>OW443321.2:770441-10770441 GCA_937001585.2 Brachylomia viminalis
AATAGGCTCACCCGCTATTAAACTGGGATTTAATATGGGACTTAAACATAGCTGGCGAAATGTGGGTGTACTATAGGTACAGTCAGCATCAAAAGTCGATGATCACATTCAGATTTTCAAAATCACTGTACACTATATCACCCATAAATCGCTCAACAAGATAGGCTGCCAGTATTGAATGAACATCATTAAAGTTCAAAATTAACTGAACACTACTCGTCAAAGGTCACTGAACACTACTCGTCAAAGGTCACTGAACACCATTTTGTCAAAAATTGCTGATCGTTATAATATCCGAAAACATCATAACATTCAGTTTTACAAAAGTAACTGAACAATATAAAATGCTTGTTTTGGTTATCTAGTGTAATCACGGCAACATCCAGAAATAACTTAACATCATAAATAACAAAAGTTACTGAACATTACTTTGTTTCGGATACGTAGCGTGTAAACTTATACTATCAAAAGTAGCTGAACTGCAAACTAAAATAAGTGTTTGTTACTATCTTCAGAGTTATAAATCCAATCTTGTACTATCCAAACTAAATCATGTAAAAAAAAATGGATGTAAATTTCGAATTTAACTTTCCAAATTTTTTTTTTTCATAGTATCAATGAGAAATATTAGAAGTGGGTGTTCAAGCGGCAAGCTCATTTTTAAGCCTTTTTTCAAAATAAGAAGGCAAGCACGAATATAAAGATAAGCATAATTATTCCGCTTAAAAATTATTCCGTAGACGTCATCTAAGCTTACTATATTACGATTGAATAGTAACCTTATTTGTATAGCTATAAGACTCACTATCAAAAATCACGCAGATTCTGTTGTTAATTTATACCATCGACGTAATTAATGATTTTTAGTTCGATTGAATTGTAACCTTATTCATAAACCAATAAGACTCATTTTAAAAAATCACGCAGATTCTGTTCAAATTCATACCGTCGACTTAGTTTATGATTTTTATAGTACGATTGAATTCGAACCTAATCTTTATACATGATAAGACTCATTTTCAAAATTCACACAAATTCCGTTTTAATTCAATTCTTTGGGAAAAATAGTCGTGTTGAAAAACTGTTTACCCTGGAATGTAAAAAGAATATTTCTACTTAATTATCACTTTGTATCGGATGTAGACCATTGCGGTTGCAATTATTAATCATCTATAAACATTGTATTAGTAATTATCAATTGCGCATTAGTGACAAATGAACATTTTAATGCCATTTAATGTTCTTATTTACTGCACATTAACGTCACAGAATAGTGATATTGCGAGGACTTTCTGTAAAAAAATTAAACCTTGTTTTTTTTGTTTATAAAACATTGATTTGATTATGAAAGTTTAAATTTGTTGATTTTTCATAAACAAATAATTATTATTAACTGTATTGATTTATCGAACCATTTAATTTAATTTTGTTGATAATAAGTAAATGGGTGGTGATTTACATGTGCATGTGTCTACTTAATTTATATACCAAACACATAAATTACCGAAAAAAAATACACACACATTAAACCCAAAAAACATTTCATTTTGTTCAGGGACTTTAGAGATAAACAATGGTATGCTATTTTTGTCAAACATTTGTTCAGAGACTTTAGAGACGAATAATGTTATGCTTTTCTTACTATAACTATAACTTTGTTTAGCGACTTTTGAAAAGTGATGGTCACCTACTCATGCCCTTTTATGATAATCATTCATTTCTGGCGCTTGTCATGTTGAGCGATTTAGGTATAATACGGTGTACAGCGATTTTGAAAATCTAAATGTGGTCATCAACTTTTGATGCTGACTGTACACCTCTGCCTACCCCTTCGGGAATACAGGCGTGTTGTTGTTATTGTGTACCTACATGTGAATTTTAAATCAATTTTATGTTTTAATTTAAACAAATTATTATAACAAATGGTAAATCCAAAATTTCATTTAGGGTACCGTTAGATTCCTGGACCAGCTCGCTCACAAAGCATTTCAAATAAGGATGAAATTCTCCATTTTCAAGTGTCAACAGTTACAATAAAGAGTCCCCAAACGCCTACCCTAACTGCTTTCCAAGTGTTAGGTAGGCAGTTGAAGCAATACAGCTATCATCATCAAATGCCTGACTTCACCCACTGCTGGGCTTAAGCAACGTAACCAACATCCTAGCCTAGTGGTAGAACAAATGTTGTAGACTTGTCATAGCCTTCTTCCTCGCTCCTACTTTGTTGTGCCCAACACAATCCACAATAATCTTGTCTTTCTAAATTAGACCACCTATGTTCACATTGTGGAGTGCAATAAATAAGATATTGAGTATAATTATAAAACAACATCAAGCCTATATTACCCAAGTCTGTGCAGAGGTGTCAGTACAGTTCACAGTACACCTACATTTCTCCAGTAAATAATTATTTCTTAATCATTTTAACTAAATTGTTTCAAATCTCTCTTTTAACAACTTGGACTATTATTCATATTTTAATGTAGTTAGCTTAGTTGTAATGTAGTAACTTTATTGTGCAAGCTGTGGTCTCCTACAAGTGAAGGAGTACACCGACTAAATACCCGATGGTGCCTTTTATTTATGTGCCATGGATTGTGTATATCTTTTGTTGGAGAATGGGAAATGGGATCATGAGAAATGATTATGTTAATAGAACGGGCACCAGCATCTTTCTGATTTTAATGGCAGATCCAGCTTAGGTCCAGGGTAATATTGATTGATATAGTTTGTTTATGTTTGGAGATCACTTTCCAATTTCCTATTGTATACTTTAGCACTAACAACTATAACGATGTGATATAACTACAAGCTGTTCGGACCCAGTGTCGCCCGGGGTGAATTTCATATAAAAATAGCATTAAAATTCCCGACTTTCCTGGTGGATTTTACAAAAAAAAATCTTTCATACATTCCTTGTCCTGCCAGCTACAAACACAACAAAAAAAAATTGCTAAATAGGTGCAGCCGCTTTGAAGTGATGCGCGGACAAACATTGTTGACTATTGATTTTTATTTACAAAGATACTACAATTATTTTAGTACCTACCTAGCCATTTCACATTTGGTAGCACTGAAAATCACCTGATTTGACTAATTTAAGCTTTCAGCAGGTAGACATTTTGGTCTACAGAGTGTGGTGATAAAGTTCAAGTCACTGGAGGGCCAAAGGAGTCTGCTACACGTTTGTGAGTGTAAGTCCTAGCAAAATGTTTTTTTTTTTTTTGTTAAACGCACTTTGTCTGGTGACCTCTTTGGTCACAGGATCGTCCGAATCGTAAAATAGAAATGAACAATCTGATATATTCACTTAGAACAAGGTTTTTGCTTATTTACATAAAAGTTTTTCAAGTAACAATGAGGAAAACTCGTACCAAATAACACTTACTTTGTGGTTTTCGGTGATGGCGGTGGCTCCTTCTGCACGTCCTCATACAGCTTCCAATTCTTTTTGTTTTTATAGAATTCTAATCTATAAATAGCTATTAGTTGCGTTTTTGCCGACTTGTCACCTGAAGCCATTTCGATTAGAAGTTGGGTAGGTACCAAAACACTTCACTAATTATTTTGTAAGATGTTGGATTTATATGTAACACTTTCAAACACAACAAAACTATAAGCTTTTTAGTATAGGGTAATGACAGACTAGGGTATCTCATTCGTTTAAGCAAACAAAAAGATTTGTCTTGTTTATCTCAGATTTCGTAGGTAGTTACAAAAGATTTGAAAAAATTGTTGCCGCCGTATTGACATGACTCCTTGATGACAGCGACAGGTTGACGGGTGAGTACGTCATGTCAGATCATGTCAGATGCTATACGAAAATCGTAACAGAGAAAACCGTGAGAAAACTGTCTCTGTCTACGACGAAAATCTTAGAATATAAAATACTGCCGTCTAGAGATGGGTAACTCAGGAATGATAGATAAAAAAGATATGTATCAATACGTTCTGATCACTCACTCTTTATATCAGTTCAAATCCGAATGTATCAGTGTATCTTTTACAACTCGTTCAATCGCCGTCCTTTCATATCTGTGTCGCGTCGCGCGATGCACACACCACACACAAGCATGAGCGAGCGGCTAGCGCCACGGTGTGTCGTGTCTCTTCTCTCTTTCGCACCTCCCTACCTAGAATGTTCTGTCACACTTTCTCAATATTACCGAGAATAAGTGTTTGACCATTATAAACTGATATACGTCAGTACAAAAAGATAAATAAATAACTCTATTACTGGTGCATAGGGCTTAAAGTCGTAAAGCGGTACGTGAACATTGCAAGTATTATACTGGTTTCCTTTTCGTAAAGCACTTTGCCTAAAATTACCTAAAGTTTTAGTAATCAATGCAAACTAATTTCGGTCATAAAGTTATTGCTATTAGGATCAAGATAGAAAAAAAGGTAAAAAAAATATTTGCGATTTACTAAATTAAATTCAATTTCAATATTTATTTAATTCAAGCTTGACCTGCGTCCGCGTCCGTGCGTTATCGTACGGGATCGGGAGTAAGTGATAGGTATTGTTTTGTTTTAGTATGAAGGGAAATCGATGGTCTATAGGTACACTTTATTACTACAAATAAATAAAAACAATACCTACCTAATCTACCAATGTTGTAATCGTTAGTCATTAATTTCATTGTAATATAATTATAATTAACTGAATTGATCAATCATAAAAATAGATACATAAAAAAAACGAAACGTGTAGTGCAATAATTCAGAACAGAAAGATACGTAAGGTAAAGAGCAAGCAGCTATGGGCACAGCACGTGCATCTATGCTCTTACTTGCCAGTATACTATAGTAGTCTTTGGCTCTTACTGATTCGTTGGATTGAATTGAGTGAAGCGAACTACACTGAGCAGCGCATCAGTGCAATGTCGTCGCTTCATGTCGTACGCGGATTCAAAAGATATAAAGATATAAATGAGTGATACATATCCCAGTGATCAAAAGATACATATCAATCTTTTCTTTGTAGTGATACATATTGCCCATGTCTACTGCCGTCTCGGTTCCACTAATAGAATATGACAGACGTCTTCTTCTTTTTTTGTTTTTACTATTCTCCGTTCACTTTGCAAAAATAAAATTATACAATTCCTGCATAGTTCCTAGTAGCAGGGAATAATGTGGCTTTCGACGGTCTGCGTTCAGTTACATACAAGATAAGAAATTGCTATCGCGGCATTGCCTGTACCTACCTACGCATTCGTAATTCAACACCATTAAAATGTAAGTATTGCGTTAGCACTAGTGACACCAAAGTAGCTGAAGGAGCTCACTATCGTATGAAGATAACATAAGTGCCTGAAACAAAAACAAGCCCTAAAAACATATTAAGTAGGTAGGTACTTATTCCATTTTTGTGTAGCCGGAGCCCAGTGGCGGGGTTAGGTTTAGCATCAAGTCGCCTTAATAGGGGGATGGGGGCAGGGGGTAGGAGGGCGGGAGGCGGGAGTCGCCCCTTAATAAATGTTAAAGTTTACAATTTTATTGAATGATTTCTGATAAAAATCGCCTAAATAGGGTGTCCCCCTTCACCCCTCCACCGAAGTAATATCAAGCAGTAGTCAACGGAGCCCCGCATAGCCACCCAGAAATAGGAGACTCCTATCTCTGGGTGGCATCTAAATCTATTATTCTTAGATCGCTCATCATTTTAATTATTTTGTTAATTACGTAGGTACCAACTTTTAAAATTATGTTCATAGCTTAATTATTAAGAATAAGAATAATTAATGTTTAAGAAATTACATTCGAATGCGTTGATTCCTGGAACTCACACTAGGATTCCCTGTGTCGTGATATCCAGGCACCTTCGTTCCGTTTACCTTTATTGCTATACATGTAATACGTTACAATAAATTCCATGTAATCTGCTCTTTCTCCCAGACTCATTAACAACTGAACGAACGCTACTAGAAAAGGAATAATACAATAAAAACTTGCGGGAGTTAGTTGCTCCCACCATGTGTTTGAAATGAAACTAAAAGACTGTGACTTTAGAGGCCATGCAGTTTAATCAAAAAGGAATGCTCACAAACTTGTCACATACGATATATACATTGATGCGATCATAAATTACTAGTCTAGTCACACATTAGAAAAAGGTGAGGATCAAAAGGAGTAGCCGAAGAGTTATTTTGTATATATTGGGAGATCTGTCATTTTATTTTGTTCCTGTCAAAGCCACTAGTGGTGTCCTACAATCGTAGTGATGTTACCCTCATCATTCAGGAGGACGATGTGCTAATCGCCACACCACCCCCCTACGGAGAGAACAACCCGGCTAAAATGACTAACCTCGTACAATTATAGCATATTAATAAACAGTGAAACAGGAAATTAATCAAAATTCTTAAATCTAACGCGCCGACCCGAGCGTGTGGTATAGGACTGCTTTACTGGCGTATGAACCTGTACTGACTGTTGCGGGATTGAAGGCTCGAGGGACTTCTCTCTTACGGCATGCCGTGGAGGAGGATCAGTCGGGGCAGGCGATTGCATAGTGTGGGTCGTTTGCAGATCGGAATGATCAATGAAGGCCGGTTTGAGTCGATCGACGCTTACGACGGCCTTGTTGCCCCTCACCATTAGGGTGAATGTTTTCCCATCACATGAGCGCTCCAGGACTTTAAATGGACCCGTATAAGGTGGTTGCAGAGCTCTTCGGACGGTATCGTCTCTAAGGTATACATGAGTTGCAGTCGACAATTCCTTAAATATGAATGAAGCTGGTTCGCTATGACGACTAGCTGGCAGTGGTCGTACCAATGACATTTTCTGTCGCAGCTGTACAACGAAATCAACTGGGTCTAATCTTCCTGATGGTAAAGGTTGGACCAAAAATTCTCCAGGGAGCCTGAGGGGTTCTCCGTAAAGTGCTTCTGCTACCGTGGCTTCGAGATCGTCTTTAAACGCCGAACGCATTCCAAGCAGAACCATCGGGAGGGACCTTACCCACGAATCATTATGACACATTAATGCCGCTTTAAGTTGCCGATGGACTCGCTCAATCATCCCGTTTGCACAGGGGTGGTATGAAGTGGTTCTAATGCGCTTGGTACCGAATTGCTGCAGTAATCGAAGAAACAAGCCAGACTCGAATTGAGAACCCTGATCTGTGGTAATAACGGACGGTACGCCAAATCGAGATACCCATTCTTTGGTAAAAGTCTCGGCTACCTCCTCCGCGGTAATGGATCGCATGGGCCAAACCTCGGGCCATCTGGATACTCTGTCTATTGCAGTCAAACAATAACGGTATTCGTCACAGACGGGCAATGGACCAACGATGTCGATATGGACGTGCATGAAACGACCGGATGGTATGTCAAAATTACCGATGGGGGTAGAATTGTGTCTTGAAATTTTGCTGCGCTGACATGCTTCACAAGATCGGGACCAGGCTCGGCAATCCTTTCTAACCGAAGGCCAGACAAAACGCTCTGCCACCAAACGAGTCGTAGCTTGAGCGCCGGGGTGGCTCAAATTGTGTAACTTATTGAAGGCAGCGCGGCGGAAAGAAGGGGTCAGATAGAGACGTGGCTTACCAGTAGAGATGTCACAGTAAACCGGAGTGTTGGTCCCTGATGTACTGATTTTGGTGAGTGTTAAGCTGGAACCATCTTGTAATAGATTAGCAAGTTCTTGGTCTGATGCCTGCGACTTAGCCAAAGCTTCGTAATCCTGGTCCAGAGTGATGGCGTCTATGTCAATCCGTGACATAGCGTCGGCCACGATGTTGTCTTCACCCTTGATGTACTGGATGTCTGTCGTGAATTGGCTAATGAATGATAGCTGGTTAAGTTGTGGAGGTGGAAGTTTCTCACGTCGCTGTAAAAATGCGTACAAAAGGGGCTTATGGTCTGTGAAAATTGTTGCATGCTGGACTTCCAAAATGTACCGAAAATGTTGGACACTTTCATAGACCGCTAATAATTCACGGTAATAAGCTGGCCACTGTGCCTGCTGCGGAGTCAACTTTTTGCTGAAAAAGGACAGTGGATACCAATGGCCGTTTAGGTATTGCTGAAGGCAGGACCCAATGTGAATGCTAGATGCGTCAGTAAATAAAGCCAACCTGGCGTTGCTGATTGGATGTTGCAGCAGTGTTGCGTTGGAGAGGCTCTTTTTACAAGCTTCAAATTGTTGCAAGAGTTCGGGTGACCATGGAAATGGCTTTGCACCTTTAGTGTTGGTTGAAACCAATGCGTCAATCAATGGGGCCTGGAATTTCGCTGCATGAGGCACGAATCGACGATAATAATTAAGCATACCTAGAAACCGACGCATACCTTGTACTGTCTCAGGTGGTGGAAAATCTAGCAATGTTTGAATTCGATCTAGAGGGGGGCGTGTACCATCACCACTAACGTGGTAGCCCAAAAATACGGCTTCGTTGACACCTAAGACACATTTCGAAGGGTTTATAACCACTCCGTAGTCTTGCAGGCGTTTGAAGAGGACACGCAGGTGCTGAAGGTGGGTAGGCTCGTCTTTGGAAAATATGAGTATATCATCTACGTAAGGGAAACAGAATTCAAGGCCCCGTGTGACCTCATCGATGAAACGCTGAAAGGTTTGACCAGCGTTCCTCAAACCGAAGGTCATATACGGGAATTCGAAGAGGCCAAACGGGGTCACGATGGAAGTTTTTGCAATATCCTCTTCAAAAACCGGAATTTGGTGGTAAGCTTTGACGAGATCCAGTGTGCTAAATACCTTGGCACCAGCGAGGTTATGGGCGAAATCATTGATGTGCCTAACCGGGTATCGATCCGGTACGGTTCTGGCGTTCAGGGCGCGGTAATCGCCACAAGGGCGCCAGGTGTTGTCTTTTTTAACGGTCATATGTAACGGTGAAGACCACGCGCTTTTTGAGGGCCGAGCTGTCCCGCATCTTACCATTTCCTCGAATTCATTTTTAGCTGCAACTAGTTTCTGCGGCGCCAAACGTCGAGGTCGACAGGAGACAGGTGGTCCGTCTGTGGTCTTGATGTAGTGCACTGTGTCATGCTTGATGACTCTAGGGAGGCCGGGAGGTCGAGTGATATCTGGAAACTCCGCTAGGAGTTGAGTAAATATTGACTTACCCGATGTTACATTTGCGCTTTTGTCCCTCTAGAGGTAATGGAACCCAGATGCAAGGTGGTGAGGTATTAGAAGGTAAGGAAACTACAAACTGTTGGAAACAAAGTATATTTATAAAAATAAAATAAAACCCTAATTACATTAGGTGGGTGACGATAAATGTCACCCAATATGCCAGCCAGCTTAAGGTTCGGTAATAGAACTATGGTCGTGGGGGGTTGGAGATAAACCCAGTACTGTTCCTATTTTTTTTTAATTAAAAACTTATACTAGAATCTTCCAGTTATGATGTGTAGTTGAATTAGTAAATGAATGGGCGCCAGGGACTATAAGTCCCAGATCCCGGAGCCGACGAAGATGTTGGATTGACTTCCAGATAAGCCGGTAGGCAGGTGTCGAACCCGGGGTCTTATATTAGATATTGAACACTGGCTTCCTACTAGGGAAACCTGTCCGGTAATAAACCGGTTCTGACCAGAACCGTTTATAAATTAAAATGATATATATCAAAAAAAAAAAACCGTCCCGCCTGCGCTATCGCTAGACGGACTCTGCCAGCCGCACAGTCGCTTCCGCTCGAGGCTTCTGGCCGACTCGAGGAATGGGTCTCGCGTCCAGGCTCCAGACACTCCTCTAGATCCTGGCGGCGAGACGAATCTCGCGAGGTGCCTCTCCTGGAATCGACAATACGGAGACCTCATAATACAAGGGGAATCTAAATTACTTTCCTTGACGTTTTAGAGAAGGGACCGAGCTTGGAAATCTAGGAGGCTAAAACATTAGCCGGTTATCATGGCGTGGTGGAAAAATAAGAATGAGGATAACCCACGTGGCGTCTACCAACTCCGTAACAAAGGCTCATTGGGTTCCCTTGAACTATACTTTAATACCGAGGTCAACACTGAGGAATTTTCCATGGCCTATCTATGGTAAATAGTCAGCGGTTCCAATACTCACGGTTGATGAAGGAGGGAATCACTTGACTGCAAGACTCTCGACTGGCTAGATATCAATGCGGCTCTGCGCAATTTGGAATCCTGTAATAAATATCCATAGATCACGTCAGTATTGTTTTAACAACAAGGGAAGACCACTCACAGACTCTAATAGACCAAACTCCTCACCTTTTAAAACATGGAATAAGGTTTGTATTAACCTCAAGCGTGTTCACATCACCGGCAATTAGACGCCATCTCCCATCAATCATTCAGTCATAGATCACAACCGATATTGGACGGAACATTCATAAAATCTCCCTTGACTCGGGTAAAATTCATCTAAGATCACGGACGTTAAATATTGAACTTAAGACACAAACTTCTTGAAAATCACCGACAACTGTCCAACATGACGTTTAAACGCTGAAACAATCCGAACTTCCAAGACTCAGACCAAATAACAAATTATTAACGTAATTTCTAATACTAAAAATTATCCTGTTGGCTAATTTTCCCAGGTTTGCTAATTATCTCAGCAAAATAAAAAACACAGCTTACCACACTGGATCCCAGTCAATCCACAGATTAATTATGGATTTTGGGACAGAACTTTCTAGAGAAAAGTCTATATTGAAAAAATTATTTAATTTCCGTTATCCGGTTAATTAGTTTATTAAGAACTTTTACCAAAAGCTGAAAATTATTAAGGATTGGACTTTACAATATTATTTCGATGGTTACCAATCAAATGTTAAAATTAACTCGTATCGATTAAAACTACAACTGTGAATCGGCGACCACTAGGTGTCGCCTCTAACTGTCAAAACTGACATTCAACCGAATGACAATTGGAATGCAAACATTCAGAACGCTATTACTATTTTTGATCTAATTTAATAAGTAAACCTATTTAATAAGGTTTTGAAAAGTGTTTTATCGTGAAAGTGTTACCAAAGAGTTCTGTGACGAAATACAGTTGAAGGAATGAATCCTTCTATCAATTGCAAGTCAAAGACAGTTGCACAAATTACAATGAAATATTATACTTGGAAACAACACAATTTACTACGTATGTTTACAGGCAATTGCTCTTTTATTTATTAGGTAAGTAGCTGTGTAATACCAACCAGTGGTAGCTACAAAAAATACAACGTAACAGTACCTCCCCAACCACCAGAGATTTGACCGACTAGGGCAAATCTCGACGCTGGCCCTCCAGCGTCAAAGCAGACTCTAAAGGACGCTAACAAAAATCTACAATGTTCACGCCAGAAATCAGGAACTGAGAAAGAAAAGAAAAAATAATATGTAGAAGCCGGTGTACGATTTCTATATATATATATACAACAGCAATACTATCTTCATGTTACACTTCAAGTATAGAGTAACAGACCGCTCTATTAGGCGACATTGTAGTTGGCTTTGGTTGTCGGGTCTACAATTCCGCCCGTGTTTTTGGCTTATTTTTCATTATCCATGTAACATGTGAAATATATTATATATGTTACTTCTTGAGCGAGTCTAATCCATTTACAAACATGAAAAAGACAAGCTTCAACGAGAGTAGAAATGTGTGAAATATATTATACATGTTACTTCTTGAGCGAGTCTAATCCATTTACAAACATGAAAAAGACAAGCTTCAACGAGAGTAGAAATGTGTGAAATATATTATATATGTTACTTCTTGAGCGAGTCTAATCCATTTACAAACATGAAAAAGACAAGCTTCAAGGAGAGTAGAAATGTGTGAAATATATTATATATGTTACTACTTGAGCGAGTCTAATCCATTTACAAACATGAAAAAGACAAGCTTCAAAGAGAGTAGAAATGTGTGAAATATATTATATATGTTACTACTTGAGCGAGTCTAATCCATTTACAAACATGAAAAAGACAAGCTTCAAAGAGAGTAGAAATGTGTGAAATATATTATATATGTTACTACTTGAGCGAGTCTAATCCATTTACAAACATGAAAAAGACAAGCTTCAAAGAGAGTAGAAATGTGTGAAATATATTATATATGTTACTACTTGAGCGAGTCTAATCCATTTACAAACATGAAAAAGACAAGCTTCAAAGAGAGTAGAAATGTGTGAAATATTTGCTGAAGTAGTAACATCCTAGTCTGACCTACTATAATTATATAGGAGAGACCATTTCACTTAATCGTACACCACCCTTTACATCCCATTCCTGACGGTGCTGACCGCCGAGAATAATGCTGAGCTGGTACAAAAATAATACATCAAAAGAAATTAAATTAAATGCTACCTACAAACTAATGAAAATTGGCTAACCGACTTCCCTTAATGGAAAGTGACGGTTATTCGCCCCGTACATTAAAAATACCATTTATAAACGTTTTCCATCAATGCAGCCTACACGCCCGCCATTATGGCCTCCAATCTCAGGACTATCTTAATGCTGCCTTACCAGCTGTCCGGAGGTACCCCACGGTCGGGCCCCACGTTGGGCGCCACTGTTACATTTGCGCTTTTGTCCCTCTAGAGGTAATGGAACCCAAGCCCAGATGCAAGGTGGTGAGGTATTAGAAGGTAAGGAAACTACAAACTGTTGGAAACAAAGTATATTTATAAAAATAAAATAAAACCCTAATTACATTAGGTGGGTGACGATAAATGTCACCCAATATGCCAGCCAGCTTAAGGTTCGGTAATAGAACTATGGTCGTGGGGGGTTGGAGATAAACCCAGTACTGTTCCTATTTTTTTTTAATTAAAAACTTATACTAGAATCTTCCAGTTATGATGTGTAGTTGAATTAGTAAATGAATGGGCGCCAGGGACTATAAGTCCCAGATCCCGGAGCCGACGAAGATGTTGGATTGACTTCCAGATAAGCCGGTAGGCAGGTGTCGAACCCGGGGTCTTATATTAGATATTGAACACTGGCTTCCTACTAGGGAAACCTGTCCGGTAATAAACCGGTTCTGACCAGAACCGTTTATAAATTAAAATGATATATATCAAAAAAAAAAAACCGTCCCGCCTGCGCTATCGCTAGACGGACTCTGCCAGCCGCACAGTCGCTTCCGCTCGAGGCTTCTGGCCGACTCGAGGAATGGGTCTCGCGTCCAGGCTCCAGACACTCCTCTAGATCCTGGCGGCGAGACGAATCTCGCGAGGTGCCTCTCCTGGAATCGACAATACGGAGACCTCATAATACAAGGGGAATCTAAATTACTTTCCTTGACGTTTTAGAGAAGGGACCGAGCTTGGAAATCTAGGAGGCTAAAACATTAGCCGGTTATCATGGCGTGGTGGAAAAATAAGAATGAGGATAACCCACGTGGCGTCTACCAACTCCGTAACAAAGGCTCATTGGGTTCCCTTGAACTATACTTTAATACCGAGGTCAACACTGAGGAATTTTCCATGGCCTATCTATGGTAAATAGTCAGCGGTTCCAATACTCACGGTTGATGAAGGAGGGAATCACTTGACTGCAAGACTCTCGACTGGCTAGATATCAATGCGGCTCTGCGCAATTTGGAATCCTGTAATAAATATCCATAGATCACGTCAGTATTGTTTTAACAACAAGGGAAGACCACTCACAGACTCTAATAGACCAAACTCCTCACCTTTTAAAACATGGAATAAGGTTTGTATTAACCTCAAGCGTGTTCACATCACCGGCAATTAGACGCCATCTCCCATCAATCATTCAGTCATAGATCACAACCGATATTGGACGGAACATTCATAAAATCTCCCTTGACTCGGGTAAAATTCATCTAAGATCACGGACGTTAAATATTGAACTTAAGACACAAACTTCTTGAAAATCACCGACAACTGTCCAACATGACGTTTAAACGCTGAAACAATCCGAACTTCCAAGACTCAGACCAAATAACAAATTATTAACGTAATTTCTAATACTAAAAATTATCCTGTTGGCTAATTTTCCCAGGTTTGCTAATTATCTCAGCAAAATAAAAAACACAGCTTACCACACTGGATCCCAGTCAATCCACAGATTAATTATGGATTTTGGGACAGAACTTTCTAGAGAAAAGTCTATATTGAAAAAATTATTTAATTTCCGTTATCCGGTTAATTAGTTTATTAAGAACTTTTACCAAAAGCTGAAAATTATTAAGGATTGGACTTTACAATATTATTTCGATGGTTACCAATCAAATGTTAAAATTAACTCGTATCGATTAAAACTACAACTGTGAATCGGCGACCACTAGGTGTCGCCTCTAACTGTCAAAACTGACATTCAACCGAATGACAATTGGAATGCAAACATTCAGAACGCTATTACTATTTTTGATCTAATTTAATAAGTAAACCTATTTAATAAGGTTTTGAAAAGTGTTTTATCGTGAAAGTGTTACCAAAGAGTTCTGTGACGAAATACAGTTGAAGGAATGAATCCTTCTATCAATTGCAAGTCAAAGACAGTTGCACAAATTACAATGAAATATTATACTTGGAAACAACACAATTTACTACGTATGTTTACAGGCAATTGCTCTTTTATTTATTAGGTAAGTAGCTGTGTAATACCAACCAGTGGTAGCTACAAAAAATACAACGTAACACCGAGGCTACTGCTCGTACGCTGGGTTGGTCAATACTAGCGGTAGAAGCAGCAGATGTTAGTCCAGTAGTACCGTCGACCAATTTCTTATTTCGGCAGTCGGGTAAAAGGTGATAAAATGCTAAAAAATCAGAGCCAATAATGGCTGTACTGACGTCGGCTATCACGAATTGCCAAGTGAAATCGCGGCGCAAACCAAAATTTAATTTAAGGTTTACTGTACCAAAAGTTTGTATACTGCTTCCATTAGCGGCACTTAGTTCATAATCAGTAGGCTGCCTGCGTGACGGTAACCAGCGGTGCGGAAAACAACACAGGTCTGACCCAGTGTCAATTAGGAAACGGCGGCTAGACACGTGGTCCGTGACAAAAAGGCGGCGGAGTGCCCACTCCCTGCGTCTGTCGTCGCCTTTCAAACGAGACCAGATACTTACCTTATTTTGACGTTGATTACGACGCCACCGACGCGCAACCAAAGACCCGACGCTGCGCCGTGTCTACGAGTAATTTCACTGCTACCCTACATACCTTTGCCTCCACTTCATTCTGGCCTAATCGCTTTTGTAGTGTTGCATTTTCTGCCATCAGTTGCTCAAGTTGTGCCTGAAGCTGTTCATTCGCCATTATTAATGAAACCTATACACAGCAAGTAGCAATAATACCACACACCCGAGCACCGCACAACAAAAAAATAAATAAATAACAATAATAAATAAATTAAAATGGTTACTGCAGTACCAAACCCAAAAGTAATAAATGTTAGCAGTTGGTAGGCATTCAAACAATATACAAAAAAAAATTACAAGATCATAATTCACACAAACAGCTGAGTAATATAAACATTAAGTTTTATAAAGTACCCAAGTCCTTTTAAAAAATTGACAGAAAACCCTTACCTAAGTCCTGTTGATTTATGATAAGTCCAAAACTTATTTCAATGATGTAGGTATGCAATTGCACCTTATAATTAACACAAGGAACAGAAAAAGCACTCACAGAACTGTAAAAACATGGCTACTTCCTATAGGCAAATAACAATCAGAACTTTAAGCAAGTGCAATGCAGAGCGACAAAATAGTATTGGTGCAATCTAATGTTCTTATTAGTATGTGCCTAAGTAGGTATTAAATGCATGCAGCCAGTAAGTAGGTAAGTACCAGAGCCCTAGGTAAGTTTGTAAATAAATGGTTTTAGTTATCAGGTACTCAAAAGGTATTAACAGGAAAAATAGAAAATAAAACTTGCGTGAGGCGGCAAGGAATCTCCAGTGCTGCTTATAATCTGTTCAGATTTCACTTTGCAGTTGCAATCAAGGCACACACACACAGACTACAATATAATATTGCACACACAACATGCATTCATGCACTCTGGGCAGTTCTTCCGGCGCTTGCAGTCATTAGGTACAGACTGCAAGTTGTAGTCTGTACTTCTACAGAAACGTGATGAATTCTCGTAGCGTAGATGTACTCGTAGACACGGCGCAGCGTCGGGTCTTTGGTTGCGCGTCGGTGGCGTCGTAATCAACGTCAAAATAAGGTAAGTATCTGGTCTCGTTTGAAAGGCGACGACAGACGCAGGGAGTGGGCACTCCGGCGCCGGCGTGGGCACTTGTTTGTCTAGTTACTGATCGCAGTTTACCTTCTGATGCTGCTTGGTCAGCAGGAAACGTGAAGTTTTAGTCGCGGTCACCAATGCGGGAGTTAGTTGCTCCCACCATGTGTTTGAAATGAAACTAAAAGACTGTGACTTTAGAGGCCATGCAGTTTAATCAAAAAGGAATGCTCACAAACTTGTCACATACGATATATACATTGATGCGATCATAAATTACTAGTCTAGTCACACATTAGAAAAAGGTGAGGATCAAAAGGAGTAGCCGAAGAGTTATTTTGTATATATTGGGAGATCTGTCATTTTATTTTGTTCCTGTCAAAGCCACTAGTGGTGTCCTACAATCGTAGTGATGTTACCCTCATCATTCAGGAGGACGATGTGCTAATCGCCACAAACTGATTCCCAAAAGACACGTACTGCTAATACACAATAAAAAAAATAACAGTTACATAACCATGAATTTGTGTACCTATGCTACACAAGTGTGTGTGTGTGTGTGTGTGTGTGCGTGTGTTGAAGTGCCAGCTACAATATAATTGTTAAGTAGTTTTTTTTTACTTGGAATTAAATGTCAAATTTTGGTTAAATATCGAAAATTCCTTAAAATTCAAATATCTTGAAAACTATTGAATTTCGGCCATACTACCTACATACTGGGGTTCAATTTGTTGCATATTGCCCCCCTATCAGACGGACAAACGTCACGTACGGTACGTTTGTGCCCGACTATTAGGTACCTACATCAGTCACTGCCAAAGTCGCCAACACAATCTGTTCGCGCAACTGCCTTCCAGAACGGTCGCCAGAGCTTAATCGCCTGTGTCGTACTTTAACCTTTTAACCGCTTGGCTAAATATCAATTGTCGTGCCCCTAGCGCGCGGCTACAAATCGACAAAATAATACCTACAATAAATAAGGAGGGGCAATCGTTGTATCGATAAAAAAAAGTAGCGATGCATCCGATACCGATACCGATATATCGGCGATACTTCGGGTTAGCCGATATAATTATCGGTATCGACGATATTTTTATGACCGATTCAACGATACTTTTTAATTTAACGATGTAGTGTAAACGAGCGTGTTGTCTCGTCTATTTCGTTGCAAACGTTACAGTATTACACCACAGTTACACTGTGGATACGAGTCGCGCGAAGCCCACCACCGCGCCGCCGCCGCCACCGCGCGCGTTCCCGTCCCTGTCTCGTTTGATTCATTCTGTTGATTCCATTACCGACTGCGTACGAACGCACGCCGCGAGATCGCACGCAGCCGGTAATGGAATGAATCAAACAGACAGGGACTGGAACGCGCGCGGTGGCGGCGCGGTGACGGCATCGTGTCACAGATTACTAAATAGTTACTACGTAAATCGTGTGCAGAACGCTTATTAAAGTTATCTTTTTTTTAAAGATAACTCCTGCACTAGGAATAATTCCTGTGTAGCTTGGGACTTCACAAACACACAAGTCACGGACACAAAACACCTACACCCAAACTCGAATAATGATTTATGAAAGAGAGAGAGAGAAAAAGAGACAAACGCGAGTGCGAGTGCCTGTCCGGCTTGGTAGGTACTGTCACAGTACCTTAATATTGGTAAGGACAACATACAACACGGTTCCAAATTTGAACAATCAATAGGATATGTAGTTAAGTAGGTAATAACAGAATTACATCACAATATTTAAAATACTATTTCGATTCATCAATGAGTTACCTAAACCCAACGGAAGTCTTATTTATACCTATACCTACTAAATAATGTGCAAATAACATAAGAAGAAATTTAAATAGGTACTTACCTCTCCATCACTTCTATATTCTTCTATCGAATCGGATAATTCCAATTCGTCGTCACACTCGTCACCTTCTAATATTCTTAATAATTCATCAGTAGTCGTCATTATTAAAAATTTAAATGTGACTATTTTATCGACAATGCACAAATACCCACCCACGAACAACATTAAATGGAACTTTCCATTCGTTTGATCCGCTTGTGACGTAGGCAGTGGTCGTATTAATGTGACAGCCGCGCTAGACTAACTAGAGAAATATGTTGCAAGCATAGGCGTCAAGGGATGGGAACTAACGTCAAATGTTGGCATTATACAAAGATCGTGAGGGATATTTTTCTTATGAATAATGAGGAAAAGAATTAATAACATAAGGCAATATGTTAAATTTAACTTTATTTCGTATGACACCGTTTATTTTATGCTGAATGATGCATTATACCTGATTATTTAACTGTTTGTTATTTCGTTTTTAAAATGCGCATTGCATTGTATCCCATCCCTATGGTCATATTTATGCGACGCGCGCGGTACACGCCGAAGAAAAGTTCTAGCTGCCAATTACTTATTTTTGTTTAAGTTTTTTGAATGCTTAGAGTTATAAAACATAATTTTAAGTAATTGTTGTAAATAATAGCTCTATTTAATAATAGTTTTAGTTGTACCACGCAGTTAATAGGACGAAAATAGAACGAAAAAATCATGCATGTTCTCTGTCGCAGAAATACGACACGCGCGGTAGGGACACGGAAATATTTGTCGCATAAATGCGACACGCGCGGTCAAAGGGTTAAGGATGCTCAAGGGCCTTCTGATGGCCAACCCTGAATGTGATGTGTTGGCGGACAAATGGAGTCAAATTAAGCGTTTATGTCTGATGTTTTGTGAGAAACAGTACGCGAGGGTGTCCACCATGCGCACAGTACGCCAGTTATCAGCTGATGAAAAACATCGTTTTCCACGTGCTGCTATTGTAGCTTCGCAAGAACTGTACATGGATTACTTAGCTACATCCATTACGTCATTGGAAGAGGCTAGGGTTATATCCAGTGAACTCATCGCATTATTTAAAGCCGGTGGTTTTGATCTAAACAAATGGGCAAGTAATTCACAAGAACTGTTAGCTACTGTTCCGCAATCCAACCGCGCTTCTATTAATTTCTCGGATAAGGATAATTTAAAAATTTTGGGTCTTTAATGGATTCCCTCGGATGATAGCTTCACTTTGACTACATCTAACTTAGATAGGATATGTACCAAAAAATCCATTCTATCCGCTATCTCTGTTCCTAATAAAACTGTAACAAGAAATTTTCATAATTGCAAAAATGTCTCAAATGTAACCTATACCTATAAGTTTTTAGTTGTTTCATTATTAGATACTATTTAATTTCAATTTAGTTGTTACCCTGTTTTATTACAAAAAAAAAAACACTGTGATACTATTTATACGAACATTTAAATGACCAATCCCTAAAGCTCTTATAAAATACACAATAAAGTTTTTAGTTAAAATATAAGAGAAACGATAAGTCCTCATCGATACACGATTGTTCTTAAACACATGATTACTATCTAAGCAATACTCTGTGGAATGCAATAAAGTATTGACCTATATATGTATACAGGGTGAAAACTTTTAGCGGGGCAGCAGTAAGGGGAAGTACCTTATCCGTTGCAGCTACGCGAAAATGGTCTTAGGAGACTACCCATATTTTTTTATGGAATTTTGATCCCCATTCACAGACAAAAACATATACATATATGTCAGACGATATAAAAAAAAAAAATACAGTTAGCAAGATAATGGCCATTTTGCACAAAAAAAAATTTTGATACCAATCGATCCTGTTTCTAATACTGATCAAAAACTTCTATGGGACCAACCATCGTTGGAGTACTCAAAAAGTCACAAATTGCAAAAAACTTTTACCGTACATTTTGTAAATATTTGTGTAACTGAAATATAAAAAATAAAATAAAAGACAAATGATCACGTAGAATTATATATATATATATATATACATATATATATATATATATATATATATATATATATACCTACCTACCTATCTAAAAAAGTACTCTGTGGTATTGAATGGAGTGACATGCCTGTACCTAATGGACACGATCTCTGTTTACAAGTTTTACAGCATTATTATAGAAAATAATTACACATATTATATGAACATTATTCCAAGGCTTTCACAAACTCGGCTTTCACGTAAAGCCTGGTTAAGATAACATTTTTAATTCATCATTTTCAAGCAATTTTACTCCTTGCTCGGAAGATGAGCGGTAGACCAGCTTTGATTGACTGCACCACGCTGGACAGAGGGTCTACGATTGGATTCCTGACAGTCTCCGGAGCTGGTTCCACTGTGAAAATGGACAGGACAGCTGCTAGTCCTGCCAGTGACTGCATAATGCCGAGACGTTCACCTGTAAAAAATAACAGGTATTTTGAATAACTAGTACAAAAAGTAACAGGATATATTTCGTGTTTGTGTTTTTATGACTTGCCATCTTGTGTACTTACCATTTACTTAATTTAATATATAGGTACCATGGCCATCTTTATTTTAATAGGTACGTGTGCTTAGATATCGGTGAAAATTCAAGGGGCTTATTATTTACGATTCGTAATTTAGTATTTCGGTAACCATATCGGGAAGAACTTGACATTGAGTACCTATGTTAATTAAAACCTATATCGCACCGCACCGAATACCACGTAGATATCAAAATAATAAAAGTCACTTACCTATGCAAGCTCTCGGCCCTGCACCGAAGGGTAAATAGAAATATTTATTGCTGTTATCATATGCTTCGGGATCAAACCTTTCCGGTTTGAACTTCTCAGGGTCCGGGAAGTACTTCGGATCATTGTGGAGTGACTGCAGAGGAATCATCACTCGGATGTTCTCATCTATCGTTAAATTTAACTCTGGGAAGGTAAATGGACGAGTACATTGTCTTAATAAGAAACCCAGAGATGGAAACATCCGTAAACCTTCTTTGAAGACCATCTCCAAGTAAGTCATCTCTTTGATCGAGTCGTACGATAGTTTTCCGTCGTGTTTGGCTAAAACACGATCGACTTCCTCCTGCGCTTTCTTCTGAACGTCCTGGTTGTATGCTAACTGGTGGAGAGTGTAGCTGGTGGCTGACGATGACGTCTCGAAGCCGGCAGCAAAGAAGACAAATACTTGAGCACCTATCAATCCATCGTTGAACTCCAAAGTTACAGTCTTGGGAGTACCATCAGGATTTTTCTTCTGAATCGACTCGCCGACGATAACGCCCTTCTCTTTGCACTCTAACATCAAATCTATGAAATCTCCTCTGCCGCTAGGTTTATAGTTCCTCTTTCTAAGAATCTCCCCCACCAGCTCATTGATTTCTTTCTCCACACGAGTCCAAATCTTTAAGTTTTGAAACATTTCAGGGAACAATTCCTTTACAATAGCTATTGCAATTTCTCGGGGTCGTATTTTGAAAATATTGATTCCGAGTTGTCTGAACGCTGAGTTCTCGTCGTTCAGCGTATTCGTATCTAGGCCGAAGCCACAGGCTCCAATGAAGTCGGTAGTATACCTGGCCATTAGCTCACGAGCGTCTATGGACTTGCCCTCCGCAGCCACGGTCAGCGCGCGAGTCTTCATCCTCTCTGCTCTTTCGACTATCAAAGGAAACATAGCCTTCAGCTTTCCAGTAGTGAAAGCAGGGGTCATTCTCTGTCTCAGTAGTTTCCAAAGATCACCTTCAGCGAAAAACAGGTTCTGCATCAGAGGTTCAAACACAGTCTTATGGGGCGTGAAACCTCGCTCGAAGAAATGCGCAAAGTCTGTGGTCAAAATCCTCTTCACGATTTCAGGATCTCGTATCAGCAATTCTGGTCGTGAAGATCGGAAGAATCCAACCACTTGTTCGTTGGGATACTTCCAGTACAACTCGTCTCCAAGTGTTGTCATACTAGCTTTGAACATATAACCTTTTAAATTGTTTCCGAAAAGAGGGATTGGTTTATCGGATTTTATACCTCTTTCCTCCCAGTATTTAAAGTTCCTGGTCCCGTAAAAGTATAGGGAGATCAAAATAACCACTATTATAGCTAGGGTAATCATGTTGCTGGTTCTAGATAATGCTGAGTTGTGCTTGAAGATTAACGAACCAGGATGCCCTTAACCCGCCCTTAATATGCCCTTACCTGTAAGATAAGAATGCCTGTGTTGATAAGGTATCATCAAAATAGTGTGATAATTAGATAAATAAACAAAACATTACGTCTTATCTCTGTAACAGTGCATAAGTCGAAGATAAAGTAACCATTTCATAGAAAACTACACTAAAGACAGGTTATTACTAAAACGATATGTATGTTAATAAATTATTAACCATTTTTGAGAGCCGTCATCAAAGATTTGCACATTACCCAAATCGACTTAGGTACCTCGGTAGGTACCTAACAAGAGGAAAGAATGACCGATGACCTAAAACGAGGTATGCTGTGACTCTCAAACAGGGTTAAATAAGGCAAGTACAGTCCGTTCTTTACATCTGACAGCAGCAACTCAATAACAACCTTATTTAAACTACGAGTATAATAAAGATCACAGCTGTGATTTGACTGACTTGTCAATGGCAGCAACTCATGCAACCTTGTTTCAACGACGATCGAACGAAGATCACTATGAATTTGCCAGTGATTCAAAGTCAGGGGCAAAATAACTGTGAATGAACTGTAATTCGAACTTTGTTTATCAGGTTAGAGTGGTTGAACACGGGCCTAATCAATGTCAAAAGTATACCGTAATTATTTACCACACCTTGATAACAGTTCCAAAGAAATCGATAAAGTTATTTAACTGTGGTTCAAGAACATCACTGTAGTTTATATTTTATAATGGTGACTATTTGACTTCAAAGCTTTAGTCAACATGGTTCAAGGTTGGTATATGGGTATATGTTATTAAGTAATAAACTGTTTTTATTAGGTATAACAATCACAGACGTGTTGCGTCAACCAACACACGAGCACTTACATTATTATTTCGAAGAATAGAGTAAGTAATTGTTCCGGTTTTAATATTTTGTAAATATTATTTAGGTTTAGGTAGGTACCTACTTACAAAATATATAAGTATACCTACTAAAGCTATCACGTTATTTTCCTATTTCAAACTTGATATTTAATTTGAGACGATAGTCCACTTAACCAGACGATAGATAATTATGCAAAAAACACAGACGCAAGAAATATTGAAATAAGTAGGTACTTATTATAACTCGCATGAAAATTACGAGTAGGTACAGTCGCTAGTCGGTGAGCTATGACATGGCTATGACGGTGTCTAAAGCGCAGGCCAGACACCTATTCCGTATCAAAATAGACACAATGTATAAACACACACACGCACGCACGCACGCACGCCGCACCCTCGCACACACACACCCCACACACACTCACGCATACACACACCCCCACACACACAAGACGCAGAGATTAAGAAAATATTACATGAATCTATTAGTTTAAACTAGTAACTTGTTCTTTACCATGAAAAATACCTAATTGCAAAACAATTATTTACATGCTTAACAAAGTGTCTTTGCGCGGACACAAACTATAAGTCAATGACACAAACTCACATGTTTGTCTAGCAACACTCCTACCAACTTATCTGTGAAATGGCGAAAATTGGAACTACGGCCGTCATGTTACTCATGTTGAAATGTCATTCGATTGTCAGTGTCTACTACATTCGGGTTCTCTGGTTGTTTTGTCGTGATATTGCTGAATTTATAAAGTTAAATATGCCGAAAGCTATTAAAAGTGATGCTCAAAACATTATTCTAAAGGTTAAACCTTTTTTGAAGAAGAAGCTCGGGCGGGGTCTCCGATTATTCCATTTAATCAAATATTCAAACGAATTTCGGCAGCGACAGGTTAGTGTTGTCAACTTTCTTGTTATAAATTACCCGACACTTAACTAATTATCCACGAAATATTCGTTTCTATTCTTGCTGCAGGTTAGCGTAACGGTAACGTACATCTATTAGGTAACCTGCTAAGTGATTGCGCCAACCAACCTGCCAGATTTCAAATTTCTACTAACATTCAAATTTCTACTAACATTTATTTTATTATCTTATATTTTAGGTGTGAGTCAAGGACTAATTTAAAAAACAGTTAAGGAAGGGCACGCAGCAGAAGAAACTGGTACAAAAATTCGGAAAAATTATCTGCTGAATATCCACTTCATTGGATTACTTTTTAGATAAAGCCATTGTTTATTGCTGAGAGACTAAACTGTTAGCGTACCTACGTAACTGTAAATTATCAATTTCTTTTTATTTATTTTATTATTTTTATACAGGTATCATTGTTTTAATTTGTAATTCTTATTAAACGATTATGTCTAATGTCAAATTTCCTTCTTGAAAACTTACTCAATTTTGGGCACTTTAAATTAATTAGCAACACTGAATCGACGGTGCCGTCCTCTTTCAGTTCACAGATAAGTTGGTAGGACGATGTCTACCAACGCCATTTTAAAAAGAATGACAGTTAATTTTTGACGTTTTTATTTTATGGCATAGTCCTAAACACAATTTAGTCATTGCCTAAACACAGAGCATGTAACGTCCTAAAACCCAATTTATGTCGCTGTTTTATATTAATAATATTTATTGTAATATGTATATTTCTGTTATACCATTAAAAACAAAGAGTACAGTTTTTTTTTAATTTCTAATGTACTACGTCAGATGTATACCTACGCACGAGGATAAGTTGATGTGGTTTTTTTTTTAAATAAACATAGCTACCTTAGGTACCGTTTTCGTTTATTGTCCTGGCAATTGATTTCCAAGCTTGGTCTTGAACATTTCTGTTACAATAGTCAGACCTATTGTAATCATAAATAACAGAATGATTCTCAATTAATTCACAAAACTGAATATTAAATGCTAGGTCGGTCGTCACGCATTTTTAAGAAAAAAATTATAACAACTCAAAACATGATGCAGCCATTCAACCTCAACCTCAAGACGGTACACGTTGACGTAACTGATAATATATTGTAGTCTGTGCGTAACTGTACAACTTGTGCGAGCGAGCGAGACCCGGCCGGCAGGCATGCCACACCGCGCCTCGTCCTCGACCCCGCTGCGTCCGCGCCCCATCTCTCCTGCGTGTTTTGAACAAAAGCCGCAGAGATAAGAGCGTTGCGCCCGCGCCCCATCTCTTGCTCCCGGAAGAGCGTCAGACCCGCGTGGTCATCAAAAGAATCCCGCGCGAGATTCTCACATCGGACATCAAGGCCGACCTTGAGGCCCAAAAAATCCCCGACGACGAGGTTCACCGGATGCACCGCTCTCGCGCTAGAGGCGGAGAGGCGTTCGATATGGTCCACGTTATCTGTCCCCCGGTCGAAGGTCATCACCCTATCTTCCAGGTGCGCACTATTTGCGGCCTGATGGGGATCGACCTCCAAAAGCCGTGGAAGAACGGTGTCATTGGCCAATGCCACCGTTGCCAGTTATATGGCCACTCTCAACTGCACTGCCATGTGATGCCCAGGTGCGTCAATGCGAGCATGGCACTGCAGAGTGCTCCCGGCCCAAAGACCGATCGCAATGCACAGAGCCTCCAAGCTGTGTGCTTTGCGGTCAAACAGGTCATCCGGCTAACTACCGCGGTTGCCCCAAAGCCCCTAAAAAGTCATCTTCCTCAAAGATGACCAAAAGATTCACCGACAGACAGACCAGACTGTCCCCCCCCCCCCTCCACCCCCCAGGTTTTTCCGGTTCCCTCAGCCCAGCTTCCAAGCGGGCTACGTCCCAAAAGGGCTAGCCCTTGGAACATGCTAAACCACCAGCAGGCTTTCCCTGCTCTGAGGACTCAGGGTCCCTCCCCGATGGATCCGCGTACCCGTGCCCACGCGCCTCCCCCCGCGCATCCCCTCAAACCCGCACCTGCTCATAAAGCAGCCCCCGCCGTGAAAACGTGTGGTCGGGGGTAACCCTATGGATGCTTTCAACGTCATTGCAAGCATCTTCACGGCCTTCCTCACCCCCCGCGCTAGGAAGATGGCCAGTGGAATCGTTGCCGCCCGTCAGGCCGGCAACCTTTTCCAAATTCAACAAATGTATAATGCGTATCCGGAAATTACGCAAGCCCTCGTGTCCTATACCAACGTAACCTCACAATGAATAATACACCCATTACGAGAACCAAACCCCGATCCCTCAAATGCCAATGGCATCCAGGGACAACGCGACGAGATCACCGAGTTCCTGCATGTCCATAAATTAGATGTCCTACTTGTACAGGAAACCTTCCTCAAGCCCCGCCACCGACACCCGTCAATTGCAAACTACCGTATAGTTCGCAATGACAGGACTCGGTGCCACCGAGGCTGTACCATCATTTACTACAGAAAGGATCTGTACTGCATTCCTGTGGACGCGCCCCCTCTCTCGCGTTTAGAAGTGTCTGTCTGCCGGCTCGGCATGACCGGTCACCAGCCGATCACTCTAATATCGGTTTACATCCCCCCGCAACTATCAGAAAACTATCCCCAGTTATCTGACGACCTCGCTATCCTATTTGGCTTGAGTGACTCCGTTATCATAACGGGCGATCTCAATGCTAAACACACAGCCTGGAATAGTCACAGGATCTCGACCAGGGCCAAACATCTGTTTGACCTCTGTCCCATCCTTAACTTTGATGTCATCGCCACTCCCACTCACTTTCCCCACGACCCCCTTCATGCCCCTGACGTCCTTGACGTGGCACTTCTAAAGAATGTCAACCTTCGGTTGGATGCTATAGAGGTGGTACATCAACTGACATCCGACCACCGACCTGTAGTTGTGACATTAGGCCCCCGACTAGGACTCCCCGACCCCGACAGACCGCCCCTCACCAAATTAGTCACGGACTGGAGGAAAGTAAGCGAAAGACTGAAATCCTCCACATCCTCCTGCCTCCGACTAGACTCCATTCCTGATCAGTTCGACTCGATCAATGACACGACAGCCGCGATCGACTCACTCACGGATCACGTACAATCCGTCCTGAACGAATGATCAAGAGAAGTTCGAGCGATGGACGACCATCGCTGGAAGTTGCCGGACGATGTACGTGAACTGCTGACTGAGAAGAACGCGGCTGTCCGTGACTACAGCAACTTTCCTTGTCAAGCTAACAAGGCCCATATGCGCTATTTACAGAGATCTGTAAAGAAACGCATAACGGAGCTGCGTGACGCTGGCTGGGACAAGATGCTGAGCGAGTTAGAGCCCACCCACTTGGCCTTTTGGGAACTGCAGAGGAAACTCCAGTCCCCAAATGTAGCCTCCACGCCCCCATTGCTGGTGCGTCCCGACAAGACCATCGCCTTCGATGACATCGACAAGGCCGAGTGCCTTGCCGACAGTCTTGAGGCCCAATTTACACCCAGCTCTCAACCAGTAGACCAAGCTCACCTCACTGAGGTTGACGCGGAAGTCGAACGTAGAGCCTTCCTTCCCCCCGTTGAAGACCCAGATAATCCTCTGCACCCCGTCACCCCAGACGAGGTGCACGATATCATCAAGGGTCTGAAACGCCGTAAAGCCCCCGGCCTAGACGGAATCACGAATAGGGTGATGAATGGTGCTCTGAGCAACAACATCTTTCCCCAAGCTTGGAAAAGGGCCACTGTCATCGGTATTCCAAAGCCGAGCAAGCCCAAAACCGACCCCTCTAGATACCGCCCCATTAGTCTGCTCAATGTTCTGGGCAAAATCTATGAGAGGCTTACACAACTAAACTATACAAGCGACTCAGAGATTATGCCGAGACCAAGGGCCTCATCCCCGACGAACAGTTCGGTTTTAGATCCCAACACTCGAGCGTCCAACATTTTCACCGTATCATCGTACACGTAAGCGTTGGCTTCCAACGTGGTTTCATGACGGGTGCTGAGTTCTTCGACATAGCGAAAGCGTTCGACAAAGTCTGGCACAATGGCTTATTATATAAGCTTAACCAACTCGGTGTGCCAGACCGTCTCGTACTCATCCTAAGAGACTTTTTGGCTAACCGAACCTTTCGTTATCGTATCGAAGGGGCGCGCGCTTTCCACCCCCCACCCTATCCGCGCAGGCGTCCCTCAGGGCTCTGTGCTAGCTCCCCTCATGTTCACCCTATTCACCAGTGACATCCCGAAATGCGCAATTGGCTCTGTTCGCAGACGATACGGCCATTTATTACACTGGACTCCTCCCCGACTCGATATCTCGTACTCTCCAAACCGCAGTCAACAAGCTTGGCGCATGGTTCAGAAAGTGGAGAATCGAAGTTAACCCCGGCTAACGCAGACATGATGACCCCCGCCCGATCAAGATGTTTGGCAAGCCGATCCCTTGGGCGAAGCATGCCAAATATCTGGGTGTGACTTTGGACAGACGTCTCTCCTTCTCAGAGCACATAAAGGTGGTTCGTTCGCGAGCCGCCTTTGCTCTGGGTAGACTACATTCCGTCTTAAATGCACGCAGTAAATTGTCACTCAGGTGCAAACTGCGCATTTATACGGCATGCATCCGACCTATCATGACATACGCCTGTGCTGTTGTCGCACAGGCCCACCCCCGGCACGTCCATAAGATGCAGACCCTACAGAACCGTTTTCTACGTAAAATCACGGGTTCCCCCTGGTTCGTTCAGAATATCAACTTACATCTAGACTTGAAAATCCCCACCATTCATCAATTCATGAAACGCGCTTGCTAGCGTTTCTTTGATACCGCCGGCAGCCATCGCAACCCTCTGGTTGTGAAGGCCGCCAGTTATGTCCCCTCTAGAATCAGTAGAAACCACCGTCCAAGGCACGCACTGACCGACCCCGACGACCCCACCACCCTCCTCCAGGAAAGCAGTAGGGCCACCAGTACAGTATACAGCACACACAGACACAAATCGAAGTTCCGACCTCGCTGCCGAGGTACTTCGCGTCCGCGTTCCTCCCCGATAAATTCCCCTTCCCCTTCCTTGATCGGATCCGCAGAGCCAGCTGGTGGCGTAGCTGAGCCAGTAGTTTTAAACACCCCTAATAATAATGAATCCATTCTGATCCTGCCTGTCCCCAACTTGCTGTCCCCTCCCAGCGACGCCCTAAGCCGAGGTTCGTACCCCACAGGGGGTTCCCTTAGGTGATGGTCGCTTAGTTTATAATTAATAATAGGTTGGGGAAAAAGTATCTTCGCATTTTTTAAGAAAATTCAAAACATTTTTTAATATAGTTTATTTACATTTAACTAAAGTATGTAGATACCATTTTGTTCGATAACTTTTTGCCATCTTGTAGGTAGGGACATTTTCCCATTGCTATAGAAATTTTGGGACTTCTGATCAAAATACCGCGACAAGTGGTTTTGGCAGTCCTCTCGTGATGTTAATCTGACACTGCCTAAAGAATTCTGAAGAGACCGAAACAGGTGGAAATCTGAAGGTGCAAGGTCAGGACTATACGGCGGATGCATTAACACCTCCCAGCCAAACTCTCTTAATTTTTGCTGAGTGGCTAAAGATGTGTGAGGTCTAGCGTTATCATGATGAAAAACCACACCCCTTATGTTGATTATTTCCGGCCGCTTTCTCTCAACTTCTTGCTTTAATCTCATCAGTTGTTCGCAGTAAAGTTCAGAATCGATGGTCCTGCCTGGTGGTAACAGCTCATAATGAATAATGCCCTTCCAATCCCACCACACACACAGCATCACCTTGTTGCGAGTTAACCCGGGTTTCGCCACAGTCTGTGACGCCTGACCAGCTTTTGACCACGACCTTTTTCGCACGTTCTTGTCGTACGTGATCCACTTTTCATCACCAGTTATCAGCTTCTTCAAAAATGGTTCGATTTCATTACGTCGTAATAAAGAATCACAAATGAGTACACGGTTCATTAAGTCTCTTTTAGTGAGCTCGTGAGGTACCCAAATATCGAGCTTTTTTGTGTACCCAGTTTTTTTCAAATGCGGCAAAACTGTTTTGTGGTCAATTCCCAGTTCTTCAGCTAGGTACGTCGTAACTACTGATATACCGATCTTGCTCCACTTTTTCAAAAATGGCATCCGTTTTATCTGTAATAGGGCGACCAGAGCGACGTGTATCTTTGACATCAAAATTTCCGGATTGAAAATGCTTAAACCAAATTTGTGCTACTCTCACAGACACTACTGCACTAGGTCCATAAACATCGCAAATTTTTTTCGCGGCTTGCGTTGCATTTTTACCTTTTTTGTAGTAAAATTTTAAAATGTATCGAATTTCTTCATTAGATTCACTCATCTTGACGATAAGAAAAACAAATGAAAATCACACATTTTCCTAATTTGAATTTGGAATTATGTTCTATAAAATTTAAACTTTCAATGATACTAAAACCAGCCAGATACAAATAGTATAGCCAAAGAGATTTTATTACAAGTTCATACATACTATAATGCGAAAATACTTTTTCCCCAACCTATTATTATGCCCCTGGCTGGAGGCTTTGAGTTAGCTCGAAGACACCACAGGATTGACCGGTTAAGCAGTCACGGCCTCTCAAGGCCAACTGCGAGATGCCATACATAAAAAAAAAACCCCGTCTCTTCTGTATGTTTTGCGTCGCGACGCTTCTACACATTTTGTATGAAAGGGACGCGGTAGAGACAAAATGTCCGCGCCCCGTCTGCGTGTTATGTCTCTTCTGTCTGGCCTGCGCCTAAGGATCGGAGAGCGAGGGCGCGGAAAACAACAGGAGTGCCACTGCCAGTCACCTCCGCTAGGAGTAATAGTGTTCTGTGCCAGTCACCCTTCAGCCCTAGGAACTGTCACTGTTCATGAGACGCATGCGCACAGTGATTCACCTAAAGTTTTATTATATTATTATTACCTACTACTATCGGACAAGATTAATTAGAACAATAAGTAGTTGTTAATTGTGATTTGTGTAACTGTAGGTATAAACTAAGTGTAAGAAGCTGATATCATCTTTTAATTGGCTGAGCTACAAACTGCAATGTCAGATGAAGGATGATGGAAGCATTATGTGTGACGACATAGGTACCTACTTATATATTTAAATTCTTAAATAAATAAAACTTTTTCACAAAAAAGAACAACCGACTTCTGGAAAAAAACACTACAAAGTGAAAAATAACTTTAATTTCAGAAGTCGGTGTCTTTGGTTTAGTTTTTTTGGTCCTAGTAAAATTGTAAACCGAATATTCTAACCCGTAACATTTAGTTTTTGTTTCATTGCAATCGTCAATTAAAAAGATAATGCTATGTTTTCAAAGTGCATCGTTTCTTAGTTCAGTAGTGGTGCTACTTATCTTTCAAGTCACGATGCAAATCAATTAAATATTAATTAAGAAAGTTAAAATTGTATGATACCTACTTAATAAATTATAGATTATTTTTGGAAGTCTACAGTTTGTAGGAACGAATTTTTGCAAAAGGGCAAATATACGTCGCGCTAAGTCGTGTCAGTAGTTTGGAAGGTATAGGTAGTAATGTCAGATTTGGACGCCAACAAATTATTACCTAAAGCGACCACACGACGACCGATCATTGACGGAAATAACGAATAACGAGGTTACGAAATCTGTCTTCTGACAATGAAAGCCACAGACTCAAATAGCGCAATTTGACATTACCATTAAAATCATTTATAGCTAGAGCGCATCTCATGGCAATTCCATTAAGCCCAAACACGGCGAATACCTACATTGATCATCATCCTACATGATCTGACCAAGATTATGTCTGGACTTTAAAAGAGACTGTGACCTCTGAGTTTGTTTCGGCCTTTCTTCTCAGAGTAGTCAGATAGGAAACGCCGACCTCATCTAGTTTTTAAAATATGATTGACGTGTAAAAGTGTTTGTTCAAACCTACTTACAGAAATAAAATCATTTTCGTACCACTTGCTCAAAAAAGTGACATTCTATGCCACAAAAAGCGAACATAACAATAGTCATTTTTAATCTGTTAAAAACAGGGAAAGAAAATTGTACTGAATTTCATTCATCCTCTAGGGGGAGAATGTGATTTAAATTTAAAGGATCATGGCAGAATTTGTACAAAAAAATTAAGATATTTAGAGAAGTTGAAATTCTAGCTCTTGTACTCTTGGGTACCTGAAAAGTATCTTCAGGGATTTACAATATTTTTAAAACCCCGCAATAAAAATATAATGTTAAAAGTAAATAGTTTAACTAGGAGCTCATTATTTTAGAACGAAACAGCCGTTGTCAGTGTAAGACCGCTTTTATTTTAATCTATGGGACAGACTATCTTTGATCCTTGCTCCATAAAACCTCAGAACAATAACATTGTTCTGAGCATAAAACTAATATTTAAAAAAAAAATTGTTCCTTGCTACTAGTTTAGTAATCTGTGCTTTCATGCTCCGTGTATAAAAATGTACTCTGTGCTTTGATCGTCGACTGTCATCGACTGTCTTGCGTGTATTCTTGCTTCGTTGTTATTTTCGCTTTTGTTCTGTATTCTGAGGCTTTCTTTAACGGTTTTTAGCTACTTTCTTGGACGTTTGATTTCTGCTTTACCCTGAAAACTCGGCTTCTACCACGGACTTTTGAATTTCACGCTTATCTTTGACTTTGTGCTTATATTCTCGACACTGGATTTTGATTTACACATTGGACAATGAGGTGTATCAACTGTGACCTCGATCTTCACCATTCCCGGCGTATACTCGTTTTAGAAGAGTTAGACACAAGAACAATCTCAATGATAGCAGAATGGATTTCTCCTGTCATAGTAAGTAGGTACCTATTTTCATTTATTCACATAGTTCCCCACGTGTTAGGTAGGTATATGTCGCGATGGCTCGCCCCCTATTACATGGGACTTAAACATAACTGCCGAAATGTGGGTGTACTGTAGGTACACCTCTGCCCAACCCTTCGGGGAAACAAGGCATTTTATGCTAAATGGACCTACTTATGCAAACAGGAACCAATCCACACACATGCCAAAATCGAGATAATTAAACAGAAAGCTTTCAAAATGCACCTTCTATCGACCCTGTAAAGATCAAAATGATCTGACAATGTTGACAGAACAAAACATTTCTATGACAAGGTTATCAACCCACATATCAACAGTTGTTCAATAAACTAACGAGATCCATACCCCATGGTAACCCGACAAACTAGAAAATCATTGAAATAGTTTTTTTTCATAAAGATCCATAGTACATGGTCCCTTGTAAAATATATTATTTAATCAATTATGTAGAACCATGCGGGTTGGTTCTTGTTTGCATATTAAAAATGGCATAATACTTATTTTTACAAAGAGTCACATTACTTGGCTCCTTGTTGATATAACTCTAATTGCAACATCTAAGAAGTCATGTACTTTGAATCTGTGTTGTTTTATTAACTTCTTAATAAAATTATTTATTGAATTCAGTGATACCTACGTACATTATTGTAATTCACTAGTTTTTCTAGATTCAATTATATTTTTCGTAAAATAGATACATTTTGTGTGGTAATTTTGTTTTGGTATGATTATGGCATCTTTCTAAACTGAACAGTAGGTAAGTAATATTGATAATGGCAACACTGCACCAAAAAACAAACGTTGGGGTCGTTGAGTGATTTGTAAGTTAATTAATTTACTGTTTCCAAGAATGAAGAGAGTAAATACCAGGATACAAGCTATGATTTCTAGCTGCCTCAACCATTCAGATGATAAAGAGATCGACAATCAAGGTACGTAAATAATTTTGAGGTTATAAAAAGTTTTTGTTGTTTCTTGAAACTTTATAGGTAGTCATTTCTTCAGTTTATTGCACGATTGTAACTAAATAATATTATTCCTTTTTCAGAGTTTTATGACAACTCTCGACCAAGCAGCCCAATGCAGTTTTCTTCAAGTAATTTTTATGTTATTCCTGTATTGTTGTGCATTTTGTATGCCTTTTTTGCGTGCTGTTTTTTTAGTATTTGTCAAAAATAAGTTACGCATAGAATTCGATACAGCAAGTAGAGTACTATCTTTGTGTCTATGGAATAAAGTTCAAAATCGATGATATTCAATTATTATTCTAGATTTGCTGGGTAAGCGAAGAAGATTTAATGCGGAAGTTGTGGTTAATAATTTGCATGAAAAATCGACTTGCAAAGGGGGTGATGGAGCTATACCTAATCCTGATCTGTCTGCTAATTTACTTACTGTCTCAGCTGAAGCTTCCCAGTGTCCTCTATCTCCCCAGCTGTCTTTAGCATATAATTGGGTGAAGGAAAATATAGCTGTACCTGCTTCCATTGGTAATAATGATATTGAGACGGCTGTTGAAAAAAGCATCGAACCCCCACCATACTCACCGTTGACCCCTCGCCCAATCATTGCTAAAAATAAGGACATTTCTGAAGCTTTATGGGCAGATATCAATTCCAATAATGCTTTACTAACATCTAAATCGCTCATTGAGAATTCTTCTGAAAAAAGTGTCGAATCTATCAATCCAATTTCACCGCTTCCTCTTATGTCTCCGGAGACGGCATCGTTGTTTCGTGTTTTAGCTGATACAATGGATAATAATTTAGAAGGTGTATCTGATACGTCAACAATCGCAAGCTTGAGAAGTGGCAAAGCCCCATTATTCATTGATAGCGATGACTCGGTGAGAGATCCTGACTACTGCGCTAATGTGGATTATGGCTCAAGTGATGATAGCTCTAATGATTCAATATCTTTGATCACTGGTTCTGCACATGCAGAAATTAACCAAATGTCTATCCAAGTAAACGAGATTGCTAATAGTCATCAACCAGACCCAGTAAATTTAGGACTTCATAGTACTCAACAGGAAATTGCTCAAGTCGATGACGAAATAGTTTCTGTTTTAGAGACTGCTATAATATCTGAAAATGTTAATACGAGTAATGATAGGTCACACATGGAAGCTGTTTCTGTTCGCGAAACTGAATCATCACTGGCTGAAAGGCCGCCCATGGGAAGACCAAAAAAAGGTAGAAAGCCAAAATATGGTGGGCTATCGCGAGAAGAAAGGAAAAGACGAAAGTACACAAATTTGTCTTACGTCAACTCCAGGAAAAAGATGATCAGTCCTAAGAAATTTGTAGATTTTCAATGCAGTTGCCTAAAAAAGTGCCACGAAAATCTCCCAGTAGAAAAGAGATTGGCTCAATTTAACAAGTTTTATTCTCTAGGATCTTATAATGCGCAAAATATGTTTTTAACTGCTTTAATAAAAGAACAACCTGTGAAGCGGCATTACGTTGCAACTGACAATAAAACCAAAGTTTCAAAGAAAAAGTCTTACTCACGCCAATATTTTCTAGATGGTGTATCAGTTTGTAGAGATATGTTTGTCAAAACATTACAGACGTCGGCAAAACGCATAAATACGTCGCTTTATAAGATGCGATCAGACAGTTGCATTATTGATAATCGTGGTGTGCATGGCGGGTGCAATAAAGCATCTCTGGCAAGCGAGGAGTTCGTCACAAACTTTATCAAAAGGTTGCCGACATATGTATCCCACTATCGCCGAGAAAAAACAGAAGGGGCTAAGTTTTTGAGAGCAGACATGACCTTATCAAAAATTTACGAGTTATACAGCGATGAAGCAAAAACCGCTGGCGTGAAAATTTTGTCTGCTGCAAAAGTTAATAAATTATTTTTTACCAAGTTTAATCTGCGTACCAAGTCTCTTAAAAAAGATACGTGTAATAAGTGTGACTTTTTTGAAAGTCAAATACTGCACGTGTCGTCAGAACAAAATAAAGCCGACATTGAACAGAAGCGGGTAGCGCATCAAGAAATCGCAAAATCTCTACAAAATCAATTGAGAACTGACATGAAGCTGGCTAAAGATGATCCCTCTGTTGAAACCCTGACATTTGATCTCGAAAAAACGTTGCCTTTACCGCGTATACCCACAAATATCGTCTTTTACAAAAGACAACTCTGGGTATACAATTTAGGTATACATACTGGGAGCAAAGATGAAGCTCACTGCAATGTGTGGGTAGAAGGAGAAGCTGGCAGAGGTGCTCAAGAAGTGGGGTCCTGTCTCATGAAACATATCACAGAAAGGCTTGATGGCAACGTGAAACATCTGATTTTATGGAGCGATTCGTGTGGTGGCCAGAACCGCAACATAAAATTAACATTAATGCTCAAAGCCATGTTGAATGAACATCCAACTTTAGACCAAATCAATATAAGATTCCTTGAATCAGGGCATAGCTTCCTCCCAAATGATACAGATTTTGGGAAGATAGAATGTGCCTTAAAACGTCAACAGAGGCTCTATACACCGGACGATTACATACAGGTTATGAAAACCTGTAAAAAAAACAAACCAATGAATGTACACAGGATGAAAAATGAAGATTTCTTGTCATCGTTAAAGTTAGAAAAGAATATAATTAATAGAAAGAAAACGATAGATGGAGAGAAAGTTTCATGGCTCAGTACTAAAGAAATTATGATTAAAAAGGATGAAATGTTCAAAATTTACATGAAAACTAATTTGAATGAAGATTTTAAGGTAGTGGATATTGAAAAAAAAAATGTTCGTGGAAGACAATATTTTATTACAAAAGATATAATGGAGCCACTATGGCCAACAGGGAAACCTGTCCCTGACGCTAAATTGCAGGATTTAAAAAGCATGCTGCACCTAATTCCGCAAGACTCGCATGATTTCTATGTAAAGCTCGTTGGAAACTCAGACCTAGAAGACGATCTTGAAGGTTTTTCGGGACAACCTGATTTTGAAGTTGAAGATACATAATTAATTGATGCATAATATTATAAGAATTTAAGATTTTTTTCTATTTTCCAGTAAAATGTTTAAAATAAATATGAGATTTTTTATTTTTACTGTAAAATTTATAGTATGGTAATAAATTAACAAGGAACCAACCCACACACAGATAGTTTTGCAAATAGGAACCAATGAGTTTTTTTTTTTTTACTATTATAAATGATAATGATTTACATCAATATTATATTTGTATACATAGAACAAATTATTTTGTTCAATATTCTAAATAAACTTTATCCAAAATAACAAACAATTTCATTGTACACACAATTTTGACAAAAACGGCTTTATCTCAAAACTGTCATTGCGTGGGTTGATTCCGTTTTGCATAAGTAGGTCCAAATATTGTTATAATTGTTGTAATGTTGCAGGTAACTGAGACGGACTGCATTTATGTGTTCAGTGCTGGGAAGCAGCTATGAGGGCTATCAATGAATCATTGAATACTATGGAAACTGCTACTGACAGTCATCCATCTGAAGCTAGCTCTAGCAGCGTAAGCCAGCCTCAAAGAGTTATTGGACACTCAAGAGTCTGCATTACATGTGGGCGCTCTGTTTTAAGGATTCCAAGTGAACTTGTAGTGCGTACAAACCCAACTGCAAGGCAACAACAAATACAACTATTGATCTCAAACAATATTGCACCTCGTCAGGTTAGTTCTTTACATAATTATAAATAGTAGTAGTGTTGATTCTGTACTTTATGCTTACCACCATGCAAAAGGCGTGAATTTAAGCATGGTATGAGATTATACTGATCTAAGTACATATTTATAGTTATTAGTAAACTATAGTGGCAAACTATACTTTAAAGGATGTTGGTCTTTAGTTTTGAATTATTTCTAGGTGAATCCATTGGATCTCTAGTGCCACAACTACTACAGAGCAGCTGGATGTACTGTTGCCCGTATGCCGCATCAGACCCCGATCCTGAGCAGAGTAGAGCCAGAGCAGCAACCGCAAGAAGATACAGTTGTAGTACCTGGGGCCGTACTATGAGCTGTTAACGCCATCATGATTCCGTTGAGAAAAAGAGATAGTGCTATCGGTCATGTATAGCTCTGTCTCTCTTCAGAATGGATACCTGCCAATGTACCAAATGAATGAATTTAATAATAAAGCTCTGCTACATCTCATGCAGGATTTCAAGATAGCAGTGGCTTTGTATAATAAGTTTGCTGTGCGGTCGAAAGATCGTAGTGATGCTCAAAATATTTTAAATGTTATAAATGAATGATTTCAATTGCATACTAACTTGTCAGATGTGGTGGTCTCATTAAACCTTAATAGGCGCTCATCTGACTTTATAAGTATCACAGCTGATCGGGATAATATATTGTTCTTCCCCCAATTGGCCTATTTTGATGTTTGGTATTTGGGATGGGCAAGGTATCAGGATAACATTTTATTACCAGCTCAGCATTTAAATCATGTTTTTGTAGAAGAGGAATAAAGACATTAATCAAGATGTTGTTTTTTATTTTATAAGACGTAAACTGATGTTATTTACATAGATAATTTTTCATATGAACTTATTACACTTTCAACAGATTAATTCCCATCAATATTTACACAAGCTTGATATTAATTTGACGTCTTCTAACGGTAGACATAATATATACAATATCAATAAATGCACCCTCAATGTAGACGGTTGGTGTCGTACTGCTGCTGCGGCTGGCTTCTTTCGTCCTTATCGCAGTTTATAAGTTAGTAGTGTGCCTAATTTGTCTGTCTTGACTCTTGGATGCCCCGTAGCCTTCATCACAGTAGTCACACCCTTTCTACTGATATAAATGATACTTTTTCAACTCATAACGCCACTGTAAACGTTATATTCTGTAAACAAACTATTCTCTGCTGTTCCGTAAACAAACTATTCACATGACTCATCTGAAGTTGTCTTGTCTGTCAGTTTGACAGATCCGTCATTGTCACGTCGTTTTTTTTTTTATAAATACAGCAAAATGGGCAACGAGATTGAAACGAAAAACTGATATTTTCATTTCGAAATATTTTAATTATGCGGGGTTTTAAAATTATGATAAGTAGATCAATCTACTCCTCGTAATGTATTCTCAAAATTGGAAAATATTTTGAACCCTCTAAATGAATTCATTTTTTTGTACAAATTAATGTACGGACCTTGCCATGATTCTTTGGTATACTTACCGAAATTTATACTGAACTACATCTGTGTTTACACCATTGAGTTTGTATATAAAGCATTATACATATTTTTGAAAAAGGAATACGCATTTATGATTATTAAATAAAATTACGAAAACCGACGAGGCCGTATGAGCTTGATGCCTTTGCTTTTCCGACAAAAAAATATTAGTCTAGGAATTTGCCGCGTTTTCGTTTTCTTCAAATACATAAACGTTAAGTTTATTTGACTTTTAATTGTCATTATTTTTAATAAATGCTTATCTCATATTATTATTGTGTTAATTTTTTCGCAAATGGTACGAAAAGTAGAGTATTTTCCTCGGTGATAAAGCTGTCTTAGTCTTGGGTGAACTTAAATCCCTCACTACACTCAGGACTCGTCTTGAATCCCTCGCTTCGCTCGTGATTTAAGTTTTAACACCCTCGCTGCGCTCGGGAGTAAACCTCGAGTCCTTCATTACGCTCGCGATTTAAATCGTCACCCGCGACAGAAGACACTGCTTTATCCCCTTGGTTAATAATCTACTATTCTTTGACTCATCTTTTTTCATGTTTTAGGCCTTTATACCTCATATGGATGCGCGGTGGCTCAATTTAGGACTCCGGGAGCGTATAATCAATCCTATACGACCTTAAGATTTAAATCGTCACCCGCGACAGAAGACACTGCTTTATCCCCTTGGTTAATAATCTACTATTATCATTTAAAGTCATTTATCATTTATTTAATATTTATCATTGTTTTATTACGAAGTTCTGGTACCTACCTACCTTCCAGCTTCGATCGGTTTGATGGTATCATTTTCGTCAGAACCATTTATTTAAATTTGCTTCGTCTATCTTAATCGAGTTACCTTATCGCCACCCGTGAAATACTTATTATCAATGAAGAGTTCCTGTGGCTATCTGTGGTCTCCTAGCTTTGGTATGCGCAACTATGTAGCTTCATATTTCTGACTGACCGATCTCTTGACAATTCAAAAGTGCCTGTGAATGGTTTAATTGAAATAAATGCTTTGAGTTTGAGTTCCACTTCATCAACTTACACTTTCTGAGTGCAAATGCTTGACTTGTTGATGGAAATACCAAAATACTGCTATATGTAGGTACCTATGCCTATAATATTTGAGGAAATTCAATATGAAATTCCTCATGGATCCCATCAACAGAACTGGATTTTGACAAAAATGGGACCAATCTGGAAGCATACCTATCCTCTTAAATCCAAAGTATGTAGGTACCATAATAAAGTATCCTTCCAAAGTACCTACACGAATTTACACGGCAAAAGAACATTAAAGTCTAATAGTAGATTATTAACCAAGGGGATAAAGCAGTGTCTTCTGTCGCGGGTGACGATTTAAATCGCGAGCGTAAAGAAGGACTCGAGGTTTACTCCCGAGCGTAGCGAGGGTGTTAAAAACTTAAATCACGAGCGAAGCGAGGGATTTAAGACGAGTCCTGAGTGTAGCGAGGGATTTAAGTTCACCCAAGACTAAGACAGCTTTATCACCGAGGAAAATACTCTACTTTTCGTACCATTTGCGAAAAAATTAACACAATAATAATATGAGATAAGCATTTATTAAAAATAATGACAATTAAACGTTAACTTATTTATAAAAATAAATTAAAATAAACTTAACGTTTATGTATTTGAAGAAAACAAAAACGCGGCAAATTCCTAGACTAATATTTTTTTGTCGGAAATTAAAGGCATCAAGCTCATACGGCCTCGTCGGTTTTCGTAATTTTATTTAATAATCATAACTGCATAATAAATGCGTATTCCTTTTTCAAAAAGATGTATAATGCTTTATATACAAACTCAATGGTGTAAACACAGACGTAGTTCAGTATAAATTTCGGTAAGTATTCCAAATTTAGATCACATTCTCCCCCTAGAGGATGAATGAAATTCAGTACAATTTTCTTTCCCTGTTTTTAACAGATTAAAAATGACTATTGTTATGTTCGCTTTTTGTGGCATAGAATGTCACTTTTTTGAGCAAGTGGTACGAAAAATCCCTTACCTTACTAATCAACTAAGTAGGTACCTATACCATTGAGGGACAAAATAACTCAGAAAAACATAAAATACCTATCTACAAACTAAAGCAATATTTATTATTTACAAAATATAAATAATTGTAGTTAGACTGTTTTAAAGCACACGTAGGTTAGTAGTGAAGTAAAAATAATACCTAATAATAATATCTTAAAACAAAAAATAAATTTGGGAAAATTGAAATGAGTTAAAACATTTATAGGTACCTAGTACTTTTAGGAACAACAACCTGTATTAATTCAATTGCTTTTGGTGCACGGTAAAACTCTATATACCTATGTCTATGCTCTAATGAGTTTATGTTGGCACCAAGCACCAACTTAAATGTAAGTACCTACCTATAAAATGTATGTGAACTACTGAATGAATAAATAAATAAATAAATAGTAAAACAAAAATTTTACAAATTCGTTTAAATGACGGCGTACTAAGGTAACAAAAATAATAAAAAATACAACCGAATTGATAACCTCCTCCTTTTTTTGAAGTCGATTAATTAAAATAAGAACTTACCAACAAACTTAAACAAAAACCTAAACAAGTTGTTATCACTCAAATCACCCTAACACGAGAATCACAACTGTTCGCAACGAACCCATATATTATATTATAATGTACTCAATGTACTCTGTGCCTTGTGCTGTGCACAGACTCGCAGACACAAACAGACAGTGTGGTGTGTGACACGTGACACAATATCAACGCAAAGATACAGTTCAATAGAACCGGCTCAACAAGAGGGAGTACGGTTTTATCAATCATCAACGAATGTCATGAACATCAGGTATAAACTTGCTGGTGCGGCGTGTGCTTTTGTTGTGAGTGGCTCAAAGGATCATTAGAACCGGAACGTCAAAACAGGGGCTTCTGTATTAGTTTATTCGACATGTGTGTGTCCGCATTTTTTATTTTTTGAGACATGTGCAACGAGACAAAGAGGCATTTTGACATTAGTGGTATTTTAAGGCCTACGATAAAGTGCATGATGCTGATTAATTTGACAGGACTAAACTAAAATTTATCTTCTGTCCTTTTCATAATGAAATAGAAAGAAAAAGATGCACTCAACTTAAATTTAGTTTAGTTTGTGAACAAGGGAATCGGCACTAATATCTTACTAAATAAGTTATAAGGAATAGGGATCCGCGGGAGAGCTCATGAATGGTTTAAATCATACTTAAAAAATAGGGAACACCAAGTTGAAGTCAATTTATTACTATAATGAACATACTAACCAATTACAACACATTCGATCTGACAGCAATAAAATTAATGCCTCAATCCCCCAGGGGAGTGTAATTGGATGCCTTTTATTTATAATTTATATAAACGACCTCCCAAGAATCATAAATGAGTCATGTGTTCTGTTTGCTGACGATATCTCAGTACTAACTTCATGTCAAAACGATAGCAACCTAACTGAAACACTAACAAACGCACTCAACAAAATAAAAGCATGGATGTCAGAACACAACCTCGAGATTAATTTTAATAAAACTAAAATCATGTCCTTCCACCAATGACTAAAGTCTTAAGAGTGCGCCTAAAGCCAGTAAAATTTTAGTAGTAGTATAGTATAGTGCGTAGTATGCGCCAAAACTGTTATATCGTAATAAATCCAAAACTAAAAGGAATTACATAAAATGCCTAAGCACAGCCTTTACTCTTGTATAAATATAATTAATTATCAGATTTTTGTCGCAATAGGCATTACCGTATTGAGTACAAAACGGAAAAATATGAGAATTAGAGGTTACTTCGTGATTTTTTTATATCGAAGAAATGTTATTATTTCATGTTTTTGATCAAAGTGAACCCTCGGAAATATCATGTAGTTATTCATACATTTTTATTTTAAGATTTTGTCCGGAATTTTTCATGTAAAATCAAATATAAGATTGGTAATTTTGCTTTATACGCGCTCTTAAGTCATTGCCTTCCACCCACGCCAAAAAGCACCCCTTGATATAAATCTTATTTACAATGACATAAAAATAGAGACAGTACAAGAATTCACCCTACTCGGTCTATCCATAGATACAAATTTAAATTGGAAATCACATATAAAAAAAAATCGGTCAAAATTATCTAAATTTGCTTATGCCCTCCGCGAAATTAAAAAAAAACTACAAACCTTCAGACAGCGCTGGTTACGTATTATGCCTATGCCTATGCATACGCGCTATGGCGTAATATTATGGGGAAACAGTACACATGCACCTACACACACACTTCCCTGTATATACATTCTACAGATATGCAAATTTGTTAGAAACAACCAACAATTTATTCACTACACGAGAAAACATACAAACTAAATATACACTACGACACAAAACTAGGCTAAACCTACCTGGTGGCTCTAAGCTGAAAATACACTCAACAAGCACATTAGTAATGTCAGTTAAAATATATAATATAATCAATTACCAGAAGCAATTAAAAAAGAACAAAAATTTAATATATTTATAAATTAATTAAAACAATACCTAATCCATAAATGCTATTATAATATTAATGAATATTTTAATGATAAATAAAATGAATAATTAAAAATGAATACCAAAACGAATAAATAAAATCAAAGTCAAAGTATATTAGAAAAACATTTATAATCTAAGTACTCTTTAAAATAATAACGTATTATTAGCTCTCTTCCTCTATCCTATCTTGCTGTGCCCGACAGGGTCCACAATGATCCAAAATTATGTATATTTTATAATGTACCTACCACCTAAGTTCACATTGTGGAATGCAAATAAATATATTGAGTATTGAGTATTTATCATTGGTGGTAATAGGCTGATGAGCGGAAAAAACTCAATTTGTTTTAATGAAAGCAAACGCATCTCTACCAATACTATATAGAAAATATACATTTCGACAGTTTATATCTAAAACTATATAAAGTCCATAGGTAACAGTATCGTTTGTTTGGAACTGTTCCTATACCTACAGTGTTTTATTTTTAGGAAAAAGGCTTCCATCTTCATAAAATCTCTTGTTACTAGGTACCTACCTACATCTAATTATGTTAGTTTCATCATAAGTTCCCTCCATAAGTAACCTCGATCTGTAAATAAAGTATTAACATGAAACAATAAACTGTTTATTTACCTCTGTCAGTTTATTAGCTGTGAGTTTACCTAAAACGTAATAAAAATCTAGCCAGAAAAATATACCTGCTAGTATAATTATAATATATCAGTTATCAGTTCAGTATCAATTAGGATTATTTAGATTATATATCAGTTTTCGAGTTTTAACACACTGTGACGGACAGACCGACTGAAAAACATCGCGTTTTTTATAATGTAAAGTTGCACCTACATGGGTAGAGACATTAACATTGCGCATTCTTATCTTACAGATTGCTGTGAACTGCATCCAGCTTCGCTAATCGCCGAACGATTCAAGTACCTACCTACGACTTAGTATTATCTAGATCTCTCAGATGATTACCCTGGCTATAGCAGTGGTTCTTTTGATCAGCCTGTACTTTTACGGTATAGGGAACTATAATAAGTACTGGGAGGACAGAGGTATGAAAACCGATAAGCCAATCCCTTTCATTGGAAACAATTACTTACAAGAAGCTGATGAGCTGTTGTACTGCAGATATCCCAATGAACAAACGGTTGGATTCAATAGTTTTTTTCCGGCTAGACGAGATTCTGAATGCGAAGCGGATTCTGATCACTGACTTTGCACTTTTCTCCGGCCGAGGCTTTTTACTCATGAGGATGATGATGTAGTTGAACAGCTGTTGCAAAACCTGTTTTTCGCTGAAGGTGACCTTTGGAAGCTACTGAGACAGAGAATGACCCTTGCTTCCACTACTGGAAAGCTGATGACTATGTTTCCTTTAGTAGTTGAAAGAGCAGAGAGGATGAAGATTCGCGCGCTGACAGTGGCTGCTGAGGGCAAGTCCATAGACGATCGCGAGCTAATGGCGAGGTTACCGACTTCATCAGAGCCTGTGGTTTCTAACTCGCTGAACGACGAAAAGTCGGCGTTCAGACAACGTGGAATAGTGTTGCTTCGTATTTCTAAAGCTTAAATTTTTAACCGTACCTAACTTGATTTTTAAATTTATTTGTTGTTATTTGTGAAACCACTATTGTATTGGGGTCATCCTGTAAAGATAGTGTGTGTACTGTGTAAGTTTAATAAATAAATAATATTTTCAAAATACGACCCCGAGAAATTGCACCAGCTATTGCAAAGGAGCTGTTCCCTGAAATGTTTAAAACTTGAGTTATACGATGGATTGATAACCTAAGACATCCTGTTAGATTATAGAATTTCAGATATCTATTAATAGAAATATTTTGATCAAACACGGATGTTTTTATCGAGAAGATTAATTACAAACCAGTCATTTATCGGTTATTATGACCGACAATCAAGTGACTAGCTATCAACAATTACTAGTTCAAGAAAGTACAAAAGATGTAAGTCCCGTGTAAGCAGAGGAGATAGATACTTACACAAATATTAATAATAGTTGATCGTTGACTGTCAACATTGCTGCGCCGTCGCCGCCAGTTATTCGCCGGTATGCGTATGTACCAAGCGTGACTCTCAGCGAGTGTTCTGCCCTCCAAGCGAGCGTCGCTAAGCGAGTACCTACTCTTTGATAGCTCTTGTCGCTGCGACCAACAAGCGGAGAGAGTTCTCGCCGGCCGCCGGCCGTCCCGCTCGTTTTTAGTTGCTAGCTCTACTCGCTTCTCATTAATCGCCGGGTACGGCGCGCCCACAGAACACTATTACTCCTAGAGGAGGGCGCGCCGCGCCGTCACCGGCGCGGCGGCGATATTGGAACTTTGGAAATCATCAAATAACTTCTCCCGCTCTGGGCAGAGCAGGAGGGCGTGTCAGACTCTTACTGACTAAAACCCACCCGTGTTCCTTCGGTTACCTGTGCCAGGGGCCACGGTATCCCTCTCGGACTTTTCCGCAACCCTGACAGAAGTGTCTAAGCCTGGTTTTCATAGTTCAAATACCAGCGGTTGAGAGTACCTTATACCTACAAAATATTTGGGTTTATTTTTGTAAATACGTTGCTAAAAGTTAAGTAATGATTAACGTCTGCTCAACCATGCATTTACGTCTCTTATATAAATTAGGTATTTGTCTAACGTAACCAGCTTGAAGCTTGTAGTGCTTCTTTTAAGAAATACTGCACGGTTACTTGGATTTCTTATAAAAAGCACTAAAGGCTTCAAGCTGGCTAGAACTAAAATTTTATTATTTATAATGCCTTAGTTCGGAGCCACCTTGAATTTGTGAGCATTATGCTGTGCACTCACAAAGAGTCGAAACCATTCAGAGGGCCTTCACGAAACACCTAGCGTATACCTACGTATACCTTCGGTAAAATATCTCCCCGGTGTCCATATCAAGAAAGTGTTCAATGCTACAACATGGATTCTCTGCGCGACCGTCGACTAACACAGGATCTGACGTTCCTCTACAAATTGGTTAATAATAAATTAGACTATGACAAATTAGCTGAGCGTATAGGACTAAAAGTTCCTTACAAAATACCCAGATATCCTATATCTAATGTTTTCCACACTCAAGCATCTAAGACAAATATTGGGGTACCTACCTAAATTCACTACTAAACAGACTCAGTAGAGAGATGAATTCTTTTATAAAACTTGTACCAGATGTCGGCTTATAGGTACCATGACTCCATACGTCTTTAAAGCCAAAACACTGAAGTCCCGAAATACGCAATCTGTGAATTTGTTATGTTAGTATATTTTGGAAACTCTTCACCTTTTTATACTTTATTTTAGAAGCAATGCTTTCCATCATGATCTCATTTTTATTTCAATTTATGTTGTAGGTTCTTAGTCGTAAGTAAGTGGGCAAAATTTCAATATTGTTCGTCTTGTAATTTTATTTTCCTTATTGTTATTAATCTTAAGTTTAAGAAGTATTTTGCCCTCATTTCAAAATTCTAAAGACAGAAATCAAAGATCATATCATTTATTTGCTATGAATGTGGGTACAAAATAAGGTGTAAACATTTTAAAGGCAGTTCCAACACACTCTACCTTACGGCATGCAAAATAAAAACGTATAATCTACTCAATTAAACAAACAAAATAACAAAGGTAGGTACAGCTAAGTGGATATCAACAACCTTCCTTACATAAACTGAACATCAAAAACAACAATCTTTATACTACACCTGCTTGGAAAGTACCTTGATACTTTATCAAATTTACGGTAGAAAGTACATCATTGCATATCGAACAAATATGCGGGGAGAAAACGCATCTGAGCGGGAGAGAAAAGTGTATGAAAGTCCATTTCTTACGTGGTTTTTCTTTTTTTAATTTTGGGTAAGACTATGCGCCGGTAACCTAAATATCAAAAGCCAAAAAGTTTTTACAGTGAGTTTTTATCTCCAAGTTCGCAAAATGACACTGGCCACTAGCTGTGTGTTGGATGCACTGACCTCTATTAAATAGAGGTCAGTGGTTGGATGGTGTCGGGCTGGCAGTGCGACCCTGCGGCGGCAGCACTGACCTCTATTTTTAAGTAGAGGTCAGTGGGCGGCAGGATAAACAAATTGAAAAAAGAACATGTGAAAATTGCAGACGCCATTGGCGCCATTTTCAATTTGTGTGTTGTTTGAGGATTCAGTTTTCATAGAAAGTAAAATAAAACTATCAAAATGATAAGTAGTGATAGTGATGATGAAGATTTTTTAACTCCGCCGCAGTTGAAGGAAACAGCAAAAATACTGATTGAAAACCTTTTACCACAGAAATCAATTAAAAAATATAATAAAACTTATGACGATTTTTTGCAATGGAAAAGTGAAAAAAATGCGGCATTTTTTCTGAAACTGTTTTGCTAGCTTTGTCGCAAACATCTCAAACAAACATTAATGGACAAAGTGTTACATTAAGCTTCACTAACTGCAACAATTTCAATATAATTTTCAATTAGTAAAGATTTCGTTTTTTATTTTCCTCGTAGGTGTAGTATAAAGCACTATGTATCACTCGAGAGAAAGTGCGATTCCCGATCTCGGGTGTTTTAAAGCCCTCGCCTACGGCTCGGGCTTCAAACGACACCCTCGACGGTAATCGGTCACTTTCTCCTCTCGGTGAACAATGTACTATTTGAATATACTTATTGATTCTTCTTTGTAGGCATGAGGTATTTTGTTATAGGTAGATAACTGGCCCCATTGACAGGAAGCTTTTTCTTAATAATCACAGACTAAGTCCAATATTTCCGGCGGGATCTCAGGGCGGCATGGAGAGTGCGATTGTCGCAACCCAGCGCTGGGCACGCCACAATTGCGGCGATAAGTCCCCTCTTTGAGGAGTGGCTAGAGAGGCGCCACGGCGTCCTCACCTTCCGCCTGACGCAGGTCCTCACCGGACACGGTTGTTTCGGGAGGTTCCTGTTCCGGATAAGGCGGGAGGAAACGCCCGGGTGTCACCATTGTGTGGATCGCCCGGAGGACACGGTGGAGCATACGGTGGAGGTCTGCCCGGCTTGGGCGGAGCACCGCCGTGTCCTCGTGGAGGCGATTGGCGGTGGCGTTCTCTCGCGTCCGGCCTTGGTCCAGGCCATGGTACGGAGCGAGAGGGCTTGGGAAGCCGTCACCTCCTTCTGCGAAGCAGTAATGTTCGCGAAAGAGGAGGCGGAACGCGTGAGGGAGAGGAAAAATTTGCGCCCTCACGCTCCTAGCCGCCGCAGGAGACGCCCTGGGCGTCGGGAATCGCAGGCCGATTCCCGGCCACCGTAGGCGCGGGCTTGCGAACGGCGAGCAATGGGCAGCTCGCCGTTCAATAAGGACCAGGCCCGGGTCGACGGCGCGTTGTGTTCCACGCGCGCCTCAAAGAGATGTCAGCACCAATGACGGGGTTTGCTAGGACCCTGCCTGCTAGGGTTGCGGAAAAGTCCAAGAGGGTTACCGTGGCCCCTGGCACAGGCAACTGAAGGAACACGGGTGGGTTTTAGTCAGTAAGAGTCTGACACGCCCTCCTGCTCTGCCCAGAGCGGGAGAAGTTATTTGATGATTTCCCACCCACAAAAAAAAAGTCCAATCTTTAACAATGCTGTTATAGACGTACTTGTAAACCTTACATTTTTGTATTGCGATCTAACAGAGCCCGGACGTGTTCTAATGTCGTCCATTATGTTAAAACGGTGTATGTTTGTTCTAACAAATATTGCAACTTCAAGTTTAGACAGAGACGGAAAGGTGAGTAATTTTAGTGAGTGACTTGAACTCAGGTGCACAACTGTCGGTATTTTTAAGGCGAAAGCCTTTATTTCTATTATTATTATGTGTTATCATCTATTTCTGAGATTGCTGGTTATCCTGTAATTGACGACTTGTAAGTCCGAGGATAATGTTACCTATAGTACATAAGATATATTATACACAGAAGCTGTTGGCGTACTTACCATAATAAATAAATCAACGTAATTTGTAAATACGTCGAATCTCTATTTGAGAAACATTATACTTGACGGCGCATTGCTAGCGCCATCTGTTGAAGATACGTCGGAACTAGATTTGACATCTGTCAGTCTAGCGGAGCGTCGAGTCTATGGTCGGCGCCGCCATGTTGAATGTCAGTGGCTTTCGGACTTCAACGGCGAGCGCACCACTGATACGACGAATCGCTTTTGTTCCGCGTAATCCTATGCGTTTATGTTCCGGAATTAATTTGGTTCGGTTGATTTAGTGTTTTTCTGATTGCTAGTGACTGTATTTCGATTAAATTCTGTTCAGAAGACATTTTGTTAAAATAACTTTAAATTAAATAGTTTTGATTGTGACTCGAGTGATTCTTTGCTGCTTCCTACCCACGTTGCCACTTGCTGAAGCATGGCTGACTCTGATATGGACGGGCACGTGCCTACATCAGAAGTGGGATCCCATGAGCTGCCGACCGAAGAAAAACGACCACCTGACGAAAATAGTGCCCTGAAGTGGTTAGGAAATATGGAAGCCTTGCTTACACGCATGTTAGCAACGTCGCAACCGCCGGTGGCAAGTACCAGCGCCCAGTCTAATGCAGTGCAGCTCGTTCAGTTTAATCCCGATGATGCTGATGCGGATATTGAAGGACTTCGACAGTGACCTGCTACATGTGCGGTAGTCCAGGACACCTTGCAACGAATTGTCATGAAAAAGGGAAGGGTGCTGGAGCTGCTGCGAGGAAGGAGGTCAATCTCTGCGAACAATGACTGTCGAGAGGTACCTTGAGGACGTTATCCGGTGAGTCGGTCTCCTTCTTATTTGATAGTGGGTCGTCTTGTTCTTTAATAAAAGAGAGTTTCATTTGTAAATTCCCAGGTACTGTGCGCAATGATCTCGTGTATCTTACAGGTATTGGAGGCGATGAAATAAAATGTACGTCACAAATTTCGAGTGAGGTAAATCTTGGAGATATTTTGCAAACTTTGACATTTCACGTAGTACCAGATATTTGCCTCATGGACCCCGTTATAATAGGTAGGGACATTTTAGAAAATGGTGTGAGCGTTAAAATAGATAATGATAACTTGATATTTCATTTTAAGGAACAAGCTAATGTTTGCGAGTCGATTGCTACCAAGCCAGACTTTACTCAGATAGATACGGATTTGACAGGTGACGATAGAGACAATCTCATTAAACTATTGAACAAATTTGCTAGCTGTTTCATAGAGGGTGTTCCCCACAGGCGTGTGAAAACAGGAGAGTTACAAATTGATTTATTGGACCCCCATAGGACCGTTCAGGGACGTCCATGTGGGCTGGCACCAATTGAAGGGCAAGTCGTTAGAGGGGGGATTCAGGAGCTCCTGGATGCGGGTGTGATTCAGGAGGGCTCTTCGCCGTTCGCGGGCCCCATTCTCTTGGTGAGGAGAAGGGACAGCACTGGCGGAGTGTGTGTCGATTGTAGGGAGCTTGGCTCCGGTATACGACCCGAGCATTGCCCTCTCCCTCGTGTTGAGGAGCGGGTAGATCGGCTTGGTGGTGCCCATTACTTCTCCTCCTTAGATGCTCTCTCTACCGCTGGGTTCTCATTAAATCTTGAGGGGTGTAGATTTGTGAAGGGGAAAGTGGACTTCCTGGGATGTTCTCTGCAGTGCGGAGAGGTGGGACCAGGCTCGCGCGGAATGCAGGCTTTGGTGGACTCTCCCCGGCCCGAGGCTGCGACGCAAGTCCGTCAGTTTTTGGGTCTTGCGTCGTGTTTCCGAAAATTTATCCCTAAATTTGCGAACGTTGTTGGTCCGTTGTACCCCTTAGCAAGGCTGAAGGGTCCTATAGGGTGGGACGGGGAATATGAAGGGATGCGTGGTGCCATTCTGGAGATGCTTGCGTCCGAACCGGTTCTGACGATCTTTGACCCGGATTTGCCCGTTGAATTGCATTGCGACGCTGGCTCGGGGGGCTGTGGGGCGGTCCTAATGCGGAGGGGGAACGACCTGCCACATGTTGTGGAGTGTTTTGGTCGACGAGCATCTGAAGTCGAATCCCGCTGCCACTCGTGCGAACTGGGGACGCTGGCAGTCGTGCGAGCGGTTGAACATTTCCGGCACTATCTGTACGGCCGGCGTTTCAAGGTTTTCACGGACTGTGGCTCGCTAAAGGCATCGAGGTCGAAAGCCGATCTGGCTCCACGCGTTCATCGTTGGTGGGCGTTTTTGCAAGCATATGATTTCGATATCATATGTCGCGGGGGTCGTGGCGTGGAGCATGCGGGTTGCCTCTCGAGAGGCGCCTTGCCGGACCCCAGTAGCTTGGCTTCCGCATCGCAGGTCTCTTCTGGACCTGTAGCCAAGACAGTGGGTTTTGTGGAGTTGCATCAGGGTTGGCTTCATGTAGAGTGGGGGCGAGATTCGGAAATTCAAGACTTAATAAACAAGCGTAGCAGTGGCGATTTTCCCGAAACGGTTGGTCAAACGTGTGACGTTAGAGATGGCATTCTATATAGGAAGGTTGCAAGAAGCAGGATTGTTTCGTGGCTGCCAGTCGTCCCTCGCTCCTTGATATGGACTTTGATTAATCACATCCATAATGAATTGCAACATCTGGGTGGTGGCAAAGCCTTGGACGGACTGTATGAGCGGTGTTGGTTCCCTCGGATGTCCAAGTGTGTTGGAAGGTTTATTGACTCTTGCATTGTTTGCAAGGCATCGAAGGGTCCTTCGGGCGCTCAGCCTGTGCAGCTGCACTCCATTCCGAAGGTGTCGGTGCCGTGGCACACGATTCATATAGATTTTGCCGGGAAACTGAGTGGAGGGGGTGACCGTAAGGAGTGCTGTTCGGTGGTCATCGATGCGTTCACTGGATGCGTGCTATTGGAGCATACCTCTTCATTGGACGCAGCCCGTGCAGTTCGAGCCCTTGAAAATGCCGTTTGCCTTTTTGGAGCGCCTGAGCGCATAATGGCCGATCGGGGTAGGTGTTGTATTAGTCAGGACTTTAAGAACTTTTGCTCAGAATGTGGTATTGAACTGCATTTTGTAGCGACGGGCTCCAGCAGGGCAGACGGGCAGGTGGAGCGCGTGATGCGCGCTTTGAGGGGTTTGCTAACAGTCATCGAAAGCGACCCCAATGAGGCGTGGCGCGACGAGTTAGGAAGTGTTCAGTTAGCACTCAATGGTACTAAATCTGCGGTCACCGAATTCACGCCAACAGAGCTTGTGTTCGGTGTCCGATCACACTCTTTGGGCATGTCGAGGATTGGGTGTTCGGGTCCAGATTCGGAGCATGAGCGGCGTGTCGACCTGGAGTCGGCTGGACGTGACGCGTCCAGAAGTATGCGGGGGGCGGCGGAATCCGGTGCTCGACGGTTTGGCCAGGGTCGTGCCAGTATCGGGCCGTTTTCGGGGGGTGATTTCGTTTTTATCAAGGGTAGTGAACGTAGTCGAGCCGGGTTAGATGGAAAGTTTAGGGGTCCTTTTGTAGTGGCTGCGGTGTTGGAAAGCGATCGCTACGGGCTGCAAAGTTTATCCGGTTCACATCGTGCTTTAAGGTGCGCGCACGAGAGCTTGCGTCCAGTACCTCCGGGTCACGATGGGTTGGTTGAGATATCTACTGGTTTGATGATGGAGGAGGAGGCCATGACGGCGCCGGGGAACGTTGAACTCGATGAGGGTCGCCTCGACGGACTGAGTAGTTGTGATGCGTTATCTGCGGATTCCGAAACCCTTTCTGCGCTGTCAGATGCAGTTACGGCAGGGTCCGATACCCTGGGCGTCGCTTCGGATCGCGAGATTGTTGAGCGTGACGTCCAAATTCAAAATGAGCAAGAAGATTGTTCGTAACTGAGAGGTATGTGACATTTCTGTTCCTTCATATTAAACATGTTGTGATAAAACTGGTCGAAAGGACAGCGTCGTCCGGTCCATGTTACTCTCTTTTTTCATGTTAATCTTCATGTTTTCATGTTAATCTCTAATTCAGAAACATTATCAAACGTAATTTGTAAATATGTTGAATCTCTATTTGAGATACATTATCAAACGTTATTTGTAAATACGTTCAATCTTTAGTTCAGAAAAATTATCAAACGTAATTTGTAAATACGTTGAATCTCTATTTGAGAAACATTTATCTAACGTAATTTGTAAATACGCTTTGTTGTTTTTTTAAGGTTCTGAAATAGATTCAACTGAATTGTTACTGAAGACCAAATGTATGTACTTACCTGTGATCGCACAACTTGTACTTTGTATGTTGTCATGAGTAGTGTCCAAGGTTCGATATCGAGGTCGGGTAGTGTTATTATAATAAATGAAACACAACATATTTATAATCTCAAAAAATAATCTTTACTTAAACAACCATTTTTTACACGTTCACACACTCACGGCGAGACGAAACCAACACATATCATAGAAAAATAACAAATTTTTGAAGAAATAATAATAAAAAAAAAACATCAAGGAACAGAAAACAGTATAAATATTATTATGTACAGATATTTGAGTATCTCGCACTCAGATTGGTAAAAAAACTAATAATACACTAGTTTCATGTTATTGCTGATCTTTCGAGACATTTGTCGAGGTTCAGCGAAGTCTTTTCGAGTTTCGGCGAAATGTTTTCTAGCTTCGGCGAAATTATGAGATCATTACTACAACATTGTAAATAATGTAATATGTAATTTTAAAAAATTAAAATTAAATAGATAATTTGTTTTTGTGTTGAGGAAACATGTTTAGTTTTAGTTTAGTAAGAAATTTCCTGTTTATTTCAATCAACACCGTTTCATTATTAGATAATTATTAATAAGCAATGATGACACATTTGTAAATAAAATAATTAAATGAACATTTATTTTTTATAAATTCTACTTTTTTTTCAATCTGATATGTTTTATTGGTCTTCAGGTTAAAAATAAGGACACGATTCAAAGACCATTCTTTGCTCAGCGTCTCATACGAATATGAACTTAATTCTCATAAATTTAATGTTCATATTCATAATGTAAAGCTTGTTCACATTTGCTTATATGAATATGAACATTACTTAAATTGGAATAAGGTTCATATTCGAATGAATCACTTACAAAGCAAAGTCAAAATGCGGTCCTATCTGTCTCAAAGCTGGTTTAATCCTAAAGAAGTGTCCTTTATGTCAATTAGGAAGCTCTCATTAGCAGCTCAGAGCTTCAAAACGTGAACAGTAAAAGGTTTCCGCTCGGTTTCCGGGACGAAAATCAACGACGTGTCAGAATCAAACTCATGTCAAGTGATGCCATTGGCTGTTGATAATTCAGTCAACTAATCGCAGTAATTGACATCGACATAGTTGGGGTAGGCTTCTAGTCTAACCGGATGCAGCTGAATACCTACTGGTATTGTTACATGGAGCGACTGTCTATCGGACCTCCACAACGATGCCCTTTGGTAAGACTGGTTGTCAGACGTTCGGGCTTCTGGCGACCCGTAACGACTGTCAAAGATCCACGAATGACAGCCGGGACCAATGGGTTAACGTGGTTTCCGAGGTACGGAGGTCTCTGTATTTAGGTTAGCTAGTTTTTGTGTCGATTTTCGTTCCAGAAACCGGGTGTTAGGCTCGCCTATTACGGGGGACTTAAATAATACTTAGTACAACAGTGTGGCCTACCCCTTATGTTACAACAATGTTTTTGTCATTAAAAGATATTGAGTATTAATACAACAAAAGATAAAATAAGTAGCGACAAATAAAAGATACTCAAAAAATATTGGAAAAAATATCTAACATTTGTGGATAACGCCATCTATCGGTGGTTGACAGCAATATCATGAAACTAGTTGCGACACCTAGCGACCTCTACTAACAACTTCTTAGAAGAATTTCTTCGCTTGCGCTTCTTTTCTTTCTCTGTAAACAAAAGTATTCAATGAATAATGGCTATCTGGATTGTTACATTATAACTAAAAAATCGGTTTGCGCTAGATCTTTCCTTATTAAATAGTACTTATAATTCTGAATACAACTCAATTTACAATAGTGTAAAGTTGATATTTGTTTAAGTGGAAATAATATAATTTGGAAACAAGGATTGGACAGACTTTAGCCCCATCCACACGGGAATGATTGGTACTATACTTTACTGTATAATTTCGGGATCACATCACCACATGTCAGTTACATTCTGCATTGGTTTTTAACCGTTTGAACAGTGGCGTGTTGACGTGTGACCTCAACTGTTTACCGTAAAATACCGTACTGATCATAGCCGTATGAACGGCCGCTTTATGTATATATATATGGCGGTAGTACTTTTTTTATTATTTGGTAAGACAACGGGTCAATGACCGCAGGTAGTGTAGTTACTAGAAGTTTAAAAAAAAATGTTTTTCTTTTAGTTTTATCGCGTTTAGATATTCATAGCCATCACAACTGCGGAGTTTCGCTAGCAGATTTAATTTGACCCAGTATAGCAGGGAATTCCTACTTCTCCCGACTACTCCCAAGGAGCTCCTTCACAAAGAGCTCTACTACATAAGAATCCGTGTTTGCCCAGCCGTGGGGAAGTTACAGGCGAATAATGATTGTTGACCCAGCAGTGGGGTACTTACTTGTACATGGCGTAGACCAGCATGAGCCCCAGTTGTGTGGCTACTACCATGAGGAGCCCCGTGAAGCTCACGCAGCTGATGTCGGGGCAGGCGGGAAGGTTTAACGCCTGTGGAGCGCCTTGGGCTAGCCTGAAGATAAATATAACATTATAAACATCAAGCTTATGTTCCCAGAAACGTTATACAGAAATGAAAATGTCCAATTATATAAAAATGGCGGTAAACAATATTTTTAGCCGACATCGAAAAAAGGAGGAGGTTCTCAGTTCGTCAGAATCTTTTTTTTTTTTATGTATGTATCTCGATAACTCGGAGACGGCTTTCTATATCGGAAAGTCTTTTATAGTTTGAAAGGGTATACTTTCTAGGTGGTCCCTTTGTCATCAGGTCAGGTTCTGAATGATTGGATCCTGGAGAAATCGTGGGAACTCTTCAAATATTACAGGCACACATATAGTGGCGGTTTTCCTTTGGAATGCGCTCCCTCAGAATATCAGGACGGTAACCAATCAGTTCACATTTAAAGTGAAAGTTCGAGAACACATTCGCAAGAAGTTGGCAGATTCGTCTCAGAATTAAGTTGTTGTTGGTTTTCTTGTTAACTCTCATAATGTTTTTAATTTTATTTTTTTGTTGTATGTTTGTATATATGTATTTATTCTTATTTTTTTTTTTAGTTTTAAATATTTTCTAAGTTATTTTTGCACCTACTAAGTATTGTCTCTGCATCACCCTAAAGTAGACTGGTAGAAAATGCCCAAGGCATTAAGTCCGCCTTTGTACAGTTTTTACTTGTGCATAAAGTTTTAATAAATAAATAAAATAAATAGTGACTTGGTTATTTTTTTACTCTAAAGTTTTTTACATGGCAAGTAGTGGTTTATGAATTTGTGTGAGTTGGTACCACAACTAAAAACTGAAAATTAAAAAGTTTTTTTTTTTTTTGTAAAAAAAGGTTAATGGTTTCAAAGCAGAGCTGTCACGGTTGGATATTGCTGTTATTGCTGCAAACCTTTACTTACAACGGTTATTTTATATGAGACTAGTTGTTGCCCGCGACTTCGTCTGCGATCCAGGACGAAAAGTAGGTTATGTCCTTACCCAGGTCATGGTCTAGTTGTGTGCCAAATTTCATCCAAATCTTAAATATACTTTATCTTTCTGTACATACCTCTGCGCCACTCCCGTGACAGTGGCCCTGACCTGCTGCAGACTGTCCTTCATCTCGTTCAGGAACTGCGGGCTCACCCCCCCTCCCGCCGCCGGCCCGCCCGCGCCCGTCGCCGCGGCGAGGGAGTCTGACTTGCGCGACACGTCGATTATGAACCCTCTGTAGATGGAGATAAGGTTTATTGTTGCAATACAAGTAGCCATACGATAATTAAGGGCCTGTGCACACCACGTTTTTTAAACGCGCCGTTGACACGCGTTTTAGAAACGTGCGTCGACGGCGCGCAAAAGCCTGTAGACCTCTGTAGGATAAAAATCCTACAGAGGTCTACAGGCTGCGTCTGACTCGCGTGCGTATCGCTACAAACGTTCTTGTCAATGTTAAGGCCCACTTGCACCACAAATCACTAAATGCGTTTAACGCTAAACATTTTTAAATCATCATTCTGTCTCTGCCATTTTGAACGGTGTTTTAAATTTATTTAGCGCTAAATGTGTTTAGTAATTTGTGGTCCAAGCGGCCTTAAAGTTTTAAAATGTATGGACTATACAGGGTGGCAAGGACATCGACTAAAACTATGGATACAGTACATGATTCTGATAAAAAATTTGCTTTTGCTTTTTTTTTTTTTTTTGCTTTGCTTTTTTTTTTTTTTTGTTTTTTTTTTTTTTGACAGCGCAGGTAGGTGCTGCACTTTACTAAAAATCCAGTACTAAAAGGTTATTTAATAATTATAACTCACGAAAGAAACAAACTCTAAGTTGCACCCCTTAGTACGTAAGGATGGGAGAGTTTTTGGCTAACTAAACATGTATAAAAACCATTTGATTGTTGTAATTCATACAGTGCCAAAATCAGTCAAGCTGTCAAATTCTTATGACGGTCTGGAATTATTGGTCTCTTTCGGTCCTGTTACAAAACAAGGTTTTTCTTTAAGGCGCGGACCGACTACGATTTTACAAATATAAACATTCCGAATTTTACCCGACTGCTCTAGAAGGGGAATTGTGCTTTTCGGGTGTAAGTCAGTATCAGGGATGGAAGGGTTAATTAAATGGGTAGTTATGCCATTTCAAACTAATGTTTGTGTTTTAGATAGGTACTTAGTGGGTGCGGTAAAAAAATAGAAAACAAAACCAACATAAAGGCCCTCGGACCACTTAAAAATCACATAAACTCTAAATAAATGCAATAATATCACAGCTCCAAAGTGACAAATGCCATAATGTTTCTAAGAAAATGCGGAGCCGGGACGGAAGCTAGAATTCTGAAAAAATTTGACGATAGAGGGATCATCCACGGGAATGGAAGCTGCTGCTGGCTGAATATTAGTTGGTATTTGCTAAAATTGGTAAAACAGTGCGTGAATTGAACTAAAGTTCTGTGGCGGACTACTAAGGCTACTCACTGCCTAATATTGAAGTGAAAATTCAGTCTCATTGGAAATATGGGCAATAAAAATAAAATGTTGCGAAAGAGTTTTACAAGAAAAAGACGAAAAACTCGAAAAAATGATGGAATGTTTGGGTAAGTAGGATGATTACGGTATTGTATCATAACATTTGAAATTTGTATTTAGTTTAGTTTACTTACGAAACTGTATAAATCTATAGAAACGGCATTGACAATTTCTACAAACATTTTGCTAAATCCAAAAACAAATAGGTGCACTCTATTTTTATGTCTATAGAATGCATATTTGAATGCGCCTAGTGCAAACGTCTCTGGTCGAAGCAACCATCGAGGCGATAGCCATATTGCAATAGTAGGTATAAGTAACAAAAACAAACTTGCAGATAAATCAGAGTGCGTTCGTAATTATTATAATAATATAAATATTGCACACTAGTTATATATAAAGCATTTTGATTCTTTTGTAAGATTATTTTTATAATATTTATTGAGTCATTAGACCAGTGCCGATAATTTTTGAAAACGAAAAAAGTCACAGTAGGCTGAAACCCATTGGAAAAGAAAGAGAATATAACAAAAATGAAAGGAAAAATAATTTACGGGCGATCCGAGGTCGGGAAGTGGGGGTTTAAGGGTAAAAAGCGGTTTATCTCGATTTCCGGCAAAACTACAAGTCTTATGGAAAAAAGTGTAATAGCAAAGTTGTAGGTAATAAAAAGATCTACAACTTTTGTATTCACACTTTTTTCAAGTAACCTCAAAATTTATGTGAAAAATTCAAATAACCAAGTTCTTGGTTTTTTATTTTTATCTTTTACACAGCAATTATTTTTTTTACCGAGTTTTTAAAAAAGCAGATATTTTCACGTGAGAATTTTCGATTGAAAATTAGGGTGCTTTTTCGATATTAGGTCAAAATAAGGTGAAAAAAATAAATATTTTAAATCAATAAAAATACAGTGTGCTTGAAACATAAAAAGGTAAGTATTCGGCAAATTTCGCGAAAAAAAAAATGCTGTGTAAAAGATAAAAATATAAAACCAAAAACTTGGTTATTTGAAATTTTCACATAAATTTTGAGGTTACTTGAAAAAAGTGTGAATACAAAAGTTGTAGATTTTTTTATTACCTACAACTTTGCTATTACACTTTTTTCCATAAGACTTGTAGTTTTGCCGGAAATCGAGATAACCCCCACTTCCCGACCTCGGATCGCCCGTAAATTATTTTTCCTTTCATTTTTGTTATATTATCTTTCTTTTCCAATGGGTTTCATCCTACTGTGACTTTTTTCGTTTTCAAAAATTATCGGCACTGGTCTAATGACTCAATATATATTATAAAAATAATCTTACAAAAGAATCAAAATGCTTTTTATATAACTAGTGCAATATTTATATTATTATAATAATTACGAACGCACTCTGATTTATCTGCAAGTTTGTTTTTGTTACTTATACCTACTATTGCAATATGGCTATCGCCTCGATGGTTGCTTCGACCAGAGACGTTTGCACTAGGCGCATTCAAATATGCATTCTATAGACATCAAAATAGAGTGCACCTATTTGTTTTTGGATTTAGCAAAATGTTTGTAGAATTATTGTCAATACCGTTTCTATAGATTTATACAGTTTCGTAAGTATACTAAACTAAATACAAATTTCAAATGTTAATATGATACAATACCGTAATCATCCTACTTACCCAAACATTCCATCATTTTTTCGAGTTTTTCGTCTTTTTCTTGTAAAACTCTTTCGCAACATTTTATTTTTATTGCCCATATTTCCACTGAGACTGAATTTTCACTTCAATATTAGGCAGTGAGTAGCCTTAGTAGTCCGCCACAGAACTTTAGTTCAATTCACACACTGTTTTCAGTCATAAATTACTTGAAAACTACAATCGAATTATGCACAGAGCGTCCGGTGCCAACCATCCAAGTCGAGCGCTGCCCGACGACTAAAGTATGACCGCGTAAACTATTGTCACCACTATGGAGCGTCAATAAGATTGAAAATGATATTTGTGTTGAAATGTGACGTAAGCTGCGAATGGGCATTTATTTTACTGCTTTTCTTTAGATTATTTAAAATATAGACATAAAATTAAATAATGGTTTGGTTAAAGTATTAAAAAAATGGAAAACCTACTAAATTCTTAAAAAAAAACTGTTGTTATCGCTGGAAATACAGAGATCTTCGACGTCAAAGTTTATTTTTGTGCTACAACTTCCCAATTTTTTATTGGGAATATCAAACTATTATTTATTATTCTGTTCGGTTTAAATTCTTCTTTATACCCTTCTCTGTTCACTGTATTTTTCGCGTTACTTATTTTTATTACATTACGTCATACTCGACGTTCAAAGAAACCAATTTTTGGGAATATTGAGATAACACCGCGCCTTAAGCTTCGTACTCACATACGGTTTTACTCGATCGAGCTCACACGACGAGTAAAATTCACGGCACGGGCTTTCGTAAACACATTTAGCATTTATCTATCGAGCCGCGCGACGTTCGGTATTCACCGAACCGTTCGAGCCAAAAGATGTCTGTTCAACAAAGGAGGCAGTGGGTGCATTTAGCAAACCTCGCAGTTCTCAATTATAAAAGAACTATAGAAAATAAAAGGAACAAACATAAAAAGAGGTACCTACTGGGTAAAAGGTTGGTTAGATCGCCGCTCTGATTAAAGCCATGTGAACTGTATACTAAAAAGCTGTGTCCCGTAGATAATAACAATTATTTAAGGATGCCTGAAGGGCTATATGAAGAATTACCTTCCATGATTACGCCATCAATAAACAAAAATACGCTGGACTCGAAGGACGCGTACACACACGCTCGAAAAAAATTAATAAATGTAATTTCCTTCGCACCTACTTGAAGTCAAGCCGTCGAGCCTGTTTTTGAAATAAGAACCTAACAGAAATTGAAATACAGTTCCTTTTTACAAAACTGACAAATTAGTTCGGTCTTCAAACTCAAACGGTCTTATTACAAAACAAGGTTTTTCTTTTGACATGGTTTAAACCATCGAGCCTGTTTTTGAAATAAGAACCTAACTGAAATCGAAATACAGTTCCTTTTACAAAACTGTCAACTTAGTCCGGTCTTAGATTGTCAATTTTGTATTAAGAACTTTACTAAAGTCGGCATAAAGTTCCAAATACAAAAACTAAATCGAATGTGTAGGTTGGGGCTAAAGTTAGATCGTGTTTTGTAATAAGACGGAAAGCATTTATTTCAAATAAACCAATTACAGGCACTTTTGAATTTGAAGGGGTCGGTCAGCCAGAAAGATGAATCTAGTTGCCCATTCCAAAGCGTAGTAGGTACCTATGGAGAAGAACGGACAAGAAACTCCATGGACACTCTTTTAAATCAAAATATTGTTACAAAAAAGTGGTTACGTCATTCATGTTGAAATTATACATGTGAGAACGACGTAGAAAGACGTGCACGTTAAAAGCGTCCGTAATAATAAAATATAAGTGGCAGCTAAGAGAAGACCAGTGCCTACAGACGGCGCTCGTTCAAATAAAAATATTTTTTTTTTTGGGTCAACGACAGCTGGTAGTGTTGTTACATGAAATATGAATTGAAAAATTTTTTTGTCGTGTTCAGTTCCAATCTCGTCTGTGCGGTCGATGACCCCACAAAAAAAAACGTCAAATTAATAAATTTTTTGTTTTATCATGTTTAGATATCGATACCTATCACGTCTGCGGAGTTTCGCTAGCTAATTTAATTTGACCCTGTAACATTTTTATCATTTACGGTTAAAGCTACTTTTGCTCCTCAAAAAAAAATATAACGTACAATAAACTTACTTGAGTTCGGCGATAGTGTTGATCATGATCTGGTTGTTGGCGACCAACGCGTCCCAGTCGTGGCGGCCGATGGGCAGGCTGGGCATCTGTAGTCATTACGTTACACCCACGTTTAGTAACAAACCCACAATCTTTCACTTTTATTCTTTCTTTTCATGGTTCCGAAACCAAATGGCACAACTCTTATAATTCCGTCACGTCTGTCTGTCCGGGTGACGCTCAGTGATATATATATATATATATATTTTATTTAGTGTCGTTGGATCCCATAGTTAAAACGATAACAGTGGTTCTAAGTGACTTTTCGATTCAAGTTTTTAGTTTGTGAAATGTGAATTTTTTTCGGATATAACTGCAGAAAAAGTTTTTTTCAAGAAATACATATTAAATACAATCTTATTTTAGCAGCCGACAACATCAATACTGTGAAAGCATGAATATTCATCCCGACTACGGAACCCTTCACTGTACGTAGTCCGACACGCACTTGGCCGATCTTTTGTTTTCTTTACCCGACTGTGTCAGACACAAGACGGGTTGCTCTGAAAGTGATTCTATCGGTTACCTGTGCGGGCGGGCCCGCGCCGGGCTGGATGGGCTGGCCCTGCGAGTGCCCGTACACGGCCGTCAGCATCGACAGAGAGTTCATCTGTTTGCCTATCACCTGGGAAAAGGATAATTTATTGGTACAAGCCGAGAACCTGATGCGATCTCCCTTCGGCAAAAATGACGAACTTCCGTACAAACGTTCATCTCCTATTTAACTCCTTTAAGTTTACTGCTTACTTTCGTTATAAAAGAAACTCTTGTGCAAAATTACAAGCTTCTGGATCCAGCGCCTGAGACTGTGCGTCTGCCTGTCAGCGTATTTAAGATTTTTATTCAGTAGATTAGATACAACAATGAAACAAACGAAATAATACTAGTTTCCTTACCTCATCCACCTTCTTGTTGAGATCCCTCAATATATCATGTATCTGCGTCTGTCCCTGGAAGATCTGCCTCAGCTCGCGCTGTGCGTCCGACTCGAACCAGTCGTCGAACTCGCCGTCCTTGTCGCGCACCTGTGGGGAAACGGAGAATCAGTAAGTGTGAGGGAGATGCAGATGTGTCTCGTGGTTCGTTTGGTAGAGAGATTTAATCATTTTGATTATTTTTTTGTGATACGCATGCTTTCACCAAAAATTACTGTACTGCTGTTCGGGTTTTAGTTTCCAAACATGTAAACAAATAACTTTAATACACATAAAGTTCACTGCGCTACAACTTCAAACATTTTTAATGATTTTTTCAATAGTACTGCCGTCGCGGCTTGCTAATATGCCCACTTTGACGTTATTGCTTGCCCATATTCGTGGCACAATAGACGTGCGATTGACTGTGTTACTTGACGGCTTATAGATGTATGAAAGAAAAAGACGTATCACAAATAAATTGGCAAAATGACAAGAGGGCCATCATCCTGATGATACACATACCTCGTCAGGATGTTCCTTCCTATAATCTTCTTTCTGCTGCTCCAACTTCTTCTGGTACTCTTGGTACTCGAGCGACAGCTTCTGTTGCTCATCTTGGCTCATTTGTTGATCTCCTAGTGATAAAAGAGGTTAGGATTAAACATCTTTACGCCCGCATTCTGCGGATAGGCAGAGGTGTAAGGTACACACACATTTGGCTGGCTTTGTTCTTCGGCTTCGCACGGGTGCGATATAAGAACACGTTTGAAGTCGGTATGCTGTTCACGACACGTTATGCACAAGTTTTGAGCACTAACCTATCAGAAAGTACTAGGCTTGCATGAATTCAAGATAGTCCGTGACGTATGTGGAAGACGTCCATCAGGAATAATGTACCTTTCAAACGGTGAAAGAATTTCAAAAGAAAGAAATTCAAATAGGAGCTGTGGTCCGGAGATTACCCTCCACATATACACAAACTCACAAAATTCGCTCTCTCTCTCTTTATACTAACTATCCTAACTAATATTAAATTTTTAAATGTGTTTCTAGTATGATAAATGTCTTTTTTTATTATTAATATTATAATAATATAGAACGATTTCAAACACAATGTAAGTTGTTTATGAATAAATAAATTGAAATTTCACCATAAAACGACTAAACGGATTTGGATGGAATTTAGCACATGGGTAGACATGACCTGGAGAAGGACATTTTGTCCGGGTAGTACGTTCCCGTGGCATAATTTTCGAACTCCACGCGGGCGATACCATTAGTATAGATAAGCAGTAATAGTTGTCCTAAATACTAGAGGTGAATCATAAAATCAAGAGGGTAAATAAATAACGGGCAAGATTTGACAACATTTGTTGAACACCAACTCCATAAAAGTGCTAGGCTCTCATAAGATGAAGAGGCTCTCGTGGAATCAAGAGAGTCTTCTCACCATTTTATGCAGTCATCTATCTATCTACCAAAAGTGATATTAAAAAGATTGAGGTGCTTCAAATTGGTCTCCCAACATATTTTCGTCGCGTGGTGGTGACTCCTCATCTAATGATTTGTTTCGTTTTTCGTCGCTAACAAAAGTACCAGGCTATCATAGAACTCAGGAAGCTTACCACTCTGCTGCTGCTGTGTGTGCAGCGAGGTGGTGAGCAGATGGATGACGTCATGGTCGTCGGCCAGGCCTCCCGTGGCGGCCGACAGACCGAGGAACCCTCCGCGAGGGAGGACCACGTTCTCTGCGCGGAAGCACAGCTCGTAGTCTGCTTCGTTGTTTGTCATGCCTGGGGAAGGGAAAAATATTTTTTATATTACATCACTGGTCTATTTTCTAAAAGGCTAGGCAGAGGACTACAGGGTCAAATTAAATTAGCTAGCGAAACTTGATAGACGTGTTAGGTTTCGATATCTCAACATACTTAATCAAACAAAAAAAATATGATATCGAATATATGAAAATATGTTTTTTTTTTGGGGTCAACGACCGCAGTTACTGTGGTAACATAAAATATCAGTATTTAAAAAAAAAAAAAATTTTGTGTAAATTTATTTTTATAATTTAAACCCTATAAAACAACGAAATAAAACCTGATATTTTAAACTCATACTTAAAGTAATCCTAGTCATCCTGAAATCAACTTAATTTACACCAACCTAAAGTTGATATTTATGTAACTGAATACAAAGTCAATTTCAACCCTTAAGAATAGATTCTACTTACCATTATGGAAGTACACAGTGAGAGTGTTGAGGTAGTATTCAATGCGCGCGCGCGTCGGGAACGGCTTGTTACGGAAGTCTCGCAAACAGCCAGACAGCAGCTGCTGAGAACCGTCACTGAAATATAGCGACGTTGTTTGTTAGTACTGAAAACTGAAACATTCGACGAACATCATCATCATCATCTGCGCTGGGCTCGGCTTCCAACCTAACCTAACCGGCTGCACCTGAATACCAGTATGTTACACGGAGCGACTGCCAACCTGACCTCCACAACCCTGTTACTGGGTAACACGATACAGCTTGGCATGACAGGTTGTCAGACTTTCGGGCTTATGACTATCCGTAACGACAGTCAAACATCCAGGAATGACAGCCAGGACCAACTGCTTAAAGTGCTTTCCGAGGCACGGAGGTCTCGGTACGTTGTTGTGGATGGTCACCGTCATTCGGCTCGATACTCGGCGAAGAGCGTCGCCCCACCTAGCCTGAAGGCGTCCTACATGACGTTTGCCGATTCGCAGCCTTCACTAAAGTACACGTCTAACCCAACGGTCATCAGTTCTACGGCTAATTTGGCCGGCCCATTATCAGCTTGCTTATTCTGTAAGCTATGTCGACAACTTTGGTTCTCTGCCGGATAACCTAGTTCCGGATTCGATTTCCAAGAGAAATTTCAAGCTATAGTCCGGTTCATAGCTCGCGAGCCCCCTTGTGGTGTACCAGAACATGAATATTTGTACCAACCTCTTATGATCGAAGACCTTGGTGCCATCGTTGACGACGGCCATGATGTAGGGGTTGTTGTGTTTGTTGTCATTGTCAAACGAGTCGAAGATGACCGCCAGACCGTTCCACCGGTCTGAAGAGCCGAACACCTCGCCCGTGTAGTCGCCGCGTTGAGTTGTGTACCAGAACGCCTGGGGAAGGAAGGATTATGTTATAACGACAGAGATATCTGAGATATAATCTTGGGCCACAGAGGGGATGAATGGAATGTAAATTGCATCCAGGTATGATGATAATTTTTAAGACGCTGCCAGATTGTTGACGATCGACGTTGACTAGTCGATATTGATCGCATTAAAACATTTATTTATTATTTATGTACACACAATAAAATACAAGAGTTAGGACATGATTATAAATTGAGTACAAAGGTACTGCTTAATTCTTAAGAAATTTCTTCCAGCAGACCTGCGAAAGGAGAAGTAAAAAAGAAACGTAGACAATAGTGCGTGAGAACAAGAAGAGAAAAATATGAATGTGTGAAATCTAAAGCTAAAATGTTGTAAACATGTTCGAGCGCCGGTCAATTTGATGAACGCCGAGCACCTATCGACATCGAATGAAAACACGTCGATCGACTCTATTGGGGCTGCCGTGCAATGCAACACGCTCGATCAACGTGAACGGTCGATGTCATCGATCAACCGCAGTCTGGTTGCTCCTTAAAAGACCAAAATTTTGTCTTGATGAAACTTTTAGGTAATCATGTACCACTACCAATATGCTTTTTCTCATAGTTCTTAATTCGATTATTTTTATATTAGTTTTACTTCTAATTTTCATGCCCCATTTTAATTGTAATGTAAAGTGATGGCCTGAAACACAGGTTTGAATAAACCTAGATCGGGTGGGTCGCTAATTTAAACTAATTCCGGACCATTATTAATTGCATCAGTAATAAAAAAAAAAAATAAGAAAGTTTCGATTTAGTTTATTAATAGGCCATTAGAATTGTATAAGATATTTACTACTGTTTGGCTAAATGTACACTTTTTGTAAAAGTTTTTATTATTATTATTAAATAAAAAATAAATCTGGTGTAACGCGAATAGATTGAATTAGAAATTATATGGGCATGTGATGCGGAGGAATGAGGAACATGTTGTGGGGAAAGTTTCGAGTAGGTATGAATGTAGAGTAGGGAAAGACAAAAAAAATGATGGGTGGACTGTGCGTAAGATGATGTGGCTAGAAAGAGGGTGACTACCGAGATGACGACTGACAGAGAAGTAGGGAAGAAAAATACCTGATGAGCCGACACCAAATAAATTGAGATAAGAGCAAGAGAATGATGAATGACTTACCAATCCGTCAGCCCCTATCCGGCCTCTACCGGTGACTTTGAACATGACGTCGATCTCCCACCAGTCGAAGTTGAGCGGCTGCTTGGTCCAGATCGCGCCCTTCTGACTGCGGAGCGACGGCGCCAGGCGGACGCTCTCTCCCGATGCTATCGCGTCTGGAAAGTTGGGAATTATTGGGTTACATTGATGTGAAACGCCTAAGGACAATTTTCTTTTTGTTGCCTGATGGTCCTGCTCTTGACCTCGATCACGCGTGATGGAAGGCGATGGATGAGCTCTACAACGGAACGAGCGTGCACAGAAGATGCCTGTTCACTCGTCCTTTGAAGGATGATTGGTTATAGACGGAAGGGAACACAGACGCTGGCAAAGTTAGCTTGTACTTATGCTACCTACATACATATAAAAACTACATATTTGTAATAAAATACTTAAGTGATTGACATAATTTTAATACTAGAAATAAAGATAAAATAGATCAATCGTTTTTCAGAATTGCTAAAGTATATAAATACATCTTTTATGCGGTACTGTGTTAAATATTACAACAAAATACCTTGTCATACAAAATAAAAGTAGGTACACTGTGTAAACAAGGATAATACAAATTAGAGGATTATATCCAAGATAATAATGCTTGGAAACATGCTGGTCCAGCTCCATAGGACAATCTAGAGTTAGGCAAAATCAAAGTGGTTGCTACTTTAATTGAATAATTTATTCTTTTTATGACACACACTGAAATTATAGCTTTTTTTAAAATTATTTTTACCTATTGTGGTATAGTAATTTTATTCTGTGTGCATCGTATTCACATATAATTATATACTTAACTAATGTACCTATACAAAATATTGTAAAACATTTTAAAAGAGTAATGGTGGAGTTTCTTGCCCATTCTTCTCCATACGAAACTATCCTTTGGAAGGGGCGACTAGAATCAATTCTAATTGAATGTAAATGTTGACGTTCAAAAGTGACTTTTATGTGCTTGAAATATATGCATTGACTTTAACTTTGGCAGATTTCCACACTTTGGCCATGCGATATTAAATGTGAAGGAGAAGCAATACCAGACATCTGCAAAACCAGAGGCATCGTGGGTGCGGGCCTCCATACCATTCAAATCGGAACAAAGCCTGCAATGCTGCTCGGCCACTTTTGACAAAAACTCCAGTAAAATGGAAACTTCAAACACTAAGGTTGAAATTATTTGTCACATTGGTTTTAAAGGAAATATAGATCTTAACGTTTATGCCGGGCAAATTACATTCAACCTTATAATAAGCAATAATAAAATGGTAATGCGATGTGATGTAATGGTAAATGGTAAAGCGTTGATCAACTATACCTACTTCCCTGGACCTTGTTGTTTGTTGTGATAGACTTAGGCCCTTTGTACACACACGTTTTACTTACCGGGAAAAACTACGGTTTATTCGCCGTGTGTAGGCACGGGCAGCGTCTATCAGTAGCACTAGTACAGTCTCGAATACTGAAGTTCTTTGGTCATGTATCGAGGCGGAATCGTGACCCCATAGAGCGTCTAGTGGTGCAGGCCACGCGGGAGATGAGGTGGACCGATAAAACAAAATCCGCTGTTGGGGGCCCTCTATATCAATGCGCCAGACTGTCATCGAACAGAACCAAATAGCGAGAGATCGTGAACATGTGATTGGACACAGTTGACCGTGACCACGACCGCTCTGTAAAGAGCGAAGCGAAGAACAAAAAGAAAACTCGGTCGTCAGCGTTGTATGGATCACTATGGAAGTTTTTTGAAGACAGGGCGGCATGCGGCACTACGGCACGGCACCGTCGCCATATATACCATAGAATCGTGTCATTCAAGGTCACACGATTTTTCCACAGCGCGTTTAACACGCCGTACCGTAAATAAACTGTGCCGTGTTCAAAGGGTCTTACTTTTACCATCGTCCATACCAGACAGTCGGCCGTTGATATAACACATCGAGCTTTAGAAAGAGACTGTCACACAGGTATGAGTGAGACACACGACGTGAGACAAAGACGAACTTTTTCTGAAATTCGATGTGCCATATCTGGGACTGGGTACTGTATGGAAACATGCAAATTCAGTTAGAAACAGTTTAAATTGTTATGTTAACAAGTTATGTCAGTATGATAATGGTGTACATTGTTTAATATACATATTCATGCGGGCAACGCTCGTTGGATGGTGTAGTGGTCAAACAAAAACATGACTATGTTTTTGTTAGTCATTGCAATAAAACTATCGAATTGGGAATCGAACAGCATTTCTATCTACTAACTACTGCTGTTCGATTCCCACATTCATAGACGTGAATAATCCACCTCCAAATCAACATTGGCACAAATCCAGATTCCAGACTGACAGGCAGATTATTGAAGAAAAAAAATCCCTATGCCTGACCTGGGATTCGACCCCCGCCCCTCAAACCGATTTCTGTCTGTGGTCTCACTTACGACCACTAAACCAACGAGGTATTCCATTCTTTTATTTCGCTTTTAATTATTTTATTCGTCTAGCTCACAAAAATGCTTGCTTTAGTGTAACCAAACCAGCAGTAGCGTGTCACGCGATAATTGAAACATAATATGTTCAATAAATAATGATAAAGTATAATAAAGATTAACGTTAGCTAACCGAACTGTTGAATGTGTAACATTATGAGTTTGTATCTACACGAATTTTTTTATAGTAGTATATCTATTGTATAATTCAAAGGAATAAATGAAATAGTACCTATCACGAATGACTGCCTCGTTGGTTTAGTGGTTGCTTGCGCGACAACTGATCGTGGGGTTCTGGGTTCAAACAGCTCTCATAGGCTACGGTTTCCTGGAAGACCAGTGGCCGCTACATAACGTCCGCAATTTACCGTCAGATGACGTCACTTAAACGTTATTTATGAAAGCAAGTTGTGGTGTTTCTCTAGAGAGTGTTTTTGACACCGTAGAGTCAACCCCCGCCGCCATCGTTATCAAGACAGCCGTCACTGGGGCCGTTGTGTGGCGGCCACCGTTATCGTAGGAAACCGTAGCTTCAAGTTTTGGTTTCCTAAGAAAGTGGTGAAGGCTCACAAAATAACTGCTGTTCAAATACAGATTCTTTGACACCTTAACGTTAAATACTGGTGAAAATTAAGTACACATTTTCATGACGGCGGTTATAACATGACGGTACCGCTTTCCCAGGAAACCCAAGCTTTAGTAGCAGATCGGAGTCGGGATTTTTGACCGTTTATTGCTCATAAGTTCCCCCCCTCTAGCGTGGTGTCTAGTTTAGTGGGGAAAACAAATAAAAACCGTTTTAAGAACACGTAACACACAGCCATTAGGTACTTCTTGTTCTGATGAAATGATAAGACCATTTGCATTGTTATTAGGTTATGAATTTAATCTAAATCCGGCGCATATTGCTGATAAGTAGCACTATTGACAACTTTATAGCCAAATAGTTCATAGTCTACGGTCAGGTTATAGGTTCCTTCGTGGTCAATGTTTGTTGTATTGAATGTGTTTATTTTAACCGACTTCAAAAAAAGGTGGAGAGATCAAGGTTGTTTTGTGTATGTCAGATGAGCTGTTAGCTAAAAAAACATCGATTGGATCCCATTAAAAATGCTAGACGACATCGCGACAGACCAAGACGAAGATGGAGGGACCAACTTGACTACTACCAAAAGGACTGGCTTGCAATGGCAGTGGACGGACGTGTGTTGAAAGGAGAAAGCCTATACCTAATGTTCCCAACTGCTGTGACTCAAGCCTCCTCTCTGTGAGAGGGAGCGGGACGTGATCCATCACGCGGGCTCAGTCCGGGAGAATGGATGTCACATTTCTTTTATCTTTTAGTAACTAAAGTGATCTTATTTGCCGTATAATAAATAGAATAGTTCAAAGTACGCCTGTTTTCCCAAAGGGCTGGGCAGCGCTGTACCTATAGTACACCACCTCTACGTCCACCTACGTCTACGTCCCATGCAATACGGGACGAGCCTGTTGCCATCAACCGCGCACAAAACCAATAACGCTTAGTACGACCTGGGAATCGAACCCAGGATGTCATGCTCAGCATTAGCGCTTGCGAGAACTACACCAACGAAGCAAGTTTATAGTAAAAGGAAGTAATGTAACATATAAAATCAGTTTAAGCATAACAGCGTGAATATTAGTAGGTACTAATTATAAAAATCTATGGAGTAAGCGTTTCGTAATTATTCGTAAACACTCGTCCGCGTTCGCCGATATCGATGTTTGTAATAGAAGCGTGTCAACCGACTGCTACGTGTACTTTCGTACGGAATTATCGACTTTTAAACACGTTTTTTTATCAGAAAACTTGTTAGGAATTTTAAGAAGTAATTTAAATATTTATTAATATCTTGTATCATGCCTACATCTTCGGAAGGAGGAGCCTCGGCAGACGTATAGCTAAATGTGTGAACGACCGACAGAAGGACGCAGGGAAGACCTGGACCTGGTGGTTTATTTATTATAACTTTATGCACGAGTAAAAAAATACTGTACAAAGGCGGACTTAATGCCTGAGGCATTTTCTACTAGTCAACGTTGTCAAACGTTGCTTATAGCTAAGAGACGTTTAAACGTCAAGAATTTTTGCAACAGTCGCTCATCAATACTTAATTTCAAGCAACGTTTATAAATAAAGGGGATCTAGTATTTATTCTGGGATGTATTCTTTTTTTTGCAACAAACTTCCTAGCAATTTGTTTCTACCTAATCCGCTATGTTGGTGCGAAAACCCAATCTGTTTAACTTAATGATAATGCAAGCTTATCAATGGAGGGTCTCTTTAATCCCTTGCTACTAAACTATTGCAAGATTACAATCATCATATCTTATCTAGGACTGCCATATTCCTCCATTGTTAGAATAATGTTAACATAACTTAACATTTTCATCCTGAATCAGCATAATTATGACAGAATTCCTTTCTCATAAAGAAAAAAAAAACTTGTTTTCAATAAAGTATATTCTATGATTGAATTTCTATCTGCAAGTATATAAGGATCTTAGCAGGTTGCGTTCTGTAGATTCTGCCAACTTCCATGGAAAGATGGCGTGAGTTTTTTTTTAATTAGCCTATACTGCCCCACTGCTGGTTAAAAACCTCCCGTAAATCCTGCCAGCAACTCTTTTACCAGCCCTAGCGGTACGCGTGAGTTTATGTATGTAAATTCTATCTATTTCAGTTGGAAATCAAACAATATTGGACATTGACGACAGTAACATCACGCCTGATTCCCCAAAAGGATAGACAGAGGTGGATAGTACCTCCACATATTTTGCCAAATAGTGGATCACCATAGAAAATATAGAGCTTGTGGCCAATGTTATGCATCCTAAGTTTTTTTTTTTTTTGCAAGTGGTTAATTGTGTGCCTTGCACTGGGTAAAAAAAAAATCTTTCTTTCTTTGAGCAATGCATAGGGGAGTGCTGTGCCTCCTACAAACATTAAGTCCAAGTCAAAAGATTTATTTCAAGTGGGCCATATTTACAAGAAAAACTAATTTCAGAATCAGAATCAGAATTATTTATTTCCACTTTCCTTTTCTTTTCCTTATTTCAACTTTGCACACTCATAAAAGGCGTACTAAATGCCATAGGCATTCTCTTCCAGTCAACCAGGGTAGTGAAGAGATTAGATGGCAGGTGCTCTGTTTGAGACAAACAATGAAAAAATAAAAAAAATATTTATAGTGATGCTAATAGCTCCAAAAGGTAGTTGCATTTGGAGTAGAATGGGCAAGAACAAACTCCATAGAACTGGACATAGGGTTCACTCAAGTTGTGCTACAAGACTTGATTCTCAGCATCCAGTACTATTCTCTCTACCAGCTGCGTTTTAAAGGAGGTTGGTCCATCTAGCTCATAGGTACTCAATGTCGGTGTTTGAGACTTTCAGGGGCAGTAAAGGTTTGTATTGATTGTTTGTATCTTTTTGTGTGTTGTGTATTTTTGAGATTTTGTTAGTTTTTTCTGTTAGTATGTGTATTTTTCTGTATATTTCGTTCATTTTTGTAAGTGTACATATGGACAGAAAGTCTGAAATAAACGTTTATTATTATTATTATTCAAGACCCAGAGAATATTAGGGGGTGCTGAGATGGCACAGAGGGGAGGGTGTGAGCAGGTTAAAAAAATATAATCTAAAAATGGATCATAAAAAATTCTCAAAGTGGGTGGCGGGCTGAATAACGTGTGAGAACCTATGATCTAGGTGGAACTGTAAAATACTTGTATTCAGCTGGATCCAGTTAGACTGGAAGTCAACCACAGTATATTTGAGAAAAGACTGGGAGATGACGAGTCCAAGTAGGCCGGAGGCAGCTCAAGCTTTGTTAGGTAATGTTGAATGATGTTTATAAGTTTATGCCCTAAATAGGCTGGGTATATGACTGCCACTATAACCTGGTCCTTATTGACAATGAATTCAAAATATTTTATTTCACATACCTACATGGGCAAACTCAAACTCAAACTCAAAGCATTTATTTCAATTAAACCATTTACAGGCACTTTTGAATTGTCAAGTGGTCGGTCAGTCAGAAATATGAAGCTAGTTGCCCATTCCAAAGCGTAGTAGGTACCTATGGAGAAGAACGGGCAAGAAACTCCATGGACACTCTTTTAAATTATATTGTTACATAAATATTAGTTACATCATTAATCTTGTATATAGGTATAATTATATGTGAGAACGATGTAAATAAGACGTACACATTGAGTGTCCAGTGTACAGCAAATATAAATTCAAACAAAACAATCCATAATAAAATAATTAAAAATAAGCCGTGGTGGCTAAGAGATGACCAGTCCCAACTGACAGCGCCCGTTCACGAACATGACGCATGGATCAGCACCATTCAGCTCAACCATTTTGAAGGGAGCTAAATGATCCAACACACGCGCCACCGTCAGCGAGACATTTGAGTGAGCATGACATCTATCAGCCGCCAGGACACATTCAAGTCAATGAAAGACATTACCCGGTAAATGGTAGCTCGATAGTACATAGTACTCACACTTATCCTATGCAATTATATAATACAAAGGAGATTGAGTTTATACAAAGCAAAGGTAGTCTTACAATCTTCAGCAGCTCCAACAGTATTTTCAAATGTTAATCAATTAGTTGTGGTTGTGGAGCAGGACCAGCATTGAGCCAGGCATTTTTATCAGCGATATAATCCCCCAACTTATAATATGCCTGGCTGCATAGTGTGCGTTTTATACAAACTTTGAATTTCGTCTCATTCAGTTGAAGTATGTGGGGAGGTATTTTATTGTAACATTTTAAACAGTACCCCATGAAAGATGAGTCCACTTTAGCCAGTCTGAAACCTGGTTGAACTAATAGGTCCCTATTTCTGGTACTATAATTATGTCTATCACCTCTTTTAGTAAAAAGATGTACATTTTTTATGTACATTTTATGTACATCATTAAGGGCACTTATGAAAAGTCAGAAGCTAGGTGCATGGTTCCAATTGGTTGTTTCCTATGGAGAAGAATCATCAAGAAACTCCACAGTTACTCTTTTAATAATTAATAATTGGAAAAAACAATATTTTCAAATTATTATTAATAGGTATGGAAGGCAGTGCAGGACTGTCAACAAGTACCAGGTAGTTAACCAAATAGAAAATATTCTACAAATCTATTGACAGGCTAAGCTACAAACATTTTAGATTAAACAGAAGAATGTTAATTAATGATTCTTCAGAACAATGGTTGGGCAGATGATATCATTTTATGAAGACAAGGGAAGTCTTGGGGACAAGAAGTAAATGCATAGAGTTTATAATCTAAATTTATTGTTTATAATCGTAACAGTTTGGATTATAAACGAAATTAAATCAAAAGAAAAAATCTACTTTTCATTTGAAACAGGAATTTGCCAGTAATGGTATAGCTCGGAATTATGGCAATAATGAGATATTAATAACCTACAGCCATACCTACAGCGCATCACTGACACGTTTTTTATTATATATAGAAAGTGTTCAAAAATATTAAGAGATAGAAAGACATGAATGTACATTTCCTGACCTATTCTGTTAACAGCGTCACTTAACAACAATTCGCATTAATTAATCAATAAAACGATTAAGAAACTAGTTCTATTATCAATAATGAGTATATCATTTATTTAATAATAACATAAATTATTTAAGGTTTTTAACCGTGTCGACTTGCTTTCGTGGAACCAAAAAACATGATCTCGGCAACTATTTAATCTCTCTATTCAACATTTGATGAGCTGTATAGCGCTGTCTCTTTCACACTTGACAGATTTCACTGACGTGTCGCTGTCAAATCGTATGGACCGAAACAACAAACGATTTTAGCTATTTTATTCGATATTTATAACTTAACATGAATATTTATGAACATAGAAACGGAGATAAGGAGTCCATACGTATATTTGATGCGACTAAAACAAATTTATCAGTGATGGATAATGAGAAATTAGGTTATACTTACTGCCTCCGTACTCCCAGAACGGAACAGATCCATCTTTTTGCGCTAAATACGGCGGTTTGAACGAAAATTTGTATTCAAAACGTCTGTGTACGGACTGGGTATTAACGCACACCAAAATGCCTAATATCACACTGCACAATACTAAATTTAATTTAATCGACAACATATCGACGGCTAACAGCAACCGTTCTAGCTCACGTCAAGACTCTCAAAAAAAAATTGTTGATCGCGATATTCGACCGTGATTTGTCAGCTGAGAGTCGTTCGGATACAGCTACCACATTTTGTTTACAGATTGGGAGGTTCTATGATAGTGATTGAAGGTATTTAAATTGTGATTTGAATGAATCAGCATTAATTTTACATTTTTTTAGTGGCCATCATTAACTATAACACATTTTGTAAAATTTGTAGTAGATTGCGTCTTGTTTTCGTAGTCGGCCATATTTGCTAATTGTAAAGTGTTCTTCAATATTTTACAAAAATAGTTAACATTTTTTTTTTACTCTTTCATAGGTAACCGTTTTTCTAGTCAAATTTTGTAAAGGTGCATAAAATAATCAATAAAACTGCTGCTACTGTGCATCCAAACATACAATCAAAATTCAAAACCAAAAAAAACCTACATAATGTCATTTGTTGTCAAGGTTGTCAATGTCAAGAAAATACGATGAAATGTCGGCAATCAACACTGTGCAAATATTATTTTGATAATTTTTGATTAATACAGTAATTTGTTCGATGAATGGCAATTTTAGGGTTAATTTAGAGTACAAAATAAATGTAGGTATCAAGTTTCATAAATGATTTTCTAGAAATCACGCAATATCGTATTACAAACTTATCGTATGTTATGATTTCATTTCGTTCCATACTTATTTCTAATAATATTTAGATTAGAAGTCAGTATTTTATGTTTATAGCTTATTTATATGGTATTTGGGTGAACAACTCTGAGCTGTATTTCATAAGAATAAGAGAACATTTAGGTAAAAAATTACTTAGATTATGTTTTTAAATATTGGACGCATCGGTTGATAGAGTGACTGGTGGGCTTGGGCAAAGACTACAATATAATATATAGGCTTGGGCTTCTGTACTAGGTATCGTGGGTTTGATTCCCACACGGAAGAAATATTGTTTGACTGTTGCGATAAGCTGCTAATAAAATTCCTAAAATGTGAATACTATAACACTGCCCAACATGGGTATCAAATCCCGAACCTCACACTCAGCAGCACATCTCATCAGTCACGCTTGTGATCAAGACCAAGGTGGAAGTGAGTAATTCTACTCCCAGGAATCTAAATATCGAATACTAACCTAGTCTTTTCCCAACTGTGTTGGGGTCGGCTTCCTGTCTAATTGGATGCAGCTGAATACCTGTATTTTACATGGGAGTGAATCTATTGAACCTTCAGAATCCAGTTACTGGGTAACACAATACTTAAAACCTTGACCGTCCCATCCATTTTGGATAATTTCGTGGTACGTCCAATGGGTTTTTTATAAACTGCTTTATTTTATGTTCTTAAGAAAATCAAACTTCTAGCTCACACGTCCAGCCCAGAACGTCACAGTCAGATCAAAAATGCATTACATGTAATGCACGGACAGTCAACTAGTTAAGTAAGACTGTTTGTCAGACTTGGGCTTTTGACTACCCGTAACGCCTGTCAAAGATCTACTAATGACAGCTGAGACCAATGGCTAATGAATGGCTTAAAAGAAATACATACTTTACAAAAACACATTCACAGACAGATAATGCACACCCTAAACCATTTAAAGCATGAATTATGGCACAAGAGTTACTTTTCATGGAAGAATTTTTGAAAATTCATCCCCTAAAGGGGTTAACCTGTTTAACCCCTTCAGAGGATGGATGAAAGTTTGCATGGAGTTCGTAAATTTTTTGTGTATTATAAAAGTATGCCCTCATTCTAATTCCAGAACCATGTCTGAAGAACAGTTCCACCGTCGCCAAGTGTCCCGGCAGCACCTCGAAGTCCTAGCACAGTACATGGAGCGCTATCCTCCGCTGGCCCTCGCCAGTGCCCGCTCCAGAGAGGGACACCTTCAGTCCAAACGGATGTGGGAGAAGATTGCCCGGACGCTGAACAGGATAGATGAGAGTGTTACCAAGAGTGGCCGGAGTTGGGCTAGAGTGAGTGCTGCCAGTAAAGAATTTTAAGTAATAGTAGAGCTCTTTGTTAAAGAGCTTGAAAGAGGATGTACACCATCAACCTCTCTTTTTCTTCGTGTCGCTGGCACTTTTCTTAAATCTTGTTGGCCCAAAACTTCGCTACTTCCATGGTGTCGTCGGTGGCTGAGCAGAGGTCATTTTGACTGCAAGTTTTGGGACAAGAGAGCAAGATTGAAGGTGGAGCATAGTTTGAGACATAGCTCCACATGCAACACCCCTCACTCACCAGCTCCTCCACACCCTGCTGCCGTTCCGTCGAGGTAGCCCCACTTTACCAGGTTGGAGTTACATCTTCCCACCCTACTTATTTATGGCAATGCCAAGCATGGCTGTGCTGCAGTTGCAGGATGTGGGCACCGGTGTAATTTGAGGTGCATGACTTTGTTTACAGGCGGTGGTGATCACCTAGCATTAGATGCATTGACTGCTTCTTTGCCATTCAATAACAAAAAAGAATTATTCCTCAGCTGATGTTTAAAAACAACTTTTATACCTATATGACGAAATAAAAAGGCGGACAGATTCTCGCCAACAAAAACTGTCGCTTAAGTCGGCCAGCTCGCTTTACGTACACAGGCTCGCTGTACGTACACAGGCAGCTGTACGTACACAGGGCGCTGTACGTACACGTTCACACATTAGTCAGCCGACGCGCGACAGTCGATCATACGGTACGCGCGCAAACGGCAACACATAAACGGGACTCAGTTTTGACTTAGGAGTTCCGTACGACCGTTTTTGTTCGTTCATGCCTGTATAATTATTAATTTCTGACCAGCGCAGCGGGGTAATTGCGTAACAGGGTAGGTACTTGCAGTCTTTCAATAACTGTGGCTAGAACAGCCTACCTAAAGTTCATAGTATCAGTTTGACGAAGTTTCGAGCACGGCATCTGTGATAGGCTTGAGTCACGCATTTTATCACGGTTTTTGCTCCGAAACTGTGATAAAAATGTGTGACTCAAGCCTGTCACAGTAGGCCGTGCTCGCCCCGCTGAAAAGCGTCTCTATTGCGAGTTACTACTGAAGTGTACCTACAATGGGTGAGATTCACGGAGCGCACTTTGAATTTAATTCGATGATGCTTAATTTTATTTGGCAAAGTTTTGCGAATTTGAACATTATGTGTAAAATTTTAAAGTTTGTAATCGTATGAAATGCTGGTTCACATTTTCTTATACGAATATGGACACTATTGCGAATAACATAAACTTGATATTCGTATTGAACCCTTACTTTTTTACAATCTCGCGTTCTCGCCGTATGTCTCTGTTGCTCCTCAAAAGTTAATTAGGTTTAATCCTTCTTTTGTTCCCAGTACTGGATTGACCTAAAATTCAAGATCCGCCGCAAATACGCGGTGATGCAGAAGTGTCACGCGGAGGGCACCCACTGCTCCGTCCACCTGAACCCTCTGGAGGAGAGGATCGTGAAGGTCCTCACTGATGAGGAGGGGAACCTGCTGCCCACGGCGTCCGTCTACCATCAGATGAAGAGCTACCATCCGCTGCATTATCCGTTGAAGGGGACGGGGGTATGTTGTTGAAGATTGGTGTTTGTCATCCTCTTGCCCTTATTCTAATTATTTTGGGACTAGCTTTTGATCGCGCCATCGCCCGCGTGGATGTCGGAAAATATCACACGGGACCGTACTACCGTGATTAAAAGTATTCTATGTGTTAATTCTGGTTATAAACTATCTGTGCCAAGTTTCATCCAAATTAGTTCAGCCGTTTTTGCATATTTGAGTAACAAACATCTAAACATACCAAGAAAGTTTCACATTTATAATATTGGTAGGATTGGTGCAGTATGACGTCTACTTCCATCCATCTCTCTACCGTCATCTCATTCACAGAAACGGAACGATGTTTTAAATTCGTTTAGTGCTAAGCGTATACATTTAGTGATTTGTGATGCAAGCGGCCGTTTATTAGCTGCTACTAAAATTTGGTTTTATATTTTTTTACAGAACACCGGCCTTCTAAAACAGATATCAGACAACGACACAAAAATTGACGACAGCGGAGGCCTAGACACAGCCGACGACCAATCACAGGACTTCCTAGTCACAGCGTCACCAATCACAGAACACATAATCCTGCCCCCTTCCGACATTAAACCAATCATAGCGTCCCTAAAACATGACGTCACAGACCCTATACAAATCACAGAAGAGAAAAAAACAATAGAAGATTTGAAAAAAGAATTAGTAGAATTCGAATTAAAAAAACAAAAAGAATTATTTGAAATGGAAAAACAGTTTATGAAAGAGAAACATGAGATGGAGATGTCTATTTTGAGGTTAAAAAAGCAGTTAATGGTAAAAGAATTAAAGAGGTTATAGCCTTGAGAGTCAGGAAATATGGGTCGGCTTCCAGTCTAACCGGATGCAGTTGAATTCCTGTATCTTACATGGACTGAATGTATCTGACCTCAGTTACCGGATAACACGATATTTAAGTAAGACCGGTTGTCAGACTCTCGTGCTTCAGTATCCGTAACGACTGTCGAAGATCTACAAATGACAGCCGGGACCAACGGAGGGACTTTGATATGTAATGGATGGTGACCTTAAAAAACCTTGCCCATTTTCACGAGGTCTAAACGTCGCCTTTATTTCGTAGCAGTAAGGGTGATTTTCGTAGTTCAGGATTTACTACTAACGTGCTATCCACCTCAAAAGCATGGAATAAAAAAAATATATTGAGTATTGAGTATAAAAGCCTGGCAGTGTTTAGAAATAACAATAAAAGTGATAAAAGATAGTCATAGATTGTAAGTGTAAATAAAGATTTTTATTTTGTCAAGTTTAAGAAATATATATTTTTATTGATAGTACCCGGGTGGTGGCAATAGGCTCGCCTCTTGTTACAAGGGATTTAAACGTAACTTGCGAAATGGGGTGTACCACCCCTGGCTAATAGCTCAGCGTACACAAGCGTGACTCAGGGCTGTTAGTGACGAGCGGGGGCGGGAGAGGGCTGATCCTGCTCGGAGAAGGCATCGGGGAGGCAACCGCCTCGGCGCCTAGCTCGTCCAAAACCCGCTTGCTACTCAAGGCAGGCGGGCCTTTGGGGTGGCGGACACCCCGAGTGGGCACCCCGTCCGCCCACCGAGTGACCCCAGGTCCCCAGGGCAGACATAGCAGTGCTCACGTGCGGCCGCGCACTGCGACGCTCGGGGACCACCCCATGACAGTCTCCCCAGGGATGTGCCTGACCGACGTTGCACAGGGGGTTTCTGGAGTTGGTATTTTAAGAGGAACCGGGAGCCCTTAAGAATCCCACATTCCTCGACCTCTTTACCCGGAGGCCGGGCGCCGTTTGAAGGTTTCCACCTAAACTAAAAAAGGGGCTGTTACTGAGAATTTCTTAATGGAAAAACGCAATATTTTGACCCAGGATTTATGATCCTCACCCGTTTATTAAGTTAACCACTCAAAATCAAAGCATTTAAATCAATAAAAAAAAATACAATATTATTCCAAACAACAATATTCCAAATTATTTATTTATTCCTTGGTCTTCTCAAAAGGATAGTATGGATGGTCGAGCCACTTTAGCTGCGCTATAGTCCTGTAGTTTCTATCAAATCTTTTCAATACATCCTTTTCTTGCTGGGTCAAGCTAAAGTCGAAAACATTTAGATTCTGTTCGATACGAGACTTTGTCAGAGATTTCGGTATCGGGATTACGCCTAACTCGACCTGGGAATGAGAGAATTACATCATTTAAACTATTATTCTATAGAGCCACAATTGTTTGTTTATCTTATATTTAAAATTCTCGTGTCACAATGTTAGTTACCATACTCCTCCAAAACGGCTTGACCGATTTTTATCAAATTTTATATGCATATTCAGTAGGTCTGAGAATCGGCTACTATCTATTTTTCATACCCTAAGTGATAAGGGTTGGAAATTATTTCTATGGAGACTAGAAATTAAATAGAAATAATTTATATGGCAAAACAACGTTTGCCGGGTCAGCTAGTATGTTTATAAAAAATATCGTGATTAAAACGACATGTCCTAGAACCGAGAATTAGAAGACATGTGACATCTACCAACCCGCACTCGGCCCGCGTGGTGGAGCACGGTCCACTCTCTGACAGAAAGGAGGCGTGTGTCCCAGCAACGCTATTGCCGATTGCCATAGTAGGATATATTTTAGGAACTTAAAACCCGCGGAAGAAGTCACGTGCAGGGGCTAGTCTTCATAATAAGCACATTAAATTCCCACTGCTGTGATTCAGGCCTCCTCTCTGTGAGAGGGAGCGCGGATACAGTGCGGGTCGGCAGATGTCACATGTCTTTATTTCTTTGGTTCTAGAGCATCGTTTCCTCACGAGGTTTTTTCCTTAGAGCTGTGGTGAGAATTAGTGAGAAAATAAAATAAAAACACAAAGTGTCTGCCTGGGTTCGAACCTACGACCTAAATTATGTAAGTCAGGGCCGTTACTACTGGGCCACCACTGCTATTCATCAAGTGTAGAACATTGCCAAAAGATGGCGGTAAATTGGGTGCACGGTAGTCAACGACCTTAATAAAATTATAGCCCGGTCGTTGACGGTGTTTATGCCAAGTTTCAAAAGTGTTGTTCCACCTATTTTGTTTATGTAGCTGTTCGTCCGCGACTTCGTTTGCGTGTATTTTAATTTCATAATTTCTTAAAACAAATATCCAGGATGAAAAGTTGCCAATCGTAAAGATAGGTTCAGTGGTTTAGGCGTGAAAAGGTAACTGACAGATACAGACAGAGTTACTTTCGCATTTGTAATTTGAGTATGGAAACTGTTTCCTGCTTCAAAACTCACCAGATATCTCAAATTGACTTGAGGCACAGTCTTATTATATTTGTTCGCGATCTCCAGAAGCGCGGGGTCATCGACCCTTGGGGGCGGAGCGTCGGGGTTCGCTTTGCTGTAGAACAGCGAGCCGAACGGAGTGTAGCCCATCACGTGGATGTTCTGGCGGGCGCAGTAGGAGAGGAGATCTGGCTGCTGTAGGTTTAAGTTGATCTGTTGAAGAACATAAGGGTGGTAGCATGATGACAGTATTTCCCGAAGGTGGCAGAGGTGTGAACAACACCTACATGTCACCCATGTTAAAGGAGGCTGCATTTTGACAGTTATGTTTGCAGGCGTGGCCAAAATGAGAATGAGCCCTGCCATAATATGGCAGCAGGGCTCACAGGACAAAACAAGATATTATCTTGTTTTGTCAATATAATTTCTGCACGAATTTCACAAACGTTTACCAGCTTCCGGCTACCAGCACCCTTTTTGATGTCATTGAGGCGCTAAAATATCCTTTGACGTTCTAATAGTGCTGATTCTCTGCCTAATTTGATTAAATTACTTTTGATTATACCTCGACTTGCAGCACACTCGGTTTCTCCAGCCCCAGATCTAGAAGCCTGTCTATCTGCTGCTGGTTGAAGTTGGAGACTCCGATGGACTTCGCCAGGCCCAGGCTCTTGGCTTCTATCATACCGCGCCAGGTGTCCGCGTAATCTGTGTGGTCGTAGGTTCGGTTGTTCTGGAAGTTAGAGTTAAATAGTTTCTATAGTGTCAAGGATTTCATTGACAAAAAATGTTAATGTCAGTTACCTGCTGACAAATTTGCATGTTTATTATTATAATAAAATTATTGGCAAAACATGTTTTGTTGTTCTTTTATCATCTTTTTATGACGTGTTTTTATGCAAATGAATATACTATTACAAAATAAATTACTGAATAGTCGGTAGGAGTCTTGACTTCCGTCAATTCAGCGGTTCGAAGTTGAAGTTCATAGCAGGCTTGTAAAGATAGCCTTGTCTGATGGTCATTAAAGTTGCTAGTTTTATTTGTTCCGATATTATTGATAAGTTATCAACCTTATAGTGGGTTTCTGCTACCTGTATGCGTAGCATGGCCACTATAGAAACGGAAGCAACGGAAGACAAAATGACAGATGGTAGAAAGAATTCTACGGCGCGATGTCGAAATTCAAGAAAATAATGATTTTGTGTTAACAAACTTATTAGTCTTCTCTTCGAAGAATGCAGATAGAAGTGGGCATGGTACGCGTACTGTAGTAGGTATAGACATCTGCGTCAGATCATCAAAGGGATTGCAAATGAGAAGACCAGCGTGAATTGTCAAACGAATTTGTAGCTTCACCAGCATACATGAGACGTACCTACCGTTATTCCTAAGAACATAGCAATGCTGCTTGCTGGTGGAAATGAGTAGGTAGCTGTACGGAGACTGGCGAGTAGCTCTAGCATCGACTTCATTTATGTACTTCTGTTCAGTCAAGAGAGCCACGTCAGCAAGAGCTTGCCAATTTCAAAAGTGAAACGTTTCTTTGGCTAAAGCTGAAATGTTATGGTTCCATTAGATGTACTTACGAACTGGCCAATAGGCCAGTGCACCAGGTACAGGTCCACATAATCCAGTCCGAGGCTGGCGAGCGAGCCACGTAGTGCTGGCACCACTGCATCTCTAGCGTGTTCACTGTTCCATAGCTGTAGGTGCAGAAAGAAACAGGGTTAGATTATTAAAATACAAGTCGGTAATTTATATTAACTTCCATAGATCATGCAGTCATCATAAAACCTCAGAATACAGAACCATAAAACATAAGTAGATACATTAAAATTAACACGAAAGTCGGTAAAAACGTGAAAAACGGTCTCGTCTTTTACGTTTTCTCGGCAAATAGGTAATGTCACAAAATTTGCATGCCGAATTTAGTAGGCGGAATATGAAGAACTATTGTGTGTTAAAATATCTGTAACTTACCTTATTTCGTGCAAATAAATAAATCTATCTATCTATCTAACCGCTGGAACTATAGCAAATAGTAAGTGGTGATTCTGCCGACGATGCATGGTGCAAAGTCGCTTTTTTTGTATCTATGTAGGTTTGCTTAGATCTTTTAAACGACGCTACGGCTTTTAATGCGGTTTTCATCAATAGACAGAGTGATTTAAGACAAAAAATATCACAGAATATTTGAGATTCAAAATCCTATATTCTCAGCTCCAAAAACAAACGGCGATCATAATTTTAACCTCAATAATTTAGCCCAATTTCACAGGTCAACAATAAAATGGAAAGGTTTTCATGTATAAAATTATGCATATTACAGTAGAGGAAATTCGAGAATTTCAAAGATTTGTAATGTGATGTAAGTAGTAAAATACATCTTTTTGTGCGCTTACACTGCAAACGCACAAAACCTTTACTAAACCTTACGAGATAAATCAAAATAAAGTACTACAGAATTGTATATTTTAAAAAGATCTACAAAAATCTCCGCGATGGTATATGTCTATCTCCTAAGGATAACCCACAGTAACCATTTTCGTCATTTACATATTCCAAAATAATTATGGGTTGGTGTTATTCCATATCCATTTAAATACCTACGTTAGGTACTTAGGTACGTTGTGAATTTAATGTAGATCAAAATTGCCTTTTACAACATACCATTAAAATGAATATCTTAGAAGATAATAATATCAGAGATTTAAAATGCGAGGGCAGAGTGGCCGTTCGGGCCGTACGTCCGTCCTGGGTAGCAGCTGCTGGCCAGGAGCGCGCGGGCGGCGCATGCCGTGGTATTTTTTCATGCGTACACCACTGAACGGATTTCCCAAGATGTTGGGAAGGAGATAGATGTCCCGGTAGCATGTTACTGTGGGATAATTTCCGACACCCACGCGGGGGAAAATATTAATGAATGCTGGTGAATATTACGTACTAGCTTCTGCCCACGGCTTCGAGACTAAGATTCCTAGGTTAATAATCGGACGAACCTAGGAATCTTAGTCTCGATTGAATTAGGTTACTACACTCAAACCTTAAGTGCCTACAGCTATCAGAAAACACAGATAGGACATTTGGAAGTGGTCATCATCATCTTCACTGTTCAGTCGAAAGACTATCGCTGGAAATAGGCACGTCTAAACAACGTCATCACACCGACTGCGGGTCCTCTGCTTCTCAGCATCCACCTGAATCCTGTTACCATCACCAGGCCATCAGTCCACTTATCTTACTTACTGGCTTATCCCAATCATTGCGCATTCCGGGACGAGGTAGACAGTTCAATGTAAATAAACTATAATTATGTTTGACCCCTTTATAAGGACTTTTTTTTGTCTGCTAATTGCATGATAGAATCTGCTTTACCGACTCAGCATTATGTGTAGTGACTTGATAAAGGAATGAATTAGAAAACTGATGAAGCTATACAAGATATGACTGCACAAACCTTAGTTGTAATAAACAGTTCCTCCCTCTTGATTCCTTCTCCGATCTTCTTAGTTAAAGCCCTGCCGACCTGGTCCTCAATACTGTACGCGAAGGCGGTGTCGATATGCCGGTATCCCGCGTCGATGGCCCAGGAGACGGCCTGCTCCACCTCGTTCACTCCAGGCTCCAAGCGACCATGTTGGGGGTAACGTCAACATTATTTGGCTATTACATAGCTTAACATCATGCCTGTATACCCCGAAGGGATGACAGAGGTGTGTAGTGACTGGACTTTTCGCCAGTTGTGTTTAAGGACCCCCTGTTCTTACGGAATACCTATCAAGCTCGTGTCAAGCGATTTCAACGGCTGTTGTTTTGCTACTTGCTAATCACAGTAGTTAACATGAGTTTGATAAATCTGTTAGGATAGGCTGAACCTGATCTAGGCTATCTTTGCTAAGTTGGATGCGCGCTCTTCGCCATTATGCGACTGCTTTTTTTCTAGCTCATCATGTCATTATCTGCCGTGTCTTTTCGCAACTATATTGGGGTCGGATTTCAGTCTAACTGGATGCAGATGAATACAGTGACTGCCTATCTGACCAGCATCAGGCAGAAATAGAGTTACTGGAAAATGCGACATCCGAGCGGATAGTTTTGGTTTAGTGTGCGAGACGTTTAGTTTACGTAGTAACTATTATTTAATCTGTGGTATAGTAGAGAAGATGTAGAGTAGTTACAGAGTGCTGGCTGGATTCGCCCCATTGATCATTCAGGAAATGGGTGCTGGAAGTGCCTGAAATAACTACCTTTGTATTGTTTCCCAGCCATGTCCCTAGAGCGAGTGCCGGGATGTCTTTGCCATCGTGAAGTTTAAGCGTCGGTACAGCTACAGTCGCTAAAATGGGCTGGAACAGGTTAATTTAACATAAGTTAGTCGTTAGAACACCATTAGAATACAATCCTATTACATTTACTGAAAAGAGCGTTTAAAAATTCGCTAAATACACATATATAATATATAAAATAATATTATTTAGCGCTTAGCTGTACAGCAATCACGATGATAAATATATTATTACGGACAGCTCAGCAATAATATCGGATTTAATGAGTCATCCATTAATATCTGTCGTCAAGATGACGGCAAATAAATGTGATAAACTTTCTGCCGCCAAAGTGATATTTGCGAATCTATTCTGTAAAAATCTCACCGTGAAAACATAAGTGAAGTGAGTTTGAAGTGAGGTGTCGTTCCACCTGCCGGTCGATTCTGTAACAATCTCACCGTGATAGCTTAGGTGAAGTGAGCTATCACTCCACTTGATGCTAGGGATCGACACTATCGACAACTCACTTCAACCTCACTTCACCTAAGTTATCACGGTGAGATTGTTACAGAATAGCTCGGCTGATGCTAGGGATTGACACTGTTAACAGCTCACTCCACCTACGTTATTCCGGTGAGATTGTTACAGAATAGCACCGCAGATATTTTTTTGATCACAATGAGGTATCACTTTCTTCTGAATCTAACGGAGTAGGCAGATATTTATAAAGCGTCATCATGTCCGATATTAATGCATTCTAAAAGATGACACATATTTTTGAAGCCACACACCACACAGCATAAAGCATCCTATATTTTGGCTCGTCAGATAGTTATGGTGTTCCTTCGATGTCACAATATTTGTGCTGCCACTTGTATAATTATGCCTTCCACAAGTGATCACATTTTTGCCGTCATCTTGACGATAGAATTCATCCATTACTTAAGGATGATTTATTTATTTAATTCAGACACGGCGATCCATATTTATGATAGTACCTATACTTAAAAACTATGTTAGTAACCAATAATACTTACATAATAAAAATAATACATGCCACAATAAAACTATTAAGTATACTTAACTAAAATAAATAACCTACATAAAATGAAATTGTATCTAAAAGAATTTCCTAAGTAAAATCGCAATCCTCTTTAAATTCATTTACCTAATAAAATCATTTACGTAGTTAAAATAATTAAAATGAATGTCAATTAAAATTAAGAAATTCATCACGATTAACAAAGAATAAAAACATTAAAAATACATTATCAATTCGTCCGTAGATAAGATTTGATAATGCTATCGTCATTCAACCGCACACAATACCACAATATTGGACAGTCAACTTTGCCAGCCACAATGCTAAGAATGCCGTTGCCACTGCAGCGGGCACGACTAAGCAAAGATGCCGCCCTCTTTCTGAGGATGGCATGAAAGCCATCAATGCGAGCTTCAGCAAACATGCCCGACGCGCTGCAGTGCCTCGGCAACCGCATCAGCATCCTAAAGACATTGTTATACTGTACGCGCAGGGTGATGATGGTATTCTGCGTATACTTGACCCATAGACTGCACGTATAAAAAGATTGGCAAAACGCCCGAAACAAAGTTCCTTTTACTGCCTTACTGCAGCGTGCAAATCTTCGAGCCAACATATTGCATCGGACCGCCAACGCCCGGCGCTCCCTCTCATTATCCTCGCGGTCTGAGAGGTCTTCCGAGACCCAGTAACCCATCAGGTACTTGAAACGCGAAACTCTGGGTAAAGAAACACCGTCTATGAGGACGGGTGGTAGGTACCTACGTGCGTGACCTTATGACCTGTAGGTCGGTTCTGTAAGAATCTCACCGTGATAACTTAGGTGAAGTGACCGTGGAGTGAGCTGTCCGCCGTGTCATCCCACTGATGCTAGGGATTGACCAAGCAAACGTAACAAAAATTTAATTTCACGTATAAATTTGCATGATAAGTAGCTACCTATTGTATTATGGCATAATGTGTCCTCTAAGATATCTGTAACATCCTTTATTTTTACCACATTTTATGCAAACAAAGGTTGCCTACTCAAAGTCAAAGTCAAAGCATTTATTTCAAGTAGGCACTTAAAAGGCACTTTTGAACGTCAACACGTAGGTACATTAAAATAGAACTGATTATCGCCCCTTCCAAAAGGTATGGAGAAGAATGGGCAAGAAACTCCACCGTTACTCTTTTAAAATGTGTTACAATTTACAATATTTGTATATATTTATTATATAATCTTATTTGCAGACCTTGCACCTATAATAAAACTAAACTAATACCACAATAGGTAAAAAGAATTAAAATATGTAGCAATGACAAAATAAATAAGTTAATTATATGATAGATACATGGTGCTCACATATTTACAAACATTGTTTACGTATACGATTTTCCAAATTTTAAACAAGTAATAAGTCACTATTTGAGATAACGTAATCACAGAATGTAGGTAAATCAATGTCAAAAATAATAAATTATACAATTAAATTAGCAACAAGTTTGATTTTGTCTAGACTCATGATTGTCCTATGGAGCTAGACCAGCAAGTTTACAAGCATTCTTATCTTATAATCCTCTAATGAGTAGGTACCTACTAAGCTTGTTTACAAAGTGAACATTTTGTTGTAACATTTAACACAGTAGGTACCCCATAAAAGATGACGTATGTACTTTAATTAATCGGAAATATGTTTGATCTATTTTATCTTTATTTCTAGTATTAAAATTATGCCTATCACTTATTTTATTACAAATATGTAAATTTTTCCTTACATCTTCTTCTATAACTATCTATATTTATTATATAATAAAATTGTAGAAAAGTGGTGTCTGTACAATGGAAATATATAAAAAAAAGTAGCAGGTGTTGTTATTATAATTATCGATGCCGAACCCGAAATTGTAATAATTTTTTTTTGCCTGTTTGTCTGTGTGTTTGTGCACGCTAATATCAGAAACGGGTTTTTCGATTTAGATGCGGTTTTCACTAATATATTGTAGTAAGCTTCACTTAACATTTAGTGTTTATTTCATGTCAATCGGTTCATAAATAAAAAAGTTATGTCAATTTAAAGAATCACGGCGAACATTTGTTAAGGTATTCTATCAGAGTACGTACACGCCTCGCGCCTGCGCCTACTGCTGCACGTTGTCCGAGGGCCTACTTCTTTTGCTGATCTCCGAAAGGTTGACAACATCGTACACCCTACATACCAAGCCGCTTGCCGGGCACGTCACTTGCTGGATGGGATCAACATTAGGATGATGCTTTGTCAGAAGCAAGTATTAGCGAAAGTCCTCATCGGTTGCGACATTTGTTTGCAGTCATGCTGGTGTTTTGTGCACTTTCTGACGCTGCACAGTTGTGGTATAAGTATCAGAACAAATTGGCTGAGGATTTTTTTAGGCACGTACAACTTAATGATAACAACCCAATTGAGGAGAGATCACGTGAAAGTCAATTGAATCGATGTTTGTTGGCTATTCAAGATATAGTTACATCTATTGGGGGTAATCCTATTTCTCAAAATGGCATGCCGGAGGCATCATTTGACGGTGAACGTAATAGAGATTACGCGATGGAAACCAACTATGATCCAATTAACCTGGCCGAAATTTTACAAACTGATGTCTCGAGGCTAACTGATGAACAGCGTTTGATATTTGATCGGGTATGCCGCAGCGTTGATAGTACTTTGGGAGAAATGCTATTTGTGGATGCACCCGGTGGAACGGGTAAAACATTTCTTACGAAAGTTATTTTGGCGAAGGTACGAAGCCAAGGTAAAATCGCGCTTGCTGTCGCTTCATCAGGCATAGCAGCCACATTGTTGCCAGGTGGGAAAACTGCTCAGACAATGTTCAAAATTCCGTTCGATATAGACCGCACAGTTTGTAATATTTCAAGAAACAGCGATAAAGCTAAGGTTCTTCGTGATAGTAGCCTTATTATATGGGATGAGTCCACAATGGCCAATCGAAAAGCAGTAGAAGCAGTAGACAGAACGTTGCGTGATGTCAAGCAAAATGATCAACCCATGGGTGGCATTACTATGCTTTTTGTGGCGATTTTCGTCAGACTCTCCCTATAATAGGTACCACGTGGAACAAGGGCTGATGAAGTTAGAGCCTGCCTAAAGAGTTCTCGACTGTGGCATTACATTATCCCTTTGCATTTGACATTAAATATGCGTGCGCAAATTGGAGGCAACGAAAATGCTCAAGAATTTTCAGATTTGCTACTTGAGATTGGTAACGGTCTGTATCTGCAGGAACAAGGAAAAGTTGTTCTTAATGAAAACCTATGCAACATAGTTTCATCAATGCGAGACATCATATCATCTGTGTATGGAAACGCAACGCAAATACCAACTTGCGAAAATTCCTGGCTTTGCGAAAGAGCTATTTTGACGCCACGAAACGACCTAGCAGCAACAATAAACGCTGAAATTTTGAGCTATGTTGCGGGGGATTATGTTGAGTATATCTCCATTAACAGAGTCATGGAAGAAGGAGAATCTACCTACAAGCTACCCAGTAGAATTTTTACAATCCCTCAATGCTCCTGGACTACCAGCACATAAAATAAAATTAAAAGTAGGCGTACCCATAATGCTTCTTAGAAATTTAAGCCTCCCAAAACTTTGCAATGGCTCCAGGTTAAAAGTGACCAATTTACAACGAAATCTGATAGAAGCAGAGATTTTAACAGGGTGTGGAAAAGGTGAAAGTGTTTCCTCGGATTCCTCTCATTCCAAACAATTTTCCATTTAGTTTTAAACGAGTCCAGGTTCCAGTCAGCCTATGTTTTGCGATGACAATTAATAAAGCCCAAGGTCGGACGCTGAAAGTTGTGGGTGTAGATCTAAGTATCAGCTGTTTCTCGCACGGTCAGTTGTAGGTATGTGGCTCTGTCACGGGTTAGCAATCCTAGGAGCCTGTATGCTTTCATCCCCGATGGCCATACGTCAAATATCGTATACAGAGAAGCATTACTGTAAAGTAAATATTTAGCTACCCAAACGACGGTATATGTAATTCAAGATATGTTGCCCGAAAAGTGACTATTCCACGCGGACGAAGTCGCGGGCACAGCTAGTACGTAATACATTTTCAAAAGTGAATTGGCAAGGTACCGTCCTAATATTAATCTTTTTAAATAGTTCCCTGAGAGATTCGCAGTGACATAGATTATAAATGACTCAGACAGTTCTCTTTTGCAAAACAAAGATGGATTTGATGGTATTTTACTGTGGGGTCGGGCACAGTAAAATGTCATACGACATAATGCTGTGGAAGTAGCTAAAATACACCAAACGCGCGGTTTCTACATGATCTGTTAACTGTCTTATCTTTCTAACAGCATAAGCGGCCGAGCTTAGCCGCCCCGCAAGTGATGTTATATGAGGTCCCCATTGTAATTTCTCGTCTAGCACGATTCCTAGGAAAACCAAGTGATTAATAAATTCCAGTTTTTCTCCATTCAACATGATGTCACATTCGCTAGTTCTTACATTAGGTAATTTAAACCTAATGCATTTGGTTTTTTTTCCATTTACATAGTACCAAAATATTTACAGTAAACCAATCTTGGACCTGAAGAATAGAGCTATTCACGTCGTCAAAATTTTGTGACCGTCTCGGTCTATCATAGAGATCAATGATGCATAGGTACGCAAACTATAACATGCTTATCAAGCTCAACACAGGACAATTCAATGGTGTGTTCAACAGATAGTCCGATGATGCCTTTTCGTTCTATAATTTTTTGTTAATATTAATGAACCGCCATGTAACATACATAATTACTTATCTGTTCAAAAATATACCTAAGTGTACCCAAGTAGGTACCTACCTACCTACTAACAAATAATATCTATTAGATATTTACAGTAATTATTTACCAAAAAAGAAAATTTTATTTAGGTACACGACAAATTGTTAATTTGCATCCAAATAACCATCAAATTTTGTACTTACAAAAAAAAATATTAAATAGCAAAAAAGAAAAGTCAAAATAACCGTGAATAACCAATGAACAAAGTTGGCTACTTATACTAATTTAAGCATCACTTTCCAACTTGCAACCGTACCGTGGCGATACGAAACTTCGATGAATTTACCAAAATACACCAAAATAATCATCATTTTTAGAAGTACAAATACCAAACTCAAACCGGTAATTCAACCAAACATAGCTTAGCACACAAACATGCATAGACACAAAAGAAACTCAACCGAAACTGTTAACTTACCGAAATAAATGCGAAAATGAACACGACAACACTACTGAAAGCCCCCATGGCTACTACCTACTAACTCAAGTTGATGTTACAATCTCGAATTTAAAAGGTATTTCTGATAAAAGTTGTTTTATTGCTTGACCTTTTGATCACAGAACACTATGCACTTATATCACAGAACATATACCTACACTTGATAGCCCCTCACGCGACGTGCACGGTGCATAGATATGAACTAAGTTAAGGGGAGGGGATATTGACTTCGCTAGCTTAATCAAGTCATTAATATGTAGGTCCCTAAGGCTAAGCGCGCACTACGATTTTAATCGTTGCGATTTTTAAACTGCGTAATAAAATCGCAAACGAAAATATTTTTTCAAGCGAATTCTCAAACGATTTTTTACCGGCAGTGCGCGGCCTCTAGTACATTGGTATTGTTCACAGATTTGCGATTATTATCCGCAACGATTAAAATTCGTAGTGCGCGCTTAGCCTAACTCAGCGGAATGCCTACTTCTACCTACAAGTTTCGATGTATATTTTGAATGTAATGACGACTAAAGATAACTATTATTTTTTCACTCCTCTTGCTCAAAAAGACCGTCATTGTGGCGTACCAGAGCGAAGAAAAAATAGCAATTCTTCCTCTAGGGGCGTAGACAGAGAAACTAATAGGGGAAATAGTTTTTTTTTTAATTTTTGTGTGTCAATTGACAATGAGCCTACAAAAACGAAAAAGTCTTTAGTCATAAGTAGAATAATATATGATCAAACGAACTTCGGCAAGTGAAGTTCGATCGATATTATAATAATCGCTTCATTCGAAGATATAACATTCACAACGTAGTTTCTCTAACCTACAAGGCAACTTCGCACTTTTTTATAAATTACCCCGTATTTTTTTTTTTTAAGTTTTTTTTGTCTGGTATCTACGATCACTGATTCAAACCTCATTCTTTTTAGAGTAAAGTATAGCTTAGCAAAAACTTCGATATAGGGAAATGGGGTGGGTGTTATATCTTCGAATGAAGCGATTGATATAGGTATTATCGATCGAACTTCACTTGCCGAAGTTCGTTTGATCATAATATTATATTGCATCGCTTCATTCTTCCCGCTCGGTCGCAGAGCGCGGGAAAAATAATCGAGCCAGATGAATGCCAGATGCGTCACCGGCGCGCGCGGCGCGGCGGGGCGCCGCTCGGCCGCCCGATAATGTAAATAAAGCATTTTTACGACTTGGGTTTGTTTGAATGGTGCTAACACTTGTGTTTTTTGTTATGGTAAGGAACGGGGCTTTAAGATAGCGGAGTTTCGTTTGAAATAGGATAGTATTTACGCAAACACTACGTACGATACGTACGTACGATAGTATTTACGTAACTTTGTTTTCAAATAAATGGTTATAGTTCGAAAAAACGAGCGTTGACCTATATTGTTTAAGGTTTTAAATACATTATGTGTATATACTTAACGCAAAACACTAATAAAACCACATAGCATTAGTACAATATGTACTATTTACGAGCGTGCAAAGTTGAAAATATTTGCCGACGGCAAAAAAATAACAATGGCCGCCAAGACAATGGAAACAAAATGTTGTTTTATAAATATAAATCTGATACGTAGAATAAAAATATTGGTACCTGTGGAAAGCTTATTTAATGCTTCAACTTTGTTATAAAAGTAGTGGTATTAGAATAACACACTGTACTAAAATAAGGATCTGAAAACACATAGGTACACGTAATAACAATAAACATGAATCGGTCAGCGCCGGTTGTGGAATAAAACCGAAATTACGTAATATTTTTTCACTCACCGACCTTGAAATCCTGCAGTAATTCACTTCACTATAATATTTATCACACACTTAACAGGCCATAGCACTTCAAACACTTGAAAACCCACTTAAAACACAAATTATTTATCATGTAAACAAAACACGCGCGAGTCCGTACGTCACTGACAAGACGCCATATTTTTTTAATTATTTGATTTTTTTGGTTGAACGCTTGTAGTGTTGTCATACATCTGGATACGCGGCTTTTAAGCACGAAATCGACTAAGCAATCGGATACAGTGTGCCACAGATCTTTTAAAAATGAAAAATTGAATAAAGTTTATCGGATTTCGATTAATTAAAAGGTTACGCGAGTGGACGCTAACGTGCGGCGCCACTTTCTATGCGGCGACTTTGGTCACCTCATCCACTCCAGCGGATTCACAACGTAGATGTTTAGAGGTGAAGTTTTGCTAATAATAATACATAAGTTGTTTACTTAATTTGTTTATTTAACATAAGCCTTCGTTTCTTTAATTATTAATCAGTAATCTATTATAAATAATAATACATTGACAATATTGCAATCATAATGTAGAATCAACTTCAATCATAATAATATTATTTAGGTTAATAACCTATACACCTACAATATATAGGCGCTAATCAGTCTTTATTTAATTTAGGTTTGGTGGTAAACAAACCGAACTCGCGAAAGAATTTTCTTCGCGTATGGCCCGACAATAATATTTGGCGAACGTTTGAGAAGCGGCGGTCCAGCCAGCCGCCTTCCTGATGGCGTCTATGGACAGGCCAGCGCGATGCGCCGTGGACGTGGCGGCATGGCACGTGCTATGCGCGCTGAATGTCGTCACGTCCACGCCGCTCGCACATAACACTTGTACTGATTGACTGCGCCGTGGCGGCTCTATAGGGCCGTTTAAAAACGTCAAGAATAAATTAGGCACTTTCTCAGGTCTAATCTCATTAGTCATTTGAAGATAATCTTTTAATGTCGTAGCCGGGCAAATACTTGGTTTATCTACAAAGTATGGTAGAAATAAAATTGGTTGATCTCGGCCGGGTGCCGATGTCTTAATAATGTCGGTTACGATTATTTCGATGCCTCTGGAATTAATTTTTATGTTTGAGGTCTTGATAAGGGAAATCGTTTGAACCCTGTGAGCTATGCAAATAGCTAACAAAATTGCTAATTTCTTCGTGATATTTTCTATTGTGAGATCTCCATTTGGGAACCAATTAGAGATAAAGTTGAGTACCACCTGGGGATCCCAAGTACTCGTGTACTTGGGTATACACGGTCTCAACTTGTATGCTCCTTTTAGTAATCTTTTTATACAGTCGTCTGTTCCTACACTATTTCCTAGAAGTAGCGATAGGGCAGAGCGATGACTATTAAGAGAACCGTACGATGCTCCCTTATTAAATTGATCGGCTAAAAAGGTCATGACCCGTGAAATTGACACCTCAAACACGCTAATATTATTAAATATACAGAATTCCCACCACAGTTTAAAGGTACATTATATTGCTGTACCTACAGTATTTTAAGACAAAGAAGCTAACATTAAGTCGAGAGCGGTTGGAGGCGTCCCTCGCTGCGTGAACGCAAGCCGGAGAGCACCGCGGCACCCAGGGTAAGCGACTTTTATAGTGGGTGGTGTGTTCTGAAACGTGAAGATAAAAGACCTTTATTTGCTTTCAGAATAACAATTTCAGTAACAAGCATACTCTTTAACTGGGGATAGGTACCAGGCTTGTGATGGCCATATGGGAAAAACAAGAATACCTTCAGCTTTGTCTAAAACATTTTTTTTGTAAGCATTTCAATATCACCAAAAATGGCGGGAAGGCATAATAGTTATTTGTTATACAAGAGTGCAAAGTTGCTTTTTAACCGCGTGTTCAATTTTGATGACCGAGCAAGCGAAGGATTCTAAAATTGAATCACGAGCGCAGCGAGTGATTCAAAATTAGAATCCTGAGCGTTAGCGAGGGAATCAAAAGAGCACGAGGTGAAAAATCTTTGCACTCGAGTGCAACACGTAACTTTTCATTCCACCTCAGCGAGGAAATGACTAAAATGCAAAAAAAAAACGTTTACAATCACAAGATAGGTACACTTTTATTTCAGTTTAGGTATTAATTACTACATTATGACAGGTAAGTATTACAGAATAATCTTTAAATTATAACAAAATAATACTAAGGTATAATTAAGAAAATTTTAAAGTAACGTTGCTACAGTTATTTAAATTGAGTGTAATATTTTTGTTTGGTACTGTAATATTGGTGTTAGTCACTTGTGTACTGTTTTTCGGTAAACTATCTGTCATACTTAATAGTTGTACCGATTCATCGGATTCCCTTGGCGTGAATGTTGGAGAGAGAGGGAGATGGTTAGGTGTTTCATAACGGCTTATTTTTGATGTAGAAGGGCCAGTCCAAGGATCCGATTGAGGCTCTTTCAGTGTAATGGCTCCTACGATGCCTTCACATATTTTAGACTTATTTTGGATGGAATCCTCTATGTATCCCTCTACAACTGCATTGGACTTCCAGCCTCCGTGGCGCTTAAGGGACAGGAGATCAGCTCCGGAATCAGCCAAAAGTGTGGCTGAAGTTCGTCGGAAACAATGACCCGTGTACAACAGGGGTTCTGGAAGTTCAAGAAATGTTGCTATTTCTCATGGGATACTGCCAATTTTATTAGTACCCATAGGCTGTCTAACACACTTTCCATTGCGATACTGTAGAAAAAATCGATTGATTGGAGTGTTAGGCGGGCGTAAGGCTTGATATTTCTCAACAATCGTTACGTATTCCTTGCGAATGACGAAGTTGCGGTCTCTTTTTGTCTTTGTATTAGGTAAATTAATTAATAGTAAGTCATCTGAATGTTTCTCAATGTTTTTGACATTAAGTTGTGTTAGTTCATTAGTTCGACATGCTCCGTTTATTCCAATAATAAGAACAACCTGTAACGTAAAGAGTATTGTAGTAGATAAATGAATAAAATTGATATGAACGCATAATTATGCCTATCAACATCTATTAAGTATACTATTTAATTGAGATTAATATACATAAGTAGATACTGAATGTGCAACTGACTTACTTTTGCCGCCAAATATACGGAATCGGGTGCTTCGTTAAGAAACTTTTCAATATCAGATACTGTGAAAACCTTCGACTTTTTTGGTTGATGACCAGATGAGGCTCTTTTTAAAAATGCCACTAATTTAGGATAGGTATCGATATGTTTGTCTTTTTTCATCTTTATTGTTGCTTTTAGCATCGAATACGTACTCCATAGAGTGCTTGCTTTCTTGTTCTCGGATAATTCTATAAAATATGCCAGCAAAACGTTTTCTGAGAAAGTTTTGGCTCCTTTTGCTAGTCGCCACGTGTTGAACATAATTATCGTACTGTTTTAAATACTTCTCGCGTGATTGTTGAGGGAGAAAGCTCATTTGCGCATTATTAACAGTTTCAGTCAATTCTGTTGGCGTCAAGCAAACTTCCTCGTCGCTAGAATCACTCATTTTAGTTTTTTCACTTGTTTTCAAGTTTCTTGTTTTTAATAAAAGGTTTAACAATGACGTGAAAAAATGCCGCGTAAAGAACCGCGTACAAAGCAAATTGAAAAAAGAACACCAAGAAGGTTCCGAGTCTGAGTTTTTAACAAATTAAAAAAAAGTTGTATGATATATTCGGCACCATAGAGGTAGCAGTAAATAGGTTTAATGTTTTTTTTAATTCACAAACTTAGTGCACACGATGTTCTAAATTCAATTTACTTTATCCTCTAGAGAATAAAAACGGCTTTTCCACTCAGATATTGAAGATTAAAAATACTCTTTCCGAGATGGTGGGATGAAAAAGTATTTATCGCGCCAGCTTATTGTAAAGGTCTCTGCACACAGCGGGCGCGGCGCGGCGGGACGGGACGGCGACGCGACACTGAGCAGTTGTAATGTACTAGATATTACGGACGACGCCACACAGAGAGACGGTTACCGTCGCGTCGAGCGGGACGGCTCTGTGTGGCGTCGTCCGTAATATCTAGTACATTACAACTGCTCAGTGTCGCGTCGCCGTCCCGTCCCGCCGCGCCGCGCCCGCTATGTGCAGAGACCTTAAAGGCGTCAATTGTGATGGCATCGGGATCTGGTCGCCAAGACACATAGCACTCACATTTTGCATTGGTGCGAGAGGCAAATAAGTCTATCTCTGGTTGGCCTAATTTTTGTGTTATCAATTATTGGAATGCTACATTTGATCATTCCTATTCTGTGTCTATGTTAGTTTTTCTAGATTGTTCGTCGGCTATAACATTATCATGTGTGTTTATGTAAGAAGCTACTAACCAGATACTTTTTCTCTCGCACCACTGCCAAATAGATCGAGATAAATCGTTCAAATGTGGGAATTGTATTCCACCCATACGATTGATATAACTAATGGCTGTTGTATTATCAATACGTAATAATATAGAACAGTCAGAATAATTGCGAACGAACCATTTTAATGCAAAAAATACCGCTAAGAGTTCTAGATAATTAATGTGAAACTATAATAATTCTGAATCCTTCCAAGCGCCGCCGTTAATGCGTTCGTTATTGCAACAAGCGCCCCAGCCGGTCCTGGACGCATCAGTGAATATTTCGAACGTGAATGCTTGGACCCTTATGGAATTGGAAGTTGTGGAAATATTTTTTGACCACCAATTCAGATCCTTCAAAATTATAGGTATTAGACAATTTAATTTTTGTATCAAAATTGTTGTTTATTTTTAAGGCCAAGTATGTTTGTCGTTATAAAATTTTGGTGTAAATCCATCCATATTTAGCTGCGGGGGGACAAGCAGCAGTAAGAATCCCAATTAATTGTGCAAATTCCCTTATTGTGCAGCGTGGTAAGCGATAAGCGATAAAATTTATCTATTAAACTAGCTATATGAGTGCGTTTTTCGTTTGGTAAGGACATAATTAAATTTTTTGAATCATACATTAAACCTAAATAATTATGTACAAGTCTGTTTTGGTTCTAATGAACTCTTATCGAAAAAAATAACGAAACCAAGGGATTCTAATAATTTCAATGTTTCTGTTAAGTTATCACGACATTCGGAATAGGTATCACCAATACATAATACGTCGTCAAGGTACTGCACTGATTTATAACCCCGGCTTCTAAGATGGGACATTACCTCTTTCATAATCTTGGTAAAGGTTCTAGGTGCTATAGATAAGCCATAAGGCATACTATTAAACTCGTACAAAATGTTTTGCGCTTTTACATTCTCGAAATGAAAGCGCAAGTATTTCCGGTGATAATTAGCAATCGGAATTAAAAGAGCCCCACGTTGGGCGCCAGTGTAGCCTCCACCCGTTCGATTCCCACCTAACAATTGGCGACCGAATAAGAAAACGGGTGTGTACCTTTGCAAGTGTTTATTAAAGAAAAACCCATTTAAATAAGCCGGAGGCACACAAGGATTTGTAGGTCGTGGGTTACGGACGTCTGTTGTCACTTCTGCAGGGATAGGTACTCCCCTGTAGTTGCACGCGGTATTCCGCTGCTGCCGGAGATGGAAGTTGGCCGAAGTTCAGTGTCGTGCTGTACGATGGCGTCACGGGTAGATAAAATCGGCGCGGCTGGCAGACTTGTTCAGCTGTTGGAGGCGAGCCGTTGACATGGACGCAGGAACTGTTGCCGATGGAAGCTTGCAGTGCAAAATGCGAACCTGGAAACCACCGTTCCAGCTGATTAGAACTTGGCCTGATAACTTCCGTGCTGGGGTACCGCCGACGACAACAAGAAGAAAGTACCTATTAGTTGTAGTAGTTTTGACGTGGTGGTACTGACCAGAACGGAGTTTACACAAAGAGCAAAAAGAAAACAGCAAAAACAATAATTATGAATACGTTAAAACGTTCGGAATTCAAATTTAAAAAATAATATTTTACTTGAAGGTAGAAGAAAATTAAGTAGCATGATACAGCATTATTAGCAATTTCTGAGGCCATTCCTAAATGATAGGTACATATTAAATAAGATGAAATAAGCATCAGAGAATGTAATAAAACAAGAAATACATGATATATAGTAGTACACAGAATAATTATTAGCAATAAATTACATGATCATGATTTGCTTGTTTTGTGTGCTATTTAAAACTTACCCTAAATCGGGATTACCACTTTGCTTTATTGTTAGTTATTTATTTTTTATAATTAGTCGTGTCTGCTAGGGCGCTCGACAGGACTCAAGGCGATACGTACACTCTCACATCAGCCTAGAAGTGACTGCTGTGGACTCGCGTCAGCGGTGCGGGCGTAATCCCGTTCACCTCATTCGTTCTATGCGAACACTCGCCCCACACCGCGCGTGCGGCGTCACGGCGCGTTCCAAGTCGTACACAAACAAAGAACAAAGCATTGATACGCAATCTATTGCCATTTAACAAACACAATCACAAGATGTATTTCCATGTAACGTTCCGTTACACCTTCAAGTCTATTTTAGCCATGTAACCGTCTTGTGGTATTAATTTAGTAACGGTCCTATAATCTTCCATTTTAAAATGAAACTTAGAGATAAACTTGTTTAGTGGCTTTAATAAAATAAACTACATATTTCTTATTGTATTGGATTATTTTATTTTCACGCAATCGTAGTGAAAAGTAGAGTGTAACACACGGCGCTAAAAACCCATTAAAACTCGGTTTCTATTTACTCCCTCGCTAAAGCTCGGGAGTAAAACTACCTCGTATATAATGGGTCATTTTAGCTCCTTGTATAACAATCTACTATTTCACTCCTCTTGCTCAAAAATACCGTCATTGTGGCGTACCAGAACGAAGAAAAAATAGCAATTCTTCCTAGGGAAAGAGTTTTATGTTTTTAATTTTTGTGTGTCAAATGACGTTTGTAAAAAAAAGAAAAGAAAGAATGACAATGAGCCTACAAAAACGAAAAAGTCTTTAGTCATAAGTAGAATAATCATGAATATAGACTCGACTTATTACTCTTTCATAAAAAAAGAACTTCATTTTATTTTTGAAAATGGAACTAAAATCGGCGATCTCTTTGGTAGAATGCATGCATGCGTGCAAAATCATCAAATAACTTCTCCCGCTCTGGGCAGAGCAGGAGGGCGTGTCAGACTCTTACTGACTAAAACCCACCCGTGTTCCTTCAGTTGCCGGTGCCTGGGGCCTTTCGGACTTTCTCGCAACCCCAGCAGGCATCGGCCCTAGCGGATCCCGTCATTGGTGCTGACATCTCTAAGAGGCGTGCGTGGAACACAACGCGCCGTCGACCCGGGCCTGGTCCTTATCGAACGGCGAGCTGCCCATTGCTCGCCGTTCGCAAGCCCACGCCTACGGTGGCCGGGAATCGGCCTGCGATTCCCGACGCCCAGGGCGTCTCCTGTGGCGACTAGGGACGTGAGGGCGCGAATTTTGCATCTCTCTCACGCGTTCCGCCTCCTGCTTCTTGCTTAGGTACTGCTTCGCAGAAGGAGGTGGCGGCTTCCCATGCTCTCTCACTCCGTACCATGGCCTGGACCAGGGCCGGACGCAAGAGATCGCCACCGCCAATCGCATCCACGAGGACGTGGCGGTGCTCCGCCTAAGCCGAGCAGACCTCCACCGTATCCTCCGGGCGAGCCACACAATGGTGACACCCGGGCGTTTCCTCCCGCCTTATCCGGAACAGGAACCTCCCTAAACAACCGTGTCCGGTGAGGACCTGCGTCAGGCGGAAGGTGAGGACGCCGTGGCGCCTCTCTAGCCACTCCTCAAAGAGGGGACTTATCGCCGCAATTGTGGCGTGCCCAGAGAATGGAGGCCCTAATTTGCAAATAGAAGAGAAAGGAAAAGAACCACTCAACATTCATCTTCACAGAGGACTGAAATTAAGTTATCGGGAAAAAACATCTCGTTAAATATCCAGAATTGTACAAATTGTACATTTAAACTATTTCATATTCTATTGGATTGTTTTATTTTCTCGCAATCGTAGTGAAAAGTAGAGTGTAACACACGGCGCTAAAAACCCATTAAAACTCGGTTTCTATTTACTCCCTCGCTAAAGCTCGGGAGTAAAACTACCTCGTATATAATGGGTCATTTTAGCTCCTTGTATAACAATCTACTATTAAGTTAAACTTCGAAATGATCGCCAAAGCAAGGTAAAGTAAAGGGACACTAGACGCAGTTAGTTTAATTCAAGCGAGGTAATTAAATAGAGATACCTAGGTATAGTCACCGGCGCGTAACTTGCCAAGACTCGTTTGATGCGTTTTTCTTTCTTTAACTGTATTCTAAACCGCCATATTTAATAGTTATTTGTTAGGCAAGGCTGCAAAGTTGTTTTTTGAGGCGGGTACATACTTGTATTGAAACCCTCGCTACGCTCAGGTTTCAAAGGTACGAGACGCAGAATAACTTTGCTGCCGAGCGAAACACACAACTTTCACCTCACTACAGCGAGGAAAATGTTAGGTGCAAAAGAAACACCTTATTTATTTTAAAACCGTGCTCGCGCCTTTACAATGTCGCCGTCCATTGAACAAATTGTATCGCTTTTATGCGATTTACGATATTTTACGATATTTATTATTTACGATACGACGATTTTTTTTTATTTACGATATTTGCGATATTTTTTTTTTACTTTTCGCGCGATTTTTCCGGAAGAAAACTCAATTCGGCATTATGTACCGCTTGCACAACTCTGCAGGTGTTCAATGTATATATTCGTCGCTGCTGGACTCGCTCATGTTATGATTATTATATTCTTACGATTTTATCAAAAAAGAAACCAAAACGATGGTATGTGATTAGATAAAGAGAACTAAGAGAAGTACATTTCTAAAAGTTTTATTTTTACATGCAGTCGTCGTGTTGGCTAGAATGAATGAAAGATACCTACCATATTTTGTTTCTCATTTATAATATTAGTTAAGATTTTAATTGTAAAGGTTATGTAAAATAAAATTATGGAACTTGTATGTACAATACTTAATAAATACTTCTTACCTGAGTTATTATTCGCGATCCACAACAGTATGCCCACTTTTTTACACACTGCCAATAACATTTTGTATTTAAACGTCTGTCTAAAGTATACAAATATCCTTCGTGTAGCAATAGTCTTTTATTCTTTTTAGATAACAGAAATTGTAAGTGCGCCATCATCACTGACCACAAATTCCCGTAACAAGTATTGTAAGAACGGGTAATACAGTTAATATTTTTTTCCAATGTACCCTCGAAGGAAAAATATATATATAATTATATAGTTGATGAACACATAATTATGACACATAATTTTTTTTCTCTATGTAGTTGATTGTTCTATGAATAAAGACTGTTTACGATGACTTTTAGAGGTTTAGTTATTCGAGATCGCATGGCTACGGTGTTCAGTTTTTAGTGGTAGCGTGCATTCTTTGTTAAGTGTTTCGAATAGGTGAATTAGAGATTCAGTTATTCGAGATCGCATGGCTACGGCGTTAAGTTTTTCGAGGTAGCGTGCATTCCTTGTTAAGTGTTTCGTACGCGTAAACTTACGGGGACGTGTTATTCGGAGTTACACTTTTCGAAGTCACGTATCACACTCAGCGACCACCGAGCCGTGCTCATGCTAATCACGAGCGGCATGTTGCCAACATTCTAGACTAATACCTATAATATATTATAATATAATCGTTGCCAACGGCCGGCACGGCAGAGGCAATTGCATTGACTGCAGCCGCAGTGTTTTTTTTTGTGTATGCGTCTCGCATTTGGCCTTGAGAGGCCGTGACTGCTTAACCGGTCAATCCTGTGGTGCCTTCGAGCTAATGCACAGCCTCCAGCCAGGGGAGCCTCCAGCCAGGGGTGCAGCCGCCGAGCGACGCCTCTTCTTTTATATAGATAGTAAGTACCTAAGTGTTGTCTAATTACTTAGACCAGTAGGTGGCCACGTTAATCGTGGAATCAAATTTTAACTCAAACCTTATAAATGTCAATTACTTAAACCAATTACAGGCACTTTTGAATTGGCAAGGGGTCGTTCAGTCAGAAACATGAAGCTAGGTAACAATTAAGACACTCTTTTAAATGAAAATATTATTACAAAATATTGGTTACCTACATCGTGGAATGGAACCCTAAAATGTATGTACGTAAACAATTCAACTATAGTCAAATAAAAGCCATCTGACTGGAATAATAATATATTGGTATAATATTATTAGAATTTATTAGCACTGTGTGCGTAGGTATTAGCAGCTTTAATAGAAAATGAACAAAAAAGTTTGTATGCTTAGTTTCACGGGTCAATAGGCTCGATAGCAAGGTCGATAGTCATATAGTTTTTTTTTTCTAGCAAAGCTTAGCAACAGCGTAGATATAGAAAAAACTTGATCATAACTCAGCCTGTATCTCATTAACCCGGCTTCCTGCAGTCTTACAGCCCTTACGGGTCCCGAAAACAGCTGTATTTGAGTCAACGTTCGCACGGACGTAAAATATCGCGGCGGGATTTTTTCGCGCACTGGATTTTCAACTCTCGTTGTTCAACCGAGCATTGAGAATCCAACAGAGTGCATCCCAGCGCCTCGAAAAAGCACACTGTTTGGTTTTCAACTCTCGGCGCTAAGCAGTGCGTTGATTATCCAGAATGCGAAAAAATCCCGCCGCGTCGCGATATTTTGACATCTGTGCGATCGTGGGCTACATGGAGCGACTGCCTATCTGACTCCACAACCAAGCTACTGGGTAACACGATACCCCTTGGTAAGACTCCAGGTTGTCAGGCTTTCGGGCTTCTAACTACCCGTAACGACTGTCAAAGATCTACGAATGATAGCCGGGAACAACGTTCGTTCGCACGGAGGGGTTTCGGTATGCAAGGAAGGTCACCTAATCACGGACCGCCCGACGGCGACGACGCGACGCCCTAAGTAAGCGTATAACTTAAGCCTGATGGATCTACCTGAGCGTCTGTTATTCTTATATTACTTAGGCACGAGTCTCTCGATAACCCGTCTTAATATTATGGCAAAAAAGTTTTCATTATTCTTAACAAAGGAATTGATTGCATTGTAAACGTATAGAGCATACACAATGGACTCTGTTTTGAATAAATAACCATTTAAGGAGACCTGTACTTTGACCTTAAATGTACGACACAAGTCTAGGCCTCACTGATTTGGTTATATTTGAGAAGGCCAATGTTATCATTTCATTCCTACCGTGGCTTGGCTCGTAAATGGTTGGTCTTGTAGTCATATAGAACTGGTTTTCCATAGTAATTGCGTTATGTATTGCAAAAACGTATCGTCAAAGATTATTGTCGCAGAAGGTGCCACTTCTGGGAAAATAATCTTTATAGTTAAGTAGGTAACTACATGGCGTATTATAAGTGGGTACCTACGCGGCGTATTATAATAGGTACCTACGCGGCGTATTATAAGTGGGTACCTACGCGACGTATTATAATAGGTACCTACGCGGCGTATTATAAGTGGGTACCTACGCGGCGTATTATACAGGGTGGCCCAAAAGTCGTGGATCAAACGCAACTAGGGGTTAGGTGGGGTCATCAGCTGCAAAAAGTTGTTCTACGGGAGGTCCTTAAGGTCAACCCCTGCAGAGTATAATTTATTTTGAGTTTTTATGAGAAAATGGACTTTTTTTAACTAATTCTTATTGAAATTCGAAAAAATCTACATCCTGTATCTTTTTTATAATTTTCACTAGATTGGTACTGATGAGTACTTGCCTTAGACATGCTATTTATGGTTGTTTATTGGGTGTGTTGAAGATAATATTAAGTTTTACGAATTTTTTTTTCTCAAATCATAACTTTTGATTTACTTTGGACCCCACTGTGAAAAAAAAATACTCTACCGAAAAGTGACCCTGTGTTACAAGTTTTGGCGCATTTAATAGGGATTCCGAAAAGGTATTACACATGGCCATGAGTGGCTCTAATATCGACGAATTATCGACTATGAACCCAGAGTGCGGTTTTGCAGAGAGATGCTAAGATACCACAGAGAGGATCCGCAGTTCTTCAACAAGGTTTTATGGACGGATGAGTCAACTTTTAGAAGAATGGGAGTATTCAATATCCACAATCTACATTTTTACTCCAGAGTAAACCCCCATATCATAAGAAATGATAGATTCCAGCATCTGTTTGGTATTAACATGTGGGCTGGTATAATTGGCCAGCAGTTGGTGCTGCATGAAATGCCAGCAAGGCTGAATGGTGCTCAGTATTTAAATTTTTTGCAAAATAATTTAAACCATATCCTTAACGAAGCTGAAGTTCCAGAAGAAAGAATAGCAGAAACAGCTTTTACAGGTCATAACGTGATGTTAAACAATCTATAACCTTCCTCAAGAATTGGGCTATCAATTGCAAAAAGAATTTTTAAAATCCGACGGGTAGTTCCCGAGATTACCCACTACATACAAACAAATTTTGTGGGCGTTTTGCTGTCAAGATTCATAATAATAATATGTGCTTTCTATTACTTATGTGTTTATTTTTTATGTTCTTTTTCTTTTATATATACAGCGTGGCGCTGCTATGGTGACCTTAATTTAACACACATATACGTTTTCACATTTTCGTTTCATGACAATTTTTTATTTCCATTAAACGTTATTATTTACAGATTTATTAAAGAATTTAGGAAATAGCATCTTAGAGCAACCTGTACTTAAAGAACTGTCGCGCAGCGGTCATTTCCCTCGGTCACGGATCATAACTTCGCATCAATGAAATTAAAGCGAATAAGCAATACTATTAGGATGAAACAAATGCATAGAGTAGGCGAATTTAAGGAAATTTCCTTTGTTGGCGAGCAGCGCAGGCGACGCGCGCTCTCCCTTCCACCCACCCGCCGCACCGAACACGAATTCTTTTTTTGCTTTTCTAGTGCTAGTCGAACCCGTGTCCTTGACGCACTTATTTACTCTAGTGCGCATAATTACGTCGCGAAAAAGACTCTTAGCTATTGTTTTATTTATTTCTTTTTGTGTAATTAGGATAGTAATTAGATCATGGTACTGCGATAAAGACACTTTGATTGGTTTTCGTTTTCTTATCTAGTAGGTACGTTTACACCTCTTGCGATACGGACGCATTTATTTGTGCTATTAGTGCTTGTGTAAACTTATGATCGTGATGGCAGTGATTAGTGATGACAGTTATTACTAATAGTAACAAGAGAGGGTGATGTGATAAGTGTTTGTACCACTTGCGCCGCTCGGTTTCTTTGATAATATGCCGTCAAAGAATCGGACCGATCACGAGTAGGTACAAGACGCGATGCGCCGCGTCGCTGCCGCTCCGAGTTAACGTAAGCGAGCTAGGTAAGTAATTTCATGAATGAATTTTTGCAAGGGTGATCCCAATTTTAATGACTTTTTTATTATTTAGTTTGTTTGAAAAAATTTTTTTTTCAGTTTACGTATTATTTTAACCTATCAATATTTATATGGTTAATGGGCACTAGCCCTACCCGTGTATTAAATTAAAGTCACCATTGAAGCGCCACATTGTATATGTATACATATAAGTTGTATCTATTCATACACGAAATATCTGAAGGGGTCATTGTACTCATCATTATGAACAACTTTTACTCTGGGACCAAATATGAAATCGCCAAAAAAATCTGCTGTTCCCCTAAGCAGTGGTGTAAGTTCGCATAACTCGTCAGAATATAGGGACCAGCAGATTTCAGGTTTGGTCCCAGAGTAAAAGTTGTTCATAATTATGAGTACAATGACCCCTTCAGATATTTCGTGTATGAATAGATATACCTTATAATAATATATACTCTTTTTAATTTATGTTGCATGGGTGCAGAGCATAAAATGAGTTCAGACCTCCGCCCTGTGAGAGGGAGCGAGACGTAACCCATCACGCGGGCCCAGTGCGAGTTGGTGGATGTCACATGACAATTTTTGGATCTAGGACATGCTGGTTTCCTCACGAAGTTTTCCTTCACCGGTTTTATAGCGATGGTGATGAAATAAATAGCACAAAACAAAGTCTTACCGTTTTCCCAATTTAGTTCTGCTCGGCGCAACATAGATAGATAGATAGATAAACCATTTATTTGGTGCACACAAAAAACAGCACAACACACAAAAATACAATCAGAAGATAAATATACTTAATAATTATAAAAAAATAAGGTACCGATAAAGTAAAAAGAGAAAAACATACCTAACGCAGTAAAACTGACACTTTGACAAATTTTAATACTTAAAAACTAAAAAACAAACTTAAACATCTAACATGTCTTCTTCCTCCACAGTCTTCCTCCACACTTGTCTATCAGTCGTCTTCTCGGTAGTCACCCCCCCCCCCCCCCCCCCTCTAGCCGTATCATCTTTCACACAGTGCATCCATCGCTTCTTTGGTAAAGTGCCAGTCCGGGTTTAAACCGTAATACTTAAAAAAATAATGTAGTTAACATTCTGAGGGATCAGCAGTAGATTCAGTAAGCTGAAGCAAATTATTATTACTATTATAGGACCTATACAATGCAATACAGAAACAAGGGTTTTATTTTTGCTGGACGGCGCGTACGTGTTCCACGCGCGCCTCAAAGAGATGTCAGCATCGAAGAGGAGGCCCACTAGGGCCCAAGCCTGCCGGGAATGCGGGATCATCCAAAAGGGGTACCGCTGACCCGGAACATAAAGGGCCAAGGAAGGAACACGGGTGGGTTTTAGTCAGTAAGAGTCTGACACTCCCTTCCGCTCCACCTCCACCCAGAGCGGGAGGGGTCATTTGATGATTTCCCATCCTCAAAAAAAAAAACGGTTTTATTTTGTTTTTTTCATGTTATTGATTTTGCCCTGACTGCAGTTACGTTTGCCATCAGTTTGTAAGTATGTAAGTAATGTAAGTTGTAATCTGTAGAAAATGTAGTGGGTAATATATTTGTTAAGTTAAACTTTAACTTATTACCGTTTATTTTTCATATACTACCTACTATTACCACCAGAGCCCTATTTAACACAAAAGGCGACGCGCGACGGTGACAATCCGCCAATCTCACAATTTTACAAGTTTTTTTCATACATTTTCTACACGTTTTTTATTATTTTACTAAGAATAATTTTAAATCTTAAATAGGTACAATATACAATGTAACACTAAAATATATATTATGTACAAGTATATAAAGAAAAAAAATAAAAAGCTCATTGAGCATCAAAAAATTCGTCCGCGTCGCTGTCAGTGGGAAAAGGGCCATTTTCTACACTTGTGATTTTTTCTTCACAAATATGTCGCTTTGTCAGTTTTATTAGACTAGCTGACCCGACAGACGTTGCCTGTCCAAACAATCATTCATACAAAATTTCCATAGAAAATGTACTTTTAGATTTCCCGAATTTTCCCGGAAACTTTTCAAATTTTTCTTTTCGTTTTAATCTGATTCAGACTTCCTACTTATTACGAACATTTTAAAACAAAAGTGTAACAAATCGGTCCCGCCATTCTGAAGTTATGCGCTTACCAACGAATAGCATTTAAATTTGATTACAATAGATCGAGGTCCTGGGCCTGCAGTCTCGACATAGTTAGCAAACGTTTTCGGTTGCTAAGTCCTAACAATCCAGATGTAACGATATTTGGTGGTCTCCACACTCAAATTTATCGGTTGTTATCTACTGGTATTTTAGGTAGGTACCGGTAGGTAACAACCGATAAAGAGTGTCGAGACTACCAAACATTTACATCAACATTTACATCTGGATTGTTAGGACTTAGCAACCGAAAACTATTGCTAACTATGTCGAGACTGCAGGGCCTGGACCCCTGGCTACTACTGCTCATTTTCACATATGGTACTTACTATAATACCTAAAGCTTATTTTGGTGCGTGGCCAAAATTGGAACTAACGCCGCCATCTTGTTTTTTGAATAAATTCAGGTCAACGTCATTCGAGCGCCAAAAGATCTTATAACTGTTTATTCTACCTACTGCCACATCTACAACTTCAGCCTCAAACGAAGGTTTGTGATACAAATATCAAAGTTGAGCTTACCATCGCTCTGTGTCGCTCCGGCTCTGTCCAGTGACCATGAGTGTACTAAAGTTTACCGCTGTAGTGTTGTTGGCTGTATGCTCCGTAAGTTTATACATTTATTTAACTATCAAGCCGTGTATACTTAAAATACCTGAACTCGATGGGATTTTCCATCGACAAAAATAACTATGTTCCATAAAACTTTCAACCTCTATTTAAACCATTTATGAGATGCATACATAAACAGCTTTTATCCTTCCCACTGCTGGGACACAGACCTCCTCTCGGTGAGATAGAGTGGGCCGTAATCCACCACGCGGGCCCGAGCGGGTCGGCAGATGTCACATCTCTTCGATTTTTTTTGGTTCTAGGACACGCCGGTTTCTTCACGATGTTTTCCTTCATTGGTTTGAGAGAGATTGGGACTGGGACTGGTTTCCGTTTCGTGTTTTTTTTTTATTTGGTTAATTTTTGATTCGATTTTGATTTAGGAGATGAATTTTCAAAAAATCTTCCTCAGTGCAGAGTGCTCACTTTCGTTATATATGTATAGGATGGCAGGCACATCGACGCACTACCTGTGACCTGGTATTCACTGTGGTGGATTCAGTACATGATTCTGAACCATCTTGCATTGAAATTATTCGTAGGATTAAAAAAAACACTTTGCTCTTCCATGCATTTTGACCGCGTAGCCCGTAGGTATTGCGCTTTTCTATGAAACAGCAGTTTTTTTTTTGGTATGGAACTGCAATTTTTTTTTTAGTTTCTACAAAAAAAATACTGCAGGGGCTTTAGAACCAACAGTAACACGTTGCGCATCAATGTCCCTGCCACCCTGTATAGACTAATAACGGCTAGTCGGAAGTTAAGCAGGTACTGCCTACCCGTTCTGATATAGATACAGCCGTGATTTTATGTTCATTTTTTATTATGAAATATTTATAATTAAAATGTAATTATTGATTATGTAGTTGCTCAGTTTAATTATACAGCAGTTGGCCTTGAAGGAATCTTCCGATTGCAGTTAACGACATGCGATCTACACTCGAGAGCAATGAATCCGGGTCACTTAAAGAATGTTAAAAATCTCGGAAACTAAAAATGATAGGTTAATGCAATAAATTGTATTTAATAGACAATGTAATACTCCTTAAATGAAAGTAAAAAAAAATACATTTTATTAACACAAAATTACATAAAGAAAAAAACTGCTGATCTCTCCTTAAAACAAAAATAGGAAACATGAAATTTTTGAACTTTATTACGATTTTCTTGAATTTTAATACTTCGTATTGCCTCCTCGTGCTTCCATTACTGCGTTTACGCGGTTTGGCATGCTGTACACCAAGTTCCTTATACGATTTTGGGGAATATTCTCCCATTCCTCTGTGAGAGCAATTTTGAGCTCACGAAGCGTGATTGGGGGAGGGTTTCGTTGTTTTACGCATCTGCCTAGCTTGTCCCAAGCATGCTCGATCGGGTTGATATCCGGGCTGCGCGCTGGCCACTCCATACGAGTAATGTTCATCTCTTGAAGGTAGTCATTCACAATCCTACCTGTATGAGGTCGGGCATTGTCATGCATAAATATAGCATCCTCACCTAAATTGACCATAAATGGACCAACGTGATCATTGAGGATTTCTTCCACATATCTTACGCTAGTTAAAGAGCCGTTTTCTATGATCACCAGCTCTGTGCGACTTTCAGAAGAAATTCCGGCCCACACAAGTACAGACCCACCACCGTAGGCTACTTTTTCTTCGATGCATGCTTGCTTGAATCTTTCCCCTGGTCTTCGATACACTCTGTGTCTTCCATCGTGCTTGTAGAGCATAAATTTTGATTCGTCGGAGAACATAACTTTTGACCAATCTTCAATACTCCAATTTACGTGGCTCTGGGCATATCTTAGTCTTGAAATACGATGCCCACGCTCCAGTTTAGGGCCGTTTGCAGGTCTAAGGGGTTTTAAGTTAGATTCAGCAAGCCGACGTCTTACTGTCCATGCACTTGGGTTACTTCCTCCGAGGCGTCGAAACTGATTGGTGAGTTCAGTTCCTGTGAGAAAGCGATTTCGAAGCATGGTGTTCACCAAGTATCGGTCTTCTCGTGCTGTGGTACACCTGGTTCTGCCCGTTCCTGGTCTGCGTAGGTTAGAACCAGTTTCTTCGTAACGTCGGAGAACTCTTTGTACTGTTGACAGCGACACACCGACAGTCCTGGCTGTATCGCGCTGACTCCGGCCGGTTTCCAGCATTGTAAGTATTCTGGTGCATTCTTCAGGCGTAAGCGATATAATTTCAGCTTGAATAATGAATATAGAGCACTATCAACATGGTTTATGTACCCACATAAATGACAGATTACAAACAAAAGCAAAACCAAATGCTGTAATTTCGTAGTTCCATCTTCGAAAGTGGCCCTTTTTCAAATTTGATTTTTTTATGATATAACTTTACAATAACTAAGAAGTTTTAATACCTTCATTTAAGGAGTATTACATTGTCTATTAAATACAATTTATTGCATTAACCTAGCATTTTCAGTTTCCGAGATTTTTAGGATTCTTTAAGTGACCCGGATTCATTGCTCTCGAGTGTATTTAAAAATATCATAACATTCATAACTTAGTACGCCTACGAGTATATTCCGCAAAGGGTTATCAGTCCTACATGTCGCCAGGTAGTTATGTTTTAGATCCCATGTAACAAAAACTCGTTTTTTTTTGCAAATTTAGTTGGACTGTGGTTGGGCTAGTGGTCGCAAGTGCGATTTCGGTTTGCGGTTTATCCTCGCCGAAAAGTGTTTTAAATCTTGGCTTTTTTAATATTAACAAATTCTCATTAGCGGCCCGAAATCCCGAATACTTACTAGATTTTTGCTAGGTTATGTATGTGGAATGCAGTCTGGGCAAATAGCCCCGCTATACCAATCTGAGGCTCACTTGAGCGTTCACGGCTTATCCCAAATAACTGAGAGTTCACTCAGGGTTAATCAAATAATTAATCTTGCGCCACCAAGAGTTAGAGGTAGGTAAACCTAGAGTCAAACTTTTAAATATTGATGCCACCGATGTGGGAGAGTTAAGTCACCAACTCAGGGTTAGTGATAGTCATGTCAAAATAATTTGAGTTATGAGGTAGGTACCGTACCGCTGATAACTTTTTTGTATTTTATATTGTTCGACGTTGTAGTAAGTGAAAATTCGTTTCCATATCAGCAGGCATTCTATTCATGAACTCATATAAAAATACTTAAAACATATTTTACCTTTTCTGTCGTTACCACAGAACACTATTACTCCTAGCGGAGGTCGTTACCGTCCATCAACCATGGGAACCACAAACAGTACGATAAAATGAATATCTTGTTATAAAATTCAAAGACAAGAGAGTATTTCGTATCTTAATGTAATGTAAAAGACATGGGTATACAATTTCCGTTCATTCAACGTTCATTCATTTTTGGTCGGATAGGACTATTATAAGCATTGACTTATAATAGTTATAAGTCAATGGGATTGGATTACAATTCATTCAATTCGGACATTGCAATTCTATTTCATGTTTCGTCGACTGAACTGAACTGCAATGTTCCCAACTCAAAAAACACTTGTCAGGTTAACTAAACCGGTGTTTTTAGTGGCGCAAAGTTAAAATGTTAATTACTTAACTCCTTATTCATTTAACCCGACTAAACGTGCCAGTGGGCCTCCACGTTCCCCATCTTACTGTCTGGACTCAATAACCATTGAGGATTTCCGCATAAATCCTTCTTTCACGTAAACAATTTCTAATCAAAATTGTATTGTTGTGATATCTCTCGTTTTGTCAAAACCTAACAGCGTGTAAAAAAGGTAAAATATCTCTAAAATAATGACTTTATAAGAGTGCAGAGAAGACCAAACATAAAAATCATGAAAGAAATTAAAGTAGCAAATAGCTTCGTAACAATAACAATCAAAATAACAGACTAGTAGCTAGAGACCTAAGCATGCCAAGATTACCCAAGCGAACTCTCGAAGAATTTGTGGAAGACTACAAAAGGACGTACAAGATTATTCGTCCAAACCCCGACTGGGAAGAAGACTTGCTACAGACTGTGGTCATCACTCCTGAGATCCAAGACAGGGTCCGGACTTACACGCAGTTTAAGAGGGGAAAGCCCAGGATTGAGTGCTGCTGTCAGGTTGATGATTCTAATTATTATTAGTTAGCATTATCAACAACAGTCGTTACGGGTAGTTAGGCTCCTGAAAGTCTAGCAACCAGTCTTGCCAAGGGGTATCGTGTTACCCAGGAACTGGGTAGTGGAGGTCAGATAGGCAGTCGCTCCATGTAAAATACTGATATTCAGCTGCATCCGGTTAGACTGGAAGCTGACCCCAACACAGTTGGGAAAAGGCTCGGCAGATGTGATACCTACTTGAGATTATGAGATACAGGAATTAAAATCAAGATATAGTTTTTGATCTCTGCCGTTGCTAACCTCCATTTTAAGGAATACTATTGGTCCATCGGCCCACGAAACTAAGCAAACTTATCAAACTAGTTTTTGTCCATATTTGATTAAAGATGCTAAGATAGTGCTAATCAATTCTTATAATATTATACCAACAGTTTTGGATTGCTTACATTTTAGGGTTCCTTATTGGGCCACATACATTCGTTTGGGGCCCCTGCCTATACAATAACCGCCGCATGGGTCGCGAAAGTCACGAAGGTGAAGCTGCGCTTACCGCACTCGGTTCTTGGATGGGTGACTGTCCATTACACAAAGCATGTGAAGCCGTTGGTCCCGGCTATCATTCGTAAATCTTTGACAGTCGTTTCGGGTAGTCAGAACCCCAAAAGTCTGACAATCAGTCGTAACTAAGGGTATCATTTTACCCAGGAACTGGGTTGTGGAGGTCAGGCAGTCGCTCCATGTTAAAAACTGGTATTCAGCTACGTCCGCTTTGACTGGAACCCGACCGGAACATAGTTCGGAAAAGGCAGGCAGATTGATTAGAGATACATTGGCTTATCGTTGTCCACAGGAAGCAGTGACCAGGCCCGGCGTGGCACCTCTGATCGAGCTGAACGATGGCAAGACAATCCCTAGCCTTGGGCTCGGTACCTGGCTCGGATTCAGCAAATCGGTAAGCTTAAGACAGCGCCATCTATTGACGAGTGGCTGTACTGCTTAGTTTGTACTGTTTTAGTTGTAAGTTCCGATGTTGGCCGCTTTTTTAAAGGGAGCAATAATTGTTGATTTTAGAGTTTTAAAATGTCCTCTTTTATGGTTCTTTTTCTTTTAAAAATATCATAGCACAGCTTTTTCCTAAATGAGTTGTAGGCTTCCTTCAGAAAGCTTATTAGATTAATTAAAGGCAGGTTCATAAAACAGCAACTTGACCTGAAACTTTTCGTGATTTTCGTTTCAGAAGCTGGGTCAATCAAAGTTATTAGCTATCAAGCATTAGTTCAATTTAAATTTATTTAGTAACAATTCAAATTGCGTCCGAATACAAACCAGCGTGAAACATAAATATTACCTACAAATATAATATTGTGAGAAAACGTTAAATTCAATTACCTCAATTTGTTTAATGTTTTTAATAGTTAATTATTAGTTTAAAACATATCACATTGAATACAGAGTTTATAACCACAGGGTGACCGCGTGCCGGTAGCAGATGATTCCGTTCAGAAGGCGGTGGAAATAGCCATCGACGCAGGATACAGACACATCGACACAGCGGCCATATACAGCACGGAGGAGCAGGTATAATAATATACCATCCTACAGCATCCGGCGGTAATGTGTCACATCGACCTTTAGAAAGATACTGTCACAAAGACGAACTTTTCCATAGTCTGTTTCAAAAGTGTCTGATGAACATGTAAACCAAAAGTATATCAGAAAAGATACTTGTAGATGCCAATTTGTCGCGCCACTTGACAAATTGAGTGCTTGATTTGTTTTTATTTGAATACTCTCGAAATTCTAATTTTAAATCACCATAAATAATTGTATACTTACGTATACTTAATTTATGAGAAATGTGGTGAGAAGTTAAGTTGAAATCTCCTGAATACACATAAGGGGGTCACTAATTCCCTTCAGTGATTGTGTATGATTTTAACCTCTAGGTACAGGGTTTGTTTACACTGTCATGAGATACTTTTGGATCAGACATTAAACTCGAGGTGCCTTAATAACAGCCAGCTATTATTCAAGTCCCTTTCAACTCCTTTTTGGATACTTTTGTCTGTGTGTATAAGTTAAGGTTATGTGTTTGTTTACGTGATAAAAACTTTCTTTACAGGTTGGCGTCGCAGTAAAGAATAAGATAACTGAAGGTGCTGTGGCTCGAGAAGATCTGTTTATTACAAGCAAGGTAATTAAAATTTGTCACTAATTTAAAATATTAAAATAATATTTTAAGTTTAGACATGTGTAGAATTATTTAATGTTAAACCTGCTCAAAGCGAAGGAAAAGTTTTAAAACGAATGTGGTATTGTGGTAACTTGATTTAAGAGTGCACATGGAGTTTCTAGCCCGTTTTTCCATAGAAATCTGCGTTTTGAAATGGGCAACTAGCTTCAATTTTCGAACTGACCGACTCCTCGACACTTCAAAAGTGATTGTAAATGGTGAAATTGAAATAGGATGTTTGAGTTTGCCGTAACGTTGAAAACGTACGTCTGACGTATGTAGTTTCATATTTTTGTATGTAATGTTTAACAAACACTTTTACACATCAGTATTATTTAAACTCAGGTTGCTGTTTCCTATTTGACTGTTCTGAGTAGAAACGCCGGAACAAACTCAGAGACCACAGCCTCTAGTGCAGATATTATCTTGGTCAGATCATGTGAGAACCATACCGTTAATATTTTCACGTTATTTCCAGCTATGGAACGACCGCCACGCCAAAGCTGCCGTGGTCCCGGCGCTCAAGGAGTCACTCGCTCGATTGGACCTCAAATACTTGGACCTCTATCTGATACACTGGCCGGTAGCACAGTTTGTAAGTATTTAATTGACTCCCATAAAGGCGGGAAAAATATTAGCGGTTCCATATACCTAACGATCGAAGTGGACACAAATGTATGGAATGGTAGGCACAGCTGATGTCTTTTCGCGATTTCTGTGTTGGTAGGTACCTTGGTAAAAATTGTTCACAATTTATGAGTAGGTAAATGAAATTTCATGTCAGATCGAAGTAATAATGCGTCACTGTCAAACTCTAACAATAAAAAAAATGTACATTTCGACAATACACATGTGTAATCTAATGATCAATGCACACGCGTTTCATACTCGTACGACGTCAACACACTTGCGAGGAAAAAGAACAAACTTGGATTGTTATTAACTTTTAATTATTGAAACAATTAGTGACAGTACTTTTTGTTGTTGTCAATAATCTAATTTGTTGGCATTTTTACAGTTTGTGTATTGGTATTATTAATAATTTAGGTAGTTATTTTAATTTTCTTGGGTAAATGTCGGCGACGATGAAATATTCTCATAGGTGTTGGATGAATGTTGTTAATATAAAGGCTCATTAGTGGGAGCAGGAGGCACTAGATACCCAATGTCACGAGAAGTAGATTGACGCCGCTCAAAGCAAGACTTCTTCGTATGTGGCTCCAAATTAATTGCACGTGTTATTTTAGCACTAATGTTTGCCTTGTTATGAATAGAATCTTCGACATCAGATTCAGTGACTGCGTCAGATCGCCATGCACAAGGTTAATATATCGGCTCCAGAATCAGCCAGCAGTCTATCAGAAGTTCTTCTAAAACTGTGCCCAGAGTAAGAATCAGCCTCGGGCAAATCTAAATACTTAGCATTTTCTCTTGGCATTGGTCCAATTTTTTGATACCAATGGGTTGAGCTGTACATTTACCCTTTTGAAAGTTTTGGATAAAGCGGTAATTTTTTGCATTTGACGACGAGGTGGATATTTTTTTACAATTTCTAAAACGAGCCATGGATTATCAAATATCGTGGAATCTTATTTTTAGTATTGGTAATTTTTACGAGAAGCATTTCACCGTGGGTGTTTACATCCTTTGTTGTAATATCATTAATAAACTCTTGACGTCTAATCGCACCAGTAACGCCGATTATTAACGCGACCTGCAAATAGATCAACTAATTAGTTGTCAGAACATGTGCTACAATAAAGTAATAATAGAGGTGATACATTTAGATTTATAAAGTTCAACTGACTTTTGTTTCCAAGGTACTGACTGTCCCTCAGATCATATAAACATAGGACTATCCGGAGCTTCTTTTAAAAACATTTCAACGTCGTTTGGTGACAATACTATAGATTTCCAACCAATGCTTATATCCGTCCGCGCGTCTCTTTAGAAATGCCAGGTTACAGTAGGTTTTGATATCAATATAATTTTAGGTCATAGCAGTGCCACGGGCAGTGCTTTTTAAAATGGCATAGATCACAGTTATAGATAGACATATCTGTGGTATAGATACACCAAAGCGAGCTAGGCTTGTATTTATTTGCCAGTTCATTGAAGTAAGCCAAAATACATTCTCCGAAAATGACTGGGTATTTTTGCTGTTTTTCCACTGTATTAAAGTTTCGTAGGCTGCTAGGTATTTCTCTCTAGATTTTGGTGGCAACAGGCTATCACTCGCGTTTCATGCCTCGATTAGTATTTCCGGCGGGATCAAATCTACGTATTGCTCTTCTTCCCTACGTGAAGTCAACATTTTTGATAATAATTATCCCCACAACGACAACGTTGACAAATTTATGGAAAATGCCGCGCTAGCGATGCACGCGCAGGTGTAAATAAAGGCACTGGCACAACCGCTAAACAATCTATAAGTATAAAAAGACAAAATAATGTTTTGACTAGGTACGCAAATTGAGGGTTAATATGTTTTTAAAAATATCTAATTTGATGAGATGATGATAATTTGGATGATTGATTTATCATTACCTTAACATAGTTTCTTTATTCACAAACATATTCATTGTTTTTAGACAGAAACTATTTACAGAGATTGAAAAAAAAATGTAAAGTATGAAAACACGAGTGTATAATAATTAATAAGCTGAATTATGAACCTAAATGCGTTGCATTCTATCTTATCACCAACATCGTTCACTTAGTTCGCAATAAACGTTTTGACTTGCCATAAGAGAAGGGCTAGGTACTTGACAAGCAAGGGTGTAGATACAAAGATCTCACTGTGTTTGAAAAATAAGATATTAACAATTAGTGGCCTCGAGAAACCAGGGGTTCACCTATTTAACCGAAAATCTTCCTTCAAATTCAAAGGAAAACGGCACCTACGCCGATATAGACTATGTGGAGACCTGGCAGGGTATGATCGACGCTCAAGCCATCGGGCTGGTGAAGTCCATCGGAGTCTCCAACTTCAACGTCACCCAGCTTGATAGACTCATCACCATGAGCAAGGTCAAGCCTGCCGCATTGCAGATTGAGGTAAGAATTTTGTTTTACTACAAACTGTTCAGGAAATTATGGGTTGAAAAAAAGAATGAAAGTAAACTGCAAGAAAAGAAAGGTTAGAGGATAATACATGATTTGTTGTAAAATAGTGTTCGCTGAACATACATATAAAAAAAATCGGCCAAATTTGAAAAACTCCTCCTTTTTTGGAGTCTGTTAAGAATACAAATCACTAAATAAAAGAGAACAAACGTACTTCCTACTTGTTTTTACGCCTCCGAAACCTTGTCTTCAGTATGCCAAACCGGCTTGACGCTGTAATCAGAGCCTGAGGAGGCAATACCAAATCAGTTATTAAAATGTAAATAAGGCGTAAAATATACTTAGAAATGTTGTTTGAGTTTTTTGCCAGTACATAAGCTAAAATGGCAATTTTTTGGTTTTTATCTTTTTTCTAATTTAAAAACGTTACTAACTATAATTTCTGAGAAAGTTGATGAAATGTGCTATAAAACGTTTCATAATTCAAAACTCTGACTTCTATAGTTTAGGAAAAATTGCAATTTTAAAAGTGTGGTAATAAGTTTTGAAGGCCAGTGATTATTAAATTAAAAGTCTATATATAAGTAGTAAGTACCTACATTATACAAGTATTTACTGCATTATGCTGAACAATGAGGAATGAAACGTAATTGGCAATAAATTTGACTTATGAAACACCAAACCTTGTTGAGGTTATTTTTAAATCGGGTTATATTTCGGCGAGTAAATATTTTTCTTGTTTTATGGACGAAATCTATATAAGTTCATAACAACTTTATCATTTTCATGTCAAAATCATTTTTCCAATCGGATACCTAACTCTGTTACGATGTCAAAATCATAGAATCCGACGTGTTTTAAATTATTAAAGGTAGGTATAAAAAGTGTATTATAAAAAAAAAAAATATTGCCTGCAATTCGGGGGATAGACTTAGGTATTTGTCGTAACTGTCCTGTCAAAAAATAGCAGTCAACGTGTTAGAAGGATGCATACTTTGGCGTTTTCATTCAAATAGCTATCAGTAGTACTAGTAAGCTATATATCCTCCCATCGATAGATAGCGTGGGCTGGTAAGATTCCTTAATCTCTGATAGATTATTGGGACGTTAAAACCAGAGGTAGATAAGTTTTTCTATCTTCAGTATGCCAAAATTGGTGATAAATATGTTATTGGGTTCGGCCGTTAATAATCATCGATCAATCTGCAAAACTAGCCACCCCGATACAAAGTCATACTCAATGTTTTTATTATCCATCCAGGTGAACCTGAACCTCCAACAGACAGAGCTGATCAAGTTCTGTAAGACGCACAACATAGCCGTCATCGGGTACACGCCCTTCGGATCCATCTTCCACAACAAGGCGGCCAAGGATGCCCCCCCTCCCAGGACCGATGAGCAAGCGCTGTTGAAGATCGCCGACAGGCACCACAAGACCATCACCCAAGTTAACCTGAGATATCTTGTAAGTGAAACTTCTTGTACACCATTAGACACTATTTTTACCAAACCAAATAAGACTAATCATTTTAGCAAGTTTAAGTGAAGAAAATTAAAAGTTTTTAGTATGACTATTGAGCACTAGAGGGCGCCGATGAGAAATGATTCTGCCTTAGGATAGAGTACTGGCTGTTTAGGTGATGTAAGCTATTTATGTGCATTGTGTCTTCATCCTTGCTAAGCACCCTTTTTCATAAAATGTTTTCTACAATACATACCTCCTAAACGTTTTATTTTTTTTTATTTTTTAATAAATGATGTAACGTTTAGTACGTCTACTCGTCAACAGATGACGCTTATTCAAATTTTAATTTCAGATTGAACTAGGAGTGATTCCGATTCCGAAATCGGTGACGAAGAAGCGCATTGAAGCCAACATTGAAGTCTTCGACTTCCAATTAAACCAGCAGGAGAGAGATGTCATGAAGTCGTACGAGAGAAACTACAGGACCATCGCTGTTACCGTGTGGAAGGACTCGCCGTATTACCCCTTTAACAAATAAAATTAAGTTCTAAAAATAAAGTACGTAATTCACGAACATTCAAGTTTTTTTTCTGTACTTGCTTTCGCAGTCTTATACTAAGTGATGGCTGATAAAACGACTACTCTCTTACATAAAAAATGCGCCATAGGACGTTAAAACGCAGTGGCTCGCCGAAATGAGATGTTCTTGTAGCATAAAAAAAACTTCTGAAAATTGCGATTTTGCTACTTACTGTATGGCGACCGAAAGCGGGGTCGCCAAAACTTGAAGTAGCAGTGATGAAAACGCAAAACCGCCGATAGTACCGGTAATGCTGGGAGTATGTCTGCTAAGGCTTACCTTCTAAATAAACGTTTCAAGATACGACGCTAAATAGAACAAAACAAAAAAAAAATTAACGTTTAAGAAACAGCACAGTACCTACATAAATTAATACAAAACAAAAACGAACTCAAAAACCAAGTAGATCTTCAAAAACAATTAAAAAATACAATACCCGAGCGTTATTGAGAGACATTGAGCTTTACAAAGAGTAATAATTATGACTTATCGAGCTTTAGAACGAGACAGTCACACACAGGAATGTGTGACAGAGACGAAGCTATATGTGTCTCTTTTTTCTGGAAATGGCATCTCGCAAACTAAAAAAACTCAAAGCAATTATTTCAAATAAACCAATTACAGGCATTTTTGAATTGTTAAGGGGTCGGTCGGTTATTTGAAGGTATTAAAGTTCTTTTTGCGAAATCACGTAAATTGAAAACTAAATTGTGAACGTGTACATTTTATATCCTACAATACCTATGCACATACCATTGCAAGAACTTCTTGTTTTTCATTAACTCTCAACCTCATTGCTGATGACGTAGACATATTCTGTTGCGCTTTGGGTGAATTTGAATGAATAGCTACCTATAGAATTTGTTATGGTACAGGCACTGGGACTATTTAATTTTTAAGTGTACCTACTGCAATATCGCATTGGGTCTAGCCTGTAAGGATATTTGTATGTTTGGAGTGAATATAAATAAATAATATTTGTAGATTAAAACTACTTATGTATACAATTTAATTTTCTTAAATATATGACCGAAAACTAGATTTAAAACATCTGATTTTCGACCGTCCTTTCCACCTGCTTTTTGACTGGCCGAAAAATAAGATTTTTTGAACTGATTTTCGACCATTCGTTCAAACACGGCCGAAAATCAGATTTTAATTTATTAGTTTTCGGCCGTTGATCAACTAGCTTAATTTTCTAACTAGCTGATAAGACAAATTTTGGGGAAGTCCCTGTCAGTCTGTGTTGTTCGTCTAAGTGAAGATTTCTATTCAATTAGTTCATTTATTATCGTTAGCTTTTACTGGCCGAGAATCAGTTAACAAATTGTTAGTTTTCGGACATATCGATTAGCTTAGGCCGAAAGGTAAATATTAAAAGTGTCACTTTTACTGCGTTAGGTATGTTTTTCTTCTTGTTACTTTATCGGCACCTTATTTTTTTTATAATAAATTAAGTGTCAGAGAAACTGCCGAGTCTACAGTTTCAACAAAAACTTGTTGAAAAGCGCAATTTTACTACATCGACCGGCGGCGGCGTCGGCGCGGCGAATCCGAAAGGAAAGAGACGCTAAAACGCGATGTAGCAATGATGAGTGATGCTAAGAGTAGGTATGTATGCTGAGGCTTACCTACCCTCTAAACGTTTCAAGGTACGGTAAAGGTTATCTGCAAGAGGGAACCTTACATTCCGCAGAAAAATTACTCTGGTTGCATTCGATCACTGAAGCGAATTTAGAATTAGTTTCAAAATTCTTTGATAGTTTTAATAAAACACAAGTTCTCTTGAAACAAAAAAAGCGAAAATTCGGATTCAGTATTGCTTCTTATTTTCTTATGTAGGTACTCGTACCTAGCGCTCCTACTCCATTGATTCCGGTAGGTACCTACTGTACCAAGCGCGGCCTGCAGCACTTACTGTATACCGAGAACGCTTAAAAAACAAAATGAAACAAAAAACCATGATTAAACTGTTTAAAAGACAACACAAAAACGAATACAAAACAAAAATGTACTTAAAAACAAAGACATCACGTATCAAAAACAAAACATATCGTCAAAAACAAATTGAATACAATAGCCGAGCTTTAGAAACACAAACGAAGTGAGAAAAATTAGAACTATTTCTAGAACTCTATCATTGTTCTAATGCAAAAGAAAATGGTAACTTTAACACGTTCTTCATACGACACTAGGTCTGAGGGGCAATTCCCGTATTTTAAGAATGTGTGCATTCTAGTCTTAGTCATAATCAGTCAAAAATGGCTCTTATTTTATTGACAGGTATATTTTTGACAATTTTTTTACCTCGATGGTCGCTGAGATAAGATTGCGATGTGACTTCAGTCCTTTCAAAGTTATTTTAACTTTGTTAGCAACGCAAGCAGCAGCCGACCAGCAACCTTATTGCATTTAAACTCAAGGTTTGCCTATGATTTTGATAATGATGCAAAATCAGAGGTAAAAAATCTGTGACAGGACAGTAAATTTTTAACGTTTTTAAATACGGGAATTGGCCTCGGTCAGGGGTAGTGTACAAGCCAGTAGGCCAGCACGATGGTCACGAGGGTGTTGAAGGAAGCCTGCTCAAGCGTCGCTCGGTTGCACCAGTTGGTACTACACACGCAGGCGTGGAACCGCGCGTACAGTGAAATACCGCGCGACACCGGCAGTAAAGTGGCCATCGGACTTATGATGCAGCCATTTTCAACGTTCTGGGAAAAGACATTAAGATCTTACGGTATTAATGAACAATACATTCAAAAAAAGTCCTGAGTCACTCAATGACTGACTCACCAACGCCTAGCCAAAACCCTTGGGTTTTGGCTGGGCGTTAAAAAGCTGAAATTTTGCATAGTCGTTTTTGCAGATATTTCGACTATCCCACGAGATAGGGAATACTGGGCGGACGAAGTCGCTGGCAAATTGCAAGTTACTAATAATAATAATCATCATCATTCTAAAGCAGTCCACTGGTGGATAGAGGTCTCTCCAATTGGCATCCAACTCGATCCTCGGCACTTACTTACATTAAGCTGCTGCCAGCCACCCTGCAAATATTGTCACTCCCCCTACCTACGTAGCTTGACTCGTCCGTTTGCTGATTTGCGGTCCCCGCTTACCACTAAGTAATAACAATACTGGCTAGTCTATAATTGTCGCCACTGAAAATCACAATCATCACTGCTCTGAAAATAGTAAAGGAAAACTTCGTGCGGAAACCAAACATACGGACACCAAATCGTACTCTACCCGCGTGGATTATAGCCCACTCTAGCTCACAAAGAGGAGGCCTGTGTCCCAGCAGAAAGAACCCGAACGAACGAACCAGGCACGGGAGCTAGCATAATCAATAACCAATACCATAATTAATGCCAGGTTCCGCGCCTAAAGAAGTAAAACGGAACATATGATAACATTTTTGTCTGTCATTCACAGGATTTTTGTACAGCATTAAATGCTTACCACGAGTGCTAGCTCCAGTTTGGCCATCCGCTTACTGGCAAAGTGTTTGCCCAACAAGGGTCTGAACTTCGACCGACAGGTTCTCTGAGTATAGACCCCGGTGATGTCGGTCCAGCGCACGGCACAGCCGCCGGTGAACCGCCCGTATATGGCACGCGGCTCGTCAGCGTTCTCTATGTAGTTCTGCCTAAAGAAAAGAAAGAAAATACATTTATTTAGCACAGACTGAAATACACACCACATAGGTGCTACAAGGTTCTATAGGCGTAAACATTTGTGCAATTATTGTTTTGTGAAATGTATTGAAAAAACAACATGGCGCCATTGATAAATGATAAATGATTTATTTCTGCTAATAAATTACTCAAACTGCCAGATCATGATTAAAATACCTGCGAAAAAAGCAATGACCGACATAGTTCTGACTTTCACATTAGTTAAAATAATATTATAATACTTTACAAAGTAATGTCAATGAGTAAGGAAATCCGCTACAGTCGCAAATATAACCTCCGCTAAGTAAAACCTCGAAATCGAAATACAATTACCGCTCTGTGAACGTGTCGCGTCTTCTGCTGGCTGCTGCTTCATAACCATGGCTCAAAGAGCGAAGAAATGTGGCGTGCCAATTGGTAAATGTAATTTTATTATGATTGTCTTCTCGATTGGATGCAGATAGACTCGTTCACCATCTACAAGCTCCGCTCGCTATAAGTTTTACTGCATTTCAATTTTACCATAAACGCTTCACCACGCTTCACCGTCACTAGCCAATATAAGAACACGTAATGGCCGCTTGAGATCCCAATACAAGAACTTGCTAAAAAACAAAGTATTATGACAATGGGACCTGTCATTTTTTATAGAATACCTCATGGTTTTATGGATTGTTCTGTAAACATTAATTGCACTACTTTAAGCACATGTTATTACTCAGTGAAAGACTTTCTAAATGATGTTGAGTTAGTCCAGAATGTTATTATTATAATTAATAGCAAATTTGACCTTAAAAGACCTGCCTTTAATATTATTAATTGACTATACTTTAATTTTTGTTTTGTTAACATTGTTTTGTTTGTATTCATATATTATAGTTTATGTAATAGTTTTAACGCCGTAAGGTAGACCGTAGCCGATCTCATTAATGTATGTACAACATCTTATACCTACCTGTACCTACATTCATAGCAAATAAAGTTCTGATTCTAATTCTGAGGTATGATTCTATTTTTAGGGATGGTCTCATATAATTTTGGTCAAGGGTACGTAGCGTACGTTCGTAAGTAGCGAAACGTATTTTATATATTTCGTCATGTTGATGATGTTACGTAGTTACTACTTCAAAATACATAGCAAGATTTCGTGAGGGAAATCCACAACAAAAAACGAAAACTATCAAAAAGAACCGGCTTTGATAAATATACTACAGTGCAAAATAATATTAGCTTCGGATGCCGGTGGCTTTGGTTGATTCTTTTGATTCCTTTTTGTGCTACCATCTGCGGTTGCGACGTTGCCACTTGAAGCTTTCGGAAGAGCAACTTAATACTTACGTATCGATATACCGGCAGTACTTCCTGAAGCCTGCAATCTTCCCTCTGGATTGCGCGTCAATAGGCATCAGCGGCAGGAAGTCGCCAGCGAAGGCGTCCGCACAGAACGCATTGCGCGGGATCTCCGGCGTCCGCAGCCCGCAGACGAAGCACTGGATACAATGTGCAACTCAGTCATCTTTTTCAGCCTAAACTATTCCCAACCATGGTGGGGTCGGCCTCCAGTCGACCCCGAATGCAGGTGAAACCTGTTTTTTACAAGGAGTGACTGTCTATTTGACCTCCACAACCCAAGGAGGTCTGGACTGGTTGAATGTGGATTCAAGTTAGGATAATAGTCAAAATAAAAATCTTTGATTTCACATAAACCTACATGGGCACTTATATGAAACGTCACAAGCTAGGTGCATTCGGCAACGCGGCATCCGACCTCAACGAAGATTAGGCAAGTACGGAGTGTGCATAAGTATGATAGTGTGAGTGAGTGCAAATCTCAGATGCGTTGCCATCCCGGAGACAAACCTAAGATGTCTCATGTGCCTGTAATATACACCGACCCCACATCGTCGTCTGACAAATGTTTTTGGGTTTCGTATCCAAAGCGTGCCAACGGGACCCTACTACTAAGGCTCCGCTGTCCGTCCGTCCGTCCTGTACCTTTTGTGAGGGCTGTATCTTTCGAGCCGTAAGAGGTAGACAGTTAAAATGTTCACAGAGTGTGTACTACTATGACCGTAACAAAAATAAAATAAAGTTCAAAATTAACATAAAGTGTTTAATTCTTATTTATAATAAAAAAAAATAGTGTGAAATATTGTACGGTGGTACGGAACCCTTCGTGTACGACTCCAACTAAGTATAAGTTTAATTAATTAGTTCAAAAATATACAACAATTTAATATTCTGGTGATACACTTTATAACACTTGTTTCTATGAACAGATTTGAACATCTGTGTTTGAACTAGATATAAAAATATCTGTATTTCAGACATCAGCGCTCTTCCCCTGTTATAGGCGACACTTAGCAAATAGCTTTGTTTGACCTCTATTTATATCTCTAAACACAACATTTGATCAAACAATAAAATAATAATGAATAAAAAAGAAGTCACAAAATCTAGGAGAATAATCTTAAAATAAGTTGTGTAGTGATGTCCTCCGGTGAGTAGAGTGTAAATGAGTGGATGTGTGTAGGAGGGTGAGTTATATTTTATGCTACCTATTCACATCTATCAGTTTTTCGGTATCATTGTAGTTTAGCTGGCGAATGTAGTCTACTACAGTAGATTTGCATTTGTTCCTATTTAATTTAAGGGGTATATATCTACAAGCTTATTTATTCTGTCATACAGTATAGAGCCTAGGTAACAATAGTACTTGCGAGCGTATGGGTGGTTAAAGGTAGGTAGATCTTTGTATGTCGTTGGTATCTTTTTATCTTTCGTCTGCGCTTAGAAAAATAAGAGGACTTGTCATACTTTGTACCAGCATGGTGTCTTAAGACCGCGCGCAGGACAAACAGCTGGTGGACCGCGAGGATTTCACAAGACTGGTAGTTTATGTTTTTTTCTAGGTAGTTTCTGAGTCTTTTATTGATGATGCGTTCCAGGAGCTTGGAGATAGAGGGCAGAATAGAAATGGCCTTATAATTGGTGATGCGGTGTTTATCTCCGGATTTATGTATCGGATGCACCACTGACTTCTTAAGAACCGTTGAAAAAACACCTTGTGACAAGCAAGTATTTAAAATATGTGTTAAAAGGGGCACAGTTATGTTTTTATTTTCTTTAAGAAGACTATTTGGTCTAGGGTCCCAACCGACGGAACAGACATTATTCAGACCCATGATCAGAACTTCTACCTTCGCATCCTCATCTATATCCAATAAGGCGAGAGATTTCAGACAGTGGTTTGTTTTCAGTTGCGAAATGAAGGACAAAGAAATCGTTGACTTTTTCCACTGATTCCCTTGCGTTCCGTCGCGGTATTTTTAGGCTTTTAGTGTTCGTTATAGTTTCTATTGCATCCCATATTTTTTTTGTTATTAGTGCCCGCAGTTTGTGTATGTGAGTTTAAATGTTTGTAAACGCACCCACGATACAGGAGAAATTCGAAGTGTGGGGCAACGTTTAAAAAAAAATATCAAGCATTTCTAATAACATGTTTAAGCACAGGATCATTTGAATGTAACTTATAATATTTGTAGATAAATAATTTGTTAATGTTATTCAGTAGTTAAATCAGACAAGCCACGTCGTTATTATTATAACTTATCCAACAGGGTGTAACTATTCTATGCGATGTATGTATTTTAAGCAATATAGAATTATGAACTAACGTAAATGTAAGTATTTAGTAGCTAAGTATTATTGTGGAGTGGTCGAGTGAAGTCTCGCACTCGGCCGCTTTTTTTACCAGACTGCGCGACAGCAAAGACAGAGTTATGTTTTTCACACGCGTGTCTGGGTATACAGTATGTAATGTGGTATTCTTTATACCATTGAAGCATCCCAACGGCTGGATGGATTTTAATCAATGATGTCTATCGATTTGTCTAAACCGTGCCATGGATATAGGCTAAATTTTTAACCCCCGACGCAAAAGAGGGGTGTTATAAGTTTGACGTGTCTGTTTGTCTGTCTGTCTGTCTGTGGCATCATAGCGCCCGAACCACTGAACCGATTTCAGTTTAGTTTTTTTTGGATGAAAGGAGACTTAATCGAGAGTGTTCTTAGCTATGTTTTATAAAAATCGATTGAGCCGTTTAAGAGTTATGGTGGGTTAAAGTGGGGATGGAAGAACCAAAATTCTACAAATGTGCCGTGTCGGGGGCTTTTTAAATTTTTAATTTATAGTTATTATGTTGTTATAAAACCAAAACGGCGGATTTTAGACGTCAACAAGTAGTCTTTCAAATAAATGTTGGTACCATGAACATGACTGTGGCGTATCAAATTATAGGCCTAGAGTAAAAAAAAACAAAACTATTGCAACTAATAATGCCTCCGACTTTGTATTTTTTGTAATTTTAACACAGGGGGTCAGAATCATGTACTTCATCAATGGTAACCGGTTGCGCTTCGTTGTCCCTCGCAGCCTGTATATTAACAAGATAGTATGTAATACTGCGGCAACCAGATATTGTTACCTACATCTACAGCCATTAACAAGGCAAAGAAGCAGTTTAGTCACAAAAGAATAACATAAATGGCAGGTTCTTTAAGTAATGACATCTGTGTTTAATCTCAAAACTACCGATAGCTGTAATAACTATTTCACTAAATATCATATAATAACATTCCCTTCACGTTATTTATTATAAATAACAATGTTCGTAAACACAAATCCACATTTATTTCCTCGAATGTCAGACAAATTTCCAAGAAATAGACGTGATGATAGCAAACTACATGTGTACATACTCGTACATCAAAAACTGCACTTTTACGCAAGAGTGTTTTTTGCATGGCACCAACTATCTACAACAAATTGCCCAAAAGTTAGAAAGAGCCAACTGTTCACTTAAACAAACAATGAAATTGTTTTTGGCACATAAAGCATATTTATTACATATTCTAAACATTACATCATTTTTAAACGACTCATGATGATTATTACAAATAAATAAATATAACTAACTAACATTGTAGTAATTAAGGTCATGTAGTAGTGGAGAACTTAAATATGCCTATATTATAAATGTTAATATAATCGAATGCCTAATAAAGTGATGAAAATCATGAAATTAGTAAACGAAACTCCACAGATGTGATGGTATCGATATCTTAACATATTAAAACAAAAAATTGTGGTCATTGTAATCCGAATAATTCGACGAATAATACGTCGCGTCGTATTATACGGTTTCATTGCTTGGACTTACTTAATAATATAATATTAACTATACAATAATTAATAATTATAACTATATAATAATTTATGTTTATACATTTCAGCATTCTGTATTTTATGCATTATATGTGTAGCTAACACTACATAATATAAAACAAAGCCCCTCCGCCGCGTCTGTCTGTCTGAACGCGATAAACTTAAAAACTGCGGAACGATTTTCATACGGTTTTCACCAACGGACGGAGTGATTCATGAGGTAGATTTTGGTGTATAATTCATTAGGGTTTTGTATTATGTCAATCAATTGTGCCAAGTTAAATGCAAAACCGCACTAACGCAAAAAAGTTTTTTTGGCATTGCCCCACGTATTTAACAAAGTACCTAAGATTATTAAAACTATGACTATATTCAAATTTATTTATTCATTTAACCATTTATGTACACACTTATATAAACAGACAAGAAGAAAATAACAGAAAAATAGGTACAAAGGTGATGCTTATTTCTAATGAAATCTCTTCCAGCATACCTGCGATAGGATAGTCGATTTAGAAATGTAGACAGCGTGTGTGAGAGTAAAAGAGAAAATAAAATACATAAAATCAAAAACAATTCACTTAATAAAATAAAACAAATAATATGAGAATATACATACATACAAACATACACACATACTTCTAAAATAAATATCACTAGAATATTAACACATACGCAACTATGACGAAGTGGAAAGATATTATGGCACTAATCGAAATATTAATTACAAAAAGTACACACACACAATTAGTTACACAGTTGACGACTTCCTTACTGATGAATCACTGATTGATTGCATACTTTATATTATACCATTTGACATTTTTAATTTAATTTTATTGTTTTATATAACTGCAGCCTTTGTTGACATTTACCATTATTCGAACATTTTTACTGTAATTGAAACGATTTCACATTAATTTGTATTATTTTATTCTACAAATTATTTTGTTGTTTTAAATTATAATAATTATCTTGTGTAAATTAAAAATAATATGTTTTGCATGTCCATGTGACGGTAGAGCATGGAGGACTCTTACAAACAAATATCTATAAACGAATACCTATGTTTGCAAACCAATAAATGATTTGATTTGAACATAAATTGAAAATCTTCTCTTCCTGTTCCCACACAATACTGTCAACCTTTCTTTATTATTTTTTCTCACATGTATAATTACAACATGAATGATGTAACCACTCTATTGTAACAATATTTTGATTTAAAAGAGTGTCCATGGAGTTTCTTGCCCGTTCTTCTCCATAGGTACCTACTACGCTTTGGAATGGGCAACTAGCTTCATCTTTCTGACTGACCGACCCCTTGACAATTCAAAAGCCTGTAATTGGTTTATTTGAAATAAATGCTTTGAGTTTGAGTTTAAAAAAAAATTCTCCCTTCGCAGGTCTGCTGGAAGAAATATCCTAAGAAATAAGCATTGCCTTAGTACTCAAATGTTATGTATATGTCGTACAGATATGTCGTGTATCTAATATACTATGTGTACATAAATAATAAAATGAATAAATGATTCCGCGTCGTTACGTGTGGTCACTCCCTACTAAATAGAGACATCGGAAGAAGTCACGCTATGCCGACCACATATAAATAGCGATATGATCCTGGATGACGATAATACCATACCTTGCTAACGACAGAAGTGTTTTCGAAGTTCCAAGGAAATAATGTGCTGGCAGAAGTGGTGGCGGTCCACGCACCACCTGGACCCCACTTTTCCCAAGGGCAAGTTGGAACACCGTGCCTGGGGACAGTTGTAACATTACAAAACATCAAGCTTGTATTCCGCGAAGGGAAAGGCAGAGGTGTACATGTATGTATTATAGTGCACCCACATTTCGCCAGTTACATAGTGCCTGTAATTGGTTTATTTCAAATAAATGCTTTGAGTTTGAGTTTGAATTGAAAATGCCGCCTATCAAAAACTGAAATTTGTGTGAAATTATGGATCGTCCCTTAGGGCCTGCACCTACTGGCGGCACGGCACAGCAAGGGATACCTCTAAGCATATATTTGTTTTTGTACCTTCAATGATTATCATTGAAATTTCAATGTTATTGTCATACTAATAAGTTATATTCCTATTCATCGCATACAAATTGTGGACGAAGCCCAAATGACGTAGGTTCAATTAAATCCAATTTGTAAATAATCATGCAAATAGTTCAAGTGAATAATCCAAAACCCTTTTTATAGTCGTGCCAAACACACACGACTAGTTAATTATACTCATCCATGCCGTCCATGCGTCGCATAGAAAGAATCGGATAGGGAGCCGGGAGCAGGTTGCAACCTGATCGGAATGTCCCCTATATAAATGTAGCCAGGCCAAAATGTGGAAAGTTCACCCCCTGGCTGGAGGCTTTGAGTTCGCTCACAGGCACTACAGGAAAGACGGGTTAAATAGTCACGGCCTCTCAAGGCCAACTACGAGAAGGCACTCACAAAAAAAAAATTGAAAGTTCAGTTAGCATCAATCAATCATCAAATCATCACATCAGTAAGCAACAAGTTAGTTGCGATCATCACTCCAGTAAGCTACAAGCATCACTAAAGCACTATTTACTACAGTATCAGTTCGTCCTTACAAATTAAGGCAGTCAAGTACTTGCTACCAACAAACAGCTGACAAGTGTTTTACCTTTGATTACCCTGGTTTTAATTCACTCACTCGTCAAGGGAACACCATCACCCCCGCTTACATCACCTGACTCCCGTTTATCCTTAACACAAATATTTTACTGACTATCCAACTTACTCAATAATTGTCTTGTTGAACTGCTCGGTGAGATTCCATTCGTAGTCGTAAGTCAGGTTCGAGATGATGGCCATAATGGCGTCGACATCCATTCTTTGGGTGGTCGTCGTGGGCTTGGTGGTGGTCGTTGTTGTGGTCGTTGTTATGATCATTGTTGTGGTCGTTGGTGTGGGCGTCAGTGTGGTCGTTGGTGTGGGCGTCAGTGTGGTCGTTGGTGTGGGCGTCAGTGTAGTCGTTGGTTTGGGCGTCAGTGTGATTGTTGGTGTGGGCTTCAGTGTGGTCCCGTCGATCAGTGACGTGGTGTCCGGGTCGGCCTGTAAAGATGACAAATTAAGAAAGAAAGAAAGTGCGTTTTTTTGCGGTAAACATGACGCAAAAAATAACGGGTCCATATTGGCTCAACTAAAGTTCTTTACCCGAAATTGTTCTTCCTAACGATTTGTAATCCGAATGATCACTCTTCCTAAAATTTTTCATCCTAAAGTTTTCATTCATACTATTTGTAGTGCTAGCGGCGATGTTCATAACACTAATGTTTCCGAAAATTGTAATTAATAATATCATTAATGTAAATATATTTAAACTCCTACTGTTTTTTATCATAACGCTTTTATCCCTAAACATAATTACCATAATATTTTCACTCATACTCAGAAAGAAACATTTACCAAGTGTTATAAAAAATATATGTGGGTAGAAGATGATATTTATAGTTTTAGGTTTTTTTTTCTGTGCATGGTTGATGGTGGGCTAGGTCGACGGAGCCCCGCTTCGCGGGGCTCCTACTTCTGTGTGGTTTATAAAAAAATAACCACGAAGGGGATGGCGGGGTCGTGTGAGCGAGCGAAGCGAGCGAATAGACCCCGCCATCCCCTTCTAACCTAACCTGTCCGAGTCGGGGTGCCCTAAAGTCCCAATTGCATCCAATTTCTCTTGATATAAACAACCGTTACACACCCGATGTCGATGGCAAATTATGTTATGGCATATCATAATTATGGCATGTGATAATTAGGGCTTACAATGATTAATGTATATAATACTGATTATTATGAATAAAAAGAAATCTAAACAAAAAAGATATGACTTTGAATAATAGTATAAAAGATGGTTATGTTGAGAAAATATAGGGAAACAAATAAAAGTATAATAGATGTTTATTGCTACTGACATTATGAAGTTGAATGCTTCGGAATTATGAACATTAGAGACAGAGTAGTTAGGAATTGTGATTGTTAGGATGAAAAATGTTAGGAAGAACATTTTCGGATTTCCAATTATCGGAGTTGAAAATTTAGGTGAACTTTGGCGCACCCAAAAATAACACACACACAAAAAATAAGAAAAGGTTGGGGGAAACATGCGTCACATCCACGCAAAACAGCTATCGCTCAGCATTATGCTGCGATCCTATGCAAGACAGAGCCCCAGCGCTGGTTTTCAGCGACAGCCGGCGCTGACGTACTGACGTCGTCCGGTAAGGCAAACAATAGTTACTTAGGTACTTAGTATAGGTAATAGGTAAGTAATAGGTAAGTAGGTACTTACGAACGTTGCACTTGAATAAAAATAAATTAAATTTAAATGTTATATGTAGAATATACTAAACAGAAATGTAAAAGGAAATAGACATACATGCTACGAGAATATCATCCTCAATAAACGTTTTACGCTTTATGGCAACATTTCAAAGCGTCTCATTTGACATACACCCAACATGCACCAAAGAAACGCTACGATGTAAGGAATTACAAAATGGCCAATGATGTAATGTGTTACTAATATTATGCAAAAATTATATGTCAGTGCTATAAGCGGTGGTGTGTGAATGTGAAAGATGAGATGAGATGGACCCAGTAAAAATACCAAAACCTTGGAAACTGGAGGGTGGGGGGTGACCCGACATGCCAAACACAGAAGACAGAAAAATACTTAAATTTACGTAGGTTTATCACAAAGAAACTGCCTCTGTGGCGCAACGTTCGCGAGTACAAATTTATTCGGAAACACAAAGATTACCGAAGCGCATACCTTTTCTGGTTTTTGTATATGATTTGGGGCTAACAAAGAGATGTAAACAAAGCAGTGCCGTGGATAACTACGCCACATTATGGCCGCGACGGTAACGGACGTTTGAACTGTGGTAGAATTTTTTTGAGTTTAATACCTATCTAAATTTCGTCGATCCCGGAGAATACACGAATAATTTTACATCGTTCTGGAGCCGAAACACAGTAACTCCAGACGATTAATAGTTACTATTGGCATTGTTATAAGACATCTAATATAGAAGTTAGACATTTATCACTTTTATTCTGTCATTCGAGTTAAATCTTAGTAGCCCTTCCACTATTTCATTCATAAGCGCAAGTACGTACGCAATCCACTCGGTGATGACGTAGCGCGGAACAGCTGTGCGTGGTGGTTCAACGGACGTTGGACGAATAACCTGCTGCAAGTAGGTATTTTATTTCAGGTAGGTACGATTTAGGTTGGTGTAAGTTCATTTACCTCCGTTATCTCTGACTCCTGACTTTCATAGGGCGGATTATCATGCAATTCGAAACTTCTTAAAAGAGTTGGACTGGAATTCATTATTCGGTGAACAGAGTGATGTTAATGAGATGCTGGAGGTATTCTACGATACTCTTGGCGCTGCGATACAACAATTTTTGCCATTACGTAAACCTAAAAACCGAAAATACCCGTCATGGTTTAGTCGTAAACTTATTAAAATGTTGAATGAAAAGAACAAGATTCGAAAGCGTTTTAAGAAGTATAAGAACCCAATGGATGCAATAGAGCTCAAACTAATTAGTAAACGCAGTGAAAATCTCGCGTCTATTTGTTACAAGGATTATGCAAAACATCTAGAAGACGAATTGGCATCTAACCCTAAGTTACTTTGGACTTATCTGAAAGCTAAACGAGGAGGTTCAAGTGCTTACCCCTTAACCATGACCGATGGAACTACTGTTACTTCTGATGGGTCAAAAGTATGTGATCTTTTTGCAAGCTATTTTTCGTCAGTTTACAGCCCGGATGATAGTACTGGTACTGAATTCAATTCCGAAGTCATGCAGTTTCTGGAAAATAATAGCTTGGGTCTAACTACCCCTGTTATTTCTTGTGAAACTCTCCACAAAAAACTGAAAAGCTTAGATCCAAAAAAAGGGGCTGGGCCAGATGGAATACCTCCAGTATTCATTATTGCATGTTCATCTGAGTTGGTTTACCCACTTATGTTGATTTATAGCAAATCATTGACCACTGGTATATTTCCTTCAAAGTGGAAAATCGCAAAAGTGGTTCCGGTTCACAAATCAGATGACAAAGGCGTTGTAACCAATTACAGGCCTATCTCAATATTATCTTCGTTTGCCAAAGTATTTGAATCACTGATGTGCCCACATATTCAAAATCATTTAAAGATGTTTTTAAGCGACCATCAGCACGGATTTGTTAGGACCCGTTCAACTAGTACAAACCTAGTCCCTTTTACAGAACTTCTTATAAAGGCTATTGACGCGGGCTATCAAGCTGACGTTATTTATACGGATTTCAGCAAAGCGTTTGACAAAGTATCCCACAAAATATTAATGACTAAGTTACGCGCCTACGGCATCTCTGGATCCTTTTTAAATTGGCTAAGTTCGTATTTAACTGATAGATTTTTCTTTGTTGTCGTTAACGGTTATCAGTCAACTCTGCAATGCGTGTCTTCCAGTGTTCCTCAGGGCTCGCACTTAGGGCCAATTTTATTTCTTTATTTTATAAACGATATTCCACGGTGTTTTCTGTTCTCGGATTTTTTTATGTACGCTGACGACTTAAAGTTTTTGAGAGTTATTAAGTCTGAAGATGATCCATTACAACTTCAAAGTGACCTCAATCGTCTCGTTCAATGGTGCAACAGTAATAAAATGGAACTCAATCCCAAAAAATGTTACCATGTAAAATTCACTAGAAGGAACGTCCCAATACGCAGTAGTTACCACATATCCGTAGTTGAAATTAAGGAAGTTGAAACAATAAAGGACCTCGGTGTACTGTTCGACAAGAAGTTAACTTTCACACCACACCTCGATAGTATTATAAAAAGAGCTTCGAAAATGTTAGGGTTCGTCCTAAGAAATTGTAAAACCTTTCGTCACAACAGAACCAAAATATTGCTGTATAACAGTCTCATTCGTAGCATCCTTGAATATAACAGTGTGGTCTGGCGTCCTCACTACGCCACACATTCATTGCGACTTGAACGTGTCCAAAAACGCTTCGCTTGGCACCTCGCTTTTTCCAATGGAATCGCCAAAAAATACATTCTTACAATAAAAGACTGAAGCATTTTAACATGACTTCACTTGACAGACGTAGACACATGTTGGATGCAATGTTTGCTTACAAAATTTTTAAGCATAAAATAGACAGTCCTAGTTTACTTGCACTTTTCGGTTTTCGTGCACCCTCTAGAATCCCGCGTAGTGCCATAACACCTCTTTGTACGCCATTTAGAAGAACAGTTTTGGGATCCAATTCGCCTGTTGCAAGAATGTAGTAAATGGCTACAGTGATGTTATTGATCTCCACTTTGACTCTATTGCTAAACAAAAAGCCATCCTTAATCGTTTGCCAAGCAACCCCTAATCATAGTCAATTATTATTTCATTTTGTCAATTTACCAATTTTACCTTAATCAATTGTTTCATTGTCAATTTTACCACTGTTATTAATTTTTTAATTTTATGATTTTTTTTCTCTTTAATGTTTATCAATTTATTAATTTTATTCAATGGTTTTTAATGTTATTTAATTTTATTCAATGTTATTCAATATTCAATGTTATTCAATCTGGTTCAATTCTATTTTATTCAATTTCATTCAATGAATTTTAATTTTGTGTCGATCTTTATTTATAACAACAATTTTATCAATTTACCAATGTAATATAATTTTAACTTTTTTATTATATATCTTTTACTAATGTTGTCATTTTTATAAATTAATTTATTTTATTTTTAATTCTATTTTATTTTAATTTAATTTTTAATCAATATTGTCATAATTCTGTTTTTCACTATTTCAAGATTATTTTAATTTAATTGAAAATTGGCGCTTAGTACTTACTAAGTAAGCTCATCTTCCGAATTTATTGTTTTGTGCATGTGGTGTTTACCTATAAGTAATTGTTGCGCTGTCATTTTAATTTTAAGAATGAATTATGTCGCTGTATCCAGTGTGAACAATTGTTGGTGGACCTATAATAAATAAATAAATAAAAAAATCTCTCGTTTGTATTGGAACCTAATTGGACGCACGGCACGGTGTTTACCACTATCACATCTCCTCGTAAACGAGAGAAATTAATTGAAATTTCATTCACTACTCTCGTATCACGAAATCACTAGTAATCGTACGGTCTATTACGTCAACTAGACATGACGAGTACGCTTGTGAGTTTTATTTAAGTCCTTGAATCGAGTGTCCACCAATCGAGCTAATAGGTACTTAATGAGCATACAGCTACCTACCATAATAAAATTATGATGAATAAAAATATTACTGCCTAAACCAATTTTTACAATGTTTGCTTGCAGCGCGGCGGCTTCTACAAAGGCAGGCAATTCAAACAGAAAAATGAATCGTTTTATCTGTCAAATAGAGTTCATTATAAGTTGGTGGTACCCTTTTCTATGAAAATATTGGACCGAATTAAGACCTTATTTTTGTAAAGTTAACCGCTGAATTCGGTTGTGCATCAATTCTGTGGCTTCTCAGAATAATTTTAGTAAACTGCGTACCTACATAACCTTGTACCTAGGTACAAGGTTATGTAATAGAAATTTCACCAAACTAGTTTGGTGAAATTTCTATTTGATACCGTTTACGGTTAAGAAATAAAGTCTGAATTTGCTTTTCGTATTTTTATTTGTGTACCTATTTATCTATTGCGTATCTGTTTTTATTTATGTTTAAAGATGTCGGCGCGTAGGCAAAGGTACGGCGATCGGCGACCTCTGTGAACTAGGTACCTACGCATAGATAAAATAGACAGTACTACAGCCATATGTTTAGAGTATAAATAATCCGCTTAAATAGTGGCGGTACGTCCAAATGGCAAGCAGGAATTTTAATGTAATAAACAGTTTTTTTTTTCAGTAGGTACATTAATACTAGAAATTTGCTAGCAAGGATATTATTGAGGAACCTCCTTGTCCTCCCACGGTCAAAAAAGATTGTTTTGATGTAGGTAGGTACACAGTGAACAAGATGTCCACCTTTCACTGTGGTGTTCAGTCACCAGTCGCGGTCATCAGTACTTACTTGCACTTTGTAGATACCTAAGTACCCGCGACAATAATAAATCGTTTGATTCCGCATTCATAACCATTGTTTGATTTAAATTGCGTTTATCTACATACCTATCAGTTAAATAACTGAAATTTTTCCTTCATAATTTCTACGGGCTTAGGACCGTCGCGTCAGTAATAAGTAAGTACATGTTTCGTATCTAAGTAGGTAAGTACTTACTTACTTGTAGGTACTTTTTTATTCACTTCACTTTTCACAATATTAAAAGCGTCCACTGTCGCACTTCTTAAGTCATCTCGAGTAGTACGCTAATCGGAAGAAACTAGTATTTTTATCTCGAACAACACATAAAAATCCAGTGGTGTTAAGTCAGGGCTAGTTGCGGGCCAAGCCACAGGGCCACCACGACCTATCCATTGCTCACCAAACACACTGTTTAAATACGCACGCACTGAAGTAGCATAATGAGCAGGGCATCCATCATGCTGATAGAACAGACCGCGTTAATGTGCTAGAGAGATACATAATATTGGCTAACATTGAATCGCCTGGCCGCCATTATTGTACTACGACGTGGCCGCGTGGGGCGCGTTCGAAGTATTCCTGTATGTCTTCCTCCAATTCCGCCGAGTATGGTAGTCTACTGCGGCCTTGCGCGTGTGTGGGCGCTCGAAACTGTCCATGATCGAGGAGGCGCTGGGTTACAGCCAGGATGGTGGAGGTGAAGGGAACTTGAGGGTCAGTGATTCCACGTGCGCGCAGTGAGTTCAGGTGTTCAGGCTGAGCATACAAACGTCTGGCCTCTTCTAAGTTATGGTTCGCCATGTCACATAAAAATCCACCATAGCCCAAAACTCCAATTTTTGGCTCGTAATTAGGTTGCGCGTGCGTGACCTATAATACAACGAAACGCGAGACAATACTAGAAAGGAATAAGAAATTAGGAATGGCGGGGGCGCGCGTGCGGTCGGCTAGACTGTAAGGGGCCGGGGGCGTGGCTTACGGATCATGCTGTCTGATCGATGAATGAATTTTTCAATGGGTGGGTACCGTTCGCAAGTGTTGCAGTTCGTCGATACGTTTAACACACATATGCATTGATCGCAAGGAAGCGTTACTACGAGTTCTCACTATTACACAAAAAAAAAAACAATAAATTAGATTTTTCGTGATTTTGTTTTATTGTAACTTATTGAAAATAATAGTCCCAATCGTTTTGAGTTCGATGATCGAGTATATAATGGCTTTCGGTTCCAGAACGACCTAAAATTGACCGTGTATAATCCCATATTTCATGAAATAGTCATTCAATGGGTTCAAAAGAAAAGTGAAGTCAAACTGTAAAAAAGGGGCTAAGCAGAAATCCTTGAAATTATTTCATCAAGATATTCAAGGTTTTTCTTCGAAACAATTGGAAATTGAATTGTTTTTGGAAAAAACAATGTTTGACATTGTTTGTAATTATATCTGAGCATTGGAAAGATTCTGAAATGTTAATTAATTATGAGAATTATAGTGTGGCCAGTTGTTTTACCCGAAAATCAATGCTGCGTGGTGGTTCACTAATCCTAATTAAAAGATGTATTAAATCTAAAACTCGTAAAGACATAGTTGAACTATCGGTTGAACATAGCATTGAACTGTCTTGTGTTGAACTAGTTAAGCATATTATAGTGAGCGCTTACAGACCCCCAAATTATCAAAACTACGCTATATTTGAGTCAGTAATGGAAGATGTTTTGGCAAAACTTGCAACTGGCAATAAATCAGTAATTATCTGTGGTGACTTTAACATTAATATTTTAGAAAATAATTCAAATACCCGTAGATTATTAAATTTGTTTAAATCATTTAATTTGTCAAATGTGTTTGTAGAACCAACCCGAATAACTACAACTACAGCTACATGCATTGATAATGTTTTTTGTTGTTGCGACTATTTAGATAAAGCCATCGTTAATTATCTCCCTTTCGATCACAGCGGTCATACCGTAACTCTTGAGTCCAACATCATAATACAAAAACTGCAGATGGGTGAATATCCCCGCGGCAAATTTTACGTGTCCACGTTGAGAATTGAGGTGTTAAATGATAGGATGTTTCTCATTTTTTTTTATAGTGAACTACGTGACTTGGTTCAATAAGGGCCACATTTTTTTTTTAATAAGTGTTTATATAAAATAAGCAAAAAAAAATTGCCATAAAATTCAAGTTTGGTGGCTTGTCCCAGCTCCATTTTTTGATATATTTGCATTCACCAAAGTAACAATTTAAGGTACGATAAAAAATAAACAATTTCGTTAGTATATGCATAAGACACATTATCTAAAAACAATTAAACCATATTAGAAAATCTAATTTAAAAGCACAGGATACTCGATCAAAGTTTGTCCAAGAAAAAATCAAAACTTTGGTGGCACTTGTTCAGCTTACTATAACATGAAGTTTCGTGCGTGTGCGATCAATCGCGTTTTCATAATTCGCATCTCTCAGTCGTGCGCGCCACTTGTGCGTAACAGGTCTGTGATTAGTGCTGTGATTTTCCGCCAAAAACGTATTGTATCATCTTGGGTGGCATGGGGGACAAGAATTGTTCAATTTTTGGTGGATTGATTTGCTGTTGATTTTAAGGTGTTTTAACAGTAAGCTACACGTTATAGGTAGTGATTTGGGTAAGGCATATAAATCAGTGATATTAATTTAATTGTAACTTAAGACCCCTATTTTTAAAGATTTTTTTTATGCCTGGTTCCAATTTTGGTGGCTCAGTTTTGGTGGCTTTGGTGGCGTTATCACCCCACCAAAATTAAAAACGACCCACCAAATTTTAAGTATGTACTATATATATGCATTGTTTATACCTGTATAGCCAGTTTTTACGTTGCAAGCCAGTTTGATTAGCAACCAATTAATGTTATGTACTTGACAGTAAGTAAGACCTATTATTCTATGGCTGGCATACTAATGATCAAGTTTCTTATTCATATATTTTTATTTTTTTGCTTTTAAGAATGCCAAAACAGACCAGCGAAGAGAGGGTGCTTAAAAATAGAATGGCAGAAAGAAGAAGAAATGCAAGAATAAAGAGCAATCCCGAACAGACTGAAACACTACGAAAAGGAGAAAGGGAGAGATATCACCAAAGAAAGCGAGAAGGTAAACTTGTTTCACAACAACAAAAGTCACATAATTATTGTTTTCTTGTTATTAAGTTTTTTTTTGTAATAATGCGAGAATGCTTAATACATATTTGAAAATTAGGTACAAATTCCGATTGTAGAAACCATTAATCTCGCCTGGTGATTAGCACCCAAATATTGAGTTAAGGCTTTTTAGTTAACTGAAATCTGTAACTATTGGTGAAAATGGTCATGAACTGTTAGCAAATTTTTTTGTTATATTTTTTTTCAATCATGTTTTATTTAAGGGTTAAGTAATTATGTTTTATTTCTTACTTTTGTTTGGGAAACTTTTGTAGATCGTTTTTATTGGTAAGTAATTTTGTTTACCTATAAGTAATAAAATGATTAATGTTTTTTTGTTTTCCTGTTTTTGTGTCGTAAACTCATAATTACCGTTATGAGTTTACCAGCTAAATAATAATAAATATTTTTTTACAATAAAGAGTTTTATTAACCGATGAAAGTTATTGATAATTCCCGAGAATTTGTGAGATTACTTACACTGAGCTTTATTAGTGAAAATATGGTTTGTGACAGAGAAATCCAATTTTGGTGACACTGATTTTCAATTTTGGTGGGCACTTTCGATTTTGGTGGATGATTTTCAATTTTGGTGGCCGCACTAGACTTTGAACTAAAATATCTCAAAAACTTATCGGGATTTTCTCAGACCTCTTGAAGATCCTTTTAGCTTGGACTTTCTATTCTTATACCAGGTCCTTATTTTTCACGGAAACTAAAGAAAAAAAAACGCCACCAAAATTGAAAAAAAATGCACTTTGTTGATATTGACCCAGATACAATCCAGACCAATAACATCTGTTAATTTAAATAATTTTAATAACATTTTAATTGGTAAGTTGAGTAATCAGGACCTTACAATGAACAATGTTAATATTTTGTATAAAGAATTCTTTTCGGTAGTCCAAACAGAGTTCAATCATTCTTTTAAGAAGAACACTAAAAGTATCAGCCCTAAGTTTTTATTTAGTAACTGGGCAACTAAAGGACTTAGGAAAGTAGGGAAATACTTTTTGAGCTATATGGCCTTAAGCCTTATATTAACACGGAAACTTTTAATAAGTATGTTGCTACTTACTCTAGAATTTTTAAGAACACTTGTAAGGCAGCCAAAGCCTTATACATTAGCAACAAGGTCAAATCAGCAGACAATAAAATAAAGACTGTTTGGAAAATTATCAAATTAATGAAACGAACAGGAACAAAAAGCATAATTCTGATTATACACTGGAGACGACAAGTGGTCTCATTTGCGATAGCAAAGAAGTTGCTCAAGAATTTGTAAATTTATTTACCAGTATCCCAATTAAAGCTATTGACACTTTAGATTCCTCGCCCACGCTCGCTTTTGATTTAGTAAGGGCGAACGTTTCGGTCTGCCCGATTGTATTTAACTTTAAGCATATTAACCCCATAACAGTAATAAAAGCTTTTAAGCAAATCAAGATCAAATTGGCTGAAGATCTTTGGGGAATGTCCATTAAAGTCTGTACATCCATAATTGACACTATAGCGCCGACTTAGCCTTCATATTTAATTTGTGTGTGGATCAAGGAGTCTTCCCGGATTTAATGAAATACAGTAAGGTAATACCACTTTTCAAATCCGGGGACAGTAAAGACACCAATAATTATAGACCCGTATCCGTGTTGCCAGTTTTCAGCAAGGTATTTGAAAAGGTAATGCTTAAGGTATGCTTAGGTTATGCTTATTTTAGGAATTTTGTTAATTATTTGACACAATAAATTTTATTTTATTTTATTTATTTATTTATTTTATTTAATCAAATACTCATTCATTTTAACACCAATAAAATCATACACAATCAACAGTATGGTTTCTCCAAGGAACGTTGTTAAAACACATATTTACGGCGTGGGAAGAGGCCCAAGACGCCATAGGAATCTTTTGTGACCTCTCCAAGGCATTTGATTACGTCGATCACGAAACCTTGCTCTTGAAACTTGAGCATTATGGACTTGAAATACTTGCGCTCAGTCTAGTAAAATCTTATTTAAATGATAGGCACCAGCAAGTTCAAATAAATGGTGTCAATTCACTTAATTTAAAAGTAGAAATGGGAGTTCCACAAGGCTCGATATTGGGTCCTTTCCTCTTTTTAGTGTATATTAATGATCTACTCCATTTATTAAAAAATCAACCACAAATGGTGTTATTTGCTGACGATACTTCTTTAATTTTTAAGGTAGAAAGAAGTGCTACAAATTTTGACGACGTTAATAACGCCCTAATGCAGGTCCATAATTGGTTCACTGCTAATAATTTAGTATTAAATGGGAAAAAAACTAAGTGTATACGATTTTCTTTACCTAATGTCAAAAGTAGTGATTGTGAGATAGTATTGAATCATGAGAAACTAGAATTCGTCGATAAAACTGTTTTCCTGGGGATCACGCTCGACTCGAGGCTACAATGGGGTTCTCATTTAACATCTCTGGTGGGACGGCTAAGTTCAGCAGCATATGCTGTCAGAAAAATCCGTCAATTTACCGATGTGGATACCGCGAGGCTAGTCTATTTTAGTTACTTTCATAGTATCATGTCTTACGGTATTTTACTTTGGGGACGGGCTGCAGACGTCGATTCTATTTTTATTCTGCAGAAAAGAGCCATCAGAGCCATATATAATCTCCGCAGGCGCGATTCTCTAAGGGAACTGTTTAAGGAGGATATAAGAAGATCTTGACGGTACCTTGTCAATATATCTATGAAAACATCATGTACGTAAGAAAAAATGTACATATTTTTACTAAAAGAGGTGATAGATATAATTATAGTACCAGAAATAGGGACCTATTAGTTCAACCAGGTTTCAGACTGGATAAAGTAGACTCATCTTTCATGGGGTACTGTTTAAAATGTTACAATAAAATACCTCCCCACATACCTACTTCAACTGAATGAGACGAAATTCAAAGTTTGTATAAAACGCACACTATGCAGCCAGGCATATTATAAGTTGGGGGAATATATCGCTTATAAAAATGCCTGGCTCAATGCTGGTCCTGCTCCACAACCACAACTAATTGATTAACATGTGAAAATACTGTTGGAGCTGCTGAAGATTGTAAGACTACCTTTGCTTTGTATAAACTCAATCTCCTTTGTATTATATAATTGCATAGGACAAGTGTGAGTACTATGTAATATCGAGCTACCAATTACCGGGTAATGTCTTTCATTGACTTGAATGTGCCCTGGCGGCTGATAGATGTCATGATCACTCAAATGTCTCGCTGACGGTGGCGCGTGTGTTGGATCATTTAGCTCCCTTCAAAATATAAGAAATATATATATATAGAAGATATCCGGGTACGTAGAGTGGCAAGAATAAGATGGACTCATCTAGAGGACATTATATAGTTTCTCAGAGTTGGCAAGCAGCCAAATAATATGTATGTTAGGCCATAAGTATATGTAATCGCATTTATTTTGTGTATAAAACTATATGGCAGATAGATTAGAAGAATATTATGGTAAATTGTTACAAGTAAGAAAGTATTTGATAAAGATAGGACCGGAGCGACGTCAAACGGGTACTGTTACTTCGAAAAAATTTGAAGAAGCGAATGTAATATTTCATAAGTTTGAAGCAAAATTATTAGAATTTCGTAGTCAAACACATTTGTTCAGCGCCAGGGAGCTGTCTGCGATAAATAACCGTAGGGAACAAATAGGGAAATTGTTTGACGAAATAAAGGTTCTTTGCGCCGTACCTTCGAAAGACAAAATAAGTGAAGGAAAAATGGAGTCGTTCAGTTTAAAGACAGCTGTTTCACTACTGCCAGTTATGAATGATGACGAAAATACAACAAAGCAGTTGATTTCTTCGTTAGAAATGTATGCGTCCTTACTTGATGACAAATCAAAGCCAACGCTTATTAACTTTATATTAAAAACCAGATTGTCGGAGAGCGCAAAACTCAGATTATCGAATAAATATGAGTCAGTACAGCTCCTTGTTGATGATATGAAAAAACATCTATTAACGAAAAAATCTTTTATAGCATTACAACAACAATTGATGAGCAGTACACAAGGCAACAGGAGTCTGGAGGACTACGGTAAGGAAATTGAAAACTTATTTGTAGAGTTAACTATTTCGCAGGCCGACGGCGACATGACAAAATACGAAATTTTAAAGCCTTTAAATGAGAAAGTAGCAATTAAACGATTTGCCACAGGACTTCGTAATACTAGTCTTAGTACTATAATTTCAGCAAGGAATTACGACAATTTGAAAGGTGTAATCCGTGGCGCTAAGGATGAAGAGACTTCTATGCCTCCCGAGAGCAGCATCATGAACATGGAGAACCAACCGTCCCGAAGATACCCTTACTCAAACCGCGGACGATGGTTTCAGGATCGCGGCGGCTACAACCAGCATAACAACTTCCAGCGAGGCAAGGCCAACCATCGTGGGCAAACCAACCAACGTGGCCGGGGGCAATCATTCCGCGGCGGTCTGCGGGGTTACCCCGCCGCTCGAGGTAGTCAGGAGAATCGAGGTAACACTAATAACTATAATAATCAGCGGGGCCGGAATAATTACCAAAATTCCCGAGTTAACCATATGAATTCAGTTATGTCACTATTGCCAGAAAATAGCGAGAACAATAATACGGTAGTTTCGGGCCAAAACGACGATGAGTTTTTTCGTGAGCAATAATAATAGTCACGATACTATATGTCATTATAATAATTATAATTCAATTCAATTATCGCTCGATAACAGCTTACGTAAGTGGTTAGTGGATACGGGAGCATCGCTCAGTGCGGTGAAGTATGATACCTTACTCCGACACAACATTCCTTACCAAATAGGGCAAGTACGAATAACTGGTGTGTGTGGTGAACTTTGCTCTGTGGGCTATGTTGATTTAAGATTGACAAATAAGGATCAAGAATTTGTCAACAGATTTCATGTATTTAAAGATTTATGTTGCGCAAGCGATGGAATTTTAGGAATAGATTTTTTAAAGAAATATAAAAGTAAAGTAGATTTAGAAATAAACACTATAACCCTAATAAATAATAATGTAGAAATAAGTTTACCATTACAATTAGGGGCACCTCAAAATAAATACATTCAATTGGCTCGTAGATGTGAATCGTTGCATTTTGTGCCCACTCATTTAAAAGAGGAATGTGTGGTTTTACCAACAGAATTATGTGAGGGAGTGTTTTTAGCAGGATGTATTACGAGACCAGTAAATGGTAAAATGCCTATCCAAATATTAAACACACGAGACGAGGTAATCAACTTGAGTTTCTTTAATCAACAAGTAGAAAAATTAACAGACTACAGTACACTTAATTTCAATAAACCCGCAGTTAACTCGGATAGAGTGAAAAGATTATTTAAAGAATTAAAATTAAATTATTTGAACAAGGAAGAACAGTTGGAAATAGAAAAAATATGTGCTAAGTTTTCTGATATATTTTGTTTAGAAGGAGATAAATTAACCACTAGCAATATATACGAACAATCTATCGTTTTAAAACCAAATGCCGTACCTATCTATAAAAAACAATATCGATTACCAAAATCACAAAAGGGAGAAATAGAAAAACAAATAAAAAAAATGTTAAAGGACGACATTATTGAGGAAACCATGAGTGAATGGTCCAGTCCAATCCTGTTGGTACCCAAAAAATCAGAAACCGGAGAAAAAAGGTACAGGCTAGTGATTGACTATAGGAAATTAAACGAAACTATTGCTGATGACAGATTTCCCCTTCCAAACATTATTGACATATTAGATTCTCTTGCAGGAGCTATTTATTTCAGTCACCTTGACCTTCAAAATGGCTACTACAAAATAGTAAAAAATGCACTGCCTTTACTTTTGATAAACAGTATCAGATGAAACGCATGCCTATGGGCCTTAAGAGCAGTCCAAGCGCATTTTCAAGGGCAATGACGGTCGCATTGTCAGGGTTGAACTACGAAAAATGCTTAATCTACATGGATGACCTCGTCTGTTGGGGACGAACACTGGAAAACCATAACAAAAATCTTATTGAAATTTTCCTTAGGTTACGACAGGTGAATCTAAAACTAAATCCAAAGAAATGTGTGTTCCTAAAAAAGGAATTATTGTATTTAGGCCACGTAGTGAGCGGTGATGGGGTTATGCCCGATCCTGATAAAATACGAATAATAAAAGAGTATCCAAGACCAAAGAATAGCGATGACGTAAAAAGATTCGTAGCCTTCGCGAATTATTACCGCCGGTTTATAAATTCATTTGCCCAAATGGTCATGCCATTAAATAAGTTATTAAAGAAAAACTGCGAATTTATATGGACAGAAGAATGTGAAAAATCATATCAATTATTAAAAGAATGCATAACTGCACCACCTGTATTGCAATATCCCAATTTTTCTGACAGCAACGAATTTCATTTATATACAGACGCATCAGGTTTCGCGTTGGGGTCGATCTTGTGTAATAAAGACAATCGTCCAGTAGCATTCGCGAGTCGCCCATTAAACAAAGCCGAACTAAATTACCCAACAATAGAGAAAGAAATGCTTGCAATAGTCTGGGCCGTTAAATATTTTCGACCGTATTTATTTGGGAAAAAATTTAAAATATTTTCAGATCATAGACCGTTAGTTTATTTGTTCCATCCAGTAGATTGACAAAATTTCGCCTAATTTTGGAAGAATATGATTTTGAAATAATATATATTAAGGGAAAGGATAATGTAGGTGCAGATGCGTTGTCTAGGGTAGTAGTCACATCAGAAGAGTTGAAAGATATGAATCAACGGGTAATTAATGTAATGACTAGGAACCAACGAAAGACATTGGAAAAGGGACAGGAAAGTGACTCAAGTTTGCCGACTACCAATATATCTGTGAGAGACCAGCGTAGTCAACCAAGGGTCGTAGAAATGCTTCGGAAGCCGGGTAATTCGATAGAATTGTTAGACATTTCGCGGGAAAACTATTCTAGAATGAAGGACAACTTAACAAACAACTCAGAATCATTTGTATTTAATGAAAAAGAGTTAATTATATATACTTGCACAGGCTTACAATCATGTATGGCGCGAGACGAATACGTGAGTCGGCTAGAAAAATACTGTAGTGAATTAAATATTACAGAAATTTATATAATGAAAACAGCAAGTAATGGTGAATTTATAAAGTGGCTAACAAAAGAAATAAATATAAGGCCGTCATGGCACGGACCAAAAATTAATATATTAAAAGGCTTCCACAGAGTATTATCGAAAGATGACAAAAAAGTAATCCTTAATGACTACCATATCTTACCAACTAGCGGACATGCCGGTATAAGAAGAATGTTGAATAACATTAGGAAATTATTTTTTTGGCCGGGCATGGAAAGTGACGTAACTGAATTCGTTAGTAAATGTAAAAAATGCCAAATGCAAAAACACTCTCTACCTGTCAGAGAACCGATGACAATAACTACAACAGCACAGGGTGCATTTGATAAAATATATTTAGATATAGTAGGGCCACTGGATAAGGATTACTACGGTAATGTTTATATATTAAGTATACAATGTGAACTTACTAAGTTCGTGGAAGCGTACCCGCTACAACGAAAAGACGCAGTATCGGTAGCAAAATCATTTGTAGAGAACTTTATACTAAGGTACGGCGTGCCGCGGGAAATTGCGACAGATCGAGGGTCCGAGTTCATAGCATCAACAATGAGTGAAGTATGCAAACTGCTCAATATTAAACAATTATTTTCAACATCTTACCACCACGAATCAATCGGTTCCCTGGAAAACACACACAAAAACTTAAACGCATACCTCCGAATACAAACAAATAATAACCCCAGGGAGTGGAGCACCTGGATTGCATATTGGTGCTTTGCTTACAATACAACTGTCCATACATCCACAAAATTTACACCGTACGAACTGGTTTTTGGTAAGTCATGCAATTTGCCAAGTAACTTAACACAGGAAATAGAACCTCTTTATAATAGTGATGACTATCCATTGGCGCTGAAGTAAAGGTTGCAAAAATCTCACGAACAGGCCCGGGAAAATTTATTGAAATCGAAGGAAAATAGAAAGTTTAGCTATGATAAACAAACGAATTCAATTGTGTATCAACCTAATGACTTAATATTGTTAAAAAATGAAAATAGTAGCCGATTTGAAAATGTATACAAAGGTCCATATAAAGTCATAGAAGATAAGTCGCCGAATGTGCGTATAATAAAAGACAATAAAATAGAAACAGTGCATAAGAACAGAACGAAGTTAATTTGGATTGTCTAACATTACGCTATATTATCTTAGAATGTAGTATCAATATTATTATTATCTATATTATTAAATAATCTTAAACTGTAAGCACTAAAGTACCATGCAAAGCATTGTAAAAAAAAAATAAAAAAAAAAAAACACAAACTTGTAATCCCTTTATAAATTGCATTATGTATGTACTTACAAAAAAAAAAAAAATGTATAAATAAAAAACTTTTTTTTTTTTTTTTCTGAAAGGTAAGGAGGTGTAGTATAGGAATACATATCATATATAATGTAAAACGTTAAGCATGTAAGGGCAGAATATATCAGAGTCTCATTCAAGAAACATCTTTTATTTCGTTCCGCTGTCCCATCCTTACAGGTTGAGCTGAATGGTGCTGATCCATGCGTCATGTTCGTGAACGGGCGCTGTCAGTTGGGACTGGTCCTTAGCCACCACGGCTTATTTTAATTATTTTATTATGGATTGTTTTGTTTGAATTTATATTAGCTGTACACTGGACACTCAATGTGTACGTCTTATGTAAATCGTTCTCACATATAATTATACATATATACAAGATTAATGATGTAACTAATATTTATGTAACAATATAATTTAAAAGAGTGTCCATGGAGTTTCTTGCCCGTTCTTCTCCATAGGTACCTACTACGCTTTGGAATGGGCAACTAGCTTCATATTTCTGACTGACCGACCACTTGACAATTCAAAAGTGCCTGTAAATGGTTTAATTGAAATAAATGCTTTGAGTTTCAATTTGAAACGTTTTCCATGCATTATGCAATACTAACCGACGCGGACGCGACGTAAGCATCTTTTTACGAGAATAGAATGAAAATATCCACTGTACTTACCTATTATTTTGCGAACTCGCAAATACGAAAAAATGATTGCTATAGTTTGACCATTTTGCCGAGTGATGTAAAATTGTTTCCCCATTTTCTAACAATTTTACTAGCGTAATTAAATACGGTGTGTAAAACTTCGAAAAAAAAAATTATAACTTTGTCAATTACATTATTTTTTACAGCAAAAAGAAGCCGAATAAAATTGGGTGGATATATTGGGATCCTCAGATCTCAAAAAGGGCATCCTAAAATTAAAATAAAGATAATAGCCGTTATCACTTGGCTCTCCGTGAGTTCTCAAGTAAAGGGTGACGCTTACTGACACACGTGGTTTCTATGGACTGTGTTGACAATGCCGCCTCTAGCAGCAGGCGCCGACGCGCAGGCGCAGGCGTCACGGTCGCGGTGCTCTATGGCCTGCTAGTTACTTACCCGCATCTTCGGAATGCCGCTGACTGTATCGAACTCAGTCTCATCTATACTAGGCGAATCGGTTATGGAGAATATATATGGCTGGAACAAAAAATTTGTACTTATAGTATAGTCCATTTATTTGTCAGAATATTGTTACAGAGTTGTTACATAGATTTAAAAGTTCATAATATTCTGCCGTTTCCGGCGTACAAATGCATTTTCAGGGTTTTGGTAAGTTTAAGAGATAAATATTTAATTTTCTTTATATTAATATCTATTGTTGTCTGATAGTCTCAAATCGGCAACTCTCCTATTAGTTACGATTGGCTGACGGCCACAACAATAGCTAACCATAATATTATAAATAGCATTACCTATACGACGTCTGTATTCTCCGAAGGGAAAGGCAGAGCTGTACCCACCGTACCTTAGGTACGCCCACATTTCGCAAGTAACTTTAAAGTCTGAGTCAAACGTTCAGTATGCTCAGTATCAGCTAGTGCCTTCTTCATTTAAACTAATATGTTTTTATTAATCATGTAGATCTTTAGGTACATTTTTGTATTTTCTTACTTAGAGACTTTCAGTGAAAATTATAGAGAACGTGCTCAAATATGTACAATCAATATATTTTAGGTAAAATATGCAATGCAAAATGCACATTTTATGCATAACTAAAATGCAAACTTGCATTTGCATAAAATCCGGTCTTAACTTATCTATCAACCACATAACTATATAGATACGTACATAGGTGACATACAAAACATGGAACCTTAGGGGTTTATTTATAAACGATGGTTAAAGCTAAGAGACGTTTAAACGTCAAAAATGTATAGTTAAATAGTCGCTAATCATTACTTAACGTTAAGCAACGTTTATAAAAAAGGGGTATAAGCTGCGCATGCCGAGCAATTATATTAGTGTTGTCTTGGTGGTGTCTCTAGACATCGTCAATGCCTTCAACACCCTGCCCTGGAGTTGCATCAGGGAGGCAGTCCGGTATCACTGGATGCCGACCTACCTCTGTCATTTGGTCGAGGCGTATTTGACGGACAGCGCCGTCATCTACCCCGGTCACCAGGGTGAATGGAACCGGCAAGAGATGTCATGCGGTGTCCCACAGGGATCGGTCCTGGGGCCTCATCTGTGGGATATCGGCTACAACTGGGTGTTGCGCGCTGACCTCCCTAGTGGCATCAGTGTGGTTTGTTATGCTGACGACACACTGGTCCTGGCACAGGGGCGGTCGCACCAGGTGGCGGCCGAACTAGCTATACGCGGGGTTGCGACAATCGTCGAGAGAGTCCGGCAATTGGGACTCGAGGTGGCCCTGCACAAGTCCGAGGCTATGTGTTTTCATGGTCATCGGAACGCGCCACCGCCGGGTTCCCAAGTAACGGTAGCAGGGGTTCACATCGGCGTCGAGTCGAAGATGAAGTACCTGAGTCCTCGACAGCCGGTCGAATTTCGTGGAGATTTCCAACGTTTGGCTCCCAGACTGGAAAGGGCCGGGGCTGCCTTAAAGCGGCTCTTGCCCAATCTAGGGGGTCCAAACGACTCCTGCCGAAGGCTCTACGCGGGGGTCGTGAGGTCCATGGCCCTTTACAGGGCACCAGTGTGGGCGCGTTACTTGAGGCGGCAGCCAGCCTGCCGGTTGAACGCGTCCCAAAGGGTCAAGGCCACCCAGCTGGTCCGGGGATACCGTACGGTCTCCAGTGAGGCGGCGAGCCTCCTTGTCGGATTATCGCCATGGGATCTGGAGGCAAAATTCCTCGCGCACATATGGAAGTGGCGCGAGGAGGCGAAACGCCGCCGGGGCGTATTGCGCGGCGGCGTTGACGTTCAAAAGTGCCTTTTATGTGCCTATTTGAAATAAATGCTTTGACTTCGACTTTGACGTAACTCCGCTACCGCGAGAAATCATGGAACGGCGGACAAAGCTCCGGTAGGATCTCAGGGCGGCATGGATAGTGCGATTATCGCAACCCAGCGCTAGGCACGCCACAATTGCGGCGATAAGTCCCCTCTTTGAGGAGTGGCTAGAGAGGCGCCATGGCGTCCTCACCTTCCGCCTGACGCAGGTCCTCACCGGACACGGTTGTTTCGGGAGGTTCCTGTTCCGGATAAGGCGGGAGGAAACGCCCTGGTGTTACCATTGTGTGGATCGCCCGGAGGACATGGTGGAGCATACGGTGGAGGTCCGCCCGGCTTGGGTGGAACACCGCCCTGTCTTCGTGCAGGCGATTGGCGGTGGCGATCTTTCGCATCCGGCCCTGGTCCAGACTATGGTACGGAGCGAGAGGGCTTGGGAAGCCGTCACCTCCTTCTGCGAAGCAGTAATGTTCGCGAAGGAGGAGGCGGAACGCGTGAGTGAGAGGCGAAATTCGCGCCCTCACGCCCCTAGCCGCCGCAGGAGACGCCCTGGGCGTCGGGAATCGCAGGCCGATTCCCGGCCACCGTAGGCGCGGGCTTGCGAACGGCGAGCAATGGACAGCTCCCTCAGTGCGCCCGGGAGCGCTAGGAGCTCCCTCAGTGCGCCCGGGAGCACTAGGAGCTCCCTCAGTGCGCCCGGGAGCACTATGGTCCTCCGTTGCGTTCGGGATTCAAAATAGCAGCCGTGACTTGACACTGCTTTATCCCCATAATGATTAATCTACCATTAGTGTATCGATAAGTATTTTAGGAAATCAATATACTCGTATATATTTTTTTTAAACGTTGCCTAACTAGGAATTTCTCCTGTATTGTGGGTGCGTTTACAAACATTTAGCTCACATACACAAACAGCCAGACCCGGAACAACTACTTGTAGGTCATACAAATATTTGTTCCGTGCGGGAATTGAACCCGCGACACGCAACGCAGCAGTCAATCGCTTAACCACTGCGCCAACCGTGCCGGTAATTTTTTTTGAGGATCGATTAAATACAATGCTTTTATTAAGTTGCTTCATAATTATAGCCCTATTAATATAAAAACAAAGCTGAACACAATGAAAGTCACCCACAGAGTGGCGGCTATTACTTTATTCTAATTACTTACCAGATTTTCTTGATTATTTACTGCATTGGGGTTCCATTGCTGAACGTCGATAGTGGGGCTCCAGTGTTGAACATTCACAGAAGCGTTCTGGTGCTGAACATTGTCAGAAGAGCTCCAGGGGTGAACATTCATAGAAGGGTCCTGGTGCTGAACATTCAAAGAGGGGTTCCAGTGTTGAACATTCATAGAAGGATTATGGTGCTGAATATTCATAGGAGGATCCTTGTGCTGAACATTCATAGAAGGGTTCAAGTGCTGAAAATTCATTGATGGATTCTGGTGTTGAACATTATCAGAAGGGATACGGTGCTGAACATTGTCAGGAGCGCTCCAGTGCTTATAATCGAGAATATGGTTCCAGGGCTCCAACTTCCTCACTTCTGTTTGCATTTCGGTGTATTGCTGGTTCATCTACAAATTAATATTTTTCCATTTTGAGTGGTTTGAAAATCATAGTTATAGAAAAGCGATTGCACCAATCGCGGGTAATTTGCTATCCTACCTCCTTCCGTAGTTTGTCTTCGAAGGTGTTCATCGGATGTTCACCTTTAAACGAGACCACCTAGGAGAATACTCTTAGTGACAAAAAAAAAAGGATTCTCTAGTCAGCTTATAAATGGCGAAGATTTTTGAACATAGGTGTCAAATAAAATGTACAGTCGAATTGAGATATCCTTTTTTATTTTGAAGTCGGTTCAAAGTAAATAAAAACAAGGTTCAGCCAACCTATAAGCAAGGATGCTTAACACTTAGGCCGAGATCTATGGACGTTACTTAGCTCGTGCTTTGCCGTAGGCGTGTTCCCGTCTCTATCTTGCACTTGTAGTTTGACATTTGTGGGACAGTGACAGAAATAACGAAGAGCCAAAGTATACTAATTTATTAATTAATAACTTTAATGAAATAACTTGATTAGAAGTGGAGTCGTTTAGTTTAATGTTTACTTTAAACTTAACTCCTAAATTGAATGTATCCCCTCAAATTAAAACAAGCATAAATTAGACAGTAGACTGAATGATAAAGTGGAATGAACGTCCGTAGATTACAAATTCATCACAATCGCCACGAGCTCGCTGATTACTTGGTTAAAACTTGGCAACGTTGGGCAATGCGTTGGTTTGAACCTACGTAAATATTATGTTCTTTTTGAAAGTATTCTTTAGGTTAGCCGTAACAAATTCAATGTTATAGCAGTATAATATTTTAAAACTTGAGGGGACCTAGTGACGCTCTCTGTACGCGCTGAGTAACGTTTAGAGGTTTCGGCCTTAATGTTTTAGAATCATTCCAGTTGTTGTGAGAATACCTCTCCCTTTGCCATAGAGGGTCCCTGGTGCTGAACATTGCTCATGTGGCTCTGGTGCTGAACATCGCTACGAGGACTCCACTGCTGGACCAACTGTCTCACATCTGCACGCATGGCAGCATTGTTGTATGAAGAGGTTTCTTGCTGGCAATTAAAAAAATTACAACGCATCATCCGCCTAGCCCTTATAGGTGATAGGTAAGAAGGGCTGGTGTCCGTAACTCCACGTCGAAGCGTGTGTTTTTCGTACGGGTGGGAAAATCGATTATATTCGATTCACCCCAGCTCCTCACGGAAGGCCAGCAACGCCTTGGTGTTGCTGGCCTTAGTAACTTCTCCCGCTCTGCCCAGAGCGGGAGAATATACTTGATGATTGCCCACACTAAAAAAAAGGTATTTATTTGGGTACTGTCTTTTTTTCATCAACATTTTTTGTGTGTACTTCACAGACGTAATGGGTATCGTAATCTGAACACGATAAAATTGTTTTAAAAAAAATCTCATTCTACACGTCAAGTAGGTACTTAACTAAATTACAAGCGGTCGTTGACCCCAAAAACATCATCAAATAAATAGTTTTTTTGTTTTGTCATGATTTGATATCGAAACCCAACACATCTGTGGAGTTTCGGAACCTAATTTAATTTGACCCTGTATTAAAATATATATATATATACTCGTATATTGGGGTCGGCTTCCACCTTCCAGTCTAACCGATTCGGCTAAATGCCAGTATTTTACAGGAACTGCTGCGACTGCCTATCTAAACTCCACAACCCTGGTACTGTGCAACACGATAACCTTTAGTAAGGCTGGTTGTCAGACTTTCGGGTTGCCGGCTACCCGTAACGACTACCAAACAACGAATTACCGATTAATGTTAAACTAGAACCATGTCATCAATATTCATTCATGAAATGATCTTCTTCTTCTTTTCGAGTCGATGGTAAAGGTAATATTCACCACATTTAATTTATAATAAAAAAAGCAATTGTAATCCCTATCTTCAAATCCGGAAACAAAGACCTAGTTAACAATTATCGGCCAATATCGGGTCCATATTGGCTCAACTAAAGTTCTTTACCCGAAATTGTTCTTCCTAACGATTTGTAATCCGAATGATCACTCTTCCTAAAATTTTTCATCCTAAAGTTTTCATTCATACTATTTGTAGTGCTACCGGCGATGTTCATAACACTAATGTTTCCGAAAATTGTAATTAATAATATCATTAATGTAAATATATTTAAACTCCTACTGTTTTTTATCATAACGCTTTTATCCCTAAACATAATTACCATAATATTTTCACTCATACTCAGAAAGAAACATTTATCAAGTGTTATAAAAAATATATGTGGGTAGAAGATGATATTTATAGTTTTAGGTTTTTTTTTCTGTGCATGGTTGATGGTGGGCTAGGTCGACGGAGCCCCGCTTCGCGCTTCGCGGGGCTCCTACTTCTGTGTGGTTTATAAAAAAATAACCACGAAGGGGATGGCGGGGTCTATTCGCTCGCTTCGCTCGCTCACACGACCCCGCCATCCCCTTCTAACCTAACCTGTCCGAGTCGGGGTGCCCTAAAGTCCCAATTGCATCCAATTTCTCTTGATATAAACAACCGTTACACACCCGATGTCGATGGCAAATTATGTTATGGCATATCATAATTATGGCATGTGATAATTAGGGCTTACAATGATTAATGTATATAATACTGATTATTATGAATAAAAAGAAATCTAAACAAAAAAGATATGACTTTGAATAATAGTATAAAAGATGGTTATGTTGAGAAAATATAGGGAAACAAATAAAAGTATAATAGATGTTTATTGCTACTGACATTATGAAGTTGAATGCTTCGGAATTATGAACATTAGAGACAGAGTAGTTAGGAATTGTGATTGTTAGGATGAAAAATGTTAGGAAGAACATTTTCGGATTTCCAATTATCGGAGTTGAAAATTTAGGTGAACTTTGGCGCACCCGCCAATATCATTACTCCCGTCAATATCAAAAATACTAGAAAAAATCATTAACAGTAGACTAGTTAACTATCTAGAGAAAAATGAATTCTTATCATCTGCGCAATTTGGTTTTAGAGCCAAATTATCCACAGCCGATGCAGTGCACAGTCTAACAGATTATGTCTCAGAAGAACTTGGTAAAGGAAACCAGACCCTGGGAATCTTCCTTGATCTGGCGAAGGCTTTTGATACGGTCTCCGTTTCTACGCTTTGTACAAATTAGAGTTCTTAGGAATAAGGGGAACGCCGCTGAAACTTTTTGCCGACTACTTAGACGATCGTTATCAATGTGTTAAAATTGACAATATTATTAGCGACGAGCAAAAAAACACAGGTTTTGGTGTTCCCCAGGGAAGTATTTTGGGCCCCACCCTTTTCCTGATTTATATTAACGATTTGTGTAGTTTAAATATTAATCAAGGTAAAATTATATCGTATGCAGATGACACTGCGTTAATATTCACCGCTAAAACAAACAGCGAATTGTATGAATATGCTCAAATAGGTTTCAATACTGTGTCTAACTGGCTTCAAAGCAACTTACTAACATTAAATGCCGACAAGACAAAATATATTCACTTCTCCATCCGCAAACCGCATTTTAATATTACTAACTCTCATCTGTATGCCCATCATTGCGGACTCCGCTCAGTCAGCATAATATGTAAGTGTCCGTTTATCCTCAAAACATGTAACATAAAATATCTCGGGGTTCTAATAGACGAGTCGCTCTCTTTTAGACCACATATTGACAGTTTGGTTACAAGAGTGCGCAGGCTAATTTTTGTTTTTAAAAAATTGCGAGCAATTGCAAATAAAAAGTTTGTGGCACAAGTTTACTTGGCCCTAGGTCAATCTGTAATACAGTACTGTATTACTTCATGGGGTGGAGTACCAAAAACCTACTTACTGCCTCTTGAAAGAGCACAGAGAGCCATTTTAAAAGTAGCAAACTTCCATCCCTTTCTCTATCCTACAGATCTGCTATACAAATCCTGTAACGTGCTGACCGTTCGCCAGCTTTTCATAACGCACTTAGTATTAAAACAGCACACCATGCTCTCATATAACATTGAAAGTACTAATAAGAGACGGAATGATATTGTATGCGAGTCAAATGCACCCTCTAAATATGTGTTTGTAAACAGATTTTATAAATTTTTAGGCCCATTTCTATACAATAAATTAAATAGGAAATTAAGTATCTTTAAATTAAATAACTACGACTGTAAAAAGACTATCTATTCTGCAATTTTTACTTAGCTTATCATACAGTGAGACAGATAATTTACTCGTTGTCTGTAAATAAAACATGTTTAGTTTTTAAGTTAATATTAGTTTTTAATTAGTCTTCTCCGTTTTTGTAATTTTATATTTTAACATTATAAGCACCTTTCTAGTCTGAAACACAGGTTCTACCTAGTTCAGGCAAATAAGCAACTGAGTCCTCTATAATTTTTAATTTATATTATTGTAAATCTGCACCATTTTTATAAATAAACGATATTATTATTATTATTAAATTAAATAATTCACACATTAATTAGCCACGTCATTCGCTGCATCAGTGGCGGTTTTAAATGCAGTGCAAGGACACTTTGGGCACTACAACGTATGGAACATGGTTCTGGTACAGCGAGGCGGGCCTGGGAAGCCGGTGGTGGGTGCACTTAGAGAGGTCGATTATGTTATTTGGCCCAAAGAAGGGCCGTTGGTCATGGCTCTGAAGAGAGCCGTTAGAGTTTACCAACGTGGTGAAAGGGTTCATAAAATGATGACGCTACACACAAGTAGTTTTGAGTAGCGTCCCCTCCCAGCTTTTCCACAGAAATCTGTCTGCTAGAAATCTTTTGTTAGTCACTCATTCGTCCTCTCAACATGACCGAACCATCTAAGCATTAATTGTTCTCTATTACGCTTTATACGTGGTCAAACTAAATTAATTGGCAAAACTTCACAAACTTGACGTATCGGTTTCTAATGACGATAAAAAAATAAGACATTAGAAACGAGAACCAAACCACCACACTGTTTTGGATGTAACATCCGTACAATGAATGATGTAGCCTCGCTGTCACCCGGACCATGTTATCGAATCAATTAACACTTCATTCATCGAAATCGGATGAGCAGCTTGGGCGCTACGATGCAGCATATGTATATACTGACATACACACTCATAAACTAAAAAAAATATAACCATTAATTTTGGCTTCGCCGTTGTGGGATAAAAATAAGATTTCCTAAACTCATCAATTCAAGTACGTATGTACACTACCGGCGGCTGTTGATCCCGTTACCAGCTGCAAAATCATACTATAATGTTCCCACTGCTGGGACACAGGCCTCCTCTCGGTGAGAGGGAGTGGGCCGTGCTCCACCACGCGGGCCCAGTGCGGGTTGCTAGATGTCACGTGTTCGAATTTTTGGTTTTAGAACATTCATTGTTTCCTCTCGATGTTTTCCTTTTCACCGTTTTGAGAGCAGTGTATTTAGTTGATTATACGAGTTTAGTATTTTGCTTTGTGTTCTATATACATACATAAACTAACTCCTTCTTCCCATGGGGGTAGGCAGATACTGCAGAACGGCCCCTGCTACGATCCTTACATACTCCTTTTGCCTCCTTTACGTTCATACATGTGTGTTTATGTGTGTTTGTGTGTGTGTGTGTGTGCGCGTGTCTGTTTTGTTTTTTCTTCTTTAGACATAGTTACCCATCACGTCTGTGAAATCTCGCTAGTTAATTGCTATCTTAGCAATTGCAATTTAATGCAATTTAGCAATTTGAGCAATTAAATTGCAATTGAAATTAAATTGCTAATAATTTATTTGCTAACTTAATTTCATTCAGCATGTATTTAGAGTGCTGCAAAGATCTTTTGGCGGTTGACTGACACTGACAGGAGGGCGCTGTTGGTAAACAAAGGTGGGTAATGTTTTGTGAAATTGTATTCAAAATCACAATACTAACATTTCCGCTGCCGCTGGAGCTCCAGTGTTGAACCAACTTCCTCACTTCGGCTTGCATGTCTGAGTTGCTGTATGTCGTGGATTCTAGCGGGTACATCTACAATATAAACAAATAATTAATTTGAAAAATTGCGAGTGCAGCACCGTGCACTTGATAGAAGTGAAACTTCTTAAAAATAAAGAATAAGAGAGAATTAGTGTGAGAGGCAGAGAGTTATATCTTTCTTCTCTCTCATGTAAAGAAACGTGCACTCTTAATTCTCGTCCAATTATCGAATCGCAAAACCGCAACATAAATTGAAATTTCAGTTCAAAAAAATATGGAACAATTCCGAGGGAGCAGAGGAATTGCGTTAGCGCTCACCCCGGCTAAAGGTAATTGAAGAAAATCGTGTGGTTTTATCCAGTAAGAGTCTGACAGACCCCTCCTCCGCCCCACTGTGAAGGTCATCCATGACGATTTCCACACGCCATGTAAAAGTGGTGTATGTACCTAGGTACCTACTTCAAACAGGGCTAAAAAAAACATACAGTGGGTTTATTATCAATCATTATGGGCATATCTTTTTTTTTAGAAAGTCTTAGCAGACGGCGCCAGGTCCCAAAAACCGCTATTAGGAACTGCACCCTAATTGCGTAATATACAATCAATCGGTTGCATTAGAAAATCAAAACTTTCCTGAGCAAATTTCAAAAGAACAATAAACGAAATAACAAAATTGAAATGACCAAATGTTTTATTTAGAAAAATTTTAAATTTATGTGACATCAAATGAACGACTGTTCAAAAGTTGCTAGATGTAATTTTAAAATATCAAATCATTACTTACTAATCAAATTACATAATCACAAATGACGACTGAATAAATTTGCTAGTATAGATGTAAATATAAGTACCTACCAAATCTATATATATCTCAACTTGCTTCCAAACTATACTACATCACTTACGCCTGACAAGATTTGAGATTATAGTTTTAAAATAATATTTATTTCTGGCTCCTCGCTCCGCTCGTCGAGCTCGCGCTCGCTTCGCTCGCATTTGAATTGTCTCTCGTTTTCTGTCAGCCATGTCGCCGCTCGCGCTATCTTGCGCTCGCTCCTTTGTGTCAGCTAGGTTCTTGATACCATGGGTGGCCCCTCGCTTACGCTCGGGGTTCATACAAATAGCTGATGCATCATTTTAGGTATTTTGACCAAAGGCTTTCTGTATCAGACAGGCGCTATTCGCTAATATTAATATTATTTTTACCTTTTTCAGTTAATCCATTTGATAATTAATAATTTATCCAGTAATCCATTTTGACCTTTAAACGATTTGGTCAAAAGTGTAATAAATAATTTAAACATTGATATTCCAGACTTTGGTCAGCTGAACTTTTGATCAAATGACCATCGTTATTTTAAACTTTGTTGATTTGTACGTTGTTCTTTTGAAATTTGCTCAGGAAAGTTTTGATTATCTGATATGCAACCAATCAATCACAATCTGAATCATTTTGAAGGTGCTAATCTAAGGCTAATCCATTGTGCTTCATAATATGTTCGAAAAATGTATTTGCTCAACACTTGTAGGTACTAAGTACTTATTCTGTGGCTCAACTGAAATCGGTCAAAATGAAAGCCATTGCGACTATTACTGTGTTATGCAATTAGCGCGCAGGTCACGGCTGAATGTTGTGGAGTCCAATACTGAAAACCCTCCTTCAATATAGGTAATATGTCCAATCCTACTACGAAACAATCAATCAATCTCGGCACTACGTTCCCGTGAGATATTATCCGACATCCATGCGGGCGAAGCCGCAGGTAAAGTGCTAGTCTAAACTAATTTAATAAAGATAAAGGAATTGATTTTTTGTGTTTGTTTGTTACGCTTTCACGCTAAAATAACTGAACGGATTTGGATGACATTTTCCACATGGGTAGACCATGACCTGGATTAGGACATAGGATACTTTTTATTCCGATATTCCCACGGGATCGAGACTTATGCGAGTGAAACCGCGGGGCGCAGTTAGTAAGGTATAAATTGCAATTATATGTACCAAAGTATCTTCAGTCTTCTCAGTTTCCTCAGTAGTGCTCCAGGTCAGGGCCTCTTGAGTAGACAACCAGTAATCGATGGAGGACCGCCTGGGGGCCTTCCCGTTCCCCACAGGTATCATGTTCTTTAATTCGGCTATGATATCATTCTCGCCGTAGGTCGAGGTTTCTGGCTGATACACCTGCCAAGATTAAGAGAATCATATCTACATTCATTTGCTTAGCCTTTTCCCAACTAAGTCCGGTCGGCTTCCAGTCTAACCGAGTGCAGCTGAATACCTGTATTTTATATGGAACGACACAACCCAGTTACTAGGTAAAACTGTACCCCTTGAGACTGGTAGTCAGACTTTCGGGCAGCAGAATCATACATTACGCTACCCAGGAGGTGAACGACTTAGTGAAGGTCGCGGGAATCTGCCGGATGCAAGTGGCACGAGACTGGTCTAAGAGGCGATTCTTGGGGGACGCCTGTGCCCAGCAGTGGAGGTCTTTCAGCTGAATGATGATGATGAATATGCTATTATAAGGAGAAACACTCAAGGCGCAGCGACGTGTTCTATGTAAACGAATGCAAGGGGACAAAGATGCAACCGTTTTAAACAATCCTGAATGTGTTAGTACTAGTGTTGATATCTAACACTACGGTTGAGATTGCTAAACGTTTCTTAGGCTTAGATACGTCTCTTTGTTGTTTGACAGTTGTGCAACAGTGACAGAAATAATTCCAAGCTAATGCACGTAGGTACTAGAAGTGCGCGAAAAATAAGTCTACGCGCGGCTAAGTCGGAAATAATCGTTAGCCGCCATCTCAACGTTTATATCAGGTGTCAAATGCGTGTGCTGTGTTCCGTGTTTTCCAAAGTAAATAATCGCAATCATTATGCCGAAAGTGGCTAAAAGTGCTGGCAGGTATATAGTCTTGAAGGTCAAATATGTACGTGCGCAGACATACCTTGCGCGCACTCCATAGCCAGACGCTTCACTCGAGTGAACATTTCACTGGAGTGAAGGTTCATTTTTGTTTCATTCCCCGTTCCCACGAAGCGAACAAAATTATATAGGAAAGAACGTTCGTCTGCTCCTTTCATTAAATTTTTCGATCATTTGTTAGGCGAGTGAATGATGCCGAGTGCCGAAATCCTACGTCGTTGGATCGTTTCACTAACTAATTAAATTTACTTTCGATTCATTGTGTGTTGAGACGTTTTACTTCGAGTGAAAGAAGCTGAATGAACAAAAGGTCAAGCGTTTGATATCGCGAAAAGGTGAAGCGTCATCATCATCATCATTTAAGCCGAAATCCGTCCACTGCTGGACACAGGCCTCCCGCGAGCACCGCCACTTAGACCGGTTCTGTGCTTCCCGTATCCAGCGGATTCCTGCAGCCATCCAAAGGTCATCGCTCCACCTTGTAGAGGCCTTCCAACGCTACGTCTTCCGATACGCGGTCGCTCCTCCAGAACCTTTCGGCCCCATCGGCCATCTATTCTGCGAGCAACAGCTTTCTTAGTTACGTTTATTAATTTCGGATTGCCTCGTTGGCCTAGCAGTCGCAAGCACAACTGCTGACTATGAGGTCCTGGGTTCGATTTCCGGGTCGGGCATAGTATTATTGGATTTTCCCGCCAGGAATTTCTCAGTAGCAGCCCGGATTGCGGATTTCGTCGCCTTCAGAGTGAAAACCTCGGGAATGAATTTTTACTCAAATTTATTTTATTGCGTTTCTAGGAAGAAAACCTCGCAACGCACATCCTGATCTGACTAATTTGTTCGTTGATATAAGCGGGTTAAATTTCCATATTAATTAATAAAAAAACATAAAAGACGCCGTACAAAAATATTACAGCACGCAGTTTTTTCTTCTGCCTGAAAAGTTACTTCTCTTCTCACTTACGAGGTTTTCACTCTAAGGCGTCGATTTGTGCCTGGTTGATGGCAATAGGCTCGTCCTCTATAACATGGGACTTACACATGACTGGCGAAATGTGGGTGTTTACACCTCCGCCCAACACCTCATACAGACGTGATAATAATGAACATATCTCATTACTCTCGGCCGCGGCTCGAGTTTTTGATCACACTTACAAAACTCCAGTGTTGCTCTGTGGCTTCGCTCGAGCTCACATCCTCGCGGGTCCCCTTTTGTACTTCAACGGTAGGCTGCCATTTCTTAGGTACAAGCCCCATTTCAGTTTTGATCGGTGATGCGACGTTGATGGAATTTTCGAGATAATCGTAAGAGTCGGTGTAATCTCGCGCAGTTCGCCGTCCGCGCAAAGACTGGGGTTTCTTCCCTTGAAGGATATTGTTTAGTACTCCTGGAGAATAAATGACGAAAAATTAATCTATATTAAAATGTGTTCATATTTGGTGAAACAATTGAAAAATGGCTGGAAATCGTTTTACTTTTTATTTTTATTTCTAAAAATGTCATCTAGTGAAAGGTATCAACACCAACCAGATACAAAGACATTTTACTACCACTTTATACCTATAAAATTCGAAAAACCGGTCGAAGTGACGATGCTTGGGGGAGGTCTATATCCAGCAGTTCTAGGTTCGACCGAAGAACTTCCCCTTATTAGCACCAAGGTAAGTACATACAGAATATTTTTTCTAAAGTATGGGCTTCGGGAATCATGATGCCGAAGCATTGCCTCTGTATGTGGAGGGAGGCTCTGTGGCGCAATGTTCGTTTTAATTCGGAAACACGAAGATTACTGAAGCGCATACCTTTTCTGGCATACCTGTAGTTACTTGAAGGATATATTATTGTGGTACCTTTCACATCAATTATTTCTACAGGGTTGAGGGTTGTTATGTCGTCCAGATCCATTATTTTCATGACAGTAGTCTTTTGGGGAAATTTGATTTCTGCGTGAAAGAAAGAAATAATGTTAAACCAGGACAGCTTAGCTCAGTCAGGGTCCATTCAACAATTAACTGCTCGTGGCTAATGATAACAGCCGCACGGTCGACCGAAGGTTAAGCTACGCTTGCCGCGGTTGGTTAGTGAATGGGTGACCATCCATTACATATCGAGACCCCTCCGTGCCTTGGAAAGAACATTAAGCCGTAGGTCCCGGCTGTCATTCGTGGATCTTTGACCGTCGTTAAAAGAAGCCCATAAGTCTGACAACCAGTCTTACAAAGGGGTATCGTGTTACGGCCGAAACCATAACATAAAGCTATCACTTATGAACACCATGTATCTATCATCTGGTCTGGTCTTTTCATCTGGTCCAGTTCCATAGGACAATCTAGGGTCTAGACAAAATGAAACTTGTTGCTACTTTAATTGTATAATTTATTATTTTTATGACATTGATTTACATTCTGTGATCACTCACACACTAAATTATTATCTACTTATAAACATTTTAGAAAAATCATCTTCTTTTACAATAAGTATATGTATTTGTAAATATGTGAGCACCGTGCACACATACTTAATTTACCTGTCGTTGCTTTATTTTTGTGTGTGTCTTCACATATTATATAACATTAACGTATACAAAATACAATGCTAACTGCCCATTCTTCTCCATACGAAACTACCTTTTGGAAGGGGCGCCGGGCGACTAGAATCAATTCTATTTAAATGTAAATGTTGACGTTCAAAAGTGCCTTTTATGTGCCTATTTGAAATAAATGCTTTGACTTTGATATGACTAGGTATTTTGTTGTAACATTTAACACGGTACCCCGTAGTTACTATCTTAGATCTTAGTACACATGTATAAAGCTTCCGGAATACGTTTTTTTAAATGATGGTGAACATGGACAGACACAGACAGACACGAAAAGTGACTTTAAGATATAGATGCAGGCCTTAGCTACTAACCGTCATTATAGCTATCGTAGAAATCCGCATTTTGAACATCCCCATCTGCATCATAGTATGCCGAATAGGCAGCCCCCTGAGCTCCCTCTGCCCCCCGACACACGGGGAAGCCGGCCAGCAGGACAAACAACACGCGAGCCAACATTGTCTCGAACACAAACAATTTGTAACGAAAATTTTGAAATTTATCGAAAATTTATAAATTGTACATCTTAATTTTATAACACCATAGTGGTTGTAAAACGAATAAAACTTAATATTAAATAAGTGTTCACAAATTCAACAGTTCATTAAGGCTTTTGTGGAGAGTGGTGGAGAGGAACCACAACCTATTTGGCAGAATATTGTTGCCGTGTCAGGCGTGATGTTTTCCATAGATTTGTGAAATGTCATAGAATTTCGTTTCCAAGTAGGTTTCTTCAATATCATCTGAAAAACTTCGTCGTCATATAACTTCTGAGGCCTAAATGTGGTATAGCTTGGCAGCTTCTGAATAGAAAATGTCAAAATACCATTCATGACACAACTAACTATTTAAACTATATACTAAATTAAATGAGTAACTACACAAATACATACAAAAACAATTGGTCACTTAGGCGTAGAAGTACTCGTCCGCATCGCTTTCATCCGGAAACGTGCCCAGAAGACTGTCAGCATTGCCACCTGAATGGTAATGCTAATTCTTTGCCGAAGTACCAGCCAGCCAGCCAGCCTGTCACGTGATTCGTCAACCAGGCGCCGAGAAATTTCGAGAAAAGGAGACGCACTCGTAACCCGATCGTTTCGACTCCAAAAGGCTCAAAACCGTAGTTAGGTACACCCCAATTATTTATTAATCTCTTCCATAAAACTATCATTACAGGTTTCATTACCTCTGCGATTCTATAATGAATCTGACACTACATTTTTTTTGTAAAAAAACAGTTACAGTCTAATCGTGTTGTGGAGGTCAGATAGGCAGACGCTCCATGTAAAATACTGGTATTCACGTGCATCCGGTTAATTCTGGTTAGACTGAAAGCCAACCCCAACATAGGTATAAAAAGGCTAGGCAGTTAGAGTCTAATCGTGTAACGCTTGAACACAACATGAGTTCCAATGAAGATTTCCCACCAGCTAGGCTAGCTACCTTGAAACTCTCCTAACAATACACGCCTTTTCCTTTAGCTGCTTTATTCCCGTTATCTGAATCAAACCCTTGATCCTGCTGCCTATAGACAGCTCTTCTCAGGTACTTGGTTAGGCCTTGAGCCCTGAATTACGATTTAAATATATCTGCAGAATTATTAAAGTAACTGAAATGAGTCCAACAAAAAACTAAAAGAAAAAGCACTTACACTACAGATAATGTTACTCGTATAAGAATAGCCACAGATATCTTATTTGTAAAGTTAGCCGGCCATAACAGTAAATTAGGTGGCATAATAGAGCAAAGGCGGAAGCTGGCTGAACAGGCTAATGTCTGTGCCTCCGTGGAAAACGAAATGCGGCAAGATGGCGGGCGCCGGCCTGTCTGGCGCCAAAATTTTCACTTGTGCGACATTGAAACGTCAGAACTCATAATTTCTTCTCCGATTAATTTCTATTCTACCGCTGGAAGTTAAGGTTGATTTTCCTACAGCATATTTATGCAGTTCCAGTATTGACTTTTCAATATAAGTGGTATGCGTTTCGTGCTACTATTTCTTTCGTCAAACGATTTTCCACCTTAGTTTGCACAATATAGAGTAAATATTTTATTGTACAGCTAAATCCGTTACTGTAATATTTTTTTTCGTTGGCGAAGCTTTGTCTGGGTGGCGCCAAAACTACTTAGATGTTTCACAATGAGTTTTGAACTGTATTCCGTGGGAATAAGGTAAGTTTTCGTGACGTTTGAAATTAAAAGGGCTGCTCCTGCTTTGAAATTCGCGTAAAAGTTACATTTGCTTGCCATGTACCTACTCGCATTTTATCTAGTATATTGTTTTCATCTTTTATTCCGATGTGTAAGGGTGATTTTACATTCGTAGAGTAGAAAAAGAAACTGTACTTAAAGCATTTACACTTGCCTAGAAATTGTAAAGGTCGATTTACACCAAACGAGCGAATGCACATTCTATCCCCCAATGCATGTTTTTGCTACTTTGAGCAAAGGCTCAAAAACCCTGTTATTAAAGAATAACAGGGTTTAGGTCTCGTTACTATTGATAAATTATGTATGTTTACAAAATACCTTTATTTTACCTTTTGCGAGATAAATGCTGGCCCTATTGTGTTCACCTTGCCATGTTGTGTATTCATCACTTAAAATATGCGCTCAATAAAAGCTGAAGTTTCTGGATAAAAAGAAGAAATTATATTATTTTGAAAATATAAGAAAAGTCAGAATCACTGATAAATACTTGTTGCCATTTATCAGCAGTAGATTTAGTATCTAACACATTTCTAGTCAGAAAGAGCAACAGCTAGAATTTTATTAAACTGATTTATTTCTGAATACAATTTTCAAAAGAAGATTACGGTTGCGTTTCGTTTTACTCTTATTTATTAAAATAATGTTATTCCAGTTTTCATCGATTTAATATAAGTAGTAGTTTCGCCAACCAAATTTTTCTTTTTGAAATATTTGGTTTAGGCCTCTAATAAAGTAGGATACTATATTATATAGTAGGGTTGGCAGCCCTACTTGTAAGCGATCCTATTAATTCAAGATTTGTAAACTGCATGGTTTATTTTAACTATCGGGAGACACACGACTCGGGCAAGGAATTCCAGTTCTATGGATCTATTTGAAATCCTAAGTCAAAAACCGGGCATTCGTTTGTAAAATTTCCTTGGATTTCAATCGATCCCCAAATAATTTTCTTTTTGATTTCCTAGAATTAGATGAGATCGACGTTTCCTGACTACCTACTCAGAGAAGAAAGGCCGAACAAACTCAGAGTCTTGGTCAGATCCTGTGAAGGCTATGTAGATCGTTGTCTGAAAAGGTCTTAAAACACATAAACGTCTATAAATACGAAAGTCAGTTTGTTAGTTACGCTTTCACGCTAATACGGCTGAACGGATTTGGATGAAATTTCGCACACACATATACCATGGCCTGGGTAAGGACATAAGCTACTTCCCATCCTGGATCAAAGACGAAGTCACCGGCACAACTAGTGCTGTATAAAATAAACGCTAAGAATGCCAATTTTCTAATGCCATAACTACGTCACAGCCAGATTCTTACTACGCTGCGGGTGACTCATCTGTCTAGACTTTCCCCCTCACATGCGTCGTCTTGCAAACTAACCAGATTCAGAATATACTTAGTAGTAACCTTTAGATGCTTTTTGTAAAATACTACCTAGCTTTTGCGCGCAACTCCTCTCGTGTGGAGGTCGGCAATGATCCCACGGGAACGTAGGTAGGTACTACGTAGATAAAAAGTGTCCAAAGTCAAAGTCAAGACATATAGTTGTCTTACTTAAATACATTAAAAGCTTCGTTGAAGCTTTTTCCACCAGAGCTAGCTAAGCTACTCTATGAAAATAAAGCGATCCTATAGGTTGATATCATACATATCCATAATATTACTACACAGCTGAGCACATCACTGGTGGTTAGCAAACCTTTTGATACATAAACAAGCTTCTCACAGTTTTAATGACTTGACAGAACATAGAGATTTTTTATTTCTTATCTCAAAGTCAAAGCGTTTATTTCAAGTAGGCACCTAAAATACAGTTTTGAACGTCAAAAGTTACAATAAAATATAATTGATGCTAGTCGCCCAGGTTCCAAAAGGTAGTTTCGTATGGAAAAGAATGGGCAGCCATCGTTACTCTTTTAAAATGTTTGACAATGGTGCCGATTCCCTTGCTCACAAACTAAACTAAATTTATGTTAAATGCATCTTTTTCTTTATATTTCATTATGAAAAGGACAGAAGATAAAATATTAGTTTAGTCCTGTCAAATTAGTCAGCACCAGGATTGCGATTCTGTAACCATCTCACCGTGAAAACTTAGGTGAAGTGAGCGTGGAGTGAGCTGTCAGTGTAGTCCCACTGATGCTAGGGATTGACCAAGCATTACAATTACAATCATATTCGAGATTTTAATTATATTTTTAATGTTATTTCTGTTGAACATTTTATATAATTTCAAAGCTAGTATTAAAGTGTCTAAATATTATTATTTAGAGTTTTATTTTTATAAAACAGCAACACAGAAAGTCAATTTTGATTTTCATTTTGTCCTCACTTTCGGCTTTAGCATCCTCGAAAACCATGAAAACGACAACAATAGTCATATTAAACAATAGGTCCCTAATAACAAACAATGTCCATGTGAATTTTCTTTCGTAGCTAGTTTAGGAAAAAGAAAAGAACTTATTTGAGTTTCTTACTGAATTTCTGTTTTGCTATACTATATGACACTTATGCTATATGACACTAAATTGCGACGTTTTGCCACTCATAAGGTATAAACGCTCAAGCAATGTCATAAAAATAATAAAAAGTAAGTAGGTACAATTAAATTAGGAATCAGTTTGTTTTGTCTAGACCCTAGATTGTCCTATGGAGCTGGACCAGCATGTTTCCAAGCATTCTTAAGTTGAATATAATCCTCTAATTTGTAATACGCTTGTTTACAAAATGTAGGTACTTATAATATGAGTTTTAAATTAACTGTTTGCAGAAAGCATCCAGTACTATTACCGAGTGGTAGTGTATCTGGCAGGGATCAAATAGGTACCTACTTATATGTACCCAAACTAAAAGGAAAAGTTAGTTTTCGTAATATTTTTTCAATTCTTCTTTCTGCTTCTGCCGTTCTGCCTGCGACCTCGTCCGCGTGGAAGATACAAAATATCCCTTAGATTACCTTAAAAGGGAAAGATATGTTACTTGATCACAGTGGGCGATCTTACTAAACTAGGTCCGATTGACGCAGTGACACTCACTCACACGCGGAACATCGTCTAAGCAGCACATGTCGATACAGCTCAATAAATTCAGTATTTGTATAATCTAAATACGCATAAAAATGCCTTCTTGTGTATTTAATAAGTATTCAAGAAAGAAACATAAGAAACGTGATTCCTAATCAGGCGTAAATATATTATTTTGTAAGTACATGTTTATTAAATTCTTTTTACCTATTTTGGTAGGGTAATTTTTATTATAGGTGCATCGTCTTCACATATAATTATATAATTAATGTATACAAAGTATTGTAACACATTTTAAAAGAGTAACGATGGAGTTTCTTGCCCATTCTTCTCCATACGAAACTACCTTTTGGAAGGGGCGACTAGAATCAATTCTATTTAAATGTAAATGTTGACGTTCAAAAGTGCCTTTTATGTGCCTATTTGAAATAAATGCTTTGACTTTGACTTTATAGCCAAAAATGTTAATTTCTTGAAAATTTTAATTTTATTTATTGTCTGCTTCGTCATTTTTGTAAGAGCGAGATAAATAATACAAAACAGGCATGCGAGACACGATGCGACGCATTGCGCGACTCATGCTTGATACGTATTAACGCTCTCTCAATGTCATTCATAATCGTAAACATTTATTTATTTATTTATATATTCTTTATTGTACACCACAAAAAACAACAACAAAAATTAAATTGAACACTACTTAATATACAATGGGCGGCCTTATCGCTTTCTGCGATCTCTTCCAGGCAACCTTGGAATGGACAGAGATTTTCCTGGACATAAAATGGGGCTGTTGTTGGTGCAAATAATAAGTATGTATACAATACACTAAAATAGATACACATATATGCATATCCTAAATAATAGATACAATACATACACACACATACATACATACATATGTATGTATGTGTGTGTTTTTTTCATTCGGCGGATGATTGCGTTTACACGACAGTGTTGGGTCCTATCTCTGTCCTTGTCTATCGGTAACTGTAAATTTGCAATTATGATCACAGATGTGTGAGTTTCTTTGCATGTAGATGTGCACCGAGCCCAGGTTTATTGATTGCGATGTTAGAGCGTAACGTATCTTCCCCTTTTAAGTTTCAATACTCAATATATTTATTTGCATAATATATAATATATTTGTTTTATCTAAGTCATACCCCATGGCTCTCGCCAATTGTACCTACCTATAGCTTTCTATCAGTGAAAGAACTTCTGTAATCGGATCAGTGCTTCCAGAGATTACCTCTTACAAACAAACAAACTAATTTACCTCTTTACCTTTTTTATTAGTTTAGACTAGATTCAGTTTTTTTTAATGTCATAAAGTAGTTTTTCATTGCTAATACGCATTACTGCTCGGTACCTACTTATGACAGATGACCGCCTAGCCTAATTGGACCTAATAATATGCCAATTGGTTTAGGGTGAATCCTATAAGTTTCGCTTATTAGGCAGAATCCTCATCTTAGAAAACGAATAAGTCATCATCATCACCATCATCACTCTCCTGCCCTTATCACAATTAATTTGTTGTCGGCGAAACAAGTATTTTTTATCCATATACCTACTCTCTATTGGTCGTCATCTCTGCAGTCAGCTCTGCATCACATAGCCAATCCATCGTTTCTTTGGTCTTCCCCTACTCTTATAGAAAACGAATAAGCATCGACCGCTAACTACAAAAGTTATGTAGTTTCTCAGCGAGCGAAACGGACACAGAAAATACATGATTCCATTTCCCCCAAAGAAAATTTTAACTTTTCAAAATGGCGTTTGGCGCCCACCTGTTTGACAGCTCTGTGATTGGTCGGCTGAGTTCCGCGTTCGTATACACCCACCGGTGAGGTGTGTCGAGGGAAAATACTTATACGGCCAGAATGTTATTATTTTAAGTAGTTTTCAAAGTGTGCGTACAAAATAAGAGAACATTTGGGATTTTTTGGTTGTTATTTTTGAATATGAGTGGCATTTCATGTTCTTTAAGGATTTAAAAAACCCTGTAAATCTATTTAAATCTCTATCAATTTTATTTACTTACTTTATTAAAATACAGCCACGAGGACCTATCTACCATCTTCAATGCAATGTTAAAAGTAGGTAGACTTAGTAATAAACTAATAACGTATTTACATTGAAAACCTTTCGCGGCAAAAAGACTATACTGACTCGCCTTTACGAATGATATAGCTAAACAACAAAAAAAAACAAAGTCTTTACATAGTACTTACACACTGAAGTAATATTCCTGTAAAGAAACTTACCGTTGGCTTAGACCATTTAACCACAAGTGGTCTAAAACACAACTAGCCAATAATGCATAAAATATTGGCAACACTGGCTTAAAGTAAAAATGTCTAAATACATTAAAGCTTGATGCGACCCGCGCGCGGTTAGTTCATCGCATCAAATTCATCCAGTCATTATCATTTGTTTTATCAACATCTCCCCCATGTTTTATATGCATCGCTGAACTATAATAATTATTGTTGTTCACAAATTGCGGTAACAAAATGTTCTTTTTAATGACTTTGTGTTAATGTTTGGGGGTAGTTTTATTGTTTATTGGCTGACAGCATGTCATAAGTTTTGTAGAATCATCTCCTTAGAATTTTTAGATCAGCACCCCAATAGCTTTAGGTGCGCACTTTCTTTCACATTTGCAATCCGACGCATTGAACGCTTGGAAAATGGATTGTCTCAATATGGATTTGCCCGACAAACCCGTCCAGAGTCGGTGGAACGAGCCGCTCTGCAGTTTTATACGGAATATCCTGGCAAATACGTCACATAATACGGGTTGTTGAGGGGGCCCGTCTTCTGGCTGTGGGAGAATGGGAGTCAGGCTTCAGGCGCTCCCGTCATCCACCATAGGCAGTATGATGTATGACTCATCGTTTCGGCTCGTTCCGTGTCTCCGCTTGCGTGCACCTTGTGTTGCTCTGCATCGGTGTAACCACGGTGAAGCTTTCGACAGTTTTGGGCAACATAGCTTATCCTGCTGCAACCATTTACAATAACCTACGAATAAATATCTTTGTCTTCTAAAACTCGATCTAAATAAATATTTTTCAAAAATCCAATAGATATTCAATGTCATTTCGTCTTCCTCCTGCTTAGTTCCCTTCTGCGCTACGCATGGAGACACAAGGAGTACCACACTCCCCCATGCATGACATAAATCACTGCAGTACTTTTATTGTTATTCTGTTAGTTATCGAATGCGCCAATCGCCATCATCGTTCCGTTCGGATACGTGTCCAATTTGTAATGTCGTCTTGGATAATATAGTACCTCCTACTAACTATTTACACTAGGTACTAAATTAAATTACTAACTAACTATACAAATATACATACAAGATCAAGGCGTCGAAGTACTCGTCCGCATCGCTATCATCCGGAAACGTTCCCAGAAGATTGGCAGCATTGCCACGTTGAATGACTGTACATTTTTTTTTTTTATATATAGAAGTCCAGTGTCTGTTGGTATTTCCCCTTCAGCAAAATGATGAACTTCTATACAAACTTTCGTCCCTCATTGAACCCCTTTAGGGATTTAATTTTCATAAATCCTTTCTTAGTGCTCACCTCCGCAGCTGCGTTAGGAAAGGAATTCTTGTGCAAAATTTCATGCTTCAAGACCCATCGTTTTCTGTCAGTGAATGAATGAATTTAAGTTTTTTTTTTAAATTAAGTGCCTCGTGTATTGTATAAAATTATAAATAAATAATGAATAAGTAATACTTAATAATTATTTAAAAAACCAATAAACGTTTACCAGTTTGAGAATTAAACCGTTTCTATGTTTCCTCAGCTTATGAGCAAGACATTAAAATTCATGATTTTTTCAAAAATGTAACATTAAAATAAGAGAGAGAGAGATATATAGTTTTCATGGTTTTCGAGGGTGCTAAAGCCGATGGTGAGTTAAAAATGAAAATCTATAATGGCAGCAGCGAAAACTTTCAAATTTTTCGTCATGGTCAAAATGAAAATCCAAGATGGCGACCACTTTATGAGAGCTTCTAAAAACTTTTATTAGATGACTCTATTAAAAACGCGAATTGAATTCACACGTTTTTTCTCTCTCTGTCTATTTCTATTAGATACGAGTGTGTTTGCGTGCGAGTATCGCGTAAGGAACTTCGTTCCTGACGGGGGTCCCCCGACTGCACGTGTTTTTGTTTTAAGTATTTGTATGACGTATCTGTTTTATTATTTAAATCTGTATGTTAGAGTTATTTTCTAGTTATCTACCACTTATGTTGTCCCTTAAGTTATCCTTCCAGGAAAACAGGCATGATGTTATGTGTTGTGTTATGTCGCACCTGCCATAATTATGTCTTGTCACTGCATCACCCTATGGATGAGTGCTAGAAAATGCCTGAGGCATTAAGTCCGCCTTTGTATATTTTTTACTTCTGAAAACTGGTAAAATCGCTACTCGTAACTTATATATAGGAACCGGACGTAAATCCATTCCATCGACGTCCCTACTCCTGAATTAATCAACCCGAGTGCCTACACTCAAGTTATGACAGTTATAACTAATACCGCTCAGGTCGAGGGCTATTTATCACGTCTACCCTCTCGCTTTATGCTGAACAAACGTCATTTTCTTAAATTGTTTTAGTGCTGACGAAATTTACATTTGTTTTTGTTGCTATGTGAGTTGCAAGTTGTGGTGTGTGTCAATGCGGAAGCAGGCGCTCTATTCTGTGGAAATATCACAGTGAAAACGTAGGGGAAGTGAGCTTGAAGTCAGCTGTCAATAGTGTTGGATGACAGCTCACTTCAAGCTCACTTCACCTTAGTTTGCACGGTGAGATTTTTACAGAATAGGCTTTTACAGGTTTGTTTTCTTTGATCCATGGGACGTAAAGTAATATTTTATTTACCTTCATTTATAATAAGTAGCTAGGTAACTATTTAATACACATTATAATTTATAATTACTACGACGAAAAAAAAAAAAGAAAAAATAAAGAATGAATGAAGAAATTAAGAAAAATAAAGGAAATTAGAGCTCGATATTGAGACCATTTTAATTACTTATGTAGTACACGGTAACGGTACGTATACCTAGTTTTGATAAGCGCTCCTGGGTTGGTTTTGCAAAACTAAAAAGTCGTTTGAGCTTATCTATAAACAATACCTACTGGTTTCTTTATTCTACAATATGGCGCTTTTTTGCATTTGGAAATGTGGGTGTTGGTCCATAAAATACACAAAAATGGACCTTTCAAGACTATTAAATTAATGTTTTACCATTTTATAAACAAAACATAGCTAATTATAATTACTCAACCACAATAGACAGAAAAATCATAAATAGTTTTGCACTCAAACCGTTAATAAACTCGACCCCTTGTTTCACCCCCATTCGTCCCGGCTCACCCCCGGGGACGTATAACGTTTGTTATCACAACCATTAACAACTTTTTAATTGTTTATAGTTTGACATAGACAATAGAATTGTCTATGGGACAACATGACTGGCGCTAAGGGATCACTTTAGATTATTAAGATGATGTTTTTTATGATTGTCTTTTATTTTACGGCTTTATTAATGATTATCTTGGGATCTGTGATAATTAGCAGTTTGTCTATAATGTTCCCATGTTTTAGACAGCCATCATTGTTTTAGAAGCAAATAATCTTCTTCAAAGACAAGTGACATCCACCAACCCGCACTGTGTCCGTGTGGTGGAATACGGCCCACTCCTTCTCACAGAGAGAAGACCTGCGTCACAGCAGTGGGGACACTAAAATTAAGCTGTGTGCCTTTAAATAAAATTTGAATTGAAAACCTCTTCCTTCTCTTTTTTTTTCCATGTTTTTAAAAGAAGTTGGCCAGAAAGAGTAACAGCCTGGCTCTCTACCCAAGAAATGGCAAACAAAGTAGAGGAAGGCAGAGAAAACGTTGGATCGATGACCTGGAAGGTACTTATACTAAGAAACTTAGACTCTAATAGCAGTCGTTAAGGAGAAATGAAAGGAAATGGAGGAGGCTTTTGTAAATGAGCACAGACCAAGTCGGTGTCAATAATTAAACTATTTTTTTTAATTTTATTAACAACTTCTTATTTATTTTATTGTAGTATTACAAGTTTTAAATGGTCTGAATAAATTACTATTATTATTGTTATTAGAACAGCAGTCGAGCTCGTCGCTCGTCCTAAATTTGTGAGCCTGCCGTAAAAAAGCATCAACTTCAGAAAAAAACAATACTTTCTATGGGTATCTAAAGTCAATGATCCGTATCTCCCAACATAAAAGCGAATCAATCAATTCCAACAAAGATCAGTGACTTGCATCCCTCGGCAGATTTGTATATACGTAGATATTAATATTATACATAAGCTACATAACTAACAATAAAACTTTACGAGCGTGTCTTACGGTAACAAATCGTTCTTAGTAGGGTGACTAGAAGTTTTGATGTTTGTTGCTGGCTGAACGCATTTGGATGAAAAGAAACCAAATTGGTGGGGGAACCAATGGTAACTTTTCTTTTTCTGTAATTTTATATAATTAATTTTATATACCGATCTACATAGCCTTCACATGATCTGACCAAGATTCTGTCTGGACTTTAAAAGAGACTGTGACCTCTGAGTTTGTTTCGGCCTTTCTTCTCAGAGTAGTCAGATAGGAAACGCCGACCTCATCTAGTTTAAAAAAAAAATATGATTGACGTGTAAAAGTGTTTGTAAAAACCTACTTACAGAAATAAAATCATTTATCATTTATCATAATACTAGCCTGTTACTGCCCCACTGCAGGACAAAGGCCTCTTCTCTTAAAGAGAAGGGCGTATTGATCACCATACTTGCTGAAGACGGGTTGGCGATTCAAACTTATACATATTTATCGCATTGGGTTACCCTGTAATGATATATGTAAGAAGGAAAATAAATAAATAAAATATTAACTACTAACTATTTTCCTGGCAAAAATAACTAAAATCATTAAAACTAGCCATGTTACAGTAAACTCTATGATGAATTTTGAGATTATATCCAGATTCGAAATTATATGATCAGTACTTATAGAGCAAAGTCGTCAATATGGAGAAAAATAAAACTGCTTTTTTTTTGTTTTTTTGTAAGTTTATCCAGGGCCTGCAGTCTCGACATGACGCAAACTGCTTAGCAATCGTTTTCGGTTGCTAAGTCCTAACAATCCAGATGTAACGATATTTGGTAGTCTCGACACTCAAATTTATCGGTTGTTACCGGTATTTTATCAATCTTGGTCGAAGAAGTGACGATATCCTTAGTGTTTACGATTATAGTTTGCAAGCATTTTTGACAGCCCGCTAAGTGATTCGTTGTCAACTTGTCATCGTAAACTATAATATTTTGGTGTTTGCAAGTAGTTTCAAACAAAAATTATGCGGAATTATGTGTCGCGATGGTGTGTCTGTGTGTCTGTACCAATGAGGCTTTTAAGTCCACCTATTTATAGGTTCAGGACATACTACTTACGTGCGAACGAACGTCGCCGACAATCACCGCATTAGAAGGAGCCAAAGACATTTTAAATCTTTTTGAAGGAAGCGAATTGTCCGATCTTAGTAGGTATATAAATAAAGAACACAACCGCAAATCATTCAACTATATTAAATCTCCATTAAGTATGACTATCCTTTCCTAAGTTCACACATTATAATTCTAGACACTCTGTTTACAATGTTAATTATACAACTCTGTTTGTCATGTCATGTCATGTTGCACACCTATCCGCATGACATTACCAATAAACTCAGTAGTTTAATAAAGTGACAATAATGAAATTTACTTAATTAAAATCTCCAAAAAACCTAAATCATACACTTTTACCTATGGTTAACCATATAAACTTTAGAAAAAGAGTATAACCATCACAACATTTTTATGGATCTTAATTGACAGCCAGTTGACGAGGAAGGCACAGGCAGAGGAAATTTGTACAAGAGTAAGCTGCATAACTTATCAAAAAGAAGTTAGTCTGCCGAAAATATTGGTTGCTTACCATGGTTTGGTACCTACTTTCTGTTTTAAGGTTTGGTGCCTCATAAATTGTTAACCTTCCCATGCCTTTATATCATTGAAGTAGCCAAATTTGTAAAAAAACTAATAAACATCTACCTACTTTCTACCTCTAATGAAACTATAAAACATGCTACAGATATGAGATCTCAAAACATAGATACATATGATACTGTTTAATATGTACACCATCAAAATTACAGACATATATGTAGAAATTTTACATAGGGTGGCACAATGTCCAAGGACTCATGCACGGGACTCATAACTTCTTTACTCAAGAAAAAAATATCTGTATGGCACCTCACCTATAACTTATAATAAAATACCTAGCAATATTAAAGATCTACCATTTCAATAATGTAGAAAACAGCTAACAGCATCATTAGTAGATTTATTTATTAATCTGTACAAGATTTCTTAGCCGGTAACCGGTAAGTTAACTGTATTGAAATTAAGTTTTTGTAATTTATTTACTAAATTAGCCTGCTATATTAGGTAGAATGTACATGGATTCCTCACAACTGTAACAACTGATTTTAGTATGTGTATTCTTTGTAAATAAATATTCTATTGAAAAATAAATAATGCACAACCACAAATCATGTTTTCAACTTTATTAAATTTCCATTACCACAATCATATCCTAAGTTCATGTATGCTAATAATCTAGACACTGTTTACATGGGGCATGTTGCATACCTATCGAATAATATTTATTGATTGAAAATGTAAACTTTCACTATTCACTTAGTTCAAATTGTTTTCTTCTTCTTCTACATCGTGCTCTCACTACAGGAGATAGCCACCACAAATGATGCATCTCCAAGCTATGTGGCCTTCTGAAGTGTGGACCGCTTGCTTCATGCTGCCTCAGAGACCTCCAACAGCCTTGATATGGTTATGAGACTGCAAATCGCACGAAAGTGAAAATCCGTTGAAATTTTTCATTTCCGTATCTTTACAGAATTTCAGGAGACGTGTTTATCGAGCTCCTAGGTAAACATTAGCCATTTCTTCAAATGCTACAGCATTACAGAGTTGCTGTAGTCCAGTGTCATATTACGCAACTCTATTACTTTAATGAGAAACTCTGAGCAGTGGGGTCGCCGCTTGAGCCAAATTGGGTTAGCCGAGTAATAATATGCTGTAACATTGTCACATCAATGAACAATTATAAGTAAATACCATTGAATTGAAAATACATTGTTTGCTTGCAATGACAACAAATAAACAATTTACAATTCCATACCATAATGACTTGACATTGACACTTGACAAGTTTGGCATTAGGTTAATAATGTTGCAAGGACGCAGATTTTAATGTCCTTAGATATTTAACAACTTATTTTAATTCTTTAAAATGGTCATCGCTACTTAATAGTTTTCATAAAAAATAGTGTTTCCAAGCTATGGTTTACATAGCCACTATAAAATATTCCAGAAAAATAATTATTTTTATGAAATCATGTTCACTAATTTTGCCTGTATTCAAGGTGAATTTGTTACGGACATTAATTGTCTTCGAAAAAACTGAACTATGAATACGCCTTTCGCTGGCGTACCGACACCGTTTTGTCAAAGTTATGTACGATCTTGCGCGTTATCTCGGGTGTAGAGACTTCCATTTGTCGTAAGCATCGTTACGGCAAACAATTATTTTTGCTATTATTTATCGCTCGGTAGTTTGCGACAGCCGTTTGCGTCATGTCGAGACTGCAGGCCCTGGGCCTGCAGTCTCGACATGACGCAAACTGCTTAGCAATCGTTTTCGGTTGCTAAGTCCTAACAATCCAGATGTAACGATATTTGGTAGTCTCGACACTCAAATTTATCGGTTGTTACCGGTATTTTATCAATCTTGGTCGAAGAAGTGACGATATCCTTAGTGTTTACGATTATAGTTTGCAAGCATTTTTGACAGCCCGCTAAGTGATTCGTTGTCAACTTGTCATCGTAAACTATAATATTTTGGTGTTTGCAAGTAGTTTCAAACAAAAATTATGCGGAATTATGTGTCGCGATGGTGTGTCTGTGTGTCTGTACCAATGAGGCTTTTAAGTCCACCTATTTATAGGTTCAGGACATACTACTTACGTGCGAACGAACGTCGCCGACAATCACCGCATTAGAAGGAGCCAAAGACATTTTAAATCTTTTTGAAGGAAGCGAATTGTCCGATCTTAGTAGGTATATAAATAAAGAACACAACCGCAAATCATTCAACTATATTAAATCTCCATTAAGTATGACTATCCTTTCCTAAGTTCACACATTATAATTCTAGACACTCTGTTTACAATGTTAATTATACAACTCTGTTTGTCATGTCATGTCATGTTGCACACCTATCCGCATGACATTACCAATAAACTCAGTAGTTTAATAAAGTGACAATAATGAAATTTACTTAATTAAAATCTCCAAAAAACCTAAATCATACACTTTTACCTATGGTTAACCATATAAACTTTAGAAAAAGAGTATAACCATCACAACATTTTTATGGATCTTAATTGACAGCCAGTTGACGAGGAAGGCACAGGCAGAGGAAATTTGTACAAGAGTAAGCTGCATAACTTATCAAAAAGAAGTTAGTCTGCCGAAAATATTGGTTGCTTACCATGGTTTGGTACCTACTTTCTGTTTTAAGGTTTGGTGCCTCATAAATTGTTAACCTTCCCAGGCCTTTATATCATTGAAGTAGCCAAATTTGTAAAAAAACTAATAAACATCTACCTACTTTCTACCTCTAATGAAACTATAAAACATGCTACAGATATGAGATCTCAAAACATAGATACATATGATACTGTTTAATATGTACACCATCAAAATTACAGACATATATGTAGAAATTTTACATAGGGTGGCACAATGTCCAAGGACTCATGCACGGGACTCATAACTTCTTTACTCAAGAAAAAAATATCTGTATGGCACCTCACCTATAACTTATAATAAAATACCTAGCAATATTAAAGATCTACCATTTCAATAATGTAGAAAACAGCTAACAGCATCATTAGTAGATTTATTTATTAATCTGTACAAGATTTCTTAGCCGGTAACCGGTAAGTTAACTGTATTGAAATTAAGTTTTTGTAATTTATTTACTAAATTAGCCTGCTATATTAGGTAGAATGTACATGGATTCCTCACAACTGTAACAACTGATTTTAGTATGTGTATTCTTTGTAAATAAATATTCTATTGAAAAATAAATAACGCACAACCACAAATCATGTTTTCAACTTTATTAAATTTCCATTACCACAATCATATTATTATCCTAAGTTCATGTATGCTAATAATCTAGACACTGTTTACATGGGGCATGTTGCATACCTATCGAATAATATTTATTGATTGAAAATGTAAACTTTCACTATTCACTTAGTTCAAATTGTTTTCTTCTTCTTCTACATCGTGCTCTCACTACAGGAGATAGCCACCACAAATGATGCATCTCCAAGCTATGTGGCCTTCTGAAGTGTGGACCGCTTGCTTCATGCTGCCTCAGAGACCTCCAACAGCCTTGATATGGTTATGAGACTGCAAATCGCACGAAAGTGAAAATCCGTTGAAATTTTTCATTTCCGTATCTTTACAGAATTTCAGGAGACGTGTTTATCGAGCTCCTAGGTAAACATTAGCCATTTCTTCAAATGCTACAGCATTACAGAGTTGCTGTAGTCCAGTGTCATATTACGCAACTCTATTACTTTAATGAGAAACTCTGAGCAGTGGGGTCGCCGCTTGAGCCAAATTGGGTTAGCCGAGTAATAATATGCTGTAACATTGTCACATCAATGAACAATTATAAGTAAATACCATTGAATTGAAAATACATTGTTTGCTTGCAATGACAACAAATAAACAATTTACAATTCCATAATGACTTGACATTGACACTTGACAAGTTTGGCATTAGGTTAATAATGTTGCAAGGACGCAGATTTTAATGTCCTTAGATATTTAACAACTTATTTTAATTCTTTAAAATGGTCATCGCTACTTAATAGTTTTCATAAAAAATAGTGTTTCCAAGCTATGGTTTACATAGCCACTATAAAATATTCCAGAAAAATAATTATTTTTATGAAATCATGTTCACTAATTTTGCCTGTATTCAAGGTGAATTTGTTACGGACATTAATTGTCTTCGAAAAAACTGAACTATGAATACGCCTTTCGCTGGCGTACCGACACCGTTTTGTCAAAGTTATGTACGATCTTGCGCGTTATCTCGGGTGTAGAGACTTCCATTTGTCGTAAGCATCGTTACGGCAAACAATTATTTTTGCTATTATTTATCGCTCGGTAGTTTGCGACAGCCGTTTGCGTCATGTCGAGACTGCAGGCCCAGCAATCGAACCCATGGGGCAATCGAACATGCGGGGCAATCGAACCTGCGAGGCAATCGAACTTGCAGGGCAATCGAACCCGCGGCGCAATCGAACCTGCGGGGCAATCGAACCCACGGGGCAACCGAACCCGCGGGGCAATCGAACCTGCGGGGCAATCGAACCCGCGGGGCAATCAAACCTGCGGGGCAATCGAACCCGCGGGGCAATCAAACCTGCGGGGCAATCGAACATGCGGGGCAACCGAACCCGCGGGGCAATCGAACCTGCGGGGAAATCGAACCTGCGGGGCAATCGAACCTGCAGGGCAATCGATCCCGTGGGGCAATCGGACCTGCGGGGCAATCGAACCCGCGGGGCAATCGAACCCGCGGGGCAATCGAAACACACTCACAAACCCAATGTATAATATTGGAATAATTTTGACTAGTTATTCGAGAAGATTTTTTTTTTTTTTTTAAACTTTGCCCCACACTAGGAATTTCTCCTGTATCGTGGGTGCGTTTACAAACATTTAAACTCACATACACAAACGGCCAGACCCGGAACAACTACTTGCAGGTCATACAAATATTTGTTCCGTGCGGGGATCGAGCCCGCGACACGTAACGCAGCAGTCAATCGCTTAACCACTGCGCCAACCGTGTCGTCAAAAGCGCGTTATTGACGTCGTTGAGAAGAAAAATTCTTGAAATATATACAGAGTTACTTGTAATTCGACGTAGGTATATCCCTGGGGAGCTGATAGGAGGGCCAAAATGTAACAAATTGAGCCCCAATTCAATAGTTTAAGAGATATTTGAATTTTAAGGGTTTTTCGATATTTACCCGAAATTGACAAGAAATTCCAAATAAAAAACTACATATTGAATGGGTACCATTAAAAAATTATATGGTAGCTGACACTTCAATTAAACTATGAACTATGAAAAAGTACTTAAAAAAATTTAATATTATACGTCGAATAACAAGTAACCCTGTTTATGAAGCAATATATTAGCAATTTCTTACAAAATACTTCAGATTGTGATAGAAAGGAAGTGTGATACGCAATTGGTGTGCCGCTCTTTTGCAATTAAAAAACCCGTACATATCTGCATAAGTAATGAAAATCTTAAATTCACTGACAGACAGCCTAAACCGCTGGTAAAAACATGAGATTTGGCACAAGAGTTCCTTATATATATCGAAAGTGAGCACCTAAGGAAGGATTTTGGAAAATTCATATCCTTTTTTTTTGTGATTAGGAAATCATTAAATAACTTCTCCCGCTCTGGGGAGCAGGAGGGCGTGTCAGACTCTTACTGACTAAAACCCACCCGTGTTCCTTCAGTTGCCTGAGCCAGGGGTCACGGTAGTTATCTAAACGGTTTAATTAGGGGGTGAAACTTTAGACATGCGATATTTACACGTTTTGAGTTTGAGTTTATATTGAATTTTTCCGATGCGTAATCCTATTTACACGGGTTGTTCACTAATAAAAGTGATAGTGCTGCTGATAAAAATAATAAATCAAGTACTTCAAAAAAACTAAAATTATTGGTCACCTTACCCCTCGTATGACGTCATCGCCCCCCGGTAGTGACGCAACGCCCGGAAGTGGCGGAAGCAGTACGATCTGTCGACTGGCTCCTCCGCTGAGCTTGCACATTTTACTTCGCCGTTGTATTTGTGCACAATGGCGAAGTGACGGCTTCTTTCTTTCTTTCATTTTATTTTGAGATGCTCTGTTATTATAAGTTTCGTTTAGTTTTGGGATATCCACGTTATTTTTATATGGCTTTTTGTTATATTTTGTACTTATGTTTCAGACTATCTTGTTTATCCAGAGTTCGCAAGTGACTGCTGTTTTGATTTCTAGGTTTTGTAATAATTGAGTTTTTCGACTTGGTCTTACTCGGTAGCACCCTTAGTCACAACTCGCGTCTAGTTAATGACAATAGCATCGCCCTCTATTACCTGGAACTTATATAACTGGCTCAATGTAGGTGTAGGAACTACAGCCGGTCTATTCTGTAGAAATCTCACCGTGAAAACCCAGATGAAGTGAACTGTCATTCCACCTGTCGGTCTATGCTATTAAAATCTCACACTTAGTTGAAGAGAGGTGTCAGTAATGTCAATCTCTTAAGTTTTCGCAGCGAGATTATTACAGAATACATCGGCAGCTCTGCCTGACTTTTCGGGTAATATACCCGTAATCACGGAATAGATAATTATCTATTCCGTGCCCGTAATGTAATCTCAAATATCTTCAGCATAGCAACAAGACTGGGGAGCATCCTCAGAGCAAGTCAGACGCCAATAAATCAAGTCCGCCCCCTCGATACAACGGCGTCGCCTCATTGACCAGGGATTTACATACGGCTTCAAATGTTTGCGGTACGGTGACTTGGTATAAATAAATAACTCTTGAATATAAAAAGGGTGCCAGGGTGCAAGTGCTAATGCTGAGCATGTGGTGCTGAGTTCGATTCCCAGATCAGGCAATGTTTTATTAGGTTGTTCTATCTGGAATTTCTCTTTAGCAGACACGAAGTCTGCTCTTCTCTCTGGATTTCTGCTCGCTTGACAGCAATAGGCTGCCCCCCTAGTATATGGGACTTAAGCGTAACTGGCGAAATGTCGCTATGAGTAACTTCTGTCCAATCCTCCGTGGAAACAAGTAATGTTATGTTTATGCTAAAAAGGCTCTAAACCTTTGAGAGCATGTATTTTTTGTTGTGTTGTCCTTAGTTATAAAAGTCAAAGTCTAATCATGTAATTCAACGTCAAAACTTAATTTAGAAAACAGAATTGATTCTAGTCGGGCCTTCTAAAAGCTAGTTTGGTATGGAGAAGAATGGGCAAGTAACTCCATGGTTACTCTTTTAAAATTATTTATAATATTAGTACTGTAGGTACATTACATGTGAAAAAATCTATATGTTTGGCTTTTACCTTGACCAGAGACTAAGCATTGCCATACAAGAGGCCATGCCGCCGGTCCTGTGGGTACATTACCATTCGACAGCAATGCGGAGGAATTTCTAGGCGTCATATTTTAGTTTGTTAAGTTAGGATTTTTATTATTATTTATTGTGTTCGTATATATAGTTAGTTAATTAAGGAAGGACAGTGACAATTTCACAAATGTTTACTACCAACGCCCCCTGTCAATTGTCAGCCAGGTGCTAAAAGATCCTTTTTTTATTTTTAATGCTTTTAGCTATCTATTCCTCAAATAAAGATATAGAACTGGGACTGAAAACTTACTTTACAAGTTACTAAAACGAATGACAGTACGTCCCACGAACTCGCGATTCTGTCCCCCATGCTACGCATGGCTACCCTCGCGAGTCGGCACTACTTCGTCCGTCTGTCTGTCCGAGAGGGTTGAGCTTCACAGTAATTGTGATATATGGCTATACAAATGTGCTTAGAAATGCTGAAGCGTTTAAGTTGATTTGAAAGTCGATTTAATAATCCAGAGGAGCAATTCCCGAATATTAAAATACCGGTCGCATTCTAATCACTATCTGAATCTGTCATAAATACCTTTAGTTTAAGTACCAAAACTTTTGATATCTACAGTATTTCAAATGTTGTTCACTCAAAACTTCGTCACTTCCAAGTCCACTTCCACGGTCAGAGATGATATTGAAGATGCTAATAAATTGTGATCGCTTTTAAGAACGGCCATACGAGAATTAACCATCAGAACTTCACACAGCACACAGTTTTGTATGTTTTTCATGCCAAAAATATATGTTGACTACGTAGGTATTTATATAACGTCTGACTTACTATCCTTTCGAATGACTGTAGATGCCTTGAGGGACCAATTTTCTTTAAAACTAACTGAAGTACAGTTGGTACCGGGACACTACAGTGAGTAACCGTATTAAAAGTACTATATTTCAAATCTATTTAACTATGTTATTTTTTGATACCCATTGATCACAGCAGACCCTTCGACAAAACTCGTTAACTCACAAGTTAACCGATGTGAGTCAGAGCTTCCCAGTTAACTGATATTTATCTGCAGCTAGATTTGATTAGGGTCATGAACAACGTGATTTGATTATTTTAAAGTGTTTCGTCACTCAGGAATTAAATGGATAATGGATGTAATGTAACTAAACATAAATTTGATTTAATTTTAATTAAAATATAAAATATAATAACCTAAACTAACTAAAACTATTAACAAATTAAAATATGGCGTCGAAAAATTCCTCTGCATCGCTGTCGACTGGTAAAGTACCTAAATAAATTAAATTATAAATTAAATTAAATTAAAATAAGTACCTAACTAAACTAAATTAAAATTAACATTATTAATTATTAACATTATTTAAACTAAACTTTTAAAGGTTCATAGAGTATTTGCGATTCTGAACTTTTAAATCGAAAAGTTACCTAGTCGATAACGACCTTCTACGCCGTAGATTTCAGTTTGCTACGCCGTAGCTTTCACTTAGCTACGGCTACGCGGTCTCTACGCATTTTAACGTTACGGTGAAATTATACTTACATTATTATTATGTAATATTTTTTGGCTACCTTAAATTATGCTATAGTGTCAGGGAATCCCAACAGGCTTATTGTAATTTTTGAATTGTTTTTGTTTTTATTTGAACGCTTTTAACGTGCACGTTTTTTTAGATCATTCCCACATGTATAATTTCTACATGAACGATGTAACCAATGTATTGTAACAATATTTTGATTCAAAAAAATTGTCCATGGAGTTTCTTGTCTGTTCTTCTCCATAGAAACCTACTACGAGAAACGAGTTTAAAAATATATATAATGAAAATCCGTAAATGTTTGCAATAGGGCATGACGCAAACAACTTCATGTATTCGGCAGAACAACTTCTTGACGATTCAAAAGTGTAAGTGTAGTAATTGGTTTAATTTAAATAAATGCTTTGAGTTTGAGTTAGAGTAGAAATATCATTGTTATTTTTTGCGTCATGTTTACCGCAAATAAACGCATTTTCTTTTCATCTTATTTTTCTCAGTTTTGATCGACCAACTTGCCTCGATAACATGGTTACTTTGTTTAACTGTTTGATCTCAAAGTGGGCTGTAACCAGACACGTTGACAGTCGACATACACACCAACAAGGGGTTTCACTTGATACTTAGCTGTTGTGCAACCGGGGAGCTTTAGATAAGTGTTGATTCAAGGCATGTGTTTAATCGAACCTCAGATAATTCCATTTTGCTTTCCTAAAACTGTTATTCAACACCCTAGTATGTGCCTCGTGTTGTGAACCTTGTGAAATAATACTAAGTACAAGTAATAATAAATAATAGTAATTTACACAAGTACCGTTTTTTTTTGTTTTCGGGGGAAACCTTCAAAAGGCACCCGACCTCCCTCTGCGGAGGAGTGTGGGATTATTACGTCAAAATCAAAATCAAAAGTCTTTTATTCAAACTAGGCTGAGAATCAGCACTTTTTGAACGTCAAAATCACATAAGACAGTCTCCCCAAAACGCCCTCCCTTCACCACTTCCTAGTGCTTTAGCTGGGAAGAAGAAGTGGCGAAACAAACTCCCCAGCGGCACTGCTGTCTGTTCAGTTAGAAGAACTGGATACAGTAATAAGTAATTAACATTACGAAACACAAACATATTAAAATTATTTGCCATATGTCAGCTAGCACACGCCAATATTTAAAACTATACTCAAGCAGAAATAAATAATAAAAACAAAAACGCAAACAGAACTTAATACCTAAATAAAAGCCTCCAGGCATAAAGGGCGTGCCCACTTACATATGCAATGCTGCATTATGTTTATATATTATTATATAGCTGTAACTTGTAGCCACAAATGATAAACTAGGACCGTCGAAGTAAAATAAAGAAACAGTTAATTACTAATATAACAATTTCAAACTCAAACTCAAAGCATTTATTTCAAATAAACCAATTACAGGCACTTTTGAATTGTCAGGTCGGTCAGTCAGAAAGGTGAAGCTAGCAATAACAAAACCATAGTCAGCAAGTCACTAAAACCACCCCTGTGATCACCATAAGCACATAGAGGGGGTCCTGGTTCCTGTTAAAATACTAATTCTGAACCTCCTCTGTGCAACGCCCGTTTCTTCTGCGAAGCAGTGATGGTCGCGAAGGAGGAGGCGGAACGCGTGAGGGAGAGGCAAAATTCGCGCCCTCATGCCCCTAGTCGCCGCAGGAGACGCCCTGGGCGTCGGGAATCCCAGGCCGATTGCCGGCCACCAAAGGCGCGGCCTTGCGCGTTGTGTTCCACGCGCGCCTCAAAGAGACATCAGCACCGAGTGATGGGGCCTGCTAGGTCCCATGCCTGCCAGGGTCGCGGGAATGTCCGAAAGGGTTACCGTAGCCTCTGGCACAGGCAACTGATGGAACACGGGTGGGTTTTAGTCAGTAAGAGTCTGACACGCCCTCCCGCTCCGCCCAGAGCGGGAGATGATATTTGATGATTTTCCACCCTCAAAAAAAAAACATTCCTGGGGAGACTGTAAAGGGGCCTCCCTGAGCCTCGCTAATACACAAGTAGCTGCCGCCAACCTGGATGTAGCGCTCGCTGTAGCGTTCTAAACCTAACCCACTAACCCATTTGGTCGGGTGTCCTAGCTTAGTTACTGCGACCAACTGTGAGAAAAAGTCCAAAAACTTTTTGATGTTCATTAAAGTAAGTAAACACTTTATTTAATTCTAGCTTTTGCCTGCAGCTGCGCCCGCGACGAGATCCAAAATCATCCCACGGGAAGGTGCAACCTATGTATCTCATCGAAATCTGTTCAACCGTAAGACGAGACGGGGTAACAGAGATACTTTCGCATTTAAAATATTACAAGCAAAAAAAATAGCGACCTATTCAGGGTTATTGGTAAAACACCATCAACCTCTTAAGGGGTCATTGTACTCATCATTATGAACAACTTTTACTATGGGAACAAATATGAAATTGCGAAAAAAAATCAGCTGTTCCCTACATTTATGTTTGCAGAACTCGTCAAAATGTAGGGAGCAGCCGATTTTTTTTTCGCCATTTCATATTTGGTCCCATAGTAAAAATTGTTCATAGTGATGAGTACAGTGACCCCTTAAGAGGTTGATGGTGTTTTTCATTAACCCTGTATACAAATTTTAATCTCCTAATCAACCCCATTAGTCAAGAAATCAACCCAAATAAACAAATTAAATACAAACTGTGGCCTGCGGTTTTTCTCGCATCTATTGATATGGGAATCCCGATAAAAATTAATGTAAAAACGAATGTACAATTATAAATAAATAAAGCATAATAATATTGGTAATAACTTAAACTTTACGAATTAAAAAAAAAACTTTTTCGGCCAGTCGTGCCAATAAATGATCAATTATAGAAATAAAAAATATATATTTACACCACACATTGCAATAAATCTAGTTGATAGATTGAAACTTGTGAATATGAAAATTAAAGTATTTAATGTAGGTATATTGTTCTATGTTTTTTTTTTATTGTAATGTGTGTCTAGTTTGTGCAGAATATAAAAAAATCGTTTTCTTTTTAAAATTGATAAACTACCTAAAAGTCTCGAATTGTATCAAAACAAACAAAACCAAAAGTGTTCCTAATGAGATGACCATAAAGTTTCAGATTCAATTCCAGATATCGCATGTCTCCCTCTGCCTCTAAATTGAGAAACTACGCCATGTGGTGACGTCATTCTGATAATGAGCAATAAAATTGGACACTGCAGTTAACTGATAATTTGATAAGACAGCGGTCAGTCGGGGCAATGACCTTAGAGATAATTAATGAGTGTCTGGAAGCTCTCGTTTGAAATTATTTTTTTGTTTTTTTGTACCGAATTGTTCCACGTTTTGCCCTAGTCTATACTTCTGTGCTAATATTAAAACAACAACAACAACATCGATAGAAAAAAAATTGTTTCGCTTTATAGACTTGTCGATTGCCACAAATACATGCGAAACAAACGCGGCACCACATCAAAACGGAGGTGCAACAAGGAACAACGCGGAGGTGTAACCGGCTTCACGCGGAAAAACAGATACTCAAACCTGTGCGTTAGAACAGACAGTTTTAGCCTGTCGTACAACGGCCAAGTCATCAAATCAAATCACATAATTTATTTGCTTAATACATGTTAAAAAGGTGTTACAGGTCTAGAAGACACATTGTATTATCACCTAATGAGGTGTGCAAATTAATATATTAAGTACTAATTGTAACAATAATTATACGAGTACAGATTACATTTTAAATGACAGTTACAGTACACACACAGCTACAGTGCGGAACTACTGCGGTTTCGCGGCGGATGTTTGTGATACCTGCCTTATTTCTGGGTGGAGCTACACGATTACTGACAACTGCTTGCACTGACTGGACAGGGTTACTCAAATCTGTGCGGTTCTTTCACCAAAAGACAAGAAGAGATTTCAGACACTAATCTACACGGTCCTCGCATGATCGGACCTAGATTATGTCTGGACTAGAGACTGTGACCTCTGAGTTTGTTTCAGTGTGTCTCAGAGTAGTCGGCTGACCCCATCTATTTTTGCACTAATGATTTACAACATGATTGACTAGTAAAAGCGTTTGTATAATCCTGCTTTCATAAATAAAATCATTTATTTTAGTATAAAAGGGCAACATTTTGTAAAACACTGATTTAATGAGGTCGGCAATACAACATCACATCCAAATTCATCCCCAAATCGATTTCCTGCGGCTCATAAAGTAATGTTCTAAGACCCCCTCAGACACAATATTCAATCTATTGTCTACTTCATGTACAGGGTATAAAGTTTAAATAACCTTGACACTCTATCCAAGTGATTTATCAAGCAATTTTCAACCTTGTGAGAATGTAGTAAGGTATGTCTTAGCATGTGTGTGTGAATTTTGATTTTTATTGTGGTTTGAAAATAAGGCGATGAAAATGTTGTATATTCAAAAAGTGATAAATCAAGTAGAATTGGTTTTCTACGCTGTTTCAAGTGAAAATAAAATTCACCCTTACTCAATGATTAGGCATTACCTAACTATTGTTATTATTATTATTATAATTTGTCTTGGACTATCTCGGGACCCGGGGGTCCCAGACCTTGGGAAGGCGTACGAGGGGCCGAAGTCAACTCGCAGAGGCCCGATAGACGATTTCAATGAAATGGGGCACCAGCCGACGATTATCCCTACACGCAATATGGAAGTGCACCCAAGGATAACCCCCAGTTGGTGCAGGACTATTGCAGGATAGGGAAACAAAGGTATTGGACTATGGATTTGGGTAGCTTAAGTGGGCTGGTTATCTAGGACTATGAAAAGGCTATGGCTGTCTGACTCAGGTTTTATATAAAATAATACACAGATAAAATGGCAGGGGATTATTATTATCAATATTGTGGTCGGCTTCTATAGCCGGATGCAGCTGAATACCAGTATTTTACATGGAGCGATTGCCTCTCTGATCTCCACAACCCAGTTCCTGCGTAATACGGTGCCTTTTGGTTAGGCTGAAACTGCGTTTCAAACCTTCTGATTTCTGACTACCAGTAACGACTGTCGAAGATCTAATAAAAATATAAATATAAATAAAATAAAGCCTCATTTCATGCAAAGTTATACATTGGAGGGATTTTAAAGTTACTATTAAGGTGACTACATGACCTAAACGCAAGTTTTACAAAATAATTGCATAAATCACTAAATATCTCCACTGGCACCCGAGCTAAGATTAAACTTGTGTTATGACTTATGAGTGCCAGGGCTCTCTCTGTTAAACATTTACTCCAGTACGGAGTTTGTCATGAACTCTTATAAATGTATGTAAAGATTATTAAAATCAATAAACAAACTAAATCTCCATGGAAACCACATACAGTATTCTACACTCGAACCAATTTTCGAATAATTGATCCGAGCGGATCCGAGGTACTTATTACCTATCGTAATGTAGTGTAAAAGAGATGGTATACAATTTCCGTTCGTTCTTTCATAAATTTTTGGTCGGATTACATAACAGGGCACTGTCTCAGAACAATAACTAAAGTGTTCTGAGGGGCATATATAACTATAATGGGGCACCACATACATTGCAATTCTATTTTATGTTTCGTCGATTGAACTGCAATGTTCCCAACTCAAAAAACACTTTTATCAGGTTAATTAACCCAGTTTTACATTTTAGTGGCGCGACGCGTAACAGGAGTTAAAATGTTAATTACGTAACTCCGAGTTTACAAACTCTACATTTATTTATTTATACCGACTTAACATGCAATTCGCCTTACAGTACCCAGATAGTAATTTGACAGATGTAATGACATCTATACTAAAAAGCAATGACAAAAGACTTAAAATGTCTATTTCACGAAGTCCGTTCGGCTTTGATTGTAGTAGTGACGTATCCCGACAAGCGCGCTTGTGTGTGCCCGATCGACAGATCGACACTGAGCGCTCTCGAGGTTACGCACACAAAAACAATGTGCATGTGCACGCTTGACAACATTCATAGCCAAACGGACTTCGTGACATAGAACATCTGTATCTGGGATTAAAAAAACAACTATAGCTTCTGCCCCCGACTATGCCCGCGTTGTTGTGAACTATTTTCTTGAAAAACATACCCTATGACATTCGGAAATAGTGTAGCTTTCTGCCAGTTAATGGAGTTTTTAAATCTGATCAGTACTTCCAGAGAATACCTACATCAAGACTTACAAACTTAGCCTCTATAAAATATTATTAGTATAGATGACAAACCCTATGACAGCAAAACGAACGCACCCAAACCCAGACAACCAGAGACTAAAACCTGTCAAAATCGAAAGACGTTACAGATTCCGCTGAAAAATGCCGGTAAAACGGTAAACCGCAAACAATTTCCTTGGTAAAATTGTGGATTAGCGACCCCTTCACAAAACCCAGCAATGAAGAGATGAACTTGGAAATTTTCCATAGTTCAAAAACATACCTAATGGATGACAACCAAAGTTGTAGCCAAAATGGTTTTAGTAGTGTTAATCATTCCACAAAAGTAATGATTGCTGTGTTTATAGTAATATTTGTGGCTGTCATTTTAACTTGTGTGAATTATGTATCGGTTGTGGGCGACAACGGTTTCGTCAATAAGTATGAGAGTGATCGTAAATACCGTCGCCACGCCTTGAAGCATGTTATATCTCTGAGCGAGAATAACCTCAATCACAGCACGCAGTTGGCGGAAAGGTTCCCCTACGTAGTTGCTGTGACCAGAAACTCTAGTACTTTATGGTCCTTTGCGTGTTTTGCAAGTGTTATATTAATGAAGTGGATTGTTACTTCGGCACATTGCAGGTGAGTGATCTCCAAATGAACTGAAATTAAAAAAAACACTTTTGTACGTCCAAATTTTTTCTGTATCCCTATTTTATTACCGTTAGGGTATTTATTAATATTCACAAAAACTTCTCATATCAAATAAACTATTAAAATTAAAATATAATAACCTAAACTAACTAAAACTATTAACAAATCAAAATATGGCGACGAAAAATTCCTCCGCATCACTGTCGACTGGAGACCCAAGAGACTGGCGGCATTGCCACGTTGTATGGCAATGCTAACCCTCTGGCCAAGATAAAGGCCAGCCCTTGGATCACGGGAAGTGTCAACAAGCCGTTTGGAGATCTCGTTAAACAAACCGTGAGGACTCGGACCCCCCGGCCGAGGGCTTCAACCCCAAACGGCTCGAAAATATATTTACTGATAAGGTTATTATACTTTCGCCGCTTGAGGTTTTCCGCAGCCGCAGCAGCGGCGCCAGCACAGCACGCCGAGCAGGAAGATGGGATGCTGCAAGAGTATCGACACACGTTGCGTCCCACACTAAAGGCCTACCCACCTTCCAAGGAAATAAGACATGCCGTCCGGTCTCTTGCCATCGTCGTGAGTCAAGCCATTAGGGTCTAATACAGCTGAAACGCCGACGGTGACAAGAGCTCGTCGGATGATGTCATTTATGTTCGCGTGCCGAGCTAAGCGGCCCGCACTTCGGTTGCAAGACAGGCCATGGTGTCCGAAGTTGTTAACAACTTCGCCATAGTGACGGCGATGAGGAGAACAACAAGGAGCTCCTAGTCATAAGGAAGCAGCGAGGCGGAAATTAGTGTCGTCGAACAAAGTGCCGATGTTGGACGACGGTAGTGCATGAAGCCAAAGACCCAAATCCCACTTACCCACAACAAGCAGGCGTGCACGCTCCGCAGTAGTAGCAGACGTGTTAAGTAAATTGATTTGTACTACTCTGCAAAGCGACTCATCTCTGTCGACATCGACATGTCTCTGGGAAGATAGATTATCAGGTTGATCTGAATTCAGGCAAGCGAGTCTCTAGGCATCCATAGCCTCGGTGAAGCACGGCACATCAAAATTAATCAGTGTGGGGCTAACATTTTTTTGATTAATTTTTCAGTGCCGTAGACCGAGGATATGAAAGGCGGTAAACTAACACTAGACATTATGCGGAAATTAACGTCGTTTTTACGTCCAAATTAAATGAGATATGTTTTAAAACTAGATAAGTTCGGTGTTTTCTAACGGACTACTCTGAGCCGATTGACCGAAACTAACTCATAGGGCTCAGAGTCTCTTTTAAAGTCCAGGCATAATCTTGGTCTCCGGCGGGATCTCAGGGCGGCATGGAGAGTGCGATTGTCGCAACCCAGCGCTGGGCACGCCATGGCACCGAAGTTTGACTTTCCGGTGTCAAAAACACATCAACTTACTTTCATAAATAACGTTTTAGTGATGGCAATCGCTGGTAATTTGCAGGCGCTATCTAGCGGCCACCGCTGTTCTAGGAAACCGTAGGTAGCTTTAGACCTATTTAGTACCTTAGTACCTTATTAGTAAGACTATTTTAAAATATACACAATTAAAACTCTAGAAATGCAGAATAAGTAAAGGAACGCACCCAAAACACAACTTGACTTAACCTAAGACAATCTGTCAAAAGCGTAGAAGACCTAGAAGACAGATCTAATTTTTCTAAATTATGGTCAAATTCTCGAATGGTAACCGCAACAATTTTCCTAAATAAAGATATGGATAGGAACACAAAAATTTTCATAGGTGTGATGGCAGTGATCTTTATTTTGATCATAATGACAGGTGTACAGCTGAATTCGGTTGTGGGTAACACCGGTAAATACTCGTCTGACCGTAAATGCCCTCAAGCCTTACGCCATGTGATATCTCTAAGCGAGAATGACCAGAATTACACAATGCATTTGGCGGAAAGGTTCCCTTATGTGGTTGCTGTAACCAAAAACTCTACTAGTATATGGTCTTTTGCATGTTTCGCCAGTGTCATTCTAGCAAAATGGATTGTTACTGCGGCGCATTGTAGGTAAGTTATTACACAATCAGCTTATAACGTCCACAAAACAACTGAATGCTTTGAGAGAATTCGTCTTAAAGACGAGAAGCGCCAAATACAATGATGCTGATCAGCTCTACTGTACACGGAGTGACCGGATTTTCAAGACCAAATTTGGTTTTGCTAGTCATCAGAGAGCTCACGAATGAAAGAAAATTTGTCTGAGTCGTTGTCGCCGGATACGGTGAAGAGGACTATACACCCGCTGCTGTAACACAGGCCTCGTCAATGTGAGAGGGAGTGGACCGTAATCTACAGAGCTACCGCTGCTCACAAAGCTGCAATGAATCATCGTTCGCTTTTAACTTGGCCATAACACACACTTGGGTATTGCCACTGGCTTAAGATTTCTTATCTTCGTCTTCTTCGAGTCGGTGGTACGACAGTAATTCAAATTTTGTTGGCCCAAAACTTCGCCACTTCCACGGTGCTATCGGTGGCAGCGCAGATGTCACTTTGGCTGCATGTTTTGGGGCACAGAGGCACGATAGGAGGTGAAACATAGTTTGTGGTACACCCTGCTGCCACTCGAGGCTTGTGGTGACTGGCCTGCTTGTCCAGATGTGTGCTATAATATAATATAGGATGATAATGAAGTTAAATAATATATATTCCGTCTCGCCTAGCCTTTTTCCAACTATGTTGGGGTCGGCTACCAGTTCAGCCTTCACAACGCAGTTATTGGGTAATACGATATCCCTTGATCAGACTGGCTACCCGTACCGTGAAAGATCTACAAACAACAGCCGGAACCAACGGCTTAACGTCTGTCTCTTAACCAACATTATGTTTCCTTGCAGGATCCCTGGTCACACTCATCGCGCGATCCTCTACCACGATTTCGCTCTCAATCAGACGCATTCCTTTCCAATTCTCTTCTGGCGGATCCATGAGAGGTACAACAAAACACAGCTTACTCCCAAATACGACATCGCAGTCGCCAAATTGAATGTGGAAAGCTACCACTTCACTTTGAGACCAGCGGTCTTTGATGAATCCATAGCAACAGAAATAGAAGCAAGCGTCTGGAAGACGGTGTCTACAATGAATAAGAAGCTGTATCTGACGAACCAGTTCGATAAATATGATGTCAAAATTGGGAACGCAGGCAGATGCTTCGAAAGCTACGGCATAGAAATTGATGACAGCTTAATCTGCATCGATTCTTCAGACTTCGAAGATTGTTTTACGCACGATTTCGGCCCCATTTATTCGGGAGATAAAATAGTGGGCCTCTTATTGACAAAGCCTTCGGATTGTGATATGAAATTGTCTATTTTTACAAATATTTCTTATTATACTAATTGGATTTTGAAGACTACTCATGATTGATATTTTGTGTTTTTTGTCGTTGTTTTATTTTAATTTTTAGGTCGTTATGGAATATAAGTTATTTTTCATGTCTGTATCACTAAGTAAGGATAAGCGAGTACAAATTTTCTCCAGTCCAACTTACCCCGCGTCCTAACCGTACGCGATCGACACGATCATTTGTATGAATGATGATGACGTACAAACGCGACTTGATTGATCGCACGAAGATTACATAGATAGATAAATTGTTTATTTGATGCACACAAAAGACCTCTTTTGGTCAGGCACCTGTCTCACCACCGACTAGGAAGCGACTAGCTCGACGATTTTATCGCTCAATAAACGTAATAAAGTTTGTAGGTCCCGTGTAGGTAAAAGAGATACATGTATTAATAGTTGATTGCTGACTGTTCACACCGCCTGCGAGTACTCGTTTGTCTTAGCGACAAGAGCTATCAAAGAGAGTACTCGCTCAGCGACCCTCGCTTGGCGAGCAGAACACTCGCTGAGAGACTCAACGCTTGGTACATACACTTAGCTCTCGCACCCTCTGCTCGTTGCGCGCTTAAGTACTCGTTTTTAGTTGCTAGCTCTACTCGCTTCTCGTTAATGACCTGCGCGGCGCCGCGGCGCTAGGGCTGGAGCCGAGTCAACGAGTCGCTTTGCATCTGCAAGGTCAACCGCCCATTCCCCCGTCATCCACCAGGCGTCGTCAACCATCGGCACCTACCATCATCAGTTTCACAACGACGCATTTGCCTGTGATCGTCACCGAGGGTAAAAGTCGCATTGCAGGCAGTAGCGACGCTTCAGCAGCGCGTGGTGTAGAATTTAAGCTAACCTTACTTATGCACCTGTTCCACGATTGGCGATTAGAGAAAATCGAATAGAGGTAGCAACTAAAAACGAGTTGGCGAGCAACGAGCAGCGATTTCACGACGGCGTCGAGCGATAACTCACTGGTATACGCATGTACCAAGCGCGAGTCTTTCAGCGAGTGTTCTGCCCGCCAAGCAAGCGACGCTGAGCGAGTAGTCTCTTTGGTAGCTCTTGTCGCTGCGACCAATGAGTTCTCACCCAGCGACGTTCGCTTGGTGGGCAGAACACTTGCTGAGAAACTCGCTAGTTACATACGCCTACCAGTAAGTGACAGGGCAGTCATTCTACTCTTGGCACTCGCTCATAGTCCAGTGATTAAACTATCCGAACTACACTACTACTAGTTGCTAGCTCTAGTCGCCTTTCGCTAATCGTCAGCGGTGGGACACAAACAACTAAATTAAACAACAAAATAACAAAAACAATCACAATATCATCCATAATAAGTTGTATGTGTAGATTTCAAAATCCAGTTAGTATAATACGAAACATTGGTAAATATCGCCAGCTTCATGTCACAGTCCCTGGGCTTCACCGCCAGGATACCGACGACCTTATCACCAGAGTACAACGGTCCAAATTCATGGATGAAACAGTCTTCGTACTCAGACACATCGATACAAATCATACTTTCATCCAGTTCCACTCCATAGCTTTCGAAGCACTTTCCTGCATTAGTGATCTTCACTTCATACTTTGTCAAATCATTTGTCAGAAAAAGTCTCTTGTCCATAGTTGACACTGTCTTCCAGATACTGGCGTCGAGCTCAAAAGCCTCCCTGTCGTCGAAGACTGAAGGCTTCATGGTAAAAGGGTAGAAGTCCAGGTTCAGTTTAGCGACGGCTATGTCGTAGCGTGGCGTTGGGTTACTGATGTTGAACTTCTCGTGGAGACGCCAGAATAAGATGGGATATGTATGAGTGTAGTTGCGAGCGAAGTCGTGGAAGAGGAGGACGCGGTGGGTCGCGCTGGGGCGCCTGGAACAAAGTATTTTTTTAAGTTATTGGGTAGTGGCACGCCAAGAGGTATCGTTTTACCCAGTAACTGAGTTGTGGAGGTGATAGGCAGTCGCTCCATGTAAAATGAGACAAAGCTGCAATGTGTCATACTGTGCCTGTTATACCCGTCACACAGCAATGCTTGGTGGTGTACATAGGTATGGTGTGGTAGTACTTGCGGACGAGATCATTCACGAAGCTCACTACGGATAATACATTCCTGAAATCAAGCAATTATGAATTACAAGCAAAGAAAATAAAGTATTATTTTCACGAATGATTGAGTGAAACTGGACAGTAAAAATTAAAGTCACAGTTTTCAGTAATAGGCTTCTATCAGATTAGCCGGTAGATGTATTTTATTTGTTACCAAAATTGATTCAAAATTTCTTTGAAACATTCTTTTTTAGCACACGTTTAACAAACATTTCATTCAAGTCATAACTCAAGAAAGGTTTCGAACTATGCAATCGCCTGAGTACAACCTGAGGCGTAATAGCATAACGCTCTCAATGGCAATGCCTTTCATTTTGACAGTTCAACAACAACCATTACGTTAGTAATGCACTGGAACAGAAGCAATTTCAAACATTATGAAGCAATTTGTCAGCAAATTCCTAAATTTTTTTTTTGATTGTTATTGAAAGTTTGTTACGCAAATGCTGATCGCTCTTACCTGCAATGAGCCGAAGTAATCACCCACTTTATAAGAACAATGCTAGCAAAGCATGCAAACGACCACAGAGTAGAAGAGTTCCGAGTTACAGCAGCTACATAAGGGAATCGCTGAGCAATTGACAGTGACGAGTTATCAACCAGAGAGATAACCCCCATAGCTTTGGTTTTGGTGAACTGATAAACTGTCTCCCCCTGCATATAGTCCCTCTTTCGCTCCTCAACGGTAATGTCCGTGGCAAATTTCACCATCACACAGACGGCCATAATGGCTATCAATATTAGAACGGTTAAAACAATACACGCTGCTTTCATCCTAATAATTATGTCTTGTATTGATGTCCGTCTTTTGTGATTTGAAAGTGTTTTACAAGATTGTATGATGACTGATAGGATTTAGCACGAGGATTTTGTAAGCAAAGACTTCTTTGTACTAAGTCTGATGACAGATGGATGACAGAAGTTTTAAGGGTTTTTTATTTCAGTTTTTTTAAGATGCGGGTGGCCTTTCAAGAGAAGTTTTTAGCAGAGCAGAGAGCTTTTTTACACCGAACTAATGGAGAGTCGATTTACGTGTAAGTACTACAAAAGTTTCTCGAATGGTGATATTCAGGCTTATTAGTAACGTTTCTAGCTTTTAAAAGTTCCATTTCATTGATTTTCTTCCTCGGTGTTCAGAAATCTTAGACCATTTATATGTTAGATGGTGTGAGTAAGAAAATCAACAAACTAAAAATAAAAAATAAAACATTAATTATTGGCACAATTATTTTTTATGCACGATTCACTCTTTGAAGAATCAAGGATCTTTCAGGTTGGTAGACATTTTGTGAAACGGTTTTGTTAGTTCAAATATGGTGGCGGTAGTTTAAATTTTGGCCACGCGCCAAAGATTATTTGAAAGCTATACCGTACTATTTAAGTAGTTACTTCAGAAAATCTACAATACTCAAATACAAACCACTTGACTCCTGCTAATCCCATGCCCGTCGATTTTCCGCGGTGTTTGTCCACGAGTTATGGTGTCCGAGTTCGCAAATATTGACACGTTCGGAGTTAAGCGTGCATTAGGCTTATTGGTCTGCATAGAGGTGCTGGAAGTGGCAACTTAGATTTAGATACTCATAAGTACAACATTTTGAAGTGCTTAGAAACTATCTCATGTTGGTAGTTTTCAAGGACTGTGCAATTTTGTGTGTTGTAACGGGGTCGTATTTGACCCAGGCAGGCATGGCTCCGCTAGAAATCACGGCACAGCGGACAGAGCTCCGGCAGTATCTCAGGGCGGCATAGAGAGTGCGATTGTCGCAACCCATCACTGGGCACGCCACAATTGCGGCAATAAATCCCCTCTTTGAGGAGTAGCTAGAGAGACGCCACGGCGTCCTCACCTTCCGCCTGACGCAGGTCCTCACCGGACACAGTTGCTTTGGGAGGTTCCTGTACTGGATAAGGCCGGAGGAAACGCCCGGGTGTCACCATTGTGTGGCTCGCCCGGAGGACACGGTGGAGCATACGGTAGAGGTCTGCCCGGCTTGGGCGGAGCACCGCCGTGTCCTGGTGCAGGTGATTAGCGGTGGCGATCTCTCGCGTCCGGCCCTGGTCCAGGCCATGGTACGGAGCGAAAGGGCATGGGAAGGCGTCACCTCCTTCTGCGAAGCAGTGATGCTCGCGAAGGAGGAGGCGGAACGCGTGAGGAATACCAAAAATTCGAGCCCTTACGCCCCGAGCCACCGTAGGAGACGCACTGGGCGTCGGGAATCCCAAGCCGATTCCCGGCCACCGTAGGCGCGGGTATACGGACGGCGAGCAATGGGTAGCTCGCCATTCGATAAGGACCAGGCCCGGGCTGACGGCGCGTTGTGAACCATGCGTGCCTCAAAGAGATGTCAGCGCCAATGACGTGGTCCGCTAGAGCCAATGCCTGCCAGAGTTGCGGGAAAGTCCGAAAGGGTTACTGTGGCCCCTGGCACAGGCAACTGAAGGAACACGGTTGGGTTTTAGTCAGTAAGAGTCTGACACGCCCTCCCGCTCGGCCCCGAGCGGGAGAAGTTATTTAAGCTCACCGGCAATATTTTGGCAGCAAAAACCGAGGAATTGTACAAAATGTTACATCCGTCCTGCGGTATAGAGTGTTATTGGGTTTGTCCTTAAGGATTTCTTGAATCAAAAGTAGCCAGTTTGTGCCCAGTTGGTGGCAACAGTGTACCCCTAATGTGGATTACCTGTGTAATGATATATTGCGTATGTTTCCTTTTCAATAAATTGGTTCCCGCCGCGCCGCCGCCGCCCCTTGACGCTGCGCCGTCCGTACCTTTAGGCGAAAGCGCCAGAAATATTTTTTTTTCCTGAAATTCAGACCCAGAAATTCAAATTTTCTTACAATGTTTGCAACTTTAGTTTTTAAAATCATCTATACAACACACACGGTCTTATTACAAAATAAGGATTTTCTTTAGACTTGGTTTAAACCATCGAGACTGCTTTTGAAATAAGAACCGAAATACAGTTCCTTTTACAAAATTGAAAACTTAGTCCGATGGTTGTCAACTTTATTATAGCAGGTATAAAGTTCGAAATACAAAAACTGGCTCAAAGGATTAGGCTCAGGCTAAAGATAGATCGTATTTTGTAATAAGATAATAATTTGGTCTAATTACCTTATTGAATGACGATTTCATGAAATTATTACATTTGTGCCCAATTTCAACATAGAGAGTTGTAGGTATCTATTAAGTTTTGTGGGGTACCTTAGTTAGCGCATCCCCCTTCCATAAGTCCACTCTTTGCCTTATTTAGTGTACGTACATGTGTGTGTCGGCTCCCCTCTTGTGGGAGCTTAGCGTATTTGTTCAGATTTGCACCGCCGCGGTTCACTTGTTAGAATTAAGTGATATACTTTATCCAATTGATTATATTTTCTGAAGCCCTTTTAGTGAGGGCTTGCTGAACTATAAATATGAATTATGAGAGCCGCGGAACTTGTGCAAAGCTTTTTATATTTTGCAAAGTGCTTTTCTGGGGATTCTTGTCTGTTGTTTTTTTTTTTTTTGTTTTACCTTCTGATAGATTACGCACAACCAAAACTCTAGAAAGAGTTTCTTATAACATGCAGGTGAACACCAAGGAAGGATTTTTGAAGATTAATTTCCTAAAGAGGTTAAATAGGATGAAAGTTCATCACCTTTGCCGATGTGAAATCCTTCGAGCACAGGTCTTGTTTTTCCATAATTTTGCTATGAAATAAACAACAACTAAGTACACCAGGCACAGCTATCACAACCTTTCGACAGGCTGACACATTCCGATTACCAGCACCCTAATGCGTAACAACCACAATCTGAATAGGTATTTTTGAAGGATATTGCTAATCCATTGCTTCATATGTTCGAAAAATTTGTCAGCTCAACAACGTAAATAACGCAATGAATGTTGTTGAACTGTCACAATGAAAGACATTTGTACTGTTAGTGTGTTACTATGCCTTGCCCCTAGCTTGCCCCGACCGCGACGACAAATAGCTGTCGAAAGAATATGGTCGTCTATTTGATTTTAACTGACAACATTTTCGGGTTTTGGATTTGTGAATAGCGTTTAATTAGGACTTCTTCGATAACATTGATTATTGTTTGATTCAGCTCGGAAGCGTATCGAATGATTATGAATAGTTATGATGCTCTGAAACCGCGCAATAGTTGTTGTTACGAACCTAGCCTTTACCCAAGTATGTTGCGGTCGGCTTCAAAGTCAAAGTCAATGCATTTATTTCAAGTAGGCACCATCTGAACGTCAACATTTACATTAAAATAGAATTGATTCTAGTCGCCCCTTCCAAAAGGTCGTTTCGTATGGAGACAAATGGGCAAGAAACTCCACCGTTACTCGTTTAAAATGTTTTGAAAATTTTGTATGATACTTACATTATATTTATATAATTTGACGGCACGGTTGGCGCAGTGGTTAAGCGATTGACTGCTGCACTGCCTGTTCGATTCCAGCACGGAACAAATATTTGTATGACCTACAAGTAGTTGTTCCGGGTCTGGCTGTTTGTGCATGTCAGTTTACATGTTTGTAAACGCGCCCACAATACAGGAGAAATTCCTAGTGTGGGGCAACGATAAAAAAAAATGGTATGTGAAGATGACGTATACCTAGAATAAAATTACTATTACCATACCTACGACTTATTCGGTTTGTTTTGACGATTTTCAAGCTTGCCTGGCCCAGCAGTGGGCTTCTTTAGATAGAATACTCTTTATTATGTACGCAGGACAACATATCAAGCTATACATTTCCAGTATCAGCTGACTTCTCACTGTATGAAAAGCTCAGCTAAATAAAACTGGAAAGCATAATAGGTATATGTCGCCGTGTGTACTTACGTGGTACTTACACTATAAAAATTACAGATATAAATGATGATTTTTTACACATTTTGACACATTGAGCGGTCCTATCGCTAAAAGCAAGCATTTGTAGGTATTCTAAGTTTTTGTCGTCGAAAATCGATCACACTCACCCCAATATCCAGTAAAATAGCAATCCCAATCAAAACACTTCAAAATAAATCAGATTCGCCATCAGATAACTCGGTACAATTGTAGTGGGGACTGTATGATGTAATTCAGTGCTATCTATTGATGCGTCTCGTTGTAATGTAGATTCGTATCGATATGGGACGCCCCGTCGAGATGGCTTGACGAGAAAATACGAAGTCAGTGTCTTTTGTTTGATATTATTATGGTCTGGGATATCGAAGCGGAATTATTTTCGAAGCTTTTCTTGTAGTTTCTTCATATTCTTCTCTTGAATTATATTTGGGAGTAGGTTATAAACATGTTATAATAATGTATTATTATGCGCGGTAATTGCCTAACACACTAACAGTAGCAATGGCTTACCTACATTTTGACAGTTCGACAACATTCATTGCGTTGTTGAGCTGACAAATTGTTCGAACATATGAAGCAATGGATCAGCAAAATGATCTTTTAAAATGATTTAGATTGTGATTAGTGTGTTTAGCAGTTAGGGTGCAGTATGTCGATTCTGTAAATATGTGACCGTGAAGTGAACACTTAGGTGAAGTGAGCGTGGAGTGAGCTGTCAGTGTCATCCCACTGATGCTAGGGATTGACCAAGCGTTACATTTACAATCATAATCGAGATTGTAATTATTATTTTATGCTAATTCTGTTGATCACTTTATATTATTTTAAGGCTAGTATTTAAATGGCAAAAAATTACTATTTACGGGATTTTTTTTAATAAAACAGCAAAACAGAAATTCAGTTAGAAACTCAAATACTTAAGTTCTTTTATTTTGATTTCCTAAACTAGTTTTTGACTGAATTTCTGTTGCTGTTTTATAAAAAAAAAAACCTAAATAATAATCTTTAGACACTTTGAAATAATATAAAATGATCTACAGAACTAACATGAAAAAACATTATTAAAATCTCGATTATGATTGTAATTATGTACCTAATGCTTGGTCAATCCCTAGCATCACTGGGACGACACTGACAGCTCACTCCACGCTCACTTCATCTAAGTTTTCACGGTGAGATGGTTACAGAATCGCACTGCTGGATCCAATCACTAAAATACAAAAATACTTACGATTCTAGATGTTAGTAAACAATATAACTAAAATGCTATGTTAGTACTTAAATTCTACTATAGGCAGTGGTGTCTATAAGATGCCTCATTAAGGGGCTTCCGTCATGACTATCAGCAATAACTTTCAAGGGGCTGTTGCTACTATCCCGCCATCTGGTGAGAAGAGATGCATTACTTTTCTGCTCGACAGTTGAGAAGCTAGCCACTCTGCCTTCAGCAAACATTGCAGATGCACAGCAATATCGTGGCAGTCGCAACAACGCCCTAAACTGCTGACGTCATGACCGTGGTCAAAATTTTAGTCAAACTAAAAAGTGACAGTGCCAGTGGAACTGGGTGCCACTTTGGAGTCTATTATGCATCCCTACATCTTAGTTAGCAAGTACAAGGCAATGTGATTCAGTGAACAGTGTTTCTGATCTTTTTTTCTGTATAATAATAATTATTTATTTATTTATTCTAACAATCCAAAATCGTTAGTCACAAAAAAAATCCTTACAAACTATGTTATCTTATCACAGACATATTTTATTTGGTCATGCCACAATTACGGCGCTAAGTTCTTTGTGAAGTGGCTAGAGAGGCGCCACGGGCGTCCTTACCTTCCGCCTGACGCAGGTTCTCACCGGACATGGATGCTTCGGGAGGTTCCTGTTCAGGATAAGGCGGGAGGAAACGCCCAGGTTTCACCATTGTGTGGATCACCCGGAGGTCACGGTGGAGCCTACGGTGGAGGTCTGCCCAGCTTAGGCGGAGCACCGTCGTGTCCTCGTGGAGGCAATCGGCAGTGGCGATCTCTCGCGTCTGGCCCTGGTCCAGGCCATGGAACGGAGCGAGAGGCCATGGGAAGCCGTCACCTCCTTCTGCGAAGCAGTGATGCTCGCGAAGGAGGAGGCGGAACACGTGAGGGAGAGGCAAAATTCGCACCCTCACGCCCCTAGTCGCCGCTGGGCGTCTGGGCCTGGGAATCCCAAGCCAATTCCCGGCCACCGAAGGCGTGGCATTGCGGACGGCGAGCAATGGGTAGCTCGCCGTCTGACAAGGACCAGGCCCGGGTCGACCGCGCGTTGTGATCCCCGCGCGCCTATAAGAGATGTCAGCAACAATGACGGGGTCCACATGAGCTGATGCCTGCCAGGGTTGCCGGAAAGTCCGAGAGGGATACCGTGGCCCCTGGCACAGGCAACTGAAGGGACATGGGTGAGTTTTAGTCAGTAAGAGTCTGACACGCCCTCCCGCTCCGCCCACAGCGGGAGAAGTTATTTGATGATTTCCAGCAATAAAAAAAAAATTAAAAAAGTACAGATATATTGCAAAAATGTAGGTAAATAAGAGGTGTGTAGTCATGAAACCTCTCGCTCGAGTTCAGGATAGATTGCCACACTATCTAACTAGAGTCCGATACTTATTATTAATTAAACTCACAGTTCATAACTGACCGCGTTGCTTTTCTAAACTACGTAACAGATTTTGATGCGGTTTTCACCACCATTTACAGAAAATATTCCGGAAGGTTTTTGCCACAGATGTAGAGTAGGCTAGATACCATAAGCCGTCCGACCAAGCGTGCCCGAAGTTTGTGCTATGCACAAATTTGACGAGCTACAACTTTAGTTTGTTTTCGATCGCGCCAGTGGCGAGTTGTGTCGTTGAGGACATAAAAATGCCAAATTGTGCCGTTATAAACTGTAAAAACTCTTTTGGGGTAGTAAATCGAGTCAATGGAGGTATTACCTACCATCGGTAAGTAATTTTGTTGCTGGTATTGCTTTGAGGGACCATCACTGGGCGCTTTGTCTATACGCAACGTAATGCAAACGACAGAAACAGTGTAAGTTTCGTGGTACAGACGCTTTCATAATTTTTCTGTCAATTGGTTATACTAGTGATGTACGACTTGGTACTTTTAAATCGATTTGATTAATCGAAAATCGATATTGACAAATTAGCAAAGTTATGAGAGTCGCATTTTGACTTTAAAAATGAATAATATGAATTTGGAATACAAGTAGGTACTTATCTATTTTGAATTTGAATTTCATGTTTCAGTTTTCCGCGTGATCCCGTTTTTAAAAAGTCATAATTTTAAAAAGTCATGTAAAGCCACAGTATTGGAGTTAGCGTTGTCTGACCATACTGCGCAGTTATTGAAATGTCCAATTAGTAACGTATGTACTTTTAAACGGTGGACTAAGAGAAGACGTGACTACAATAACGACAACATCAATAAGTTTAAGGGCTATCTGCAAAACCTAACTTTTTCAGACGTCTATGCAGCCAAGGACCCAAATGTAGCGTATAAGGAGTTCGTAGATATTTTCATTTTGCTATACGATCAGTGTTTCCCAGAAAATCTTATTTCAGTTAATGTCCACAATAAACAAAAATGGGTATCACGTGGTATTAAAAAGTGCAGTGCGAAGAAACGACAATTATTGTGGCAGTATCGAATAAAACCTACTCAACAAAATAAAACGAAATTTAAGAATTACTCAAAACTATATAAAAGAATTATAAATTTAACACAGAAAGCACAAAATAATTACAAAATAAAAACATCAATAAATAAATCCAAAACTACCTGGCAAATTATAAACGAATCAAAATTAAATATCCCAAAGAATAATATCCCCAAAATTAGAATTAATAATGAAATTATCTCCGATCCAAACCATATTTCTAATTCATTTAATAATTATTTTATTGACAAAATTCAACCCTCGATAAATTCAGGGCATAGAATAACAAAACATATTTTGAACAGAAAGGATTCTATGTTTATCTTTCCAAGTTTGCCGCATGACGTATCTAAAATCATTCTAGCTTTAAACAATACAAATAGTGTGGGATATGACGGGATCAGTACAAAAATACTGAAAACAGTAGCTAATGAAATAAGTCACCCTCTTAGTCATATTATTAATTTGTGTATAAGTGAAGGTATTTTTCCAGATGCATTAAAAAAATCGGTAATAAAGCCTCTGTTTAAAAAACAAGACAGGGAACTAATGGAATGCTACAGGCCAATTGCATTAATTCCGATGTTATCAAAAGTAATTGAATACTATATTTATAATCAACTTAGTTTTTATTTAGAAGTGAACAATATTCTCTGTGACGAACAAAAAGGATTTAGAAAAAAGAAAACAATAAATATGGCAGTTTATGACTTTTTGCACTCGATTATGACAAATATGGATAAAAATACTCCAGTCTGTGCTATATTTTGTGACATGACTCAGGCATTTGATTATGTCCAACATGATATTTTACTAAAAAAACTCGATGCGTACGGTGTTAGAGGGAATGTTCTGGAACTTGTAAAATCATATTTGCACGACAGAAAACAAATAACCGAAATAAGTAGACTAAACACTAGCACCAAAAACGAAGAAAACTTTCTATCGGATGAACGAACCGTTACCTACGGTGTTCCGCAAGGAAGTGTTTTAGGACCTACACTTTTTACACTTTACATAAACGACTTTCCAAAGTCAATTGACCATCCTGTGACACTTTTCGCTGACGACAGTACGATAACTATACCTTGTAATAATAAAGACCTATATAAATATGACATTGACAATACATTGATCAATACTATACAATGGTTAGACAATAATAATTTAAAAATTAATTTAAGTAAGACAGTAATTATGCATTTTAGTCAGCGTATATTGACATTTCCCAATCTTGACATAACATATAATAATATAACAATTGACACGGTAGATACAACTAAGTTTTTGGGACTAATTATTGACCGGCATCTAAATTGGAAGGATCACATAGATTCTCTGAGTAAAAGAATTAGTAGTAGTGCCTATGCATTGTACTTGCTGTCACGAAATGTCAATAGGGAGGCATTATTAACAGCTTACTACGGTCTGGCTGAATCCATTCTCAGATATGGTGTTATCTTTTGGGGTAACTCGACTAATAGAGAACTAGCATTTAAAGCACAAAAGAGGTGTCTTAGAGCAATGTTTCATTTGAAAACAACGGACAGCTGCAAACCCTATTTTATAATAAATAAAATTTTAACATTGCCGTCCATATACATTCTTGAAACAGTTATGTTTGTCAGAAACAATCCAAAATTATTTCCGTGCAGAGCAGATCAATTTCCCAGGAACAGGCGTGACCAAACCCAACTGTGTGGACTTCCCTGTAGGACTGCACTTATGCGCAAAAGTGTTTTTCATATGGCTCCAATTGTTTATAATAAGTTGCCTAAAAGTTGGAGGGAGCTTAATAATGTACACCTGAAAAGTAAACTTAAGACATATTTAGTAAATAAAGCATACTATAGCATTAACGAGTTCCTAGAGGAAAGATTTGCATTAACATAGTAGCTTATTTGATTATTATTATTTTATTTTGTGTTTGTTAATTTTGCAATGACTTAGTTTAATTATTTTTGTATCTTTTTACCTATTTTTTATTGTTGACATGATTATTGTATAAAAGTCTTAATAACTTATATTTTAAATTTATTACAATATTATTATTTCATTTATGACTGATTTATTGTTATTTTATGAGAATGTTTTTAATTAATAATACTCTTTTTTTACATTTGCACGTCACATCAAGTGGCAAACATGTCTGTACGTAAAAATTGTTAATGTTACCACCATGCATGCATGTTTATTGTATGTATGTCACATGTTTACGCAAATAAATATTATCTTATCTATCTTATCTAAAGAAAAATGGATGGAAGCGACGGGTAAAATGGTTTCCTTCAAAATATAGTACAATTTGCTCTATACATTTAAAAAATGATGATTTTGTAATAGCCAAAAAGTGCAGACGATTATGTGAAACAGCATAATTATGCGACAATTGTTCTGAGTATGACAACTAATGGAGAAATAAGTGAATAAATTTTCTAAGATGATGACATGTATTAGCTACTCATTTTAAAGTAATTCTGAGATTATAATATTATTCAATACCAACCATCAACGAATGAAAATATTAACAAGAGAAAGTTATCAGTGGTATTTCAGGAAACACAGTTTTTAGTACAAACTTTCGCTCGAGTAAATGTGTTATTAATTGTTCATTTTCTGCTTTAGAATAGCGAGGAAGACAAAAACAAGCGGTCGAAACAGGAGGAAAATATTGAGTCCAGTAGGTACATCAAACGAGAAGAAGCAAAGATACTTGCATGTCAAAATTCGAGAGCTAAAATAAAAATAGCGTTGTGTTTCTTGGTCTTTTATATTTTTTACCTTGATACCTTGAACTTGCATGTTTCTTTTTTTCTGTAAATAATTATCTTTATTCTTTTTTTCAGCATATTCTTTGTATTAGGATCAGACTTCATCATCGCATATCTTGCTTTACTGCCTTTCTTTTTCACAGCTATTATCTTTTGCACTTTTTCCTCTTTTTCATCCATATTAGGTACTCGAAATTTATCTGTAACGAACATAAATAACGAAGTTCAATAAATATCTAAATCATAAGAAAGAATGTAAGCGGCTATCTAAAACAAACTACAATGACAGAGGAATGAGAATACAAAAGTAATAATTTAAACTTATTACTTTTGTATTCTCATTCCTCTGTCATCGAATCGATTTTAAAATCGATTTAGTCGTAATAACGTAAAACAAATTACTATATTTAACAACACATTTTTTGTCACATTCACTATCACTTTACCTAAATAAAATGCATCAAATATAGCTCGATATCTGCAACACGGACGAAACGAGTTGTCACAGAGATCTAGTATTACCTACCAATTTTAGCAGCGCCTGTGGTATGAACTTGTGACAAGGGTATTACTATCTAAATACAGTCATAAAATGAACAGCGCGGCGATTCACAGGAACAGAAACGCACGTCCACTCCTGACGAAGTCTGTTAGCTAGGAGTCACAGACTACAATATAGTATTGCTAGGAGTAGTAGTGTTCTGTGGCTCAATGACGCTTAGCGATTATTGAAACGATTCTGTTTACGTTGAGCACATCACTAAATGGCTGGGGTGATGTCATCGTAGGTATAAAAAAGATGACACGCTCGGTTTCCATACTATCTAATGAACATGTGGTATTAACCTACTCTAAATCTGTGGTTTTTTCGTATAATTCTTTAATATTTAACATAGTTAAAGCACACAAATGTCGATCAAAACCGTTGGAAACAAGGGCGGGTCGCTCGTTTGTTTTAAACCTGGGTTACAAATCGGTTTTATTATTATTTTTAGGATCACGTTATAACTGCACTATCTCACATAATGGTAAATGAAAGTTGCGGTCTACGATGGTACCTACAGGCTTGAGTATTTGAATAAATCGCAAAGGCCAAGTGGTGCTATTCTGTAAAAATATCACCGTGAAAACTTAGATGAAGTGAGCTGTCATTGGTGGCAATCTCTAGCATCATGGGATGATAGTTCACTTCAACCTCATTTCATCTTAGTTTTCACGGTAAGATTTTAACATAAAAAACCGGCTGAATAAAGAGAACCTCTATTTTACGCAGCCGGTTAAAGAATTAAAAGATGTATCTTCACAGTCGACTTAACGATTCGCTATCAAATAAACAACAATTATTTAAATGAGTTAAACCATTAAGGGACGCCCAGCCGTTTAAGTTTTAACTTAATTATAACATCTTTTCATTGCGTTGCTGATGGTACGGTCAGACAAACAAACCGTTTTTCTTTATTTTTGATAAAATAGAAAAAATACATTGTGTAAGTACCATATTACTTACCTTATCTTAGAACGCAGTTAACTCGTTTCAAATTTTGTTGACAATGATCATAATTTATTTTTTGCTTCTTGTCTTTCTTCTACCCGCTCTGATATAATTGTTATGATTAGTAATAAGCTTTAATGTTCTCATGTAAGTGACGATTGTCTTAATGATAATAAAGTTCTTCAAACCGAACTTCTTAGGGAAGTCATCATCATCATCATTTCAGCCGAAAGATGTCCACTGCTGCAGGCCTCGCCCAAGCATCGCCACTTAGTCCGTTTCTGTGCTTCTCCTGCGGTCTTCACAAGATTATCGGTCCACCTTATGGGACACCTTCCAGTACGCGGTCGCCACTCCAGAACCTTTCGGCCATCTGTTCTGCGAGCAATGTGCCCTGCCCACTACCACTTAAGTTTTGCAATTGTTCGGGCTCGAAGTAGTATGTTTTAATACTTAGCATACATAGCATGGCATAACGCCTCTGTTCCCTGAAGGGGTTGGCAGGGTTGTCTATTGTTTGCCCGAAGATTATATGCCATAATCATCATTTTCCCGAATTTCATTTACCCGAATGTCATTTGCCCGAATGTTTCATTTGCCCTAAAAGACATATGACATACTTTTAATTGCCCGAATTTTAGATACCATAAGATACGAATGCCATAAGTATTGTTTGCCTTATTTTTATGTGCCATAATAATTATTAGACATAATATTTAAATGGCATAATATTTAAATGGCATAACAAGTATTAGACAAATATTTAAGCCCCGTAATATCATTACACATGATGACATTATATTTAAGCGCCACAATAAATTGTTTTCGAATCTTTTTCCAAGCGACGCATTTACTCATGATGTTTCTACAGGCGCTTAAATTTAGTTATAAATACATTGGTGGGTACACGGAACATTTTGTAAGCGATATTTTATTGACACAAAAAGAAACAAACAATCAGTCGGACAATCAAAATTAATGAGATATTATCTAAGAAAGAAGAATATACAAAAGAAGAATTTTTGCGTGCTTTAGCATCAAATTTGTATTTGCATTTAAAAAAAAATTGTACTAGCTAATTATAATTATATAGTTTGATTATTAAACTTGTTTTTAATTCTAATACTTACCTACTTATTAGCTTTCTGGCTGTCGATGTCGATGGGTGCGCAATGTTTGGTATAATAAGAATAAACTCATTTATTCTGTGCATGGTTGATGGTGGGCTAGGTTGACGGAGCCCCGCTTCGCGGGGTTCCTACTTCTGTGTGGTTTATAAAAAAATAACCACGAAGGGATGGCGGGGTCTATTCGCTCGCTTCGCTCGCTCACACGACCCCGCCATCCCCTTCTAACCTAACCTGTCCGAGTCGGGGTGCCCTAAAGTCCCAATTGCATCCAATTTCTCTTGATATAAACAACCGTTACACACCCGATGTCGATGGCAAATTATGTTATGGCATATCATAATTATGGCATGTGATAATTAGGGCTTACAATGATTATGACAAATGATGTTATGGTAAGTGACTTTATGGGAAACAATGATTCTGGCACGTGACTAATATGGCAAGGTATACCGCCGTTTACCCGAATTTTATTTGCCCTAATATCATTTGCCATAATAGTCAACAGCCATAATATCATACGACATAATACTCATTTGCCCTACTCTCATTTGCCATATTAGTCACGTGCCAGAATCATTGTTTCCCATAAAGTCACTTACCATAACATCATTTGTCATAATCATTGTAAGCCCTAATTATCACATGCCATAATTATGATATGCCATAACATAATTTGCCATCGACATCGGGTGTGTAGCGGTTGTTTATATCAAGAGAAATTGGATGCAATTGGGACTTTAGAGCACCCCGACTCGGACAGGTTAGGTTAGAAGGGGATGGCGGGGTCGTGTGAGCGAGCGAAGCGAGCGAATAGACCCCGCCATCCCCTTCGTGGTTATTTTTTTATAAACCACACAGAAGTAGGAGCCCCGCGAAGCGGGGCTCCGTCGACCTAGCCCACCATCAACCATGCACAGAAAAAAAAACCATGCACAGAATAAATAAGTTTATTTATTAATATTTGTCTAATACTTGTTATGCCATTTAAATATTATGCCATTTAAATATTATGTCTAATAATTATTATGGCACAAAAAATAAGGCAAACAATAGGTACTTATGGCATTCGTATCTTATGGTATCTAAAATTCGGGCAATTAAAAGTATGTCATATGTCTTTTAGGGCAAATGAAACATTCGGACAAATGAAATTCGGGTAAATGAAATTCGGGAAAATGACGATTATGGCATATAATCTTCGGGCAAACAATAGACAACCATATGGCAAATGAGAGTAGGGCAAATGAGTAATATGTCGTATGATATTATGGCTGTTGACTATTATGGCAAATGATATTAGGGCGAATAAAATTCGGGTAAACGGCGGTATACCGGTTGGCAGAAGTGTGCTAGTAAACCCACATTCCATCTGTTTTATAATAATTTAAAGTAATTAAACCAGGCTTCCTATTGCCATTGACGAGAAGAGCAGAACTAATTAAAAGAGGTCCATGGAGTTTCTTGCTCGATCTTTTTCATAGGCACCTACTACGCTTTAGAATGCGCAACCACCTTCATCTTTCTGACTGACCATTTAAAAGTGATATTGGTTTGAGCTTGAAGACAGTCCGATCCAGAGTCCAGGCTGCAACTGTGAATTACCCTTGAATTTTACAATGGAGAAAACTCAATCATACTGCCCGGTGATCAAACCTAGAACCTCAGCTCAGCGGTCGGGCTTGCAACCACTCTTCCAGCCTTTGCCCAACTATATCGGGGTTGGCTTCCAGTCTAACTAGATGCAGCTGAATACCAGTATTTTACACGGAGCGACTGCGTATCTGACCTTCACAACCCAGTTACTGGGTGACACGATAAGAGTTGGTAAGACTGGTTGTCAGACTTTTGGGCTTCTGACTACCCGTAAAGATTATAAAGATGTCAGCCAGGACCAACGGCTTAACGTGCTTTCCGAGACACGGAGAGGTCTCGACCACAGGACCACGAGCCGGCCGCGGCAAGCGTAGTTTACCTTCGATCGAAACGTGCGGCGCTTATTATTTAACCACGAGCCCTTCTCATCTAATATCCCGTTTTCATTTCCCACGTTGAGGGGATGTGCTTACCATCATGGCATTTTCTACTACATCACACACTACGTTAAGCTTTCAAAGGTATTTAAGTTTTTTTTCAACGCTTGTCCCGGAGTTTTAGTGTATTTTATGTAGCCTACTCAAATGATAGTTCTTTGGTATTATTAGTCGAGTCGTTGAGCTCCTTATGTTGTGGGTTGAGCTACATGATTAATGCCAAATGCGTGCACTGAGTGGAAATGTCCACTCAAATCTGTCTGGGTCTTTCCTGAAAAGACCATCTCTTATAGCCTGGCTAAGATTATGTCTGGAGTTTCAAAGAGACTGTGACCTCTTTGTTTATTTAGGTCTTTCATCGTTTAAAAGATTTTTTTAAGACCAATTTACTTAAATAATTATAATGTATCATCATTGAGTCGAGATAAGGAAACTTACAATTTTGCCAAACCAGGAAAAACCAATTTACCAATTTTATGTTACACCCAAAAAAACATTTCTCAAATTATCTCCCACACGAAAATGACATCAAAACATAAAACTTATAACTTTGTATGTCGACAGTACACAATCAAGTTATTTCGTAACTACTATCCACCCTTACTTCAGAACAATAAAAATATTCATATCGCTTTGCCATCCCTTTCTTTCTTACAGCAAATTACGTGAGAGTGAGCAGGAGGTGTATATGGCAATTTATCAAAAATTTCGCAAGGGAGCGTAGAGATATTTATCTCTATTAGTGTTTTGTATCTTCATCCCTTGTGTTGTGAGGGTAGGTTTGAAATGAATGTTGTTTTCGGTGAGATTTTTTTCATGTTAAGTGGGATGGAAGAGGGCAGTTGAATGTTCTTGGGTCGTTAAGTTTTTCGCGCTTATGGGGTGCTTATGTGGCGTCTTATAGCATCAACATGGGCCTCCTAAGATATCTAGGTACTACTGTCCTAGCGGCACTGTTTATTGGCGCCTGTGGAAGCTTAGATAAGCAAATATGATGAATAATAAGTACTTAGACCATTTATTTTGAGCTAAATTATTAAAGTGCCAGCAATTAGGCAGGAGGAGCTTTGAGGTAGGTACATGTAAGTAGATAAATAAATAAATATTTGACAAAATGAAATATTTTTGATGAATTACTATCTTTCAAAGTATTGTAAAATATAGATAGCTGTGTCTCTATCATATTGCTTTTCTATTAAAGCCAAGAATATGCAAATGAATTCGAATTTATTACGGCTAAACAAATTGCTTCTATTGAGCAAAGCTATGACATGTTAAATAATTCAGCTAATAATTTGGTATCAAAAGTTGAAAATGTATAATTTAAATTAGAAATTAAGACAATAGAGGCAATAGAGGCATTAATGTACAAAATTGTAAAAATAAATTAAATAAAAGCTTAAAATCAGTAAATAGTATCAACATGGTGCATCAAAACATTCAAGGATTTGTGAACAAAGATTTAGAAGTAGAATTATTTATGAATTTTAACAGGTAGAGCGTTGACTTAAAAGCCAAATAATAATTGGTAGTTCGTTCAGCAGAGTAAATGAATGCTACACATGGTGGCTCATAAATATTAGTAAATAACCAGCTTACATTGAAAGAACGTAAGGATATTGTGAGCCTATTGCGTGTGGATATTGCTGCTTTTAAAATGGTTACCCATTCGTCAGCGCAGAGAGTTGAGGGCTCTGTCTACGTTGTTCTCTATTCTGGACAAACCCACTTCCCCTTCTTACCTGACTTCTCAAATTCAATATTTATGCACTGCCCATAGTAAAAATCTTCGTTCCACCAACAATAGTATTCTACGATGTCCTTCTCACCGTTCTGGTTTCATTCATTCTTATTTCTTTGTCCAGGCGGTTTTTCTTTGGAATGCGCTCCCTCTGAAAGTCAGGACAGCAACCAGTCGGTTATCTTTTAAAGTGAAGGCACGTGAACATATCCGTCAGAAGTTGGCTGAAACATCCCAGCGCTGAGTTGCTGGATTCGTTTTCTCCTCTACCGATCGTTATTTCTCCTGACCAAGGTTAATTTTGTTTATATGTATGTATCTATATATTAGTATTTATTCTTGTATTTTATAGTCATTTCCGAGCTATCTATCCCGTATGTTGCACCTGCCATGGTATATCTCTGCATCACCCTAAGGTTGACTGGTAGAAAATGCCTCAGGCATTAAGAGCGTTTATACCATAAGAGTGGCAACGTCGCAATTTAGTGTCATATTTCGTGGCTTTCCATTTTTATCATTTAATCGGAGCTATATTTTAAAAATCTGTATAATTAACTTTTTAGAATTACGTGAAAGTGTATAAAAAGTAAGTAACCGTAATGCTTACAGTTATTTTACAATGAAAATAACGCTCTGCAAGTTTCCAATGTATTATTTGCATATAAATAGAACTGTAAACGCAACGATTTCTTACCTTTTACACAGTTTTCACATAATTCTAAATAGTAGATTATTAACCAAGGGGATAAAGCAGTGTCTTCTGTCGCGGGTGACGATTTAAATCGCGAGCGTAATGAAGGAATCGAGGTTTACTCCCGAGCGTAGCGAGGGTGTTAAAAACTTAAATCACGAGCGAAGCGAGGGATTTAAGACGAGTCCTGAGTGTAGCGAGGGATTTAAGTTCACCCAAGACTAAGACAGCTTTATCACCGAGGAAAATACTCTACTTTTCGTACCATTTGCGAAAAAAATAACACAATATTAATATGAGATAAGCATTTATTAAAAATAATGACAATTAAACGTATTTTTAGAACATTAACTTATTTATAAAAATAAATTAAAATAAACTTAACGTTTATGTATTTGAAGATTTTGAAGAAAACAAAAACGTGGCAAATTCCTAGACTAATATTTTTTTGGTCGGAAAAGCAAAGGTATCAAGCTCATACGGCCTCGTCGGTTTTCGTAATTTTATTTAATAATCATAACTGCATAATAAATGCGTATTTCTTTTTCAAAAAAATGTATACTATAATGCTTTATATACAAACTCAATGGTGTAAACACAGATGTAGTTCAGTATAAATTTCGGTAAGTATTCCAAATTAAAATCACATTCTCCCCCTAGAGGATGAATGAAATTCAGTACAATTTTCTTTCCCTGTTTTTAACAGATTAAAAATGACTATTGTTATGTTCGCTTTTTGTGGCATAGAATGTCACTTTTTTGAGCAAGTGGTACGAAAAAGATATTTAAACAGATTTTTAAAATATAGCTTCGATTAAATGATAAATATTGAAATATGACACTAAATTGCGACGTTTTTTTTTTATTGTGCATAAAGTTTTAATAAATAATTAATATTTTAGCCTGTATAGAATTGGAGCATCTTATTGTATTAAGTGTGCACAGAGCCCCTTCAGGATTGTATGACTGCTTTATTGCGTAACTCGAACAAGCCCATTATCACTTGCGGTAATTTTAAAGTTAATTTATTAGAAAACTTAGGTTCTTGTAAGTAACATGTTAAGTCTGCTTCAGTCCTACAATCCTGTAAAACTATTTTTGGAGCCCACAAGAGTAACCACTAGGTACTAGTGCGACATACTTATACATATATATAATATTTATACAGATGTATTTTATATATATATGTAAATTTACTACTATCTGATCATTGCGGGCAAAGGATTACTATCCAAAACCAAAACAAACAAAAAAGTGTAGGTATCACTGTTAACCCCAAAACTGCAAGTCGCTTGGAAGCTTTTAAAGTTAAAATCATTAATAAATTACTAGTTTTGTCTATTTATGCTGATCTTAATCATATGTCATATTATGATGTTTTTTTTTTTAATATACAGTGATCGATGTTAAACTGTAAACAGTTTAATTCCGCCTTTATTCCCAAGACTGTCTCTGTTAATAGTAAAGCATCTTTCAGTGATTGGGCTACCATTAGTACACGTACCAAGTAGAACACGGCTTTGGGAGCTGTACAAGGAAAGGACTATTGTCAACACTGCTGAATTTAATTTAATTATTTAAAAAAGTTTGTTGTATGTCAAGTCGCGTTATGTGAGTTCGAAAATATAAAAAAACAGTAGTAAAGTATTTAAAGCGACGGGAAAATAATAGCTAGAAACATTCACTCGCAGATACCTAATATTTACAAAAAGGGTACAAACCTACAATATATTAACAAGACAGGCTAACGATATCTGCTTAAGCCATGGAAAGAGGAACATCATGTTTTAAGGGGCCAACCTTTATAATAAACTGCTTATGGACATAAAATACATAAATCAAATCGTTTAGCATTTACAAGAAAACTTTAGGAAACTATATTATAAAAGATCTTTCCCGGCCTAACGAATAAACAAATAAGTAGGTAGTTACGAAAAAATAACGTTATATTTTCGTTTCTTGCTTTTGTTCTGTAAACACGCTACAACCGATGAAATGCACCCTTCCCGAATTGCTTAAAATTCTGCTGTTCCTTGCTAAGAACTATGTAGGTATCTACTTTGGTATTTGTTTTGTTTGTTATGACAAAACCTTCGATCAATTGATCGAAGGACAAAACCAAAAGTGATATTATAATGTTAGTAAGTTACGCTACGATTGGTGGCACAAATAAACCTTATAGTAAATTTGAAATTCTTTTGAGAAAATAAATATCTTCAGCCGTATATTATGTAAAAAATGACTGCAGATCTATGGGGTTGCTAATTATATTATTGACATTGTAGCATTCTTAGTTCTAGTGTTGTATTCTTGATTACTAACAAATGCGTGCACTGAATGGACTGGTTCACTCAATCTGTGTGGTTTTTCCTCAAAAAACCATTTCCGACACCAATCTACATGGTCTTCACTTGATCTGACCAAGATTATGTCTGGACTTTAAAAGAGACTGTGACCTCTGAGTTCGTTTCGTCCTTTCTTCTCAGAGTAGGTACTTAGTCAAATAGGAAACGTCGTCAACATCTAGTTTTTAAAATATGAAAGACGTGTAAATGTGTTTGTACATACAAACCTACTTACAAAAGTAAAATCATTTTATCATTTAGCACAGGGAATGGCCCTACAGATTTGGTACCATAGTGAAAAAGTAAAGAGAATAACGACATACTTTTTTTTTTAGTTTGGCCCTTACCCTTTCACGTTTAGTCCAAAAAAACGGACGGACGTTGAAAAAATGTATGCATTCGATAAATTCCAAATCCAGCGTTATGTGCAACTGTGCAACCGAACTAATTGTAATAAAAATAAAACTTACTATAACTTTCCTGACAACCGGTTTGTTCCTTACCTAAGTACTTACGCTATTTCATATTTGTTACGGTCGCGAATCTTATGTTGTTCAACATAATATATAACCTGACACTGACTGCCCCTTACGCGGCATCTCCATAGTTACCTGCCGTCAGACACAGTTTCAAAGATTTGAACACTTTTAACATTTGCTATAAGACTGCAAGATGGGATGCCAATGTGCAGAATATGGTGGTCAAACTGCCTACGTGCAACCTATCTCTGTCCTGTATTTATTCAAACTAACTATCACACAAAACGTTTTGTGCGGTAAGATCAAACGTACATGCTGTAGCATGCTGTGCTGTTGTACAGTCAACCGCACATCAGTGGTAACACTTGCACAAAGAAATCACCCTTACTGCTACAACACAAACGCGCCGTCATGCGTCAGTGTGAATTTGTAACCACTGATGTGCGCTTGACTGTACCTACACACTGGATAAGATCTTGCTAAGGACCTTGACAAGTCCAAACTTACATTCTGCAATACATTCAAAATCAAAATGTAAATAGATTGTGGGCTGTAAAAATTATGACAAATCCTACTTCAGTATTTTTATTCCAGTGGTAACATTGTGACGTAGATTATACCCTTGTTATTTTTAATTAAAAATATAACAATTAAGTAATTCTCAACGTCTATTTAAATATAAAGATTATAAAAATATTGAAATAACCAAAAGCGTTGTGCATGTCCATGTCCACTGAGAAACAAGACGCAATGCTGATTTAATTCTTCTACTCGATAACAGATGGCGCAGTTTTCATAATGGGACCCATGAAAATGCTTGAGGGTAGTAAATCAATACACCGCGATTGTTTTTCGCGCTGAAGCATTTGCTGAAAACACGTTTTACAACGGTTGACTGTCACACACAGTCACTCAGCTAACTGGTAGAAAAATCCCACGGGAAAATGGATTACAAATAGGTAGATAACTATTATATTTTTGAACCTACGTGATACATCTTAGCCAAATTTCAAACTTTTTCTGGGAAAATGCTTTTTGCAAAGTTGATAGCGGGACTGCCCATAATCTTGAAATATGCAACCTCACTACCGCATAAGGTAACTGGTAGCTGCCCAATAGGTATAAAACACTGCAGTGGCCCATCCATTACGTTGATTGGAACTTATGTAACTCACAGGGCAGCATGGAGGCTGTATTTTGTCAGTACACAGAACATTTACCTACGTAAATATCCTTATAAAGACTTTGAATCTAAGTAGGTAGGTATTTTGGTTTGGTAGGCATACTTATATAAATATCCATCTTCAAACCGTTTGGGGGTCTGGGACTCTTAAAAAGTCTGATACCTATGATAAAACTTGTTACTTGCCTTCTACTGTAGGACAAACCTTAGTTATATCGACAGTTAAGTAATAACTTTGTTCTAGCTTAGGTATGCTAGTATTAGTACCTACATCACGGAGTCAGAGCGGAAGTTACTGACAGTGTACAAGATAAATCGATTGATTAGCTTTCCTTACAAGTCGAACTGGCCTACGCCGACCTTGATTCAATGAATTCCTGAGATGAAATCAAGATCTACCTAAGTAGCTGACCACTTACCATATTTGGCCATGCGCTCAAACAAACAATTTCTAACTGAATACAGCATTATCAACAATAAAATATCAGTCATAAATTCGTAAAAATCGAACAAAAATAACGATGAGTCAAACTTTGTTCTCGATTGCGCGAAATCGGACGTCCTATTAGGTAGGTACGTTTGCCACTTTGCCAGCTAGTGAATCAGCTGCGTGAAAAAATCAATACTGCGCGCGTTACATGAATTTATTCCGCATTTTCAATGAATTGAGGCACCATTAAGCCTCTAACGTGTGTGTTTTGAACAATATTATCCTTAATAATAGTTGTTTTATTTGAAATTAGTCATAATTTAAAGTTAACTACGCTAATTACACCGACTAAATTAAAATTAACACCGCAGTGAACGTAGCCACAGGTAATTTGCTGCATTAGATCAAGAACGCACCAGATGGCGCAGTAGTACTCGTGATGTTGTTACATACCGTATGGGCGTGTGAGTGCTTGTGTAAAAAATTAAGTGTTTTGTGTTGTTTTAAGCGCTAATGGAGAACGAAAACGGTAAGAATAGTTTTATATTAACCCAAACTCTCATATACGGTAATCGCAACATCGTCAACTTTACAGAAAACTCGTAGGAAACGAGAATTCTTACATCTGTCTGATCAGACATATAACCCGACTGAATTTGGGTCGCGTCATTATCGATGCACTTCCTACTGGTCCCGTCGTTTTCATTTCGGCAGGGTTATATTCCCGCCATCTTGTGATTTGAGCTTTCAGGATTTCGTATATATATATCGATCGGAAGCTCTGTGTAACCTAATTCCTTCGTTATTCTCGTAATCTCGTTCTACATGAAGCATAGCGTCTGTTAAATGCTGATAATTAATTTGGTTTATATGTTAACCTGTCCAAATTGGCGCCGCTATACTTTGTTGACATAGAGTAACAATATAATTTTTTGTGTAAAGTTGTAGATTAGCCCCTTTCTTTTAGCAAGCTGTGTAAAATGTAAGTGTAACGCTTGTTTGGGTTACAACTACTGTAAGAAACTCCTATAATTGCTTATAATGGTAGTAGTTTACGTGTATTCTATCGGCCTTGCTCGAGGCGCCTACATATAACCAAGAGTGACATCAGATTTCTTAAATAGATTTTACTAAAGAATTACTTTGTTTTTGGGTGATGTTACTACATTGGACGTTTAGTCTCGACTCGTTTACCTTTGGACACAACATTTGAATATCGTCAATGCTACATTGTAGGTTTAGATCTTTTGAGCAAAACTTATAATGTAGGTATGACCTTAAGTGGCATGACTTAATGTATACCGTATACTTATAGCATAACCTACCGGTTTAGTCTTTTAGTTTAATTTAATGACAATAATCACATTAGCACTATGTTCTTTCTTTAATTCTAATTTGTCCACAGATTGTAAATTTTTCCATACTCAATTTTAAGATTAGGGTACACTAATTCAAATAATCTAGATTCTAGACCTAATTTCAAGTATGACCTCACACAACTACGGGTCAATTGATGTAATATTTTGTTGTAAATATTCCATATTGAGTTTATCACTTAGCTAAATACAATGAAAGAAAGAAATTGTATTTGCTCAAACATGTGTATACATACAGAATTAAAATCAATACATGCATGCAAGATCTTCGAAAAAATAAGTGGCTCACGACATGTCTGCCATTTCTCATGGCATGCAAATATATTAATAATTCATTAAACAATGATTAATATACTTATTGATGAATAATTCAAAATGTTCTCATTTGTAACGATGACAAATAATATTGAGAAATATCTATGCATGAATGAATTAATTCATGTTAAATTCTCTGAATTTGCCTAGATCTATATTAAAAATACAATCATAGGTAGGCAAAAATCAATTAATTTTTCAAAATAGAATTGTGTAGAGCCTTGTCAGTTTGATGACCATTGCAATAATAAAAAAGAGGGTCCTTATTATAATCTATCATTATTTTATTCATAATTATTTTACTCAGATTTATAATTATTTGCTGCTAATTAACCAATGCCAAAAATTTACAAATGTAATGTGATTGGTAATGCTAATGAAGCATAGTTGCCTAGAAAGAAGTAAACTATTCATTTTAAAATTACTCTTAGGTTCAACTTTTTCCTTTACTAAAAAAATAATTTTACTACTTAATTTGCTGTAATTACCTAGTTATTTATTTCACGAATAAAACAATATTTAATTAACTCATACAAAACATAAAATTTTCCTTGATTTATCTAATAATTGTAATTAGTTTAATTAGGGGTAATTGTTTGATTTTATTATAACCACAAGGTAATAACCACAGTAGGTACCTATTTAATTAATTATTTTTGTGGCTTTGATACCAATTAGCTACTTACTGATAATTTTCCTAGTGTTATTTCCTTTAGAGAAAGAATAAAGCTGTCTGTCCATTGAAGTGGAGATTTCGTAAAACTATCAATTGGTTTGATCTATTGATTTCTGAGTAAGCAGCCTGGAATCTGGATTTGGCTTGGTTGATGGCAATAGGCTCACCTCCCATTACATGGTTCTTACACTTATTTGGCAAAACATCCGTTTACTATAGGCACACCTCTGCCTAGCACCTCGAGGAATACAGGCGTGATGTTATGCTATCAATTGATTTTATTTTATTGGTTAATCTTTGCACTTTTCCACTTTCCTTCAATGTACAGACGCCAGCACATCAAGCTACTACAATCTGTCAAATTTCTTCAATAGATTTTCAACTTTATCGCTAAAGCATTAAGGTTCAAGGTTGATTGGGAAAATTTGACAGTTTCGGGTAGCTTGACCTGCTGGCGTCTGTACATTGGAGTAAAAGAATTGTTTTTATTAATATAGTGTCTCAAAACCAGTAATAGTTTATAGTTACTAGGTCTGTTTTATTAGTATACCTTATTGTAAAATTGTGTAGTGTCTTATCAGCAATGCTGTGTATACTATGAAGATTAATTTAGATTAAGGGTTGGCTACATAGTTATTTCTAGTCAACCTTCAAACTAAGGCAGAGTTAATACTAAGTAAATCCTAAAATATAGCATCCCACTATTTTTATTAAATTACTAGCTTTTACCAGTGACTTCGTCCACGTAAAATTTTGTGTACCCCGTCGCATCGCATCGCCCGCCCGCGCGATTATTTCGTTTTCGCATAGCGTTCTTTCTGACTCTTTCTTTCTGCTCGGCTCCTAAGGGTCGTAGCGTGATGTTTAATAGCCTATATATCGCTGCCCTAGTTCAACAGTAAGACATCTTAAAAAAAATCAAAATTGGGATAAGTTTTGTTTCATGTCAAAAATTTGCTCTTCTGTCCGGTAAAAAAATCGGATATGTGTAAAACGCAACCAAAGTGCCTAAATTTCAATGTCTCACTGAGACATTTAAGCATATTTTTTACCGATTAAAACTTTATACAAAATATTTTATTCATCTTGAAGTATAAATAACTCCCTATACCTAACATTAAACTAAGCTATAGTTTTAAAAAATCAACTACATTTCAATTAACAACGAGTGAAATAATGACAGTAAAAGCACAAAAGTATGAATAACTCAAAACATACTTTGTTCAACATATCTTACTGTTGAACTAGGGCAGCGATATATCCTTCCTCAAAATATAGGCTATCAAATGCAAAAAGACTTTTTGGAATCCGACCGGTAGTAGGTACCAGAGATTACCCCCGACATCCTTACAAACCTTACCTCATTATAATATTATTATAGATTTGGCTCCACTGTACCTTAACACCCGCGCGTGCGAAACATCAAAATTTTATAGCGTATTACATGTCTAAATAAAACACTCGCAAAATTGCAAATTTGTGCAACTGCACAAACGCAAAATTCAACTTATTTCCATAGTAAAATTCGCATTTTACAACAGATAATGTACGAATTTCACTCCCAGGCTGCCCCGTTATACGTTCAGACCAAGTGACAGCGGATTTGAATGGTTTATGGCATGGGAATCCGTCACCTCCTTCTGCGAAGCAGTAATGCTCGCGAAAGAGGAGGCGGAACGCGTGAGGGAGAGGCAAAATTCGCGCCCTCACGCTTCTAGTCGCCGCAGGAGACGCCCTGGGCGTCGGGAATCCCAGGCCCATTCTCGGCCATCGTAGGCGCGGGCTTGCAGACGGCGAGCAATAGGTAGCTCGCCGTTTTAGTTAGTAAGAGTCTGACATAACCTCCCGCTCCGCCCAAAGCGGGAGAAGTTATTTGATGATTTCCGACCCGAAAACAAAAGTATAAATATTGTAAGATTTTCAATTTAATTAATGTTTTAATAGCTGCTACCACCAGGAACTCAAATATGATGCAAATAATAATTATAATTCATAAAAATAAAAATAATAAGCTTTTATTTGTAATCTTAAAAGATGGTGGATAACGACGTAATCGAATGTAAGTGACGCTAACGTTTGACTGACAGGACAGTTGTCACTTGTCATTGTTTCTCATCGTAATTAATTTCGTTGTACCTATGTCATACTCACAGTCGAGACTAGTCGAGAGTGTCTATCGTACTTGCTTTAGTTATTATTCTAAGATCGTACCCATGTTTGCAACAACGATTGATTGACACCATGGCGTCCCCGAACCTATTACACTACGCACCAAAACAACATATTATACAAAATTAACACATATCGACTTAGTAAAATGGCATTTTTACGAGGAGAACTTAGGATGCAAGAGCAAGCGAAGCGAGCTCGAGACTTGGGGCGCAAACAAAGACCCCTCTGCCCCCTTTCTGGTTATTTTTATTTAAACCATTCTGAAGTAGGAGCTCCTATTATTTATTGCTTGGAAGCAAATTTAGACCCACCGCGTGATATTCCCCACCCTTAAGACCCCCATTATCCCACCGATCCCGAAATAAACTCTGGCGATTTTTTTCTCTCGGCATTTAAGGGTATTGCGTACTTTGGGGTTTTCAAAAAATCACAAAAAAAATGCTACTATAAATGATTTTGCTGAGTGAATATTCTGTACTGTTACGAGGTGCATTCAATAAGTACCTAGCCTCATCGCCAGAGGGCGCTGTAGTTTCAAAAGAGTTTTACCACAATGTAGCACATTCTTTTTTAATTCTTTTTTCAAATTTTCATTCCAATCCCTTCATTTGTTTTAATTTGACAACTTATGGAAGCGAACGTGTCGATCGGTTTTACAAAAATGGAAAAAGAGCAATATCGTTCGGTGATTCGATTCCTATTTTTGGAAGGGAAACACGCATCGAAATCAAAGAGCGCTTGGATGCTGTGTACGGTAACTCTTCTCCATCGATGGCCACCGTCAAGAATTGGTTCAACGAGTTTGCACGTGGCCGTTCGTCGGTTTTTGATGAACCACGTCCAGGTGCACCGAAAACAGCTGCTACGGAGGAAAACATAAAAAAAATTCATGATCTCGTATTGGCAGATCGCCGATTGAAGGTTCGGGAGCTAGCTGAGACTGTAGGCATTTCAGAAGGAACAGTGCATCATATTCTTCACGAGGAACTCGGCATGAGAAAGCTGTCGGCGCGATGGGTGCCGCGTTTACTCACACCGGAAAACAAGCGCAACCGTGAGACCACATCGGAGACGGGTTTGGCGTTGTTTAAGCGGAATCCAGCGGAGTTTTTGCGTCGTTTTGTGACCGTCGATGAAACCTGGATCCACTGGTACACACCAGAGACCAAGGAGCAATCAAAACAATGGATCCAGACCGGGTAACGTGCTCCAAAGAAGGCGAAAACTGTAAAATCGGCCGGAAAAGTTATGGCCACCGTTTTCTGGGATTCACAAGGTGTGATCTACATCGATTACCTCGAGAAGGGTAAAACAATTACAGGGCTTTACTATGCCGATTTATTGGGCCGATTCGACGCCGAATTAAAGAAAAAACGACCCCATCTGGTGAAGAAAAAAGTGCTGTTTCACCACGACAACGCACGGGTTCACACGTCTGCCGTTGCCATGGCCAAATTGGTCGAATTACGCTACGAATTGCTGCCCATCCACCGTATTCCCCAGATTTGGCCCCTTGTGACTTCTTTCTGTTTCCTAATCTGTTAAAATCACTCGCCGGGAATAGATATGGATCAAATGAGGAGGTCATCGCCGCCACGGAGGCCTATTTTACAGAGTTTGACAAAAACTATTTTTCGGACGGGTTAAAAAAGTTGGAGCATCGCTGGGCTAAGTGTATCGAACTAAAAGGAGACTATGTTGAAAAATAAATTGCCACTTTTCCAAAATTTTCGTTTACTTTTTGTAGGCTAAGTATTTATTGAATGACCCTCGTATGTATCCTGTGGCCTTACTAAAATGCTCTTATCCCAACATACTTGGGGTCGGCGCAGCATGTCTTCTTATTTTCCGTAGGTACATTTCCAATGGCCCCTTTTTATCGCCCCTCAAATGATTTCATAACAAGAATACCAATTAGGAATACTGCTTAAATTAACTGTAGGTAATGCAAACGATTGTTACAACAATCGCCAAATTGGTAACAAAAGAGCAACGCACACACACATCTATAAACTCACGCCCTCTTGACATGACGGTAGGCAGGAACTATAGAACGCCACCTGCTACGATCCTTGCATACACCTTTTGCTTCGTTTACGTTCTTACATATTACCTGGTCATACAAGCACGCCGCGCGCTGGTTGCGCTTGCGAGACGACAAAACAGCGATGTTCTTGTTAATTACTTAAAACGGCAGTTACTATACTCGTTGTGTCGTTGTATCGATGCTTACTGTCCCGACTAAGCAGTAAATAATCGTGGGCGGGACAACATAACAACGGAACTTACACACAACAAAATTATAAAGCTACCTATTACGTTTCCAGTTTTATGGCTGAACTATACTAGAAATAGGTAAAGATTTAATTGATCCTCTAAAAATTTATTGATCATCTAATGACGTACGCTTTTCTAAATCAATGAACGTCTTAAAACTTTTTGGGCCTCTCTCTAATGATGGAAGGTTTTTAAATAAATGCGCCTCTTTTTTAACTTATGGGCCTTTTCTCACAGTTCGTCGCAGGAACTAAGCTAGGGTAGGGTAACTGACCAACCGAGGCGAGCGGTGCCGCGGCAGCGGCCGGCGAGCGCTACGTCTAAGTTGGGAGCGCTTACTTGAATATTTATTATTCTTAGGGCCCCAAAATAGGAATTATTTGAGGTTCACAAAAGAAGAGCATTCATTATATTAGACTATTCAATAATATTTTTAGGAAATCATAATTTTTTGGGTTGATTAACTACCAAATGTGTAACTTCATATTATGTCGTCGTGCGTAGTTGCTACGTGCCGACAAATGGTCACACGTCTGTACCAATCCTTACATTTATGTAAATACACAGTGTAACAACATTGTCTGTTCTATTTAAGTATGTATGTAATGTATTTGATGCGTACAACTAATATTTATTTAATTATCACCATCAAGGTACTACTAATAGTTTTCATTGTTATCTAGTTCTCACCCGCAATTTCTTCCGCGTGTATTCTGTATCTCATCCATAATAATACAAATATCCAGTATGAAAAGTAGCTCATGTCCTTCTCCAGGTCTCCGGGCTATCTATTTGTAAAATTTCATAAAGATCGGTGCAGAGATTTATGCGTGAAAAGGTAAGTTATTTTCGCTACACTAAGTTATTTTCGCATTTAAAGAATACTGATCTAAAGGCTACTGATTTAACGACTACTGATCTAAAGACTGCTGAATTAAAGACTACTGATTTAAAGACCGCTGATTTAAAGACCACTGATTTAAAGACTACTGATATAGAGACTACTGGTTGTCAGATTTCGGACTTTAAAGACTACTGATATAGAGACTACTGGTTGTCAGATTTCGGACTTTAAAGACTACTGTAACGACTGTCAAAGATCCACGGACCGACCTAGGCAGGCAAGCGTAGCTTAACCTGATTGTTCGACCCTTGGGGCTATTATTCTGTAGCTGCGAGCCCCTGAGAAGCGTTCTACGTTCTAATCTGCATAATATTATACCTGACACCCTTTCCCTTCAAAGTTATTAAGCACGCCAACGCCACGCAACCTTACAAAACAATATTATAGAATTACTTCAATAAGCTATTCTTGTAAATACAACAATCTTAGAAGCCATACTAGTGAAGCCAAGGACTTCGCACTACCCGGGCGTTAATATGACGCGCCCAGCTTTAGAAAGATACTGTCACACAGCTATGAGTGAGAGACGACGAGAGGCAAGGTCGAACTTTTTCAAAAATTTGATATTCAACATAACATCACGCCTGTGTATCTCGAAGGGTTCAGCAGAGGTGTACCTGTAGTAAACTCGCTTTTCAATTTTTTTTTTTTTTTTCAAATTTTCTTACGTGTTTTCAGTTTACAGGTCTGTGTCAGGTTGTATATTGAACAAAATGTGGTTCACGACCGTAACAAGTATGTATTGACAGAATTTTAATAATTAAAATCGTCAACACAATCCTCCAAGTCCATTGATTGATGTCATTCAATAGGATGGCTGAGCCACACAGGCCTCCTCTCTGTGAGAGGGGGTGGGCCGTAATCCACCACGCGGGCCCAGTGTGGGTCTGTAGATGTCACATGTCTTCTAATTTTTGGTTCTAGAACATGCCGGTTTCCTCACTATAATTTCCTTCGCCGTTTTGAGAGCAGTGGTGATGAAATAATGTACACAAAGTAAAGTGCTTGTCTGGGTTCGAACCTAGTAGTCAACGTCATCACTGTGCCACCACTGAACCAACACTGATCACCACATATCATTGTATAGTTTTCTCGTCAAAATCGTTAACTTACGTAGTAGCAAGTACCTATTCAATGTACCACATAACTCATGCTAACCAAGGGGCATCGTGTTACCAAGTTACTGGGTTTTGGAGGTCAGATAGGCAGTCGGTTTACGTAACATACTGGTACCTATTTAGCTGCATCCGGTTAGACTGGAAGCTGACCCCAGCACGTTGGGAAAAGGCTAGGGAGATGAACTTAAATCGTTTCTTCTTTTCGAATCGATGATACAATATTCGTTTAGTTAACCAGATCACTTCCCATGCCGTGGCCATGTAGAACGCTGAATTCATCAATTTACTCAATTTGGCAACGAAAAAGAGGGAACCGTCATTAAGTAGCACCATCACCCACGGCCCCACTTCACCCACTGCTGAACACAGGCCTCTCATTTCTTGTGGCAATCCCCACGCTCCTGTTTCAACATCCATCTGCTGGAATTTTCAAAATGTGTGTAGTTCTTGTTTATTTGGCAAAATATCTTAAATGAAACAATCTGTACAGATTTATGTTTGTTGATAATAAAAATATCACGATAAGAGTTCGTTGACTTGCTGAAAACGTCATCCCAATAATGTAACTTCATATTTTTTTTTTATAATCGTTATAAACTGGCCCTTTAAAACGGTTTTAGAAAACTTAATATTTGATTTTAAAACAAAAAAAAACTAGGGCCAGTCATTTAGGTATTTATTAATTTAAGTAATCTGAATTATAATGTGTATTTTATCAAGATAAATATGAGGAAAAAAGCTAAATCTCGGCTAAAACGAAAACATCTGCTATACCAGAGGCATCACAGGTGCGTTCCTATCCCAGAGACAAAACCGATAAAGTCTGATGTACCTGTAATTATACCAGCATCAGCACCCAAACGAAACACAGCATCGTTGGACATAGATTATGGTGTTAGTAGTTCCCAGACGAATTACTTCACAAAGAGCTCTACTTCTCTTACTTTTACTCTTACTAACATTACATTGCATCACACCTGTGTCCCCGAAGGGGTAGGAGGCAGGTAGGTGTACGGTCACCAAAGTGATACTGATAAGTTACCAGGATTTTCGAATACTATTTAATTTAATTATTAGAAAACAAACAGTTCATTTATCAAATCAAATTTCATTCGAAAACATCGACAGTGGTTACTTATCTCTTTTGCTGACTAATTACATAATTATAGTAATTCGCCTCGTAGTAGTACCCTCGTTTCGCCAGTTTTGTTTAGGTCCCATGTAACCGAGCGAGCCTATTACCAATAACCGGGTGCACATCGATACTCCGGGCTGCTACTGCTAAATTTTAGATGGAAAAACCCAATTTGCTAGACCTGGGAATCAAATCCAGGACCATATGCTCAGTAGTAGCGCTTGTGACCACTTGATCAACGAGGCAGTCTCTAAGAGATCTACTACAATAAGTCGTAGTGCTTCAGAAATACTTATTATCAAAACTGCTGTTAATTATAAGCTTTCCGTTCCACAAATAATAAGGGAAACGGCTGCTGGAGTCGTAACACAATTGCAGTAAAGTAAATAGGGCAGTCTGAAATAGCACAGGAAGTGTTTCGACATGTACCTGCTGGGAATATGTGGACGGAGTCGTCGATTCGTTCAGTCGAGCCATTTTATATGGGCCGCTGCGAAAGTGACGAATTTAGTGAATATTTTGTTTTGTATCGGCACGAATTCATTAATCATCCTCCTGTCCTTATCCAAATTTATTAGTGGTCTGCACAGCACGTCTTCCTTTTCCATACTTTTCTATTAGCCGTCATTTCAGTATTCACCTCCTTTCTACCCATATCACCTTTCACAAAATTCATCCATCGTTTTTTAGTCATCCCTTACTCAAAAAGTCACCCACATTCATTCTGAAAGTAGCGTGTAAAGTATTGTCCGTCGGCACGAACTATAAAACTGACAATCAAAGCATTTATTTCAATTCAACCATTTACAGGCTTTTTTGAATTGTCAAGAATCAGGAAGCTAGTTCCAAAGCGTATATAGGTTCCTATAGAGAAACAGGGCGAAAACTCCATGGCTACTCTTTGAAATCAAGTTTTCGTGTTGAAACTCTATTGTAAGAACAATGTAAAAAGACGTGCAATTGTGTAAAAACCTCATACTGAAAAGAACACGCTTGCTCACTGTTGGATGTTGCTGATATAAAAACAAAAGACAAGCTAATATAATATTGGCGCGTGCCAACAAATGGGTCAAGACTAAGCTGACATCGTCACGCTAAATCGATCGGTGATGTCACGCCGAATTACAGGAACGCCCAATATAATTAAGCATACCTACTGCTTTGATAAATTGCTCTGAAAATCGTGATCAAAGTATGTATAACAAGATGTAACAGGACCCATGCCAACATATCTCCCTCCATCCTTTGTAAATTAAAGTAACATTGAGAAAAGATAATTGCTGCAAATCTGAAATCTGACTTTTCGGTTAGGTGTTTAAACCTCAGTCTTGTCTTCATTAAGGGTATTTTACACCTGTCATATGCAAAGACATCGCTCAAAAATGCTTGCCCCTCACCAATTCACCGTATTTAAGGTGGTACCCCTTCCTAATTCCTGCAACGCAAGTATAGCAGCAATGGGCTCGTTCCTATTACATGGCTTAAACAGAACTGCCGAACCGTGGATGTACTACACACCTCTGCATATCTATTCGGGGAAGCCATGATGTTAAATTAAAGTTAAAAACAAGTTATTCTAATTCCAAATGCTCTTCGCTACGCCTAGATCGGTTCGTTCCGCTTCCACAACAAGATATGATCGAAGGTCGTCGGTATCTAGTATTTTTACGTCTATCTATCTAAACTTAACCTTGTGTGTACAGCTGTTGTAGCTTTGTGTTTATGTGAAGGTAAATAAGTTGTTGTTTGTGGTTTATATACATACATACATAATCAGCATTTAATGTTCTCACTCCTGGGACTCCAGGCCTCCTCTCAGCGAGAGGGAGCGGCACGTAATCCACCACGCGGGGTTAGTACGTGTTGGTGATTTGACTTAGTTTGTAGTATTGATAAACATTGGTTGCACAGACATTGACTGGCTCGTTGGTTTATTGGTCGCAAGGGCTATTGCTGAACATGAGGTCCTGGGTTCGATTCTCAGGTCGGGCAAAGTGTTATTGGGATTTTGCCAATCCTGAGTCTGGATTTGTGCCCGGTTGATGGCAATAGACTCGGACTGGCATGAGACTTAATCATAACGGGCGAAATGTGGGCGTACTAAAGGTAACCCGCTGCTCTACCCTTCCGGGAATTCCTGCGTGATGATATGTTAATGTTATAAACATTGGTTTTAGTCTCAAGTACCGAAAAAAATAATATTTAAAAGCGAAGTCTAACGGCTTCTTAAAAACGGTATTTTAGGCATGTCTGTTGTAGAGATCGAGCAATCGATAATCGAATACATTAAAGCTCCTGCAAATAGGCGCGACACGCGATGCGACACAAAGGCACCGCCTGTCGTGCGACGACCGGTGCCATTGTGTCGCATGCGATTCGAGTCGCGTGTCGCGCGAGTTTTTAAAGGAGCCTTTGTAAAGTCATCAGTAGCAAAATGCAATTTTTTTTGGGTTTTTATTCCCAGAATTCTACGAAACAAATATTTGTATGGCATTACAGATATCTATGTTCAAGCATGTAGGATTTCTGAATGTTCTACAAGTACTGATTCTCCTGCCCTTATCCTAATCTATTTGCGCTCGGCGCAGTATGTCTTCTTCCTCCACACTTCTCCATCAGTCGTCATCTCGGTAGTCACCCCCTCTCTAGCCATATCATCTTTCACACAGTTCATCCATCGTTTTCTTCCCCTGCGCTTAGAGCCATCCACATTCACACTCAAAACTTTCCTCACGACACTATATCTGCAAGTAAAGAGTACTTTTTCTGGACCACATACATTATGCATTAACGTCTAACCAACAACAAAATACAAATCAGTAATTCCTATTTACTCTGAAAGATCACAGAAAAAGGTTGTAAGCATGAGCTAATAATTTTATCAAACGTTGGACCAAATGTGTTGGCAGTTGGCCAAAGATGGGCTCATGGCTATAAGAGCTAGCCTAGTATGAGTCAGGATCGGAAGCACGTGAATTTGTATATTTCTTTCTTCATGAGTAGCAAGATGAACGGAGGAAGTCATAATAATAACAGCAGCGAAGCTATATCTGCCGAGCTAGTCTGTAAACATCTCACAGTGAAAACGAATGTGAAGTGAACTTGAAGTAAGGTGTCATTCCACCTGATGCTTGGGTTTGACACAATTGACAGTACACTTCATCTAAGTTTTAGCGGTGAATTTTTTACAGAATAGACCAGCTGTTCTTCTAGTAATCGAACTCTTTGTGAAGGAGCTCGTCCGGGAAGTGCTACCACCAGACTTAGTACACTGACAAGCTGCGCTGTGTGAAGGGCGTGGGTGCTGGTATAGGTACAGGCACATGAGATGTTTCAGCTTCGTCTCGGAGATGGTAACGCATATGTGATGCCTCTAGTATTGAAGATGTCCATTGACAGCGGTCACCACTTGGCCTCAGGTGGGCCATCGGCCCTGGTCCAGGCCATGGTACGGAGCGAGAGGGCATGGGAAGCCGTCACCTCCTGCGAAGCAGTAATGCTCGCAAAGGAGGATGCGGAACGCGTGAGGGAGAGGCAAAATTCGCGCTCTCATGCCCCTAGCCGCCGCAGGAGACGCCCTGGCCGTCGGGAATCACAAGCCGATTTCCGGCCACCGTATATAGGTGCGGGCGACCAATGGCGCGCTCGCCGTCCGATAAGGACCAGGCCCGGGTCGACGGCACGTTGTGTTCCACGCGCGCCTCAAAGAAATGTCAGCACCAATGACGGGGTCCGCTAGGGCCGATGCCTGCGATGCGGGTAAGTCCGAAAGGGTTACCGTGGCCCCCGGTACAGGCAACTGAAGGAACACGGGTGGGTTTTAGTCAGCAAGAGACTGACGGTCTTCTCCCGCTCCGCCCAGAGCGGAAGAAGTTATTTGATGATTTCGCAACATCAAAAAAGAAAAAAGGTGGGCCGTCGGCTTAGTTGTCATCCAATCGTAGTGGCGATTTTGCGAAACACTAAAGATAATTTTGGTGTTTCTGACGTCATGTATCAGATTAACTATTGTGCTATTATTATTATTAGTTTACCAAAATAACAAAAAGCTAATGGAATCACTGGTTCAGTGGTCATAATAATTGAAAACAAATTCTTTGAAAACGGGGGTACAGTATCGGTTTCACATGCCGCAATGCGGCATTTCTACACAACATTAGATTTGGAGTCTAGATTTGTGCCCGGTTGGTGGTAATAGGCTCGCCCCCTATTACATGGGACTTAGACATAACTGGCGGAATGTGGGTGTACTATAGGTACACCTCTGCCGAACCCGTTGGGAGATTACAGGCGTCATGTTATGTTATGTACCTATGTAGTTGATCAAAAATCATGATTATCCTTTACGGTAGCCATATAATTCTTGAATCTAGCGATGATTTCTATCAAAGAAATATTTGTGAAGAACATTAAGACAGCTGTTTATAACCATAACAAAAATAATTGTCGTTCTACTATTATCTAAGCTATAATGAGTCATCATTAGTTAACAAGGTCAAAGAATACATACGTATTTAAAACATCAACCGTATTACAATATGATTAAGGTTCCAAAAATGTTACTCTGTCGTCGAAGAATTTTAAACTTTTCGGTTAAGTGTTATGGTTTAAAATTGATTGTTGATGGACAAAATAAGTCTTAGTTCGAATACTGATAATGAATAACACAAGTCTTCTAGGGGCAAAAACGTCAAGCTAGGTGTTTATTCTTCGTCCACCTTGGGAGTCGGCTGGAATTGCGACTGTAAGAAAGAAAGAAAATAATATTATTAGTGCACAATGTTGGAATCTTGTTGCAAAACAGACCTTGGGGCTCTGTTTTGCTGGTTTAAAAATAATAATTAAGCCAACCAAACATTTTAATACATATTGTGACATCCACCAAACCGTGCTGTGTCCTCGTGGTGAATTACGTTCCGCTGCCTCTCTCACAGAGAGGAAGACTGAGTCACAGCAGTGGGACCAGTATAAGCTGATTATGTTAATGAGTCTATTGCTACCCAATGCAAAACATAGGACTCTCCCAAGTAACGGTTGGTATCGGCCTAATTCATCAAAAATAAATAAATGGAAATAGCCTTCATTTCCTCTGCCCCTTTAACGTACATAAACATGTTCTTCATACAATATAATAATAACAATTGATTCTGATTGTTTACCCTATAAAAGTAACTATCAGCTACCACATCAGGCTGTTTTGCGACATAGATCTCCTCTATTTAACTCCTCTTATTCCTGTTCAAAGCTATTCGCCTATCTAGGTTGCTTCAACAACTTCATTATCATCATCACCCACAGCGGCCACAGCCCGACTTCACGCACTGCCGAGCATAGGCCTCATGTCTGGGCCTGTGCCAATTCCCAAGCTCGCGTGTCAGCCTCACCCAGGCTCTACCCGCGATGGTAACAAAGTCGTCCGCCCATCTCGCCGCCGGACGACTGACACTTCCGTTTTCTAGCCCTTGGACGCCACCTGTCATCACTGCGACTTGCCAGGTGTCCTGCTCAACTCCATTTGAGTTCCATAACTCGTTCTTTAACTACCTACTTCTAGCTATTTATCTAGCTCAATTTACTTAACGAAGATACCCAATTACAATGTCTTAACTAGGAATTGAACACAAGACGTTCAATCGGCTACATGCTGCGACATATTGAGTTGTCAAAAGAAAATGAAGCTTCCATTTTGTTCTGGCAAACACATTAACTCAAGCCCTTTTCCGATGGGGATAGACAGAAATTATAACAACCTACTCCAATGTCCGTCTGGATTTAAGTACCTACTAATATTATAAATAATGCAAAAGATGTCTGTCTGTTACCTTTTCAAACGGCTGAACGGATGAATCGATGAAAGGCACCGAGGTAGACCATGTCCTGGGTTAGGACTACTTATACACTTTTTCTATACTTTTTACCCCGGTAGTACATTCCTGTAGGATTATTACGACCTCTATGCGGTGCTGAGCAAAAGCTAGTAATATATAAATAAAAGTTTCGAGAGTGAATCACTGACAGACAATGCACAATCTACATCAGGAACGTTAAAGTCGAAAGATATGTGTTTTGTTAGAAATTCTTGTGCTTTCTGCTCAGTCCAAAATGACCGGAAACAGGCCACGCGATAATATATTTAGCCCGTAATGTCCCACTGCTGAGCAAAGCCTCCCTTTCCCACACTCGACTGCCCACTTCCATTGCGGGTCAGTCCTTTCGGTAGGAGTCAAGTTCGTCTTTCCATCTGCGTCATGTTCTGCCGCGATGTCGTCAATACAGGCCTTATTGTTTCAAATGCAAAATCATTATTTACTATAACAGTTAGCGTTAGTCATCACAATTTAGCATATAAGCATGCGCAGAGAGGAAACATTCTTGTATCAGCATCTACTACATCCTAGTGACTATAGTGTTATGACTATACTATGTGACTCATCTAAATGAATCAAAGGCGAAGCTCTTGATAAAACCCCATGAATGTATCATACTACCGTTAGTTGTAATACCATATTTTACACCATAATTTGAATGAGTCCTCGTTCTTTACTTATCGAGAACCCTCTGTGCTTCAGAGAGTCTTAAACCGTTAATCCCGGTTGTCATTTTCAAAATAGGTATGTATATGTAACGACAGAAGCCTAAAAATATTGGAATTCGGCGTCCTCCGTTTGCGGAGCTAAAATGGTAGTTGTTCAGTAGGGAGTTGGATATTCAGCCGCATCTGGCAATAGTCAAAGGCCACTTCATAGTCAAGTCAAGTCAAGTTCAAGTTCAGTCATAGGCAAGGACTTGTCGCCATCGCCTCATGTCAAAAAGGCCGACGGCCCATCATAATCAGCCTATAATGTTCCCAATGTTGAGACAGGCCTCTCGAGAGAGAGAGGGGGTGCATGTTGAAGAGCCTCCTCGTGGCGCACCCTGGGCAACGTCAGCTCCAATTGCCCACCACGTCTTGGTGGACAATTGGGGCTGACGGCTAATCTTCAACAAACGGGGAAAGGTCATGGTTCCAATCACCGATCATGCTTTGATGGTCGGTGAAGGGAACCGGGCTACAGACGGTCAATACGTCCACTCCTCCTCTGCTTACAGAGGTAGTTGAGTGGGCGTAGACTGGGAAGGACCGCCGCTGAGGTGCAGGCGCACCAAAGCGGCGCGTGTTTCTCTCATCGAGGAGAGAACTTTCGGCGGGTTCGCTGAGCCGGTTCGGCTGGACAGCGAACGGAGGCATGCCTAATGCCGCCGCCGGGGGCTTGGCTTAATTGCCTGGCCCAGAGGAAGGCTACCTCTAAGATAAAAAACCACCCAATCCTAAGCTTTGAAGCGCGGTGAGAGGATGCATGGCTGGAGGGAGTCCAGTCGTTAGCGCTTCCCCTGTAGAGCACCTGCCGCACTCTGCAGTATGTAGGCTTACCGGGCATCTAGGCTCTGCCCGGTGGACATTTAGGACCTATATATACTCGTGGGATATATTATGGATAAACAAAAAGAACAAAAATCGAAATCGCCGATCGTATTGGTCGAGCAGATGGGTATGGGTGCGGTGTCAGACTCTGACACCACATCTGAGAAGAGGAGTGTGGCGAGTGTGGCGAGCGTACGCTCAAAGCACTCGTCGCAACCTGCGTCGCAAGAAAAGGAGCTCCGGGTTAGCCTGGAGCGCCTGTGCGACGCAGTGGTACAACCGCTTGCCGTCGCTGACGGTAACAAGAACCGAGGGGGCTCATGTCCTGAGAGGGATGTGGACTCGCCCGGGTGCTTCACCAAATTTTGGAGGAAGCGCCCGCTAAGCAGGGACCCGGCGTCGATGGGCCTCTCCTCTAGTGAGGAGAACCTGTCGGCCGCCAAGGAAGGGCGAGGTCGCACGATGGCAGGCGGAGCCCCCGCTCGGCTGCCGAGCCGCGACCGAGCGGGTCGATTCGTGCCGTTCTCACGGCCCGCTATACCAGCTCCCGTTGAGCGTCCGGCAGAGAGTGCGGAGAGTGACCCCGGGCTCGCGGTAGTGGACCTGAGCGAGGGCTCCTTGCTGGGGTCCAACAAGGCGGAGGCGAACGCCGCCAAGCGGGCGCAAAGGAAAGCTGTCGCGGCTGACGAAGTCAGCGAGTTGGCCCGACAGGCCCGAGAGCGGCGGTCCACTCGGATGGCTGCCGGGGGCAGCGTATCGGCGGTGGCGCTCAGCCGCCAAGTTATGGACGGCGTGGATGTCGTCCTGAAGGTTGCCACAAAATCGGGCAACCTGAAGGGCACGTTCACGCGCGCCCTGAAAGAGGCGGCTGAAGACATCAGGGACGCGGTTGGGGTCCTCCTTACTCGTACGAGCACGGAGGAGACGGCGAAGTTATGGGAGGAGAACGGCCGTCTCAGATCTGAGCTGGAGGACCTCAAACGGCAGTTCGCCGCCCAGAGGACAGCTCCCCCGGCCGCCAGCACCATGCCTGTCACGGCCCCAGCGGCGCCAGCAGCGTCGTCCGCCTCTGCACTTGGCGATGCGGAGGTCGAAAGGATCGCACGCATCTGCATGATGCAGTGCGGAAGTATGGTGGGTGCCCGGTTGGAGGCCATAGAGGCAAGACTCCTCCCAGAAGAAACCCTTCGCCCACCGCTCGCTGCGGACAGGCGAAGAAAGGAGGCGGCCAAAAGGCCCGCCGAGGGGCCCCGAAAGCCCGTGGAGTGCACGTCCGCGCCCACTTCCCGGACGGCCGCGCCACGAGCAACCGCACCCCCGCCGACCACACCCTCGGTGACCGCACCCGGGTCCACCAAGGAGACCTGGACGACGGTCGTCAAGAAGGGCCGCCGCAAAGGGAAGACGGCGCCGCCGGTACCCGCTAGAGCACCGGCACCGAAGAAGGCCCAAGGATCGCCTAAGGTCAGAGCCCCACGCTCCGCGGCTGTAGTAATTACGCTGCAGCCCGGAGCCGTCGAAAGGGGCATATCATATAAGGCGGTCCTAACGGAGGCGAGGGCCAAAGTCGCGTTCCCTGACCTTGGCATACCGTCCGGCCTCAGAATGAGGCCGGCGATTACGGGGGCGCGACTGCTGGAGGTGTCGGGTGTCTCTAGCGGCGAAAAGGCGGACATCTTGGCCGCCAAGCTGCGAGAGGTCCTCAACCCGGAGGACGTCCGGGTGTCCAGGCCGATGAAGACCGCTGAACTGCGTGTCGATGGCCTGGATGACTCGACGACCGCGGCTGAGGTCGTGGCGGCTGTCGTCCGAGTCGGCGGATGTCCGCCCGATGACGTGCGGTCTGGCGAGATTCGCGTCGACGCTTCCGGGCTCGGCGCGATCTGGGTGCGGTGCCCGGTGGCGGCGGCGAACAAAGTCGCCGACGCTGGGCGTCTGTTGGTGGGGTGGGTGGCAGCGAGGGTGAAGCGGCTGCAACCCAGGGCCTTGCGGTGCTACCGTTGCTTCGACATTGGGCATGTCAGAGCACGGTGCACCGCTGAAATAGACCGCAGCGAGCAGTGCTATCGCTGCGGTGAGGCCGGCCACAAGGCGGCCCAGTGCTCCGCGGCGCCAAACTGCAGCCTCTGTACAGCTGCGGGGAGGCCCGCTGGGCACAGAGTGGGTGGAAAGGCTTGTGGCACGCCCGCCAACAAGAAGAAGAAGAGAGGGGCTGCTAAGGCTGCCGGGGGCTCTTTACCCCCCCCTCAGCCTGGCTGCCCTTCGGCCGACTCCCGGCCTAGGAATGGTGCGGAGGGAATGGATTGCGCATAATTGCGCTCTACCATTTCCTCCAAGGCAATATCAACCACTGTGCCAGAGCTCAGGATCTCTTGCTCCAGAGCATGGCAGAGTGGTCGATTCACGTGGCTGTTGTCGCCGAACCGTACTTTGTCCCCCCCAGGGATAACTGGGTGGGAGACCTGGACGGTTTGGTGGCCATCATTGGCGGGGCTCTTGTCAACCCGTCCCGAGGTCATGGCTGGGTAGCCGCCCTCGTGGACGGCATTGGTATGGTTGGGGCGTATTTTTCGCCCAACAAGAGCCTCGCCGACTTCGAGAGGTTCCTTGTCGAGTTGGGTGCCGTCGTGGGCCGACTCCACCCTCGCCCTGTGCTGTTGCTGGGGGATCTCAACGCCAAGTCTGTGGCGTGGGGATCTCCTGTGCCCGATGCTAGGGGCGAGGTGCTGGAGGAGTGGGTGGTCACGACTGGCTTGACCGTCCTAAATCGGGGCTCGGTCCACACGTGCGTGCGGCAGCGGGGCGGCTCTATAGTGGACGTCTCGTTCGCTAGCCCCGCTGTCGCGAGCCGTGTCCGTGATTGGCGTGTCGCCGTGGAGGTGGAGACGTTGTCGGATCACCGATACATCCGTTTCGACGTCTCCGCCCAGACCAGCGGCGGCCGCAGTTCGATGGCCCCGCGAATGGACGGTCCGCGCTGGGCGCGTAAGCGCATTGACAGGGAGCTTCTCGAGGAGGCCGCTATTATCCAGGCCTGGTTCCGGGAGTCGGCAACGAGCGGACCCGTCGACGTCGAGCAGGAGGCGCTGTGGTTCCGCGGGGCGATGACGCAAATCTGCGACGCGTCCATGCCCCGGGTCCACGCACAGTCAGCAAGGCGCCAGGTGTACTGGTGGACCGCCGAGATTGCGCAGCTGCGCGTCGCGTGCGTGGCGGTTAGACGCCAGTACACCCGATACCGGAGGAGACGTCGTCGGGTCCCTGACGAAGAAGCCGCGCTGTATGAGGTGTACCGCGCGGCGAAGGAGGCTCTGTGGCTGGCCATCGGCGAGGCGAAAACGCGAGCCAGGGAGGAGATGTTGGAGAGTCTAGACGGGGATCCGTGGGGGCGCCCTTATCGCGTGGTCCGAGGGAAACTTCGAGCCGCGGCGCCCCCACTTACGGAGAGTCTCCAACCCGAGCTGCTGGAGGAAGCAGTTGCAGCCCTCTTCCCGGCGAGAGCGGAGCACAGTCCGCCGCCGATGGCTGTGCCCACAGCCGCAGAGCCTACAGGAGAGAACGCCATCAGCGTCCCGGAGGTGACACAGGCAGAGATGGGGGCAGCCGTGATGCGGCTCCGGGCCAAGAACGTGGCCCCGGGGCCCGACGGGATCCACGGCTGCGTGTTAGCCCTCGCTCTGAAGGAGCTTGAGCCCCAACTGAGAGGACTCTACACAGCGTGTCTTGAGCGGGGCCAGTTTCCCACTTTGTGGAAATCTGGTCGTCTGGTCCTGCTCAGGAAGGCGGGGCGCCCTGCCGACTCGCCGTCCGCGTACCGGCCCATAGTGCTGCTAGACGAGGTGGGCAAGCTGTTTGAGCGTATTATCGCAGCCCGCCTCGTCGGCCACTTGTGCAGAGAGGGGCCGGACCTGGACGACAGCCAGTTTGGTTTTCGGCATGGGCGCTCCACCATCCACGCTGTGTCGCGGGTGAGAGTCCTGGCGGAGGAAGCGGTGTCCCGGGGCGGGGTGATGTTGGCGGTATCCTTGGACATCTCCAACGCCTTCAACACCCTGCCCTGGAGTTGTATTCGGGAGGCACTGCGCTATCATCGGGTGCCTCCTTACCTCCGCCACATCGTTGGGGCTTATCTGTCGGAGAGGAGTGTCACCTACGTGGGACGTGATGGCGGAAACCAGCGCCGCATGTCGTGCGGTGTTCCGCAGGGTTCGGTCCTAGGGCCGCTCCTGTGGAACATCGGGTACGACTGGGTGCTGAGGGGCGAGCTCCAACCGGGCGTAGACCTGACGTGTTATGCAGATGACACGCTGGTCACTGCCCGGGGGAGCTCGCACAGGGAGGCAGCGTTGCTGGCGACGGCTGCGGTGTCACAGGTGGTGGGCCGCATACGTTGCCTAGGCCTGGAGGTGGCCCTCAGCAAGTCGGAGGCCATGGTGTTTCATGGCCCCCGGCGGGCGCCGCCGCCCGGCTCACACATCGTGGTCGGGGGGGCTCGGATCGCTGTCGAGTCCACCATGAAGTATTTAGGATTGGTGCTCGACAGCCGGTGGAACTTTGAGCCCCACTTCCGACGGCTGGCGCCCAAGTTGCTGGGCGCGGCTGGCGCGCTTGCGACGCTGCTTCCCAATCTGGGGGGCCCGAGCGCCGTCTGTAGGCGGCTCTACGTGGGGGTCGTGCGATCCATGGCCCTGTATGGGGCCCCGGTGTGGGCCTCTGACCTGACGGCCGGCAGCATCGCTGTTTTGCGAAAGCCGCAGAGGGCGATGGCCGTCAGAGTCATCAGGGGGTATCGCACGATCTCCTACGAGGCGGCTTGCGTACTGGCCGGTTCCCCGCCCTGGGACCTCGAGGCGAAAGTACTCGCATCATTGTATCGGTGGCGCGAGGAAGCGAGGGCGCGGGGCGAGGGACCGATGCAGCGACACATAGAGCTGCGTCGGTCTCAGCTTCGCGAGGTCCTGGTGGCGGAATGGCGGGACAGGCTTTCACGCCCTACCGCCGGCCTCGTCACCATCGAGGCGGTCCGGCCGGTGCTCGAGCGCTGGCTCGGGAGGAGGCACGGCTCCCTGTCGTTTCGGGTGACGCAGGTGCTCACGGGGCATGGTTGCTTCGGGAAGTACCTGTGTCGCATAAACAGGGAGCCGGACGCCCGGTGTCACCACTGCGTCGACTGCCGGGAGGACACGGCGCGGCATACGCTGGCAGAGTGTGCCGCTTGGGAGGAGCCGCGCCGTGCCCTCATCTCAGAAGTAGGCAGTGACTTGTCGCTGCCGGCCGTAGTCGAGTCGATGGTCGGCAGCGACGAGTCCTGGGACGCGGTGGTTTCCTTCTGTGAGACAGTCGTCTCGCAGAAGGAGGCTGCGGAAAGGGAGAGGGAGATCTCGTCCTCTCACCCGGCCCGCAGAAGGCGCACCGGGCGTCGGCGGAGGGCGGACAACGCCCTCTTCCAGCCCCCCTAAATGGGTCCAGGGGCGACGGACTCGGGGACGTCCGTCGCCCCCCACACACCAGGACCCGAGGTGGCGGCGCGTAGTGTTCCACGCGCGCCCCTGTTAGACGTCGCGGGGGGAGTCAAACACCTCACTCCCCCCCAGACCCGAAGAGGCCCGCAGAGGCGGGCCGGCACCAGTCGGGGGTTGTGGAAGGATCGTATGTTCCCGCGACCCCCGGCGTAGGTGTGAGATGGAACACCGGGGTGGTTTTTAGTCAGTAAGAGTCTGACAGACCCCGTCGCCCGCCCCAGGGCGGCGAACATCCATGAGGATTTTCCACCCCGGAAACAAAAAAAAAAAAAAAAAAAAAAAAAAGGCCTCTCGAGAGAGGGAGTGGGCTATAATCCACCACGCGGTCCCAGTGCGGGTTGGTAGATGTCACATGTCTTCGAATTTTGGTTCTAGGACATGCTTTCCCCCGATGATTTCCTTCACCGTTTTGAGAGCAGTAATGATGAAATTATTTAAACAAAGTAAAGCGCCTCTGGCTTCGAAGTCACGACCTACAACTCGTAGGCTGGGCCACCACTGCTCTAACGGCTGACATCAAAGGGTTTACCGAATCGTTGCCGATCTTACAGACAGAGTCAATGTCTACTGTTGTGTCTGCAATTTGTTGTAACACAGTAATACTTCTTTGAGATAGAAATATGTACGGCGGTAGTACGGACGGTCTCTTTCATAAATAGCTCTGTAACTCTGAATAAATGATTCATTTCAATAGTCGTCAATACTGTGCTATGCCAAAAGTATTCTTCAAACACCATTGATGTCATGTTACCGCTCTGTCAATGATTTCGGCTATAATTATACACCATCATCATCTGAAGGCGTCTCAGTCATGCTCAATGAGTCATTCATTATCCTAATGGTAGCAAGAAGCAACACTACAAATTTGAGGGGACATAAAATCCAAATGTCAGTATTTGAACTCGACTCGATGGACTCGTGACTAAATGATAACATTCGCACGGGTCGATCGAAGGGTAAGCTACGCTTGCCGTGGTCGATTTGTGGATGGGTGTTCGTGGGTGGTACATATCGAGTTTCCTCCGCCCTCCGTGCCTATTAAAGCACATTAAGCCGTTGGTCCCGGCTGTCATTCGTCGTTACTGGTAGTCAGAAGCCCAAGTCTAACAACCAGTCTTACCAGGGGATATCGTGTTATTCAGCAACTGAGTTCTGGAGGTCAGATAGGTAGTCGCTCCATGTAAAATACTGGTATCCAGCTGGATCCGGTCAGACTGGAAGCCGACCCCGATATAGTTGAAAAGGACGGCAGATATATGAACAAGCTAAAGAAGTATAGTAAGGATCGTGAGGACGCAGCGTTCTGAAGGTTCTGCCTACCCTTAAAATTAATAGTCGTGAGTTTATACTGTAATTATCAAATACTGCAAGAGTATAACATATCCTTGAGTATTGAACTTGCTGATATCTCGATTTAACTACGACATAATAATTTATTGTATATGTACACGCACAACTAAGTGCATGTTTCCAACAATATGTCTGTTATCACTGACCTGACCTTACGCTTTATAGAATGACTACATACCTACATGCTATAAATTGACAGTCGCTTTTCGTGTCTGTATTGCATTTTGATACGGTTTTCACCATCATTTAGAGAATTGATTCCGTAAGGTTTTTATGTGTAGGTACCTACAATAATACTAAACATACTAATTATAATGAAATATCGATGTTTTGTCAAGTCTTAAAAACCGTGCGGAGCAAGGACAGGTCGCAGTCGCAGAAACTAAGGCGCAGCAACCGGCAGTAAAATGCGACACATTGAGCTTTAGAAAGCGACTAAGGCCCTTTGTACACACACGTTTTTAATGCCGTGAAAAACTATGGTTTATTAGCCGTGTGTAGGCACGGTCGTCAGTGTTGTACGGATCACTATGGAAGCTTGTTGACGGACATGTGGCTTCTATGGCATGGTATAAGTACGCCGTACCGTAAAGAAACCGCGCCGTGTATAAAGGGCCTTATAGCGATTGTTATTTTAGATTTGTTTCTATTTGTTGTACTCTGGACGTTTTTAACGTGTAAGTACGTCTTTTCTACGTACGTCATTTTTGTAACAATATAATTTAAAAGAGTGTCCATGGAGTTTCTTGCCCGTTCTTCTCCATAAGAACCTACTACGCTTGGGAATGGGTATAATGTATAATATTTCATATTTCTGACTGAACGACTCCTTGACAATTCAAAAGTGCATGTAATGGTCAAATTGAAATAAATGCTTGAGTTTAAGTTTGAGTCAGTCACACGGGTATGAGTGACAGACACGACTCCCTACAAAGCCGAAGTTTATTTAAACTCGAAGTGCCATATTAATGACCGCGTATTTAGAGCCTGTGTCAAAAATTCGTTATGAGTTTTGTGTCATGGGGTAAACCACAGAATTTTGACTCGTGTTCGAACTTACCTTGGCCTACTGAAGGAATCATGGTGAAATAAATGGGACATGATTCAGGCTATGTCGAGCGGTGATTCTAGGAAGGTGGCTGGATGTAAAAAAATAAGGATAGAGCGCAGTGGTGTTATAATTGCCGAGGTCAATGTTCAGCAGTTGACTGCTAAATGCTAATGATAATTTTATCTGTATAGTGGTATTAGAGGCCGGCAATATTAAAAAAAAAACTACGTATCGATAGGTATACGATATCCAGTCTGATTGGATGCAGCTGAATATTTGTATTTTACATGAAGCGACTGCCTATCTGACCTCCACAACCCAGTTACTGGGTAACACGATACCCCTTGGTGAGACTGGGTGTCAGACTTTTGGGCTTCTGAGGACCCGTAATGACTGTCAAATTCCACGAATGAAAGCCGGCACCAACGGCTTAACGTGCTTCGCGAGACTTGTTAAGGCGTTACTTCACACAGGGTTGAATATTGCTCAAGACTGTCTACGCAGACGTTACTCCACTTCTCCATATAATTTATGCTATAAATACGATGTTTTTTCCTCATTCGAGTGTATTTAAAGTAGTGCTAATATAAACGACATTGACCTACAAGCGATTCGTAGGACTCGCTTGTTTTTGTTTTTAGCTAACGGGATGACTGCACCGTACTGTTCCGTCATTTCATTGAAATAAATGTTATGGAATAATTAGCTAGTTTTGTTTAATTTTAGTCTTGTGTAAAGGCCTCACTCTCTCCCGTTTCCACGCACTTCTGTTCTCTGCTAATCCGGGTCAGCCCTTTCCGTACAAGAAGCTCGTTCCAACATCTTCGTCTACAATCTCAAGGCTTATTAAAACTTGAGTAACATACTGGCGTAACCATGTCTGAAATCGACAAAACGTAGTAAGCTTGTGTTAGTGATTCCCATTTATCTGTTCTGTGGTGATTCCTGGTTGTTCCGTCTATACGAGAAGAGGGATATGTCCTATAGTGGGACAAAAACATAAACGTAATTTATTAGCCAATAATGTTCCCATAGCTGGGACTTGAGCCTCCTCTGTGAGGGAGTGCGCCGAAATCACACACACACATTACGCATTTTCTTTCTTTCTTTTCTTTCTTTCGTATCTGCCACGCGGATACAGTGCGGGTTTGGTGAATGTCACATGTCTGTCATGGTGTTTTCCCGTAGTAGGATTACTATACTATTTATCCCATTCATTCAGTAGCTGATACACAATATTATTTATTTTCCTAACAGACAAACAAATACACATGTTTTGAACCAATTTCCTCGAACTGATCATGACACACGGCACATCACGGCCATTCATAACGACGTTACATCATTTATACAATCATGAGAGAATCGAGTTCGTATTTATAATTTACCTCAAACTTCTGTCATATCGGCACGGACTAAATCGGAATAACTCATGCCGCCATGCCGTGGTATCAGTATTAGCCAGTAAATACAAACTTACCAGACAGCTGTGCTGCTGGGGAGTTTGCTGCGCCACTTCTTCTTCCCAGCTAAACCACTAGGAGGTGGTGAAGGGCGGGCGTGCCGGGGGACTGTCTTATTGACTCAATCTCTCTGACAGATACGAGGCCCGAGTCCCAAGATTCCAGGCAGTGTGAAGATCTGTGGGATGATTTTCGACTTGCAAAGACAATTATTATTTAGGTATTTTTAGTGCAACTAGCAGATAATTTATGTGAGAAGGGTAGATTTTATCTTATTAACTTGCAAACTTAATTCGCTTAAAATACGAGGCTGTACAAATGTTTCCTCGTACTAAAATCGCCGTATTAGTCGATGTAGCGAATAAAAATGACGATGTCGTAAGCGCTTGCGCAAGTGATGTCAATGTCGAGCGGGCGGTGAGCGGAGACTGTTTCTGTAGTTTATTAAAAGCGTTTGATAAATGCAATATTAGTTCGTTTGCACACCTATTCAATTTTCTGTTGTTTCTGTAAAATTAAATTTATTTGGTTAAAAGGATATCTGAATCACTTACTAAATATACTAATAATAAAACAAAAAAAAAAAAACTAGATGCAATCGACATTTCCTACCTGACTACACCTGAGAAAAAATGGCGAAATAAACTCAGGGGTCAGACCCTTTTAAAGTCCAGACATAATCTTGGTCAGACCATGTGAGGACCATGACATTTTGTATACATACATATAATATTTTAAACTACTTAAGCATCGGTAAAATTGGCATCGCTGTTGTCCAAAGGCACATTTTACCAGTTTTGTAGATTCTTTCATTACCCTACTCATGAACATTACAGTGATTTTGTGAAAGTAACATGGCTAGAAAGGAACACTGAGACTAATAGAGATACCCTGTCACCTGTACACGTGAGGATCTGATGTCTGCGTCAGCGAATAGTATTGAGAGTCGCTGACTACTGGGACAAACATTTTTTTTACTTATTTTCGACAATATTTGCCATCGACACACACATCACACACATCGACTAAGAAGAAGAATAAAGATGTATTGAAGAGAAGTCCACCCTGCGCCGACCAAAAATTAATTTGGGATAAAGGAAGGAGCCGTAGGAGAATGATGGTCACTTAATATGTAGGTCGAAAATATTTCAATGGTAGCGCATACGTCCAAACTGGCTATGTCGAAGATAGAACAATTGTAAGCATGATTATGCTCGTAAGACCAATATACTAAATTGCTGGGTAATTGACCGTCAAACCGATGGTACACGCGGCAAAAGAATCAAGCATGCAAGCTAACAATCAACGTTGTAAGACATTATGTAAACATTAACCAACTGTAGGTTAAAATAGCGCAGAACGCCGGCGCCAAACATAACTTAGCAAGTAGCGAGAGATAGATAGATACCTATAATACTTGAGTGTCCATGGACTTTCTTGCCCGTTCTTCTCCATAGGAACCTGCTACGCTTTGGAATGGGCAACTAGCTTCATCTTTCTGACTGAACGATCCTTTGACAGTTCAAAGGTGCCGTTATTTGAACGTTAAAAAAAATGCCTGAGTTTGACTTTTCAACACAACAAATAAAGGAAAACACTTTACCATACTCCTAGGGTAGTTGGGTAAAACAGTGAGCAGTGGCCAATATGTGGCGAGCATTTGAGCATCTTTTCTATCCGATTTTGCAAAGTCTTCTCAAACTATAAAATCTTTGAAGATATACGCAAACATACATAAACTAACGCCTTCTTCCCAAAGTGGTAGGCAGAATCTACAGAACGCCACCGGCTACGATCCTTACATACTCCTTTTGGTTTATATACGTTCCCACACGCACGCCGGTTGGGAGTACTACCTACGCACCTGAAGATATGTCACCGGTCAAACGGGGGCTTGAAGTTTGAAAGCAAAGGGTGCAAGATCAGTGCAAATATGTTTTCTGTATGTTTAGTAATTTCTTTTGCTTACCGTACACAAATAAATTACCCTGTCTGAACACAACAGTAGGCCAATTCTCGTACTTAAAAAACGTTCAAATTCAAGTCGCAATCTTATCTCAGCGACAATCAATGTCAAAAACTTGTCAAAAATTTATGTAAATTGATTGTAATTTTGACAACGCGAACGGTCTTAAAAATACGGGAATTGCCCCTCAGATCATTACAATTTAGGTCTGCCTCAACAACAGCACTGATGTCATATTTTGGACAACATACCCTGGAAATGGGGGTTATTGATATTATGAGTTCAGCGACTTTAATGCAAACGTAATCACAGACCACGTATGTTTATAAATTGGAGACCTAATCTGTTAACCACGTTCTCACTGCTGGAACTTGGTCCTCCTCTACATTTGAGTGGTCTTTACGGACACATTGTATGGTGCTGGATGTCACATGTCTTTGAATGTCCGGTTCTTGGAAATGCCGGCTAACTTAAAACCTGCAAGTGTAAACCATAGCAAAAGCAACAGAAAGATCAAAATGTCAAAAATTTCGTTTCACTGCTCCACTGTTCATTTCGCAATTCGGGACCATTTAAAACTCGGTGCTTAAGCCCACTTCAGAACAACTTTCTCCATTATTGCATGGGGCCCTGCGACCTTTTGCAGGCGTAGGCAGACCGCCTACTGGCCGGATGTCTGACCTATTAGTGCAGCCTAGTAGGAGATAGAAGTTGAAGCGGTGCCGTAAATGGTGTTGCGGAATTTTAATTTTATGACGCAGGTTTGATGTAGTGATGAAAAGGGGCTTTCCATGTCGGTGCATAGAATTAATTAAAATGGGCTAGGTTTGCTTGCGGCTTCATCTGCATAGATAGTCTGACCTAGCTTTTACTAGAGCCTAGAAGGAAATAGAAGATGATGCGGTGCCGTAAACGGTGTTGCGGAATTTACATTTTATACCGCTATTTTGATGTTCATTCATAAAGATGGGTTTTCGATGTTGACATCATCAAATCATCCATACTAATATTATAAATGTGAAAGTAGTCTGTCTGTCTGTCTGAAACCTTTTCACGCCTTAGCGGCGCTTTCGATGAAATTTGGCACACAGGTACACCATGACCTGATTTAGCGACATAGGATACTTTTTATCACCATAAGTAGTACGATCCCGTCGGATAATTTCCAATCCCCACGCGGGCGAAGCCACGGGCAGAACTTAGTAAGACATGATATATTATTTGAGTTGAAGTAACCGCAATACTCTATTCAAGTCCAGGGAAAGAACTATTCATTATTTATTGAAACATTTCGTTTAAGCAGACTTTCAGCTCATCTTTTTAGCACTAATGCTTGCTCAGGCAAACACGTTGTTCGTGTCTATACATTTTCTTGGGAAAATGAGCAAGTTATGTAGTAGGGTGTGATGTTTACTGATTGGTACATCGTACTAGTTGATACATCGCCAATCATTACTTGCCAAACGTGTTAATTTGACAAGCTTACATATTCAATGACAATTAAAATAAATAACAGCAAACTAATCCGTCCTCCGAAAATCTGGACCACTGACCTCTCGCGGCACTAGCGCCACAGTTAAATCTGCGGCTATTTCGAGAACCATTGCTTCATGAGATATTACAGCAGCTGCGAAGTGGGTTAGTGTGCCGTTTCTGAGGTTGATAAACCCACTGTCCTGATGCAATGAGTAAATATGGCCTGACGCCATCATTTGGAGAGTCAACTGTGTGAAATGTTTTGTTCCTTTTCTTAATAATAATAACATAATTTCCAAAAAAAAAAATGTGAGAATATTTGTAAATACGCTGAACTGAAGGAAGAAGTGACCAGAATTTGGAGACAGGAAAAAGTGGACGTAGTAGGTACCAATTGTTGTCTACGCGACGGGTGTTATACCCACCTGAAAGACTCAACCTACATAACACTTCAAAAAGCCGCAGAGTAGTGAGAAAGTTCATGTCAATTGAGGAAAACGAAATCTCTCCTCACAACATTCATTCCTCTAGATAAAAAATCACCACACTATCTCATCAAACATGCCATCAACTTATCAAATATTCGTCGAGGTCGGCTATCGGACAAAACCTCTAGTCGGCTCTACCGAGAGAGTATCTCACTAATAATAACTACTAATACCTTAATTCACATTAAGGCTAACTTTGACAAGTTTGGATGTTAAAAACTCAATCATGCTTTAACGGCCAACGGCTGATCGGATGAAAACCAGTTCCAAAAGCTCGGTTATTCGCAGCCGCAAAATTTTTCAACGCCCCTTTCATAAAGATGATTGATATTTTTGCTCTCACGGATACCGGGAATGTCTGTATTCTATTATTGTGTAGGTCATTCATAATGCCTGATTCTCACTAGAAACATAAACCGACGATTGAATCTTCAAATAAAAATATGGTAGCAAAAATATTCGCCATCACGTCAATTCCTAGTCACCCACGTACATAAAAGGCGTTGAATATAATCTGATGACAGGTTGTTGAGCACCACCCACGGTTCACATAACAACGTTGCTTATGGTCACTGAACAAATTAAACGTGGGTAGATAGGAACCGCAGTTATTTTACTACTTCCATTCATGCTAACCGATCTGCATAGTTGTTCACTACCATTCGATAGAAAACCTATCAAAGTTATCGAAAGAGTCCCCTAAACGCTGTTCACAAATCCGAAACCTGAGAATTTTGCCTGTTTAAATCAAATAGATGACAGCTGTTTGCTGTCGGGGGCAAGGCATGTCAGGTAATCAAAAATGTGTAATTTTCGACACGGCAGCCTTTCGAATTAATAGCTTGCAAATATTTTGATAGACTTGGTGATCAGAAGCCTAGCCCGTATGTCTGGCTATTTGTGTAACCTTTGGAACCGGTAGCAATTGGTTTGTAGTTGCGAAACAAATTGCCACCTCCCGAACGTGCACAATAAGTTTGTTATGATCCAGTAGGAGGTGCTAAACTGATAATTTGAGTAACAAGTGGAATCGGGAATGCTCGGAGCTTTTCGAGTTTTTAACGATATTTGTTTTTGCCTATTCTAAGGAACTTATAACTGGCGAAATATAAGTTTACGTAAATACTCCTGTGCCTTTTGGTGCATACTTTCATACTAGGTTTCGTCCTCGTGAAATTTCTTCTTTTCAAATAAAATACATAATAGCATATGACATAATTATGTACATTTGGAAACATTGTAAAAGCCCATTATTTTGAAAGCAGAAACCGTGGAGTTTCTTGCCGGCTCTTCTCCATAAGAAACAACCAATTGGAACCGTGCACCTACCTTCTGACGTTTCATAAGTGCACATGTAGGTATATGTGAAATAAAATACTTTGATTTTGATACTCGACAATACTTACTGTGGCTTCCCATTGGTGAACGAACTTTCGGAATCGGATCAGGAGTTCCGCAGATTACCCCCAACATACAAACTCACTGTTAGCTCTTTATAATATATATTAGTATAATATGTAGAAGTGTAGATTATTCTCCATTGGTTTCTTCCTACGTTCATACATTGACTCTAATAATAAAGTAAAGCATACTATCATATCAGTGAATTTTTAATGACAAAAACACTGCCCAATAAATTACTAAATTACTAAGTCATGACTCATGACAAATGAATGAGTATTGTATAGAATATCTACAAAAATAAAGTTTGGAATGATTTTATTTCTGTAAGTAGGTTTGTACAAACACTTTTACATGTCGATCATATTTTTAAAACTAGATGAGGTCGGCGTTTCCTATCTGACTACTCAGAGAAGAAAAGCAGAAACAAACGCAGATTGAGTGGACCTGTGCAGTCAGTGCACGATTGGTCAGTAATCGTGCTGCTCAACGCAGAACATAAGGAGCTCAACGATTCGACGAACAATACCAAAGAAAGGCCATTTAGGTAGGCCGCATAAACTACTCAAACTGCTAGACCATGATTAAAACTGAAACAACTAATTATTGTGAATGTGAGGACTATGTGCGTCATCCACATAGTCCTCACATTCACAATAATTAGATTAATATAATACTTTAAACAGTAAATATTCATGTCATTGTATATGTAAAGATACAGAAAAGTAATCAAAATAAATAAAAAAAACAACATTCACTGTGTACATTTTACTAGTTAGAATTGGACTAATCGAATTAAGTATATTAATGAATGAAAATGGACAAAACCGCATTTACCACATAGGTACCATGAATAATAATTGAATCATGATATTAATAATGTTTAAGTAAATAAATGTTTAAATTACTTCAAAATATTGTAGGTACCTACATCTTAAAGGTATGTTACAGCGATGCTTTATGTAATAATAAGAGCGGACTTTCCACCTGTGACAGACAATAAATTCATTTGAAAGGTTTTCAGTCATAACCAAAACATCTACGAAAAGGTCTGAACTGTTTAATTTTATCTCCACACCTAACCCACTACCAGCGCCCGCCATCTATCTTCCTCCAACCGAGCTTGTCATTAAATTATAAACAGTTGGTGTAATATACCAAACAGTAGTGTGCTTGTTAGCGCGTGCCGTTGCGCCCGCGCATGACACGCGTCGTTACGTTACTTAGTAGGTACGGTCAACAATTCGCACATGGTAACAGTTTGACTTTGGCATAGCCTTTGTTTTGTAGCGTTTGGGAGTAGGGACTACAGTGTTATTCTTATTATACTCCTATTGACGTACCATTGACTGTACTACACAATTGGTTGATTATGATCTATGCGCGGTTCGATCTGAGGTCAAATATGGAACAGTTTTGGTTCTTTAATTAAATTCTGTGACTAACTAATACCGACGCCTAAGTTATTGAAACGATTAAATAAAAAGTTTCACTGCCCGACCCGGGGATCGAGCACAGGGAGGTAATTGCGTAACACACTTAATTGCAATGCCTTTAATTTTGACAGTTCAACAACATTTATTGTGTTACGTTGTTGAGCAGACGAATTTTTCGAACATTATGAAGCAAAAAACAATTTCCTTCAAAATATTTCGGATTGCGATTGAAAGTGTGCTCCGTAATTTGGGTGCAGGACTCCATGCTCAGAAATCGCGCTTGCGTTCGTTATCACCAATAGAGGAAGTATAATAAATAAATTAAAAAATTTCGACGAAAAATGGTTTCGCCATGATTTAAAAATATGTGCCATACATACATAAATGCTCTACGGTTGACACTAAACATTGATGTAGCACAACAAACAAGAGCCTGTTTATTAGCACGTGCGCCGGCGCAGATAACCAGCGCAGCGTTGCGCGCACGTGCCAACACTGACACGCGTCGCTCTATACGACATGTGTTTTTTTTTACCAGTGATTTGCTAAAATCAAATCATTTATTTCCTTGCAAACATGGGTTTTTGTGGTGGTGTGTGGTGTTTTTTATGATAAAGTTCTCCATATTTTACTGTCACATGGGCATGCAAAGGTTTCAATTCCAAATGAATAATTAACAATAAGTGACAGACCATTGGAATAATACTACAAATATTATTAAAAAATGTCAGCGTGGTTAAATAAATAAAAAAAAATAAGTCAATGAGAGGATCGCAATAATTATGTCATGCCTTGGTTTTAAAATAAGATCTGGTTAGACTGGAAGCCGACCCCAACAAAGGTGGTAAAAGGCTCGTTTATTATACATAACATGGCTTGGTAATAATAATTTTAAAGTGAACATTGATAAAATGACCTTCGTTCAACTCCGCAACAGAAATAGTACATTACTCCAGCAAAAGAAGCATTGATGGACGAACGCGTAAATCGTATAAAAATAAAGCGTCCATCAATGCCTAGTTGTTGCCAAGGCTTGTCTAATACTTTCCTCAAATAATGCGCGGAAATTAAAATACAATTACTTTTCAAAATCGATGACGAACAACAATAATTTTTCGCGCAATAGTCTTCTTGTTTTTTTTTTCTACAATAAACAGCTTTCTATTTGCAAGCCAGTTCGAAATTTAAATAAAACCTTTGATAAGTTACCTCCTTGGTTGCCATGTTTCGGAGTGAACATCGTTCCAATTTTAACCGACTTCAAAAAAGGAGGAGGTTTCACAATTCGACCGTATATATACTATATTTTTTTTATGTGTTCACGGATAACTTCGTCTTATAAGAACCGATTATGATGATTATTTTTTTGTTGGAAAGGAAATATCATTAAATTACACGAGAGATATGAGTTTACTATGTAATTTATTTGGCCGCTAAACCACGACAGATATGGATTTTCATACAACTTTTGCCGGCCGCTGCTCGCATGTATTGGGCCAGTACAGCAATTTCGATTTATCTCGAAGGTGGTGGTCAAAATAATGCTCCAATTTCCAAGCAGGTTTGAGAAAACCAAATTCTGACCTTATGATCACTTATTCCGATCAAAGAATTAACGAAGCTCCCGAAGACATTTTTCTTGGTATGACAGTGGACTGTGGCTGCAGATGGAAACCTGACGAACGAAACGAAACGAATGTGTAACGAAAGATCACAAATGAGATTAATCGTTTCGCTGTTGCCTTCTGGAGACATTGTAAAATAGCCTACCTCAAAACAGACCTCTTAGTGTATCATGGTTACGTAGCTTCCAACATTCGACACGGCATAGTGCTAGGGGGGAATTCTATTCTTATAAATAGCCCAAAAACAATGTATCCGTGCTTTTTGTGATGTGCCACCATTGACTTCATATATTTACAAACATTGTAAAAGTATACGATTTCCCAAATTATGTAAACAAGTAATATGTCAGTGTGTGAGTTAAAGTAATCACAAAATGTAAATCAATGTCATAAAAATAATAAACTATACAATTAAAGTAGCAACAAGTTTAATTTTGTCTAGACCCTAGATTGTCCTATGGAGCTGGACCAGCATGTTTCCAAGCATTCTTATCTAGGATATAATACAGGTATTGATCTAATACCCACGCGAACATTCTTAACGGCTTCATAATCGGAAGACGCCTCACATATATCATGTGTAGGAGACGATGGAAACGTTTTATCAAAATTACAATATTTTATAACAATCTATAAACCATCGTATTGTTAAATGTAAAAAAGACTAAAAGTTAATGTAGGGTCAAAAGGAGCCCAAGTTCTCGGCAAGGATCTGCAAGGAAATTAGCACACTAGTACTTATATTTTTAGAGAGGACTGAGTGAAGTCTTCGTTTGGTCCATTAGCTCTTTTGTTTTTATGGTTCTATGCGGCTTTCTTGGCTGTGGTTGGGATCCTGTGTCTAATTTATACATAGATCGGCGGGGTAATTGCTTAACACACATAAAATGGTAATCGATCGCACTGCCTTTTATTTTGACAGTTCAGCCACGTTCATTGCGTTTTATACGTTGTTGAGCAGACGAACTTCAAACCTATGAAGCAATGGACATCAAAAGAAAGGCGTTGCGATTGATTGACATTTTATGTGTGTTACGCAATTACTTAGCTGATGTTTTTACATATTCTGTTGCAAAATTCCACCAGACCGTAATCGGAGTGCACACTCTGAATTGTGCTCTACATAATTATGGCTTGCACCTTAGACTTAACACTAATAAATTCACTTCAGAATCAGAATGCTTTATTTGTAAACATAGGTCTTCTATTTTCTGCCTACCCTCTTTCCCTTTAAACTCGCCTTGTACAGCAAATAATTTTACAATTAATGAGACGTGCACATTAACACGTCAGTAGTTCAATATAATAACTAACCGCTATGTGCTTATGTCATGATTGACCTATTTACCGCTTACCGCCTGGTAGGTGCCGACTTGCCCTCAATTCAACTACTTGTATGCCCTATAAATCTCACCTGTCATTGCCATTTTTCTTTGTAATGAAACGGGAAAAAGATATTGAGCTTTGATTTCTGTGTTTGTATACTTATTTGTATTTTTTTAAATATTTTTTGTATATAGGAGGGAAGTTTCCAACAAACTAGCTTTTAGCAAACTGCCCTCCAAATTACACATAGAAATCTCAGGAGTTTGGCTGCGCCAAAAATAATTGTGCTGAACTATTCGTCAAAAATTTGTAAAGCTCGTTGCTAAATAATAACAGCCACACATGCTGATCGAAGATTAAGCTACGCTTGCCGAGGTCGGTTCGTGACGTTCGTGATGTGTGACCATCCATTACATGCCTCGGAAAGCACGTAAAGCCGTTGGTCCCGGCTGTCATTCGTAGATCTTGGACAGTCGTTACGGGTACTCAAAAGCCCGAAAGTCGGTAAGTCGGTAAAAGATATTGTTCTTTGATTAAATATTTTATGCGTGTTGTAGGGAGGGTAGTTTGCTAAAAGCGTAGTAGTGCTTTGCTACATCTTTTGGCCTCTGGCAGAAAAAAATTATCGGACTTATTAGTCAAAAATTAAAATAGGCAGTTGCTCCCCATGTAGAATATGGCTATTCAGCTGCATCCCGGTTAGACTGGAAGCCAAGCCCAACATAATTGAGAAAAGGCTAGGCAAATAATGATGATGATATATTATTATTTATGAGCTGATTTTGCTAGTAATCCTAACAAAAATAATGTAGTAGAGTTTGAACAATTGTCAAGACGCAAAAAAAACTCATAGTAACAACGAAAAATATGTGTTACCGTGCATCAACGAGGTCCTGAAAAATTACATAATCCATACATAAAATCTAGTGGATTAGCGAAACACGCAGAACAGGGGAACAAAACAAATTGTATCATATTTCACTCCCATCTCTTATATTTAATGCCAAATATCTCCATAATGTGTGTGAAATTTTCGCGAGTTAAAGGACGAACCGACAAGTTCCCGGGCTGTGGCTGGGCTCAGGTTATGTAAGAGGCTCCATGGAGGCGGCAGACAACTGCCAGACGGCGCCGGCCCGACTGGCGCCAAGAGAAAGACAGGCGCACACTTTATCCCCCCTCTCGCTCCCCCACAGACTTTTGGCGCCCAGCACGGGGCCGTTACTGAATAACTTCTTAGGGGGGACAACTGTTTTTATAGCATTTTGATTTGTTTAAATTTATTGCACTGTTATTTTTTTCGATTGCAGAAAATTTACGGAGATAAATTTGATGTAGTTTTCGTGTCGGTTTTTTTAATTTATTGGTTTGGGGTGGGCGTTATCTTTCGGAGGGAAAACTATTTAGATGGATGTTAAGATAACTGGGGAACAAGATTGCGAAAACTTCTATCTCATGCGATCCAGTTTTTTTTTGAGAATTCAGCAAGTCACATGCACTAAATAAAATTTTCTTACTCTTCAAGACCCTGAAAACGTCGAAAGTACAATGTTAATTGAAGAAAAGGTTTTAGTAGACAAACTAATGTAGTTTCAAGCACTAGCAATTCTTATGGACATACACTTAAGCCTTGAAATAAATGAGATTATAGCTCGTTTGTCAACAGACCTTCCCTTAGCAACACAGGTTAGTACATGTCAACGACTGGACACGTACGGAGTTGCCAAACTATTGTTTATTAGTACTTGTTTCTTTTTATTTTCTCGTATTTATGTCATCGTATTATTTATGGTTTCACTAAGTTTATGAGTATGGCTTTTGTTAATCTCGAAGTTATTGGGTACTTTGTCTTGATAACCGAGAGGGATGTTTCTTTATTCGAGAAATTCTGATTATTCATATTTTAGCTAATAGCATATTGAAGACTGTTCTACGTTCCGCTTCTTAAGTCGTGATCGGTTTTCAAGGATCTTTCTTCTTCGAGTAATAGTCTATTATCACTGCTGGCATATTTAGCAGTGGATTAAAATAGGCTGAGCTACTACCGGGCAAAGGGTTATTGGGTTTTTTCGTATGAAACATCTCCGAATCAACCTGGAGTCTGAATTTGTAATGTCAATAGGCTCGCCCGCGATTACATGTAACTTTAAATGTATATGGCGAAATGTTTTTGTACCTACCGTGGGTACACCTCTGCCTACTCATTCGGGATATACATGCGTGATGGTATGTAACGTTATCTATAGATGAATGCTGATCTACTCAGTAGCATATAAGTACTTATATTAGTCCTACCTTAACTTAGTTGGTAAAAGCCCAAAAAATTATGTTGACGATATTGTTCCTTTACGCTTTACCCTCTTATCTCCTCTAGACTGAAAAAATGTCATAGTTACTAAGTTCTCGTTATCTTCCACAGGTAAACAGACTGCAATGTGAAGAAGACTTTATTTAACCACGCCAAACGAGTGCCTTACAAACGACTAAGTGCCTATTTTATAAATAGTTACGTTTAGCTACGAACGATACGAAGTGACGATACGCGAATCATTGGTGAGTACCTACATATATAATATACATCTACACATAAATACATCATCATCATCATCATCATCATTCACAGCCCGACTTCACCCACTGTTAGGCACAGGCGTATCTTTGCCGCAAATACCCACGCTCCTGTGCCAACTTTATCCAGGTTTGATTGAGTAGTGGCATCGGCCCCGACTTACGAGTTTTAGGTCGTAAGTTCGAACCTAAGTAGGCACATTTCTTTGCGTATTTAATTTCATCACCACTGCTCGCAAAACGGTGAAGGAAAACTGGCATGTCCTAGAACCAATAATTCGATGTCATGTGAGCCCGCGTGGTGCCCTCTCACATAGAGAAAGCCTGTGTCCGAGCAGTGGGAACATTATAGGCTGATTATACTTTGAAGTACTTTCCTTCCATAGATCTTGATTCTGGGCTGCGTCTTGCCAATTCCCAAGGAGGACGTGGAAATCATCCCGCTATCACCTTCATTTAAATACATTACTTTATCACAAAGTTCAGCTTCCCGAAACGTTATATCTACGTTCAATTCTTCTTCTTCGAGCACAATTGTATGAGCTAAAATCATAGTGATTAATTAGTTGTAGACCTCTTTGTGAAGGAGCTCACCCAGGGAAGTTCTACCTCTATACCTACTTCTGCCGCCAAGCTCTGCTGTGTTCCGTTTTGAAGCGTATTTGTGTCGGTATAATTACAGGCACATGAGACATTTCAGGTTTGTGTCTTAAATGGCAACGCATGTGCGATGCCTCTGGTATTGCAGATGTCCATTGGCAACCGGTGACCGCTTACAATCAAATGGGCCGTCGGCCACAATAACATAAAGGAAAACTTTTAAAATCAAGGTTTATGATGAATTTAAAAGTGTAGCCAACTACGGTAACACGAGATACCAATAAAGTTTATCGGTTCAAGTGGATTGTTGTAGTTAAGAGCCGCCACGTGGCGTTCCCACGGGCTTTATCGGAATGATGTATTGAATTCAACATTTAAAATTTACCTTCTTTCTCAGGCATTACTTAATTTAGACCGGCCTTCTATTCATTCTCGCTAGCTATCTTCATCTATAAATATGCGTAATTCTTGAAATGTGTGTGTATATCAATCAAATGGGAAGTTTTATAAGCACATAAACAGATCCTTTTAATTAAATATTTAAGTAATACTTTAAACACACAAAAGCACATAAACAGATCCTTTTATTTAAATATTTAATACTTTAAACACACAAATGTACAGAGAGGCGGACTTAATGTCATAGTCATTTTCTACCAGTTTTGCAGACAGACAGTGGTAAGTTCCCCATGTCTTAGGTACTCTAAGCTTCAAAGAAAATTTCAAAATATTATTCAAAACATCTAACCGACAAATATATTTCCGTTTACTTTCCCAAGCAGTCCATTTTCATGTAAGAGACAGACCCTCACTTTAAACCCAAATGTATTTTCTATGCAGCACAGCAGGAGACACGTCACTCTTAAGTGCCCCCGATTTACTGAATGTATCGACGGAATTTGGTAAAACAAAATACTGGTAAAGAAAGACGTGTTTAAAAATCCCCCGATCGAAAATATTCAGGGATCAACAAACGCGTCTATCCAAGCTCAAGCCACTATAAAAGGTCTAACAGTAACTTAGAACCACTTTCTGTACAGACTTTTAATAGAAAACGATACAATTTTAATGTAAATGTCATCTGATTTTGAGCTAGCTTTAGTCTCATTTTCATTCCTATTGATTTAAATTGATATAAAACTCCAGTAACGTCATTATTACATCAGCCGCTTTATTCCGAAACAATCTCACTGTGAAAACTTAGGTGAAATGAGCGGTCATTACACCTGGGGGCCTACTCTCTAATTCTGTCAACGAAGATACGTTAGTAGTTCGATACATCGGAATGAACCCTACTCCCGATTAAGTATCTTTGTCGGACGGACAAAAACACATCGGGAGTAAGGACAACTGTCTAACCATGTTGTCATTCATTCGCGGTTCTGACCCAGAAGTAATCTTGTCCGTAGGTTATACGGAGTACGAAACGCCCGTAACTTCGGCCGAAACTACGGATTTCCTGCTTAGAGAGTAGACCCCCTTTTTTTTAGGGTGAGAAATCTTCCAATTACTGCTCCCGTATACCACGGATGCTAGGGATTAACACTATTGGCTGCTCACTTCACCTATGTTTTCATGGTAAGATTTTTACAGAATAGAACGGCAGAAACCGGCCATAAACCCCCTTTAATTACAACCACTACATTACCCATTTCAACCTCACTCAATTCCGATTAACCCCTTCTCCTCAAGTGCCAATATAATCATCAGCATAAACACTTACACTGTTCCTAGAATGTGGACCTCAAAGTGTTCACTCACAAGTACTCATACGCAACTCCAGCGAATCATAATTGATTCGTGTGATACTGCTTATGTCACAATATTTACTTTGATAATGGGTTTGGAAGAGGAAAATTGATCTCGGTAATAAGTAGGGAATGGCGAGAATGAAGATGGAAGGGTTATTTTTGATAGTAACAATAAGTAGATGTTGATTTAAAAAAAAAAAACTGAGTCTAGCCTTTTCCCTGCTATGTTGGGTTCAGCTTCCAGTCTAACCAGATGCGGCTGAATACCAGTATTTTACATGGCGCGACTGCCTATCTGACCTCCACAACCCGATAACACGATACCCCTTAGTAAGACTGGTTGTCAGCATTTTGTGTTTCCGACTACCCGTAACGACTGCCAATTATCTACTAATTCCAGCCGGCACCATCAACGCTTAACGTGCTTTCCGCGGCTCGGATGATGTCGATAAATGTAAGAAAAACATAATATCGGAATTTTAGAAATCCTTTTGAATCTTTCCCTTAGAGTTTTCCCAAAAGCAGCCCGACAATAAGCTCGTCCCCTATCACATGGGATTTAGACATATCTGGAAAAATGTGGGTGTACTAAACACCTCTGTCTATCCCTTCAGATAACACGGTCGTGATGTTATGTAATATGAAAATCCTAGAAACCTTTTAATAAGAATAGGATACTCTATTTGTAGCCATTCATGTCGTAAGAAAGGATAAGGGGCGGTTTTGCATGTAGGTGGTAGATGAATATACCTGTGCTTATAATGTCAAACAAGAATAATCTGCTTATAGAAGTTTTATGTAACTCAACGAAGACAGAGCATCAGTAAAAGCAAAAATAAATGTAAGATTATTACTTTAAAACTTGCTAATTATGAGTTAAAGAGCATTCATACAGCTATTTCCACCAATAAGAAATAAATTCGCAAATCTTTCTAGACTAGTAGACCGAGAAACCTAAACTAGATGTCGTTGAAATCTTTTCAAAGGAAATTATGATCGTTGGCTGACCGTATAGGGAAATGTCGTACGCAGTCATATGTTTTTCAGTCACTTTTTACGCGATTAAAGTGAATGTAGTTATAATATAAAATTGGTATTAAATAAAAATAATGAGATCGTAGGACTTTCTATGTGTGCTTCATCATGTATCAAACTAACAGCGTCTCCCATTGTTATTCCAAGTAATGCAATTATCATAGATACAAATAATATCTATAACGACATCAATATCTCTCAATTTGTAACATCAACAGCGTCATGCACATCGGTTTTGCCGGCGTCTCAACCCTTCACGTCGCCACCCATTACTTCTGTTACACCGCACACTGCACTCCGCTACGTAAATATTCATAATTGTCTTCTATAACAACACTCTTTGGGGTAACATCTCGGCCCGCTAACTACGTAGTTCATTGAAATGTTTGAAGTCTTCTGCGTTTAAAAATAAGGGTGATATTTGCGTGAAAGGTGATGGTTTTTTTCAAATTTCCTGTCAATCAGCAGCCTTTTGTCGAGTTAAGTGGCCACAGGTGCATTGTTAGGCCACCCTCTTTATAATTATTTTATTGTACAATTGCAACGGTGCTCGCAAATTTCATCCATCGAGGGATATATTAATGGCCAGTAAAAAGTTTTATTAGTAACAACATGAGCACTAAATCTTATAGTGACATGATAAGGGGATTAATAACTTTGGCTTCCCCAAAAAGCATCCCATCGAAGTCTTCACCCCGATACGAATCAATAAACAAAATCACTAGCTCCGGAAATCCGAGCGGAGTCCGAGATGCATTTCCATCTTTCATCGTCTTTTCACCCTCCGAATATCATCCCTAAAGTTCGTTCCCCCATCTCTGTGTTCTGCGCGGGTGCGTGAAGGACGGCAGATCCGCAGGGCGCGTGCGCGGATCAACCCCTCATGAGCTTCGGAGAACGTTGATAGTGGCAAGCGCGAGATCCTGGCGCGATGCCGGGGTCGCGGTACATTCCTCCGTGGACCGTCCGCGGAGGCGGAGGTCCCGCTCTCTCACCCCCAGCAGCCAAACTTGCACAACTGCACAACACTTCTCCAGTGTTAGGAGCACCGTAGGGAGCCACACTAGGCCCTGACTTAGAATATTTCAACTCAATCTCCCTCTACTCTCCGTACTCCATTTAAATCAATTCTCCAAGTTTTCTAAACCCAAGATTAACAATACAAGCAAGCGGGGTGTGAGAGAGCGAGAAGGTAAAGTATTTCTCTAAAGTGGGAACGAGACGACGAGATGGTACGCCGTTCCCGATCGAGGTAAGCACCACTTGTAAGGGGCCACGTGTTCCAACTTTTAGTTTTCAGTTTCAGGTGGTTGGAACTCGCCGCTGGCCGTTGTTTCGTCAAAAACTATTGTTTGCCTTTTGAAAACATTTCACAGATTTACTGTTGGTCGCACGTTCGTAATAATTATGTTCTATTGATTGTGGCGTTGTTGCTTTGTTCATGTTTATCCGATTGGTTTCTGTTTGTTGTCCTACTTAGTGCGGGATGTATTGCATTATTTAGGGTACTTCGTCTGTAATTCTGAATTTCTCCGCTATTTTGGGCCCTTTTACTAGTCACCAGGTTTCGTAGCTTTTCTATGTTTTGTGTATTATAGATAGTATGATTATCTACACTTTGATAGATTTCCTTTCAAGTTTCCATAAATAAATCATCAGCTGTATCATTTTGTAAAATAAAGCAGTTTATCCAGATAGACCAGCTTCAAATGTATTGTTTTGTATTTGCAGGGTTACTATACTTACTATGCATTTCAACGGTCTTAACTTTATAATTCCTTACCCATAATGCATAAATTTCGCCCATTTTATCGTATTCAAAATCAGTCAAATGATCTGCCCCATCATGTCGTAACTCTATAATTCGTACCTTTTCATTAAAACCGCATATTTCACCATATCGGCTCCCTTCAAGCCGCATATAATTATGGCATGCAATCTCTGTGATTACATCTCGTTAGTTCTCTTCAAGGTTCTCACCGATTCGTTTGTATGATTTCCAATTAACTAGAATTTCCTTCATGTGTTTGGATGTGCATTGAAATTTACGTCTTTAAATCAGTATGTTTGCTCATCCCGTGTTTATTGAATAAAGTTTATTTTACGCCATAGATATCTTGTACCTCATTGAACATTTTCCGAGTCACTCCTACACACAATTTGCTGTCATTCTCAGGGTTGTGTTATAGGAAAATAACTTTGTAGTCCCATTTCTTATTCTTCTCCATTGAATGGAAGCTAGTTCCATTCATAAATTCTACAATTGTTAAAATAGTTGCTCTTGACATTCAAAATTCGCAATCTTATCTTAATCCTTATATATTATGTCCTATGTAAATAGTAAATGCATTTTATGTAATGTTCTTTAGTGACCAAAAGTGATAAGTCGTACGTAGATTACTTCGTTGCGTAACGTAGATATCATTTCGTCCGATTCCAATGTCAATATCTACGATTTTTGCACTTTTACGATTAAACTAACCTACTTCGTTCTCGTTACTATCTTTATCAAAATCTCGATTACCGTTACGTAGTCCCCTAGCTATCTTATCAGTATAATTTTCTAATCAGACAAACTTCACGTGTATGGGAATAGTATCGTCATTCATTAGTTGTTCGCAAGGATCGTTAGAGTCAATTTTATCTCCATGGGGGTCACCTCCTATGGAGATGATTGGCTTGTCTCCTATCCTACCTTCTTCGATTAGGGACTTGATGAATGGATGGGAATTAGTTTTACTTATTTAAGGATAATCGGGGATTATTTAAAGAGATGTCTTTGTTTGTGTTCAGTTTTGCCAGTAATTTTTTTATCTTATGATTTCTCTTGTAAATATGAATTTATTACTTTCAATAGAGTGATATCGTTGTTGGTAATCTTACTCGTATGTATCCCATTATGCATTCATATATTAAAGCGTTGATTTCAATAGTGAATGCTATTAATAAGATATTTGCTAAGTGATTTTTTCAAGCTTCCTCTTTTAAATACTAGTTAGAAATTATTCTATATAGTTACTCGTAGATAAGAAGAAGTCTTCCTTAGTCAGAGAAAAGTCCAGTGTTTAATAACGTGTAGCAGATGTACGGTAGTAATGTCGTCATTTACAGGTATTCCATTATAATACTTAAGAATGAGTCTTTCCTTCATAAGATGTAGAGAAGCTAGCTGTGTTGTATGAAACTGAATATTATTGCATTCATTAATTGAAAGCATAGATGTAGAAGATTATTATGTACCAAATTTGTGTTCGCTGAATAATTCAATATTACCATCCGTAACTCGGATTACATCTCTTACATCATTTCGAAAATACATCTTTAGTTACAAAAATCTGATAATGGTCTTCAATCGTCCCACCCAACAAACAATTTGACCAATCATCCCCTAAATATATTAAAATGGCAGTGCCTCCCCTATATCCGGCCACTCAATAATCCCCTAATTCGCTAATAGAAAAACAGAACTATCGGATTTCCCGCGTACGCGGTGATGACATCCTGTGGCGACCGGAAGTTTGTTGGCGGACATATATGGACGTTTTTATCTCTCCTTGAGTTATTCTTGTTTGATCTTTTCGTTATTTTTAGTTATATTTCGTCGTATTTATGATCTGTTTGATCGTAATCATTGCTTGCTCATTCATAGATTTGTGGGAGTAGAACCATCTATTCGTAGCATAGGCTACCTTTATAGTCTTTGGTCTTGCGCTTGCTCATGAGCATTTATTTCTCTATACACGGTTCCCTTAAGAGGATCCTTATTTGTTCTGAAAATTAGAAGGATATGTATTAACTGTATCCACTGGTCGATCCGAAAATATACCCAAGTTTGGCTTTGTCTCTTTCTACCTTCCTTAGTATTAGGAATGTTGATGTGTTATTTAGTGTTCCTAAATCATGATGAGTTTTGTCATTATTTAACGTTTTTCTCATTACATCACGTTTACAATTTCTTTTTTCTATCAATCATCTACCGTTTCATCATTGTTGCATAGAAACAGGTATTTCATCATTTACTTCATTTAGCGTACAGAAAGTATCATGTTTTTCTTGGATTAGCAAATTCTAGTACCTAATCTTGTGAACCACGCCCGATTCGTCTCAAATTTCATCCAAATCTTCCATTTCACTTAACCTAATACCTTCATCTCCATGAGTAAGAGAGACAGCAGCATCTCGGCGCCAGACACGGCGGCGCCGGAGTCTATCGATCCCACCCTTGTGGAGGGGGTGGGTACGCATGCGCGGTGCTTGTTTGTGAAGATTTCTTCAGATTATAGATTTTCTCTAAGTACATTGTGTACTAGTTTATTAGCTTTTAGCTTTATGGAGGCTTTCTTTTTTACATTAAGTTCGGTTTTATCGACGATATTATTTGTTTGTTTATTCTGATTGGATGGCGAGCTAATTAGATTGATATTGGTAATTAGTAAGTACGGTTTCGGTGACGTAATATGGTAGAACCTTTATCCAGGTATGGTATATATAAGTATTGAAAGATATCCTGGTTTTCTGTTTTTCTAGACCTTTCTACTTAACTTTTGAATGATTAATCAGAGACACCATTACAAAACTTTCATGTTTTTTTTTTTTATTTGATGTCAAAGAATAGTTGAGCTTCAGTTTCAAAACCTGTTGAAACCATAAAATATACGATATCTTTCTTCTTTTCTTTGTCGTAAGCCATACTTTTCTGCAACAGTTTGTGAATACCGATTTGACTTACTTGAAATAAAGGCGCCCCTTTACAAAAATCTTAAAGAAAATTTTGCCACTACCCCTCATATCGGATTAGCAGCTACACCCATTGTCTTCTAAACAAAAAGAAATCATGACGTCACTTATACGGTAAGAAGACACCATAATAGTGTCGATATTCCCATTGTGTGGTAACACTATGGTCAGTGACGCGGTGTGACACCCCCTTTGTGTCAGTGTATTGTTTAGTGTACTGATTCTTAGGTGTTCTTGTGTTCATGTAGCTGTAGTTCTGATATAATATATCACGGGTGAGTGTGAGAAAATTGCAATGTTTGTGTCAGATCATAATGTTAGTTTGTAATTCTTCTCTTGCATTAATCATCATCACCTATAGCCCTACTTCACCCAATGCTGATAGTCTTCGGCTTCTCCTAGGACTACTCTTGCACGAATGGTTTATGAATAGCTCTAGTCGTTGTTAAAACATCACCCATTTATCAAGTGTCGTTAGTACGTTTTTTAGTCATTAATAGCTAAACTGACTACACCCACTCACTATGCAGGATGCAGCGGACGTACATTTAAGTACCTACCGCCACTTGTAGAGGCTATTTTAACATCACTATTTATGGTAAAGAGCTTTTACAATTATATCTGTAATTTTTATGATGTACATAATAAAGAGTATTCCATTCTATTCAATAATAAAGTATTGAGCACCACGTCCATTGTGTGCAAAGTGTGTACCCGTTCCAAACCATTAACTTCAGCCTTCCTTACGATTTTCCTCATTACATGAATCGACGTAAGAATTAAAAATATCAGGACCAAATTACACGCAATCATTATTATTACCATCAAGCCAATTTTTATTTTCACCTCCCATTCATTCATCCCACGCACCTTTCAAACAACTTTCCAATTGATTCAACCTCCCGACTTTAGACTTTACTTAGCGACAAGCTCCCGTTGCTAAGCAACCGGCGCGACGCAGCGTCGCCGCTGAACTTCAGGCTTGACTGACTTTGAATTTGGAACGTATTGTGGGGTAGTAGGAAATTATTTTGGCAACGGGAGTCGCTTGGATCGGAAAAGTAGGGCAGAGTTTACGTATGTTATCGAATGTTCCTGGTGTTACGATTTGAGTTATGGGGTATGTGTTTTAAATTCCTGTGTCGAATTTGTCTTTAACTAACTCATTTTCTTATCTATTTAATATTTCGTTTGTTAGTTATTTTCTAGAAAAGAGAATTCGGTGGATACAATTCGACATACCTACTTAATTCTTATTAAATGATAAATGATTTTATTTCTAGTAGGTTTGCGACTACTAGACCAACGAGCCAATCATTTACAAATTATCAAAAAAAAAAAAAACACTCAAAGCATTTATTTCAAATAAACCAATTACACGCACTTTTGAACTGTCAAGGGCTGGTCAGTCAGAAATATGAAGCTAGTTGGCCATTACGAAGCATAGTACCTAGGTACCTACCTATGGAGAAGAACGGGCAAGAAACTCCACGGACACTCTTTTAAATCAAAATATTGGTTTTAACATTCATGTTGAAATTATACATGTGAGAACGGATCGATCGTTGTAGAAAGACGAGCACGTTAAAAGCGTCCGTAATGAAAAAAATAAAAATACAATTGAGGAATTAAAATAAGCCGTGGCAGCTAAGAGGTGACCAGTCCCTACTGATGGCGCCCGATCTGATCCATCAATACAAAAGAGACGCATTTACTAACAACGGTCGACAGGTTAAATCGAGGTGTCCATGTCGTCCATCAGCTTCCGATGATAATAATTATTCCCGAAGCCATTGATCCGTTAACAATATGTACCGACATGCTTTGAACTCAATGAATATTTTGATAAGGAGTCACGTTTATATTCACCCTCAGTTGTGTATGTTTTAAATTTTATTGATCTATTAAAATATTAGATATAAAGACCGCGACGCTTTGTTTACGACTTTCTTCATTAAAGTAAGCAGCTACATCAGCCTTCGTTTATCTTTAGCTAAATATTACAAGATTTACACTCAAATGACTAAAATTCCTACTATACCACAATTAAGGCTGGCATAAGTAGATATTGACTTACGACTACAGTGAGTCTAATCTACTTACATAATTCTTATTAGTTTACCCCTTTTATACTTAGTAAGTTGTTTACTGATGAGTGTCGTCTGGCTTTTGTCAATTATCTGGGTAATTTGATTAGAAGCGTCCCCATTTCTGTTGAATGTCAACTAATAAATGAAGTGCTTCAGATAATCTAAGCTAAATTATCTGCGTTGGGAGCTAGATATGACGTCACTCAAAAGGTTTCATTTCGACCCTTAGGCTAGTCTGTCATAAAACAATAAAGTCGTCCACATAAACGAATGCAGACAAACTTATATTGAACTATTAAAATTCCAACAGGGTGGTGTGTTACGAGTGCCAGGGGCTGCTCTGGTGCCTTTTTATGCAAAACTGTATGCAATAACTCGCCCGTTATGACTATGGGCTTTTTAATGAGTCCATGTGAATTTATTAATATCCCGAATTCGTATCCAGTCACCCTTATGTGTGGGGAGTAAGGTTTAATGTTCTGTTGCGTTCGAGATTGGGTGAAATGCCTTCGCGCCGGTTTTTATTGCATCTCAGTTGAGTTGTTGAGGGGTCTACTCCTTAGTTCTGTTAAGTATGAGTTTATAGATCCAGATATTAATTCGTTAGTACTTTTTACGGATGTTAAGTTTATTGGTTAGTTATTTCGTATTAGTCATGTTCTGGTCATTAATACGTCGTTCAGTATTTGATGGGGTTTTAGAATTATGATTAAACTCTGCTCGACATTATGGGTCGTTTCGTTATATCTTTTGGGATAATTTAAAAGGTCATTACTATACCTAAATAATATAATTGTGAAGAACTTTGTATTACTCGACGGGTTTAAGAATTAGCTTTAATCGTGAATACGTCATTTATGTGTTTGGTGTTTAATCGTCTACGCTTACGTCTACTGCTTTGAAATGTCGAGGGGCTCGTGGCTAGATAATAACAGCTGTGCGGGTCGATCGAAGGATAAGCTACGCTTGCCGTGCACGGCATCGGAAAGCACGTTAGGCAGTTGGTCCCGGCTGTCATTCGTATATCTTTGACAGTCGTTACTGGTAGTCAGAATCCCAAAAGTCTGACAACCAGTCTTACCAAGGGGCATCGTGTTACACAGTAACTGGGTTGTGGGGGTCAGATAGGCGGTCGCTCCATGTAAAATACTGGTATTCAGCTGCATCCGGTTAGACTGGAATCTGACCCGAACTTAGTTGGGAAAAGGCTGGGCAGATTGTTATTTAACTTATTTTGACATCTGCTTCATAAAAAAAAAAACTATTCCTTCAAGTATAATAACAACAAAGTAAAAGGAAGTTCAACAACCAAACATTCAAATTCTAATCTCATTCCCATAGTTATCTCCCACATAACTATCAGCTGGGTCTACTCGTTTTTATCCCAACGCCCGCATAGCATTCGTTTTAAATACCGACTCTCATACATTACTAGTCACAGAAATAGATGAACTCATAAATATTGCTTTGTGGCTAATAAACGGAATGAGTTTGAAAGTTTTGACTCTTCGAATCGTGTACAGTGAACCCCTCGTACATGGCAACATTTGTATATTTATAGTGCCTTGATTTCTTGTAGTTATGGGCGGTTTTCGTAGGTCAAGTGGTACTATTTACGTGTCAACTGTACCTACGTATATTATACGTGTCAAATAGATTTTTCTGTACTATTCTTATTTACATAGTTATGAAGCATGAATCTTGCGTCGTTAATCTAAAAATTGACTCGCTCTCTCATAACATTTTGTAATGATTGATGAGGCAGTATATAGTCTGCAAAAGATAAATATCTTTTGAATCCATATTTTAAGCTGCTAGACACATTCTTGAAGGGTGAACAGAGATTACGAATAGTAAACAAGAACAGATAGATAGAATACTCTTTATTCTTGGTAAATTCATTAAAATACAGGTAAGATTTTCTTTGCCAATAGATTTAGCTGCCAGTAATCAAAATTGATATTAGTCGCAGCCAATACCAAGAACATTACGAGCCGCTAATTGTCTAACTTCTGATTTCAACTCCGTCGTATCTATCTATACAGGAAATATTACATCATTTGCTCAAGAACATACCCTACCAAAAACTAAGAACAGAACTCTTTGTTTTGTCCGGTATTCCTGGCTACTTTTAGATAAGGGTTGGGCAGAGTTGTACCAATAGTACACCCACATATCGCGAGTTATGTTAAAGTGCTATGTAAAAGGGCGAGCCTATTGCCATCAACCGAGCACAAATCTAGACTCCGGGCTGATACTGAGAAATTCCAGATTGAAAAACCTAAAAACAGTTTGCCCGACCCCGGAATCGAACCCGAGACCTGCTCAGCTGTAGTGCTTGTGACCACCAGACCAAAGAGGCAGTGCTACAATCTTGTCTTTCGTTTCTTCCGTTTCTACAATGACTGACCGAATGACCAGTCGTGGTGGTGTTAACAAACTCCTTGTTAAACAGAGTAGGCAGTTAGTAAAAATTACGTTATTTCCTCGAGAACATACCCATACAAAAGCTAAGAACAGAACTCTTTACATTTAATTTTGTCCGGTATTCCTTTCTACTTTTAGATAACACGTCCAATTTACTTAATGATCATTAAATGTATCATTTTATTCCACTCTAAAATTCCGGAAGATATTTTCGTCTCCTTTTAGAACCACACGCAACAAATCATAACTTAGAAAAGAATGTTTGTTGAGCAGAGATACGTGACACAAAGAAAATGGTTTTAAGACGTGCTATTCAAAGTTTTCAAACTCTGATAAACCTGGAGAATCAAAATAACTCCATGACCGTACAGTTAACCGCTCGACTACTAACTTACTGCGCTTGCATTTCGTAGCAATTAGAACGGTTTTAGTTGTTCAAGTGAGGGTCTCGTGGCTAAATGATAACAGCCGCACGGGTCGTACACGGGTATGAAGGTTAAGTAACGCTTGCCTCGGTCAGCTCTTGGATGGGTGACCGTCCATAACATATCGAGACCACTCCGTGCCTCGGAAAGCACGTTAAGCCGTTGGACCCGGCTGTCATTCGTAGATCTTTGTTAGTCATTACAGGTAGTTAGAAGCTTAAACGTCTGACAACCACTTACCAAGGGGTATCATGTTACCCAGTAACTGGGTTGTAGAGGTCAGATAGGCAGTCCCTTCATGTAAGATAGTGGCGTTCAGCTGTATCCGGTTAGACTGTAAGCTGACCCCAACATACTTTGAAAAAGCTTGGCAGATTGAAGTGACGTGCGGTGATCGTTCCTACCAGAGGTTTATGAAAGCCTCCCCACTCCCCACTTAGCTTGATTCGTCTATTACGTACTCCTCGTGTTTTGCTAGTACCACCCAATTGTATTAAAATACACAAACATCGGCACTTGAGTTATTTAATGTTACATGTATTTTGGCTGACAACTCGGAAATTAGGCGCAGAAGAGTTACGAAATCAATGTTTATGGATGCAAGGATTGACGTGTGGCACACACTGTTGTTGATGAGACAGATAATACAGAAGACCTATTATAGGTTTGAAATAGTATCTTAAAGAAATGTAGAAGTTGGGATTTTCTTCACTTAATCACGGTTATAGGCGATGATCTGGATTCACATATAGGATCACGAGCAGTGGTGGCCTAGTGGTAACGGCCGCGACTAACGAGTTGTATGTCATAGGTTCGAACCCAGACAGGCGCTTTATTTTGTGTAAATTATTTCATCACCATCAATCACTGCTCTCAAAACGGTGAAGGAAAACATCGTGTGGAAACCGGCGTGTCCAAGAATCAAAAATTTGAAGACATGTGACATCTACCAACCCGCACTGGGCCCGCGTTTTGGATTACGGCCCACTCCCTCTCACCGAGAGGAGGCCTGTCTCCCAGCAGTGGGAACATAGGCTGATGATGATATAGGATACTTTTTATCCGACTATTATAGAAGCCTCCTACCACCCACACAGTTGGCAAAAGGCTAGGCAGACAATGATGATGCTTCCATAAAATGCGAGTGAAAAGCGGTCCCTGTCCACAGAATATAAGCTCACAATTCTCAATCCACACAGTCGCAAACATCCAAGATCATACAAGCAACAAACTGTTGTAAATTCAGTCAAATTGAGCGTGAATGACACGCCCTTTCTAACGGCTCGCTTCAATTATTTTATGGAGGGTGCAAAAAATTGTTCGTTCTTAGTTTAACAGGCTTGATACGCAGTAATGCACGATGTGCATGCATTCTTCGGGCTAAGTTGGCTTGACAGTTTTTGGCGTTAATGAGATGTTGGATGAATCATTTTATGGCGCCTTGTGGGGATCATGGGTTTAAACTTAGGCTTTATTACTTTGGGTCTTTACTTTGGGTCAATTGTTTTGTCACAACTGCTCTTAAAATGGTGAAGGAAATCACCGTGAGAATGTATGCATGACCTAGAATAAAAAAAATGCCAAGTCTTGACATCCACCACCCCGCACTGTGTCTGCGTGGTCGAATACGCCCCGCTCCCTCTCATAGAAAGGCGGTATATGATCTAGCAGTGGGCACATTATAAGCAAGGTCTGTTTTTAGGCATGAGATGATTGCACTTACTCATCGGATTGTTTAAAAATCGGAAAATCGGGGTCAAGCTCTTGTGTATGTGGAAAGTTGGTCTAATTAATCACCTATTTAGGCCAAAACTCTGACCCAGGGTCTTAGTTAGGAAATTACAATTACAACAGTAATGTATTTGTTTGTACGAACAATATATTTACTTAAAACATTACTATAATAATCTATGGTGGAGACAGGGTTAATTCTCCTATTCTTTCGTTGCAGTGCTACAGTATTCTAATATCTTTTTACTGTACAATCTGAAACTTCTCTCTATCCCTTCAGTTCTCAACTATAAATAGCTGTCTATATTTACCGTCACAGGTGATGGCGTTTGCTATAGAAATACGCCATGGTGTGCCATGTCTTGCTACATAACGTTAACCGACTTGATAGTAGAGTTATATGGTGCGTGATGAGGTGGGAATGAGGCTAAAGTAGGTCTTGATTGAGGAGTTGTCATCAGTTGGGGATTAATATTTGAAGCGTGTGAAGACTTCGTTGTTAATTACATTCGTTCTTATATTACAGCGTTTTATCGTGAAAATCTATTTTTGTCATCATCATTGGCATTTGTCAACCTATTAATCATGAGCTTACTTCCTTTTTGGACAACTTTCACTAAGACATCTATCCATTTTGTCATCTTACTACTCTGTGCAGGCGCAGATGATGACGCGCACGAGAAGATGACGAGCTCTCTCGTCAATACTATTTTTTTAATGCTATTGTTACTCCACCTTTCTACTTTATAAGCATAATCAGGTCATAATGTTCCCACTGCTCACTGCTGCACTGGCCCAGTGCGGGTTTTTAGATGTCACATGTCTTCGAATTTTTGGTTATAGGACATGTCGGTTTTCTCACGATGTATTCCTTCACCGTTTTGAGAGCAGAGGTGATGAAATAATCTACACAAAGTACAGCGCCTGTCTGGGTTCGAACCTACGACATCACGGAGCACAAAACCAGGTTAAACCAAACCAAACCTGGTTTTGTGCTCCGTGTACGACATACAACTCGTTAGTCGCGGCCGTTACTACTAGGCCCCAACTGCTCTCTACTGGAAGAACTTGAATTACTGCAATCTTTCGAGAAAAAAACATTAAAAAAGCGTTTGACTTTGTTTCTTCTACTAACCGATAAGAACTTGATTCCCTTTCTGATCATCAAGAACCTCTCGTATTTACTGATAATCTTGTGATACATTATTAACCATATCTTCTGTTGTCACCAGGTACCAACTGACGATCCACCACCGCAAGCACAGGGGGAGTCGTGACGAAACCTGCGCCAGCGCATCGAGGACGCGTTACACGACAAGTGGCGGCGGCTGACTGCCACACGCACAGTAAGTCCCCCAAGTTTAGTAGTAGAGCTCGTCTGAGGAAGTGCCTTACATATTATGTGAACCCGACAAGCGCAACTGTGTGAAGGAACCGTATGGGTGCCGGTGTAGTTACAGGCACATGAGGTATTGAAGCTTTGTATCTGGGATGACAGCACAAATGCGATGCTTCTGCTATTAAAGATGTCCAGTAGGTAACATAAAAAGTACCAGAACGTTAATAATGACCTTTTTAAAGTGACGGTCACACGTATATACTTACAGGATGACATTGAATAAGTGGGTCAAATAATAATAATATATAATTCAACGTGTTATAACAAAATTTTAGAGCATGTCAGTCGGGCGAGAAAAAGGAAAGGGATGTACACACGTGCGCGTAGACAAGCAATTTGGCAACGTCGTGTCGTCGCGCGGCTTTTTTTTCATCGGAACGGTCAAAATTAGGTAAATGACCGCTAGCTCAAACGCGTTGTCAACTTGCTTCATGTTGTGAACACTGCGATGAATGGATTGCTCTTTTCGTTGATTGTTCTTTATTTTTAATGGAACGTCGGTAATTCTCGTCTACTTGAAGGCAACAACTAAGTTTGCACTATCTAAGACGATAATAACACGATGTTTTAAATACGTTTTATTTAGGAAATTACAATTTATAATGATTATGTAACAGTTAACGAACCTCCTATTTCGAGCTGGCGCAATAATTCAATTTCATCCTTTATATGTAGGTAGATTATAATTATGAGTGGCAGAATCGACGCTCTTCAAAGTCAAACATTTTGTGCAACACAATTTGCTATAGATGAACAGTACTGACTCTGTAACATTACACTCTTGATGGTGCACATTTAACCGCGCGGGCCGTCTGTCAGCATCTTTTCCTTCCAATAACATAATACTGTGAAATTGTCACTTCCTCAACAAAAATGCTCTTCGTCTTTCCAGGGTTCATTCCAATCCCGGCCGCGCCTCCGCTCGTTCAGTCAGGAGCGACGTCGCCGGCCCAGCGCCTGCTCCCTAGACCTTCAGGAGTTGGAAGACAGACCCTACAACACTGCTACCATACACAGGTAAGCAAATATACATTAGACGGGTTCTTTATCAGTACATGCGGTTATGGCCAAAATTCTGATTGTCAATCATATTGTCGAAAAATCTAGACATAGGTAATATTTTAGCGTCTATACATAAAGTCACGTTTTTTCCCATGGGTGTAGGTGGAAACTACAGAACGACACGTGATACGAGCCTTACAAACTTCTTTTGCTTCGTCCACGATTATAATTTGACTGACCGGTTGGTGCAGTTGGGAGCGACCCTGCCTTTTGAGCCGCTGGTCACGGGTTCGATCCCCGGACAAGTCAAACATTTGTGTGCATGAACATGTCTGTTTGACCTGTGTCTGGGTGTGTAAATGTATATCAGTCATCAGGTTACCGTAATACAGGTTCTACCTAGTTCGGGACCTGAAGAGCTTGTGTGGATGTTGTCTCATATTTATACTACTATATAGAATCCAGTTCTTCTAACTGAACAGACAGCAGCGCTGCTGGGGAGTTTGTTCCGCCACTTCTTCTTCCCAGCTAAAGCACTAGGAAGTGGTGAAGGGCGGGCGTTTTGGGGGGACTGTCTTATGTGATTTTGACGTTCAAAAAGTGCTGATTCTCAGCCCAGTTTGAATAAACGAGTTTTGATTTTGATAAAATTTTACCAATATGTGAGTGGAACTCATGTTTAATAATGAACAGTATTCGGCCAAAGTGTGGCACATCGAGTTTAAGCAGGAAATTTATATATTTTTTATTTGTTTAACCTTTGTAGGAAACATAGGTTTACGAAAAATACAGTTGTCAATATTAATCAAATGAAATTTATGTCTTGCCGTCAACGGCGTACATATATTCTAATTAATTAGTAATAAAAACTATTAAAACATTCAAAATTAATAAATTAAACTAAATTATAACATTCATAATTATTAAAAGAATAAAAATGCAAAAGAAAGCATGGCATTCCCAAAAGCTCAGCATTTGTCTCTATAACGTCCTACAAAGCCGATTTTTCACCATGAGAGTGGCAGAGGTCACTCTTTCTACTTGTGTCTGTTAGTCTTTCTCATTGAGATAGGAAAAACAATGGTCTTTCTAAAATCTGATGTGTCATATTTCGATTGGGAACTATAAACAGCTTTGGCTCGTCATGTTTCGGATACGCCCGGAGACAAAGTCAAAGTCGAATCATTTATTTCAATAAAACGATGAATAGACTAGTCAACAATTACAAAAAAGGAGAAGTAAATTGGCCATTCCAAAATGTAGTGCCATAAATTCGACATTTGACATCCACCAACCCGCACTGGGCCCGCGTAGCCGATTACGTCCCGCTCCATCTGACAGAGAGGCTTTAAAATACAGCAATGGGTATATTGTGGGCTGATTATGTTTTACTTAACAATTAATTTCGAAGTCCTGGAAAAGTAACTTTAACGGCCTACACAAAAAGTTTAGTTTGCGGTGCAACCTTAAAGTTTTATGACCTATTCAACAGCACTAGTCACTCTGAAGTCAACTCAATTTTACACAGTAATAAAGTTGATATTTGTTTAATAGAAACAAGGATTTAAGACTACTTTTGGCTTTGTTTGAATTATTTTCGATCTGCTTTAACAGTTTTAAGGTGTTTTTTGTTTTAATGCCATTTACGCATTTTTCATTCTTTATTTTCTGCTTTCTCACAACTTCCATTTCGTCCACAGAGCTCACTCTCTAACCAAGATGGCGGCGCTATCGCTCAAGATTTCCATCGACGGCGGCAAGGTGGTGAAGACCATCCAGTTCGATCCGTCCACCACCGTCTACGACGCCTGCAGGATCATCCGGGAGAAGATTCTAGAAGCCAGCAGTGGTGATCGTAAGTATTTGTGACTTAATAGCCAGTTATCAAGTGATGAAAGTTGCCTACATATTTTTGGTGCAGCTTCTATTGATCTCGGTTATATATTTCGGATATTTTTTTTACGTACGGAAATCCATCCCGTATGTAAAAATATTTGTTACAATCTACAACATGTGCATGAACTGTGTCCAAATAAACGTTATTCTTTTTATTATTTTTAGGGGAATAAGTACCTAATTATTCCATTGCAACTTATTATTCGAATTAAAATAAATCTAAAATTAAGGCAACTACGAAGATTGCGGTTGGTTATGACATCGATTCGTGACATATTTCAAGACTAAAGTTATGTATAATGGCAGATTTTTTGGCGATTAATGTCTGGTCGATGTCGATTGATGGAAACATAGTTTAGTTACACCTTTGTCAAAAGTAAAAGTAGAGATATAAACACTTCTATCTATTTTACCGCTTTTTGGTCACTTGCCCTCGTCACCACTTACAATATCTACATAGAGAAGAGGCAATGGCCTATTTTCATCCCAAACTAAACGCTCCTATTTCTTGAACAGCTAAAGAATACGGCCTCTTCTTAGCCTCAGAAGAGGACAACAAGAAAGGGATATGGTTGGAGGCGTCCAGAAGCTTAGACTACTACATGCTGAGGAACGGCGACCTGCTGGAGTATAATAAGAAGACCAGGAATCTGAGGGTGCGGATGTTGGATGGTGAGTGTCTTATGTGTAGAGGGATAAGGTTTCTTTTTTAGTGGAGCAGTTTGTATAATGTTATGCTCTTCGATCAACAATACCGACTAGATATAGGCTCGGCGCAAGAAACACGTCTCGGTAAATAACAGCGCACTTGAGACGTGAGCTCTTATTTTGTTTAGTTCGCTTGAAACACAGCCAATGTAAACACGACTTTATTGCTAGGTACCATGGTTGTAATTAGGTTGAACTTATAACTGTTTTAAACTTTTTTCACGCGGACAGCGTTTAGCTTTGATTTTGTACGTGACCCGTTAACTAGTTGGTATCGTTGATCGAAGGTTATGCTTATCAATCTTCATACGTTGAAGATTGGTCAGTGAATGAAGACGCATAAGAAAGATATTAAAAATAAATGGTTTAATAAACAGAGGCTAATGTTTTGCCTTTCAACCATAAGCAAGGAAGAAATCATTATTCCGACTCGATTAAGCTAGACTTGAAAAAAAATACAACTCCACATAGCATTCTTTCATGTGAACATAAGTAGATGGCCTACATTTTTTACAAAAGAATAAGTTCATTTGTGAAAAGACAAGAAATGCTTGACTAAACGCACTTGCTTAAAGTCAAATCCGATGTTATTTTATGCATTGTTACTTCTAGTAGGTATAGCAAAGTTAATTTTCAGGGTTCCGTACCCAAAAGCCCAAAACGCTATTGCTAAGGCTCCGCTGTCCGTCCGTCTGTCTGTCAGCGGGCTGTATCTCATGAGCCGTAATAGGTAGACAGTTAAAATCTTCACACTGTGTGTTTCTATGGTCACTATAACAGCAAAAAATAAATTAAAGTTAATAATCAAAGGGGGCCCCACACAAGAAATGTGTTTATAAAAATGCAGTGTTAAATGTTGTTTGTGTGCGAGTCCGACTCGCATTTGGCCGGTTTTATACTCAATCGTCTATCTTTGTTTCAGGAACGGTGAAGACGTTGCTAGTAGACGACAGTCAGGTGGTGGCCAACCTCATGGTGGTGATCTGCACCAAGATCGGCATCACCAACTACGACGAGTACGGGCTGGTGAGTCAACACTTTTACATTCATTCTAATGCTGGCACTACACTTGGCGTATTCGCGCAAAGATTTCATGTATTTCGTTTATTAAAAATAAAACTTTCAAAACAAATCAAATCAAAGTATTTGATTTCACATACACCTTCATGGACACTTATGAAACGTCAGAAACTAGGTGCACGGTTCCAATTGGTTGTTTCCTATGGAGAAGAGCCAGCAAGAAACTCCACGGTTTCTCTTTTAAAAATAATTGGTTTTTACAATGTTTTGAAATTACTTTATTTCAATAAACATAAGTTATATTTTGTATTAGCCAAGAAACGCGAATTATACAAATATTCCAAGTGCTATTAAAAGGCGCTAACCTAATAGAAAACGATCATCATTTATGTTGAGCTTGGTTGAGATTCCAAGGTCGAACAAAGCGGTATGCTGGGGTATTGCGTCGTATTGGTTATTGCACACCACCTATTCCATGTTTCAAGATTATAAAGAATTTCATCAAATTCTTAAATCAACACTGGCAATGTTAACCCCACTTTCTCTAATGAAAGACGTTACTTCTAACAATTTCTTCTTTCCTTTAGGTTCGTGAAGACCAAAAAGATGAGCCAGACCCCTGCGAGAAGCCTAACTTCGGCACCCTGACCCTCAAGCGCAAGCACCAGGAGAAAGAACGCGACGCCAAGATGGAACAACTCCGAAAAAAGCTCAGGACTGATGATGAAGGTAATATTATGATAACTTTCGTGTGTCATCTGTACTCGACTATCCATAAAAACAATAGGTTGGTACAGCTAAACCAGAAAAGTCATGCGCTTCGGTAATCTTTGTGTTTCCGAATTAGCACGAACGTCCCTTACGGAGGCAAGGCTTCTAAGTTTTGTACTGCCGCAATCTGTAGTAAATGCACCTATCATTGCGCGTTTCTATGAAGTTTTTTCTATCGCGTTACCTACTCCGGTTGCCGATCGCCGATCGTCATCTGTCTCTCTAACTAAAATTTTAAAACTTTTTTTAGAATTGCATAGAGTTATTGATCTATAATTTTGTAATCATGGAAATACATAATAGTCAAGTACTCCCATGGTTGTAACAGCTCTATATTAGACTCGAACGTAGACAATGATCCCCGAAGCGTATACATTTCTTGTGATATCTGTTTGTTAGTATTTTTTTGTATCTCAAAATCTTGTAGCACTGTCTTGTGTGTACAAAACAGTGTGTGATCTCAAAATCTTGTGCACTGTTTTTGTAACAGAAAACGGCGATAATATTTTCTGGAATGTTGATAACAAAGGGAGTGGATGAGTTAGTCGAGTCAGTAATTAAATTCGCATAGAGAGTTCTTAATGATAAACGAGAATGAGTGAGTGTAATTATAATTACCTCTATCATAAAGGTGCACAAATTAATAAAACATTAGTTACATGTTTTTATTGATAAAATGGTTTAAAATCAATGAACTTTAATTTTTTACAATATGCTCGCATATTTCATTGAATTGAAATATAATTGACAAAATGTTATGGTCTACACGTCTGCCTACCCCTTTTGGGAATACAGGCGAGATTATTATTTTATTTTACCTACTCAAGTAAATCATCATTCATTGTAATGTAGCTGTTTATTGTTCCTAAATAAATAAAATAAAACATCTTTGTTTCAAACAGTTCCGCCCAAAAAGTACTGTTTTTAAAACATGTCCTCTGTTCTAACAGTAAACTGGGTGGAACCCTCAAAAACACTTCGCGAGCAAGGCATAGACGTGACAGAGACCCTCCTCCTGCGCCGCAAGCTGTTCTTCTCAGACCGCAACGTGGACTCGCGCGACCCGGTGCAACTCAACCTGCTGTACGTGCAGGCCAGGGACGCCATCCTGGACGGCCAGCACCCTGTCACCATGGACAAAGGTAACACAATTTTTTTTTAAAGACAATGTAGGTGCTGTGAAAATTAATTTTCACACACCATTGATAATACCAAATCATATGTCATGAAAACCTAACCTAAAGTAAGTCATGATAGCTCTAGGGTCTAGCCGGGAAATTATATTGTACTGAATCGCTCCTCTCAGGAGTCAACTACAACGGGAGCGCGTAACAAAAGACATTGCTTTATCCCCTTTGTCAATAAATAGTCTACTATTAAAAATAACATAATGTGGGTGTGTTGTACACCTCTGGTTACGCCCATTGGGAATACATTGTTATGTTTTTTTGTTTTTCCTGTCCTGTCCCACTGCTGGGCAACAGCCTCCCCCGAGTCGTTGCAGGAACTCTTTTCCCGTAATGTGATATTTGGATACTAATGAAATGTGTGTATTGTCAACAGCTTGCGAGTTCGCGGGCATACAGTGTCAGATACAGTTCGGTGATCACAGAGAAGACAAGCATACTCCTGGGTTCTTAGAGTGAGTATCACATGTGGCACACAAATTGATTGTGTGGCTGATTTTATATCCCACACTAGCGTCTCTATACTTACTCTCTCTCTTATAACCTGTTTTTGACGTTATTTTCACTTAGAAGTCAACTGTACTAAAGTGTTGATTTTGTTGATTTTAGACTGACTAATATTATTGAGAATGCCATCAAAATATTGAAGTAGTAGAAACTAAACTGTATGTGAAGCCAATACAATATCTTTTCTAAAATCACATAATTTGGAAACTGAACCATGAACACAGCTAACGATACTCAACTCTTTTGACAAGTAACAGTCAATTCGGCGCAATAAAAAAACGATATAACGAATAATCAAAGACGTATTATGTAATTAACCAATAAAGAAGTAGGTACTATGTTCAATTTGACGTAAAGCGGTATTTACGAAAGTTCCACCTCTTTGATCCACTTGTAAATTCATTATAATAATGTTCAATGCCAATATATAACTTTTTCTCTCCTTCCAGCCTCAAGGAATTCCTGCCTGCCTCCTACATGAAAGTCAAAGGCATCGAGAAGAAGGTGTTCAAAGAACATAAGAAGCACATCACTCTGACCGAGCTGGACGCTAAAGTGCTGTACACGAAGAGTGCGCGGGACCTCAAGACCTATGGCGTCGCCTTCTTTTTAGTCAAGGTATGTATGGTCATCATTTCCACTGCCGAGGGTCGCGACCGCGGGACGTGTCCTCGGGGCACACCGGGTGTGGTATTGTTCGGCGAGTTTCTTGCCGGCTCTTCTCCATAGAAAACGACCAATTAGACCCGTGCACCTAGCTTCCAACATTTCCTATGTGCTCATGTAGGTTTATGTGAAATAAAATTTTGGTTTGATTTGATTTGACATCGATGATAAATCAAAAGTACTATTGAGAATCAAAAGCCTATTAAATGATCAACACTTCATCTGACGCGCCCCCGCTATGACGACATGTGAGAATATGAAGATGCTTCTAGAATAAATACTCTAAATGATGGTGAAAACCACATCAAAATCCAAATTTAGAAAATCTAAGTGGTCACACAGATAGACAAGAAAAGTGGCTTTATTAAGTGGCTATAAATAACAGATAAAATAGATCACAATAATCACAGACAGATACGTAGGAATGGCCAATAAGCACAATGCTTGGCGATTGCAGTTTGTTGTTGAAAGCCAAGGAAACTTTTGACTATCTCTTGATCTGTATAATTTTATCAAAATGACGTTTGGATAATCTTAGTTCTAACTTTAATATCTCTTTAACAGGAAAAAATGAAAGGCAAAAACAAGCTAGTCCCTCGTCTCCTGGGCGTCACCAAGGACTCAGTACTTCGGCTGGACGAGAAGACCAAGGAGATCCTGCAGACCTGGCCCCTCACCACCGTGAGGAGGTGGTGCGCTAGTCCCAACACCTTCACCCTGGACTTCGGAGACTACAGGTGAGCTTCACGACGACATGAGATGGGAGGGGTAGGCAGTGGTGTATAAGTGAACATACCGTCACAATCATAAAACCTTACAAGTACGCAAAATTCAAAAGCGATTTTCTCGTGAAATAAATACTGCACCTTCTTTAAAAGACCTATTTCATAATATTGAAAATGCTATGTTCGTAACACCACAAATTGTATACCAATAATGAATGAGAAAATTGCTTTTGAATCTTGCGTAATTGTTACATATTTATGCTTGTGACTATATTTTTCGCCAGTGGATGTAATAGGCGGTGAAAGATATCCGGATTTTAATAGGATTTTCAAATAAAAAATGTATAATACTGCCCAACCCGGGGGATCACATCTAGGACAGCCAGTGGTTAAGATGGCAGCAGGAGTGACTGCTCAGGAGTTATAGAAAAGTAATGGGCCTGTTTTAGCCTTCGAATTGGACCTAATATATCCTAAAATGGAATAGAAGTGATTTTAATTTCAAACAATGTAATAAGCCATAAATAAACATTCTCGTGTTGGTATCCTGGACGTCGGGACTAACTCACTATTTTTGTATGAAAAACGCCAAAACAATTTCTGTTTCCTTAATATAGCATTAAGGTTTGGTTTTCTTTCAAATCGAAGCCACATGCTAGGTTGTGGCTGGCTTTTAGGCACCGATGTTCATTTATTTCGTTTTCTTAAATTTTTTCGGCTTACGTTTATTTATTTATTTATATATTCTTTATTGTACACCACAAAATACATAACAAAAATAAATAAATTGAAGACTACTTAATATACAATAGGCAGCCTTATAGCTTTCTGCGATCCCTTCCAGGCAACCTTGGAATGGACGGTGATTTGCCTGGACATAAAATGGGGCTGTTGTTGGTGCAAATAATAAGTATCTATACAATACACTAAAATAGATACACAGATATATACATATCATAATTAATAGATACATAAATAACACGGTTGGCGCAGTGGTTAAGCGATTGATTGCTGCGTTACGTGTCGCGGGTTCGATCCCCGCACGGAACAAATATTTGTATGACCTGCAAGTAGTTGTTCCGGGTCTGAATGTTTGTGTATGTGAGTTTAAATGTTTGTAAACGCACCCACGATACAGGAGAAATTCCTAGTGTGGGGCAACGTTTAAAAAAAAACATACTAAATATACAAGCAACGAAAATAAATGAAGACTATAGATAATTACAATTACGAGAACACGATCACAACGACAAGTAATGTTCCTTTACGAGTCTTTTAAACACATGCAATGACGGCGCGCGTTTTATTTCAACTGGCAATGCATCCCACAAACGAGCGGCCTGCATAGTAAAGGATTTGTCGAGGAAAGATGTGGAATCCGCAGGCATTTTAAGCTTCAAGTTACGTTTTATAATACTAACATATTGTTATCTCCGTTGTCTCACAGCGACCAATACTACTCGGTGCAGACGACCGAGGCTGAACAAATCCTACAAGTGATAGCGGGCTACATTGACATCATCGTGCGCAAACAGCGCGCCAAGGAGCACCTCGGTATAGAGGGCGATGAGGGCTCGGCCATGTTGGAGGACTCGGTGTCACCTTCCAAGTGAGTATGGCAACCTGGAAACTTCTGGAGTTTTGTGGAAAACGTATCGAAACATGTAGGAGAACCCTTTTTAGATGAAGGTGGTGCCATGCCTGATGCTAATCAGCTTTGTTGTGTTCCGATTTCTAAGTGAGCTTTGAGGAAGAGACCACAGTTTGATCAATATTACGGGTGCTACCTGTTTAAACCTCATACATAAGAGATTTTAGTGTGGGGCTTGTGGCTTAGTAATAACAGCCGCATGGGTCGATCGATCAGGTTAAGCTACGCTTGCTTCGGTTGGCCCGTGGATGGATGACCATCTTTACATACCAAGACCTGGCGCGCCGTGCCTCTAAGTGAAAGTATTTACTAGTGTGATTTTTGGTGATACAGTAGGTCTTATAGTTAGGTTATGGTAACTAAATGAACTACCCATTAGGGCATACACTATTTAACAATATAAGAATTATTAAAAATCGATATTACATACAAATTAACAAAAAAATCAATATTCAGAATACAATCAATTTTTATAATAATCATTTATAATTACAATGAATTATTGTAATATATATTCAGAACACAATTATTAAGCCAAGTCTCAGAAAGCACATTAAGCTGTTGGTCCGCTGTCATTCATGGATCTTTGACAGTCAATCCACTCAATCTGTGTGGTTTTTCCTCAAAAGATCATTTCAGACACTAATCTACATAGTCTTCACATGATCTGACCAAGATTATGTCTGGACTTTAAAAAAGACTGACCTCTGAGTTTGTTTCGGCCTTTCTTCTCAGAGTAGTCAGATAGGAAACGCCGACCTCATCTAGCTTTTAAAATATGATTGACGTGTAAAAGTGTTAGTACAAACCTACTTACAGAAATAAAAATCATTTATCATTTAGTCGTTACGGGTCGCCAGAAGCCCGAAAGTCTGACAACCAGTCTTATCAAGGAGTATCGTGTTACCCAGTAACTGGGTTGTGGAGATCAGATAGGCAGTTGCTCCATGTAAAATACTGATATTCAGCTGCGTCCGGTTAGACCGGAAGCCAACCAATATATGAGTTGGGAAAAGGCAGGCAGATGATGATGACATGTAATACATTTCAGTTTTGTCTCTGGGATGGCTCTGGTATTGGATTTCTGCGCTTTATTACCTCAACCACCAATATTGGATAGAATTTTATAATTATAATCCTACTTACACTTATTAAGAAGATACAAGATACAAAATCATTTATTTTGTCGAAACATGAGTATACCAACACACATATGACATGCAAGATATAACATTATAAATTAAATAAAATCACAGTCATGTTCTGGTTTAACGGCGTACAAGTATCCTTAAAGTCTACAAAGACATGGCCTTAAAGACACATTACCTTCTTCTGTGTCGTATCGATGATTCCATAGGCACATTACCTGAAAGGATAACTAATTTCCTCTCAATCTAACCACAATTCCATTTGCCCACAGAGCCAACATCATCCAACACGACACGTTCAAGTCCGGCAAGGTGAACACGGAGTCTGTGGCCAAGCCGGCCGTGCACAGACCCGGCGCTGAAGGTAATGTTGTATATATTTATTTGATGAGTATGTTTATTTTATTATGTTAAAAAAAAAAAGTTGGTGGACCATCGTATTATGTTTTAGATTGAACTTATATAGCTTGCATAAGTTATGACTGGAGTTTTATATTGTATATCGATGTTTCGTTTTTATAAAAAATAATTGTTGGTGGTTGATTTTATTGTGTTTGTTGAGTTAGCGAAACCTGTCAAGCATTAAAGTACGTAAATTAATGCGTCGTATCGTTAAAACGAAAAGTCCTTTTGATGTTTTAATTCAATTGTTTACATATAATATAGTTTAGTAATTTATTCATGAAATGGAACATACAGATATTCACTATCAGCGAAATTAAATTATGTGGTGAATGTGCTGCACTTGTTTTAAATAAACTGCTGTAATAACTCTTGACAACATCATCAGTCATCATTCTCTTGTACTCATGCCAATTTAGTATCTCGCTTAATTTGTTCATAATATGATGTCCCCATCAACAAACCACTTTTGTTTTCTTAAATTTTATGTTGCCACCGCTTCACACTATATAATTTGCCGGCTAGGAGCCAAGCCGTTCGCCGTGAACCACATGACGGGCGCGCAACAGACAACCGTGTCCGGACAGATCATCACCGGCCACACGCCGCCTGCCGTCAGTATTAGCTCATTTATTTTATTTTCGCTTTAAGACGCGGACCAACTACGATTTTAATCGCTATTACCGCACTCACACAACCGCATCTGCGCGTTTTACGGTAATTATGCACACACTCGCAAACGCTAACACGGGCGTTTGTGTGCTCAAGGAAAGTTGCATAGTATACGTAAGGAAATCAGATGTTTTCTGTTGAATATACTTACTTATGACGTGCGTTCTAAAATTCGATGTAATTACAGTGTCGGTTCATAATATGATACAATAAATAATTACACATAACAATTTAAAAAAAAACATCACTACTGTTTATTTTTATTACAGTACATGATAAACAGGTCAAATATAAACATTCCGAATTTTACCCGACTGCTCTAGAAGGGGAATTATGCTTTTCGGGTGTAAGTCAGTATCAGGGATGGAAGGGTTAATTAAATGGGTAGTTATGCCATTTCAAACTAATGTTTGTGTTTTAGATAGGTACTTAGTGGGTGCGGTAAAAAAATAGAAAACAAAACCAACATAAAGGCCCTCGGACCACTTAAAAATCACATAAACTCTAAATAAATGCAATAATATCACAGCTCCAAAGTGACAAATGCCATAATGTTTCTAAGAAAATGCGGAGCCGGGACGGAAGCTAGAATTCTGAAAAATTTAGACGATAGAGGGATCATCCACGGGAAAGGAAGCTGCTGCTGGCTGAATATTAGTTGGTATTTGCTAAAATTGGTAAAACAGTGCGTGAATTGAACTAAAGTTCTGTGGCGGACTACTAAGGCTACTCACTGCCTAATATTGAAGTGAAAATTCAGTCTCAGTGGAAATATGGGCAATAAAAATAAAATGTTGCGAAAGAGTTTTACAAGAAAAAGACGAAAAACTCGAAAAAATGATGGAATGTTTGGGTAAGTAGGATGATTACGGTATTGTATCATAACATTTGAAATTTGTATTTAGTTTAGTTTACTTACGAAACTGTATAAATCTATAGAAACGGCATTGACAATTTCTACAAACATTTTGCTAAATCCAAAAACATATAGGTGCACTCTATTTTGATGTCTATAGAATGCATATTTGAATGCGCCTAGTGCAAACGTCTCTGGTCGAAGCAACCATCGAGGCGATAGCCATATTGCAATAGTAGGTATAAGTAACAAAAACAAACTTGCAGATAAATCAGAGTGCGTTCGTAATTATTATAATAATATAAATACTGCACACTAGTTATATATAAAGCATTTTGATTCTTTTGTAAGATTATTTTTATAATATTTATTGAGTCATTAGACCAGTGCCGATAATTTTTGAAAACGAAAAAAGTCACAGTAGGCTGAAACCCATTGGAAAAGAAAGAGAATATAACAAAAATGAAAGGAAAAATAATTTACGGGCGATCCGAGGTCGGGAAGTGGGGGTTATCTCGATTTCCGGCAAAACTACAAGTCTTATGGAAAAAAGTGTAATAGCAAAGTTGTAGGTAATAAAAAGATCTACAACTTTTGTATTCACACTTTTTTCAAGTAACCTCAAAATTTATGTGAAAAATTCAAATAACCAAGTTCTTGGTTTTTTATTTTTATCTTTTACACAGCAATTATTTTTTACCGAGTTTTAAAAAAGCAGATATTTTCACGTGAGAATTTTCGATTGAAAATTAGGGTGCTTTTTCGATATTAGGTCAAAATAAGGTGAAAAAAACAAATATTTTAAATCAATAAAAATACAGTGTGCTTGAAACATAAAAAGGTAAGTAATCGGCAAATTTCGCGAAAAAAAAAATGCTGTGTAAAAGATAAAAATATAAAACCAAAAACTTGGTTATTTGAATTTTTCACATAAATTTTGAGGTTACTTGAAAAAAGTGTGAATACAAAAGTTGTAGATCTTTTTATTACCTACAACTTTGCTATTACACTTTTTTCCATAAGACTTGTAGTTTTGCCGGAAATCGAGATAACCCCCACTTCCCGACCTCGGATCGCCCGTAAATTATTTTTCCTTTCATTTTTGTTATATTCTCTTTCTTTTCCAATGGGTTTAATCCTACTGTGACTTTTTTCGTTTTCAAAAATTATCGGCACTGGTCTAATGACTCAATAAATATTATAAAAATAATCTTACAAAAGAATCAAAATGCTTTTTATATAACTAGTGCAATATTTATATTATTATAATAATTACGAACGCACTCTGATTTATCTGCAAGTTTGTTTTTGTTACTTATACCTACTATTGCAATATGGCTATCGCCTCGATGGTTGCTTCGACCAGAGACGTTTGCACTAGGCGCATTCAAATATGCATTCTATAGACATCAAAATAGAGTGCACCTATTTTTCATATTCATATTCATATTCATATTTATTTGCATTCCATAATGTTTAAGGGATGTTACAATGGCTTAAAGCTAAGGTACAGTTATGGACCCTGTAGGGCACAGCAAAAAGTATAGGTAATTTTTAAAATAAAAATTAAATTCAAAACATAAATTAACATTAGGCAATTTTTAAACTAATTTATGTTATCAACATTAAATAAGTAAATGTAACATTTTATTTTATTGAGATCAGTCTGTTATAGTTTTAGGTACATTTAATTATTTGGTAAGGTCAATTAAACATATATCTATCTTATTATAATATTTATCTATGTATGTATGAATGTCTATGTCTATACTACTAACTGTGTGTGGTGTCTGTGTTCAATAGATTTTTTTTTGTCATGTATGTATTCGTTTATCGTGTAGTAAGCTTTTTTAATTAATATTTGCTTGAGTTTATTTATAAATGTCGTATCGCTGGTTTCATCCTTTATTGCATCTGGTAGTTTATTAAATATTTTTATGGACATTACGTAGGGGCTATTGGAGTGTAGTTTCATGCGCGAGGAGGGTAACATTAACATATTTTTGTATCTGATAGATCGGTCAGTATGTTTATCGCCGCGGGTTGTAAAAAAGTTCATGTGTTTCCTGACGAATTTGCATACTTCCAGGATATAAATAGATGGTAAAGTGAGTATTTTGTGTTTTATAAAATAGGGTTTACAGCTGTCGGTCTGCTCGATATTGACTATGATCCGAGTTAATTTCTTCTGGAGAATGAAAAGCGTAGGCGCATCTGTGCTATTTCCCCACATCATAATGCCATAGCTGAGCCATGCATGAGCGTAAGCGTAATATGTAGTAAGTGCAGTTTGCAAGTCGGTAGTTTTTTAAACTTCTCGAAGTGCGTAAGTGAATTTTGCGAGTTTTGATCGTACTTTTGTTATATGGGGCTTCCACGAAATGTGTGTGTCTATTGTTAGTCCTAATAGTGTAAAGTCGTTAACTACTTCAATGTTTGTGCCGTTTGTTGTGAAATTAACTAGTAATGGGGATTTTTGCTGAGGGTAGAAAGTCATTATTTTAGTTTTTTTATAATTAATCTCAAGGTTGTGATCATCCATCCATTTTTTTGTTTTATTTAATATTTGGTTTAGTTGTTCGTTAATGGTACTAGTTTTTGGATTTAGCAAAATGTTTGTAGAAATTGTCAATACCGTTTCTATAGATTTATACAGTTTCGTAAGTATACTAAACTAAATACAAATTTCAAATGTTATTATGATACAATACCGTAATCATCCTACTTACCCAAACATTCCATCATTTTTTCGAGTTTTTCGTCTTTTTCTTGTAAAACTCTTTCGCAACATTTTATTTTTATTGCCCATATTTCCACTGAGACTGAATTTTCACTTCAATATTAGGCAGTGAGTAGCCTTAGTAGTCCGCCACAGAACTTTAGTTCAATTCACACACTGTTTTCAGTCATAAATTACTTGAAAACTACAATCGAATTATGCACAGAGCGTCCGGTGCCAACCATCCAAGTCGAGCGCTGCCCGACGACTAAAGTATGACCGCGTAAACGATTGTCACCACTATGGAGCGTCAATAAGATTGAAAATTGAAAATGATATTTGTGTTGAAATGTGACGTAAGCTGCGAATGGGCATTTATTTTACTGCTTTTCTTTAGATTATTTAAAATATAGACATAAAATTAAATAATGGTTTGGTTAAAGTTTTAATAAAATGGAAAACCTACTAAATTCTTAAAAAAAAAACTGTTGTTATCGCTGGAAATACAGAGATCTTCGACGTCAAAGTTTATTTTTGTGCTACAACTTCCCAATTTTTTATTGGGAATATCAAACTATTATTTATTATTCTGTTCGGTTTAAATTCTTCTTTATACCCTTCTCTGTTCACTGTATTTTTCGCGTTACTTATTTTTATTACATTACGTCATACTCGACGTTCTAAGAAACCAATTTTTGGGAATATTGAGATAACACCCCGCCTTAAGCCTGGAGCACACATTGCATTGTGCATTGTATTGTGTTCATACAAACATGCTTATTTCCAGCAGAAGTAATGTTAAATACGAAAACAGACGATAATACGAATGAGAGTACTTAACGTGTATTTATATTTTTATTAGCATAAATTTTATTTATATTTGATTAAGATCTGTTGAGGATATAATTGTTTTGTGGGTTGTCTCAGTAAAAGTGGCATATTTTTTGTAATCTGTACTGTTGGAAGGTAAATAATATACCAACCTTTTTTCCATACCTTATAAATATTATGTTAATTCATAAGAACAAGATTTGTTTTCTTACATTAAATAAATAAGATCATTTTGCTGACTCTCCGAGATTCAAATGTTTAATTTTGCTTTTTAGAGTCAGCATTTACAATCTATCAAAAAAATGATTTCATTATATTGATAAAATACAGACATGTTTAGCCACGAAACAATAACATGATAGTAGAACAAACAGTATAGGTACGCCACTTTTGCTCTGACGACCATGTCCACACTGGTTTGATTTTACAATAATGATTATATGTTAAACGTTTTGTTCCACGCTGCTATAATGGCTACATGTAGTCATCGAAATGGGCTGTGTAGGTATATATTGTATACTGACTAATATCAATGTTGATTTTTATTTAAAAGAGTGTCCGTGGAGTTGACAGCATGGTTAGCGCAGTGGTTAAGCGATTGACTGCTGCGCTGCGTGTCGCGGGTTCGATTCCCGCACGGAAGAAATATTTGACTGACCCCTTGACAATTCAAAAGTGCCTGTGAACCAATCACAGGCACTTTTGAATTGTCAAGGAGTTGGTCAGTCAGTATTTGAAATAAATGCTTTGAGTTTGATTTTATATCTATGAAAATATATTATAATAAATTATGACTGCCTCGTTGGTCTAATGGTCGCCAGCGCTACTGCTGACCGTCCTGGATTCGATCCCCAGGTCGGGCAATGTTTTATCGAATTTTTCCGTAAGGAATTTCTCAATAGCGGCCCGGGGTGGGATAGAGGCAATAGGCTAGCCCCTTATTGTACATAACTGGCGAAATGTGGGTGTACCATCACCTTACGAAAACGTTGATCACTTTGTGACAATCTAGTCATTCTTTAACGCGTTCAGTTTCTGACGTTGCATTTATAACGTATAAAATGACTAGATTCGGTTTTCATAAGTTGATGGTTATAACCACGGAATAGATAAATTTATCTATTCCGTGGTTATAACACCCCTGCCTACTCTTTACTTCTTCGGGGAATTCAGTTGTTATATTGTTTTTATGCTACATACTAAGAGCTTTAATGATTAGTAAAACATAGATTTTGGACCACACAACTGTTTCTAAAACCAATGTTTTCATGTACCAGGCATCTCAAATGCAACAAACACGAGTGACGTCAATCCTCACGGAGCCACAGCGCGGTCTAATGTCCACCATCATCAGCGGCGTCGAGATCATCAAGCAGACGGAGGAGGGACTCAGCAGGGTATGTGGTCACTGTTATATGTTATAACCAGCGCTGTGGTAATTTTTTTTTAACTATCGAAGCATTATGCTGAGATAGGAGGCTCTTTGGCCTCGCAAGGGTCTTTCTTTTTTCATTAATTTTGTATGTTCCAAATAAAATATTGTTCTTTCTTTATGACTGTTATGCGAGCCGAAATCTCCTTCTATCTAATTGACCTTCGATATCAGCAAAAATACTGTGGGCTCTCAGGATTTTTATCATATTTAACTGTTGTATGTACGGTGGGCTGCATCAGTTGTATTAAAATTAACTTTGAAGGGGGTATCAGCATCGTGACGCTGCCTGTACATTCATATAAACAGACGAGAAGAAAGGAACAGAAAAATATACGCATTGACTTGAGAACCTCTTCCTTTTTTTGTTTGGTTAAAAATACGTACAAATGTGATACTTATTTCTAAAGAAATCTCTTCATCGATGATATTTCCACAAAAAGAAATACATTGATGGGAAGCCTGCCTGTTATGCAAATAAATGATTTGATTTGAAGATTACTATGCTTGATTGATGCTATGATTCTTGGATTGTTGTAACTTTTGAATGTGAGCCATATCCACCAAAAACCAAATTAGATTATCTCTTACATACGTTCGTTATAAAGGAAAAATACTAGGAAAGTCAAATTAACAGTTTGGCCCACAAGTGATTTTGAGAGACAAGTTCAAGACAGATACTTTTTCTATAAATAGTTAATGTCATTCGGATGTCCAATTCTATTTTGGTTTCACTTCCCTGACTGCATCGTGGAGCGAACTTGCATTTTGGCGTAGGTTCGATAGGAAAAAAGTGGTTTTCGATTTTTCTATTTGTATAAAACCGAGTATTTATATTATTAGTTAGTTACGTAAACAACTAAATAACTTAAGACTATTTGGTTATTTGAGATGAAAAATATTGACTTTATTTTTAAAATGTTGCATAAAAACATGATGTAAAAGTTTCGTCACTTTTTTTGTAGCTTTCTTAAGTCACGTAATAGTAAACTCCAATTTATAGTGATCAAATGCAAGTGAAATATAAAAAAACACATATTTAACCTACTAAAGCTATGTCAAAGGAATTTTTGCTCTCAATATAATATTATAATTCGTTCCTCCCCAGGCCACCTTACCAGCTCTAGGCCACGACGCGGCCTCAGTGAAGTGGAAGCAAGTGACGATGGACACCAACAAGCAAGTGGTGACGTCACAGATCGCCGCCATGAACGCGGCCACTGCGCAGGTCGTCACACTTACGTCAGGTGAGCAAATAAAGTAAAAAGAAACATCCTAGTGCTGTTGGCCTATGGACACCTTGACTTTACCTTGACATATTCATCAGCCTCCTGCCCTAGTCCCACGTTTCTTGGGGTCTATCCACTCCCTTTTCTTCTATATAATGCCTGACACAATCCATCCAGATTGTCATATTGTCTCGTCATAATTTACGGTGAAAATGGCGATGTCAACGTAATACACAAATACAGCTACACTAATTGATAAGAAACGAGATTTGGTGTGACAACGTTCAAGAGTGAGCAACGTTTTTGTAAGGTAAACTTACAAGCAACCGCACGACAGTCGGTAACACTTGAAACACGAAAACCGCCCTTACTGCTACTAAATAAACTCGTTGTCAATTTCAAATATTACCACCGAAGACTTGTTGGCTCGACTATTTAAAATACAGTTGCAAAATACTTTAATGTACAGTTGTGGTACATTAAGCAACGCAGTTAGCTGTCGGCCAACTTTCGAAGTAATGGCATTGGTTGGCCAAAATGTTATGTGGTAAAAACGAAATATACTAGACCCTAAACTCATCTACAGGGACAGAGGAAGTAGACCACACCGCCGTGGGCGCAGCGATAACCACGATCACCAGCAACCTGCCCGAGATGACGAAGGGCGTGCAGATGATCGCGGCGCTGCTGGACGACTCCGAGCACGAGGACAAGCTGCTGGACGCCACCAGGAAGCTGTGCAGCGCCTTCACCGACCTGCTGAAGGCGGCCGAGCCGACCACTAAAGAGGTAACATCGTCATCAGACTATAGCAGGCCCATGCTGGACATAGGCCGCGCCAATGACACGACCTTTTTATCTAAAGGCGGCTGAACCATCTTAAGAGGGGAGCTCATCATCATCACACTATAGTAGTCCTCTGCTGGAATTAGGCATAGCATATGACTCGATCTTCTCATACAGGTGCTACCATAGTACTTGTTGATATTTGACTAAGGTTTTTACCAGCCTATCAAGGTGAAGTGTCAAGCGATTTTGTACCATTTGCGATGAAAAATTTTACTGTCACCTTGACCTGCCCTGCGCTCGAACTTGCCTGCAAATGATTATAGTATGGGCCCACTGCTGAATAAGCACATATTCTCTGATAATATTATTTAAATAATACTGAACTATTACATCCATATTTCCGCCATTAAAATATGTCAGTATTTAAACAAACTGACTAATTGGCAACACTCCATCGTCTAAAGAATAGAAAGGACTACCTGTGCCACACCATGTTCCATTATTAACCAATACCTAATGCAATATAAACTCAAGATGTTTCTATCTGTTTCCAGCCACGCCAGAATCTCCTAAACGCAGCCTCCCGCGTCGGAGAAGCATCAACAACCGTCCTCCACACCATCGGCGAGGAGACCGAGGAAGACAAGGAAACGCAGGTAACAGACCCCAACCCCAAGCGAAACCCTAAGAAATCTTACTTGTATAGAAAACTGAATTACTGCTATGACAACTTCTACAAAGTATTTTTCGCGAAGGAAAAAGGTGATTCTTACGACACGGACTTTGAAACTGTTCATATAGACAATGGAAAGTCTAAAGACGTAATTGATGATGGCATCTACGAAGATGTCGACACGACACGTAATTGGGGACTCGATGTCATACAAGAGGAATCTGATAGCGATTATTACAGAAGTATCGATTATGCTAACATGCTGTTCAAGAATCGGCCAGAAAAATCGAATAGCGATAACGATTTTGAATCGATTGTGCAGAACTGTGAAGGGTATTTAGATGGCAGCAATCCAAAGTTGTATCCGAAAACTATTTATGATAAGATTTATAACTTTAAAAAGGATTTCTCTAATCACGACTACGCTAATGTTAATTATGACGTTAAAAGTAATATCGATAAATCTAACTTGAATAACGAAAAATCGAATATTAATATCGATAAAACTAACATCGAAGACGTTAATAGACGCTCCAAAAATGATATACTCCGCGAACAATTCTTCCTTTCAGACAATATCGATAAAAACGACATTAACGACCAATTCAATCGATTCAACGGCAAAAAAATCGAATGCCACAGCATAGTCAATGACATCACTAAATCGGGCCCAGATGTCAAAGTATCAGGGTCGTTAAACATGAAATTTCTGAACCCAGACAGATACAATCGTGTATTAACAACAACAGAGACTTTTATGGAGACAGCTGAAGCCAGTTTCACTAAAAACCAAATATCGAAACTACGACAGGATGGCTTCGAAAACTTCGTCAAAAAAAGCGAACGATACTACACTAGCGAGACAGGGGACAAACATACAGAAATATTAAACAATTCTACTGATTCTAAGGCTAAAACCGAGATTAGGATATTCTATAACCCGACCTTTAAAACAACAGGTGAAAATATTCGCGGGTTTTGTCAATTTTGTAAGCGAAAGTGTCCCAGGACCGAAGAGAAGTGTTGTCCTAAATGTGAGTGTTTGGAGATCGAGCTGGCGACGATTTGGAAAGATAATTGGCTGAATATTTTGTGTTTGTTGTCGATTCTATTTATGTTGTTAGCACTGTTGATACAGTGTTTTATGCCGAAGGATGTGTGTGGGGGGGATAATAGTACGGGAGCTGGTGAGCAATGTTTCGATATGATGTAAGAAGGGGTAAGTGGACTTCGTTTTTCCAAAAATATAAACATGACTTAAATTTAAAAAATAATGAAAGAAAATGTTTCTCAAAACATTTATCTTGAGTGAGAAGTAATACTAGAGCCCTATTGAAATTAACAGTTTTGTAAAATAAATTTAAATAACTACTGTTAAACATTTTCATGTCACTGTGTAATTAGAAGTTTTCGGGTGAGACAGAGGTCAAAGGCAAGCATATCTTCAGAAAAAAGAACTGTCACAACAAAATATTTTTGTTTCAAAGTTCTATAATTTATATTTTTGGAGAAATGAAAATGTATGTGTGAGCGAACTTGTGGTTGTCGGTGGCATATTCCTATGGTATTAGGGACCTACAGTAATATTATGTATCCTTCAATTACCCATACTGCTGATTTCACCAAAGTCAGACATCTTTTATCCGTGGAATAAAATTGACGTCTGACAGTTCTAGTGTGGAAAGTGTTCAAAATTCAAAATTAATTCTCAGGATAAGAGTTTTTCTAGGTATAACAGTTTGGTGAAATTCGCCCTTAGCGCATTAAAAATGCTCTAATAAAGAATCTCATTAAAATAATCATTAATGTGACAGACAAATCAAAGACTTCAGTAAATAATTGATTTACTGCACAAGTTAAATATATATTCTGTCGGCCTCCACTGCTGGATGTAGATTTCTCATGAACCTTTGAAGTCAAATGATGGCACATTATTACCTTATGGATCAGTTGAAAAACCGTAATTGATTTGATTGTTGTGGAGATTCTATAAATCTTGCTACTTTCCTACCGTGTCTGACAATGGTACCAATTTCGCGATTTATTATAGTTAAATCACTATATAATAATACTTTCCCTTCAAGTATTCAAAAATATATAAGTATTACTTTTATACTGCCTCTCTAGGCATTCATATTTACACAATAATTATATTAAAGCACGTTTTTCTCTCTATAATTATTTTTTAAACGTCTTTTTCCTTTATTTTCACGTTTCTTGTTGGATAAAAGATAATCAAAATTATAAAGACAAATGAGGAAGGGAAAAGACTGCACTATGACATTTTTATTAGTATGTAAGGTTATATAGTTTTTGGGAGTATGTGATTCGCACAGAGGTCGTATTTTTATAGCCTACTAAATTATAATATGTATGGCTACTGGCACAGCAATTAGCTCCACTGAGCAAGGTGTATTCTTAAAATACTTTTAATAAGAGTATAGTCAGCTGTAAGTCTGAAGCGTATGCATTGAGAAAAGTTAAGGTAATAAATACTATTGGCTTACAGCAGCCCTCACTTTTGAATCTAATAAGGAGCTCCGATAAACAAAAGGATTATGAATACTGAAGCTAAACAACCTTAATTAGGGCTTCAAACTGAGGAAAACATGATTAATATGCGCTCTTAAAAATCACTTAATAAATCGTCCTGAAGCGTATAATTAATTATAAACTTATAAACAGTGAAGGGTCTCTAGAATTTTAGCAAACATAGCTGGCCTACGAAATGTTTGAAGTGCGAATCATATATTCCCGTCTGGTTCCACAGCAAAGAGTTAACGTACTAACTGTCAGTTAGTTTGGCTTAATCTTTAGTTCGGTAGACGAGATGTTGGTAATAGTTAAGTATAAACATAAGACACTAACTTCACTGTTAGTGGGTATTATAGTTTCATGTGTAGGCGTCTGTGGAACTGGGCACTTTAGTGGGACACGAGGTTGGATGGATAGGGTATACTCGCTTATGAGATGTCATTATAAAAGATTGTAACAAATTGAGAACCTCTTCCTTTTTTTAAGTCGGTTTATTTGTTTTATATCAGTCCTTGAATGCTAGTCAAAAGTCATCACAATTTCCAGTAAGAAAAAAAAAATGATGTAGATTATAATTAAAATATGAATCTAGTCTAATCGCAACTATAAATGAGTAAATCTAGTTGTTAGGAGTAGATTTACTTTAATACGCTTGCGAGCAATTTGGGTCAGTCAAATAAACTAATATTATAAAGAGGTCAAATTTGTTTGTAAGTTTGTATCTCTGGAACTACCGGTCTTTGAAAAATACTTTTTGCATTTGATAGCCCAATTTTTGAGGAAGGCTGCAGGCCATTTAACATTACGATATGACCCTTAGGAGCCGAGCAAATAGAAAAAAAAGTCAGAAAGAACGCTAAGCGACAACGAAGTAATATCACGGGCAGGTGACGGGGTGGGTGGGTCGGGGCAAACTATTGATAATAAAGAAGAGTTAAAAGTACTAGCAGGCTGTGTTAGTACGTTTGTTTAGTTTCATTCAACCAGCATTGGTAATTTCGGAGATATCAAGATTTTTCTTACTGGCCCGAATTAATTGCTCGCAAATGTAGTTAGAATCTCAACGATCGACATTCTTTGCCAATTATGAGCCATACATCACAATCTTGCCATCACAAAGACATAAGCGAGTTTATAGTCACCCTTATAGCTTCTATACACAATGGTTTACTGTCGAATTTACACTGCGTATATTAATCCTAATCCGAAGTAATATTATAATTAATGCGAAAGTAAGTTTATTTGTCTGTTTGTTACGCTTTCACGCCAAAACGGGTGATCGGATTTGGATGACATTTGGCACATGGGTAGACCATAACCTGCAAAAGGATAAAAGGTTCTTTTCATCCTGGATCGCAGACGAAGTCGCGTGAAACAGCTAGTTATACCGTATACCCTAGACAGCCATCACCTATCTTCATAATACATTATCAGCCTATAACTTCCCCACTGCTGTGACTCAGGCCCCACTCTGTGAGAGGGAGTGGGACAACTTACACCACGCGGGATTTTATTGATGAAGTTCTTCAAAAAGGGTTAGGTGCGTAGTACCCGCAACCGGCGCGCGTGTTGACCAGATGTATGAACGTGGACGAAGCAAAAGGAGTATGTAAGCATCGTAGCAGGTGGCGTTCTGTTTCTGCCTACCCCCGTGGGGAATCTGCGTATGGTATGGTCAACTGTCGCACGCGAAAGCACGTTGATACCACGAATTTACTAAAGTTGGTAATATTTTAATTTTGGTGTAAGATCGCTCGTCATGAACCATTGTGTAGAGAAGCGTCACAATTTACGTTACTTTTTGTGTTTATTTATTTTTGTTAACAATAATCTTAATGCTTACTAATCTAGTCTTTATTTTTTATTACTTTCCTCTTTTTTGTTAAAAGCATTAAGGTAATTGGCAGCTAAGGGTCGGCTTAACCTGCTAACTTATTAAATTGGATGTCAATGGACGCCGACCCTTATATTTAAATTATTTTGTTAATATTTGGCAGCTAATTTATAACTTATTCATTTCGGTTCTGATTTCTTTACATGTACATATTTTTTGGTTGTTTATTTTTTAAGTTCTGGCATACATTGTCGAATAATCGCAGAAGACATTATTGGAGATGTTATCGTCAGCAAAACATCAAAGAAAAGTCGTGAACTTAGATTGACAGATACGATTAATCGACAATGTGTATATGTATGTACTAAAACTGTTAACGATGTCCTCTGTATGTGTCCTTTTTGCATTGCTACATAATAATAATATTTGATTATTACATTAAAACTATCAATAAATACTAATACTTGTAAAAATTCAGAATGCAAATCATTTATCCTGTGTATGGATAAATTTTGCGTATTTTTTTCGAAAAATGATGAGGTTTTTTTCTTTAGATACAAAATCAATAGCATATTATATTCACATAGTATCATCATAAATGTGATGTATTAATACAATGCAACAAGTCACACATACACGCATGACTCAAAATATTGCCATCACGAAGTACAAACATACAATCTGCCATTTTATATAAAACATTTTATATTTTTTAAACGCTCGGCGAGTATCGAGTTTCATGAAAACACGGCGCACGTTACTTTTTTAATTATAAAAGTTTAAAGTATCGATTTATTCATCCAAAAGATCTCAAAGAGCCAAAAGTATTTACCTACTTAAAAAAATCGATTATTTTCTTTAAATTTGGATGTTACTTAATGATTTAATGAAAAGACTGATTTTATTTAGCTATTATCAACTCTTTTGATGATATTACCTTTTTTTACTTTTAAAACTATTTATTCCTTACTCGAAACTCGCCAGCCACTCCACATAGTTATTTTTATAATTATTTAAATACAAGTCGGATCAGAAAATTGTACCAGTATTTTCAAAGTGATTTTTTTCTCCGAGTATTTTACTTTATCATTTAAATATAATTAAATCGAATCTCATGACATTTATTTAACAAGCATATGTATTATTTAAGTAACGTAGATTAATCAAGAATAACATTTAAAATTTTTCAAGGTCTAAGATATACATTCATAACAAATACTGGTACACTTTCTCTGCACCCCAGTGTACGGTTGTGGTTCTTAAACTTTCACTGCCATGTTGGTTATTTTTGGTTAATACATTTGCTTAAAAAAACTATTGTTTTATTTATAACTAACTGTCTCGGAAGTAAATGTATTTAGCAAAAATGACTAACTAATTACCCCCCTGTATATTGACGGAAATAACATCATGCTGAATATAAGCCGCGCAGAGACAATATTTTGAAGAAATTTGGACTAAATACTCTAAAATGCTAATGGGCAAGCGTGGTGATCAATACTTGCTCCTTCTCTCTATAAGAAGAGGCCTTCGTCCTGTAGTGGGATAGTCACATAGCTATAATAGAATATAATGTTTAAACTATGAAATACATACTTAAATTATCATAACTGACTCATATAACGTACTAAAGACATTTCATAAGCCTGTATGTACAAAGCATTTCAGTATAAAGCAGTAATATTATAATTTATACAATGTACAAGCAATAGCCTTGCCTCCTTATATGGGAGTAAACATAACTGGCCAAATATAGATGTGCGATACACCTCTGCCTACCTCTTTAGGGAATACAAGCATGCATGCTATGTATAGCTAATAATGTATCATTCACATACATCCAAAACGTATAGAAACATATTTAAGTAAAAAAAACAAAACCATATTTTCGTAACTCAACGCCATACTCGCACATTTCACGTTCGATACGTAAGGAAGTAATTCCACGCATTGTCAAGAGATGGCGTTGTCATAAAAATAAACTCGTGACCTAGATAGTCGAGGAGACAGATGTCTGGTTTTTATAACATGTGTGTTGTGAGCTCGACGTCTGAGTGGAGACTAATGTCTGGCCTAGATTCTTGACTGGGTTGAATGTTTTTGTTGGGTATGACAAGAATTACAAATGTTTGTTATGGCAGAACAAGACTGTGAAAGATTTTTTTGAAGTAAGCGTGGGAAAAAACTTTATGCTTACAAAAGACAAATGATCAGAAAATCAACCAGCCAACCAGCTTAACAAGCAAATTAACTACTTGTAAGCTGGTTGGACACAAAATTCAAAAGGTCGGCTTCACTATTTCATCAGTAACCACCAAATAAAATAGAAAATGAAACCTAATTTATACGGATTAATCTGCCAGATAGGGTAACCGGAACTTGTTTAGACGTAGTGCAAATAATAGTGGGTATAATTTACAGCAAAACATTCTGAATATCGGTCATGTTATGATTGCCGGACACGCGGAACATAAAAGTATTTTTACGACCGAGACAGTGTTTTAGTGCGAACACGACATATTGCGTAACTTTGCGTATAATTTCATAAAAAAAAATATATGAATATCTCAGACATGTTTGAAATCTTGCTGTATAATGTATCAAAACTGAACATTTTCTATATCATTTTCTATAGCGGATGATATATTCTGGAACCGTTAGACACAACACACCATATTCGACGACGTTTTGTAATTAAGGGGAATGAATCCTTAAATTCAAGTCACCTTTTTTAGTATATTGCTTTTTGCTGGATAAAGATAAACCTCATTGAACTGGATTCCCTGTACTACAATGTTTATGAATAAATTGTATTAAAATAAACCCGGTCCCTTATTTAAAGGGTTATCGGCATGAAGTCTATGTTACCAGTGATATGTTAACACTTGATTAAAAGAAGAAACCTCAGAGTTATATTGCATATTATTCTTTTCTATAGGAATGTATGGTTGGGAACGGGCAACTAGTTTCAGCTTTCTTTCTTCGTGACTGACTCTTTGTGAATGTTTTAAAACCATGATATTGACAATCTCTCTCTCTCTCTCCCACAGGACATCCTCCTGTCCCTAGCCAAAGCAGTAGCCAACACAACAGCTGCGCTAGTGCTGAAAGCTAAGAACGTGGCCGCGCAGTGTCGCGACGACCAGCCGCTACAGAACGCGATCATCTCAGCAGCCACGCACTGTGCGCTAGCCACCAGCCAGCTAGTCGCTTGTGCTAAGGTAAGAAAACTGTAGAAAACTAGAAAAAAAAACATCAAAATTAGTTCAGTAGTTTTGGAGAAAATTGCGCACATACAAACATACGGGTTAAATACAGAACCTCATTTGTTGAAGTTGGTTAAAAACATAAATTACAATACATGATTGCACTTTCATTTTCATTGTTTAGAAGATTGACTGCTTCGTTAGGCCAGTGGTCACAATAACGACATCTGGGCATGAGGTCCTGGGTCGATCCTCAAATCGGGCAGTATTATTGACTTTTCTCTTAGCAATTTCTCAGTTGTAGCCCACAGTCTCTAGTTTCCATTTGGGCCGCTAATGGTAATATGCGCTCCCTGGAGTGTGAATTTGTACCTGATTAATGGCTATAGTGAACAAACAACATCGTGAGGAAACCGGCATGTCCTAAAACCAAAAAAATCGAAGACATGTGACATCTACCAACCCGCACTGGGCCCGCGTGGTGGAGCATGGCCTACTCTCTGACAGAGAGGAGGCCTGTGTCCCAGCAGTGGGAACATTATAGGCTGATTATGCTTATGGTTATAGATACAAATGTATATGGCGCACCCACTATTACAATACATAATTGGTGAACAGTGTCTGTGTGATATAGCTGTCTACTCCTTCTCTTCCCCCTCTACCATTTCAGTAAATGCAGATGGAGGGGTGGTCTTTTATATTTATTTCTTTCTCAGCCTAACTTGAATAAATGATTTCTGATTTTGACGTTTATTTCGCAGGTGGTAGCCCCAACCCTACACAACGCAGCGTGTCGTGAACAACTGACGAGCGCGGCGCGTCAGGTGGCACAAGCTGTGGAGAGGCTGGTGGAAGCGTGTGGAAACGTACCAGAGAGTGCAGCCCCAGGTAAGTTCATCATCTGCCTGGCCGGTTCCCAACTATCCAAAGCTGTTTCAAAAGTGTCAGATGAGAATGTAAACAAATGGATCAGGAAACGTACTTGTGAATGCCAATATGTACTGCCACATACAAATTGAGTGATTTGATTATTTGAATACTTGAACCCAAAACTCGTTATTTTAAATCACCTTCAGAGGTGTTTCTTCATTTAGCAATTGAGGTTAATTTTAAGACCTCCGTTTTCAGTGATGATTTTTCAATTACAGCTTAATCATGTTATTCAAACAATAATTTTGGGAAAAATGGTCGATATAATGTTGAAACCTTCTTCAATACAGATGAATGTGTGGCTGTCAAACTTTCATCACATACTTTTGGAACAGACATTAGATATGTTGGGGTCGGCTTCCAGTCTAACCGGATGCAGCTACCACTATGTTACATGAAGCGACTGCCAATCTGACCTCCACAACCCAGTTAAATAAATAAATAAAGTTACTGGGTAATCTATGACTAGTACAAAAACAAATAAAAAGGCATCGAAATATTCCACTGCAGCCGTCAACTGCTCACTAATATCGCGATTGTAAAGAATATTTAGAAAAGTTTTCTTAAATAAAAATGTGACTGCTGCCTGCCTAGCCTTTTCCCAACTAGTTATGTTGGGGTCGGCTTCCAGTCTAACCGGATGCAGCTGAATACCAGTATTTTACATGGAGCGACTGCCTATCTGACCTCCACAACCCAGTTACTGGGTAATACTATACCCCTTGGTAAGACTGGTTGTCAGACTTTCGGGCTTCTGACGACCCGTAACGACTGTCAAAGATCCACGAATGACAGCCGGGACCAACGGCTTAACGTGCTTTCCGAGGCACGGAACAGTGGTGATGAAATAATTTACACAAAGTAAAGCGCCTGTCGGGGTTCGAACCTACGGCCTACAACTCGTAAGTCGCGGCCGTTACCACTGGGCCACCACTGCTCTATAAAAATGTGACTATTCCAAAATAAATAATTTAATTTATTTCCAGGAGTTGAACATCTGACGGCAGCCGCGCATAGAGTCACTGAGGAGTTGGAGCGATTGTTGGCGCATTGTGATCTGGGTGAGTAGCAGTCGTGTAACTATACCATACTTAATAACTACCATAATGAGTTAATTTAAAAAAGTCTTAAAATAATAATTTTTACAAGTATACAACGTGTCCCAGAAACCAACCCCAAGCCGAAAACGGGCAATAGGCCAAGTCGTGACAGTTATTAGAAAAATATAAAAAAAAATCTTGGTCATGTACTTTTCAAATGTTATGCATTCAAAAATAAATCTCAAATAGTGACACCCTGTGATGATCTGTCAAGTCCTGCGACTACAAATATTATCTTTTCGTCAGTTTTTTTTCTGTGACGTAACCATGAATAACCCTTCTGTAAATTACAGTTAAAAGTTAAAACATAACTACCTCAGTTTTAAATAAAATGTTAGATTTTTGCCCAACATTGAATTCAAAATTACTACATCACCCAACTTTAACCGCGTGTAGTGTAAAAAGAATGTACTGCACTGTTTTGGCAAGTAACTTTAAAAGATGGCGCGTTTAGTCTGTATTCCAAAATGGTACGCCACTTACTAATTGCTACTTCTTAATTGAGGAAAAAAAGTTATTTGTTAGTTTTCGGTGCGTTTGAAATAAAATTCAGTTGTTGGATTTCTTTCGTTATAATTTTTATTAAATCAGATTTACCAAGTTTATATTAATTGTTCGAACTGTTTGCCTTCAGCTGCAATGCATGTCTTTAAAAATGATCGCGTAATAAGACGGGCGTATCTTCTCGACTTGATGTATTCAGCGGCTTCTGCAATTCTTTGACGCAGCTCGTCTAAATTTTGAATTGGTTTAGAGTACACGATATCCTTTATCGTACCCCAGTAAAATAAATATATGGGGTTTCAATCGGATGAACGGTGAAATTGTACCACCCCACCCTATCCACCTATCGGGGTATTAACGATTGAGAAACTCACGTACTGTTAGAGCATAATGCACTGGGCAGCCATCTTGTCGGTACCACATGCTGCCTGCCGTAAATGTTCAGTGGCACTTCTTCCAATAATTCTGGGCATTTAAGTTCTCCGGCAGCTCGGTTGGACCAATAACTTTACCATTCAAAATTCCCGTCCACGTGTTCACTTTAAACTGGTACTGCGATCTGTCTTCCCGCATCAAATTTGGATTTTCCACGTGCCATTCGTGCAAATTGTGGAGGTTCATGTAACCGTCCTTTTTAAATGTTGATTCGTCTGACCATATAATTTTTTCAAAGAATCGCGGTTCCTCTAGGTGCTGAATGATAACAATTTACAACTTATTTACCTAATAAACATAGCTTTCATAGAACATGAGACAATTTGACATGATCACCCTGAGTGTGTCATTAAAGATGTCACATTCCGGGACTGTCTCCATTAAGGAGTTTATAGCACCATGCATGCGACACAACGGGGATTGCGCGCGCGACACAGTGCGACAATGGGATGTGGCGAACAGTCGGTGTCGTCGAGTAGGCCTATGACGCAAGTAGTTGTCAGGTACATAAAGTGTACACAAAGTGTTGTGTAGCTCCGGGGAATCTACCATGCTCCTTAATTTTTTTATGGCTATTAAAATCTGATCTCTGGCTCTACGCACTGACAGGGAATTATATCCTAACATTCCCAGCAGGAAATGAGTAGGATATATAAATGGATAATATCCGTAAATATTTTTATATAAAAAACGCAGGAACGCTTTCTGAACCTTTTCAATCCCTAATAATATGTGGATTCGTGGGGAATCCAGACGGTGCAGCAAATTCTAACTTACTTATAACTAGACAATTAAATAATAATTTGATGACAATAGGATTAATGAAATCACGGTCATTGCGTAGGACAAAACCTAGCCGCCTGTAAGACTGAAGCTAGGGCAGACATGTGTTAGATGCGTCACTTATCGGGGACGTGACGGTGCCGGTCGGCACCTCATGTCGTGCGGTGTTCCACAGGGATCGGTCTTGGGACCGCTCCTGTGGAACATCGGCTATGACTGGGTGCTGAGAGGCGAGCTCCCGTCGGGCGCCGACTTGACGTGTTATGCGGACGACACGCTTGTCGCTGCCCGGGGGAGCTCGCACAGGGAAGCGACGTTGATAGCCACGGCTGCGGTGTCACAGGTGGTGAACCGCATCCGGCGCCTGGGCCTGGAGGTGGCCCTAAACAAGTCGGAGGCCATGGTGTTTCATGGCCCCCGACGTGCGCCGGCGCCGGGATCACACATCGTGGTCAGCGGGGCCCGGATAGCTGTCGAGTCCACCATGAAGTATCTGGGATTGGTGCTCGACAGCCGATGGGAATTCGGGCCCCACTTCCGGCGGCTGGCGCCCAAGCTGATGGGTGCAGCGGGCGCGCTTTCAACGTTGCTTCCTAACTTGGGGGGCCCGAGCGCCGCCTGTAGGCGGTTGTACGTGGGAATCGTGCGGTCCATGGCCCTGTATGGGGCCCCTGTGTGGGCGATGGACATGACGGCCGGCACTCTCGCCATTCTGCGCAAACCGCAGAGGGCGATGGCCGTCAGAGTCGTCCGCGGGTACCGCACGATTTCCTACGAGGCGGCTTGCGTCCTGGCCGGATCCCCGCCCTGGGACCTAGAGGCGAAAGTACTCGCGTCATTATATCGATGGCGCGGGGAAGAGCGAGCACGGGGCTCGAGGCCGGTGCAGCGGCAGATCGCGCTGCGCCGAGAGGAGCTCCATCAGGTCTTGGTGGCGGAATGGCGGCTAAGGCTTCTGCGCCCTACCGCCGGCCTCGCTACCGTCGAGGCGATCCGGCCAGTACTCGACGACTGGCTCGGGAGAAGGCACGGCTCCCTGTCGTTTAGGGTGACGCAGGTGCTGTCGGGGCACGGCTGCTTCGGCAAGTACCTGTGCCGCATAGGCAGGGAGCCGGACGCTCGGTGCCACCATTGCGTCCATTGCGGGGAGGACACGGCGCAACACACGCTCGCCGAGTGTGTAGCTTGGGAGGAGCAGCGCTGTGTCCTCACAAATGAAGTAGGAGGCGATCTGTCGCTGCCGGCCGTAGTGCGGAGGATGGTCGGTAGCGCAGAGTCGTGGGACGCGGTGGTGTCCTTCTGCGAGGACGTGATGTCGCAGAAGGAAACTGCGGAACGGGAGAGGGAGATCTCGACTCCCTTCCCCGGCCGCAGAAGGCGCACCGGGCGCAGGAGAAGGGCGGACAACGCCCTTTTCCGGCCCCCATGAATGGGTCCTGGGGCGTGGGACTTGGGGAAGTCCTTGCCCCCTATTTGATGGACCCGAGGCGAAGGCGCGCGCGGGTGTCGGCGTGCGCCTCTGAGGCGATGCACGGGGTAGTTAAACACCTCACTACCCCGTGCAGGAGACGAGGCCCGGACAGACCGGGCCAGCACTAGTGTGGGGCTGCGGAAGAATTTCGATTCCCGCGGCCCCGCGCGCACGTGCGAGGAGACACCGGGGTGGTTTTAGCCGGTAAGAGTCCGGTACGCCCCTCCGCCTTTTCCCCAGGCGGAGGTAGTCCATGAGGATTCCCCCCGTAAAAAAAAAAAAAAAAAAAAAGGGCAGACATGTGTGCATGGAATGTCAATCCGTAGTCAAATGTCACGCAAAGATCCCTAATGGTTGACACGCGCTTTATTTCAACACCTGCTAAGGCATGTGTAGGTTGTAACTTGCGGCTACAGGTCATGACGTAACATTTACCGGCGTTAAACATCATTTTATTATCTACACTCCACTTATGGATTCGGTCGATGTCACTTTGAAGGTGTTCGGGAGTTACATCCTTATTAATTACTTGAACTAATTTTAAATCGTCAGCATATTGGAGGCATTTGGCATACTTTACTACTTTAATGAGATCGTTGATCATAATGAGAAAGAGAAGGGGGCCTAAAACTGAACCCTGGCTTACACCTGAACGCGTATGATATGACTTCGAAATAAAGGATCCATGGCTGACACACTGTTTTCTATATGAAAGGTAATCCGCGAAAATTTGGGGTTAAACCCATGCTGTAGAATTTATTTAATAAAACATCGTTATCCACTGTATCGAACGCCTTTTTAAAATCTAAATATAGCACATCTACTTGTTGACCTTTATCCATGTTATGAGACATATAGTCAACAAGGGACAACAAGTTAGTCTCTACTGATCGACCCGGTCGGAAGCCATGCTGCTCCTCACAAAGCCGCGTATTTACCTGCGCGTATAATTCTTTGTGAGCGATATTCTCAAAAAGTTTTGCAGCGCATGATAACACTGCGATAGGACGATACTCTTCAACCCAGGTCTTGTTGCTTGTTTTAGGTATCGGAGTGACTTTCGATATCTTCAACTGACCTGGGTATATGCCGGTTTTTAAAGCTAAGTTAAAAATATAGGAAAGTACAGGAGCAACAATCTCCTTGCATCCTTTTAAGATGTAAGATGGGACTTTGTCTGGACCCACAGAACTAAGTGGTTTTAACTTATTTATTCCTGATTCTACTTGTGATAGGGTAAAATAGCTTATGTTGATATGTCCATCACATGACAAGGGAGAACAAGATATATTGTTAAAATCTAATATGGGACTTTATGGTAAAAACACACTAGCAAAATAATTTGCAAAGGCATCTGCGGCTTCACTACCGGAAAAACTACACTCTTTATAGGTCACGGTGGGCTCAAAGCCATCCTTAGTTCGAAGGCTACTAATATGATCCCATTTATTTTTTGGATTTATCTTAATGCCATTTTCAACAGCTGCTATGTAGGCATTGTATGCTGACTCGATGCGTCTCTTGAGTTCTAACCGCAGTGTGGAAAATGCCGTGTAGACATTCTAATTATTATATCGTTTCCATTCTTTGTGGAGTTTAATTTTGCGATTTAAATTTTTAATTATATCATAAGAAAACCAGACAGGGTAGCGTTTCCTGTTTGAAGCTTGTCTGCTTTTTTTAGGTACGCAAAGATAAAAAATATTATACAAAACTTCATAAAAATTGAGGAGTCGTACATTGCACATCTGAGGCAATAAATACACAATCCCAATCCGCTGAAGACATCATCTCATATAAAAGGGAAAAGTTAGCTTTGTTAAAATTCCAATCAGAGGTTGAGTCAAAATTACTAGGCATAATACTTTCGTTACAAGTATTTGAAAAAATGTTAAGTTCAATATCCAAAGGAGGATGGTAGGAGTCCACATTAACAATGCCCGCAGTGTCAGAACTATTTACTTGCACTGCGCAACTAGAGCCTCTTACAAGGAGAACATCTAATTTACCGCCAAACGTATTATACACGTTATTTCTGTCAGACATAGAACAAAATGAGAGGAAATAACTATAATAAATACATACATTTTTGGAAGCACTATTTAAGTTGATATCTCCAATAATAATTACGGTTCCTTTAAGGTCATTTATAAAACGTTCAAGCTTACAAAACCAATCAAAATATACAGGGTCCGTAGCACTGGGAGGTATGTACACTACACACACATAAACACTGCTCTTCCGGTAGGTCAATTTTACCCAGAAATCTTCGCCATTAGTAGTTTCAAACTCACGTACTCGGGTAGGCGTGATACCTTTCTTAGACGCAAATTATTAGGACTACTAATTATAAGATTACTAATTATAAGGACCATTTTGGAAACCAGACTAAACGCGCCATCTTTTAAAGATACTTGCCAAAATAGAGTAGTAATTTTTTTTACACTACACGCGGTTAAAGTTGGGTGTTGTAATAATTTTGAATTCAATGTTGGGCAAAAATCTAACATTTTATTTAAAACTGAGGTAGTTTAACTTTTAACTGTAATTTACAGAAGGGTTACGTCACAGAAAAAAAACTGACGAAAAGTTAATATTTGTTAAGACTTGACAGATCATCACAGGGTGTCACTTTTTGAGATTTATTTTTGAATCCATAAAACTTGGAAAAGTACCTACATGACCAAGACTTTTTTTAATATTTTTCTAATAACTGTCACGACTTGGCCTATTCTATTCTATTTTTAATAAATGGCAAGCAAAGCCGATGTCGACTATTCTGCCAATGTCTAAAGTGAGCTAGAAAAACAAGTGTGCATAAAAAAAGGGAAAAAAAGTGAAAATTAGTTTAAAACAAATAAAATGACTTGGTTGATCCAGTTGATACATTAGAGAGCTTGCTGGATTAGTACGGGACTGAAACAAACAAAAAATAGAAATAAATAAATATTATAATTTTTTTAAACATAAAATACACGCATACCACACCAACACATACAGAGTAATTCATAATTTTATATTATTGTGACGGATGAAGGTCATCAGCGCCACACACGACTTGGCCTATTGCCCGTTTTCGGCTTGACGTTGATTTCTGGGACACGTTGTATAAAAAAAAACACAGGGCATCGAAAAATTCATCCGCATCGCTGTCAACAGGAAAAGTGCCCAAAGGGCTGGCAGCATTGCCACGTTGTATGGCAATGCTGATTCTTTGGCAAAAAAATGGCCAGCCCTTTGGTCACGTGAAGAGTCTACCAACCGCTTGGCGATGTCAAAATAATGAGTGGATAATGTTCCTACTGCTGTGACAGGATGTATCTGTGAGAGGGAGCTTAAAAGCTAACTAGGTGTAAACCCCAACCATATCTTTGACCAGGCGGTCAAACGAAGATATAGTAGGGGTTTATGACATAACCTAATATGTATACTTAATTTCTATGTATGATAATTTGGACTTTGTAGAAAAAAGACAAATAGTTGAAAAAGGCTTCCATCAACAACAGCACTAGATTAAGGATTAGGAACAAACACACATCGCTCAAATCGCCGCGACTGCATATAACTTGATTATAAACCTTAACACTCAAACATAAGGTTTATTATCGTGTGCAATTTATTTACCACTTCGATTAAAAAGTATACGTAGTTTTGAAATAAGAACAAAAATATTTATGCAAAAATAAAATATAATTTCTGGATGGGAAAGGTACTCACATGGATAAATTCTTCGAAAGCTCGGATGTTTGGTTCTTAATTAGTGACTTCCCACACCAAGTCAATTTGTATTCAATCACCACACAACACCGGTATTCACTTATTTGCACGTTTTAAAAAGTTTGATGGGACCGCCTGGTCGACGTGTCCACTAGCGGTAGATCGGTTGCGGAGAAGAGTTTGAGTGAAGGTGAATGCAATGAGTTTATAGGAATCTTCGAATGAGTGATTTATGTTGAGTGTTGCAATGTGTAAAATGAGTTCATTGTTTTTAAAAGAAAATACGAAAATAATTAAATAGAAGAAATGACGCAGACAATTGCTAAGCAATAATATTGAAATTTAGTAAATCTAGTACTATTGTTGATCGAAGGAAAAAGTAAACAAAACTGTAATTTTGTAAAAAAAATCTAAACTACAGGCGAACTTTTTCCTTTACACGGTGTACCATTGTTATGTGTTGTGTTGATTCGATAAAAGTCATTGAGGTTCAACATCATTTTGACAGACAGAGTTGAGGGCCTTCACATGTGGCACAGTATACAACTGGTTAGTGTCATACACGCGCCGCGGTGGCGCGGTGCCACACGAGTTTAGCTAGCTGTCACTCATGCGCACTGCGGTGGCAAAAGATGTACCGTGTGTTTAGAGGCCCTGAAAAGAGACATGTCATATCGAATGAGTATTCAAACTTAAGAGAGCAGTGGTGGCCCAGTGGTAACGGCTGCGGCTTAAGAGTTTTAGGTGGTAGGTTCGAACGCAGACGTATTTCATCGCCACTGCTTTCAAAACGGTGAAGGAAAACGTCGGTAGGAAACCGGCATGTCCTAGAACCAAAAATTTTAAGAAATGTGATCATCACTCCCTCTCACGGAGAGGAGGCCTGTGTCCCAGCAGTGGGAACATTATAGGCTCATTATGATTGAAAGTTAACAAAAGCAATGTCCCAACAGACCGGCGCGCCCAACAGCCCACCGTAACAGAACGCTCAGTAGAGAGCGTGATGTGCGCCAGCGAGCGCGTGGTGGCGGCCGGCGACCCCGCCGACATGGTGCGACACGCGCGGCTGCTGGGGCAGGCCACGGCGCATCTCATCACTAACATTAAGGTAAGCCTGTCATTGCCCACTCTTCACTGGCCTCTCCCAAGTTGCGCCACAACTTTGATTAAAAAAAATAAAGTCCAATTCTGTCATAAGGTTATATTTAAAATCTTCCGGACTGTTAGGTATACTGCTTTTCCCACAAGTGAAAAGGATTTCCACTACTTAAAGTGTGTGGACAGTATATTGTAACACTTTTTCTGTAATAAAATAATGTTATAAAACAATATTTTTACCAATACGATACAGGACAAATCCAAGAAATTAATATCACCAAGGAGTTTTCATCAATTATATTTTTCTATATTTTTATTTATATATAGCAAAACAAAACAGTTTTGATTTCAATTGGGAACTATATTTTCTATCACCAAAATTTATATTTGTCATCAAGTTGTATCACCTAATAAATAGATCTATCGCCACGAAATATTTTCGTTCTCAGATAAACAAAAATTGTTCCCAGGTTGATATCTCAGGATTTTAGGTGATTTATTGTGGAACTGATTTTGCATTGTTTGGTGACTACATTTTGGTGACAGATCTACTATTTGGAGGACAAACCTTATTATTTAAGAAACACAAAACTAATTAAATTGGTAATAGCTTAAATGATACCCGAGACAAATTACCAGGAGAAACTGGATGCAATCTGGACTTTAGGGCACCCCGACTCGGACAGGTTAGGTTAGAAGGGGATGGCGGGGTCGAGAGACCCCGCCATCCCCTTCGTGGTTATTTTTTTATAAACCACCCAGAAGTAGGAGCCCCGCATAGCGGGGCTCCGTCGACCAAGCCCTACCGTCGACATATTATGTATATCAATCGATCCGTGGTGAATAAGAAAACTACTACTATTGGTGATCTCTTTAAATTAGTTTGCTTAAATACTTATTAGGACACACCTATTATAATACATACAAAAACATTTATTTGGTACTAGACCTTATATCTCAGGATTTTAGGTGATTTATTGTGGAACTGATTTTGCATTGTTTGGTGACTACATTTTGGTGACAGATCTACTATTTGGAGGACAAACCCTATTATTTAAGAAACACAAAACTAATTAAATTGGTAATAGCTTAAATGATACCCATTTCAATTTTTACTTGTATGTGGCAGCGCTCAGCTTTTTTGGCGCCATTTATATGTTTTGTTGAATTGCATTTCGTGGGATACTTTGATATTTTATTTAATAGTTTCAACCCCATTGTATGAGAGTAGGTACAGTAGTTCCTGAAACTGCACATAACTGACTGGGTATTAACACACTCGTGTGATACTATTACAAACCTAGCCTATAATAATACCCCTCATTATCCAACAGTTTCATGTTACAATGTTCTCGAGCTACTGACCCAACAGCACTATGTAATACCGTTACCATTCCGCAGACGGAGGCGGAGTGCCAGCCGTCGGACGCGCAGCGCAAGCTGCTGGCGGCCGCCAAGCTGCTGGCCGACGCCACCGCGCGCATGGTGGAGGCGGCGCGACACTGTGCCTCGTCGCCGCAGGTTCGTACTGATATATGTCATCATCACCTCGTCTGTCGGCCCTGGGGGTCTACTCTCCAAGCTGCTGGCCGACGCCACCGCGCGCATGGTGGAGGCGGCGCGACACTGTGCCTCGTCGCCGCAGGTTCGTACTGATATATGTCATCATCACCTCGTCTGTCGGCCCTGGGGGTCTACTCTCCAAGCTGCTGGCCGACGCCACCGCGCGCATGGTGGAGGCGGCGCGACACTGTGCCTCGTCGCCGCAGGTTCGTACTGATATATGTCATCATCACCTCGTCTGTCGGCCCTGGGGGTCTACTCTCCAAGCTGCTGGCCGACGCCACCGCGCGCATGGTGGAGGCGGCGCGACACTGTGCCTCGTCGCCGCAGGTTCGTACTGATATATGTCATCATCACCTCGTCTGTCGGCCCTGGGGGTCTACTCTCCAAGCTGCTGGCCGACGCCACCGCGCGCATGGTGGAGGCGGCGCGACACTGTGCCTCGTCGCCGCAGGTTCGTACTGATATATGTCATCATCACCTCGTCTGTCGGCCCTGGGGGTCTACTCTCCAAGCTGCTGGCCGACGCCACCGCGCGCATGGTGGAGGCGGCGCGACACTGTGCCTCGTCGCCGCAGGTTCGTACTGATATATGTCATCATCACCTCGTCTGTCGGCCCTGGGGGTCTACTCTCCAAGCTGCTGGCCGACGCCACCGCGCGCATGGTGGAGGCGGCGCGACACTGTGCCTCGTCGCCGCAGGTTCGTACTGATATATGTCATCATCACCTCGTCTGTCGGCCCTGGGGGTCTACTCTCTGAATCCGTTAACGAAGAAACGAACCCGTCCGAAAGTAGTTCGATACTTCAGAACTACCCTAACAACCCAACACCCTATGAATCATTTTTTTCGGACGAGCAGTAACATCGGGAGTCAGGACATCTTTCAAATCGTGTTATCATTCATTTTTAGTTCGGGGCTCTATGTAATCTTATGTCCGAATGAGATACGAAGTAGCAAACGCCCGTTACTTCAGCCTAAATTACGGATTTCGTGTTGAGAGAGTAAACCCCCAGGTCCCGGTACTTTAGGGTAGCTGAACACGTTTACACTTTTTTTTTAATAGTGGTAGATCGAATATTCTGTCGAGGGAGGCTTTAGACCTGCAGAGAGACAATACAGGCTAGTTCGATTCTTAGATCAAGTTAGAAATCGCAAATATTTATTTACCTCTCATTTACATTTAGTATAAGAAATAAAAAATAAACATAAACTTTGGCATCATATGACTGTTTTTAGATTTTAAATCACGTCCATGGGCCATCGTCATAGCTAAAAAAAAAAACAACAGTAAATAACAGAACAGCTATTCTATCACTTTCTTGTTGGTTTGTTAGTATAAAACTTTACTAAATTAACCAATTAAGAAACGGTAAAAAATTGTTGTAGTGTAGAACAAAACATATAACATACGGGAATAAAGTGAAAAAATAACCTTGTTTTTGAAGTCTGTTAAAAATGTCAAATATTCTTATGCTAATAGGCGCGTGGCGTGTGGCGCGTGGTATGTGAAATAGAAAAAATATATATTATAAGAACATTGTGTTTATTTAATCATTAATAGTTTTGATATACTTAGAATAGAATATGCACACCATAAATATTACAGATGATGGGTGGTCTAAAAGCGATCTTTCTTATTTTATTTGTCACAGGACCGTGAGAAACAAGATGCTCTGCGCAAGGCTGCGGAGGAACTACGCTACATCACCGTGGACTATGCGCAGGGGCAAGACATCGTGGGCTCGCAAGTCGCTAGATTACAGGTAACAATCTATATTTTTTTTATTAAAAACTTCTGAGATACAAAAATAATTTAAAAAATATATATATTTTAAACGACCGGAGAGAGATCAGGCGCAGGACCAACGGCTTAACGTGCTTCCGAGGCACGTCCAAATCCCCAATCTCCGGCTGTTACTAAGAAACTCCTAATGGAAAAACCCAATAACAATGCCCGACCTGGGAATCGAACGCAGGACCCCACGCTCGGCAGTCCCGTTCGCAATCACGATACCAACGGGCGTTTTACCTAGATACTAATTTACAGTAAAGTATGTCGACTAATAACAACACTTGTGTTCCACAGGAGAGCGCCCGCCAAGCCGCTTCAAGCGCCACGCAGCTCATCACTTCCGCTCACAACGCTACTCAGTTCAACACCAACAAGTATACACAGGTATGTTCGTTTGTTTGTTTGAGTAACGATTTTTACATGGTTAATCAATAGTAAACACCATGGGTGGGTATAAAGAGAGAAAAGATATTACTCGACCACCAATAAGAATATATGAAAGGGATAATGTGGCAGGTACAGTTTTTTTTTTTAATTGTGCATACATTTTTAATAAATAAATAATATGGCACTACCGCTGTCTGGATTCCAGTAAAGGTATAGGATTCAACACATTCCCTGAACTTGATCTTAGACAAATTCTGAGCCGGAAACAGATAGTTGACCATTTTGAATATTCCTATACAAAATTCAACACTCCTTTTTACCTTTAAGGGTTTGATTAAAAATATATTGGGTTGGTAGTTTTTCGTCTACCTCCATACTAATGCCAGAGGAAAGTTAGACAGAAAGGCCCATTTCCTGAACATCAGTATCGGCTCAGTGGTTTAGACGTACTCATGTACCAGACATAATAAATGCGAAAGTAACTTCATTAATTACCTCCAAAAAGTACGAAATATTACAGTGACTTTACCTAATCCTTCTGTTCACCAGGAAACCCTGATCGAGGAGTGCAAATCTCTGACAGAACAGATCCCTCGCGTGGTGGACGCGGTCAAGGTGTCCAGTGGGCGACCGGGACAGGCGGCCGCGCAGCTGGATCTGATCTCTGCGTCGGAGGCTTTCTTACAGGTATGAAATTGTATAGTATAATATATGCTTGGCATCTTTCTTCGAGTTTCGGTAAAGGAGATTGTTCTGCATCCATACATCGTTCGCCCCAGAACCAACAGCGAAGGAAAATTACTTTGCGTGTTCTAAATTACAAGTATATGCCCATCAAGACAAAGTTTAATGACGGACAAGTTTCAGAAAGCATTTATTTAAAAAGAAAACAAAGTATTTGAGGTTATATTTAGTAAGAAACAATCCTTTCAATACTTAGAAATACATGCTAGTAAATGCCTGTCACTATTGTTAATTCTATTGTCAGTATGTGGCTAGTTAAGCTAAGAGATTCAGTAAAACATTTAAGTAGGTATTATAATTTAAATAGTAGAGTAGTACTTAGACAAACACGCAGTAGGGCAGTGAGAGCAGTAGAAAACTGCTAGAGTATTTACTCGTTAAACTTAATTACTGAAACACAGTTTTGTACAGTTAGGTCTTCTTTTATTAATTTATTTATATGTGTCCGTTACTGACCCCCCCCCCTCCCCAGCCGAGCGCGCACGTGGTGGCGGCCGCGCGCGGCGTGCTGCCCACGGTAGCGGACGCGCCGGCCGGCAAGCAGCTCGCCGACACCACGCACGCCTTCACGTCCAGCTGCGCAGAGCTCAGGTGCGTGCGAGGCATGCGTGCTACTTTGGTATTGGCTCGTTTACAGGGGATACATTTGTCACCAGTCAAAACTTGAACTTGTCCATACGAGACACAAAAACTTAAATAAAGTCATGTGAGTTGTCATTCGAGACTCGCCAGGCTATCTTCTAGACTACGTTTTTTTATTAACACAAACGTTTTTATTTTGGTAAGGCGAAGCAAGTCTTAACCTACAGTTTCCTAGAAAAGCGGTGGCATCACATAATGGCCGCCGTGACGGCTGTCATGATGAAATGATGACAGCGGCAAAGATTTAAATCGTTCGATACGCCCTACCGCATCAAAAGATAGACGTGTTTCTGTTTCTTTTTGACACCTCTGACACACAATGACACAGTGACTTGACTTGATGGTCATGGAAACGCATTATCATATTGAGCTCATTTTTGTCAGTATGGACACTTTTTCGCGTGACTGCGTACGGAAAGGGCAAATCTGTCGATTTAAGATCTTTGAGCAGCGGAGTTTAACTTTACGGTGTCAAAAAATACACTACTTTCATAAACAACGTTTCAATGACGTCATTCACCAATAAATTGCGGAAGCCATGTGGGCGGTCACCGCTCTTCTTGAAAACCGTAGCTTTACTTATCGACTTGTGGCTGTCGTACGTACTGCTTCCACGGAACAGCTTTTCTTTTCATCATAATCGTCAAATCATTATGACCGAGTTAAGCCATTACTGTTCACAATACCTTTATTATACAATCTCAACAATTCATTGTTGTTACTATGGTGTAACTGGAGAGAGCCAATATTTCGGACATACCTTTAACATAATTGACCAAATGTTTTTGTCCTTTACACCTCTCCCTGTCCTATTATACACGGTGACATTTGAATCACAGTTTTGCTAGAACAAACGTTGTTTAGACCATGGTCTACTACCATTATACAGCATCAAATATGTTATTAAAACAAACTAATCTAGGCGTTCTCAAATTAGTCTTATGTTGCTCAAATGTTTGAAACATTAACCGTAACATCAAAGTACTTATCGCGGTAGCGATATGGCATCTACTTAATGAGACGCGCGCGGCCGTTGTGTCTGTGTTGTAGGGCGTAACGATAATCCCGACTTTTTTAGCATTGCCTTTTGTGTTTTTTTCGAAAACCAATGATGTTATTTTTTTTCTATTGGATGCTATAGAATGGTTGTAGACCATGGTCTGAACAACGTTTGTTCTAGCAAAACTGTGATTCAAATGTCACCGTGTATAATACAGTCGTGATATTAATTTAGAACAATTTACCAACAGATCAGCAGTAGGTCGCGCCCGCATATCCTGCAAAGGTTTAGAACTGGATGCGGCGGCTGAAATCATTAAATCCTTACAAGCTGAACTTGATGAGTTAGAGGAAGCTGCCAGAGCCTTCGAACTCAGACCTCTCCCTGGACAGACCGTAAGCATATTTATTTATTCAAAATAAATCTAAATTATAATTTTAGGTGGTCAAATTAAATTAACTGGAGAAACTTCAAAAACATGATGGGTATCGATATCATACGAAAATGAATATAAATATTATCTACGTCCATCACTAAAAAAAGAAATGAATATTAATATGTCGTTTATTTATTTTCATACCCATTAAATACATTTTTAAATATTTTTATAAAAGTCATTTAATAATATAAAGAATTGTGGTCCGCCGTTATCGGGAGCAGGGTCCAGCTACCGGTGATTAGGGCTTCAGAGGCAAGAACCTCCTCACGAAGCGAGTCGTATCGAGGAGTACTGCCACCTAAATCAGGCCCTTGATCCAACCCCCTAACGAGAGCCTCGATAAACATCTCTCGAGGCCTAATGGCTTCGTGTGCTAAGTCCAGATATAAAATTAGTTTTTCTTATTAACATTAATATAGAAATTCAAGATCATCTTAAACTAACAAAATAACAATATTTAATCTAGGAGAAGCAGCTATAATTATTAAACAAATAATTCTCAAAAAAAAAAAAGTAATAAATGAGTTTATTTATGCACTATTCCCTGAATTCACAATGTCTACTTTCTGCAACTAGAGCCGACCTATTCTGTAAACGTCACCGTGACAACTGAAGTGAATGGAGCTTGAAGTGAGCTCTCAATCGTATTTTTGTTTTAGCGTCATTAGACACACATACATTTCATCTGTGAAGTTTCGTCAACTAATTTAATTTGACCGCGTATAACAGTTTAGAATGAAATAGAATATCGATTATTGTCGCTGCAGGTGGTTCACAAATAAAGTTGGACCAAATTAAAAAAAGTATCTCTACAACATACCCACCTCCAGTTCGTATGTAAACGGTGATGTCATGACAAGTCCTTCCCCAGGCCGAATGGGCGTCGTCCACCATGAAGCTGTCGTCCCGCTCGGCCGCGTCGCACGCCGCGCAGCTGGTGTCGGGCGCGCGCCTGGGCGAGCCCGCCGCCTGCGCGCGCGCGGCCGGCGAGCTGGCGCAGGCGCTGCGGGACTTCGGTGCGGGGCTGCGCGCCGAGGTCGCGCTGCACACGGAGCAGCCCCGGAGGGAGAGGTCAACAGACATTAATATAAACCTCTCATTTTCAGCCATCGACAGCGCGTTATTTGCCAAATTACTTAAAAACTATGTTAGCAGACCAATAATAAAAACATTCAACTACATACACTCATATTTTACTCACCATCACCTGCCAAGCCATTTCCTATGTTGGGGTCAGCTTCCAGTCTTACCGGATGCAGCTGAATACAAGTATTTTACATTAGAGCGACTGTCTACATCTCTTCATATTTAACTCAATCTATCTCCCTCTACAGGGTGATCAACTCGGGACGTCAAGTCCTCTACTCGTCACAGACTCTCGTAGAACATATCAAGAGATACCTGACCACCTCGGAGACTGTGGACACTTCCTCCATCATGAGCATCGCTAAGGATATATCACAGGTAAGACTATAACACCAGTAGTATAGCTCTTTGTGAAGGAGCTCGTCCGGGGAGTACTACCACCATGCACATGTCCATGTCCAGCCGCCAAACATTGCTGTTCAAGTTGGAAGGCTGGCTTAGAAATATTACCGAAAAGATTTCACAATTTAAAAATTGATTAAACACGACAAAATAATCTAATAGCCATATAATAATATGTCAGTTACATACATAATAACCAAAAACAAAATAATCTACCAAAAACTAAAAAAATCCTCATCCATCGAAGGCCACTTACCATCAGGTGCACCAACCTCCTAAAACCATGAAGAAATACTGCAATATTTTAAACTAAACTTAAAACTCTTTGACACAGGGTCTAGAATCAACGCTAGAAGCCATCCCCTCGCACACAGAACTGGACGTGGCCATGGAGAACATCAACGAGACCCTCAACATTCTCAACATGAACGAGTTCCCGCCTTCCGACAGGAGTTATGGGTAAGTCACATTAATATTGTATTATTATTTAATAAAACAATCCTGAAAATACACGCCATTCACGTTCATGAAAAAATCATCAAAATTGGTTTAGTAATTTGCGAGAAACTCACAGATAAACAAACAAACGGACAGGTTGAATATAAAGTTTCGATTTTTTGTTGGAGTCTGTTACATATAGACAACAGTGTATTCTAGCATTGAAACAGAAAGAGAAAACTGACTGTGAATGTGAGTACCATGCAGGCTACATTGAGTACCTGTCAGCTGTACAGCTGTCTGGCGGTTTTGAGTATTTTATAATTATGGCCTACGTAAATATACTGTAGATCGGGTAGCGTCGTGTGACGGGTCGTTGAGCTCTCTAAAATAGGGTTGAGCTGCATGATAACTGATGCATGCATGTCCTCTGTTGGGACAGGTCAAAGCTTCATGTAATGGCTCTTTCTTCAAAAAGCCCTTCCAGCCATGGCCTTGCATTGTTAGACTCACATAGAAAACCCAAACAAAAGTTGTTTTTAAAGCCCAAACATAAAACAAAAACAATAATGTTTGGGCTTTAAAAGAGACCATGACGTTTGAGTTTATTTCGGCATTTCTTCTCAAAGATCAGTCAGCTAGGAAATGCCGGCGCCAACTATTTTTAAAATATTGACGTGTAATAATGTCTTAAAATATCTACTTACAGAAATAAACATTTAATTTCATGCAATAGAAAAATAACTTTATTTTAAATCATAGTTTTTCTTTTAATTATTTATTTATTTTAGTACATGGAGGACTTACAGCTAATAAAAACAGACAAAAAAAGGGGCACCATAGTCACCAGCAAGCCAATTACAAATCCTCACGTATAGAGTTATAATAATAATTTATGGTGTGAGCACAAAAACAAAAAACACATCGCCTTAATAAACAATATAAATTCTTGGTTTACAATAATAAGACTGAAACAATAGAGAAAATAATAATATTTATTATTAGTTTTTTTTAATGGACAGTAATTCGTATAGTAATTCCCGTTTCCATTTTCATGAACAAATAATAATAATGGTATTGTTACATAATCGTTGCTGTCCTATTAATGTTATGGGGTTTTAAGATCTTTTTATTACAATATGATTTACCATCGCTTTTTTTCGTAGTTCTCTTCACACTTTTGCAACAACAGTTGATTTTTAAATCTAGTTTATTTGTCCAGATTCTAATCTCAGTTCATTTTCCTCTAGCGAACTACAAACCGAGCTAAACGCCGCAGCCGTAGGCTTGAACACCGTCTCATCAGAAGTAGTCCAAAACGTGGACCGTCCTGCCGCCCTAGCCTCTACCAGCGAACACTTCGGAGACGCCTTCAACAGACTGCTGGGCGTCAGTATGGAGATGGCAGGTCACACAGAGGTAGGTGCTCAAAGCCACCATCATCATCAGCCTTCAGCAGTCCACTGCTGGGCATAGGCCTCTCTAATCGCACGCTATTTAGCTCGATCTTCCTTGTCGTCCTTCCCTACTTTTGCGGGGTCGCAAAATATAAACATTTATTTATTTATTTAACCATTTAGGTACACACTTATATAAACAGACAAGAAGAAAATAACAGAAAAATAGGTACATGTATTTCTGCGTGTTCTTAAATCCTAATCAGTCACTTCCCACCAGAAGGAAGGAATTTTCCTGTGTAATAAATAATACTAAACGATCTGAATGCCTTATTAGTCGCATGGCGCGACCACTGCGCATGGGTTTCTGGGTCGGGCTAAGTTTTTCCATCAGGAATGTCTCAGTAGTAGATGGCAATATGCTCACGAAGTGAGGGTGTGCTATACAACTCTGCCTACACCTCCGGGAAACACATACGTGATCCAAACTAATATTATAAAGAAAAAAGATTTGATTTTTTCTGTGTTTGTTTGTAACCCTTTCACGCTAAAATGGCTGAACAGAATTGGTTGACATTTGGCACATGGGTAGACCATGACCTGGATTAGGACATAGGATACTTTTTATCCCGATATTCCCACGGGATCGAGACTTATGCGGGTGAAACTATGGGGTGCTGCTAGTGTTTTATATAGGTAACTAATAGCTTTCCACCTTTTTTGGTGTAGTATAGTAACATGATATTAACGTGATTCTGTTGTTGACAGGATCGTGACGCACAAACTCTGATGGTGAGCTCTATGAAGAGTGTGACAGTCAACTCGTCCAAACTGCTTGGCACGGCCAAGTCTGTCAGTCAGGTGAGATATTACAATAAGCTACATATACTGTACTCTGTCTATTATAAAACATATTACTTCATCTCAGATAATTCATATTCATTACCACTTACCACACAACTGTCTACTTTAACATTCGTCATTTAATAAAAAATTAAATTTGTTGCAATGCAATTTGGTTTTTGACTTTGAGTTTGTAGTTTAAAAAAAAGCTAATTAAGATGTTGATTTTAAGTTTAGAATAGATTTAAAATACATCAGCTTTAACTACCCACCATTAACAATTACTTAAAAAAAAATGGGAGATTTATTTTTGTGTTTTGGCAAGTTTAATTTTAATTTTTGTGTATTGTATTTTTTATTCTGTTTATATAAGTTTATGTTTCTTTCCATAGGACCTAACTCGTCCCAATGCTAAGAACCAGTTAGCGGCTGCAGCTCGCGCCGTCACTGACAGTATCAACAGACTTGTAAGTATTTATATATTTAATGACTTTATTATTTCTATTCTCGCCTCGCAACGCATGGATCAAACATTACTTTTGAAATCTGCCTTTTACACCACTGGGAATTACAGTCGTTACGATTTTGAATTAATTTGTGGTGTTTTGGGTGGCTTACAGCTAACAATATAATAAGTCACAGCTGTAAAATACGACAAGCCATTTACAAGTTGCTAAATGGCAAATAGTAGTAGAAGTTTATTTTAACTTTATTTGACGTACAGTTAGAATATACCGGTGCGTGGTATGTCATCAACCTGATGCCTGGTTGCTTTCGTTGATATATACACTCCCAACAGCTATGCATTATAATTTTCAAATACTTCCTGCATGGGGCTATTCTTGTCCCGCGAAAAGCTTTCATAATATTTTTTAACAAGTTGAGCAGAAAGTATGAAATATTTCTTAAACTTTAATTCCTTGTACCCCACAGGTGGACGTGTGCACCGAAGCAGCTCCAGGTCAAAAGGAATGCAACGCAGCCATCCGCAGTATAGAAAGCACTCGACCGCTACTGAACAGCCCCACTCAACCACTCACCGAGTTAGGCTACTTCGCGTGTCTCGACTGTGTGGTCGAACAGAGCAAGAGCTTAAGTAAGTCCTATACTAAACTTAACCGCGGCTTCGCCCCCGTGGTCCATACCACAGGCACCGTGCTGTAGCTCTGTTGCTGCATGAAACTGTACTAACCAACATTATTTCGCATATGCGGTGTAAATATACCCAATACTAAGTTAAAATCTACTCATTCTGTACCTACATAAGTGATACCAAAACACAACTTCTTATTTTTATATTGTTCATTAGCTGTAAACGCACCCCTCCCTGCTACTGTTATTGTTGTCCTCAGCATAGCTCTCAATAAATAATGTATTCGAGATAAGGAAACCAGGAGATCCATAGCACAGGTGTTACTTAGTATAGGCTCCAGTCTCCCATCTTCAAACTATATGAAATATAAACTGTGTACATTTTAATACTTGTGGGAAAAAATTAATAAACATTATTACTTGATTGGTGAGTGGAAGTAATTTTTAAAAGAAAAGTCTTTATCTAAACGACGCGCAATCTGGGAAAAAACGGCTTGCGTATAGATATACAAATATTCCAATAGTATTCCAAGGCATGAAATTCCTGTAAGACAAAAATGAAACTTCTACAGGAATTAATTTGCCCAGGTATGGTCCACTACAAAAAAATTAGAATATGTAACACTCGACTGGTTGGTTCTTTAAAACGCGTCATAAAGGGCTGTTTGTAATGTACAAGTTCCCTTTACTTTTAGGACATTAAAGTTTTGTCACGGTGTTTTCCTTCGACCTAACTAACTAGGTATTTTACTTCAACAGGCGAGGGCATGTCCTCAATGGCGAGCTCCGTCAAACGCAGCGAGGTGGACCAGTTCAGTCGCGCCGTCGGTACAGTAGCTAACGCGGTACAAGGACTGGTGGAGTGTACTGCTCAGGCGGCTTATTTGGTGAGTAGAGTACTTTAGTCCACTGTTATACTTAGTATTGTTACAGAACTTTTATTTCAATCCGATTTTTTTAACAATAGTTGGTTAAGGACAATCCTTTTTAAACATCAATAGATATCAAACGGTTTCATAATCCTACCAGTTTATAGATTTGAGGCAAATCAAAGTTATTTATGTTTCAATTGCTGTTTTCAACACTCATTCTGGTATTCTTGTATCTCAGGTCTCTTAAAGCTGTTTGTGAATAGTCCATACAATTCAGCCGGGTCTTTGGGGTCTAGACAAAGTAAATTCTATGAGAAAATATATTTAAAAAAAAACAAAATGTATGGGTTTGACACCAGCTACTGATCGGTCACGTGGTCCATCGAACGATAAGAAACTTGGTCTGTTGTGGATCCTCCTTTATTGCACTTCCATAGCACAATGATAACGTCTTCTTTTTTTCCACAGGTGGCCGTATCTGACGAGACCAGTGTAGCCGGCAGGCCAGGCCTGGTGGACCAGGCTCAGTTCGCGCGCGCAGCTGTGGCCATAGACCAAGCGTGCAGAGCGCTGTGTGACAGCAGCAGTAACCAGCAACAGGTAAATACTCACACGTCTTTTATTCCAACTCAAATTCAAAACATTTACTTCAATTAAACTATTTAAAGGCTCTTATGATTTGTCAAGGAGTCGAGCCGGCCAGTCTGAAGGATGAATCTAGTTACCCATTTCAAATAATAGGTTTCTATGGAGAAGAACGGGAAGGAAATTCAATGGACACTCTTTTAAACTCAATAGTTATTTATGCAACTGTTGTATAATATGATTGTTTTGCAGTAAGACAAAACAGGTATTATATGTTGGAGAAAACCCAGCAATGATATGAAAAAGCAGTCCTTATGATTCTGTGAAAATACGAGAATATCCCTCTAAATCAGTAGGAATATCGAGCATACCTTCTTATTTCTGGCACCAGAGGGCGCAGTTAATACTTTACCGCCATTTTAGCTGTCAAGCGTCATTGCAGTCTTCATCATCAGCAAGCCCCTTGTTTCATTGCTGTGTTTTCTCTAACATATAATACCTGTTTTGTCTTAATGCAAAACAGTCATATTATATGTCTTCAAAAACACAGCAATGAAATGAAGGCCTGTTTGATATCTGCTGGCGACCAGAAAAAATAAAACACAAGACCAATCTAACAAGAAAGTTTTGACATCACTCGAAAGAATCACAAGAATGCAATTTCACTTGACAGCTAAAATGGCGGTAAAGTATTAACTGTGCCCTCAGGTGCCCGAAATAAGAAGGTATGCTCGATATTCCTACCGATTTGGGGGATATACTCGTATTTTCACAGAATCATAAGGACTGCTTCTTCATATCATTGCTGTGTTTTCGAAGACATACAGAGTTGATATGACAGAGTGGCATTAAATTACACTACGTATAAATTTGATACGGTACAAAAAAAAAAGCACCAAAAATGAGTTCTGATATCTTCACAAAAATTGCCTTTGAAGATATGCATGGTAAAGTCCTGATTTTGCTGTATTTTTTTTTTTCAAACACTAAATAGCTTACAAATCAAAGTAAAACGCAACTACCTGTAAATAAGTTTAATTGACCTTAGATACCTAGTTAACAAAGCGGCAACGTCGCGCGCGCGCGCTCTTGCCTCGTGTCAAAGCGGGCGGCTGCTTAGACCTCCGCTCGCGCTGGCTTTTATGTTAGGTAGGGTTTTGAAATACGCGCACAATAACAATCACAACAAAAACACAAAATTTTTAAATTCTCGAATCCATTTACATTAATGCACAAATCACACCGACGGAGCATATTGTTATTTATTTTTCTAATTAAATCACTGTCCGTTGCTAAGCACTTTAATTTGTAAAATGCTAAAATAATCAATTGTTTTAGCTCAACAATTGTATTTACCTCTGAGGCATACACTTCACCCATAATGTACCCCCACAAAAAGAAATCCATGGGAGTGAGGTCTTAAAGTTATTTAGTGTCCTATCACAATCACAATAACAAAACAAAATAGTATAGTATAGTATAGTATAGTATAGTCACAATATTGATAGTCAGCGCGGAGCTCGACAAAACAAAAGCGAAACATACATTCCGAAAGGATACCGGCCGTCGGCGCACTGAGGCCCCGCTTACCGATCGCAAGGATCTAGGATGCAATATTAGCAACACACTGACCTATTTCTATTTCTTTTACGCGCGGGTTGTTTTGCTATGATTGTCACTCTCGTAATGAAAGTGCAAGTGTGTGTGTGTGTATTTATAGCTTCCTTGTTTGCATTGCCATCTTTTTAGCGAAAATATTTGGTTGTACTTGTGACTTGCGTCAGCGCGGCAACAACGCGTCGTAGGTTAAACTCAGATATATCGTTTTAAGGTGCATGACCTATGCGTATAGACATAATCAGCTGTTAGGAAAGATACATCGTGTTCAAACGGGGCAAAAACTTAAAAATCATTTGCGACTAAACTACTGCTCCTATTTAATTGATTTTTGGTACAGAGCTTGAAAATGGTACCTAGTATAGGCAGTTTAAAGGAAAGCCCCTCTGTCGTATCAAGTCTGTATAATAAGGGGTATTAAAACACGAATGTGGGTTAATCACACGAGGCGAAGCCGAGTGTGATAATAGTATCACATGACTGTTTTAATACATAATTATGTACAGTTGCATACAATACTTTATCTACACCCATGATATGAATCCTCTATAAACGATTCTGAAACCATAGGGTGTTGTACACTATTGTAAGAACCCTATGTAAATTCATGGTAAGTATAATTGCTGAGTGTCTAATACAAACAAACTAAGAAATATCTGGTGGTGTGTTATCAAAGCTTGTATCACAAACTTTTGTAAACAACAAAGTAATAATTTTTCGCAATACCTACAAATAACGAACAAAAATGGCGGGATATATGCCGTTAATTCGAATAATCTATAAGTATTTTTTTTTAATTATTAGCTGTTGTAGTGAAACGCGCGTGCATAACAATGTTCTTTTTTTTATAATTCATAAAGACACCACGAATTGAGTGGTGAGAATGTGGCTGTTTGATGAGTAAGGAAGGGATCGAGTTCGAGTTGCATAATGATATTTAGTACAACATTATAACACTCGTTTCGATGATATGATGGTTACTAAGACACTGGTTGTTTTAATGTTAGCAATAAGCTAACGGTTTCAGAAACTTTTATGCAGGATTTATAGCATGGGTGTAATATATATTTTTTTTTTTTAAAAACGTTGCTCCACACCTGGAATTTCTTCTGTATCGTGGGTGCGTTTACAAACATTTAAACTCACATACACAAACGGCCAGACCCGGAACAACTACTTGCAGGTCATACAAATATTTGTTCCGTGCGGGGATCGAACCCGCGACACGTTACGCAGCACGATATATTACGAGTTACATCGTTCGATTTTGACCTATGGATCTTATAATTATGTGAGAACAATGTACCAAGTTGTGTAAGTTAAAAGAGGTTCAGAGCAAAAATAAAAACAAAAGCAATTTGAAGAAGATTAAAAAATATATTTACCCAAACATAAATTTCTCTCGATAACCCCCAGGTGCTGTCGGCTGCCACAGTGGTGGCCAAGCACACGAGCGCGCTCTGCAACGCGTGCCGCGTGGCGTCCGGCCGCACGCGCGAGCCGCAGGACAAGCGCCACTTCGTGCAGGCCGCCAAGGACGTGGCCAACTGTACCGCCGCGCTCGTCAAGGAGATCAAGGCGCTGGACGCCGACTACAGCGAGGTGAGGGACGGGCTTTATCGACACTGCTTTCCAAACGATGAAAGGAACCAAATTCAAATAATATTAGCCAATTGACTGCTATTCAAATAATAAAGGAAAACATCGTGAAAAAACTGACATGTGACTTCCGCACCCTGAACTGTGTCCGCATAATGGGTGACTTCCCACTCCATCTCACAGAGAGAATGAATAAGGAACAGCAGTGAAATCATTATAGATTTATTATTTTATTTATTTATTTTAGTACATGGAGGACTTACAGCTAATAAAAACAGACAAAAAAAGGGGCACCATAGTCACCAGCTAGCCAATTACAAATCCTCACGTATAGAGTTATAATAATAATTTATAGTGTGAGCACAAAAACAAAAAACACATCGCCTTAATAAACAATATAAATTCTTGGTTTACAATAATAAGACTGAAACAATAGAGAAAATAATACAAACTAAAACAAATAATAAAACCTACCGCTACTTGAAAAAATTGAGGCTTAAGCACCTTCTGGCCGAATTCACACTAATAGTGAATGGATCAAAATTATATTCCTTGCATAAATCATTGAAATTTCTGCTTGCGCGCACAATGTAACTGTTCTACCTATAATTCGAAGATGTATGAGGTACACGTATGGGTGGATTAAAACGAAGTGTCTTAATTGGTACATTAAAATAAAATTTTGACAATAACTCAGAATTATCAATATTGTTATTGAGGATTTTCAATAAGAATAAACAGTCTGCAATTTTACGTCGCTCCACCAGTGGTAGCAGATGATACTTTTTACAGAGTCCGAGATAACCGGTTGACTGATATGGAATATTTTGATGAAAGCATAGATATTTTATGAACCGTCTTTGGATGTTTTCCATGCGGTCAATATATTTGTGATAACGTGGATTCCATATCTGAGACGCATACTCTAGCTGACTTCTCACAAAAGTGCAATACAAAATTTTTAGTGTTTTAGCATCAGTAAAACACTTAGAGAGACGTATTATAAAACCAAGCAGTTTAGAGGCTTTTTTGACAATAGCATCAATATGTGTGTCAAAAACTAACTTACTGTCTTGATGGACGCCCAAGTCACGAATAGTATTGCACCTTGGCAAGACGTTTTCTAGTGTAAGTGATCACCGAACACTTGGATGGGTTGAGATCAAGTTTATTAGCCCGACAATACTCTTCAAGCCGATACAAGTCAGCCTGAAGTGCTAGTCTGTCTTCGAGCGTTGCAATAGTGGCAAATATTTTCATGTCATCGGCAAAGCATAACAGTTTGGATGAATAGAGGCAATGATCGATGTCGTTCACATAGACTACAAATAAAAAAGGACCGAGCAACGAACCCTGAGGCACTCCACTGGGCACGTTTACCCAACTAGACATATAATTATTGAGTACTACTGCTTGTGACCTGCTATCAATGTAAGAAGAAAACCACCTCAAGAGGTCCCCACGGATGCCCATGTAACTTAGCTTCTTTATCAGGGTATCGTGGTCGATCCGATCAAACGCTTTGCTATAATCTGTGTAAACCACATCGACCTGCTTACCATTATTCATAGCATCCGTAATGAAATCATTAAATAAAATCAAGTTAGAGGTGGTAGACCGTCCTTTCAAAAATCCGTGCTGAAAGGAGCTGAACGAGCTAGCAAGGGCGGAATATAACTGGTTATAAACAATTCTCTCCAATATTTTAGCTACAATGCACAGCTTGGATATAGGCCTATAATTAGTAATCTCGGTTTTAGACCCCTTCTTATGCACGGGTGTAATAAAAGCAGATTTCCATAATTTGGGGACAACACTTTGTGTCAAAGACTTGGAAAACAAAATTGAACATAATATACAATGGTGGACATACTAGAGACGTTTCGTGCAGGCCAATTTCACTTGGAATGTCGACGATAGTGTGCCAATGGATGTATAATTACACATCATACCATCATTAAAAAAGACATAATTTATAAATGACAAAGAAAACAATCGATAACCTTAAAAATTTGGACAATTTTTTTATCCTTGTCACGCGAAACGGTCACTGGTGCGAAGTTAGTAAAATGTCAAAGTGCTATATCTATCTGACATGTTTTTAGAACACTGAATTTTTCAATTTTTATAATTATTTTAAATATAAGTTTAACCACAAAACGCCCTGCCTCGCTAACCGCCCGCAGCCGCACCGCGCCCGCTGCGCCGCGGCCACGAGCCCGCTGCAGGACGCCGTGCGCAGCCTGTGCCACTTCGCGGACTCGCCCGAGTTCGCGTCCATCCCCGCCAAGATATCGCCGCAGGCGAGGCACAACCAGGAGGCGATACTGGACTGTGGCAGGTTAGTGAACAGTACAATCTGACCACATTGGGTCGGCTTCCAGTCCAACCGGACGCAGCTAAATACCTGTTTGTTACATGGAACGACTGCTTATCTTACCTTCACAACCCACTACAGTCTACGCTCGGGATTCTAGTCTTGACTCTGTCATTACGCTCGGGAGCCCTAGAATCCTTTGTGACGTTCGGGATTCAATATAGCTCCCGTGACTTGAAACACTGCTTGATTCCCTTAGTGAATAATTGAGTACTATATAGTATGTATCGAATGTATTACTAATCAAAATGTTGGTTCACAGCAACATAATATCCGGTTCCTGCTCAATGCTGGAGTCGGCTCGCTCGCTGGCCGTGTCTCCCGCTGAGCGCTCGCACTGGCAGCTACTCGCGCAGCACAGCAAGACTGTCTCCGACAGCATTAAGGCGCTGGTCACTAACATCAAGTGAGTAGAACATTATCATCATTATCACCATTCTTCCCTGATCCCTATTTATAACCGATCGCCGCGGCATGTGTTCTTCCATACATATCTATCAACCTTCATCGCAGTTTTCACCAACGTTTCTAGACATACCATTTTTATGTCAGAAATAAAATCATGATTTTTCATTCTCCTGTCAAAATATCAAAATTATTTCTCATTTACTTGTCCAATTATTGATAAATGATAAATGATTTTATTTCTGTAAGTAGGTTTGAACAAACACTTTTACACGTCAATCATATTTTTTTTTTAAACTAGATGAGGTCGGTGTTTCCTATCTGACTACTCTGAGAAGAAAGGCCGAAACAAACTCGGAGGTCACAGTCTCTTTTAAAGTCCAGAAAAAATCTTGGTCAGATCATGTGAAGGTTATGTAGATTTGTGTCTGAAATGGTCTTTTGATGAAAGAACCACACCGATTGAGCGGACCTGTCCAGTCAGTGCACGCATTTGTCACTAACCGTGCAGCTCAACTCAGAACTTAAGGAGCTCAACGATTCGACGAACAATACCAAAGAAAGGACATTTGGGTAGGCCGCATCAGCTACTCAAACTGCCAGAACATGATTAAAACTGGAACAAAAACGCACATAGTCCTCACATTCACAATAATTTAAAATAATATAATACTTTATACAGTAAATATTAGTGTCATTGTATATGTAAATAAGTATAGATACTTATAGCATAGATTAAAAGTAAAAAGAGTTAGCGAAATAAAAAAAAATAACATTGCCTGTGCTTTATTGGAGCAACTCAATCCCAAGCCTTTTTGTCCTCAATATAGCCTTTGACAGTATAATAGGCATTCTGGCATAGTTTCCTTTTTATAAAAGATTTTAATTTATTAAGGCTTAGTGCTTGAATGTCGCTAGGAAGTTTATTATAAAAACGTATACATTGGCATCTAAACGAGCCACCTATTTTCTTGAGCCTGGTAGTAGGAACAACACTGTACTTTTTAAACAGATTAATATTTTTATGTGCATACAAAAGATTTTCATAAATATACTGAGAAGGCACAGTCATTATATTAATCCCTTTAAATTTGTCTCTGAGGGAGTGTCTGGGACTTAATTTATAAATTGAACGAATTGCCCTTTTTTGTAAAACAAAAATCGTCTGAATATCGGCGGCATTTCCCCACAACAGAATACCGTACGACATTACACTATAACTAAAAATAACTAAAGTATACTAAACGGGCTGTCTCTAAATCAGTTAAACCACGAATTTTCCTAACGGCGTATGCTGCAGAGCTAAGCTTCTTTGACAATTTATCTATATGGGGGCCCCATTGAAGCTTGGCATCCAAAGATATGCCTAAGAATACTGTGGTATTTTCGGGTTTCAACTCTTCACCCTTTATGAGAATACTTGTTTCTACTTGTCTAACATGAGGTATCGTAAACTTAATACATTTCGTTTTTTTCTCGTTAAGAAGAAGGTTATTAACATTAAACCAGTTAACTACTTTTGCGAGGGCACTATTTACATTGTCAGTAACCAGCTGCTGACGTTTGAGTTTAAATAAAAGTGAAGTGTCGTCTGCAAACAGCACTATATCATGTTTATCCTTTATGAGGTAAGGCAAGTCATTTATATAAATAAGAAATAAAAATGGACCTAGAATTGAGCCTTGAGGGACCCCCATTCTTACTACCGATCCGGGAGATCTTTTCCCGTTAACATCAACTCTCTGAATCCTATCACTTAAATAAGAAGTAAGAAGATCCAGAGAGGCGTTCCGGATTCCGTAGTGGTGCAGTTTCCTGATTAATGTTTCATGAAGAACACAGTCGAATGCCTTGGACAAATCGTAAAAGATGCCCAACGCATCGCATTTGTCCTCCCATGCATTATATACATGCTCTAGAAGTTCAACTCCGGCATCAGTAGTTGAACAAAGGTTACATTAATCCAGTTAACTACTTTTGCGAGGGCATATTATTAGTCTGCACGTTATCGCCTAGAAAATGACGATGTGTTTCATTTTGGCAATACAACAAACTGCATTGATAAATAAATATGTTTAAACACATAGTCACGCTCAAAAGCAAAAATAACACAATGAATATTGTTGAATTGTCAAATTTTATCCCGAATGTGTTAACGCAATTAGAAACTGATTTTCAAAAATAAAACCTTTATTTAACCGACTTCTTATTTAAATGTAAATGCCATACTAATTAAACTTCCTTTCACAGAGAAAAAGCCCCGGGTCAACGAGAATGTTCGGCAGCAGTGGAGACGCTCAACAAACAGCTGAGAGAGCTCGACCAGGCCGCCATGCAGGCAGTCGGGCAAGAACTGTACCCCAGGAAGAACAACTCGCTGCAAGGTAAGATGTATTTGTAAATTCATTGATTTTCAACAAACAATGTTCACAGTCTAGTTTACATGCTTACTGCATGCAGTCTGGTCTTCAGTTTAGCCAAGAAAAACCCAGTTAAAAACAATGCTGTAAGTTTGAACTGCATTATTTTTGCCCTGGTTTGTACCCTACCTTAAAAAGTTTTTAATTAATAGGTGATCATTTCCTTTGACGATCAAAAGTTAAATGAACTATTTTATACTTAAATTCCGAATTATAAAAAAAATTACATCTCATTTGTGGTAAAAAAAATCCTAAAAACTGTTTAGTTGCAATAGAATTTAAACTTTGTCATGGATGACATTTGAGTTAGTAGTGCCTATACATGGCATTTATCTAAGAATCTGAACCTTACCTTACAGTTTATCGGGAATGGCTGTTTACATTTAACTGGATTATTTATGTTTTCCAATAAAACAATTTGTTTCTCTGTACCAGGCTACTCGGAACAGATCGAGAACAGCGCCACAGAGATGCTAGAGCGCCTGGAGCCGCTGCACATCGCGGCCAACGGAGAGGCCGAGAACCTGGGACACGCTGTCATACAGCTCGTGAGTTGTGGCTGTATTGTTATTATACTTTTATTTTTGTTTATTTATTTATTTGTGATCTTTGCAATGCCCAAAGGTATTTATTTGGAGCTCCCACCACCTCCTCCACCACCTCCTCTCACCAGGTGGTGAGCGCTCTGTTCCCTTCACGGGGGGAGCATACTCCCCCGCCCATGGCTCCGCCGCTCGCGGTGACTGAAGCGGACCACGCGGACGACGACGACACCCCTGAAGTGACCGGGGTAGATCTGAGAGTGGCGGTAGGTACGCTGAAGGCCAAAAATACCGCCCCAGGACCCGACGGCCTGCCAGGGAAAGCCTGGGTCATGGCCTCGACGGCTCTTGGGCCTCGACTAGAGGCGCTCTTAAGCGCATGTATAGAGAGAGGCAAGTTCCCACTCCGTTGGAAGACGGGGAAACTGGTTCTCATTCGGAAGCCAGGGCGCCCTGCGGACTCTCCGTCCGCATACCGGCCCATTGTGCTGCTCGACGAGGTCGGCAAGCTCTTTGAGAGAGTAATTGCAGGTCGCCTCGTCGGGCACCTGGTGAGGACGGGGCCGGATCTTGCGGATAGTCAGTTCGGCTTCCGCAAGGGGCGCTCGACGGTGGACGCCATCATGCGCGTTAGAGCCCTCACGACGGGGGACGCGGTGTCTCGGGGCGGGGTTGTCGTGGCGGTGTCACTCGACATCGCCAACGCATTTAACACCCTGCCCTGGAGTTGCATTGGGGAGGCACTCCGGTATCACCGGGTGCCAACCTACCTCCGTCGAATAGTCGAGGCATATCTGACGGACAGAGCCGTCATCTACCCCGGTCGCGATGGGGAGTGGAACCGGCGAGAGATGTCGTGCGGTGTCCCACAGGGATCGGTTCTAGGGCCGCTCCTGTGGGACATCGGTTACGACTGGGTGCTGCGGGCCGACCTCCCTGATGGCGTCAGCGTGGTGTGCTACGCTGACGACACGCTGGTCCTGGCGCAGGGGAGGTCGCATCAGGCGGCGGCTGACGCGATGACACGCGGGGTTGCGATAGTCGTGGAGAGGATCCGGCAGTTGGGTCTCGAGGTGGCTTTGCACAAGGCCGAGGCCATGTCTTTCCATGGGCCCCGGAACAGGCCACCATCGGGATCCCAACTAACGGCAGGAGGGGTTCACATCGGCGTCGAGTCCACGATGAAGTACTTAGGATTCGTGCTCGATAGCCGGTGGAACTTCGTGGAGCACTTCCGACGTTTGGCCCCCAAACTGGAACGGACTGGGGCCGCCCTCAAGCGGCTCCTGCCCAACCTGAGGGGTCCAAACGCCTCCTGCCGGAGGCTTTACGCGGGGGTCGTGCGGTCCATGGCTACATATGGGGCCCCGGTGTGGGCGCGTTCACTGCGGCGGAGAGCCGCCCACTATCTGAACGCGCCCCAAAAGGTGGTAGCCGTAAGGCTGATCCGGGGCTACCGCACGATCTCGGGCGAGGCGGCAAGCCTCCTTGCCGGACTGCCGCCGTGGGATCTGGAGGCGATAGTCCTCGCGCGCCTGTATGAGTGGCGCGCGGAGGCACTACGCCGGGGGGAAACCCCGCTTCCGCGGCAAATCGCGGCGGAGCGGACGGACCTCCGGCGCGATCTCATGGCGGCATGGAAAGAGCGACTGTCGCAACCCAGCGCAGGGCACGCCACGATAGCGGCGGTAAGACCCCTCTTTGAGGAGTGGCTAGAGAGGCGTCACGGCGTCCTCACCTACCGCCTGACGCAGGTCCTCACCGGACGCGGATGTTTCGGGATGTTCCTGCACATCATCAGGCGGGAGGAAACGCCCGGGTTGTCACCACTGCGATGATCGCCCCGAGGACACGGTGGAGCATACGGTGGGGGCCTGCCCTGCATGGGCGGAGCACCGCCGTGTCCTCGTAGAGGCGATCGGCAGCGGCGGCGACCTCTCACGCCCGGCCCAGGTTCAAGCCATGGTCCGGGGCGAGGGGGAGTGGGAGGCAGTCGCCTCCTTCTGCGAAGCAGTCATGCTAGCGAAGGAGGTGGCGGGACGGGAGAGGGAGAGAGTCTCCCGTCCAAGCCGCCGCGGTGGACGCTCCGGGCGTCGGGAGCCGCGTGACGACTCCCGGCCACCGTAGGCGCGGGCCTGCGGGCGGTGAGTAATGGGTAGCTCACCGTCCGATCAGGACCAGGCCCGTGCTGGACGGCGCGTACGTGTTCCACGCGCGCCTCAAAGAGATGTCAGCATCGAAGAGGGGGCCCACTAGGGCCCAAGCCTGCCGGGAAAGCGGGATCATCCGAAAGGGGTACCGCTGACCCGGAACATAAAGGGCCAAGGAAGGAACACGGGTGGGTTTTAGTCAGTAAGAGTCTGACACTCCCTTCCGCTCCACCCAGAGCGGGAGGAGTCATTTGATGATTTCCCATCCTCAAAAAAAAGGTATTTATATAAAATTTAATAACAATTCTGTGGATAGAAAGAAAGAAAGAAAAAGTGTTTATTGTGACTCGTACAGGAAGTGCAGAAACTAAATTATAAAAGAAAAATAATAATATCATCATTTCCAGCCGCATTAAATCTACAAAACTTCTAACATATTTGACAAATTGATTGTATCGATGTATTTGCAATATTTACTAACTTTACTTTTATCTACATCATATACCATACCTATTTATTTAAATTGTCCATAGTTATAATTTGACTTTCAAAGCTCGTATAGTTTATGGCAAAAACGGCGGTTGTCGTAGTTCAAGGGTAACGGCACGTCAGAGGCAAAATGATCTTATAACTTTCTTTCTTTTCCTACAGGTATCCTACGCCGAGCCCCTAGTCTCAGGCGCCATCGGAGCTGCATCCAACATAACAGAATCGAACACACAAGCGGGCTTGTTGGAACACACGCGCACCGTGCTGGAGACGCACGCGCAACTCGTGTTGTTCACCAAGGCTGCGGCCGGTAACCCTAGGGTGAGCAGCTATTAATATGTTATTTATTTATTTATGTACTAAGGCACCAAATCCCAATATACAAATCACAAATACATAAAATTCATTACATCATTAAAATAAAATACATTAACATTCGTTCGATCATTAAAATAAAATTTAAAAAACATTAAAACTGAATAGACATTAAATTATATATCACAAAATCTTTATTAAAAATAATTTATTCATTTCAGAGAAAACTACATACAGGTTTCATAATGAAAATATCACAAAAAACATAAAATCAAATCATCAATCTTCTTTGTGTTGTTTAAACTATGTAGTCGATGATTTTGGTGCACGGTAAAACTCTAATGAGTTTATGTTGGCATCAACTTAAATGTATAAATGTATATGAACTACTGAATGAATAAAAATAAATAAAGTTAGTGAGTTAGTAACAAATTGTGTCTATGATAACCAGTGATCGGAGTAGGTAGATTGATTTTTGGTACTTGTATCGTAAATGCACACAGAAAGAATAACATGGATAAGCCATTTTCCCGCAAAGTAATTCCGGTATTTCCGGATTCAATTAAATATTGTTAATGTTGGTAGTGATATTATTCCTACTCAATTCAAAATTTAAAGGAAGGTATCAAAACTACCTGCGGGCGGTGAGTAATGGGTAGCTCACCGTCCGATCAGGACCAGGCCCGTGCTGGACGGCGCGTACGTGTTCCACGCGCGCCTCAAAGAGATGTCAGCATCAAAGAGGGGGCCCACTAGGGCCCAAGCCTGCCGGGAAAGCGGGATCATCCGAAAGGGGTACCGCTGACCCGGAACATAAAGGGCCAAGGAAGGAACACGGGTGGGTTTTAGTCAGTAAGAGTCTGACACTCCCTTCCGCTCCACCCAGAGCGGGAGGAGTCATTTGATGATTTCCCATCCTCAAAAAAAAAAAAAAAAAAAAGGTATCAAAACTAAATTAATTCATTATTTATCTGTTGAATAATAAAAACAATCGAATTCCGATCGAAGCTTTAATTTTTATTTTTTTTATTTTTAGCCTTTTATGGCTAGAACTTTTATAGATAGACATAAATAGTTGCACTTAAATTTAAATATTTTCATAGTGGTCATGGTAATTTGCATTAAGGGTAGAATAAATGACGGGGCCCCATAGAGGGCCAATGCCTGCTGGGGTCGTGAGACTGTTCTAAGGATGCACCACGACTCTGAAACGTAAAGGGCATACGAAGGAACAGGTTGATTTTAGTCAGATTTTAGGACCAAAAAAAAGGGGTAGAATAAAGAAAAAAGATAAAAATCAACATTGTTTATTGTTAAATATGTACATTTTACATTTATTCACATTTTTAATCTTCATCGATTACAATGTCAAGTAACGTTTTCACAACACAGTAACAAACAAAGATGCGCACTCTACGAACCGAAGTAAACGAGTGAGCTACCTGGCATGTCGTCGGCGGGCGTACGCATTGTTCTGATAACCGGTTATTGTACCACCCATGATCCTTTGTTCTGATTGGTCGTTGGGTTTTGTCAAATCGTGACTGTGTGCCGTTAAAAAAAATATGAAGAATAATAAAGAATAATATTGCTCATTTTATTACAATTCCTACCTTTTTTTTGAGGATGGCAAATCATCAAATGACTCCTTCCACTCTGGCAGAATAAAATTCCTACATAAGTTCCGGTTTTTTTTTAATAATCCACCAATTCCGGAGGAATGTCCATATTAATATATACGTTTCGGATCAATGACCCCATTTCAATCTACCTACTCCGATCATTGATGATAACATACATTATTTTAGTATTGTAACTGCCTAGCCGATGCCTATGGCTGCCCTTTTCCAATGATTTTGCAAAGGACAGTCAAAACAAGCAGCAATAGCATTTAGGATGATTTTGCTGCTTTCAAATGAATCTCTGAATCTGAATTTTTAAGTACCTCTGTCACTATTTGGGCTTGGAAACTGATTTCTCATTCACCTGGCAAAAACACCAAACGATTTTTCATTCACCTGCCAAAATACAAAAATGATTTATCATTCCCCTGCACCAACATCAAAATTACTTCTCATTAGTATTGAAATTATCCCAATTGATTTATCCCTATTGTTTTTTAACCCAATTCTTAGCGGCAATTCCCGTAATTTAAATACCGATTTTACTTTGATTTTTTTCGATTATAAGTTGGCATAGTAATAGTAAATCTCATTTTCAACCCGTCAAAAAATCGTTGAAAAAAAAAACTCATATTTTACAAAAAGGCATTTTCGCCACCGCACTGTGTTGTTTGTTACAAACATATTATTTATGGACACATTTAGAGAAAATGTTTTTGTAGAACTTTTTCAAGTTGCTCCTTAGTTTTGGGGTAGTTCATTCACTAATGTCAGTGTCGGTACTACATAGTTTCTTGTGCGCTTAGCAAAGTAGTTCGTTACTTTTGGGACAGCAAGTGTCTGCCGCAAGGTGAGGTCTTCCTTCATCACTGTGCCATCACGACACGATCTATGCTCGATTGATATTTACAGTGTCTTTCTCTTGGCCCCGCAGGCAGTGAACACGCACGGCAAGGTGTCGGCGCAGACGGCGCAGTGCCGCGGCTCGCTGGGCGAGCTGCTGGCGTGCGTGCGCGCACTCAGCGCGGCGCGCGGGGCCGTGGGGCCGCTGCTGGACACGCTGCAGCGCGCCGTCGGCAGGCTCACGGAGCACAGGTGGGTGGGGGGGGGGGCGGCTCGCTGGGCGAGCTGCTGGCGTGCGTGCGCGCACTCAGCGCGGCGCGCGGGGCCGTGGGGCCGCTGCTGGACACGCTGCAGCGCGCCGTCGGCAGGCTCACGGAGCACAGGTGGGTGGGGGGGGGGGCGGCTCGCTGGGCGAGCTGCTGGCGTGCGTGCGCGCACTCAGCGCGGCGCGCGGGGCCGTGGGGCCGCTGCTGGACACGCTGCAGCGCGCCGTCGGCAGGCTCACGGAGCACAGGTGGGTGGGGGGGGGGGCGGCTCGCTGGGCGAGCTGCTGGCGTGCGTGCGCGCACTCAGCGCGGCGCGCGGGGCCGTGGGGCCGCTGCTGGACACGCTGCAGCGCGCCGTCGGCAGGCTCACGGAGCACAGGTGGGTGGGGGGGGGGCGGCTCGCTGGGCGAGCTGCTGGCGTGCGTGCGCGCACTCAGCGCGGCGCGCGGGGCCGTGGGGCCGCTGCTGGACACGCTGCAGCGCGCCGTCGGCAGGCTCACGGAGCACAGGTGGGTGGGGGGGGGGGCGGCTCGCTGGGCGAGCTGCTGGCGTGCGTGCGCGCACTCAGCGCGGCGCGCGGGGCCGTGGGGCCGCTGCTGGACACGCTGCAGCGCGCCGTCGGCAGGCTCACGGAGCACAGGTGGGTGGGGGGGGGGGCGGCTCGCTGGGCGAGCTGCTGGCGTGCGTGCGCGCACTCAGCGCGGCGCGCGGGGCCGTGGGGCCGCTGCTGGACACGCTGCAGCGCGCCGTCGGCAGGCTCACGGAGCACAGGTGGGTGGGGGGGGGGCGGCTCGCTGGGCGAGCTGCTGGCGTGCGTGCGCGCACTCAGCGCGGCGCGCGGGGCCGTGGGGCCGCTGCTGGACACGCTGCAGCGCGCCGTCGGCAGGCTCACGGAGCACAGGTGGGTGGGGGGGGGGCGGCTCGCTGGGCGAGCTGCTGGCGTGCGTGCGCGCACTCAGCGCGGCGCGCGGGGCCGTGGGGCCGCTGCTGGACACGCTGCAGCGCGCCGTCGGCAGGCTCACGGAGCACAGGTGGGTGGGGGGGGGGGCGGCTCGCTGGGCGAGCTGCTGGCGTGCGTGCGCGCACTCAGCGCGGCGCGCGGGGCCGTGGGGCCGCTGCTGGACACGCTGCAGCGCGCCGTCGGCAGGCTCACGGAGCACAGGTGGGTGGGGGGGGGGGCGGCTCGCTGGGCGAGCTGCTGGCGTGCGTGCGCGCACTCAGCGCGGCGCGCGGGGCCGTGGGGCCGCTGCTGGACACGCTGCAGCGCGCCGTCGGCAGGCTCACGGAGCACAGGTGGGTGGGGGGGGGGGCGGCTCGCTGGGCGAGCTGCTGGCGTGCGTGCGCGCACTCAGCGCGGCGCGCGGGGCCGTGGGGCCGCTGCTGGACACGCTGCAGCGCGCCGTCGGCAGGCTCACGGAGCACAGGTGGGTGGGGGGGGGGGCGGCTCGCTGGGCGAGCTGCTGGCGTGCGTGCGCGCACTCAGCGCGGCGCGCGGGGCCGTGGGGCCGCTGCTGGACACGCTGCAGCGCGCCGTCGGCAGGCTCACGGAGCACAGGTGGGTGGGGGGGGGGGCGGCTCGCTGGGCGAGCTGCTGGCGTGCGTGCGCGCACTCAGCGCGGCGCGCGGGGCCGTGGGGCCGCTGCTGGACACGCTGCAGCGCGCCGTCGGCAGGCTCACGGAGCACAGGTGGGTGGGGGGGGGGGGGGGGCGGCTCGCTGGGCGAGCTGCTGGCGTGCGTGCGCGCACTCAGCGTTCAAAATCAAGTCGCAATCTCATCTCAGCGACAGTCAAATGTCAAAAATATAGGTAAACACTATACAATATTAGACAAATTGAGATTAGAATGCAAACGTTTTTAAAAATACGAGAATTGCCCTCTGATGATGAATGTAAACGAAGCAAAAAGAGTATAATATATCGATCGTAGCAAGTGGCGTTCTGTAATTTCTGCCTACCATCATGGCAAGAAGGCGTAAGTTTTATGATATATATGTATAAATGGCGAAATATTTTGTTTTATTCTATTCGGGAAGCTTACAGCTAACGCTGTAAGGTTGCTGTAAAACTGTTCTTAAAAATATGAAATCTAAAAATAAATAATACACGATAGATCAATACAAACTAATAGTCGTTTAGACGCAAACAACAATGAGTGATCTCCTCTGCTTAGCCCTCCAAAGAATACAGGCATGATTTATTTATATAACAATGCTTGCTGCACTTACAGTAAATACCAAAGCGCGCAGCAAGCCCACATTTAATAAAAAACTCTTGATACAAAAATTTACATAGATTTACTGCTATACATAAATATGTCGACATAAGGCTCCTGAGCAATAAGGCCGTTCAGCAGATTGGTCGCCTTGTTGTAGGAGCATATCGAACGGTACGGGTACGCACCGCGAACTGGCAGGCGCAGGCGCGACACCTGCAGCTGGGCCAGAGCCGGAGCAAACAATGAACAGCGAGCTAGGGTAGTCGCGTCATAATCTTGTAATTGAGCAATAAGTAGTGATGTTGTGAACGTATATTATAAATACTGATGTATCAGTCGGCGCTAACCGCTCAGCTGTAGTACAAATATAACGCACTGATGTGCGCTATTTTAAGATGCGCTCAACGACCCACGTGTACCGAGAGATGGTGTGTAGGCTTTATATTCTGTGTGATAGACATTTTTAGAGACAATGGTATTCTTGTAGGTTTTTACAGTATTTTATTTTATACAAGTAGGTTATATATACGATACTAGATATAATTTCTAATATGATAACTTAGAAAGAATATATGTTTATTTGCGTCTACTATGTCGCCAAAGTATAAAAACTTACGGTCGAAACGTCTGTTTCTTCCTTTTTTTTTCTACCTCTCCACCAAAAATTACTATTTGTCATAAATCTTCTCCAATTTGAACACTTAACTTATACTTTTATATAAGTTCAATAAAATAATGAATTCTTCAAAAAGAATATCATCAAAAAGTACTTTAGATATAATACGTCGTAAAATCAATGTTCTCTCAAATAAAAGAACCTTCTTCCGGAGAGTAAAGGCGTTTTGCTATATATGCATATACATTAAATTCCTCCAATTATCCATTATCGTACCTTACTTTATCCCCACTTCAGCCCACTTTTGATCTTCAACTGTCAGAGATTAATTTATAATTTAATTATGGCTCGCTAATTTCTTAAGTAGTCTCTGGTTCAATAAGACTTGCATTTGGCATCGCTCCAACTCTTTCACTGTCGATGATCTAACTGAAGATGGTATTATTTTTGTCCATATAGTTATGTGACGTCATACGAATCGTTAACAATGCACCGTAGCATCAGTCTCCATATAATTTTAAATTACATGAAGACACATTGTGTGACACTATTTGGACTACAACAAAAATGTCTCATTAATTTGTCAAAAAACAAAAAAATATTTATCATTCACCTGTCACCAGTCTTACCAAGAGGTATCGTGTTACTCAGTAATGGGTTAATGCAGGTCAGACAGCTCGAGTAACCTCCTTACTGCACTTCTAATTAGCGCGGCAGAGAGGCAGTCGCTCCATGTAAAATACTGGTATTCAGCTGCATCTAGTTTGACTGGAAGCCGACACCAACATAGAGATAAGGCAGGCAGATGATGAAGATTATGCCCGCAGATATACAGATCACAGACTCTCCGAGTGTAACCAAACATAAACTAGTTACTTAATAACGCGTTAGTAAGCCGCTTCGTGGACCACCGTTGATATGATTACTAGTGATGATTGAATTGATGATTTGTAACACGTTCATTTTGAGTAGCATCGTGGACGGTAGGCTTTAGTCTTTCAATCAGTCTAGACGTCCTATGTAGATATAAGACTTATTATAACGATATTACTACGTCAGCACATACGCAAGTCTTGTTTACTATAACAGTCAGTTGAGTTAGGTCGCCCGCTGCGGCTGCGAGGCAAGCTCTAACGGCGACTAAATCATTCTGTTTTTACGTACCTAGTGTTGTTTAAGTATGAACTTATTAAGTGAGGATTTTTTTATGGTGGACAAAAGTTTATCTGTATATTTTTTTTATTTGTGTATTTGTGGTTACGAAAGAACTTATATTAAATATAGTGCAGCTAGTGTTTATTACATTCTATTTTGAAGTAGTTCGTTTATTTGTGTTGTGCGAGATTCTTGTTGTAATAACTAGTTTCATAGTCAAACGTCTAAAATGGATAAGTTGAAGTTAGTGTTATTTGTTTATTTTGATATCGTATTGCCATTTTCCCCCTTTTTAGATGAATTGATTTTAATGTGAGAATGTGACATTTACAAATAAATAACTTTGAATATAATAACCAAACACCTATAAATATTATCATGAATCATCATCTGCTTGCCTTTCCCCGACTATGTCGGTGTCGGCTTCCAGTCTAACTGGATGCAGCTGAGTACCAGTATTTTACATGGAACGACTGCCTATCTGACCTCCACAACCCGGTTACTCAGTAATACGTTACCCCTGGGTAAAACTGGTTGACAGATTTTCGGGCTTCTGACGACCCGTAACGACTGTCGAAAGATCCAGGAATGTCAATCGGGACCAACGACTTAACGTGCTTTCCGAGGCACGGAGGGGTCATGATATGTAAAGATGGTCACCCATTCTCGGCCCGACCGCGACAAGTGTAGCTTAACCTGACCGATCGACCCGTGCGGCTGATTTTATATAGCCACGAGCCACTTGTATTATATTTGTAATTCATAATTATGGTATGAGGTCAATTTTGATTAGAATCAAAAATCGACATAATGGAGATACAAATCGCAAATATCGTTAAATTGCAAGCTGACTTTGAGGATTGAGAAATAAATTGTATAGAAATCGGAAAAGTTCACCGATAAATTGTCATACTCACATATTTTCCCAGGTGTTAGGCAAAAAATAGCACATTTTGCTTCGTAAACCTTACATTTGGTCATCGCCAATATCATATTAATCTAGTAGGCTACAAAACTCTATAAAATTTCTCGCCGAACAAACTCCACTGATCCTGTCAACGTCGCGTGGCTAGTGAGCACGTTAGTGAACAGACATGATCGTAAACTTTATTTTAACAGTTTTAACGTTTGCCCTCGTTTGAAGTCGCAGCGGCTCAAGGTTAGGCCTGCATGGATTTTATATTTATCTAGTACTAGGGATGGTAGATCTAGCACTAGGATGTTTTAGCAATCTTCTTTTTCATTTCGAGTCGATGGAAAAGGTAAAATATATTGTGTTATGTAGGATGAGATGAGCCAGTAAGTGGTCATGCCAATCGCAGCATCAGTTGCGGTTTTAGATCCTCAGAACAGGTGTATGGACACTTTGGACACGCCAACATATGGGACATGGTTTAGTCAGGAGCTCCACATTCGCACTGAGTGTCGGTTGGTTGGGTCAATAATCCCCCATTTCGCTAGGTACTTACAGCGGCCTACTTGGGTCTGCAATCGACTTTTAACAGTAAAATCAGCTTAGTCAATAGGCTCGTCTTTGCACACAACTGCCTAGCTCTTCAGAGATTACAGACGTGGTGTTATGCTTGTTCAGCCTAAGGATGTCTCCCTGCACATCATAAGGAAAGCTACATTTATTTATTGTCTATATACAATCGCACTGTTCAATCAAATTAACACAAGCAAAAATACAAGCCAAGTGCACAATATTAGGCGATAGACACAGCGTGCAAAAACAATAGATAAAAAAAAAACAAAAATAGTAGTAGGTCTAAGTGCAGATATGACGCATAATTTTTACACAATTTCAACGCGAATAGTTTACGATAGTTGGGAAAATCGTGCGTTCCGTAAAATGGCTATCTATCTTGGTGGACTTGGCGCTCGAACTTTTGAAGTGAAGTGCAATAAACCGATCTCTTCATCACAATTGTTAAGAAGGCTGCAAAGTCTCGGAACCGGAGCTACAGGACATAACACCACGACTCCAATCCTCGTAGGGTTAGGGTTACCTATAGTACACCCACATCACGCCAGTTACGTTTAAGCCTATTGCCATCGACCGCGCACAAATCCTAACTCCTGGCTGCTACTGAGAAACCTCAAACTAGGAATTTATTCTCCGTCGTGGGTGCGATTACAGCACGATGACAGACACTAAAAATAATTGTTTACAACAGAAACTTATATGCCAACAATGTTTGGCATCCCTGACCGCTCCATGTAGTAAATTAGCAAGAAGTTCGCGCGCGGCATATAGGTCACGTCCAACGATCTGCGTCTGTTTATTTGTTTGTGACTGAGTTATATCTGTGAAAGTTACTAAAATATTCGTATTCTAGCGACTCGATGTCCGCCTGCTAAGCGTGGTGATAACTATTTCCATTAAGAGCGTTCATTGGGAGACCGATTCCTATAGTAAATTAAACTGCTGACTGCTACTTTTAAAATCAAATTGACAAAGTACAAAACAGTACAAAAAAGAAATTGTTGCAAAACAACTACAAAACAGTTGCTTCTATTAGTCTTAGGGAATTTATAGAACATAAGACACAGTTGTTATGTGATGAATTTGTTATAGTTTACGAGTAATTGGACGGATAATTGTATAAGATGATAATTTTCATTAAATAATAATGGTTTTATGTAATATAATTTGCACGCTTGTTTGCAGGCAGAATACGATAACTTTTAGGCTTTAAGATCTTTCCTTGATGAACTATGTATTTTCTGGCAAATATATTATATAGTTTGAATTTGATAAATCTTATGTTAAATGATAACTGTAGTATGTATAGAGAAAAATAACTATTCAAAAATAAAAATAAATCAAGGCGGTCACTAGATGACCAGTCCCAACCGACAACCGACGATGCCCGGTCGCCGACGCACGAATTTGACGTGTGGTTTTATGAAACCGCGTTCTCTTAAATATTAATATCAGACTGTGACTGCCCCACTGCAGGACAAAGCCCCCTTCTCATACAGAGAAGGCACGAGCATTGATCATCACGCGCGCTCAAGACGTGTTGGCGATTTCGTTCCCTTTAACGCTTTAATTTTGCCACAGACTTAACTTTCTAGTGACGTTGTATTATCTCCTCCCCTCTTTAAAATAACTAAACATGATCAATATCTTTATTGCAGAATGTCGCTCATCGGTACGTACGATGAGACGGACTCGTTCGTGGACTATCAGACCAGGATGGTCGGCGCTGCCAAAGAGATCTCGAGACTTGCTACAGATATGGTAAGATTATTTAAACATTACATCGTTGATTTTCTTATTATAACGGTATGATACTCATTAAGTTTGGATTTTCTATGTTAAATGATGTTCCTAAGGTCTCAAGCGAACTCACGAGACAATATTGGGTAACACTTGAGAGAAGTAGCTATTGGTAATCAAATTAGTTATATACTTCCAATTCCAATTAGGGGCTTGTCCGTGGGTGGGTGACCAGCTTTACATACCAAGACCCCTCCGTGCCTCGGAAAGCACGTTAAGCCGCTGGTCCCGGCTATCATTCGTGGATGTTTTACAGTCGTTACGGGTCGTCAGAAGCCCAAGAATCTGAGAACTAGTCTTACCAAAGGGTATCGTATTACCCAGTAACTGGGTTGTGGAGGTCCGATAGGCAGTCGCTCTATGTAAAATACTAGTACTCAGGTGCATCCGGTTAGACTGGAAGCTGACCCCAACATAGTTGGAAAAAGCTAGGCAGATGTGATACTTCCAATTCCAATAGAATTCCTAAATAAATCTGTCATAAACATGTTTTTTTTTTGTTTCTTTTTTATAATGACCCAATCTTGAAAATATACTGAAAGTATGACAATGACTATCACGTTGATGAAAGTATGAATCTTTACAAGTTTTACTCAAATCGATTTTATATTCAACTTATTTATTGAAACTACACAGAACAACTTCGCAGGCAGACTTCATTCTTGAAGCAGCTGCCAGAACTCAGCTTCTGTTGCTTTAATTGTATCCTTACAAATTTTATCTTTTTTTATTTTGTTGTGTCTAACTGTACTGTTCTCCTACAGACAGCGAAGTCAGCCACAGACGCGAGCCGCCTGGTCCAGCTCGGTAACGAGATGTGCCAGAAATACGAACAGCTCGCTCAAGACAGCGTCGGCGCGTCCGCCACCACACCCAACGGAGATGTCGCTAACAGGTACGTCGTCATCATTCAGCTGACGTCCACTGTTGGACATAGCCATTTCCAGAGTGACTTTATTTGAATACAGATTCTCAAATAATTATCAAGTTTTGGGAACACAAACTCAATGGCTTACATGACAAAGTTCAAATTCCTTTGCAACCGTATATGATCTTGCATATAAAAAATGGTCAATCTAAAACCAGCTTAGACTACATAACGCTAAAGAAACAGTTTTGTCTCTTAGTTTAGAATTTTAAAAACTCATTCTACACATTTCCGTTCAACAAGTTTAAATTTACTATTTATGTTCTTCCGCAGAATCCGCGTGGCAGTAGTAGAGCTCGGCGAAGGAGTATCAGAACTTATAAAGGCGGGCGGACACTGTCGCCTGTCCGCCATCCCCACCAACCAGCACGCCGTCGCAGACGCCGCCAAGATTGTTAACGAGAAGGTACTGTGATTTTTTGAGGTCTACCAAAGTCAAAGCATTTATTTCAAATAGGCACATAAGAGGCACCTTTGAACGTCAACATTTGTATTACCATAGTCATTGTCAAGGTGACGGTTATCAATTGCACCACACACAGTCGATGGACACTTAACTTTTGTCTTATTATTTGTAAAAAATCGTAATCTCGTGCACACATATCACAACATGTGGAATACGAATAGAGAATAGGTTATGTCGCAGTAAAAAGTTACTCAGCCAGTGGTTGGCAACTGGGCGGACTGCTTAGGATTAACTTTACGCACACGCAGCGATAAGAAACTTTGAAACACGTAATTTTCTTGTATATTAGACACTTTTCATCTGTTCAACCTTTCTAAAAATAAAAAAGCCTCGTGCACGATGCAAGTTAAATTTTTCCGAAAAGTGCCGTCTCATTACCCGGCTATATTAAAGCATCGCTCTCCTAGCTATACGTTATGAATGTTTAATACATCCTCCCGATCCTGCCCGCAGGTGATCGCAGTCCTGTCGGCCCTGCAGGCGGGCTCGCGCGGCACGCAGGCGTGCATCGACGCCGCCGCCACCATCGCCGCCATCATCGGGGACCTGGACACCACCATACTGTTCGCTAGTGCTGGTGAGTATCACTTACGTTTATTATTATTTTCATCACTCTCCTGCCCATGGCCACATAATGATATGCTGGACAAGTCAAGATGTCAGTTAACAGTTGCATCGCACATGGTACAGAATCGTTTGAACGCTACTTATAAATAAAATAAATTCATTTATGTCAGTAAATAACACCCATTGCCGTACATAAATTACTAGAAATCATATAAAATAAATCAATATAATCAAAATAAAGAAATCATCAAAACAATATAACTAAACGGGTATCATTTAAGCTATTACCAATTTAATTAGTTTTGTGTTTCTTAAATAATAGGGTTTGTCCTCCAAATAGTAGATCTGTCACCAAAATGTAGTCACCAAACAATGCAAAATCAGTTCCACAATAAATCACCTAAAATCCTGAGATATAAGGTCTAGTACCAAATAAATGTTTTTGTATGTATTATAATAGGTGTGTCCTAATAAGTATTTAAGCAAACTAATTTAAAGAGATCACCAATAGTAGTAGTTTTCTTATTCACCACGGATCGATTGATATACATAATATGTCGACGGTAGGGCTTGGTCGACGAAGCCCCGCTTAGCGGGGCTCCTACTTCTGGGTGGTTTATAAAAAAATAACCACGAAGGGGATGGCGGGGTCTCTCGACCCCGCTATCCCCTTCTAACCTAACCTGTCCGAGTCGGGGTGCCCTAAAGTCCAGATTGCATCCAGTTTCTCCTGGTAATTTGTCTCGGGTATCATTTAAGCTATTACCAATTTAATTAGTTTTGTGTTTCTTAAATAATAGGGTTTGTCCTCCAAATAGTAGATCTGTCACCAAAATGTAGTCACCAAACAATGCAAAATCAGTTCCACAATAAATCACCTAAAATCCTGAGATATCAACCTGGGAACAATTTTTGTTTATCTGAGAACGAAAATATTTCGTGGCGATAGATCTATTTATTAGGTGATACAACTTGATGACAAATGTAAATTTTGGTGATAGAAAATATAGTTCCCTAACTAAACTACTACTTATGATATTGAACTCCTAAAAAGTAAATCCTAATTCATTTGTGGTCGCTGTATGTTCATGCATCAATCTTATTATAATACCCACTTGAGCCAAAACCATTATACAGAGTGGTATCTATTTAGCTAAAAGTTTGTGCTCCATTGCTAACTAAACTAAGAGCTTTAAAAAAATACGTGTAATGCTGTTTTATCTTCAAGATCGAGGTTATTGTTCCTTTGACCATGTGGTTTTTATATCATAGCTCCCCACATCATATAGTCTAGTAAAGACTGTAATTAATGATGAACGAAGAAGTAGCTAACCTTGAATATTTTCCCTAGGAACCCTCCACTCCGAGAAAGAATCAGACACTTTCTCTGACCACCGCGAGAATATCCTCAAAACGGCTAAGACCCTGGTGGAAGACACCAAGACCTTGGTGGGCGGAGCGGCCGGCACCCAGGAACAACTGGCCACAGCCGCCCAGAGTGCTGTTAGCACTATTGGTAAGTTAGCAACACCAAAACCTCTGCCTATCTTTTTAGGAAAAAAAGGAAAGGAAACGTTCTACGAATGTGGAAATTCAATGTCTGCCAGAGCACAAAAATGAAAATCTCGTGTCAACTGTCTTGAATATTAGTAGGGTGAGGTATCTGGCGACTTCAATGAGAATAACACACATCATGTTACAAGAATGTCAAAACAAACCCCAACCAGCAACCGCCCGAAGTCTGTCGTTGTTCAATTCAGCAGTCCACGGGTTCGCGACCACTTTCTGGCGGCTTCTATGAATTTTAATTTAAAAAAAACTTCCGAAGAGAAGCTCAACACCGCTCTTCTTGGGATTGCTGGATAAAAGCAGAGTTTGGCTACAAGTATGTGTGGGTCCGTGGCGGTAGGATTTTTGTTAGAAAACATGATGGTGCTGACTATATATATATCAGGGATACCGGCTCGTCGGAAAGTTTACAATAAGCAATTTAAAAAAAATGGTTTGATAAGGTATAGGTTTATAAGGACTTAAATTCGATCAGTTAAAAATTTATTATCAGAATGTAAGGGGTATGAGTGACATTTACCAAAAAGATGCATGCTTTTCATACGATGTCATAATGTTTACTGAAATTTGGCTATCGGCTGGTATTTTTGACTCAGAAATCATTGATGGGCGTTACGCTATCTATAGGCGAGATAGATCCAATAATATCTTGAATAATAAAACCGACGGTGGTGGCGTTCTTATCGCTGTATCTACAAAACTAGAATCACAGAGATTGATCAAATCCGAAATTTCCTGCGATGATCTTTGGGTTAAGTTGTCACTTAAAGGGGGTAAGAAAGCTAAAGTAATTTATATTGTACTGTTACTTGCCGTCACCTATACAGCCCAGAGTACTAGAACTCTTTGTTGATAAGGATAACACAAACAATGTCTTGGAACATGCCAGTGAATGTTTGATTATTGGTGACTTTAATATGAAAACGATTAACTGGCTTGGGACAGGTGGCGATGTGTTAAGAGCTCCACAAAATATTTGCACAGGCTTAGAACACACTCTTTGGGACTTTGTCTTGCTTAACAACTTAAGACGGTGTAATTATTTATGTAATCAAAATAACAGAATTCTTGATTAAGTCCTAACCAACATGGATCTTGTTGTGGTAAGTGCACCAGTAGATGTACTTTCTAAAATAGATGTGCACCATCCACCTATACTGTGTGAGCTCTCATTTGCCCGTTCTAGAAAGCCCCAAAATTGTAATAATAGAACCAAGTTAAATTATTTTAAGGCAGATCACGTGGCAATTAATGCAGCACTGAAGCAGGTCAATTGGTCATCAGAGCTCGATCCTAGCATGACTATAGATCAGATGGTTGATCGTTTTTATAATATATTGAACGGGTTAATTAAGCGCTACGTTTCACAAGTGCCAATAAAAGATACTAAATATCCGTACTGGTTCTCTAGACAGCTCATTAAAAGACTAAACAAAAAAAATCGTCTACGACTTAGAGTTAAAAAGTACAATATTCCTTTAGACATTATTGAATTGGATTTAGTTGGGAAAAGATGTGATCGCATGGCTACAACTTGTTATAAAGATCACATTGCTGTTATAGAGGAAAAAATTACTTCAAACCCAAAATATTTCTGGAGTTACTTAAAAATGAAGAGAGGCGGGACCAGTAACTACCCCAGTTCCATGACAGATGGTAAAAACTCCTCTGATAAAATGAATGAAATATGTAATTATTTCGCTATCCATTTCTCTAAGGTATATGGTAGTGATGGTAATGGTGTGCATGCGATCGCAGGTGACATGGATAGCTGCATAAGCAATAGCATGTTAGGTCAAATAACTATGTCACAAGATCAAATCCGCAAATAATTAAAAAAATTAGACGTCTACAAAGGGGCTGGCCCTGATGATATACCTGCTTTGCTTTTAAAAAGGCTGGCAGATGTTCCATCACTGCCATTAAGTATTATATTTAATCATTCTGTGCTTCGGGGTACTTTTCCGACCACCTGGAAGGAAACCAAAATTATGCCTGTTTTCAAAAACGGGGATCAGTCAGATGTGAGCAATTACAGGCCCATCGCTATTCTCTCTATACTTGCAAAGATATTTGAAGCCCTCATCTGCCCTGTGCTAGCAAGACATTTATCACAGCTAATAATAGACAGCCAATATGGATTTATGAAGGGGAAATCGACAGCTACCAATTTGGTGACCTATGTTGAAAGCATTGTTGAGGCGGTTGATGCGCGTGTCCAGGTTGATGCAGTTTACACTGACTTCAGTAAGGCTTTTGACCCGGTAGACCATGACATACTCGTCAAGAAGCTGAAAATGTATGGCGTTTCGGACCCTCTATTAAGTTGGTTCCAATCATATTTGACTGGCGGATGCTCAGGGTTGTTGTAAATGGTTGCTCTTCAGATTCGTACATTGCAACGTCGGGTATCCCTCAGGGATCTCATTTGGGTCCGCATATATTTACTCTATTCATAAATGATATTTACAATTGCTTCCCGAACTCGAATATATTCTTATTCGCTGATGATCTCAATGCCATAAAGTATATAAGAAATCCTGCGGACGCGGTACTATTCCAAAGCGACTTGGACCGACTAACTAAGTGGTGCGAGCACAACAAAATGTCCCTGAATGTAAAAAAATGCCATCATATCAAATTCACAAAAAAAAACATGCAGTCAGTTTACAAATTGAATGGGGAGCGGCTTGTGGAAGTTGAACTATACGAGACCTAGGTGTTCAGTTCGATAAAAAGCTATGTTTTATGACTAAAATGGTTGATTTTTGCAAAAAAACATGGATATACTTTATCCACAGAACATTCTAAAATATATTATGTACAATTTCTCAGATATCCAACGAGATACAATAAGATACCAGATATTTTCAAAAGAATATAAAATATCGTATTACTGCAATTTTTTTGACATTTGCATAAGGGGTCATTTGGTTGCAAACGACATACCGTTATTGGTTTGCCTACTCATTACAAATAACCCTGTGTAGTTCAGTTTTTGCTACGACTTCACAATTTTTTATGAGCATGTGTTATTTTATCTGGCACTTATGAAACTGAATCTGTCCCCCAGTGCAACTGTGCGAGGTCGTGAAGCTCGGCGCCATGTCCCTGGGCTCGCGCAGCCCGGAGCCGCAGGTGCTGCTGCTGCACGCCGCGCGCGACGTGGCGGCCGGCCTGCGCGACCTGGCCGGCGCCACCACGGCCGCCAGCGGCAAGCACGTGGCGCACCCCGACATGCACCGCCTCAAGCACGCCGCCAAGGTAGGCCCGGCAGTAGCCCGGCAGATGATAATGGTAGCGGATTTTTCTGGCAATTATTAAAAACATATAACTAGATGAAAAATAAATACGCCGGAAGAGAACAGCTTTTTGGTTTAGTAGTCGCTAGCACGAGTGCTGAGGACGAAGCCCTGGTCCCGGTAGTCGAACAAAATTATATTTGGTTTTGTCCACCAATAATTGTCTGGAGTCCAGACTCGTGCTCGTTCGATGGCAATAGACTTGCCCCTATTAAATGGGAACACTACCGCCTTACTAAACACCTGTACTGACCCTTCAAGACAGACGTGGTATTATGTACAAAACATTATTAATTACAAAAAAAATATCATGTTACAAGCAGTTCAGTTAATGACATATTTTAATTTTTGCCAGGAAATGTCTGACAGCACTTTTACACTTTTTATTTTGTTGTTGTAAATAGTTTATGTCAAATTCACATTATTTTTTAAAGCTTATCGCCGCTTAAGTAGTACTTGTAGACATGTAAATTAAGTTTTCTTTTTGGTTTAATTTGATTATTCACACAACTACAATAAAAACAAAATTGATTAATATCCAGGAAAACAGACAAAATTCTTCGAAAGACTTGACCATCTGTTTTTCAACTTTTTTTTGTATGTAACACAGATTATAATGTTTTCGCAACGCGCAAATAAATCCAATATTTACTAGTTCAAATGACAATGCCATACACTGTTTCAAAAATCTATTGCGTCACTTGTAATGAAGTGTTCAATAATCATTGGTTTCTCGTTTTGTTTTAGACCGTAAACACAATAGTAAGATTTGAAATATGGTATTCATAAGAATTGCAATAGTTTTTAGAATAGTGTAATATCGAAACCGTTAAAAAACAAAAAAAGGAACATTTGCATTCCATAACATTTGTGTTGTTGTCTATGGTAACGCGGCAATATACCCTCCACCTGGCTATATCGCCGCCACCTGTTTACCGCCACATTGTGTTCGTCTGTCAATATTGGACTGAGCTGGTATTTTCCTTAGCGGCTGTCGGATGCCACTCGTCGTTGGAGCCTCCCCCTCAAAGCCAGCACCATTCCTCGCCCCAACAGGCGCTCCACCCTCTTGCGAAGCGATTATAACTCAGCCGACTCCGAAACTGACATCTTTCAATCAGACCAAGAAGATGAACTAATCAAACTCCTCGACTACTCAAGCCAAGACGATGACGTCTCCCCGAGTGTCTTCCATGATAATTGCGAAGAAGTCATCACGTATATTGAGAATTTGCTGACCGTACCACCTGTTAGGAGCCATAAAAATGATGATTTAAATGAGAGGTACAATTTGGCTGCTACGAATAGCTTGCTAGATATGGATTGGAGGGTACTGAAATACGGTGAGAATATTCTCTTAGGAGAGGTTAAAAAACTTGCAGATCTTGTACAAGACATTGGCGATAGAGTCGAAAATAAACGTAAAATAGACAAGGTCCAAAGAATTAAAGCTAACAATGATTTGGATACAGAAATGAAACGATTATCAGCTGTCATTGAGAACATAGACACCGAAATAGAAATTAATGTAAAAACGGAACTCAAAATCGAAACTGTAGCTCATAAAAAACCAAAGTTAGAAGATGTCAAACTAAAAAGTCCTGTGTTTACACTAAAAAAGGTCAGACCAGTTAGTTTAGATTTTCAGACAACATCTCCTGAAGCAACAGATGCTATCAAACAAATGCTTAGCCCAGAAGAGAGACAGAAAGAAGAATCCATAGAAATAGTCGTCAAACCTGAGGTAAAGACGAAAACTGGGACAAATGACGTATCTGAAGTCAACACAATGACGAGAAAAGTCAGAATGGAATTCTGGAATATGTTCAAGGATGATACAGAATGGTGGAAGGCTTTAGCCAAGAGGAATCTAGAAAAAATGGATGAAACTAGACGAGAGCTGGAGCGATTCAGCGGACATGAACTAGTATTAGGTGAGTTTCAAACTCAACTCGATAGATTTGAAAATGAGAAACATACACTACAGAATTTCATTGAAGAAGTCGATAAATCTAAAGCTGTTAACCAAGATTTGGAATATAATAAAAAATACGAAGATATGGTTTTAAAACTCATTGAATTTGCTAAAAAAGATTTCATCTATAAAGGTTTTGACCCTCTAATTGAACAATTAAAAGCTCTGTCGAACATTAAAATCGATCGAAGAAAAAAAGTCGACATTCAAGAAATACTGAACGTCTACTCCCAAATTGACACAAGCCAATATACGTACGAAGAACTGTGCCTTCTCGAAAGATATTACAAAGAAATAATTAGAAAATATAAAAAAGATTCCAGAGATAAAGAGAATATAATCCCAGAAACTCGTCAAGATTTTAACAAAAAAGTTACTACTACAAATGTTTACTCAACCAACAGTTTACACCGAAATATAAACCATCATATTACTTACAATACAGATACAATAAAATCAACCAGATCTAACCCAGAACATTTTCAAAATACCCTCGAGATATTAGACCTAACTCGCACCTACCCTCTCCAATACTACGCAAATAATTGGTGGACAATTTACGAAGACGTGCTCAAAAGCCGCGAACAACAATTCGGCTCCATTGACAACTGGTGGAATGTATACGAAAAGATACTTAATAAAACTGAAAGTTATGAAGATATAGAGAGGATTCGCTCTCTAATGCGTAGTCAATCTCGATCGAGACCAAATTCGAGGATGGAAGAGCAACTGCGGATGTTAAACGAGATCAGGAATGATCGGTTTAAGGAGACAGAGGCAGTGACGAACAACGACGATGAATCGGTCAGATATACTTGAATTTGATCGCTACTGCTCGCTACTACGCACGCCAAGCATGGTGTGGAGGCTTCTCATTGGTTCTCAAGTCATTGTCGTGTGGCGGTCGGTTTTGCACTGTGATCTTATTTTGCACGCTGTTGTTAAGCTTTTTATACCTAATTCTTATTTTTTTTTTGGGTTGTTTGGTTCAGGGGTGTGAAAATCATTATTATTAATAATTCAGTGGAAGCTTATCATAAAATACCATATTCAAAGAAATTTAATTAAGTAGGTAATCACACAAGTCTCTTCATATTAGCTAAAACACTATAGTCAAAAGAAAAAAAATCTGACAGTAAATATCACTCTTATTTACCATCTAAATTTGAAATGAATTATTTTATTATTAAACTGGAAAGTATTCAAGGCCATTATTGTGCCAAACCTACAAAAAGGTGTGTTATTGTACTTGTTTTTACATATTCGTGCAAAATGGATGATTTTATCCAAAGTATCCACCCCGCCCGGTACTGTGTATGCGTGGTGAATCACGGCCAACTCCCGCTCACAGAGAGGTCTGGGTCACAGCAGTGGGGACATTATATGCCAGTTATGTTATAGCAAAATACGAATATAGCTGCATAAACCGGCCGCCACACAAACTAACTCGCTTCCGTCATTCTCATCGTCACAGTTGTTCGAAATGTGTTTAGTTTTTATGTCTCAGTGTGGCATGACCCCGACCAGTGTCCTAGCTTGTACATCTATTTGTTTCAGAACTCCATATTGACAATATGTCTGTGTACCTGCATCCGACTATAGTGGAAGCAAACCCCAATATAGTTGGTAAAAGGCAAGGCAGGGCAGATGATGGCGGTGTAACTTTTTCATAACTAGCGTTGAATTTTGAAGTGTTTTAAACATAGCTGACTTTTATAGTCTCTAAAGAAGTTGAAATATTATTAGCCATACATAGTAAGTCTTAATAATAAATATGTTTTATTGACATAAAGGTAATATATTTTCATTTGAAACCCTGACTCCTGAGCTAGGTGGTACAGGATTCAGGCTAAGAGAAGTAAGACTAGAATTATTGCAAGGGTATTTGCCCAGCTGTGGGACAAGAATAACTAAAATTATACTTTATATGTGTTAGTTTAAATTAAGGCTTGGAACTCTCGAGTCTTGAGACTTGCGTCAATTGTTAAGCTATAAAAAAGTAGCTATTTCTTACAGGTTTAAAGATCAAAAAAGACTATCCAATATAATAAGATCATACGTAGCTTATGTTTAACGTCATCGTTCGTTAGATATTGTGAAGGTTTTTTTCTTAGGTTGTATTCGAAGAAGTCGTCCCCTAAACACATTTCCCATAGGAATCATGTCATGGTAGCCATCAACTCATGGTTCAAGAGGACGCCCGCTTGTCATCTGTCTATAACACAAACCACAAGCTTTCATATCAGCTGCCATACGGTCCAATATTGACAAACAAATATCTATGGAAAGGCTGGGATCAGGGCGTAAAATACTCCGCTCAAAATAAGCCAAAAAACCGAGGCTGATTTTTGCGACGTAATTTCGGTAGCTTAATTTGGGCGGCGTAATTTCGGTAGCTCATTTTGAGTGGTGTAAATTACGCTGCCCTACGCTTTTCTGGTCCTACCCTTATATAAATTATGTACTAATGTATTTTTTTAAAGATTATTTTCTTATATATTTATGGTGTTTTTTTGAAAGCTTATGGGTTACAGCTATAGCATGGCGCTTATGTCGTTTAGCTAACGGGTTTTCTCAATTTTTTATTTCGTATTAAAAAAATCTAATTTCTAGTTGGCAACCCAAAGCTTTAAATTCGTGTTTTAGTTTAATTTTATTAAAAAATTGTTGTTGTTTAATTTATTATTATTATAAATGATAATTCAGTTGGGATGTTTTGGAGTTTTTCTGATCATTGTTTTAAGAACAGTTTACATATTTACGAACCAGACGTATAAACGTAAATGTAGTAAAAGGAGTATGTAAGAATCGTAGCAGGTGGCTTTCTGTAGTTCCTGCCTACCGTCATGGGAACAAAGCGTGAATTGATGTATCGATGTATGTATATTTTATTTACGAACAGCATTTAATTAGACTTTTAACGTTACTACACCAGTTTGTAAGCCAAAAAATCTAACTGAAATTCGAAGCTCACAAATCGTATCTATTATAAAAAAATAACCTTTTTGCTAAACGAATACGATAAGTAATCGCTTTTGAACTTGAGACAGTTTGATAAAAACTTCTAATTCTATAGATAGAGTCTACTCTGCCTTACCTCCCGATATCTGTACATGAGAAATCTTAGATCTATAAAAACGCATTTTTAGAACACTACCTCATTTCTTGTCACACTGAAATCAACTCAATTTAAATATAATTAAAGTTGATATTTGTCTAAGGCGTATTGGCACCACAAGCATTTGAAAAGTCTTAAATACGGTTCAAAATCAAAGTCAAAGTCGATTTATTTCGAATAGGCAGGCACCTTTGAACGCCAACGTTCACAAGAAAATAGTATTGATCCTAGTCGCCCCTTCCAAGAGGTTGTTTCGTATGGAGAGGAATGGGCAAGAAACGTCACATCAGAACTTCATTTGTTTTTACCACTGTTCCTAAAACATTGATCGGAGAACCAACTTCCACACAGAGTACCCTCCCTAACAGTGTGTATTCGTTAGGTGATGGTGACCAACGTGACGTCTCTGCTCAAGACCGTGAAGGCTGTAGAGGATGAACATACGCGCGGCACGAGGGCGCTGGAGTCTACGATTGAAGCTATCTCGCAGGAGATTGAGGTAAGAGAAGAACTGATTTATATTCTGTGTATTTATTAACCAGGTGCACCTCTACCGAACACTTCGGGGATTGTTTATGTGTACTGTTCTCTACCGAACCCTTCGGATAATACAGGTGGTACGTTACATGTCCCCTCCCCACAGGTCCTCATGTCGCCCTCGGCCCCCAAGGCCGCGGCCACCCCCGAGGAGCTGATCCGCGTGACGCGCCAGATGACCGTGGCCACCGCGCGTGCCGTATCGGCTGGCAACGCCAACAAGCAGGACCAGCTCACGGCCGCCGCCAACCTGGGCCGCAAGACTGTGGTGGACCTGCTGGTAGTGTGCAAGGTAAGTTCATGTTGACTCAGGCGTCCTATCTGTGAGAGGCAGCGGGACGTAATCCACAATTAACGCGGGATTGGTTCCCAATATGTACCTACTATTCCTAAAAATGTCTCTTTTCATTGCCAGTCAACATTTCAATAATACAAATAGAACCTTTTGAAACCTCTTCAATATTTTTAATGGTTCTAACTGTAAGCGTTTTTTGCAGAATTGTCATATAATATTATATTATATTTATAACGGCACGGTTGGCGTAGTGGTTATGCGATTAACTGCTGCGCTGTGTCGCGGGTTCGATTCCCGCACGGAACAAATATTTGCATGACCTGCGGGTAGTTGTTCCGGTTCTGGCTGTTTGTGTATGTGAGTTTTAAATGTTTGTAAACGCACCCACAATACATAAGAAATTCCTAGTATGGGGCAACGTTCATAAAAAAATGGAATAAAAAGAATAAACGATGAAACAAATATTGCTGAATATTATCGGCACAAGTACCTACCTATTTATATTTTTTTCGGAAAACTTTCTGTTTTGTACTTAGATATAAAATATATGTTATGACGACACTATGTTCCTCTATGAGAAATCGGTTGGAATAATTATGGTCGTTTAAAATTAATATTAAAAAAAAATACTTTCGTCTCCCAGGGAGCCGCCCATTCCGCCGAGACCTCGGAGCTCCACACCCGCACGCTCGAGGCAGGCCGCGCCGCGGCGCAGGCCTACCGCGCGCTCCTGCAGGGAGTCCTCGCGGCCTGCGGCGGTGACGTCACGGCACGCCACCAGCTGCCGGACCTGTCCAGGCACGTGGCACACACGACTGCTGATATTATCGCTACTGCTGAGCTGCTGAAAGGTAACGAAAATGCTGAAAACAACATAATCATCAGCTTTCAGCCCATAGACATCCACTCACACCCACACGCCGACCGAGCTTGTGCTTCTCACAAAATACGAGATTTAAAAAAACGTACTAAAATAAAACATATACCTAAGCACTGAAACTAGCTGTCACTCGCATGGAGATTTTTGTAGAAACATTTTTGTAAGATAAAAAGTATCCCACCATAAACTATCTGTAAACAAAGATCAAGTCGATGCGTTGTTTCGTTGCTGCGTGAAACAATGACAAACCAAGAAACACACGTTCGTGATTATAATAATAGGGCATCGTTGTCTAGTAGTCGCAAGCGCGAATGCTGAGCCTGAATCGCGAGTTCTGGGTCCGATTTCCAGGTCGGGCTAAAAGTTATTTGGTTTTTCCATTACGATTTCTTCAGTAGCAGTCCAGAGTTTTGGGATACCAGACAAGATATAAATGTACTGTACACTTCTGCCTCGCCCCCTTACCCGTCGAGGACTTTAGACGTGATATTATGTTTATAACGTAACGTTTCCGTGTGCCACCGCAAGAGGCAGCACATGTACGAATAAAATCGAATGTAAACAAACATCATACTCCTAACAATGGAAGAACTTCCATGATTAAAAACCTGCTAACAAACTTTGATGAGCAAACTAACGTGATACGAGAAATGAAACAAAACATTAACTTTGAATTGAAATACTGAAATACAAGGCACTGGTAACTACCATAAATATTCAGTATTTATAGAGATTTTTGGAGGAAAAGGGAGGAGGCCTTTACTCGTAAAGAGGTCCTTAATTGACAAATAGTTTTATTTTTAAAGCTTGTACATTAAATCAAAGTAAAAATAAATTCTTATTTAAACTATATTAAATTGCTCGAACAGTAAACATTTTAAAGTCATAAAAATAATATTGAAGAATTCATGAAATTGAGTTATTGATGAATTATATAGGTATTTAAATGTTGTTACTATTAGATAAATAAATGGATCATAGACAATAAATGCATTATACGATTAACTTTAATTATTTCATCTGTCTAAATGAATTAGTAAATCAAATATATTACATTAATAATTCATAGAAAAGGTATCTCATATTTATTTAACACTTTCAGCACACAAATGTAAGTACAGAGGCGGACTTAATTATTGTTCTGAACTATGTTTATTGTCTTTTGTGTTGAATGAAATATTTATTGTATGATTGATATATTTATCTAAAATAAGGAATAAATAAAGGCTATAATAAATAAATTATGTTTATGAAACAAACTGTCGTTGTTATAGACTTGGTCAATTTTAAAAGGCTTTTTCATGTTAAAACCAACTCTAAACACCTATTTATCCCCCAGGTTCCGACTGGGTAGATCCAGACGATCCCACAGTGATTGCTGAGAATGAACTCCTGGGCGCTGCGGCCTCCATCGACGCAGCCGCTAAGAAACTAGAGTCTCTAAGACCTAGGAAGAGCGTTAAAGTTCAGGTAAGTGGAGGGGACTACGTAGGGGAGGTGTCTGATACAATAGCTATTTCAATTGAGAATATTTTATTTTTGGTTTGTGGTTCGCCCCGCATGCGGACAATCTCTTTTGCCAACTATCCCTATAGACCTGGCTACACGCTTAATCTTACTTGCACACGCAACCATATATTGTGAAGACCACAAAACGGTATTCCGTGCTGAATGTTTGTTATCGTTTGGATGCCACATAAGTCGCTGCGTGTAGCCAGGCCATAACTAAATTCTGTCCAATTTTTCTGTACGAGGAAATTAATAAACTAATTTAGAGAAGTGTGGCTAAATATCGCCCTTCCCTTACTTGATTTATCCTTGTACATATTCTACTTGTACTATTTATTACTTACTATTTCTGTATGTATTTAATTCTGTGTTTGTCTTTCTTGTGTTATATGTTGTTTAAGTGATATGTATGTGTTTGATTATTTAATACCAAAAGCCTCGTCCACATTCTTTTGTGCTTACAAAAATGAAAGTTTAATTAGAAATTCTTGAATAATTCTAGTTCTGGAGGTATCACTTAAAGACGTGTCATTTGTTTTCTCTACTAAACTAAAGCCAACGAGTAGAGATACATTTCATGCTTTGGGATTAGAAACTTTAACTTATTCACGTATGGTTCAGTTTCCATTGCAACTTAAATTATTTTATGCCATTATCTTTAGTTTTATCATTCAAAAATCAACTTAGACTACTTAGTTTAAAGTTGATATTTGTATAAGTAGTAATTTTATGTATTTATCTCGTATCGTTGGCCCGAGTTTAGGTTTCCGAATATGTATATATTACTATTATCTATTAACTTTTTACTATATATTATATCGAAATCCACCGAAAACTGTCCACAAAGAAGAATTACAACCAGAAGAACACAAAAGAAGAACATAGCCTGCTGGAAGCCTACCGCGTGTCGTTGAGATATGTTTGATATTCTTGGTTGTATCGTTAGCGTCACCCAGGAATCAAACATATTACACATCGATGCCGGTACTAACTACTGAACGTCGGCGACAAAGAAACAAAATGAGAAGATTTGATTCTTAACAGATATTTTTTAACTCTTTGTGTGTCTGTCTTGAATTTCTGTTTCTGTCTGTCTGTTTTCCTTCTGTGCTCGTTTCTGTAAGATAATCTTATTTCTTTTTGTTGTTTCTGGCTAAACCTGAATTTAAATGGATAGTCTTATTTTCACACAAAAACAGATATTAAACACAATTTTGACGAACTCTATTTGAATAAGAACATCAAAATTACGGATCATCTAATGATGAAAAATAAAACTCAAGAATCTTAAACTTTGTTATAATTATGTACTTCTATCATTCCATAATATATGAACTAAAACTACAGGATCAAATTAAATATTTAGATTTCGATACCCATAACGTTGCGGAGTTTCGCTAGCTAATTTAATTTGAACCTGTACATATGATTGCCTTACACAAAAGACCATATCAAAACATTCCTCCCCTTGCCTGCAGGAAGCAGACGAGAGCCTGAACTTCGACGAGATGATCCTGGAGGCGGCCAAGTCCATCATCACGGCTACGTCAGCACTCGTCAGGGCGGCGTCGGCGGCACAGAGGGAGCTTATAGATCAGGTATGCTTAGGGCTTGCTCTAACGAAGATGAAGAAAATTTAAAGACTTGATTTATTTCACATTCCAATGCAATTACTAGTCACATAAAAAAATAAATATTATTATATTTTTTTAAGATATATAGTAGAATCTTTATCAGCAACAATGTTTGGAAATGTTGTGATGACTCAGAGATTTCAAAAGTTGACAACTATGTACCTACCAACAAACACTTTCTTGGTTGGTACTTATTCAATGTCATATGAGCTTTCGTTACTGTGCAGTTACTGTGCAATGTGCATTGACAGTAACTGGTTTATGGTGAGGTTTATAAAGTTTAGGGAAAAAAGGTCTAATTTGTGCATTGCTTTATGGGTATCATTTAAGCTATTACCAATTTAATTAGTTTTGTGTTTCTTAAATAATAGGGTTTGTCCTCCAAATAGTAGATCTGTCACCAAAATGTAGTCACCAAACAATGCAAAATCAGTTCCACAATAAATCACCTAAAATCCTGAGATATAAGGTCTAGTACCAAATAAATGTTTTTGTATGTATTATAATAGGTGTGTCCTAATAAGTATTTAAGCAAACTAATTTAAAGAGATCACCAATAGTAGTAGTTTTCTTATTCACCACGGATCGATTGATATACATAATATGTCGACGGTAGGGCTTGGTCGACGGAGCCCCGCTTCGCGGGGCTCCTACTTCTGGGTGGTTTATAAAAAAATAACCACGAAGGGGATGGCGGGGTCTCTCGACTCCGCCATCCCCTTCTAACCTAACCTGTCCGAGTCGGGGTGCCCTAAAGTCCAGATTGCATCCAGTTTCTCCTGGTAATTTGTCTCGGGTATCATTTAAGCTATTACCAATTTAATTAGTTTTGTGTTTCTTAAATAATAGGGTTTGTCCTCCAAATAGTAGATCTGTCACCAAAATGTAGTCACCAAACAATGCAAAATCAGTTCCACAATAAATCACCTAAAATCCTGAGATATCAACCTGGGAACAATTTTTGTTTATCTGAGAACGAAAATATTTCGTGGCGATAGATCTATTTATTAGGTGATACAACTTGATGACAAATATAAATTTTGGTGATAGAAAATATAGTTCCCTTGCTTTATATTGTCATATGATATATAATATAATCTTTTTCAAAAGCGGTTATTTAAATCTATACGTACTTTCAACCCCTAGGCGGGTCACTATGTCAACGTTGACCTGTTTATGTTTTAACCTTACCTTTTTATTTTTTAGGGCAAAGTAGCTCGCCGTCCCACCTCATCGTCAGACGACGGGCAGTGGTCCGAGGGTCTGATATCCGCAGCCAGGCTGGTGGCCGCTGCAGCCCACTCCTTGGTGGAAGCTGCCAATGCCTTAGTCCAGGGAGCAGGGTCGGAGGAGAGGCTCATATCCAGTGCGAGGCAGGTGGCGTCTTCGACGGCGCAGTTGCTGGTGGCTTGCAAGGTATGGTATACTTAGACAGATCTATAAAGCATAACATTTTACTTATCACAATTTTTCTTGTACTTGAGTGTTTGAAGAGTTACACACTCAAATACTTACAAGAAAAAATGTGATATTTATTTAGAACACCCCCGAGAGAAATAATCAAATTTTCTCGGGTATATTCTATATATATAAAAAAATCTCTCGGGAGTGTTATAAATAAATATCACATTTTTTCTTGTATTTGAGTGTGTGACTCTTCAAACACTCAAATACAAGAAAAATTGTGATAGGCCTCTTATCTTAAGCTAATAACAAGAAGCGGTTCATACGAACATGAGCCTAATCTAATACATAATATATCAATAATGTTGATGCCTAACAGTGCTACAATAATCTATTGGCGCTTAAATAACATTGTGGTTGTGGCGGCTTTGTAATCGCAATATGCTGAGTTGCATTTATTGACGAAGTATGTGGGAGCGGGCAATCGGCTCGCCAGTCGCCTACATACCACCGCCCTGCCTCGTCGTATACATAGTACGTAGTTAGTATAACGAAGTATTGTGGAACTTGAATTAAAGACATTTGTTTCTTTGGAGTCCGAATCTTTATTTATCTCACCAGTCCTAACACGCACAACATGGTAAACATTTGTAAAGTTGTACCGAAAAAACAAGATGGCGGCGTTCGGTCCGATTTTTGGCACGCGCCTAAACATCTCTGTACAGTTACACCTAGACGTTAATGTGTGCGTATCGTCCCTCGCACCTCAGGTGAAAGCCGACCCGTCGTCCGAGTCCACCCGCCGGCTGCAGGCGGCCGGCGCAGAGGTCATCCGCTCCACCGACAACCTGGTGCGCGCGGCCCGCGACGCCATCCAGACGGAGGAGGAGCGCAGTCTCGTGCTCAACAGGCGCATGGTGGGCGGCATCGCGCAGGAGATCGACGCCAGGTGGGTGCTTGCGTACGTCGAGCTGATCCGCTCCACCGACAACCTGGTGCGCGCGGCCCGCGACGCCATCCAGACGGAGGAGGAGCGCAGTCTCGTGCTCAACAGGCGCATGGTGGGCGGCATCGCGCAGGAGATCGACGCCAGGTGGGTGCTTGCGTACGTCGAGCTGATCCGCTCCACCGACAACCTGGTGCGCGCGGCCCGCGACGCCATCCAGACGGAGGAGGAGCGCAGTCTCGTGCTCAACAGGCGCATGGTGGGCGGCATCGCGCAGGAGATCGACGCCAGGTGGGTGCTTGCGTACGTCGAGCTGATCCGCTCCACCGACAACCTGGTGCGCGCGGCCCGCGACGCCATCCAGACGGAGGAGGAGCGCAGTCTCGTGCTCAACAGGCGCATGGTGGGCGGCATCGCGCAGGAGATCGACGCCAGGTGGGTGCTTGCGTACGTCGAGCTGATCCGCTCCACCGACAACCTGGTGCGCGCGGCCCGCGACGCCATCCAGACGGAGGAGGAGCGCAGTCTCGTGCTCAACAGGCGCATGGTGGGCGGCATCGCGCAGGAGATCGACGCCAGGTGGGTGCTTGCGTACGTCGAGCTGATCCGCTCCACCGACAACCTGGTGCGCGCGGCCCGCGACGCCATCCAGACGGAGGAGGAGCGCAGTCTCGTGCTCAACAGGCGCATGGTGGGCGGCATCGCGCAGGAGATCGACGCCAGGTGGGTGCTTGCGTACGTCGAGCTGATCCGCTCCACCGACAACCTGGTGCGCGCGGCCCGCGACGCCATCCAGACGGAGGAGGAGCGCAGTCTCGTGCTCAACAGGCGCATGGTGGGCGGCATCGCGCAGGAGATCGACGCCAGGTGGGTGCTTGCGTACGTCGAGCTGATCCGCTCCACCGACAACCTGGTGCGCGCGGCCCGCGACGCCATCCAGACGGAGGAGGAGCGCAGTCTCGTGCTCAACAGGCGCATGGTGGGCGGCATCGCGCAGGAGATCGACGCCAGGTGGGTGCTTGCGTACGTCGAGCTGATCCGCTCCACCGACAACCTGGTGCGCGCGGCCCGCGACGCCATCCAGACGGAGGAGGAGCGCAGTCTCGTGCTCAACAGGCGCATGGTGGGCGGCATCGCGCAGGAGATCGACGCCAGGTGGGTGCTTGCGTACGTCGAGCGTTGTCGACACGTACACTACCCGGTCTGCGTGCTGGAGTACGCAGAGGAAGACTGGGGCACAGCAGGGAACGTTATCCACTGATTTTGTTCATTCCGGATGTCAAATAAGACCCATCACCAAACCGAGATTCAAGTTATTGAGCGCATCTTTACTGAAACAAGTGTTTTAAGTTGTTTTACTAAACTTTAAATCCGCCCCCCAGCCCATTCTACACAGACGTAAACGCAGTATTTAGCGTATGCTACATTGCACAATAAAGTTCAAACCAAACCAATTTCCCAGTAGTTAATTATTTTTGCTCAATATTACTCAGTATTGTGTATAGAATGCAGTAGATGTTGACTTAGTGTGGACTTTTTTTACACTCGGTATATAGCGCATGTTCATAATTCATCATCTTTCATCATTTATCATCTTCCGTTTGTTTATTCGCGACATAACTAAACTAATTTTTCACTCACCAGATCCGAAGTCCTTCGCATAGAAAAAGAGCTAGAGGAAGCTCGGGGCCGACTCACAGCCATCAGACAAGCGAAGTACAAGATACGCGCGGGAGAAACGTCGGGAGATGACACCGACACAGATGTGCAGCTGGGATATAACAGTGACGCGTCGCAGCAACGGTAACAAAATATATGTTGTGGATATTGTCAAAGATAATTTATTCAAATTAGGCTAAGAATCAGCACTTATTGGATATCAAAATTACATAAGACAGTCACCACTCCCGAGTGCTGTAACCCGGAAGAAGTGGCACAACAAACTGTCCAACAGCACAGCTGTCTGTATAGTTTTAAGAACTTTTGATTAATGTTGGAATGAAAAATTTAGATAATTACCGTCCACTGCTGAACATTGGCGCCATAGTAGATTGTTTTGATAAGTGTCCAAAACAGAGCTGAACTCATTAAAAACTGTCATATTGCCGTAATTACCGTGTTTGTCAATACATAAAGATATTTAACACATTGGCATTGTCTGTAGGCAATACGGTTTCAATAAAGAAATTTCGAATACAATATTTCTACAAAATAAATACATGAACAATATTTTCTCCACAGATTCAAAACCCCAAACAGCAGTTTCGCGAACACCACCTACAACCCCAACAGCACCTACTCTCCGCACAACTCAACACAAATGACGCACAACACTACCAACATAAGCACACACATTTCACACCTCAACCAGTCAATACACGGAACGCCCGGGCAAACTGCGAAAAGCCCTGTTTCACCTGGATACGGATATACTACTCCAAAAAGTCCGACAGTACCTGCTAGACCGGATAACTTTAACAATTTGACAACTTTGAACCAATCATCTCTGAACCAGTCGACTCTGAACCAGTCATCGTACAGTCAGAATTCTGGTTATAACCAGCTCAGAGAAGAGAAACAGTATACGGTTCAGAGTCCAACGTTCTCGAGTTTTAGACCACAGGAAGATCCGAAACAGAATTATGAAGGATTTACTACTCGGTAAGTTGTTCAGAGATATTTTGTTTTGTTATTTTTTGCTGTTTGTTTTTGGTGGTGAATCAGATAGAAGATAGTTTATTGATTTTATGAGATCAGTTTTGATATTATCAAACGTTAGATTTGGCTCATAAAAGGCGATTAAATATTTTGATTTAATAAATAATTGTCCAAAAAAACCGTTTTCCTTGAATAGAACTATCCTGCAGTTACAGGCTGGTTCTATTATAGTAAGTTTGAACAAAGATAATGGATAGATTTTAACTATCTCTATCATAGTCTTGAGAATACTGAATTATTTTACCAAAGGGTTTCTCCACCAAAAACAACGACCATTTTATTTAGCAACACTACAATTCTAACAACTTTTTTTCCAAATTATTAACTCCATACTTTTGCTTTCCACGCTGCCATCGGACACAAACAGATGATTATTAAACTATTTACTACTTTTATATACAAAATACTACTCTTTCAATGTGCCTTCACAACTTATGATATGTGCCTACTATTTAAATTATATATATTAGTTAGTTAGTTTATAAGATTACGAACACAAATATACAAACACTCTGGAAGCCAAATTCAAGGTTAGAATAATTCTATTTTTTAAATAAATTACTTTTACCGGTTATTCTGCGCATTTGACCGCACAATTGTTCAAAATACCCGGGAAAAAATTATAAAAGACGGTATTCGCAAAATAATCAGGAAAAGTAATATTCAATGTGTAGTATTCACATGATTTAGCGTATTTAAAGTAGAACTAGCTTTTTGATGGTATAGTTAAGAAGCTTTAATTACACTATATATATTATTCTATTGACCAAGCAACAATGTTTACTTCAAAATCATTGTGAACAGTGAAATAAATAGCATTGCGTTTTCTTCCATATATAATTTAAACCTATCATAAGCCTGACGTATTTACTTTCAGTTCTTGAAAAAACTAGCCTTTATTTAGCTTTGGCCAATCTAAAGCGAGCGTGCGGGACGCGGGACGCGTCTGCGCGCGTCGAATGTTTTAATGACTGCGAAGTCATACGACTATTTGAGCAAATGTGAACACATCCATACAAGTTCGTTAACGCAATCTGTGCTAGCGAATTTCGTCCCGTATCCCGCTCGCTTGCTAAATTCAGTTTGTCCAGAGCTTTGCTCCTTGTTTCAAAAAGCCATATCGAGTCTGTGATCACTGATCAGTCAATGTACTGTCAATTATTATGTTAGCTTTTATAGTAGGTTGACAGAAATATCAGTAACCAATCATACAAGGTGGAGACAATACTATAGTAAATTAAACCAAATATATCCAATAGTTTAGTCACTATAACTACTCACAGATTGGTGGAACCCATAGTCGGTGCGTCACTACTATTTACATAGTTCGTATGAAAAGAACATGTTCCGTCTTATTTCAAAACACGATCTAACTTTAGTCCCAACCTACACATTCGATTTAGTTTTTGTATTTGGAACTTTATGCCGACTTTAGTAAAGTTCTTAATACAAAATTGACAACCTAAGACCGGACTAAGTTGACAGTTTTGTTAAAGGAACTGTATTTCGATTTCAGTTAGGTTCTTATTTCAAAAACAGGCTTGATGGTTTAAACCATGTCAAAAGAAAAACCTTGTTTTGTAATAAGACCGGTTAGGTTTTATTTGATAGTTCCAAAATACTCTTATGCCAGTATATTACTATAATACTCTTATGTATAGCCAGTTTTTTCATTTATTGTTGTCTCCTCGTTGTCTATGGTAACATGAGATTTACCTACAGATATCTTTAAAAAGCAAAAATAAAATGCATTTATTTTACTGTCATACACATTATCCATACTTCATGCATGTCTTCACGCTTTCTACAATGTATACTCGGCAGAATATAGACACTAGTGTTTTATTTCTATATACTTTTGTATGTTATGTGTTAGCAGATATATCCAAATTAGTGCATAGTAAAACTATTTTATTTAGCTCTATTACTGACTAACAGTTTTGCGTTTTAGTTGAATAGTTAGTAAGAGAGACTAAACTAAGGTTAATGTTGATAATGCCCGGATAATTTACAAATTAAATAAATAAATTTTGTGTAAATTATTAACTTACCCGGTTACTATCAATACTAACCAACAACATGACCCACACTCTACTTGCACCACAGACTGGTCAAGCTTTAAAACTGTTTGTCCTAGCTTTAAACCTAGATTTAATCCTAGATCTATGCCAACATTTAATCCTAGATCTATGCCAGCATTTAATCTTAAATCTATGCTTAGATTTAATCCTAGATATATGCCTAAATTTAATATTATATCTGTGCATAGATTTCATGTTAGATCTATGCCTAGATTTAATCACAGATCTATGCTTAGAAATCATCCTAGATCTATGCCTAGTGTCCGCCAACACTTAAATCTATGCTTAGATTTAATCCTAGATCTGTGCCTAGTTTCCTAGATCTATGCCCAGTTTTCTAGATCGACGCCTAGTTGAGTCTCATGTGCCTTTCATTGCAGAGTCTCTTCCAATGACAGAACGATGAATCAAGAGTAAGTTATAAAACCAAAGCTTTTTACATACATTTATACATACATTATGGTTGATTTTATGTTATTGTATATGGCAATGTGGATAAAGAAATCTTAGCAAATTTGACAGCAATCGATTTTTTTTTAAATTAACGAAAAACTAAGACTTTATTTTGTTTGGACTTGTTAATATGTACCTGACATACATAGATATAAAAAATAACTACTAGGGTAATTTTAAATCTAAGTTTAAATCCCATTTAATAAGTAGCAAGCTTATAAATGGGCATAAATCCACATTCCGGAATGTTACTAAAAAAATCCTAATTGAAAATCAAATAGCACTGCCCGATCTGGGAGCCAAACTTAGGACCTTAAAAATGGCACTTGCGACCACTAGACCAACGAGGTAGGTAGTCTTCGTTCACATTGCCGACAAATAATATAAAAAACAATTATAATATTATGTAAATAAATACATATACATAAAAGAATGTAAATAAATTTTTGTGAGCGTCCATATAAGCTTGAATTCCGCTTTGCAATATGCTAGGAACGTTTTGCTACACTATGTATATTTGCTTTATTTTTATTTATTATTCAAACAAACAAAAAAAATTGTCATCCCGATCTGGAAGAACAGCAGGAATTCTCCCCTTTTGAGGGTGTCACATATACAAACACACAGACCCGGAACAACTATCTGTAGGTCAAACATATGTTTGATTATTACGGGAATCGCATCCGTGAAAATACCAACAAAATTTTACACATTGACCGACAGTTTTTGAAAGTCAATTTATGCAACATGAGCAAATTCATCTAAAGTCTCATTTACACGATGCCAGTTTCTGGTTTCTGCATACAATAAATTTGAACCAAAAAATGTATTGTGCGTCTTTTTTTGTTGCTTCAACATACAGGCAATTAAAATGAAAGTATAGGCTATTAAATGCCACCGCGTGAATTAGTCATTAGGGCCTATGCAAAATGGCGTTTTTTATACGCATGTTCCATGTAACACGCACCGACTGCCCCGCGTCGGCGCGTTCTCTGCCTTGAAAAAGCAGCATTAGTTGCGTTTGCGGTGCTTATACAAAGAAAAGAAATAAGAAAATATTTTTACTGGCATTACAGCAAAAAAAAAGACACCTTTAAACTACAAAAAACTGAAAATAATACGCGTGTCAACGGCGCGTAAAATAGAGCCGTGCAGAGCTTACAGAGATATAAATGAAGTCTTCAAATTATACCTAACATCAAAATTATTCATTCTATGACCATTGACTTTCAAAAACTAGAAGTGACAATATATCTGCTTGAACCCGACGCTCCTAACATATGCGCAAGCGGATCGAGCCATCGTTCTGTACATAATACTGTGTATAGCTTGCGTATTATATAGTTTGTACTGTGTACTGTATTGTGTATCTTATACATGGTACAGCTCTAACTAGGCATGCTCCGTTACTTATTGATGCGAGTGTTTGAATGGTGGTACAGTTTGTGTATCGAAATATGATGGTTCATAAGGAAACTGATAACATTTTATTGTGTTTTGGTGGTATCAATCAGTTTTGATCGGATTTTACTCTGAAATGTCAATCCTAAAACTGACAAAATTTTTGGGTAATTCACAAAGCGACGCCGACGTAAGACTCCTAGGAGTCTAGCAACAATAGATAATTAATTGTGTGTCACTGGTCGAAACTTCATAAATTAATTTTTTTTAGAGCAAGACCGTAATCGATATGACAGCGATATCAAACATTATACCGATATCTCCGAAATATAGATATATTTCCTACATCATCACAAAAAAAAACTTTACCACCACCGAACCCCCTTTTACAAACTAATATAATCTCAACTAACCTGCATGGGGTGCTTCACAAGGACAAGCCTAGAGGAGGTGACAGTGCGGTCGCTAACCCTGCCCGAGGTACGCACGGCGCTCCTGGTGGGGGAGGAGCGGCTCCCCTACCGCAGGGAGCGCGCCCCCCCGCCCCCGCCGCGCAGGGCGTCGCTACTTAGGTGCGAGGATACGGCTAAGTGATAAGCGGTTTGTGATGCTCTACTTCTACCTTTTGTTTTGTTTTGCACTGGGTTGCCAGGTAAGGGGATAGTTTCGACTTGGTTGGGGTGATACATTGGGAGAATTGATAAAATTTAAATTTTCGTTTTTAGTATCGGTAAAAAATCATTTTGGATATTAAAAAGGGAGGGGAACCACTTGGTTTTTTGTTTATGTGTGGGAACATTAAATATTTCGTCGGTCATCATTTTATTGTATTTACTAAAAACCATTTGGGTAATAAACAATTATATTTTAAATATGAAATGGCTTTTTAAAAGCCTTTAAATCTCATCTCGTGGTTGCCGTAAAAGGCAGCAACCATCAGAAATATAACAACCATATCCCATCAAAGATATGGTATACATATAAGCCATAAATTGGTACTAAAATGGGCAAAACATTTAAACCATTGAAAAATACATTTATTCTATAATAAAAAATACTTCAAAATTCACATAAAACAACTATCCCATAGATAACAAACCATCATCAAACCCATCAGTCACATAATCAGAACCTGGCAACCTCATCGGGGTAGGTATGGGGGACTCGCTGTGCTAATGCGGCACATGACACCATCACTGACCGCGGGACGGGAAGGCCATGTAGGTACAGTACCAGCCGGTCTATTCTGTAAAAATCGCACAACGAAAACTTGGGTAAAGTGAGATGTCAATAGTGTCAGTCCCTAGCATCAGGTGGAATGACAGCTCGCTTGCATCTAAGTTTTCACGGTAATATTTTGACAGAATTGGCCGGCCGTTAATATGACGCATTGAGTTTTTTATGAAGGAGCTCGTCCAGGGAGTATTGCTATTTACCATACATACCCCTGTCCACCGACAAGCTGCGCTGTGTGAGGGAAATGGGGTGCCGTTGTCATTATCAGTGATCGGAGTAGGTAGATTGATTTTTGGTACTTGTATCATAAATGCACACAGAAAGAATAACATGGATAAGCCATTTTCCCGGAAAGTAATTCCGGTATTTCCGGATTCAATTAAATATTGTTAATGTTGGTAGTGATATTATTCCTACTCAATTCAAAATTTAAAGGAAGGTATCAAAACTAAATTAATTCATTATTTATCTGTTGAATAATAAAAACAATCGAATTCCGATCGAAGCTTTAATTTTTATTTTTTTACTTTTAGCCTTTTATGGCTAGAACTTTTATAGATGGACATAAATTGTTGCACTTAAATTTAAATATGTTCATAGTGGTCATGGTAATTTGCATTAAGGGTAGAATAAATGACGGGGCCCCATAGAGGGCCAATGCCTGCTGGGGTCGTGAGACTGTTCTAAGGATGCACCACGACTCTGAAACGTAAAGGGCATACGAAGGAACAGGTTGATTTTAGTCAGATTTTAGGACCAAAAAAAATAGGGGTAGAATAAAGAAAAAAGATAAAAATCAACATTGTTTATTGTTAAATATGTACATTTTACATTTATTCACATTTTTAATCTTCATCGATTACAATGTCAAGTAACGTTTTCACAACACAGTAACAAACAAAGATGCGCACTCTACGAACCGAAGTAAACGAGTGAGCTACCTGGCATGTCGTCGGCGGGCGTACGCATTGTTCTGATAACCGGTTATTGTACCACCCATGATCCTTTGTTCTGATTGGTCGTTGGGTTTTGTCAAATCGTGACTGTGTGCCGTTAAAAAAAATATGAAGAATAATAAAGAATAATATTGCTCATTTTATTACAATTCGTACCTTTTTTTGAGGATGGCAAATCATCAAATGACTCCTTCCACTCTGGCAGAATAAAATTCCTACATAAGTTCCGGTTTTTTTTTAATAATCCACCAATTCCGGAGGAATGTCCATATTAATATATACGTTTCGGATCAATGACCCCATTTCAATCTACCTACTCCGATCATTGGTCATTATACAGGATTATTTGTAATACGACGGCAATCCACGGATGTAGCGGAGGCCATTTGCATGCAAATGTCAACCATTTTCCAGTAATCTGACATTTTATATTGTTTTGAAGATATCTGGTATCTTATTGTATCTCGTTGGATAGCTGAGAAGTTGTGCATACTTTGGAATGTTCTGTCGATAAAGCTTATCCATGTTTTTTATATAAATTGTGTGCTCTGATTAAAAAAAAATATTAAAGATATTTGCCATTTTATGGTTGATTATTATGTATTGAAATAGAAGCAAATAATAATACATTTAAAAAAATCAAGCATTGTTTTTTTTTAATAACATTTCAAAGTTGTATACCGCCAAAAAAAAAATAATACTCGGAAATGGTTGACATTTGCATAGGGGTCATATGGGGTACTTTCTTTGCAAATGACCTCCCCTACATCCCCTTATGGATTGCCGACGTATTACAAATAACCCTGTAGACTCATGTGACGGCAAGGCGATGGTGATCACTTACCATCAGATGGGCTGCCGGCTTTTTTACTTAAAAAGATACTGTTACACATGTATGAGTAACAGATGACACACTGCAAGGCCGAAGTTTACTCAAACTCAATGTGACATATGAATGGGCGGGTACTGGAACATTTTCATGTACTTAGGTGGTGAAATAATGGAGAATGGAATACAATTTATGGATGGTAAGAGGAAAAATGATGAGTGAGTGAGTGAGATTGATTGAATGAAGTGAATCGAAGTAAATTGGTTTGCTTCTGAATGTACGAACACTTCTTGGTAACTGAATAGATTGAACTATAAAATACATAATTAAAGAAGTCCATTTGATTGAAGCGATGAACGAAAAAGGTCATATGAAGGAATGATTGAACGAATGATAAGCTTGGTCCTTTGATAATCTTGTGAATATAACATTTTTGCCCTTACAACTAAAATAAAAATGTGTTACTAATAATTTGACAAGTGGAACGACAGATTGACAAAACTTCTAGAATATTCAAAGAAGATACTAATCATTTGTTTTCTAATGACATTTGTTGCCTGAAACTAATTTTCTTGACTTGAATACTCTTCTGGCATGGCATGGTGGTGTTGGTGTCTATTACTCTTCTGGGAAACTTTCTATGGGGCTAACTTCATCACTTTTTGTTCAGCAACTTGGTTTTAATATTATGTTAGATAATTTGTTTAAAACAAAAGGGATTTTTAAATTGGGATGGGATTTGTAATTTGGATGATTTATTTTTGGTTTTGCGTTGTTTATGAGTGAATAATATTAATATTTGAAATTTAGCCTAGTTAAATAAGAATAAAAACACAGAACTCCTAATTAGTTTCGACTTATTTTTGTTTTAATACACTAATCTTTTGTCCGGGCTCATATAAATAGCATCGTCCCTAATTAAGTGGGAGTTAAACAACATCACGACTATTCCGCGAAGGGTTAGCTACAGGTGTACGTATAGTATACACACATATCGCCAGTTGGACTGGACTTGATGGGACTTAACCACCAACATAACTGTCGAACTGATGATGTAATATAAACACCTCTGCCTACCTCTTCGGGAAAAACGGGTATGATGTTATGTTTATTTTGATCTATTTCATAGAAAAGTCTACCTACTACATGCGACAATCAGCTATAAAGTTTTGTTTCACCCATAAACAATTCAAGCCAATAACGTACTACATTAAAATTTAATCAACCAATAACCAACTAAAAATAACATTGCAGCTACGAGACTCGTCTGTACGACACACCGCGCCCCCTTCATGACCCCCCACGCCACCTGGAAACTAAAACCGAAAGACAAGAATCATCGCATTACGACTACAAAGAACAGAAGTATGGTTACGAACCCCCCAAGACCCCACTGAGCCCAAAATTCAACGCCAGAGAACTCAAATTTGATGACAAGGAACCTATTTACTCAACCCTGAAGAAACCATTCGATGGTGTAGGTCAGACGTTTTCTGAACACCAAAAATCTACAGAAGCAATCCCTGGAGGTACCAAACAGTCGGAGTTTAAAATCCATAGCGAGTCTTACCAATCGTATCCTAAAACGGAATTCAGTAAGACGGAATTCCGTGAAGAAGTCAAATCTCCTTTTGCGTCTACTCCCAAGTTTGATCGATCTACCGAGCTGGTCAAAGCAGTAACTCCAGATTATGATAGAATCGCTTCCCCATACAAAGAAAGTTCTACCTACGGTGGTCCGAATTTCATGGAAGAAACTACTACTGAAGTGAAAGAAATTCCGAATGGTACTCAAAAAATTACTACCACAAAAATTTATAGCTCATCGCCCGTCAATTTGACGACTACCAATACTAAATATGAACCAATCCGGCTAGATGGAATCGACGAATTATCGAAGTCATTCGATAACGATTCGAAGTACAGCACTTTAGACTCTCGCTTTAACACTTTAGAGTCTAAACTAAGTTCGGATACCAGTCGATCTTTCATGAGGCCTTCGGAGTTCCAGTCTTCAGACTACCAAGCTACTACAAATGTGACTAAAGTCAAAAAGCCGTCAGAATTGGTCAAAGAAATAGATGCTTTGGACAAAAAGTTCTCGAAACAAACCATTACTTCGGAAACTATTGAGAGGAAGTCGGTCATGACCAGTTCCCATAAGTCAGAATCTTCGTCAACTGTCACTAAGAAATTCGGCAATTTTTAAAGGTGCGTCTCACTATTATGTGTCTGTGAAAAATGCTTTTATTTACCGCTAGGAATTACCGGAATTTAGTACATAGTATATTTTAAAGACGGTTAAAAAAATTTGTTTACCCCGGTAAAATTCGGTTTTTACCGTGGTAAATAACTTGAGAAATTTAAATAGGTTTTTACTGGTAACTTCTTGCGGTAGTTCGTAATTTAAGTGTTGAAATTAAAAGGACTATGCGCGTTTTAAAAGTACTTTAAAATTATTTATATTTTAATAGTAGTGTTTGTAATTTGATGTTTTCTAAAAGTCTCGAAAATATATTTTTATAGCTATTTTGACTTTGACATTTTTACAGGGTATTGGTAGTATTTGGTAGTAGTCTCTAAGTTTTATATGAAAAGTTAAAAAAAATACCGAATAGCCCAATGGGTAAAATGTTAATTTGCGACCGAAAGCTCGTCCATTTGAATCTCAACCTTTTCATTAATGTGTTCTAATATAAAATATGAAAAAAAAATGTTGAAAGTCAAAATATCTATGGAAGGAAATTGTACAGTTGTTGTATATTAAAATAAACCTCAAATTATTTAAAAAAAAATAAGTACTTGGAAAAAGAAAGTGTGTCTATTTAAATGTTTGTCTTTGTGTTTTTGATCTAACATTTTAAAACGACATTTGTTAAAATTGATGAAATATTAATTATTAAAAAAATATAGGTAGGTACCTACTTAGCAGAAAAGTTTTATTAACAAAAATATTTAATGTAATAGTCATAGTAATTCCAAAAACATAAAATATTACATTTTTCGACACGATGTAAATTAATAAAAAAATGTGAGATTAAAAATACAAATTAAAGCAAAGATGACTAAAATTTAAACTAAAACTGTAAATTAAAAAATAAGGTGCTAATATTTAATTTAAAACAAACGGTGTCTTAGTCAGCCTTACAGCCTTAGAGATTTGACGTTCAATTATTATTGTTATTAATACTTGGGTTTAGTGGTGTTAAAGACTTAGACATCTGCAGTTCACAGCTGGATCTGTTTTAACGTTAATAAGAACGGTGAATTCGATAGAGTAGAGTCGTTTCTATTCCAAAATTGGCAGCTTTTAAGGCAATTTCATAGATAGTTCATCCAATTGAATGTATGTCGCAGCTAACTTAACTTTCAACAATATTAAAAAATAATATATCATGCATTGACAATGACATAACATAAAAGATTTTGCTACCATTCTTAATTCACACATTCCATATAAAAGTAGTATTTTACAAATTTGTATAGGTAGTTTTCATAAAATCTCATTAACAAAAAAAAACAACATTTTTTAACATGGTTCAAACGTATTCTTTGACACAACTAAATCCAAGTCCCATTGTTGGGCAAGTTGCCCACATTTCACAAAGTGCTAGCCCCACGGGGACCTTATATTTGATGCCTTCGAGTTAACCAACTGTGCCATTACGTATAGTATTGTTATATAAATTGTTTTTGGATATTTCGTGCCTTTCTCCTATATGTAAACGTTATGAAGGGCTGTATTTTAGACAAATATAGAAAATGTTGAAAAAATATTATAATAAGTATTACATAACCGCTACGAACTGTTTGACAATTTTAAGAAAGAAAATAGGATTATACAGCAGATAATTATACAAAATGATTTTGAAATAACTTCATCAAGTAAAAATAATAATATAGAAGCCGAGGCAACTAGCTAACTTCTCATACAGCCCCATTTATGAAACGATGTGCCATTTTCAGAATATATTTAATTTTATGAATTATACTATACATTTTATAAAAAAATATACTAACTGAATAATCTTCACGGTGTCCTGGTATTAAATAAAGCTAACTTATTTATTGAAATTAAGGTAAATGAAACTAGAAGTGTCAAAAAAATCAAAATTGTATATTATTATAATAGTAAGTAATTACAATTATTTATTCTGACATGAAATACAAAGAAATAATAATATTTTAATTAAATGCAGCGACACTACCTACCTCCTTAGCAGGATGTCGTGAATACAACAGTGATCGTATGGTGCAATTATTTTACAAGTATACTTAAAATATATTTAATATAAAAAGTATTTGTGTACTAATAAACTAAGATTTAACTATTTGACCGTTAACTGTTCACGTGGCAGTTAAATGTCGGGCAAATGGTTAACGCAGCTTGCAAATATTAACGCATTTAATAAAAGGAAGATTTATATTTAAAAAACAAAATTTTATTTTGACTGTTTTTATTTTTATAGCTTAGTGATGGTGTCGACGGGCGAAGTCTCGTGAAGTTATTTACGAAAACATTAAAATAAGATGTAATATAAATGGATAAATTAACACGAACATTACATTTTTCGGAGTAGCTCGCACTCGTGTTCAGTGAAATTAAATGTAAATATTTGAATATAAATAATTTTATATTCAAATGAAGGATTTTCAGGAAAAAAATAATAACGTAATCTTCTGTTTTCATATTATTATAACGTGCCTTATGTGATTCGCAGCTTAAACAACATTTATCTATAAAAAATATTTTACTTATATATAAAATACAGATGTTTAAATTTGAATGTAGCTTCACATATATTATACATTGTACTCTTAGGATAAATGCCCGCGAAAGCGATTCGTCCACTGAAGGTAACAAAACACCAATTCTTGTAGTTTAGGTATATAAAAATATAAATAATTATGTAGAGTTTATAATATATAATACGTATTTTGTATCCAAAATTTAAGGGCTTGTCTATACATTATTGGAACGATATAAAAAATTCGACATTTTAAAACTGTCAGAAATTAATGTTTTCGTGTACAGAAAATAATAATTATAATTGTGTATAGTTTTTATAAAAACATTGAAAATTAAATAATGTCGGAATTATGTTTTCTAAACAGTAAAAATATAATTAAGTGTAACGACAAAATCAGCGCTATGTTATGCTGACATGTTTGAATATTCTTACCAGAATTATATAAATTTATTTAGCTCGTAAAGGGCAAAATAAATATATATTTGAAGGCGTTACAACCACGAGCGATAGTTCGTGTCGGGCTAAATCGTGTCTTATTAATATTAGTAATAATATACTATTGTAATCTATACTCTTAATATAAGCCGTGGTTTAGAGCGCTTAAAGTTACCACAAGAAAGAAACGCCTTATTTTTCTACGTGTCGAATTTTGTGATTAAATCCGACATTCTACGAAAAATACAAACAATATATTATTCTGGCAACATGTCTGGTTTCAGTTTTAAGAAATCTGACTTTACTTAAATATCCAACATTATTTAAGTAGGTATTGTCCAAGGATGGGCTGTAGTCAAAATCCGACATTTTCAAATGAGTGTTGGTTCTTCTGATACGTTGAGCGCTCTAAGCAACGAATTTCGCTTGTACACTCATATAATATATTATTACACTAATTAATTATAATATAAGTATATTATACACGTAATGAACTGTAGTTTTTGATACATATAACCTAAGTCTTGATTACATAAAATCTCTTATAAAACCAAATGGAAAGTAATTTTTACTAATTTTATTGTTTATAAAATCGCTTGGTTTTTTTGTTAATATTATGTTAAATTTTATGTACGATAGCTAGATGTAAGCTTGTATGGTGATCGTGTCGATGTAATAAACTTGTAACTAATAGTGTCGTGGTTTTATTTTGAATTGTCATTATCATTCTACCCTCATATTAAAAAAACCTCGGGCAAAGGCCCTCATAATGAAATGAAATTGTTAATTCTGTAAATATATCAGAATCAGTTTTGCAAGTCTTATTAAAATTAAAAAAAAAAATAGGTACGGTTCGAGCTAACGCCATTTGTTTTCGTGAAAACGTTTGTTCACAACTGTAATCTGACCTACCGCGTCACATGAATTAGCACGAACGTCGCGCCCCGAAGGCAATGCTTCTAAGTTTTTTACTACCGCGCTTTGTAGTAGCGCTCCTATCTTTGCGCGTTTGTATCAAGTTTTATCTCTGTCGGATTACCTAATCTGGTCTCAGATCGTCATTAAATTTGTCACTAAAAAGTTGTTTCTTTTTAGAATTGTATAGAGTTGCTAATCTATATTATTGTGTAATCTAAATAGACAAGTACTTGCATAGTTGTTACAACTCTATAATAGATCTCATCGTCGCGCGTTAGTAATAAACCGATAGGCGATTATTCCCGAAGCGCATACTTCTCTTTGGAACGAACTTACAAAGATTCGCGCGAAAAACATAACCCTTCTTGCGGTCGGGTTATAACCTATAATACATATGCAACTGGTTTTTTTGTTATGTTTGACTACAAAAATTTAAGCATTCAAAGTTTGACGACTTGTGTAGTACTTAGGTAGGTACCTACAGTCCTCTCACAATGTTACCTCTGACAGCAAACTTATAGCAATGAGGTTATACAGAGTGGTACATGAATGGACGTCCAAAAGAAAAGTTTGGTATAGGTACACCACAGACGGTCCTTCTTGTATTTCTTTTTAGGGAAACTAAGAGGTACATTTTTTTCCAACGGAGGTACTAACAATTTGGGTACTAACCATTTGTGAGAATTCAACAAAATCGGAGATGTGTGCCGTCTGTGGCGTGTGACGCGAGTACGCGACCTAACCTAGTGAGAGGAGTTTACTAAACAATCTTAAGTCAGTGCTAGCACTTGGCCAGCCACTATCACGCCCAGCTTGCTCTATCCCAAATAATAAAGTGTGTCGCATCCATCAAGCTACCGACACGACTGAGCAGAGCGCGCCTACTCAAGCAATGAGCGAGCGAAATGAGCCCGCCACAAGACAAGCGAGTGCAACACACAAGCATACCTATTCTTTAATCGAGCAAGCGTAGCGAGCCCACCTTCGACACAAGTGAGCGGAGATGAGCGCAGTGGGTGGCGCTCACTAGTTTCGATAGTGTAGTTCGCTTCCTTGGCCTTTCGATAAAGGTTCGCTTATGAGGGGAGGAGGAACTCGCTTCGCTCGCTCAAAAAAAAACTACACGCTACATTCGCTTTTCTTGTGAGAGAGCTCGCTTCCCTAACAAACTTAGTGCGTTGACTTAGAAGTTTGATTTTTAAGAGTTCCAAGGGACCGTAGACCTAAGCTATGTATTTGACAATAATTTCACCTTGATACCTCCACGCCTTCCTGAGAAAAAAGGTCTTGACAGACTGACAGACAGACGGACAACGAAGTGATCCTATAAGGGTTATTCCTTTTGAGGTACGGAACCCTAAAAACAAGCTACATTGAGTCGACATTTCCTATCTGACAACCCCTGAGAAAAAATGGCAAAAAAAACCCAGTGATCAAAAATTCTTAGTCCAGAAGATCTTGGTCAGATAATTTTAGGAGCATGTAGATCACTGTCGGCAATGGTCTTTTCAGAGAAGAACCACACTAGTGGAACTGTCCAGTCAGTGCAAGCATTTGCTGATAGGTAATCGTGTAGAATAATAATAAATAATCTCAGAAGTTAAGGAGCTCAATGACGAACAATACCAAAGAAAGGACATGAGGTTGGCCGCATAGAGTAGGTACTCAAACTGCTAGAACATCAATAAAAATAACTGAGAAAGAAAAATAAATGGGGGAAAAAGAAACGTGTGTGTGTGCATGTAGACACTGCAACACGAGGTTTAACAATGCATTTCCGACCTAAGAGACAAATTGAAAATATCGGTAATCTGTTTTACAATGGCAATCATTACGAAAACACTCAGTACCAAGAGGCACTAGTGTCTTCCATTTTTCTTATAACATTAATCATAATCAGCCTTTAATGTTTCCACTCTTGGGATCTCTTGGCCTCTTCTTTTCGAGAGGGAACGGGCTGTAATCTACCACACGGGCCCAGTGCGGGTTGGTAGGTAGATGTCACGTACTTATCTTCGAAATATTGGTTCTCGGCTTCCTCACGATGTTTTCCTTCACCGTTTTGAGAGCAGTGGTGATGAAATAATTTACACAAAATAAAGCATCTGTCTGCGTTTGAACCCACGATCTACATGTAAGTCGGGGCCGTTACCATTGGGCCACCAATGCACGTAAGCTATTACTTTTTAGCAAATACAGCCTTAATTTCGAATCGGTGTTTGATTAAGTGTAAATCTATTGTTTAAGTAGCAGACAGTAGCTAATGTATTGATTATTGTTTACTAGCGTTGCAACGCCGCTGTCATTTTTTTTTGGTAGGATCCTTCTCCGGCGCGCACACATCAACTTATTAAAATTTCATCACAATCGGTGGGCCCGTTTTCGAGATTTTGCGAGACTAAACGCAAAACAATTGCTTTTTATAGATGCATTATTTTTTGCACCCCCAAACCGCATGTTGTGCTTCCCAATCACCAAAAATTTAAGAACCCGAAGGAGGGATATTCAATGACGTATTATGGGATATTGCCTGATATGGTTTGTCGCGCAATATCCCTCCGGTTCTATCAAGCTGCTTAATACATTGGTTGACGACTGTATTCCCAGAGAAGTAAGGCAGAGGTGTAGGTACCTATAGTACATCCACATTTTGTAAGTCCCAAATGTTAGAGGGCGAGCCTATTTCCATCAACTTGGCACAAATCCAGACTGGGCTGCTACTGACAAATTCCAGATGGAAAAACCCAATACTTAACAATTTATCCGACCCGGGAATCGAACCCAGGACCTCATTCTCAACAGTAGAGCTTGCGACCACTAGACCAATGAATAAATTATTATTAAATAAATAAATAATGTATGAATAAATAATATAAGCCAAATATTTTTTTTATTTTTTATTATTATTAATTCAATTAAATTCATTAAAAATCATTAGCATTAGCACCCATTGTCTAGGACAAAAGCGTGGTACTCTAACCAGGAAGATGAATGTTACAACAGCAGCTGAAATCTGTTGAACGATTATGTACCTACCTATAGGTAATGTTTTGGGTCATATTTCAAATAGATACGCAACTTCTAAGTACCTACCGGAGTATTTAAAAGTACGCAAATCAAAGCAATAATAACATTCATACACCTGTTTCATTATTTCAGTGAATAATTGGAAAATTTTAAAGTATTTAATAACAAAACAAACATTTAAATGGTCAAACATGCACCTACCTACTGGATCAATATTTGTTATAAATTCGGTCGCGTTTCGGTGTGACGCACTTTTGCTAAAGCAAATAATACTCAATACGTTATTCATAAATCAGACATTGTCTGTTTATTCTGTCATTTTATTTGACTCATATTCATAATTCAACCGAAAGACTGCTGGCTTCAACGCCTCCAGGCGTGCGTCGCCAAATCGCCCGGTCGCCAACACAACACTTCAGGTACCTATACCTACTTAAGTACTCATGAATGTTAGCTGCTGCGATTAATCTAACTATGTTTAGTATCTGTATGATGAGAGAGAGAGAGTATCTATCATAAGACACTTTTATACATTGTTTGGTCAAAACTTTAGAAGTAGATGGCGCCGGCATTTCCTAGCTGACTGATCCCTGAGAAGAAATTCCGAAACATCAGACGCTATAGGTCTTTTTAAAGTCCAAACATTATATTAATCAGGGTTCTATATGAGTCTAACAATGCAGGGCCATGTCGGGAAGAGCCTTTTGAACAAAGAGCCATCGGAGCTTTGAGTCCAATTTCTTGACGTGAGTTTGACAGTGTTACAGTATCGTGTTGTGTGTTGCTGTTGATTTACCATTCAGAAACGGGGTGTTACCCTACTTTAATGAGCAGAAGTAGAACTCTTTGTAAGGGAGCTCAGAAAAACAGTACCACCGTCATTTCTATTTATGGCGCCAAGCCGCGTTGTTGTGTTCAAGCTTGAAGGGTATACTCCGGCGAATAAGTTGGGTCGAGTTGGATAAAACTATATAGTGACTGGCTAAACCTGTGATAAAAGCGAACGGTAAAATCCAAGGCAAATGAATAGTCACAAGACTTACAAATATGCAGATTTGTATTGTTCTCTTTACCCCGCGTCCTAACCAAAAGCGATCGTCGCGTTCATAATATGTCACTTTTTGTTCGGAATAACAGAAGGCGCCCCTGTCGGCACGACCACGCGTTCCGGTTCACCGAACAAACGGTAACATATGAACGGGACGGCCACGTATGCGCGATGATCGCTTTTGGTTAGAACATGGCCTTTTACTGGCGCAAGTAGGTAGATATTTTATTGTTAGATTCGTTCCGGTTTCCGTTCTTATGCAAGCTATCTTATTCTCCTCCTGGCTTCGTAATAATTAAAATACCTGAAAGTAAAACACGACGTCCTTCCTCCCCGAAAAGTAGAGTCGAGTGGACATCCACATTTCACTATCTATGTTTTAGTCCCATGTACAACGGGGCGAGCCTAGTGCCAATTACCGGACAGATCCAGTCTCCAGATTCTGGGGTACTACTGAGAAATTCTCAAATTAATTTTGCCCAATTCAGAGATCGAACTCCTACGGTCAGTAGTCATGCCTACGACCACTAGACCCAACGGGATGTTATATTAGTGGCCTAACATGAAAGAAGGGTATGTACCTATATATGTAGGTACTGATGACGTACAGACAAAACTACCTACAAACTTATCAAAAAATAAACAATTATTACTAACAATAAATCGATGAATACAATACAGATTTTAATTCACCCAACTGTACACACAAAATAAATTATCCTTTCAGTAAAGTTGCTCAAGAATATATCTATAATTTAGTAAGTAAATAAGTGTTATTATATTATTGTAGTCAGATCATTCGTTAGTTGCTCATCAGTTACATTTTGCGACAGCCGTCTCTGCAGCAACATGGCGAAAATTATCATTCTTATAGTGGTGGTCGCGTTTTGTTCGACAGGTAACGTTTATTTTGTGACTAAGGCTGTTTTCTATTATTTTACGATTGGCATTTATAACTACATAGACAGGCGTTCGATAATTAACTATGCAAAAATTAACTTAAGCAGTGTTGGCCCAGTAGCAGCTTACGGGTTATATCTACGTAGGTTTTAGGGCGTGGTTCGATGTGCACTTTACTTCGTGCAATTGATTTAATCACGACTGCTCTTAATACGGCTAACGGACACAGCTTGAGGAAACCGCCATACCCTAGAAGTAGAACCAAATTCGAATATTATGCAACCTGTCCACACCGCGCCTGCGCCTGCGCGGTGTATTACCTACGCCCACTTCCTCTCACAGAGAGGAAGCTGGAGTCACAGCAGTAGGAAAACAAGATATAGACTGCTGATGTTACTCAACTATTAATTATGTAGATACAGATGCACGTTTTTCTGCAAGTAGAGGTAACCTTATCCCTCGTGACAATAACCAAGTTATCTTTCAGCTCTCGCCAACATCGTCAGACCTTGCGCCTTCCACGACTACAAATGTATACGCGACAATTTAGCAGCCAACTCCAACTGCAGGAAGACTGTGAAAGGAAGTCTGCCCAACAAATACTCGGTGAAGGAATTCCGATTTGAAACTCCGTACTTCAACTCTTCGTATATTGATCGGGATCTGATCGTGAGGAACCATGATAAGTGCTTCGTCTCAGAGTTTTTGTAAGTATTAAGGATGCTGTAAATATGGATTTGTCTACAAATGATACTACAAACATGACAGAGGCGACGCTCTAGCGTCGCCTCTGTCATGTTTATAGGGTGACAGTCTCTTTCTACCCGACTGCGCGACGTAAAGGAGGGTAATATGTTTATCAGCCTATTTAATTAAGAATGTTTGCGCCTTTGTGGCGCTCTAGAGACAAAACACGTGGGCCGATTTTAATGATTCTTACGTCAATCGATTTGTCTTATCCTTGTAAGTTTCATTAAAGACATGGCAGTAGGTAATCAAAATTCACTATGGCGACCACCAGACGTCATATTATTGTGAAAATGAAAAAAGTTAAATTAAAAATCCCCCGACACAAACAAAAACCTCTAACAACGGCTGAACAGCTTTTCTTTCTTCTTCATATATTTTTTATTTTTTGTAGAGCGACCTAAGAACAGGTTCGATCAAGTCACCTACTCGTATTAACAAAAAAAAAAAAAACAAAATCGGTTCAGCCGGTTGGGAGCTACGATGCCGCAGACAGACAGATACTCCTTTTCCGTCGGGGGTTATGAAATGAATGTCGACGGACTAAATAATATTATATCAAGTGGGGTACCTACTAGTGAATAGGTTTTTAAAAATCTGCAATAGACTGTAGTGTACAGTTTAGGGTATACTTATAGGGTATGAAGACAGAAGTTTGTTTCCATCTAATTAAAGTTCTCTTTTTACGCAGTCGGGGTAGGTAGGTATTGTAGAGCTTCTAGGACGTTATTAAAATTGTTTTGTAGGTACCTACCTACCAACGTTAGCTAGTTAAATTTCTCGTATAATAGGGGTCTAGTTTATTAGAAACTGAGCATAAATGCAGAATCCGGACTGGCACTGAGAAATTCCTAATAACACATTCCCTGACTTGGAAATCGGACTTAGGACTTCACGCTCAGCAGTCGAGCTTTCGACATTAGACCAACGAACCAGTAGATATAAGTAGTTAGCTGCCTAAAAATAAAAACGATTTCAGCTTCAACACCGACACAGATAAGGCCGTGCTGACCATAGATTGCCCGAACCTGGACCTGGAGTCAGACCGAGCGCTGATCCAACATCAAAGCAAGAAAGAAGACTCCTACTTTTTCTACCATATTCGTGCTTCCTATGGTAAGTACCTACCTACCTACGTTTATCCAAATAAGTAATTTTAGGTCATCATCATCAAGGCCTAACCTTTTCCAAACTATATTGTTGTCGACTTCCAGTCTAAACACGTAGGTATGTTACATGGAGCGACTGCCTATCTGAACTCCACAGCCCAGTTACTGAGTACCATAATACTCTTTGGAATCTCCAGTTAGACCTTCCCGTTCTACGCTATTTACAATGACCTAAGTAAACAATTATACCTATTGGACACAGACTTTATGGTAAAAAGGCGTACTATCCCATTGGTGAATTCTTAACAGACAAGTTGAATGTGTAATAATTGGATGTGTCGTTTTGTGAGTCATTTTTCCGATTTATTTATGCTCAATTTTATTAATGATAATTTAATAATTTAATTTGAATAATAATTATAATTTATGTACCTACCTATTCAAAATTTGTATTCCTATTAAGTTAAACATAGCGATGTTGACATTAGAATTAGATATTTATGTACCTATCTATGTTTTACAAATAAATAATTTGAATTTTGAATTTAGTGCTGGGCAATTTTTTTATACTATGCATAGGAAATTACCTACGACAAAATGTTGTTGAAATAAAATAAAAAACCGACTGCAACTAAAAAGTTCAAAACAAGCTCACTTTTCAAGCAGTCTAATGCAGATGCTGGCAGTTATTTTAGTTCTATCTCGGATTTGATGCCAACAAATGCATCAAAATCTGTCGTTTAAATTTTGAGAGCAGTAGTGATTAAATAAATTACACAAAGTAAAGCGCCTGCCTAGGTTCGAACCTACAATTCGGAAGTTGAGGCCGTTACCACTGGGCCACCACTGCTCTCACTGACTGCCGACTCCTTGTCAATTCAAAAATGCCTCAACTGGTTTTATTGCAATATAGAGGTATGAGGACCAGGGTGTAAAGTTCACTCATCCTCCATATAAAAGGGAGGATCCTCCGACCAGACGGGTGTTGTGCCTGGTGGTCAGGACGTTGTGTTTATGCTAGTCGGGCGGTAAAACTTTTGCTTGCGCGATGCAGGATTTTGCGTGACGTCAGTGTGATGCGTAGTTCGCGTGTGGTGTTGTAGATGCTACAGAAATAAATTCTTTGAGTTTGAATAAATAAATTGTGATCTGTAAATGAAGAATGAAACGCTAACCAAACCAAATGTTTTCAGTAATGATCCGCATCACAGTGAACCTGCCCAGTTGGACCCACATGGACTTGTGCAAGGCGCACGTCTTCACTGACGTACTCGCGCTGCCACGTTACTTCATAAATCCTAAAGGTTGTTATTATACCTACCTAAGTATTTTTAAAGATACCTCTCTCTTTTGACCAGGACTAGGTATGTATGAGTGAGTAATGAACAAGCTTCTACTGAGAAGAAATTAGCGTTAATAATTTTGGACTTATCAGTCTGAAACCAATAACAAACATCCATGGTAGTTTCCTCTCTGCGTGAGAAGAGATCTTTGTCCTGCAGTGGGTATCATAAAGACTCATTGGAGAAAAAAAGGCGGTGGTTACCAGCAGTGCATTTTATATTTTCTGAGTAAGTGACCAAATTGACAAATGAAAACATGTTTACTACACAACACGGAAATACGAATCTACTAAATATTAATTTGACGCAAATAAAGTTGACCATTGACATAAACCCTTATATTGAAGGGACAATACTCATTACAAGTCGACCAAGTCAGATAGACAACCATTAGTGACGTCATTTATTTGACGGATTTGTTCTTTGAAAATCAATTCACCTCTGACAGCATCAACCCAACAGCAATCTTATTAAAATGATAATAAAGATCATTGTGATTTCGACAGACTTAATTGTTAGAGCGAGGCCCCATTAGTGAGTTGCGCTGCGTTGCGTCGCGTCATCGCAACGGAACAACGCATTGTATGCCACACCTGTGTTGCGTTGACGCTGCGCCAACGCAACGCAAGAGGGTATGCACGCGTCTCGGTTCAGCCTTTGCAATGGATAGATACAAACTGTCCGTCGTCGCAGCGGAGCTCCGACAACGCAGCGCATCACCCTCCCTCCCGCTTCGTCTCTTGTCCGTCGATCCGTTGAAACGTCGCGCGCGACGACGCAACGGTCTAATGGGGCATGTCATAAAAAATATATGGAAAACGACGCAGCGACGACGCTGCGAGGACGCAACGCAGCGCAACGTACTAATGGGGCCTCGCCCTTAGTGGCTGCAACCTTATACAAGGAGAAGGTATACAAATCACTGTGATTTTGACAGAGATGCAAAATCACAGGTAGAATGACGGTGAAAGGACGAGCATTTTACCCAGTTATCTTATCGTCTTGGTCAACTAGTACAGAACATTTTCACTACCAAAACCAACGCAACTTCATAAAAACAGTCATTCACTAACCAAGACATTTCTTTCCAAACAGACAAGCCCACAGAAAACATCTTATCGAGGGATTTAACGAAACTGAACACATTTGAACGAGAGTCATTCTTCTATATAGGAGATCGTTTAGCCAAGGTTTTCTTAGACTCCTTGATCTGTGACTACGGTTGTAACCGACTGATGCTCCCACATTATACCGAGGGTTTATTAAATGAGGTTTAGTATACACGAAGACAATAAACTTACTATACTATGTTCAATTTGTGATGGATAATTTGACAACATGCAAACGCAGTGTAGCGCTATTTTTGATTGTGTACAAAAAGATGAAGGAGAATTCATTTGATCCTCTACAATTTGTGTCCCAAAATACTGTATCAAAATATTTAGCTATTCTAAGTACCTTTTCAATGTGTGGCTACACATTAATACAATATTATGGAACAAAGATTGTAGACAATTAAATTATTTCTTGCCGATGTATGGACATGTTTTTGAGGCTACAAGGTCAAAGCTAGATCGAACATTTGCGAATCTGCCGATCTATTCTGCACGAATCTCACCGTTAGAACTTAGGTGAAGAGAGTTGTCACTCCAAAAGATGCTAGAGATTAACACCATTGACAGCTGACTTCACCTAAGTTTTCATGGTGATTTTTTTTATAGAATAACACTACAATATCTATAGTCGAATACCAACTTACAAATACTTATATCTAAATCAAAAGCATGTACCTTATTCAGTCAATCTAAAATGAACAGATGTTAAGTTTGATATTAAGTAAGTACTTTCATTCATAAGACATTCTGATTTGTAATAAAATACATAGGCATTTACTTCAACTGAGTCGTGTAAATTTTACAGAATACCGTTCCCTACTTCTAGTTTTTTATTTACTCCACAATGTCACCTTTTCCTTACAACACATGCATGCTTTGCGGCATGAAATAAACCTTACCTTGCAACATCTTCTCAAATCAAAACAGCCCGCGAATATCAAATGTGTTTTGCAATTTGCAAGTCAGTGTCAGGTTGTATGTTGATCATAATATGATTCGCGACCGTAACCAATGTGTGTGTATTTACGGAATTATAATCATACCAAAATCACCAATCGTCTCAGGGTAGAATTGGCGTCAAATGTCATGATTTCTTAAAATACTCGTTCAATAGCGCAGAGTGGTATTGCTGATTCTTATAGCAACACACCTGTATTACGCGAAAGCTTGGGCAGAGTTGCACCTATAGTACACCCACATTTCACCAGTGATGTTGAAGACCCATGTAACAGGGGGCGAGCCTATTGTCAGCAACCGCGATAAATCTAGACTCAGGGCTGCTACTGAGAAATTCTATATGGAAAAACCCAATAATACTTTACCCGACCCGGGAATCGAACCCAGCAGCATAAGCTCAAGAGTAGCGCGGGCGACCACTAGACCAACGAAGCAGTCATGAGATCTTATGATTATATTTTACGTACATAGGTACATATTTGTTACGGCCGCGAATCATATTTTATCAACATACTACCTGACCTGTAAATTGAAAAAAAACCTAAGAAAAATGGAATTTTGCGGGCTACCCTGGCTCTTTCACCATAATGACAACTATAGCCGTACAAGATTCTTTTGGCGCGTTGCCAAAATCGAAACTAACGCCGCCATCTTGTCTTGTCAATACAATTTCTGTGGAAATTTCTCAAATCTTTACCAACAACGCCCTCCTGTCACTGTCATTCAGGCGCCAAAAGATTATTGGAGCACTATTTAATGAACAATAGTAATTAATTTATTCACGCAGACGGATAATGGTGCACGCAGTAAGTATGTTAGCAGACAGGAAGGCGCTATCCCATCGAGGTGTAAAGTAGGAACACTCACAGTGCGCCAATTGTCCCTGTAATGCGCCTATTGCCATAAACCCTGCACAAAGACTCCGTACTGAGCATTTCGTAATGGGGAATAAGCAATCGCTAACACTGCCCGACCACGGGATCGAACACAGGACCCCATGCTCAGCAGCTAAACCAAATAAGGCACAGAATTAACTTGCATTTAATATTAACTGCAACATCTAATACATCGCATCACCGGGCTACAAGACTGCACTCAACACTCCAACATCAAACATGTATCGATGAAGAAGGAATCGGACGAAATCTTGGATGGAGATATATATATAGGTACCTACTGTTAGAATTACTGTTTAAAATATGTTCACAAACGATAATTAGTTAAACGGATATTGAGTTTATTTCACATTGAGTACGGTACAGTAGGTACAGTTACACTTCGACTGATGACAATCAATAAAATAAGGGATAGTTCAACCTTTCGACAACAAGACGCAAACACGGGTAGACATGTTTGAATTTCTTACAATAATAATGTAACAAAATAACAACATTTTTTTTATGTAGGTACACCATATACCTATACCATATACCATACCATACTTATACCTACACCTATATACCTACACCATAAAAATTACAGATATAACGTAGAAATGTTACATAGGGTGACACAATGGGCGGTCTTATCGCTAAAAGCGATATCTTACAGACAACCTTTCCTTCTGGAGAGACAATACTGCAGGTAGTCAGTGGTGTAACATTTACATATTTATATATCTATTTATATCGACGAAAAAGTTATTTTGTATTTTATATACAAATATAAGACTAAGAGCTCGTGTGGAACCCAAATATCGAGCTTTTTCGTATACCCAGGCTTTTTTAAATGGGTCAGAACTGTTTTGAGGTCAAACTACTAAATACCGATCTTGCTCCACTTTTTAAAAAAATAGCATCGACTTTATCTGTAACAGGGCGACCACAGCGAGCTGCATCTTTGACATCAACATTCGTTCATAAACGTCACATATTTTTTTCGCGCCTTGTGTCCAATTTTTCGCTTTTTTGTAATAAAACTTCAAAATGTAAATGTATCGAATTTCGTCGTTAGATTCCGTAGACAGAGAATGCTATAGACGCATGCAAAGCGTGTCGCAGAAAGAGACAAAACAAAAATACGTCACACATTTAGGGTTACCGTGTGAGGAAAAATTTACCCCACAATTTTAAATGTCTATAGATCATTTATGTTTCTCATAAATCGTCTTTAAATCAGTGTCCGTTCAAAATACATATTTGGGAACCTAGATATTCTGTAATACAATCGGAATAAATACACCCTAGCTACAGATTCCTAGATATAGGATTATGTTTGATTTACAAATTATTTTGGTACTTATTACGTTTGCATGAACTACGCATGCTCCCTCAACCCCTTAACCCTTTGACCGCGCGTGTCGCATAATATGCGACAAATATTTTCGTGTCCCTATCGCGCGTGTCGTATTTCTGCGACAGAAAACATGCATGATTTTTTCGTTCTATTTTCGTCCTAATAACTGTGTGGTACAAATAAAACGAAAAAAAAATTTTTTTTCGATTTGTAGCCGCGCGCTGGGGGCACGGCCATTGATAATTAGCCACGCGCTTAAAGGGTTAAAAGCAGGAGAGAGTGACGATGGATGATGATGATGTGATTCTAAATACCTACATTTTCTTAGATGATAGTAGTATCTGGCTTTGTAAATAATACAACAAGTTTATTTTTAATTAGCTTTTATTGATTTTACACGTTATTGTCCTAAATTGTCCGTCAATAACGTATTTCAATAAGTATATTATAGTAATTTGTAAGTACAAATACTTGTACTTAGAAATTATTATAATATACTGTACTTACAAGAATGCTTAAATTATTTTCAATTTCCATATTCGTTTCTTCATGTAAACTGATGGAGGAAGATGATGGAATACAGGCCTTTGATTCCTAAAAAAAATTATTATCTTTAAGACGTTAATACAAAATAGATGTAAGAAGATGTTGTTTACGGAAAATGATATTTTAAATTCTTGATCGATATTTTGAATCGCGTTCAGAGTTTAAGATAAGCCTGTCTCAGTCATTTATTGCACATAAAATGTACAAAATAATAGTTCGCAACAGATAATTGTAATATAACAGTTTTAAAAACACTGAACATATATAAAAAACATATAAAACCTGTATCGAAACTTAATAATTATGTTATCAACTGAATGTTTAGCAGAATAGGTACTGTATTCGGTAATAGCAGTGTTAGTTTCTTCTTTTTATTTAACATTTTTTTTATTTAAATGCTGCAAATTTTTGATGACGGTTTTGGTGTCCAATCTGTTCGTCCTGTAGCTACGATCCAATTCCGACGTAAATTATCATATTCAGGGAAACTGCAACAAGCCATTAATCTTTCAGATAATAATATACAATTAACTAGCTGCGCCCCGCGCTTTTACCTGCATGTGTCTCGGTTCCGTGAGAATATTGCGATAAAAAGTATCCTATGTCCTAACCCAAGTAATTTATCGATGTGCCAAATTTCATCCAAATCTGATAAACCGTTTTAGCGGGAAAGCCTAACAAACAAACCAACAAATAAACTCAATTTCGTATTTACTTATAATATTAGTTAGGATTAGGATACACACTACAGAATACATATTTCCCATAAAAGTGGGCAATAATTTATGGAAAATTGGCAACACCAAAATTCTTAGGTTAGAATTTAATAATGTTAATTTTGTGCTTTTTATCGATGAATTTACGTCTAGGGTACATTATTCACAATGTATGAACACAGTAAAATGTTATTGATAGCCTAGTTACTGATAAAAAGTGCTATACTTACGAATGAACGGACAAGTCTGGCATTTTCGTTTCACCTATCACTTTTAGACCTTAGATCGCTACACCGCACCATGTTTTTTTATTTAATGGTTAAAATATTAAGACTAAATTGTTCACAACATAAAATAACATAAATTACTAAACTTAAAGCACATAAAACTGAATTTTACAAGAAGACGATAACTATCTGTCAAACTTTGTTTAGCAAAGTACTATGCTAAAACCGTCAAAATCGTGGCACGCGCTGTGAAACAAAAAATCTCATCGTTCTGTCTCATTTCTTTACACGACATCGGCGTAACTTGCTCTTTTTCTTGTGTGAATGCGACAAAACACATCAATTTGTCTATAGCATTCTCTGTCTACGTTAGATTCAGTCATTTTGGCGGACAGCGGACAGAAAACCAATAGAAAACTGGCGGGAAATCGTTTTTACTTTTTATTTTTTTAAATGTTATCTTTTTAATGGTATCAAAAACAGCCAGACACAAACAGTACAGCCAAAGGGATTTTACTACAACTTTATACCTATAAAACACGAAAAAACTTTTTCCTCGACCTATATAGGTACCTACTTACAATAATAAACATGAAACAAGAACAAGGAACTATAATAATTATGCAATGATGATGTAAGTGTTATTACCAGAATTTTAAAAGTGGACAAAGATTGTGCACGACGTATCGACACGGGTAAGGCATTCCATAACCGTAGATACAGCTTGAACTGTAAAAGACTTGTTATAAAAGCTGGTGGAATGCATTGGCATCTCAAGTCTTTAAGTTTTCCGATGACCTCAGATGTCCATTATATGTGTCATGAAAGAAAACTTGAAACGTTGTTTATGATAAGAGAACCCTCGCTTATCATAAATAACGTAAGATTGAACAGAATACTGTAGAGCTGAAATAAAGATATGAGAATTCCGGCGAAGACGTATGGGAAGCTACGTGAGCGTTGTACGCAATCCAGAAATGTGATCATATTTGCGCAGGCCAAATGTAAATCTTATGTAAAAGTTTCAAAGTTTATCTAGTTGTGCTCAGTGTGATCGAGATAACTGACATCAGCGTAGCAGAGGCGTAGTGTGCCATCTCGGCGCCCGGGGCGGGAGACCCATTTTGCCGCCCCCATTCAAGACTGTTTTTTTTTTTTTTAATAAAACGTTGCCTCACACTAGGAATTTCTCCTGTATCGTGGGTGCGTTTACAAACATTTAAACTCACGTACACAAACGGCCAGACCCGGAACAACTACTTGCAGGTCATACAAATATTTGTTCCGCGCGGGGATCGAACCCGCGACACGTTACGCAGCAGTCAATCGCTTAACCACTGCGCCAACCGTGTCGTCAAAATTAAAATTTAATTTCGAGACATCATTTCACAGGCAATGAGGTATCTTTTATTGAAGTTAAAATAGGATCAGCGGTTTCACAAACGGATTCTACGGGGCTTACGAGCAGCGAAGTCAGAAATAACTTTGTCAAAATCAATATTTGCAGCCAATTCTTGTTCAAGCGACAATATAGCCAAGTTTGATAGTCATTTGAGCTCATAGTGGATCTGAGAAAATTATTGATTAACTTCAACTTCGAAAAACTTCTCTCACAACTAGCGACACTAACTGCCAAAGTCAAATATATACGAATCAAGATGACTATATTTGGAACCGAAATTCCCAGATTCAGTTTTTGAATGAACTGGAGGAGCTCCAGTGGTCCTTTGCCCCTTATATCTTCCTCTGATCCAGAACTGGCGACAAACTGCTGGAGACGCTTCCGCTCCATCTGAAACTCGTCCTTGTCGATGTCTTCTAATACATGGGAAAGATCACACTCGTACTTGCTGTCCAAAAGTTTCGCTGGCGTCAAAAATCCGAACTTGTCCGCTATTTCTTGAACTTGCTGGAATTGAGTCGTCATTTCTTGAATGATCTTGTCAAATGATGCGAACACCTCTCGACGAGCAGGCACTCCGCCTGCTCGTGAGACAAAGCTGCATCTGCGGATTCATCGCCATGCATGGGTTTTTTCCTGCGAATTCTTCTCGTTTTGAGTTCGATTCCGAGTTTTTCGCAGAGAGTCTTAGCAAAGTCGATTGCGGCTTGGACGAAACGGTCTCCACTTTCCACTAGAAGAGCTTTTAAAGCGCAGAGTTTCTGAGCACACCTATCCACACTCAGTCCTCATTGCTGCAGGTAAATCTGTGCGTCATCTACTTCAGGTAGCACTGCAGCCCAAAAGCCAAGAAAAGCGAGGAAATTGAATGACTGCATGGCTGTCAGAAGAAGACTGGCTCCCGATCTTGTTTCGGAAGTTTGAGATGAATCCGTCAATTCTTCCAGTACCTCAAGAACTTTCTCAAACTTATTTTTAAGCGTCTTGACAGCGTCATGTCTAGCGCTCCAGCGCGTTTCACTGCTTCACCTGTGACGGCAACCAAAGCGTTCCACCGAGCAGTTGATGCAGAAAAGAAGGCAAATAGCTTCTCCAGAGTTCCAAAAAACGTCACGGAATTCACTGATTCAGAAGCAGCGTGTACCCCAGCCAAGTTAAGTGAGTGGTTTGTGCATGCAACGAATGTAGCTTTCGGATTCAGTGCTTTAATCCGGGCTTGAACTCCATTGTGGATCCCTGAAATTGTGGCAGCGTTGCCATAAGCCTGTCCTCTCAAATTCTGTATGTCCAGTCCATGTGATGTTATCTTCGCGATTATATCGTTGCTGAGATCTGCATTTTTTCCTTTTGGTTCGAAGAAGTCCATGAAAGATTCTACCACGGCGACCTTTTCTCCTTCGATATGTACGTATCGCAGAACCTGGCTCATTTGGTCTTTGTGGGAGATGTCTGGTGCCTGTCGAGGATTACGCAATAATATTTACCTTCTTGAATGCGACGGATGATGGTGGATCGAAGTTTATAAATTCATTCTGGGTTTCTGGAGATAGATACGAAACTGGGACCTGGACTGGGAATCTTGCTCCTAGCTTTATCTTTGTCAGGTGTTCCATTAAAAGAGGGTCATATTTAGCTAGGAGGTGCACTAACTCCAGAAATTTCCCGCGATTGCCACTATCATCCCCTCGAATGTCTTCTTGGTGTCCTCTGAAGGCCAGGATTCTGTTTGGCTAAGAACTGGGTAATATTCAGCAACCGGTACAGTACATCCCTCCACTTCTTCTCCTCACTGTCGAAAACTTCTTGTTGTTTGTGTTTCTTGTACGGTTCAGGGGAAATTCCAACTCCTTCCATTTCAAGAAGCTCTGCTCGTGGTCCAGGCTGTTCTCATGGGGTCTGTTTCCTGGATTTAGCTTCCACCTTTTGTTGAATCCTTCTTCAGATGCGAAGTTCGAGCCGGAATTGCCAAACAGCTTGCAACAGAAACAATACAAGGATTGTTTCAAAGGCGAGTACACCATCCATGTTCGGAGAACCTTTTCACCGTTAGATAATGGTTTTTAGAACCACTCTCTGGTTAGTTTTTGGGTGCCGCCATTCGTTGAAGTCCCTGAGCGAACAACATCGGCAAATTCGGAATCGGTGTGCTGTACTGAGTCAGATCCACGACGTACTAGAAGCGTTCTGACTTCGACGGTCATAGTAGGCGAGAACCTACATCGTCGAGATTCACATCTTTGGCTTCGGCAGGAGCAGAAGGCTCGATTTCAATTATGTCTTCTTTGGCAACATCGTGGTTCACTTCTTCTGCAAGCTTGTGACTAGATGATTGAGGTACTTCTGGTGAGTCGACTTCGTCTTGAAACTGCTCTGTGGTAGGACCAGAACGACTTCCAACTTTGACGGCAGGCACGTCTTCTTCTTCTGTCTATAAAATAAGTTATGCATTCCCATGAATATTGGCCGGAGGACAATTCTAGGCCACGCACGATTCTAGACGGAGGAATCATATACTTACATTGGAATAACTTCCGCTGCTGCTGGATGCCGATCCAGCAGCAGCACGAAGACGTTAACGTGGCTTTCGAACCAGAACTAGAACTGAAATATTGCAGTAATGCACCTTGAGACTTCTTCGCATCTGCTTCTTTCTTAGCCTTTTTCTTGTGGTATTCCGCACCGCTTTCTTTGACAATCATATGTTTCGGAACACTCCCTTTCAGTTTCGCGAGTCGCGCGATAATAACGGAATGCACCCTTACGGCCTTACTCCTTACTCACCGTTTACGAATTCATGGAAATCAGCCGAGAGCGTCAACGACGAATCACAGGCAGGGTGGCCAATTTCCCCCGGCCTTCGCCCCGGACGGGCCGCCCCACCCGCGCTACGCCACTGCAGCGTAGTCAAGAATAGGAAGTTAAAAGGGATTGTGCAAGCGCAGTTTTAGTGGCAGTGGGAAGAAAGTTCGAAACAATCGTCTCTGGGACTAACACGATGCAAAATGTTTGCGACCTGTGTTGAGGACACCCAGAAAGATGTTTGTCGATCCAAACCCCAACTGGAATAGCAGTTCCGTTACATTGAACTTGGAGAAGCTGCGACCAGTTTATGTTGGTCATCCTTGAGCTGCCAACAACAATTAACCTGCGACCCATGTGCCTCACTCCAGTCGCATATTGAACCCAAATCCTTGTTTATGATATTAATGGATGCAAATAAATTAATCAATCTTGTCTAGCTAGGGCTGCTCCATCTTCGAAGCCGAAAACCTTGACTAGGTATTGGTTTAAATTTATGGCATGACAAGTGGATCGCCACGGGTGACTCCATCTCTGCTATACCTATAATCTCATATCGGAATCACGTATTACAAGTTCTGCGTGATCATTGTACATATGTATTATATAAGAAAAGAAACGGGCACAATGTGGCCAATATATTCTTGCTTGCCAGAGACCTAACTGTCTGTTCATAGAATTAAAGGCATTATTTGCATCGACGAGTAGCATTCTTCAGTTTGACCCCGGTTGGCATTATTATTGGAAAAGGTTGTTTAAAGGTTCTAGGACAATGAGGACACTGCATGGTATTTGATGAGGTTTCGTTTTCACTTGTCGAATTTTGGTCTTGAGTATTCATCTACACAAGATTTAGAAGATTTAGATGATACAGGAAAATATTAAATATGAGATTCAGAAGATTTAGATATGATACAGGAAAATATGAATTAGAGTAGGTAATAAAATAATAATAATTAGAAAATTAATAGGAAAAAAATTCGTTGTTGGCGCCTTGTAGCTAGGCAACATCAATATATCTACGTTCATATTTTATCAACTTTTCCACTTCAATTGCTTTTTTACCAGGGGTAGACGCTTCCCTTTTCCTTAGCTCGTCTTTTAATACTGCTACACTCCAAGTCCCATACATATTTATCTAATCTTCGTTTATTTGTGATCGACACAAAAGTAAACATAAACAAAACAATGGTGGCTTGTAGACGGTGAACAGTGCTTCCACCTAGGACGAGCTTCCAGCTTTTAACCCCATTTATACAAGGTGTTGTTTTGCATCCTCGTCAAATTCGAGGAGGTAACTATGCTAATGATTCTCGACACGAATCAATAATAAAATAAGTAGGTATTTATTTTTATTTTTTGTATTTTTCGGAAATCGGCATGTGTAGGGTCCGTGTGATACCGCCCTGTAACTGCGCTGTAACTGTAAAGCATACACACAGCGACATAGTCGTACGACACCTTACCGCATACGCAACGGGGCGATTTTGTTCTTTGAAAGTGGAGTATTCTGAAATACTGTCAAACTAAAATACCTAAAAAAACAAGTATGTATTAATTATTGAGCAGGATCGTAATTTTATTTGATTATTTATGTCTTTCATAACAGCCTCCTGAAATTTGACGAGGATGCAAAACGACACGTTGTATAAAAGAATTATAAAATACCTATACCTAAATTATGCTTAGATGGCAGTTTGGGGGTAATTTTTTAATATTTTAAATGTCTTCTTTTTCAGAACCAAGAACAGCGAAGTTCTTGTCGAAAGATTTGCGTCTGTTGCATTTCTACGAAAGGGAGAATTTCTATTACAGGGGATATGCGTTAATTAGAATCTTCATAGATAATATAATTTGCAACTATGGGTGTCGCCCACATATTCATTGAAAGTCTATGTGGATATAACATCATAGAAAGCATACACATAATTATAACTTTGAAATTAAATTGATCAAAAATGGATCTTTTAGGTAAGTATAGCACGAGAAATTTTATGAGTTTTTATTAATTTGGTAATATTAAAAATAAGGATGTTTGGTGTTTTCAAAATTTAAGATTTACATTTAAAAAAAAATTCAATCAAAAATAAATGTTTCGAAAAATTTTTGTCTTCTTTTTATTTTCTGTCCTTGAAAATCTATAAGTAACTAAATAAATCTATTAGCAAACATTACAATTTCTTGATTCGATGCAGAATAAATATAGTGTTATGCCTGTTTTCACTAAATCTTTGGACTAAGAAAGTGGTGAAGGATCACAGAATAACGGCTGTTCAAGTACAGGCCGTTTTTTGACACCTTAAATGTCAAATACTGGTGAAAATGACAGAGTTTCATGACAGCCGATATAATATGACGGAGCCGCTGTCTTGGGTAACCAAAACATGAGACTCCTAAATGAACGCATAAATAATAGCTTACTGTTAGATTTTCAATGCTCGGCTTAGCAACGAAAGTTCAAAATCCAACAGATCGCTTTTATTTAGGCATCGCAATAATAAAATAAGCATTTGTGATACAATATGACCCCTAGAAAGAGTAATCTTTGTATGTTGTATTGCAGTTGGGTGGGTGTTCTAAAAGAAACAAAGCCACAGTTTTAAAAACTTTTATTTATAAAATTGGTTGACATTAGAACTACGCATACGGACAGGCGAAGCTTATAACAATATCTTAAACATCTCATATTTATTTATAATCTGTGAAAAACTAATTTATACATTAATATCAATCGCTTGGGACTCACTTCAAACATAGTCTCACTTTTTATTATTTCACTACTTATTTAGAGGCGGCCTATTTTTGTTTAACTAAGTTAATGAGTCATTAACATGACGATAAATTAGTTAATCGAGCCATCAACTCGACGAGAACTTCGTTGAGAATCTTTTCATAATTTTACTAAGGTCCATTCAAAGTACCTGGACCAACTTTAACAGAACAACGTAGGTAATTACTCATGAACATGGCCAACTTTTAGTATCGTCAAACGGGGTGAATAGAGACGAAACATTAAAAGGGATTTTAACCTTGAAATAATACTGTTAGTTCGTCCTGGTATTTAGTTTAGTTTTCATTGTGAACAGCAAGTTAGTTATGTTTCATTAACTTTTATAAGTGCGACAATATAGATATATATATATATTTTAGGTACATAGTTGGCAAGGTTTACACACTACTAGCCTTCCAACGGATAATTCTCCAGACATATTCATAAATTATTTGATCAGGCACACAATAATATTCTCTAAAGAATTATCCTAAAACATATTTATTCATATTACGATATTATTATCTGAGTATTAATATTTTGCAGAAAAAAAACGATTTTTCAGTTATTTTATTAGAGAACCAACAATTTATCATTTTATATATAAAATGACATAAAATCAAAAATAGGCCTCCTCGCATCACTATTAATATTATTATATTTCTTTACGTGTTTTAAAATAGGCATTATCACAGACCTATTACGAGAATTTAATAATTTATTTAAGGAATGATAAAGGTACTCTACCAGTAATAGTACAATATGGCCGATGACTCATGGCCGCCGGCCGGTCTGAACATAACATAGGCTCTGCGTACTTTCGCGCATGTTCTCTCACTCACACTCGCCCCATGTCACTATTTGTTTTTTTATTGCGCAGCCTCGTGCGCAGAGTTCGGACCGGCCATGGTTCATCAGCCGTACTGTATTGAATTAAGATACTCCTGAGTCACTTTACTAAAATAATATGAGATTGGAAATAAATGACTACGGACACAATTATTTTTCATTGCAAAAACTGACAGACACGTTAAAAAAACTAGCTAATAACCACCACGCATGCATTCTCCAGAGAGTTAGGCAGAAGTATTTAGTACACCCAGATTTCGCTAGTTATATTTAAAGCCAAATCAATTAATAATGATGAATTAGGATTATTAGGAATCGCAACAGTTTTTGCAATGAAAAAAATCTGATTTTATGGTTTTAAAATGCAGATTACAGCATATTAAGCTTGTACATAAATATATTTCTCTTAAAAATAATAAATGTAAAATAAATTAAATATAATTTGAATCAATAAAATTTAAGTTTTGTTACAACATCTTTTGTATCGATGCACTACGCGTATATGAACGTTGCGCATAATTTGTGTGCGCATCTTCCATATACGCAGTAGTCCTGACGAACGCATGGACGGCAATCAAGATTATATTGATACAAGCAAGGACTCCACTCGGTTTCTGAACGGCAACACAAAAACTAACTGACAGATTGTCAAACTTATGAAACACCGTGTCACCGGTGACTGAAAAATTGTGTGGAAATTGGTTGTGATGTTATGGGCATGTCATGAGGAAAGTTTGTAGTATGAATGTGGATGGCTGTAAGAGTAGGGGAAGACCAGAGAAATGATGGATGGACTGTGTGTAAGATGATATGGATAGAAAGGTTAAGCTTCTGAGATATAGAAGTACGCAAGAGACGACATGCTGCGCCGACCACAAACAAATTGGGATAAGGACAAGAGAATGATGAGAGTGTCAAACTCATATCAAGCGATTTGATTGGCTTGTTGTTGTTTCAACCAGCCAAACACAGCAGTTTCATCAATCTGTCTAGTCTTGATTTGCCTTTCGTTAACCTACTGCGATTGTATCATCATTTTAATTTGTATCAATGCAAATTATGTATCATCAATTCATCATGGAGCAATATAAAAAAATAATGTATATAATTTAAACAGTTATGTCCTTAAAATAGATCTAAATCGAATTAGAAAAAATACCGTTTTAAGAATCACTAAGTATGAGCAAAGTTTTTAAGACATGGCGATGCATCGTGCATCAAAATCAGCGATACCCAACCTATGGCATTTAGAGATTTAGTGCGTTATCCGCCGGCATCGTCACCGAGAAACGAGATTATTCGAATTGACCGTGACACGGTAAATGTATGTATAGCTTCTTCAGCAACGCGCCGGCGCGCGCCGCCGCCGTCATCTCGTTCTCAGTGACGGTGGCGATGGACAAATGCCCTTAGGACCACTTGCAACACAAACCAGTACATGCGTTTAGCGCGAAATTTAAAACATAGTTGGTCTCTATAATCTTCAAATGATTGACAGAAAAAAAATAATGTATTAATTCGTGATTTGTGGTGAAAAGTATCTTTAAAATAAGGTCTTTTTAATTATTTCATCATATTTTTTTTTCTGCAATCCGCATTTATCTTGGTTGGGTACAGACGACTTTTAAAGTTATTTTCAGTAGAACTATAATAATAATAGTTTTTTTTTCAATTTCCCGAGCAATTTCTGTTCGAAATATTGTTTGTTAACAACAACACTCCACTTTATAATTTTTGGAATAATTTTTATTATTCTCTTTCACTATTAAAAAGCTTATTTATAAACAACTATCAACAATACGGCACCAGATCTTATATATATACTATATTTTATATTTTATAAAACTATCTACACAATTTTCTTGTCGGTAATTTTGTGAACGTTTTCTTCTTCTATCGATATTTATAATTTTAACAACGGACTGGCTATTGTATCACTTTATTAATATACATTTTACTTTAAAAGATATTTGTATATTTATAAAGCGAAGGACTTATAAGTTTTTCACATCGACTATTATTAAAGGCAACTTTACTTGGGTATAATTTATTATTATTGTTCTTTTTAAGATTAAAATTACTTTTGGATACGGTATTACCTAGCTCTTAGGAAATGTATTATATTTTAACGGTAAAAACTTTAATTTTCTATCGACCGCCGATTATTTCTAATTTATTTTAAATTACGTAACATTTTTTCCCATAAACCCATAACATTTTCCATAACTTTTAATTTCCTAAACTATGATTTGATTCATTTTATTCCACAATTGTTCTCAATACAAGCGGCTAAATATGGACTCCAGTGATTTTCGCACACTTTTTTAATTCATAATTTTGTATGACGAGGCGCTGATAGTTTTAATTCATAATTTTGTATGACGAGACGCTGATAGTTTTAATTCATAATTTTGTATGCCGAGGCGCTGATAGTTTTACAACCTTTAATGAAAACTTTTATTTTAATAAAACGTAATTTTGATACTACTAGTTTTTAAGTAATCAATTATATCTATCACCAATATTAACAATATTTTTCGAGAGGCCCCTTAACTGGGTCAGAAGTGCTGGCCACAGTCAAAGTTACTAAGAAAAACATGAGTCTCTTCTCTAAGAGCACGGTATGTATAATTAATAATTCTTAAAAGATAAAAAAAATAAAATTGATTTTAAAATATATCTGAGCAAATAATTGGGACAAATCTACTAAGTAGCTATTATATGGAATGTAGCCAATTTCAAATATCAAATCAAAAAAAATGTAGCGCTTTATATAGTTATAATTTGAAACATCTAAAATAATAAAATAATAATTTATTTGTTGTTTAGCCAAGAATTTCATTGTTTTTAAAACCAAGGGACCCAGGGTATAATATAAATCAAGTTTGTCCAACTTAATAGACAGCTGTGCTGCTGGACAGTTTGTTCCGCCACTCCTTCCCCCAGCTAAAGCACTAGCAAGTGGTGAAGGGCGGGCGTGCCGGGGGACTGTCTTAAGTAATTTTGACGTTCAAAAAGTGCAGATTCTCAGCCTAAATAGATTTTAAATTAATTTTGATTTAAATATAAATTAATAAAATTATTGTAATGTTACACATTTTATGACCCGATGATATTTTCTTTTTTCTTGTTCAAATATGAATAAATCCTTGAAATAATCTGCTATCAGGTTAAAGTTAACAGTAGAATATGGCCAAAAATAAAAATAATATATTTACAATTGATATGAATCTTACACTACGGGCAAAGTAAAGTCAAGGTAATTAATTGTTAAGCAATTTAATTTCCCTTGCCGTACATAGTTATATTCATTATCTGCTTCACCCAGAGAGTGGTGCGGATTCCCTTGTTCACAAACTAAACTAAATTTAAGTTGAATGCATCTTTTTCTTTCTATTTCATTATGAAAAGGACAGAAGATAAATTTTAGTTTAGTCCTGTCAAATTAGTCAGCGCCTGACACTACTTCATACAAGTTTAGAAGTGATTAAAAAGTTGACTACTAAAATTATATCAAATTACGTCAGGTGCTGACTAATTTGACAGGACTAAACTAATATTTTATCTTCTGTCCTTTTCATAATGAAATAGAAAGAAAAAGACGCATTCAACTTAAATTTAGTTTAGTTTGTGAACAAGGGAATCGGCACCAATATCAGCTTTAACTAATTTTAGCCATTTCTAATATAGGCTAAACTATTTTGGCGTCGTTAACATCACGCCGCTTCCAAATCGGGTATAGGCACATACAAAACCACTTTAGTTACTTACGACCACCTAGGTATTATATTTTTTTATACTTATTTAGGTATATACAGGACGAATGCTATAAAACTTATATATTTATGGGAATTTGTTTGAAAACTGCTGGACCGACTATATTTGGAACTTGGATTTTATTTCAAACTGGAAATCGTTGAGAAATTATTTTTATACAAGGTGAAGACGACAAAACGACAATCAATTAAACTGCGTACAGTCACGAGCACTAATAATTATACACTTAGCATAATTTAAAAGCGATTTTCTCGTGGAATATTGATTGCAACTAATACAATAAGATCTATTTCATAACAGTATAAGTTCCAAAATACTATGTTCGTAACCACATAAAATTACAAAATAGGAGAAAATAACATTTTGAGTGTATACATATTAGTGCTCATGACTGTACATCTCATGACCTTCCCAGTCTGCTTACTAAAATTCAATCAAATATGTCCGCTACTTTAGTCAATATAGCTAGTCAAAGATTGGTGAAACCCATAGTAGGCGGGGATCACTATTAATTAGTTTGTTTATAAAAATCACTTCTTTAATTTCGGTGCTCGGATTTAATTGTTATTTTTAAAATACACCTCCTAAGCGTTATTTTTACCAGTGTTTTCATATATTGTCGTATTGTTGACTCTACATTGTATAAAAGTTTTTTTTTTTAAATTGAGATTTCAAATTTGATATCGATGTGAAATTATTTAAGTTTTAATTGTGTTTATTGAGTTGTGAGATTCATTGGTCACTCAAACTTACTGTAATATGCATTTATTTTATTCATTCTTACTAAAGAAAAGTTTTTATTTGTTTTATTAAATCTAGTTTCAATTACCTACGTAACAGGTGTTGTGATTTTTTTTACAAAAGAAAAATGTACAATTATTATTATTTTTATCACAATATTTTTTAAATAAAGATCTTTCTTTTATGTACGTATGGCACATAAATTGTGACAATTGTAATATCGAGATTGCTGGTTACCCCTATATTTTTTTATTAATATGAGGTAAAGCATAAAATGATAAAATGTGTACTGATAATATGCATACAATTTAAAAATGTAAATTAGCAAAAACATAAGTATAATATTTCAAAAATTTGAAACAGTTCGATATAAAAACAAAACGTAAAAATACATAAATTTCCGTAGGTATGAGTCGTATAAAAAATAATTACGTAACGAGATTTTTCTACGAGAATCGTAACTACAAACTTTCATATAATATAATTTTGAGATAATATAACAATTTGAAGGCACTAAGCTCTTTTGCGAAATTTATTTAAGTAAAATAATAATACTTCTATCCAAGATAATATTGCACTTAAGGGGAAGGCGAAGAGGCTCTTTTAAATAGATACAAAAAAAAGTATATCCCAATAAAATGTGTGTTGTGTCAGTAAAATGGATATCATCGCTGTCGATCTGTGCATAACATAACGCCGGTGTACCCGAAGGGACGGGCAGAGGTACCTATAGTACACACACGATTCGACAGTTATGTTTAAGGCCCATTTAACAAGGGAGCCCCCTTATTAAATATTTGTTTAATCAGCTGTTAAACTAGATATTTACAACTGTAAACCTGACCGTTACAATATACTAAATGTAATTGAAACAACAAAAATCTCTTAAGGCGAAAACGGCAGAATAGCCAGCGAAATTAAAATTTTCTTACGTTTCACGCAATTTGCGGGTCGGTATCAGGTTGTATGTTGATACTCAATACTCAATCATTTATTGCATCCCATAATATATATGCTTAGGTGGTTAGTAAACATTAGTTACAACTAATGTTTACTAACCACCTGTAGTTACAAACGTGGACCCTGTCGGGCACAGAAAAATAAATATTTGAAGGAAGAGGACTTATTTATACAAAATATCGAATATATATTTATTAGATCGACATATTATTCGCGACCATAACAAATATGTATTTACAGAAGTAAAATCATAAACATCATCAATACAACTTGCCCTCTTGAATGACTATTTCATGAAATCATGACATTCGAGGCCAATAATTCTAACTTAGAGATTCGTATGAATGATTCTCATGATTATAATTTTATGAATACATACTTGTTATGGTCGCGAATCATATTTGACGCTGACCTGCAAATTGTAAAAAAACGTAAGAAAATTTCGCGGGCTACCTTAGCGCGTCCCCCTTGCCCCTTGTACTCATCATTATGAACCCGTTTACTAATGAACAACCGCGAAATCGAAAAAAAAACAGCTGTGTCCTAAATGTTGTCGGGTTTCTTTTCGGTCAGATTCTTTTTCACGATTTCAAGTAAAACATCACGCCTATAATCCGTGAAGGCTTAGGCAGAGGTATACCTACAGTCCTCCACATTTTGCCAGTTATGTTTAAGTGCCGTGTAACAAGGTAAAAGTTGTTCATAATGATGAGTACAATGAGCCCTTAATAGGTTAGCAGGTAATTCAATTACACCCTGTATAAGACCAACAGTAAATAATAAAAAATATGAAAAATCATATCGCCACTGTGCATATCATGCTATTAAAATTGTGCTACGACCACTATACAGGGTCAAATTAATTTAGATATGGGAAAAATTATTTGACGAAATATTTGTAAACTTCGCAGACGTGATTGGTATCGATATCTTAACACGTTAAACTAACAAAAACATTCAACATTCTCTACTCATACTTCAAGTAACTACGCCCCGAAATAAAACACCAAATCTTTTTATTTTGCTTGTTCGTGTTTAGATATCGATAACCATCACGACTGCGGAGTTTCGCTAGTTAACTTAATTTGAGCCTGTAGGTATAGTACATGCCTAAAAAAATATCATATAAGGCGTGCAATACACTTGTTCGGGTCGGCATGATTCGGCACAGCCGGGCGGCAAAATATACAAGTTGGCAGGGGGCGACCAAGGATTCATGGTAACAGTTTGAGCGTCGATGTCTCTTTTTTTTTTTTTGAGAGTGGGAAATCTTCAAATACCTTCTCCCGCTCTGGGCGGAGCGGGAGGGCGCGCCCTCCCGCTTGTCAGTAAGAGTCTGACACGCCCGGGCGTGTCAGACTCTTACTGACAAAAACCCACCCGTGTTCCTTCAGTTGCCTGTGCCAGGGGCCACGTTAACCTTTTGGACTTTCCCGCAACCCTGGCAGGATCCCTGCCACCCTGTATATTCAATTTACTCACAGTCAAGATTAAAAATTGTCAAGCTAGTCAGTGTCACCAATTTTTATGTACGCCTATTCAGTTAGAAACGATATCGCTGTCGCGCTCGGTAGCGGTACTGGGGGTCTACTCTAGAAGTCCGTTAACGAAGATATGGGAACGTCCGAAACTAGTTGCTCCCTTAAAAAAGTGTCAAATTAAATTTTTCGGACGGGCAAATACGTATCGGGGGTAGGAACAACTGTCAAATCGTGTTGTTATTAATTCTTAGTTCAGGCCCCAAACTAATCTTATGTCCGTAGGTGATACGGAGTAGGAAACGCCCGTAACTTCGGCTGAAACTACGGATTTCGTGGTTAGAGCGTACACCCCCCCTTTTTTTATGTTGGGAATTCGTCAAATAACTTCTCCCGCTCTGGGCGGAGCGGGAGGGCATGTCAGACTCTTACTGACTAAAACCCACCCGTCTTCCTTCAGTTGCCTGTGCCAGGGGTGACGGTAACCCCTTTCGGACTTTCCCGCAACCCTAGTAGGCATCGGCCCTAGCGGACCCCGTCATTGGTGCTGAAATCTCTTTGAGGCGCGCGTGGAACACAACGCGCCGTCGACCCGGGCCTGGTCCTTATCGGACGGCGAGCTAGACAGCGATATCGCTTATATCTCAATAGGCCTTTAATCTTGAAAATAGTGCTATATAGCAAGGCACAAACAAACAAACATTTACTTTAGCAGTGCTGTTTTGTGCAGATTAAAATAGATGCAGTTTCAAAAACACACACCGTTATGGCAACCAAAAAAAGTTGCTTTTAAAAAAATTAAAATAGTTTTGATAATGTTAATATTTCGCTAAAATATTCATATTTTGAGCAGAATAACCCACAAGGAACTTACTAATTGGTTTCTCAAAGCCTGTCAACTAGCCTATTTCCTTCAAAATCCTTCGGACTGTGATTGAAAGTGTGTTATGTAATTATTAAGATACTGACTACACTAAGCATAAAATGTGCACTGAGTTATAATAATATTGCAGCGAGCTGTCGCTAAAAACTCACGTGATTTCGTAATCTTATCGATACTACAACACCGAATGATGGCTAATGTTTACGCCAGCGATTGTGGCAGTCGTGGACACAAAACGCGGGACCGAGATGACACGACACCGTCTTGCTTGCACGTTTTAAAATCACAACAGTATTTTTATATCACGAAGCGACGCGCGCTTTACTTGAACTCGTGATTACCAAGTGTACAAATAAGCTGTGAATGTGTGCGTGAAGACGAGTAGCGTCAGCATATAACACACACACGCACGATCACTCACACACACACTTCCGACTACGCCCGTGTCTCCGATGGTACCGGGAGCTCCTGCGCTTACGCACATTCACGGAGTGTTTTTACACTTGGTTACCACAAGTAAAGCGCGCGTCGCTTCGTGAGATAAAATTACTATACATGACTAGGTGTTTGGTAATTATACTTATTTAACAACAAAAAAATGTGTGTTTCAAAAATGCGCCGTAAGTTTTCAGCAATTCTATAAAATACTGAGATTACGGTTAAACATTAAAATGTTACAATTTCATTATCTTTTAGAAATAAATACTAAAGCCGAAAGCCGAAGTAATTATATTAGATGCCGTTTTAGATTAAAATGTGTGGAAATATAAAGCATCGTTTACAACATTTCAGCCTTTCGGCCGTCGTACTTCGAAATTCGGCTTTGACCGACAAATTCGGTTTCGATTTAACAATTCGTTCGATATTTAAATAAAGTTTAAGTAGAGCCCCAATTTACTCAGAAATATATTGTTTTGAAATAAATAAATTCTAAAACAGTTCCATTCTCATTTGAGCAAGAAACAGCTTGACTAACTTCAATTTTTTCTCCAATAACTAATAACTAGTACCTAAAAATAATAAAATCCCGGCTGTCCTTACTCTCCATAAGTCTCGAATTTGCGGCTCTCGGCCTTCAACTTTTACCCGATTGCCCCAAAAGTAGGTGTAATCTTTTATCCTCAATATTTCAGGGCCCTACTTACTTTAGCATTCGGTAGTAACAAGCATTCGTAAGAACTTATAAATGACATAATTTCTACGCTGTCGTTCTTTTATCTGAAAAGGATAAAAGAAAAAAAAATCAAATTCAAAAAAAATAAAAAAATGGTTCTTTGTACATTATAAGAACTACAAAGATTGAAAAAGCATAATATATATTGTATACAGCATGTATCGGAAAGGTCATAATCATGTACAGGTTGTTATCTCACGAAACGACGCGCGCTTGACTTGTGATTACTAAATGTACAATCACGCTATGAATGCGTGTTTTAGTGCAGGAGCTCTCGGTACCGTCCGGCACAATGGCGAATTCGGAACTGTGTGTGTTACGTATGCTGACGCTACTCGTCTTCACGCACACATTCTCAGCTTGTGTGTACACGTGATTAGCAAAAGTAAAGCGCGCATCGCTTCGTGAGATAAAAATACTATAAACATTTGGGTCGGGTAGGTATTGACGTGTTGTATGGGGCAGTTATACATTTTTCCGCGATTACGATGTTGGTCTCTTGGAGAAAGTTGTTCAGATTGATGGTCTGTACTCTGTACCACACACTTAAACTTGACTACACCTTTCAGATACACGCTGTATAATTTAGGTTAGGAACCAGCAGGTGCACGATGCAATATTATAATATTAAGCTTAAATTATATTATTAGCAAATAGAGAGACGTGTTCTAAAGAGTATTAAAATCAAGCACACTTACGTTTTATGCACTTTGTCTAATATAAGGAATTGTTATTAATTAATAATATTAAAAGAAGAAAAGCAAACATAACACCTTTCGGATATTGCACAAATATAGGAAATGTTGCCCTCAGTTAGTTTGTTTTACTATGCTGATTAGAGTTGCCAACTAACGGGCTTCTGCAAAATGTGTTTTAAAGTTGCCATGAATTTTCTTTCAAATATAGTAAATACTAAGAACCTCCTCCTTTTTAAAAGCAGTTAAATTATTCATCAGAGTTGCCAGATTAGGGTAAAACTAGTCTAGAAAAGTCCCCTAATCTAAATTAAATCTAATTCTAATTACCATGAGAAAACATCAACAATTGTACTTCTAGCTTACCTACCTACCTCCTAGACTGCCCCTAGCCACTTTCTGTACTAACGTAAAAAGGCAACTGATTTCTACGAGTTTTACCCCGAAGGGGTCAACCACTCTCACCCCGAAGGGGTAAACTACTCTCACTAAGGTTGATCCGACCCTTACCCCGAGTTTTAAAGCAAAGGGGTCAACCACTCTCACCCCGAAGGCATAAACTACTCTCACTAAGGTTGAACCGACCCTTACTCTGAGTTTTACACCAAAGGGGTCAACCACTCTCACCCCGAAGCGGTAAACTACTCTAAGGTTGAACCGACCCTTACCCTGAGTTTTACACCGAAGGGGTCAACTACTCTCACCCCGAAGGGGTTAACTACCCTCACCCCGAAGGGGTAAACTACTCTCACTAAGGTTGAACCGACCCTTACCCTGAGTTTTAAACCAAAGGGGTCAACCACTCTCCCCCCGAAGGGGTAAACTACTCTCACTAAGGTTGATCCGACCCTTACCCCGAGTTTTAAACCAAAGGGGTCAACCACTCTCACCCCGAAGGCATAAACTACTCTCACTAAGGTTGAACCGACCCTTACTCTGAGTTTTACACCAAAGGGGTCAACCACTCTCACCCCGAAGGCATGAACTACTCTCACTAAGGTTGAACCGACCCTCACTCCGAGTTTTACACCAAAGGGGTCAACCACTCTCACCCCGAAGCGATAAACTACTCTCACTAAGGTTGAACCGACCCTTACCCCGAGTTTTACACCAAAGGGGTCAACCACTCTCACCCCGAAGCGGTAAACTACTCTCACTAAGGTTCAACCGACCCTTACCCTGAGTTTTACCCAGAAGGGGTCAACAACTCTCACCCCGAAGGGGTTAACTACCCTCACCCCGAAGGGGTAAACTACTCTCACTAAGGTTGAACCGACCCTTACCCTGAGTTTTACTCAAAGGAAAAAGGGGATAGATACTGTTAAAGAGAATTAACGGTTAAAAGCTTTGCTATCAATTTCTATCTAAATTAATGTTAAAAATTAAGGTTAGCTCCCTTCCCCTTAAGTGGATATATTATTTGGCGATCGCGATGGTAAAATTCTAGTTTCTAGTATTTCATTAGCTACAGACCATTGATTCACTATGGTATTCGCAAATAACACAAGCACTTTACAATCAACTTTTTGATTTTCATGGCACTTTTCACTTGCCAAATTCGTCAAAATCATTGACCAATTCAATGTTTTTTTTTGTGACGGTACAGATTTCAACTGGTCAAACTGACACGAACTTGTGTTTTTAAACATAATTTACTTTTGACATTTAAAAGTGTTTGGTAAAACTCTACTTACAGAAATAAAATATTTTACTTCCTAATCATTAATACAAACTCCTCCCACGCAGGATTCGCCCCAGGTGTGACCAGAGGTAAAGGTAACGTGACTGCGTTTTTTGCGATTTTTTCATAGCGAACAAGTGCATACAGACTGCAATTATTTCTTTGTCATAAAAACAGTTAGTTTGCCTGCAAGCTACCATTACAAAACCAATGAAAAACTAATTGACATAGAAACTCTTCATACAATGTTTTAAAGCAGTTCAACCATTTCTACAAAATATGAGATTCTTATTTCTGTCAACAAACCTCGTCCACCCGACTGCGGCAGAGCCCAAAAGGATGGTTATGTAATTTTTTCTTAGAACGGCTCTCCCAGAATAATTACTACTATTCTAGGAGAGCCGTTCTAAGAAATAAAGTACAGTCTGGGTGTTAATGTGACACATCGAGCTTTAGAAAGAGACTGTCACAAAGGTATGAGTGACAGAGACGAAAACTAGATGTGCCATGTGTACGACCGGGTTTTTTAGGATTTTCTTTGTGGGACGAGGTACGAGTTACTCTTCAAGAGTGTATACGAATAAGGCGTTAATTTACCAAGGCTAAAAGCTAGCATACTGTCGCGGAAATGTTAAAATTGAGTGATAACTTCTTTTTATTTCTTTTTTATGATTTTCGTCTCAAACAGAGCAACTGTCATCTTATCTCTACACTACCCTTGGTTGACTGGTAGAGAATGCCTAAGGCATTAAGTCCGCCTTTGTAGTGTGCGAGAAGTTTAATTAACTCGATGACCGAATGTGCGCGAAGAATAATATTCCCCATTACAAGTAACACTAAACTTGAATTTAGAACTATAGATCAACATTTTGTAACAACGAACTCAATGTCATACAAGACATAGATCAAATTCCATTGCAGCCAGTATTTTTAGGACCTTTTATTGCAAATAAAATTATGGACGTCATCTCAGAAGTTACTCTTTCTAGCCATGTCATCTTTAACCAGTCCGTTAAAGATGATATGGCTAGAAAGAGAGAGTAACTCCCGAGATGACGACAAATAGAAGAGTATGGAAGAAGACACATTGCGCCGACCACTAATAAATTACAGAAGAATGATGATGACTCAAAAATCAACTAAGACTACGTAAAAAAATAAAGTCAAAACTTGAACAAGTGGCAATGGAATTAACAATTTTTTATTTATAAGTACATAATAGTAAATACATTTAAGATTCTGTATTGTATGTTCGTTGGTTAAATTAGTTAAAAATAATCTTGAATTTTTATTTAAAATTAAATCATAATCTCAGCTCTAAAATGTTGCAAGATCAGAATAAATATTTTTATAAATAATAATTTTGTGAATATCGATAAAGTATCGAATGACCAATCTCTTCTCTAGTTTTTTCAGTCTGGCAACCAGTCTTACCAAGGGGTATCGTGTTACCCCGTAAAGTTGTGGGGGTCAGAGAGGCAGTCGCTCCATGTAAAATGCTGGTATTCAGCTGCATCCGGTTAGACTGTATAAGATCGCGCGAGGCAGAATATGACACAGTAGTTTATTTTCCCGGTTTAAGATGTCCAACAATTATCACTCCATTTTAACTTTTTATACACATGCAAACAATTTAGTACCTTTTTAAAGAGACCGGTATTAATCGGTTGAAGGGCACTGAACGAGATACAATAGAAGTTTTATTGTTCTTACGTCTGGGGGCGTTTAGTGTCCCGCATAGAATTTGAATATAAACAGGAATAGTAAATAAAAAGTGTTTATTGTAAATATATAAACCAAAGAATAGGTGCGAAATAAAGATGAAAAAACCTATGTTAGAGAGATTCATTTGTTACAGGGGTAATTTTGAGAGCTTTTTTATTTTCCGTGTCGTTTTAAATAGGCCGAGTACGTAGCCCATCGACTAAGCATGAATAAAAATGTCACTATCTCTTACTGCTGAGCAGTTTGTCCGTCAATTTGAAACAGTACGACAGTTTGAAACAATCTGACAGTTTGAAACAGTCTGACAGTTTAAAACAGTCTGACAGTTTGAAACAGTCTGACAGTTTGGAACAAACAGACATTCTATTTCTTTCTTATTCCATAAGCTAGAATGAGATAGCAATATTTTTAAGCTTAATTTAATTGATGTTCTACATAATCTAAGCCATTCATTTTTGTAGTAATAACAAGTGTATTTTTCCCATTTCGAGACAATGTATTATTTTGACGATTATTTCCTATAACTCTATGTCTATGGTGACTCTTTGAGACAAACTATAGTTAATATTGTACTCATAAACTAATGTTTAGATAGGTACCTATATTCGATATACAGGGTGTTTGTTTTATGCCTAAGATGATTTTGGAAATTAGTATGAATTTGGTAAAGCTTTAATTTTCTAAGAAAGCGGTGAATGGTCATACAATAACGGTTGTTCAAATACAGACTGTCTTTTGACACCTTAATGTCAAATACTGGTGAAAATTACAGATTTTCATGACGGCCGTTATACTATAACGGAACCGCTCTTCTAGGAAACTGTAGCTTTACAAAAACGTAGCGCAGGTATTTACACACTGTAGTATACATAAACTCACGCCTTTTCCGATGGGGTAGGTAGAATCTACAGCCACCTGCTACGATCCTTACATACTCCTAGCGTCGGTGTTTATTTTAACTTTTCAAGTTTTGTAAATATTTCAGGAGACGCTTATTAACATAGGTTTTGTTCCAATTACAGAGAAAAATGGAATGCAGACGATACATAGGTCCGAGTTATAAGGCGAATGTTAGTTGGAAAGAGGCTTTAATAATTAATTTGTTAAAAATAAGTAAAAAACTAAGTCTACAAAGTAAAGTAGTAGGAAGTGGTTTAAATAACCATTTGTTTGAGCAGATATTATTATGCAAAATCAATGCACATTTGGGTGCCTAAGTGTGCATACACACGAGCGACACTCGTCAACGGCAAATGCAACCGCAGACGTCAGCACGTCGGCGGCTGCCGTTGACAACCTGCCGCTCGTGTATTTTAGTACAGTACTCAAAATACACGAGCGGGTTGTTGTCGACGGTTGCAGTGGCCTCTGCCGTATACGCGTGAGCTCGTGTCTGAGCACTAAATGGTTTAATGGGGAAGGTCGGTCAAAGCTAATTGTAGATGGCGTGACCATAGCTCAGTCCCTACGGCCTACAATAAACTTGACATTTCGTCTATTCAAGTTCATTCATGAGTTTGGTTTTATTTCACTATTCCGTCACTTTCGGTGATTTCAATAATTTCATGGAATTTATAACTTTAAATGTAGCTTATTTCCTCTCATAATAACTTTCTTTAAAATGTTTACGACATAATCTCGAGCTCTATTAAATCTCTGCGAAAAGGTTTAAGCCACAATCTTCTAATTGAAGGGTCTTTCGAAAAATTGTGCGTCCAATTTCGGAGTAAATAAGAACAGAAAAACGACCCTGTTCCGCAAAAATGAAATAAAATCACCTCATGCCTTGTATTCTTAGCTTGTTTTGGGAACTAGCTTCGACAGCGCCATTTTGTCAGTAATTGCCTTCCCCATTGAACTAAATGAAGAAAGTATTAGTCTGAGATCTCGAAAACCACCCTGTATATCGATGGGTGACTATAATGTATGTACTATCATGGACGAGTTGACTATTGTGACTAATTGTTCTTAGTGCTAGTGTTTAGTTAGTCGCTTTCGCGGCGTCTTGGGCTTAAGCCGGTCCCTCCTTACCTTTGTTAGTCGCATTCTTTCACATCTGAAAAAGATCAAAAAAAATGTTTAAGTTAACATTTTTATCTTTTTTTGCTGAAGAAAATGGGATTCAAAACTCTCTCGGACGAGTACAGGCTGGAATGCGGAGTCAGACAAGGGGGGTTAAGCTCGCCTCTGTTGTTTAACCTCTACATCAACCGGCTCATCGAGCGACTGAGCAGTATACATGTCGGCTGCCATATTGACGGAACCTGTGTCAACAATATAAGCTATGCAGACGATATGGTGCTTCTCAGTCCCTCGATGAGTGGGTTGAGGAAGTTGTTATTGACCTGCGAGGCCTATGCGGAGGAGCATGGCTTAGTGTACAACTCGAAGAAGAGTGAGCTTCTTGTGTTTAAGGCACCTAAGCAGCAGTCGCGTAGTGTTCCGCGCTTAAGTCTCAACGGCGTAGCATTAAAAGTAGTCGATAGTTTTAAGTACCTTGGCCACATTGTGACGAGCGACTTAAGAGATGACGCAGACATAGAGAGGGAGCGCAGGGCGTTGTCTGTGAGGAGCAATATGCTTGCCCGCAGGTTCGCTCGTTGTACTACAGGCGTCAAGGTAACCCTGTTTAAGGCGTTCTGTCAATCCTTTTACACGAGTGGCCTGTGGGTGTCATACACGCGTCGAGCCTACAACGTCCTGCGTGTTCAATTTAATAATGCCTTTAGGATGCTGTTGGGACTGCCATGGCGCTGTAGCGCTTCGGGAATGTTCGCGGAGGCTCGCACAGATGGTTTCCATGCCATAATGCGAAAGAAAGCGGCCTCCTTACTACAGCGCCTGCATGGTAGTGACAACAGCATTCTGAAGATGATCGCTGCCAGACCGGACTGTCCCTTTCAGGGCCACTGGGTGGGGACAGTCATAGGAATGAATACGTAATAATTGTTAATCGTGTAAACTAACAATACTAACCTACACTAAGCACCATTGTTACTAACAACAAAATACTAACAAAAATATGGACTTAGTCTGAAATAAAGTTTTATTTATTTATTTATTTAAAACCTAGCAACTACAGTCAACCGCAAGTGTATGGTAATATATTGGTAGCGTCTTTATTTCGTAGCAGTAAGAACGGTTTTCGTAGTTCAAGTGTTACTACTGACGAGCTGTTGATTGTACTAATCCATATTATTAATATAAGATATAATATAATAAAATATATCGTGTTGGGTCTAGCCTGTAAGGATATTTGTATGTTTAGAGTGAATAAATAAATATAATGCGAAAGTATATCTGTCCATCTGTTTGTTACCTTTTCACACCTTAACGACTGAAAGGATTTCGATGAAATTTTGGACACAGATAGACCTGATATACCTGGGTTAGGATACTTATACTCCCGGTAGTACGTTCCCGTGGGATATTTCCCGACGACATCCACGTGGGCGAGCGGCTAAAACTAGTATGGCATAAATTCAATTTGAAATGTACTTCATTGAATTAGGATTCGTAATATAATTTATATTTTGATTTTGTTATCAATAGGGGGGGAAAGTTTGAAATTGACAATACATTGTGCATTCGTGATTGAGAGAGAGAGAGATTGGCCGCCATGACCGAAATTCGGTCTGGAGGACTAAAAACGTAAATACTGAAAAATACAATTAGTAACTATTTGTACTGCATTTGGGCTTTAATATTTCAACACATACGATCAAAAATTGGTCATGAGCAAAAAGCAAACATCTGAGCTGTCACTTAAACCATCTAACCATCGTCACTCTCTTGCCCATCTCCGAATTAATTAGTGCTCGGCGCAACATGTCTTCTTCCTCCACACTTCTCCATCAGTCGTCATCTCGGTACTCCCCCCCTCTCTAACCATATCACCTCTCACACAGTCCATCTATCGCTTTCTTTGGTTTTCCCCTACTCTTATAGCAATCCACATTCATACTAAAATTTTTCCTCACGACATGACAACCTATTTTTTGCGGCACGGTTGGCGCAGTGGTTAAGCGATTGGCTGTTGCGCTGCGTGTCGCGGGTTCGTTTCCCGCACGGAACAAATATTTGTATGACCTACAAGTAGTTGTTCCGGGTCTGGCTGTTTGTGTATGTGAGATTAAATGTTTGTAAACGCACCCACAATACAGGAGAAATTCCTAGTTTAAAAAAAAATTAACCTGTCGACTTTTCAGTCACCGGTGTCACTTTCAGAGACAAATGATTATGTAAGAGGAAGCTCTTACATAATCATTTCTAATTCTATACACTCGCGCTTAACACCACACATCCCTCTTAGCATTCTCATCTCAGCTGTAAGTAATGGCCTTCTATCCATTCCTTTTGTGGCCCAACATTCTGATGCGTACAAGACAGCAGTTCTAACCATTGTTTCGGTAATTAAACAATGACGGAAAATCGGTCTGTAAAAAGTTGGCAAGAAGAAAAGGTCCATAATGAAACATTTAATATTTTTAACGCTGACGATCAAAAATCGTCGGGCAAGTATTGTTCATCAGGAAATAAAAATAATAAATAATTTAAAAAACTTAAATACATACGTATCCAACAAGCTTGGTTTTCTCAGCATGCCATGCAACCTCCGCATGAGGTCGGGGGCCACACGATGCGCGGTCGCCCTGGCGTGGGCCCCGCAGGCCCGCATGGCCCCGCCGGTGGAGGGCGTCTGGTACGAGAACGAGGGGTCGTCGCGCGGGATGATGCGCGGGTGGGCCCGGCCAGCGCACATACCTGGAAGGTACATTGTCAATATTAAGGATGGCGAATGCTCTAAGAAAACCCGCGATTTTATTCCATGGTTTTTGCAACGATTCTTTACTCGTATAACTGTAGGTTCAGGTGCAAAGGTCGATTGAAAACGAGCGCCGCATAGAATACCGCGTTGGGTGTTATTCACGAGCTAAAGCGGTTTTGATTCCACTGGTGGTACTAAGAGTCTTGTCTGTAGTGTATGATGTCATCAGTGTTAGTTGTTCGACTTGCCAGCGGCTAGGATTAAACTACTCAAGTCTACCCCTATGTCACGAGCCGCACGTATTATTAATGTTGTTACGGTGTCGAAGGATATATTTGAACAAAACCTGCCGAAATTCATTCAAATGGCACAAATAATAATCGAGGGAGGTTTTATATTATAAACTTGTTGTAATTTTTATGATAATTGTTATTTTAGTAGTACCTACTTAAGTATATCATTATTTGTAATTTTGCTCATGGTTCATATTAATCTTTGGTAAATTTGTGTACCTACTTAGACATTGTGACTTATAACATCGCCTTGGATGAAGTCTGTGAAGGTGTTATTAAAATTTGTAATTTAAATACATAAATAAATCAGTGTACTTGTTTACAAAAATAATACTGCAATAATTAATATTAACTATTCTGGTAGTATTTTTTTTTAGTTAGTATAATAATTGTTTTTAAATAATTTATCTCGTCTAGCTAATTCAGTTTCGGGTAGCCTGTTTTTTTTCTATATTTTTTCCTATTTAATCTAGTCGTTTCTGGCGTAGGAAGTCACAGTTTTAACCTATCCTAACCATGTTCCATAAGTAATATTCTGCCAAGTAAAAATTTAACCAAATGAAAACGTGCGTACTAAAATTATTCCAAACATTGCATTGGTGTAAAAAAAGGTTGCTAAAATTTGTTTAGGTAGTGAAATGAAATGAATGAAAATGAATGATGTGAATGAATGGTGAATGATGATGAATGTAGTGTGTATGTGGTTTTGGCCAAATATTTTTGCCAAAACGGCAGGATCCCAATGAATTGTGATGGGGGTGTGAATGAAACGTGGGTGTACTATAGATGCACTCTGCCTCACCTTTCCCGGAATGCAGGAGTGATGTTATGTTATAAACATTATATGAAGTTATGGGTTCTAAACATGTGACTACCAAACCGCCTTCATTACATCTGCTTGTTAAGTCAAATCGAATCAAAATCGTTTATTTGCATAAAATGTGGTAGATGCAGAAGATGTTACATATAAAATTCAATGCAAAGACACATTCCGCCATGTAAAATCAAACAAAAATCATTTATTCAAACTAGGCTGAGAATCAGCACTTTTGAACGTCAAAATTACATAAGACAGTCTCGCAAAACCACCCTTTACAACTTTCTAGTGCTTCAGCTGGGAAGAAGTGGCGCTACAATCTCACCAGCAGCACAGCTGTCTGTTCAGTTAAAATAACTGGATTATATGCAAAGTAATTAATATTACGAAACACAAAACATTAAATTAAATTATTTGCCATATGTAAGTAGTTATGGCATGCAAATATTTAGTAGATAAACTAGTTATGTTAGTTATTTGAACAGTTACATACAATAAAATACAAATTATTAACATGTTTGTATACAATTAGAGTTTTAAGTAGATAAACTAGTTATGTTAGTTTTTTAAACAATAACATACAATAAAAGACAAATTATTAACATGTTTTAGGTATACAATTAAGAGTTTTAAGAAGCGTTAAGAATTTATTAAGGACCGTAGCAGGTCTGTAGTTTCTGTCTACCCCCATGAAAAGGAGGGAGTTTATGCATTTACAGTTCCTATGAAACAACAGACTTTTTTTTTAATAACCTACGATAGTTTTCTACGCTAGGGGGTTCTAGAAGGGCACGCCAGAATTGCGGCGATAAATCCCCTCTTTGAGAAGTGGCTAGAGAGGCGCCATGGCGTCCTCACCTTCCGCCTGACGCAGGTCCTCACCGGACAAGGTTGCTTCGGTAAGTTCCTGTTCCGGATAAGGCGGGAAGAAACGCCTGGGTGTCACCAATGTGTGGATCGCACGGAGGACACGGTGGAGGTCTGCCCTGCTTGGGCGGACACCGCCGTGTCCTCGTGGAGGCGATCTCTCACGACCGGCCCTGGTCCAGGCCATGGTACGGAGCGAGAGGGCATGGGAAGCCGTGACCTCCTTCTGCGAAGTAGTAATGTTTGCGAAGGAGGAGGCGGAACGAGTGAGGGAGAGGCAAATTTCGCGCCCTCACGCCCCTAGTCGCCGCAGGAGACGCCCTGGGCGTCCGGAATCCCAGGCCGATTGCCAGCCACCGTAGGCGCGGCCTTGCGCGTTGTGTTCCACGCGCGCCTCAAAGAGACATCAGCACCGAATGATGGGGCCTGCCAAAAGGGTCCAAAGTCCTAAAGGGTTACCGTGGCCCCTGGCACAAGCAACTGAAGGAACGCGGGTGGGTTTCAGTCAGTAAGAGTCTGACACGCCCTCCCGCTCTGCCCAGAGCCGAAAAAGTTATTAGAAGATTTCAACCCCAAAAAAAGGGGGTTCTAGAATCGTATGCTGAATTCAAGGTTTCAGTTAGCGCATCGATGTCCTGCCACCCTGTATTTACACAAGGTGTCATTCGAAACAACTGAAATCCTGAAAAGAAGTTGTTCATAAAGATGAGTTCAATGACCCCCTCATTGAACTCATCTTTATGAACAACTTCTACTATGGGACGCTGAAAAGGTAATATTGGGAGACACGAACCAGTATTTTCATTAAAAAGAGTGTCCGTGGCGTTTCTTGCACGTTCTTCTCCATAGGTACCTACGAGTACTACGCTTTGGAATTGGCAGCTAGCTTCATCTTTCTGCCTGATCATTTGACTATTTTTGACTATTTGAAATAAATGCTTTGAGTTTGAGTATCTAGGAAAGGAGTCCCAAGGAGCCAAATGGTGGACCGTGATCAATTTTGTGCGGACCAATAAAGTTTATAACTAAATCTTATTCTAAAAAATATTATATGACATTTTTGCGTGCTCCAACTTTACTTTCGACCGACATTATTTTTTTAAACGGACCCCCAATAAAGATATTTGCGATCCCTGGTCTAGGATCTCTATTCAGTACAACGAGCTCAACTCCAAACTACCTGATTTGGATGAGTTATTTGGTTCCCTGCTGAAATTCAAAACTCTCTAGCTCAGTCATTTAAACAAACTTAAAGTAACTCTTAGTTAAACTTGTTTTGTATCTTTATTGATGTTTGTGTCAGACAGATTTTTAGACTTACTTTATGTCAAAGCTGTTTGGGTTTTTTAATTAACACTTTTCTAAATGTTAAGTATATTATTTAAAAAGATGATGTTACTTTAATTAAATATGTGAATGTCGTGTACACCTGTAACGGGTATATACATAAGTATTTATATTTATAACCTTAACCTCGAAAAAAAAATACAACCAAGGAACCTCACTCAAAATTCACAAAAAAAAAATGTGATTCCAAACCCTTACAGAACATCCATCAAACTCACCAGTAATGAATATATCTTCTAAATGGAAGTAGTTAGTTCTTAAAGCGGCCGCGTAGAGGGCTCTAGCTGCGTCTGCAGAGAGCGCGTACCCCGTACCTGATAGATACTTGGGGTACACACGTCCCCCATACATATACCTCGGGCTGTACCTGTAAATAAAAATTAGGTAATGTTTGAAACAATTTCAGGCTTTTTTTTTCAACCACTGCTGAATATAGGCCTTCAATATGTTACAGGCTTTGTGCCCGTCTGAATATGACGAGCTCCCATACAAAGTATCATCCCCTATTTAACCCCTTTATTTACAAACATCCTTCCTTAAGTGCTTACTTTCGCTATATAAAATAAACGTGTCGATATTATCGTGGACGTTATAACATTATCGTGGATCATATTCATGTATTTTCATACATTTTACTTCCCCGTGTTAACGCGACGCTCACGATGTGTAATGTTTTGTGGCTACACATTCATACAATACTATACAGGGTTGTTTGTAATACGTTGGTAATCCATTAAGGGGATGTAGGGGAGGACATTTACAACCAAATTACCCCTTATGACCCCTATGCAAATGTCAACCATTTTCCAGTAATTTGACATGGTATCTTATTGTATCTCGTTGGATAGCTGAGAAGTTGTAATTTTTTTTGGAATGTTCTGTCGATAAAGTATATCCATGTTTTTGCAGAAATCAACCATTTTAGTCAAATAACCTGCTCAAAATTATGAAAGTAAAAAATTTGATGGTATTTAAAAAAATAAAAAATATTGTCATTTTTTGGCTGATTATTATGTATTGAAGTAGAAGCAGATAATAATAATTTTAAAAAATCGTTATTTGCTTTTTTAAAATAAATTTTCAAAGTAGTATACCGCCAGTAAATATAAAATGTCTAATGACTTGGACATGATTGACATTTGCATCGGGGTCATCAGGAGTCATTTGGTTGCAAATGACCTCCCCTTCCTTCCCTTAATGGATTGCCGACATATTACCAATAACCCTGTAGATAGAATAAAGATTATAGACCCCGGCTGTCATTGGTAGATCTTTGACAGTCGTTACGGGTCGTCAGAAGCCCTAAAGTTTGACAACCAGTCTCACCAAGGGTTATAGTATTACCCTGTAATGGGGTTGTGGAGGTCAGATAGGCAGTCGCTCCATGTGAAATACTGGTATTCAGCTGCATCCGGTTAGACTGGAAGCCGACTTCAACACAGTTAGGAAAAGGCAGGCAGAATGATTGACTTATTACTTGACTACTTATTTTTTGGGGCTGACTGTTCTAACTACTAAAGTTAATCAAATATGTTACCAAAGGTGTACAACAGTTTCGGCAGATATTATTATTCTTTTCATATGCCGTCATCCATTGAAGACTTAACTGAATATCTTCATCAATTCATGAAACTGGAGAAAATAGAAACTAAATGTTAAAAATGTTAAAAATAAAAAATTAAAACCGACTTCAATAAGAATTAAATTATTTTGTGAGCGAAACAGTTTTGTATAAGGAGTGGCATAGAGACAAGCGATATCGGCCTTCGAACACACACAGAGCACAGAGACGCATCGACGGCGGCGGCGCGGCGGCGGCTGCTAGAGACGGCATGGTGAACACTGTCCATACAAATCAAGCATGTCACCGTTTACTGCCACTACGACGAAGCTGACGGCTTTGAATAACGTCTGCGACAGAAGTTGTGCGCTCATAAGTCATTAATTAGTAATTTATGCGCAACGCCCTTTCGGCGCCACGAACTTTATTAGCATCAATCGTGTGTGATTTGTTATCATACATGACATCCATCGAAGATCTTCATTCAATGAAAGTAAAAAAAAAGAATAACGTTTATTTGGACACAGTTCGTGAAACACAAAATACAAATAACAAAATAAAAAGTGAAAATAATGTTTTAACAACAATAGTGTGTGGCTCACGGCTGCGCCAAAAAGGATCATTTCAGCATTATTGCCAGACAGATGCTGGCTGACGCTGGTTTTCTAATGAAACTTTAGGGACAAGTGACGGGGAGTACAAACAGTGTCGACATAGGTACTTAAATACCTAATAAAAAAAAAAAATTATACTTTATAAATAAATAAATGAACTAGTAATCAAATATAATTACTTACAAAACGAAAACAACAAGAACCAACTCGGCAAAACCTGTTTTTAGCGATTACCTTGCAAGATTGATCCATCCACGATGCACTCACAAAGCGCTACAGGCCGCCGAGCGCGGCAGACAATTCACCGACAGTTACAGCTCGCGCGATAAGAGTTTGGCTTTGACCGTTATTGCGCAGAAATCAGAAATTGGGTATCAACGGGCAATTAGCGGGGTGCGGGGCGGGTGTGTAGGCACACGCGGTGCTCTGATTGGCGCTCCAGTCGTTCCCTGCCTCTCGCATCGATACGACGTACCGCGCACTCCTGTTGTACAATCAAAAGTTCAAAAATCCGAAGGTCAAAGCCAAACTCTTATCGCGCGAGCTGTACTTAGTTTTATGACAAGTTTTTTTTTTTTACTGTGGTTAATTGAATAACAAAATAAAAAAAATAATAGTTATAATAATAAAAACCTAAGATAAAAAAGATTATATTATAAGTTGCATTCGCTACCTACCATCTTTACCTAATTGGATTGGGTCTAGTCTATCCCAGTATTTTTGTTCTAAACAGCCTTATCGATTAATTATCTTCCTTTTTGAAATCGGTTAAAAATATACAAAAAATAATATTTCTTTACCTGATAGGTATGAAATAATTACATCAAATATTTCATATATAAAGGGAAAATATACATAATTATAATATAAATATACATATTTTTTGTATTAATTAACTGAAATTCAGATAACTGCAGGAGAATTATAATATAAATTGCTATTAATTATGTTTGATAACTTACCGTTCTGCTGCAAATAATAATTTATAATTAAATCATTGTAAACATTTAATCAGTCTGGTTCGCTGGTCTCGTGGTCGAAAAAAGGCTGAAAGTGGGGTCCTAGATTCGATACCCTGGGGGGGGGAATTCCCGTATTTTAAATACTCAGGTGTAGTACCTACTTAAGTATTAAGTATTAACTTGGTTATTTTTAAAACCCGTTGACATCTGTCTCAATCTGTCAAAAATACCTCTAATGTTGCTACTTTTTTGACATTGTTTGTCTCCGAGATGAGATTGCAACAAAATTTCTAGGCTCGCCTTCTATTACATAGGACTTATCTGCTAACTTTGTACAATAAAACACGTCCATTGTAACATTTTGACATCGAATTTAGTATCAGTAAGGTCGGTTTTTGTAATGTAAATGTTACTACTGGGGCTGATCATACCGTTTGTAGCCTGGGGGCCTACTCTCTAAGTCCCTCAACGAGGATATGGGCCCGTCCGAAAGCAGTTCGATACTTAGAAGTGAAACCTACCAGGCCTCCTTCACTCGGCCGTACCTACAGCGATAAATGCCTACACTTTCGCGTGGTGCCGCCGCCACTCCGCCAGCCGGTTGTCACCGCTCGCGCGCAGGCCTCGCGCATGCGTAATATTTTAAATAAGTTTCGAATAGTGAACAACAAGAATGGCTGGTTTAAAGCATTGCTCATTTGACGGATGTGTGTCGAAACAAGGAGACGAGAGTGTAATTTTTTTTAATTACCTGCATATGAGGAAAGGTAAGTTAACTTAACTTACTAAGGTAAATAGAAACAAAGGATGTTTACAGTTTCATCAGATAGTTTTGGAACAAATATTAGCAGTAAGTGGGGTAGTTCAAGTGTTAGTACTGTGGCTGTAATTGATCCTAGTATACACCTCAACCTACCTTTTCGCGGAATAAATGATAACTTATCTATTACACAAAAAAAAAAAACACTTACCATTTATTACTAGAATCCAGCACCGGTCTTGCACCACAAATGAGGTCTCCTATCAGCATATACTCCTTAATATTACGTCCTCTAGTCTTTATATCAAAATCGTGAGATCTGTTCCTCAAATTGTCTATGAGATTTGGCACATTTATATACATATCGTCGTCTGTTTTCAGTATGTAGCGGACTGTAAAAAAAAAGGAAAATTGTTTATGATACCTATTGCAAGAGGCCTCTGATTTGCGGAGGGAATGAAAAAAGAAACAAGGCTTTTCATTCGCCCCTAAACTGTAGACTGCAAATGCAAATGATGAGTGAAATAGTTAGAGACGAGAGCCGTGGTGGCCCAGTGCCAGTGCCAGCGGCCCCGACATACAAATTGTAGGGTTCGCACCCAAGCAGGCAGACAATTTACTTTGTGCAATTTAATTCATCACCACTACTCTTAAGCCGATGAAGGAAACCGGCGAAGACATTCACACACCCACACTGTGCCCGCGCCGTGGACTACAGCCCGCTCTCTCACACAGAGAGGAGGCCTGTGTCCCAGCAGTGGGGACGGCGTTATAGGGCGATAATGAGTTACAGGAAAATATTTTAATTATTATTGTATAAACTTACCACTATTATTACAATTATTCGTTATCCATTTCAACAGCATAATAGATTTCAGTGTCAGATTATTGTATGAATCAATGAACCCTTCTTGGATCACATCCCCATACTTTCCCGATTCCTCCTCGATTTTATTCTGAATGGTAGAATCATTGTCATGCGTTGGCAACCCCAAAAGGAACACGACTTTATACTCCGGATCAGTGTTGTCGGGTAATGACAATTTTTGTTTCATTTTTCTGAAATTTTTGTTACCTTTCAACATTGATAGAACTTTGTCTAAGTCTGGGGTTTCTTCGTAACCCTTTGGGGGTATCTTCATGACATTAGTATCATAATAATCATAATTTGGCTCAGTATTCTCTCCTATTTCTTGATTCATGTCAAATTCTGGCAACATAATTTCATCTTCAAACCTCTGTTCAGGTACATTATCAGTCTTCTCATTAACCAGATTGTCCTGCAACGCTTTAGCCAATTCGGGCAATAGCCGGCTGAAGCTGGATATGTCTCTTTTGACCCTATCGCTAGATACATTATGTACACCGTTTTCAGAATATAGATCATATGTATAATTGTAATTTATGTACTTCTGTTTGACTGCGTGATATAATTTGGACATTTCTAAGTAACTTTTGTAGTTGCCCCAAGTTTCTCGTATAGCAACTCGGCGTTCGAAGTTGAGGGTGGATGAGCAGACAACTATTAGCAGAAATAGCTTGTTTTTACTAGAGTTATGGCATAAATTCCTAGGGGCGTATATTGTCGTTACGTTGTTTGGTTGTACGTATATTTTTGTGTCGCGATTCGTGTGAATCGACCAGCCCGCGACTAAACCTGGAAATAACCGGTCAAAGTGAATAAGACATTATTAAAGTATATACGTAAAGTAAAGACATGGATATATTTTAAGGCGCGGTAAAGAGATTTTTTTTGGTAATTTATAATTTTAGCGCATTGCGTCAACAAATAAGGTTATAAAAGGCGATGCGTTTGATGTTAGTTGAACCGAGTGACCACCTAAATAAAAGTAATTTTGCAGTTTTAGTTAAATTAAAAAATAAATGCTCGGCTCAGTGGAATATTTCTTAGGTATATCTTTAGTTGATTGACTTCGCTTTTATCATTACATAAAATGATAGTTTTCACTAAAAATTTTTAGAATTACGCGACGAAACATTGTTTTTTGAGCTCTGTTTTTGAATTGTTTCATCATGATACTATTTTACTTTCATGAAGTCTTTTCTTTGAACAATTGACAATACACAAAAAATAAACTGGCTTGTACTACCAATACGCTTAACTGCGACCAAAACTGAGCGCTTTCGCTGTCCTACGTTTGGGCATCGCCTTAAGTTAGTTAGTGAAACTTCACAGAAGTAATGTTTGATGATATTGACCGCAGATTGCTCGGAACGATGACCCCGCGAACCGCTTATGATTTTAGAAAAACATTTTAAATTACTATTATGCTCTGGCCAGACGAAGGCGAATCGCGAGATGTGAGACGCGACTTTGCGCGGCCATTGTTTTAATGATTAGGAAGTCACGCGACTACTTGTGCCAGTTTGAACACCTCCTTACAAGATTAGTGGACACAATCGGCGCAAACGAATTTTGTCCGCGCGGGATTTGTCTTAGTTTGGCGAGAGCTTTAGATTACCCACCAATTTTGTTTAGTTTCACCAAATAACCAAAAACACCTTCGTACTTTTTTGACCGCCAGAGCATATTAAAGCGTTACTGAGTTCCTTAATGAAAAGGAATTTGTCTTGACATAAGTAATCCTTATCTATAAAAATCAATGTCACTTTTCGTTGTAATTTTATAACTCAAGAACGGATGAACCGATTTTGCTAATTATTTTTTTAGAATATTCCTTGAAGTACGAGGATGGTTCAAACGGAGAGAAAAATTAACAAAAAAAAATTTTAGGCGGTACGAAGTTCGCGGGGTCAGCTAGTTAATTATATTCATTTGGAGCTACTTAGATAATAATGTTGATTTACTCCATAATTTTAATAACCCATTAATAAATAAATATGACAACTTTTAATATTTTGTTAATTTATTTTTTAATTGTATTTGTACGTCACGTCCGCGTCGTGAGACAAACATGTTTGCACTTAATTAACATTAACATCTTGTATTACACTTTCTATGTATGTACACACACATGTTTAAGCAAATCAAAAATCTTATCTTATCTTATTATATTACGGCAATACATGGTATTTTTAAATTCGTTGGTGAAACTTCACAGAAGTGATGATTGCAGTTTGCTCAGATCGAGGTCGTTAACCCCGCGAACAGATACCTAGCTTAGCTACCTTCCCGTATTTAAAAACATTCACGCACAAAGACGCCGCTCGTCGCGCGTCGGGCGGTGCCTTTGTCGCGTACGATTCGCGACGCGTGTCGCGCCTGTTTGAAGGAGCCTTTCGTCTCAGCGAAACCCAATGTCAAAACTTGACAAACATGTAGGTAAATTAAAGTTTATTTGTCAGATTGAGACTCAGATTAGAATGCAATTCTTAAAAATACAAGAATAATTGGCCCTCTGATATTATAATTTTGAAAATCTTTTTTCACCATTAGCTACCCCCACCAATTCTGTGAAGTCTCACCAACTAACCACAAAACTCCCTGTAAACCTATCCATAACTCAATTTTTTCTGCACTTAAACAGGACCATTTTATCTATCGGGGTTTGTAATTAGCTATTAAGTTGTGTATTGTTGTTATTCCTTTGTAATCCTTCATCATCATCAGCCCAACCGTTTCCCAACTATGTTGGGGTCGGCTTCCAGTCTAACCAGATGCAGCTGAATAGCAATATTCTACATGGAGCGACTGCCTATCTAACCCCCACAACCCAGTTACTGGGTAATACGATACCTCTTGGTAAGACTGATTGTCAGACTTTCGGGCTTCTGACGACCCGTAACGACTGTCAAAGATCCACGAATGACAGGCGGGACCAACGGCTTAACGTGCTTTCCGAGGCACGGAGGGGTCTTGGTATATAAAGATTGACGGCACGGTTGGCGCAGTGGTTAAGCGATTGACTGCTGCGTTACGTGTCGCGGATTCGATCCCCGCACGGAACAAATATTTGTATGACCTGCAAGTAGTTGTTCCGGGTCTGGCTGTTTGTGTATGTGAGTTTAAATGTTTGTAAACGCACCCACGATACAGGAGAATTTCCTAGTGTGGGGCAACGTTTAAAAAAAAAAAAAAAAAAAAAAAAAGATGATCACCCAACCACGGACCAACCGCAGCAAGCGTAGCTTAACCAGATCGATCGATCCGTGCATCTGTTATTACTCAGCCACAAGCCCCCAGTTTGTAATCCTTCATAAATGTAATAAATAAACTTTTAAAAATACCTTTAGACAGCTGATCGTTGGCCTTATTATAAACAGGTATGTACAGCAGCACGCAGAACAGTATCATGGCGGTGCAGAACAGGAAGAACTTCGCTAGGACGGTGAGGGTGGACCGGCGCTCGCGCTCCTCCGCCTTCGGGGAGGGGTACGGAGAGAGGCGGCGGGTTTTCTCGTACCTGGAAAGGAATGATAAAATGTTAATCAATTCTATAAGCACATCATTAGTAATTAGTGAATGCGTTCCTGACATCTGTCAGTTATATACAGTACTTTCACATTTGACAGCAACCTTGTAGCAACGACAATAAAGATGATACTAAATCCAAAGTGAAGTAACTGTGACAAGACTGCAAATAGCATAATCAGCCATGCTCCCACTGCTGGGACACAGGCCTCCTCTCTTCGAGAAGAAGTGGGCTGTAATCTAGTACGCGGGCCCAGTGCGGGTTGGTAGATGTCACGTGTATTCGAATGTTTGGTTCTTGGACATACCGGTTTCCTCACGAAGTATTCATTCATCGTTTTGAGAGCAGTGGTGATGAAATAATTAACAAAGTAAAGCGCCTGTCTGGGTTCGAACCTACAACTCGTAAGTCGCGGCCGTTATCTACAAAACAATACGTGTTTTACGAATTCCAACTTTATCAGTTCCTAATCGTGTCCAACTAACAGGTGTCAGGAACGCATTCTCAAAGTAAATCATTACAACGTCATTAATATTTTAAAACTTTCATTTGAAAATGAGATGAGGTTGGTGTTTTCTATCCGACTAAGTAGGGACTCTGGGAAGAAAAGAAACATCGAAACAAACTCAGAGTTCAGTCTCTTTTAAAGTCTGGACATAATCTTTGCCAGATCATTTTATTTTATTTTCCTTTATTGGCCAACCAACAATTGTTTACACTGAAAATATTAACTGAGGACTGTGTAGATTAGAGTCTGAAATCTCTACTTGTCTTTTGAAGACAGAACCGCACAGATTTGAGTGGACCTGTCCAGTCAGTGCAAGCATTTGTCAGTAATTGTGAGACTCAAATCCGAACTTAAGGAAGGCTGTGAGATTTCTAGTAATGTCAGTTGTAATTACCATAATGGACGGTCAATAATTAAAATATTTACAGCCGTTTGAACGCTAAGACGGAATAAATAATCCCACATACAATCCACAGTCATTTTTCATTGGTCAGCAATCTCAAGACAACGAAAATATAAGTAGATCAATGTGATTTTGGCAGTGATGACAAATCAGGGGTAACAGGGGGGGTATCTGGAAAGGGCTGTAGGTACACACAGCAGGTCAAGTTACCACAAACTGTCAAATTTTCTCATTCGATTTTGAACTTAGCGTTCAACATTTTGAGGTTTAAAATCATTTGGAGAAATTTGAGTTTCGTATAACATGATGTGCTGGCGACTGTATATAGACCTATATACTATATATAATATATCAGTGTACCTGTACACTGATATTGATTGATTGTATTGATTGACTGGTATTGATATTGATATATATTATATCAGTGTACCTGTACACTGATATATTATTCGTGAAAAAAATTATGAAACCCTTTTGTAGTCTTTTAATTTAATTTCCGTTTCACCGAGGAACGCAACATAAATAATAATAGTTGTTTTTACCCGAAATAAAAAAAGGAGGAGGTTCTCAATTCAGTTGTTTTTTTTTCAGCTTGTACGGTACGAAGTGCGCGTGTTGCATAGGTACAATAAAACCATAATTTAATAGAACTATTTTCGATTGAATAATCACGTGTAAAAATTATTCGTTCATAAAAGGCTACCGGCGCGTGTTGAGAGTTCAACGAATATAACCTTTTGATTTTTTTTAAGGACATCACCTACATAAGAGGTCTCATTTAAACAGGCAATTGACCTATTGCCCGCGCCGATGCCGTACCAGAATTTATTTGAATTGCTCGCCTTTTTCATTGATATATTTATCTTTTGACTAGGTTATGCAATCTCGGATCGAGATGCTAGTTTCGACCCCAGACTCTGTTGTCGAGATTGGCCATTCGAGATCTCGCCCGACAATCAGGCAAGATCTCGTTTTGAAGATCAAAATTTCGCTTGCTTTTAAAAAAAATGCGTATTTTTAAATCAAAAGTTTCTAATGTTTTTGTAAAAGGAAACTACACCAAGGGTAATCGTGTTTATTTTTTTAAACAAAAATCGAATCTCGAAACAAAAAAAAAACGTTTAGTAATAATCATCTGCACTACGCATATAAAACTATATGGATTGTGTGTACTATGTATATGTAGTACAAAATAAAAAATATAATTATTTATAACGCAAAAATCAGCACACATACATCACGCACACCATATATCAATTAATTACTATATTGAAAATGGCCTCTCAAGAAGCTTAACGTGCTAAGGAGCGCGCGCTCAATCACGAAATCAGATTTCAAGAACGACATTGAATCTCGAAAAAACGCACGAGATTCGAGATTGCATTCCCTAGCTTTGACACTACAGTACCGGGCCTTAAATATGGTACATCCAAGTTTTTGAAGCAGTTCGGATTTGTAGAGCGTCGCGTCGTCTCTGTGTAAAGCTCCATGTGTCATAAAAACGCCCGGGTACGTTCACGTAGCCATAACTTTTATCCACAGTTAGCATAGCATCACGCCTGTAATACCCCCAATGGGTAGGCAGAGGTTGGAAATGCACCCACATTTCGACCAGGGAGGTAGCTACCGCCGTATCAGCTTTATCAATAATACGGGGGGAGGGGAGGCCCCGAACAAATATTCGTAAAATGTTATCCTTAACCTCAAATTCTCATTGATAAAAGGCCTAAGGAAAATAAAAAAAATAAAAAATGATTGGTGAATAATAAATGATTTGGCTTTGATTTAATTTGTTTTTGGCTTACAAATCCTTCCAGCTACATGCGCGGATCTAATTCTCAAGCTCTTGCATTCTTTTAGTAAAATCACAATAGGGTTTAAGCATGTATTTATTTTATATATTTTTAATTCATTGATTACACCGTTATAACAGTAAAAATTATAAATACCCTTTAAAAATGCTGTAATTAGGCTTAAAAAAACATTGATAAATGATTTTATTTCTATAAGTAAGTTTGAACCAAGACTTTTACACGTCAAACGTATTTTAAAAACCAGATGAGGTCGGCATTTCCTGTCTGACTACTCTGAGACGAAAGGCCGAAACAAACTCAGAGGTCACTGTCTCTTTTAAAGTCCATACAAAATCTTGGTCTGATCATGTGAAGGCTATGTAGATCGGTGTCTGAAATGGTATTTTGAGGAAAGAACCACACAGATTTAGTCACGATTGAGTGGACCTGTCCAGTCAGTACACGCATTTGTCAGCAATCGTGCAGCTCAACTTAGACTTAAGGAGCTCAACGATTCGACGAACAATGCCAAATAAAAATAAAAAATAAAATAAAATCCGTTTATTTCGAGTAACAAGACTCATATACACACAGATACATAAAGGACATTTGAGTAGGCCGCATAAATTACTCAAACTGCCAGACCATTATTAAACTAACTGAGAAAAATACAAAATAAAAAAACAATGACCGACATTGTTCTCACATTCACAATAATTAGAATAATATTATAATAATCTTTGAGGACCATGTAGATTTGTGTCTGAAATGGTCTTTTGAGGAAAGAACCACACAGATTGAGTGGACCTGTCCATTCAGTGCACGCACGTATTGAAAATAGAGAATGATTTTGAGCTGTTCAAACGCCGCCATTTTGGCGCGCTCTGATGATGACCTCAAATATTATGTCCAGTGACAGTCCAATCCATTGTTTTCTACAGGTGTTCTCGTTCTTAAATTATTTCAACATGAAAAAAACTCAAAAGCTAGTTTATAAGTATTGCATTGTGCCTGAATGCAGAATCACTATCAGAAATGCACCTGATAAAGTGTTTTTCCAGTCCCGATAGGTGCAAAAATACGTAAGGAATGGTGTACGGTTATCAAAAGAGATGAAGTATCTGCAATAACCATCGATCACTAATAAAGTTCTTTATTAGTGATTCAGTCATTGTCTTAAATGATTTTTAATCTCACTAGTATACAAAAATTAAACTTAGGCAATAAATGAATTCACAACACACACTAAATACTATGTTTTCTAATCAAAAGCCAGCAATGCCATACAAATGTAATCAATACGAACTTGTTGACATAGTATTTGTCGTCACGTTTTGTTGTCCAATGATGTTGCGTTTTACAAATTTGAATTTCCCTCGCTTAATTTGCACTTTTATGTATTAATTTTAAGTAATTCAAAATTAATTACTAAAGTAATGATTTAGTTCAAATGTCGGGCCAATAAAGACGCGGAATAAAAATATTTGAACCAAATGTTAATAACGTGCATATTCCCTATTAACAGTTTAATCAGGATTCTCCAGTTTTCTATGATCTAAAATTATGACGGACGTAAAATTGTCGCGACGGGATTTTATCGCGGACTGGATTTTCAACTCTCGGTATTGAGCCGAGCGTTGAGAATCTAATAGAGTGCATTCCAGCGCGTCGAAAAAACACACTGTTGGATTTTTAACTCTCGGCGCTAAGCATAGCGTGGAAAATCCAGTGTGCGATAAAATCCCGCCGCGATATTTTTACGTCGGTGCGAACGTGGGCGTATTTAGATCTCAAACACGTTAAACTTGTAAATCAGAATGCTATGTTATATATTTTGTAAAAATAACAATACCCTCCCTTAGAGCTAATCAGAGGAAAGGGGGCCGCAATTTTTTTTTTGCGGCATCGGTCGCCCTTTGAACCGTCTACTTGACTGATTTCGACAGATATGTTTTTAAGTCCCATGTAACAAATCCAGATTCTGATTGATGATATTCTTGTAGCATGTATGTCTATTTCCTTTTACATTTCTGTTTAGTATATTCTATCACATTTAAATTTAATTATATTACATATTTTTATTTAAGTGCAACGTTCGTAAGTACGCTGTACTGGTACAGCGTCCTAACTATTGTTTGCATCACCGGACGACGTCAGTACGTCAGCGCCGGCTGTCGCTGAAAACCAGCGCTGGGGCTCTGTCTTGCATAGGGTCGCAGCATAATGCTGAGCGATAACCGTTATGCGTGGATGTGACGAATGTTTCCCCCAACCTGACTGACCGGTTGGTGCAGTTGGTAGCGACCCTGCCTTCTGAGCCGCTGGTCCCGGGTTCGATCCCCGGACAAGTCAAACATTTGTGTGCATGAATATGTCTGTTTGACCTGTGTCTGGGTGTGTATATGATGTATATCAGTCATCAGGTTACTGTAGTACAGGCTCTACCTAGTTCGGGACCTGAAGACCTTGTGTGTATTTTGTCTCATATAAAAATAAAAAACATTTTCTTATTTTTTATGTTTGTGTTATTTTTTGCGTCATGTGTACCGCAAATAAACGCATTTTCTTTCTTTCGTTCTTTTCTTTCATTCCGGTCTGTTACTGAAAATTTCCTCATCGAAAAACCCAATTACATCTGCCCAATCCGAATTCATCATTGTAATAATTTCCTTCACCAATTCATGTCGCTTTTGGCACAAAAGGGAAAGTGTATTGGGAAAACCCGCTCCACCTTACGTGCTAATCAGTAGGTTATGTGTTGAAGTTGCTAATTAATTCGCATTCATTAGCAGCGTTCAACAATGTACTCTTATTAGGAACTGGCTGTCCTGACAGACATTGCCATGTCTGGATTTCGATAGTTCATACAAACATCTCATAGACCGTCCCGTTTTACCCGAATTTGAACATTTTCCGTGAATCTCTCCAATTTTACATTCCATAAAAACCTAATTCGGACTATTACGAACATTTTAAAACAAAAAACAGCCAAAGTCAGTGCAGCCGTTCTCATAATGAGCTGCGCTCACTAACGATCTGTATTTCATTTTTATTTATATACCTACCTGAGGAAAGATTGAAGTTTTGCCAAGTAGTACGAAGCCACGGAAGAAGCATTGTTTACAAATATATATTTGACCATTCCTCAGCAAGGTACAGCGTGTAACAAAACTGTGACGTGCATGCAATTGAGACACCAGAACACATTATAAGCTCCGGCTTCATTTTTAGATAATGTTATTAATATAACGCATTTTTGTTGTTTTATTTCAGTATATTTTAATGTCCTTGATTACTCAGTGCGTTCGTTATCTAGTTTAGGCGGGATTTGATAATCACCACATACTAATGGCGCGTTTGTCCGCCAGTCTATCTGTACGGATGTATCAACAAACAGATTTTGATGGGGTTGTCACAAGTAGGTAGATTGGTTCTTCAGGAAGGTTTAGGTAAACATTCGTGTAGGTTGTATTGAACAATGTAAATCAAGTCAGAAATATCCTGCCACCTGACTGCTTTTCTTGCACGCATTGCCACATTCAGCGCCCAGGACCCGCCTCTCGAGTCCATTTACTATAGGGATTTGGGTTTGGACAAAAATCAAGAGTTGTTGGGGTTAGTTAATATTAATCCTTATTTTCAAATACGATCGTCATTTCAACCACTTTGTCAACTCATTTGGATACGTAGTTTAGAATTTACAAGTTTACTACTTAAATACACGCGAGCGCGGGCGGGGAGGGATTTATGCTCGGTTGTAGAATGCTTGTTATATCACGTAACTAGTACTGTTGTAAGTAATCCAATCTATGTAAAAGGGTACGATGGGGCTGACATGTCTTTGATAAAAGCCCCTAAGTAAAATGAGATAAAAAAAAATTATCACGTTTCTTGGTGCAATTACCCCTTTGTAGATATTTACTCAAGTACCACCGTGCGAAATCGGGGTGGGTTACTAATCAAAAATATAATTATCAAAATCATCGCAGATACCTCCAAACGCTTAGGTAAAACTTCAAAGCAATGTCATTTGTTTGCAGTTTTTTAATGCTTATTGACGTAGGAGTCACGCGATTTTATTTTCCGGATTGTAAAGATATGAAAAGATCCTGAAATTTTTTTTATATGAAAAACTAATATTCAGCTATTCAGCATTACACGTTGCCATATATACAGGGTGTTATTTTTTGTGTTTCAGTTACACAAATTCTTAACAAAATGTAAGGGAAAAGTTTATTGCAATTTGTGACTTTTTGAGTACTCCAACGATGGTTGGTCCCATTAAAGTTTTTGATCAGTATTAGAAACAGGATCGATTGGCATCAAAAAACGTTTTTTGTGTAAAATGGCTATTTTCTAGATAACTGTATTTTTTTTTTGAAAATCTGTGAATGGGGATCAAAATTCCATAAAAAAAATATGAAGTCTCCTAAGACCATTTTCACGTAGCTGCAACGGATAAGGTACTTCCCCTTACTGCCCCACTGAAAGTTTCCACCCTGTATATGTTTATACATTGCTGGGGCAGTCGTCCATACTTCTATTTAGCCATCTCATTTCCTAATCCAATGCTTCATAGGTTTGAAAATTCGTCTGCTAAACATCGAACAAAACGCAATGAATGTTGTTGGACTGTCATAATGAAAGCCATTGCTACTGTTAGTGTTGTAGCGGCATCTACAACGCCACATGCGAACTACGCAACAAACTGACGTCACGCTAAATTCTGCATCGCGCAAGCAGAGTTTACCGCGCAACTAATATTATATACAACGACGTCCCGACATCAATCGTCGGACATTGCCGGGCCTTTCCTAGGAAACTAGGGATCTCACCTAGCAGGGGCTTAGTCGCACCGGCGTCGTGAAGCACTTCGGGCGCTCCAACAGTCTCAACCCAGATACATACTAGAAAACGCTGAGGGGAGGGGAGGTAAGCCCCTCAACGTCTAGGTGTGCAAAAAAGCACTTCCACCTCCTCCCGACGGATGGGGAGAGAAAACTTAAATACGGGTACCCAAGTTTGGAGACCGAGAGACAGCATCCTCGGGCAAGGGGCCAATCGTGACCCCTCCGGGGGCGCAGATATGACTGCTTACGGAATCACCGGGCAGTTGCCCACCAGACACGATACGGAGGATCCACCCTTTTCTATGGAGGACTTTTATAGTGTGTTACGCAACTACCTCGCGGATTTGGATGTTTGGCACACGGATTGATCATGTCCTGGGTTAGGGCATAGGATACTGTTTATCCCGATAGTACGTACACCGTGGGATAAGTTCTGACGTCCACGCGGATGAAAGCTTCGGTTAAAGGCTAGTGCTAATAAAATATCTTACCTGTGCGACAGTATGGGGCTGTCATCACTGTTCGAGACAGAAGGGTACAGGCGGTCATCGTCATACCAATGTTTATCGCCATCCATAGATTTAACTGTGGACAAAAACCATATATTAATATTATAACACATACATCTCAACTAATATTATAAAGAGAAAAGATTTGATTTTTTGTATGTTTGTTTGATACACTTTGATAAACTTAAAAGCTTGAATGTTTTTCTTTTATTGTTTTCATGATTTTGTTAGATTTAATAATCTTTTTTTATTGTTTGTATTTCCTGTGCGTGTCCCAAATAAAATATTTTTCTTTCTTTCTTTATCCTGAATCGCAAAGGAACGCGGGCAACAGCTAGTTAAGTATGCAACGTTCAACCGCTGTGACTCAGGCCTCGTCTCAGTGGGAGTGAGCGGGACGTAATCCACCACGCAGGCATATTATTTCATGATTCATCCATAAATAATAATATCCTTCGTCAAGATGACGGCAAACACAGGGTGGCAGGGACATCGATGCGCAAACTGAAATCATGTATTCAGTACATGAAGTGATTTTCGTCAGTTATCAGAAAAAAATGCAAAAATGTATGGAACAGCAATTTTCGTGTTTAAAACCGACCAATATTTCTTTTTTTTTCTTCTTTTTTTTTTCTTCTTTTTTTTTTCTTCTTTTTTTTTTCTTTTCTCTTCTTGTTCTCTGTTTCAGGATCTAAATTACATGTAACAATTTAGATACTAGTGGTTGATATAAATTAGGGTAGTTTTCTTTTAATTTTTTTTCTCTGTTGTACGTACAACTTTCGTTTTGCATGCTGAGTTTACCTATAAGTGATTGTATAATATTGTTTATCTGTTTTTGCTTGTTTTTTATGCCCATAACTGGTGTAAACAATCGTTGGTAGACCAATAAATAAATAAAATAAATAAATATTTCAACACCCCTGTGTTCAGAATCATGTACTGAACTCATGGTAAAAGTTTGTGCGTCAATCTCCCTGCCACCCTGTATATGTGATCACTTGTGGAAGGCATACACAAGTGGCAGCACAAGTATGAGACATCGAAGGACCACCAAAACTATCTGACGAGACAACTGACGCCAAAATATAGGATGCTGCATCGGCTTACACCGTATACACGGTGATTTTTAATTCACTGTTAACCTTTCAGGGCGTGAAAGTACTCATGATTATGCGCAACTTTTACTATGAGACCAACTCCGAAATGTCGAAAAAAATATCAGCTGTTTCATACAAAAAATGAAATATTTACCCGATGAAAATGTATGCAATAGATGTAATTTTTTTATATATTTCGTAGTTGGTCTCATAGTGAGAGTTGTTTATAATCATGAGTTGTTTCACCTAATGCAAGGTTAACAGTGAATTAAAAATCACCGTGTATAGCTTAGTTTTTGTCGCGCAGTTAGGCGTATGGTACATATTACAATCCAGACAGATTTTTTTTATTTTTATTGAAAACTGCAAATTTACTTTTATTTTGGAGGTCATTCGATTTAACTAACGTCAAACGCATCGCTGTTTCGAATTCAAATTCAAATTTGAATTTTTTATAACATCGTGTACCTACTAATGTAGGTACCTATGTGTACAAATAAATATATTTGAATTTTTTTAATTTGAACCTTACTTGTTACCGCGATGCGCTATTGTCAATAGAGAATAAGCATGTTATTTAAATTTGGTTCAAATATTTTTATTCCGAGTCTTTATTGGCCCGACCTTTGAACCAACTCATTATTTTAGTAATTAATATATTTTTAATTACTTTAAATTAATAAATAAAAGTGCAAATTAAGCGAGGAAAATTTAAATTTGTAAAACGCAACACCATTGGTTAAAACAAAACGTGACGTCAAAATACTGTCAACAAGTTCGTATTGCTTACATTTGTATGGCATTGCAGGCTTTTGATTAGAAAATATAGTAATAACGTGTGTGTTTGGAATTAATTTATTGTTTAAGTGTAATTTTAGCATACTAGTGAGATTAGAAATCATATAAGACAATGGTAAAAACAAAATCTGCCGAGAATAGATCCATTCATGATGTGATCTTATTTTCTATCACATTCATATTTTACGTGCGCTGTCAGTGAAAGGAGTGAAAGCTGCAAGGTAATTATTCTATAATAATTAATAACACATTATGTACGTTATTTTCGCCATAATCATTTTTGATTCACAAAAATGTAAACAAGTTATTGCAATCGATCACTAATAAAGAACTTTATTATTGATTGATGGATAGTGCAGATACTTGCATCTCTTTGGATAACCGTACACCATTCCATACGTATTTTTGCACCTAGCGGGACTGGAAAAACACTTTCAGGTGCACTTCTGATAGTTAGTATTTCTGCATTCAGACACAATGCAATACTTATAAATAAATTAGCTTTTGAGCTTTTTACACGGTCAAATAAGTTAAAAACGAGAACACCTATAGTCAACAATGGACTGGACTGTCACTGGACTTAGTATTTGACGTCATCAACAGAGCGCGCGAAAATGGCGGCGTTTAATCAGCTCGAAATTATTATCTATTTTTTTTTTAAACCTAATTGCAGCATTTTTAAACAGTATTTATATTTTTTACGATGTTTTAACGGTGTAAACAATGAATAAAAAATGTTTCATTTTGAAAGAGTGATGATAGCTGATAAAACAAACTGCTTATTAGAGGATGATAAAATATGTATTAAACATACAAAAATCACATGTCTCTATGTTCGTACCTGCCAATCTCCGAAACCACCCAACCGATCTCAATGAAATTTTGTGTATGTGTATGGTTGAAGTTGAAAGGTAGTACTTTTGGACCCGATGGGTGACGCGGTTGTTGAGATGTATTTTTTCTGATTTCTCATAATTTTTCTGATTTCTCATAATTTTTCTGATTTCTCATAACTGCCCCCGAGCGAAGCAATAATATATAACATTTAAGTACAGTCGACCGCAAATCAGGATATAAGAAACTGTAAATTTTTTCCAAATTATTTTTAACAAATTATTTTAAAATGTTGAACGTTAAGTTCAAAATCAGATGTGAAAATTTGTCAGTTTGTGATAAGTGCTGATAACTTGACCTGCTGCTGTGTGTACAGGACGCCACAAAACGATAAGGAATATTAATATTAAATCACATTTTTATACACTCCATCGTACAGGAAAAACCACAAAACGATAAGGAATATTAATGAAAATAAATTGGTAATTAGGTACGTATTCTGTTACTGTAGTTACCATGGATTGAGTATGTAAAAAGCTGTAGTGCTCAGCGCTATGGTGACCTAACATACCTTTCTCGTATTGATTTGATAGGATATATGGTATAATTAAATGGTAAAAGTTAAAGTCTCGAATTATAAGGGAAATTGCTGTATTGAATCACTCTATCACTTTGTTACAAGAATTGGTAGAAAAAGGTAACTATAACTAACTTATTGGTAAAATGGTAATGGTTTTGAGTACGTGGTGTCCCTAATGAGATCTAAACGCGAACTAGCGCACATTTTGGTGAACGAGCGAGTGTGCATATTGCGTTCGATGCAATTATGCGTTTTCGCCGAGTGTTCGATTAAAACTCGAACAGAGTACGTGATTCTGAACCCCCCCTTTTTTTTCGAGGGTGGGAAATCATCAAATAACTTCTCCCGCTCTGTCAGACTCTCACTGACTAAAACCCACCCGTGTTCCTTCAGTTGCCTGTGCCAGGGGCCACGGTAACCCTCTTGGACTTTTCCGCAACCCTAGCAGGCATCGGTCCTAGCATACCCCGTCATTTGTGCTGACATCTCTTTGAGGCGCGCGTGGAACACAACGCGCCGTCGACCCGGGCCTGGTCCTTATCGAACGGCGAGCTGCCCATTGCTCGCCGTTCGCGAGCCCGCGCCTACGGTGGCCGGGAATCGGCCTGCGATTCCCGACGCCCAGGGCGTCTCCTGCGGCGGCTAGGGGCGTGAGGGCGCAAATTTTGCCTCTCCCTCACGCGTTCCGCCTCCTCCTTCGCGAACATTACTGCTTCGCAGGAGGTGACGGCTTCCCAAGCCCTCTCGCTCCGTACCATGGCCTGGACCAAGGCCGGACGCGAGAGATCGCCACCGCCAATCGCCTCCACGAGGACACGGCGGTGCTCCGCCCAAGCCGGGCAGACCTCCACCGTATGCTCCACCGTGTCCTCTGGGGGATCCAACGCATTCTGAACTCCCCTGCGTTGAAAATTGTCGTCGGTTAGGTACTAAAAAATAATAATTTGCTGTTCCATATATTTTGACCGCGTGGATATTGCACTTTTCTGTGAAAAGGCATTTTTTTTTATAACTGATGAATACCTTCTACGCTAGGGCCTAGAATCACGTGGTGTATTCGTGGTTACAGTTTGCGAGTCGATGTCCTGCCACCCTGTAACTTCTAATATTATAAAGAGGTACTTAAAGTTTGTAAGTTTGGATGTAGGAGGAAGTACTGATCTCTACTCTGGAAGTAGTGATCAGATTTGGAAAATTCTCTCATTGGCAGAAAGCTACATTATTGCTGAGTGCCATTGGGTATGTTTTATAGTATAAGTAGTTGACTACAACGCGAACGGGGACAACGTCAACGGTCAGCTAGTTGATCATTTACAGAGTATTCAAACGATGTGTATAATAATATAACCTTCATGCTGCAATAGTGTATTTTAAGTAGGTACTAGCGCTGGGTGCATGACGACTCCTGCATCCCACACTTATTTAGTCCTACCTATATCCAGCTACTTATTTTATTTCTTTCAAGATAATGTTAATGTGATCATGTTGAGAGGGTAATAAGATAAATGTTGCGATTACCCCAAATAAATTGAGATAAGAGCGGGAGAATGATGGTGATTGAGAGGGTGAATGAAAGCGACTAAATGATAAATGATCTTATTTCTGTAAGTAGGTTTGAACAAACACTTTTACACGTCAACATATTTTTTTTTAAACTAGATGAGGTCGGCGTTTCCTATCTGACTACTCTGAGAAGAAAGGCCGAAACAAACTCAGATGTCACAGTCTCTTTTAAAGTCCAGACAAAATCTTGGTCAGATCATGTGAAGGCTATGTAGATCGGTGTCTGCAATGGTCTTTTGAGGAAAAAACCACACAGATTGAGTGGACCTGTCCAGTCAGTGCACGCATTTGTCAGTAACCGTGCAGCTCAACTCAGAACTTAAGGAGCTCAACGATTCGACGAACCATACCAAAGAAAGGACATTTGGGTAGGCAGCATCAGCTACTCACACTGCCAGAACATGATTAAAACTAATTAAGACTCCGTAAGAACCTGGTTCGGACTATTACGAACATTTTAAAACAAAAAATAGCCAAATAGCTCAGCCGTTCTTATGTGATGTGCTTACCAACTAACAGCGTTTAATTTTTTTTATAGTCCTCCGGACCGTATTTAGGCCATGGCAGCTAATCTCAAGGGAGACTAGCCTTCGGCGCGGGAGATATTATAGTGCAGGCGTGTGTGCGCAGACACAGGTGCCCTCTCTCTTCCCCCACTCGCGTAGTCCTAGGAGACGGCACGCAGTCCGACACGACCGGAGAGAGATCAGGCGCAGGACCAACGGCTTAACGTGCTTCCAGGGCACGGGAGTATCACACCGCCAACTTCCAAACTCCGGGTTGTTACTAAGAAATTCCTCATGGAAAACCCCAATAAACCTTGCCCGACCTGGGAATCGAACCCAGGACCCCACGCTCGGCAGTCGCACTTGCGACCACGAGACCAACGGGCGGATAGATGGGGTACATACATAGGTGTAGTATATCTCTATGGGTATACAGAGGTACGAGGTACAGCGTGTAAAGTTCACTCATACCTCCATAGAAAAGGGAGAATCCTCCGACCAGACGGGTGTCATGACTGGTGGGCAACCGCCCGACGATTGATGTCGGGAAGTTGTATATATGCTAGTCGCACGGTAAACGCTGCTTGCGCGATGCAGGATTTGCGTGACGTCAGTATGACGCGCAGCACGCATGTGGCGATGTAGATACCGCTACAGGTATGAGACCAACGGGGGGATAGATGGGATACATACATAGAATATGTTAGTATACACACATCAAAAGTGTCTAGGGATCAACATATATTTTTGCAATAACTTTTCTCCTGATTGATATTAATTAAAATTTTCTTTAAGGATTCATAAAATAAAGTGTTTTCGTTTGTCACAGTAACGATAAACCAAGTCACCTTTGCATTAATAAAGAAATTTGCCATTTTCCTAATAAAGGGATTTTTGACATTTGAACCACTAACACAAAAGTTCGAAAAAAAGACTGAAATAACAGTTTTCTTTAAAATTTTATTGGGTAACTTAAACAATTAATAATCCGTGTTTCTACCGCGAACACTAACAACACAAGAACATCGGTTTGGCATACTCAAAATGAGTTCATCCAAATCACGCTGTGGAATGGCCGCCCATGTTCGTTGCAACAACAAAAAAAGGTCTTCTTGCGACTGGATACCCTCCATATTCGGCAGAGCTCTTCTCTGTAGCATATCCCATGCATGCTCAATCGGGTTCAAGTCTGGCGACTGAGCAGGCCAGGGCAGGACATTGATGTTAGCTGCGGCGAGAGTCTGTCTTGCAACTCTTGCGGTGTGCGGTCGTGCATTATCATGCATTAACTGAAATAAGGGACCGATTTGCACTTGTAGAGGAACGATGACGTCTGATACAATCGTCTCAGCATAAATTTGAGCGTTGAGGTTGCCTCTGATCCAAATCAACTCAGTTCTTCCGCCGATCCAAATACCCGCCCATACCATGATGGTTCCACCACTATAAGGATGGACTTCCTGGCAGGATTTTAATCGCTGTTGGCGTCCAGGGGTTCTCCAGTGTCGTATACGTCTTGTATCCGGTCTCATACCAAAACGAGACTCATCAGAAAAGCACACGAAACGCCATTGTTCTTCTGCCCAATTTCTGTGTTCAAGAGCCCATTGATATCGAATCCTACGATTGTGCATTGCTATAGGTGGTACCCGTAGCGGTCTTCGGGAATGAAGGTTCACTTCATGCAAGCGGTTTCTGACTGTTTGGTCGCTAATTAAGTTCCCTGAAGAGTGATGAAGCCTCACGGCTAACATCATGGCGGTTATTGTTGGAGCTCTTCGAGTTAAGATTTGAATGTATCGGTCTTGTCTCCGTGTGGTGCAGCGATACCGTCCTCCATGGCGCTCAGCCACGGTACCAGTGCTTCGGTAACGTGTCCAAAGTCGACTGATAACACTCTGACTTGTATTCAGAGCTAAAGCCACAGTACGTTGCCGGGAACCAGCTTCTATCATTCCCACGGCTCTGAGCATTTCTTCCCTGCTTAAATGACGTCGCCGCTCCATAATAACGTTGGTTTTAATCAGTAGTAGGGAAACAGTAGCACTAATAATGTCTTCAATGCGTTGTATGTTTTTATAGGGAAAATATTGACAGCTGATTTTCATCTTTTACTCGAATTTGATTCACAGTTCCTGATTCAAATTATGAAATGCACCAAAAAGGATCCATATAAATTTATAAAATCATAAATTTATTACAAAGCCACATCTTAATCTCAAGAAATCCGCATAAAAATGCTTGATCCCTAGACACTTTTGATGTGTGTATTTCTATGAATTCTACATCTATGTTGGGGTTGGTTTCCAATCAAATCGAAGGCCGCTGAATTCCAGTATTTTACATGGAGCGACTGGTTCTTTCCTCAAAAGACCATTTCAGACACCAATCTACATGGTCCTCAAAGATTATTATAATATTATTCTAATTATTGTGAATGTGAGAACTATGTCGGTCATTGTTTTTTTTTTATTTATTTTTGTATTTTTCTCAGCGTAAACATGATCTGGCAGTTTGAGTAATTTATGCGGCCTACCTCTGAGTTTGTTTCGGCCTTTCTTCTCAGAGTAGTCAGATAGTAAACGCCGACCTCATCTAGTTTAAAAAAAAATATGATTGACGTGTAAAAGTGTTTGTTCAAACCTACTTACAGAAATAAAATCATTTATCATTTTATCACAACCCAGTTACTCGGTAATACGATACCCCTTGGTAAGACTGCTGGTCAGACTTTCGGGCTTCTGACGACTCGTAACGTAACGACAGTCATCAACCCACGAATGACAGCCGGGACCAACGGACTAACGTGCTTTCTGTGGCACGGAGGGGTCCCGAATTCTCGATATGTAAAGATGGTCACGCATCAACAAAACCGACCGCGACAAGCGTAGCTTAACCTGATCAATCGACCCGTGTGGTTGTTACTACTTGGCAGCGAGCCCCCTAGTATTCTTCAGAGAATATAGGTAAATAATTAAAATAAATATATAATTTTTAGGGGTAAATGAAGATGGTACTAATGCTAAATACATTTAAAGAAAATTATAACAAACTGTTGATATGCTAAGTAATGATGTAATTGACACAAAACTCTTTAGTTTAAAATATTATAAGTAATTTAAGATGAATCAGAGAACATTTAACTATATCAAAATGTAAACAATAAGTAAATACTTAAGGGGCCGTGCACGATATCGACTGATTCAATGATGACTGATAAATTTTGTGCATTATTTGTAGGAAAGGGAAACATTATTTAAACAAAATTATTTGTGATTCGAAAACTTGAGTTTTTTTTTTGCATGTGGCTGAATGCGATTTTTCAAATAAGTTAAGTATTCATGGGAAATCACTAATATTCGCAACAAGTTTTCCACAAAAAAACGCGAGACGCATTAATCTTCAGCTAATCTTAAAATAAAATTTTATTTTATAATTATACAATATTTTCATTTAGTAAATCAAAGACAAAAAAACTATATTTTCGAGAGCGCAAAAGTGATGAAACTATTAACAGGTGCTGTGACTGACACGAATGGTTTAGCGCCATGAAAACTGTACTTTTGTAGTCACACAGACATAATGTTTCAATTATTTCCAGCTTTGTCACAATTAAATAAGAAATTGACAAAAGAGGGGTTTTTATGTGCACGGAGCCTTAACTCAAGTTTTATGGAACATAATCAATTTAAATGATGCTGAAGTGTTTTCAGAGTTTGTTTGAACTTGCTAATCTCAGTAACCAGTCAGGATTGAAAAATTATTTTTGAATTTGATAGCCCAATTCTTGAGGAAGGTTATATGCTATTTAACATCACGCTGCGACTCTTAGAGGCCGAGCAAAACGAAAAAAGTCAAAAGGAACGCTAAGCGAAAACGATGTAACAGCGCGAGCAGGCGATGCGATGCGACGCGGCGGGTAGGGGCCGAGGGAGATTTATTAAACTGTGTCTGTTATTTTAGTATATTGTGTATCTTACGACTTCCAAAGTTGTGGACAGAAGTTAGTTCTATATTACAATCATAATGTCATTTGTGAATCAATATTATTTTAACTACTGCTTTTTATTAGCATAGAAAATCAGCAAAACGCTAAAATCATATTTGATGTGTTTAAGTGTTTTAATCTTAATTATTTACAAAAGAAAAATGACATTTATGAATAGTATAAAGCTCAACCTTTATTTTTGCTACTTATTAACAAAAAACATTTATTCAAATTAGACTGAGGATCAGCACTTTTTGAACATCTAAATTACTTAAGACACTTCCCACGAAATGTCCACCCTTCACTACATCCTAGTGCTTTCGCTGGGAAGAGGTGTGGCGTATCAAATTTCCCAGCAGCACAGCTGTCTGTCAAGCTAAAATAAGAAGAGCTATGTGTCAACTTCATTAAATAAGTTAACTTTCAGAGATGAATAGTAGGCTTGGGCGGAGCACCGCCGCCGTGCCCTCGTGCAGGCGATTGGCGGTGGCGATCTCTCGCGTCCGGCCCTGGTCCAGGCCATGGTACGGAGCGAGAGGGCTTGGGAAGCCGTCACCTCCTTCTGCGAAGCAGTAATGTTCGCGAAGGAGGAGGCGGAACGCGTGAGGGAGGCAAAATTCGCGCTCTGACGCCCCTAACCGCCGCAGGAGACGCCCTGGGCATCGGGAATCGCAGGCCGATTCCCAGCCATCGTAGGCGTGGGCTTGCGAACGGCGAGCAATGGGCAGCTCGCCGTTCGATAAGGACCAGGCCCGGGTCGACGGCGCGTTGTGTTCAGCGCGCGCCTCAAAGAGATGTCAGCATTAATGACGAGGTCCACTAAGGCCGATGCCTGCCAGGGTTGTGGTAAAGTCCGAGAGGGATACCGTGGCCCCTGGCACAGGCAACTGAAGGAACACGGGTGGGATTTAGTCAGTAAGAGTCTGACACGCCCTCCCGCTCTGCCCAGACTGGGAGAAGTTATTTGATGATATCCCACCCTCAAAAAAAAATAAAAAAAGGGATGAAAAGTACCTTAAAATATGTTTCTTCAGGTATCAAGCTATCAAATAGCCAAATTGTATCAAAATTGGTTCAGTAGTTTAGACAAAATCAAATTGCCATAGTTCTTCATCTGTTCTACTCTTAAGTTTTAGTCATAGCCTGTGACTGTGTGTACATTGTGCAAAAAATAAATAAATAATACTGACATCAAATCAATCATAGAATAATGTTATTAGAAAGGCGATTCAGACATTTTCATTCATTCTTAGTAAATAAAATTATTGTCCTTCAAAATATTCTGGGAAATATAATTTTATAAAAAAAAAGCCTTCTATTGTCATTTCAGACCAATTATAACTACGTCCTTATTGTTTTCTAAGCGTTTAAGTAATTATTGCGATTACAAAGGTCGTACAAGGTACGTATAATATTGCAAATTGTTATGAATAAAACATATGGTAGGCTCTGCATCCTTTTATGAATGAAATCCTATTAGAATTACAAATGAGCTTGTAAATTATGATCACACACTGTTTTAAGTGTGTAACTCTTTAAATGCGAAGCCTAATTTCATGTAATTTATCACCGTCTTAGAAATAATAAAGTTTTAGTTGAAAAATACGCAACAAAATAGTGTTCTAACAAAAGTGGCCGATTTGTTTGAAATGTTTACCGAATACGAAGTTCAATTGTTGCTTTAATAAGTACATAATGTTGTAGAATTTTTAAAGACCCTAATATCACATGACTTTGTAGAAAATTGTTATGGATAATATAGTGTCTATGATTTATTAAAAAGAATTGTTACTTCAACTACTTCTACGTTGTCAATCTAAAAGGTGTCAGAGGAAATAAAAATGTGTTCTTGCTATTAATGCTAAAATTATTTAAATAAAAGGGTTTATTCCTCCTTCCTATATAATAGGTTATGGGCCCAGCTCAGGATAAATTTGAGCAATAATGAGTCACATAAATATTGAACCATTAAAAAGGGAAAATTATGACACATGGCGAATACATGCGAAAGCCATTCTAATAAAAAAGGGGCTATGGAATTACGTCTCTGAGACAATAAAAAAACCTACTAGTGAAGGTGACGAACTAAATAAACATTTAGAAAAAGATGTCTTGGCAATAGCAGAATTATTTTTGATCATCTCACCGAGCGAACTAAAACAAGTGAAGAACTGTCAAACTAGCAAAGATGTCTGGGACACTCTTGAGGGTATTTACTGCAGCAAGGGTCCTGCACGAAAGGCAAGTCTTTTGAAGGAATTAATCTTAAGAAAAATGAAAGAAGACGATAATATAGTGGACCACTTGAACAAGTTTATGGACATAGTCGATAAGCTAGCAGATATGGATATAGAAATTAATAAAGATCTACTTAGCATTATGATGCTCTATAGTTTGTCTCAATCCTTTGAAAATTTTCGAATCGCTATTGAATCCAGAGATGATCTACCAAATCCTGAAAACTTAAAGATAAAAATTATGGAAGAAGCTGAAGCAAGAAAGAATATGGGTAGTACAAGTGAACAAAATTGTGAACAAGAAGCGCTATATAGTAGACAGCGCAGAAGAAACACAAATATTGTTGAATGTTATAAATGCAAAAAGAAAGGACATAAAGCCAATGAATGCTGGTCAAAAGTACTACAGTCAGCACCAAAAAGAGCACCAAGATGCAATAAAAACATTTCAAATTTATGTTGTTCTGAAGAAACATGTCTAAATACAAATGATAGGAAAGAAAAACTAAACAAGTGGTGTCTTGACAGTGGTTGCACATCACATATGACATATGAATTAGAAAGGTTCCAAAATCTCGATAAGGATGAGAGAAAATCCTTAAAATTAGCATCAGAGAACTGTACAGCACAAATTGAAGGCCGTGGTTCAGTAAAAATTAACATCAAGGAAAGACCCGATCTGCAACTGACCGAAGCTTTATATGTACCATCACTAACTACAAACCTAATGTCAGTAGGAAAAATTACAGACAAAGGTGCAACCGTTTTATTTAAACAGAAAAACGCAACTGTGAAGTATAATGGTCAAATATTGTTAAGAGCAGAAAGAAATGAAGACGGCTTATATTATGTTACAGAAAACTTACAAGAAAAAGCGAGATTCTGCGAAGCAAATAAAATGCAGCAATGGCATAGAAAACTAGCTCATCTCAATGAGGGGCAAATGCGAATAGCTCTAGATAAAAGGAATATGGAAGGATTGGAATTCAATAAAAACGACACAGTTAAAGACTGTGAAGTGTGTGCCAAAGGAAAAGCAACAAAATTACCATTTAATGCACCCAAAAATGAAGAAAGAACAAATGAAAAATTACAAATTGTGCATACAGATGTATGTGGTCCCATGAAACAAGTATCGAAAGCGGGTTCCAAATATTTCATCACATTTACTGATGATTATTCAAGATATACAAGAGTATACATAATGAAGAGTAAGAATGAAGCCTTATCAAAATTTAAAGAATTTAAAAACGAGGCAGAAAGGTATACCAAACAAAAGATAGTTTGTTTACAAAGTGACAACGGGACGGAATAAATAAATCATGAATTCGACAAATACCTAAAAGACAATGGCATCAAAAGAAGACTATCTGCACCATATACTCCAGAACAAAATGGGTTGGCAGAGAGAAAAAATAGAACATTACTTGATAAAGCTAGATGCATGTTAATTGACGCTAATATGAATGAAGTTTTTTGGGCCGAAGCCGTTAATACTGCTAACTACTTGGCAAACCGTAGTCCTTGCAGCAGTATCAATAATGCGACTCCGTTTGAAAAATGGGTGAATAGAGTTCCATCTGTAAGGCATTTCCACATTTTCGGAACTAAGGCGTTCGTTCTGAAAAAGGGAAAACGAAACGGAAAATTTGAAGCTAGATCGACTGCTGGTATATTTATAGGGTATTCGGAAAATCACAAAGCGTACCGCATATTTAATCCGAAATCAGACAAGGTGATGATAAGTAGAGATGTCAAAGTTCTGGATAAAATGTTCTACGAAAATGAGACAAAAGAAGATAAAAAACGAGATGTAGTTGATAAAAATGAAATAGAAGTTGTACTTTTTCCAGAAGAAGAAAATGAAAACTCGAATGGACATGAAATTAATGATCCAGACAAAGAACTAGATGTTAATGATATATTTGTTGATGCGACTACAGAGTCAGACAATGAAGACAGGCAAGAAATGTATATGGATAATGAAATTGAAGCGACTACTTCAAGTAATGAAAAGAGACAGAGAAAACCACCAGTTTGGCAGAAGGATTATGAGATGGATGCTGAGCAATTATATCTCTGTGATATAGATGAGAATAGTGATGAATGGGAAGACGCAATAATAAGTGAAATTGAATCTCATCTAAAAAATAATACTTGGAAAATTGTACACAAGAATGAAAGTAAAAATTTGATAGATAATAAACTGATTCTAAAATATAAATATAATGCACTTGGAGAAATAGACAGACGAAAAGCACGACTTGTAGCTCGTGGGTTCAACCAGAGAGAAGGAATAGACTACACTGAAACATTTGCACCAGTAGCAAAAATGAGTACAATAAGACTATTGATTGCATATGCGATAGAAAATAAAATGAAACTTAGTCAGCTGGATGTTTGCACAGCATTTTTAAACGGTGATATAGACGAAGAAATTTATATGAAGAAGCCAAAAAATCTTGATAAATATTTAAGAATGATTATATCACACGGAAAAGACAAAGAGTTGGTGAGAAAAGCAAGAGAAATGCTAATAGATATAAATAAATATAAAAATAATGGAATATGTCAACTAAATAAAGCTATATACGGATTAAAACAGGCAGGAAGGCAATGGTATTTAAAATTACATAGAAAATTGTTGGAAATTGGTTTTAGAAATGCTACAGCGGATCCTTGTTTGTACATATTTGAAAAAGGAGGAGAAAAACTGTTTATCAACATATATGTCGACGATTTGATTCTGGCATACAAATCAGAAAATTTATTCAAGGAAATCAAATCGAAGTTGGAAAAAGCATTTGAATTGAGAGATATGGGTCCTCTTCATCACTGCTTGGGCATACGATTCACCCATGTAGGGGGAGAGATTACGCTGTCCCAAGAAACTTATATTGACAATTTGATTGAAAAATTTATAATGGGAGAATGTAACCCCGTGTCAACGCCAATGGAGCCAGCTCTGAAGTTAGAGAAAAATGAGAATAAAATCGAGAAGGACAACTTCCCATACCAAAAACTGATTGGCTCATTAATGTACTTAGCTGTCGCAACAAGACCAGACATAATGTTTGCAGTGAGTTATTTAAGCCAGTACAACAACTGTTATGACCAAAGTCACTGGCAAGCAACAAAAAGAATTATACGTTACCTGAAAGGAACGAAGAACATGTGTTTAAGATATAAGAAAACAGGAACGTCAGCGATTCTTACGGGTATGGCCGATGCAGACTGGGCGGCATGCACTATCGATCGCCGATCATATACCGGTTATATTTTTAAATATGGTGGTGGTCTAATTAGTTACGAGACAAAGAAACAGAGGGTGGTCGCATTGTCAACAGCTGAAGCCGAATACATGGCAATGACAGAAGCGACGAAGGAAGCTTTGCATTTGAAACACCTGCTAGAAGATATTGGAGTGCCACAGCAAACAGTCCTGATTTACAATGATAATATGGCTGCACAAAAATTAGCAAACAATATGATTACCGGAAAAAGGTCAAAACACATTAATATAAAAGAACATTTTATAAGAGAGTGTATCGAAAAGAAGTTAGTGACAATTCGTTATAAGGACACAGAAAATATGGAGGCAGATATTTTAACGAAGGCGCTGCCAAAACCAAGGTTGTTTAAGTTATTAAAAATGATGGGTCTAGGAGTCACTCAGATCGAAGGGTCATCTTCGTGAGGGGGAGTGTTATGGATAATATAGTGTCTATGATTTATTAAAAAGAATTGTTACTTCAACTACTTCTACGTTGTCAATCTAAAAGGTGTCAGAGGAAATAAAAATGTGTTCTTGCTATTAATGCTAAAATTATTTAAATAAAAGGGTTTATTCCTCCTTCCTATATAATAAAAATTCATCATAAATCGTAAGAGAAGTACATAAATACAAATACTATGATTTAATAAATAATGACATGCTTAGCCTCGATTTGACGAACTTTCCAAGTGACGTAAAGTAACACGTTAGGTATAACTTAATAATTATATTAGCAAGCCTTCCTGAAATGTAGGACGTCGAGCAGTCGCATTAATAGGTGAAAATTTTAAATATAAATAAACAATATCGTGAGGAATGCCTTGTTTCTTCAAATTACTCACCGTTTAATAGCCACCAGGCACTAGAAGCAACGAGATTCACACAAATAAAGGTTATGCTAGTATTTTCAAACACTTTAACACTATTAACAATTAATTAAATTATTATTTTACAATGAAAACAGACTATCACATTGAGTTTGATTCAGCTGCAGCAGCCATTTGTAAAAATTCTTATGTTGCCATGCTTTGACGGATTTTACACCTTTCTTGTCAAACTTTATATAGTTTATAGTAGAAACTTTTGATTTACTTGTTTGATTTATTTTTTGTTGTGTATTGTTGTGGTGTACAACAAAGTATATACAAATAAATAAACTTGGAACATAACATTCATACTATCATGCCTGATAAACGTCCTGTACTAGAAATAGAATAAACTGCTTTTACATTTTGGGGGTTTAAACAGTGTACTATTTATTTTTATACTAATTTTAGTGTAGCGTATAAAAAGCGAATGAATAATAGTAGCAATGCTGTGCTATACATGTAAACCAATTATTATGAACAAAGTGTCAGACTCTAAGAAAGTGCGACGCTAACTATCACGTAAGTTCTTATCATCGATAAGTGCTAGTTTGACAAGAAACGTTACGGAACGTTACACTTTTTCGTGCATGCAGCCGGTGTTCATCGATTTATAAGACGTTATCACGTCAAAAAGAACTACATATTGAATGGGTACCTACCATTAAAAATGATATTGTAGCTGGCACTTCAAATAAGCAACATCAGCATCACAACCGGCAGGATAACGGTTTTCAGTGAAGTGCATTTTCATTTCCACTTAATACTATTCACGGTAATTTTCATTGAAATGCAAGAATGTGGGATGCAAGAGCGTGTGAGGCAATCTCGACATTTATACAGTCCGTCTCGTAATTGTAAGTTACGAAACCATGAGAATGTAGGTCGCTAGAGGGAATGAATCAAGCTCGAAAATTAAACACAGAGTTATTTTTTAGACCTATGTATGCAATAAAGTTTGAGGAATAACTGAACTCGTAAATTTTAGCAACCTGCATTATTTTTTTTCAAATTTAAGGGGCCTCCAACTGCTTCTTTATGAACATATTATTTTGGCTTTTTTTGGGATTTGATCAAAAACTACTTTTCAAGCCCAGGATCGCCCATGCCACCTCCTCCTTAGTCTGCCAGTGAATGTAGAGCTTCTTTATTGTAGTTGTTGTTATTGTGTGGGAAATTTGTTCGTAATTTTATTCTTTTTTTTTTCTTCTATTTCCTCGAATACGACTGAAAGATTGGTTTAAATCACTATTAATTACCATTCTACTAAAACCAAATTACCTGGCATTCTGGCAACTCCGTTAGACAATTTCATTTCATTTCACGATTTTCACAACAATTTTATCCTATATTTTTGTACTTTAAGTCATGAATAAAATCAATATTTAGATAGAACTATTAGAAAATAATAAGCAAAATATAAGCTTTGAGAAGTTTATTGCTACCCTATGGTGTCATCAAAAAATTTAAGCAATCAATTTCTGGAATGTTTAGAGTAAAACGTAACGTGGTCATATTTACAAATTCATTCATTCGTTTCGGTAAAAAATCCTTGTGATATTGAGAGGAAAAATATATTAAAAATGACTTCAGGAGTGACAAGACGGCAAATTCTATCGATGTACAAGTTAATCCTGAGAGAAGCTGACAAGTTTTCCAATTATAACTTCAGGTAAACTCTATTTTATTTAAATCAAATTACATAACCTCTCTTGGGACAAAAAAATAATAAGGTTACCGAAGTACTAATCAGGGTAAGTAGAAAAACGTTAACAATAACACGCAATTTAATATCTTCATACACAGTCGTGGCCAGATAAATATTTCATCATTGACATGCTTTCTAATGACAAAAAATACAAACAATGAAACTAGAAAAACACTGCATAGAGACCACAAGCTACAGGTTTTGAGTACAACTTGCATTGTACGGTTATAATCCCTTCTTGGCAATCTAGATAGGGTCTGCCCAGAATTTGGTTACGAGTTTGGCTCCTTCACTCGCGTCCAGCACGTCCTGTACCGTGCAACAGGACACACTGAAGACGATATTAAGTGTCCCATTGTTTTTGGAACAGCAGCACATTTACACTCCAGGGTGGAGTCATCTGTCAACTCCGCCTGAGCAGCTTTTCTTTGCTTCAACCAACCTGGGTCTGAAGTCTATTTAATGACTTCCAGGTGAGCCATGTAACCCTAACAATGTCATTCCACCAATAAATAATGATAATGTCCAGTGTCTAGTCACTGCAGTCCTTGCATTCCTTCAAACACACTGTTTTCAATGTTTTATAGCTGAATTAAATTCTTTTCTGCAGTATCTGTAGCACACACAAGCAACACACAAGCACACTTTAAGCACACTTTTGCACACTTTTGTTGCAAGGTTCGTTTTGATCAGATGCAATAAAGGAGCCACTGTTGTAAGATGATAAAAATTGCATAGTGTAATTGCAATTTGGCTAAACAAATTGCTTCTATTGAGCAATGCTATGATGTGTTAAATAATGCGGCCAATAATTTGGTATCAACAATTAACCTTGTTAATAATTTAAAATAGAAATTAAGACAATAGACACAACCTCTAGCAATAATGTACAGAATGTAAAAATGTAAAAATAAATCAAATAAAAGTTTAAAATCAGTAAATTATTAACAACTTTCCAAGGGGATCCCTTCTTTTCGCATAATGTTCTTTGTCCTAATATACTTCGGCATAACGATTTTGGCACAATTTGTTTTGGCATAATAATACTTCGGCATAATTTTATTAGGCATACATTTTAAGTTGGCATAATCATCTTAAAGACTAATTTGTTTTGGCATAAATTTGATTTGCATAACGTTAGTAGGCCTAATGGCTATTAGCATAACGTTAGTAGGCCTAATGGTAGTAGGTTAAATAATATTGTAGGTTAAAAATTTAATATGCTGTGCAACAAAAGTTAGTGACAGAACCGAATTGCTGCAAAACCGACTCCACATAGTCTTGTTTGTCCTACCCCTAGAGTGTAATTTAAAATCGCGTAGGCGCGTGGGGCCGCCGGAGGCCCGCAGCGCCGGAGCCGTGACAGAAACCCTGCCTGCTGCATGTTGCATGCTCGCTTGAATGCTGTATGCTTGCTTGCATGCTTGTTTGCATGCTGTATGCTTGCTTGCATGCTGTATGCTTGCTTGCTTCATGCTTCCTACAGCGAAAAAAAAACCCACAAAATTGTTCAATACATTATATTATACACACATCAAAAGTGTCTAGGGATCAACATATATTTTTGCAATAACTTTTCTCCTGATTGATATTAATTAAAATTTTCTTTAAGGATTCATAAAATAAAGTGTTTTCGTTTGTCACAGTAACGATAAACCAAGTCACCTTTGCATTAATAAAGAAATTTGCCATTTTCCTAATAAAGGGATTTTTGACATTTGAACCACTAACACAAAAGTTCGAAAAAAAGACTGAAATAACTTCTTTAAAATTTTATTGGGTAACTTAAACAATTAATAATCCGTGTTTCTACCGCGAACACTAACAACACAAGAACATCGGTTTGGCATACTCAAAATGAGTTCATCCAAATCACGCTGTGGAATGGCCGCCCATGTTCGTTGCAACAACAAAAAAAGGTCTTCTTGCGACTGGATACCCTCCATATTCGGCAGAGCTCTTCTCTGTAGCATATCCCATGCATGCTCAATCGGGTTCAAGTCTGGCGACTGAGCAGGCCAGGGCAGGACATTGATGTTAGCTGCGGCGAGAGTCTGTCTTACAACTCTTGCGGTGTGCGGTCGTGCATTATCATGCATTAACTGAAATAAGGGACCGATTTGCACTTGTAGAGGAACGATGACGTCTGATACAATCGTCTCAGCATAAATTTGAGCGTTGAGGTTGCCTCTGATCCAAATCAACTCAGTTCTTCCGCCGATCCAAATACCCGCCCATACCATGATGGTTCCACCACTATAAGGATGGACTTCCTGGCAGGATTTTAATCGCTGTTGGCGTCCAGGGGTTCTCCAGTGTCGTATACGTCTTGTATCCGGTCTCATACCAAAACGAGACTCATCAGAAAAGCACACGAAACGCCATTGTTCTTCTGCCCAATTTCTGTGTTCAAGAGCCCATTGATATCGAATCCTACGATTGTGCATTGCTATAGGTGGTACCCGTAGCGGTCTTCGGGAATGAAGGTTCACTTCATGCAAGCGGTTTCTGACTGTTTGGTCGCTAATTAAGTTCCCTGAAGAGTGATGAAGCCTCACGGCTAACATCATGGCGGTTATTGTTGGAGCTCTTCGAGTTAAGATTTGAATGTATCGGTCTTGTCTCCGTGTGGTGCAGCGATACCGTCCTCCATGGCGCTCAGCCACGGTACCAGTGCTTCGGTAACGTGTCCAAAGTCGACTGATAACACTCTGACTTGTATTCAGAGCTAAAGCCACAGTACGTTGCCGGGAACCAGCTTCTATCATTCCCACGGCTCTGAGCATTTCTTCCCTGCTTAAATGACGTCGCCGCTCCATAATAACGTTGGTTTTAATCAGTAGTAGGGAAACAGTAGCACTAATAATGTCTTCAATGCGTTGTATGTTTTTATAGGGAAAATATTGACAGCTGATTTTCATCTTTTACTCGAATTTGATTCACAGTTCCTGATTCAAATTATGAAATGCACCAAAAAGGATCCATATAAATTTATAAAATCATAAATTTATTACAAAGCCACATCTTAATCTCAAGAAATCCGCATAAAAATGCTTGATCCCTAGACACTTTTGATGTGTGTATTAATATGTTATACATTATATTACCTGATTCAGGAGATATAGCTTTTTTCCAATCGTCGAAATAAATTGGTATATCCTCATCGGGCAAAAAAGCTAGGGCGTATAAATATTTAATTTCCATGGCAAATGATATATTATTACCGTATAAGTGTTGGAGGCCATTTTTCTGTACGTGGCGGTATATAATTTGTCCTAAATGAAAATTGCATCCTTTTATTGTTGTAAATTTATGCTTTAAGATATATTATTATGCTTAAAAAAGTTATGCTTAAGAACTTTATGCTTAATAAATTTATGCTTTAGAATATTATGCTTAATCATTATTACGGTTAGAGAAAATATGCTTAAAAAAATTATGCGTAAGCTGTTATGCGTAATTATAATATGCGAAAATATAATTATGCCAAACAAAATTATGCTAAGTTATATTAGGTCTTAAAATTTTATGCAAATGGATAGGGAACCCTTTCCAAGTGCTCGTATATAATTAGACTAGTTTATTGTATTAAGTGTGTGGATTCAGGAATGTATGACTGCTTTGAAAAGGTAATGGATAAAGTGTTACACAAGATTTGCAACTCAAACAAGTCCATTATCTCTTGCGGTGATTTTAATGTTAATTTATTAAAAAACTCACTGTCTTGTAGTAAAACAATAAGTCTGTTTCAGCCCCACAATCTTGTAAACCTATATAGGATACGATTGATGTGTAAGTGTTTGTACAAACCTACTTACAAAAATAAAATCATTTATCATCTTACTCAAAAGTGGTGCAACTTGGTTCATGACAACTTAGAGGTGCCTACTATCAAACTGAAAGACACGAAGAGTAGTTAAAGACTTATAGCAACTCTCTGGTTAGGGAATGAATGAACAGCAATGGAAATATCAAATGCCTCAAGAGATGTCATATACTTAAACTCGGACAAAGACTCTGAACTGGGGATACATGTGGCAATATTCTCAATGGAGAATAACCTAATGATGTGTGCAAAACCTAGTATCCGAATATAACTATAATTGCTAATCACAGATTGAAACACAGAAAAAAAACTTAACAACTTGCAGTGCTTAATGACTATAGTACATTCGCATTAAGAATGTAGTGAGTTCATCATTGTCCGTCGGCCTAGCCCCGCCCCCTAACCAATCAAATCTTTTCAAATTACAAAGTCAAGTTCACAATGACACAATCTTTTAAAATATAATTTGTTTGAATCTAACACCACTGTGAATACCGAATATGTACCGACTGTGAATATCTTGCAGTTGCACTGATGACTCACTGCATTCTTAAAGCGAATGAGCTGTAGTACACACTTAACTCTTGAAAAAACTTGAAGGAATACAGATTATGACAAAGAACAATGTAAGAGGATTCTTACAAGAATACTGGTTGTGAATTATCACAATGTCATAATATTTATTTTGTTTTGATACTGATAACATTATCAACAAATGTTTTGAAGTTATATTCGGTCAAATTAGCACCAATCTGAAGGTTTAGATAACCTTTTTTATTGGTTTGACCTTTAAAATTCTTATTTTTTCTTAATTTTGTAGTAAATGAAATGAAATTGTTTATTCTGTGAATAGGATAACGGAATCACTAATATGTGACATTATATAAAAAAGAAACAAGCTAGATGGAGTTGACATTTCCTATCTGACTCTCCATGAGAAGAAATAGTCAAATAAGTTCAGGCGTCAAAGTCTCTTTTAAAGTCCAGACATAATCTTGGTCATGTGATGACCATGTAGTTTAATGTCTAAAATTGTCTTTGAGGAAAGAACTACACAGATTTGACTAGACATATCCAGTCAGTGCAAGCATTGGCCAATAATTGTGCAGCTCAACTCAGAACTAAAGGATCTCAATGGCTCGATGAACAATACCAAAGAAAGAACATAGGTTTACAGCAATAGGCAATCGCACCAGTTAATGTAAGGTCATATCTTACATTAAGTGGTGCAATTACCTATTTGACCTCCACAATCCAGTTACTGCTAGCTACCATCAATTATTACTACTAATTCTAGTTCTTCTATACTTTTCAGGGCCTATGCAATCAGAAGAGTAAAAGATGGATTTAGAGACAACAGGACACTCACTGAACCGAAACAAATTGAGAAACAATACGACTTTGCTTTGGAAAACCTTGCTATTATTAGGAGACAGGTATGAACATAATCTTAATTTATATTATGAAGAGGTCATATTGTTTGTTTGCAAAACGTAACGTCGGGATGGACTGCTCCAAAAAAAAAATGGAAAATTAGAGGTATATTTGACAGATTGAGACCGAAATCAGAAAACAATCATTCATAAAAACATGGGATATGCCTCTCCGCTCCGCGCTGTACTTAAAAGAAATGATGAATAATTTTATTTCGAACAACTAAAAGGTCAATAAATTGTTAGTAAACAGGTTTGCACTTAAACTTAATTGCTTTTAAAAACGTAGAGACAATATCGCATTTATTATGTAATTTTTTTTTTTGTTTCAGATAATAGTAGGAGATTTATACCGGACTGACAAACTGGTTATTGAGAATAAACAATAACAAAAATTACAGAAAATATGTTATAAAGACAACATCACAGGCAGTCATAATAAGCTAAAGAAGAGAAGTCAAATATTCTATGCTTCTCCTCCACTTTGTAACAACTTAGATATGGTTGAAAAATGAGGAAACCGCTTAGAGGTCAGCACAGTCAGAGCAGCATACTTGAGCCGTTTTTCATTGATCAGTTGATAGTGAACTATATCACAACTAAAATAAAGTTCAATATACTGTGCAGAGATAATTCTCTATGGTATCGAGAATTACGGTATCCATGTTCTGTCTGTGCTGACCCTAACGCTAGCTCACTGGCCGACTTTGAACGAGCGTTACGGTTGGTGTGTACTATTCCTTATACGAGATTAACCGACACGAAAAAAGTACGATTTTTTTTTCAAATACCCGCACTTTCTACCCACTTAAAAAAAACCATTCAAAATGGTAACTATCACCCATATGTTTATTTGCCTCTTCGTGGGTAACCTCACGCCTGTATCCCCAAAGGGTAAGCAGAGGTGTTTAGACACTCACATTTCACCAGTTATGTTTAAGGGGCCATGTAATAAGGGGGAGCACCCAACTCAAATATTAATGTATACGCTATTCCAAAGGAAATTTTTATTTTGTTTCCTTTTTTGTTGTTTTGTTAAAAATTTACTGTAAAGATGATAAAATTATGGTATTACAGACAACTTTTTTTTTGATTTTTAAAACATTAGACTAGGTATCCTACTGTCTTAGCTGCTCTAAAGACAGACTGTCCGAACCTAACTATATGGCAGCTTGAAGTGCGCTACTCGCTGCGCAGTACCTCACCCCTCACCCCCGCTGACACGTGAATTTCACACTGCGCAGCGACTCGCCTCATGTTCCGAGCCGCCATAAAGTTTGAATCGAGCTGTACCATAAACTTATTTTCTGTTAATTATGAAAACAAACTTTTTTGTTTTGTGGGTTAAATTTTGCAATCCAATTTAAGGCAACTATGTTTTGACTTATCAAGTTGAAATTTTTTATACTCGTACCGGTCCGAGGACAATACATTTATTTGGTAGACATGACCGGATGCTGCAGCCGGGATCGTCACCGCATCAAGGAACCCTTTAACACGTACCCGTATTGTCTTGAAATTTGATAAATTCGTTTATATTGGTTAGTAAAGCGTAATGCCACGGTTGTGCAGTATGTGCCCGGAGAGGTTACACACATTAGTTTTGCTTGCCAGCCACGCATCCGGGCGTAGCGTGGCCGTGGGTCGGTCCTCGCAGTGGACGATCCCGCCTACATTTTCATACAATGCGAATGCTTAGCTGTAGGCTGCTGTGGAGCGGCGCGGCGGCGTCTTAATGATGACCTACATTTTAATAAAAGTTTGTTTACAAGTTTTTTACCATTCGTTCAATTTTTTAACATACAATTACGAAGGCGACGGCAGACGGTAGCGGCCGTGGCGCTCAACCGCAATGACAGACCGCAGCGATCCAACGGGTTTCTAGTAGTTCTATGAAAACGCTTTCGTATATAGCGACATTGTCGCCTGCTGCTGCGGTCGAGATGCAAATGCAGACGACATACAGCTCGCGCGATAAGAGTTTGGCTTTGACCTTCGGATTTTTGAACTTTTGACTGTACAACAGGAGTGCGCGGTACGTCGTATCGATGCGAGAGGCAGGGAACGACTGGAGCGCCAATCAGAGCACCGCGTGCGCCTACACACCCGCCCCGCAACCCGCTAATTGCCCGTTGATACCCAATTTCTGATTTCTGCGCAATAACGGTCAAAGCCAAACTCTTATCGCGCGAGCTGTACCAGTAGTGCTGTCACTAACATCGATAATATTTTATTTTTATGTTTGACAAATGAGTTTATTGAAGAAAAGTGCCGCTGCCGTTGAAGTTTTGTCGTCGCGTTCGGAATTAAAACCGTAGCAACACTATCGCTTGCGGTTAACCGCAATACCACTGCCGTCTGCGGTCTGCTGTCGCCTTTATTATTTTGGTTGTTTGATTGCTCAGTGAGCCCTTTTGACCACGGGCGTTTTTTTATAGCGCAAATAATTTTCAACGCACTCCTGAGCGCCGAGAATTGAATATCCAACTGTATTAATTTGACACGCTAAAATGCACTCTGTTGAATTATAAATGCTCGGCTTAACACCGAGAGTTTTAAATCGATTGGACGATAAAAAATCTTTGCCTTAAAAACTCGCCCGTGCGAATTTGGGCTTATCTTATAGATTTTAATTACCTAGGTACACTTCCAGAAATTCTAGGACGGATTTTGTTTAGTAAGAAGTGAGTAGGAACGTTTGAAAAACGTCCGTTTGTATGTTCTCATAAAATTCTATGTATTAATACAATGCATTTCTGTTAATTGTAATAATTAAGTTATAAGAGTTATTATTAGTTGATAGTGTAAATAAATTACTGTTGAGAAATTAATGGTTTTATTATACTATCCCGTTTACAAAATAACATAACAATATATTCCCTGAATGAGCAGAAGTGTATTGTAATATAAATATACCCACATTTCACCTGTTATTTGAAAAGTCCCATGTAGTCGTTCGATTCGCAGGTGGTGAAGATGGTTATTAGGTTTTGAATAAATAATTTCTCAGTGACAGCACGGAGTTCGTATTTGTGTGGCCGACGCACGCCCTACTTAGGACTGAAACGTAACTGGACAGAACGTCGTGTGATATACGGCACGGGTCGACTGAAGGTTAAGCTACGCTTGCCGCGGTCAGTTCGCGGATGGGTGACCATCCATTACATACCGAGACCCCTCCGTGCGTCGGAAAGCACGTTAAGCAGTTGGTCGCGGTGTCATTCGTAGATCTTTGACACGGATAGTCAATAGAAGATAGAAGCCCTGACAACTGTCAATCGGTGGTAATAAGGGGTATCGTTTTACCCAGTAACTGGGTCGTGGAGGTCAGATAGGCTCCTTGTAAAATACTGGTATTCAGCTGCATCCGCATAGACCCCAACATAGCTGAGAAACGGCTAGGCAGTTTAATTAATTTTGGGTAATGGGAGTCGACCCTAAACACTAACCACTCAGCCGCTGCGCCAAGCCGTTGAACGCAAAGAAGAGCTGAATTCGACAAGACCAGACCCACGACACATTGTCACATTTACTTACAGTAAGTACCAAGACTTAAAGGTTCCGTGCGTCCTAATGCAAAAACGTAACCCGGACGCCGACGGTTTGGGACGCTGTATAAGAATAAGAATAATTTATTTGCAGAAAATATAGGTGTTACCAGTTGTAAAAGTTGGTAGTTAATGTACAGTCCATATTTTGCCTATTTAGGGCATGCAAATTAGTTTTACATGAATAGGTACATAGGTAGGGTACTTATTTTAATAAGATATACAAAATATATACCAATGTTCTAATATATTTTTTTAAATCAAGATTAATTTAAGTTACAATAATAGGTAGGTAGGTAGGTATATAAAAAACAGAACAAAACTTAAAACCTTAAAATAACATGGTTGTCTTTAGATAACATAAATTCTTTATTAGTTAAACTGAATAAACACATGCCACAAAACTATAGGAAACTTAGAATATTTTTTTTTTCTTTAGGTTGCAGAAATTCTTGTAAATTATAATAAAAACCATTTTCTATCAACCATCTACGCAGTTTAATTTTAAAATATTTAAATGGCAGTTCCCTTAAGGTCTTTGGTAATTTGTTAAATATTGTAATACACATAGGATGATAAACATTTTTTTTACTGAGTGTTTTTTAGTTACCTACTGAGTGTGTGTCATGGGTTTTTAGTATATAGGTACAAGGTGTAACAGACCAAACGCAAGTCCTCAAAGTAGTTTGCTCATAATAAAATTGACTACTGATTCGATTTCCGTAACTATAAAAATAGGTATTTAAAAAAAAAAGTATTTTGCAATAGTGACCGCCGATTGAGCCAAAGAAAATTAAATCTTATTTCAAGGCAATAAGACTCAATTTGAAATGCATATAGTAATGCTAGGTTCAACACGATTTTCTTAATAATACATTTTTAGCTTAAAAAAAATGTTTTGGTCAATGTATAATGCTTTTAACTCAATACTCTAATTGGGGTGTATGAGGTTTTGCATTAATTATGTTACACGTTGTATAGGTATCAATGGTATGTAGGCTAGGATTAGCACAAAAACAACAACAAAAAAAGAAGAAATATGTAACTTTCTCTCTCCAACCTGCTTCAAGGGAGATGCAGGTCTGATGTCTTACAATAATCGGTATACCTACTTCCATTTGTTATAAAAGCTAGATTAGCACGTACACGTACCTACGTTGGCTATGGAGAAATGTAAATCTTGGCAACCTACTTTACACGAAATGTTTTTGGTGGGAAACATATTCATCGTACGGAACCCTCTCCACGTGAGTTTAACTCGCACTTGTGTGGTTTTTAAGTCTACTTTGTGATCCACTGCTGGGCAAAGAGCTCCCTTTTTCCTTCCAAATCTCTCTATCATCATTGGCTATGTACTGGTACCGGTTCACCAAGACAATACAACATTATGATATGGAATGACCGACTTTGTTTACCGTTTCACTAGTTTTTCACACGCATCTTACTTAGCCTAGTTAGTCGTCGTTTTTCCCACTTTTTAAAAGAAAAAGAACCGGATGCCGATGCCGGGTCTCTCGTATACGTAAATACAAAACATTTGTATTGTTCAAAAACAAAGTAGGTACAGTCGTCGTCTTAAATGATAAATGGGCACGTAAAGAGAAATCCCGTTTTTCTCTTGGTCTGTAGTAGTTCGGTGGTTTAATCATGTGTATACTCATGTTTTGATCTTGACACACACAAATAAATGATCTTGTATCTTTTATTGGATAGCAAACAAATCGATACGGCTAATCTGATTGTACCTAAATGGTAAACGCCGACAACATGGACATCTGCAATACCTACCTTCTGTGGTCCGCCTGCTGCTAGGACAAGACCAAATAAACGATGGTTGGACTGTTTGAAAGATGATATGGGTAGAAAGGGGGTGACTATCGAGATGACGACTCATAGAGAAGTGTGGAGGGAAAAGACATGTTGCGCCGAGCACTAATAAATTTGGATATAAGCAAGAAAGTGATGATGTCCTCAGCCTGCCCCAGGGCGGAGAACGCGGAGGGCATTATATACCTATGCTCTAAAGATCTTCCAAGGCATTGGGCATCCACGAGTAAAAGCACCCGCGCTTTTTTTTTAAAACACACTGACATTTTTAACTTTTGTCACTAAGTGTCCACTCCTCTGCCAATTTACTGAGCCATACCACTTTATCTAAGACTAAAAAGATCGCTCACGTTAATCCAATAACGGATCAGAAAAAGGCCGAAACAGTAGCTACAAAATTTGCTCTTTTTTCTTTTATCGATATCTGCTTCACTGTACTCCTTTCAAGGCATTGCAGTTACAAACGGTCAGTCATTTGAAAACATCGCATTTTGGTGCACAGTCCATGCGCCAGTTTTAACATGATAATATTAATTCTGGGGCTTCTGGCTGCGGTCTCTGCTAGTTCTACTTCGGAAAATAAGGACTCGTACAAGAATCAATGTAAGATATTACGTTTTATTACATTCAAATCTGTAGACTTCATTTAAAATGCTCGTAACGGCATCACACGTTTGCTTAATATTTTATTTAGATAATAATATTTTACTAGCTGGTGCCCACGACTTCGTCCGCGATCCAAGATAAAAAGTACCCTATAGGTACCCTTCTCCAGGTCATGACCTGTGTGGTCTACCCATGTGCCAAATTGTATCCAATTCCGATCAGTAGTTTTAGCGTTAAAGCTTAGGTAATCAAATCGATTCTCTTTCTAATATTAGGTCTCTATCTATGAAATTGCCGTTTAGTTTAAAGAAAGAAAGTTAAAGTATATAAATATTTTTTATTTCTTTCAATTAAAATATGCACCCATGCTATCGATGGATCTCTCCCAGTGCAGTGGTAATTTTTCAATGCCCTTCTTGAAGAAGTCAAGGGTACGGGAGCCAACAAACTCTTCAAAGGCATTTTGTACTGCCTCTCGGCTATTTAACGTTGTCCCTAACAACAAGTTGTCCAAATTTTGGAAAAAGTACAAGTCTGTCGGCGCAAGGTTTCGTGAGTACGGTGGATGACGCAAAACTTTACACATCCGCAGTAATACTGGTGCCATTTGGTAAAAACTGTGATGAATTATAGGTACCGGCACTAGACCACCAAACAGTGACCATGACTGTTTTAGAGTTTTCGTTTGGGGCATTGCCTAAGCGCTGAGTCAGGGTCTAACCAACATGATGACCGCTTACGATTATCAAAAAGAATCCATTTTTCATCGCAAGTGACAATGCGGTTCAAAATCCCTTCGTTTCTGTGTCTGTTAAGCAATGCAAGGTACACCTCAACGCGTTCGTCTCGCTGGCGATCGTCCAGTTTGTGCGGCACCCACTTATCAAGTTTTTTTACCTTGCCAATTTGACGCAAATGGACCACTAATCGCCATTATTTCGTCGTTGTTGACTTTAGTTTTCGGGTGACCACGGGGTTAATTTTTTTAATCTAAATTTCCATGTCGGAAGCGTTCAAACCAATAACGAGTTGTGCGTTCGTTTGTAGTGTTCACTCCGCCGCCGCCGTTTGTGCGGCATTGCTACTGTGACAGAACTCGTATTCCATAATTACTCGTATTTTTATCGTGCCCATACTGGTGAAAAAGATACAAATGTAGTGAGAACAAAAAATCAATCAAGAAACAAATTACTGAATTTGAAAATAGAATTCCATATTTTTTAATAAAATCATTTGAATTTAGTATTTATTGCCAGCAATACATAAATTACGTTTCAAATGGCCAGTATTGTAAAACGGCAACTTCATAGAATAAAGACCTATTATTAGACTAGATAAGGCTGGATCGTCGGTGTTGTGGTCGCAAGGCCTACGGCTGAGCATATTACGTCCTGAGTTCGTTTCCCTGGTCAAGCAAAGTATTATTGGGTTTTTCCATCAGGAATTTCTTCTTAGCAGCCCGAAGTCTAGATTTGTGGCTAGTTGATGGCAATAGATAGGCTCGCCCCCTTTTACATGGGACTTGGGTAAACATAACAGGCGACATGTGATGCAGGAACTTACTCTATGGTAACTACTGGCGTGATTTTATGGTAATTTGAATAAACAACTCGATTTTGAATGTTAAATGCATAATGGTCAAAATGGGTTCTTACCTGCCTAATAATAAGATGCTAGATTTTGGGATTTTTTCATTTAAATTGATGATAAAATCATCCGGTCGTCTCAATAGGGAATATGCAAGTAATATAAAACTTCATGACTCTTTAATTATTTAGTAGGTATTTATTTTCTTATTTTTGCATTTTTTATAATACCATTTTATGATTGTTCGATGAAACAAAACGCAATCCCTAACGCATCGTCATCGACAATGCCGTTAGTGGCGTCTGATTTAAAACAAACATAGGTAATTATGAACTTCGCAAATTGCTTGAGATATATCCCTATGTTTTAATAGGTAGAGTATAAAATAAGAGTGTAATATTTTTTTAAAGTAACAAATACTATCTACTTAATCTTAACATATAATTTGATTTTTTTGTTTCTTTCTCCGGGTTATAATAATGTCTTGTATTGATGTTAATGATCATAAATTGACTTGCATATTCCCTATTGTTTGCAGTTCACAATTCTGGCCATGCTGGGAAGCACAAAGGGAAACACGAGAACTTCAGTTCAGAATGTAGCTATATCATCTTTCTATTTTTAATTATTATAATTGAATAGCCCGCAAGTTATCGCCCTTATTTTATTATTTCGTGACAGGTATACCTCCCCTCGAAATGACTTGAAATGACATTTGACCCTTTCATTTTCACAACACAACGAAAACGCAATGGACATTGTTTTATGTCAATATGAAAGGGATCATCATTCCAAGTGTGATATTAAACGCAATTAGGGTGCAGCACATTCAGAATAACAATTTCATTCATTTTAAAAATACGTTTGTATTATTTTTGTCTGCTTTGCAACAAAAATTATGCAAACGTTTAGATCGTCAAAACGAATAGGGTGGACCTTCCGAGAGAAATATGCAATAAAATTTGTATGCAGGGCCTGGGTTTGATTCCCAGGTCGGGCAAAGTGTTATTGGGTTTTTCTATCTGGGATTTCTCAGTAGCAGCTCGTCGTCAAGAATTGTGTCCAGCTGATAGCAATAGGCTCGCCCCTTATTACATAGGACTTAACGAAATGTGGGTGTACTATAGGTACACCTCTGCCCAACCCTTTGGGGAAATGGTATGATGCTATGTTTTATGTATAATCATAATTTTAATTGAGAAGATTACTAAAGCTAAAACTTCCTTAGCAACAACAACTCTGTAATCGCTTTTGAAGTTCAGATTGCTTGCAATATATTTGATCGAAGGTTTGTAAGGCAAAGGAATGTAAGAAATACAGGAAGTGCTCTTAGAAAAAACGGAATTGTGCGTGTTGTTTTGACGAATCGCTTGATTAGGCGTTCTGTTTATAAACAAGAAACTTTCCCCGCACTTGTTTTGTCGCAAATCGCGCGTTTTATTAAGTGCAAACTTTTTATGAAAGCACTGTTTTTCGTTAGGTCCGAAATTAAAAAAGACCTATTGCTTTAAATAATCACGATATTTTTAAGTATCTAGAGATCGTGATTATTAGCTTTATAAAATCAGCCATTTTTTTTCTTTATTAAACTACCATTATTAATAAATGATAATCAATACTGGGTATGTTAACAGTTTGCGAGATACTAAATGCCCCCAGACGTATTAACAATAAAACTTCTATTGTGTCTCAGTGTGCTTCAATGGGCTGACTAGTTTCATCAGCTAGGCATTGAAAAACAATTTTTTTCATGTTTTTATCTATTGGCACCCAGATTGCACGGATCCTAGGACGATGAAGAAGCACCCAGCATACACAGAGTGGGCGGATGCCTACTCCTGCACCAGGCATAGATGCCAGCCCGGAGGAAGAAACCTTGCTATATACACAGTTGGGTGTGTACCTACTCCAAATTGCCATAGGATCTTTCTTTACACTAGCAAGAATTGTTCGCAGAACGGATGGTCCATGGGGCCGAAAAATTCTAAACGTAGCGACAGCGCACCGAGAGGCGCAGCGTGGTTTGACCTTCCACAAGGTGGACCGAGGACTTCACTGGATGCGGAAAACATAAGATGGATCGTTAGGGGAGGCAGGTCTTTGTCTAGCAGTGGAAGTCTCTTGACTATATGATGATGATGAAGCGGGGCTGTATAAACAACCTGAGGCTTGAGAGTCTCGTGCCGCAACACTAAAAGCTTCATGATTGGCATAGGTGCTCATTGATCATAGCTCATAATGTATATTTTATTTTGTCCAGATGTAAGCGAGTAGAAGCTCCGGAGTCTGCCATCGAGTGTGAAGAAGTAGTGGAAGATACCAACATGCAGTTTCCTTTCTGCTGCACGCGACTGAGGTGAGATCTTCTTCTGTTATTTTTTGATGATCATATCAAAGTGTCAGATTCTAAGTAGTCAGCCTCGTAACCACCTTCCTGACTGGCTTATATTATTACCAAGGCATGAGCTATCAATTTCCCATATTACATAATATGTACTTAATTCGTACCTACTTAATTGGTCTACGCTCAAGGGGTCCTGGGTCCGATTCTGAGGTTGGACCAGACGATTTTCTCAGTAGCGTCCCGTCTGGATCTGACCCTGAGTTTAGGAAAATATTTTTTCATGTTATTCATTTACTTAAGTTCGTCTAGAAGACTTACAGCTTTTAAACTCAACAGAATACCAAGTGATAATTAATATTATACATGGGACTTTCACATACTTGTCAAAATATGGGCGTACTATTTACACTTTTGTCTAATTCTTCTGGGAATCCAGGTTTCATGCTTTGTATGTGCCTCCCCAGGTGTCTGGTGGTAGTGCGGGGAGAAGTATGGACCAGGGTGCTGGGCCAGCCCTGGGAGGTGCTACCCGCCGCGCCGTGGAGTCACATGTACAAGATGAAGAAACCGCCGCCAGCTGACTCCACTTTGCTTCCCAAGTAAGTGGTGTTCACTGTTCATCCTCTTGTTTATTATTATAACTAAACTCTTAGTAGAGTTTTGCTATCTCTTACTAAAGACCAGTGTAGAAAATAACAGCAATCTAGTTTTAGTAACAGAAGACCCGGGTTTTTAAAGTTCATTCTTAGACAATGCTGACGGATTGTGAAACACATGTTAACTGCTGTGATTGGCTGTCTGAAAAAACCAGAATTAACAACAGATAGCATGCAGCTTTTATAACAACTTTACTATATTCTGACAGCTACTTTGTGCCCTTCAATACATTCGGAAACCACCACCCTAATTGTGTAGCTGATTCCAAATGACAATCCTATTTCAGTTGTTTTCGAATAGACCAATCTTTCAAACGTTTATTGAGCAATGGAACTTGTATTACCTACTTAAAATGATAGAAATTGTCATTCGAGAGTGTTTTAAATACAATATGGGTGCAGGTGATAGTTTCAATAATTGCCATAAAATTTAAATAGTGCGACCCTGAGGTCTTGCACTTTCTTGTAATCTATAACTAAATAGACTTAACTCTTCTAGGACCATCGACCAAGGCCCAGTCTACGAGCTGTCAGAAAACGAATCAGAACAAGGCGGCCATGATAAGGTGCTACGCTCAGGCAAGAAGCCAGTTACTGACACCACAGACTACAACGAAATAGCGCCCATGCCCGTGCCTAGGGCTGCCCTGCCGCCCCCAGATATCGTGGTAATCAATAATCGTGATGGAAATCCGTCAACGACTCTATTCTGAACGGGACTAAGCAACGCTGCGATCAAACTGAAAATAAAACAAAAAAAATGGAAGAATAAAGAAAATCTTTATTGTTAGACGGATGGTGATCGTAGTTTTTGAGCACACTGCCATCCTTTTGACTTATTTTAAAGAGGGCATATGGTACAGTTTAAAAATTACAATATTAACCAAAATAAGAAGTTGAAACTAGTCTCGAACTGCGAATATTGATAAAATTCTGACTAAACTGAGGATTAGATACTGATGACTGACCGATTTTATTGTCGTTTGTGAATTAATGTCATATTAATAGGGGTTTAAATTAAATTTTTGGGCATTCACAACTCCCAAAATATCATGTTGCCAAAGAACCATTATTGGTTTATTTAAATAAAGGCTTATTATATAAATACATACACAGCATTAGTATAGACGCAATCCATTGTTTTCCATCAGGCATGATCGAGGTCAAGAGCAGGCCCACTCAATAAATAAATAATAAAAAAACCCACAATATTTTTCGGAATAACAGTAGATCTCGCATGTATCTAAATGAATACTTTTAGTAGAAATTTATACTCAGTTACTGGCAAGACAAAAATTCGAAACGAATATTTGATTGCGGTGACATTCCCATTCGTAACACAATTACAATCGCTTTGGATTTTTGTTTGACAGTTCAACAAACATTAGTGATATTTCTATACGAAAGCGATTGCAATTGCGATACGTAATAGGCTGCTGATATGTTTTGGGGTTTTATATTGTTTACAAATGCTTTCGATTTCAGATCGCGCTATCAACAAATGAAGGAAAGGAGTCTTCTCATAATAAGATATCACATAATATGTGAGTACTTTGTACCTACTATAAATCTACTTATTACGGGGTATGTCTTTCATTGACTTGAATGTGCCCTTGCCTTAAGCTTGTGGATATTCCCATAGATATTCTCCGCCCTATGGCGGGTGGCTAACTGGCTAATACCATATGGTGTTTTTTATCTACCTTTGGGCGGGGCGCTGGAAGACTTGCGCAGTTCGTCTCTCCCAGCCAGGTATTGGCCTGCATGACCTTCATGTCCTGACTGCATGTCACCCTCTGCGGTCATAAATTTAGGACCGCAGTTCCTCTGTGAGGTGCGCGACATGTCGCACCGCACGTCAAAAAACTCCTGCTCCTTAATCATTCAACTCGACAGAATGTAAGGAAGAAGGAGGAGGTCTTGGTCCTATATCTGTTCAGGCGACTGACTTCCCGAGTCCGTCAGCCGCAAGCAAAACGCCATGGCGTTGAAAATCATCTGATCGGACTGTTCCTTACATTCTGTCGAGTTGAATGATTAAGGAGCAGGAGTTTTTTGACGTGATAACGTCTTTTATATCGATGAACACCGGCTGCATGCACGAAAAAGTGTAACGTTCCGTCTGAGCCTGAGCGTGCAAGCGAGAGCGCGGAACCAGCGATAGAGAGGCACGATCAGCCCTTTCCCTTTAGCGTTAGCTTGTGTCACATTTATCTCTCTTCTCGCGTGAAGTCAGAGCTAGTATTCCGAATAGTACAGTAGTAGTAGTTAGTAGTGGTTCATCGATGTTTCTTTATGACGTTATCACGTAAAACTATCGTCCGTAAACCGACGTTACAGACAACCAATTTTTTTTGTAATTTTATTTTTGGTCCCATGGTAGAACTTGTTCATAATGATGACCACAATGACCTCTTAAGAGGTTTACAGTTATTTAAATAACACATTGTATGACACCTCTAAACATAGCAAGCGGCGGAAATTAAACGCGCAGCCACCAGCCAAGTACTTCGAAGAAGACTCGGAGAAAGAGAAACAAGCTGAATCCGCTAACCAGGAAGTGGAGGAGACACCTACTTCAACTGAAAAAGTAAGTGTTAAGGCCAAAGTACACGACTTTTTTTGGCTTTATCTGCTTGATAAACTAGAAAATATTACATATGTAATACATAGATGGTATAACAGAGTTAAAGATCATTAAGGACCCTGTTGGGCACAGCAACATTAGGAGAGAGGAAGAGGGCTAAGCAGCAATTCAAGCAATTCAATATTTTTATAAATTATTAGATGTGCTTAATCGGGTGTATTAATCAGTTGAGTGTGTAATTGCGTGTGTAGCGTGGTTTTTGTTGCGTTGTAAACGCGCCGTGTATATGCCTTCAGTATATTTCTTTTATATTCATGTAAAGTAGATAAAGTACGGTAGTATCAGAGCCATAGACTACTATTATAATACTAAAATCAGAGTTCTCTGTGAAGGAGATCGTCTGGGAAATACTACCACCGGTCACATTTCTGATGTTTATTAGTGTAGGACATGTAAATTGATTTTTAAATACTACAGGGTAGCAGAAACATCCGCGCAACCGGTTACCGTGGATTCAGTACACGATTCTGATCCCCCCTGCGTTGAAATTTTATGTCAGTTATTCTCAAAAAACATTCGCTGTTCCATACAATTTGACCGCGTAGGTATTGCACTTTTCTTTGAAGCAGCAGATTTTGTTTTTGATAAGTGACGAAAACTTTCGACGTCTAGAATTATCATGTGCTGAATTCGTGGTTACAGTTTACGCGTCGATGTATAATATGTGAGTCACGCGATACAAATAATGACTGTTTATTTGAAAGATGAATAAAACCGTTTCCCCCGAAGGATTAGGCAGAGAGGCAGTTACATTTAGCCAGTTCGGTTCAGTTTCGGTTTGGTTCACTGTACGTCAATTATTTATATTTTCACGTCTTTTCCTCCCAGAGGTAGGTAGAAAGTCCCAGATTTCGGCCTTGCTCTCTAAATTATTCATAATGTGCGTAGTTTTTTATATAATTTTAATATTTTTAGCCTCAAGAAGTAACAGAGGAGGAGAATGAGAAATTCTTCGACAACAACAACAATGCAGCCACCCAGATACCACCGCATAAGTCACATGTATGTACTATTTAATTAAAAAAGTATTAAAAACAAAAAAAAACGTCTGTATTCCATGTCCCATTTCGCCAATTACCTATGTTTAAGCCCCGTGTAGTAGGGGGCCATAGCCGGGCAGATAGACTAGACTCCGGCTATTTATTTTTGCTATTCGTGATAGAAAACCGAATAGAAGGGCAAAGCCTAATAATGAGAAATGAAATACTTTGAATAATTTTCAAAGTATTTCATTTTTATTAGGTTTTTTGGTCAAATTCTTTTTTGTAATGCGTAGGTAATCTCAGGTTTGTTGGCCAAATTCATGTTTGTAATGCGTAATCTTTCGAGTAATCTGTAATTACGTCCTACTTTTTTTATGTTCTCTTGCTAACCTGATTATGTATTATTTTCTTGTAGAATACCCACGATCCAGTGTCTTGGACTGAAATACCTCAAGGCCAATGGAATGAACCAAAAGAGACTGCGGACGTAGAAACTCGAGCCAGCGTAAGTATAAACCATATACAGGGTTACTGGTAACTCGACGTATTCCTTGACTACCTTGACTTAACTACTGAACTTCGGTAGAACATTTGGTGGCTTAATTTGTTGCATTTTAACCCTACTATGACGTCCTGCAAGGAATACGTCGAGTTACCAGTAACCCTGTATACTATACTGGGTTGTGGAGTTCAAATAGGCAGTTGCTCCCTGTAAAACTGGTATTCAGCTGCATCCGCACCCTAATTGTGTAACACACTTTCAATATCAATCCGAGGGTTTTGAAGAAAATTCGTAATCCAATGCTTCATAGAATTGAAAAACTGGTCTGCTCAACAACGTAAATAACGTGATTAACGTGGCTGAACTGTCAAAATGAATGGCATTGCCATCGATTGCCGTTGTGTGTGTGTTACGCAACTACCCCGCCGCCGGCGCCGGTTAGACTGGAAGCTGACTCCAACATAGCTAAAGGCTAGGCTGGTGATGACTCTTCTATGTAATATATAAAGTATAACGTAATGTATTGAACCGGCCTAGGTCCCATTTAACAAATAATAATAATAACACGACGTTATGGTTTTGCAAGTCGCTGAAAGCAGAGTTTTATCAAATAGTAATAATAATAATATTTTTAATATTTTTACTGCTCCTCACAGAGAGGAGTCCTGAGTCCCCGCAGTGGGAACATTATAGACTGATTATGTTAAAGTTCTATGCGATTGTTTTTAAAGACTTCAATGTTGTTTTTCAGGAGCACAATAATAATTACCAGCTACAAGAACCACAACCCCAAGAGCCCCCAGAGCCGAAACCGGAACCAATACGAACAGCTGCAAAGAAAGATCCAGCGGAAAAACCCTCGAATCTTCAAGCTCTCGTAGACGCTATAGGAACTAGGATGAGAGACATTGAAAGCGTTGTACAGAAGATGAGCGATAAGGTCCACCAAGCGAAACCTGCCGCAGAAGGTAGCAGTGAAAAAAGGTGAGAAGAATTATCCATTAAAATACTGCTATTTCGCTGAATCCGGTTAGACTGGGCTGATATTTAGGCCTAACTTGTAGACCATTTTCCATCTTGTTAAGTACCAGAGGGGCAATTCCCGTATTTTTAAGACCGTTCGCATTCTAATCTCAGTCTCAATCTGTCAAAGTTACAATCAATTTACATACATTTTTGACAGGTTTTTGACATTGATTGTCGCTGAGATGAGATTGCGACTTGAATTTGAACGTTTTTTAAGTACGAGAATTGGCCTACTGGTACCTGTTGACAGGCCACACGGTCCTCCCATACTTATAAACTGTAATTTGAAAGTATTGTAAAAGCCAATTATTTTTTAAATAGTAACCGTGGAGTTTCTTGCCGGCTCTTTTCCATAGGAAACAACCAATTGGAACCGTGCACCTAGCTTCTGACTTTTCATAAGTGCCCATTTTGTTTGACTGGAAGCCGATCCCGACATAGTTCCGAAAAGGGTAGACCGATGGATCCTCATTGAGGACTGACCGTCTACTGGTAGAATTACACCAGCATCGCAATTGCATAACATACTTTCTCTATCACAATCCGAAGAATTGTGAAGGAAACTCTTAATTTAATGCTTCATAATTATGTGTGAATAATTCGTCAGCTTGATTTCGTAAATAACGCAATGAATGTTGTTGAATTGTCAAAATGGAAGGCATTGCATTCGTAAGTGTGTTATACAATTACCGCGCTGGTTTCTGAAAGAATAATCAAGGTGAGGTGAGCTTGAAGTGAGCCGTCATTCCTCCTGGTGCCAGGGATTGACACTATTGACAGGTCACTTCAAGCTCACTTTACCTAAGGTTCACGGTGAGATTGTTACAGAATATAAGTACCAGCTGTTTTTGCTGCCAATTAATGCTCTATAGGTAGTGTACTAGTGGCATAGAAGCGTACAAGGTCTTTTCAACTTTATTCCTGTAAAATGTATACTTCGCGAGTATTTCACGGAATTACGGACGAGATCTTCATGTTTTATCAAAACTAGGTAACAAGTAACATATTTTTTACAAAACCTGCGTATTCAGAATGTCAGCCGAGCGAGATGGACCACATAAACGCCACAAGGAAATCAAACGGCCAAGCGGAGAAGATGAAAGTTATAAAAGGTACCTAATATTTAAATTTATACCCGATTTCACTAAGTAGGTATGTCTAAATATTATTGCGCCTTTCAATTTTCAACTCTCGGTGCTGGGCCGAGCGTTTAGATGTCGTCTTGTGTTATTGAAAATGGGCATGAAACTATCAGGCTTGGTTGAGGGACCTGGGTCCTATGTGCAGCAGTGAACGTCTTTCGGCTGAATGATGATAATGATGAACTGTTGTAGTGGTTCTCAAGATATTCCATGGTACATTGTAGCAGAAAATAATAGGAAGTATTCAGTCTTTGGTGATCGCAAAACAAGTCCTTTTGTAGTGCCACCGCCTATGATCGCTTTGGGGTATTTAAGGGCTCATCAAAGCAATGTACTGCAGAAAAAAGAAAAGCTTCGAGTGAAAAGCGTCCCTGAGTCCAACCATCTCGTTACAAAACGAGTTCTTACTTTAGTCCAAGCTCAAACCAATCAGTTTTGGTATTTCGAACCTTATTCCGACACATTCGGGTTAAAAGTCCTTAATTGAGTTGGCGTCACTTTGACAAGAGGTCTCCCATTTCGACAATGACATATACAATATATTATGATGACGTTCATAATTCAGTCACGACTAAAGAAAAAGAAAATTTAGGCGCTTTGACACTTTTCACGGGTTGGACCTGATGTCTCAGTGCTGCCACCTAGTAAAAGTCAATTCAGAAAACCCTCCCTAAGTTATAAACTCAAAAAAAGCTCGATGGTTTAAACCTGGGTGTAAAGATAAAAGCTTGCTTTGTATATTTCTATAAGACCGCAAAAAATTGTCCCCAAATGAAAAATAACGCTAACACATATAAATGAATACATTTCTTTTAAAGGTTTAACGTGCTTAATGACAGAGGTAGCAAATACCTTCATAGTTCTCCAGATAGTACTACAGAAAAGCCACTATTTATTGAAGACACAAATCTGACCGGATATTTCAGTGATGCTAGCAACAGTGTTTTGAGAAGAAAGAACCCACCTAAGGTAATAAGATATTATTTGAGAATTACTTACTTCATCTTCTCTCTTTGTACTTTCCTTTCGCCTCGTTGGTTTAGTGGTCGAAAAAGCTACAGCTGGGCGCAGCAGTAGTGCTGTGATGAGGTCGACTGGGCTCGATTCCCGGGTCGGGCAAAATGTTATTGGGTTTTTCCATCTGGAATTTCTCAGTAGCACCTCGGAGTCTGGATTTGTGCCAGGTTGGTACCAAAGGTACCCCCCCCCCCCCACTACATGGGACTCAACATAACTGGTGAAATGTGAGTGTACTATAGGTGTTTCGGGGAATACAAGCCTGATGATATGTTATGGGTTACCTTATCCCTTCATCCTAACCGTTCTGTCACTGTTGAGAATCGTGACGCCGCCGTTTCAAATTTTCAACGTTTTTTTCCATCTGTTACGAATTTACGATCAGTGGCCTGGTGGAGTGCAGCGCTGATAGGTATCTCCGGATGCGCAGGTATTTGATCAGACCACCGTTTTGGGCTTCGGCTTCTAGGTCTTTTGTCCTCTATTTTTCCCTTGCTTTACTATAAAGAGCAGTGGTGGTGGCTCAGTGGTAACGGCTCCGATTGGTGCTCGAAACTAGGTATGCACTTTACTTTGTGCAATGAATTTCACCAACAGTGCTCTCAAAACTGTGAAGGAAAACATCGTGAGGAAATCGTAAGATTGTATTCTAAAACCCACCTACTCGTACTGTGCCCCCGTGTTGGATTAAGGCCCACTCCCTTTCACAAAAAGGAGGACTTAGTCACAGCAGTGGTAACGTTATAGGCTGATTGATTGCGTCAAGGTGCTGCTGTAAACTAAGGATCGGCAACAAGTAACTACCGCACAAGCTGCGATCAAAATTGTTGCTGCATTTTGTTTTAATTCGCCGTGTCCAAGCTAGTCACAGGGGTACGTATTACAATACCGAAATTCAAAATACCTATTTTAAAATACCTATGGACGAAATCCCGAAAAATTAAACGCCGAATGATTGTTTGGTCGAAAGTTTGAAATACCGAAAGTTCGTTTGCCCGAAAGCTTAAAATCACAGAATAGCTACGTCTAGATACTGGCCACCTGGTTTCAAGATGGTTCAGGAAAAATGGTTGCCAAAAGAATAGGCTACATTCAAGCTAAAGTGGCCTCAAATGATAAAAATTACAGCTTACAATGGCGAGTGATTGCCATTTATGTGTCAAATTATAGAGTATTCTAATATCTAAGATCTTATCTTAATTAAAGCTTAGGTATATAGTGCGAATTGTAACAGTAAAAGAGTGCTTTGTGACACAACAACTTTTTATGCTACAACGCAAATTCTTACCAAGCATCACGCCTCATCTATTTATTCATATTTCTCTCTGTTCTCTAGGAACCTAAACCAACTTACATGGCACCAGTAGCTGAAAACCGTCGCAAGGCACCTGTTCACATTGCCGTCCCAGATAACGGAGAAGACTACGAGAAGAAACGCAAAAAACACGCCCACAAGAAGAGGAGGAACAAAGGATCTCGGTCGCACAAAAAACATTCACGTTCTAAAGACGATAAACGTAAACATTTCAACAGATTTAGTTCCGGAGAGGCCGAAAAGAATGCTGTCTCGTTAGATGACAGTAGTGATGTTGCGCAGTAGATAGATGGCGTTAGTGTGCATTGATAAATGGCTGAGCGCTTTTGAGCGAATGTTTAAGGGGTGTTTCGTTCTTTCTGTCGTTTACTGTTGACTGATATGGTTGGGGGGTTTTTTAAAGTTAGTAGAGGGGTTTTTTGATAAAACTAAAGATTCATTAAGTATCCCCTACTTTTGGAGGCCAATATTTCAAATATAATCATGTTGATAATACGGGTGAAATATTTGCGGATAAATATACTTCTATTAGTAGGTCGCAAAAAATTCATTCTTACAAATTACACTTGCAATTGCTTTCAATGGACAATCAAATGTTCATTGCAGTCCAATTGACGACACATCCTTAATCTGTAACACGATTGCAAATATTCGTAGGGAAGAAGTATTTTTTTATAAAATAGATCCCTGAACATAGAAACAAGCTATGTTTATTATAAGCTACCGGAAATGCCAAGCCATTTATTGATAATTACATTTTACTCTATTTAAAACTAAGACTTTTTATAAATAAATAGTATTTTAAGTATTATTTTGTTTCATTATATACTCCTTATTTGTTTTTGTTCAAATTGCGAGAGAGGCATACCTCAGAGATCTATACCTCTATGTGGATTAAGGCTGAGGCGCATAATTATACATAATATAAAGTCAGGGACATTAACCGGATCTTATGAAACAAAGTAAAGTAGTTCCTTTGTTCAAATCCGGTGATAGTAAAGAACCTAACAATTATAGGCTTGTGTCAATTCTGCCAGTTCTCAGTAAGGCGTTTGAAAAGTTGATGCTCAATCAAGTGTTGCGTCACTTTCATAAAAATTCCATCTTTCATGAACTACAGTACGGTTTCACCAAAGGGCGTTGTACCACTGACGCTGGTGTCACCCTGATAAAGAACATTTTTGACGCCTGGGAAGAAGCACAAGATGCCATTGGATTCTTTTACGACCTCTCTAAGGCGTTCGATTGCGTAAACCTTGAAACACTTCTGCTGAAACTAAAGCACTATGGGATTAGAAATACAACTCTTGATTTACTAAGATCGTACCTAAGAGATATCGATCCTATCGATCGACCTAGAAGAGATCGGCATAAACTCATTAGGGTTTGAAATGGCAATAGGCGTTCCTCAAGGTTCGATTTTGGGTCCATTCATATTTTTAGTTTATATTAATGATTTACCCCAATTAACAAAATCAACTCAGCCTATCGCAGTCAAATGCTGGACATGGCCTCTCCCATGTTGCACCACAACACCCTCTCCTCCGTGTCTGTCCCAGCCACTTTCTTTATTTACCTCAATTACTTCAAAATCAACCGAAGATGTGTTATTGTCAGATGACACATCATTGATAAATGATAAATGATTTTATTTCTGTAAGTAGGTTTGTTACAAACACTTTTACACGTCAATCATATTTTAAAAACTAGATGAGGTCGGCGTTTCCTATCTGACTACTCTGAGAAGAAAGGCCGAAACAAACTCAGAGGTCACAGTCTCTTTTAAAGTCCAGACATAATCTTGGTCAGATCATGTGAAGACCATGTAGATTGGTGTCTGAAACGGTCTTTTGAGGAAAAACCATACAGATTGAGCGGACCTGTCCAGTCAGTGCACGCATTTGTCAGTAATCTTGCCGCTCAACTGAGAACTTAAGGAGCACAACGATTCGACGAACAATACCAAAGAAAGGACATTTGGGTAGGCCGCATAAATTACTCAAGCTGCCAGATCGTGAAACCAACTAAGAAATTAAATAAAAAAGTAATAATCCACATAATCTTCACATTCACAATAATTTAAATAATATAATACTTTACAAAGTAAATACTCATGTCATTGTATGTATAAAATTCATCAATGTCAATGTGTATATAAATGTTCGAACATAATCTTTGAGGACCATGTAGATTAGCATCTAAAATGGTCTTCTGAGGAAAGAACCACGCAGATTAAGAGGACCTGTCCAGTCAGTGCACGCATTTGTCAGTAACCGTGCAGCTCAACTCAGAACTTTAGGAGCTCAATGATTCGACGAACAATACCAAAGAAAGGACATTTGGGTAGGCCGCATGAACTACTTAAACTGCCAGATCATGATTAAAACTGAAACAATGACCCACATAGTCCTCACATTCACAATAATTAAAATAATAAATTGTACTTCTCAAGGTAAGTATTCAAGTCGTTCTGTTATAATAATTATCAATTTATCAGTGTATGTAACAGAAATAAAAAAACATTCAGTATGCAGAAAATTGGAACAACTCAATCCCAAGCCTTTTTGTCCTCAATATAATCCTTAACGGTATAAAAGCCTTTCTGGCACAACTTACGTTTAATGAATGATTTGAATTTACTAAGGCTTAGATCTTGAACGTGGCTTGGAAGTTTAATATAAAAGCGTATACATTGACATCTGAACGAGCCACCTATTTTCTTGAGCCTTGTTGTAGGTACAACGAAGCTGTGTTTGTTCCTAGTATTTATATTATGGATATCACTGTATTTTTTAAACAAGTTTATATTTTTATTCTAAAAAGTTTATAAAGTTTATAATTCTAAAAAGTTAATTAAACAGATTTTTTAAATATAGCTCCGATTACATGATAAAAATTGAAAACCACGAAATATGACACTAAATTGCGACGTTGCCACTCATAAGGTATAAACGCTCTTAAGTAATGTAAAATTCACAACACACTCAGAGCTTTTCTGACGCAACAAACTGTCAAGATTGTTGTTATTTAATAATAACGAGTTCGAAATTTGAATTGTTTTTAAACTTATCTTTTTATTCAGTCAACAAAAAGATCTCAACCGTATTGGATCATTGAGTTCCCTTCAAAATGGTTGAGCTGAATGGTGCTGATCCATACGTCATGTTCGTGAACGGGCGCCGTCAGTAGGCACTGGTCATTTCTTAGCTGCCACGGCTTATTTTAATTCCATAATTGTTTTTATCTTTTTATTACGGACGCTTTTAACGTGCACGTGTTTCTACATCGCATCGTTCTCACATGTATAATTACAACATGAATGATGTAACCACTTTTTTGTAACAATATTTTGATTTAAAAGAGTGTCCATGGAGTTTCTTGCCCGTTCTTCTCCATAGGTACCTACTACACTTTGGAATGGGCAACTAGCTTCATCTTTCTGACTGACCGACCCCTTGACAATTCAAAAGTGCCTGTAATTGGTTTATTTGAAATAAATGCTTTGAGTTTGAGTTTGAGTTTGACCGTCACTAAAAAAGCTTTTGCGTAAAATTTTCATACAGAATGCACGGGAAAAGTTTTTTGCAATTTGTGACTATTTGAGTACTCCAACGATGGTTGGTCCCATAGAAGTTTTTGATCAGTATTAGAAACAGGATCGATTGGCATCAAAAAATGTTTGTGTGTAAAATGGCTATTTTCTTGCTAACTGTAATTTTTTTTGAAAATCTGTGAATGGGGATCAAAATTCCATAAAAAAATATGGATAGTCTCCTAAGACTATTTTCGTGTAGCTGTAACGGAAAGGTACTTCCCCTTACTGCCCCACTGAAAGTTTCCACCCTGTATATTATATTACATACTTATAGTACCTATACCTATATTTTGTTGCAGTTATTAAATAATGGTATTAGAGCACCATAATCAACCTCAGAAATCCCGCTTCCCTTACACTTGTTAGCCTGTAGCTGCCTGGGGTATAATTATGTTAAGGACACGATGTTCTGAATCAGTCAGCTGTAAATTAAGTGCAGGCCCACCACCAGTACCATCAAGAGCCCTATTTATTCTCGCTGCCTTTTTCTTGGTGTTATTTTTTTATCGCTCCAAACCTTCTAAAGACAACATTACTATTGTAGTTTGTACCTATAATGAATTAATAAGTACGGTCAAATATAAAAATATCCTAGGTAGGTAGGTATATTTGGGCGTACTGACATTAAATATTTACTTAATACATATTACGTATCTATTAAAGGATAAGATCTATAATAGGCTAGGTAGGTTCCTTACCTTCATACATACCTTCTTCCTATTCTCTATATTCTTGGTTTCCCCAGGGCCCAGTGAGATCACTATTTAATAAATTTGTTAGGCGTTCCCAATCTTGGATCGTCTGTATTCTACCGTTTGCGTTTTTATTCATTTTGTTTATGTCCATAAAATATTTTTTTATTTAAAAGGTAGGTACCTACCTACCCAACTTTAAAAGCTTTGTTTATAATTTTAATATTATGCTCAAGTGTGCTTACTGTTCCATAAATTTGACTAACATTTCAAACTGGGAGGCAATGGTCTTCAATATGAAAAGTAAGTACCTAACTAAAAAAAGTTAATAATCGAAATAGAAAGTAATTAACACACAAGCGCGAAAAACTTTGATGGCAGAAGTAATTTCAAATAGTTGCATGACGCCCGCCTCTTGAATGATGACGCCACACACAACTTATTTCACATCTCCTCACTGCACGTTAAAACGAAATAGGAATAACTCATTCATGAAAAAAAAATCGTCTAAATTAGGTAGGGCACGCATGTTGCGATAATATTTGTATTAGTCGTATTATCTCGCCGAAACCATTCTAAAACAATAACAAAACGGTCGGCGTATCTACTATCGGACATGTGACGATACGAGCTGTGGTTCTACTTTACTTCGGCTCACACTCAGACTATTTTTTAATGACCATCGTTCATTAGTTAGCTCGATTAACTTGATCGTCACGTATATCGTGATACGGCAAGAAACTCACACGTAGAAACCGCGCGTTTGGTCTGTTTTAGCTATGTACTTCCACAGCATTATGTCGTATGGCATTTTACTGTGGGGTCGGGCTGCTGACATTGAATCCATATCTATAATTTGCTTCAGATTCAGATTAGCTAAAGTACTTATACCTACATCTTTTATGGGGTACTGTGTTAAATGTTACAACAAAATACCTTGTCATAAATTGCAATTAAATTAAAGAAAATTTAAAACTCGTATAAAAAGTTCACTTTGTAAATTATATTATAATTATTTAACATGTCTCGGTACCCTAAGGTCCCGAGCCTTTGGAAGGTGTACGAGGGGCCAACGCCAACTCGCAGAGGCCCTTAGACAATGTTAATTAAGGATTGAGGCACCAACCGATGTATATTATTTCAATGTTAAAATCCCTTTTAAAGTTTCGTCTCTATTCACCCCTGCATCCCTATTCACCCCGTTTGACTGTACGCCTTTTGATTTTCTAATCTAGATGAAATAAAATTTATGAAACAGCTCCCCATATCCTAAAGCTACACTACAAAACTCGTCATTTCGACAACAGAAATGACGCAATGGATATTTCTGAATTGACAAATGAAGGGATTGTCATTCCTATTTAGGCAGTTTAAGTTTTATTTAAATTACTTATTAGCTAATTATGCTATATTGTATCGTGAATAAAGTATCACAGTTGCTAGAAAAACCTAGTACCTATGCTGCGCAACTAGGGTGTAGACGGGACATTATAAATCTGTTCGCGCTAGCTACGAATCCCAATGCCTTGAGAATTGAGATAGCATACGCTCATATGTAACAATTTGCTATACACGCGTAAATATATAGGATAGTTACCCGGAGAGCGCGTCATTTGAAGTGAAAAGATGGTGGCGAACAGTTTACTTGTGTTATTAACATTATATCAAGGAGCGGTGAGTTTGGTTATTTGTTTTTAATTAGATAAACATTGTTTAAAATATTGGTGTAGGTACAATGTAGTTCTCCGATTACATTGGGAGTCACGAGTTACAGCACACAGTATTTTGAAGCCATTCATAATTTTTTTGTGTATTTTTGAGATTTTAATAAGGCGATTATCACTTATCAGTATCACACTGCCCCGCATCACGCTGCATGTTGCGTTTCAACGTGTTTGAATGAACGCGCGTGGATGCATTTTCTGTGTGTTGCACTACGCGTGTTTTCTATACAAACGGAGATACTTACAAGCAACGTAAGAACACGCACTCCCGCACCCCGCTGCATGATGCGTGGCAGTGTGATAATGGCCTTAGGGTCCGGGGGAGTTATGTTGACGTGTTAGTGTGTCGTAGCAGGGTGTACCTATGTACGGGGCATGCGGGATGTAACTTAGTATTGAAAATCATACGTAGCACATACATAAATTACGCTTTTCCCATCGGGGTAGGCAGAAACTTCAGAATGCCACCTGCTACGGTTCTTACATAGGTACTCCTTGTGCAAATTCAAATTCAAATGTTTATTGCTCAACACAGTACCTACATAATCATACATTTCTAGATGTCAAGTGAATGCAGCGCCGTCTTGTCAATTCGGTACTGTGTTGCACCAATTTAGGCATGCACAATTATCATTATTAAACTATTGTCATAAATTCTAATTAATACTTTAGACCATGTCATAAAATCAATATTAATACCTTATCTATTATTTATAGGTTTGTCTAAAACAGTCAACACATACTTATTTAACAATTCAAATTAAATAATTATGATGAAATAATTTGCTTCGAATAGTTCGTGGAGACTTAATTTTTTTGAGTAGGTAATGATTTTGTACAAAGCTTATTTCTAGTTATTTAATCTCGAGTCTTCGTGACTATTAAACACATTATCTATAGATAAGTCATTCGCTTCGAGTCTTTATCAGAAGTTTTATTGTTTTGCGACTTAATCAGAAAATGACTAGCAACAGTCTCTAATTAATGAATTTATTATTTTAAAAGTTACATGGTGTTGTTATTTAAAAAAAATCGGAAATGGTATTAAAAAAAAACTAAAACATGTTAAAACTAGCACTGTGCCAAGGAACATAAAAAAAAATTAAGGGACTCCTTCGTTATTATTACTTAGTTAATAAAGAATAGTGAAGGTAGACACCTCCATTATTAGATTTCAAACAACTTCACCAACAGATTTGATTCAACTTCACCAATAGATTTCATTCAACTTCACCAATAGATTTCAAACAACTTCACCAATAGATTTCACTCAACTGCACCAATAGATTTCATTAAACTGCACCAATAGATTTCATTCAACTTCACCAATAGATTTCATTCAACTGCACCAATAGATTTCATTCAACTGCACCAATAGATTTCATTCAACTGCACCAATAGATTTCATTAAACTGCACCAATATATTTCATTCAACTTCACCAATAGATTTCATTCAACTGCACCAATAGATTTCATTCAACTGCACCAATAGATTTCATTCAAGTGCACCAATAGATTTCATTAAACTGCACCAATAGATTTCATTTAACTGCACCAATAGATTTCATTCAACTGCACCAATATATTTCATTCAACTGCACCAATATATTTCATTCAACTGCACCAATAGATTTCATTCAACTGCACCAATAGATTTCATTCAACTGCACCAATAGATTTCATTCAACTGCACCAATAGATTTCATTCAACTGCACCAATAGATTTCATTCAACTGCACCAATAGATTTCATTCAAGTGCACCAATAGATTTCATTAAACTGCACCAATAGATTTCATTCAACTTCACCAATAGATTTCATTCAACTGCACCAATAGATTTCATTCAACTGCACCAATAGATTTCATTCAAGTGCACCAATAGATTTCATTAAACTGCACCAATAGATTTCATTTAACTGCACCAATAGATTTCATTCAACTGCACCAATATACTTCATTCAACTGCACCAATATATTTCATTCAACTGCACCAATAGATTTCATTTAACTGCACCAATAGATTTCATTTAACTGTACCAATAGATTTCATTCAACTGCACCAATATATTTCATTCAACTGCACCAATAGATGCATGAACATGATGATGATGTCATTGAACTTCTTCAGCCCTGTTTCTATTACTTAACTACTACTCAAGCTACAACTCAAAGCAACTGGAATAGATGTTGTTGAACTGTCACAATCAAAGCAAAGACATTAGAAGCGCGCTACGTACCTACTAAGGGTTTATTTATTATTCTTCACTACATAAGTAGTACATTTATATTGTTGGTTTTATGAATACTAAAAAATACCCTTTTCACCTCACAACCTCGGAAACATTCTGTTTTTCATTCGAAATCTGAGTGAAAAAGTGCATTTTATTCGCTAGCGTGGAAAGTTTTTTTTTTAATTCGAACCTTTCTATTAAATAATTTTCTATACCGCCAGTCCACTGAAAATGCATTAAGAAAATTAATTATAAAATTAACATAAGCATGAAAAAAAACTCAATTCACTTTCCATAATTTTGGTTTGTTTTTTGTTGAGGTAAATAAACACAAATTTTATAATTATTAATAAGCACCCTAGCATTTTCCTCGCTGTAGTGAGGTGAAAAGTTGTGTGTTTAGCTCAGCACCAAAGTTATTCTGCGACTCGTACAACCTTTGAAACCCTCGCAACGCTCAGAATTCTATATTTGAACCACTGGCTTAGCTCGTGGTTCATTCCTAGAATCCTTCGCTTGCTCGGGTTTCAATACAAGTACCTACTCGCGTCAAAAAACAACTTTGCAGCCTTGCATTACAACTAACTATTTCCATAACAAGGAAGATAACTACGATCTTGACGACGATATACGTTTTCTGCTATTTAAAGACGATGAGAGGTGCCTACGCAAGGATAAATGGTGACCGTCCTTACAATCCCTTCTTGGTGTGACCTTCACAACATAATCTGCTAATAAAATGTAGACCTTTGATGAATTCTACATACCTACTACACAACAAACTTTTTATATTAAATTCGACCTTTGCCCTACAGTCGGATTTAGTCGGCCTCTTCACGCACAGGGAAGGAACGAGTATTCGTTGCATTGAAGTAGGTATCTAAAGACAAGTATATACCTACCTAGGTAATTAAAAATGAAATTCCGTTTGATGGTGAGCGCATCACTTGAGAACGGCTGGACAGATTTGACTGTTTTTTGTTAAAAATGTTGATAATAACTAGTCTGAATTAGGTTTTGATAAAAGGAAATTAGTTATTGTACTTTTCTTTGAAACAACATATATTATTTTTATGATAACCGGCGACAATTTTCTGCGCTCAGGTGTTTAGAATCAGGTACTGAATTCATGGTTAGTTTGCGGTCGATGTCCCCTGCCACCCTGAATATTTAAATGGGGATTACAGACTTAATTAATTTAATTCTAAGGGTTCCGCTACCAACAAAGAAATGGCGGTACTTACCTATGTAATCAAATTCGCTGTCCGGTTAACTCCGGTTGGCTTATCAAACCCTTTTTATTTTTTTATATTTTAACCATTTATGTATACTCACTTATATAAACAGACAAGAAGAAAATAACAGAAAAATAGGTACAAAGGTGATGCTTATTTCTAATGAAATCTCTTCCAGCATACCTGCGATAGGATAGACGATTTAGAGATGTAGACAGCGTGTGTAAGAGTAAAAGAGAAAATAAAACACAAAATCAAAAACAATTCACTTAATAAAATAAAACAAATAATATGAGAATATACATACATGTATACATACAAACATACATACTTATTTCTAAAATAAATAACACTAGAATATTAATATAATATACGCAACTATGACGACGTGGAAAGAAAGTGTTCTTTCACTCCTCTTTTAAAAACTGCAACAGTTTGGCAGTCCCTAATGTCAGGCGGAAGTGAATTCCACAACCGCACCGCGTGCACAGTGAAGGAGTAGGAGTAAAAGTCGGTGGAGTGGGGAGGGGACTTAAGGAGGTTTCTAAGATGCGACCTGCAAGGCGCATCTGAAGGTCGGGCGTAGGAAAAACGCTCCCGCAGATAGGATGGCGTTTTAGGATTGTGAAGGAGGTTGAATAGCAGACACAATATCCGAGAGTTCCTGCGAAGTCGAATGGGGAGCCACTTGAGTATCTTGCGAAAGTTGGAAACGTGATCATACTTTTTAAGGTTAAAAACAAAACGAATACAATATATTCTGCAAACGCTCAAGTTTATTTAAAAGCTCCTCGGTGGCATCCAAATAACAGGCATCGGCATAATCTATGATGGGCTGAATGAGAGTTTGAGCAAGAGAGATTTTGGTGTTCAAGGGCAAGACGCTCTGGAGACATTTCAACGAATGGAACGTGTAATGCACTTTGCGACTGACTTGAGCAACATGGGCAGTCCATGATAAATAGGAATCCATGGTCACCCCCAGATTTTAGACCGTATGTGCGTATTCAATCTGAACACCATTCAGACAGACAGCGACGCAACATCGAGCCTATTCCGCATATACCTGCCGCCGATAATATAATCAAGGCCTGGGATTTCTTAGGGTTGATTTGCAGTCCAAAAGACCGCGACCACTCGCTAATCAAATCCAGGTCGCAGTTCATGGCAGACACGGCGGCTTCTGCATCTTCCCTTAAAAAGTGATTGTAGAGCTGCAGATCGTCGGCATAGAGATGGAAGCAGGAAGAGATGACACTGGTGATAGATTTAATGAAAATAGAAAAGAGAAGAGGAGAGAGAACGCCGCCTTTTTATAAGAACTTTGAGAGGTAGTTATGACATTTTTTTTTAAAAATCAACCACAAATGGTGTTATTTGCTGACGATACTTCTTCAATTTTTAAGGTAGAAAGAAGTGCTAGAAATTTCGACGACGTTAATAACGCCCTACTACAGGTAAAAAATTGGTTCACTTCTAATAATTAAGTAATAAATGGAAAAAAAAACTAAGTGCATAAGTTTTTCTTTACCAAATGTCAAAAGTAGTGATTGTGAGATAGTATTAAATCAAGAGAAACCAGAATTCGTCGATAAAACTGTTTTCCTGGGGATCACGCTCGACTCGAGGCTACAATGGGGTCCTCATTTAACATCTCTGGCGGGACGGCTAATATCAGCAGCATATGCTGTCAGAAAAATCCGTCAATTTACCGATGTAGATACCGCGAGGCTAGTCTATTTTAGATTAGTTACTTTCATAGTATCATGCATGTCTTACGGTATTTTACTTTGAGGACGGGCTGCAGACGTCGAGTCCATTTTTATTCTGCAGAAAAGAGCCATCCGAGCCATAGCCATCTCCGCAGGCGCGATTCTCTAAGGGAACTGTTTAAGGTTATTAAGATCATGACGGTACCTTGTCAATATATCTTTTAAAACATCGTGTACGTAAGAAAAAAATTACATCTTTTTAGTAAAAGAGGTGATAGACATAATTATAGTACTAGAAACAGGGACCTGGTAGTTCAACCAGGTTTCAGACTGGCTAAAGTAGACTCATCTTTCATGGGATACTGTTTAAAATGTGCAAAATACCTCCCCACATACTTCAACTGAATGAGACGAAATTCAAATTTTGTATAAAACGCACACTATGCAGCCAGGCTTATTATAAGTTGGGGGATTATATCGCTGAAAAAAATGCCTGGCTCCAGGTCCTGCTCCACAACTACAACTAATTGATTAACATTTGAAAATACTGTTGGAGCTGCAGAAGATCGTAAGACTACCTTTGCATTGTATAAACTCAATCTCCTTGGTATTATATAATTGCATAGGACCAGCGTGAGTACCTACTATGTACTATCGAGCTACCATTTATCGGGTAATGTATTTCATTGACTTTAATGTGCCCTGGCGGCTGATAGATGCCATGCTCACTCAAAAATCTTGTTGACGGTGGCGCGTGTGTAGGATCATTTAGCTCCCTTCAAAATAGTGAGTGAGTGAGCTGAATAGTGCTGATCCATGCGTCATGTTCGTGAACGGGCGCTGTCAGTTGGGACTGGTCATCTCTTAGCCGCCACGACTTATTACCTGTTTATCCGCCGTAGGGTACTTGGTATATCCAAGGGTCGATCTCCGGGTTCGGAAAAGTATTATTTAATTGCATTTTTGAAAATTCTTCATAGCTGCTTAGAGATATAAAGCGGTAATCGAACCCGCAGTCTCTATCTTATTATCTATAGTAAAAAATCTATTGCTCTGCCGCCATACCATAAATAAAAACAAACAAAACCCACCAACAGTCTTATAAAAAGCCAATTTTAAAATTAGTTTCGCTGTCAAATACTCGCTCTCTGTTTACCTATAATACAATCTCGCTTCGTCTGCCTTATTAACCTAATACAGTTGACTGGTGTATTACTGATGGTAGTTATACATACCAGGCATCAGTTCCCAGTAGTGAATGTCAGACGTTTATCACCTATCACTCGTGTTACTATACCTTTTGTTATTTAGTTAAAATAGCCTTAATGTCACCGATCGCACTTGTCATCTCTTTCGACACCTTTTTCTAACACCAAAGTTAATGCTTAGCTAAACTAGCCTCGTGGGAAATTTCAGAAATATGCCGTCATTGTATAGCTAACGTCTGCATAACCTTTGTGTATGGCATAATATTATAATATGTTCCAAAGGTTCGTACGCCATTCCGTCTGTATATACTATATTGTAGTCTGTGGTCTATATCGCTCTAATCGAGCATACCTCCCAAGTTCTTTTTTAAACTAAATCACTGCCGTTTATATCTGACTAGGTACTTACACACAAACATACATAAATACCTACATAGGTAATAATAATATCAACAACAATAACTCTGACACTGCATTGTTTAATAAAACTTCTTGATTACTTGAGTAGTCTTTGTTGAGTTGAGTAGTGCCCACAGAACATAATTATACCTACCCTCTAGTACCGGTCAGACAAGGGCCGCGCGCGGTCGCGTTAAATATATTTTTTAAATTGCATCAAAACTTAACTTAAACTTAAATAAGATAGCGTTTAATTCGGTTGCAGACTAGACTAAACTTTAAATGTTGATCGTCCTGTTCTAGAAAACAATACTAAAAAGAGACGGATTTTTATTAGAGTGTGTTAGATTAGTTTACATTCAAAGACATTAAATTATTTGTAAGTATCTCTTTGTTTACCTTGGTTTACAGGTTGATTACGCTTTTTACCTGTTCAAATGTTTGTCATCGCATAAAACAAACACAATAAACGGCTTTCATATTGACAATTCAACAACATTCATTGCGTTATCTCAACGTTGTTGAGCAGACAATTTTTTTTTAAATATGAGTCAATGGGTTATCAACTTATCAATATGCTTCAAAATTATTCAAATTGTGATTGATAGTGTTAAGCTGGGTCTGCTGCGCCCGTGTTTTCGTGTTTGCAAACAATATTAGGTACATTGTTTGGTAACCGAATAGGGGTGTGGCCTAACAGTTTTGTTAGCAAAAACTCAATAACATGTTTGCCGAGACGAATTAACGAGAGAGACAATTAGGATGCTGTTTGTTTTAAAATAATAATCAGATATGAATCGCTTTTACTGATTGAAGTGAGATTTGATATGAAATATAACACTTATCTATGGGTAATAAAAATTTCAATACTAGTGATAACTGAGCATCATCAGCCAGTAGGTTACCCGGATGGGCACAGCGTATTAGAAAGCAAGAAAAGAATAATATTTTATTTGGGAAATATACCTATATACCTATGTTGGGGAGGTCTATAGAGCGAAACTACATGAAATAGTGTAAAGTATATAATTAGGAAGGTAGGTATAACAAGTAAAAGGATATATTTTTAGTATAATATAGAACAACGTGGAAAAAGAATCAAGTCAAAAACAATGTGTCACTTTTATCTAGACAGTTTTCTATCTAGCCAGCCACAAGTTAAGCGCGCGTCGCTTCGTGACATAAAAATATTGCACATCGTGTCAGAAAGAGGCTGTCACACAGGTATGAGTGACGAAGACGACGTGAGACAAAGACGAACTTTTTCTAAAACTCCTTAGGCCCGAATTTTTATTTAAGTAGTATCAGCTGGTTTATTCTCTAGGTACATCTCACTGTCCAAACTTAGGTGAAGTGAGCATGAAGTGATCTGTCACTTAACATTGACACTATTGACAGCTCACTTCATCTAAGTTTTCATGTTGAGGCTTTTACAGAATAGATCGGCTGTTCGTCACTCGTTGAAACTTCTAAAAGATGATATCACTGATGGTGCCGATTCTCTTGTTGTACACCGAACTAAACTATCACTAAAATTCCTTATGGCTATGAGAATTATAAGTTATCCTGCAAAAAAAAATCGGTAAATTTCAAAATAATTTTGACACAACTAAAATCGAATTTGACAACGACGACTCCTCGTGGTAAGTACTTGTTTGCCCTACCCCGTGTTTTTTTTTTAGAGCCGGAGTCGTCCATTGGTCGCAGCTTCGACGTGTTACCTATTTAAGGAATTTTTCACTTTTTGTATGGAAAATATAAAAATGATTACCTACATGTTGAATTTTAGGGGACTGGAATTTTTGTAAAGGGGGTCGAAATTTTCATTATTTTTGCGATAGGACACACCATTTTCCAGATACAAGCAAATGAAAAGAAAAATTAATACAATACTGTTTATGCACGTGAAGTCGAGGTGTTGGTGTGGATTTTAGTCAGTTGTACGACTGATGTCGGTGTCACCTTGTTAAAACACATATTTACGGCGTGGGAAGAGGCCCAAGATGCCATAGGAATCTTTTGTGACCTCTCCAGGGCATTTGATTGCGTTGATCACAAAACCTTGCTGTTGAAACTTGAGCATTATGGACTTGGAAAACTTGCGCTCATTTTAGTATTATTATTATATTATTATTATTATTATTATTATATATTATTTAGCTGATAGACAACAGCAAGTTCAAATAAATGGTGTCAATTCACTCGATTTAAAAGTAAAGATGGGTGCTCCACAAGGCTCAATATTGAGTCCTTTCCTCTTTTTAGTGTATATTAATGATCTACTTCATTTATAAAAAAATCAACTACACACGGTAGTATTTGCTGACGATACTTCCTTAATTTTAAGGTTTAAAGACGTACTGCAAATTTTGACGACGTAAATAACGCCGTACTACAGGTCCAAAATTGGTTCACTTTTAGTAATTTAGTAATAAATGGAAGAAAAAACTAAGTGCATAAGATTTTCTTTACCAAATGTCAAAAGTAGTGATTGTGAGATAGTATTGAATCAAGAGAAACTAGAATTCGTCGATAAAACTGTTTTTCTGGGGATTTCGCTCGACTCAAAGCTACAACGGGGTCCTCATTTAACATCTTTGGCTGGACGGCTAAGTTCTGCATTCAGATGCATCATTAGATACCGCGAGGCTAGTCTATTTTAGTTATTTTCATAGTATCATGTCTTACGGTATTTTAATTCGGGGATAGGCTGCAGACGTCGAGTCTATTTGTAATCTGCAGAAAAAAGCCAAGCCATAATTATATAATCTTCGTAGGCGGGAACTGTTCCGCTACCTTGTCATCATCAGATTACAGCAGTCCACTGCTGGACATAGGCTCCTCCGATTACACACCATTTAACTCGATTCTCGGCAACTCTTATTTAGTTGCTACCAGCCACCCTGCAAAGATCGTCGCTCCACCTACCCTGAGCCTGGCGTCCTACCTTACGAACACGTCTACCCTAACGGTCATCGGTTCTACGGCTAATATGGCCGGCCCATTGCCACGTCAGCTTGCTTATTCTGTGAGCTATGTCGACAAATTTGTTTCTCTGCCGGATCTCCTTATTCTGGATTCTATCCCTCAGAGAGACTCCGAGCAAAGCTCGTTCCATAGCTCGCTTAGCTACCTTGAATTTATGGACCAGCTGTACCGTGAGTGCCTTGTTTCGGCTCCGTAAGTCATAACAAGCAGGACGCACTGATTGAAGACTTTAGTTTAGGCTCTGCGGAATACGCGACGAGAAGACTCGACGAATCTTCCCAAAAGCTGCCCAATCCAGCCGAATTCTTCTGTTATTCGTCTTTCTCAAAATTATTCTTACCAAACTGCAGAGTTTGCCCGAGGTAAACGTATTCTCGAACAACCTTGTCAATATATCTACGAAAACATCATGTTCGTAAGAAAAAAATAACAGCTTTTTAGTAAAAAATGTGAATTTAACATACTAGAAATAGAGACCTTTTTTTTTTTTTTTTTTTTTTCCGGGGTGGAAAATCCTCGTGGATGTCCGCCGCCCTGGGGCGGACGGCGGGGTCTGTCAGACTCTTACTGACTAAAAACCACCCCGGTGTTCCATCTCACACCTTCGCCGGGGGTCGCGGGAACGTACAATCCTTCCGCAACCCCCGACTGGTGCCGGCCCGCCACTGCGGGCCTCTTCGGGTCTGGGGGGGAGTGAGGTGTTTGACTCCCCCCGAGAAATAGAGACCTAGTTCAACCAGGTTTCAGGCTGGCTAAAGTAGACTCATCTTTCATGGGGTACTGTTTAAAATGTTAAAATAAAATACTTCCCCACATACTTCAACGGAATGAGACGAAATTCAAATCTTGTACAAAATGCACAATATGCAGGCGGCATATTACAAGTTGGGGGATTACATCTCTTCTCTCTCTACTATATAAAAATAAGTCGGGTTTTCCTTCCTGACGCTATAACTCCAGAACGGACGAACCGATTTCAATGGTTTTGCATTCGTTGGAAAGGTTTTGGGCTCCGTGAGGTTTATAGCAAAGAAAATTAAGGAAAATAAAACAAAAAAAAATTTTTCTTCTTCTTTTAATCACCAAACGAATTAATGTTACATAAAACGAAGCAATCTGGTGGCGAAACGGAGTTCGCCGGGTTTGCTAGTCGCTAATAAATATGCCTGGCTCAATGTTCGTCCTGCTCCACAACCACAACAATTTGATTGACACTTGAAAATACTGTTGGAGCTGCTGAATATTGTAAGGCTACAATCGGCTACATGTGTATTGTATAAACTCAATCTCCTTTGTATTATATAATTAGACAGGACAAGTGTGAGTACTATGTACTATCGAGCTACCATTTATCGGGTAATGTCTTTCATTGACTTGAATGTGGGCGGCTGATAGATGCTTGCATGCTCACTCAAACGTCTCGCTGACGGTGGCGCGTGTGTTGGATCATTTAGCTCCCTTCAAAATGGTCGAGCTGAATGGTGCTGATTCATACGTCATGTTCGTGAACGGGCGCCGTCAATTGGAATTAGGCATCTCTTAGCCGCAACGGCTTATTTTAATTATTGCTTTTTTAAAATTTATATTTGCTGTAGGTACTCTGGACACTCTTAACGTGTCCGTCTTATTTACATCGATATCAAATAAAATTAAAAATTCAACATTAATGATGTAACTAATATTTATGTAACAATATAATTTAAAAGAGTGTCCATGGAGTTTCTTGCCCGTTCATCTCCATACGTACCTACTACGCTTTGGAATGGGCAATTAGCTTCATATTTCTGAATGACCGACCCTTTGACAATTCAAAAGTGCCTGTAAATGGTTTAATTGAAGTATTATGATTGAGTTTGACTTTCTTTCTTTTCAGATGAGCTCATTGGTGGATGTGCCGAGGTTAAAGATGTGTGACGGAAGGGAGATGCCAGCCATAGGTTTGGGCACATATCTTGGTTTTGATCAGGTTAGTGTTACAATATTAGCCTACACTTATTTTACGTACAGTTTACGGCACGTCGCGTCGGTAGTAAGTAATAAGCCTAATAACACTTCAACAATGTTGACTTGATTTTCGCAAAAACATGTTAAGTTTCATAAAGTTTATTAACGAAATATGAGATCGCGCTATGTGTTTGCAAATGTAAATCAAGGTACGTACTCGAATTATCTCTGTAAAAATGTATTAAAATAACATTTTTAAATGAATGTGAACATGATTTAAATCGGTAAATGCAAATCGTTCTTAGATCAAAATGAGAAAGGGTTTGGGAAAAAAAATGATATTCTCATTTTTGTTGGTTAGCATGTTATTGCATATTTGCATCCAATTGGCCTAACGCAGTATGGAGTTGCAATAAAAAGTCAGCTTATACTGGTTTTTTATCTTTAATGTTTGGCCTGCTGTACCTTGAACTATAGAATTTAGTATTATTTGGTACTAAATGTTAGGGTTATCCCAATAGGACGCTACCTTATTGTCATTCACTAGACACAGATAACATTCAAGGCTGCTAATGAGATTTTTTTATTAAAAAAATACATTTGGTGATTGACCCAAATGGTGCTTACTGCTTTGTAGAACGTTGTCTCTGTCATTTACACCTGCCTGTCTGACAGTCTCTTTCCCTCACAGCCCGAAATGTCATATTTACACTCGAAAACTGTAAATCATTAACTTTTTCCAGAACGGTGTGGTTAAAGCGAAGGACAAGCAGCTGCGCGACGTGGTTCTAGATGCTATAGACATTGGCTACAGGCACTTCGACACAGCATCTATTTACAACACAGAGGCTGAGTTAGGAGAAGCTATCAGGATGAAGATCGACCAGGGAGCCATTTCGAGGGAAGATGTCTTTATTACCACTAAGGTAAGGTTTGATATGACCGAAAATGGTATAGAAAAGTAATAGAGGTGTACCGCACTAGGATGTGCACCTAGTAAGAGTATCGAAAATACTTACTCATATTCAGATATACCTACTCGCGTACGGTGGCGGTGGAACGTATTGCATGGTCTTTCCTTCCGTACCTTATCGTCTATGGTCATTTATTTATTTATTTATATATTCTTTAATGTACCTACACCACAAAAAACATAACAACAAAAATTAAATTGAACACTAGGTACTTAATAATTAATATACAATGGGCGGTCATCCCCATCACGTATCGACACATTTTCTTAAAAATTAGCCCATGTATCCTTACCATGGTCTAATTGTAAATGAAAATTTCAGCGTTTTTCTCTAGCACCTATAATAGTTCAGAATCTAATAACACCGGCTTGAAAAAAAAATCACCTGAAAAAAGAACTATTACCGATAGATTAGGAACATTGTTTGCCACATGCAGACCGAAATAAATGTCAAATTCCGTGCTCTAATTAAACGATAAATTCTCTGACATGTTCCCACCACGATAGGCATGCCATGCTTGATGATAAGTAATGTGGTCACTGGTCTGCACTTCATTCTGTTTATGTTCGCACGGCTACTGATCAAGCTATACATTTCCAGTATAAGCTGATCTCGCATTGTGTAGGATATCCTTACAATGAGAGGTCAGTGTAAACTGGAAAAGCGTAGCTTGATGTGTAGCCGTGTGTACGTAGAATCAATGAATGCTGTTTTATTTATTTTTAGCTGTGGAACACATATCACAGAAGGAGTGAAGTAGCGATTGCAATGACAGAGACTCTGAACAAGACTGGACTTACCTATGTGGACCTGTATCTGATGCACTGGCCTATTGGGCTGAATGTGAGTATGCCTCCATTTGCTAAAAAAAGACCGGTACCGAAAAACTTAAGTGGCAATGGGCCCGCCCATTGCCACTTAAGTTTATTAGTTTACTACATTGCTTGCAGCCGACGGCACTGAGAAGTTGTAGAGTGGCGACCACTTACCGGAAGGCGCTGCGTGGGATTGGTGAGACTCTTTACAGGGTGGACCGATGACCTGGTAAAGGCCGCGGGAATCCATTGGATGCGGGAAGCACTGGACCAGTCGATGTGGCGTCACCTTGGGGGAGGCCTCTGGCTAGCAGTAGATGTCTTCCGAGACTGAACGACGATGGTCGACAATAGTTAACATTGTTTTATTTAAAAGATTAATCATAGTTAATCATTAACTAAGTTCCAAATAGGTCGGAACAGCACGGTTTTCAAGAGAAAAAGTCAGACATAACTAATTTAACTCCTGTAATGCAAGGAGTAGACAAAAACCATCAGATAGATTTGATATAATATATATCGATAAGATAACGAGATCGAAAGCATTAGCAAAATCTGTATATTATACAGATTTTGCTAATGCTTTCGATCTCGTTGACCACACAATACTCATCGATAAGCTCCAGAACCAGTACGGTATCAGTAATGTAATCTTGAGCTGGTTTAGAACATATCTGGAAAATCGTGAGCAGGTTGTGGTCCATGCCGGTTATGAATCTAAGAAATACATTGCATCTTCTGGCGTTCCACAGGGATCGCATCTTGGCCCAATCCTGTTTCTATTATTTATCAATGACATTGTGAACTGTGATCGCCACTGTCGCTGTCTCCTCTTTGCGGATAACATGAAAATCTCGCGACATGTTGACTCTTTGACGGATGTGGAATTAATCCAGGCTGATCTGGACCGTATTTATGAGTGGTGCTGTGCTAACAGAATGAGACTTAACGCTTCGAAATGCCAGTATATTCGGTTCACAAGGAAGAGAAAGGTGTTTGAATCAAGTTACCACATCAATACCGTAGGGATTGCTGTAGTTGAACAACTTCGTGACCTGGGTGTGATTCTTGATTTAAAGTTAAGTTTTGTTCCGCATTATGATGACATTGTCAAGAGCTGCTAAAATGTTGGGATTAATCAGACGTAACACTAAGGACTTTAGCCATACAGCCTCCAAGATTGTGCTTTATAATTCCGGCGTGTCAAATGGAATCCGAACTATATGGTTCATTCTAATCGTATCGAGTCAATTCAACGATCCTTTACGCGTCAACTTGCTTTCCTTGCCACTGACTTCAGTGCGAGATGCTCGTATGACGAACGACTGCGTTTCTTCCACATGTCAAGCTTACAGCTACGCCGACGCATGATAGACTTGCGGCATATTCTTGACGGTTCTTTTAAATCTGACGGACTTCTCGAACGCACTAAAATAAACGTACCTAAACTTAACGCTCGAAGAAAATGCACGTCCTTTTTCAATGTCCCTCGTTATAAAACCAACTTAGGTATGAATGCTCCGATGGCTAGGCTAACGTCGAGGTACAACAATTTTTGCAATCTTTATGATTTGGATATCTTCCACGACCATCCCAAGCGTTTTAGATCTAAGATTATAAATGAGGGGAAGACTGAAGACAACAAAATAAAAAAAATAAAAAATTGTCAATGTTTATGTTGATGAGGGTATTCTCTCTACGACCGAGATTTTAGCTAGAGCTTTTGTTCTTATATTGTTTTTGTTTTTCAATTTATTTTTGTAACGTTGTTTTTTTTTCTTCTATTTTGTTGTGAATGTTGTGCACGTCTGTAATTGACGTAAACACTAGTCCATGTCTCTGTTCTCTTTTATTTGTAAATGTTTGTGTTTGTGTTGTTGATGTGCCTCAATAATAATTAATAGCGTTTTGTTACGTTTCCAGGCTGACTACTCCCACTCAGACGTGGACTTTATGGAAACTTGGCGGGGGCTAGAAGACATGCACAGACTTGGCCTGGCCAAATCCATAGGCGTGTCCAATTTCAATAAGGAGCAGCTGCAAAGAATTCTCAATGAGGGGACTGTGAAACCTGTGGCTTTGCAGATTGAGGTAACTAGAAGACTAGAAGAGTTAGATCTTCTTTTAGTTATTTCGTTCTGGTGGAAGAAGTCGTCAGGGCAAGTACTGAAGACACGAGGTTTTTCGGAAACTAAGGAGCACTGCCATGTTGTTGAAGGTTAAAGGTGGCAGGACAGGCTTAAAGGTTTTTTTTTTAACAGGTGTAAATTGAATCCTGTTGATACTTGTTGTCATTACCCACACCTTAATTGCCAAAATCGTTTGCCATGTTAGATCTATAACTATGGCGAAATTATTATTTAGACATTTGATAACAACTCTTGAAACCGGAAGACAGCAATGCTACTTGGTGGAAATAGGCAAGATGGTGTCCACAGACGAGTCCTCGTGCAACTTATACCCAACTTAGTACTTAAATGATAAATCTCTTTCTAGGTCCATCCACAAATAATCCAAGAAGACCTGATAAACTTCGCCAGGTCTGAAGGTATCATAGTCATGGGCTACAGTCCCTTCGGATCCCTGGTCAAGCGGTTTGGTAAGCAATTCCCAGGACCTAAATTGGATGATCCGGTTCTCGTAGAAATAGCCCAGAAGTATGGAAAGACTTCTGCTCAAGTTGTTCTGAGATGGTTGGTAAGTAATGCAGAACATTTCAAATTGTAGGCCAAAATAAAGGCCCTCAAGCAAAAATAATTATGGCTTTCTCTGCGTAATACCGTAACATAATGCCGGATGTTAATTATTATTATGTCTTTGTCTTAACGTATCTCGGGACCATGGAGTCCTGGTCTTTTGAAAGGCGTACGAGGCCGAGGGGCCGAAGCCAACTTGCAGAGGCCCCTTAGAAAAAATTAAATGGAATGAGACACGAACCAACGATTATCCCTGTATGCTCTATGCAAATGCACCCAATTATTATTATTATTATAGAATTTATTTCCAAGTGACCAAGACTCAACAAGATTGTTAGTAAAACTTACGACTAAAGCACAGACACCAACCAAAAACAAGGAAAACAATACAAGAAATAACGGTTGGTCACCGTGCGAGTGTTGCGACATCCCATGAGAGACGGCACAACAGCAAACCACGTATACACAGTCCAGGCGACTCACAACACAACCATGCATAAGACACTGTTGGAGCCGCCCCACGCACCCACACAACAATGAGTAATAGGTGCGGTTCCCTGGCACCAGGGAACCGCACCTTTTATTCATTGTTGTGTAAAAGCAATCTACATGAGCATCTGCGATCATGAGAACATAAATAGGCCACATTTAGTTTAAAAATATCTGTCGGGTAATTACGTAACAGACTAAAAGTAGCAATAGCTTTGATTTTGACAGTTCGACAATTTGTATTGTGTTATTTACGTTGCCGAGCAGACAATTTTTTCGAACATATGAAGCAATGTATTAGTAATATCCTACAAAATTATGCAGATTGACGCAATTAGGATGCTGTGTGGCAGTCTCCTTATATCGCTCGACCCCCGGGTACTATATCATTACGATAAAGTACCTACCTACCAGCATATTTACTTGCCTAAAACTTAATTATACTGTTTCCAGGTCGATAGAAACGTAGTACCAATCCCGAAAACGGTCAACCCGAAGAGGCTCTTCGAAAACATCAACATATTCGATTTTAAGTTAGAACAAGACGAAATCGAGAAGATCAATCGGTTTGATTCGAATACTAGATTCACTCTGCCTTCATTTTGGCAGTCACACCCTCACTATCCATTTGAAAAGATAAAGGAACCTATTGCTGATCCTTTTAGAGGCTGATTGTAATTTAGTAGAGGGCGTCTAATTTAAAAATGATCTCCCAAATACTAAAATGCCTATACAAACTTTAGAAATGTGTATACAGTGTCAACGTGTAAATATGATCATCGTTAGATAATCTGTCTCGCGAGATTATAAACTAGTATCGAAAAACTGCAACCAACATTTACAATGTACCTACTTACCTAACGCATTATTTTTCGATCGTTTATAATCTGTCCATGGCAAACCGACAAATTGTGAACAGCGGTGCTAACGGTGTGGTGAAAACTTAGGTGAAGTGAGCTTGAAGTGCTTGAAGTCAAAAGTCAGCTCACTTCATTAAGTTTTCACGGTGAGTTTTTTTTACAAAATACAGCGGCTGGTATCAATCTTACAAGCGACGGATCGCTCCTTGCCATCGAGCACTAATAAAGAAGTAGATAGGTACACAATCCTATGCAAAAGTTCTCTTAGAACTGTCGTCAATTGCGTTTACGTAATTTTAGTTGAAATAAATATCACATTAGTGTAAATTCAACGTTAAACACAGGCTTTAAAGTTGTATTCACAAAGCTTTGTACAAAAAGCAATAACATTTTATGACCGAGCCTCGCCGCTATGACAAGGGATGAGTGGAGTTGATCTGTCCTATGTTTTTTTGTTTATACTGTAATTATAAGAATAAGACTTGAAGAATTCTTCGGATCATTGACGTGTTATAACTGATATTCGTTCTCCACACCTCACTGAAACTTGAGGAAAGCTAAAAAAACATAATTATAGTCTCACATCTTTCATTTTATAACATGCACTTAGCCAAAATTAAATATATAATATTTATAGAAATAATAAAGAAGTCTCAATAAACAAAAAAAAAAAAAAACAATCATAATTTAATAATAAAAAATAAAATTAGCGGGTCCAACAAAAGGAACAGAATCAACTCATATAACCCGAGCAATTTAAGTGGCCATGCGATAGTACGATTATTACGTTTAGTAAGAGTCTTTACAATTGAGATGCTTTATAACTACTGCTGATTATTGCGACTTAATTAAAAAAAATATTTTACGATGATTTCTTGATAATATATCAGTATTTACAATAGAGTGATAACACATTATGTAATGATAATATTAATAAAATTAGCGAAAATATAAAACTCCATACTTTTTAGCAACCTAGAAGTGTGATTTCTAAATTTGATTAACGAGCGTTGAAGCGTGTTTACCGTCTGAGCGTTCGATTGCTACTAGATTAAAAGCGCACCCAAATGTTCAAATGGGCGCTCATTCGTTGAGGACATTTTTTGTCGCTGATTGTGCGTCTAGTTCTTTATTAGTGACCGATGCGCCTTGCACGAATACTATAATATAGCCAAGGAATTGCGACCAACTTGGAAGTAACGCTCGCTGGACGCTTCCGAGGCACCTCTCGCTTTGGTAGCTCGGCTCGCACACGGCTCTAAACTTTTTTTTTTTTTTTTTGTTTCGGGGGTGGTAAATCCTCATGGATGTCCGCTGCCCTGGAGCGAGCGGCGGGGTCTGTCAGACTCATTCGATTCGAGCAGACTGACTAAAAACCACCCCGGTGTTCCATCTCACACGTACGCCGGGGGTCGCGGGAACGTACGATCCTTCCGCAACCCCCGACTGGTGGACCGCCACTGCGGGCCTCTTTGGGTCTGGGGTGAGGTGTTTGACTCCCCCCGCGACGTCTAAGAGGGGCGCGCGTGGAGCACTACGCGCCGCCACCTCGGGTCCTGGTGTGGCTGGACCCATTTAGGGGGGGCTGGAAGAGGGCGTCGTCCGCCCTCCGCCGACGCCCGGTGCGCCATCTGCGGGCCGGGCGAGTGGACGACCAGATCTCCCTCTCCCTTTCCGCAGCCTCTTTCTGCGAGACGACTGTTTCGCAGAAGGAAACCACCGCGTCCCAGCACTCGTCGCTGCCGACCATCGACTCGACTACGGCCGGCAGCGACAAGTCACTGCCTACTTCTGAGATGAGGGCACGGCGCGGCTCCTCCCAAGCGGCACACTCTGCCAGCGTATGCCGCGCACACGGCTCTAACCTAACCAAACACATTTAGTCGGGAGTGACCTGGCTTAATTAATGCGACCAATTTGGCTACCGCCAAGACCGACAAATCAGAGACAGTTCACAATTTTACGGGTGATAAATCGAGATGGTGAACCCTGTCGGTAGGTGCAGGTTGACTTCACAATTTATCTACAGTTTAGAATCTCGCGAGATTTTAAAGTAACGGTCTTCACAATAATACAGTGACATATTATGCAACAAGCAGTGGAGGGGCCTGCAATTTTAAATCAGACGATTTGTAACATTGGAAGTGCTAGTGTTTAATAAAATGATTAATGACAGTCTTTAAAATAGTCGTCACGAATCAGTCATAGCCACCATGAGCTATTTTCCTTAAAAGTACAGTCAGTGGTAACACTTACACTTCGAAAACCACCCGTACTGTTACGACATAAGGACGCAGTCAATTTCAAATTGTTACCCTCTTAAAATTTAAGCGTATCCTTCGTTTTAAGTGCAGTCGCCAGCACATCAGGTTATACGAAACTGTCAAATTTCTCCAAATGATTTTAAACCTTAAAATTATGAATAATAAGTTCAAAATCGAATGAGAAAATTTGACAGTTTGTGGTAACTTGACCTGCTGCTGTGTAGTAGGTACCTAAGTTTATAAATAAATGTCGTCATAAAAATAAATGTCGTTTTATAGAAAACTGTGTTTTTTTTTATTACATTTTATCATCATCATCCTTCATCATCATCAGGACACAAATCCGTCGACTCCGGTTTAAAATTAGTTTTTGCGGGTCGACAGAATAAGGTTGAGAAATTCAAAAATGGCTCTATGTTCTACACCTGGGTCTAAAGATAACTCTTGTTTTGTAATAAGGCCGATTGGCCAGCATCGTCACAACGACCGATCCTGTGCCTCCAGCGCATTACCGCGACCTGCAACAGGTCCTGGGCCCACATTGAGTGTTGCATCTGCTTATGTGGGCAGTCTTAATTCTGGTAGGATAATTGTGTAACACACTTAAAATAGACATGCCTTTTTTTTTAAACGTTTTTCTACACTAGGATTTTCTCTTGTATCGTGGGTTCAGTATTGTAGAGCGTCATCTCTGTCAGTCATAAGTACCTACTTTTTTGTGACAGTCTCTTTCTAAAGCTCGATGAGCCTGACAGGTTCTTTGTTTTCGCCCGAGATACGTACTGCATTGGAATCAATCAATGCAATAATATGAACATTAGGTATCTACCTACCTATTAGTGTACAGCTACTAACTGTGATTCATAGATCTATTTCCTGCTAAGTGGGAATAATATCGTAGCTGTTGAGTCGTAGTTTTACCTTAAAGTGTAGGAATCGTTTGTTTTTCGAGACGAAACATAAACATTTCTATTTATTTAATGCAATTCCATTCCAGTAGCTGGAATATTTCTAAATTATTTATATTGACCGGTATTTTTAGCATAGAAAGAGACAAGTTATAGCATTAAACGTAAGAGTGACCAAGAAAGATATAGACAGTTGTTTATGCAATGCAATGACTGATAATTTTTTACGCTACAGATTATGTAAATTGTTATCTGGAACGCTGCTAAGGTTGCCGCGTAAGGTGTTCTCCCCGATAGCGGGTAATATTAACATTATATTCATTTTATAAACATTGTTTAATATTATAAACATTATGAAGATACTAGAGAATTTTATCGCGGTCTATGTGAATTTCAAACTAAGTCTGGCTAGACTGAAATAGCGTGATCAAGATAAAAGATTGGTAGAAGGTTCATTTTTTTCAAAAAGAAATATATAAGTTCAGCGATCGCATTGGATCGCCAATAGATTTCACTCAACTTCACCCATAGATTTCATTCAACTTCACCAATAGATTTCGTTTAACTTCACCATAGATTTCATTCAACTTCACCAATAAATTTCATTCAACTTCACCAATAGATTTCATTCAACTGCACCAATAGATTTCATTCAACTGCACCCATAGATTTCATTCAACTGCACCAATAGATTTCATTAAACTGCACCAATAGATTTCATTTAACTGCACCAATAGATTTCATTCAACTGCACCAATATATTTCATTCAACTGCACCAATATATTTCATTCAACTGCACCAATAGATTTCACTTAACTGCACCATAGATGCATGAACATGATGATGGTGTCATTGAACTTCTTCAGCCCTGTTTCTATTACTTAACTACTACTCAAGCTACAACTCAAAGCAACTGGAATAGATGTTGTTGAACTGTCACAATCAAAGCAAAGACATTAGAAGCGCGCTACGTACCTACTAAGGGTTGATTTATTATTCTTCACTACATAAGTAGTACATTTATTTTGTTGGTTTTATGAATACTAAAAAATACCCCCCTTTTCACCTCACAACCTCGGAAACATTCTGTTTTTCATTCGAAATCTGAGTGAAAAAGTGCATTTTCGTACCACTTGCTCAAAAAAGTGACATTCTATGCCACAAAAAGCGAACATAACAATAGTCATTTTTAATCTGTTAAAAACAGGGAAAGAAAATTGTACTGAATTTCATTCATCCTCTAGGGGGAGAATGTGATTTAAATTTGGAATACTTACCTACTTACCGAAATTTATGCTGAACTACATCTGTGTTTACACCATTGAGTTTGTATATAAAGCATTACCTATACATCTTTTTGAAAAAGGAATACGCATTTATTATGCAGTTATGATTAAATAAAATTATGAAAACCGACGAGGCCGTATGAGCTTGATGCCTTTGCTTTTCCGACAAAAAAATATTAGTCTAGGAATTTGCCGCGTTTTTGTTTTCTTCAAATACATAAACGTTAAGTTTATTTTAATTTATTTTTATAAATAAGTTAATGTTCTAAAAATACGTTTAATTGTCATTATTTTTAATAAATGCTTATCTCATATTATTATTGTGTTAATTTTTTCGCAAATGGTACGAAAAGTACAGTATTTTCCTCGGTGATAAAGCTGTCTTAGTCTTGGGTGAACTTAAATCCCTCGCTACACTCAGGACTCGTCTTAAATCCCTCGCTTCGCTCGTGATTTATGTTTTTAACACCCTCGCTACGCTCGGGAGTAAACCTCGAGTCCTTCATTACGCTCGCGATTTAAATCGTCACCCGCGACAGAAGACACTGCTTTATCCCCTTGGTTAATAATCTACTATTTATTCGCTAGCGTGGAAAGTTTTTTTTTTAATTCGATGCTTTCTATTCAATAATTTTCTATACCGCCAGTCCACTGAAAATGCATTAAGAAAATTAATTATAAATTAACATAAGCATGAAAAAAAACTCAATTTACTTTCCATAATTTTGGTTTGTTTTTTGATAAGTTAGATAAACACAAATTTTATATATTATTATAAGCACCCTAGCATTTTCCTCGCTGTAGGGAGGTGAAAAGTTGTGTGTTTAGCTCAGCACCAAAGTTATTCTGCGACTCGTACCTTTGAAACCCTCGCAACGCTCAGAATTCTATATTTGAACCACTCGCTTAGCTCGTGGTTCATTCCTAGAATCCTTCGCTTGCTCGGGTTTCAATACAAGTACCTACTCGCGTCAAAAAACAACTTTGCAGCCTTGCATTACAACTAACTATTTCCATAACAAGGAAGATAACTACGATCTTGACGACGATATACGTTTTCTGCTATTTAAAGACGATGAGAGGTGCCTACGCAAGGATAAATGGTGACCGTCCTTACAATCCCTTCTTGGTGTGACCTTCACAACATAATCTGCTAATAAAATGTAGACCTTTGATGAATTCTACATACCTACTACACAACAAACTTTTTATATTAAATTCGACCTTTGCCCTACAGTCGGATTTAGTCGGCCTCTTCACGCACAGAGAAGGAACGAGTATTCGTTGCATTGAAGTAGGTATCTAAAGACAAGTATATACCTACCTAATTAAAAATGAAATTCCGTTTGATGGTGAGCGCATCACTTGAGAACGGCTGGACAGATTTGACTGTTTTTTGTTAAAAATGTTGATAATAACTAGTCTGAATTAGGTTTTGATAAAAGGAAATTAGTTATTGTACTTTTCTTTGAAACAACATATATTATTTTTATGATAACCGGCGACAATTTTCTGCGCTCAGGTGTTTAGAATCAGGTACTGAATTCATGGTTAGTTTGCGGTCGATGTCCCCTGCCACCCTGAATATTTAAATGGGGATTACAGACTTAATTAATTTAATTCTAAGGGTTCCGCTACCAACAAAGAAATGGCGGTACTTACCTATGTAATCAAATTCGCTGTCCGGTTAACTCCGGTTGGCTTATCAAACCGTTTTTATTTTTTATATTTTAACCATTTATGTATACTCACTTATATAAACAGACAAGAAGAAAATAACAGAAAAATAGGTACAAAGGTGATGCTTATTTCTAATGAAATCTCTTCCAGCATACCTGCGATAGGATAGACGATTTAGAGATGTAGACAGCGTGTGTAAGAGTAAAAGAGAAAATAAAACACAAAATCAAAAACAATTCACTTAATAAAATAAAACAAATAATATGAGAATATACATACATGTATACATACAAACATACATACTTATTTCTAAAATAAATAACACTAGAATATTAATATAATATACGCAACTATGACGACGTGGAAAGAAAGTGTTCTTTCACTCCTCTTTTAAAAACTGCAACAGTTTGGCAGTCCCTAATGTCAGGCGGAAGTGAATTCCACAACCGCACCGCGTGCACAGTGAAGGAGTAGGAGTAAAAGTCGGTGGAGTGGGGAGGGGACTTAAGGAGGTTTCTAAGATGCGACCTGCAAGGCGCATCTGAAGGTCGGGCGTAGGAAAAACGCTCCCGCAGATAGGATGGCGTTTTAGGATTGTGAAGGAGGTTGAATAGCAGACACAATATCCGAGAGTTCCTGCGAAGTCGAATGGGGAGCCACTTGAGTATCTTGCGAAAGTTGGAAACGTGATCATACTTTTTAAGGTTAAAAACAAAACGAATACAATATATTCTGCAAACGCTCAAGTTTATTTAAAAGCTCCTCGGTGGCATCCAAATAATAGGCATCGGCATAATCTATGATGGGCTGAATGAGAGTTTGAGCAAGAGAGATTTTGGTGTTCAAGGGCAAGACGCTCTGGAGACATTTCAACGAATGGAACGTGTAATGCACTTTGCGACTGACTTGAGCAACATGGGCAGTCCATGATAAATAGGAATCCATGGTCACCCCCAGATTTTAGACCGTATGTGCGTATTCAATCTGAACACCATTCAGACAGACAGCGACGCAACATCGAGCCTATTCCGCATATACCTGCCGCCGATAATATAATCAAGGCCTGGGATTTCTTAGGGTTGATTTGCAGTCCAAAAGACCGCGACCACTCGCTAATCAAATCCAGGTCGCAGTTCATGGCAGACACGGCGGCTTCTGCATCTTCCCTTAAAAAGTGATTGTAGAGCTGCAGATCGTCGGCTTAGAGATGGAAGCAGGAAGAGATGACACTGGTGATAGATTTAATGAAAATAGAAAAGAGAAGAGGAGAGAGAACGCCGCCTTTTTATAAGAACTTTGAGAGGTAGTTATGACATTTTTTTTTAAAAATCAACCACAAATGGTGTTATTTGCTGACGATACTTCTTCAATTTTTAAGGTAGAAAGAAGTGCTAGAAATTTCGACGACGTTAATAACGCCCTACTACAGGTAAAAAATTGGTTCACTTCTAATAATTAAGTAATAAATGGAAAAAAAAACTAAGTGCATAAACTCAAAAATCTTGTTGACGGTGGCGCGTGTGTAGGATCATTTAGCTCCCTTCAAAATAGTGAGTGAGTGAGCTGAATAGTGCTGATCCATGCGTCATGTTCGTGAACGGGCGCTGTCAGTTGGGACTGGTCATCTCTTAGCCGCCACGACTTATTACCTGTTTATCCGCCGTAGGGTACTTGGTATATCCAAGGGTCGATCTCCGGGTTCGGAAAAGTATTATTTAATTGCATTTTTGAAAATTCTTCATAGCTGCTTAGAGATATAAAGTGGTATCTAATCGAACCCGCAGTCTCTATCTTATTATCTATAGTAAAAAATCTATTGCTCTGCCGCCATACCATAAATAAAAACAAACAAAACCCACCAACAGTCTTATAAAAAGCCAATTTTAAAATTAGTTTCGCTGTCAAATACTCGCTCTCTGTTTACCTATAATACAATCTCGCTTCGTCTGCCTTAATACCTAATACAGTTGACTGGTGTATTACCTACTGATGGTAGTTATACATACCAGGCATCAGTTCCCAGTAGTGAATGTCAGACGTTTATCACCTATCACTCGTGTTACTATACCTTTTGTTATTTAGTTAAAATAGCCTTAATGTCACCGATCGCACTTGTCATCTCTTTCGACACCTTTTTCTAACACCAAAGTTAATGCTTAGCTAAACTAGCCTCGTGGGAAATTTCAGAAATATGCCGTCATTGTATAGCTAACGTCTGCATAACCTTTGTGTATGGCATAATATTATAATATGTTCCAAAGGTTCGTACGCCATTCCGTCTGTATATACTATATTGTAGTCTGTGGTCTATATCGCTCTAATCGAGCATACCTCCCAAGTTCTTTTTTAAACTAAATCACTGCCGTTTATATCTGACTAGGTACTTACACACAAACATACATAAATACCTACATAGGTAATAATAATATCAACAACAATAACTCTGACACTGCATTGTTTATTGAAACTTCTTGATTACTTGAGTACCTAGTCTTTGTTGAGTTGAGTAGTACCCACAGAACATAATTATACCTACCCTCTAGTACCGGTCGGACAAGGGCCGCGCGCGGTCGCGTTAAATATATTTTTAAATTTAAATTGCATCAAAAACTTAAATGATAGCGTTTAATTCGGTTGCAGACTAGACTAAACTTTAAATGTTGATCGTCCTGTTCTAGAAAACAATACTATAAAGAGACGGATTTTTATTAGAGTGTGTTAAATTAGTTTACATTCAAAGACATTAAATTATTTGTAAGTAAGTAGGTATCTCTTTGTTTACCGTGGTTTACAGGTTGATTATGCTTTTTACCTGTTCAAATGTTTGTCATCGCATAAAACAAACACTAAAACCAGCGAGCTGATTGACACACAAACAGTAGCAACGGCTTTCATTTTGACAATTCAACAACATTCATTGCGTTATCTCAACGTTGTTGAGCAGATTTTTTTTTTTAAATATGAGTCAATGGGTTATCAATATGCTTCAAAATTATTCAAATTGTGATTGATAGTGTTAAGCTGGGTCTGCTGCGCCCGTGTTTTCGTGTTTGCAAACAGTATTAGGTACATTGTTTGGTAACCAAATAGGGGCCTAACAGTTTTGCTAGCAAACACTCAATACCTACCATGTTTGCCGAGACGAATTAACGAGAGAGACAATTAGGGTGCTGTTTGTTTTAAAATAATAATCAGATATGAATCGCTTTTACTGATTGACTTGAGATTTGATATGAAATATGACACTTATCTACCTATGGGTAATAAATAAACATTTCAATACTGATAAATTGATAACTGAGCATCATCAGCCAGTAGGTTACCCGGATGGGCACAGCGTATTAGAAAGCAAGAAAAGAATAATATTTTATTTGGGAAATATACCTATATAAGTACCTATGTTGGGGAGGTCTTTAAAGCGAAACTACATGTAAAGTATATAATTAGGAAGGTATAACAAGTAAAAGGATATATTTATACAGGGTGTCCAAGAACCTGGCGTCCAACTGGATTCCCACGATGCCCCAAGTTCTAACAGTACTCAGAAAAATATTTTAAAAAATCCACCCCATGTACTTACAGAATTATACTGATTTCAAAAAAAAAAGGGGAAATGAGCACCCTGTGACATACTTTTGAATGCTGTGACTGCTAATGCTGATAATTTCGATATTTCTTGGAGGTTTTGTAATCTAGGGTATTGCTGTGTCTAAATAGAATGTAAAAATAATGTACTTATTGTACCATTTTAAAATAAAATATTATTTTAACTAAAGGTGATATGGAAAACTATTGAATTTCGCAACTTTGACCGACTGTAGTGTAAAAAAAATGTACCAAAATAGTATGGCAAGTGACGTCAAATTTTGACGCGTTTATTCCTCTTTTTAAAAAGGTATAATACTTTATACCTTTTTAAAAAGAGGAACATGAACGTGGAAAAAGAATCAAGTCAAAAACAATGTGTCACTTTTATCTAGACAGTTTTCTATCTAGCCAGCCACAAGTTAAGCGCGCGTCGCTTCGTGACATAAAAATATTGCACATCGTGTCAGAAAGAGGCTGTCACACAGGTATGAGGACAAAGACGAACTTTTTCTAAAACTCCTTCAGGCCCGAATTTTTATTTAGTATCAGCTGGTTTATTCTCTCTCTAGGTACATCTCACTGTCCAAACTTAGGTGAAGTGAGCATGAAGTGATCTGTCACTTAACATTGACACTATTGACAGCTCACTTCACCTAAGTTTTCATGTTGAGGTTTTTACAGAATAGATCGGCTGTTCGTCACTCGTGGAAACTTCTAAAAGATGATATCACTGATGGTGCCGATTCTCTTGTACACCGAACTAAACTATCACTAAAATTCCTTATGGCTATGAGAATTTTATGCTATTCTGCAAAAAAAAAACGCTATATTGAAAAATAATTTTGACACAACTAAAATCGAATTTGACAATCGTGGCTCCACGTGGTAAGTACTTGTTTGCCCTACCCCATGATTTTTTTTAGAGCCGGAGTCGTCCATTGGTCGCAGCTTCGACGTGTTTTATAATTTTTATATGGAATTTTTCACGTTTTGTATGAAAAATATAAAAAATGATTTTGAATTTTAGGGGTTTGCAAGTTTTAGAAAGGGGGTCGACATTTTCATTATTTTTGCGATAGGACACAGCATTTTCAAGATATAAGCAAATGAAAAGAAAAATAAATACAATACTGTTTTTGCATGTGAAGTCGAGGTGTTGGTGTGGATTTTAGTCAGTTGTACGACTGATGTCGGTGTCACCTTGTTAAAACATATATTTATGGCGTGAGAAGAGGCCCAAGATGCCATAGGAATCTTTTGTGACCTCTCCGGGGCATTTGATTGCGTTGATCACAAAACCTTGCTCTTGAAACTTGAGCATTATGGACTTGGAAAACTTGCGCTCATTTTAGTAAAATATTATTTAGCTGATAGACAACAGCAAGTTCAAATAAATGGTGTCAATTCACTCGATTTAAAAGTAAAGATGGGTGCTCCACAAGGCTCAATATTGAGTCCTTTCCTCTTTTTAGTTTATATTAATGATCTACTTCATTTATTAAAAAATCAACTACACATGGTGGTATTTGCTGACGATACTTCCTTAATTTTAAGGTTTAAAGACGTACTGCAAATTTTGACGATGTAAATAACGCCCTACTACAGGTCCAAAATTGGTTCACTTTTAGTAATTTAGTAATAAATGGAAGAAAAAACTAAGCGCATAAAATTTTCTTTACCAAATGTCAAAAGCAGTGATTGTGAGATAGTATTGAATCAAGAGAAACTATAATTCGTCGATAAAACAGTTTTTCTGGGGATGTCGCTCGACTCAAGGCTACCACGGGGTCCTCATTTAACATCTCTGGCAGGACGGCTAAGTTCAGCATTCCAGGCTGTCAGAAAAATCCGTCAATTTACTGATGTAGATACCGCGAGGCTAGTCTATTTTAGTTATTTTCATAGTATCATGTCTTACGGTATTTTAATTCGGGGATAGGCTGCAGACGTCGAGTCTATTTGTATTCTGCAGAAAAAAGCCAAGCCATAATTATATAATCTTCGTAGGCGGGAACTGTTCCGCTACCTTGTCATCATCAGATTACAGCAGTCCACTGCTGGACATAGGCTCCTCCGATTGCACGCCATTTAGCTCGATTCTCGGCAACTCTCATTCAGTTGCTACCAGCCACCCTGCAAAGATCGTCGCTCCACCTACCCTGAGCCTGGCGTCCTACCTTAAGTTAGTCGATTCGCGGTCTCCACTCACGAACACGTCTACCCTAACGGTCATCGGTTCTACGGCTAATATGGCGGGCCCATTGCCACGTCAGCTTGCTTATTCTGTGAGCTATGTCGACAAATTTGGTTCTTTGCCGGATCTCCTTCTATCCCTCAGAGAGACTCCGAGCATAGCTCGTTTCATAGCTCGCTCAGTTAGCTTGAATTTATGGACCAGCTGTACCGTAAGTGTCTTGTTTCGGCTCCGTAAGTCATAACAGGCACGGGCCTGCGGGCGGTGAGTAATGGGTAGCTCACCGTCCGATCAGGATCATGCCCGTGCCGGACGGTGCGTACGTGTTCCACGCGCGCCTCCAAGAGATGTCAGCATCGAAGAGGGGGCCCACTAGGGCCCAAGCCTGCCGGGAAAGCGGGATCATCCATAAGGGGTACCGCTGACCCGGAACATAAAGGGCCAAAGAAGGAACACGGGTGGGTTTTAGTCAGTAAGAGTCTGACACTCCTTTCCGCTCCACCCAGAGCGGGAACGGTCATTTGATGATTTGCCATCCTCAAAAAAAAAAAAAAATCATAACAGGCAGGACGCACTGATTGAAGACTTTAGTCTCGGAATACGCGACGAGAAGACTCGACGAAGCTTCCCAAACGCTGCCCATTCCAGCCGAATTCTTTTGTTAGCCTCTTTCTCAAAGTTGTTCTTACCAAACTGCAGAGTTTGCCCGAGGTAAACGTATTCTCGAACAACCTTGTCAATATATCTACGAAAACATCATGTTCGTAAGAAAAAATATACAGTTTTTTAGTAAAAAATGTGAATTTAACATAATTATAGTACTAGAAATAGAGACCTAGTTCAACCAGGTTTCAGGCTGGCTAAAGTAGACTCATCTTTCATGGGGGTACTGTTTAAAATGATAAAATAAAATACTTCCCCACTTATTTCAACTGAATGAGACGAAATTCAAATCTTGTACAAAATGCACACTATGCAGGCGGCATATTACAAGTTGGGAAATTACATCGCTGATAAATATGCCTGGCTCAATGATCGTCCTGCTCCACAACCACAACAATTCGATTGACACTTGAAAATACTGTTGGAGCTGCTGAATATTGTAAGGCTACAATCGGCTACATGTGTATTGTATAAACTCAATCTCCTTTGTATTATATAATTAGATAGGACAAGTGTGAGTACTATGTACTATCGAGCTACCATTTATCGGGTAATGTCTTTCATTGACTTGAATGTGCCCTGGCGGCTGATAGATGCCTGCATGCTCACTCAAACGTCTCGGACCCTCCAAAATGGTCGAGCTGAATAGTGCTGATTCATACGTCATGTTCGTGAACGGGCGCCGACAGTTGGAATTGAGCATCTCTTAGCTGCCACGGCTTATTTTAATAAAATTATTGTTGTATTTTATTTATATTTGCTGTACTCTGGACACTTTTAATGTGTCCGTCTTATTTACATCGATATCTGATGTAACGAATATTTATGTAACAATATAATTTAAAAGAGTGTCCATGGAGTTTCTTGCCCGTTCTTCTCCATAGGTACCTACTACGCTTTGGAATGGGCAACTAGCTTCATATTTCTGACTGACCGACCCCTTGACAATTCAAAAGTGCCTGTAATTATGGTTCAATTGAAGTATTATGCTTGAGTTTCTTTCTTTTTCAGATGAGCTCATTGGTGGATGTGCCGAGGTTAAGGATGTGTGACGGAAGGGAGATGCCAGCCATAGGTTTGGGCACATATCTTGGTTTTGATCAGGTTAGTGTTACAATATTAGCCTACACTTATTTTACGTACAGTTTACGGCACGTCGCGTCGGTAGTAAGTAATCTAATAACTCTTCAACCATGAGTTGACTTGATTTTCGCAAAAACATGTTAAGTTTCATAAAGTTTATTAACGAAATATGAGATCGCGCTATGTGTTTGCAAATGTAAATCAAGGTAAGTACTCGAATTACCTCGGTAAAAATGTATTAAAGTAACATTTTTAAATGAATGTGAACATGATTTAAATCGTTATTGCAAATCGTTCTTAGATCAAAATGAGAATGGGTTTGGGAAAAAATTTAATATTCTCATTTTTGTTGGTTAGCATGTTATTGCATATTTGCATCCAATTGGCCTAACGCAGTATGGAGTTGCAATAAAAAGTCAGCTTATACTGGTTTTTTATCTTTAATGTTTGGCCTGCTGTACCTTGAACTATAGAATTTAGTATTATTTGGTACTAAATGTTAGGGTTATCCCAATAGGACGCTACCTTATTGTCATTCACTAGACACAGATAACATTCAAGACTGCTAATGACATTTTTTTATTAAAAAAATACATTTGGTGATTGACCCAAATGGTGCTTACTGCTTTGTAGAACGTTGTCTCTGTCATTTACACCTGCCTGTCTGACAGTCTCTTTCCCTCACAGCCCGAAATGTCATATTTACACTCGAAAACTGTAAATCATTAACTTTTTCCAGAACGGTGTGGTTAAAGCGAAGGACAAGCAGCTGCGCGACGTGGTTCTAGATGCTATAGACATTGGCTACAGGCACTTCGACACAGCATCTATTTACAACACAGAGGCTGAGTTAGGAGAAGCTATCAGGATGAAGATCGACCAGGGAGCCATTTCGAGGGAAGATGTCTTTATTACCACTAAGGTAAGGTTTGGTATGACCGAAAATGGTATTGAAAAGTAATAGAGGTGTACCGCACTAGGATGTGCACCTAGTAAGAGTATCGAAAATACTTACTCATATTCAGATATACCTACTCGCGTACGGTGGCGGTGGAACGTATTGCATGGTCTTTCCTTCCGTACCTTATCGTCTATGGTCATTTATTTATTTATTTATATATTCTTTATTGTACCTACACCACAAAAAACATAACAACAAAAATTAAATTGAACACTAGGTACTTAATAATTAATATACAATGGGCGTCATCCCCATCACGTATCGACACATTTTCTTAAAAAATAGCCCATGTATCCTTACCATGGTCTAATTGTAAATGAAAATTTCAGCGTTTTTCTCTAGCACCTATAATAGTTCAGAATCTAATAACACCGGCTTGAAAAAAAAATCACCTGAAAAAAGAATTATTACCGATAGATTAGGTACAGACGCCAGCAGGTCAAGCTACCCGAAACTGTCAAATTTTCCCAATCAACCTTGAACCTTAATGCTTTAGCGATAAAGTTGAAAATCTATTAAAGAAATTTGACAGATTGTAGTAGCTTGATGTGCTGGCGTCTGTACATTGTTTGCCACATGCAGACCGAAATAAATGTCAAATTCCGTGCTCTAATTAAGCGATAAATTCTCTGACATGTTCCCACCACGATAGGCATGCCATGCTTGATGATAAGTATTGTGGTCACTGGTCTGCACTTCATTCTGTTTATGTTCGCACGGCTACTGATCAAGCTATACATTTCCAGTATAAGCTGATCCCGCATTGTGTAGGATTTTCTTACAATGAGAGGTCAGTGTAAACTGGAACTCCATAGCTTGATGTGTAGCCGTGTGTACGTAGAATCAATGAATGCTGTTTTATTTATTTTTAGCTGTGGAACACATATCACAGAAGGAGTGAAGTAGCGATTGCAATGACAGAGACTCTGAACAAGACTGGACTTACCTATGTGGACCTGTATCTGATGCACTGGCCTATTGGGCTGAATGTGAGTATGCCTCCATTTGCTAAAAAAAGACCGGTACCGAAAAACTTAAGTGGCAATGGGCCCGCCCATTGCCACTTAAGTTTATTAGTTTACTACATTGCTTGCAGCCGACGGCACTGAGAAGTTGTAGAGTGGCGACCACTTACCGGAAGGCGCTGCGTGGGATTGGTGAGACTCTTTACAGGGTGGACCGATGACCTGGTAAAGGCCGCGGGAATCCATTGGATGCGGGAAGCACTGGACCAGTCGATGTGGCGTCACCTTGGGGGAGGCCTCTGGCTAGCAGTAGATGTCTTCCGAGACTGAACGACGATGGTCGACAATAGTTAACATTGTTTTATTTAAAAGATTAATCATAGTTAATCATTAACTAAGTTCCAAATAGGTCGGAACAGCACGGTTTTCAAGAGAAAAAGTCAGACATAACTAATTTAACTCCTGTAATGCAAGGAGTAGACAAAAACCATCAGATAGATTTGATATAATATATATCGATAAGATAACGAGATCGAAAGCATTAGCAAAATCTGTATATTATACAGATTTTGCTAATGCTTTCGATCTCGTTGACCACACAATACTCATCGATAAGCTCCAGAACCAGTACGGTATCAGTAATGTAATCTTGAGCTGGTTTAGATCATATCTGGAAAATCGTGAGCAGGTTGTGGTCCATGCCGGTTATGAATCTAAGAAATACATTGCATCTTCTGGCGTTCCACAGGGATCGCATCTTGGCCCAATCCTGTTTCTATTATTTATCAATGACATTGTGAACTGTGATCGCCACTGTCGCTGTCTCCTCTTTGCGGATAACATGAAAATCTCGCGACATGTTGACTCTTTGACGGATGTGGAATTAATCCAGGCTGATCTGGACCGTATTTATGAGTGGTGCTGTGCTAACAGAATGAGACTTAACGCTTCGAAATGCCAGTATATTCGGTTCACAAGGAAGAGAAAGGTGTTTGAATCAAGTTACCACATCAATACCGTAGGGATTGCTGTAGTTGAACAACTTCGTGACCTGGGTGTGATTCTTGATTTAAAGTTAAGTTTTGTTCCGCATTATGATGACATTGTCAAGAGCTGCTAAAATGTTGGGATTAATCAGACGTAACACTAAGGACTTTAGCCATACAGCCTCCAAGATTGTGCTTTATAATTCCGGCGTGTCAAATGGAATCCGAACTATATGGTTCATTCTAATCGTATCGAGTCAATTCAACGATCCTTTACGCGTCAACTTGCTTTCCTTGCCACTGACTTCAGTGCGAGATGCTCGTATGACGAACGACTGCGTTTCTTCCACATGTCAAGCTTACAGCTACGCCGACGCATGATAGACTTGCGGCATATTCTTGACGGTTCTTTTAAATCTGACGGACTTCTCGAACGCACTAAAATAAACGTACCTAAACTTAACGCTCGAAGAAAATGCACGTCCTTTTTCAATGTCCCTCGTTATAAAACCAACTTAGGTATGAATGCTCCGATGGCTAGGCTAACGTCGAGGTACAACAATTTTTGCAATCTTTATGATTTGGATATCTTCCACGACCATCCCAAGCGTTTTAGATCTAAGATTATAAATGAGGGGAAGACTGAAGACAACAAAATAAAAAATTGTCAATGTTTATGTTGATGAGGGTATTCTCTCTACTACCGAGATTTTAGCTAGAGCTTTTGTTCTTATATTGTTTTTGTTTTTCAATTTATTTTTGTAACGTTGTTTTTTTTTCTTCTATTTTGTTGTGAATGTTGTGCACGTCTGTAATTGACGTAAACACTAGTCCATGTCTCTGTTCTCTTTTATTTGTAAATGTTTGTGTTTGTGTTGTTGATGTGCCTCAATAATAATTAATAGCGTTTTGTTACGTTTCCAGGCTGACTACTCCCACTCAGACGTGGACTTTATGGAAACTTGGCGGGGGCTAGAAGACATGCACAGACTTGGCCTGGCCAAATCCATAGGCGTGTCCAATTTCAATAAGGAGCAGCTGCAAAGAATTCTCAATGAGGGGACTGTGAAACCTGTGGCTTTGCAGATTGAGGTAACTAGAAGACTAGAAGAGTTAGATCTTCTTTTAGTTATTTCGTTCTGGTGGAAGAAGTCGTCAGGGCAAGTACTGAAGACACGAGGTTTTTCGGAAACTAAGGAGCACTGCCATGTTGTTGAAGGTTAAAGGTGGCAGGACAGGCTTAAAGGTATTTTTTTTTAACAGGTGTAAATTGAATCCTGTTGATACTTGTTGTCATTACCCACACCTTAATTGCCAAAATCGTTTGCCATGTTAGATCTATAACTATGGCGAAATTATTATTTAGACATTTGATAACAACTCTTGAAACCAGAAGACAGCAATGCTACTTGGTGGAAATAGGCAAGATGGTGTCCACAGACGAGTCCTCGTGCAACTTATACCCAACTTAGTACTTAAATGATAAATCTCTTTCTAGGTCCATCCACAAATAATCCAAGAAGACCTGATAAACTTCGCCAGGTCTGAAGGTATCATAGTCATGGGCTACAGTCCCTTCGGATCCCTGGTCAAGCGGTTTGGTAAGCAATTCCCAGGACCTAAATTGGATGATCCGGTTCTCGTAGAAATAGCCCAGAAGTATGGAAAGACTTCTGCTCAAGTTGTTCTGAGATGGTTGGTAAGTAATGCAGAACATTTCAAATTGTAGGCCAAAATAAAGGCCCTCAAGCAAAAATAATTATGGCTTTCTCTGCGTAATACCGTAATGCCGGATGTTAATTATTATTATGTCTTTGTCTTAACGTATCTCGGGACCATGGAGTCCTGGTCTTTTGAAAGGCGTACGAGGCCGAGGGGCCGAAGCCAACTTGCAGAGGCCCCTTAGAAAAAATTAAATGGAATGAGACACGAACCAACGATTATCCCTGTATGCTCTATGCAAATGCACCCAATTATTATTATTATTATAGAATTTATTTCCAAGTGACCAAGACTCAACAAGATTGTTAGTAAAACTTACGACTAAAGCACAGACACCAAACAAAAACAAGGAAAACAATACAAGAAATAACGGTTGGTCACCGTGCGAGTGTTGCGACATCCCATGAGAGACGGCACAACAGCAAACCACGTATACACAGTCCAGGCGACTCACAACCATGCATAAGACACTGTTGGAGCCGCCCCACGCACCCACACAACAATGAGTAATAGGTGCGGTTCCCTGGCACCAGGGAACCGCACCTTTTATTCATTGTTGTGTAAAAGCAATCTACATGAGCATCTGCGATCATGAGAACATAAATAGGCCACATTTAGTTTAAAAATATCTGTCGGGTAATTGCGTAACAGACTAAAAGTAGCAATAGCTTTGATTTTGACAGTTCGACAATTTGTATTGTGTTATTTACATTGCCTAGCAGACAATTTTTTCGAACATATGAAGCAATGTATTAGTAATATCCTACAAAATTATGCAGATTGACGCAATTAGGATGCTGTGTGGCAGTCTCCTTATATCGCTCGACCCCCGGGTACTATATCATTACGATAAAGTACCTACCTACCAGCATATTTACTTGCCTAAAACTTAATTATACTGTTTCCAGGTCGATAGAAACGTAGTACCAATCCCGAAAACGGTCAACCCGAAGAGGCTCTTCGAAAACATCAACATATTCGATTTTAAGTTAGAACAAGACGAAATCGAGAAGATCAATCGGTTTGATTCGAATACTAGATTCACTCTGCCTTCATTTTGGCAGTCACACCCTCACTATCCATTTGAAAAGATAAAGGAACCTATTGCTGATCCTTTTAGAGGCTGATTGTAATTTAGTAGAGGGCGTCTAATTTAAAAATGATCTCCCAAATACTAAAATGCCTATACAAACTTTAGAAATGTGTATACAGTGTCAACGTGTAAATATGATCATCGTTAGATAATCTGTCTCGCGAGATTATAAACTAGTATCGAAAAACTGCAACCAACATTTACAATGTACCTACTTACCTAACGCATTATTTTTCGATCGTTTATAATCTGTCCATGGCAAACCGACAAATTGTGAACAGCGGTGCTAACGGTGTGGTGAAAACTTAGGTGAAGTGAGCTTGAAGTGCTTGAAGTCAAAAGTCAGCTCACTTCATTAAGTTTTCACGGTGAGTTTTTTTTACAAAATACAGCGGCTGGTATCAATCTTACAAGCGACGGATCGCTCCTTGCCATCGAGCACTAATAAAGAAGTAGATAGGTACACAATCCTATGCAAAAGTTCTCTTAGAACAGTTCTAAGAGAACTTTTGCATAGGATTGTATTAACTAAACTAAAATTACGTAAACGCAATTGACGACAGTTACTGTCGTCAATTGCGTTTACGTAATTTTAGTTGAAATAAATATCACATTAGTGTAAATTCAACGTTAAACACAGGCTTTAAAGTTGTATTCACAAAGCTTTGTACAAAAAGCAATAACATTTTATGACCGAGCCTCGCCGCTATGACAAGGGATGAGTGGAGTTGATCTGTCCTATGTTTTTTTGTTTATACTGTAATTATAAGAATAAGACTTGAAGAATTCTTCGGATCATTGACGTGTTATAACTGATATCCGTTCTCCACACCTCACTGAAACTTGAGGAAAGCTAAAAAAACATAATTATAGTCTCACATCTTTCATTTTATAACATGCACTTAGCCAAAATTAAATATATAATATTTATAGAAATAATAAAGAAGTCTCAATAAACAAAAAAAAAAAAAAAACAATCATAATTTAATAATAAAAAATAAAATTAGCGGGTCCAACAAAAGGAACAGAATCAACTCATATAACCCGAGCAATTTAAGTGGCCATGCGATAGTACGATTATTACGTTTAGTAAGAGTCTTTACAATTGAGATGCTTTATAACTACTGCTGATTATTGCGACTTAATTAAAAAAAATATTTTACGATGATTTCTTGATAATATATCAGTATTTACAATAGAGTGATAACAAATTATGTAATGATAATATTAATAAAATTAGCGAAAATATAAAACTCCATACTTTTTAGCAACCTAGAAGTGTGATTTCTAAATTTGTTTAACGAGCGTTGAAGCGTGTTTACCGTCTGAGCGTTCGATTGCTACTAGATTAAAAGCGCACCCAAATGTTCAAATGGGCGCTCATTCGTTGAGGACATTTTTTGTCGCTGATTGTGCGTCTAGTTCTTTATTAGTGACCGATGTGCCTTGCACGAATACTATAATATAGCCAAGGAATTGCGACCAACTTGGAAGTAACGCTCGCTGGACGCTTCCGAGGCACCTCTCGCTTTGGTAGCTCGGCTCGCACACGGCTCTAAACTTTTTTTTTTTTTTTTTGTTTCGGGGGTGGTAAATCCTCATGGATGTCCGCTGCCCTGGAGCGAGCGGCGGGGTCTGTCAGACTCATTCGATTCGAGCAGACTGACTAAAAACCACCCCGGTGTTCCATCTCACACGTACGCCGGGGGTCGCGGGAACGTACGATCCTTCCGCAACCCCCGACTGGTGGACCGCCACTGCGGGCCTCTTTGGGTCTGGGGTGAGGTGTTTGACTCCCCCCGCGACGTCTAAGAGGGGCGCGCGTGGAGCACTACGCGCCGCCACCTCGGGTCCTGGTGTGGCTGGACCCATTTAGGGGGGGCTGGAAGAGGGTGTCGTCCGCCCTCCGCCGACGCCCGGTGCGCCTTCTGCGGGCCGGGCGAGTGGACGACCAGATCTCCCTCTCCCTTTCCGCAGCCTCTTTCTGCGAGACGACTGTTTCGCAGAAGGAAACCACCGCGTCCCAGCACTCGTCGCTGCCGACCATCGACTCGACTACGGCCGGCAGCGACAAGTCACTGCCTACTTCTGAGATGAGGGCACGGCGCGGCTCCTCCCAAGCGGCACACTCTGCCAGCGTATGCCGCGCACACGGCTCTAACCTTTTTTTTTTTTTTTTTTTCGCTGAGAAATGACATTACGCATCTCCGCTCGTCGGGGGACGAGACGGAGTATGTGGGACTCCCTGCCAGAATGGCAGTATACCCACTAAAACTCAGCGGTGTTCCCGCGACGCCGTGATGGGAGGGCTATGGGAAATTGGCTCAGCCTCTGCTTCCACAGCCCGCCCGGCGTATGCCCGCCTAGTTGGCGGTCCCCGCATGCCCCCCATTTAACTGGGGAGCTACGGGAATGGCCGGGAACACCTGGCCATTCCCGTCCGACACTGGTGGAGGCCTGTGCAATACAGGCAAGGGTGCCCCCGCACCCGTTGCCTGCTGGTCTCCACCTGGGAGGAGTCGGAGATGACCGTCATACTGACGTCTTCTCCGACCCCTCCTCCGTCTTCGGAGCGCCGCCGCGTGAGGGTCGTCCTCCCGCGCGCGCTCCGCCGCCTCCTTCTGGGACATGACGTGTTCGCAGAAGGAGGCCACTGCCGCCCAGGACCTCTCATCGCCCAGCATGGCGTTCACCAAACCGGGGAGTGAGAGGTCCGGTCCAATCACCGCAGTGAGACTGCGGCGCGGCTCCGACCACGACGGGCACACCGCGAGGGTGTGCCGCGCCGCGTCCTCCGCCGCGCCACAGTCGTGGCACGACGGTGTCTCCTCCCGTCCGATTCGGTGCAGGTACGATCCGAAACAACCGTGTCCGGACAGCACCTGCACCAGACGAAACGAGAGAAACCCGTGCGACCGATCGAGCCAGTCTCGCAGGACCGGCCCGATCGCGTCGAGGGTTCGGCGGCCGAAGGCTGCGGTGGCGAGGTCCCTCGTCCAATGGACGACAATGGCGTCCCTCGCCTCCCGCCGGACGGCCTCCCGCTCTTCCGGGGCGGGGCGTTCTCCTCTCGCCCTGCGCCCCGCCGTCCATTCGTATACTCTGGCGAGCACCCACGCCTCGAGTTCCCAAGGAGGGGTGCCAGCCAGAGCACACGCTGCCGCGAAACCCACCGTGCGGTAGGCCCGCGACACCCGCTGGGCTATGGCCCTTTGGGGGGCCCGCAAGGCGGCGGCGTTCTCCCGCCTTTGGAGGGAGTCCTCCCAGATAGGGGCCCCGTAAAGGGCCATGCTCCTCAAGATGCCGGCGTAGAGTTGCCGGCATCGTGCGCTGGGCCCCCCCAAATTGGGGAGCAGCCACGAGAGGGCGCCCGCAGTCTTCAGCAGGCGCGTCGACAGCCCGCTAAAATGCGGGCCGAAACGCCACCTGCTGTCGAGTACAAGGCCCAGATATTTCATCTGGGCCTTCAACTCGATTCGGACGCCCTCCACAAATATGTGGGCGTCTGGTGGTTGGCGCTGCCGAGGCCCGTGGAAGAACACAGCCTCGGTCTTGTGCAGCGCCACCGTCAATCCTAGGCGGCGGATCCTCCCTGCGACCAAGGATCCGCCCGCCGAGGCCAAGTTGGCCGCCTCCCTGAAACTCTCCCCCCGGGCGGTGAGGAGAGTGTCATCCGCATAGCAGACGACACTCGTACCTCGGAGGAGAGTTCCCCGCAAGAGCCAGTCGTAGCCGACGTTCCAGAGGAGAGGTCCCAGGACTGACCCCTGTGGAACGCCGGCCTCGACTGCGTACCGCCGGACTTGGCCAGCCCTGTTCACGAGGACGATCGCCCGATCCTCCAGGTAGCTGGCCAGTAGACGCCGCATATATCGAGGCACCCCGTGGAATCGGAGTGCCTCTAGGATGGTGCTGTGGGGAACAGAGTTGAAGGCGTTGGCTATGTCGAATGACACCGCCAACAATCCGTCCCCCACCTCCACCGCCTCCTTCACCTGCCTCTTGAGGCAGGCCAGCGCGTCCACCGTCGAACGCTCAGCCCGAAAACCGAACTGAGCGTCCGACAAGTCCGGCCCGATACGCCGCATATGGCCCTTTAGGCGGGCAGCGATTATCCCCTCGAACATTTTTCCGACCTCATCGAGCAGAACGATGGGCCGGTATGCCGAGGGGGAGTCTGCAGGGCGGCCCTCCTTGCGGAGGAGGCACAACTGCCCCTCCTTCCACGGTTTCGGGAACCTTCCAGACGCAAGGCATGCGCTGAAGAGGTCCCGAAACCGCTCCTCCATTTGGGTGGCGGCAATTGCCACCACCCTCGCCGGGACACCGTCGGGGCCCGGAGCCGTCTTCTTGGCGCGGATATGCACAATCGCTGCGCCAAGTTCCGACTCCGTGACAGGAGAGGGAGCCTCCTCTTCCTCCTCATCCTCCAGCGGGGCTCCACACATCACTGGCGGGGTGAAGTTGTCCCTGCACGGAAACAGGGACTGAACCACCCCATCCAGAAATGTGGGCTCCAGGGTCTCGACAACCGGGGGACCAAAGGGGCGCAATTTGTTGCGCGCCGCCTTATACGGTCTCCCGTAAGGGTCGTTGTCGAGACCCTCCAGCAGCTCGGCTCTCGCCGAGTCTTTAGCGGCGGCGATGGCCCGATCGAGGCCCATTTTTGCCTCCACGTACACCTCGTAGAGGCGGTCCTCGTCGGGCCGGTTGCGTCGACGCCGCCGCCGACTCCGCGTGTAGGCCCTCTTGGCCGCCACGCAGGCGGTTCTGAGCCCCGCCAGTTCCTCCGACCACCAATAGACGGCGCGGCGGGGAGCCGGGCGGCGAGACCGGGGCATGCTGGAGTTGCATACCTCGGTCAGAGACTCCCTCAGCTGGCCCGCCGCGGTGTCCACATCCAGGCCGGCGGTAGGCGGCGACAGCCAGTCCTGGATGAACGCCGCCTCCGCCGCTGCCTCCCTGTCCAGGCGGGTGAAAGCCCACCGCGGGAACGGTGATCGCCCCGAGAGGGGCTGCACCGCTCCGGGGCCACTGGCGGAGATGTCGAACCGCACATAGCGGTGGTCCGACATAGTCTCCACCAGGTCCACCCGCCAGTTCAGCACGCGCGCGGCCAACGCAGGGGTGGCAAAGGTGACGTCCACTATCGAGCCACCCTGCCGCCGCACGCATGTCTGGACGTTCCCTCTGTTAAGGAGGGAGAGCCCAGAGGAGGCCGCCCACATCTCCACTGCCCGCCCGCGAGGGTCGGTGGCCCGGTTGCCCCAGGTCACCGACTTGGCATTCAGGTCTCCCAATACGGAGACCTGACGCGGCGCCGCCCTTCCGACCACGGCGGCCAGGACTCCGAGATAGTTCTCGAAGTCCTGAAGAGGGCGGTTTGGGGAGAAATAGACGCCCACGAGGGCTACCTCTCCCCACGCGGCGGCCACGTATCCCGGTCCCCTCTCTAATAGCGAGAGGGGAGGGGAGTCTGTGGAGGACCGCGCCGCTAGTGCCACCAAGCCGTCGTCGTCACCCAGCCAACTGCTGGGGATCGAGTAGGGCTCGGCGACCACCGCTACGTTCACCGACCACTCAGCCACGGCCTGCACCAGCAGGTCCTGGGCCGCTCTGCAGTGGTTGGTGTTCGCCTGGAGGATGCGATGATTGGAAACCATTATTCCGACATCGCACCCCCCTCCTCAGCTACCGCCGCTGGAGCTGGAGTTACAGCGGCGGCGACAGCGGCGGTGGCGGCGACAGGGCGAACCTGCGCCGGCACTATGCCCTTCCTCGTGGGCGGCTGGCAATTCCTGCCCCCCATCTTGTGCCCCGCGGGGCGACCACTGGCAGCACACGCCGGGCAGTGTGGCGTGGCGGCACCGCAAGTGGCACTCCTGTGTCCCTCCTGTCCGCACCGGAAGCAAGACTCTCCCCAGTCGAACTTGGAGGGACACGTAGATCGGGTGTGGCCCGGCGCGAAGCACTTGAAGCAGCGCGCAGGCTTGTCCTCAAGCAGCCGGACCACAGCCGAGCTGAAGCCCACGAGCAGGCGTCCCTTGGTCGCCTTAAGGGCGGCCGCCGCCGCGGCGACTGGGCACTCGACGCGGATGGCGCCCATGCCACGGCGGCCGGGCCTGATGGCTCCCCCCCTTACCGCACTAGCGCTGCAGCCTCCCGCGGTGGCAACGGCCGCCACCACATCCTCTTTAGTGACCGAATCGTCCATATCGATCACCTCCAAGGATGCGGTCTTGACTGGTCTGGCGACCGTCGCCACATCCGCGATGACCTCCTGCAACTTTGTTGCAAAGAGGTCCGCGTTTGCGCCGCGCTGATCGCCCCCGAACTCAAAAAGTCGGGCTCCGGCCTGGGTGCGGCGGCACGTGATGATTCCAATCCCCAGCCGGGAGGGATCCGCGTTAGCACGAGCCCGTCTTAGGACGGACTCGTACGTTTCGCCCCGCTCCGCGGCCTCCGGGGTGATGGTCACCACGACCGCTGCAGTTTTGGGAGGAACCAACTTCCTCCCGCCCGCCGGAGCCTTCTGGGCTGCCGAAGTAGTCGCAGCGGGCTTGGGCTTTTTGGCCTTTCCCCCCTTGCCCACTTCCGTCCACGCCCGGTTGGACGGGGTGGTGGAGGGAAGCATGGCGTCCTCCCGCTGCGTGTTCTGGTGGGCTGCCGGAGTGGCAGACGCTCCCTCCGCGCTTGTGGTGGGGGTTTGAGGAGCCACAGTGCTCCTCTTGCCCGTCCCCTTGCCCTTCCCCTTGCCCTTGGGGGGCTTCGAGGCCTGGGGCTGCACACCCGATGGCGGGTCTCCCACAGGCTGTGCAGGTACAGGTACCGGCTCCGTCGGTGGCGGTCTCTTATCCGCCGCTAGCGGCGGGCGGAGCCGCTTTTCCGGCAAGAGCCGGTCCTCTATCCCTGCGAAGCAGGCTCTTGTGAAGGCCCTCTCCTCCATGACAACCTTTCGGAATATTTCCTCAAGGTTGCAATTGGAGGAGGTGGAGCCTCCTACCACCTGTCCAGGGGCTGGTTGCGCAGGCCGAGCCGTGACCTCAGCCAGCTTCTGGTGCAGCTGACTGACCTCGGACTGCAGGCGATCCACCTTCGCCTGCAGCTGCCGCGTCTCGTCCGTGGCCGTCCGCTGCACCAGCTCGGTGATGATGCCGTGCATGCTCACGGCCCGGCATTTGAGGGCCTTCTGAAAGGTCCCCTTCAGGTTGGAGGACTTGGAGGCGACCTCCAGTACCTCCTCCTTGTCCTGGAGCGCCATACGCTCCAGCTCTGCCAGGGAGTGGTCGGCGTACAGCACAATGGATGTGCCGTATCCAGCCCTCGACCTGGCGGCCCGCGCCTGCTGCTCCCTGGCAGCGACCTTCTCCTCGAGGTCCAGCTGGAGCTGATCCCTCCTCGCCAGGCCTAACTGACGCTCGGCGTCCAACAGGCCCACGTCGTGGGTGGGGGTCGAAGCCGAAGTCGAAGCCTTTTTTGACTTCGGCTTCCTCTTCGACTTTCCCACCGACTCCGAGGAGCCCCCGGACCCGACCCTCAGGTAGGTCCGCTTCCGCTGAAGGCGGTCGTTTTCGGCCGCCGACGTGTCCATGGTGGACTCGTCGGAGTCCGAAAACTCCGCCTGCAGACTGGATAAGCTGGCCGCGGATGGTGCGCGGCCTGCTTCAGCGTGGCCCTTAGAAGGGCCGGTGGATGGGCCCTGGGAAGGGCCACTGCGTTGGCCCTGAGAAGGGCCGTTTGAATCGCCCTGAGAAGGGCGACTCGGGTTAAAACAAAAGCGCCCGGAGGCGTCACGCATGGGTTTCTTCGACATTGTCACAGACGACCGCATTTATGTCTGTGAGTCACAGCGCACTTTAGCCGCCGGTCTGCCACTCCGTTACGGTGGTCAGACACGGCGTTGCCCGGGGGATACTACGTGGAAGTATGCGCTGTGGGGGATCCCCCACACGGCTCTAACCTAACCAAACCCATTTAGTCGGGAGTGACCTGGCTTAGTTAATGCGACCAATTTGGCTACCGCCAAGACCGACAAATCAGAGACAGTTCACAATTTTACGGGTGATAAATCGAGATGGTGAACCCTGTCGGTAGGTGCAGGTTGACTTCACAATTTATCTACAGTTTAGAATCTCGCGAGATTTTAAAGTAACGGTCTTCACAATAATACAGTGACATATTATGCAACAAGCAGTGGAGGGGCCTGCAATTTTAAATCAGACGATTTGTAACATTGGAAGTGCTAGTGTTTAATAAAATGATTAATGACAGTCTTTAAAATAGTCGTCACGAATCAGTCATAGCCACCATGAGCTATTTTCCTTAAAAGTACAGTCAGTGGTAGCACTTACACTTCGAAAACCACCCGTACTGTTACGACATAAGGACGCAGTCAATTTCAAATTGTTACCCTCTTAAAATTTAAGCGTATCCTTCGTTTTAAGTGCAGTCGCCAGCACATCAGGTTATACGAAACAGTCAAATTTCTCCAAATGATTTTAAACCTTAAAATTATGAATAATAAGTTCAAAATCGAATGAGAAAATTTGACAGTTTGTGGTAACTTGACCTGCTGCTGTGTAGTAGGTACCTAAGTTTATAAATAAATGTCGTCATACAAATAAATGTCGTTTTATAGAAAACTGTGTTTTTTTTTATTACATTTTATCATCATCATCCTTCATCATCATCAGGACACAAATCCGTCGACTCCGGTTTAAAATTAGTTTTTGCGGGTCGACAGAATAAGGTTGAGAAATTCAAAAATGGCTCTATGTTCTACACCTGGGTCTAAAGATAACTCTTGTTTTGTAATAAGGCCGATTGGCCAGCATCGTCACAACGACCGATCCTGTGCCTCCAGCGCATTACCGCGACCTGCAACAGGTCCTGGGCCCACATTGAGTGTTGCATCTGCTTATGTGGGCAGTCTTAATTCTGGTAGGATAATTGTGTAACACACTTAAAATAGACATGCCTTTTTTTTTAAACGTTTTTCTACACTAGGATTTTCTCTTGTATCGTGGGTTCAGTATTGTAGAGCGTCATCTCTGTCAGTCATAAGTACCTACTTTTTTGTGACAGTCTCTTTCTAAAGCTCGATGAGCCTGACAGGTTCTTGGTTTTCGCCCGAGATACGTACTGCATTGGAATCAATCAATGCAATAATATGAACATTAGGTACCTACCTACCTATTAGTGTACAGCTACTAACTGTGATTCATAGATCTATTTCCTGCTAAGTGGGAATAATATCGTAGCTGTTGAGTCGTAGTTTTACCTTAAAGTGTAGGAATCGTTTGTTTTTCGAGACGAAACATAAACATTTCTATTTATTTAATGCAATTCCATTCCAGTAGCTGGAATATTTCTAAATTATTTATATTGACCGGTATTTTTAGCATAGAAAGAGACAAGTTATAGCATTAAACGTAAGAGTGACCAAGAAAGATATAGACAGTTGTTTATGCAATGCAATGACTGATAATTTTTTACGCTACAGATTATGTAAATTGTTATCTGGAACGCTGCTAAGGTTGCCGCGTAAGGTGTTCTCCCCGATAGCGGGTAATATTAACATTATATTCATTTTATAAACATTGTTTAATATTATAAACATTATGAAGATACTAGAGAATTTTATCGCGGTCTATGTGAATTTCAAACTAAGTCTGGCTAGACTGAAATAGCGTGATCAAGATAAAAGATTGGTAGAAGGTTCATTTTAAATAAAAAATAGCCACTTAACTACCTACTTGTACGCACGGCTATAGATCAAGCTAAATTTCCAGTATAAGCTGATCTCGTGATGAATAAGATTTCCTTGCAATAAGAGGTCAGTGTAAACTGGAAATTGACGAGCTTGACGTGTAGCTGTGTATACAATTTATTCTGTGACTTAACCATTCAACTTGTGAGGGCCCGACGTTTTTATACCGTAACAGTGCGTGTCTACGCTTTTTTTTTTAGGGTGGGAACTCATCAAATAACTTCTCCCGCTCTGGGCAGAGCGGAGGGCGTGTCAGACTCTTACTGACTAAAACCCACTCTTGTTCCTTCAGTTTCCTGTGCCAGGGTATCCCTCTTGGACTTTCCCGCAACCCTGGCAGGCATCGCCCCTAGCGGACCCCGTCATTGATGCTGACATCTCTATAAGGCGCGTGTAGTGGATCACAACGCGCCATTGACCCAGACCTGGTCCTTATCGAATGGCGAGATGCCCATTGCTCACCGTTCGCAAGCCCGCGCCTACGGTGGCCGGGAATCAGCTTGCAGTTCCCGACGCCCAGGGCGTCTCCTGTGGCGGCTAGGGGCGTGAGGGCGCGAATTTTGCCTCTCTCTCACGCGTCCCGCCTCCACCTTCGCGAGCATTACTGCTTCGCAGAAGGAGGTGACGGCTTCCCAAGCCTTCTTGCTCCGTACCATGATCTGGACCAGGACCGGACGCGAGAGATCGCCACCGCCAATCGCCTGCACGAGGACACGGTGGTGCTCCGCCAAAGCCGGGCAGACCTCCACCGTATGCTCCACCATGTCCTCCGGGCGATCCACACAATGGTGGCACCCGGGCGTTTCCTCCCGCCTTATCCGGAACAGGAACCTCCCAAAACAACCGTGTCCGGTGAGGACCTGCGTCAGGCGAAGGTGAGGACGCTGTGGCGCCTCTCTAGCCACTCCTCAAAGAGGTTACTTATCGCCGCAATTGTGACGTGCCCAGCGTGTCCACTCTGGGGCAACAACTGCTGCTTTTTCGAAGCAAAAACGGAACTTATGTTTAAAACACGTCGTGCGCATGGGCCTTTACAATTTGCTTTAGTTAGTTACAGCTGTCGAAATCTTGCAGGTTCAACTTAACCCACTTCCCGGTTTCCGACTGAGCTGAAATTTTGCATGCATAATGTAAATCTGTTGACAGTACAATATTATTATGGATATAAAAGGTATGTCAATAAAAGCGTGTTACATTTTTACAGCAAGAGAGAAAAAAGAGTGTAACACGCTTTTATTTGAAAATAAAATTCCAATTCCATTCCAATAGGAATAAAATTATTTTTAGTTTTTAAATAGCAACTTTAAAAGCTTGTTTTTACAAAAAACATTTATTTTTACTTTATATATTTTTTAATAATTATGTAGTATTTTTTTAAAATTATTAATCTAGTTACGAACTTAGTATTGTTTACGCGTTGGGCACACATTGAGCTATTTCTGGCATGTCGATAAAACAACAAGTGGGCTGAAGTGGGGAAATTAAATAACGTTTTTACGTCAGTCTGGTAACCCAGTGTGCAGCTGATGAAGGACGTCTTTGCTTTGTCGCTGTTGTGGTCGCTGTCTGCGAAAAATTAAATTAAATTTTCCTCCATGTTGGTTTAGTGGTGCACTTTGCACAAATTATTATCTAAAATAAAGTGTTTTAAATCATACACTGTGGCTAAGGTAACGCCATACCCGAGCATGAGTTATTCCGGAAGGAATAAATTCGAGGTAAGAACTAATCAATATTAAAGTCATTGTTTGTGTTTTCGTTGTGATAAAAACAGCTGACATGGGTGCTACGGGCCTATGTCTTTGTTCATGATGCCTTTTACGACATTTTCAGGCAATAAAACTTTTTTACAAACCGAAAACACTTGTAAACACCGATTTATTTACAAGTCAGGAAGTCATACATAAGTACATAATCTATTTTTAAATAATACAAAAAGATGCGTTCTACGTAATCTTTGGGAAGTTTTTCATCATGTCGTGATTATTATTTGTATGTTTTTACTGTTTATTCGCACGCGGTACTCAGTATTCATGTTTTTCTTTGTTAGGTCAGTGTAAATGACCTCAGGCGCGCGGCCACTCAACCCATGAATTGCTCATAAACCGTTATAATGATTGTTTTGTTAATTTTAAAACGTATTTTTAATGATGCACGGGCTTTTCAGGCTTTATCCGTTTTTCCTTTGCTTGTCTGCGAAAGAAATGGGGAAAGCGTCATAAAGAATGCATGTTTTTTTGTTACTGAGGCGGGAAAATTAACTTTTTACATAAATCGCAGGTTATTAACGCGCAATTAATCTTATAATTATGTTTTTGTTTAGAAACATCGCCAGACTGATTGTTGTTAAATTGTGTTTATCAGATAAGAAATTATCATGCCACATTTTAGTCCATGTTTGTTTATTTAAATAAATTAATTGTATTATAGAGATGACACAGTAATAATATGACTCATAGGTATTTTCTATCTACAATGGCAATACATGCTCTTTAAATAAGAGTTTAATATGTAGGGCAGGAATACTTATTTACAAATAAGAACCAAAATAAAGGTATTCATTTAAAATTAGACCCATTCTAATATTTCTAATGTCTAACTTGTCTGTAGACAGGCAACAAGAATGAAACAGAAAAAAATAATTTATAATTAAATAAAATGTTACCTACAAGCACAAATATGTATACACTTAGCACCTTCTAAATGTGATCTTCTCCAACTGTATTGATTGTAATTTTATGTTGTTACGAATATAATATTTTGGAACTTAAACTGTTATGAAATAAGTCATGTTTCAAAGTTGCAATCAATATTCTACGAGAAAATTGCTTTTAAATTTTGCTAAGTGTATACTTATTAGTCCTCGTGACTGTATGCTAGGTACTTATATACTTTTAACTAGCAAAACTAATGGACAACATTATACTAAAACATATATTTTACAAAATAATATACATTACCTACTTATACAAAATAATAAGTAGGTACCTATAGTACCCACTTATTATTTGGTTACACAAAGTATAATGTTGAAATTAAACAAAGTACTTTAGTATTTTGCTGAAGTAATGGTAGGCATATTACCATACCTACTCAGATCTGAAATTCAGCAATATATTATAATAATACACTACTCTTGGTGAAGAATAGCAGACAGCTAACTAACACAGACAACCAGCCTTACCAAGGGGTATCATATTACCCAGTAACTGAGTTGTGTCAGTCACACCATGTAAAATACAGGTATTCAGCTGCATCCAGTTTGCACTGGGAGCTGGAGCCGTACTATGATGTGTTAACACCATCATGATTCCGTTGCGAAAAAGAGATAGTGCTATCGGTCATGTATAGCTCCGACTCTCTTTCACGCTGCAACAATGATGGAATTAACACGTTGGAATGGAATTAACATTGTTGGGAAAAGGCTCCGCAGATGTTGATAAGGGTATGATAGTCTCCGTGCCCCGTGGTTGCACTTGCTGTGTTTAGTTGTAGTGTTAGTAGTTTCAGTATTTCTTTCCTCACATCTGCATGACACTTTTTGCCCAACCTGGGAATCGAACCCAGGACCCCACGCTCAGCAGTAGCGCTTGTGACCACGAGACCAACAAGGCAGTATATTAGAATAGATATTATAGATTGTATTTCACACCAGCTGACCCGACAGACATTGTGCTGTCATATAAAAATCACATATCATAGAAGGTTTTTGAATGTTTCCCAAATTTTGACATTTTCTAGAAAACGTTTTCAATGTTTCTTTCCATAAAAACCTAATCGGAAAATTACACACATTTTATAATAAAAAAATTGCCAAAGTGATCCAGCCGTTCATACAGCAGGAGGCGGCGCTAGCTGCCATCAGGCTGATGCATCTGGGCATATGGGGCAAAAACCATACCAGCCCACACGCTAACATCCTGGACCGGGCGATTGAGTACCAACCGCTCATCGCTGCCCCGTGTGATAGAACATCAAACCAACCCATGCTCAACAAAAACTATATTATACAAACAGTTCAGGAGGAAAGGGATCAGTCAGGAGCCCATGAAGTGCGCATCTACACAGACGGCTCAAAAACACAAAACGGTTCAGGTGCTGGCGTACACTCCCTTGACCTCAACATTAACCTTCACATACCACTAGGCACACACAGTTCGATATTTCAATGTGAATGTGTTGCCTTAACACTAGCCGCAACAGCAGTAAAGCGCTTAGGCATCCGGAACTACGGCATTAAATTCCTATCCGATAGCCTATCTGTGCTCAAAGCTTTAGAAAACAAACAAACTAACAATAAACAAATTTTTGAGTGCCATTTAGCTCTGGAGAGGATATCGACGTTTAATCGCATTACCCTCCAATGGATCAAAGGGCATAGTGGATCCTTAGGCAATGATGCCGCTGATGAACTTGCGAAGAGAGGCTCTGATATGGAAGTGCTAGGCCCGTACCCACTTCTCCCTCTGCCTTTCTCACAATTTCGTGCGTGGATTCGCCAAAGATCGACCGAACTCCATAACAACAGATGGTCACGGGCAACAGACTGTAGACAGTCCAAATTGACTTTACCAATTGTAGACCCGCGGTTAACCAAAAAACTTCTCAACCTGAGTAGAAATAACCTCAGAATAATTATAGGAACAATTACGGGCCATAACCCCCTTAACAAGCATCTTTTTAACATAGGCGCCACAGATAGCCCCCTTTGCAGGGGCTGCCTTGACGCCGAGGAATCAGCCGCCCACGTTATCCTGGAGTGCGAGGCTGTGGCTTCTCAACGGGAAGAAATCCCCAGGAGGCTTCTGTGCTTTTGGGCGGAGCTAGGCTGGCTGTGTTAGCCAGTATCCCCACGCACAACGGACCAAATGAGAGTCTAAGTGCGGAAAAGGGAGTCCCCATCATCATCATCATCATCATGATCCAGCCGTTCTCAAGTGATGCGCAAATGGGACATTTTACAGATACCCATTACCTACAAGAATAAATTGAAAACTAGGTAAATTTGATGTGGTCAATAATGGTTAAGAAATAGTTAAATGCGGGCGTAAGAAAGGTATACCTAGAGCGGATGAACCAGACTACGCACCGGTGCCATGTGGTATGAAGAAGGATTTAAATGTTCCACTTATCTATTAAAATTCCTTTGCTACAGCTAAGGACTAGTTATAGCCAGATGAAATAACATTTTCATCATATTATTAAAATGATGATTGTACCAAAGTACTGATGTGACTTTTTCAGTTCACATGCACTTTCTGAGTTAATCTTGGACATTATTATGATAAATGATAAATGACTTTATTTCTGTAAGTAGGTTTTTACAAACACTTTTACACGTCAATCATATATTTTTTTTAAACTAGATGAGGTCGGCGTTTCCTATCTGACTACTCTGAGAAGAAAGGCCGAAACAAACTCAGAGGTCACAGTCTCTTTTAAAGTCCAGACAGAATCTTGGTCAGATCATGTGAAGGCTATGTAGATCGGTGTCTGAAATGGTCTTTTGAGGAAAGAACCACACAGATTGAGTGGACCTGTCCAGTCAGTGCACGCAATTGTCAGCAATCGTGCAGCTCAACTCAGAACTTAAGGAGCTCAACGATTCGACGAACAATACCAAAGAAAGGACATTTGAGTAGGCCGCACAAGTTACTCAAACTGCCAGATCATGATTACACTAAGAGTAAAAATACAAAAAGAAAGCAATGACCAACATAGTTCTCACATTCACAATAGTTAAAATAATAGCATAATACTTTACAAAGTAAATACTCTTGTCATAGTATATGTATATAAAATTCATTAATGTCATTGTGTATATAAAATCCGGACATAATCATTGAGGACCATGCAGATTGGTGTCTGAAATGGACTTTTGAGAAAAGAACCACACAGATTGAGTGGACCTGTCCAGACAGTGCACGCATTTGTCAGTAACCGTGCAGCTCGACTCAGAACTTAAGGAGCTCAACGATTCGACGAACAATACCAAAGAAAGGACATTTGGGTAGGCCACATAAACTACTCAAACTGCCAGAACATGATTCAAACTGGAACAATGACCCACATAGTCCTCCCATTCACAACAATTAAAATAATATAATACTTTATACAGTAAATATTCATGTCATTGTATATGTAAAACGTTATAGATAGTTATAGCAAAGATTAAAAGTACAATAGTTAGCAAAAAAAATAAATCAACGTTCCCTGTGTAAATTTATTGGAACAGCTCACTCCCAAGCCTTTTTGTCCTCAATAAAGTATTTGACAGTATAATAGGCTTTCTGGCATAGTTTCCTTTTTATAAAAGATTTGAATTTATTAAGGCTTAGTTCTTGAATGTGGCTAGGAAGTTTATTATAAAAATGTATACATTGACATCTAAACGAGCCACCTATTTTCTTGAGCCTGGTTGTAGGAACAACAAATTTGTGTTTGTTCCTAGTATTTATACTATGGATATCACTGTATTTTTTAAACAGATTAATATTTTTATGTGCATACAAAAGATTTTCATAAATATACTGAGAAGGCACAGTCATTATATTAATCTCTTTAAATTTTTCTCTGAGGGAGTGTCTGGGACTTAATTTATAAATTGAACGAATTGCCCTTTTTTGTAAAACAAAAATCGTCTGAATATCGGCGGCATTTCCCCACAGCAGAATACCGTACGACATTACACTATGAAAATAACTAAAGTATACTAAACGGGCTGTCTCTAAATCTGTTAAACCACGAATTTTTCTATATTGATATTGGTGAAGGAACCCGAACTTGTAGTTAACATAAATCTGAAATCGCCAACCCGTGTTGAGCAAGCATGGTGATCAATGCTCGTCCCTTCGCTGTATGAGAAGAGGCCTTTGCCCTGCAGCCGACAATGGGACAATAATAGGGAGGTATTATTATTATTTTTATATTTGCAAATCTCGGGACCATGGATCCCGGTCCTTTGGAAGGCGGACGAGGGGCCAAAGCCAACTCGCAGAGGACCGTTAGACGATTTGCATGAAACGAGGCAGCAACCGACGATTATCCCCGTATGCAATATGCAAGTGCACCCAAGGACATTCCCCGGTTGGTGCAGGACTATTGCAGAACATTGAAACAAAAAATATTGGGCTATGGGTTTGGGAGGTTATAGTGGATTGGTTACCTTGAACTACGTCCCCTGCCTGACCAATGTTCTGTAATATACACGGAGTAAATGGCAGGGGGTGAGTTGCACACTCAATAATGAGCCCCCGAAAACTGTCGCTAGCACATAGCAAAGTAGCGACAAGGGGGAAACATGTCCTCAGGTGCTTGAAGAGTGTAGAGGTATTCCACGGCTATAAGATCAATCCCAGAGCCCGGATAGTGGTCAAAATCCCTACCAGCGCTTACTGGAATACTTCCTTCCCGCGAGCACATTTGCTCTTGCGAATCTACACTCAAGCCGGCCAATAAAGGCAAGAAAGAGGTGTGAGTTCTGTTCCTCGTCAGTGTTCACTCCAGCCGGCCAATAAAGGAAAACCAGAGGTGAGGAACAAGACTTCTCCCGGGAGATAGGGTCCGTGGGGTCGCTTCTGCCCAACAGCTCGCCACATGCAGCCCAGCGGGTTTCTGTATCTCTCTTGGTCGGTCTGGCTCCTCACCCTAGACCTGATCCGAAAAAGTAATCTCTACAGGCACCGACCTAGAGTTCGCAGCGCGTAAGCCCCACCACGACGTCAACGTAGAGATACGGCGGCGGTGGATTATTTTTATTATTATTAGGGCGCTTAATTGGGTAAATATAGTGCTTAACTCCAATGCTAAATAACTTTCAGGTTTCATACTTAACTATCAAGCCTGTATCCCTAGGAGGTTGGCAGAGATTAAGCTATAACACCCATAATTCGCCAGTTATGTTTCAAGTCCCATGCAAAAGGGGCGAGCCTAACGCCGTTATAAGGCCACACATTCTGACTCAGCACTACTCTCTAGTTTGCTTGGACAAACCCAATAGCTCTGCCTGCCCTTGAATTAAATCCTAGACCCAACTATCAACAGTCCCAATTGCGACCAATTGACCAAGACAGTTGATCGAGGTAGGCGCTTTTGTATTAATTTAGAGTACTCAACTACTTAAAAAAGTAGGGATCTAAACATATCAATATATATATATTACTCCGCGTTCATGACCACCAAACATTTGAATCAAAGTGATGGAGTAGTGGTGTATTCAAGATCAGACCTGTCTATTACGTGCGAGGAGCCTGATTTCCAAGGATCTGCATCTGGACTTATTATTAAAATTAACCTTGACTTGGCGATAATTTGTATTTATCGATCGCCCTCAATAGACAATGTAAACAATTTTCTCACAGTTCTTAACAACATTCTTCCGTCACTGCATAGATTTAAATCGGTGGTTATAACAGGTGACCTGAATGTGGATATCAAACCTACCACATCTGACTTGCGCTCTCACGAATATCTAAATTGTCTTGCCTTTCACGGCTATCTTCCTGCCCACACCCTCCCGACCAGGGATGGAAATTGTTTGGACCACACGTTCCTCAAAACAACTGCTCCCACCCACACATTCGTGTTAAGCTCCACAATAACCGATCACTCCTCCTCCTTACTGTGCTTACAAGTTAAATGTTTACGAACGGTCGTAAGCTCCTTTTTGGCAAAAGTTGACTATGAAGGGCTTGACAAATCAATGTCAGAACTGGATTTCTCCCCTATTCTAAATATGAAAGATGCAAATATGGCTACCGATAAATTACTGAATTTAATGACTACGGCCATTTCTGCAAATACAAAAGTTAAAAAAGTATCTTCAAAAAAGAGAATCCTCAAACCGTGGATCACACCTGGTTTATTACGGTGCATAAGAAACAGGGATGCTCTACACAAGAAAGTTAAAAAATCCCCAGGAAATGATATTCTAAAACTTACCTACCTTCGTTACAGAAATTTTTGTATTAAAATCTTAAAGAAAGCAAAGCGAATTTATGACACAGAGGAACTACAAAAAGCTAGTAAAAATCCAAAAAAATTATGGGACACTATTAAAAGGGTAACCAACACTACTAAAACTAAAAATACATGTACACAATTACTGACTTTATCATCTTCACCTACGGAGTCCTGCAACACTGTAAACTCATTCTTCGTTAACATTGGCGAGAGGCTTGCAAATGACATAGTTCATACTACTACGCAACCATTAACAGTCACTCAACCCACTTCGGATACGGCATCGATTTCATCTTTCGTCCTCGACCCTACTGACATTGATGAAATTATAACAGTAATTCGTTCATTGCGGTCTGATGCTGCAACTGGCTGGGATGGTATATCACCCTACATCCTGAAGAGGTACTCAACCTCCCTGGCACCCATACTATGCCATATTTTTAACCTCTGTTTCGAGACTGCCGTCTTTCCCTCTTCTTTTAAAAAGGCTATCATTCACCCAATCTTCAAGGGAGGCGACGGGAGCTTACCGAATAACTACCGTCCTATCGCGGTCCTAACTGCCCTATCCAAGGTACTAGAACGCCTTATCAATAAAAGACTTGTACACTACCTAGAACATTACCAACTAATATCACCACACCAATTTGGATTTCGTAAAAACAAGTCGACCTGTGATGCTGTTCAGGAATTAACTGATAACATCGTGCAAAGTCTAAACAATAATAAAAAGGTCTTAACAATATTTCTAGACCTTGCGAAGGCGTTCGACACCGTCCCCGTTCGTTCTCTTTTACTCAAACTTGAGAGGATGGGTGTCAGGGGGTTACAACTCGACCTCTTTCAAAGCTACCTCACAAATCGATCGCAAATAGTTAAAATTGATTGTCATAGCAGCAGTGAGCTTCCCATCTACTACGGCGTTCCGCAAGGAAGCATTTTGGGTCCCACCTTATTTCTCATTTTTATAAACGACTTATGCAACTTAAATATCCCAAATGCCAAGATAATTTCTTACGCTGATGACACCGCTATAACTTTCGTCGCCAACACGTGGTCTGAGCTCGAAGAAAAAGCACAGCACGGATTTGATGTGGTGTTAAACTGGCTTTATTACCATACGCTTACACTCAATGCCTCCAAAACCAAGCTTATTACCTACTCAATCAGTTCTGCTACCCAACCAAACCTACCGATATCACTTAAAGCTCACACATGCAATCTTCGAACTCAGGCTTCATGCAACTGTGTACCTATATCCTCTACGGATGAAATTAAATACCTAGGTATACTCATAGATAAAAATCTTAAATTTAAATCTCAAATTAATGTCCTTACTGGCAGAGTTCGCAAACTTATTTATATATTTAAAACCTTAAGAAATATTGCAAATCCTATAATTATACGTAATGTCTATTTTGCCCTATGCCTATCTATTATTACATATTGTATTCCCTGCTGGGGCGGTGCTGCAAAAACTTTCCTTAAACCTTTGGAAGTGGCACATCGGGCCATACTGAAAGTGGCGACCTTCCGGCCACTAATGTATCCAACAAATCAGTTATACCAAAACTGGAACGTCCTCAACGTCCGGCAACTTTTTATCTTACAATCAGTTCTGTTGCAACACCGCATAACCCCCTATATTGAAATTACCAAACGCCGAAAAGATATTATTTGTATTCCCCCAAAAACCCGCTTGCCGTTTACTAAAAGATTCTTTTATTATCTAGGGCCGACTCTATACAATAAAATAAACAAAAAATGTCCAATATATAAATTACCTTATCAAAATTGTAAAAAGTCTGTCCGTACATTTCTACAAGATAACTCCTACGAGGAAACAGAAAAATACCTAATTTAATGAAGATATGATAATCTGTTTAAATGATATATACTTATGTATATATTTATTATTATTATTTTTTGATAATTTTTGTGTATTGTAATACTCAACCAAAACGTAGACCCTCACTCCAATCCCCGTACTTACGCACGCTCACCCTCACGCACCTATACACGCACACACACAAACACACACACACACACACACACACACACTTACACACAAACACACTGGCACACACACTTACACGCACATATACATACACTCTCACACCCACAAATGCGCTCGCGCACTTATGTCTAGCATAATAAGTAAAAACTATATTTTGTAAAAATAAAATGTAATTGTAGTAATACTATAACAATTAGAGGGGTTCGGCACTGTCACTCCTTAATACAGGCTATTTCATAGCCTAGCAAGGGGAGCAGCACTTCACCCACTTGATTGCCAGAGACTGAATGCTACCCTTAAATGTCACATGTACTGCAATCTGTTTTATATAAATAAAGATATTATATTATATATTATAATATTCAGGTTGGCAGGAATTCTGGACCCCCATGCGTTGAAAATGTTCGTGGGTTATTAAAAATTCTGTTCCATATATTTTTACCGCGTATGTCACTTTTCTATGAAACAGCATTTTTTTTTGGTAACTGTCGAGAAATGTCTACGCTGGTGGTTTAGAATCGGGTGCTTAGTATATTCATGGTTAGTTTGCGCGTCGACTGCCACCCCTTTTTTTAATTTGTGCGCGGGAAATCATCAAATAACTTCTCCGTGGAGGGCGTGTCAGACTCTTACTGGCTAAAAACCCACCCGTGATCCTGCAAGTGCTTGTGCCAGGGGCCACGGTATCCCTTTCAGACTTTTTCGCAACCCTGGCAGGCATCGGCCCTAGCGGACCCCGTCATTTGGTGCTGTCATCTCTTTGAGGCGCGCGTGGAACACAACGCGCCGTCGACCCGGGCCTGGTCCTTATCGGACGGCGAGATGCCCATTGCTCGCCATCCGCAAACCCGCGCCTACGGTGGCCGGGAATCAGCTTGGGATTCCCGACGCCCAGGACGTCTCCTGCGGCGGCTAGGGGTGTGAGGGCGCGAATTTTGCCTCTCCCTCACGCGTTCCGCCTCCGCCTTTGCGAGCATTACTGCTTCGCAGAAGGAGGTGACGGCTTCCCAAGCCTTCTTGCTCCGTACCATGATCTGGACCAGGACCGGACACGAGAGATCGCCACCGCCAATCGGCCCTACGAGGATACGGTGGTGCTCCGCCCAAGCCGGGCAGACCTCCACCGTGTCCTCCGGGCGATCCACACAATGATGACACCCGGGCGTTTCCTCCCGCCTTATCCGGAACCGGAACCTCCCGAAGCAACCGTGTCCGGTGAGGACCTGCGTTAGGCGGAAGGTGAGCACGCCGTGGCGCCTCTCTAGCCACTCAAAGAGGGGACTAATCTAATTGTGGCGTGCCCAGCACTGGATTGCGACAGTCGCAATCTCCACGCCGCCATGAGATCCCGCCAGAGCTCTGTCCGCCGTGTCAGTGTGCCGTAATTTCTCGCGGCAGCAGAGTTACGCCCCAGCGTTTCGCCTCCTCGCGCCACTCCCATATGTGCGCGAGGACTTTTGCCTCCAGATCCCATGGCGGTAATCCGGCAAGGAGGCTCGCCGCCTCACCGGTCGACTGCCACCCTGTATAATATCTCAGTTACGGAACCATGTATGTGCAAAAATAAACATTACACATATGTAATAAAAAATTATGATGACATGTTATGAAAAAATAAATGGCCACCAATATGTGCGTTACGTATGAAAATATAAATTGCTGGCGAAAGAATTCAGAACGCCTGTAAATATAACTTTGAATTCCATTCTGGTTTTAAAAGCGAAAAGTATTACGAATGGCTATAAAAAGAATACTCTTTGAGACTATGAAAATATTGTTACAACTTATCATAATATCAAGAAATGTCCTGTAGGCAAGGAATAAGAAAACTAAAAAACAAAGTTAGTACAGCTCGTGCGATAAGAGTTTGGCTTTGACCTTCGGATTTTTGAACATTTGATTGTACAACAGGAGTGCGCGGTACGTCGTATCGAAGCGAGAGGCAGGGAACGACTGGAGCGCCAATCAGAGCACCGCGTGCGCCTACACACCCGCCCCGCACCCCGCTAATTGCCCGTTGATACCCAATTTCTGATTTCTGCGCAATAACGGTCAAAGCCAAACTCTTATCGCGCGAGCTGTACAGTACTTGTGAAGCCGTTGGCACATCGAGTCTTAGGAAGTCTGTTTCTAAAGTTCAATGTGTCATATTAACACTCAGTTAATAATTAAGCCTGGACGCAGGTTTAAAGCTTAAAAAAATGTGTGGCATCTGTATATCCTGAACGGCAGAGGTGTGTAGGAATGGTATATACAGGATATTATATATATTTTTAATTCAAACTTGTATACCGCCAAAAAATATAAAATGTCAAATTACTGGTAGAGGGTTGACATTTGCATAGGGGTCATAAGGGGTCATTTGGTTGCAAATGGCCTCCCCTACATCCACTTAATGGATTGCCGTCGTATTACAAATAACCCTATATCCCAAATTTCGCCAGTTATGTTTTAGTCCTATGTAATAGAGGGCGAGCCTGTTGCCATCAAGCGGCCACAAATCTAGACTCCGGACTGCTACTAAAAAAATCCAAATGAAATAACTAAAGAGCAGTTTGCATGACCTGGGAATCGAACCAGCACTAGACCAACGAAGCAGTCTTCTGGTACAGTACTTCAATAGTTATGCAACCTCGGTGATCAATACTAGCTCGTCCTATACAGAGTTGCCCTGCAGTGGGTCGGGTACGACTTTTTTTTTTTTTTTTGTTTCCGGGTTGGAAAATCTTCATGGATGTCCGCCGCCCTGGGGCGGAATCACACAAAACGTCTGCACACATTTTTTCGTCTTGTTTTAATACAATTAGTTATCAAATTGGTATCCTTAAAGTCATTATCATATTAAATACAAATCGAAAATGCGTGGAAATTAGAGATCCGGATTTTTTTCCATCGAAACTTTTTACTATTTTATGTTAATGTTCCTCAAAAAGTTTGGAATTTTCATGAAATGTCACTCATATTATTTTATTTTATACCTAACTCTTATAAATTACACGGCAAATTAAATTTTCGATTAGCAACTTTGCTTTCGGCCCGCAGTCGGCTCTTAAAGTCGTTTTTACTCGGCTACAGTGGAGAGCAAAAGTTATGATTCTCATAGAGGTAGTGACGCTTACAAAATTTACTTAAAACGCTCCAGAATCTAGTAAACAGACGACTGACACATGTCTAATTGTCTTGGCCGCGTTATTTTTAAGTTTTTGAAGGCTTCTTCAGTGATCTCTAAATAAATTATGGGCCCCCTGTTGTTCCAGATCGCTCGGTTTTCGAGCGAAGATGACTACCACATAAACCGGAAGCTGCCCAAAGAGCTGCTGCTGAGGATACTCTCCTACCTGGACGTCGTCTCGCTCTGTAGATGTGCACAGGTAAAATTGTACCGTTTTAAAAGTTCAGAGTACTGGCCTCGGGTTTCTGAAAGCTTGAACAGGTCTTCCACCTGAATCTAATGTCAAATCCTATGCGCATTAACCGACTGCGCGACAGCAAAAGTAGGGTTATGTTTTAGTCTTAATTGTTGCCAGAATTCGACGTACTTCAATTACACCGCAATGTTGCGTGGTGCAACTAGCATTGGGCCCGCGTGGTGGATTACAGCCCACTCCCTCTCACCGAGAGGAGACCTGTGTCCCAGCAGTGGGAACATTATAGGCTGATTGTGTTGTCTGGTGGAAGAAATAGATATGTTGGTACTCGTAGTGCGTTCCAAACCTAATATGAATGTTAATAATGCTCATCATTTCGAAAACCGCATTGGTAGACTAGCTTATGGTTTTTTAATGTCGATCGAGGGTTAAGTTACGCTTGCCGCGGTCAGTTAGTAGATGGGTGATCATCCATTACATATCGAGACCCCTTCGTGTCTCAGAAAGCACGTTAAACCGTTGGTCCCGGCTGTCATTAGTAGATTTTTGACAGTAGTTACGGGTAGTCGGAAACCCAAAAGTTTGATAACCAGTCTTTCCAAGGGGTATCGTGCTGCCCAGCAACTGGGTTGTGGAGGTCAGATAGACAATCACTCCATGTAAAATTGGTGTTCAGCTGCATCCGGTTAGACTGGAAGCCGACCCTATCATAGTTGGGAGAAGTCTAGGCAGATTTACTGATCAGTTTATTTGCTGGCAAATCTGGGGGCCTACTCCCTAAGCACTAAGACCGAAGTTTCGACCGAAATTAAGGGCATTTCATACTCCGTATGACTTCCGGACATAAGGTTAGTTAGGGCCCCAACTAAAAATTTTTATAACACGAGTTGTCCTTACTCCCTATGTGTTTTGGCCCGTCCGTAAAAGTTAATTAAAACCCGGAGAAGGGTTCAGTCCGAAGTGCCCAACTACTTTAGGACGGGCCCGTATCTTCGTGGACGGACTTCGAGAGTAGGCCCCCTGGTGTTAACTGTTGTGATTGCTTGTCCGAAATAAATCAAATCACGTTTTCTATCTTGCAGGTATCAAAACTATGGAACATACTAGCTTTGGATGGCTCCAACTGGCAAAGGATAGACCTGTTCGAGTTTCAAAGGGATGTCGAGGTGAGAAACTAAAAAAATAATTACATAGGTACATTTATAAACTCACGCCTTCTTCATACGGGGGTAGGCAAGAACTACAGAACGCCACCTGGTACGATCCTCACATACTTCTTTTGCTTCGTTTACATTGATACATCTGGGCCCTATATACCACAAACTTTACAATTACAATTTACAAATTTGTAAATCTTACAAGTGCGTGTACCGCAAAACTCAACAGCTACGGTTTCGAGCGTTTCCGTCATATTTATAACGGCCGTCATGAAAATCTGTATTTTTCACCAGTATTTAACATTAAGGTGTCAAAAATGCTGTGTTTGGATATTACGGACGCATGTGGCGGCCAACGCTCATCTAGGACACCGTAGCTTCAGCCACACAATCGTAACGGAAAGACCTTACAAATATATCAATTGTATCGCACGCAGGTCGCGAACTACAATTACCTAATTTACTACAAAATCTTACAAAAGGCAGATTATGGAGTATCCGATTCCCAGTACCTCTTCTAAAATATGTAATTCCTAGAATATCCAAGCTTTGAAATGTTATAAAAATAACTCGACTTTGATCGGTCAACAGCACGTCAGTTGAACCATAGTAATCTTCGGAACTTCTGGTCCGATTCCGAAAATTATTTCACTAGTGGGAAGCTTCAGTATTGCCGAGATTCATAGGTTTTGTTTTAGACCGGGCATACGTGACGATGATGAGCTACGACTTGGGCAATTTGGAGTTGGACGTCGGAACCACCGCGGTCCCCTACTGGCCAGTTTTATTGAGAAGGAAGGCCTCTTTATGATGAACTCTTCCAGAAAACGCGAGCACAGAAAGTGGACCTGGCAGAGACCTGATGGTGCAACAAAAAATGACCTTGACTTCATTATGTCGACGAAAAGTATTCATGATGTCTCTGTGACAACGCGGTGAAAACTGGAAGTGATCACCGCATGGTAAAAGGCACATTATACTTAAATATCAAGCTGGAAAGATCTCGATTGTAACGATGGCTTCGACGAAATTGTCCACACGGTCGGGTCTAAGATCTTCAAGACCCGTCGTATGAGAAAGCCTTCGATGCCAGATCGACTATTGGTACATCGAGGTGCTGAAGCGTCTGTACGAAAACGCCACTATGTTAGTCCGACTCCAGGACCAGACCTCGAAACCTATGCTTCCGCAGCGAGGTGTGAGACAGGGAGACGTTGTCTCCGAAACTGTTTACCACTGCACTGGAGGTTGTCTTCAAGGCTCTGGACTGGAAAGGGGTTGGCATCAACGTCAATGGCGAGAGATTTAAAATAATTTATTAAATTCAAATCAATTTCAGAAATCAGTCGTTCATTTCTTAATTCTGACCACATTTCTAATACTGTAAAACTCAAAGCATTTATTTCAAATAAACGAATTACCAGCACATTTGATTTGTCAAAGAGTCAGTCGGTCAGAAAGATGAAGCTAGTTGCCCATTCCAAAGCATAATAGGTTTATTTCTTTATGTCTGTCCCCTAAAGCAGCATGGAAAATATCATGAGGAGAGTTTTGAGTATGAATGTGGATTCCTATAAGAATAGGAGAAGATCAAAGAAAAGATGGAAAGATATGGCTAGAGTGGGGGTGACTACCGAGATGACGACTGATAGAGTAGTGTGGAGGAAGAAGACATGCTGCGCCGACCGCTAATAGATTAGGATAAGGGCAGGAGAATGATGAGAGCAGCGAGGTAACCTAAGTTTTAATTGATATTGTCTTTACTCCCCAGGGTCCAGTAATAGAGAACATCTCACGCAGATGCGGCGGCTTCCTCAGAGAGCTGTCCCTTCGAGGATGTGAGAGCATCGGGGATGGCTCCATCAGGTCGCTGGCACAGGTCAGTTCAATGGGACCACATCACCAGGGAACATGGCAGCTTCCTCAGAGAGCTGTCCCGTCGAGGATGTGAGGGCATCGGGGATGGCTCCATCAGGTCGCTGGCACAGGTCAGTTCAATGAGACCACATCACCAGGGAACTTGGCAGCTTCCTCAGAGAGCTGTCCCTTCGAGGATGTGAGAGCATCGGGGATTGCTCCATCAGGTCGCTGGACCAGGTCAGTTCAATGGGACCATATCACCAGGGAACATGGCAGCTTCCTCAAATAACTGTCTCTTCGAGGAGGTGAGAGCATCGCGGATGGCTCCATCAGGTTGCTGGCATAGGTCAGTTTATGGGCCTCCTGGGTTTTTTATCATATTTCACGTAAGTTTTAATAGACACAAATTTGGTTACAAGCGCTGTGAGTCCTGCCTCCTCCTTGTTAGAGGGAGCAGGACATAAGGGATGGGTGTCAAATTTCTCTTACCCGGCTTAAGAGCAGTGGTGATGGAATAAATTTAACTGAGTGCTTGCTAGCCTGGGTTCCAGCAGCTCTTCTACTCCTTTATGTATTTATATGTATATTTTTATTTTTCTTATATATTTTTTGTTTTGTTATTTTTCAGTCATGTCCAAACATCGAGGAGTTAAACTTGAACAAATGTCGGAAGATCACTGACAACGCTTGCCAGGCGCTTGGGAGGCGATGCAAAAAGCTGCAGAGGTGAGATTCAAATAACATCGTAATAAAATATATATAAAAATAAAATGTTCACATTAACAACATCCTGGGTGCAGTTTTAAATCCTATGTAATGAGACGAGCCAGACAAAAATCTATACTCTGGGCTGCTACTGAAAAATTTATTTAATTTACTCGGCCCCTATATCTACAATAAACTCAATAAAAATCTTAATATTTATCCACTCAACACAGATCATTGCAAGAAAAAGGTATTGGAATACCTACAAGGTCTCACATGTGATGAGACTGGCGAAATTAAGTGTACCAAGATAGTCATAAATATTTTTTTCATTTTATTTATTAAGGGATAATAAACAACTACAACATATTTAATACATCAGGTTACAAAACTTTAAATAGTAATGTTGCAGTCAACTGCATTATCCGCAGGTAAGACATTTAAAGAGCAGTGGTTGCCACTAGACGAGCATTACCAAAACTAACAAATATTTTGAATTATTTACATAAGTTACTATAAAGCTAACTATAGCTACAAAACCAAATCAGATCACAAACAATTTCATTTACTTAAATTATGCAATAAATAAATAATAATAATAAGATTACAATTAAGATAATTTTTTTATAATATTAGATTAAAAAGATTAGAAAGAAGAAAGACGGTTAGATTTTTTTTATTACATTTAAATTTATTTTTCGAGCATGCAAATATATCATCAATGAAGTTTGAATTATAGGATTCCAACATTCTATGAATAGGGCAGCGCAAGCCAGAGTTCGTACGACAAGAATTTAGCGCGAACAGAGTACGTGCACGAACCTGACGCACATGAACTGTACGGGGGACAGAATAACGCAGCGCACTCGTTAGATCAATGGCATCAAAGTGATTGTGAACAATATCATGAAGCACGTTGGCCTCCAAGTATTTACGCCGGTTCTCCAAGCTGATAAGCTTGTACTTATCAAGAAGTTGGGAGTATGACAGATAAGTCTTAGTCCCATAACATCTGTAGTACATAGCACGGAGGTACTTGCGTTGGACCCTTTCTATACCAACTACGTACTTTTGATAGTTAGATAGTTCCAAATAGGGACTGCATATTCTAACTGAGAGCGAATGAGCGTCTTATACAGATAGAGATAGGTTGAGGTACGCTTAAATTCTGTTAAAGATCTCATTACAAATCCATACATTTTAAAAGCACTATTGACTATGGCTTCGATATGCTGGTTCAAGGACAGTTTGCCATCAAAGAGAACACCTAGATCCTTCACTATAGAAATATTATTTAAGGGGATACAGTTAAGTTGAAGATGAAATTTTTCTTAGTAAAGTGTATATAGTGACACTTGGTGATACTAAGACGCAGCTTATTGGCAAAACAGTAGGCAGTCAGTCTGTCTAGGTCCTCCTGAAATGACTGGCAGTCGTCCATAGTACGTATAGCTTGAAACGCCTTCCAGTCATCAGCGTACATCAAGAATTTGGATTTTTTGAAACATTTCTTAATATCGTTAATATAGATAATGAATAATAGCGGTCCCAGAATAGAGCCCTGTGGAACTCCGGAAGTAATATTAACAGAGACAGACTGATAACCATTAACCACAACCCTTTGTGACCGGTTTTCAAGGTACGACACAAACCAACGCAATAAATTTCCGCGTATTCCATTGTAAGCTATTTTACTCAGGAGAATTTCATGATCGACCCTGTCAAAAGCTTTTTTGAAATCAGTGTAGACCGCATCTATTTGCAATCGCCTATCAATATTTTCAAAAAGGTAATTTGCAAATATTAACAAGTTCGATGTCGTACAGCGGCGCTTAACAAACCCATGTTGTTTAAGTTAGAAAAAAATCTATAGAGAATTCTATACTTATACATATTCACTATGTCTGTGTATCTCACTAATTCATGTGATCACTCATAAAAATCACAAGCACACACTCACAAATAGACAACCTCTCACACTGACTCATTCACCATATCACATAACACAAAGAGAGATGCAGGACATAATTTTTTTTTTTTATAAGTTGCCCCACAATAGGAATTTCTGCTGTATTGTGGGTGCGTTTACAAACATTTAAACTCACATACACAAACAGCCAGACCCGGAACAACTATTTGTAGGTTCATACAAATATTTGTTACGTGCGGGAATGGAACCCCCGACACGCAGCGCAGCAGTCAATCGCTTAACCATTGCGCCAACTGTGCCGTCAATTAATACAACCTTAAACTATTAATATTCCATTGTTTTGTAAAATGCTGGCATTTAGTCTGACCTGGGAACCCAGGACTCGCTCCACAGTCTCGACGACGACCACGAGACGAACGAGGCAGTCGACGACTGACTGTGGGCCTCTTGTTCGTTTTTATATCTATATACAATTAGGCCTTAAAATTATTCTATGGTGAATAAGTCACTCGAAAATCATTATCTGTCTATTTTTATATTTGTTAATTATGATATTTTGTTTTGTTTCAGGATAAACCTGGACTCATGTTCGAACATCACCGACATTTCGCTGAAGGCGCTATCAGATGGATGCCCGGTAAGGTTAATATTTGTGCCATTCTTATTTCAATATTCATTCCTAAAAATAAAAACGTGTGCGGTCGGGGGACCACAGTCAGGAACTCGTTCCGTACGCGATACTCACACACTCATATATAATAGAGAAAGAATGAGATAGAGAGTCGCGTGGAGGGGGCATAACGCTTTTTCCTTACGTGACGATTTCTACCAGTCAACTCTTGCCGCATGCCGCGTTAAAGAACTTCGTTCCAAAAAAGTAAAAAAACAAAACAACATGTTTTTTTTTTAAGGCGCGGACCGACTACGATTTTAATCGCTATTACCGCACTCACACAACCGCATCTGCGCGTTTTACGGTCACTGCAGACCCACCGTACCCCTGGCCGTACCCCTGGTGGTACGGTGGGTTTTTTAAAGTTAAACGATACCACCAGGTAATAGTGTTGTAACACTAGTTAAAACCACTTCTGACAGCAACAATTTTATTTAATCAATTCATTCATAATTTATTACAGAACAAATCTTAAAAACAATATGCCTTTAATCTAAATACTTAAAATTAACTAACGCTATAAACTTAAAACATGAAATCTAAAACACAACATAATAACGCATTACACACATTCGTAACTTTAAAAAGAAAACTTACACATTTAACGCAAGACGACGAGACAAGATTGAATTAAGAAAACCTAGAATTAAATATGGTAGGAAAAATATACGTTATGTATGAGGGAGTAAAACTTTATACCTAATGAAATACTTGATGATGTGTTAAACAGTAACAGATGGTATACATTTAAAAAAGCCCAAGAAGAATACGTTAGAACTAGGTACTAACACCAAATGTCACATAACCTTTTAATTATGATGATTTGCAGGTACAACGGTATGTGATCACAGAGACTGTATCTCTATGTACGCAATTTTTCTAATGCGTGACCAATTGAAATTTCTTTATTTATAATTTGTAGCTGTACGTCTCTGATAAAGTCATCATTGATAATTTGATCCTTTCTTCTCCTTTTTGGTATCATCTCCAATGTATGGATATGCTCCAATACTTTGAGTAATCGCATCAATGTAACAGTATTCTTGTGGACACGTTTATTAATTTTGGAGTGAAACGTTTCTAAAATGTTGGTCATTCTATGGCGTTCACCAAATACGCTTATTACATTAAATGAATGCGTCTTAAACCAATATGTACAAGTACTGTATAAATCTTTCCATTTGTACTATCCCTGAGGACTCAGATTTCACATAATCAAAGCCATGTTGAATCTCGCAGTCAGGAAGAAGTGGCAAGGCACTTGCCAGGGCAACTATTCTTCGTCCTGGTTTATTTTTCGTACATCCAAAAGACTTTCCTTTCTTCCACATGTTACGAGTCCAATGGTAATAGCAACCTCGCAATGTGATATTTGGGAATACTTTCAAAATGGCGTTCATTGCTGCTCTTTCGTAGTCTAATGTGAACTTTACGAGGGTTCCACTCGGGTATTTGAGACTTTATCATGTTAAACAAAATAATATAACATTTTTCTGTTCTGTCCGACTTAAGTGCGAATATTAAGGACTTCGCTTTAGTAGTTTCAACACCACTTCCCGTGTCACCATGAATATTATATAGGTAATTGTGAAAATGGTTTTGGGCAACTATAAAAAGTACCGTCAACAAAATATTCCACAATATTTGGAATTACCTGACGCGATTCCTTAGAGCAAAAGACTATGCTACGGTTTTGCTTGTCTGACTCGTCACAGTAATAATCTGCCAAAACGAAATTATGATATTGAACTGGAACTTCAATTTCTCTTAAATCGTGGGATTAACTTTTACACACTTGTGCAGATTTGTTTCTAGCATTCTGAAGAAAGTGCTTCACGCTTTCATACCGAGGATATTTTTTCCCTATAGCAAAATTCATCCCCATGTCTTTGAAATCGCTCTTTTTCCTGTTCGGTTGGTGCATCAGATGACACCAATTTCTCGCAATTTGCACTTTTCCTTTAACAATTCGTTAGCAGATGGATCTACTAAACAGCTATGATCTGTATTTTTAATTAACTTATTATCCAAAAAAATATATATCAGTATTTTTATTAGATAATAATATTGTAACAAAATGATAAAGACTAAACAAAATAAAAAAATGAATCAAAAACTACCTTTCCAGTCGTCACAGTGCCACAACATTATACTCTTACTGTAAGATGAACGCCGCCATAACACGGGGCCGTTTGTATAAGTTTTGTGACGATGATAGCGGTATTTGCCACAAAGCAGGGCGGTTCCGCCATTTATTTGGATGAAATTTATTTCAGTATCGTCCATTATAGGTTTGTCCACAATAATTCAAATCAATAAAATAATTCTTTTTACAAATCTTTATGATTCTAGTCGAGAGTAATGTCAACAGTCATGAACACTTGAAAAAAATGTATTATGTACGGTTTAGGTAACTAAAGATTGCCGCATCAATTTATGTACCTACCTAACTAATGAATAAGTCATTAATATGCGAGATAACTGTTTATCATTTTCTGTCCGTCTAGTATCTTCATCAGCACATCACTATGTTCACTTCATACAGTGGTATCGTTTAACTTTAAAAAACCCACCGTACCACCAGGGGTACGGCCAGGGGTACGGTGGGTCTGCAGTGTTTTACGGTAATTATGCACACACTCGCAAACGCTAACACGGGCGTTTGTGTGCTCAAGGAAAGTTGCATAGTATACGTAAGGAAATCAGATGTTTTCTGTTGAATATACTTACTTATGACGTGCGTTCTAAAATTCGATGTAATTACAGTGTCGGTTCATAATATGATACAATAAATAATTACACATAACAATTTAAAAAAAAACATCACTACTGTTTATTTTTGTTACAGTACATGATAAACAGGTCAAATATAAACATTCCGAATTTTACCCGACTGCTCTAGAAGGGGAATTATGCTTTTCGGGTGTAAGTCAGTATCAGGGATGGAAGGGTTAATTAAATGGGTAGTTATGCCATTTCAAACTAATGTTTGTGTTTTAGATAGGTACTTAGTGGGTGCGGTAAAAAAATAGAAAACAAAACCAACATAAAGGCCCTCGGACCACTTAAAAATCACATAAACTCTAAATAAATGCAATAATATCACAGCTCCAAAGTGACAAATGCCATAATGTTTCTAAGAAAATGCGGAGCCGGGACGGAAGCTAGAATTCTGAAAAATTTTGACGATAGAGGGATCATCCACGGGAATGGAAGCTGCTGCTGGCTGAATATTAGTTGGTATTTGCTAAAATTGGTAAAACAGTGCGTGAATTGAACTAAAGTTCTGTGGCGGACTACTAAGGCTACTCACTGCCTAATATTGAAGTGAAAATTCAGTCTCAGTGGAAATATGGGCAATAAAAATAAAATGTTGCGAAAGAGTTTTACAAGGAAAAGACGAAAAACTCGAAAAAATGATGGAATGTTTGGGTAAGTAGGATGATTACGGTATTGTATCATAATAACATTTGAAATTTGTATTTAGTTTAGTATACTTACGAAACTGTATAAATCTATAGAAACGGTATTGACAATTTCTACAAACATTTTGCTAAATCCAAAAACAAATAGGTGCACTCTATTTTGATGTCTATAGAATGCATATTTGAATGCGCCTAGTGCAAACGTCTCTGGTCGAAGCAACCATCGAGGCGATAGCCATATTGCAATAGTAGGTATAAGTAACAAAAACAAACTTGCAGATAAATCAGAGTGCGTTCGTAATTATTATAATAATATAAATATTGCACTAGTTATATAAAAAGCATTTTGATTCTTTTGTAAGATTATTTTTATAATATTTATTCAGTCATTAGACCAGTGCCGATAATTTTTGAAAACGAAAAAAGTCACAGTAGGCTGAAACCCATTGGAAAAGAAAGAGAATATATATAACAAAAATGAAAGGAAAAATAATTTACGGGCGATCCGAGGTCGGGAAGTGGGGGTTATCTCGATTTCCGGCAAAACTACAAGTCTTATGGAAAAAAGTGTAATAGCAAAGTTGTAGGTAATAAAAAGATCTACAACTTTTGTATTCACACTTTTTTCAAGTAACCTCAAAATTTATGTGAAAAATTCAAATAACCAAGTTCTTGGTTTTTTATTTTTATCTTTTACACAGCAATTATTTTTTTTACCGAGTTTTTAAAAAAGCAGATATTTTCACGTGAGAATTTTCGATTGAAAATTAGGGTACTTTTTCGGTATTAGGTCAAAATAAGGTGAAAAAAACAAATATTTTAAATCAATAAAAATACAGTGTGCTTGAAACATAAAAAGGTAAGTATTCGGCAAATTTCGCGAAAAAAAAAATGCTGTGTAAAAGATAAAAATATAAAACCAAAAACTTGGTTATTTGAATTTTTCACATAAACTTTGAGGTTACTTGAAAAAAGTGTGAATACAAAAGTTGTAGATCTTTTTATTACCTACAACTTTGCTATTACACTTTTTTCCATAAGACTTGTAGTTTTGCCGGAAATCGAGATAACCCCCACTTCCCGACCTCGGATCGCCCGTAAATTATTTTTCCTTTCATTTTTGTTATATTCTCTTTCTTTTCCAATGGGTTTCATCCTACTGTGACTTTTTTCGTTTTCAAAAATTATCGGCACTGGTCTAATGACTGAATAAATATTATAAAAATAATCTTACAAAAGAATCAAAATGCTTTTTATATAACTAGTGCAATATTTATATTATTATAATAATTACGAACGCACTCTGATTTATCTGCAAGTTTGTTTTTGTTACTTATACCTACTATTGCAATATGGCTATCGAAAATAAACCGAAATGAAATGCAGAGTGGCCATATCATCGCCCCCCAGTCGCAGACTGTTGTACATCCGCAACCCAATATAACGCATGCTGACGAAGGGAGTAATGATAGGGCTACAAATGTAAGTAGTCAGTGCAATGAGCAATTGAGGAGTGCTTTGGAGGATGCGATTCAGGAATATCGCTTCATGCCGCCCGAACTTAGGCCACGCTTACCTCGTTTGCCCATGCATAACAAAAATAGGGCGCTGGTGGCGGTCCTGGATTCGCAGTTATCAAACTATTTTGATACCTGCGAAGACCTCACCGATATTCATTCAATTCTGTACTGCGCAGCAGTAGCAGCATGTCGTGTAGCTCACGTCAAATTTGCAAATGACACTAGAGCTACACGACCGAAACCAAACGTACCAGCTTGGCAGTGCAGAATTGAACGCCGTATTGGTGGGGCCAGGACGCTCATCGGCAAACTAATCTGCTTCAAGGAGGGCAATACTCGCCCTAGAGTGATGCGCTTTGTGAGACGGGCATTCTCAGGGACTGATATCAGTCCCCAAGACTATATGTCTTGTGTCACAGAGCGCATCGACTTCCTGAAGCAGAAAGTGTATACATGGGCAAACCGTATTCGTCGGTATAGGCGGCGAGTAGAACGATACACTCAGAATCGCACCTTCCAGAGCGATGAAAGGTGGGTTTATAGGGGTTGGGAGCGACCGGACCATGGTGTGACTGAGACGTGCCTACCGGATGATGATGCCATGTGTTCCTTCTGGCGCAGCATCTGGTCGGTACCTGTCAGTCACACCGAAGGTGATTGGACTCGGAAAGTCGAGCGAGCCTGCGATCTGATACCAGAAATGGGGGCTATTACCATCTGCCCCCAAGATGTAGCTCGTGCAGTCCGTCCACTACCCAACTGGAAGTCTCCAGGGCCGGATGGACTGCACAACTTTTGGATTAAATGGTTCACAAGATCGCACGCTCGCTTAGCATCTCAGTTTCAGACAACTTTGGAATCTGGTTCGCTACCCCAATTCCTAACGACAGGAATTACCCACCTGCTTCATAAATCAGGTAGCACCGCGGAACCCAAGAATTATAGGCCGATCACGTGTTTACCGACGGTCTATAAAGTTCTTACATCCATTTTGAGAACTAAAATTAACAAACATATAGACACCAACTCCATCATGTCTGCCTCTCAAAATGGATGTAGGAATAGGTCCCGCGGTACTAAGGAGCTACTCCTCATTGATATGACCATTAGCCAACAGGTTCGTCGTTCCCGAAAGGATCTGTCGACATGTTGGATAGATTATAAGAAGGCCTATGACTCGGTACCGCATACATGGCTCGTGAGGGTGTTAGAGTTGTATAAAGTAGATACAATTCTTCGCACCTTCCTAATGTCATGTATGCGGCAATGGAGGACGGTCCTTCACTATCCAGGATGTCGAAATATTCATGGGAATAGCGAACCGATAAGGATCGAGCGAGGCATATTTCAGGGCGATAGTTTGAGTCCGCTTTGGTTCTGCTTAGCCTTGAATCCTCTAAGCACACTGCTGGAGGATTCAGGTCTAGGCTATCGGTTGAGGAGAGGTGGTCAGGTTATATCGCACCTCCTCTACATGGATGACCTAAAACTCTTTGCCCCCAACAATTTGCAACTGATGGAGCTACTGAAAGTAACTCAAACTTTCAGTAGCGCCATCAGGATGGAATTTGGTGTGGACAAATGTGCGGTCATGCATGTAAAGCGAGGGGAGATTGTTGAATCCGTGGGAACCCAACTCTCGGATTCCACAAACCTTAGAACCCTCTCCGCATCCGAAACCTATAAGTATTTGGGTATGTCGGAAACGTTAGGCATCAATGTTACTGACATGAAGCAATCGTTGAGGGAACGCTTCTTTGGCCGCCTGAAAAAAGTACTTAATAGTCTTCTATCAGGCGGAAACAAGGTGCGCGCCTTCAACGGTTGGGTCATGCCGGTTTTGATGTACTCTTTCGGCATACTCAAATGGACTCAGACCGAACTCGACGCCCTGGATAGGAGGGTCCGTACGCTGCTGACTGCAAATCGAATGCATCACCCACGATCATCGGTAATGAGGCTGTATATCCCGCGAAAGTGTGGAGGTCGAGGCTTTTTAAACGCTAAGACCCTCCACAATCGCGAGATATGCAGTCTCAGGGAATATTTCCTAGAAACCGACGTGGGTATGCATCGAGATGTAGTCACGGTGGACAAGGGCCTCACCCCGCTCTCCTTGGCTAAAGAGAACTGGCGCAAACCTGTAGTGCTTGACACTAATGATCGCATGGAGGTATGGCAGAGTAAGGAGCTCCACGGACGCTTTTTCCGGGCCCTACATGGACCGGATGTAGATCTACTAGCGTCCGTTGCCTGGCTGCGTTTCGGTGACCTCTTTGGAGAAACCGAAGGTTTTGTCTGTGCAATTATGGACGAAGTTATGATGACGAACAATTACCGGAGATTTATTGTGAAAGACGGCACGGTTGACATCTGTCGGGCATGCCACCGGCCGGGAGAATCAATCAGGCATATCATCTCCGGGTGTTCTCGTCTAGCTAACGGAGAGTACTTGCATAGACACAACCTTGTAGCCAGGATAATCCATCAGCAGCTTGCTCTGAAATACAACCTTGTGGAATCGGAGGTACCGTACTACAGGTATGTGCCCGACCCAGTTCTCGAAAATGGTAATATCACATTGTACTGGGATCGATCCATTATCACTGACAGGACTATTGTTGCCAATAAGCCTGATATAGTGGTGGTGGATCGATTGGAGCGACGCGCAATGATTGTTGACATAACCATCCCGCATGATGAGAACCTCGTGAAAGCCGAGAAAGATAAACAAATCAAGTATCTTGACTTGGCTCACGAGGTTGTCGACATTTGGGATGTGGGCTCAGCGGTCATTGTGCCGATAGTCGTGACAGCCAATGGGCTAATACCCAAGAGCCTCGACCAACACCTAAGGAGGCTCTCGTTAGGCAGCTGGATCAAGGGCTTGATTCAGAAAGCGGTACTTCTGGACACGGCCCGCATTGTTAGGAAGTTTCTCTCTCTGGAGCCCTGACCGCCGGTAGCTTGGACCCTGTTCCCGATACCGGTGGGCTACTATTTTTTATATTTTTAAATGTTTTTGGTATCTTTTTATTTATAAAAATATTTAAAAATGTAATTTATATGTATGTTAATGAAATAAAGGAGATAATAATAATAATAAAACGTTTATTTAAAAAAGGGATACATTTACAATGGATATCTTAACAATTAAAATAGCGCACAGTTGCTAATTTGCCTGAACTAGGTTGAACCTGTGCCTCAGGCTAAAAAGTGCATCAATACTAAATAAAATAAATTAACAATGAGTACAACTTAAAACTAAATTAAAACTTAAATAGTTAAAAGTAAAATAGCATATTAATATTTCTATTTGCAGACAATAAGTAGGTCTTCTGTCTGTGCATAGTCAATGGTTAGTAAATATTTAATTATATTTTTTTTACAGTTATAGTAATTTAGTTTATAGATACTTAGTTTTCTATTTAATCTATTGTACAAGAATGGGCCTAAGAATGTTAAAAATCTTTCTACAAAGACATGTTTTGAGGTTGCATTAGACATACATACTAGATCATTGCGTCTCTTGTTAGTGTTGTCGGCATTGTAGGCAAGCATGGTGTGTTGTTTTAATACTAAGTGCATAATGAAAAGCTGGCGAACGGTTAGTACATTGCAGGATTTATATAGGAGAGCTGTGGGAAAAAAGAAGGGAAGGAAGTTTGCTACTTTTAAAATTGCTCTCTGAGCTCTTTCAAGAGGAAGCAAATTAGTTTTTGGTGCGGCCACCCCAAGAAGTGATACAGTATTGAATTATAGATTGACATAGGGCCAAATAAACTTGTGTGATTAGTTTTGAATCTGCTAATGTTCGCAATTTTTTAAAAACATATATAAGTTTGCGCACTCTTTTAACTAGGCTTTCAATATGTTTTTTAAAAGAGAGTGTGTCGTCCATTATAACCCCCAGGTATTTTATGTTGCTTGTTTTGTGAATAAGAGGACAATTACACATGGTGATTGTACGATTACCACATTGATGGGCATATAGAGAAGGGTAAGTAATGTTCAGTTGAGGCTTGCGCATGGAGAAGTGAATATATTTTGTCTTGTCGGCATTTAATGTTAGTAAATTGCTTCGAAGCCAATTAGTCACAGTATTAAAGCCTAGTTGAGCGATTTCAAACAGTTCGCTACTGGCTTTGGCGCTAAATATTAACGCCGTGTCGTCGGCATATGATATTATTTTGCCGTCTTTAATATTTAGATTACACAAGTCGTTAATATAAATAAGGAAGAGGGTGGGGCCCAGAATACTCCCCTGAGGTACACCAAAACCAGTATTTTTCTGCTCATCGCTCGTGATATTATCTATTCGAACACATTGGTACCGGTGGTCTAAATAGTCAGTAAAAAGTTTCAGCGGCGTTCCCCTTATTCCTATGATCTCTAATTTGTTCAGAAGAACAGAAACAGACACCGTGTCGAAGGCCTTGGCTAGATCGAGAAAGATTCCCAGGGTCTGGTTTCCTTTGCCGAGTTCTTCTGAAATATAATCAGTCAGGCTATGCACCGCATCGGCTGTCGACAGTTTAGCTCTAAAACCAAATTGCGCAGGGGATAAGATGTTGTTTTTTTCTAGGTAGTTAACTAGTCTACTGTTTATAATTTTCTCTAGTATTTTTGAAATTGAGGGGAGTATGGATATTGGCCTATAATTATTAACTACGTCTTTACTTCCAGATTTAAAGATAGGTATTACAACTGCCTTTTTCAGACAACTAGGGAAAATTCCTTCGGAAAGACAGATTCGAAATATATGCGTTAAGGGAGGTACCAAAATATGCTTAAAGAGTTTAAGGGTCTTATTGCCTATATTATCCCATCCAACTGCACAGTCATCTTTTAGCCCAGAAATAATTCGGGTTATTTCATCTTCATCAGTATCCAACATCGCAAAAGATTTCGGGTTACAGCTATTGCTTGATTTTTGGAAAGATGGTTGGTCACAGTATTTTGGAATCTGTTCGGCAAGAATTTTCCCAATATTTACAAAAAAGTTATTTACAATGTTAGCTGATAAGAGTGGTGAAGGATTAGCCAGCGAGCCTCGAATTTGATTCACGCTGTTTAGATATATTGGTGACGTTTTTAATATGTTTCCAAAGTTGCTTGGTATTTTTACCTGCTTTATTTAATTCAGTTTTATCGTAATTAGTTTTTAAACTCTTTAGGAGATTGTTGCAGAAATTCCTGTATCTTTTATAGGTGGTGGTACATAGTTCAGACGTACAACATTCTTAGCAATGCAATCTCTGACATAGTGCGCCCTTATGTCTATATGTTTCGTCCTTCTATGCGCTACAGGATTGTACGCAAGTTTAATAGCACTCTGATTATCTACGAAAATGCAAATAGACCCAAGATATTCACCTCTTATAAATGCATTCAACTGCCGCAAGTGAACTGCCTCCTTGGTTGCCTCTGAAAGTGCAATATACTCGGCTTCCGTTGACGACAGTGCTACACAAGCTTGTTTCCGGCATTCCCAGTTAATCAACGAGTTTCCGCATCTAAAAATAAACCCAGAATAAGATTTCCTATCTTTGATGTTCCCTCCCCAGTCAGCATCTACGAATCCCGTGATGTCCCGCACCGGCGACTTGGGAAATATCAAACATAGATCCCTTGTACCCTTAAGGTATCTCAAGATATGTTTAGCAGCTTTCCAATGGCGTTCCTCACAACATGAGTTATATTGCGCCAAAAAATTGACCGCAGCCGCAATATCTGGGCGTGTGTTACAGGCCAAATAGTTCAGCGATCCTATGAGCGCCTGATAACTACGAGAGTCTTGGCAGGATAAGAGCTTACATAAGAGCTTACCTCCTTCCCCTTCCGCCAAGGCTTTATGGAAATTCATTTCCGTCGGAGTTTTCACTGGTTTGCAGTCAGACATACCATATTCATCCAAGATCTTCGAAATAAGCCTCTCTTGATTCAAATATATTCCGGTGTCCGTCTTAAACAAAAGCATACCCAAAACTTGTCTCGCTTCCCCTAAATCCTTTATCTTGTAATGCTTACAAAGATTGTCTAATAAAACTTCCTTCTGCTGTTTGTCTTTGTAAAATAATAAAATATCGTCAACGTATAGAGCGATATAAAAATTATTATTTTCGTAGAGACAGCTATCAAAGTCACAGCGCTTGAAGTTCAAAGACAATAACACTTCATTTACTTTTTCATTCCAAGACCGTGAAGCTTGTTTGAGGCCGTATATATCGCTTTTTATAGTAAGCAAACTTTTTCCTTCGAGTTTTCGTCTATGCAACCCTCCGGCTGTCGCATATAAACTCTTTCATGCAAATCACCGTTCAGAAAGGCGGTGTTCACATCAAAGTGACTGATGAACAAATCCTTTTCAACAGCCAACGATAGCAGCAATCTAACTGTCGATCTTCTCACGACCGGTGAATAAGTTTCAAAGTAGTCGACCCCGTAGGACTGAGTAAAACCCTTCGCCACAAGTCGAGCTTTATAGGTCTTGTTACCATCTGCATCAAACTTGTACTTAAAGATCCACTTGTTTCCCTCGACTTTAGCCCCAGGTGGCTTGTTGATGAGCTTCCAGACCTTGTTCTCGTACATCGAATCCATCTCTTTCTTCATGGCTTCCTTCCAGTTATCCTTATCTTCCCGACTTAAAGCTTCCTTTACTGTCAAAGGCTCCTGTCCTTCTGTACAGCATGCAAGTCCATGAAGATTTCCTTCTCGGATTCTATTACGTAGAGGATAACGACATTCACCTTCGTTTGACTCTCCTCTATTTATAGTCTCTTCAACTTTAACGTTTTCCACCACGACATTTTCTGCTCCGCTATCACTCGTTTCTCCCATCTCAACTTCCGCGTCTTCATATACTTCAGCTTCATCTGTGGAACTCGGCCCTTGAGAAGCTTCTGCACTACCAGGTGACGAACCTGACTGGCCTTCTACCTTTGCAAGTTCCCAGATTACTTCAGCATTCTTGTCACTTCTACCTACGAGCTGACTAGGATCTTCTGAAACTGCTACTGTAGAGTCCTCCAAGAAAATTACATCCCTTGCTCTTACGATGACGCGAGGATTACTGGGATTTATGAAACGATATCCCTTGGTTTCTTCACAGTAACCAACAAAGATATGTTCTACTGCTTTAGGGCTCCATTTCTTCCGAGTTTCCTTTGGCACGTGCACAAACGCCTTCGTTCCAAAAACTCTGAAATGATCGAACGACTGAGCCTTCCCTGTCCACAACTCCTCAGGAATCTTACCATTATTGCCACTGTGAGGCAGCCTGTTCTTCGTATAAACAGCCGTATAACATGCCTCTGCCCACAATCTCGCACTCAGACCCTTTTCCGCCAACATAGCACGAGCCATCTCCACAATAGTGCGGTTTGCTCGTTCCACTACGCCATTCTGTTCTGGAGTGTAGGGAACAGTCAACTGATGTTTTATACCCTTTTGGTGTAGAAAAACATCAAACTTCCTGTTCACAAATTCTGTTCCATTGTCCGTGCGTATGCACTTTACCTTCAACCCGGTTTCAACCTCTACACTAGCTAGAAATACTTTAAAAGGATCGAAAACCTGATCTTTTGATTTAAGGAAAAATACAAAAGATTTGCGTGTAAAATCATCTAAAATAACTAGCATATACCGAGATCCACCGTACGTAGGTTCAGACATTGGACCACAGATATCTGCGTGAACCAGTTGCAGTCTCTCGACTGCCCTCTCAGCCTCACCAACTGGAAAAGGTAATCGATGTGCCTTCCCCTTAATGCAGGCGACACAAGGCTCCATTACGCTCTTTCCAAAATCCATACCCGGAAGCTTACGTAAATCTCGCTCATTTACGTGTCCAAGCCGCCGGTGCCACAACATCAAAGGATTACCTGCTTTCACTGACGCCAACGCAGTCCCATCTACAACCGCTTGACAACCTTCAAGCTTGTAGATCCCTGAGACTTCACTTGCGGTAGCCAGAAGCTTTCCCTTGAAATGACCTGGAACCAAATGGTGAATTAGCTTGCACCCATCTCTGTCAAAACTTACCTTCCATCCTTTCTCTACTAATTTAGACACTGATAACAGATTAACACGCAAACCGGGTACATACATGACATCCCTCACAGCAAGCATTCGTCCTTTCAAACTCACCATGATATCACCCTTACCCTTGCATTCAATCTTATCATGATTCGCACATGTCACATTACTCATACCAACATTTATAACCAAATCTTTAAACCAATGTTTCTGGAAAGACATATGTGAAGATGCCCCGCGGTCGATGTACCACTCCGTCGGATTGAAGGAGTCCCCGGCGCTGAATGAATACAGGCTCACGACCGCGACGTCACTCAGTTTGGAGATCGAACCCGTTTTCTTTCCTTCAGGACAGTCTGGCTTCTTATGTCCACTCTTTCCACATTTGAAGCATTTAACTTTGGTCATATTCAAATCTTTGTTCCCATTCCGCTTCTTACTCACAGCCAATGCCGAATCCGCTGAAGGCAATGTACTGCAACCTTGACGTGAATCCTCCTGCAGTAACTTCTGCCGTACGTTCTCTGAAGTCAACTTCATCCCAGAGTGTTCCAGAGCCATTCGCATAGGCCTGTACTCTTCAGGTAGTCCTCTCAGTAACACGACAGCTACAAGATCATCGTCAAATCCGGTGGCAAATATCCTTCAACTTTTGAGAAAGTGACATAACTGTAGCAACATATTCATGCATCGACGAATGTCTCTCTAGCTTCTCATCCATCAACGCGTTCATGAGGGTGATCCTGCGATTTACGCCTTTGTCCTCAAATGCTTTCGCTAAACTATCCCAAGCATCTTTGGCATGATTTGAATCTTGTACATACGCATAAAGTGTAGGTTCCACATGTAGACAAATCAAAGCTAGTGCGTCTTGGTCCTTCTCGATGGCGGTGGAGTCTTTGGAATCCGGGTAGTTTGATGTATATGTGAACAACTTTTCTCGTATGAGAATCATTTTTATTGCGAATTTCCACGTAGAGTAGTCATCTAGGCCGCAAAGGTTCTTGATGGCAAATTTAGTGACTGGGCCCATAACCTTTTGATGAAATAAACTAGATAACTTGGGTATGGAAGTAAAAACGTTGTTTGCACAGAGAAATTTTTATTTCAAGTGAATGACACAAGTCATTATAAAAACACACATGTTCGAATATCAATTTGAAATGTTGTTGTCAACTAAAAAGTTTCACAGTTTTCAGTCATAAATTACTTGAAAACTACAATCGAATTATGCACAGAGCGTCCGGTGCCAACCATCCAAGTCGAGCGCTGCCCGACGACTAAAGTATGACCGCGTAAACTATTGTCACCACTATGGAGCGTCAATAAGATTGAAAATTGAAAATGATATTTGTGTTGAAATGTGACGTAAGCTGCGAATGGGCATTTATTTTACTGCTTTTCTTTAGATTATTTAAAATATAGACATAAAATTAAATAATGGTTTGGTTAAAGTTTTAAAAAAATTGAAAACCTACTAAATTCTTAAAAAAAAACTTGTTATCGCTGGAAATACAGAGATCTTCGACGTCAAAGTTTATTTTTGTGCTACAACTTCCCAATTTTTTATTGGGAATATCAAACTATTATTTATTATTCTGTTCGGTTTAAATTCTTCTTTATACCCTTCTCTGTTCACTGTATTTTTCGCGTTACTTATTTTTATTACATTACGTCATACTCGACGTTCTAAGAAACCAATTTTTGGGAATATTGAGATAACACCCCGCCTTAAGGAATTATTATGCCAGCTATGCAAAAGTCACACCTACTCTATTAACTTGTGGCATTGATGCGACGTTCATCGACAAGGTGAGATCACACCTTAACATACAAATTCTGAAAAGGTAGGTAGCAAAAATCCAAAAACAAAATGCCATCCTCAAAACCTTTCGTTAACTGCTCTGATTGCCTGTTTTTGTGTTAATTACTTTTCAAAAACCGGACGTTAAAAAGAATCGAATCTATTAGAGCGGCATTCAAATTAAATTAACTTAGAGTACACTATTTTTATCTCACGAACCGACACGCGCTTTACTTGTGGTAACTATGTGTACAAACACGCTGTGAATGTGTGCCTGAAGTAGAGTAGCGTCAGCTCATAACACACACACACACTGCCGACTTGGTCATTGTCTCGGACGGTAGCGACAGCTCCTGCGCGCTTACACTTACATTCACAACGTATTTGTAGCTACACTTAGTAATCACAAGTAAAGCGCGCGTCGCTTCGTGAGATAAAAATACTATTCTCGGTTTATAATATTATGACATTGACACATCAACTTTTAGAAAAAGTAGGGTTTTATATAGAGCGTCTTCTCAGTCACTGATATTGATACATGCACCTAATATACAAAACTTGCACCTGCAGTATTGTCTTTCCTTCTCCCTTTAATCCATCCAAAGGTTGTTTGTAAAGTAGTGATTTTACCGAAAAGGCCGCCCATTATGTCACCCTCTGTAAAATTTCTACATTTATATTTGTAATTTTTTGGTGTGCATAATGAAGAGTATTATATTCTTTTTCCAGCTCCTAACTCACGTGAACGTGTCGTGGTGCCAGTCCATCACAGAGAATGGCGTGGAGGCGTTAGCGCGCGCCTGTCCCAGACTCAAGACTTTTATATGCAGAGGTATGTCAAATATAGCACCAAGCTTTAGACAGTCTAGTTTGGAGCCGGCAATATTAATTGTGTAAAATATCTGCAGGTAAATACTTTTACTGTCAATTAATAATAGTCTCACTCATTTCATTAAAAGCATCTAACGGTCCTCTGCGAGTTGGCTTCGGCCCCTCATACGCCTTCCAAAGGTCCGGGACCCCAGGGTCCCGAGATATAAAGAAAATTCATTTGTATACCTGCCTTTTACTTGGATAATAAGCATGATCAGCCAATGACGGTCTGCTGCGACATTTGATACCCTCGTTCCGTAAAAAAAAACTGGCGAAATGGGGTACATCTCTATCTAAACCTCAAAAATCTGCGTGTTGTTGGGCTATGAGGTGTGTATGTTAATTCTCTTATTTATTGTCTAGACTAGATTAGATAGACTTGTCTAGCCTAGATAATGATAATAAAAATAGGTTGAATTGTCCTTATATGCGACACTGCTGTGACCGACAAGTTACTTAAAATGTCGCTCGTGTTATAAATATTTAAATTATGCCTGTAATCATTTATGTTTGTTGACTAATTACAATCATTTGTAGGAATTTAGTTGATCAAAAGTAGTTGTATTAAGTTCATGTGATTGGCCGAGACTTTGACAGTTATCGACCAATCATAAGTAAGTAAAAATGGCGGGGATTAAAAAAATGCTCGGCGGGCATTTGAGTGACATGCCCGCCATGCCGAGGCATTCGGGTTTCGACATCGGTGCTAGTCACTTGCATTTCTAAGAAACTGTGTACTGTTATTTATAATTTATAACTGAGTATTATTTGTAATAAAGCTGATCTGCAAAATAAAGTGTTTTTTATATTTGAAAATCCCTGCTTTTGAGTGTTGAACCAGTACGATTCACACTCGTAAGAGACTACTATAGTGAATATGAAATATTTATGACTGAATATGAATTTGATTGATCTAATTTGTGTGGGGTATTTTTCTATACTAATATTATAAAGAGGTAAAGTTTGTGAGATTGTAGGGGGTAATCTCTGGAACTACCGTTTGGATTCCAAAACATCTTTTTGCATTTGATAGCCTACTTCTTGAGGAAGATTATAGGCTATTAAATATCACGCTACGACCCTTAGGAGCCGAGCAGTAAGAAAGCTATGGGAAAACGAAGTTAGCGCGCGGGCGGGCGATGCGACGCGACGGGGTGGGACGGGGGTACAATAAATTTCACGCCGACGAAGTCAGGGGTAAAATGCTAGTTATTAAATATTAAATAAAATTTAAAGATGCTCTTTAATATGGGTTAGGTGGTACCTGAAATAAATTAAATTAAATTTAACTTTATTGAGAGAAAGGAAGTCTAATGCCAAAAACCGAGTCTTTCCCAGATATGAATAGATTCTATAGATACGACTGCCTCGTTGGTCTAGGCTGCAGTCACGACTGCGGAACATAAGGTTGTGGGTTTGAATCCCAGGTCGGGCAACATGTTATTGAGTTTTTCTACCAGGAATATCTCAGTATCAGACCGGAGGTTGACTGCCCAATTAATGTCAATAGGCTCGCCCCCTGTTACATAGTACTTAAAGATAACTGGAGAAATATGGGTGCACTACAGGTACACCTCTGCCTGTCCCTTCGGGGGTACAGGCGTGATGTTTAGTTATGTTAATTATAATATTGTTTTTAATTATTTAAAGGTTGTAAGAACGTGAATGACAACTGCGTGTCAACGCTGGCCACATATTGCCCTGATCTTTCGGGGCTCAATACACAGGGCTGCGATGTAAGTACCCTTTTAAATACAAAACTATAAAGCCTAAACTAGAATTCAGAATCTGAGATATTTATCAAGTTTTGGAACTACAAACTTAAGGCCCTGCAATATCAACCCAATTTTTTTATAAAACAACTTAGACTTATTGTTAATGTTGAGAGGCAATATAATGTAAATGATCTACGTTTCTGAATTCAAATGTGTGTTTCCAAAGTACATATAACGTGGCTATGCTGCCAGCCTTTTTGGCACTTTTCCTGTTGACCGCGATGCGGACGAATTTTTTGATGTCCTCGGTTTCCTCTCCTTTTTATACAAGGTGTTTTTTTTTAATATCCCATAACTCTAGGGTATGAATGACACCATATCAAAGAATCAACTGTCATATGAATTATTTTTGAATTATATATTTTTTTAAACAAAATCAAAGTTAAATGCTGTCCGGTTTAAAAACAATTTTCGAGTTCAACCTGATTGCTACCATGGCACTTAGTAATAAAGTCGTGTTTACATTGGCTGCGTTTCAAGCGAACTAAACAAAATAAGAGCTCACGTCTCAGGTGCGCTGTTACTTACCGAGACGTATGTTTGGCGCCAACCCGATCTCTAGTCGGTATTGTTATTCGAAGGCACGAATCTAACCTACGAATTCATAAAGGCGTTCTTAAGTCTGCAACTCAATTTTGTCTTTGTTAGGCAGCATGAAACTTAACTGCTATTTTAAATTGAGTTGCAACACCAAATGTTGTGTAAATAATGTTCATTAGTCACCCATTCGTAGACCGCAGCACGTGCAGCTTCGTATTAGATACTTTGTCACAAATTTCTCACCCATATTTACCCGACTGCCAAGAAAGACGGATAAAACCTGTGTCTGGGTGTGTATATGTATATAAGTATGTATATCAGTCATCAGGTTACCGTAGTACAGGCTCTGCCTAGTTCGGGACCTGAAGACCTTGTGTGGATGTTGTCCCATATTATTATATTATTATTATACAATAGGCTTTAATTTTTTATTATTTTATTTATCCGCTAAATAGATTCTTTTGTATTTCGTGAATGTGAAAATGTTGTAGGCGTAACTTGTAAACTGTAGATTTGTAGACCAGTTTCTATCTTATTAAGTACCAGGTACCTGTTGACAGGCCTACACTGTCCTCCCATACCTATAAACTGTAATTTGAAAACATTGTAAAAGCCAATTATTTTTTAAAGAGTAACCGTGGAGTAATTATCGGGCTCTTCGCCGTAGAAAACAACCAATTGGAACCGTGCACCTAGCTTCTGACGTTTCATATACGTACGCACCCATGTAGGTTTATATGAAATGATGAAATACTTTGATTCCTAGATAGATATAATATGCTTTATTGTATACCAAATTTTAACAAACTCCTGTATAAAACTAATAATACAAACTCAAACACAAAGCATTTATTTCAAATTAACCAATTACAGGCACTTTTGAATTGTCAAAGAATCAGTCGGTCAGAAATATGAAGCTAGTTGCCCATTCCAAAGCGTAGTAGGTACCTATGGAGAAGAACGGTCAAGAAACTCCATGGACACTCTTTTAAATCAAAATATTGTTACGAAATATTGGTTACATCATTCATGTTGAAATGATACATCTGAGAATGGTGCAGAACGTTAAAAAATCCATCCTTAATAAACAGAAAAAAAAACAAATATTCAATTAAACTAAATAAAGCCGTGGCAACGAGATGACCAGTCCCAACTGACGCCGCGCGTTCACGAACATGACGGATGGATTAGCACCATTCAGCTCAACCATTTTGAAGGGAACTAAATGATCCAGCATGACGTGCTCTCAGCCGCCACGGCACATTCAAGTCAATGAAAGACGAACCCAGTAAATGGTAGCTTTATAGTATGTACAAAGTAATCACACATGTACTACATATTCAGCGGCTTTGATAAATCTTTACATATAATAAAATTAAAGTCGCTTTTCGTGTATGTCTGTGTGACAGCGGTGCTCTTTTAAAATATGCAATGGATTTTGATTCGGTTTTTCCACATGATTTTGAGAATTTAAAATTACATTTATGAGGGTTGCTACACACAACAAGTAAAAAAACCACAAAATGTCTGCTAAGTCATAAATACTAACATAACATCAACACTGTACACTTAGTTCACAATAAACGTTTTGACTTTGACATAATATATTCGATTTTACCGCGCGGCTGTGCCGATTAATAATAATAATCCTTTATTTCAGGCAACTAAGGCCCATAAAACACAAACCATATTATAAGCATATAACAATAACTATAAAGTAATACATATCTAAAAGTAAAGACTACTGCACACGAAGTGACGGCGTCGAGTTACACTGCGAGGTGTCGCGTAGCCGGCCGCGGAAACGCCGATACAGCCAGCACACCTTTTGGCCAAAACTCTTCCTTGAGGAAGGTCATCAAATTGTCAGTAAGAACGCGCACTACGAACGACTTGAAATTAGTGTCATGGCGCCCCTCCAACTTCTCCATCCTCAAGGTCCAGTTGGTCTTCACCCGTATGTACTCTACGATGTCCTGAGCCTTCGTAGAGTGGTGCAAACGGGACACGTATAGCAGCGTCGCCGGTACTGCAGGACGCAGCAGTATGTTAGCTCCTGCCAGCGCCGTCCCACACTGGTTGCGATAAGTAGGCTTCTTTTGTAGATTAATGCCCGCTTATGTGTGTAGCAACCCTAATACAGAAATCACGATGTTTTGTCAAGTGGTAAAAACCTAGCGAAGTAGGGGCGGGCCGCTAGTAATAAATGTTTTAAGTTAATTATTTTTTCTCTCCACAGCAACTAACAGACGACTCAATATCCAAACTCGGGCCAGCGATGCGCCGGATATGCGTGTCAGGGTGTCCCCGATTAACGGACGCCGCTTTATCGGCCATAGCGGCTCACTGCCCCGATATTGTGACCTTAGAGTTGGCGCAGTGCAGTCAGCTGACTGATGCCGGATTTCAGGCGTTGGCTAGGGTGAGTAGTGTTTTTTCTTTATAATTGCTCGGAATGGTGATTAATTTGTGTGAAATTGCTTGGAGTGGTGATTAGTGTTTTGAGGTTAATTTTGGGTTTACAATACGGTTGTAGGATTTTGATGATACCAGCGCTGCGGTATTTGTTTGTTTTTCAAATATCGCAGCATCATGCTGTGATAGGAGCCTTTTTGGCCTCGCACAGGTTTTCTCTTTATTCTTTTTTTTATTGTTTTCATGATTTTGTTAGATTTAATGTTCTTTTTTTATTTTATTTTCTTTTATTGTTATTATTATTATTTGTATTTCCTGTGCGTGTCCCAAATAAAATATATTTCTTTCTTTCTGATGCCTTTTTAAGCCCACTTGCTCTGGGTGGTGATTTTGTAATGTATCGTATAACATTAAATAATACTGTAGGAGGCTTGGACTCACTCCGAAACATAAAAAAAATCTGTGGTTTCATATACAATTCTCAAATTCAAACTCAAAGCATTTCTTTCAATTAAACTAATTACAGGCACTTTTGAATTGTCATGTAATCGGTTCATAAGAAAGACGAAGCTAGTTGCCCATTCCAGAGAAGACTGGGCATGAAACTCTATGGACACTACATGCCCAATCAAGAATTATGGAACAGCTGTTCCTATTTTAGAGTTGATCCCACTATAAAAGTTGTTTCTATTTATGAGTTCAACCCGGTGAAATTATCACTAAACACAATTTTCGATAGACCTTAATCCTTAATCCTTTTCTCTATAAGATTATATTCTTCGACAGAGTTGCAAGATGATAGAACGGATGGATCTCGAAGAATGTGTCCTGATCACCGACAACACGCTCGCCCATCTGTCCATGGGATGCCCCAGACTCGAGAAATTGGTGAGTACATTATACACATAAAATAACATTATACACATAAAATTATACTTACATATCAAATTATACACATAAAAATTATACTTACACGTCAAATTATACATATACAAGTTATACTTACACATCAAATTATACACAAAAAAAATTATACTTACCTACACATAAAATTATACTTACACATCAAATTATACACAAAATTATACTTACACATCAAATTATACTCACACATCAAATTATACACATAAAAATTATACTTACACATCAAATTATACACATAAAAATTTACTTACACATACAATTATACACATAAAATTACACACATACGCCCGTATCACCCGAAGGGTTAGGCAGAGTGTACATACACTGGCCACATTCCGCCAGTTATCACAAGTCCCATGAAAGGGGGCGACCTTATGGCCATCAGCATCATCTGGCTAGCTTTTTCCCAACTTTGTTGGGTTCGGCTTCCAGTATAACCGGATGCAATAGCCATCAACAGGGCACAACTCGCAGACTCTGGGCTACTACTGAGACACCGTTCGTCCATTTGAGGAACCATGACTGCCTCGTTTAATCTAGTGGTCGCAAGGGTGACTACTAAGTATGGGGTCTTGGATTCCATTGTGTTATTGGGTTATATCATCGGTTACTTTATATTATAGTGATCTCACTTAAAAGGTATTATTGTTATCACTACAGACGCTATCCCACTGCGAGTTGATAACAGACTACGGTATTAAACAGTTATCGATGTCGCCGTGCGCCGCTGAACATCTCACCGTGCTAGGTAAGTTGATCTGATTCTTTAATTGCTTCCCAGAGAATAGAAACAGAAGATAACTAAAGATAAGATGCTAGAAGCACGCACTGTACAGAAAAGTAAAATATGCCCAAAATCCATATATTTAAAAAAAAAGTTTTTTTTAAATTTTTCTATCTTAGAATGAAATTATACAAGTAAAATTTCGTCTTGTTTAGGAAATCTAGCACTTTTTTTTGTTGATTATGTGTCTTTCGGAAGTACAGTGCTTCAAGGATCTTTAGGCGCTTAGATGACATTAACATGAAGATTTTTTTTTTAATTCATAAAAATCATGATGGCGTTAGTTCCGATTTTTGCCGCACGCCAAAAGATCCTTGTACGACTCATCTGCCTAGCCTTTTCCCAACTATATTTGTCTAACCGTACACTGCAGCTGAATACCAGTATTTTACTTGGAGCGACTGCCTATCTGACCTCCACAACCCAGTGACTGGGTAACACTATACCCCTTGGTAAGACTGGTTGTCTGACTTTCGGGCTTCTGACGACCCGTAACGACTATCAAAGATCCACGAATGACAGCCAGGACCAACAACTTAACGTGCTTTCCGAGGCACTGAGGGGTCTCAGTGTGTACAGATAGTCTACCCATCCATGGTCCGACCGCGGCAAACGTAGCTTAACCTGATCGATCGACCCGAGTAAAACTTTAAGAAAAGGAGGTTGTTTTTACTCATATCTGAATCTTTATGAGATTTTCTGCAAAACTACTGAACAAATTTCAATGATTCTTTCACTACCTACTAATTTTCAGTGAGGATTGACATAATTAATTAATCTATTATTCACAAAGTCCACAGCTCTTTGAAATTTTATCTTATTATATACAGGGTTACTGGTAACTCGACGTATTCCTTGCAGGACGTCATAGTAGGGTTAAAATGCAACAAATTAAGCCAATTTTTTTAAATATTTTTTTTTGTTCACTAGACAACATTTTGTATGAAGTAACAGCAAAAATCACAAAAAAATAAATGTTTGTTTAGTGATATTTGCCAAGGTTTCTGGCATTTTTGAACTTTTAATTATGAACAAAGATCTGCTACGGCATCAACTATGATATTAAGTTAAATTTCAGTACAGTCGCGCTGTAAATCATTTTTAAATTGGCACCAAATGATTTAATCTGGGATTTTTCATAAAAATACTGAAAATGTAACTAACTCAAAAACTACTGAACTTCGGTAGAACATTTGGTGGCTTAATTTCTTTGCATTTTAACCCTACTTTGACGTCGTGCAAGGAATACGTCGAGTTACCAGTAACCATGTATAAACTAGTCTTACAGCCAATTAAGGATTTACAATTTAATAGCGATACAATACATGCAGCAGAAACAAACATACAGAATGAAGTGAACTGCTAGCACTATCTAAGCATTGCTAAGTGTACAGTGTGGGTGAGTGTGTAGGAATGTGCATGAGAAGTTGCGAATGGGTGTGTGTGAGTGGTATGTGGTGATTGTCTGTATACCTTCTATTCAATTCAATTTAATTTAGATCTCAGTTCGTCACATACTGACGTTATTAAAATTGTTTCCTGAATATATCTTTTGGTATTAAATAATATCAAGATGAGAGAATATTTTGTTAAAATTACTTAGCATCCTATTGTTTATTCTTTTATACATAAAATAATCAACATGTTTCCCTCCAGGTCTAGACAACTGCCCCCTAGTGACAGACGGCGCTCTAGAACACCTGATCTCATGTCACAACCTGCAGCTGATCGAGCTCTACGACTGTCAGATGGTGAGCAGGAACGCTATCAGGAAGCTGAGGGTACGTACTACACATAACATAAAATGATCTAATTTAATTATGTGCAGTTTTTATTGGCACGAAGTTTCTTATCGCTCGTTATATTCTGCGCACTTGGCGAATGAGAGCTAGAATGAAAAAGGTTTTTTCATTTAGTTACCTACTCTCAAACGTTGTTAATCTATTTCCGGGTATCCCACGACACCTCTCGACTTTTTTTAAATTCATTTTATTGTTTTATGTAATTCTCTTGTGTAGAATTAGTATCTAAAAAAAAATATAATAACAATTTCTATGTTTAACTTTTACCTCGCCTTTTATATGAATGTCTCTTTCCAGAACCATCTCCCAAACATAAAAGTGCACGCCTACTTTGCGCCCGTGACCCCGCCCGTAGGCGGCGTGCGCGCACGACCTAGGTACTGTAGGTGCTGTAACATCATCTGAGAGTTGTACGGGCTGTGCGGGTATCATGCCCGAATACAACAGGACAGACACCAATGTTACTATTTTCATTAAATGCCCGAAAAAACAAGCCTTGAAAATAGAAAAGTGGGACATTTTGAATTTTTGTTGGTCAACATGAGTTTGGATCTTTTTCTGGCGAGTGTTGTTATAGGCAATGTTGTAATTATTATCATTAGACGCCAGAAAAAAGGTTGTTTTTCGTTTTATCTTCAGTCAAAATGAGTTGGGTTTCTGTCAAGTGTGTTGCTAACGCCAATATTGTATTAGATTGTGACAAAAAGGGTTTTTATTTCCGGACAAAATGAGTAATTTTTTGGCGAGTGCGTTGTTAAACGTAATTTTTAATGCCCACAGAAAAGATCATTCTTATCCACAGAAGGGACATTGTTGTTGTTATTTCAGCGGCTCATTTTGACTGAAAGAAATCACGCTAGACGCGAATCTGTTACAGTATGAGGCTGCTAATATGGCCTATCCAAAAAAAAAATATAATTTTTTTATCGCGTCTTTTTTGTCATTCATACCTGTGTGACAGTCTGTGTCGCCGAGCTCGAAGTGCCATAGTAACAGACATACAGAACCGGTAAAGCCGGTTAAAAATTCAATTATTGTTCTTAACTCTCAAAAATCAACTACTTAAATAATGGACCCTGGTTGGAGTTCTTTATCCAAATAACTCTCTGACTCCTAAATCTAGCCACAGTGCATATTTTACATGTAGGTTTACTAAAAAATCAAAATATTTGAATCAAATAAAGTTTTTATGCAGTTTTGAAGTCGACATACTGGCCATCATTGTTACAAATTGGAATTTACGAACATCTATAAAGTTACAGAACTTTATAAAAAAAAAAAAAATGCGGGGTGGCTCGATTTAGGTAATCAGCAGAAGTGTATTTGTAATTAACTAATATAAATATATCGGTGTCGATTAATACAATAATATTACTAATTTAAGAGGTGGCCAGCTTTTGCCACCTGCCTTGTAGTCTTGCATAACAGTGGTAATGATTTGACATTGACAGCACCTTTATGTCGTAGCAGTAAGGGCGATTTTATAGTGCAAGTATTATCACTGATGTACTCTCGGACAACGAGATTTGTTGTAATAATATTCGTAGTACCCCGAATATACAGCTTTTTTGGTAAACCATACAAGTTTTCAAACAAAATTGTATGGGCAGATCTTGATAATGCGAAATTCTAGTTTATATTACAAATAGGAATGGTAATATCCAAACTAATGACATTCATGACCTCTATATCGGCTGTAGTTCGGCTAAAATAATTACTATCCATTTTAAATTCTGTTAAATAGGTATTTATAATGCAACATTTGAGAAAATTCGGGGCACTACATCGACTTTTTCAATAAATAAAAAAATACTGTTCACTAGTTTTTAAGTAAATAAGTAAACTTAAACGAACAATATGAAAGCCGAATTCACAAACGCGAATAGATTTAAATGTTTTTTTTTTTAGTTTTTTGTATCACAAATGATACAAAAAATTTGTATATTAACTTAAATATACTAAAACTATTGTAAGTAAGACGAGCTATGTCCAAAAATTATCACTTTTTATATTGCTAACAATTGCGACTGTATAAACGCGCTTACGACTAGTCGTACGACTGTCGCACGACTGTCGCAACGCTGTGTTATTAATTGTTATATTATTGTTATCACGGTGTACATTTGATAAGGGTAAAACGGTTATTGGTCGTGTGATAACAATATTTTGATAATAAGATAAGAATATCCTACTATTAAGAATACCTCTGTCAATATTTGGATCTTTGACAGTCGTTACGGGTAGTCAGTAACCCGGAAGTCTGACAACCAGTCTTATCGAGGTGTATCGTGTTACCCAGTAACTGGGTTGTGGAGGTCAAACAGGCAATAGCTCCATGTAAAATACTGGTATTCAGCTGCATCCGGTTAGACTGGAAGCTGACCCCAACTTAGTTGGGAAAAGGCTCGGCAGGCGACATGATTTGTATCAGTATTTTGACAACTGCCATGTGATATTTTCCATTTTTGTTATTACACAATCAAAAACCAAATTAATCTACATAAAATTATATTTTAAGTAGTCGCTAATATCTAACACTGTTTTATAACGATTGACTGGTGTTTAAGCACGAAGAATGAATAATATAATGTCGAGAAATTACTGACTACAAGGTATATAAAAAACATCACGCTTGTGTCTTGCGACGGGGTATCCAGAGGTGTATTAATTCACCCACATTTCGGCGGTATGTTAAGTCCCATATTATAGTAGCAGGGGTAGGTAAGTGGTAACGTCCGCGACTACCCAGTTGTAGGTCGTAGGCTCGAACCCAGACGACAGGCGTTTTGCTTTGTGTACATTCTTTCATCAGCACTGCTCTCAAAACGGTGAATGAAAACATCGTGGCGAAACCGGCATGTCCTAGAACCAAAAAATCTACGACATCGCACTCTTTCCGCGTGTTGGATTACGGCCCTCTCCCTCTCACAGAGAGGGGGGGGGGGGGCTGTGTCCCAGCACTGGGAACTTTATAGTTTGAATTTGCAATATCATAGGGGGCAAGCCTATTGCCATCTAGCGGGCACAAATTCAAACCGACTATTTAATGTGTTTTGAAAATATGCCATTTGTCGACTGCCTTGTTAGTCTAGTGGTTGAAAGCGCTACCGCTGAGGTCCTGGGTCCGATTCCCGGGTCAGGCAAAGTGTTATTGGGTTTTTTCATCTGAAGTTTCTCAGTAGCAGCTCGGGAGTCTGTATTTGTGCTCGTTTGATGACAATAGACTCGCCCCCTATTACTTGGGACTTAGCGAAATGTGGGTGTACTGTAGGTGTGTACACCTCTGCCTCATCCTTCAGTTAGTACGAGCGTGATGTTATGTTTGTAATTTGTCGTCGATATATTAAATGAGAGATATTTCCCATAATATTGACACGAAAGCATTTCAATTTATTTTTACCGAGTAATGCATATTTATAATAATAACTGTATTAGCTGACTGAAAATTATGAAAATCAACTGAATACACATACATACATAAAACTCGCGCCTTCTTCCCAGGCAGAAACTACAGAACGCCACCTGCCACGGTCCTTACATACTCCTTTTGCTTCATTTATGTGCAAAGTGATTTTTTTTTTAATTATTTTTAAAATATCGAAGTGGTGCTTGTATTTCATGTGGACATAATAATGTATTTTATGTGGATATAGACAATGTATTTCCCACGGACATGACTATATATTTTCTGTGGACATAAGATTGTATTGTTTTGTGTAGGACTGCGTATTATCTACGTATTTTCTGTGGACGTTGATAATGGTCCAGCAGTAAACTCCTGATGGTTTGAAAACGTATTAATATTCAGTTGATTAGACATACACACACATAAATATTGACCTTATTGGTGATGGTTCTTTAGAAAGGTCCGGTGCACGATGCTTGTGTATGTATTTGTGATTTTTGAATTAAAATGTAATTTCAGTTGATTTTCATAATTTCCTAAAACAGCTACATTTTTCTCATTCCTACAAGTTTATGAAATAAATAATGTTAATAAGACAGTTTGACTCTAATACTGCCTCTTATAAAATATATATATAGTCAGTTGTGGGATATTAACTAACTGTGATTGATCTGTTCAGATGAACATGATCTCTATGGGATGCTGTGACAGTCTGAACGAAAATTTTATTGTACTAACTACTTTTTTAACATAATATTTTAAGCTGTTTCGTATTTTATATACAAATTCAAGACTAAGAGCTCGTGTGGCGCCCGAATATCGAGCTTTTTTGTGTAGTCACACTTTTTCAAATGGGTCAAAACTGTTTTGTGGTCAACCCCTAACATTTCAGCAATGTCGTAACTACTAAAATCTTGCTCCATCCACTTTTGCAAAAATGGCAGCGACTTTGTACGTAACAGGGCGACCAGAGCGAGCTTCATCTTTAACGTCAAAATTCCCGAACTGAAAACGCTGGAACCCACTTTGTGCTACTCTTACTGTTACAGCGTTAAACGTCACATATTTATTCCCGGCTTGTGTCGCATTTACCTTTTTTTTGGAATAAAACTTCAAAATTTATTTTGTTTAAAAAAAAGTGAAATGGCGGGAAATCGTTTCTACTTTTTCTTTTTTATAATTTCGTCTTTTTAACGCTATCAAAACCAGCCAGGTCCAAACAGTAGATACAGCCAAAGAGATTTTACTACAACTTGATACCTACAAAATACGAAAAAACTTTTTCCCCGATCTATTATTTTATTTTGAAACAAAAAAAAAACACTGTCAGAAGCTGGTGTTTTAATGTGGTACAATAAACAAAAAAAGACCTGTCTCAGCATCCTATAAAGATGGGGAAGTATTTAATAATAATAATTAATGATTACGTGTATGTGATTTAATATAAGTATACATTATTTGTATTGTGGAATCTTAGACTCTGTAGTGTGATTTTTCACAGCATTCTATTGAATAAAAACAACTGTTTGTATTTTTTATTTTCGTATTTATTTTGCTTTACTTTTTCTCTCACCCCCATTTGTTTGCACCATGAGTTATCTCCCTCGTGTCCTTCATCATCACTCATACTCTCCTGTCCTTATCCCAATTCATTTATGCTCGGCGTAACATGTATACAATTTATCTTGCACACTTCTCTATTAGTTATCATATCATTTCAGTAGTGACCTGTTTGCTAGCCGTATCATCAATCGCTCACACACAAGCTTTTGATAATATATTATACGAGTATAGGTGTAAACAATTAACAAATTACATAATATGTAGTACATCTCCATGTATTTTCAAAGATTTTGCTGATCGACTCTGAACATCGGTTCCACAAAAAATTGCACACAGTGAAGTCAAAAGTGTCAAGCTACAGTTTCCTAGAAGAGCGGTGGCCGTCACATAACGGCCGTCATGAAAATGATGGCAGCGCGGTATTACTTTACGGTGTCGAAAAACGCTCTCTAGGGAAACAACAAATTACTTGAATAAATAACGTTTCAGTGACGTCGTTTGTCAGCAAATTGCGGACGCTATGTGGTGGTCACGGCAGTCTTAGGAAACCCTAACTATAATAATAATAACCCTATCTATCATATAAAAATATTTATTAATTCAATTATAACCTTAATTTCATATTGAGGCTGGCAGGGACATCGAGGCGAAAACTGTCAACCCTGGACTCGGTACCTAATTTATTCTGAACCCCGATACGTGGAAAATTATGGTTGGTTATTTGAAAAACAAAATGCTGTTCCATATATTTTGCCCGCGTAGGTATTGCAATTTTCTATAAAATAGCATCTTTTTTTATAAACTACGAAAAATGTACACTAAATAATATAACGCTGGGGTGTCTGATCATGTGCTGAGTTTGTGGTAATACTACGCATTGATGTCCCTTCCACCCTGTATTATTTTATAATAGAAAATTAGCTTTAAAATTACGAATTAGTTTTTCAAAATAATAAAATGATGTAAACTTAAAATACATAATTATAAAGAATGGTACAGGAATGGATTTTAGGTCTTGATGTGATAAAAGTCATAATTATTAAGGATATGTCTGATTACTAGCAGTAGGTACTTGTAAAAATATACAAGCTGTTTGCTTAAGTATAATATTAATACATGATAGTAACTAGCAAAATGTTTACCTTTACCAATTTGCGGACTTTTTTGTCGACAATATCTACTTACAGGGTTAAATTAAATTAGTTAGAGAAACTCAGCAGACTTAATGGGTGACGTGCTAACATGCTGATAAAAAAAAAATTGTTCGTGTTTTTTTCGGGGTCATCGACCTTAGTTATTTACTTGAAATTCGGAACTCATACCTCTAGTACGATACTACAAAAAACATCACCGAGTTTTTGTTATTTGTTTTATCATGTTTAGAGATACTCATCACGTCTGCGGAGTCTCGCTGAGTAATTTGATTTGACCCTGAATAATCGATTGAGTCTACCCAGTCTATTAAAAATGCCACTAGAATCGAAAACCGTATAGATACTTAATGTAACTCATCATCTATGTATTGCTCCTTAACATACAGGGTTGTTGGTAATACGTCGGCAATCCATTAAGGGTATGTAGGGGAGGTCATTTGCAACCAAATGGCCCTTTATGACCCCTACGCAAATGTCAACCATTTCCGAGTAATTTGGCATTTTATATTTTTTTGGCAGTATATAAGTTTGAACATTTGTTTTAAAAATAACAAAGCATGATTGTTTTAAAATTATTGTTATCTGGTTCTACTTCAATACATAGTAATCAATCATAAAATGACAATTAACATTTTTTTTTTTTTTTAAATGAGAGCACTCAATTTTTAATATTTTGAGCAGGTTATTGAACTTAAGTGGTTGATTTCTGCAAAAAAACATGGATACACTTTATCGACAGAACATTCCAAAAATATGTACCTACAACTTCTCAGCTATCCAACGAGATACAATAAGATACCAGATATCTTAAGGTTGACTGATAGAAAATGCCTACCTCTGTACATTTGTGTGCTTAAACTGTTAAATAAATAAATATCTTCAAAAAAATGTAAAATGTCAAATTACTGGAAAATTGTTGACAATTGCATAGGGGTCATTTGGTTGTAAATGACCTCACCTACATCCCCATAATGGGTTGCCGTCGTATTACAAATAACCCTGTATATTTATTTCATGTCAACGATGATTTATAATAAATAGAATACCCATTTGATATCCACATGGTGTAATTGCAATAGCTTTAATGGTGTTATTATACTGATCATTATGACCAACTTTTAGTGCCTTCCCCTACGCTTATAGGTATCCAGATTAATACCAACCAACCAGCTTCTACTATGCGACCAACAAAGAAAGCGCGTAGAAGCTGCTACTCCATACATACATGTTTGCATAACTCGACAAAACGTCGTCTTCATGAAAAAAAAGAGGGGCTCGTGGCTAAGTAATTAATAACAACCGCAGGGGTCGATTGAAGGTTAAACTACGCTTGGCGCGGTCGGTCCGTGGATGGATGATCATCCATTACATGCCAAGACCCCTCCGTCCTTTGAAAAGCACGTTAAGCCGTTGGTCCCGGCTGTCATTTGTAGATCTTTGACTGTCGTTACGGGTCGTCAGATGCCAAAAAAGTGGACAACCAGTCTTCCCAAGGGGTATCGTGTTACCCAGTAGAAACTGGGTTGTGGAGTTGAGATAGGTAGTCGCTCCATTTAAAATACTAGTACCTATTCAGCTGGATGCAGCGGTTAGAGTGGAAGGCGACTCCCAACATATCTAGTTGGGAAAAGACTAGACTGTTTGAACTCGACAAAATGTATGGAAACGATTTCTTTGTTGATCATTATAATAAAAGTTGTTCATGATAACGAGTAGGTACAATGACACCTGTTCCGATTTTCAGTTATTTCAATTACTTACACCATACAAAAATATTTTAGCAAACATAAGATGCCTAATTGATCTTTAAATCAATGTTTAAAATAAGTGACAGTTAGCTTTGTCTATTGCAAAATAGTTCTATTAACTATCTGCATAAGATTAAATGTGTTCATAAGTGTATTAGAAAAATTTAAAAAAAAAACACTGAAAATTTACGTTTGAAACGGATTTTTTGACTAACATAGCTGTTCCAAAAGCAGTCTGTTTAAAATTCGATAGATTATGTTTTACGTCAGCGCTTCCCGGAATCTTGTGATGGATAAAGGCGCACTTCCACTGACGCTGTGTACGGCCTGTTCGAATAGTAGGTAGGTAGGTACCTACCTATCTGATGAAAATGTAAACGAATGGATCAGAAACCATACGTTGTTGATGTCAATTGGTAGTCTCAAATCGACTGCTTTGATTTGATTATTTGAATACTTGAACCCGAAATTCTAATTTTAAATCACCTTGCAAGTTCTTTTTCCTTTGACAATAATTGAGGTTAGTTTTATAACCACAATTTTGTAAGTAAATTTTATTTGTTTAAACATGGTGTACATGATACATTGCATGCAGGATAGTAATGGGATACAGAAAGTTCTAAGATGTTCAGCCGCATGTCGTGGCGTAAAAACTGGCAAGAAGAGATGGTGCATAAACCGTGATAAAATTCATTAAAATTACATTTCTTCATTATTCATTAAATATTAGGTATAATTACAATTCAATAAGCATATTTTTTTTAGATACAATTCAATGTCAAAGTAGTCATTAAATAAATTGGTTAATAAAAATTTGAATTACTGTCATTAAAATTTTCAATTCCAAATTTCAATTATTCCAAAAAATACAATAGATTACAATAACATGTCAAAAATACAACATTGCCATCTCAAAAATTAAGAAAATTGTCCTCTTTCATAATCTCTGCTATACTGTAATTATGCTCTTTCAGTTATTAAACTCTTCAACTTACTTTTAAGAGCAGATATACATGTTTTCATGTTTTATTTATTTTTTTTATATGTTTTGTTATTCATGTTTTTGTTTACATGTTTTCCACGATTTGGGAAATGTATTAATAATGATCGGAGCCATGCAGAAGATGCTCGATTGGTCGATGATTTTTACAAATTAGAATTTAATAATGTATCAATAATCGTAGAAAACAGGAGAAACCTTTCTAAATTCAGGAGAATGTGTTACTAATTCCCTTTGCTTAGTGATTGCGTAAGTATCTGATGAAAAGGTTTGGTTACACTTTAATCAGATACTTTTGGAACATACTATGTATCTACAGAGAGGTTACGCAAGTTAGTTGCGCGGTTCATTTGTTTTAGAGCCACGCATCCGTGCGTAGCGTGGCCGTGGGTCGCAACTCGCAGTGGACGATCCCGCGGCGCTTACATTTTCATATAACGCGAAGCTAAGTACACGTGCGTCGCGTAGCAGTAGTTGACCTGCGCCTTTATTTTATTTCGGCTCAATAATCTTACACAATAGGCCTAATTTCACAAGCTAAGTAAAATAAATATAATATACAAGGTGGAGACGACAATACGACATTAAATTAAATTGCGTATATCTATTGATGTTCCCAGCCTGCATACAAAAATTCAATCAAATATATCCAATAGTTTAGGCACAATAGCTAGTCAAAGATTGGCAAAACCCATAGTCGGCCCATCACTACTATTTTAGTTTGTTTGAAAAAATCACTTTTGTTATTTCGGTGTTAGGATTAATTTGATAGTTTCAAAATACTCCTATTGCATTAGTATTGCCAGTGTTTTCATTTATTGTCGTATTGTTGTCTCCACATTGTATACCACAGCATTTCATTTACCTAAGCGTTCTACAGTTTCAAATCAATGTTAAATGTATCAAATAATGAACATAAATGTCCACGTCCACTTGAAAATAGTTTTATTTAATTACCCGTTGTCCGTAGGTACATACATAACTAGCTGACCCCGCGAACTTCGTACCGCCTAACATTCTTTTTATTTTTTAATTTTTCTCCGTATGAACCATCCTCGTACTTCAAGGAATATTCTAAAAAAATAATTAGCAAAATCGGTCCATCCGTTCTTGAGTTATAAAATTACAACGAAAAGTGGCATTGATTTTTATAGGTAATACATAATACATTCATTACAGGACAATCTGCTGTTACACATCGAGTTTTCTACACATACTTGGTCCCGGCCACGGAGCAGAAACAAAGAGGAGGTGTTGCAATCAAAGTAGTCCATCAGCCACCAATGTAGTCGTTACGTCACACGGTAGTTGCACTACTTGCGACCAGGCGGCGCTTTCGTCAGTACAACTGTCATAGTGAAGCGGATAGGTTGTCATGTATTTGTTTAGTCTTTTAAACGATTAGAAAGTATTCCCGACCCATACTCATTGCATTAACATGAAATGCTGTTTTATCTTGCAGAAGTTATACGGATCAATCAAATTCAAACGGAATAAAGATATCTTTCCACTCGTAAGTCAAATTAAAGTTAAATTTGTAATTTATTTCTTCTCGAATGTTCGGTAATTGCCGCCCCCTATCGGCAAGTAGCGGAAGTACTGACAAATTGCAGGTCCGGACTCAGACTTTTTTGATAAGCACATACCTACATATATGCTATATGAAAAGTGAAGTCAAATAGATGTCGAGTTTCGGCAAAAAACGGAATTCGGTTTAGTTTCGGTAACTAAGTTCAGAAGAAAAATTTAGAAGAGGAGAAGATTTAAAGATAAAAAAAATAAAACTATGATTATAAAAACGTTTTCTTTATTTTTCCCTCACACTTGTTAATTTCTGGAAGTTTCGGTTTCGGTCGAATCTGAAACCGCTGCCGAAATTCGGTTTCGATTTCAGTCAAAAAATTTATTTCGGTCGGACATAATAGAAATAAAACTATATCGGTATATTATAAAACTATTAAACCTGAATCCGGCTCCTTACAATAAAAGTGACACTTAATGAAACATAGCAGAACTCTTACGACATCTTAGGACATCTGTCTAATTTACCTATGAGTTGATTTTGCTACTAGCCACTAGATGGATTTCTGCTGTTTGGGCTCCCCCCGCACCCCGCGAGGCTGCGACACTACTTTTGTATGGAGAATGACTTTACAACACCTCCTCTTTGTTTCTGCTCCGTGGTCCCGGCTGTCATTCGCAGATCTTTGACAGTCGTTATAACCAGAGATCGGAATATTAGGTAGAGTTATTTATGTTCCTTGGAAGGTGGGTAGGCCTTTAGTGTGGGATGCAACTTGTGTCGATACTCTTGCGCCATCCCATATTGCTGACTCGGCGTGCTGTGCAGGCGCTGCTGCTGCGGCTGCGGAAAACCTCAAACGGCGAAAGTATAATAACCTTATCGGCAATTATATTTTCGAGCCGTTTGGGGTTGAAACCCTCGGGCCGTGGGGTCCGAGTGCTCACGGTTTGTTCAACGAAATCTCCAAACGGCTTGTTGACACTTCCCGGGATCCAAGGGCTGGCCTTTACCTTGGCCAGAGGCTTAGCATTGCCATACAACGTGGCAATGCCGCCAGTCTCTTGGGTACTTTACCAGTCGACAGCGATGCAGAGGAATTTTTCGACGCCATATTTTAATTTGTTAATAGTTTTAGTTAGTTTAGGTTATTATATTTTATATTTTTGTTTGGTTAGTTTATATAGTTATTTGAAAACAAATAAATATTCTAATCAGCTCAAAAAAAAAAAAGTTATTTATGTACTTGCATCGAAATGTTGATATTAATATGGATCTTCCCGGGATTTCTAATGGACTATCCCGTGGGGCCAACAATATTACAAATAAATAATAATAAAATACTCGGAGATAGACAGACAAATAAAACAAAGATACATTTTTTTTTAAAATGTTGCCCCACAGTAAGAATTTCTCCTGTATCGTAGGTGCGTTTACAAACATTTAATCTCACATACACAAACAGCCAGACCCGGAACAACTACTTGTAGGTCATACAAATATTTGTTCCGTGCGGGAATCGAACCCGCGACACGCAGCGCTTAACCTCTGCGCCAACTGTGACAAAAAAATTGACATACAATTTTTATTAGTATTATTATGGGAGCGTTTCGAGCTGCGCTGTCATCGATTTGAGTTTGCTACTGTATTATAATTAACGATAACGTTAAAATCCATTTTAAAGTTTCGTCCCGATTAACGGTACGGTTTTGCGGTAGATATAACGTTGAAGCCTTCTCAATACAGATGAATATGTTACTGATTCGCTTTAGTGAATGATTGTGTAAAAAATTACCCTGAACTAGGTTTGTAAACACTTTCATCTGATACCTTTGGAACAGACTTTAGTAGAGGGATAGGTTTTATAAATAAATAATACCACAACAACGATTCACAGTATTTATTACGACTTATATGGTACAACACAACGATCAGTCTGCAAATTAACGTATTGATGAGCAGCTCAAGCGTGGCCTGACAAACTTCAGTGCCGGTACTTATAGTGACAATAATTATGTGCTTCGTAATTCAAATAAATTATTTCATGAAATCTGATTTATTCCAGGTTTTCTACATTTTTGGAGCAATATGTTTGCATCAAATTGATGAAGTGTGTATAGTAGGACACAACTTATTGTGCAGTGATTTCATGAGTTCCCATTAAATCCACCGGCGGGATTGTGTAACACATATAAAATGCCAATCGATCGCAATGCCTTTCATTTCGACATTCATTGCTTCTAAGATTTGAAAAACTCGTCTGTTCAACAACGTAAATAAAGCAAAAAACCTGGCTGAACTGCCAAAATGAAAGGCGATGTGTTGTGATCGATTGTCATTTTGTGTGTGTTACGCAAATACCTCGCGGGTTAGATAAGTCCAGGCGCTAATTTTGGTCATTGGAGTAGATACCATTAATGTCACTTTAAATTGTCTCTTACTGTACTTAATACATAGATTTTCTTAGCCAAGTAGTACCTTTAAAGCTATTTTTGGTAGAGATAGTGCCAAACGAATCAGTGTAAAGTTTTTTTTTTTTCTATATGATGCATCACTCATTTATAATGTTCTCATTGTAAACGTCGATTTTGTATAAGTATATAGGTAGATATTGAAAATAGAAAGACCCAGAAGGCGTCTGGACCGAGATTGTTATTTTTTTTTTCGAGATTCATTATGTATGAACTAAAAATACAGCAAATACATTTATAAAGGTTGCATTGTGGCTAGTTTAAACGTAAATCATTATACTATTTGACAATAATGCATCCATTTTTAAACAAAACGTAAAAACCTATTGTCACTGTTGTACAAAAAAGAGTTCTGTATCTAATTTTAACATCACACACACACACACTTCTAAATTCTACACACGGACAAGTACATGTTCTCTATACACATATTATATATTCCTGGGTATATAGGTAAACGATATATTTATTGTGCTTTGCAAAACGAATGGCACTTGCAGACTTGGTAAGTCAAGTGTGACTCATGACTTTCTTATGGGACTTTTAAGTTATTGGATGGCAAACGAATGATGGTCACCGCCATCTATAAACATATCTGCAATACGAGAGGCATCGCAGATGTCTTGCCATTCCGGAGGTAAGTTGGAATGTCTCATGTGGCTGTAACTACACCGTCACAGATACTTTTCCAACCGGAATCTACTAAGATGATCACAGTGAATTAATTAAACATATCGTCGCTTAGGTAACAATACCGCGTAAGTCGAAAATTGGTCATATGACGTTTTATACTTCATTGGATGGGATAGATTTTGTCGGCGCGCATCGAATGATGTTAGAATTTTTTTTTAATTGTCCAGTCGCAGCGCGTTATTCAAGTAGTTGTTTATCTAGTATCTAGTGAATCAAAAGTATTTCAAGTAGTTTTTTATCTCTCCTGGAAACTTGTCAAATTTAACTTGCGCGGTATTGTTACCTAAGCGACGATATGTGAAAACCCATAAAGAAACAGATTTAAGATTTCATTATAATATAATATATAATAAAATTCAATATTTATAAATCAAGTAAGTACCTAATTTATGTTTTTTTATTACATTAATATTGGTACAAAAATAATAATATCATAGGAAAAGTCCTCTAAATAATATTTAGGAATTTATATCTTAAATACAAGATTATTTATACTAGAAATGGCCTTAATAATAATATATATAAAGTTAAATAAGTGAAAATAATACAAAATTATACTAAGTACAAACTAGTATATTATATACCAGACAAGAGTGACTAATAAAACACCACAAACCACAAATACAAAACGCATACGGTTGCTGGATCATGGCCGGCCTGAATATAGGCTCTCCGAACTTCGCGCATGTGGACTCACTCACACTCGTCTCATGTTCCTAAAAATGTTATTGCGCAGCCTTTTGGGGAAACTTCGGATCGGCCATGATTCATCAGCCGTATTATAATATTTAAATAAAAAGCATCTTTTGAGCGATATCACGGTATGAGATACAGGAATGATAAAATATCATTATCAAAATGCAAGTTTCTGAATATTATATCTAAAAATCAAGCAAGATTGGACTGGTGAGTAGAGGTTGTCGTAAATCATTTCTCCATACTATATAATCAGCCTATAATGTTCGCACTGGTGTGACTCAGGCTTTTGAGAGGGAGCGGGACGTAATGCACCACGGACACTGCGCGTTGATAGGTGGTTTTCGAACTTTAGGTTCTAAGACATGCCGGTTTCCTCACGATAATTACTCTCACCGTTTTGAGGGCAGTGTTAAACAATAAATTTCACAAAGTAAAGTGTATGTCTGTAAGCGCTGTAGGGTTTCAACTTCAACCCACGATCAACAACTTGAAACTCAAGGCCGTAAGCACTGAGCCACCAATGCTCTACATCCATGCTTGCTTGATTTGAAATATAAATGAGTATAATATTTGAACACCAGCAAATTCGTTTTCTGGCCAGACGCACCAAATTTATTTCTATAGATTAAGTTTAAAAGTCCCAAAATGTAGTGCTTAACTGAATAATGCAGAGAGAGCTATAGTGTACCTATAGAAGACGTAGGCATTGACGTAGATATTGCTTATTACTTAGCTAGGATTTGAGATAACATCACGCCTGCATTAATTGAAAAGATAGGCAGAGGTGCAGCTACAGTACACACACATTTCGCCAGATAACTCCCTTGTATATATATGTATAGCCATCAACTGAGCACAAATCCAGACCGGGCTACACTCCAGATGGAAAAATAGGCAGTTATTGAGAACTTTGCAAATTTTGTAGTGATTTTATTTTGATTTTTATTTGACATTGAATTTTATTTTATTTTGAATTTTATTATGAAATTATCAATAACAAATAATAATCTTGCGCTAGCAGATCCCATTAATTTGTTAGCTTTGTGTAGTGTTTGGGTCACCAAGATACAGGCTGTGCCTAGTTTGGGACCCGCTGTTAAATCTGTTGTAAGTTTTCTGTTGGTTATAATTTCATCCCATTTTACTTAGGTATATACTTGTGAACTATGTGTAAGTATACTAAATGAATTTGAATTTGAACTGCCTGACCCGGGAATCGACCATAGGAGCTCATGCTTACCATAAGCGCTTGCGACCACTAGACCAACGAGATAGTCATGTTTAGTCGCATGCCAGTCCAATAGGTTTAAAATGGTAGTCAATTTGCTAAACAATTAATTTCCCAGACTTCACGTGATAAACTCTAGCTTAGTAAAAAGACCAAAACACATATGCGCCATAAATTACAAAAAAAAAAATACTAATATTTTATTACTACTTAAAACTAACAAGTGGTTTTCAAAAAATATCAATTTCAGTAAGGTACCTAGAAGTGGCGGATAGTACAAAAATAATTTTAGGATTCAATACTTCAGATGAAGACGAAATAATTTTGTATCTTCATTCTTTTTACTTTTGCAAGACGAGCAAAATATAGTTGTGAACATATTATGAAAAACTGGGGCACTTTTTAACCCTCTGTCATATACCGTTTATCCGATGTTTAGATAAAGTCCCACAATTCAATGGCTTCCTTCCTAGCTTGCCTAGGTCATTCTGTGGATGGGTGACCATCCATTACCTACCGAGACCCCTCCGTGACTCGGAAAGCACGTTAAGCTGTCGGTCTCGGCTGTCATTCATAGATCTTTGACAGTCGTTACGGCTAGTCAGAAACCAGTCTTACCAAGGGGTATCGTGTTACCCAGTAACAGGGTTGTGGAGGTCAGATAAGCAGTCAATCCATGTTAAATACTGGTATTCAGCTGCATCCGGTTAGACTGGAAGCCGACCCCAACAAAGTTGGTAAAAGGTAGGCAAATGATTAAATTAGTTAAATATTATTGTTAGCCAATGTTGAATGTTGTTGCTATTCTTTATTAAATAAATAATATACAGAGTTGATATGACAGAGGGGAATTAAATTACACTACGTATACTATACGTGTTTAGTATTAATTCGATACGGTATAAAAATAAAAAGCACCAAAAATGAGTTTTTTTTTTCAAACATACGAAATAGCTTACAAATCAGAGTAAAACGCAACCACCCTTTGTAATGAAAGTGCAAGAGTGTGTATTTATTGCTTCCTTATTTGCATTGCCATCTTTTTAGCGAAAATATTTGATTGTACTTATGACTTGCGTCAGACGTAATCAGCTGTTAGGAAAGATACATCGTGTTCAAACGGGGCAAAAACTTTAAAAAATCATTTGCGACTAAACTACTGCTCCTATTTAATTGATTCTTGGTACAGAGCTTGAAAATGGTACGTAGTATTATAGGCAGTTTAAAGGAAAGCCCCTCTGTCGTATCAACTCGGTATATGGGCGAAGGAGCCATATAATAATTTTACCCGTCTTCAATATCGAAAAGTTTAAAGATCAATTATCTAATAAACTCCAAAATGTCAAATAATTTCGAAGGTACAACGTAGATTAGACGAATACAAATATTTTTGTTTTGTGCTTCTCCTTAATATAATTTAAATTCAACGCACAGGTACATAACTATTCTAAGTAAAGCTATTCACGAGATTTTGTTTTACAGACATACATACAAACGTTCCCTTAACTTAACTTATTTTAATAGTGGAAAAGCATATTCTTCTAGTGTATATTTTCTAAAATAAAGCTAAATACTGGCGCGTCTGAGCTATATTCCCCCTAATCGTTAAGACCCTAAGCGGTTAGGAGATTTAAACCACCCCAATCGGTATTGTACTAAGTTTAGGAGGTCTTTGTGACCTCCAATGAAATTTTAGGGTCTAATAAGACCTCAAAAAAATTGGAGTGTATGTTTTGAGTATCTTTAATACTTCAGTAACGATGCAGGGATTATATAGCTCTGAATATTTACAAATAGAAAGATTTCACAAACAATATCCCGTTGTTTTTTATTATTATTAAAGTAATACCTACTTCATTTCGACATCAAAAGAATAGAATAGAATAATTTAAAGCCATCACGGAGATTTTGAACTTGGTAACCAAAATGGTTACCAACATTGGTATTACAGTACCACCCACATAAAGTTAGTTTTGTTTAATGTTCCATGTAATAAGGGGGGAGCCTATTGCCATCAACTGTCAGATCCAGACACCGAGCTGCCACTGAGATATTGTTAATGGAAAAACCGAATGCTAATTACTACAATATAATCGTTTTTATGGCAGTCTTACCAGCATGTCATGTTTTGCATTTACTTTTGAGATTCTTTAGAGACTATACATAGAGGTGGTGACTACAGTTGAAAACTATTAGAGAAAAATGGAAGAAAAAGACTACAAATAATTTGGGATAAAGACAGGAGAGTGATAAAGATTCTTTACAGAAAAATATTATTTGTAAAATCTTGACCATAATATTTTTATAAAATATGCCTTATAAAAAAATCTAGACTGGTTGCAATGTTCAGCAAACTATAATTAAGTCTGTAGATTGTTTAATAAATAAGTCAATGCGTCAAAAGTATTTTGCATTATTTCGTAAGTTTTTACTACTACGCAAAACGACTAGGTATTCGATCTAAAGTATCGATACTTCTGGTACGTTACTTATATGTTTATTCGGTACTTTTCAAGCGATACTCGTAGTTTATCGATATTTAACTAAGGATGATGTCATTTTTTTTTCAATTTCATAAAAACTTCATTCGTAAAAAAACTATATTTAGTTATCGATACTTTCGCTACAACACTAGTACATAAATCGTTACTTTAATATCGACGAAATTAATAGCAGTCCCTAGAAACGCTTACAGACGAAGCTAGTTATGCATGCATGATAGGCGCCCCCCTTGATATTCATTCATTTTTTTTTTAAATATCGTTTGGCATTTCATACTTATTTATTGAACAATCCATATATAACCTATTCTGCTGTCAAATCCCATGTCAACTTACGTGAATGCATAATCAGCCTATAATGTTCCCACTGTTGCGACACAGGTTTCCTCTCTGTGAGAGGGAGTGGGACATAATCCACCACGCGGGCCCAGTGCGGTTTAGTGGATGTCTCATGTCTACGATTTTTTTGTTCTAGGACATGTCGGATTCCTCACGATGATTTCCTTCACCGTTTTGAGAGCTGTGGTAAGGAAAAATTTAACACAAAGTAAAGCGCCTGTCTGGGTTCGAACCAAGGACCTACAACTCGTAAAACGCGGCCGTTTTCACTAGGCCTTCACTGCTTTCATCAATCACAACAGCTCAAATGATATTTGACAGTAGATAAGATTTCCAGAAAATGGTATCATTGACAGACTTAAAAAAGTATTATTTAGACACTAGAATGGTACTTTATACTTGTGTCTTATATTTCGTTGTAATTCTGCTTAAACTATTTATTTTTATTTTACATTAATTTTAACAAAAAATACGATATTTTACTAAACCTACTATTATAGTAGGTTTAGTAAAATATAGTATTTTTTGTATATAGTAGTACTATATGTACAAGAACATGGCAACTTTTATACTAGCTAAGCAATGCCGACAGTGCCTGAATAATCTTAACAGTGAGATGTTGAAAATAATCAATCTATCAAATAAGAATAATAATTGCAAGATCAGTGCATTTTACAGATAAATTATAAATTTAATTATAATTATATGACGTATTGATATATCGATCAATATAAAAGCCTCCGTGCCTCGGAAAGCACGTTAAGCTGTTGGTCCCGGCTGTCAATCGTAGATCTTTAACAGTCCTTGCGTTACGTCGTTAGTCTGACAACGAGCTTGACCAAGGGGTATCGTACCTATTGACTAGTAACTGGGTTGTGGAGGTCAGATAGGCAGTCGCTCTATGTAAAATACTGGTATTCAACTGCATCCGGTTAGACTGGAAGCAGAGGCTAGGCAGATGATATAATCGATATATCAACATATCGATAATTATATTATTATATTACAAAAACTATTTGACTAAACATCAAAAGTGTTTTATTTATTATTACCTTAAATTATTGAACATCAATGCTTAATAAGCTATGGCATATAAATTCTATGTATTATTCTTAATTATAAATAATTATAACCATTTTATATTCATTATTTGTGGAGGTCAGATAGGCAGTCGCTCCATGTAAAATACTGGTATTCAGTTGCATCCAGTTAGACTGAAAGCTGACCCCAACAAACGGTTGAGAAAAGGCTTGGCAAGCAGATCAAAGGCCGACATTTAAGATACACGTAAAAGGGAGCGAAGCTAATACCATTTATCGGATATATGTATAATCTTCGGCCAAAATTATTTATAATCAAGTTAATAAATAATTTTTATTAAAGCAATAATTATTAATTATAGTTTTTTGCCTAAAATTTATTTATTATATAGGCTTGCCGATTATCTTAATAAACACTTATTATGTAGTTTTTTATAATTATTTATAGTTTCTGCATGTATTGCTATGTTATTTTATCACAGAGTCGTGAAAGATATAAAGGTGTGTTCACACCTGCGACTAATCTATGCGATTAATCGAAAGTCCGTGTTAAATATGAATGGTCTTGGCGGCGCTAACTGCAGTTGGTTTGACAAGATATATATCAGAAATCGTCATAGTTTTTATTCCCTGTAAGGTTGAAGAGAGCAGATTTTTTTAAAAGAAGAATAATTTGTGATTTTGTATGTAGCGGGTAATTTTTGGAACAACTGATCCGATTTCGAAATTTTTTTCACTTATGGAAATATACAATATTGCCGAGTATTATAATAAAATAAGAAATTAGTCATAGATAAAGAAACTGGTCTTACGCTGATGATTCAAAGACCACTTTTCCTAAGCAATAAGGATTTGAAAATGCAAGAGTGAAATGAGAAAATCCTTAAACATTTTTAGCTAATATTTAAGCCAATTATTGTCATATCATTATGGAAGACTACGGTTTATTCTTGCTAGGGCAATCCACATTAAAGAGTCGGTAGGTGAGCGAAGTTGTGAAGGAGTATGTCTATGAGCAAGTCTCTTGCCAAACTGAAGGGGAAGCTTGCCACGGGGGGTGGCGGACGAGATCAGCTCCCGTCGATTGTGTCTACTAACTTGTGTTCTTCTTTTCGAGTCGGTGGGAAAAGTAAAAATATTTTATTATGTCATCTGGCACAATAAATAAACACAGTTTAGCCCAGGACATCGCCACGACAATTGCAGCATCAGTAGGGTTTTTAGATCCTCAAAAGTGCAGGTGTATGGACTTGTATAGAGGTGTTCAAACTGGCGCGAATACTCGTGCGACATCATAGTCATTAAAACAGTCGACGCGCGACGTTGCGGCCTGAAAGCCGCATTCCGCGCGCGATATTTCGCAGTGTCGCCAGAGCTTCATACAGCTCGGTAGACACAACTCCGGGAAAGAAGCCGACAGAAGGATACAGTATGGTAAACTAAAGAGACATATAATAATCAGCATAGTGGAAAAAAATATATAAATAAGATATAAAATAGATATTATTGTCGTCAGGGTGAACACAACTTTATATCGAAAATAATAATTATCTTTTGCAATGTATTAATTAAGTGAAAAATAATTATAATCTGTGCATTTTGGAATGGTACATTTTTATTTATTATTCTTGTGATATGGAATGTTCTAAAATTTTTCTAATAAATAATTATTTACTTTTTAATCGAATTACATTTTACAAAAAATATATGAACCGGATATATTATTGTTATATTTATATTATTGTAATTTTGTACAATCAGTAGTTAATCTGTTTCTACCAAAATATTTTATGAAATATGTAGGATACAAATATACGGAGTAGTTTCTTTTTATAATTAAAACCAACAACTATTTACTCATGAATTCATTTCGGTATGAACCGAAAAGCTTCGAACTCAAAAGGGACCCTTATTCACGAGTTCAAAGCGCGTCGAATTCGCTAGTTTCTTCGTAGTGAGTTTACAAATTATTTTCAACTACCCTCTATGAAGATTACTAAGAAAAATAAGGTGTAGGGATTCTACGGTACTTATAGGCAAAACAATTAAAATATTGCATGGTATAAAAAGACAAACCACTGATATTATTGTATATTAATTGTAATTTGGATCGTAAAAATACAGTGATTCCCAAACTTTCTTGAAGAAAGTTCCTAAAAGTTATAAATCTGTTATAAACCTCTAAAGAGGTAATTGTACTCATATAAACAACTTTTAATATGTGACAATGACTGATATCACGAAAAAAAACATGCAGTTATGCGAACATAAATACATAGGGATATACTCGTATTTAACTGAACCTCTCAAAACTTTTTGCGCTTCTAATGATGCACACTTTTTTGAAATAATTGAACCTCGCTTTAACTTTCTGGCCTTTTCTCAGTGGTGGTCGCAGTAACTAAGCTAGGGTACCCTGCCCAAATCAATCAAATGGTCAAAACTATCCTAACCCAGGTTAGTTTTGACCAACCGCGCGCGAGCTAGGCGAGCGCTTCATCCAAGTTGGTCGCAGTTACTTGGCTATTCTTTAGGACCCTTTGGCTATTTTTTAGGACCCTAAAATAGGAAATATTTGAGGTTCATAAAAACAGGCACAATCATTATATTAAGTGTACTTACAATAATTTTAGGAAATCCAAACGGGAATTATTCGAGGTCCAATTAAATACATGCCATTTGAAAGCAGATTTACTGTTCGGAGACTTGATTAGTCTTGTAGAAACCGGGTATCAAAATGCTCAATCAAAATCAATTATATTAAAAAAATCCTTCAAAGAATTAAGAATCACTATATTTTTTCATATATTACCGTGTTTAGACTCCGTTTACACACAACCAGTCTTTAGTAGCAACTTGACAATATTGTTTAATAACGTTTAGCTACTAATTTGTCTGTTCACATGGCTCAAGTTTCACTCAATTTAGTGATTTACAAACGTTTTCATTGGCAGTTAAAACGATACAACTTGAGGCAAAGCTCCAGGATACCCCGCAAAATTCAAATTGTCTTACATTTTTTGCAATTTGCAGGTCAATATTAGATTGTAAGTTGATCAAAACTTGATTCACGGCCGTAAGAAATGTGTATTTACAGAATTATAATCATTCAAATCATCAATACCACTCTTTAAGCCCAAATGTTCTTTAAGAAAATTTGAATTTCACGGGCTACGATACCGCTTCCTCCAAAATAAGTTGTAGTGACTTAACTCCCACTGGACTAATCACTAAACAGAGTGTTTAAAAGATGAATATCACGTGAACTTAGTAACTAAACCAGCCAATAAACTGGCCACCTACATTTCTGTGTACAATAAGCTTAGGTTGGCATTGGATTTTCAACTCTCGGTATTGAGCCGAGGATTGAGAATCCAACAAAGTACATCCAAGCGGGTCAAGGTGACACACTTTTGAAAAAAAACAATACGCCCATGCGAACCTAGGCTTAATATACATTTTCTCACGAGAATTAACCGACTTATGACATTGTGACGTTAACACAGTTCAAGTGACAACACTATCAACTTACTTGCACTCAACTAAAGACTGGACTCGTGTGAACACTGTTACTTCGCCTATCGTCGAGTAGCGTCGAATTGCTTCACCAACTCAGGTATGGCATTGGGTTCGACGGGCACTTTCTGCATTAACTCCGCTAGACTCCGCACGTAGGATAGTTTGCGGAAGAATTTTGAACTGTGGAGAGAAAATATAATTTGTCAAAATACAGTACCCGGGTGTAAATATGACGAATCGAGTTTTAGAAGGTGTTCGATTCTTGCTCATAAAAACATAGGGTAGTTTTAATTTGGCTTGTCCATTCGTCTGTCTGTCCGGGGCGTGACGTCAGCCCTGCCCCGCGCGCGCTCCCGCGATGTGCATCGCGTCTGAACCTCGCTCTGTTCGCCCTGGATTGCCATCTGATGTGGTCAATTTACGTGTTTACACTCAAAACTGAATATTCATCCGAAACCTACATAAATTGCCGTGCAATTATTAGTAACGTAGGCACATACATACCTACGTTCATCGAGATATGTTTCTCACACGTGAGCTGAATTGCTGCGCTATTTCTTGAAACTGTGATCTGGTGCCGTGGCTTGGATATTCAGGTTGTGGTCAAGCATTTTTATCTACCCTGTCTATTGAGCAAGATCTTTACTTCCAGGAGTAGGGAGTTTTTAGGTACAGCACTTTCCACCATCTTTGGTCCTTCGTTTTCAATCAATTTTACCAAGCGCCCTTATTCAGATTCCATAGAAGGCGACAGGCCAGAGTGACAGAGACGACATGAGACAAATTTGACTTTTTCTAAAACTCGAAGTGCTATATCAAATTCGTGGATTCTTTTGGGTGGTAACAAACTACGCGGCTCATCACGCGTATATACTTTCAAGGGGCAGGTAGAGTTGTTTGGTACAACCACATTTAGCCAGTCATGGTACCGGGCATCAAATCTAGACTCCGGCCTTCTACTGAGAATTGTCTTTAAGAAAATCTCAATAACAATGCCAGATATGGGGATTGAACTCATGGTGCGCACCCAACAGTCACGCTTGCGACCACTAGATCAACGAGGTAGTCAAAATCTCACATATATTGTCAAAATTAAATTTTGAATCAATCACACTTTAACGGCGGAATGTATTTGAATGAAACTTGGCAAACATGTAGACTATGACCTGGATTAACATATATGATACTTTTTATCCGGGTACATGTTTCCCTAGGATGCGAGTAAAACCGCAGGTAACAAATAAATTATGAATGATTTTATTTCTGTAAGTATGTTTGTACAAACACTTTTACACGTCAATCATATTTTAAAAACTAGACGAGGTCGGCGTTTCCTATCTGACTACTCTGAGAAGAAAGGCCGAAACCAACTCAGAGTTCACAGTCTCTTTTAAAGTCCAGACAAAATCTTGGTCATATCATGTGAAAGCTATGTAGATCGGTATCTGAAATGGTCTTTTGAGGAAAGAACTACTCAGTTTGAGTGGACCTGTCCAGTCAGTGCACGCAATTGTCAGCAATCGTGCAGCTCAACTCAGAAAATAACTGAAATAGTAAAGAAATAACTGTCGCTTACCTTACAAATGGTTTGGTCAATATGACGAAGGATTTCAGCCAAAAAGTTGGATGTACCAGGTACAAGTGTTTCAAGCTTTTACGTAACCTGGAACAAGAGTTTTTGAAAAATGTGAGGAAGAAACGTTTAGATTACAGGCGTCCACAATTTAACACACAGTAGGTACACAACACAACAGTACAGTAGTACCCAACTGATATGGCGCGTCGTGAATCTTCGTTCGCGCAGAAAAGAAAGTATGGCTCTTAAGATTAACGAAAGAATGCTCAAAACTTACAATCAACCTTAGGTCACTATTATAAGGCACATAATTCACTGCAGCTGTTAGTTCCGTCTCACTCGCAAGTCACGCCCCTCCGCACAATTACACTTCGTGCCAATTTTATCGGGCCACCAGTTTTTATCAAATATAAATATTTAATTAAAAATACAGGTTAGTTAAAATGTACGATTTATTTAATAAACAATTTAGTAAACAATAGAAAACACTTAATCTAAAGGCCGCACTCCTGCTATCCCAGTATCCTAGTAAAAAGGGGGCACCCTTTTTAAGGAACTCATTTTAAATCATAAAAAGAAACAATTTTTTTGCCCCTATGTGTACTTTTACATGCCACGCGGCGCGCGCTAACATGGCGGCAGCTGCCGACCAATAGCGGTACAGGAAAAAGAAGCGCGGTACGTGGAGCGTGCCGATTGGTCAATAGCATTTCCCGCGCTTTAAAAATTCATCTTCTGCGCAGGTACATCGGTAAGCCATATCAGTTGGGTACTACTGTACCCATTTATTTCCCTGACTACATACTGAATAACAGTATCTCAAACATACCTTCGATCAATAAGTTTATAACACTCGTGTAGCCAATGGAAGGTGGGCAGCCGTCTCCTTCCGGCGCTGCCGTGAAGATATACTAGTATGTAGTCATCTGTCACCAGGCGTTCTAGCGTCCAGATTACATAGCTGTGGGGAGAACGTAGTTTTAAGTTATTTGTGACTCTAAAACTGTTGATAATTGAATCTAAAATGTAACAACAAACTCTAAAAGACTTTTTAAATGAACTTATTACAACTGGCTCTGAAACAGTTACTAATGACTCTAAAATGTAATGACTGACTCTAATAAAACTGTAACAGCCTACTCAACAACTGACTTTAAATTTATTTCAACCATAAAACTGTAACAACCCACTCTAAAACCTCCCGACACTAAAACAACTGTCATTTTAAAAAGAGTTACCGTGGAGCTTCTTGACAGTTCTTCTCCATAGGAGACGACTTATTGGAACCGTGCACCTAGCTTCTGGCGTTTCATAAGTGCCTATGCAAGTTTATATATAATATATATTTTTTTTTCATCTGAATTTTAAAACCATTACAGCTGACTCTTAAATGTCACTACTAAATCTAAACCAGTTAACAGTTGATTCTAAAACTATTCCCACCGACTCTAAAACTATTACCACCGACTCTAAAACTATTACCACCGACTCTAAAACTATTCCCACCGACTCTAAAACTATTACCACCGACTCTAAAACTATTAACACCGACTCTAAAACCATTCCCACTCACTCTAAAACCCCAATACTCACAGGAACAAGTTATCCATGCAGTACGTATAGTCTGGCCGTGCACAGTCGGGCAAGTGGCACGCACTGAACACGATGAGCGCCGCACCGCCGCCGTCGTAGCCGCCGTGTGATATTACGCGTTTGTACGGTTCGATGACCTGCGAATTGTTTTTTTTATAAATAAAAATGTTTTTCACGCCTGTTTACTCCGAATAACCGGGCACAAATCCAGACTCCGCGCTAATACTGCGAAATCCCTGACGGAAAGACCCAATAACACTTTGCCCGACCTGGGAATCGAACTCAGGATCTCATGCTCAGCAGTAGCGCTTATGACTACTCGACCAACGAGGCAGTCGCTGTACTTACATTTAGCTATATTTTTATTCCGCAAAAATGCATGGGTGCTGTGAGAGTATCTATGTGGGCGAAATTGCGGAGACAGTTTTTTTTTTTGTAGTATTACCTAAAAGGAGGGGTAGCACGATACCAAGGTTCATAGTGTTACCACAGTATAAATAAAAATATACAGTAGGACGACGCCTTTGATCTCGTGCTAAATGCCGACAACGTCTTGGCATTATTGCGACAGCTAGGGTGGTCTCAATTAAACAATATTAATTTATTTATTTGATATCAACATCGTCATCAACATTATTATTATTATTGTAAATAATAATTAACATTTATGTATCAAAATATCGTCTTTTTGTGTATCAGCCGCTCATCTATGGAACTGTAACTGTACATCTTTATAAATGGGCGACTGACAAATATTTACGGTTTTTAGATTTACTGGATTTGAAATTTCTTTTCATGAACTTGATTATAAAAAAAACCTCATCCTAATAAATAATTTTATCAAAAGTCGAAAACGTCAACCCTGAAAGTCATGTCCCGAACTACTAACACGGTGGCAGTATGCAGTTCGGGCTCGCACCTCCCGCGTCTCGCCCCTCACGCCCCGCACGATTGCCCTGTCTAGACGTCGTCGGACGACTGTCTGATGTATAAACTGTGGTGTTACCAAGTATCAGGGTTGTGGAGGTCAGCTAGGCAGTCGCTCCATGTACAATTCTGTTTTACAGCTGGGAACAGGGTAGGCAGATGATGAGCAGGATTACCTTCATATCACAAGTTGCATGTCCGCCTCCTCTGGGCACACTGATCCAACCTCGTTCGTTGCTTAACTCCTCAGCCGCGGAGTATTCTGGGATAGGGTCGCTACCTTCCGAGAGTGTGTTCGTTGATTTTGACCTGTAATTATTAATTTATTATGGTGTTACTTTTAAACACCCTTTAAAGTCAAAAAATTAAAATATTATGCATATTAAAGTTTAATTGCCAATATTTTGAATGATAATGACAGTTCGAAAAGGTGACATGCGCATGCTATGTGCGATATTTATCGTTGACGTCACGAACTCACGACTGACAGTTATCATATTAATTGATCGTCTACAGTCTGTTCGCCATGAGTTGATAAAATCAGGGATTCTTAACTCATTACAAATTGCGGCCCGCTATTTATTTAAAAACTTATTCACGACATATTTTTTGTTACTTGTCGGGGTTCGAACTGGGTGAGTAAAACGCCGATATAGTGACACCAAAAACTAAATAGCTCCACTCATTCAGTACCCGCTCGATCTTGTAACATTATTACATACCATCTGACACTAACGCCCAAACGACTCACTCGAAACGCATTCCAGAGCAGGACGGCAATATGGCCGCCGCACTCGCTCGCCGTTCGGGCCGCAGTTCACAACATATGCGTGCCTCGTACCATGAAAAGGGCGTAAGCGGGAGATAAGCGACAGCCGCCATACAGTTTGCGATAATTAAGCGACACTCGCTATTCGGAGACGTATCATAATTATCATATTTATCAACTCTCAGCTAACAGACTTTAGTAACCACAAATTATTATTACCCGGTCGTAAATATGGCAAATCGAGTTTTATAAAAACTTCCGACTTTGTCTTGTGTCATCTCTACCAGCGTGGCAGTCTCCTAAAGCTCGATGTCATATTAGCGCTCGGGTGTTGTACTTACATTTTGCTCCCTTCATCATCACTCAACACCAGGTGCTGGTTGACGGGTTCTGTCTCCAACTCCTGAGGCTCAGGTGGTTCGTCTTCCGACTCCATGGAACACGCGCTGACGCTGTCCAGGCTACATCTGTCTTCTTCTGGGGGCTGAAAGTAATCCACATTCAATATTAGACAAACAACCATGGCAATTGGTTTGGTATGGATGTATAGTCCAGGCCCTGCAGTCTCGACATAGTTAGCAATCGTTTTCGGTTGCTAAGTCCTAACAATCCAGAAGTAACGATATTTGGTGGTCTCGACACTCAAATTTATCTGTTGTTACCTACCGGTACGTACCTAAAATACCAGTAACAACCGATAAATTTGAGTGTGGAGACCACCAAATATCGTTACATCTGGATTGTTAGGACTTAGCAACCGAAAACGACTGCTAACTATGTCGAGACTGCAGGCCCAGACCGAATTTCGGCCATGGCTACCAATCCCAGCGAAGACTAGCCTTCGGCGCGGGAGATATTATAGTGCAGACGTGTGTGCGCAGGCACAGGTGCACTCACTCTTATCTCACTCTCATATTCCGATGGGGTGGCAACCCGACACGACCGGAGAGATCAGGCCAATGGCTTAACGTGCTTTCCGAGGCACGGAGGTATCACACCACAGAAATTCCTCATAAAAAAGACCACACTTTGCCGAACCTGGGAATCGAACCCAGGACCCCACGCTCATCAAGGCTTGAACATAGCTGGCGAAATGTGGGTGTACTATACTTATCTGCCCCTTCAGGGGATATGTTGTGTTATCCAACTATTAACTGATAATTTTGTTCAGACAAACGTACATAATATCACGACTGTATTCTCCGAGGAGCTGGGCAGGGGTGTATAGTACCTACACCTATATTACGCCGGTAATTGTGTCAGGACCCATGTAATTGTTGGAGGCCACTTAGATTTGATACTGGCATATTAATCTGTTCCATATGTTTTTGAATTAGACTTATGTCGATTATGACTGATTGTGTTGTGTCACTGTAGAAAATATATCATGTCCTTGCATCCACCTGAAATTGTGTTTTAATCTATTTCCATTAGTAATAGGGGGCGAGCCTACAAATGCAGACTTAGGCAGCTATGAAAAAAATCAATAACACTGACCAAACATGAGAATCGAACCCAGGGTCCTTCGCCTTATCTCTCTCCGGTCATGTCGGACTACCGTCCCATCGGATTATGAGAGTGAGGGAAGAGAGAGTACACCTGTATCTGACACATGCGTGCACTATATCATCTTCTGCGTACTTCGCTAGTCTCCGTTGAGATCGGCCATCGTGTCCGAAACGTGACATGGTTACAATTTATTATTCAAACCTAGGAGATTTAAGGCTCAAGTGAATGATAAATGTTTTTATTGCAACAGCAATACTAAGCTACAGCAAGCTTTTATTGCTTGCTACAGCTAGTAGGTTTGAACAAACACTTTCACACGTCAAAAATCAATTATGTTTATAAAACTAGATGAGGTCGGCGTTTCCTATCCAACTACTCTGAGAAGAAAGATCGAAACAAACTCAGAGGTCACAGTCTCTTTTAAAGTCCAGGCATAATCTTGGCCAGATCATGTGAGAATCATGTAGATAAGTGTCAGAAATTACCTTTTGAGAGAATGGAATCAAAATCAAAAGTCATTTATTCAAACTAGGCTGAGAATGAGCACCTTTTGAAAGTCAAAATCACATAAGACAGTCCCTCAAAACGCCCGCCCTTCACCACTTCCTAGTGCTTTAACTGGGGAGAAGAAGTGGCGCAACAAACTCCCCGGCAGCACAGCTGTCTGTTCAGTTAGAAGAACTGGATTCTATACAGTTGTAAGTCATTAACATTACGAAACACAAAACATTGAATTACATTATTTGCCATAAGTTAGCTAGCACACGAACAGCAAGAACAATGAGTACACTGACTGGACAGGTTCTCTTAATCTGCGTGGTTCTTTCCTCAGAAGACCATTTCAGACACCAATCTACATGGTCCTCAAAGATTATGTCCGAACTTTTATTTACACATTGACATTGATGAATTTTATACATACAATGACATGAGTATTTACTTTGTAAAGTATTATACACTTCTGGACACATCTATTGGCCCACCTTAGAGTTTAGGTTTCGATGGTCCCTACCAAAGTATGATTGCTAGATTGAACAAAAACTGTTGATGCAGTTTTAAACCTGATACATTTTACCATCTTTTTCGATCGTATTGTTTTAAATTTGAATTCAGAATACCATACGACATGGAGCTACGCCTAACAAGTCGGATATGCGCCTTGTTAAAGGCAATTGATTTTTGAATATAAAACATGTTTTATCAAATAAAGGTTTAATTTAATAACGCGTGTTGCCTCCATGGGCATCTACCACAGCTCTCATACGATTAGGCATAGAGTTTATCAACCGCTCTATGAAATTTTGAGGGATCATCTCCCATTCCTCTTCTATGGCAGTTTTCAACTCCTGCATCGTCTGGGCAACTGGCTGACGAGCCCTAACACGTCTTTTTAGCTCGTCCCACATATGCTCAATGGGGTTCATGTCTGGGCTTCTGGCTGGCCAGTCCATAACTGTGATGTTCACATCCCGAAGATATTCCCTGACGATGCCGGCCGCATGGGCTCTTGCATTATCATGCATAAAAAGGAAATTTGGGCCCACATAGTCCGCGTATGGTATCACGTGAGGTTCTAAGCACTCACGAATGTACCTTTCAGCATTTAATGTTGGCAGCCGTGGTCCTGTAACAACCTCAAGTTGAGTTTTGCCGCTCGCGGATATACCGCCCCAGACAGTCCATGAGCCACCGCCATAAGCAACCCTCTCTTCAAAGCAGCATTGTGCGAAACGCTCTCCCTTACGTCGGTAGACCTTCTTCCTTCCATCATTGCCATGTAACACAATTTTAGACTCATCAGAAAAGAGTACACGGCTCCAATCTTGCTTTGTCCAATTTAAATAACTGCGTGCGAAATGAAGGCGCGCTGTTCGGTGGGCTCGCGTTAGTTTGGGCCCATTAGCTGGCTTGTGTGGTACCATATCGCGTTCTTTTAACCTTCTCCGAACAGTTCGAGCGCTCACAGATACTCCGTGGAAGTCGCGAAGTTGGTTTTGTATCTCAATGGAGGTAAGGTGACGATTTCTCAAGCTGGTCGTCACGATGAATCGATCCTGCCTTTCAGTTGTGACCCGAGATCGTGGCCTTCCTTGGCGACGAACAAAGCCGCCAGTCTCTAGGTACCTCCGATAAACATTTCGGACCGCAGATCGACTTAAATTAAGTTGAGCACTCACGTTTCTTTGGCTGTGTCCGGCCTGAATAAGTGCCACAGATTGGGCGGCGACTTCAGGTGAAGTATCCATAGATTATTGATAGAACCTCACCTTAATGTTAAGAATAAGTAATGTTTGTTGCAAAACCAAAGATATCAATCACTTTTTCAAGAAATAAATCCAAGTAAACCAATAAAACCAAGTTTTCTTAGTATTCGATTGTTTGATATCAACAAACAGGCTCCAAATTGTCTTTTGTTTCTTTAAATTCTGTGTTCGAAATTCAAAAAAAGACTATTGAATGGAATTGTGAATGTGCCAGGTTCAAAACTGCATAAAAACTTTTTGCTCGACCTAATATAAAATTTTAGCTAGGACCAAACGAAACTGAAAATACAAGGTGGGCCAATAGATGTGTCCAGAAGTGTATTATTTTAATTATTGTGAATGTGAACATTATGAAGTTCATATTTTTTTTTGTTTTCTCAGTTAGTTTTAATCACGATCTGGCAGCTTGAGTCATTTATGCGGCCTACCCAAATGTCCTTTCTCAGGTATTGTTCGTCGAATCGTTGAGCTCCTTAAGTTCTGAGTTGAGCTGCACGGTTACTGACAAATGCGTGCACTGACTGGACAGGTCCACTCAATCTGTATGGTTTTTCCTCAAAATACCGTTTCGGACACCAATCTACATGGTCTTCACATAATCTGACCAAGAGTATGTCTGGACTTTAAAAGAGACTGTGACCTCTGAGTTTGTTTCGGCCTTTCTTCTCAGAGTAGTCAGATAGGAAACGCCGACCTCATCTAGTTTTTAAAATATGATTGACGTGTGAAAGTGTTTGTACAAACCTACTTACAGAAATAAATAATAAAAAATAGAAACGTAAACAGAACTTAATTTAATACATATAAAAGCCTCCAGGCATAAAGGGCATGCCCGCTTACTAGGCAAGCGTTTACCACAAATTAGTTCAACACAAAAAACTCACGTCATTGTGTAATATCGCACGATGTCGCAACGATTGTTGCCAGTTCGCACGGACTGGGTTTACTAACAACTGAATGTCGTAGGAACTGTGTTATGACGTTTTTTAGCAACGGTTTTTAGGGCTCGATTATTATTACGCGTTCGATACATTTACTGGTTGATTTCCATGTTACTAGCTTACAGTAAAAATTCGACCAACCAATCTGCCTCGGCTTTTCCAAAGTAAGTTGGGGTTGGCTTCCAGTCTAACCGGATGCAGCTGTACACCAGTATTTTAAACAGAGCGACTGCCCTCCACCACAATACCCCGTGGTAAAACTGGTTGTCAGACTTTTGGGCTTTTAACTAGCCGTAACGACTGTCAAATATCTACGAATGACTGCCGGGACCAACGGCTTAACGTGCGTTCCAGCATGGAGGGGCTCGATATGTAATAGACGGTCACCCATCCACGAACCAACCGTGTCAAACGTAGAGTATACAGTAAGAAAAAAAGTACTTATAATAGCGATCAAAATGTATGAATCAGTTGATATTTTATTGTTTTTTTTTTTAAGTGGTTTTGGAGTTTCTTGTGTATTCTTCTGTATGCGACTCGGACTCTTGGAACGGGCAACTAGATTTAATACTTCTTTTTTTCTTGTAAATGACGTTCAAAAGTACCCTTTACTGGTCTTATTGAAATAAACGATTTCACTTTGATTTTTATAGTTTCCCAAGACAAGTACGCGATTCAGTGATCATCGTCTGTCTTCGGAAATAGGAAAGCGCGCTGATAAGATCTAATATAGAGCTGTTACAACCATGGAACTTTGCCTAACTTGTATTCCCATGAATACAAAATGATAAATTAACAACTCTATGCAATTCTAAAAAACTTTTCAAACCATTTGAGTGACAAATGACGATCGGAGTAGGTAACCTGACACAGAGAAAACTTCATACAAAGCAAAGCTTGCTCCGGTAGAACAATGATAGGGACTGCTACGAAGCGCGGCAGTACAAAACTTAGAAGCGATGCCCCTGTGGGGTTCCTTCCGTCCTCGCCGCCGAGGCCCACTGCGCCGCTGAGCCTGTACTTTTAAATTCGTCCCCTAATAATAATTCCGATCCAGCCTGTCCCTTGCTGTCCTCCCCCAGCGGGTAGCCGCTAAGCCCTGGCTGGAGGCCTAAATTTATTAAGGCAACCACAGGCAAGTTCGGTTAAGCAGCCGATAACCTCCTAGGTTGACCAGCGAGATGCCATTTATAAAAAAAATTAAATAAATACTCTGTGGGGAGTTACGCCGTGGCGTGACGTTCGTAATAATTCGGAAATACGAAGATGACTGAAGCGCATACTCTTTCTAGTTTACCCGATTTTTTTTATCTGTTTGTAAACTATACCATAAACGCAGTTTCCATCTTTGACTTACCAGCTGTATTTTCCTCCGTTGTGTCCCCGGACTCCTGTGTTGTGCCGGTGTATGGCGCAGCGCTACATTGCCGGTGTAAGGGTCTAGGAGCGCCTGGTATGCCGACCTGTCTTCTTGCGTCGAAGCTGATATTACGTCTGGGGAATCCAGGTCCTGAGAAATTTAAAACAATTTTTTTATAAAATTCAGGCTATAATGTTCCCACTGCTGGGACACAGGCCTCCTCTCGGTGAGAGGGAGTGGGCCGTAATCCACCACGGGGGCCCAGTGCGGGTTGGGTAGATGTCACATGTCTTCAATAATTTTTTTTTGGTTCTAGGACATGCCGGTTTCCTCGCGATGTTTTCCTTCACCATTTTGAGAGCAGTGGTGATGAAATATATTACACAAAGTAAAGCGCCTGTCCGGGTTCGAACCTACGACCTACAAGTCGTAAGTCGCGGCCGTTACTACTGGGCCACCACTGCTCTAATTTTTATATCAACCTGTAATTATTTGACGGCAAGCGTCTATGGGTAAAAAAAAAACGATTTAATTCGGTTCTTTCGCAAACAAAACACGTCAGTCCGGAAGGAAATCTGTCGGGTAAACTCCTCGATAATACTCTGTGTCATACAAACAGCCGTCATCGGTAAAAAAACTTACAAAATTAGGCGCTATGACGATCTTTGATTGAAAGATCAGCATTAAATAATCACACTAAATTAAAATTTTATTAATTAATGTGATAATAAAAAAATTAAAAAAATAAAACTAAAACTAAAACCGACTAAAACTCCATTGTTCCTTCTACTGCCAGAAGTCGGGGGCCAGGAAGATACATGTACTATGTGGAGATTCAATGTTTTTGTTGGTAGGTATATTTTGGCGTGTGCTAGCTGACACACGGCAAATAATTTAATTCAATGTTTTGTGTTTCGTAATGTTAATGACTTACTATTGTATAGAATCCAGTTCTAACTGAATAGACAGCTGTGAATGCTGGACAGTTTGTTGCGCCACTTTATTTTCCCAACTAAAGCACTAGGAAGTGGTGAAGGGCGGGCGTTTTGTGGGACTGTCTTATGTAATTTTGATGTTCAAAAAGTGCTGATTCTCAGCCTAGTTTGAATAAATGACTTTTGATTTTACATTCGCCGCACCCCCAAATCATGACATCTGCCAATCCTTTTCCCAAATATGTTGGGGTCGGCTTCCAGTCTAACCTGATGCAGCTGAATACCAGTGTTTTACATTAAGCACCTCCCTATCTGACCTCCACAACCCAGTTACTGGGTAACACGATGCCCCTTGGTAAGACTGTCTGTACTGATTGGTAAACTAATAAAACAAATGAATGACTTACTTCATGCATTCCTATACTGCTCGACATCTCAATCGGTAACTCAAAGTTAGGCATCGATCTGAGGTGCGAAGGAGACTCGCACCATTCAGCCACCTGCAAGGTAAAGACATATATTATATCTGTTTAGTATATTCTATAACATTTAAATTTAATTATATTATTTTTATTTAAGTGCAACGTTCATAAGTACGCTGTACTGGTACAGCGTCCTAACTATTGTTTGCCTCACCGGACGACTTCACTACGCCAGCGCCGGCTGTCGCTGAAAACCAGCGCTGGGGCTCTGACTTGCATAGGGTCGCAGCATAATGCTGAGCGATAGCCGTTTTACGTGGATGTGACGCATGTTTCCCCCAACCTTTTCTTATTTTTTTGTGTTTGTGTTATTTTTTGCGTCATGTTTACCGCAAATAAACGCATTTTCTTTCTTCTTTCAGATAAATAAATGTTTTTTTTCTGTAAGTAGGTTTGCACAAACACTTTTACACGTCAATCATATTTTAAAAACTAGATGAGGTCGGCGTTTCCTATATGACTACTCTGAGAAGACCGAAACAAACTCAAGAGGTCACAGCCTTTTTTAAAGTCCAGACATAATCTTGGTCAGATCATGTAAAGACCATGTAGATTGGTGTCTGAAATGGTCTTTTGAGGAAACCCACACAGATTATACAGGGTCAAATTATATTAGTTAGCGCATTCTCGCGACCGGCGCGCGTGAATGACCAGTTACATATATGAACGTAAACGAAGTAAAAGGGGTATGTGAGGATCGCAGCAGGTGGCGTTCTGTAGCTTCTGTCTACCCCCGTGGGAAGAAGGCGTGAGTTTATGTACGTAAGTATGTAAGTCCGCAGACGTGACGGGTACCGCTATCGAAAGAAGATAAAACAAAAAAGGGATTTTATAAACACATTAGCTCAGCCGAATACATCGATCAACAATCAATTATGTTATAATACGATCAACATCGATGGGTCGACATTGATCGATTGAAATCTATTTACACCCTTTATAAAGACCACCACGTGATTAAATAATTATTCCGTTGTTCATTTAAAGGGACCGCGAAAACCACCAAATCACCATCATTCTCCTGCTTGTATCTCAATTTATTGGTGGTCGGCGCAGCATGTCTTCTTCATCCACTTCTCAATTAGTTGTCATCTCGGTAGTCATATCATCTTTCACACCGTCAATCCATCGTTTCTTTGGAGTTTCACTACTCTTATAACCACCCACATTCACACTCAAAGCTTTCCTAATGACATTATCTTCAAGTATGTAAAAAAAAACTCACCGAATGAAATTCCTCATTTACACTAATATCCACTGGCTGCGTCTTCGGTGTACTTTGTTGCATATGCTTTTCCTCAATAAACATCAACATCCCATCCGGCTTTTGAGGCGTCCCATCCCTTAACTTCGGCACAATCTTCCTTCGTTCCACCTTATCCACTCTCGCCACATCAGGAGGAACCGTTAGGTCCAAATCGTGACTCCTGAACCCTGTCAAATCCTGGCTTTCGGCTGTTGCAAAACTTTCCGTAAAATAAAGATTGTTTTTGGAAGTATTTCTCTGAGGACTGTAGAAGCCATTATTTTCGTTCGGTCTTTCGTCTTCGATGCTGGACAGGCTAAGGTCTTTCTCATCATCGGTTTTATGAACCTTTTTCGGGATTAAATCAGGATAATTCTCATCAGGACTCATTAGAGGATGGTTAGTAGTTAAAGTCAAGGTGGAACTGAATTTCGGAGGGCTGATACCGAGGTTTTTGGGACGAGGGGAATCTAAGTGCAAATTCGACATTTTAGTAATCAGGCTGTCGTTAAACCGTTCCGGTTCTGAAAGGCGGAGTATTTCCGGGTTTTGGAGTCTTAGGACCGGTTCCGGTTGGTCGCCTTCGAAGTCGGAGGATAGGACCGAGTTTGGGGTGTCCTGGGACCGAAAAGACTCGGATCCTGTGTCCATCTTCTCGTCTGAGGATGGTGATGTTAAATCTTCGTCATTTGAGCGATGTGTTTTGAAGTTACTGGAACAAAAAGGGTGAATTAGGGGTTGTTTATTTATTGAAAATACAGTGGTAAGGGGTTCGATTTTTTTTTATGGAAGCTGGCATATCCACCCGACGCCATTTTGTTTTTCTTTTAATTTTTTCTGCGCACGATGGAATGGAAGTAGTACGTATGGGTAGGGGACACTTATACAAACAAAAATTGTCAAGTAATATATTCATATGTATATGATATGATATGTATGATGATGTGTATTCATATGTTGTTCTTAGGTATTATGTCTCATAGGCTATGAGAACTATGAAAATCATTCAAAATGCAGTAATTACGTGTGCATACGTATTCCGTTGTATTTATTTGTTTATTTAATACTTTAAGCACCCAAATGTACAGAGGCGGACAAATAATAGTACTCTGGTTGATTTTACTATTTATTAAAAGACAGTATAAATATTTGCACGAAAAAGTTAAATACTTCGCTAGCTAGCTACTTACCTACTTTGATAAAACAACGTTTGCGATGTGATGCGATTTAGTAACTTAATTATTAAAAGTCGTTTTTTCGTGCATATTACTTGTTCATATGACTTTGTATGTATAAGAGCCCCCACCCATATAATACTACATTCATCGTGTGCGGAAGCTTTGAAAATAAATTGTAAGGCGGCGGGCTGGATACCGCTATCGTCTGATAAATTAAAGGTTCGTAACCCTTTGAGAGAGGGCAGTATCGTTGATGGTACATGAAAACGTTCTCAGGAGACCATCATTGTCTGCCCAGCGTTTTCCTAATTATGTTGGGCACTGCTTCCAGTCTGAAGTCTCCAGAATACCAATATTTTACATGGAGCGACTGAATATCTGATCTCCGCAGCCCAGTTACTGGGTAACACGGTACCCCTTAGACGTTTTGTTCTATAAACATTCACAAATACTGATAAAATATACAGTCAGCAAGAAAAACGGAAATTCTAAAGTTTTGTGAACAACAAATGTGTCATCGGTAAAATTACGCGATTGGGGCGATGGCATAAAGTTGAAAAGTTTAAAGCATGTGTCATTTAAATTACATTCGTGATGCACCACGCCATGCGCATGCGATATTTATATCGAAACATTTTATACATTAAAGTCGCTTTTCGTGTCTGTCTGTTTGACCGCGTCGTTCATCTAAATTTGGCAACGGATCTTAATGCGGTTTTTACAATTAAATGAAAGAAAAATTTAAAACTTATATAAAAAGTTCACTGTGTAAACAAGCGTATTACAAATTAGAGGATTATATCCAAGATAAGAATGCTTGGAAACATGCTGGTCCAGCTCCATAGGACAATCTAGGGTCTAGACAAAATTAAACTTATTGCAACTTTAATTATATAGTTTGGCTTTAGTTATTTTTATAACATTGATTTACATTCTGTGATTACTTTAACTCACACACTGACATATCACTTGTTTACATAATTTGGGAAATCGTATACTTTTACAATGTTTGTAAATATGTGAACACCATGTATCTATCACTTAATTAACTTAATTATCATTGCTACGTTTATTAAATTCTTTTTACCTATTGTGGTAGGGTATTTTTTTATTATAGGTGCATCGTCTTCACATAAAATTATATAATTAATGTATACAAAATATTGTAACAAATTTTAAAAGAGTAACGATGGAGTTTCTTGCCCATTCTTCTCCATACGAAACTACCTTTTGGAAGGGGCGACTAGAATCAATTTTATTTAAATGTAAATGTTGACGTTCAAAAGTGCCTTTTATGTGCCTATTTGAAATAAATGCTTTGACTTTGACTTTACCATAATTTTGAGAATTTATTCCGTATGGTTTATAATCATGGCTGATAGAATAATATTTAACTTTGTTATATAGCACAGCAATCACGATTTTTAGTATGTCGCTACGCTTTTGCAACCGTGTGAAGCAGGGGCGGGTCAATCACTAGTAAATAAATAAGTAGATAGGGTTTTAGGTCATCATAATTTTTTTCAAAGCCCTGTTTGTGGACGCTCAAGTAACCGAAAAAGGCCGAAGAATTGCCAAACTTATGATGCAATGGGCGGGATATATTGCACGCAGAACCGTGGCCGATGGGTAGAAAGGTTCTGGAGTGGCGGCCGCGTATCGAAAGGCGCAGAGAGGTAGGCCCCCACAAGATGACCAGACGTCCTGATATATTGTAAGTAGGTGTTAAATCTATCATATAAATGTGATGCTAATAAGTTGCTTGTTACACTGAACATACCCAATTATTTAACTACGTATACAAAGTGGAGTTAGTAAAATTAAAAAAGAATGCACCTACAATGTAACTAATTACCTTTGATTACCTACTCTCTAAAGCTAAACAATGAGCATAATCGTCCATACATATAAATAAAAATTATTTTTTCTGGCAATTTTGTTTGTATAAAGTAAACAGATAAATTATTATTACACGCGTTTTAATGCCAATAAACATATATTGATTAGATTGCGTTTTTTTGTGTAAAAGTCGTGGGAATCTGGTAGATGCGGGACCGGTCGTTGGGGCGATTGAGGGAGGCCATGTCCAGCAGTGGACGCCTTTCGGCTGAATGATGATAATGAATAGTAAAATAATAACAGCCGCGCGGGTCGATCGATCAGGTTAAGCTACGCTTGCCGCGGTTAGTCCGTGGATGGGTGACCATCTTTACATACCAAGAACCCTCCGTAAATCGGAAAGCACGTTAAGCCGTTGGTCCCGGCTGTCATTCGTGGGATCTATGACAGTCGTTACGGGTCGTCAGAAGCCCGAAAGTCTGACAACCAGTCTTACCAGGGGGTATCGTATACCTAGAAAGTAGGTTGTGGAGGTCAGATAGGCAGTCGCTCCATGTAAAATACTGGTATTCAACTGCATACAGTTACGACTGGAAGTCAACCCCAACATGGTGGGGCTTGGCAGATGATGAATAGTGAAATGACTTTCCATAGTTGAATACTTAACTGTAGAAAGTGGTTATTGGGGGCAAAAAACATGATAACAAAACTCCATTGTCTTTATTTACTTTCACTCTATATATAGGCGAATTCCATTCCATTAGAGCTTTGTCGTTAATTGTCACTTAAAATCATAACGGGTGTATTAAACTGGCACCTGTGACAGAAAAATTGGCATGTGATGTGATGAGGGAGGAAACGCACGTGACTAAAAGAGTGATGAATATATACTTAAATGTTGATGGATGGAGGGGGAGAGGAAGGCCAACGTAAAGACGGATAGATTGTGTGAGGAATGATATGAAAGAGAAGCGAGTGAATGATATCGTGACGGTTTACAGGGAGAATGACGTGATGCGCCGACCACAAGTAACGTGGGACAAGGACATGAAGATGATAATGAATCATAACGGGTGCGAGTTCGCGACTGAGTTAACTATGTTCCTAGGTACGCGGCTTTTAATATGGCACATGAAGTTTTAGGAAAAGCTCGGCTTTGTCTCACGTCGGCTCTCTCACTCATACCTGTGTGACCGTCTCTTTCTAAATCTCGACGTGTCAAATTAACGCTCGGTTACCGTATGTTGTGCAACTAGCTGTTGCCCGCAGGCAGTTTTATTCATTCTCACAGCCAAAATGCCGGATCTTTATTTCGTACAAGAGACTTCTTGTTCTTTGAGTAAAGGACATTATAGACTACGCCTTTCTATAGGGTTAGGCAAAAAAAACAGAACGCTAACTGCTACGATCCTTACATTGCCTACTCCTTTTGCTTTTTCAACGTTCATATCTGCGTCAAGTTGCAATGAGGTACTACTCACCTGACCTTATCGAAGGACATCACAAATAAGGTCAGTGTATGTCATTCTGGGGCATCCCCACCCAGCGCTTCCATTTACATCCGTTTTTAAAATAACTTTATAATTTCCTTTTATACATTGTATAATCATGACCATCTAAAAATGCATATGAATTATAATAATTCAATATCCTCAATTCATTCATTAATATATTTTTTACATTAGAATATTACATCATGGGTAGGTAGCTATTTTTAAAATGACTAATATAATTAGTTATGAGTTTAAAGGTGAAATAACAAGGAAATATGGATTTATAAAACTTTTATTTTGCAACAGACTGTTCTAATCTATTAATAAGCAAGACTATTATGAAGCTTGTTAAGCCGTTGGTCCCGGCTGCCATTCAGAGATATTTGACAGTTGTAACGGGTAGCCAGAAGCTCAAGTCTGACCATCAGTCTTACCAAGGGGTATCGTGTTACCCAGTCACAGGGTTGTGGAGATCAGAGGGCCAATTCCCGTAATTAACAACGTTCAAAGTCAAGTCGCAACCTGCCGGGAAAGCGGGATCATCCAAAAGGGGTAGCGCTGACCCGGAACATAAAGGGCCAAGGAAGGAACACGGGTAGGTTTTAGTCAGTAAGAGTCTGACACTCCCTTCCGCTCCACCCAGAGCGGGAGGAGTCATTTGATGATTTCCCATCCTCAAAAAATAAAAAAAATAAAAAGTCAAGTCGCAATCTCATCTCAGCGACATTCAAATGTCAAAAATGTAGGTAAACGCTATACAATATTTGACAGATCGGAACTGAGATTAGAATGCGAGCATTTAAAAAAATACGGGAATTCCCCTCAGATAGGCAGTCGCTCCATGTAAAATGCTAGTATTCAGCTGCATCCGGTTAGACTGGAAGCCGACCCCGACATAGTTGGAAAAAGGCAGACAGATTGATTATTATGTGAATTAATTAATTAATGATATATTTATTTACAAAAATATAGGTACCTAGCTAACATAAGTTAAGATCTATGGGTTCCACAATATTCGGCATTACAGCCGTGCAAATATTTAGATTTTACATTTTGGTTATATTGACTGTTGTAATGCACGTAACATCTCGCCTGTACTCCGCGAAGGTTCAGGCAGAGGCAATTACGCCCACATTTTGCCAGTTATGTTTAAGTACCCACCCCATAGTATAATTTTTTTTATCTATGAATAAACTACCTTCTGCCCGCGGCTTCACCTACGTGGATGTCGGAAATTATCCTACGGGAACGTGCTACCGGAATAAATAGTACCCTATCATCCAAATGCATTCAGTCGTTAAAGAATGAAAAGGTTTCAGACACACAGATAATAAATGGAAATAAATAGATAAATAAACAATACCTCAAGATGTTATGGGTGTTGACCGACTATATTTCCAATTCCATATATGTCTTAAAACGGGGTACACAAAAATTTAAAAAATTACGTGAATTTTATAATCATCCCCAATTGTTCCCCCTTATGGGGGATTTTACAAAAATGCTGAAACACGTAATTTTTTATTTGTTACCAGAAGCATCCATTTAAATTTTCATATCCCTAACTTAAGAAATGCTAAGTTAGCTAACCCATACAAACTATAATTTCCCCCTTCTAGATCACCCCCTTTGAGAATTATTTTTTAAACAAAAAATAGCCTTCCCCAGGATGCCATCCTTGCCAAATTTCATCTAAGGTTTAGGGGTGAAAAGGTAACATACAAACAGACAGTTACTTTCGAATGTATAATCTTAATATGGATAAGAAATCTTGTATCAGACAAATCTTATGAAAAACAATTAATTCAAATTCATTCAAGTATTCAAAACTAATTCTTTTCTTTGTGTAATTCTATTTTTAAACATTAATCTCCATTTTGGCTGGGCCGCAGTTGTTTCATTTAGGTTTTAAGTGAATCAGGTGACTTGACTTCCACAATTTAGTTAATTAATTTTAAGGGGGTTACTATAAGACTTCACTGGCTTCAGACGTCAAAACTTTAAGCAAAGAACTTGGACCTACAACACTTTAAAATAACCAATGAGAGCTGAGCATGCATGATGGTGGTTTCTAATTCCTTCTATGTAGGAGAAGAGGCCTTTGTCCTGCACCGGGATTTAGTTCGCCTAGATATTTTATTATTGGTGCATTTGTGAAAAGTTTGGAAAATCCAAAAGTTCCTTAACACTCATTTATTTTAATAAAATAATTAGTTATGTAATTGATTGGTAATATTTAAAAAAAAACATGTCTGCAACAAAAATTTCTTATATTTTTAGATGTGTGTCATAGTAAAGTTTAATAAAAAAATATTTTATTTTTAAAGTATGTAAACTAGGAGACTAACATGAAATACGGCACCAGTTCACCGAATTCTGGGAAAAAATCCCGTACTCGATATATACATACGTACACTTTATCGGGAATTATTATTGGTACTACAAAATCAGCAATAATCTGTAATCATGATCTGGCAGTTTGAGTAACTTGTGCGGCCTACTCAAATGTCCTTTCTTTGGTATTGTTCGTCGAATCGTTGAGCTCCTTAAGTTCTGAGTTGAGCTGCACATTTGCTGACAATTGCGTGCACTGACTGGACAGGTCCACTCAATCTGTGTGGTTCTTTCCTCAAAAGACCATTTCAGACCTTTATTCCCATCTGCCCCCTTCGAGCTTGCCACCGGGGTGGTGGTTGGCACTAATAGGTGGCGTTTACCACCCCGGTGGTCAATGGTACCTATTTAGTTTCATCTGCCACCTTCATAGTTATAGTACAGGGGTTTATTCGCATTTCGTATTGGACATTATCAATAGAAATTGAAATAATAACACATCACTGGATATCATCAGCAATTATAAATATTAATAATATATAAATATTGTAAAATAAACTGTGATTAAAAATGATTTAAATATTAATAGTTTTTACTGACTATTCCATTTTGTGAAAATATTTTACATCCATCACTTACGTTGGTGTAAAAAAATTGTGACTATATCCAATAAAGAAACAGAGAAATTTAAAATACTGTTAAAATAATTTATCTACCCATGTAAATTGTTTTTATAGTTATTTACTAATTATAAGAGTTCCAAAATTATTTGCCTTTATTAAACTTAATTTTAATTGCTCATGATATCCAGTGATGTGTTATTATTTCAATTTCTATTGATAATGTCCAATACGAAATGCGAATAAACCCCTGTACTATAACTACGAAGGTGGCAGATGAAACTAAATAGGTACCATTGACCACCGGGGTGGTAAACACCACGTATTAGTGCCAACCACCACCCCGGTGGCAAGCTCGAAGGGGGCAGATGGGAATAAAGGATTTCAGACACCGATCTACATAGCCTACACATGATCTGACCAAGATTCTGTCTGGACTTTAAAAGAGACTGTGACCTCTGAGTTTGTTTCGGCCTTTCTTCTCAGAGTAGTCAGATAGGAAACGCCGACCTCATCTAGTTTAAAAAAAAAATATGACTGATGTGTAAAAGTGTTTGTAAAAACCTACTTACAGAAATAAAATCATTTATCATTTAGCATACAGACATCAGGAAATCCACATGATTTTTAGAAAGTACCTATAAGATGGTGATACTCATATTATTGTGCTAGCTTTTACCCGCGGCTTTGCCCGCGTCAAATTTACTGTACCCCCGTCCCACCCCGTCGCGTCGCATCGCCCGCCCGCGCGATAACTTCGTTCTCGCATAGCTTTCTTTCTGCACGGCTCCTGAGGGTCGTAGCGTGATGTTTAATAGCTCATAATCTTCTCAAGAATTAGGCTATCAAGTGCAAAAAGACTTCTTTTGGAATTACTAGATTGTGTAAATTCTTTTTTCTTTCCATTATTGACCTTCAAAAGTGCCTTATAATGGTGTAATCGAAATATTCAATTTGATTTTCACGTAGAACCTTTCATAATCCGGCAGGTAGTTCCTGAGATTACACCCCCCCCCCCCCCAAAACCTCACAAACTGTACCTCTTTAAAATATTAGTATAGATGAGTGCAATATAGATGTGATAGAGGCATTTGAAGATCAATTGCTTGACCTTGACAAGTCAGGAATCAAGCACTAACTCAACCACTTTGCGTTATGAGGCATGCAATTATGTATTTGAAAACATAATTCTGACAGAGGAAATATTTGTCAAGACTTTTTGATCACTTAGATAACAGAATGTCTTTCTTTGAGTAGTGCATCTTTTATTTTCACAAAACCTAGTTCCCAAGAGTTTAATGGCATTAAAATAACTGTTCTTACAGTTTTAATAATGAAATCTTATTTTAATTCACTAAACAGTCACTGTATAAAGCTTCTGCCTATGTAGACAACATTATTTCTTGTAATAGTTCCAAGTTAAAAATAGAACACAATAAATACTATAGAATGAGGGAAAGATATACTATCACTATCACTCTGCCAGCCAAAAAGAAAATGTATGTTTTATATTACGTTAATTTGTACTTAGCCTTAGTTAAATAAAAACTTAAATAGTTATACTTACTTACATTTCATTTGAATGTATGTACTAATCTTACATAGAAAACAATAACCGTGATTTAGATTGCGTAAATAATAAATTCTTAACCCGCTTTTCCTCATTAAAAAATAAAATAATAAATTCAAAATGTGGGTAGCAAGTACCAATAAGAATTTATATAAAAACCTGTTCTAGAGTCACCTCATTCGACCTACGAATTGGCAGACTCATTAATTATGTAAAAAAAGAAAACGATATGCACAAAATGCAAAGAATTCTAGGAGAATTTAATCAAAATACAGAAAAATCGAAATCTCAGTTTTCAATTACCAAATTCTCATTATCAACTAACGAAATCATGTAAAATAGTGCACTCACCTCATTTGTAAATTCTTCAACTTTGAAATTCTGTATTTTTTATTGTATAAAATGCATCAGAATATTATAAAAAAAATATTTTATATCGCGCTGGTGTCATCATCGGGTTTCGCATAGCTTTTGACAGCTGACGTTTCGTTTTACGATTTTACGCAAGCATTCGTTGTTTATGTTATTGACGCGTTCAAGTTTAGATAGAGAAATGGTTTTAGGGATCAGTATGTCAACTGAAAAACGGTTAAATCTTATTGCCTTATGTATAATAGAAATGTTATGATTTTTTCAAAAACATTTATTTTTAATATTTATCTACTTCGCAAGGAGACTACGCAAAAGTAGACAAAATTGAAATTTTTTCTTACGTTTTTGAAAAAAATTGACGTGGTTGTTACAAATACCTACCTAATACAGAAATAAAATAAATAAATAATATATTATTAAGCCATAATTGAGACAGTATAAAAAATTGATCAGTTTACCAGCATTTTTGAGTAGGTTTTATGAAAGTATTATTTCTGGACCTAACGCAGTGCCACCTGATGCAGTTGAAGCGTTCGATATGTCGAAGGCCGATTGCATAATTCTTAATTAAACAAACAGCGCTGTCCGTTTGCATACTGCCGCCGTAGTGAGTAATGCCTAAGGCAAAATGTATAACGCCTAGGCACTATGTAAAAGTCCCTGAAACCTAATCGATGATTCGAACCCGTATACATAATACGTAGGTGAATTGATTCAACTAGTTCTATTTTCTACCACCTGAAGCACTGCTAAGCAACACAACAAAAATGGAGTCAAATAGTGCAAGTGTTTCCATAAATAAAGATGAAAACAATAGTGTGCCGCAAGAAATAAATGATTTTAAAGACAAGTTTACGATAAACAATTGTTACGAATCTCAAGTGGGAAGGGATCATTAAAATTGCCGTGGACTAGAAAAAAAGTTCTGGAGGTTATCCGGCTTGTGAAACACGCTCAAGTGTCCATGCATGTCCGTTCGGCGAGCTCCTGCTAATGAATAAAGGGTAATCATTTTTACGACTGCTATTAGGTAAATAGTTCGGCAATTCATGGTTAAGATCGAACTGTGATCAACCACGCGCGAGCCGAATTGTACACACTAACTACGCCAAGCGAAATGAGTAAGGTTAGGCTAGAACTGTTAAAAAACGCGTGCGATCCGAGTGAGCGAAGCAAGCGGTGACGCGGAGAGCGGCCGGCGAGCGTTACTTCCAAGCACAGACTACAATGTACTATGCTTCCAAGTTAGATTTCTTAGCGGCTAGTTCTGATTTGTTAACTGCCCACACGTAACTGCCCGCTAAACCACTTTACTGCATAATATTTATTGAATTACCGTTTAAATAATTGTTGTCTCATTTTTATTTAGTGTACTGCTCAGTTTTTCCGCCGAAGTTTTTAATAATCATGATTACCCTAACAGATGGCTCTAGATGAACTAGATGCGGTCAGAAGCGTCATTTACCGTAGACAATTATATAATGGCGACAGTAGGCCAACGTATTTTGCGTACGGATTATAATTACATACATAAGTAAGTAGATATATTTTAAGTAAACTTGAAAATAATTTCATAGGTCAATCAATGATCAGGAATATCCTCAAGAAAAGCATACATACGTAAAAACAAAAAAAATACTCACATGTAAATGAAACACGCAACAATGAATGGGAAAGACAATGGTCAAGTTCCTAGAATGTAACCTATGCAACTGAAAACAGATCGCGAAATCGACCGCGAACTCCCACAATCTGTTTTTCCTTCATTTATCGACAAACTTTATGATTGACTATTGTTCCCTGCTTTGTTGGAAAAATTGCATTTTTAAATGGGTAAGTTTCAGTTCAATAATTGAAAAATTACCTTTTTTACATTTCCCTTTGTTTTGCACAATCATTTGAAATTTTAAGAAACGTGACATATTATAATAAGTAATCATTGCTAATATTGCTTTCTTCGAACGAGAATCTTGTAAAAATATACTGTAACTAGTTGGTTTGGGTGATTAAATAATTCTTCTTTTTTCTTTTAACAGCAGTTGCCCTCTCACTGAAATTATTAGACTGATATTTTAAATTCTACTAATTCGTTTGGCATGTATTGAAGAAGAAGAAGTGTGTTATGAAGATAAATAAGCATAACATTAGACCCGGATCCCACGCATTGACATTTTTGTTGAAGTTTTTCGCGGAAATCCGCAAGGATTGGCAAAATATTTTACTTTTTTTCGCCTTTTAGACGGTGTCTTCTCGGTGATTGTTTTATAAATATTTCGCCTCAAGAAGTGTATTTCTAGACCGCGTTGCTCAAATTTAAATTAGTTCATTGCTAGAGTTCAAGCATACAAGGTGACTAAAGTAGTGTTTTATTACAGGCAAAGTTGATACAGTGAAAATGCAACTGGGAACGCTCATTTTCTTATTGCATCTTATATTTCCTATCATATTTGCTGAGGATGTGAGCTGTGAGTATTATTTTTTTACGAGATATTACATGCACCTATTATTGCACTGGATTATCGATCTATCATTCAAAATTCATATTTTCGCAATGGATTTCGCAAGGATTCATAATCTGTGTTGGGTTTTACCACAAATAACAGAAATTAGATGATTTTACTCTTTTTCCAAATTGCAAATCAATATTTCTAGTGAATCAAACTGTAAAACACGAAATTACAGGCATTGTGTTCATTTATTTGTAAACGTAACAACTTCTTGGTGTTGTGTTGTGTAACTAAGTATAAACATTACACAAAGTTACCTTAAGTAACTGTTCGGTATTTTTAACTGGTTCTGGTGGCCTTATGCCTACTCGTAAATTTACTTGAACACCAGCTGTGACCTAGCACCGGCCGTGAACTTCATTTAGCACGATGTTCTCTTACGTGTTTATTTTAGATTTCTGTTGGGGGGCCGACACGTGCCGCAAAAAGCGGTAGACGTACCAATCAAAGTACGCGCTAAATTTATGTTAATGACTTATCTTAACCACAAATCTTTCATACATTAAGAACTTCCCACTCTTCAGAAAACTCCGCGTCTCTATCAGCTTTTTTGCACACATTCTCACTGTAGCGGCTGAACATTTCAGATCAAGCCTGCGTGGATAAATACTCAAGGAAAGGCTATCAACCGTGGCAGGAATGGTCCGACCATTACACGTGTCATCGGTATCGATGCGAGATTCGGGACGGGAAGTACTTCATCGCTGCTGTTGGGTAAATATTCATTTAATTGCAAGCATTGGGGGTCTTTAGGGAGGAGACCATAACACCAAACTTCTAAAGTCCTGCGTTGTAACATCGACCGTCTAATTACAACGTCCAGTGTTTGGGCTTGGACCAAAGTTCGAACTGGTTTTGTTATGGGACGGCAAATGTTAAGGGATAGCTTATGGGATACTTACATTTCAATAAATAATGTGATCCTATAATATGCGATAAGTCGGTCAGAGAGACGTCACGACCCAGAAACCATTAACAATCATGTTTCTGGCTGACGCTCCTTATGCACCTTGCTGAAGAAGACTTTTACTATAGTCGATTGCAACAATATACCCTTTATTAATAAATGATTTTAAACACGTCTGTATGACTACTCTACAAAATCTGTGACTATTTCTTCTTATATCTAATTTATAATTTTACTGATCTTTCAGATGTAGAAAACCGAAAATTCCTGAAAATGCATTGGAATGTCACGAATACATTGAAGATGAAAATGTTGGTATGTATTGAAACTACGCTCTGGGTACTTATTTATTTTAACTGCCTGCTTGTTTTTTATAGATAGATAGTTAAGCTATTAATAGCTAGCTAAATAATTATAGATATGAAGAAATGTCTAAGAAAACTTCTAAATCAGACCAATTCATATTTAATGTTTCGATATTTGTCGTAATTAATTAGAATTAACATTTTTTTCCAGAGTTTCCAACTTGCTGCGCACGTCTGAGATGCGTTGTGGAAGTCAACGGTGAGAGGATAGTACAAACAAGAGGACAGCCCGGCGAATTATTCCCCGACAAGTAAGATTGATTTTAATTCTTAAGTCTGTTAAAAAATCCACATTTGCAAAGTAGCAAAATAAACACTGGTGCCGATTCTCTTGTCACAAAATTCTCTAAACTAGACTAAAAATCACCAAAATTTAGTTTATTCCTGTCAAACGACGATTTCCCATTCTGAAATTGACTAAAGTGACACAACTTAACTATATTTTAGTTTGACAGCACTAAGATGGCACTGAGATTATAATTTAGTGAAAATGGCAATTTTGCTATTCTGAATTTTACGTTTTTCACCTAAAATTTTGATTGTCTTAACTAAATCTAACTATTTTTAATCGCGATTAAAAAGGTGTGGAATAAAATTAGTTGTCATGAACTAAAATTCACACCAACACCTCGACTTCAGATGCAAAAACAGTACTGTATCTTTTTTTCTTTTCTTTTGCTTATATCTCGAAAACGGTGTGTCGTATCGCAAAAATAATGAAAATTTCGACCCCCTTTGCAGCCCGCAAACCTATAAAACTCAACGTGTTGGTAATATTTTTTTATATTTTCCATACAAAAAGTAAAAAATTCCATACAAAACAAGTCGAGGCCGCACATAATGCGCGCCTACGGCTCTAAAAACAGATCACGTGGTACGGCAAACAAGTACCACGTGGAGTCGCAATAATTGTCAAATATGATTTTAGAAGTGTCAAAATTATTTTTAAATTTAGAGATTTTATTTTGCAGAATAGCGTAAAAATTCTCATAGCCAAAAGTAAGGAATTTTAGTGATAGTTTAGTTAGTTTAGTTCGGTGTACAACAGAATCGGCACCATTAAGCCGCATTTTTACCAACTTCAACGTAACTTACATTGTCACGTTATTCTACAGGCCATGGAAGGGCCAACAAAACGAGCCTAACCCGGCAGTGGTGGGGATGAGCGGTATCCAGCAGAACACCGTCGTTGGTGAAGCCCAGGGACAACCCGCCCCAGGCATCTTCAACAGCAGAGGAGCAGGCAAGGAGAAGTTGTTATTAGCTCTTGATTAAGCCACCTCCCTGGCTCAAAAATTACAATTCATTTACTAAAATTTTTAATTCACAGTATCAACTCATTGTATTGGGTAATTTAGTCAGTAAAATGACGCAATTTTACAAAGCCTGTCGTTATTCTGATGTCTTAGAAATTATTAGTGCACTTTGAATATTCTTATTACCAATGCAATGTAAAATATAATTATGCTTATTGTAGTATCCTAGTAATTCTTATAATGGCCTTGCATGTAACGTTTATAAGTAATTAGTTGTTCCTTTTTTTGTTGCTATACTTCAGAATCAACAATACAATTCTTGATCTTACTTAAGTTGTAACAAAATAAAGTATTTTCTATCCTTTTCTTAAGTTTTATTTGTATTAGTAGTAAGTTGTAATTTTTCGAATAGTTAAACGTCAATATTTTATTAATTTAGCCCCCGATATTCCCGACAGCGGATGGCAACGATATAAACGGACGGCGCTACGTAGATCCATACCCGAATCAACAAATGCAAGAATCACCACGAAAGAAGAGATCGACCGTCTACCCCCTGTTTGATAGGACCCTTGGACGTGAAATCGGTTCTTACCAGCCACACCACGTCAAAATACACGGATACTCCCCTGAAAGATACACTTCTTACTTTTCCAAAACTAATCCTAAAAGCTAATCAAATTCGAAATGAAATATTTAGCTTAGAATATTATCTCTTTGTTACTTTTGTACTAATGGCACTTTTCCACTATACTTTTTGGGTGCACAAACACCTTGTATTTCACTTTATTTTGTTTTGTTAGTAGTTATTATGAATATTGATGCAAAAGTACTTATGATATAATCGTTGTTCTGTTTTTGTTATTATGCAATTTGTTAACCGCTGGATTTTGTTGAAACATCATTATTAAATGTTTAGTAAATATTTTGATTTGGTTAATTTTTAAATGTACGGAACCCTTTTTGTTATTATAAATTAATATCAACAAACGCATTCTCTGTCTACGCAACAAACTAAAAAACCAAATGCACAGATAACTCTATACTAGTCGGAGAACCAAATGTAACGTAGACAGAAATGTAACGTCACTATGCACAGTCAAAGATAATTAGTTCGTCCTTTATAAAATCTGATTTCAAGCAACATATAAATGCTATCTCTTTTACCTTCAAGGTGAAGCATCGCGCCGCTCTTTCACTCAAAACATAGGAACGCAACCAGTTATGTCAATGGTCGTGTCGGTCCATTGCATTGACCAATTGACTTATAATAGTAGGTACATTGGCTACACCGTAGACAGCTCTGTCTACGGGCTACACTGACCTCTATTAAAGCGTATTTTAATAGAGGTCAGTGATTGGCTAGGAAAAATAAGTTAATAATGTCAGTCACAGGAGTAATAGTGTTCTGTGTCTGTCACTGTCTGTGAGTAGTTATGTTTTCCCTCCGCTAGGAGTAATAGTCTACTTCTGTGTTTTCCGGATTTTATGTGAAAATTGGTGACTAAAATAAATCAGTTCAAAACTCGATTAGAACCAAACAATTAACAAAAACTAAAATATTATCACACTTTTCTCAAAACACGACTGCAGAATCTGAAACAAAAAAATAACTTTAGCCTGAAAAATGTAAACAGGAAAAAAGGTTATAAAGGTTAAAGTTATCTTGGTTTTATCATTAAAATAAAGGAAAAATGGTGGAGCCGGCGAAACCATTCGCTTGTACGATGCCCGACTGTGGCATGACGTTTACAAATGAAGATCATTTGAATGTGCACACTAAAAAACATGACATGGTGTTATCATTGGGTTTGGAGCAGAAAGCAGCCTTTGTTGGTAAGGATATTTGTATTTAAAACTTTTTTAATTAAACCTTGGTCTTACAGTTGCTCCGTGTAAAATACTGGTATTCAGCTGCATCCGGTTAGACTGGAAGCCGACCCTAGCATAGCATAGTTGGGAGAAGGCTTGGCAGATGACGATAGTCATAAATGAACAGAATAATAGGAAGGGGTCATCTAGGTCACTAATCTGTAGGAAATTGCAAAAACCTATTATTTTGCAGTTTTGATCAATTCAACAATGTTCAACTTGCTGACGATTTCCTAGGATGTGAGTAAAACTGAGGGCAACAGCTAGTATTTATATAGTTTTGTATTAAAATCAGACCCCACACATTAGACACTGCTTTCAAGGCAGACAATTAGATTCCGACAACATTGGACACAGACTGGCTACAACCCTCGGGTCAGGATCCAGTATAATTGGGCTCTTTTGTATGGAAGTTCTCAGTAGCAGCTCATCATTAAAAGTAGTGACCTGTTTATGACACTAGGCTTGCCCCCTATTACATGGCAAAAAAAGAAAGTAAGAAAAATAGGTTTATTTGTCACAGGAACATGTGCATACAAAAAGATAAGTTAACTTTATTAATCAAGAAAAAAGAAATGTCTATAATCGTGAGCACAGACACAAATACTTCTTACTTACTTAGCTGAAAAATATGGGTTTACTATAGGTATATTGCTGCTTACCCCTTTGAGGGAATACAGGGGTTATGGTAAGATGGAATCTGTTAAGTAGGTTCCTGTTGGTGTATCATTTAATATTGAAGTGTTTCTTATCTGATTAGATTATTTGATTAGATAATTATAGCAACTAGTTGTTTAGCTATATCCTGAACTGGGTAAAGTTATATATATTCATACTAATATTATTAATCTGAAAGGAACTCTGTCAGTCTGTATGATACCTTTTCACTCCTAAACCACTGAACGGATTTAGATAAAATGTGGCTAGGAGACAAATGGTATCCTGGGGAAGGATGTTGGCTACTTTTTGTCTAATAAATAATCCTAATGGGGGTGATATAGGGGATGAAAGTTTGTATAGGAAACTTAGCATTTCTTAAGTTAGGGATATGAAAATTTAAATGTATGCTTTTGGTAAGAAATAAAAACTCACTCAAAGCATTTATTTCAATTAAACCATTGACAGGCACTTTTGAATTGTCAAGTGGTCGGTCAGTCAGAAATATGAAGCTAGTTGCCCATTCCAAAGCGTAGTAGGTACCTATGGAGAAGAACGGGCAAGAAACTCCATGGACACTCTTTTAAATTATATTGTTACATAAATATTAGTTACATTATTAATGTTGAATATAGGTATTAATAATAATAATAAATAATTAATAATAAATAAATAATTCTCATATATAATTTATAATATGTGAGAATGATGTAAATAAGACATACATGTTGAGTGTCCAGTGTACAGCAAATATAAATAAAAAAAAAACAATCCATAATAAAATAATTAAAATAAGCCGTGGTGGCTAAGAGATGACCAGTCCCAACTGACAGAAAAAAAATATGTGTTTCAGTGTTTTCGCAAAATCATCCCCCAAGCGTGTAATGGGGCGTCTAAACGGGCTATATTTTACGACAATTTGTGGCTGCAATACTGTGGCCGGCAACATTGCTAGCAATACCAGCCACACTATGCAATATTTTAAGGATGGCCCGGCATTATAGCCACATATTTTTTGGTATGTCAAAATGTTTTTATGTGTAGCCGGCGTGTGGCCGAACGATCGCCTCGCAATCGAAAATACTGCAATATATCTGGGCCATCTATATTGTTGTTCTGTTTTACTGTATATGCGCGGCCCTTTCTCCCTGCGACGTGAAGTACTTTGCGTTTCACTTTCTGCGCGACGTGAAGTGTGCTGCGAGTGCTGCGACGTCCATCGTGTATAAATCTGTGGTGTGGCGATATTCTGTGCTGTCCCAACCGATCACTATGTCCGGCAAGCCGATCACTTGGGAGAAGCGAGCCAAATACCTCGGTGTCATCCTCGATGAGCACCTGTCCTTCGCAGAGCATATAAGGAAGGCCCGCTCGCGCGCCGCCTTCGCTCTTGGTAGACTCCACTTCGTTCTGAATGCACGCAGCAAACTATCCCTCAGGTGTAAATTACGCATTTACACAGCGTGCATTCGTCCAATCATGACCTATGCCAGTGCAGTCTTCGCACACGCCAAACCCCATCACATCCATAGGATGCAGGCCCTACAAAATCGTGTCCTTCGTAGGGCAACAGGTTCCCCCTGGTATGTCCGTAACGAAATACTCCACCTAGATCTCAAAATCCCCACTATCCATCAATTCATGAAACGCAACTCCAAGCGTTTCTTCGACACCTCCGACAAGCATCGTAACACCCTCTGGTTGTCAAGGCCGCAGGCTATGTCCCCTCTAAAATCAGCCACCTCCGCCACCCAAAGCATGTCCTCACCGACCCATGACTCTAACTGTCAATAGTGATTCGCAAATTCATTGATTCTACGTCGAACAAAAATAAATGTGCACTTAATAAATACTTAAATATTTACTTGCCTTTATGTATTCCTTTAAGCCTTCTATTAAGGCTTCACAAACCTCTGGGACAATAGTTGAAATTGAATAAGCGGACGCTCTGAAAATGTACATTAAACTCTTGAAAGAATCTCCAGTCGCTAAATACCGTAGAGTTATTGCTAATCTTGTAGTCACAGGTATTGCATTCCTCATGTTTGTATCTTGCCTTTGTATGTTTGGTCCAATTCTGTTCACGAGAAATTCGAAGTCGCTCTTAGACATTCTTGTAAAAATTTTAAATAAGTATTTATCCAGCATTAATTCCTTGTCTACGGAATCCAAAGTGTCACGCCTACTTAGGTAGGGTCGAATCCACATTCGTGTCCTTTTTTTTCGTTTTTCTGCCAAAACAATGTAAGCGGCTGCGATGAGCGTCATTTCGTCGGCCATTGTTGCTGGATTGTGTGGCTCATTAAAGGGTTCTGAATCAAAGGCCATACTATTGCAGCCATATTGCAACATGTTGCCTGCAATTGATTGCTCAGCCATAAAATACACTAAAATGTTTTTTTGATGACTGGGCAATGTTTGCCAATAATTGCAGCCACAAATTGTCGTTAAATATAGCCCGTTTAGACGCCCCTTTAGAGATTTAAGGAATTTTAAATATACTCAGAACCTGTACCTTGAGGTATTAATTTATCTTAAAAGTTAATACAATTTGAAGTTATAAATTAACTTAGCTAATATGTAGTCAATGACAGCGCTACAGTATATCAATTTAATGATGATAATATTAAAATGAATGATTAATATTTTTAAGTTAGACATTTAGAATCATAAAAACCTGTTTCTTATAGAAATAAAATATTATTTCCATTTATTATGTATATCAGTCATCAGGTTACCGTAGTACAGGCTCTACCTAGTTCGGGACCCGAAGACCTTGTGTGGATGTTGTCTCATATTTATTATTATCTGTGTGTCTGGTACCTTTTCACGCTTTAACGGCTGAATGGATTTGGATGATAGGGTACTATTTATCCGGGTAGCATGTTCCCGTGGGATGATTTCCAACTAGAAGACAGAAGCTAGCCATCGTCTGTCTAGCCTTTTCCCAACTATTTTGGGGTATGTTGGGGTCGGCTTCTAGTCTAACCAGATGCAGCTGAATACCAGTATTTTACATGGAGCGACTGCCTATCTGACCTCCACAACCCAGTTACTGGGTAATACGACACCCCTTGGCAAGACTGGTTGTCAGGCTTTCAGCCTTCTGACAACCCCTAACAACTGTCAAAAATCCACGAATGACAGCCGGGACCAACGGCTTAGCGTGCTTTCCGAGGCACCAAGACGTCTTGGTATGTAAACATGGTCACCCATCCACAGACCAACCGCGGCAAGCGTAGCGTAACCTGATCGATCGACCCGTGTGCCTGTTATTACTTGGTCACAAACCAAAGACAGAAGCTGCTGTATTATAAAGAATACCTACCAGCTCATTGCACGGCAGGGAGAACATCTGATTTATACCCCAGCATCACATCATGCATTGACTAAGGGTGATGACAACTAATCTAGAAGTATAAAAGAAAAATATTGCAGTGCGCGTCCCGAAATAAATGGTAAAAGAATGATGATGACATCATTCAATGAAGAGGTGTGCAGAGATGTATTGAAATTGATCTGCAAATCCGCTGTATGTTACAGTTTCATGTAATGGGTGGTGAGCTTATTGCCAAAAGTGGGGCAGAAGTTTTAGGCTACTACAAATAAATTCCGTATCTGCAACCCATTTATGTACCTAGCCTGAATTGTCTCACTGCAGATCAAAGGCCTCCATCACCCTTTTCTATGCAATTCTGTCCTCTGCTATTGTGGGCCAGACCTTTCCAAATTCGTGTGCGTTACGCTAGCGGAATTTTGTCGCTTTTCAAGATTTCGATTTGAAAGATAATTAGTACTTTATATCGTGTAAATGTGCCCGAAATTTATCATTTGTGCGTCCAGCCGATCCAAAGATATTCACGAAAATAGATTCCGCTGGTGAAACGTTACCCCAGCGGCATGTTTTTTTTCCTGGTGGTCGTAGCTAAACACAAACTAGCTACTTACATAGATATAATTTGTGCATAAATGTGCCCAAAAAATAAAATTTGTAAATGTGACAAGCTTGTCAATATGAATATGAACATTCATTTTATATGAATAATGTTTATACATATTTGAATGAAACCCTTAGCAAAGTCAAACAGTGGTCGAATTAATCGCACTGTAATAGAGTAAATCATTAATACCTGTCTGAGCCCAATGTTTATTGGATAAACATTGTGTCGTAAGTTAAAGTATACTAAAATGGAGAAATGGAGCTCTCCTTTCTCTCCACTCTATCTAGAGCGACTAGTCTTTATTTGTATTATAATAAAGCCTCTTTTAATTTTCAAGCTGACCAAACACCAACACCTACTCGCTTCATCAGGAACTGTGAGGAGGTTGGCTTGTTCCAAGACCTGCAGAGTGTCAACCCGTTTGATGAGGGGTTCAAAAGAGCTATGGAGGCCAAGTAAGTTTAGATAACTGCATATACTATACAGAGTTGATACGACAGAGGCGCTTTCCTTTAAACTGCCTATACTAGGTACCGTTTTCAAGCTCTGTACCAAAAATCAATTAAATAGGAACAGTAGTTTAGTCGCAAATCATTTTTTATGTTTTTGTCCCGTTTGAACACGATGTATCTTTTCTAACCGCTGATTATGTCTGACGCAAGTCACAAGTACAACCAAATATTTTCGCTAAAAAGATAGCAATGCAAACAAAGATGCAATAAATACACACTCTTGCACTTTCATTACAAAGGGTGGTTGCGTTTTACTCTGATTAGTAAGCTATTTAGTTGGTTTGAAAAAAAAAAAAAACTAATTTTTGGTGCTTTTTATTTTTATACCGTATTGAATTAATACTAAACACGTATAGTATACGTAGTGTAATTTAATGCCCCTCTGTCATATCAACTCTGTATATTTATAAAACCATTGCATTCACGCCTTTTATGCCTAAAGGCTTTTGTTTAGGTATTTAAAAGTTTATGCACAAGTGAAAAAAAAATACTGTACAATGGCGGCAGCGGTATTAAGTTCTGTTTACGTATTTATTATATATTTCTGCTTGAGTGTAGTTTTTATTGATTTTGCACACGCCAATATACCTAATATTGGCGTGTGCTAGCTGACATAATAATGGCAAATAATGTAATTCAATGTTTTGTGTTTCGTAATGTTAATTACTTACTATTGTATAGAATCCAGTTCTTCTAACTGAACAAGCAGCTGTCCTGCTGGGGAGTTTGTGCCGCCACTTGTTCTTCCCAGCTAAAGCACTAGGAAGTGGTGAAGGGCGGGCGTTTTGGGGGACTGTCTTATGTAATTTTGACGTTTAAAAAAAACTCATTCTCAGCCTAGTTTGAATAATTGACTTACGATTCTGTTTTTTTTTTAATTTAAAGATGATGCTCCGATCAGAGCCTCCTTGCGATGGCTAGGATGGTCGCGGGTGCGTGCCAGGCCACAGATAACCAAGGGAATATAAAAAATAAATGACGTTTTTATTCTAAGACCGCGATTTTCTGAAGCGATGATTAATAATAATCTTTACATAAGAAACGGTTAGCAGCGTGGAGACTTGTTTCGCTTTTGGTCATCATTTTATAGTCTTACTCTAAAGACACGCGGCTCGTACTAGTTCGACCATCGAAGAACAAAGATTCTGCCAATGTCAAACACTATTTGACTATTCTGTATGTTTTCTGTATAGTCTGAGACAGTCTACTTAATAAAATCTCATATTTCCAGGCATGGACTCCTATCCTTGGAAAACGCCTTAGGATCATCGTCAGATGAGTTGCACACTCCTCAGATGGTCTTCCCCCACATTGACGGGGACTCGGCTCTCTACAGCACCACCAATAACCAAAGAAATATTACAATTAGCAGGTAAGCTAACTTATAATTATAGCATAATCAGCCTATCATGTTCCCACTGCTGGGATACAGGCGTTCTCGCCGTGAGTGGGCCATAACCCACCTCGCGGGCCCAGTGAGGGTTGGTTTAATGTTCCCACTGCTGGGATACAGGCGTTCTCGCCGTGAGTGGGCCATAACCCACCTCGCGGGCCCAGTGAGGGTTGGTTTAATGTTCCCACTGCTGGGATACAGGCGTTCTCGCCGTGAGTGGGCCATAACCCACCTCGCGGGCCCAGTGAGGGTTGGTTTAATGTTCCCACTGCTGGGATACAGGCGTTCTCGCCGTGAGTGGGCCATAACCCACCTCGCGGGCCCAGTGAGGGTTGGTTTAATGTTCCCACTGCTGGGATACAGGCGTTCTCGCCGTGAGTGGGCCGTAACCCACCTCGCGGGCCCAGTGAGGGTTGGTTTAATGTTCCCACTGCTGGGATACAGGCGTTCTCGCCGTGAGTAGGCCATAACCCACCCCGCGGGCCCAGTGAGGGTTGGTTTAATGTTCCCACTGCTGGGATACAGGCGTTCTCTGCGTGAGTGGGCCGTAACCCACGTCGCGGGCTCAGTGCTGGTTGGTTTAATACCAGACTATTATTGTACCAATGCCAAAGACGCAGAGAATGAGAGGTTTTTTTACTTCTATAATTTGTCACAGTTGGGGATACTATATTCAATCATTAATTGCATTACAATCTAGCTTATTAGCTAATAAATCATATAAAAATAACTTAAACACACACACATACTTTAACTTTAGGGAGATGTGAGTGGAAACGCCGGGAGGTGACGCCCTAGGAAGACATATAGTACCTTACCTTAGAAGACATATAATACCTTATTATTATTATACCATTCAAACTCAAACTCAAAGCATTTATTTCAAATAAACCAATTACAACAAAAAAAAAACAATGGCACAAAAACAATGGTTACTTTCCACAGACACCTCATAATATATTTTGTTCACCTTACAGATCATCGAGCGACGAATCGGGCGCAGTCAAAGAGTTTGAACGAACAACAATATCGAAACTAACAAACGAAGTAACCACCATAAGTCGAATCGTTGGCAAAACTGAAGAAAAACTAGACGAAAGAAATAAAGACATAAGAAAAGATTCGGTCTCATACACTAATAATGTTATAAAAATCAGCAACATGGTTCGAAAAGACAGCGTCGAAAAGAATCCGGTACAAACATTAATTTATGAAGATACTGTTATTCGGGACAGTACAGAAAAAGTACAAGAAGTACCTCCGATTATGAGTCAGAAATCCCTAGACTTTATCGTCGATAGTCTGAATACAGATTTCGAAGACACAGCCAAAAAAAAAGTCAAAAACGAAAGTGAGGATTATGAAGTAATTATCAAACTACCAAGTGGTAAGCAAGTTAAAATGCGAGCTGTCGAAGAAACACAAGAAAAATCTGCGAAAGAAGTGTTAAAAAAAGCGTTGACAGAAAAAGTCGAATCGAAAAGAACTGCACAAAAACTTAACACGGTTAATTTAATACCTGTTAATAATGTACCTATAGTGCCCGGGACGTTAATACCTATAACTTTTGTACCTCATATGAACGGTATGAACCACAAGATGCCTATTATACCTTTGAATAATATGTGTGAGTTTGACAAAAAGCCAGTGAAAAGACAAGTGAAAAGTGAAAAATGTGATAGTGAACCCTACGGTACTAGTGTTAGAAATAAGGAAAAGAGGCGCTGTGTGCCGAGGGAAAAGGATTTGGATAGCAGATCTGCTGCTTCCAGGAGATATAGGTAAGGAAAACTAGCTTTAATGGTCTACACATAGAGTTTAGTTTCCACTACAACTGCAATATGTTAATGACTGTGTTGGGTTCGTGGCTAAATAGTAACAGCCGCGCACATGCTGACGTTCGTCCATGGATGGGTGACCATCCATTACATAATATCGAGACTCCTGCGTTTTTCTGAAATCACGTTAAGCCATTGCCCCGGCTGTCATTTATAGATCTTTGACAGTCGATATGTGTACTTAGAAGTCCGAAAGCCTAACAACCAGACCAAGGGGAGTGAATGTGCCCTGGCGGCTGAAAGTATCTCATGCCCACTAAAATGTCTCGCTTGTGGTGGCGTGTGTGTTAGACCATTGAGTTCCCTTCAAAATGTTTGAGCTGAATGGTGCTGATGCATACGTCATGTTCGTGAACGGGCGCCGTCAGTAGGGACTGGTCATCTCTGAGCTGCCACGAGTTGTTTTAATTCCTGAATTGTTTTTTTTATTTTTATCTTAGTTATTACGGACGTGCACGTCATCACGTACATCGTTCTCACATTCATTTCAAATATTATGTAACAGTATTTTGTTTTAAAAGTGTCCATGGAGTTTCTTGCCCATTCATCTCCATAGGAACCTACTACACTTTGGAATGGGCAACTAGCTTCAACTTTCTGACTGACCGACCCGTCAACAGTTCAAAAGTGCTTGTAATTGTTTATTTGAAATAAATGCTTTGAGTTTGTGTGTTACCCAGTAACTGAGTCATTGATTTCAGATGGGCAGTTGCCCCATGTATAATACTGGTATTCACATCTATCTGCTTAGACTGGAAGCCTTTTTTTTTTTTGGTTGTGATCCAATAACTTCTTCCGCTCTGGGCGGAGTCGGAGGGCGTGTCAGGCTCTTGCCGACTAAAACCCACCCGTGTGCCTTCAGTTGCCTGTGCCAGGGGCCACGGTATCCCTCTCGGACTTTCCCGCAACCCTAGCAGGCATCGGTCCTAGCGGACCCCGTCATTGGTGCTGATATCTCTTTGAGGCGCGCGTGGAACTACGGTGGGCCGGGGTTCGGGAGTGGCCTATGTCCAGTATTAGACTGCAATGGGCTGAGTTGGGGATTTCTTCACTAAAAACGCCATTTTGTTTTTTCCAGGGCAAGATTAAAAGAGACATGGATACAACAGGCTCAAGAGAATAAGAAACTTCAAGAGTTAAACGATAAGCTGTTATCAGAACGGGCTGTGCTTAAAACTGTTATCAATGAACATCTTAAGAAATGTCCTGATGCTGTGGATTTGAGTAAGTTCATTTATCCTAAACCAGACTTAAATTCAGAATCTGAGATAATTATCGAGTTTTGGAAAAACAAACTCAATGTCTTACGCGAAAAGTTCAAATTCGATTACAACTAATTTTTTCTAACACTTTCTTTCCTAATTGCCAGTTAAAAATCAACGTAAAATACTTAACTCTAATAATGATATTCTAATAAATGGCTGATGAATGTAAATTATCCAAGATACTGAATTTAAGTGCCTATAGATGTACTCGATTTTTGTTAATCGTTACTGTCCCTAGATCTACTGTTTTTTGTTGATTAATAAGATCTCTCACAGATTTGCACGATTTTATCGATCGTTATCCTGTTAACGATCGATAAATATCAAGGTTAAAATTGAGTCACACGTACTACATCGCTACATCGATTATTATCGATCGACAACAACGATCTAAAGAGGCGATTGACAAAAAAAGACAGGTTTCGTGGGACACCCGTTCGAACGAAGGTCCTTTGGTGTTTTTTTTTACATAATTACGACAGACACATACCTACGCATATGCGATACAGCTGACGCGTATCCCGCACGTCTGTATTATAGCAATATACATGTGATACATAGACATACTTGTAGATAGGCTTGTAAACACACACACGGAATATTGGACAAGGAAAATAAATAATAATAATTGGATAATGTAAATACAATGAATAATAATAGATATAATATGTATAAGTATATTAGTTAAAAATCATTAATTCAGTATGAATAATTGTACAAATATATTTGCACGCCATGAGAAATGGCAGACATGTCGTGAGCCACTTATTTTTTCGAAGATCTTGCATGCATGTATTGATTTTAATTCTGTATGTATACACATGTTTGAGCAAATAAAATTTCTTTCTTTCTTTCTTTCACACACACGCTATAGCAAAAGTGTCTGGACGGTCAAAATGTTACACTTTTTCGAGCCCCTCATTCGCCAAGTGTAGTGCAGAGTAACGTGCGATAAAGAACTTTGTTCCAAAATATGTCGATTGTTTGTTGCTTACACATTTACTCGATTTTGTTTCATAACACGTCTCGATCGTCAAACTTCGAGAAAATTTAACGATTAGCTCGATTTTTGACGATCTCACCTTACCTGCGAAATGACACTTGAAATCTCCTAAATCGCTCCCACTATTTCAAATGAAAACTTCTCTAGGGGCTCTTTCTGAACAGTGAATGAAACTTATCGTCACACTCGGGTCGGTGACGCTGAAAATCAGGTATACCCGGCTCCAGTCGGTTGGTGACGCTGAATCCCGTATACTCTGTCTCTCCAATCGTATGTTTTCACTTCTATCATTTTGTCATAAGCACACGCACTCATTTTTCTACCAAAAAGAAACTATAAGTACTACCTACCCAAATAGCTAATATTAAACATTTCTGTTACAGAAAACATATTGGAAAGGTTGAAGAACACAGGAACGATGCTTTAACATCCGACCGACCCTTTGTGGGTTAGAATAGAGGTTATTATAGAACGATTAACTAAGTCGTAGTTATAGATAGCTTTTGTGGGGCTTGTGGCTTAGTCATAACAGCCGCACGGGTCGATCGACCAGGTTAAGCTACGCTTGCGCGGTTGGTCCGTGGATGGGTGACCATCTTTACATACTAAGATCCCTCCGTGCGTCGGAAAGCACATTAAGCTGTTGGTCCTGGCTGTCATTCGTGGATCTTTGACAGTCGTTACGGGTCGTCAGAAGCCTAAAAGTCTTACCAAGGGATATCGTATTACCCAGTAGCTGGGTTGTGGAGGTCAGATAGGCAGAACTCCATGTAAAATACTGGTATTCAGCTGCATCCGGTCCTGCGGTGCAATCATGGATCTTTATTCCACCTATATCGACAGGTTTAACGTTCTTATTCACCTTTGACATGACATGGATAAAAAATATCAACTAGGTACAAAGATTTAAATCATTAGATTCGACCTACCGCATCAAAGTATGACCCCGTTTCTCACAAATTTCTTTTCTTAGGTATTTGTAATTACATTTTTACTTGAAGTTGTTTTTTTTTTCGCTCTTCATTATTATTTGCGGGGTGTACGAATCTAAGGTTTTTAATCTGTGACTGAACCTCGATGATTTTCAATTATTTTCGCGTTTTTTTACCAATCGTTAAAGATCCTTTCCGCAGGATTGATGTTACATCAACGGGTCATGGCGACTTGGCCACTTGGACTTGGGGGTCCTTGCCGGATTACCGCCATGGGATCTGGAGGCAAAAGTCCTCGCGCACATATGGGAGTGGCGCGAAGAGGCGAAACGCCGGGGCGTAGCTACGCTACCGCGAGACATCACGGTACAGCGGACAGAGCTCCGGCGGGATCTCAGGGCGGCATGGAGTGCGATTGTCGCAACCCAGCGCTGGGCACGCCACAATTGCGGCGATAAGTCCCCTCTTTGAGGAGTGGCTAGAGAGGCGCCACGGCGTCCTCACCTTCCGCCTGCGACGCGGCGAGCAATGGGCAGCTCGCCGTCCGATAAGAATCAGGCCCGGGTCGACGGCGCGTTGTGTTCCACGCGCGCCTGAAAGAGATGTCAGCACCAATGACGGGGTCCGCTAGGGCCGATGCCTGCTAGGGTTGCGGGAAAGTCCGAAAGGGATACCGTGGCCCCTGGCACAGGCAGCTGAAGGAACACGGGTGGGTTTTAGTCAGTAAGAGTCTGACACGCCCTCCCGCTCCGCCCAGAGCGGGAGAAGTTATTTGATGATTTTCCACCCTCGTTAGACGACGTCGTTTCTGGTTAGATGGTGTTGGTGGATTGACTGTCGATGCTCATTTGATGACATTTATCGAGAAATAGATCAAAACAATTTGATATACGAGTAGTAACCTGTAGGAACTGTTGATTGAAGTTGTATGAATTAATTTATCGATCGATGGCATTAATCGACGAATATGGATGGGATTGGTATCACCAATGTTGTTACCATATCCACACATTCGAATCGAAGTCGGTCGATGTAAATCGATTGATCGATATAACAATAAATGTATATGTAATTTATCGATAGTGGATCGACCGATGATCGATGTAATTTATACAGTAGGCTTTCTATTATTGTATCCAGTGGCGGCGTTAGGCGTCGGCGAAGTCGTTCCAAATTTCCTTCTATATTCTTCTGATACCCAACCTAAACCTTTCTGCATAAGTCAACAACGACAAAGTGTCTCCTATTTCTGTATGAAATGTTCGAGCTCGCTACGCTCGCTCTTGCGTCCTGCATTCTCCCAATACTCAAATAATTCTGTATAACTTAATAAAATGCCTCCTATTTACGTAAGACTGGTTAAGAGACAACATAATTTTAACCAGCCGAGGCGGTGTGCAAAATTTTCGTGTTCGCTTCGCTCGCTATTGTTTTTTAAATAATCGAATAAAAGTTTAAACGCAGGGGGTTTCAAAATCATGTACTGAATCTACGGTAACAGGATGCGAGTCAATGTCCTGCCACCCTGTGAAGATATTCGTTTGTTGGTAACAGCCTCGTTGGTCTAAAGGTCGCAAGTGCGACGGCAGAGCGTGAGGTTCCGGGTCCGATCCCCAGGTCGAGCAGTGTTATTTTGATTTCCTGTAAGGACTTTCTCAGTAGCCGGCTGGAGTCTGGATTCCCGGTTGATGGCAATAGGCTCGCCCCCTATTACATAAGACTTAAGCATAACTGGCGAAATGTGGGTGCCTTACCCCTTTGGGGAAAACAGGTTTAAATAAAAAATGTTTCAAGCGAAAATAACCACAATTGGAAATAAGTGAATAGACTTTGCAGGTGTGTGCAGCGTGTATCAGATATGTTGTGGTCATATTGTAGGCTGTGGTACAGACCATCAAACTGAACAATTTTCTCCGTGCGACCAACGCGCAACGTCGTTATCGCGAAAAAATTATCAACTGTCCCATACAAAACTTCAATACCTACTCGACCCAAATGTATTTCTTGTGTTTGTGTTTACTGATAACTTTTTCGCGCTTACGATGTTGGGCCTATGGAGAAAGTGGTTCAGTTTGACGGTCTGTATCACACACGTTAATATGACCGCACCTTTTTGAAATATGCTGGTACTACATAGGAGGCAATAACACCTCTTTCAATTAAGTGTGCCTTAAGTTTTATCTGTTATAATAACAATATTTGTATGCAATCGTTAATTAGATAATATTTATTTTTCATTCCAGTATTATTAATGAATGACTCAAATAATTTATTTATTGAATAAGAAAACGAATGTTAATAACTAAGAATTTAATTACGAGAATAAATGGTTTTACATTTTTTTTATGATGACTTTTTATATTCCTTTTTCTCGTGTATCTACTCGACTGAACTCAAAGCGTTTATTTTAATCAAACCAATTACAAGCACTTTTGAATTATCAAGGAGTCGACAAGTCAGAAAGATGAAGCTAGTTGCCCATTCCAAAGCGTAGTAGGTTCCTATGGAGAAGAACGCGCAAGAAACTCCACGGACACTACGAGAACCTTACAGACTAAGGTTATAGCGCCAACCCACACTGGGCCCACGAGGTAAATTACAGCCCACTCCCTTTCGAAGAGAGGAGGCCTGTGTCCCAACGGTGGGAACATTATAGGCTGATTATGTATGTAGGTTATAGCGGTGCTGACAACACAGGCAGAGAGGCAGGTTAGAAAGAGACTATCACACAGGTATGAGACAGTGACGCCCGTGAGACAAAGACGAACTTTTTTCTAAAACTCTGTGCTAAATTATATGGCCGGGTCATTATCACCATCACCCACAGCCCCACGTGCACTCGCTGCAGGCGCGTGCGCATGTGTGCGGGCGCTTGCGCTCGTTGTGGGGCGCCCGGCCTTCTGTGCTTATCTATTTTGTGTTATTATTAGCACCCACTGTTAAGCACAGGCCTCTCATTTCCTGTGCCAATCCCCACGCTTCTGAGTCTACTCATCCAGGTTCTACCCGTGATGGCAACAATGTCGTCCGCCCATCTCGCCGCCGGACGACCAACGCTTTGTCATCCAGTCATTGGACGCCACTCGGTCACTGCCTTACTCCACCTGTCATCACTGCGCCTTGCCAGATGTCCTGCCCTAAACTAGAGGTATTTTTGACAGTTAAGATTTGAGATTTGAATTTTCTTAAAAATATGGGTATTGTCCCTGTGATGTTTACGACAAAAGAAACAGGTTTCAGGGTTCAATCGCTTTAAATAAAATACTGGTATTCAGGGCATCCGGTTAGACTGGAAGCCGACCTCAATATAGTTAGAAAGAAAAGAAAGTAAGAAAGAAAATACGTTTATTGAGAAAAGGCTAGCCAGGAAATTAATGTATCAGGTTTAAGGGTTTTCAAATAAAATCCATAGTTTATAACAATCTCTATAATTATGGCACTTTAATATTTGACAAGAAATAATATAATATACCATAGGTTTGAAGCTATAACAACGAAAATATTGAAGGAGTAATTTTGCTCATGTGATTTAATCTGCCATAAGCACAAGATAAGTAGATTCCATTTTCAGAATGGTCCATAACAGTATTCCATTTTCAAAACTGCTCATTTTAATATTCCATTATGGAATTTTGAACCTCGAAATTACATTAAAAAAAAATCATTTTGAAATGTATAATACAGAGTAGATTTAAACCGTAAGTTTACATTTTACTTTATAAGTTTACATAACCGTTTACAGGCTTAAATGTAAAGTTAATATTTACGTTTGAGCCTGTAAACGGTTTACAGGTATAATCATCGTGTGAAATGTGAAAAAATCTGCCAAACGGGCCACAAATTGTCCATAGAACTATGAAATTAACGACTTATAAAGCTGATAAAATATCCTGTAATTTTTAATGGTAAAAATCAATCCAATTCAAATTTACTTACGCCCAATTTCAGAAAGGCGTATAAATAAATAAAAAAAAACTGTCTAAAGCCTGATTTCCACGGTGTGATTTAAATAATAATGTAATTTAATAATTGCCTGTGGTATACCATAAGTATTTTTTTTTTTAGTTGAAGCTACAATAAAAGTTGCATCGTCATTCGAACTTCATTTGCGTCGAACTTTGCTTGAGCGTTGCAGGATTTTGCGTGACGTCGATGTGATGCGTAGTTCGCATGTGGCGTTATAGATGCCGCCACAGTTGCTTCAATTTTATTGTTTGCTACAGGCAAGAATCTTGCATCGCGTAAATGGGGCATTATGTCAAACTCATCTCAAATGATTGGATTGGCTATTGCTATTTCAGTCAGCCAATCACAGCAGTCAACATGAGTTTGACACACTGACAGCAATTTTTTCTTCTTGTCTTAGTCTTTTATATAGGTACTAACGAAAAGAACAAATGAAAGTATTCTTGATAGTGAATACTTTTGCTAAACAAAAATCAAACAAGATAATAACTTCAAATGATAACTTCCTTCTACATTAGTTTTGGAAATCAAATTGTAGACAAGGAGAATGTGAAAGTTTTTGGTATCCAGCAAATTAGAAATTACTTACTCAAAAACAATATAATTTTAAATTATCAAATCAGGCACAGGGTTTATTTTGAATTTGTGACTTTTAAAACCAGTAGTTTAAATCTCCAGTTCTTAGATGATTTAAAATTCTTGGCTTCACGGTCGCTAATTTCACAGTTCACATTATAACACGGCAGATTCTCAACATTGGCCATTTTTAAGCATTTAGCTTGTTAGTGTATTAATTAAAAATAAAGTGCAATAAATTCTTCATTTTGGGTAAAACGATGTCCACGGAATTTCGCTTGCACGAGGCAAGATTGCTACCGCCATCTAGTATCAACTGTTGTAACTAATAGTACTTGCTATGTTAAATAGACGGCGCTAGCGGTCATTACATGATTTACAAACTAGCGAATTATAAAAGGAATTAAACTTAGCAATAATGTAATTTTTCCATAATAAATAGCTTAGTAATAGTAGAATCATTGAAATAACTTATTTTAAACTTATATTTCACAAAATTATTGTCGAATGTCAAAGAAATGTACGTAAAACATCGTCCTACCCTCCTTTTTGTACATGCTTTTCAAATCTATGCGTTTTCTTCTCGGGGAGACAATCCAAGCGAATTGTACGCGGATATGTAGACGATCTAATTGACAGTATTTATAGTTGATGGCTAAACAGTTCTAACAAATGCGTGATATGCATAAAATTTAGAAAAATTGTGAAGAAAGAAGGATATTATTACTATACGTGGTCGGTTATATTTTTAAATTCATTTTAAATTGTTGTTTTTATCTAAATTTTTCTTGGATCCCCACTTTTTTGAAAATCGGTTTGGGAAAGAAAACCTAACCTCGCATCCTAATAGAGAGCGCTCGTTGTGCGAATACGCGATGGTCGCCTTCATATGTCACTTTTTTTCGGTGAAATGGATCGCGTGCTCGCACCGATATAGGGCGTCTTACGGTTTCTATTAGGACGCGGCCTAACTCCAATATTTTTGAGTGAAGGCTGTGATATTGTGAAGATTTGACTGTGATTTGATGGGAAGACGACTCAGACGTTCTTTGGAAAAGGCTCAGATGATAAAGATATTTTATATACCTAGGAGCCTGCATTGTTGTAATAGTCCAGTCATTACCTCGGAAAAAACGGGTTAGAAATCCAAATTAACCGAGAAAGCTAAATTTTGGATATTACATGGGGGTTAACTTCAAATGGTCGACCAAAATTACCTTGTGCATTTTCCGCCATCTTGAAAAAAGGGTTATATTCAGTTTTTTCATCATAACTCGGTTCTTCGTTTAGATACCAAAATTATTATGCGATACTTTTTTGTTGCTTCTCTTACGATCTACAAATAAGGTCCTCTACACTTTTCACGTAGCGTTCATCGTTAATGTTCGACGAAAATAGTAATTTGGGTATGGGTCAGGTATAAAAGACCCCTTTGTCGTGTTCGAGCCGGAACATTGCTCCTTTTCGTAGCATTCCAGTCAGTTGTCTCGAGTCTTTTGAAGCGAGCGTACGTGTTTGAAAACTTTGTGAAAATGGGCGATTGTATCATTTGCAAAAAAACTCTGACTAAAGACATTTATGTGGCTAAAAAAAGAGCTGTTCAGATTCTCTTAGAACACGCTCTATAAGTTTGATATGAAACATTTTTTCGATATCTTTCACGTGAAAAAAGTAAATAGCAAAAAACAAATTTCACTGCCAAAATTTATGGTTTTTTCGATCGATACCTCGATAACGATGAACGATACGTGAAAAATGTAGAGGACCTTATTGTAGATCATATGAGAAGCAACAAAAAAGTGTTACATAAAAATGTTCGTATCTTAATGATAAAAAAACTGAATGTAACCCTTTTTTCAAGATGGCGGAAAATGCACAAGGTAATTTCGGTCGACAATTTGTAGTAAAGCTTTTCTAGCCCCCCCCCCCCCCCACGTAATATCCAAAATTTAGCTTTCTCGGTTCATTTGCATTTCCAAATGTATATAATGACTGGACTATAACAGCCACCCAATCGTCGTAGGTCCATAAAAACAAAATAAGATCAGCCAACGCCATATTTTACTTTAAGATCCCATTGATCAACGTCAACCGATAACGATGATTGATGTCGATTGACGTTTGTCAAGAGGGTGTGGTAATACTCTTATAGCAGCTATTGCCAAGTGGGAAACCAACGTAGTAATTACATACCAGTCACGCACCGGTAGCCCTCCGAAGTATTTAACCAATTATCTACCAGTGGCCCTCTAACCTAATTCGGAGGGCCACCGGGCTGTGACTGGTTTGTATATAATCTTTTAGGAATGGACATTGCCATATTTATTTATGTATTTTTTATCATTCAACCGTTGTCTTCGAAATATATTCTATCATTCCTTAAACTACTTAAGATATATTAAGCGTAATGATTCTAAGTATTTCAAATCTTGCTTATAATTTACCAGTTTTTCATCATTCTTTTTATAATTTTCGTAAAAAGTATTTTAAACTATATTTCTTAAAAATATAACCCACCACTACAATGCATTCTTAACATTCTAGTTAGTTTAAATTAAAGCGATCAATCTTTAAACTTTAAAGTTAATATTAACAGTTTTTTTTAATAAAAAAAAAAACTAATCCATACTTAACGTTGAGTCAGCTGTTATTTATTATTATTTTTATAAATTTCAATATTAATCCGACTGCAAATAGACGCAAATAAATGTTACTTATTTCCATTACAATTATAACTTAAGTTTTTTATTCAGAGGGTTAAATATGAGCCCTAATTACCTGTCATGAAATTGAACTAAGATCTTAAACTAAGTAGATATACTAACTTGCACTCGATTGGCTATTAGGGCTCATTTACAGCCCCTGAAGCTGACATCCATGGATCGTATTATAAGTACAAATCTAAAAAACATAAATTGTTTGTCAATCATTGCAATCGGACTAAAACCAAAATGTATTCACCATTTGGCAAAAAATTACCAATATGTCGTCGAGGTACATTATTTCCATTGATTTTACAAGTTATACCTCAAAAGGGAAATAGTGATCCGATTCTGTATCAGAAGGATAAATCAAACCGGGTGTTTTAATATGAGACTCGAATTGCCATTCATTTGGCATTCGCAACCATTCTGACTGCCAAATGACAGTTACGATTGACAAATGAGTCACAAATATCCTCATTTAGCCAAAACTCGGGGGAGAAGCGTCACCATTGCCCTTCAGTGGCCGTACTGTATGTCCGAGCCTTCATTGTTTCACTGCAAGAGAGAGATGAAGCTATACAAGACGAATAGCACCAACCCTTTTTACAACGTAACAATGATAGCTTTGACACTAATTTAGCTGACATTTTCCAAACTGTCACTGTGAAACAATTCGATTGGCTTTTATTATTTCAGTTAGCCAATCACAGCACTTTGTCAATCTGTCACACCATCAATTTGTAAATCTGTCAGCTAAAGTTTAGCCATTCAGAAGCCGGATGTTAAGTTGATGAAGTATAACAGCTAACTCAAAAATGAACAATTCATCTTTTTATTAACAGCATTCCAGTGAGTCGTGGTAAGCCTGTCTACAGTGCCATGCTGATCCCAATACAATTCTAGGGATCGCAGTTTTATTTATTTAAAGTAACATGCAATGATCGCAATGTCTTGATGATAGCGTCATTCGTCTGTAAGTTAATAGCAAACATTGTTTCGGATTTTTTTGTATTATCTGTGTATTTTACCCCTACTCTGTGCTTTATACAATTTGACGTTGATGTCATATACATTTTAAACTGCCAAATATTGTTTTTTCTTTTAATCATTAAAAATCCGAAGCTTAAATGTATAATACTTTCGTTTTCCATTTTATATTGTATAATAAATTTATAATATATTCAAATTGTATAAACCAATCAGCTCTGTCACTGGCGGGATGATTTATATTTTCTTATTATAAATTATCATCTATGATATTTATAATTTATCGTTTTCTTAGCATTATAATTTATAATGACCCAAACAATATCCGCTCGCGAATACACCTATGCAAGAAATATAAAAAGGAATTACTTTATTTTAATTTACTAAATAATTAATAACAATTTTAGGAAGTACATTATCATGACGGTCGTTATTATTAGTATTTATATATTTGTTTTTTTATTTATTAATTAATTTACATATTTATAATACCTATTATATGCTTTGCACTTCTCTTTAGATACAGCCTATGTTTTCATGATTGTGATTTTTACGGTGTGAAAGAGTCTTGAGGCCCTTTTACTAAAAATATATTATTTACAGCCGCATTATTTAGACAGGGTCAAATTAAATTAGCTAGCGAAACTCCTCAGACGTGATGGGTGTCGATATCTAAACAAGATAAAACAAAAAAAAAAAAACTAATGTACTCAACTCATACTTCAAGTAAACTAGTTGTTTTATTGTCTGGATATTGAAACCCATCACGTCTGTCGGGTTTCGCTAACTAATTTAATTTGAACCTGGATTTTAAAGAGGAATGTGACTGCGGGTAAAAGGGATATACTGAGAGAGACTACAAAAAGGCTTGCCCTTGATATAAACAGGGCAATCGCACGCCGCAGTTTTTAGGTTGTTCGTAACTTTGTTGTTCTCGTACTACCTAATATTTTTTAGTGTATCGTTGGTCTAGTTGCCGCGAACGCTACAGCTGAGCATGAGGTCCTGGGTTCGATTCCCAGGTCGGGAAAAATGTTGTTGTTTTTTATCAGGAATTTCTCAGAAGCAGCCCGGAGTTTGGATATGTGCCCGGGTGATGATAATAAGCTCGCTTCCTATTACATGGCAATTAAACATAGCTGGTGAAATGTGGGTGCGCTTCAGCTTTACCCTGTGGGGTTTTCAGGCTTGATGTTATGTTATTTTTTCAGTGATTTAAGGCTGATGTTTCGCGACGTCGAATACCTTTAATCGTGAAATAATTTTGACCTTTTGGACAGTTTTTCCAAGCAAAAATTGTCAAACGTCAATTTAACTCCACGGATAAAAGATGTCTAACGTTGGAAAAATCAGAACAAAAGAGTGTGGATTCTTAAAATAACGATTTTCGGGCAATTATTTTGCTCTCAAAACATTAAATACGTTTGAAAATACAAAAGAAAGAACATAGTTTCAGACATTTCTTAGTCTCAAAGATATTTTTAGTAAGCATATTAATGAATAATAATTATAATCTTTGTTTCCATAATATAGAAATATATCCTGCAATAGTCCTACGCTAACCGGGGGTTGTCCTTGGGTGCACTTGCATAGTGCGAACAGGGATGATAGTCGTTTGGTGCCTCATTAAGTCATTACATTAAAATCGTCGTAACAAGCTTCTGCGAGTTGGCTTCGGGCGCCCAAGGTCCGAGAAATGTCAAGAGATGTAAAAATAATGATTATGAAATTCTATGGCAGCCTCGAATGGCCTATGGTCCTGGGGTGAAGACCAGGTATCGGCAAGCGTAATGTAGCACGCTCTCTAGCTAGATGGACCGACGACCTTACAAAGTTAGCTGGGACAGACAGGGCTTTGTGGCGCAGCCTGGGACAGGCAGCAGTGGACTGCGATGGGCTGAGTTGAATGGCACCCACGCCACGGTATGAAGAATGGCTATTGAAGAATGGCTATTCATTGCAAATAATTAGTTTCAAAAAGATGTAATAGGAGCTAGCCAGATTTGTCATGAAAAATGTATAAGAATTAACGGCTCTCTCAATATTTTACGTTCGGGGTTATAGTAAAAACTACTCGATCGATTTGAACACCGTTCACTAAATCTTAAATCGTTTTTCGAGGAAGATTTCAGTGTTTTACCACTAACGACAAGATTCAGAGATAGCACTTTGACATTCAGTAAATTAAGCGCCTCATATGAATGTGAACTTTATTTGTATGTGCTTAATGTTGATATTCGTACGAAATTCTTATACGAATATAAACATTATCCCCATTAAAATAAGTCGATATTCGTATAAAACAGCTAATTAGCAACTTTAAGTCAATCTGTAATGCGTGAATTTTGCTCTAAGCGTGATACTTAACTAAGTTACCGTAAAAATCACAACTAAGTCCTTCTATTAAAATTACTAGTAACGAATTTTTATCACTAATCTTTGCTCTTTATGTATTGCACCCGTATCTACCTATTTAAATAATTTAGATTTACAAGATGGATAGATATAGAACTCATTCATTAGAAAAAAAACTACATTAAGTACCGTGACGAGTTAATCCATCATTGTTTTAGTGCAAGAAAGAGATTATTCAGAACGAATAGCACCTGCACCTTACTATATCCCTTTCTCTCAATGAAAGAGTGACAGATTGTACTTCAAAATAAGGTACTTGTTGTTAGGCAAAAAAATTGCGGCCGATTTTGAGCTACTTATCCAAATCTACCAGTGACAGTGCACGATTTCTTTCATGATTAATCGAATATGACGAAATATGAGCTGTTAAATAAATTAAGTTCGCAGCTCGTAGTACGTAGTACGCTAAATTCTATAGAGTATTCTGCGCCAATGCACAGCTAACATTCGGTCGCAATTTTTTTGCCCAGCTCGATTTGTCTCGCTTGGTATCTGTATTATTGTATTTTATCAAACGAAGAGTTCTATATCGGTCTAATTTGTGGCTATATTCAGCTGGTATAATGACGGATATCAACTTTGTATTACACGTCAACGTGTGGAAATGACGTCAAAATATATAATTCATTTTTAAGTGTATAATTATGTATAAATTGCATTCTCAGCGTTGGCTAGCGTGGGTTAATAAAAATGTATATTTTTTGTGAATTTTATAAAATTTTATTTTTATTTATAAATTTCGGTTTTTATCGCATTATCGTTTTTCTAGCATTTTCTTGAACTAACTACAGGTTAACGATGTCTAGCACCTTATTATGTCATTGTATAATTTTTTCTATCCTAGCCTACACGAAATAAAATGCAAATATTATTTTAACTACCTAAAAACTCCAACGCCGCTATATATCTTTTAGTGCCAATAATATTTTTGACTGACAGTTGTGTGATTTTCTTGATGGAGTAAACAAAACACCTATGCTGCTATTGTCCGTTCACAGTAATTTTACCTCTGATTTTGCATCACTGTCCAAATCACAGTGATCTTTATTCTCATTCTAATTAGGGCCGCTGCCACTGACAAGTCTGTCAAAATCATTGTCATCTTTATTTTGATTACAATAAGGTTGCTGTTAGGTTGCTGCTGTCAGGGGTAAAATAACTGAACGGACTGTGCAAAGATCTTTTGGCGCTCGAATGACGTTGAGGGGGTGCTATTGGTAAAGATTTTGTGAAATTGTCTGTGGAAATTGTATTGATAAAACAATCTGACGGCGTTAGTTTCGATTTTGGCCACGCGCCAAAATATCCTTGTACAAATTTACAGTCCTCGTAGTTTATTGTATAGATTAGCTGTCAGCGTATGCCTTATGACTATGAGACAGCTCATGAACTATCTAATGTAGTCGGGTAATACTTTCCAAAGTAATCGTACCTACCGGGACAGCCGTTTTGCTGGGCTCCAGTTGTTGGCTAACAACCGAGGTCAAACAAAAAGTCTGCACGCGAAGAATATAGAGAAAATATATTTCTGTCTCGTTTTCTCTTACTATTGGATCAAACAGTGTAGCTTGCTCTCATTATTATTATTATTTAGTGACTTGTCTAATGCTATAATACTCTGTCTATGAATATCTTACTAGAAAATTAGCCAACCATACTCCTTGCTGCCTGACTAATATTTTGGCTGGCTTTTGTCGAAGAATTATAAAATAACCTTTCTAGTACACAAGCTAAGGCCATTTGCGACTGGGTAACCAGTCAAAGGAGTGCTAGTCCAACCCTAATGCGATAAAAACCATTTTACTATACATTTTGACGTCTGGCTATGACCTTGGGTTTTCATTTATTCTATCTCTAGCAAAATTATGCTGAAAAATATATTTTTGTACTAACAATATTTCGCTTCTACGATATTATTTTTAATCCCACGATTTTTAGGGAATTAGCGGTACTTTAAACGGCATAACTGTCAACATTGAGTCATTTATTCGAATTCTAAACCTACAATGTCGTTCCGATTTCACCCCGATGTCGTACCGATTTCGATACGATTTCGTTCCCATTTCGATAAGAATACGTCCCATAGTGAAAGCTGTCGTATTGTGACGAGATTGAATTTAAAAGTTTAGTGTAAGTTTCTTTTTAATAGAAACGAATCGTTATGTATCCTCTATCCTTAGATACGGCTAAGAACTAAGCATCAAGTTCTCAACTTGGTAAAAATGAAAGAATACAGAAAAAGTATTTAAGAATTACCGGAGTGCAGTTGCTCGAAAATTAAAATGAACAAAAACGCTGCATTTAATATTTTTCGAGTTTTACGACATTTCTGCCAGTTCTATGGCTACTTAAGCGCAGCAAAAATCCGTTGAGCAACAGGTATCAACAATGACCCCACTGTGTCACTGACAAGTGACTTCACATGGATCCTAGAGTGCTACAAGTATCTTTTTGTCTTTTTGCGCCTGAATGACATTGGCAAGGTAAACTTTTGTGAAATTGTTACACAAATTGTATTGACAAAACAAGATGGCGGCGTTAGTTCTGATTTTGACCACGTGGCAAAAGATCCTTATAGCGCTGTACATCGCACCAGTAGAGTATGACAATGAAGGTGCCCGGGACGTGGACGGCTCGTGCCCCGTCAGGGACAAAAAAAAAATCGGTGTGTACATTTTATATGAACTCGTTCACACACGTCCGTGCCCGGGCCGGCGAGTTTCCGTGCCTGCCTTGTGTGTCCAACGGGCACGTCCCTCATCCCGGACACGGCCCTGATATGTGTGGATAGACCTTAAAGGTGACGTTCAGAAGATATATGGGGCCTAGTATGAAAATAATTTTGCTGACCTGTACAAGACAGAAGGGTAAATATTCATGATTGTTTGAGCATTCAAAAATGTTTTATAGCCACCATTTTTTTTAAAATTACATCTGTGAATTGTGTAGTGCAAAATAATAAAAAAACACTTCTAATCTGTCGAGGGATCGAGGGGTCGGTCAGTCAGAAAGATGAAGCTAGTTGCTCATTCCAAAGCGTAGTAGGTACCTACGTAGAATAACGGGCAAGAAACTCATAAAGGTATACCGCTTAAAGTTACCGCCTTCAACGATTTGGGTTCAAAGATCACATAGTGCATAAGCGACAAGTATCACTTGCCACCTACAAGCACATTTTTATAACCCTACGATATATTTATAACTTAATATTAATGATTAAAATGTATTTGGTGTTTAATTTCATAAAATTATTTATTCTTTACGCTATAATTATAAAACCTCATACTTTGCGACTAAATTCTAGCATAGGTACTTTTTCACTATTCTGTTTTATAATCTATGTCACCCGCAGATTAAGAAAAGTAAATGTCAAAATTATAATGTAGGAACCTTAATTTTACATTATAAAGGCTTTAAAATATATTCTAGCTTCCGATTTAAATTATACTACATCAAAATTTAAATCTTATTATAAATATATCGATAACCATATTTCACATCACTATTTTAATCCGCATTTTTTAAATTAGAGATGTGACAATATTTTTTTTCTATCGACTATAACTTTAGCAAGTAAATTGCGAAATTAATATTCTTTATCGTAAAAAATGGATTTTAATCAAAATTAACATTTGATACACGCTAAATTAATTAAAAGTAGAACTGAATTGACAATTTAACTACCTACGTCTCTTCAGAAGACCATAAAAACACAACCGTTTTTTAACACTAATCTCAGAAACTGATATCACCAATCTGATGCACTTACTCGTAACTATTCGACTATATTTGGGCAGTAGACGCTAGTTTCCTTCCAATTTCGGCTTTTTTCTATCTACAGGTGCCCACTTCTAAGATTAGGTGCAACTATGAGCAAATTTTATTGGTCGATAATTGGACCAATCAGAAGCGTTCGCAGGAGAAATTAGTAACTCGAAAAACCTACTAGATGGCAGTGGGGGTTCACATTTTGAATTGTAACGGAAAAATCGCCACTGCCATTTAGTCGCAGCAAACTCACTTCTCTATGATTCTCATTATTACTAACGCGTCTATACTGAGCTGTATGTACATGCTAAATCCAGGAAAACTTTATTAATAATTTTAGAGCAAAAATTGCTGAACATGAGATTAGCCTTAGAAGAAAAATGTGCTTAGTTTTAACACCACAAACTGGAAGCTTGAAGCTGGTAGACTATTTTTTTTAAGTTAAACTTTGATTTTCCTTTGTGGGGGGCTTCTCATTCTTGAGGAAAACTATACCAGCGGTTCAATTCTGTAAAAATCGCAATGTGCCAACTTAAGACCACTTCACCCTAGTTTTTTCATGGTGAGATTTTTACCGAATAGATCGGCAGGCTTAGACTTTTTGCATACCTATGCCAAATATAATCATTCGATAGTGTAATTGGAAAAAATAAGTAGCAATGCCATCCGTTAGCGATTGAAAAATCTAATGAAATATTCATCTAGGGTCTTTAAAGAGTTTTAAAGCTGCATTTTAATAACTCTTGAAAAATTCTAGATGTATTATTACGTCTATTCTTTCCTATTTAAATACTTTTTGTATACTCATTAAGAGTTAAGTAGGTACCTACATATTTCTCTGGTCGAAAACATATTTTTACGCATTCTTCCTTCTTATAGGTTGTTGTTTTTTACTTGATTTTAAATTTCAATATACATGTTTGACTTCGAAATTATAAAAGTCACCTCAAAATTAAGGAGCCCTCACAAAGACTTTACTCACTATGATCTCAAAAAGTTCAAGCTAAGCATTTTTTGATGCGGCTTTTAACATGAATAGTTTAACGCCGTGCTGTAAAAACTAAGCACCACAAGACTAAACTACATCTACGTTTGGACGAAAAATGTAATTAAATCTCAGCTAGGGTAGGGCCCAAAGGTACAGTCGATCGATTGTCGATTCATCGTTATTAAAGTAATCGTACGCACATCACTAGTGAGCTCCGAGATAGGGGTTGACATTTGACAGTTAACACTTCTATCGATATCGATGAATTAATCGTATTGTCGGACCGGCGACATTAACACCACGTTGCGTAGACAGCAACGTCATATGAAAGTGAAAAACGGACAATATTTGTCGTTCATCGACATCGATACTCGACAATCGACCGCTCGGGGCAGTCTCTACGCCTACTTCACCTCAGGCATGCGCATGCGACTAATGTTGCGACCAAGGCCAGTGCTGCGACCGGCGTGCGCGCGGCATTGCACATATCTTCCTCACAGAAGCACATGTGGCCCGTGCCAGTACTTTCCATCATACACACGTGATCGACCATGAAGAGATTTATTTGTAGTTGTGATGTACAGGTGCGCCGGACCACCTCGTACGCTGGAATGAGAGAGAGGATTATGTTAATTGGTTTAATGATGCCGTGGTGGTTTATGACGGAGTCACTTATCGAGCTTAACAATTAATTAAGCTTTAACAATGGGATTTATTATGTTGTAACCACCTTGAAGAGAACTGTGACAAGCAGTACAGTAATATACAGAGTCAAAACTTAGCGTAACAATACGTTTCAATCTTTCAAAATTACTCTAAGATACACTGATTTTGACAGATCGCAGCATTAGTTTGAGCTAAGTTTCATCTCAGTATCTTACATATTGGTCATGTTCGTTCTTTCTTCCTTGAGCACAAGTAAAGTAGGTCTCTTTTTCTAATGAATACATAATGTAATGATCACGACACAACAATTTAAATCAACCCATCATTTTGACGTAATAATACATTCGGTTCAAAGACCGTGCCACTTACTCCACCACAAAAATTAAACAACTGTCAGTCATGAACAAATATACATTGAGTACCCTATACTCAAACGATAAGGGCCCGAACACACGTGCCACAACCGCACCACAACGACAACACGTGGACGGGCGCTAATTTGTATTAAAATGAATAGTTTAATCACGCGGACCACATTTGACCATCAGAATCAACCGTGTGGGTAATACCGACCACATCAAGGCCACGTCGCAGTCACAACGCAACCACCAGCGAGACTGCGCAGTAGCAGTCGGCCACATTGCAAACACAACGATCTGCCTGTCTGCAAACGCTAGCCACAACGTAACCACATCGCAACTACTAGTGCCAACGCAACCACATTGAAATTTTGTAGTTACCACAACGCAACTTCAAGAAGTTGCAGCGACACTATTCAGACGTTACCACTGCTTGCCCACATTTGTCAGTGCGATGTGATGTGGTTGTGGTACGTGTGAACGGGGCCTTAGAGGATCGTCTTCGCCCATAAAAATTGTCAAGCGATGACAAACGCCGCCTGCGTTTTCGATTGCCAAAAAATTAAATAACTACGTTCTGAAGATTGGCAGCAAGCCCAATTCGAATGGAGTTAAATGAAACGTTTTAATGAACGATTACTTGAGAATACTGGTATTTTCAATGCGAAAATAACTAGTTTTTTTACACATGTTTCTTTTTCTAAAGAAAGAAAAAAAATATTTATTGGGACTTTCACTGGAAGATTACACGACTGACAGAAAAACAACAAAATATATTATAATGTCCTGTACGAGGCCAAAATGCCCCTAGAAAAGGCCTAGGCCATCTCTCATAAAGACGCATGGAATTGAGCTGATTGTCTAGAAGCTCATCCGGTTACCTACCTACCGTCCACCGACAAGCTGCGCTGTGTGAAGGGTATGAGACATTTCAGCTTTGTCAACTACTGCCTAATGCCTTTAGTATTACAGACGTCCATTTGATTGCCGGCCCTGACCACATAACATCAGGTGGTCCGCATTCTCCACTTCCCATAACATAAAAACACTGTAAAGACACGTCTCGTGTTACCCAGGTCGTGGAGATAAGATAGGCAGTCGGTCCATATAAATAAAACACAAATATTCAGCTACACGCGGTTGAATGGACGCCGACCCCAACGTAACTGTGAAGAGGCTAGGCAGACGATGATACTCACGACTCTTAGAATATCGGACCATTTTGACGCAGCAGCCGTTGCAGGTCTGCAGCGGCGGCTGGTCTCGAGGAAGCGCCGTGTAGTTGAAGGGGTCTTTACAACGGGGATCCGTCCAGCTGTCACACTCGTAGCAGTATATCGTTCGTGCTGGGAACAGGTTGGAGAAACGATTAGGGATCATTTGTAACGATAGTGTATTGTTTATGAGGTTCGTTGCGATTGGAATGTTGTTCTAGCCGATCAAGACAACTGTCAGTCGTAATGTTTTACGCAAATATTTTATCGGTTTGAACGGTACTAAGCTGAGCACGAGGTCTGATACGCAAAAACTACGATTTTCTAGGACAGCCGACTAGATACGGCAGATGTACAAAGATGTTTGACGTTACGGTATCAAGAACGGTTTCTAGGAAGCTAAACCGGCGTTGTCTATCGCAATATGACATTACGGTAGGCAGCGTTTACAGGACCACATACGACGCTAAATTGCGGTCGCTTTGTAGTCGCACAGCAATTTTTGAAACGTGTTTTCACCCAATTGTATTATTGTCTTGGTCGGCTAGTAGTTAGCTGGTGTTGTAATTAATATGACTGATGCACAAACCAGTGTTATTGTGTGATAGACGAAGGAGCGATCAAGACTTTTCTTGAGTGATATAGCGATGGAATCTTCGTGGTGTTATTGTAAGCTAGTGTAGTTGATAAGAACGACTTTTGAACTCTTTATTTGTGTGACGTAGACCGTAATATGTAGAATGATACTGAGGAGCGATTAACTAAATCAAAAATCAATCATCAATTAATCGCTCCTTCGAAAACAAAAATTCTGCCTATGAAAATTTACGTAAAACCGATTGGTGATCGCAATGATCACAGTTAAACAGCATTAACAACCTAATCCGGGCACGAATATTGTCATATAAAGTCCATTATTATTGTCATATTGTCTAAAGTAGGTACATAGAACTTGGTCCTAAAAGTCGATGGACACATCGACTTTTAGGACCAAGTTCTATGTACTTTGTAGAGCGTCGTCTCTAACGCTGATATCAAAAAAGGTATAAGTACCTTAGCACGCAAGCAAGCAAGCCTTATTCCTATAACTGTCGAACAACAAGTGCAAGATATTCACGGGAACATGGTGTATGTCAAAGCACGAGCTTAGCTTAGTAGCGTTTATAGATCTCAGCCTGGCACTCATGCCCATACCCGACAGTCTCTTTTCAAAGCTCTAAGTGTCTTATCAACGCCCGAATGCTGAACCTAACCAGTAGGTATGAGGAAACCAAATAACAGTACTATAAAAGTAGACTATACGAGCAAACTAAATGATGAGGTATTCAAGCTTGACAACGAGAAATGTTCCGCGATCGATCGACCTAATACTGACTACGATAACTGAGGACCCTAAATCGACTTGTTGCAAGGCTCGCCTGCCAACCTCACGATAAAAATCTATACCATGTCCTAGGTAGGCTATTTATAACAGTGCTAAATCGTGACGAGGCTACTCAAACACGCGATGCATGTCAAGGAAACTAGTGCCAGTCCTTGGAATAAATTCCAATGGCTAGAATTTAAAAAATGCGGCGAAATGGCCCATTAGGCGCCACTGAGGCTGTCGCCTGAATGTCTGGGTTGGTTTGAGTTTCAGGCGGTGGAAACTAGGCCACTAGAAGCAGGGCCGCGAGGCTTTCGCTACGTGTCGTTGACACATAATCAGACTATAATGTGTTCACTGCTGGGACTCTGACCTCAAGTTGTTGGTATACATTAATTTAAAGTTTTGTGTTCGTAATGTTAATTAGGTACCTATTGTATAGAATCAAGTTCTTTTAACTTAACAGACAGCTGTGATGCTGGGGAGTGTGTTGTACCACTTCTTCTTCCCAGCTAAATCACTAGGAAGTGGTGAAGGCTGTCTCATGTAATTTTGACGTTGAAAAAGTGCTGATTCTCAGTGTAGTTTGAATAAAGGACTTTTGATTTTGAGTAAGTGAGAGGGAGAGGGTCCAGTATGGGTTGGTGGTTCTATTCATGGTTTAGCCTAAAAGAATTTCGTTGCCGTATGAGAGAAGGAAAAGGCAACGGCAGGGCCTTTAAGCAGTTAAACCAATTAACATTGAATAGAGACTAGTGCTTAACACTTAAGTTTTGGAACGACGATGAGAGAATGTGATGGTGGCCGTGAGGATGGTGGAAAGGGAAAGCGAAGTATACTGTTCTTTCCCAAAGGAACGAACTAGGCGCCGCGCGCCGTGGCGTTCAATGATCTTCAGGCACAACACAACCCGACCCGCGAGCGGCAGACATAGGTTTCTAAGGTCAAAGGGTTTGCGAGCCTCGGGAAAAAGGCAGTTGAAAGAACACCGTGTGAGTTTAGTCACGGGTCTGAAAGACCACTTCGCCACTATAGGGCTAACAAAATGTAACGCAAAAAAAAATCTTATCGTGTTAATAAATTGGTAATTTACATCTGATTCTGCACCCCAATTGCGTTCGTAAATTTTCCATTAGAATCCAAAGAATTAGGTATGAAGTGAATACAAAATCCATTGCTTCATATGTTTGAAAAATTCGTCTTTATGACAACGTAAATAACGCAATGAATATTGATGAATTGTCAAAATGAATGACATTAGGATTGTGAGTCTGTTGACTTTGAAATGAGCGTGTGATTAATTTTCTTATTAGTTTGCCTTTCTTATCTTGCCAGCCCTTCCTTTCATGCCAGTAACCTCAGTGAATTATAGCTGCAATCCCGTAGTCACGTGACACGTTTTTCCGTGTCATTCATTACAACTCTCGTCTCCCTGAGAATATAATTAAATTGCGTCTAATTTAGATTGCCCCTCAAACAAAATTAAAGTCTGGGTGACTCTACTAAGATAACACATAAACATCTCAACTTATTTACCGAAGGGTTGGCCAGAGGTGTACTTAGAGTACACCCACATTACACCAGATATGTTTACGTCCCATGTAATAAATAGGGGGCAAGCCTATTGCCATGAACCAGACAAAAATCCAAACTTCGGCCTACAACTTAGGAAATTCCAAATAGACAATCCTAATAACACTTTGCCCGTACTGGGAATCGAATCGAAGACCTCATGTCCAGCAAAAGCGCTTGCAACCTGTAAACCAACGAGGCAGTTACCAAGATAATAGAAACAACATATTTTTTAATTGCTTTTAAGGTCAGACTTTAATTAATCAGGAATACCTAGTCGATAAAACATCCTCCTGACTCTTAATCTGTATTTATCGACAATAAACCAATTTGAGATGGTTACATCACTAATCTTGCTAATGACACATGTAGGGTTGCGCCGCAAATATCATAAACCAATTAGTTTCATCGATTGTGTTCTACTAGCTTGGTGATCTTATCTAAAAGAAAAAAGTTGGGGTCAATGCTTATGACCACACGATAGAAGTGAAATCCTACGACTGGAGCAGAGTATACCCGATTCAGCGTCACCAACCCGAGCGTGACGGTTCAGTTTCGTTTACTGTTCAGAAAGCGCGCAAAGTGCTCCTAAAGAAGTTTTCATTCAATTCAAAAATACTATTGTAGATATCAGAAATAAGGAAGTAAAGTCTACAATATCATGAAGTCAACGTCAAAGCATTTATTTCAAATAGGCACATCAAAGGGACTTTTGAAAGTCAACGTTTACATTAAAATAGAATTGATTCTAGTCGCCCCAAACGACGTAGACGAAGACAGAGACAACTGTCGGTCGTGAATAAAAACAACTGCATAAAGGGATTATGTCGTTAATAAGCTCAGATTTGCCAGCGAGCAATGGAGCGCAGTATCCTTGGAGTTCAATTTACCGACCGGATAGGAAACACGTTACTGCGCTCTAATAGGTACACAAATCGCAACAGCACCCAAAAAGCAGCCAAGCTCAAATGGAACTGGGCCGGACACGTTTGCCGCATGCCGGATGCGTTGTGGGCTAAGACGGTAAGACCACCTCAACATGGTTTCCTGAAAACGTCCAATGACATCGCCGAAGACCCAGGTGTAGATGGCGGGACGAACTGACGCTTAGAAGAGGGATTGGTGACTTAGGATCGAGTTGAGTGTATAAAGGAAAGGGAGGCGCTTGCGCTGGCGTGCGACAATACAGGCTGATTATTATAATAATATTATTAAGTAGTTAGTCTAGTTAGGTATTATTAAGGTTTCTGCCGACCATTCTAGTCTACAGATTTAGGCAGGTACCTGCCAGAGAGCATAAAAATGTGACAGTCGCTTTCAAATTGTTTCGTATTTCTACAACGACTTTCAACAGGACTGACAAAAGCTTTTCGGTAGCTTATGTCAGTCAGATTGTACTTCGGTGAGTGTGCCCAAGAACTCCACGACCTTATTCCACCGGCCCCCTTCTTCCATCGGTCATCTAGACGCGCTGCAAGTTACCATCCTTACCTTGTTGTTATTCCACCAATTCGAACTAAGCGTTTCCAAATGTCTTGTAATGCGCACAGCAAAAGAATGGAACTCTCTACCTGTGTCTGTGTTTCCGAACGCATACAACCCTAATCTCTTCAAAGTGAGAGTGATCAGGCTCCTTCTGGGTAAGCTCACTCCACCGTCGACTCTGTCTCTGTCACCACTGACCTAGACTAGAGTCAAGAGCAAACCCATCTTAAATAATAATAAAAAAACAATACTTTTATGTCTTTACCATAATCGTTATCACAGATAGAATCAAATAGAATTTTACTTTGTCTATGCTCTCTACTAAAGACAACGGCTTACTTTATCTTTGAAACTGGCTGTTGATTATTATCTACCAATTTTTACCAAAGACTATATCTTTGCTGACCTTGTTTTGTTAGTCGCAAGAGCTACTACCGTCAAACGGGGTGAATAGGCATGCAGGGGTGAATAGAAACGAAACTTTAAAGGGGATTTTAACCTTGAAATAATTTAGTTTGACCCCAACAAGAGCACTTAATCGTTAATTATATTACAATAAACACATTAAGAGTCCTTTTTGGCAATAAACTATATTATTTCAAGGTTAAAATCCCCTTTAAAGTTTCGTTTCTATTCACCCCTGCATGCCTATTCACCCCGTTTGACTGTACTGATCATGAGCCCTGGGTTTGATTCCCAGGTCTGGCAAAGTGTTATTGGGTTTTTCCATAATAATTTTTTTAGCTTAAAACGGTGTCTGGATTTGTACCCGGTTGATGGCAATAGACTTGCCCTATATTACATGGGACTTATACATAACTAGAGTAATGTGGTTATACTGTAGGTACCTACACCTCTGCCTAACCCCTTCCGGGATTACAGGTGTGATATGTTATCCTTGCTTAATTACCGCGTTTCTTTTCTTTAGAAGTAACATTAAAATTCTAGCTGTATCACCTAAACAGAGTTCAAAAGACATCAAAAAGAAATCGCTCAAACATCCAAACAACCGTTCAAGACGGTCATTACCTAATTAAAGGCTAATTTTAACCGTTTAAACGTCATGATCGTAATTTTCGTGTCTACGTTCGTCGCGGGCGCCGTTTTTAGATTCACGACGATCGTCGTTTATTTTTGATGCGCGGTCTTCATGTAAATTCTTTCATAACTTCGAACCATTATTTCTATAATGTGGCGTTGATAAATTCGGACCGAGATGTTACTGTTGTTACTAGTTTATTCCCGCTTGTTTCCTTGCGGTGTTCTCTATACGTCTATACTGTGACTTTGTATGTAGTGGGGAATCTTCCGGACTACAGCATGCGTAGCATCACCACTTCTATCTCTACGAAGAGAAGACAAAATCACTTTCTTAACCAAAAATATTTTGTTCTTGAATTTTGACATCGCGCCGTAGAAATCTTTCAACAATCTCTCATTTTGTCTTCCGTTTCTATAGTACCCATGCTACGCATGCTGATCCGATTCCAACAATGCTTTCACTTATGGGAAGCTACAGTACCTACTGCCAAATGCAATAGGATTTTTTTAAACAAGAAATGTTACGCGGACTCGGGATGGCGTCGCGGGTTAAAGCTAGTTATGAATATTAAGCATGGTTGTGTTATGTCTTTTATAATATTGTGTGAGTGATACTGAAAGCGGTACTTAGTGCTTTCAGCGCGGTGCTTCTAGCTAGGACAGCAAACTGCACAATATAGTAACAATTTGACAGCGCCTTTATGTCGTGGCAGTAAGGGCGTTTTTCATAGTGCGACTGATTTACGGTTGTCTTTACCTACTAGCAACTTTATTTGGCATGTGTGTAGAAGAAAGCTAGCCATATTTCAACTAAGACTAGCCGTATGAAAAAAATTGGCCAGAATGAAACCCAATGATGGGCACACTGGATTAGGTATTTAGGGATGTTCTCAAAAGCTGCTGTCGTAGGAAAAAAGGTGTATTGGTAGCTTTTGTGCATCAGTGAAAATGTAGGTACATCATCGTTTTATAAATTAATTATACTTACCCCAGTAGCTATTTAAATAGACATATTACACACGAAATATTACAGACAAACAAACATACAATCAGTCGCGTTTGAAGTTAGCACAGCTTTATTTAAAACTGTCTAGCCTAAACATTATCACACCTGCCAGCGTTTATTCGACCTGTAACACTAGGCGACACCTAAATGAATGCCTTAAACATGAACAATGCAACAATGCATGAAACCGAGCGTTGAACATCCAGCAGCGTGTTTTGATTTAGGTGTCGTCTAATGTCCGTGAAAACAGGCATTAAATGAGTTCAGGTTTGTTCAACGCGTAGATATCTACGCGCTCTTTTAATGAAATTAAGGGGAACACGCAAATACTCCGAAATATTTTATTCCGAATTTCGATGTTCCGATTTTCAAAAGACAAGAATTATAATGTACATTAAAATCACGAAATTTATTTTATCGAAAGTCGTAAATGCGATTTGTTAGTTTTCCGATTTTCATACGTTCGAAGAAATCAAATGCTCGAAGGGTTCTCGGTCCGAAAAACGACATTCCGATTTTCAATACATCGAAAGAATAAACTAAAAGTCAACATGTTGTGCTACACAATTTAGTGACAGAAACGAATCGCTGCAAAACCGACTTCACGCAGTCTTCTCTGCCCTACCCTAGTGTGTAATTTAAACCCGCGTAGGCGCGGAGGGGTGGGGCCGCCCAAACCCCGCAGCGCCGGAGCCGTGACAGAAACAATGCTTGCTGCATGTTGCATGCCTGCTTGCATGTTGCATACAGGACCTGCTTGCGTGCAATTATGTGTTGATTTGTCTTGCTTTTCAGTTTTACAAGGCGTTTTAATTTCGGAATTGTATTAATCGGTATTTTAATAATCGGAATTCGTATTTTTGATGTTTCGAATTATCATTAAGTCGGACTTTTTGTTATTCGATCTATTGAAACTCGGTATTTTGAGAACAGTAATTATAAACGTTAGGAATATTGAAATGTAGGAATTATAAAAATAGGAGTAATGATAAGTCGGAGTTGTTATATTCGGAATTTTGAACCATTCGGAATTATGAAAATCGGTATTTTGAAATTCGTATTTGTGACTGACGGAATAAAGTTTTTCGTATTTATGTAGTGTACCCGAAATTTAGGTTTGTTTTGTGGCTAGTTACAAGTGGATTCTGACTAGGTGCAATTAGCAACGTGACAACAATTAATGATTCCTACATATCCAAGCTTTTACGGATTAATTTAGTGACAAAATAGAATAGAAAAGTACTTACATTCCCATGTGAACAAGTTTTTTAGAATACCAGTAAAGCTACGGTTTTCTATAAGAGCGGTGGCCGCCACATAACGGCCGCAGTGACTGCTGTCATGAAAATGATGGCAGCGGGGTTTGACTTTACGGTGTCATCAAACGCTGTCTAGGGAAACACATCTATTTACTTTCATCAATATTGCTACAGTGACGTCATTCGCCGGTAAATGGCGTTATGTGACGGCCACCACTCTTTTAGGAAGCCGTTGCTCTACGCATCAATAAAAGCTCGAGTTCTATGCGGAATTACCGACAAAAGCGAACGGGAAAAGTTAGTTTCATGCACTAGAACTACGAAAGAGACAGAAAAATAATAAGAAATGTATATTCCTAATTTTACTTACTTATTTAAATACATTTTTAGTAAATGATTAGCTGAAAATGTGTTACCTTTTGCAGTTTGTAAAGTTATTTAACAAAAAAATTAAATAAAACAAAAAAGCTGGAACCGTGACCTTTTTTGTGAAGAAAAATCTCTGCCTAATTTTGTTAGCCAACCCAGTCTACGACATTTTATTCATATCTTACATTTTTTCAATCATTTTGCTAAGGTTTTCTCATGAATTAGTATTAATGTAAGCGTTAAAGCATCTGGCGAGTGTAAAATGGCTTTTGTAACTTTTTTATTTTATTTCTGTTAAAGCCTAAAATAAAAGCTCGTGAGTTATTGTTTTTGTAAAAAAAAAAGAAAAAAACAGTACTTACTTTGGCATTCCGCCTGAACAAGGGGGCTGAGACTTAGTGCCCATAATGCTGAAAATCCATGCTTGAATTAGTAAAAAAGAAAAAACATATAAGAAAAACGAAAACACTACACAGTTATCTAATTAGAAGAAGTTCCACAGTAAAAAGATACATCCTGTAAATAACTGAATTAAAAAGAAAAAAAAAATCTTTTTGTGAATATTTTGTCCTGTCCATAGACTGGTTGGCTGATTGTTAGAAGAAAACCCTAAATAAAAAACGCTAAATGATTATTCATACAAAAAAAAATGTTAGAAACTATTCTTTCAGATAATTTTCTACGTTTATTTCTTACCGAAAATAGTGATTCTAAAGAAATAGTCTATCTGAAAACGAAAATCAGTTATTCACAGGAAAAAAAAATGTTTGAGTGTATTTTTTAGTACTTATTATTTTTTGTAAAATTTTAGTTTGTCTATTGTGACTAAAATAATTATGACATGCAATTATTGCATTCCTCAATTCCAACATTTAAACACGCATTCCTGTGGGCACTCAAACACAATACATTTATCAAGCTGCGAAAACATCGATAATTTTTCATCACTATTTACTGTTGTGTCACATCGCTAAGCATGTAAAAATGTGTATTCAAATATTGTTTTTCCGTTAATACGCGTTGTCAACTAATGCAAAATACCCCTAGGTACCTACTATACTTTAGTATTATTTCTTTATCATTTTATTTTACAGGCATATGCATAGCAAGCAGTGGTGTCTAATTTGCCCAGAAAAGCTCCACGGGTTGTCACCAGTAGTAATTATGTAGTAATATATCCCATGTCGATTTCGGCTACGAAGACTGTGTCTGTTACTAACGACAAGCACGAGCATTACGAGCATGTGCTCAGGAGGGTTACTCCCTAAACACGAAATCCGTAGTTTCGGTCAAAGTTACGGGCGTTTTCTACTTCATATCACTTAGGGACGTAAGATTGGTGTGGGGCCCGAACTAAGAATGAATGACAACATGATTTGACAGGTGTCCTTACTTCCGATGTGTTTTTTGTCTGTCCGGAAAAGTTAATTAATCGGCAGTAGGGTTCACTCCGGAGTATCGAATTACTTTTGGACGGGCCGGTATCTTCGTTGACGGAATTAGAGAGTAGGACCCTGGTGTGACTAACCTGCCACCCGTGCAGTATTGTCATAGTATGGAGACAATCTTAATGCAATTCCAGGACGGGTACATTAGAGTTTTAAAAGAAGTTCGGCTTTTGTAGAGCGTCGTCTCTCAACTGTCACTCGGTTATGAGTGACAGTCTCATCCTAAAGGTCGCGGTGTCATATTTACCCCTTTGTAGGTACTGTACCCAAGCAAAATAAACTTAAATCCAAAGTAAGCTTATGACATTTGCGTCGTAAGCTGAATGCAGATAGGTCGTTGTTACCGCGATATCGCGCCGTGTTCATTGATCAAGCTGTTGGCACCTTATCTTGGCTATAATAAGGTCAATATTGTAGCTGCACGGTCAGTGGTGCGAAAGAATGGGCAATAATGCATTATATTGGAGCTCTGGAAGGAAAAGCGAAGGTGTTTTTTTATTGGAAAATTCTAATCGTTAGTTTGGACTAACGATTAGACTTTAAAAAGATTTACGTGAAAAACAGAATAAAATTAACTCGTTATACTTATAGGTATTTTGCTTATCCTATAACCTATAAGTACAACTTATACTTTGCGATAATTATGTAGTTAACTAAAAGTTACTTATTTTTAAAAATATAACGCCACTTGCACGTTGAATTCTCATCATTTGACTTTTTTTTAATAAAAATAAAATTAATTTTATTCTGACATTTACGTAATGCGACAACCCTAAACCATAGTGATGCGACAACCCTAAACCATAGTGATGTGACACCTACAAATCACAATTCTATCGATATGTTCGCAGCTGTCAACACGACACAGATCTAACAACGGGTACACTATGGTACACAACACTTGTGACATTTGACACTTTTCGGTACTTGATCGCATATTACCAGTCCGTATGCAGGAGTTGGATTTAACTTGGTCCACCCCAAACCAGGACATCAGCAAAACTGGAAAAGATTAAAGGTTAATTGATTATTCATAAACTACATAGCCATTGGTGCCCATTGGTACTCGCACCCTAAGAGAACTAGACTAATGGGGAAGGCAACTGTCAAAATGGCGCTGTCGTAACTAGTTTGCAAAACAAGCTAATAAAACAAGGCGTAAGGAGGTTTAATTTGATTTTTGTATAAAAGACTCGTTGTTGTGTTCCTAAATACTCCGGAATTGGGGAAAGTACCTAAAATTAGACGATAGCTATTCGTAGACATTTTTTTTAAATTAAACATTGTTCTTGGTTTTGAAGAAACTGATAAATTTTAAAGTTTTAAATCTGACTCTTTCAATGTCCATTACATCATTGATTTAAACATTGAAATGAATGTAGTGACAAAAATTTAAATGAGTATGGTGGTTTGGTCTTGTTCAGAGGATGAATGAAAGGCGACAAACAAAAGGTATTTACAAGGCAGATGTGAGTGGACGCCGCCGTGCCGGGAGGAAATTTATTGACCTTATTGGTGATGTTCTTCAAAAAGGTCAGGTGCGTTACTCGTAACCGGCGGCGTGCACATAATATGTGTGTTCATAATTATTATGAACATAAAACAAAATGAGTACCTATGTAAGGATCGTACCAGGTGGCATTTTGTAGTTTCTGCCTACCCCCGTAGGAAGAAGGCGTGAGTTTATTTATGTGTGTATGTATTGAAATAACCGAAAATAACGAAATAGTGAAATAAAACCAAACTCTTTTACAAACACAAAATGAAATGAATGGGCGAAATGTCAAATTTATTGTAGGCCCTAGGGAACGAGCTATGGTCACGCCATCTACAATTAGCTTTGACCGACCTTGAATTTCCGTCATTAGCCCTCGATATACCTTTTTCCCGATAGCTTGACTTTTTGGATGGACACACTAAAAATACATCAAAGATAAATATAGTCAAGCTCGTAATTCCTTAACTACTTTTGACAACAATTCCCAGTAGATTGAAGACTATTTTACTGCCATAGGCTAAGAGCCGGTTTTTTGATCCGTAGTTAATTCAACCATTAGTTAAAAATAGTAACTAATGGTTCAATTTTGGCAAAATATTTTGATTTGACCAACACATTTTGCCAAAATTTTACCATTAACTCGACCATTAGTCAAAAATAGTAAGTATAGTAAAATTTTGGCAAAATGTGTTGGTCAAATCAAAATATTTTGCCAAAATTGAACCATTAGTTACTATTTTTAACTAATGGTTGAGTTAACTACGGATCAAAAAACCGGCCCTTAGCCTGCTTGTCGTTTTATAACGTGCACTGAGAGTACTGCTGCGGCTCCCGTGGTGTTGTATCTTGTAGTGCGTCAGGGATTTGATGGTTTTGTCGCCATTATTAGAAAAAGATGTGCATACTTTGATTACGAGTGCTCGCGGCAGTTCCAACAGTCTTCTCAATGTGTTCACAGATTAGTGGGATTACCCCATTTTGCGGACCACGCTGGATTTTAATTTTAATTGTGTACATCTATCTGTCTGAACCTACTAACACTAGATGTTAAAATCCTATGAACTTGGTCTGAAAATAAAAGTATTCTATTCTATAACGTGTAAGAGTCATTAGTATCGTAGGGTGGTAAAGCATTTACGACGCTCATGATAAGTAGCACATCGAATTTTAGAAAAAGTTTGTCTTTGTCTCACGTCGTCACCTTCTAAAGCTCGACACGTGTCGTATTTGCAGCCGGATACCTAATATAGTGTTTAAGGTCTAAAATAAGCCAAGAATTTAAACCGTTCTATTACAAAACAAGATCTAACTTCATCCCAAGCTTCCCAGTTTTTATATTTCGAACTTTACTCCGATTAGCTAAGGTAAAGTTTAAAAAAGACCTGCTGGTCTATTCCGCTAACATCTTACGGTGAAAAATTTGGTGAAGTGAACTGTCACTTTTATCAATCTCTAGCATCAGATGGCATGACAGCTCACTTCACCTAAGTTTTTACGGTAAGATTTTTGCACAATAAATCACCTGTATTTTGATCACATTTGGGTTCTTATTACAAAAACTGGCTCGATAGTCACCTGTCAAGAAGAACCTTATTTTCTAATACGCGTTGACCGTGTACGTTTTTGTGTGAAGCTCATTCTTCCTATTCTACTTGTAATTTAAACTAATTAAGACAGGTAGTCATACGTGATAGCTATAATGTACCTTTACCATTTAATGCGTGCAATTTATTTGTGACATGGCAGTTTAAATGAGAATTAATAGCTACCTATCCGCAGTAATATTGAGCGGTGGCAAACGGCCAAGAATAGAAAATTGGTAAAGACATCTTCCAGATTATAAAACTACAAGCTGTTGACCGCGACTTCGTCTGCGATCCAGGATGAAAAGTAACATATTATGTCCTTACCCAGGTCATGATCTATATGTGTGCCAAACACCCTAATCCGTTTTGGCGTGAAAGCGTAACAAACAAACAAAGTTACTTTCGTATTTATTATCTTAGTTAGGATAAAACTGAACCACGCTAAAAGCACCTAAAGAGAACGATATTTTACTTAAAAAAGGCGACCACATAATAAAAAGTGCAGTCACCAGTCTTAATTGCAGACACATGAGGCATTAGAGCTTTGTCTTTGGGATAGCATCGCATCTGCGAAGCCTCTGGCGTTGCAGCTGGTCTATTCTGTAAAAATCTCACCGTAAAACTTAGGTGGAGTGGGCTTGAAGTGAGCTGTCAATAGTTTCAATCAAACTTAGGTGAAGTATGCTTGAAGTGAAATGTCAATAGTGTCAATCCCTAACATCAGCAGACCTATTCTGTAAAAATCTCACCTTGAAAACTTAGATGAAGTGAGCTGTCAATAGTGACAATCCCTATCATCTGGTGGAGAGTACTTGAAGTGCACTTCACCCAAGTTTTCACGGTGAGATTTTTATAGAATAGCACTGCTGGTGCTACGGATTGACACTATTGACAGGTCACTTCACCTAAGTTTTCACGGACAGATTTTAACAGAATAGATCGGCATATTTATATGTGGTGGTGACCAGTTGACCACTAATCATCCGGTGAGCCGTCAGGTTTTTTACCATCGAATTGCAACAATAAAATTAAGTAATCTCCACTAAGATCAAACGGAAGTTTCAATTCGTGAATCTGGAACGAGTTCTTCCATTAAATATATCACTTTTGTCCCCGAAATAAACCTTTAGTAAAATTATCGTAGTTCGGACGTCACAAGCGAATAAATAGAGTCGTATGCGCAATAGCCGTGAATCCTATGCCAGAGTATTATAATATTTTAATAAGTTTACTTCTATTGGCAAACCTTTGACGATTACTGACACATGCGTGCACTGAATGGAGGTCCACTCAAATCTATTCTATCTATTGGATCATTGAGTTCCCTTCAAAATGGTTGAGCTGAATGGTGCTGATGCATACGACATGTTTTTAACGGGACGCCGTCAGTAGGCACTGGTCATGTCTTAGCTGCCACGGCTTATTTTGATTCCTGAATTGTTTTTATCTTTTTATTACGGTCGCTTTGAACGTGCACGTCTTTCTACATCGTTCTCACATGTATAATTTCAACATGAATGAAGAAACCACTATTTTGTAACAATATTTTGATTCAAAAGAGCGTCCATGGAGTTTCTTGCCCGTTCTTCTCCATAGGTACCTACTATGCTTTGGAATGGGCAACTAGCTTCATCTTTCTGACTGACCGACCCCTTGACAATTCAAAAGTGCCTGTAATTGGTTTATTTGAAATAACTGCTTTGAGTTTGAGTTGAGTTTGAGTTCTATGGTTTTTTCCTCGAAAGACCATCTCCAAACATTAACCTACATGGTCCTCAAATGGCCTGATCAAGATTATGACTGGACTTTAAAAGAGACTGTGACCTGTGAGTTTACAATTAAGAGAAATGGTAATTATTTCTGGAAATTTCTTAAAAAAAAAACACTTTTACACGTCAAAATTAAAATATATTTGAAAACTAGATGAGTTCGGTGTTTCCCCAGATAGGAAAAGTCGACTCCATCTAGCTTTTGTTTTTTTTTTTTAATATGGCGTGTAAAAGTGATTCTGATATCCTATTTACAGAATAAACAAATTTTCACAGTGACTGTGTGGTCGAGGTCAGGTAGGCAGTCGCTCCATGTAAAATATTGATATTCAGCTGCGTCTGGCTTGACTCGCAGCCGACCAGAACGATATTTGGGGTATGGCTAGGCAGCTGATGAGTGTCTTTCTATCCTACGTCATTTGAGCTTTTTGTGGTCACTGGTCGGCCAACAGTGTAAATGGTTGCCTGTAAAGTCACCTGTCTTACGAGGACATAATTATGAGAAAAAATAAAAATGAGTTTCATACCCACTATTTTTCATAACTCTAATGCCTGTTTTGACTAACAATAGGTGACCTCTAAAAAAAAATATGCCTAAATATCGAGCCATGACTTAGTGCAAATAGAAGGTTGGAAGTTATAATTTGACGCTTGAAAAAATTAATGTATTGAACGGACCAAACGTTGATTAATGTAAAGGAGCGAGGGAGCACACGCGATGACCGCTAATCGTGTATTAATTTGTTTACATAGCATCATAACGTGACGCTTTGTTTTCCAAAAGGGTCAGGCAAAGGTGTACCTATAGTACACCTACATTTCATTCAATTCATGTCCCAAGTCAATGGAGCAGTGATGGCCCAGTGGTATCGCCCTGACTTACGAGTTGTAGGTCGTGAGTTCGAACCCAGACAGGCACTTTACTTTGTTCATTTAATTTCATCACCAATGCTCTCAAAACGGTAAAAGAAAACATCGTGAGGAAACCGGCATGTCTGAGAACTAAAAATTCAAAGACAATGTGACATGTACCAACCCGCACTGGGCCCGCGTGGTGGATTACGGCCCACTCCCTCTCACAGAGAGGAGGCCTGTGTCCCAGCAGTGGGAACGTTATAGGCTTATTATGTTGTTCAAGTCTCATGTAATAGGGGGCGAGCCTATTGCCATCAACCGGTCACAAATTCAGACTCCGAGCTGATACTGAGAAATTACGAATTGTTCAACTAATACAGTTGTCAGACACCAAAGCTGTCTTAAAAACCACAAACAAGAGTTAAACATGTCGATTTTGAAGCTTACCACTTCCCCGCTGTGAAACGAATTGTCAAACGGGAGTGGTTGCTTACGAATCTGCCTACGTTAGACATTACCTAACTACGCGTTGCCTAACTTTCGTTGTCATTAGCGGTGAACGGTCACATATTAACGGCTGCCACGCCGTTTTATGACACATTAATGTCAAATACTGGCGAAAATTACAGATCTTCATGACGGTCGTTACAATAAGACTTGATCCAAAGGTTTGGATAATGTAAACCAGACCGTGTTTTTTTTATACATAAAATGTTAAGTCGGTACTTATTTTAAAAAAGACGGATTTTCCTGTTGTCTGCCTGACAACCTATTCATTTACATAATTGTGTCAAAAAAATAATAAAAGGCATGAACATGTGTCATTCGCAGAATAGGGATCAGACACGGCCTCTTTACGTCACTCAGTCAGCGTAAAACAATGCTGTGTGGATGATATCTTTACAATCGTTCCGTTGAGCTGACTCTGAAATCTATAGTAGGTATTGCTCATAAAATTCACGATTACGAATAATTAACGGTTGGTCTATTGCGTAAAAATCTCACCGTGAAAACGAAGGTGAAGTGAGCTGTCATTCCAAAAGACGCTAATGATTGACACTTGACAGCTCGCTTCACCTAACTTTTCATGGTGAGATTTTTACAGAATAGATCGGCTGTACCTTAGTGTTTTTGTTCTCTATAGTAACATTAATTATACTAAAACCTAAAAAAAAAAACTGAAACGCATGAAACAGTAAAATATATTCTTCATATCGAGTTTTGAAAAATTTCGAAAAAAGAAGAGAGTAGATGATTTATGCTAGACCGTAGCGAGCGTGAGTTGAGCCACGGACGAGGAGGCCCACACCCTAAGCACAAAATCCGTTGTTTCGTCCGAAGTTACGGGCGGCTGCTACTCCGTATCACAAACGAATTTTGTTTGGGGCCCGACCTAAATGACAACACGATTTGACAGTTGTCCCTACTCCCGATGTGGTTTTGCCCGTTCCACAAAGCTAATTAATCTAATTCGGGTGAAAGAACGGGTCCGTCTGAAAGTAGTTCGAAACTTCGGCGTGCACCCTACTGCACGCCGAAGTTTCGAACTACTTTCAGACGGACCCGTTCTTTGTTGACGGACTTAGAGAGGACGCCCCGAGGTACAGATACAAATGTTCACAAAAAAAAAAATTAAGCATTGCATGCTACACCGTGCAGCATCTGTGTCCCGTCCGAGTCTTGTTCCCTACAAATCGAGCTGGGGATCTACTCTGTAATTCCGTTAACGAAGTACTCGGCTGAAAGTGGATGGTCCCTCATAACAAGAAGTGTCAAATTAAATTTTTCGGAAGATTTTAAACACATCGGGAGTAAGGACAAATGAATTCTACATCTATGGACAAATGTCAAATCGTGTTGTCATTCATTCTTACTTCGGGCCCCAAACTAATCTTATGTCCGTAGGTGACACGGAGTATAAAAGACCCGTAACTTCGGCCGAAACTATGGATTTTGTGATTAGGGAGTAGAGGCACGCATCCAAAACTTCACGAACATTTTATATGAAGCAGTTCATGCTCAGCGTGCTGCGTACATGTCCCGTCCGAGTCTAGTTCCTTACAAATCGAGCAGACACGGACATGGCTCGCGCCATGCACGGTCTAGCATAAATCATCCCTCGGAGAGCGTCGTCTCGGTATGAGTGACAGCTCATACCTGTGTGAGTGACAGCCTCTTGACAACTTGAAGTGTCATGTTTTAATGCAGGATAATGTACTTACTTCGTCCATACGTCTAAGATTGGCATGTATTTAATCAAAGCTCTAATATTTCTAATTATGCGCTCCTAATAATATTATTAAACACTCTAGACTCTAATATAATGATTTCGCCTCTTTTTGTGATCCTCAAATAATTTTTATTTTGGGGTCTTAAAAATACTAAATAACTGCGACCAACTTGGATGTAGCGGTTAGTCACAGTACTGACCTAAACTAACCCATTGGGTCGGGGTGCCCCAGCTTAGTTACTGCGACCTACTGTGAGAAAACATTAGAAAGTTAAAAAGAGACTCAACTATTTAAAAAAGTCTGCATTATTAGAAGGTCAAATAGTTTATAAGAGGATCAGTTAAATATTTCCCGAAAAGATTGTCTAAACAAAGTGACTGGAGTCTATTTTTGTCTCGTTCACTGTCTAACCGTCTATTTTCGTCCGTGTTGACAACATACACAGAAACTTGAGCTGAGGTCAGCACTTGAGTTAGGTCAGGTCAAGTTGTCGGTTCGTATGGCTTAGATTTGGATGGGTACCTATATTCTCATATTCTGTTTGTGCAAGGGATTATGTTAAAGGGACAGGGTGAGTTATCTATGTGCTGAGAAAACATATCTACTACAATAAAAAAAAAAATAAGCTGAGAGATAAAATTAAATTAAAAACCTTAGGTACTTAGAGTAAGTAGGGGAGGCTCGTGGCTAAGTGATAATAGCCACACGGGTTCATCGATCAGGTTAAGCTACGCTTGCCGCGGTTAGCCCATGGATGGGTGGCCATCTTTACATGCCGAGACCCCTCCGTGCCACGGAAAGCACGTTAAGCCGTTGGTCCCGGCATTCGTGAATCTCTGACAGACGTTACGGCTCGTCAAAAACCCGAAAGTCTGACAACCAGTCTTACCGTGTTATATGTAGGGATCAGCTTCCAGTATTTTACTTACAGTGACTGCCTATCTGACCTCCACAACCCAGTTACTGGGCAACACTATACCCTTGGTAAGGCTGATTGTCAGACTTTGTTGGGCTTCTAACGAAAATCTACGAATGACAGCCGCGACCAACGGCTTTCCTAGGCACGGAGGGGTCTCGATATTTTATGGATGATAACCCATCCACGGAGCGACCTCGGCAAGCGTAACTTAACCTTCAATCGACTGCGGCGGTTATCAATTAGCCACGAGCGAGCACGCAGTGACTAAGGGCCTGCCCACACTGGCGGCACGGCACGGGATTATTATGCGACAAATAGAAATATAACTTAATAATATGACCATATTCATAATGAGCTTTTCGTGAAAATTCACGCCAGCAGTTGGCAACCCTATGACAAGAGTTCTTCCATTTCGACAATGATTTAAAATGTATGATGACGTTCATCATTCGTTTCATTCATTCGTTCATCATTTAGTCACGACCTATGAAAATAAAGGCGCTTTGACACTTTTAACAGGTGCCCGGACCCTACATCTCAGTGCTGCCACTTAGTGAACGTCATTTCAGTAAAACCCTCATTAAATTTAAATTTCAATGATGATGCCTATATGCTACGGCTACATTGTCGCGATAACGCGAACTACACTTCGCGCGCTCTCTGTTGTACAGCGAGAGAGAGCGCGCGAAGTATAGTTCGCGTTATCGCGACAATGTAGCTGTAGCTTATGAGGACGTCGCGGCATGCCTAAGGATACCGCATAAGGAGGGTAAGGAGAACTATCTCTGTGTATAAACTATCCGTTAAAATGTGCTACATATGGGTGGCGCCACATTAACCACCGGGTAAATTTTAAAAGCAATAATTTTAGGTTATGTTTACAAAATAATGTTGGACTACGTTAATTGTTGAGGTTTGGTACATTGGACTGTCACTAACTACTCTAGTCAAAAAAAATATTAAATTTTCTAACTCTGCATAATACAGTCCGTTAACAACTGCTACGTAGCGTAGGCAAATGGTGTGGTATGAACCACACCATTTGCCTACGCTAGCGCCATTTTTGAGGGTTTTTGAACTATTGTTTACTGTAGCTGGACACTTTTTCAACTTTCACCCCATATGAGATAGTTCTCCTTACCTTTACCCTCCATAATACCGTGGTATCGTTGCCATCAATTGCACTTGCATGTATAGTGATGCCGACAGAGGGCGCAGGCCCTAATTATACAGGGTGTTTGGAAGGGAGCTGTACATACGCCTAGGGTAGAAACTAGGGATAGTCTGCTACGTACCCCCGCCCATTATATTGACCTTGGCCTCAAGGTTTTTTTTACCTTACTACCTTACCTTAAAATTATTTCTTTACCTTACTACGGTACTTCAGGCCCCATAACTTTTCTTCTCCACAATTTTCTGGTGTAAAATAATTTTTTGCAGGACCCTAAGACTCTAACGATTAAAACAAGACCATTAGCCGACCGGTCCCATGGATAGATTTTGAGCTACAGGTAGTTTTAGTCAAAAAATCACAAAAAAGTCAAATAAAAAATAAAAATAAATTAAAAAAAAACCTTGAGGCCAAGGTCAATATAATGGGCGGGGGTAGGTAGCAGACTATCCCTAGTTTCTACCCTAGGCGTATGTACAGCTCCCTTCCAAACACCCTGTATACTACTTTAAAAAAAACGTATTACCTGGCACAGGAAATATCCAGCGCATTTTTTCTATTTCTTCCTTCCGCTTGTCAACTGTTTTCAGCTCGACTTTCTTCTCATTGCCACTTCAGCTTTATCTTAATTATAATTATTTTAATCGTAAGTTTTTATAAACTAAATGTGTTTTCATATCAAAAGATATTTTTTATGAAGTTTATATTTAACAAATAATGAGCATATGAAGAAACTAAAAATGAATATTGTTTTACGGTTTCATAGAGCGCAGAAACCAAAGTTTTTTTTATTAATCATTTAAAAAGAAAAAAAAAGGAATCACCATTTTATTGGGCATGTCTCTGTATGTTTAAATAGAGTAGCCGCTTTGGTTGACTTGTGGTCTTAAACACTAAAAATAAAATACGTAAATATTTCCCTAATTACAAAGGTTTCAATTTGACAAAAAGTGAAAACAAAAACAGATGATTTTTTTTTAGTATACTAAAGTTAGTTTTCTCTATCTACGATAATATCCCAGAAATTAAAAAGAAAACCTGTAAAGATGTCAAGCAAAGTTACTTTCACAAAAGTCGTCATACGAGAATTAGGTAAATATTCCAGCGCCATCTATGACATTTTAAAACAACTAGCGAGTTTATTAAAAAAAAATTGAGATTGCAGCTGACTGACTGATTCATTGGAATAATTCCGAATTTTGACACTAAATGGCGGGAATTCTCGAATGTAATCATGTTTTCGTGATTTAATGGCACTGCGGAGTTTTAAATTCGCAAAATCTATGTGTTTACGTAAGTGTGCGTACGTTCGTTAACAAATAATTAATTTGATAGTATTAAACAAATTACTTAATTGCTTAGATGTGTATTTTGTCGCAGTATAGGTAATCATTTTGACATCAGTGTGTGGAACCTGAAAAAATCGTACTACAGCACGCGGGACAATGCGCAGACATTATTGATTTTACGTACCGCTACATTCCACGGTTATTATTTACCAAAAACACTGCGGGATTATTCATTATAAGCAATCACATTATCACAGAAAAACTGGGGTATTATTCACTGGAATAATGTACGTTTCCTAGGCAGCCACAATAAAAAAATAAAAAAACTGTAAACATAGAAAAAAATGAAAGGGTTTTTTATAAAGACGATTTCTTGACCGACAAAAATAATGATTTAGTGTATGCTATTTTTTTACCTACCAATTAACATTATGATAGCCGTTTACGTGAAAAAATAAACACTAATCACTGTTACCTAATTTAACTTGTGTTATAAATTTGGTTTAATCATAATTAAATGTGTGTTTTGTTGTATTTTTCTATGTTTTATAACGTTATGCGCGAATGCAGCGATTTTAAGCCCATTTTACGAGGGACACGCCGACTAGACAGCGCGCGGCGAGCTCACTGCTGGGGCTGCCAGCTTATATTCGAAGTTACGCAATACGCAAGGTGGGAAAAACAATACTGAAGCCAGGATAAATTATCCTTTTTCGACGTTTTTGGATGGTTTTGTAGTGCAAAACGATGTACTTCTTCGATACGATTACGATCTTAGAAAGATATTTAATTATTCATTAATGCTTAATAGCAGAGCTCAGAGGGATGGGTCGTTGGAACTGTTTGGTGTATGTAGTCCACCAAATAATTACTATCCATAGGTTTGGGTTATTTTTGGCATAGCCTAGGTACTTCTTTGGGATAACTGAAATGTTTATTTTTTATTTATGTTTCGTATTATTCGAATAAAGTAGACACAATAAGGAACTACATCCTACATTGAAAAATAAGGCAGGGTGTTATTTTTATCTAGGTATTTCGGGACGCAGCCGTACATTGCGGAAACTACTTTCATTTTATCAGAGAAAAGATTTCAAACAGCTTTCAAAACAAGATTAATGGTTACAATAAATTCACATTAGAATATACAACCCAAAACAAACTTCCCCATTTTTATTTAGTTTTCCACAAAATCACGCAGATATTCATAATCTGGTAACCCAGTCACTCCGGCATTGGGTCTGTATTACTGCTATGCGGAAAACGGGAAACGCTCACATTTTAGGCTTATACTATAAATTAAGACGATTTTCTTACTGACAACAAGTGGAATTTTTAATAATTTGTATAATGTATAAATTTTTCTATTCTAATAAGTTATTGACAGAACAATATTTTCTCACTCTGTTTTTCTAGATCTTACTAAAAGATTCAAACATTATTACGAATTAAATTGCAGAAAAACAGATTGTCAAAGAATCTCTCTAAAAAAATTGTTGTTCTTTGTATTTATTTATTAATTTAACTCATTGGACTAGCAGACTTCTAAATTTCAACAGAAACTTTTCCTTTTCCATGTAATAATTAATTAAACAAATAAGTACAGAAAAAAAACTACGTAATTTGTAAGATTTTTCTCTCAGTGCCATCTGGCGGTGGAAACGCGAACTCTCGCTTCAGAGGAAGAAAATTTCAACATTCCGATTCACGGTGTGGATAGTAGGGTTTCACGTACGTAAGATGGCGTTGATTTATATTTGAAAACACTACATTAGCATTAGTCGTTGGTATAATCGTCATAAGTGCGACTTTTGAACATGCAGCCTAGGCTGGGTTCGATTCCCAGGTCGGGCCCATTAGGAATTCTCGATACTTTATTGCGTACCATACCTTACCATATAAAGTTGGTGATGGAATGGACCCTGTCGGGCACAGCATAGATCAAGTAGGAGAGAGGAGGAAGAACACTGGGTGTTTAATGTGATTTATTTTATTATTAGTCAAGTAGTTAGAAGTTATACTATTTTATTAATACGGAATTGATTTTAAGAATTCTAATGATTGTTTTATAAATTATATACCTACATTTATTTACTTAGCAACATTATAAAAATCATTTATTTTTTAAATTATTCATTATTATTAATAGAGAATTTGTCAGAAGCAGCCGGGATATGAATTGGTTCGCGGTTGTCGGCAATAGGCTCGTAGCTGCTCGTAGCCTATTATATTATAACTGGCGAAATGTGGGAGAGTTCCAATCCACCTCTGCCTTCCGTTTCCGAGAATATAGGCGTTATTTTGTGAGAATATAAATTGTTATTGTTATAACTAATGCTAATAAAAAGAAGGTGTTTGCTTATGGCCACAACGTAGAAGTGAATAAGTACCTACTTACAATGGAGACGAATATTAAAGCATGTAAACTATTTTTTTTTAAATAATAAAAAAAAGCGATACTGTGCTAAGTATACGCGTTTCAGCGTCACCGACCCGAGCGCACAGAACATATATACCCTGACGGGCCCGAGCGTGACGGTTCAGGGGCTTAGGTACTCTGTAAGTCCGTCAACGAAGATACGGACCCGTCTGAAACTAGTTCGATACTTCAGAATGAACCCTACTCCCGATTAATTAACTTTTCAAAACCATATCGGTAGTAAGGACAACTGTCAAACGGTGTTGTCATTAATTCTTAGTTCGGGCCTCTAAGTAATGTTATGTCCTTATGTAATAAGGAGTAGTGAATGCCCGTAACTTCGGCAGAAACAACGGATTTCGTGCTTAGATAGTAGACCCCAGTTACGATCACTGTTCAGAAAGAGCGCAAGCGCCTCAAGAAGTTTTCACATCAAAAATTGTGTCTCATTTTATATAATGTATTCCTTTCCTAAACTCAAACTCAAAGCATTTATTTCAATTAAACCATTTACAGGCACTTTTGAATTGTCAAGTAGTCGGTCAGTCAGAAATATAAAGCTAGTTGCCCATTCCAAAGCGTAGTAGGTACCTATGGAGAAGAACGGGCAAAAAACTCCATGGACACTCTTTTAAATTATATTGTTACATAAATATTAGTTACATCATTAATATTGAATATGTGAGAACGATGTAAATAAGACGTACACGTTGAGTGTCCAGTGTACAGCAAATATAAATTTAAACAAAACAATCCATAATAAAATAATTAAAATAAGCCGTGGTGGCTAAGAGATGACCAGTCCCAACTGACAGCGCCCGTTCACGAACATGACGCATGGATCAGCATCATTCAGCTCAACCATTTTGAAGGGAGCTAAATGATCCAACACACGCGCCACCGTCAGCGAGACATTTGAGTGAGCATGACATCTATCAGCCGCCAGGACACATTCAAGTCAATGAAAGACATTACCCGGTAAATGGTAGCTCTTGTCCTATGCAATTATATAATACAAAGGAGATTGAGTTTATACAAAGCAAAGGTAGTCTTACAATCTTCAGCAGCTCCTACAGTAGGTATTTTCAAATGTTAATCAATTAGTTGTGGTTGTGGAGCAGGACCAGCATTGAGCCAGGCAAGTGATCTCAAACGTAATAAAAAATCTTATTTTTTTTTTCATATTACAGAAGTGAAGCTCATAATTATTACAAGTGAGAGGATTATATCCAAGATAAGAATGATTGGAAACATGCTGGTCCTGCTCCATAGGCCAATCTAGAGTCTAGACACAATCCAATTGGTTGCTAATTTAATTGTATAATTTATTATTTTTATGACATTGATTACATTCTGTGATGATTATTTTAACTCAGACGCTGACTTAGTATAACCAGCCTATGATGTTCCCACTGCTGGGCCACAGGCCTCCTCTCTATGAGAGGGACTGATCCATAATCCACCACGCGGGCCCAGTGCGGGTTGGTGGATTTCACGTCTTCGATGTTTTTGTTCTAAGGATGTCGGTTTCCTCACCGTTTTGAGAGCAGTGGTGATGAAATTAAATACACTCAGTAAAGTGCCTGCCTGGGTTCGAACTCCCGACCTACCACTCGGGGCTGATACCACTGGGCCACCACTGCTCTACGCTGACTTATTACCTACTTGTCAATATTTTAGGAAAATCGTAAACTTCTACAATGTTTGTATCTATCACATAATTAAATTATCTGTCATTGCTTCATTTTTAATTATTTTTACCTATTGTGCATCGTCTTCACATATAATTATAAAATTAATGTATACCTACAAAATATTGTAAAACATTTTAAGTAAGACTGGTTCAATTGTATTTAATACTTATTTATTATAGTTATAGATTTTGCAAGGGCAGAAAATAAAAAGACGACAACAATTTTTGAAACAATTAATTTTTATTGAAAAGAATAATTTATGTTAAACAAAAATTTTGAAAACACCAAAAGTAGTCGTACTTATCCAAAATAACCGAAAAAATTAAATTCGCGTGATATAAAAGCCCTATTTTTGATCTTAGTAGGTATTTAATTTTAAAGTGACAACTGTGAAATTAAATACCTAAATATTACAACTTCGGAGTTCTCCTCAGCATAGATTTTCAAAGAATATGTGGGCGACACCCATAGTCGCAAAGTATATAATCTACGAAGATTCTAATTAACGGATATCCCCTGTAATAGAAATTCTCCCTTTCGTAGATGTTCAACAGACTCAAGATCTTCGCTGTATTTTGATCTGAAAATAGATGAAATAAAAAAATAAAAAAAATATATCATACCACAATATTGTATTTTTTTTTTCAAAAGAGTTTTAACAAACCAAAAAAAAATAATAACCTCAACCTGCCATCAAAGTGTTATTATAGGTATTTAATATATTATAGGTATCTAATTTAGTATAATAATTTGAAAACCGACAAAAACCTAGGATATTAGGTATCAATAAAATATTATTGTGATATCTATTGTATCTGAGTACTCGTATAATCTGAGCTGGAGATCCCAAATAAATAAACAAATATCTTAAAGGCTTATGTACGAAACTGCTTCTCTGTGAACGATGTTTGAGAGGTTGCTTGCCCCTCGAAAAAGCTCCTACATACAGTTTCTCGTGTTTAAAGCAACCCAATTACTGAGGTCTCTTGTTATGGACGCCATTTTGGAATTTGATTTCCTGATTTTCGGCACCAGCGCCCTCTAAAACTATGAGTCACCAGAACGACAATTTTGCCCATCATTTAGACGTAGACCTCTTTTTAATCCCGAAAACCATAAAAATTACTCCCCGCATTAGAGTTAATACAGTATTTATGTGTCCATCGTAAAAAAAAACATAATAAAAACATATATGTATAACCAACTTGCATATAAAAAAATCGGCCAAGTGCGTGTCGGACTACGCGTCCACGCACAATAAAGAAGTTCCGTAGTTGGGATGGATTTATCCCAAGAACAAACATACTCGTATAAATTAAACCTCATTTAAAAAAAATCCTCGCTATAATGTGGTAGAATAAGTCGGTTACAACCATAGTCACAGATCAAGGAATCTAAGAAAACCTTGACTAAACGATTTCCTCCGTAGAAGAACGACTCTCGTTCAAATAAGTTCAGTTTCGTCAGATCCCTCGATATGAAGTTTTCTGTAGGCTTGTCTGTTTGGAAAGAAACTTGTTGTTTAGTGAATGATGGTGAAAATGTACCGTACTACTACATACTACAGTCCTTTCACAGTTATTCTACCTCTGGTTTTGCATCTCTGTCAAAATCACAGTGATCTTTATACCTTCTCCTTGTAATAAGGTTGCAGCCAGTAACAAGTCTGTCAAAATCACAACGATCTCGTTATAGTAAGATTGCTGTTGGGTTGCTGCCGTCAGAGTACAATTGACTTTCAAAGAACTATACCTACTATTAAAATCCGTCAAATAAACGACGTCACTAATAGTTGTCTAACTGACTTGGTTGACTTGTAATGAGTATTGTCCCTTCAATATAAGGGTTTATGTCAATGGTCAACTTTATTTGCGTCGAATGAATAATGAGTGGATTCGTATTTCCGTGCTGTGTAGTAAACATGTTTTCATTTGTCAATTTCGCCACTTACTCAGAGAATACGGAATGCAATGCTGGCGACTGCTGGTAACCACCGCCTTTTTTTTCTTCTCCAAAGAGTTTTATGTTACCCACTGCACTACCATTGATGTTTGTTAATGATTTCTGACGGTTAAGTCTAAAATTCTTAACGATAATTTCTTCTCAGTAGGTACCTGTTCATTACTCTCACTCCCACACACCTCGTCAGTCGTCCTGATCAAAAGCCATAGGTATCGATAAAAATATAAGAACCTTTAGGATTAATGACGATCTGCGGCTGCGCGACAACATCAGTGAAAACGTTTGCCCTGCACAAGTCCATACCGTTCCAAACAGCCAGGTTCACTGTGACGCGGATCATTTCTGAAAACATTTTAAGTGTACGTTTTAATTTATTAATTAATACTCAAAGAATTTATTACTGTGGCATCTACAACACCACATGCAAACTACGCATCACACTGACGTCGTTAAAAATCCTGCATCGCGTAAGCAAAAGTTTATCGGGCGACTAGCATATACGCAACGTCCTGACATCAATCGTCGGAGCAGTAGCCCACCAGGCCCGTCACTACCCGTCTGGTCAGAGGATCCTCTCTTTTCTATGGAGAATTAGTGAACTTTACAACCTGGTCCTCATACTTCTATATTTCAATTAAACAAGTTAAAGGCATGTTTGAATTGTCAAGGAGTCAGTGGTGGCCCAATGGTAACGGCCCCGACTTCCGAGTTGTAGGTGGTGGCTTCGAACCAGGCTCTTTACTGGTGTAATTTATTTCATCATCACTGCTCTCAAAATTCTTATGGCGGATGTTGATGCATTTGGTGGCATCAAATCCGGGATAGAACTAAAATACTTAACTGCCAGCAACTGCATCAGACTGCTTGAAAAGTGAGCATGTTTTGAACTTTTTAATTTGCCCACTACCAGAAGGTGTATTTGTTTACTTAGATCACGGTAAATAGCGTAGAACGAGAAAGTTTAACGGGAGAGAGTATACTCAATATATTTATTGCTTCCACATGTGTACCTACTTAGGTGGTAGGTTTACAAAAATTATCATTGTGGACCCTGTCGGGCACAGCAAAAGCAAATAAAACAGCAAAAGTGTTACCCAGTAACTGGGTTGTGGAGGTCAGATAGGCAGTCGTTTCATGTAACATACTGATATTCCGCTGCATCCGTTTAGACTGGAAGTCGACACCAAAATAGTTTGGAATAGGCTAGGCAGAGGGTGATGACCTACAATTATTTAGATAGAGGTAGGTACTTACTATAGATAGCACGAACATGGTAGAAAAAGTAGGCGTCTTCGTTCTTGCTTCGGTGTTGGATCAGCACTCGGTCTGACTCCAGGTCCAGGTTCGGGCAATCTATGGTCAGCACGGCCTTATCTGTGTCGGTGTTGAAGCTGAAATATTTTTTATTAGTAGGCATCTAACTATACTGGCTCGTTGGTCGTTTGGTCACAAACTCGACTGCTGAGCGTGAAGGCCTAAGTCCGATTTCCAAGTCAGGAAATGTGTTGTGAATTTCTCAGTACCAGTCCAGATTCTGGATTTGTGCTCAGTTAGCGGTGACTAATAGACTCGCCCCCTATTACACAAGACTTAAATATAACTAGCGAAACGTTGATAGGGACCCACTAAACAATTTTAATAACTTTATAAAAGCTCTACATGACCTGTCCCGGCGTTACGATAAAACGAGCATTAAAAAACCCAACTGCATAAAAAGGAAACTTTAAAAAACATGGAAACAAGATGACGTATTTCTGTTTCCACACTCCGTAAGTACACCCTAAGCCGTACAATCTCATGCAGATTATCAAATACCTATTCAATGATACTTCCACTTGATCTACACATCGTTGACTTCGTACACGATTTTCTGTTTCATTTTTACAATAATATGGCGTCTGGTGGTCGCCATATTGAACTCTGATAACTGTCATATCTTTAGTGACAGTAATAAGAATAAGACAAATTGATTGACGTAAGAAGCATCACTCGTCTATAGAGCGCCACAAACAAACAAACATACATACTTAAATTTTATAGGCTGATTATTTAAATGGCAGAGCCGATCTACAAAGTCATATTTACAGCATCCTTAATACTTACAAAAACTCTGAAACGAAGCACTTATTGTGGTTCTTCACGATCAGATTCCGATCAACATTCGAAGCGTTGAAGTACGGAGTTTCAAAACGGAATTCCTTCACCGAGTATTTGTTGGGCAGACTTCCTTGCACAGTCTTCCTGCAGTCGGAGTTGGCTGCTAAATTGGCGCGTATACATTTGTAGTCGTTTAAAGCGCAAGGTCTGTAGATGTTGGCGAGAGCTGAAAGATAATTTGGTTATTGTCACGAGGGAAAAGGTTACCTATATTTGCAGAAATCGTGCATCTGTATCTACATAATTAACAGTTGAGTAACATCAGCAGTCTATATCTTGTTTTCCTACTGCTGTGACTCCGGCTTCCTCTCTGTGAGAGGGAGAGGGCGTAATTACCACCATGCAGGCCCGGTGTGAGTACGTTGCATAGTAATCAGATATGAAATATGAGACAATAATATGCATTTTTTGTTAAGCTTACGTGCCTAGATATTTTTTTTTTGCTATCTACTATAAAAACGTCACGGTTGGTAACATATGATTTTTTTGAAAAAAACCCCCAAAATATTTCCTTTTATTCTAAATAGTAAGTTTTTTGTTTGTGGGTGTAGTGGCAGTGATACAACTGGTTTCAAGAAAATTCCTTACAAGCTTCCAAAGTTTATTTTTGTATGAAATTTTACAACTTCTAAATTCGTTAAAAAAATTGGGACAAAGGGTGTATGGGTAGAACCTAGCTAATGGTAATGACCCCCCAAATTCCTGGAAACATTGTTTCGGTCCATGCGCCAAACACCCTGTATATTTATATGCAATGGCTTCGAAAATACTATAATTTGATACAAGAAAAGTTAGCAACCCTACTCGCAAGCTGACCACCACTGCTTATGTTAAAGTCAGCATATTTAATTATTGAACGCGTGTCTATGTAGTGACAAATGCCCGTCATAAAATAATAGGAAACAGTCATATTCACAAAATAAACGTTACCTGTCGAACAAAACGCGACCACCACTAAAAGAATGATAATTTTCGCCATGTTGCTGCAGAGACGGCTGTCGCAAAATGTAACTGATGAGCAACTAACGAATGATCTGAATACAACAATACTTATAACAACACTTATTTACTTAAAATTATATTCTTTAGCAACTTTACTGAAAGGATAATTTATTGCGTTTGTATGTACAGTTGGGTGATTTAAATCTGTATTGTATTCAATTAATCGATTTATTGTTAGTATTAATTGTTTATTCTTCGATAATTTTGTAGGTAGTTTTATCTGTACGTCCTCAGTACCTATATAAAATAGATACCCTTCTTCTTTCATGATAGGCCACTAAATATAATACCCGTTGGTCTAGTCGGGTCGGGCAAAATGAAATTGAGACTTTCTCAGTAGTACCCCAGAATCTGGAGACTGGATCTGTCCGGTAATTGGCACTAGGCTCGCCCCGTTGTACATGGGACTTAAACATAGAAAGTGAAATGTGGATGTCCATTCGACTCTACCTTTCGGGGACGAAGGACGTCGTGTTTTACTTTCAGGTACTTTAATTATTACGAAGCCAGGAGAAGGAGAATAAGACAGCTTGCATAAGAACGGAAACCGGAACGAATCTAACAATACAATATCTGCCTTGAGCAAGTAGATAGAATTCATCGCGACCGACGCTTTCATCTGTTTGTTCAGTGAGCCGGAACGCATGGGCGTGTCGACAGAAGGCGCCTTTTGTTCTTCTGAACAAAAAGTGACTTAAGAACGCGACGATCACTTTTGGTTAGGACGCGGGGTAAAGAGAACAATACAAATTATCTACATATTTGTGAGTCGTGTAACTATACATTTGCCATGGGTTTACCGTTCGCATTTATCACAGGTCTGGCTAGTCTGTATATAGTTTTGTCTAACTCGACGTAACTTATTCGCCGGAGTATGCCCTTCAAGCTTAAACACAGCAGCACGGCTTGGCGTGAAAATAGGTATGAAGGGAGGTACTGCTCTTCTGCGGGTAAAGGTAAGGTTACACCCGGTTCCTGAAAGGTAACTCAACAGCAACACAATACTATAACATTGTGAAACTCATGTCAAGTAATTAGATTCATCACCGTCACCTACCTCACAGCCCTACTTCACCGACTCCTGAGCACAGGCCTCTCATTTCTTGTGCCAATCCACAGGCTCCTGTGTCAGCCTCATCCAGGTTCTCCCTGCGATGGCAACAAGTAACTTGATTGTCTGTGGATATTTCATTCAGCCAATCACAGACGCTAACATGAGTCAACGAGAGTACCTAAAGTATTGTTTTGGCGACCGGTCCATATGGCGACGCTTGAGTGAGGCTTATTTCCAACCAGCAGTAGAATCACCCGGTCTTTCGGATAGGTACTTCTTCTTTTCGTATGTATGGTACCTATTCTTCGTCGTTGTTTTTATATTGTTTGAACCACGTTACTAGGTGCCCTTTTTTTTTTTTTTTTTTTTTTTTTTTTTTTTTTTTTTTTTTTTTTTTTGGGTGGGAAATCATCAAATAACTTCTCCCGCTCTGGGCAGAGCAGGAGGGCGTGTCAGACTCTTACTGACTAAAACCCACCCGTGTTCCTTCAGTTGCCTGTGCCAGGGGCCACGGTAACCCTCTTGGACTTTTCCGCAACCCTAGCAGGCATCGGTCCTAGCAAACCCCGTCATTGGTGCTGACATCTCTTTGAGGCGCGCGTGGAACACAACGCGCCGTCGACCCGGGCCTGGTCCTTATCGAACGGCGAGCTGCCCATTGCTCGCCGTTCGCAAGCCCGCGCCTACGGTGGCCGGGAATCGGCCTGCGATTCCCGACGCCCAGGGCGTCTCCTGCGGCGGCTAGGGGCGTGAGGGCGCAAATTTTGCCTCTCCCTGACGCGTTCCGCCTCCTCCTTCGCGAACATTACTGCTTCGCAGAAGGAGGTGACGGCTTCCCAAGCCCTCTCGCTCCGTACCATGGCCTGGACCAAGGCCGGACGCGAGAGATCGCCACCGCCAATCGCCTCCACGAGGACACGGCGGTGCTCCGCCCAAGCCGGGCAGACCTCCACCGTATGCTCCACCGTGTCCTCCGGGCGATCCACACAATGGTGACACCCGGGCGTTTCCTCCCGCCTTATCCGGAACAGGAACCTCCCGAAACAACCGTGTCCGGTGAGGACCTGCGTCAGGCGGAAGGTGAGGACGCCGTGGCGCCTCTCAAGCCACTCCTCAAAGAGGGGACTTATCGCCGCAATTGTGGCGTGCCCAGCGCTGGGTTGCGACAATCGCACTCTCCATGCCGCCCTGAGATCCCGCCGGAGCTCTGTCAGCTGTACCGTGATTTCTCGCGGCAGCGGAGCTACGCCCCGGCGTTTCGCCTCCTCGCGCCACTCCCAAACGTGCGCGAGGACTTTTGCCTCCAGATCCCATGGCGGTAATCCGGCAAGGAGGCTCGCCGCCTCACCGGAGACCGTACGGTATCCCCGGACCAGCCGGGTGGCCATGACCCTTTGGGGCGCGTTCAACCAGCGGGCTGGCCGCCGCCTCAAGGAACGCGCCCACACCGGTGCCCCGTAAAGGGCCATGGACCGCACGACCCCCGCGTAGAGCCTCCGGCAGGAGGCGTTTGGCCCCCCTAGATTGGGCAGCAGCCGCTTTAAGGCAGCCCCGGCCCTTTCCAGTCTGGGAGCCAAACGTCGGAAATGCTCCACGAAGTTCCACCGGCTGTCGAGGACGAGTCCCAGGTACTTCATCGTCGACTCGACGCCGATGTGAACCCCTCCTACCGTTATTTGGGAACCCGACGGTGGCGTGTTCCGAGGACCATAAAAACACATGGCCTCGGACTTGTGCAGGGCCACCTCGAGTCCCAATTGCCGGATCCTCTCGACGATTGTCGCAACCCCGCGTGTCGCTAGTTCGGCCGCCGCCTGGTGCGACCTCCCCTGCGCCAGGACCAGCGTGTCGTCAGCGTAACAAACCACGCTGACGCCACTGGGGAGGTCGGCGCGCAGCACCCAGTCGTAGCCGATATCCCACAGATGCGGCCCCAGGACCGATCCCTGTGGGACACCGCACGACATCTCTTGCCGGTTCCATACTCCATGGTGACCGGGGTAGATGACGGCCCTGTCCGTCAAATAGGCCTCGACCACACGACAGAGGTAGGTCGGCATCCGGTGATACCGGAGTGCCTCCCTGATGCAACTCCAGGGCAGGGTATTGAAGGCATTGGCGATGTCCAGAGACACCGCCAAGACGACCCCACCCCGGGCCACAGCATCCCCCGTCGTGAGGGCCCGCACGCGCATGATGGCGTCCACCGTAGAGCGCCCCCTGCGGAAGCCAAACTGGCTCTCCGCCAAATCCGGCCCCACCCGCACCAGCCGCCCGACGAGGCGGTCTGCAATGACTCTCTCAAAGAGCTTGCCCACCTCGTCGAGCAGCACGATGGGCCGGTAAGCGGACGGAGAGTCCGCTGGGCGCCCCGGCTTCTTGATGAGGACCAGTTTCCCCGTCTTCCAACGAAGTGGGAACTGGCCCCTCTCCATGCATGCGCTTAGGAGCCCCCTTAGTCGAGGCCCGAGAGCCTCCGAGGCCAGGACCCAGGCTTTCCCAGGTAAGCCGTCGGGTCCTGGGGCGGTATTTTTAGCACTCAGCCTACGTACCGCCACTCGCAGCTCTACCTCGGTCACCTCCGGAGCATCGTCGTCGTCGTCGTCGGTGTGGTCCGCATTCAGCACCGCAGTAGGCGGAGCCATGGGCGGGGAGATATGGTCCCCTCTAGAAGGGAACAGAGTGCTCACCACGTCCTCCACGAGCTGGGGCCGGAGACTCTGCGTCAGCGGGGGAGCCCATGGGCGGAGCTTCTCACGCACCAATTTGTAGGGGCGTCCCCACGGGTCCCTGTTCAGAGTCTCCAGCGACTCCTCGCGGGCCAGTCCCTTGGCCCGCAGGATCTCCGCTTGGAGGGCGGTCTTCGCCGCTCTGTACCCCTCGTACAGCTCCGCCTGAATGGCTTCCGTATCCGGAGGGCGAATACGGAGCCTGCGGTGCCTGGTGTACCGGCGTCGTGCAGCGACACACGCCCTGCGTAAAGTCGTCAACTCTGGCGACCACCAGCACACCTGGCGCTGAGCGCGTCCGGGCTGGGCCCGGGGCATTGCCACGTCACATATTTCGGACATGGCCTCCCGGAACCACTCCGCCTCGACGTTGATGTCAGCAGGCCTGTCCGGTGATGACACCCAGGCCTGCACGATCGAGGCTTCCAGGAGGAGCTCCCGGTCCAGCTGTTTCAGCGCCCACCGCGGACCACTCGGGGCCTGTCGGACCAGCGCGCTCGAGGTCTGGGCGGAGACGTCGAACCGGATGTACCGGTGGTCGGAATAGGTCTCCACCCCCTCTATGACGCGCCAGTCAAGGACACGTGGTGACAGAGCGGGGCTGGCGAACGAGATGTCCACCACCGATTCACCCCGCATCCGCACACACGTGGGGACAGAACCCCGATTTAGGACGACCAGGCCTGTCTCCAGAGCCCAGTCCTCCACCATCCTGCCCCGTGTGTCCGTATACCGGGAACCCCAAGCCACATTCTTGGCATTGAAATCCCCGAGGACGAGCACGGGGAGGGAACGGAACCCGACGACGACGACTTTCAACTCCGCAAGGGAGTTGTGGAACTCGGCAAGAGTTCGGTTCGGGGAGAAGTATACCCCAACCACTACGATCTCCCCGAACCGTGCTGCCACGCAACCCCGTCCCCTCGTGACAGACTCGAGGGACGGAGTACCGGCGGCGGCCGACGAAATTAGGGTCACTGAGCCGCTCAGGTCCTCCACCCAGTCATCCCTGGGCGGGACAAAGTACGGCTCAGCGACCACGGCGATGTTAATCGACCACTGCGCCATGCTCTGGAGCAACAGATCCTGAGCGGAGGCGCAGTGGTTGATGTTCGCCTGGAGGAGGCGTAATGGGGCCGTTATTGGCACTCCATATCAGCCTCCTCCCGAGCCCTCTGTGAGGGCCCCGCCGCGGTGGTGACGGCGGCGACGACGGCGGTCAAGGCGGCAGCGGCGGCGGCAGTGTCGGCGGCTGCGGCAGTGACGGCGGTGGCGGAGGGCTTGCCCCTGCCCCTGGCTGTGGCGGGTGGAGCGCAGGCCTTGCTCCCCATCCGGTGATCGGCCGGCTTGCCAGCTGCCGCACATACGGTGCAGTGCGGCGCGGCATTGCAAGAGCCGGCCTTGTGACCGGGCTGACCACAGCGGAAGCAATGGTGGCTGCGGTCCACCTCCGAGGTGCATTGAGCTCCCACGTGGTTGCCCACCTGGCAGCGGAAGCACCTCAGAGGTCTGGGTTCCAGCAGTTTCACCTGCGCGGAAACCCAGCCCACCAGTAGCCTTCGGCCCTCGACTATTTTTTTGGCCGCCGACACGGGGCAGCTTACCGTAACGGCTCGCATCCCCTTGAAGTCAGGACGGATGGTGCCTGCCCTCACCTGCTCGGCAGAGCACCCCCCAGTCCTAACGACGGCGGCCATCACATCTCCCTCCGTCACAGAGTCGTCCAGGCCCAGGATGCGCCAGTCAGCGCATTTGTTGGGCCTGGACACTCGGGCCTCGTCCGCATTTAAGGACGCCCTAAGCCTTTCGGCCAGAGCGTCGGCGGCCGGGCCGCTGGCCGCACCGGGGATCTCCAGCATCCGGGCCCCAGTCGCCGTGAGCCTTACCCGGATGCCTTCGGTGGCGCCGATCTCCTCTAGGCTCACCGCCTGTCCCACCTTGGCTAGCACGTCACGGTAGGACACGCCCTTCTTCACCGCTTCCGGCTGTAGTGTAATCACTACAGCTGCGGCCTTCGGGGCACGGAGCCTAGCCGCGACGCTTCGCTCTTTGCGCTGCTGCTGCCTCTCCTTCCTTTTGGCCGCCCTTGCCGCCTGCCTGGCCTTCCTCTTCTCCCCGGCTACTTGCCATCCAGCACCAGCCGGAGGAGATATAGGAGGAGGAGGTGGGGGCGTCCGTCTTGCAGCCCGGGCCGGTGCCCTCGCCGTCTGTGTAGCCATCCCGCCCGCCCTGGGCATGGGCGGCCCCGCGGGTTTCGGCACGTTACTAGGTGCCCTGGCGTGTGAATGTGCCCTGGCAGCTGAGAATACGACTATGTCAAGCTCACTCAAATGTGGCGTGTGTATTGGATCATTAAAATCCCTTCAAAATGGTTGAGCGGAATGGTGTTGATCCATACGTCATGTTCGTGAACGGGCGCCGTCAGTAGGCAATGGTCATTTCTTAGCTGCCACGGCATCTGTCTTTCGCAGAGCACATAAAGCAGGCCCGCGGTCTTCGCTCTCGGTAGACCCCACTCCATTCTGAATGCACGTAGCAAACTGTCCTTCAAGTGTAAATTGTGCATTTATACAGGGTATATTCGTCCAATAATGACCTATGACTGTGCAGTCTTCTGACATGCAAAGCCCCACTACATCCATAGAATGCATACCCTCCAAAACCGTTTCTCCGTAGGGCAACAGCCTCTCCTTGGTCCGTTCGTAACGAAATCATCCACCTTGACCTCAAAATTCCCACTATCCATTAATTCATGAAACGCAATTCCAAGCGTTTCTTCGATACCGCCAACAAGCATCACAGCCCTCTGGTTGTCGAGGCCACCTGTTATATCCCCACCAAAATTAGTAAAATCCGCCGTCCAAAGCATGTCCTCACCGACCCCAATGACCCCATAACCCACCTCCAGGAGAGCAGTAGGGCCACCAGTGCAGTGCATAAGAAACACCAACCGTCATTCCGACCTCTCCGCTGAGGTCCGACCCTTGCTCGAAGAAGTGCCAGCCCGCGCCGTAGCTGAGCCTGTAGCTTTAAATTCCCTAGTTAATAATAATTATCCAAACTTGATCCAGCCTGTCCCACCTTGCTGTCCTCCTCCCAGCGACGACCTAAGTCGAGGTCCGTACCCCACAGGGGGTGCCGTTAGCATGCAGTCGCTTAGTAATTTAAGAAATTCGCCCCTGGCTGGAGGCTTTGAGTCCGCTTAAGGCAGCCACAGGATAGTCCAGTTAAGCAGTGACATCCTGTCAAGGTCAACTGCGAGATGCACAAAAAAAAAACGCGCCTCGCCCTATAGTATGGTATGATTTGCAGCGATCGCAAGCATTTATCGGAGCTCTCCGGGGCGGGTCGCTTTACTTAGAATAAAACATTTTCGCTGCTGGCCTCCCTCCTGTCCCAAACGGTGCAACGGATTGATGCGGTTATCACCATCAGTTAGAAATTTTTTCACGGAAGGTTTACGACATCTTTTCATGCGTAAACCACTGAACGGTTTTCGCAAGATTTTGGCAAGGAGATAGATGTCCCGGTAGCAAGTTCCTGTGGGATAATTTCCGACACCCACGCGGACGAAACCGCGGACAGAAGCTAGTCCATCTTATAAAATAATAAAAGCCTATTTAAACCAAATGACATGATTTATTTTTTACTACGTGGTTTATATTATGGAAATTGCTTCTTATTTTGTAAAGACCTTAGGTATTTTTTTTATTTTGCGAACGTACAAATATACTTTCTAAGATATAAAGAGAAGGCAGAGTTAGTATAACAATTTCTTTGATTTTTTTTCTAAGTCTTGCGAGGGCCACATTATAGACCGCGCGGATTACCCTCTTTTGTAATATGAAAATTGAATTTACGTCAGGTGCCGATCCCCACAGCAGAACGCCATAAGATATAATACTGTGGAAATAAGCAAAGTATACTAATCTAGCTGTGGCTATATCGGTCAACTGCCTTCGCTGATTTCGATTGCGGCATCAGTGGCATTCTTTAGGTCATTCGAGGTGCGGGTAAACGGGCACTTAGGACACTCCAGCAGTCTGCCCGGCGTGGGCGGAGCACCGCCTTGTCCTCGTGCAGGCGATTGGCGGTGGCGATCTCTCGCGTCCGGCCCTGGTCCAGGCCATGGTACGGAGCGAGAGGGCTTGGGAAGCCGTCACCTCCTTCTGCGAAGCAGTAATGCTCGCGAAGGAGGAGGCAGAATAAGTGAGGGAGAGGCAAAATTCGCGCCCTCACACGCGCTTCAAAGAGATGTCAGTACCAATAACGGGGTTCGCTAGGGCCGATGCCTGCCAGGGTTGCGGGAAAGTCCGAAAGGGTTACCGTGATCCCTGGCACAGGCAACTGAAGGAACACTGGTTGGTTTTAGTCAGTAAGAGTCACACGCAAAAAAGGACACTCCAGCAAGTGAGGCATGATCTTTCGGCTGAATAATGTCATGAGTCAAGTAAAGTGACAAAATAAACGGACAATTGTCTGATTTATGACTGAATTTGTATCAAATATTGATGCAGTAGGTAAATGATTGACCATATAAATGTTTGTTATGTAATTAAGTGTTCTACTTTGTAATTTTTCATATTCACTGAAATCATGTAACAGATGTTTTCTGTCCACCAAAATGAGTGAAATCGCAACATTTTGAAGTTTTATTACACAAAAGGGATAAATGCGACAAAGACTGAAATAAAATGTGATTCAGATCAGTTAATTTTGATGTCCACGATGCAGCACGCTCTGGTCACCCTGATACGAATATAGTCGTTGCCGTTTTTGAAAAAGGTGAGCAATATCGTTATTTTAGTAGTTACGACATAGCTGAAGAGTTAGGGGTTGACCACAAAACAGTTTTGACCCATTTGAAAAAGTCTGGGTATACAAAAAAGCTCGATATTTGGGTGCCACACGAGCTCTTAGTCTTAGGTAAATTTGCATATAAAATACGGAGGAACTATTTCCCCGACCTAATAGGATATCAAAATCACTTGTACACCTACACGTCATATTAAAATAAAAAGTAAGCTGGATGCAGTCGACATTTCTTATCTGTCTACCCCTGAGAACAAATGGCGAAACAAACTCGGGGGCCAAAGTCACTTAGTCCAGACATAATCGTGGTCAGATCATGTGAGGACCATGTAGATTAGTGTCTGAAATCGTCCTTTGAGGAAAAAACCACCGATTTGAATTGACCTAGTCAGTGCAAGCATTTGTCAGCAATCGTGTAGCTCAACTCTAAACTAAATGAGCTCAACGACTCGACGAACAACACAAAAGAGAAGACATTAGGGTAGGCCGCATAAATTACTCAAATTGCCAGATCATCATTAAAACTAACTAAGAATGGAAAAAATGTGGTAAACATCGCCTATATGTAGACACTGCAACACAAAGACGTTTAACGATTCGTTTCCGACCTAAGATACAAAGTATAAGTCTAATTAATCTGTTATACAATGGCATTCATTACGAAAACACTAGGTAGGTACCTGGAGGCACTATTGTCTCCATTTTACATATAAAATTAATGCCATTCTCCATTTTTTATAAAGGTTGTGTTTTTTAACAAATACAGCCTTAATTTTGAATTGTTGTTTGATTATGTGAAAACCCATTGTGCAAGTTGCAGACAATACGTACCTATTTATTATTAATGCAATATTTTTTTGCATTTTGTGCTTTCCAATCACCAAAGGTAGGAGAGGAGGAGGACTCCTTCTCCTAAGGGAGGAGGTATATTGGAGGTAAGGGAGGGATATTGCCCGATAAACCAATTCAAAGAGTATAGTAATATTGAACCAATTGCTGCAAAAACAGTACATTGGTTAGGTCACATAAATACATAGAATTTAATAGAGTAGAATATATTTATTTGCATTAAAACATTGTACAATGGTGGTCTTAATAATAGGCTTATGAATGTTATGTTCTAGGTTTTTAATGTCTCGCCACGGACTGGCAATTGTCATACAAATATTTTAAAGAAAACAAATTATAATTAAGCACCTAGCATCAATAGTAACAGTGCAGTTATTTTTTTTTACAATGTATAGAATAGTGTTTTATTGCATACCCATATACCAAAAATACGAGTAGTAAAACAGTAAAAACAAAGAAAAAAAACATTAAAAATTAAAACATGGACCTTCATGTTTTAATTTTTAATGTTTTTTCTTTGTGTAAAACAACATAGTCTTCCGTCATTTTTTATTCTCGTTTAGGTGAACAGAAATCCAGTGCACAAATATGGGGCTTGATAGGTTGTACGTGACAACCCTCAAAATGCTACTGTTACTGGAGCGTCTCAAACTTTTCTAAAAAGACGCGACCCTCGACCTCATGATGGCATAACTATCCGGTACCCTCGCTTCAGCAAACATGCTCGAGGCACTGGCAGAAATCCACCGCATCGCATCTTGGCAGTTTCATAAGGTTTCGGTAAGCATCATTGTACTGGGCCCTTAATGAACTGTACATCCTTTTTGTGAAGTTGCACCAAAGTTGGCAGGTGTACATTGACAACCAATAAGCTCTGAACAGGGTGTTATTTACGTCTTTGGTGCACTTCACAAATTTGCGCGCGAGCATGTTACTCCTCACTGAGAGAGCCATTCGCTCTCTTTCTATGTCGCAGTCGTCCTGAAGTCTGCCCGTTAAAATGTGCCCTAAGTATTTAAACTGCTTTACGACCTTTATGGTCGCACCATTCAAATATAGACTGTGTATATTCCCCGGACGAGCTCCAGACCTGAATACCATAGATTCGGTTTTGAGAACATTATATTTCAGTCTGTGAGCATCAGTATAATGCTCACAGACAGACAAAAGTTTCCTCAAGCCTTTGATCGAGGGACTCAAAAGAACCATGTCATCAGCATAGCTCAAGCTGTTCACGCAGACATTGCCTAGGTGACAGCCAACTTTGGTTCCTCTGAGTTCCGCAATCAGATCGTTGATATACCGGTTATATAGGTCCGGAGAAGTCAACCCATGTCAAGGTTTATAAATAGTTTTAAATCTAAGCATTAAGTACCTATCTAAATAAAGATTAGTAAATCAGTAACAATATTTATCACGTACTTTTTTATCATAGAATTCTTTTACAATGTAATAATAGATTGATATACAAGGAGCTAAAATGACCCATTATATACGAGGTAGTTTTACTCCCGAGCTTTAGCGAGGGAGTAAATAGAAACCGAGTTTTAATGGGTTTTTAGCGCCGTGTGTTACACTCTACTTTTCACTACGATTCACAGTGGATCGACTCCATACAAAGTTTCGGACATAGGATTTTTAAATTACACTTTTCCGATTTTTGAAAAACTAGTGATGCCAAACTGTTCTCCTATATGATACAAGACCAAATCATTCTTATACATTTTTCGATTAAACTTCAATTTGAGAAGATATTTGACTTTAAGTGATTTCAATGTATGAAAATGTATATTCAAGTTAATGTATCTTCTGATTTTCTCACATTTTCTCCTTTTGACTCATATAGCAGATTTGTAGAGGTGTTTAGCTAAATTTTTCCCAAACACACTTGTGCCCCCCCGGGCCCCCCTTAGAAAATATTAAATTATTTTAAAATAAAATTTATTTTGATCAATTAATTAATCTGCAGCAGTAAATACTAAGATAAATTAAAATTTAAGAAAATATTACTTAAGATTAAATTAATTTTATCAAATATTAACTCAAATTTAAATATAAATTAGGAAAATATATGATAATAAACTATTATCTAAAAATCCAGTTTTAAGTTTGAATGGAAACAGGAACAACTTAAGTTTGGCTATTCCTTGCCTGACATACAAAACTTTCCCAGCTACAAAATTTTAGTTCTACTGTTTTCTTTGCAATTGGTGAGCAATGATTCTTTGAGATCATTTTATTTTTTTTGTATTAATTAATTATATGTAAAGATGATACTTTAATGAATTTTCTTTATTGAATTTTAAAATATAAAACATTCTTGTAAATACATACCTACAAATTTTACATTATAATGATTATTTACATTTTTACAAACAGAGAAGGTACAGAAAAAATAAATAAAAGATGACTTAAAAAAAAAAGATTACAAATGAAAAAAAATATATAAGAAACTAAAGCCTACGTTAGTGTATCTTCTTCATTATCCGAAGATTCACTAGCAGTATCTTCATCGGTGTCACCGAAAATTTCATTCACATCCACGAAATTACTATCAACAGGTTCTTGGACCAGAAGTTCGTAGGTTTCCTTGAAAAAAACCTCTTTTACTTTTCGTATCCATGCGTGGTCGAATTTGAGCCAACACAGGATCCAAAGAAATCAACAGGTTGTTCAAGATGTCTTCATTACAAGCTTTGCCATTAATTTTACGAGAATGGTGCTCTCTGAATCTTCGGAAGTCCTTATTACTGGACTCTGAAACTTCTTCCGAAAGGAAACCTATTGGGACTACTGAAAGATGCTCTATGATTTGCGACCCATGCACAAGCAATTTATGAACACTTGGAGGCATGTTATACCAGGGATACAATTCCATATACCACTTGTTTGTTTCCTGGCAGAATTGCTTAAACTCTGGGATCTTAATTTTTTCACCTGATGTAATGCACTGTAGAATAACTGCAAATCTTTTCACAAGACCAACGTCTAATCCAGTCAGTGAAGCAGTTTTGTCAGGATCTCCAAAAAACCGACGAGCGCTGTTGCCATCGTTAGTAGTTCCACTACCTTGTTTCACTACATCAAGCAGCAATCCAGTTTCTCTTCTGAAATCTTCTTGGATTTTCAGTTTCCTGTCATTCATTTTTTTCTTATTTTCGTCTACTCTAGCCTGCCATGTCTTAAATTACAGCCTGTAGGCAATATGAAGAAGACACTCCATGCATCGAATCCAAGCATGCAACGAACTTGGTCCATATTTGTACATATCTTCATTTGCTGGTTTGTCTTCAACTAACGCCAATTCATTCATCTCTCTTGGTCGAGCTTCACAAATGGTACAAGAGGATGTGGGAATGTCTGAAATGTACGATGCTATTTTACCATCAATCATCGTCACTAGTAGCTGGTATTTGATATGGCTGTTCCCGATTATTGTAGGAGTAAGTTCTGAAATTTCTGTGTCAATCTCACTCTTTACAGACAATACGTTAGCTTTATTTTCTTTCATAAACTTCCACATTATTGGACGGCAATATAAAGTTGATGAAGGACGCTCGTTTTGCCAAATAACTTCACCGTCTTCCGTAACTAATTTCAGTGGCACTAAACTAGCCATAAAAACACTTGCCATTAGGTCTTCAGCGCCATCAAAGCCCCATTTACTGATTAGTATTAGTTGTTGATCATCAATTGTGTTACTATCAACCAATGACTCAAACAGTCTTGCCGTAGTTAGGTCTAAAAGAGCTTGCAAATTGATTTTTGCTGATGTCTCTGTAACAACAATATTACATTTGTCGGGATAACACTTTTTCTTTTCTCTTTGTAGTTTGTAATAACTTGGATATTTACTTATGCCTTCGTTCATGCTAAACTATCTAAGAGTAATGTAGCGCCATTTAGATAGTTTCAATGTAATATACAAGGCTAACGCCTTTACTGCTGGTATTTCTATTTGTAAATTTGGAGATTCTCCATCGATGTTTCTTTTGATGGCTGAAACAGCTTGTGGATTCTCCAGCATATATTTTAATACTTCAGCAACTTCATTATTTCCGGTTGACTTAAGTGCTTCTACAGTGGAAAACGCTAGTTCGTTAGCTTCACTTTTCGTACGTACTCGTGCGTTCTCTGAAAGGCGTCTACGCTTCTGACGTTCACTGAGATCTTCAAATGGCTTACGGGGCAGTTTCTGTGTAGACGTGGAGGCATCTTGCTTAGGCAAGCAAGGTGCTTGCCTAAGCACCTTGGTTTGCTTATATAATGTTCTTGTTTTGACGTTGATTCACTAGTATCCGGTGGTGATACAAAGTCAATTTGCTCGACGCTTGCTGCAGGTGCTGTTGCATTTTTCTTGTTGAACAGCGGCCATTGTATATCAGACTTCGTAGCTGGGAAACTTTTGTAAGTCAGGCAAGGAATAGCCAAACTTAAGTTGTTCCTGTTTCCATTCAAACTTAAAACTGGATTTTTAGATAATAGTTTATCATCATATATTTTCCTAATTTATATTTAAATTTGAGTTAATATTTGATAAAATTAATTTAATCTTAAGTAATATTTTCTTAAATTTTAATTTATCTTAGTATTTACTGTTGCAGATTAATTAATTGATCAAAATAAATTTTATTTTAAAATAATTTAATATTGTCTCAGGGGGGCCCGGGGGGGCACAAGTGTGTTTGGGAAAAATTTAGCTAAACACCTCTACAAATCTGCTATATGAGTCAAAAGGAGAAAATGTGAGAAAATCAGAAGATACATTAACTTGAATATACATTTTCATACATTGAAATCACTTAAAGTCAAATATCTTCTCAAATTGAAGTTTAATCGAAAAATGTATAAGAATGATTTGGTCTTGTATCATATAGGAGAACAGTTTGGCATCACTAGTTTTTCAAAAATCGGAAATTTGTAATTTAAAAATCCTATGTCCGAAACTTTGTATGGAGTCGATCCACTGTGCGATTGCGAGAAAATAAAACAATCCAATACAATATGTAGTTTATTTTATTAAAAATTAAATGTACAATTTGTACAATTCTGGATATTTAACGAGATGTTTTTTCCCGGTAACTTAATTTCAGTCCTCTGTGAAGATGAATGTTGAGTGGTCTGTGGGGTAAACGTGGGAGATACACGTAGTTCCAGGTTGGAGGGTCCCTCGTTCGGATGTTCTGGATAGAGAATCAGCTGAGTTGACTCATCTCTTGATGTCGATGGTCGTGGGCTAGTTGAGAGAATATTGATGCGTTCTGTGATACGCTGGGTGATATCGAATTTGTTTTGAATGGAGTTCTCGATATAGCCTTCCGCCACTTGATCGGATCTCCATCCACCGTGGCGTTTTAACGTTGTTATATTTGCACCAGAATCCGCCAAGAGAGTGGCGGATGTTCTTCGGAAACAGTGGCCAGTGTACTGTTCCGGATTAGGCAAATTTAGATAAGTGGCGATCTCTTTTGGCATGTTGCTTAATTTATTTTTGCCTATAACTTGCCTTGTGCATTTTCCGTTTTGATAGTTGAGAAAAAATCTCGGCGTGCCCACTCCACTTGGCCGTAAGTCTTGGTAGGCTTAGACAATTTTTAGAAATTCTCCACTTATAACGAATTTCCTCTCCTTATTTGTCTTTGTATTGGGCAGATTTATGGCTTGAAGATGGGTATCAGTTTCAACATCTTCCACTGTTATGTTAGCCAGTTCTATCCCTCTGCTGGCACCGCTGATCCCAAAAATTAAAGCAACCTGTAAAACAAAAGATAAGTGTGTTAGAACTGTATTTTGGTTGGTACCTCTAACTAGCAATTTAGTTTGATGAAAATAATAGAAAACAAATGTAACTACAACCTGTTGTACCTACCTTTGTTGCTAAGTATTTTTCATTTGGTGCATTATTTATGAAATTCTCGATATCTGTCCTCGTTAAAACTTTGGATTTCTTGGCCTTGTAGCCGGTGGATAATTTCTTGAGAAAAGCCGTCAAATTTACATATTACTTTATTTATTTACATTATGTCTTATCTGTATGGTTGATCGTAACATTGAATATGTGCTCCAAAGCGTTGAACTTTGATATTTTTTGGAAAGTTCATCGAAATACGTAAGAAAAACTCCTTCCGTAAGAGAATCCACTCGTTTTTCTGTCCTCCACTTCATAAACTTTTCGTAAGTATTTAAATAAATGCTTTTGACCTTGACGGCAACAGATTGAAAATTATTTATTTTCCTTTCTCTTCTATTTGCAAATTAGGGTCTCCATTCTCACTAGATGATGACATTTTCACTATTGTAAAATTAATTACGGTCACTACCAATTCAATTTGCAATTAGAGAAAAATTTGGCATGTATTTAATGCGGCAACTAAAATGAATATAGGTTTTAAAAAAAAATAGAGTGGGTACCATTTATAATGGGTTGGCAGCTAATAAGGAGTATCGTAATAAGTAATAGGTAGCATATTAATATATCAGTAATAAGCTCCGTTTTAATTTAAACTAGCATCAAGTTTTTCTTTTGGGAACAGAATTAATATCTAAGCGGAAACTTGAAAGTGTGTTTTATGGTCTTAACGTTCATTTTGTATGATGTTCATGTTTGTCATAATTGTCACAGTTCTAACCAAACCTTAATTAAAATATTCTATGCGTGGTCGATGGCAGGGCTTGGTCGACGTAGCCCCGCTTCGCGGGGCTCCTATTTCTGGGTGGTTTATAAAAAAATAACCACGAACGGATGGCGGGGTCTATCGACCCCGCCATCCCCTTCTAACCTAACCTGTCCGAATCGGGGTGCCCTAAAGACCAGATTGCATCCAGTTTCTCCTGGTAACAATAGTTGAGGGTGGCAGGTGTATAGGGTATTATGAATGTTATGTAAAATTTGCATTATAGGAAATGTTGCCAAATCATTATTTATAGCTCCTCGCCTAATATTTTATTTGACTGGCATAGTTTATTTGCTACCTAAACGCAGCTGCTAGTTTTTAGTTTTTATAACACCTTTAATTTTGAACCTTACATAATATAATAGTCGCGAAAATATTGAATCGCTGGCAAGTTATTTTATTTGTTGCAAACATTTAGTCGACTTTTAAGTTATTAGTCACTCGGAAAATAATAAGCTGAAAAATTATAAAGATTTCGCGCCACTGTCTTTTTTTGTTTTTTCTTCTGCAGCCGCAAAGCATTGCATGCATTCTACCAAAGAGATCGCCGATTTTAGTTCCATTTTCAAAAATAAAATGAAGTTCTTTTTTTATGAAACAGTAATAAGTCGAGTCTATATTCATGATTATTCTACTTATGACTAAAGACTTTTTCGTTTTTGTAGGCTCATTGTCATTTGACACACAAAAATAAAAAAATAAAAGCAATTTCCCCTAGAGGAAGAATTGCTATTTTTTCTACGCTCTGGTACGCCACAATGACGGTATTTTTGAGCAAGAGGAGTGAAATAGTAGATTGTTATACAAGGAGCTAAAATGACCCAATAAATACGAGGTAGTTTTACTCCCCAGCTTTAGCGAGGGAGTAAATAGAAACCGAGTTTTAATGGGTTTTAGCGCCGTGTGTTACACTCTACTTTTCACTACGATTGCGAGAAAATAAAACAAACCAATACAATTAATTACGGTCTACCGATTCAATTTGCAATTAGAGAAAAATTATAAAGATTTCGCGCCAATGTCTTTTTTTTGTTTTTTCTTCTGCAGCCGCAACGCATTGCATGCATTCTACCAAAGAGATCGCCGATTTTAGTTCCATATTCAAAAATAAAATGAAGTTCTTTTTTTATGAAACAGTAATAAGTCGAGTCTATATTCATGATTATTCTACTTATGACTAAAGACGTTTTCGTTTTTGTAGGCTCATTGGCATTTGACACACAAAAATTAAAAAAAAATATATTTTTCCCCTAGAGGATGAATTGCTATTTTTTCTTCGCTCTGGTACGCCACAATGACGGTCTTTTTGAGCAAGAGGAGTGAAAAAGTATTATCTATGATGATGAGGGATGATGTTCAAAAAAAAATTAACTGCTGTGATAAAACAATTTTTGTGGTCTAATGTGTTTTGGTGGCTGTGTTTATATGATCTGAGGTGTGTGGGCATTCTGAATGTTGTGGGGTTGGTAACCCATAACATTACGCCTGTATTCACCAAAGGTAAGGCAGAAATGTACCTAATAATAAATAATAATAAAAAGTGTTTAATTCTCACCACAAGCCAAAAAAATACAAACAATATTTTACACACAAGAAATAGCTAACGATTTTTGTCTGTGGATCGCTGGTGCCTGTGGTAGATAGTAACACCTGTATTACAGGATTTACAGGTCACCAGGTCCCCAACTGTTCAGGATTACATATTTGATAGCTTAAAATCTGATATCACAACAAGTAACATAAGTTTCAAACAATTACTAAGCTTATTATTAGAAATATGGATTGTTAATTGCTATATTGGATGTGTGTAGTGGACGAATTTAAAATCACTTGATGCTGTTTAGCATCACTACGTCTTATATCTGTACGCCGTTCAAGCAAAACATGACTGTCAGATAATTTGATGTAACATTTTGCATGCCAAGTGTATGTATACTCATGTTTTGGACAAATAAAATTATCTTAACTTATCTTAAAAAATAAATAAAACCAAAGAGATTAAATTGATAGTATAATTTAATGTCTTTGAATAAAACGAATGAAAAAGTAAAACTATGTTAGGAGGTTTTAATGAGTGTAAGTGTGTGTGTGTGTGTGTGATGTGTGTGTATGTGTGTTGTGTGTGTGTGTGTGTGTGTGTGTGTGTGTGTGTGTGTGTGTGTTGCAGGGAGTGTGGGTGTTGCAGGGAGTGTTACTGGATGAGTCTTATTAGACTAATAGGTACGTCAAAGAGAGCTTCTGTGGCAGTATATGTACTTACCTATGTAGCTCTCCCACGTTTTTGCAGTTATTATTATTATTTATTTATTCACACCAAACATACAAATATCCTTACAGGCTAGACCCAATGCGATATTGCAGTACACTTAAAAATTAAATTATGTTTATGTTCCACATAATACGTACGTATAGGGGTGTGCGTGCGTGTGTGTTTCCACGTGTGACAGACTCCAGGCTGCTACTGAGAAATTCCAGGTGGAAAAACGATTCGAACCCAGGACCTCATGCTCAGCAGTAGAGCTTGCGCCCACTAGACCAATGAGTTAATTATTATTAAGTGTACCTAATTCATTATTATTCGTTTCTTTATACGTCAATCGTAAATCATTAGCAACTGTTATCTGGGACAAAAGCGTGAAACGTACTGACTTTCAAGATGGATGCCGCAATAGCAGCTGAAATCTGTGGACGGGTATGTACCTATCTACCATATTTTTGGGTTTGATTTCAAATACGCAACTTCTAAGTACCTACCGAATCATTTAAAACTACGCAAATAACAACATTCTTACATCTGTTTCATGATTTCTGTGAATAATTGGAACATTTTTAAGTAATCACAGAACAAACATTTTTATGGCCAAACATGTACCTACTGAATCAATATTTGCTACAAATTGGGTTGGCGCACTGGTTAAGCGATTGACTGCTGCGCTGCGTGTCGCGGGTTCGATTCCCGCACGGAACATATATTTGTATGACCTGCAAGTAGTTGTTCCGGGTCTGGCTGTGTGTGTATGTGAGTTTAAATGTTTTTAAACGCACCCACGATACAGGAGAAATTCCGAGTGTGGGGCAAAGTTTAAAAAAATAAAAAAATAATTCATAAATCAGACATAGGTGTCGATATTAAATTAAAAAAAAACTGTGGAGCCGATTCTCTTGTACACAGAACTAGACTATCACTAAAATTGGTTAAGAGAATCTTAAAAGCTAATGTGCAAACTTAAAAACTATTTTGACACAACTAAAATCGAGTTTGTCAATCGCTAATTTGAGTAAGATTTAGACAAATTTGTCGGAAATTAAAATAAAGAGTGAATGAAAGTGAACGAAATGATCCGAACTCCAAAAAAATGTGAGTAAAATCAAATTATTATGTTTCATTGTTTATCAATAATGTTTTAAATGAAACACAGATAGCATAATGACGGCGTTAAACTATATTGTTGTTATATTTTAATAAATGTTGTTGTTTTTATTATCTGGGACCAATGTGATCCTGCTACTCCTGCTAGGGTTGTTCACGCCAAATGTTGCATTCTATCATCTGTCAAGGTCAATTAGTGACATTTGCCATTTACTCATGCCATATGGGTTCACAATAGCTTTATATTGGTACAGCTGTTTGAATCGTAACTCGTTAACAAAACAGGTATTATTTGTTCAATAACGCGTGCGTATTATATGTTTTAAATACAAATAAGTGTACTTAGATAAGCTTCAAATGAGTTTACAATTAAAATTAAAGATGATAACAGCTAAGAAACAGACTACTTTTGCTAAAATTAATGAGTTCTATGATTCGGCAAAGAGAATATCTACAACATGTGATAATACTAGAAGTGTTCAAGAATTCATAGTAGCGACTTCAAATATAGACAAACTTTATAATGATTTTATAGGCTTGTATGACGAACATATATATTTTTTTATTTTTTTTGAGAGTGGGATATCATCAAATAACTTCTCCCGCTCTGGGCAGAGCAGGAGGGTGTGTCAGACTCTTACTGACTAAAACCCACCCGTGTTCCTTCAGTTGCCTGTGCCAGGGGCCACGGTATCCCTCTCGGACATTCCCGCAACCCTAGCAGGCATCGGCCCTAGCGGACCCCGTCATTAGTGCTGACATCTCTTTGAGGCGCGCGTGGATCACAACGCGCCGTCGACCCGGGCCTGGTCCTTATCGAACGGCGAGCTGCCCATTGCTCGCCGTTCGCAAGCCCACGCCTACGGTGGCCGGGAATCGGCCTGCGATTCCCGACGCCCAGGGCGTCTCCTGCGGTGGCTAGGGGCGTGAGGGCTCTAATTTTGCCTCTCCCTCACGCGTTCCATCTCCTCCTTTGTGAACATTACTGCTTCGCAGAAGGAGGTGACGGCTTCCCAAGCCCTCTCACTCCATACCATTGCCTGGACCAGGGCCGGACGCGAGAGATCGCCACCGCCAATCGCCTCCACGAGGACACGGCGGTGCTCCGCCCAAGCCGGGCAGACCTCCACCGTATGCTCCACCGTGTCCTCCGGGCGATCCACACAATGGTGACACCCGGGCGTTTCCTCCCGCCTTATCCGGAACAGGAACCACCCGAAACAACCGTGTCCGGTGAGGACCTGCGTCAGGCGGAAGGTGAGGACGCCGTGGCGCCTCTCTAGCCACTCCTCAAAGAGGGGTCGAGGGGGGAAGGGGGGAAGGGGGGGGAGTGTATGACGAACATAATGAATTATTGTTGAAAATGGATCCAGATTATGAAAGCAGCTTTAGTGACTGGAGTTCATTTGAATCACTGTACTCCCAGTTAAAATTATGTACGCAGTGACTTAGTTGAATCACACCGACCACATAAATTAGAAATACCCACACCTGACACATATTCTTGTAGATTACCTGCATTGGAATTAATAAGCTTTTCCGGACATCCAGAAACGTGGCCATTGTTTTACCAATGCTTTAAAACCAACGGACATGAAAATAATGGCTTATCAGATGGCCAAAGAGTGCAGTATTTAGTTCAAACGACTACTTACTTCTTCAAAAAACAAACAAAACAAAAAATGATTTATTGACATAAAACACATTTTACAACATATAATAGAATTCTCGTGCAGCGCAGCGTGGGCGCAGGTGCAGCGTCCTCCCGTAATAAAAGACACAAATTTTGTTGTTTTACGATAAGACAAAAAACAAAATTAAAAATAGAGGAAATAAAAGACACTTTCTTAGTACTTCTACATGTGTAAAAAACTAAGAAAAAAAGAAAAAAATATATAGAAATAAACAATAATTTTGGTTCTTCTCTTGCGCGAAAGTATGTTTTTTAGTGTATGTGTGTGTGTAATTGTATTTGGGTGTGTGTGTGTGTGTGTGTGTATTTGTATGTGTGTTAATGTGTGAGTTTGCATGCCCCAATTGTTTGTTAGGAAGAGGGTAGGTACCAACTCAGAGCAATGGCTTTCATTTCGACAGTTCAACAAAATTCATCACTCTATTAACTTTGTCGAGCAGACAAACCTTTAGAACATAAAATCAAAATCAAAAGTAATTTATTCAAACTAGGCTAAGAATCAGCACTTTTTGAACGTCAAAATCACATAAGAGGGTCCCCCCAAAACGCCCTCCCTTCACTACTTCCTAGTGCTTTAGCGCGCGTAAGTGGCGGAACAAACTCCCCAGCAGCACTGCTGTCTGTTCAGTATTAGTTATAGTAGTAGTAGTAGTTCATAATTATGAAGCAATGGATTAGATCCTTAAAAATCATTCGAACTTTGACTGAAAGTTTGTTACGCAATGAGGAATGTTCATAGGTATGTAAAATCACTTGAAACTTCGTTACAGTAAAGTTTTTAGTACAAGTTAACACTAGTTTTTTTTTATTTAAAAATACCAAGTAGTTTTGATTTTACAAGCATTCAAAATTCGCGAAAATTTAATGCCCCGCAAAAAAAAAAAATAACAATTTTTCCGGCGTCTTGGTAGTAGTACTTGTACATTTTGGCACAACACAGGATTTCCGAGAAGTAGGATTGGACATATCCAATGATTTTAAGGCAAACGTAAGGCAGCGGTACCAAAGAGCGCGAACGGACTGAGTGATTGTTGGAAAAAGACGTCATGAGGCGCGAGCGCGAGCCAACGGTCGCGAGCTCACTTTAAATTCTATAACTTGGGAATCAATTAACGTATCAAAATAATTCTTTCACATGTATTTTTTATTTTTGACAGAAAATACATTAAGCTAAAATTCCAAATTAGTGAATATTCTCCATTAGGGTGCCGTCCCATAACAAAAACCGTGAAACTCCGTACCGCCGACATAGGTAAGCCCCGAAACGACAATGCGTATTGCCAATTATTTTGTCGGCACGGTTGGCGCAGTGGTTAAGCGATTGACTGCTGCGTTACGTGTCGTGGAACAAAATATTTGTATGACTTGCGAGTAGTTGTTTCAGGTCTGGCTGTTTGTTTGTGTCTGTGAGTTTAAATGTTTGTAAACGCACCCACGATACAGGAGAAACTCCTAGTGTGGGGCAACGTTATAAAAATAAACGAACCCCACCCATGCCAGCGGCACGAAGTCGCACTTTGGCAACAGTAAACAGGTAATTATTACTCAAAGTCAAAGCATTTATTTCAAATAGGCACATAAAAGGCACTTTTGAACGTCAACATTTACATTTAAATAAAATTGATTCTAGTCGCCCCTTCCAAAAGGTAGTTTCGTATGGAGAAGAATGGGCAAGAAACTCCTCCGTTACTCTTTTAAAATTTGTTACAATATTTTGTATACATTAATTATATAATTTTATGTGAAGACGATGCACCTATAATAAAAAAAATATGTAATTTATTTAAGTCACCACTGTTAGTAGATTTTCTACCGCTTCGTAGTCCAGTGACTTTAACCAGGTAAAGATAACTTCCTTAAATTTATTATTGCTTAATTTTCGTATAGAATTAATTTTATTGCATTTGTTGTAAACGTAGGGGGCAATGGAGTTAAAGTGCTTTTGTCCAAAAGCTGTTCTTTGGCGAGGCACTGGACAAAGTTCAACTCGCTTGACTGACACAGGTCTGTAGGGTTGGCACATACTTTTTGTGGTATCTACGTAGAATTTCGTATACAAACATTTTCCTTATAGTGAGTAGGTACACCAGCCTTTTCGTAAACTTCCGAGTGTTGAGTGCCTGAACGGCAAATGCTTTAGCACCGCACGCTGTGCCCTTTCTGTTTCTATAGGAAATGTCTTGTTTGAATCGCCCCAAGCGCAAATACAGTATCTAACTATACATTCACTTAATGCTTGATACGTACGAAGTAACAGCGTTTTGTCTGCTACATTACGCAACTTTTTGAATATACATATATATCATTTTCCTGATCCTGGCTGCAGTAGCTACCACGTGCGGTTTCCAAGTAAGCTGGTCATCTATTGTGACTCCAATATATTTTATAGAAGCCACTCTGGAGAGCGGTGATCAATCACAGTTGAGCCAATTAATGCTCGATTGCAGGGGTAATAATGTATCTTAAGATTATGCTCAGATGTAGGTTTGCTCACTCTCGTCTTACTAAAACAAATGTACTTGGTTTTGTTGGTGTTCAAGGAAAGGCTGTCCTCCAACCAGGTGGTAACCTTTGCTAGCCCATCTTCGGCCTTCTCAAAAGTTGCCTTCCAAGTGTTTCCATGAAAGACCAAGATAGTGTAATCGGCAAACATGAGCAAGTCAAGGCCAGAGAGGGCAGCCACATTACCTAGTTCGTTGATGTAGATGAGGAATAATGTGGGACCAAGCGTACTACCTTGAGGGACGCCATAATTACAGCCAGACCTGATACTTTCACTCCGTGCCACTCTAACAGACTATGATCTGCCCGACAAATAATCCCTGAACCAATCCAGAGCTACACCTCTTATACCAACGTTCTCCAACCGAGTTATAAGGATAGCGACAGACAAAGCGAAAAAAGAAAAAAGCTAGCGAAAAGCGAAAGCTTTTTGGAGATCCAAAATGACTCCCAAGCACTTGTCACCCCCATCTAGGTAAGACGTAGGTAAGGTATTAGATATTTTATTGTTAGATTCGTTATGGTTTCCATTCTTATGCAAGCTATCTTTTTCTCCTTCTCCTGGCTTCGTAATAATTAAAGTACCTGAAAGTAAAAGACGACGTCCTTCCTCCCCGAAAGGTAGAGTCGAGTGGACATCCACATTTCATCATTTATGTTTTAGTCCCATGTACAACGGGGCAAGCCTAGTGCCAATTACCGGACAGATCCAGTCTCCAGATTCTGGGGTACTGAGAAAGTCTCAATTTCATTCTGCCCGACTCGGGGATCGAACTCTTACGGTCAGTAGTCATGCTTACGACCAATAGACCAACGGGTATTATATTTAGTGGCCTAACATGAGGTACTGAGGACGTACAGATCAAACTACCTACATAATTATCGAAAAATAAACAATCATTACTAACAATAAATCGACTAATTGAATACAATACAGACTTTAATTCACTCAACTGTACAAATGCAATAAAATATCCTTTCAGTAAAGTTGATAAAGAATATGATTATAATTTAGTAAGTAAATAAGTGTTGTTATAAGTATTGTTGTAGTCAGATCATTCGTTAGTTGCTCATCAGTTACATTTTGCGACAGCCATCTCTGCAGCAACATGGCGAAAATTATCATTCTTTTAGTGGTGGTCGCGCTTTGTTCGACAGGTAACGTTTATTTTGTGAATATGACTGTTTCCTATTATTTTACGACGGGCATTTGTAACTACATAGACAGGAGTTCAATAATTAATTATGCGAACATTTAACATAAGCAGTGGGCCCAGTAGCAGTATACGAGTAGTGTTGCCAACTTTTTTGTATCAAATATAGTACTTTCGTAGTCATTGCTAATAAAAATATAGTAGATGGCGAAAAAATATATAGTAAGGCATTTAAGTTAAAAAAAAATAGTGTGTATTTCACGCACTGCTGGGGCGAGGCCATCGAGAAACACGGCGAAGCACTTACTGTATCGCTTGATATCTCGAAGGCCTTCGACAGGGTCTGGCACGCTCGTATTCTCAGCAAGCTTCCTGCTTATGGCATTCCAGCTGATTTTTGTAGCTGGATATCAGACGTAGTGAACGGTCGATCAGAGTAGTCGTTGACGGTTGCTCCTCTGACCTTATGGCTATTGATGCCGGAGTTCCTCAGGGGTCTGTTCTCTCTGCAACTCTTTTCCTGCTGCACATCAATGGCCTACTTCAGTCTGGTATTGTTAGATACGCAGATGACAGTACTGTTTCAGAGAGATACTTGTCCAGCGCAAAAACCAGCGGGGCCAGGGTTCGTTCCTTGAGAGAGGCCATGGTAGAGCGTACTGATTTGACCTTAAGCCTTGTCTCCCAGTGGGGTGATCTCTGCTACTCTTTTCCTGCTGCACATCGATGACCTACTTCAGTCTGGTGTTGTTAGATACTCGTACGCAGATGACAGTACTGTTTCAGAGAGATACTTGTCCAGCGCAAAAACCAGCGGGGCCGAGGTTCGTTCCTTGAGAGAGGTCATGGTAGAGCGTACTGATTTGACCTTAAGCCTTGTCTCCCAGTGGGGTGATGACAATGTGGTCTCTTTTAAGGCCACCAAAACATAGGCGTGTCTTTTTACTGCTAAAAAGAGTCGTTTCGACCAAGCTCCTTCTTTTCGGGGTACATCTGTTCCTGTAACTGATCGGCTCGAGCTCCTAGGCATGGAGTTGTCATGAGGTCTCAACTTCGGTGCCACCATCGAGTACAAAACCCAAACAGCGGCTAAGAAACTGGGCATCCTACATAGATACTTTACGCCTGGACAGCTTTTGATCCTTTACAAAGCGCAAGTCCGATCCTGCCGATCCGATCCGATAGTTAAATTCCATCACTGCATGCAAAATATTTCTTTCTCAGATATATACGATACGAGTGATCCTAATATAGCGTATAATGCATTTATAGAAACTTTTAAGTTGTTTTATGACTTGTGTTTCCCGCTTATTCGAGTCAAAATAAACGTAATAAATAAACCTAAATGGGTGTCAAAAGGTGTTAAATTATGTAGCAGAAAGAAAAGAAACCTTCTGTGGCAATTAAGATTAAACCCTAGCCGAGACAATAAAATGAAGTTGGTCAACTATTCTAAGTTATATAAAAAAATTCTAAATCTAACACAAAAGGCACAAAACAACTACAGAATAGAAAAAGCCACAAACAAGGCAAAAACTACGTGGCAAATAATAAACCGAAATAAATTCAATACTCCCAAACATCAAATTGATAAAATTAAAGTTAATAATAATAATATAGTAGAGCCTAAGGACATTTGTAATACATTTAACAACTACTTTGTTGACAAAATACAGCCCATAATTAATGACGGTAGCCAGCCTAACCCACAACGCAAGATATACACAAGATGTAAGTCGATGTTCATGGCACCAAGTGTACCAGATGATATATTTAAAATAATAATGTCACTGAAAAACACAAAGAGCGTAGGTTACGACGGCATCTCCACGAATGTTATTAAATCTGTAGCTAAGAAATTGTGTGTCCATATAAGTTATATACTTAATCTCAGTATAGCTGCTGGTGTATACCCAGATGCTTTGAAAATTGCCATTGTTAAACCACTATTTAAAAAGGAAAACAGAGAGCTAGTGGAAAATTATAGGCCCGTTTCACTGCTTACTAATATGTCAAAAATATTTGAAAAATATATTCACAAAGAGCTATATAAATATCTTGACAAATATAATATTCTGTGTGAGCAACAAAAAGGATTTAGACCCAGAAAATCTATAAATATGGCGATTTATGATTTTATATATAATGTCATAAATAATGTGGATAAACGAAACCCAGTCTGCGCCATTTTTTGCGATATGACGCAGGCATTTGATTATGTCCACCATCCTACACTACTAAAAAAACTGGAAGCTTATGGTATAAGGGGTAATGTGTTAGAACTTTTTAAATCTTATTTACAAGATAGACGACAAATAACTGAAATCAACAGGATAAATGTAATTAATAAACATGACGAGATATTTAGATCAGAAGTGCGAAAAGTTAGTTATGGGGTACCGCAGGGTAGTGTAGTGGGCCCCTTGTTATTTATAGTATATATTAATGACTTACCGGAATGCATTGAACAACCATTGACTCTATACGCAGACGACAGTACCGTGACAATCCCTTCGAAAAGCGTTGATACATACCAAAGTGACATTAATAATTCGTTAAAATTGATCATAAAATGGTTAGACCAAAATAACTTAAGAATAAATTTTAATAAAACAAAAATAATCCAATTTAACCAACGCACGACAGATACGGACAATCTCAAGGTGCAATATAACGATAATAAAATTAACGAGGTAGTGAGTACGAAATTTCTTGGGCTAGAAATAGATAAAAAACTTAGCTGGAAACAACACATTGAGTTACTTTGCAAGAAACTAAGTTCATCTGCATATGCTCTATATACCTTATCGGCTAGTGTAAATCTGGATGCATGCCTTACTGCGTACTATGGTATAGTTGAATGCCATCTGCGATACGGAGTTATCTTTTGGGGCAACTCAACAGAAAAAGAAACTGCATTTAAGGCACAAAAAAGATGCATACGGTCTATTTTTAAATTAAAAAGCACGGATAGCTGCGTGCCATATTTTAAACAATATAAATTATTAACCCTACCAAGTTTGTACATTTTAGAAATGGCAGTGTTCGTAAAATTAAACCAGGAGCGCTTCGCACGAATGGCTGACGTATTTCCACGGAATAGGCGTGACAATAGTAGCCTATGTATCCCTAGTTCTAGAACAACTCTGATGCGCAAGGGTGTCTGCTGCATGGCACCGGTGATATATAACAAAATACCAAGTTGTTGGAAGGACTATACTTTTACATTATTCAAAAAAAGACTTAGGAACTTTTTAGTAGATAAAGCTTATTATAGGGTTGAAGATTTTTTATTGGAAAAAGACGTTGTTTGACTAGTTTATATATTGTATTCAAATAAGTATTAGAAATGTTGACATTAATGATATTATTGACTGATGAATCAGAATTATTTTATGTATTGAATGAATTGAATAGTTGAACATTGATAATTATTAGTGAATGATGAATTAGAATTATAATATGTATTTTAATTGTAGGTAATCTCTATACTTTTGCATGCTATGTAATTGGCAAAATATGGCTGTTTCTGTATTTATATTATGTACCACCATGACTTGTACCCGTATTTGCAAAATAAAATATCTTTATCTTTATCTTTATCTGCATGGAGTATTGCAGCCACCTTTGGGATGGCTCAACAAAGTACCAACTTATCGCGCTTGACTCGGTGGAACGCAGAGCTAAGAGGCTCATTGGCGACGTAAAACCGGTGGATGCCAAGCTTGACAGCTTGGCTCATCGCCGCAAGGTCGCCTGCTTGTCGGTCTTCTACAGACTGTACTTCGGTGAGTGTGCCCAAGAACTCCACGACCTCATACCACCGGCCCCCTTCTTCTATCGATCATCTAGACGCAATGCAACTTATCATCCTTACCTAGTTGCTATTCCACCAATTCGCACTAAGCGTTTCCAAATGTCTTTTGTTATGCGCACAGCAAAAGAGTGGAACTCTCTACCTGCGTCTGTGTTTCCGAACGCTTACAACCCCAATCTCTTCAAAGTGAGAGTGAACAGGCTTCTTCTGGGTAAGCTCACTCCATCTTCGACTCTGTCTCTGTCACCACTGACCTAGACTAGAGTCAAGAGCAAACACATATATAAATATAAAAAAATGCATATCGACTCATATATATTACTTCACTTTAACTAAAGGTTACAAAATATCATTAATTCAGAATGAACTGAAAGTATAGTCCTTTCGCCTACAATTTTTATTAAATATAGTATTTGGGCCTCTAATATAGTAGAATACTATATTATATAGTAGGTTTGGCAACCCTACTTACGAACTATATCTACCTAGTTGTAGGGCGTGGTTCGAACCCAGACAGGGAGATATGCACTTCACTTCGTGCAATTTATTTAAACACCACCGCTCTCAACACGGCAAACCGTAACAGTGGTAGCGTTAGGAAGACGTATGTAGATACAGATGCACGTTTTTCTGCAAATATAGGTGACCTTTTCCCTCGTGACAATAACCAAGTTATCTTTCAGCTCTCGCCAACATCTACAGACCTTGCGATTTAAACGACTACAAATGTATACGTGCCAATTTAGCAGCCAACTCCGACTGCAGGAAGACTGTGCAAGGAAGTCTGCCCAACAAATACTTGGTGAAGGAATTCCGTTTTGAAACTCCGTACTTCAACGCTTCGAATGTTGATCGGAATTTGATCGTGAAGAACCATAATAAGTGCTTCGTTTCAGAGTTTTTGTAAGTATTATGAATGCTGTAAACATAGCTTTGTGGATCGCCTCTGCCATTTATATACGTGTGACAGTCTCTTTTTACCCTACTGCGAAAGGACGGTAATGTGTTTACCAGCCTATATTTTGTTTTTTTAAACCAAACGCGTGGGCCGATTGTGATGATTCTTAGATCAATCGATTTGTCCTAACCTTATGATTGTCACTAAAGATATATAATAATAATAATAATAAAATCTTTATTTATACCAAAAACCTTCAACAATGCTTAAAAACTAGGTTGCATGATTTCTATGAAAAAAGGTCATACAAATAGAGTAAACCCTGACTCCCAAACTAGGAGATCCTGTGACTTAGGAGTCAGTGTTCTGCTGTCACTATGATACCAAAAACCTTTACTAAAAAGTGTGTTATTTCGATATACAAAAGCATGGCAAAAACAGGTTTGGAAGTACAATGAAATTATTATAAAAGATTAAACTAGGAGTAAGGAATTTATTTAACGGGGTTGTAATGTGAGTGTGTATGATTGTGTAACTGTATGTGGACGTGGAGGTTGAGGGAGTGTAAGTGTGCGTGTATGATTGAGTTTGTATTTGTATTATTCGCATATGTACCTATGTGTTGTAGTGTTAGTATTTTATGTATCTTGCTGAAATTGTTGAGATTGTGATTGACAAAAAAGGTCTATTAAGTTTGTATGACTACTGCCGGAGGTGGAGTAGTTCTTCTGTTCGACCGTAATCCTGATCCTGAAGCCAACTTTGTACCTTAATCTTGAATTCATGGAGATTTAGCCCAGGCAATTGTATAATTTTAGCAATGTTTCTGTAAATGAGAGCTCACAACGTAGAACTGGCGCCTGGCGAATGCGGTCTTGTGGGTAATTGTTGGGAAAATCATTTTAGCTTTGCGCTTAGTGTTATCCGGTGGGGGAATTTGTTTATGCTTCCTAACGCTACTAACTAGTGTCACGCGGAGGACAAAGAGCTGTCTCATTGACAGTAACTTACAATTCGCATACAATTCAACAGTGGGGAATCTATATGGTTTACCAAGCATAACCTTAAGAACAGCTCTCTGTGCCCTCTCCACTTCGATGAACTTGGTTTTAGCGGCCCCTCCCCAAACCGGGATGCAGTAAGTGATAACGGACTGACAGAGTGCTAGGTAAACCATTTTCAATATTTGTTTGTCTGCACAGAATCTCAGAGATTTGAAAATATAGATGAGCCTTCTGACTTTTGAGGTAATACTGTCTATCTAACTATACCATTTCAGTCCGTCATCAATCACTACACCCAGGTACTTCGTTTGATTGACACGAGTAAGCGCTGCGCATGAGCAGTGGTTGTGATCCGAACATGTGTGTGCAGTAATTTCAAATTCCGGTGGAGCTTTGTTCTTATAATTAATAAAAAACGTTCAGCGTGAGAAGATATGACAGTAATCAAAATTCAATATGGCGACAACCAGACGCCATACTGTGAAAAAGAAAAAAAAAAACGTTTACGATCTAATGTCAAGTGGTATCAAGTGGAAGTATCATTGAATAGATCTTTGAAAACCTGCATGAGATTGTACCTACGGCTTAATGTGTACTTACGGGGTGTAGACAGAAATAGGTCATCTTGTTTACATGTTTTTTAAAGTTTTCTTTTTATGCAGTTGGGTTTTTTAAAGCTCAATTAGGGCCGGTTTTTGGATCCGTAGTTAACTCAACCATTAGATAAAAATATATTTTTTTGCCAAAATGTATTGATCAAATCAAAACATTTTGGCAAAATTGAACCATTAGTTACTATTTTTAACTAATGGTTGGGTTAATTACGGATCAAAAAGCCGGAGCTTAGTCGTAACGGCGGGGCAGGTATTGTAGAGCTTTTATAACGTTATTAAATTGTTTAGTAGGTCCCTACCAACGTTTCGTTAGTTACATTTAAGTCTTGTGTAATAGGGGGACGAGTCTAACTAAGAACAAATCCGGAATCCAGACTGGTACTGCGAAATTCACAATAGCGCATTCCGTAACTTGAAAATCGTACTTAGAACTTTATGCTCAGCAGTGGAGCTTGTGACCAAACGACCAACTAGCCAGTATAGTTAGATGCCTACTAATAAAAACGATTTCAGCTTCAACACCGACACAGATAAGGCCGTGCTGACCATAGATTGCCCGAACCTGGACCTGGAGTCAGACCGAGTGCTGATCCAACACCGAAGCAAGAACGAAGACGTCTACTATTTCTACCATGTCCGTGCTATCTATAGTAAGTACCTACCTCTATCCAAATAATTGTACGTCATCACCCTCTGCCTAGCCTATTCCAAACTATTTTGGTGTCGACTTCCAGTCTAAACGGATGCAGCGGAATATCAGTATGTTACATGAAACGACTGCCTATCTGCCCTCCACAACCCAGTTACTGGGTACCTAACACGATTAGTACTCTTTGGAATCTCCAGTTAAACTTTCCCGTTCTTTACCGTGGTATAATTATTATACCTACCGGTAGTAGGCAAATTAAAAAGATCAAAACAAGCTCACTTTTCAAGCAGTCTGATGCAGTTTGTGGTAGCTATTTTAGTTATTTTGATGCCATAAAATGCATCAAAATCCGCCATTAAAATATTGAGAGCAGTGGTGATGAAAATGTATAGGTATAAGGTTCAAACCCATGACCTACAACTCGGAAGTCAGGGCCGTTACCACTGGGACACCACTGCTCTCACTGACTCCTTGACAATTCAAAAATGGCTTTAACTGGATTAAATGAAATATAGAGGTATGAGAAACAGGGTGGGTCATCCTCCATAGAAAAGAGGATCCTCCGACTAGATGGGTGTTGTGGCTGGTGGGCAACTGCTCCGTCTGGACGTTACGTATATGCTAGTCGCGCGATTAATTTTTGCTTGCGCGATGCAGGATTTTGCGTGACGATAGTGTGATGCGTAGTTTGTAGGTTGGTTTCGTAGATGCCACAGTAATAAATTATTTGAGTTCAAATGAAGAATGAATATCTAACCAAACTACCTAAATGTTTTCAGAATTGCTCCGCTTCACAGTGGGCCTGTCCAGTTGGACCAACATGAACTTGTGCCAGTCGCAAGTCTTCACTGAAGTGGTCAAGCTGCCGCAAATTGTCATCAATCCTAAAGGTTCTTATATTTTTATCGATACCTATAGCTTTTGACCAGGACGACTGACGAGGTCTGTGGGAGTCAGAGTAATGAACACGTAAGATAATAACTGATAAGAAATTATCGTTAAGAATTTTGGACTTAACCGTCAGAAATCATTAATAAACATCAATGGTAGTTTCTTCTCTGCGTGAGACGAGGCCTTTGTCCTGCAGTTGGTATCATAAAACTCTCTGAAAAAGAAATAAAAGGCGGTGGTTACCAGCAGTCGCCAGCATTGGATTCCGTATTTTCTGAGTAAGTGCCGAAATTGACAAATTAAAACATGTTTACTACACAACACGGAAATACAAATCCACTCATTATTCATTCGACGCAAATAAAGTTGACCATTGACATAAACCCTTAATTGAAGGGACAATACTCATTACAAGTCGACCAAGTCAGTTAGACAACTATTAGTGACGGATTTTATTAGTATAGTTCTTTGACAGACAATTGACCTCTGACAGCTGCAACCCAACAGCAATCTTATTTTTACGAGAATAAAGATCGTTGTGATTTTGACAGACTTGTTACTGGCTGCAACCTTATTACAAGGAGAAGGTATAGAGATCACTGTGATTTTGACAGAGATGCAAAACCAGAGGTAGAATAACTGTGAAAGGACTGTAGTATGTTACCCAGCTATCTTATCGTGTTGGTCAACTAGTACGGAACATTTTCACTACCAAAACCACCACATCTACATAAAAACCATCATTCACTAAACAACAAGTTTCTTTCCAAACAGACAAGCCTACAGAAAACTTCCTATAGAGGGATCTGACGAAACTGAACTTAGAGAGTCGTTCTACTACGGAGGAGATCGTTTGCCAAGGTGTTCTTAGATTCCTTGATCTGCGACTATGGTTGTAACCGTAGTCGCAGACAAACAACAATAAAATATAAAAACTACGCCGCCGCTTTAAAATAAACTTGCGGTGTAATTTTAGGCGAAGTGAGCTTGAAGTGATATCGGGTTCACAGGGTTCGATTTTAGTGTAGAAACGTCTGAACAAACTTTCAATCGAATTTAATTTCTAATACAAAGTATTTTTGGTTGAACAACAAAAGTCGTTCAACTATAATCGAACCGTGTGGACCCGGTGTGAGCTGTGCAATAGATGCTAGGGGTCGACACCGTCGTGGACCTGTTGTGAGCTGTGCAACAGTTGCTAGGGGCTGACACTGTTGTGGACCCGGTATGAGCTGTGCAACAGATGCTAGGGGTTGACACGGTTGTGGACCCGGTTGTGGACCCGGTATGAGCTGTGCAACAGATGCTAGGGGTTGACACTGTTGTGGACCCGGTATGAGCTGTGCAACAGATGCTAGGGGTTGACACTGTTGTGGACCCGGTATGAGCTGTGCAACAGATGCTAGGGGTTGACACTGTTGTGGACCCGGTATGAGCTGTGCAACAGATGCTAGGGGTTGACACTGTTGTGGACCCGGTATGAGCTGTGCAACAGATGCTAGGGGTTGACACTGTTGTGGACCCGGTATGAGCTGTGCAACAGATGCTAGGGGTTGACACTGTTGTGGACCCGGTATGAGCTGTGCAACAGATGCTAGGGGCTGACACTGTTGTGGACCCGGTATGAGCTGTGCAACAGATGCTAGGGGTTGACACTGTTGTGGACCCGGTATGAGCTGTGCAACAGATGCTAGGGGCTGACACTGTTGTTGACCCGGTATGAGCTGTGCAACAGATGCTAGGGGCTGACACTGTTGTGGACCCGGTATGAGCTGTGCAACAGATGCTAGGGGCTGACACTGTTGTTGACCCGGTATGAGCTGTGCAACAGATGCTAGGGGCTGACACTGTTGTAGACCCGGTATGAGCTGTGCAACAGATGCTAGGGGTTGACACTGTTGTGGACCCGGTATGAGCTGTGCAACAGATGCTAGGGGTTGACACTGTTGTTGACCCGGTATGAGTTGTGCAACAGATGCTAGGGGCTGACACTGTTGTGGACCCGCTATGAGCTGTGCAACAGATGCTAGGGGCTGACACTGTTGTGGACCCGGTATGAGCTGTGCAACAGATGCTAGGGGTTGACACTGTTGTGGACACGGTATGAGCTGTGCAACAGATGCTAGGGGTTGACACTGTTGACAGCTCACTTCACCTAAGTTTTAACGGTGAGCTTGTTTTACAGAATACTACAGTCGGTACAATGGAATACGAATTTTCGAAGATATCTAAACCAAAAGTAATTAGCATGTGCCTTAATCAGTCATTCTTTAATGAAGAGATATTAATTAACACTTATCTTTGTAGATAGATACTTTAATTTCTCGTATGTTACATATTTAACACATTTTAAAAATACATATTTACTTCAACTGACTCGTATCAATTTTACAGAATACCTATTACCTATTTTGCCAAGTTTTTATGTACTCCAGAATGTAACCTTGTTTTAGGCCTTTATACCTTACATACATGGAAATGCAAGGTGGCTCGACTTAGGAGTCCGGGAGTGTATTTAACAGTTTAATAACATATGTAACAATACAACTCTAAACTGTGACCATCTGAAATACAAATCCATAATATATAACGAATTAATATATTCTTTTCATAGAGTATTCTACTAATTTATAATATAAATTAATCCTAAGTGTATAAAATACCTGTAACATTTATTCATTGATGGCAGTTTGGGGTTACTTTTTTTGTTTTGTTAAAACTGTTTTGATATAAAAACAAACACAATATTGTAGACTTTTTGTTTTAATGTTTCTAAATGTCTTCTATTTTCAGATCAAAATGCAGTGAAGATCTTGAGTCTGTTGAACATCTATGAAAGAGAGAATTTCTATTACAGGGGATATCCGATAATTAGAATCTTCATAGATTCTATAATTTGCGACTATGGCTGTCGCCCACATATTCTTTGAAAATCTATGCTGAGGAGAATTCCGAAATTGTAATACTTGTGTATTACAACATTGAAATTAAATACTTGGTTAAAAAAATGCTTTATATCACGCAAATTTTATTGTTTTGGGTAATAGGCGTTTTAAAAATTTTTGTTTTTATTTTTGCAATAAAAATTAATTGTTTAAAAAAAATTGTCTTCTTTTTATTTTCTGTCCTTGCAAATCTAACTATATAAATAAATTTATTGCACCAATGTTAAAATTATTACCTTATAAATTTTTACTTATAATGTTTTACAATATTTTGTTAATTATATAAATATATGTGAAGACCTTGCATCTATAATAAAACTACCATACCACAATAGTTAAAGACAATTAAAAATGGAGCAATAACAGATTTAATTAAATAAGTGATCGATAAATAGTGCGGACATAATTATTTACAAACATTGTAAAAGTATACGATTTTCCAAAAATTAAATTAACAGCTAATCAGTGCAGAGCAGTGGTGGCCCAGTCGTATCGGCCGAAATAAACATTATTATTATTAATATTGAACCTTGAGGAACGCCCATTGCCATTTCAGACCCTAATGAGTTTATGCCATTTACTTTAACTTTTCTATCTTTCAGGTATAATCTTAGTAAATAAAGAGCTGTATTCCTAATCCCATAGTGCTCTAGTTTCAGTAGAAGTGTCTCATGGTTTACGCGATCGTACGCCTTAGAGAGGTTCCGATGGCATCGTGTACTTCTTTCCAGGCGTTAAAAATGTTCTTTATTAGGGTGAAAACGGTGTCAGTGTGGTACAAATGAACTTGGGTGAATCCGTACTATTGTACATGAAACATAGATTTTTATTAAAGTGACGTAACATTTGATTGAGCATCAACTTTTCAAACACCTTACTGAGAACTGGCAGAACTGACACAGGCCTTGTTGTTGGTTCTTTACTATCACCGGATTTGAACAATTCTTGTTAGGTATGAAATGAAATGTAATGTTTATTTCTGTAAGTAGAACTTTCATGAGACTTTGTCTCGTCAATATTTTGTTGGTCAATATTTTAAAACTACGAGTAGATGGCGCTGGCAAATGCAATAATGCAATAAACTCAGAGGTCACGATCTCTTTTAAAGTCCAAACATAATATTATTAGGATTTTATGTGAGTCTAACAATGCAGGGCTATGTCTGGAAGAGCCTTTTAATTTAAAGAAAGAGCCATTGCAGCTATGAGTTGACCTGTCCCAACAGGCGGTATGCATGTATCAGTCATCGTGTAGCTGAACCCTGTTTTAGGGAGCTCAACGACCCGTCACACGACGCTACCAGATCTGACGGACATTTGATAGGCCATATGCATATAAAATACTTAAAACTGCCAGACAGTTATAAAGTCATGTATTCCATCTAGCCTGCATGGTACTCACATTCAAAGTTAGTTTTCTCTTTATATATGCATTGAATTATGATAGTCCGTTCTAAAGTCCACCATGACCTGCCTGCACCCAGGATTGACTCAAGTCGAAGAACCTCCTCAACGTTCAACAATAGAGACCAGAATTTTCAAATACGCATTCAAAACTCAAAGCATTTATTTCAACAGGCACTTTTGAATTGTCAAGGGGTCGGTCAGTCAGAAAGATGAAGCTAGTTGCCATTCCAAAGCGTAGTAGGTACCTATGGAGAAAAATAGAGAAGAAACTCCTGGGTCACTCATTGAAATCAAAATATTGTTACAAAAAAGTGGTTATATCATTCATGTTGAAATGTTACATTAGAAACAAGTGTGAGAACAATGTAGAAAGACGTGCACGATATAAGCATCCGTAATAAAAAAGAAATAACAATTCAGGAATTAAAATAAGTCGTGGCAGCTAAGAGATGACCAGTGCCTACTGATGGCTCCCGTTCACGAACATGACGTATGGATCAGCACCATTCAGCTCAACCATTTTGAAGGGAACTTAATGATCCAATACACATGCCACCACCAGTGACACATTTGAGTGAGCAGGGCACATTCAAGTCAATGAAATACGAACCCAGTAAGCTTTATAGTAGGTACTTAGCGCTCACACATGTGCTATGCAATTATACAATACTAAGAGATTGAATTTATACAATGCAAATATAGATTGTACAACCTTCATCAGCTCCAACAATATTTTCGAATGCTAATTAATTAGTTTACGCGCCCTTGTGGAGCAGGACCAGCCCTAAGCCAAGCATTTTTGTCAGCGATGTAATCCCCCAACATATAATATGCTTGGCTGTATAGTGTGCGTTTTATACCTACGAGATTTAATTTCGTTTCATTCAGTTGGGGTATGTGGGGAGGTATTTTATTGTAACATTTTAAACAGTACCCCATGAAGGATGAGACTACTTTAGCCAGTCTGAACCTGGTTGAACTAATTGGTCCCAATTTCTAGTCCTTTAATTGTGTCTTTCACCTCTTTTACTGAAAAGATTTAAATTTTTCCGTACGTACATGATGTTTTCATAAAATATATTGACAAGGTACCGTCATGATGTTAAGGTCTTTAAACAGTTGCCTTAGAGAATCGCGCCTGCGGAGGCTGTATGATGGCTCTGACGGCTCTTTTCTGCAGAATAAAAATAGACTTAATATCGGCAGCCCGTCCCCATAATAAAATACCGTAAGACATGATACTATGAAAATAACTGAAATAGACTAGCCTCGCGGTATCTACATTAGTAATTTATCGGATTTTTCTTACAACATATGCTGCTGAACCTAGCCGTCCTGCAAGAGATGTTAAATGAGGACCCCATTGCAGCCTTGATTCAGCGTTATCCCCAGGAAAACAGTTTCATCGACAAATTCTAGTTTCTCTTTATTCAATACTATGTCACAATCACTACTTTTAACATTCGGTAAAGCAAATCTTATGCATTTAGTTTTTCCCCAGTTAATACTAAATTATTAGCAGTGAACCAATTGAGTACCTGCAGTAGGGCATTATTTACGTCGTCAAGATTTGATGCCCGTCTATTTATCTTAAAGATTATAGAAGTATCGTCAGCAAATAACACCATTTGTGGTTGTTTTTTAATAAATTGGGTAGATCATTAAAAAAGGATGTCCAGTAAACAGAAATACAATGTTTTGTTAAAATTTTCAAAGAAGTATTTTCTTATCGCTTAACTTTAACCTACAGTGGTGAAAAAAAATCCGTAAGATTTTGCTGACCATATATTGTGTTGTTTTGGTAGGTATTGACCCAAGCTATCACCCCCTGCAGTATGTCTGCTATTTACTGGACACCCTGTATACTAAAAAGAGGAAGGGACCTAATATCGAGCCTTGTGGAACACCCATTTTAACTTTGAAATCAAGTGAATTGACACCATTTATTTGGACTTTTTGTTGTCTATCATTTAGATAAGATTTTACTAAACTAAGCGCGAGTTTACCTAGTCCGTAATGGTCAAGTTTTAAGAGCAAGGTTTAGTGATCAACTCAGTCAAATGCCTTGGAGAGGTCACAAATGATCGCTAATATCTTGGGCCTCCTCCCTTGCTGTAAATATGTGTTTTAATAAAGTGACACCGGCGTCAGTTGTACAACGTCCTTTGGGGAAACATTGCTGACCGTGTAAGATTTTGTTGGTGTTAAAATGATTAAGTATTTGATTGAGCATTACCTTTTCGAACACCTTGCTGAATACCGGCAACATGGATACTATTCTATAATTGTTGGTGTATTTGCTGTCCCTAGATTTAAAAAGTGGTATAACCTTACTGTATTTCATTAAATCCGGGAAGACTCCTTGATCTACACACGAATTAAATATTAAATCTATGTATGGTGCTATAGTCTCGATTATTGATGTACAAACTTTGATAGACATTCCCCATAGATCTTCGGTCAATTTGATTTTTATTTGCCGAAAAGATAAATAACATGAGTTGGTTAGTAAAACTCGTCGTGTGTAAAGGCGTGTTTGGTTGGATTTGTCTTTACAAATGCCTTTAAGTGAATGGGATAGGACGGATATTTAAACAAATTCTAAATTTAGTTCTGTTTACGTTTTTATTATTAATTTCTGCTTGAGTATAGTTTTCAATGTTTTTGTTGGTAAGTATATTGGCGTGTGCTAGCCGACGTATGACAAATAATTTAATTTAATGTTTTGTGTTTTGTAATGTTGTTTTTATTATTTAAACAAAAAAATCTCAGATCACAAACCTCTTAGTATTAATGGAGTCAATATAAATAAAGTTAATGAGAAATATCTTGGACTTATTCTGGATAAACAACTTACGTGGAAACCACATATCGAAAAAACCTGCTCTAAAATATTAGGCCTAACGGGGGCGTTGCGTCGAATTGTGAGATGCTTTCCTCTTAAGGTCCGCCGCACTATTTATAATTACTTGGTGAAACCGCACATTGAATATCTTATAGAACTGTGGGGTTCAGCGGCTAAAACCAACCTAGAAAAGCTACAAAGAGCGCAAAACAGAATTATAAAAGTCCTATTTCACTACCACTATCTGACCCCCACACACAAAAGTTAGAAAGAAACTATTAACTATACTATTCAACATTTCTAATATATACTTAATAACACATGATTGTATTTTAGTTCGTAAAATTCTTTCCAAAGACTTACACACACAAATCACATTCACAAAAAACATACAGATACAAAAACGTATTCTGAGGCGTGCACAAGATTTACATATAGGTACCTAGTACTAGAACTAATAATAATAATTAATATAATAATTATTATGGAAAAAAAACAATAATACACGAGGGAGCAAAACTTTATAACTCACTACCAAAAGATATAAAAAATACAAAATCGCTATCACTATTCAAAAAACTATTAAAATTCCACATCTTAAAAGGGTCATAACTAATATAATTCATTTGCTTCTAGTGTAAACGAGTCTTTACATGTCGAACATAAAACAATGTTATCGAGTCACCGCACGGCGACCGCGTAAACGCACCGCACGGCGCCGGCGGTAGACCAACAAAAAAATACAAAACTTGTAACAATTACCTTCCTATATTCTTAATGTTAACACTATACTCTTACTACCTACTCCTGGACATCAAAAAATGTATAATTAAGTAATATTTAGTAGTATTTATTTCTGCACAAGTGATTTGTAATCTTTAGAAATTTATTTATTTATTTATTTAGGATCTCCAACAAAAGCTGTACACAATACATGACACATGAATAAATGAATTCAAAACGTATTTATAAACTCATCATCACTATCAATAAAGGAATCTCCTAATTCAATAGTGTGGTGGTTGCTTACTACTGTATAGAATCCAGTTCTTCTAACTGAAGAGACGGCTGTGCTGCTGAGGAGTTCGTTGCGTCACTTCTTCCCAGCTAAAGCACTAGGAAGTGGTGAAGGGCGGGCGTGCCGGGGGCTGTCTTATGTAATTTTGACGTTAAGAAGTGCTTTTTTTGGCTAAGACTTCTGATTTACTGTAACTGTAATTTTTTATACATATAACCTAAGTCTTATAAAACCAAATGGAATGCAATTTTGTAAAAAAAATTATTGTTGAAAAAAATGTTTGGTATTTTTTAAATATTATGTCAAATTGTAGCAAATTGTAGATATTAAGCATGTATGGTGATCGTGTCGCTGTAATAAACATGTAACTAATAGTATCGTGGTTTTATTTGGATTATCATTCTACCCCCATAATATTGAAACACTTTGGGCACGGGCCACCTAATGAAATGAAATGAAATTGTTTAGTCTGTAAAAAGGATATCAGACACGTCATATTAAAATAAAAAGAAGAAATGGCGAAACAAACTCGGGGGGCCAAAGTCTCTTAGTGCAGACATAATTTTGGCCAGATCATGAGAGGACTATGTAGATTAATTTCTGAAAAGGTCTTTTGAGGAAAGAACCACAGATTTGAATGGACCTATCCGGTCACTGAAACCATTTGTCAGTAAACGTGTAGCTCAACTCTAAACTTAAGGAGGTCAACGACTCGACGAACAATACCAAAGACACGGCATCTGGGTAGGCCGCATAACTGCCAGACCAGCGTTAAAATTAACTGAGAAAGGAAAAATTGTAGTAACCATCGCCTATATGTAGACACTGCAACACCAAACGTTTAACGATGCGTTTCTGACCTAAGAGACAAGGTCGAAGTCTCGATAATCTGTTTTACAATGGCATTAATTACGAAAACACTAGGTTAAGGAGGTACTATTATCTCCATTTTTCTTATAACATTTATGCCAATCACCATTACTTATAAGGGTATTATTTCTTTTTAGCAAATAATAATACTTTCGAATTGTTGTTTGATTATGTGAGGACCCTTTGTTCAAATTGCAGAAAATACGTGGGTTTTGTATTGATTATTTACTAGCGTTAGCTCGCGGCATCGCCCGCTTGGAGGTCGAAAAAAATCCTGTACATCCTTCTCCATTCCAAATACATATTTATATACTTACCTACCTATATGGTGATCATCATGGTGTTCGGTCAAACGTTGTTGGAGTTCACTCTAGACTCACAAAATGTATAATAACTTGTATTCGCTCCCACACTTACTTACAGCCACTACTCACTAACTCACATTCAACACCATCTCCTACTCACATAACACACAATTCCCAGCGCGTTTTTTTGCCTATTATAAAAATACTGTTTCCATATTTTTTTTTTTACTCTTATTTGAATTAGTTCACATAACTTCATAACAATTATACAAGGTGTTGTTTTGCGTCCTCGTCAAATTCGAGGAGGTAACTATGCTAATGATTCTCGACACGAATCAATAATAAAATAAGTAGGTATTTATTTTTAAATTTTGTCATTTTCAGAAATCGGCATGTGTAGGGTCCGTGTGATACCGCCCTGTAACTGCGCTGTAACTGTAACGCATGCACACAGCGACAAAGTCGTACGACACTGCCTACCACATACGCAACGGGGCGATTCTGTTCTTTGAAAGTAGAGTATTCTGAAATACTGTCAAACTTAAATATCTAAAAAAACAAGTATGTATTAATTATTGAGCAGGATCGTAATTTTATTTGATTATTTATGTCTTTCATAACAGCCTCCTGAAATTTGACGAGGATGCAAAACAACGCCTTGTATAATCTAGGGAAGGGTGGAGCATCCTAACACAGGCAAACTATTTGCATAAAAGGATTTTCCCCGTTGTAACTACAATAACTTTATTTAAGATGATGCAATAAACATCTCCTAGCACACTTCTAAAGTTTCTTTAATAGTATAATTCAATCATGATTCGAAAGACACGTAGCGCCATCTAGCGTCCTAAAGCAATTGTGACCGTCGAAAGTTATTGTTCTTTGCCTCGAGAATAGTACTTTTTTGTGGGAGAAGGTACACTTGTTCCGTACCCCTGAAAACGTAAATGCAAAATTTCATGATGATCGGTTCCGTGGTTTAGGCGTGAAAAGGTAACAAATTTACTTTCGTATTTATTAACATTAAAGATATGATGCAATATTTTTTTTCATCCCAAAATCGCATTTTTTGCTTTCCAATCACCAAAGGTGAAAGATGGATCTTGCCCGATCAACCATAAGCTGCAAAAAAGTAATACATTGTTTAGGTCACGTAATTACACAGAATATATTTATTTGGTACAATGATGGTCTTAATAATGAGGTGTGATCTACATGTCTCGACGGACTGGCAATTGGCATACAAATATTTTAATGAAAACAAGTTATAACTAAGTACCTAACATTAATAATATGAGTGTAATTAAAACAGTCATTAATATACCTACTATGACAAAATTTTAATTCTATAAAGTTTAAATGTAAGCTGTGATGAATTTGATGAAAGAAGACAACATTGATTTAAATAAAAGGGATTTATTCGCTATCAGCAGCAGAACACGCCAGTGCATGACATGACGAGACAGTTGACAGCGCAAGAGAGAGAGAGAGAGACCACAAAACGATAGTGACAGAAAACGATTGCGTTTCGTTTACATTTCTAACAAGCAGTTCCTATCTAAATAAATATCAGTAACAGTATTTATTACTCACTCTATTTATTCCAAAAGGAAAAACCCAATAATACTTTACCCAACCCGGGAATCGAACTTAGAACCTCATGCTCAGCTGTAGAGCTTGCGACCACTAGACCAATGAGTTAATTATTATTAATTGTACCTAATTCATTATTATTCGTTTTTTTATCCGTAAATGGAAAATCATTAGCACCTGTTGTCTGGGACAAAGGCGTGGTACGCGCTAAACAGAAATATGAATGTCAAAATTTTAGTAGTGCCGTCGACAAAGTAGACCATAAAATATTGCTGCTGTGGTTTAAATCTTATCTGACCGACAGAAAACAAAGAGTTGTAGTAAAGGGTCATCAGTCTCTAACTTACCCTTCAACATCCGGAGTCCCACAAGGTTCCCATTTGGGCTCAATACTATTTGTTGTATTCGTCAACTATGTATATAGCAAACAGTATCAAACACAGTAGGTACCTGCAGTGCGTTTCTGTAACCATCTCACAGTGGAAACTTAGGTGAAGTGAGCGTGGAGTGAGCTGTCAGTGTCATCCCACTGATGCTAGGGATTGACCAACGTTACATTTACAATCATAATCGAGATTTTAATAATATTGTTTATGCAAATTCTATTGATAATTTTGTATTATTTCAAAGCTAGTATCTAATGGTCTACAACAAAAAAACAACATTGACTTTCTAACTGTATTTCTGTTTTCCTATTTTATTTTAAAACCCCGAAAATATTCATGCCACTTAGCTACATAATAACTTTGAAATAATATAAAATGATCAATAGCATTTGGATAAAAAATATTATTAAAATCGCGATTATGATTTTAAATGTAACGTTTGTCAATCCCTAGCATCAGTGGGATGACACCGACAGCTCACTCCACGCAAGTCTTCACGGCGAGATTTTAACAGAATCGCCGGCTGTCCCATCTTCGTAGATGACTTGAAACTCAAACTCAAACTCAAAGCATTTATTTCAAATAAACCAATTACAGGCACTTTTGAATTGTCAAGGGGTCGGTCAGTCAGAAAGATGAAGCTAGTTGCCCATTCCAAAGCGTAGTAGGTACCCAGTCTCTCTCTCACTCTGTTGAGTGAAAGTAGGAGAAACGAGACCACAGAGTTCTGCAGTCGGTGGCGGCGACGGAGGCGGCTGCAGCGGCGGCGACGATGGTGGAATGTACGCGTGTGTGCTCGTAGATGGTCGAGAGTCAACACTTGGCTCCAAATTTATATTCCTTGTAATGCGGGAGCTAATTTCTTCTTTATTTCTCATCGAGTCATCTATGTAGCCCTCGGCTACACTGTTCGACCGCCACCCTCCGTGGCGTTTTAGTGTCAATAAGTTCGCACCTGAATCGGCGAGCAATGTAGCCGAGGACCTTCTGAAACTGTGCCCTGTTATTCATGTGGATCATCCAAATTTAAGTAAGTGGCGATTTGTTTCGGCATTGCTCCAAATTTATTTATGCCAATGGGTTGGTTAGTGCATTTTCCATTTCGGTAATTTTGAAAAAATCTGTTAGATATCGCTTTTGTTGAACGAAGCGCTTCGTATTTCTTCACTATGTCTTGAAAAGGCCCCTGTATTGTGAACGATTTTGGAATTTTATTTTTTGTGTTTTGACCTGGACAAGAAGAATCCGCTCATGGTTCTCGACATCATTAGTTGTGATGTTTGCCAACTCTTGACGTCTACATGCACCGTTTATGCCGAATATTAATACAACCTGAAAAGAAATAAAAACAGCGTACCTACAAAACACCAGCTATATTGTAAAGAAATACGAAAGTGAAAGAAGTTAATAACAATAATTTAGTTTCAACTGAAGGTCAGTTGAAACTAAATTATTGTTATTAACTTCTTTCATTTGTTGCCAAATATCGGCAATTCTTTTAGGAACTTCTTGACATTGTCAGCCAAAAATACTTTCGACTTTTTACTCACATGGCCACTTGAGCGTCTTTTTAGAAATGCCAGCAAGTTGGAGTATGACTTGATATCAACAACATGTTTGGTTTTCACAGTGCTTTTTAGCGTTGAATAGTAGCACCACAATGAGCTTGACTTATATTTTTGAGAAAGTTCCATGAAATAGGCTAAAAACACACTTTCTGAAAATGAATTTGCATCTTTGCTTGTTTTCCATAAGATGAAATTTTTATACGCTTGTAAAAAGTATATCGGTCGATTTTTCGGGCAAGAGGCTTAGAGTAGCCTTTTTCGCTGCCTCTGAGACTTCTGGCGGTGTCGAATTAATAAATTCATCATTGCTTGACGACATTTTCAAATAAAAACAATACAGCGAAAAGAAAAAGCGCGCGGAATAATTTTTACTTGTTCACAAATTAGCAATGCGCGCGCATCAGCGCTTTTTTTTAAGGCAAAGGCACAAAGTCACAACAAAGGCCAGTATTACCAATAAAGTAAAATAATATTTTTTTGTTTTTGTTACAGATAAATGGTTGTAATTTATTGTCAAAATTAATTAAATTAAAGAATTAAATGTTTATTTTTTTTTTATATTTTCTCTCCCAAAGTTAATTTTATTCATAAAATATTGACCACTTTTCGGACATAAAAACTCTTTGCTCAGATTTAAAAAAGTACCGTTAGTTTAGACGGAGCATCTTGATAAACCGTACGTTTTACCTTATTAAAAAGAAAATCGTGCGTTTTACATTACAATAACGCACAAGTACGTAATGACATACATTGAAATTAATGACGATATTGAAATTAGTGAAATAAGAGACCCTTTACGGGAAAAATGTGTTATAAATATTATTACTTACTTATTTATTATTTGTCTTTGACTGTGTTATTCTTTAGAGCAACAAAATAGATTAAGTTATTTCCTTTCTTTTAATTTTCAATTCTGTTTTCATGTAATTTTGTTTTTTTAGCCCACGTACTCTAGGTAATATTATAAAACTTGAAATATGTAGTGTTGTGCACACCTGTAAGTGACAAATTTACTCTAGAAAGTTTAATTGTTACGGTACCTACCCAAAAAATGTATTAGTGGATAAGTCGTTGGAGTGCCATAATCAAATAAATAAAATGAAACAAAAGCAGCTGAAATCTGTTTCACTGTGGACAATGTATCAACTATATTTTTGGGTTTGATTGCAAATACGCAACTTCTAAATATGTATCGAAGTATTTAAAACTGGCAAATCAAAGCAATAAAAACAATCTTACATCTGTTTCATGATATCAGTGAAACATTTGAAAATTTTAAAGTATTTAATTACACACCAAACATTTATATGACTCCAAACATTTACCTACTGAATCAATATTTGATAGACATTGTCCGTGTATTTTGTCACTTTACTTGACTCATGACATTGTTCAGCTGAAAGATCATGCCTCACTTGCTGGAGTGTCCTAAGTGCCCGTTTACCTCGGATGATCATAGAATACCAATGATGCCGCAATCAACGTGGTCACCTAGCAACGTGGTTTAAATAATTAAAAAACAATGAAGAAGAGTACCATTGACACGAAAAGAAGAAGAATCCGAAAGACCTGGCGATTCTACTGCTGGTTGGAAATAAGCCTCACCCAAGCATTGCCATAATATGGACCGGTCGCCAAACGACACTTTAGGTACTCTCGTTGACTCATGTTAGCGGCTGTGATTGGCTGACTGAAATAACCACAGCCAATCAAGTTACTTGTTGCCATCACAGGTAGAACCTGAATGAGGCTGACACAGGAACGTGAGGATTGGCACAGGAAATGAGAGGCCTGTGCTCAACAGTGGGGCTGTGGGTGATGATGATGAATCTAATTACTTGACATGAGTTTCACAATGTTATAGTATTGTGTTGCTGTTGAGTTACCTTTCAGGAACCGGGTGTGACCTTACTTTATTTAGCAGTAGTACCGCTCTTTGTGAAGGAGTTCACCCGCAGAAGACCAGTACCTACCGTCATATATATTTCCGGCGCCAAGTCGCGCTGCTGTGTTCAAGCTTGAAGGGTATACTCCGGCGAATAAGTTGGGTCGAGTTAGACAAAACTTTATATCTAGACTGCCCAGAGCTGTGATAATAGCGAACGGTAAAATCAATGGCAAATGTATAGTCACAACACTCACAAATATGTACATAATTTGTATTGTTCTCTTTGCCCCGCGTCCTAACCAAAAGCGATCGTCGCGTTCATATGTCACTTTTTGTTCGGAAGAACAGAAGGCGCCCCTGTCGGCCACGTGTTCCGGTTCACCGAACAAACAGTGACATATTCAATGAAAGCGATGGTCGCGTATGCGCTATGATCGCTATCTACATGCTCAAGGTAGATATTGTATTGTTAGATTCGTTACGGTTTCCGTTCTTATGCAAACTGTCTTATTCTCCTTCTCCTGGCTTCGTAATAATTAAAATAGGTAGGTACCTGAAAGTAAAACACGACGTCCTTCCTCCCCGAAAGGTAGAGTCGAGTGGACATCCACATTTCATCATTTATGTTTTAGTCCCATGTACAACGGGGCGAGCCTAGTGCCAATTACCGGACAGATCCAGTCTCCAGATTCTGGGGTACTACTGAGAAACTCTCAATTTCATTTTGCCCAATTCAGAGATCGAACTCCTACGGTCAGTAGTTATGCCTACGACCACTAGACCAACAGGTATTATATTACCGGCCTAACATAAAAGAAGGGTATCTATGTATGTAGGTACTGAGGACGTACAGATAAAACTACCTACAAAATTATCGAAGAATAAACAATTATTACTTAGGTACAGTAAATCGATTTATTTAATACAATACTGACTCTAATTTACCCAACTGTACAAACGCAATAAATTATCCTTTCAGTAAAGTTGCTAAAGAATATAATTATAATTTAATAAGTAAATAAGTGTTGTTATAAGTATTGTTGTAGTCAGATCATTCGTTAGTTGCTCATCAGTTACATTTTGCGACAGCCGTCTCTGCAGCAACATGACGAAAATTATCATTCTTTTAGTGGTGGTCGCGTTTTGTTCGACAGGTAACGTTTATTTTGTGATTATGTTGACTGTTTCCTAATAATTTACGACTGACATTTGTAACTACATAGACACGCGTTCAATAATTAATCGAGTTATATCTACCTAGTTGTAGGGCGTGGTTCGAACCCAGGCAGGGAGATATGCACTTTACTTCGTGCAATTTATTTAATCACCACCGCTCTCAACACGGCAAACTGTAACAGCGTTAGGAAACCGGCATGCCCTAGAACCAAATTCGAATACTATACAACGTACCCACACCGCGCCTGCATTGTAGTAATTACGCCCTCTCCCTCTCACAGAGAGGAAGCCGGAGTCACAGCAGTAGGAAAACAAGATATAGACTGCTGATGTTACTCAACTGTTAGTTATGTAGATACAGATGCACGTTTTTCTGCAAATATACCTAGGTAACCTTTTCCCTCGTGACAATAACCAAGTTATCTTTCAGCTCTCGCCAACATCTACAGACCTTGCGCTTTAAACGACTACAAATGTATACGCGCCCATTTAGCAGCCAACTCCGACTGCAGGAAGACTGTGCAAGGAAGTCTGCCCAACAAATACTCGGTGAAGGAATTCCGTTATGAAACTCCGTACTTCAACACTTCAAATGTTGATCGGAATCTGATCGTGAGGAACCACAATAAGTGCTTCGTTTCAGAGTTTTTGTAAGTATTAAAAGGATGGTGTAGATCGTCTCTGCTATATATATACACGTGTGATTCGGTGTGATAGTCACTTTTTAACCGACTGCACGACGCAAAGGAGGATAACGTGTTTATCAGTCTATATATATAATTATTATTATGTTAACAACTAATTAAAAACCGTAAAATGTTTTATTAAAAAACTTAAATATAAAGTGTTACATACCTACATGTATAGAATATAAAATGACTGTGTGGTGGATTCTGTATGTGTGTATGGAACACGTATGGTTTATTTGTATTGTGTGTGTGAGTGTGTGTGTGTGTGTGTGTGTAACACAAAAATACAACCCATCTCCCAGTCACACACGTGACTGGGAGATGGGTGTATTTTTGTGTTATGTGAGTATGATATGAGGAGGCTAAGTATGTGAATATGGTGGTGTCGGGTGTAAGACGGAGCCATAGAGGAAAGTAATATAATATATCGGGGTCGGAGCAATCAATTGCTTGCGTGGTTTGTAGACTGTGTTACGCGTTTTGTGTGGAATGTTGTGAGTTATGCCCGAATTTTATTTGCCCTAATATCTTTTGCCATAATAGTCAACAGCCATAACATCATTCGCCATCGACATTGGGTGTGTAACGGTTGTTATATTAGGAGAAACTGGATGCAATCGGGACTTTAAGGCACCCCGACTCGGATAGGTTAGGTTAGAAGGGGATGGCGGGGTCGTTTGAGCGAGCGAAGGCCTAGCTTGGAAAAAGATTCGAAAACAATTTATTATGGCGCTTAAATATCATGTGTAATGATTAATATGGCGTTTAAATATTTGTCTAATAATTATTATGGCATTTAAATATTATGTCTAATAATCATTATGGTGTTTAAATATTATTTGTAATCATTATTATGGCAATTAAAAATATGAAAAACAATACGTATGGCACTCGTATATTATGGTATCTAAGTTTCGGGCAATTAAAAGTATGTCATATGTCTTTTAGGGCAAACAAAACATTCGGGCAAATTAAATTCGGGAATATGATGATTATGGTATATAATCTTCGGGTAAACAATAGATAACCATATTTATGTGAGTTATGTGTGACTAGTTAATAGTTCCTCAGTTTGAGCGTAGTCTAAGAGATACAAATATATACAGGGTGTTTGGCGCATGGACCGACACAATGTTTCCAGGGATTTGGGGGGTCATTAGCTAGGTTCTACCCATACACCCTTTGTCCCAATTATTTTTTAACGAATTTAGAAGTTGTAAAATTTCATACAAAAATAAACTTTGGAAGCTTGTAAGGAATTTTCTTGAAACCAGTTGTATCACTGCCACTACACCCACAAACAAAAAACTTACTGTTTCGAATAAAAGGAAATATTTTGGGTGTTTTTTTCATTAAAAAAAAATCATATGTAACCAACCGTGACGTTTAGGACAAAGGGTGTATGGGTAGAACCTAGCTAATGACCTCCCAAATCCCTGGAAAAATTGTGTCGGTCCATGCGCCAAACACCCTGTATGTGGATGTTGGTTTTTTTGTGGCGCTCTAGAGACCAAACGCGTGGACCGATTATAATGATCTTTACGTCAATTGATTTGTCCTAATCTTGTGAATGTCGCTAAAGATATGAGAGTAATTAAAATTCAATATGGCGACCACCAGACGTCATACAGACTAAAACAAAAAAAAAATTGTCGACCATCTATGTCATGTGGGTGGTATAAAAAAAGGTCTTTAAAAATCGGCTTAGGGTGTACTTACGAGGTGTGGAAACAGAAATGTATGCAGTTGGGTTTTTTAAAGCTCGTTTTATCGTAACGCTGGGACAGGTCTTGTAGAGCTTTTATAAAGTTATTAAATTTTTTTAGTGGGTCCCTACCAACGTTTCGCTAGTATATTTAAGTCTTGTGTAATAGGGGGCGAGTCTGCTAACTGAGCACAAATCTAGAATCTGGACTGGTACTGGAAAATTCCCAATAACACATTTCCTGACTTGGAAATCGAACTTAGGCCTTCATCAAACGACCAACGAGCCAGTATAGTTAGATGCCTACTAATAAAAAATATTTCAGCTTCAACACCGACACAGATAAGGCCGTGCTGACCATAGATTGCCCGAACCTGGACCTGGAGTCAGACCGAGTGCTGATCCAACACCGAAGCAAGAACGAAGACGTCTACTTTTTCTACCATGTTCGTGCTATCTATAGTAAGTACCTACCTATATCCAAATAATTTTAGGTCATCATCATCATCCTCTGCCTAGGCTTTTCCAAAATAAGTTGGTGTCGACTTCCAGTCTAAATGGATGCAGCGGAATATCAGTATGTTACATGGAACGACTGCCTATCTGACTTCCACAACCCAGTTAAACTTTCCCATTGTAGAATTAATGAAATAGCGTAGGCTATTTACCGTGATCTAAGCAAACCACAATACCTACTGGTAGTAGGCAAATTAGAAATATCAAAACAAGCTAACAAGCAAGCTTCAAGCAGTTTGATGCAGTTGCTGGCAGTTCTATCTCAGATTTGATGCCACCAAATGCATCAAAATCCGCCATTAAAAATTTGAGAGCAGTGGTGATGAAATAAATTACACAAAATAAAGCGCCTGCCTATAGGTTCGAAGCCACGACCTACAACTCGAAAGTCGGGGCCGTTACCACTGGGCCACCACTGCTCTCACTGACTCCTTAACCGTTCAAAAATGCCTATAACTGGTTTAAATTAAATGTACAGATATGAGGCATAGGGTTTAAAGATCTGACGGGGTCCGCTAGGGCCGATGCCTGTCAGGGTTGCGGGAAAGTCCGAAAGGGTTACCGTGGCCCCTGGCACAGGCAACTGAAGGAACACGGATAGGTTTTAGTCAGTAAGAGTCTGACACGCCCTCTCGCTCCGCCCAGAGCGGGAAAAGTTACTTGATGATTTCCCACCCTCAAAAAAAAAAGTGTGTAGTGTTCACTCATCCTCCATAGAAAAGAGGATCCTCCGACCAGACGGGTGTGGCGTCGGAGCAGTGGGCTACTGCTCCGACGATTGATGTCAAGACGTTGGGTATATGCTAGTCGCGCGACTATTTTTTGCTTGCGCGATGCAGGGTTTTGCTTAACGTCATCGTCAGTGTGATGCATCTTAGTTCGCATGTGGTGTCGTCGATGCCATAGTAATAAATTCTTTGAGTTTGAATTAATGAATTAAAATTCAAATGAAGAATGAATAGTTAAACAAACTAAATGTTTTCAGAATTGATTCGCATCACAGTGAACCTGTTCAGAAGAACCAACATGGACTTGTGCAAGTCTCAGGTCTTAACTGAAGTGGTCGCGCTGCCGCAGATCTCCGTCAATCCTAAAGGTTCATTAAATTTTTATCGATTCCTATAGCTTTTGACCAGGACCAGGTCTGTGGGACTGAGAGTAATGAACAGGTACCTATTGAGAAGAAATTATCGTTAAGAATTTTGGACTTAACCATCTGAAATCATTAACAAACATCAATGGTAGTTTCTTCTCTGCGTGAGAAGACACCTTTGTCCTGCAGTGGGTATCATAAAACTCTTTGGAGAAGAAAAAAAAGGCGGTGGTTACCAGCAGTCGCCAGCATTGCATTCCGTATTCTCTGAGTAAGTGGCGAAATTGCCAAATGAAAACATGTTTACTACACAACACGGAAATACGAACCTATTACGTATTAATTCGACACAAACAAAGTTGACCATTATAAACCCTTGTCAAGCATTGAAGGGACAATAATCATGTCGTCAAGCATTGAAGGGACAATAATCATGTCGTCCAAGTCAGTTAGAAAACTATTAGTGACGACATTTATTTGACGGATTTAAATATTTGAATTGTTCTTTGACTGTCAATTGACCTCTGACATCAGCAACCTAACAGCAATCTTGTATGCTCTTAACTTGTATGCAAACTGTAAATATAAGTTGGTTATTATAATAAATAAATCTTATTATGGCGAGAATAAAGATCGTTGTGATTTTGACAGAGATGCAAAATCAGAGGTAGAATTTAAGTGAAAGGGCTAGCATTTTACCCAGTTATCTTATCGTGTTGGTCAACTAGTACGGAACATTTATATAAAAACAATCTTTCACTAAACAAGAAGTTTTTTCCGAACAGACAAGACTGCAGAAAACTTCCTATCGACGGATCTGACGAAACTGAACTTATTTGAACGAGAGTCGTTCTTATATGTAGGAGATCGTTTAGCCAAGGTTTTCTTAGATTCCTTGATCTGTGACTATGGTTGTAACCATAGTCGCAGACATTACGCAACACATTATATAACGAGAATTTGTAAAATGAGGTATACTATACAAGAGTAAGTTTGCTCTTGGGATAGATTCATTTCGACTACGGAATACTTCATTGTGCGGGGTCCGACACGGACATGGCCGGTTTTATACAATGCAAGTTGGTTATATTGTTTTTGTAATAAGTTTAATTTAACGATGGACACATCATAATTACTGTACTGATTCTAAAGCGGCAGTGTAATTTTTATGTTTTTCTAGAATTAAAAGGGGGCTAAAACAAATCAGCGGGTGTATGCTGGGAAATTCTCACTGTTAAAACCTAGGCGAAGTGAACTTGAAGTGCAATCGGGTTCATACGGTTCGATTTTAGTGTAGGAACGTCTGAACAAACTTCAATCAAATTAAATTTCAAATAAAGTATTTTTGTTGTTCATCTAAAAATCGAACCGTGTGGAACCAGTATGAGCTACGCAACAGATGCTAGGGGCTGACACTGTTGATAGCTCACTTCACCTAAGTTTTAACGGTGAGGTTTTTGACAGAATAGCACTGCAGTCGGTATAATCGAATACGATTTTTTGAGGATATCTAAACCAAAAGCAATTAGCATGTGCCTGATTCAGTCATTTTTATGTGAACAGATTTTAACACTTAGATAGGTACTTTCATATGACATTCTGATTTGTAATAAAATACATATTTCTTACCTTTTTCCCTACCATACATGCATGCATTGCTACATGAAATAAAACACAATCATTCTAGCAACATTAATAACCGTAAAAATCAAAATTTCTTACGTTTTTTGCAATTTGCAGGTCAGTATCAGGTTGTATGTTGAAATTATAATCATAAAAATCACTAATACAGCTATCTATAATACCTTTAATAATACTTTGATTATTTGTTTTTTTTGTACTTGTGTTAATGCTGTTAAGAAACAAAAAAAAAATAGAGTTATATTTTTTTTAATATTTTTAATTGTCTTCTATTTTCAGATCAAAATGCAGTGAAGATCTTGGGTCAGTTTAACATCTATGAAAGGGAGAATTTCTATTACAGGGGATATCCGTTAATTAGAATCTTCGTAGATTCTATAATTTGCGATTATGGGTGTCGCCCACATATTCTTTGAAAATCTATGCTGAGGAGAATTCCGAAGTTGTAATATACAAGTATACTAAGATCAACAATAGTGCTTGTATATCACTATTGGTTTTATTTGGTGGTTTTATTTGGTATTTATTCATTATTTTTGGTTATTTTGGAAACGAGTATTTTTTGTGTTATCCAAATTTTGGTTTATCATAATAAATTATTTTTTTTCAATAAAAATTATTGATTCAAAAAAAGTTGTCTTCTTTTTATTTTCTGGCCTTACAAATATATAAATCATAAATAAATTTATTGCACCAGTTTAAAAATTATTATTGCTTTTTAGCTAACTTAAAATATTTTACAATATTTTTACATTATTAGATAATTATATGTGAAGACGACGCACCTACAACGCGGTCACATTAACTTGACGCTTGGCGTTGATGACGTCATTTTGGCACTCGGGTACGGTGTGACAAAAAAGCATCAACAACTAAACGCACCTACGACACAGGAGAAATTTCTAGTGTGGGGCAACGTTTTTTTTTTAAGAAAAAAAAAAATGTATGTAGGTAGTAGATACTACCTATATAATTTCAAATCTTTATTTGCAGGAAGTGTAGGTAGTAAAAAAACTATTTTATGTTGATTGTCAAAAATATTTAATCTTAAAGTACTTAAAAAGAGTACTTCTTGAAATCCCGGTTACGGCACAGGTTCGTTTTTCAACCTGATCCACAGGTATGCAAAAACGTCCATTTTTCTTTTCATTCTCGAAAAACTGTAGCACTTTTAAAACGAGATTTCTCCCTTCACTGTGTATAGTTTTCGCCATGTTTTACGGGTTTCAAACAACAGTCCAAACAATTAACAGTAACAAAAATAGTCTAAACTTAACAAAACAATAATGAAAACGTAACAATAATATCCAAAAACAATATAACAACAACAGAAATCTAGCCAAATTATCGACGCGCGTATCGGTAACAAAGATGCTGACCATACTGACCCTTGCCGGGCGAGCTAAGGGAATGCGTAGGGAAGCGGGCGGGGCCTCGCATTCCAGAGATGCGTCAAGTTAATGTGACCGTGTTGTAGGATAAAATAGATATACCACAAAAGGTAAAAATAATTAAAAACTAGGTAAGGTAAGGTAAACAAGGTAAGCACCGCCGTGTCCTCGTGGAGGTGATTGGCGGTTGCGATCTCTCGCGTCCGGCCCTGGTCCAGGCCATGATACGGAGCAAGAGGGCTTGGGAAGCCGTCACCTCCTTTGGCGAAGCAGTAATGTTCGCGAAGGAGGAGGCGGAATGCGTGAGGGAGAGGCAAAATTCGCGCCCTAACGCCCCACATTGGTACAAGGGCGGAAAAAAGTCCTTTGTTTCAACCTTGTTTAAAATGTCTACAATTTGGTACACACATACTAGAATGTTAGTAGAAACAAGTCCTAAAATTAATACGGATAAATAATTATACAGTATTTAATTATATGATGCCAAAGTAGGGTGATCGAGAATTTACAAATTTCGTGCAAAAAATATTGTTATTTCAAGTATGAATAGAACCAAAATACTATAATTATCAACTTTCATTTTTAGTTTAGTCATAAGTTTATTGTGTGTACTAATAAAATAGTAAACATAATGTTATAATATAATGAATAATTACTTACTATTACATTTTTAGTGAAGAAGGTCATTTGGAACCTTTTGTTTTCAATCATGAGATCATAACTAATCTCCGTTATCGACCGATACGTAATAATATACTTTCGGAGATTAATTAGACCCTATAGATTAAGAATACATTAGTTTTGGCTGCGATAACCTGCGATCTTGGAAATACCAGGTCCTTAACTAATGACGCTCTGTAATTAAGAAAAAGTGCATTATATTAATAAGTGTTTCTAATGAGGGTAATTAACATTTTATCATATCGTGTAAGTATAAATAGCATTGAATGGTAGTTTTAACTTCACTTACAATTATTTTCTCTTACGATAACAGTGTTATTATAGTGATGGATAGCTTTACTATTGTCTATGCCGATTTAGTGGAAATCATAATATCAAGTAATCGTGAGATACATAAATGCCTCGAAAATTTAAAACTTATGTATCCACAGCTTACAGAAAGTGTTTGGAATCAAGTTTATGAAAAGTTAAGCCGTAATTTTCTACCCGTATTTACAAAAAAGTGGCAAACTGCAGCGAGAAATAAAAAAGCTTTTATGGCAAAAAATGAACAGTGGCTGAAAAATATTTTTACCGTTGAGACATCTTCGGTGCAGACTGATGTGGTGAATTGTGACAGTAATGTTCCAGGGCCATCAAAACGCTCTCATAGAGGACGACCAGAAAAATCATTTGATGAATGTTGCGATCGAACAAAGCGATATAAAGTTAAAAGATTGTGTGAAAGCGTTCCTGAAGAAATGATTAAGAAAGCTGCCTCTAAGGTACTCGTACAAGAAGGATCATCGGATACTATCAAGTTTACTCCAGAAAAAGCGTTGGCATTATTACTTGATGCATCACTTTCGAAACATCAATATCAAGTACTGAGAAATGCAGCAAAAAGTATTGGTTGTGATATTTTTCCCGATTATCATAAAGTACTTGAAGTAAAAAGGCAATGCTACCCCACGGATATTGATGTAACGGAAAGCTACGCTTGTGTAAGTTTGCAGTCATTACTGGATCACACAACCAGAAGATTATTTGAAGTAATGTCTGAAGACGACCTTACACAGATTAGTGTAAATTCAACGTTTTTACACAAGTGGGGATGTGACGGATCATCAGGTCATGCTGAGTACAAACAGTCATTTATCGACGAAAATGTGTCAGATTCATATATGTTTTTGACATCATTAGTTCCACTGCGTCTGTATGAAAAGGAAAATAAATCTGTTGTGTATTGGACAAATGCAACTCCTTCTTCTACAAGGTGTTGTCGCCCGGTACAATTCCAATTTCAAAAAGAAACTACAGAATCTACGAAAAATGAAATTGCTAGAATGGAGTCTGAAATAGCAAACTTAAATGAAACTGTTATTAGTTTAAAGGAAAAGACTTACAAAGTCTACCATAAACTTGTGTTCACAATGATAGATGGCAAAATAGCGCAGACAGTTACGGACACATCATCATGTGCAGTGTGTTTTATATGCAAGTCAAAGCCATCAGAAATGAATAACCTTGACCAAGTGCGAAATAAAACTGTGGATACGGAGGCTCTCAAGGTCGGTTTATCCCCGCTTCACGCACGGATTAAATTTATGGAATGCATATTACATATTGCGTACAATATGTCATTTACCAGTTGGAGAACGAACGCAACTACCAAACAACAAAAAGATGAAGAGAAGAAAAGAATCCAAAGTGAGCTGTTTCAACGTTTAGGTCTAAAAGTGGATTTTGTAAAGCAAGGAATGGGAACATCTAACGATGGAAATACGTCTAGAAGATTTTTCAATAATGCAGACATTGTAGCTGAAGTCACAAGAGTCGATAAAGAACTTATTCATCGGTTTGGTATAATATTGCAAACAATTAATTCTAGTGCATTAGTTGATTCGGATAAGTTTGGTAGTTATTGTTACGAGACTGCTGAACTATACGTAAGCCTGTACAGCTGGTATAATATGCTAAATACTGTGCATAAAATCTTGCTGCATGGCAAAGAAATAATAAGTGTTGCTGCCTTACCTATTGGGATGTTATCTGAGGAAGCTCAAGAAGCGCGTAATAAAGATTACCGCAATTATAGGTTAGGTCATTCAAGAAAATGTTCTCGTCTATCATGTAATGAAGATGTTATGAATATGCTCTTAGCTACCTCAGATCCCCATGTGCGTTACCCAGGCAAAATGTTTTGCTTTAGAGAGATGAGACTTAAACAAATAATTAGTGTATCATGAGGAGCAATTTGTTTACTAATAGCAAAATTTGTTTGAATTGTAGTTTTTAAGTTATTTAAGAAAAACAAATTTTGCTGGAGTAACGTTTGAAACGTTACCCAGGCAAAATCGTCTTTCAAAAATTAGTTTCAGCACGGAACCAAATACATGAATAGATAGCTTTTGTTGAGTAGTAAATGTTTATAAATAGCAAAATTTGTGTGTGGTATAGTTCTTTAGTTATTTAAGATTTTGCTGCGGTAACGTTTTGGGATTTCCCAGATCTCGAAAACGGCTCAACGCAGAAGTTTGAAAAAAATACCAATAAAAGACCTTAATTTGTTTAAATTTGTTTAATCATTAGTTTTTGATTTGGTTGACGTAAACCAATGTAATTAAATGGTTTCAAAAATCAGAAGAAGCGGGTTTACATGTAAACCAATACACTTATAACCAAATAAACAGCTGTAAAAAATACCCGTGGTTCGACGCTTGTTTACAGCAGACATTTTAGATTTCATACTTTACACGTTAAGAAGATAAAAACAAATTTGATTTATTTTAGACTGGTCGTACTTTAGCGATCGAATACGCAGTTCCCATAACATTAAGAAACATGGCATACTTTAAACAAATTAAAATGATTCATGAAAATTCTTTCCTGTTAATTTCAGCCTTGAATTACGGCTCTAATGAAAGTTATCTCAAAAACAAGAATATGTCAGCAATTCTCTAATAAGCCGACCAAATTGAAAAGGTCACGTAAAAGCGACTGCACCGTACGTACGGGTAATCTTCGCAAATTAGCAGCTTGGTAACCGATGTTTTGTACAGTTAAGCAGAAAAACGTTATTCGTGAAGCCGATTTTTTAATATTTTTTAAGTGCAGTACCATATTACACAATTTTTACTAGTTAATAAAAGTGTAATATCATAGTGTATAATTTATAGTGTGATTTAAAACAATACAAACATATATACATGTAGCTATATTTTTAGTACTTAATTTGTTGTTTCTGTTAAACCAAATGTTTTATTTTGATACCACAACGCAAAGCCACGCTAAAAACGTTTTAACGTTCTTGATGCTAGTCAGAGCAGCGCGCATCGCTGTGTGCAATGCAACGCAACAGCTATATGCCTTGTCTTACTTACTCTTTAGCTGTGAGTAGTTGAGTACGCTCTATCTATGGGTACGCTAGCTCCGACCGAACCAATGAAACAATCAGTCGTGAACCAAGTGTTTTGGAGAGAAGTGCTTGTGGTTTATGTGTGTGTGTACGACGACGTCTTTGAACGATGTGAGTATTAAATGTTTTTATTTTACAGTACAGTTGTGTTTCAGTATAAAATAGTCATTCAGCGTATATTAATGTACGCTTTTTGGTGTGAATCAGAATAAAGAAAACTCGTCAAATGTGACCCAAAACACAATATTAGCCCCGGCACAAAAAAAAACTTTGCCATTTTCTTCATTACAATTAGGAAAATATAGTATATAGTTTTTTTATCATTTCAATGGCTATCATGGAAATATTGAACCAGAATATCGCGCAAAATATGAAATATTATTGTTTTACGACAGACTCATCTCTTTATTGCTTAAAACTGTGTGTGTGATTATTGGCTAAAATAACAACGTGGCGGTCTCAGTGGTAGGCTTTAACTTTTAATTATTCTATACCTACGCCATGCTAGGCAATCGCGTTGTGATATTGCTCTTAGACTTAACGTAAACAAAACAAAAAGGATACAGTTTTTATACGTTTAAGCTATACTGTCATAAAGTTTCAAGCGCTTTAACGAATCTAGTATTATTCTCAATTATATTGAAGTGTGTTTGACAAGTCCGGTGAGTATTCGGTAATGATAGTTTATGAAACTTGTATAATGAGGGGTATTATACACGAGTGTTACAATACCTAGTTAGATATGTGCTGTTTCATACACGGTACTTTATATACACATTAATTGCAATCAGATCACACGAAATTCAGTATACGTACAACAAAGCGTAGGAATGGCGCCACGCCTAACAAAACCCAGCTCATCACTGCGCAAGCGCTTAAGCGGTTTATCTTTAGCCATCTTGGATTTTTTACGGCATTTATCGCATATTGGTAATTGGCGATCCCAACCTTAAAAACGACACCCTTTTTAATCTGCTAAAATGTCCTTTCGCGCAATATCTTGAGAAGACTGAAGGTACTGTACACCTACAGTCTTTTTACTGAAGTGTGCATTCGCAAATGTCTTTATGCGCAAGTATCCATTCGTGCGAATGTCTTTCTGCGCAAATGGCGAGACAAGTGTACTAGATTTTTAAAATGATAGGTAATGAAAATATTAATGTAAATGTGATGTGTGCCTTGCTTTTTTTTCAGGTAGTTGCACTTCATGGCTTCGGGAGCAGAATGTGCAAGCCTCAACTCACACCGTTGTTCATGTCAGTTCATTTTATATTCGGAAAATCACACATACCAGTGAAGTACCAGCAGGTACAATAAAATGGCAGGCCGAAAAGTAAAAGTGCCCCTTGACGACCTAAGAGTTGTGTTCTCCAAATATAAAGATATATTTAATGTTTCTATTCCCCCAATCTCAAATGAAGTTTATGACCACATACAACAAGAACTGCGTATTCAGTTTAATCACGAAGTCAGCAAAGCAGCCCTGCAAATATCTGCGAAGAGACATAAAGTTTTATTTTTTAATTCTCGCGGAGATTGTGAAGATAATCGAACACAATTGCATGCAGTTGTAGAAGCTCCTTCTGATTTAACAGTTTCTTTTGAAATGAGTAAATATGACTACTATAAAATTGCGCCTATTGAATCCCACCATCTCGCACAAAATAAGTGGACCAACGAAATGCAAGATCATATATTTTTTTAAACCGATTTAGAATGCACATTCTCGTTTAAAAACAATTACGTGCCTACTGATCTCAAAAATAACGACATCACATGTACAGGAAGTTGTACGCAATGCAAAGCTAGTCTGTTCTTGACAATATCCCCCGAAACAGCTGATCATTCTTATAAAGTAACGCTTATTCTTACAAATTTGAAAAAAGGCTTTCGGCATGACCCTCGAATTAAAAATAAATTAACTTCACACCGGGTTAATCTGCACAAAGAAAAACTTAAAAACATTAAGGCTTTAAGGGTACGAAATTCAACGGCCGATGAAGTTATGAGCATGGATAATCCAAAAGAACCGCCAACTTTGCCTAAATTATTAAATTTGAGGAAATACCGGCATGAAGCTAGAAGCGCTCTTCAGTTTGATAAAAATATTATTTTATCACTGTATGCCATGACCTGTAGCCCACCGTATGACAGTTTCATAAAAAAAATGTCTCTTGTTCCATTTATATTGTATTTTTGGACTACTGAGCAAAGTATATATTACGATGACATCTTGGAAGACAAATATAAAATCCTGTCTATTGATGCCACTGGATCTTTATTTAAACCAATAAAGCCACCCGAAGCAAACGATTTTTTAAAATATAAAAATCCCAAACATGTTTTCTTATATGCCATCGTAGCATATACCTTGGGTGCTAGTGTTCCAATTTGTTATATGTGCTCTGACTCACACACAACAGAAACAATAGCCACATGGCTAAGCACATGGTTAAACAGAAGAGTCCTTCCAAATGAAATAATTTGTGATGATTCTTCTGCTTTAATAGCGGCCATAACGAAAACTTTTTTGAAAACGGACTTGAATAACTATTTAAGACAATGTTTTGCAATAGTTGAGGAAAAAAAAGGCAAGATACCTGCTTGTTACATCAGACTTGATAAGTCTCATTTTTTAAAAAAACTGTATACACAAAGTTGTTTTGACAAGACTTCTGAAACATGCAAATATTTTTATATCAATTGCATCAAATTGATACTACAATCACGAAGCTATGACGAAGTAAAACTAATTATTAAAGATGTAATCACACTTTCTCTTCATGAATATATAAGTACCGATCTTGATTATACGGCATCGAAATGTGAACAAGCATTGAAACGATTGAGCGACCAAATAAAAACATATCTAAGACACACAGACGAAATTGAAAAGAATGAAAGAGAGGACAGTTCCGAAGAAATATATTTTGTAACAGAAGATGAAGAGAGTGAGCAACACGGTGGCCCTATGCCTTTGATAAAATATTATGATGACATTATGAATACAGAACTATTATATTTACAGTTAATTGAATCTACACCAATGAAAAATGCTTTTTTTTTGCCGGAAATTAACAACACTCTTAAAAGACTTTTGAAAAAATTACCTTTGTGGGGCAATATTATGACTGATTATTTTCCTGGAGCCAAAGACTATGCCAGCAGCTCAAATGTAGAAAATCATTTTAAGGACATCAAAACTATATATTTTGAGACCAAAGTTGAACGCGTCCGGTTAGACGAATTTCTTATACAACATTATAGTTTTATTAACGGAACCATAAAATTAAGCTCTAGTCAAATTTTACACGAGAATACTAAGAACAAAGAAGAACAGGCCTTAAAACTAAGAAACAAAAAGGAAAAACGCAAAACAAATTATGAGTATTTCTCACGAAAAATAGTAAAAATTAGAGACAAACACGAACAAAAACGAGATTCATTCTCAGCAGAGTTAATTATATCTGATTCTGCACCGAAGTCAGTTGAAAAAGAAGAAGAAGAAGAGAACCTAACTGATACGTCAGATTTTGATATTCAATCAATTTTTCAAAATAAACCTATAGAAGTTGAAAACTGGCGGGGACTTACCATACCCACTCCTAAATCAAAAAAAGCTACCTCCATATACATATTACAGAATGGTAACGTCGCATATTCTTATGTACACCAAAACAGGGTACTTATAACAAACACTTGTGCTTTTGATTCCCTCGCGCAAGCATTCGGTGTAGCTTATCAAGACAGGCCTGCTTTCAGAGAAAAGTTAAATAGTGCTAGCGATGGTTTAACAACATTCATAAAAGTATTATCTAATACGAGAAAAACTTGCAAAAGATTATATGAACTTCGTGACAAACTATTGATTGACCTTTTTGATAAAACAAAGTCACAGCAAAATATTATCAGTTGTGAATGTAATATAACAATGATTTTAGAACAGGTATTCATGAGCAACATATACTTTTCTGCCACCAGACAGAGGTGTTGCTCAAATGACACATGCTCAAATGCATTACAACCAAAGAAAATTGATTGTAAATATATATCTTTAAATATAAATATTATAACACAAAAGGGTATTGACTTCTTGGAAGAATCTGCCACATCGTGTATTAATAATGATAATGTTTCACTGTGTCCTGTATGCGAGACAGGAAATGTATATTTTACATATGAATTAAAACCATTACTTTTCTTCGAACTACATGACATGTCTGTTAACCTGAATGATATACCCATTAATATAGAGTTAAATGGCCAACAGTATATGATTTTGGCAGTAATTGATTTTGACCCACCATCAAGTTCCACATTGATTGGACATTACAGAGCATACTGTTACAGAACGAAAACTCAACAATATGAATGTTACGATGATCTGTACTGTAAACTACAGAAATGCAAAAACTCCATAATGCCACATTTGATTATATATTCATTAGTGTAGGTAATTAAAACGTTAGAGACTGGAAGCATAAAACACATAATTTTATACGGTCCCAATGACCACACAAATTTTATTGAATTAGGTACGAATCTGTGATTATGAGTGATATTAGTAGTTATTAATGATAAAAACTGTACTGTTTCCTATATTTTTAAATAGGTACATAAGTGTAAAAGTTGTTTATTTTTTATATAATTGTTGGAAGATTTTTATTATATTGTTGTTTTCTCATTTAAAAGTTTTGTGATTATATACATTTTTTATAGAATATGCTCGAAACCGTCCCTCATAAGGGCAAGAAATATAGGCAAGCCGATAATACATATTTTGTAAAAAAAAACATTAAATGTGCTTTGCACATTACACACACAACGCCGACTCAATTCCAACTCAAGTCACACTGTGGTATTGAAATATGAGCTTTATGTCGTGTTACTTAGAGTGGATATTTCAACATTAAGTTAAAAGAAGGTTACGACGCTTTGACAATGATTGGTTCACGGGTTATCCACCTGTGGCAGTCACATGTAATGTTAAAATATTCACTCTAAGTAACACGTAACAAAACTCATATTAAAATGCCATACTGTGAGTCGAGGTGAAATGGAGTCCACCTATCAACCTACGTTATTAGTACCTCCTAAGGAAAATTGTACAAACTATTAATGTATCCAAATATTAAAATTAAGTAAGTAGGTTATAACTTATCTGTGATTTTTCTCTAAAAATGTTGATGCTAAGGCAAAGCAATACATATAATTTGTATGAGACTGATTTTTTAAATAAAAATAATGAATCTTAACCATTTTATTATTTTAACTAACCTGACCAGAAAACTTTTGTATTCAACTGTACTAACAAAACATCTATATTATCCTGTTCATTTCAGATGGTTGCGCTTATGTATGGTGCGGTCGCTTTTATGTGACCTTTTCAATTTGGTCGGCTCATTAGAGAATTGCTGACATAATCTTGTTTTTGAGATAACTTTCATTAGCCGTAATTCAAAGCTGCAATTAACAGGAAGGAATTTTCAGGAATCATTTTAATTTGTTTAAAGTATGCCATGTTTCTTAATGTTATGGGAACTGCGTATTTGATCGCTAAAGTACGACCAGTCTAAAATAAATCAAATTTGTTTTTATCTTCTTAATGTGTAAAGTATGAAATCTAATATTTCTGATGTAAACAAGCGTCGAACCACGGGTATTTTTTACAGCTGTTTATTTGGTTATAAGTGTATTGGTTTACTTGCAAACCCGTTTCTTCTGATTTTTGAAACCATTTAATTACATTGGTTTACGTCAACCAAATCAAAAACTAATGATTAAACAAATTTAAACAAATTGAGGTCTTTTATTGGTATTTTTTTCAAACTTCTGCGTTGAGCCGTTTTCGAGATCTGGGAAATCCCAAAACGTTACCGCAGCAAAATCTTAAATAACTAAAGAACTATACCACACACAAATTTTGCTATTTATAAACATTTACTACGCAACAAAAGCTATCTATTCATGTATTTGGTTCCGTGCTGAAACTAATTTTTGAAAGACTATTTTGCCTGGGTAACGTTTCAAACGTTACTCCAGCAAAATTTGTTTTTCTCAAATAACTTAAAAACTACAATTCAAACAAATTTTGCTATTAGTAAACAAATTGCTCCTCATGATACACTAATTATTTGTTTAAGTCTCATCTCTCTAAAGCAAAACATTTTGCCTGGGTAACGCACATCAGATCCCCTTATCAACAGTTTACGTGCAGTACCGAATAAAAAATACTATCCTCTTCACGATGATGCCAAAGCTTTATTAGTGGATAGCACCCATCTCTCAATCAATGTCTTCTCTATTTAATATTTAGTTTATTAATTTTTATTTATTTAAAAATGCTGATTTAATTATATGAAATTCATGTGAAAAAATTTGATGAATATTTTCATGTTAATAAAAAAAAAATACGTGTTATATCTTTCTCTTTGTAAACTGGTACATCCATTATATCATTTTAATAAAGTATTATGAAGAAACGCAACGTCTTTTCATTTAAAAATAATATTTTCCGCATGCCCGTACTACCTGCACCACTGTGCGCCCCTAGCCGCCGCAGGAGACGCCCTGGGCGTTGGGAATCGCAGCCCGATTCCCGGCCACAGAAGGGACGGGCTTGCAAACGGCGAGCAACGGGCAGCTCGCCGTTCGATAAGGACCAGGCCCGGGTCGACGGCGCGTTGTGTTCCACGCGCGCCTCAAAGAGATGTCAGCATTAATGACGGGGTCTGCTAGGGCCGATGCCTGCCTGGGTTGCGGGAAAGGCCGAGAGGGCCACGCCCTCCCGCTCTGCCCAGAGCGGGAGAAGTTATTTGATGATTTCCCACCATCAAAAAAAATATATAAAAGCGGGCACTTTACTGAGTGTATTTAATTTCATCACCACTGCTCACGAAACGGTGAATGAAAACATCGTGAGGAAACATGTCTTAGAAGCAAAAATTCGAAGACATGACGTGACATCCACCAACCTACACCGGGCCCGCGTCACTGATTATATTACTACGTACCCACGTTGTGAATTATGTATCCCAACAGTAGGAACATTATAACTAAGTCAGTGACTAAGCTAAAGTAATCACCACAGAATATACCTAAATCAATATATTAAAAATAATAAAGTATACAATTAAATTATCAACCAGTTTGACTTTGTCTAGACTCTACATCGTCCTATGGAGCAGGCAGGGCCGTCTTTAAGCTATTGGAGGCCCTGGGCACATAGAATAATGGGGCCCCTTAGACCTTGACAGAGCACTATTTTGTTAGAATAGACAAAGAAAGTAGATGAGCAAAGTTCTATATTTATTATTATTAAATTAATAGATAATCTAATTTATTCCCCAAAAGTACTTAACACTTTTTAGCATTCACAGGAAGGAAGGCATTAAAAGAACCTATATGTTGATTGAAGAGGTACCCTTCTACGTTGACTGACAAACAGTTTGCTCAGGAGTTTGCTGAGTACTTCTATTCGGTGTATAGTACAGAGCAGGCCGAGTTGGATGAGTTCCCTTCAAAATGGTTGAGCTGAATGGTGCTGATCCATGCGTCATGTTCGTGAACGGGCGCTGTCAGTTGGGACTAGTCATCTCTTAGCCACCACGGCTTATTTTAATTATTTTATTATGGACTGTTTTGTTTAAATTTATATTTGGACTGGACTCAACGTGTACGTCTTATTTACATCGTTCTCACATATAATTATACCTATATTCAACATTAATGATGTAACTAATATTTATGTAACAATATAATTTAAAAGAGTGTCCATGGAGTTGCTTGCCCGTTCTTCTCCATAGGTACCTACTACGCTTTGGAATGGGCAACTACTCGTAGCTTCATATTTCTGACTGACCGACCACTTGACAATTCAAAAGTGCCTGTAAATGGTTTATTTGAAATAAATGCTTTGAGTTTGAGTAAGTGCGACTGTGACGGAAAAGGGCGGGGAGAACGGAGCGCGGCACAGATAACATCTTGATCACTTACAACTGTCTGAAGTATGTTGCGCGCTTCAACAGCTTAAACCGAAAAGGTCATCTGGGCCGGACGGCATTCCGCATTACTTCTCTAAGAATTATTATCGGTCGGTGCTAGCCAAACCGCTGCATTACATTTACAATAAATGTCTGAATGGAGCTGTGTTTCCGGAGAAGTGGAAGATGAACCACGTCGTTCCGGTGCCAATGAGAGGATCAGGGAAGACGGTGGATGGTTACAGACCTGTTGCAGTGCTGTCGACTCCGACGAAAGTTTTCGAAGCGGCTACTCTTAAGAGCATAATCCAAGTTGTTACAATCAGGTTATTAATCTAAAGTCCACATGTTTACGAGCTAAACAGGTCACATAAGTATCAATTGCATGCAAAATAATAATCATTATTAGTTCACGGGCCCACCTAATAATATTTATTCTGTAAAAAGGATATCAAAATCCCTTGTACACTGACACGTCATATTAAAATAAAAAGTAAGCTAGGTGCAGTTGACACTTCCTATCAGACTACCCCTGAGAAGAAATGGCGAAACAAACTCGGGGGCCAAAGTTTCTTAGTCCAGACATAATTTTGGTCAGATCATGTGGGGTGAGGACTATAATGTAGATTAGTGTCTGAAGTGGTATTTTGAAGAAAGAACCATAGATTTGAGTGGTCCTATCCAGCCAGTGCAAGCATTTGTCAGTAATCGTGTAGCTCAACTCTAAAGCCGTCTTATTACAAAACACGATCTAACTTTAGCCCGAGCCTAAACCTTCGAGCCAGTTTTTGTATTTCGAACTTTATTTCCAACTTTAGTAAAGTTCTTAATACAAAATTGACAACCTAAGACCGGACTAAGATGGCAGTTACGTAAAAGGAACTGTATTTCGTTTTCTGTTACGTCCTTATTTCAAAAACAGACTCGATGGTTTAAACCATGTCTGAAGAAAAACCTTATTTTGTAATAAGAGAGTTTAACGACTCGACGAACAATACCAAAAAAAGAACATTTGGGTAAACTGCATAGAGTACTCAAACTGCCAGACCATTATTAAAACTAACTGAGAAAGGAAAAAGATGTGGTAACAATCGCCTGACACTGCAACACCAATACGTTTAACGATGCTTCTCTGACCTACGAGACTAGGCAGAAGTCTCAATAGTCTGTTTTACAATGGCATTCATTACGAGAACCTCGTGTTTCTTATAAAATTAATGTCATTCACCAATTCTTGTGAAAATTGTGTTGTGTGTGTGTTGTACCAGTTTCTGATGCCGCTGGAGTAGGTACTTTACAAACTAGCTATGCCGTTTATGTTACATAGATTTAGTAGTATGATTATGTTACCTTTTGAAAAAAAAAATCGACTTCACGCATATTCTTAATATTGAACTTGGCTCCCATTTTCTCATTATGTTTTTGATGGGATATCATTACTTTTTAAAAGTAAATTGTTATTTTTCATCATTCAAGGTAAAAATAAAATTATGTACATGTTCAAATTATCTATTAAACGTTTATAGATAATAGAAATCAAATATAAATAGCAAGATTGTGTATTTATTTCGTGACACAATTGTTCGCAATGATGTTAGATCTCTGAGCCGCCGGTGCCAGTTGCAGTGTGTTATTATTGTTTTCTAAGTTTTATAAATGATAAATAATCTGGTATAAAAAACGATAGAATCGACCTTTCATCAAGTTTTGGTTCCTATTATAAATTCAAAAGGCGCTATGAGTTAGTAAAAATCGATTGCTTGGAAAATATTTCAAATCGTAAAGATTCACTGTTCTCTGATTTTTTCCTTTGTATCACACAATAACCCAGCTGGACGCCAATTTTCAACTTTCTAAGTCATCTGGAAGTGGGTTAGGTTTTTGATCTATGTCAGTCAGTCAATGATAAAAATGCCGGTTTTTTTACATTAATATCTCAATAAGCGTTTGAGCTGTATTTATGATATATACACACATCAAAAGTGTCTAGGGATCAACATATATTTTTGCAATAACTTTTCTCCTGATTGATATTAATTAAAATTTTCTTTAAGGATTCATAAAATAAAGTGTTTTCGTTTGTCACAGTAACGATAAACCAAGTCACCTTTGCATTAATAAAGAAATTTGCCATTTTCCTAATAAAGGGATTTTTGACATTTGAACCACTAACACAAAAGTTCGAAAAAAAGACTGAAATAACAGTTTTCTTTAAAATTTTATTGGGTAACTTAAACAATTAATAATCCGTGTTTCTACCGCGAACACTAACAACACAAGAACATCGGTTTGGCATACTCAAAATGAGTTCATCCAAATCACGCTGTGGAATGGCCGCCCATGTTCGTTGCAACAACAAAAAAAGGTCTTCTTGCGACTGGATACCCTCCATATTCGGCAGAGCTCTTCTCTGTAGCATATCCCATGCATGCTCAATCGGGTTCAAGTCTGGCGACTGAGCAGGCCAGGGCAGGACATTGATGTTAGCTGCGGCGAGAGTCTGTCTTACAACTCTTGCGGTGTGCGGTCGTGCATTATCATGCATTAACTGAAATAAGGGACCGATTTGCACTTGTAGAGGAACGATGACGTCTGATACAATCGTCTCAGCATAAATTTGAGCGTTGAGGTTGCCTCTGATCCAAATCAACTCAGTTCTTCCGCCGATCCAAATACCCGCCCATACCATGATGGTTCCACCACTATAAGGATGGACTTCCTGGCAGGATTTTAATCGCTGTTGGCGTCCAGGGGTTCTCCAGTGTCGTATACGTCTTGTATCCGGTCTCATACCAAAACGAGACTCATCAGAAAAGCACACGAAACGCCATTGTTCTTCTGCCCAATTTCTGTGTTCAAGAGCCCATTGATATCGAATCCTACGATTGTGCATTGCTATAGGTGGTACCCGTAGCGGTCTTCGGGAATGAAGGTTCACTTCATGCAAGCGGTTTCTGACTGTTTGGTCGCTAATTAAGTTCCCTGAAGAGTGATGAAGCCTCACGGCTAACATCATGGCGGTTATTGTTGGAGCTCTTCGAGTTAAGATTTGAATGTATCGGTCTTGTCTCCGTGTGGTGCAGCGATACCGTCCTCCATGGCGCTCAGCCACGGTACCAGTGCTTCGGTAACGTGTCCAAAGTCGACTGATAACACTCTGACTTGTATTCAGAGCTAAAGCCACAGTACGTTGCCGGGAACCAGCTTCTATCATTCCCACGGCTCTGAGCATTTCTTCCCTGCTTAAATGACGTCGCCGCTCCATAATAACGTTGGTTTTAATCAGTAGTAGGGAAACAGTAGCACTAATAATGTCTTCAATGCGTTGTATGTTTTTATAGGGAAAATATTGACAGCTGATTTTCATCTTTTACTCGAATTTGATTCACAGTTCCTGATTCAAATTATGAAATGCACCAAAAAGGATCCATATAAATTTATAAAATCATAAATTTATTACAAAGCCACATCTTAATCTCAAGAAATCCGCATAAAAATGCTTGATCCCTAGACACTTTTGATGTGTGTATTTGGGGTTCTAGTTAATTTATGAGGCTTTAATAAATAAACTAAACTTGACGTGTTTATATTATATAGATGTTGAGTTATTAAGGGGTCAAAAGTGGCTCTAAATGGTTCGTGTAATCTAACACACGGCTGCTGCATCACCAGTGCCTTTTTCTTGGCTTGTCATGCTACCGCGTAATCAATGAAGTGTCATCTGCAAATAACACCATCTTCGGTTGATTTTGAAGAACCTAATTGGGGTAAATCATTAATGTAAACTAAAAAGAGGAATGGACCCAATATCGAACCTTGAGGAACGCACATTGTTATTTAATAGCCGAATGAGTTTATGCCGTTTACTTGAACTTTAACCTCTCTACCTTTCAGGTATGATCTTAGTAAATCAAGATCTGTATACCTAATCCCATAGTGCTCTAGTTTCAGCAGAAGTGTCTCATAGTTAACGCAATCGAACGCCTTAGAGAGGTCGCAAAAGATTACAATGGTATCTTGTGCTTCCTCCCGGGCGATAATATTGTTCTTTATAAGGGTAACACCAGCTTCAGTGGTAGTCCTTTGGTGAAACCGTACTGTTGTTCATGAAAGATGGAATGTATTAAAGTGACGTAACATTTGATTGAGCATCATCTTTGCAAACACCTTACTGAGAACTGGCAGGATTGGCACATCCCTATAATTGTTGTGTACTTTACTATCACTAGGTTTGAACAAAGGAACTACTTTACTATGTTTCATGAGATCCGGAAAGACTCCTTGGTCTACACTGGTGGTAAATAAGAATGGAGAGCATTTTTTTCGATAATAATCTGCAGACTTATATAGACATTCCCCAAAGATCTTCTGTTGATTTAATTTTAAGGTATTTAAAAGCTTTTATAACAGCCTGGGGGTTTGTATGCTGAAACCTAAATTCCAAAGGCCTTTACATTATTTCTAAGTAAGGCAGCAGAAAGCGCGGGTGAAGTATTTAATGCTTCAGTAGTTTTATGGTGACTATCAGCAAAAAAAAACTAATTCCTGACTTATTTCTACACCTGAGCTGATGGGGCCATGTGCAGTCTCTAAATCAAATTCAGTATTAAGCTGGTTTTTGCTACCTGTTTCATTATTTTATCATGAGCTGATTATTTTTTATTGCTAATATAATGATCTTTACCTGTTATGCACACACATTTAAAAGTTTTAGAATATTTTGCAACATTTGAAAGCTTGTATCATTCATATAATTGTCGACCTTAGCGGCCAAAGGAACAATACATGCAACTTAGTGACAAACTTTCCCCGACCCTGTCGAGTCCCTCATTAAAAGCAACTCCTACTTTACATCTGCAGACAAAAACCTGGCTGATACCATACTGACAAGACTATAGAAACTCAGACATCCCTCACTAGCAAGTAGGTATCTACTCATCACCAAATATGTCACATACCTCCTTTTTACATCAGACTGACGAAACATAAATTACAAATCATAGTAATCAGTTAAAAAAACAAAACTCAAATATAGGTTTTGTATTTTTTATGACTGCTAAATGAATTTTGTCGGGACTATTTACTATCGTTTTTTTCACCTCTAACCCACCTGATTAACCTCAGCCAAACAGTGGAAGGTTGCAGGAGTAAGCCCAATACGTAAAAGTGGTCCTAAGGATAAACCTGAAAATAATTATAGACCAATAAATAAATCATTTATTTCCGATTCATCCTAAGATTACATGCGTATTTTTTTTTTGATAATAAAATTGCGAGCTTACAAACTAATGTTAGTAATAAAATAATGATTTTTTTTTAAGGAATACATAGTTTTATTAAATGACATAAGTACAATAACAATTTTATTATATTCTCATTCAACTAAACACTAGTGGCAGGTCCGGGTGGACTTCCCGATGATGGTGGCAAATCACTAAACGACTGCGTGCAGCCGAATCCAGCGAGTCAATATCGGAGAGACCCACCGGTCCGCCAGCGCGCGCAGGATAGTGTTGGGACTATCGCGGCACATGATAGATGCGCACCGTTTGCGCATGATGGCCGCAAAGCCGTCCGTGTCAGCCGCCGCGAACATCGCGGAGGCGCAGCAGTAGCGCGGCTGCCCCATCAGCACCCGGAACGCGTTATTGTTTTTAACGCGCAGATCGCTGTATGTCCGCTGTGTATAGTTAACCCACAGGCTGCAGGTGTAAAACGACTGACAGTACGCTTTAAAAAGCGCAACTTTGATAGTCCCCGTGCACCATGAAAACCGGCGAGCCAACATTTCGCATCGGACAGACAGCGCTCTGCGCTCCCTTTCGATATTCACAAAGTCCTTAAGGTCCTCGGTGACCCAGTAGCTCTAATACTTAAATTCCTCGACTTTGTTTAGAGCTGCACTTAGAGTGAAATTCGGAACGAATGTGTATCGCTTGTTGTCCGGCCTGAAAATAATTGCTTCACTCTTTTTCGCGTTGTATTTGAGCCCATGAGCCACCGCGTAGGACTCACAAATTTTCAGGAGCTTTCGTAAGGCACCACTCGACGGGCTCAGCAGCACCATATCGTCTGCGTAGCTGAAGTTATTCACGCACACTCCATCTAATGACACCCTATCCCGGTGCTGCTGAGCTCATCTATCAGTCGGTTGACGTACAGGCTGAAAAGCGTAGGAGAGGTCAGCCCCCCCGCCTCACCCCGCATTCCAGCCCATACTCCCCCGATTGAGAGCCTGCCCATCTTGATTGTTATACCAATGCATAAATAATAGTACAATTTCCCTAGATAGACAAGTTTCATCCCTTAATTTACCCCATAGAATATCGTACGATACAAGATCGAACGCTTCCGATAAATCAAGGTAGCATGCCTAGTCTTTTACTCGTGTAATACTGTACAGTCTGCTTGAGGCTTGGTGAAGGGTGGGCGTTTTGGGGGGACTGTCTTATGTGATTTTGACGTTCAAAAAGTGCTGATTCTCAGCCTAATTTGAATAAATGACTTTTGATTTTGAGGCACAGGTTAGCACTCTCGGTGGAAAGCCCGGTTCTGAAACCGAACTGCGCGTCGCTTAGCGAGACCTGTTTGAATACCACGCACTGGACTGGATCATATTATCGGCTTAAATATTGGTACAAACATTACAGGCCAATCTTGGAATATTGGGATATTAATATGTGTTGTTGTAGTGTCCATATTATGCAACCTGACCACTGCAATGGCAGCGTGCTCAATGTGGCTTCCCTTTGTGCTGTCAGTTGATGGCGCTCATTCATGGCCATCACAAGTTTATCTTGAGGCATTAGGTGTGGGGATAGCATCTTATTTCAGATTTTGCATACCCTTTCAATATACCCGGCTTACTACTGCCAAATCACTGGAAAAACACCAATCGTGAGAATGATAAAGTATTCCCTACCAACTGTATTAATATGCACCATCATTTTATATCTTGCTTTAATCCTGTATGCTCCATTTTTGTGGGATCCTGACGGAGAGGGCTTTTTGCCAGCACTGCTTGCTACAAATCAGAAGGGGCCTGTAACTATAACAGAAGCCACAACCATACCCGAAGCTCTCTAACTTAAGTTACTTTTTATGTTTATGGAAGTTGATTTAATTTAATTTGGTGTTATGCTAAACAGGACCAGCCTTTGGTTTTTGTGTTAATATAGTACGTATTTATTTATCCAGGTGCTGACCAAGCAGACTGTCCAGCACTTTGGCGACCACTGTGGCTAGAGAGATCGGTCTTTAGTTGATTACATCTTATGTATCGCCAGTTTTCTTTTTGATAATTTGGTACCTACAACTATAGTAGGTACGCATTAGATTATCGGGCAGATAGGAGTGGCCTAAACACAGGGTAAAAAACATAGCAAGCCCTCTGGTTAGGTGAACACCTGCGTGCTGCAGGTGCTCGATGCTAAGGCTGTCGTGAGCCGGGGATTTACACCTCACCCTGCGCTTGACCACCGCACGCACTTCCTTCGCAGTAAACTGAACACTACTCGTATGCTCACAACCTTCCTCAGCATCGGGCACCTGCCGCGCTGGCCCCAGAAGCGAGTCCATCCTGAAATGGTGGGAGAACATAGTGCCGATCTCACTAGGCTCGTGCACTCCCGCCACGCTGACGGGGAGGCCCGGCTTATGATTAATTTTATTGGTGTTTTTCCAGAACTGACCGAATTTCTTGTTTGAGTGAAGTTCAGCAATAATATCCATTTTTATTTGTTGTTGATTATTCTGACACCAATTTAATTTTGATTTAAAAACGCGCCTAGTTTCACACATATCATTATAAAGACGGCCAGCCCCGGGCTTACCCCCATACAACCAAGCCTGAAAACATAGCCGAACCCTCTCATGAGCGCCGCGGACGTGTCTATTCCACCCGGTAATGTATTTAAGTAGGTACCTCTACGCTTTTAGGTAACATTATAAGTAACTACAAATAGCGGCCTCCGACAGTATACAAATAATCTCGTCATACATGTTATCTAACAGGATTTTATGACCTCTGTTACAACACATGTTATCTGAGCAGCTTCTTAATTCTTAAGGAAAATCAATTTCACGAAGTCTAGAGTGACATACGTTTTTAAATTTCGATATCTGACTCGAATCACATTCACCCCACACTATTCTATTTATACAAACAGTAGGTATACAAATCTTAGGCTTAAGTTAATTAAAATTACATCGTATAGATACAGGGTAGGTAATGAATAGAATAGAATAGAATATTTATTTGCGTAAAACACGGTATACAAGGGTTTTAATGATCAGACCAATAAGTATTATAATAACACAGAGGCCGCGGCACTTGTCACAAGACAGTGGTCGAGCTAGCGCCGACAGCCGTGCGCATCACTGACAAACGTACCTATGACTGTTCGACGGCATAAGTTCCAGGTCTACACAGGACCACGATTGTTCCGCACAAAAAGAAAATGTTCGGTAGCAAATGACTCACCGGGGTGCGCATTGTTGTCCCCTAACATAAACACAAACACCGACTCCACATTGTGACTGTCAACTATGGCTGTCATTTCACTGAGACACAAAGCGCACTATGTGCAATTTACCAAATTATAAGGTTTCTTTTATCTAAACTAATATTGTACCCTCAGAACAATTTATTGTTCTGAGATTGTACCCGACGATGGACGGCGCCGCCGAGGCCGGTCCAGGAGGAGGTGGCGAGACGACCTAGACGCGTACCACAAGGGTTGGATCGAGGTAGCTCTAGGAAGGATTTGAGGGAGGCCTTTGCACAGCAGTGGGGTAGAGTAGGAAAATTAAGTAATAAATAAGAGAAAATATTTGATTTTTGTATGTTACGCTTTCGCGCTAAAACGGCTCAACGGATTTGGATGAAATTTGGCACATCGGTAGGCAGTGACTTGGATTAGGACATATTATGCTTTTTATCCCGATATTCCCACGGGATCGAGACTTATGCGGGTGAAGCCGCGGGGCGCAGCTAGTAGACAAATAAAACAGAAACATAAAGGCTTAAAAATCATTTTTATTCATAACTATCGTACATTAATAATCAATAATTATTAATTATAAATTTAAATACAGTAAGTAATTACGGGTATTTGACACTGCGTCACTCGCGCTCAAGCGTTATTTATTATATTTTAAATGCACTTCTTATATTAATTATGTTACATAGTACATTATTATGATACTATTTACTGAAAAATGACCAGCTTAAAAAAAAAACTTCTGTTTTTTATGAACAAAAAATTTAAAAATAATCCTGAATGATAATTTCTCTCAAAAACACATAAACTCGTCATTTTTAAATAAACAGTCTCAGTATCGTTGTTTCAAACATTTTATTTCCAACAAAAAAGGTCAATTTTATTTCCAATTAATAACAATAACGTAGGTCATTTAATCAATGAAGGAATGGTATTCCAATTTCAAGGAATGTTTTCGTAATTTTTTCCCATTCGCTGGAAAGGTTCCCGAGTACCAAGTACATAGTTTGTTTTATACAATTTTAATAAAGGGCCAGATAGAAAAAAATATTTCATCTGTAGTTAATTCATATTATTTTCTACACTTGCTCAATTTAGCAACACCTAATAAAACCTGAATCAGTGTGTTACCTATTTTACAATAATATAGCAGATGAATCATGGCCGGTTTGAACATAGGCTCTCGGAACTTTTGCGCATGTTCTCTCACCCACACTCGCCTCATGTCACCACGAGGATCCTAAAAAATATTATTGCGCAGTCTTCTGCGCAAAGTTCGGACCTGTCATGATTCATTGGCCGTATCGTAACATACACATTTAGACAAGAATGGAAATCGAGCCACATCTATTAAGTCTTTAGAAATTCTGATCAGTACCTACATTCAAAATAAAAATAATTTTAAACTTTTTTACAAAAAAAAAAAGGTTTTATTCGAATACAAAATATATTATTGTCACGAGAACCAAACACGTATGCCAAATTTCAGCCCGATAGCTTCAGCGGAAGTGGGTGAAATATTGATTGCAATATTCCAGGACATACATACTTGACAAGTGAAGTTAAATAAAAGCTTTTAATTAAAAATTGAATCAATTTACCGCATTAGCCCTTTGGACACGACTATTAAAATACATACAGACGAACATAGAACCTCCTCCTTTTTGAAGTAGGTTAAAAAGAAATACAAACATAGTTTTATTAGTGAAAAATACTCGGGAACGACCTATGCTCGACACAACGATACAAAATGTACTAAACAACTTGCAACAATCAGACTTCAGTGTTTTAAACCATATAGTGTAAAGCTGTGTGCTGGTGTGCGTCATACAATAATGTCCTTTTGAATATGACGGAAAAAACCGAAGCCTTTTTGAAAATATTAATTAAATAAGTAGATTAATTTTATACATCGCCGCAGTTCCAATTCCTGCCTACGGGTGCACTGCGACACACGGCCACGCTACGCACGGATGCGTGGCTGGCGAACCAATGAACCGCGCTTTCCGTGCACATCCTACGTCGCATTGTAATTGCGACTTTAAAGGTTAACTGTCAAAGACACATTCAAAAAGATATGATTATATACACACAAACATTTAAAGCGTTCCATACAAAATGAGATTCAGTACATAATTTTAAAACACTGACGCCAGGCGTTGGTTTACAGCGGCCATATCAACGGCAAATGATAGAAACAGATGTTAATACCGCTAACCAACGCACTACTCAATACATAACATATATTACATCAAAAAAAGTATACAAAATGATAAATATATTGTTACAAAACAAACTTAGAGAGCAGTAAAGAAAAATGACTTACCACGCAAATCGTTTTTTTTTTTTACAATTTGAATTACATTTTTAGTATTTTTACAAGAAAAAAATGCTCAAAGCATTGTTAAACGAATGTAAGATATTCTTATTAAGATAATTACATATATCAAATTGTTCGAAATAAGCCATTTTTGCAGTACTTACCTCAAACATTAACCGCTTAAAATATTACAAGCGTTATGAAAAACAAAATGTACGTGACGAAATGTTTTTTTTTTTGTTTTAATATAAAATAGTTTGTGAATTATGTCGAATTCATTACGTGGGTTTATTGGACGAGAAATAATGGCAACACTATGATGGTACGTGTTGTTACATGTGGCATGATATTAAAGGATTTTTTTTAAAGAAAATTAAGTCTATCGATACAGTTTTCCTGAAATATTGAGTCGTATCACAAGACACGCGACTGCGACGATTCTATATAAAAAAAAATAGAACCGCAATCCCTGTAATTTCTCTTCAAATAAATCAACGGAATTTACACAAAAAAAAAGAGAAACAAAGAATTACTAACTTTGGAAGTTATAGACAGCTCTAAATCGTAACGAATCGCGAGGAAACGCCGCACGCATTCCTACTAGCTTCACAACACACAACACAAGCTCTTAGACCCTTTATACACTCGCACAGTCTCAAAAAATGTCTTTACGCAGCAAAAACGACATTTAAACGCAACGTATAACAAGACTAATTCAATTTTAACACCTTTACACACGATTCAACTTTGAATGGCAGTTCACTTGCCGTATCTATACAAATATTCAAGACATTTTGCTAATATAAAATGGAGTTTATTCCAAAATAAATAGTTGACATATTCCATTAGCCAAATAACGGAAATATTTGTGCAAACATGACAAGTAAAGTGCACACATTACACTGCGCTATGGCAAAAATTTCATTGTCTTTTTATACCAAGCGTCTATCGTTTTTTCTTTACAAATGCCACTCCGCTCCTAATACCAAAGATTCTCAGTATATACACCAAGACATGCTAAACAAATCATTTATTTATAAGAAAAAATCGCTGCGATTAATAGTCGTTATACAAAATCGTTAGTCGTCCGCTCTTACCCTTAGTGCTTTTAAGCTCTGGCCACACTGAGGCAAATTATCCTGCGCAGGAGTCGTTTCAGTTTGTCCAGAGCTTTAGAAGGCCCGAATTAAAAGGCCTATGTAAGCCTAGATTGGTAATATTGGGTCTTCTATGAGCACTTTTATAATCTCAGGATCATGGCAATACTATTTGGATGAAAATCGTTTACCTTAAATCCAAGATGGCGATGAGGACCACACCTAAATATGAACTTAACAGTGATATCAGAATCGAAATTTCTCCACATGCAATACGGCCAATGTATTATGGCTGATCTGAACATAAGCCTATGTTCCTATGTTATGTATGAACATAAGCCTCCGGACGTCCGCGCATGTGGACTAACTCACACTCGCCTCATGTCACCATTTGGTTCCAAAAAAAATGTTATTGCTCAGCCTTCTGCGCCATGTTCAGACTGGCCATGAATCATCGGCCGTATGGTAAAATTTAGCAATTATTTACCCACAATTATCTTTATTTCCGTTGTTCGCTGCGGGTTCAAACAGTTAGATAGTATTCTTTTTTTAAATATTATTTCTTATTAATTTCTATGTTAAGGCAGACTGTTATACTATTTTGTCACTTGTTCGGAAAAAAATATGTTTCTATATACTTTTTTGTTAACTTTGATAATCCTTATAGTATTCTATTTTGTGCCTACAGTTGCCAGAATTATCACAAAATATCTGAATTTGGAAGCTTTTGGATGAACTGGGAAAATTATTCCATTCAATGGGAAATAAACTGGATTTTATTACATTAAAACTTTCTTCATTTATATGAAATTAAGACGTCTGTAGGCACAAACAGAACTCGCCAAAGTGGGCGGCACGGCACTACTGTATTTTCTTCAAAGCTCCGTTCACACTATAAAATAAAATGTCTGTCACAGTCAATATGTAAAGAGATATTAAATAAGCATAATTATCTCCTATGTTACGATCAGACAGGCCTTCTATACCGCAGTGACATAATATCACGGTCATTAACAGCACTAGATGTACAACTCTACCTATCCCTTGGAAATAGGCGTGAACATAACTCATAATTTTTAACCAAAAACTATTCATGATTTTCAATGATTTCTCACGAATAAATTTCAACAATTTGTGAAAAGGCACATGCATAATTTCAGTTGGAAAACAATTTATAGTAAAAACATGATTTATACTTTCAGTATGGGAATCGTAATGGGAATAAATTCCACCACATGGGAAACGTGATGGGAATAAATGCCATGGTATTGGAATATTGATTCCGAATTCCGAACGAGGAATGATTCCTAGGAATGATTTTCTATCTTGTAAATTAATACCCTTCTCTATACATTAATTTTCGTAGATCTTTACATTATTTCAGCGTAAATAACGTTTACAGGCAGCACTGGAGATTGATTTGAGTAAAATTACCACAACGCACACTTTTTCAGTTGATTCCGAATTCTGCAGAGATCAAAAGTCAAACTCCATTTTAAACACACATTCCGATCAACTGGTCAGACTGAGAAAATGTTCAAACGCGATTTCCCATTATTAGACTGGTTAGACTAGGAATTTTCCCAATGGGAAAATTAATTATCCATCTCGTATAGACTATGGTAATTTCACCACAACCACAGCTAAAATCCAAACATCGAATGCTCTCATACCCATACACAAAATGCCTGTACATACACAATTTAGCTCACTTTATACAATACAGCTGACTGCCTTCCTATATGGGGGCGAGATGTACATCACTCACTTTGATAAAGCACCTTTTTAGAAAACAACATTTCTTATGACAAGATGGCGCTGATTAAAATTAAATTAGGTCTTTCCTTTTTCTTGTACATACAATTACTACTCAGCCGAATTAACTTTGCACCTCGCAGGAAAGCCAGGCCCCCCTCACCCCCCCTGCGCTCGCCACGTCGCGAACAAAGCGTCGAATTGATGTCATCAACTCTAGGTGCACAGTTAATTCGACCAAGTTATAGAAGAGATGGAATCAAATACGGTTATAGTATAGTTAAAATCTCGCTGCAGACTTGGTCATAAATCATAATCGGAGTAGGGATGTGCGCTAGTTGCGCGCGCTCAAGGCCATTATCGATAACAGAATCATTAAGGTTATTAGGTTAGAATTTTAATTTTCTATTTTTAGTTTTATATATACGTTCTTTTGTTTATATATTTAATATGCTTTGTAGTAAATTTGGTAATAAAATATAAAAAAATGTGTATTTATTTCTATCACCCATTTATAAATATATAAAACTATCGATATCACTCATCGACTGCAGTAATACACAGGACTACGTGTGGGCGTGGCCTGCCCATAAGGCCCGTGAGTGGGAAAGAGAGCGAAACACTCGAATGATTTATGACCCGAGTCTGCAGCGAGATTTTAAACTATACTATAGTTACAAGTACCCGGGCGTTAATATAACACGTCAAGCTTTAGAAAGAGACTGTCACACAGGTATGAGTGACAGAGACGGCGCGAAATAAAGACGAACTGTTTGTCTAAGACGAAAGTCGGGGTTGCCTTTTTTTACGTTTTTTGCAATTTGCCGCTCAGTGTCAGGTTGTAAGTTGATCTAAATATCATTTGCGGCAATATTAAACCCTATGAAGTGATAAATACAACTCTCTAAGTTAATATTAATAATACATTTTGATGTTATCAAATAATATTTGTTCAAATAATTGGTTGTTTATGTACTCGTACTTGCTTTGTATTCTAAGTGTGTTCTGTTTATTTTATTTTATTTTGTTATAAGTAGTACCAATCATTGAACCTGACTTGGTTTCCGTACGTCCTTTTCGGGTAAACACTGAAAATCAGCGCTGTGCTGTGGGTCCCCCATAGCACAGCATCATGCTGAGTGGAAGCCTTCTTGTCACAGTCATGACGTGCAGCTGTCGACGATTTCTGTTTTGTGCTCGTGATTAGAGATCTCTTTGTTATTTTTTTCTTAATTATTAGAGCTAATTATCTTTTTGTATGCACGTGTTTCTGTGACAAATAAATCTATTTTTCTTTCTTCTATTACCCTAGTGAATGACTATTCCATGAAATTATGACATGTGACGCCAATTATAATTTTAGGAGTTGTATTGCTGATTCTAATGGTAATAATTCTGTAAAGTCATATTTGTTACGGTCGCGAATCATATTTTGTTCAACATACACCCTGACCTGCTAATTGCAAAAAACGTAAGAAACTTCGAATTTCACTGTGCTAAATTTACGACCGGATACTGTACATATTTTTACAAATCACTTATTCAGCTCAAAGATGGAATTACATACACATTTGAAACACTCCAAAGCTCTTAGCGAAGCCACTATTAGTCACTTTTAGCCAGCTATCACTCTAACACGATTGAAAATACGACTCTAGTCTAAAGATTGACTATATGCTTTCGAGAGCCTGATCAAGTCTCTTATCAGTAAATCTGCAGCCAAATCTCATTTTATAAGTAAATATAAGATTTAGTACTTTCCTGCCTTGATATCAATATTGCATTTCAAGCCACTTACATCAATATTAAACGCTTTTTTTAAGCTTTTGTACAAGATCACATACAATTCTCGCCCCTAACACCTTCACAATACAGTTCAGTTCACCACACATAATTCGCGCACGATTTTCACAGTCTTTTTCACGCGTACCACTATATTTTGATGTCTAGTCTTGTTTACAAAATTATTATAAGGTAATTTGAAGTACAATTTTAAATATGCAAACTTCATCTTAATTTCATGTATTTTTAAATCAAATTCTCCGAAGTTTCTCTGTAATTCGTTTTATTAATACAATTTTAATATAGAGCATAAAACAGTAAAGATGCTTAGGAACTTGTTTTGCCTGAAAAGTCAAAGCAAACCTGGTCTAAGGAGGCCGTAGTAAAAATGCCCAGTCATTGGGTTGTGGAGATCAGATAGGCAGTTGCTCCATGTAAAATACTGGTATTCAGGTGCATCCGGTTAGACTGGAAGCCGACCCTAACATAGTTGAGAAAAGACTGGCAGACGATGAATGGTTACTTTGATCTTTAACCAAACCAAGACCCTAAATACATCTCTATTTTTATGAAACCCCTTTTTTCATACAGTAACACTACATTATATCACACTGGGTATTAACAACACGGATACTTTAGTACAGAAATAGTTTCAGGAAGATATTTGACAGTAATATTTGTTTATCATTTTATCGTCCTAAGAAAATGGGTTGTTTTTTAAACAAAAGTCTTTAACTTTAAATAAGGGATTTAATTAATTTGTGTAGAATGGCTACCATTTAGACAGCAAATATCACAATAAATTATTGTAGTGCAAAGTGTTATTAGGTTCTTGTATCAGGAATTTCTCACTAGCAACCTGGATTCTGGATTTGTGCCCGGTTGATGGCATCAGGTCATCATCAGGACGCTCCCTATTACACGGGACTTCACACATAATTTGCGACATATGGGTGTATTTCACATCTCTAAAGTCATTCTAAAACGTCTGATAAGTTAGCCATTCAACATAAATGATTTCCAAATCCCAATATATTAACACACCGGTCAACATAATTATGATTACAGAACATCTACATTATAAGTACACCACACAGCGGTGGGATATCTGAACTCGAGGTACATCGTACATTGTTGAAAATATTCCTACTCGAGTACATCCTGCAGCGGTGGTGTGATAGTACTTTGAAATTCAATAAAGTTCTTTTCGAGAATTGCAATTTTGTAATGGTATGGTTCCGGTATTACGATGTTCGTAACACCGTAAAATATGTATCTATCAATACTTTAGGAGAAAATCGCCGTTGAATCTTGCGTAACTGTGAGGTGTTCATGCCCGTAACTGCACCCCGCAGCAGTGCGGGCGCGCCTACCGCGGCGGCTCGTGCGCGTGGGCGCGCGTCTGCGTGCTGCGGCTGCGCGTGCGGCGCGCGCGCCGGCGCTACGTGCCGCCCGCGCCCGCGCGCGGGCTGTCCGCGCGCTGCTTGCTGATGTACACCTGCAGGCGAGAGACGAACGTTCGATACAACTGTTTCATTCAATCTCAAATACATTCATTCATTCACTGATAGACAACGCACGCTGCTGAGCAACAACATGAAATTTTGCACAACAGTCTCTTAAACTAGTTGAATTTTAGAAAAAAAATAGGGTAGGTACTTATAATAGCTGAATGGAGTAGAAGCCTACGGCATAGATAATTTTTAAGTTATTATTTTTTAAATTGAATAGAATTTTAAATAGAAATTGATCTAGCAATAATTACTACACATTTGAAGTAAACAACATACAAGAACAATAAAACGGAAATTTTGAAAAATAATAAAAAATCTAGTATACAATGTGTAACATAATTAACGCAAGACCTGATACACCTCAATGAGTATTGATTTAAGAGCGTTCATCCGTTAGAGCCACGCTGCAGTCAAAATTATTGATTTCCGACGGACAATAAAACCATAATGTGTTTAATTTATAGATAAGATATTGACGTCATATTATTGGGAATTTCATAATCTAGTGCACGTCTGAAAAACATTTTCAATTATTTGTTTTCAGTTTTCTCATTAAAATAGTTTTTATGCAAGCCTTTTTTTAAACTAGCGGTCGACGGTCTACGCAGATGCGAGATATTAGTAAAACCATATTCGACAAGCTTATAACAACATTACTTTATATAAAATAATAACACGTATTAGTACATGGCTGAAAAAAAAAACACGCATACCTACTGTAAATTTTCATTCAAGAAAAGTATATTCAAATGTGTAATTTTTAGCCACTTTTCGAGATATGAAACGTGTTAGTTTAGAACATTGAGATAGGAAAAACATGGAGGCGCCGCGTTATATTTGACATACACTTTGCATACAAATATGAGTGAAATACGATACAGACTGTGAAATATCGTCTTGTCTCATTCTATCTAATGAAATAATCATATGTGATAAAAGAGACAACAATATTTAAGTTGTTGCTCATTATGGTAACATTTTGTCGTGACGTAGGGACAGTTGTAGGTAAGTGCCCTATCAGCCATTTTATGCGACATCTATTTAGTCTGTGGCGACGAGTATCGTGGTAGTTGTGCTGTCAAATGGTTGTTTATTTTTTGTGTTATTGAGATTTGCGAGAATATTACGAGAAGTTTACCTTTAAAAATGAATGTAAATGTTGGAAAACAGCAAACCAACATGCCTATGTGTTATATTGTGAAGTGTGGTGCAAGAAAGAATGGAAATCAACCTCAATTGTCTTTGCATAGGTTAGTAGCCGGTTTTCATGCATTATTACATAAATTCATACACGTTCGATGAACAAATTGTTACTCAATCGTGATTTTAAGGCTAAAGTATATTTGGTAAGGTATATTTGGGGTCATTTTCGTATAACAGACCTATTTATTATTTCATTCGTTTGTTTACAATAATATGTCATAGTGGAATAGTGTTGTACCGTTGCTGTAATAGTTTCCGAAACTAGTTCCTCCGCTGAAACGATATCGGTACAATCAGCGATGTTAACATAAATCGTTCTGCGTGTCCTAATCGGTCCGAGTGACTTTGCTTGGTCACAGCACCGGGAGACAGTTTTATATGATGATAAAATAAGACGTCGACATTTAGTTATTTATTTTAGTTAGATAATGGTGCCGATTCTGTTGTACACCGAACTAAACTAACTAAACTATCACTAAAATTCCTTACTTTTGGCTATGAGAATCTTAACGCTATTCTGCAAAATAAAATCTCTAAATTTAAAAACAATTTTCACACATCTAAAATCAAATTTGACAATTATTGCGACTCCACGTGGTACTTGTTTGCCGTACCACGTGATCTTTTTTTAGAGCCGTAGGCGCGCATTATGTGCGGCCTCGACTTGTTTTGTATGGAATTTTTTACTTTTTGTATGGAAAATATAAAAAAATATTACCAACACGTTGAGATTTATAGGTTTACGGGTTGCAAAGGGGGTCGAAATTTTCATTATTTTTGCGATACGACACACCGTTTTCGAGATATAAGCAAAAGAAAAGAAAAAAAGATACAGTACTGTTTTTGCATCTGAAGTCGAGGTGTTGGTGTGAATTTTAGTTCATGACAACTAATTTTATTCCACACCTTTTTAATCGCGATTAAAAATAGTCAGATTTAGTTAAGACGATCAAAATTTTAGGTGAAAAACGTAAAATTCAGAATAGCAAAATTGCCATTTTCACTAAATTATAATCTCAGTGCCATCTTAGTGCTGTCAAACTAAAATATAGTTAAGTTGTGTCAATTTAGTCAATTTCAGAATGGGAAATCGTCGTTTGACAGGAATAAACTAAATTTTGGTGATTTTTAGTCTAGTTTAGAGAATTTTGTGACAAGAGAATCGGCACCATTAGCAGCAACTCTAACCAAAATGAATTATTGATCAAAATACTTACCTTTTTTATAGGTTTCCTAAAAATGAAGGATTAAAGAAAAAGTGGTTAGAGGCTATTGGTGAAGAAAATATTAATCCGCGACATAAAAAATGGTACCTCTGTTCACTTCACTTTTAAGAAAGCAGTTTCAATAGAACACTTGATGTAATGAGATTACATGATTACTCTGTTCCCACAGTATTTTCGGTAAGTGTAAATAATAATTGATTAATAATAGCCCGGCCCTTTGGCCTGAAATAAATAATTAGATGTATTAATTACATCAATAAATCATATTGTAAATTGCTTATTGCTTATTAGTATCTATTTTTTTCAGGCACCTGGCAAAAAACAACGTCACGAGTCATCTGTATTATGTTAAACGAGAAACATTCAAAACACGGACGTTTCTCCACGTATCATCACATCTACTGTAATGCCTCCATTACAGTTCCCCACCGAATTGTGGAAACAGACGAAACAGTGCACAAAGTGGTGTGTATCTACTGAAACGTTTTTGATGCTAGAAAATTACAGGAGGTTCTTACGAAAATTAAAATTTTATAACATTACGATAATAATGAGAAAACATTGAAATCCGAATGAGACATTTTTACAAAGTAGAAAAATAAAGTATTTTTGGAACAAAATTACCCACAGGAGATAAATTATCAAAAATGAAATTTGGCGATGAAATGAGCTGAGTTCTCTCTTATTTAAGGTGTGGTTACGGTACCAATGACGTATCCTCTCTGTTCCGTAGCTGTACTACAGGTCCACCTGTCAGTGATTTATCAGCACGTTTTCTGATCTTCGTGTTAAAGTATAAATAATATACAATTGGATTTTTTAGGATCTATAGACTTAGCATGAAACAAATATTACAAAGCAGCATTTTCGACGCAAGTTGATGATTGAAGTAATTTTAATTTATTTTTTCAGGTTGTACAAATTGAAAAAAATAAGGCTTTAAAAGAAAAATGTGTCAATCAACAACAAAAAGTTAAACGCCTTATCGAAAAGATTCAAAAGAAAAACAAAAAAAAATGCCAATTTGATAGATATTATAGAAGACCTTCGAAGAAAAAATTGTATCAACATGGAACAGACTGTTGTAATAGAAGAATTGGCGGGACCAATAAACTTCTTAAAAAGACAAATTAATAAGTCCAAAGGTTTACCCGCACCAAAAAAATACTCTGAAACTGACTGGACAGGTACACACAATTTGTGTGGTTCTTTCCTCAAAAGACCATTTCAGACAGCGATCTATACAGCCTTCACGTGATCTGACCAAGATTTTGTCTGGACTTTAAAAGATACTGTGACCACGGAGCTTCTTTCGGCCTTTCTTCTCAGAGTAGTCAGATAGGAAGCGCCGCCGCCGACCTAATTTAGTTTTTAAAATACGATTGACGTGTAAAAGTGTTTGTACACACCTACTTACAGAAATAAAATCATTTATCATTTATAATTATTATCACACCAATAAACATATTTTAAGTAAAAAAATAATTATTTTTATTTTTACTCCACAACTCACTCTTTAATAAATAGTTAGGTATGTTACACAGACATGTTGTATACACAAGTTTTTAATTCTGTACAGAAAAAAAACACTTGATATGAGTTTTATCCTCAGATAACAGACGGTAAGTAAACTACTCATCTTTTTCTGTTACAACAGATTTTAAGTAAGTATATAATTATGAACCAAACGTGATATCAAGTAAGACTCGTATCGATACTCGTTATAGTAACACCAATATTCCTTGATTGCCACAACCCTAGCAATGGCAGCCATTTTATGAGACATTATGAGTGGTAGGTAGACACCTTTTTTCTGTTGATATTTCCAGTCCATACTATTATAAGTCAATGGTTTAGAATGAAATCCAAGGTATATTTTTTTCTTTTGAACCTGTAAATGAAGACACAATTACGTTCTAAAACTTGGTTCAAATATTTTTTTAATAACTTTTATATGTTTATTTTACTATGAATTATTTAGTACTGCTATATAACCGGCGCGGATTCACGGCAGCGCTCACCGCTGGCTGGAGGCTTTGAGTTAGCTCGAAGGCACCACAGGATTGACCGGTTAAGCAGTCACGACCTCTCAAGGCTCAGTGCCGGCTGAGGCCTTTCAGAGTTAGGACGTGTATCGCGGGGTGCATGTTGAAGAGCCTCCTCGTGGCGCACTCTGGGCAACGCCGACTCCAATTGCCCACCAAGTTTTGGTGGACAATTGGGGCTGGCGGCTAATCTTCAACAAACGGGGAAAGGTCATGGTTCCAATCACCGATCATGCTTGATGGTCGGTGAAGGGAACCGGGCTATAGAGGGTCAATACGTCCACTCCTCCTGTACGGTTAAGCAACCGCACATTGTACTTTACTTTGGCCTAGTTAGAATACTGCACATTTTGTTAATTTATAAAATGCAATATAGTCACGTACGCAAGAACGTCAGTCTTCGATGTAATATCGAGCTCGCGCAACATTTAACATTTAAACATTTTTTTATAACATTTTTTATTATATTATTTTAGTGCATTTTCGTATTAAAATACCTTTTTGAACATTAACATTCATTTTATTAACATTCCATATTAACTGTAAGGTTTGCCCTTACATTTTGGTCCTTCGAGCCATTAAGTGTAAAATCAGTGCCGTGGTACGTTTTCACTCGATGGGAACATTTATTTTGAACATTACACTAACTCACACACACATTAATCGGAACATTAAAAAACAGTGTGAACAGTGACAATCAGTTAGATTACATAGAACGAGGTGAAGTATAAGCAGCAGGCGTATGAAGCGAATCCGGTGAGCACGTTCCATATTACCTACTTTTCTGAAATTTTGGATTTGTGTACCAAGAAACAACAATGTCTTCTTACGATGCTTTACTTGAATCTCAATCTGCCAATCTTAACTCTATCAAACGTATAAATGAAAACTTTAAGAAAGATAGTTCAACTCGTAAAACCACTCTTGAGTATCACGATGAAAGACTTCAAAACCTGGAGGAGTATTGGAGTGAATTTAAAAACAACGACATCCAATTAGCCTTATTTGAAGGCAAGAAGTCTGGACCTTACTATGAGAATCGCATTTACGAGCGTTTGGAACAAATATACGAAGAGACGAAGAGTATGATAAATAAGTCGAAACAAAGATTATTGGCGAAAATCGAAGACGACAAATTTACTTCGTTTACTCAGTCACAACAACAAGAAGAAAGGTCAAGTGCTCAAGAGGTTGTTAAAGAACAACGGGAAAGAGACGAGGTCGCGGATGATGTGAGGAACACGACGTCAAATGAAGAGTTAGTCGTTGATCAACGGACTAAAGATATGATAAATGAGCAGCGGTCAAACATCAAGGCGTTTGAGCGAACAGTACGTAACATGGATATTGAAAATTTGAAAGAAAAGTGGCAACTTGAAGATAAATTGAGGTCAGTTACGCAACGTTGGGAAAAAGTCGATACCACGTATTGGAAGCTGGACAACATGTTAGTCAACATGCAAGCATTTGAAAGTGATTATAACAGACTAGAAAGGTTGTATGAATTCAGTAAGGAACAAATTAACAAGAAGATCTGGGATAACAAACACCAGGAAAAATCCACGCCTCAAATTGAACTTCCGATTTTCAGTGGCAGCTATGCCCAGTGGACAACATTTAAGGACTTGTTCGTGGAAATCGTGCATCGTAACACTTTTATCTCGAACGCTCAAAAAATGCAACATTTAAAGGCGAAGTTAAAGGGAGAGCCCGAGCGATTAATACAGCACATGAACATTAGTGCTGACAACTACGAAGCCAGTTGGCGGATACTTCAGCAGAGGTACGACAATAAGAGGCTGTTATTTACCTACCAAGCCAACACGTTACTGAGTCTACCCAGCATACAAACCCCAACGGCATCACTACTGAAAAGAATGCATGATACGACCATTGAGTGCCTCCAGGCTATTCAGAATCTGAAATACGATACTTCTAGTTGGGATCCTTTAGTGGTTCACATTTTGATGCAAAAGCTAGACGCAGACACATGCCAGTCCTTCAAAGAATCCATGGAAAATCCAAGGGAAATGCCATCATTAAACGAGTTCCTGAAATTCATCGAAACCAAGTTCATGTCAATGGAATCGGGTACAAACCCGAACCGCCCGCGGAACGTTAACAGTCAACAGCAAAACACTCAGCCGAAAACAGTACATAATGCAACATACAGCAAGCCTAAGGCGCAGCAACAGACCAGTCCAGGTGGAACTAAGAACACGCCGAGAACATTCCATTACAAGCAAACATCTCATCATTATTTTATAACTTGTCCTAAATGTAATAAGCAACATGGTCTCTATAATTGCAGAGAATTCTTAAGTATGTCACCAGACGAAAGGTTAAAAACCGCCAACAACCTACATGTATGTCTAAATTGCCTGTTTAGTCATAACGGCGAAAAATGCACGTCGGAAAAAAAGTGCAAGCACTGCGATGAGCCGCATAGCAGCATTTTGCATGACGCGATTGGAGTTGCGAAATCGAGAACCAACAGAGCTAATGTAGGTCAACAAGTAAACACGCATTTAGCTCATGACAACTCAAATGAGGTACTACTAGCCACGGCCCAGGTCAAAGCAATGGCCAATGACGGAACTATGGTCATTTTACGCGCTTTATTGGACCAGGGCTCTCAAGTCAGCCTCATTACAGAAAATGCTGCACAAAAATTGCAATTAAAGCGAGAAAGGATGAGCGCGGTGGTGTCAGGTGTTGGGATTTCGGCCACCACCAACTGTAAAGGACTGCTCCATCTTAAGTGCCAAGCGATATACAACAATTTTAACATTAACATTAATGCAATTATTATGAAGAAAATAACAAACAAACTGCCAAGTAAGACAATAAATAAAGATAGTTTTGAACACTTGCAACATTTGCAACTCGCTGATCCAGATTTTAACATTTCTCAGGATATAGATTTACTATTGGGAGCCGAGGTGTATTCTGAAATATTGTTAGAGGGGCTAATAAAAGCAAACACGTCATCCGTTATAGCACAACAAACACATTTAGGCTGGATAGTATGTGGTAATTACAAAACATTCAATTGCCATGTAATTGTCAACAACATTCAGGATATTGCACAATTCTGGGAACAGGAGTCTTTGCAAGAAGAGAAAGAAGATGTCGACCCAGACAACAAGTGCGAACAGCTGTACAAAGAGACAACAACACGACTTCCCGATGGACGATACCAAGTTCGTCTCCCCCTCAAGGACAATTTTATTGAACAATTAGGAACATCGAAACCACAGGCAATCGCTCAATTTCAGCAACTAGAGCGAAGGATGGTTAAAAACCATGCGTTTGCAAGGGATTATAAAGCCTTTATGGAAGAATATGAAGAAATGGGTCACATGGAGAAAGTTGAAAACAACACTGGGAACAAAAACATGGAATATTATCTTCCACACCATGGGGTAGTGCGGCCAGGTGCTATCACAACGAAACTCAGAGTTGTGTTCAATGCATCGGCAAAAACAAGTTCAAAACGCAGTCTTAATGACTTGATGGAGGCAGGATCGAAACTACAAAAAGACATCTTTAGTATCTTGCTGAAATGGAGACAATACAAATATGTCTTAACATCAGACATTGAGAAAATGTACCGATTTATAATGGTGCATCCAGAACATCAACCTCTACAGAAAATAGTGTGGAGGGATTGTCAACAGCAACTGCTAAGAGAATATCAACTATGTACAGTTACCTATGGTACCAAGGCCGCTCCATTCTTAGCTCTCCGAACACTTCAACAACTAGCAAGGGACGAAGGTGACAAGTACCCGGAAGCTAAAAACATCCTACTCAACCAATTTTTTGTAGATGATGCGTTATTCGGAAAGGATACCATAGATGAGGCCCGAGATACAAGAGATCAACTTATACAGTTATTGAAGGAAGGAGGGTTCAATCTCAGAAAATGGTCGAGTAACGAACGTCAACTGCTAGAAGATCTGCCAGAACATATGATTAGTCCAGTCAGTTTAAACTTTACAGAGGCATCAGCGTCCAAGACGTTAGGCTTGGCATGGGATCCGAAACAAGATGAATTTATATTTTCAACCACACTAAAAAACAAAACCAACACTGAAACCAACAAGAATTCGTCCAAACGGCAAATCTTAAGCGACATATCAACAATTTTTGATCCATTGGGGTTACTATCCCCAATAACGATCAAGGCAAAAATCTTATTCCAACAGATCTGGAAGTACAAAATCGACTGGGATGATACAGTTCCAGATGGAATAGAAAAGGAATGGAGAACATTAAAGACAGAATTAACAAACATGCAACCGTTCAAAATTAACCGATGGCTTGGATTAGAAGCAAACAAGAATTGGGAATTACACGCATTTTGTGACGCATCAGAAAAAGCGTTCTCGTGTGTAGTGTACAGTAAGATTACAGAGGGAAAACAGCAACAGATTGCATTGGTTGCGGCAAAAACAAAGGTCGCTCCAATACAAAAACAACAAACACTTCCCAGACTTGAGTTATGCGGTGCTCAGCTGTTAGCTCAACTGGTAAAGAAAATAAAACATTGCCATGATAAGCCTAACATTAAAGTTACAGCATTGACGGACTCGATGATCGTACTTGGCTGGCTGAATGGAGATGTCTCGCGATGGAAAGCCTTCGTCGGACACAGAGTGCAAGAGATCATATCTGTAGTGCCCGCAGGGAGTTGGAAGCACGTGAGATCGGAGCAAAACCCGGCTGACTGCGCGTCACGTGGACTACTGCCGTCTCAGTTACACAACTTTCCTCTGTGGTTTAATGGACCTGAATGGCTTAACAGTGAATTCATTCCTGATACACATGACACGATAAAGATGCCTGAAATAGAAGTTAAAAAGGTGCATGCAGTTACGTCACAAACTACGGAAAACAAAAACATCAACCTTGTAACAGAACTACTTAACAAGAACAGCTGTGTTATGACTATAATACGCATCGTAGCTTGGGTGTCGCGTTTCATAACAAAGACGTCGCAAAGCAATCGGCTCGGGGAAGACGCAGCTATGAATCATCCAAACATGAATGACCCGCCCGCGTCAAAACAATGCAACTTAACACTCGCTGATATTCGATGCGCCACTAACATAATAATAAAACATGTACAAAATGAATATTACGAACAAGAAATCCATGAATTAAAGACTAAAGGAAGGGTAAGCAAAAATAGAGGACTCCAGAAACTGTGCCCTTACCTGGATGAAAATAACATATTACGTGTCGGAGGGAGACTACATTATTCAAATTTACCAGAAGAAACAAAACACCCAGCTATCATCCCAAAAAACAGCAAACTGGCGTATCTCTTAATTGCCCGTGCGCATGCTACAACACTACATGGTGGAGCGAGACTAACTATGGCTACATTGAGACAGAAATACTGGATCACAGGAGGAAATAATACTGTTAAAAAATACCTGCAGGACTGTGTAAAATGTTGTCGCTTCAAACCATCTAAACAATACCAATTGATGGCTGACCTACCCAGGGAGAGAATAACACAATCACCACCATTCTATCACACAGGAGTGGACTTCACAGGGTTTGTTAATGTTAGATTAAACAAGGGCCGGGGCGTCAGAACGAGCAAAGGATACGTCGTTGTATTCGTATGCATGACAACAAAGGCGGTGCATTTAGAACTTGCATCAGATTTATCATCTCAAACATTTATACTGGCTCTCAACCGCATGATTGGACGACGAGGCTGTCCGAAGCATATTTATTCAGACAATGGAACAAACTTTGTTGGAGCCGAAAGGGAGTTAGCCAAACAACTGCATATCTCACAAACATTGAACAACGACACCTTATCGAAAAAGAGTAACGAGATGGGGATAGAATGGCATTTCAACGCCCCAAGCTGGCCGACTGCGGGAGGACTTTGGGAGGCTGCAGTTAAGTCAATGAAATATCACCTAAAGCGTGTCCTAGGAGAGCAAAGGTTGACATACGAAGAGTTTTTAACACTGCTTACACAAATAGAAGCCTGTATGAACTCTAGACCACTTTGCCCTTTAACAGAGGACGTGGACGATATTGATTACCTTACACCTGCACATTTTTTAATTGGCCGACCTTTAACATTCTTACCAACGGAAAATATCGAAAATCAAAACATCAACATTCGACATAGGTGGCAGTTATTAGACAAAATGAAACAAGGGTTTTGGAGCAGATGGTCATCAGAATACCTGCAACAACTTCAAGTTCGTAGTAAATGGCTAAACCAAACAAATAATTTAACAATAGGGGATATTGTCTTAATTAAAGAAGACTGCCTTCCGCCTGCGAAATGGGCACTTGGCAGAATACAGGAAGTTCACCCGGGGAGAGACAATCTAGTCAGAGTTGTGACGTTAAAAACTAAAACAGGGCTACTAACAAGACCAAAAACAAAATTAGTGAAACTCCCAATACCAGAATCTCCTATAGAAGTACCTGACACCACCACCTCCAATAACAAAAACTGCACTGAAAAACAAAAGGCTACAACAAATAATACTAACAGGAAACAACGTTTTAAATCAAGCAAGATAAGTTCCAGCCTGCTATGTATCCTCGTAACATTACTTACGTTATTTCAACCCACAAGGCAGAGCAGTGACGGCATAAACGTCACACCGTTTGAACCAAATAGAGGAGTGTATTTTGACAAAATCGGCAATTTGCAAACCGTACATGATGACTGGAAGATTGTAACATATTATAACATGACAACTTACTGGCAAGGCATGGAAAATATACATAGAGTTGTGAAACATCTAGGAGAAAGGTGTGAGCAATTTGCATACCAAACATTGTGCAAAACCATCATGACAGAATTCAAACAGGAACTCGATGAACTTGATCATAACAACTACATGTTGGAAACTCATCATGGGCAGACAAGGGGGCGCGTTACCCGAGGCCTCGTCGATGGAGTAGGTTACCTTGCAAACAGCCTATTCGGCGTGCTAGATGAAAGGTTCGCAACACAATATAAAAAAGACATAGAAACATTACATAATAACAGAGACCATCTATTAAATCTGATCAAAGGTCAAACCTCAATCATTGAGGCACACAATAACATTTTAAAGAGAAACGAAGAAGCGATGAACACTCAGTTCAATCTATTAGAGCAACACCTTAATGCTACAGATAATTATCTAAAGAAATTGGACGAAGCTGTTCAACAAGACGAAGCGTTGAACTACTTTAACATCATGGCTCTGACAAGTTCAACAATTCTATCCAAACTCCGCCACATACAACAGATGCTTTTAGACACAGCTATTAACATTCACCATGGTCATGTAGACACCAGACTTTTACCGCAGAACCAACTCTTTCAGGAGCTTAACATTATCTCTGGACAATTGCCACAACAATTATCGCTACCCGTTGACAACATTCAAAACCAATTAGCTGATATTTACAAACTACTAGAAGTAAAATCTAGATTGTTTGAAAATTATTTCATCATCGAAATAACATTGCCACTAACGGGTGACACTCCATTCACTATATATAAAACAGTTCCCATTCCGATGATCAAAAATAACAACCAGTCAATTACAATGAAAACAAACTCAGAATATGTTGCAGTAAATGTGAGAAAAGAGACATACATGCAGCTAACACACAATGACCTGGAACATTGTATTAAAATAGAACCAAGGACATATGTATGCTCACTAAACAAACCAACACGCAATATGCGAAATCATCAAATTCCATGCGAAATCGGCGCAATAACAAACATTACATTATCAAAATGTATCTACACATCCGAGTCCTGCAACAACAAATGGACACCATTACAAAAACCAAATACCTGGCTCTATGTCTGCTGCACGGATTGTCAACTGCAAATCATCTGTGAAGGTCGTATGATCACGAAGGCAATACGGTCAACGGGAATTTTAGAAGCCAAAGAAGGATGCATAATTAGAAACAACGAAGAAACATATTATACACAAGTTTACTACACAAACAAAATTTATGTCAACCCGGAAATAGCGCTGATAAACCTGGATGACATCAACAATTTAACATCGGTACAACCGCTTGATTTATCAACAAGCCAACATAATACGCATTTTGTGAAAAACGATTATGAAAAACTTCATAATTCGTTGAAAGAATTGGAAGATCAGACCAAACAGACTGAAATGTCGCAACACGATGTCCATCAATACATCATTTCGTACTCTACGATGGGACTTCTAATCATATCAATTTTCGTCGCGGGAGGAGGAGCCTACGTGTACTGCAAACGCTGTGGCAAGCTCGCCGTCAGCGCCGCCGACGCGCCAACCAGATTACCGCCACAGAAGCCACCAAGAGCTACAGCATCCACCTACGCGACACCTCATTCTTTTAACATTTAACTTTATTTACATTTTAATCATTTTATTAACATTTTTTTTTCTATGAATTTATATAAATTGATAGAATATTCTTTAATAAGTTATCTTAAATGATTACTTTTTGCCCCGCCAAGATGTACGGTTAAGCAACCGCACATTGTACTTTACTTTGGCCTAGTTAGAATACTGCAAATTTTGTTAATTTATAAAATGCAATATAGTCACGTACGCAAGAACGTCAGTCTTCGATGTAATATCGAGCTCGCGCAACATTTAACATTTAAACATTTTTTATTATATTATTTTAGTGCATTTTCGTATTAAAATACCTTTTTGAACATTAACATTCATTTTATTAACATTCCATATTAACTGTAAGGTTTGCCCTTACACCTCCACTGCTTACAGAGGAAGTTGAGTGGGCGTAGACGGAGAAGGGCCGCCGCTGCGGTGCAGGCGCACCAAAGCGGCACGTGTTTCTCTCCTTGAGGAGCAGGCCTCGAGGGGAGAACTTTCGGCGGGTTCGCTGAGTCGGGTCGGCCGGACAGCGAACGGAGGCATGCCTAATGCCGCCGCCGGGGGGGCTTGGCTTAATTGCCTGGCCCAGAGGAAGGCTACCTCTAATATAAAAAACCACCCAATCCTAAGCTTCGAAGCGCTGTGAGAGGATGTATGGCTGGAGGGAGTCCAGTCGTTAGCGCTTCCCCTGCAGAGCACCTGCCGCACTCTGCAGTATGTAGGCTTACCGGGCATCTAGGCTCTGCCCGGTGGACATCATAACCTATATCTATCGCCCCCACCTCCGGCTGGCGCTGAATGGCAAGTAGCCGGGGAGAAGAGGAAGGCCAGGCAGGCGGCAAGGGCGGCCAAAAGGAAGGAGAGGCAGCAGCGGCGCAAAGAGCGAAGCGTCGCGGCTAGGCTCCGCGCCCCGAAGTCCGCAGCTGTAGTGATTACACTACAGCCGGAAGCGGTGAAGAAGGTCGTGTCTTACCGCGACGTGCTAGCCAAGGTGGGGAAGGCGGTAAGCCTCAAGGAGATCGGCGCCACCGAAGGCATCCGGGTAAGGCTCACGGCGACTGGGGCCCGGATGCTGGAGATCCCGGTGCGGCCAGCGGCCCGGCCGCTGACGCTCTGGCCGAAAGGCTTAGGGCGTCCTTAAATGCGGACGAGGCCCGAGTGTCCAGGCCCACCAAATGCGCTGACTTGCGCATCCTGGGCTTGGACGACTCTGTGACGGAGGGAGAGGTGATGGCCGCCGTCGTTAGGACTGGGGGGTGCTCTGCCGAGCAGGTGAGGGCAGGCACCATCCGTCCTGACTTCAATGGGATGCGAGCCGTTATGGTAAGCTGCCCCATGTCGGCGGCCAAAAAAATAGTCGAGGGCCGAAGGCTACTACTGGTGGGCTGGGTTTCCGCGCAGGTAATACTGCTGGAACCCAGACCTCTGAGGTGCTTCCGCTGCCAGGTGGGCAACCACGTGGGAGCTCAATGCACCTCAGAGGTGGACCGCAGCCACCATTGCTTCCGCTGTGGTCAGCCCGGTCACAAGGCCGGCTCTGGTAATGCCGCGTCGCACTGCACCGTATGTGCGGCAGCTGGCAAGCCGGTCGATCACCGGGTGGGGAGCAAGGCCTGCGCTCCACCCGCCACAGCCAGGGGCAGGGGCAAGCCCTCCGCCACCGCCGTCACTGCCGCAGCCACCGACACTGCCACCGCCACTGCCGCCTCGACCGCCGTCACCACCGCGGCGGGGCCCTCACAGAGGGCTCAGGAGGAGGCTGACATGGAGTGCCAATAACGGCCCCATAACGCCTCCTCCAGGCGAACATCAACCACTGCGCCTCCGCTCAGGATCTGTTGCTCCAGAGCATGGCGCAGTGGTCGATTAACATCGCCGTGGTCGCTGAGCCGTACTTTGTCCCGCCCAGGGATGACTGGGTGGAGGACCTGAGCGGCTCAGTGACCCTAATTTCGTCGGCCGCCGCCGGTACTCCGTCCCTAGAGGCAGTCACGAGGGGACGGGGTTGCGTGGCAGCACGGTTCGGGGAGATTGTAGTGGTGGGGGTATACTTCTCCCCGAACCGAACTCTTGCCGAGTTCCACAACTCCCTTGCGGAGTTGAAAGTCGTCGTCGTCGGGTTCCGTTCCCTCCCCGTGCTCGTCCTCGGGGATTTCAATGCCAAAAATGTGGCATGGGGTTCCCGGTATACGGACACACGGGGCAGGATGGTGGAGGACTGGGCTCTGGAGACAGGCCTGGTCGACCTAAATCGGGGTTCTGTCCCCACGTGTGTGCGGATGCGGGGCGAATCGGTGGTGGACATCTCGTTCGCCAGCCCCGCTCTGTCACCGCGTGTCCATGACTGGCGTCATAGAGGGGGGTGGAGACCTATTCCGACCACCGGTACATCCGGTTTGACGTCTCCGCCCAGACCTCGAGCGCGCTGGTCCGACAGGCCCCGAGTGGTCCGCGGTGGGCGCTGAAGCAGCTGGACCGGGAGCTCCTCCTGGAAGCCTCGATCGTGCAGGCCTGGGTGTCATCACCGGACAGACCTGCTGACATCAACGTCGAGGCGGAGTGGTTCCGGGAGGCCATGTCCGAAATATGTGACGTGGCAATGCCCCGGGCCCAGCCCGGACGCGCTCAGCGCCTGGTGTGCTGATGGTCGCCGGAGTTGACGACTTTGCGCAGTGCGTGCTTCGCTGCGCGACGCCGGTACACCAGGCACCGCAGGCTCCGTATTCGCCCTCCGGATACGGAAGCCATTCAGGCGGAGCTGTACGAGGGGTACAGAGCGGCGAAGACCGCCCTCCAAGCGGAGATCCTGCGGGTCAGGAGACTGGCCCGCGAGGAGTCCCTGGAGACTCTGAACAGGGACCCGTGGGGACGCCCCTACAAATTGGTGCGTGAGAAGCTCCGCCCATGGGCTCCCCCGCTGACGCAGAGTCTCCGGCCCCAGCTCGTGGAGGACGTGGTGAGCACTCTGTTCCCTTCTAGAGGGGACCATATCTCCCCGCCCATGGCTCCGCCTACTGTGGTGCTGAATGCGGACCACACCGCCGACGACGACGACGATGCTCCGGAGGTGACCGAGGTAGAGTTGCGAGTGGCGGTACGTAGGCTGAGTGCCAAAAATACCGCCCCAGGACCCGATGGCTTACCTGGGAAAGCCTGGGTCCTGGCCTCGGAGGCTCTTGGGCCTCGACTAAGGGGGCTCCTAAGCGCATGCATGGAGGGGCCAGTTCCCACTTCGTTGGAAGACGGGGAAACTGGTCCTCATCAAGAAGCCGGGGCGCCCAGCGGACTCTCCGTCCGCTTACCGGCCCATCGTGCTGCTCGACGAGGTGGGCAAGCTCTTTGAGAGAGTCATTGCAGACAGCCTCGTCGGGCGGCTGGTGCGGGTGGGGCCGGATTTGGCGGAGAGCCAGTTTGGCTTCCGCAGGGGGCGCTCTACGGTGGACGCCATCATGCTCGTGCGGGCCCTCACGACGGGGGATGCTGTGGCCCGGGGTGGGGTCGTCCTTCAATACCCTGCCCTGGAGTTGCATCAGGGAGGCACTCCGGTATCACCGGATGCCGACCTACCTCTGTCGTGTGGTCGAGGCCTATTTGACGGACAGGGCCGTCGATCACCAGGGAGTATGGAACCGGCAAGAGATGTCGTGCGGTGTCCCACAGGAATCGGTCCTGGGGCCGCATCTGTGGGACATCGGATACGACTGGGTGCTGCGCGCCGACCTCCCTAGCGGCGTCAGCGTGGTTTGTTACGCTGACGACACGCTGGTCCTGGCACAGGGGAGTCGCACCAGGCGGCGGCCGAACTAGCGACACGCGGGGTTGCGACAATGGTCGAGAGGATCCGGCAATTGGGACTCGAGGTGGCCCTGCACAAGTCCGAGGCCATGTGTTTTCATGGTCCTCGGAACACGCCATCGTCGGGTTCCCAAATAACGGTAGGAGGGGTTCACATCGGCGTCGAGTCGACGATGAAGTACCTGGGACTCGTCCTCGACAGCCGGAGGAACTTCGTGGAGCATTTCCGACGTTTGGCTCCCAGACTGGAAAGGGCCGTTGCTGCCTTAAAGCGGCTCCTGCCCAATCTAGGGGGGCCAAACGCCTCCTGCCGGAGGCTCTACGCGGGGGTCGTGCGGTCCATGGCCCTTTACGGGGCACCGGTGTGGGCGCGTTCCTTGAGGCGGCGGCCAGCCCGCTGGTTGAACGCGCCCCAAAGGGTCATGGCCACCCGAATGGTCCGGGGATACCGTACGGTCTCCGGTAAGGCGGCGAGCCTCCTTGCCGGATTACCGCCATGGGATCTGGAGGCAAAAGTCCTCGCGCACATTTGGGAGTGGCGCGAGGAGGCGAAACGCCGGGGCGTAGCTACGCTGTCGCGAGAAATCACGGTACAGCGGACAGAGCTCCGGCGGGATCTCAGGGCGGCATGGAGAGTGCGATTGTCGCAACCCAGCGCTGGGCACGCCACAATTGCGGCGATAAGTCCCCTCTTTGAGGAGTGGCTAGAGAGGCGCCACGGCGTCCTCACCTTCCGCCTGACGCAGGTCCTCACCGGACACGGTTGTTTCGGGAGGGTCCTGTTCCGGATAAGGCGGGAGGAAATGCCCGGGTGTCACCATTGTGTGGATCGCTCGGAGGACACGGTGGAGCATACGGTGGAGGTCTGCCCAGCTTGGGCGGAGCACCGTCGTGTCCTCGTGTAGGCGATTGGCGGTGGCGATCTCTCGCGTCCGGCCTTGGTCCAGGCCATGGTACGGAGCGAGAGGGTTTGGAAAGCCGTCACCTCCTTCTGCGAAGCAGTAATGTTCGCGAAGGAGGAGGCGGAACGCGTGAGGCAGAGGCAAAATTCGCGCCCTCACGCCCCTAGCCGCCGCAGGAGACGCCCTGGGCGTCGGGAATCGCAGGCCGATTCCCGGCCACCGTAGTTGCGAACGGCAAGCAATGGGCAGCTCGCCGTTCGATAAGGACCAGGCCCGGGTCGACGGCGCGTTGTGTTCCACGCGCGCCTCAAAGAGATGTCAGCACCAATGACGGGGTTTGATTTGATTTTGCAAACGTTTTAAACGCGGCAGTACCATGGGCGCGGCCGCGTGAAAGAAATGTGCGTGCGTCTCGATCGCACGTACAACTTTCATTCAAGTCTACGTAGTTTACTATCTCCTATTTTGGCTATTATTAGTTTTACGCACGGGCCGTAGGGAGATGTTTTTGTGATTATTTTAAGGATATTCGTAACTTTTACAATCACAATGGCACTAAGCAAAAATTCTCGTGTATGGCTTCTGTTCCACTTACACCACACGCCATTTTAATTTCCAGACAGTAAAAAAATGCCATCCGGTATAACGAAAAGCCTCCAGACATAACATTACAGTAGTACCCAACTGATATGGCGCGTCGTGAATCTTCGCTCGCGCAGAAAAGAAAGTATGGCTCCGAAGATTAACGAAAGAATGCTCAAAACTTACAATCAACCTTAGGTCACTATTATAAGGTACATAATACACTGCAGCTGTTAGTTCCGTCTCACTCGCAAGTCAAGCCCCTCCGCACAATTACACTTCGTGCCAATTTTATCGGGCCACCAGTTTTTATCAAATATAAATATTTAATTAAAAATACTGGTTATTTAAAATGTACGATTTATTTAATAAACAATTTAGTAAACAACAGAAAAAACTTAATCCAAAGGCCGCACTCCTGCTATCCCAGTATCCCAGTAAAAAGGGGGCACCCTTTTTAAGGAACTCATTTTAAATCATAAAAAGAAACAATTTTTTTGCCACTACGTGTACTTTTACATGTCACGCGGCGCGCGCTAACATGGCCGCAGCTGCCGACCAATAGCGGTACAGGAAAAAGAAGCGCGGTACGTGGAGCGTGCCGATTGGTCAATAGCATTTCCCGCGCTTTAAAAATTAATCTTCTGCACAGGTACATCGGTAAGCCATATCAGTTGGGTACTACTGTACTTGCCGTTGGCAACATTCCCTTTTAACAGCTATACTTTCAGTTTTTGGTAATGTCTACTATACTTGGCGACGTACGCTATTGAAGGCTAGTCCTCACCTGCAGTAACCGGTACTTGCTAACAGATAAATGCTTGAGATGTGGCTGCATGCGCTCCTCTCCGAGCGCGAACGTGAACGCGACCATACAGAACACAGCCGCTTTGCGAACTGCGCTGTTTTGATGGTCTGCCAACTGCGGAGGGAAATGGGGTTTTTAAACAAGATAAATAGTCGAACTTAGGTACTTACTTATACTTTGTATAGTAATTTGAAAGTACGTAACAAGTTGTTAGTAAGTTTGTGAGTTTGAATGCTCGTTAGCCAGTCACGCTTTTTCTTTCAATGGCTGAAAGGATTTTAATTAAGTTTTCGCCATTTATGGGAGACATGAAGCTCTCATGTAATAGGGGCAAGCTTATTGCCACCATCTGGGTACACATTTGTGTTCTGGGCTGCTACTGAAAAATAGTAATGCGAAAACGAAAAAAAAAAATACCCGATCTGGAGATCGAACCCAGGACCACGTGCTCACCAATCGTACTTGTGACCACTAGTCACTAGACCAACACGAGAGTCAACAAGTTAAATAGATAGTGCCTCATCAATAGAGGAACATTTCCATTTCAACGTGATTTCTGAATCACCCTGCCGACTATCTTTAGTGACAGTTCTTAGTTCAGGGGCTAGATTAAAACATATATATATATATTTTGGATAATTTTTCTCGTGATGAGTTTTATTTTAAAGCCGTGTTCTTTATCCTGTAGTGCAGCAGCTCACCTGGCCGACGCCCTCCATGAGGCTCTGCACGACGTCGTCGCTGAGCTCGGCCGGCCGCGCCTTCGCCACCTCGGCCGCCAGCTTGAGCGCGCACAGCGACGTGGGGTAGCCGCGCGTGCGGATCACGGGCTTCAGCAGGGCCAGCACCTGCGGGCATACAGTGGGGTAATATGACACGGTCGTACCTATACTATTGTAATACATTATTATCATACTTATGTTTCACTGTTATTATACTATAACCTTTCTGAAAGTGTGGAGATAGCATTAGAGAAAGAATTGTCAAAATCTATTCATTCGTTTTTGAAAATCTGCGGACAAACGAATATATGAACATACAGGTAACCAGAAACCGTAATTTTTTAAAGTCTGTTAAAATTAGTATTTGAATTGGTAGAAAAATTGCACAGTAAAAGGACGCGACATACGGTTGGACCTGAGGAAACTATAATCTATTGTCCGTCGCTTGACATTCCTTGACGATTGTCTCGTGTTATTTACCAGGTAAGTCTATTTAAACTTTTCAATCTTTTCTTTCAACGTATTAAAATTTTTCTTCAGCTTTCTATGCTATCTAATTTTCATTCTCACCTGGTGCGCGGGCAGAGCGCTGGCGATGTGCGGCATGCCGGCCTCGACGGCGCGCATGAGCTCCTTGTTGAGGCTCTCGTAGGCGTGGATGAGCTTCAGCAGGATGAGGTCGAAGTAGTCCTGCCACTGCGGCCTGGTCTCGGGTCGCCGGCACAGCCAGATCAGGACCTTCACGGCTTCCGTTGCGGCGCGCTCGTTAGCTGTACCCCAGCCTGGCCGATAAATTATTAACGTTCAACAACAGAAAATGATATGAAGGAGCAGGGACGATAGCGTGACGGTCGTGCGGAAGATGGAAGAAGAAATTGTGTTGCCCCAAGTAACATGGGACCAGGGCAGCAAAGTGATGAACAGAAATTTAGATAATCCGCAAACGAAATGCGCCTCGGATGAACGACCTCGAATGAATGAATGAAGTGTTCTTAGATGATGATGAGGCCAATCAAAATAGTTAATTAGTTAAAAAATAATAAACTCACCAGAAGTCTGTTGCGCATTGCTAGCGTTTTCAGTATTTTCTTTATCTCCAACCGTCTCTTCTATTGATAACGCCGCGAGCGCCACCCTCACTATGTTTCTGAAAGAAAAAAGATCGTAAGAGACCAATCAAGTAATACGTAAGCAGAATTTTTTACTAATTTTAACCCAAAACTAACATTTTCTTTAAGCAAAGCCTCGGCAACAGAAGGTGATTGAGTTTAGACATTTTGTAGTTGAAACGGGAATATCTGAATATAAATGTTCAAGGGAAACGGCGACTTGCGAGTCTGATTTTATTATGTTATCATAATAGACAGGCTGTAGCCAGTATTTCGGTTAGTAGACCTTCCCGTTTCACTATTAACAAGTCGTTTTAATTACATTACTACTGCTTTTAATCTTCGAACTAAAACAACGCGTCTTAGCCATACAACAAACTTTTTTAAATAATTTAGAATAATTAAAATTTTTATTTTCTTGTTCTCGCACACTATTGTCTACATTTCTTTTTCACTTCTCCTTTCGCAGGTCTGCTGGAAGAAAATTCTTAAGAAATAAGCAGTACATTTGTACTCGATACTAATATGTCGTATCTGTATCTATTTTACTGTGTGTACATAAATAATAAAATAAATGATTTAATTTTTTTTTTTTTTAAAACGTTGCCCCACTCTAGGAATTTCTCCTGTATCGTGGGTGCGTTTACAAACATTTAAACTCACATACACAAACAGCCAGACCCGGAACAACTACTTGCAGGTCATACAAATATTTGTTCCGTGCGGGAATCGAACCCGCGACACGCTGCGCAGCAGTCAATCGCTTAACCACTGCGCCAACCGTGTCGTCAAAATTCAGCAGTGTATTGTATACATAATTCCTTTCATTGTACAGCTCATAAAGCACAAATGTAGGTGTACTGCATGTGTGTGTGTGTGTAGGTGTACACATGAACTGCCTATTCCATCGGAAAATACACGTGACTCACGACTCCTTCCCATGACGGTAGGCAGAAAGTACAGAACGCCACCTGCTACGATCCTTAAATACTCCTTTTGCTTCCTTTCCATTCAATATCTGGTCATACACGCCGGTTGCAAGTACTACCCAGCTCACCTTTCCGAAGAACATCACCAATAAGGTCACTTTATGTCCTCCTAGGAAGTCGTCTCCACTCACATCTGCCTTGCAAATACCTTTTGTTACTTGCTTTTCATTCATCCTCTCAACACGACCGATCCATCGGGAAAAATACAGACGTAAAGTAATGTTATACTAACTTGAAGTACTCCACAGGTTTCCTACAGTCGCCGTACTTGAGCAGCTCGTGCGTAGCGAGTAGTAGTCGCTCCCATTGTTCAGGCGGCGCTTGGGAGACGTCTAGTTTGCAGAGGGCTTCTAATACCTCGGGTTCTCGAAGACCGCCTGGGGGGAGAGAAAGATATTTTATTTAGTGTCTAACAATCTGACATGGGACAACGCTATAAAACATGGGTTTCCTAGGAACCGGTGCCGTCTTGCGAGCGTTTTTTTTGACACTGTAATGGTGGAAACAACGGTGGAAAAGACGGACTTACTTTTTTGACACCGTAATGTCAAAACAACGGTGGAAAAGACGGATTTATTTTTTAAGCCGTCAATCTGCGGTCGTTATACAAACGGCATGCAGCACTGCCTTTCTTAGGAAAACCAAACTTATTAAAACAACTGTTTCGTACAAAGTATGCTGCCGCTTGCATGTTCCAATAGCTATGTCTGACGCCAAAGAACCCTTTCGCAACGAATTTCCTTATCGCACATTATACACTGCAACATGGTAAAAAAGTCAATACCGGGTGTCCCACGACGCCTCTTAACTGTATTTTTTTATATGACAAGTAAAAATATCAAAATACTAAAAGGAGAAGGGTACCACTTATTATTTCCGTAAATAGAACATACATAGGTTATAATTATGTAATACTTACATTTAGTAATAATATATCCATTCTCGTCAGTCTCGTACGGTCTAATCTTGTCGCGTCCTAGCTGACTTGAGTTGAACTCGCTGTAAGCCAAAAAATATTATCTAAGTAATCTTCCTTAGCACTGTTATTTTTTTTTTTGTAACTTTGCCCCACTAGGAATTTCTCCTGTATTTTATTTATTATGTACGGTACGTTTAGTTAATCATTTTGCATACCTACTGTTATAGAAATATGAGGAACAGGGTGTAAAGTTCACTCATACCTCCATAGTAAAGGTAGGATCCTCCGACCAGACGGGTGTCGTGTCTGGTGGGCAACTGCCCGACGGTTGATGTCGGGACGTTGTATATATGCTAGTCGCGCGGTAAACTCTGCTTGCGCGATGCAGGATTTTGCGTGACGTCAGTATGATGCGTAGTTAGCATGTGGTGATGTAGATACCGCTACACTGTATAGAATCAAGTATTTCTAACTGAACAGACCGCTGAGCAGCTGGACAGTTTGCAGCGCCACTTGTTGTTCCCTCTAGCGCACTGGGGAGGGGGGAAGGGGGGGACTGGCTAGTGTCATTTTGACTTTTGATTTTGATTTAGAGCAGTGGTGGCTCAGAGGTAACGGCTCGCAGTTGGCGATTTGTAAAAGGTGTAGTTGAAATAACCGAAATATTAAAGAGGCCATCTACCCTCGTCATTACGAACAACTTTATCGCGATTTCAGGGTTGGTCCCAAAGTAAAAGTTGTTCATAATGATGAACCAAAGCAGACATGCACTTTGCTTTTGTGACAGTCCATGACTACTGCTCTAAAACGGCGAAGGTAAACCATCTCGCCTGCCTTCAAAGCAAGAGTGAACAAGCATCTTCTGGGCAAGCTCGTTCCATCACAGTTCTCATCCACCGCTTTCCATCAGGCTTGATCGAGGTCAAGAGCAGAACATTCAGAAGAAAAAAATCCTACCGCATAGGAGTCGATTCCGTGAGAATATCGGAATAGAAACTGTTCGAATCCAGGTCGTGGCCTACCTGTGTGCCAAATTTCATTGAAATCCGTACAGCTGCTAAGCCGTGAAAAGGTAACAAATAGATAGAGAGTTACTGTAGCAGTTCTAATAATAGTATGGATGATATCTCACCCGTGTTGCAAGTCGAGTCTATGGTGAGCTGGCACGGGCGAAGATTCCTTCGTACTGTTCGCTTCTTCCGAGCTGTCGGCAGACGCCGCGCGGTTTAACGCCTCCCTAAGACAGATATTTTTATGTAAGATCGAATAGCGCCCTCGCGAACTACAAAAAAGACACTCATGACTAAAAATACACAGATAGAATTTTAATCAGCGCCCCTTTTTCTCACATTAGCACTTACGAAAACAATAAAATTACACTACGGCTTCAGCACCCCCAACAAAAATAAATTCCCATGAAAAATTACTTGCAACTAATGACGGAATTATTGCCCAGGCATTTCAGATATATTATTACATTCCTAAGAATGTCCAATATGGACATTATGTGGGATAAATAACCCATCTCCCATGAGCCAACCTCAGCTGTTTAAACTATTTCAATAAGATTCAAAATCGGCAAGTGAAAACCCATAAAATCCTGCAGCTGCAGTATGGCAGCTCGGGTCATAAGCGTCGGCCATTTTCCCCCAGCCCCGTACGATTGCTTAAGCAAAATCGCTCGCATTGACCGAAACTATCGTATAGCAAGGCCAACGAGACGAGATAAAGAATGTAAGCAAACTTTCAGGGGTTAATAACATTTTTATTTAAAGAAAGTCTTTTTCGTGGTGGATTTATATATTTCTAAGGTTGTCTAGAGCTACCAGGCTGTGGTTCTATAACTAAAATCAACAACCACGGACAATAACAGTAAAAATCAACATAAAAAACTAACAATAAACTAATAACTAATAACAACAAAAATTAAAACTAAACAAATACGTAACGAAAATATTCGTATTACTTCGACCAAATGTTTATAGCTGCTGTACGGACCGCTTTCCTGTACCACGAATCACACAACGACAGCCGTCGTCGACCAACTGACGTCGTTATTGCGTGCGAGAGATAAGGACAGAGATAATAATCGCTCGCTATCGTAATGTAACTCAGTAAAGATACTGATACTGGTGCTGAGAGATAGGAGCCTTTTTGGTCTCGCACAGGTCTTTTATTTTATATTTTCTTGTTATTTTTAATGTTAATTTTGTTAGTTTTTAATGCTCCTATATTTTAATTTCTTTTTACAATTTGTATTGCCCGTGCGTGTCCCAAATAAAATATTTTTCTTTATTTTCTAAAGGCCAGGTTGTTTACGCATTTATCTCGTCTCGCTGGCCTTACTTTAGGCTGTGGTACTACATTAGCTGTATAGTGTAAATACTTACGCATTATAATGTCCGTTGGGCACCCCGTTGTGTCCCTTATTAGATAGTGTGACGTCCGACATCTGACTGATGCCAGAGTCTTTGCTTGACATATGGTTACCGCAGTCTGCTGTAAACAAAAAAGTATATTATTATTAACATGGCGTCTTGGGCTCAATTTCTAGGTCGGGTGACTTGTTTCTAGGCTGGAAATGAAAAACTTCTGATGGATAAACTCCATCCAGAAGTTTTTATTAGCGGCCTAGAATTTAGATTTTTGCCCGTTTATAAGCAATAGACTCGCCATCAGTTACACACAGCGTGAGTAGCATGACCACTATAGGAAACGGAATACCAAATGACGGATTGTAGAAAGATTTCTACGGCGCGAAGTCAAAATTCAAGAAAAGAATGACGTTTCGTTAAGAAAGTGTTTTGTCTTCTCTTCGTAGAGTAGAGATAGAAGTGGTCGTGCTACGCATGCTCGGGACTTAAACATGGGTAAAACGTGGTGTAATTGACAAGTCTCACCAAACCAAGTCTCACCAAACCAAGTCTCACCAAACCTCTGCCTTCTTCATATTTGTCTGTCTTCCAACAAACTGCTTAGCAGTTTGGCAGAGGTAATATATTTTTCAAACTTTTATTTTCTGTGTTTATACGGGATCCAATTAAATTAGCTAGCGAAACTCCGCAGAGGTCTGCGGAGTTTCGCTAGCTAATTTAATTTGACCCTGAAGACGTGGAAAAATCTCCGAGCAAGTTAGTGCTTCCCGAGGCACCGAGCGGTTTCGGTATGAGTAAGGGATGGTCATCCAATCACGGACCGACCTAGGTAAGCGTTGCTTAACCTTTCCAAGACAGTGTAAATAGGGAGAAGCAGCCATGACAACATACCATTGCTATGCTGCGCCGTGTAGGTGTGTATCTCGGAGGTAGTCTTGCGGATGCGCGAGTACACGTCCTCTGCCGCGGAGTTGGACGCGCCGCTCACTGTGCGCAGCGGGCTGTCCGAGCCTGCTGGGGGAGCGGGGTTATTAGGGCTCAGGCGTCGATAACTAAAGTAAAGTTTTTTATTTCATGACTAACTGACCCGACAGACGTGGTTCTGTCCAAATTTGAATAGTTCATACAAACATTCCATAACAAAAGGACGTTCAGTTTTTCCCGAATTCGAACATTTTCCGGTAATCTTTTACAATTTATCTTGCCATAAAAACCTAATTCGGAATATTAGGAATATTTGAAACCAAAAAATAGCCAAATCGGTCCAGCCTATCTCAAGTGAATGCGCTTACAAACAAACAGCATTTCATTTTTATTTATATACATATATGAATAGGGGGTAAGGTAAGGGGATAGTAACAGAGTTTTTATAAGACTTTTGGCAGTCACAAACTGAAAAAACTCAACACTAACTCGATTCAAAGTAAAACATTGTATTGTGAGCTTTATATCATGTGACTAACTGCCAAAATTAATTATCTTTCGCGGGTCTGCTGTAAGAAATTTCTTAAGAAATAAGCAGTACCTTTTTACTCAATTCTAATAATATGTCGTATCTGTATCTGTTTTAGTGTGTGTACATAAATAATAAAATAAATAAACAATAGGTAGTGAACGATGGATAGACGACGCAAGGCTCACATTTGAACACTTTAAGTTTACTTTGAGTCGAGCTGGTGTTATTTCGGTGAGCGGCAGCTGTGACTTTCTTTGCTGTCCGTACTGCTTTATATGCGACACACAATTCATATTTGACGGCACGGTTGGCGCGGTTGTTAAGCGATTGACTGCTGCGCTGCGTGTCGCGGGTTCGATTCCCGAACGGAACAATTTTTTTTTTTAGACAACATCCACACAATGCCTTCAGGTCCCGAACTGGGCAGAGCCTGTACTACGGTAACCTGATGACTGATATACATACTTATATACAGATACACACCCAGACACAGGTCAAACAGACATGTTCATGCACACAAATGTTTGACTTGTCCGGGGATCGAACCCGGGACCAGCGGCTCAGAAGGCAGGGTAGCTACCAACTGCACCAATCGGTCAGTCAAATATTTGTATGACCTACAAGTAGTTGTTCCGGGTCTGGCTGTTTGTGTATGTGAGTTTAAATGTTTGTGAACGCACCCACAATACAGGAGAAATTCCTATTGCAGTAAAAAAAAGAAAAACGTTTCACATTAGCTTTCTGTACAGTATTTGTATCTCACGAAGCGACGCGCGCTTTAATTGTGGTAACCAAGTGTACAAACACGCTGTGAATGGCTGCGTGACGACGAGTAGCGTCAGCAAGTAACTCACACATACATACACACACACACACACACACACGATTCCGACTTCGCCCGTTTCTCGGACGGTACCGAGAGCTCCTTCGCTTGCACACAGATTCACAGCACGTTTGTACTTTGGTAATTTTAGGACTTACAATGCAGCAAGCTTATGTGGCTCGGTGAGGGTGGCGCTGCCGATGACAAAAAAAATCCAATCTTGTAAAATTTCATAGTGATTTAGTAAGTTTCAATTAAAATTAAAGACATCATGCCCGTTCACACTATTCCAGTAGCATTCCAGTCCAGCCATCGAAATCAACGTTCCAAATGATAAATGATTTTATTTCTGTAACTAGGTTTGTTCAAACACTTTTACACGTCAATCATCCCATACATAATCATCAGACCCACATAGTCCTCATATGCACAATATAAGTATAAAGTCGTTGTGTCTTGTGTGTATAATAATGATCAATTGTCAGAGTACACAACAAAAAAAAAAAAAAAACTAATGCCATCGTGTTCCAGCTCGCTCATTCCAGCGCCTCTGGAAAAGTGAAGACAGTCATTCCTTCATTCAGTCGTTGTTTTTTGTCTGACCCGCTGAATGACTGGAATAATGTAGACCATAGGTTCTCAACGTGGGCGATAACTCTCCCTCGTGGGCCTCTGAGACTTTCAGGGTGGCAGTAGGAGATCCAGAGAAAATCAGGGGGCGTTGAGATGGTATCTTACGACCATATAATATAACACGTTTAAATATAATCGTGGCAGTAGCTGTTTAAGATTCGCGACAGATGGTAAGTAAAAATAAATTGAGGGACTCAAGGGCGGTGGGTAAAAAAGGTTTTAGAGCCTATGGTGGAGATCAATGTTACCCAAAGTTGTCTATATCAACCTGCAGGGGTCGACGGCGACCTGTAGGTCGTACGTTGTTTTTTTCTTCTACATCTCACTACAATTAGATATTACAAAACACATTTAAAGATGATGCATTTTCAAAAATGCAATATTAGCTAAGTGGTCTATGAGACAAAAAAGTTTGGGGACCTCTGATGTAGGCGATATGACCCAGTCTAGCATTGGATTGGATTGACTCGCTGGATAACTGGATTGGAATAACATGAACCGGGCACTAGGCCAGATAAGATTGCTACTCTACACAGGCTGGCTGGTCTCCTCCCCTTCTCCCAATATATGTATTAACGGTCGACACAACAAGTCTTTTTCTTCCACACTTCTCCATCAGTCATCATTTCGGTATTCCCCCCCTTTCTAACCATATCACCTTTCACACAGTCCAGCCATCGTTTCTCTGGTCTTCCCCTACTCTTATAGTCATCTACATTTATATTCAAAACTTTCCTCACTACATCTACATTTTCCTCATTCCTCCGCATCAAACGTCCATACAATGACAACCGATTCCCATACAACTTTTCAGTCACCGGAGCCACTTTCAGACTCCTCTTATGTACTAATTCCCTATTCTATCCATTCGCGTACAACCATCCCCCATCTCCATAAGCTCACTATACTTCATAATTATATCTCTAAAGAACTCGCATCGTTTACAATATAATCTTATGTTTAAATATAAGTTGTGATTGTCACTCACTGCTGGAAGTCCTTCTGACATGTTGTTGTACCACTCCGTTGACTAGCGCCTGCGTCTCTGCTGGTAGCTCGCTCATTAGCGCCGTGAACTGTACAAAGGAATAAGTACGTTATATTTTGTCGCCTCTAAAGGGCTTGCAATAGTAAATCCGGTCCGGGCATTCAACTAGCAAGCTATAGGGTAATAAATATGCTACGTTAAAAAAATGTGTGGCGAGACATATTAAGGTCGATAGGAAATCATTATTTTTTAGGTCGCCGTCATCGATATCGATAAGGGAGACTATATCGTAAAAAAAAAATAAGTGTTTGTGTGGCTCGTGGCAGTATAAAGTACGGCCACACTAGGTCCGTTTACACATTATATTTCCGGGTTCCTACGAAAAGTTATTAGGGAAAGGGCAATGACCGCTATGGGCATGCTAAAACGCAAAATATATCGTGGGGAAATTTGTGAACCTGCTTATGGAATTCTGTGATAACGCCGTAACATTTGAGATAAGGGTTTTTTAATCTCTGATGGGATGATTCAAGCTAGTATTTTTTTTGGTATGTCCTGTGGTGTTGTCGGTTACTTAGCCGAGCTATCCTGTAGTAGGTAAGCTTGGGTATCTACTAACTACTAACGTTATACTCACGGGCACAGGGTTACAGTCGTACAAGTGCGCGAGCGCACGTCGCGCGCACACGCGCACGTCGGCGACGCGCGGGTCGGCCGCCAGCGCCGCCACCTTGGGTATCTACTAACTACTAATGTTATACTCACGGGCACAGGGTTACAGTCGTACAAGTGCGCGAGCGCACGTCGCGCGCACACGCGCACGTCGGCGACGCGCGGGTCGGCCGCCAGCGCCGCCACCTTGGGTATCTACTAACTACTAATGTTATACTCACGGGCACAGGGTTACAGTCGTACAAGTGCGCGAGCGCACGTCGCGCGCACACGCGCACGTCGGCGACGCGCGGGTCGGCCGCCAGCGCCGCCACCTTGGGTATCTACTAACTACTAATGTTATACTCACGGGCACAGGGTTACAGTCGTACAAGTGCGCGAGCGCACGTCGCGCGCACACGCGCACGTCGGCGACGCGCGGGTCGGCCGCCAGCGCCGCCACCTTGGGTATCTACTAACTACTAATGTTATACTCACGGGCACAGGGTTACAGTCGTACAAGTGCGCGAGCGCACGTCGCGCGCACACGCGCACGTCGGCGACGCGCGGGTCGGCCGCCAGCGCCGCCACCTTGGGTATCTACTAACTACTAATGTTATACTCACGGGCACAGGGTTACAGTCGTACAAGTGCGCGAGCGCACGTCGCGCGCACACGCGCACGTCGGCGACGCGCGGGTCGGCCGCCAGCGCCGCCACCTTGGGTATCTACTAACTACTAATGTTATACTCACGGGCACAGGGTTACAGTCGTACAAGTGCGCGAGCGCACGTCGCGCGCACACGCGCACGTCGGCGACGCGCGGGTCGGCCGCCAGCGCCGCCACCTTGGGTATCTACTAACTACTAATGTTATACTCACGGGCACAGGGTTACAGTCGTACAAGTGCGCGAGCGCACGTCGCGCGCACACGCGCACGTCGGCGACGCGCGGGTCGGCCGCCAGCGCCGCCACCTTGGGTATCTACTAACTACTAATGTTATACTCACGGGCACAGGGTTACAGTCGTACAAGTGCGCGAGCGCACGTCGCGCGCACACGCGCACGTCGGCGACGCGCGGGTCGGCCGCCAGCGCCGCCACCTTGGGTATCTACTAACTACTAATGTTATACTCACGGGCACAGGGTTACAGTCGTACAAGTGCGCGAGCGCACGTCGCGCGCACACGCGCACGTCGGCGACGCGCGGGTCGGCCGCCAGCGCCGCCACCTTGGGTATCTACTAACTACTAATGTTATACTCACGGGCACAGGGTTACAGTCGTACAAGTGCGCGAGCGCACGTCGCGCGCACACGCGCACGTCGGCGACGCGCGGGTCGGCCGCCAGCGCCGCCACCTTGGGTATCTACTAACTACTAATGTTATACTCACGGGCACAGGGTTACAGTCGTACAAGTGCGCGAGCGCACGTCGCGCGCACACGCGCACGTCGGCGACGCGCGGGTCGGCCGCCAGCGCCGCCACCTTGGGTATCTACTAACTACTAATGTTATACTCACGGGCACAGGGTTACAGTCGTACAAGTGCGCGAGCGCACGTCGCGCGCACACGCGCACGTCGGCGACGCGCGGGTCGGCCGCCAGCGCCGCCACCTTGGGTATCTACTAACTACTAATGTTATACTCACGGGCACAGGGTTACAGTCGTACAAGTGCGCGAGCGCACGTCGCGCGCACACGCGCACGTCGGCGACGCGCGGGTCGGCCGCCAGCGCCGCCACCTTGGGTATCTACTAACTACTAATGTTATACTCACGGGCACAGGGTTACAGTCGTACAAGTGCGCGAGCGCACGTCGCGCGCACACGCGCACGTCGGCGACGCGCGGGTCGGCCGCCAGCGCCGCCACCTTGGGTATCTACTAACTACTAATGTTATACTCACGGGCACAGGGTTACAGTCGTACAAGTGCGCGAGCGCACGTCGCGCGCACACGCGCACGTCGGCGACGCGCGGGTCGGCCGCCAGCGCCGCCACCTTGACGAGCGCGCGCCCGGCCACGCCCACTGCGCCGCCTGCCGACCGGTGCGTGGGTGGATTAAATATACACAACAGTTACGAAGATCAGACGGCCAATTCCCGTATTTCTAAGAATGGGATTTTCATGAAAATTCACTCCACCAGTTGGCGCCACTCTGATAAGAGGTCTTCCATTTCGAAAATGAATATAAATATGATGAAGTTCATCATTCGCTAAATCACCCAGTCACCACTAAAAACAAATATAAGCGCTTTGACATTTTTAACAGGTGTCCGGACCTGACGTCTCAGTGCTGCCACCTAGTGAACGTCATTTCAGAAAACACTCATTCTCATCTCAGTATGACAAAAATGCTTTTAAGTTATCTACATTTTTGACATTAATTATTGTCGCTGATATGAAATTACCGATACATTTTGAACGTTTTCAACTACGGGAATTTCCACATAACTAAAGCAAACTAGAATAGTATAGGCCTATATCCAAGCTGTGCATTGTAGCTAAAATATTTGAGAGAATTGTCTATAACCAGTTATATTCCGCCCTTGCTCGTTCAGCTCCTTTCAGCACGGATTTTTGAAAGGACAGTCTACCACGTCTAATTTGATTTTATTTAGTGATTTAATTACGGATGCTATGGATAATGGTAAGCAGGTCAATGTGGTTTACACAGATTATAGCAAAGCGTTTGATCGGATCGACCACGATACCCCAATAAAGAAGCTAAGTCACATGGGCATCCGTGGGGACCTCTTGAGGTGGTTTTCTTCTTACATTGATAACAGGTCACCAGCAGTAGTACTCAATAATTATGTCTAGTTGGGTAAACGTGCCCAGTGGAGTGCCTCAAGGTTCGATGCTCGGTCCTATTTTATTTGTAGTCTATGTGAACGACATCGATCAGTGCATCTATTCATCCAAACTGTTTGCTTTGTCGATGACATGAAAATCTTTGCCACTATTGCAACGCTCGAAGTCAGACTAGCACTTCAGGCTGACTTGTATCGGCTTGAAGAGTATTGTCGGGCTAATAAACTTGATCTCAATCCATCCAAGTGTTTGGTGATCACTTACACTAGAAAACGTGCCGTCCTAGCCACTACTTATACTTTGGCGGGCCAGATCTTGCCAAGGTGCAATACTATTCGTGACTTGGGCGTCCATCAAAACAGTAAGTTAGTTTTTGACACACACATTGATGCTATTGTCAAAAAAGCCTCTAAACTGCTTGGTTTTATAATACGTCTCTCTAAGTGTTTTACTGATGCTAAAACACAAAAAAATGTTGTATTGCACTTTTGTGAGAAGTCAGCTAGAGTATGCGTCTCAGATATAGAACCCACGTTATCACAAATATATTGACCGCATGGAAAACATCCAAAGACGGTTCATAAAATATCTATGCTTTCATCAAAATATTCCATATCAGTCAACCTGTTATCTCGGACTCTGTAAAATGTATCATCTGCTACCACTGGTGGAGCGACGTAAAATTGCAGACTGTCTATTCTTATTGAAAATCCTCAATAACAATATTGATAATTCTGTGTTATTGTCAAAATTTTATTTTAATGTACCAATTAAGGCAATTTGTTTTAATCCACCCATACGTGTACCTCATACATCTTCGAATTATAGGCAGAACAGTTACATTGTGCGCGCAAGCAGAAATTTCAATGATTTATGCAAAGAATATAATTTTGATCCATTCACTTTTAGTGTGAATTCGGCCAGAAAGTGCTTAAGCCTCAATTTTTTCAAGTAGCCGTAGGTTATATTATTTGTTTTAGTTTTTATTATTTTCTCTATTGTTTCAGTCTTATTACACCAAGAATTTATAGTTTATTAAGGCGATGTGTTTTTTGTTTTTGTGCTCACACCATAAATTATTATTATAACTCTATACGTGAGGATTTGTAATAAATTGGCTTGCTGGTGACTATGGTGCCCCTTTTTTGTCTATTTTTATTAGCTGTAAGTCCTCCATGTACTAAAATAAATAAAACGCTACAAACCATGTAAAGCTAACGCCAAACTGTTCGGCGTACAGTAGTCGTGTGCGAGATCCGCTAAGAATCGTAGTGCGGCTGCTTTGGTCTTAGGAGTAGGCGCGGTCGCTCCGTCGGCTAGAAACCTGAGGCAAAAAGGAGGAAAGTTAATTAAAACTGGAAGAATATTCCCACAACGAAACAAATTGTTTTCAAAGGCTTAGTAAAAATATTTGAACTCAAAGCATTTCTTTGAACAGTGACATTATGTCATGCGAACTAACTACATGTAATTAGTTATTTGAAATAAATAAACATATGGAAATAATTTCCCACATTCTATTGATAAACAATGTCTAAATTCGAAATGACTACTAGATGAGAATTCTATTTAGTCTGTGGAAAAGGACTTTACAAGGACATCGGATTGATCGTCCTGTCAAAATGGGCGAGAGGTTTTTTCCCCTCATGGCGTGGAGGAACACGCTTTGGCAGAGGGACCAGTTCTGGGATGACCAGACTGAGTCCAAATAACCCGATGGGTTTTATACTCAGACTAAGGAAAAGAAGAATAGACATGACATACCTACGAAAAAAACGTGCCTACCTAAACTGTGAGTCTGGCACAAAGATGGCGGCTTGCGGTAGAGCTGCGCGCATTATAATATCAAAATTTTCTTCAAAACACTGAAAGAAACAAGTTGCTATGACAACTGATGTACTTGTTGGCTGTGACAAAACATGGCGACCGGCCACAGTGAGATATGCTGTATACTGTTCGTTATGCCGAGTCCTTTCTTTTCCTTAGTCTGAGGTTTTATACAAGTCAAATCAAACCCGATCCTTGTAAGTATTGAACCATTTTCTTAGTTCTCGTTTTTATAACCTAGTTCTCAGTTGTGAGTTTTGACAAGAGGATGTTGTTTCAGGTCTGGCTGATTATGCTAGCCTTCTTTCTTCTTTCCTCATCATTAAGATCCCTAATGCGAGGATAGACGTGATGCCTTGGCGTAGCCCCGTGGTCAGATGGTTTGAAGTTGATCCGCGTGCGGGCATTTTAGAGGTTACCCCTTTATGGTGTGGCCAATTGTTATTGAAGAAGGCCTTACTGAACCGGATAACGGAAAATGAGGGATGTTCGCCACTCCAGGTAACAATAGCGTCACCGTCTACCCGTAGGCCATGTTAATCGTGGGAACATAGGCATAATATTCCTTTGTTCGATGCCATGGGTTTTGATGCCGTCAATTGAATTCAAGAATAAATATACTGAGAGAATACTGAGTTAAAACTAAATTGTTATAATTTAACCTATGAGAGAGTTAGGCATTTTGTAAGAACTAGGTAGTAAGACCAGTTGTTATAAATTTATGTGTCTCGGGTGGCTTTACATAAGCGATATTTTCCCTATATGGGCGCAACCATAATAGGTCGATACTTATTCGATTGAGCTAGAAGTTATAAAGCAGTTCATCTCACGGACTTACTAAAGCGACTCTGAGTTATTGTTTAAGTCTCACTGCGGGTGTGCGCCCCGATACAACTAGGAACAGAGACCTACTTTTGTCGGAGTAAACACCTAAGTGTGTGGGAAGGGTTTGGTTAGTGGCTCGCCACAATTGATGTTTTGTACCTGAATTTTCTGTGTATTAAAATAAACTTTGTATTGTTTCATTGAATCTTTCCCGTACAGCTTATAACCCTATAAATGTACTTTAGCACGGTGGTAAATAGAATAATACTGTATTGAAACCATCAACATCTTGTTTAAAAGATACTACATATAAACTTCAAAAAACCGGGTTACAAGGAGTCAGTACAAACTTGCTGTTTGTGAAATGATAAGAAAACCAATGGCCCTGTTAATAAATGCGCCTGACTGTCATCTATCCGAACCGAACCAAATGGAGACAGATCGTGAGGCGCGCAACGACTAAAGTAACGGACCAAATGTTGATAGCTGCTGTACCGACCGCTTTCCTGTACCACGAATCACACAGCGACAGCCTTCATCGACCAACTGACGTCGTTATTGCGTGCGAGAGATAAGGACAGAGATAATAATCGCTCGCTATCGTAATGTAACTCAGTAAAGGTCAGGTTGTTTACGCATTTTATCTCGTCTCGCTAGCCTTAATTTACACCTGCGATTGAACACAGTTCATCGTGACCACGACCGCTCTATCAAAAGCGAAGTGAAAAGGAAGAACACCAAAAACGAGCAAAAAAAAAAATAACAAAAATGGTTCGTTTTTTAACCTAAATCTAAGTGTTATCAAATTCTTGGGTTCTGTTCTCAAACCAATGAGGGATTTCATGAAATTTCACGCCACCACCAGTTGGCGCCACTTTGACAAGAGGTCTTCAATTTCGACAATGAATATAATAAAATATAATATGATGACGTTCACCATTCAGTCATGAACTCATGACTAAAGAAAATATAGGCGCTTTGACACTTTTGACAGGTGCCCGGACCTGACGTCTTAGTGCTGCCACCTAGTGAACGTCACTTCAGAAAACCCCTACTAATAATATGTAATAATATTAAAATAACACGAAATAGAAAATATATAATATTTTGATTGTAATTAAATCTCTGGTTTGATTGTAATAATAATTTGTTTTTGATTTTAATGCTACTAACATATTTTTCTAAGTTTTTTTACTAATACAATATGGATGTTTTTCTTTTATCCGAAATAAATAAATTGAATTGAATAGTCAGTTATAAAGAGTGATGAGAGAGAGATGGACACGACGAAACCACAATCTCGAACTGTGCTCCTTACTCCAGAGGTTATAGTGTTCATGTAGGTTTGATGTGAATATATTCTGGTTTTAATATTGAAGTAGTTTTCATTTTATAAGTGCGCTTAGGGTCCTTCAGCTAGAGAGATTAGTGTGTTTTTCTCAAGCATGCTTGGAAATTTGAGCATTATTTTGACAACCTTCTTCGAGATAAATCGAAATCGCAGTACTGGCCAAATACATGCGAGCAGCGGCCGGCAAAAGTTGTATGAAAATCCATATCTGTCGTGGTTTAGCGGCCAAATAAATTACATAGTAAACTCATATCTATCGTGTAATTTAAAAATGGAACAATCTTTTACTCCGAAATATTGCAACCAAGGAGGTAACATATCGAAGGTTTTATTTAAATTTCGAACTGACTTGCAAATATAAAGCTGTTTATTGAAAAAACAAAAACAAATGAACACTAACGCGGGATAAATTATCGTTGTTCGTCATTGATTTTGAAAAGTAATTGTATTTTAATTTCCACGCATTATTTGAGAAAACTACTATACAAGCCTTGGCCACAACTAGGCATTGATGGACTTACGTATGTGTGCCTCGGCTTACACGTTCGTCCATCAATGCCACTTTTGCTGGCCGCTGCAGTAATGTACTATTATTGTATGTATTAGTCAAAGTATGCACGGACGTTAAAATATCGCGGCGGGATTTTATCGCGCACCGCAATTTCAACTCTCGGTGCATTGAACCGAGCATTGAGAAACCAACAGAGTGCACCCCAGCGCGTCGCAAAAACATATTCTTGGATTTTCAACTCTCGGCGCTAAGCGGTGCGTTGAAGATCCAGTGCGCGAAAAGATCCCACCGCAACATTTTTACGTCTGCGCGAACGCCGACTTATAATAATGTGTAAGGGCACGCTATTTGCATACGATGCATGTTGCATTCGTAGCTGAGCCAGTAGGCTCTGTGCCGCGGTTCTGAACAGTACTGTATCCATTCTGTTGTGACAGTGTTATATTATAATATACAATATTACAGCGAGCCTTCGTTTCGTTTATCTCACACAGCAGAGTCTACTCCACAGTGGTGACCCCGAGAACCGTTGTGAACTTTTGCGGTGTTATGAAGTGTACCGTTTCGCGATCGTAATAATAAAAACATGTATCCAGTACAAGTTTCAACACCTGCGGCGCAGCCGGAGCCGTCGCACATTAAGGAGGTAGCAGCTGTAGCAGTCGGCAACCGATTATCGGATTTCTGGTGCGATAAACCGTCGCTATGGTTTTCTCAGACAGAGGCAAACCTTGCACCACAAAAACTCAGCGACGAGGCAAAATTCAATATGGTTATCGGCAGGCTCAACAAAGACGTCCTTGACCAAGTGAGTGATATTCTACGTGAACCTCCGGAGACCGGGAAATTTAACGCCGTTAAAACACGCCTCATTGCAACATACGAAGACAGTGACAATCAACTTTTTGAAAAATTGCTAAACCTTGAGTTGGGCGAAAATAAACCAACACAATTATTAAGGCGCATGCGTGACTTAGCTCGCGGCAAGGTTGAGGAAGAAACACTAGCGAAATTGTGGATGAGGCAACTTCCGGCATCAGTAAAAGGTGTACTAGCTGTTACCGGAACGAAAGATTTAGAAGGTAATGCACGGTCAGCCGACAAAATTATGGAAGGCATGCAGTCCAAGGAAGTGCTGGAGGTAACAACGACGCCGTCGGCGTCATCAGATGCAGGTGAGCAGATAGCCAAACTCACGGCACAGTTCGAAAAGTTTCAGGATACCCAAAAACAAGGGTATGTAAGAGGACGAAAATAAAATAAAAAATGAAAAAAGCATAATGCTAACGTACCTAAATATATTATGTAGTTGCAGTTCAGCTGGGAAGCACTCGTGGATGACGTCTAAAGTCTTCATGATCTTGCTCTGCACTGAGCCCAGGATGTCCGTGCCGAGTTTCATTAGTAATCTGTAACAAAATTATAATATGCAGAGGACTTTACTATGTTTGTAAAAAAAAAAATGGTAAGAAAATCACAAGCAAAGAGTTAGGTGTGATCGTTTCGATTACCGTACATGAAATCAAATAAACATTTATCTAAAAATGACAATCTAAGTACGCTTACTGCGTCGATGGTCCTGTGGTTACACGTGCGGCTGCTGATCGTGGGGTCCTAAGTTCGATCAACGGATCGGGTAGTGTTATTGGATTTAATATGAAGTCCAACGTTAGACGTACTTGTCAAATCACAATTCAAAACAGCATTTATGACAACAGTTCGGTTTTACACATCGATTTATGATAAAGTTCTTTTTTGTAGTGCGTCACCAAATGAGGGGTTTCATGAAAATTCACACGATTGTCGCCACTTTGGCAAGAGGTCTTCCATTTCGACAATGAATATAAAATATAATAAAGATGACATTCATCACTCCTTTCATTCATTCGTTCATCATTCAGTCACGACTAAAGAAAATATAGGCGCTATGACACTTTTGACAAGAACTAGGACCTGTCATCTCAATGCTGCCATCTAGTGAATGACATTTTAAAAACCCTCATTGCACTCACTAACAATACGTTTCATTATGACAATTCACTGCATTATTTATAGTGTTTGTTGGTTTGTCCTTCTTTACAACGCTACGGAGCAACGTACGAACGTGATTATTTGTATAGATAGTTTATGAGCCAGAGAGTGACATAGTGTCATTTTATATACCAGAAAAATGTGAGCTTCTTGTGGTATAACCCATAAAAGCAGACCCTCATGTTTATTTCTATGTGCCTAAGGGTTAGATCACACCGTCCTGCGGTGGGTCTCGGCTGTCTGACATGTACCTGAACATGAGCTGATAGAGCCAGTCTTTGAGCTGCTGCCAGTGCACCAGCAGCAGTTCGCACACCGCGTCCAGCAGCAGAGAGAACACCTTGGTGTGCGCGTCAACGAACATCTTGTTGAGCAGCTCGGTCAGTCGACGAAGCTGTTCGTCAGTTAGCAGGCGCCCGCTGTTTAGGTAGTTTGCCTGAGGAGGAGAAAGGATTTTATGTTGAAGTGAAAGAAAAGGTAACAGATGTCAGGTTTAAATTGATTCAGTCTGCGTGGCATGGCGGTACAAGTCGATAAATAATCGATTAATTATTGATGGTGGATCGATGGTTAATCAACGTTTTACCGTTAATTAACCATCGATCGAAAGTACATAGTTTTATACGGCGTAGACAATAGTGTAACATCAATCGGTGACGAATCAACAAATATCAAACTAGCAACCAAGCACAACGATTTGATGAAGTAGGAACTGTCGATTAGCGCCGAATAATCTAATTCTACTATTGATGAAACACTTTAAATGTGGTGAGTGAGGTAACACCCTACGGTGTAAACTGATGTTTATAGTCCATTCATAGTTATTTTACGTCTAACTGAATATAAAATATTTCCGAAATTAAACAAAATAACACATTTTTATGTACATATTTATTCATAATCATAATATTACAAATCATATCTTGTTTTACTAGCTCATTCCCAAAACATTACATTCTCTTGTGTCTAAACAGACCCCGGCACTCGCCGGCCGCTGCAGCTGCACCGCTCGGCTCGTGCGCTGTGTGGTCACAGTTCTAACTTAGCCTACCTTTCAGCCATTCTCATTTGTCATCTACATGTCCATTTTGGATCAACCGCGAATTGTTTTTTTATAACATTGTACTTATAGAGGTAAAGTTCACTCATACCTCCATAGAAAATGGAGGATCCTCCGACCAGACAGGCGGGTGTCGTGTCTGGTGGACCACGGCCCGACGATTGATGTCGGGACGTTGTATATATGCTAGTCGCGCGGTAAACTCTGCTTGCGCGATGCAGGATTTTCGTGACGTCAGTGTGATGCGTAGTTCGCATGTGGCTATGTTAATACCGCTACAGACTAATCGCGTCTAAACCACACGTGTGTACTACAGTACACCTCAATACTCAATTCTTTATTGCATTCCATATGTATTACATAGATGGTATAACAGAGTTAAAGATCAATATGGACCCTGTCGGGCACAGCAAAATTAGGAGTGCAGAACCCTTCGGAGACTACTGGCGTGATATTGTCACGTGTACTTACCAGATGTGTAAGTCCGTCCTTCCTCTCGGTCCAGTGCGTGCACGCACACAGCGCGATGATGTCGTCGGGGGGAGGGGGGGGCGGCGGCGAGCCGCAGTCCCAGCCCAGGCGGGACGCCGAGCCAGACCACGACACGCTCTGTGTGAGATACACTTCTGTTATAAACAATACTTTATCAAAAAAGGACGAGCTTATAACCTAAACTGGCTTACAGCAACGTGATGAAATCACTGATCGAACTCAAGAGCCCATTTGGCAATAATAAAAAAAAACTTTGTATTATCTCGATTTAAAAGAATGTCCTTGGGGGTTTCTTACCCATTCTTCTCCATAGAGGTCTACGTTTTGGAATGGCAATTTTGCAATGGTATTTATGACACGTCTCCTTCAAGCCTATTAATCAAAAACTGTACGAAAATCACGAGTTTGGAATCAATTATAGTTGGTCCGTACATCATATAACACATCACATAAGAAAGACACAATAGATAACCACGGATAAGTGACAAAAAAAAAGACGCTGATAAGGCGAACTTTAAAAAAGAAATTCCGTATCTATACTAATATTAAAAAGAAGTGAGTTTGTGAGGTTGTAGGGGGTAATCTCTGGAACTACCGGTCAGGTACCAAAAAGTCTTTTTGCATTTGATAGCCTAATTCTTGAGGAAGATCATAGGCTATTAAACATCACGCTGCGACCCATAGGAGCCGTGCAGAAAGAACGTTATGCGAAAACGAAGTAACCACGTGGGCGGACGATGCGACACGACGGGGTGGGGCGGGGGTACAATCACGCAGACGAAGTCGCGTGTAAAAGCTAGTTATACAGAATAAATTACAATAAAAACTTTTTTTTATTATTTCGAATTATTTCAGGGCGAATGTGGACCACTGGTCGTATGTTGGGGAGAGGCCTGTGCCCAGCAGTGAGATTATGCAGGCTAACAGTGACATTACTTCTTTATCTCAGTACTCTCGCCATGATTGTTTATCAATCAAAAATACACTTAATGACAATAGACACTTCACGCCCTAAAAACTGGGGCCCGAGGTGAGGCTAGCGCCCACAATAGAGCCCGCATTGGGCTGTTATGACCCAGTTAGTTAGTATGTTACTCACGTCATGTCTTCTATAAGAGTCGAGACTTCTTTCGGAACAGACACTTGAAGCTTCTGAGTCATCGTCACGACCGCGTCCACCATCACACACGGAACTGTCTTCTGGACTCTGAAAATAAAGGAAGTTTGATGTTAATAGTAGGCATTAAATGCCAGCAAATACCTTAAGGTGAGTCCTCAGTTATCCTCAGTTGTCAGTCCACCTAAGAATTTTCATATGAAGTATTCTGAAAAATTTAGGTGAAACAAATTTCCAAAGTTTGACGATTGTTATGAAATTAATGATTATTATTTAGTAAATACATCATTCCTACAGTCGCGAATCTCATTTTGATCAACATACGACGTGAATCAGAGCTGCAATTTGCAAACAACCAAAGAAAGTTTGAATTTGGTGGACTACCGCTGAGGATTCACCTTATGTAGCAACAACATAGCTGAACAACCATTCACAGATTATTTAGAACATCATAAAACAAAGAATTACTCTGAATTTGGAAAAACAGCAGTTTTATACATTTTGATGATCGAGTATTTGTGTATGGAACATATTTTTCTTTGATATTTCAGAGGAACTTTTTAAGTACGTAATTATTACGGTATTTAGCATAATGTTTTAGGCCTGCTTGCACCAGAAATCACTACATACGTTAAACATAATTCTGTCAACTTCAAAAAATTAAACATAATGCGCTGAACGTATTTAGTGATTCATGGTGCAAGTGGAAGACCCACTTGCAAAGTTCGCTCTAATTGAGTGATATTGTGCGGGTAAAAACTCCTGGGTAACGAGCATTCGTGAGTAAACCACCATCTTGAGTGCTGCTGCACTGTTTCACCCCACAAATGACAAGGAGAAATGTTCGGAGTTGATGGCCAACCTTCAATACGGAGAGGCTTTAGAAGAAGGTAGTACGGGTACTTACTCTAAGCAAAGCCTCGGCATCTCTCGTCTGTTGTAACAGTCTTAAGGTAGCGGCGGGGGCTCGACTGGGTGCAGTTCGTTCGATAGACTCGCGCCGTCGAACTCCTGCGCTTACTACACTGCTTGATCTGCCACTCCTGTAACAACAAAATAACATGAAATCTGTGTCGTCAGAATGGTTAGAAAACTGAAAGAAATCAACTGTTTTGTTGCGTCAAACAATAACAGCGAATTGATAACAGCGAAAGGCCGTCGCACACTGAAACGACTCGACGTAAAGCATTGCAATAAGAGCTTTATATCGTGTCACTAACATTAAAATTGTTTGTTAACAAATACTGGGCTATGAAGGAAATTTTCAAAGGCCCCATACCCACAAAACAGAAAACGAAAGCGATGGACATCTGCCTTACTGCCGGTTCTTATTTACGCATGCCAGACGTGGTCTCTTAAAAAAGCAACTATTCAATAAAATAAAAAGCTGTCAAAGAGGAATAGACCGGAGCTACATGAGCATTAAATTAAAAGATAGAGTTAATAGTTCACTGTTAAGAAAAATAACAAAGGTGAGGGATGCGGTCAAACAGGTGCTGCCACTGAAATGGTCAGGTCATATTCAGAGAGCTATGGATGAAAGATGGTCACAAATTATTTCAAATTGTTACTCAATATATAAAAAAGAAGGATGGGTAGACCATCTAAAAGATGGAATGACGACATCATACAAATAGCCGGAGCCTTATGGCACAGACGAGCAAAGGACATGGCCACCTGAAACTGTTTGGAGGAGGCTTTCACAGCAAAAGGGGCCCCGTACACCTAACAATACTAACATTATTTAAGTATTAAGTACAAAACTAACATTACTAACAAATAAATAAATAAGTACACAGCACAAAAACTAAATGTAAGGGATAAAACAAAGGTAATAAATAAATGAATAATAAACAACTTTAACATTTCTCGTGGTTCGTCGAAAGTCTTCACCACGCATCCTCAATTATTGTAGTTTCATTTAACAACTGTCAACCGCTTGTCACAGGTGGAAATTGTCAGTATGATCTTTATTTCGTAAGCAGTAAGAAAGAAAGAAAGAAAAATATTTTATTTGGGACACGCACAGGAAATACAAATAATAATAAGCAACAAGGGCATAAGGACAGGGCAGGGAGCAGTGGTGGCCCAGTAGTAACGGCCGCGATATACGAGTTGTAGGTTGCTGCAGCTGGTTCGAACCCAGATAGGCGCTTTACTTTGTGTAAATTATTTCATCACCACTGCTCTCAAACGGTGAAGGAAAACATCGTGAGGAAACCGGCATGTCCTAGAACCAAAACTTCGAAGACATGTGACATCTACCAACCCGTACTGGGCCCGCGTGTGGAGCACGGTCCACTCTCTCTCACGGAGAGGAGGCCTGTGTCCCAGCAGTGGGAACATTATAGGCTGATGATGATTCAATTATTGCTACCGACTTGCGGGTGATTGTACTTGTATGCTAACATTTCAATGCTTTATGTTAATGATGAGTTGTTCCGATATGCTCCAGCCATTGTTTTACAACCATCGTGAAGTTATGGTGGTACTAAGATGGTCGTCATCGTTGTCGAGATTTAGTGGTTTCACAAGGAGCTAATAATAATAATAAACTAGTTTTTTTTATATGTTCTCACCTGGTAGGGCTGGTTTCTCTGGAACCTGCTAAAGAGCGCGGGATTCCTGAGGGTCGTCTGCGAGCGCTCGCTAGTGACATGGGACCACTGCTGCGAGATGATGGTGAGGAGGATCGGGATGTCGCTGAAAAATATAAAAGTGTTGGTTTATTTAGGTAGAGAGTCAGTTTCGTTGTCAGCAAAGAACAGTCGTGACATGACTGAGAATAACGTCCGATTTTAAGAGACGAACATATTAAATTGACATTGGAGTTAGTTTGAGTCAAGTCTTTGACACTATTCAGAAAGGGTGTGCGACTTTAAAACATTTAGCGTGTGTTGTAGCGGGGCTCGTGACTAACTAATAACTGCGGCACATCTATCCATTAAGGTTAAGCTACGCTAGCCGCAATCGGTTCGTGGATTGATGACCTGACCTTCCATTACATATCGAGACCCTTCCGTGCCTCAGAAAGCACGTTAAGCCGTCGGGCCGGGCTATCAATCCTTCGACAGTCGTTACGGGTAGTCAAAAGCCCAAATGTCTGACAACTAGCAACAAGCTTTATTATCAAAGCATTTATTTAAATTAAAGCATATCTGTATATGCTTTAATTTAAATAAATACTTTTGAACTGTCAATGAATCAGTCAGTCCAAAATATGAAGCTAGTTGCCCATTCCAAAGCGTAGTAGGTACTTATGGAGAAGAACGGGCAAGAAACTCCATGGACACTCTTTTAAATTATATTGTTATCAGCAGTTTATGTCCCACTGCAGGACAAAGCTCCTTCCACTTATCCTTATCTACTGCTGTATAAGGCCAAACTTTAAGAAAAGAGTCGAGTATTCCCGCCATCTCCTCCTGGGGCTCTACAATGTCTAAGCAAGAAATCCGTAGTTACAGTCGTAGTCACGGACCCGAACTAATATTGAATGACAACACGATTTGACAGCCATCCCTACTCTTGATGTATTTTTACCCATCCGAAAATTTTTATTTGACACTTGTTTTGACGGACCAACTACTTTCGGGTGGGCCCGTATCTACGTTGACGGACTTAACAGAGTAGAGCCCCTGGCGCGTTGCCGTTTACAGCTGCTTAACAGACCTTATGTAATAATAATATCGTAAGTAAACACTCACGTTGTGATTGAGACACGCCTGGTCTCGAGCGGGACCGTCCAACCGACCGCTCTGGACTAGGAGGTACCCCGCTTGCTGTGACTGGCGAACGTTTTGCTCTGGCTGGCGAAAGAATGTTGATAATAACAGATTATATATATTATGTTGGAAGTGTAACAGGGTAAATAGATAAATAGATAAAGAAAGTGCAGTACAACTGTCTGTATAATTATAGCTAGGTAAAATTCATACTTATAGAATGACAAACGAACACAATTCGATGATTTTTTTTAACGCTTTCTACCGTTTCTGCATTTACCAGAAGCGTGTGGTCATATTTGATGGTACAAACCGTCCCATACATTTAGGTCGAGTAGATATTGTAGTTTTGTGAAAGTGTGTCGTGAAATCGTTATAAGCTGCTGACTGCGCAGCTAGACGATGTCATTAAGCATGTTCTCAAAATAAATACAAACCTCGACATGACATGTATGACACTTACAAAATACGTGAATTTTCATTTAAATATTACTGGGCAACGGCTGATTCAAAGAAAAGATTAGTGATGGAAATGGCTGACGCTGGATTCTTTTACTGTGGAAACAGTATAAATGATAAAGCAGCATGTCTCTCATGTGGGGGTGTTATAGAAGATTGGGAGATTTATGACGATCCTTGGATGCAGCATGCACATTTTCCTCAATTTTTTTATATAAACGAAGACTTTCTGTGAAAGGAAGAGAGTATAATTATATTTAATACGACATTTGATTAGTTAGGCTATATTTGTCCGTGGTATGCAGCCCGCTCATGAAAAATCGAGCTCAGATTCTTCAAAGCCCAGATCAGAGATAAAACGCAAGAATATTTATTCTATCAACACATGCATGATACAAGCCTTTTATTTAAATTAGTTTGAAACTAGTAGGGTATAATTGGGGGCGTCTGCAACGCGTAGCGACAGCAAGTGATGCAGAACCCCCAATCATACCCTACTGGTGCCATGGGGAAAGTTGTTCAGTTTGATGGTCTGTACCACATCCTTAAATATGACCACACCTTTCTGATACTTGCTTTATAACAAAGGAACATAATCAGGCTTGTAGAATGACAAAAACAATTTGATGCCATTTGCTTTTGAATGCGTTCTTCTACCGAATATAGCAAGACGAGTTGCAAAAAGCTTCGAAGCAAGGTGAGGTTGAATATTGATTCCAAAGACGCATATGGTCTGTAGGTATTTTTTTGATAATTTCCGAAAAGCCAAATTTCAAACTTGATTTCTATATGATAACTTGAGAGAAATCAACTAGAATAGATTAACTTTATTCAAAAAAGCATTCTTTTTTAATGCATAGAGATTTAGGCTTGCACTAAAGTTAGGGTTTCCTAAGACTGCGGTGGCCGCCACGTAGTATTCGCATTATACCGTCCAATAACGTCATTGAAACGTTGTTATGAAAGTAAGGCGTGTAACTGTGTATCTCTAAACAGCGTTTATTGACACAGTAAAGGCAAACCCCGCCATTATGCGGCGGCCATCACTGTCGTAGGAGACCGAACTAAATGCATTTAAGAGCGTTTATACCTTATAAGTGGCAACGTCGCAATTTAGTGTCATATTTCGTGGTTTTCAATTTTTATCATTTAATCGGAGCTATATTTTAAAAATCTGTTTAATTAACTTTTTAGAATTACGTGAAAGTGTTTAAAAAGTAAGTAACCGTAATTCTTACAGTTATTTTACAATGAAAATAACGCCCTGCTAGTTTCCAATGTATTATTTGCATATAAATATAACTGTAGGCGCAACGATTTCTTACCTCTTACACAGTTTTCACATAATTCTAAAAAGTTAATTAAACAGATTTTTTAAATATAGCTCCGATTAAATGATAAAAATTGAAAACCACGACATATGACACTAAATTGCGACGTTGCCACTCATAAGGTATAAACGCTCTTAATGCTGAACATATTTAGAAGATCATTCTGTCTCTGTAATCTTCAAATGTGTGACAGAAACAGGAGGATGTTTTAAATTCGTTTAGCTATAAACGTATTTAGTTACTGGTGGTTCAAGCGGGTCTAAGAGTCTGTTTCACTATCTTTAAATATTTGTATGACATTATTTGCCAAGTAATTTAATCTGAACTTCTCCGAAGATAGTGGAACAACCCCAAACTGACTTATTACAAAACCAGTTCTAACTTTAATCCATGCCCAAACCTTCGAACCAGTTATTGTATTTGAAACTTTATTCCAACCAATTTTAAATTCTTAATACAAAATTGACAACTGAGAGTTGGGGTTACCATCAGTTTTTGTAATTAGAACTTTTACATTATTGGAATAAAGTTCAAAATCGCGGCTTGTGCCAATGACTGACGCGCACACGGAGTCCAGTCAGTACTGAACTGTCGTCAAATGTATCCGTACACGAGGCCAGTGACTGAACTGTCAACTGAAATAACTCGAAAACTGGCTTCGTGTCCAGAGCCCATCAGTCTTTAGCACAAAGCAGGGAATCGCCGCGCCGCCAGCGTCAGTACTTATAAAATTTGTAGCGTCGAAAGTGCACTGAGCGTCTGTCACGGACCGCCTTCTAAGCCGTCATTTTCTATAAAGTCTGTTCAATAAATCAGTTTACATAGGTAAATTTAGGAGAAATAAAAAATCGCATTCTGGCAACACCATTACTTACTGTCAAATACTTGTGAAGTATTGCATTGTTGCTCATAATTATTCTAAATTGTTTTAGTCATCCACTATTTTTTCACAGTGTTGCTATAACTATTTTTCAATTACCTTCTAACTTACTCATGTAAACTGACTTATTGAACAGACCTTACGTCATTAGTGCCGCAGTGCGACTAAACGGTGCCACGGCTGGTTTGTATGGAAACGTTGACAATGCCGTCCTAGCTGGCGGTCGACGAGGCGTCTCCATGCTCTATGGTCTTTCGCTTCTTTGAGTAAAGTATACCTATTTTAATTAGAAGTAAAAATATCATTTACTTAGAAAAATAAAATAATAATATTCGATTTAAAATACCTGGTTGTGAAACATCTCCTTCTTCGGCATAGCATAAATTAAAGTTAAGCTTATTTATAATTATTTATTTATTATTTATAATAATCCCTCTACATGTACACTTGTATTTATAATTATATATTATCTAATATAAGTATATATTCTTCGTTGTTCGTTCATTCGCTTATATCTTCGTCACGGTCATATTGTGGGTCCGCTGAAATTCAAAAACTTTACTCAGAATGTTTTCTTTAAGATTTAGAAAATAAAAATAAAAATTATGATGAGGATGGTAATTTTTTTAAATTAAAATGTTGGATGAGAGTGAGGAAAAGAGTAATGTTTTTGAATTCCGTTGAAGTATAAGGAACATTTTTTGAATATAAACCTTTTTATATTGATGGTAAGGTGTTTTTTCTTTGACGAAACATGATAGAATATTGTTTGTTGATTTGAAACACCATTTTCTTTTGTAAAATATTAATTTGTTAAATATATACAATGAAAGATAAAAACAGAACTCGTAAGAATTGTTGTTATTGTGTTAGTTTGAGCGACTACAGCTTTTTAATAGCTAAATGTTAAAAGATACCCCACAAGAAAACTAAATAGATGGCTGCATTTTCGACGTAATTTTTGTAAAGCTGCATCCATTTCTGCTGTTGTAATGTTGTCTATGCGTTTAATGAAACGGATCTCACGTGTACGAATACAGAACTTTGAAGTTCGGAAGCCAATTCGTCAACAACGCAACGATGCTAATGTAGCCGTGATACGTTGTTAGTGGTTATAATAACTATGTTGTTTTGATGTGTAATATCTTTCCTCTCACTTTCCTGCAATCTGTGGGAGAGATTTCGTAAAATGCGACTGATGTGTGTAACAGGAAGACGGGAAAGCGCGCGCTGTTTAATTTGACCCATGAGCGCGCGCGGTGGTAGTGTTGGCCGTCAGATGGTACCAACCCATTTTCCTAGAGGTTGGTACTGTCAGCCAACAGTTGCGTGTGTGTGATGAGAAAGGCAAATAGAGAAGGTGAACGCATCAGCTGTGCGCTTAACCTCAAATAATCATTTCAAATAATACCTGACTCATTTTTTTAGGACATAATGTTAATGTTTTGCTTATTACCAAGGTGAGATGTCAGATGTTACACATCATATGCGACTACTGTACGGCTCGCTCGTTTTTTACATAATTTATCGGATTAGTATTTCTAGAGACAAACAAACACAAATTCACAAACAACTTTACCTCTTTATCATAGAAGGTTATTGTAGTTTGTCTCGTCGATCTAACTCTCGTAGTTGAAGGTCTTACGATCCCCAGGTCGCGTAGTTTTATTGGGTTTCTCCATTATGTATGTTTCAGATGCAGACCAGTCTGGTTTTGTGTCCGGTTGGTGGAAATATTAGCCGTTTATAGGTGTGCGATGCAGACTTCTACCTATTGTCACGTTTCAACATGTTTCTATGCATTGAAGACGTTTAGTGTCGCGTCACACTCATAGTCGCAAATGTGGGGTATCCTTTATTGGTCGAACCGACGCGTCAAAATACAGCCGTTTCGAACCAAAAAACATTTTTAACTGCAAATGTTGCGATGAAACCTAGCTCCTAGCACAAGCTTATTTACGCCTTTAGTAACAGCAACCCAATTTCGTATAGTTTTAGCGAAAAATCAAAAGTTTAACAGCACCTTTTGTAGTAGGTTAAAAATGTAGAGCGAAGAGTGTTAACTTTGATGTAATATGTGAAACCGTCATGCTATAATACCACATACCTCCCTTTTTCTGCAGTTGTGTAGCTTCCAGAGTAATCATTGTTAATATTTATGAGTTCTTTCACCCCCTAATTATTTTACCATCCCGTAACACCCTGTATGTTGAGTATTATAAACAAGAATCTTCAACAATATTGCTCACCATTAGTTAGTTTTATTTTTTCGGAATAAATCTTTTTCATTTCGTATTTAACGGGTAGTATAGTGTTAATAAAGATTCCTGTTTTAAAACACTGTTTTGTTTAATATGACTCTGTTATGGATACATAAGTCTTATGTCAGTGGCGAAGAGTTTTGACGCGATTTCTTTCAATTTTCCATTCTAATGGCAGTCGCACACTAAAACAACACCAACTCAACTCAAAAATACAGCATTAAAATGAGACATTTTTTTTATGTTACAAAAACAAACCAGAGCATTTGTAAATTGAACTTGTTCAAACACTTGAAAAATACCAATATGGTTTGCTCGCAACATCTATACAGAAGTGTTAATATTTTCGACAATTTCCAGTCTTTATCAAAATTATTATCTAATTCATGACTGATCATTATCTGACATCATCGAGTCCGGTATGGGTGACATTAATTTTTCCACCGTGAGACGTAAAGTTACATTTCCATAATTTTGCTAACGAAATGTCTCATTTGAATGCTTTACTTTTGAGTCGACTCGGCGTCGAATCGTCCGTCACCTGTCCGCCACCCCACTCGGCACAACAACACAACAACACAACAACACAACACAAGCACTCACGCAAGCTGGCCGTGGGCGGGATCTTGTTGCGGCTCATGTGCGAGTACAGCGCCCGCGCACGCGCGCGCTGCGCCGCCGCCGCGTCCAGCGCCGACACCGAGCGCGCCGGCGCGGCCGAGCGCTCTGCGGGACACGGGACTATTGTACGAGCGCTGCGAGGCCGGGGTTGTCATTCGTAACACACTACTAATGGCGACGCCATTCGTTTTGACAGTTCAGCTCATAGCGACGGGGAAGGCCGCTTTATGTACACTTTTGCTTATGTACAAATTATTTTTTATTTCTGTCGAAAGCCATGCAATACTTTTTCTTTATTTTCTATCTAATGACAATAGTTTGCTCACCGTCGCCCCTCATAGCGACGGGTATGTGCGAGACGGGCGGCCTCTCCTGCGAGGCGCGGCGCCGCCGCAGCGAGCCCGAGCGACTCACGCCCGATACTAGGTTCTCAGTAGACGCTATGATATATAGTTACCGATATCCGGGCAGCGTGCAAGAATACGTTGGTGGTTTAGTAAATTGAACGAAAATAGAATGTCCTCGGAAATAATAAAAGCGAGAATAAAGCTCTGACCAAACTGAAGCGAATCCCTCGCGGCATGCGAGTGCGCAAGTTGTTTGTTTCAATGTTTAGGAGGAAATCAAGCAAAATGTTTGCACACCTCCATACAATTTTGTTGACACAGTCAGTGCGAGCGAATATCGTCCCGCATCCAGGACTGAAACACCGGTATTTTTAGAAATCGATACCTTGGCCTTGGTGTGATACCGGTACCAGACGTAGTATCTGTACTATTGGTACCGGTACCAGACCTAGTAACTGTACTATTGGTACCGGTACCAGACGTAGTCTCTGTACTATTGGTACCGGTACCAGACGTAGTCTCTGACTATTGGTATCGGTACCAGACGTAGTCTCTGTACTATTGGTATCGGTACCAGACGTAGTACCTGTACTATTGGTACCGGTACCAGACGTAGTCTCTGTACCATTGGTATCGGTACCAGACGTAGTCTCTGTACTATTGGTATCGGTACCAGACGTAGTCTCTGTACTATTGGTATCGGTACCAGACGTAGTACCTGTACTATTGGTATCGGTACCAGACGTAGTACCTGTACTATTGGTACCAGTACCAGACGTAGTCTCTGTACTATTGGTATCGGTACCAGACGTAGTCTCTGTACTATTGGTACCGGTACCAGACGTAGTCTCTGTACTATTGGTACCGGTACCAGACGTAGTCTCTGTACTATTGGTATCGGTAACAGACGTAGTACCTGTACTATTGGTACCGGTACCAGACTTAGTCTCTGTACTATTGGTATCGGTACCAGACGTAGTCTCTGTACTATTGGTATCGGTACCAGACGTAGTCTCTGTACTATTGGTATCGGTACCAGACGTAGTCTCTGTACTATTGGTATCGGTACCAGACGTAGTCTCTGTACTATTGGTATCGGTACCAGACGTAGTACCTGTACTATTGGTACCGGTAGCAGACGTAGTCTCAGTACCATTGGTATCGGTACCAGACGTAGTCTCTGTACTATTGGTACCGGTACCAGACGTAGTCTCTGTACTATTGGTATCGGTACCAGACGTAGTACCTGTACTATTGGTACCGGTACCAGACGTAGTACCTGTACTATTGGTACCGGTAACAGACGTAGTCTCTGTACTATTGTTACCGGTACCAGACGTAGACCTGTACTATTGGTACCGGTACCAGACGTAGTCTCTGTACTATTGTTACCGGTACCAGACGTAGTCTCTGTACTATTGCATCGGTACCAGACGTAGTCTCTGTACTATTGGTATCGGTACCAGACGTAGTACCTGTACTATTGGTATCGGTACCAGACATAGTACCTGTACTATTGGCATTTCTAATCAATATCGGTACTGTACCGGTACCAAACAAATATTCCCGTAAGTTAGAGTGAGAAAACAGATATAGTAAGTAAAAAGGATGATTAATAGGTATTAGAAAAATAACTTCAAGGTTGCCAACCGTACGAGGTTCCTCGTATAAGTATGAGATTTGTGCTACGGGCCGGGTACCTGGTACCGGTACTTGTTAGACGGAGTACCGGTATCCGCCTGGCACCGTTAACCAGGGACAGAAATGGCAAGAACCGTTAAGTACCGATACAGAACCTGTACTTTTGGTACCAGTTCCAAGGTCTGCCCGCATCCCGCGCGGGACTCGCTTCTAAATGGTCAGAGTTTTATACCTCATAATGCTTCTGAAGTATTATTTCTCATTACTATTACACTTAAAGGCACCACAAATGACAAAATACATTTAATACTATAGTATTATTTTTATCTCACGAAGCGAGCGCATAGAGTGCCACAGACATTAAAGTCATAGACAAGTAATAATTGATGTTACGTCGGGTGCTGACACGCGGATTACAATGTATTTTTTTTCTATATTTTACTTCACACATTTAATTTTTATTTTATTTATGTCTGTATCTGTCCGTGACATCACAGCGGGCCATATCAGAATACCAGCGCGGCGACACATATTTTCAAATGTCGCAGCTTCATGCTGAGATAGGGACCTTTTGGCCTCGTAATGGACTTTCTGTTATTTGCAATTTTCTTTTGATTTTTATTTAATGTTCTATGAGTGTGTTTTGTTTAGCTTGTGATCTTTCTGTGCGAGTTCCTATAAATACTTTTTCTTTCTTTACTTGTGGTAACCAAGTGTACAAACACGGTGTGAATGTGTGGGTAAGCGCAGGAGCTCCCGGTACCGTCCGGGAGAATGGCGAAGTCGGTGAGTGTGTGTGTGTTATGTTGTGCTGACGCTACTCGTCTTCACGCACACGTTCACAACGTGTTTGTACACTTGCTTACCACAAGTAAAGCGCGCGTCGCTTCGTGTGATAAAAGTACTGTAATTGAATTTCAAACATTGTATTTTTTTCCGTCAATCGTTTGAAGTTGAAAAAGACCGAATCATGTTTTAATTTAGTGTAACACTAAACGCATTAAGTGATTTGTGGTGTAAGCGAGCCTCAGTAAATGTTAATATTTATGTAAAATTATTGTATTTACTGACCTGATACACTGGCTGATGGACTCCTAGGACTTGTGATAGCTCTCCTTTCTGAAACAATACATATAATAATTATTATTTTAGTAATAATATAAGACAGACTTCGACTTGCTAAACTTGAGAGAGCTATGCTTGGAGTCTCTCTGAAGGATAAAATCTGGAACGAGGTGATCCGGCAGAGAACCAAGGTAACCGACATAGCCCAAAGACTAAGCAAGCTGAAGTGGCAATGGGCTATTCAGATCTCTCGCAGAATCGACAATCGTTGGGGAAAACGAGTTCTAGAGTGGAGACCGCGTTTAGGCAAGCGTAGTGTGGGACGCCCGCCGCGCGCCGGCCAGTTGGAGTGACGACTTGCGAAAGGCGGCTGGCAGAGACTGGATGAGGAGAGCCGAAGATTGGGCTCAGTGGCGTTCACTAGGAGAGGCCTACGTCCAGCGGTGGACGAATATAGGGTGATGATGATCATGATGCTAAGACGGACAGATGATCCGAACAAATTGGAAGATAGTATCAGGGAGTAATAAAAATAGAAGATACATATCGCAAGATACGCTGGGTTAAGAAACAGATGCATTGAAAGATATACTTTTATCCCGGCATATAATTTAAGTCCTCGGACTAGGGAGTTCGTAGCGTAATTTTTTCTTCCCACAAAACACTGGGAAGTGGAGAAGGGCGAGCGTTTTGAGTGAATGTTTTATATAATTTTGGCGTTCAAGGAGTACATACACAGTCTAATTTGTATAAATGACTTTTTGAGTTTTGATTTCGATTTAAGACGCGAGTATAACCGCGGGAAACACCTGATTGAAATATAGACGTTATTTATTTTTCCTAAATATTTTTTATTTATAAATGGGCCCGCTCCGAACCTCGATTTCGTCTGTTTGAAAGCGATGGATGAGGTCTTCACAGTTGTGACTCTACTATTTTACTAACCAGTGCCAACATGATGCAAACTATCAACGCTTCCGATATTTCTCTCTCGCTCTATTTGCTTCTGCGCAGCCGAGTCCAGCCGAGCGAACAGCTGTTCCGCGTCGTCGGGGAAGTGTCGTTTGTAGGCGGCGTATGCTCTGTGGAAGATAATATAAAATTTAAACATAATAAATAACAAAAACAGGAAGTAGTTCACTCCATTTCGTCAGTTTTTAACTTAACGGGGAAGCGCCAGGTAGCCCGCGAAATTCAAATTCCCTTATATATTATATTGTTCAACATACAACCTGCCACTGACCTGCAAATCGCAAAAAACGTAAGAAAATTTTAATTTCGCGGGCAACCTGGGGTTTTGCCCTTTAACTTAGCAATATTTGACAATATTTCCTATCATTGGAAATATTCCCTGTCCTTGGAAATAATCTCCCTGTATGGCAATAATCTCCCTGCTTGGCCATAATCTCCCTGCTTGGCAATAATCTCCCTCCTTGGCAATAATCCCCCTACTTGACAACAATCTCCCTGCTTGGCAATAATCTCCCTACTTGGCAATAATCTCCATACATGCCAATAATCTCCCTACTTGCCAATAATCTCCCTGCCTGTAAAATTAAATAATCTCCCTAGTTGCCTATAATCTCTTTCCTTACCAATAATCTCCCTGCTTGGCAATAATCTCCCTACTTCGCAAATTTTCCCTTTACTTTGCAATATTCCTTGTCCTTAGCAATATTACCTTACTGCTGCCCTACAGTTACCTCCTAGCCTCCTACCGTAAGTCCTACACGCTCTCATGATAGCGTCCCGCACTGCCGCTTGTTGTTTCTCTATAGCTTGCTAATATTAGATAAATACCCCACCCTACACTTGGCAGTATTACCTTACTGCCCGAAACTGCAACAAAGCTTACCTCCTGCCGTAAGTCCTACAGGTACTATCAGCATCGACGCACGCCCTTCTGATAGCATCGCGCACCGCCGCTTGCTGCTTCTCTATAGTTTGCGCCGGCCATTTTTCGAGCATTAGTACCAGGACTTCACTGTGGACAAAGAAAAATATAATGGTTAATATCACATTTAAACAAATTGGGGATTATATATATACATTGCTTAAAGTGAAGTAATGATTTAGCGACTGTTTAAAAACACATTTGAAGATTAGACGTCTCTTAACTTTAAGCAACATCTATACTTATAATATTAAAAAGAGGTTTGTTTGTTTGTTTATCTACAGCCATGCCATAAATCCCGTACAAAAGTTTCTGAAACAGTTAGCTTATTGCCAACATTAAAACAACCAGTGTCATAGTAACCATAATATCATACAAATGAGTGTTATAATGTTCTACTAAATTTCATTATGCACTCGATCTCGATCCCAACCTTACTCATCAAACAGACACATTGTCACTACTCAATTTGTGGTATCTTTATGAATATCAAAAAAAGAACATTGTCATACACGCGCGTTTCACTACAACAGCTAATAATTTAAAAAAAACTAATAGATTAGGTATTCGAATTCACGTCGTATCCCGCCATTTTTGTTCGATATTAGTAGGTATTGCAAAAAATTATTACTTTGTTGTTTACAAAAATGAGTGATACAAGCTTTGATAACACACCACCAGATATTTCTTAGTTTGTTTGTATTAGATACTCAGCAATTAAACTTACCGTGAATTTACATAGGGTTCTTACAAAAGTGTACAACACCCTATGTTTCAGAATCTTTTATAGAGGATTCATATCATGGGTGTAGATAGTCTTGTATGCAACTGTATATAATTAGGTATTAAAACACTCATGTGATACTATTAATAAACCCACATTCGTGTTTTAACACCGCTTAATATACAACAGTTGCATAAATAACCTATGTAATCTCTGCAACAACCAGTCGGATTTGAAAAACTGTTTTTGCATTTTCTAGCCCAATTCTAGAGGAAGGCTATAGGCTATGATCCATGCGTCATGTTCGTGAACGGGCGCTGTCAGTTGGGACTGGTCATCTCTTAGCCACCACGGCTTATTTTAATTATTTTATTATCGATTGTTTTGTTTAAATTTATATTTGCTGTACACTGGACACTCAACGTGTACGTCTTATTTACATCGTTCTCACGTATAATTATACCTATATTCAACATTAATGATGCAACAAATATTTATGTAACAATATAATTTAAAAAAGTGTCCATGGAGTTTCTTGGCCGTTCTTCTCCATAGGTACCTACTACGCTTTGGAATGGGCAACTAGCTTCATATTTCTGACTGACCGACCACTTGACAGTTCAAAAGTGCCTGTAAATGGTTTCATTGAAATAAATGCTTTGAGTTTGAGTTTGCTACTTAACATCACGCTAGGACCCTTAGGAGCCGAGCAAAAACAAAAAAGTCAGAAAGAACGCTACGCAAAGACGAAGTAAGAGGGCGGGCGGGCGACGTGATGCGACGGGGTGTGTCGCATGGTTGGGGGAACAAGAAAATTCAAGCGGACGAGGTAGCGGGCTGAAGTTAGTAAATGATAAATGATTTTATTTCTGTAAGTAGGTTTGAACAAACACTTTTACACGTCAATCGTATTTTAAAAACTAGATGAGGTCGGCGTTTCCTATCTGACTACTCTGAGAAGAAAGGCCGAAACAAACTCAGAGGTCACCGTCTCTTTTAAAGTCCAGACAAAATCTTGGTCAGATCATGTGAAGGCTATGTAGATCGGTGTCTGAAATGGTATTTTGAGGAAGAGTAAATTATAACAGTTGATCAGGGCTACAGAAAAGGGTCCATATAAATACTTTTCTAGTCTATTATGATGAGTAAATCTTACCTGAGCGTAGAGCGGATCTCCTTGGACTTGTTGGAGGTGAGGTTGGTCATGACGACCGGCAGTAGCCGCGGGGAGTGCACGTACGACACGATGTAGCGCACGCAGATCGTGCCCGCTGATGATACCACCTGCGAATTAATAATATAACAAATTCAAATACATAAAATAAATATCAATTACATTCTTGACTATTTTATTACAGAATCTCTTGTTCTCTCTCTTTCTCTCTGCTGCTGTTTGTACAAGAGTAATGTATGCTTTCCATGATTCGATTTAGCTTGTAAGAATTAAGGCTGGTTTTTAGGGTTCCATACACAAAGGGTGCCAACGTTATTACTAAGCATCCGCTGTCTGTCTGTCAGCGGACTGTATCTCATGAACCGTAATAGGTAGACAGTTGGAATTTTCAATGTGTGTATTTCTATTGCCGCTATAAAAACCAATAAGATAAATCAAAGGGGGTCTCCATTAAAGAAACGTGTTTCTTTCGGCGTTTTTTGCCGGAACCCTTCGTTTGCGAGACTGACCCGCACTTGGCCGGTTTATTAATCAACACAGACTACTTTCACCTGTACAACTTATATCGTATTTATTTCATTTGGCGATTGAAATACCGGCCTTTGGGCCACAAAATTTAAGTAGTATTTAAAATACAAGATTAAACAAAACGCAGGAAAGAAGATGTCATACAAGATGGATAGTTGAAGCAGGCCCTGGAGGAACAGTGCCCTAAATATTGACGTGACAAATTTTTACTCAAAGGAATAAAATAGTTAAGCCTATTCTAATTTAAGGGGGTTTGTGGCTACGTACTAGCCGCACGGGTCAATCGATCAGGTTAAGCTACGCTTGCCGCGGTTGGTCTGTGGTTGGGTGACCATATTTACACACCAAGACCCCTCCGTGGCTCGGAAAGCACGTTAAGCCGTTGATCCCGGCTGTCATTCGTGGATCATTGACAGCCGTTACGGTTAGTCGGAAGCCCGAAAGTCTGACAACCAGTCTTACCAAGGGGTATCGTTTTACCCAGTAACTGGGTTATGGAGGTCAGACAAGCAGTCGCTCCATGTAAAATACTGGTATTCAGCTGCATTCGGTTAGACTGGAAGCTGACCCAAATATAGCTGGAAAAAGGCTAGGCTGATTGATTGACTATTTAAAAATTGTCTTACCTTGGCAGCATTTTGTATGAGATTAATAAGCTCCTGCATTATGTACAGACTGAACTGTTCGATCTTGTTTCTGAGAACCTTCGACATGTGGGCGATCGTGATGCACGCCTCGCGGACCACCTGGGAATAAGACATGGACATTATTTATGTATTGCATAATGTAATTTAATGTAATTGATTCTGATCAGAACAAGGACGAAGTCCGTCCTTTCGGCCGAAGTTACGGACGTTTCCTACTCCGTAACACTTACGAACATAAGATTAGTCCGGGGCCCGAACTAAAAATTAATGACAAAACGTTTTAACAGCTGTTGTTGTTACTCCCGATGTGTTTTTGCCCATTCGGAAAAGTTTATTAATCCGTAATCGGGAGTAGGGTTCATAAAACAATTTATTTTGAAAGTGTTTTTTGGGCCAATTCATAGAAATAAATATTATCAATCGATTGACGATCGATAAACATAATCTGCATGCATCACACTAAACCGATTAGAATGGTCGATATCATCGTACTTAATATATACCTCGTAACTAACTATAATTCTATGAAGAGAAAAGATTTGATTTTTTGTATGTTTGTTTGTTAAATTTTCACGCTAAAACGGCTGAACGGATTTCGATGAGATTTGCCACATGGATAGACCATGACCTGTATACTTGTTATCCTGGTATTCCCACGGGATCGAGACTTATGCGGTTGAAACCTCGGGGCGCTACTAGTTTATTATAATATGAAATACTATGCAATTTACCTGACTCCTAAGATCTTTGATGACGACTAAGAAGGGCACCGACAGCTCCTTGAGATGCGCCGCGAACTCCGCCGGGTACTGCTGGTGAGCGTTCGCTGTGAGGAGCGAACGAATCTTCTTTAACTGTGAACATTAAAAGATTGGTTAGAATTATATGTATAGATAGAAAGAAGACTTAGTAGGTCTTTGCCTTCTGGAGAAATACTACCAGAAGGATTACCATAGACTCTTAGAGGAGGTCCTAATTAGAGTAGTCTTGCGGTTATATACCATGTCCACATCAACCTAAAACTGTCACTTTTGACATCTCCTGAAAATAATTATGGACCACATTTTGTTTTACAGTAATCGATAGTCATGTTATTGATCACTATCTCACCATAATTATAATCATTTATTTGCAATGGTTATTGGTACAAAAGTTGGTCTTAAAGTCAGTAATTAAGTTTTCTTGATGTTAAAAACGTTTCCTTATAGTCATGATTGGTTTAAAAACGCTTCATAACAGCTATGGTTGGTTTAAAAGTAAAAGATAGTTGCATCCCCGTTGTTTTAATTTCATAAACTTTTAACGTTCCCATGTCTTCATATACTACAATTAGCCACATTTACATAAGTCCTATTTGTTCGATAAGGACCAGCATTGCGATTCTGTAACCATCTCACCGTGAAAACTTAGGTGAAGTGAGCGTGGAGTGAGCTGCCAGTGTCATCCCACTGATGCTAGGGATTGACCAAGCATTACACTTACAATCATAATCGAGATTATAATTCTGTTTTCTAATGTTAAGTTCTGTTGATAATTTTATATTATTTCAAAGCTAGTATTTAAGTGGCTAAAAATCACTATTTACGGGTTTTTTTACTGGCAGCTCACTCCACGCTCACTTCACCTAAGTGTTCACTTCACGGTCACATTTTTACAGAATCGACATACAGGCCCGGGTCGACGGCGCGTTGTGTTCTACGCGCGCCTCAAAGAGATGTCAGCACCAATGACGGGGTTGCTAGGACCGATGCCTGCTAGGGTTGCGGAAAAGTCCAAGAGGGTTACCGTGGCCCTGGCACAGGCAACTGAAGGAACACGGGTGGGTTTTAGTCAGTAAGAGTTGTGTGAAAAGTTATTTGATGACTTCCCAACCTAAAAAAAAGGGGGGGCCATGTACTAAATCCATGGTGACACGGTGACACGTGGCGCGTCCATGTTCCTACTGCCCTGTATATATACCACAATTGTATGAAATATTTAAACTGGAGAAGGTGTGCTCATTAAAAAAAAGGCAGTCCAACCCTGGCAAGTCATCAGCCCGCCGCGCCGTACAGTCGGCATACTCACAGCGTCCACGCGCTTCTCCCAGTCCGCGCCGCGGTCGCCCAGCAAGGCGGCCGCGAGCCGGCACAGGTCGTCGAGCCCGCGCGGCCCGTAGATGGCGGCGGGCGCGGTCGCCAGGAAGGCGGCCTCGAACGCCTCCGACGACACCGCGCCCGCCTCGCCGCCCGACGTGCTGCTGACGCCGCTGGATACTGCCCACGTTTAAGTGAAGGTGTATTATTATTTATCCATGTCCGTGTACAGTCGCCAGCATATCAGGTTATACGAAACTCTCAAATTTCTCCAAACGATTGTGAACCTTAAAATGTTGAAGGTTATGTTCAAAATCGAATGAGAAAATTTGACAGTTTGTGGTAACTTGACTTGCTGCTGTGTGTACGTCCGAACATAGATCGGAATCGACGCTCGACTTGCTATCATGGATTCAGCACATGACTCTGAAGCCCCGGCGTAGAAATTTATTATAAGTTATTATTTTTTTAAATCTACTGTTTCCTACAAAATTGTACCTACGCGATCAAAATGTATGGGAACAGTATTTTTTTTTTTAATTACCGACGATAAATTTCAACGCCGCGTCCAGAATCATATACCGAATCCATGATAACTGGTGGCGCGTCCGATGTCCCTGCCACCCTGTATACCTATGTGAACAAATTTAAACAAAAGTCCACGCAAGAAATATTTTTTGTTTCTGACAGAAAACAGCAGCAACAGTGGAGGTAGCGTTTAAAGTTACATTTTACCAGTGAATGCATACAAGGAAATAAACAATTTTGTATCCACTCAACCTATTCCAATTTTGTTGCGGTCGGCTTCCAGTCTAATTGGATGCAGCTGAATACCAGTATTTTACATGAAGCGACTGGCTATCTGACCTCCACAACCCAGTTACTGGGTAACACAGACTGGTTGTCAGACTGTCGGGCTTCTGAGTACCCGTAACGACTGCCAAAGATCTGTGAATGACAAGCAAGGACTAACGGCTTAATGTGCTCTCCGAAGCACGGGAGTGGTCTCGATATGTAATTAATCGTCACCCATCCACGGACCGACCTCGGCAAGCGTAGCTTCACTTACGATCGACCCGTGCGCCTGTTATTATTTAGCTTAGAGTTATTATTTAGAACAATTTTGAATGTGTCAAGGAAATGATAAGTTTTAAAGGCTCATTTACGGAACTACTAGATACTCTCCGTATCTCGCCTCGATTTAACGATCATCGAAAATTGGTGCAGCCGGTGGATCAAGAGATAACAAGTGGAGACTTATGTGACTCATAGCCGATTTTATCCTAAAATAAGGACAGCGAGACGAGATAAAGAAAGCCAACAAACTTTCAGGGGTTCATAACATTTTTATTAAAGGAAAGTTTTTTTCTGGGGTGAATATTATCTTTCAAAGGTTGTCTAGAGCTACCAGGCTGTGATTCCATATTTAAAATAGACAACCACTCACAATAACAGTAAAAGTTAACATTAGGATTAATAACACCCAAACATTAAAAAAAACAGAAACGAAAAATTGCGTATCACTTGGAACGCAATCTAAACAGGAATGAACCGGACGGACTAAATGTTAATAGCTGGTTGAGCTCCATAGTTTATAAATCTTATATTTTATTACATCACCTTATGGCGATTGAGGGGCATTCGTTTAATAGTTCTAAATTATTAAATAATCACATTTCGTTGGTTTGGTGATGTTCTATGCGGAAGTGCCACCGTCAACGCTTTGGAGCTGTTGACATCGGCCGGCTTCCTGAGTCTCGTCTTGACCACGGGATATTGCGCACGCGTCCCTTAGCGTATGTCTCTATTTCGAATGGGTGCGCTCCATCTCGTCTTAAACCCTGAATTGAACCTACATCATCCCTTGATTTTTTTGACGTTTCTGTACTTATGCAATTTTGTAAATATGTATGGTGGCTTGGGTTAGTTGCCGTTATATTTTGCCAACCGGCTGTTCCAAACCCGGCTGACCCGAAGAAGTCTGTACCCGAGCAAGACAAGTGTAGCACATCTACATAATCGTAGCCTAGTTTTTGTTTCTTTTTTACACTCAATGTATAAAAAAGCGGCCAAGTGCCATACATCATATGGAAGGTTACATACATCATATTTTTTTTTGTTTTATCATTCTCTTTTTAGAAGTTACAGGGGGGGGGGGGACACACATTTTACCACTTTGGAAGTGTCTCTCGCGCAAACTATACAGTTTAGAAAAAATATATATTAGAAACCTCAATATCATTTTTGAAGACCTATCCATAGATACCACACACGTATGGGTTTGATGAAAATAAAAATTGAGTTTCAGTTCTAAGTATGGGGAACCCCCAAAATTTATTGCTTTTTTTTTCTATTTTTGTGTGAAAATCTTAATGCGGTTCACAGAATACATCTACTTACCAAGTTTCAACAGCATAGTTCTATAGTTTCGGAAAAAAGTGGCTGTGACATACGGACGGACAGACAGACATGACGAATCCATAAGGGTTCCGTTTCTTGCCATTTGGCTACGGAACCCTAAAAATTGGTGTTACAGTCATCTGGCGAGACTTGCATGGACATTCTCGCCCATAGACAAGCGAGAAACCCTTTTCATATAAATTAACCTTTAAATGATTGTAAGAAACATGACAATTTAGTACCAAATGACAGAATATGAATACTTCAATGGCAACACTTACCACTACCAGCACTAGTTAACTTAGCAGGCGGCGGCGGCTTCCTATTGGCTGACGGCAGGCTGTATAACCCAGGAACCGTCCGTTTCGGCGCCTCGCACGCTATGATTGGTGATCAGTGATGCGTGGTTATTGGTGATTGGTTATTGGCAGTCCAGTGGTACATGGTGAGAGAAAGATTTTTATGGGTTAGTTTTTAAAATTGTAATGGTGGAAGGTATTATTGGTAATTTGATTAATTAGATTGTGGATTAAGAATTATGGTGAAAAATTATGTAAATACATAATTTGGTCCCATGAGAAGCAAAGTTAGATTGTGAGATATAGAAAGCTTCATTGATAAATGTAAAGAATTGATTTCGCAAAGATATCTATGAAGGTTCATTGTTCTTGAAATGTCGATTTCAACATTATTTGCAACTGACATTTCGAGGTATTTAATAGGTAACATTATATTGTTTTTAATATTAGTCATAATATTAAAACAGCAAACATTTGAATACTGCAAGTTGCGATGACAATGACAAATGACAACACCACACAATGTTAAATCACTTATTTAAAATTGTGTAGCTGTGTTCACGTTATTGTAGCTAGTATTTAAAGCCTAGTCTGGTACCAGGGGTTAAGCAAACCTTTCACTATCTATTTGGTTATAATTTTTATCAATGAGTACTAGATAACAATATTATATTCAGTACTGACCTGGTGTAGACGCCCCGGAGCTGTCTCCGTCTCTTGAGCGCGAAGATGTGGGTATCGTCATGGTGCGCTTCACTGTGCGGGACACGAAGTCAGTCTCGTCTGCTCCTGAAGTGGCTGTAGAGCGGAAATATTGATAACTAGCTGTTTCACGAGACTTCGTCTGCGATCCAGGTTGAAAAGTATCCTATGTCCTTCTCCAGATCATGGTCTACCCATGTGCCAAAATTCATCCAAATCCGTTTAGCCGTTTTAGCGTGAAAGTGTAACAAACACACAAACTCACTTTGGCATTTATAATATTAGTTACGAAGTTACAATTGTAGCTTAGATTAAAGACCACTTGCACCGCCAATTACTAAACACGTTTGGCGCTAAACGGGTTTTTATTCTGCTTCCGTCAAATGTTTAAAGATGACAGAGACAGAATGATGTTTAAAACTCCAGCGCTAAACGTGTTTAGTGATTGGCGTTGCTAGTGGGCCCATGTCATTCTTTCACTTACTCACTGACAGACAAAGCACAGCCTAAATCACAGGGTCTACCAGCATGTTTTGAAATTCATCCCCTAAAGGGGTTAAATTGGGGATGAAAGTTTGTTTAGAAGTTCGTTATTTCTTCAGATGGAAAATTAGCAGATAGTCAGACAGACAGACAGACGTCAGACGACTCGGCTCGCCTCGTCAGATGACTTATAAAATGGGCGATGCTTGGGGGAAACATATGTACAGTCGCCAGCACATCAAGGCATACGAAACTATCAAATTTCTACAAATGATTTTAAACCTTAAAATGTTGAAGGTTAAGTTGAAAATCGAATGAGAATATCTGACAGTTTGTGGTAACTAGACCTGCTGCTGTGTGTACAGGTCCCGTCACGTATAATGAACGCTGAGCGACATTGAGGGGATGTGTTATAATATTACAATTACTTTATTATTAGCTATTGTTTTATAATATAAGTGCAATTGTTTTATTATGGAATGATAATAGGTACTTTACTAGCTATTTAGTACTTTGGAATTAAATTAATCACTTAGTGCGCAGGTACAGGCCACCGGCACCGTTCTTTTTAGATGACGGGACCTATATGTGCAGCAGTAGACCGATTTCAGCTGAACAATGATGATGATGATCAATGGGCTCGTCGTAATACAACTGGCGAAATGTCCGTGAACTATGCCTCTGCCTACCTCGGTGAATCATCTGCCTGGCCTTTTCCCAACTGTGTTGGTGCCGGCTTCCAGTCTAAACACCAGCTAAATACCAGTATTTTACATGGAGCGACAACCCAGTTACTGGGTAAAACGCTACCCCTTGGTAAGACTGGTTGTCAGTTCGGGCTAACGACGACCCGTAACGACGGTCAAAGATCCACGAATGACAGCCGGGACTAACGGCTTAACCTGCTTTCTGAGGCACGGAGGGTTCTTGGTATGTAAAGATGGTCACCCATCCACGGACAACCGCGGCAAGCATAGCTTAACCTGATCGATCAACCCATGCGGCTGTTATTACTATACCTCGGTAATTATTCTGTGTGTTACTCACCAGTAGGCAACAAGAGTCCCGCTTCCCGCGCCTCGTCAAACTTCTGCTCGAGTAGCGCGAACTTCTGTGCCGGTAACAACTCTTTCTTCTTCAAGTCTGCTCTTAATCTTTCACCTGCAAATTAAATAAAACATGATGGTTCGTTGCTAGGTTGGTTTAAAAGTTATTTTATAATATGATATAAATCAATAAAATTACCTCTAGTCTCATGACTACTGAGGTCATTTTATTTAGATACCAAAAGGTATTTGTTAGAATTGTTTTCATGATTTTGTTAGATTTAATGTTTTCGTTTTTATTGTTGTAATTTCCTGAGCGTGTCCCAAATAAAATATTTTTCCTTCTTTTTTTCTGAGATGTCTAGAAATGGACTTTCCGAGTATTTACTCATTTTTCAGTAGCAGTCCAGTCTAGATTGGTGCCCTGTTGATGGCAATAGGCATTCCCCATACAGCATAGGACTAAAACATGACTGACGAAGTATGGGTGTACTGTAGGTATGTGGCAGCATCTACATCGCCACATGCGAACTAAGCATCACACTGACGTCACGCAAAATCCTGCATCGCGCAAGCAGAGTTTACCGCGCGACAGGCAACTATACTATACAACGCCCCGACATCAATCGTCGGGCAATAGTCCACCAAACACGACACCCGTCTGGTCGGAGGATCCTCCCTTTTCTATGGAGGATGAGTAACCTTAACATCCTGTTCCTCATACCTCTACAGGTACACATCTGCCTTTCCCTTCGGGGATTATCGGGGGCTGCTCGGGTCTCCGACCAGCGCGGCGAGGTTCGGTATCTACTCACCAACATATCTATACACATCGACCAGCAGCTGCATCGCGGCATCTCTGACGGCGCTGCTCGGGTCTCCGACCAGCGCGGCGAGGTTCGGTATCTACTCACCAACATGTCTATACACATCGACCAGCAGCTGCATCGCGGCATCTCTGACGGCGCTGCTCGGGTCTCCGACCAGCGCGGCGAGGTTCGGTATCTACTCACCAACATGTCTATACACATCGACCAGCAGCTGCATGGCGGCATCTCTGACGGCGCTGCTCGGGTCTCCGACCAGCGCGGCGAGGTTCGGTATCTACTCACCAACATGTCTATACACATCGACCAGCAGCTGCATCGCGGCATCTCTGACGGCGCTGCTCGGGTCTCCGACCAGCGCGGCGAGGTTCGGTATCTACTCACCAACATGTCTATACACATCGACCAGCAGCTGCATCGCGGCATCTCTGACGGCGCTGCTCGGGTCTCCGACCAGCGCGGCGAGGTTCGGTATCTACTCACCAACATGTCTATACACATCGACCAGCAGCTGCATGGCGGCATCTCTGACGGCGCTGCTCGGGTCTCCGACCAGCGCGGCGAGGTTCGGTATCTACTCACCAACATGTCTATACACATCGACCAGCAGCTGCATCGCGGCATCTCTGACGGCGCTGCTCGGGTCTCCGACCAGCGCGGCGAGGTTCGGTATCTACTCACCAACATGTCTATACACATCGACCAGCAGCTGCATCGCGGCATCTCTGACGGCGCTGCTCGGGTCTCCGACCAGCGCGGCGAGGTTCGGTATCTACTCACCAACATGTCTATACACATCGACCAGCAGCTGCATGGCGGCATCTCTGACGGCGCTGCTCGGGTCTCCGACCAGCGCGGCGAGGTTCGGTATCTACTCACCAACATGTCTATACACATCGACCAGCAGCTGCATGGCGGCATCTCTGACGGCGCTGCTCGGGTCTCCGACCAGCGCGGCGAGGTTCGGTATCTACTCACCAACATATCTATACACATCGACCAGCAGCTGCATCGCGGCATCTCTGACGGCGCTGCTCGGGTCTCCGACCAGCGCGGCGAGGTTCGGTATCTACTCACCAACATGTCTATACACATCGACCAGCAGCTGCATCGCGGCATCTCTGACGGCGCTGCTCGGGTCTCCGACCAGCGCGGCGAGGTTCGGTATCTACTCACCAACATGTCTATACACATCGACCAGCAGCTGCATCGCGGCATCTCTGACGGCGCTGCTCGGGTCTCCGACCAGCGCGGCGAGGTTCGGTATCTACTCACCAACATGTCTATACACATCGACCAGCAGCTGCATGGCGGCATCTCTGACGGCGCTGCTCGGGTCTCCGACCAGCGCGGCGAGGTTCGGTATCTACTCACCAACATGTCTATACACATCGACCAGCAGCTGCATCGCGGCATCTCTGACGGCGCTGCTCGGGTCTCCGACCAGCGCGGCGAGGTTCGGTATCTACTCACCAACATGTCTATACACATCGACCAGCAGCTGCATCGCGGCATCTCTGACGGCGCTGCTCGGGTCTCCGACCAGCGCGGCGAGGTTCGGTATCTACTCACCAACATGTCTATACACATCGACCAGCAGCTGCATGGCGGCATCTCTGACGGCGCTGCTCGGGTCTCCGACCAGCGCGGCGAGGTTCGGTATCTACTCACCAACATGTCTATACACATCGACCAGCAGCTGCATCGCGGCATCTCTGACGGCGCTGCTCGGGTCTCCGACCAGCGCGGCGAGGTTCGGTATCTACTCACCAACATGTCTATACACATCGACCAGCAGCTGCATCGCGGCATCTCTGACGGCGCTGCTCGGGTCTCCGACCAGCGCGGCGAGGTTCGGTATCTACTCACCAACATGTCTATACACATCGACCAGCAGCTGCATGGCGGCATCTCTGACGGCGCTGCTCGGGTCTCCGACCAGCGCGGCGAGGTTCGGTATCTACTCACCAACATGTCTATACACATCGACCAGCAGCTGCATGGCGGCATCTCTGACGGCGCTGCTCGGGTCTCCGACCAGCGCGGCGAGGTTCGGCACTGCGGCGCGCATCTGCAGTTCGTTGGCGCCATGACTGGAGTGAGAGAAAGGTTTAGCTGTTAATCTTGTTATAGCAAGAGTCGGTGGATTGGTATACATAAGTTGAGCCAAAAATCATTTGCAACATTTTAGAAATGTCGTATTGTTACCAAATGTTTGCGTTGTTAAAAAAAATACGAAAAATTACTATTTTCTTACAAGGAGTGAGTGGGTGGATTGGTATACATAACCTGAGCCCCAAACTAGGAAAATCCTGTATCTTGGGCGGCAGTGTCTTCGCACAACATTAAGGTCGAGCGATTTATGTGAACATACAAGTAGTGTTATTTTTTTATTTTTTTTTATTTAGATAATTGTCAAAGATAAGAAAAAAGAAAAAAAGTACTGAAGATTTAAATTCCTCACCCGCGCTTTCTGCTGCCTTACTCAGAACGAATGTAAAGGAAACAAACCCCCTGGCTATTTTAAAAGATTTTAAAGATCTTAATATTAAATCAACAGAAGATCTCTGGGAATGCCTGTAAAAGTCTGTAGATCTATCATCGAAACCATTGCGCCCTATTTAGCATTCATATTTAACACCAGTGTAGACCAAGGAGTCTTTCCGGATCTTATGAAACACAGTAATGTAGTTACATTGTTCAAATCCGGTAATAGTAAAGAACCCAACAATTATACGACACTTTAATAAAAAATCCATCTTTCATGAACAACAGTACGGTTTCATCAAAGGGCGTTGTAATACTGACCCTAATAAAGAACATTTTTAACGCCTGGGAAAAAGCACAAGATGCCTTTGAAATCTTTTGCGACTTCTCTTATGCGTTCGACTGCGTAAACCATGAGACACTTCTGCTGAAATTAGAGCACTATGGGATTAGGAAAACAGCTCTCGATTTTCTAAGATCATACCTAAAAGATAGAAAGGTTAAAGTTCAAGTAAACTGCATAAACTCATTAGGGTCTGAAATGACAATAAGTGTTCCTCAAGGTTCGATACTGGGTCCATTCCTCTTTTTAGTTTACATTAATGATTTACCCCAATTACTTCAACTTTATTTGCAGACGTCACATCATTGATCTTTAAAATAGACCGACACGCGACAGTCACAAAATCTTGCGACGTGAATAACTCTATTCTTTAGGTCCAAGATTGATTTACGGTAAATAATTTGGTACTTTAAAAAAAAAATACCAAATGTGACATCATATTTAATGGAGAAAAATTGGAATTTATTAATTACACGGTTTTCCTAGGAATCACGCTAGACGAGAAATTACAATGGGAACCTCATATAATATCTCTTGCGGGGCGGCTAAGAGCGGCCGCTTATACTGTTTGAAAGATAAGACAGTTAACAGATGTAGAAACCGCGCGATTGGTCTATTTTAGCTACTTCTATAGCATTATGTCGTATAGCATTTTACTGTGGGGTCGGGCTGCTGACATTGAATCCATTTTAATTTTGCAAAAGAGAGCTGATAGAGCCATTTAAAATCTACGTCACCGCGAATCTCATAAGGGATAACATAATTTAATACTAGAAATAAATATAAAGTAGATCAACCATTTTTTTATTATCTAAAGTACATATATCTTTTATGGGGTTCTGTGTTAAATGTTACAACAAAATACCTTGTGATATATTGCAATTAAACGAAAGAAATTTTAAAACTCATATTAAAAGTACATTTTGTAAACAAGAATATTACAAATTAGAGGATTATATCCAAGATAAGAATGATTGGAAACATGAAAATCAAACTGGTTGCTACTTAATTTAATTGTATACTTTATCATTTTTATGACATTGATATTACATTCTGTAATTATTTAACCTGTCATTCTTTTCTTTCTTTTTTTTTAAAAAACGTTGCCCCACACTAGGAATTTCTCCTGTATCGTGGGTGCGTTTACAAACATTTAAACTCACATACACAAACGGCCAGACCCGGAACAACTACTTGCAGGTCATACAAATATTTGTTCCGTGCGGGGATCGAACCCGCGACACGTAACGCAGCAGTCAATCGCTTAACCACTGCGCCAACCATGTCGTGTCGTGTCGTGTGTGTTGCTTTATATTTAATTATTTTTACCTATTGAGGTATAGTCATTTTATTCTAGGTGCAATGTCTTCACAAATAATTATAAAATTAATATAAAGCGATAGCCGTTTTGCGTGGATGTGACGCATGTTTCCCTTTACCTTTTTTTTTGTTTGTGTTATTTTTTGCGTCATGTTTACCGCAAATAAACACATTTTCTTTCTTTCATAAACAATATATTGTAAAAAAAAAAAAAAAAGATTAACGGGGAAGCTTCTTGCCCATTCTTCTCCGTTCAAAACTACCTTTTAGAAGGGGTGACTAGAATGAAATATATTTTCTTGTAAATATTGACTTTCGTAAGTGCCTCGACCTCTCCAAGGCATTTGATTGCGTCGATCACGAAACCTTGCTCTTGAAACTTGAGCATTATGGACTTGGAATACTTGCGCTCAGTCTAGTAAAATCTTATTTAAAGGATAGGCAGCAGCAAGTTCAAATAAATGGTGTCAATTCACTTAGTTTAAAAGTAGAAATGGGAGTTCCACAAGGCTCGATATTGGGTCCTTTCCTCTTTTTAGTGTATATTAATGATCTACTCCATTTATTAAAAAATCAACCACAAATGGTGTTATTTGCTGACGATACTTCTTTAATTTTTAAGGTAGAAAGAAGTGCTACAAATTTTGACGACGTTAATAACGCCCTAATGCAGGTCCATAATTGGTTCACTGCTAATAATTTAGTATTAAATGGGAAAAAAACTAAGTGTATACGATTTTCTTTACCTAATGTCAAAAGTACTGATTGTGAGATAGTATTGAATCAAGAGAAACTAGAATTCGTCGATAAAACTGTTTTCCTGGGGATCACGCTCGACTCGAGGCTTCAATGGGGTTCTCATTTAACATCTCTGGCGGGACGGCTAAGTTCAGCAGCATATGCTGTCAGAAAAATCCGTCAATTTACCGATGTAGATACCGCGAGGTTAGTCTATTTTAGTTACTTTCATAGTATCATGTCTTACGGTATTTTACTTTGGGGACGGGCTGCAGACGTCGATTCTATTTTTATTCTGCAGAAAAGAGCCATCAGAGCCATATATAATCTCCGCAGGCGCGATTCTCTAAGGGAACTGTTTAAGGTTATTAAGATCTTGACGGTACCTTGTCAATATATCTATGAAAACATCATGTACGTAAGAAAAAATGTACATCTTTTTACTAAAAGAGGTGATAGACATAATTATAGTACCAGAAATAGGGACCTATTAGTTCAACCAGGTTTCAGACTGGCTAAAGTGGACTCATCTTTCATGGGGTACTGTTTAAAATGTTACAATAAAATACCTCCCCACATACTTCAACTGAATGAGACGAAATTCAAAGTTTGTATAAAACGCACACTATGCAGCCAGGCATATTATAAGTTGGGGGATTATATCGCTGATAAAAATGCCTGGCTCAATGCTGGTCCTGCTCCACAACCACAACTAATTGATTAACATTTGAAAATACTGTTGGAGCTGCTGAAGATTGTAAGACTACCTTTGCTTTGTATAAACTCAATCTCCTTTGTATTATATAATTGCATAGGACAAGTGTGAGTACTATGTACTATCGAGCTACCATTTACCGGGTAATGTCTTTCATTGACTTGAATGTGTCCTGGCGGCTGATAGATGTCATGCTCACTCAAATGTCTCGCTGACGGTGGCGCGTGTGTTGGATCATTCAGCTCCCTTCAAAATGGTTGAGCTGAATGGTGCTGATCCATGCGTCATGTTCGTGAACGGGCGCTGTCAGTTGGGACTGGTCATCTCTTAGCCACCACGGCTTATTTTTAATTATTTTATTATGGATTGTTTTGTTTGAATTTATATTTGCTGTACACTGGACACTCAATGTGTACGTCTTATTTACATCGTTCTCACATATAATTATACCTATATACAAGATTAATGATGTAACTAATATTTATGTAACAATATAATTTAAAAGAGTGTCCATGGAGTTTCTTGCCCGTTCTTCTCCATAGGTACCTACTACGCTTTGGAATGGGCAACTAGCTTCATATTTCTGACTGACCGACCACTTGACAATTCAAAAGTGCCTGTAAATGGTTTAATTGAAATAAATGCTTTGAGTTTGAGTTTGAGTTTGAGTTTGAGCCTTTTTTGTGCCTATTAGAAATAAATTGTTTGACTTTGACATTTATTATGTTTATATCTTAACTATTTATTTTTATTTTTTATTTAATATGGGTTTGCTCTTGACTCTAGTCTAGGTCAGTGGTGACAGAGACAGAGTCGACAATGGAGTGAGCTTACCCAGAAGAAGCCTGTTCACTCTCACTTTGTAGAGATTAGGGTTGTATGTGTTCATTGCAGTACATTAAGGTTCCATTTTGTTACCTCAACTTCTAGTTTGCTACTAAAAAGTCTTTATTGTTACTTTAATGTCCCCTTTGATACTTTAAATGAATATTTAGTCCCTATAAATATCCTTTTTGTCACAAAGGCTCCCATTTCGTTAGATAACATCTGTTCGATTCCCGTAGTCGGGTACTCACTGGTCCAGCAGCGCCTGCACACAGCGCAGCGCCTCCTCCCGCGCGTGCGGCGCCTTGTGCTGCAGCGCGGGCGCCAGGCGCGCCAGCAGCGCGCGCGCGTTCACCGCTCGGGACGTCGCCAGCGACGCCACGCACGCGCGCGCCGTGTGACGAACGGCCTCTTTTGTGTCCGCCAATCTGAAATTCAAAACTTTCTATTGTAATTTTAAGGAGGCACAAACATTTACAAAGAAAGTTCACGTTTCATACGAGGCGAGAAGGGGCCTAAAAAGGTAGAATTACTGTATTTTTCCCTACTTTAACTCGACACCTCGGGTCCCATCTATTGAAACAGATTAATTAATAGCTGAAAAGCGAAATATTACAGAACCCGGCCGTAAAAATGATACATCGAGCTTTAGAAGGAAACTGTCATGCAGGTATGGCTGTGACCTCTGAGTTTGTTTCGGCCTTTCTTCTCAGCGCAGTCAGATAGGAAACGCCGACCTCATCTAGTCTTTAAAATATTTTAAAGACTAGATGAGGTCGGCGTGAGCTTACCCAGAAGAAGCCTGTTCACTCTCACTTTGAAGAGATTAGGGTTATATGTGTTCATTGCAGTACCTTAATATTCCATTTTGTTACCTCAACTTCTAGTTTGCTACTAAAAAGTCATTATTGTTAACACTTTTCATACGTCAATCATATGATTGACGTGTAAAAAGTGTTTGTACAAATCATTTATCATTTATGTATGAGTGAAGGGGAGGGTGCTCTACATAGCCGGACATTTTGTACAACTCGACATGCCATAATAAAATGCTGCATAGTATGTAGCCTTGAAATGTATGTAGCATTATAAATGATTGAGTTTTGAGTATTATGGCTGTTTTTTTGTTCATTTAGGCTCTGAAGAAAAACATTGGTAACAAACCTTCTCGAAAAAATACCTGCAGATGACTATACACAAGGGCTCGGCTATTTTTTGTGTTTTGTACCCAAAGGGTACCAACGGGACTCTATTACTAAGCCTCCGCTGTCCGTCCATCCGTCCGTCTGTCTGTCAGCGGGCTGTATCTCATGAACCGTAATAGGTAGACAGTTGAAATTTTCACAGAGTGTGATTTCTATTGCCGCTATGTAACAAAAAAAAATAAAAAAAAGTTAAAAATTAAAGGGGGTCTCATTACAAGAAACGTGTTTTTTTCCTTGTGCCACGGAACACTTCGTGTGCTAACCCGTCTCGCTCTTGGCCGGTTTTTTATCGTAAAAGATTAATTCAAACTTGAGTCAAGAAGAACGTGCTTATCATAATAATTCAGTACATATCATAAACAACATTATTGTCGACCTATTATTGTTCATTCAGTTTCACTTGAGTGCGTCCTAATTGAGCATTGTGTTGTGACGTCACTTCCTCCTCGCATCTCAAGATGTGCGAGGACATGTCGTTTATTATAGTGCCGTGTTGTTTACGGTTCGATGGAGGGTAGGCAGAGCGGGAAGGTCGTGCGCGAGTCTATGGTATAGTATCTGTTTTTAAATTAGACTTGGTTTGTGACCTGTGTTCCCCAAAAGGCAGATGTATAAAACGGACCTGCACTGCAATTGGGGGCGAGCCTAGAACCATGAACCGGGTACAAATTAAGACTCCAAGGGATGTTACTGATAAATTCGTGATAGGAAAAACCCAATAACGTTTCGCCAGCCTTCTGGATCAACCCAATCTACTACTTCTTTCTGGGCGCCCGTGAAGTTGCCTAAGGACGTTTGTCCACCGCCACCGTCAACGGGACGTCAACGAGAACGAGATGACAGGCGAAGTAGCAATACATACATTTACTATGGCCGCGTGTTTACCGAACACCGTCACTGGGACGTCACGCTCGGTTCCAATAATCTCGTTTCTCGTCCCGTCGTGAGGTCCCGTTGACGGTGGCGGGTGGACAAACGGTGTAAGGATGCAACCACGCCGCGGTCCATCGACGACATTGTGAAATTCTTATGTAAAAGATGATGTATTTTGAGGCTTTGAGGCGACCATTGGTGAACGTCGCGTCGTCCGACCACCGTCTATGTACGTCATACGAATTACAGATAAAAATGTAGAAAATTTACAGAAACAAATAAATAAAATTGTAGCGTCTGTTTGTAATGTCAAAATAACAGCTTTATAATAAATGCATACGTTACTTTTTTGTCTGTCTGTCTGTTTGTTCCAGCTAATCTCCGAAACGGCTGGAGCGATTTTGTTTAAGTTTGGTATGGGGATACTTTGCACCCTAGGGAAGGAGTAAGGACATATCTACCACGCGGTCGGAAGCTAGTATTGTATAATAACCAACATAGGATAAGTAAAAAAAGAGGAACAGTTCTTACCGGTCAATAATATGTGGCAGCACGGTGGGCACGTAGTGTGAGAACTCGGGGCCCATGCGCTCCGCCAGCGCCGTCAGCACCTCCAGGGCATTTTGAGCCACCTGTACGAAGAAAGGGCAAATTTGTGAAATATGATAAGATAATATTGACACAGAGGTATTCATACGAATACTGCATAATGCATCTTCATGTCAACTGTTTTTTAATACTCCCTTCTTAAGCACAAAACGTTTCGGTAGAACGATCATTGTGCATACTACGGCTAAGGAGTAAAACCCTTTGCCGGAGTCTGAGTTTTCTGGGAATCTTGGTGAACAAACTTATCTATATTAAATAATAATATAGCTGAAGAGATTGTTTGTTTGAACGCGCTAATCTCTAGAACTAACCGTCGTATTTGAAAAATCTTTTTGCACATTATAGCCGTATTCTTGAGGAAGGTAATAGTCTATTTAACATCACGCTACGACTCGTAGAAGCCGGGCAGAAAGACAAAAGTCAGAAAAGTAATAGCGCGGGCCGGCGATGCAAAGCGACGCGGTGGATCAGGGGAACTGCTGAAAACGTGCTTGTGGTGACAGGTCATCTTGCTGACTATGGTTTAGTTATTGTTATTCTTAATAATAATTAACTGTTTCTTTATTTTACTTCGAAGGTCCTAGTTTATCATTTGTAACTTCAAGTTACAGCTTTATAAACATAATGCAGCTTTGCAAATGTAAGCGGGCACGCGCTTTAGGCTTGGAGGCTATTATTTAGGTAATAGGTACTGTTTACGTTGTTATTATTTATTTCTGCTTGAGTATAGTTTTCAATGTTTTTGTTGGTATGTATATTGGCGTGTGCTAGCTGACATATGGCAAATTATTTCATTTAATGCTGTGTTTCGTAATGTTAATTACGTATTACTGTATTGGATTTTTGAGTTCCCTTCAAAATGGTTGAGCTGAATGGTGCTGATCCATACGTCATGTTCGTGAACGGGCGCCGTCAGTAGGCACTGGTCATTTCTTAGCTGCCACGGCTTATTTTAATTCCATAATTGTTTTTATCTTTTTATTACGGACGCTTTTAACGTGCACGTCTTTCTACATCGTTCTCACATGTATAATTACAACATGAATGATGTAACCACTCTATTGTAACAATATTTTGATTTAAAAGAGTGTCCATGGAGTTTCTTGCCCGTTCTTCTCCATAGGTACCTACTACGCTTTGGAATGGGCAACTAGCTTCATCTTTCTGACTGACCGACCCCTTGACAATTCAAAAGTGCCTGTAATTGGTTTATTTGAAATAAATGCTTTGAGTTTGAGTTTGACAGAATCCAGTTCTTCTAACTGAACAGACAGCAGTGCTGCTGGGCAGTTTGTTGCGCCACTTCTTCTTCCCAGCTAAAGCACTAGGAAATGGTGAAAGGCGGGCGTTTTGGGGGGACTGTCATAAGTAATTTTGCCGTTCAAAAAGTGCAAATTCTCAGCCTAGTTTAAATAAACGACTTTTGATTTTGATTATGAACCAAAAATTTCACGCGGACGAAATTGCGTTCTACTTATATTATAAATTAAACTGTGTGTCGATGTTTGTTACTCGATCAAGCATAAACAATTAAACAGGTAGGGTGTAGTAGGCGACATGTCAGTGGTAACAAGACCAGTATAAGCCGGCCTCGTATTCTATTGAAGCTCCGAACTACGCTAAGCCAGGTCAAAGTGTTACCATCGACGTACTGTACATTTTCATTTAAGTACAAGAAGGAGTCCTCTTAAGATGCGGGAGAAACCGCGGGCAACAGCTAATTAGTATAAAAAATACTTCACACTATTTTTGTTATAGATTTCGTTTAAATAACTTTACAAACTGACTCACATTTCTAAACCGTCTTTCCTTAGGAAATCTGTCAGCCTTCTCCCGATGATGCACTTCAAACTCTAAGGCACTTCTGCATACCCCGTTTCAACACATGAATGTTCTATTGCACTAGTAGTGCACCGTGTCGCGGTTTGTTAGGTACTGGTTACTGGTCCGATGTGGTCTACGATCATGTAACTATTCTGAACGAATAGTTAAGTATCTTAACGTGTAGTTAACTATGGATATGATTTGCTGACGTTACGTTACAACTTTAGAGGATTTATTTATTTGAGATCCAGACGTGATTTCTACAAATAAATGAAATTGAAGTGTGTGTTTGTAATGTCAAAATAACAGTTTTTTACTAAACGCATACGAAAGGATACCTATAAGTTTTATTTTTATTTTAAATATTTTGTCTGTGTTGCGGCTAATATCATCTCCGAAACGCCTGGACCGATCTTGATGAAATTTGGTGCGGGGATACTTTGTACCCCGGGGACGGGCATAGACTACTTTTCATCGACATACCACGCGAGTGAAGCCGCGGGCGGAAGCTAGTCTTAACTAAACGTCAGTTTTTCAGTTTTTTTAAACGTTTATCATTCTCGTAAGTGTGTGCGAGCCATTTCAGAAATCTTCATTACCATACTAATATGTTTTCAAAAATATACTCTTGTGTCAAATATACTCTGTGTCAAATTCATATTTAACGGCGTACTCCAACTAGTTTCGAACTTAACCGGAGCACGAAGTCACTTCAAGGCATGATTAAGTACAAGGGGCGATCGCTGCCCAAGTTTTATGCAAGCTATTAAGTACCAGTACCTACCTACTGTACCCAAGTAGTCTGAAAACGACCCTGAAGACAATTTATAGACGCTTTTAAAGAAAAGGTGTTCCGCTAAGCTATTAAAACTATCCCTTCGATATACAAACGAAGATACGAAAGTCGTAGGCTATAAGTGCTATAACGCAACGAGCACAATAAAACATATTCTAATTGTTCAGAATAAGACTCCGAACGCAATGAAGCGTGTGTGAAGCGGTAATGTGAATCGCAATCAGAGTGTGTATGATACCTCGAGAGCACGCAGTGATCTTGTGTTTGAGACGAGGCTGGGGTGGACAGGGACACCAGTCATCTAACGACTGTTTCAGAAATATCTGAGGGGCAATTCCCGTATTTTTAAGACCGTTCGCATTCTAATCTCAGTCTCAATCTGTCAAAATTACAATCAATTTACATACATTTTTGACAAGTTTTTGACATTGATTGTCGCTGAGATGAGATTGCGACTTGAATTTGAACGTTTTTTAAGTACGAGAATTGGCCTACTGATTTAAAGTATTTAAAACAAACCATCAAAATCAACATTCCTGCTATTTAAAAAAAAAAAAACTCCCAACTATTTTGGGTTCGGCTTCCAGTATAACCAAATACAGCTGAATACCAGTATTTTACATGGAGCAACTGCCTATCTGACCCCCACAAGTTCCACAACCCAGTTACTGGGTAACACCATACTCCTTGGTAAGACTGGTCATCAGACTGTCCGGGTGTGTAACTACTCGGAACGGCTGTTGAAGATCTTCGATAGGCAGCCGGGGGGCAGTAGGGAGGCGGGGAGGGTGGTCCGGCTGAATGATGACCTTGAGGTGTCTTAGCTGATGTGTCTTACTTTAAAATTCCCGCCATTAAGCCGCGCAACCATAAGACTCGAGTAGTTGCGCGGCAAGGTAATGCGCGAGTCGTGGTGACGCTAGAGGGAGGCCTATGTCCGTGGACGTCTGTCTCCTGATGACGACGTCGACGGGGGGAGCCTTATGTCCATTGGCCAGCAATTAACCGTCTTGCCGCTGAATGAAAATGTGTCTTAGCCGTGGCTCACCTTAAAATTCCCGCCATTAAGCCACGCGACCATAGAGTCAATCAGCTGCGCGGCCACATCGTGCGCGATTTCTGGCTCGCGCCGCACGAGGGGGGTCAGCTGTTCGCCCAGCTGCTGTCGGACACGCAGGTCGGGTCGGTTGAGGAGAGGCAGGGCCGCCTCCAGGGTCGCCGGTTGAGGGCAGTGCGCCATCTGTGGGGGAAAGATGAAATATATTTGAAATATTGTTGTTTACTGAAGATTAATATGTTTTTGTCGTCTCTTGATCAGACCACAGCCATTCGACAGGCAGTGTCGTAAATGATGACATATTTTCGGTTACCTGACCTGCCTCGTACTCGACAGTAATTAGCTGTCGAAAGAATAGTTGTTTACTAGATTTGAACTGTCAAAAAAATCGGATTTCGGATTTGTGAACAGCGTTTAGAAGGCTACTTCGATATTGATTAATATTAGATTCGGCACGGAACCGTATCGAACGGTTACGAATAGCTATGCCAGATAAAATTATATCGAGCTAGTTTTTTGGCTAAGAACGGAATTATTCCAAAATGCTTGGCATCCTTACTGAGTCGCCAAATTGAGTTGTCTAATTTTGCATCAAGTATTGAGCTAATCAGAACATTGTTTAACTGAATAACGCAATTTCGGCTACTCATAAGCGGCGTAAATTACACCAAGATACCTACGCTTGTTTGACGCCCGGTCATAGCGTCTCGACTGGTTACAAATCAAAGCTCTGACCAAGCTGAAGCGAGCGAGCGGCATGACATGTCGGGCGAAATTTATTCGCGACGATTGTGTCAACTAACTTGCATTGAACTCAGACCAAATAAAAAATCAAGGCAGCGATGTCAACAGTGACATGAGACCGGTTTGGTAAACATGTGTGCACTTAGTGAGGTGTAGGTATAGTAATAGTTTGGTTGTTAATGTGAGCGTGTATGCACAGAGCAAGCTGTAGTTTTGCATGCCTCACTGTATCGTTCGCAGCGCTATGTCTGAGGCAAGGAAGTGTTCAAACTGGCGCGAATATTCGCGTGACTTTCTAGTCATTAAAACAATAGACGCGCGTAGTCGCGTCGCACCGCGCGTCCCGTTCGCTTCAGTTTGGCCAGAACTTTACAACAATCATCCTAATTAAGTAAACAACAATATAAAGTATTTCAGAAAACGGGAGTACCTTCTGGTCATGTGTCAGTCATGTACCGTACCTAACTGGTTATAAAGAGTAATCAATCTAACTAGCCTTTTGTCAACTGTTGGTGTGGGCTTCCAGTCTAACCGGATGCTGCTGAATACCAGTATTTTTCATGTAGCTACTACCTATCTGACCTCCACAACCCAGTTACTGAGTAAGACGATACCCCTTCGTAAGACTTTTGCGCTTCTGACTACCCGTAACGACTGTTAAAGATCTACGAATGACAGCCGGCACCAACGGCTGAACGTGCTAACGTTAAGTGGCTCTAAATATGTCTGTCACATAATAGTCGTACGTTTACATTCTCATCCTACGTGGATGACAGTTACCTATTACACTCAATTGACACTTACGTCTAGCGCTGACAGATAAGACAATACAATAGTATGGTTCCTAGGCGTCTGGAATGTCTTAGATTATTTTAAAGGGTTAAGGTACAAGTCCGTAGCCGACTGCAGACAGCACCAGCAGGCGACGTGTCGCAGCGACACTACATGGTTTCTACGTATATCTATGAAAACGACGTGTCGCTAGCTACTCAAACTCAACTCAAACTCAAAGCATTTATTTCAAATAAACCAATTACAGGCACTTTTGAATTGTCAAGGGGTCGGTCAGTCAGAAAGATGAAGCTAGTTGCCCATTCCAAAGCGTAGTAGGTACCTATGGAGAAGAACGGGCAAGAAACTCCATGGACACTCTTTTAAATCAAAATATTGTTACAAAAATTGTTGTTTGTTGTTGTTAAAGTGGTTACATCATTCATGTTGTAATTATACATGTGAGAACGATGTAGAATGACGTGAACGTTAAAAGCGTCCGTAATAAAAAGATTAAAACAATAATTATGGAATTAAAATAAGCCGTGGCAGCTAAGAAATGACCAGTGCCTACTGACGGCGCCCGTTCACGAACATGACGTATGGATCAGCACCATTCAGCTCAACCATTTTGAAGGGAACTCAATGATCCAATACACACGCCACCACCAGCGACACATTTGAGTGAGCATGACATACTCTCAGCCGCCAGGGCACATTCAAGTCAATGAAAGACGAACCCAGTAAGCTTTATAGTGGGTACATAGTGCTCACACATGTGCTATGCAATTATACAATACTATGAGATTGAATTTATACAATGCAAAGATAGGTTGTACAATCTTCATCAGCTCCAACACTATTTTCGAATGCTAATTAATTAGTTTACGCGCCCTTGTGGAGCAGGACCAGCCCTGAGCCAAGCATTTTTGTCAGCGATATAACTACTACTACTACGGTAGAGCAGTGGTGGCCCGGTGGTAACGGCTGCGACTTACGAGTTGTAAATCGTTGGTTCGAACCCAGAAAGGCGCATTACTTCGTGTAAATAATTTCACCACCACTACTCGCAAAACGGTGAAGGAAAACATCGTGAGGAAAGCGACATGTTCTTGTACCAAAAGAATGAAGACATGTGACATCTACCAACCCGCACTGGGCCCGCGTGGTGGATCACGGCCTACTCCCTCTCATAGAGAGGACGCCTGTGTCCCAGCAGTGGGAACATTATTAGCTGATTATGCTAGCTACGAAAGATATTTTATATAAACCAGTAGTGTCGCGGCAACACGTCGCCTGCTGCTGCTGCCTGCAGTCGGGTACGGAATTGTATCTTAAGACAGATAGTTATCAAAATTATCTAATCGCAACACAATCCACTAATGCTACGGCTACATTGTCGCAATATCGCGAACTACGCTTCATTCGATGTCGAGCGGTGTGGGAGAGAGAGCTCGCGAAACGTGGTTTGCGGTATCGCGACAATGTAGCCATAGCATTCGAGACATAAAGCTCTCCCAAAATTCGGTCGGCCTTTTTTTCCTTATCCGACTAATTCGGTCGGCCTCTTTTCTCATCCGACTAGCTACTTTTTGCAGTTAATTTTTCACGTTAGTTAACTTTTGCAGGATATCTTTCGCACATGCGATATTTTCTGCAGATCATCTTGTCATTTAGCTGGTTGACGTCCTTATTAGTTTACTTTTACGGGTCATCTTTTGTATTGGTATAATAAAATTTACAATATTATCAACTTCAACCCACTAACCAAAAAGAAAAAAATAAACTAAACACGCTGCTTAAAACACTAGATTACTTACAGACGGGGAAATGGGTAAAGAACAATACTCGTGATAATTAACAAACATAATAACTCACACACTGACATATACTTGTTTACATAATTTGGGAAATCGTATACTTTTACAATGTTTGTAAATATGTGAACACCATGTATCTATCACTTAATTAAGTAACTTATTTATCATTGCTACGTTTATTAAATTCTTTTTACCTATTGTGGTAGGGTAATTTTTATTAAAGGTGCATCGTCTTCACATATAATTATATAATTAATGTATACAAAATATTGTAACACATTTTAAAAGAGTAACGATGGAGTTTCTTGCCCATTCTTCTCCATACGAAACTACCTTTTGGAAGGGGCGACTAGAATCAATTCTATTTCAATGTAAATGTTGACGTTCAAAAGTGCCTTTTATGTGCCTATTTGAAATAAATGCTTTGACTTTGAATTTAATAGTAATTAATAGGCAAGTCTCTGATAGGACTCAAAGTACAACCACTAAGCGCAATCCCTCACACACACTCATACTTACACACACACGCAAAAGACAACACACGCACACACACCAGCACGCATGCACAGAATCCTATTCATTTTTATTTTATGTGATTGCATTTAAATTGTTAATATTCCACAAACGTGTGAAGACGCTGACTCCTGTATATGTAACACAGGCACCACCTAGCTCAGATGTCAGGCTTTAATTTAAAATGTATCACCTTCTGTATGTCAATAAAACACTTCTGTTTATTCCTTAAAGCCGTTTTGGATTGCATAATTCCATTTAGCTTGGGGCCGACCTAAGCTACGCCTGCGTTTGCGGAGTCTGTGTTTACAAAAGACCCCGTAGGTCATGAGACAACCGTAACAGTTGCACGAAAGTGGCTTAACTACGTTGTTCAGAACATTTAAAGGTAAATACTCACCGTTGCCAGGTGTCCAGCTGTTTTCACTTGACGAAGTCTGCCCTATTATTGCACGAAACTGTTCTCCATAATATCATCTCACTCACACTACACTGTCTGCTATAGTTCTTACTCTGTCTAACACTTTTAATCACAGATAGATTTAGGCACTCATCACTTTTGTTCACTGAAGATCTGGAAAGAGTGAAAATATTGGTTTTATTAGGAAAACAAATAGGTAACCAACATTAATGCCCGTTTTCACTATCACTATGCGAGACCTAAATGAATTGTCTAATAAAAACGCACTGTTGTATTTTTAATGCTCGACGCATCGCCAAGAGTTGAAAATCCAACAATGCGATTTTATCAAGCAATATATCTTATGTAGGTATCGCGTAGTATTAGTGGAAACAGTCATAAAAGGTATTATGGTCTAACATCTCTGAGAGAATACTATCATTATTTAAAACAACAGACGTTAAGGACATTTTAGTGTAGGTAAATGCTTCACACGTAAGCCAAACCGAGACCAAAAATCTTTAGAACTACGATTTGTTACAAAATCATATCATTAATTCTAATCGTACTTAGCGTTCAACATCAACAAGTGATCAAAACTAATTCACAATCAATCCAAGACAACCAAGACATAAAAATAAACAAAAAAATATCAACAGGCCTCACGTGGGCAGCCTTTGCCCAACGGATGTATAAAAAGATAAACCATAGCCAAATCAACTACCCACATAATAATGTTTATGATCTTACTAATAACTTTGAATATTCGGATAACTCAATAAATGAAACCGGAATTAATGAAAAAAACAAAGCAGATAGTGTAGGCACTACCTCCTTCTTTGTTTTTTCATTAAATCTTCTTGGACTCAAATTCAATGTCAGAAGGCTGGACACAAAACATTTAAACAAAACTACGCAGTACGGTAGTAGGTAGCTTTGAGATTCACAAGTCAGACATTATGATTGACTCCACTCCTATTTCATCGATTATTTATATTGTTACTTAATCCTGTCTATTTAATCTTTTGAACCGAAAACAAACTAATAACAGAGTTATGCATCATCAATCTTAATAATGTACTATTCGATAATACGCTTCTTCGTTGGTTTCTTGCTTATTAATAACTAAAGCTGTTTACACAAGAGGCGTACGAAACGCAGGAGTTCGTGGCTAAATGATAACAGTCTAAATGATGATCCGAAAATATTTGAGCCCATTGAGATCCACATCAAAGTCGCATCGTATTCGAAGTCAGAGTTCCAGATTTTTGTATCAAAAAACCAATCTCTGGAAGTCTGAAAAACTAAACCAAAGATGAACAAGTACCTAATCAGAAACTTCACAAATAAATGGCTTTCGGGATAGCAGTAGTTTTGCAGATGCATCCACAATATGTAGCTACAAATTTAAGTTTTGGACGCTCTGTAGACAATTTCCTTCGTGTTTGTTAAGAATACCCTTTATTAAACGAGTGAGGTGAGTACTTAGCAGCTGTTATTAAAAATATCCTAAGCGGGTCATACATAATCTACATCTACCTATGCAGTAACAGTTGCACCCGTAGGCCTCTACGGTGGACCGCAACATGATATAATAAATATTTCAATAAACAAAATGGAAGCGGAAAACCGAGTGCTGTGACGTGGCTGGAACTTAGGAGAGGCTGGTCCAGCAGAATCTAGGGTGGATTAATTGACACAAGATAACACGCATTCACAATTCATAAGATAATATTGTGCCCATAATATTCCCATTACAGAGGCCACCTCTCTGTGGGAGAGAGTGGGATGTAATCCACCACGCCAATGCTGGAAAGTCACACCAAGTTTTCCCCCAATCTGTTGACCATCATGACGACTTTTGGAAATTAAATTCTGGTCAGCTACCAGGCTACCCAGATGCAGCTAAACATGAATATCACAACCACAATCTGACCTCTTTTCAGCCACACACAGAAACCCCTAAAACCACAAAAAATACACTGCGTATATAGTCGTATACAGCAAAATATTTGTCCCAATAGATTCGACCCCTGAATGGAGTAGTACGCGTCCGATCCAATGCTGCATATTTTATGATAGGTACTAGCTTTTACCGCGCCTTCGTCCGCGTGAATGTCGGAAATTCTCCTACTGGAAAATATAGTCATTGACCTGCATTACCGGACCCCTCTTCTTTATAAGAGTGGTCAGATAATGCAGCAGATTACTGAACGTACTACTAAGTATCCTACATCCTACCCAGGTAAAGGTAAGGTAAGGTTAAGGTACCCAGGTAATAAGTCATTACATCATCACACTCCTGCCCGTATCCCAATTTATTTGTGGCGCAACATGTCTTTTTCCTCCACTTCTCTATTAGTCGTCATCTCGGTAGTCAACCCCTTTCTAGCAATTTCATCTTTCACAGGTCATGGTATATACGTGTGCAAAATTTCATCCAAATCCGTTCTGCCGTTGAGGCGTGAAAAGATAACAGACAGAGTTACTTTCACAATTATAATATTACTATAGTATGGAAGTACGAATTTACTTGGACACGATCCAAATATTTTGATTTAGACTGCGAAATATGTTTAATATGCTACTGGATTCAAGTTAGGAGTGCGTGTTTTTGTTTTGTATACAAATAGAATTTCTACGCTGCCAAAGGGTTTTATTTTCGTTTTGGTGTACCTAATATTTTAGCATAACACCGCGGCTATATGGGAAGAAGACCCTAGAAGGGTTAATAATATAATAATACCAGCTTATTAATGTCCCACTGCAGGACAAAGGCCTCTTCTCATACAGTAAAGGCACGAGCATTGATCACCACCATGCTTGCTCAAGACTGGTTTGCCATTTCAGACTTATATGAACTAATAGTCCAGGTTTCCTAACGTTTTTTTTTCCGTCAGCAATGTCCAAGATGAACTGAGAAGGGTTAGCTAGAGGTGTACACCCCATTTCGTCATCGCAGCAGATCTCTGCGAGAATGGAGGGACGAGATTGACACCTACCGAAAATACAGGCCTCCAGTAGCCGATAAGAGAAGTGTGTGGAAAAGGGAGAGGGAGGAATTTTATTTTGCTCTGAAGTGGGACGATATAGAGGGTAGATACGACTGCAATAGGGCACAAATCCCGACCCAAAATCAATGTCAGAAGATTGGACACAAAACAAATACAAATGTACGCAGCAGTCTCTTGGCTAAATGATAACAGCTGCACGAGTCGATCGTAAGTTAAGCTACGCTTGCCGCGGTCGGTTCGAGGGGTGACCAGCCATTACATATCGACAGCCCTCCGTGCCTTGGAAAGCACGTGAAGCCGTTGGTCCCGGCTGTCATTCGTAGATCTCTGACAGTCATTACGGGTAGTCAGGAGCCCAAAAGTTTGACAACCAGTCTCACCAAGGGGAATCGTGTTACCTAGTAACGGGGTTGTGGAGGTCGGATAGGCAGTCGCTCCATGTAAAATACTGGTATTCAGTTGGTTAGACTGGATGCTGACCCCAATAGTTGGTAAAAGGCTAATTAAACAGATTGAGGTAGCTATGATCGATCCCATTCGATATCTTATCGAATATTTAAGTATATTATTGAAGCCTGTCTATTTAATCTTTTGAACCCAAAATAAACTATAACACAGGAGTTTATCATCATTAATCTTAATAATGTACTATTCGATAATACACTTGGTATAGTCTTGTCTCTGAATAGCTAAAGCTGTTTACACAAGAGGCTTATGAAACGCAGGAATAGTGGAAATCGCAGAGCAAGGAATAGCAGCGTCTAGAGACGGCAGTACTAATAACATTCGTGACGCCGAAAGTGCATTTAGCTTCAATCACGGACCGCCTTAATTGCCTTCTTCAGCTTCAGTTTTTGTACGTCATTTATGTCTTAAACTTTGGTTTCCTACGACAGCGGTGGCAGCTTCATAACGGCCGCAGTTACGGCTGTCATGAAAATGATGGCATCGGGGTTTGACTATACGGTGTAAAAAAACGCTCTCTAGGAATCAGCAATTTACTTTCATAAATAGCTGGGTCCACATCGGACGATCCAGTGCGCTCCGTTCGCGCGCGGCACCTCCACACCGACCGCGCATTGGTCCGCCCGCACCCGATCGGAGCGCACTGGATCGTCCAGTGTGGACACAGCTAATGAAGTTTCAGTGACGTCATTCGATGGTAAATTGTGGCCGCACTTTGGCGTTCACCGCTCTTCTATGAAACCCGAAACCAAAGCTTTATTGCGAGTAAACGGCGACATGCATGGTTTTTATGTAGTGTTGACAATGCCGCCTCTAGCTGCGGTCGCCGAGGCTTGTTCTATGGTGGTAATTGATGCAAGACAGAAGGTATTCCATTAAAGCAGTGGGAGAATATTGATTGATAAATTTATAAAAATGGCAAGAGGAACATTGTACTTCAACACTGTGAAAGAAATACTAATTTCTGGATTTTCAATAGATTTCTTTAAAAATGTTTTGAATGCCATTTTAAAAGACTAACAGAAGGCAGCAGAAAAATATTTAGGACCCCAAAAATACGGTCGAATACCGGAATACGAGATCCTCACTCAATTTTGAAGTTGTTATAATTACATTACTGGTTGGAACCCAGCAGGTGGGGTCAAATGACCCAATGATTGTAGACGTACCTACCACAATTATTTCAAGGCAGGTCAAGGTGATAATTTGTAGTCGGTGCGCACACGGACACTTCCTTTTTAGTCTAATATCGACCTCCGTTAGGAATGTGTAGTTAGCCCCCAGTATAGAAACGGCATGTACATATTTAAATAAACCTCAAATAATTCTCATAACGCTTTCCTAAAAGTATTAATGAGCTGTCTAAATAATGATTACGCCTCTTTTTGTGAACCTCAGATAATTCATATTTTCGAGTCCTAAAAATTCTAGATAGCCAGGTAACTTCGACCAACTTGATGTTGGTCCGGATACCCTAGTTTAGGTAGGCACTGCGTCTACCTATAACTGAGAAAAAGTCGGAACCAGAAAGAAAAAGCGACTGTAGGAATATTTACTGAATATTAATCATCAATTTCATATCAATCGTCAAACTTTGGAAATTTGTTCCTCCTAAGAATTTTTCAGAATATTTCATATGAAAATTCTTAGGTGAAACAAATTTTGATTATTATTATAATTATCATTCCTACAGACGCGACTCGCATTTTGATCAACATACGACGTAAAACAGAGCTGCGGTATGCAAAAAACCAAAGAAAATTTGAATTTGGCGGGCTAAAATTGAGGATCCACCTTAATTTAAAAAAGTGTCCATCATTATTTGAATTGTATTATAATTTTATGCAAGTTTAATTAATGTGACTGTGTGTTCTTGTTATTCCTATTATGAGTGTATGTTACATAAAATGATTTGAATTAGATTTTTTTTCTAAAACGTGCCACATGCTAGGAATTTCTCTTGTATTGTGGGTGCGTCTATAAACATTTAAACTCACATACACAAACAGCCAGACCCGGAACAACTACTTGTAGGTCACACAATTATTTGTTCCGTGCGGCAATCGAACCCGCGACACGCAGCGCAGCAGTCAATCGCTTAACCACTGCGCCAACCGTGCAAGGTCAATAAGTTTTTAGAGGATCAGTTAAATATTTCCCATTAAAAACAGCCATCATTCTCTTCAGAAAGAACACCATTTATTCCTAATCAACTAGTCAAATGGACCATGCAAATACAATACTAACGCACGACTGCAGACGGCCTAGCACATCCAAAAATAAAACCACTCCAGTAACTATGTAACTCGTTATTTACGAGTATTATTATATGAACACTTTGATCTATTTTATTTACTGTCTGTCTATGAAATATGCCAAACCAATACACGGGAGAGCACAGTTCCTGGTTTAGTTTTGCTAGCATACTTGCATGTTTTAAGGGGACCTGGCTACATGACCTAAACGTAAGTTTTATAAAGCCTAAAAAAAGTATTTATGATTCACTGCAGTAAACAAAATCAGAAAAATATATGATATTCTTCAGGATTATGCTAGTTAGATAGTGTGTTGAAAACATAATAAGTACAACTACTTAATTTGGTACGATAGAAAAAGTCTCGAATAATAACTAAATATCTCTTAAAACGATTAAAAACCATACTACCTATTATACATGCAATCATTCTGTTTTTTTTTTCAGATTGTTCTTCAAGCAAAATATTAACGTGATAGTGTTTTAATTTTTTAATCCAATCAATAGATTTTTTTTTAAATAGAGAATTGCTTCACATTTTGCAATAAATTACCAGCTTTGTGTCATCGCGCTTCTTTCTTTTTTTTGCAGTCCGACAGTGACCGCGCTTTAGCTGTTGTCAGCCCCTTAATCTTAATTTATTGACATATTATTAACTATTAGTGTTTGGCATGAAATTGTGATCTACTTAGCTGTTGACTTTATTTTTGTTTCTATTTTGTTAATTGACACTCGATTACCTAAGCTATTGTGTATGCCTTTTGGCGGGACATTGTATCGACCAACATTATTTTTTTTATTTATCATTGTTCAATTTTGAAAATGAATTTAAATTTTGAACGTAACGTAACGAATGTATGAACGTAAACGAAGCAAAAGCAGTAAGGATCGTAGCAGGTGGCGTTTGTAGTTTCTGTCTACTCCCTTGGGATGAAGGCGTGAGTTTATTTAAGTATACAGTATATGCAGTACTCAGTCCGCACGTACCTATTTACATTAACAATAAAGGCCAATTGATCTTCAAGTCGGCATGACGTATGTCAGGTTAATAGTTCTCTCAATAATACAATTAAGTACTTGATCACGCTGTCCGCGCATTACGTCAGAGAGTTGAGGTTATCAGTGTTTGTTGCGATCTAGAGGAGTCCTTGAGCTAGAATATAGGTCATTTAGTGCAAACCTAGATTACAACCGAGTCTTTTCGGGTAATTGGATTCTAGTTTGACCAAAGGCAGACAGTCAAAGGGACTAGCTTTCTGATAGACAACGGTCTAAATTTAATCATTCTGAACACTTTTACACACCGGTCTTCAGACAGCTAATAGACAGACAGAAATCTTGGTCAGATCATGTGAAGGCTATGTAGATCGGTGTCTGAAATGGTCTTTTGAGGAAAGAACCACACAGTTTGAGTGGACCTGTCCAGTCAGAGCACGCAATTGTCAGCAATCGTGTAGCTCAACTCAGAACTTAAGGAGCTCAACGATTCGATTCGCTGTAGCTGAACACATGAACCACAAGTATCTACAGCATGTATCAGAAAGGTGTTGGCAAAATGTAAGCGTGTGGCACAGACCATCAACACTGAACAACTTTATCCATGGTACCAACACCGATATACAACGTGTTGTTTTGCATCCTCGTCAAATTTCAGGAGGCTGTTATGAAAGACATAAATAATCAAATAAAATTACGATCCTGCTCAATAATTAATACATACTTGTTTTTTTTAGATATTTAAGTTTGACAGTATTTCAGCATACTCTACTTTCAAAGAACAGAATCGCCCCGTTGCGTATGTGGTAGGCACTGTCGTACGACTATGTCGCTGTGTGCATGGGTTACAGTTACAGGGCGGTATCACACGGACCCTACACATGCCGATTTCCGAAAAAGACAAAATTTAAAAATAAATACCTACTTATTTTATTATTGATTCGTGTCGAGAATCATTAGCATAGTAGAAAAAAAAAAACAACACGAGGTGTGTTGTTTTTTTTTCTATACATACATGATACATGCTGTATATGATACTTTTCTGAAACGTAGGTCCCATTAACTCCACCAAGGCACCAACTTTGTTTACTGGCTAATCCTTGTACCACGGAACGTAAGTACCTACTCGCAATAGCTAATACAGTTACAAGAGAAAATGATCCCAAAATAGTACGGAAAAGACGAGGACCATGAATGAACTTGTGATGTGATCCATAAACTTTTCATAAAGATAAATAATTCTGATGAAGTTCTTCAGAAAGGTCAGGTGCGCAGTAACCGCAACCGGCGTGCGTGTATGAAAAGATGTATGAACGTAAACAAAGCAAAAGGAGTATGTACTATGTACGTAGCCGGTGGCGTTCTGTTGCTTCTGCCTACCACTTTGGGAAGAAGGCGTGAGTTTAATGTATGTTTGTATGTGTTTTCATACTTTTCATATCTAAAATAGTGTTATCAGTTTATCATCATCTCACTCAATTGACATGGAAATGAGAAGGACATGTAACAAAGTCTTTATAAACTTAAGTTTCCATGAATACATGAGGTGACTACAGAAATTTCCAGTGTCTTCGCGCATATAATAAATTGTATCACAATACAACATGTTTCAACAGTTCTTTGTAAGGAAGGACTTCATTCGTTGGAACTGAATTCAATGAGTAATAGTGTATGAATCACTATTCACATGATGTGCCATAAGATGCAGTTTTGAATCAACGAGGAGGATCACAAAGGAAATATTGAGAATTGTCATTCTTCGCTCCTTTTATGTCGGCGTGGCTAGAAAAGTTTATCATCATCTGCCAACGTTTTCCCAACTATGTTAAGAGTCGGCTTCCAGTCTAACCGGATGCAGATGAATACAGTGTGTTACATGGAGCGACTGCCAAACTGACCTCCACAACCCAGTTCCTGGATAACACGATACCCCTTGGTAAGACAGGCTGTCAGATTTTCGGGCTTCTGAATACCCGTTACGGCTGTCAAAGATCTACAAATGACAGTTTCTCAGGCCGTGGTTAAAATACTTGCTAGTCAGCAAGACGGTATCGGGAATGGCAGCCTCGGGGATCGTCTCTCAATGGCAAGCGACATCGCGGCTGATCCAGACGTTGAAAATATTAAGGAAGAACAACATTTATTGGGCATCGAAACACTAAATAAGTACAAATTTAATAAAAGGTTTTTTTGGTCGCCAAAAAGGATAATTTCAGCATTAAAGCCAGACACATGCTGTCTGACGCTGGTTTTCTAATGAACCATTGAACGGCTGGACGAACATGACTTCGCTACCAAAGATTGATTCTTGGAAGAAGGCGACGCCTTTGCCTTGCAGGGGGACAATACATGCTTCACATAAAAGTATAGCCCAAGAATAGATGTTAACAGTTGAATGTCATTAGCTTATAGGATTACCATAATATTAGTCATCAGCTACAAACAGCTGTATTATATTTTATTTTAAACGTCAATTTATATACAAATGAGTCATTGTTGTATGATGAGCAAGTGGGACTTGTCAAGTTGTACCACTGAATATCAGCAGAAGACTCATTCGACACAAAAGAAACGCGCTAAAAGTACGGAAAGAAAAATTATTTATTTGGGAAGAATTACCCGCACAAGAAGTGCGAAGAATTAAAACTAACAAAATAATCGAGAAAAATGGCCAAAAGGGCCCCTATCTTAAAGGCTATAATTATATTAACATAATGCTGCGATATCTATACAAATAGGTAATTAAAATTGAAGTGTCCGTTTGTTCAAAACAGCTTTTTACTAAGCGCTTATAAAAGTATACATATACGCCGGTACTTAAAACAAAAAAACTGTCTGTTTGTTCCAGCTAATCTCCGAAACGGTTGGGCCGATTTTGATGAAATTTTGTATGAGGATACTTTGAATCCTGGGGAAAGACATAGGCTACTTTTTATGGACATATCTACGACGCGGGAGAAGCCGCGGGCTGAAGCTAGTTTAAAAATAAATACCGCAGCGCTAAGTCAAGTTACCTAGAGTTATATTATGTCAGCAAGTCACTCGCTTCAACGTGTCTATTTAAAAACACTTAGTAGCCAGTCAGCGAGTTGGCTAGCATTTTTGCCACGATGCGAGCGCAAAAGAAAAGCAGCCTATCACCAGCTTTGGACGATTCCAGGATAAAAATTAGGTTGAGCTTTTCTTAAACTACGAAGTCATAGTCGCAGCCAGATTGAAGCTTGTTGTCTATTGGGAACGGAAATAGATTAGAGTATGGCCACATAAAACTCAATCTGTCTATCTACAAGAGCTCGCATGTCACATGTAGGCGGCGCCGGCGTCTGGACTCTCCCCAGAGATCTGCCCTACTAGGCGTTGCACTGGCGTGTTCTGGGGGTGATCTTTTAAGAGGACACGCCGTCTTTTTTCATGTGCTGGTGGTGGTTTTAGTGAGGCAAGAATCAAACACTTCCCAGCCTAAACCCCAAAGGCCGGGTGCCTTTTGAAGGATTACCCCTAAACTATACTTAAACGCGGCTTCTAGAGGTGCATGAGAGTATTTTACCAGGCAATTTAAGAATATAACTTCTGCATGTGATTTTTTAGAACATTCATTAACACTTTCATTGCTTTCAGGGTCAATAGCACTCGCCTACACTCCTTTATTGACATTTTAATTAAAACTATTGTTTCATAATGTGTTGATACCGCGCTGAAAGATTGTATATTTTTATTTTGTAAGTGGTGATCGATGCTCTTGCCTTCTCAGTTGAGCAGAGGCCTTTGTTTTGCAATGGGACGGGAAATGTTTATCAACAGGCTGATATTTTAAGGTTTTATGACACCAGTGATTCTACTTTTACAACATTGCTTGTAATCCACAAGTCTCAAGATTTTTTTTTTGTTCAGAGTACTTAGGTCAGATAGGCAGTCGTTCCATGTAAAATACTGGTATGCATCTGCATCCGGTCAGACTGGAAGCCGACCAAAACTAGTGTAAAAAAGCTAGGCAGATAATATCCGTCTCATGATTTTCGGAAGTTTATATAATGCCTTAAATCATGTTGTAATTCCTGCATCTTTTAAATCATCGACCGATTTTTAAAAAGGGATGTTATTCAAAAGCGGCAAGGAATCTGAGGGCCAATTTCCGTAATTATAAGACAGTTCACAGTCTGATCTGAAGGCCAATTCCCGTAATTAAAAACGTTCAAATTCAAGTCGCAATCTCATCTCAGCGACAGTCTAATGTCAAAAATGTAGGTAAGCGCTATACAATTTTTGACAGATTGACACTGAGATTAGAATGCGAACGTTCTTAAAAATACGAGAATTGCCCCTCTGAGTGTCAATCTGTCAAAAATCCAATCAATTTTACATACATTTTTGACAAGTTTTTGACATTGATTGTCGCTGAGATGAAATTGCGACTTGAATTTGAACCATTTTTAAGTAGGAGAATTGCCCCTCAGTACGTTTGCTTTGTTTTCACTGCTAGATTTTGATATTTTTTGGAGTTAGTAGGTCCTGTACTTATATAAATATGCAAGCTTTTTCAATTCGGCATATAAAATATCTAAACTATGTAGATAATCAAAATTAAGTCATTTATTAAAACATACATTACATACATTAAAACTTTACGTATGAGTAAAAGACAGTTCCCCGAATCGCCACCTCTCACCAGTTCCTAATGCTTTAGCTGGGAAGAAGTGGCGCAACAAACTCCCCAGCATTACCTAACGGTAAGCGGAGCTCCCCACAAAGCTACTCAGGTGAAAATAATCCTAATCCAATAACGTATTTCGCTGCCACACAATAAGTACCGTACGTTATGTAAATGGCTCGAACTCTTCGCCGAATTCCTGATAAAGAAATACCTCATTCACGCAACTACAAAACATGTTAATGTAAGGAGGAAAATGACTTCAAAACGCGAACTAAATCGTGTGTGGACTGCTAAGCGCGGTTACACGCGGCGACTTTTCGTTCATTGTGTCATTCGTAGGTTTTTGACAGTCGTTACGGGTAGCCAGAAGCCCGAGAGTCTGACAACCAGTCTTGCCAAGGGGTATCTTGTTGGTTAGATTTGAGCTCAGTACTGACAAATTTTCAATGTATCAAAAAAAAATGGGGAGATTTTGGGTTCAATCAAATCTTAATTTTGAACTTTCGTATAAATTCTAAGTAAGTTCTGCAATTCCTAGATAAACCATAATTTTTTAGGGTGTTAGGTTAGACTATGCTAATTAGCTATCACAAAAAAACTGAACCAGAAATGTTCAACAGAACGAGAAAAAAATCGAAAACTGATGTTAGGTGAAAATTACGAAAAAAAACATTTAAAAAATTATATCTCGAAAACTACGAAAAATCGTAGAACATACATGGAGGTGATACGGATACTCCTCATCATAAAGTATCTAAATTTTACGTTTGAACGTCAACTCCCCGGCCATCCTGTATATTGCCTACTATATTTATTATTTTATTCATAATCATATTACAATTAATCATATCTTGTTTTACTAACACATTCCCAAAAGCAAAATATTAAATTCTCTTGTGTCAAAAAGGACCCTGGCACTCGCCGGCCGCTGCCGCGGCACCGCTCGCTCGGCTCGTGCGTTGTGTGGTCACAGTTCTAACCTAACCTAACCTACCTTACCTTACATTTTTTTTTATATTGGACCAATCGCGCCTATAAGTACCTTGTAAACTGGTACCGGGAGATACACAAAATATATATTTCTGACTCTTACTTTTGTATCTAATAAGTGTATCCTTGTCTCGTTACTATAAAGTGACTTGTCTATTGCTATCCTCTGTCTACGGTCCAAATGCTTTTGTCACCAATGTATCAGACCACGAGCCGCCACGGTAGCGTGTTCATTGGTTACATTTCATCTCATCAGGTAGCTAATGGGTCTGCAACTTGACCGACTTTAAAAATGAGAAGCGTCACTATGCGACGCGAACTTTTGAGTGTGCGCATGTTTTTTATTAAAAACTTTTTGTCCAAGAGGTATTCTCCCATATTAGATAAAAACTATTTGAGGAGCAGGTACCTCATGTTATGGTTAAAACATAAGCTAGTTGGAAATGTGCTAGTGGAGCTGCGTGCCCAACCTACATCTAAAAATCTTTAAATGATAAATGATATTATTTCTGGAAATTGGTTCAAAAAACAAAATAAGTATTATGGAAATTTTCATTGTGAATATGGTGTCGGATTTTTGGTAGTATTAGATACTTTTACACCAAACAAGTACAAGTAGACCGCTTTTAAGATATTACTGTATCATATGACAATCGCCTGACGATCGTTCATAACCAAGACATGATGAGGTGTCACCATGGCAACCAAGGCGTGCCGAAAACGACCGCCGTGCGAGAAACCCGAAGAACCTACACGATACACCATTTTGATTTGAGTGACGAGCAATTTGAGACGGCTAAAATGTGATTCCTTCAATGTAGCCCGCGAAATACCAAATTTCTTACGTTTTTTTGCGAATTGCAAGTCTTACTTTGTATGTTGATTAAAATGATGATTCGCGACCGAAACCAATAAGTATTGTATTTACATAATTATAATCATTAAAAACACCAATCAATACAATTCTCTAGAATTGGCCTCAAATGTCATGATTTCATGAAATACCAGTACCTGACAATGGCAACACGCAAAAAAAAGCTCGGGCTATCGTGGCGGTTTCACCTTAATATTGTGTCTAGAAGTAATCATTTAAGCAAGAAAACTAGCAAAACAAAATAGTCTAACCAAGCAGCGACACTCAAATGTACAGTAAACCAGCCAGTGGTAACATTTGCACTTCGAAAATCACCCTTACTCCTACGTCATAAAGGTGGTGTCCATGTCAAACTGTCACCACTGACGTGCGTCCTACCGTACGCCTGGCGCACCCTGGACAGCCACCCCTATAACCATGCTGACTGGCGAATACTTTTACCACTGCGTGTAAGATCATCAGCCTATAATGTTCCCACTGCTGGGACACAGGCCTCCTCTCTGTGAGAGGGAGTGGGCCGTAATCCACCACGCGGGCCCAGTGCGGGTTGGTAGATCATGTCACAGTCATGTCGTCGAATTTTAGTTATACTTTAGTACTTTACAAGCATGTCCTCCTAACCCAGGTCTACCCGTATGCCAAATTTCATCAAGATCCGTCCAGCCGTTAAGGCGTGAAAGGGTAACAGACAGATGTAAATGCGAAAGTAACGTAGTTTGTTGGTTTGTTACGCTTTCACGCTAAAACGGCTGAACAGATTTGCATGAAATTTGGCACATGGGCCGACCATGACCTGGAAAAGCATATAAGCTTCTTTTCATCCCGGATCACAGATGAAGTCACGGTCAACAACTAGTTTTTAATATTAGAATGGATGCAGTATTACCCGGGCGTTTATATGTCACGTCAAGCTTTTTATAGAGACTCACACAGGCAAGGCATGAGTGACGGAGACGACGTGAGACAAAGACGAACTTTTTGGAAAACACGATGCGCGGTATTAACGGTCGCGTATTGTCAGTTTCGTCGGTAACGGCTGCGACTTACGAGCTGTAGGTCGTAGGTTCGAACCCAGACAGGCGCTATACTTTGTGCAAGTTATTTTCATCACCACTGCTCTCAAAACGGTGTGGAGCACGGCCCACTCCCTCTTACAGAGAGGAGGCTTGCGTCCCAGCAGTGGGAACATTATAGGCTGATTATGCTTATTGTCAGTTTCAATATGGTACTGCAAAACAGCTCAAATTCTAACAACACCTAAGGTACCCTAAAAATAACATAACATCACGCCTGTATGCCCCAAAGGGACGGGCAGAGGTGTACCTATAGTACACCCACATTTCGCCAGTTATGTCTAAGTCCCATGTAATAGGGGGCGAGCCAGTGGCATCACCCGGGCCGGGTATGAATCCAGACTCCGCGTTGCTACTGTGAAATACCAGGTGGAAAAACCTAATGACACTTTGCCCAACCTGGGAATCCAACCCACGACCTCAAGCTCGGCAGTACCGCTTGAGACCATTACACAATGAGGCAGTCAAACACGATATTTACGGTCGCGTATTGAGTTTGAACATGGTAATTGTTTGTGTATGTGAGTTTAAATGTTTGTAAACGCAACCACGATACAGGAGAAATTCCTAAGGTGGGGCAAAGTTATAAAAACAATAAAAATACTACAAACATCTATCACTCAAACTCAAAGCATTTATTTCAAATAAACCAATTTACAGGCGCTTTTGAATTGTCAATGGGTCGGTCAGTCAGAAAGATGAAGCTAGTTGCCCATTCCAAAGCGTAGTAGGTACTATGGAGAAGAACGGGCAAGAAACTCCATGGACACTCTTTTAAATCAAAATATTGTTACAAAACAGTGGTTACATCATTCATGTTGAAATTATACATGTGAGAACGATGTAGAAAGATGTGCACGTTAAAAGCGTACGTAATAAAAAGATAAAACCAATTCAGGAATCAAAATAAGCCGTGGCAGCTAAGACATGACCAGTGCCTACTGACGGCGCCCGTTCACGAACATGACGTATGCATCAGCATCATTCAGCTCAACCACACCCAAGGAAACCTAAAAATAATTAACATATAATACCATTTCGTTCCACATAAATTTTTCACAAGCTTTCTTAAATCCCAATAGTACTTAATAATTGTGCGAAAATAATTATTATGTACCTAGGTACTTCCAACATTGACATTTACAGATTGTTATCTATATTGTTTGTGGTGTTTTCATGGGATTTGGTGTTTATAATGGTGATACCATTAATTTAGTATTCCACAGTAATTGACTTAAGGTGGAAGTGTAATAGAATACGAAACATTTATTTGCAGAAAAATATAGGTGTTACCAGTTTGTAAAAGTTGGTAGTCTAATGTATAGTCCACATTTTTACGAATGAAAAATGCTGCTATTTAGTGCATTGGAAGGGCTAAGCAGGGATAATAGATCAGCAAAAACTTTGCAAATAAAATAGCAACATGTTGAGAGGAAAAAAGCTGCGAAAATTAAAAAGAAATAGACGAAAGTCTGATGGCTTAAGTACATATTGTGTTTAGTTATCTTTCTGTCTTCATAGAAAAAACTTCATGCTTAAAAATGCTCAACATTTCGTCAGTATTGTATATGATTAAAAATGATAGCATTCAAATCTTATTTATTGATTCTAAGACAATCTAATGAGAAAGTGAGCCTACTTTTTATTCTATTTTAGCTAGATACAAAGGATAATGCCAATGTCACATACCAGAAAATTAAAAACTTAACATGCAGGCAAAGCAGGGTTTTTTTTTTTTATTTGGGAAACTTACAGCTATAATATAAGTACAGTGTACTTAAACAATATCCAACTGAAGGCCATTTACAAGTTTCCACAGATAAAAGCAGCATGCTAGCATTGCTAGTTATACTTAATGAATGCACAAGCACAGCACCTCATTAATCAGGTCAATAGATTGCAGTGACCTGTGGCTTTTAATAGTTGTTTTTTCCCTAAGGTGACTCCTTATAATAGGTATTTCGAACAATAATCTAATGACTTACTTCAATGAAAAATGTTGAATGTTTTCATATATTCTTGGATAAAATCAATAATAGTAATTACAATAGTTTGATATTTCTTGGTCATTCATTAAGTGAAGGAGTACTGTTCCCCCAGCGTGCCCCACAAAGGGAATACAGGAGTTATGATAAATGTTCATTTTAAGTCAAAAGGGTCTTTCGCAGCCTAACTTGACAAGGAATACTTTTAATAATTATGATGTTCTGTACCATTAATTCCCAGTCAAAGGAGTCTTGAACTGTAGTTCCTGGTAGCCTATTCAATATTTAACATTTAGCTTACTTTTATAAATAAACTAGCTGACCCGACAGACATCCTGTCCTTATTTCAATGATTCATACAAAATCCCCTTAGAAAAAAGGATGTTCAGTTTTTAATATTTTTTTCTTTCCATAATTCGGACTAATATGAACATTTTAAAACGAAAAATATCCTCATTGGTCCAGCCATTCTCATATGATGCGCTTACCAACAAACAGCATTTCATTTTTATTTCATGATAGATTAGGCTAGTAACGGTGGTTCGCGCCCTGGCCTAGTGTAGATGTAAGATTGTTTTTTGTTATTTTGATCAAACAATCTTAACCGCGAATTATGTGATTTGTCAGCAGATTTACTAATCACAGGTAGCCTGTAAAGGCCAATCTTGATTACGATTTATTACACAACAACAAGGAACAAGGAACAAAGCACTATCCACTGTTTATATTTCCTTAATATCTTAGACAGGCACATTTACGCATATACAGTGTGTCCTTGGATAAAGTGCATACACGAAAATGGGCAAAACTAGACAAAGTCGTCGACAAAAAAAACTTAAAAATGTTTTGTGTAAATCGAAATTTATTGATTAACACATACAAAAAGCTCAAAATTTCTTCAACAAAAGATGTTTTTTTGTTTATTTTAAGGGTTTCTTTTTATTTGCCATGCAACATCAAATATTAGCAGCCATCGTTATTGTTTTTATGTTAACTTAATTTATTCAATTAATAGAAGTCTTGTATAGGCAATAAAAAAACTAAAAAAAGGCGATAGTAATTATAGGTACAGATTATTAAGTTTTTTTTTTTTTGACGATGATTAATTGTCCACGTTCTTTTGCGCACTTTATCCAGGGACACACTGTATATACGAATACAGCTGACGCGCATCCTGCACACCATGCTACCAGTAAATACATAGGCATACGCTTGTAAACAGCAAGCCTTCAGTCTAGGTTTATTAGACCATTTGACTGTATTTTTATTAGATTTTCCGAAGCTACAAACATATTTAGCGAAAGTATTTAACTTTTTTTTATACTACAAAAATGGCGAAGATCTATGCGTTTTAAAGTCGATGCTAGACAGAGACAGCATTATTATCATCTGACGTCATAACACAGGAACGCCAAAGTAACTTCGCGCCATTTAGTACAATAATCGTTTTGCGTGACAAGGATACAGAAGAATAATTTCGAACTTTTTCCACCGATCTTATTTTTTTTGCATATCGTTTTTTTTTAGTAACTTCTTTAAACTATGTATTAATTAATGTATATTTTTGATAGTAGTCAAATACTTTATTGGCGAAGTACTTCGTGAGAGCAGCCGTGGCCCAGTGGTAACGGCCCCGACTTACGAGATGTAGGTTGTAGGCCGTGGGTTCGAACCCAGGCAGGCGCTTTGCTTAGTGTAATTTATTTCATCACCACTGCTCAAACGGTGAAGCAAAACATCGTGAGGAAACCTACATGTCCTACGACCAATAAAATCGAAGACATGTGACATCTACTAACCCGCACTGGGCTCGCGTGTAGGATTACGGCCCTCTCACAGAGAGGGGGGCTGTGTTCCAGCAGTGGGAACATTATAGGCTGATTATGATAATCCAGTTACTTATCTGTTTCTGTTAACCCTTTTATAATCAATCTGGATTTAAGTGATTTAGAGAAATCGCGGATCACAGAGACATGACCAGACTCTCCGAAACTAGGATCTATTTTAATAGACCAATGACCTTGAGAAGGATGTAGGAATCCGCTGGATGCCAGAATTACAGGACCGGTCGATATGGCGACACTTGAGGGAGTCCTATGTCCAGCAGTGGACGTCAATCGAGGTGCGACGCTTGAGAGCGGGCATATGTCCCGAGGAACAGGGTGTAACGTTCACTTATCCTCTATAGTAAAGGAAGGACCCTCCGACCAGACGGGTGTTATATCTGGTGGGCAACTGCCCGACGATTAATGTCGGGACGTTGTATATATTATGCTAGTTGCGCGGAAAACTCTGCTTGCGCGATGCAGGATTTTGCGTGACGTCAGTATGATGTGTAGTTCGCATGTGGCAATGTAGATACCGCTACAGGGCTATGTCCAGCATTGGGCGTCTATCGACTTAAATCATGGTGATGAATTTATCCATAAAGTCAGTACTTAAGTAAGTAGTAAGTATTAACCTTTAGGTTATCTCATAAACAGCACTTTACAAACGCAAGCTGATCTCATGAATAGATTAAGGCAATATAGTTTAACATTTAAATGATAATATTATTTACCTACCTCTATGAGATCATCGCTGACCACATTTTCCCTGGGAGGAAAGTATTAAGTATTTTACATGGAGCAACTGACTATCTGACCTCCACAACCCAGTTAGCAGTGGCTAGCACAATTCCCTTTGGTAAGACTGTAAGTAATTGACAATAGCGCAAAACGGCAAGAAATAGGGTTCAAAACAGTGATGCGTTCAATGTAAGTTGAATAAAATTAAGTATTATAATTAATTACCACCAAATTCTTAAGTTTAAATTACTTAACTACATTAAAAATAAATGCATGGCAAAGTGGAAAACTTTTAGGTATTTCTATAATTGATTGGATTCCCTTTATTATCATTACCTACATAAAATATGATAGTTTACACTCAACATTTTGAGAATGATGCAACAACAGTTTTTTTTTTGAGTTCTGGGTTACGATTTTTTTATCATGATAGGTACTATTTTATTTTTAATATGAATTATTTTTGAATAAGTCTTTTTCTTTAACACACAAAACTTTAATACAGAAAAAAAAATCTGGCTTTCCAATACACCTAACTGTGCAACAAAAAACTAAGCGTTTTATGGTGTCCTACGTTTGGGCAGCGCCGTAAAACGGCACAAGGCAACATTAATATGGCAGAGAAAGTATAATTCAGTAGTGTTTGAGAATTTATGGGGTTAAATTTTCACTGTAACCTTGAGTTACTCTACCATGGATCCAATTTTAGCTTTTTTCAATATGGTATGTTGGTGTTGGCCTCTCACCTAACCTGTTGTAAATGAATTTGATTTTTGACAATAAAAACTACAGTCAAAACCGTTTATAACGACTTCACTTAAAACGACGTACCGGATATTACGACGGAATGTTAGAAGTCTTGCGATAAGGACCTATGTACTTATATGTATATTTATAAGGGCTATCGGCTATAACGTCAGCATTTGGACGGTCCCTTCAATGTCGTTATAAGCAGTTTTGACTGTATTTCATTCTTATTCTAGAAGTCTCGAAACAAGAAAATTTTACATTTTCAAAGCTTCATCATCTGCCTAACCTTTTCCAAACTTTATTTGGGTCGGCTTCCAGTCTAACCGGATGAAGCTGACTGCCAGTATTTTACATGGAGCGACTGCCTATCTGAGGTAGATAGGCAGTCGTCCAGATAAGGCTAAGGCTTTAAGGGGACTACATGACCTAAACTCAAGTTTTATAATGCCTAAACTAAAGGTATATGATCCACTGCAGTAAACAAAATCAGAAAAATATATGATATTCTTCAAGATATTAGTTAAATAGTGTGTTGAAAACATAATAGGTACAACTAATTTGGTATGATAGAAAAAAGTCACGAAGATACCTGTAAACATTGCTTTTAACAATTTATTAAAAACCATACTAATACATGCAATCATTTTGGTTTTTTTTTTTCAGATTATTCTTCAAGCAATATATTACTTAAATTTTTAGTCCAATCATTAGATTTTTGGTAAATAGAGAATTGCTTCATATTTTGCAATAAATTACCAGCTTTGTGTCGTCGCACTTCTCTTTCTTTTCTATGCAGATCGACAGTGATCATGTTTTAGCTGTTGTCAGCCCCTTAAAGCTTAACCTTTATTAAATGCAATGCGAGGGCTGGTTCGAGGTGGCAAGGAAAAAGAGTTCCTGGAAGGACTTGGGGAAGGCCTTTGCCCAGCAGTGGGACAGTATAGGCTAAACAAAACATTAATTAAATATAACTTAACTTCATGACTGTATTTACCAAAGAGATAGGCAGAGGAGTTATAGTTTACCCACATTTCAACATTCATGTTGATCCAATGTAATGTGGGCCAAAACAATACATTTTACTACCTATGTCCATAGACTTCTTGTGTATGAAATAGCAGCGGCGTATGAAGCAGCCATTCATTGATTATATAAAGAAAAAATTTATTAAGTGACCTGTCCATTACTGGAAATGACTTATGTACAATTACCTATTTATATAAATGAATCATAATAAAAAACGTGTCAATTGTTCTATGAATAACTTGAATGAAACCTCTATCAGAATTCAACCATGGAATTTATATTACCGTCTAAAGAAATGACATTTTGCAAAAAGGTCAACTAGTCTTTTTATTGCTTATAGGAGCATTATCACATTGACAATTTGCTAGTGTGTTTCCAGAGAGTCGATTTGTGAACGTGATCTCTGCGGATGCGAAGCCAGCAAGCTGAGAGTGCTCTCCGCGTTTTCACAATATTGTACACTCGCTTGTGTCGCTTTCCAACTCAAATTTACCTTTGATAGCCCAATTCTCGAGGAAGGTTATAGGCCATTCAACATCACGCTACGACCGTTCGGAGCCGTGCAAAAAGACAAACAAGTTAGAAAGAACGCTAAGCGAAAACGAAAAATTAGCGCGGGAGGGCGATGGGATGCGAAGCGGTGGTTCGAAATGGTTTCAAATAAACCAGTTACATTCACTTTTTAATTGTGATGGGGTCGATCTGTCAGAAAGATGAAGCTAGTTGCCCATTCCAAACCGTAGTAGGTACCTTTCTCATTCATACTCACGACAATCACTCTCGTAACACAAACGCGGCGAACACGTTGCGCACCCATGGCGTGCTCGCTACGCACACTCGCCAGTGTGATAAGGCCCTTAGTGCTCAATGCCATGACTTCATTCTTTTTGACCTATGACCTTGCCTGAGTGAAGGTTTTAATTCTCTACACTCTAAGTGTCATGATGAAGGTTAGGAGAGCCGCTTATTCCAATTTATTTATGGTTGCATATACATTGTTTTCTTCCTCAACTCTTTTCAGATAACATCTCTGTTAACTTCTGTCTTCTAACATTGTTCTCATACAACAACCCATTGTGTCACTCTCATGTAAAATCTCTACATTTATATCTATCATTTTTATGGTGTACATAAATTATAGAGTATTCTATTCTATAATGTAACCAGTATTTGTAAAAAAAAGTGTCTATGAAATCTTTGCTATGGAACGGGGAACTAACTTCAACTTTGAACTAACTGACTGATTCCTTGACAATTCAAGTGCCTGTAACATGGTTTCATTGAAATAAATGCTTTGACTTCCTAGCCAGTCATCTTTTAAGGTCATGGTTACCTTTATCTCAACCTACATAAAAAGCTAACTATAACTTCAATAAAACCTTGTTTTTACATATAAATATAGTACAAAGCTTACACATAAGGCAAACTCATTGAAATAACATTATTATCTAAATAATATAACATTCTTTCTATATCAGATAACAACATTTTCATGAAGATTATGACATAAATAATGTTTTAATATTATCTGTTTCAAGTTCATTCCTCAATAGTTAAGTTTAATCTTTTGTTATGAAAGTTATCATTGCAAAAACTAAGTGTAGGTGGTCCTGTGTTGAATCCTTGTTTACTCCACATACAAATAGTGGCATATTCAGCTATACATACATGCATGCTGAGCATATACCACCAGTGTATCTCAACGGGGTATCTTTGAGTCGGGTCTCTCGGTTTAGGTATCTAGGGCATGTTGTGACCGAAACCCTGCATGATGACACAGACATTGAGAGAGAGCGGAGAGCATTGTCGGTGCGGGCTAACATGTTGGTACATAGGTTTGCGAGGTGTACCGCACAGGTAAAAATAACTTTGTTCAGAGCCTATTGCCAAAGCTTTTACACCAGCGCCCTATGGACCAACTACACGCAGCGAGCCTACAATGCTCTCAGAGTACAGTATAACAACGCCTTTAGGATTCTGGTCTACCTCGATTTTGCAGTGCCTCGGGCATGTTTGCCGACGCGAGTGTGGATGACTTTTACGCTATAATGCGCAAAAAGTCAGCCTCATTAATTCGACGAATTCGAGGGAGCGGCAACGGAATCCTAAGGATGATTGCAGACAGACCAAATTCGGCAGCTGTGGGAAGGCTCATCAGGCTGCATGTCACCTGATGCTTTTGTATTTTAATTTAATCATTTATATTAATAATTTATTTTAATTTAATTTTCATTTTAAGTCCTTTTTAATAATTTATTTCAATTTCATTTTTAATTATTTTATTTAAATTTAAAATATAATTTTAATCTCATGTTAACTAAACACATTAGGTAATGGATCTCCTCGTGACTAACATAGTTTTAAGATAATGTAATATGTACTAACAAAATATGGACATTTCAAGTCTGAATTAAACGAATTTTATTTATTTATTTATAATAGTTATTATGGCTAACTAATAACACCTGCACAGGTTGTCTATAGGTCTTTTCAAGGTCTGTCAGTGGCTGGGTGATCATCCATTACATTCAATCCCTCCATACCTTGGAAAGTGTGTTAAATTGGTACTGGCTGTCATTCACTAGTTCTTTGAGTCATTGCAGTGTTACCAAACGGTAGGTACTGTGTTACACAGTAACTGGGTAGTGGAGGTCAAAACTCAAACTCAAAGCATTTATTTCAATTAAACCATTTACAGGCACTTTTGAATTGTCAAGTGGTCGGTCAGTCAGAAATATGAAGCTAGTTGCCCATTCCAAAGCGTAGTAGGTACCTATGGAGACAACGTCAGACAGGCAGCTCCATGTAAAACACTGGAAGCTGACCCCTACATTGTTGGGAACTGACAGGCAGATTATGAGTTGGCTACATAAAGTTAAGGTACAATGAATAGTATCCTCTTAGTCTAGGTAAACCTCTGGTTACACTTGTATACACCCCATAATTCTCTAAGAGGCTAGGCAGAGAATTATGACCATGACACACCCTGATTGCCAAGGAAATTATTAGCTTTTAGATGTGTAATTATGAGTCAAAGGGACAAGCAAGAGGAGTATGTAAAGATTGTAGCAGGTGGTTCTGTAGTTTCTGCCACCCCCATGGGAAGAAGGTGTGAAATTATGAATGTATGTGACACACATAGGTAGATTAGATTATACATATTAATTATGAATTTTAGATATATCATTTTACTGGAAACCTTAATCCATTTACTAAGTAAGGTTTATAGTAGGATTATAGTAGCCAACTAGATATGTTTGGTTATCTTAGGGTAAAGAAGTGTTTTAAGTTAAGGAAATATACAAAATGTTATTTATGACTACTGACAAGCAGTCTGCTATGGGATATTGTGCTATACAGAAACTGGGTTGTGTAGGTCAGATAGGCAGTCGCTCTATGTAAAATACTAGTATTCAGCTGCATCTCGTTAGACTGGAAGCCGACCCCAACACGGTTGGGAAAGGTTAGAAAGATGATGATGACAAAATGTTACGGACAAGTTATAGGAATAAGTTTCGAATAGTAACTTCTTGTACTCTATCAGTGAAAACAGGCCATAATACAAAAGATTTTTAGAAAGTCAGTGACCTATTTTAAATAATCCAATTATGAAGTCAATTTGACTACAAATGGCTAGTTTTAAGTCCGTAATGATGTAACAATGTAATTAATTAGTCCTATGACATAATTGAAGGCTCCACTATGATATCTTGACTCATGATTGTAATAAAATTCGATTGTATGTTTATAAGTTGCATGCTAAATCTTTTCGTCGACATTGTACGACGGCCTGTTATGATGTCATCGGCAATCTCCAATTGAGGCTTGTTGGCTAAATTTTAGCTATACCCTTGGCTTTAACAATTCGCAAGTCAAAAAATGATGACACATTTTTCTCGTATAGTTTTTTAATGCAAATATCGTGCTGGTGAAGGTTTTCATTGAATTAAAAACTTATAAAAACTAGAATACCGAAGGATTCTCGTAGGGGGTATCGAAATCTGCAAGGTGTCTGACAAAGCAACTGTCATGTAAAACCTAGCAAACCCGTTTCACGACCGTTGAAAACTCATAAATTCACAATACAACAGAATTAAAACTATAAATACATGTTTGTTACCTGAAGTAACTCGATCGCTAGTAAAAAAAAGCACTGGATAACTATTTCGACGCAAAAATATCATTAAAAGGCATCATTACCATGTATAGGTACGACCTTTGGAAACAAAAACTTCCTTGACCAACACTAATCAACTGATCACACGCACAGTTCGCGGAACACAAATAATTTAACACCAGAAACAACTAAATAGGATCACTATAACTAATTTTAAACAGTATTTTCACGAGACAAAACCCTCACCATTTCAAAATCACTTGAAAAATTCAGCGATATCGCGCATGTCCAACGAAAATTTACATCACGTGACCTGTCATGGCGTCTTACTAACTTTTTAATTGTTTTGCAGCATTGCTTTGGAATGTTGTCATACTTCCTTGTAATGTTTTTTATATATATTTTTTTTTAATTTAATCTTTGCATGCTTGTATTTTACGCGAGATTTTTCGAAGGTATAGAAGATAGATACTTTAAAAAAGGCATAGATTTTTATTGCTTGCATCAGTTTATTGCTACTGGCAACTGGCCAACCATAAAGCATTTATTTCGCCGGTGATTTTGTAGCACAAACTTTACTCTGTATCCACTGACCTCTATTAAAATACGCTGGACTGGCTATCGCTATCAATTTCATGTGCCTATTTGAAAATCGCCATTTTGGCGCTGACGGCAGCAGTGTGGGGGAATGGAACTAATACTAGTGATGTACAACAAAAGGTTTGTTATCGATAAAAACTTTTCTGATATCGACCATAATGATAGAAATATTACCAACGCTATTGTTACTGATTTCCTATAAATTAAATTGGTTTAGGTAATTATTAACATGTAACATTCGTGTTGTCTTTTATACGTAATATGTTTTTTAAAATCGTGAAATACGTTTTATAACATATGTTAAGATTTACAAAAAATTGTAGATAATTGATTTAAAACAAAATAGGCATATATTTTGTTAAATGTTACTAAAACACAGATAAAAAGACGTCTGCACTAGTTGAGTACGCACGGCTACACATCAAGCTATACATTTCCACTATAAGCTGATCTCGCATTGTATAGGATTTTTTTACAATGAGAGGTCAGTGTAAACTGGAAATGTATAGCTTGATGTGTAGCCGTGTGTACCTAACTAAACTAATGAACTATAGATAGTCGTAATAAGCAGATATTTTACGTAGAAAACATAACTTGAAATAGCAGTATCTAGTACTGTTTATGGACTGTAATAATAAGTATCACATGTCCGGTTGACCCCTTCCTTCCTTGTTCTCCTTAATCGGATAACAGTTCACTATAGGATCAATAAATAATAAAATTCTGTAAAATAGTAAATTACCAAGATAGAAATAGTAATTAATAAGATAATCCCTTCCTATAAAGAGTGCACAATAAGATATTATTACTAGTCAGATACCGCATGTTGCCATGTGATAAGAGACACAATAACTTTCTATTAGATCTGTAATTACGGTAATTAACTTGTAACAACTTAATTACCGCAGGGGAGGGGGACAGGGAAATAAAAAAAGCATTCTCAAATCACATATTTTATTAAATTAAAAATTACTGTCGAGCCATTTTTTCAACGTAGTCCGTGACTGATGTTTTAAGAAACAGGCTTCCGTGAAGTGTTTAGAACACAGATAATGATACATTGTCGGAGTCCAATTGACAACCTTCATATTTTTTAACCAAAGTTTGAGAGTGTAATCGGAGGGGAACCTGTAATTAAAGGAAACATTATAGTAGGTATGGGTAAAAAAATATAAATTATATACATATATCTATAATTATATAGAACACTTAATGAGAATTATGAATCATAAGTGTGAAATTATTTGTTATTGATTCTAATAATAATAAACCTTGAAGTGTTTTGCTATTATTAGAGATCATTATAATGTGCGTATCATTATTTTAACAATGATGAGCATGACTTTTGTTTTACATCATAATATTACGAAAGTATCGATATGAATTTTGACATCCCTAACAAAAGTTATTTGTTATAAAAATGTTCGTAAAATCCCGTAAACTCGAATAGTTTACGTTTATTATTGTAAGAATACACTGTTCTAAGCGGTTTTCTAATAAGTATTTATGTTTTAGATTCACTTACTTGTGAAAACTGACACCACTGCCCTTTTCGTATCGTGTTTTACAATATACGCACGATTTCATGTTGGACGAACAATACAAGCTATGATACAATCACTGTCACTATTATAACACTTTAATTTATATCACAATCACAGTAAACACTTTAGAAAACTTTTTATTCCGCAGAGACACTTAGCGTAAAATCAACAAACAACGGCCATTTGCAATCTTATTAGTTCTCAGAACTCTCACGTCTGTCACTGGGGGCGCTTTGAATCGGCACAGCAAATAGCTGTCATTTTGTATGGGATAGCCAGTCCAGCGTATTTTAATAGAGGTCAGTGTCTGTATCTTTATAGTGTACTCTGTGATCCTAGTCTATGACATTACTTTTGGCGCGTAAAGGACTAAGTTTTCTGTTTACTTCACTTACAAAAAAGTACTTAAGTACTGGTTTAAACCAAGACTAAAAGGTCTAGGATTGTTACGGTATTAAAGTTAGTACCAGCATCAAAATGTGTTTCGATTACAAAACGAAGTCTATCCGAGGATCAGATAGTACCTCCTCAGAACAATAACTATTGTTCTGAGGATAGTACCAAAGAAAGTCCATGATTTAAATAATATCCACAGATAACAAACAAAAATGGCATTCTTTCATTCGTTCATAGAGGATTTATTTGAAGCAACGTTCTGTTTCTCTAAATATTGATATTATAATAACACTTGGGATGCTTAAATAATTATTTATCAATACAAAAATATTTCATACTTGTACTTTTGACGCGCTTTTTATAAACAAGTTGTCATATTTTTTAACACCTCTAGCGTGAAGTGGAGTGCATTAAATACGGCGCGGCGCGCGTAACTTGAGATTGAGACGAATGATTTTGTAGCGTTTGCGTCCTCTATAATAATAAATAACTAAATGCACTTCATAATTTTACTCATTGTTCTTATTATTACTGATAAGTGGTTTGTTCGTGAGTGGTTGTGTTAATTCGTGATCTAAAATTAAAATGGAACAACAAAAGAAAAAACGTGGTGAAAACTGGAGTTCTGAAGAACCTGTACTTATAGCTAAAATCTTCGTCACTCAATTCAAAAGGATTCACACGATGACAATTTCGGTAAGATCGCCGAGACGTCTCCAGCATAACCAAATCTTCCAAATCCATCAAGTCAATCATATTAATATCCATTTTTAACGATTTGTAGATAAAAAGACACAATAATAACCAACGCAAACCTCAAAATAAATTAGTACCGAAGTTAGTCCAATAGTTAAACTAGGGGTCTCGGCGGTTTAAATTTAGTACCATAGATAGTTCTTGAACTAGTGATAAACTTCATTTTATAATAACGTTTTATTTAGTCATGGTTTTAACCTAGTAACAATCCTAGTACTAAATTTAGATCGCGTTTTGGAATAAGACGGTAATGGTTTTGGTAAGTGATATTGATATTTATTTGCGTTGATGAATGAAGCTTATTAAATTTTTATCTTTGTTAGAATAATAATACCTATACAAGAGGTGGTGGCCCAGAACCAAAAGTGTAGATTTATTTAGCGTAGTGCTAAATAAACTTATACAAATTTTGAAAATATTAGGCGAGAATTTTAGTACTCGGATTAAATGTGACAGGATGAAACAAATTTGTATATCTTGACCATTCTATTCTATTTTTGTCTATGGCAATGGTGCCGATGTCGACAATTCTGCCAATGTCAGATGTGATATGAGAAAACGTGAGAGACGAAAATACAAAATATATATTAAGAAAAAAAAAATTGGATTTAATGTGAAACTTGTTGACGAGTATTAGTACACTGAAACAAACAAGTACAAATATTGTTAATTATATGTATATAATAAAACAGAACAATACAAATAAATGATCACAGTCTACACAAAAATCATCATAATTTGATGTCATTGACCCGAATAAAAAACATCAAAGACTCAAAGAGCTTTGGGGAAGAATGTGTTAGTAGGGATGAAAAGTTAATTGGGACAGAGATTTTTAATTTAGGGAGATGACTATACAAGTCATGGTCTGGGTTATTATTGGAGCAGTTAAAAAATATGTGCTCCAAAGTACCTTCATCCAACCCACATTCGCATAGCGATGAGTCTCTGACCCTAATTTTGTGAAGGAATACCGGGGAACAACAGTGGCCTATACGGAGACGGCAAAGAGTTGATAATACTTTCTTGGATATTTTTTTATAAGGGTAAAACCAAGGCTTGGGAGTAACATTAGGTTGTATTGCGTGATAAAAAGCACCTTTCAGTTTACTTGAATTTTGCCACTGCACCTGCCATGAGGTTAGCAAGCTCTTTTTTGGAAGGCCTAGCAGATCGTAGCCCTGGCATTGGAAATGTTTAAGGTCAGCGGCTTGGGACGTAACAGCATCCTTAGCAAGAGCATCAACATATTCGTTTCCTCTTATGCCACAATGACTTGGAATCCAAACCAAATGTACGGTTTTGTGATTCTTGGCACAAGAGAAAAGAGACTTTTTGATTTGAAGCAGGATTGGACTGTGCAGCTTACTCTTGTAAGGATTCTGCTCCAAAGCTTGCAAACAACTAAGTGAGTCTGTGAAGATGACACCAAAACGTATGCTATGAGCCTCTATGAATAAACACGCTTCCAATATGGCCACGCACTCACCCGTAAACACTGATGATTGAACTGGGCACCTGAATTTTAAAACGATTTTGGAGTTTTGGTAGTATACCGCAGCACCAGTGCAACTTGTATCTGATAATTTGGAGGCGTCCGTGAAAAACCTTTCGAAATTGTACCATCGCTCACCAACCACCGCATTGAAAACCGAGTTCGCCGAAGGAGACCTTTTCGATATACCGATATTGTAGAAAATATCTGGTATAAAACAAATAATTTCATAGTCAAAACTGAAAATAGGGAGTTTCGGAAATTTATTAATAGGGGAATCTAAATTTTGATAAACACGGAAGGATTTTAAAAACAAGGGGACTTCTTTATGTTTCCAATAGTTGGAACTTCGGCATGCAACATCTAAGTCCTCCACTTTTTGAACCATAGGATGGGAGGATTTGGTAATGACTCTAGCCCAAAATCTCGATGCTAAATACTGTCTTCTCAAGGCCAACGGTGGTTCTGCGCACTCTACTTGCAATGCGTTAATTGGTGAGGACTTCATACAACCCGATATGATACGTAGGCACTTAGATTGAATTCTGTCCAACCTGGCCAAAGCACCTTTGTTGCAGGGAATTAAAAGGAAAGATCCGTAGTCCAACACACTCCGGATTAAGGCATTGTATACCAATTTCATGGTGTAAGGATGTGCCCCCCACCAGACACCGGCAAGCACTTTTAGAACGGGAATAGTTCTCTCGCATCTATTAACTAAATAATTTAGGTGGTGTAAACCACTCAATTTGGAATCCAAAAGTACGCCTAAAAATTTTACTTTTGATGAAACCGGTATACAATGTCCTTGGATGCCCACTGAAATTTGTGGGATCAACCTCCTGCGGGAAAACACAACTACAGTACTTTTGGGGGCAGACAAACTCAGACCGTGAGAATTTAGCCATTGGTTTAGAGAGTCCAGGGATACGCAGAGAGACGATGCAGCGTCACTAACTTCGTTACTGGTGACATATAAAGCCAAGTCGTCAGCATATTGAAGAATTTGACAATCGTTGTTTAGGCATGACCCGATGTCAGCTGTATATAAATTGTACAGTAAAGGACTAAGAACAGAGCCCTGTGGTAGGCCCTTCCATGACATCCTAACGTCAAATTCCTCACCCGGGACTCTCAAAATCAAAGATCGAGACATGAGCAAACTACAGATGCACTGTATCATTCTCTCCGGTATTCTCAGCTGTTGCAATTTTTGCCTGAGAATGGGAAGAAGGACATTATCATATGCAGAGGAAATGTCTAGAAAGGCAGCTACTACAGATTCATTTTTCGAAAACGATGAGCGTATATCTGAAACCAAAACCCCAACACTATCCATGGTACTGGGTCCCTTTCTAAAACCAAATTGAGACCTAGGTAGTAAGTCTCTGGATTCTACAATAAATTCTAGTCGGTTCTTTACTAAATGTTCAAATATTTTTGCAAGGACTGATGACAAAGCGATTGGTCTAAAGCTGTTTGGATCATCAGCGTGCTTACCAGGTTTTAAAATAGGTATGATAATTTGAGTTCTCCACTGATCGGGAACCCAGCCATAGGTGTAATAAAAATTTAAAATGTCTAAAAAATAGTTGTTTGCTCTATGACCTGCGTGTGACATAAAGGAATAGACAATACCATCTATACCGGGGGCAGAGTCATGAACGTGTTTCAAAACTAAGTTAAGCTCCTGCATAGAAAATGGTGCATCAAATGGATCCTGCGAAGAAATAAGTGATGGCTGGTTATGTTCTGTCACCGATGGAACATACGGAGGAGCCAGTTTATCAAAGAACAGCTCAGCAGTCTGTCGAGTGATGGGGGAAGAAACTGAAGGGGAGCATCCAGATCTAAAGCGGTTGATCTTCTTCCATACCACTGATAAAGGAGTGGAGGGGGCCAGTGAACCACAAAAAACAGCCCAACCAGCACGTTTCTTCCTTCGCAGTAACCTTCTAGATTTAGCGAGGGTCCTATTGAAAGCTATTAGATTATCGCTAACCATCGCCTCATTATACACCCTTTCAGCATCATCCCTTTCCCTTATGGCAGCTGTGCATTCCTGGTCCCACCATGGTGGAGGAGGAATCTGCCCACGTGCTGAGTTTTTAACAGGAAAACATGAGTCTGCACTAGCTGTAATGGCAGAAATGAGGTTATTATAACAGTCTGTCACATGGAGGGGATCAGGGGAATCAAAATCACGACAAACTAAATTTGGAAGAGAATCTATTTTTTCCTCCAATAATGAGGAATAACTTGCCCAATCAGGATTAGACAAATTATACCTCAAGAGTGGAGGGTTAGATTTTTCTAAGTAAGTTTTCTCAGCCAAAGATATTATAATTGGATAGTGGTCACTACCATGTGACAAACTGGTACACTCCCAATGACAAGACGCTGCGATGTCCAGTGAGCAAAATGTGAGGTCAACGCAACTCTTATGCTGTCCAGGAAGAGACCTACGGGTTGAGCACCCATTATTTAAAATACAAAGGTTAAGGTCATCTAGGATCTCAACTAAACCTTCCCCAAAACAGTCGCAACGTTCAGAACCCCACCTAAAGTGATGGCAGTTAAAGTCCCCCATAACAAGCACAGGGCCCTCTATGGTTTCCAACATACGTTTTAAGATTGGAAGGAAACTTTGATGAGGATGAGCAATATAAATAGATATGAGGGTTATTCCCTCTACCCTACTAGCCACAGTGCTAATATCATCACCTAAAGGAGGCAAAGATACAGCCACAAGCGGAACACGATTATTCACACAGAGAGCCGACCCGCCATAGCCATCAGATCGGTCGCATCTGAGAATATTGAAGGAAGGTAAACGGAAACTAAGACTCGGAACTAGCCAAGTCTCAGCGAGAGAACAAGCTAAAGGTTTGTATTTGTTTAGAAGGAATGTGAGCTCGTGCTTCTTATGAAACACGCTCCTCACATTCCATTGAAGGAATACGTACCGAGGCATTATTATGGGATGAAAGTGAGTTAATAAGTGAAGTAGCAACGTTGGACGGTAATTGAGTTTTATTGGATGAAGACACTAAGGTTAACAGAAGTTTACTAAGAAGTTCAACTATTGAAGACAAGTTTTCAGGAGATTCGGATAAATGATTATTAAGACCACAGCCATTAGGCTGAGTAGATTGGGGAGTGCTAGTGAGCTGCTGATGGGCTGTTTTATCGTAGGAGGGAGAAAGGAGAGCATGGGTCTTTGGCTTAAGAGACACAGTTTTGCGGTATGACGGAGTCTGTGATTTAGCAATGTCTGCATAACTACGAGTGGAAGTGGGAACAGTTTTACTTGCTTCTAAATAAGAAATTACTTTCTCAGCCATAATGGATTTAATTGTCTTCTGCCTGCTGTACTCCGGACAGGCTCTGCTATTTGCAAAGTGACTTCCAGAGCACAACACGCAGAAAGCTTCGCTCTCAGCAATGCTACAACCATCACCGGGGTGATCATTGCCACACTTGCTACAGCGGGGTTTGGAACGACAAACCGATTCTACATGACCAAAACGGCAACACTTGCGGCATTGAATGGTGGGGTATACATACTGTTCTACGGTCAAAGATGTATAAAAACAGAAGATTCGTTTTGGTAAAACTTGCCCATCAAATGTGATGACACAAGTTTCAGTGGGCCTATATTCAGTTACACCATCTTTATTAAACTTCCTATTCAATCTCCTAACTTTTATAATTGGACCACAGCCTACTGGGACTTTTAAATATGTCAGGACTTCCTCGTCTGAGAAGTCAGTAGGAATGCCACTTACAACACCCATACGGGTTATATTAAAAGACGGAATAACAGCCTCATACAAATTTGTCCCTAAAACATTATTACTAATAAAGGCATTTGCATCCTGAGGGGATGAAAACTCAACTGATATACGATTTCTACCAACACGCTTGACTGTGACAATATTTGATATGTTCTGATTTGTCAAAAAGCGCCCGAATGTAATTGGGTGTAGGGTAGTTCCAGAATTAGGTTGATTTTCTTGTCGGGAAACATGGACAATAAAAGGTCCTTTATCTATTACTGAGTATCTAACACGGCCAATATGAGTTCTTGGTTGTTTGGTAGGGCGATTGGATACATCCTCTTCATTACCGGGACGTTTACGGATATTAGTCTGGGGTGGAAGGATCTGGGACTCCAGATTACAGACCACATCTGCAAACTGGCTTAATGGGTTGGGTGTGGAACTTGGGCTATACGAAGAAAAGCCAGATAGGGGGGTAGTAGTAATATCATCAGGAGGGTCAGGGGGTTTATTTTTATCCATATTCATATTGAATATGAATAATGGTGTCCAATATCGTTAAAAAAAAACAAACACTAAACAAACCTGATAGCAGGGAACAACGAGACAACGCACAAACAAACACAATAACAAGTCACAATAAACACAATAACACCGAAAAACAGCCAAAATTCAAACACACGTGTTTCCCAGAAGCACACTGTGGCGAGAATCTATCTTGACCATTGTCAAAGTTTCATTTCTGTTTATTTGTATTTTAAGTAGGTATTGTTTAATGCACAATGTACATACACAACCATAGTTACCTAGGGACTAAATGACTCTGTTGGGGCGCAGCAAGATAACTTAGAACTAATAATATTACAGTGAGTATCTTGTAACTATTATCAAGTAGATTAGGAACTTTCACAATTAAAAATATTATATTAAAATTAAACTTGTATCCTAGCTTAAAGATATTATAATATTATTATAATATTAATATATAGACATAAAAAAGATTATTATAATATTCTCAAAGAGTATAGTAATATAGATGGAATAGAGAACCCTCTCTCTAGAATTTTTGACACCTATATTAGACAGTGTCGCCATCTGATACTATATCCGCTGAACTAATCCCGAAAACTATAGGTGCGTACATAGGTACGTATTTATCTATATATTTACTATACTCTGAATAGATTTTCTATGGGTAGGCGGGTAATTTGCAATGTAGGGTAAAAATCAGTTTTATAAACATTTTGTATTTGTTCCATAGCAATTCGTGCCTAATTCTTGATTAACTTATGAAATAAGAATTTACAAAATAAAAAAAAACAAATACAGTTAATGTTTACAAAATTGAATGTTTTACAAAGCCAGCACAAAATAAAAATGATGAATGTGTTAATATTTAAGTCATTTATTTGTCTTATTAGGGCGATGTTTATTAAAATAATCTACTACTAGGACTACCACTCAACTCAACCGCACTTTCTGGAGCTTTAATAGAACCGAATAATTAAATATTTATTCTGGTTTAGAATGTACAGACGCCAGCAGGTCAAGCTACCCGAAACTGTCAAATTTTCCCAATCAACCTTGAACCTTAATGCTTTAGCGATAAAGTTGAAAATCTATTAAAGAAATTTGACAGATTGTAGTAGCTTGATGTGCTGGCGTCTGTACATGTATTATTTTTGACAAAATTTTCATTATCAACAAGGCGTAACTATGCACCACAGAACATAATATTTAATCTAGAGAGCTATGCACACTGACGATAATTGGCGTAAGCACCATCTATGTCATTTTTTCGTACTAAATCTCTCAAGTTTACGCGGATATCGTAAAAGATGGTGCTAGTATCTTTGTGAAAAATTGGACGCATACATCAAGTACGGCAGTGTCCCCCCCCTGAATATTCTTAGACGATTTGATAGCTGAGAGGGCGGGGCACTGACCTCTATTAAAATACGTTGGACTGGCTATCCCATACAAAATGACAGCTATTTGCTGTGCCGATTCAAAGCGCCCCCAGTGACAGACGTGAGAGTACTGAGAACTAATAAGATTGCAAAATCTGATTTTACGTTATGTGTCTCTGCGGAATAAAAAGTTTTCTAAAGTGTTTTCTGTGATTGTGTTATAAATTAGAGTGTTATAATAGTGACAGTGATTATATCATAGCTTGTATTGTTCGTCCAACATGAAATCGTGCGTATATTGTAAAACACGATACGAAAAGGGCAGTGGTGTCAGTTTACACAAGTAAGTGAATCTAAAACATAAATACTTATTAGAAAACCGCTTAAAACAGTGTATTCTTACAATAACAAACTTAAACTATTCGAGATTACGGGATTTTACGAACATTTTTATAACCAATAACTTTTGTTAGGGATGTCAAAATTCATATCGATACTTTCGTAATATTATGATGTAAAACAAAAGTCATGCTCATCATTGTTAAAATAATGATACGCACATTATAATGATCTCTAATAATAGCAAAACACTTCAAGGTTTATTATTATTAGAGTCAATAACAAATAATTTAACACTTATGATTCATAAAACCTGATATCCGAAATAAACGATATTATTATTATTATAATTCTCATTAAGTGTTCTATATAATTATAGATATATGTTTATAATTTTTTACCCATAGGTACCTACTATAATGTTTCCTTTAATTACAGGTTCCCCTCCGATTACACTCTCAAACTTTGGTTAAAAAATATGAAGGTTGTCAACTGGACTCCGACAATGTATCATTATCTGTGTTCTAAACACTTCACGGAAGCCTGTTTCTTAAAACATCAGTCACGGACTATGTTGAAAAAATGGCTCGACAGTAATTTTTCATTTAATAAATTATGTGATTTGAGAATGCTTTTTTATTTCCCTGTCCCCCTCCCCTGCGGTAATTAAGTTGTTACAAGTTAAATACCGTAATTACAGACCTAATAGAAAGTTATTGTGTCTCTTATCACATGGCAACATGCGGTATCTGACTAGTAATAATATCTTATTGTGCACTCTTTATAGGAAGGGATTATGTTATTAATTACTATTTATATCTTAGTAATTTACTATTTTACAGAATTTTATTATTTATTGATCCTATAGTGAACTGTTATCCGATTAAGGAGAACAAGGAAGGAAGGGGTCAACCGGACATGTGATACTTATTATTACAGTCCATAAACAGTACTAGATAATGCTATTTCAAGTTATGTTTTCTACGTAAAATATCTGCTTATTACGACTATCTATAGTTCATTAGTTTAGTTAGGTACTCAACTAGTGCAGACATGTCTTTTTATCTGTGTTTTAGTAACATTTAACAAAATATATGCCTATATTGTTTTAATTCAATTATCTACAATTTTAGTAAATCTTAACATATGTTATAAAACGTATTTCACGTTTTTAAAAACATATTACGTATAAAAGACAACACGAATGTTACATGTTAATAATTACCTAAACCAATTTAATTTATAGGAAATCTGTAACACTAGCGTTGGTAATATTTCTATCATTGTAGTCGATAACAGAAAAGTTTTTATCTATAACAAACCTTTTGTTATACATCACTAGTATTAGTTCCATTCCCCCACACTGCTGCCGTCAGCGCCAAAATGGCGATTTTCAAATAGGCACATGAAAATTGATAGCGATAGCCAGTCCAGCGTATTTTAATAGAGGTCAGTGCCCCGCCACTGACCTCTATTAAACAGAGGGGCAATTCCCGTATTTTTAAGACCGTTCGCATTCTAATCTCAGTCTCAATCTGTCAAAATTACAATCAATTTACATACATTTTTGACAGATTTTTGACATTGATTGTCGCTGAGATGAGATTGCGACTTGAATTTGAACGTTTTTTAAGTACGAGAATTGGCCTACTGATTACTGAATAATAGAGGTCAGTGGGGCGGGGTCATTGGTAGCTGCGATGACGCTGTCAGTGGAGGGGGTGACACACGATAAGCCGTGTACTCACTCGCCTCGGTCACTTTGGCTGCGGAGCTCTGATGGGACGGACGTGTACTAGTGATCATATTATTGAACTATTTTCTTGTAACGGTTTTTCTAATTTAAATAAATGGTTGTAGGTCGTGTTGTATTTTATTTTTATAAAATTAATTAGGCTTTTGATTCCTAAGAATACAAATATAAATATGAGCTATCTAAACCCTAAATATTAATTTAGATATGAATAAATATGAGATATTTATGGCTTAACTGAAAAAAAAAAAACAAGTAAAAGAGTATTTACAAAGAGTGATGTGGTTCGCCACATCACCCTCCCGGGAGTGAAAATACCCTGGGGCATGGTGAACTTCACTCCCCGACTCGACCGAGTTGGTAATTAAAGGTTCGCTGACGACTGACCGTGGGAGTCGCAATGGCCGTCGGATCCTCTTGAATTAAAATGTGTGCCGGTTTGACCCGATCTATGGATACTGTTAGGGGCCCGTTGGGCAACTCTAAGGTCTCAATTTTTATCTGTGAATTTTGCAGCCTTAATCGGACCAGTGTAAGGCGCTGCTAGGGCTCCACGTAAGGCATCCTGTCTGAGGAATACTTAGTCAATTTAACGTAACAATATTTGAATTTCGCGGGCTAGTCTGGCGTTTCCCCCAATCTACTCTACACGCAGAAATACTATATTTATAACAATATCGATTAGGTACCACTGAACTTAAAATTTATACAACCACAACCCTAACAAAATTAAAAAAATACAAAATTTCGAGCGGCCATTGTTTTGTCTACATCTTTGGCCAGCACCCTAATTGCGTAACACACTATCAATCATAATCTCAATCATTTTGAAGGATCATCATCCTTTCATCGACGAAAAAAATCAAAAACTTCAACGACATTCACCCTGATTAGATTCTGTTGTTTTGGCCCTTTTATAGATTTTCTACGCTCCTTCCCTCTCAGGAAGCAGGCGGTGTGCCTGCTTCTTGGACAAAATTGAGCAAATTATTCGCAGCACACTAACATTAATTTTAAATGTAGCCTTGGATGACCGAGCGTGGCTGCAAGCTAGTCTACCCATCCGTTTTGGTGGCCTCGGCATCCGCAAAATTACCAGTATTATAACAGTATGTAGGTATCATCAGCCTATAATGTTCCCACTGCTGGGACACAGGCCTCCTCTTCGTGAGAGGAAGTTACAGTTAAGTTTTCAGGTGTTACACCTTTATGCAAAAGGTTTTTAGCTTCAGATGGGGACGAATTTAAGGAGCGAGCCGTATAGTTATAGGTATGTTGGCAAAAACCTCATTATATGCCTCAGCTACGTCAACTGCTTTATTAACTAATTTGTTGTCGACCCTAATCTCTAATGGTTTTTCCTGTTTAACCGACTTACCTACCCGTTTCATTATTAATAAATTTCCAGGTGGTTTATACTTTGTTATTCGAATTTTTAATTGTATCGCTGTATCGCTTAAAAATTTAGATTTAGCAAAAACACAAATCTTTTAAAATGCCTAATTTAAAATTACCAGTATCCTGTGTCCTGTGTCCACAGCACCGAAAAGCTGACCAGCAAAATTTTAGCCCACTCCCTGGTTGACTCTGAAGTGCCGTGCTTGTCCGACGCGGTAAATGCCTGGAAAGTGGCTTGTCCGGATACAGATCGGCCCGTGAACCAATCTTCCCAGAGGCAGTGGGATGAGCCGCTCTGCAGGTTGGTACGGAATAATCTTATTAATACATCCACTAATACTGCTGAGCGTGCCCTGCCTGCTGGCTGTGGGTGAATGGGAGTCGGGCCTCTGGCTTAAGGCGCTACTGTCACCCAACATAGGCACTATGCTGGTTAACACCACCTTCCGGCTCGCCACTTGTCTGCGTCTGGGCGCTACTTGCGTGGCTCCACATCGCTGTCAATGCGGTGAAAGTGTCGATTGCCTTGGACACCATGGCCTATCCTGCAGTAAGAGCGCGGGCCGGATAGCACGGCACGCCAGCATCAATGACATTATCCGTCGTGTTCTTTCACCGCCGGGTTGCCAGCTGTTCTAGAACCCAAAGGCTTGGCACGCGACGATGAGAAGAGAGCAGACGGAATGACCATAATGCCTTGGAAGGTAGGTAGGCCTTTGGTGTGGGATGCAATGTGTGTCGACACCCTCGCGCCTTCCCATCTTCCTAGCACGGCGGGCTTTGCTGGGGCGCGGCTGAAACCTCAAACGACGCAAATACTCATATCTTTTAGGGACTTATGCGGTTGAGCCGTTTGGGGTTGAGACACTAGGGCCATGGGGACCTAGTGCCCACTTAGTTTTTCGAGACATCGCCAAGCGATTGGTCGACTCTTCACGTGACCAGAGGGCTGGCCTATTTTTTGGCCAAAGAATCAGCATTGCCATACAACGTGGCAATGCTGCCAGCCTTTTGGGCACTTTTCCTGTTGACAGCGTAGTAGGTACCTATGGAGAAGAACGGGCAAGAAACTCCATTGACACTCTTTTAAATCAAAATATTGTTACAAAAATTGTTGTTTGTTGTTGTTAAAGTGGTTACATCATTCATGTTGTAATTATACATGTCAGAACGATGTAGAATGACGTGAACGTTAAAAGCGTCCGTAATAAAAAGATTAAAACAATTATGGAATTAAAATAAGCCGTGGCAGCTAAGAAATGACCAGTGCCTACTGACGGCGCCCGTTCACGAACATGACGTATGGATCAGCACCATTCAGCTCAACCATTTTGAAATGAACTCAATGATCCAATACACACGCCACCACCAGCGACACATTTGAGTGAGCATGACATACTCTCAGCCGCCAGGGCACATTCAAGTCAATGAAAGACGAACCCAGTAAGCTTTATAGTGGGTACATAGTGCTCATACATGTGCACATTAGGGTTGTCGTGTTCTACTATCGATGGTTTAATTCGAAGGGCTATATTATTTTTAAACATGTTGCAACGACTTTTGATTCACGCGGCTAGGCTCAAAAAAAAAACTTAATCAGATTAAGAAGTTTAATACTTAATGGAGTAACATCTAAAATATTAGTTAAAATCACCACATAAAATTATACTTTTATTACCTACTTGATTTCAATTAAAATCTGAGCCTTCCCGCTAGGCATGATATATGTGATCCCCACCCCCACTGAAGCTTGGCATCAACTGTTATGCCCAGAAATACTGCCAAGTCTACAGTTTCAAGCACCTCTATATCTAAGACGATGTTGTGCAGTTTAGCAAGGTGCGTAATCTACTTTTCTTTCAACTACCAATCTACTTACCGCGATAAAATATACCTACTCAAAATAAAAACTGTGCAACCTTGAGATTTCATATAACATTTCTGCACTGTTTTGGTTCTAAACAAAAAAATACGTCCTTTGTGATCGGTTTTGTAGTGATTAATGATAACATTACCACGTAGTTGAAAGGAAAGTAAAGGTAAAGGTTGACTGGTAGAAAATGCCTCAGGCATTAAGTCCGCCTTTGTACAGTATTTTTTTTACTTGTGCATAAAGTTTTAATAAATAAATAAATATCGTCTGACATTGCACACAGCACCATCTAGTTCCAAGTTAAGCACTTATTAAGGCTTGTGTTATGGATACCAGATGGTTGATACACTCTACAAATACATTTTTTTTTTCGTAAATACCTACATACATATTATAAATATACATCCATGACTCGGGTACAAATGTCCATATTCACCATACAAACATTTGCCCCTACCGGGATTCGAACCCAGGACCATTGGGTTTCGCTGACTACACTTAGCCACTGTAGCCACTACACCAAACGTGTCGTCATATATAATAATTAAATAAATAAAATAGAAAGTAATATAATCGACATCGTAGCCCCCTATCCAGCTGTTACTTTTAATAAATGTGTTGATTTAGGAACTTCCTGAACAGACCTCATGAAGAGTAGAAAAGTCATACCATTATTTAAATCTGGTAATAAAAACAACGTTGGCAATTTTAGGCCTATTTCTATCTTACCTGTATTTAGTAAAATATTTGAAAAGTTAATACTCAAGCAGTTGCTAAGACATTTTAAATAGCCTCCTTCATGATGAACCTTATGGCTTTACAAAAGGTCGTTCGACTATAAATGCAGGTGTTGCTCTGCTGAAACACATATTTAACGCATGGTGAAACTCGATAAATGCTATTGGAGTTTTCTGTGATCTCTCCAAAGCCTTTGATTGCGTGCACCATGGCACGCTTTTGCGTAAACTAATTCATTACGGTGTTAAAAACGTAGCTCTCAACGTTATAAATTCATATTGACGACGCGGTTGGCGCAGTGGTTAAGCGATTGACTGCTGCGTTACGTGTCGCGGGTTCGATCCCCGCATGGAACAAATATTTGTATGACCTGCAAGTAGTTGTTCCGGGTCTGGCTGTTTGTGTATGTGAGTTTAAATGTTTGTAAACGCACCCACGATACAGGAGAAATTCCTAGTGTGGGGCAACGTTTAAAAAAAAAAAATATTTACATAATAGGCAAAAATGTGTAGATGTTAATGGCGTGAAATCTTCCAGTTCAGTAAGGTGTACCTCAAGGCTCAATACTGGGCCCTGTCTTATTCTTGGTGTATTTCAATAATTTACCATTATATTTAAAGGGTATCTGTGACGTTGTACTATTTGCTGATGATAGCTCTCTTATCTTTTAAATGGACAGGAATCGACAAGATGTTGACGTAGACTCAGCAGTATTTCTGCGAATAACAGTTGATGCCAAGCTTCAGTGGGGATCACATAATATATCAAGCCTAGCGGGGAAGGCTCAGATCGGCCGCATACGCCGTTAAAAAAGTAAGACAATACACTGACGTTAATACAGCTCGGCTAGTTTATTTTTGTTATTTTCATAGCTTTATGTCCTACGGCATTCTGATGTGGGGCAAAGCCGCTGATATCCAAAATAAATTTGTTCTTCAAAAACGAGCTGTTTGAGCAATTTACCAGCTACGTGCTAGAGTTACTCTGAGAGATTTTTTTAAATATATTTGTGTTCTCACGGTGGCATCACAATTCATCTTCGCCAACATCATATATTTTAGGCAAAATATACACTTATACACAAAAAACAGTGAGTGTAGATTTGCCTTTTAATGCGTTTAAAGCTAAAGTAAAGTCCAACCTTTGTTCAAAGGCATACTATTCTATCAATGATTAACTCAAGACAATATTTATGTTCTATCGCCAGAATTAGCTTACATATTGAGTTCATATAATTGTTTATTTTATATTTTTCGTCAATATTGTAATTTTCATTCGTTTTCGGGGGATAGTGCTGATGCTTACCGAATACGGAATAAGATTTACATTCTGGATCTTAAGATGGCGGATATTTCAAATAATAATAATATTGTAAATCAATTCTCATCGACATCAGTTGTAAGTATGCCGATTGTAAACTCGATAGGTATACAAAAGCCGTAATCAAAAACGTAACTCTTAATTTCGTCATGTCCGTATGTCCGTGTGTCGTACAGGCATTTTACTCGCGAGATTTATTTACATTGTATCGATGAAAATTTGAAAGAAGGTGTATTAATATTTGTACCGCTAAACAATAGTGTAAGTAGTGAAATTACGATAAACCTAGCCCATACCTGTAATCGAGGGATGAAAAAAAAACTGTGCACATTAGCGTGTGGGCTATTGCTGGATCTTATAATTAAATGAATCTTTTGTATTTGTTAGAAATCACACTTGGTCACATAGCATGTGCTATGTCATGTGCGTATGTATGCTGCCTACCCTGTTCTGCCCAAGCAATTTATAAATGAGGAAAATGTTCTTGAAATCAACCAGTCGATAAAAAAACAAATTGGATAACCAAGCCAACAGTAGTTGGTTAACTGACCGGTTGGCGTAGTTGGTAGCGACCCTTCGGGGGTTGCGGAAGGATCGCACGTTCCCGCGACCCCCGGCGTAGGTGTGAGATGGAACACCGGGGTGGTTTTTAGTCAGTAAGAGTCTAACAGACCCCGCCACCCGCCCCAGGGCGGCGGACATCCATGAGGATTTTCCCCCCGGAAACAAAAAAAAAAAAAAAAAATTTGGTAGCGACCCTGCCTTCTGAGCCGCTGGTCCCGGGTTCGATCCCCGGACAAGTCAAACATTTGTGTGCATGAACATATCTCTTTGACCTGTGTCTGGGTGTGTATACGTATATACGTATGTATATCAGTCATCAGGTTACCGTAGTACAGGCTCTGCCTAGTTCGGGACCTGAAGACCTTGTGTACATGTTGTCTCATATTATTATTATTATCCTAGCTAGGCAGAGTAATTGTTCAGTCGTCTGCGATTCGGCCGCCGACCGTTCCGGCCGGATACGTATACATAGGTATGTTGATACCGCGGAGCGGCCCTATTGCTATTTATCGGTTACGTACATGATATAAACATACCAGATATAAGTATACTGATCGGTCACAATATTAAACAAACGGGCTCAAGCAAAAAAAAATACTTTTGTGTTTTGGTTTATGTTTTACTTTCTTCTATTGTGTACGTAACATATCTGAACATATTTAACTAGGCTTGACTATGAACGCAGGGACTTCGGTAGGTTCTTCAATAGTAAAAGCAGTCTGGAAAATGCAAACTGTACAACATAGGGATGCCCATACAATCTTCAAAATTGTGGTCCATTGCCAGCAAACAGAACGGTATTCCTCTACGATTCCTACGGCAACATCTTTCACAGATACACATTTCATCGTCGTCAGAACGCTCGACGCCCCTAGGTATTTTATCACCTGCTATTGGGCGACCTCCTACCTGCATGGGTAAAGCATGGGCATTCTCTGGACTTGCCAATAGCTTTCGAGCACCTGGTCTGCCAGGACCTTGCCTACCAGAACCAACTAACTGAGATGGATGAATAAAAGAGTAGGGAATAGGTTCAAAAATTGGTGCTTGGAATAAAGAGTCGGAAGTAGTATCTTTTAGCGATGTCGATCCTTGTGTCTGTTGTGCGCGCGGACTCTGTCCCACTTGGCGGGGTGTCGCGTTCTGACCGAAACTTGGTCGCGATAATATCGGGCCTGACGTTGCTTCCCTCATGCGAGGGGTCTGTTGGACTTGTGGGTAGCTTTTGTTCAAAGCTTGTTGTCTGCCAGGACTTGGTTGTGCACTTCCAAGCGATACGTTTAGATTCACTGGAGGCCTATATGCAACACTGTTAGGGCAGAGTGGAGTCTGTGCTCGTGGGGAGATGCCTTGAGCACCTGCAGAGGAGGTCAGTATGTTTCCAGCTCCAAACTCTTCGGTGCCCATGGGAGATTCACTCAAATTTTGGTAAGGATGTCCTTCATTTGGACTCCAGGCCCCAAACTGGGATCCATAGGCATGCATAGAAACGGGCGTATGATAAGTTGCATCCCGCATTGTAGGCGGCATTCCAACGCTTTGTTGAGGAGTTGGAGATGCCATTCCTGGTTGACATGTTTCAAATGGTTTCCGAGACCCAGAAAGACGATCATGTACGAGACCGTCGTGGTTTAAATTTGAAGCTTGACTACTAGTCATCGGAGGCGCCTTTCGTTCCGCCTCGTTGAGTTTCAATTTGTTCACGAAACCTGTCACTGTCTCAGGAGTTACGTCCTTTTTCAATTTCATTACGCATCTTTTGATATCTGATTTCATTTTCTTCTCGTTGGGTGGGCTATAACCTGACTTTTCAACGTCACACAATCTTTTAGCTAGATGTTTTGTCATTGTGTCTTTGGCACCCCCTTCAGGAATCGATTGATCACGTAAAAATTGTTCCACTTCTCTCTTCATTCTAATTTCAACGACTTCTTCTTTCAACGCTGACTGCGGTACCGGTATCTTTTGCAATTCACATAACAACTGGTTTCGTCTTACTAAAGGATCTATTTTTTCACCCGTACCTGCAGTGTCTCTTATTTCTACACAAAATTTAACAACATCGTCATGGACTTGATTTTTGTAAAACTTTCTGGCTTCCTCATCATTTATGTGGTAATAGTATTGCACAAAATTTTCAACGATTTGTTCCTTCAGTTTATTAAATGTTGCCAGTTTGTCGGTGGAAGTATCGTGAGGCTCCTTTAAAATACTTCCAACTGTGCTATTGAGTTCCTGTTTATAGTCATGTCTTGCCTTTTCTTCCTTAATTTGTGGTTTAATAGACTTAATCTGTTCTTTAAGTTGGTACTTCCTTGCAGTTATACTTTTGTCAAAATCACAGCATACAGGTAAATTGGCCAATACATTTTCAAGTTCCTCATCTAGCAGTTCATCGTAAACTACGTCATCGTTAAATATTTCTGAGTCCATATTAAATTCGCTTATTTGTATGATAATTCTGGTTGCTATGTTGTCTATGATGGCTTTATTATTTTCCTCAGTTGATATCAGGGGCAATTGATTGCACCATTCCTCTACTATTTCTACTATCAAGTCACCAGGTTTTTTATTTGACATGGAACCGACTGGGGGACAACAGGGTTTGGCGGTGGTTGCTTTAGATTGAAGCGCACTAGTGCGTGTATGTGGAGGACTGGGACGAGGTGGAGCACTTGGTCCTGGTGATTGGCTGGTATTAGCCTCCTTTGCTCCCTTTTTGACCTTTTTTTGTGTTACTTGTTTACTCTTTCCTTTAGTTACCGTTTCCGGAGGGACATATTTTCTGGCAGCAGCTGTTGATTTCAATACTCTTTGCAATTCTTTTACATGATCATCTGTTCCTGTCTGTCCTGTTTTTAATGGGAGCTTTTCAAGCCATTTACGAGTTTCTTTATTTATTTTATCATCTACAAAACGTCCACCTTTTTCTATTTCTTGAATTCTCTTAGCAAGTGTGGATAGGATCTGGTCCCTCTCTAGTAACTCGTTAATATTATCGGTTTGTTGTATAGGAAGCTTTTCGTACCATGCGTCTATTTCACACCTCGTTTTAACGAATTCAACTTCATCAATTACTGAGTTTTCATTAGGCATAGGGATTTTGAATAACGCACTGTAAATTTCGTTGTAAATCTGATCTTTCGTCAAAGGTAAAGCATTCTTATTTCGTGCACTTTCGAAGTGTTTATCAATTTCGTGTCTGACTCGTTTTTCGTGTGTTGCTTTAACATCATCATTACCGTGATCAAAGTTTTCTAATATGAACATGTCAGCTAAGTGGTTCTTGTATATTTCAAATCCTGGATCAAATGCTTGTACACTCTCAGCTGGGTAAGGGATTGAAGCATCTATAGTGGTTTCTAATTTACGTCTATAATTATCCCCTGCTGACTTTTCTTTAATAAGTTTGTTAGTTCCTATAATTTGATTTATTAGTCCCTCTTTTATCTTCTCTCTATTTTCCTGTAATACGGAGTTTTGGGGCACATTTTCTAATTGTGTTTCTATTTCATCATCTAACATTTCTCTGTAAAGTAATTCATCGTTGAAAATTCTCGGATCGACGTTAAGTTCGCCAACTTTTTGGTATAATTGCCTGGCGATACCTTCTTTCATAGCTTTCACTGTTTCCTTGTCATCTAATTTGATTGGTAGTTTATTAGACCAGGTTTCAATGGCTTCGACAATTATATCTGCCGGAGTCTTGCCTTGACGTGAATTGGAGCTGATTGAGCAGCCATTACTTCCTTTTTTAGAAGTTTTTTGTTTACCGTCCGCTGTTTCATCAGATTTCTTTTTTTTGAGCGTTGTTTCGCTACTGGGGGTACTTACAGTTTTTGATTTTTCCGGATTTGTTGGTGGTTGTATTTCAAGAGATGCTTTCAAACTATGTTTGCTACCTTTTTCTATCCTACTCATAAGTTGTTGTACGAGAATTGGCAAATTAATCTCCTTGCTTTTATCTAGGGGCAGACTTGATATCCAAGTAGCAATATATTCTTCTAATTTGTTATCAGCACTATTGTTGCTTGGATGTGCTCGTCTAAATGCTTCAGTATCACACATCTTCTCAGATAACTCGCTGATCATTCGTATTCTTTCCTCTGCATACTCAGGCTGGATTTGTATTGGTAGCAGAGGAAGATTTTTCATCCAATCAGTTATTTCTTTCACATAATACATTTTTAAGCCAAAGGCCTCAACGGATTCCTCGGTTGGTATAGGAACTGCAGCAAACTTTTCATAAACCTCTGCTTTAGTTAATGTCGCAGGATCAGCGCCTTCGTGTATATTTTTTTTTATTTCTTTCAGTAAACGAGCAGTCCAAGCTTCTAATTTGAGGTCATCGTCAGCTATTTCTCTCCCATTGACGCGAATATAGTCATTTATAAAATCACTTAAATTTTGTTCTTTTATATCGCTCATGACAAATGATGAACTGAGCGAATCGTTAACTGATGACTGTTGTGGTGCGTATTCATCAACAGGACGTATATCGACAAGTTTTTCAAGTAATTGATGAGCCATTATTGGTGTGTTATCTCTGTGTTCACGTGGTATCGGTAAATCATATGTATTCATACTTGTAAGTATCATAGAAGCTATCAGGTAATTGTAATCCATTACATTGGGGTTTTCAGTTCTTTGTTCTTCTATCTCTTGAATGTTTCTAGCGAGATCATTTATAAATTCAATTCTATTTTTGTTGCCAACGGTGTTGTAAGATGGATCTATGGGTAAGTTGTTTAACCAGTCCGATATTATCTTTATGTATTCTAATTCATTATTCAAGCTCTCTGGCCTAAATCTCTGGTGCGTTTTTAATTGTTCGAAGTTTTCGTATACTTCTTTTCTAGTAGGTGGGGCTAGTTTTCTTAGCTCGGTTTTGAGTAAATGAGCAAAGGCTCCTGTGGCCATAGGATCAGCAATATCATAGTAATGTTCTATATACTTGCCAATAAACTCTATAATAGTTCTATCGGGATCTCCTTGGATATTTCCTATATTACTAACGTCTGCCTCATGTTGTGTTAAAGGTTCTCCTGCTTTCTGTTGTCGCTTTGCTGCCATTTTTGCGATTATTTCACGTTGTCTTTCCTCATGCCTCACTCCTAAAGTTCTATCTTGAGGTAGATCAATAATTTTAGCTTTAAGATCCTGAGTTAGTAAATTTATGTTTTCTTTTTCGTTAGGTTTTAAAATTTTTTTGAGCCATTGATCAATATCTGCTTCTATTACGGATTCCGGATTTTTCTCTCGAAGATGAACTTGTAAATTAAGAGCTAAATCGTGAACCAGTTTATTTCGTTTACCTTTATCTTTGTTACTGTATATCTCGGAGGGTTGTTCGTTCATCCATACCGATATCTGGTCTTCTAACACGTCAATTCCTTTTGCTACATGGTCTTCGTCCCAACCACCTTCACCTTCCATGTGCTTGATAGCTTCCATCTCTTGACGGGTACCATGTTGTGATGCTGTCAAATTTGGTACTGGAATATCTTCCAGTCTTCTCTGGAAGTCCGCTACTAAAGGCACGGAGTCAGTGCGGATTTTATTATCTTCAAAGAAGTCAAATTTGCATAACCATTTGTAAATAAGGTACTTTTGATATTTTTCTTTATCCGATACTGAGTCAGGGGCTAGTTGTTGTAGCTTCTGATGGTCCATAATATCGCCAGCTAAATCATAGATGACAGTTTTCTTAAAACCTGGCTCTTCGTTATATTGCTTCGGTAAGGTGTTCATCCACACTGTGACTAAAGCTGCCACTCTTTCTATATAAGATGTTTCTTCAGGACTTAACTTCGGTACAGCCTTTTTATATGCTTTTTTCGGAGTCGATGTCGCTGGAGGGTTGTCTGATCCCCATCTATATACTGAGATTGTTCCTGATAATTGAGGCATTTCGGAATCAAAGCTGGTAGTGGCTGACTTTTTAAAATCTTTTAACCCATCTTTTACATATGTAATTATCATATTAGCAATGATCTGTACTTTGTCCGCAGAGACCTTACCAGTGTCCCGTAAAAATTGACTAATTTCTTCTTTCGTAGTTATTCCATTTCCTGCATGTATACAAGATTTCGAATCTAAGAAAGAAGAACATATTTCTGTTTTAAGGTCATCTCGGTTGCAGACCGGGAGTCTGTCTAAGCATTCACCAACTCTTTGTAATACTAAACCTTTATAATTATAAAGCATTTTAGGTATGGGTAGCCCCGTCACTTGGCTAGTTGTCTGATGGAATACAGAAGGTGAAACAACCCCCGTATTTTTATGACTAGATGATTGCTGTTTTATTTGTAGACTCAGTAATCTGTTAGAAAGTTCTTCAGCCAACTTATTCAGTTGCACAGTTTTATATTTCGAACTTGTAAAAGTTAACGGCAAATCATCTAATATGTCGATGATTTCTCCTTTTAATAACAGCTTGTAGTTCGTTGTATGAAGAGGTATCTTTAGCAATGGGGGTAGTTTTTCCATTAGCAAATCGACTACCTGTCGTCTGGTTACACCTTCCGCAGGATCAAACTCCAACCAAAGTGACCATTCTACAATTTCTTTCTCATACAGTACATGTAATTTTACGTTTTCGTCTACATTTGCGTCTGCCGTTTTCTCATAACTTATACCAAGGAAATGTTTGTTTAGGCCAATTATTTTATTCCAGAGTCTGTCTTTCAAACTGTCTTTGAAGAGTATTTGATCTTGTTTAGTCCCGTGTAACCACATAGGCAGTTTATTCAAGCAATCTTCAATTTCTGTTTTCGTTTTTGCTTCGTAAGTTTCATCGTTAGCTTCTACTGCAAGTGCATTAATTTTCTCTACTAAACTGTAGACTACGTTATCCTTTATATCTTGAGTCGTAAAGTTTAATGAGAAGAACATCGGTACGTTACGCAGCCAGTCCAACGCTACAATTTGTAAATGCTCTTTATAAAAGTTTCTTTTTGGTACTATATTCCTAGTTTCGGTTTTTTTTAGGGGTATTTTATTGTTATCGGTATCACTGGTGGGTTGGTTTGCTGGCTTTCGTATTAAGAGGCGGGTTGGACTGAAGTCTCTCATAGTGATGTCAGTTTGGATGCCTTGACCCTCCTCCATCAAGGGCAGGGCGAATTTCGGTAACCGCAGTCTTGATAACGTTGGGGACACATTTACCTGGGCAAAAAACAGAAAGTATTAATAGCGATCTGTTTGGCAAAATAATAAATCGTGTTGGATTTTTCATACGATAGTTTATATATTTCCAGGCATGAAATATGTAAGGTCATCGCTCTTAACTGGGATACAATACAGTTTGATATAATATCTGCTTGTTATGTAACCCAGCCTCATATATAGCCTGAGTATAAAGTACTTTAAAAAAAAGCGCCTCGATACACTAACCGAGAAACGCCAAATATGTAAAGAGAACCTAAGCCTTCCTATACCTTTAACTCTGCCGGTCAACTCTATTGCATTAGTTGTGACCGGGTGCTTAAAACTAAATTCTTTCTGGCCAGTCATATTAGGGCACACGCTAGGAAATAATAATTTCAAAGGGTCGCCCTCATCGAAATCGATAAGGAGGACTATATATATATAAAGTACTAGCACTTTGCCGGCGACTTCGTCCGCCCTGTATTACCTATCGCATGGGAATATCGAAAAAGCCGGCCTTAAATCTTATCTACATCATAAAGGGAAAGTCTGCAAAAATTCAGCTTTGTAGGTTCAACGGTTTGGGAAGGGCGTTGAAGAGTCAGTCAGTGAGCGAGCCTGGATTATTCTTTTTGTATGATGTCGTGAGGGCCTAGTGGCTAAAGCCTCGCCTCTCGTGAAAATCCGGGCAAGTAAAGTGACTTTTATAATTCATATTATGTACCTACTACTTTCAGAGTTTATCTAGGTCATTCTCATTACTAACATTGGTGAAGGACAACATCGAGAAGGAAAACTGGACTTGTAGTTAATATAAGTCTGAATCGTCAACCCGTCTTAAGCAAGCGTGGTGATCAATGCTCGAGCCTTCTCTGTCTGAGAAGAGGCTTTTGCCCTGCAGTGAGACATTTACAGGCTGAATTTATTATTAAATATTATTATACGTGATTTGTAAACTAACAGCTCGATCTCGCGTCCATGTTCGCGTACCGCACGCAAATTCCGCTTTCCTTAACTTGGAGTGGTGAATTCGCTTGTGTTGGTTAAATCTCTCCTGGATCATCGGACATTGTTGCTGGTCACAGGACTGGAAGAAAATTTACTTATTTAATGCCAGCGCAAACTGTGCGTCTAGTCGCTGCGGCAAATAGCGAGAGCGTGCGATCCCCCTAGCCTGTCGTTGCGACTGTGCAACTCGACGCCACGTGTACGGAGCTTTGATCAAAATACAGAGTGGCTGGGACATCGAAGCGCAAACTGTTACCGTGGATTCAGTACATGATTCTGAAAATCCCGAAGAAAAGCTGCTTTCTGATGGGAAATAACATCTTGAACATTTTTTTCTGGCTTTACTTTTAACTTTAGTTTTTGGGTACAAAATGATCGAAACCTGAATGAAATGAAAGAATCCTTTTAGAAATTAAATAAATAATACCGTTGAAACTGTGACGATATCTACGAAAGACCTTTGACGCCACACAAATCCTACATCGCACAAGCAAAGTTTAGCTCAGTTAAGTTTATAATTTATACCACAGCACGACACCACACCCGTCTGGTTGAAGAATCCTCATTAGTTTAATGGACGCAAGAGCTACTGCAAAGCATGAGGTCCTGGGTTCGATTCCCAGGTCGGGCAAAATGTTATCGGGTTTTTCCAATAGGAATTTCTCAGTATAGCAGCCCGGAATCTGGAATTGTGTCCAGCTGATGGCAAAAGGCTCGCCCCTTATTACATGAGACTTAAATATAACTGGCGAAATTTGGGTGTTCTGTAGGTACTATCGAGGAAGTTCATATCTATGCACCTTTAGGACTATTTTTCCCTGTAGCGCTCGGGCGCTAACAGTAACTAACGTAAAACAGATGCGGTCATCGTGTTCACGGGATTTTGTTCTAAAACTGCTTAGATATGAACTTCCTCGATAGTACACCTCTGCCTAATCCGTTGGGAAATACAGGCGTATGGTTACTTACAAGTAAACAAGAAGACTTAATTTTCTGTGTTATATTTGCATATCTGACGTCCATCTTGTTCGCCACTTTCCTCTGGAATACTGGTCTGTCTTTTATGAAATAGACTTCTGCGGACATTGAGCTGTACCTCTGCCGCTTGCCAACATTGTCTTGAAATATGTCTGGTTCTTCATGACCTGTATCTTCAGTACCCCTTGTAGGATTCTTTGGATCGCAGTCCTCTGATGATTTCGTTTGCACTAAAGTTTTTAATTGGTCTGAAGATTTTAAGCCTGTGTGAGTAGTACGTGGAGTATAATATCATTGAGAACAGCGATGGCAAAGTGGTATCGACCCCGACTTACCGAGTTGCAGGTCGTGGGTTCGAACCCTAGCTAGCAATTTACGTTGTGTAAATTATTTCATCACCATTGCGGTGACGGTTAAGGAAAACATCGTGAGGAAACTAGCGTATCCTAGAGCCAAAACATCACAGACCCGCACTGAGCCCGCATGTGTCGCAGCAGTGGGAACTTAAAAGGATTATGTATGTTAAGTAAAAGATTATTATTATTTAAGAGGGGGCTCGTGGCTAAGTTATAAGAGCCGCACAGGTCATGGTTACGATACGCTTGCCGCGGTTGGTCCGTGGATGGGTGACCATCTTTACATACCGATACCCCCAACGTGCCTCAGAAAGCACGTTAAGCCATTTATTTATTTATTTATATATTCTTTATTGTACACCGCAAAAAACATAACAACAAAAATTAAATTGAACACTACTTAATATACAGTGGGCAGCCTTATCGCTTTCTGCGATCTCTTCCAGGCAACCTTGGAATGGACAGAGATTTTCCTGGACATAAAATGGGGCTGTTGTAGGTGCAAATAATAAGTATTATATATACAATACACTAAAATATACTTAATATATTGTATATAATACACATAATTATATATATATCCTAAATAATAGATACACATATGTACAACGTGTTGTTTTGCATCCTCGTCAAATTTCAGGAGGCTGTTATGAAAGACATAAATATTCAAATAAAATTACGATCCTGCTCAATAATTAATACATACTTGTTTTTTTAGGTATTTAAGTTTGACAGTATTTCAGAATACTTCACTTTCAAAGAACAAAATCGCCCCGTTGCGTATGCGGTAGGCAGTGTCGTACGACTATGTCGCTGTGTGCATGCGTTACAGTTACAGCGCAGTTACAGGGCGGTATCACACGGGCCCTACACATGCCGATTTCCGTAAAATACAAAAAATAAAAATAAATACCTACTTATTTTATTATTGATTCGTGTCGAGAATCATTAGCATAGTTACCTCCTCGAATTTGACGAGGATGCAAAACAACACCTTGTATATACATATCCTAAATAATAGATACATAAATACGTACATACTAAATTTATAAGCAACGAAAATAAATGAAGACTATAGATAATTACAATTACGAGAACACGATCACAACGACAAGTAATGTTCCTTCACGAGTCTTTTAAACACAAGCAATGACGGCGCGCGTTTAATTTCAACTGGCCATGCATTCCACAAACGAGCGGCCTGGACAAAAGGATTTGTCGAGGAAAGTTGTGGAATGCATAGGCATTTTAAGCTTCAAGTTGTCTGATGACCTTAGAAATTTCGTGTGGGAGTCGCAAAGAAACTGGAAACGTTTCCTAAGATAGAGAGGGGTGGAAGGGGAGAAGAGCACATTATACAAAAGAGAAAGGATATGAGCGTTTCGGCGAAGGCGAATTGTTAACCACTTGAGCTTCACACGAAATTCGGAAACATGGTCATATTTGCGCAAACCGAATATGAATCTTATACAAAAATTTTGAAGCCGCTCCAGTTTATCGAGTAGGTCTTGGGTAAGGTCAAGATAGCTGACATCAGCATAGTCAAGGATGGGTAGAATAAGCGATTGTGCAAGCGCAATCTTGGTGGCAGTCGGTAAAAAATTACGGGGTGCCCTTGCCTGTATTGCACGGGCCTCCACCAGTGTCGGACGGGAGTGGCCGGGTGTTCCCGGCCATTCCCGTAGCCCCCCCCCCCCCCCCCAGTTAAATGGGGGGCATGCGGGGCCCGCCAACTAGGCGGGCATACGCCGGGAAGGTTGTGGAAGTAAAGGCTGAGCCGATTTCCCATGGCCCTCCCATCACGGCGATGTGGGAACACCGCTGAGTTTTAGTGGGTATACTGTCGGTGGCGGATTCCGACAGGAGTCCCACATAACCCGTCTCGTCCCCCACGAGCGGGGATGCGTAATGCATTTCTAAGCAACAAAAAAAAGAAAAAGGCAGATGGTGATGTAAATGATTATTGTTTTATGATAATATACTCGTTGGTCTAGTCGCCAACGCTAGTGCTGAGCTTTTTGTCGCCCTGCCTGTAGATCTACAGATAGAACAAAATGTTATCAGGTTTCTCCTTATCCATTTCGGAGTCTGGATTTTTGTCCAGTTGTATGACGTGTAGTAGTGTAGTATGACGATAGGTTTGCCTCTTATAACATGGGACTTAAAAATAGCTAACGAAATGTGGGAGTACTATATGGATAAGTACGTCTGCCTTCCCCTTCAGAGAAAACGGCGTGACATTATGTTATATATTGTTATACCTTCTGAACTTCTGTCTGGCGCTCCGATGAGGGTGGCAGAAAGCCTTGTGCTGGATAATTCTTGAAGTAAAGTGAAGACCTCGTCTTTCAACAGCGTCATTGCACTTCGATACCACTTTTCTTCTTATTCTTCTTTGTTATGTGCTTTCCTAGTACTTTATTTAAGCTCATGCTATGTTTTGTTGTGATTTGAATACTTTTTTTAAATAATTTTAATATTTTTTTACCAAAAATTGTATCATATTGTTATGATGACTGTGAGTGCCGGTTTTCGACATCAGAAGCACCAGCAAGCACAGAGTACATTTTTATATCAGAAGTCTCAGAACAATAACTACAGCTTTAGTTATTGTTCTGAGTCAGAAGCATAATAACGATAGATTTTATAGAATTGTCTACAGAAAGTAAAGAGAAAAGATATGGTGAATTGTGTCATAATTTTATAAACAAAGAGTAAGTATATACCTATTTATTGAAGTGAAACCTTCTTTATGCCTTGCGCACTTTCCGATCAATGAACGAAACTGAACCGTCACGCTCGGGTCGGTGACGCTGAATTGGGTATACTCGGCTCCAGTCGGTTGGTGACGCTGAATGGCATTTATTCAGCGCTTCTTCTTAGCGTGTTAGTGGCAAAAATAACACGAAAAAATTTATAATATAGTTTTCTAAAGTTTGGCCCAAATTTTTGTAACGCGAATACGCAGATGACGGGGCATGCGGTGTAAGATGGAAGGTGAGCCATTATCTGTGGAGAGACGCCGCATACGCACTGGAGATATGAGCCGTCCACGAACCCGCACTTGTAGAGGCGGTGAATCGTGTACACTCGGCTCGAGTTGTAAGTTTTCACTTCTATCGTACCTACGGTCATAAGCACACACCTTTTTTCCCCACATTTCTGGAAGTTGGTTTATGTCCAGCCATTTAAATCTTTGGTCCAGCCCTCCCCTAAAAATTCAAATTATGATTTATTTATTTATTCATAAAGGTACACCAACAGCTTCTGTATACAAAATATCAAATGACAGTAGATAATAGTTGAGGGCTTATACAGTTGCCAATAAATCAGGGATTTGCAAGGGATAGGAATTACAAGCCGCAAAAAGCCGTTGAAATACTCAGATTTAGGTTTACGAAAATACAATTTAAATTGCTCCACAATATTTCGCTGGTTACGTTTTACCCAGTAACTGGTAAAATATTGGTATTCAGCTGCATCCATTTATACTGCAAGCTGACTCTAACTCAACCTCAAAGCATTTAATGATCCAGTTACAAGCACTTTTGAATTGTTGAAGAGCTAGTTGTCCATTTGAGAAGCTAGTCCATCCACATTTGAGAAGCTAGTTGTCCATTCCAAAGCGTAGTTGGTTCCCATGTACGCTCTCTTTTCTTCTCCACGGACGCTCTTTAAAATCAAAAAACTAATTTGGGAAAATGCTTGGCAGATATCTAGCTACCCTTGTTTGTACAATAGACTGTACTTCCTGCTTTCCGCGAAGATTCGGTACCTCTTCCCCGTTCTATTAGCGATATCTTATAGAGCCACGAGGAACAGGGTGTAAAATTCACTCAAACCTCCATAGAAAAGGGAGGATCCTCCGACCAGGCGGGTGTCGTGTCTGGTGGACAACTACCCAACGATTGATGTCGGGAAGTTGTGTTTATGCTAGTCGCGCGGTAAACTCTGCTTGCGCGATGCAGGATTTGCGTGACGTCAGTATGACGCGCAGCTCGCATGTGGCGATGTAGATACTGCTACAATCTAATCACGCCCCACATCATCAGCTTTAAAGTTTTCGTGCTGAATATACTTGCTGAAAAACCCTCTGGGCCTATAGTACTATAGTTAATGCTATTCATCCTTCTTAAAACCATTGTCAACTATCAATAATAGAAAATCAAAAGAAACCTGTCAGTTTGATTCCGACATCTCTAGCAGTTAAATCACAAAATTCCAAATTGTTGTAAATGAAGAGTTGAAGAGCTAAATTGCTGTAGCGTTATTATTTGAACGTGAAATTAACACATTCTATTCAAATTCTAGCTAGAAATGTAAGTATTATAATGGTTTTTTGATATGTCCTTTCCTCGTTCGACGAAAACTGTTGTTTCATACATTTTGAGATATTGTGGTTATGGTTTCCGGCTATACCTTCTTTGTATGAAAAGATGCCTTTAGTTTGCCCTGCAGTGGGATAGTTAATAGGCTGGTATTACTAAAGATAATACTGGGACTGCCTGGAGTATGATATGGCTAGAAAGGGATGACTACCGAGATGTCGACTAATAGAGAAGTAGAAGAAAAATACATGTTGCGCCGGCCGCAAATAGATTGGGATAAGGAGAGGAGAATGATGTACTAAAAGAGTGCATCACTGGTCGAGTGGTGGAGTGGTGGTTATTTCAAATAAACCAATTACAGGCACTTTTGAATTGTCAAGAGGTCGGTCAGTCAGAAAGATGAAGCTAGTTGCCCATTCCAAAGCGTAGTAGGTACCTATGGAGAAGAACGGGCAAGAAACTCCATGGACACTCTTTTAAATCAAAATATTGTTACAAAAAAGTGGTTACATCATTCATGTTGTAATTATACATGTGAGAACGATGTAGAAAGACGTGCACGTTAAAAGCGTCCGTAATAAAAAGATAAAAACAATTATGGAATTAAAATAAGCCGTGGCAGCTAAGAAATGACCAGTGCCTACTGACGGCGCCCGTTCACGAACATGACGTATGGATCAGCACCATTCAGCTCAACCATTTTGAAGGGAACTCAATGATCCAATACACACGCCACCACCAGCGACACATTTGAGTGAGCATGACATACTCTCAGCCGCCAGGACACATTCAAGTCAATGAAAGCAGAACCCAGTAAGCTTTATAGAGGGTACATAGTGCTCACACATGTGCTATGCAATTATACAATACTAAGAGATTGAATTTATACAATGCAAAGATAGGTTGTACAATCTTCATCAGTCACTACCGCTACTCTTAAGCTTGGGATCGCCCTGCCCATCGATCCTCAGGAAGGACAAAATGCTATGAAGGTTTTCCTTGTGCTATTTGTAAGCAGCAACCCCGTGTTGGGATTTGTGGCCAGACTCAAACTCAAAGCATTTATTTCAATTAAACCATTTACAGGCACTTGTTGTCAAAGAGTCAGTCAGTTAGTCAGAAAGTTGAAGCTAGTTGCCCATTCCAAAACGTAGATCTGTATGGAGAAGAACGGGCAAGACCCTCCAAGGACACTCTTTTAAATGAAGATATTACAAAATCCTAGGTACACTATTCTTGTTGCTTCTATAAGTAAGAACAATGTATTTTTTTTATTAAGAAACAATTAAAAATATTAAGATTCAAAATAAGCCGTGGCAGTTATGAGATGACCAGTCTCAACCGACGTCGCCCGTTCACGAACATAACGCGTGGATCGGCACCATCCAGCTCAACCATTTTGTAGGGAACCGAATGATCCAACACACGCGCCACCATCAGTGAGACATTTAAGTGAGCATGACATACTCTAAACTGCCATTATTTCAAGTTAACATACAAAATAATGACATAACGGATCCATGGTACTCACATTTACAAAATTGAAAAATGATTCTGAAGTTCTTCAGTCTTCTCCGGTTCGTGACGATAGCCTTGATTCCTATTTCATGGGACTTAACATAACTAGCCAAGTGTGGGAGTATTATGTATAGGTGCAACGTCCCGTCGGGAAATACAGCCGTATATGCAACTAAACCTTTATCTTCAGAACTTCTGTCTGGCACTACAACGAGAGCGGCAGAAAGCCTAGTTCTGGATAATGCTTGGACTAAAGTTCGAAAACCATAAACAAACTATCTCATTAGGCATCAGGCCTAATGAGATAGTTTGTTTATGGTTTTCGGCTGTGTGGTAGGTATTGCAATTAAAGGTCGCAGCAATTTAGCTGTAAGTAGATTAAGTGCTGTAGCACCCGGCAACTAATATTGAAAGGGGATTTTTTTTTTAAATTCCGTCTGACCTGGGACATGAGAAAATGTTTGGGGTAGTATCAGTGTGTTTCACTATACCTAACGCTCCCAGGCGATTATCATAACAGGGTGAGTGATAGCGGCATGGGAAGCCGTCACCTCCCTCTGCGAAGCAGTAATGCCCACGAAGGAGATGGAACGCGTGAGGGAGAGGCAAAATTTATGCCCTCACGCCCCTCGTCACCACAGGAGACGTCCTGGTCATCGGGAAACCCAGGCCGATTCCCGGCCACCGTAGGCGCGGGCTTGACGACACATGGGTGAACATGGGTGGGATTTAGCCAGTAAGAGTCTGCCATGCTCTCCCGCTCCGCCCCGAGCGGGAGAACTTATTTGATGATTTCCCACCGCAAAAAAAAAGGGTGGCTGATAGCATCTGAATGTACGATTGAAAAGGCTTTATTCGGAGTCAAAGAAAGAAAATACAAAACCAAAGCCACCGACTTCCGAAATTAGTTATTTATCACTTTGTAGTTTTTTTTGGAAGTCGTTTGTCTTTTTTTGTAATAAAGTTTTTTTTGCTATCATGTTGCAAAATGTTACTCTACAAAATAACTTCGGTGTGAATGCACTTAAATTATATCTAGTTTGCTTGTTGTGCTGAACCTTTAGATTGGTGATCATTATTCTGTAAGGCTATAGTACCCTGGAGTTTGATGAAATCCCGGTAGATTTTAACATAGCATAATAAAACCCGCATATAATATGCGCACTGCTGCGATTCCGGCCTCCTCACTGAGCGAGTGAGCTGTACTCCACTACTTACGCGGGCACAGTGCGGGTTGGAGGATGTTACATGTCTTCGAATTTTGCTTTTGTCTTAAATATGAATAATTTTCTCCAGGCCCATACCACACGGTGATGATTGGCAGGCTTCCTACAGGCCTGATTTGTGTTATTCTTGTCTAAGATTACTGAAGATGTCTGTAAGTATACCGTATGGTAACCGAATAGGTATATGAAATACATGAAATCACAAGTAATTGGCCATCGTTTACACATTGTACTTGATGTTAAAATGTATTAGCTGTAAGTTTTCCTAAAATTAATAAAATAAATAAATAAATAAAATAAAATACTAGTCGACAGAAGTACAGCAAAATTAAATAATTAAGTAAAAACCGTAAATTACAAACGTGTTTTCAAACAATTTCAATATTATTATTAATTCAGTAAAAGTAAACAAATGCACTCTGTTTAGACAACGTACCTTCGTACCCTGTCGTTTAGGTGTACCAATTTTACATTTTTGCCAACTATGTAGAAAACCTAACAGCGTCGTGACAGTTTCCATGCGTGGAAATCGCTTTTGAATGTTAAAGGATTCAAGTTCATTGAATAAAACCTAGTGATCCAATTCTATTGAGCGTTCAAATTTGCTGAAAATTAAAACTCCACCTTTTGACCTAATTACTGGACCGATTTCATTATTTTTTTGTATGTCGTCTGCAACGACTCAAAATCAAAATCAAAATCAAAAGTCATTTATTCAAATTAGGCTGAGAATCAGCACTTTTTGAACGTCAAAATCACATAAGACAGTCCCCCCAAAACGCCCACCCTTCACCACTTCCTAGTGCTTTAGCTGGGAAGAAGAAGTGGCGGAACAAACTCCCCAGCAGCACTGCTGTCTGTTCAGTTAGAAGAACTGGATTCTATACATATAGTAATAAATAAATTAACATTACGAAACACAAAAATATTAAAATTATTTGCCATATGTCAGCTAGCACACGCCAATATTTAAAACTATACTCAAGCATAAATAAATAATAAAAACAAAAACGCAAACAGAACTTAATGCATAATAAAAAGCCTCCTGACATAAAGGGCGTGCCCGCTTACATATGCAATGCTGCATTATGTTTATATGTATATAGCTGTAACTAGTAGCCACAAATGATAAACTAGGACCTTCGAAGTAAAATAAAGAAACATTAATTTCTAATAACAATAACAAAACCATAGTCAGCAAGCTGACCTGTGACTATAACAAGTATGTGGTTTCCATACTGAATAATGAGCACATTCGCGACTATGAATGTTTAAAAACATGTTTCCCCCAACCTTTTAATATTTTTTGTGTTTGTGTTATTTCTTGCGTCATGTTTACCGCAAATAAACGCATTTTCTTTCTTTCTTTCTTTCTTTCTATGACGAACTGGAAAGATACTGTTCTTTCGCTTTTATTACGAACGGTCAAATAAAAATCAATATAAACTACATAACGCTCAAGTAGATAGTTGATCATGTTTTGTAATACATGCAAATTATCTAAGATGTTTGTATTCAAGTATAGTTTTTAAAGTGTTTGTTTGTATATTTGCAATTTAGTTTAACGTTTTGTGTTTCCCTGTTTTGTAATGTTAATTACTTTGCATAGATACTATTGTATAGAATCAAGTTCTTCCCAACTTAACAGGCAGTTGTGCTGCTGGGATGTTTGTTGTACAGCACTAGGAAGTGGTGAAGGGCGGGCGTTTGGAGGACTGTCGAATGTAATTTTGCCGTTCAAAAAGTGTTGATCCTCACCCTAATTTGAATAAATGACTTTTGATTTGAGTATTTTCTTCCGCAGCACATCCCCTCAGACCAGAATTGAGCTGTTACTATGGAGGGCGACGGGATGGTGGCGGTGGTGAGGGGGCTGCGGGAGGCAGGGCTGGCGGTCACGCTGCTAGACGGCAACCGACAGTACACTCTACTGCCTAACACTAGTAAGACAACTTTATAGACAACTATAGCACCTTTATCAGTGGTAGACTGTGGCAAATACAAGAACAAGTAGAAACACAGTTTTGACTAAGATGAAAGATGAAAACAGTAGTAAACTGGCGCCATTATTCCACGAACGCGATAGGCGAGGCTGGAGTACTTTTTAACTTTCTTAAACCTCAGTAAGTCTGGCCAAAAATAAACGATACACAAAAAAAAAAATATTTTAGGAATATGCTCCGGTCATATTCTGTGTGAAGACAGAAATGTTAATTATAAAAATTAATTGACTCAATAAAGATTGATCATAAAGATGACACTAATCCATCGAGATTCCATCATGAACCCATGTGAAAGTTATATCAAAAGATAAGGCTTATCGTTTTTAGGGCATGTTGAGAACTTTATGATTTCGTTTTTTTTTTAATATATAATATCTAGAAGCTCAAGCGCTTGCACCGGCCGGCCAGTAGGTACCCGCCTAGATGCACCACAACTCATACCGCACTACAAGAGCTTTAACCTTGGTTTGCGCAAGCACAGTACGACGACGCTTAAATTATATTAAAGTTGAAGTTATGAATGAATAAATGACCTTTTGTTCAGCAACGGGATTAAAGCTTATTGAAATATAGGCCTCTCCATCACAATTCGTCAAACTCCGCCACGACTGAACACCTAAGCCTTTTTCAAACCAAATACCTTTAACTATAATTCCAGACGAAGTTTAGAACATTTTGACTTACCTACCCAAACTTTCCATCTTACTTGCCTATCAAATCTGGCGTTTCCTTAAAATAATCCTCGACTTTACCCAAGCTCCTTCAAAGAGCAGATAACAAAAACGTCCTTGACTGTACGACATTTTTGACAACTATCAGTGTCGAGGAATTTCAAAGCTACCCTCTTTCTCTAGCAACACAACCACAAGCAGCGCCAACGCCTCAACGCGCAGCACCTCTTACCAATGTCGTGAACGCATCCACGCAACAGTGTCCGCCCAAGTTCACGACAGAGAACAGCACGGAGCCAGTCAGCCAGCTGTCAGCATCACAGTGCGACAGAGATGCTCAGGCTGTTGATGGGAGATACGCTTCTACGTACAAGGTACAACACAGATTACATTCTCTTTTAATAATAACAAACGACCAGCCTCTGCTTCGCACGCTTTTTACGACTTGAGAAAATATCAAGCTTTCTCTATTGTATGTAAGTTTAAATTAATTTATTAAACACATTTACCTTCGGGCTTGAGTTCTCTAAAATGATGTTGAAAACCGAATCATAATCCGTTGCGAAGTTTAGAAGGTCAATGCGGTCATACAGACAGATTCGAAAAACGACTTAAATAATAATGTATAGATATATACACGTATATTCCCAGTCCCACATGGATTGCCACCAGGTGGTAATTGGGGAAAAAAATCCCAGTTACCACCGGGTGGCTGATTACGAAAAGGCAGCGATGAACGCCATTCGATCAGTTTTTCCAACTTTAATAGTTGCTATTACTATTACAATAAAGAAATTTGGGTAAAAGGCAAGGAACTGGATATCACAAAATCCCATAATCCAATTAAAATACGAGAAGTGGCACTCAGCGCTGTGTTTCCATTATTGGCCGCAACTGAAATTATGAAAGGCTGGACATACATTACGCGTTAACCTTGTGAAGATGAGAATATGAAAAAAATCCGTACCTATGGAGAAACAGTGGCTAAGAGAAGGATTTATGGATTTTTAGACCGCTTCCAGTCTCACTGATGATGCAGCTGAATACCAGTATTTTACATGCAGTGACTGCCTGTCTTATTTCCACAATCCCGGTTACTGGGTAAATTCTGGTAGTCGGATTTAAAGTCGTCCTATTCATTGCGTTCTAACAATCTGGTTATTTAAATAAGACCATTTATGGATAGGTGTAGTGCAGTTCTTGATAGATATTAATTATGATGGTTGGTTATAATCTATATGTTTCTCGATTAGACAGTGCACTGCAATATGCGGCCAACATCACCGCCGGTGCAGTTAGCGGAGTTTCCACCGCAACGACCTGAACTTTATCCTGGTAAGTGAAAGAAAGCAAGAATAACGTTTATAAAAACACAACATACAAAATAAAACAGTGAAAATAATGTTTTAGCAACAATGGTGTGCCTCAAGGCTGCGCCAAAAAGGTTTCATTTCAGCATTAATGCCAGTCAGATGCTGTATGACGCTGGCTTTCTAATGAACCTTTAGTGACTAGAGACAGGGAGTACAAACAGTTTCAATTTAGGTACCGAATACAAAATTTTTATTCTTAAAATAACTTGTCCTCTTTTTTTCTTGTCAGCCTCTTTAGCGTAATCAATAATAATTCTTTATTTTTACACTTTTATACAGAGTTGATATTACAGAGGGGCATTAAATTACACTACGTATACTATACGTGTTCAGTATTAATTCAATACGGTATAAAAATAAAAAGCACCAATAATGACTTTACTTTCAAAGAATTTAAATAGCTTACAAATCAGAGTAAAACGCAACCACCCTTTGTAATGAAAGTGCAAGTGTGTGTATATTTATTGCCATCTTTTTTGCGAAAATATTTGGTTGTACTTGTGACTTGCGTCAGAGCGGCAACAACGCATCGTAAGTTACACTCAGATTTATCGTTTTAAGGTGCATGACCTATGCGTATAGACATAATCAGCTGTCGAGAAAGATACATCGTAACAAACGAGACAAAAATTAAAAAATCATTTGCGACTAAACTACTGCTCCTATTTAATAGAATTTTGGTACAGAGCTTGAAAATTGTACATAGTATAGGCAGTTTGAAGGAAAGCCCCTCTGTCGTATCAACTCTGTAGACACCAAAAAACTTCAATTGCATTTTTCGACATTGTTTCCTAACCATATTTCGGTAATACGCACATTCGCACACACACACCTTATTTCGTTTCGATAGTGGCTTTGTCAATGAGCTTTGTAAAATGCCACTGTCGAAACGAAATAAAGTGTTATTTCGTTTCGATAGTGGCTTTGTCAATGAGCTTTGTAAAATGTTGGTGTACAATAAAGCATATCATTCTATTTATTTATCGTAAGAAATGGCTCAAGAATATTAAAGAAACAAATTTTGAATACAGTTACTAAAGTGGTAACATGTGATCCAATGTCGATAAACTAGTACCATCAGCGATGCGCGGGTTCTCCAGTACTTCTCTTAATTTTATTTATAGTATAAATGTTGGGTCTGATAGGATGAGTGTACACTTAAAAACTAGGACACAAACGCCTTTGTTTGGCATTGTGCGGAGTCTAGGGGTATGGTGTCGATATGGCCCGTGGAGCGACAGGGATCGTTGAGACGTGGTAGCAATACGTACTGGCCTTGGAACTGCTCAGTATTTCCTTTCAAAATTCAGAGAATTAGTTCTGGTAGTGTTTAGTAATGTCACTGTTTTTTTTTTGTCACTTTGCCCGCACTAGCAATCTCTCCTGTATTGTGTGTGGGTGCGTTTACAAACATTTAAACTCTCATACACATACGACATTTAACAGTGTGGACGTGTTAATATGGAGGTATTTCTTTAGTTCACCAGTCAAATCAAAATCAAAAGTCATTTATTCAAATTAGGCTGAGAATCAGCACTTTTTGAACGTCAAAATCACTTAAGACAGTCCCCCCAAAACGCCCGCCCTTCACCACTTCCTAGTGCTTTAGCTGGGAAGAAGAAGTGGCGCAACAAACTCCCCAGAAGCACAGCTGTCTGTTCAGTTATAAGAACTGGATTCTAAATAGTAATAAGTAATTAACATTACGAAACACAAAAACATTATAATTATTTGCCATATATCAGCTAGCACACGCCAATATTCAAAACTATACTCAAGCAGAAATAAATAATAAAAACAAAAACGCAAACAGAATTAATACATAATAAAAAAGTCTCCTGGCATAAAGGGCGTGCCCGCTTACATATGCAATGCTGCATTGTGTTTATAATGCAGTATCTCAATTCTGCGCCCACAGTAGCTATATCAGACACTATGTCTAATCACGATCCTATGACGTAGAGGACTTATATACAGGGTGGTAAGGACATCGACGCGTTTCCGTTTGACCTTGGGGGTCAAACGGAAACGCGTCGAAATTTTTCGTGGATTATCAAAAAACAAAATCTTCTGTTTCATACATTTTGACCGCGTAGGTGCACTTTTCTATGGAACACCATTTTTTTTTTGGTAACTTACTTTACTGGTCTACGCTAGGGGTCTAGAATCATTTACTTTTTACTGGATATCGATGGTTACAGTTTGCGCGTTGAAGTCAATGACAGGGACATTACAAAACACTTACAACACACTAATAATAATGATGAATCTTATAAATGTTCTGCCAGGTCATGGAAACTTCATTGTGGGTGGTGCTGGTAGTGGCGCAACCGGCTCTCAAGTTAGAGCCAGTTCTCCTAGCAACAGCTTCAGAGGAGGCATGTGTTGGCCTGATAGAGGTCAGTAAATAGTAGATATGACTTGTGTCATTTACACGATTAGAGTATCTCGACTCGAATAAACTTTTTTGATTTAAAAGAGTGTCCATGGAGTTTCTTGCCCGTTCTTCTCCATAGGTACCTATTACGCTTTGGAATGGGCAACTAGCTTCATATTTCTGACTGACCGACCCCTTGACAATTCAAAAGTGCCTGTAATTGGTTTGTTTGAAATAAATGCTTTCCTCGAAAAACAATTACCTCGTCTTTCGAAATGTCGAGCGTCCGATCAAACAAATTGTCGCACTTTCGAGAAAATTACCAGAACGAGTGTCGCATAGGCTTGGTTCCCGGGACTTTGGTAAATTATTTGTATTTCCTGTGCGTGTCCCAAATAAATAATTTTTCTTTCTTTCTTATATTGACATTAGTATTGTATATTGACATAAGTACCTATTGTATTAAATAATGACAGTCTTATTATTTGTGTTTAATCTGTGTTTTGACAGGTAAAGTATGGATATTTTTCTATTTTTTATTTGTTTATAACAGACAAAAATACCTACATGTATTGTTGTCCTTGACATGAGTTCTGTATATTGACATCAGAAATGTAAATTGACATTAGTATTGTATTATTGTGTCTTGACATTAGTACTGTATTACATATTGACAGTCTTATTATTTGTGTTCAGTCTGTGTTTTGACAGGTAAAGTATGGATATTTTTCTATTTTTTATTTATTTATAACAAACAAAAATACCTACATGTATTGTTGTCCTTGACATGAGTTCTGTATATTGACATCACTGTTATATATTGACATCAGAATTGTAAATTGACATTAGTATTGTATTATTGTGTATTGACATTAGTTTTCTATTTTTTATTTATTTATAACAAACAAAAATACCTACATGTATTGTTGTCCTTGACATGAGTTCTGTATATTGACATCACTGTTATATATTGACATCAGAATTGTAAATTGACATTAGTATTGTATTATTGTGTATTGACATTAGTACTGTATTACATATTGACAGTCTTATTATTTGTGTTCAGTCTGTGTTTTGACAGGTGAAGTATGGATATTTTTATTTTTTTTCTCTTTTTTGACATTGATTTCTATTGCTATTTATTATTCAATAATTTGTATGATTTGTATGATTTCTAGAAGAAATAACGTTTAAGTATATAAAATACACCACGTTTAAGTACTTACTCCTTCAATGGAGATAGTAGCAGGCCTTCTAAAACCTATCCATCACTCCGTGTTCCAAAAGATATTATAACATCAATACTTTCCAGGGTCAGTCTGTTCTCCCCGACCTTCCCGCGTGGTGGATGAGTTCGCCAGATCATTGAGGAAGTATCCTAACTGCCTCTCACCTGATAGGTCTTCGGAAGTCATGGAGAGACTTGTCAATTATACTCAAACTAACAAGGGCGGTAAGTATATTAGTTTTACGTCTAGGGTGAAATATTAACTAACAATGACTCGGCTTTGCTTTAAGTAATCTTACGTTTAACTTGACATGTTTGTCAAAATATAAAATATTCGCATAACTTGGGTAATATAAAATATACCCTATGCGTATTAATAAAGTTATTAGTTTAGATAGTTAGTTAATTGTATTTACAATATTTTTTGCCGTTAACGGCAACATACTATAGCGCTCATTATTATTAATATTGACAACTGTACTTTTTTGTTTTCCTTCGTTCTATAGATAAAAACATTTGAATTTGAATTAATTTTATATTAACGAAATAATGCAAATATGCCAAGTGAAGTGCCAGCATTAGCCCGGGTATTAAGAATCGCAGACAATTTTGACTAGGATAGCAGTTTATATAGCACACGTCTTAAATCCGCTGTCAACTTCTATAATATTACTGCCAGGGTTGCGGGAAAGTCCGAAAGGGTTACCGTGGCCCCTGGCACAGGCAACTGAAGGAACACGGGTGGATATTAGTCAGTAAGAGTCTGACACGCCCTCCCGCTCCGCCCAGAGCAGGAGAAGTTGTTTGAAGATTTCCCACTCTCAAAAAAAAAAACTTCTATAATTAGTTATATTTTGGTTAATCGCAACCAAAAACATTAAATTTTGTAGAACGATTTAAATTGATTGGCTTTCCAGACGACTATGGTAAGTCTATGGAAAATTTCCCGGTGACGTGTGTCTCATCACTTAATGTCCATCTCATCTTCAGCTGCCTGCCTAGCCTGTTCCCAAATAGGGGTCGGCTTCAGTGTAGCCAGGTTCAGATGAATACCAGTATTCTACATACACCGACTGCCTATCTGACCTCTACAACCAACATCAATCTACCCATTCAAATCATTAACGACATTATCACTCCCTTCCCCAGTATCAAGAACCTTCAGAAACTCACCATCGCCAACTCGAATCTCGGGGCAATTATCATCCCATAGTGTCCTCGAATCGAAACCCACATTCACAAAAGCAACTCGAAGTCGTACTCACGAGCCAGATGTCACTATCCGTCCCAAGAAGACTGAAGACCCTCCAACGAGGGATAGGAAGAAGGATGAGCATCATGACAGTCCTGTCAGGAGCTACGATGTTAGATGCGTTAGAGATATGTCTAAGAGGATGAGGGAAGGGGTGGAGGCTTTAATGAGTTATGTACGTTTATAAAAATATTATTTGGCCATTATGTGAGCGATTCATTTTTGATTAATTTGACTTTTGGTTTAAGTTCAGGGGTGTTTTTGCGTTTGGCGTTGGTTGACGAAGTGCAGACATCAATGAATCATCTCCGCATATCGCAATTCACTGCTGAACATAGGCCTCTACCAAGGTGCACCACAGCACGTGGTTCTTCGTCTTCCATATCGTGTCTCCCAGCCACCGTTTTAAGTTTGTCGATCCATCTACATGGCTGGGGAGAGTGTTACACACTACGCTTGCCAATACCGGGTCTCCATTCGAGGTCTCGTTTGTCCCAAGGGCTGTCGGTCCTTCGATTAACATGGCCGATCCACTGCACATTCAGCTTGCAAAATTAAACAATCGTAATATATTTCGCTTCTCGTAGACATGATTGTATCGAAACAAAAGTAACGTTGACGCGGCGTTATCGTCGCGTATCGCCAACTCATTAAAACTATTTATTTTCTTCTGACAGCCGTACAGCCATCCAGTATGTCCTCCAATAAACAGAGAGACTCAAGACTATCATCCGGTGTCATGTAACTATCAGAAAGTGAGTGAAAACTTTGATAAATTATAACATAATAATAATAATACATTTATTTATTCAGATAACTTTGATCCATACATGAGACATAAAACTAGTACAAAATAGTAAGCAGGGACTTGGTCCGCTGCACTAAAATCCATGTCAGGGGACAATCGTGCCTAGCAGCAATGGCACTCAAGATGCTGTGGCGACTTCCACGCAACCGGCTTATTAATGACGCGGTCTTTTTGCGCCATAAAGCTGCAAAGCCATCTGTGTGTGCATCAGCAAACATTGCTGATGCGCTACAGAAACGTGGAAGCCGCAACGGCGCCCTGAACGCATTATTAAATTAATAATATAAACGCCTTGTTTTCCCGAAGAGTTGGGCAGTGGTGAACCGATAGTACACTCTCATTTTGCCAGTTATATGACGTATGAATTGTCCATGTAATAGAGGAGAGCCTATTACCATCAACCGGGCACACATCCAAACTCCGATCTGCTACCGGGACCACCTAATGCTCAGCAGTAGCGTTGCGTCCACTAGACCAACGAGGTAATAAAGGGGTAGACACTGTGGACAGTCACGCCTTCAGTTACTATAATATTATAGGTATCATGTATGTAATAAGGGGCAAAAAACCAGACTGCTGATTACATTGAGAACCCTTTAATAAACAAGCTCAAACACCTCAAACCATTTGCAATTGTGCATTCAAACTCTAATACTATCTTGGTTTCAGAGCTCAAATTTAGTCAACATGGAGATCCAAGGTAAGTATCTAATACATCTTGGATCGTCTCTTGATTTGGCTGCTCTATTCTAAATAAGGTGGCAGGGACACCGATGCGCAATTTGTAACCGTGAATTCAGAACATGATTCTAACCCCCTAGCGTAGAAATATTTCATATAATAAGTCAGCGGTTTCATAGAAAAGTGATATTAAATATCTATGCGGTCTAAATTTGTGACAAAGCAATTTTTTTATTCAAATTATAACCGACGATAAATTTCAGCGCATGGGGGTCCAGAATCATGTACTGAGTCCATGGGTAACAAGCTACTTATCGATGTGCCAGGTGATTGATTCAGTGCTTAAAACTTGTAAACAGTATGGGCGATTTTCACGGAAGACGTTATAAACCGTTTTGCAGAAGATCCTCGAAAATTACTTTTCAAGTAGACGCGATTTAAATAAAATAAAAATGCATGCATAGTCAAATTTACTTTTATTTATTTAACTACCTTTGAAGCAGGATCATTTGCGGCTGTTTGCCCTACACACTACACTACATATACCTAATGTTGCATGTAGGTGTGTTTGTGTAGTGTGTATGACAAAACAGCCGCGGACGATCCGACCTAAAAAATCTGACTTGCCCCCCCCCTAGGCCAGAAGCTGGGTACGCCCATGATACGTTCCTCCACTTAAGCTAAATATTAAGAAACAAAGATAATTTTATTTAAAACTCGCACAGAAGATACAAGGAAACCAAATAAAGCAATCTACTTATAGTCTTATGGTCGAAGTCTTACCGTCACCATACATAGTGTAACGGCGTCTACCAACATCATAAAACCGCAATATGTTCCTTTAAATCCACAGCCGCTGTGAAAATGTTATCAAAAGAAGTGGCAACGTTACCACGAGAAGAAATCACTCGGAAAAATGTAAGACTATGAACTTTACACCACACACCACAGAAGTACTTGTACGAGTAGGCACAGGCAGCAGCACAGCACACAGTAGGCAGCTCATCGTTGGTACTACTTGAGCTGGCCTAGCGTGGTACGGAGTTTCAATAGATTAAGAGTTGAGAGAAGAGACAGTAGAGTAAGACGAATCTACTGGTTTTGTTACCACTGACGTGCGGCCTACCGCATTACACCTCTGCATGGGTAGCATGGCCACTACAGAAACGGAAGAAACGGAAGACGAAATGACAGATTGTAGAGAGATTTCTACGACACAAAGTCAAAATTAAAGAAAATAATGACTTTTTGTTAAGAAAGTGATTTGTCTTTTTTAGATAGAAGTGGTCATGTTACACATGCTGGAACGTAAGAAGAAAAGTTGTACTTATTGATGTTTTTACCGATTATTATTGTGTAAAACACATGCTTATTTCGTTTGACATTAATTTAATTATTTCCAAATAACCAAATACTGAGCTGCAAATTGCAAAAAAAGTTCAGATTTTAATTTTGCGTACCTTTTTTTAAATTTATTCTGTATATTGCTGGGCAAAAATCATCTCCTTAGCATGTCCCTCTAAAAATCTTTGTTTCAGGTAGCTGTCCCCGAAACCTCCATCTCCTCTGCGGGTGAAGACTACTTGGAAGGTGAATTATACTTCGTTGAAAACCTGGACATAAGAACGTCAATAAAATCCATACAAACTAATTTCTATCCGTCCGACACTACTTTAAAACCGAGGAAATCAGCTCAAACAGTTTTTAGCACTATAGACTTTCATTCTAGCCGAAATAAGACTATAGTTAGTAGGAAAACGAAGTCACAAGAAGAGATAAAGGTGTCTAAAGATGAACGGAAAATTAGTCTCATGCAGCTTATCAATGAAATCTCTGATACTGTCTCCAAGAATACAATTCGCGATGAATTAATAAAAAAAATGTTTATAACTGAAAACTGTGAGCCGAGTGACCAAAAATACGATAGGGACAAAAGTAAACATGTTACGTGTCACAAATGTGGGTCAGGTTTTTGCTCAACAGTTTGTGATTATGTAGGAGATTACCAAGATCTCGTAGGCGAACTCAAACATTGTTACGGGGATTCCAAACATGTTTTACGATCCGAAATAGAACCGTTTATATTATCTGAATACAGACAACTCGACTTTGTTTTAAAAGACTGGGTCAATCATTTAAACTTAAAATCTAGTAACATAGGTAGGTATGTGGATAAAAGCGAATTGCTAAATTCAGTTGAGGATAGAATTAAAGAACTTTTGAAAGATTGGACCAAAGAAGATTTCGATTTAAAATCGGAAATCGTAGACATTTTAGAGGAAATTCCTGTTGAAGTTAATAGAAGTTATGGCATAAAATCTTATTTACGGAAACTAGTAGATGTGTTATTGAAAAGAATGAGAAATGTAATAATGACTCAACAACAGAGTGGAAGGATTAGGAGAAGATCCTTCGCAAGTAAATCGAGGAAGATATTGACTGAAGAAGACATGAGAGATTACGTAAGAGCGCATTTATTGGATTTTCTTAACGAATGTAATTCAAGAATTGGTAATGACACGTTGGATGATTTAGAAAACGAGCTGGTTGACCTAATGATGGACTCAATCGATTGCATTTCGTGCGGACACAGCGATGAGATCATAGATGAAATGAATATAATACTCCAAGGTCTTGGCAAAATTACTAATAAGCAAGCAAACTGTATTTCAAATATTATGCTCCAAGATCTACAGGATATGCTAAATAATTGTGTTTTCAACCAAACTTATACAATTCTTAACGTTAGCAATAATTCAGGGCCTTACATGAATTCAATCGACAATACAGATTTCAGCATCGGATCTATAAATGAGGAAGATTTGGACGCGAACCTAGATCGTTATACGAATCAACTCTGTCTACAAATCAACCAATGGTTAGACACCTTGAATATACCCCGAATTAAGGACTCCGGCTTCAGAGACGTAGTTGTTAATGACCTAGCAGGAGATATAGTAGATAGACATAAATATGTAGAACTAAATCATACCGGCAAAGATTCTGCACAAGACCAATTAGAAGCTTTAAAATATCAGATATTTAAATGGATAAACAAGTTGGTTGGAGATGAAAACCAGGAAACTATAAGCCACGCCGAAAATTTATTGCAAAGGATCAATAGCGTACCTGTTCCTATGTTTGTTAATCCTAAGCATCGGAGTGGAGGACTGTGCTGTGAAATGGATTATAGTATTCGTCCCAACGCTGGTCAAGATAGTTCAAAACCTTATTCAGAAACAGCTCAGGGACACAATCAATCAACACCATGCTGTAGAGTGGATATTAGTCCAAACAAAATAAAAGATGGTCAAGGAACCAATCAGTCAGAACGATGCAGTGAAATGAAAATTTGTCCAAACGAAGTTCAAGCTACTTCAATACCTCAGGGTATTCAAGCCCACCCTGGATTTTTACCACACATAGAGCACACTGGCGGTGGATTCTATGGCCAAGATCCGCAAACTGCTAATGCTTATCGTCCACCACAAGGTCCAAGCAGTCCGAACAGCAGAGAAAATGGATGTTGTTTTGGTTCAGCTTCACCCAATTATCCATGGGGGGGTTCAAATACTTTTTCATCTGGGTTCGAACCTTCACTAGCCGGCAATCGTACTCAGGCACAGCATGGAAATGCTAGCGCTGGAAGAACCTATGGCCCTATGGTAGAACCAAATCAGCAATCAATGCATGACCTAAATCCACAAGTAATGAGTGGTTGCTGCACTGAATCTTCACCGACCCGCCACGGGCGTTCAGTCCCAGTCAAAAAATTAAACGAAGACTATGATGAATACCTTAAAGAATGGGTTAAAAAAATACCAATAGCAGCTAAAACGCCAACCGAAGAACAAAAAACGGAAGAAGCAAGACTGGGCGTCTATAACGGAATATGGAAAAGTGTAACCAAAATGAAGTTAGATCCTAACATTTTTGGCAACCAATATTATTGCCAAGACGTTCTTGAGGAAGAGATAGAACGGCTACTGAAAGGCGTTCCACAATCACCAGAGTTAGAAGCAGCAAAGCCTACGTTGAAAGCGGAGTTGCTTCAAAAGTCTTTGGCTATGAATGACTTGATCAAGTCGACAAATGCACCAGCTTCTTTTAAGCAGCAACTTATAGATAATATTGAAAACAATTTGCCTGAAAGGATGCACCCTGAGAATGAAGCAGATAAAGAAAATGATGAACTAGATAAACAGAACATGGCAGACTATTACATACTTTACACGAGATATAAAGATGAAGACAACGTTAAAGCGACCGTTCATCAAAAGAACTTCTTGAAGAAACTTGAGATATTCTTAAATAAAATAAAAAATAGACATAATATAGCAGCCATGGATACATATGCACACGCAAATGAAATCATAAATTCTTTCGACAAAACCCCAACACCAAATCTTCCTGCCATAAAAGATGAAGCTGTTGGTATTTTACTCGCAATGGAGGTTGAAAACTGGATATCCGATATTCCACAAAAAGCTGATACTGCAGGTCCTTTAGAGAAGAGGAGAAATAGAGATGCATTAGTTAAAAAAATTCAAGAAATTGCAACAGGTGTTAGCTGTTGCGATAACGCTTTTAGAATACAATTGAAGGCAGAGCTACCGAAATATTTAGAAAAGATACCAATGCAAGAAGGGACTAACGTGGACTATATAATTGACGAACTGGCAAACAGAATCAAGAATTTATCTACATCTATACGAAGAGTGTCGTTTCAAAATCCACAAAACTATGAGGAGTTTAGCAGAAATATGCCAGTTGCATCTAGTATGCAAGAAGTGTCTGATGAAAGAAGTTGCTATTTAATCGTTGCAGGAGAGATTGTAAACGATCTTGGTCCGAGAAGGCCGACTTGGGAGACGAAACATGTGGCAGTACCTCAAGAGGAGATTGAATGGCTTTCTCTGGAACAAACACAAATGCCATCACAAATGTGTAGTGGATATGTACAAGTGCCTCAGAGAGCGCAATCTCCACAATGTTGTCATCCAAATGCTTCAAATATTCCAAGAGCTCAATCGCCGCAAGTATATAATCCAAATGATTCCTATCTCGATAAAGGAAACATTCCTAGATACACTTATCCTAATAGGACATGGGGGAACGACAAAGCGGCCGTACCCCAAAAGAGGCAAAAACTTTCTATGGAAGAGACCCGAATGTCACCCATTATGCGCAACAGGTCTGAACGACCTGAAAGCATGCGTTCCCAAGTGTATAATCCAAATGAATCGCTTACCACGAGAGGTTATCCAGGTCTAGAAAATTTTGTGGCAGATGCTGGTCCTATGAGAGTAAATTGGGACCAAACGCCAGTACCCATAGAGGAGATGCAATGGCTTACCATAGAAGAGACCCAAATGCGCAGTGGGTCAATATCACCTCAAAATATGCAATCTCCGCAAGTGTATTGTCGAAACACGTCAAAACAAATGGCTTCCCCGGGATACTACCCTGGGGCTGCTCAACAAGTACACGGCCAATATCCCCCTAATGCTCAAACTAGTTTTGGCCCTAACAGCCAAGGACCATTTTCCCCTAACGTCCAGGGCCAATTTACCTCATACACTCTTCCCTCTAATCTCCAAGGTGGAGAATCGTGTACGGGTCCACCATGTTGTCCCAATCCGCTTTGCATCAACAGAACTCAAGTTTCCCCAGGATTGGGAGCGTATCAACATCCAGCTGCTCACAGTCCAAGTCCTAGAGGACCATATGGGCCAGGTTCCCCTAATGCCCAAGGTTCTCCATGTTGTAATGTTCCAAACGCAGCTAAAACCACCCCAACACCTCTAAGATTCTCTGGCCCAGGCAGTCCAGATCGGTACAACCAAAGTTTTGGTCCTGTTTTTGGTCCAGTACCACCAATTATTCAAAATACCTCAGTATCTGGGAGCCAAAAGCATCCGCAGGGTCCACATACACCTGGTCAAAGCCAAGGCCCCCAACCCTCCAATGATCAAGGTGCGCCATGCTGTTCAGTTCCTAACAATCAAGGTCAAAGTTTTGGACCTGGACAACCTGCTTACAACCATGTTGTACCAGGCGTTCCAGGTGGACAACCTACTCCAGGAGCGCAATATCCAATTTCACCAAATGTCGATCAAGGCCCAGTTTTTAACAACAGAGGACAATGTGTTGGTCCTCGTTTTAGTCAGGGTAGCTTAGAACCAGGAGAACAAATGTTTTTTGAAGTACCAAATGTAGCGCAGATGGGCCAAGTTGGTCAAGAATCCTGTTGCCCCAAACCCAATGTCCTAGGCAGTCCACAACAGACAGGCCAAGCTTCTATTTATGGTGTAAATGAGGGTAGTGGCCAAAGTTATTTGGACGCTCACCATAATGCCAGTGCCCAAGCTCAAGTGATTAGGCATTCGCCTACATTAAACCAGACCTCACAAAGTCCTGGATCTGTGTCAGCCGCTAGTCAAATTCCTGACCATGCACCGAAGTGGTTTAATTTACAAAAAATGCCTAGCGGGCGCATGGGAGTACTTGGCACAAGTCAAGTACCAGGACCTAGAAATCGGTCAGTGAGTTTCCCAACACGCAGTTCACCAAAATCCCCATGTTCAGGTTCCGGGGCTCAAGCAGTAGGAACAGACGCAACTCCAGCTATTCACATATCTGCAGACCATAGAGGTGTACAACACACGACTGATCAGAATCAAGGTGTACAACAGCTTTGTGGCACAGCTGATCAAAACTTACAAGTAGTTTGCATACCCCCTTTGTATATGAGTCGACCTAAAGGCTGTTCTGCCCCTGACAGGGAAAGGGAAAGATGTAAATGTATGAGACGAGGGAGGAAGTTCTAACCACGGATCAAATTGGATCCCAATGATGGCCAAGTGGAGTATTATCCTTGTACGTCAATGAACCGTTATCCGTGCCAATTTTAATCTGTTAGGGTGTTTGACCACCGCCTCGTCAACGAGAACGAGGTGACGGCGCCAAAAAAGCGATACATCATTTTAGTATGGCCGCGTGTCCACTGCACGCCGTCACCGGGACGTCGTCATGCTCGGTTCGAATAATATCGTTTCTCGTAGACGTCCCGTTCACGGTGGCGCGTGGACAAACGGTCTTAGTCTACATGTTTTGTCTACATGTTGATTTTTTCTTTTGTCGGGTAACTCAATGATGATCACTACAATCAGCGGCCGCTTATATTATGGTACATAGAGTTGAAAAAAAAGTTTTGTTTTGTAGAACGACGTCTTCCTCAGTCTGGTACATAGTTGAAAAATAATTGTGTTTTGTAGAACGTCGTCTTCGTCACTCATACCTATAAGACAGTCTATTTCTAAAAGTCGATGTGTCACATTAATGCCTGGGTACTGTACTTTTCCCCTCCGTAATAGTGTTAACGCTTTTCAATTATTATAATGTGTTATGATTATTTGTAAAGAATTAATTATTTATACCTCAAAATTCACTAGGTTTTGTCAATTTGTATGTAGTTTTGCTTTCAATAAAATACTAAAATCAGATAACTGAATTCAATTATTATTTTACACAAACATTTTCTCTACGGTAAGCATATGTTTTTGATACTAACTATTGCATTTGTTTTACAGAAAATGAACCTACACATAATAAACATGGAGCTGTAAGTACTTTTAAAAACTCGACATTAATGCTCCAACATCCGACAAACTTCAAATAATGAAAGTAGATTATATTTTTACTTTCAGGAGCTAGAAGAATCCCCGCCTAAAGAACCCAAGAACAACAAAATGAGGCCCTTGGATGTTAACGAAAAAGAAGTATTTAACTTTAAATCAGTACAAACAGCTTTTAGCACTATTGATATAACCACAACAAAATGTAAGTACTGTGAAGTAAGGAGCAAATCTCAGGAGGAATTAAGTAGGAAAACGAAGAAGCAAAATGTTATTAAAATAACTGATGTTGGTACCAGAGAACAACAGCAAGAAGTAACCGAATGGTTTGAGATCCACAGCGATAAAATCAAAGTCAAGTTATGGGGCGAGAAGATGAAAAAGTTAGCTGAGAAGCTAAAGAAACCTGGTGGTGAAGAAAAACTCAGAAATAAAATAGAAAAGTACTTGAAACAAGCACCCAAGCAATACGAAGAAACTGACGATGACAATTTGAAATTCAGAAAACAGTTGCCCAATGATATCATACGGAAACTGAAGCAGAAGTACTTGTGCCCAACAGACGCGAATCTGAGTATTTACAGGATGGAAATACCAAAATACTGCAGCAAATACAAGATAGATAACTTCAGGAAAGCAGTCCAGAATTGGACGAAAACTTTGAATATTAAGAAAAAAGATTTCTTAGGCAGAAGTGTGAAAAAAGACGATGTTTTCAAATATGTTTCTGATAAACTAGAACCTCTTGTATTAGACAGACCACAATCCGATTCAGAATATAAAGAAGCATTACACTCTAGTATTTCAGAAATAGTTTATGAATTGCCTTTAGCCCTCAGTAGCCATAATAAAGATTTTTATCTAAGCAAGGTCACAGAAAATCTGGTCGATAATATATTTATGATTGAGAGAAAATTTTCTAGTACATACATCCAGCCTACAACAACGGAAATAAAAGAATTTGTGAAAGATGAAATAACATTTTTCTTAGAGAAATGCCGCGTTGCTATAAGTACGAAGCGAATGGGATTTCTTGAAGCAGAATTGATCGATCTTTTACTGGATCTCACAGATATTACCGACTTAAACAACTATGTTGCCGACGATGTTACAAGTCTTTTAAAAGAAGTAGTCAAGCTACCAGAGTACAAAGCAAAGTATTTCACTAACTTGCTTTTGAAGGATTATAAACAGTTTTTCTTTCGTGAAAACTTTTTCCAATTTAAAGGAAATCCAGATCATGGGCGACCGGATGTGTTTTCAGCTTTCCAAAATGCTACCGGTCTGGTGGACTTCAATCCGGCAACAAGTTTTGAAACATACAGGCAACGGCTTGTAGAAGAAATTAACAAGTGGATAACTAAACTAAATATTCCTATTAACGATAAGAATTTCATGGAAGTGGTTGTTAAAGATTTAGCTAGCGATATAGTAGATAGATATAAGTATTTGTTATTAAATCCGAACCTCACAGGAACGGATGCTGAAGAACTTGAGCAATTAAAATTTCAGATATTTAAATGGACAAACAAGTTGGTTGGCGAGGAATACACGTCAGTCTTAGAACATGCCCACGAGCTGATGAATGAAATAAGTAACGTTCCTAAGCCTTCCTTACAGAGCACTAGTGTCGTTCAATCTATTTCACCACAAAATTTTAATAAAATGAACAATAATAATTCTAAGTCTTACATCGACATAGTCACTGACCATATCTACGACTGGTACTGTGAATTACCTATTTACCTACATACATCACAAGATGCAAGGCATGACAAAGTATTAATTAAAGAATTAGCTGTAGAAATAGAAAAGGGCATCGAAAAAAAAGAAGATGCAGTAATTGATATAGAAGTAGGCAAATGGACTGGAAAAGTATTCAATAACAAATTAAGTAATCATTGTGTGCAAGAATTGAAAAATAGAATCAGTAATTTACCGTTTACAAAAAATAATAGAGCGCACGATCTTAGACATGAAAAGGTTCTTATTAGATCGTATGAAGACATAATTGATGAATGGATAGATACAGTACCGATAGCACCCAAAAGGCAAGAACTTTTTACTAATAATAAGAATGAAATTGTACATGCTCTAGCCGTCAAGATTCATAAAATTAAAATTAACCATTTACCTGCTGAAGTCGTAAAATATAAATTACAAGAAGAAATATCACATTGGTTAAAAAAACTACCATTGCATGTGAACGTTGATAATCAAAATGAGAGAGAAAAATACGCTGCTAATCTTGTAAAGAGTATACGAAGACATAATATACAACATTCTTTTGAAAACCAGCCAAAGCTAACAAACGAACCATTGGTTAACCAGCTCGAAAAACAGTTACTTGAATGGCTCAAAAAATTGCCATTGTACAAAGAGAAAAGTTCAGAACAAAAAGTACATCAGGAAACAACTATTGAAGGATTAGCACATAAATTAAATCAATCGATAGGTGAAAAAGATGCTGATGAAGATATTATTGAACAAATTAGGATGCTAGATCTAAAACAAAAGGAGTATTACGTAAAACATACGGCTTTTCAACTAAAGTCACATTTACAAAAACTGGATGCGTATAAAGATCTGTGCAAGCAACGTGAAAAGGAAAACAAATTTTTGGTTGATACCATTGAAGTCTGGTTAAATGGTCTACCCTTAAAAATTACAGACGCTAGCCGATTTAATAAACAGAAAACCGATTTCATTAAAAGTGTGAAGCAGTTAATATCTTCAGGTACAGATAATGCAGTCTTGAAAAAGGAGATATTAATATTTACGAGGTCTCTTCCAATCGGTCACAAGAAAAAATACGATTTCAGATATTTGAACGAAGAAGTGTTTAAACTCATACAAAGTTTGAAAATAGAACCCATTGGTGACATGCCTAGTCAATCACCACCGACCAACACAAGCACCGATCACCAACTCAATAGCAACGAAATTATTAGTAATACTATCAAAGAATGGATCAGCACTTTACCACTGAAACAAATGCACTGCCCAAGAGAACTACACTCTTATATTGACGACATGAGTTCAGTAGTAACTTCGATTTTACTTAACCCAGAACACTGGACAGCGCAAAATGATGAGAAATTACATAGAGAAATTTCAAAATTTCTTAAAAGATTCCCTTTAATCTATGAAATGAGTTCAGAAAGTCATATCTTCCGAATGGCAGGAGAACTCTCAAAAACTTTGAAAAACATAACGTTGTTCCGAAATGAGAATAGAAACGTGTTAAATAATGTCACGGTTTACGGTGTTTCTGTACGAAACAAAAATACTACGGCTGACTACAGTATTCAGGGCATCAAAGACAGTGACATTAATGAGAACTTAGAGACATACACAAAACAGCTAATACAGCAAATAGGCGAGTGGTTAGATCGCTTAAACTTGCCTGAAAGCAGCCAGGAGGGTTTTAAAGAAGTAGCCATCAATGATTTAGCAGGAGACATCGTAGATAGACACAAGTATTTAGAATTAAATCCTAACAACACAGGCACGGAAGAAGATGAATTAGAGCATTTGAAGTATCAGATATTCAAGTGGATCAACAAATTAGTCGGCGAAGAGAATCACGAAACAATCGGGCATGCTCAAGAATTAATGCAAAGGGTTAACTGTATACCAATACCAATGTTAGTGAGACCTCAAGATAAAGGTCAAACACAGTCGTCTCCTCCAAGTCAACAAATGAATTCCTCTATACGGCAACACAATAATAGTCAAAATATTAACAGCCGCATAAGACAAGCAGGTACAAGAGAACCGGGTGTTAGTTTTAGAAATTCATCAACTACCCAACAACCAACTTCTATCCGTATGTCTAGCAATTCACCGTCGACCCAACCAGCGACTTCTAACCGTATGAGCGGCCCTAATTATATGTCTCCTCCTAATTTAAATCCTTGCTGCTCTCAAGAGCCGCCACCACCACCATCACCACCGGAAGAAGGCACCAAAGACGCTGTGTACAACAAATACGTAAAGATTTTCAGAGACCAATGTTTTGCCTTACCGATAGATGAGTCGACGCCTTATAATGCCATGTTGGCTGACCAATCAAGAAGAGCGATATATAACGGCATTCTTAAAACTTTTTTCAATTTGAAATCTGATCCGATTATAGAAAATGACTTAAAATTTTTCGAGTTTATGCTGGAGGAGAAACTAGATGACTTCCTAGACGATCTTCCGCAGACGGAAGAATTAAAAAAAATAAGACATTCTTGGAAAATCGCTACTAAAGAACACGCAATCGAAATGCTAGATGAGTTGCATAAGCTTTCATACAAACCATGTTTTAGACGAACAGTTAAAGATAAATTCAATCGACAATTTGCGCTAGATAATGAAGTACATTACTGTTTTCTTCTGCAACAAGGATTCTTGTCTAGAATGGCAGATGCGTATATTCTACAAACTAATTATAAAGAAAAAGATCCTGTTAAAGCTAAAATTTACAGGAATAGATTGATGATGGAAGTTGATAGGTTAGCTAATCATTTGTCAAAAGTACATAACGCAGGATTCAGGTTTTTCGATACGTCCAAATTATCACGTATTGCCATGCAAACATTAGAACATGTACCGGTACCTGCAGATGATGTGTTACAAGAAGAGGTGGAACAAATCCACATTGCAGATGAGATAGAGAAATGGTATAAAGAATTGCCAACCCAACCTTTCAAAGACGAATGCGATGGAGTTTTTAGAAAAAGAATGATAGAGATACTGGCAAAGAAGTTAAATGACATGCATAAACGTTTAAACGATGAAAATCCGTATAAGGAACATAAGATGAAGAATGAAATAAGCCATTTCTTAGAGAAAAGAGCAGAATTGCAAGAAAACGAAGATAAAAACATTAATTTTATGGTGGATCAATTACATTTTCGACTTAAGAACAGATGGGCTCAATTAGAAGATCCTGGGGTCTTTGGCGATTCTGAAAAAGCTAAGCCGCTTAGCTCCACTCTCACACACGTTGATAACGCTGACTTTTTAGTTCCGTTAATGGATGCTGCTACAAGCACTAGTCCAGAGCCTAATGTCCAAAGAACGCATGGAAGTCGTGAATATTTTATACAACCAGGTCAACCAGTGCAGAGTATGGGTCAAGTTCGTACCCCACATGGTGGTGCACCCTATTCCCTTCAAGGCTCCGGTCATTCCGGATCGGCACAAAAAGCAATAATCCATAGTTTGAACCCGAACGTTTCGAGGCAAATTGCTGATGGAACTAGAATGATCCAGGGTAGGCCCAATAAAGAGGGTTTTTCTCTTCAAGGTGCCCCAATTCAAAGCATGCAAGCACCTACCTCACCCAGAGTTAATTTAGAAGGCAGTCAATTTGGACCAATGCTGGATCATATAACTCAGCGAAATCCGAATTTGTCTCAACAAGGGAGACAGGCTCCCGTAGTTCAGCAAAGCCCGCAGTTGATTCAGAATACAGCTCATGCCACCCCAAAGAATACACGAGGGGCTAGTCAAATAGGAAGTCAAAGAGTGCAGAATATAAATCAAAGTCTTCGCCAAGTTGGATTAGCGGGCCAGACAGGACCGCAACCCCAACGTGTCAAGCAGAATATGACTGGTCAACTACCAGGTTCTGGTGGGCAGATGGGTCCACTATTCGTCCCATGTAACAAAGTTCATTCACAAGGACAGTCTGGTGAAGCTTCTGGGATCGTAGGCAGTCGCTGTCCTACTCCTAGCCAAGGAGTTGGAACTACTGCTCAAGCTGCTACAGGCGGAGGCGGTGGTCCTGTTTCATCAGAAGAGGACATATTGGATGGTGAGTTTCGTGTCAAATGCAGATGTTTGGAAGGCTACCGTCAGATGCGAAGGTCTTTGGATTCCGACTGTGATAGGTTTAGACCTTATCGATGTCCTTATTAAATTAGGTGCGCGTATTATGTACTGTTTTAGATGTCTTTGTCATAGTTGTCAATAAATTATTTTGAAGAGTCTGAAAGTTTTTTCTTTAAAAAAAAATTGGAACCGTAGATATAATTATAGGAAGGACATGCAAAATACAGTAAGAAGTCGCAACACGTCCCTATACGATGCACATAAAAGAGCTATAAGAATATAAATAATTGTAGGTAGGCAAACGCGCATCTAAATTGTAGGTAGGCAATCGCGCATCTGAAACTTCTCTTAGTCTCAGTAATTCGGTCGTTTTGTTCGGGGCCGGACTACCGCGACTAATTTTGTCTCATTAGTTCGGTTGTGACGTCCGACTGTTGAAGACTGTTGAGACCATGGGTATGACTCGTTCTGTAGTTTGAACCCTTTGACCGCCACAGTCGTGTATAGACGACAAACCAAAATGTGCCCAGCACGCCACGGTCGCGACAGCGTGACCGAATTTTATACGTAAATAAATGTCATAAAACAGCATTTTTTTGTTCATTTCCCTTGTGTTTTAGGTACCTTGACTCTTCGTAATTTATTTGAAGTGAACTGCTTTCGTTAGATTTAATTTTTAGTAACGTAAGATGACAAAAACGAAAACTAGTCATAAAGTTCGAAAAACGTAGTGCCCTCGACGCCACAGTCACCATAACAGGACACGTAGTGATGCAGGTAGTAGTCAATATAACAGGAATATCGACCTCGACGGCAAATTACGTTATATTTAATTTACTCTGAATTCTACACTAGTAAACAAATAAAACATTTCATATTGAACTTTTACGTTCGAGAAATCAAGAAAATTTTATAATACTGAACTATGCACTCTCTATAAGTCGAGTGTTAGTTGATTATCGATTAATTGTAATGACTGTAATGCCCATCTCTATCACACTGTTGTATTCAATGACTAAAGAATAAGAGTATTATTCTTTATTTATTATTATTATTTCTCTTATTCTTTAGTCATTGGTTGTATTGTCTGTGCCGGGAACGCCACAGTCGTCTATGCTTGACAGTCCCATGGCGTCATACGCGGATTTTTTTTGAATAGAGTAGTTCGTTTACTGTTATTAAATATTATTAATAATGGATGACTATAATATGAGTAGTGAAGTGAAGTGAATATGAGTGGTGGCCGGATTAACTTCCACCATAAATTTGTTTTCAATGTAGCGGCCACGCATAAGACCTATATTAATCGATAGCTGGAATCAATACAAACAAGTTGTGTATGAGACAAAAAGTTCTAAAGTGTCACGTTTCCGAGATATGAGCTATCAAAGTAAAAGTAAAGGTAGAGGAATGACTTTGACCTTGAAAGTCATTCTTCGACCTTTATGAACTTGGAGGGTTTTATTGATGATTTTGATGATTTTAAATTCTGTAGCTAGGTACATACGTCTTCCAGCCGCGAATAATATTTTAATCAACATACAACCTAGCACTGGCCTGCAAATTGCAAAAAACCTAAGAACATTTTAATTTCGCGGGCTACCCTGACGGTTCCACCTTAACCTTCTAGCTCTACTAAAGATCATATGCGCTTTATTACTTTGAAAAAAAGTCAAAATGTCGGAAGTTAGTCCGGCCAAAAAAATCAAACCCGTTTAATAGATATTTACCTGTAATAAATTATTTTGTGATAAAAAATACGATTACAAAAAACCGATGGTTCATGTCTCATTTGATTTATTGAATTATCAAATAATAATATTGCAATCAAATTTCTCATATTTACAAAAGTTTTTCCACAATCTGAAACAGAATATCAGTGAAACGAAACTAAAGAAATATACGAAACTATTAGAACTAAATAGGTACCTATTATTATTTCGATATTATTAATAAATATCGGTTGCGCACCTCTAGTGCAGAGGCGAGCAAATTAAAAAAGCCGTGCCAGCTACGCCACTGTCATCATAAGATTACAAGAAAGTACGTCAAGATTGAACATAGTGCTGTGATGGTATTGACTTGGTTTTATCGATTTTTGTTTTGAATTGTGGATTCAACGCCGAAACTGTGACACATATCATTATGATTTCTGTCCTAAAGGACCTCAGAACAATAACTAAAGCATAGAAGGCGCTTTAGGACATTTGAAGTGTACGCTGTCATAGACAAAAGAGTATTCAATCAATCAATCAAATTATTTATTTCGGGTTGCATAGACCCATAGATAAATACCTTAACCTAAGTACACATATTATTATCAACAATAAGTGTTAGTAAATAAAACTTAAGCCTATGTTAGTAACACTTCACTAGCACTGCACTACGTCTTTGAGCTGTCGTGTGGAATAGGTCCGCGGAAGCGACGGAACACCACGTCCTGCGGCCAAAAGCTTTCTTCCAACACCAGGTTGAGGTAGCACGTCGGAATACGCACTACAAATGCCTTGAAATTGACATTGCGGCGCGACTCTAACAGCTGCACCCTCGCCGTGTAGTTCAGCTTTCGGCGCACGTACTCAACGACTACGCACGCTACGTACTCAGCTAGTGATGTGACTATGCATAAAATAAATACCGATATCGACTTCTTAGTTTATGGTATCGCTCCTTGGCATTAAATCTAAAATATACTAAGGTGAAATAAAGAACTCACTTCTGTCTGATCAACTTATTTATATAAAAACACAGGATAAATTATTATCAAATTGAAATTACCAAGAAAACGCTTAAATAATTTTTAAAGAGTGATTGGCCACGGAACAAGTAACAAAAAAATTAAATCACTGTCTTTTAAAAATTATAGTTTTTGTTAGAAATGTCCTGACTTTTTCTACAGGAGAAGATAATTATTTTGCGATATAATGAATTCTAATTGTTAAATATTCTTTGCTTATCAATTTAATCAACAAATTTCTATGATCATCCAATACATCATTATCGAATGAATGTTCGAGTAAATCATCAAAAAATGACGTTGGTAGCAATATTTTAATAAAGCAGTCATCGCTGAAATGTTTGGAACAAATACGATGTTGTTTTTTTCCATTCCCAGTAGTTACGTGCAATAGCGTTGATCCATTTTTGCATCATATAAATATCGGAGGGAAATCTGAAAATGACAAAAAAAATCATAGCCACACGTGAGTTTAAATTATTATACCATGAGCCACACGGATTTTTGACCACTGTCATTTCATTACCCATACGTACGATTTGCTGGCAAGACCGTAGGTATTTAGGTATTTATTTCACTCTTAAATATTTAATCCTTCCCAAAACTACGTGTAATGAATAATTTAGATGACGCTAGTTCTATCGATATTCTATCGATAGTTTATTTTTGCAAGCACTATTGCAAAATATTTATATGCCGATTAAAAATTTATATTTTCCCTAGAATCCAATTATTTAATTGCATAAAATATTGATTTCAAAACACTACCGTGTACACTAAGCTCAAATAATTTGAAAAAATGCCAAAATAACCTACAGTGAGAATACAAAACCGATAAAATGACCATATTTGATTACTTACCGATGGAAGCTTATGATTTCCGCATCATTTTCTTTGCGGGATGAATGTGATTTACATCCCACTATAATGCAGGACATTATTTAATCTTTAAGCTTTGCGATTTACACTAAATCACTATTAATTTTGTACTATTTTTACAAAAACACGTAAAATCAACGAAGCACTTCAACTCCCATGCGCCCATAAGCATTATACGAAAAAATGCGATGAACAAAGTCATAGACAAACAATAGACAAAAACCTGAGACGTTAAGTAGCTTTTAAACCGTAGACAGAGAATGCTAGCATTCTCTGTCTACGTTTTAAACTTAGTATCATAAAGGTAGCCAAGGTAGCCAAATTGACGTTTGCTTTGTGACGATTTGCATTTGGAGCAACCTACATCTGTCTCTTTCTAATGCTGTTATGAGTGTTTAAGAAAACAGAGACGACTATATTAGTTAAATTTAGCTTCCTTCTATGCTTTAGTTATTGTTCTGAGTAAAGGACAAAGCGGGATGAAATAAAACTCCTGTATTATATTTTTCCGGTATAGACTTTTTATTAAAAACATACTGTAGGTTAAAAAATAAATAGTTAGTGCTTTATCGATATAATTTCGAACTCACTACTATTTTGTAGGTATTAAAGGATGAATTCATAGCTTGGCGCCGAGGGCACGATTTTACTTTTTTGACGTGGCGGTCAAAGGGTTAATTTGGTGACACGACTTATTACTTCACCACTCAATCTATGCTTTTATACTACGAGCGCAATGTCGATGGATGAGGCAAACAAGATTTAAACGTTTTTCGTACGTAAGAGTATGCACGCGGGCTTATAAAATTTAACCAAAGCGCACGTTTTCTTAATGACGGAGAATATTTTCGTTTCTGATCAGTAGGATATCAAATTAATCCTTTTTCCAATTTTTTCAAATTGAAGTCCTTGTTTGAACTATGAAGTATCGATTGATGCTAACAATTCGCAATCCTCTGGTGTAACAATTAGTTTTGATTTTAAGTCCGCTAAGATATTTTCTTTTGCCACTTGATTTGAAGTTGAATGTTTATGGTTTCACTTTTCTCTATCTGCTTTTGTGTCCCTGAAGTGGACTCAGCGGGAGCTGCCAGCTGTTATCTGAAATATTGCTTATGAATATCAATTTCCACTTAATAAACATACTCTGGTAATACATAGATAGTAGGTATTTATTACATATTCAATAAACTATTTAAAACAAAATATTTAATATAAAATTAATTGAAAATTTGTATTGAAAAGATGTATAGTTCAGACAAAACATGGGAGTAGGTATGCTAAATTAAGCAATTAGCGACAGTAATTGTTATTTCAATAAATACTATAATACCATAATATTATCAATAGATGATGATTTTTATTTATTTATTTATTATAGCATGGAAGACTTACACCTAAAAAAATCTACAAAAAAAGGAAACAATAGTCGACAGAAAGCCAATTACAAGTCTTCGCATTTAGACTTGATGAGTAGATATTAGTATGTAAACAAACACACTTCTTTCTTACCTCAACAGGAATAGCTTCAGGGTGTAAATATTTATTATTTCCTACTTTCATATAAAAGAAGTGATCTGAAACTGTTGGCAGCATATTTTAGAGCTTTTCTTTGGTACCCAGTTATATAATTTAGTTGATTTTTCCATAATTCCCGTGATTCTGGTTTGGCGGGAAATCTGAAAGTTTTTAACACTTTAATACCTACTATAAATACAATATTTTATACCATAAATAGGTAAAAGTAAAGATTACGCGCGGCGAAAAGTGGAACAAATTTGCTGCGAGCGCTATACATACACTCTAATAAAGCATTCATCTGAAATGAATGAAGAAGGTATTGCAATATATTTTATTGGCATACTATTTTTCTCCAAAATGGGGTAGTATCCGAGTAAAAAGTAGGCAACACTGAGCTTGGAGGTTATGTAAAAACTAATATGTAATAAAAACAATTCAGCACTCATTTTATCTTGAAACAGCTGTATAGGTATGTATTTTAACAGTTTATAAACCACATTCGTTGAAAACTTTTATTCGGTCATCCACCGAATAAACCAAAATATTTAGCTACTTACGAATGAAAGGACAATCCGGCAATTTTCTTCCCACTATCACTTTTGCAACCACGAACACTGCACCGTACCATTTTGCAGCAACAGCTGTAAAGTCAATCCTCAACCTTAAACACAAAATCGTCCGTATTTTTCGAAATAACGTCGCAACCACTTTCGAATGCGTATCAAACGTCAAACTTTGTTTATCAAATGAAGTGCTCACCTTAAAATACGTGACACGCGATGAGGGACAAAAAATGTTAGGCTCTCTCTTTTCTTTACAAGCATCTTGTATATTTTTCTTTTTCTTGTGTAAGTGAGATAGAAGATGACCAGCAGTCTATCGTTTACTCGGTCTACGTTTTCTACAAAGAAAATATGTTCCACAATTCAATATAGCTAAGGCCTTCGACACAGTCTCCGTCCCACTGTTGATAAGGAAGCTGGAGAGCATTGGAGTGAGGGATGCACAACTGAAGCTTTTTTCCCGACTATCTCACCAACCGATACCAGAGAGTTAAAGTAGACGAGTGGACCAGTAGTGATCTTCCTGTCGTGCACGGCGTCCCACAGGGCAGTATCCTCGGTCCCCCTTTATTTCTGACTTTTATCAACGACCTCTGTGCGCTCAAGATGCCCATCGGAAGGATCATAACTTTCGCTGATGACACAGCGCTTTTGTTTGACGCCAACACCTGGCCCGAAGTTTACAGTTGTGCACAGATGGGGTTGAATTTGGTGTTGTCCTGGCTAGCTGATAATAGACTCGCTCTCAATGTAGACAAAACAAAGTATATTTCTTTCTACTTAAAAAAAACCCACTTATTCACTAGATAATTTCAAAATTACAGCTCATTCATCCTCATGCATTTTGTCTCATAGTACTCATTGCTGTCCCCACCTTCATAAAACCGATTCAATAAAGTATCTGGGCGTCATGCTAGATAGCACTCTAAGTTTTCACCCGCACATAGATGCTCTTTCCACTAGAATCCGTAAACTAATACTTGTGTTTAAAAATCTTCGTCATGTTGCAGACACTGACTTATTGCGATCAGTCTATCTTGCGTTATGCCAATCGTTACTCTCGTACTGCATAACTGTATGGGGTGGTGCGACAAAAACATCAATGCTCCGGATCGAACGTGCACAAAGGGCCGTTCTAAAGGTCACCAATTTCCTGCCTTTCTTATTTCCCACCAGAGGACTTTATGAGCGAACCGGACTGTTAACTGTACGTCAACTTTTCATTTTAAATACTATTTTGCGCAACATTCTCTTCTTACCTATAATCCTACTCTTTTTGAAGGTAAGTGACGTAAACACGCAGTTTGTCCCACTACTTGGAACCGAGTACTACTATACTGTATACTACTTTTTCCCGTCGACATTTCAGTTTTCTTGGAAATTATTTGTATAATAAAATTAACGGAATTTTATCAATTTATGCCCTCCCCAAACAGCGTTGCAAGAAAACACTCTCAGCCTGGTTACAAAAATTGGACTATGATGACACTGAGCAGCTACTCATAGTTCCTGCATAATATTTAATAATTTCGGGTACTGACTGTAACAATCACCCTACACATCTACACTCACAGCATTAGTCTACATCTCCGCACACATCACACCACACCTGCACACTACACACACTACAAATACACTATAACTAATTTTTTATTATTCTATTCTTGTTTTTTTTTTGTCAACTCATTAAATTTATACATGTATGTTTTTTCCCTTCATAAAATGTCTAGAGTTAAAAATTTACCGTTGTAATGTTAATTCGGTTAGTTCGGGGTGAGAGCCTGGTGGTCACACAGGGTATCCTAGTATGGACGCCAGTCTCTCACAAAGGATCATATTTTATGCTTTGTCTAAACGTTAAACTTTTTTCTATTGTGAACCTTTGTGAAGAGAAAAATAAAGATTATTATTATTATTATTCTTCTTCGGTCAGTATTCTTATGAAAGTGCCTATTAATTAATAACTACTAAACTATGATTTCAGAGAATATATTTGATTCTTTTGTGTATAATAAAAGCATTTTATGTTTACATCTTTTTTAGTATCACCAGTTCGGTTTGACGTCATAACCGATCTAATGAGACAAAATTGAGTCTCAGTACTCCGGTCCCGAACAAAACAACCGAACACTGAGACTAGAGGCTGTAACGCTGGCCTCAACGATGCACAGACAAAAAGCTACAAGAATAAGAAATCCGATCTTAATTTTTTTATTCACAACAAAATATTTAAGACAACACAACACTTTCACATAATTACTGTCTAAAATACATAAAGCTGGGATACGGACAGTGATGGCCGCAACATTTTGAACACCTCTTTAAATTTTGGTCATCTTCGTTACCTTGCGGAGTTTCTTGGCTGGGGCCAGTTCTTGGCTGAGACCTGCTGATATTTGGGATCAGCCTCTCTTTACACCTACATCTTATTCTTTCCTCTCTTTGCTCCCTCTCCATCACTACAGATTCATTAATCCCTTCGTCTAGAATCACACGCCTCATCGGTACACCCCAGAAGTTATCATCTTCTTGAAACTTAGTATACGGCCAATCGGATTGGTCACTATGTCGTTTCGTCGGTCTCGCATTGGGAACATCGTCTAGAGATCCCAACTCAATCACGCGCTCCTTTCGGCAGGGTCGGCTGCTGCAGGGCATTTGGTCTTGAAGCCCATCCCTTTTCGGCATTCGACATTCGTGATCTCTTTTTGAGAAACTAGTGGAGCATGGTGGTGACGACTGCTGATTAAAACCGAACGGACTCATGCAAGGACTCGGCGTGCATGAAGACTGGGGACTTGGTATATCTCTTTGTGAGGGTCTTTGGAATGACCTTTGAGGATAGCGATCAGGTGAGGGTTGTTGTTGAGATTTTGGCTCGCGACACGTGTAGGTTTGATCACCAGCTATTCTCTGTGGGCTAGTGGTTTGCTGTTGTAGTTTACCCGAACTAGAACGATGGTAAGGCACAGGGGTAGACTGTGCATAGGAAGATGTTCGAGTTTGATCGCAGGGCCCCGGGCCGGGTTGATGACAGGGCGCTGAGACAGATTGACGACGACTACTTTTTCCGCTCTGTGGTAAATCTAATTCACCGATGCTGTTTTTTTCATTAGGATTCCAGTAGTATTGCTTTATGATTATCTGAAACATTCAAAGAAAACTAAAACGACGTTTATTGGCAAGTTACTGCTAGCAGCATGAATTTAGTTAACATTAAAATGCCAACTGTTTAACCTTATTTATCATTATAAAATAAAATCAAAGTTGGCCTCAGGCCTGCCTCGGTTAAACTGAGACACTGTCTGAGGTAGCTGAGCGGTGCGGGGGGGTGTTTACAACCGTTAGCGGGCGAATGACAGAACTTTCGCGACTGTCACCGCCCAGCCCGCACCGCGTGGCCTATCTAAAGTACCGTTTCAGTAAAACGGTAGTCATGTAGCTAATAACTGACATACCTAAATTTATATTACTTATGGTTTCGACACTATCAAAACGTAAAGAGATTTTAATAGAATAAAAATCTTACTTGTGGTTGAACTTCTCCTATAGGGCACTCAATATTGCTGCTTGAAATCGTATGTCTCCTCATCTGGTGACCAGATTGTGGCGACGTTCTTGAGGGTCCAGCTGGACACGGTCCGGGAGTCTTTTCATGGACTGCCGGGCAAATTGGACTTGGTGGAGGTTTTTCTATCTCGAATGGGTCCCTCCTCGCATGGGAACAAGGTGGGTGTACCAAGTTCGCAGAAAGACCAAGACATGGTCTTGGTTTTGATTCATTGTCGACTGGGCAAATTGGACTTTGCTGTTTCTCCATCCCGAATGGACTTAGCACCGTTTGACTTCCAGCATTGACTGACCGTGGCCCCACACCTGTGTCGCGCTTATTATTCCTCATAAATGAACTCACACAGCTTGGAGACAAACAGGTTCTTCGTTTGATTCTCTCTAAATGAGTCCTGTCCTCAGGGCTTAAAGTACATGGAGGGAACGGTTTGGATTGCTTGGGACAGGGTCGCCTACATACCTTGGGAGAACCACTGGAGCCACTGGAGCCAGGAGTAGCCAAATATTTATAGGCTGGACATATTGGAGCATCCATGCCGCTTCCGCTGCTGGTAGCGCTCACATTTCCAAAAGCATCTATGGTAACATTTGAAGATGCATCGTACTTTCTCGATTCTTCTGTGGCCTTCAATTTATCTATTAACTTATCAGCAAGTGTATCATTATTTTCTCCAGATTCCAAAGGCATTTTATTTAGAAACTTTATTATTTCTTTCTTCATTAATTCATTATCTGTGTCATCACCTTCCACCTCGATATCAAACAGTTTTTTTGACAATACATAAACCACTTTATTTCTGGCTAATACGTCTATGGGATTTTGCGGTTGCATTGGTAATTCTTTTATCCAGTCATTTATTTCTTCTCTTAATCTGGCCTGTTCTACTTCGTATCTTATAGAGTCTCCTGTAGGCAACGGAACTTTATTCAATGCAGTGTACAGATTGTTGTTTAGTGTCCGACTATTAAGAGGTGAACATGGATTTCTGTACAAGTAGTCTCTACAGAAATTATTTATCTCATCAGCAATTTTTCTTTTTAATCGTTCTCTTTGATTTTCATTGCCTCCGGAATAGTGTAAGTCAATATAGGCATCGGCTAATTGGTCTTTCAATATTTCCATACTAGCTTGTTCTTCTTTTGATAAGTTCCGTTGATCTGGTAAAAGTTTTGAGATGGTATCTCGTAATTTCCGTTTGTATGCTTGTCCTGCTATTTCGTCATGAGCTCTATGCTGTGCTTCTAATACTTTTTCAATAAGATCTTCTTTTAGAGCTTGAAGTTCGTTATCAGAAATCGTAATATCACCGAGCAGATTCTGTAATTCATCTCTCAAGACAGCTTCATAAAGAGAATCGTCGTTAAATATTTCTGGGTCGACATTCATTTGTCCTATTTTGTGGATCAAACTATATGCCATGTCCTTTTTCATGTCCTTGATGTCGTCTTCTCCCTTTGTATCGTCATCAGTATGTATGCTACTTAACCAAGTGTCTATGAAGTTTGTCAGTCCATTAAAACTCATTCCATAGCGTCCTTTTTTGGATCCTGGACCTAAGAAAGTAATACATATTAGTTTTTATTTTTTTTTATTAAAAAAGAGGTGTACATAAATGTTTAAGGATAGGTTTGTTGCCTGTGTGACTCACGTGATCATATTAACTTTAAACCATTCAGACTAAAATGCGAAGGAATGATAATACTTAAGCAAAGTTTTAGAGTATGAATGTGGATAGCTATAAGAGTAGTGGAAGACCAAAGAAACGATGAATGGACTGTGTTAAAGATGATATGGCTACAAGGGAGGGTCACCTCCCTTTCTAGCAGTACTACCTTACACGGTCCATCCATCGTTACGCCAAAATGGCGAATATAAGAAGTTTGGAAGATTAAGACATGATGCGCTGACCCTAAATAAATGGGATAAAAACAAGAGAATGTTGATGATGAAAAGTGTTTCAATACAATTAGTGGACTGCGTCCAATCATCCTCCTTTATCTTTGCAACCATTCAAAAAGTTTTAAATAAAATTCCTTACCTGTCCCATCTATTGTAAGGTCACTATCTTCAAGAGGAATTCCTAGATCTTTTGCATAATCTTCTGCCAACTGACTTTCCATCAACCTTCGTTTTTCTTTCGACATCGGAGAACCTTTAAAAACGTCACCGATATCTTTCATAACTGCTTCCTTAAAATATTTCTTCTTTACTGGTGTGCCTGCGGAATTCTGCCGATCGTTTTCTTGAATTCTCGCGATCAATTTTTTGGTTCTGTAAAGGAGCTTGTGCGCTAATTCTTCAGCTTCTTCGTCACACACACACGCACTCAGGTAAGTGAGTCGTTTTATAGTTTCAATCAAGTTTTCTACAATTTCATCTTGGTCAGCATTGCTCTTTCCCAGTTTAGTTAACTCATTGGCTACACTTGGATGCAACTCTCTTCTGTCACAACATATGTTGTAATCATCAAAAATTGCTGATATTTCTTCGTTTAGAGCAGTTCTGAAATCTTCGGCTTGTTTTGGAGTTAGACTTCTTCTTCCACCGTCTCCTTAAAATAGAGAAGTAAAATTTTCTAATTGATTTATAGCCGATTGCACTTTTTCATCAGATATTTTTTTTGAGAATTTTGTTGGTTGTTTAGTGTCAAAATTATGAGTGAACTATTTACGAGTAAGTACCTAATTATTAGTTCCTGATGAAAGTTTATCAAAATTATAGTTTCGTAGTTTTCCCATCTTTTATTTATAGTTTTTTTCGTTCATTACGCGAGTACATATTCCATATTATTCAGAAAATGTAAATACTTTTGTTTTTGATGTTATTATTCGTTTTATTTGATTGTTGTTCAGTGGATTTACTTTATTTATGAATACTGTTTAAATCCGTTACCTACTGTAGCTGTAGTGATTGTTTGTCGTGTGTTTAAAATCTGTGTCGTTGTTATATTAAATCGTTTTATTAAAACTTTAATCCGCAGAGTTAGAAAAGAAACGATGTCTTACCTACCTTATATCCTGAAAAGTTACTGGTATTACAATAACTTTTAAGGATATTTTGTTGTAGCCTGTTTCAGAAAGAACATGAGCAAAACGATCATTTGAGGTTTTCACTTAATTAACTTTCTACAATAGTTCTTCTTTCTGCCTAGCCTTTTCCCAACTGAGTTGAAGTTAGCTTTCAGTCTAACCGGATGTAGCTGAATACCAGTATTTTTTAAGGAGTGACTGCCTATCTGACCTCCACAACCCAGTTACTTACTGGGTAGCACGATACCCCTTGGTAAGACCGATTAGTGACTCTACGACGATGTAGTGCTTTTGGTCATTTTTAATTACATTTTTGAAACTGTTAATAATTTTGTCTGAAATTGGTTCGCGTTTGTTAATACAAATTTAACCCTTTTGACCGATGTTGTCAAAAGCTGGAAGTATTCTTCGACAGAGAAGTTTTATACCTATATGCGTCATGGTCGTGAACGGACGCCGTCAGTTGGGACTGGTCATCTCTTAGCTGCCACGGCTTATTTTGCTTATTTGATTTTTAATTGTTTCTTTTTGCTCTTTCGACGTTTTTAACCTGCATGTCTTTTTACATCGTTCTCACTTAAGCTTATAAATTCAACATTAATGATGTAACTAATAGTTTGTAACAATATAATTTAAAACAGTGTCCATGTAGTTTTACATTCTTGCCCGGTCTTTTCTATAGAAGCCTACTACGATTGACGGACCGACTCCGTAATAACAATTCAAAAGTGCATGAAAATGACTTCATTGAAACAAATGCTTTGAGTTTGAGTTGAGTTCATTTTGGTATGGATTGATTGCAGCTAGTGCAGCTATTAATTGACTAAATTAAAATTAAATTAATAAAATTATTAGTTTTACGTGAAGTGTTTATTTAAGGTATTATATAGTTTGTAAAGATTTACCATTAAAATAGTTACTTTAAATCTTTTTTTTCGTACCCTCTACAAGTTTGCTTGGCATATTACCAGGGCCCCAAGTCTGCTATTTTTTATAAATTCGTCATTCCAACACGATCCCATTGTCATTTTGCTAAAAGTTCGTAATCTGCTAAATTCATAATGGTTGGTCAGTTGTCTCGTAGTAGAATCGTGGTAGAATGATATTGTCGTATTGCCATTATTATAAAACCCGTTAGTAGAAATGATTTTTGAAAAACTACTACATAAATGAACATTTAGTAAAAAAAATTCATTACCACATGCGTCACACATTCATTTGTTATTATGTACGAGATTACCATTCTGCTATTTCTTTCAATGGGAGTGTCAGTGGTTGACCATTGGAAAGTCATAATGACGCCATTCTATTAGTAGATCACCAAAGTTGTCAAAATCAACAATAATTATGAAATCAATGATAGACCATTCTGACACTGTTGTAATTGCAGACTTGAGGCCCAGATGACTAAAATGCAACTCGGATGTCCTTTTACGAGTGCCTCTACCTGTCTTGACTATTTTTCGGTACTCAAGAATTTAGTAATTAATTACGAATAGGGTCATAATCCTAGCTATAATATAATATGCGAAAGTGGGTTTGTTTGTTTGTTACGCTTTCATGCTAAAACGGCTGAACGGATTTAGATGAAGTTTGGCGCATGGGTAGACTATGACCTAAGTTAGGATATAGGATACTTTTTATTTCTGTAGTACGTTCCCGTGGGATAAATCCGCGGACAAAAATCAGAAATGAAATCACACCAACACGCACAGTATTTCTTCATCTCTTTCTATCACTTACAGACGTCATTCGTTAAAGCGAGAAGCCCATCCGCATGTAAACGCACTTTCAATGCGAATGAGTGCGGATGCTTGCGAGTGGACTTATCGCTCTAGCGAATGACGAAGCTAAGTGGCAGAAAGTGAAACAGAAAATGGTCATCCTTGCTGTGGAAGCAACCGGGAATTTTGAGGACATCCCTATTTAGTTTTAGTAGTGTAATTAGTGTTTATACGCCACAAGTTTAGTAAAATTCAGGAGAACTTCTATACCGATCATTTTGTACAATTCCTCGACTTGCTCAACATCTGGAGTCACACATGAGTCAGGATCCGCTTTACTTAATCTCTTAAACACTTGAAACCTTAGATTTTCAATTTCCTCTTTCTTTGAAATTGTCTTCTTAGGTTGTACTTGTAAGTATTTCTTTCTATCAACAATGTCGTTAGTAAGCTCGTCAATGAAATCTGTTTTGGCTACTGGCTCTAAATCTATAGGCACACTTTCTATCCAAGTTCGTATAGATTCTCCAACTTTAGCTTTGTATTCCTCTGCTGTAGGTGGTTCGTCATTTTGTTTTCCTGGCGTAGATGTTTGACCAGGACTAAATTCCATGTTTGATAATTCTTCTTCCATTTCTTCTTCGTCTCCGTTCATTGAAGTATTCGTGGCTTTTGTTCTAATATTTAGGATATCTGCGATTCCTTGCTTTTTACCCGTCTTTTCAGATTTTGGAATGTTTGCGGATACTGGTGTAGCTTTCATTTTAACAGTATCAAGCTTTGTTAATAATTGCTTCGTGTCTACTATGACTACCTTCAATGCTTCAGCCGGTACGAACCCATGCAATCTCCGATGCACTTGTAACTTCAAATATTCCAAATCGTCACTTCGAGAAGGTTCTGCGCTTCCAAAAATATGAATAAATTTCTTCCTATCAACGACGTCATGAGTAAGTTCTTCTATAACTCTATTCTTTGCGTCCGGTTCTATATTAACTCGTACCCTTTCCAACCAAGCCTTGATGGTGTCGGTTGTGAACTTTGTAAAGTCTTTCTCATCAACACCTTGATTTGACTTTGGAGTAAAAGGTGACTTTTGTTTAGCAGTATTATTGAAAGTTAACGCTTTTTCTATCTTTGAAAGACGTGTTAATGTATTTCCTTTATTATTCTTCTGGGCTGGTTTAGAAGCAACATGTTTCTTTGATTTTGAACCTTGTAATGTACTAGTCAACATATTAATTTGCCCAGTCTCGTCATAAATAGCCAATTTTTCTTTCAAGAAACATTTTTTGTTTTTTTGTAAATGCAATTTAGTTACTGCTTCATCAAGATTCCTGGACCACTGTTTTCTGACACTCTTACTTGTTGCTATCAATTCTTTTAATGAGTAATTTATGTTTCCAGTCGATACTGCGAAACTGGTACTCTGCATCATATCTTGAGGCACTGGATCTCTTCTCCGCCTTAAAGAGGTGGTCTGTTCTGTTTAGAAAATAAACATAAATAAAATAGCACAGGGATCAAAATATAAATGGAATTGTAACAGTTTTGACTTCACGATTGGCCAAGTAAAACCATATTATCAAGATATGAAATCAACAAGGCTGCAATAAGAATTAATGTGTATAATTTTCCATATCACATGTCGAAAAGCTAAAAGAGATGCTATGTATCTATTGGCCAAATGATGAACATAGCTTTCATCGTTATATGGTAGTGATGCATGTTCATTGATGAAAACAGAACTATTTTGTCTATGTAACATGTGTTGTTGTTGTTTATTTTGTCTACAGCGTGTATCAGAAAGGTGTGGTCATATTGAAGGCTGTGGCACAGACCATCAAACTGAACTACTTTCTCCATGGGACCAACATATTTATTCCGTTAGAGTATCAAATACGTCTGTGTGTTGATTATGTTGATAAAATATGCGTCCCAACCTAATTAAAACAAACTTACGGTAAACATAGCTGGTGACAGGTAATGACGACTGGAGCCGAATAAACGCCATTCAGTGCCAAGTATACGCAATTCAGCGTCACCAACCAACTGGAGCCGAGTATACCCGATTCAGCGTCATCGACCCGAGCGTGACAAATAAGTTTCGTTCACTGATCGAAAAAAGCGCAAGGTTTCACTAAAGAAGTTTTCACTTCAACAAGAGAAAAACTTTCTAGCCGAATAAAAATTGGGTGATTTAGAAGACAACACCATTCTTATGAATACTTCATTCACTATACCACGAAGAAAAGATTCAATAGGAAGAATAACCAAGGCGAAAACTGACGACAACGACGACGATCAAAAACGGCCGGTAGCACCATATTATTTCCGATGAAGAAATTACATAAACGACAGAAAAAAGAATTAGCAACCTGGAAAACAAAAAATTATGGAAATTACTTCACATAATCAGCCTATACTGTTCCCACTGCTGGGACACAGGCCTCCTTTCGGTGAGAGGGAGTGGGCCGTAATCCACCACGCGGGCCCAGTGCGGGTTGGAGGATGTCACGTGCCTTCGAATGATTGGTGAAATTACTTAAAAAATACAATTTTACGTTAAAAAATCAGTGAAGCAAAAAACAAAGATTTGTAGTGATATCTATACCACCACATTCAAACAATGCAGGGCATTGGACATCACACATATCCTATCGTGCAAGTATAGATAGTTTACCGCGAAATCTGCATAAAAAATACTTACACAACTATGCGACTATGTGCTAGTTTTTTCTTAAAATTACTATTTGTTTCGTTTTATTTTTAAGCAGTAGCGAACGTCGATTTATAAAAATATTTTATTTGAATCATTATGATTTAAAATCTATATATTTTTGTAAGAATATCAACAAATGTATTACAATCAAAACCTTAATCTGAACTAATATTTACATAATTTAGAAAGCTAAGTCTTAAAATAAAAATATGTACAAGTTGATAAAAAAAAAATATCAAAGGGCATCAAAAAATTCGTCTGCATCGCTGTCAACAGGAAAAGTGCCCAAAAGGCTGGCAGCATTGCCACGTTGTATGGCAATGCTGATTCTTTGGCCAAAAAATTGGCCAGCCCTCAGGTCACGTGAAGAATCGACCAACCGCTTGGCGATGTCTCGGAAAACTAAATGGGTACTTGTATCCCATGGCCATAGTGTTTCAACCCCAAACGGCTCAAACATATAAATCCCTAAAATATGTGTGTTTGAGGGTTTCCGCACCTGCAGCAGCCGCCCCGCACAGACCGCCGTGCTAGGAAGATGGGAAGGTGCAAGGGTGTCGACACACGTTGCATTCCTCACCAAAGGCCTACCTACCTTCCAATTATGGTCATTCCGTCTGGTCTCTTCCCATCGTCGCGCGCCAAGCCTTTGGGTTCTAAGATTTTAATTTAAGATTATTTTATTTTAAGATTTCTATATACTTTTGATTTTAAGGTAAAACCGTGATTGTGTTGCAAAATTACCTATATGCAACATCGATCATTCGCAAATATTTATAAGCGTTTGTCTAAATTACTTATTAATACCATTGATTCGTTTTTCGATCGGTGCAAAAGCAACTTAGGTACATTTCCTTTATGTTGTAATTTAAAAGTAAAAATTCTTAAAAATCTAAATTAACCCTGTCAGTTATGATCTACTAAACCTCTCAAGCTTGAACGTCGCAATTTCGGGAAACCCGGTGGCGGTTCTATGTCCATGATCATTCTGTATAATTCTTCAGTTCCCTCCATAATTGTGGGTATATCTTTCGGATCCACCACAGTTTTCATTCTTCTAAAAATCTGATACTTTAAATTTTCGATCTCATCTTTATCGGTGGATACTGCTTCGGGATGTACTTGTAAGTACTTATGTCTATCTAATATGTCACTAGCTATATCTTTGGCCACAGTTGTTGCGACTTTCGGGTCTAAATCTATAGGCAGGCTATCCATCCAAGCTTTAACAGTTTCTGCTATTTTGCCTTTAAACATCGCGAATGGTTCTCGCGACACTTCTTCATCATTCATTAATTCTTTAAAAGCCTCCTCCATTGCTTCTTGGAGTACTAATTTCAATTCCTTTTTTTTATCAGTCGGAATCGATGACACATCAACAACTTTTTTAGAATCTTTTAAAACCTCGGATATAAGACTACCTATATCATTTAGGTGCGTTGAATTGTCTATGGTTTGATTTAGTTTGCTTAATAACTTATTTTTTTGACTACATTTATCGGGTTTGGATAAAGTAGACTGATCGACAGCATCATTGATAGCTCTAGCGAATGCATCTTTGTATTTTTTTGATTTATTCTCCATTCGACTTTCATCGTAATCATCCCTAACAGGAGACTTATTAACAGCCTTATTAATAGCTTTAGCGAATGCTTCTTTGTATTCTGATATTTTATCCTCATGTTCCGGACGTTCTTCCATTGCGAATGTTTCTTCGTCATCGTAATCATCCATAATGTATTCTTTGAGTAATATTTTCAATTCGTTCTTTTTACCAATTGGGGTCGATGAGGCATCAACAAGATTTTTACAATCTTTTAAAACCCCTGCTTTTAGAGCACCTGTGTCATTTATCTGAGGTGATACGTCGACAGTTTGTTCCATTTTGTTTAATAATTTATTTTTAAAACTTATTTTGTCAGGTTTGGATAAAGTAGACTGATCAACAGCATTATTGATAGCTTTACTAAATGCTTCTTTGTGTTTTGCTATTTTATCCTCATCGTAATCATCTGTAATTCCATCAAAAGTTTTGGCCAGTTCCTTTTTTAAATAACTTTTTTCAATGTTCGGTATAGGAGACTTATTCACAGCCTTACTGATAGCTTTAGTGTAGTCTTTTGTGTATCCTTCTTCATCGTCGTAATGATCCATAATTTCATCAATAGTTTTCGCCAGTTCTTTGTTCAGTAATGACATGAATTCGTTTTTTTTGTCAGTCGGGATCATCGACGTATCAACAATATTTTTAATTTTTTTTACTACTTCCCGTTTTATAGGTTCTAAATCATCTTTGTTAATAAATGGAGTGTTGTCCATAGTTTGTTTAAATTTATTTATTAACTTATTATTGACACTTCTTTTGTCTGGTTTGGACATAGTAGACTGACCGACAGCATCGCTGATAGCTTTAGCTAATGCTTTTTTGTGTAAAAGAGTTTTGTCCTTAGATTGAGCAGCCAGTGCCAATTTTTGTGCTTTGGCAATCAGGTCATTAGCACAAGCAACCGCTTCTTCTTCAGGTAAGTTTTGCTCTCGCATTAGTTTCTTTGTGAGTTTTCTTCTTGCATCTTCAAAGTGTCCACCAACGAGCGCTATACTGACTAAGTCATCAATATCTGCCTCTAATGTTTCAACGTAGCTTGGATCTAATTCATTTCTTTCGTCTCCTATATCTTCGTTTAGTGCCATTTCTCGTGCTCTACCAATCAGTTCATCGACTGGAGCACTTGCTTCTTTTTCTGATAAATTTTGCTCCCGCATTAATTTCTTGATGAGTTTTCTTCTTGCATCTTTAAAATCTCCACCCATGAGTGCTATCTCTAATAATTCATCAAATTCTTCAGCTAATTGTTTTTGGTAGCTAGGATCTACAGCCTCGTCAAACTGAGGCATTACTCTACGTATTATAATATTCAATTTATTCCTTTTTGCATCTGGCATGGATTTTGCCAAATTTATTTCATTTTTGAAATTACTCAAGTTTTCGTCTACCGCAGCAGTTAGTTCACTTTTTAATTTATTGTTCCTGTCTTCTGGTAAATTCAGTTCATCAAGGATTTCATTTATGCCATCTTTAAGTGCTTCTGCAGTATCATCACATAACGATTTCTGGAAGTTTTTGGTGGCCATATCTTTCAGTTTTTTCTTTAGCTCTTTCTTTTTATCTATAGGGAGAGGTGCTTCATCAAAAGCTTTTTCAAATCCAAGTAAAATATTATTTTGAGTTTCGCTTTCTAATTCTTTAAAGTTGGCTTGTGATGATAATTTAAGAGGTACACCTCGCAAATTGTCTAGATTTTCGTCAACCATGTTTAATAGTGCACGTTTCAATTTATTTTTCTCAGAGTAAGGTATTTGTAGTTCATTTACTATATCAGCTATGCCAATTTTCAAGACATCTTGCACGTCATCAGTGAAGGGCTTTTGCAATTTATCTGTAGCAATGTTTTTCAATTTCCTTTTCAATATCATCCTTTTCTCTTCAGGGATGGCTGATTCTTTTATGATCTTATCAATTCCTTGCAAAATACTTTCTTTCGCTTTAGTTTTATCAAAATCTCGCAAATTGTCCACACTTTCTTCAGCCATATTTATGAGTGCACGTTTCAATTTATCTTTCTCAGATTTGGGTATTTCCAGCTCATCTAGTATACCAGCTATGCCGATTTTTATGGCATCTAGCACGTCACCTGACAAAGGCTTTTTCAAATTATCACCAGCCATTTCTTTCAATTTCCTTTTAAATTTCATCTTTTTTTCTTCAGGGATGGCTGATTCTTCAATAATCGTTTCAATTCCTTCCAAAATTATTTCTCTTGTTTTTGTTTCATCAAATTCTTCCTCAGACCTCTGACCTTTTAAAGGCCTAATCTGTTGTGTTTCTTGCAAATTTTCAACATTTTCGTCAACCATGTTTAATAATGCACGTTTCAATTTATCTTTCCCAGATTCTGGTATTTCCAGCTCATCCAGTATATCGGCTAGGCCGATTTTTAGGGCATCTTGCATGTCATCGCTGAAGGGATTTTTCAAATTATCAATAGCCATTTCTTTCAATTTCCTTTTCGTCTTCATTTTTTTTTCTTCAGGGATGCCTAATTCTTCAATAATGTTTTCAATTCCTTGTAAAATACTTTCCTTTGCATTCGTTTCATCAACTTCTGCTATGGGCATCAGGCCTTTTAAAGGCTTAACTTGTTTTGTATCTCGAAAATTCTCCACACTATCATCCACCATGTTTGTTTTTGTTCCTTTTATCTTAGAATCACTTTTCAATTTGTTTGTCTTGTCTTTTGGCGAATTCAGTTCATCAATGATTTCGTATATGCCAGCTTCAAATGATTCTGTAACATCATCAGATAACGATTTATGGAAGTTTTTGGTGGCTAGATCTGTCAGTTGTTTTTTTAACTCTTTCTTTTTTTCTATAGTGATAGGTGCTTCATCAATAGCTTCTTCAAATCCAAGTAACATTTTTTTTTGAGTTTTACTTTGTAACCCCTTTAAATCTTTGACTCGTGTTGACAATTTGGGAGGTACACCTTGCAAATTGTCTACATTTTCGTCGACCATGCTTAATAACGCACGTTTAAATTTGTTTTTTTCATCTTTAGGTATTTGAAGCTCATCTAGTATTTCAGCTATGCCAATTTTTATGGCATCTTGCACGTCATCTGACAAAGGCTTTTTTAAATTATCAGAAGCCATTTTTTTTAATTTTCTGTTTAATTTCATCTTTGTTTCTGCAGGAATGGTTGATTCTTCAATTAGCTGTTCAATTCCTTGCAAAATACTTTCTTCCGCTTTAGTTTTATCAATATCTCGCAAATTGGCCACATTTTCGTCATTCATATTTATGAGTGCACGTTCCAATATATCTTTCTCAGATTTGGGTATTTCCAGCTCATCTAGTATATCAGCTATGCCGGTTTTCGTGGCATCTAGCACGTCATCTGACAAAGGCTTTTTCAAATTATCAGCAGTCACATTTTTCCATTTCCTCTTCAATTCCATCTTTTTTTCTTCAGGGATGGCTGAGTTTTCAATAATCTTTTCAATTCCTTGCAAAATACCTTCTTTTGCTTTTGTTTCATCAATTTCTTCTCCCAAATTGTCCAAATAGTCATTGGTCATGTTTATTAATGCATGTTTCAATTTATTTTTCTCTGGCTTATGTATTTGCAGCTCATCAAGTATATCAGCTATGCCGATTTTTATGGCATCGTGCACGTCACCGGTGAAGGGCTTGTTCAAATTTTCAGTAGCCATTTTTTTCAATTTCCGTTTCATTTCTATCTTTTTTTCTTCGGGGATGGCTGATCCTATAATTATCTTTTCAATATCTTGCAAAATACTTACTTTCGCTTTAGTTTTATCATCATCTCGTAAATTACCCACATTTTCGTCAGTCATATTTATGAGTACACGCTTCAATTTATCTTTTTCAGATTTGGGTATTTGCAGCTCCTCTAATATATCAGCTATGCCGATTTTCATAGCATCTTGCACGTCATCGCTAAAGGGCGTTTTCAAATTATCAGTAGCCATTTCTTTCAATTTCCGTTTCAACTCCATCTTTTTTTCTTCAGGAATGACTGATTCTTTAATGATCTTTTCAATTCCTTGTAAAATACTTTCTTTCGCTTTAGTTTTATCAACATCTCGCAAATTGGCTACATTTTCGTCAGTCATATTTATGAGTGCACGTTTCAGTTTATCTTTCTCAGATTTGGGTATTTCCAGCTCATCTAGTATATCAGCTATGTCGATTTTTATGGAATTTTGCACGTTTTCTGACAAAGGCTTTTTTAAATTATCAGCAGCCATTTTTTTCAATTTCCTGTTCAATTCCATCTTTTTTTCTTCAGGGATGGCCGATTCTTCAACGATCTTTTCAATTCCATGCAAAATATTTTCTTTTGCTTTTGTATCATTAACGTCTTTTACGGGCTGCTTTGCTTTTCGAAAATGGTCGTCACTCATGTTTATTAATTCACGTTTCAATTTATCCTTCTCTGCTTTAGGTATTTGCAAGTCTTCTAGTATATCAGCTATGCCGATTTTTATGGCATCTTGCATGTCATCGCTAAAGGGCTTTTTCAAATTATCAGTAGCCATTTCTTTCAATTTCCGTTTCAACTCCATCTTTTTTTCTTTAGGAATGACTGAATCTTTAATGATCTGTTCAATTCCTTGGAGAATATTTTTTGGATTCGCTTTATTTTTATCAACATCTCGCAAATTGGCCACATTTTCATCCGTCATATTTGTGAGTGCACGTTCCAATTTATATTTCTGAGATTTGGGTATTTGCAGCTTATCTAGTATATCAGCTATGCCGATTTTTACGGCATCTAGCACGTCATCTGACAAAGGTTTTTTCAAATTAGCAGCAGTCACTTTTTTCAATTTCCTTTTCAATTCCATCTTTTTTTCTTCAGGGATGGCTGATTCTTCAATAATCTTTTCGATTCCTTGCAAAATACCTTCTTTTGCTTTTGTTTCATCAATTTCTTCTATGAGCTGTTTTTCTTCTCCCACATTGTACAAATAGTCATTGGTCATGTTTATTAATTGACGTTTCAATTTATCCTTCTCTGCTTTAGGTATTTGCAAGTCTTCTAGTATATCAGCTATGTCGATTTTTATGGCATCTTGCATGTCATCGCTAAAGGGCTTTTTCAAATTATCAGTAGCCATTTCTTTCAATTTTCGTTTCAATTCCATCTTTTTTTCTTTAGGAATGACTGAATCTTTAATGATCTGTTCAATTCCTTGGAGAATATTTTTTGCTTTCGCTTTAATTTTATCAACATCTCGCAAATTGGCCACATTTTCGTCCGTCATATTTGTGAGTGCACGTTCCAATTTATATTTCTGAGAATTGGGTATTTGCAGCTTATCTAGTATATCAGCTATGCCGATTTTTACGGCATCTAGCACGTCATCTGACAAAGGTTTTTTCAAATTATCAGCAGTAACATTTTTCAATTTCCTTTTCAATTCCATCTTTTTTTCTTCAGGGATGGCTGATTCTTCAATAATCTTTTCGATTCCTTGCAAAATACCTTCTTTTGCTTTTGTTTCATCAATTTCTTCTATGAGCTGTTTTTCTTCTCCCACATTGTCCAAATAGTCATTGGTCATGTTCATTAATGCACGTTTCAATTTATTTTTCTCTGGCTTAGGCATTTGCAGCTCATCTAGTATATCAGCTATACCGATTTTTATGGCATCTTGCACGTCATCGGTGAAGGGCTTGTTCAAATTGTCAGTAGCCATTTTTTTCAATTCCCGTTTCAATTCTATCTTTTTTTCTGCAGGAATGGCTGATTCTTCAATGACCTTTTCAATTCCTTGCAAAATACTTTTTTGTGCTTTTACTTGGTCAATTTCTTCTATGGGCTGTTTTGCTTCTCGCAAATTGTTCAAACAGTCGTTGGTCATGTTTATTAAAGCATGTTTCAATTTATTTTTCACTGGTTTAGGTATTTGCAGCTCCTCTAGTATATCAGCTATGCCAATTTTAATGGCATTTTGCATGTCATCGCTGAAGGGCTTTTTCAATTTATCAGTAGCCATTTTTTTCAATTTCCGTTTTAATTCCATCTTTTTTTCTTCAGGAGTGGCTGATTCTTCAATAATATCTTCAATACCTTGTAAAAAAAAATCTTTCAATTTATTTGCATCAAATTCTTCAAAGGGGATCAGGCCTTTTCCGGTCAGGTTTTGTTTGTGCTTGCCATTTGCGTGTTCACTTGATCTTTGTTTTAATTGAACATATTCTTTTTCTACATGTTTTCTTTCGCTCAGCAATTTGCTGTATTCATCTATTGCAGCAGCTAATTCATTTTTCAGATCATTTTTCTTCCCTTTTGGTAAGTTCAGTTCGTCAAGGATTTCATTTACTCCATCTATAAGTGCTTCTGCAATATCTTCTGCCGGTTTCTTGTAGTTTATTGTGGCCATATCCTTCAACGTCTGCTTCAAATCGGTTTTCTTCTCTTTCGGAATTGGTGCTTCTTCAACGGCCTGTTCTATTTCTTGTAAAATATATTCCAGTTTTATGTTTTCTATTTTTTTTAAATTCTTAGTTAATTGGTCAATCTCGTTTGTATCTTCTTTCCTTTGTTGTGTATCTAACTTTTTTGCCAGTTTATTTGTTAAACTCCTTCTTTTTTCTTCTGGCATGTCGTCTTTAACTATGTTTGAGACGTCATCTAAGATTGTGTACTTTTCTTCATCAGAAAGAGAAGTATCGAAATTTCTGGCTAGCATGGATTTCAATTTATTTATCAAATGTGTTTTTACATCCCTCGGGATTGGGGACTTTTCAATTATATTGCATATATCTTCTAATAGTTTATTTCTTATCTTATTTAAATCATGCCTTAAATTTGATAAAGCTTCATTAAAATCTTTAGAAATAGTTTCACCAACCGCCTTTTTTAGAACATCCTTTTTATGTTGAGGTATTGATAGATCACCAACTACATCATTAATATCTTTTTTAATAATTCTAAGGACTTCATCTGAAAGATGACGGTCTTCATTATCTGTGAGTATATCCTGTATACTCTTCTTCAACTCTTTCTTTTTCCCAGTATCTATGGAATACTTGTCAATAACAATGCCAACGTCTTTCTCTACTTTGTTTTGTATGTCACACACACATTTAGGTGAACAAATATTCAAATATTTCGACGCAACAGCCGATAACATTTTTTTCAAAGAACCTACAATACTGTTGTCTTCGGAAATTGGACATCTTTCAACTATATCACTAATTTCATCGTGGATAGTATTTTTGACATTGCTAGGCAATGGTTTATACATATTTTTTGACAGTGTTCCCTTAACTTGCTGCATCAAATCTTTCTTTTTATCCGTATTTATTGGGAGTTCTTTGACTGCATTTCTGACATCATTTGCGATATTTTGTTTTAAATTACTTCTATCTCTGGTTAGTCTTCTTAGTCTTGTACACGATATATCAAAATTACTGTTTATCATATTACCTAACGAATTCTTCAGCTTTAAACGAGTTTCTTTAGGTATGTCTATGCTACTAAAAGCATCATCCATATCCTCCATTATTGCTTCCTTCACATCATCATGAGCTTCTTTAGATGTTAAGGATAACCTGTGTAAATGGTTTTCTACAATTTTGATGGCCTTGTTTCTCAACTTTCCTTTTTTACCTTGTGATATTGGCATGTTTTCAATGATATCAAAAATATCTTTTACCATCGCTTTTTTTATCTGTTCTTTGTGGTATTTGTTTGAAGGCAAAAGGTTAAGTTTATCCATTAGTTCTTCAACGTGTACACCCAACTCAAAAGAATTTACAGAGAAGTCAGCATCAACTAGATAATTTAATATGTTGTTTGCCAAATTCTCATTTTCCTGCTCTCTGCCTTCTATTATCACTTTACCAAGTTCTTTAATGATTTTCTCAAATTTCCGTGGATGTAAATCAGAAGCGCCTGGTAAGTTACTAAGCCAATCAATGAAAACTTCAGTAAGTTCATCTTGATCTAGCCTTTCCATTTCGTTTATTTGCACAGTATTTGACAGCTGCTTCATTAACTCATCAATTAATTCATCCATTGTATCAATCGCAATACCTAAGTAATCCACAAATTGATGTATTTCTTCTTTCATTTTTTCAACAACGCATTCGTCATCGATCCCTTGAGACTTCAGTTTGTTTAATTTTCTGGCTAAACCTTCGATCAGTTTAGGATCTTTTTTAAGTTCTCCACACAAACCGTGTTCACATATCCAATCAGATACATTTTCTTCAAACTCATCTGTCAAATCAGTCGTATCGCCTAATAAATTCACGTTTCTTGGTATACTTACTATTTCTGTGGCCAATTTATTTGCCGTCTTCTTTAACATTACCATATCACCATCGAATTTTAAAGCTAACTCTACAAGTAATTCGATTATTACTTTTCTTAATGTGTGTGTATATTTGATATCACATAATGGCCTATCAACAGCCACGGACTTGAGTTTGTTGACAAACTTATCAATAATGGTTTCCTTATCTACATCTTCACCATCGTCTTCAAAATCCATGTTTAGAACCCATTTTTTTACAATATCCCTAAATCTATCAGGTTTTCTTAGGACGCTTAAAATTCTCTCTGTAAGCTTATCAGCTAATTGATTTTTGAAGAGCTTTTCATCTTTCTTATCCTTACCAGGATTCCACAAAGGAAAATCATCAACGAAACTTTTGATCTCATTTCGAGCAATATTATCGAAGTTCTCATCATCAGGCAATTGTTTTAAAGTTTTCCGTAATTCTTTGACTACTGTGTCTCTTTTCTTTTTACTATCTGAACATTCGATGCTGTGTACGGGAACGTCTTTTAGCCATTCGGATATTTCTTCATCGATTCGTTTGTTATAGTATGCTTGGTCTTGGGATTTATTGGCACAAACACAAGACATGCCGCGACAGCAGCCTGTTTTCGTTGTAGTTTTGCAGCTACACGCTGTAGTATTGGTGGAGGCGTCGGGGTTATTGATACACTGCGTTGCCTTGGTACAGTAGCAATCGGTTCTAGTACATTGACATTCGGCTTGCTCCTGTGAAAAAAAAAATACAGTATACCTAAGCTATTCAGAGTCAATGACTATAAAGTTATGAATGGCTCATAACATAATTAGTCATAGCAACACTACTTTTATGTTATTATTACAACTGTGACTGCCTCGTTGGTCTCAGTGGTCGCGAGTGCTAATTAATGTGGGAGCCTGAGTTCGATTTCCAGGTTATTTAGATTTTCTATTAACAGTTTCTCAGCAGTAGCGATTAGCAGTGACCCCTTTTACATGGCAAAACATAACTGACGAAATGGTGTACCATACACCTCTATGCTCCCTAAAGGGGTGGGCCCTTCAATGTGATAATGAAAGTATTCAATGCTGGTAAGTGAAATTGGTACTTTCAAAATCAGCCTATAATATTCCCACACCTGGGACACAGGCCTTCTCTCAAAAAGAGGGAGTGGGCCGTAATCCACCACGGGGGCCCAGTGCGGCTTGGCGTATGTCACATGTCTTCGATTTTTGGTTCTAGGATATGCTGGTTTCCTCACGATGCTTTCTTTCACCGTTTTGAAAGCAGTGATGATGTAATAATTACCATGACATTCAATTCATAAGTTGCGGCCATTACCACTGGGCCACCACTGCTTAACAGTAATCTATGCAAAATAAAAAGCTAACTAATTATACTTGCACAGCTATTAATTACAAATGTAATATGAAGAATAACATAGTAACGGAAACACTAATAAACAAAAACTATGAAGATGATGATAAATCAACAAAAGTTGCAGAACAAAAAGATTAGGATGATGATGTTAAGATAAATATGAAAATGAACAAGAATTATCATAAAACAAAGATACAACAACAACAACAATAATAGATGTAAAACTTACAGTCGAAGGTATCGCACATCCGCTGAAAGACTGAATGAGGCGCGATATAACAGAGCCGGATGCTGTGTGTCACAAAATTGAATATACTAGTAGACATACGAGAAATATTAAAGGTCCTAAATCCTTTCGAGTTGTGGAACGACCATTATTTCTATCTATTATGTATCCAGAGGGAAGCGACGACAGGAAATCATCATCTGCTTAACCTTCTCCCAACTATGTTTGAGGTCGACCGCCAGTCTGCGGCTGAATACCAGTATTTTACATGGACTACCTATCTGACCTCCACAACCCAGCTACTGGTAACACGATTTCTGGTTATCAGACTTTCGGACTCTGACGATAGGTCAGACGTAGACCGTAATATGCCACCGTGGCATATGTCAATATGCCCACTTTCCTGGGTGGTATATATACCAACCAGAATCGAATGCAAGGTCTCTACCTGGCATCAGATTTCTGAGGGAAGAGAATCTGATGAGGATGTTCGATATTTTAGATAATTTTGTTTCACTTGAGAACCGTAACTTCTCGGGGTACATAAATATTGTGCTCAATTGGTGGCAGACCCAAGCTATCACTCACCGCAGTATGTTGTACCACTAACTGGACGCACTGTATGAAAGGCGGATCCAGGATTTATGTCTGAGAGGTGGGCCAGACAGTTAAGAGGTGTCTTCCACATCTAGATTGCACTATGCTGTTTTTGGGATTAATTTATTTTCAATGACACAAGAACAACTACAAACAAAAGTACGGTCGTGGGGGCGTCAGGGAAGAAGTTCCTTACGCGATACTCGCACGCACACACTCTTAGTAACGCTCCCAATCAGAAGGTCGGTAAGGGAAAATGTCATTGTTTGCAGAACGTCTATCTAAGGGACAGTGTCTAGAGTGGCAAAAACGACCTGCGAGTAAAACGTCCAAACTGTGAAATCGTCAATAATGCAAAAGGTCAGGGACAATCAAGAAAACAATGGAAAAAACTGAAAAGTTCATTAATTGAATTTTTTAAAGAAACAAAATACACTCTTTTAAACCCCGACGGAAAAAGAGTGGCGGTATAAGTTTATCGTGAGTATCTGTGTGTCTTTCTGCGCCTTCGTAGCTCCCAAACAGCTGAACCGATTGTGTTTTTGTTTTATTTTTTTTTTGTTTTAACGGTTACTTGATCGAGAGTGCTCTTAGCTATGATTTAAGAAAATCGGTTCCGCCGTTTAAAGATTATCAGCTCTTTTCTAGTTGATGAATGGATTTGAGCATCTTCCACAGGTCCGATCGATTTAAAATTTGGTATTCTGTTACTTCAATGATATTAGTAACCTTGAACTGATGCTGCAGCATCAGCTGGAATTTGTAGGATAACCAACTCCCTCACGGCACGGAAAACGGCTATCGCTCAGCATTATGCTGCGACCCTTTGCAAGACACAGCCCCAGCCGGTGCTGACGTTATGACGACGTCCGGTGGAGCAAACATTGTTAGGACCCTGTACCAGTACAGGGTACTTACGAACGTTGCACTTAAATAAAATGTGGCTTAACCTCAAAGATACTTGCGTAAAATCATCTAAAAGAACGATCTATAAAAAGAGATCTAAAAAAGTAATGGTCAAACCACAGAAAATAAAATATCTAAGTAAGCAGAACAATAAGAGCACAATGTTAGCTCTTTTCTAGGAAGATAGAACAAAACTGGAACAAAACCGGCTAGTCCTAAAGAATAGGTCGACGGGGACGTGAAGGAGAATTTTTAAAATGCATGTTTATGTCAGTAAAATGTTTTAATATGTGATGTGAGTAAGGAGCGTAGATAGAGAATTGTATAGATTAGCTGTCAGCGTATACCTTATGAGATAGCGATAGTCTTTGACAGTGACTTGTAAACAGGAACTATCTAATGTAGTCGGGTAATACTTTCCAAAGAAATCGTACCGTGACAGGCGTTTTGTTGGGCCCCAGTTGCAGGCTAAGAAACACAAACAGTTGGGGCCAGACAAAAAGTTTGGATACGCGATAGAGAAAATATATCTGTCTCGTTTACTCTTACTAATTTAATAAGCGTGTTTTTGTCTCATTATTATTATATACTGACTTGTCTATTGCAATACAATGTAAAGTAAGGAGTGTTCATGAATTTTGTTTATGACAAAATTATCAAATACAATAGTTACCTTGGTATTCCTCCGGTTCATCCTCCTGAAAAGAAGACAAAATTGATTTAGCTTTTAAAATTTTCAGGAACACTACTCATGGGCATCGTGTTATTACCCAGTAACCGGGTTGTAGAGGTCAGACAGGCAGTCGCTCCATGTAAAATGCTAGTATACAGCTGCATCTGGTTAGATTTGAAACCGACCCCAACATCGTCGCGAAAAGGTTAGCAGTTGATGATGTTGATTGGAATACTAAGCTCGTTGGATAAAATGCAATTACTGGCTTATATGACAACGTTTTAGTCAATAAAGAAGATTGCATTGATTTGCTTCGTACTCCTAGATGAAACTGAAGAGCAGAAACACTCGAGCGTACTTTATTACTATACTATAAGCTATTTTGCCCACCAACCCGCATTTTGTCCGCGTGAAATGAAATAAAATTGCTTTTTCTGTAAATAGGATAATTATCGGAATCACTTTTACAACCAAATAAAAAAAAATAGGCAAGATGGATTCGAAATTTCCTATCGACTACCCCGGAGAACTTTCTTTTTAACATAGGCGCCACAGATAGCCCCCTTTGCAGGGGCTGCCTTGACGCCGAGGAATCAGCCGCCCACGTTATCCTGGAGTGCGAGGCTGTGGCTTCTCAACGGGAAGAAATCCTCGGAACAGTGAGGTCGCTCCGCGAAGCCTGTGAAGCCCCCAGGAGGCTTCTGTGCTTTTGGGCGGAGCTAGGCTGGCTGTGTTAGCCAGTATCCCCACGCACAACGGACCAAATGAGAGTCTAAGTGCGGAAAAGGGAGTCCCAATCATCATCATCATCATCATCTACCCCTGAGAAGAAATGGCGAAACAAACTCAGAGGTCAGTCCCTTTAAAAAAAGTCCACACGTAATCTTGGTCAGATCCTGTGAGAACCATGTAGATAAGTGTCTGAAATGGTCTTTCGAGGAAAGAACCACAAAGAATTGAGTGGATCTCTCTTGGCAGTGCAAGCATTTGTCAGTAATCGTGTAGCTCAACTTAGAAGTTAAGGAGCTCAACAAATCGACGAACAATGAAACGGTCCAAAGAAAGGACGTAATGGTGGATTACGTCCCGCTCCCCCACACATAGAGGAGGCTTGAGTCACAGCAGTGCGAATATTAAAGGCTACAGTCATTATGAGCTCCATCAGCTCGTTCCGAATTGGTGTACGGGTACCGATGTAATTACAGGCACAAGTATGAGACATTTTAGCTTTGTCACTTGGATGGCAGTTGCATTATTGCAGTTATCGGCGACAGTGACCACTATAATTACTATCATAAGGAGTCATCCATTATCTACTGCCTAGCCTTTTCCAAACGATCATCATCACCATCAGCCTATAATGTTTCCACTGTTCCAAACGACGCTGTTGTCTAATCGATGAGCTCCTTAAGTTCTGAGTAAAGCTGCATAATTACTGACAAGTACGTGCACTGATTGGACTGTTCCACTCAATCTGTCTGGTTCTTTCCTCAAAATACCATTTCAGACACCAATCTACATGGTCATCACTTGATCTTACCATGGGTATGTCTGGACTTTAAAAGAGACTGACCTCTGAGTTTGTTTCGGCCTTACTTCTCAGAGTAGTCAGATAGGAAACGCCGACCTCATCTACTTAGTTTTTAAAATATGATTGACGGGTAAAAGTATTTGTCCAAACCTACTTACACAAATAAAATCATCTATCAAACGGGTGCAGCTGAATACCAGTATTTTACATGGAACGACTGCCCATCCATCTGACCGCCACAACCCAGTAATACGATACCCTCGGTCCCTGTTTGTCATACTTTAGGGCTTCTCACTACCAGTAACGACTGTCAAAGATCTACGAATGGCACGGCTTGCTTGCTAAAAATAAGTTACAAGATACTAGCGACTCACCCCCCTGCTAGGTATGGTTTTTACGGCTTGAGAAAACATCGAGATGTCTTCATAATATCTAAGTACATAAACATTCCGGAATAAATCCTCCAAATGATGGTGAAGCCCGTATCAAAATCGGTTGCGTAGTTTAGAAAAACAACACGGTCACACAGACAAACACGACAGACATGAAAAGCGACTTTAATTTATAATATATGTAGATATATATATGATGATACGTACCATAACGTCACTGGCCCTATCGTTCTTGTTGGAGCAAACCTTCTTGTGCTGGTTGAACCTGTTCTTGAGCTTCGGACACACCTGGAACACCTGCGGGAGTCACTATTATATCTTAAGACTTCTGAAATGGCACTTTGACTCGTGGGAGGGTAGATCTAGATTGTGGTAGATCGATGACATATCGGGAAAGAGATGGGAGCTATACGACATTTTTAGCTGTCTCTCTTTCCCATACTGAAGTAAGATTAATACTACTAAAGACATCCCCCCCTGATCGATCCACGCTCGAAATTTTAATGTGAGTGAAGTGAGTCTGCCATATATATTATTAACTCAATTGTACAAAAAAAAACTAAGCATTTATTTTAATTAAACCATCTAAAGGCACATTTGAATTGTCAAAGAGTCGGTCAGTTAGTTAGTTAGAAAGTTGAAGCTAGGTAGTTGCCCATCATAGAGGACAGGCTCTTGCCGGAGAAACGCCTGCGACCGCCGCTCGCGGCGGACAGTAGGCCACGCCAGCCTGAGCTGTCCTCCCAGGACGCCCACCTTCCGTCCACCACCCCATCGAACCAGCAAGGGTGGACGAAGGTGAAAAAGGGCAAAAAGAAGGCCAAGACGGTGGCTGCCCCTGCCACCCCCGCCACCACCCCTACCGGCCCGCCTCAGAAAACAGGCAAGGGAAAGGGGAAGGGAAAGACGTCGGCCCCGAAGCCCAACGCCGCTGCTCCCGCTGCTGCTCCTGCAGCTAATGGGGCCCCCGCCGCCAAGTCAAAGAGGAAGCTGGTTCCTCCGAAGACCGCAGCCGTAGTGGTGACGCTCACCGCTGAGGCTGTGGAGCGGGGGGAGACGTACGCGTCCGTAATGATGCGGGCGCGTGCCAACGCCGATCCCACCCAGCTGGGGATCGGCACAGTCTCCTGCCGCCGAACCCAGGCCGGGGCTCGAATGTTCGAGTTCCCGGGGGCTCAGGGCGGCGCCAACGCGGACCTCTTCGCAACCAAGCTGCGAGAGGTCATCGCCGACGCGGCCAAGGTCACCAGGCCCGTAAAGTCAGTGGCCTTGGAGGTGACCGACCTCGACGACTCGGTCACCAAAGAGGAGGTGGTGGCGGCGGTCGCTGCGATGGGGGGCTGTGGCGTCACAGCGGTGCAAGGTCGGGCCATCAGGCCTGGCCGCGGCGGCATGGGCACCATTCGCCTCGAGTGCCCAGTCGCCGCAGCTGCAGCCGTCCTAGCCAAGGGACGGCTGACTGTCGGGTTCAGCTCGGGTGTAGTCCGGGCACTTGCAGCCCAGCCTCTGCGCTGCTACAAGTGTCTTGGAGTCGGACACACTCGGGCCCTTTGTCCGTCCGAGGTCGACAGGGCGGACAAATGCTTCCGCTGTGGCAAGGAAGGCCACAAGTCGGCCTCCTGCGAGGCCGCCACGCCGCACTGTGCGGTGTGTGCCGCCAGTGGCTGCCCGGCAGGCCACGTGATGATGGGGAGGAAGTGCAATCCTCCCCCTAAGAAGGGCAAAGCACAGGCGCTGATCCGGCCTGTCGCTGCCACCGTTGCCGTCCCTGAGGCTGGGACATCGGCGGCGGTTGTGGAAGGGGGTGCGATGTCTGTCGATGGATAGTTCGGTCAAGCATCGCATCCTCCAGGCGAACACCAACCACTGCAGAGCGGCCCAGGATCTGCTGATGCAGACCATGGCCGAGTGGTTGGTGGACGTGGCGGCTGTCGCCGAGCCGTACTCAGTCCCTGGCCGTTGGCTGGGCGATCGGGACGGCTTGGTGGCATTGGTGACGCGGTCTTCCACGGACTCCCCTCCCCTCTCGCTCTTAGAGAGGGGACCGGGATACGTGGCCGCCGCGTGGGGAGAATTAGCCCTTGTGGGCGTCTATTTCTCCCCGAACCGCCCTCTCTCGGATTTCGAGAACTTTCTCGAAATCCTCACCGCGGTGGTCGGGAGGGCGGCGCCACGCCAGGTCGCCGTACTGGGTGACCTGAACGCCAAGTCGACGGCCTGGGGCAACCCGGCCGGGTCCTGCAACGTCCGGGGACGCGCCGTGGAGTTTTGGGCGGCGTCGTGCGGTGTGTCCCTCCTGAACAGAGGGACCGTTCACACGTGTGTGCGGCAACGGGGAGGATCAGTGGTCGACGTATCGTTTGCCACCCCCGTGCTAGCCGCCCACGTCGTGAACTGGCGGGTGGAGATGGTGGAGACCTTGTCGGACCACCGATATGTGCGGTTCGACATCAGCTCCACCCAGAGCTCCCGGGGAATTGCTCCAGGCTCGGGCCAATCTGCGTTCCCACGGTGGGCTCTCACCCGCCTGGACCGAGAGGCTGCGGAGGAGGCGGCGTTCGTCCAGGACTGGCTCGCACCTCCTGTCGAGGTCCTGGACGTGGACGCCGCAGCGGCTCAGCTGAGGAGGTCGCTGACCGAGGTGTGCAACTCCAGCATGCCCCGGTCTCGCCGCCCAGCTCCCCGCCGCGCCGTCTATTGGTGGTCGGAGGAACTGGCGGGGCTCCGAACCGCCTGCGTGGCGGCCAGGAGGGCCTACACGCGGAGTCGAAGGCGCAGGCACCGAGACCCCACCAACGAGGAGGCCCTCTATGCCACGTACGTCGACGCCAAGACGGTCTTGAAGTCGGCTATGCGCACGGCCGAAGATTCGGCGAGAGCCGAAATGCTGGAGGGTCTCGACAGGGACCCATTTGGAAGACCATACAAGGCGGCGCGGAATAAACTGCGCCCCTGCGGTCTTCCACTGACGGAGACCCTCGAGCCGGCGTTGCTGGACGGGGTGGTCCGGTCCCTGTTTCCGTCCAGGACCGACTTCACCCCGCCAGTGATGGATCCCCCGCGGGAGGCGGCTCCGCCGGAGGAGGAGGTCCCCCCCCCGGTGACGGCGGTGGAACTTTGCGCGGGGACTCTACACCTCCGCGCAAAGAACACAGCCCCAGGGCCGGACGGCGTTCCCGCACGGGTGGTGGCCATCGCCGCCTCACAGATGGAGGAGAGGTTTCGGGACCTCTTCAGCGCGTGTCTTACGACTGGGAGGTTCCCGAAACCTTGGAAGGAGGGGCGGCTATGCCTGCTCCGAAAGGAGGGACGCCCGGCGGACTCCCCCTCGGCTTACCGGCCCATCGTCCTGCTCGATGAGGTCGGTAAGTTGTTCGAGGGGATAATCGCCGACCGGCTAAAGAGCCTGCTGGGGACGGTGGAGCCGGACCTGTCGGACGCCCAATTCGGTTTCCGACGGGGTCGTTCGACGGTCGACGCGCTGGCCCTACTCAAGGGCCAGGTGAGGGAGGCCGTGGAGGCGGGCGACGGAGTGCTGGCGGTGTCATTCGACATAGCCAACGCCTTCAACTCCGTCCCCCACTCGACAATCTTGGAGGCGCTCCGGTACCACGGAGTGCCTCAGTACCTGCGCCGACTCTTGGCCAGCTACTTGGAGGACCGGGTGGTCCTCCTCGCAGACAAAACGGCCACAGTGAGGCGATACGGCGCAGAGTCTGGTGTTCCACAGGGGTCGGTCCTAGGACCACTGCTGTGGAACATTGGATTCGACTGGCTCCTGCGGGGAACCCTCCTCCGTGGCACGAGCGTCATCTGTTACGCGGATGACACCCTCCTCGTCGCCCGGGGGAGGGACTTCAGGGAGGCGGCCAGTCTGGCCTCTGCCGGCGGATCCTTAGTGGCAGGAAGGATTCGCCGCCTCGGACTGAAGGTTGCGCTGCACAAAACCGAGGCCGTGTATTTTCACGGTCCACGGCAGCGCATCCCTCCCGACGGCCACATTATAGTGGAGGGCGTCAGGATCGAGGTCAAGGCCCAGATGAAGTACTTGGGCCTTGTCCTCGACAGCAGGTGGCGCTTCGGCCCACACTTTAGCGGGCTGTCGACGCGCCTGCTGAAGGCCGCGAACGCCTTGTCGTGGCTCCTCCCGAATCTGGGGGGTCCGAAGGCGCGATGCCGGCGCTTGTATGCCGGCATCCTCAGGAGCATGGCCCTTTACGGGGCCCCAATCTGGGCAGACTCCCTCCACAGACGGGAGAACGCCACGGCCATCCGCAGGCCCCAAAGGGCCATTGCACTGCGGGTGGCGAGGGCCTACCGCTCGGTGGGCTTCTCTGCGGCGTGCGCTCTGGCCGGCACCCCTCCTTGGGAGCTCGAGGCGTGGGTGCTGACCAGAGTGTACGAATGGACGGCGCGCCGTAAGGCGCTCGGGGAGCCCCCCGCCGCAGAAGAGCGGGAGGCCGTGCGGCAAGAGGCGAAGGACGCAATCGTCCATCACTGGACGGAGGACCTCGCCACTGCCGCATTTGGCCGCCGAACACTGGACGCGCTCGGGCCGGTCCTGAAGGATTGGCTCGAGCGGTCCCACGGTTTCCTCTCTTTCCGTCTGGTGCAGGTGTTGTCCGGCCACGGGTGCTTCGGATCGCACCTGCATCGGATCCAAAGGGAGGAGACCCCGTCGTGCCACGACTGTGGCGCGGCGGAGGACACGGCGCAGCACACTCTCGAGGTGTGCCCAGCCTGGTCCGAGCTGCGCCACACACTGGTCGCAGCGGTCGGGCAGGACCTCTCGCTTCCCGGCGTCGTCAACTCGATGCTGGAAAGCGAGGGGGCCTGGGCAGCGGTCGCCTCCTTCTGCGAAGAGGTAATGTCACAGAAGGAGGCGGCGGAGCGCGTGCGGGAGGAAGACCCTCTCGCGGCGCCGCTCCGCAGGCGAAGACGGGGCGTGAGACGGCGGTTGTATGATCGTCGTCACGCGCCTCCAGGTGGTGAACAGCGGGAGACAGGCACGGGGGCGCCTTCTCCTGCATTGCACTGCTCACCACCCACGTCGTCAGTCATTCCTGGGCCCCTCCCCCCCGACGGGAGGGGCCCGCCGGGCCCGCCGTAAAGGCGGGCGGTCGTCGGCGGGGGGCAGGATGGAAAGGCTCTGCCGATTCCCAGTCCCCCTCCACTCAGACGATGCGGGAATGCCGCTGGGTTGTTTAGTGGGTATACCGGTTCTACCGGGGAGTCCCACATACCCCACCCGTCCCCCGATGGGTGGGCATGCGTAATGCATTTTTCCCAGCGCAAACAAAAAAAAAAAAAAAAAAAAGGTAGTTGCCCATTCCAAAACGTAGATGTATATGGAGAAGAACGTGCTAGAAACTCCAAGGAGACTCTTTTAAATCAAGATATTACAAAATCCTGGGTACTTATTCTTGTTCCTTCTATATGTGAGAACAATGTAAAAAAATTAAATAAAGAAACAATTCAAAATATTATAAGATTACACCATAAACCTCACAGAATAAAGAATCCCAAGGCGTTGTACCGTGCTATTTACAAACTAAAATGTATTATAAATGTAACATACAAACCTACTTCTATAAGTAGACGAGCGCGTCAAAGACAATATCATTCCGACGATTATACAGGGCGTCCCACGGATATGCCACATGGAGGGAAAGTACCTTGAATATTGTAGATGGAACATTTTACTGAAAGAAGACATTATTTGAATTTAAAAAAACAATTTAAACTGCATTCATAGATATTTAAATAATTACATGGTTGAACCGGAAATCGAACCCGTTACATGAGAAAAGTAATCAGCCTGTAGCTTTATCATACCGATCGAAAGGCTTCATCATAAGGATTATTTTTTGCTAAATAACATAGTGTCAAAAATAAAAGGAAGACCATGAATTTTAACATTTTTAATACAAAATCAAATGATCAAAATGAGTCCCTTGCTGTTGAATACAAAGTCCCACTCTTTTGATTATTTCGATTTGTTGCATACAACCAGGTACCTACTAATTACGTATCTCTTTATCATTATAACACTTTATTTTTTGCACTTAAATTATTATAGGGAAATGATGCGTAATTCTCAAGTGGCTACATTTATTAGTGATAGGTACCTATGATAATGTCAGTTGTATGTCCTTACGGCAATGTCAGCTTTTCATTTTTCTGAACAAAATTTCACATCAAATGTTAAAATTCATGGTCTTCCTTTTATTTGTGACACTATGTTATTTAGCAAAAAATAATCCTTATGATGAAGCCTTTCGATCGGTATAATAAAGCTACAGGATGCTTATTTTTCTCATGTAACGGGTTCGATTTCCGTTTCAACCATGTAATTATTTAAATATCTATGAATGCAGTTAAAATTATATTTAAATTCAAATAATGTCTTCTTTCAGTAAAATGTTCCATCTACAATATTCAAGGTACTTTGTGTGACATATCCGTGGGACGCCCTGTATATAGATTAAGTAAATTTAGTAAAAACAAAATGAATATAATTGAGAGTGCGAATCACAAACATCACTCTGAAAGGACCGGGCTCAAGATTGAGATTGTGATACATTTTTATTTCGGGCCCGTGTTTCGGTCGACCATCGATAATGTTTTGCTGCCATCAATAACGACTGGTCGTTGACAATCGACAATTTAGGTGCACAAATCAATTAGGAAATGAACAAATGAGGCTTAGGCGCTTGAATTTGCAGCTAGAGGCACTAGTGTAGAGTAAGGTCTCTAGAAATGTCAAATGTCAGTGAACATTCACTGTTTGCGGGATTTTTTGCCGCGGATTTTTTATTATTCTTATTTGTTGTAAATATTGTGCAACGTATGGGTTTGTCCTCCATAGAAAAGTGTAAAAGTCCACCTTTATTGACGTGTAAAAGTGTTTGTACAAAACTACACACGGAAATAAAATCATTTATAATTTACCAGACACAAAACCCGTCTGGTTGGACGGTCCTCCCTTTTCTATGGAGGATGAGTGAACTTCACACCCTGTAAAACCATATATAGGTTATATATAATATGAAAACGAAATCTTTGAAGCGTGATTTTTTTAATTTATTATCAACGTGTGTTAGTTCCAAAGAAAAATTTGAAAAAAACCCGTCATGTGCGGTTTAAACTTGCGTGGAGAGCGTTCCGTGTGATGAATTTATGTTATCCACCAAAGACATTTTATGTAGCTAGATAATGTCTTGGCAACCCCAAGACTCACATAACGCTTTCACTGTTAAAAAGTTATCAAATTTAAGGCCTATCTCTATAAACTTTACAGCTCGGTCAAAATGTATGGCTTGGCCGTTCCGTGGCCGTCGCACAGACACTCCTATGAGCATATGGTAAGAAATTAAGTCACTGGTCTTTAATATTGTGTTATGCAATAAGTTCAAAGGAAAGGCTAAGCGATGCACTTGAATAGAATAGAATTAGGCCTTGTAGAGTTAGGGGCTTGGCTCTACATTAGATCTGATAACTTTTTAACTGTGAATGCGTTATGTACGTTTTGGCAATCTACTTTACACGAAATGTTTTTGGTGGAATTTCATTTATTATTGTAGGGTGCTCTATTTCTCTTTATTTTAGCGATATTGTACTGATATTAAACAGACATGTTAACATCATAACCTTTACTTCTAGCATAGTCGGGTAAACAAGGGTAATTCTTGCGCGCCAGTAGTTACTTTCTTTATAGCCAACGAAAAAGGGTTTCGTCTTTGTTGTTGATGTGAAACATCTATACGCGCGTCCGCGTGGGGAGTTTGAGTGGCTGATGCGTGGTGATTGCGAAGCGTAACGTAACAAAAGCGTTACAATTATGGATAGCGCCATCTATGCTTACGATAGCAAACTACTGGTTCGTAGAATGATGTTGATAAATCCCTACAATGTTAACAAATGTCGTTATCGAACGAAAACTCACAGAGAATGGTTTCGATGTTTCACATCTGCCAGGTTTCTCGCGACTGCTATATTTTTATGTGCATGCTAATCTAGCTTTCATAACACATGTTAGTACGTATACCGATTATCCGTAAGAAATACAGACTCGCACCTCCCTTTAAGGGGGTTGGAGGGTGAAAGATACGATTTTTTGTTAGTGTTATTTTTGTGCAAATCCTAGCTTGCATATAAAATTTCAGCTTTCTAGGCCTTCGAGAAGTGCCCTAGAGGTTTTGATGGGCGAGTGAGTAAGTTAGACAGTGCCCAAAATGGTCGTATTTTAAGGTACATCTACACCAAAGTTACTTTTTGTGGATCAACGTTTGCAAGTGTTCGTGGGCAACAACGGATAACAAAAAGTTGTTTAGTAAACTTACTAAAAGTTTTAGAAAGTTACATATTGTTATTAATGGTTATCATGTTAGAAAATGTTGCCCGATAAAAAGTAACTTTGGTGTGGATGCAGCTTTAGGTGTGAAAAAAATTCGAAGTATCAAAGCTGGACACATTAAGGTTTGTGTGTTTTATAAGTCTAACTACATTTTATCCTGATTTATTTTTTAATTTCCAAGCATTATCCAAACCGAAGCTATGAGGGTATGTACGAGTATATACGACGAAACGCTTCGAGAAAAGGTGATAGTGCTTTTTGTTTTTGGCTCGTCTTGGCGGGGGTACTACCGTGCCCCCAGATCTCAAGAACAAACTTGATATTGTAGTTGAAAAATATGTTCTCCCATCCATTCCAAGTTGTAAGTTTGTACGCACAATATTGACAGATTTACCACGTTATTTTAAGACCATAGACTTCTTATAGGTTTTCCTGTAATTTGTAAGCAAATAACTAATTTAAGTTTTTTTTTTTCAAAATTTTAGACTCGGTAGTTTCGGAAATAAGGGGGGTGGGGGGGTGGTCAATTTTTATAAAAAAATATATGATACTCTCACAACAAGCCCTTTCATTTGATATGTGACACGGTACAATTTGCAAAACTTATGTTTTAATTTTTTAGTTCGCCCCCCAAAACTGACCCTAAAAAATCATTTATTTACGTTACACGTCCGTGTTTGGGTCACAGAAATTTATGTGTACCAAATTCCAACTTAATGAACCAAGTAGATTCGGAGCAACTTGGCTGTGACAGACAGACACACGAATGATCCTATAAGGGTTTAGTTTTTTCATTTAGACGTACGAAACCCTAAAAAGAGGTTAAGAAGTACTTACAACTGGCCGTTCATTGCAAATCTGCCTGATGGTACCCCGAATATACTTGGACATGTCGCTCAGGCTCAAATCTCGGACAGAGCGTTGGAACCGTAAAGGCCTGTTCGGACGATTCAGCCTGTCGGGACTCCTGGACCCATTGGCATTCATAAACCCATCCATACTCTTGAACCGACCAGGACTTTGGGACACCTCTGGACTCTTAAGCCCATGTGGACTTCTAGACCTCTCGGGACTCCTAGTCCGTTCTGGACTACTCGATCCTGCCGGGCTTGGGGACTCGTCGGTGCGATTGGACCGTTCATGGGGAGAGTTACCAGCCTTCAAGTAGTCGTAACTACTGCTGAAACTAGTTTCTCTCTGACGGTTTTCTCTACAAGAATAATATTTTTTGTGTCAGAATTTTATCATCATATGCATAGCCTTGTCCCAACTATTTATTTAATTATTTATTTAACCATTTATGTACACACTTATATAAACAGACAAGAAGAAAAAAACAGAAAAATAGGTACAAAGGTGATGCTTATTTCTAATGAAATCCCTTCCAGCATACCTGCAATAGGATAGCAGATGGGATGGCTATGTTGGGGTCGGCTTCTAATCTATACGGATGCAGCTGAATACCAGTATTTTACATGGAGCGACTGCCTGTCTGATCCTATGGAACTCGATCCTCCATGGTAAGACTAATTGTAATACAATTATTTGGTCTCCCAGTTATGTAACAGATTGGTTTTATAGTTCTTCTAGTCAAACTTAACAGAAGTGGACAGGGTACAGAAAACTGGAGAACGATTTTCAATAATAAATAATAAACTAGGGTTTGTTGCATCATTCCTTTGGCATCGAGCCACATTTAGCAACATTAAGCCGTTGGTCTCAGATGTTATTAAGAGTCAAAAGCCCGAAAGACTGACAACGAAAGCATCGTATTACGCACTATCTGGTTTGTGGAGATGGAATAGGCAGTCGCTCCATGTAAATGATTTTATTTCTATAAGTACAATACTTTTACACGTCAATCATATTTTAAAAACTAGATAAGGTCGGCGTTTCCTATCTGACTACTCTGAGAAGAAAGGCCGAAACAAACTCAGAGGTCACAGTCTCTTTTAAAGTCCAGACATAATCTTGGTCAGATCATGTGAAGGCTATGTAGATCGGTGTTTGAAATGGTCTTTTGAGGAAAGAACCACACAGATTGAGTGGACCTGTCCAGTCAGTGCACGCATTTGTCAGTAATCGTGCAGCTCAACTCAGAACTTAAGGAGCACAACGATTCGACGAACAATACCAAAGAAAGGACATTCGGGTAGGTCGCATAAACTACTTAAACTACCAGATCATGATTTAAACTGAAACAATGACCCACATAGTCCTCACATTCACCATAATTAAAATAATAAATTATACTTCTCAAGGTAAGTATTCAAGTCGTTGTGTATATAATAATCATCAATTGTCATGGTATGTAACAGAAACAAAACACAAAAAAAACAACATTCAGTATACGTAGAAAATTGGAGCAACTCAATCCCAAGCCTTTTTATTTGTAAAACACTGTTAATCAATTGCATCCGGTTAGACTGGAAGCCGACACCATCATAGTTGTGAAAAGGCTAGGCAGTAAGGCTGAGGTCTATAGAGTAAACGTGTGAAACGTGCACACTCCTAAAAGCGACTGTGATCAAGCGTGTCATCATGTAACGCATAATGAACATTAAGTGTAAACAAATAGGTTTTATTTTCATATGAAACGCTACTGTGCTTAGTCTGAAGTTAGTGTTATGTTCACTCTTTTATCTTTAGTAAGGTTATTTGCTACTTACTTAAGGTTCCTGCTATCGCTCATAGGTGAGTACAGCTTAAAATTCTTCACCCTTCCTCTATAGCCGACCTGAACGTTGCTGTTGTTAACAACGTTGTCATCCTGCCTCCTCGTATAAGTCTGCTGGTATTTAGAAGCTTTGGCCATCTCATGAGTATCTGAAGACTTCTGCTGTCGGAGCGAGCGCATGCTTTTTGATGATCGGGACATCTCTTGAACTGCAAAAGAAAGATTTTATTTAAACTACATACTAGGTATAATTGAAATAACTCAGAACCTTAAAACGGGTTAAATAGACTCCCCTTTATGAATAACTTCTACTATGGCCAACTATAATAAGACCAAAAATTGGGAAAAAAAACAGCACCCTTCTTGCGTAACACACTGTCTATTACAATCTGAATCATTTTGAAGGATATTGCTAATCCATTGCTTCATTTGTTCGAAAAATTTGTCTGCTCAACAACGTAAATAACGCAATGAATGTTGTTCAACTGTCAAAATGACAGCCATACTGTTAGTGTGTTACGCAATGGGTTCCGCAGACTGGTGTCCCAAACATTTGTGTTCACATAGATCACAGCAAATTTTTTTCACGATTGCGGGAGGTAAATGTATAGACGTAAAACTCAGATATAGAACAGATTTGGTCGAAATATGGCACAAAGGTTGATTGACATTTTTATACGAATAAAAGCTGGTAGTTGTAATCACCCTAGGATGCGAGTGGAACAGCGGAACACAGCTGGTTTGGTTTTATCCTTAGTTAATTTCGTATGATCTGAGGTTAAATATCAATAACCCCTTATAAACGCGGAGCCAAAAATCAAAAGTATTTTATTCAGACTAGGCTGAGAATCAGCACTTTTTGAATGTCAAAATTAGATTAAGACAGTCCCCTCAAAACGCCCGCCTTTCACCACTTCCTAGTGCTTTAGCTGGGAAGAAGAAGTGGCGGAACAAACTCCGCAGCAGCACTGCTGTCTGTTCAGTTATAAGAACTGGATTCTATACAGTAAGTAATTAAAATTACGACACACAAAACATTAAATTAAATTATTTGCCATTTATGACACCTAGCACACGCCATTTTACATTTTTGATTAAAGTTATGCCATTTATTAGTTTTAAGATTACCTTGTATTTCTCATGTTAACTGAATTGTATTCTTTTTGAGAAATAATTGTCTTAAACTGTAAACAAACAAACAAATGCCTGAAAAAATTATGGTAATTATGAAGTTTATACTGGTTATAACACTACTCCGCGTTTCTTTTTTAAATATGGGAGCTAAGTATTATCAGTACTCACAATTTTTGGCCTGTGTGTAGCGAAGGAGGTTCTCAATGAGGTCGATAGACGCAGTCCGGAACGGGGCCATGCTTGGGTACTTCCGCAGAGAGTGCACAAACGCCTCGGTGTCCCGGTTCGACTTGCAGTAGCGGTGGGATGAACCTGCAATGTGGAGGTTTTGTGATCAAGAGAAGTAGACGTCGTTTATTGTATTGCTAAATAGCAATAAAATAAACGACGTCTACTTCTCTTAAGAAGAAGAGAGTATGCAAACAGCATATTATATGCAAATGCATATAATATGCTGTTTGCATACTCTCTTCTTCTTTTTTTAGGGAAACTAAACACGCACTACTCACATTTAACACCGATTCTTACTTAGCGTAGCGTCTCTGCTTCAACCTACGTCCCCCTGTTGGGACTCAGACCTCCTTCTCTGTGAGAGGTTGATAATCCATCATGTGGACAAAGTGCAGATGAATTTCACAAAAAAAAAATTGTGTTCTAAGATATAGGGGGTGACAATTTGGAGGGAACTTCGTCATTTTTGCCGATGAGAAGTCCCATCGGGCTATACCTAATATATGTAAAGTCAGGTAAATGCTTAATTGCCCGTATATTTTATCCATAGGTATAATCTCAATAGTCACAATCTGTTTCAACCAAATTTTCCGTTTTTTTTATTTTTAATGTAGCTATAATAATTATACTTTTTAAATTCATTCGGTCTTATAACAAAACAAGGTTTTTCTTTAGACATGGTTTAAACCATAGAGCCTGTTTTTGAAATAAGAACCTAACAGAAATCGAAATACAGTTCCTTTTACCAAACCGACCACTTAGTCCGGTCTTAGGTTGTCAATTTTGAGTTAAGAACTTTACTAAAGTCGCCATATAGTTCCAAATACAAAAAAAGCTCGAAAGTTTAGGCTCCGGCTAAAGTTAGATCGTGTTTTGTAATAAGACTGATTGAGTCTCAAAAAATCGCAAAGAATGAGCCCATTATGAATGAAGTTACTGAACTATGGAGAAGTGTCTTGAGGCTGTGTGAGCGTGCGTGGACCATCGCCGCCCGTTCGATGTCCACCGCGCGCAGGATGGATGGAAAGCAGCACATGAAGTAATTTTTTGCTCCGTTGGTGTAATTGCCAGTGGGAGGATAAATAAATAACTGTCGTTCTTAGACAGTTGTATGAAATAGCTATAACACGGCAAATTGGCGTGGTGTGTCAATTTGATAAACAATTGAAATTCCTTGAATGTACTTAAAATAAAAAGCTACCTTACCTTTATCACCCCACGTTTGACTTCCTCCACAATGCCTGACTCTTGTCGATGAGACTCTCACTTTTCCACTACTGTGAACACTGCCATGGCCACCGATTTCAAAGTTCCCTTGATCTGTAGAGTGAATGTACCACATGTATACCCAAAGAGTGAGGCAGAAGTGTGTGGATCACCCATATTTTGCCAATTACGTTTAAGTCCAGTGCACTAGACTGCTATTAAGCAGGTAAAACTCCAAATTCCAGGCTGCTCCTGGAACATCTTAATGGAAAAACCCAATAACACTTTGCCCAACCTGCAGGTACAATGGCATTTAATTTTGGAGTTCAACAACATTCATTGCGTTATTTATAAACGATGCCGTTGTTGAACAGACGAATTTTTCTAACATATTAAGTAATGGTTTAGAAACTTCCTTCAAAATCTTTCGGATCGTGATTGTGTGTAACGCAATTGGGGTGCTGGAAATTGAACCCCAAGAAATAAACCATATCGTTAAGCGATTCGCTCAGTATCATCATCAGCCTATACCTACTGTTCCCCCTGCTGGGATACAGGCCTCCTTTCTGTGAGAGGGAGTGGGCCGTAATCCACCACGCGGGCCCAGTGCGGGTTGGTAGATGTCACATGTCGTAATTTTTTTTGTTGTTCTGGGATTTGCCGGTTTCCTCACGATGTTTTCCTTCACCACTGCGGTGATGAAATAATTTACACAAAGTGAAGCGCCTGTCTGGGTTCGAACCTACCACCTACAACTCGTAAGTCGCGGCCGTTACCACTGGGCCGTTACCATCGCTCTCAGGCCACCATCACCATCATCATCATTCAGCCGAAAGAAGTCCACTTCTGGACATAGGGATCCCACAAAGCATCGCCAAATCGACAACTAAAATAAATTGTAGTAATGAAAGAACCCTCTAACTAAAAGATCATTAATCTGCTGAGCCTTTCCTCTACTATATTGGTGTCAGCATCCAGCCAAACCAGATGCAGCTGAATACCAGTAGTTTACATGGAGTGACTGCCTATCTCACCTCCAGTTACTGGGTAACACGATATCCCTTGGTAAAGTCTTACTTTAGTCTTAGTCTTGTCAGACTTTCGCGGTCTTATTACAAAACAAGGTTTTTCTTTTGACATGGTTTAAACCATCGAACCTGTTTTTGAAATAAGAACGTAACAGAAATCGAAATACAGTTCCTATTACAAAACTGACAACTTGGTCTGGTCTTAGATTGTCTATTTTGTATTAAGAACTTTACTAAGTCGGCACAAAGTTCCAAATACAAAAACTAAATCGAAGATTTTCTTATTACAAAACAAGGTTTTTCTTTTGACATGGTTTAAACCATCGAACCTGTTTTTGAAATAAGAACCTAACAGAAATCGAAATACAGTTCCTATTACAAAACTGACAACTTGGTCTGGTCTTAGCATTGAGATAGGAAAAACATGGAGGCGCCGCGTTATATTTGACATACACTTTGCATACAAATATGAGTGAAATACGATACAGACTGTGAAATATCGTTTTGTCTCATTCTTTCTAATGAAATAATCATATGTGTTAAAAGAGACAACAATATTTAAGTTGTTGCTCATTATGGTAACATTTTGTCGTGACGTAGGGACAGTTGTAGGTAAGTGCCCTATCCGCCATCTTATGCGACATTCTATTTAGTCTGTGGAGACGAGTTTCGTGGTAGTTGTGCTGTCAAATGGTTGTTTATTTTTTGTGTTATTGAGATTTGCGAGAATATTACGAGAAGTTTACCTTTAAAAATGAATGTAAATGTTGGAAAACAGCAAACCAACATGCCCATGTGTTATATTGTGAAGTGTGGTGCAAGAAAGAATGGAAATCAACCTCAATTGTCTTTGCATAGGTTAGTAGCCGATTTTCATGCATTATTACATAAATTCATACACGTTCGATGAACAAATTGTTACTCAATCGTGATTTTAAGGCTAAAGTATATTTGGTAAGGTATATTTGGGGTCATTTTCGTATAACAGACCTATTTATTATTTCATTCGTTTGTTTACAATAATATGTCATAGTGGAATAGTGTTGTACCGTTGCTGTAATGGTTTTCGAAACTAGTTCCTCCGCTGAAACGATATCGGTACAATCAGCGATGTTAACATAAATCGTTCTGCGTGTCCTAATCGGTCCGAGTGACTTTGCTTGGTCACAGCACCGGGAGACAGTTTTATATGATGATAAAATAAGACACCGACATTTAGTTATTTATTTTAGTTACATATTAGCAGCAACTCTAACCAAAATGATTTATTGATCAAAATACTTACCTTTTTTATAGGTTTCCTAAAAATGAAGGATTAAAGAAAAAGTGGTTAGAGGCTATTGGTGAAGAAAATATTAATCCGCGACATAAAGAATGGTACCTCTGTTCACTTCACTTTGAAGAAAGCAGTTTCAATAGAACACTTGATGTAATGAGATTACAACATGATTACTCTGTTCCCACAGTATTTTCGGTAAGTGTAAATAATAATTGATTAATAATAGCCCGGCCCTTTGGCCTGAAATAAATAAATAGATGTATTGTATTATTGTAAATTGCTAATTGCTTATTATTAGTATCTATTTTTTTCAGGCACCTGGCAAAAAACAACGTCACGAGTCATCTGTATTATGTTAAACGAGAAACATTCAAAACACGGACGTTTCTCCACGTATCATCACATCTACTGTAATGCCTCCATTACAGTTCCCCACCGAATTGTGGAAACAGACGAAACAGTGCACAAAGTGGTGTGTATCTACTCAAACGCTTTTGATGCTAGAAAACTACAGGAGGTTCTTACGAAAATTAAAATTTTATAACATTACGATAATAATGAGAAAACATTGAAATCCAAATGAGAAATTTTACAAAGTAGAAAAATAAACTATTTTTGGAACAAAATCTACCCACAGGGGATAAATTATCAAAAATGAAATGTGGCGATGAAATGAGCCGAGTTCTCTCTTATTTAAGGTGTGGTTACGGTACCAATGACGTATCCTCTCTGTTCCGTAGCTGTACTACAGGTCCACCTGTCAGTGATTTATCAGCACGTTTTCTGATATTCGTGCTAAAGTATAAAATATACAATTGGATTTTTTAGGATCTATAGACTTAGCATGAAACAAATATTACAAAGCAGCATTTTTGACGCAAGTTGATGATTGAAGTAATTTTCATTTATTTTTTCAGGTTGTACAAATTGAAAAAATTAAGGCTTTAAAAGAAAAATGTGTCAATCAACAACAAAAAGTTAAACGCCTTATCGAAAATATTCGAAAGAAAAACAAAAAAAAATGCCAATTTGAAAGATATTATAGAAGACCTTCGAAGAAAAAATTGTATCAACATGGAACAGACTGTTGTAATAGAAGAATTGGCGGGACCAATAAACTTCTTAAAAAGACAAATTAATAAGTCCAAAGGTTTACCCGCACCAAAAAAATACTCTGAAGAAACTGACTGGACAGGTACACACAATTTGTGTGGTTCTTTCCTCAAAAGACCATTTCAGACAGCGATCTATATAGCCTTCACGTGATCTGACCAAGATTTTGTCTGGACTTTAAAAGATACTGTGACCACTGAGTTTCTTTCGGCCTTTCTTCTCAGAGTAGTCAGATAGGAAGCGCCGCCGCCGACCTAATTTAGTTTTTAAAATACGATTGACGTGTAAAAGTGTTTGTACAAACCTACTTACAGAAATAAAATCATTTATAATTTATAATTATTATCACACCAATAAACATATTTTAAGTAAAAAAATAATTATTTTTATTTTTACTCCACAACTCACTCTTTAATAAATAATTAGGTATGTTACACAGACATGTTGTATACACAAGTTTTTAATTCTGTACAGAAAAAAACACTTGATAAGAGTTTTATCCTCAGATAACAGACGGTAAGTAAACTACTCATCTTTTTCTGTTACAACAGATTATAAGTAAGTTTATAATTATGAACCAAACGTGATATCAAGTAAGACTCGTATCGATACTCGTTATAGTAACACCAATATTCGTTGATTGCCACAACCCTAGCAATGGCAGCCATTTTATGAGACATTATGAGTGGTAGGTAGGCACCTTTTTTTTGTTGATATTTCCAGTCCATACTATTATAAGTCAATGGGTCTTAGATTGTCTATTTTGTATTAAGAACTTTACTAAAGTCGGCACAAAGTTCCAAATACAAAAACTAAATCGAAGATTTAGGCTCGGGCTAAAGTTAGATCGTGTTTTGTAATAAGACGGTCGGACTTCTTATTACCCGACCTGTAGCGACTGACATGAACCTATTAAAATATAGGTAGCCTTTAGAGCCATGCCTCATTTGGACGCCATGGCGACGTCGCCAGGTCACGCTGCCAACTAAATGTATACATCTATCTAGTGGGTGGCTCACCTGGCATCCGCTTGGTTACGCCGTCTACCATACATTTTGTTGGTGACGCGATTTGGCTGCGCTGCCATGTCGTCCCAGTGAGGTAAGGCTCTTAGAATGACTTACTACGACAAGGTTCTTTCCTCTGAGGTGGGAACTCTGTCACCGCTTCTGGTGGTGATGTTGGAGTCACCATGCAGTGTGCCAACTGTGACAAAAGACCAATATATCAGGCAGACTGATGCTTAAGAGTAATTCTTGAAGTTACCTCATGTGAAGACGCAAATAATTAGGCATAAGCAGGTATTGAGTTTGATACATCGTTCTCTCATGTATAATTTCAACATGAATGACGTAACCACTTTTTGTAACAGTATTTTGATTTAAAAGAGTGTCCATAGAGTTTCTTGCCCGTTCTTCTCCATAGGTACCTACTACGCTTTGGGATGGGCAACTAGCTTCATCTTTCTGACTGACCGACCCCTTGGCAATTCAAAAGTGCCTGTAATTGGTTAATTTGAAATAAATGCTTGATGAGTTTGAGTTAACCCCCGACGAAAACAGAGGGTTGTTATAAGTTTAACGTGTTTGTCAGTGTGTCTGTCTGTGGCATTGTAGCTCCCAAACGGTTGAACCATTTGGTTTTTTTTAAACGTGGCTAGATCGAAAGTGTTCTTACATAAAATATTTTTTTTTTACACTTTATAGGTTTTTGTTTATTTACGTTATATTAGAAAGGTTTGCTTCGGCTTTGTCTCACGTCGTCTCTGCCACTATACCTGTGTGTCGTAACTGTCTCTTTGTAAAGCTCGATGTGTCTGAATAACCAATTCTTTCGGTAGGGGTCCTACGTCTAACTCGTCACTCGTCTCGCCATCTTTTTAGGGCTGTCGTGTCGCCGGTTCCTGATGTTTGGTAGGTACCAATCTATGGCTACTTTCACATAATACTGTATGTATGTACCTTGTAACTACTAGCGTATCTGCCATCACAGATCTGAGAACTTGTGTGTTGTCTCGAGAAATGTGTACCAGTACTCGTCTCCACTGACGATCTTTCATTTGCGACCGTTGCCACATTTGTAGGCAACGTTTGTGATCTCTGATCAATTGCAGGCATGTCGCGCCTCGTGTTTCCTGCGTTCATCTCTGAAAAATAAAACGAACAAGTTGTTTTGTTTTGTCTTGTGGTTATTTATTGTCTTACAACTTACAAGCCGTTCGCCCGATAGGTCTTTCCATCGCCAATAAAGACAAACTTCCATAGAAACTTTTATCCCCCTTTAGGGAAGGAATGAAAAAAAAGTTTGGTATAAAAGGAACACTAAACAAGAACACTATCTTTCCACTTCGTCATAGTTGCGAATGTATTTATTATTTTAATTACATTATTATTATTAATATTCTAGTGATGTTTATTTTAGAGGTATGTATATTGTATGAACGTATGTTTGTATATATGTGAGTATATTCTCATATTATTTGTGTTATTTTACTAGGTGAATTGCTTAAAATTATATGTATTTTATTTTCTCTTTTACTCTTACACACGCTGTCTACATCTCTTTATCTACTTTCCTATCGCAGGTATGCTGGAAGAGATTTCTTTAGAAATTAGCATTACCTTAAGTTTCTGTTCTTTTCTTGTTGTCTGTTTATATAAGTGTGTACATAAATGGTTAAATAAATAAACTTTTGTTTCAAAATTTCTTGCTTCTAGACGCAGCGTTTCAGGCTGAGCGTTATCTCCAGTAAATTTAAGATTTTTATTAAGTATTTTGACTACAATTATTGGCATTAACTCGATTGACTCTGTGGCTGCCTTTTTTTTTCTTTTTTTTTTTTTGTGTGTGGGAAATCATCAAATAACTTCTCCCGCTCTGGGCAGAGCAGGAGGGCGTGTCAGACTCTTACTGACTAAAACCCACCCGTGTTCCTTCAGTTGCTTGTGCCAGGGGCCACGGTAACCCTCTTGAACTTTTCCGCAACCCTAGCAGGCATTGGTCCTAGCAAACCCCGTCATTGGTGCTGGCATCTCTTTGAGGCGCTCGTGGAACACAACGCGCCGTCGACCCGGGCCTGGTCCTTATCGAACGGCGAGCTGCCCATTGCTCGCCGTTCGCAAGCCCGCGCCTACGGTGGCCGGGAATCGGCCTGCGATTCCCGACGCCCAGGGCGTCTCCTGCGGCGGCTAGGGCCGTGAGGGCGCGAACTTTGCCTCTCCCTCACGCGTTCCGCCTCCTCCTTCGCGAACATTACTGCTTCGCAGAAGGAGGTGACGGCTTCCCAAGCCCTCTCGCTCCGTACCATGGCCCTCTGTGGCTGCCTGATTTATTAAAATACTTGCCTGGATAATGTTTTCATAGGAGCTACAGTACGGAATTGCCACGCGCTTTATTGTATTGCCTGTCCCCTAGAGACCAAGTCGAAAAATCCCTTGTGCCTGTAGAATATTATACCCTTCAAACTAGAATATAGCAATCATGCTTTGAGGCAAAATAAAAGGCGCTCAATAAAAATTGTCTGAGGTGTGCATTCATAAAAGGCTTGTCGAGTGGCTATAATTAGTGCCCATTACCAACCTTGCTGGGTTATCTTTCCCCACAGCTATGCCTCAGGCCTCTGAGAGTGGGCAGTAATCTACCAAGCGGACAGGGCGGGTTGATTGAAGTAACAGGTCTTCATTTTTTGTTCTAAGACGTGCTAGTTTCCTCATGATATTTTCCTTTAGTTTCTGTGAGTTTTTGGCAGCCTTACAAAATCTCTCAAGCACTGACAATGGCAAGACCATTGCAACGTTTGTAAATTTGTAGACTCAGGCCCTGATCATGAATTTAAACGCACCAATTTTATACATATTTAGAGCTTGTTTTTTTCGGGTTCGAGCCCATAATATAGCCCATATCTGGTAAGCCAAACCCGTTACCACTCTAGAACACTGCAACTCCTGTCAAAAGAGAAAATCATTATCAAACAACTCACGTATCCTGGGTCTGCAAGACCTCCTCCTATCCGAGTTATGTCTGGCCCTGTTGCAGACCGTGAGGGTCACTCCAGTAGTGTCCAAACCCTGGACTATCGCCACGATACCCTCACCGTCACCTTCCATGCTTTATAAATTTATTGCTTTAGTTAATTTGTAGAGGTATATGCTGGAATTAAGGATTACATTATTTAGCAAGGGCTTTAAGGGTAAAAAGTAGCCACCATATAACGACCGTAGCGACGGCTGTCATGAAAATGATGGCAGCGGGGTTTGACTTTACGATGTAAAAAAACGCTCTCTGGGAAAACACACGAGCTTACTTCATAAATAACGTTTCAGTGACGTCATTCGCCGGTAAATTGCGGACGCTATATGGCGGCCATCGATCTTCTAGGAAACCGTAGCTAGGATACAGTGACGAAATTTAGCGTTACGCTTGTTCGGACCGGCACATTCGATGCGGCAGTAATTGTTGAGCAACAAAGCCGACCCGATGCAATTACAACACATATTCGGCTGTCAATCGGGTCGTGCCGATCGGCAAACTCCGTTCAGCATCTACCCTCCCAGAATTATACGGGTCGGCTCGGTACAATTTGAGCTAAGCCGAGCGGCTTTTGCTAGAATATATATCTGTTTCATGCCGATCCGAAAAAGCCAAGTTATTCCATGGAACGTTAAAACGATACTGAGCAACGGGATAACTGACACATGCTTGCGCTGACTGGAGAGATTGACACAAATCTGTGTGGTTCTTTCTTTTTCAGACACCAATCCAAGACCATTTCAGACACCAATCTACATGGTCCTCATATGATCTGACCAAGATTATATCTGGACTTTATAAGAGACTTTGAACCCTGAGTTTATTGCGCCATATCTTCTCAGGTAGATAAAAAATGTCGATTCCACCTATATAGCTTATTTTTTTTTGTTATATTATTAAATACTTTTTACAAAATAAACAATTTAGTGGGCGGGGGGCTGTTCAATAAACTACTCCTTCGGATACTAGCGTTGTGTTACGCTGTGTAATGTATTGGTACGATAGCTGCATTAAGCATAGTACCTACTTACTGTCATTTTCAGCAATCTGAGAATTGAATAACATATGTCAGGCCTGTAGCAGCCTTGCCAATCGTCACAGGTAGTTGTCCTGAAAAAAACTTTAAATGTCAACTAAAGAACAACAGGATGGTAACCAGTCGGTTATCGTTGCTAGATTCGTTTATCCTCTACCGGTCGTTATTTCTCCTGACAAGGTTTATTTTGTTTATATGTATGTATGTATATAGGGTTATTTGTAATTAGACGTATATCCGTCAGGAGCTGATAGGGGGGCCAAAATGCAACAAATTGAACCCCCCATATGTATGGCCGTATTTTTTTAACGATTCCTCATTTTTTATAAAAATAAAATATTGGTAAGGTATTATTCTTAAGTCACTCATCATTTTTATTATTTTGTTGACTTAAGTATTTTTCATTATGTTCATAGCTTAATTGAAGTGCCAGCTACGATATGATTTTTTAATGGTACCCATTCAATATGTAGTGTTTTTTGGGTAAATATCAAATAAGCCTTAAAATTAAAATATCTCGAAAACCATTGAATTTCGGCGGAATATAGTGAGTTCAATTTGTTGCATTTTGGCCCCCCTATCAGCTCCTGACGGATATACGTCGAATTACAAGTAACCCTGTATCGTAAGTATCCCTGTACCCCTATATCTTTATTGTTGTATTCTAAAGTCATTTCCGAGCTATCTATCCCGTATGTTGCACCTGCCATGTTTTATCTCTGCATAATGCTTTTTTTTTGGGCGTGGGAAGTCATCAAATAGCTTCTCCCGCTTTGGGTGGAGCGGGAAGGCGTGTCAGACTCTTACTGACTAAACCACACCCGTGTTCCTTCAGTTGCCTGTGCCAGGGGCCACGGTAACGCTTTCGGACTTTCCCGCGATCCTGGCAGGCATCGGCCCTAGCGGACCGCGTCATTGGTGCTGACATCTCTTTGAGGCGCGCGTGGAACACAACGCGCCGTCGACCCGGGCCTGGTGCTTATCGGACGGCGAGCTAATCTCTGCATCACCCTAAGGTTGACTGGTAGAAAATGCCTCAGGCATTAAGTCCACCTTTGTACAGTATTTATTTTATACTTTATATTATATTCTATTCTAATAAATAATTGAAGAATCCGAATTCGTTGACGTAGGGGTCGCAAGCGCTACTGCTGAGCATGAGGTCCTGGGTTCAATTCCCGGGACGGTCAAAGTGTTATTGAGCTTTTCTATCTTGAATTTCTTAGTTCCCAGTCTCTGGATTTGTGTCCCGTCGATGGCAATAGACTCGCCGCCTATTTATTTATTTATTTAATAAAACATGGAAGACTTACAGCTTGAAAATTAATTAATTATACGGTACTTAAACATTACTCGCATAATGTGGGTGTTCTGTAGGTGTCCTCTGTCTAATACAATGTTCTGTTCAACAAAAGAACAATAGTACACTCTTCAAGCAAGGTGCAAGATGAAATATTCTTAATTTGGTTTACCACAGAGCACGGAAGCTCCAAATCACATCACAAACGATGTCTCAACTCCTGTCGTGCTCTGCGCAGTAACACCTGCACAAGCGAGGTCAACAATAACACTGTCGACGTCGCCGAATTATGGCCGAAGCTTTTTTAAAACATTTAAATGGAATCATCGCTACGACGAAGAAGAAGACGGAATCGCCGCGCCAGCTGCATCTAGAGCCGGCAGTATACTATTAAAATTCGTGGCGCTGAAAGTGCGTTGACTGCACGACTTAGTTCACGGAAAATGCTTAAAGTCGTCAGTTTCTATTATACGCCATTTCTGTCGTAAACGGTGGCACCCTTGGTTTGTATAGACAGCGTTGACAATGCCGCCTCTAGTAGCGCTGAGACAATTCCGTCCTGTGATGTAGGTACAGCTTATACCAATAACGAATGCCCGGGCTTCCACCCGTTTATTGACAGACATCCGACATTGTTGACTTGATTACGACTTTTAATAACTGGTACGATTTACACAAGGGATTGTTATAATTGTTGTCATTCAAGCTCTTGGTTTAATAAATAGAAAGTGTTGACAATGCCGCTTCTGCCAGCCGCCGCCGAGGTATCTTCGTGCTCTGTGGTGTATTGTTTACTCTTCAACTCATCATCAGCCTATAATGTTCCCACTGCTGGGACACAGGCCTCCTCTCGGTGAGAGGGAGTGGGCCGTAATCCACCACGCGGGCCCAGTGCGGGTTGGTAGATGTCACATGTCTTCGATTTTTTTTGGTTCTAGGTCATGCCGGTTTCCTCTCGATGTTTTGAGAGCAGTGGTAATGAAATAATTTACACAAAGTAAAGCGCCTGCCTGGGTTCGAACCTACGACCTACATCTCGTAAGTCAAAGCCGTTACCACTGAGTTACCACTGCTTCACTCTCACTCGTACATTACATACCACATCGTGTTGCGCGCGTTCCGTGTATGTTTACATTTTGGCTGTGTTAAATTAATAGTGATTACCCTACACTTTTAGAATATTTTTGTAACTTGTAATTTTTTACTAAAACTGCACGCTATTATATCAAATGTTTATAAATTAGTTAGGTAAATATTTCTCATGTAAGTGAAATTACTTATGGGAATAAAGACATAGATCTCAAACTAGAGGATCATGAGATTATGGAAATAAAAACATCTCAAACCAGAAGATCATGAAAATCTGCTCGACTGTGATTAGGATTCCTAATGGTACCTACCCAGGACTCCCATCCTCATTATTAAGTACGATATACATTTATGTAAGGACATAGTTCATACTTACATGATAAAAATCCTAAAAATTTACATAAAATACCGTACAAAATATTACAAAACACACACAATTTCTAAAATTAACATTAAAAAAAGATTGCAATTTAGTATTTTTGTAGCACCAACGTCATTCTGACATTGTCATTGGTTGTCTTCTTTTTAAATTCTTTGTTAAAAAGTCTTGCTTCCTTGTTCTTGGTCGGCTCTTGTTGGTTCTGCATTCACACCAGTGCGACCTTAGAATAATAACTGCTTTAGTTATTATTCTAAGAGTGCGACAGTGGTTAACACCATAGGTTCACACCTCTTCGATTTTATTTTATGGGTGACTGAAAAGTTGTGTGGAAGTCGGTTGGCATGGTATCTGCTCCGTGGTATGGGCATATGATGCGGAGGATTGTAGAAAATGTCGTGAAGAAAGTTTGTAGTATGAATGTGGATGGCTGTAAGAGTAGGGGAAGACCAGAGAAACGATGGATGGACTGTGTGTAAGATGACATGGCTTGGTGACTACCGAGATGACGACTTATAGAAGCATGGAAGAAGAATACATGATGCGCCGACGCAAATATATTAGGAGAAGGGTGAAAGAATCCGCGGTGGACGCTCCGGGCGTCGGGAGCCGCGTGACGACTCCCGGCCACTGTAGGCGCGGGCCTGCGGGCGGTGAGTAATGGGTAGCTCACCGTCCGATCAGGACCAGGCCCGGGCTGGACGGGGCGCGTACGTGTTCCACGCGCGCCTCAAAGAGCCCACTAGGGTGAGTGAGGTGGTAGAGCCCCTAGTGGGCCCCCTCTTCGATGCTGACATCGAAGAGGGGGCCCACTAGGGCCCAAGCCTGCCGGGAAAGCGGGATCATCCGAAAGGGGTACCGCTGACCCGGAACATAAAGGGCCAAGGAAGGAACACGGGTGGGTTTTAGTCAGTAAGAGTCTGACACTCCCTTCCGCTTCACCCAGAGCGGGAGGAGTCATTTGATGATTTCCCATCCACAAAAAAAAAAAGGGCGAAAGAATGATGATGATGACTCTTAGTTTATTAACGCTATTCTTAATCCATATTAATTATTTATGTCACCTGACCCTTCTGAAGAACATCACCAATAACGTCACTATTATGACCTCCTAGGGCGTCCCCTCCCGGCGTTTGCACTCACATCTGCCTTGTATGTTTATCAATATTTTTATTAAATACTAAATAAGTGAGAAAACTGTCAGCTCGTAGCTGTGTCTCGCATAGGGTCACAGCATTATGCTGAGCGATGGCCGTTTTGCGCGGATGTGACGCATATATTTTATTTATTTAAGATCTCCAACAAAAGATATACACAATACATTACACACAAACAGAGGACAATATCCGGTATTAAGTAGGTGTACCTACTATTTCACTTATAAGAGACCACAGCATGCACAATAATGTTAACAACTAAGCTGTCAAAGTTCAAATATTAGTTAGTTCAAAAATAGTAAAATTTGTTAAAAAAAATATAAATTTTAATAGGACATAAAAGAAAACAAAACAAAACATTAAGAGATACTTAAGCTAAATTAAATCTGCTAAACATTTCATATATTTAGACGAGACTCGCAGATGCCTAAATTCGTACTTTTAGCCAACATCTAAATATTGCCTTCAAAGTCTTGGCACAGCGGCGTAATGACCGAGATTAGTTTTTGAGCCTGGAATTCCCCGAGGACACGGTGGAGCATACGGTGAGTAATGGGTAGCTCACCGTCCGATCAGGACCAAGCCCGTGCTGGACGGCGCGTACGTGTTCCACGCGCGCCTCAAAGAGATGTCAGCATCGAAGAGGGGGCCCACTAGGGCCCAAGCCTGCCGGGAATGCGGGATCATCCGAAAGGGGTACCGCTGAAACGGAACATAAAGGGCCAAGGAAGGAACACGGGTGGGTTATAGTCAGTAAGAGTCTGACACTCCCTTCCGCTCCACCCAGAGCGGGAGGGGTCATTTGACGATTTCCCATCCTTAAAAAAAAAAAAAAAAGCCTGAAATTTCCCCAACTTGTTCTTTATTGTGTTTGTGTTATTTTTCTGCGTCATGTTTACCGCAAATAAACGCATTTTCTTTCCTCCAAGAATAGCAGCGGTAAGAATGTTGTTAATATACAGAGAGCAGGGACATTAATGCTTGTTCCTTTTCTTTACAAGAAGAGTCCGGTGCCATATACTGACCTTATTGGTGATGTTCTTTAGAAAGGACTGGTGCGTAGTACTCGCAACGGGCATGACCAGATATAAGGACGTAAACGAAGCCAATGGAGTACCTATGTAAGGATCGTAGCAGGTGGCGTTCTGTAGTTTCTGCCTACCCCCGTGGGAAGAAAGCGTGAGTTTATGTACGAGTATGTAAGAAGTCTTTGCCCTTCACTAGGACGTTAATTATATTATTTGTCCAAAACTAGGTTCTCCTTCTTTTTAATTCGGGCCAATTTTAGGTATCAATTTTGCATATCGCCACCGACATTTTGGTTGAAGGAACCGCCTCGTTGGTCTAGTGAACGTAAGTCGCTGATGTTGAGCATGAGGTCCTGGGTTCAATTACCGAGTCGGACAAAGTGTTATTGGGTTTGTTCCATTTGGAATTTGTGCCCGGTTGATGATAATAGGCTCGCCCCTGTTGATATGGGACTTGTCATAACTGGCGAACTGTGGGTGTATTACGTGTGATACCTACCTACGTGATGTTATATTATGATGAATCTCTTAAATTGCGAAACTACTTCGCAAGATCATTATTTAAAAAAATTACAATAGTACTTGCCTTACTAGTCGTGCTTTCTTGTCCATTTATGGATTAAAAATCGTGATTTTAATTGAAGGTGTCAAGGCTAAACAGATTAAATTGAGTAGAATACGTAATGTCGACGCACAAAATATCGATAAATGCTAATACGATGCTACAAAATTGCGATGCACGTTACGGTGAAAGACTGTCTCTGCGAAGCCACTACACTTCGATGCACGTTACCGCGATAGATCCTCACTGCGATACTACTTAACTTCGATGCACATTATCGCGAAATTATTGGTGGAAAATTAGTTTTAGCAATTTATGACGCCTCCAGATTTTTTGTGAGCAAAGTATTTCCGTGTGTAATTGCTATTTGTAGATCTGTGTTTATCTTTTCCTAACTTTTAGTCTGTACCATGCACGTATATTTATTATTAATGATCTCTAGGATGCAATGCATTATTTGTTTGTAATAATACTTTTAATATTGATAAGCTATCATACATTATGCAATTTTTTGTTGTTAATTTATTTTATTACATATTCATTTCCTATTTTGATACGAGTTTAATAATGAGGGTAATTGGAGATTTTGTTCGATTCTGTGTTGACATTTTATAGTAAATCAGTTCGAGGTTAACATTGTAATCATGGATACTCCTTGTTTGTTTATTAAATCAAGAAAAGGCAAAGACCAGTTGTTTTTGGATAATTTTCTGTATAGTTTGAATAAAAGGTCTGAAGACAATTTTTATTGGAGTTGTGTAAGAAAAGGATCTTCGAAGTGTGCTGCAGCAGTCAAAACCAAAAAGATTGGTGAGCATCACTATGTACAACTTAAAAATTGCATAGAGCATAGGCATGAACCCGACCATGACACAGCACGATCTTCCGTATTAAGGAAATCATTAAAGAAAAAAGCAGCCGATAGTTTCGATTCTCCGGGACAAGTTATTCAAAAAGTAATCCAAGAAGTACCTAAAAAAGCGGCCCCGTATATGCCCACTAAAAAGGCGATGCGAATGATAATACACCGCGAAAGAGTCAGAACTGAGCCAGCATTACCAAGTTCGTTAAACTCGTTTACCGTTCCTCATCAGTATAGTGTAGTTGGTCCTGAACAGTTTTTGATTGGTCATTATATAGGCAATGATAAAGAAAATGAATCGACTCTTGTTTTTAGTACTGGACGTAATTTACGTTTACTAAACAATTCAAAATTTTGGATCGTTGATGGCACTTTCAAATGCTGCCCTAACCTGTTCTGTCAAATTTTTACACTGCACGGGATGGTCGGGTCTGAGTATGGTGCTCAAAAAATTGTACCGCTTGCGTATGGGTTGCTGTCAAACAAATCAGAAAACTCGTATTTTATATTTTTTGAAATAATAAGAGTTTATTGCAAAAATGTATTGAACATAGATCTAAATCCCGAAATAATCATTTCTGATTTCGAACTCGCTATTATAAATGCCAGTCTGAGGGTATTTCCCAACAGCAGTCACAAGTGTTGCTTTTTCCATTTATCGCAAAATATATGGAAACACATACAGAAAGCTGGCTTAAGTAAAAAATACACCAATGACAGCGAATTCGCTCACAAAATGCGACATATTTTAGCATTGGCATATTTGAAACCTGAAGATATTCCAGCGGCCTTTGAGCTTATTCGGCGAGATTACCGATGATATGATACCGAATGAGTCGAAACCAGTGGCAGACTGGTTTAGTAAGTACTACGTAAATGGAACATATATCAGTAAGAGATCATCGTCTTCTCCAAATAAACCAAAATTTACTTTAAAGAAGAAACCACCCCTATTCCCACCTAGTTTATGGTCTGTTTGGGACTGCTTTGTCACGGGTATACCCATCACGCAAAATGCAGTTGAAAGCTGGAATAACCGTTGGAATAGTCTACTTAACAGAAGGAAAATAAATATATACAAAACAATGAGAGAACTTGTAAAAGAGCAGAAAAATACAGAGTATGAAATAGAGAGGTTAGCTGGTCTGATGGAAAAAAAAGGAAAAACAAAAACACAGTACTACAAAAAACTCCAAAAGCATATTAATAAGAAAGGTGATATGGATATGTTAACATATTTAGATGGTCTTGCATATATATGCTACATAAAGAAATAAAACAAATTTTCCTCTACGAATTCTTTGATTCTTTTATATTTTTGTATCAATCAATAACATAATTATTAAAACTTTGTTTATACATATTTTGTTAACATTTTTGTTTTATCTAAGTCTGTATTTTTGTCAAGTTGATTAAATATACTAATAATTATATTATGATTGTTTATTATGTACTGTACAAACCATTATGGAATATATATTATTTTGTTCACTATGCGTTTTGGTTTATAATTTTTTAGGCTCATTCAAAACATATGAATATTAATTAATTATGTAATAGTTTCTTAGGAACGATGTTTCGCAATAGATTATCGAAGTCAAGTCGCTCCGTAGTTTTTCGCGGTAATGTGCATCGAAGTTAAGTAGTATCGCAGTGAAAATCTTTCGCGGTAATGTGCATCGAAGTTAAGTAATATCGCAGTGAGGATCTATCGCGGTAACGTGCATCGAAGTGTAGTGGCTTCGCAGAGACAGTCTTTCACCGTAACGTGCATCGCAATTTTGTAGCATCGTATTAGCATTTATCGATATTTTGTGCGTCGACATTACGTATTCTACTCGATTAAATTCACAACTAAAAAAGAAACAAACGCCATGTTGTTTTTCTGTCAAAGTGACAGCTGTCAGTAACGTCAAACTTGTTGGTGCCAAACCGGCATGTCGTGATGTTGCAACAGAAAAAGTAATGCGTGAATGCTTTTTTATTGACCGTAATTGGAATTGTATGCAATAAAAGATACTAGTTTCATGTTTATAGGTCACTTTTATTTGTTAAAACAATATAATTTTGCGGTTAAAGCAAGGTCAATGTTTCGGGTACATAACAATGGGCTATAGTATGTCGGTAGCACGGAGCAAATACTTGCTCCGTGGTCGGTAGTTATTGGTGGCGCAATTTGGAAATGTTAATTTGTCGCCAACATCGTTATACAAGTAGTTGCCAAACAGATTTTTAAGTTCAAGGTCGCTCAGCGCGCTATGGAGCGGGCTATACTAGGAGTTGTTTTCAAGGATAAGATCATACTTTTTTTTTTCAGAAAAGATAAAAAGAAAAAAAAAATATTACCTTTCGTTGTACAAAACACTTATCTAAACACCACGCAGCGTTACAACTAAGGAAAGAGTGTTTTCGATGAACTCTGGCACCCAAAGTAAGATTTAACTTGTGTTTAGGGTGCACACGTCCTCGCCTATAATTTGAACATAATATCAGTAGTTGTAGGACGACCACAGCTTATTATTATTAAGATAACTACTTACCGATATAGCTTGCAGAGTAAGGAAGCTGCAGTGGCAGGGGGCTGGCCATGTTTGTCGAAGGGTCAATGGCCGGTGGAGCAGATCAAAAAAAAAAAAAAAATCAAAAGTCGTTTATTCAAATTAGGCTGAGATTCAGCACTTTTTGAACGTCAAAATCACATAAGACAGTCCCCCCAAAACGCCCACCCTTCACCACTTCCTAGTGCTTTAGCTGGGAAGAAGAAGTGGCGGAACAAACTCCCCAGCAGCACTGCTGTCTGTTCAGTTAGAAGAACTGGATTCTATACATATAGTAATAAGTAATTAACATTACGAAACACAAAAATATTAAATTTATTTGCCATAATGTCAGCTAGCACACGCCAATATTTAAAACTATACTCAAGCAGAAATAAATAATAAAAACAAAAACGCAAACAGAACTTAATACATAATAAAAAGCCTCCTGGCATAAAGGGCGTGCCCGCTTACATATGCAATGCTGCATTATGTTTATATGTAGATGATATAGATGAGTCATGGAAGGAGACTGCGTGACAAGCGCGGTACGGAACGCGTCCCAGGTAGATGGACCGACGACTTTAAAAAGGGTGTCTGGGACAGACTGGATGCGGAAGACGGATGGCAGAGTGGACTACGATAGGCTAAGTAACTAAGTTCGTTGATTGAAACAGCTTTGAACCAAGAAAATCATTGAAGCTAAAACGCTAACAGTGCCCAAGCAAGTGTAGTGATCAGTCCTCATACCCTGTCTGTATGAGAAGAGGATTTTGCCCTGAAATAGGACAGTTACTCACAGGCCGATAATATTACATCACGTTTATCGTATTACATCACCCGACTACCTCAGTCGGGTAAAAACAAGGAGGGACTACAACAATCATATTTCGCCAGTTATTTTTAAGCTCAAAGTAATAGGAGCTAGCCTTTTTTTTTTCAGGGAAACCTGCGAACGCCGCCCGGCCGAGAGCTGATAGTGTGGGATTTTAACCTCCTTAAAACCATCCCGATGGTCACCATCTGCACATGGAAGGGGGCACCGTTGCCTCTCATAATGACGATCCAAAACCTCCTCTGTGCAACGCTTGTTAGGGCACATCCCTTGAGAGATTGTAAAGAGGTCTCCCGGAAACCTAACTGTGCAAGTGTGCAAGGCAGCACGTGACAACTGTGCGCCGTCTTCCCTCAGATCAGCGAATAGTAGGGGCTAGCCTATAGCCTATAACCGGTCACAGATCGAGACCAAACTCAGAAGTCATGCTTACGACGATCACTAGACCAACGAAGCAGTTTATAAAACATATAACATATTATAAATTCATAAATGTATGCACATCGTGCTAAGACACTCGAACCGAGAAAAACGAAAGCAAATTTTTTGTTCCACTTTCGTGCCTCGACAGCGGATCTCTATAGACAGTTTTATCATAGAACATCAAGCATTGGTATACTTACATACATGGTAGATAGAGCTTCTACATGATTCATGCGTGGAAAGATAGAAAAAGCCGTAGATAATCGCTTACGTTATCCTTTACAATATAACATAATATCGTATTAGACTGTACGAGGGTGTTGGCTACTTAGTAAGTGTATTTTTATTTGTGATGTGCGTTTTGTTTGTGCAGAATATAATATATTTTTTCTTTCTTTCTTGTACTTACCTATACTCAAAGGTTATAATGTGGGTACTCAATGTTTTTTGCTGTGTGTATGTACATAATGTTTTCCCTTTTCCCACCTATGCATATAATACTTAGTGGGTATGCGTAGGCGCTAGGCTGTATCTTCTTTTTTTCCTAAAAGTGTTTCATTTAGAATTCAAATTAATTTATTATACTTACCTACAAACGGTTCACAAAATATACTAGTAACATGGGATGAAATTATAACCAACACAAAACTTACGACAGATTTAACAGCGGGTCCCAAACTAGGCACAGCCTGTATCTTGGTGACCCAAACACTACACAAAGTTAACAAATTAATTGGATCTGCTAGCGCAAGATTGTTATTTGTTATTGATAATTTCATAATAAAAGAATAAATAATATTTTATCCATAAGTCTAATAAATATCTGCTAAATTATATTTCTTTCAATTGATTCGATTTTCGCCCAAATTCTCTATCTCATGGTTTAAGATTCCACACATTCCCATATTAAAAATCACTTTTTACACAACCACGCATTTATTTACCCTATTCAGCCTGACTGCTAGACAATGGTCTTTCCCATATTTCATGGAATTTCAGCAAAAGACGTTGTTTAGGTGGTGGACCAACTGCCGAACTACAAAAAGACAACAAACCACTTTTATTTATAAACAGCCGTTCGTTAGGTACCGCTCGTCTTATAAGTACATTATGTCATTGAGGAGATTCGGGCCGGCCGGCAGCTGGCAGCGGCCGTTGAGAGTGTTGAGTCTGTGCCGGTTTGACAATAATTGATAACGGTCGCTTTTATACGTTACAGTAGTACAATCTTTACACTCTCTTAAACATCATGTTCATAGGTTTTTCTTAGCAATGTTCGTCTGGTCACCAACATAATTATCTTTCCATACTACTATGTCCGATGCACTACTAAACTTGGGTTCCCTAATACCTATATGATATTTATTTACGTAAATTTGTTTAGAATCAGAATCAGAAATCATTTATTTGCCATTAATGTAGGTAAATACAGCTATGATGGTTATTTTGATGAGTCCCAATAAATTTAGCTTTGCGGCATGCAAAATTATTTATTAATACATTTAGTAGACATTTAAAAATACACTTTTACACGTCTAAATTAAATTATGTTTTAAAACTATTAAAATTTATTAACTAAAACTTTTAACAAATTAGAAAATGACGTCGAAAAATTCCTCCGCATCGCTGTCGACTGGTCATGAGTACAGTCGCCAGCACATCGGTTTATAAGAAACTGTATTCTCCAATTGATTTCAAACCTTAAAATGTTGAACATTAAGATCAAAATCGAATGAGAAAATTTGATAGTTTGTGGTAACTTGTCCTGCTGCTGTGTGTACCCAAGAGAACAACCGGTCGATTCTGTAAAAAAACACCGTGAAGACTTGCGTGGAGTGAGCTGTCAGTGTCATCCCACTGATGCTAGGGATTGACCAACGTTACATTTACAATCATAATCGAGATTTTAATAATATTTTTTATCCAAATTCTATTGATCATTTTATATTATTTCAAAGCTAGTACCTATTTAGTTAGTTAAGTGGCTAAACAATACTATTCTCTTCATAATCTCGATTATGATTGTAAATGTAATGCTTGGTCAATCCCTAGCATCAGTGGGATGACACTGACAGCTCACTCCACGCTCACTTCACCTAAGTTTTCACGGTGAGATGGTTACAGAATCGCAATACTGAACTGTTTTAAAACTTGATGAGGCCCGCGTTTCCTATTCGACTAATCTTACAATAAACACGGAAAGAAACTCAGAGGTCACAGTCTCTTTTAAAGTCCAGACATAATCTTGGTCAGGTCATACGAGGCCCAAGCAGATTTGTGTCTGAGATGATATTTTGTGGAAATAATCTCACAGATTTGAGAGGACCTGTCCAGTCAGTGCACGCATTTGTCAGTAATCGTGCAGCTCAACTCAGAACTTAGGAGTTCAATGACTCGATGAACAATACTAAAGAAAGGAGATTTGGGTAGGCCGAATAAAGTATTCAAACGGTCGCACAAATAAAATAATAAATCAATAATCAATCAAAAATATATTCTTCATGTCGTTGAAAACGAACAAACATAAAATCGTATTTTTTCCTATAGGGGGCCCAAGAGCTCTATAATGTCCTAAAATACATGACCTCGGCAGCCGACCTCGCCTTAGTTCTAAGAATTATTAAACATCTAAGTAATGCAGCACTGAAGTAATCTTAAAGTTCAGTTGGTTCAAGGCCTGCACTGGTCAGTAATGCGTCATTTGATTCTTAAACTTGACAATGATATCCAAATGTCGTTTACCTCATGTTTTTTCTGCTTCCGTTAGAAGCTCTTTGATTTCGCTTTGCTTCATGCCTATTTAAAAGTGATAGGATGTGAAAAGCAAGGTATAATTAAATATGAAGCGTGAACTGTGTACAACAGTTACTAAGTAGGTATATGTATATAAAAAAAAAATATATAAAATATAAAATTACTCCGGGGCAAGGAGCACAATCCGGGAGTGCTTTAGTGCTTACGGTTTTCTGTTCCAGACCGCTACGTGTGGAGGCGGCGGCGGCGGCGCCCGCCACTGCTGGCTGTGCCAACTACCAGAACCAACCTGCTGGCCAGAGGACCTCTCACGCGAGCAATTCGTACTGTTAACGAAATTCAGAATAGGTTGGACATTTTTTCGTGTTACTTTAGTGAACTTGCAAAAGTAAGTTTAATTATATAATACCTATGTTACGAAAGCATCAATTAATGTAATATTAGGTGTATTGTTTCTTTTATTGTTTTGTTTTTAATTGTTGAGTGTAAAACATACTTAAGTTAGTTTTGTGTGACGATTACATAATAATAATAAATAATAAATATAATAAAAGTTTTTATTGATTTTCACAATTATTTTACAGCACAAAATTGAGGCAAGCCCCGGTAAGTTATAAATATACTTGTGATGGGACTACCTCGCAACTTCCCATGGATTAGTTTTTCTCTACATAGTTGAGATAATTATACTTAGTTTAAAAATAATAAGAAAAGTTTACATAATAGGATAATACAATATTATTTTTGCATGTTCAAGTATGTGTAGAGTTTGTGTGCAAGTGTGTGTTGGAGAGGTGGATGTGTGATATGTGTAGGTGTGCGTATGTGTATATGTGTGTTAATGATTGCATGATTAATGATTATTGTGCGTTATAATTGTGTACAGGTTCTTCTTTAACTTATTCTAGTTAGTAAAAGTTCGATTCCATCATATGTTTGTGACTTTAACCATTCTGTTAGAGTATTTTTACAGTTGTACCGCAACATAGGGTAAATATTCAGTATGAGGTTCAATTTATTATAAATATAAGTTGACTGTGTATTAAATTGACGCCTAGCAAAAACCGTACGGATCCGAGACGAGTGGGCCACGATATCTTTACGTCTTTTGTCGAGATTTGATGGATAGAATGTAAGGGACTTATGCAGATTTATGGTTATGTTCAATATATATAGTTTCCTAACAGTAAGCAGATTACTGACCCTGTAGAGGTTGTCTGTAGAATATCGAAAGGGTAAGAAATACATGACTTTAATGAGAGACCGTTGAGCCCTTTCTAGGTCTAGAAACTTAGTCTTAGTAGCCCCTCCCCAGATCGGTATACAGTATGTGATGACCGTTTGTGCCAGAGCAGTATAGATTTTGTTTAGTAACAATGACGGCATCACATGTCGCAGCGTTTTAAAAATCCATATAAGTTTTCTGACCCTGGCCATGGTATTTTCAATGTGGGTGTGCCAAGACAGTCTTTGGTCAACTGTTATACCAAGATACTTCGTAAATCCAACTTGCTGTATGCTTTGACAGTTACATGTATCATGAGAGTTTGCACACTCATGGATCACGATTCCAAACTCAGCACCAGGCTGTGTCCTCTGGTTTGGAGTAAAACAGATGAAGTTTGTTTTAGATACGTTAAGGGTTAACAGATTAGCGTTTAACCAGCTTGCTATTAGCGCTAATCCGCGTTCCGCTGAAGCATGTACAGTAGCCCAAGAGTCACCGGCGAAAACAACTGCTGTGTCATCTGCATATGAGTAAACTCGTCCGCCGCTGTTCCCGATATTACACAACTCATTTATGTAAATCAGGAACAGCGTCGGGGCGAGCACACTTCCCTGAGGTACTCCAAAACATACCGTTTTTTCATCACTTGTCATGTTTCCAACCCTAACCTGCTGTTTTCGATTAGATAAATAACTTCCAAAAAGGGAGAGAGCCGTACCCCTTATACCGATTGTTTCGAGTCTGTGCAGAAGAATGGGGACAGAAACGGTGTCGAATGCCTTTTTAAGGTCTAAAAATACTGTGAGGCATTTCAGACCTTTATCTACATTGTTAACTATATCGCCAGTTAATGCCTTAACAGCGTCTTGTGTAGATAGACCCCTTCTGAACCCATACTGCGCTGAAGATAAAATGTTATTTTTATTAAGGTAACCAATCAGTCTGTTATTCAGTAATTTTTCAAAGATTTTTGAGATGCATGATATTACCGATATGGGGCGATAGTTATTGACATCGCTCCGGTCCCCTCCCTTGTGCACAGGTGTGACCATAGATCGCTTAAAAGCTTCAGGAAAGATCCCGGTTTTAAAGCTCAGGTTAACTAGTTGGCTAATTAGAGGGACGACAAAGTCTCTAGAAATTTTCAAAAATGTAGTAGGTATACCGTCCCAGCCCGGTGAGCTTTCAGAATCGAGACCCATGAGTATGCCATCCACTTCCTGCGGGTCAGTGTCAAGCAGTACGAATGATGTAGTATGCTGTTCACTTCTTAGGTATGATGAAGAGCCAGTAGTAAGGTTGGATTTTTTAATTATCTCTTCCGCCAATGTTTTACCGATTGTAACGAAGAACTGATTAATACGGTTTAAAGAATCGAGAGGGTGGGGTGTGATCTTAAGAAGATTAGAATTATCTGTTTTTGGAGTTTTAAATTGTGTAATTTCGTTTATTTTTTGCCAGAGCTGTTTTGGTTTGTTTATTGACTTAGTTATTTGTTCTCTTTGAGATTTTCTTTTTAGTTTCTTTATTAAATTTGTACAAAAGTTACGATAGCGTCGGAAAGTAATTTTTAGAATAATATTATAGGAATCTTTCTTGGTTTGCACTTGCATTTTATTACGGAGATTAATACATCGAAGTAGACCAGCAGTCATCCAAGGCTTGATTACCCGCATACTATTTGGGACTATCTTAGTTGTAGTATTAGATAGTAGTGAGGACTTTATTACATCTATGAATTTATAAGCTATGATCTCAGGGTCATTACACGTACCAAAAAATAAAATGTCAGTACTTATCAAATTAGTGTAGGCATTATCAAAATCAATTACTGTTTTGGTTTTAGCGGACTTTCTAATTTTCAGTGGTCGAGTAATGTTTGTTAATACCATTGCATGATCAGTGATTGAGGTATTAATAACTCCCACAAATGCCGAGCTAAATGTTTTGTCTATTTTTATAAGTGCGTGGTCTAAACAACTTTGTTCTCTGGTAGGTAGACAGTGTCCTGGTAATAGGCCATGCGCGGCTAACATATTTAAATAGTTTAATCTGTTACCGCGCTGTTGTGATGTTTCAGAATTCTTGATTATTAAATTAATGTTGATATCCCCCACAATTATAATATTTTTATGTGTCTTAATAGAGTCAAGATGAAGATTCAAAGAATTAATAAAATTATCAGCACAGTGGTTGGAGGGTGAACGGTAGATGCCTATGATGGTATAGTCAGAAATGGATACCTGGATAGCTGACGCATGCGATATATTGATTTCAGTTACCTCGGCTAGGTGCCCATCTCGAACGTATGCTACCACACCGTCATTTTGATTGAGCTGATTTTTTGTATAGTACGAAGTGTAGTTTTCGAGCACTGGTAGTTGTCTGTGATAATTAAGCCTGCACTCCGTTAACATCAACACGTCTATGTTATATTTTATTTGTGATAAGTTTAACTGTAAGTCTTCAAAGTTAGAATAGACACTCCTGATATTTTGGGTTAATACTGATAGGTTAAAGTTATCATGTTGTAAGTAATTATGCAACTCTTCAATGTTGACAATAGCTGCCTTCGAAATTTCAATGTCATCTAGTTCCCGTATAGAGTTGAGGTTGTTATCCATTAGCGCATCTATAACACAAGTGGTGCTTCGTACAATTTACGGTAGTGAAGAAACACTGAAAGGCTACTTGTAAATAATATTTAATTATAATCGAGAGTGTGTGTGACCTGTGTAGATGTGAGTGAGTAATAAGAGTTATATAAATTGTTAGTGTGAGTGTTGTGGAGTGTAATGTGTGTGTTGTTTGAAAATCACATTTTATTACATTTGCGTAGTATTGAACGTGCTTGAATGGGTACATTTTTGAGATTATCCTGGTGTTTGACACATTTAACGATATAAAAAGGTAAAAAGATAGGTTACTAGTAAAAAGGAAAAGAATGAACAGTGGCAAATTAGTATAGGCATTTACATCAATTAGTCACAGTTCTTGCATTAAGTGATGTACCTGAGTTTCGCTCTTGATAATGATGGCCCGAGAGCTTTCATCACGTTTCACGAAGACACGTCCGAATGAGGTCCAGCAGAATTTGTATTGCTTTGTTTTTGCTAGGTCCCGCGCCAAGAAGTATAAACGGTTTCCTTTAGCAGTAAGGTGTTCCGATATAAACACGGGGGTGTCCTCACTGTTAGTGAAACCAAGATGTTTAGCCTGGAGCTTTATTTTATTCTTTATATTGTGAGTTTTAGCTTTCTGTAGAAAATCGGTTTTTATTATTGATGAACCAAGCTCGATAATAATGGGGGTGTTTTTAACCCCGACATTCTTGCTCTGGATTCTATGAATGTCCTTTACATCTTTCACGTCCAAGTTTCCGTTAATACTCTTAGAGAGGGATAAAACCATATTTATAAGGTCACCTCTGGATTCTTGGGGTTTTCTGGGAACGTTCTTGAGTTCTATACAGGTTTTTTGTGAGCTTCTTTGTAGATCTTCCACTCTTTCTTCCAATATAGTTATATACTCTCGATCTTTTTTGACTTGTAGCTCTAGGGATTCAATTTTCTTAAGAAACTCTTCGTGTTGACTGGACAGACGGGCTACGCTAGTTTCAATGCTAGTATTAGTTTGCTGGATTTCCTTTAAATTTGTGTTTATCACCAAAAGTTCACTTTTCTGAGTGGCCAGAAATGATGAAAATAATTCCCTCATCTCTTCCTTAAATTTACAGAATTCCGAAGGCAAGTCTTCCTCTCTCATCCTTTTATTTCGGATGGCAACATAGTTGTTAGGTGGCGTAACAGTGCCCCCTTCACTCACATTAGGATCCGACAGCGACTTATTCATTTGCGATGTGAATATGTTACTAGGGTATAATAAGTCCTGATAAGTTAGATGATTGTTTTACGCTAGGCCCGGAAGGAGGAGCTTAACCTTTGATTGGGCAGTGGGCGTTGCTAATAAGTTCGGTGAGGAGGCGCGTGCGCAGGTAGTCTTCCAATAGTAATTTATGGGCCTTACCCGAAGGATGAGTCGTCGCGGCACTGGCGTTAATTGGTCGAAGGTGCTCTCCGGCTGTGTTTCTGGTACCAGGAGTAGATGTCAGTGGGGATATGGCGTATTGTCGACCCGCTTACTCTGTATTAGCAGAGGACACCTCTTCTACACTTCTGCGCTCCTATTTTATGCACTGAATTTAATTTACGTAAATTGGATTTATTTGATTTATTTTAAAACAGAAACAGGTATTTTATACGTCTGCACCTTACGGCGGTCCGGGGGAAGAGGTTGTTGTTGTGTACATTGTTGTACTTAATTGTAATTATAAGGTTGTATCGTTTTAGTTATAAGTAATTTTGTATTAATGTATTAATAGGGTAATTGTTAGTAATAGATGTTAATTAAAATAGTTAATATTATAAGTAGTTCTATCTATCGCATTAGGTTCCAAAACCTGTAATGTTAGTATAATAAGAGTTTTAAATAAATAAATATGTGTTTTCGAACGCTTACAACCCTAATCTCTTCAAAGTGAGAGTGAACAGGCTTCTTCTGGGTAAGCTCACTCCACCGTCGACTCTGTCACTGTCACCACTGACCTAGACTAGAGTCAAGAGCAATTCCATCTTAAAAAAAAAATTAAAAAACCCCCGACACGGCACATTTGTAGAATTTTGGTTCTTCCATCCCCACTTTAAGCCACCATAACTCTTAAACGGCTCAATCGATTTTTATAAAACATAGCTAAGAACACTCTCGATTAAGTCTCCTTTCACCCAAAAAACTAAACTGAAATCGGTTCAGTGGTTCGGGCGCTATGATGCCACATACAGACAGACAGACACAAAGACAAACACCCCTCTTTTGCGTCGGGGGTTAAAAAAAAAAACTTCCATCCCATGTAATAGGGGGCAAGCCTAGTGCCTTCAATCGGGCACAAGTTCAGACTCCGGGTTGATATTGAGACCTTCTTAATGGGAAAACCTAATAACACTGCCTAACCTACATAAAAATCGAACTCATTACCTGTACGACCCCATGCATTACTTACTCCAGTTTGCTCATAATATATATACTCCCACGGGAAGTAAGTGGCTTTATCACATTCACAATTCTATGTACCTATAGTAGAAACAAATGCAACCGCTTGAAAGACATTCCTTATCTCTCAAAGCGCTGTTAAAAACGGGTTCCTATAACATTTAATTTTTGATCACACTAATCTTACCCCAAAAACATCTGGGTCGGCTTCCAGTCTAACTAGAATTACGTCTAATACCGTCCGACCTTGTTATCTAAAGACGTTATCCTTGGTCACCGGTACCCAATACCGGTCCACACCACACAACAAATAAACGATGAACGTTAATAGTACGTTATTTTGAATATGACCGTTGAGAATTCGCGATAGTGACTTATCGGCTGTTAATAATAAGTTTATTCTACTCAACTTTGTATTTAGTTTTGATGTATGTACTCATGTAAATAACAGGAAACGTGGCTACGCGTTTTTATTGTATACAGACGTGAGTATTCTTTTGTTTTCTCCCTGGGTAATAAACTGATAACACTAGAGGAAGTATTTTTTACGATACAATGTACAATGTATGTGTATATGTATGTGTGTCGACGGCACGGTTGGCGCAGTGGTTAAGCGATTGACTGCTGCGTTACGTGTCGCGGGTTCGATCCCCACACGGAACAAATATTTGTATGACCTGCAAGTAGTTGTTCCGGGTCTGGCAATTTGTGTATGTGAGTTTAAATGTTTGTAAACACACCCACGATACAGGAGAAATTACTAGAGTGGGGCAACGTTTCGTAAAAATTTAAATTTATATATATATACCAGAGCCATGTTCGTATGTTTAGTTTCTTTTTCTATAGTTTTTCTAAAATTCATTTAAGTAAGTTTGTACTTACGCCATAAAACCAATCATAGGGAGGACATGGCAGCGGGTCCAAATCAAAATATTTTATTTCACATAAACCTACATGGACTTAAAAAACGTCAGAAGCTAGGTGCACGGCTCCAATTGGTCGTTTCCTATGACGAAGAGCCGACAAAAAACTCTACGGTTACTTTTTTAATAAAAAAAAAACTTCCAAAAAACACTACAAAGTGAAAAATTACTTTAATTTCGGAAAATGGATTTGAATTCCATTTTGGTTTTTTTGATGGATTTTTTGGGAAATGGATTTTTTGTTAGGATAGAACTAGGATATCTTAAAAAAAAATTGCTCTAGTATCATTAAAGGCTCGTGCAGACTGGCGTGACACGCGACGCGAATTGCACGCGACAGAAAGGCCGGGTCGCCGCGCGACAGGCGGTGACTATGTGTCGCGTCGCGCCTTTTTGTCGGAGCCTTAACCAGGGAGAAAACCTAGGCAAACATTAGTATGGAATAAACACCCTCGGCCACGTGACCGCGTTTCCATTATGCAATAATAACTAATGTATCTAGTAGTACCAATAGAGCTCTTTGTGAAGGAACTGCACGCCTAGCCATCAGAATCTGAATCATTTTGAAGGATATTGCTAATCCGTTGCATCATAATTCGACAAAGTCTAATGTGGTCTGCTCAAAGACGTAAATAACGCAATGATTGTTGTTCCACTGTCAAAATGAAAGCCACTGTCTTTATAGTTTAGTTTGTGCACACATGTTTAAGCAAATAAATCTATCTAATCTTATCTTTAGGGTATACGAGTAGCTGTGACAATATGTTTCGTTAATAATTGGCGAAATATGGGTGTAGGTTCTGTTGGTACACATCTGCCAGGCCCTTTGAGAAAACATGCGTGATGTAATGTTTTGTAAGGTAGTTATTATGGCCAGCATAAAGGCTCCTTCAAACAGGCCCGACACGCGACGCGAATCGTACTTGACACAAAGGCACCACGTGTTGCGCGAAGTGCGTTGCCTTTGAGACGCGCGCGATTTGCGTCGCATGTCGCGCCTGTTTGTAGGAGCCTTAACTAAACATTGCCTCGTTGGTCTAGTGGTCGCAAGCTGCGCGGCTGCGCATGAGGTCCTAGGTTCAAAATATTTCTGAATTCATTTTTGTATTGCTAAGCTGTGTTTTAATACGTTTTGACTCAATTTGTGTTAAGTATTCTTATTGTTCACTAACTCGACAACAAACCAACAGTATGTGTAGCAGTGCCCTGACAGGGTTCCTGTAAAAAAAACTGTCAACTAATCTATTGTAAAATGAATAAATATGCATGAGCAATAAAAAAAAACATTAAAAATTTTGCAAGCTTGAGAAACCGAGGTTTACCTAAGACGTAATTTACGTACGTACCTAAGTATTACAAATAATTATATTATGATTATTTTATACATCTAGGAAAGTTATGACTTTGAAGGTGGATGGCTGTAAGAGTAGGGGAAGACCAAAGGAACGATGGACGGACTGTGTGAGAGATGATATGGTTAGAAAGGGAGTGACTACCGAGATGACGACTGAAAGAGTTAAATCATCTGCCTGCGTTTTCCCAACTAAGTTGGGGTCGGCTTCCTTTTTACATGGAGTGACTGCCTATCTGACCTCCACAACCCAGTTACTGCGTAATACGATACCAATTGGTAAGACTGGTTGTCAGACTTTCGGGCTTCTGACGACCCGTCACGACTGTCAAAGATCCACGCATGACAGCCGGGACCAACGGCTTAACGTGCTTTACGAGGCACGGGGGGGTTCTGGTATGTAAAGATGGTCACCCATCCACGAACCAACCGCGGCAAGCGTAGCTTAACCTGATCAATCGACCGGTGCGGCTATTATTAGTAAGCCAGTATGTAAGAAAAAGACATGTTGTTCCGATCCCAATTAAATTGTTATAAGTAAGGGGAAGAGAAGAATGCTGATGATTTTGTTGTTCTAGGAATAATATGGCACCTTATTACGGCACCTAACAGTTGTGTACTCAACCAATCTTGTGTGCCTTGAAATTAATAAAATATAAATATTCAGAGAATCCTGTCTGACTGCTTGAGGACATCTTGTTCGGAGGCGTCTAATTATTCTTAATTAATTCATATTTGTATGAATATTGCAAGTTATGTAACGGACATAATCTGTTATTTGTTATTTATTGATAACTAGCGACCCGATCCTGCTTCGTACGGCTTTTAAGACTTGTCAAAACAAAGAGATTTATTTATGTAAGTTTAATATAACAATGTCTAAATGATTACCGCATCAAAATCCGCTGCGAAGTTTAGCAGAACAACGCGGAGAGACAGACAGACACGAACAGCGACTTTTTAATGTAAAATATGTCAGACTAGCCGCTGCCCGCGGCTTCACTCGTATCATAGGGAAACCGTTTCATGTAAAAAGTATCCTATACGTTAATCTAGGTCATAGTCTACCCATGTGTGCCAAATTTCATGCAAAGACGTATACCCCAAATGACTAGGCTGAGGTGTACAGCGGGTACCTACACGCACAACTTATCAATATTTTTAAGTCGGAATTATAGTAGGGGCGAGCTTATTGCTATTGCCATCAACCGAGCACAAATTCTGAACACTCCCTGAGAAATTCCAAATGACACTCAAAAGTTATCATCGTATTAGTACTTAGGTACCTACCTATTTTTAACCGACTTCAAAAAAGGTAGAGGTTCTCAATTCGTTTGTAGTTTTTTTTTATTTTTTTTATGTTTGTTACCTTTGAACTCCGTTATAGAAACCGATTTGAAACACTCTTTTTTATTTGAAAGGATATACTTCCATGTTGGTCACATATACATTTGGTCAAGTTCTGTCAAGTGGTTTTTGAGTCAGCTTCAATAATACGTATTTTTCCCACTTCGTGTATATTGATGATGTTGTAATAACTTCCTGTCACTATTATTTATATTGCAAGTAGTGGTATACTACTTCGTTTGGGGTAGGTACCTACCACAACGAAAAACGGCAAAATAAAAACTATTCCACAAAAATAACTCCAACTTCCAAAAAAACACTACAAAGTGAAAAATAACTTTAATTTAGAAGTCGATGTCGTTGCTTTGGTATAATTGTCTAAATCTAAACGAATAATAATATTATAAAGAGAAAATATTCGATTAAATTGTATGTTTGTTTGTTACGCTTTCATTCTATCTAAAACGGCTGTTCGACTTTGGATGAAATTTGGCACATGGCACACCATGACCTTCATTAGGACATAATTATACTTTTTATCCCGATATTCTCACGGGATCGATACTTACGCGGGTTAAACCGCGAGGTGGAGCTAGTAAATAATAAAATAAATAAACAAAGCCCAACCTTGGGAACGAACCTAGGACCTCACGTTTATCAGTCGCGTAGACCAACGAGGCAGCCTTTGATTGTAAGTTAAATAAAGCAAATTCAAGTTTCTTACATTACATCACCAGTTCATAGAGAGACTATCTACAAGGTCATTGGTACATAATGACAAGGTCGGACGGTTCTCACGATTTTCCTAATTGCAGCACCTAACTAATTGTAGCAAAACATACCGCCTTATGCGACGCTTGCATATTGTCAGAACAGCTAACGACCTCGGACAGAAAAAAACTTGTATTTTTTATTTATTTATTTATTTATTTAAATCGAACACACGTGATTCATATTGTTGTTAGTAATCCTTATAAAACTATGTTAGTAACATTTCTAATGAAAATAAATATAACAAAACAAAACAGAAACAAAACTAGTTCAAAAACCTATAATTATGACCGCTTCCCGCTGCACCAGACCTGCAGCTGTGCATACGGGTCCAGTGCCCCAGGAACGGGCAATCAGGCTTATTCACTATCACCTTTAGAATTACCGCGAACTGTAAAATAATGGCATAAGACGTGGTAATAATTTTGGCCGGTCAGTAAGCTTTTTAGAAGAAGGTTTTTAGCAGCAGTGAGAACATTACATCGGAGTCATTGCGTAAAACATCCTATAATGACAATAATTTATAGCAATGTGTTTTATTTTGACAGTTCACACGCGTTCATAGCGTTATTTACGTTGTTGAGCAGACGAATCTTTCTAACCTATGGAGCAATAGATTAGCAATATCCTTCAATACTCTCAGATTGTGTTACGCAATGAGGATGACGTTCACCGGGTGGCAGCACTGAGACGTAGGGTCCGGGCATCTGTCAAAAGTATCAAAGGTATATATGTCTATATATATACGCAATTATGGTGTAGGTAGGTAGATAACAATAATCAAAACATACTTGCTAGCTTTTGAAAACCGTATATCTATGTGGACTTATACCGGCTGTAAAAATACGCTCCCTATCATTGTGATATTTGATTTGTACAGAACCATACCCAGAAATCTTCTGCTTACCTTCTGGCGTCTGGTTTGTCAAGCGCTCAACTTAGTGTGATTTATTTCATCACTCTCAAAACGGTGAAGGAAAACATCGTGAGAAAAAGAGGGAGAAGAGGCTTTTGCCCCAGCAGTTAGAACGGCCGTCATCCAGCGCGGGTTGGAGTCCGCGTGTCTTTGAATTTTTGGTTCTAGGACATGCCGGTTTCATCAGGTGATTTTACATCACTGTTTTTAGAGCTGGCAATATGCATGACGTATTGATTTGTCTTGTCACTCAAAGGTCAGTTAAAAGACGTTCATATTCATTCATTCTTCAAACTGTTTTAGCATTGAAACAGAATTGCTGGTCAATAACGATTAGATGCAGTTTGTAAAACAAAGCCATTTAAATAAACCAATAGTACAGTCAGCCTCAAAAAGATGTATCGTATCCATCGACATGAACTCATTTTAATAGTCTATAGTCTTTTGTCCCCAATATTGTATCAATTTGTAGTCACAAAATATATTACACATTAGGCACACTTTGCTACAACATCCTTATTCTTCGTAGCACTCTTGTCAGAACGGTCGTAGTCCTCATGTAGTTTCTTGTCTAGGGGCTGATGTGATTCGCCTCACTATTTCTCGCCATCTACTCCGATTTTTGGTATTATTAGTGCACTTGTATAAGGGAACGCCCACTGCGGATTTAATTTGATCAGCCGCATGGTCTAGTGCCCTCCACTCTACCCTGCACACAAGGCACTCTATAGAGTCACCCTCACGCCTCAAGACGTGAGCGAAGTATTTGAGAATGCGTGTTTGGACCAGAACACAAAGATCCTTTTTGATGTCGAGTTCTTGGCGTATAGAGGAGTTGGTGCGAAACTCGATCCACGATGCCCCAAGCATTCTTCTCCAGCACCACATTTCCAGAACGTCTATCTTCTTCCTCTCGATGTCCCGCAGCGTCCACGTCTCAGCAGCGTATAGGAACATAGTAAATACCAGTGTTTGAACAAGCCAGATCTTGGTGGCTTTTGTAAGATCTCTATAGATACCTCCAGACTTTTTTCAGTTGGTCCATCGACGATTTAGTTATCGTCACGCGTCTCTTAATTTCATCTATGCATCCACCACCCCCGTTTGAGATTAACGCTTCAAGATAAAGATACAATATTATGAAAACAAATTATAGACAATCAAATTTATTAGTATTCTTGCGGCTGCACTAGTAGTTGTAAATAATAACCGTAGGATATTTTATTCTTACAGCAGCATTGTAAATTATTGGTCAATGGTTTACTCAATGCAAATAGTTTGCGGTATTGTTTCAAGCAGATTTCTTTCAGCCAATAACATTTCACTTCTTTGGTATAGATAGAACCGAAGATAATATGTTTGAATTAATATTTTTAAAAGAGTAACCGGGTGTTTCTTGCCGGCTCTTCTCCATAGGACACGACCAATTGGAACCGTGCATCTAGCTTCTGATGCCCATGTAGGTTTATCGATCTATACCAACTTTTACACAACTATGTTGAGCGCGGCTTCTACATGGAGCGACTGAATATCTGACCTCCACAACCCAGTCACTGGGTAACACGATACCCCTTGGTAAGACTGGCTGTCAGACGTTCGGGCTTCTAACTACCCGAAACGACTGCCACGAAGTGGTTTCGGTATGTAGGTAATGGATGCATAAGTAGTAAATGATAATGTTCTATCTAACAACTTGTGCTTAGGGTTATGTAACTGAGGAGAAGAGTGTTATATTATAATTTTCAGTAAGTTGTGTGGATGAATTGGATAAGATTATTAAGTATTTCACAGCCCCACTACACCCACTGTTGAGCACAAGCCTTTTTCTTGTGCCAATCCCCACGCTCCCGTGTCAGCCTCATCTACGTTCTACCCGCGATGGTAACAATATCGTCCGCCCATCTCGCCGCCGGATGACCGACATCTCGTCTTCCAGTCCTTGGACGCCACTCTGTCACAGCCTTAGTCCACACTGCGCCTTCCCAGGTGTCCTGCCCAAATCTTTTTGAGTTCCATAATACGCTTTCCATTATAGAAGACCTTCGTACGTCTTCTTATCTCGACGTCACGGTCTATTAGCAAGACTCTGATGCCCATCATGGATACTATTGTACTTAAGTAATAATAATATGTTTATTAAATCGGTCATCACGCTTCATCTGACAACCGCAATGATATCATTTTATGCGGTACGGTAGCAACTTAGTTACCACCTTAGTAGTTTGAAGTAGGTATGTAGGTACCTACTGTAGTGTTTCAATAGTACGATCATAGCATAAATACAGCACCCTAATTGCGTAACACACTATCAATCTGAATCTGAATCATTTTGAAGGATATTGCTAATCCATTGCTTCATGTTATGTTATTAGAAATTAATGTTTCTTTATTTTACTTCGAAGGTCCTAGTTTATCATTTATGGCTACAAGTTACAGCTATATACATATAAACATAATGCAGCATTGCATATGTAAGCGGGCAGGCCCTTTATGCCAGGAGGCTTTTTATTATGTATTAAGTTCTGTTTGCGTTTTTGTTTTTATTATTTATTTCTGCTTGAGTATAGTTTTAAATATTGGCGTGTGCTCGCTGACATATGGCAAATAATTTTAATATTTTTGTGTTTCGTAATGTTAATTACTTTTTACTATATGTATAGAATCCAGTTCTTCTAACTGAACAGACAGCAGTGCTGCTGGGGAGTTTGTTCCGCCACTTCTTCTTCCCAGCTAAAGCACTAGGAAGTGGTGAAGGGTGGGCGTTTTGGGGGGACTGTCTTATGTGATTTTGACGTTCAAAAAGTGCTGATTCTCAGCCTAATTTGAATAAATGACTTTTGATTTTGTTCGAACATTTTGTCTGCTCAACAACGTAAATAACGCAATGAACGTTGTTGAACTGTCATAATGAAAGCCATTCCTACTGTTAGTTTACTATTAGTATTACTCAATTACCCGCAGGTTAGCAACCAACCGATCTATTCTGTACAAATCTCACCGAAAACTTAGGTGAAGTGAGCTTGAAGTGAACCGCCAGGGCCGTCCAAAAACGCATTGGGTTGGTGATATCGTTAGAGTCAGAAGGACACCTGAGCCGGCAGTCTCGACATAGTTAGCAATCGTTTTCGGTTGCTAAGTCCTAACAATCCAGATTGTAACGATATTTTGTGGTCTCCACACTCAAATTTATCGGTTGTTACTGGTAATTTAGGTAGGTACCGGTAGGTAACAACCGATAAATTTGAGTGTCGAGACTACCAAACATTTACATCAACATTTACATGTGGATTGTTTGGTTAGGACTTGGCAACCGAAAACGATTGCTAACTATGTCGAGACTGCAGGCCCTGAATGAGGGACGTTCGGAACCGCGACGCACGGCGAAATAAAGAGGCCCAGCAGAGGGTGATTCCAGGTCGAAATGATGGATGAAGATGATCAAATGTGTTGTCGCGTCAATAACAAAAATCCATCAAAATCAAAAATCAAATCAAAAGTCTAAATAACAAAACCTTAGTCAGCTAGATGACCTGACACCATCTATCTTCACATATCGTTTAGCGAGTTACATCATGTTTAGCTACAAAAGTATGTACCTGTGTAGTTATTAACTATAAGCTCAATAAAGTGTATTAGGCACACAAGCACATGTCAATCAGAATCTATTCGTGATCGTGACCAAATTATATGTATGAAATCAGTAATTATACAATTTAAAACAATTACCCAGTTGTTTTAAAGTTAGTTTGTAGGTAAGCTTTCGGTAGAATACCTATCGTCACCCTGTGTTTATCGTCAAGGTATTGGCGATTTAAGACGGTCCGTTATTTTCTTGTCCCGTAAGTCAGTACCTAGTGAATTAGATAAACTTAGAAAGTACTCGAAAGTACTGCCTTGCTTGTCTAGTGGTCGCAATTGCTTAGCCGGGGTCGTGGAAGTCGCACAAGCTCCCACCATCCCCGGTGCAAGTGTGTGAAGGGAACACCGAGGTTTTTAGTCAGTAAGCGTCTGACAGACCCCTCCACTCGCCCCAGGGTGGAGGACATCCATGAGGATTTTTAGTCAGTAAATGTCTGACAGACCCCTCCACCCGCCCCAGGGTGGAGGACATCCATGAGGATTTTTAGTCAGTAAGCGTCTGACAGACCCCTCCACTCGCCCCAGGGTGGAGGACATCCATGAGGAGTTTTTAGTCAGTAAGTGTCTGACAGACCCCTCCACCCGCCCCAGGGTGGAGGATTTTCCACCACGGAACAAACCAAAAGTTGTCGCAAGTGCTAGGTACTGCTGATCATAAAGGTCCTGGTTCGATTCCCAGGTCGGGCAAAGTGTTATTGAGTTTTCCATTAGGAATTTTTCAGTGGCAGCCCGGAGTCGTGAGTTTGTGCCCGGTTGATGGCCAGAGACTTGTCCCCTGTTACATCGGACTTAAACAGAACAGGCCAAATGTGGGTGTACTACAGGTACACCTCTGCCCAACCATTCAGGGATTATTGGCGTGATGATGTGCTATGTGTAGAAAGTACCAAAATATTTCTAAGGAACTGTAAAAGTCACAAGCAGTGAGCTCCATTATGTTCTAAGTTGAGCTGCACGATTACGATTACACATGCGTGCACTGACTATGGGCAGGTCCACTCAATCTGTGTGGTTTTTCCTCAAAAGAAAAATTCAGACACCAATTTACATGGTCTTCACATGATCTGACCAAGATTATGTCTGGACTTTAAAAGAGACTGTGACCTCTGAGTTTGTTTCGGCCTTACTTCTCAGAGTAGGAAAGGCCGAGCTCATCTAGTTTTTAAAATATGATTGACGTGTAAAATTGTTTATACAAACCTACTTACAGAAATAAAATCATTTACTAAAACTGTTACGAAATCCTAATGTAATTTTGTCCTACACCAATCGGCTCTAAGTATTTTTAACCGACAAAGGAGGAGGTTCTCAATTCGACTGTATGTTTTTTTTTTTGTATGTTTGTTACGCGATCATTCCGCCAATTATGAATTGATTTTTATGATTATTTTTCTGTTTGATAGGCCATACTTCAGAGGTGGTCCCATATAAATTTTATTTAAATCGGTCGTGCAGTTTTTAATAAATCAACAAAAAAATATTTTTAAATAAAAAAACCGACTTCAAACGGACGTGGGCGTTTAAAGACTATCGTTTTCGAATTGGTAGGTAGGTACCATAACTAAAAATTTAATAACAAAAAAAACAACTGACTTCCAAAAAAACACTACTTAGTAAGTAGTGTTTTTTTGGAAGTCAGTTGAACCGGTACGAATTTGGGTTCCGGTTCTTCATTTCGGTTCTTAAAAAGGTTCTTCTTTTCGGTACGGTTCCGGTTCAGGTTCCGGTTTGGTTCTGGTTCCAATGTACCGGTTCCAAATAAAGGTTCCAATATACCGGTTCCGTATCATCCGATTTAAAGGTTCTCAAAGAAAGAAGGGATATGTTTGACGCGTGCCTGGCGTATCTTTTCTTTCAGTTTGCCTTCGAATTATTGGCGAGTGGAAGTCTGTACTGTACAGTGTCAGCAAATATTGTCAGTAATTATTATTAGTGGTTTATATAATCTACAGTTACTGTTAATACATTAATATAAAATGGACAACGGTAAGTTTCATCGTATGGTATTCACTTAGATAATTATATTATTATCTCCTTTATTCATTGAATAAAGGAAATAAAAAGGAGGAGGGTTTTTTAATATAAATTATTATTATTTTGTTTTAACATGTATGGTCTTATATTATGTGTTTTATGGTTGTTTAGTTTCATGAGCTACGGTACTACCGCCGAGGTATTACGCTATTCCAATTACACGTATATTTGGTACCTTACTTTCAGGAACAAAACGTGCCCGTATTGTAACCGATACTGATACAGACACTCAACTCCCAGAGCAAGAGTTATCTCTAAGTTTGAAGCAATTGCTTAGAAGAAATTTTCAAGAAAAATGTCAACCTAAGACTATTGCAAAACAAAAGGCAAATATTGAAAAACAACAAAGAATGGAGTGTAAAGATTGTGCTTTGCACCACAACGACAATGACGAGCATGATGGGAGAAATCAATTTTTTTCTCAACTGATTACAAAAGAATTAAAGAATATTAAACCATGTCTCAGGAGTTCAGGACTAGGTGTTATATAGCAAAAGGACTACATTATGAAGATTTGGAGAAATCTGGAGGTAAATGATAAATGATAAATGATTTTATTTCTGTAAGTAGGTTTTTACAAACACTTTTACACGTCAATCATATTTTTTTTTAAACTAGATGAGGTCGGCGTTTTCTATCTGACTACTCTGAGAAGAAAGGCCGAAACAAACTCAGAGGTCACAGTCTCTTTTAAAGTCCAGACAGAATCTTGGTCAGATCATGTGAAGGCTATGTAGATCGGTGTCTGAAATGGTCTTTTGAGGAAAGAACCCCACAGATTGAGTGGACCTGTCCAGTCAGTGCACGCAATTGTCAGCAATCGTGCAGCTCAACTCAGAACTTAAGGAGCTCAACGATTCGACGAACAATACCAAAGAAAGGACATTTGAGTAGGCCGCACAAGTTACTCAAACTGCCAGATCATGATTACACTAAGAGTAAAATACAAAAAAAAAGCAATGACCAACCAACCAGGTAAATAACAACAAAAAGTGAGGGGTTTTCTTTTTTTAAATAAGTACATACATAATTAACGAAAAGTGAGTTCAAATGTGATTACTAAGTAGGTATACTTGTATGGTTCAGACTGATTGTTCTTAAAATTAAAACAAATAAGTAAAATTCAAAAATCTTTTATTTAAGTAATCATTTAGGAGTCCGAATAACGTTTATTCTGTAATCATAATATCTAGATTAAATAATTAATGTAATAAACAATTAGCTCGTATGCAATCAGGATTCAAAAGCGACCGCGGTCTTCAATCGTACGAGATAGACTAATCCAACAACGTAAAGTATAACTAGTATACAATTATACAAACCAACTTCAATAATTGAACGAAATCGTAATAAGGTTTATGTTATGATGAAAATTGTTAAACTGTTTCCATACCTGAATTATTTCTTATGAATAAGATATCTTCAATCAAGTCACTTTTTAATTTAGTTCGAAGCTTGTTGAATACATAATTTAACGAGGAAAATAACCTCTCTACACTGACTTGTGTACTAGGTGCAGCTAGTACTATATTAGATAATATATACAGTTGAGGCAATATTTTTTTTTTGGTCTCCCAAAATATTAATATATTTTCGCTCGCAAGAAGACGCACCTGCTTATTAAAAAAATCTGTTAAATGTGTTTTCATGTCAATGTTGTATATGGCGCAGCCATAGCTGGGACCTCCCCGCAGTCTATCATCATATGATTGATTCAAGAAATCTTCGAGCTTCCCACCTTCATTCTGTTGCTGCGTTGAACTGGAGGTGGTAGGCGGTTGAATGTTGAGGGATGTCACTGTACTTTTCCACTTCATCCACGTATTAATCAACATGTTTTCTGCCATATCCTGTTGATCTGTGGTCAGCAGGAAGTTAACCCTTGGGTCCATATACACACATCAAAAGTGTCTAGGGATCAACATATATTTTTGCAATAACTTTTCTCCTGATTGATATTAATTAAAATTTTCTTTAAGGATTCATAAAATAAAGTGTTTTCGTTTGTCACAGTAACGATAAACCAAGTCACCTTTGCATTAATAAAGAAATTTGCCATTTTCCTAATAAAGGGATTTTTGACACTTGAACCACTAACACAAAAGTTCGAAAAAAAGACTGAAATAACAGTTTTCTTTAAAATTTTATTGGGTAACTTAAACAATTAATAATCCGTGTTTCTACCGCGAACACTAACAACACAAGAACATCGGTTTGGCATACTCAAAATGAGTTCATCCAAATCACGCTGTGGAATGGCCGCCCATGTTCGTTGCAACAACAAAAAAAGGTCTTCTTGCGACTGGATACCCTCCATATTCGGCAGAGCTCTTCTCTGTAGCATATCCCATGCATGCTCAATCGGGTTCAAGTCTGGCGACTGAGCAGGCCAGGGCAGGACATTGATGTTAGCTGCGGCGAGAGTCTGTCTTACAACTCTTGCGGTGTGCGGTCGTGCATTATCATGCATTAACTGAAATAAGGGACCGATTTGCACTTGTAGAGGAACGATGACGTCTGATACAATCGTCTCAGCATAAATTTGAGCGTTGAGGTTGCCTCTGATCCAAATCAACTCAGTTCTTCCGCCGATCCAAATACCCGCCCATACCATGATGGTTCCACCACTATAAGGATGGACTTCCTGGCAGGATTTTAATCGCTGTTGGCATCCAGGGGTTCTCCAGTGTCGTATACGTCTTGTATCCGGTCTCATACCAAAACGAGACTCATCAGAAAAGCACACGAAACGCCATTGTTCTTCTGCCCAATTTCTGTGTTCAAGAGCCCATTGATATCGAATCCTACGATTGTGCATTGCAATAGGTGGTACCCGTAGCGGTCTTCGGGAATGAAGGTTCACTTCATGCAAGCGGTTTCTGACTGTTTGGTCGCTAATTAAGTTCCCTGAAGAGTGATGAAGCCTCACGGCTAACATCATGGCGGTTATTGTTGGAGCTCTTCGAGTTAAGATTTGAATGTATCGGTCTTGTCTCCGTGTGGTGCAGCGATACCGTCCTCCATGGCGCTCAGCCACGGTACCAGTGCTTCGGTAACGTGTCCAAAGTCGACTGATAACACTCTGACTTGTATTCAGAGCTAAAGCCACAGTACGTTGCCGGGAACCAGCTTCTATCATTCCCACGGCTCTGAGCATTTCTTCCCTGCTTAAATGACGTCGCCGCTCCATAATAACGTTGGTTTTAATCAGTAGTAGGGAAACAGTAGCACTAATAATGTCTTCAATGCGTTGTATGTTTTTATAGGGAAAATATTGACAGCTGATTTTCATCTTTTACTCGAATTTGATTCACAGTTCCTGATTCAAATTATGAAATGCACCAAAAAGGATCCATATAAATTTATAAAATCATAAATTTATTACAAAGCCACATCTTAATCTCAAGAAATCCGCATAAAAATGCTTGATCCCTAGACACTTTTGATGTGTGTATATTTATCGTTTGTAGTTCTAATTTGCAACTTATCCAGTTAAGATAGAAGTCACCCATAGTCAATTGCTCAATTTGTAGTTTTTGAGTCAAGATCTTGGTGTGTTTTAAAGAGGCTACAGTGGCCTCAATAGAATTCCACGTAGACTCCGATAGATACAGCTCGTAATTCTCCGTGCATATCAGTCTATGTTCTAGTATCCGCTTAAGCATGTCGGTAAGTCGAGCTCCAACGTGTGGAGCAATCCACCACAGGTTGTTTAGCCCCGGCTCTTTTTAGCACATGTTGGAGCACTGTGGTGCGTAGCTTTTTTACGACTTCACGTGCATTTATGAGCATTGTGGCAAGTGAAGATTCACTTCCTAAGGCGTCCTGTACCGCTAGCTGCAACGTATGTGCAGCACATCTAACTGCCGCAACCGTGTAATGTTCACTTTCTAGGTAATCTTCGAGTATGAAATTTACTTCATCCCTCTCTATTATTTCATTTTCTTCATCATCCGAATCATCCCCATTTTTATTCATGCTGGTTTTTAAGGCATGGTCCACTAATTTGGCCATTTTGAGCATGTTTGCTCCATTATCCGTGGTAACACAATAAATTTGTGGAATGGATATCCTGTAGCGGTACAATACATTATATTAATTGGTCTTTTAAAAATTCTGCTGTATGTCTTTGGGTGAGTTCAGTTTATTTGACAGTTTTACAGTTCGTTTATTTTACAACAGAAACACAATCTATTTAAGTACAGCAGACAAGTGCAAACACGAATGTATAATAAATCAAACAAATATAGTGGCGCACGCGTTGGATAAGCAACGAATGATGCGAATGATCTACAAAAGAAAATGTGCCCCTCTCCCCTCACAAAAACTCCCACCCGTACGGCGTCCGCTCGTAAGTACATTGGAGTCAAAATATTTCTGCGGGAGCGCAGCTAGTGACAAACCACAACCCTTCCTGGTTTCGCCCAATTACAGACATTATGCATTTATGTGAGTAAAGGGCATCTGTGTGGTTCTTTCCTCAAAAGACCATTGCAGACACCGATCTACATAGCTTTCACATGACCTGACCAAGATTTTGTCTGGACTTTAAAAGAGACTGTGACCTCTGAGTTTGTTTCGGCCTTTCTTCTCAGAGTAGTCAGATAGGAAACGCCGACCCCATCTAGTTTAAAAAAAAATATGATTGACGTGTAAAAGTGTTTGTTCAAACGTTACAGAAATAAAATCATTTATCATTTATCATTCGGACTCGCTTTGAAGAACCGGTAACATAAAGGTTCTTAAAGGTTCCAATTTAGGTTCCGGTTCCGGTTCGGGTTCTTGTACCCGGAACCACTTAATACCGGTACTTTACCGGTATTTTAAGAACCTTTTCAATCCCTGCTACTTACAAAGTGAAAAATAACTTTAATTTTCGGAAGTCGGTGGAAAAAACTAAAATACCGTTCCAAAGACACCGACTTCCGAAATTAAAGTTATTTTTCACTTTGTAGTGTTTTTTTGTTTTTGGAAGTCGGTTGTTTTTTTTTGTTAAAAAGTAATAATAAGTAAGTAGTATAGTTTTTAAGTAATATTGCATTTTCCCAGCAAGTGATTGTGTAAATCTTTTGAGAAAATAATAAATGTCTAAAACCGTATTTATCACCGGTACTTGCCCGATTCACCTCCGAGCTACCACGACTAACCCACAGTTTCTAAAAACTTGATGAAGTATCTCATGATAAATCTCGTTGACTGAAGTAACTAACCAAATAAACATGAATAGACGTGAAATTCTGACAAGAGCTAAAAATACTCAAAAACAGTGGAGAATTCTGTGTATTTGAAAACCTAGATCTTTTCTCGAAGGTCAATACCACATATTAGGTGAGACCTCGTTATATAAGGCTTACCACCATTCATTAAACCACTATAATTCTAAATAAGGGGATATATTCCTTATGAGGAAGCCAGCATCACGCCAATTACCTAGTTGAGTGTATGACTGACTCTTTCGACCGTAAATATATAGGTATTGAAGGTTGAGTATTAATTATCTAACTTATTTTAGATAAGATTTTGCTTAATTAAACCATGTTTTTTTCTTCTATAAATTGGTTTAAAATAGTACATTGTTACCCTAGGGGTGAAAGTAACTTATTTAGTCCCTTATTTTTCATTACTCGTACTCGGACAGTAGATCTGGGGGCCGATTCCACTAATTTGGAATGTTACACGTTCAATTGTGTTTCAACAACAGTTCGATTTCCATCGCCGTTCGATAGTTACCTATAAAGTCATTCTACTATTTCTGGAAACTAAACTTAAACCGAATCGCAACTGAATCGTAACGGGAACGTTAGAGCGGGTACCCTGTGTTACCAACCTGCCGAATAGTATGTCGTAATAATACCACAGAAAAAAAAGTGGAACCTAAAATTGTTACTAAATACCAATAAGTAGCACTAAAAGTCTTTTCTAATACAAAAAAGATATCTAGACCATAGATATATATTTGTCTTACATATTTTATTGTTAGACATACAATATTTCCACATTTTTAAATAATAAATTTAGAAGAACATTTCGTTTTACGTCCCTAGCTGGCCGAAGACCTGAAACGAAACGTTTCGGTCATGTCAAAATTTCAAATACTAAGTTAATGTAAATAAACAGCCGAAAGCAAAAACTTTTATCTAATGGGTGTGAGTTCAATAAAATTGTTGATTTACTGTGAGTATTCGTTTTAAAATATTACTGAAATAACTAAATAAATAAACTGACAGTTGTCAGTTGAAAACGATTCTCCCTAGGGCTGAAAAGTATTACTTTCAACCCGCTCCTCAGGCAACTTCAGACCTACTATCCGATTATGAGTAATGAAAACACTTTTACTCGTCAAAAACAAATTATGTTTTAAAACTAGATGACGTCAGTGTTTCCTATTCGATTACTCTGAGAAGAAAATCCGAAACCAACTTTGAGGTAATGACTTTCACCAAGCCGCACTGTGCCCGCAATACCGCGTGCATGGTGGATTTATACGGCCTACTCCCTCTCACATAGGAGGCTGGTTAATTCCAGCGGTGGGAACATGATCTATCGGCTGATTCGTTCGTTTTATGGTTAAGAAATTGTCCCCAGCAGCTTGAAGTCAAGATTTGTTTTTGTTACATGGGGATGTACTCAGATCATTTAAACACAGGGGATGTAGCTAGCGAAACGTGGGTGTACTACAACTACGGGTCTGCCTACCACTTCACAAAATACAGGCGTTTTCGTACTTCCCCAACAAGAAAGCCAGATTGGAGATGACCCAGATGAGAGATTGGCCACATACAGCAGGAGACCTTTGCCCTGCAGTGAGACACAAACGGCTGATAATAATATTAATAATGAGAAACCGAATGATAACCACATGAAACCTGATATGTGGCTGCAAATAACCAGACAGTATGAGCTAAATAAAGCACCTTGATTATCAGATGATACCGGCATGAAGCGCATTTTGATTAAGACCATTAAGACCGTTTACTACGCTACTAAATAAATTAGAGCGCTCATATTTACACATCGACATACAGACACATGCTAAATGTTTATTTATAAACTGGCTGACTGAACAGGTCCACTCAATCTGTGTGGTTCTTTCCTTAAAATACCATTTCAGACATCAATCTACATGGTCTGACCAAGATTATGCCTGGACTTTAAAAGAGATCGTGACCTCTGAGTTTGTTTCGGCCTTTCTTCTCAGAGTAGTCAGATAGGTAACGCCGACGTCATCTAGGTTTTAAAATATTATGATTGACGTATAAACGTGTTTGTACAAACCTTGTATTTATTATTTTTACTATAAAAAAATAAGTAGGGTTTTCCTTCCTGACGATATAACTCCTGAACGCACGAACCGATTTCCACGGTTTTGCATTCGTTGGAAAGGTCTCGGGCTCCGTGAGGTTTATAGTGAAAAAAAAAAAAAAACGAAGCCATCTGGTGGTGAAACGGAGTTCGCGGGGTTTGCTATTTTGTTAAATAAAATCATTAACCCATACTAGTTCTAACTAATATTATAAATACGAAAGTAAGTTTGTTTGTCTGTTACGCTTTCACGCCAAACCGGCTGAACGGATTTGGATAAAATTTGGCACATGGGTCGACCATGACCTGAGTACCTACTATTACATATACATGACATAGGCTACTATTCATTCGGGATCGCAGACGAAGTCGCGGAAAACAGAAAGTATAATATTATAAATTCTAAAGTAACTCTGTCTGTATGTTACCTTTCACGCCTAAACACTGAACGGATTTCGATCAAATGTGGCGAGGAGATAGATGGCATCCTGTGGAAGGACATAGGCTACTTTTTGTCCCGGTAGCACGTTTCCGTTGGATAATTTCCGACATCCACGCGGCCGAAGCCCCGGGCTAGTATACTATAAATTCGTCAACAATAGCGAAAATCTGGGTAGATTTTTAAATTCATACAGAACGTCGAACGACAGCCATCTTTTTTGTCCCCTCGATATTTATTTTGGTCATTGAATTATGTGATGTGACATAATATTATCGACAATAATGTATATTGTCCTCCAGACCGTAGTTCGGTCATGGCGGCCAATCTCAACGTAGACTAGCTTTTTTTTTTTTTTTTCCTAACTATGGCATCTCGTAGTAGACCTAGAGAGGTCGTTACTACTTAACCGGACTATCCTGTGGTTGCCTTAAGTGAAACTCAAAGCCTCCAGCCAGGGGCGTATTTTTACATACTAAGCGACTATCACCTAAGGGCACCCCCTGTGGGGTACGAACCTCGGCTTAGGGCGTCGCTGGGGGGGGGGACAGCAAGGTGGGACAGGCTGGATCAGATTTTTCTTATTATTAAGCTTGATGAGGTCGGCGTTTCCTAATTGACTACTCTCTGAGAAGAAACGCCGAAATAAACTCAGAGGTCACAGTCGGGGGTTTATATTTACGGGCTCTGCTACGGCGCGGGCTGGCGCTTCGTCGGGCAAGGTAGACTAGCTATCGGCGCGGGAGATATTATAGTGCACAAGTGTGTGCGCAGACACAGGTGTACTCTCTCTTCCCTCACTCTCATAGTCCGATGGGACGGCAATCCAACACGACCTGAGAGAGATCAGGCGCAGGACCAACGGCTTAACGTGCTTTCAGAAGCACGGGGGTATCACACCGCTAACTTCCAAACTCCGGGCTGTTGCTAAGAAAGTCCTAATGCAAAAACCCAATAAGACTTTGCCCGACCTGAGAATCGAGCCCAGGGACGCTCAGCAGTCGCTCTTGCAACCGCGAGACCAACGGGTTTTGTACAAATGTTTGTACAAATAATGTACAAAGAGTTGGTAATACACATTTTAAGAAAAAAAATATAATGAGTAACGGATGACTGTTTTAGCGTCTGGAAAAAATACCGTGTTATACAAGGGCGAAGAAGAAACCTCTGACGTCGAAAAGTTGCATTTAAAAAAAAAAAAAAATGTTGATCTATCAATAAAACTACTAATTAGTAGTATATTTTTCATAATAAAAACAAACGGAAATTATTAAAATTCAAATCAGTAACCGATTGAAATATTGAAATAATTAAATACCTTATTAAAATAATAATGACGGAAATAAATAATAAAATTGTAACATCGCCTATCCCTGAACTTCCACATCACTAAACCAATTGATAAAAAATATACTAAATTTCGAGCGGCCATTTTGTTTACATCTGGAAAATTTAGAAACATCAGGGTTTTGTTATTATTATTTTGGTTGAAGAGTAACCTTAGAGGCGAATTACGTTTGCTGCGATCGGAGGATCGAAAAAAAACCGAAATGATTTTAAATAAATTTAATTACTCAATTAATATTACAAAATTAATCCTATGAATGATGATTCCAGGTCGAAGTAGGACAATAGAATAATCATTCTAACAATTTATTGAGCAAACAACAGTTTGCGAAATAGATAGAGATTGACGTCATGGGTGCATCAGCAATAATAAGTATCGGCGCGGATGCAACATCAGCGATCTTCGTATAGTAGCGCTATGTAATTGGCGCGAGAACTTAAATTTTTCGTTTTATTTTTTCGGAAATTTACCCATTTTATTGCAGTCAAACTCAAACTCAAAGCATTTATTTCAATTAAACCATTTACAGGCACTTTTGAATTGTCAAGTGGTCGGTCAGTCAGAAATATGAAGCTAGTTGCCCATTCCAAAGCGTAGTAGGTACCTACCGCGTACCAGTATCGGGTTAACCTTGTCTATAGAAACTTCTGACAAGCTTCTCCTTTAAAGCATCTGAGAAGCATGGGCCTACCGACCACTACTAAGGAATACTTAGTCCTTTGAATATTTTTTTTACTGAGGACAAAAGAAAAAATTTCAAACAAAAAAGTTTGTTCTTGATTCCATCGTTAGAACACCTAAATATAAGGCTAAATCGTCCTCGTGTTCTTTGTCTCCGACCAACCGTCAAGTAAAAAAAAATTATGTCGGAAGGATCCTTTTAGAGCTTAGGATGCAAGAGCGAGCGAAGCGAGCTCGGGACTTGGGGCACCCCGACTCGGACAGGTTAGGTTCGAAGGAGATGGTTTGGTCTAGCGAGCGAGCCAAGCGCGCGAAGAAAGACCCCGCCACGCCACCCCCTTCGTGGTTATTCTTTTTAAACCATTCAAAGTAGGAGCCCCGCGAAGCGGAGCTCCGTCGAGTAATTATTGCTTGGAATCAATTTTTTTTTTCTATAACCTCCTAACTCTGAAACGGTGCTTAGTAAGGCCATGGTTCTCAGGACCTAAATGATTTCTATGGTCAAGGTTAACCCGCCCCTGCAATAAAATTGGTAGATTTACGAAAAATATAATTACTGTCCCAAATATATTTTTAAATAATAATAATTATTTATTTATTTCACAGACAACAAAAGGTCCACACTGACAAAAACAAAACAAAAAATACATAAAATATGTTAATAACAATTATTCTATTTTAGTATCTATACAAGGTGTAACAGAATAAACGCAAGTCCTGAAAGTAGTTTGCTCATAATTGACTACTGAATCCATTTCAGTAACTATTATAGGTTTTTTTTTTTAAATTATGTAATTTGCAATACTGACCGCCGATTAAGCCAAAGAAAATTAAATCTTATCGCAAGGTAATAAGACTCAATTTTAAATGCATAAAGTAATGCTAGGGTCAATATGCAACAATAATGACCATTAAAAAATTGTTTTGGTCATTGTATAATGCTTTTAACTCAATACTCTAATTGGGGTGTATGAGGTCTTGCGATAATTTTGTTACACGTTGTATACTAGTATGTAAACCACAAAACATTTTATGTTCGTTTTCTTTGCTGCTCATAGCGCCCTAAGCGTATGCTCCAGCTGCTACAGCTCCGCCCCTAAGACGACCCACTGACCATTATCTAAAGCAAACCAACCCGCCGCACTGTGCCCGCTTGGTGGATTATGGCCCACTCTCATAGAGAGGCTATAAGCTAATTATGCTTATATTAAAAAAAAACGTGTTTTCAAGGTGACGAGGAAGCATTTCAAGCTTTGATACGCAAATAAATTATAAAATATGCATGTAGATAATAATCAAAGCATTTAATTTGATGCTTGGCGATTGTAATTTGTAATGTACAATCGTTTGTTTAACATGCTTTTTTTTTTAAACATTGCCCCTAGGAATTTTTCCTCTTTCGTGGGTGCGTTTACAAACATTTAATCTCACATACACAAACAGCCAGACCCGGAACAACTACTTGCAGGTCATACAAATATTAGTTCCGTGCGGGAATCGAACCGGCGACACGCAATGCAGCAGTCAATCGCTTAACCACTGCGCCAACCGTGCCGTCAACAATAATTATTATGTACCGAGTTTCAGCATCAGACGTCTTCTCATTTAGTATTAACATTACATCACGCCTGTAATTTCCGAAGGGTCAGGCAGAAGTATAGGTATCTATAATACACCCACATTTCGCCGTGAAAAACAATAATTAATTAATAAATAATTAACTCATTTAATTTATTTAAACAGCAAATGAGTGGAACTCTCTATCTGCGTCTGTTTCCGAACGCTTACAACCCTAATCTCTTCAAAGTGAGAGTGAACAGGCTTCTTCTGGGTAAGCTCACTCCATCGTCGTCTCTGTCTCTGTCACCACTGACCTAGACTAGAGTCAAGAGCAAACCCATCTTTAATAAAAATAAATAAATAAAATAAGTCCCATGTATTAGGGGCGAGTCTATTGCCATCAGCCGGGCACAAACACATTTGTTAAGTAAGTTAGTATTCTACTCATTCGACAGATGAAATGAGGACCTTCTCCTTTTTAAGACGTCGGTTAAAAACGGCAGCTACAGTGCGCTTTTACAATTTATAATGTGACGATATTATCGTGGCTGGTTTTGGTGGGGAGGGGGGTCCCCAAATCTTGAGAATTACTATTTAATCAAATCCCCGAAAAAGGCCAAAATACGCTCAGTAAGACGCAGTTTGGAAGTACGGCATTTAGCGTTTTCTTTTTGTTTTAAATATGGAAAAAATTGCAGAAATTACTACCTTACAATAGTGTTATAGTCAATAGTCATTAGGACACTATACAATGTACGAACCACTTTCATTGCAAATTGTATAAATGTATTAAATACATAATCTCACCTCGTGTTCAAGGTGGAGATCTCAATCCGACGCCCTCAGCCTACATTTAAGAAAAAAACTGTACTTAAGATTTGACTCCAAGGTCTTACAGAAAGAAAGATTTTTTTCTTAAATTATTTGCTATGTTGGCTGCATTACACTTTAACAGCAGGGATACCAACCAGCCGGTCTATTCTGTAATCCCATCATGAAAACTTAGGGGTAGTGAGCTGTCATTCAACCTGATGCTAGCTAGGGTTAGACATAGGGTTGCCAACTTTTTTATATCCACTATAGTATTTTCGAAGCCATTGCCTGTAAAAATATAGTAGATTGCAAAAAAAATATATATAAATAGCAGGTATGTTAAAAAAAAATTGTGCTTATTGAGCCTTTTTTTTATTAAATGACTCATAACTATTATTACACTCTAAATTAAAGTTTTTTATGAGATTAATAGTGGCCCTAATCGCTCTTATTTCGCCATTTTCTATTGAAGTGAAAATAAAGTACATTAGTTTTGCCTACTATATATATATAAATTTGATAATAATATTATCAAAAATTTTTTTTTTCAAATTAATGTGTAAGTATTATACCTTTTTAAAAAGAGGAATAAACGCGTCAAAATTTGACGTCACTTGCCATACTATTTTGGTACATTTTTTTTACACTACAGTCGGTCAAAGTTGCGAAATTCAATAGTTTTCCATATCACCTTTAGTTAAAATAATATTTTATTTTAAAATGGTACAATAAGTACATTATTTTTACATTCTATTTAGACACAGCAATACCCTAGATTACAAAACCTCCAAGAAATATCGAAATTATCAGCATTAGCAGTCACAGCATTCAAAAGTATGTCACAGGGTGCTCATTTCCCCTTTTTTTTTTGAAATCAGTATAATTCTGTAAGTACATGGGGTGGATTTTTTAAAATATTTTTCTGAGTACTGTTAGAACTTGGGGCATCGTGGGAATCCAGTTGGACGCCAGGTTCTTGGACACCCTGTATATTTCTTTTTGAAATATAATATTTAGGTCTCTAATAGAGTAGGATACATTTTATATAGTAACAACCCCAACCCCAGTTGGACACCCTTGAGTTGACAGCTCATTTCATCTAAGTTTTCACAATGGCATTTTTACAGAATAGACCGCCTGGTTGGTATTCCTGCTGTTAACACCTTTGTGGCGGCATCTACAACGCCACATGCGAACTGCGCATCACATTGAGACGTCCCGCAAAATCCTGCATCGCGCAAGCAGAGTTTACCGCGCCACTAGCATAATTTATACAACAACGAGCGAAATTTACACCTCGTTCCTCATACATCTATAACTTCACCATCATCTGCCTAGTGTCCAAGCCTTTTCCCAACTAAGTATGTTGGGGCCAGTCTCCAGTCCAACCAGTTGCAGCTAAATACCAGTACTTTACATGGCGCGACTGCCTATCTGATCTCCACAACCCAGTTACTGGGTAACACTCTACCCTTTGGTGAGACATGTTCATCTCAAAGAATTTGTGGTCTTCTTCTGTGTTCTTCCATATATCTCTAATCGCCATCATGCCAGTAGTTACAAGTTAGGTAATGGCAGGTACTACCTAAGTTATTGAAATACAGAAGTCAGAAAGAGAGGATCCATCCATCTTTTGTTTGGTCTGTCTCCTTTCTTACGGTTATCCCTAGCGTGCTTTAAAAACTAAGCTTAAAGAGTGTTGTAGTGAGGTCTTGGATTCGATCCCTATTCGTTGACTTGAATCCAATATCATAAGCATATGAGGCTCCTTCAAAGAGGCGCGACACGCGACGCGACACTTAGGCACCGCCGCGCCGCCGCCGCCGCGCCTGTCGTGCGACGAGCGGTGCCTTTGTGTCGCGTGTGATTCGCGTCGTGTGTCGCGCCTCATTGAAGGATCCTCATATGCTTATGACAGTGGATTCAAGTCAACGAATAGGAATCGAATCCAAGACCTCACTATGAAAAACCGACCTAAGCGACTGCTAACAGGCACATCATTCCCCTCTTCGATAATATACCGTATCGAATTACAAAACATTGCAATCGTTGAGATAAAATATAGTTATGACGTCATCGCGTAACGATAATATGGTAAAATATAAGGTTATTACCAGGCTTGCTAGATATCGAGGGGTGTCGTGTTACACAGAAACTGAGTTGTGGATGCCAGAGAGACAGGCAGTCGCTTAAGGGGACTACATACTACATGACCTAAACGCAAGTTTTATAATGCCTAAAAGTATATGATCCACTGCAGTAAACAAAATCAGAAAAATATACGATATTCTTCAGGATATACTCGTATATGCTAGTTAAATAGTGTGTTGAAAACATAATACCACTAATTTGGTACGATAGAAAAAAGTCACGAAGATACCTATAAAAAAATATTTTAACGATTTAAAACCATACTGTATACTACTGTACTAAACTGGTTTTTTTTTCAGATTGTTCTTCAAGCAATATATCAACGTGATAGTGATTTAATTTTTTAGTCCAATCTATAGATTTTCTGTAAATAGAGAATCGCTTCATATTTTGCAATACATTACCAGCTTTGTGGCATCGCGCTTCTCTTTATTTTCTTTGAAGTCCGACAGTGAGCGCGCTTTAACTGTTGTCAGCCCCTTCATGTGATATACTTACTGGTATTCAGCTGCATCCGGTAAGACTGGAAGCCGACCCCAACTTAGTTGGAAAAAGGCAGGCAGATGGATTGGTGAACGAAATAAGTAATAATAATATAGCCTTTATTTCCATAACCAAAATACAATAAAATTACATTTAAATGGATTTACACTTTCCTACATGGTTATGGCCCCTTTTCGGGTACAGGCCTCCTCCAATTTTCTCCAGTTTTCCCTATTTTTGGCTTTGTCCATCCAGTCTTTGCCTATGTTCTTGTGGAGTTCATCTACCCAGCGTTCCGGTGGGCGTCCTCTGGGTCTTCTTCCTGTTGGTCCCGTCCATGTCGTGGTTCTATGGGCCCATCTTGTGACAGGTAGGCGTGCTACATGGCGTGCCCATTTCCATTTCAGACGTTGAGTATGTTCGAGGGCGTCTAAAGCATTTGTTTTCTTACGTAAGTATACGAACGAACGAAATAAGTACTTTTTGTTTTTAGCATAATAGGTTGAAGAGCAGTGATGGCCCAGTGGAAACGGCCGTGACTTAAGTACGAGTTGTAGGTCGTACGTTCGAACCCAGGCAGACACTTTAATTTGTGTAGGTAAATGATGTCATCACCACTGCTTTCTAAACGGCGAAGGACGAAAACATCGTGAGGAAACCGGCATGTCCTAGTACCAAACATTCGAAGACATGTGACATCCACCAACCCGCCCGCAGCGGGCCGCGGCCCGCGTTGTGGAATACGGCCTACTCCCTCTCACAGAGAGGAGGCCTGTGTCCTGTGTCCCAGCAATGGGCACATTATCAATTGGCTGATTATGTTTTAATGGTAGTAAGTAGGTATGATGCTGCGGTAGGCACATATTGTCCGATCATTTTGACATACTTTCTGTTGGTACAACAATAAATACACACGTAGGTAGATCTACCTACATAATCGACGTAACGTACCCATTTGGTAATCGCCAGTGTGCAGTTAATTAATCTATACGTACCTAAAGACGTAAAGTTTGTGAGGTTGTAGGGGGTAATCTCTGGAACTACCGATCAGTATTGAAAAATTATTTTTGCATTTGATAGCCCTATTTTTGAGGAAGGCTATAGGCTATTTTAACATCACACTATGACCCTTAGGAGCCGAGCAAACATTAAAAAAGTGAGAAATAACGTTAGCGTTATTTCTGACTTTTTTTAAACGAAATGATAGCGCGGGCAGGTGATGCGATGCGACGGGGTGGGTCAAGGGCACGAGAAATTTCACGCGGACGACGAATCGCGGGCAGAAGCTACAGCTAGTATTGTTATAAACCAACAAAATTACCGCTTACTACCAGTAAAATACCGCTACTCATTCTTAAGACATAATTGGTCGTAACTTCGTAAGACAATAGTGAATTGATAGTTTCAGTAACTAGTCAATCACAATTATAAATTAATTTAATTTACGTCGCTTTATTATTAAAATCTCTACCTATTATTCGCAAAATACCGCTTGCATATCATTTGCGTCCCCACATCAGCTAATTATTTTGTTAGAACAATCAGAATGCACTTTCGAGGAGTTAAGATTTATCGTAAAAACACATCGCGTGCGCTTGCCTACTCCATTCAAGCTAAAACAAACTAAGAAACTAGTATTTAACCGTTTGTAAACTGAAATAATTTCGATTCTAACCCATAGGGGAACGGAATAAGGATTTAAGTTGACTAAAACGAATTTTCAAGATGGCAGCGCTCGTAAAGTTGGTATGGCATGGCCGTTGTTGTCTGACTGTCTGTTGCCAACTTCAGTTCGTTACCAACCGCGGAACGGGACAGTCACGTCGCGTGCAAAGAAAATAATAAAACAAAAAATACAACGTTCAAATTGCAAAAACAGTAATTCCCAGTGAGTTTGTGGTGTGACAGTCCAAGTTTTTATGATAAACAGTGGTTTAAGTGTGTTTTGTGGTAAAAAAAACGGTTATACATCCATTGTTCTACAGAAAACTTCGAAATTGTTGTAAACAATGATTGGTTAGCCAGTATGGAAGACGTATATACAATTAAAGTTAAAACGAAACCTGATACGAGGAACTTATATCCGTCGGAAAGACGGTATTCAGCGTCGACAGTGTCGGGACTAGCGTGGGTACATATTGCATTGGCTGCAACGTCCTTTCTTCTCGCCTGTTTGGCGTTAGTCAACCCGAATTCCGATCTACACCCTGTCAACAATAGTACGGTTCCAAATGGCGGAATCCGGAGCGAAAATAGCCCAATATTTAAGGTTCAAAATGAGAGCACAAACGTGTATTTGAATGATTTCGAAAATGAGAATGGTACTCAAATAAATTCGAACAACGAATCGAATACTAATTTGAGTGGGAACGGACGTCTGTTAAATTCGAATGAAACAACGGAATTTAACGGAAATAAAAATGACAGTAATTACATATTGGTTTTGGCGCCCGCTTTGATAACGATATTTGGGTTAGCGGCCGGTATTGCGAGCATTCTAGCGTCAGTGAGATGGTACATAGACCATAACATAACATGGCTGTTCGTCATGTCGTGTCTCTCGACGTTGGTTTCTCTTATATCTTTCATTATGATCGCTGTTTGGTTCATCGCCACATCAGACGGCGATATAACCGAGTTCTACAAGGACAAAGTACCTTTCAAAGATTATTTTGTTGTAAAACACACCGATGTTATTATAAGAAACGAATCCCATATGATTGTTGCTTTAAATACGAGCATGGATACACACGAAACACCGAATTTGTTTACAAAACGAGTGCTATCTATCAACATATTGATAGCTGCCTTCCTTGAACTATTGTGGTCGATTTTAAGCGTGAAAATCTCTTATAAAGGCATGAAAAACACTTATAAAGATGACAATGAGAGACGAGGCAACTGCATATCAGTCGTCACAAAAATCAAAGGAAACGACACGAGAAAATTGCCGAGAAACGGCAAGCTTCTACCTCCAAAACCTGACTTAATAGACCACTACCCAAGCAAGAAAATTAAAAGGATATTCCTAGCACAGTCTGACAACGGCTTTTATTTGAAAAATCAAGCGAACAAGACTAAACAGAACACGGAAACGAGCTCAGAGTTCTATAAGGAACGAATGATGAACTTTTTAAACCGTTGCGCTTCTTTAGAAGGCCATTCGAACCCAGAGAACACGTCTAGTGTGCATTCTGAAACTCTGAACTCGATCCCTGAAGGAGTGACAGTAGAGGTCAACTTTCAAGAGCCTATAATCGAAGTTAGGGATCGGATGACACCAATCAGCTGGGGGGACTCTCCCGATCATACAGTTTACAACCAAAACAATTTGAATCTTGACAAGATATTTAAATTTAAACCGAAACAGAACAAAAGTGATACTGTGAACGGTGAATAGTGCGTTTGAGTGCAATTGACAATGAAATTAGTGATGGAACATGCGAACTACTTGTGGTTTTGATGCTAATTGTGTTTAACTATTGTTATTATAATCTTGTACTATTTTCGTTTGTATTATAATATACGAAAGTATTGAAAGTTTTGGTAGGTACCTATGTTTTCTAGGACGATAGTCAAGCATAAATTTTGATATAAACTGACAGGTTTTTCTTACTAGCTTTGACTCAAACGTAGTTTTAATTTTATGTACCCGTATTTTTATGAACGTTCGTATTCTAATCTCAGTCTCAATCTGTCAAAAATACAATCAATTTACATACATTATTGACAAGCTTTTGACATTGATTGTCGCTGAGATGAGATTGCGACTTGAATTTGAACGTTTTTTAAGTACGAGAATTATTGGCCTTCGAGTCATACTCATGATTGGATATAGTATCGCTCAAAGATGCGGGCTTTGCCATTGCCTCGGGCACTCACATACGCACAGAGAAGTTTAGTAAGTACACATTTGCGTAAAGACTCCTTCAAACAGGCGCGAATCGCACGCTACACAAAGTCACCGCTCGTCGCGCGACAGGCGGCGCCTTTGAGTCGCGTCGCGCGTCTTGTCTGTTTGAAGAAGCCTACATGCTTCTGAAAATCACAAATTCTGTCAAAAGTAGGTACACGGCTACAAGGATCTTTTGGCGTTGACAGATGGACGCTGTTGGTAAACATTTGTGCATTTGTTTTGTTAAATGTATTGAAAATCAAGATGGCGGCGTTAGTTCCAATTGTGGCCACGCGTCATAAGCATATTGTAGCGCTATATTATGTGCATAATTATTATACAGCAAGCCCATTTGGCCCGGTGACGGCTGCACTGTCGGTGAACAAAAAAGAGGGTGTGTGCCCATGGCCACGCGATAGAAGTGCAAACTTACCACTGGAGCCGAGTATACGCGATTCAGCGTCACTGACCCGAGCGTGCCGGTTCAGTTTCGTTCACTGTTCAGACAAAGCGCAAACTTGTCACTTCTTCATCTAGATTGAATTAGTTACAATTAAAGCCAACGGGCCAGACAAGCTTTCTCTGAGTTCATATTATAATCCTATTGAATGACCATTTCATAAAATATCAATCAATAGGATTATATGAACATAGAGGGTTGTATTGATGATTATAATTCTGTAAATACATAATTGTTACGGTCGCGAATCATATTTTGTTCAACATACAACATGAAACTGGCCTGCAAATTGCAAAAAAAACGTAAGAAAATTTGAATTCCGCGGGCCACCTGGCGCTTAAGATGTTTAATAATCGTAGACAGAGTTACAAAAAAGTATTACCGTCGCTACAATACACCCTAAACTGACAGGGACAGCATGAGACTTAAACTTGAATTGCGTTTGAGCATTCGAGCATTTGCTGTTTTTAGCAGGGACCGAAAACCTTTATAAATTACGGTACAGGTATCGAAGAATTTTGGTTACTTCTACGACTAAGGTTACCGCTATCTGGGTAACCAAGCAGGATAAATATGTTACCTCTATTTATGTTACCGTTTTAATACCGGTTACCTAAAAAATACCTTGTTGTTTCATCATTCTTCATCATTCACCTTGTTGTTTCATCATTGTTGTTTCAAATCCAAAATTAAATACCTATAATTTCTGTAACAAGTTTAATATTCTTCCAAATTTTGAGATCAACGTGAATAGTTTGACAAAATTGAAATACAAGGAAACTCTTTGACACACACACAGGCGATGTGCGCCCTTTGACTAATGCCGACGGCACGTATTAAATAGAGGTAATTTTAATTCCGGTAACCGGTATTAATACTGGTTGTATTCAATTTAAGAATTAAGGTAACCTTTAATAATACCTGTAAAAAATATAAATGTTGTAACCGAAAAAATACCCCTATTGATGATACCGGTTTCGGTCCCTGGTTTTTAGTAATGACATCTGTCAAAATGACTTTTATGAATCCCGGCCAATCATTGTTATCAGTGTAGAATAGTCCCCACACAAAACACTTACCTGAAAAATTCCATGGACGTTTTTGAACTAACATTTTGTTTATAGCATGATTAATCGATGATGATGATGATGATGGAACCGAATCCGCAAAATGTATTTGGCGTTTGACCAGTGTGTTTGTGTGTGATAAGTTGATGACACACGATGCTACCCAGTGAATGTATCCCGGTAACCTTTTAATAAATCAGCGAGATTCCATGTCCAAACACAACTAGTTTTGCTTACAAAGGCATTGATTTTTTGGCCAAACTGATTTATCTGTAATTTAACACTATACAGCTCCTAACGTTTTGAAGGGTCTGTTATATATAGTTATGGAAAATATGCTTCATTATTGGTACCTACCGTACAGATACACGCACGGCACTTAATATCTAATGCGCGGTTTCTGTGGTAGTGAGGTTTGTTTGCTGCCCGCGGTTTCGTCCGCGTGGATGTCAGAAATTAGCCTATATTACTCCTTATGACATCAGCTATCTGCCAGTGAAAGTCCCGTCATAATTGATCCAGCTATTTCGGAGATTAGCTGGAACAAACAGACAGACAGACATTTCAAAAAATATATATATTTTGTTATAAGTAAGTACCGTATATACCTACTTATAAATGCATTTAGTAAAAAGCTGTTATTTTGACATTACAAACAGACACTTCAATTTTATTTATTTGTTTATTATATAATAAACAATACATACAACAAATATTATATAATAATCTAACATTATTGATTCGATAGTGTCAAGTTATCGAACCATTAGGTTCACTCACTATTGAAAAAATTTACTCCGGCTAAGATTCTCTCAGAAACCGGACAGTAGTCGCCTTTTAGGACCCCTAAAAAGCTAGACAAGCCTATTCCTCATCAGGAACCTACCCAAATAGTCTTAAATTGAAACAAGTCGACCGCCATCGCCAATCAGTTCATATTGAATTCATTGCTATCACCGAATAAGGCCAGTTGGAACTAAGACAATGCTCAATTATTATGGTACGTTGCCAATCAAAACAATTTGCAATAGTAGCTAAGGCCAAGCGCAGGCGCAGTGAAAATCACTCGTACCCACGGGCGATTTTTTATCGCGCACTGGATTTCCACCGCACTGCATAGCGCCGAAAGTTGAAAATCAAACAGTATTTTTTTGACGCGCTGGGAGGCATTCTGTTGGATTTTCAATGCTCGGCTTAACACAGAGAGTTGAAAATCAAGCGCGCGATAAAAATTTACTCGTTATTAAATCGGCGTGCGTACCTGGGGGTTTACTCACTAGGCACAAAGTCCATAGTTACGGGTGTTGCCTACCCTGCATTGCGGGGTCTACAAGCCGTCGGAAATATCTGCGAACCTGGCTCAATGACGTCATGCAAACTGGAGAGATAGCAAAAAAAATCGAGCGGTAAAAAAAATAAATTGTTTATCTATTTTTTACCCTTTTATTATTAGGTCAATCTGTACATTATAGGGTAAAAAAAAAGTTGAGAGAAAGTGGTGAAACTATTCTGGAACAGCCTCAACACCAGACAACGTTACGCTATCGTCGTCGTCTTCTTCTTCATTGTCACTCAAAATGTTGTCTTCGGTATCGCTGTCACTGTCTTCTCCTCCTAATGAAATTATTATTTCGCGTTCTTCATATTCATTTAATCTGTCATCATGCCAAAACTTATATCTTAAGCGATCAACATGGTTCCATTCTTTTATCCATTCTTGCGGGGTTATACTTTGTATCGCTTCCTTTGTTAATATTTCTATATCTTTTTCTGATTGGTGTATATTTTTGTCTGCCACCCTTTGCTTCATCAAATTCCAAACTCAATAGGGTTAAGATCGCAATGGTAGCGTGGTAGACGTTATACCTCATGTCCATGAGCTCTTAATATTTCATCGATGAAATATACCTTCTCGGGCTTATTTCTTTTAATCAACATATACAGTTCTCTTTTAGTCATTTTAACATCAAAGTCGATGTTGTGTTCTAGCAGCCACGTTTGCATTTCATTTTTACGGGCACTGAAATTTGGCGGCTTATTCGTCTGCTTACTATGATAGGGCGCCTTGTCCATGACAATTATTCCGTTGGGTGGAAGATTCGGTACCAATTTCTCTTTGATCCATTTTGTAAAATTGGACGCATCCATTTCGTCATGGTAATCACCGGTTGTTGATTTACACATAAAGAGGAGCTCGGCTCTTGGTATGAAACCGTTCTCATTACCTGCGTGTACCACAATCCAGCGCTGACCAGGAGAGTGATTGGTTCTGACGCTGGAATCACTACTATTTTGCCAACATTTTGAGACAGTATCTATAGTGTGAATGTATCCAGGTTTCGTCGATGAATGTTACTGGTTTTTTTTCGGTACCAAGTTCGTCATTTTTTCTCAGTCGCCTTAGATATTTTGCTCTCCAGGCTGCAATTTCAGGTCTTTGCACTAAAAAATCACGTTTACGTTTACATTTTTTAAACCTGTACCCCAAAGTATTTATAATAATGATTCTTAGGGCGTCTTGTTGGCCGGGAAAGTTGAGCTCCTGTTTGGCTATTCCCAGAATCTTTTTAAAAGTAGGTATTTCTTTTCTTGCGGTATAAAAACTTTCAACCAAAGAGCGTATCGCGCATAAATCAAAATTATCTAGATCTATTTTCTTTTTCCCTGGTGTCGAGAGCTTGATAGTGTCCGTGGCAACTGAAGCTGAAGTACTAGGTTGTGGATCTTCTTCGAAGGATGTCATGTCTTCCTGAACATTCGCCTCCCTCGCTGTTTCTGCCAAAGCTTGTAATTTTTTTGCTTCACGTTTTATTGTCGTTTTAGAAAAACCAGTTGCTGCACACGGCCCTTTTTATTGATTGTTCAACCGGGATAGCGAAAGAGCCGTTTTTTTTTCATTTACAAAAAATTGTATTACTTTGAGTTCTAAATTCCGCTCTGCACTACGTATAGTCCTACCCATCTTCCAACACTAAATAGGTAGTTTATTAATATTTCACCAAACAGAGAAACAATAAACAATAATGCGATTACGAAAAGAAAAAATAATACACGTGTGTCGGCGCTTGCGTTGGCAACGGTACTGGATAGTGGATAGGCGAAAACGGGGCGAGGTGCGGGGAAGCGCATTCCAGCGAGGTTCATAGATATTTCCGACGGCTTGTATTCTCAAATATTCTTTTTGGACGGGTAAAAATAACGGTCCTAGGAACAACTACCAAATCATGTTGTCATTCATTACTAGTTCGGAAACCGAAGTAATCTAGATCCGTAAGGGAGATAAGATTTGTTCGGGGCCCAAACTTAGAATAAATGACAATTATATTTGACAGTTGTCCTTAATCCCGGTGTGATTTTGCCTTTAATTAAGGGCTTTGTGCTTGGAATTAAGATTATTTCGGGGCCCGAACTATAAAACTGACTGACCGGTTGGCGCAGTTGGTAGTGATCCTGCCTTCTGAGCCGCTGGTCCCGGGTTCTATCCCCGGACAAGTCAAACATTTGTGTGCATGAACTGTTTGACCTGTGTCTGGGTGTGTATATGTATATATGTATGTATATCAGTCATTAGGTTACCGTAGTACAGGCTCTGCCTAGTTCGGGACCTGAAGACCTTGTGTGGATGTTGTCCCATATTATTTATTATATTATTATAAAAATGAAAACACGATTTGACAGTTGTCCCTAATCCCGGTGTGATTTTGCCCGTCCGATCAATTTTAGTTTATACGTCAGTGGGGCAAACAGTTTTATGTGGCGTACCTATACAGAATGGTTAGCAGTCTTATGTGTCTAAACAGTATTTTCAGTAGGTACAGTTTAAACAATGATGGAGCTTAGATATGTGTTTTTTGGTTACCAATTTCCTCACAAACTATTGGACCGATTTCGATGAGATTTTTGCTTATCATTATAGAGCAGGTTCTTAGACATGTCTTTAACGATTTAAAATCGGCAAGGGGCGCTAATGTAAATATTTTTTTTTTATTTAAAAATATATACTTACAGCTTTGTTCATGCTCTTTAGAGTTCAGGGGTTTTACAGTATCTACTTATTTGTTTTTTAAAGTTTTTACATATAGACAACTATTTTTTCATCAGCGAGTCTAAAGACAGTTTGACACAGGTCTGTGCACAGCCTGACACAACTTCCTATAGGTATCTATTTCATAGTAAAATTCGATTCGTTTTTACTTCGAGAATCGAGTACCTATTTATTATTCTGTTTATTGCGATTATAAATGAATGATTTTCCATTTATATTATAACGCCGTAGAAAACATTAGTGGTTTGGTTTTTTAAATGCATTTTGCGGTTTTTACTTTGTGTCTAAATTGGGAAACCGATAACTAAGTATACCTACATATGTAGGTACTTACTTAGTAAATAATAATAATAATAATATGAGACAACATCCACACAAGGTCTTCAGGTCCCGAACTAGGCAGAGCCTGTACTACGGTAACCTGATGACTGATATACATACTTATATACATATACACACCCAGACACAGGTCAAACAGACATGTTCATGCACACAAATGTTTGACTTGTCCGGGGATCGAACCCGGGACCAGCGGCTCAGAAGGCAGGATCGCTACCAACTGCGCCAACCGGTCAGTCAAATATAATATACCTATATAATATATCAATACTTTTACACATTCTTATTTCCTAGTTGTATTTGTGAAGAAAGTATCTACACACGTAAGCTTCGAATAAAAGAGATACAGAATCGGTATTTTCGGTCCCTTAGAGGTAATTCTGTGTTCTAGGAAAACGTGTCTATAGATGGGTGATGCACAAAATATGCAAACTGTTCATCTACTAATCGTAATAGGTAGGTACTTAGTATTGTTGTTTTATATAACATAATTGTAATTTTTATTACCTACTTATTTACGCTTATTTGAAAAACGATGAAAGATGTAATTAAACCCGTAACCGATTATAAAATGGAACCGCTGCGCGCTGTAGGTAAATCGATTTCCCTGATTATTATTGCTTACTTAAAATTATTATGTAAATGGTTTATCAATGTGGCAGCAGTTTTTTTTGTAATAATGCGACATAACATCACGCCTGTACCCCCGAAGGGTGAGGCAGAAGTGTACCTATAATAAACCCACATTTCGCCAGTTATGGTTATAGTTCTCATGAATTCGGGGCGAGCCTATTGCAATAATCTGCTATTATACGACGGGACTGTATAGCATAGGGTAGGTACGCAGTGTATATACACGGTAATTACCGTAGATGCACCGTCATCTGGTCTTAATCTACCGTCAAGGTATTATGGTATTACCGTGTCGTTGAAATTATGTTGTAAATATTTCATCATACTTATGTATACTGCGTAAAACACAGCAATCAATCAAAGAAATTGCAAATAAGTACTATTGATTACACGCCAACTAACGATATGTTGACAAAAATTAATAAATCCATTTACGAAAAAGATATTGTCGTGCTAGGAGAGTCAGATTCAGAATAATATTATGTAAAATTTTGCATGTTTCACACGTTTTTTAAATTTCCTTTGTGAATTATTAATGCAAATCTAATATATTCGGGATTTTTCCTTTGCAAAATTACACGGAACACTTTTAGCTGATGCACCGTAATTATGTCTAGAAACACCGTATTTTTACCCTTGCAACACGATAACTCGATTTACACATGGATACACTGGTAGGTACTGAGTTCGATTCCCAAGCCGGGCACTGTTATTGGGATTTTCCATCCGGAATTTCTCAGTAGCAGATCGGAGCCTGGATTTGTTTCCAGTTAATGGCAAAAGGCTTGAGTCTATTACTTAAATGACTTAAACAAAACTGGCGAGCGATGTGTGGGTGTGTTAAGGACCTCTGCCGGTGTCTTCTGCCTACCCCTTCGAATGATACAGGCGTGATAATATTTTTTACGATTTCTAAACAATCTAGAAATAAATAAAATTTGTTTATTTATTTCTACTTAACGTAACGTATCAATGGAAGACAGTTTATCATCATCTGTCTATCCTTTTCCTAACTATTTTGGGGTCGGCTTCCAGTCTAGCTGGATGCAGCTGATTACCAGTATTTTACATGGAACGACTGCCTATCTGACCTCCACAACCCAGTTACTCGGTAATACGATTACCCTTGGTAAGACTGGTTGTCAGACTTTCGGGCTTCTGACGACCGGTGACGACTATCAAAGATGAATGACAGACGGGACCAATGGGTTAACGTGCTTTCTGAAGCACGGAGGGGTATCGGTATGTAAAGATGGTCACCCATCCACGGACCAACCGCGGCAAGCGTAGTTTAACCTGATCGATCGACCCATGCGACGGTTATTACTTAGCCACGAGCAGAGAACAGAGAGTTATTCCACAGAAATGTACCTACTACTTACCGGGATTCATAGTAGGTATCCTATGTTCTAACCCAGGTCTAGGCCTATCCGTATGTCGTTCAACTAAACCTGTTCAGCCGTTACGTCATGAAACTGTTGGGACCCCAACAGCGCCCCTAACCACCGGACTTCAAGATACGGATTATTTCCAATCCCTTAATTCTCTTAAAAAGAGTGCACAAAAAAAAAAACAAAATTACATATTATTAATTTTAAAATCATCACCTATATTATCCCCTTGGGGGATTATTTTATAAAAAAAACGCTGAAACACGTAATTCTTTATTTCTTACCACAATCATACATTTGAATGAAGTAAGTACCTCACTAATTTAAATAATCACGTCATCCGCTTCCTCTTACAAAGCGCGGATGCCCACAGTAGAATCCAAAATTGGAAGGACATCGATGTCAATAATCTCCAATTCAAATCCAATCGATCGTCATTTATTCAAACAAGGTTGAGAATCGGCACTTTTTGATCATCAAAATGACGTAAGACAGTCCCTCAAAACGCCCGCCCTTCACCACTTCCTAGTGCTTTTGCTGGGGAGAAGGGGCGCAAAAAGCTTTCTAGCAGCACAGATGTCTGTTCAGTTAGAACTTGATTCTTTACCTACCATAGTATACAAAGTAAATAACATTAGGTTTGTAAGTCATGGTTTGCTTTTTCATATGGGGCGAATAGGGAGACAATAAATTTAAAATGGACTCCACGATTAGTTACCTACTGAAAAACAGATCGATTAAATTTGCAGTTTAAAAATGTATGAGACGTGATAGTTTTTATTTTTAATTATTATTGCTTCTTGGACTCCATTATGACATAGTAATAATAATTATCTATTTTATTTTTATAACCATTTTTGTTTCCCCTGCTACATAGGATGTGCACGGAGAGTTTACGCACGCGCTCCTTTGTTCACCAGCCACGCATCCGTGCGTAGCGTGGCCGTGAGTCGCAGTGGACGATCCCGCCCACAATTTCATACAAATCAAAGCTTAGTAGACTGTGGGCTGCTGTGGAGCGGCGCCTTAAGGGGGAAGCGTCAAGCCAGCCCGCGAAATTTAAATTTTCTTATGCTTTTTTCAATTTACAGGTCCGTAAGTTGTATGTTGATCAAAATATGATTCGCGAACAGAATTATAACTATTAAAATAAACAATACAATCCTCTTAAGTTCATATTGCCCTTTATTATGACTATTTCATGAAATCATAACATTTGAGGTCAATTAATCTAACTGAGAGGGTTGTATTGATGATTCTTGTGATTGTAATTCAGTTAATACATACTTGTTACGGCCGCGAATCATATTATTATCTGCAAATAGGAAAAACGAAAGAAAATTTGAATTTCGCGGGTTACTCTGGCGCTTTTGCCTTAATTCTGCATTCACCTACGTGTTATGCGTAATGTTCAAAGATTTCCAGTGACCAGAGAGAATCGTAATAAATACAATTAATTAATACATCAAATTATCTGGTTTAACTGTAATGACTGTAATAATTACAATATCTACAATATAACGTGAGTTTCTAATAATGATATACCTACCTAAATCACGATTTCCGTTAGCTAGACCGTTCGTTTAAATAATACCTAGCTGCTTGTATTACTAGTTACTTACGATTCACGACACGTAACATTCTTAGTGTTCCCAACCGTTAGGTAGTTGCTGAAACTAAGTATAAGTATAAACCTATTTTTGTTTTTGGACTTTTTTTTTTTTATTCGTTATGGCTTCGCACGGTTTGTGCATTTAGCCAATGTCACGTTTACGAGAACAAAGCTAGGGAAACGAAAGAATGAGAATTTTTGTTTAGTGTTAGGCATCATTAACAAAAATTCCTGATCATGCCACAGATTACTAAATAGTTACTTCGTAAATCATGCTGAGTGACGAAATAAGTTTTGCCTGAATTATCGAGCTGTACCTACATACAACTCGATATTTCGGGCAACACAAGTACGCATTAGAATAGGTAAGCCGTCAGTTTTGTTCGTCTTTTCAGAAAATTCACTTCTTTTGAAATTGTATTGTGCAATAACTAGGATTTATGTCTGAAATGTTGTACTTTTATGTACCGACATGTTATCTAAAATGAAAAATCTCCATAGAGGCCCTCGACTCAATCAATTAAAATAGATAGAACAGAATTACCTACCTAATGAAATTATCTACCAAATAATTTTATTGGAAATAATCCAGAGGTGTTGAAATTTATCCTAAATAATTTATTTGTCTTACCTAAAAATTAACGCCTTTTTTTATTAACTGTCTTTGTTCTATTTTTTTATCTGTTGCCTTTTTGACCTACTTCAAATACTTACTGAATATGTATAATTTTGTGTTTATTTATTATTATTTTAAAACAGACAGTCATTTCTGTTTGCTCCTTAAACATTGTAAGCGTGAAAATTATATAATATGAATTGATATTAGAAAACGAATTTAAATATTCTCTCTAGAGTTAAGAGACTGATTTTTATACACTACTTGTATAATAAAATTGTAATTTTATGTTGTTTGTTTTATTTCATTTCTTTAGCCCATTTTTTTCCTATAAGCTAGTCCTAGTTGCGTTTACAAACACAAACATCTCATCTCATCATATAACAATTCACCGAATAAACTTTCTTAAAAAAAAAAATGTGCGCTGGGGTTCCCCGTCAGAAACTCGTTCCTAGTACGCGATATTTTATGTACCTACGGAAAAAATATTTAAAAAAATCTAAATATTTTGTAATATTTTTTATGGAATAAAAGAAAAAAATAACGGTTTGTGACCCCAGTGTTAACAAAACGGTGTAAATTTAATCTCAATGATCTCTCGCGACGAAACAAACTCCTTTGGTTGGAAGTAATTAGGCGCCCTCGTAAAATAAACATTTCTGAAAAAAATACTACCCTCAATTAAAAATAAGCATGTTTTTTTAGCAAACATGTAAAATTTCTGAATAAGACCATTAAGTACCTACCGTTTTTTAGAAAGAAAGAAAAGAAAATGCGTTTATTTGCGGTAAACATGACGCAAAAAATAACACAAACAAAAAATAAGAAAAGTTTGGGAGAAACATGCGTCACATCCACGCAAAACGGCTATCGCTCAGCATTATGCTGCGACCCTATGTAAGATAGAGCCCCAGCGCTGGTTTTCAGCGACAGCCGGCGCTGACGTACTGACGTCGTCTGATGAGGCAAACAATAGTTAGGACGCTGTACCAGTACAGCGTACTTACGAACGTCGCACTAAAAATATAATTATTATAAGTTGCGCGGTTTTGTCATTGATGACATACAAATACACAGTCTGTCTAAATTTCATCTAAATCTGTTAAGCCGTTAAAGCGTACAGACATCCAAACTGCATGATGTCCTCGGTTCGATTCCCTGGTCGGGCAAAGTGTTTGTGGTTTTTTCATCTGGAATTTCTCAGGCTGATGGCAATAGGCTCGTCTTATACGTTTACTATTTACACATGTTTTTATAGGGTCGAACCCAATACAATTCCAAATTAACAACGAAGTCACAATTTCCACACTTAGAGACGCCACCCAATAACCAATGAAACACCACCACCAACCAAAGTGAAAGGTTCAATTTTGACTGACAAGGTCAAAATTATTTATACCTGTCGATTAACTTGCCTAGTTAATTAACAAGTCCCAAGTAACGACTCTGAATACCGACACAAGTCATAGATTCTTCTTTGACATCATTTAGATTTGTAATAGTTGTAATGGTAATCATGTCATTTGGTTTAAATAGGCTTTTATTTTTTTTATTTTCAAGATTCTTTGTATTTTCTGAATGTGAGAATGTTGTAAGCCTAACTTGTAAACTGTAAATTTGTAAACCATTTTCTATCTTGTACCAGAGGGGCAATTCCCGTATTTTTAAGACCGTTCGCATTCTAATCTCAGTCTCAATCTGTCAAAATTACAATCAATTTACATACATTTTTGACAGGTTTTTGACATTGATTGTCGCTGAGATGAGATTGCGACTTGAATTTGAACGTTTTTTAAGTACGAGAATTGGCCTACAGCTAGTGTAGACAGGCCTACACTGTCTCCCCATACCTATAAACTTTGTAATTTGAAAACATTGTAAAAGCCAATTATTTTTAAAAGAGTAACCGTGTATTTTCTTGCCGGCTCTTCTCCATAGGAAACAACCAATTAGACGTTTCATAAGTCCCCATGTAGGTTTATGTGAAATAAAATATTTTGATTTGATTTGACAGGTCATATGTTAAGTGTCGCCCTCTGGAATTCCGCCAAAGAGCAACTAAAGATATCCAATCGAAGAGAGATGTTGTCGAGTATCGTGGGACTTGAAACAGAACTGGCGAAGTATAGGTGTAGGCACTTCACTGCCTAATCCTTCGAGGACTGCAGGCGTGATGTAATGTTATATTACATCCAAAGTAATAAAACTCCAATACGTAATATAAGTAGAATTAAGACGAAGATTAAAACTACAACACTTCAAAAAAACAATTTTATTTGGCGACAAAAATAGTTGTAAAAAAAATGTACTTACTCCTTACATTTCAATTTTAATAATACTTATAGTAAAAATAACATCAAAAAATATAAATTGTTACTATTATGAGAGATTGAGAACCATGTAATTACTTAATGAATACGATTTTATTGTCAGACGCACCTTGAATAATGGGCCTATAAAAATGATTCAAAATCTTCGAACTTTTTACGTCTACTGAACGTATTCTAAGGACCAGTTTCTCGAACGAAAATGATCACAAAATTCATGAAGTTGTCAAGTGCCTGTAAACGGCTGCGATTAACTGTTAATAAATCATTCAAGCTATCACAGCAGTTAACGGGCGCTTTTTTAAATTTATTTATTTAATAATGTTAAAATTTCATAATGTAATATATGTAGTTTTACCTTTATATAAAACACTAACTTCTGCCCGCGCTATCACTTCATTTCCATTTAGCGTTCTTTCTGACTTTTTTTTTCTTTTTTCTCGGCTCCTAAGCATCACGCAACATCACGCTATGCTAGCGTGAAGTTAAATAGCTTAGCCTTCCTCAAGAATTGGGCTATCAAATGCAAAAAGAATTTTCCAAAAATTTTTGTTCGAGAAACTGGCCCAGTGTCGACTGGCCGTATCCTATATCTCATTTTAAAACTATGCCAATACCCAGAAACGCTGAAACGCTTATCAACACAATATATTCGAGCTACATAATTATACTGATTTACATACATAAACTCCGTCACTCCTTCTTCATACAGGGGTAGGCAGAAACCCCAGAACGCCACCTGCTACGATCCTTACATACTTCTATTTACATACACTTGAATTCATTCAGAATTTTAATTAAATCTCTGCCACTCACTCAATTACCTTCTTTAACATTATGTAGTCTAGGTTGATTTTTGATTGACCGTTTATAATCAAAAAAAGTCCAAATAATTATTTGTAGCACTGGAATTTGAACTTTGTCATGTATAACATTGAGTTTGTGTTTCCAATACTTGATAATTATATAAAACACTGAATTCAAGTTTAGCTGCAACTTTATACATCTACATCGCAACATGCGAACTACGCATCACACTGACGTCACGCAAAATCCTGCATCGCGCAAGCAGAGTTTACCGTGCGACTAGCATATATACAACCTCCCGACAGCAATCGTCGGGCAGTTGCCCACCAGGCACGACACCCGTCTGGTCGGAGGATCATCTATGGACGATGAGTGAACTTTGCACCCTGTTGCTCATATCTCTATATACATATAATTACGCCCATATAAGGGTAGGCAGAAACTACACAACCCCACCTGCTTCAATCCTTACACTACTCCTCAAATTGGAGTATCTCTGCTAGATGGAACAACGAACTTAAACAGTCTTATTACAAAAACGAATAATAACTTTAGTCATAAGTCAAAAACCTTCGAGCCAGTTATTGTATTTAGAACTTTATTCCATTCAACATAAAGATTTAATACACAAACTGATTTTAGAACCGAGTCGAACACACTAAAGTTAGAGCATGTTTTGTAGAAAGACGGTAAGCCATTTTGAATCATTTTGTATAGGAAGCCATTTAAATATTAATAACTATTGATGAGTTGGCTAAATATATAACGACGGGGCCATAGAAATTAAAGAAAAACAATCCGATTTTGAACACGTTCGGAGCGTAAATTTTACTTCTACACGATATTTTTTTGTATGACTGTACTTTGGTTTTGAGAGCAATAGGGGCCTTAAAAGTTGTAGGTTCGAACCCGGACAGGCGCTTTACTTTGTGTAAATTATTTCATCACCACTGCTCTCAAAATGGTGAAGGAAAACATCGTGAGGAAACCGGCATGTCCTAGAACTAAACATTCGAAGACATGTGACATCTACCAACCCGCACTGGGCCAGCGTGGTGGAGCACGGTCCACTCCCTCTCACAGAGAGGCCTGTGTCCCAGCAGTGGGAACGTTATAGGCTGATTATATTGTACTTTAGATAGCGGCTTTAATTCCCGTCCTATTCATGGTTTTAGCCAATTCATTCTTATTTTATGTTCTATTTTAAATTCATCAATTGACATACAGTTATAGGAATAGCGACCAAAAGTACAATATCCGGGCGATTATATGACACATCGAGCTTTAGAAAGAGACGGGGATATGAGTGACAGAGACAGCGTGAGACAAAGCCAAATCTATACTAAAACAAATAATAAAACTGAAGAGTTTGTTTGTTTGAACGCGCTAATCTCTGGAACTATAAGTCGGATTTAAAAAATATTTTTGTATTTGATAGCCCCATTCTTAAGGAAGACTTATAGGCTATTTAACATCACGCTAAGACTCTTAGGAGGCGAGCAAAAAGCAAAAAAGTAAGAAAGAACGCTAACCTAAACCGTAGATATAGCGCGGGCAGGCGATGCGATGCGACAGGGTATAGCTAAGGGACGTCGCGAACAAAAGCTAGTGTTTTATAAAACCCCAAGTGTCATATTTACGGCCGAGTACTGTATGTAATAGGTACAGACGATGCATTTCACGAACGCGCGTCAATCATTACAATTTATACCTTATCACAATGACGTAAGAGTCATAATAATATGACGCGCGCTCGTAAACCGCATAATCTACATTAAAATTGGTAGGTTAGCCTAATTTAGCCCAGCAGTGGGCTTTGTGCTTATGTGAGCGGTTCATCTGTAAAGTACGGATGCTCTAAGCAATCAAAGGCAGTCAGGCGTTTTGCAGGATCGAAGATCAGCATTCCCTGAAAATAGAGAAAAATAAAGTTTATATTTTGCAACACCTATCCACGAGTCGACCTCGGCAAGCGTAGCTGAGCCGTTGATTGAGCCGTGCGGCTGCTGTGAAGCTTAGCGAAGGACCCCTCTATACAAGGTGTTGTTTTGCATTCTCGTCAAATTCAAGGAGGTAACTATGCTAATGATTCTCGACACGAATCAATAATAAAATAAGTAGGTATTTATTTTTATTTTTTGTATTTTTCGGAAATCGGCATGTGTAGGGCCCGTGTGATACCGCCCTGTAACTGCGCTGTAACTGTAACGCATGCACACAGCGACATAGTCGTACGACACTGCCTACCGCATACGCAACGGGGCGATTTTGTTCTTTGAAAGTGGAGTATTCTGAAATACTGTCAAACTTAAATACCTAAAAAAACAAGTATGTATTAATTATTGAGCAGGATCGTAATTTTATTTGATTATTTATGTCTTTCATAACAGCCTCCTGAAATTTGACGAGGATGCAAAACAACACGTTGTATAGGACGGATTTTGAGACGGGGCAGTAATGAATGGGAAAAGTTTTTTTTGCGATTTTTATCCGAATTCAAAATGGAGGAGGGTCTCAATTCGTCAGCATTTTTTTTTTGTAGGTATGTTACGCGATATCTCCGGCAATTGTAGATCTATTTCGAAAAAAATCTTTTTTGAATGGATTGGGTATGCCTCAGGGGTGGTCCCATATACATTTGATTAAATTGCTTGGGTAGTTTTTCAGTTAGCTTCAATAATACGTGTTTTTTTCCACTTAGTGTATATTGATGATGTTATAATTGCTTCCTATCACTGTCATTTTTTAGTGGAAAGTACTTACATGAATTTGTGTGGGGTAGGTACCACACCAAAAAAGTGCAAAATAATATTTTTTTACAAAAACAAAAGGACTTCCGAAAAAACACTATAAAATGAAAACTAACTTTAATTATAATATAATAACCCGGTGGCGAAAAACGAAAATACAAAAAAAAGACACCGACTTCCGAAAAAATTTTTCACATTCTAGTGTTTTTTTGGATTCGGTTGTTTTTTTTTTTGTTGCAAAAAGGTTTGTTTGGTTTTCTAGTACCCTAACCTTAGTTGGTCCAAAGGAGTCTTTTAATCCTCCTACGGAACTGCATCGAGTGCACCATAAAATTAAAACGTGTAAAATTAAATTTTTCTAGCTGACTGTACCATTTTTCCTAAATCTGCGAATGCAATTGTCAATTAATCTAAAAGTTAAGGACAGTCTTCTAAGAACTTTTTCTAGTAGCTACAACGATCAAAGTACCTGCGCAGGTACTTTAACCGTTCTTAAACTTCGTCTTACGAACTTCGTCTTGCTCGGGTGTTCATAACTAAATTCGGTCTAGCGAGCCATCTGAGAGTTCACGCAGGGAAGTGAATTCAAAGGTTCGCCGATATCGAAATCAATAAGAAGGAACCGTAACATACAATATGTAATTAACGCAAGACCTCATACACCCAATTAGAGTATTGAGTTAAAAGCTTATTACAATAACCAAAACATTTTTTTTGTCCCTAGCATTAATTTATGCATTTAAAAGTGAGTCATAATGCCTTGAAATAAGATTTAATTTTCTTTGACTCGATCTGCGATCAGTATTGCAAAATACATAAAATTTGAAAAAAAATGCCTATATTAATAGTTACTAAAGTCGATTCAGTAGTCAATTATAAGCAAATATAGAAGCAAGAAAGTCGTTTCAGAACTTGCATTCATTCTGTTACACCTTATATAATTATATTACAGGGACAGCTAAAAACTGACAGAAAAATTGTGTTGAAAAGTCGTCATTGACGTTCCCCGAGGTTCTCATTATCATTAATAGGTTTTAGAACCATCTTAGAGCTGTGCACGTTTGTTCTAAATATGCATTACTAACTGTGCCCTGCGATTACACCCGCATAAGTCCCGATCCCGTTATCCGGATAAAAAGTATCTTATATCCTAATCCAGGTCTACCTATGTGCTAAATTTCATCCAAAACCGTTCAGCCGTTTCCGCTTGAAAGCGTAACAAACAAATTTACTTTCGCATTTTTAATATTAAGTTAGGATTACCTTGATAAGTTCTAGGGCGTGTGGGTGTATTCTGGGTATGACATCTCCTAGGTCTTGGGCCTGGTATTCAGGGAAGCTGTCCAGCATTATAGAGATGTTCTCAGGCCATTCTTGTCGTGACGGTCGGCCCAATAATCTGAAAATATTAGTAAAGGATAATAATGTGTGTAATGATCCATGCGTCATGTTCGTGAACGGGCGCTGTCAGTTGGGACTGGTCATCTCTTAGCCACCACGACTTATTTTAATTATTTTATTATGGATTGTTTTGTTTGAATTTATATTAGCTGTACACTGGACACTCAATGTGTACGTCTTATTTACATCGTTCTCACATATAATTATACCTATATACAAGATTATTGATGTAACTAATATTTATGTAACAATATAATTTAAAAGAGTGTCCATGGAGTTTCTTGCCCGTTCTTCTCCATAGGTACCTACTACGCTTTGGAATGGGCAACTAGCTTCATATTTCTGACTGACCGACCACTTGACAATTATTCAAAAGTGCCTGTAAATGGTTTAATTGAAATAAATGCTTTGAGTTTGAGAATGTATGCTATTTGTCGAATTTTAAAATTATGAATTTCTCATTAGAAAGCAAGAAAACTAGTTTATTCTGTACTAGCAGCGCCCCGTGGTTTCACCCGCATAAGTCTTGATCCCGTGGGAACATCGGGATAAAAATTATCCTATGTCCTAATCCAGCTGCACGATTGCTGACAATTACGTGCATTGATTGGTCAGGTCCACTCAATAATAATAATAATATGAGACAACATCCACACAAGGTCTTCAGGTTCCGAACTAGGTAGAACCTGTACTACGGTAACCTGATGACTGATATACATATACACACCCAGACACAGGTCAAACAGACATGTTCATGCACACAAATGTTTGACTTGTCCGGGGATCAAACCCGGGACCAGCGGCTCAGAAGGCAGGGTCGCTACCAACTGCACCAACCGGTCAGTCAATGTGTGTGGTTCTTTCCTCAAAAGACCATTTCAGACATCAATCTACATACACATACACATGATCTGGCCAAGATTTGTCTGGACTTTAAAAGAGACTGTGACCTCTGAGTTTGTTTTGGCCTTTCTTCTTAGAATAGTCAGATAGGAAACGCCGGCCTCATCTAGTTTAAAAAAAATATGATTGACGTGTAAAAGTGTTTGTACAAACTTACTTACAGAAATAATAGTACATTGTTCACCGAGAGCAGAAAGTGACCGATTACCGTCGAGGGTGTCGTTTGAAGCCTGAGCCGTAGGCGAGGGCTTTAAAACACCCGAGATCGGGAATCGCACTTTCTCTCGAGTGATACATAGTGCTTTATACTACACCTACGAGGAAAATAAAAAACTAAATCTTTACTTCACTATCACTACTTATCATTTTGATAGTTTTATTTTACTTTCTACGAAAACTGAATCCTCAAACAACACACAAATTGAAAATGGCGCCAATGGCGTCTGCAATTTTCACATGTTCTTTTTTCAAATTGTTTATCCTGCCGCCGCAGGGTCGCACTGCCAGCCCGACACCATCCAACACACAGCTAGTGGCCAGTGTCATTTTGCGAACTTGGAGATAAAAACTCACTGTAAAAACTTTTTGGCTTTTGATATTTAGGTTACCGGCGCATAGTCTTACCCAAAATTAAAAAAGAAAAACCACGTAAGAAATGGATTTTCATACACTTTTCTCTCCCGCTCAGATGCGTTTTCTCCCCGCATATTTGTTCTATATGCAATGACGTACTTTCTACCGTAAATTTGATAAAGTATCAAGGTACTTTCCAAGCAGGTGTAGTATAAAATCATTTACCAGGCCATGGTCCACCCATGTGCCAAATTTCAGCGTGAAAGCGTAACAAATGAACATACAAAAAGTCAAATCTTTTCTCTTTGTTATATTAGTTTAGATAAATAAAACGTTAATCTGTACATATTATAGATTAGCTTTTGCCCGCAACTTCATCGGCGTGAAATTTCTTGTTTTAACATAAAATATATCCTATCAATCAACTCAGCCTATCGTAGTCCACTGCTGGATATAGGACTCTCCCAGGGCCTGCAGTCACTCAAAACAACACACACAGACACTCAAATTTATCGGTTGCTACTGATATTTTAGGTAGGTACCGGTAGGTAACAACCGATAAATTTGAGTGTCGAGACTACCAAACATTTACATCAACATTTACATCTGGATTGTTAGGACTTAGCAACCGAAAACGATTGCTAACTATGTCGAGACTGCAGGGCCAGGCTGCGCTACAACACCCTGTCCTCCGCCTTCCGCATCCAGTCTGTCCCAGCCACCTTCTTGAGGTCGTCGGTCCATCTAGCTGGACGGCTGTGGGGCGTCCCACGCTACGCTTGTAATATAATAACTGCAAGTCCAGGTTTCCTCACGATGTTTTCCTTCACCGATGTATGTGATGTCCAAGAGAAACTTAGAATTTATTTAACTGGCAATATTATCTACCTGAATATCTCGTGCAGCTGATCGGAATCGGAGGCTCCCGGTAGCAGCGGTTTCCTAGAACAGAATTTTATATGTGCTCAATAACATAATAAAATGTGTGCCATCTGAGGGGCAATCCCTGTATTTTTTAAGAACACACGCATCCTAAACTCAGTCAGTCCCAATCTGTCAAATATTGTATAGCGTTTACCTACATTTTTGACATTTGGTTGTCGCTGAGATGATAATATTGCGACTTTATTTTGAACGTTTTTAATTACGGGAATTGGTCAAAAAAAAATTATGTAGGTAGGAAGGTAAATAATATAATTTCCAAATAATCACTGTCACACCATCAGCGGTAAATATTAATAATTATAAGTAAATAATTAAATTACTTGATAATGCTTTAAGACACTAAACATTAATTTTCAGTTATTAAACCACTTACAAGCACCTTTGAACTGTCTACTTGGAGAACTAGTATCTTTAATAACATAACGCCTGCCAATCACGCCTGTATTTCTAGAAGGGAAAGGAAAACTGCTTTAAAAAAAATTATGTCATCCTTCCCGCAAATGAACGATTTTATGAATTGACACAACCTCCTGCACTAGAGACGCCCGCGCCGTCACTTTTAATTTAATGATAATTAAATATCACTAGAGATCATCACACTAAAGGTCAATAGAGTCACTCACCTTGTGTGTAGTTGTGCTAGCACGCATCCTGCTGACCACACATCTACCGCGGTGTTGTACGATGTGCCTAGCAACACTTCTGGGGGACGGTACCACAGGGTTACTACCTAGAAATAATGATAAAATATTATTGTTTGGATTATGAACATAAACTCAAACTCAAAGCATTTATTTCAAACTAGCTGACCCCGCGAACTTCGTACCGCCTAACATTTTTTTTAAATTAACTGTCCGTATGAACCATCCTCGTACTTCCAAGGAATATTCTAAAAAAAGAATTAGCAAAATCGGTCCATCCGTTCTTGAGTTATAAAATTACAACGAAAAGTGGCATTGATTTTTATATACCTATAAGGATAAACCAACTTTTGAATTCTCAAGGGGTCGGTCAGTCAGTAAGATGAATCTATTTGCCGATTCCAAAGCGTAGTAGGTAGCTATAGAGAAGAACTAAGAAAGAAGCAAGAATAATGATTACTGTAATGATATTGCAGCCATCAATTTTATTCATACTCAAACGAACACTATCCTTCTCAAGCAGACATTCCAGACAAGCAAACAAATTAACAAAACCGATTAACCTAACCGATTTGATTTAATAATCAAAATATTGTTACGAAAAACGGTTATATCATCCATGTTAAAATTATAAATGTGAGAACGACGCGCGACGTGCAAAGACGTGCACGTTAAAAGCGTCCGCAACAAAAAAGACAATTCTGGAATTGAAATAAGAACTAAGAGATGACTAGTCCCTACTGACGGCGGCTGTTCACGAACATGACGCATGCATCAGCACCATTCAGCTCAACCATCGTGAAGGGAATTTAATGATCCAATACACACGCCACCACCAGCGAGACATTTGAGTGAGCATGACATACTCTCAGCCGCCACGGCACATTCAAGTCAATGAAAGACGAACCCAGTAAATGGTAGCTTTATAGTAGGTATCCGATTCAAACTTTATGGCGGCTCTGAAGTGCGCAACTCGCTGCGCAGTACCTCACTTATTACTAAATACTTTATATTAGTCTACTCACAATTATTAGTTGGACAAGACAATATTTTCCATATTCAATTTCTCTATTCGTTTTCTCCTATCCCCATCCATCGGCGTTAATCAAAGGGTTATTTGTAATAAATTAAACACATATAAAATAATCTAAACTTTAGAAATAAAAACACAAAATAAGTATCTCTATCTGCATGAATAACAACTAGAATCTTGTTGAATAAAATAGCCTGATTTCTTGAAAATTTATAGGAACTAGACAGGCACAATACTACATAGTCTTTGATTTTGATGAATTAATTTCTTTTCAGGATTTTTTTTTTATAAAGCCCGGTCTTTGCGGACTGGTCCAAGAGACTATCCATCCAATATAATAAAAACCACATACCACGCTAGTTAACTTCATATCCGTATCATAAGTCTTAGCCAGGCCGAAGTCGGCGAGCTTCACGCGGCCTCCACACGTCACCAGCAGGTTGTGAGGCTTCAAATCTCGGTGCACGATCCGGTGAGAATGTAGGAAGTCGATGCCTGATAGTATGTCGAAGGACATGCTCTGAAAAAGGTGGGTATCAAATTAGTATGTCAGCCAGGAGCTGGGCTTGAAATACCGGTACTTTTGGGCACCGGTACCATTAGCCTTGGTGTGATACCAAAACCTAGTACCTGTAGTATTGGTATTTCTAATCAGCATAATCAGCCTATAACGTTCCCACTGCTGGGACACAGGTCTCCTCTTGGTGAGAGGGAGTGGGCCGTAATCCACCACGCGGGCCCAGTGCGGGTTGGTAAATGTCACATGTCTCCGAATTTTTGGTTCTAGGACATGCCGGTTTCCTCACGATGTTTTCCTTCACCGTTTTGAGGGCAGTGGTGATGAAATAAATTACATAAAGTAAAGCGCCTGACTGGGTTCGAACCTACGACCTACTATTTGTAAGTCACGGTCGTTACCACTGGGCCACGACTGCTCTTCAAATCAGTATCGGTACATAATATAGAAATTAAAATTAAATTTCATTAAATTGTCACCCACAAACAATTTAATAAAAATATCTCAAAATCTTTACCGTCGGTGGACATTCCGATGAACTACGAGCCATTACCTGTGGATCGGACTGCTCATATCCTCACTAACGACACAATTTTTTTTTTTTTTTTTAAACGTTTTCCACACTAGGTTTTTCTCCTGTATCGTGGGTGCGTTTACAAACATTTAAACTCACATACACAAACAGCCAGACCCGGAACAACTACTTGCAGGTCATACAAATATTTGTTCCGTGCGGGAATCGAACCCGCGACACGCAGCGCAGCAGTCAATCGATTGATCGAGTCAGTTGATTGGTCGAGGTAGGTACGTGAACTGCTGGAAAACGACGCTATGCGCGATCCAATAACGGCATTAAACTCTCGCTTCAGCGAACATGCTCGACGCGCTACAGTACCTACCGCGGAAAAAATCAAAATCAAAAGTCATTTATTCAAACTAGGCTTAGAATCAGCACTTGACCAATACAAATATTTTATTGGAACAAAAACATATAGGTATTACAATTTGTGTGTACGTTAATACTGCGTCAGTTTAGTAACTGTGTCGCAGTTATAAGCGCCCATCCCAGGAGCGAAAGACAACTGAGTTCTATAACAACTATTTTGGTTATAATTATATGTAGAAATTAGACATAAACATAACATGTACATAATAATAATAAAACTAGAACAAAGACTTATTAATAATAGTTCATTAAGACGCGGTAGGCATCATTGTACTGCACAGAGTCGGTTTTAGTACCGGTATTAAGCCCTGGTCGTGAGTAGGTGTAACAATTTTTTTTTTTAATGTTGCCCCCCCCACTAGAAAATTCTCCTGTATCGTGGGTGCGTTTACAAACATTTAAACTCACATACACAAACAGCCAGACCCGGAACAACTACTTGCAGGTCATACAAATATTTGTTCCGTGCGAGGATCGAACCCGCGACACGCAACGTAGCAGTCAATCGCTTAACCACTGCGCCAACCGTGTCGTCAAAACTTTCATGATAGCTGTATTTTTCTTAGTGATATCTTCGTATACCTGGCTGGTCATAATCACTCTCCTGCCCGTATCCTAATTTATTAGTGGTCGGCGTAACATGTGTTTTTCTTTCACACTTCTCTAATACTCGTCATCTCGGTATTCCCCCCTTTTCTAGCCATTTCATCAAAATCAAAAGTCATTTATTCAAATTAGGCTGAGAATCAGCACTTTTTGAACGTCAAAATCACATAAGACAGTCCCCCCAAAACGCCCACCCTTCACCACTTCCTAGTGCTTTAGCTGGGAAGAAGAAGTGGCGGAACAAACTCCCCAGCAGCACTGCTGTCTGTTCAGTTGGAAGAACTGGATTCTATATAGTAATAAGTAATTAACATTACGAAACACAAAAATATTAAAATTATTTGCCATATGTCAGCTAGCACACGCCAATATTTAAAACTATACTCAAGCAGAAATAAATAAATTAAAAAACAAAAACGCAAACAGAACTTAATACATAATAAAAAGCCTCCTGGCGTGCCCGCTTACATATGCAATGCTGCGTTATGTTTATATGTATATAGCTGTAACTTGTAGCCACAAATGATAAACTAGGACCTTCGAAGTAAAATTAAGAAACATTAATTACTAATAACAATAACAAAACCATAGTCAGCAAGATGACCTGTCACCACAAGCAGCACCCGTTTACGAGCATAACGCAAAGATCAGCCATTACCTCCCTCGCCATATTTGAGGGAAGGAGGCAACCCGACCCCCGACGCTACCGCAAGCATTGACAAGCAATCTTTCACACATTCCACCCATCGTTTCTTTGGTCTTCCCTTACTCTTATAGCCACATTCATACTCCAAACTGGCTGGTCCCATACTTATTTACTTAAAGAATGGAACTCGCAACTCAATCACCCTCGACTGCTTGTTTGTCTATGTACACACGGCTACACATCAAGGTATAAATTTCCAGTTTACACTGACCTCTCATTATAAGGGAATCCTATACAATGCGAGATCAGCTTATACTGGTAATTTACTTATAGCTTGATCTGTAGCCGTGCGTAACTGCGTACTATTCATGCCACTCAAAATAGGAAAATGAATGCTTTGGTGGGCCATCTTTGTCTAATTCAAACCAATTTTAAATTTTGTAAATTTCCAATTAATTGCTGCAAATTTAATAACTGTGAAAGTATTTGTGAGTTGTACTAGGCTCCTATGATGCAGCAAAAACAACTTGTTTTGTAAGTGAAAACTTCTCTTCTATCTGGACAGTGAATGACACTAAGCCAACACGCTCGGGTCGGTGATTATGAATAGGATACCCTATATTCGGAACCAGTCGTAAGTTTCTACTTGTATCGTGTCGTCATAAGCACACAGCCTCTTTTTGGCATAAAGATAGTTGATGGGCTGCAAAGGCTATTTTTTATTCCAGAAAAATTCCTGATTCCTGTGATACAAGCAAAAAAAAGCTGTGTAAAACCAAGTAATCAACTCACCCTTAAAGTATTCTGAGATAAAGGTGACAGCGATCTCTTTAGAAAAGACTCCAGATCCTGATCAACATGCTCAAATACTAAGAACAGAACTAGTTGCTGGTCTCTCTCCATGGATTGACCACCGTGGCAGACGTCTAGGAGTCTGCAAGGAGAAGATGATGATGTTAGAATAAAAGGTTGGAAGATTTCCTCACGATGTTTTCCTTCACTGTTTTGAGAGCAGTGTTCATTTCTATGAATTTACACAAACAGTTTTTTAAATTATGGGGTTGTCCAGTGTTATTTTATTTTGACAAAAATAAAATAACACTGGAATAACCTGGGAATCTAGGTACTGCATAATAATCTTCTGCCCACTCCCAAAGAGAGGAGGCCTATGTCCCAGCAGTGAGAACATTATAGGCTGATTATGTTTGTTGTTTTAAGATTAACATGGAGTTGGAATTGAGTGAAGTTTCAGCAAATTCAGGTGGCCTACCACCACATCTTATAACAGTAATATTTGAATCTAAATTAACTGTGAGAAAGATATAGATTAATTGAAGCAACAGTTTTATGAAGGTACCAGATTACTTGCATATTGTCCAACTGAATGAAACGAAATTTAGATCTTGTATAAAACGCACACTATACAGCCAAGCATATTATAAGTTGGGGGATTATATCGCTGACAAAAATGCTTGGCTCAGGGCTGGTCCTGCTCCACAAGGGCGCGTAAACTAATTAATTAGCATTCGAAAATAGTGTTGGAGCTGATGAAGATTGTACAACCTATCTTTGCATTGTATAAATTCAATCTTTTAGTATTGTATAATTGCATAGCACATGTGTGAGCACTATGTACCCACTATAAAGCTTACTGGGTTCGTCTTTCATTGACTTGAATGTGCCCTGGCGGCTGAGAGTATGTCATGCTCACTCAAATGTGTCGCTGGTGGTGGCGTGTGTATTGGATCATTGAGTTCCCTTCAAAATGGTTGAGCTGAATGGTGCTGATCCATACGTCATGTTCGTGAACGGGCGCCGTCAGTAGGCACTGGTCATTTCTTAGCTGCCACGGCTTATTTTAATTCCATAATTGTTTTTATCTTTTTATTACGGACGCTTTTAACGTGCACGTCTTTCTACATCGTTCTCACATGTATAATTACAACATGAATGATGTAACCACTCTATTGTAACAATATTTTGATTTAAAAGAGTGTCCATGGAGTTTCTTGCCCGTTCTTCTCCATAGGTACCTACTACGCTTTGGAATGGGCAACTAGCTTCATCTTTCTGACTGACCGACCCCTTGACAATTCAAAAGTGCCTGTAATTGGTTTATTTGAAATAAATGCTTTGAGTTTGAGTTTGAGTTTGAGTCCGAAAAAACTAAATTTTACTAATTTTTAATGACGACTCGCACTTGACCAAAATTGTTTTCAATGGGTGGTTGGGTGGTTATAGTAATCAGAAAACACAGATATCTTTTTCTGAAGACCTTTAATAAATAGAACAAATGAAGAAGAACAATCACCTGACAATATTAGGATGTCTGTATGCCTCCAACTGCCTCAGTAATGCTATTTCCCTCAACGTAGACAGCGGTATACCATCCTCAGTGAGCGCCACCTTCACTTTCTTCATAGCTACGATGTTCCCTCCATTGTGTAGGTCACGAGCTTTGTATACTGTGCCGTATGCTCCTGTAATGTGAGAATAATTGTTTCACACCACTTTCATAATATTGTCAAATTATACAGGGTGTTTGGTAGGGAGCTGTACATACGCCTAGGGTAGAAACTAGGGATAGTCTGCTACCTACCCCCGCCCATTATATTGACCTTGGCCTCAAGGTTTTTTTTTAATTTATTTTTATTTTTTATTTGACTTTTTTGTGATTTTTTGACTAAAACTACCTGTAGCTCAAAATCTATCCATGGGACCGGTCGGCTAATGGTCTTGTTTTAATCGTTAGAGTCTTAGGGTCCTGCAAAAAATTATTTTACACCAGAAAATTGTGGAGAAGAAAAGTTATGGGGCCTGAAGTACCGTAGTAAGGTAAAGAAATAATTTTAAGGTAAGGTAGTAAGGTAAAAAAAACCTTGAGGCCAAGGTCAATATAATGGGCGGGGGTAGGTAGCAGACTATCCCTAGTTTCTACCCTAGGCGTATGTACAGCTCCCTACCAAACACCCTGTATGTCATGCAAACCTAACGTTTTGCTTCTTCTTTTCGAGTTGATGGTTTATTATTAAATGAGTTGGGGCCCAGTAGGTGGACATGCTAATCCCGGCATTAGTGTCGTTTTTAGGTCCACAGCAGTGCAGGTGAATATAGCCCTAGGCTCTAGCAGGGAAATAATATTGTAGGTACTGAATTTCATTGTCAGCCAATTATTTGATTTCAATTAGGACGCTCAGCTAAAAATACATTATACTTAAACTTACCAAAAAAAATCATTTGGAAGTTGCATTGCTTTTTAATATTTCACAGAAGATGTGTAAAGTAGAGTATTCTCATTGGGATAACGTGTTTTCGTTTTGTGTTGGTGTCGGACCTAGAATTTTTCATTTGAAGCCAGTGCTTTGTGGGGCTTGTCGAGTAATCGACTAGTGAAATTCTGAATCTCGGACAAGTAATTATCATTTTTTGGGAACTAACTCAATGTCATGGAAGGCAATGATCAAATTCCATTGCAAGTAATACATATTTAGGACCTTTTTTCAGTCCCGAGAGAAATAATCAAACTTTCTTAGAGATATATTTTGTGGCCATATCTAAACCATAATCACACATCTAAACTGGGAGTTTTGTGATAGCCCTCTTAATGCTAAAGTAGATTGTTGATTAAATGGAACTATGTACATGTAAATTATCCTTGTGTAGTCAATTTTAGTTAATTAAATAAAGGAGTGGTTTATTACAAAAGTAATTGCGTAGACCACCTTATTGGTCTAGTTGTCACAAGAATGACTGTTGAGTAGGAGGTCCTGGGTTCAATCCCCTGGTTGGGCAAACTATAATTTGGTTTTTCATTAGTAATTTCACAGGACTAACACCATAGTCTGGATGTTGGCCCAATTGGTTAGTTAATGTAACTACATTTATTTATCTCTATGACCTATTGACATATTAAAATCAGGCAGTAAGTAGGCTAAACTTTCGTCTATAATACCATGCAGTCTTAACGTCAAAAACATAAAAATTCTGGTACATGATCCAATTTTCAGAATGTAATAGTGGAATGAATTCTTTGAGACCTGAGTAAACCGAGTTCCATATCTAATCAAATGAACGATTAAAAAAGAAAATAGGAAAAGAGAAACCTAAAAACTATCCTACATTTCACCAAAATATTGAAAACAATAAATAAACAAACAAAAAATGTTTTAGTTTGTAACATAAAATGCGCGAAAACTTTATCAACCGGCACATGTGAAATTAGGTTATTTACAAAGTATTTTCTGTCCTACCTGTCCCAATTACATTCAGCTCCTCATACTTCTTCGCATTTTGAAATAAATCACTAACATCACTGATCGAAGCCATCGGCGGTGGACTTTGCGATGTACTGGCTCCCGACATCATGTTTTACTCAAAATAACTCAATTTTTCACTTTAGAACAACTTTTAACGCCTTTGATTCACTTTTAATCACTTTTGAGCCCATAGATTAAGAGTTTAAACATTATTTTACCACAAAACACGTGTTAAAACTGCTTGTTTTGTCTGTAAACTTTTTTCTAAGGACAGCCGAGTCGACAGAGGGAGGGGAACAGGGGAACGGAAAAGTCATTGGCCAAATGCAGCCACCTGCTGGTTATGCGGCCGATTTAGAAAGTATCGATATAAACAAAACGGTTGTTTACATTCCGTGCCTACTTTAAAAAGTCGAGTTTTTATTTTACTGCTGAGTAAGTGAGGACACTGCCATCTCTCGGTTTAAGCTGATAACATTTATGATAGTTGTTCATATTGCTAATAGATGGCATAACTAAAAATTTTTTTTTATGTGTCCCCTATTGTAGGCTCCTAGCATCAGCAGAAAGGCAGTAGAAAATTACATCTACTACTACTACTAGGAGCATCTTCAAAATATGATTTAATTGAGGAAATCTCAAGATAAGCTCGAAACAATATAACGATTATGTTTACAACTTTGTGCGACTTTGTGCAACTACAAAAAAGCGTTTGTGTAGAACCTAAGTTATCTAAGCCAAATAGCAAATCATTATTTTATTTTTGTAATTTATTGAGAAAGAAAAACAATGACAAAGTTAAAAAAGAAGACTGTAAATCTCCCACGGGCTCGTCCGGGATTTGAACCCGGGACCTCTCGCACCCGAAGCGAGAATCATACCCCTAGACCAACGAGCCGTGTTAGTGACGAGTGAATTTAATGTTTGCAATTTCTTAGCAATGACGTCAACAGGAACATCCGATTTTTTTCTAGAGTTCTACAAAATTCATTAATAAAATTTTCAAAAGCCTCATTGGACGACCACTAGAACTATCACTAGGTTCAATAAATTCATGGTCACGTTTTCTTCTCAATAACTTTAAAGATTTTTGTTTTGGTAAAAACTGCTCTGGAATTATAAAATAAAATAACCCTTGAATTTTTTAATCAAAACAATTTATAACACCAAAACAAAAATACCGAACACCTCAAGGCGTTTTAGAAAGTAGACGGACGCGCGAAAGGAGAAAAAAATTACCGCTACATGACACTCTCTAGCCGTCTCGTTCTTTATTTCGGAAAACGTATTTGCTATCTCGTTTACACGTACGAATCGGAGTAAATTTCGAGTCGCCGCGTCAGTTGACTTCAGACAGTACTGCGCGCGCATGTTTAAATAAGATGGCGGTATTTTCGAGTAAATAAAATACACTACAATAGCTTTTTATAGTAAAATAGACGATTTACGATTTTTCTTGGATTCAAAAACAGTTTTTAAATATTAAAAGAGTATTTCAGTTGTAAACGAGAAAGAGTGGACACGGAAATCGCGTGTGGAAGTGTGTGGCAAAATGTGAAAGTTCCTTCATATAAGAAAACAGTGGATCGTTTTTTTACGTGGTATCCTACATATTTCTTGTTTCTACAGCTGTTTTGCTCTCTATAAATCTGTAAGTGTATTAATAAGATTGTATATAAGTTTTGAAGATAATTTTGTGACACATTTAATTTAAAAGTTCCTTACGGATCTGAGAAAAGTGTGAATGGGTGGTTCCTGTTTAGATTAGAAGCACCAATGAATGAAATTGGCTGAATGCAGTCAATACAGAGATTCTCAACCTTATTGAGTTTGGGGCCGCAAATAGATTTTCATTATTATGGTGCCTGTTTTTTTAAAACTTCGTTTGTAAATAAAGGAAATTGGAATCTATTGTAGGTACCTACTAACCTCGAAGCACAAGCCTAAGACCTCTACCTAACGTACCTAAGTACCTAGGTACCTAACTAGTTTATTGTACACCACAATACTAGTGTAAAACAGCTAATATCATAAATAAAGCATATTCTATCTATCTAACAATCTAGTCTAATAACATCGAATGAAGTAAAAATTGCGTGCTAATCTCATTCAAAACTACTCGTTCTCTTAAGAGGGCTATCACATTTTTTCTTGTATTTGAGTGTTTGAAGAGTCTCACACTCAAATACAAGAAAAAATGTGATATTTATTTAGAACACTCCCGAGAGAAATAGTCAAACTTTCTAGGGCATATTTTTTTTAAACACTCAAATACAAGAAACAATGTTATAGCCCTCTTAACTAGATCCTCCTCGGATTGAGTATTTTACTTACTTGATACACTTTATTAGCAAACAGAAATAGACTTAGGTCTAATCATGCGTGTGAAATTGTATTAAAATTATTTTTTGTTGTTCTTGTTAATACGGTGGACCTACCAGCAAAATATGGAACAATTTTTTTGTAGTCTAGCTATACCTAATAAACAGTAATGAATAATGGATTAAGAAGAAGTAAAATTCATAAATTAAAAAAAAAAAAACTATAAAAGGCACTACGCATTGTGCCAAATGTTATGACAATGGCAATACAAACGTGCCACAATAAGTACCTACCTACTAAAATACTATTTTTATAAAGCTGATCCATCAATCTGCCTATCCTTTTTCCTACTTCGTTGAGTTCAGATTCCAGTCTAACCGGATTCATCTGAATACCAGTAAAGATGCTCAGCAATGACCATCAAGATTCTGCCTGCCTCTAACCAAACGAGAATCTCAAAAACAAATGTAAGAATTATACGAAAGATAAAAACCCGCTGAATGCCTGTAACGGTCGACTTCTCGTCATTAATTGCTCGGAGCTGTAGCTTCACGCTAGCCTAGTATGTGGGTGAGCAGGTAAACGTATGCTGGGAAACGGAAAGCAACGAATTCTTTCGGCAGACTGGTGCTTGTTGATTCCGTAGTTCTACTAGCGCGAATAGTCTTTAAAAACGTGAAGTAAACGGTTTCTGGAGCGAAAATCAATGACATGTCAAAATTTAACTTATGTCAAGTGATCAGCACCCTAATTGCGTAACACGCTTTCATTCACAAGCTGAATAATTTTGAAGCCTTTGGATTGTCAATCCATTGCTACATAATTTCGAAAAATTTGTCTGCTCAACAACTTAAATAATGCAATGAATGTGGCTGATCCGTCAAAATGAAAGCCATTGCAACTAGGGGGACCAAACCGGTTTCACCGAAATCGGAAAAACGGGCTTAACCGGGTTTCACGTCATTTTAGAAACCGGGTTTCAGTGTAGCAAAAACCGAGTTTTAGATTTTTTCGTTTTTTTTTCTATTTTATTACTTAACTTGTTAAGCGATATGACATTTTTACAATGTCTACACATAATTTTTAATTTACTATTAAAATATTGTAATGAAAAAAGACGGTTCCCTAAGAGATCGAGAGAGAGAGTTTTGGGGGGACTGTCTTATGTGATTTTGACGTTCAAAAAGTGCTGATTCTCAGCCTAATTTGAATAAATGACTTTTGATTTTGATCATTTCTATTAAACATGTTGGTTGAAATCGTGGTTGAAATGAAGAAATATAGGGAAAAATTCGCACTAACTATAAATGAGTGGACTGCTTCTGGTAATCACCGCTACTTGTACTAATGTAAACACTACGCTTCGTTTAATGATAAAGATAATACCAAGTTCAAGCCTCTTGGACTAGTAAGGATATTTGGAAGCTTGCCTGCCAGCGCCTGCATAGAAGCCCTGCAAAATGTGCTGCCGCGTGTGATGGTGAAAGTTGGAAAGGATTTACCCTGCTTTTATCAACTGTGTTTTGCACGTGGTTTGCAACTGGCAATCCTCGATGTTTTCTTTAATGACAAGAAGCCCGCATTTATACAGCAGGGAATTCAGCCCCCAGAAACTGAAAGCGATTGCTTTGAACTATCGTTACTTTCGCTTAATGAGTCAACAGAAACACACCAACTAACAGAGTCAATTAAAGATTTAATATTGAAAGTAAGGAAAACAGTAAAAATATACAAAAAATCTCCAGTAAATTTGCTACTGTCAGTGTGTTACGCAACTACCCCGCTGATTGGCTGCGGATAATTCAGTCTACCAATAACCGCTGTTGATGACCGTTTGACAATTTAAGGTAATTTTACTTTTGATTTTCGATCTGGAAACCTTGTGCTAGTCTATCTGCACAAAAACTCATGCCGTCTTATTACAAAATACGATCTAACTTTAGCCCGAGCCTAAACCTTCGAGACAGTTTTTGTATTTCGAGCTTTATGTCGACTTTAATAAAGTTCTTAACACAAAATTGACAACCTAAGACCGGATTAAATTGTTATTTTTGTAAAAGGAACTGTATTGTGATTTCAGTAAGGTTCTCATTTAAAAAACAGGTTTGATGGTTTAAACCATACCCAAAGAAAAACCTTGTTTTGTAATAAGACCGATGGTGTTGTATACCTACACTTTGTATCGTGTCGTCTGACAGTTTTTTTTTCCTTCTGTGTGTTACTTCATCATTTAATTCTGTGATGCCTATTTTTGAGGACAAAAAGCGCTTCACAGATCTTATCTGATGTATTTCTCTTCCGGAACTGTTTATGCGGATCTAGATAAATGACGTGTAAGGAGAACTGAATCACTCACGATATGCAGCACACGAAAGTGCCTAAAGTTTACTAAACATGGTTTTGTAATCTGTAAATTATCCAATCGAAAGCCTCGTTAAGTATATTATTATACCTATCCATACCCACAAAAAGAAAGTTAGATTCTGCTTAATGCTTAGTCACCTGGCGCACTGGTTTAAGAATTATGTAAACCTAAGCTAAAGAAAACGATTTCATTTTATACAAACTTCAGCGCGGGGCGTCGCTCGCGTGGATGTGCGAAATTATCGTAGGTATGGGAACGTGCTATTGGGATAAAAATGTTAGCCTATGCTACTCCTTATAACAACGGCTATCTACCAGTGAAAGTCCCGTCAAAATCGGTCCAGCCATTTCGGAGATTATCCGGAACAAACAGACAGAGAGACAGACACAGACAAAAAAAATAAAAAAAATTTTTTATGTCATAAGTGCCGTGTATACTTTCTTAAGCTTTTTAATAAAAAGCTGTTAATTTGACTATACAAACAGACACTTGCATTTTATTTATTTACATACAGAAGATAAACTCCGTTTACGGCGCTTAAACTTAATATTGTTTGTTGTCTTTCTTTTATTTTTATAACATATTTGTTGTTATAGCGGCGATAGTAGTAGGTAAACACTCTGTAAAAAGGTCAAGTGTCTACTTATTACGGTTCAAAATATAAAATCCTGTGACAGACGGACGGACAGCGGAGCCTTAGTAATAGGGTCCCGTTGGCAGCTTTCGGTTACGGAAACCTAAGAACACGATACTGTACGCCTTCGTGGTGCAAGATTAGATGGCTTCTAGTTTGGAGATGTTCACAAAACATCCTCATGCATTTTTTTCTTGTATCAATGATTGTGTTGTTTTTCAATGAAAAATGGAACTAACATTATGGAAAATCTTTTACTTTGTCCTCAAATCTATTCTTAGTTTTAAGAGCGACTTTTCTGATTTCTTTTTTTAATACCCCTTGTGAAGAAGGAAGCACATCATCTTCCAGCCCTTGTTCCACGTTATTTGTGGTCGGTGCAACACGTTTACTTCTTCCATTCTCCTCTGTCAACTGTCACGATATCATTCACTCCCTTCTCTTTCATATCATTCATTCCTCACACAATCAATCCATCTTTTCCTTAGCCTTCCTCTCCCGCTCCATCCGTCAACAATGGTATCAATTCACTTCATTTAACTCTTTCAGGGTCAGTGGTTAGTTACGCTAACCACATATTTCAGATTTTTTTTCTTTAAACTCATGCCATCTAGCGATTATTTCCTGAACTAACATAGAAATACACCTTACGCTTGGTTTAATTTAGGCAGTAAGTGGCGCTGATAATCGTTTGTGTGTGTATTGTTGGTTTGAAAAACATTCGTTGACAGTGTTTTTGTAACGTGCTCGGAAAAAACTTTCACAAATAAGGTGAGTCTATTATTTTTATGACTATGGTTGTTTTATTAGACGTATTTAGACATCTTTTGCATGTATTTGATAAGTAATATATGTAATTTTGCGTTTCTAGTGTGATATCACACTCATAATTAGGTGGTTAGAGTAGCTAACCAGCGCGCAGATAGAATGTTTTATTTGTTCGTGTATATGTGTGACAGTGTTTTTTTGTATATCTTACAGAATGTCTCGTGCGTTAGCTGACGGCGATATTGAATACTTTCTGGAGGAGATACAGGAGATACCCTCTAATGACGACAGTTGCTGCAGTGTGGAATCGGACCAGGAAAATCATGATGCACAACCATCTACGATGTTATTGGATGATGTCATAGGGGAACGTCTGCAAACTTGTAGTTTTGACGAAGAAGATAATGAACCCTTGTCAAGTTTCCGTTCTACGCTACCTCCGGAGGTTGCCACTCCTGTAGCGGATGAGAGCACCTCCAGCAGTCTTCAAAGCAGAGTGCCAAAGTGGAAGAAAAACTACTCACTTTCCCCACCAGGTGAGTTTACTGAAGATGTGGGTGTACAAGCACATATATTGGAGTTGGAAAATATTACGCCTCTCGCACTGTTTCGCTTATTTTGGTCAGACGATTTGCTAGAAACCATAAGCTTTCAAACCAACCTTTATGCTACGCAATCTGGAAAAGCTTATACTCCCACTACACCTAAAGAAATTGATGTGTTTATTGCTTTGAACCTGGTTATGGGTATAAAGAAACTGCCAAGCTATAGAGACTATTGGTGTTCAGCTCCGGACTTACATGATACTTATATATCAATGTTCATGCCATTGAAGAGATTTAGCTGGCTTTTGCATTACTTACACTTGAATGACAATAATGTCATGCCTGCAAGAAATAGCCCGGGTTACGATAAAGTTTACAAAATCCGCCCATTGCTCGATATAATGCGACGCAATTTTCAGCACAATTACAGGCCTTCAGAGAAGATTGCAATAGACGAGAGCATGGTAAAGTTCAAGGGCAGGAGTTATTTGAAACAGTACATGCCGAAAAAACCCATCAAACGGGGGTATAAAATATGGATGATGTGTGCAGAATCAGGCTATTGTCTGGATTTTGAACTGTACACAGGCAAACAGGGGAGTGAAGTTGAAAAAGATCTTGGTGGAAGAGTTGTGAGGCAGTTTTGCTCTAGCCTTAGAGGTAAAAACCATAAAGTTTATTTTGATAACTTTTTCAATAGTTATCAATTGCAATTTGATTTACGAGACGGCCAAATATTTGCCTGTGGGACAGTAAACTCAAATAGGAAGCTTTTACCTAAACTAAAAGAAGACAAAGACTTACAGAGAGGACAGCACGACTATCGAATCAGTGACACAAATGTTAGTATCTTGAAGTGGAGAGACAAAAGATCAGTTTTCATACTGTCCAACTATCACGATCCTAAGATCGTCGGAAAGGTGACACGCAGAGAACGTAATGGAGAGAGTGTGGAAATATCTTGCCCAGAAGCTGTAAAAGATTACAACTCGCACATGAATTTTGTTGATAAGTTCGACCAACTCAAAAGCTGCTATGAAATTGACCGAAAGTCACACAAATGGTGGCACCGGATTTTTTTCCATTTTCTGGACTGTTCTGTTGTCAATTCTTTTTTGGTTTACAAAGAATTACAATCCACTGCACGACCAGATCTAGAAATTTTCACATTGAAGGAATTTCGTCGTTCTGTCTACCGAGGTCTCTTAGCTCCAGCGTATGTCAATCAGCGCAGGCATCAATCGGTGGACAGTCCACGCAGTTCAGGAGTGCCTTTTCCAGGTCCGGCCATAATAAAACGGCATAAGCCAACAGTGGCCGACGAGATCCGCCTTGAAAGCAATCATCATCAGCCAGCGCGAAGCACATCAAGGAGATGCGCCAAATGCAGTACCAGTAATAATCCAGTACGTACTGTTTGGAAATGCAAAACCTGCAAAGTTCCACTATGTTTGCGTAAAGGAAAGTCTTGCTTCGAAGATTTTCATAAGTAACATAAAAATTGTGTTTTGATATGTTTTTATTCATGATTAAAAATTGTATGATTTTCATAGTGTTGTTTTGTTCTACAGCGGCGGTGGTTACCGTAGCTAACCATGTGATTCCTCAAAAGCCTTCACTCTGATATTTTTTTCAACCATGTTTTCAGTATTTTTTAGCCTTTATATAACTAGAAAAAACATAAAAACACCTATATTGTAACTTAAATTAAAGTGCCCCTGAAAGAGTTAAAAGTACAAATGGGTGTTCCACAAGGATCGATATTAGGTCCCTTCCTCTTTTTAGTATATATTAATGATCTACCCCATTTATTTAAAAACCAACCACAAATGGTATTATTTGCTGACGATACTTCTTTAATCTTTAAGATAAATAGACGTGCATCAAATCTTGACGACGTAAATAATGCCCTACTGCAGGTACATAATTGGTTCACTGCTAATAATTTAGTATTAAATGGGAAAAAAACTAAATGCAAAAGATTTGCTTTACCGAATGTTAAAAGTAGTGATTGTGACATAGTATTGAATAACGAGAAACTAGAATTTGTCGATGAAACTGTTTTCGTGGGAATAACGCTAGACTCAAGGCTGCAATGGGGTCCTCATTTAACATCTCTTGCAGGACGGCTAAGTTCAGCAGCATATGCTGTAAGAAAAATCCGTCAATTTACTAATGTGGATACCGCGAGGCTAGTCTATTTCAGCTATTTTCATAGTATCATGTCTTACGGTATTTTATTATGGGGACGGGCTGCCGATATTGAGTCTATTTTTATTCTGCAGAAAAGAGCTATCAGAGCAATATACAGCCTCCGCAGGCGCGATTCTCTAAGGGAACTGTTTAAAGACATTAACATCATGACGGTACCTTGTCAATATATTTATGAAAACATCATGTACGTAAGGAAAAATCTAAATCTTTTCAGTAAAAGAGGTGAAAGACACAATTATAGGACTAGAAATAGGGACCAATTAGTTCAACCAGGTTTCAGACTGGCTAAAGTAGACTCATCCTTCATGGGGTACTGTTTAAAATGTTACAATAAAATACCTCCCCACATACTCCAACTGAATGAAACGAAATTTAAATCCTGTATAAAACGCACACTATACAGCCAAGCATATTATAAGTTGGGGGATTATATCGCTGACAAAAATGCTTGGCTCAGGGCTGGTCCTGCTCCACAAGGGCGTGTAAACTAATTAATTAGCATTCGAAAATAGTGTTGGAGCTGATGAAGATTGTACAACCTATCTTTGCATTGTATAAATTCAATCTCATAGTATTGTATAATTGCATAGCACATGTGTGAGCACTATGTACCCACTATAAAGCTTACTGGGTTCGTCTTTCATTGACTTGAATGTGCCCTGGCGGCTGAGAGTATGTCATGCTCACTCAAATGTGTCGCTGGTGGTGGCGTGTGTATTGGATCATTGAGTTCCCTTCAAAATGGTTGAGCTGAATGGTGCTGATCCATACGTCATGTTCGTGAACGGGCGCCGTCAGTAGGCACTGGTCATTTCTTAGCTGCCACGGCTTATTTTAATTCCATAATTGTTTTTATCTTTTTATTACGGACGCTTTTAACGTGCACGTCTTTCTACATCGTTCTCACATGTATAATTACAACATGAATGATGTAACCACTCTATTGTAACAATATTTTGATTTAAAAGAGTGTCCATGGAGTTTCTTGCCCGTTCTTCTCCATAGGTACCTACTACGCTTTGGAATGGGCAACTAGCTTCATCTTTCTGACTGACCGACCCCTTGACAATTCAAAAGTGCCTGTAATTGGTTTATTTGAAATAAATGCTTTGAGTTTGAGTTTGAACATTTATTGTATTATATTAGAAGCACAGATTAGTAATATTATAATATATTAAAATAAATAATAACAAAAAAAGATATAAGTACCTATTTATACATAATTATATTATTATTTATTATTATATTTTATATTAAATATATTATTATTATTATGTATAAATATTACCAAATTAAAATATTTTTGCACTTAATGCTGTTATTGGGACAATGATGAAATAATGTTGTTGAGCTACACGCAGATGAAACTCAATCAACGAATGCAACGCTTTAAAACATGTTCGATTGTTGTGATGTCATGAAGCCTTTTTAATTAAATAAAATGCAGTCTATAACACTGGTGCTGTTTTAATATAATAACTAAAACTATTAAAGCAAGCCCCGTTCAAAATCAGCTGCTAATCCTTAAAAAACATAAACTCAACTACGACGATAATGCCTCCTAAAAAGGTATTCCTAAAAAGGTATGATCCTGTGGATTTATCAATAATCAAAATCAAAAGTCATTTATTCAAATTAGGCTGAGAATCAGCACTTTTTGAACGTCAAAATCACATAAGACAGTCCCCCCAAAACGCCCACCCTTCACCACTTCCTAGTGCTTTAGCTGGGAAGAAGAAGTGGCCGAACAAACTCCCCAGCAGCACTGCTGTCTGTTCAGTTAGAAGAACTGGATTCTATACATATAGTAATAAGTAATTAACATTACGAAACACATACCTAAATATTAAAATTATTTGCCATATGTCAGCTAGCACACGCCAATATTTAAAACTATACTCAAGAAATAAATAATAAAAACAAAAACGCAAACAGAACTTATATAGGTATAATAAAAAGCCTCCTGGCATAAAGGGCGTGCCCGCTTACATATGCAATGCTGCATTATGTTTATATGTACCTATATAGCTGTAACTTGTAGCCACAAATGAGAAACTAGGACCTTCGAAGTAAAATAAAGAAACATTAATTTCTAATAACAATAACAAAACCATAGTCAGCAAGTATGGTTTTCATATCAAATTCAAACTCAAAGCATTAGCCATTATTAAGCATAGGCGTTATAGAGGACAAAACAAACATACATAGACTGCTACAATATAACAAAACAACATAACATAGGCTGCCTTTTGGCTTTGCCGTAGTCAGGTACAAGACCCAACAAAATTCCAAGGCGCGACAGACAGACCTGCTACACGTAAACAAGCACAACTGGGCAAGGGCTCCAGTGACCTGCATAGCTCACAACCGGTTCCTGACCGCCTGACCGCGAGTACGGAGAATGTGTAGATGTGAAGATTAGAGTTTAAGGTTTTATTTTTTTATTTGGGTTATGAGTTTTGATGTTGGTAGAGGATAATTCCCATGCTGGCTCGGCGAAATGTATAAAAGAAAAGACAGAAAATACATTTATTGACGGTAAACATGACGTAAAGAAAAAACACAAAAAATCGAACAAGTTTGGGTAAAATTCGCATCCACGTAAAATGGCCATCACTATCAGCATACCTAATGCTGTAACACAATGCGAGATAGTTTAACAGCGCACAGCTGTATGATGATAAGGTTTTGCTGACAGGCAATTAATTTGATTTATAAGGTAAAATAAGTGTTTTTTCTTGTAAAATACTTAATAATAAGAGAATACTATACGAATCAAATTATGTAACTTAATTGAGAAACCTTGTATAAAATACATACAAGTTTATAACAATCCAATGTTTCATAATTGCCAACATTTCTTAAAAATATGTTAACTAAGCTATACGAAAAGGAATTGAATATTTTATTAAGTAACGTCTCGGAACTTTCCAAATGTAGATTATAATGGACTGGGCAATTAATTTAGCTTTTAAAATAACACATGAATACATATAATATACATAATTTCACGCCTTCTTCCCATGGGGGTAGGCAGAAACTACATAATGCCACCTGCTACGATCCTTGCATACTCCTTTTGCCTTGTTTACAACAACAAAAACAACCCAACAAACATGCCCGTTTTTAACAAATTACCACTGCAACTGATTCCTCATTATTATTGCACACCCAAGCCTACCGTAAGGTTTAACGTACTGCATTTTAGCATCATTTAGTAGGTACACTGATAACACCTTATCTTTACGCGAACTGAAACATTTTGAAACATGGCATTATATGACCGTTTTCACTTTTAAACAACTCATATGACAGTCCATATGTATGCGGGAGTTATATGGAATTACATACTGTCGGTACTTATAGCTTTGTACAGGGTTACTTGTAATTCTGGTTACGTGTTAAATAATTAAAACGTTGAAATAAAAAAGTTATTTTTGTTATTTGTACGAATAATGTCATAGTAATTTTTTTAACGAGGCAACATTTTTTGTAGCTTAAAATTAAAATATTGGTAAAATATTATTCTTAAATCGCTCATCATTTAATTTATTTTGTTGGTTTTTGAAGTGAAGATTGAAGTGCCGGCTTCAATTTTTTTTTAATGGTAACCATTCTATATGCTTTTTTTTATTTGGGATAAAATGTCAAATATTGGGTAAATATCAAAAAAGCCCTTACAATTGAAATATTTCGAAAATTATTGAATTTCGGCCACACATAATATGTGGGGTTCAATTTGTTGCATATTGGCCCCCCTATCAGCTCCTGACGGATATACGTCGAATTACAAGTAGGTAACCCAATATAACAAATCTAACAATATTACCCTGTAGGTTACATAGTGTTAGTACTGGTAGTTAGTGTTTGTAGGTAGGTCTTATTGCAAGGCAATGGCCACTTCTCATACAGATAATGAATAAGTTTTAATATTATTTTTGTATTCAAAGCTTCTGCTCGTGTCTTTGTCAACGTGAAATAGGTACCTTGTTTTAACATAAAATATTCAAAACTCAAAGTCAAAGCATTTATGATAATTAGGGGAAGGTTGCTATGAATGGACCACTTAACTTTACGACAACATATCTCAAAAAATATAAGTGATAAAATGAAAGCAGTTCGTTATTTTTATTTCGTAGGACCTTTATTTATAATAATCAAACGCACAAACAATTCGGGCTTACACTTTTTGGTATAAATGAAGAAAACTAAATCTTGGGCTGTTACCTTCTTTGGACCATGGGCACCTTCATTGAACCACCAGGTTGCCATCAATGGACTTCGAGAAATTTGTTCTAGAGGTCCAATCAAGGTAATTTGTTATAATTATCAATATGATTAAATTATGGCATACGAGGAGAGACAAACAATACTCATACACATACGACAAGCAAACAAACTATAGTTATAGGCTACTTAGTTACTAATAAATTTTACATTTGGCACATTTAATGAGATCAACAAGTCATCAAAATTAAGATATAATCTAGTCTCATATTCAATCTATCTATCTATCTACGCCATGTCTTCTTGCATAATTTATATATGTATATTTATGTCTGTAGGAGTAATGCCGTACAAGCAACCTTCCATCTCAAGAACGTGTTCACACAGTTCATTTTCTAATTCTGGAGTGAGGTCACTTTCGGATCCCGGTATTTGGACGTGTTCTTTGGCTTTTTGGTTTACTCCATCTAACCTTCGTTTAAGTGTTGCTTTCGGGACTCCGTATATTCTGCTTGCTTCATTTAAACCAGTTTTTTGTTTCCTTACTGATTCTAAAGCAAGGTTCATACTTGTTTCATTCCATGCAAAGTATTTTCTTTTATTTGGCGACATTCTGAAATTTTAAATTTATAATAATTTTTCAAGAGTTTTTTCCATAATTAGTGAAATACTCGGAGCCTATTCCCATAATTATGACCAAAAAAATACAATATAATAGGTAATAAAAAGTGTCTATGATTGGACCGGTCCAACGGTGGAACTCCCATGAGGTCCATTGATAGCAACAAGGTACTCGTTAAGAAAAGAAAATCTAAAATATACATGGACATGATTAGACAAAATTGAATAATACACATGGAATCACAATTAAATTGTCTAATATTTCATAACAGTGCACGCAAACAAATATGAATAGAATGATACTTACATCAAATTGTTCCGAGTCAAATAATAAGATTTTGACCGCCGCAAACACAACCACACGCATCACTCCTCGCCACGTGCCGCAGCGTCACTGAGGTAAGAGGGGGGTGCAACTGAGCCGGAACAGACTCGTTTCTACTAGTTTGGGTGTTGCTAGCTTGGACAGTTTTGGAAATACCTTGGTGGTCCAATGAAAGAGCTAGTCCAATGATCGCAACTCTCCCCTAAATCATTTACAGGCACTTTTGAATTGTCACGTGGTCCGTCAGTCAGAAATATGCAGCTAGTTGCCCATTCCAAAGCGTAATAAGTACCTATGGAGAAGAACGGGCAAGAAACTCCATGGGCACTTTTTTATTATATTGTTACATAAATATTACTTACTTACATCAATAATGTTGAATTTATAATTATTGTGAGTACGATGTAAATAAGACGTAGGTACACGTTAAGTGTCCAGAGTAACTACAGCATCGAAAAAAAAAAAGAAAACAATTCCAAAATAAAATAATTTGAATAAGCTGTGGCAGCTAATCGAACATAACGCATGGATCAGCACCATTCAGCTCAACCATTTTGAAGGGAGCTAAATGAGCAATGATAATGAATGACACATGCGCCACCGTCATCGAGACAGTGAGCATGACATCTATCAGCCGCCAGGGCACATTCAAGTCAATGAAAGACATTACCCGGTAAATGGCTGCTCGATAGTACATAGTACCTACTCGCACCTGTCCTATGCAATTATATAATACAAAGGAGATTGAGTTTATACAATGCAAAGGTAGTCTTACAATCTTCTTATACCGTATGATGCTCGGCAATTCTGTAGCTTCCCATAATTACAATACAATACAATACAATTAGATAATTATTATTTCGTCTCAATCACATCTGCAAATGTAACTGTTTGAGACCCAATAAACAATTTAATTTAATTTAATTAGTGAAAAGATTTTCGGAATCGGATCAGAAGTTCCGAAGATTACTCACTACATACAATAAATTTTACCTCGTTGAAATGTTAGTACAGACTAGCTTTTGCCAGCGGCTTTGCCCGCGTTGATGTTAGAAAATATCCCACGGGAACGTGCTACTGGGATTTAAAGTGCCCTCTGTGGTAATCCAGGTTATAAACTATCTGTGTGCCAAATTTCATCCCGAGTTTACGCGGCGCACGCCAGTAAAGCTCCCAGTCGTCATGATTTTTTCCGACATCTTCAACAATCATCGTCATATTTCAGCCAATTTACACAAAACCATAATGAACTATACACATGTCACGCCTTCCTTATGAATCACTCCGTCCATTAGTGAAAACCCTATGAAAATCAGTTCAGTAGTTTTTGAGTTTATCGTGTTCAGAAAGACGCAGCGCGCGGCGGGGGGGGCTTTGTTTTATAATAATGTAGCGACGAAGAGTGCTTCAATATTGCCAACGATACAACAGTCAATAAATTAGAAATAAGTTTTTATTATTCTTAAGTGACAATATTAGATTTAACTAATAACGGTCGGCCAGCTACTGTTATTTACTAGTGGAGAACTGTAGAACAAGGATTCTACTGCCCATCTTTCTGACAGAAACCGTTAGTTAGCTGTTTTCTACGAAATAAAATTGGTATTTGCCAAAAACTTGACAATAAGAAATATAGCACATAAGTGTCACATTGAAAAATATCAACGCAGTAAAAGAATGCACTCCATGAAAATTAATAGATAACCTACCTATACAGGGTGTAATTGAATTCATGGGCATTCTTTTAAGGGGTCTTTGTACTCATCATTATGAACATTTTTTACTATGGGACCAACACTAAAATCACGAAAAAAAAAACAGTTGTTTCCTACATTTTTGTTTGCACAACCTTTCAAAACGTAGGGAACCGCAGAGTTTTTTTTTTGTGATTTTTCCCGGCGTCACATGTAATCTGTCCGATTTATGCATTATAGGGGAAGCGCCAGGTTGCCAGCGAAATTAAAATATCCTTACGTTTCTTGCAATTTGCAGGGCAGTGTCAGGTTTTATGTTTAACAACATATGATTCGCGACCATAACATATAATTATGTGTGTATTTACTGAATTATAATCATTAAAAACATCAATACAACCCTCTACGTTCATATAATCCTATTGATTGTCATCCAATAGGATTATATGAACTTGGCGGTTCCCCCTTAACTGCATGACTTGACTATGGGAAAACTAAAAAAAAACAATAAGGATCGATGTCTTGTTTTCCTTTTTGTTGCCATTTTTTGTCGTTGTTGGGTTTTAGTTTTTAACTTAATTGTTATGTATTGTCAGATATGTAAGTAAGTATTTATTCTATAAATAAAAATAACTTTTGTGTTGTATTTTTGTCTTAAAATGGATATCCTACATGCAAGTTTGTTTGCAGCTCTTATCTTCACTTGCACTTTAGTTATTTAATTAGGTACCCAAATGAAAGTCAATTTCACTGAACCAATGAATCAAGAAATTCTGCTGAGTTCATAAAGGAAAACAGAAATTCATTAGTGACCTAACAGAAAGTTAAATGCTCACTTTTACGACGACTAACATCATGGAAACTTGTGTGCAGTTCAATGACTCGGAACCAAACGGTATATTTTTATCTATTTTAGTGAGATATGTATAAAATATGCTAATATAATATATCAGGCCGGCTTTAAATGGGTCACCACGAAGTTTAAAACACCGCTTGACGTAGGTACTAGTATGTTTTCATATACAGAGAAGAAAAAATGTCTCTTCTCTTATGGAGAAACAAAGGAATGAGCCATTTATCACCACATTTGCTTGGACGGTTAAGTTTAGGTACTTCTCCATAGGTACCTACTACGCTTTGGAATGGGCAACTAGCTTCATCTTTCTGACTGGCCGACTCCATGATAATTCAAAAGTGCCTGTAAATGGTTTAATTGATATAAATGCTTTGAGTTTGAGATTTCCTCACGATTTTTCCTACGAAGTACCATCGTAATATTTGACAGGTTTTTAATCTGCATGTTGCATGTGATTTGGGTGCATTATTAATAAAATTAATAATAAGTACAATTAATAATTTCTAATGCGACCCTTTATTTAACAACCACTGGCGCGCAAGCGTACCTCCTTCTACCTTGCAAAGTTAGGCTATGCGCGCTTTACGATTTATTTAAAACGAAATATAATCGCAAACGAAATTTTCAAGCGAATTCTCAAGCGATTTTTTACCGCAGTGCGCGGACTCTAGCAAATATAGAGGTATTGTACAGACAGCAGCAGGTCAATTACTAGATACAAACTGTCAAATTTTCTCATTCGATTTTGAACTTAAACCGTAACATTTTAAGGTTTAAAACCATTTGGAGAAATTTGACAGTTTCGTATAACTTGATGTGCTGGCCATTGTACACAGATTTGCGATTATTATCCGCAACAATTAAAATTCTTAGTGCGCGCTTAATCTTACATAAACAAAAATTCACGAACTTTATACAAGCAACAAGCCGTGATGCCGCCCGATGGGTTTACCCGTGGGCAAAAATGACAATATACCTACCATACAAACTTTCATCCACTATTTAACCCCTTTAGGGGATGACTTTTCAAAAAGGTACTCTTGTGCAAAACATGTTTCTAGACCCAGCAGTTAAGGCTGCGCGTTGTCTATCGGTGAATTCATTTAGGGTGATGATAATGATAAATGATTTTATTTCTGTAAGTAAGTTTGAACAAACACTTTTACACGTCTATCATAATTATTACTACTACTATCTGACTACTCTGAGAAGAAAGGCCGATACAAAGTCAGAGGTCACAGTCTCTTTTAAAGTCCAGACATAATCTTGGTCAGATCATGTGAAGGCTATGTAGATCGGTGTCTGAAATGGTCTTTTGAGGAAAGAACCACACAGATTGAGTGGACCGGTCCAGTCAGTGCACGCAATTGTCAGCAATCTTGCAGCTCAGGAGCTCAACGATTCGACGAACAATTACCTATGTGGATTTGTCGAATAAGTAAATTATTATTTGCGTTCGTTTGTAGTGTTCACCTCGTACGTAATTAATGTTGCGAGCCGTTTGTGCGGCATTGCTACTGCGACATATAATTACTCGTATTTTTATCGTGTCCTTAGAGATGAAACAGATACAAATCTAGTGGAAACAAAACACTAATCAATAAACAAATGACTAAATTAGAAAATAGACTTCCATATATTTAAAATAAAATCCATTTTAATTTAGAATTTGTTGCCAGCCATACATAAATTACGTTTCACATGGCCAGTATTGTAAAACAGCAAGTTCATAGGTAAATACCTAATACAATAAATAGGTCTACCGTCAAAATGAAAACGAATGTGTTTCATTGTATTATGCAATTAGTAAGATTTTTGGTAGTGACTTACTACATTTTGATAAAATTGACGACTTCCACCTGTATTTAGGTTACCAACAGTAGCTAGCTAGGTAGCTAGTCCAGGGGCCATTTTTTTTTTTGAGGTTGGTAAATCATCAAATAACTTCTCCCGCTCTGGGCAGAGCGGGAGGGCGTGTCAGACTCTTATTGACTATAACCCACCCGTGTTCCTTCAGTTGCCTGTGCCAGGAGCCACGGTAACCCTCTCGGACTTTCCCGCAACCCTAGCAGGCATCGGCCCTAGCGGACCCCGTCATTGGTGCTGATATCTCTGAGGCGCGCGTGGAACACAACGCGCCGTCGACCCGGGCCTGGTCCTTATCGAACGGCGAGCTGTCCTGGGGCCCTGTATCAAAATTTGTTGGGGGCTCTCTTTATCCGACTGCTGCAAAGCTCCATAGAAGGGTACTTATTGCTTTTTTTTATAAAATAAATATAATTGCATACCTAGCTATTGACTTAGAAGGTTAAGCTCATTCAGCTCAGGTCATGGTGATCTTATGAAGAGAATGCGATGCCAGCGAAGCGAGCTAGAAATATGGAGCATCCTGACTCTGAACCAGTGGCCTAGAAAATTTGAGCATTCTGGATCGAGATACGTTAAGTTTTCATTGTGATTTTACTAAGAGAATGAAAGCGACCGAAATAAGCTTGATAATTGGAGCACCTTGACTTGGATAGGTTGGATTTTTGTGTGATTTTACTAAATGAATGCAAGAATTTTAAATTGGATCGCGCCTGGGGGCCCCTGTAGCTTGGGGGCCCCGTATCATTACGCCTGATACCGCGGTTTCAACGCACCTGCTTACCAAATTACCACGAATTATTATTTGCTATATACTTATCTAGTGGTTACTTGAAAGGCCGTTACTAGGTAAGTACTCATATAGACGAGCAGCACGGTCGCCTGCAGTCTGCAGCCGTCGACTGCCGTCGAAGAGTGTCGCTCGTGTATTTGAATATGCACTCAAATACACGGGCGGCAGGGGTTTCGATATGTAACTGACGGTGACCCATCAACGAAGCGACCGCGGCAAGCATAGCTTAATCTTCCATCGACCCGAGAGACTGTTATCATTTAGCCACGAGCCCCCCCTGTGTGTGTGACTTCAATTGCGTGACAAATCAGTCAAAATCCTTCGGATTTCCTTCCTTCATAACAGTTTTCTATTACAATCGGAAGGATTTTGTCACGAAGACGCTTGAACCTCGGTAACGTAAAACAATATTACTACACAACACATACGTCAACCCCACAGTAATTAGTATTACACACACACACAAAGGCACCATTGAATGGCGCATGCGCATGGCGGTAGGTACGGTAAACTCAGCTATGTAGGTCACCGCAACACCTGTTCGTCCGTTAGATGGAGACGCGGATACGATGTGAAAGAGGGAAGGCAGAGTTGTAGGTAGGTCTTCGCAAGATTGGAGAAAGAAAAATATCTTGTAGGTGTCAGCGAGCAATGTGGTCTGATGACAATGATGGTCACTGGTAACTGCGTACTACACTCAAAATCCCAATGCTATTAATTATGACAATTCCAAAATATTCATTGAAAGAAAGAAAGACAGAATGAAAAAAGATTTAAGTATTTGTCACAGAAACACTTGCATACAAAAACGATAATTATATCTAATAATTAAGAAAAAAGTAAAAATAACAAAGAGATCTCTAATCACGTGCACAAAACAGAAATCGTCGACAGCTGCACGTCATGACTGTGACAAGAAGGCTTCCACTCAGCATGATGCTGTGCATTGCGCTATTTATAGTGTGTCCCAAATGTAAGTATCTAATTAAAATGTAAACAAATAGATAAAATTAGAAGACGTAGTATCTGGAGTATCTGTGGATGCAAATCTGTAGTGCCACATTGAGAGCTTTGATTTGAATATTTACTTAAATTGGAACATTAAGTAAGTACCTACATGAAAGAGGTTTGACAATTTAGCTTAATTTTATAACCTCAAATTTCGTCAATAGTGCTCCAATTAAATGTTTATTTATTTGTTTAATTAGGTTAACGCACAATGTACACATACACAACCATAGTTACACGCTAGACTTAAAACTAGTGAGTACATGACCCTGTTAGGGCGTAGCAAAATAACTTAAAACTAATAATGTAAACGAATGGATTAGAAGACGTAGTATCTGTGGATGCAAATCTGTAGTGTCACATTGAGAGCTTTGATTTGAATAATTACTTAAATTGGAACATTAAGTAAGTACATGAAAGAAAAAAAAGAAAGAAAAAATGTTTATTCTGCACAAACAAAACGCACATTACAAATAAAAAAAATAAAAATAAAAAGAGACAAGTATACACATCCAACGTTGTCAAAAGCCTCATATTCAAGCATACATATTGCCGACAATTTTGAATGAAAGAGGTTTGACAATTTAGCTTAATTTTATGACCTCAGTTTTCGTCATTAATGCTTCAATTAAATGTTTATTTATTTGTTTAATTAGGTTAATGCACAATGTACACATACACAACCATAGTTACACGCTAGACTTAAAACTAGTGAGTACATGACCCTGTTAGGGCGTAGCAAGATAACTTAAAACTAATAATATTGCAGTGAGTAAATATCTAATTACTAATAACACGTAGATTAGGAACTTTCACAATTAAATTTTTATATTAATTAAACTTGTATCTAGCTTAAATAAAAAAGATTATAATTAAGTATATTATAATTAACACACAGATATACTAAATATGTGAACTCTATTTTAACATTTTATGTTCCATAAGTTCTTGGATAGGTACCTACTATAGTACCTAACATTTTTCTAAGAGCAATGCCTTTGTTAACCAAACAATAATTGTTGGAAAAAGTTGTGAGATAAAAAGTTGAAACCTTCTAAATACAGATGAATGTGTTCTTAGGTCCCTTTAAGATGGCGTAAGAATTTTACCTGAACACGGTTAGTTTACACTTTAATTAGATACCTTTTGAGCAGACAGTGAATCCTGGCAACCAAGCTAAATAACCACCTAGAAACGTCACTAAAAATGCAAAACAAAACAAGCTCACTGTTCAAACAGTTCAATACAGCTCGTGACAGTTGTTTTAATTCTATCTCAGATTTGATGCCAGACTGCTTGAAAAGCGAGCTAGTTTTGAACTTTTCAGTTGCAGTCGGGCTTTTATTATTAATTTTTTCTTTAATTTCTGTTACCTATATTTTTGAAATCATCTCCTCAAGACCTTTAATTGATACACGTGGTCACAAAACATTTTTTTTTCAAGACTAATTATTTGACGTTTGAAATTTGCCATTTTGATTTTATGAAAACAAAACCTATTATAGTTGCAACTTTTGCATATTAAGGGGTATTAAATCACGAATGTGGGTTTATTAATGGTACCACATGAGTGTTTTAATACCTAATTATGTACAGTTGCATACAAGAATTTATCTACACCCATGATATGAATTCTCTACTTATAAAAGATTCTGAAACCATAGGGGGTTGTACACTGTTGTAAGAACCCAATGTAAATTCATGGTAAGTTTAATTGTTGAGTATCTGTTACAAACAATCTAAGAAATATCTGGTGGTGTGTTATCAAAGCTTGTGTCACTCATTTTTGTAAACAACAAAGTAAGAATTTTTCGCAATACCTATTAATAACGAACAAAAATGGCGGGATACACCGTAAATTCGAACAATCTATAAGTTTTTTTTTAATAATTATTAGCTGTTGTAGTTAAACGCGCGTGCATGACAATGTTCTTTTTTTGAAATTCGATTTGCATTTAGTACAACATTATAACACTCGTTTGGATGATATAATGGTTACTACGACACTGATTGTTTTAATGTTGGCAATAAGCTAACTGTTTCAGAAACTTTTATAGAGGATTTATAGCATGGATGTAGATAAAATAACTTACATTCTTACCTACTCGTTTTCCTCGTCTACGTATAATATGTATAATGTAAGGATCGTAGCCAGGTGGCGTTCTAGAGTTTCTGCCTACCCCTATGGGAAAAAGGCGTGAGTTTATTGTATGTCCATTCATCTGCCTGCCTTTTCCTAACTACGTTGAGGTTGGCTTCCAGTCTAACCGGATGCAGCTGAATGCCAGTATTTTACATGGACCGACTGCATATCTGACCTCCACAACCCGTTACTGGGTAATACGATACCCCTTGGTAAGACTGGTTGTCAGACTTTCGGGCTAACGACGACCCTTAAAGACGGTCAAAGATCCACGAATGACAGCCAGGACCAACGGGTTAACGTGCCTTCCGAGGCACAAAGGGGTCTTGGTATGTAAAGATGGTCTCCCATCCACGGATCAACCTTGGCGAGTGCAGCTTAACCTAATCGATTGACCCATGCTGCTTTATTACTTAGCCACAAGCCACCATCACGCATGCATTAAAATCCATCCAGTCGTTTGGATGCTTTGAGGGAATAAAGAATCCCACATACAAAGATATATACCTATATAATATATATGTATAGATGCATAGATACGCGCAAAAAACATAACCCTATAATAAATATAATAATAATAATTAAATCGTTATTTATCCAAAAAACACAGATTTTGAAATACAGTTTGATATTTTGGTTTGGAAAATACATTTATAGTATAAGTTGCAAAATCTGTACAGAATAATATTCTCTACCTCTTAAGCTAGGGTATACCTGTATTATAAGAGGTAGTTAACGGTCAAAAATCAACAAAAACTTATATCTTAAGTGGACTGTGTCATTCTACTGTACCTATGGGCCAGGCCACAACAGTGCGTTGCGGCGTCGCATCGCAAAAATCAACGACGCCGCACAACGCATCGTGGAAATTTCCGATGCGCTGCCGCAACGTACAAATCTGCGATGCGACAACGCTTTGCCGTTTAGTCGGTGTCACTAGAAACTGAACTGACGGTTAGCGTCTTGTCGTACGATGTCGTATCCGATGAAATTTTTGCGTTGCGACATCGCATCGCATAGCTGTGCAATGTTGTTTTTGCGATGCGACGCCGCAACGCACTGTTGTGGCCTGGCCCTATGGTATAAAAGAGTATAATTGTATGTTGTGTGTTAGAGGTGAGTAAAGACTCCGTGTAAGAGTAATCCTTAAGGAGCAGCCACTCTGTTACTTTAGATTTTAGTGCATGTGTGTTGTTATATTATTTAGTCCTTTAGATTAGTATTTTTCGTTTTTTAAACTAGAAAAATATTATAAAATTGTACAACTCCTTTACGCATGCGGAGTTTACCTATAAGTGATTGTTGCACTGTTGCATTTATATTTCTGCATGTTACTTTTTAGCATACAACCCGTGCAAACAATCGTTGGTGAACGTGAACCAAATAAAATAAATAAATAAATGTGAGTTTAGATTTATAATATCCTATTTTGGCTGGTCGGGTAAAAAACAAAACATCTTTGAGACATTCCGTATTTTGCAACGGTGGCGGCCGCGACGCAACTATATGACACATTGTTAACTTGGTTGCACAACCACTGGTTGGTTGCACGACATCCTCCTCTGACTCATAAGTAATCACCTTGGTCTACTTATGGCCATCCGCTTCGGGAATTCTGTTTATGTAATTTGGCCAGTTGTAAGGTCAAGTTGGTAAGGGGGTCAGTTTTGACGTCATGAAATGATCCGTGTTGGATTGTAATCATGATACTAGTCATCATTTATCATGCTCCTCTTGTTCTTGTACCAATATATTGGTACAACTGCGACGTCTCTTTCTTCAATAACTTCATATCTCTCTTCTATAAAAAACCGGCCAAATGCGTGTTGGACCACGCACTGTGCAGGTTCCGTAGTTGGGATGAATATTTATGCAAGCCCAGTATTGATATTTACGGGCGCAAGAATAAGTTTGTATTTTATAGTATTTCTCGAAAAATTATGCAAAGTACAAAAAAATGTGATGTACATGTAAGTAAGTAAACGATTTTCTAACTTTTTCCTTTACTTGAACTCACAACTAAAACTAAGCATTAATTTCAATTAAACCATTTACAGGCACTTTTGAATTGTTTAAGAGTCAGTCAGTCAGAAAGTTGAGCTAGTTGCCATTCCAAAACGTAGGTAGATCTCTATGGAGAAGAACGGGCAAGAAGCTTTTTTGCTGTGACACCGTGCTTCTTGTAAAGATGGATTATAGATCGGCGGGAAGTACCCTACTTATAGGTTTTGATTTATTTGCGGGTGTCAAAATAAGCAGCATGAATGACCGTATTTTTTTATTGCGTTGACTTAAAAAAATTAAGCTTCAAAACCTTAACTTTCTTTAGAGCTCTATAAGATCTAAAAAAGTAAGTACGTATTTATTTAAGTAGTAGTTTTTTTTGTAGCGTAGTAAGTATAAATTTGTTATCAAATTCAATGCGTTTCTGAGAAAAGATGTCTTGGCAGACAGACTGACGGAAAACGAAGTGATCCTTTATAGAATCTTTGTGGGTTCCGTTTTTCCTGTTGAGGTACTAAACTCTAAAAACTAGCTGATTAACTAGCTACAAAAGCAGTGGCATTCTCTTTAAAAAAAAGTGTGTTGTTTAAGTAAGTAATTTTTCTAATTATTAAGGAAGAAAAAACGATTTATACCCGATTTTAAACATAATATTTTCTGTTAGGTATGTCCATGTATCTTTAAAAAGCTGCCATTCAAAACTAGAACAAGAATGAAATAAGCCACCCTATGGATAAAGCAGTGGTGGCCCAGTGGTAATGGCCCCGACTTACGTGTCCTAGGTCTTGGGTTCAAACCCAGGCAGGCATCATTACTTTTTGTAATTTATTTCATCACCACTGCTCTCAAAACGGTGAAGGAAAACACCGTGAGGAAACCGGCATGTCCTAGAACCAAAAATTCGAAGACATGTGACATCTACCAACCCGCACTGGGCCCGTGTGGTGGTATATGGCCCGCTCCCTCTCACAGAGAGGAGGCCTGTGTCCTGTGGGAACATTATAGGCTGATTGTGTTAAATATGTATGGATATAAATGTGACAATCCCTCCTGTTTGAGCACTAGCCAAAAATAATTTGCTGCAGTCTCCAATCCATTAATCATGATGACCCAGAGGTCAGAGACATCATGATTAGTCTGTCTTAAAATTAGTTCGAAGAGTACTCTTCGAACTAATTATGAGACAGTTTATTATACCGGACGCTTAAGTTCAGTCCTAAAACTACAGCCGGATATATGAAGAATAAATTCTGTTACACGGCATTGTCTTATAACTTCGCTATGGGTCAATGGGTAGGCCCGAAAGGGGGTCAGGCGCGTGACGTCAGGTTACAGAAATATGACGTCTTCGTCTTGCTTGAGTTAATGAAGGTAACTTACCTCCGGTTTCTGAAAGTTGGTGTTTTCTGTTTTTACCCGACTGTGCGACAGCAATGATAGGGTTGTTGTCGTATATTTTTTTCACGCGTATCTTTCGTTATAAAAAAAACTTTTTTACAAAAAACAACAACCGATTTCCAAAAAAAAAAAAACTCAAATTCAAAGCATTTATTTGTAATAAATCAATTACAGGCACTTTTAAACTGTCAAGGGGTCGGTCAGTCAGAAAGATGAAGCTAGTTGCCCATTCCAAAGCGTAGTAGGTACCTATGAAGAAGAACGGGCAAGAAACTCCATGGACACTCTTTTAAATCAAAATATTGTTACAAAAAAGTGGTTACATCATTCATGTTGTAATTATACATGTGAGAAACACTACAAAGTCGGTGTCTTTGGATCTGTATTTTAGTTTTTCCACCGACTTCCGAAATTAAAGTTATTTTTCACTTTATAGTGTTTTTTTATGGGAAGTCGGTTTTGTTTTTGTAAAAACGTTTTTTATTTTTCACTTTTAGTTAAGGCACCTACCCCACATCAATTCGATAAGGATCGTTTTACACGTCCACACGTCCGTTTGAAGGCGGTTTTTTTTTATTTAAAAATAATTTATGGTTGACTTTTTAAAAGCCGCTCGACCGATGTCGATGAAATTTAAATGGGACCACCCGGGAAGTACACATACCCCTTGAAAAAAAAAATTTTTTTCCAAATCGGTTCAGGCATCTTCGAGTAATCGGTAAAAAAACATACAAAAAAAAACCTGAAAAACTCCGTTTTTGAAGTCGGTTAAATTATAGTTTGTACAAGCTAATCTCTGGAACTACCAGTTGGATTTGAAAAGATACTTTTAGAATTTAATTGCCCAGCTCTTGAATAAGGTTATAGGATATTTAACATCACGGTACGACCCTAGGAGCCGTGCAAAAAGAAAAAATAAAAAATAACGCTAAGCGAAAATGAAGTAATTAATATGGCGGGCGGACGATGCGATCATGCGATGCGAGTGACGGCACCAATCAAAAGGAGTCTTATAAAAATGTGGCTGTTATTTTAGTAGATATGTAGCGGTATCTACATCGCCACATGCGAGCTGTGCGTCATACTGACGTCACACAAATCCTGCATCGCGCAAGCATAGTTTACCGCGCGACTAGCATATACAAGGTGTTGTTTTGCATCCTCGTCAAATTCGAGGAGGTAACTATGCTTATGTTTCTCGACACGAATCAATAATAAAATAAGTAGGATTTTTTTTTTTCGGAATTGGCATGTGTAGGGCCCGTGTGATACCGCCCTGTAACTGCGCTGTAACTGTACCGCACGCACACATCGACATAGTCGTGCGACACTGCCTACTGCATACGCAAAAGGGCGATACTGTTCTTCAAAAGTGGAGTATTCTGAAATACTGTCAAACTTAAATATCTAAAAAAACAAGTATGTATTCATTATTGAGCTGGATCGTAATTTTGTTTGATTATTTATGTCTTTCATAACAGTCTCCTGAAATTTGACGAGGATGCAAAACGACACGTTGTATATCTACAACTTCCCGACATCAATCATCGGGCAGTTGCCCACGACACCCGTCTGGTCGGAGGATCCTCCCTTTTCTATGGAGATATGAGTGAACTTTACACCCTGTTCCTCGTACCTCTTATGAGTTTTGTTGTCTTACGACTTCCACGCGTACGAAGTTGCCGGCAGAACCTAGTCTATGTCTATGTATCTTTGTATGTAAGATTCTATATACCCTTGAAGCATCCTAACGCCTGAATGGATTTTAGAATAAAGTGTATGTCGACTCGTCTAGGTCGCCCGATGGAAATAGGCTCGGCTTATTTCTTATTTTATTTCTTTTTTTTTGTTTTTTAATTATGTCTCAACATTGTAAACTGTAACCCATGGGAAGTTGCGAGGTAACCCCATCACAAGTATCCTTAGAACTTAACGGGGCTGCCTCAATTTTGTGCTGTACAACAATTGTATGAGAAACAATAAAAACTTTTTGATTTGATAGGCTCGGCTTAAATTTTTATAAAATCAAAATGGAGGATTTTAGAAACGTCTTGAAAATAATATTGTGCTATGACTATGTACTGGGGTATCAAAATCAAGGGCTTGAGGAGACGATTCCGAAAATATAACACAAAAGCGGTTGAAAATAAAAAAGTGGCCAAGTGCGAGTTGCCGCCTAATATATTTCAATAAAACCACTCAATTTACTGCTTAGAATCTTCGTTTTATTAATTGCTTCTTCTCGACAGTATCTTATATCACCAAACCCTTGTTTTGACAGCTGTTAAAATATATAATTTTAGCGGGACTGGTGTTGCCATCAATATAATTATGTATAACACTACCATTCAATATTAAACACTAAGTACATACTTTTATTATTTGTTTTTGTAGCGGCCATAGTAGGACACTGTGGAAATTTCAAGTGTCTACCTATTACGGTTCAAAAGATACAGCCCTGTGACAGACGGACAACAGAGCCTTAGTATTGGTGTCCCGTTGTCACCCTTCGAGTACCTATACCTACCCACATTTCGCCAGTAATGTTTAAATCCCATATAATAGGGGGCGAGCCTATTGCCATCAACCGGACACAAATCAAAATCAAAACTCCGGGCTCCTACTTAGGAATTCCTAATGGGAAAAAACCCTATAACACTTTTCCGACATGGGAATCGAACCCGGGACCTCATGCTTAGCGGTAGCGCTTGCGACCATTACACCAACGAGGTAATCTGCTAAAATAACAGCACCCATCATAGGCCGTTTAATAAAAATACCATAGCCAAGTTCTATAACGGTTCTCTCTAGTTCTTTATTCAAATATTTTAACAGTATTTATAGCTAACGGCAGATATTTTAAAAGCTTGGTATGCTTGAAGAAAACAACGTGGATAACGCTAATACAACATGTCCCGGATTTAACGCACACCAACAAACACCCCAATTAGAATAATGTTATACTTAATCATAATACATTAGTATATATATATATATAGTATTAGTACGTCTACGTAGCCTAAACAACGCCTGCAGTACATTGTTTAAGCATGATTATCACATGCTATCTACTTTGTAATATTCACCAAAATTAGATTTAGAGTAAACATGTCATCATACCTAAACCAAACCAGCGGGGCTAGCATGGCCGTACCCAAGACGTTTGTGACAAGACACGATAAATTATGTCATGTCTTACAATTTTGTCTTAAATGCTAGCACGGCAGCGGCGGCGGCGGCGTAAGATAATTTCTTGATTTTTTGTGGCATAACTTCAAGTTTAGTACTCCATAATTATGTCTTATTTGCTAATGGTGCCGATTCTGTTGTACACCGAACTAAACTAACTAAACTATCACTAAAATTCCTTACTTTTGGCTATGAGAATCTTAACGCTATTCTGCAAAATAAAATCTCTAAATTTAAAAATAATTTTGACACATCTAAAATCAAATTTGGCAATTGCGACTCCACGTGATACTTGTTTGCCGTACCACGTGATTTTTTTTTAGAGCCAGAAGTGCGCATTATTTTGCAGCCTCGACATGTTTTGTATGGATTTTTTCACTTTTTGTATGGAAAATATGAAAAAATTTTTTTTTGATTACCAATACGTTGGATTTTAAATGTTTCGGGGTTTTATCAAGGGGGTCGAAATTTTCATTATTTTTGCGATAGGACACACCGTTTTCGAGATATAAGCAAAAGAATAGAAAAAAAGATACAGTAGGTACTGTTTTTGCATCTGAAGTCGAGGTGTTGGTGTGAATTTTAGTTCATGACAACTAATTTTATTCCATACATTTTTAATCGCGACTAAAAACAGGCAGATTTAGTTACGACAGTCAAAATTTTTGGTGAAAAACGTAAAATTCAGAATAGCAAAATTGCCATTTTCACTAAATTATAATCTCAGTGCCATCTTAGTGCTGTCAAACTAAAATTTGGTTAAGTTGTGTCACTTTAGTCAATTTCAGAATGGGAAATCGTCGTTTGACAGGAATAAACTAAATTTTGGTGATTTTTAGTCTAGTTTAGAGAATTTTGTGACAAGAGAATCGGCACCAATATTGGCGCACCCATTTTCTCACAAATTTCACATTTTGACAGATGATTATGAAAAATGTATCACATTTGTTTGGAGACGGTGATAAGATTAAAAAATTGATAAAAATAATATTTTCTTAATAATTACTGCAACCAGTGGCAATAAAATGTATGTGATTTATGGTTTTATATGTAAATTGATAAGACTACGAAATTGTCAATAGCGTCGTGTATACCGCAAAGATTTCTCGAAAAGTATACTACTTATTTATTTATTTTATTATATATGTACACACAGTAAAACAGATACAGATACGACATATTAAAATTGAGTACAGAGGTACTGCTTATTTCTTAAGAAATTTCTTCCAGCAGACCTGCGAAAGGAGATAGGAAAACGAAATGTAGACAATAGTGTGTAAGAAGAAGAAGAGAAGAATTTTGTTTGTACTTACTGCTTTTTCCTTCCATTATTCACCTCAAAAACAACAACACAGAGGTGGTTTTAGTGAGGTAAGAATCCCACACTCCCCGACCTCTTTCCTCGGAGGGCGGGCGCCCTTTGAAGGTCTCCCCCCTAAATAAAAAAAAAGGAATCATTGTGCTGAACTCGTGGTTTTAGTTTGCGCGCCGATGTCCTTGCCACCCCTATATATATAGTAGCGGTAGGTACACCCAAATTTTGTCAGTGTCTAAGTCCCATGAAACAGGTCAGTTTTGTCTCTGGGTTAGTAACGCATCTGCAATGCCTTAGGTCATTATTATCTGCCTGCCTTTTCTCAACTACCTATGTTGGGTCGGCGTCCAATCTAACCGGATGCAGCTGAATACCAGTACTTTACATGGAGCGACTGCCTATCTGACCTCCACAACCCAGTTACTAGTTAACACGACACGGCTTGGTAAGACTGGTTGTCAGACTTTCGGGGCTTCAGACGATCTGATATGACTGTCAAAAATTCAGTAAGGACAGCCGGGACCAACAGCTGAACCTGCTTTCCGAGGCATGGAGGGGTCTCAGCATGTAAAGATGGTCACCCACACATGGACCAGCCTCGTCAAGCGTAGCTTAACCTGATTGGTCGACACGTGCGGCTGTTGTTCAGATCTCCTTAGGTGGCGGTGATAGTTTACCATCAGGTGGCTGTCATCGGATACTTCTTCCAGTTCTTCTAACTGAACAGACATTTGTGCTGCTGGACAGTTTGTTGCGCCACTTCTTCTTCCCAGCTAAAGCACTAGAGTCGTGAAGGGCGGGCGTTTTGGGGGACTGTCTTATACAGGGTTACTGGTAACTCGACGTATTCCTTTCAGGACGTCATAGTAGAGGTAAAATGCAACAAATTAAAGCCATATTTTTTATATTTTTTTTTGTTCATTAGACTACATTTTGTATGAAGTAACAGCAAAAATCACAAAAAAATAAATAAAAAAGTGATATTTGCCAAGGTTTCTGGCATTTTTGAACTTTTAATTATGAACAAAGATCTGCTACGGCATCAACTATGATATTAAGTTAAATTTCAGTACAGTCGCGCTGTCAATCATTTTTAAATTGGCTCCAAATGATTTAATCTGGGATTTTTCACAAAAATAGGTACTGAAAATGTAACTAACTCAAAAACTACTGAACTTCGGTAGAACATTTGGTGGCTTGATTAGTTACATTTTAACCCAACTATGACGTCGTGCAAGGAATACGTCGAGTTACTAGTAACCCTGTATAATTGTGACGTTCAATAATTGCTGAATCTCAGCTTAATTTGAATAAATTACTAGGTAATGATTTGATTTGCTTGCCTTACGGAAAGTAGTCCATCAGGCATTCGCCCACATAAATTTGGCCAACCGATCCGCTATGCTCCGCGGATTGAATCCACAAGTAATTTCATGTGTTGTGATGAATATCGATTCAAGTATTCAGGTTTTAGTGTTAAACACCTGTCCCTAGATTCTAGTGCTTTACGTGGATGGAGAGCTAAGGTGTTTGAAGAGCGATGACTGCATGAGTTTGATACGATAGTTACTGTAGTTGTCAGTAAAATATAGACCCAGCCTTTCCCATTTCGTCCTATAGAAAAGAGGTCAAGAGTATGCTGCCAATGCACAGGCTACCGCGAAAATGTGCCGTGATTAACACAGAATGGGCCGTAATCCACCACGCCCACGCAGGTACAGATGGGCGGATGTCATATAGAAAGAAACACAAAGGAAAATACGTTTATTTGCGGTAAACATGACGCGGAAAACGAACACATAGGTACACAAAAAATAACAAGTTGGGAGCAAAATATGCGTCACATCCACGCAAGACAGCCATCGCGCAGCATAGTGTTACGACCCGGCTCTGTCTCGCAAAGCCCCAGCGCTGGTTTTCAGTGACAACCAGGGAATGTCTTCGAATTGTTCGGTTCTAGGACATGCCAGTTTCCTCACAATGGTTTCCTTCACCGTTTTAAGAGCAGTCGTTATGAAACAGATTGCAAAAGTTAAATAATCTATAAACCCGACTGCAACTAAAAGTTAGCAGTTATATTAGTTCAATCTGAGATTCGATGCCACAAAAGCATCAGACTGCTTGAAAAGTGACCATGTTTTGAAATTTTCTCCAATCGGCCGATCAATGTTTCGAGGGTATAAAGAATCCCACACATAATACGCGTGAAAAACATACCCCTATCTTAATTGTCGCGCAGTCGGGTAATTTATTTATTTATTTATTTAGGATCTCCAACAAAAGATGTACACAATACATGACACATAGATAAAGAGTTACATCAGGTAATAAGTAAGTGTACTCCTTCACTTATAGGAGACCACAACATGCACAAAGTTAAACAACTAAGCTAAAAAAGTTTAAATTTGGAAAAGTTAATTAATGGACACAAAATGTAAAACAAAAAAATAAATAAAAAGAAAATTACAAGAAGATAAAACCTTTAGATATTGGTACTCAAACTAAATCTATTAAGAGTTTCTTATATTTAGACAGGGACTCGCAGATGTCTAAATTCGTAGTTTTAGATAACACGTTGTATTGCCTACAAAGTCTTGGCACAGCGGCGTAATGACTAATGACCGAGGTTAGTTTTTGAGCCATGGATAAAATAAGTCAAAAGTGTTAGGCCTGGGAATTCGCGACAGAATTTTATATCTAGGTAATGAGCTCAAAAGTTCACTGCAATCTATGGTTCCACTAAATATTTTATGGAGGATGATGCAATCCAGTTTCTTCTTCAGTTCAGTTCTTCAGTTTCTAAGACGACACTAGCTGACCGACTCATTAGCCTGCTCCACCTAACTCGCAACCACCACAGCGACCACAGCTGATCACACACTCCAGTCTTGACCACTCGCGAACTGAGCGGTAATGTGTTTAATATTCAATCGACTACTTGTCCCACATACTACATAACGTTTTGGTTTAACTAAGTAACAGGCTATTGTGTGCATGACAGTCTGACACTCCAAATGTTTTTTTGTGTATGGCATAACTTCTGTAGTAAGCTGTTGCTTGCGGTTTCAAATTTAAATTCATTTAAGGCTACGCAGACAGGCGCGACGTGATTCTGGTAGAACAATTTCCATGAAGTTTTCAGAGAAATTGTTCTACTAGAGTTGCGTCGCACTGTCGCGTCGCACCAGTCTGCAGGAGCCGTTGTTTGCAAATATGTGTAAACAATATATGTAACATATGTTTAACGTTCATGTAATAATTGTATATCACAGTCTTGGTACCGGACCATATTTTTTACCTTTCGGCATGCAAGGAACATAAAAAGAAAACACAAACAAATAACTTTTTTTTTTTAAACGTTGCCCCATACTAGGATGTTCTCCTGTAGGGTGCGTTTACAAACATTTAAACTCACATACACAAACAGCCAGACCCGGTACGACTACTTGCAGGTCATACAAATATTTGTTCCGTGCGGGGATCGAACCCGCGACATGCAGCGCTTAACCACTGCGCCAACCGTGCCGTCATTTTAAGATAGGTAGGTACCTATGCGCCAAATTTTATCGAAATCTGTTCAGCGACTAACGCAGAATTGAATAGCAAACTTACTAACATCTCCACAACACATAATAACTAATGATTTGTACGATAACTGCAGAATTTGTAGTTTCTTGAACTTTTACATAAGCTCACGCCTTCCCGTGGGGTAGGCAGAAACTACTGAAGGCTCCTGCTACTATCCTTACATACTGTTGTTGCTAGTTAGCCCTCAAGTTTGCGATGCCTGGAACAGGCCGCTAAGTTGTAAGTACCTGCATTTTAAACAACACCAAAATGTACACTTAGTATGCAAATAAATCTTTGACTTTGACTACTTATTTTGCTTCGTTTACGTTCATACATAATTATGGTCATACAAGGACAACCGTTGCGACTTTGCGAGTACTACCTACGGACCAGCACCCTAATTGCGTAACACACTATCAAACACCATCTGAATCATTTTGAAGGATATGACTAATACATTGCTTCTAATATTCGAAAACTTTGCCTGCTCAACAACGTAAATAACGCAATGAATGTTGTTGAACTGTCAAAATGACAGCCATTCCTACTGTTTGCAGGTCCCCGCAGACCATTGTGATGATCATCACCAATAAGATCACTATAATGATGTCCTTCTTCTTTCTTGATCTTTACAATCTTGTTTTTCAAGACTGAGAACAGCCGGGATGTTGTACTTTGGCCAATCCTAGATACTATTAAGTCAAAGTAAAGTCAAAGCATTTATTTCAAGTAGGCACTTTTGAACGTCAACATTTCTCGTACTCTGACATAATGCACTGAGAGTACTGCTGCGGCTGCCGTGGCGTTGTAGTGCATCAGAGATGTTTGCCGATAATAATATTAATGGTTTTGCCGTTATTATTAGGAATAGATCATCCCTGATGACGCGTGTTCGCGGCAGCACCAACAGTATTCTCAGTGTGTTCGCAAATCGGTGGGATTGCCCGATGATGAGGAGGTGGATGCAGCTCCACGCTGAATTTTAAATGTATATCTGTAACCTACTAACACTAGAAGTTAAGTAAAATTGTTACTAACCCTATGGACTCCGGTCTGAAATAAAAGTTTTCTATTAAAATATAATTGATTCTAGTCGCCCATAGACAAAGTAAAAGAAGTAGGTATGGAAAGTTAATAACAATGTTGCTCCCAAATTCTAAACACGATCTTATCATGGTGAGTATCTACTTGAACTTCACCTTTTAAACTCAATCTTCATACCGTATAATTATCTACCTATTTGATCTTAGTTGGAACAGGCAGATAGGTAGACCACGGGCGGTAAAATCTGCCTTCGTTCCCATCTAAACTTAATATTATAAGTAAAGAAAAAAAAATATTTTTTGTATGTTTGTTTCCTATGCTTTCACGTTAAAACGGTTGAACCGATTTAGATGAAATTTGGCACATGGGTAGACCATGATCCGGATTAACACATGGGATACTTTTTATTCCGATATTCCCACGCGATCTAGGCTTATGGGGGTGAAAACGCGGGGCTCAGCTAGTAATATTATATTCCCAAAATACTCAAATTAATCTACCTACACTTGTCCCAACTATGTTGGGGTCAGCTTCCAGTCCAACCGGATGCAGCTGGATAACACTATTTTACTAGCGACTGCCTATCTGACCTCCAAAACCCAGTTACTGGATAACCCCTTGGTAAGACTGGTTGTTAGACTTTTGGGCTTCCGATTACCCGTAACGACTGTCAAGGATCTACGGCTGACCGCAGGGACCAACGGCTTATACGGAGAGGTCTCCCATAATATTCTATTCCCAAAATATGCTATTATCAAAATACTATAGAAAAATAAATGATACGTGTTACTTAAATGCAAGTATGTATATACAGGGTGTGGCGTAAGTAGTGGTCCACCGTTCAGGATTCGATAAACCAGATAATTAACTATAACAATTAAAAATTTTAACCATTTTTACCCAAGGGTTCCGAAAATATTTCCTTTTTGTCTTTTATTTACGAAATTTCTACCTTTTATTACAAATTTGTTTGTAGTTTCAACAAAAACCATTATTTTTTCATTTTGATTTCTGTTAATTATTGCTGAATACTAGAGCTATCATGATAAATTATGATTTTTTATGTAAATTCATTTAATATAATATAATTTCATTCTCTTTTGAAGAAAACGTTGGTTCTTCTCTAATTTTAACCCTAATTTTTAACACACCATCAAGTTCAAGAGCGATTTTTGTAAAAAAAAAACTTCTATTACTAGATTGTCTACTACTAGATACTACTACTAGATAAACTAGATTGTCAGTGCCCATGCATTTGTTAATTATCTGGTTCATCGAATCCTGAACGGTGGACCACTACTTACGCCACACCCTGTATATACAACGTGTCCCAAAATTCAACGATAAGCGGGCACCAGAGGGTGAACCTGCTCATGACTACCCGAAAAAGAATAATAAAAAAAAATCTTTTTTTTGTAAATTACATAAAATACAATGAAATCCTTCGTAAATGTACACCCCTTAAGATATTTTTAATTACCATGACCACAATTTTTCTAATATTTCTGTTTTTTTTTTTGTATCGGCAACCTAAGTAGCACTGCATATCCACCAACCACCCTTACATTTTTATTATTATTATTATTTATTGAATTAAAGCCAACACGGACCAATTATAAAACAAATACAAATACAATTTCAATACAAATACAATTAAATACAATTTCAATAATTACCTAGTTAAAACAATATTTCCACATTAGCCCGTACATGTACCATGTCACAGTGATACACGTATTGGCAGTCGAATCGCTGTGCGAAGGCGCTCAGGATACTGTTGGGGCTGCCCCGCACCCTGCGCACCAGGGATGTGCACCGCTTGCGCATGGTTGTATAAAAACAATCCACGCGCGCTTCGGCGAACATCCCCGACGCGCTACAGAAGCGAAATAATAACAGCCGCAACAACAGCAGAATTTTTTGGCTAAATAATAACAGCCGCGCGGGTATATCGATTGTTAAGGTACGCTTGTTCCGGCCGGTTCGTGGATGAGTGACCTTCATTATTACATAATATCGAGACCCCTCCTCGCCTCGGAAAGCACCTTGAGCCGTTAGTCCTGGCACTATTCATATTTTTGACAGTCGTTACAGGTAGTCAAAAGCCCGAAAGCCAGACAATCAGTCTTGCCAAGGGGTATCGTGTTACAAGGTAACTGAGTTGTGGAAGTCAGATAGGCAGTCGCTCCAATTAAAATACTGGTATTCAGCTGCATAAGGTTATACTGGAATCCAACTTCAACAGAGTTGGAAAAAGGCGAGCAGATGATGATTAAAATTCACTGTTCTTATAATATAGGTCACCCAAACACAACTACTCTCAGCAGATTTATTAATCACACTTGATCCGGCTTTCTGGGGTTACTTTCGCTTTTATATTTATAAACACCTACCAGTGAATAACCTAATAATTTCTTGTTACAGATCCAACAACAAATAAATGTGATCAACAACCTGAAAAACAATCCAAAAACAACAAAAACAAAGTGCTAGTGTGTGTAGTGCAACAATAATGTGAATTGGAATGGACAACGTATAGTTTCGCGCCAAAACAAGATGGCAGCCGTCATAAAATGGCGGTCGCGGAGCATCACTGCTATGATGCTTCTGATATTTATACACGTTGTAAATGGTGAGTTCTTTTTTATTAACTTTCATTATCATTTATCATCTTCTCTTGTGTGAGCGAGTCAGGAATCTAGGGCTGTAATTACGAAAATATTAGCAGTCGCCTTCGTCATTATAATCAGTCTGTTTGAAACTGGCCCACTGTGGATCAATTTCAATTTCAATTCTCATAGTTCTCATACAAGAAGTATCCAGCATTTTGCTTGCTCAGTTTGCTAACTACATAATTATTAGCTATTTCAGATCAAAATTCAAAATATTTTATGTCACATAAACCTTTATGGGGGACTTATGAAACGTCAGAAGCTAGGTGCCCGGTTGCAATTGCTCGTTTCCTATGGAGAAGAGCCGGCAAGAAACTCCCACGGTTACTCTTTAATAGGTACGGGAGGACGGTGTAGGCCTGTAAACATGCATTTTCTTTTCTGTAAGAAGGGGTGTCTAAGATGTCCCATTTTATTACTAGACCGCTTTGTTTATTCCTCAGATATATTTTAGGAAAATATTTAACTGTACCTACCTCTAAAAACTTATCGACCTTCTACTGATGTAGCCTTTTTGAAATAAATAAACGTCGAAATACTCTTTGGGTTTCTATAGGTGCACCTTTTTTTAATACGTGAGCCTCCCCCTTCCGCTCCACCCAGAGCGGGAGGGGCCATTTGATGATTTCCCATCCTCAAAAAAAAAAAAGCCTCCTTTCAACTTTCTGGCCTTCTTTCATAGCTGATCGCATAACTAAGCTGTGGTACCCCGACCAAACGGGTTAGGTTAGGTTAGAACCTTGTTAGAACTGTGACCACCCGCGCGCGAGCTGAATTAGTCGCAGTAATTTAGCTAAGGCACCCCGAACAAATGGGTTAGGTAAGGTTAGAACTGTTACTAAGCTACATCCAAGTTGGACCCAGTCACTTGGCTATTCAGTATTTTTAGGACCACAAAATAGGATTTATTTGAGGATTACAAAAAGAAGCGCATTTTTGTTTATTAAAGATGGGTTTGCTCTTGACTCTAGTCTAGGTCAGTGGTGACAGAGACAGAGTCGACGATGGAGTGAGCTTACCCAGTAGAAGCCTGTTCACTCTCAGTTTGAAGAGATTAGGCGTATTTGCATACTTACAATCTTTTTTTTAGAAAAGCAAAATAGGAATTATTTGAGGTTCAATTAAACCTATGTATTTAATCGAACCTCAAATAATTCATATTTTACCTATTATACATATATTGTCAGATTTATAATTTATAAAATATGTTACAACTTGGATAGCTCGAAACTCAAGAGTAGTCATCGAGTTTTAAACCAGAAGTTTGCAATAAGGTGTCTGACTCACACTTAGTTCCGCAGTAAAATTGACTTAGACTAATTTGCTGATGCTGGTTCAGTAGTTTCCGAGTTGTTACGCCACAGACTCACTTTCACGTTCATGGCACTGTCAACTAATGAGCACAGCAACGAATGTACCTACGTCACAAATTCTATTAGGTCATGATGTCATACAGAATGTTTGTAAAAACCTACTTACAGAAATAAAATCATTTATTTTTTACCTTATTAATTTCCACCTCTCAATAGGCTCAGTCGTGAGATCAATTCTTATATAAAATCCTCTTCAGATGTTGACTTATATCATGACTCAATAACACACTTTAAGACCCAAATTTGGATGTCCCTAAGCACGCAACTCACACAATCTAAAGATTGATTTTATTGTATTATTATGTAAGTAGGTATTTCTTGCAACCTCTGCAATCTTATAACTTATGTATTTTTTATATTTCTGTTTATATATTGGTTACCACTTCATTTTTATGCATTTCGTTTTTACCTTAGGCTATCACTGTATTTGAGAATGTTGGTTCACCTATTATTGGCAACTGTATAAGCCCTCAACTATTATCTACTGTCATTTGATATTTTTTATACAGAAGCTGTTGGTGTACCTTTATGAATAAATAAATCAATAAAATAAATGTTTTTTTGGTAATTTAAAAAAAATGTGGTGTGTTAAGTATTTGCACGGGTGTTTAATAAGGTAATTGAGACGTGAACTAGTGACTACTCTTGGGAGTGCAGTAATACTGTAACTAGGTACATAATAATAGGCCATCCATAAATTACGTCATACCTTAAGGGAGAGGGAGGGGGTGTGGCAGCAAACTGTGGTATCATGTGACAAGGGGGACGACGACTCATGAGCTTCGCGACGTCACCTGCATACATCTAAAGTATTAAAAGTCTAAACTTCAACTCTACGGAAATCATTTAAATATTAGGTATGAACTCTATCAATTATATTTTAAAGAAAAATAGGTTTATTTGTCACAGAAACACGTGCATACAAAAAAGATGCTCAGCTCTAATAATTAACTAAAAATAAAGACAAAAAAGATCTATAATCACGAACACAAAACAGAAATAGTCGACAGCTGCACGTCATGACTGTGACAAGAAGGCTTCCACTCAGCATGATGCTGTGCTATGGGGACCCATAGCATTCAACTCAGCATATCGTAGTCCACTGCTGGATATAGGCCTCTCCCAGGTGTCCTCCGCCTTCTGCATCCAGTCTGTCCCAGCCACCATCTTGAGGTCGTCGGTCCATCTAGCTGGGGGGCGTCGCACACTACGCTTGTTGATACGCGGTCTCCATTCCAGGGCTCGTCTCCTCCACCGGCCATCGGTCCTTCGACAAACATGGCCAGCCCACTGCCACTTCAGCTTGCTTACTCTGCAAGCTATGTCGGTAACTCTGGACCATTACCATTATTATTATTCTGCCTACCTTATCAAACTTAAAATAAATCTTGGTGTTTTGTCAAGTCGTAAACACCGTGCGAACCACGAACGGGTTGCTAGTCAAAGTCATCTATACATCATCAGCCTCATCTGCCTGGTTTTTTCCCCAAGTATGATGGGGTCAGCTTCCAGTCTAACCGGATACAATGAGTACCAGTATTTTACATGGAGCGACTGCCTATATCACCTCCACAACCCCGGTACTGGGTAATAATATACCCCTTGGTAAGATTGGTTGTCAGACTTTCGGGCTTCTGACGACCAGGCCCTGCAGTCTCGACATAGTTAGCAATAGTTTTCGGTTGCTAAGTCCTAACAATCCAGATGTAAATGTTGATGTAAATGTTTGGTATTCTCGACACTCAAATTTATCGGTTGTTACCTACCGGTACCTACCTAAAATAAATAAACCAGTAACAACCGATGAATTTGAGTGTGGAGACCACCAAATATCGTTACATCTGGATTGTTAGGACTTAGCAACCGAAAACGATTTGCTAACTATGTCGAGACTGCAGGGCCTGTAATGACTGTCGAAGATCCACGAATGACTGCCAGGACCAACGGCTTAACGTGCTTTCCGAGGTACAGATGGGTCTTGGTATGTAAAGATGGTCACCCATCCACGGACCAGCTGCGGCAAGCGTAGCTTAACCTGATCGACCTACGCGTGCGGCTGTTATTACTTAGCCACAAGCTCCTCCTCCGTCATATAATTTTATTACAAATTAATAGTACATTGTTCACCGAGAGGAGAAAGTGACCGATTACCGTCGAGGGTGTCGTTTGAAGCCCGAACCGTAGGCGAGGGCTTTAAAACACCCGGGATCGGGAATCGCACTTTCTCTCGAGTGATACATAGTGCTTTATACTACACCTACGAGGAAAATAAAAAACTAAATCTTCAAACAACACACAAATTGAAAATGGCGCCAATGGCGTCTGCAATTTTCACATGTTCTTTTTTCAAATTGTTTATCCTGCCGCCGCCGCAGGGTCGCACTGCCAGCCCGACACCATCCAACACACAGCTAGTGGCCAGTGTCATTTTGCGAACTTGGAGATAAAAACTCACTGTAAAAACTTTTTGGCTTTTGATATTTAGGTTACCGGCGCATAGTCTTACCCAAAATTAAAAAAGAAAAACCACATAAGAAATGGATTTTCATACACTTTTCTCTCCCGCTCAGATGCGTTTTCTCCCCGCATATTTGTTCGATATGCAATGACGTACTTTCTACCGTTTTGATAAAGTATCAAGGTACTTTCCAAGCAGGTGTAGTATAAAGTCGCTTTTCGTGTCTGTCAGTGTGACCATGTTGTTCTTTTAAATTGCGTAACGGATTTGCTCCGTAAGATTTATGTGTATCTATCTATCTATATCTATAATAAGAATAAAACTGAAGAGTTTCTTTATTTGTTTGAACCAATGTTTGAACGCGCTAGTCTCTGGAACTACCAGTCGGACTTGAAAAAATGCATTTTTTGATAGCCCAATTCTTGAGAAAGGTTATAGGCTACTTAACATTACAATAGGACCCTTAGGAACCGAACAAAAACTAAAAATGTCAGAAAGAACGCTGAGCGAAAACGTGGTGATAGCGCGGGCAGGCGATGCGATGCGACGGGGTGGGGAGGGGGAACAAGAAAATTTACGCTGACAATGTCGCGGGCAGAGGCTATAGGTAATATAATAATATTAAACTTATAAATAATATTGAAATCTCCATGTTTTGAAACGACTTCAAAAAAGGAGGAGATTCTCAATTCACTTCGGATCTCCGTTATTTAAAAACCGATTTAGATAATTATTTTTTTACTTTTTTATAAGTACTTAGTTATAATACGAGTACTTCCCGATTGGTCCTATATAAATTTGGTCAAGTTCTGATGAGTGGTTTTTGAGTCAGCTTCAATAATACGTATTTTTTCCACTTAATGTATGTTGATGATGTTGTAATAACTTTCTGTTGTTGTAACTTTTAAGTGGTTGCAAGTAGTGTAGTGGTAGGTATTCGACTTTGTTTGGGGTAGGTACCGCAACTAAAAAGGGAAAAACAAAGTCAAAGTTTTTTTTCACTTTGTAGTATTTTTTTGGAAGTCGGTGGCTTTTTTTTGTGTGAAAATGTATTTTTGTTATGCGTAAAACTGTGCGTAGCAGGGGCGGGTCACTTGTAAGTAATATTTCTTATTTCTAATTCAACCTCTTTTAATAAAACCTGACGTCGATCAAGGCTGCTCACTAACACTTCGTCGACCAGTCAAGGCCGTGAGGTCATTCGCCTCAATTCCGGTATTAGATGACTCCTCTCGACAGACGATGATGTTTAATGTTTCTTATTCGACAATTACTGTCTCTTTGTTTATTTTGACATTAATTTCTTATGGTGAGCCTTGCAGGAAGTTATTTCTTAAATGAACCGGGTGCGAGTATCATTCAATGGTTGACTTAAGCCTGAAAATATATAACAGTTCTAATGTGTTTAAGTGTAGGTTTTCAGGAGAAAATTAACAATAGCAACCCAGTGTTTGTATTTGTGCCCGGTTGCAGAAGGCTTGCCTCATATAACTCAAACATTACTAGTGAAATTAAGGTCAGTTAATCAGAAAGTTAAAGAAGAAAGAAAGAAAGAAAAGAAGAAAAGAAGAAAGAAAAATAGATTTATTTGTCACAGAAACACGTGCACACAAAAAGATAATTAGCTCTAATAATTAAGAAAAAAAGTAAAAATAACAAAGAGATCTCTAATCACGAGCACAAAACAGTAAATCGTCGACAGCTGCACGTCATGACTGTGACAAGAAGGCTTCACACAGCATGATGCTGTGCTACCCACAGCATAGCGCTGATTTTCAGTGGTTACCCGAAAATGTACCCCTATCCAAAACGTAGATTTATATGGAGAAGAACGGACAAGAAACTCCAAGGACCCTCTTTCAATCAAGACATAATGCCCTGGCAGTTAGGAGATGACTGTCGGCGCCCGTTCACGAACATGACTATACAGCTCACCCTTCCCTTTCGCGAAATACAAGCGTAATGTTAAGTTAACAAAGAAATGCCTCAATTACATACAAGTGCAGCAGCACTAACAAATTGGAATTTATTTACTTTCACTGCCAAAGAAGAACACTTTCATTGTTTACGTCCATTGCGCTGTTTTAATGAGATTCGCGAGTTATTTGTGAGATTATGTTAATATGTGCCTACTGCATTGATTACGTATGTACAAATATTTTGTTAGGAAGATTGATGTACCTATTGCACCCAGATTTTATCTGTTATGTTGAAGTCCCATGTAACAGGGGCGAGCCTGTTGCCATCAACCGGGCACAAATCCAAACTCCGGGTTGCTACATAAATAGTACATTGTTACCCTAGGGGTGAAAGTAACTTATTTAATCCCGAGGCTGCCAATAGTGCGATGGACTAAATAAGTCTATAACCCCAGGTAAACGCTGTGCTTTTCATTACGAATACAAGGAAAGTAAAAATAAAAACATGAATTAGCTAAAGATAAAATGAGCCTCTTCTCTTATGAAGTCAGGCGTTAAATCCATATCTGAATCAGATGAACTCATTGTGTTAATACAAATCTCTGATATACGGAAGTATAAACAAAACTCTACAACTCGAAAAAACAAACGAAGATCGGATTGCCGCTTTCCCGCCTATTTTTTTTTTCTGTGGCCGGCTTCTATCTATTCAGCCATTATTTTTCATTTCCATCATTGACAAGATGGTAAATATTTTGCCCTGATCTATGCTATTTTAAAGAAATAGTTGAAAATAAATTATAATAAAGTCATTTAAAAAAATATATTCTTTAATTAATACTTACTTTATGTTATTTCAATTTCACATTGCGCTGTAATTGAGTAGCTGTATAGGAAGTTGGAACATGGTTCAATAGAAATGTGAAAATAGAACCGGTTTCTTTTTATAATTTGAAAGGTGTCAGTTGAAAACGATTCTCCCTAGGGCTGAAAAGTATGACTTTCAACCCGCTCCTCAGGCAACTTCAGACCTTACTTTCAGAGTATGATTAATGAAAAATTCATTTCATCATAGTCATCTTCTGCCTTGCCTTTCCGAAATATGTTGTGTCGGCTTCCTGACTAATTGGATGCAGCTAAAAAAAGCCAGTCTCCTCTCTGTGAGAGGTAGCGGCACTTTATCCATCATGCGAGCACAGTGCGGGCTACCTCTCACCCTTACCAGCCCGCGCAGCATGACCAACATAGAAACGAGTTTTGTCGACGGAAGAATGGACAAAATTACAGATTTCTTGTCATTTTACTTTGTCATATTATCTATTCTTCCGTCGACAAAACTCGTTTCTATGGTGGTCATGCTGCGCGGGCTGGTAAGGGTGAGAGGCAGCCCTGCAACGCGTTCTGTTAGAGCAAGAGACACAGTCCACACTTTGACTTTAAATTTTGCTTATTAGGCGTCGCATACGAAAGTAAACATAATTTTGTATAGCATTAATTTCCATATTAGAATGAAACGCTTTCTCACATTCGCTTAGTACGGTACGAATATGAATTCATATTTGTATAATAATATATTTTGCGTAATTCATTGTTTTAGAGTGCGTTATGTGAATCTTACCAGTTTGATAAGTGTCTATTAAAATGAAATTTAAAAGAGTGTCCATGGACTTTCTTGCCCGTTCTTCTCCATGAGAACCTACTGCGCATTGGAATGGGCAACTAGCTTCATCTTTCTGACTGACTGACTCTTTGACAATTCAAAAGTGCCTGTAATTGTTTTAATTGAAATACATTCTTTGAATTTGAGTTTGATTAGATACCAAAGGTAGAGAGAGAGAGATTGGAGAGAGAGAGGAAATACGTCTTAAATAAACTTGGATATTTAATCGTTCGTGTAAGCAGTTAATATCGCGTGTCTAGACTAGATTCTGTTTATTTTATGTTTGAGGAAAGACAAATTTCTTACTCGTTAGTTAGTTATGAAGCTTATATATAATATAATATAATTCCGAGTCCGGTTCCTGTTGCTTTCGCTGCGTGTACGTTTGCAAAAGGCTGAGTTTGTCCGCACATATAATAATAATAATAATTCCAGCCTATTATTGTCCCACTGCAGGACAATGGCCTCTTCTTATACAGAGAGGGCACGAAAATAATACACAAAGCTTGCTCAAAAAAAATAAATGTGCCCTGGCGGCTGAGAGTATATTGTCATGCTCACTCTAATGTCTCGCTGAGGGTGGCGCATGAGTTGGATCATTTAGTTCCCTTCAAAATGGTTGAGCTGAATGGTGCTAATCCATGCGTCATGTTCGTGAACGGGCGCCGTCAGTAGGGACAGGTCATCTCTTAGCTGCCACGGCATTAACTTAATTTAATATTTGAATTGTTTTTATCTTTTTATTACGGACGCTTTTAACTTTCTGCATCGTTCTCACATGTGTAATTTCAACATGAATGATGTTACCAATATTTTGTAACAATATTTTGATTTAAAAGAGTGTTGTCCATGCAGTTTCTTGCCTGTTCTTCAACATTAGATACCAAATTCGCTTTGGAATGGGCGACTAGCTTCATTTTTCTGACTGACCGACCCCTTGATAATTCTAAAGTGCCTGTAATTGGTTTATTAGAAATAGATGCTTTGAGTTTGAGTTTGATAAACAAATGAAGTCATCATTCTCCTACCCGCATACCAATTTATTTGTGGTCGGCGCCACATTTCTTCTTCTTGCATACTTCTGTATTGATCGTCATCTCGGTAGTTACTCCCTTTCTAGCCCTATAGTTAAACAGGGTCAAATTAAATTAGCTAGCGAAACTCAGCAAACGTAATGGGTATCGATATCTAAACATGATAAAACAAAAAATAAATTCATTTGATGATTTTTTTTGTGAGGTCATCCACCGCAGTTGGTGTATTGACTTGAAATATTAGTTTAAAAAATCTGTTATTTTTGTGTAAACTTCACAGACTTGATTGGTATCGATATCTAAACACGATAAAACATATTTATTCAACTCATATTTATGCAACAACATCACCAGCGGTCGTAGAACGCAAAACAAGAAGCTTTTTTCAAACTTTATCTTGTTTTTGACATCGATACCCATCCGCGGACCCGTCTGTGGAGTTTTGTTTTTTTTTTCAAGTCAATGGAAGCCGTACCCAGTAAATGGCAGCTTTATAGTAAGTAAATAGATCCACGCATTCTTTATCCTCACAAACATTTATGTCCTAGATTCGTGCCTTCTTTAATGAATAGATTGTTTTACCGTTGGTCCTAGCTGTCATCTGTCTATCGTTGACAGTCATTTAGGGATAGTCAGAAATCAGTCAGACAACCAATCTTATCAAGCGGTATCGTATTACCCAGTGACTTGGTTGGGGAGGTCAGATAGGCAGTCGCTTCATGTAAACTACTGGTATCCGCCCCAACACATTTGGGAAAAGGCTGTGTGATGACTTCATTTCTCCATCCTGTCAAACATTTATGTCCTAGATTCGTGCCCTGTTGTTTAGTAAGGATTATTAATAGCTGGTGTGGTTTTGCTATCTACTTATTAGTACGTTCATCACGCTTGCCGGTATCACACACGCGTAGACATCTAACGGCATCATAACCTACATACTTGCCAAGCCTTTAACGTCTTTACGTGTATGTTTATAGATTTTCTAACATTGCTACTTATTTGTCTCTCGTCATCATCATCTGTCTAACCTTTTGTCCACTATGTTGCGGTCAGCTTCCAGTCCAACCGGATGCAGCTGAATACCAGTATTTTACACGGAGCGACTGCCTATCTGACCTCCAAAACCCAGTAACTGGGTAATACGATAGCCCCTTTTTATTTTTTTTGAGGTTGGGAAATCATCAAATAACTTCTCCCGCTCTGGGCGGAGCGGGAGCTAACTGACTTAAACCCACCCGTGTTCCATCAGTTGCCTGCGCCAGGGGCCACGGTAACCCTTTCGGACTTTCCCGCAACCCTGGCAGAATACGATACCCCCTGATAAGACTCATTTGTTTTCGTTCAAGAGGGATGCGCTAAGGTAGACCGCGAAATGCACTGCATTCTGCAGGTCAGTAACAGGTTCTATGTTGATCACAATATGATTCTTGACCATAAGGATACATGTCCATAGCCGACTGCAGGCAGCAGGAGCAGGTGACGTGTCGCCGCGGCACTATTGGTTTCTATGTATTTATATGAAAACGACGTGTCGCTAGCTACGGAAGGTATTTCATGGAAATACATAGAAACCGGTAGTGTCGCGGCGACACGTCGCCGCGTCGTCTGCTGCTGCTGTCTGCAGTCGGCTACGGACTTGTACCTTAACAGATATGTATTTACTTACAGCATAATAATCATTAATAATTAGAATCATCAATACAACTCTCTAAGTTAATATTGGCGTCAAATGTCATGATTTCATGTAAGTCATTAAATAGGGCAATTATAGTGAGAGTTGTATTGAAATTCCAATGATCGACCAGATTATTGCTGACCAGATGTATAAACTTAAAAGAGGCAAAGGTAGTTTCTGCCTACCCCCATGGGAGAAGGGCGTGAGTTTATTTATGCGTATGCAAATAGGCAGTGTGGCTTGTGTGTTTCGTGTCTTCATATACCTAATCTTAGAAACCTATCACAACCACAAAAGGAAAATACTATAGGTAAGTAAGCCTTAAGAATACTTAGTTGAAGTATGCTGTCAACAGTAATATATATATAATAATAAGTTTTTATTTATTTTCTCTCACAATGGTTTTGTAGCACTTAACAGTTTTGAACAAATTATATAAATTCACATTGTGAGAGCTGGTGCCTGAAGTAGGTTTTAAAAAAACCTGTATTACAGGTCACCAGGCCCCACTTAGTGGCATCATACAAATAAATAGGCAGGTAACATGTATTTCTACTAAACAATTAAAACAAAAAATAAATATAAAAAAAGAAAGAAATTAACTAACACAACAAAAGCAGTCAAAGGGTGTGTGGTGAATGTGTCAGTAAATGTTGGTGAATGTGTACTTGAATGGTGGTTAGTGTGTAGGTGAATGTGAATGGTGGCAGGTGTATGTGAATGGTGGTGAATGTGTAGGTAATTATTTGGATACAAGTTTTATTTAATTGAGTGGAGCAATTTCTCTGTGTCCTCATAGGAAAGAGCTTTCAAGAAGTCAGTTACTTTTTGCTTAAATGGGTTTGTGTAGTAAATAAATATTTTGATCCTTGTTAATAACATTATACAGATAATCCCCTAGGTAACAGAAAAAATAGTGGGATTGCCGTAAACGGAAAAATTTTGTATTGCATACAGTACCTATCCGTCGTTTATCTATCAATAGATCCGAGTCATAAACTAGCTGCGAGTGCTTTTTGAGGACCGTTTGCAGAACGAAAGTTTATCTTATAGACAGTACATCCCACTTTTTGTATAAGTCGACTGTAGGAAATCGGAAGGGAAGACCCGCAGCAACCTTAAGTATAGCACGTTGAGCTCTTTCCGCCTCTATCAAGTGCGTTTTAGCAGCACCTCCCCAGGAGATGATGCAGTAGTCAATAAGCGACAGTGTCAATCCCTAGCATCAGGTGGGGTGACAGCTCGCTTCAAGCTCACTTCATCTAAGTTTTCACGATGGGCTTTGTATAGAATAAACCGGCTGGACTTTAGGTATCAAGTGTGGGGATTAATACTCGTAACATCTTATATGTTTAAATTAACTTTTACTTTTGTTACATTAAGAGCGTTTATACCTTATGAGTGGCAACGTCGCAATTTAGTGTCATATTTCGTGGTTTTCAACTTTTATCATTTAATCGGAGCTATATTTTAAAAATCTGTTTAATTAACTTTTTAGAATTATGTGAAAACTGTGTAAAAGGTAAGAAATCGTTGCGTTTACAGTTCTATTTATATGCAAATAATACATTGGAAACTTGCAGGGCGTTATTTTCATTGTAAAATAACTGTAAGCATTACGGTTACTTACTTTTTAAACACTTTCACGTAATTCTAAAAAGTTAATTAAACAGATTTTTAAAATATAGCTCCGATTAAATGATAAAAATTGAAAGCCACGAAATATCACACTAAATTGCGACGTTGCCACTCATAAGGTATAAACGCTCTTAAGTTTAATTTTTGTACTATTAGTTATTCTGCTTTTATATTAAAGCATAAGTAATCAGCCTAAAATTTTTTCACTGCTGGGACACAGACCTCCTGTCGGTGATTCCGGTTTCCTCACGATGTTTTCCTTCACCGTTTTGAGAGCAGTGGTGATGAAATAATTTACACAAAGTATAGCGCCTGTCTGGCCGTTTGCACTGGGCCAGAACTGCTGTTTAATATTTAATTATTTGCTTTATAATTGATTACAAAATGAATATTATTTATTATTAAAATAACAATTTTTAAATAATCAACTTTTTTTTCCTTCAATTCTTTAATAGGAATAATTCTCAGAACTTTTTAAAAAGTTTTTAGCGTCCTCCCTCGTCTTCGTCCGCACGCAATTTTTTGTTATCATAAAATACAACGTGTTGTTTTGCATCCTCGTCAAATTTCAGGAGGCTGTTATGAAAGACATAAATAATCAAATAAAATTACGATCCTGCTCAATAATTAATACATACTTGTTTTTTTAGGTATTTAAGTTTGACAGTATTTCAGAATACTTACTCCACTTTCAAAGAACAAAATCGCCCCGTTGCGTATGCAGTAGGCAGTGTCGTACGACTATGTTGCTGTGTGCATGCGTTACAGTTACAGCGCAGTTACAGGGCGGTATCACACGGGCCCTACACATGCCGATTTCCGAAAAATACAAAAAATAAAAATAAATACCTACTTATTTTATTATTGATTCGTGTCGAGAATCATTAGCATAGTTACCTCCTCGAATTTGACGAGGATGCAAGACAACACCTTGTATATCTTATGACACTCGCTTCATATCAAGTAGTTCTTTATGTCAGTAATACTTTAGCTTCATTATGAAAATAAATCAAGAAAATCCATATAGTATCTAATCAAACAATACAACCTCTAATTATCAACCTAAACCCCATGACGATAATTACACACGTAGAAAAGCTATGCTGTAACAGATACCCACTCAATACCGAAGCTACTGCTAACAATGCAGTTAGTTAGCGCTTCAGTGAAGCTGGCGGTCAATACTACGGTTAGAATATGGTTTGAATTTTTTCTGAGTTTGTAGAATGGATTGGATAGTGTTTTGCAAATTTTCAGCCATAACTATGTCTGAAAAGCGGTCAAATTTGAGTCGGACTCGTATACAAAGGGTTCAGCACCAACGTACAATTATTAGGATCGAGAAAGTAAAACATCGAAAAACACGTTTCTTGTATGGGGACCAACTTTCTTTTTTAACTTATTTTATTTTATTATTTGTTGATATAGCAGCCACAGTAATACACACTCTGTGAAAATTTCAAGTGTCTACATAGGTAGACACTTGAAATTTTCATCGAGTGAGTGTGGCCCTGTGACAGACGGAGGGACGGGCAGTGGAGCCTTAGTAATGAAGTCCCGTTGGCACCCTTTGAGTACGGAACCTAAAAAAGGCAACCTTCTATTCTAAAAGCAAATCAGCTGTCATTTCAGACGTTGCGATTGTTTGACTATAATAACAACCGCTACCAAATCAGAACCTATTTACAGCATTCTGATTCTGATTCTAAATTTAGTACCTAAGAGCCGTTACAGATTATAGTGGAGTTAAACCCTTACAAGCTTGTTAAACCAGTGGGGGTAGGTAAGGTATAGCATAGCATACTCACGTATCATCATCATCATCATTTCAGCCGAAAGACGTCCCACTGCTGGACACAGACCTCCCCCAAGCACCGCTACCAGGCCTCCGTCACTCCATGTCCGTGCTCTAATTACCTACCGCTCGAGCGAGCGCTCTCGGACCGTTTGCGGTCCAAATTGCGTGCTGTAGGATCGCGCGGTGCGAAGCAATCACAACTGTACGCTTGAGCATTTAGGCACATTTTAGCATGCAGTGGTTGCTGAGGCGACGGAGTAGGCTATTATCTCAATAGGTATTGGAAATTTTCTACTGAGTGAAGTATCTGTTACGTAGTAACTATTTAGTACCTAATCTGTGCCGCTACTTCGACCGATTCTGTGTTTCCCGCATCCAGCGGATTCCTGCGGCCTTCACAAGGTCATCGGTCCGTGTGGGTACTTGTGGGAGGCCTGCCTATATTTAAAGTTCCCGTCACGAGAAGCTATAAATTTTGTAAACACACATTCAGAGGTTTGCAACCTTGGTATCAAAGAAAAGAAAAAACAGTTAAAAAAAAAGACAACATTAACAAACAATATAACCTAATCCGCCAAAACAACACAAACAAACTGAGACGCATTTGAAACTCGAATGACAGCATTGACAGCGTCAGCGTGAACTTACTTCAAAATGGCGGCCCAAATGTTTACGTTCCATGAGTCAGACGCGTTCCAGTACCACAAAACATTAGACGACAGCGCTTTATATCGCTAAACTATAACCCGACCGAGTGAAAATGCTCGTTATTTTCTTATTACACTTATGTTACTTTGAGTTGATTGAATTTGGGATTATTTGTTGTTGATTTGAATTGTCGCTACGTAACTCAGTAGAAGTTCTTTATTTACAAAATTTATAGCTTCTCGTGACGGGGACTTTAGTCCTGTTTAGTCCTTATTATACATCTTTGATGACAGCGACCCTTTGAAATGATTACTTCCCAGCGTATGCCCTGAGTGCTCAAGTACATGAGCGGCAGGTTGCACACGGCAGAGGCAAGTGCAGCCGTCGAGACGTCGACGCGTATTCGGCTGCCGCCGATGAGTCGCCACTCTTGTAGGTATATGGGCACTTACATGACTCGCCAGGCAGAATTTAGTTTTAAATACCCGCACCCTAATTGCGTAACACGCTTTCAATCACAATCGGAATCATTGGAAGGATATTGCTAATCCATTGCTTCATATGTTCCAAAAATTTGTCTGCTCAGCAACGTAAATAACGCAATGAATATTGTTGAACTGTCAAAATGAACGCCATCCCTACTGTTAGTTGTGTTACGCAATTTCGCTGCTGGTCACAATTAATGCAATAGAGCTGGCCGGCAGAGTTAGTGCGCTCACATACGGCATATTTTTTGTGGGCCCTACAATTGGTCAGATTATTTTGCCCTACGTTTTTATTTTTATTTATTTATTTGACACAACACATAATTATGTTACATTTTAACAGATGTATAGGACACATTATAATTTTCTTAATTTTACATTGAAGGCATCTGTGTCTGAACTAGATATAAAATATCTGTATCTCAGACATCAGCGCTCTTCCTTCTGATGACCATTTTATTTTAAACATTTATATAATACAAGGAATATCATTACACAATACGTTATTTGTATGTTAACGTTATTTGGATCATAACATATATAAGAACAACTTTGAGAAGTAGGCTAAGAGAAGAATTTCGCTAGGCTGGGCAGCGTTCGGGAAGCTTCGTCAAGTCTTCTCGTCACTTATTCCGCAGAGCCTAAAGACTAAGGTCTTCAATCAGTGCGTCCTTCCCGTTATGACTTTCGGAGCCGAAACGTGGACACTGACGGTACGGCTGGTCCATAAATTCAAGGTCCCTCAGCGAGCTATGGCACGAGCTATGATTGGAGTCTCCCTGCGGGATAGAATCCGGAATGAGGTGATCTGGCAGAGAACCAAAGGAGACCGCGAATCGGCAACCGTAACTTGGGACGCCCTCAAACTATCTACGCAGGGTGGCTGGTAGCAGCTTGATAAAAATTGCCGAGACATGAGCTGAGTGGTGTGGAATTGGAGAGGCCTATGTCCAGCACTGGACTGCTTTAGGCTGATGAAGATGATGTTATTTAGATCTACGTTTTACAGGACATGTGCATTGATACATTTAATCTCTACTGATCCATTTAGCTCCTACAAAGAATCGTCCACCGATTGTATGCCCTCTGCGAACGCTCTTAAAGGTCTAGCCTATAGGAGCGCTTAGCTGACACCTGAAAATATCCGTGGTTTTTAACCATTAACTTGAATGGACGTATTTCAACCCCTTTTTCCCAGTTTTTAACGGAACTTCACTATTCGATTGCTCGGTTACAAAAAGAACCTAGAAAAATAGAGGAGAATTTTGTCAAACGTTTTTCTAATGTCTGTGGTCGGATGAATGGCTACTAAATGTAGGTTGACTACCTCGTTGGTGTAGTGGTTGCAAGTGCTGCTGCTGAGCACGAGGACCTGGGTTCGATTCCCAGGTCGGGAAATGTGTTTATACTACACCTGCTTGGAAAGTACCTTGATACTTTATCAAATTTACGGTAGGAAGTACGTCATTGCATATCGAACAAATATGCGGGGAGAAAACGCATCTGAGCGGGAGAGAAAAGTGTATGAAAATCCATTTCTTACGTGGTTTTTCTTTTTTAATTTTGGGTAAGACTATGCGCCGGTAACCTAAATATCAAAACTCAAAAAGGTTTTACAGTGAGTTTTTATCTCCAAGTTCGCAAAATGACACTGGCCACTAGCTGTGTGTTGGATGGTGTCGGGCTGGCAGTGCGACCCTGCGGCGGCAGGATAAACAATTTGAAAAAAGAACATGTGAAAATTACAGACGCCATTGGCGCCATTTTTAATATGGATTCAGTTTTAGTAAAGATTTAGTTTTTTATTTTCCTCGTAGGTGTAGCATAAAGCACTATGTATCACTCGAGAGAAAGTGCGATTCCCGATCTCGGGTGTTTTAAAGCCCTCGCCTACGGCTCGGGCTTCAAACGACACCCTCGACGGTAATCGGTCACTTTCTCCTCTCGGTGAACAATGTACTATATTGCATTTTGCCATGTGGGATTTCTCAGTAGCAGCTCTTAGTCTGGATTTATGCCCGGTTAAAGCCAATAGGCTCGCCCCCTATTACATGGGTGGGACTTAAACAAACCTGGCAATATGTGGGTACACCTCTACCCAACCCTTTGAGAAAACAAGGCGGGATGTTAAGTTAAGAGTAGATATCTACAGGGTGTCCCGTAAATAATGGATCAAACGTAACGGGTAGGTAGCTTACCTCATTTCCAACAACTAATTTTCAAAAAAAAAAATTATGAAAAAAAAATTTGTAAAAAAAAATCATTTGAACATTTTTTTTCTAAGGCAAATAAAATTATATTTGAAAAAGAAAATATTAACAATAAGCTATTCAGAAGTTTTTGACAAAAATCATACCTAAAAATGTTATTAGTTGCAGCGACAGCATTAAAAACACTGAATGCTGTTAGAGAAAATGGTAAAATTCGAAAAAAAAAATATCTTGGTTACCTTACCGATTTTTTTTAACTGTCAAATTAGTTGTTTGAAATGAGGTAAGCTACCTACCCATTACGTTTGATCCATTATTTACGGGACACCCTGTATACCCATATAAATAAATAAATAAATATCGTCTGACATTGCACACAGCACCATCTAGTTCCAAGTTAAGCACTTAACACTTAAGGCTTGTGTTATGGATACCAGATGGTTGATACACTACTTAAATACATTTTTTTTTTTCGTAAATACATACATATTATAAATATACATCCATGACTCGGGTACAAATGTCCATATTCATCATACAAACATTTGCCCCTACCGGGATTCGAACCCAGGACCATTTGGTTTCACTGACTACACTTAGCCACTGTAGCCACTACACCAAACGTGTCGTTATATAGTTCTGAGGACCTCAGAATAGTTCTCTCAGCTCTAAAACCATCGATATTTTCTACTACATCCCCACTACCTACCTACCCATTGTTAGTTGGAGCGTGTCGCCAGCACGTACCGTGACCGACTCACGCCTAACGAGACGCGATGCAACTTAGCTTGAGAAATAATTATATTGTAATCTGTTCAAAGAGGCGTGGGCTGAGCAGGAGTGCGAAGAAGCTGATAGTATTATAGATTTCATCAATTTCCTAAATAGCTTATCAGAAAATGAAAGGCAAAGAGAAATAATCGTTTTATTGGCTTTGTGAGGAACTTAGCGCCAATTTATTATGCTAAGTAAATACTGAGATAGCAAAAACTTCATAAGAAAAATGTGGTGAGTACTAGTTAATGGGGAAAGAAAGCAGACATGACCGTTCGTATTGATAGAATGGTAGAAAGTGAAACACTTGCAGGTACCGAATAAGAATGAAAAACTACTTAGATATCTGCCCCGCGGCAGATCATATAATTATAGATCAGATCTCATAAAGAGAAAGAACGAACAATAAAAAGAGACTAGGATTATTCGAAGTGACAAATACCTACCAACATGGATATTTTGGCGCGTTGCCAAAATCGGACATAACACCTCTCAAAAATCAACAATCAATGTCATTCAGGATCCTTGTAAGTAGTAAAGACGCATGAGGAACAGGGTGTAAAGTTCAACTAACCTCCATAGAAAAGAGAGGATCCTCGAGAGGAGCGCAAGCACAGTTTAGCGCGCAACTAGCATATATAACGTCCCGACATCAATCGTCGGGCAGTAGCCCACCAGACACAACGCCCGTCTGGTCGGAGGAGGATCCTCCGCACAGACGGATTTTATATGTATGCTAGTTACGTGGTAAACTTAGTGTAATGGTTCGTACCCAGACAGGGGCTTTACTTTGTGTAAATTATTTCATCACCACTGCTCTCAAAAACGGTGAAGGATACATTGTGAGGAAACCGGCATGTCCTAGCACCAAAATCAGAAGACATGGTGACATCTACCAACCCGCACTGAGCCCGCGTGGTGGCCCACTCCCTCTCACAAAGAGGAGGCCGGTGTCCCAGCACTGGGAACATAATAGGCTGATTATGCTGCGTAGACTCTGCTTGCGCGATGCAGGATTTTGCGTGACGCCATCGCCAGCGTGTTGCATAGCTCGTATATGGCGATGCAGATGCCGTGACAGTAGCACTCTAACCGGAATTAAACCTAAGCTTGTTTTGAGGACGTCGTGTTACGAAAACAGAAAGTAAGGTAATATGAGGTGGTGGTAGGCCCCAGGGCAGCAGAACTTCACTGACACATGAATCACGCTCGAATAATGTTGGTAGGGGGCCGCTGCTGTTGCGGGAAAGTCCGAAGGGGTTACCGTGACTCCTGGCACAGGCAACTAAAGGAACACGCGTGGGTTTTAGGCAGTAAGAGTCTGACACGCCCTCCCGCTCCGCCCAGAGCCGGAGAAGTTACTAGATGATTTCCCACCCACAAAAAAAAAAAATAGAAAAAGAGGGCCGCTTTCGGTTAACATTTGTGCAATTGTTTTGTGAAATGTCACTTGAATTACAAGTGATTTCAACTGAGTTAAAATGTATTCAAAAAACACGATGGCGTTAGTTCCGATTTTGGACTCACGCCAAAATAACCATAGGTACAGGGCTATCTATATAAGGAGTGACATATACCTATCAACATTAAAACAATTTAAAGAGTCACTCTGTGTCATTGACTTGTGCAATGCACGACATATGAATTGTGGAATGAATGGAAGAACAGTGACGCAACTGCTAAAAAAAAGGAGGTGTTATGATTCCAGGGTTCATGTGTGTGTTTCTTTATTCCTCCACAACTTCTAAACGCCTGAACTGATTTAGATGTCGTTAGAATTCTTGTATTATCCCGGATAAAAGGGATATAACAATTACACGGGGGACAGTTTTGTTTGAAATGTGGTTTATAATTGGGTCCCGGTTGCAAAAGAATCAGATGCTTACATACCTATAGACTAAAAGATTGCATGCTGCAGCATCTTGTTTCCGTCCTTCATAAGTAATATATGACTTGTTTGTCATTTTAGTACTTTTGAGCAGTCATGTTTTAATGTTTTTTAGTTCTCACTTGCTAATCAGGAACTACCAAAAAGCGACGTTGTAAAATATGAAGGCATAAAGCTTGTTCGAAAAGTTAAATGGAAAGCTCATATTCAAGCTAAGAGAGATCAACTTAACATGAAGCACAGACGTCGACAATGGGTCCTGGGTAGAAACTCCACACTGAGCATATATAACAAGCTACTCCTGCACAATGCCGTACTAAAGTAGTTATGATGACTGACCGGTTGGCGCAGTTGGTAGCGACCCTGCCTTCTGAGCCACTGGTCCCGGGTTCGATCCCCGGACAAGTCAAACATTTGTGTGCATTAACATGTCTGTTTGACCTGTGTCTGGGTGTGTATATGTATATAAGTATGTATATCAGTCCTCAGGTTACCGTAGTTACCGTAGTACCCTGCTTAGTTCGGGACCTGACGACCTTGTGTGGATGTTGTCTCATATTATATTATTATATTATAAAGCCAATTTGGACAAATAAGATCCAGCTTTGGGGCACAGCAAGTGTCTCAAGAGAGCAGTGGTGGCCCAGTGGTAACGACCCCGACTTACGATTTGTAGGTCGTGGTTTGGATCCCAAGCAGGCACTCTGTGTACATTATTTCATTACCACAGCTCTCAAAACGGCGAAGGAAATATTGTGAGGAAACCGGCATGTCCTAGGACAAAAAAACCGAGGACAAGTGTCATCCACCAACTCGCACTGGGCTCGCGTGGTGGAGCACGGCCCTTTCCCTCTCATAGAGAGGAGGCCGGTATCCCAGCAGTGGGAACATTATAGGGTGATTATGATGTCTAAGTGTATCAAACTTAAACATACTCCAAAGGGCACAAAATAGTATTCTAAAAGCCATATTAAATGCCCCATGGTTTACACAAACTCATAGTTACACGACATTCTAAAAATTAACAATGTCCAACAGTAGATTAAGCCTATTGCTGCACGCTATAAGACAAGACTTGAGAAGCACCACCATCCACCACCACCAATCATGTAATACATATGGAATGCAATAAAGAATTGAGTATTGAGCATCCAACCAAACGCACTAGTTGCACTAACCATGTCTGACCACAAATGAAGACTTAAAAGGCTTGCAATAACAGACCTATCAAGCTAGACTATGCCTTACAAGTCTTATGCAAATAAAGAGGACTCTGCAAAGCCCTACTCCACATCTGCTCATAATTGACCGCCTGATTGCAGATAAAAATAGAGAGAAAAAATGACACTTAACAAACGAACTCAATCACTCCTTGACTACAGTTGACAGCAGAACTATAAGGAGTGACAAACACCTAACCACATTAATATAATTTAAAGTGTCACTCCAAGTCAATGACTTGTGCAATCCATGACATAACAATAGTCCACACAATGGAAGAACAGACAGACTGCCAGAACTTTCACTGCAAGTCGTAGGGAAACGTACCGTGAATTTATAACGAATGCTGTATACCAGTAACGGTTCTTGTTATTTGGTGGTGATAATGATATCATCAGTGTTTTTTGTAACGAGGCTCGTCTTGTTTTTTATATTATTAAAGATGGGTCAACTTACAAGACCACATACATGTCAACAATGTTCACGACAACCAATGGATGTTGATGAACTAAGGGGGCAAGAGTCACAGGTCGCACTTTCGCTGTAGGTACTTAGATTTCCATTTTAATGTCCATATTCTTATGCGGCGCTTGCTCACATGCGCTTTTACGTATATTAGCAACCCGCACTGTTTCACACGGTTATTACGACTTGATAAAACATCGAGATTTCTTTATCTTAAAATATCTACGCAAAAACCTTCCGGGATATTTTTTTTTTTTTTTTTTTTTTTTAAACGTTGCCCCACACTAGGAATTTCTCCTGTATCGTGGGTGCGTTTACAAACATTTAAACTCACATACACAAACGGCCAGACCCGGAACAACTAATTGCAGGTCATACAAATATTTGTTCCGTGCGGGGATCGAACCCGCGACACGAATTCTCGAAATGACGTTGAAAATCGCATCAAAATCCGTTGCGTAGTTTAGATGAACAACCCGGTTGCACAGACAGACAAGAAAAAAACGTGTATTCCCGTTCGTCCCCTCGACTTCGTCCCCCGAGGGGGACGAACGGGAATTTACAAAAATAATATTTAATTTGTTCCCGATCGTCCCAATCCTAATTCAAGAGAGGACGAATGGGAATATGTTCTTCGATTAGTGCCATTCGTCCCACTAAAAAGATTTGTGCAGAAAATATGTTTATTCGATGTTTCGTAGTTTACTTTTAAATTAGTTTCTTCGTTAGATTTAATCATTATTTTACAAAATTCTTCTCTATGTTTTTATGAATTATAAAACGTATCCTAAGTTTATCATTGTTTCATTATGTTTACCTACACTAAATATAGCAACTCTGACGGGAAGCGCCGGCGATTCTGGTAGTTAACAAAAGAGTGCCGATAACATTGTGTTATTTGCGTAAATCCTATTGGTTTACCTGACATTCTCTCCCTTTCCTATCCTTAAATTAGACCGGTCGGGTTAGTGTTGACAAAACAATGAAAGTGCACGGGTGTTAATGTAATAATATACAGGGTGGCCGGAACATTGACGTCCAAAAATAAAATTTCGGTCCCTCGTATCGTGGGGTATTCGAATCACCCCCATGTATGTTCCGCGACTTTTCATAGTTTTCGAGTTATGAATTTTTTTCTGAATGTTTGAAAATTTTCGACCTGACCAACCTAAAAAAATTCAAAAAAAAAAGTAGAGGGTTTTATCGAGTTTCTTTTTTTGCAACTGAATTTTCATAAGTAGTACTTTTATGCATAAAATAATCAGCTTCGTAACTGTGGTGAAAGTTATGAAAATGTTGATCTAAAGTGAAAAATTTACGTTCGGTAAATTATGACTTAAATTTTCAACTTCAAATTAAAAATCTAAACAGGTGACTTCATGGTTCTCAAGTAGGCTTCAAGAATGCGCCAGACTCTCAGCTTTCATAATCATTAAAAAACGTAGGACTTAATGGGGCTAACTTTGGCCTTAATCGGCCTTCAAAGACTGCGAAGTGGAAAATTCTTAAAATTAGCTATCTGATTAATAATTTTTTTTTTCCATTTTCTCGCTCCTAAGGTTATTTAGTTTGCTAACCAAAAATGACTGCAGGAAAGCTAAGATTTAAACACGGAGATTTTTTTAAATGTTAGTTTAATGAATTTTGCGCGATCCGTTCTCGTGGACTATGGGTTGTAAACGAGGGTGCAACTCTTTTACCTGCAATAACAATGGACCGAGAGGAAAAGAGACCGAATTATTGCTATCTCTCTCACGCAAGGCGCGCAACCGAAGCCAACGCAAAACAAGTACCTCAGTCGTACTCACATTGTGTTTACTGCTATACGCGTGTCGCCATTTTGTCTTTACCACACTCGCTTTGCCCACGGACTCCGCTGCCTACTTGTTTGACTACTTTGCTCGTTTATTGGACTGTGTTTTGCATTCTGATTTGGACTTTTTTTACGTGGAAGTGTAAAAAATGAGTTACACGTTAAGTGAATATGCAGAAATGCATTATTTTTATGGAGTTGCACAAGGAAACGGCCATGAAGCAGCGCGACTGTATCGCGAACAACTTCAACGTCGTGGTGGGCCGCAACCTGAGCGATATCCCGACCATCGTGTTTTTATTAACACGCACAACACTTTGATGGCAGGCCGCATTCCTGGTCGACGCGGCAGTCATGAAGGAATCCCTAGAGCTAACCCGGATCGCAGAGAAATGGTGCTGGAAGAAGTTCAGCGAAATCCGTCTACGAGTACGAGAAGTATGGCTCGTGCTCTGAACATCCCAAGGACTTCTATCCAAGACATTCTTCACGATGAAGAATACCACGCGTTCCACATCCGACGAGTCCAAGCTTTACTGCCTACAGATCACCAATTGCGCGTTGATTTTTGCCAAACCATGTTACGAAAAGAGCAAGAGGATCCTGGATTTTTCAATAAAGTTTTATGGTCAGATGAGTCACGATTTGAGCGATCCGGAATATTCAATATTCATAATTACCACACGTGGGCGAATGAAAATCCACTCGAAGTGAGAGCTTCGACATTTCAACATCGCTTCAGCGTTAACTTGTGGTCTGGTATTCTCAATGGCGAACTAATTGGTCCGTTTGAACTGCCGTCCAGACTTGATGGAGAAACATACAAAAACTTTTTGGAAAATGAACTTCCATTGTTGCTGGCAGATGTGAATCTCGAACTCAGACGAACCATGGTGTTGCAAAATGACGGCGCCCCGTGTCACTATGCAACCCAGGTCCGAAATTACTTAGATGAAACATACCCCAACAGATGGATCGGACGCAGCGGACCAATTAGGTGGCCTCCACGCTCACCTGATCTCAACCCCATCGATTTCTTTATTTGGGGCTATTACAAGGAAATAGCATACGCCCGAGACTGTTCAAGTGAACAAGAGCTGAGGCAGTTGATTGCAGAAGCTGAACGTGTTGTGAGAGAGAACAGAGACGCTTTTAGACGATTGCCAGACAATTTCTTACGTAGGTGTAGAATGTGTATTGCTGCTGGTGGTGGCCACTTTGAAAACCTTTTCTAAATGTTAAAAATAAATTAAGTACTTTTTTCACATTATCATCTGTGTTTTATTCAAAACCACTTTTTACGTAAAACTTTTCTTACCCAACTCTGAAACTATTTGTTGGTTAGTTTTCAGTATTCTTATCATTAATTAACCAGGAACGAGAAAATAGCCAAAAAAAAATAATTACTCAGATGGGTAATTTTAAGAATTTTTCCACCTCGCTGTCTTTGAAGGCCGATTTTAAACAAAGTAGCCCTATTAAGTACTTCATTTTTTTTATGATTATGAAAACTGAGAGTCTGGCGCATTCTTGAAGCCTACTTAGGAATTATGAAGTCACCTGTTAAGATTTTTAATTTAAAGTTGAAAATTTGAGTCATAATTTACCGAACGTAAATTTTTCACTTTAGATCAACATTTTCATAACTTTCATCACAGTTACGAAGCTGATTATTTTATGCATAAAAGTACTACTTATGAAAATTCAGTTGCAAAAAAAGAAACTCGATAAAACCCTCTACTTTTTTTTTTAGAATTTTTTTAGGTTGGTCAGGTCGAAAATTTTCAAACATTCAGAAAAAAATTCATAACTCGAAAACTATGAAAAGTCGCGGAACATACATGGGGGTGATTCGAATACCCCACGATACGAGGGACCGAAATTTTATTTTTGGACGTCAATGTTCCGGCCACCCTGTATATTCGACACGAGTTCTGCGGAAAACTACTGATGTAAGTACCTACATTTTTGTAAGTTACAAATATTATTAGATTGTTTATAGTCAATATTAAATTGTCTCATGTCTTATTAATTTATGCTAATAATGTACGGTATCAATATTTGTATTCAATTTTAGTATTTTATTTTATATATTAAATATCATTCTAAATTATATTAATAAGTGTGTAATTATTGTCTCCTGTTTTTTAGAGCTTAACAATGTCACAAGAAGCGCATCCTGGTCCCTCTGGTAGTACAGGAAGCTGTTTGCAGTATATACAAAGAAAAGGTGGAATCGTCTTCTGCGTGCTGGATACCAATTTTTAAAGAAAAGGCAAAACAAAAGTGGAGCTGTTGTATGGGAATGTCATCTTAGAAGAAAGAATAAGTGCAGTGGGACCTTAACCATAAAAGTAAGTACCTACTTTTTTGGCTTCTTTTTTCATGCAAAACCAGACAATGGGTAAATAAATTATGCACGTTTATTGCAGAATGATCAAATTTTGAAAGAAACCACACATACATCCTGTACACCGGACTTCAATAAAAACATAATAGACATTCATATTGATGAATGCAAGAAAAATATAACATCTGATGATGTACCTTGCGTACCAGCCGCCTTTAATTCAACAATTTCGAAAATTTTGGACGAAGGACTTGATAAAGTAACTTTGCCCAAAGATATTCCTAAGTTTGCAAACATCAAAAGCACTTTGTATCGCCATCGAAATAGCACTTATAATATGAGTAAAATCACTTTCAATGACGTTAAAACGGTTGAGGTTCCTCAATAATTTCAATCATTTTTGTTAGCAGATTACTGTTACGGTAACACACGCTTACTCATTTTTTGTTCCCAAGAAGCTAAAGAAAAATTGATAGTTTTAAAAAATATATTTGGTGACGGTACATTTAAGAGTTGTCCACCTCCATTCCAACAGCTCTACACCGTTCATGGTGATTTAGGAAGTAATAATCAAAGCACAGCTATGACGCCATTATTGTACGCTTTAATGTCAAACCGTAAAAAAGAAACATACGAGATACTTTTCAGACTTGTTAAATCTCAAATCAACGATTGGAATCCTACATCCTTTACCAGTGATTTTGAAGAAGCAGCTATGTCTGCTATGCGTACAATTTTTCCAGAGATAAGTATCCACGGCTGTTATTACCATTTTAATAATGCTATTTGGAGGAAAGGCCGTGAATTAAATCTAACAAAAAATAAAACTTTAAAACGTCAAGTAGCCCTAAGTGCGGTGCTTCCATTATTACCAGAGGAACGTATTTTTGAAGGCTGGTTTTATATCGCTAGCGAAAGCCCCGATGATAGCCAAAGTGAAAAATTTCGGCAATACATGCTATCGCAGTGGCTTCAATCGAATTTCGTAAAAGTGTGGTGCAGTTTTGGAAAACGACACCGTACTAATAACTTTGCCGAAGGGTGGCATTTTAAATTAAATAGTGACATAGGCAAAAAAAAACCTAATATTTTAAAATTGCTTACGGTGTTACATCAAGACTCTAACTTATACAGCGTGAAAGCAAAACAAAATCCAAAACGGCGTAAGCTACATTCAATCTTGACAGACCAATATATTATGGATTGCCAAATGCAACTTCTTAATTCAGAAATTACTGTAGGACATTTTTTAGAAAAACTTACGTAGGTATTAATCATAAAAAGTAAAGTGCTCGATGGTTGTGTACGTTGATGTAATCTCTAGGCTTTGTGTGCAATAATTATTACTGCCTACTGTTATGACCTCGACTACTTTCTTGTGAATTTTTTATTGTTGTTACCCTCTATGATGTTTTGTGTTCATGTTTTTTCACTTTGATTTTGTATATGTTTTTTATTTTGATTTTGAAATTGTGCTAATTTATTGACGCTATTTATATGTAAAATTAATGTGTAACCTGTTCTGATTCCTTATACAATATGTAACACAAAAATGTGACACCGTATACATATACATATAAGCAAATGTGACTTTTTAAAAATTAGGACGATAATTTTTTTTTGTTATTTTTACCTTGATTTCGTGATATTTTAGGTATTTTATTTAATTTTGCTTTTGAAAGTGTGATAATTTACGGACCCTATTTATGTGTTAAAATAATGAGTAAACTTTTCTAATCACTTACATAACGTAAAACGTACAATCTTGCCACCATAGGTACATATAAGCAACTCTACGAAAAATAGTGACTTATATTTCAAAAGGAAACAACCTGAATGGTAAAAAGTCTGTTTGTAGTGTTTAATTGTAATATAATACAGACTTTTTTTAATATAAGCTCTATACACTGATTTTTTAATCATAATTTTTAGTTATAAGGAGAATTTTATTCTTAATTAAAAAAATATTATATATAAAAATATTGCGAGTTATCGCAAAGTTGATTCTGTGATTTTTACTGTGATTTTTATTCCTTAATAAATGACTGATTTTTATTTCAATTTTGTTTTTTACCAATTAAAACCACCAGTCTTATATTATTTAGTGGGAGCAATAGACCCAAAAAAGAATTAATAAATTATTCCCATTCGTCCCCCCAAAAAATTTAGAGGGACCATCGGGAAAATAAATAACGAATTCCCGTTCGTCCCCCTCGGGGGACGAAGTCTAGGGGACGAAAGGGAATACACGGAAAAAAATACAACAGCTAAAGCGCGGTCACTGTCGGACATAGATAGAAAAGAAAGAGAAGCGCGATGACACAATTTATTGCAAAATATGAAGCAATTCTCTATTTACAAACAATCTATTGATTGGACAAAAAAATTAAAACACTAAGTATCAGGTTAATATGTTGCTTGAAGAACAAATTGAAAAAAAAAACCCAGAGTGATTGGATGTACCTTTAGTGGTATGGTTTTTAATCATTATAATACATTTTTAGAGGTATCTTCGTGACTTTTTTCTATCGTACCAAATTAGTTGTATTATATTTTCAACACATTATCTAACTAGCATTTATATCCTGGAGAATATCATATATTTTTCTCATTTTGTTTACTGCAGTGGATCATATACTTTAAGGCATTATAAGACTTGCGTTTAGGTCATGTAGTTCCCCTCTCATCGTGAAAACTTAGGTGAAGTCTCATTCATATGCTAGGGATTGACACTATTCACAGCTCACAATAAACTCACTTCACCTAGGTTCTGACGGTGAGATTTTTACAGAATAGATTGGCTGTTGAGGGGAAGCGCCAGGTTGCCCGCGAAATTCAAATTTTCTTACGTTTTTTGCAATTTGCAGGTCAGTTTCAGGTTGTATTTTGAACAAAATATGATTCGTGACCGTAAAAAATATATATTTACAGAATTATAATCATTGAAACCATCTATCAATACAAACCATTAAGTTCATTAATTAATCCCAATGAATCACTTTTCATGAAATAGTAATTTAATGGGATTATTAGACTAAGGCTATTAAAACAGTTTTGATGTTTTGGTTTTCATTTTAGATTAGTTTTATTGCGTACATTGTTTTCAAGGAATAGTCTGCTTTGAAACACTTCTAATCCAGTGATAATATCCGGAACGATGATGTAGGTAATCATTATCCTGTCGTTTTCCAAAATGGGATTGGTGCAGCATATTATATTCTTCTAATAGTTACAATTCTACCAGCCGCCGAGCCATAATCTCAGTAGGTATTTATCCCATTTTAGGTATATCATCATTTTCATTCCACAATCCATCCATCGTTACTTTGGCATTCTTATACTTTTAAAACCATCCATTTCATACTCGAAATTTTCGTCACAGGGTTACAATAAAAATGTAGGCATTTCCAAGAAAATAAGACTAGGGAAAATGTTTGTCACCTTACTTTTAAACCCAAACTACTTATAGAGTAGTTAAAGATAACAAAGACCGAATCAGATTTTAATCTCGCAACGTTCCTACTCATTCAATCATCCATTTGTGTGTTGCTAGATCTCCTGTTTCCATCAAAACTTATTAACTTCTCTTTTTCCAGGTTACGAAGAGACATTCACCATTTCGCAGTTATCACCGAAATCTGCGATTGCAGACCAGTTCTTCCAAGATGCAGTGATGCAGACCAGTGTACCAGACAACGTAGGACTAAGGATAGAACCTAGCGTCAAATACGAGGAAGAAGAACCGCCTGTGATCACTCATGAAGACTTAGAAGAGCATATCATGATAGCAAAGTCAGCAGACCCAGTTAGAGAATCAAGATCGATTAATATTGAAGAAATTCCGACGTCGAACAACGAAATTGATAATCATTTAGAGTTGCATAACAAGAGAAAGTACTATGATATACACCCGACGAAAACCATGGGTTATTTGAGGAGTGATGATGACGTTATACTGTCTTCCGAAGGGTTTGGAGATAGGCTTGAGTTCAAGTTTCCGGGGGAAGGGAAGAGGGTTCCAAAAGCGCGCGCACTGGCGCCTATGGGACCCAGAATACGGCCTACTGCAGTGCAGCCGATCTTTGCGACAGCTACCCCTAGGAGGGAGGAAGGAAGACAAAATACTGAGATCCAAAACATTATAACAGGGCTCGTCAAGTTACTGAATGGTAACGTCAATGTCCAACAAGCCAATTCTCAGCTTTTAAGGCCAGGAAGGCCTATGGCATCGAGGATCAATAACAGAGGTCCTCCGAAAATATCTGATGTTCCACCGCTACTAGATTATGATAAGCCTGTAACTCCACCTCCTCATCATTACCATCCTACCAAGACGCCTCCTCCATACCCATTTGATAGGCCACCAGTCTACGTCAATTTGCCTGAACAAATAGTCCCTCCACTGAACAGGCCAGGTTTTCATCGGCCAATGCCACCCTGGCAAAGGCCGCGACCTAGACCTCCAAATAGGAGACCTAACCCAGGTTTACCTATGTATAAACCTAACCTCCCACCCCTACCAAATATGCCAGATATTCCAGATGTACAAATGAAACCAGAGGAAACAGTTAGCGAGAATGAGACGACACACTCAGAAAATAATCACCTCCACGAGGAGCCTGAAGTTCCAGCAGTTACTGCAGAAATTAATACAACAGAACCTGATACAACTAAAGTTGAAGAGAAAGAAGAAACAACAACAGTTGCCGACACAACAACTTCGTCCACCACAACTACTACCACCACAACAACTACAACAACAGAGAAACCAACAACGACAGAAAAACCCACAACAACAGAGAAACTAACTACAACAGAGAAACCGACAACCACAGAAAAGCCGACCACAACAACGGATAAAAAGATCGAAAAGCCAAAACAAGACAAGAAAAAAGATACAGTTTTTGGCGAGAAAGAGAAACCTAAAGATAGGATCAAAATTGATGATAAGCCTTATAACAAAACGAATGTAGCGAAAGATGATTTTCTTGATCAAGTGATTCAGATTATTGAGCCGTCTCTGCTTGATATAAGGTCTAGTAGTACTATGTCTACTGATATTCCGACTCCTACTGAGGGACTGGTTAACCACGCCCCGTCAGTCAGTGTGGCGACGACTTTATCATCATCCTCTTCTACAGTGGAAGTTATAGAGACATCGTCTATTAATACGGAGCCGTTGCCAAGTAAGCTAGGTTTGATTTTATTACTTTAGATCATTTTGATATAACTTATTTCATATCTTCAAAAGGCAATTAAATAATATTGATTGTCATTACTTTCTGGTTTAGATAGTAAAGCTTTGTAGTTAACAATAATAATAATAGCTTTCACTTCACCAAGCTTTCTGAAACCACCCCCAAATGCTAACTTACGATAGGTATGGATCCAGAAGTATTTATAACCAACTTCTTCTACCATCAACTGTTAGCTACTTAGGTCATATACTTTTAATAAATAACATGTAGTAATAATTACGAAATCAATTATTTTATAAAAGATATTTAATTCTATAAATTGGTTTAAAAAACACTTTTACTGAGCTCGCCGTTGATGAGGTGATTTACATACAGGTTAAAGAGCTTGGGAGATGTCAGTCCTCTCTATCTCACCCCGCTCTCGAACCTGTATGCTTCAGAGAGTGTATTAGCACCCCTCACAAAAATTTGTTTTGTCCTTTCAGCATCTCAAGGAACAATCCCCTATCATCCGTACCGGCCCCGGCCCGGAATAGTCCTCGATGACACGGACTTCAAGCCGCACGGTTCCCGCTACCGGCCCGTGACTGAGGCGTCCGTGATTACCGCGCAGGAACCTCGGCCACCGGGATACGGGGAGATATTTGACGTGACAGTGTCGGCCATACAAGGGTTGGGGGAAAAGGGGGGTGCTGCTTCAGGTGAGTTCTTTTTTAAAGATAATATTATAGTACCTACGCCTGTGGTTTTTGACTGACTAAGGTCTATATTTGAAATCAGAATCTGAGACAAATATGACGTTCAAATTCCATTGCAAAAAAAAGGACCCTTTTGTAACAATCGTCACTCACAAATCAAGTTAGAATTCTAAAGTAAATGCTAAAGTAGATAGTTGAGTAAGTGGGCGATGGAATATAAACCGTCCGAGATTATGAATTCAAGTATTCTAGAGACAAGCGCGACTTTTGAACGTGAGGGTTCGCTTCCCAGGTCGGGAAAAGCGTTATTGAGTTTTTCCATTAGGTAGATCAATCTCAGTAGCAGGCTGGAGTCTTAACTTGTCCGGTTGATGTCGATAGGGTCGTCTCATGTCGCCCCCTATAACGTGGGACTTAAACATAGCTTGCGAAATGTGGGTGCGCAATACAATACAATTCTGCCTACCCCTTCGATGGATACAGGGTTATGTTATTTCCAAAAAGCTGACTCAGATTATTTGTCTGCCTATGTTGTCTCACTGTTCAGCAAAAATCTTGATTATCTTTCACAGTTCCATACCTCTTTATATTATGCCTTTTATTGAATACTGTAATAATGAAAATTTTCAACCCCGCAATTTCAGTGCACATCGAAAACGTGAACCTGTCTGGGCACGAACACGACGACATTATCGTGTCCGCCTCAGGGGCGCAAGGGTTCGTCTCCATCGACGGCAAGAGGACGTACCTGAACCTGTTCGATACCTCCACTCCTGGGCCCAGCATCAGACCTACCAGGGTGCAGAGTTTACCGCAATCTGGTGAGTGTATTAGAATCCTGGAGATCAAGACCCCTAGCCCAGAAATTATATGTCTCCAAGCAGTTGGGTTTCCCCAAATCTTGTAAACATAATTTCTTGGTTAGGAACATCCATCCATACAAACTTCATATTATTAGGGACGAATTTTCAAAAATCCAAACTCTTGCATCGATATACATAGAAAAGAAACTATGCACAGGTTATAAATACGTATAATGTAGTAACTCTGTCTGCCTGTCTGTTATTTTTTCACGTCTAAACCACTGAACTGAAGGGTTGTGACCTGGAGAAGGATACAGGTTACTGACGGTGTAACAGGCACCAGTTAGCATCAAATATGTGAGGCGATCAATACCGACTGAATGACGTCGAACGACCGCAGTCTGGTTGTCTAAAATAGAGCCCATATGGCGCTGTTCTTATCAAACGGTGTCGAACCACTTATAACGATTATGGAGGGTAGATGTAAGGAGAACCGTCTTTGTGTATGATGAAATGTCCGTTAAAATGTGCTACATAAGGGTGGCGCTACAGTAGCCACCGGGTAAATTTTAAAAGCAATAATTTTAGGTTATGTTTACAAAATAATGTTGGACTACGTAAAATGTTGAGGTATGGTATATTGGACTGTCACTAACTACTGTAGTCACTAAAAATATTAAATTTTCTAACTTGGCATACTTTAACCGTTAATTTTCTAACTCGGCATGCTTCAGTCCGTTTGCCTACCTACGCTAGCGCCATTTTTGAGGGTTTTTGAACTATTATTTACGGTTTATGCTGGACACTTTTTAGATTTTCCCCACATATGAGATAGTTCTCCTTACCTCTACCCTCCATGATAAAGATACAAGATATGCATATTCATTTAAACATAACCTAATCTTCTTTTACAGTACCACCTCTCCCACCACCACCGTTAGCTCCAACACTAGGCACAGGGGAAGCTATCCCCGCGGATGACATCCCTCTGCCACAGCCACCACCGAGGAGACCAGCTCATCATCCACAACATCCAACACATCCAGGGGGGCATCCTCAGCTAAATCGACCGCAGCAAGGATTTAGGAGGCCGCAGCCGACTGTCAGGTATGGGACTGAGAATATTACATTTTGCAATGTATTTCATCACCATCACCACTTTTATTGGTCTATTTGTCTATGTAGCAGCAAGGTAATTTCAACCTTAATGAAGTTTTAATTTAGCGGGAATTGTTGTCAAGTGACACATAGGGGAAACTTGCCTAATTCGTACTTACGCCAAATTCGTACTCCACTTAAAACTCGGCTTTGGTAACAACTATCAGCGCCTCTAGTGTCAAAAAATAGAAATAACAGTCGGCCATTTCACCATCTGAGAGATAACACCTGTGACGCTGCTCTCGACAAAAATATTGCAAAAGTAAGTTTTTTTCAACTATTGTTGTAATATTTTTACACATTTCGTAAGAGTTTTATTCAAATAAGGTCGTGTATAACCTATTTTACGATTTGACACGTATTCATTTGTATCTTCGCGATTTCATCTGACGTGTAACGTGACTCGTAACTGTTGTCAATTTATTTGGCGGTAAATTTAAAATTTGTTTGGCTCTTGCTCCTATTTCGTACTCGAGTTAAATTCTTAAAACGTACCACGAACACGTACAACGAACCAATAAAAAAACCAAAGAATATAACTGCGATGATTGCCGAGAATTGGCGAAGACCATCCGTCGAATTTGTTAAGAATTACTACTTGTTTTAATAACACATTGTTGATTATGATGCTGATTCTCAATACTGTATACCAATGAATAGATCTCAAAGTACGAATTAAGGATATAGCAGTACGATTTGGGATGATTGGTCTTAAATCGTACTTTTTTAGTTTTTTTTTAAATTGTTAATTTTTTAGAAGTTTATAAGGTTTATGTTAAATTTGATTATAGAAACAATAAAGCATTTAGCAAACAAAAATTACTTTTAATTAAAACTAATTTATCTTTCCTAATTTTCAAAATATGATGGTTTTTTCTTAAGTGGTACGAATTAGGCAAGTTTACTCAAAACCTATTTATGAATAACTTAAATATAATACCAACATTACTATTATAATATCGTCACGGGAAAAAGCGAAACCATTCTTTCGGGGGGAATGACCGCCGTCATGTCTTAGAACCGATTAGAAGACTGGGACATCCACCAGCCTTTTAAGTCACGTATTTACGAGTTTCGAGTATGTGTGCCACTTGAGAACAAGGCAGAAACATACATTTATTTTCACTTGACGAAAATTCAGTATAAGAGAATTCTATGAAGAACGGCTAGAATGGAGAATCTCCATGGCTTCTTTAACTTTTTGGTCAACCACTCATTGTCATCCAGGATCCACCTATGCACACGAAGACAAAGCTTTCTCCTAATGAAAGAACTTCATAATCTTGTGTTTGTTTCAGGATCGACACGTGCATAGTTGGTGACGACTCCACTTGTGATCAAGCGCAGAACGAGAAGTGCAGGACTGAAGCCGGTAAGTCTATCTTATCAAGTGACTTTCTAAGGTATTACAAGGCACCACTGCCTATAGGCAGACCCACATTTAGGTGGGCCGCACCGCATTGCAAAAATCCTCCTGCATTTCGTACATTTAATACGGACCATCGCGCACTACTGGAATGCGATGTGCTGTGACCCGACGCGGCTGTAACGTGCGCTTTGCTTAAAGTTGAAGAAAATCATTGTGAGGAATGGTCTGTTATCACCAAGTGTCTCCTGTATGAAAAGAGACCTTTGGGCTGCACTGTGGTATTACCCAAATCACCACATTCTGCCCTTTGTCATCTTGCCCTTAGTCACCTTTTAATAAAGGCGAATAACTGTAATATTTTCTATGCCAGGATTCGCACAACCAAATAATGAAATTTTGCCGTATTTCGCAGGTATCTCAAGCTGTCAATGCCGTCCCGGCTACGCTCGTCGCATCCACCGCGACCCTTGCAGGAGAGTGGTGTCCCTACTCCTCAACTTGAGGGTCGACAGACTCTACGAGAGAAAGGTAAGGTCCATTATCATGGTTCGAAAGTTGTAGTCTAACTTGTGGCGGCATCTATTACACCTGATGGCATGCAAATCCTGCATCACGCAAGAAGAGCTGTCCGCGCGATTAGTAAAACTACAATCCTACGACACTACCCAACCAGACACAACACTCGTCTGGTCGTAGCTTTTCTAAGGAGGATGAGTAACTCTCTGCTCTATTCCTCATGCCTCAATAAGGCCTGTGTGAAGGATCTCGTTCGAGGTAGTACTATAGTATATCTGGATATCATTCATTTGCGAGAATCTTGACATAATTCAAAAAGAGGATTTAAAAGTTTCAAAGTAGCGATAAGAGTGCGACGAAGCATGAAGTCACATCTTTCTAGCTCCCTCATTTTTAGGCTTTAGGAAAATTTCGTTTTTGTACCAAAAATAATATAATTTTCTGCGTTCACCTGTATACTTAACTCAAGATTGCAGATTTTTTTGTTATGTCACCCTTTTTGCCAATGAGCGATATGTGCACTGACAAGCTGCTTTGTGTGAAGGGCACATATCGATGGCCTAGAAGACAAATGTGCTAACTACAAAATTTTTATAAAATTACATTTTAATGCCAAATGTATTAAATGAGCATGCTCTACCGATCGCACTTATCCAAATGACATAATTCCGTCTCTTTCTGTCTAAACTGTATTTGTACATTCATAGTAAGTGATGTCATTTTATAGTATCTAGAAGTTATGAATCATTAAAAACAGTCCTCCTGAAAAATTGGTAGGTGTAATTAGCATGTTTGTCTTCTAGACCATCGATATGACATTTCAGCATTGCGATTCTGTAACCATCTCACCGTGAAAACTTAGGTGAAGTGAGCGTGGAGTGAGCTGTCAGTGTCGTCCCAATGATGCTAGGGATTGACCAAGCATTACATTTTTACAATCATAATCGAGATTTTAATTATGTTTTTTTAATGTTAGTTCTGTTGATCACTTTATATTATTTCAAAGCTAGTATTATTATTTAGAGTATGTTTTTATAAAACAGTAACACAGACATTCAGTCAGAAACTAGTTTAGGAAATCAAAATAAAAGAACTTATTTGAGTTTCTAACATAATTTCTGTTTTGCCGTTTTATTTAAAAAATCCGTAAAAAGTCATTTTTAGCTACTTAAATACTAGCCTTGAAATAATAAATGATACATGATTTTATTTCTGTAAGTAGGTTTGAACAAACACTTTTACACGTCAATCATAATTATTTTAAAAACTAGATGAGGTTGGCATTTCCTATCTGACTACTCTGAGACGAAAGGCCGAAACAAACTAAGAGGTCACAGTCTCTTTTAAAGTCCAGACAAAATCTTGGTCAGATCATGTGAAATGGTCTTTTGAGGAAAGAACCACACAGATTGAGTGGACCTCTCCAGTCAGTGCACGCAATTGTCAGCAATCGTGCAGCTCAACTTATCGACGAACAATACCAAAGAAAGGACATTTGAGTAGGCCGCATAAATTACCTATAAATATATTAATTATATTAAATATAAAATGATCAACTGAATTAGCATTTAAAAAAATATTTAAAATCTCGATTATGATTGTAAATGTAATGCTTGGTCAATCCCTAGCATCAGTGGGACTTCACTGACAGCTCACTCCACGCTCACTTCACCTAAGTGTTCACTTCACGGTCACATTTTTACAGAATCGACATACAGCTTCGTCTCTAGGATGGCAACATATCTGCGATGCCTTTCGCATTACAGATGTTCATAGATGGCGGTGACCGGTGAACGGAATGTTTATTTGCGTTCACTGGCGGTGACCACATACTCGTATAATTTTTCTTGGATTTTTCTCATGAATTTTGTTTACTTTTAGGTGGCATGGGACTCAAAACTAGCTGATAAGGACTCGGATCCTTATCAACAACTGAGCTATGAAGCTGTCAGAGCTGTAAGTATACTAATAAGCTTTTAATATCATCGTCATTATAATAATAATGACTTGTTGGTCTCGTGGTTGTACCTAAGCGTGACTGCTGATTTTCTCCTGGGTTCAAAATCAAACCATTTATTTCAATTAAAGGCACTTTTGAATTGTCAAGGAGGCAGTCAGTCAGAAATATGAAGCTAGTTACCCATTACAAAGCGTAGTAGGTACCTATGGAGAAGAACGGGCAAGAAACTCCATGGACACTCTTTTAAATTATATTGTTACATAAATATTAGTTACATAATTAATGTTGAATTTATAATTATATGTGAGAATGATGTAAATAAGACGTACACGTTAAGTGTCCAGAGTACTGCAAATAGAAATAAAAAAACAACGATCCAAAAATAAAATAATTCAAATAAGCTATGGCACCTAAGAGATGACCAGTCCCAACTGACACCGCCCGTTCACGAACATGACGCATGGATCAGCACCATTCAGCTCAACCATTTTGTTTGATTCCCAGATCTGACGAAGTTTTATTAGTATTTTCTATTAAGGAATTTCTGAGTAGCAGCAGCGAGTCTGGTTTTGTGTCCGAATGCTGGCAATAGGCAGTCCGCTCGCCCCCTATTACATGGGATTTAAACATAACTGGCTAACCGTGGGTGTACTAAGCCTAATCCTTCTATGAATGCAGGACTTTTTTTTTGTTGATTTTGGGAAATCATCAAATAACTTCTCCCGCTCTGGGTAGAGCAGGAGGGCGTTTCAGACTCTTACTGACTAAAACCCACCCGTGTTCCTTCAGCTGCCTGTGCCAGGGGCCACGGTATCCCTTCCGGACTTTACCGCAACCCTAGCAGGCATCGGCCCTAGCAAACCCCGTCATTGTTGCTGACATCTCATTGAGGCGCGCGTGGAACCCAACGCGCCGTCAACTCGGGCCTGGTCCTTATCGGACGGCGAGCTACCCATTGCTCGCCGTCCGCAAGCCCGCGCCTGATACCCGAAGCCCAGGGCGTCTCCTGCGGCGGATGAATGCAGGCCTGAATGTAACCTTTCAATTTTTTTTTCTCTTTACAGATCGACTCAGCATTCTCAATGACGCCATTCTCGGATGATTTCGTGAGTGGGTCTGTGAACTCGGTGCACAAGGGAGACGAAGATAACCGCGGGGTCTATGTTAACCTCACCATCTTGGTAAGAGCTTACTTTGTTTTTAACTTAGAATTTTATAGCACTGCCGGATCACCATCTGCGTAGCCTTTTCCCAAATATGTTGGAGTCGGCTTCCAGTCTAACCGGATGCAGCTGAATACCAGTACTTTACATGGAGCGACTGCCTATCTGACCTCCACAACCCAGTTACTGGGTAATACGATACCCCTTGGTAAGACTAGTTGTCAGACTTTCGGGCTTCTGACGACCCGTAATGACTGTCAAAGATCTACGAATGACAGCCGGGACCAACGGCTTAACGTGCTTTCCGAGACACGGAGGGGTCTTGGTATGTAAAGATGGTCAACCGTCCACGCAGCGCGATAAGCGTAGCTTAACCTGATCGACCGACCCTTGCGGCTGTTATTACTAAGCCTTAAGCCCCACTTTATAGCGCTGCTAGATATACATTTTAATACTTCAACTCAAGGTTCAGGCACTCTATGAAGGTCGTCGCTTCATCTAACCTTTGGATCCTCCTTTATTTTGAGGAAGCGCTGTGTTATAAACCCAAAATATATAGTTAGGCTAAAGTGGCAATAGGTCAAACATATTGGCCCTCACACTGATGGCCATTGCCAAAAGTAAAACACCATTTTACAGACTTACGATATGAATTACCAACACCAACCGGTCTATTCTGTAAAAATCTCATCGTGAAACCTTAGGTGAAGTGAGCTGTCATCACTCCACTTAAAGCGAGGGTTCGCTAGGGATTGACACAATTGACAGCTTACTTCATCTTTTTGACAGTTTCCACAGAATAGATCGGCAGGTACAAGTGGCGGAGACTGCTATGCAAAGCTGAATTTTTTTATAATGATATTTGGTAACTTTTTTTTCGTACAGGACTCTTTTGTGGTCGATATAACTGGAAAATTTCCCTATCTTCCAGATGCTAGAGACAGCGGAAACCCTTCGTCCACAAGTAGGCACGGACATACAGAAGCATCTGCTCGGAGTCATCCGTAGACGCTCCAACAACGTGGGCGCTTCTGCGCTGTTCGTCGATACACCGGCTGGAAGCGTACTACCATTACACGGTGAGTTTAGGTTAACCATTATCCCCATCATCACCATTTCAGCCGGAAGACGTCCACTACTGGACATAGGCCTCCCTCAAGCATCGCCACATCGACCGGTTCTGTGCGATGGTGATGCGTGAAGGCCGCAGGCTTCATAAGGTCAGCGGTCCACCTAGTAGGAGACCTTCAAACGCTTCGTCTTCCGGTACGTGGTCGTCACTCCAGTACCTTTCGGCTGATGGGGCCGCAAGGGTCGGGCTGTGGCGGCATCTACATCGCCACATGCGAACAACGCATCACACTGACGTCACGCAAAATCCTGCATCGCGCAAGCAGAGTTTACCGCGCGACTAGCATATATACAACATCCCGACATCAATCGTCGGGCAGTTGCCCACCAGACACGACACCCATCTCATCGGAGGATCCTTTCCTATGGGGGATGAGTGAATTTTACACTCTGTTCCTCATATCTCTATACTGCTCTCGCGGCCATCTGTTCTGCGAGCAATGTACCCTACCCACTGCCTCTAAACGTTTGGCAGTTCTGCAGGCTATGTCGGTTACCTTAGTTCTGCTGCAGATCTCTTCATTTCTGAGTCGATCACGCAGGGAAACTCCAAGCTTAGACCAAAGGGACAGCTTAGCCTAGGACTTACTAAGAAAAAAGAAGTAGGTACGGACACATAGAAGCACTTGCTGGAAGTCATCCGCAGACGCTCCAACAACGTGGGTGCTTCCGCGCTGACTTTGGCGGGAACGCCTGCTGCGACTTGCCGCACGCCCGCCTTCGGTTGTTTCATCGGCACTAAATTCGAATGACGCGGCAGGCGGCCCTCTAAATTAAAGAAGCAAATGAGTTGCCTATAAAAGTACCTTGGGCTCGCCTCAGTCTTTTTTGAGGACTAAATATTTTTACTTTTTTACACAGATGTGGACGAGTGCTCGTCCCCGGATTTGAACGACTGTCACCAGCTTGCATCCTGCACTAATACTTGGGGAGGATTTAGGTCAGTATCAAAATATTTTTACCTACTTAATTGGCACACTATTGCTTAGGTACCTACAGTTAATATTTTCGCATTGAACCTACTCATTATAATTAACAACTTTTGCTAAGGGACCAAACACGAACGAAATCGCGAAAAACAAATCTGCTGCTCCATATATGTATTTCTCGTAAAACTGTAGGGAACACCGTTTTTTAAGAGGTTTTCAGATATTTCAATTTCACATTGACAATTAATGTGTGATGTGACATAAAGTCAGAGCATTTATTTAAATAGGCACTTATAAGGCACTTTTGAACGTCAAAATTGAATTGATTCTAGTCGCCCCTTCCAAAAGATAGTTTCGTATGGAGAAGAATGGACAAGAAACTCCACCGTTACTCTTTTAATTTTTTTTACAATATTTTGTATACATTAATCATATAATTATATGTGACGTTGTATCAAAACAAAGTGGACAACATAGAATCGTGTTTTGGTGTCTCAGTCAAGACGCTACTTATAATTACCTCAGCTGCACTTAAGAAGGGTTAAAAATGAATTCAGATGGCTTTTGAATGTTGGCAGTACTTTTTATGCTCCGAAAGTTTTATTTAAATTATAATTTAACTTTTTAGGAATTAATATAAATGAATTGGTTTTTTTTCAGATCAGGATTTAATAGCTATAGTTTTTCACGTTAACCAGTATTAAAAAAAAATATCATTGTTATTTCATCCACTGATTATTTTTTCTGTTTAATTTGGGGATAATGTAGTGGGCTGCATCGTTGATCCTTAATTGTTATCCGTATGTGGTATGTACCTAGTATGTCGTAGATGTTTATCGTTTCATACTAAATAAAATAAAATACATTTGTTGTTATTTTCAGTCCACCTAAGCTCTTAAAGCAAGTCCTCCAAAACTGACGAACCGTCTCCTTCCCTCCACAGATGCCAGTGCCCGGACTCGACCCTGGACGCGAGCACGTCGCCCCTGCAGTCAGGCCGCGAGTGTCGCTCGTGTGCCTCCTCACACTGTAACGATAGGGGGGCCTGCAAGTATGCGAATGGACAGCCTTATTGCAGGTACGTGCAGCTTTGCAAACGGAATGTATTTAATCGTCCCTCAAACTATTCCTACTTTGATTTCCTAAAAATACAAATCGATCCTTATATATTCGGTCAGGGTGCCCGTGCCGTGCCCTAGTGATCTAATTACTGAGATCAATTTTAAACAAAGACCAGAGAAACAAAACAAGATCATTAAGTAAAAATAAGGGGTGATTTAATTAAGATTTGAAATATTGGTTTTTAATATAAAATAGCCAATTATTTCAATTGCTAGGAAGGGTTTTTAATGGCTAAAACGGGGTACCTTTATAGAATTACTATCTGTCACAGAGGTTTTTCTCGTTTATGAAACGTAGGAATTTGAATTTTGGCACAACGCCACTCTCCATGCAATGCCAATTCTCGACGACATGCGACTCACACAGACCATGCCATGATCATGCTCAGACTGTGTAGTCTGAGATTTATTTGGAATGTCAGAGCGATCTTAAAACATTAAAAGAAAGTATAGAGGTACGAGGAACAGGGTGTAAAGTTCACTCATACCTCCATAGAAAAGGGAGGATCCTCCGACCAGACGGGTGTCGTGTCTGGTGGGCAACTGCCCGACGATTGATGTCGGGAAGTTGTATATAATATGCTAGTCGCGCGGTAAACTCTGCTTGCGCGATGCAGGATTTGCGTGACGTCACTATGACGCGCAGCTCGCATGTGGCGATGAAGATGCCGCCAGTACAAAAGTAAATAAAACTAGAAAAAAAAACAATTTTCTTGTAAATGTTGTTGTTTTACACGATCAGAAGTGCCTTTCAATGGCCTACTTGAAATAACTTTACTTCCAAGGATCATCTGGTTCGTTAGTCCATTGTCAGGTAAACGTAAATTTTTTTCAAAGTTCGAGTTCACACTTTTAAAAAATAGGCTAGATCATGATACAATATAAACCCACAATCTCTTCGCAAATGTTTCAAGCACTTACGATTCAAGCACTTTTAACCCCACTTCTTACTCCACAGCTGTTCATCAGGCTACTATGGTTCAACCTGCGAAGTCGACGGAGAGGTGGTGGGCGTCGCGGTAGGAGCATCTCTCCTGGCTGCGCTGGTCATCGCTGTGACACTGGCCGCTCTTATGTCTTGGAGGTAAGCAGTCTTTGTGAAGGAGCTCGTCCGGGAACTGCTACCTCCATACATATGTACACCGACCAGCGGCTGTGTGCGGGGTGTGTGCTGGTGTAGTCACAGGCTTATGACACGTTATAGGTAGCTTTGTATCTAGGATGGCCAGCAGATGCAGATTGCAGATGTCCATCGGCGGCAGTGACCACTTGCTATCTTGTCTATTCTGTAAAAATCTCACTGTGATAACTTAGGTGAAGTGAACTGTCATTCCACCTGATGCTAGGGATTGACACTGTTGACAGCTCACTTCAAGCTCACTTCATTTAAGTTGGACGGCACCGTTGGCGCAGTGGTTAAGTGATTGATTGCTGCGTTGCGTGTCGCGGGTTCGATTCCCGCACGGAACAAGTATTTGTATGACCTGCAAGTAGTTGTTCCGGGTCTGGCTGTTTGTGTATGTGAGTTTAAATGTTTGTAAACGCACCCGCGATACAGGAGAAATTCCTGTGTAGGGAAGTTTCTACGGGGAGTCTTTTACAGAGTAGACTGGCTGGTAGGCCGTTGACTTGTCTGCCATCCAAACTTAAAAAAGTGATAAATGTAGCCAATATATTCTTCAACAATAACGTAAAATGTGTAATTTTAAAATCCAATAGAATATAGGCTTTTACTCAGGATCAACACACACTGAAGATTATAATTTTAAGACGAGAATCATGACCTTAGAGAAATTTTCATAAATATTTCGTTCTGGCCTTCACCCAAATCTGTTAAACATAACTTTATTATGTAACACCATTCACAATCGCCTTTGCAACCCTTCCGCAGTCGCAAATGGTCCCGCGAGCAGAAGGCGGCTGGAATGGGCTCTCCCATCTTCAACTACATGGCAGCCAACACCATCAAGACGCCGCCTGTCGGACAACCGCCCTACCAGGTAAATATATATAACGGCGTAGGATAGCCTTTACCAGAAAAGGTCTTCGTATAAATGGTTCAGCAGCTTCAATATCATCAGGATTGTGCCGGAATATAGCAGTTTGTCGTGGACAGGGTACGACAACGGCTCCCCCTGACATCATCTCTGTCGTCAGAAGACAGCTGCCACGCAATCATCGACGCTACGCTCTGCTCTTGTGACTGCCACCAGCCTGTGTCACTCTATCCAACCTTTTCGGTGATTCCAGTAACTTCGTAACAAAACGGGGTGGTGCAACTTGCTGCGCCCGCGCCGTCATATCATTAGCTGAGCAAACTTTTACTGTCAGGCTCTTTGTCAGTGTTAAGACTAATTTGAAAGCATCTTAAAGGTGTTACCATTAATTTAACTGTGTACATCGCCATCTATGGCCCAATTGGAGGTCCCTGAACCGTCTCTGAACCTAAGTAGAAAGATGTAAATGCAACCTCATAAAGTGGGGCTACCTCGATGGTTCGGCAGCTGGGTGTCGATGTGGAGCTGATGAGCAAACCATGTCCCACGTCCTATCTTGCCCTCTGTGCTCCAAAAAATGTGACCTCTGCGCTGCGACCGATGATGTCGGGGAAGTGGCAAGTTTTGAGCCAACAAAATCTAATTCACTGTCGAGCCACCGACACGACGAAGAAGAAAAAGAAATGTGTACAACGCCAACTTAGGGTAGTTTTAAACATGTTGAATTTGGCACATTAGTATGTAGTTTGGAAGTAGCGTCAACATAAAACGCTACACAATTGTGACGCAGTTTTGTACCTCGCGACGATAAACGATTTTGAGAGAATATGTTGTTATTAGTAAATAGGAGGAGATTGCTGCCTCTCCTCTTGCCGTAATCTTCGTCGATTTTTATAAAAAAAAATATAAAAAATAAAACTTCCCACAAAAAGTTCAAATACTATAGGTAAGTATATTTTTTTTTGGAAAAACAAGGCACAGTGTTATGAGTAGAAAAGCCAAGTTTATTTCCCGATATTTAAATGGTCAATGATGACCCTCCATTTTAATTTATTTGAGTGTTGTATTAATGTTGATGTTTTATTTCAAGGTAACACTGGAAGAAAGGATGCGGTGGGCGCAGATAGCTGAGGCTATGGCACAAGCTAGTCATTACGCGGTGAGTTTATTATTTATAATACTTACTTCTCAATGTGGGTTCCAGAAAACATCCGGCGATATCAAGACAGACCTAAGAGAAGATGGCGGGTCGAGCTTGACACCTACAGACAGGATTGGTCCACACTAGCTCAAGACAGAGATGGATGGAAAGGAGGGATGTGAGGTTTTTGCCAGGCAGTGGGAAAAATAGGCTAAAATACACAAAAAATACTGAAGAATTAGATCCATTTATAGATACAATAAAGATATTTTATGTTACATCTAGTGATCTACACTAGCAACATACAACGCTAATTTGAATCCCAATTTCTGACGGTCTTTCTTAAATTTTTTTGACGGTGTTAAGTTTTTACAGCACAACTTCGGAGATAAATAAAAAATAAATTCATTTAATTTAATATACTACTACTCCTTCTTATCTCGCGTCTCACTTCCAATACCTATGTTCTTCTCACGCTAAGAATCTGCGTTCTTCTAACAATCTTCTTCTACTCTGTCCTTCTCATACTTCTGACTTTGTTCATTCTTCCTTTCATATTCAGTCCATTCTTCTTTGGAATGCGCTTCCTCTTGATATCAGGACGGCTACCAGTCGGTATGCATTTAAGCGGAAATTGCAGAGTTATTTTCGTAACAAATAGAGTAGAGTCATCTTAACATCTCTCTTCCTTGAATTTGTATAAGTATTTATATATATTTATGTAAGTATATAGTATAGTAAATAGTATGTATGTGTATAGGACTTATTTATGTATTTGTGTACGTTGTTTTGATAGTTTATTTTTTTATCATTGTTAAACATCGCTCAAAATCAATCCTTTCCTTTTCTTTCAATTAAAGCACCTGCCATCTAATCTCTTCACCACCCTTGGTTGACTGGTAGAGAATGCCTAAGGCATTAAGTCCGCCTTTGTACCTTTTGTGCGAAAAGTAATAAATAAATAATATACTATGGTACTTCCTTGACGTCGGCAAAAAAAAGAAAGAAAATACGTTTATTTGCGGTAAACACGACGCAGCGAACGATCGCTTACACAAAAAAGAACAAGTTGGGGAAAATATGCGTCACATCCACGCAAAACGGCGATCGCTCAGCATAATGCTACGACCCTATGCGAGACAGAGCCTCAGCGCTGGATTTCAGCGACAGCCGACATTGACGTGTCGTCGTCAACCGGTGTAGCAAATGCTAATATACAATAACAAATAAGAAATAAAATAAATACACATTACCTAGTTCTAAGTGTTTGTTTAAACAATATTTATAAAATGGTAACATTCCTTTGATAATCTGTGCGCGCAGCTGTCGTAAAACTATAGGCAGAAGCCGCGGGTACAGTTTACCTATATTATACAGAGTTGAAACGACAGAGGTGCTTTCCTTTAAACTGCTTATACTAGGTACCATTTTCAAGCTCTGTGCCAAAAATCTATTAAATAGGAGCAGTAGTTTAGTCGCAAATTATTTTTTAATTTTTTGTCTCGTTTGAACACGATGTATCTTTCCTAACAGCTGAATAAATCTATACGCATAGGTCATGCATCTTAAAACGATAAATCTGAGTATAACCTACGATGCGTTGTTGCCGCTCTGACGCAAGTCACAAGTACAACCAAATATGTTCGCTAAAAAGATGGCAGTAAATACACACACACTTGCACTGTCATTACAAAGGCTGCTTGCGTTTTACTCAGATTTGTAAGCTAGGTAGTTAGTTTGTTTGAAAAAAAATAAAAAATAATTTTTGGTGCTTTTTATTTTTATACCGTATTGAATTAATACTAAACACGTATAGTATACGTAGTGTAATTTAATGCCCTTCTGTCATATGTATACATATTATGCATGTCAACTCTGTATAATATCACGCCGGTGACCCCCGAAAGGTTAAGCAGTGGTGTAACTATAGTAGGTAGATAGGTCCAGTTAATTAAGTTGAAGCTTCATGTAATAGGGGGCCAGCCGCAATTTGTACACAGCAGCAGGTCCAGTTACCACAAACTGTCAAATTTTCTCATTCGATTTTCAACTTAACCTTCAACATTTTAAGGTCTAAAATCATTTGGAGAAATTTGACAGTTTCGTATAACCTGATGTGCTGGCGGCTGTACATTGAAAATACCTGTGATTGATCGAAATGTATTTTTGTTTAATTTGTAGCCGGAAGCTGCGCAGATGGCAACCCGTCCGTCATCAGCCATGTTCGGAGGATACCCCACACTGCCGCCAGTGCCGTTACCCAGGTAATTAATCCGCATGAACATTCAAAATCAAAAGTCATTTACTCAAACTAGGCTTAAAATCAGCACTTTTTGAACGTCAAAATTACACAAGACGGTCCTCCAAGACCTCGTTACTACTTCCTAGTGCTTTAGCTGGAAAGAAGAAGTGGCGCGAAAAAATCCCCAGCAGACCAGCTGTCTGTTCAGTTAGAAAAACTTGATTCTATACAGTAGTATATAAAGTGGTACATTACGAAACACAAAACATTAAAATTAAATTATTTGCCATACGACAGCTAAAGTATTTTTATTATACGACGTGGCACGCGCTTTAGTTGTGGTTACCAAGTGTATAAACACGCTGTGAATGTGTTTGTAAGCGCCGCGCGCTGGAGCTCTCGACACCGTCCAAGACAATGGTAAAGACGGAAATGTGCGTTATGTGCTGACGCTACTTGTCTTCACACACACATCAACAGCGTGTTTGAAGACATGGTTACCACAAGTAAAGCGCGTGTCACTTCTTGAGATAAAAATACTGTAGCATACGCCATTACGCCAGTATACCAACAAAAATCTTCGAAAACTTTACTCAAGCACAAAAAAATAATAAAAAAAGATGTAAACAGAACTTGATTGATACCTAAACAAAAGCCTCCAGGCACATAAGGCGTGCCCGCTTATATATGCAATAAACATGATTATCTATAAGTAGCTGTAACTCAAAGTTACAAAATGATAAACTAGGACCATCGAAGTAAAACCAACTTTTTAACTTTGGCAAGTTTTGTACTTAGTGCTAGCAAGTTTGAGCGCTTTTATAATTTTTAACGTGGCGATATTATCGTGGATGTCCACGTCACGGCACCACGATAACACAGGGAAATATATGAAAACGATTTTAAATTTCCGCCCACGATAACGTTATACATTCACATATTTCCATACATTTTATAGACGTGGACGTCCACAATAATATCGTCACGTTAGAAATTATAAAAGCGCACCTTCACTAAAACTATCATCCGATTCGATAGTTGAACTGTAATAGCGCTTATTAAATACCAGGATATATTATAGTGTTGTCCACAGGATGGGCATGCACGGCGGCCATCACAACGGTACCTTGAACACAGTAGCTTCAAGGGCAAACACCGCAGCCTCCCACCACAACTTATATGGTAAGCAACAACCTTTTTGGGCTGCATTCATAAGTTTTAAGGATTTTCATTTACATCCCTTTAAAGGGTATTTGTAATAATTTCATAATATATAAGCTAACAGACTTAAAATAATATTAATAATATGTACACCTACATATTTAAAAAATTGAGTCATCGCGGGACGCCTTGCGGATGTGAAACATCGAAAACCATTTTTTGGTTTATAAAAGAAAATAAATATGGCATAATCAAAAACCAAATATTAAGATTTTTTTATACAAATAAATTGTTCTTTATTTAAAATATAGCGTGGCGACGCGTCGCCACGGCATGCGTCACCACGCCAGCAATCGGTTTTACATGTGGCTATAGATGTTTCACATCAAAAGAAGGAAAAGAATCATAGGCCATCAAAAAATTCGTCTGCATCGCTGTCAACAGGAAAAGTACTCAAAAGGCTGGCAGCATTGCCACGTTGTATGGCAATGCTGATTCTTTGTCCAAAGTCATAAATCATTTATTAACAACTGAACAACTTTCTCCAAGGGACCAACATCGTAATCGAGAAAAAATTATCAGTTATTCCGTACAAAACTTTAATACCTACTCGACCTAAATGTACGGGTAACTGATAATTTTTTCATCATTACAAAGTTGTTCCCCTAGAGAAAGTTGTTCAGTTTGATAGTCTGTACCATACCCCCTTCTGATACACCCTGTATAAAGATTATAAAGAGAGCGCGGGCGTAAAAATGTGTGTAATAAAGTAACTATAGCCAGCCGACCCTCGATAATTTAATTAAATAAGCCTTGATAATATAAAACAAATACTTTTCAAATACAAAGATTTATCTACATTTAATTATACAAATTAATTAATAATAAATAGCAATAGAAATCAATGTCAATCTAAGAAAGAGCAAGAAATGTGGCCTTCACGGGACGTCCGAGTAATGACAGCATGAGCGAGCGTGAGCCGTTTGCCGTCTGGCATACGAGTCGGTCTTACCCGCACCAATAGATGTTGCACATCAAATATAATATATAAAATTAAAAAAGTCAATAATTCAATTCAAATAGCTTTCACGGATGACGAACGACTACTTACTTTTTCTGTGTGTCTTATGAAAACCATCAGCTATAATGTTCCCGCTGCTCAGGCCTCTCCGTTAGAGGATAGAGAGTGAAGTTTCTCATGAAGATAATACGAAAAGTGTAACACTTTTGTCCCTTATTCTTGAGCACGCCCTGTGTGATTGGCTTGAGTCACGCATTTTATCACGGTTTTTGCTCCCAAACTATGATCAAAATGTGTGACTCAAGCCTATCACAGTAGGCCGTGCTCGCCCCGCTGGACAATTAACACCTTATATGTATGTATTTAAAATTACCTTTTTTTACAGGCTACACCAACCATATGGCAACAGAATCCACGAGCTCTGAAGCGTCTTCTCACGTTCAAGAGAGAGCTGATCTGTTGGTGCCGCGACCGAAGTCTAGAGCGAGGAGTATGCATGTTAGTAATTACTTCCATACTCAAACATTTATTGCATTCCACAACCAGTCTAACTAAGGGGTATCGTGTTACCCCGTAACTTGGTTGTGGAGGTCAGATAGGCAGTCGTGCAGTAAGTTGTACAACAACGGTTTCTCGGACTCCTACGCTAGTTATAACTGTGTTTTAGGAGCCAATGGTGCCGATTCCCTTGTTCACAAACTAAACTAAATTTAAGTTGAGTGCACCTTTTTCTTTCTATTTCATTATGAAAAGGACAGAAGATAAATATTAGTTTAGTCCTGTCAAATTAGTCAGCACCTGACGTAATTTGATGTAATTTTAGTTGTCAACTTTTTAATCACGTCTAAACTTGTATGGAGTAGTGTCAGGCGCTGATTAATTTGACAGGACTAAACTAAAATTTATCTTCTGTCCTTTTCTTAATGAAATAGAAAGAAAAAGATGCACTCAACTTAAATTTAGTTTAGTTTGTGAACAAGGGAATCGGCACCAGTGTCCTCTCGTAATACAAAGATACAAATTGTATTGTTTTAGGACAAAACAAAAAAAAAAGTTTTATACTTTAAAAAAAGATCTTAAAAACCAAGAACAAAAATATACAACATACTATAAAAAAATACTGTAAAATATAAAAATATACAAAGTTCTTCTTTAGCCCAAAAGTATGTTTGTATACAAACTTTCATCTCATATTTAACCCATTTAGGTTGTAACGGTATCTACATCGCCACATGCGAACTACGCATCGCACTGACGTCACGCAAAAGCCTGCATCGCGCAAGCAGAGTTTACCGCGCGACTAGCATATATACAACGCCCCGACATCAATCATCGGGCAGTTGCCCACCAGACACGATACCCGTCTGGTCGGATACGAGGTGTACTACGGGTATACTTCTCCCCGAACCCGAACTCTTGCCGAGTTCCACAACTCCCTTGCGGAGTTGAAAGTCGTCGTCGTCGGGTTCCGTTCCCTCCCCGTGCTCGTCCTCGGGGATTTCAGTGCCAAAAATGTGGCTTGGGGTTCCCGGTATACGGACACACGGGGCAGGATGGTGGAGGACTGGGCTCTGGAGACAGGCCTGGTCGACCTAAATCGGGGTTCTGTCCCCACGTGTGTGCGGATGCGGGGCGAATCGGTGGTGGACATCTCGTTCGCCAGCCCCGCTCTGTCACCGCGTGTCCTTGACTGGCGTCATAGAGGGGGTGGAGACCTACGACCGTACGTGGTACGAGTGAACTTTACACCCTGTCCCTCATACCGCTATAAGGAGATGCATTTTCAAAAATCCTTTCTTGGTGCTCACATTTGCTACATGAGGAACTCCTAGTGCAAATTTTCATGTTTCCAGAACCAGTGGTTAAGGTTTTGCGTTGTCTGTCAGTGAGTGGCCGAATGAATGCATTTAAGATGTTAATAAGGTAGATTGCTTGTGCGGTAGTAACAATATTAGCAGCGTGGCTGACTGTCCATATATTTATAACCCATACATTTACGTTTAGTAATTATTATGGGACTTAAAACATAACTGGCGAAATTTGGGGGTACTATTGGGTAAGCACCTACTATTGGTACACCTCTGCGTTAACCATCGGGGATTACAGGCCTGAAGTATGTAACAAATATGACTTGATTGCTTTATGCGCTACGGGTCACGGGTCCGATTCCCGCATTTAATAAATATTAGTATGACCTACATATAGTTGTTCCGAGTCTGACTGTTTATGCTGGGGAGTTAGTTGCGCCACTTTTTCCCAGTAAAAACTTTAGTAAGTAGCAAAGGGTTTTTTTGGGAGACCGTCTTATGTAATTTTGACGTTTAAAAAGTGCTGATTTTGATTGTGCATTTAGAATTTGTTTTTATAATCGCACCAAGAATCCAAAAGAAATTCCTTTACATTAAAAATCCTCCTTCCTTTTCATTTTTATTTAAACGTCATTTATCTTTCAGAACCAAAACGGGATCTACTACGACGTTGAGTACGAAAACGCGCCGGAAGCGATCTATGGCACAAAAGGGATCCCCCTATCTACCTACACAGTGAGTAGGGGACCCCCCTTCTATAGGACATAGTATTTGTAAGTATCGTTGGCCTCACTTCAAAACTACTGTGAAAAATGGTGCTTGAACTTGTAAGAAAAAATGGCTTGAAAAGTTAAGTGCTTTAAAAATTGCAAACAATTGTGGCTTTAAAATTGAGACACAAGATAATAAATATTAGGTGAATAATAATTATTCACTTATGTGTAGCTTGAACTATTAAATGTGGATTAAAAAGTTAAATATAGCTTCAACAATTAAAAGTTGTCGAAATATTTTATATTTTGGTGAGTAAAAACGATGTTTAAGATTTTGTTATAAATATGGATGTGAAAAAGATTTAATTTGAAGACAAAGGGTGTTTTAAATTTATATTAGTTCGATATAATTGTGTGAGATTATTGTGTCTTAACTTAAATTATTTATGTCATTGTTGGCAAGAAAAACAACAAAAATTGCATTTATAAAATTGTAATATGAATGAATAAGTACCTAATGTACTTATGTTTTTAGAAGAACAAAAGCCACAGCATTTAAAAAAAAATAGTATTGTTGTACTATTATAAAGGAAAGAATATTTAATTGGTATACAATGAACTTCGAAATGTACATAAGACTGCTTTCAACGAATATGTTATCGCATAATGTTATTTTCTCAATTAATTATTGTGATTTTTACTAAATTTTGTTGTTTTAAGATAAAAATTATTTTATTGAATTATCTCCACTTTTATAAATAAAACAGATTTGTCAATTTACAAGCAGAGACAAATATTTTATTATATTTTTTTTTATCTCATCTCTACTAGTACAATTTTTAATTAAATTGTAGTTTATGTACGACTTCTAAACGCACAAAATTACAACGAATTTTAAAATCACTAATCACACGTAACCACATCACGTTGTTTTGACCAGCAATTCTCGAAATTCCACTGAAAATTGTGAATAGGTTAGGTACCTACTTACGAAAAAAAAAATTGACGTGTAAAAGTAATTGTACTTACAGAAATAAAATCATTTATCATTTACAGATATTTTCAATCATTGCTATCGAGAGCAGTGGTGGCCCAGTGGCCCCGACTTACGAGTTGTAGGTCGTGAGTTCGAACCCAGACAGGCACTTTACTTACTTAATTTCATCACTACATCTTTCGAAACGGTGAAGGAAAACATTGTGAGGAAACCGGCATGTCCTAGAACCAAAAAAAATATCGAAGACATCCACCAGCCCGCAAAGCTGGGCCCGCGTGGTGGCTTTTGGCCCCTCTCACAGAGACGAGGCCTATGTCCCAGCAGTGGGAACATTATAGGCTGATTATGCTATCGAACAAATCTGTAGTTTCCATTCATCGATAAGTTCTCAGTAATTTTCGAGATGACACTGGCAATGCATACAAAAATCTCAATTAACACTCTGTTTGTAAAAATATGGCAAAAAAGTATAGGTAGTGGAGATAATTCTGAAAGCGTCTGTAAGGATATGACCAAACTGGCCATTATTATTATTATCTCGAGAATCATCATCATCATCATCATGATCATCATCATCATGATCATTATCATTACCATCATTCTCCTGCTCTTGTCCCAATTTGTTTGAGGTCGGCGTAACATCTCTTGTCATGTCGAGAATATACTAGTAAATAAAATAATATGATGGCCAAATTGGCTTAAATCTACAGGTGTATTTTAATTGTAAATACATATTTTAGGTAAATAATAAGAGTTTTATATAAAAAAAAATTAACACATTAGTCAACATAACGTCATAGGAGTTTTTAAATGCCAATAAATAAGTATACACCTAATATAAAAATAAAATATCTGATTTTTTTCCATTTTTTACCGGCCATCGATACATTTTTTGTAAATAATTTACAACTGAAGAACTTTTTAAATTAAAAACTGTAATCATGTCATTACAATAAGTACTGCAAATATTTGTAATTTTTTTGTATACGTCTATAATCATTTTACAAGATAGGTACCTACAACGAAAATTGTAATTAGATAAGCGTAGCTAATAAGCTGTAGCTGCTAGTAAGCTGTACCCAGCTTAGGTACCTTCTATCGTTCTGACCAGATAATATGAAAATTGTAAAAAAAAAACACACTAACAGAAGCAATGGCTTTCATTTTGACAGTTGAACAACATTCATTGCGTTATTTACGTTGTTGAGCAGACAAATTTTTCGAACATATGAAGCAATGTATTAGTAATATCCTTCAAAATTATGCAGATTGTGATTGAAAGTATGTCACGCAATTAGGGTACAGATCTAGGTAAACAAATGTTTAATTGTTAATAAGTTTAGTAGTCATGAACAATCACAATTAACTTTAATAAAATGTTTATTGAAATAAGATCTGATGTTTATATTATTGAAGAATACCTACAATAAAATGACAATGTAGATAATATTATTTAAAATAGTAAGAAAAAAAAAAGCCGTGGTTTACACGTGGTTTATACGTAATTTTATTGTATTTAAAATTAACTAAAGAATAGTCATATTTTTAGTATTTTAGGGCGAATTTCACCAAACTTTTATACCTACAATAAGTGTTATCCTGAGAATATTTATTTTTTATTTTTGATAGTTTTTCCATACATAAATTGACGTCTGACAGTTCTAGTCAGACGTCAATTTTAATACACGGATAAAAGATATCAGTAGGCCAATTCTCGTACTTAAAAAACGTTCAAATTCAAGTCGCAATCTCATCTCAGCGACAATCAATGTCAAAAACCTGTCAAAAATGTATGGAAATTGATTGTAATTTTGACAGATTGAGACTGAGATTAGAATGCGAATGGTCTTAAAAATACGGGAATTGCCCCTCTGACATTGGTAAAATCAGCCTAGAAAATAAGTCTACCTATTTTTGATGTAATATTTTACGGCCAAAGTCAGATTAGCCGGGCAAACTAAACAGCTGGGTAATATTGATACTGATTCGTCCAAATATTTTAATATTAATGTATTGAAGAGAATCCTGATATATTTTTGTACTGAACATTTTATATATTATGTAAATTATAGTAACTTAAATAACGATAAAATGTTTTGTTTTATTTAAACCTATTCAATCAACTCAGCCTATCGCAGTCTACTGTTGGACACAGTACTGTCCCAGGCTGAGCTACAACACCCGGTCCTCTGCCTTCCGTATCCAGGCTGTCCCAGCCACCTTCTTAAAGTCGGCGGTCCATCTAGCTGGGGGGCGTCGCACACTACGCTTGTTGATACGCGGTCTCCACTCCAGGACTCGTCTGCTCCACCGGCCATCGATCCTTCGACAAACAATGCCAGCCCACTGCCGCTTCTGCTGGCATATGTTGGTCATTGCGGTTCGTGAATGCAAAGGAGGAAGCGCCGATCGCGAACGAACGAGAACCGCTGCGGCAAAGCTCCTACGGAGCCCGAAGTCAGTTTGCGTGCCAGTAAAGCCGAACTCACCGGTGTACAACTCCCGCCTACACTACACCACAAGGACGACAACAGCCCTATTTTATCTCCAGGCAAATCACTGTCCATTCTTAGGTTGCCTGGAAAAGATCGCAGAAAGCGAAAAGGCCGTCCATTGTATATTTTGTACTGTTCGATTTATTTTTGGTTATGTATTTTGTGGTGTACAATAAAGAATATATAAATAAATAAATCGTGGAGTACGGGCGCCAGAAGAGGAGGGACACGCCGAGGGTGCAGTTAAGAGTCGCACCGCAATGTCAACTACAAGGCGTTCGTGGTGTGCGTACCGAACTGTTATCTGCCGTATTGTTATATGTCTATGGGCCAGTGCAGCTTGAAATAAATGTTTTAGTATTATTGGGCATATAGTCAATTCCTACAAAGCGACTGCGTCAAATACCTTGGTATGCATCTGGACCAGCGACTGACGTGGAGCAAACACATCGAAACGAGACGAAAAGAGCTCGGCATTAGATACAAAGGCATGTACTGGCTCCTGGGTAGCAATTCCAAGCTGTCCGTAGACAATATGAATTTGAGTTAGGTATAAAACCATATTATAACCCATTTGGACTTACGGCATTCAACTGTGGGACTCCGCGTGTGGCTCAAACATCAACATGTTTCAGAGAATTCAAAACTACATCTCAAAACAGATATCAAATTCACAGTAATTTAGTAGGAACGCTGAAGTTCACGAAAAAAGTCAAGGAAGAAATAAGATCATGTTCGCAAAAGTACAAGGCCGGACTGGAGAGACACCCCAACCAATTGGCCGCTCAATTCTTAATACCAGCTTGTGTCAGCAGCCTCAAAAGACGCAGCATCCTACAATAAAATAACTCGTAGAGAGCTGCATTACTAGTAAGAGAGTGATAGAAAGACAGACAATTGCGTTTATTGGCATTACAACTAAATAAATACACCATAAAACTATAAAACAGAAAACAACAATAATATTATAATGCCAAAAGGGCCTCAGCTCAGCATAATGTCAGATGACAGAAGGTGTACCACCTGACGCTGATTTTCAGCTGCAGTGCAGTGGCTCCTGATGAGGAATAACTGTTCCCTGCCAGATCTTCCTATAACTCATCTGCACATAGATTAAAAAATTGATTGAAAAATAGAACAAAAAAAAACTTATTGGACATCTCGGGACCATAAGGTCCCGGACCTTTTTTAGGCATACGAGGGGCCGAAGCCAACTCGCAGAGGCCCGTTAGACTCTATTATGACAATAATTTCCGGATAATTTAATTTCAGGTGATAACCTTCAAAGATACTGTGAGCATAACCCGCTCCATAGCGCGCTGAGGGACCTGTTTTTCTTCAACAAAGAACAATTCCACGTACTTCCTGTTCTACCTGATTATAGATAATAGGGGTTAAAGTATGAAATTGCCGTTTTATTGTATTATGTACTTCGAATTGACATAGAACCCTTATGGTTTGAGATTTTTGAGTGAAACTTTTTTCACATGGTACCTATGAAGTTCTTCTTTTAAAAAATGTGCAACATTCGATTATCGACTTTCAGTTGTTTTTTTTATTCAGTTTAGACAAGAAAGATGGATACTTCGAAAATTCGAGTTATTTTTGAATACGAGTTCCGACGCGGAACTAACGCGGCACAAACAGCTCGCAATATCAATGTTGCGTTTGGAGAGGGGACTGCTAATGAACGCACCGTGTAATTTTGGTTTCAACGCTTTCGTGATGGAAACTTTGATTTGAAGAACGAACCACGTGGAAGACCGCCCACACAGGTGAATAACAATGAATTGAAAGAGATGGTGGAAGCCAATCCGAGCCAAAATACCCAGGATTTAGCGGCATGGTTTAACGTTACCTTACCAACAATATTGACTCATTTGCGTCAAATCAATAAAATAAAAAAATATGAGAAATGGGTACCTCATGATTTGACTGATCTGCAGAAAGAAACGCGTGTTGAAACTTGTGTTGCCTTCTTGAATCGATACAGAAATGAAGGAATATTGGATCGAATTGTGACATGTGATGAAAAGTGGACTCTTTACGACAACCGTAAGCGAAAAATGCAATGGCTGACCCCAGGTCAAACGGCGCAACAGTGTCCTAAAGCAAAGCTTACCAATAAAAAGGTAATGGTAGGTAACTGTTTGGTGGTCTCAGCATGGTGTTATTCACTATAGCTTTCTCCGATCTGGTCAAGCAATAATGGCAGATGTCTACTGTGCCGAACTCCGAACAATGATAGCAAAACTAGCAGTGAAACAGCCCCGACTCATGAATCGATCTTCACCATTATTGCTCCATAATAACGCGAGACCTCATACAGCACGAGAAACCGTTTTAACTCTACAGGAACTGCAATTAGAAACCATTCGTCACCCTCCGTATTCGCCAAACCTTGCTCCAACGGACTACCATTTTTTTCGTGATTTGAACAATTTTCTACGTGATAAAAGTTTTCTTCTCAGGAGGCAGTACAAAATGCTTTCACACAGTTTGTCGAATCTAGATCACGAGAGTTCTATCGCAAAGGCATAAATGACCTTCCTATTAGATGCCAGCAATGTATAGATAATAATGGTAATTATTTTAATTAAGTAAATGTTAAAATAAAAAAATAAATTTATCAGTAGGTACAAATCGGCAATTTCATACCCCTAATACTTTACGATATAGCGACATAAGTCGGAGAACAATAGCAAACAGTTACAGACGAGATTTTGAATGAAAACTTACCTACTAAATAATAGGTACGTGTTTGTAACAATTTATTGAAATACGACTAACATTATGATATTATATTCAAAAATAATAATGCGGTTCTACCACAGGGTTCTACACTAATCAATAATTAAAATTCCGATATGGTCATTGACTGATGTTGCAGATTGTACCAACCCTTTTCCTACCCGCGGGGTAATTGCGTGACACATAAAATGGCAATCGATCGCAATGCCTTTCATTTGAACAGTTCAACCACGACCATTGCATTATTTACGTTATTGAGTAGACGCATTTTTCAAACCTACGAAGCATTGGAATTTAAAATTAAAGCCATTGCGATCGATTTGACTTTTTATGTGTGTTACGCAATTACTTTGCTGTCAGGGTTTTCTACTAACGAATACCTAACCAAATAAAAATTATAATCTGTCTAGTCAAACGCCATCATTTGAGAGCAGTTTGCTCTCTTCAACTAAGTTTTCGCCATTGACTTTTTCCTAGCTCAATGGTTTTCGCGGTGAGATTTTTACAGAAAGAACAGCAAGGATTGACACTTTTGACAGCTTACTTCATCTAAGCTCTCTCGCTGAGATTTGATAGAATAGTTCGGCAGTTTTTTGATCAGAGCTTTTATAAAAAAAACATATCTATTCTCAACTAACATATCAGTAAGGTCAAATTCCAAAGCATTTATTAAATTGAACCATTTAAAGGAATTGTCGAAGGAGTCGGTCATTCAGAAATATGAAACTAGTTGACCATTTCAAAGCCTAGGTACCTAGCAGGTTCTTGTGGAGAAGAACGGGCAAGAAACTCCATGGAAACTTTAAAATTATATTTTTATAAAATATTAGTAACATCATTTATGTTGAATTTATAATTAAAAACAAGAAATATGTAAGAAGACGTCGTACACGTTAAAAGCGGCCAGAGAAAAAATCAAAAGAAACAAAATAAAAAATAAGCCGCGGCAGCTAAGAGATGACCAGTCTCAACTGACGCAGCTCGTTCACGGACATGACACTATTCAGCACGACCGTTTTGTAGAGAACCGAAATGATTCAACGCACGCGCCACCACCAGTCAATCAATCAATCAATCAAAATATTTATTGGCTAGAATATGGTACATAAGGTGTTACAGTAAGTTTGTTTCAGCATATCCCGCCATAACATGACGTGCAAATGTATTCACAATCAGCGATGTTAATTATTAATATAACTTACAAATTACAGATTCTATTAACTTGTCTTCTAAATAGTCCTTAATGGTATAATATCTTTTAAATACTAATAATTTAAAAAGTGTTTTGTAAACAATGTCAGCGGTAGGTCTTGAAGAATATTTGGTAAATTATTGTAAATAATAATAGACGCGCAGTATACATTTTTCTTAAATAATTTTAGTTTTATTGGTGGCAGCCGAAGCCTGTCTTTATGCCATGTTCGGCTATTTGGCCTGTCAGTGTTAGTATCAAATAGATTAGAGTGAGACATTACAGTGAGCATGACATTATCTCAGTCTCCAGGGCATTTGAAAGTAACTAAAAGACACTATCCTCGCGGTATTATGTACATCAAACTACAGTAAATTGACGAATTTTTCTAAATTTTTTTGGTATATGCTGCTGAACTTAGTTGTCCTGCAAGAGATGCCATGGTAGTCTTGAGTCGAGCGTGATCCCCTAGAAAACAGTTTTATCTTTATTATACTTTTGACATCTGGTAAAGCAAATGTTATGCACATAATTTTTTCCATTGAATACTAAATTATTAGCAGTGAACCAATTTTGGACCTGCAGTAGGGCGTTAATTACGTCGTCAAAATGTGTAATACATCTATTTACCTTAAAAATTAAGGATTTATCGTTAGCAAATAACACTACGTAGGTTGTATTTGTATGTATTTTGTTTAATTATTGGTGTCGATGATTTATATAAAGACTAAAAACGAGAAAAGGGCCCATAATTTAGCCTAGTAGAACACCCATTTTAACACTAAAGACCGATTATGCTTTGTTTTGTTTGTTTATTTTTTTATTTTATGTGTTTGTGTCTTTTCTTTGCGTCATATCTTACCGCAAATAAAAGATTTTCTTTCTTCTTACTTTATTTCGGAATTGCCCGAATCTTTGTTCATGATTCATACCCGGTCGAACGGATAGGCGCGGGAAAAATAAAGGTTTTGAAGAAGACCACTCTCCAATATTTTTGGTTTTACCAAAATCATATGAGATCTTTAGGTGGACTTTACGTAGATATCAAAGCAACAGAGCAAGTTCAAAATGGTCAATTCAATTCACGGTGTTTTAATGTTCCTACTGCTGTAACACAGGCCTGCTCTCTGTGGGTCCAGTGCAAGTTGGTAGATGTCACATGTCTTCGAGTTTTTGGTTCTAGGACATGCTGGTTTCCTCACGATGTTTTACTTAGATAGACAGATAAACCATTTATTTGGTGCACACAAAAAACAGCACAACACACAAAAATACAATCAGAAGATAAATATACTTAATATGTAATTATAAAAAAAAACAAGGTGCCGATAAAGTAACAAGAAGAAAAACCTATCTAACGCAGTAAAGTGACACTTTGACACATACTTAAAAACTAATTACTATCTAACGGAAGTACACAGTGCGGTGCGTGTCTCAAGGTTGCACCAAATGGGAGTCCAACTCAGCATGTGTCAGGCAAATGTACCTGACGCTGATATTCTGCTGGATCCCTGAGTGACACACGGACGTTGAGCCAACGAGATAAATTGGTGTTGTGACAGTGTGAGTGCTGAGTGAAGTTAAGGATACCCGACGCTTTAACTATTTATTGTATTTCCGTTTTGGAGAAAATAAATCTAGTAAATCTAGTAAATATAAATCTAGTACATGTAATAAAATCTAGTAAAATCTTATTTAAAGGATAGGCAGCAGCAAGTTCAAATAAATGGTGTTAATTCACTTAGTTTATAAGTAGAAATGGGAGTTCCACAAGGCTCGATATTGGGTCCTTTCCTCTTTTTAGTGTATATTAATGATCTACTCCATTTATTAAAAAATCAACCACAAATGGTGTTATTTGTATAGATGATCTGACCTTCGACGATACTTCTTTAATTTTTAAGGTAGAAAGAAGTGCTACAAATTTTGACGACGTTAATAACGCCCTAATGCAGGTCCATAATTGGTTCACTGCTAATAATTTAGTATTAAATGGAAAAAAAACTAAGTGTATACGATTTTCTTTACCTAATGTCAAAAGTAGTGATTGTGAGATAGTATTGAATCAAGAGAAACTAGAATTCGTCGATAAAACTGTTTTCCTGGGGATCACGCTCGACTCGAGGCTACAATGGGGTTCTCATTTAACATCTCTGGCGGGACGGCTAAGTTCAGCAGCATATGCTGTCAGAAAAATCCGTCAATTTACCGATGTAGATACCGCGAGGCTAGTCTATTTTAGTTACTTTCATAGTATCATGTCTTACGGTATTTTACTTTGGGGACGGGCTGCAGACGTCGATTCTATTTTTATTCTGCAGAAAAGAGCCATCAGAGCCATATATAATCTCCGCAGGCGCGATTCTCTAAGGGAACTGTTTAAGGTTATTAAGATCTTGACGGTACCTTGTCAATATATCTATGAAAACATCATGTACGTAAGAAAAAATGTACATCTTTTTACTAAAAGACCAGACCAGAAATAGGGACCTATTAGTTCAACCAGGTTTCAGACTGGCTAAAGTAGACTCATCATTCATGGGGTAGGTACTGTTTAAAATGTTACAATAAAATACCTCCCCATATACTTCAACTGGATGAGACGAAATTCAAAGTTTGTATAAAACGCACACTATGCAGCCAGGCATATTATAAGTTGGGGGATTATAGCGCTGATAAAAATGCCTGGCTCAATGCTGGTCCTGCTCCACAACCACAACTAATTGATTAACATTTGAAAATACTGTTGGAGCTGCTGAAGATTGTAAGACTACCTTTGCTTTGTATAAACTCAATCTCCTTTGTATTATATAATTGCATAGGACAAGTGTGAGTACTATGTACTATCGAGCTACCATTTACCGGGTAATGTCTTTCATTGACTTGAATGTGTCCTGGCGGCTGATAGATGTCATGCTCACTCAAATGTCTCGCTGACGGTGGCGCGTGTGTTGGATCATTTAGCTCCCTTCAAAATGGTTGAGCTTAATGGTGCTGATCCATGCGTCATGTTCGTGAACGGGCGCTGTCAGTTGGGACTGGTCATCTCTTAGCCACCACGGCTTATTTTAATTATTTTATTATGGATTGTTTTGTTTGAATTTATATTAGCTGTACACTGGACACTCAATGTGTACGTCTTATTTACATCGTTCTCACATATAATTATACCTATATATACAAGATTATTGATGTAACTAATACCTATTTATGTAACAATATAATTTAAAAGAGTGTCCATGGAGTTTCTTGCCCGTTCTTCTCCATAGGTACCTACTACGCTTTGGAATGGGCAACTAGCTTCATATTTCTGACTGACCGGCCACTTGACAATTCAAAAGTGCCTGTAAAAGGTTTAATTGAAATAAATGCTTTGAGTTTGAGTTTGAGAGCAGTGGTGATGAAATAATTTACATAAAGTAAACTGCCTGGCTGGGTTCGAACCCACCACCTATAACTCGTAAGTCGGGGCCGTTACCACAGGGCCAACAAGCAAGCAAGTAATGAACGTGCAAAACGTAACAAACCAAATTCTAATGACAAAAACACACATTACGAAAAGTGTAAAATTATTTTAATTACCTAGATAAGAAAACGTTGTTTTTTATCACAGATATCAATACTTTTTAGGGTACCGTACTCAAAGGGTGCCAACGGGAACCTATTACCAAGCATCCGCTGTCCGTCCGTCCGTCCGTCTGTCTGTCAGCGGGCTCTATTTCAGGAGCCGTAATAGGTAGACAGTTGAAAGTTTCACACAGTATGTATTTATTTTGCCGCTTTAACAACAAATAAGTAAAATAAAATACAGTTAAAAATAAATAATAATAATAATATGAGACAACATCCACACAAGGTCTTCAGGTCCCGAACTAGGCAGAGCCTGTACTACGGTAACCTGATGACTGATATACATACTTATATACATACCTATACACACCCAGACACAGGTCAAACAGACATGTTCATGCACACAAATGTTTGACTTGTCCGGGAATCGAACCCGGGACCAGCGGCTCAGAAGGCAGGGTCGCTACCAACTGCGCCAACCGGTCTGTCAAAATTAACAATAAACGTTTTTTTTTTCGCCGTTTTTTTGCTTTGTGGTACGGAACCCTTCGTGCGCGAGTCCAACTCACACTTGGCCGACTTTTATGTTCTACTTAACGTGTATTTTACTATCGTTAACAACATGGTGCAATCGTGAGCTAACTGTATTCTGTGGCGATGCGTGCTTTTTTTTGAGATTGTGCCAGAAATAAGCTGTCGTGTTCAATTAGCCTATTAGTTAATTAATTTATTATTTAATTAACATCGTCATTCATTGTATGTTTTTTAATTATTGTAAAAATATTAATAAACTAGCTGGGAGAAGACAGGAGGACAATCTACAAATAAAGGCCAAGATGCTAAATAAGTGCTCTACAAGACACAAATAAATTTGTTTTGATTAATAAAAAGTTTAATATATAAATCCTTTAACCTACAGTCTATCCATCCATGAAATTATGGTACCTAGTAGATACCTGCACGTGTGTACCTACATATACGTATAGCCTCACGAATATACACAGGTATAGCTATAGTTATCAGGACTAGCTGACCCCGCGAACTTCGTACCGCCTAACATTTTTTTTTTATTTCCGTGAACCATCCTCGTACTTCAAGGAATATTCTGAAAAATAATTAGCAAAATCGGTCCATCCGTTCTTGAGTTATAAAATTACAACGAAAAGTGGCATTGATATTTATAGATAAAGGAAGGATGAGTAAAGATTCTTACTAGTGACAACAGATGGCGTTGTAAGTGGTTACCCATTTTAAGGGCGAATATTGGTGTCTATCTCAGTATATTAAAATGTATTCTGTGCAATTAGCTTTGAAACAACCTGAATTACATTACATAGTGTACATACATAAACTCACGCCTTATTCCCATGGGGGTAGGCAGAAACTGCAGAACGCCACCTGCTGCGATCCTAACATACCTACTCCTTTTTCTGAAGAACATCAACACCAATAAAGTCAGTGTAGTCCTTCTAGAGCGTCCCCTCCCGCCGTTTTTATTCACACTACCATAAAATGAGTGTAGAAATAAAACATAGGCTCAAATGACAGTAGTATCTTGTTCTCGAAATACCCGTTAAATAAATGAATGATTCTAACCTAAGTGCGGAGACAGAAAACCTGTTCCAAGTTAATGGGTGCGGGTTCTGGCAAGTACCTACCTGTGTTGGACATGATTGAGTTATGGTGAAGGAAAACGTTGCAAGAAAACCTAGACCAGAAAACATTTTTTTTTGCGAAATGGTCCAGCTCCTGTTCTCGATCTCGCCTGGTGGAAAACGATGGGTAAGATCTATGATGGAACGAGCAAGCCCAGAAGATGCCTATGGTTATAGGTGGAAGGGAACACAGACGCTAGCAGAGTGTTCCACACTTTGGTCGTGCGCAAAATAAATTTGCGTTGAAAATTCAACACACGAAAATTTTTACTTTTCGTGACTGTCTGACTCGAAAAGCGAGTTTAATTTATAATAGTATGTTTATCTAGGTATAGATTGAAAAAGGTAGTTCAGTTCCACTTCGGTGTCTTTGGATCTGTATTTTAGTTTTTTCCACCGACTTCCGAAACTAAAGTTATCTTTCAATTCAGTGTTTTTTTTTGGAAGGCGGGTTTTTTTTCTTTTTTTTTTAGCTGTGGTACTCACCCCAAACAGTCGTATAGACTACTTAGAATAGAATATATATAGAAAGTAGGTAAGTACAAAAAAAGTCTGATGTTTTATATTCAACATTCTACCTACAACAACTTCTACTGCACACAAATACCTACTACAAAAATTACTAGTTACTTCTACTTTCTACTAGGAATGTAAATAACAGTGACAGGAAGTTATTACAACATCATCAACATACACAAGTGGAAAAATACGTATTATTAAGCTGACTCAAAAACCACTCATCAGAACTTGACCAAAGTTGTATGGGACCAATCTGGTAACTAGTACATCCTTTCAAACAAAAAAAAAAATTTCCCAAATCGGGTTCTAAATAACGGAATTCTGAGGTAAACAAAAATATTTTTTTAAATACAATCGATATTTAACCTCCTTTTTTGAAATCGGCTAAAAATTTACACAAATGGAACTGAAAACTAACCTGTGGATGCCAATTTATTTGTGCCACTTACAATTTGATCATTTGAATTTATTAAACCCCGAGAACCTAATTTTAAATCACCTAAAGATATTTTTCTGTTGTTAAGTTGAAGTTAATTTTTTAATCTCAATTTTCGTCGATGATTTTCCAATTACAATGCAGATAACAATGTTATTCAATAAATAAGCGATGGAAGAAGTGGTAAGATATAAATTAGAACCCTTCTAAATACAGATGAATGTGTTACTAAGTTCCTTATTGGCGTTAGAATTTAACCTGGACAGAGTTTTTTTATTCTTTAAATCACACACTTTTGTGAGAGGCTATACATGCAACTTCAAATTCCCCAATGGTTCGACAAACCCCGTAGTTGGCGTTTATTAATACCTAGGTGTCAATAATTAATAGTCACACTTTCAATCATACATGTTGTTTGGTAAAACGAGGCGATTAAGCCTATTAATCAATACTTGGATTATTCTAGTTTACATTCAGAATAAGATCTTTTTGTTAACTTGTGTATTAAAAAGAGAAAAGATTTCATTTTCTTGAATGTTTGTTTGTTACGATTTCACGCTTAAACGGTTGAATGGGTTGGGATGAAATTTGGCACTTTGACCTGACCTGACCTGACCTGGAGAAGGACATAGGCTACTTTTCATCCTGTGTCGCAGACGATGTCGCGGGGAAACGGTAGTGTGTTAATAGAATATAATAGAATAGAAAACTTTGAATTCAGACCGGAGTCCATAGAGTTAGTAACAATTTTACTTAACTTCTAGTGTCAGTAGGTTACAGATATACACTTAAAATTCAGCGTGGAGCTGCATCCACCTCCTCAACATCGGGCAATCCCACCGATCTGCGAACACACTGAGAATACTCTTAAAAAATACCTTTAAAAATCAAACCAATCAATCAATAGGTGTCTACTACAAATTACTACTTTCCAAAAACCCATTACTTTATTTGCTAACCTATTACAAGAAAAAAATCTATATATCCAGTAATTATAATACACAAACAGTCTCTCGTACAAATAGAACTATTCGTTCATTTTTCAACTGTACGGTGCGTTGGCCTTTTGCGTAATATTTGTATTTGACTAACATTGAGATAATGTTTGGCTTCATACTTGAGGATTCGTTGACTTCTATGTTCTATGTTATGGCATGTGGCATAAGCAGAGTTATAGGTTTGTTAACCAGGGAGTAAAAGTGTCAAAAACATTTGCTAACTTTCTTGAATGGAGTGGGTTAAATATTGTAATACAGACTGTAAAGAGTACAAACTTACGTACTTATGTCCATAAATAAAATTATGAAAATCAAAAAGTCCTATACAATGTGTACTTAATTGAAATAAATTGAAACCTCTTAAAGGGTCATTGTACCCGTCCTTATGAAGACCATTTACTATGGGACGACAAAAGGAATCGCAAAACAAATACGCTGTTACTTACCCACATTTGGTCGAATTATGCGAACATGAATGTCTTTAATCATAATATTTTTCTTATTTGTGTAACATAGGTAGAAAATACAGTTCTTAAGAGCGTTTATACCTTATGAGTGGCAACGTCGCAATTTAGTGTCATATTTCGTGGTTTTCAATTTTTATCATTTAATCGGAGCTATATTTTAAAAATCTGTTTAATTAACTTTTTAGAATTACCTGAAAGTGTTTAACTGTGTGGTAACTGTAATGCTTACAGTTATTTTACAATGAAAATAACGCCAATAATAATATAATTAACTTAATAATAATAAGTTTCCAATGTATTATTTGCATATAAATAGAACTAGTCGAGTAAGAGAAGAATTTCTAATTTGCCTGTAATTTTACAGTTAGGTAAACTTACAAAAACAGGTCTCTTTTAAGATACTTTTATTATACCTAACGTTCCACTAAACCAGTAACCAAACTCGTAACTTTTCTTTTACGTGCTCAGTCGGTTAAACCTGTATTTAAACGACAAAGCTTTATAAATTCATCGGAGGAAACACTTTTAGAATATTTTAAAGAAATATGTACTGTTTTTTTTTATATGAAAATATGTAGTTTTGTTTGTTCTGGTGTTTGACTCGGGTATTGAACCCAATTGTTAGAGGTCCGAAGTTCGAACCTACCGTATTCATGCTATGAGGTTTTAGGTAGACGTTTCATTGACTTTTTCCGGAGAAAATTTTGTCATTGTAAGTCCTTTGATTTTAAATTTATAAGTCTTTATAGTAGCTTTTTGAGGGGCTCGTGGCTAAATGATAACAGCAGCTTACCTCGATTGTAGGGTCAAGCTACATTTGCCGCGGTCAGATAGTGGATGGTTGACCACCATTACATATCGAGACCACCATGCCTCGGAAAGCACGTTAAGCCGTTGGTCCCGGCTGTCATTCGTGGATCTTAGACAGTCGTCACGGGTATTCAGAAGCCCAAAAGTCTGACAACCAGTCTTACCAAGAAGTATCGAGTTACCCATTAACTGGGTTGTGGAGGCCAGCCGTCACTCCATCTTAAATACTGGTATTCAGCTGCTTCCGGGTAGACTAGAAGCCGACCCTACCATAGTTGGGAACAGGCTAGCCAGATTGATTGTGAAATCTGGGCATCCCATCCTACCCGATATCCTCTCCTATCCTATAATCCTATAACTAATATTATAAATGCAAAAGTAAATTGGTTTTTTTGTTACGTTTTCACGCTAAAACGGCTGAACGGATTTGGATGAAATTTGGCACACAGATGAACCATGAAATAGGTAAGGATATAGGCTACTTTTCATCCTGGATCGCAGATGAAGTTGCGGGAAACAGCTAGTAATCTATACAATATTATATAAACTATATACTTAATATTATAAAGAGGTAAAGTTTGTCAGAATTGAAAAAATATTTAAAGCATTTTATAGTGCGCGGGCCTGCGGGCGGTGAGTAATGGGTAGCTCACCGTCCGATCAGGACCAGGCCCGTGCTGGACGGCGCGTACGTGTTCCACGCGCGCCTCAAAGAGATGTCAGCATCATAGAGGGGGCCCAAGCCTGCCGGGAAAGCGGGATCATCCAAAAGGGGTACCGCTGACCCGGAACATAAAGGGCCAAGGAAGGAACACGGGTGGGTTTTAGTCAGTAAGAGTCTGACACTCCCTTCCGCTCCACCCAGAGCGGGAGGAGTCATTTGATGATTTCCCATCCTCAAAAAAAAAAAATGCATTTTATAGTCATGGCGCGGGCAGGTGATGCGATGCGACGGGGTGGGTCGGGGGAACGAGAAATATTATCATTATAGTGAAAAAGGTTTGATTTTGTATGTTTGTGACGCATTCACGCCAAAACGGCGGAACGGATTTGGATGAAATTTAGCACTTCGGTACCTAGACCATGACCTGGATAACGACATAGGATTTTAAACACAGATATTTCTACAGGATCGAAACGTATGCGGGTAAAACTGCGAGGCGGAGCTGGTGTCTCATATGATTGTTATTACACCGGCAAACACGCCCTTCAAACTGGATAACAGCGATGCTTAGCAGCAGAAACAGGGTATGCTAGGGTTTCTCCGGATGAAAAGGATTAGAGGATGATAGCCTTGATAGATTACTTATCGCGTCCAAACAAACAAAATAACTCTTTAGCTTATTATTACCACTACTTATAGATATATACATATATTTAAAGAAAAAAGAACACTATCTTTCCAATTTGTCATGATTGCGTAAATATTTAATAATTATTTAAATTACATTAAGTAATTCAGTGATTTTTATTTTAAAAGTAAGTATATGTATAAGTAAGTGTGTTCTCATATTGAACTTGACTGCCCCGTTGGTCTCGTGGTTGCCAGCGCGACTGCTGAGCGTGGGGTCCTGGGTTCGATTCCCAGGTCGGACAGTGTTATTGTTTTTTTTCCATTCGGAATTTCTTTTTAACAGTCCAGAGTTTGGAAGTTGGCGGTGTGATACCCCCGTGTCTCGGAAAGCACGTAAAGCCGTTGGTCCTGCGCCTGATCTCTCTCCGGTCATGTCGGATTGCCGTCCCATCGAACTATGAGAGTGAGGGAAGAGGGAGTGCACCTGTTTATTACCTATTATTGTGCACACACTTGTGCATAATAATACCTCCCCCGCCGAAGGCTAGTCTACGTTCAGATTGGCCCACGGAGCTTTGTTTCTGCTCCGTGGATTGGCCGCCATGGCCGAAATACGGTCTGGAGAACTATACACGGTGACATTTGAATCATAGTTTTGCTAGAACAAACGTTGTTCAGACCATGGTCTACAACCATTCTATAGCATCCAATAGAAAATAAAACGTCATTGGTTTTCTAAAAAAACACAAAAAAGGCAATGTTAAAAATGTCGGGATTATCGTTACGCCCTACAACACAGACACTGCGGCTGCGACGCGACGCGCGGCGCTCGCGTCTTGAATGCAATATCGCTACCGTGATGAGTACTTTGATGTTACGGTTAATGTTTCAAACATTATTACACGTTTGAGCAGCATGACTAATTTGAGAACTCTTAGATTAAATGGTTTTAATAACATATCTGATGCTGTATAATGGTAGTAGACCATGGTCTAAACAACGTTTGTTCTAGCAAACGCACTGTGATACGCACTGTGATTCAAATGTCACCGTGTATAATTATCTCTTATTATAAATATCTCCTATTATAATGTGTAGGTATATTTAAATTGGAGAGTTGTTTTTGATTTTATGTATTGTGTTTTCCATTCTAGTCTTACACACGTTGTCTACACCTCTTTTTATCTAATACCCTATCGCAGGTATTCTGGAAGAGATTTCTTTAGAAATAAGCATCACCTTTGTACCTATTTTTCTGTTCCTGTCTTCTTGTCTGTTTAAATGTGTGTACATAAAAGGTTTATTTATTTTATTTTATTTATTATTTCAAAATCCACAGCTCTTTGAAATTTTATCTTAATATAAACTAGTCTTACAGCCAATTAAATAAATAAACTCCGTACTACAATTGGCCAGCTCAAGATCAAAGTGTGACCACCGAGGTGCTGTTGATTGTACCAAGTGTTAAAAGCTTTTATGTTTCAAAACTTTTAATTATATTCGTCACAAACGAGTTTTACGTATTAGTGATAAATTACACCTCTCATATTTTTTATATGTTGTATGTCTGTTTGTTGTAATCCCCGAAACTAATGACTGGCTTTTTTATTTAACAGTAAATATTATTGGAGGTCAGAGCCCTGAGGAGGTAAATAGATTATTGATATATTTACCTACCATTAAGTAGTTATTTAAAGGCACTTAGTGGCTTGAAGTCTTACAACCCGTTAATATCTTACCCGTTCATCATCATCAGCCTATACTGTTCCCACTGCTGGGACACAGGCCTCCTCTCAGTGAGAGGGAGTGGGCCGTAAACCACCACGCGGGCCCAGTGCGGGTTGGTAGATGTCACATGCCTTCGAATTTTTGGTTCTAGGACATGGCGGTTTCCTCACGATGTTTTCCTTCACCGTTTTGAGAGCAGTGCTGATGAAATAATTTGCACAAAGTAAAGCGTCTGTCTGGGATCGAACCTACGACCTACAACTCGTAAGTCACGGCCGTTAACACTGGGTCACCACTGCTCTACTACTTACCCACTATTAGGTATTAGTTACAAGATTTCCTAGGACAACTTTTTACGACCTTTAGGACACCGCTTTCCTCTTTAGGACACTTCTCTCCTCTTTAGGTGTTTAGGACACATCTCTCCTATTTAGGACACCTCTCTCCTCTTTCGGACACCTCTCTCCTCTTTAGCTGTTTAGGACACCTCTCTCCTCTTTCGGACACCTCTCTCCTCTTTCGGACACCTCTCTCCTCTTTAGCTGTTTAGGACACCTCTCTCCTCTTTAGGACATCTCTCTCCTCTTTAGGACACATCACTCTCCTATTTAGGACACCTCTCTCCTCTTTAGGACACCTCTCTCCTCTTTAGGACACATCACTCTCCTATTTAGGACACCTCTCTCCTCTTTAGCTGTTTAGGGCACCTCTCTCCTCTTTAGGACACATCTCTCCTATTTAGGACACCTCTCTCCTCTTTCGGACACCTCTCTCCTCTTTAGCTGTTTAGGACACCTCTCTCCTCTTTCGGACACCTCTCTCCTCTTTAGCTGTTTAGGACACCTCTCTCCTCTTTCGGACACCTCTCTCCTCTTTAGCTGTTTAGCACACCTCTCTCCTCTTTAGGACACCTCTCTCCTCTTTAGGACACATCAATCTCCTATTTAGGACACCTCTCTCCTCTTTAGGACACCTCTCTCCTCTTTAGGACACATCACTCTCCTATTTAGGACACCTCTCTCCTCTTTCGGACACCTCTCTCCTCTTTAGCTGTTTAGGGCACCTCTCTCCTCTTTAGGACACATCTCTCCTATTTAGGACACCTCTCTCCTCTTTCGGACACCTCTCTCCTCTTTAGCTGTTTAGGACACCTCTCTCCTCTTTAGGACACCTCTCTCCTCTTTCGGAACGTCAAAATTACTTAAGACAGTCCCCCGGCACGCCCGCCCTTCACCACTTTCTAGTGCTTTAGCTGGGAAGAAGAAGTGGCGCAACAAACTCCCCAGCTGCACAGCTGTCTGTTCAGTTAGAAGAACTGGATTCTATACAGTAGTAAGTCATTAACATTACGAAACACATAACACACGCAACACGCGACGCGACGCAAAGACACCACGTGTCGCGCGACGAGCGGTGCCTTTGTGTTACGTGCGATTCGTGTCGCGTGTCGCGCCTGTTTGAAGGAGCCTTAAAGCATCGGGGAATAAAGCCTGACGTTATGTATGTGTGTACATATGATATTTACCTACCATCATTGCAGCAGACGCCTGCAGGCTTTAAGTTTAAAGACCTCAGTAACGCGCATGGTATACCTTGCTATTCTGATTCCTAGATGTACCCAAGGGTCTTTTTTTGCGAGAAACCAGATTAATAGTGAAGGAAAACATCGAGAGGAAACCGGCATGTCCAAGAACCAAAAATTTGAAGGACATGTGACATCTACCAACCCGCACTGGGCCCGCGTATTGGATTACGGCCCACTCCCTCTCACCGAGAGGAGGCCTGTGTCCCAGAGTGGGAACATTATAGGCGGATTATGATTGACATTATATGGGATTAATAGTGGACATTGTCTTATATTAGGCTGGTTACTAATTTGCATAGATTAATTAATTTTTTATTTGAATTATAACAGGTTGGACAGAGGTGTATCTTTTTAGTAACAACACAGTACTTAACACACTCCGAACTTAAGTTGCGAATCGGTATAATTCACCGCCATCATAACTTGCATGAGTAATATTCTAGTATAGTGTAGCCCACAGAACAGATAAAACTGTACTGTGGTGTTGCCGCTGTAGGCTTTTAAATAGGTAACGTGTTAATTTTTTTTTTTAACTCGGCGCATTTATTTCAATGAAACCATTTACAGGCACTTTTGAATCGTCAAGAGGTCGGTCAGTCAGAAAGATGAAGCTAGTTGCCCATTCTAAAGCGTAGTGGGGTATCTATGGAACGGGCAAAAAACTCCACGGACACTAACAGACGAACAATAGTATAGGTAGAGAGCTCTGAGCTCTGTCTATATGCCTTCATAATACAGGCGAAATATCTGTTCTCAGCAAAAGACGTTTACATAAAAAACAACGTCTTAAAAAGAGGCGTTGCAAGCTTAATCTCCTCATTTTTAGAAGTCGATTAAAAATACGGAAAAGTTCGGACAGAAATAGCGGCTTTACCAATTAACTTCATTCTCTGCTAACCCTATGACGTTACAATCATGTTTACGTTACAAAACCGTTACCCAAAACCGGTGTGATCAATATTAACTCACCCGATATCAATTAACTCATTAAAAAATGTTTGTAAATCGTGACTCGTCGTTTTGGACCTCAACTTAAGTAGTTAAGTTCAAGTTCAACCTTACTTAATCATGTTGATGCAACTATGAAAAAAATACCAGAGAAAGACAGACAGATAGAATATGCTTTATTGTACGCCAAAATTTAACAAATTTCTTTCACGTAATATCATCATTCTCCTGCCCTTAGAATAGAATATAATACTCTGTACACCAAAAAATTACAGATATAATTGTAGAAATTTTACATAGGGTGACATAATGGGCGGTCATATCGCTAAAAGCGATCTTTTACAGACAACCTTTGGATGGATTAACCTTTGGAGGGAAAAGGGGAGACAATACTGCAGGTAGTCAGTGGTGTAGCAATTACTTTACATATACAATAAATACATATATACATAAGACATATACTTATCTACATGAAACAAGAGCAAGGAAACCATATGTAATGATGATGTTTAAAGAGAGAGGAAGTGCTTTTTAACCAGAATTTTAAAAGTGAACAAAGGTTGAACACGCCTTATTGACACGGGCAAGGTATTCCATAATCGTATATCCTTATCCCTTATTAAAGTAATCCCTATTAATAATAGTCCTCCAGACCGTATTTCAGCCATGGCGGCCAATCTCAATGGAGACTAGCCTTCGGCGCGGAAGATATTATAGTGCACAAGTGCTCTCTCTCTTCTCTCACTCTCATACTCCGATGGGACGGCAATCCGACACGACCGGAGAGAGATCAGGCGCAGGACCAACGGTTTAACGTGCTTTCGGAGGCACGGCGGTATCACACCGCCCACTTCCAGACCCTGGGCTGTCGGGCAAACTGTTATTGGGGTTTTCCATTACGAATTTCTTTGTAACAGCCCTTAGTTTGGAAGGGTGCGGTGTGCGGTGAACTATGACATCACCCCCGCTGTCATTCCACTTGATGCTAGGGATTAACACTGTTAAAAGCTCATTTCACCTATGTTTTAACAGTGAGATTTTCACAGAATAGACCGGCTATATTCGGTCGAAGATCTTTAACAGTCGATACGGGAAGTCAGAAGCCCGAATCTGACAACCAGTCTTACCAAAGAGTATCATGTTGCCCAGTCACTGGGTTGTGGTAGTCAGATAGGCAGTCGCTCCATGTAAAGTTCTGGTACTTACTCAACTGGATTCGGGTAGACTGGAAGCTATAATAGGCTAGGCAAGTGATGACGTCTGTTTTCCCCGGGTTTGCAGAGAGTGGGCCCCACATTATTTAAACTTACTGAAACTCCTGAAAACCAAGATCAATTACTGTGGTGACCGCCAGAAAAGCGCTGCGGCCATGAATCTCGACGAGTCCGGGGAAACGATTCAACTGTCTTGGCAGCCGCAACAAAATTGCGAAATAAATCAGAAAGAACAGCAGAGGAGAATGAGAAACCAGTTCTATGTGAGAGGGTTTTAGTTTCCGGACTTAGTCCTTTAGGTGGACCATTGTGCGTGAGCCATGGCGGCCGTTGGTGGTTAATCCAACCAGCCCACCTGCCTCCAGAAGTTGACTAGGTCACCTAATCTGTTGAGAACATCTATGTAAGTTCTGAGTGCTGAGTGGTTTCTGTCATAATTTGGGTAACGCATGTGCACTCAAAGAGAACATGCGCAATGGTTTCCTCAGCCTCCAAGCAAGCACAGAGGCCTTTCCGTTATGCCTATTGTGTGGAAGTGTCTGTTTAGTGAGCAATGTCCCGTGATGGTCACCAGGCGCAGGCCGTTCCTATCCAGGCGTAGTAAACGTCTGGTTAGCCTGCTATCCAAGGATGGCATGGCTTCCCTGGACTGCCTGCAGCCTGGTGTCGAGGTCCACCAACTCTCCACTTGTGTATGGGTGGACTGTTGCAGCCACCTGCATGAAAAACCAGTATGCATAGAGGTGTTTAGGACACTCACATTTCGGCTGTTATGTTCAAGTCCCATGTAATAGGGGGCGAGCCTACTGCCATCTACCGACACGAATACAAACTCCCGGCTGCTACTGAGAAAATCGTAATAAAAAAAACCAGAATAACACTTTGCCCAACCTGGGGATTGAACCCAGGGACCTCATACTCAGCAGTCGCACTTGCGACCACTGGACCGACGTGGCAGTGGTGTAAGAATAAACGAGTAGTTTTTTATCGAAAGCACTCGATAAAGTAAATAGAAAAATGTTTTAGATGACTTGTTGTTTAAATAACGGTTAGTCACCTATTTTTTAACCGACTTCAAAAAGGGAGGAGGTTTCAATTCGGTTGTTTTTCGTATGTAGCTCACTCCACCGTCGATTCTGTCTCTGTCACCACTGACCTAGACTAGAGTCAAGAGCAAACCCATATTAAATAAATAAAAACATCCAAAAAATGTTTGTTACTTCAGAGTTCAGAACTCCTTTATTTGTAAACCGATTTAGAAAATTTCATTTTATATTTGAAAGTTATACTCCCAGATTGGTCCCATATAAATTAGTTCAAGTTTTGATGAGTGGTTTTTGAGTCAGCTTCAATAATACTATTTTTTCCACTTAATGTATGTTGATGATGTTGTAATAACTTCTTGTCACTGTTATTTACATTGCAAGTAGTGATATACTACTTCGTTTGGGTTAGGTACCACAACTAGAAAGTGAAAAATAAAAACTTTCTCACAAACAAAAACCACAGCCTTCCGAAAGAAAAACACTAACAAGTGAAAAATAATTTTAATTTCGGAAGTCGGTGTCTTTGGTTTTTTTGTATTTTCGTTTGTTACCACCGACTTCAGAAATTAAAGTAATTTTTCACCTTGTAGTGTCTTTTTGGAAGTCGGTGGTTCTTTTTGGGACAAAGTTTTATTTCCATAGTGTAGAGCTGTTTAACCTTGTAATTCCATTGACCTTTTGCGGCAGCGTCTTATTTAGCATATACATTTGAATACTGCTTACCTATGGGCAAGGGAATTCCATTTTCCAACCATATCAACGTAGCGTTCTGTCATTTCTGGCTATCCCCTGGTTGTTCTGGTTTATGTAGGTACTAGCTTCTTCCCGTGACCTCGTCTGCGTGAAATTTCTTGTTCCCTCGTCCCACCCCGTCAAATCGCATTACCCTCCAGTGGATCAAAGGGCATAGTGGATCCTTAGGCAATGATGCCGCTGATGAACTTGCGAAGAGAGGCTCTTATATGGAAGTGCTAGGCCCGTACCCACTTCTCCCTCTGCCTTTCTCACAATTTCGTGCGTGGATTCGCCAATGATCGACCGAACTCCATAACAACAGATGGTCACGGGCAACAGACTGTAGACAGTCCAAATTGGCTTTACCAATTGTAGACCCGCGGTTAACCAAAATACTTCTCAACCTGAGTAGAAATAACCTCAGAATAATTATAGGAACAATTACGGGCCATAACCCCCTTAACAAACATCTTTTTAACATAGGCGCCACAGATGGCCCCCTTTGCAGGGGCTGCCTTGACGCCGAGGAATCAGCCGCCCACGTTATCCTGGAGTGCGAGGCTGTGGCTTCTCAACGGGAAGAAATCCTCGGAACAGTGAGGTCGCTCCGCGAAGCCTGTGAAGCCCCCAGGAGGCTTCTGTGCTTTTGGGCGAAGCTAGGCTGGCTGTGTTAGCCAGTATCCCCACGCACAACGGACCAAATGAGAGTCTAAGTGCGGAAAAGGGAGTCCCCATCATCATCATCATCATCATCATCACCCACCCCATCGCATCGCATCGCCAGCCCGCGCTATTACTTCGTTTTCGCTTAGCGTTCTTTCTGACTTTTTTATTTCTGCTCAGCTTCTCATGGTCATAGCGTGAAGTTAAAAAACCTATAACCTTCCTCAAGAACGGCTATCAAATGCTGCAAGAATTTTCAAAATCGGTTCAGTAGATCTAGAGATTCCTCCCTACAACCTCACAAACTTTACCTCGTTATAATATATATTTTTTTAAACGTTTCCCCACATTACTAATTTCTCCTGTATCGTGGATGCGTTTACAAACATTTAAACTCACATACACAAACAGCCAGACCCGGAACAACTATCTGCAGGTCATACAAATATTTGTTCCGTGCGGGAATCGAACCCGCGACACGCAGCGCAGCAGTCAATCGCTTAACCACTGCGCCAACCGTGCCGTTTAATATATAGTATAGATGTATGTATCTGGAATATTATTTATCAATTTTAACTGTGTCAGTAAAATAGTTCAATAGCGAATAGCTTCGACCGTGAAAAATCATCGTTTGACAGCTGGATCAAGAGTCATATAAATATCTACGGAAGGTAACTTGATTACTGCACGCTTTGAAGAGGTTCCTTACTCTGGGGCCCAAACCACCTTTGCTTCGGTGTTATCACGTTACGGGCTGCGCCAGCGCAGCCTCTCTGTTGAGATTGGTTCTACAATGTGGACAGCGAAGACCTGCTTAATGTCACAAAGCAAAATAGATTAATTTAGTCTCTATCCAAGTATACTAAAGTCTTTTTCACCTTATCCGGTAACAGCGACCCGGGCAAATTTTCTTTCCTTTCGTGACGAGTTCTCGTCTTAACATACCTAAGTATCAATAATTATTTTGAGACCAAGATCGCTTGAGTCACTTCAAAATCTAAACAGTTTACATGACAATTTTCTTGCACACGTTAGTAGCATCTAAAGAAACAAAACATGATCTTTCAAAGACGAGAGAAAATATAATCTTGTGTGGGATGCGCGCCAGGTATTTTGTTTTTCTTTCTATCTGAGATTATGCACTTGTATATAAAAGCATATGCACACTCAGGCTAGCATCGGAGATAGTTTAGGGTGAGCTTCCAGTGTTGACGAAGCTATAAAAGCTTGGTTTAGCTATTATGATCGGCATATTGAAAACCATAAGTTTCAGATATATTTTTGAGTTCATAAGGATTTTCTCTAATAAAAAATTAGGACCGTGGATGAAAAAATATGTCTTTTTATTTAATGCATCTCGGCAGTAGGCTCCTCTTTGTGAAACGGAGTATGTGTCTGGGGAAATACTGCAAAGCCAAGGATTCAAGCTATTACCATACTTTATTTTTACCTTAAAATAATAATATGAGACAACGTCCACACAAGGTCTTCAGGTCCCGAACTAGGTAGAACCTGTACTACGGTAACCTGATGACTGATATATGTACATACTTATATACATATAAACACCCAGATACAGGTCAAACAGACATGTTCATGCACACAAATGTTTGACTTGTCCGGGGATCGAACCCGGGACCAGCGGCTCAGAAGGCAGGGTCGCTACCAACTGCACCAACCGGTCAGTCTAAAACGAATAAAATTACTGTGACCTGACTTGAAGGAGAGGAGGAAGTAAGAACAGGCACCCCAAGAAAGTCTCTTGGAGGTGTAGTTGTCTGTAGGTCTGATTGTACGTGGATCTATTTGCTGGGCCTCCATCCCACCTGAGACCCAAAGTGTAGCTTTCTTCTTCTTCTTCGTGTCGCTGGCACAACAGTCAATTCAGATTTCGTTTGCCCAAAACTTCGCCACTTGTGGAGCTGTATTGCAAGCTATTCTTCTCCTATCCTGCCCTCTGTATCCCAAAATATGCAGTCAAAGTGACCTCTGCGCTGCGACCAACGACGCTGTGGAAGTGTAGCTTTCAAATGGCATGTCTTTCTCTGTGCGACAGCCCTTCGTGTCGCAATCTCTGTGTAGCGGTCATCTCGTCCTCTATATAAGATGCTGCGTTGCATAACTCTGACACTTCCGCAAATACGCCGTTGGACCTCACACGTATGTACAGCTTTGATTTTAATAACTAACTAAACGCATGCTTAGTTGTGTGGATTTTAATAATAATAAATAAGTTTATTTCACAAAAATACTGATTTAACATGTTTTTTTATAAACACAATAAAAAATTGTGTGATGTTTGTGAGGAATTAGTTTATAGATATTTACATTTATTTCTTTTATTTACTGGTGGGGGGCATTTTTTGACCGATTCTCTATTTTAGACTGTGATAAGAAACCTAAATGCCTTTAAAAAAACCTTCACCTAGCTTTTAAAAACAAGTCTTCACTATTTTTTTTAAAGTAGATTATGCCCTAATTAGGGAAACGAAAACTGTGAAAGTGTGAACTCTCTTGAAAAACAGCAATAAAATAAAATAGGAGTACATACAATTCATTGCATTATTCTACATATTGATTTTTGTTATTCAAAACTAGTGCAAGCAATAACCGTTTTTGAATACAAATGTTTTATTGCCGCTTTTTGAAAGACTATTCCACTTTATCGCTAGCTGTCATTATTTTCATGTTTCAACAGTTAACACGAGTTTTGACGGCAGATTTTACTGATCTAAGATTTATTAGAAGTTGAAACGGAATTAGTCTGAATGCTTTGTCAGTGCTAACCAATTTTAATTAGCTAAGCCTTCAAAACAAATTCTAGCTCGATGAAATTACTATTGTAAACTTACAACTAACATTTATTTATTTATTCTTTAGAAAGCTTACGGTCTAATGTATAGGTAAATAATGTTTTGTTTTTTAAAACGTTGCCCCACAATAGTTCTCCTGTATCGTGGGTACGTTTACAAACATTTAAACTCACATACACAAACAGCCAGACCCGGAACGACTACTTGCAGGTCATACAAATATTTATTCCGTGCGGGGTTCGAACCCGCGACACGTAACGCAGGAGTCTATCGCTTAACCACTGCGCCAACCATGCCGTGGAATGTTCGAATTAGCCCTTCCATTTGCCATGTACAAGCTTCCACAAAGTTAAAAAAATGTACACAAAACTAATATAAGTTATAGAATCTTCATAACTATATAAAACAAAACAAATTCTTTTACTAGTACCATGAGTCGGGGGTCCGGGAGATACTTCTATAGTCAACTTTTATAGTAATATAAATAAACAAAACCAAACAAATTCTTCTTTTTATGACAATAATTAAAAAATCTGTGAAGTTATGAATCGTAGATCGTATCATCTATTTGTGACACAGTTTACATATTTATTTCTATGGGCTAGGTGTTATGTACATAAAATACAGGCTGGCAGGCACATCGACCCACAAACCTGTCACCATGTACTCATAACATGACTCTGAACTCCCCTGCATCATTGATTCTGTAGGTACTGGATCTGCGTTCAAATTTTTCGTCGGTTTTAAATAAAAAATTGCTGTTCCATAAATTTTGCACTTTTCTATGAAGCAGCTGTTTTTTTCTTTGATAACCTACGAAAAAAAACTGCGGTTTCTAGAATCATGCTGAATTTATGGTTTCAATTGGCGCGTCAATGTACTGCCACGCTGTATAATAAGCATTGTGCATTTTGCATGTGAGATTAGTGTCACGAATATAGGTAATCCATGAGTCAAACGGTCCTAGGGACCAAACTGTTTTCTTGAGCAAAGCCAATGTCTGTGACCTTACCACATTTGGTCGGGCTACCCAAGCTTAGTTACTGCGACCAACTGTGAGAAAAGGCTAAAAAGTTAAATAGAGGCTCAAAAATTTGAAAAAAGTATGCATCATAAAAAGCGCAAAATTATTTTATTAAAAAAAAGTGTCCATCGTTCGAATAGCTAAAAGTTATTAGAGGGTCAGTTAAATGTTATTATGTGTCCCTATTTGGAAATCTGTTTAGCCATCCATACAACTAGCCATCAAATAACTCCCTCCTATGCTTGTGGTTCGCCAGTTCCGTTCCAGACTCCCATTCGATTCTTTAAAAATTGCTTTATGAAAGGATTACCTTATTTATTTAACCATTTATGTACACACTTTATAAACAGACAAGAAGAAAATAACAGAAAAATAGGTACATAGGTGATGCTTATTTCTAATGAAATCTCTTCCAGCATACCTGCGATAGGATAGTAGATTTAGAGATGTAGACAGCGTGTGTAAGAGTAAAAGAGAAAATAAAATACATAAAATCAAAAACAATTCACTTAATAAAATAAAACATTAAATATGAGAATATACATACCTACATACATACAAAAATACATACATACTTCTAAAATAAATAACACTAGAATATTAATATATACGCAACTATGACGAAGTGGAAAGATAGTGTTCTTTACCTTATGATCGTTTGCCTAGCCTTTTTCTATGTTGGGGTCAAATCCGCAGACGTAATGGGCATCCATTTAGAGCAACACAAGATACAATTAAAAAATAATTTGAGGTTTTTTTCTGGTGTACAACGATCGCAATTAGAATAGAATTTACTTTTAATTATGTACACCATATAAATTACAGATATATAATGTATGAATGTTACATGGTCCTCAAAGATTATTATAATATTATTCTAATTAGTGTGAATGTGAGAACTATGTCGGTCATTGCTTTTTTTTTGTATTTTTCTCAGTTAGTTTAAACATAATCTGGCAGTTTGAGTAATTTATGCGGCCTACTCAAATGCAGTCCTTTCTTTGGTATTGTTCGTCGAATCGTTGAGCTCCTTAAGTCTAACTTGAGCTGCACGATTGCGGACAATTGCGTGCACTAACTGGACAGGTCCATTCAATCTGTGTGGTTCTTTCCTCAAAAGACCATTTCAGACACCGATCTACATTGCCTTCACATATGTTCTGACCAAGATTTTGTCTGGACTTTAAAAGAGACTGTGACCTCTGAGTTTGTTTCGGCCTTTCTTCTCAGAGTAGTCAGATAGGAAATGCCGACCTCATCTAGTTTCTAAAATACGATTGACGTGTAAAAGTGTTTGTTCAAACCTACTTACAGAAATAAAATCATTTATCATTTACATAGGGTGACACAATGGGCGATCTTATCGCTAAAAGCTATCTTTTAAAGACAATCTTTGGCTGGATTAAAAACTGGAACGAGAGGCAATACAGATATTGTAGTTACTTGAAGTACAAGCTTAGAAAAACTGTTTTTTTTATATAAACTTTACAAACGTGATTTGTGTATAATGTCTAAACAGGATAAAATAAAATAAAAACTTATTTAGCTACAATACCTGCGGTCGTTGTCCTAAAAGAAAATGATCCATTCTTTTTTTTTTCGTTAAGTCATGTTTAGATATCGATCTACGGAGTTCCCCACGCACAACGGACCAAATAAGAGTCTAAGTGCGGAAAAGGGAGTCCCCATCATCATCTACGGAGTTTCGCTAGTTCATTTCATTTGACCCTGTATTCTTGTGAAAATATTCTAAAGAAAAACGAAAACTGCTTCAAAAGGGTTTTTTCTATATAAAATCTGTCTTTAAAAAATAAATACAGACAAAAACACGTTAGGAATCTGGTATAAACGGTTTTACAGGTCGGTCTATCCATAACCCGAAGCTCCACGATTGTTTAAATGTGACCTCTACCTTAACAGTCATCTCCTATTACAAATCCCGCTAGCCTTTAGTTCTAAAGATATAACATTTTATAGATTTCGAAATTCTATGTGCTTTTGTCTGTTAAACGTGCCTAACTGTGCGCCTGGAGAACTGTTAGGTGACATAGTGGTTAGCTTTCAACCTAGGTAGAATTGTAGGCATAATAAGTAGTGAGATTAAAGCCTAGCTTTCTGCTTTTACATCTGTCCAAGTAGCATTCGAATAGTGTGATCGAATTTTCATCTCTTTTTAAACGACTTCAAAAAGGAGGAGGTTCTCAATTCGGTTGTTTTTTTTTTCTGTATGTGCACTGATTACGCCGAGATTTCTGATCCGATTTACGTGATTATTTTTTTTGTTCATTGCGGAATAGTTGCCATTTGGTCCCATAAAAATTTAATTCAGTTTGGCGGAGTAGTTTAAATTTTATGAGCATTTTTGTTAATTCCACTTAGTGTATATTGATGATGCTATTATAACTTCCTGCCACTGTTATTTACATGGGAAGTAGTGGTAAACGAATGTATGTAGGGTTGGAACTACAACTAAAAAGTGAAAAATTAAAAGTTTTTACAAAAAAAAAACAACCACTACAAAGTGACAAATTAACTTTAATTTCGGTCGAAAAAGTCGGTGGCAAAACAAGAAAATACAAAACCAAAGACACCGACTTCCAAAATTAAAGTTATTTTTCACTTCGTAGTGGTTTTTTTTTTTAAGTCGGTTGTTTTTTTTTTAAAAGCTTTTTTTCTGTAATAAAATCACTAAGCTCACCCCTATTAATTGGAACTTATACGTAATTGCTGAAATGTGAATAGAAGAGAATATATTTATTTGCTTTAATTATAATTATGATCTTATATGTTTCACCATGGACTGGCATACAAATATTTAAACATGTTTTATGTAAAAATTAAAAACGACACACTAATTTGTTAAAATTATTATTCTAACAAGTCAAATAACGCTGGTAAAATCTTATTAATAATAAAATCACAAAGTAATTTTACCTAATGGAAACTCATGGATAATAATATATAAATATATTATATAATATATATTAAATAATATATTTATTTGTTACTTTTTTATTAATAAATGCGCGTGTTCATATTTGTAAAACTAGATGGAGTCAAAATTTTCTACACTCTAAGGAGATTAATGTCAAATTATCCATGTGCTCGCGGACGAATGTAAGAAAGGTTAGGTTTATAGATATATTCTCAAAAAGACAACATCACTTACAAATGAGTGAGAACAATGCTTCTAAAATAAATTTTGAATAGTTTTATTTTAGTTTTAAACACGAATTCACGATACACCCAGCATTTAGTTTTTAGGAAGGGTGTTATATAATTTTAATAAAGCCTTTTATTCCGAAACCAGGCAAACACAATAACAATAATGGCCAAAAAAACAAAAATCACAAGATATCTCGAATTTCGGTGTGCATCGTGGCATAGGCCTCCTCTAACAATTTCCATTGACGTCTGTCGTGAGGTACTCTCCTCCAGTTTGGACCGGCTGTCAGCTTTATCTCTTCCTCCCAGCGGGTCGACTGCCTTCCCCGATTTCTTTTGCCGTCCCTTGGATACCATTCTGTCACTACCGTGCTCCACTTGCTTTTAGTGTCTCGCATCATGTGGCCTGTCCACATTCCCAGGAAGGGTTGTGATTTGTGATTAAACATTTAAGAAGATTTTGTCAGTATGTGGAGTATTGTGAGATGAGAGTATGACTGTGGTGTACCTGGTTGTACTAATACTTTTTACTATAAATAAAAATAAAAACCATTAGTTCATTTCGGTTAGTATACAAACAGCATAGAAACTAACTAATGTATTATTGGTTTTGTCTTAAATAATGTAGTAATAGGTCGTGACCGTTTCATTTTCAAAAAAACATTGCGGTATTTGGTATTTCACACTTCACAAACTATGTTCATGACCCGTGTAATAAGAGCCTCAATCTATCTGCCTGCCTTTCCCCAAAAATGTTGGGGTCGGCTTCCAGTCTAACCTGGATACGAGTATTTTACATGGAGCGACTGCCTATCTGACCTCCACAACTCAGTTACTGGGTAATACGGAACCCTTTGGTTAGACTGGTTGTCAGACTTTCGGGAATCTGACGATCACGACCGTCACGACTGTCAAGGATTCAGGAATGACAGCCGGGACCAACGGCTTAACGTGCTTTCCGAAGTACGAAGGGGTATCTTGGTATGTAAAGATGGTCACCCATCCACGGACCAACTGCGGCAAGCGTAGCTTAACCTTATCGAGCTACCCGTGCGCGTGTTATGTGATAAGAGCCTATTGCACAAAATATCCAGGTCAGACCACTGAGAAATTCCTGACGGAAAATACGAATACAAATCACTTTGTCCGACCACGAGAAACCTGTACCTATTCGGTCTATTAATAAAAAAGTAGCCTGGTGTGTTAATAAAATGTCTATTAATAAAAGTTAGCCTGGTATGTTAATAAAATGGCTATTAATAAAAAGTAGTCTGGCAAGGCAGACATTTCAAATTATTATTCAATTATTAAGACATTTAAATCAAAATATTGGTAACAATATCTGACGTCCAGCCGGTCTAACCTGTAAAAATCTCAACGTCACAGCTTACGTACCAGCACGGTGAGCATTTTACAGAATAGATGGGCAGGTTCTATGTTCTATGTTAGAGGGTGTGGTTCCCGCACTTAGTCCTTCAGTTCAGGTGGACCAGTGTGCGAGGACCATGGCGGCCGTCGGTGGTTATTCCAACCAGCCTCCCTCTGGAAGTTGATTACATCTCCGGGTCTGTTAAGACTATCTATGTAAGATCTGGGTGCCCCGAGGGTTTCTGTCCTAATACAAAGAGTACTGAGTACTGAGTTGAGCGGCAAGATTACTGACAAATGCGTGCACTGACTGGACAGGTCCGCTCAATCTGTATGGTTTTTCCTCAAAAGACCGTTTCAGACACCAATCTACATGGTCTTCACATGATCTGACCAAGATTATGTCTGGACTTCTCAGAGTAGTCAGAAAGGAAACGCCGACCTCATCTAGTTTTTAAAATATGATTGACATGTAAAAGTGTTTGTACAAACCTACTTACAGAAATAAAATCATTTATCAATATGGGTGACGCCTGAGCATTCAAAGAGCACATCCTCAGCCTTCATGGATGCCCTCCATAGAGGACTGGCCGTTATGCCTATTGTGTACCAGGTTACTTTTTGTTAATAGAATGATTACAGGTTTGTCATATTTCGCCATTTATTATATAATGCCATTTCTTTACTAATCCACATGGAATCCTGTTTATATTGATATTGAGTAACATTTATCTAATTTCGTTATTTTTACGATAATGAATATTAAATTAGCGTCTAGTGTTTCTGTTTTGTAGCAAAACCAGTTAGAAACTAAGTAGACGGAGTTTTCTCAAGACATTAATAAAGTGACTAATCTGTATTATATTAGTAATTTTCCTGAAGTCATGTTGTTCTCAACCACCATGATTTTGAGTTCAGGAAGGAACTGTCAGCATCGACTTGCTGTGCTGATTGTACCAATGTCTGAATTGTAACTGATTTCAATGTCACCACTTTCCTATGGTGACCGAAAACAAATCGTGATGAAACCTGCTGGTCTATTTTTAAAATTTCTTGCCGCGAAAACTTAGGTGTAGTGAGCTTGAAGTTAGCCATTCTACTTGATGCTCACTGTGAGCACACTTCACTGAAGTTTACACGGTGACATAATTAAAAACTAGACCGGCTGGTGCTAAGGATTAACACTATTGACAATAGTGGACACTCCAAGCTAGAAGAATAGATCGGCAGGGCCTAAATACTTAAGTTTAGTCTGAAATCGTCAACACGCATTGAGCAAGCGTGCTCAATCAAATCAATGCTCTTTCCTCTCCATATAAGAGGCCTTTGCCCTCCAGTGAGCCAATTCCAAACCAATAACATTACCATTTCATTACCTCAATTTCGTAGTTCGAGAAGATATTAAAAAATACCTTTTAAACATAACGGTCGTTCGTTTAGCGTTGCGTCAGAATAACAGTATTTGATTATAGTGCGTCAGATACTTCTACACTTATAACTTTACCGTTTTGAGAACCAGTTTGTGGTATTAGTTGGTGTGAATGCAAGGAAAGGTATATTAGCTGGATGATTAATGCAAGGAAAGGTATATTAGCTGGATGATTATCTAATCTTCGATCGTTATTTATAATAGATTGACTAATGGTAGGACGTCGTTCATCTTACTGACTATTATTGACTGTTTAGACAGTCACATTTGTACTTGTGTTTCTGTGACAAATAAATCTATTTTTCTTTCTTTCTTTTAACAGTGAGATATTATAGCCAGATTCTTTTCGCTTGCTGCATCGAGTTCTTTATATTTAACAGACAGTTGTGCTGCTGAGGAGTTTCCCAGCTAAAGCACTAGGAAGTGTTGAAGGGCGGGCGTTTTGGGAGACTGTCTTATGTAATTTTGACGTTTAAAAAGTGGTGGTTCTCAACCTAGTTTGAATAAATGACATTTGATTTTGATTTTTGATTCTCTTAAGACATTGTATTATTGATTGTTGTTGCTTATGATTTACTGAGTAAATACTTGATAAGACTTTCAAAAACTAGCATTTGAATTTGATTCTAAATCGAGCCGTAGTTTTATTTAATTATTTACATATATGTCTATGAAACCTTTGTCTTGGCGAAACCTTATGGCGTTAAATCGTATCCAATCCTTTATAACACATCGGTCTGTAAAATTGTCCTACTACAGAGAAACTCTACTTATTCTTCTCATTGAATACAGAGAAGGAGCAAAATTGGTTTTCCCGCTAGCTCACTTCGTTTCATTGGATTTCCGATCATCAAACTCAGACAATTTATTCTAAATAATCCAACTACAGGCACTTTTAAATAACAAGAGGTCGGTCAGTCAGAAAGATGAAGCTAGTTGCCCATTCCAAAGCGTAGTAGGCTCTTATGGAGAAGACCCGGCAAGAAACTTTTTAAATCAAAATATTGGTAATAATGTCTTACGTCCAGCCGGCTTATTCCATAACAATCTTACCGTGAAAACGTAGGTGAAGTGAGCTATCATTCCACCTGATGCTAGGGGTTTAGAGGTTGACCGCTCACTTCAGCTCAGGCACCCACGGTGAGAATTTTACAGAATGGATTGGCAGGTTCTATGTTAGAGGGTATGGTTTCCGTACTTAGTCCTTCAGGTGGACTATTGTGCGTGGGCCATGGTGGGCGTCAGTGGTTATTTCAACCAGCCCACCTTCCTCCGGAAGTTGATTACATCTCCTGGTCTGTTAAAACTATCTATGTAAGATCTGGGTGGGCCCGAGGGTTTGTGTCCTAGTATGGGAGACGCCTGTGCACTCAAAGAACACATGCGCAACGGTTTCCTCAGTCTCCATGCAAGCCCTGCATGAGGACTGGCCGTTACGCCTATTGTGTGGAAGTGAACAAATACTTCCACACAATAGGCGATCGATAAAAAATAGGAAAATCGTATACTTTTACAATGTTTGTAAATATGTGAGCCCTATGTATCTGATTTATCACAAAATTAACTTATTTGTCATTACTACATTTTAAATTATTTTTACTTATTGTGGTTGACAAGTTTTATTCTAGGTGCATCGTCTTCACATATAATTATATGTATAATTAATGTATACAAAATAATGTAACACATGAGTAACGGTGGAGTTTCTTGCCCATTCTTCTCCATACGAAACTACCTTTTGGAAGGGGCGACTAGAATCAATTTTATTTTAATGTAAATGTTGACGTTCAAAAGTGCCTTTTATGTGCCTACTTATTTGAAATAAATGCTTTGACTTTGAGCAGTGTCTTGTGATGGTCAGACAGGCCGGTCCTGTCCAGGCACATATATTGGCAGGTTTCCTCACGATATTCTTCTTTGCCGTGACTCTGTGAAGCGTGGTTTGCCCAAAGGCCAAGAGATGCGACCCATCTCTGGATGGGTTCGAAATTTTTCTTGTATTTTTTAAGTTTATAATTATTATATTAGATACTGCTGACGATTAAGGAAAACATCTTGCAGGAAACGTAGACTCCTCAAAACTGTTACAGAAAATATAACTATGGTCATTAACTATGCTTGCCAGTCAATATGTGTTATTAAAGTGTAGTTAGTGCTATTGGCCGTTGACATCAATTTTCTACCTATGATTAGAATCTTGGAGTAAACCGGTTGACAGGTTATTGAACCTATTAGTTATTGGTTTAGTAACAGTAGTCAATGAATTGGTTTTTAAAGCCCTTTCGCAATCGAGTGTGGGTTTTGTGTTTCAAGAAATGATCATTTGATTTATAAAACTAGATTGATTTTATCAGTTGTAAAAGTGGGAGGTTTATGTACAGTCCATATTTTGCCTGTTGAGGCATGCAAATTTATTGTACATACTTATATTAGTAAAATACTATCACACTATTATTTAGGTAGTCAGTTTTTTTTTTTAAACGTTGCCTCACACTAGTAATTTCTCCTGTATCGTGGGTGCGTTTACAAACAATTAAAGTTATATACACAAACAGCCAGACCCGGAACAACTACTTGCAGGTTATACAAATATTTGTTCCGTGCGGGGATCGAACCCGCGACACGTAACGCAGCAGTCAATTGCTTAACCACTGCGCCAGGCACTGTGCCGTGTTCTAATTAAAAATTTAAGTTAAATGATTTATCTACATATTATGTACTATCGAGGAAGTTCATATCTAAGCAGTTTTAGAACAAAAAATCCCGTGAACACGATGACCGCATCTGTTTTACGTTAGTTACTGTTAGCGCCCGAGCGCTACAGGGAAAAATAGTCCTAAAGGTGCATAGATATGAACTTCCTCGATAGTACTACAAAACTATAGGTTTTCTGAAGCATTCTAGCTATGCAATACACATAGTAGGTTCATGTTTTAATGAACGGTTGTATTATGCATTTAGATTTTTGGAGGAGCTCGAGGGTAAATAGTAATAGCCGGTGCGATCGAAGATTCAGCTACATTTGCCGCGGTCGCTTCGTGGATGGGTTACCATCCATAACATATCGAGACTCCTCCATGCCTCAGAAAGCTCCTTAAGCTGTTGGCCCCGGCTGTTTTCTAACATCTTTGTCAGTCGTTACGGGTGTCAGAAGGCCAGCGTCAGGCCGGTACCAGTATTACCCAGTAACTGGGTCGTGGAGGTCAGATAGGCCGTCGCTCCATGTAAAATACTGGTATTCAGCTGCATCCGGTTAGACTCGAAGCTGACCCCAATATAACCGGGAAAAGGCTAGCTAGGCAGATTGATTGAAATATGTATTTAGATTTGACTAGCATTCAATGTTCAGGAAACTTCTCATTCGTACAACTTCTTATTCTAATAAAGTCAAGTAGCAATTTTAATTAACCCTTAAATGTTAATTTGATTACAGAACCCCAAATATGAGAATAATTTTGATGAGGTACATACTTTTATTGTAGGTACCTACCATAAATAAAATTCAAGTACTTAGGTATTTTCAGATTCCAATTTTATCGTTTTAAATGGTCGAAATGCACCATAAAGCGGTTCTTTTTAATTCAACTTGTTTTTTATGTATTTTATTTGATTTTAGTGCATCTTAAATACTGCCTTAATTGTGGCTACCTGACGAAATCGAGACCATGTTTGTTTTGTAAAGTATTTGTTAGGTAACTACAGTTATTTTTGGAATTACGGACTCAATATATGGTCATCTCTTAGCCACCACGTCTTATTTTATTATGGATTGTTTTGTTTAAATTTATATTTGCTGTACACTGGACACTCAACGTGTATGTCTTATTTACATCGTTCTCACATATAATTATACCTATATTCAACATTAATGATGTAACTAATATTTATGTACTTAACAATATAATTTAAAAGAGTGTCCATGGAGTTTCTTGCCCGTTCTTCTCCATAGGTACCTACTACGCTTTGGAATGGGCAACTAGCTTCATATTTCTGACTGACCGACCACTTGACAACTCAAAAGTGCCTGTAAATGGTTTAATTGAAATAAATGCTTTGAGTTTGAGTTTGAATAATACCTACTACCTCATTACCAGTGCCGGTTGTAGTACTACCGGCGCGTTTCTGTGACGTCCCTCACTGCTCATGGAGAGTAGGAAGGCCAACATTTTAGCTTTTGTTCCTGTGCATTGATACAGTTTGCAGAAAAGAGAGAAAGCAGGATGCAAGAGCCAGCGTAACTAGCTCAAAAAAAATTTAACCCTTTTCGGATATGCTAATTCGTTCATACATAAATTGGACTTACTTTGTCGATGCATGCAAAGTTTGAGGAATAAAAAAAGCGAGCTCAACAATTAAAATTGTTGAGCTCGCACCCAGCCACGGAAAACTTAGGATACTTATTTCTTTTGAGCATTCATACAGACTAAGGAAACAATTTGTTAACTTATGCAGAAATTTTTGAGAAATCAGGCTTTAGAGAACGCAGGCTGCAAGAGCGAATTAAATTTTTTTTAGCACCCCACCTCGAGTTTTCTTAGGCCCATTTATAATATACGTAGAAATAGTAAATTTTGTCGATTTGTACAGAAAATTAGAGTAAAATATAACTGTGCCTTTGCTGTCGCGCAGTCGACAAATGTTAGAGAACTAAGAAGCCGCCGCGCGGTTTGCGTAGGGCGCCTTACCCTAACACCGTAGGTACTGCTCATTGCACGGCTTAGTGGTCACAAACACTGGCAACCAGTCTTGCCAAGGGGGATACCTTTCCTGGTCTAGTCTAGTCTATGTCTGGTTGTGGAGGTCAGATAGGCGTTCCATCTAAGCAATTGGTTTTAAGACTGAAAGCCGACCCCAACAATAGGTACTGACTGCTGATCATGCGGGTCTTGATATCGAAGCCCTAGTCGAGCAAAGTGTTAAGTAGCTGAGCACACTTGGTTAAATATACATATATATTTATTAAAACATTACTTCGTGATACTACAAACGCGATGAAGTACCAAAAGCAATTATTTTCATTGTTAAATATTAAACCATTACATTTCGGAAGATTTAACGGAAGTCAACGTTAATCGTTAACTCGTGATAACAATTTTATTGCATTCTATATGTCGCTGAATTACTGATTTACTTCTAAAAAAAAAATTTGTGTAGGCTGTGGAAGGTTACGCAGGACATGAAAAATTAATAAAAGAAGGGTATTAGAGTTTGTCATAATAATTATTTAGGCTCGCGCCTGCGCGTCATGACCGCCGACCGGCCCGAACGTACTTCTCAAAACGTGAACTTCGCGGCGCGACGCAGTCAGCGCGGTGTCCTTTTGGCAAATAGGAGCTATTTAATTAACGAGTTAACGCAAGTCAATGAGTCCGTTAACAATTTTTTAAGTTAACTTGAAAGTTAATCCGTTACTCAAAATGTTAACTCGATTAACGGATTAACGGTCTTAGGTCCAGCTTTGGTTTTTCCAAGGAAGTTTTCAATGCATAATTAGTACCACCCTGTCTGGATTTGTTTTCGTATAGTCTGCATTTCTTTTACATGGGACTTAAACCATAACTAATTCGCGAAATGTGGCTGTACTAAACGCATTTGCCTAACTCTTTCGGATATCGTCGCGCAACCGGTTACCAGGGATTCAGTGCACGATCCTGAACACCCCTGCGTAGAAATTAAAAAGGAAATCACGTGTTCCATACATTTCGTGTTCCATACAGAGTTTGTTCCGCGACTTCTTCTTCCCAGCTAAAGCACTAGGATGTGGTGAAGGGCAGGCGTTTTGGGGGGACTGTCTTATGTGATTTTGACGTTCAAAAAGTGCTGATATTCAGCCCAGTTTCAATAAATTTTAATGACTTTTGATTTTGATTTAGGCCGCGGAAGTATTGCACTTTTCGGTAAAACGGCAGTTTTTTTTTTGATAACCGATAAGTTTCTACGTTGGTCTAAAATCATGTGCTGGAAGCATGGTTACAATTTTCGCGTCGAAGACCCTGCCACCCTGTAGGTACGTATTTATTAAAAAATGCATTTTCTTGTTCCAGTAAATCCAACATGGCGTTACACAGACTAGTACGAGTGCTACTGATATGCGCTGTCAGCTACAGCAGCGCTTCTGTAGTGGACGATGGACAAAGCTATAGAAGTAAGTAACTGTAACGTCCACTTGTAAGACCGTTAACGTCCACTGTTACTCTTGTTGGATTGTTGAAATCCAATGCTGGTCGGTGGGTTTTAAGAGGTATCGATGTTGGGACGTTCATGTCCAGTTATAAATACTTAAATATAATTTCAATAACTTGGACAGTAAATGGATATTTAACAACGACTTTGCACATTATCCACATTGCCCGATCGTCCGATCCACACGCAAACGTCCACAACGGGCGCGCCAATCGACGGAGGCGCCTTTGAGCATTGTCAAAAAAACTGACAGCGCTCGGATCAGCCGCTCCACGGAGCGCGCGCTCCACCGCGTGTGCTCGGATCGCACTTTATCGTCCAGTGTGGACCCAGCTAATGATTATTTTAATCCTACAGCCGGTCGTCAGGCACCAGGCAGTATCTTCACGGTGGGCAACGGTGAGCAATGTCAGGGTAATGACAGGGCAACCGGCGGTGTTTGTCTGTCCAGGAACCAGTGCAACACGCAAGGAGGCAAGGCTATCGGATTCTGTGGGGTCTTCGCTACTTGTTGTTCTTGTAAGTGCTTACCTAACTACAGGATAACATAATCAGCCTAATGTTTCACTGCTGGCTTTAGAAAGAGACAGAAAGCTGAACTATTTACAAAACAAATGAAAAACTTTTTTCATATTGAAATTGCCTCGTTGCAAAAGGGACTGGTGAGCATTATAAGGCCCTAGGTTACATCTCCAGTTTAAAGTAGTTTTATTTAGTTCTCCAATGAGGGCCGCAATCCGGAGCATAAATTTATGAGCAGTCAAAGTCAATGGCAATTTTAAAACATAGCTGTTGAAGTGTGAGTGCACTATACAGATCTAAAGTGCACAAATCCGTACTCTGGAGGAATTTCCTTAAGGATCAAGAATAAGCAGAGATCTGCTTGTCCCTTCGAGGAATCCAAGCGTAATATTATGGATAAGCAACATGGGACAGTTTATATTATACATAATTTTTGTTGCAGTAAATGCTTGTGACGTCCGCACCAACACGAAGGTGGCAGTCTTCATCAACCCGCCGCTGAACAGAGAGTCTTCTGGTCTCGAGTGCTCTTACAACGTTGAGATCAACAACAATAACGTCTGCCAAATGAGGATTGACTTCGAAACCTTTAACCTGGCTCCGCCTACCACTGTGAGTCACATTAACATCCATACTTGACATACTTCCACACTTTTAATATTTAAACGTGAAAGTTTAGCTGTCTGTCTGTCTATTACCTTTTCACACCTTAACGACCTTACGGATTGGGATGGAATTTTGCACACAGTTAGACCACGACCAGAGTTAGAACGAAGTGAGCGAAGCCGTAGGCAAAAGCTGGTAATTCTATAATTTTTCCATTCTTTGACAGTCGTTACGGGTGGTTAGAAGGCCGAAAGTCTGACAACCAGTCTTACCAAGGGGTTTTTTGTTAGCAGCCACTGGGTTGTGGAGTGCAGATAGGCAGTCACTCCACGTAGCATTCAGCTGCATTCAGATAGACTGGAAGCCGACCCCTAAATCGCTAGGAAAAGGCTAGACAGATGATGCTTCTTTCTATTGCTGGGACTCAGGCCTCCTCTCTGTGAGATCGAGCTATAATCCACCACGCAGACTCAGTGCGGGCTGGTGGAGGTCACATGTCATAAAGTTGTTGGTTCTATCTTAAAAGAGTGATTAAAATATTTTATTAATTTAGAAACTGGCTGGCCCGAGAGAATGAAAGGTAACGGCGCAGTAAAATTGTCTCCATGAACGATTATACCTACCTTATATTGTCTGGTGTACTCTGAGCTGTCAGCCCGCTATCACCTGGCGACTGGCTACTTTTTTAACCAGGACATGTGTTAAATGTTATTATCGCGATTGCTGCAAAGGTTCTTGAAACTGTAGATTCCTAAAAACCCCTCTTAACCCCTTTTAACCGACATCATAAAAAGGAGGAGTTGGAGGTGTCTGTTTTTTTTTGTGTTTCTTACTTAAGCTTGTGGCGTTTCCAGGTTGAACCTGTAGAGAACGTGACTCAGCGTCCAGGTTACACCTGCAGGAATGATATCTTCCAAGTGACGAACCTGCAGGCTAACTCCGACTTCTTGCCGCCCCTCTGTGGAGACAACAATGGACAGCATAGTGAGTTGTCCTTTCTGAAATGAAAATATTTTTGAAATTAAACTTCTTAGGTGGTGATTCGGGGTGAAATTTCAAGGACGCGTCACGTTCAGGCACATTTCGTTACATGAGAGAGAAGAAAGATATACTCGTACCTCACAATCTCTGTCACTCACACTAAATCTCTCATAATATTTAATATTTAAAAAGCATGCGCAGTTTATTGTTCATATTCTGTAGCTTGGATATAAGAATCACTTTTGCAGGTTAGTTTTCTGTGAGGTAGCTGGAGCAGACGATTCCGATCTAAAGTAACTACCTCTGAGAAGAATAAAACTATTCTATTCTGGTACCTACTTTCCTCAAAGGACCAGTCCAGGCGGTGCCCTTATTGTTCCACAAAACACCTATTTTCCATGATAAATTTATGACATTATGTCTTAAACGATTTCTTCTTAGAGTTAGAATCAGATATGTTTGTTGAATATGATCCCTCCATGTATGTTATACTAGCATCAAAAGTGGTTTTAATCCTAGTCACAGAATAATAATTGTACTTTCATATTTTGTGCAATACTTTTATCAATATTTTTCTCATCACCTTTCCTCAGTATACGTCAGAGTGAATGCCTCAACGAACAGCCGCGCCATCCGCATTAACTTCAAGATAGCTGATCGTAGCTCACAGCCGAACCTGCCCCAAGCGACCTGGAAGATTAAAGTCACACAGCTGGAGTGCTTCAATACCCTTGGGTAAGTCTTTATTTTCCTGAATGCCAAAGAAGCGCTCGAGCGCTTGGTGGAAAATGTGGCTAAGTAATGGATGGACGAGTAGGAATGGGTCGATCCTTCAAGGTCCGCAAATTTAAAAGTAATTTGTTTTTATTTCTAATTGACAAGACGTAGTATTCTATTGAAGATTTTTTAAATGACAAACTATGACACAATTCCTATATTTAATATTATCTTTCTTTGACATGCATGTAAATTTTAATTTAATTGACATTTATTTCATTTAATTAACATTTATTTAACTTAACTTACTTTTTAATTAATGTTTAATCTGCAATTTTTTTAATGATATACTTAACATAAAAATTTACTATTTGTACACCAATTTTATTGGTAGAACATAGAGTTCGACTACAATAATATGTATATTTAAGACCTTTTATGTATATCTACCTATGTTCGCAAATAAAGATTGATTGATTGATTGAAGGTTAAACTATGAGGTCTGTGGATGGATTATCATCCACTACATACCGAGACCTCTCAGTGCCTCATAAAGCACTTTAAGCCGTTTGTCCCTGCTGTCATTCGTTGATCTTTGACAGTCGTTGCGGGTCGTCAGATACGTCTGACCGACACTCTTACCTAGTGGTGTCTGTTTGAGTCCAATTTTGAGTTTTACAAACTACTTAATTCCTGTTTTGTCCTCAGTAAATACCGTGACGGTATCCTCGAAGCCCTCACAATGTCCCTACCATCAACACCATTCACTTCTTCAGCCGACAGGGATGAGTACCTGATTGGTAAGTCTTTTACATTATTTAGTAAGTTTTTTATTCTTAGGCCCGTGATACAGAACCTTACCCAAGACTAGAACGTTATCCATGCACATAATCTAACATTGCACATGTAAGCGGGCACGCCGTTTATGCCTAGCCTTTTATTTTACCTGATACATTTGGGTATTGTTTACCAACTTTTGTTGCTGGCTGTACCTGACTAAGTATTTTTGTAGTCGCTCCATGTAAAATACTAGTATTCACTATTCAGCTGCATCTGGTGAGACTGGAAGCCGAACCCGACCGGCAGATGTTGACGATGGCAGAAATTGTTTTGCCCATTCGTTTCCAAAGAAATACAATTTGAATGACTATTTCATAAAAACCGCTTTTTTTGTATTTTTTCAATTTCTTGCCTTAAAAAAGTGCCTGAGTACACAAGAGTAAATTATTCATCTTTTTCTTTACCTCCAGCACCGCCAGGTTGTCTGCAATACTACCCAGAACGCCAAGCAGCCTTTGAATCGTTCAATTACAACAGAGGATCTGGTCCGTACATCGCAAACCTGGTCTATTCCACCTGCTTCAAGAAGAGTTCTGATGTCTGCGGTATCAAGTAAGTTAATTATTTCAGTAATTGCAAAGTGAAACCATGCAGTGACTTTCTCTTTCTGAACAGTGAATGAATTTGAACTGTAACGCTCGGTTCGGTGACGCCTAATCGTTCAGATCATAATAATGATCTGAGCCTAATCGGGTATACTCGGCTCTAGTCGGTCGGTGACGCTGAATCGCGTCTACTCGGCACTAAATCGCGTATATTCGGCTCATAATATAATGTTTCACTTCTATAGTAGGGTCATAAGCAGACACCCTTTTCTTTCTATCTTTTTTACTTTCTCTTCATCGCAGTCTTTCTATTTTGGCGCTCAGTATGGCATACTTACTTAACAATCTCATCTTTCTTTTATTCTACTTCTCACTCCCTATAGTATCACTCCGTACCAAGCCTTCTATTTTGGCATTCAGTATGGCATACTTACTTAACAATCTCATCTTTCTTTTATTCTACTTCTCACTCCCTATAGTATCAATCCGTACCAAGCCTTCTATTTTGGCATTCAGTATGGCATACTTACACAATCTCATCTTTCTTTTATTCTACTTCTCACTCCCTATAGTATCAATCCGTACCAAGCCCAAATTCAAATTACTTTTAAATAATAATAATTCTCATTTCGTAATCATCTTCTTTCTCAGATTCACATCAGCGAGTTTCAACCTAGCCTACCGTGATGACCGCAACCTATACCTTGACACTGACTGTCAAGTCAACCCCGTCACTAGAGGAGCTCCCCAATCAGAAGACTACTTCTTTATACCAGAAGCACAGACTGTTGACGGATTGAGAGGAGCCAAGTTCTGTGGTAGCAGTGCGGACAGTCAGATCATTGCTTGTAAGTGTTTGATCTTTATAATAATAGGTTGTCGACCTTATCGGCTTGTCGCGGTCACATATATACGTATAGTCACTCCATGTAAAATACTGTTATTCAGCTATAGCCGGTCAGATTGAAAGCCCATTGACAACCCAATCTCTATAAGGTGAATCTTCAGCTATAGTCGGCCAAATTCAAATTTTCTTTGGATTTTTGCAAATTGTAGCTCTGTTTTACGTCGTATGTTGATCAAAATGCGATTCGCGCCTTGGGTTAAATTCCCAGGTCGGGCAGCTTTCAGTAACAGTTCAGGCTCTGGATTTGTACCCGGTTGATCGGTACGGTAATAGGCTCGCCCTATTACATGGCACTTACAGATAACCTGTTAAATGTAGGTGTACTCCTCTGCCAAACTCTTCGGGGAAAACAGCGAGGAAATTGCGTAACACACTAAGAGTTCCTGTTATAGCAATGGCTTTCATTTTGACAGTTGAACAACATTTATTGCGGTATTAACGTTGTTGAGTAGACCAATTTTTCGAACTTATGAAGCAGTTGCTTTGTTTAAACTCAATCTCCTTTGTATTATATAATTGCATAGGACAAGTGTGAGTACTATGTACTATCTAGCTACCATTTACCGGGTAATGTCTTTCATTGACTTGAATGTGCCCTGGCGGCTGATAGATGTCATGCTCACTCAAATGTCTCCCTGACGGTGGCGCGTGTGTTGGATCATTTAGCTCCCTTCAAAATGGTTGAGCTGAATGGTGCTGATCCATGCGTCATGTTCGTGAACGGGCGCTGTCAGTTGGGACTGGTCATCTCTTAGCCACCACGGCTTATTTTAAGTATTTTATTAAGGATTGTTTTGTTTAAAATTATATTTGCTGTACACTGGACACTCAACGTGTACGTCTTATTTACATCGTTCTCACATATAATTATACCTATATTCAACATTAATGATGTAACTAATATTTATGTAACAATATAATTTAAAAGAGTGTCCATGGAGTTTCTTGCCCGTTCTTCTCCATAGGTACCTACTACGCTTTGGAATGGGCAACTAGCTTCATCTTTCTGACGTGCCTGTAAATGGTTTAATTGAAATAAATACTTTGAGTTTGAGTTTGAGAATGCATTACCAATATCCTTCAAAATGATTCTGATTGTGAGTGAAAGTGTGTAACGCAATTAGGGTGCTAGCCTGACTAAATGTTATGGAATGATAATGATACTAATGAAGACTTTTCTTACAGCAACGCCACCTGGACCCCTCTACGTCTACTTCCGCAGTGATAACTTAGTAACTGATGACATTCCGGAACAAGGATACAGATTTAACTATAACGTACTGAATAACTGTTACAATACGTTGTAGGTTTTATAACCGTTATTTTGAAAGTAGCAGTTAAAAATGAGAATGAATGAAAGATGTTTTTTTAATCTGTTTGAAGATTGCCAGTAACGATTAAACATTTTGAAGTATTGTAAACTGTACTTTTTATCGAAAAAGGGCGAGCAGTGTATTTTTATGAGATTTGTTGTTTTTTCATTTAGTTTTGTTGAAAATGGAGTTTTGAGAAAATAGGTAGGTACTTAAGATCTGACTTTAAATACTCGGTTGTAAGAAAATAATGTTTCCAAACCTCTTCATGTTGTTATAAAACAACTTGAGAGATTTTGTGTTAACATAATAACTATTGTACTTAGAATATTGACATCAGATTTTTAAATAATTCTAAATTTTCGATAAATTGGGCTAAAATATGTTTGTTCCAAAATTTTTCGGTAGAGGGGCTGATGTTCATTAACAGCATTGAATGTGTTAACTTTCTATTAATGTAATAAAAAATCTATTGTGCTTTTAACAACTATTACATTAAGGTAATTTTAAGCGAGAAAATGCATTTATTAATTTATTAATCGCGGGCATTTAATTTGCATTTATAGATTTAATAAATATTGATACAAAACGTATTTTGTTATTTTGAAACCAACAGAAATTCTTTCCTTCTGCCAATGTTGTTGTTTTTTATGGTAAGGAAAAATGTAAATACCGCTATCTATGAGCCAATAGTAAAACCACGAAACAAGCGCCATCTATGGGGCGATAGGAAACCTTGAACATATTATATTGCTTACTCAAATAAAGAGTCTCGTAACTTGCAAGCTTTCAAAGAAGTTCAGAGATAGAATCACAGATGGCGTTATTAATAGGTTTGGTGATTTCACGCCCATTTTATTAAGACCAGATGATAAGGTAGGCAGATGATTATGAGAGATACACCATAGACAGACAAACTACTATCACAATCTTCCCAGCGTGGTGAAGCAGTAGCAACCGTTTGTTCTGTTAATGTTTGGTGGTCGACCTTTTCAGCCTGATGATTTAAAAAACGTTATGGGGACAACGTAAGTTGTGATAGCCCAGAGGTTAAAAGATAATTATCTTGAGTACAAGGTTTTAGTTTAAAATCTGTGAAGCTTGGATCTAGAAAAGTACTTTTTTACCCGACTGCGCGACGCTACGGACGGTGATAATACACTCGGCGTCAAAAAAATCGCACCTCCGCGAAAATTATTTTCAAGCGTTTATAACCCTTAACACACGCATTTACCCCCACCAATATTGGTATCATTTGAAAGCCCATTAAATAAACTTAAAAAAACAATTCAATTAATTTTTATTTTTTATTGGATAAGTGCAAAAAACAATAAAGTTTACAAAACAATAAAAATCCTTAACTAAGCCTTAATTAAAAACAGATTAATAAACATAAAAAAAAATACAAAAAGTTTCTTAAAACTAACCTAAAACCTAGTGTTACCCCCCCTTGCCCGGATGACGGCTTCCATACGCTCCCTCATGGATCTTACCAATTTTAGGAGCTCTTCTTGAGGGATACTGGCCCATTCCCCAATAACAGCCTCTTCGAGCTCCTGGAGAGTCGTGGGAGTGGGATCACGAGACCGAACCTTGCGTTTCAAATGGTCCCAAAGGTGCTCTATCGGGTTCAGGTCTGGACTTCTCGCTGGCCACTGCATGACAGAGATCCCAACCTCTTGAAGGTAGTCGCGCACAATTAATGCAGTGTGAGCGCGAGCGTTATCGTGCATTAATGTGAACCCCTCGCCAACAAAACCGGCATAGGGGACCACATGCTCTTCCAGGATCTCTGTGACGTACCGGTGAGCAGTCAGCGACCCTTGCCCGCGAGCACCTCCAGTCCGGGAGACGCTTACAAGGTCGGTTTTGCCGTCGGCCGACATGCCGCCCCAAAACATACAGGAACCGCCCCCGTATTCCACCGTCTCCTGGATGCAGGGTTGGGCGAAACGTTCCCCCTGTCTTCTGTACACTCTTCTGCGTCTATCGTTGCAAAACAGACACACTCTCGTCTCGTCTGAGAAGAGAACAGCTCTCCATTGGTCAAGGGTCCAATTGACGTGGTCGCGAGCAAACTGCAAGCGGGCTCGCCGATGCTCTGCGGTCAATTTTGGACCCGTAGCAGCTCTGTGTGCCGCTATCTTCTTCTCCCTCAATCTTCGTCTAACCGTAGAAATACTCACGGTTGTTCTGCGAGCGGCCTGGAGCTGCTGTTGCAACTCAACAGCATTAGAGAACCGATTTCTTAGGGATGTCGATACGATGAATCGGTCGTCTCTCTCCGAGGTGCAGCGACGTCTACCAGACCCATGCCTCCGGACAAGGCCACCGGTCTCCAGGAACCGCTGGTATACTCTTCGAACCGAAAAACGGCTCAAGTTCAGTTGCCGAGCGACATCACACTGACGCATCCCTGATTGCAGTAGTGCAATCACTTGAGCGGCTTCATCAGCAGTGGTATCCATCTTCAAGGTGGTTTTTTTTGTGAAAGTTCTTCTCGTGTGTCCTCTTCAACGGTTGGATAGCGAATGACCTCCATTGAACCTGTATTAACCCTTTTATACCCACTAAAGGTAGCGCAAGTTGTGCCCCTTGTGAGGAGCAAAATTGCCATTTTTTTTTAAAGTCACATTTGTGGTATCAAGCTTTTTTTTTTAATGAAATGAAATGTTTTTTTTTTAAAGTTTATTTAATGGGCTTTCAAATGCCATCAATATTGGTGGGGGTACATGCGCGTGTTAAGGGTTAATAACGCTTAAAAGTTATTTTCGCGGAGGTGCGATTTTTTTGACGCTGAGTGTATGTTTATCAGCCTATGTGTGTATGTTTGTTCCTTTGTGGCGCTCTAGAGACTGAGCTCTCAAACTCGTGGACAGTTTTATTTTATTTCGTATTTTGTCTAATGAATAATAGTGAAGCAAAACGTCGTCGTAAGGATAACATGGGTTTGTTTGTTTTTTAGCTGTTGACCACGATTTCGTTCGCGATCCAGTATGAAAGTATCCTTATGTCCTTACTCAGATCATGGTATATCTGTGTGCCAAACATCATTCAAATCCGTTCAGCTGTTTTAGCGTGAGAGCGTTACAAACTAACTTTCTCATTTATAAGATTGCCAACACGTTGCGCGCTGTGAGAAAGTATGTCAATGCTCATTTCTTTTCTGCTTCTCTTACGAAGCCTTGCGATAGTTACCGATGGGGTTCACTTGTGTACAAACACGCTGTAAATGCGTGAGTGAAGACGAGTACCGTCAGCACACAACACACACACAACACACACACACACACTTCCAACTTCGCCATTGCCTCGGACGGTACCGAGAGCACCTGCGCTTACACACACATTGACAGCGTGTTTTTACACTTGGTAACCACAAGTAAAGCACGTGTCGGTTCGTGAGATAAAAATACTGTTGCTACGGTACTGAAATTTTATTTAAGGATTAGGTACTGGTGAATGGTACATGTTAATACGGTAGGTACACAAAAACTTTCATAACATGCAAATTTTGTCCCATTCGGTGTCGAGAACCTTGGTCCGTGGGGTCCTAGCGCTATAAGGCTTTTTAAGGAAATAGCAAAAAGGTTAGTCGACATCACAGGAGACCGAAGAGCTGGCAGTTATCTCGGACAAAGAATTAGTCTAGCTATTCAACGGGGGAACGCTGCCAGTATCTTCGGAACCTTGCCTAAAGGGACTCCTTTTAATAATATGTTTTAGTTATTATATTATATTTTTCATAAAACTAAGTATTATAATATACATTATGTAATTTAATTTTAAATAGGCGTTTATATTAATTCATTTATATGTAAACACAGCTTAAACGATAATGTCAAGCATAATCAAAAATTATAAAATACTACCTACTACTATACTATTATCTAATAGAGGTTTAAGGAACAGGGCGTAAAGTTCACTCATAACTCCATAGAAAAGGGAGGATCCTCCGAACTGACAGGTGTTGGGTCTGGTGGGCAACTGCGCGATGATTGATGTCGGGGCGTTGTATGTGTATATGCTAGTTGTGCGATAAACTCTGCTTGTGCGATGCAGGATTTTGCGTGACGTCATTGTGATGCGTAGTTCGCATGTGGCATTGTAGATGCCGCCACATCACTCTCCTCCGGAGACCGGAAGTTGAAAGTGGGCTTAGCCGAGTATATTGGGATGCTTGCCAGGGCCAGTTGGGTCCCAGTGAGTCGGAACCAGGTGTCGCATAGTTCATGGTGAGTGGGAACTGTCTGCGAAGATTCCCCAGTGTGTCGGGGTGGCGCTGCGTTATGTTTCAGTGAGTCGGATGTGGTACAGTGCCGGGTTGAGGCTGACTGCTAACGTCGACCAGGAGAGGGCTTATGGGCTCTGCTTGTGGACCGGCCGAAAGTGCAGTGTGCTGTGCCAAGGTTGCTGATGAGGCTGTGGGTGAAGACCAGAGGGGCAATTCCCGTAGTTCTAAGAACGTTCGCATTCTAATCTCAGTCTCAATCTGTGAAAAATACAAATTTTTTTTTTACTTTGATTGTCGCTGAGATGAGATTGCGACTTGAATTTGAACGTTTTTTAAGTACGAGAATTGGCTTTCAGGCATGAGCTTTCGCTGCACGCTGGTGGTCAGGATACCTATTGAAGCCGTGGGTACTGGCTGGCTGTGTAACTCGCCGCTCGAAAGCTTGAGGAAGTGATGTTTATGACGTCACGCTGAAGTATGTGCACGCGAAATGTGGGTGTACTATAGTTGCAACTCTGCCTAACCTTTCGCGAAATACCGGCGTGACATTATGTAATAATCTCTAAATGAACTTAAAATAACATTACAATAAAAAAAAAGTCTCTAAGTATAGCAGAAGTCTCCACATTCCTATAATTTTTTATTTTTTTTTATTCTTATTATTTAATCACATCCAAAATCCTTTATTTTTTACAAATTTCCAACTCGCCAAACTTAACAGTTTGATGGCGAGAAACGCTCGTTTGACATACGTTGCTTAAAATTATAAACGCTAACTAAAAATTGCATACCTACTCTCAGACCATAGTTGACATATCTGTTTTATAATGGCACTACTCGTACCTTTGCAAACGGACAACTAGGACTAGAATTAATTATCATTGTTTTATTTATTGAGTAAAAATAATGTTTCGATTGAAATAAATTATTCGACTTTATGTTAATAGGAACAAAAAAAAAGGCTAATTTTTAACAAATACGTCAGCTATCCGATATCAAGTTTTCAAACACAATACATAAGTTAACTGCTAATTAGGTACTATAATAAATCTGTATCGTGAATTTGTTTCTCCGATAACGGCAGACCGACGCCAAACATACAACATACAACGAATCCCAAGCCAGAGTGTCCAGCACCGGCTGGTCACTCTGGCCTAGGGCTCACTGCCCGTCACAGCCCGACGACGTGTCCTCGTTCTCCAGAAACAACTTCTTTAGTTTTGATTTTAACACACCTTTGCTTAAGTTAGGGTCATTTCTTAATGATTCTATTTTATTAAAGCCATCAAAAAAAATCTCAAAGCCATCAAGCTACATACCTCTAAGCACAATACCCACCTATCTACCGACCCCCAAAACTCGAGCAAGCGTGAAGAAAGCGAGCTAGCACTAATACAAGTCTGCGGCGACTCTTAAGCACTATGATTGAAAAGAAACATTTAGAAATGCATATTTTAATCCCAAATTATTACTCCTCGGGATATCGCTACAGCGCTGATAATACCAATATGTTTTAAAATTACTGGGTGAACAGACTTGTCAGATGTTATTGATGGTCGATAAGCAAGCAGACTGGCTACTCATCTGATGGTAAGTGGTCACCGTCATCTCAATCAACTCAGTTTATCACAGTCCACTCCTGGACATAGGACTCTCTCAGGCTGCGCCACAGCACCTTGTCCTCCGTCTTCCGTATCCAGTCTGCCCCAGCCACTTTCTAAAGGTCGTTGGTCCATCTAGCTGGGGGGCGTCCCACGCTACGCTTGCCGATACGCGGTCTCCACTCCAGGACTCGTCTGCTCCACCGGCCATCGGTCCTTCGACAAACATGGCCAGCCCACTGCCACTTCAGCTTGCTTACTCTGCAAGCTAATTCGGTAACTCCAGTTCTTTTTCGGACAATTTCATTTCTGAATTTATCCTTTAAAGAAACAACCGTCACCGTAACCATCACCTGCAACACCAGAGGCTTCTCAGGAGCGTTGTTATCCGAGAGATGAAGCTGAAAGGTCTCGTGTGCCTATAATTACACAACCTCTAAGCTTCTTATTGGACCTGTATAGCAACGTTGCTGAAATAAATATGGTAAGTAGATAGGTAAGTAGTAGTTCCCCTGACAAGTACCTTCACCAAAAGGTTTACTTAAGTACTCCAAATTTTCTCGTAAAGCGGTTTATCCGTAAATGTACCGTCAATTCTAGTATTAGGGTAAAGGGAGTTGAACAAACAATCAAATGTCATGGTTTGTGAACAGATTAAATTGGGTTTGTGCGAAATAACTGCCTGATCTTAATTTCTCGAAAGCCTGGATTCCGGGTTGAAGGTAGGTACTGAAAAAATTGGATGGAAAAATTCTATGTGGATCGAATCCAGGATCCCAAGCTCAAAAGTCGCTTTTTGCGATCGCTCGACCTGCCAAATACAGCTGAAGATTAATATTTCATTCGGCGCGTCGGTATCATCATCTCTGCTCGATCCCACACCCGTACTCAGTGATACCGCTACTTGCCACTCAGTGCGCAATAACACTGGATTTGTATGTACCTGTCGCAGGCAAACATGGAATGTAAGGAGGTATTGAAAGTGTCTGGGATTAGAATGTTTTGTTACAAAAAATTTCATTTATGACTAAGCTAGTATGACAGTGAACTTAACGGAATGAATTTATTGAAATTAGCTCGACGCGGACGGCGATGATTGACAGGATATCGTTATTTTTTTTTTCGGAAATTTGCCTAATTTTTTTATCACCATATATATGTGAGCAAGCATCGTGATCAAGGCTCGTTTGTTTAAGAAGCCGCCTTTGTCATGCAGTATGTCAGTTAACTAGGTACCTGCGGATAGTTTTAATAATATTGCAGGACACCCTTTTTCTGAATTGTAAGAGAATAATTCTACTGGGGAGCTTTTAAAATGACAAACCAAGGCCACCTATGTCAAACCAGATGCAGCTGAATACCAGTATTTTACATGGAGCGACTGCCTATCTGACCTCCACAACTTACTGGGTATTACGATAGCCCTTGGTAAGACTGGTAGTCAGACTTTCGGGATTCTGACGACCCGTAACGACTGTCAAAGATCCACGAATGACAGCCGGGACCAACGGCTTAACGTGCTTTCCGAAGCACGGACGGGTCTTGGTATGTAAAGAAAGAAAGGAAAGAAAATGCGTTTATTTGCGGTAAACATGACGCAAAAAATAACACAAACACTGAAAATATGAAAAGGTTGGGGGAAACATGCGTCACATCCACGCAAAACGGCTATCGCTCAGCATTATGCCGCGACCCTATGCAAGACAGAGCCCCAGCGCTGGTTTTCAGCGACCGCCGGCGCTGACGTAGTGACGTCGTCCGGTGAGGCAAACAATAGTTAGGACGCTGTACCAGTACAGCGTACTTACGAACGTTGCACTTAAATAAAAATAATATAACTAAATTTAAATGTTATAGAATAAAAAAAAAGGTAAAAAAAAAAGTAAATGTAAAAATGTTATGTAAAAATGGTCACCCAACCACAGACGAACCGCGGCAAGATCGACCCCTGCGGCTGTTATATTTTATCCTCGAGCCCGAGCTTTTATGTTAAAACAAGCAATTTGACGCGGATGAAGTCGAGGGCAGAAGGTAGGCTTTTCACAAAGGTTTCCAATCCATACAAAAAAATCACCTTGCTCCCCTCGCCACCAATCACCACCTTAATAAACAGCATCCAAGTTTAACCGCAACATATCCAGTTTTAAAGCTCATGATCCTACCATTATTGAGAATGCAAGAACGTCGGCGTACAATTTGATAGCTCGCTCTCATTCAGTACCACAATGGTCCGATATGAATGAATGAGTGAATGAGAATGAATGTAAACGAAACGCATAGCTTACAGAAGTTATTTACCTAAGATTTGAATGAGACTTAGGTTTCGTCAGATTGCAAAAAATCTGTGTTTGGCGAGAAATATGAAATAGGGTGGCGGGACTTCAACGCGCATTCTAATGTCATGGATTCAGTACAAAATTCGGAACCTCTCCGCGTTGAAATTTTTCGTCAGTTATTTTAAAAAAAAAGCTGTTCCATATATTTTGACCACGTAGGTCCTATACCTACGTGGTCAAAATGTATGGAACAGCTTTTTTTTTTATAACCGACGAAAAGGTTCTACGCTAGGGGTCTCGTGTGCTGAATTCATGGTTTCAGTTTGCGGGTCGATGACCCTTCCATCCTGTAAGAAATCCCTAGTCAACCACAGATTTTCACAGTAGAGGTAGTAGGTATACAGCGTGTTTCAGAACGGTGTGGTACAGACCATCAAGCTGAAGCACTTTCTCCACGGGATCAGCATCGTAATCGCGCAAAAATTACCAGCTGTCCTATACATTTGGCTCGAGTCAAAATCAAAACCAAAAGTCATTTATTCAAACTAGGCTGAGAATCAGCACTTTTTGAACGTCAAAATTACATAAGACAGTCCCCCGGCACGCCCGCCCTTCGCCACTTCCTAGTGCTTTAGCTGGGAAGAAGTGGCGCAACAGACTCCCCAGCAGCACTGCTGTCTGTTCAGTTAGAAGAACTGGATTATACACAATAGTAAGTAATTGAAGTTACGAAACACAAAACATTATATTAAATTATTTGCCATTAGCTCACGACAATATACCTACCTACCATCAAAAACATTGAAAACTGTATTCATGCAGAAATAAATAATAAAAACGTAAACAGAACCTAATACCTAAATAAAAGCCTCCAGGCATAAAGGGCGTGCCCGCTTACATTTGCAATGCTGCAATGTTCATTTAGCTGTAACTTGAAGTCACAGATTCTGATGATAAACTAGGATCTTCGAAGTAGAATAAAGAAACAGTTAATTACTTATTAAAATAACAAAACTATGGTCAGCAAGATGACTCGTTCAAGCAGCACTCGTTCACGAGCATAACGCAAAGATCAGCCATTACCCCCCTCGCCATATTTGAGGGAAGGAGGCAACCCGACCCACGACACTACCGCAAGCAAGCAGTGACATCTAAGGGAGCATGACGAAAGTAGTACCGATTGTACCTACTACGCTTTGGAATGGGCAACTAGCTTCATCTTTCTGACTGACCGACCCCTTGACAATTCAAAAGTGCCTGTAATTGGTTTATTTGAAATAAATGCTTTGAGTTTGAAGTTTTGTATGGAACAGTACGTTGATATTTTTTTAACCCATGGAAATGTTGTTCAGTTCTATGATCTGTACCAATGACTACACCTTTCAGATACATGCTGTACAAGGATCGTAGCTTATGGCATTCTGTAAACAGTTTCTACCTACCCCCTTGCGGAAAATTTGTCAGTGTATTAATGAATTTAATAAATGATTTAATTTACCAGAATATAGGTTTATAATGACTCGGTGATAATAATAGTATGGTTTCACTATGGTCGAATTTTCAGTCCTCCAAATATTTATATAGGGGGGAAACGCCCGGTTAAATGATAAATGATTTTATTTCTGTAAGTAGGTTTTTCAAACACTTTTACACCTCAATCATATTTTTTTTAACTAGATGAGGTCGGCGTTTCCTATCTGACTACTCTGAGAAGAAAGGCCGAAACAAACTCAGAGGTCACAGTCTCTTTTAAAGTCCAGACAGAATCTTGGTCAGATCATGTGAAGGCTATGTAGATCGGTATCTGAAATGGTCTTTTGAGGAAAGAACCACACAGATTGAGTGGACCTGTCCAGTCAGTGCACGCAATTGTCAGCAATCGTGCAGCTCAACTCAGAACTTAAGGAGTTCAACGATTCGACGAACAATACCAAAGAAAGGACATTTGAGTAGGCCGCACAAGTTACTCAAACTGCCAGATCATGATTACACTAAGAGAGAAAAATACAAAAAAAAAAAAAGCAATGACCAACATAGTTCTCACATTCACAATAGTTAAAATCACGGAGCAAATGGTTGAAATAATAGCATAATACTTTACAAAGTAAATACTCTTGTCATAGTATATATAAAATTCATTAATGTCAATGTGCATTTATAAATCCGGACAAAATCGTTGAGGACCATGCAGATTGGTGTCTGAAATGGACTTTTGAGAAAAGAACCACACAGATTGAGTGGACCTGTCCAGACAGAGCACGCAAAAAACGCGGTTGCCCACGAGATACAAGTTTTCGTACGTTTTTTACAATTTACAGGACCGTGTCAGGTTGTATGTTGAGGTTGTACGATAAGTATGTATTTACAGAATTATAATCATTAATACAACCGGGGCTCGTGGCTAAATAATAACAGCAGCACAAGTATCGATCAGGTTAAGCTACTCTTGCCGCGGTCGGTCCGTGGATGGGTGACCATCTTTACATACCGAGACCCCTGCGTGCCTCGGAAAGCACGTTAAGCAGTTGGTCCCGGCTGTCATTCGCGGATCATTGACAGTCGTTACGGGTTGTCAGAAGCCCGAAAGTCTGACAACCAGTCTTACCAAGGGGTATCGTGTTACCCAGTTACTGGGCTGTGGAGGTTAGCTATGTTTTTTTTTTTTTTTTTTTTTTTTTATGAAGTAATTTCACATAAAATACTTGTTTTCTGCGGCATACGGTTAAACTGGAAGCCAACCCCAAAAATATTTGGGAAAAGGCAGGCAGAGACAACCCTCTAAGTTCTATCGAATGACAATTTCATAAAACATCAATCAATAGGATTATATGAATTTTGAGGGTTGTGTTGATAATTTGTGACCAAACTAACAACAACGAGTCACATACGTTGACATTAGATTAGACAGCAGATAAAACGAAGCAGCACAGCGAGATGTTATCTCTATTATTATATGTGACATGTTGATATTTAGACCACATCTGTATCAAAGTATTGACAACAAAGGTAGCTGCCACAGTGCCTCACTACGAGTGACAAAACTTAGGTAGGAATTCCAGCGCAGTTATCAAATGACTGAGTTTTTAAGCCTTATAAGCCAGAGAAATTGTCTCGTATCGGCACAATTTAAGCAATACATTTTCCAAGAACAATATAGAACATTGATCCTTTATTGTAAATGGGGATGTGATGGTTCATCTGGTCAAAGCCAATACAAGCAAATACTTGCAGAAGAGTCGGAAACAATTTCAGATGCCAATTTGTTCATCACTTCATTAGTCCCCATCAGATTAGTTGATGTGCAATCGGGATCCGTTGTTTGGCAAAATCCGGTACCTTCATCTGTCCGTTTTTGCAGACCCATTTCTATTGAGTTTTGTAAGGAAACTCCAGAAAAAACCAAGGCAGTTGTCGATGATATTAAAAATCAAATTAGGGCTGCACAAGCATCACTTATAAACAAAGATGGTATTGCAGTAAATGTGAAGCATGAACTATTTCTAACGATGATCGATGGAAAGGTGGCTCAGGTCCTTACAGATACTCCATCTGGTTCCACATGCACGATATGTGGGGCTACTCCACGGCTAATGAATGACCTATCGAAAGTAACTGCCAGACCTGAAAACGAAAACGCCTACCAATACGGATTGTCCACCTTACACGCCTGGATTCGCTGCATGGAAATGATATTGCATATTTCCTATAATCTTTCGTTTAAGACTTGGGCTGCTTCAACTGAGGAAAATAAGAGATTAAAAAAAGAAAAGAAAGAACTTGTTCAAAAACGTTTCAGGGAGGAGTTGGGATTAATCGTCGACAAACCTCGGCAAGTTAGCGGGAATATGAACGATGGCAATACCGCACGATGATTCTTCTATAATAGCACTTGCTCATCGGAAATAACAGGTGTAGATGAGGCATTGATTAAACGCCTATACATTATCTTGCAAGTTCTTTCTTCTGGAATGATGATCGACCCTGAAAAATTTGGGGAATATGCAATAGAAACTGCAAGAATCTATGTAAGTAGTTACGATTGGTATTATATGCCATCCTCCGTTCATAAAATACTCATACACGGAGAAAACGTTATCAAACATTTTGCGGTGCTTCCTATTGGACAGCTATCGGAAGACGCACAAGAGTCTCGCAACAAAGACTACAGAAACATACGACTTCATCATGCCAGAAAATGTTCCCGATCTGCTACAAATGAAGATGTCTTTAAGACGCTTTTATACACGTCAGATCCATATATAACAAGTTTGAGAAAACCGTACGTAAGAAATGTGAAAGAACTTGAAGAAGAGGCACTAAGTCTTTTAAACGTGGCACCTGAAAGTGAACCCACATTTACTAACCCTGATCCTGAAGTGGTATAAGTTAAAAATAATATTTATATATAGTTATTACTTATATTTGTACCTAGCTACATCATTTCCTGAAGCCAGAGTATAGGATGTACCTATTAGTAATATGATTTTAATTTAGTAAATTGTTTTCATATAAATATATATATATATATTTTACTTTGCTTGTTGTAATTAACCATGGTTTAATCTTTTTAGTCATTATAAACTTGTATTCTACTTTAAATAAATTTTTAACTATTTTTTTCGTGATTTTTTCCCATTTCTTTCATTCTATGCAAAAAAACATACATCGATATACAAGAAAACACTATAAACTACACATCATTCGAATCCCCAAACCTTACTGCATATTTGTGCCAAATTTCATCACGATACGACAAAAATTCATGAAGTTACAGATTTTTGATCCGATACCGACCTATATTTTCCATAGTGCGCCGTGGCGGCCACCGTTGTCGTTGGAAACCCAAGCTTTTGTAGCTTGGTAGGTGAATTGGTGACTGCAAAATATTGTTATTAGCCTACAGGAAGACTCTTCTGCCTATCCTCTTAACATAGATGATAAAAAACGTGTTTGTCTAAACTAATAATCCTATCCTAATCCCTTGTATACCATGTTTTACGCACATAAAATAATATTCTATTCTATTCTAAATAATATTATAAATGCGAAAGTAAGTTGGTTTCTTTGTTACGCTTTCACGCTAAAACGGCTAAACGTATTTGGATGAAATTTGGCACATTGGTAGGTCATGACCTGGATTAGGACATAGGATACTTTTTATTCCGATATTTAGCACGGGATCGAGACTTATGCGGGTGAAACCGTGGGGCGCAGATAGGACTTTATAATCAAGCTTTAACGGCTGATCGGATTTGAGTCTTTGGCTCACACGTAGACTATGACCTGGATTAATATATAGGATACTTTTTTTTGTGGGTACTACATGTAGAAGTTTTCGTAGAACGCGAGTGGAACTACGGGAAACAGCAAATTTTATACCTTACATACATAGATAAGCTCACGCTTTCTTTGCATGGGGGTGAGTAGGCAGAAACTACAGAACGACAACTGCTACGATCCTTATATACTCCTTTTGGCTCATGTACGTTTATACATTTGGTCATTTTATAATTCAACTCAAACTCAAAGCATTTATTTCAAATAAACCAATTACAGGCACTTTTGAATTGTCAAGGGGTCGGTCAGTCGGAAAGATGAAGCTAGTTGCCCATTCCAAAGCGTAGTAGGTACCTATGGAGAAGAACGGGCAAGAAACTCCATGGACACTCTTTTAAATCAAAACATTGTTACAAAAAAGTGGTTACATCATTCATGTTGTAATTATACATGTGAGAACGATGTAGAAAGACGTGCACGTTAAAAGCGTCCGTAATAAAAAGATAAAAATAATTATGGAATTAAAATAAGCCGTGGCAGCTAAGAAATGACCAGTGCCTACTGACTAACCCTTCTAAAACCACATACAACAAAATTAATCAACATGGAAATCAAACTCGCTGCTCGTACCACTAACATAATACCCTTACGTCGTGACGATGCATACAAACGTGCCAAATTAGGCAATACACACACAGGTAAGAAAAAAACTCTTTTGACTTTCAGTTCGTGTAGACTACGCTTTAAAATAGTTATTAGAATTTAAACATGACATGTTTTAGCTGCTCTCCAAACGGTGAAGGAAAACATCGTGAGGAAACCGGCATGTCTTAGAACCAAAAATTCGAAGACATGTGACATCTGCCAACCCGCACTGGGCCGTCGTGGAATACGGCCCACTCCTTCTCACAGAGAGGAGGCCTGTGGCCCAGCAGTGGGAACATTATAGGCTGAATATTAAAACGTTACAGCTCTGGGATAGCAACGCATCTATCAGCTCTCTGGTATTGCAGATGTCGTAAGCCAATGGTGACCAACTACTGTCATATGGGTCGAATGATTTGTTTACCATTAAAAAAAACCCTATAAGTAAAGTTAGTTTGTTTTTTTGAGAGGTACGAGGAACAGGGTGTAAAGTTCACTCATACCTCCATAGAAAAGGGAGGATCCTCCGACCAGACGGGTGTCGTGTCTGGTGGGCAACTGCCCGATGACTGATGTCGGGAAGTTGTATATGTTATGCTAGTCGCGAGGTAAACTCTGCTTGCGCGATGCAGGATTTGCGTGACGTCAGTATGACGTGCAGCTCGCATGTGGCGATGTAGATACCGCTAAAATGTAAATTAGGCCATCAACTTTTCAACTAAGTGACACCACCAGTCTTACCACAGAGTAAGTAGTAGGTACAGTCTTACCAAGCCTTCCAGTCTTATCAAGTAACAGCTATATATCAAACTATCATTTGTGCTATGCCCTGACAGGGTCTACAGGGTTTTACCTTGAGGAACGTAATTGGACATGAATATGAAGCCCTCTTTGTAAGACTGGTGGTCGTGAACCGAGAATCGTGTTACCCAGTAACTGTGTTGCGGAAGTCAGATAGGCAGGTGTTCCATGTACATCTCCATGTACCGATATTCAGGTGCATCCGGTTAGACTAGAATCCGACCCAACATACCTGGCAAAAGGAAGGCAGATGATGAGCTCTTCAACTAACTACCGATACCAACATTGCAAATCGAGCTTGAGCAGGCGTGGCGTTCCTTCTCTGCATAAGAAGAGGTCTTACCCTGCAGTGGGTAAGTTTAACTTAGAAACTACTTTGGCAATTTGCCACGTTTTTTTTTTTATGACGGGTTTGCTTTTGAGTCTAGTCTAGGTACGAAGACAGAGTCGACGGTGGAGTGAGCTTACCCAGAAGAAGCCTGTTGACTCTCACTTTGAAGAGATTAGGGTGGTACGCGTTCGGAAACACAGACGCAGGTAGAGAGTTCCACTTTTGCTGTGCGCATAACAAAAGACATTTGGAAACGCTTAGTGCGAATTGGTGGAATAGCAACAAGGCAAGGATGGTAGCTTGCAGTGCGTCTATATGACCGATGGAAGAAGGAGGCCGGTGGAATAAGGTGGATTGTGGTCCACTCCCTCTCACAGAGAGGAGGCGTGTCCCAGCAGTGGGAACATTATAGGCTGATGATGATGTTATTGTATTTTAACACGTATAATTTCTGTCACTGTCAAACTACATGTGAAAGATAGAGACGGGATCTTAATTATCTATTTTTGAACAGACAGCTGTGCTGCTGGGGAGTTTGTTGCGCCACTTCTTCTTCCCAGCTAAAGCACTAGGAAGTGGTGAAGGGCGGGAGTTTTGGGGGGACTATCTTATGGAATTTTAACGTTCAAATAGTGCTGATAAATGACTTTTGATTTTGATTTTATGGCAAAGCACGAGCTAAGTAATTTTTATTGATTGATACTTAAACAAAGTCTAAGTATATTAGCTAGCGGAACTACGCAGACGTGATGGGACACAAAAAAAAAGATGTGATGGTTTTTTTTAGGGGTCAACGACAGCTGGTAGTTAGTTGTTACATGAAGTATGAGTTGAAAATATATGTTTTATCGTGTTTCGATATCGATACTAATGATTTAAACTGATATTTCAAGTGAATACACTAACTGCGGGTCTGCGGTCGATGACCCCACAAAAATATAATCAAATTTATTTAGTTTTTTTTTTTTTTTTTTTTTTTTTTTTTAGTTATATCATGTTTAGGTTACGATACTCATCTCGTCAGCGGAGTTTCGCTAGCTTATTTATTTTGACCCTGTGTATGTGAATCGATGGGGGGATTGTGGCTTAGTAATAACAGCTGTACGGGTCGGTCGATCAGGTTAAGCTGCGCTTGCCGCGGTAGGTCCGTGGATGGGTGACCATCTTTACAGACCAAGACCCTTCCGTGCCTCGGAAAGCACGTTAAACCGTTGATCCCGGCTGTCATTCGCGGATCATCGACAGTCGTTACAGGCCGTTAGAAGCCCGAAAGTCTGACAACCAGTCTTACTAAGAGGTATAGTATTACCCAGTAACTGGGTTGTGGGGGTCAGATGGGCAGTCGCTCCATGTAAAACACTGGTATTCAGCTGCATCCGGTTATACTGGAAGCCGACACAAAAATTGTTGGGAAAAGGCTCGGGAGATAATGGTAAGTGAATGTATGGGTCATCACGAACGCGCAGAATAAACCTAACGTAAGTATATTTTTTGTCGTTTCCCAAATAATATTTATTTAGTCTTAAGACCTTATTCATAACTATAATACATACAATGATCATATACAGGGTGTGGCGTAAGTAGTGGTCCACCGTTCAGGATGCGATAAACCAGATAATTAACTATAACGATTAAAAAATTTAACCATTTTTACCCAAGGGTTCCGAAAATATTTCCTTTTTGTCTTTTATTTACGAAATTTCTACCTATTATTACAAATTTGTTTGTAGTTTCAACAAAAACCATTTAATTTTTCATTTTGATTTCTGTTAATTACGGCTCAATACTAGAGCTATAAATAAATAAAAAAAATCATAAATAAATAAAATAAAAAAAAATGAAGCATAAATTATGATTTTTTATATAAATTCAGCTCTTTTGAAGAAAAACTTGGTTCTTCTCTAATTTTAACCCAAATTTTTAACACACCATCAAGTTCAAGAGCAATTTTTGTAAAAAAAACTTACTACTAAAAATGGTTAAAAATTTTAATTGTTATAGTTAATTATCTGGTTCATCGAATCCTGAACGGTGGAACACTACTTACGCCACACCCTGTATACATACAATGATAGTTGTATTTTCGATTCAAAAATAGTTAGGATGTTATGTACCTACGTTCCGTTTACTTTGGGCATTCGTAACTCATGTAACTATGACAGTCAGGCCTACAACTGAGTATTTATGCCACCACTGCCACACAACATCGGTACCTTGTTTATGTTTAATTAATGGTCTAAATAAATATCGTAACAAAAACTTTTCCTTAACTTTTTCCATCTTGCCCGCGTAGCGACATTTCAAGGGGTAGGTTGCACGAATGTTTGGTGACAGTTATTTAATCAGAGGTTAAAAAATAACGCATCGAGAGGAACAGCAGCAGTAACACCAGCATTCCAGCAGCAGTGAGATTAATTCAGATTCAAAAATAATATTTGCCAGAAAATACATTGTTCATCAAGGAAAGGTCTTAAAGCCTAAAAGTTATTGTATTCTGCCTGCAAGCTCAGCAAGATTAATTCCTTTGCTATTCTGTCAGTATAATAAATATATAGTTACACTAGTGAGAGTTATGTCATATTATACTCAATACTCAATTTTTTATTGCATTCCATATGTTACAGAGATGGTAATAACAAATTAAAAGATACAATATGGACCCTGTCGGGCACGCAAAAATTTAGGAGAGAGGAAGAGGGCTGCATAGCAATTTAATCAAATCAATATTATTATAAATTATTAGGTGTGTTTCATTCGGTATATAATTTTATATGTATATATTATTATGTTGGTGTAGGTACATTATATTTATTTTTATTTTTTAGGTATTGCATAACAATAGGTCATTATCATTTCATAATAAAAGTAATTTTAGAAGTATTTGTTATAATATGTATGTATTAATTAAATTATGTATTTAAATAGATTAATTATAAGTATATTATATTAAATTAATTTTGTATTTAAATTATCTATTTTATTTATTTTAATTATGTAGATACATTATTTATTTATTTATTTATTCATATTTATACAAGAATTTCTGTGTTCCATATTATATTATTTTTTTACTAGTTTGTTTTTGATAGAGTAATTTCATTTTGCAATCGTGTTATCATCTAGAAATTCCTTTACTGTGTAATATGCCTTGGATTCCAGAAATCGCTTCAATTTATTTATAAATAAGTGTGTTTTGCTTATTTCTCTAATTTCATTTGGCAGTTTATTATAGATTTTAATGGATATAATTAAGGGGCTTGTTGAGTGCATTTTGATTCGGGATTGAGGTTTGTTTACTTTGTTTTTGTTATGTCTGAAAGTGTTATTATAATAAATTATTGTTTTTTACTTTACAAAGATACTACCTAAATCATTCTTATTTTCTACAGAAACTCGGCTTATAATAAGAGTTAATAGCAAACAAAGAACGGTAGACCCCAATTGAAGTTTTATCAATAACTCATGCAATTAAGAACATAGATATGAGCCATTTTTCAAATGCTTGTCAATGTCAATGTTGAGCAGAGTACGGGCTAGTCGCAACAGTGTTTTAAGTATGATAGCGAGTAGACTTGAGTGTCTGTACATGGGTCGATTTATTAATGCTCACATGAGTATTGATTCGTGGGTCGGACAGGGGGCGAGTAGATTAAGATTATATTACTAACACTAGTTATAAGTTATTGTACTACTAACACACTGGATCCTAGTTATCTGAAATAAACGTTTATTATTATTAGTTCTTCAAAGGACATACCCACACACAAGGACATATACACATTCAGATCTTTCTCTGATCAGAAAAATAACGGACATTTGTATATTTTCATTCATTCAATATAATGTTTGCAATCATTTGTTGTCAGTTGTCATTCGATAAAATCCACAACTAACACAGAAACTGTTCCCAAACGCAGTAAAATCTCACAGTTAACGACAGTTAACCACGCACTGACTGCAGCAACTAACTGCCGTCAGCGCAGTGCCACCCGCCCGGCTCAGGTGTCTGGTAATACACTTTGAGTGACTCGTCCTTTCTCTGGTAAGCGTCGCTTTTACAGTTTATACATATTTATACACTTTCGTGTATATAATTATACAGGCTTATGGATATAGAGAAGAGACGTAATTAGTTGTATAATGTTACTGTCCTAGTGCCAAGTCTTAGCATTTTAACTGAGTTTCTTGCCCGCTCTTCTCCATAGGTACCTACTACGCTTTGGAATGGGCAACTAGCTTCCTCTTTCTGACTGACCGACCACTTGACGATCCAAAAGTGTCAATCATTGGTTTAATTGAAATAAATGCTTTGAGTTTGAGTTCAGATAATGGGCCACATTGTATGTTAACTAATTATTTTGTCAAGCGTCATGATACGCCATCTTTTATGGTGAGTCAGTTTCAAGAGTGGATTTTTTCGGGTTAAAATAAGTATGACTGAATACTTCGTCAATATGAATAAAAATACTAGGCTCACAAAAGTCAAAGGTAGTTCCAATTCCAATGTATGGACTAAAAAATATCAAGTATTTATATAAATAAAGAGACTACGGACTCTTTGATAAAAAATATATTTTTACTTTTAATTTTAGCAACGAAACAAGTGTTTGTAGACAGGTTAAAGTGTAAAAATATGGAAAAAATATTACTTTTTATTTTGAAATAGTGAATGAAAATATTTTGCGAACGCGCCCCGTAGTTGAGAGGTCGAGGACTAGTGGTGTGACACGATGTCGATAAAAATGTTATTTTTGCATTTTTTATTGGTGTTCCTGATCTTTTTAGGTTGGTTAACAATTGCATGAAAGTAGTGCTTGGACGTCATCAATAAATCATTATACAATCTAATCTATTGCTGGATGTAATGGCCTCTCCAATGGCAGACCAGAGGGCCAAGAAAAGGTGACATTCTATGATGTGAAAAAGTAAAAAATCTACTGGATTGACAAAAGCTACCGAAAAGCTTATACCAATCCGGCTGTACCAACTGAACAAGCTGGATTTGTGAAGGGAAAGGGAACCCGTGAATAAATTCTCATTGTTTATCAGCTAATTGAGAACGCACGAGGATCCAACAAGCCGACCTACATATTCTTCATTGATTTCTCAAAAGCATTTGAATCAGTGAAATGGCCAACCTTGTGGAAGACGCCATTGGGAATGAGCACACAAAAACACGCTGTGCACCTTCTTAGAGAACTCTACGAATGAGGAACAGCATCAGTTCGAACAGATGACGAGTCTTTTTGTAAGTTGTTGCAGAAATGCGAAACGCTTTGAAAGCTATTGCCACTTGTCTCAGACCTTCTACTCTATTCTCAGCTTTCATTGTTCAGTAAGTACAGTTGGTCGCAGAAAATACCTACTTACCAGCTCCTTAACAAAAAGCTCTTTTGATTTTTATTAGTACAAGCCTGTCATAAAATAATTATCTTAACGCTTTCCATTAAGTATTATGCGATATAGGTAAGTATAAATATAAAATAATACACCTAAGCCCTATTAACTATGGAGATTAATCTCTTATATATAAAATTAATATCTTAAAAAAAGAAAGAAAATAGTATATTATGCAATTAGTGAATAAAGGACGGGTTTAAAGCGAGGGCCATAGATGAATCACGAGCTAGTGAAGGATTCTAACGACTGAATCACGACCGTGGGGAGTGATTCATGATGATTGAATCACGAGCATAGCGAGTGATTCAAGTATTAGAATCCTGAGCGACGCGAGTGATTCATGGCCCTCGATATAAATCCGTTTTATTCAAGAGTTGCATACTATACTTTATACAATGACTACGAGAAAAAGAAAGATTTAAGCGAAAATAAACATTTAATAAAGAAAAAGGAAGTTTAAATTAATTAAAATGCACATTAAAATTGGAACAATTACTAAAATTAAGAGTAATTTTCTTGTTATTATTATTAGAATGGTAAACTTGTGTAGCGATATAACAGTGAGTAAAAGTGCTTTTTATTCACTGTTTTCAGTGAATAAAATAAGCTTTTTAGAGGGGGAATGGTATAAAAGAAAAAAAATATCATCCTCAAAACTATGAATAAAACTAAATCTATCGTTATTTTTTATTCACATTATTATCGATATAGTCCCACCACTACCCTCTAATATGGAGTGAATGCCGAAAGTTTGCATATTTGTATATTTTCCGGCGGAAAACCTTTTATACTATTACTTTAACTGGAAAATACTTCATCTTCATAGTTACAGAAATAGCCACGCTGTTTCAAATAGAGGGTAAGTAGTACTCCAGATTTCATTTGCATTTGGTGCAGTAATGCGTATACAAACATAGGTATCATTACACCTGTATTCCTAGAGGAGTTAGGCAGAGGCGCGTGGTAGGGACCTACTCGACTTACATCAGTAAAATTGTGTTGTAAGTCCCATGATGTAATAGAGACTGGGATTGAGAGAGATACAGCCTATTGAGAGAGAGAGATTTTAATTGAGAGAGATAGAGCCTATTGAGAGAGAGAGCCTATTGAAAAAGAGAGAGCCCATTGCAAGAGAGAGAGAGCCTATCGCCATTTTTCGGGCTCCGATATGGACTCCGGGCCCGATAACCTGAACTGGGAATCGACGCCTGTACCCCTTGTCATGTAGTCATACATACTAGTGACCAGCGCCGGCCCTTGATCAGAGTAGAGCGAGATTGTCGTGAATTCTACTTCGGTTTTATGTTAAATAATAATTCACAAATAAAAAATAAAACAACTTTTATTGCAAACATCAACACTTATCGAATTTAAATTAAATTAAGTAACTCGGATTAGTATACTCCTGCTTCTTTAACATTAATCATAATTTTACTACTATATAATTAATTTAGTATTTGTTGTTAATTGTTTTTCGCATTTAGCTTTTTGATGCCCCTTGCCATCTGGCACCTAGAGCGACCACTCCGCTCGCTCTACCCCAGGGCAAGCCCTGCTAGCAACCACTAGACTGCTGCGGCTGCTGAATATATTATGTAAATATATCGTTTAAAGATCGTCGTCATTTAAGGCATGACACACATAAATGTAGGCAACTCCAACTGACTCATGTCTTGAAAAGCCACTGTTTATATAAAGACAGTCACCAGCGGCCTTCTGTCTGCTAATAAAATAATCTTCAATAAAAAATCCGTCAGTTGAGAAATTTAACGAAGGTTATTTAAAAAATAAGCCTGTTCCTTACATTTTGACCGCGTAGGTATTGCACTTTACTATGAAACAGCAGTTTTTTTTTAACTGACGTAAAATTTCTACGTTAGTCTAGAATCATGATTTCAGTTTGCGAGTCTTTCTCCCTGCCACGCTGCATACAGCAGAAAAAATAAATAGAAGTCACGGGACGCCTGGCAGATGTGAAACATTGAAACTATTCCATGAGTTTTCGTTCGACAACGACATCTGTTAACATTGTAGGGATTCATCAACATCATTCTACAGACCAGAAGTTTGCATAGATGGCGTTATCCATAATTGTAACGCTTGTGTAACGTTACGTTTCGCGATCACCACGCATCAGCCACTCAAACTTCCCATCCTGACGCGCGTATTGATGTTTCACATCAAAAAAAGATTTTTGTTTTATTTTCTTTATTTAGGTTACCAACAGCGAAACTTATAGTAAATTACAAATGATGTGGATTACAGTATTGTATGGCTAATTATAGGTTACTCTGAATAACTAGGATAAATTTAAGACATGCGAACGGACTACTAATAAATATTCAAATTCAAAAGGTACAATTTTAGGTTATATTACTTATAGTTAAGTTTAAATTTTAAATAGGAAATAAAAAGTTAGAACACTAGAGTTTAGTAGTTTGTCACTTGTCTTTGTTTATGGTTTTTATTATTTGTTTCTTAAATTTAGGTTAATTACTGTTAAAAATATCCACTTGAGAGAAATCTGCGTTATAAATTCGAGCAATACGGGTCAGTACACAATTTTTGGCGTAATTAGTCGAGTGCCGAGGCACGTGTAGCAGCGTAGTGTGTCGAGTGCGCCGTAGGGGAGTGTTAAAAGATACCTGTGCTTCCAACTCCGGGCAATCAAGGCGTCCACTAAGTATGTCATAAAGCAAACACATGTCCACAACTTTACGCCTTTCATCGAGTGTTAGCAAACCATACCAACCATATATAAGTACAACGTGTTGTTTTGCATCCTCATCAAATTTCAGGAGGCTGTTATGAAAGAAATAAATAATCAAATAAAATTACGATCCTGCTCAATACATACTTTTTTTTTTTAGGTATTTAAGTTTGACAGTATTTCAGAATACTCCACTTTCAAAGAACAAAATCGCCCCGTTGCGTATGCGGTAGGCAGTGTCGTACGACTATGTCACTGTGTGCATGCGTTACAGTTACAGCGCAGTTACAGGGCGGTATCACACGGGCCCTACACATGCCGATTTCCAAAAAATACAAATAATGAAAATAAATACCTACTTATTTTATTATTGATTCGTGTCGAGAATCATTAGCATAGTTACCTCCTCGAATTTGACGAGGATGCAAAACAACACCTTGTATATATATCCTTCTAGGCAGCCTGGGAAGTAGGCGCAGCGTCGGAAGACCTCCCACAAGGCAGACCAATGACCTAGTGTAGATCACGTGAATCCGCTGGATGTGAGAAACACAGACATACTGGTCGATCCGGCGATGCTTGAAGGAGGCCTAAGTGTGTCCAGCACTGAACGTCTGTCAACTGAATAATGACGATGATAGCTCGCTTTCTAAGAGCTCGTCTGAAGAAAACGACCACCATCATGGACAGCAATGACATCATCATTATCATCATTCTCCTGCCTATATCCCAATTTATTTGCGGTCGGCGCAACACGTGTTTTTCTTCCATTGGATACTTCTCTATCAGTCGTCATCTCGGTAGTCACTCCCTTTCTAACCATATCATCTTCCACACAGTCCATCCAATCGTTTCTCTGGTCTTCCCCTACTCTTACAGCCATCCACATTCATACTCTAAACTTTCCTCGCGACATTTTCCTCATTCCTCCGCATCACACGCCCATAATGCCACAACCGATTTCGAAATCACTTTTCAGCCACCGGTGCCACATTCTTGCTACTTAGACATAAATCTGCAATCGTGCCTTCTATGTATGAGAAGAGGTCTTTGCCCAACACTGGGACAATAATAGGCTGGTATAATTATTTCCTTGATTTAATATAGAATACAGTTTGCATTTTTAAATATTTGATAATAGTCCTGCAGACCGAATTTCGCCCATGGCGACCAATCTCAGCGGAGACCAGCCCTCGGTGCGGGAGATATTATAGTGCACAAGGGTGGAGGTTCTCTCGTAGTTCAAACGGATGGCAATCCGACACGACCGGAGAGAGATCAGGCGCAGGACCAACGCCTTATAACGTGCTTTCCGAAGCACGGGGGTATCACACCGCTAACTTTCAAACGAGCTGTTGCTGAGAAATTCCTATTGGAAAAACCCAATAACACTTCACTGCCCCGTTGGTCTCGTGGTTGCAAGCGAAACTGCTGAGCGTGGGGTCTTGGGTTCGAACCTCGGGTTGGGCAACATTTAAAAATAAAAAAACAAGCTGCCGGTGGATAGGGCTCTAGTGAGAGGAACCTTCTCGCTATGTGTGCCTTATCAAGGAGGAGTTCTGAATCATGCGCTTAGCCCAGCCGAGCAATGAGAACCTCATGAGGAGTTGTTCGACGACTCCAGGCACTCCGCTTTTAGACCATTAACCGATTTTCGGTACAATGATTGCAGAGACCACGTCCCACATGTAGACAACCTTGCGAGCCAGGTCAAGCTACTTAATTATAAAATTATATATGTTTAAAAAAAGGATCTACGTCTGCCAACAAACTGCTCTGCAGTTTACCAGAGGTAGGTTATATATTTTGTTCAAAAATTATTTCTGTGAACAAACCCTTTTTTTCACTATCATTGTTTCTGCCGTCACTCAGCGTTGCTGTATTTAGAAAATTCATGGCACATTTTTTTTACAATCTTTCAAAATTAATATTCAGATAAGTATACATAGATACTTAGTATATATCAATAGTTATGTTAGTACACAATATTCTGCAGGGTTGCCGCTCCCGCCGTCATCTCTTGCTTGACAACAATGCCGCGCTAAACGGAAGTCTCTAATTGGTACAGCCCTAGGCGATTTCAAGTCGGATGGAGATTTTTTCGAATAACGAATACATGGCGATGTTATAACTTATAATGATTTTAGTTTCGTGTTGACTGGGTTTAGAGAAAAATATTTTTTTAAGAAAATATGTTGTTGTTGTTAAAATTTTGAAATCCCACTTTATTTGAAAGTCAGGGGTCTTAAATAATGTCTGGGTTGGAGTTTTGAAGTCTGAGGACTAATGTGGCTTCTTTAAAGTCATAATGTACTTTCAAAGTTAAAAGAAGAAAACGAGTAAGTATAAATAAAGGAAAACATCGTGAACATTCTTTATCTCGGCTCGTGGCTGAATGATAATAGCCGCATAGGTCAATCGAAGGTTAAGTTATGCTTGCCGCGGTCGGTTCGTGGATGGGTGACCATCTATAACATATCGAGACCCCTCCGTGCCTCGAAAAGCACGTTAAAAGCCGTTAGAGGTAGTCAGAAGCCCAAAAGTCAGACAACGAATCCTACCAAGGAGTATCGTGTTACCCAGTAACTGGTTTGTGGAGGTCAGATATTCAGTCACTCCTTGTAAAATACTGACATTCAGCAGCATCCGGTTAGACTGGAAGCTGACCCCAAAATAGTTGGCAAAATTCTAAGCAGATTGATCGTGAAGATACTGTACACCGGACTTGCTAGTCTGAAATGGCTAAACGGCAACTGCGGTGACCACTTACTGTTCGTTCCAACGAGAAATCGTAAGTATTTCTTTAGATATTTAATGTTCTATCTACTTTCTAAGTATTATGTTAGATTTAACATACATACATAAACTCAAGCCTACTTCTCATGGGGGTAGGCAGAAACTGCAGAAAACCACGTGATATGATCCTTACATACTCCTCTGGCCTCGTTTACGTTCAAACATCTGATAACACGCACGGCGGTTGCGAGTACTACGCAATTCTTAAGAATATCACTAATGAAGTATAATATTATGTCCTCCCGGCGTTTCCACTTACATCTACCTCGTAAATATGTTTTGTTAATCGCCTTTCATTCATCTTCTCAACATGTCCAAACAATCTAAGCATACTCTTTTCAATTTTTGTCACTACATCTTCTTTTAAACCGCACCGTTGCCTTATCACACCATTCCTCAGCCTATCATTCATATTCACACCGCACACGCAAGGAATGCATCCACAGCATTTAATATACTTTCATGCTTTTTTTGCCACCCCTAACATTTACTTCCATACATAAGCTTAAGCACCAGCACACCACTGTGAACAGCCAGTCGAGCCTTTTTGTACTTCAACTGGTTGGTCACAATCGCATGTGTAGTACCATTCGCTTTATTTCCATCAATCTTTCAATCCCTTGCTCCCCAAATATACGAACTCACTTACTTGCTCCACAGTCTCATCATTTATTTTCACATCACACACCGATACATCCTCTTCTCTTTCAAACAACATGACCTTCGTCTTATTCACATTTATATTCATCTCTTTAATCTTATATGCTTCATCCATCACAGTCACCATGTCTTGAAAATGTTCTGCTGACGATGCAAGTAGAACTTGATCATCTGCGTAGAGAAGGAATTTGACAGGCAACTTATTTATCGTCAATCCACACTCACCCTCTTTCAAATCTGACAGACAAATATCCATGTATAAGTTGAACAGCCACGGTGACGCCACATCACCCTATCTAGCACCCTTCCAGACGCAGAACCCGTTTGTGTATGCCCCATTTATCCTAACAAAAGCACTGGAATCCTTGTATAAAGATTTCAGTGCCCGGTCCATGCGCCAGTCCACACCGCACAAGGATAGTATCGACCACAGTTCTTCCCTCCACAATCGGAGTTGTTTTCATGTTGTCATGGTAACACACCATGACAGAAGAGGGGTGTTCCCATTGGTTCTCTCCTGTCCCCATGTCTTAGAATATAATTTGAAATGTCTGCAATTAGATATTGTTTTAGAGGTTTTTCATAATAACTTCACGCCTGTGTTCTCCGGGTGGGAAGGGCTAGGCTGAGATGCACCTAAAGTACAGTCACGAGCACTAATATGTATACACTTAGCAACTTCTAAATGTGATTTTCTCCCACTGTATTGATTGTAATTATAAGTTGTTACGAAAATAATATTTTGGAACCTATACTGTTATGAAATAGGTCTTATTTCAAAGTTGCACTCAATATTCCACGAGAAAATCGCTTTTAAATTTTGTTAAGTGTATAATAATAATAATAATAATAAACGTCAACACTTCATGTCATTTTTATCATATATTATTCAGGTAAATAATTTTTCCTTTTTTTTTGAAGCAGTTTTTATACTTATACAGGGTGGTAGGGAAACGCTTCCGAAAACGAAGACAGGTGATAGGGCTAGTGATTCTCGATACGATACCATAAAAAAAAACAGTTTTTTTTTTTACAATTTTACTAATTTTTTTTAGCTTTTTCGTACACTATGCGGTGAGAACAGTTAAATGAAACCATTATTTGCCATTAAACAATTTTTTTTTCTTTACAACTCTATCAAGCAATGTATTCGTAAATAAATATCAGCTGACAATCGCGCATAGCCCCGAGTTCAAAGTGCGCGAGCGCTTGCCGACAGCAGCGCGGCCAACGACCCCTTTGTTCACGCGATTGATGTGCGTCAAAGTTGAAGCAAATATCTTTTCAGTTCACTATTACCTTCTGGGATATCTACTTTCGGATTCCATTCATGCAAGGTTCGTAATGATTTTCCCCTTGAACCGGGTTACAATTTTGATCCGAATGTTCGCAAATTATGTTCACAAATCAGAAAAATCCAGATGTTTATGCTTAACCTTGAGATCCATGTCGAATAGAGATAATAAGATACCTACTGTGATTGGGAAAGAGCACTTTCGTTAATTCGTTCAATAAAATTTTGCACAGTAAGAAAATTGAAATGTTTACCTACCTACATCATGGTCAGATTATCTCTAGATCTGGGGTCGACGACTTCATATCGGCAAACTTAACAATAACTATCCAAAATCAAAACAATAATAATACAAAAATTAGCAAAATAACGAGACGCGTATAAGTAACGAAGAGGCTCACCGTACTGAGGCGACGGCCGACGAGTCACGCGACGAGGCTAACACGGGGAGGTGAAGGGGGAAGCGAGATGGACCATTCCAGCGAGGTACAGAGATAATTGTGACATTCGGTCGAATTCTGATAATCAAGGTAAATGATTACAAAAGTCATTGGTATTTGGCCGAGATTTGAACCCGGGTCACTTCACTTGATAGAGAGAAGCTTCGACGACTATTGCGCGGCGTGGGCGGCGACCTAGACATCCTTTGTAAAGCGCCGCCAAAATAAAGAAAAATAAACATTACAGAGGCTCCAAATGTTTTAAATTAATGGGCCGTGTCGTGCATTTAATAACAGTTTTGTATGTAAGTCGTTAATCGATAGTGAATGAAATAAAGTAAAAAATCGCCGACTTTACCTGTGAATGACTAAAAAAATTTCATCACGTGCACCGTTTCAAGCAAATAGCGCGCGTGAATCAATTAAATTTGAACTTTATGTCAATGTAATTACGGGTCACACGACGCGCACTCGTTTATTGCTATAACTGTATCCTTCATTAAGTAGGTATGTAATACCAATCAATTGAAAGTGGATAATTTAATTAATTTAATCTAAAAAACTCGTTAAAACTAATTTAAAAGTTAGAAAATGAAAACAGCTTGTAATTATAAAGCATTTAAAGTACAATTTCATATCAATTAAAATTAATTGGTTTCTGGTTATCATTATTCTTCTAACATTTTCTGTAATTTGTTGATCTTTGCACATGAAAAGACACCGCTACCTATGTGATTCCCCGTCCACGCACACACGCGTGGCGCGCGGCGGTACGTTTGTCGGCCGGCGCCGCCGCACGTGGCCAGGCGGCATGTTTGATGTTCTTAGTACTTCTTAGTAATCTAGTTAGTTCCTTTCAGACTCAGTTCGTGAGCGAACGCGCGTTACGTTTAATCGGTCGATAGGTATTGAACCGTATTTAATACTGTTTTGTTAGTTTTAAATTTGTATTTAGTTATTATTGTTACGTTTTTAGTGTTGTTTTATTGTTTTTTAGTTATAGTACAGTTTTGTTGTGTTTAACAATGCCTGATGCATACGTGTACAGTGCTCGTGAATACGGCAACATGTTAATGTGTTTAGGAGAAGCCCGTGGCAATGCTTCTCTTGCGTTGAGAATTTACCGAGACAGATTTCCGAACGTCCGGCATCCGTCTGATTCTCGCATGATAACGGCAGCTTTTCAGCGAGTTTTAGAAAATCGACCGATTGCTCCGATAGCCGCAGGTGGTGGACAACAAGTGAATGTTCAGACAGAGGAGCGTATTTTAAATTTGATTCGCCAAAATCCTCGCCTGGGCACACGAAGTGCAGCGAAATTATTGCGGCGCCGGGGCGAACCGACAGTCTCTCACTGGACAGTTCACAAAGTCTTGCGCCGGAACAGAATGCGGCCCTACAAAATACACAAAGTACAAGCTTTGCTACCTAACGATCACGTTCGTCGTCGTGCGTATTGTCGTTGGCTGCTAGATCAACAACAACGTGCGCCTGGCTTTATTGAGCACATTATCTGGACGGACGAGTCCACTTTCACGAGGAACGGGATGTGGAACAGGAGGAATGCTCATGTATGGTCAGACGTGAACCCGTCCGCCACTCAAGAAACCGGCCATCAGACCCGATGGTCCGTCAACGTATGGGCTGGTGTTTTTAATGGACGAATTCTAGGACCAGTGTTTCTACCGCAGCGCCTCAATGGATCAGAATATCTTATTTTTTTAAACGAACATTTAGATGATATGCTAGATGATGTATCGTTGGCTGAATTTCGTCGAGCATGGTTCCAGCACGATGGTGCTCCACCGCATGTTACGCGCCCTGTCCGCGAGCGTCTCACTGAGCTATTTGATGACCGCTGGATCGGAAGAATGGGGCCGCACGCCTGGCCGGCTCGTTCACCTGACCTAACACCTTTGGACTTCTTTTTGTGGGGTTATGTGAAAGAAAGAGTTTTTAATCGGGAATGTGACAGTGCTGATGAAATGCGGGGCAGAATAGTGAGTGTTTTCGATAGACTTCGTGCAGAATGTGTTGAGGATCCTACACTATTGCCTCGTGTTCACGGGTCGACACAACGACGGGCCCGACTTTGTATTGAAAGGGATGGAGCGCAGTTCGAGCCAAACCTCATAAGGTCGCAAAGGATTTAGACAGGTACGTAAAATGCCTCTGTCAGCTTTAATGTTTAACAGTGGGCTACGAATAATGCGATTAAAATTCATAATTTTTGTGAAGTGTTGTAAAGGTAGGCATTTTGAAAGTGATGTTTGTAAATTCCGTATAAATCCCGTGACTCGGCCGTACGGAGCGCTCGGCGCCCGAAACACGCGGACGCAAGGTGGCGCGTATGTTGCGTTGCGTGTCAGTGACCTCACGTTTTGGACGGTTTCCATTGCGTGTTTACGAAATATGAAGTCTTGAAAATAACCAATTTAAAGTGAAAGGTTATTGGTATATAATATTTGCTGTTTAGCTTAGTTGAAAGGGTTCAGGTTACCACATGAATTATCCAACACCCAAGTACTCACTCTCTACATCTTCCTAACTCTCCCTCCATTTCCTCAGGAAAGAGAACGAAGACGCCAGCACACCACGTTCATCCGCCAGCTGGACTCCCGCAGACGATGGGAGGAGAGAGAGCGAAGGAAGCACCAGAATCTGCTGGACAGGCTGCTGGTGAAAGAGAAGAAGCTGCAGCAGAGACGGAAGGAGATGGAACTGCTTTCTGAACTAAGGTAGGGGACATTTACTTTCACTATTGTTTACAACAGAAAGCTCCCCCTTGTGTCATCTAGAAAAAGCGAAAAGGTCAGTGGTCAATCCTTATGAGGAATTGGAGAAAATATTTAGCAGAAAAGATAGACGTCAGAGATATTCAGTTTGATCGATTTGGTAGAAATTTGGATAAAAACAGTACATGATATATTTTGTCCAATTCAATCTGGCTAGCCTTTTGCCAACCATGTTGGGATCGGCTTCCAGTCTAACCGGATGCAGCTGAATACCAGTATTTTACATGGAGCGACTGTCTTTCGTACCACTACAACCCAGGTACTGGGTAATACGATACCCCTTGGTAAGACTGATTGTCAGACTGTGGGGCTTCTGACAACCCGTAACGGCTGTTAAAGATCCACGAATAACAGCCGGGACCAACGGCTTAACGTGCTCTCCGAGGCACTGGGAGGGGGGGGGAGGTCTCGTTATGTAAATATGGTCAACCATCCACGGACCCACCGCGGCAAGCGTAGCTTAACCTGATCGATTGGCCCGTGTGGATTGTATTACTTAGCCACGAGCCCCTCCAACTATGAAAAAATATTTAAAACTAGTGGAAAATCATACTTTTTATTATTACCTTTTATACATATATTTTTGAGAGCAGTGATGGCCCAGTGGTAACGGCCGCGACTTATAGGTTGTAGGTCATAGGTTCGAACCCAGACAAAGCGCTTTACTTTGTGTAAATTATTTCATCACTACTGCTCTCAAAACGGTGAAGAAAAACATCGAGAGGAAACCGGCATGTCCTAGAATCAAAAATTCGAAAGACATGTGACATCTACCAACCCGCACTGGGCCCGCGTGGTGGATTACGGCCCACTCCCTCTCATAGAGAGGAGGCCTGTGTCCCAGCAGTGGGAACAATATAGGCTGATGATATACATGTATTTTTATTTACTTAATCTAGTCGTCGGTAATGCACCTTATTGACGACTAGAAGGAAATAGTGAAGGCTTTTGGGTAACTTACTGTCTACTTCCCTAGGCGGCATAGTCAGTAACATTTTCTTTGCTCCAATTTTCATACCATTATAAAAAGCAGCATTCACATTCAGGAAATATTTTGACACCCAGAGAACTTCACATATTTTTATTTATTTATTTTATTCGGGAAACTTACAGCTATAATATACAGTGTACTTAAACAATATGCAACTGAAGGCCATTTACAAGTTTCCACAGATAAACATCAGAATTAATATTAAAAACGAGAAAAAAATACAAATGTCGGTACAAAATACGTTTTAAATAAATTAGGAAAAAAAAATAGTTAAACGAACGACAAATACAAACTAAAAATAATTTAGACGTAAACAATTACTTTTCCGTAAAAAAGCTTTCCACCAACAAATGCTTAAGCTGAGAAACACTGGTATTGAATATAACCAAATCATCATTACCAGACAGTTTATTAAAACTTCTGCTCGCACGGACCACCACCAAAGCCACCAAAGCTAGTCACATGCCCCTCATTACCAGAGGTCGGAATTTAGGTAGAGTTATTTATGTACTTACACTGATTTCATACAGCGAAAGAATAAAGTGGATATGCCTCAAATCCCGACATTAATTTTAAAGAGCAGAAAAATCCCGTGATTTATTAAATAAAAAAGTTATGCAGTAATGTCGGAAGCGAACACTTCAAATCTTAGTGGTACTTTGAATGAATCGGACAAGGAAAATGATTCTGATGGGCCGTTTGAATAAGCAAACCCTCACGAGTCTAGGCTAGAAGCAAAAGTATTTTCTTATTTATAAAAAAGGCGAGGAATAAGTATGAGAATTTGCTTAAGACTATTAATAATTTGTATTGTGAATTAATGTAAATATTAATACAAATTGTATGTTAATTATCTTTGTTTTATTTGCCTGACTATCTCTGAGGTTTTTATTATTATTTATTTGTATTATTGTTGGCCACACGGGATTGTCCATTTGAAATCCCGGGAAGATCCATATTAATATCAACATTTCGATGCAAGTACATAAATAACTCTACCTAATTCCAACCTCTGGTAATTACACAATTATATTTCATTCTCAATACCTTCATTTACTGTCGAATAATATTGTAATTTCAATTATTTTTCTTCTCTATACAGACGACCACAGGAAGACTCGTCGCTCTCCGATCAGAAGCCACTGCCTGCCCTGAACAGGATCCCCGGACTGAAGCTGCCAGGTCAAGCCATGGCCGACATTCTACAAGTATACGAGTTTATACATAACTTCGGACAAACACTTGGTTTCGGTAAGTGTTACTACAGTAGCTTAGCCGTCTATAAAAAGGACTAGCCGCCTAAAGGTTGCACTAGTCGATATTTTTTCCATACAAATTTCGGGAGGGTATTACTCCACTGTTTGACATGGTACATCCAAAGTTAAACAAGATATCGTTTTGTCTCGTTATCAATTTTGTCTGTGCGGATATAGAATAGTAAAATAAAAAGGGGTTAAAAAGTTATAAGCCAAGACAGATTCGTTTTTCTTGCTAATTTTAACGCAGCTTCGGGCGTAAATAAGTAATAAAAGAAGTGTAACATCTCCAAAATAAAGTCGGCACCGACAAAACTCAATCATCGAAAAGTTCAATAAATTTTATTTGTAATTGATTTATGCAGTCTTTTTTTCATAAAACTCGATTTTCCAAAGGACTTCGTAATTTTTTACGCGCTAGTTTTACTATGAATTATCGTGCGTTTCACTCAATGTCAGGACAAAGGACGCAATGCCAGGTGAAACAGCAAGCTTTTTGGCCACGCCCACCAGTGAGTTCGAGCCCGCGACTAGTTCAACCTTAAAATAATTATGTATTTGCTTAGTAATCATAATCGCAGTGTGTTGCCAGCAGACGCTTTGCAGCCATTCAAAAAAGTACCGTTAAAACGGGGTTAATTTAATATAGTTTGTTGCTAACAAGGGCACTTAATCATTAATTAAAATACAGAAAACACAGAGTCCTTTTTGGCAGCAAACTATATTATTTCAATGTTAACATCCCTTTTAAAGTTTCGTCCCGATTCACCCCTGCATCCGTATTAACCCCGTTTTACGGTACCTATAGCAAACGTCTATTGATGGTTACTACTTTCAATTAAGTGGGCTGACGGCCTGTGTACCTACCCATTTATTATCGCCAGAATAATCAATAGGTAACGACTAATTCTCTGCTACAACATCCTCAAGTTCATTCCTTAACTATTTTTATTGATACAGACATGGACGCCATCCCAACACTGAACACGTTCCAAATGGCTCTCCTTCCTGACTGCAGTGTGGAGGCTGAGGAGGAATTGCTACAAGTGCTTACACAACTACTCATTACTGCCATCGGTAAGTCACCACTAAATTGACTCAACGATTGCTACCTGAAAAGTCTTTATTCATTATTTCAATCCCAACACATTACCCTCTTTATCTGCTTCGCCACAGTCTGGTAAAAAAGGTTGACGCTTTGTCTTGATAAATATTTAGTATTTAGTTTTTATATCCTTCAAATATTTACCTGCTTATTCCAAAAACCCTCACAAGCACTAACTACCCTTGTCATTTTCATGTCAATGAAGTGATATGACAGCAGACTATACTACCATTATTTGACAGGAATAAGTAACAAATGATAACTCTTTCTCATTATTCCACAGAGGACCCAGGTATTCCACACCCAGGTCGTCACACAACATTGCTTGGCCACGCCATCAGAATGGGCGACATCACGCCACAGAACATAAGCGAAGTGCTCAGAATATACCTGTATGCTAACGCTACGGGAGAGGTCAAGGCTCTTACTGGTATGTAGATGTATTATTACTTTGTTGGTTAGTTTATAATTGTGGCATAAATAACAACTACATAGGTACGGTCAGCAACAGAAGTAGATTAACACGGTTACTTTAACGTACTGTAGCGGTATCTACATCGCCACATGCGAGCTGCGCGTCATACTGACGTCACGAAAATCCTGCATCGCGAAAGCAAGTTTTGCCGCGCGACTAGCATATGTACAACTTCCCGACATCAATCATCGGGCAGTTGCCCACCAGACACGACAGCCGTCTGGTCGGAGTATCCTCCCTTTTCTATGAAAGTATGAGTGAACGTTACACCCTGTTCCTCGTATACCTCTATATTGTTGACCCCAAAGTGATGAACACGCAACCTCCTCAGATTAACTCGATTAATTTAACATGCGTAATAAATAAACCCGAAATTATTAGATACATTACTTTTTAACAGTTCATGTTTTAAGAGTTTGTACGTTAAAATCAGATAGATTTATTGTCTGTGCCAATTTATTCAAAAGACAATGATAAATTTGACTGAAAATTACTACAGCGCGCGATAATACTATACTAGGCTATGATATTAGCAGCAATAACTGTAACAATCAGCCGATCTCAACCGAACCCTCTCTTATCATATCATAAGCACGTTAGACAATCAGTAATATATTTCAGTTCTAGGAGATTTTGAACAATATTTTATTTTTTCTCATAGGATTAACAGCTGAACGAGAACGCGAGCGTCGCGTGGCCGACCATCATCAAACAGAGGCTGAAATGCAACATACTTGTGCCAACTCTAAGAACAACGTCTATTACGAGAGCCTACATAATAATGCTACTTATAAGCTGTCAGGTATGTTACATAATATGGGTTTCTATAAAAATAAAATACGGAACAAACAATACTTAGAAATCGTTTAAACTTTGTTTTAATTTAAAACATTTGTCAATTTAATGCTCGCTTCTCCAATGATATAAAATAATGGTGATAAAATTAATGTAAATTTGTCAATTTAATGCTCGCTTCTCCAATGATATAAAATAATTATGATAAAATTAATGTAAATTTGTCAATTTAATGCTCGCTTCTCCAATGATATAAAATAATTATGATAAAATTAATGTAAATTTGTCAATTTAATGCTCGCTTCTCCAATGATATAAAATAATTATGATAAAATTAATGTAAAGGACCATGGGCACTTTTGTATGAACACTGGGCCCACTTTTCAAAGTTGTGCAACAGTGATGAAACCTATGTCATAAGAAAGCTCTTAGTGTGTACTTTATTTCATTCTATGGTAGCTAAGTTCAAATCCAGCGCGAAATTGGCGTTTTAGTGCGTTCAAAAACAATATTGTAAATGAAAAATGCGCATGACCTATTACTTATTGCTCCTTTTTTATTCATTTTTTTTTTATTTATGCATAACGGAAAAGCTCTCGGCCTCCATCTTACCTGGTAGCAAGGGTGATCGGCCGTAGGTGGAAACGAGCTTCACCCGGAATCATCAACCACAGAGGAACTGGCTATCTTACCTCTTACTGCCGAAACACAACAATGCTTAACATTGTTACTATGGCGACAGACTTAGATAAGATGGCGTTAGCTAGCCAGGCGGTCTTAGAACAAGCCCTACCACCAACTAAACCTAAAAAACTGGAAATCGAACCAGGGACCTCTGGGTCTGAAGTTAAGTGGTCTCACTAGACCACAGAGGCGGTTAAAATTAAAGAATGATAAATATCGACTTGGTCTTGTACAATATTTTTTAGGTGTGATTGTGATGTGAGTGTTCTTTACAAATAAAAAACGACTTATTTTGTACGAGTTTATTTATTTATTAAATGTTTTATACACACAAGTGTACAGAGGCGGACTATTTCAACATTAACAGCTACTATGTGATGCCTCTCGGCGCGTCTTAGAACGTATTAGTTATAATAATTATAATAAATAATAGTCCTTCTGGCCGAATTTCGACCACGGCGGCCAGTCTCAGCGGAGACAAGCCATCTGCGCGGGACATATTAAAGTGCACAAGTGTGTGCGCAAACACATAACAGCCATAAAAGGCAGTTTTTAAAAGGCATCTATAATAATTTCATCTAAATGTATTGCTGGTCGATGGAAACCATCCCCATGTCTACCTAGTCCCAAGTACCATATTATGGATATGACATGGGCACAACTTCCGATAGTGCGTCTGCCCGTGAGACATGTACAGTAGTATTGTATAATGGCGTCCTTGCCTACTTGGTCACGGTCAATTAAGACGTAGGTATAATACATCCTCGATCTAACGTGTCGTGACTGTACACGTCCCCTAAGCAACCATACATTATTTTGCTAAATATTGCATTGCTCTAAGTCATTTAAATTGTTTTCACGATATATTTCTATTGTGTATACACCACCATCCCGTAAGTTTTCACTAACGTATGACCTGGCAAGTTTAATTTGGTAAGAGCCCAAGGAAATCATTAATATATCATCTTCAGTTAGCTGGGGAAAATCTTCTAAATGAGGCAGATTAGCTTCCATTCTTATGAATGCTACCCTTTGCCTGTTTAGGTTTTTCAGTGTAACATAATTAAATAAAAGATTCGGAGAGTTGATTTTCTCATTTATAATATTCCAAATGTTATGACTAAGCCGGTGGTCTATGGCTACTTTATAAAAAGCATTTATAAGAGAAGCCGCAATTTTAAAATCAATGAACATATGTGGCAATGCTCTATTAAAATAATCTTGGCGTAATAATTTAAACCTATTTTTAAACTTGCCGTTCACCGCTTCCACCACCCAACGACATATTGTTACTAATCTTGCTTTATTAGCTTGTTCGGTCGTCAATTGACTTTCATTTCTATCCTTTGTTGGAGGAATATGTGGTTCATATCCTAATGACTGAAGATCTACTACACTATCTCTGAAACCCCTATCTAAAATGAATACATCGTTTTGATGAAACATCCAATGAAAAGTATTATCTTCATTAGCACATAAGCTAGTCATAATCGACGCATCACTTGTTGTTGCAGCGTATGGACCAAGAACGTCTATTATATAACCGTCACTGCATACCATTAAAAAAGGTTTCAATAGATTTTGAAACTTATGATGGCTATAGGTCAAACGCTGAAAGAGAAAGTTACTACTTTTCTCTATATAAACATATGTTCCATCACATATTATTATAGCTTTTGTATTTTCTTCATTACCATATATCATTTTTGGTAAAAACAAGTTCCTTTGAAGCATGTTTTGCCTGGAAATATTATCCATACCTAAATGAATGTTTACAAAATCGCTCACTAAATGTTGTCTAGCTAATGTTAATTTTCTTTCCAAAGACCTGCGTGACATATTAAACAGAGTAGCTAATCTTTCGTTAGACTCTCCGGTTCTAAGTTTAGCTAAGTAAACCCCGATCACGGTGCGCGAACGATTAACCGTTTGTGTCAGCGAAGGAGTTTCTTCCAATACTGTATTGAATTGGCCGATGGTGAGTCCAGTCCAAAAAAAAACATCGTTGTCATTTATTGATTCCAAAAACTGGAAATCAAATCTCGATCTTCGGTTAACAGCAGATATTAGTATATTAGACATGTCTGTGTTATGTGCAACATTGAACTCATTTGAAACATTACAATTCTCATGTAATAAATGCCATTCGTTACTTTCCAGGTGATCGGTACATACTCTAGCATTTTCAGGGATGTACAAACGTTGTGAACAAAGTACGTTTACAATAATCGTGTTAGGAATTCTATGACGTTCAATATTGTGACAATAATTAAATATACAACGCCTGGTAGAGTTCGGTGCTCTAACATGTTCGGGAGCATAAAAAAATTGTTGAAAGTTCTGCACCGCGGGATCTTGTACACGAACTGCATCATCTGGGATGTTTTCTGCAGGTCCTTGTTCATTAATAGCAACAACTTCGATGTTTTCCGCAGGTCCTTGTTCATTAATGGCATCATCTTGGACGTTTTCCGCAGGTCCTTGTTCATTAATGCCATCATTATCGGTGTTCTCTGTAGGTCGTTGTATAACAACAGCATTGGTTCTTTGCCAGCAACGGTGACAAACTTGTTGTGTATTATTAAATACTACCTGCAAAGATTATATTTTATGAACACATAAATCGTTAAAGATATTCCTAATTATTCTTTAGATTACTGTCTTGCAGAACTCTTGTCAAAAAGATTTTTTTTAAGTTAGCTATTATTTTTTCTATATATTGTTATCTTTACAACCCGGTCAAAATATCTGTGCACCTGGCATCGATGACGTCATATTAGCACTCTAATACAGTATGTGTGACGACATGGCGAGCGCGGTGTGGCTAAAGGGAATTTGCGAGAGGCATTGCATTCCAGCAAGGTGCACAGATATTTTGATAGTGTTATATGTATATAATCGGTGCACTTCTAACTTGGACGATTGATATCATATTCACAAAATATTATTTTGTTTAGACGATGGTTCAAATCTGATAGGTTATGATGTACTTAAAGCTCAAACTCAAAACGTTTGTTTCAATTGAACCGTTTACAGGCACTTGAATTGTCAAGGTAGAAAATGTGTAGCAGAACGTCCACCAGGACGGTTATTATTACTATGTCTATTGATAATAAAATTCTTGTATTATTCTTCTTTTACAAACCAATAATCCAAAGTAGGTTATAGGTTTGAACATTAAACGATTATAAATACAAAAACTTTTTATTTAGTAACATAATTAAGTCGATATTGGGTCGGAGATATTGAAATGTTAAAATATGATACAGTAATAGGTAGGTACATACCTGGATCAAAGCATTCTGCTGAACATATTCAGCAAACTGTGGACGAATCGCAGGTAGATCATCTCTTAAAACATGGCGTCTTGTCCGCAAAACACGTGAACGCAAACACATAACACAGCAATTTTCTGCCATTGCAAACAGTCACAAACCAATTAAATCAATGTCCATATGCTAGCCAGGGTAATGATAGATAAAACTAAACAACAATATCCTTTACACAAAGTGATATCAGAGTCCATTAACAAGCCGGGATCAGTAAGTCGTAATACAAGCCGAGATTAACACAAATAAGCACTTACACCGAGCGTAAATAACGTACGAGCAACGACTGAACAGACATGATCATCCCCCGTTTGTGTAAGGGTGTAAGAATGCGGGGGAAGGGAGGGTTGTGTCCTGCGTGCACGCAGGTACAAAACAGGAGCCATACCATGACGTGTCAGGCTCCGGTGCAAGAGAGAGACGGAGTTATACACGACTCATAGCGTTGTCCCTTTTCCGTGACGGAGTTTGGAGACAGGTTTTTTTACAGCAGGTAAAAAACCCCGTCCGCTAAGTAGCATAGTTAGTTGGCTATTATGATCGTACAAACAAAACTAACTAATCATTCAAAACCAAAATAACATGTTCCAGGGCAATACACGGCCTATGTGTTGATCTATTTTAGTGTATTTTTAGTCAAATAAGAGTTATTTATAATCCTAGCTACTGACAAACAGCTAATCATAATATAAAATAAAAACAAAACAAATATCAAAAAACGCAAAAAAAAACTATTTTTGCGCCCGATTTCGACTTAGCTGCCATAAAATGAAATAAAGTACACTTCAAGAGCTTTCGTATGACATATAATTCATCACTGTTGGACAAGGTTGAAAAGTGGGCCCAAAATGACGCATGGTCCTTTGCTGGGAAACTTCTTTTATTTGTGGTGTGAACACTGCTGTTTGCGGTAGTGCGCAACGTAACGCACGCATTATTCTCATGGGTGCATGCAGTGGTACAGGGGTCGTGGGGGTATTTAAAGTTGTGTTATAACCAGTGATCGGAATAGATAGAGCTAAAAAATAACAGGGACAAAGTGGAGACTCCTTACGACAAAATATTTTTTCGGGACTCATATCCCGGGTTTCGGCACATTACTTAAGTACAACTAAAAGACAGATTTAAGACAGCAAGTTTCGCTATTCTGGGAAACGAAAACAATAAGCGGACCCAGTTCTTTACCTGAATTAATAACAATAGAAAACGTATCTAATTACTGGTTTTTTGAGAACGTTCTCCTTGTTTTTGAAGTCGGTTAAAAAGGAATATGAATTCAATTAAATTACTATATTAATAACATTAATATTAAATGTGCTTATGTGATGTCCCGAAACTATGCACAAAAATTCCGAAAAAAAAAAAATGTCGTATGGAAGTCTCCACTTTTTTTGTCTCTGTTCTTTGAACTTTAGGTATATCAGCTCTATCTATTCCGACCACTGATTATCAAGGACCGATGACAATGCAATACTTGAAATAGTATAGCACCCCACGCTTTTTACAATAAAATATTTTAATTTGTTAATCACTCTTTTCTTATTTTAAACTTATTGAAAATTATTTTCTACTTTGTAGTTTGGTTATTTACAAAAGCGTGTTTTTTTTTTGTTTTTAAAACTATTATTTATTGCTTTTACTTCGTCCAAATCCATGCACCTTATCAATTAAAAATAAAAATTCATAATTTCCCCTTTCTTTTGTGCTCAGAGGCTCTCCGCGACATATCCTTCCTCGCCCTAAGCGCGACATTCAAAGCCCGAATCCTAGCGTTCATATGCGACGAACTGCTGCAGAACAAAGCAGTGCTACGTCAGGTCGACGCCAGCCTCGAACATCTCAACCAGCTCAAGAAGGAGAGATATCTCATGGATATGAAGATCAGGAAGTAAGTATCACCTGATTCAATTCATGGTTCGTCCGTCGGTACCATATTTTGGAAACTGAAATCGTCAAGACGATCACAAAAGGGGTCTTCCTTGTGGAAGGCCTCGTCCGAGAAACTTCAACCATTTTTGCTGCTGAGCAGCAATATTTTGTTCCAGTTTTCACAGCATGTTTACTGCAAAGTTGCTAAGGTCGGTAACATAATATTGGAAACTGCTCTGGAAAGGTGTCTAAAAACACACTTCCACAAAACTCCTTGCTTTCTCTTGTTCCTTAAATGAGTGTGCAATACTTTTGAATACATTTACATCCATTTGAGTACCTGTAAGGTTTTTAATAAAGGACTAACTATTTCTTTTAAATTTTCCATGTCATAATTATTTGTTTTTTGTCCCACAGGGTCAGAGTCCTCCACCAACGCAAAGTCCGCGCTGAACAGACTGAAAAGCAGCAAGCATTAGCGCTGGAGCGTATGCAGCGGCTAGTGGAGGAGAGCGCGGCCAACCTGAGGGCGTCGCCACAACTTAATGATGGCGGTAAGTGAGGATAGAAGGGCATTTTGACGTAACTAAAGGACAATATTATACAGGGTTACCAATAACCCTGTTTTAGCAATAAAACACCATCAACCTCTTAAGGAGTCATTATACTCATCATTATGAACAACTTTTACTAAGGGACCAAATATGAAATTGCGAAATAAAATCAGCTGTTCCCTACTCAAACTCAAACTCAAAGCATTTATTTCAAATAAACCAATTACAGGCACTTTTAAATTGTCAAGGGGTCGGTCCGTCAGAAAGATGAAGCTAGTTGCCCATTCCAAAGCGTAGTAGGTACCTATGGAGAAGAACGGACAAGAAACTCCATGGACACTCTTTTAAATCAAAATATTGTTACAAAAAAGTGGTTACATCATTCATGTTGTAATTATACATGTGAGAACATTTATGCACACTTATACATTTATGTTTGCAGAACTCGTCAAAATGTAGGGACCAGTAGATTTTTTTTTGTGATTTCATATTTGGTCCCATAGTAAAAGTTGTTCATAATGATGAGTAAAATGACCCCTTAAGAGTTTGATGGTGTTTTACCAATAACCCTGTATAATATGCAATGTAAGAATGTACACAAATGATGAAGCACCGAAGTATACAAAGATCCAGTCATTCTTGTATTAAAATGTTCCTTCAAATAAATACTTTTTATTTTTTTCATTCTGCGCTTCGCATTCAACTGTGACTAGTGTATAGCTATTTGTGAACTAAAGTCACAGAGATTTAACATGAAAAAGAGGGTGTCTTTACAAGCTTTTATTTCATTCGTTGGATTTGTCTTTAAAAGTACCTACGTTTTAATTGAAGGTGATGGATAGTACAGATATTTAAACAAAATCAATGATAAAAAATAAAAAATAAGTAAAACCTTTTTCGAATACAAGCTTTTAATGAACTGAAAAGTACAAAAAAAAAGTACCTTTACCTTAAAATTTAATATTTTCTTAAAAGCTTGAGACATGTACGTCCTTACATTTTAAGATTGGCCTCAAAATCATAATTAGCTACTTGAAACTTACCTTTTTTGTGCACCATACACAAACAGAAATCAAGGTGAAAATTAAAAAAATAAAACCATTAGTCCAAGATTGTCATTAGTTAAAGATTAATGTAGGTTCTATTTTAAAATTCTATATTGACACAAAACCCCAAACCAACATGTACACACAGCAGCAGGTCAAGTTACCACAAACTGTCTCATTCGATTTTGAACTTAACCTTCAACATTTTAAGGTTTAAAATAATTTGGAGAAATTTGACAGTTTCGTATAACCTGATGTGCTGGCGACTGTACATAACACCCCTTATCTCTCAACAGAAAACCAACAAACACCCGAAAAGCCAGAAACCCCTAAAAAAGACAAGGAATCTTCACCTCACCCGGAAAGCGAAACAGACAAACAATCAGAACCGTCACCATACAAAGAAAGCCAACCGGCCGAGGAAAGTGACAAGGAACTATCGCCCATAAAGGACCTGTCCAACAGCATGAAGAACAAGGAGATGTTGAATAACAATAAGGACGAATGTTCCCCTGCTGATAACTCGAAGATTGATAAAGATAGTGTTATTGGGGACTGTGATGCTAATTTGAGTGATTTGGAGAGTGAGGGCACGCAGCCGGAGGAGGTGAGTTTAGAGAATTTTAAAATCATTATTTGATTGAAATGTTTGCAAAATCTAAAAACGAATTACGTTCCTGGTTTTGTCCACGACATAGGAAGAGAACACATAAGATAAATATAAATAACTGAATAAACTATAGTCAGCGCGTTATCAACTGAGTCGTGAGGCCATAAATGTCAATAGAGATAGGAATGTTCAGCGCGCCGGGACCGTTATCGGTAAACGGCTACCTGCTCACGTGGTGTCGATAAGTCACTAATGACCTGTACGCCTGTTCATGAACAAGATACGTTAATAAACGTTACTTATCGATATATTTATTATATTGTTACGCCCTTCACTAAGCGGCTCCATAAGGCCCGTAAGTGCAAGCGAGATAGACACAGGGGAATTATGGCCCGACGACTCAGTTGATTACGCGCTTACTATAGTGGTAAACGCACTCATGCTTTAATAATTAAGTAATTCAGTGGTATTTTTAAATTAACGACATTAAGAAATGACAAGAATCTCGGAGTTTACCATACCACAACACCACATAACTTCAATAAGAAAGATTTAGAATTATGCTATAGTCTGAACACTATCTTTCTCAGAACTCAATCTCATGTCGAAGTCATTCTGAACTACGTTTTTGATTTTATTGAATTTCTAGATTTTCTCTGCATATTACAACAATAGCCTGCCTCGTGACTAAATACATATAAAAGTAGAACTTCACCACTTTTCCCTATTCACAGGATGAAGATAAGAACCTCTCCTCAGAGGAGCTAGCTCGCAAGCTGGAAAAGCTACTGAAGCAGTCTGAACAACAGCTGCTACAGCTTACAGCTGGAACGCATGCTTTGAGAGCTACGTGTTATGGACAAGATAGGTAAGTTTTATCTAAGTGGCGATGACGATGCACCAATAAATACTAAAAAGTTTCGAAAATTATAAAGTGCACGCCTCACAACGCTCATTTATTTAAATAAAATAATAAATCGTGTAATTGATTTGTAATATAAGAAAAACATGTATGCAAGAAAAGTTCTCATATTTTTCTATGTGTGTATCATAATGAATCTTAATAAAAAATCATTTAATACAAAAAATACGTAAACTAGGCTACTAGTATGAAATACGGCACCAGTTCACCGAATTCTGGAACTAATAAAAAAAACCCCGGTCTCGATATATCAATTTTTTCAGGAGTTATCGTTAGTTTATACTAAATCTGCGTAGAGAAATCAGCCGAGCTAATCTGTAACAATCTCACCGTGAAAACTTTGGTGAACTGAGCATGAAGTGAGTTGTCGATAGTGTCAATCCCTAGCATGAGGTGGAATGATAGCTTACTTTTCACGATGAGATTGTTAATTGTTACAGAATCGACCGGCAGGACGTCCACAAATTTTTTTTTCGATAGGTTTTTTTTCAAAGTAGCAACATAAACTGATTTTTAGAAAGTATAAGATGGTTTAATTTAAGTTGTTTCTCGATGTACATCTTCTCATATTATTGTATAAGTGCAATATAGTTGTGATAGAGGCATTTGAAGATAACAAAATTGCTTGACCTTGACGAGTCGGGAGTAAAGCACTACCTCAACCGCTTCGCGTTATGAGGCGTGCAACAGTATTCGGTAAAAATGAGACGTAACGTTTTAGAAAAAGTTCAGCTTTGTAGAGTATTATCTCGAGTCACTCATACTTGTGCGATAGTGTCTTTCTAAAGCTCGAGAGTTGAGGCACGTTTCTAGTCTAGCTAACAATGTGGTGTACTCCTCGAAGGTTAGTCTTTGTTCACCGATGACCCTCTTGAGATGATGTTTTAGACTGCGTACTGCTCGCTCCCATAGATCTAGTATTAGGCCAGCTAGGTCCGACCAGACAGGTGTCGTGTCTGGTGGGCAACTGCCCCATGATTGATGTCGGGAAGTTGTATAGTATGCGAATCGCGCGGTAAACTCTGCTTGCGCGATGCAGGATTTTCGTGACGTCAGTATGACGCGCAGCTCGCATGTGGCAATGTAGATACCACTACAGATACGTTAAAGTGCCATTCTATACCCATCTCCGTTATCGTTATACACAGCATACTACATACTAGTATACTACAGCCTACAGCGCTGTTTACTTATTATCCAAATAGAAATTAAAAAAAAAAGATTTAACGCGTATCGATATCTGACACAAAAAGAAACACGGGAATTAGTATTCAATGTCCACACTCCAATCTTAGTTGGGTTGATAAATAAACAAGGGAACCAGCACCAATTTCGATTTGACGATTCCTCACCATCTCTCTCCTCTTCAGATACTGGCGCCGCTACTGGTCTCTAGGCAAATGCGGCGGCATATTCGTGGAAGGCATGGAGTCAGCACAGCCGGAGATCATGACTTACCACCAGCAGCTGGAGAACAATGCGCTCAGCGGTAATACGCCGCCAGACAGCAGCAAGAAGAAGAGGAAAGGTAGGAGTCATTTATTTAATACTCTAAGGTAAAATAATGAATGATAAATTATTGGCTCTGAAAGAAAAACGGTAATTTTAATAGAAAATTGTAGGGTTAAAACAGTTTTAAAGCAATTAAAAACAGAATTAAATAAATAAATAATAATAAAACAAAAACAAAACCTCTAATTAACCTTTTCTTAATGGAGTACAGTAAAAATGTTATAAGCAAATTAAATGCGATTATTTTAGTCTACCTTTTAAACTTTAATTTAAAATGAAAAGTTGACAACAAACTACCCTCATTATAAAGGTTAATACATAAACTTTTAGGCGGTATATGTTTCGAATTGATACGTTCTATAATACCAGAAATAATAACCATTATACGCGAAAAAAGGAAGTGGCTCGAAATTATTTGCTCCGATTTTTCAGCATAGTTATGTTAAAACAAAATTGGCCCTCACTTATACTTAGTTCCCCCGTTTTCTATATCTGATCAAATTATCATTTTATCCGTCAGCTCCCCGAGAAAAGAAAGAACCCACTCCTCCCGAGCCAGAGAAGCCCAACCCAGAAACGGAAGCCCAAAAGAAAGAGGAAGCTCTCAAGAGTGAGATGGAACTCAAGAGCATCAAGTCAGAGTTGAATCTGAGTGATCACACGCAGATAATCAAGTACGAGCCCAACGTGAAGCATGGCGCTTGTAAGGTTGAAGGTATGTGGAATATTTGATGTTTTTTTTTTTTGTTATACAGGGTGTAAGGGGAACGCTTCCGAAGCCAGAACGTAGATTATATACTACCTAAATGCAAACGGATACCAATAACCTTTCACTTTAAATTGGTTATTTTCAAGACTTCATATTTCGTAAACACGCAATGGAAACCGTCCAAAACGTGAGGTCACTGACACGCAACGCAACATACGCGCCACCTTGCGTCCGCGTGTTTCGGGCGCCGAGCGCTCCGTACGGCCGAGTCACGGGATTTATACGGAATTTACAAACATCACTTTCAAAATGCCTACCTTTACAACACTTCACAAAAATTATGAATTTTAATCGCATTATTCGTAGCCCACTGTTAAACATTAAAGCTGACAGAGGCATTTTACGTACCTGTCTAAATCCTTTGCGACCTTATGAGGTTTGGCTCGAACTGCGCTCCATCCCTTTCAATACAAAGTCGGGCCCGTCGTTGTGTCGACCCGTGAACACGAGGCAATAGTGTAGGATCCTCAACACATTCTGCACGAAGTCTATCGAAAACACTCACTATTCTGCCCCGCATTTCATCAGCACTGTCACATTCCCAATTAAAAACTCTTTCTTTCACATAACCCCACAAAAAGAAGTCCAAAGGTGTTAGGTCAGGTGAACGAGCCGGCCAGGCGTGCGGCCCCATTCTTCCGATCCAGCGGTCATCAAATAGCTCAGTGAGACGCTCGCGGACAGGGCGCGTAACATGCGGTGGAGCACCATCGTGCTGGAACCATGCTCGACGAAATTCAGCCAACGATACATCATCTAGCATATCATCTAAATGTTCGTTTAAAAAAATAAGATATTCTGATCCATTGAGGCGCTGCGGTAGAAACACTGGTCCTAGAATTCGTCCATTAAAAACACCAGCCCATACGTTGACGGACCATCGGGTCTGATGGCCGGTTTCTTGAGTGGCGGACGGGTTCACGTCTGACCATACATGAGCATTCCTCCTGTTCCACATCCCGTTCCTCGTGAAAGTGGACTCGTCCGTCCAGATAATGTGCTCAATAAAGCCAGGCGCACGTTGTTGTTGATCTAGCAGCCAACGACAATACGCACGACGACGAACGTGATCGTTAGGTAGCAAAGCTTGTACTTTGTGTATTTTGTAGGGCCGCATTCTGTTCCGGCGCAAGACTTTGTGAACTGTCCAGTGAGAGACTGTCGGTTCGCCCCGGCGCCGCAATAATTTCGCTGCACTTCGTGTGCCCAGGCGAGGATTTTGGCGAATCAAATTTAAAATACGCTCCTCTGTCTGAACATTCACTTGTTGTCCACCACCTGCGGCTATCGGAGCAATCGGTCGATTTTATAAAACTCGCTGAAAAGCTGCCGTTATCATGCGAGAATCAGACGGATGCCGGACGTTCGGAAATCTGTCTCGGTAAATTCTCAACGCAAGAGAAGCATTGCCACGGGCTTCTCCTAAACACATTAACATGTTGCCGTATTCACGAGCACTGTACACGTATGCATCAGGCATTGTTAAACACAACAAAACTGTACTATAACTAAAAAACAATAAAACAACACTAAAAACGTAACAATAATAACTAAATACAAATTTAAAACTAATAAAACAGTATTAAATACGGTTCAATACCTATCGACCGATTAAACGTAACGCGCGTTCGCTCACGAACTGAGTCTGAAAGGAACTAACTAGATTACTAAGAAGTACTAAGAACATCAAACATGCCGCCTGGCCACGTGCGGCGGCGCCGGCCGACAAACGTACCGCCGCGCGCCACGCGTGTGTGCGTGGACGGGGAATCACATAGGTAGCGGTGTCTTTTCATGTGCAAAGATCAACAAATTACAGAAAATGTTAGAAGAATAATGATAACCAGAAACCAATTAATTTTAATTGATATGAAATTGTACTTTAAATGCTTTATAATTACAAGCTGTTTTCATTTTCTAACTTTTAAATTAGTTTTAACGAGTTTTTTAGATTAAATTAATTAAATTATCCACTTTCAATTGATTGGTATTACATACCTACTTAATGAAGGATACAGTTATAGCAATAAACGAGTGCGCGTCGTGTGACCCGTAATTACATTGACATAAAGTTCAAATTTAATTGATTCACGCGCGCTATTTGCTTGAAACGGTGCACGTGATGAAATTTTTTTAGTCATTCACAGGTAAAGTCGGCGATTTTTTACTTTATTTCATTCACTATCGATTAACGACTTACATACAAAACTGTTATTAAATGCACGACACGGCCCATTAATTTAAAACATTTGGAGCCTCTGTAATGTTTATTTTTCTTTATTTTGGCGGCGCTTTACAAAGGATGTCTAGGTCGCCGCCCACGCCGCGCAATAGTCGTCGAAGCTTCTCTCTATCAAGTGAAGTGACCCGGGTTCAAATCTCGGCCAAATACCAATGACTTTTGTAATCATTTACCTTGATTATCAGAATTCGACCGAATGTCACAATTATCTCTGTACCTCGCTGGAATGGTCCATCTCGCTTCCCCCTTCACCTCCCCGTGTTAGCCTCGTCGCGTGACTCGTCGGCCGTCGCCTCAGTACGGTGAGCCTCTTCGTTACTTATACGCGTCTCGTTATTTTGCTAATTTTTGTATTATTATTGTTTTGATTTTGGATAGTTATTGTTAAGTTTGCCGATATGAAGTCGTCGACCCCAGATCTAGAGATAATCTGACCATGATGTAGGTAGGTAAACATTTCAATTTTCTTACTGTGCAAAATTTTATTGAACGAATTAACGAAAGTGCTCTTTCCCAATCACAGTAGGTATCTTATTATCTCTATTCGACATGGATCTCAAGGTTAAGCATAAACATCTGGATTTTTCTGATTTGTGAACATAATTTGCGAACATTCGGATCAAAATTGTAACCCGGTTCAAGGGGAAAATCATTACGAACCTTGCATGAATGGAATCCGAAAGTAGATATCCCAGAAGGTAATAGTGAACTGAAAAGATATTTGCTTCAACTTTGACGCACATCAATCGCGTGAACAAAGGGGTCGTTGGCCGCGCTGCTGTCGGCAAGCGCTCGCGCACTTTGAACTCGGGGCTATGCGCGATTGTCAGCTGATATTTATTTACGAATACATTGCTTGATAGAGTTGTAAAGAAAAAAAAATTGTTTAATGGCAAATAATGGTTTCATTTAACTGTTCTCACCGCATAGTGTACGAAAAAGCTAAAAAAAATTAGTAAAATTGTAAAAAAAAAAACTGTTTTTTTTTATGGTATCGTATCGAGAATCACTAGCCCTATCACCTGTCTTCGTTTTCGGAAGCGTTTCCCTACCACCCTGTATAAGTATAAAAACTGCTTCAAAAAAAAAGGAAAAATTATTTACCTGAATAATATATGATAAAAATGACATGAAGTGTTGACGTTTATTATTATTATTTCCTTTATTTCATTAACATACATATAAATTACATTTTTAAATATTTTTATAAATAAAAAGATACCAAAAACATTTAAAAATATAAAAAAAAAAATAGTAGCCCACCGGTATCGGGAACAGGGTCCAAGCTACCGGCGGTCAGGGCTCCAGAGAGAGAAACTTCCTAACAATGCGGGCCGTGTCCAGAAGTACCGCTTTCTGAATCAAGCCCTTGATCCAGCTGCCTAACGAGAGCCTCCTTAGGTGTTGGTCGAGGCTCTTGGGTATTAGCCCATTGGCTGTCACGACTATCGGCACAATGACCGCTGAGCCCACATCCCAAATGTCGACAACCTCGTGAGCCAAGTCAAGATACTTGATTTGTTTATCTTTCTCGGCTTTCACGAGGTTCTCATCATGCGGGATGGTTATGTCAACAATCATTGCGCGTCGCTCCAATCGATCCACCACCACTATATCAGGCTTATTGGCAACAATAGTCCTGTCAGTGATGATGGATCGATCCCAGTACAATGTGATATTACCATTTTCGAGAACTGGGTCGGGCACATACCTGTAGTACGGTACCTCCGATTCCACAAGGTTGTATTTCAGAGCAAGCTGCTGATGGATTATCCTGGCTACAAGGTTGTGTCTATGCAAGTACTCTCCGTTAGCTAGACGAGAACACCCGGAGATGATATGCCTGATTGATTCTCCCGGCCGGTGGCATGCCCGACAGATGTCAACCGTGCCGTCTTTCACAATAAATCTCCGGTAATTGTTCGTCATCATAACTTCGTCCATAATTGCACAGACAAAACCTTCGGTTTCTCCAAAGAGGTCACCGAAACGCAGCCAGGCAACGGACGCTAGTAGATCTACATCCGGTCCATGTAGGGCCCGGAAAAAGCGTCCGTGGAGCTCCTTACTCTGCCATACCTCCATGCGATCATTAGTTTCAAGCACTACAGGTTTGCGCCAGTTCTCTTTAGCCAAGGAGAGCGGGGTGAGGCCCTTGTCCACCGTGACTACATCTCGATGCATACCCACGTCGGTTTCTAGGAAATATTCCCTGAGACTGCATATCTCGCGATTGTGGAGGGTCTTAGCGTTTAAAAAGCCTCGACCTCCACACTTTCGCGGGATATACAGCCTCATTACCGATGATCGTGGGTGATGCATTCGATTTGCAGTCAGCAGCGTACGGACCCTCCTATCCAGGGCGTCGAGTTCGGTCTGAGTCCATTTGAGTATGCCGAAAGAGTACATCAAAACTGGCATGACCCAACCGTTGAAGGCGCGCACCTTGTTTCCGCCTGATAGAAGACTATTAAGTACTTTTTTCAGGCGGCCAAAGAAGCGTTCCCTCAACGACTGCTTCATGTCAGTAACATTGATGCCTAACGCTTCCGACATACCCAAATACTTATAGGTTTCGGATGCGGAGAGGGCTCTAAGGTTTGTGGAATCCGAGAGTTGGGTCCCCACGGATTCAACAATCTCCCCTCGCTTTACATGCATGACCGCACATTTGTCCACACCAAATTCCATCCTGATGGCGCTACTGAAATTTTGAGTTACTTTCAGTAGCTCCATCAGTTGCAAATTGTTGGGGGCAAAGAGTTTTAGGTCATCCATGTAGAGGAGGTGCGATATAACCTGACCACCTCTCCTCAACCGATAGCCTAGACCTGAATCCTCCAGCAATGTGCTTAGAGGATTCAAGGCTAAGCAGAACCAAAGCGGACTTAAACTATCGCCCTGAAATATGCCTCGCTCGATCCTTATCGGTTCGCTATTCCCATGAATATTTCGACATCCTGGATAGTGAAGGACCGTCCTCCATTGCCGCATACATGACATTAGGAAGGTGCGAAGAGTTGTATCTACTTTATACAACTCTAACACCCTCACGAGCCATGTATGCGGCACCGAGTCATAGGCCTTCTTATAATCTATCCAACATGTCGACAGATCCTTTCGGGAACGACGAACCTGTTGGCTAATGGTCATATCAATGAGGAGTAGCTCCTTAGTACCGCGGGACCTATTCCTACATCCATTTTGAGAGGCAGACATGATGGAGTTGGTGTCTATATGTTTGTTAATTTTAGCTCTCAAAATGGATGTAAGAACTTTATAGACCGTCGGTAAACACGTGATCGGCCTATAGTTCTTGGGTTCCGCGGTGCTACCTGATTTATGGAGCAGGTGGGTAATTCCTGTCGTTAGGAATTGGGGTAGCGAACCAGATTCTAAAGTAGTCTGAAACTGAGATGCCAAGCGAGCGTGCGATCTTGTGAACCATTTAATCCAAAAGTTGTGCAGTCCATCCGGCCCTGGAGACTTCCAGTTGGGTAGTGGACGGACTGCACGAGCTACATCTTGGGGGCAGATGGTAATAGCCCCCATTTCTGGTATCGGATCGCAGGCTCGCTCGACTTCCCGAGTCCAATCACCTTCGGTGTGACTGACAGGTACCGACCAGATGCTGCGCCAGAAGGAACACATGGCATCATCATCCGGTAGGCACGTCTCAGTCACACCATGGTCCGGTCGCTCCCAACCCCTATAAACCCACCTTTCATCGCTCTGGAAGGTGCGATTCTGAGTGTATCGCTCTACTCGCCGCCTATACCGACGAATACGGTTTGCCCATGCATACACTTTCTGCTTCAGGAAGTCGATGCGCTCTGTGACACAAGACATATAGTCTTGGGGACTGATATCAGTCCCTGAGAATGCCCGTCTCACAAAGCGCATCACTCTAGGGCGAGTATTGCCCTCCTTGAAGCAGATTAGTTTGCCGATGAGCGTCCTGGCCCCACCAATACGGCGTTCAATTCTGCACTGCCAAGCTGGTACGTTTGGTTTCGGTCGTGTAGCTCTAGTGTCATTTGCAAATTTGACGTGAGCTACACGACATGCTGCTACTGCCGCGCAGTACAGAATTGAATGAATATCGGTGAGGTCTTCGCAGGTATCAAAATAGTTTGATAACTGCGAATCCAGGACCGCCACCAGCGCCCTATTTTTGTTATGCATGGGCAAACGAGGTAAGCGTGGCCTAAGTTCGGGCGGCATGAAGCGATATTCCTGAATCGCATCCTCCAAAGCACTCCTCAATTGCTCATTGCACTGGCTACTTACATTTGTAGCCCTATCATTACTCCCTTCGTCAGCATGCGTTGTATTGAGCTGCGGATGTACAACAGTCTGCGACTGGGGTGCGATGATATGGCCACTCTGCATTTCACTTCGCAGGCGATCAAGTACAGAGTCATCCAACATATGATTACGCTGGATGACTCGCACCTGATCCGACAGTCGTTGTGCCGAAACGTTGACAGCTGGCTCAAGCACCTGAAAAAGAGAGAGCATCCGAACACGGTACGCGGTCAGATTGTTTCCCCCCTCTGTAGCCCCATAGTATGAGCGCATGACATTTTCATTAATGGATCTCGTCCATCTCATGCGCTGCACACTTCCGCCGGGAGCTGGGACCCTATCAGAGGCCGTTGGGCCTCGAGGTCCTAAGCCGTCCGGCGGCCGGCGTCCTCCCCGTCGACGAGCAGGTGGTGGCGACGTGGGCGGAGAGAAATACTCGTCGCTCGAGCTCGACGCAATTGCCGCGGCCGGTGTCGTCACAGCGCTCACAGAGGGGCTGGATACCGGCGGCGGCGAGGCGGAGCTGAGCGAAGAGTCCGGAGGTGGTAGTCGTGCTTGACGTGCGGCTTGTCTCGTCAACATCTTCTCATTTTTCAATAATTTATTATTGAGTTATGTAATATCGGAGGTGACATGACAGATGTCACCTCCCGTTCGGCAGTTTTTTTATGAATAATGGTCCATTTTTAGATGCTGATTATATTTATTTGGGTTTTGGTTGGGTTGGGTTTTACACTATATAAGTATAAAAACTGCATCAAAAAAAAGGAAAAATTATTTATCTGAATAATATATGATAAAAATGATATGAAGTGTTGACGTCGGTGTTGCCAGTTGTTATTATTATTATTATTATTATTATACACTTAACAAAATTTAAAAGCGATTTTCTCGTGGAATATTGAGTGCAACTTTGAAATAAGACCTATTTCATAACAGTATAGGTTCCAAAATATTATTTTCGTAACAACTTATAATTACAATCAATACAGTGGGAGAAAATCACATTTAGAAGTTGCTAAGTGTATACATATTAGTGCTCGTGACTGTACTTTAGGTGCATCTCAGCCTAGCCCTTCCCACCCGGAGAACACAGGCGTGAAGTTATTATGAAAAACCTCTAAAACAATATCTAATTGCAGACATTTCAAATTATATTCTAAGACATGGGGACAGGAGAGAACCAATGGGAACACCCCTCTTCTGTCATGGTGTGTTACCATGACAACATGAAAACAACTCCGATTTAATCCAATTATCGTTAAGAGGGTGTGGTTTAGTAGAAAACCGCCAATCAATTAATAATTTTATTGTACCAATTATTCTCTTGTCACAAAATTCTCTAAACTAGACTAAAAATCACCAAAATTTTGTTTATTCCTGTCAAACGACGTTTCCCATTCTGAAATTGACTAGTGACACAGCTTTACAGCACTAAAGTCATTTAGTTATTCAACTTAGTGAAAATGGCAATTTGGCTATTCTGAATTTGACGTTTTTGACCTAAAATGTTGATTGTCAAACTAAATCAGGCTATATTTTATCGCGATGAAAAAGTTTTGGAATAAAATTAGTTGTCATGAACTAAAATTTACAAGGCTCGTTTCTCTACTACTTCTTGAAAGTTTGGATGCTTGTGAATTTGGAAATCATTATGGAATCTTGACGAAAGGTACCCTGTATCCGGTTCTGTGTGCTCTGACAACGTATATGCAAAATTTCATGATGATTGGTTGAGTGGTTTAGACGTAAAAATGTAACAAACAAACTTACTTTTGCATTTATAATATTAGTTAGGAAGTTAAGATTAGGATTATTTTTATTACGCTGAAATAAATAGTAACATGGTCATGTTATCTGAATCAATTATTAAATGCTGTAGTTTGGCGATTTTCATAAAATTAAAGGTTTTTTCTTGTTATTGAAAACCGAAAAAGTATCGCCGGAGTTACATTACAAATAAGTTACCGAATATCACGATATTGCGTCTTAATTTATTAAAATATAAACATTAGAATAGTTTTACGTCGTCATTAGGCTCTCTTGTACCTATTTCATTTAAAATAATCATTGATATGCAATTAAAGATAATTACCTATTTGATTTTATTCAGGTTTTTTTTTGCACTTCGGTTCATTTCGTTCACTCTTTATTTTAATTTCCGACAAATCTTGGGCTATGGTCTACTCAACTTAGCGATTGTCAAACTCGATTTTAGTTGTGTCATAATTGTTTTTAAGTTTAGAGAATCTTGTTTGCAGAATAGCTTGTAAGATTCTCATAATCAAAAATAAGGAATTTTTGTGATAGTTCAGTTTAGTTCAGTTCAAGAGAATCGGCACCATTAACTCCCTTTTTAGGGTTCCGTACCTCAAAAGGAAAAACGGAACCATTATATGATGACTGTGCCCGTCTGTTAAGACCTTTTTTCTTAGGAACGCGTGGAGGTATCAAGTTGAAATTAAAATCAAATACTCAGGTCTGCGATCCCTTGGAGCTGTGAAAAAATCGAACTTCTAAGTTAAGTAAGTAGTTCGTATACATGCCTGTGAACTCCATCGATAATTTGCCTATTTTCTTGGATGTGTAAGGTGAAATTAGTGCCATTGAAGAGAGTAGTGACGTCTAAACAGTATTTTTGTTGGGTGATTTTAATGCCCATCCCAAGGAACTGTTTTATGATGAGCTTGAGAGGTATTGTTTGGATGTGTCGTGGGTATGTGCAGATGTCAAGAGACTAAGCGCCGACTCTCTCTCTACTCCGACTCTACTCGGGTAGTTACACATTTGTGGACCATTATCACGGCAGTAGTAGGTGGCTAGATAAAGAAAGAAAGAATAACGTTTATTTGGACACAGTTCGTGATCACTGTGTGGTCTCCCTGTTTGGAAAACCACTGTAAAGGTAGGTATATTAGAGGATGTATATGTGTCTGACCATCTTCCTATATATATTGAATGTGATCTAGGTGCGATTAGGTTGAAGCTATGAAGTTCTGATATGCCTAGGAATGCAGTTCTCTAGGGGGAGAGAGATGAATCGCAAATCAGTGAATATCATGACTTATGTCAAGCTTGAGAGCCATTGATTTTCCTTTGGAGTTCACTGACTGTATATTCGGGACATGTAACCTAAGTGCCCACAAAATAATAATAGACTCATTGTATAACCGAATTGTGCAGGTCTTAAAAAATGCGGCTATCCTAACCAAGGGTAGAAATAATACTAAATGTCGGAAAAAGGTTCTGAGTGGCTGGAACAAACATGTAAGGGAAGCTCATTGGGATGCCAGGCTTAGGTTTAAGTCGTGGGTTTTTGATAATCGACCACCGGTGGGCATAGTGTACGAGCAAATGTGCGAGTCTCGTAATTTTTTAAGAGCAGGCTAAAGTGGTGTCGCAAGTATCAAGAGCAATTGAAAATGGATGCGATAGCGAAGTGTCGAGCCACTAAAAACTTTTCCCAGTTTTGGAAAGCCACCAGAAAATTGGATGTTAGGCCTGGCCTCCCGTTGAGTGTGAGCGGCTTAATCGATCCGAGCGAGATCGCGAATATGTTTTGCAACCATTTTAGAGTTCGGTCGCCGATCGGTCCTTCTGCGGCGATGGTTGGTGCTGCGCCCAGCAGCCAAGGAGAGGAGCCTCTGTTGGGTTTCCCAGCAACTCAAGTTAGGGTTCTTATTAAAGGAATGACCAAAGGCAAATCTCCTGGGCAGGACGGGCTCAGCGTCGAACACCTTAAATATGCTGGAGTGCACCTCCCGAGGGTCCTGGCTCTGTTATTTACTATGTGCATCAGTCATGCGTACCTTCCAGCTGACCTAATGAAAACCACAGTGGTGCCCAAAGTTAAGAACGGGACTGGTGACATCTCGGATAAGGAGAACTACCGCCCGATCTCCCTCGCGACCGTGATAGCAAGGTGCTGGATGGTTTGTTTGATTCTTGCTTGCAAAAGTATGTAAAACTACACGATGCGCAGTTTGGGTTTCGGCCCGGACTATAATATACTGAGACCGCAATCTTAAGTCTCAAGCACACTGTCCAGTACTACACTGATCGTAAGACACCGGTGTACGCCTGTTTTCTGGATCTCTCCAAGGCCTTTGACCTCGTATCTTACGAGGTGCTTTGGAGGAAGCTAGGGGATACTGGTATACCGGTGGAGATGTTGAACATCTTTAAATATTGGTACAATAACCAGACGAACTGTGACAAATGGTCAGGCACTCTTTCCGGTTCGTACAGGCTGGAGTGCGGCGTGAGGCAGGGGGGGTTATCATCTCCAAAGCTCTTCAGCCTGTATGTAAAAGATCTCATAGTGGAACTCAGCAGCATGCGTGTCGTGGGTGGTATTAGTATTAATAATATCAGCTACGTGGACGACATGGTGCTGCTGGGTCACACTGCAGGGGCGGTCAGAGAGATGCTGAAAGTTTGTGAAGCCTATGCCGAGTCATACGGACAGTCATATTAGACAGTCATATTTACAATGTGAAGAAAAGTCTGTTTATGATCTTTAAGGCCGCTGGTACGTGTCCTGAATCGGTTCCACCAATTACTTTGAATGGTGTTAACTTAGATAGGGTGTCACAGTTTAAGTACCTTGGACATTACGTTTCCGACGACCTTAAGGATGATGTTGACATAGAAAGGGAGCGCAGGGCTCTGTCAGTCCGTGGCAACATGCTCGCCCGTAGATTCGCTCGCTGTACGGACCAACTCAAGATCACGCTATTTAAAGCGTCAGGGTCTGTACACGGGTGGTCTATGGGTTAGTTATACCAAAAAATCCCTGGACACTCTGCGCGTCCAATACAATAACATTTTCAGGATGATGTTGGGGCTTCCTCGTTTCTGCAGTGCCTCCGAGATGTTCGCGCAGGCTCATACTGACGATTTTCATGCCGTCACAAGTAAAGGAAAAAGTCCGAAAATTGTTAATTTGTAGTTTTATCACACGTGTCGGTTCAACAACGTAAATAACGCAATGAATGTTGTTGAACTGTTAAAACGAAAGCCATTGCTACTGATAGTGTGATACTCAACTACACAGTCTATATGGTTGAGTTTGTCTTACAGGGGGTTTAGGTAAGTTTTACAAACGAAGTCACGTGAAAACGCGAGTTTGCTACAAGACACACGTCCGACCAGTGCCTACACGTATGCAATAACTCGTCCCCCACGGCTGAAACCCATTAAAATGACAAGCAATTAAAGTGTGTATCGATGTAATTGAATTTAATTGAAATTATCATTGGTTAGCCCTGAGGCTTAACACGTAATGAATATGTTGAATGAGACGAAATTAATTAAGTATGTAAGTATATACTACATATTTTGGAGGCAATAATAATAATAATAAATAGTAATAATACTTTATTCAAAAATATAAGCACTAACGTTAAATACAGTTTTTCTTAAATCTATGTCAAGTTCACCTATGATTTGTGCCTGAACTAGGTAATCCTGACAATAATTTTTGGTAGAGAATTTGTCACCTATTTTGCTGTGCCTGTTTCGATGTATCTATACTTTGTACTGTGCTAAATTCGAAGATATGCGACATGCGACATGCACCAAGCCGCGCTGGGCCCGCGTGGTGGAGCACGGCCCACTCCCTCCTGAGAGGAGGCCTGATAGGCTGCTTATGTTTACGTTATGTATAGTCCTCCAGACCGTATTTCGACCATGGCGGCCAATCTCAATGGAGACTAGCCCTCAGCGAGGGAGATATTATAGTGCACAAGTGTGTGCGCAGACACAGGTGCTCTCTCTCTTCTCTCACTCTCATAGTCCGATGGGACGGCAATCCGACACGACTGGAGAGGGGATCAGGCGCAGGACCAACGGCTTAAAACATGCTTTCCGAGACACGGGGGACTAAGAAATTCCTAATGGAAAAACCCAATAACACTTTGTCCGACGTGGGAATCGAACCCAGGACCCTACGCTGAGCAGTCGCGCTGGCAACCCCGAGACCAATGGGGCTTATGTTATACAAAAATTACGAAGAAAGATTTTCACTCATGGGAAGCTACAGTATTAGCGAGTGTCATAATTATGATATACTCGTCGTATGTTAAAACAAGAAACTTCACACGGACGAATTCGCGGGTGGAAGTTTGTAGTTATTTAAATATCGAATCCTTTTAATGTACTACCTAGGGAATACAACCTCACGCCTGTATACCCCTTAGGCGTAGGCAGAGATACCTATTGCTGTAGAAACACCAACGTGTCGCACTTTATAAGTCCCATATTGTAAGGCGCGAGCCAAATGTCTGGGCGTAAATTCAAACCTGCTTCTGAAAAAATGCCTGATCTGGGGGTTGAAGCCAGCAACGCTTTCTCTCTAGCCGTTCTCATAAATTTGTTAAGATAGTTGTTCAGTTTCAAAGAAGCTCCTCTATTTATATTTTCTTTCGTTTACTTACGTTCACATACCAAGTCCGAAGATACGGTTCAAATACAGAGCGTTTTTCGACACCTTAATGCCAAAAATACTGGTGAAAAAGACATGACGTTTGTTATGAATACGACGGAAATACTCCTCCAGGAAACCGTGGCTTTACAAGTACCAAGAGGTATCGTGTTATCAAGTAACTGGTCAGATAGGCAGTTGCTCCCTATACTGTACTGGTACTCGGCTACATCCGGTTAGACTGGAAGCCGACCCCAAAATAGTTGGGAAAGGGCTCGTTTGAAGATTAGAAGGAGAGTTACGTTAACATAGCTATGTGTACATAAATGCATATTGGTCGATCAATTTGTTAAGGCACGTGGGTCGATGGCCCCCGGGATAGCTGCCATTTGCTGCCAATTGTAGCTGCAGCTGCATATTCTAGCAACTCTGAGATGGCTCATTCCGAGAAGACGGACGTTCTACTCAAGGCACTAGTTTGCATATACCAAGCACGAGTCTCTCAGCGAGTGTCCGGCCCGCCAAGCGAGCGTCGCAAAGCGAGTACTCTCTTTGATAGCTTTTGTTGCTGCATCAAACGAGTACTTGCCGGCGCGGCGGTGTGACCAGTCAGCGATCTATTGTTAATAATAGTATATTATGCTATTAGTGAATAAAGGACGGATTTAAAGCGAGGGCCATAGATGAATCACGAGCTAGTGAAGGATTCTAACGACTGAATCACGACCGTAGGGAGTGATTCAAGTATTAGAATCCTGAGCGACGCGAGTGATTCATGGCCCTCGATATAAATCCGTTTTATTCAAGAGTTGCATACTATACTTTATACCATGACTACGAGAAAAAGAAAGATTTAAGCGAAAAAAAACATTTAATAAAGAAAAAGGAAGCTTACATTAATTAAAATGCACATTAAAATTGGAACAATTACTAAAATTAAGAGTAATTTTCTTGTTATTATTATTAGGATGGTCAACTTGTGTAGCGATATAACAGTGAGTAAAAGTGCTTTTTATTCACTGTTTTTAGTGAATAAAATAAGCTTTTTAGAGGGAGAATGGTATAAATGTACTTTTTTACTTATACTCGTGTAGATGTATGAGGAACAAGGTGTAAAGTTCGCTCCTACCTCCATAGAATAGGGAGGATCCTCCGAACAGACGGATGTCGTGTCTGGTGGGCAACTGCCCGACGATTGATGTCGGGGCGTTGTATATTATATGCTAGTTGCGCGGTAAACTCTGCTTGCGCGATGCAGGATTTTGCGTGACGTCAGTGTGATGCGTAGTTCCTATGTGGCGTTTAGGTGCTGCTATACTAACACGGGACCTTCAAAGTTTCGTACGTTTCTTGAGCGAGAAAATCGTTGATAGCTACTCGCTTCCTCAGCGCCGGTAGTACACCGGGGTGATTGTGTAATGCACTAATGGTAGCAATGGCTTTGATTTTGACTGTTTAACAAAATTCATTGCGTTATTTACGTTGAGCAGACACATTTTTCGAACACAAGAACAATGAATTAGCATTACAGAAATAAAACCATTTATCGTTATTCATGAGCAGTGGTGGCCCAGTGGTAATTGCCGCGACTTACGAGTTGCAGGTCGTAGGTTCTAACCCATTCGGGGGTTTTGTTTGTGTAAATTATTTTGCTCTTAAAACAACGAAGGAAAACACTGTGAGGAAACCAGCATGTCCTAGAACCAAAAATTCGAAGATATGTGACATCTACCAACCCGGATTGGGCCCGCGTGGTGGAGCACGGCCCACCCCCTCTCACCGAGAGGAGGCCTGTGTACCAGCTAGGGAACGCAATCCTGATCTTGCGGGATCTCGATCTCGCGAGATCGTCAGCTATTTTACGAGATCAATACCGAACCATAAATTGGGCGCGATCTCGCGAGATTGACGAGATTGAACGGCAGCAGTCAGTTACGCATTTGGCGCGGATTGAATTTGGATTGAATTCACGTGCTGCTGCTGCAAAAGTCAACACGACTGTTCGAGAGGAATTAGAAGAGGCTCTGAGAGCATGTAAACGTCCTTTTATGCGTGTATCTACGTCTACTGACCAGGTTGACCGGTGCCAACCAGAGTTGAGTCTGAGACATATTCAGCTGCTGGATACCTAGCAAATGAGATAAGATGCCGTTTGTCGGACAGCACCATCAGTACTCTTTGTTTTTTAAGGAGCTATTTCTAAACTCACCTCTGAAGCTAGACTTACCTGAATTAAAGTATAAACATTATTTTAAAATTATTGTTATGTCTTACTTAATCACATAACACGCAGCATAAGCAGTTTCCATCGCGTTTTAGTTTTCCGAATAAATCAATTGTTTTTTCAAAAAGTACCCGAGATCTCGAAAATGGCGAGATCTAGCGAGATCTCACTAGATCTAAAGGAGATCGCCCAATATTGGACCCAGCGTGTTACATTAAAAAAAAGTTGTGGATAAGTATTTTATTTTATGATAATCCAAAATCATAAATAATCATTACAGTTGCTAAATAAAGAAAATATTTTTTTGGAATGTTTGTACTATAGGTACACCAGGGTTAAGACAGTTCCATACATTGACGGATATGGGGTATTTTTTTTCATAATGCGACATCTGTTATCTCCATCTAAAACAATTAGTTACTTTATGTCACCGCAGATGGCGACACCATTGATACAAATGTAATTTGTGACAAAAAAAAAAAAATTAATTTCATCACCTAATCATTTTATTTAACACGTATTATAGGTATAATTGTGAAGATTACAAGCCGCGTAATAATTACGATATCAACACAGCGAACTATTGAATATAAATTGATTGTCAAATTGTCTTTGTCAGATCACAACAAATGTGGCTTTTAGTTCCTCCGCCATTCTAGTGCAATCGTTTTTGAGCGACCGGGACGCTTCGTGTGTGCTGTTTCTTTGCGATAATAGACGCTTGTTATTTGTTTGTATCATGCCTAAACGGTGAGCATAAGGATGTTCAAACAGTAAGTGTAATCATCATTGTCCTTCCAAATGTCCTTTCTTTGGTATTGTTCGTCAAATCGTTGAGCTCCTTGAGTCTAAGTTGAGCTGCACGATTACTGACAATTGCGTGCACTGACTGGACAGGTCCACTCAATTTGTGTGGTTCTTTCCTCAAAAGACCATTGCAGACACCGATCTACATAGCTTTCACATGATCTGACCAAGATTTTGTCTGGACTTTAAAAGAGACTGTGACCTCTGAGTTTGTTTCGGCCTTTCTTCTCAGAGTAGTCAGATAGGAAACGCCGACCCCTTCTAGTTTAAAAAAAATATGAGTGACGTGTAAAAGTGTTTGTTCAAACCTACTTACAGAAATAAAATCATTTATCATTATATCTCTGCCATCCTGCCTCCTCCATAGATTTTCATAGTGCCCGGTGAACTTACATACTTGTCCCACATAATTGATAAACAGTGATATACATTATGGATGGACCACTGCAGATAACCGTGTTTATTTTTGTAGGTACTTTAATAAAAGTAATTGTTCAAAGTTTTTATTTCAATTCAATTCTTTAGTGCATATCTTAATGTGTGTACACAATCATAAAATATGTCAATATTGTTACGCATCACTATTCAGGATAAATGGTGTTTAGATCTTTAAACTTTTCAAGATAAAAAATAAAAGTGTTCTTTCTGTTTGTGTCTGAGAACTCCGACCATCAATTTCCACATCCAGAATAGAATCCTGACCGTTTCAAGGCTTGGGTTCATATAGCTGGTGGAAGTTAGATAGTCCAGCTGATTATGAGCTGTATAGGAAGAAGGTTGTGTGTGATATCCGTTTTACAGACAGGGATAGGAACTGAATGGAATGGTGAGGATGAAACTAAAACAGCAGCGCAAGCTTATAAAAATAAACACAAGACGACTAAATAAGTAATTTAGTACAAGAAAAGTTGTTTTCTTTTTCATGTATCCACTGTGTACCTTTTGAAATTGATGCTTCCTTACTAATTTGCTTGTTTTTAATTTGATAAAGTTTTACTATGATTTTGTTAATAAAAAGAAAATTTAAATTAAGTAAAACTTTATCAAATTAATAACAAGCAAATTAGTAAGGAAGCTAGGTATAGGCACTATTGCATAGGTAGTACCTATAGCTAGTTAAAGCTATATATATCACAAGTTTGTGGATGGCGATAATAGATGGCGCTATTTATCCGATCAATTGACATTAGCGGTCTTCAATAAGTTCTGCAAGGGGCTCTCTATATCCGATATATTACTTTCCTCTATGAGGTACACCTCTGCCCAACTCTTCAAGGCTTGATGTAAGTAATATAATGTTATAATTATTATAAATCTTTAGTCATATAATAAAAAAAAAAATTGTTGGCCTTGACTTGGTCAGACTTAAAAAAGAGATTGATTGGCAGTTCTCTACCAATCCCTAAGGAATTAACCGTGTAGTTATTAAATAACCACACCCTCTTAACTGTAATTGGATTAAACCAAAGCCCATGGGAGTTGTTTTCTTGTCGTCATGGTAACAGAAACCATAACAGAATTTGGGTTTTTCTATTGGTTGCCTATAATGCACCAGTTGATATAATCAGTCTGTGCCCTGTGGAGGGGCTCGTGGCTAAATGATAACAGCCGCACGGGTCTATCGACGGTTAAGCTACGCTTGCCGCGGTCGGTTTGTGGATGGGTGACCATCTTCATATTACATAAAGGTCTTGAGACCCTTCCGTGCCTCGGAAAGTACGTTAAACGGTTGGTCCCGGCAGCCATTCGTAGATCTTTAACAGTCGTTGCGGGTAGTCAGAATCCCAAACGTTTGACATCCAGCCTTGCTAAGGGTGACTCCGTTACCCAGTAGGGTTTTGATAAATTCTACAAACTAGAATTTTCACTTCCCACAAAAAACTGTGCTCAATAATCAACCTGTTTTTGTCTGAGCCTGTTTTGTAGATTGATATCAAGAGAAATTGAATCTTATTTTGGGGAGACGGAAGTTTGTGGTACAAAATGAGGGTAGTAATGTCTAAGTTGGTAGAATTGAAACCTACCCTCTTATACATTATGCTTCGAGGCAGGAGAGAGTCAATTGGTAGACGTCTTAAGTGTATACAGGATGTTTAATTTTGATTGATTTGCATAAACATTCTTACTTACCAAGGAGCATCGTGTTACCCAGTAACTGGGTTGTGGAGGTCAGATAGGCAGTCGCTCCATGTAAAATACTGGTATTCAGCCGGTACTCGGTTAAACTGGCAGCCGACCCCAACTTAGTTGAGAAAAGTCTAGGATGAAATTTTGATCTAATCAGCCAGAGACTCTCCTCTTATGGAGAAGGAACGAGCGCTAACACACACGGCAACGGAGCGCACACGGCAACGATTTATCGTAGCGATTTATCTGTGCAGTCAGTTTGCGCAGTTTTATTGATTGTGTGTATGATATATCGTTGCAGATTATTTCGTTTACACAGTTGATCGGTGGTAGTTGAATTTCCTATTCGGTAAATCGTTGTCGATTGCGTTTGCACGGTTTTATCGTAGCGAGTGGATGACGCTGTCCCTCTTTTACTCAGTTCGTGAAGACACCTACCTATCTTTCATGGCGGCGCCAACAGCATGCAGACCGCGCTTGCGGAAAGGCTTGATTGTTCCATCATCTCCCACTGTTGTGAGCGACATGTGGCAGGCTGATGGGACTAGCGAACCTCATTTAATAGGTAAATAGTTAATTAATTGTGTTTTTTTATTGTTTATGAATAATTGGAATTAAATTAAATTGATAAGAATAAGATTGTAATGTAATTAGTAATGTTGTGTAATGTGACTGTATGAGTGTTTTTTCTATTAAGATATGAGTCAGTGGATACTCGAAATAAAATGATGTTGTTTTTTTTTATTTACAGTAGGTATTCTTTTTCTGTATTATAGGAGTGACAAAATCTAGGAGATTTAAGTACCTACATCTCTTCCTTCACTCTCAAATAATTATGCTAATCTTTTGGCGCGATTTTTTATTCCAAATGAATAAAAAATCGCGCCAAAAGATTGGCATCTCATTTATTTATTTATTTATAACTTTTCGCACAAAAGGTACAAAGGCGGACTTAATGCCTTAGGCATTCTCTACCAGTCAATCAAGGGTGGTGAAGAGATTAGATTGTGTGTGGCATATCATTGTGTGTGGGAGTATGATGGTTTCAGAAGCCAGTCCTCACCCCACACACCCAACGTGCCTCTTTTTTTCTTTAAGCACATTTTTTAGCCCGAAAATGCAAGTACGTCTTTGTTACCTTACTTCCCGAAGACATGTTTCACGCGCGAGCTTCTGCGGAGAACTGACGATCGTCGAAGATATCGGTGGCGTGTGGGGAACATAGTGCCGTCCGATAAAACTGTGCCAACTCAAACCGCTACGATATAACGTTGCCGTGTGTGGTGGGCTTAAGTCAGTCAGTGGTGTAATTAACTAGAAAGTGCACCTGATAAAGCCACATTGAAAGGTACTTGACAGGATTTGAACCTGCAACGTTTAGCTTAGGTATATCAAAATTGATTGTAGGTTCTCTGCGGCTTAACAGTAGCTGAACCTACCTATTTATCTGCCCCAGTTTTACCAACCTATGGTTTAAATTTGAAGCTTTCTAACTAACGTGCTTGTGTCCAATACCTAGGTACCTATATGGTACGTGGTTTTGTAAACATATTTACATAGGGGTAGGTAGACATTACAGAACGCCACCTGCTACGATCCTTATATAGGTACCTACTCCCTTTGCTTCATTTATATTCTTATACAATATGGAAACCACATATATGCAATAAATGAAACCACAAGAAATACTAGTCCTCAGAAATATGGCAAAATTAAATATTTCATCTAAAACCGTATATTAAAAAAAGTGAAATTTTCTAGCAAAATAAATATATATCAAATTATATTCAGTAAAAGTAAATACTCTGTTTTGACAACGTACTTACCTTTTACTTTCTTTGTTTAGGTGTACCGATTTCCATTTTAATTAGGCAAATATTATGTTGAGTAGGTAACAGCGTCGTGATAGTTTGCAGTGCGTGGCAACGTCTCTTATAAATGTTTAAGAATTCAAGTTCATTGAATCATTGACTTAGTGATCCAATTCTAAAGAGTGTTCAAATTTACTAGAAATTAAAAGTCTACTATTTGACCTAATTACTGGACCAATTTCGTCCATTTTTTGGATATGGTCAGCAAATGCGATAACAATTAAGTAGGTATGTGGTTTCATTTATTGCCTAAATGTAGAATCCATACTGTATATGGTAGTTTTATTTATTTATTTATAGTTATTTAAAGCAGTACAACACCAATTACATTAAGTAACATAGAGAAAATTACAATTACGTTGACACTAATATATAACCTTAAAATTAACATGGAACAGTAGACTCCCTTGCATACTTTCTTCTTCTTTTCTTCTCTCACAGAAAACCAGACATAGACGCATAATATATAATAATAATAATATATTTCATTCGCAAACACATCACATTGAGGGTTGGCAGCCAGAAGGGCATTCAGCACCTTTAGACTACGACAGACTGGGGATTCGACTCTGGCTACAGTTATGGCTGGCAGGTGCACAAACAGATTGTGCTCGGCTCTGACGGTGTCCGATGTATATAACGGGCACAAATAATCGGGAGAAAAGACCACGAAGCTCCGAGCAGTTGATACGTCCCCGTAAGGTCTTACAGGCTACGCCGAGTTGATCAAGGCCTCTTCTCACCTCCAGCGAGTTAAAGCCCCTAAAATATAGTTGGTAGGGTACATCTAGGAAAAGAAGGGGTATAACCTTTAGAAGAGGCATCTAAGGAAAGTTTTAGGTAGGTACCTTTTCCAGCATCAGTGTTTTTTGTATGCTTACCAAAATATATTTTCTTTTAAAAACTATCATAAACATTACTAGTTACTGGATCGTACCCGTTCCTTTGTTAACACTTTGGGCTAAGATAAATAAGGTGCTTGTAAATAGGTAAGTAAAGTCATTGAAATTAACTAGAATTCGTAGATAAAACGGTTTTCCTGGCGATCACGCTCGACTCAAGGCTACAATGGGGTCCTCATTTAACATCTGTGGCGGGACGGCTAGGTTCAGCAGCATAGGTATGCTGTCAAAAAAATCCGTCAATTTACTGATGTAGATATCGCGAGGCTAGTCTATTTTAGTTACTTCCATAGTATCACTAGCTTCATCTTTCTGACTGACCGACTCCATGACAATTCAAAAGTGCCTGTAAATGGTTTAATTGAAATAAATGCTTTGAGTTGAGTTTGAACTGTCAAGCAAATGGACTACCAACTTAAACTGTCATTCTTTGACAGTGGGTTTAACACGACAAACTAACGTAGGGTGTCAATTTGATAAACAGTTAATTTTCCTGACTGTACTTATATGTCTGAACTAGGAGTAAGTTCGTGTCAATAGTGTACCGAGTGAGAATCGAACTCACGGCCTCCTGCTCGCCGTCCATTGTCCTCACGACTAAATCAATCTGCCTAGACTTTTCAAATTCAAAACCTTTAATTTAATTCAGACATGAGTCCATAGAGTTAGTATTACAAAATTACTTAAAGGCTAGTGTTAGTAATTCAAATAAGGGACCTCAACTGGTGTGGATCTTTATCTAGTGGCGCAGCAGAGGGGAGTCCCACCGGTCTCGGAACACGCTCAGGAGACTATTAGTGGCGGTGCGCAACCGGCCGGCCATGGATGCGATCCTTTTTCTTCTAATGGCGTAAAAATCATCTGTGCGCGCTTCCGCAAACATACCGGACCCAATACAACGCCACGACAGCCCCAACAGTATCTTGAACGCGTTATTGTATTGGACACGCAGATCGCTGTATGTCTTTTACGTAAAACTGGTCCAAAGACTGCACATGTAAAAAGACTGACAGAAAGCTTTAAAAAGTGTTAGATACCTTTACTTGATTTGTACAACGTGCAAATCTTCAAACCAGCATGTTACATGCGACCTACGCTCCCTCTCTATGTCTATATTGTCTCTAAGATCCTCAGTGCACCAGTGACACTAGTACTTAAACTTAGCCACCCATGTTAAAGGAGCGCCACAGAGCGAAACACTGGGGACATCCGAATAGTTTTTGTCACGCGCTTTATACATCATAATTTCGCTCTTCGTGACATTGTACTTGAGCCCATAGGCCACTGCATAGGACTCACAAGCGTCCTCAAAGCGCCGATAGATGGGCTCAGCAACACCATATTATCATCGGCATAACTAATATTATTCATACAAACGCCGTCAATATGACATCCAACTCTGGTGCTGCTGAGTTCACCGATCAGCCGATTTATGTATAAGTTGAAGAGGCGGGGTGAACTTAATCCCCCCTGTCTCACCCCGCACTCCAGCCTATACACATCCGATTGAGCCTCAGCCCATCTAACACTATTATTCCTCTGGTTGAAGTACCACTAGCGAAACAAGGATGTAATTTCATTTGTTAGTGTAGTCTCACTCTGCAATTTGTCCCATAGTACCTACCTCGTAAGACACAAGGTCGAATGCCTTCGACAGGTCCAAAAAACGAGCAAAAACAGGTGTTGTCTGGAGGTATAATATTGAACAGCTTGCTTGAGGCACAGGATGGCAATCTCCGTGGATAGACCGGGCTTGAAGCCAAATTGCGCATCATGGAATTCAAGTTCTTTTCCCAACTGTGTTAGGTTCAGCTTCCAGTCTAACCGATTGCACGACTATTGATGCTTTATTTTTAAAATCATCGTCTTCCCGCCTTTTCCCAACTATTTTGGGGTCGGCTTCCAGTCTATACTGCAGCTGAATACTAGTGTTTAAGGTGCAGCGTTGTGGAGGTCAGATAGGCATCTGACCTCCACAACCCAATTACTGGGTAATACGCGATACCCCTTGGTAAGACTGGTTGTCAGACTTTCCATCTTCTGATGACTCGTAATGACTGTCAAAGATCCACGAATGACAGCTGGAACCAACGGCTTTACGTGTTTTCCGAGGCACGGAGGGGTCTCGTTATGTAAAGATAGTCACCCATCCACGGACCAACCGCAGAAAGCGTAGCTTAACCTGGTCGATCGACCTATGCGGCTGTTATTACGAGCCATTCTTTTCAAAATAAATGGTAGGTTAAGAAGCCATGTACCTAAGTATTTAATTAGGTAGGTAGGTAACATTAATAGTCTCCTCTCTCAGACCGCCTCGTTGGTCTAGTGGTCGCTAGCAGTACGGCTGAGAATGAGACCCTGGGTTCTATTCCCGGGTCGGGCAGTGTTACCTATTGCTGGGTTTTTCCATCTGAAATTCCTCAGTATCAGCCGGAGTCTGGATTTGTGCCCGGTTGATGGCAATAGGCTCGCCCCTGTTACATGAGACTTAAACATAGCTGGCGAAATTTAGGAGTACTTTAAATAGGTACCTACACCTCTGCCAAACCCTTCGAGGAAGGCAGGCGTGATTGTAGTGTACCTATAGTCTCCTCTCTCCTTTCATGGTATCAAGCGATTAAGGTAGGTATAACGTCAAGAGGGTGAGCAGAGCGTCTCACTGCCAGCTAATAACCAACTGCGATCACCATTTTATTTATCAAACATGTCTAATGCATACTTAATCACAATGGTATATTGTAACCAGCAAGTTAAGTACCGGCTACCTAATATTAATCATGTAGGTAGTGGATAATACTTTGAAATAAAAAACAATATTTTTATCTGATTTGATTATGTATGTCGACTTTATTTTTATTAAAACACATTCTAGTCATGATACAGTTTTACAATTTGGCACATAATTCATAAATATTCTTACAAACTAACACAATGAATGCATTTAGAATAAAGATTTTATTACGTTGAATATGATTTTACTACACCTACAAAAAAAACATTATTAAAACTAATTTATTTAAAGGTTACATTCAAAGAGTTCGTTTTTGATACAGATTTTTTACAATAACAATGGTTGACCTTTACGATCCCTTAAAGGTGAAAAGCATTATAGAGAAACATTAACATAATCTGAAAAAGACACAAAACATATGTAGGTACACGGAAAAATACAATGGCAATGATCATCTTCATGTATTCAAACGCCTTCTCATGGTGATTTTGTATAGAACATGCCCTTATCAGTTCTCCGTCCAGTAGTCTAACGCACACAGGCAAGAAGAATGACAAGGGCACGGCACAATACATATTTCTTTCTTGTTTCTATGCTTCTGGACTCTTCTGTCTTCATTGCAAAAAAAAACAAACATCATAAATAATAGTACAAGTAGCGCCATCTCATAGTGAGTGGCAAGCAGCTTTTAGTTTTGTAGTTGACCGTAAGATGGCGCGCTTTACAATTCCTGCATCCTAAGTGTGAGAAATATGGGATATTTTCACAGAGTAAAATGCAGATATTGAGTTTTCTTCTTTGAAGGTCTCGATTCTTCTGGTTTAGTGATTTGGAGACCTAAGGAAGGCGACATAAATAGCTTCACAAACCTACATTATAAGTAAGTACATTATGAAATCTAGTAATTTGTTGCAACAGACTGCTACAATATAATAAAACGCTACTTTTTAAAATTTGATAAAGAATTGAAAACTTTTCCCAAACAATGACTGACAAAATAGTTGGTAATAATAATCTAAACAAATCAAAATTCACTTCTAAACTAAACAATCTAATTATTTAGTAGCAAACAGCCGAGTACCTGCAACAAAAGAGCAGACGATTAATTATAATAAAAAGAAAATGGCGGCCGTCTAAAATGGCGCCAAAATGTGGGACCTATTGTACTAACAACCATCTTTTAATTAAATTTGTCAAAAAAAGCTGTTTTTTTTCTCGCTTTCTCTTTATTATTTTAATAGGCATCATTATGCGTATTATAAAGGTATTGTGTGTTTTTCTTTAAGATATCTTGCTGGGTCAATTGTGAGTTTGCTCTGAAGAGCCTTGTACATTGTTTTGTACTTTTGTTCTCCATTTCTGTGCTAGTTTTTCTTAGTTTTCTTTGAGAATATAATTTTAACTAGTGAACGTTCATGATATTCAGTACCTATTATTTAAATAAACATTCCCTTACAGTACCTAAATTCATCATTAGTATCCGGAAACGATAAAAGTAGCCTTTAAATCCCCAAAAGATTATTGAACGTTGTTGGTACTAAACAAATACAATATGTTTTTTAACATAAAATATGTTTTTAAACAGCCCCTCAAGGATTTATTATAACACCAGTAAAAATTACATAATATCGACACACATGGCAGCAGATAGGGATGATTGGAAAAGGAAAGGAACGGCTTTGCCCTGTTACAATAATAATGTCATGTCAATGTGACAAACAATAATAATGATAATTGACTCACAATCGACACTTTATCACAAAATATAAACTCAATCTTTACAAACTCCAAACCATACATCATAAACTAAACTAGAACTAAACTTTAACCCACAAATAACATTTTATTACATTCCAATTTAGAACAGAATCGGTTAGACGTTACGTCGGGGACACAGCCGGCACAATTTATAAAAATAAAATCACTCGACTATGTTTGGCGGAGGGGGGTGAAATTTTTCATGTTCCGTGTCATTGGAGACCCCTTAGGGTCTGTTCCTGGCATGTTGCAGACGATAGGAATCAAGATTAGGACGTCGGTTCTTGGGTATCTTGTTAATTGATAGAAATGGAAGTTGAGGTTTTTATTGAGGACAGAATAGTTTTGTGCAGAAGTCAATATTGCTGTTTTTTGGAGTATGACATGTCATGTAAAATGGTGATTTGGTTGGTCCTTAGTAAACTTATTGAATTTGACAGTTGCTTACAACTGCAGGCCTAAAAGTGACAATTCTGAGCTAAGATAACTTAAAAGTTGTCAGCCAATTTTTATTACTTCAAAACCGATGACAATATTTTGTTTAACTCTCGTGTAAGTATTACGAAATTTGGTTGCAGTTTCCTACATTAATCTCTTCAATGCCTTCACCATTAGAACCACAGATGTCCATTCACAATTTTTATCCCACCTATTTTTTTTTCCAAGATTCTTGTAAAAAATCGCATCCAGACCGCGCATAACAAAAAAAAAATCCATCGGAACATTCGCGGAACATGCTTAGACCGGTCGATTAGACCCCAAATTAACGCTTGGTTGGAGTGGTCACCGGCTACCGCTCGTAAATCTTAGCGTGGTCCATTTGACCAGCCGTCCGAGCCCCACGCCAATTTTAACTTGGTTTTTGAGGGTTAAAGAATAGTAGTCGTTTTGTGGTCTTAATTTGTTGTGATTTTGTTGAGAAAGGTGGTATGTTTGTTTGTTTGAGATTTTGATAATAATTTAAGCCAACGAGCTAGTTGAGGCAGCTGATAACATTTTTTTAAGTAGAAAAATCCCTGATCGTCAATACTTTAGAATGTTAGCTTTAGGATTACTTGAACAATTTAGGATTCTTATTAATTCTACCTGTGGCGACTAAGATTTAAGTGAAATTAATATTTTAATATTTCTAAGCACGGACGTTGTTATGAGCAAAATAACTGAATATCATTCACCAGGTCCTGTTAAACTACGAAATACATTTAAAAATTACAATTTTTTTAACAAAACACTCAAAGATAGGTACTTTCCTTCTTAGCTAACTCCCAATATTTAACGGTCCCATTTGGGCGCCAATAACAGAAGTTGATAGATAACTGTACCCTTGTCAGTTACTGACTGGGAATTGAATTCTGAACCCCTCGCGCCCCTTCCCATCACTCACGGAGCCGTTAAAATTACTATAGTTCGGTTATGAACGCTCAGAACGATTAATGAATTCAGACAACGTTTACAAGCTAAATTGAAAGTCTACAATTAGTGGGAGACGCCTGTCTAACTATGATTCGTGGATTGTTCAGAACCTTAATAAAATTTAGCAAACAGGTCCACTCTTTGCAAAATCTTGGCTAAAGCATCTACATTAGAAACAAAAGGATTATTAGTTAAAACCGTAAAATGAATCCGGGTTTCTGCAACGTTAACCAGTAATTTTATAAAGCTGCCTGCCTGTCAGCCGGAGCTTCTGCCAGCGTTTCCTGATAGCTGTAACCTATATAATATGAATAGGTTAGTTCTGGACAAGGATGCTAGAATAGTAGTGGTTAAACGCGAAACTATAACAATATAAAAAAGCTGACCTCACTAACAACATAAAGTAATAGAGAACATTTTATAGAAAATAATTGGTATAAATCAGACTCAGAAACCGTAAGCAAAATTACAGGGGCAATTTTTCCTTATACACCGAAATAATTTTCAAAAATCTCTACCGTACTTTTTCTCTAAAAAAATATATTATTATCACGACAATTAATAACATAAGGTAGTTAGCAGTGACAGAAAACTCATAAGAGGTCGTTATTAAGCCCCCGAATGACCCAAACGGGGGTCGTTAGAGACATTATTGGGGCGAAACAGCACTAAATCAGTTTTTAATTCTGCCCGCAGTTTGTACACTTATTATTAATTTAGTAACTCTTTTAAACTAAATGGGGGTACTCTTAAAAGTGGAGTAAATTGTTTACCTTAATTATTTCTGTTGTAAAGGGCCCTGTGACAGCGTGTAGGTGGTGGAAACGGAACTTCTTCCCTTTAACGTTTACTAGTAATTAGCCGCCTACTTGCATATCACATACACAATCTCAATAGCTGCCATTTTGACAAGCCAAAAAATTGTTCAGCTCAATATTTAAACAACAATATTACATAGAAACTGTGCACATTTTTTAAGTAATCTGGCATGTTTTTTATGACTTGACAAATTATTGAGCTTTCTTAATTATGAATAAGCTTAACAGTTATTATTCATTTATGCACATTAATCTTCTAGAATAGAAACTCTAAATTATGGTGAAATTTGCATCAAATCCAATGCACAGTTTAGAAGAAAAACGCGGTAATAAATATTTTTGAACTGTCAATATAAAAACTTTTTCAACTTACGTATTCTTACAACAGAATGGTTCTTTTTATTACAGCATTTGAGTTGGATAGAAGTGATATATTCTAAAACCAGAGACCAAACACTTGTATTAATGATAGCAAATTACAGGAATATGTAACTATATGACCATTTAGGTTAAATGGTCTAAGAAGTAACTGAAACATTGCCTTGAAATTCAGCTACGTTAGTAAAAAGGTAGAACATATCATAAAAAAGCCTAAATGATGCTCGCAAAACATCGTAAATAAATAACCTCTCATTATTATCCAACCCACTTAACTCAGCTTCTAAAGTAAACGCCATAATCGTATACAAACTAGAGCCATCTATTGTCGGCTAGCACACAACATTAGGCAGTCCACTCATCGACAGATGGTGCTGCACTCAATAAATACCCATTACGCACTGTCTATAATGTTTGATATGGACAACAGAATAATGTAGAACAATATTTATCTTTTGAATTTATTTTAATTACGTCTTCTATTACCTACACTACCAGTAACCATGTTTTCACTGAATGAAGAATAATGTCAAAATCTAGGTGCTTATTTTTGACCATCGAACCTTTTTTTTGTCTGCAAAAATAAAATTGTTTCAATTACTTCCACTTAGATAATGTTCGAAAAATGTCTTTAGCCGTTTGACGAAACGGATAAAATATAATTGACCCGTCATTTTATAGCAAAAAAATTACTAACCTCCAAGTATAACTCTCCACAAACCAAATTATTTAAGCATCAAACAGCTTCAATCAATCCTTACTGCAACTCCAAATCAAACAACAACACCAAACCCTAGACCTCACATCTCTGCACATCCCCTTATTCACAATAACGACCTCCAGCTTGTTCTGCTGACCGTACATAGCCATAAACAAACATGTCTGCACCACTCTGTATTGCACAAGGCAGATACCAATTGATGTGTCCAAACCCTTTTGTGATAACAACCTACACGAATTTCAACCTTATATTTTAGAAGCTAGGGTTTATATTCATGTGTGTGTTGTCTTGTATATACGTGAGTTTACAACTCCAGAACTGCTGGCACAATTGTTATGAGGTTGTCGGTATTGTGTAGATATGATGCGGTTGTAATTTTGAAGGTGATAGCGTAGTTTGTCATTCGTTTATGGGGTGGTTGTTATTATTATTGAGTGGGTTTTGATCTAGTATCCGTGAATGTGGTTGTCTAAGGCGAGATCCTAGTTCCAGAGAAGAGAAGAATTCAGAATTCTCAAAGAACGAGGGAAAAATATCGTAAAAAGGAAATGTCAGTTGTTGATGACGATGGATTATAAAACACTGAAGTATTTTTTTTGCCACTGTGGGGTTCAATAGAAAAAAATATTGTAACCTAGTATTTTTTAACAAAGTTAGAGATCTTATAATATCAAATTGCACGTCCCTCCACTGCCTGTTGCAATCACATTTAAAATATTTGTATCGATTATTTTGTAAAGGGGCGTGCAGTTTAAGACCTCTACCAAAATATTAAATTATCGGTTGTATCTGAAGATATAAAATTTATGTTTATTTAATCGGTGCGATCTCAAAGATCTATAAATATCACCATTTAATGATTGCTGATTCCTACCATTAATGATGCCATAAAATCGCCCAAATGATTACATGAAAAGCAATAAAATTTACTTGTAAGTGCCATAAAGAACTCCTAATGATGTTTCATCTTGGATAAACGACAAAATACATCTTATTTACGAAATAAAATTTGATTTACGTACTAACGATAATTATTAACACATTTTATATGAAATTCAAGTGTTAATAATGAGTGTAAAATGATCTAATGGCAATGATTAATGGTATTTTGATCTTCCAAATAAGTAAAATACATACTCAGATTACAAATAAAATATATTTTCAAATGCTTAGAATTTTAATCAGAATGGCAAAAAATGTTTGCAATTAGTAAGACAGTATGTAATTCTGTTGTCTGGTCTGGACTTGTCAGTAAAGTCTGGTTATTAAACTTTCAAACTAATGAAATACATTAAGGCAATACCACGCTAAATCACGTGTAAGATCCAATCTGTCCCTAGTGTAAATATAATAAATAGTTATTAATGAAAATACCTCAACAACAAATTCCATTACTAAACGCAGCTACAGAACCAACTACTGAAACATTTATGCACACTCAATTCCAAAAACAAAAATAATATTCCCGCCAAACTACCAACGTAACAACACTAGCACAGATAAAATAAATAAACGCCCGCGAGAAAAAGTTAGCCTAACTCTGTCTATACTTCATTAAGGCCGGCACAAAAGCCGTTACCTTGTTGCTGAATATTTTACAAGTCATTCCGAGCGAAACGTTAGTAATTTTGATGATATATCCCGCTAAGGGAGCATGATATGATGCGTTCTATGTACTAAAATATGCATGGGGTTAGTATTGACGTCTTGTCGATTGTGTACAGCGGCATCTGTTGGGGAGTTAGGGAAGCTGTTGTTTCGCTACTCGGCGGTAGATGGTACTAGTGTCAATGTTTTAGTGGTCGTGAAATTAAGCTTTTGATTTGTTATGTTGTTGGTAAATTGGGCTGTTAGATTACTACTAGTATAATGTGGTTGGATTTGTAAGAGAATATAGAGAATAAGAAGTACGGTAAACATAAATGTGAGCTCTGTATAAAATATTATACAGAATAAAACATTTTATGTTTACAGCTTGTAGCCCACAAAAAAATTATAAAAGTGAAGCGCACACACGCACCGACTATCAATCACGTCCCCATTGTATAACATTGCGCTCAGCCAACCTCATTAACGCGTAAACACACAATTCCATCCAATTACATCATCGCGTCATCAATAATAAAATTTTAGTTCCGCTACTCCCCGTTGCGAGCGCTATGTAATCTCATTACTGACGAGACAGATATTATACAACCGATGCAGACGAATGAAAGAACTAAAACGGATGGAGGGTCGCTGAAAAACCATTTTCATTCGCTAAAAATCAGTGCAGTGATAAAAAAAAAAACTCAATACAGAAACATGAAAGGCATCTCTACTTCCATCGTCGATTGTGAGAAGAAAAAATTTACGAATTTTTTTAAACGTTGGAATGGTTTTTGAAACAAAAGATTCCCCCTTGTTATCTGTTTTTCATTGTTTTTTTGAGTTCACTCGCTCGCTGATATTTGAGAGCGTGTTTCAAGTGGATTTTTAGATTATAGTGAACAAATTTTATTACATTTCGACTCGGGGTTGCTACCTGCATATTTGCTTTAACTATGTAAAGCTCAAAAGCACAATAACACGTGAATTTTAATTGAACTTGCCAAATATAAGAAAGCACAAACAAACATCTCGGGTTATTGCTTTTACATTCATGTGCCTTTTATTATAGAGATTTGTGTAAAGCAACATTTTGATGTTAGGATTATACAGACTCAACCTGGTAATATCGTGACAGACCAAAGCTAGGTTAAATAATGCACAAAACATTATACACCTTTGAAAACGAGCTCACAATCACAGTACAAGCAAACTTTAAAACCTGACCTAAAAAAATCTAAACACAAATAAGTACGAACACCACAGAAAGGTCTTGTGTACTGTGTTTCTCGTAATTAGCAGGGGCGTATCGTTACCGCAATAATGTGTTAGCACCTGAGCCCAACTGATTAAGCCGACCACCGGAATTACGACGGGATTATACTATGTGTTTTAAAGCTTAAGGTGTTTCGTAAGTGATTTAAATAGGTACTAGGACTTTGTGGGAGATGTACAGCTTTTTTGTATGTTTTAGGGTGAAATGGTTAACTGTCATTGTCAAAATGAGGAAGTAAAAAAGATAACATCGATGATCTGTGTGATAGAATTTAGAAGAAGGTGATCATGAAACAAGTGCCGTAAGAGGCATACAACTCAAATAATAGCGTGGTTTAAGAGATTTTTGGGAGAAATAGAAAGACAGGAAGCATGGGATAAAGAATAGGACTGGATAGGATTTTTTTTGTATACCTATCACAATTTAGTCCATTTACCTAACCCAAAAATTTACTAGTAGAAAATCCTTTGTGGCACCAAACGAGGCTAACAATTATGTAGAACACCTCAGTCAAAATCAATTTTATATGGGATACACAAAATTACTAGATACCCAGAAAAAAAGCTCAAATTCAAACACCACTAACCTACTTCCTCTGGCTTAGATGATAACGACTCAACAGCAAGCGAGTGTATTAAATTTTATGTTATTTACACAGGACGACATGATTACGGTCGAAGGCGTGGACAAACAAAACTTGGGATAGCGGGGGACAGACGGGGAACAGACGGGGATGGCGACAATAGGGGGACAGGTAACCGTGTCGTTTACAATGTAAGCTTTGAGCTCTGGTTACTTGACAATGCTGGAATTTGTTGGTCATTTTGAGCTTGTTGGGGGAAAAGCAGATGGAGCAAATTGTGTGGGGAGTTTTGTGATGCAACTCGGAAAGCGTCTGAAATGTGGATCGAAGGCGGTTTTGTACGTAGGAATAGCAGGATTCGCTTTTTTTTTAATTAATGTTTATTATACGCTTGTTGAGTTAAGAATGAATGAAACTGTGACATCGAGCATTTACGTTTGATACAATCTAAATAAGAACCTGCTCCTCCAATACTTCAATCTCGGTATCACTACATACATTAACTATTCATTCTTACCTACTTAATCTTTAAAAGGCATGTTTCATCTTTGAAAGACTACACCTACACAATTATTAATACCAATTGAAAACAACACTGTTGAGGTCGGCAAAAAATACTGTTTCCCTCAAAATGTTTTCAAAGTTCACAATTTTTATTGTGTGAATCCCCCATTAACGTTGGTCCTCATTCCGTGTTGATTTCAAAATGCCTCGGGCATGGCGTTTAGGGTGAAACCGTTATAATTGAGTGTGTTCATTCACGCCTATGGTTAAATAGGGGTTAGCAGAGAATAATTGATTGTCATCTTCGCTTGGGATTTGATATTCTATGATTTAGAAGCTGGTGAACCGAAGATAACATATTAAGAAAACTCTTTCAATGTGGGACTGTACCTAATTGTACGTCTTGCATACTGTAAGCAGTCAGTCCCAGTACAAAAGGATAAGTTAGTAATGCGACACCGAGGTTCGAATAATTTAACACTTTATATTTTTTGGCGGTATACAACGTTGAAAATGTGTTAAAACAACAATGCCTGTTTTTTTTATTATTATTATCTGATTCTACTTCAATACATAATAATCAACCATAAAATAATATTTATCTTTAATATTTTTTAAATTGGAGCACAAAATTTTTATCATTTTGAGCAGGTTATTTGATTAGAATGGTTGATTTCTGCAAAAAACATGAATACACTTTAACGACAGAACATTCGAAAAATATGTACAACTTCTCAGCTTTCCAACGATAAAAAATTACATGCCAGATACGTTCAAAAAAATATAAAATGTCAAATTACTGGAAAATAGTTCACATTTTCATAGGGGTCATATGGGGTCATTTGGTTGCAAATGACATCCCCTTAATGGGTTGCCGACGTATTACAAATAATCCTGTATATGTAAAGGTCACACATACAATCGACATGGTTTTTATGTGATCTGGCCATTACAAGAAATTATATGGACTTCTAAAGAGACTGGTCCTCTACTGAGTTTGTTTCAGTGTCTTCTCAAGTCGGACAGGAAACACTGAACTCTAATGGTATAAAAATATTATTTTTATTTATAAACCTTTAATACAAAGCATTTATCCATAACATAAATAATCAATAATTTAGGTAGGTAATAAAATTGAGAAAACTAGTTCAATATTGACATTGATAGGCTAACGCGGTCTCTTAACTTTCCTAAATAATGAATCTTTAACAGCCTCAATTTATTTACACCATCATTGCTTCGTCTAGTTCGCTCTAAGTATGTACCAACCGAGTTACCGACCAGCCCCACGGGTGTCGTTAGAAATGAACTAGGGAATAAACCGAGCGGATAGACAACAGAATAATAAATGAACAACATCAAACTACTTAATCTGGTTTAGATTGCAGAAGGTCTGTCTGGTATGAATTTTGATGTAATTTATGTGAGAAAATGTCAATGTTGCAAAACATATTATTACGAAAGAAGCTACTACTAGCGTCATCTAGTGAGAGAAGTTAAAACTAAAAAATACCTAGTGCAACTTTCCATACTGCCGAAATCACTATTTGCGATTTGTGATTATCAAAATTGAAGATCAATCCCTAAATTGATGACCCTGATCTCGAACATTTTCATCCCTCTGATTTTAATTACTCGAATACAAGCTTGAGGGTCGAAAAAATTAAGTAATCGTTTCAAATAGGGGTCCTGCCCGCATTTTAAAGGGCTTGGGGGTGTTTTATCGCGTTAGTAACGTTAAGCTCATGATGAGTCATAGGGGCAGTTTTGATTAGTAAACTACAAAATTGTTTTCAATTAGAGTCAATGTTGTCGCGATTCGACGGTGGATGGCGTCGCCTGTTTGCTAAACTGAATTAAAGGGAACTAAAATTAAGTTCACCTCATCCCAATGGGAGTTGATAAAAACCGATAACACAGTTAAAACAGTTTTATAATAAAAAAGAGTCGACAAACACTAGTTTCATCAAAAAATTATGAAACACAAAACAAAAAAGGTTCTCGCTACTCCCTACTAGATGGCGTTAGCGGCGCGCTAATTTCCCATCAGACTTCTCAGTCGAGTGGAAGTGTTTAATTAATTCATTACGCTGCATCTCGGCCCGAGGGGGGTAGGCTGGGGATAGGGTATATTTATGTGAATAATATATAAAGGTGTTTTTGATAGACAGACAACATGGTTGTTATGTAATCTGACATTAATTTTAAAAACGTTTTCAGAATGTGTATCCTTTTGAAACATTATAATCAACATTTAAATTTGTTTAAATCGACACATAAACATACAATCTTGTTTAATATCATCAATATTAAACTAGATTTATGTTCTAAGTTTGAATGCCAATTATTTCTGTGTTTTTATGAAATCATTTATTAATGTGCTTTTTCAAAATAATTTGTCCAATAGTGGGACTGGACAATCCAGCAACGTTTATTAGTACAAAACCAATACCTACACCAATTTAATCAATACATCTACTCCATTATTTACTCTAGAACCGCCAATATTTGTGAAAACAAACCAAATATCAGGGGAATGACGAATCAATCTGAAACCATTTTAGTAAACCAATTTTGGAGGTAAAAAGTCAATAAAAGAAAGAGTTTGAGGTAATTTCGGTATCTTGGATTTGTGTCTAGCATAGGTAGGTCTAGGTTCCTAAATTTAAAAGATATTAAGAAAAATATTTGGTAGGTACCTATATTCTTCTGGATTTGTGTCTAAAACAAAATAGGCATTTTCTTTACTAACCAAGAGCCCTAAATCGATGCTAAGGGGTCATCCACATCATGGGAGCGTCATTCTGTCATCGAGCAATCAGTCTTCCAAGTGTGTCAGTATTAGCCATGTGTTCTGTTCATTGGAAGGACCTATGTTCAGCAGGTGGCTGGTATAATGACACTATTGATCGAATCTACTACTCTACCTTCCATAAACCAAGGCCTCAGGCTAATAACCAAAGTTTTACTGACACCCGTGCTCACCCCTAGGACGCACAAGCGTTATACTGTCGTTATGCACAAGTATGAAAGTGGACATTGACCTAAAATTGACACAGCGCTAAGGTCGCCCCTCTGATAGGCGTGGCGATTATGGATGTAGTGAGAATGGAAGACACACTCCTTTCACAGTATACAAAATATTGTAACACATTTTAAAAGAGTAAATAATATGTGTCTTGCCCATTCTTCTCCATACGAAACTACCTTTTGGAAGGGACGCCTAGAATCAATTCAATTTTTTTGTACATTTTCTCGTTCAAAAGTGCCTTTCGATGGCCTACTTGAAATAAATAACCAGAATTTGACTAGTCTTTTTAACCGTGGCAGCAACCTTGTTGCAACCAGAATAATAATCACTTTGATTTTGACAGTGATAGTTCAGATACTCAGTCGCTTCATGTGAAATACTGGTAGTCAGCTGCATCCGGTTGGACTGGAAGCCGACGCCAACTTAGTTGAGAGAAAAAGGCAGAGGCCAGAGGGTGATGATTTTAACAGGGATGCAAAATCAGAGACAAAATAATTGTGAAAAAACAGGACATGAGTTAAAATTGCATGCTTTAGAAACAGGGTGTCACACAGGTATGAGTGACAGAGACAAAGCTCTACAAAGCCGACTTTTCCTATAGCTCGATATACCTTATTGGGCAGAAGCCCGAAAGTCAGATGACCAGCACCCTTATTGCGAAACACACTTTCAATCAAATTCTGAACGATGTTGAAGGATACTCCTAATCCTATGCTTCATAAGTTCGAAAAAATTGTCTGCTAGATCACGTAAATAACGCAATGAATGTTGTTCAACTGTCTTACCAAGCGGTCCTGTGTTACCTAGTTACTGGGTTGTGGTCAGAGAGGCAGCCTAGTCAGTCCATGCAGAATATTTGTATTCAGCTGCTTACGGTTAGACTTGCGAAAAGACTAGGCAGATTATGGTGTGCCATATCAACTGCCTCGTACTAAAATAATGTTTTTAATGAAAGATAGTGGTGCCGATTCCCTTGTTCACAAACTAAACTAAATTTAAGTTGAGTGCATCTTTTTCTTTCTATTTCATTATGAAAAGGACAGACGATAACTATTAGTTTAGTCCTGTCAAATTAGTCAGCACCTGACGTAAATTGATGTAATTTTAGTAGTCAACTTTTTAATCACGTCTTAACTTGTATGGAGTAGTGTCAGGCGCTGATTAATTTGACAGGACTAAAGTAAAATTTATCTTCTGTCCTTTTCTTAATGAAATAGAATGAAAAAGATGCACTGAACTTAAATTTGGTTTAGTTTGTAAACTAGGGAATCGGCATCAATGTCTCATATACTTTCTGTCTCCATCGGTATGTTCACGACACTCATTCTAGATTTTAAAGCCTCCTTTTCTGTTGCTTTAATGGCACGTCATTAGGAGTAGAGCCATTTCTAGCATTTCTACATCTTTTACTAAAGGGACGGTACCAATAAAAGGTAAATGACAGGAAATAGCAATTTTGTTAGCTCGCTGATATAGTGCCTACCTTAATACCCATAGGTTTCTATATTGTTATATCAGAATGACATCTGTCATTTGCAACGTTCTTTTGTCAAAATGACGCTGATGCCTAATTTGACGTAATTTTTGTTGTCTTTTTTTTTAGTTTTTTTATTATGTTTCTATACTTACGGAGAGGTAGACCGTTTTTGTAATTGGATATCTTCGAAATGTCGGATCACGTAAACATCTGTGAAGAAAGAAATACTTTCATGAGTATACAATAATTTATTTTGAAAATAATTTAAGTTGAGGCATTTTTTGGGGTGGAAATCATCGTATTGCACGGTCACGGTTTTGAACCTGAAAATTAGTACCATAAACTTACGGAACCACACGATAGGTAAGTAAATAGATACAATGCTTCGTAATACTAGTATAGAAAAAAACATCATGGTAAAAAATACACTATAACAGGTTTTAAAATACCCTTACCGAAAGAGTCTCTTGTTCTTCCGAAATATGAAAAAAAGATACGTTATTCCCTAAAAACTGCAATTATATACCTACCTACATTACTTCAACGGTCAAAATGTAGAGAATAATTGTTTTTTTTTTGTATTTCAGAGTTGTTCTCAGGTTAAAAATTGATCACATTTAAGAGTACTACACTCCCGCTCCACACTTCTCTACACTCAGAATGCGCGGCTGAAGACCGCCAAATTCGAATTTTCTTTGTTTTTTTGCAAATTGCAGCTCTGTTTTACGTCGCATGTTGATCAAAACGCGAATCGCGACTATAGGAATGATATATTTACTGAATAATAATCATCAATTTCATGTCAAACGTCAAATTTGGAGAAAAAAACTTAGGTGGCACAAAGTTCATTTCTTTTATCATTTTTATGATCGTAATTCAGTAAATACATGCTTTTTACGGTCGTGAATCATATTATCATCATATTTTGTTCAACATACAACCTGACACTGACCCTGTAAATTGCAGAAATACGTAGGAAAGTTTGAATTTCGCGGGCAACCTTGGCACTTCCCTCTTAAAGTATGTTCTTCATATTATCTAACCGACTAGTATTAGCACTTCACCAAACGAACTATTTCACCAAGAGCTCTTCTACTATTTACTAGTTTGCCAAGTCAGTATCTCATCACCTGTCTAACCTTTTCACAGCTATGCTGGGGTCGGCTTCCAGTCTAACCAAAATGCAGAATGCCAAATACAGATGTGGTCTAAATAACAACATGTCTCGTAGAATAATAGAGATAACATCTCGCTGTGCTCGTTTTATCTGCTGTCAAATCTAATGTCAACGTACCTATGTGATTCGTTTGGTCACAAATTATCAACACAACCCTCTAAGTTCATATAATCGTATTGATTGATGTTTTATGAAATTATTATTCGATAGAACTTAGATCGTCTGCCTGCCTTATCCCAAATATTTTTGGGGTCAGCTTCCAGTTTAACCGTATGCCGCTGACTACCAGTATTTTACGTGGAGTGTCTGCCTATCTGACCTCCGCAACCCAGATACTGGGTAATACGATACCCCTTGGTAAGACTGGTTGTCAGACTTTCAGGCTGTAACCCCGTAACGATTGTCAAAGATTTACAAAAATGTTGAACGTTGTAAGCCTAACTTGTAAACTGTAGATTTGCAGACCATTTTTACCCTGTTTACAGGCCGACACTGTCCTGCCATACCTATTAACACTGCAATTTGCAAACACTCTAAAAGCCAATTATTTTTAAAAGGGTAACCGTGCAGTTTCTTTCCGGCTCTTCTCCATAGGAAACGACCAATTGTAACCGTGCACCTAGCTTCTGGCGTTTCATAACTGCCCATGTAGGTTTATGTGAAACAAATCATTTTGACTTTGAAAAGACAGCCGCTACCAAAGGTTTTACGTTGGCCAAGTAAGTATGGTGATAGTAATAATATAACCTAAATGCGTTAGATAATGTTTACAGAGTAAAATAAATACTCTGTAACATTTAAAGGAACACATTGTGTAGGCGATGACGTACAAGCATTTGACATTTGACATTACGTGAATTGAAATTTAAATACGTTGTCTACCTACTTATATAACGTTTTAAACGAACTTCTGTAGTTTGTTCTGTGTATATAACATCACGCCTGTTTTCCCCAAAAGGAAGGGCAGAAGTGTTCCTTCCTCTGCATTCCGCCAGCTATGTTCAAGTCTCATGTAACAGGGGGCGAGCCTATTGCCATCTACCGGGTACAAATCCAGACTCCAGCGTGCTATTGAGCGCAGGAGACGCCCTGGGCGTCGGGAATCGCAGGCCGATTCCCGGCCACCGTAGGCGCGGGCTTGCGAACGGCGAGCAATGGGCAGCTCGCCGTTCGGTAAGGACCAGGCCCGGGTCGACGGCGCGTTGTGTTCCACGCGCGCCTCAAAGAGATGTCAGCACCAATGACGGGGTTTGCTAGGACCGATGCCTGCTAGGGTTGCGGAAAAGTCCAAGAGGGTTACTGTGGCCCCTGGCACAGGCAACTGAAGGAACACGGGTGGGTTTTAGTCATTAAGAGTCTGACACGCCCTCCCGCTCCGCCCAGAGTGGGAGAAGATATTTGATGATGTCCCACCCACGAAAAAAAAAAAAAAGGTTGCTACTGAGAAATGTATAACGGGAAAACCGTATTTTACATGGAGCGACCGCTTATCTGCCTTCCACAACCCAGTTACTGGGTAACACGATACCCCTTGGTAAGAATAACCTTTAGGCAAGACCGGTTGTCACAGTGGGATAACAGACTTTCGGGCCTCTGCCTACTGAGAACACGTAACGTCATTGATTAATGCTTGTGGAATTCAAATTGTCTGCTTATGCAGACCGGTATTATTTGTAATTCCAAAATGGCGCTAACAATTCCTACTGTATACAAATTAATAAGGGCCCTTGTCAACCTTTCAAATGATTTCGATAAGAGTCTTCGACAAATAAACGGAAATCTTTTTTTACACTTGCGCCGGAATAAAGGACAATATTATTGTTAGGGTGACCACGTTAAGATGTTGAATATGTCTTCAATCTAAACTAATATTATAAAGAGAAAAGATTTGATTTTGGTATGATTGTTTGTAACGCTTTCATCACACTAAAACGGCTAAACGGATTTGGATGAAATTTGGCACCTGGGTAGACAATGACCTGGATTAGGACATAGGATACTTTTTATCCCGATATTCTTACGGGATCGTGACTTATGCGGGTGAAACCTCGAGGCGCAGCTAGTCGAAAAAAAAGCAGTTTTGAGACTGACTGGATAACACTAAGCTAAACTAAATTGCCGAAGATATAAATATAAAATTAAGGAAGACAAATTTTAAGTACAAAATAATTTAGTTCATAAGTAATAGTGTCATAAAGTGTGTACGTATGAATAGAATATATATGTCATGTTTAAGTCAACGTTTAGGTTTTGTCGCATTTAAAACAAATAAAACTGTACTGTAGAGAATCTGAAGCCTAAAACATTAAGCCCGCCTTTGAGCAGTATTTGTATTTTCGCATAATGTTTTAATAGATAAATAAAACGAACACTGCACGTAGAGTCGGTGAAACATCTTTCAGAAACTTATAAATTTGACGCAATTCAGTCCCAACTTGTCGTTACACGTGGTAACACTACTTAATGACAAATCAGGGCAACACACAACACTAGCATTGGAAGCGAACAACCGAGTCTTTATCAACAACGTTCCATAATCGAATTTAAATTTCAAATCTCGAACACGACCGTTACGATTCCGATCTTATATTTTGAAAAGTAAGCTTCGATTTTTGAATTTGAAATTTGGATCTGTATGTGTCCCAGTTTTTGTTGAATTGTAAGTCTTTTTTTATTTGTTTGTATTTTAGTAGGATTTGCATGTGTTTGAAAGCTATTCATGTATTCTTCCTTTTGGGGGCCAGATGGAAAGATTAAACTTATTTTTTGAGACATTTCATTGATCATTTTGTAATGAATTCGGGACGTAGACGTATTATTGTTTGTGAACGAATGCATGTTGCATAATTTGTTTTCAAAGTGTTTGAAGTTTAAGTAGGAATATAGGATGTTAGAAAATAGGGAATTAGTTAGGAAATAGTGTGTTGATTGTTTCCTTTGCCTTTCCAGATTATATTGCTTTTAATTTCCGTTGTGTTGTAGTAAGTAGTCATTAAATTTTTTCCTTTTTTTTCTTTATTTATAAAGAGGTTTTTAAATTTCTTTGTTTAGTTAAGACTTGACATATTTACTATAAACATAGTGGACTTATTTATTAATCAAAAATAAAATGTTATCCGTTGTTTCCTGGGACTTAATGATGGTAAAACCGGATTATCTAGCTTTCAACTAAGTACCTATATTCGATTTGGTAAAAAAAAAAAATTGCACAGGAAGGGTTTTATATTTTTACGGACATTTAGTCATTGTTGGTATTTCAGGTAGTTCCTTTCAGGCATAATCAGTTTCAACATAAATATCAAGCGTTGAAAAAGGTGCTAAAGATTAGAAGGACTAATACACTTCTTATTTTACACGATTGCTGCAAAGGCAAAAGACGGGTTAAATGATAAAATTTTGTTTATATTTTTCTTGACAAATTATATTATTTAAATTCAAACCTCAGAACATAATAACACTACACCGAATATCACTTGGCACACTAGTTTAATGACAATATTTTCAAAAATAATAGTTTAGGTACATTTTTATCACACCCAAAGTCAGTCCCTCGACAATGTGCGTCAGACGCGGGAACAAGCGCGATTGGCCTCATCCGGCGACAAATTGAACTTCTACGGATGTCCGCCATTGCGTTCTGTATTTAAAACATTACATTTCGATGTAGACGGGCCTCTAAACGGTATTTTTTGGCATTTAAATGGACATTTGGATTTTGAGGTTAACGTTCGATTTTCGAAAATTTAAGGCGATGTGCAACGTTCGGTTTTTGAAAATTTAAGGCGATGTGCAACATTCGATTTTTAAAAGTTTAAGTTAAATGTTTACCATGCTGTGTTCGAAAGTTGTTGAAATTTTTTAAATCGAAATTGTTAATGTGTCAAAAGACCAAAGTATTCTGTGATTCTGTGCAGATATTCCGCTTACATTTTTGTATAACAGGCACTTACAGTACAAATTCTCAAAAATATAACTTCATCTACACCCAAAAACATGGAGGTAGGTACTAAATTAATAATGAAAAAGCTATAATTATAAGTAACATCTGTACTCAAGTATTTAAGTTAATGAACAAAGAAATATAGCTAATAATCTTAAAGAAAGTTACAAATCGCCATTATTAGTCAGTGAGCAAAAGCCATATTTCATTTGGCTTTTATAATAAACAGGACGGTCTGAGTTATTTGGACTTATTAATCTTAAATTGGAAATGAATTATTTTAGACATATTATGGGAAGAAAGACGAGTTAAAGATAAAACATTAAACATTAAAGATTTGTGGGCAGTTTAATGGCCAGAGAAACAAAAAAGTTTAGAAAAATAGGAGGTTACCATGCAGCAATGCAGTCTATTGTCTTAATAATTATATCAGTGCCTTTAACAACATGGTGAGTTCAGTTGCATCAGGTTAGACAGGCAGCCAACCCCAACAGTTGGGAAGAGGCTAGGCAGATTGACTGCCTAGGCCACATGGTGGGTTCCTAAGGACTAAATACAGATTTTGTGGACTTACCTACCAGTCGTTACAGTCTGAGATGTGTTTTGGAAATACATATTCTGGAATAAAGGTTTCCTGTCAGCCTTTCTATAGAATGGACATGTCTACCAACCACGAGTATGGCAACTATTGGTACTTCGAAAATGGCGAAGATACGGGAATGATAAATGTAACCGTTAAGTTTTAGGAATCGCGCAATAACCCTTCAAAACTCACAGGTCCCAACTTCGCAATTTGAAAAAACGAATCAAACGAAAGCAATTACTTACCCGTGTACCGTTGACAATAGCTTCTTAAAAAAAGAACACATTCAAAATTTGAATCTCGAATGCGGCTTCCATTTTGGAAATTAGAGTTTTTTTTTAATTAAAAAGGTCGTTCCACGATATGATCGCGCTTTGTCATTGGTTTTTATTTACTCTTTTCCGTTTTTTTTTCAGCGCATATTTAAAGAAGCGGTGATTATAAGATTTTTTAGGTTATGTTTAAAGAGGTCTGGTCCTTTGACAGAGGTCGCGCTGGCTCGAGTAGCTGGTGGAAATAGTTAGTATTGTTGATTCTTTTTAATTTAAAATTGTGTGATTATTTTATTTAAGTTTCAGGTCCTTTTCTAAAGGCTGGTAAAGGTTGCTCAGGATAAAATATATTATTGTAACAATGTTTATCAAATTGTCTGATTGTGACAATAGTCTGCGGTGGTAGTTTAAAATGATTGCTTTGATTGACTATTAGCTTAAACGGTCATCGTCAGCTTAACGCTAGTATGCTTAGCGATGAACGTTTTGTCAGTATTTTCCCCCAGTTTGTTGTTTTTATGTTTGTGTTATTTCTTTGCGTCATGTTTACCGTAAATAAACGAATTTTCATTCTTTTTTTTAACTTCTATGTACAAAATTTCCTTATTATTTATTATCTAGGTATTAAAACCTCTTTTCCAAAACTTTTTTTCAATTTGACATTTAGATGACAGGAAGGTACCAAAATCCTTTTATTTTCGGTCTGACCCTTTCATTTTCTATATTTTTTGAATTCCGATCATTAGTGTTTCCTTCACTCGCCACGTGAGTTTATTTAGATTTCTAATTATTCAAAGCAGCCATATTGTATGGATCGGAATCGAAGCCGTTATCGGGTCGAGGTCAGCCCTTGCTATCTTTTACCGACTTCCGGTAAACATATTTTGTAATATTGAAACTTTTTGTAGCCGCCGGATGAGTGTCTTTTTGTGGTTAGGTACATGTTTTTTTTTAATTCGTGGAACAATTCGATTTAGGAGAATTTTCTGGATATAAATGTTTTGGTCGAATGCATTCAGATAATGTAGCATGTTAAAGTAAGTTTCATTTTCATCAATGTTTTTCAAATGATTTGTTTTCACGTTTGTTAAATGTAGAACATCCATCTTTCTCCATAAATTATCAATACCTATGCGTCTTGAATAAAATACTTACCTACTGACAAACTACCACTTGAAAACCAGTAGTTATGTAAATACGCTGAATGCGGAAAGCATGAAACCGGTCGAAGTGGTGGATTTTGGGGAGGCCTATGTCCAGCAGTGCGCGTCTTTTGGCTGAAATTATGAAAATTATGACATATTTGTGTAGTCTCCACAACAGTTTCTAGCAACAATGTCAAAAAGGCTCCATAAGTAAAAAGTTTATGTACAACAAAAAAAAAAAACAATAAAGTTTTGGTTTCTTATGAAAGCAGTGAACGGACATACCTACAATACTTAACGGCTGTCTAAATACAGAGTTTTTGGAAACCTCAAATACTGGTGAAATTTACAGATTTTCATGACCACCGTTACATAAGAAGTCCACCACTCTTCTAGGAAACAGTAGCTTAGTAAAAAAAATGAAATGGTCTCAATGATATAATCTCACCAAAATTTTGCTACTGTCAAAAATAAGTTACAAACATCTTTATTCTATTAAAACAATATGGCGGAATCGCTTCGGTGAGATTACAACCATATTTTGTCCGAAAGTCGGCAACAGAATCAAGATTTGAAATTGGAATCAATGGCGGGCCAGATAAATTGTAAGGGAATGCCACTGGCAGTTTGTGGACTGATATTTTATAGATTTTCAACGGTTTTTAGTTTAAAATGTTATTTTAGTTATCATGGGAAAGATTGACTGAAAGATATACAATCTTAATTTGATGGCAAGCGATAGAAAGATGGAGTTTTCCTATTAGTTTTGAAGGAGTTCTTGATGATATTTTACAGATTTTTCAATTTTATGATTTTACTTTTTAAGTTTACAATAGCTCGAAAGTCTGACAACCAGTCTTACTATGAGGTAGGTATCGTTTATCGTATTACCCAGTAACTGGGTTGTGAAGGTCAGATAGACAGTCGCTCCATGAAAAATACTGATATTCAGATCCCTCCGGTTAGACTGGAAGTCGACCCCAACATAGGAAAAGGCTATGCAGTTGACGATGGTATTTAAACAATTTCTAGTATGTTTTTCTATTTTTTTTTATGTTGTTTATTAATGTGGCAACATTGTAAGACAGCAATTTATTTTTTAATTTTATTACTGTCCTCATTGAAATCATACTCAATTGAATCAACATAAAAACAATGGTTCACAACATATTTCATTCAAAAACTAAACAAAATATGCACTGAATACGGTTGAATGATGTAAGCAAAACAGAATAAGGTCAAAACTCATTAATTTTTCATTCACATCATAAAATCCTCTAGTCAGGGACACGACTTTTAAGTAATTAACGTTTCTGTGAAGTATCTTAGCTCGTTCTAGTGGCAAAATGGGATTTGAAATGAACATTGCTTTAGTTTTTCTGTCAAAATCAAAAAGATTCGTTGGAATTTAGAGTTGTCTATGGGAGGCAACTAGTAACACATTGATCTAAGCAGGTGGTGGGTAAGGGGTTTGTGAAGTTATTAACGAGGAATAAAAAGTAAGTTGAAAACAACCTAGCTTAAAAAACAGAGGGAATAAAGTACCTACATATCTACTGATGAATATGACATGTACAGGTTTTTGCAGAAAGAATAGGTATATAAGTATCAATGAATTCATAAAAAAACTGATAAAGTTTATCTCCTACAAACATTTTCTTTCATCTTTGAAATTCTATTATTTTCTCAAGGTAAAACTTAGTTAGTATTTTATCAGAATTCCTAGATTTTGAAATCCTGACTTAATCTGTCACTAATTGATCTGTAACTAGGGCTTAGCAAAATTGATATTATTTGCAAGGTAAAATAACTATCAAGAAGCTAAACGACAATATAGTACGAAAACAGTATAACCTTCACAAAAACAAAAAAAAACAAGTACAATCTGGTGATGAATACACTTACAATTGGCACAACAGACACTCCATTCCCTGTCCACAAAAAAAAATACAAAGCCCCAAACAGCCAATAGAGGACGTTCCCGCCGACCTACCGAAACGCGTTCCATTTCCAAATTATTTCAAACATGGCGGCCGTAACGAGGCGAATGGGCAAACAACAAATTGACCCCAATTTTCTGGCTAATGGTGCTTCTAACGCACTGGCCACAGCGTTACGATGTCGTATGACATTGATATTTGCCACGTTGTTGGATTCGGATGGGTTTTAGTTTCATTATTTGTATTATTCTTTTAGGGATATTTTTCTTTAAATGTCTAGTTGATGAAACTGTGCCTCGGAAAGCACATTCAGCCGTTGGTCCCGGCTGTCATTCGTAGATCTTTGACAGTCGTTATGGGTAGTCAGAAGCGCAATAGTCTGACAACCAGTCTTACCAAGGGGTATCGTGTTACCCAGTAACTGGGTTGTGGAGTTCAGATAGGTAGTCGCTCCATGTAAAATAAGGTATTCGGCTGTACCCAGTTAGACTGGAAGCCGACCCAAACATAGTTGGGAAAAGGCCAGAACTGTTCATTGGATGGGCATAATGTTCCGCAATTGACATTGAAGGCTGTATGATGATACTATTGGCATTGAAGGCTGTATGATGATACTATTGACAAAATGAGTAATTAATGACACTCCACCTTTCATAGACGAAAACTAGGCTACATATAGGCAAACTGATTGATTGTCTAGCTGTTATTGTAAGCCGATGGACATGTAACATTTACTTACACAATTAGGTTAACATTCGGGATCGAAATCCCACGATATTCAGTCATAAAACTCGTTTTAAAACTAGATTAAATTGAGATAAGTTTGAAATGTAACATTTTCGTATAAAATCGAGGCTCGATACTGAAAACTTTTCTGATATTCCTTTTTTCTTGGATGCATGAGAAATGGCTTTTGCCTTACAGTGGCACAAAAATAGGTTTACTTCATCTGCGGGGTAATTGCGCAACACACATGAAATGGCAATCTATGGCAAAATCCAGCGAATTTTTCAAACGTATGAACCATTGAGAGGTTTTCCTTCAAAACCCTCTGATTGTGTGTTTTTAACGGACTTCAAAAAGGAGGAGGTTATCAATTCGGTTGTTTATATATTTTTTTATGTATGTTCGGGCATAACTCCGTCAATTATATAGACGGAGTTGCAAAATACTTTTTTCGTTCGAAAGAGGTATATTCCAAAATGGTCCCATTTAAATTTCATGTAAATCTGATTATGAGATTCGGAGACAGACAGCGGAACTCTTCAAAAAATGACAGCAAATCAACTGCGATGGCTGCTATCGCATAAATATGCATTGTTTACGCAATCACACAACATAACATCACGCCTGCACATTCGGGTTACGCAGATGTATTCAGTATATCAGGGTACACCCACATTTTCTAGCAAAGATAGTCGTATATTTTATCGCGACTGGAAGCTAGTTGTAGCACATAGTATTCAAGCTTGATATATACAAAATTACATAGCAAGTAGTGGTATACGAATTTTTGTGAGGCAAGTACCGCAACTAACAAGTGTAAAATAAAAACGACTTCCAAAAAACTACAAAGTGAAAAATAGTGAAAAGTCAGTGACAAAAACGAAAATACAAAACCAAAGACCCCGACTTCCGAAATTATAGTTATTTTTCACTTTGTAGTGTTTCTGGAAGTCGATTGTTTTGTTTTATAAAAAAGTTTTATGCAGCTGCTGCGGGGTAGTTGCGGAACACTCTAAGAGTAGGAATGGCTGTCATTTTGACAGTTCAACAACATTCACTGCGTTATTAACGTTGCTGAGCAGAAAATAATTCAAATATATGAAGTAATGGATTAGCAATATCCTTCAAAATGATTTGAAAGTGTGTTACACAATTAGGGTGCTGGTTTAATTCCACAAATCTAGTACCCAGCAATAATGTACAAAAACATTGAATTAATGTAGCTGGTCACTGTTGCTATGTGATTGTACATAGATTATAGAAATAAATGTAATAATAACACTTATATTTTCTCATATTTTCCTATATCCTTTTATTCGTTAATATGCAGGATAAAACTAACTGAAATTAAATTACACCATTAAAATAATCAAAAACATGTGTATTTCTAAAGCCACTTCTGATAAACATGTGCTCATTTACATGTCTAAAGATTGTGAATAATATGCCGAAATACAGGCTAGCAGGGATATGGACGCAAAATCTGCTACCTACCATGAATTAAATAGGTACCTGCATGATTCTCAACAGCGTTTTGTACGTCGGTTATAAAAAAAAATTGCTTTTCATTACATTTTGACCAATTTTTATTGCACTTTTCTGTGAAATAGCAGATTTATTTTGATAACCGACGAATCATTTCTGCTCTAGGGGACTAGGATCATGTATTGAATTCATGGATATAGTTAGTGGGTCAATGTTCCTGCCCGCAATTAGTCTGATATCGCCAACCCGTCTTGAGCGCGCGTGGTGATCACTGCTCGTGCCTACTCTGTATGAGAAGGGGGACATTAATAGGCTGGTATTATAATTATGCCAAAAAGGTGTTCTAAACACTAATGTCGAATATTCGAAAGCCAAATTTGCTCAAACAAGACGGAGTCTAGGGGCGTACGCTCTACGTCCGTCAACGAAGACACGGGCCCGCCCGAAAGTATGTAGTTCGATACGTCAGAATGAACCCTACTCCCGTTTAAATAACTTTTTGGGACGGACATATCATCGGGGTTAGGGCAGCTTTCCAATCGTGTTGAGTTCGGGCCCCGCACTAATCTTATGTCCCAAAGGTGATACGGAGCCGTAACTACGGATTTCGTACTTAGCGAGTAGACCGTCTGGTACCTGTTACTTTCACTACGCCATGAAAACGCATAGTTATTTATAGGAACTTGGAATTAGTGACAGACAACATCAACATTTATTTGTGCAAAATTGAGTTAATGATCATTGATCATACACTAATCTTGCACAGTTCCATAAAGCCGCAGATAGCCAATATAAAAAAAAAAGTTATAATTGTACCCACGACACAAGCCAACATCCAGATTGACGCAACGACCTTAAATTGCCAGACAACATAATCCTAATAATAATTTTTGCACATGGCAACCCTCAAAATGCCGTTACCAATGAGGTTCAGACTATTGTTGGTTTAACAATAAAATCCTAACTATTGTATGGAGTGCAGCTGTAGTAGGTATATTGTATTTTGAAAAACCGTTCCCTTTATCGTATTTCGATCGGGACTTTCGACAGTCCCTGCGAAAACTGATATTTTGAATTTGCAAACTGGTTTGAATAATATAATTATTAACGAACTAAGTTTGGTTTATGAAATTCAAGAGGGCCACCACTGGCCCTTTGTAACGGCCCCGGCTTGCAAGTTGTGGGTCGTGGGTTCGAACCCAGACAGGCGCTTTACTTTGTGTAAATAAATCCTTCACCACTGCTCTCAAAAGGTCCGCATGTCCTAGAAATAAAAAAATCAAGGACATGTGACATCTACCAACCCGCACTGGGCCCACATGGTACATTACAGCTCTCTCCCTCTCACCGAGAGGGGGCCTGTATCCTAGCAGTGGGAACATTATAGGTTGATTATACTTATGAAATACAAGGTTTTGTGACCCTTGCTGGAGCCGATTGTGGCTATTGTCATCGACTCATGAAAATTGTACAATATTTCGGTAGATAGGTATTGGGTGGAAATAAAATAGCTTCATTTGTTTAATTACTTGGGCTCCGGACACGAGACAAGTTTGCGACTTAGTTCAATAAACACTGCTTACTGACTTACTCACTGAACTGTCTTCAAATGTATCGAATTCGTACTCAAAGCCAGTGAAAGGCCAGCCGAAATGAGTTGCGAATTGGCCCCGTGTCCAAAGTCCAACAGATCAAGCAAATAAACGAGATGAATGAGTTCTTATACCTAACATCAGTCTGAGAACATCCTTTGCGGAACACGTGCTTTCTAATGGACCGTTTAATTCAAATAAACGCCATGTTTCCACCATGATTGATCAACGAATATGTATTTCATTGTATGCAAAAAATTCCAAGCCGCAGCACATTCTCCAGTCAAAACTAACCGATAGGCATGGAATTAGTATGTACTATGTATACATTCACCGATAAGAAATGTTTTATTAAGTGTCAAATCTCAATCAGTCAGCTTCTATTCGTACCTTTTTGTTTCTTCTTAAAGTTAACTCAGTACATTTATACTAAACGTTACTGTTGGCTTGAAATTAACCATTATATTAATAAAATGATTAAACGTTAAATTGTTTGCCGCCAATTTCAGCTGTCAAAATCAAATGACAAGAATGCAGTTCAATGGAGAAAGTACGTTTTGGGCATCAATATTTTTTATTTAACCCACAGCTTTAGTTATAAAAACGGCTGAACGGATTTAGATGAAATTTGGCACACAGATAGTGGCACACACCTGGATAAACACCGGATACTTTTTATTTCGATAAACGAACACGAAGTCGCGAGGAAAAGCTAGATAAAGTATATTTAAAAAATCAAAGTTTTTCAAGAAATCGGTTTTTAAGTTCTTTGGAAATCTTTGAATGCAGAGGTTTTATTTATGGTGTCTTAGTAGTTTCCTTAGCTTTTTATAGTTTTAAAGGTTACCCTACAAAGTCAACATTTAAAGGGTTACTTGTAATTAGTACGTATATCCGTCAGGGATACATAATATGGGGGTTAATTTTGTTGCATTTTGGCCCCCCTATCAGCCCCTGACGGATATAAATCGAATTACAAGTAGGTAGCTCTGTATATAGGTAAATGAATTATCCAGTTACTAGTCATAAGTTGTTTATCTTTAGTAACATCACACCTGGTTTGCCTGAGCGGTTGGGCAAAGGTGTACCTTAGCAAATCCTCATTAGACCAGTTATATTTAAGTCTCATGGTAATAGGGGGCGCGCCTATTGCTATCAACCGGGCGAAAATATAGACTCCGGGCTGTTACTAAAGAAATTCCAGGTAGAAAAAACCCAATAAGTACCACTTTTCCCGACCTAGGAATCGAACCCAGGACCTCATGCTTACCAATAGCACTTGAGGCCCCAATTCGACGCAGTCGGCTATCTTTGAATCGAATAAGTCTATGAAAGTCTACCAAAGGAAAAGCCACAAAGGGTAGGATTCCCACTTGCAACCCGAAAATACATTCAAGAGCTCTCATTTGGATTTAGCCTACAAAAAACGAATATCGAATCTTTCAAAGGAGGTCCAAGATAGAATTTTAAAATTTTCTCAACAGCAACGACCCAATTTTCGTGTTTACTGCTTGATATATTTGTTGTATAGCATTGATATATAGGTTTTAAGCTGTGAGAAATAAAATATCCAATGTGAACGTTTCGTTAGAGTTAAATTGGTAATTTAAAAAAAGAGTTGTCTAAAACTTAAAATTGTAAGACGGTCTTTCACGAAATGTTAAAAGAGAATAAACCAATTTTTTGAAAGCAAGTAACCCCTTTTTTGTATGTCTGGTGCAAAATTTGGTCATAAATAACACGTCTCCAATCTTGAAATAAAAATGAGTCCGCCATTTTTAAAACTTCGATATCCGATAATACCATTTTATTGCGTCGTTAGTTCTGTTAAATATACCAAGATAATATTGCTTTTAATAGTAAAAAATACAACGAAACTAATATTTCTTTATCTTTTTTAGTTTTATCATTAAACAAGCAACATTCATTCATTAATTGCGGAATGCTATACAAAAGATATCAGTCACTTACACAGGTACTACATACCAAGCAAATTGTAGAATAAATACATAAAATGCAAATATTTTTGACGAAATTTCCATAACTTCTGTATAGTTGCTGAATACTTTAATCAAATAAAGTTAATATAATAATACCCGCCTTTTATTGTCCCACTGCAAGACGGCACAGAGTAGGCACGAGCATTGATCACCACGCTTGCTCAAGACGGGTTGGCGATTTCAGACTTCTATTAATTACAAATTGAGGTTTCCTCACGATGTTTTTCCTTCACCGATGTTAGTAATGTCCTAGATAGACTCAGAAAATACGTATGAAAAACCCACAAGCTCGTGCATGATATAAGAATGAATAAATTAATAATACTTGGTATTATTTCTTAAAACAACCATCTTATAGAACAAACTTCTAAAATGCCTTGAAAAATAACGCGTGTGTACGTCTCGATAGAAATGCATGTCGTTCTATTCTTGGACCAGTTTATTGATTTTAATGGCGTTCATTATTTAATTTGTAAACTGCAATGTCTGATAAAGTTAACTCGTCATAAACATTCATAAAGTAATGTTGAATTTATGTTGAAAAACATAAAATACTACTACTTTCTTTATTCAAAGTTTGTCCACTTGGTTGTCAGATGAAATTGACACTTCTACTTTTTTGTTCAACTGTTTTAAGGGCAATGGTCATAAACTATACAGCATCTTTGTATTTTTTTTGTAATTATTTTAGATAGAGATGTGCTGTCCGTAGTTTGGCTTCATCTAACATTGGGTGATACCCAGTATCAGTCAGTTATCGGTACCTATGTTATCACTGGGCGAAGGCCACGCTTATCTGTCAAACGTAGCATTGTATAATGAAATGTAATCTTATAGTTGATATTATATTACTTATATTCAATTTTAGGCTAACATTTTGTAATGATTGTGGGTTTCCATATTACGTAATCGAGTTTATTGAAAATAAATAGGTAGGAAGTGGTGAAGGTTGGGCGTTTTGGGGGGACTGTCTTATGTGATTTTGACGTTCAAAAAGTGCTGATTCTCAGCCTAATTTGAATAAATGACTTTTGATTTTGATTTTACCATATTTATTCAGAATGAGAATTAAAATGAAATGTATACTTACCTAATAAATAGATATAATATCCTAACTTAACTAAAATTATTAAAAAACTAAATTATATCGTCGAAAAATTCCTCCGCATTGCTGTCGACTGATAATGTACCCAAGAGGTGGCGGCATTGCCACGTTGTATGGCAATGTTTAACCCATGCCAGCCAAGCCAATAAAATAGTATTACATATTTTTTCCCCCCAAATTCATTCAGAAAAACCCAATAAAACCGTGTCCAGCAATTTCAGAGGTTAGCACTCACAGACGAACACATGGTTTCATGACGTAATTGTTTAAAAAAATATGCTAAACTACTAAGAATGTTGAGTAGGTACCATAGTTAAAAAAATCATTAAATTGTAACGGCAGCTGTGGGTGACGTCACCGGGCGCCATGTTGGTCTAGTATTCTGATATTATGTCATCATACTAACCATATTTCCTCATGTTTCAGCTTCATAATCTAACCAGATGTAACTGAATATCTATAAATATTTTTTCAGGAAACGACTGATTATTTCGTTTCTAAAACCCTGACTTCCATCCCTCTCCATAAAAAAATTGCTTTGGAATTGGCAACTAGAATCTCGTGTTCTATTTTCTTGTAAGTTTTGACGTTAAAAAGTGCCTTTTTATGTGCCTCTTTGAAATAAATTATTTGACTTTGATGAAGTCAAAATCAGTAATCAGTTAATTGACTGTCAAAATGTAAGCTGTTGTGATTGCCTGATGGAAAAATATACTAGAATAAGTAGCACTGTCTGTCCTGCTATGTTTAAAAGCGTGATGTTCTGTCGATCAGTAAGCCTTCTCCTAGTACGAAGTTATTGATCCTAGCACACATACTGTGGTTTTAGTCATAAGATGTAGCGATTTGAGTTATTCATAAAACGTTTCTTTGAAAAGAGAGAGAGAGAGAGAGAGAGTAATTCTTTCAACGTGTCCATCTCATGCTAGATAGTTACAGTTTGTTATGTACTACTGAAATCCTCAGTATGTTGTAAATAGGAACTTTAGAGACAGCATTGAAATGTGCCTGTCATGTCGCTTGAAAACTACCCGTCAAAATTGGATCATAATGCTGTTCGGTATCAGCATTGCGATTCTGTAACCATCTCACCGTGAAAACTTAGGTGAAGTGAGCGTGGAGTGAGCTGTCAGTGTCGTCCCACTGATGCTAGGCATTGACCAAGCATTACATTTATAATCATAATCGAGATTTTAATTATGTTTTTTAATATTAGTTATGTTGATAATTTTATATTATTTAAAAGCTAGTAAGTATATAGGTAAGTGTCTAAATATTATTATTTAGAGTTTTTTTTTTATAAAACAGCCACAAAGACTATTCAGTCAGAAACTAGTTTAAGAAATCAAAATAATATAACTTATTTGGGTTAATAACTGATTTTCTGTTTTGCTGTTTTAATTAAAAAACCCGTAAATAGTAATGAAATAATATAAAATGATCAACAGATTAGCATAAAAAAAACTCGATTATGATTGTAAATGTAATGCTTGGTCAATCCCTAGCATCAGTGGGATGACACTGACAGCTCACTCCACGCTCACTTCACCTAAGTGTTCACTTCACGGTCACATTTTTACAGAATCGACATACAGAAATAGGTATGGTGTTAGTACTTTCTTGGACGATATACTTCACAAGGACCTTAACTGCCTATTTTTAAAATTATTGAAATCTTTCCTTCTAATTGAAAATCTTTAGGTAATTGACAATAACACGTTACGACAACAAATAAGGTTCAAAACAGTGATACGGTTGATATTAGTTTAGAATTATAAAATAAATGCACGGCTTAGTGGAATCATTTTTAGGTATTTCTTTAGTTGACAGATTTTTTTTTATTATAGGTTACATAAAATATAATAATAATAGTTTACGCTCAAAATTTAGAGAATTATGCGAGTAAAATATTATTTTGAGCTCTGCTTCACGATTGTTTTATCATGAATCATGATACTATTTTATTTTTATGAAATATTTTTGAAAAAGTCGTCTCTTTGAACATTTAACAATACACAACATTTTTGTCTAGCTTGTGACATGACAAAATACGCCTAACTGTGCGACAAAAAACTGTGCATTATAAAACTTTAAACACAGGACCTGCAGGTCCTGTGTTTAAAGTTTTATAATACTGTATGTATGTAGTTAGCATTTAGTGTAAATAGTTTGTTGATTACTAATACTAATGTACAGCAGCCAGCACATCAAGCTACTACAAACTGTCAAATTTCTTTAATAGATTTTCAACTTTATCGCTAAAGCATTAAGGTTCAAGGTTGATTGGGAAAATTTGACAGTTTCGGGTAGCTTGACCTGCTGGCGTCTGTACATTAATTGTTTTTTTTTTTCATTAAATATCCTTTCGTTCACAAATAAGCGCCGAACATTCGAATAATGTGCTTGAAAGGGACTGTCTGTTATCACTTGCACCATACCAGGGTGTGGTCATTCAAAAATCCATAGGCCGGACCACTTACGATAAATTGGAGTTACATTATCTTCATTTAGACAATGATTTAGCTAAAAATATTTGGTACAAGCACTCAAAATATTATCCATAATGGTATAAATGATTGATAGATTATTTCCCATTTTAGTAGCCGCGGTCAGCAGACACTTCACCTAAGTTTTATAGGTGAGATTTTTATATAAATGTTCCATTTCGAAAAAAGGATGGTGCTATTCGTCCTGTATATCTCCATCTCTCTCTTGCACGGTAAGAATGATACTGATTACTAGTCATGCCCAATTCACATCTTCAAAAAAAAAAAACGAGAGATAGGGAAACCAAAAAAAAAATGCAATTTTTTTCCTCAGTCTTTAGATAAAATTACAGAATACTAAATATAAATAATATTATTACTTTTGTATGCTAACAAGAAAATAACCATTATCGCACCACACACATAGCAAGTAATCTTTTACAAAAAAAAAAATCAATAAACAAAATAGGCTGAGCATGATTTTGAATAAGAGAAGGATATGGTCCTTTTGTAGGGCTCACAATAGACCCGGATGTTGTATGGTACAGCTGCTGGTACGTTGGTGACAAGATGTGCGGTGACCACGCTTTGGGGTGGACGCGGGACATTTCTTTTTTGTGTTTTTTTTTCTGGGTGTGAGTTTGCGCCTGTTTGCCGATTAGGGTGCGTGAGTAGCATTCAATTGTTATTGACTAAAAAATAACTATTATACCATTCCCCCTCTAAAAAGCTTATTTTATTCACTGAAAACAGTGAATAAAAAGCACTTTTACTCGCTGATAAATCGCTACACAAATTGACCATCCTAATAATAATAACAAGAAAATTACTCTTCATTTTAGTAATTGTTCCAATTTTAATGTGCATTTTAATTAATTTAAGCTTCCTTTTTCTTTATTAAATGTTTATTTTCGCTTAAATCTTTCTTTTCCTCGTAGTCATGGTATAGAGTATAGTATGCAACTCTTGAATAAAACGGATTTATATCGAGGGCCATGAATCACTCGCGTCGCTCAGGATTCTAATTCTTGAATCACTCGCTACGCTCGTGATTCATCTATGGCCCTCGCTTTAAATCCTGCTTTTTATTCACTGTTTTCAGTGAATAAAATACGCTTTTTAGAGGGGGAATGGTGTAAACATTAGTATTACTATAATTATTTTGACATATAAGGCTGTAAGCATTGTTTGAAATACACAATGTTACGTACGATATGAACTAGGAATTTTAAATAAACAAATTGAAAATATGTCTAAAATCGATCGAATCAAAGCAATTAAAAGGCCAAGTGTACGTTATTAGATGTGAAATCAAATACAAAGGTATCAGGTATATGTATACTGTTTGAATTAAAGAAATACTTAGTCCCTACAAACCCAACGCCTTTTATGCCGACCTAGACACATACCACAGCTAGACGACAAAAATGGCGGCGTTGACTCACACACATTGATTCAGCCACAGCTGCCCTTACCTTGAATGAATACTGCGAATCAACCATCCAATAATAAAACTTTAAAACTAACAATTTGCACTGATAATGAATTTATCAAGAGTTAGGTAATATCCCAGATTAAACATGAACGGTGATAGAATCCCTAATCTCTTCAAAGTGAGAGTGAACAGGCTTCTTTTGGGTAAGCTCACTTCATCGTCGACTCTGTCTCTGTCACCACTGACCTAGACTAGAGTCAAGAGCAAACCCATCTTAACAAAAAAAAAAAAAAAATTAAAAAAGATAGAATATTATCGTACTAAGAGGCAAATATGTGTATAATATATTTTAATTGTCTGTGATTAGTTATTGTGAGTTCGAGCAGTTTTTTAAATATTCTAATCTTTATATTTTCATATTTCTTGCTTACTATATAATAAAGTATACATATTACTTACTATATTGGTACATCTCTGCTCAACCTTTCAAGGATTACAGACGTGATGTTAAGTAGACATGACAGAATAAAATAACTAAAATCCAAATTTCGAAGAAAATCCGTATCACTTATTAGATAGATAGATAAACCATTTATTCAGTGCACACAAAAGACGTAGCACAACACACAAAAGCTCAATTGAATTCTAACAATTTACATACATGAATATAAAAACATACTTATTAGAATTGTTATTTTTTTTTTATTTTTTTTTTTTTGAGTTGTTAGTGTGATACTCGCAAATTTTAAACTACCACAAACAAGAAACCTCCACATTTTTCAAAAGCTGTCCTCGTTCCCCGAAAATCGAACGCGCCTTCGAAATTCATATCCCATGGCCACCTCAGTAAACTAAAATAAACTCAGGCGCACATCTGCTGTACACGTGGTCACACAAAGGCATGGGGGCCACGAGACCATGGGAAACAAAATTAATTGCCTGTGTGCAGATTCCATGGGGCTGCCAAGAGTGGTCGAAGCTACAAATTGTTTTGCCATTGATTTCTTATAGAGTTTGACGATTGCATTGCCATTATGATTGGAGGTGCTAAGCATGAACGCGCGACGTAAACGTAACGCTTATGCTGAGATAGGAGCCTTTTTGGCCTCGCACAGGTCTTCTCTTTATTCTTTTTTTATTGTTTTCATGATTTTGTTAGATCTAATGTTCTTTTTTTATTTTATTTTCTTCTATTATTATTTGTATTTATTTATTTATTTAACACTTTAAGCACACAAATGTACTGAGGCGGACTTAATGCCATAGGCATTTTCTACTAGTCAACTTTTGGGTGTATTTCCTGTGCGTGTTCCAAATAAAATATTTTTCTTTCTTTCTAACGAAAATTTCGATCGAAAGTATATCTATCCAGGCCCTGCAGTCTCGACATAGTTAGCAATCGTTTTCGGTTGCTAAGTCCTAACAATCCAAATGTAAATGTTGATGTAAATGTTTGGTAGTCTCGATACTCAAATTTATCGGTTGTTACCTACCAGTACCTACCTAAAATACCAGTAACAACCGATAAATTTGAGTGTGGAGACCACCAAATATCGTTACATCTGGATTGTTAGGACTTAGCAACCGAAAACGATTGCTAACTATGTCGAGACTGCAGGCCCTGCTCTATCCTATAGCATTTTGGTTTAATATTTTGCGACAAGCTCAATAAGTATCACCTGTAGATATAAACGAAGTCCTAATAGTAAATATTATAATTATGCTAAACGAGAAATAACCATTTTAAAGTCATTATTATAATTTGCATTACGTTAACTCCCTGTGTTCGTCCAGGCTCACAGTATCGTTAGATTAGACGAGTTGTATCTAAAGCACACTTGTACCCTCTCTGTCATCTTCAAACATTTGACAGAAACAGAATTATGTTTTAAACTCGTTTAGCGCAAAACGTGTTTAGTGATTGGGGGGGCCTAAGAATTGATGAATTTAAAGGAAAAAAGTTAATAGAGGGCCAATGATATTCTCGTACTTAAAAAACGTTTGTATTATACGTATTGTGGTATAGTAACTTTATTATAGGTGCATCGTGTTCACATATAATTGTATAATTATTAATGTATACAAAATATTGTAACACATTTTAAAAGAGTAACGATGGAGTTTCTTGCCCATCCTTCTCCATACGAAACTACCTTTTGGAAGGGGCGACTAGAATCAATTCTATTTATTTTGTAAATTTTGACGTTTAATAGTGCCTTTTATGAAATAAATGGTTTGACTTTGACTTGACATCCCAGTTGCATTATCATCTCAGCGACAATCGATGTCAAAAACTTGACAAAAGTGTAGTTCATAGGTTCTCAACGTGGGTGATAACGGCCACTCGTGGGCGTTTGAGACTTTCAGGGGCTTATGACTCAAGAGAAAATTAGGGGCGTTCAGATCGGATCTTACGACTATGTTAACACATAATATTACCAGTTTATATATAATCGTGGCAATGGCTATTTCAGATTCGCGACAGCTGGTAAGAAAAAAACTTAGGGGGCTCTGAAAACAAAAATCTCTCAGTGGGCGGTAGGCAAAATAGGGTTGAGACTCAGTTGAGAGCATTGACTTATAATAGCTCAATGGTTGAGAGCCTATGGTGTAGATTTACCTAAAGTTGTGCTTTGACAGATTCGGAAATTGCCACTCTGGAGGAATTGAATGAAAGAAAGAAAGAAAAGAAAGACAATGCGTTTATTTACGGTAAACATGACGCAAAAAATAACACAAACACAAAACATAAGAAACGGTTGGGGGAAACATGCGTCACATCCACGCAAAACGGCTATCGCTCAGCATTATGCTGCGACCCTATGCAAGACAGAGCCCCAGCGCTGGTTTTCAGCGACTGAATGACTCAATGTTCGTTACATCTCTTTAAGAGTAAAAGGCCTTAGCTCTGGGATAGATAATGCATAGCTGATTAATTTATTAAAAAAAATATGTGATGTCATAGTGTTGTTTTGTTTTTTTGTAAATACCATTGCTTGTTTTAACTATTTGTTTTTAGTATTACCTAATCACAAAAAAGAAAAAGAATATAATTTAATAATAATAAGCTCGCCCCCTTTAACATAGGACTTGAGGATCCTTCAAACAGGAGCGACACGCGTCACGCCTGCTTGAAGGAGCCTTTAAATGTAACTTGGGAAATGTGGGTGGGTGTACTATAGGTACACCTAGCCTTACCCTACGGAAACACTTGCTGGGCGTGATGTTATGTGCGCGTATCTGAGAATATAATTGAAAAACATTTATTGAAACATCCATCCATTCCAATCCTGTATTCATTGAAACCTTTATTATTTATTCTATATCATCATATCTTTTTCCAACTATGTTGGCTCCGGCTTCCAGTCTAATCGGATGCAGCTGAATACCAGTATCTTACACGGAGCGACTGCCTATCTGACCTCCACAACCCAGTTACAGAGTAATACGATACCCCTTGGTAAGAATTGTTGACAGACTTTTCGGGCTGACGACCCGTAACGACTGTTAAAGATCCACGAATGACAGCCGGGACCAACGGCTTAACGTTCTTTCCGAGGCACGGAGGGGTCTTGGTATGTACAGACTGTCACCCATCCACGGACCAACCGCGGCAAGCGTAGCTTAACCTGATCGATCGATGCGTGCGGCTGTTATTACTTAGCCACAACCCCCATGTTATTAATTCTATATAAGAATAAATATACAAAAGCTTCGCAAAAAAAATTAAACCGCCATTCAAATTACAAAATGGCGTCCGTGTCCTCCAAAATGGCGGGAACAACACGACCATGTAACGGCTAAATATAATTCGAAATTTAAAATTAATTAACTAAATATGTTTTTAGTTCAATGAAACGTTAATGAGCGATAAAAATACGGCCATACGTGTTTTCCTTATCAGTCGGGTCATAGGCCACGGAACAAATAATAAGTATTGTAATAATGTCGAGTACAAACTCTGGACTTGACTAATTATGTTTTTAATTATTTACTTTGAAGTTTTGAACTCTGGGAAGGAATGTACAGTTCGTTAAATTCTGTGTCGAGCTGGATTTTAAGATTCCTGTGAAATTTTCGACTGGTGTGTGAACATCAATTACTTATATAAATAACATCTCTGTTATTATTTTAGACACAATGATTAATGTGTGTGTGTAAATATTAATTAGAGACTCCAATCATTCTTAAGCTCACCAATAAATATTTTTAACTCTTTACATTGCACAATTTTTTCTATCTATTACCACACTTATCTATCTATTAAAACAATTAAAACCCAATCTTAGGGATTGTTTTTCTAAAAGCCTTAATAAAATCTATTACTCAATCTTATATTCAATTGCCCAAAAAACAAAACACAACCATCAATGAGTCACTCTCTACATTACACATTTGCTCATCCCTACATCGACGAACACACGCTACCGCCACGTCCCCGTCTCGTCTCCATCACGTCCTCACTGGGTCCCCGTCCCGTCAGCATACTTCACATGCCTCCTTTCAAATTAAACATTCAACTATTCGTTATATCACAGGGGGTGAAAGGGCTCTAAATTAAAAAAGTACACGTTAGGGTCACCACGCTCTCATATTTTGGGTAGAATCTCTCGGAATTAGGAGTAATGTACTATGAGGGTAGATTGATAGGTAGTCTGTTTAATTTTGTTAATGTGATGTGTTAGTTAATTAAGTAATAAGGTCGATTTGGGAAAGGTGGTTGAACCTTCTGCCAGATGGGTAGAGTCGATATTGATTTAAATATGTTTCGACAAAATAATAGGTTTACAGTCATTTAAACTAACAAATTATAATTAATATGAGAGCAATGGCCGACTAATGTCTCTTTACAAATCCTTATCGTCATATGCCTGGCATCTTCTCAACATGTTAGAGGCTACCAGTCTAACTAGATGCATCTGAATACCAGTATTTTACATGGAGCTGACCTCCACAACCCAGTTACTGGGTAACAGGTCTTGATAAGACTGGTTAATATGTTTAGAGTACCTTTAAACTAGTAACTAACCGCATTGCTATAATTGTCATAACCGTGAACCGACAGAGCCTTCAGGACCTACAGAAACTCAATACTTAGGTACTATAATTATGGGTGCAGCAAAATGTTGTTCAACCAATTTAATTATCAATTCATAATAGGCTACCATTTCCGAAAACCTAGCTTAATTTTATGTTGCCAAATCTCATGTCGACTAATCCATTAATCTTACATTTTTGATTATTAAACCAATAAGCTTTCAGGAAGCCGTGAAAAGAGTCAAAATTCAAAGATCTCATTACAAAACAAGGTTTAACTTTAGACATGGTTTTAAACCATCGAGCCTGTTTTTTAAATAAGGACTTAACTGAAATCGAAAAACGGTTCCTTTTAAAAAAAATGGCAACTTAGTCCGGTCTTTGGTTGTCAATAATTGTTGTATTAAGAACTTTACTAAAGTCGGCATAAATACTTCGAAATACAAAAACTGGCTTGATGGTTTAGGCTCAGACTAAAGCTAGATTGTGTTTTGTAATAGACCGAAGACATTTATTTCAATTCATTTACAAATACTTTTGAATTGTCAAGGAGTCGGTCAGTCAGAAATAAAAAGCTAGTTGTCATTCCAAAGCGTAGTAGGTACCTATGGAGACGAACGGGCAAGAAACTCCAGAGATACTCAATCTTCTAATATAGTCTAGCAAGAATAATGATTACTATAATGATATTGCAGCCATCAATTTTATTCATACTCAAACGAACACTATCCTTCTCAAGCAGACATTCCAGACAAGCAAACAAATTAACACACAACTGCCTCTAATTCAAAGGAATGTGGACCTTAAACAGTTGATACAGATTGCATTACTATAGATACAATATCATATATCACATAGAGTACAATATCGAATGACAAGGAAGGACAGGCGGCGACTCGTAGGCGCCATTCTGAGAAATTAGACGACGAATCAGCGATATTAAGCCTTTAGATACTTATTTATTTTGTACTTGGATTGGAGAGTGGAAAGATGGATGAAAAAACTCTTATAGAGATTTTGAATGAGACCAAAGATAGCAGGAATATACTCTAATGTAATCTAGCCGAAAAGACTGCCTTCTGTGAAGAGTCATAGAAGGCAGTCTTTTCGGCTAGATCAGAGTCAGAGTAGTGAGGTCAGAGGACCCATTTACAAGACTTCATCATCAAAGCATTAAAAGACGGAGAACATTTTGCTGGTCTCATAAAACTTGAAACAAAATAATTATGTAAGCTACGAAGTTGTGCTTGGTAAAAGATGATGTGTACTCTAACAATGATGGAAACTATTAAAGAGGTACACAGGTTGCTAGAGTCAGGATTCTGGTGATGACAACCAAGATTACCATGTTCTGTAGCCATGTTAATAAAATCTTGTCGGTCTTCTACATATTGTACTTCGGTGAGTGTGCCCAAGAACTCCACGACCTAATTCCACCGGCCCCTTTTTCCATCGGTCATCTAGACGCGCTGCAAGTTACCATCCTTACATTGTTGCTATTCCACCAATTCGCACTAAGCGTGTCCAAATGTCTAGGCATCTTCTAGGTAGAGTCAAGAGCAAACCAAAAAAAAAAACTTCACCTATCATCGACAACAAAGTCTTTCTTCAAGTAGGTATGTTGGGGTCTAGGCTAACAGAACGCAGCTTAATACCGGTATTGTACTTGGAGTGACTGCCTATCTCCCTACCCAGTACCTTATTGGGTTACATAGTAAGTTCCCCTTGGTACGACTGCTTGTCTGACTTTCGGAAACCTACACCAACGTGGCAGTAAAAATTAAAGAAAACCATTACCAACTATTTTGCAAACTCAAAGCATTTAGCTCGATAGAACCAGTTACAGGCACTTTTGAACTGTCAAGGAGTGGGTCAGTCAGAAAGATGAAGCTAGTTACCCATTCCAAAGCGTAGTAGTTCCTATAGTAAAATCCACGTGACACCTCTAAAGAGGTTAAAAATAATACCAATGGCTCTATTAATATGACTGAGCATAATCAGCCTATACTGTTCCCACTGCCGGGACACAGGCCTCCTCTCTGTGAGCGGGAGTGAGCCGTTATCCACCACGCGGGCCCAGTGCGGGTTGGTAGATGTCACATGTCTTCGAATTTTTGGTTCTAGGACATGCCGGTTTTCTCACGATGTTTTCCTTCACCGTTTTGAGAGCAGTGGTGATGAAATAATTTACACCAAGTAAAGCCGCCTGTCTGGGGTCGAACCTACGACCTAGTCGCGGCCGTTACTACTAAGTGAGGCACTCCTTCAATTATTTCCTTAACTAATTCCTGATTCCCTCATTCCCAATGCCTCTTGGGAAATAAAACAAAAGACGCTCTAGACTTGATTACGCCCGAGACACGTGATTGTACTCAAAATTGACTGAGAATACCGACAACTACATACGATAGTATAAATTATAGTAATGTTAGAGTATTAGGATATAGTGACTAAAGACTTGTAGATCTTTGACAGTAGTTACGGATAGTCAGAAGCCTAAAAGTCTGAGAACCAGTCTTACCAAGGGGGTATCGTGTTATCCAGTAACTGGGTTATGGAGTTCAGATAGGCAGTCGCTCAATGCAAAATACGGGCATTCCGCTGCATCCTGTTAGACTGGAAGCCGACCCCAACATATTTGAGAAAAGGTAGGCAGATTGATTGATTAATGTGAAACTGTTAGGAGCTCCCATTTTTTTGTGGATTGGTAACATAAGAGATGATAACTTAGTCATGGTAGGATCTGCTGAATGTGGCCTGAAGGCTAAAGGATACGCTTGTTAAGTACTTACATGGTTGTAATTTCAAAGTTTGTGGTGCAAGTGCTGTATAACGTGGTGGAGAAATCTATTTATTTGTGTGGAATCGCCAACACTTATGGCAAGCAATGCTACATTTGTCCACCGGACAAATCAATCTGCTTGGCCATTATCTAACTGTGTTGGGGTTGGCTTCCAGTTTAACAGGATGCAGCTGAATACCAGCATATTACATGGAGCGACTGCCTATCTGACCTCCACAATCCAGTTACAGGGTAATACGATACCCCTTGGTAAGACTGGTTGACAGACTTTTCGGGCTGACGACCTGTAACGACTGTTAAAGATCCACGAACGACAGCCGGGACCAACGGCTTAACGTTCTTTCCGAGGCACGGAGGGGTCTTGGTATGTAAAGACGGACAAATACAGGCTGATAGTGCTAGGGAACAATGAACGAACTATTGTTCAATTGTTTCTACGTCGATTGCCGTTATTTCAAACGTATCCCATTCATCAAAGCTTCATTTTTAAACCCACAATCTCCCTGACCAGTCCAACTGTTAACCTACGTCTTTCAACTGCACCGTTGACGATCTGAACAACGCCTCTGACGTCGCAATAAATGACCACCTACTGGGCCCAAACAGAGATACATACATAGATGTACTGTCGATACGAAACAGACTGAAACAGTATAAAATACAGATGTACCGTCGATGCGATAAGAAGAAGAAGTTTAACGGACTCCTGGCCACACCCTTACCACCACAAGCGTGAAGATGATAGGACTACACAGTATTAAAAAGAGCTCTTTTTGCGTCCAATTAATAGTGATGTATCACGCAGTGAGGTGTGGAGTGTATTAGTTTTACTATCGCCATGTAGTTAGAACATGCTCTTGACATTGTTAGCCAGTGTTCCAATGAATAACATAATATTACGCCATCATTCGAAGGGGTAGGTAGAGGTTTAAATCCACATTTCGCCAGTAGTTATGTTTATATACCATGTAATAGGGGGCGAGCCTATTGCCACCAACCGGGCACGAATCTAGAGTTAGTAGGTGAAATTACTGAAAAAAATTAGTACTGATTTTGCTATTATTTAGATTGGTTACTAGCGGAGGTTTTGGTGTATCTAGTTTGGTTAAAATGTCTTATCTTATACATATATCATAAAGTATCAGAAGATTGTAATTTTTAATGAGTGTTTACAGTTAAATAAGGAGTATGTTATGATCGTACCATTCTCTAGCTTGTGATTACCCCCATGGGAAGTAGGCGTGAGTGTATGTATGTATTTATGCTCCGAGTTAAACATTCCGATAAATAGTCCTACAAAAATGTATGATAAGAAACAGGAAAGCTATTAAAATGACTAACCTAACCAGTCAATTACTATAATTAGGAAATGTCCTAAATACGCCAAACGCACGGTCGTACAACGCAAACTGAAACAACCGCCCGGCAACAGCACGTAAACGTTCTAAAAAAATTACAAACAAAATGAAAACTATTTTCGAGGTATTACTCACCGTTTTCCTAGTATTATTACAGGCACAAATGGTAAACACTCGCGTCTTAAAAAGAAAAAAAAATCACTGTTCGCCGGCCATTTTGAAAGAAATACGTCAAAACCTGACACACGCGCGAAATGGGCACTAACGTTCTAATTTTGAAAAAATATGCCATTTCTGTAAAATGTTTGAGAGGAACGAGCGACCGACGCCGACGGAGAGCAAAATCGCACTGAAATGTAATTTGAATGGAGCTCTGAATGACTATCAGAAATAGTCGAAGGGAGGAATTGGGTGACACGTGTCGGCAGCGCTTTCATCGCTTCTGACAGTGGCGCGTTTCAATTTAATTTTTGCTTTGAGTTTAGAATTTGCTGGCTGATTTTTTTTAAAGTCTGTTTGGTAAGTTTAAACTTAATATTTTTTTGGTCAGCGGTGTTCTAAATATGTCTGAACTTCCATCTGTAGTCGCTGACTGTTACTAGTGTGTTTCAAGTTAAGTTTCTAGAATTTTAATGTATTATAAGTTTCTCTTCTTAGACAGCTTAAATCAGTACACTGCTATACTCTTTATATATTAATAGCTGGTATATGATTCACCGCGGACTTCAACGAACCATAAGTTTGATAGAGGCTTAACATACAATAAGGGGCAAATCCATCACTATTATTAACAAGATATTGATTTTCCTCTGCTTTAAGTTCTCAATAGTTTACCAATGCAGACACTGAAAACTAATCTAATACAACATGCCGTAATTTGCCACAGAAACAAAATATACTAAAATAAATAAAAATCGTTAAGCGCTTTTTAACTTATAGCGATGCTTGGATGGAAGAGTCACTGATACAGCCGACCAATCACGAAGCGTCGTGCGAGCTACAGCGATTCTTAAAGTTTTAAGTCGCAATTCATATTAGAACTACAATACTTTAGTAGATACCAATATTCATGCACATCTGGGTGGATTGGAATGTAACCCTTAGACCAAATTTCACTAAACTGTTCATAATCGGACATAAGTTAATCAAATCAATCATTAAAAAATAAACATCGACGTTAATTATATTTACGTTCTACCAAAAAAATAACACCACAAAAACCAGGCGTTAAATGAATGAGCCATGTATTCACTTATAAATCGGTCAGTTGTCAAACCAAATATAAAGTCGCAATGTCACATGTCAATGTTCAGCGACAATGCATCATATTAGCTAGCCGTTTTAGCCATATAGTACTAAATAATACAATTCTCAATTAAAATGTCAGTTGTGTAGTCAAGTTTGAGTATGTTCTTGTAAAATTTCATTTTATAGATAGCTAACGTTCATTTGCGAAAGGCTTGTCATCTTAATACAAAAAGAGCATTATTTGGGTATGAAAATTTTAAGTTTAAGAGTGCGAAGAAGCATACAGTCACATCTTTCTAGCTCCCTCATTTTTAGGCTTTAGTATAATGTCGTTTTTACAGCAAAAATAATAAAATTTGCTGCGATCACTTTTATATTTAACTCCTAAAATTCAAATTCTGCAAAATTACTGATTTTTTAGTCATGTCACCCTTCCTGCCAATGAGCGATATGTCAAAGTCAAACTGCTTTTAATTTTCCAGTTTTGTTTGATAGCGTTTTGTGGTGTTCGTGGTGTTTTTCTATTGTAAAAATAACTGTAAGTAAACGCGTGAACGTGGCCTTTTGTCAACGTGTGAGAAAAAAAAAATGAATTATAGCTTGATTTAGAAGCATACAGAAGTAACAGAAGTCGTAGAAAATTTTAGACCGTTGCGTTGTCGTCGTACTAAATCGTCCAAGTCGTCAAAAATTTCTAAAACCTTTTGATCTTCATAAATTTCGTTATACACTGTCTCCATTTCGATGATTTGACAACTGACTATGTCGGTTAGTATGTTAAAGGACCTATAGAGCAGCAATAAAATTTAACGCCTAATTAAACATTTAATCATGGATTAGCGCATGGTGAAACACTCACTACGCCTAATGTCCCGTTAATATTTTAACCGAAGATTAAACTAATCAACATGGTATAGTGAAACTGGGCTTTAAGTTGGTAAAATGTTCTGTTAAAGTTGTAATCATTATTTTAGATATATTTTTTAGTTTTTTTTTGAATTCCTCAGTAGGAGCCCGGAGTCTAGATTTGTGCTCGGTTGATGGTAATAGGCTCGCCCCCTATTATATGGGACTTAAACCCAACCTTTTGGCAAATAGGCGTGATGTTATGCAATATTTTTTTAAAACATTGTAAAAAAAATCTACCATGAATGAATTCATGATGAGTAAGGGTTTCAATTTCAATTAATGGGCATTAGTATTTACTTACACTCATGTCCCTTGGTGACGTCACAGGATCACAAGTACCCCTCAAGTACCCTTTCAAAGCGTGGGGACTATTGCATCATCTCTTTTTGTAGCGTAGTCACTATTATGACGTCTTTTTTCTTTCATTGACAATTTTATAGTGTGAAACAGTTGTAGAATAAGACATTGCTGTGTCATGGAAACTTGTATGTACTATCGAGGAAGTTCATATCTATGCACCTTTAGGACTATTTTTCCCTGTAGCGCTCGGGCGCTAACAGTAACTAACGTAAAACAGATGCGGTCATCGTGTTCACGGGATTTTGTTCTAAAACTGCTTAGATATGAACTTCCTCGATAGTACCCCCTTCCATAAAAAGCACGACAAACGAACAACCCCAAAAATTCTTAAGCAACCATCCTTTATGACATAGGTAACGTTTACGCGAACAGCAAAATTTTTTTGACATAACCTAAAAAATGCTTAAGTTACAACATCAAAGTGAGTATTTTAATAAAAATTTACTTCCCAATGTATGTTTAAGAGAACAATTTGAACGTTGCCCGGTATTTGTCATACAATTTTGTACCTTTGTTGGGTTGAAACGGGGGCTAGGGGGTTGAAATTTGCAGCTGCTCTGTTCTATACTGGACAGTGGGGGTATTATTATTTGTTGGAGTGTCTGTTGCTAGGCGGGATTGGTAGGGGCAGTGGTTTTTGCGTGCCAATTTTGATTTATTACAACGTGGCATAATGATAACCGGTCTTCCTTGTTTATTTTTATGCAAAATGACTCTTATTTTTTCTGATAAACGCGATATTATAAAGCTTATATAAAAAAACAGCGTGGAGAGTATTTGGTCCGAGATTAGTAAATCTTTAGTAGTGCTGTCGGTCACACAATTACATTCAAACTACAAGTGCAAGATAGAAACGGGGACTTAATTATATACTTAAGCCAAAGGAAGAGCTAAGTAGCGCTTATGAATTATTATGTTTTACGGTCCCGCCTGACCAGCAACCTAACTGCGCAACATACGCGTAGTCACAATCTGAATCATTTTGAAGGATATTGATAATCCATTGCTTCCTAAATTCGAAAAAAATGTCTGCTAAACAACGTAAATAACGCAATGAATGTTGTTAACTATCAAAATGAAAGCCATTCCTACTGTTAGTGTGTTACGCAATTACCGCGCAGATTACTGCAAACATGTTTTTTTGGATGGAAACTACATGTTTGTTTATTTATTAGGTACATTTGGGAAAACAAACAGTAGTTTAAGCAAAAGCAGTGTTGTACTTAACAATAATATACCTACTACCCGCAACAGTTTCTCATTTCATGTTTATCGAAACCTACAAAATAAGTTTTGTTATTTATTAGTAAAAAATCTGACGGGTATTAGACGGAATAGCTTTTGCACTATTATAATATTATTGTAGATACAATTTTGTAATAAACTTTTGTAGCAGAAAGAGATGGAAGAGGCTTAGCCAGGCGCTAAACAACAAATTCGAAAAAAGAACTTCCCTAAAAACTTTAAAACAAAAAAACGCGATAGCCAATAGGCGGTCGAGAAAAAAAAGTCCTTTTCCATGTTCTTGTGTACAGTTGGAGTGTCTTCCAGTGTTACCAACTTTCAGAACAGTTAGATTTAACGTACTTTTTGCGGGTTGAAAGCATCTCTCTAATAATGGGTTGAAACAATTGGGGGCGAAACTTTTTTAAGGGGTTGAAATTTTGAAACAAAAAAATGATTGTAGCTTTTTTTCTTGTGTTGTGAGTTTTCGGTGTAAGGAAGTTTTTTACGGTTTCTCTTTGTGCGTAAACACAAGAAGTCACGCTTTTTTTTTCTAATATTTTGCGGTATTTTGGCGAAATACGTTCGCTTTTTAACCTTTTATGTACATACACATGTTTAGCGCTAAACGAGTTAAAAACATAATTCTGTTTCTGTCAAATGTTTGAAGATGACAGAGACAGAGTGATGTTTAAAACTCGTTTAGCGTCAAACGTGTTTAATGAATGGCGGTGCAAGTAGGCCTAATTCTATTGTGACGACTAGGATTTCAATTCAAAATGAGTACCTACCTAAGCAGTTACATTACTCCTTAAGCCCTGTTTTTGAGTACTTAAAGAGATCTATATGTACCTAATTTAGTTATGCCTGTCTATCTAATGCTAGTAAAACTCCTAATTCTTTCATAAATGTACCACGTGTTCGTCATAATGGATACTTCGCTTTGATATTGACAAAGATTTTATGTTTGGGTAATAAATAACTAAGTACATAATCTGTTATTTTTATTAACATTATCATTTGCCTAGCCGTCTGCAGCTGAACACCAGTATTTTACATGAACCCAGTTACTGGGTAACACGAACTCCCTTGGTAAGACTGGTTGTCAGACTTCTGGGCGTCAGATTACCCGTAACGACTGTCAAAGATTTACGAAGGACCAACGGGAGAATTTATATGATGATATATTTATATTACTAATAGATTATTACAAAAAAGCCACAATATGCCACAGTATCATGTTAATGATAATATCAAAATAAAAACAGCTTTTTAATGATCGTTAAAATATAAAAATTCCGCAATTACCCCACATTATCACAAAAGGAGCTGTTCAGCTAAAATATACTGAATATCACCCCGCAGTGCTACAAATTCCCTTCTCTAAGCCATTAAATGACATTAAAAAAGCAATATTTCCGTCTGGCAACACACGTAAGACACGGTAAAGCAAATACAATGTTTGCTGGAAAGCTGCCTCGTAATTATACTCTTGGGCTGTAAAGTGGGGTGAGGTAATATTGATGGGCGATGCGGGTAGCGGGCGAATACAATTCTTGCATTCTTCTTCTGTATGTGTCGATACAACTTAAATTTTGTCCGACTAGCGGGGCGAGCACGGCCTCTGTGGTAGGCTTGAGTCACGCATTTTGTCACGGCTTTTGCTCCCAAATTGTGATAAAAATGTGTGACTCAAGCCTATCACACTAAGCCGTGCTCGCTCCCCTCTTTGTAGTCAAATGGATAGCTGTTCTATCATTGGCTTACGTTGAAGACAAGAAAGTTTGGCAATAACTCCTTCTGCACCTGTGGCTTACCAGGTACCTGATTAACGGCATCACTATGTAAATGTCTATTAACGACATCACTTTGTAAATTGCTCCCAAATTGTGATAAAAATGCGTGACTTAAGCCTATCACAGTAGGCCGTGCTCGCTCCCCTGTTTGTTGCCAAATGGATAGCTGTTCTATCATTGGCTTACGTTGAAGACAAGAAAGTTTGGCAATAACTCCTTCTGCACATGTGGCTTACCAGGTACCTGATTAACGGCATCACTATGTAAATGTCTATTAAAGACATCACTTTGTAAATGTCTATTAACTGCTCTCAATTACGATGTTATATTTTTTTTAGATTACATTCTTCTTTGACATAATCTTCTCATTATTTGACGATATATACCTACAATTCTAATTTTCACTCTCTATGCTGTACTAATGGCTTTCGTAGACAGGATATTAATTCAGATTTGTTACAGTTGTAACGGCAATCATGTAATTTGGTTTAAATAGGCTTTTATATTATTTATCGTTTATATTTTGTGAATAAATAGTAAAGTAAATAATTTACTTCCATATTTTGTGACATGTGAGAACGTTGTAGTCCTTTCTTGTAGACTGTAGGTTTGTAGAGCATTTTCCATTTCGTTAAGTACCTGGTACTTGTTGATAGGCTTACACTGGCCTTCCATGCCTATTTACACTGTAATTTGAAAACACTATAAAAGCCATTAATTTATTAATGTGTATCCGGGGAGTTTCTTGCCGGCTCTTCTCCACACGAAACGACCAATTGGAACCGTACACCTAGCTTCTGATGTTTCATAAGCGCCCGTGTAGGCTTATGTGAAATTAAATTATTAATAATAAAATGAATGAGTGAAATTATTGAATAATGTGATTTGACTCCGTTTAAATCCTGAAAGGTGCAGGTGGTTGTGCATGAAACATGCAGCTCGTGCAATGAATAATGTTTTTCTGAAATATTCATACTTAATAAAAATAATATTAATTATAATATATATAAGTATTATTCATACCAGAAGCTACTGCAGGTATTTCAGATAATTAAGAAGGGAAATTCCTCATGTTATCGTTTGCATGTGATTGTAAGAAAAAAAGCTAGTAAACTAATGTTAGTTATAAAAAATAACTAGTATTTGGTTAGGCCATAAGTTTTCTAAAAAGCTTCTACTTTTCTTCGGAGACTTCTTTGAGTTTTAAAAGCAGTCTTCTTATTTTGGTCTTCAAATCAATCTTGTTTAGTCTTACCATTTTCTTATAAAACCAACCCGATTTTATTCACGTCCACTGCGAAACAGGTTTGTTTTGTGCATAATTGACTTATTAAAAGGCCATACTCTTTTATAGCCAAGTCGCAAAACAACGGTTGTATTTGAATATTATTTCCGACTCCCCTTCTTGACTGCCTCGGTGGTCTAGTGGTCCGCTATAACTGCTGAGCATGAGGTACTGGGTTCAATTCACGGGTCTTGCAAGGTGTTACTGAAGTTTTTCCATCTGGAATTTCTCAGTACCTATCAGCCCAGAGACTGGATTTGTGTCCGGTAGATGGCAATAGGCTCGCCCCCTATTACATGAGCCTTAAACAGAACTGGCGAAATGTGGGTGTACTATAGGTGCACCTCTGCCTACCCCATCAGATAATACAGGCATGATTTTATGTTAAGATTTAACATTTAACATTAGGTAATTGCACGTCCCTTCTCGCTGTCCGCTCCGCTCATCAATGAGTCCGCACCCCGCGACCTACATACCATGGTATGATCTTTTAACGCGGCGCTTTGTCTCTCTGCAAATGTGTTCAGAGGCTCTAATAAGGCATAATGTATGCCCGTGACGTAATAACGATGACGTCATGATGTGAGGTGAGCAGTAAATAGTCTTTGTTTGGTAGGGTCTAGTAGAATTAAATAATATTATGATAGCTTTTTATTAACCCTTTGACCGCGCGTGTCGCATATATGCGACAAATTAATATTTTCGTGTCCCTACCGCGCGTGTCGTATTTCTGCGACAGAAAACATGCATGATTTTTTCGTTCTATTTTCGTCCTAATAACTGTGTGGTACAATTAAAACGAAAAAAAATTTTTTTTTTCGATTTGTAGCCGCGCGCTAGGGGCACGGCCATTGATATTTAGCCACGCGCTTAAAGGGTTAATTTTTTGATAAGCGCACATTCCACCAGTCAACATTATCTGCCTGGCCTGGCCCAAATTATGTTGGGGTCGGCTACCAGTCTACATGTCATTTACATGGAGCGACTACCTATCTGACTTCTATATCTACTGGTTATCACGATATACCCCTTGATAAGACTGGTTGTCAGACTTTTGGGCTTCTAGCTACCCGTAACGACTGTCAAAGATCTACGAATGACAGCCGGGACCAATGGCTTAACGTGCCTTCCGAGGCACACAGGGTTCTTGATATGTAATGGTCACCCATCCACGAACCGCGGCAAGCATAGCTTAACCTTCCGATCCGTGGGGCTATATGCTCGAATAATAAATAATAATTAAAACACCTACGTCATGTGACGTATTAAAACGTCTATCATATCATCATGGAATGTGCCGGAAGACGAGATTTGCTAACAATATTTAATTGTGCGAGATTGGGGTATGTATCAGCGTCCTTGCTGCTCCTGCTTCGAAAGCAGCGAGGATGCTGTACAGGCTCGTAAACATTAGTATCAATCGCAGAGGTAGTGTATGATAATTTTTAGTTGTGTAGTAGTATGTAAAGTCGATTTGTAACGATGAGGGTGGCATAGCAACCCTCTTTAGATAAATAAAAATAAAAGCCTTGCAATCGATCCTTGCGGCTATAAGCTCGAATAACAAAGAATCATTAACAACAAAATAGATCTATGATCACGAGCATAGAACAGAAACAGTTGGCAGCTGCACGTCATGACTCTGACAAGAAGGCCTCCACTCAGAATAATAAACCTGGAACTATAGTCAATATAAGCCTGACATCGCCAACTCGTCTTGAGGATGCGTGGTGATCAATGCTCGCGCCATCTCTGGGTGAGAATTTAAATCAATTATATTTAGGCCATTGTCCTACAGTGGGTTCGTAATAGGCTGGTATCATTAAGATTATAATATGACTGTTTGAAATGAAAATTAGACTGACAACAGCTAGAGCGCGATCAGTGTCGGGCTGCATAGAAAAGAAAGAGACACTAAACTTGTGATTTATTGAAAAATATAAAGCAATTCTCAATTATTTACAAAAAATCTATTGATTGGCATAAAAAATTAAAACACTATCACGTTATTATGTTGCTTGAAGAACTATCTGAACAAAAATACAGAATGATTGCATGTATATTAGTATGGTTATATTGGTTTGGTTTGGTTCATTTTTAAAGGTATCTTCGTGACTATTTTCTATCGTACCAAATTAGTTGTATTAGGTTTTCAACACACTATCTAACTATCATACATCCTGAAGAATATCATATATTTTCTGTTTTTTTTTTACTGCAGTGGTTCATATACTTTTAGGCATTATAAAGCATTCGTTAAGAAAAAATCCGGAATGAATGCTTAGTTTAATAAAACAACTGACTCAGTGGGTGTTTTCATTAAAGTGAAGGTAAAAATAACATTTTCACCGTGTAATAACTAAAGGATATTGTGGTTATAAAAACGTATAAATAATGAAGAAAAATTGTGTTGTTTTTCTTCCTCATTTTTTCACTTTTTGTTGATGAATATTTGTAGGTGAATATTAGATGTAAAGCTAGCTAAAACGTTTTCTATTTAATCTGTGGTCATTGTTATTAGGTTGTTTATTGGTAGTCGATATTTCGGATTCATATTATATCAGATTATTAGATTATTGAGAACAGAGTCCTTTTTAGTCACGGCAATTCATTATTTGGCAAATTGACTAACAACTTAAATGGCCCGTATAATCAAATCACAACGGTCATTATTTGATTGTTGTATGAAAGGGCTGAGTATATCACAGCAAATTGGCGTAGTATGTCAATTTATTATCCCTGACAGTACAAGAAAAATGGTCACCCATCTGCGACTGAATCTGAGCTAGCTCGGGTTAACTTAGCAGATCTATTGATCATCACATCATGGGTTTTATTTAGCCATGAGCCCCTTTTATGCCAGGAGCAAAACACTCTTCCATAACTATGTTGCCCCCTTCAAATCCTTTTGGATAACAATATCTATAAAAACGGATGTAATTGGAAAGCCCTTTACGATAATTATCATAAGGGCTATGTGGAGCTACAAAATTTTATGTATACGTAAGTAAATAGACGTAAAAATGGAGTACATAATACTCTGTAATATCCCTTTTAAGTAAGTACCTAAAGCTGTTGTTTTAAAGTACACTAGCTTCTCCCCGGCTTTGCCCGCGTGGAGGTCGCAAATCATCCCGTGGGATTGTCCTACCGGGATAAAAATGTCCTAGGTATATCCTAGCCCATGTCATGGTCTACATGTGTGCCAAATTTCATCGAAACCCGTTCAGCCGATAAGGCGTGACAAGGTAAAAAACAAACAGAATTATTTAGATATTAGATATGGTTAGTCTCCTTCTTCTTCGTGTCTATGGCACGAAGAAGATATACATATTACCCGTCGGAAATATCTACGAACCTCGCTGAGAACGAACCTCATTGAGCCAGGTTCGCAGATATTTCCGACGGCTAGTAATAATATTACATAGTTTTGATGCAGTGAGCAAGTTTGGTGAATGATAGTCCTTTGTTTTCTGTGTGGGAAGAGGCTTATACTTTGTAGAGGGCCAGTCATAGGCTTGTAGCGGTATCTACATCACCACGAGCGAACTGCGCATCCTACTGACGTCACGCACTATCCTACATCGCGCAAGCAGAGTTTACCGCGCAACTAGCATACAACGCCCAGACATCAATCGTTGGGCAGTTGCACACCAGACTCAATACCCGTCTAGTCGGAGGATCCCCCTTTACTATTATGGGTATGAGTGAAATTTACACCCTGTTCCGCATATCTCTCTATAGGTACTCATATTATATGATAGACTATATTTGTTATTTGTTAATATTGTATAATAGCCAATTATTCTTAATCTTGGGTCCTGCCCGTGCTTCGCATCGTTTTTATGACTTGACAAAATATCGAGGATTCTTTAATAAATGTAAGTACCTATATCAAACACATGAAGCTTCCGAAGTAAATTCTCTAAATGATGGTGAAAACTGCATCAAAATCCGATGCGTACTTTAGAAGGACAACATTACAGTCAGGCCCGAAAATCGAATATAATTATATATAGAAGAATAATAATAATCGTGGTTGTTTCTTGCCGGCTGTTCTCCATAGGAATCAACCAATTGGAACCGTGCACCTAGCTTCTGACGTTTCATAAGTGCCCATGTACGCATAGAGTGCTAAAAGGATTTTTGGCGCCTAAATCACATTGACAGGGCGGTGTTGTTGGTAGGTACACATTTGTGAAATAGTCACAGAAATTGTATTAACAAAAACAAGATGGCGGTGTTAGTTCAAAATAAGGCCACGTTTTATGATTAATTAAAGAACTTTGTAGCGTTTTAAGTGAATGAGTTATATTTTAAATTAGAATTTGATACTTTTTCAAGCCATCGTTGATTTTACTTTAATATCACACGCTTGAGAACCACTATCTTTTCTACGATATCTCTGTTATCAACATATTCACACACTATGACGAAAGACCTCTGTGTGCGTCTGATAGTACAACTAATAATGATAAGTCACAATCATTATTAATAATGTCCGCCTTTAACTGTTCCAATGCAGGTCAAAGACCACTTCTCATACGGAGATGGAGCGAGCATTGATCACCACGCTTGCTCGCTGTGTGATGACGACTTCTGACAAATAAACCTTGGTTTTTTTATCACGATTTCTTACTTAAAAGTCAGTCCACCATAAATGACACCAGATTAAATTGAAAACCTGGGTTTTTAGGAACAGGGGGTGAAAACTTTTAGTTTTATTTTGGGGATGACAGAAAAGATTTGTGGGGGTGAAATAGAAAATATTTTTGCTACATAATAACTCTATTTTTTTTAAAATAATTTAAGAGCCCCCAGTCTTTAAATTATAATAATAATATGTAGGTACACCCCCCGTACACAACCACCCCACAGGTACACCTCTGCCCAACCCATCGGGGAAACAAAGCTTGAAGTTATGAGTTACAAAATATTATTTACAAGTATGTAAAAAAGGGAGGAGAAAGAATAATATTAGGTACATTAAAAAAAAATCGTCCGCATCGCTGTCAGCAGGAAAAGTGCCGAAAGGCTGGCAGCAATGCACAATATTCGTTTTATTTCATTATAAGTTTTGACTATACTTACTCTTTCATAATATCTCGGCACAAAGGAAAATGTTTTTCATTAAATACTTACTCTGGATTCTATTAAAACTTATCTAAATTAAAGATGGCGGCGCTACAATAAAATATACCTAAACCCTTGTTGAAAGGGTACGGAAACGACTCGATAACGGTACGACTACTACAAGACTCCGGGCGGGTGGACCGGATCTGACGTAATACTGAGGTAAATGTGGCCAGATTATAAAATATTTGCACAGATAATGTTTTACTATAATGTTTGCGGAAAATTGGGTAAAATGTATTCTTTTTAGGTTGTTTTTTGAGCTTGATAATAAGTAATACGGCTTTACTTAAGGACGCAAAAAAAAAAATACTATGTATTCCTCTTTTTCTACCCAAAGTTAGTTTTATTAATGGTAATTTTCTGAATTTGTCAAACCGAACATGTGACAAGATCTGAAAGTTCTATTTTTACTAGGGATAGGTATATTATTAGAAAAGGCATTAGTTTTTCCAAATAGCGATATCAAAATCATCTAAACATCTCTTTCCCTAGTCCAAAAACGATTCCTGATTTTTTCACAGGCATCCAGCACTTCATAGCATACTATCCACGTCAAAAAAAACCTGCGAAATCAGCAATTCTTCCGCAAAAAAAAAAAAATACTCGTTGCATATTAAATAATAAATTGGACTCACCTAGCCGCATGATCTCGTGTGGGCAGCTTCTGTAAATAAAAAGGGGTGTGTGAGTAACCCTTATGAGTAGGGGGAGCATTTTACTGTTGGGATATTTCCTGACTGATATAAAAGTGTGCTCGTTTCCTGATTTTGGATTTGATTATTAAAATTATTAATGTTGTAGATTTTATTCATTAAATTGGTGCAATGTATATTTTACCCGACTATGTACAAGAAAGAAAGAAATTACTAATTGTATGTTAAATACAGTTAAAGATTTTCAACAGAGAGGCAGGTGCAGGAATCATACTGTAAAGAAAATACAATTTGTATTTGTTGATCATTACATTACCAACTACTGCAAATAACTGAAAATCGTGCAATGATTATCAAACATTGGCAGCAGACTTGTCAAAGCAAAACCTAATCTCCTACATAAAGTATTCTCAAAAATATAGTGAACTGTTTGTGTTCTTTAAGAGAATAAATTCTTTTTAAACCGAAAAACCCTCATAACACGAAGTTGCAAAATGCTAACACATAATTACTAGTACAATCATGGGAAAGCCTCATTCCATTGTCCGCACAAACCCACCTACATCTCCAAACCCCACACATCCGCATTAACCCCTTTATTTACCCAATTTCACCCCCCTTTAACCCGAAAACCTCATTATCTTTATACCTCAAACATTTAAAACGACCGCATAAAAACACATGGACGTCCTACACCCAGTTGCGGTCAGTGGGAACCCGGTAATAACCAGTTGTAACCGCTTCAGCCTGGTTCGAACCGGAGTTCAATGGTACTTTGATGTTGGATCGCTGCTAATTTTCAATTTTGCGAACTTTAAAGTATCAACGTTGGAGATTAGTATTGTGGTTGACTGAAGCGTTTTTTTTTGTGATTAGGGCCTTGAGTATTTTGTTTAATGTAGCAAATAATTTGTAGTAATAATATCAGACTGATACCGGTAAAGAAAAATATCGTGAGAAAACCTGAACTTTTTGTTATCATAAGTCTGAAATGCTAACCCATCTTGAGCAATCGTGGTGATCAATGCTCGTGTCATCTCAGTATGAATAGAGCATTTGCCCTGCAATGGGACAATAATATGCTGGTATTATTAAATCAAACTGTGGGTCATTGGCCCAGTGCAGTGCAAAGTCCTCTTAGGAGATAAGGATCAAGCATTGATCTTAATCTAGCTAAGGTACCGCGCGCTTGCGCCGCGTGCAAATACTCGTAAATCCAGATTTTCTCACAATGTTTTCCATTATTTTAAATCCTAGTAGAAACGTCATTGTATAGGGTTGAAGTTGAGGTAAATAAAGCTTCAGATTTCTGGTTGATAATCATATTAAATTCCGGTTTCTAAAAGCCTATTTAATTCCGGACATCTGCAAATCTAACATAATTATACGTATGACAACGTTATCAAAATGCTAAGCTTTCATTTTAACTCTATGGTAGGATGCCTGTCAAGCTTACAGAAATTAGTTTATTGTGGTCGGCAAGGCAAACTTTGCTTTGCCGACCACGTTACTCAATAACCTCACTTATCTGAACGTATGTGACTAATAGTATAACCATAATCAACCTAAAATGTTCCCAATGCCGGGTCTCAGGCTTCCTCTATGTGAGAGGGCGTAATCCTTAAATCCAACATAAGTTCTGTTCCAACAACGATAAAAAGGCAAAATAATCAAAAACCGCCAGCCCTAACTCCAGGTAACAACAAAGGACCATAATCAACTAAATTCAAACTCAAACTTGCAAATCTTAAACCGGCTGGAACCGGTTAAAACCGCTTTCAACCGCTTAACGAACGGCGTACAAACTGGACCATTTTTTTCTATTTCACCCCCTTTATCGCGAAATCTGTCGCCAATTACGGACGTTTTCGCGAACTTTAATTAGTAACTGCGAATTTTCAAGGAGTTTCGTGTTCGCGAAATAGCGGGTACCTGTAATTGGTAGTTTTGTATTACTTTAGAAAATATTGTCGATTGAAATTTTAGTACCTACTTATTGTGAGGGACGAACTTTTAGGGGGCGGGCAGTGGAGTTTGGCGACTGGTTTTTGAAAAGACGAAGTTTATATTTTTGTGTTTTTTTGCGAGTGAATTTATTTTGATATAATTGAGTAGGCAAAATAATTTATTTAATTTCTTTCAAGCAGGGGTTGAACCGCGGTCAACCCCTATAATTGAAAATGGAAGGAGCGTCCAGTTTTTATTTAATTATTTAGATTAGGATAATTAGACATTTACAACGAATGAAGAAATCAGTAGGTACCTACTTACAATACAATACAGACAAACATACAATATTATTATTATTCCTTGTTTCCACCATTTCCTACTTAAAACAATCCCGGTAGTTCTGTTTTTATTTAAATGAAATGATTTAAGAAGTGACCCCATTGTAAAGCATTATAAATGGCCGATTATTTAATTATTTTACAAAGGACTGATGAACCAACAGCAACCAAGTAAATAGAAGTACCAACAATGTGACTAAGATCAACTTTTTGCGCGTTTCACTCGACGGGGGGCGTAGCTCAGATGGTAGAGCGCTCGCTTAGCATGCGAGAGGTACCGGGATCGATACCCGGCGCCTCCAACTTTTCTCTTTTTGTTGTTTTTTACATTTTATTTGCAAAGTTTTCATTTTCTAGATTTTAAAATAGGCAAGCGTGTTCACTGAGTAGGAAATAACAAATCAAAACGCGTATTCTTGTAATCTTTCGCGGTATGCATTTTCAAGCGGAGTTACTCGCGTGGAAGCCGATAATGCATTCGAGAGAATGTATGAAAAGTTTTTGCTATTCGATAATAGATGGCAGTATATAGAATTTTAGTTTGTGTTGGCATTTCTTTTAATATGACCGTGCATTCTGTTTTTTTTGTTGTTATAAAAGCGATAACAAAAATATTAAAATATTTTTCTAGTTTGTAACTGGATCACAACAGGAGTTTAAAATATTATTTCAAGCTCAGCTATTCTTGGTACAATAGAGCTTCGGTATCTATTTACTCGTAAAGCGTTCGTAGAGATTTAAAATGGATTATATTACTCGGATATCTGGCAATATTATGGCTAGAAAGGCTGACTACCGAGATGACGACTAATAGAGAAGGTTTGGCTGAAACAGACATGCTGTGCTGACTCTATATATTAATTAGGGACAAGGAAGAGAGAATGATGATCTGGCAACTAATCCGGCAAATATTACTAGTATTTTTTACTAGCTTTTTTCTTCCTTGGAACCATTTTAATCAGAATCCTATCACCAAAAGTCTTTATTTGACACCCAAAACCCACAAAAAGATCTTTTTAACAAAATCGCCAAAAAAAGCGGCATTTCAAAATGGCTTCGTTAGATTATGTTCCATAGGGCGCGATTGTACCGACCAGAATAGAACATTTTTTGCAAAAAAAAATGCATTAGGGCTCTATACAGACTTCATCATGAGAAATCATGTCAGCCAGTATTTAAGAAACTTGGCTTGTTATCGCTACCTTGTCTTTATATTAATAAAATATGCATGTTTGTATGGAAACATAAGGATTTATTTAAAATAGCAAACGATGTAAATCCTCGCAGCCGACGAGATCCTCACAGACTCGTACTTAACAGTGCTCCCAGGCTTGCTAAGTACAACAAAAGCTGCTTAGCTATGTGAGTATAACAAAATACCTACCTAGTAATCTGAAAATGTTAAACTCGAGATATGCTTTTAAGAATAAACTATATGAATGGTTAATTGATAACAACTTCTATAGTATAAAACCATTCCTAGAACGAAAATAGTGTTGGTGTAAATAATAATATTTTTTTTAAGGAAATTGTTATTACTTACAAATATTTGCATGCTATGTTTAATCTTGGCAAAACGTGTCTGCTCCATTTTTGTACTATAAGACCATTTTATACCATGTTTCACGCAAATAAATAAATAAAATTGACAGTTCATATCGGTTTTGGCGGGAAATCTGACATTTGACATGCAAATGGCATTAGTGAACATTTACTATCTTACGACGCACTTTTTGGTTGATTTGTGTTTTTTAAAGTAATATAGGTATTGATCTGTATCTACTAGTTTCTTACTGTCTATCTATCTGGTTTTTAAAGTTATATAAAATACCTACTTACACTTTGCATTTTTCTCGTTGAAAATGAAAGTGAAGTGTCAAAGCGTATTTAATTTACCTTCGCTAGAAATGATTTTCAGTTTCATTTTCTTCTTGTATTTCCCTAAGATCACAAAAACAGTAAGGTAAGTTCTGCTCAACTCAAACTAACAAAATAATCTCCAACCATACATCGCCATAAACAGAATCAGAAACCACAATAGAATCCTAAAACAGACCACAAAAACGATTTTTGCTATCTCAGCGCAACCACAATGTTCCAACCAATGTAGCCAACATAACAACGTAAGTATTAAACGAAAACTTTAATCAACTGTTGCCAAGCTTGTAAACTTAGACGTCTAAAGTATCTATAGACATTATTATAGCATAATTTCAAAGTTTTGGCCTAAACGGGCACGCGAAGTATTCCATTGAGAATAGTTGGCAGCAGAATTTGTGTACAGCGCCATCTAGCGGCGGATAGCGCGAATAGCTTTGTTCGAAGAATGTACGTTGATTTATTGTAGGTAAAAATGTTTGGCGGGCAATTTGGCGAATAATTTTGGGTCGGAATGGCCGCATTGATTGTTTGGGGTATTTAGTTGATATTTCTGTCAGTTACGAGGCGCAAAATACGGGAGACATCGCAATAATTGATTTTAAATTAATTTTAGTGGCAACCAAATACTGGGTAGCGGTACCAATTTCTTTATAGTTTTATTTTGCATTGCCTTAATAGTTATCTATTTATAAAGGTTTTTAGAATACTTCTGTAAATTTTTTGATGATTTGTGTGTCAAATATTCTGTATAATTAAGCTGATTTTAGTGCTGTGACATCACCAAAAAAGTTGGCTATTTGATTGTTATCGATAGATAATTTTCAGAACTGTTTATTGCTTATCAATAACGATGAAAAGAAGCAAAAAAAATGTTTAAGTAATATTATTAAATAAACAGTAGGCAAGTCTTATGATAATAATATAAATATATCATAAAAACCTTTGTCCAAGTCGTAGGTATTTTGACAATAATCATGGGTAGGTACTGAAAATTAATACGTATTATTAACATAGTTTTTTAAGCATTTCTAACACTTTATAAAGCACATTTGTCTTTAATAAATAAAATATACTTAAACAAGCTACCTACTGATTTCTTAAGGGAGTATTTGACATTACGTGACATTTGAATGTCATCGTTTTAACAATGGAAAACCGGTAATAGGGTTGACGCCATTTTGAAAATGCCATGGTGGCCTTTATCCAGCTTTATGGGAATTTAATAGCGTGTTTTTATGGAACGAAGAAACGATGGATGGACTATATGAAAGATGATATGGCTAGAAAGGAGGTGACTACCGAGATGACCACTAAAAGACGTGTGGCGCTGACCACTAATAAATTGGGATAAGGGGAGGAGAATGATGAATGATGATGTTACCATGGAAATAATTGGTATGACCAAGTAAGAGTAGGTTTGAAACTCAGAATACAGATTCTGAGGTTTGAAATTGGCCGCAATGACAGAGAAGTTGTGTGAAAAGAATAAAGAATGAACATTTTTGGAAGTGTTGAAATTGTTTTTTCACTATATGGCAATATCACCCATGAACTCTACGAGACCGGCTCGACCTAGTGTGGAGTTCATAAGCCAAATGCTTCCTTTGCGTTGCGTCTTATTGTGTTTTTAGTAAACCTAGCTATTTATGTAGACTATAAGGAATCGTAAATACTGGTCTGGCAAATAAACATTCTTTATTTATTTATTTGTGTTTTTGGTTGTGTGTGTGTGTATTTTATATGTGTTGTGTAGAATTCGATTATCATATCTGCGCATCCCATGCATGGGAATGTCATGCGGAGAAATGGGGAAAATGTCGTGGAAATAGTCTAAATAGGGAGTCAATTTAGATGGCTATAAGAGTCAATGTGAAAGGCCAAAGAAACGAAAGATGGAGTTATTATGGTGAGAAAAGAAGTGATAGGGAAATGGCGGCTTATAGAGATATACGGAAGAATAAAACATGCTGCACCGATTACAAATAAATTGGCAAAAGGAAAAGATGATAATGATGATGGTGTCAACTGTCAATACTAACAAAAATTAACCATAGGTACAATTTCAGACTGAATGACCTTTCAGATACCGAATGTAAGTAATATTTTAGTAACAATATCATTTAAAAGAGTGTCCGTGAAGTTTCATGCCCGTTCTTGTCTATTGGTACCTACTACGCTTTTGAATAGACCTCTAGCTTCATATTTCTGGCTGACCGACTCCTTGACAGTTCAAAAGAGCTTGTAAATGGTTTAATTGAAATAAGTAAATACTTTGAGATTGAGTTTGAGTTGAGTTTCAGTTTGAATTAGGTAAGATAAATTCATTCCTGTTATTGGTTACTTTTTGATTACAACAAATAAGTAAAGACTCGTTTCATTACAGAGAGATGAAATGACAGGGTAGGTAGCGTTTGTCAAGTGACAGATCATAATTTTAGGGTAGGTATAAATAATGAATCCATTTTACTTAATTTGTCAGGGAAAATGGGTGCGTTTTCTTTGGTATTTTGATCATACAAGACTTTAATGCGTCTTTCGAAGTAGATCTACTTTTGAGAAGATTTTAGACCAGTCAGTTTTGCATATTGGTATATTATAAATCGTCCTTGATGTCGCAAGAAAACGGTTTTGCTACTGGGAAATTAATAGTAGAACCGGGTCTGTGTCTATTGTGCCCGGTATTTGGCGAATGGCAAAAACTGTAGGATCACGGATGAAAAATATACAGGCGCTAAAAATCGTTTGATGTATTTCAAAACGATTACTGCTATATATTTCAAAACGATTACTGCTATATGTTTCCTCCGAACACAGACCAATCAATCGCAGACCCGAAAAACATCATTAAATTCACATCAACCGATATATCAATCATCTGCCAAAGATTAAAAAATATCAGCACAAAAACAGATAGAACACAATCATAAAATGTTCTTTACAAACCTGACAAAGACATTTCTACCTACCTATATTTTTTAATACTTTATACATTTTTTTATATACAATGTGTTTATCTTTTAATCGTTTGGTTGTGCTTTTCATTTACCTGGGGTTCAAAAGGAGCCACATCCTTTTGTGTTGGACTGTAATTTGCAAAGGGAGAACGGTCGTCGCGACTTTTATTCTGCCTAAGAATTTTTGCAAGAGTTCTGAGATGTAAAAATGAGTTTTTAAGTTTTTTTTTATGGATGGCTGGTGTTTTGTTGATGGCTGGTGCTTAGGGATTTTAAGTTGTAGTTGTTATTAGGTTATGGTCTGGAACAACATGGTTGGGTTTATGACAGTCGTTAATTTTACTTATACCTATACCTGATTCTGTGTCTCCATTTGAGTAAAATGTTGTGACACAATTTCTGAATGGATGATCAAAAAAATCTCTAGCTCAGGTTTGAAGCGGGTTCCTGTACCTATCTCAAAGGCTTTCGAACCTGTTACTGTATTAGACTGTGTATTAAAAACAACTGGTCATTACAAGAATGATTTTTTCTTATTTAGATAATTATTTAATCAATGAAATTATTAATATTTATTTATTTTTTATTATTTTTGTATTTCCTATGCGTGTCCCAAATAAAACATTTTCTTTCTTTAATAAAATTACTTTATCATGTATAGCTATGTCTTGGAGACAAATCTCTTATTAATATATTCCAGGACATTTTACATTTCAGGTTTTTATAGGTGGTTACGGAAATAGCTTCTAATTACTACATTAAGGTCCCTGACTGAGCAGTAAGCCACGTTGCTGCCAAACCAATAATTTTGCCACGGTATGGGCTTTACACATAATACAGGGTGGCAGGACATTAACACCTATGTAAGTCTAAAACTATGTTGTGTTACCGATATAAATATGTGTACCAAAATCTAAAGTCATTTGTTCAAATTAGGTTGAGAAGCAGCACTTTTAGAACGTCAAAATTACATAAGACAGTCCCCCAAAACGCCCGCCCTTCACCACTTCCTAGTGCTTTAGCTGGGAAGAAGTGGCGCTACAAACTCCCCAGCAGCATGTTAGGTTAGAAGAACTTATTTTATTGGTGGGTGTTTTGAAACTGAATGAATAATGAAAGGAAAAAAGAATAATGAATGATGTTCTGTGTGGTGAAATAAGCATTTCACCTGAACCTATAAAATTAACCTATCATCATGAACTCTAACAACAATGATTACCTAGACGACTAATTATAATCTATTGTCATTGTTTTTTATTTCTTTAGTATGGTATAGTTTAGTTTGTTAATAATATAAATGTATTAAATTTTAATATTTTTCATTTGGTTATGATAATTGAATGTGATAACTAATGTTCTTTAAAGTTAATTTTGAATGTTCTGTTGTATTTATTACTAATTAATTAGAAATTTTATTTAGAATATTTGTGCGCCGCTGACGGTAAGACATAGCGCTCATTTTTATAAACATTTTTATTTACCTGTGTTCTATAAATATAAATATTTGAATTTGAAAAAATATCTAAATCAAACATAATACAGCCACCTTCTCCGCTAATTCTACCGGATCAGGATGCGAAGGTACATACGCAACATTAATAATATGGTAACGTTCCCCTCTCTAAAGACACGCACACTACGCCACTGTGTGTGTGTGTGCGTTCAGGAATGTGCATAGCATATGAAGAGGGGTCTGAACTAGTGATGGGATAACGGTATATCGTTGTTTTTGGTGAATTTGAATGTGGATAATTATTTCGTTGTTTGTTTGGAAGATCATTGGCAAGAAATATTCCGGAATAATTATTATGGTGAAATAAAATTGCTTGAAAGAAAACAGGTTTGCAAAAATGATTAAAAATGTTTGCGACATTTCTCAAAATATTTAAAATTAAAATTGTCAAGTGTATGTTATAGAGTAGACGACTTATTCTTGTTTAATTACGAGTATTAAAACCAGTTGATTTTTTCTGCAAAACTATCTACCTACTCATTCATGAATTAATTTAAATTAACATTTTATTTTTGCTAAAACATGAAATAATTGACTAATGGTTGTCATTAAACATAAACATGACGTTCATTTTTTAAATAGATGTATTTTTTTTTAAATATCTAACGAAGTAAAATCAAACCCAAATAAAACGAAGTAAAACGAGTAAAACCATTCACAAATTACAAACTAGGCGTGAAAAATCAATTGTCACAACCTTAATTGACAGCGAAGAGCGGGTAGGTCTATAAAATGAACGAATGAATTGAATTAAGAACACCCCTTTTCAGCAGTCGGCTATTATTTACTTACTGCTTTTACACAAAGTATTGAGTTTTATTGAATGTGAAATCTAGATGGTTTTCAAGCATTTCTTGATGTTTCAAAATGATTTTGGAGTTTCGCTGTTTCCTGTTAGAGGTTTAATGTTTTTGCTTCTTTTGTTTTCACGTTTTGAGGTAGCAACTAAGTGTTTAAACAAATCTTCAAAGGTGTTGAATTTTTTATTTAAGATGGGTTTGGTCTTGACAAAGTCTAGGTCACTGGTGACAGAGACAGAGTCGACGATGGAGTGAGCTTACCCAGAAGAAGCCGGTTCATTCTCACTTTGAAGAGATTAGGATTGTATGCGTTCGGAAACACAGACGCGGGTAGAGAGTTCCACTCTTTTGCTTTGCGCATAGCGAAAGACATTTGGAAACGCTTAGTGCGAATCGGTGGAACAGCAACAGAGCTCTGCATGTATCAGAAAGTTGGGGTCATATTTGAAGGTGTGGTGCAGACCGTCAAACTGAACAACTTTCTCCATGGGACCGCGAAAAATAATCAGTAATCTCATACATTTGGGTCGAGTAGGTATTGAAGTTTTGTATGGGCCAGTTGATAATATTTTCGCGATTACGATGTTGATCCCATGAAATATGACTTCACATTACTGATACGCGCTGTATAAACAAATTCATTAGCCTCTAATCAAAATTATAGGTGCACGGTAGTACACGTTACCATATTTTTTTCTTTATTATCAAAAAACCAAATAATAGTCAATATAATGAAAAAAGGCTGAGCATCAGTACTTTTTGAACGTCAAATTTACATAAGACAGACCCCTCAAATCGCCCGCCCTTCACCACTTCCTAGTGCTTTAGCTGGGAAGAAGTGACGCAACAAACTCCCCAGCAGCACTGCTGCTCTATAATACTCATCGTTCTGTGTAGATGGTTATTTGAAGCTAACAATCGAAATGTATGTGATTCTCTTGCAATGGACTCTGCTACATCAAGATTTCGATTTTCCTTAAAAGCTTAACAATTTTTATGTCCAATTCGTTTACCACCTCACCACTCAAAATGTTGTCACTTAAAACACCCATAAGACGATGGTCTACTAACTACATCGCCCTTAAGTAAATTGAATCTGATTTCGCTAGCCAGAGCCATGCCGCCATACTTTTCAATTAAATTCTATTTAGTGAGGGAAACTCCATCAAGTCAGTTAATAACTTGAAAATTACTATTAGAGGTAGGTGTTAATTAATGATGGAGCAGAGTAATAGGAAGGTGGACAGGTCAACTGTGAAAGTGTTAATAGAATTGTCGGTCCAAGCGTGATGATTTTGATCATCTTGTTAAAGGAGGATTTTGATATAACATAACATTGATTTGTTAGGCAGAGGTGCACTCACATTTCGTCAGTATTATTATGTCCATCAGGTATACCCAGATAAATTAATTGTTTAAAAATTGTACACCTTACGACGATTTGCCGTGTTAAAGCTATTTCATATAACTTACAAAGAATTTCAGTTTTGATTGGAATATAATACCAATTTAAGTTGGTAGTCGATTGGCTTAAAAATGAATATATCCTTTAAAGTAGCTATATATTAAAATTTCCACCCACACTAAAACCTACCTAAGGAACATATCAACGAATGAAGAAAAATCTCTCAAAGATTCACAGACATCTATATGGTCCTTTCATGATCTGACCAAGATTATGTCTTGTGTAGTCTGGGCTTTAAAAGAGACTTTAACACCTGCTTTTGTTTCGCCATTTCTTCTCAGGGATAGGAAATGTCGACTCCTTCTAGATTATTATTTTTTGGTATGTGACTTCTAAAAGTGATCCGGATATTCTATTTGAAGAATAAACAATTTCATTGAATTGTGGCACCGATGGCACTATTTGACGAGAAGACTGAGAGTATTAAGGACAAAAACACTAAGATATTATTAAATAAAAAACAAATTTTCTGAAAGGAAAGCCGTTTGATTGAAATAACACAGTTAAATAACATCCACATTCTGCGCAAGATTGATTTTCTGGTTCGACACAAATATTTGTAGGCCCTGAGATATTTGATTAGAATTTGATTGTAATACCAACTGGATTTGTGCCAGTGATATTTTGTAATAAATAGCATGTGAGACTCAGATAAATCTAGGTTTACTCTCAATATCGTAAAAGAGCAAAATCCCTTACAATAAATAACATTTGAAATGTTAAAACCTTTTTTCTTGAACTACGAGTAATTAGGTTTTGATGAGTGAGTAAAACACATTCACGATCGCCTCGTAGGTCTAGTGGTCACAAGCGCTACTATTAAGCATGAGGTCCTGTGTTCGATTTCCAGGTCGAGCAAAGTGTTATTAGGTTTTTCCATCAGAAATTTCGCAGTCGCAGCCCGTAGTCAGGATTTGTGCCCGGTTGATGGCAATAGGCTCGCCCCCTATTAACATGGGACTTAAACTTAACTGGAGAAATGGGGTGTACTACAGGTGCACGTGCTCCTCTGCTCAAGCCATCGGGGAATTCAGGCGGGAAATAAATAAAAAAGGAATCTTAATAAGAAAGCGAATAGCAGTGCTTTTAAAGAAAAAACAACTAAAGTGAAGAATAAATCAAGAGTCAGTGATACTGAAATAAATGCGGCTACAAAAGGAACGAAGGAAAATTCTCAAGGACTAGTAGAAGGATTAGTGCTTTCACAAGAAGCGAAAAGTACAGGTGACATTTTGTTGTTGCAATCGTGTGCTTGTACGTAGAACTAGTCTATATTATTATTTCAGCGGGATAGTTGCGTAACACACTAACAGTAGGAATGGCTCTCATTTTGACAGTTGAACAACATTCATTGCGTTATTTACGTTGTTGAGCAGACAAATTTTTCAAGCATTGAAGCAATGGATTAGCAATATCTTTCAAAATTATTCAAATATGTGATTGATAGTGTGTTAAGTATTTAGGGTGTAGGGCTATATGGGTACTTTAAATTTAAAACAAGTTAGGAAGTATGTGTAGAAAAGATGAGGCATTTTGGGCTCATGCCTTTTCCAACTATTTTGGTGTCGGCTTCCAGTCTAAACGTAGGCAGCTGGATACCAGTATTTTACATGGAGCGACTGCCTTTCTGATCTCTACAACCCATTTACTGGGTAATACTTGGATGGTACTTTAACAAAATGCTGATTGAGTATTACAAGCTAACTTTATGAACACACTACTCGTAGCTGCCTTCGGCTTTGCCCGCGTGGAAGTCGAAATTATCTCACGGAAACGTGCTTCCGAGACAAAAAGTATGTGTAACCTATGTTATTCCTTATAACAAACGCTATCTGCCAGTGAAAGTCATGTCAAAATCGGTCCACCCGTTTCGGAGATTAGCCGAAACAAACAGACAGACTGACATATAAAAATGTAAAAATTTTGGTCTTTTGATATAAGTACCGTATATAGGTACTTTCGTATTCATTTAGTGAAAAGCTGCTATTTTGACATTATAAACAGACCCTTCCATTTTATTTAATTGTATATATTGTAGTATTTAAAAGACGTGTTTATTTTCATTTAGATATATTTTTAGGTGTCGACTTCAAAAAAGGAGGAGGTTCTCAATTCGTCGGATTTTTTTTTTATGTACCTATATTCACCGATTACTCGAAGACACCTGAGTCGATTTGCAAAATTGTTTTTTGTTTCTTCCCAGGTGGTGCCATTTAAATTTTATCGAAATCGGTCAAGCGGTTTAAAAAAATCAACAATAGATAATAATTGAACCGACTTCAAAAAGGAAGAGGGTTTATTTTATGTTTTTTACGCCATATCTCCGGCAATTTTGGATCGATTTATATATTTATTTATTTAATGGATTGAATACGCCTCAAGGGTGGTCTCATATAAATTTCATTAAATTTGCTTGGATAGTTTTCAGTTAGCTTCAATAATACGTATTTTTTCCACTTAGTGTATTGATGATGTTAACAACTTTAATTTCGGAAGTCAGTGACAAAAAACGAAAATACAAAAGCAAAGACACCGAGTTCGGAAATTAAAGTTATTTTTCAGTTTGTAGTGTTTTTTGGTCGTCGGTTGATTTTTTTATAAAAAAGTTTGTTGTATTATTTTAATCTGTTCATACATTAGAAACTACATATTTTTCTGTAATTCTTTTTCGTATTTCAATGTCAGTTCTCAATCTCTCTGAAGTGCTTTCCATAGTAGAACTTACAATTCCCTAAACGAAATTTCATTTGGATTTGGAGTGATTTTTAATGACCAAAAACTGCGCTGCATAGCACGTTACTTAAGTATGAAAAATCTCCTTCAACTCTCTAAAACAAATCATTAGTAACTACTAAATCACTACAAAGTGGAGTCATTAACTATAAATTGAGCCTAACTATGAAATTAATTATCCTAATAATTGTTAGAAGGAGGTTCGAGCCACTTAGACCTGTCTGCCTCAATGATTTATACGTCAAATAAGTTGGACTTCAGATTTGCTTTGTCTAGAATTTTGCCTAGACTTCAGGCTACATTTGGACCAATTTAATGCTTGTTTAGGTCGTAAAACACTTTTTTGTTTCCAGAGGATTTTTATTTTCTTATAAAAAAATTGTCACCATTTATACCATAAATTAGTAGCAAACATATTGTCAAAAGATTTCATTTTTGCGCCAAAAACATTAGAAGTAGGTATGAATTGACGTTTTAAGAACATTATGTTTTAACAGCAAACACAACACCTTTCCTACTGTTATATAGAACTACTCCTTCTTTCTATAAACTTATGATTATTCCCATCCATCACAATTTTATTGAAAATAAACAAATAAATAAAACATAAATATTGTATTTTATCGACATCGCCCCAGTCGCATCACTAGCCGGGCACAGACGTCCCTATCGATCCAGCATCCGTGAGGTACCTTTATACTATCGGTCGATGACCTCGTGACCCATTGTGACTTAACGCCTTTTAAATTTTGAATCTAGGCAGAGGATACCTACCGTGTTATTCGACAAAGAAAGGATAGCAACAACAAAAAAAGAAAGAAAAATGTTTAAAAAAAAAATTATTTGAAAAGGAGCTGACCAATAAAATATGTCAAAATGGCAGCTGGCAAATGTCATATTTTCTTTTTTTTGCACCCCGGAGTCTGAATTTGTGACCGGTTAATTGCAAATGGCGATTCCAGTCTCCGTAATCGCCCTCTGTGACGTGAGACTTATAACTTTGTCGCAATACACCTCTGCCTACATTTTCGGGAAATACAAGGATGATATTATGTTATTTTTGGTCCCAAATACACCTATGTCCTGGGACTCGCTAAACAACATGAGGCTATTTTAGGATCATAACCCGTCTGACCTCTACGACCCTCCTAACTTTATGATCGACATTGCCCAATTTGGGTAGTGGAGGTCAGATGACTGTCGCGAGATGTGAAATTCTGACATTCAGATGCATTTGGTCAGACTGGAAGATGACCCAGTATGGTGACTTTTGAGTAAGATAAGTACAAATTATTACTCAAAGCATTTATTTCAATAATTAAACCATTTACAAACCCTTTTGAATTGTCAAGTGGTCGGTCAGTTAGAAATATGAAGCTAGTTTCCTATTCCAAAGCGTAGTAGGTACTATGGAGAAGAACGGGTAAGAAACTCCATGGACACTCTTTTAAATTGTATTGTTACATAAATATTAGTTACATCATTATTTTGAATTTATAATTATGATCACGATGTAAATAAGACGTACACGTTGAGTGTCCAGAGTAGAAAATCAAAGTACCTATATCTATCTGAATACTTGAATAGTATTAAATAAAGTCGCTTTTCGTGTCAGTTTGTCGGAGCGCTTTGTTCTCTTAGGCAACGGATTTAGATTCAGTTGCTCGAATCTTTCAGAGATTTTTTCTGGAAGGTTATAATGTAAGTAATAAATTCATAAGTATTAAACTTACATTATTAATATTCATAAGTATTAAACTTACATTATTAATAATTATTATTAAGATAGTAAAATTATTTTCTGGCAGACGACGCATAGCCTCCACGGGCTCTAGAAGCATCAAGTTTTTTGCACAAGAGTTTCTTAAAAACTTTGGATGAGGACTTTTTCTCGAAAATTCACCCCTATTGCGGTTAATTAGGTGACAGATGTTTGTATGGATGTTCCTGGAGAGCCTATCGAGCACACGTTTCTTAATAAACAATTCTCGATGTTTTAACAAAGAGAAAAAGAACAGTCTACAGCTGGTCTTCAATTGTTTCTTACTTCAGTTGTTTAAGCTTTGCTTTCAGTCATACATGGGACTGTTTTAAGTACGGGCCATTTTATCGACCTAATCCCTAAAGCTACGGAGCAGTAGCCGCCACATAGCGTCCGCAATTTACCGGCGAATGACGTCACTGAAAGGTTATTTATGAAAGTATATTAAACTTACATACAACATAAACTCACGCCTTCTTCCAACGGGGGTAGGCAGATAGTACAGAACGCCACCTGCTACGATCTTCACACATTAAATTACTTTCATAAATAACGCTAAGCGCTGTCTACAGCGTTTTTTGACACCGTCACCATTTTCATGACAGACGTTATGCGACGAGTTCCGCCACGTAGAGGCCTATTAGATGTATATATTATTATTATCAGACGGAGGAGGACACTGTCTATCCTCTTGATATAATCCCCTATTCGCCGTACACCCATGGTGTAAGAGAAAAACAATTTGGCCACAAAATAAAAAGGAAAAGAGTACGATTATTCTATATGGTAATGCCAATAAGTTTCGATGGAATATTTTATGTAAAACTCCCATAGATTGATGGTTATTCAATAACTAGCTATTGCGGTCCCCCTAGCTTGTTACGCCTGAGTCTTGAGAAGGGGTAAGCAGAAGTGGTAGTGTACTGAACTTTGCAAGGACATAGGTGGTAGGTACCATTTTATTATTTTCTACAAGCCGTGTGTCCGATAATTTTTCCTAGAGGCAAAGGATGATGGACTTCCCTAAAAAAATTCATCCCCAATTTAATCCCTTTAGGGATGAATTTTCAAAAATCCTTCCTAAACCTCTCATCTTCATTATACAAGTTCAAATTAAATTAGCTAGCGAAACTCTGCAGACGTGATGGGTATTGATATCTAAACACGATAATATAATAAACATAAAATTATTTAATGTCTTTTTTTTGGGTCAATGACAACTGGGAAAAACAGCGTAACGTGCTTTTGGAGGCACACAGGAGTCTTGGTATGTAATGGTTGGTCACCCATCCACGGACTGACCTCGGAAAGAGTAGCTTAACCTTCGATCGACCAGTGGGGCTGTTATTAGCACTGAACTCCGCCCATCTATTTATTATAAGTCTGTAATCGCCAACCCGTCTTGAGCAAGCGTGGTGGTCAATGCTCGTGCCTTCTCTGTATGATAAGAGGTCTTTGCCCTGCAGTGGTATAGGTAATAGTACATTGTTACCCTAGGGGCGAAAGAGCGAGGGAGCCAATAGTTCGAGGGACTAAATAAGTCTTTAACCCGAGGTAAAAACTGTGCTTTTCATTACGAATAAAAGGAAAGTAAAACCAAAAACATGAATTAGCTAAAGAAAAAATGAGCCTCTTCTCTTATGAAATCAGGTGTTAAATCCATATCCGATTCAGATGAACTCATTGTGTTAATACAAATCTCTGCTATACTTCCGTATAGCAGAGATTTGTATTAACACAATTGTATTATAAACAAAACTATACAACTCGAGAAAACAAATGAAGAACGGATTGCCGCTTTACCGCCAATTTTTTTTTTGAGGCCTGCTTCTAGCCTTTATTTTCCATTTCCGCCATTGAAAAAATGGTAATAGTTGAAAGTAAATTATAATAAAGTCATTTATTTTAATAGTCAAAGTCATTTAATCTTTACTTAATACTTAACTTTATGTTATTTCAATTTTACATCGCGCTGTAATTAAGTGGCTGTATAGGAAGTTGGAACATGGTTCAATAGAAGTGTGAAAATAGAACTATTTTTTTTTTACAATTCGACAGTGATAGTTGAAAACGATTCTCCCTAGGGCTGAAAAGCATTACTTTCAACCCGCTCCTCAGGCAACTTCAGACCTACTTTCCGAGTATGAGTAATGAAAAGGGTATTTTAAGGGGACTTCCATGAAAAGTTAGAAAAGTTGTTCACCTATTATTAAGAATGTTGTGAATGCCTCTTTGTGATGTATTTACAACCAATTACTGGGTAGCACGATACCCCTTGGTAAGACTGGTTGTCTGACTACCCGTAACGACCGTCAAAGATATTCAAATGACAGCCGGAATCAACGGCTTATCGTGTTTTCTGAGGCACGGAGGGGTCGATATGTGATGGACGGTCATCCATCCACGGATCGACCTCGGCAACTGTGGCTTAACCTGCGGTTAACCCGTGCGGCTTGTATTATTAAGCCACGAGCCGCTCATGACTGGCATGTATCTTGATTATGACTTGAATGAGGAATATTGTTCTTTCAATTCTTTAGCCAAACCATTTAAACCACCCTTTAGCGTTAGGTATTTCAAAATGCAGCATATTATTATAATCTATTACTTGTATTTCAATTCTCGACTGTCAAAAGTTTAATTATGTTTGACTAGCTTCTTCCCAGCTTTTGGATGACGGAACAAGAAGCTGGCAGTATCATCACAGCGGTAATGTTTTCTCATTGTGTATCCTATTTGTTTTTAACATAGGTAACATAGGTAACTCTTGTATTTATGTACATTTATTTGTGCTTATATTTATATATAATTAGGTATATATATTATATGTATTTATAGACTAAACAAGTTTATACGTGTCTATATATTTAAAATTATTTAATCCTAAATTATCATTATAAATTGCACCTACCACTGTTTGTCTCTGCATCACCCAAAGGTTGACTGGTAGAAAATGCCTATGGCATTAAGTCCGCCTCTGTACATTTGTGTGCTTAAAGTGTTAAATAAATAAATAAATAAACATATCCCATTCATATTATATTGTTTTCATATAACTGGATTGGTTTACGCGGCGCACGCATTGAAGGTCCCAGTCGGCATGATGTTTTCTGACACCTTCAACAATCATTATCATGTTTCAGCCAATTCACACAGAACTTTAATGAATTATACACTTAAACCTACCTCATGAATCACTCCGTCCTTTGCTGAAAACCCTATGAAAATCCATTCTGTAGTTTTTGAGTCTATCGCGTTCAGACAGACACGGTGCGGCGGGACTTTGTTTTATAATAATATGTAGTGATCTAATTGAAATAGATGATTAGACTTTTAATAAATTAACTTATAGAGACGGATGTGAGCTGTTTAAGCATAATTTTTAGTATACCTACCCGTTTATCTGTATTAGTATGCTAGGTAGGTACCTACGAAATCTATCTCTCTCTAAGGATTAAGAGGAACTGGGACCCCCTCTATGTGCTGATGGTGATCACCGGGGTGGTTTTAGTGAGAAAAAAATCCTACACTCCCCGACCTCCCTCCCCGGAGATCGGATGCCTTTTGAAGGTTTCGCCCCAAAAACAAAAAAAAAGGTACCTACGAAATCTGCCTCTCTTTATGGATAGCTACCTAATAAAGTTCAATTCATAGCTTTGGACCTCCGTAGAATGTAGCATAACTATAAAAGTTGCCCCTTTTGAAAATATTACCCAAGTCGCTTCTCAAGGCACCTGTCTATATTGATAACGATGTCTTCTATTCATAGTCCGGAACTCGGAATGTAGGACAAAATGTATAAATTTTATAGGGCTTGTGGCTCAGTTGTAACAGCTGCACGGGTCGATCGATCAGGTTAAGCTACACTTGCCACGATTGGAGACCATATTTACATACCTAGACTCCTCCATGCCTCGGAAACCACGTTAAGCCTTTGTTCCCGGCTGTCATTCGTGGATCTTTGACAGTCGTTACGGGTCGTCAGAAGCCCGAAAGTCTAACAATCAGTCTTACCAAGGGGTATCGTGTTACCCAGTAACTGGGTTGTGGAAGTCAAATAGGCAGTCGCTCCGTGTAAAATACTGGTATTCAGCTGTATCCGGTTAGACTGGAAGCCAACCCCAACTTACTTGAGAAAAGGTAGGCAGATGATAAGCATGATTTTACTATCTTTGCAGTGAAAGCTGCTGCCTATGGAGTTTCTTGCCCATTCTTCTCCATACGCAATTACTTTTTGGAAAGGGCGAATAGAATTCATTCTATTTTCTTGTAAATATTGACTTTCAAAAATGGCCTATTTAAAATAAATGATTTGACTTTGACTTTGTGACTTTTGCCATAATGTTTGATTAAATAATATGCTATACCGAATTTCAAGAAACCTCTTGGTAACCTCTACAGTGGCATTAATTACAAATGTACTATTTATTTTTTTGAATCCGACCTAATGAAGTACCTATTTAGCATAATTGGCTTATAATGTTCCCACTGCTGGGACACAGGTCTCCTCTCAGTGAGAGGTAGTTGGCCGTGCTCCACCACGGGCCACGAGGGCCCATTGCGGATTGGTAGAGTACCTACGTAATTTACTAATATTATAAGGTAATTAGATACTGATGGTCGCAAAGGATATTATACTGCTGTAGCTTGTTAAGTCACCTTTTCCCCTGAAAAAGCGCCTAACTAAATAAAACTAGTAATTGCGCCTGACTAAAGTCTGATATTGAACCTAGGTGTTCAGTATTTGGATGCTGACGATGAGCATAACTGTTGTGATGGGAATTAACAGCATTTAGTAGTTTTGGTAACTGTTATAATTTTGTTAGTCTCTTAAGTTGGGTTGAGAAAAAAATCACCTTTACTAGTTCAGTATTCATAGTCCAGACAGCCGAAATAGGTATTTAATAGGAAGAGTTTTGGTCGATATTTCTAATCTAATGTAAGAACTAGACTGCCTGCCTTTTTTGAGGAGGTGGTTTAATTTAGACTAATTATCAGATACCCATTTTATTTTCTAAAAAACATTTACTGGCGCTTTTTAATTGTTGCAGGTTGGCAGGTAGGTATTGATAAAATAATTGTTAGGTACTTTTAGTCTGAGTTTCGTCATTATAATTGAAATTCTATTAAGTGAATTAAGTCCTTAGATATTTTTTTTTCAAAGACAGTAACGTAGAAAAAAATTGCATTTAGTATTCCAAACACAAATATTTTCTACGTTACTGCGTTGAGTTTTAAGAGTTCCCAAAAATTATTACCTTATTATGAATGTAGGTAGCCTTTTTTTTTGCAAAATTGCAAAGTTATCTTTAAAATGAAGACTGAATACCATCTTAACTCAACTTAATCTCCGAATGTAGGTGAATTTACGTATGCTTGTGAAAATTACAGAGTAAAACTCACATAATTTGAAAAATTTACTCATGTGCTACATATTTTTAATTCAGCATGGACGCATTATACGATAAATGACAAATGAGCCACGTGGATTTAAGTTATTTCAACCTTAACCATCCCACTGCTGGGAAACGGTTTATAAGTTAAAATCGATTTAATTCAGATCATGTTACAGAATTTTCTGTATAATGATTCTTCAGGAACAAAAGTGAAGGCTTTCATTTTACCTGATGTAATTTATTTCTAATTACCAAGAAAAATGCAATGACATTTTAGGCCAAAGAATCAGTATTGCCATCCAACGTGGCAATGCTGCCAGCCATTTGGGCACTTTTCCCATCGACAGCGGTGCGGACGAACTTTTGAGCCATTGAACTCTTCCCTTTTCTTTTTGTATACTTGTACATAATATATATATTTTAGTGTTAGCTTGTACATTATATTTAGGATTTATAAAAATAAATGAGAAACTATCAAACTATCAGGTACAGTTCGAATATAACCGATCATACCTAGCCTGATCGACCAACTTAGAGAATTATGAGTTCCCGCGCAGGACTTGAATTATTGGTTTCATTAAGTCTGTAGGGAAACTTATTGCTTTTCCTAGCACCTAGAAACGGAGGCCTAACTTGTAATATAGGCGCTACATTTGAGGGAAATTCTTCTTACTTACGAGTATGTTATATTCCCGTATAACGTAGAATTCATTTACCTATTTAATTCAACGAAGATATATATAATTTTGCATCGTTGAAAGTCGCTGTTTATCGGATCTCGTGTCGCAGTCATTTCATATCTACCTCTTAAATCTTAACATGTGTTACAAGTAAATCATTGTAACTAATACATCACGCTTGTACTTAATTTCCTGCCACTTATAACGTTAATAGACTGACAATTCGAAGTAATGGCTACCTCAGCGCGAACAATCTACCAAGTTTACGTTGACGCGGGAATACAGACTCCATTATATCCCCTCCATTTAGCAAAATATGGACGCCGTAAGTATTGCCTGAGCTCGTAATAGTTGCCAGACTAAAGCCTAGATTCAATTTCAGCCTTTTCTAGAAACTGGGAAGACACGCGGCCTATTTCTAATCAGGATCAGAGCAAATAGAAATCGTAGCAAGATTTAATATTAATTCTCTAACCCATAAGTCCCATAAAAGCAGTAAGTAACAGAACCTTTCAAAGTATAATAAACCTTACTATCTTCAGAATAAAGTCGGCTTTTGTACGAATACTCGGAGAGGTGAAGATGGTATTTTTACTCCCCTTCGCATCTGCACCAAAATCGATAATCATTGCACGTGTTTAAAAATAATGTAGCCTCTACCCTGAGAGTCGCGGTTTCTAGACAAACACCGAAATCTCTGAAACAAACATAAGGATTAGTGCACTTACCTTTGACGAACAGCTTCGCACCGAACACAGGAAAAAAAAAAACAGAAAGAAAAAAGAAAACAAAATATAAAATGAGGAAAAAAACAGACTTTAATGTTGAAGAATGTAATAAACAAAACGTGGGTGTAGGATGACGGAAGAAGAAAATATAGGAAATAAAAAAATTCCGAAATATCGGGAAATGCAAAGAAAAACGCGATACGCACACCTTTGACGAAGGTAGTGGCGCTCTGGACCAAAGCCTTCGGGGGCACGTTTATATACCCGCCCGCGGGTGGAAGGGGGAACGGGGCGGCGGCCATCTTTGCCGTTGCCATGGCAACGAGGAGATGGCCTATTACGGGAGGGTGGCGCAGATTAGGCGTACCATCAGCACCCAAAGCTTAAGAGATGATATTAAAAAAATAATTTCATTCCTGTTTGACAATAAATTAATTAGTGTTAATCCATGTTATTTAATTAGTGAGATTTTCGGGTATTTTTCTTGGTTCCTGTTAATAATTTCACCCGATTTTATAAATATTCTTATTTAGGTAAAAGTTTGATTAAATTAGGTTTAGCAGTTTCCGAGATTAGTTTTTATAAACGGGGTAATCCTGTGGAAATGAGGAAGTTCTGTTATTATTTGAATTAAAACATTATTTATGCTGTGTTTTTCATTTAAGTTTACGAAAAATATTCAAATATTAACATGTAATCATTTTGGCCCATGTTGGGCGCCAAGTTATTTTTCTTCCTTTTGTCTAATTAAAACTTGTGTTTTCACTTAAATTAAGGCATTTGTTTTACAAAACGACAAATGAGATAGTCTGTATTATCATGATCGGAGCAGAATACAAACACCCTTTCTAAATAATTATGTATTTCAACAACTCGTCGAAGTATATACTTTTAAGGTATAGAATATCTCGACTAATAATTATTATGAATTTACTGATTTATTCTTATTGTATTATGATTTAGTCCTTTGTTTCACATAACTGATTGCCAGACGAAGTTTGTGTTTTTAGCAAAAAACATCTCTCTAACTCACATAAAAAGAACTTTTAGCGACTTTTGATGACAATCCTTATTTCTATGTTACGATCGTAATGAAACATACGATTTATCTAAAGAAATTAACAATATCACCATAATCACTCGCTACAAAATTAATTAAAGTATGTATTTCAACAACTCGTCGAAGTACTTTTATTCTTTTAAGGTTACTGTTTGTAATTAAACTACAAAATAATACCATAATTACTCACTACAAAATTAATTAAAGTATAAAATAAGATGTTTCTGCTACCACTACCCCTCGCTGCGTCCGTTTCAACCCTCCGCTCGCACACACATACAAAAAACAGCACACAACCCTAAACTCCGGCCTATGAATACGGCACACTACCTCCGAAAATTTTGCTTTCCAACTACAAACACAGATGGCGTTTTCCTCAAAAATAGCAAAGGAACGCCCGAGGCTGTGTATCACAGTGTATCTCCGTGTCTCAGTTGAAATGTTCTATTGTTTCACACACAGGATGTCATATCGACGAATACTTCTGTCCTTTTCACACACTATAGACTTACATGCGCCGTCTCGCTCTCTTGCACAGCGGTTGACAGATGTAAATTCGCAGGAAAAAAATTGATTTTCCTCTCGTCATTGCAATTTCATTTTTACGAAAAATCAATTTGGTGATTTTGGCCTTTGTAAGGTTATTCTACATGTGTATCTGAATTCATTTCGCGTTCTAAGAATTTTCTTTTTCAATAGCAAAGCAAAACGATATACCTATTTCAGTCGTCTACAGCCTTAAATATTTTAGCAATGTTATTCCTTGATGTCTTTGCCAAATTAATAATTAACTCTACACCTTTGAATACAAAGTCGAATTTGAGTTGCACGTGCCAATTTTTGTAACATTGTAACTTTCTGCCCGCTCTGAATATTTTATTAAGGTTGTGTTTGCTGCTACTCGATTATAGATGGCGGTAGTGAGTTACTTAATTATTTTATTCGTACCTCTTGGTCTAAAAACGTTTATAAAAGCTTTGCTTTACAAATGAATATGGGATCCTGCATATATCGTATTTCCATGCAATTACAGCAAAATTACCTGTAACGAGGATAATTTTGGTTTCCGCTACTCGATAATAGATGTCGTTCGATACGTTTGAATTAATGACCCGGATGTTAAGTTTTAACATTGTGTTCATTGGTTACATTCATCATGGTGGTGTGGTTATTTGGCAAAAATCCTGTATTTATAATTCCTAAACTTATTTATCCTTTGTAATGTATTTCCTCCTTTCCTGATGCACTTTCTTGTGACTTTGTTAGAACCTAATTATTACTGGTTCCCTGAACAGATTAGGTATCCCCTAAATTATGTTGCTTGTAGTCATCACCACAGATCACGCAAAGTATGTTGGAAGCAGCAACCTCCTGTCTGCTAAAAGGTGATAACCTAATTACTGCAATCACACCTAGGTAAGTACGAAGACTCGTTAATATGTCAAGATTCGTTCGAATTTATTTATTTATTTAACCATTTATGTACAAACAAGAATAAACAAGAAGAAAAGAACAGGAAAATAGGTACAGAGGTGATGCTTATTTCTAATGAAATCTTTTCCAGCATACCTGCGATAGGATAGTAGATTTAGAGATGTAGACGGCGTGTGAAGAGTAAAAGGGAAAATAAAATACATAAAATCAAAACAATTGACGTACAATAAAACGAATAATATAAGATAAAACATACACACATATAAAAATAAATAACACTAGAATATTAATATATACGCAACTAGGACGAAGTGGAAAGATAGTGTTCTTTCACTCTTCTTTTAAAAACTGCAACAGTTTGGCAGTCCCTAATGTCAGGCGGAAGTGAATTCCACAACCGCACCGCGTGCACAGTGAAGGAGTAGGAGTAGAAGTCGGTGGAGTGAGGAGGGGACTTAAGGAGGTTTATCATTGAAGTTACTGGCTATTTGAAGACCACCGCCAGGATAGAGCGTCCCTTTTCTGTTTAAGAAGACACCTTCCCATCATCTTATCTTAGAGAGAAAAAGATGGGATTACAGGTCACCTAGGTACACATGAGACTATAATCAGTGGCAGTGAAGGGATTTGACGTGTTTGCCGCCACTTTTAGACATAACGGGTGTAAAACGACTCTTAACGAAGTCACTTTTTACTCCCCGTCATTGTCATTTTATTTTGTACTGGACCATATCTGGTGAGCTTTTGGTTACCGAGATATTGAAGGTCAAAATTACAAGTACAAGTTTTTAATGTTAATAATAATCGTCTGGCTAACGGCGAGTACTTGCACAGGCATAACCAAGTAGCCAGGATTATTCACCAGCAACTAGCTTTAAAATATAAACTTGTAGATACCGAGGTACCGTATTACAAGTATGCGCCCGACCCAGTTCTCGAAAATGACCAAGTCACGTTGTACTGGGATCGATCTATCATTACTGACAGGACTATTGTCGCCAATAAGCCTGATATAGTGGTGATAGATCGATTAGCGCGCCGCACAATGATTATCGATGTTACCATTCCACATGACGAGAACCTCGTGAAAGCTGAGAAAGAGAAACAAATTAAATATCTCGACTTAGCACACGAGGTTGTTGACATGTGGAATGTGAGCTCGGCTGTCATTGTGCCGATTGTCGTATCGGCCAATGGCCTGATGGCCGAAAGCCTCGATCAACATCTTTCGAGGCTCTCGTTAGGCGGTTGGATCAAGGGCCTGATTCAGAAGGCAGTACTCCTTGATACGGCTCGTATCGTGAGAAGGTTCCTGTCTCTGGAGCCCTAACCACCGGTAGCTTGGACCCTGCTCCTGATACCGGCGGACCACTATTTTTATATTTTTAAATGTTTTTTTTAATGTTTTTTATAAAAATATTTAAAAATGTATGAAATGTGATGAATGTGATGATGTATGATGTATGTATATGTGTTTATATGTATGAAAATAAATAAACGGAATAATAATAATATGAGACAACATCCACACAAGGTCTTCAGGTCCCGAACTAGGTAGTACCTGTACTACGGTAACCTGATGACTGATATACATACTTAAATAGATATACACACCCAGACACAGGTCAAACAGACATGTTCATGCACACAAATGTTTGACTTGTCCGGGGATCGAACCCGGGACCAGCGGCTTAGAAGGCAGGGTCGCTACCAACTGCACCGACCGGTCAGTCATGTTATATGTTATATCACAACTTTAAATACCACCACGACCCCTGTACCGTTGCATGCACCCATAAGCACAATGATTTGCGTCCATTACGTTGCGCACTACCGTAAATAGCGATTTTTCACATCTATATAAATAAAACACAGACGGGTTTGTTACAACACTTTTAGCTCAAGATCTGCTGGACCAATTATCATGGTTTTTGATTTTTTGGATTTGTCTCCGCCCCGAATACCAGAATAACTATGGAAACGGGAAAAATTCAAGAAAAATATTATAACGAAGATAACATTCTGAGGCGGTACGAAGTTCGCCGGCACAGCTAGTCAATAATAAAAGTCGTTTCCCAGCAATTATTTTTGTGCAATATTACTTAGTTTGATGAACAGAATGCGTAGTTGACGGCTATGTGATGGGTCTTTTTACATCCTATATTTTGTCTATAAGCGGCGGCAACCATCTCTCTGCTGTGCCGACGGCTTCGCTACTAACTTTAGGTACACGTGTTTCGCCAGTTGTGTTAAAATTAAAGTCCCATGTATTCCAAGACATGTTACTCCGAACAGCTGCTGAGAATTTCATAATGTTCAAATGACTTTTTCCGCGATCAGAAAAAAAACTAAATCAAAAGTCATTTATTCAAACTAGGCTGAGAATCTGCACTTTTGGAACGTCAACATTACATAAGACAGTCCTCCAAAACGCCCGCCCTTCACCACTACCTATCTGTGCGACAAAAAACTGAGCGTTTTACGATGTCTACGTTTGTGCAGCGCCATAAAATACTTTGAGAAATTTAATCGAACGAAACGTAATTGCATCACTCTCTTCAGCCCAAAAAACACGCATAGCTCTTATACTGTGTTGCTTTCGTTTTATGATGATTTAAGTAAGTATGTGACGTATGTACGAAAGCAGATGTATGTAATGTCTCAAGGAAAGATGCCCATAGGCGGAAGTGATCACTTATTATCGAGTGAAACGCAATTTTTTCCCCCTTTTTTAGATACTTTTTACCTGACAGCAAAGACATGATAATAATTTATTGTTTATCCAATTTCGCAGCATTGGATACTGCCATTTATCTGCGAATAAACTCAAGACAGTGTTGGTACTGCTAATAGGAGAGCTGTGGTGCACCCAAAAGCATTGCGATTCTGTAACCATCTCACCGTGGAAACTTAGGTGAAGTGAGCGTGGGGTGAGCTGTCAGTGTAGTCCCACTGATGCTAGGGATTGACCAAGCATTACAATTACAATCATAATCGAGATTTTAATTATGTTTTTAATGTTAGCTCTGTTGATGATTTTATATTATTAGTAATCTAGTATAAAAGTGTCTAAAGATTATTACTTAGCGTATTTTTTTTTTATAAAACAGCAACACAGAAATTCAGTCAGAAACTAGTTTAGGAAATCAAAATAAAATAAATTATTTCAGTTTCAAACTGAATTGCTGTTTTATTAAAAAAAACCCGTAAATAGTAATTTTTAGCCACTTAAATAGTAGCCTTGAAATAATATAAAATAATCAACAGAATTAGCATCAAAAATAATTAAAATCTCGATTATGATTGTAAATCTAATGCTTGGTAAATCCCTAGCATCAGTGGGATGGCACTGACAGCTCACTCCACCTAAGTGTTCACTTCACGGTCACATTTTTACAGAATCGACATACGATTCGTTGTACCTACACCATGTACCTAATTAATAATGCATACTTTGTAAGTGCCTCATGTACTGCAAAACCTTTATGTATCTAAACAAATAATTAAATTAAATAATCAACTGCCACGAAGACGAGAAAGCAGAGAAGCGCTTCTTTTACATAATAATTGATAGCCGCAAAACTATCTATACTTATTTATTTATTTAACCATTTATGTACACACTTATATAAACAGACAAGAAGAAAAAAAACAGAGAAATAGGTACAAAGGTGATGCTTATTTCTAATGAAATCTCTTCCAGCATACCTGCGATAGGATAGCAGATTTAGAGATGTAGACAGCGTGTGTAAGACTAAAATAGAAAATAAAATACATAAAATCAAAAACAATTCACTTAATAAAATAAAACGAATAGTATGAGAATATACATACATACATACTTCTAAAATAAATAACACTAGAATATTAATATATACGCAACTATGACGAAGTGGAAAGATAGTGTTCTTTCACTCTTCTTTTAAAAACTGCAACAGTTTGGCAGTCCCTAATGTCGGGCGGAAGTGAATTCCACAACCGCACCGCGTGCACAGTAGGAGTAAAAGTCGGTGGAGTGGGGAGGGGACTTAAGGAGGTTTCTAAGATGCGACCTGCAAGGCGCATCTGAAGGTCGGGCGTAGGAAAAACGCTCCCGCAGATAGGATGGCGTTTTAGGATTGTGAAGGAGGTTGAATAGCAGACACAATATCCGAGAGTTCCTGCGAAGTCGAATGGGGAGCCACTTGAGTATCTTGCGAAATTTGGAAACGTGATCATACTTTTTAAGGTTAAAAACAAAACGAATACATATATTCTGCAAACGCTCAAGTTTATTTAAAAGCTCCTCGGTGGCATCCAAATAACAGGCATCAGCATAATCTACGATGGGCTGAATGAGAGTTTGAGCAAGAGAGATTTTGGTGTTCAAGGGCAAGACGCTCTGGAGACATATACACTTATGCCTTTCTGGAAACATCTTTGACGCACTACATCGCCATGGCAGCCTCAACAGTATCCTGTGTGCTTTATTATACTGGAACGCGCAACTGTTATTACTTAGCCACAAGCCTCCTCATCTCAGAGGTAATCAATGTCAATTTGTTTTTTGTAAATTAGAGGTATTTTTGACAGATTGAGATCGAGATTAAAATGCGAACGTTGGTACAGTCCATTCACAGTTATTTCGTCTCTGACAGCAGCTACCCAGTAGCAACCTTATTGTAAGGGTTATAAATATCATCTACATGGTCTTCACATGATCTGACCAAGATTATGTCTGGACTTTAAAAGAGACTGTGACCTCTGAGTTTGTTTGTTCTTCTCAGAGTAGTCAGATAGGAAACGCCGACCTCATCTAGTTTTTAAAATATGATTGACGTGTAAAAGTGTTTGTACAAACCTCCTTACAGAAATAAAATCATTTATCATTTATCAATAGCATTGTGAATTTGACAGACTTGTAAATTGCATTTAAATAAGTTGCAAAACAACTTTCGTAATAATAATATAATAATGTTATAATTATGCCACAGGAGTAAAATATCTAACCTAACCATCGCAAAATGAACACCCTATAATCACAAATCAAATCATTTATTTGCTTGAATATGGGTAGGTACTACTTATTACACAATACGCCTACCGTTCAAAAACTAAAAAGACAATCCTTAATTTTCGCAACAATTTTCAACTATGCGTTCATACAATCGTTCCATCCGTTCTGTAGACTCATAAACACTTGATGCACATACTTGCAGGCAGGCTGCCATTTTAAATTTTTCGTACATACCGACATACAGGTGGATATTAAAAAACTTAAGCGTATGTTGTTACAATTGGGGTTCCGTAGTGAAATAAAATTGTTGAGTTTTTTTAATGGCTCGCCCTATATGCTTGAGGTACTTGATGTAAAGTCTGACAATCAGTCTTACCAAGGGGTGTCGTGTTACCCTGTTTCTGGTTTGTGGAGGTCAGATAGGCAGTCGCTCCATGTAAGATACTGGTATTCAGCTGCATCCGGGAATACTGAAAACCAACCCCAACATATAGTTGGGAAAACGCCAGGGAGATTGACTCTTATAAACACGATATTGTCGACTGGCAGAACGTTTCGACGAGTATCACAGGTCTCAAATTTGCTACGCGCATCTACTATGAGCATCTGCTACGAGCCTTGAATCTGATACGCGCATCTACCATGAGCATCTGCTACGAGCCTTGAATCTGCTACGCGCATCTACCATGAGCATCTGCTACGAGCCTTGAATCTGCTACGCGCATCTACCATGAGCATCTGCTACGAGCCTTGAATCTGCTACGCGCATCTACCATGAGCATCTGCTACGAGCATTGAATCTGCTATGCGCATCTACCATGAGCATCTGCTACGAGCCTTGAACTGCTACGCGCATCTACCACGAGCATCTGCTACGAGCCTTATATCTGCTACGCGCATCTACCATGAGCATCTGCTACGAGCCTCGAATCTGCTACGTGCATCTACCATGAGCATCTGCTACGAGCCTTGAATCTGCTACGTGCATCTACCATGAGCTTCTGCTACGAGCCCAACGTTTATAGTGACTTTATACTACGAATGACATCTACGAGTCCCTGCTACGAGGCTCTAGGAAAACGGCTACAAGCAAATGTTTGGAAAGCTTCCTGCAGGTCAGGTACGACACACATTTTCTATTTACAAATGCAAAATCTAATAATGAGTGAAATTTAAAAACCATTATAATATAATCCAACTCTCGCTTGACCATACGTGAAATGAAGTCCAGAACTCATTTCAGAGATTACTAAAAATAGGCGGAATAAAATCCTGGATAGGCTTAATATACAGTTGTGAAAAAGTGTAATGAAAACCAGGCTTGGAATAGTTTTTAAAATACATGTTTACTTTTACCCAACTTCGAACTAAGGGGAAGTTTTCAATGCAATTGTTTTCGCGTATTTTATTTCTGTGAATTGATTTACGGCCCGCATATATTATCTGGCTGTTCTCGATTTTATTTTTGCTGTATAAACGTGTTAATCGCATCTAAATCATCGGCATGACAAACACAACACTACAACAACAATTTGAGATTCGAGCTAAAAATTAAAATTCCCTATAATCATTTATAAGACAGGTGATGTACAAGAAATCAATTCATGATATTGTTTATAAAAGGATATTGAAATCACATTTATGCATCTTATTAATAAAAAATAAAAAAATAAGATAAATAGAGTCGACATTTATGACTGATTATGAGAAAAAATGGCGAAACAAATTCAGGGGTCAAATGATAAATGATTTTATTTCTTTCTGTCAGTAGGTTTGTACCATTGACTTAATGGTTTGTACACCACATTTACCTTTTCATAATTTGTCATTGAAGAGCGGGATCTCCTAGGACAGGTATATCTTTTACTTATAAGGAGGTCCCTGTGTAAGATTTACTGTATATTTTTTTTATTTATACCCTCTATTTCATGAAACTGCAATATAACTGGCGACATGTTGGTATACCATACAGGGTGGGAGGCTATCGACTCGCAAACTGAAACCTAACCATGAATTCAGCACATTATTCTAGACGTCGGTTATCAGATGTTTCATAGAAAAGTGTAATACTGTAGCGGTATCTATTTCGCTACATGCAAGCTGCGCGTCATACTAACGTCAAGCAAATCCTGCATCGCGCAAGCAGAGTTTACCGCGCGACTAGCATATATACAACTTCCCGACATCAATCGTTGGGCAATTGCCCACCGCACACGACATCCGTCTGGTCGGAGGATCCTCCCTTTCCTATGGAGGACGAGGTATGCCTGAATTATACACCCTGTTTCTCGTACCTCTGTAATATCTTTGCGGTCAAAATGTAGGAACAGCCATTTTTATTTTAAATAACTGACGAAATATTTCAACGCTGGGGGTTCAAAATCATGTACGGAATCCATGGTAACAAGTTGCGAGTCGATGCCCCTGCCAAGCTGTTTACAATTGGGAAATATTTATCTGATCCTCTGAAAACTTATAAAGCGCTACATCCTCGTTGGTCGCAGTTTCTGGCTATTCAGTATTTATAAGACCCCAAAATAGGAATTACTTGAGTTTCACAAAAAGAGGCGCATTCATTATATTAGAATGTTCAATAATATTATTTTCTTCACGAAATAGGATCTCGGGATCTCCTAGCACAGGTATCTTTTACTTAAAAGGAGGTCCCTGTGGAAGATTTACTGTAAAAGTTGTACAAGTTTCTGCAATAAACCTTTTATTTAAAAAAAAATTGTTTGAGGTTCTAATAAATACATGCTTATACAATTAATATACACGTCTGTCATTTCCCTTCAGGACACACAGTCAAGGTATATAATTTTAAAATTATTTGCCCATACAAAACACGCCTTTACTCCGCCAGTTATTTTCAATTTTCTAACTTAAACAACAATGCACAAAACTGCTGCTGACCGTACCACGTTACAGTTATCGTTTTGTGTCTAACCGTACCTCCCGGCTGTTAATGAACATTTTTGTGCATACTTTTGTGTACAGGGCGAGGCGAGACTACTACGACCTAGCTGTAAAATTATTATTTTATTGTTTTCTCGTATCGACATGAACGATTGTGAGAATAGCTTATCCGATGTATAAATAATAGTAGCGGGGCTGACCGCCCACGGTGCACCAGATAAGATAAGATATATATATTTGCTCAAACATGGTGTACACATACAAGAATAAAAAAGTGCATGCAGGATAACATAAACAAAAAAAACCGGTTCAGACATATTTGCCACATAATATTATGGCGTGCAAATATGAATAGTTGTGATTGTTAATAATTAATTTCAAGTCAAATATCATTAATTTTAAAATAATTCGATAAAAAATAATAAACAAAAAAACGTCGAAAGTAAAACAAAAAACACAATAACATTTTTGACATAGCATAGTTTTGATTTTTTGCTTAAACAAATTAACATGTTTCTTTCTTCTTCTCCTTTGGCAATGTATTAATAACGACTGGTCCCATATGAATGATACATTAAGACAGTATTAGTTTTGCGAACACAGTGACGACTTTCATCTCTTTGAGTACGATTGAAAGCTTTAGGTGCTAACACAAAAAGTTCAGTATTATGTTTCACGTAAACAGCTACTTCAAATATTATACAGTGAAGACAATGATAAGATACTGTACTTTTTAAAGAAAGGTACACATCTCTCGGTAGATTTTAAACCGAACATTTACGCCGAACGCACTGTTTCTGTACCTTAAAAACAACATCTTTGTTGGTAAAGTTCCCCCAAAAAATTATGCCATATCTGAGACTAGATCTACATGATACATTCAAGTCGTCAAGTTTATTTTTTATTTTTTTTATACCTATAGGAATACTGTTTATGAGGGAATAATCTACGTTTGTCTGTATCACATTCATCTACATACCTACTAAATAAATCAATTTGGTTCAAGTAAAAAAATACTGTTTTTTTTTCTTTATCGTTTCCAAAACATACAATACAAAAAATAGGAGTTTGAGCCTTCGAAAATACACTTGACTTTTAAACAACTAATTAATGAGCGGAGAGTATTGTCAGAAAAACATTATTCGAAGAAAATAATACAAAACATTTTCGAAAACAAATGAATAAAAATTACTGAGTTCCACATTTCCCTGGGCCTGTACCTCATAATGAAGTACTCAACTCATTTGTTCGTTTGTCTGCAGCTAAATCAGTTGTTCAGCACATTTAGCTAAATGACTCGGAAATATTCTCGTAACTGTCTAATACCACCTTTGCAGGCAAAACAATATTACTCATGTGTTTTTTTAGTCTGTTTTTGTTTAAAAGTCTGGGAGTACCAAACTTAAACAGTCTCTTCACAGGGAGAAATCGCATTTTTTCGGATCGTATAATACAAATTGTTTTATTATTTTAACGGCTCTTCGACTGCTAAAATACTTAGGGCTAATTCGACAAAACTTCTATACCTAGTATAACTCTTATCCTTCGATTAATTGACGTCTGACAGTTTTTGTATAGAAAAACTATGAAAACATCCAATTGTTTTTCGCAGTTTAAGACTTACTTAAACTAGGTATAAAGTTTTGGTAGAATTAGTTTTTTGTTTAGCATAAACACGCTTAAAAGGCGTCTAAAAAAAACATTTTCTCCAATAAATTAATCATGACCTGCCAAATGGCGTAAAAGACTGTAACAACATTAACTCATTCAAAAGGAAACTAAAAAATCACATTCATAAAATGTAGTCATACTGCAACCTATCAATTAATGTTAGCAACTTCTTACCTACCTAATATTTATTTGTATAACTTCACCAACACGCACCTGAGGCAAAATGTATTTCACTTAGATTTAAGCAATTACTTTGTATCTCATTGTAAGTGAACCTATATATTGTTCTTATGAGAATAAATTCTTTAAACCTAACCTATGAAGAATCGTTATTGTTGACAATCATCGATGACAGGACGATGATGAATCGAATTAAACCAGGGTTCTGTTTATAATTTTTGTTTACAATACTTTCTGAGGAAATTATTTTGTATCGGGAGTGCATTTACGAACATTTATCTCACATCCACCAGAACTCTATAACAATGAATATTAAAGGCTCTAGACAGGCGCAACGCCACAGCGCGACGCGGCTCCAGTAGAATCATTTCTATGAAAACTTCATGGAGATTGTTTTACAAGCGTCGCGTCAAGCTGTCGCGTTGCACCTGTCTGCGGGAGCCTTAATATTATTTTGGAAACAGACCGTGAAACTTTGAACCATACCACTTGCGTACTACAAATAATGAAAGTATTTTAAAACCATTAAATATCTTTTCTTTTTTCAAACATTTTGTTGATTAAAGCAATCAGCAGACTAGCTACAGTAAATTAGTGACTGTCAGGATATTATATATTTGTAGATTGGGCACGTTACTCATTACGTTGAAATACGAAGTTTAATATTTATTCGTATTGACGACCCCACCCTGTTTTAGTCACTATCTTTGTCTATTTATATGCCAACGCCATATAGCAAAGTGCGGCGTGAGTTACCAACCGGCCGGAATGGGGCGCTGACGGTGGCGCCTCCTGGGCGAACGGGACAGCCAGGCACCGGCTACAGTGTGAATTGGTGAGAACATTCGAAAAACCCTAATTTGTTAGTCTTATCGAAAATATTGTTAAAGGTTCTAATTAGGTAATAAATTGTGTAACTACAGTATTGCCGTGCTTAATTTCCATCCACCACAACCATTCGTCGCATAAATAAAAAAAAAAAAAAAAAAACATAACACACGTTATTTAAAAAAAAAAAAAAAAAAATAGGAGTCCAAGAATAGAAAGACGCCAAAAAAAGCCATCAGACTATTCACATGTTGGCGGGGCTAACCGAAGCGCCTTAACAATCTTGGGTATCACATGATAATAAAAGACGAGACCATATCAATGATGATGAGGCTAATGCAACAGTGGATAAGGCGCGTACTGTTGAACCAACAGGCAAGAAATAATAGAAGATTGGCTAAGAGCGGAATCCACATTAAATAGTTCACGAAGGTTTGAAGGGTGCGGTGGTTGGGTTCGTTCTTGCATAACTTTGGAAGGTCTCCATCTTGACCTGTTAAAAAAGAAAGATATATATTTTTTTTTTCAGCATAGGTCTTTTCTCAACTATATTGGGGTCAGCTTCCAGTCTAACCGGAAGCAGCTGAAGACCAGTATTTTTCATGAAGCGACTGCTTATTTGATCTTCGCAACCCAGTTATAGGGTAACACGATACTCTTTGGTAATACTGGTTGTCACACTTTTGGGCTTCAGAGTACCCGTGGCGATTGTCAAAGCTAATAATATAAAAACATTCTATTGGCATAAAAAATGTGTACAAACAAAGTGGAATCCTGACTCCGGTGCTAAGTAAAGACACTTGTGCTACAGGAGCTAGAATATAAGATATCTACAGCATCTTGAAAGAAAGAAAGAAAAATATTTTATTTGGGACACGCACAGGAAATACAAATAATAATAATAAAAAAAAAAAAAAAAAAGAACATTGAATCTAACAAAATCATGAAAACAATAAAAAAAAAAAGAATAAAGAGAAGACCTGTGCGAGGCCAAAAAGGCTCCTATCTCAGCATGATGCTGCGATATTTCAAAAACAAACAAATACCGCAGCGCTGGTATCTTGCTAACTTCCATATCCATACGAGTTTCTATTGTCAAGCAACGTTGCCGTGTCTTGGTTTGAAGGATATCGTTGCCGTTGTAATAAATAATAATTGTCCTCCAGACCGAATGGCGGCCAATCTCAACGGAGACTAGACTTTGGCGTGGGAAATATTATAGTACAAAAGTGTATGCGCAGTCACAAGTGCACTCTCTCTCCTCTCAATCTTATAGTACGATGGGACGGTCATCCGACATGACCGGAGAGAGATCAGGCGCAGGACCAACGGCTTACCGTGGTTTCCGAGGCACGGGGGTACCACACCGCCAACTTCTAAACTCCGGGCTGCTACCAATAAATTCCTAATGAAAAAACCCGATAACGCTTTGTCGAACCCAGGACCAAAGAAGGTAAAAAAAAAAAAATCGGACAAATTGTGAACCATGTCGATAAGTAAGTACGGGTGATAAATCACCCGTAACATTTTGAATCGTCTCCGATTGAAGGTCTTGGCTAAGTCAGGGAACCCCGACCCGCGGTGGTCTCCTTCTGCGAAACAGTCGTTTCGCAGAAGGAGGCTGTGGAAAGGGAGAGGGAGATCTCATGCACTCACCCGGCCCGCAGAAGGCGCACCGGGCGTCGGTCCAGGGGCGACGGACTTTTTATATTTTTTTGAAGATATCTGGTATCTTATTGTATCTCGTTGGATACCTGAGAAGTAGTACATGTTTTTGGAATGTTCTGTCCTTAGAGTATAATCCATGTTTTTTTGCATACATCAACCATTTTAGTCAAGTAACCTCTCGTAATTATGAAAATTATGTGCTCAAAATTAAAAAATAAAATTACATTTAATTGTCATTTTATGGTTGATTATTATTAAGTATTGAAGTAGAAGCAGATAATAAAAAAATAAAAAAAAACATGCATTATTTAAAAAAAAAAAACTAAGTTACAAGTATACAGCCAAAAAAAGATAAAAAAGTCAAAGTCAAATTACTAGGAAATCAATCAATCAATCAAATTTATTTTTCTCACCACAATACATATAAGTACAAGTTGTTTTACATTGGTCAGATTCGACAATGATACATAGTTCAGGTAAGTATATATTGTGGGAGACTGGTGCCTAAGCTAGGCTCGTGGCCTGTGTTGCAGGACACCAGGATCCCACCCCTTTACATTATCATTTTTATAACTTATGTACTAAGCGCGCTGACAGAATGTAATAAGGTACCTATTATACAACATTTGATAGTTTTATTTATTTTGACTCATATCTAGGTTAAGTGGTTGACATTTGCATCCTCCCCTACATTCCCCTAATGGATTGCCTACTTATTACCAACTAGCTTCTCGAGCCACCTCCCCACCTCGTCGCATCGCATCGCCTGCCCGCGCTATCACTTCGATTCCGCTTAGCGTTCTTTCTGACTTTTTTTGGAACGAAGTTCCTAATCGCGCGTTGGGAAAGGGGGCTAGACGGAAAACATTCTTACGAAAAGTTGTCACGACACTTTTTGCTATAGTAAGCTATTCTAAGCTGTGCGGCGTGCGCATGTTTTTCTGTCTGTCTCTCTCTCTCTCTCTCTCTCTTATAGAAAGCAAGCCAGATATTGGAACGAATATTATATATAAAAAATAAAAAAAATATATATTAAAAATATTATTATAACTTAAAAAAAATAAAATGTTATTACAATTCCTTCACTAATTAATCGAAAGGAACTTCGTTTCATCCGGGTGTCCCTTGACACCTCTCAAGTTTTTTTTTATTTTGGCCCGGCTCCTAAGGGTCATAGCGTGATGTTAAATAGCCTATAGCCTTTCTCAAAAATTGGGCTATCAAATGCTACCAATAACCTTGTATATCTACTCTATGAAGAGAAGAGAAATCACTTTTTTAACAAAACTCATTCTTTTCTTGAATCTTGACATCGCGCCGTAGAAACCTTTCAACAATCTGTAATTTTGTCTCTCGTTTCTTCCCATTTCTATAGTGGCCTAGTGGCCATGCTACGCATACAGGGGACCTAACCCAGAACCCCATGTTAGCGAAATTGTTAATGACCTCTTCATTACAATATTCTCAGCAGTGGACTGGAGTATAGATTTATGCCCGCTTAATGGTCATGGTTCATTGTTGTGAATCAAAAATTATAGGTTATGACTCCTCAATATTTGACTGACCGGTTGGTGCAGTTGGTAGCGACCCTGCCTTCTGAGCCGCTGGTCCCGGGTTCGATCCCCGGACAAGTCAAACATTTGTGTGTATGAACATGTCTGTTTGACCTGTGTCTGGGTGTGTATATGTATTTAAGTATGTATACCAGTCATCAGGTTACCGTAGTACAGGTTCTACCTAGTTCAGGACCTAAACCTTGTGTGGATGTTGTACCTACAAAAAAAATATATACATATTTAGGATTGTATTTATGGCTAAATAACGCACGTAATGGGTTATTATAAAATCATTACCTTGCAGCTTTCACTCCTTTTACTTCAGCGCACGTAAAATTTGGATTTGAAAGAAAATAAGACGACTTCATGAATGGATCTATTCACTGCAGATTATCCGGTTGTGCTTTTACAAAACCACTTGCAGTAATTTTCTTAAATGATTTCTAATCTCACTAGTATACAAGAATTACACTTAAACAATAAATGAATACACAACACACACGTTATTACAATATTTTACAATCAAAAGCCTGCAATGCCTTATAAATGTAAGCAATACGAACTTGTTGACAGTATTTTGACGTCACGTTTTGTTTTAACCAATAGTGTTGCGTTTTACAAATTTGAATTTCCCTCGCTTAATTTGCACTTTTATTTATTAATTTTAAGTAATTAAAAATATATTAATTACTAAAATAATGACTTGGTTCAAATGTCGGGCCAATAAAGATTCGGAATAAAAATATTTGAACCAAATTTAAATAACATGCATATTCCATTCCTTACGTATTTTTGCGCCTATGAATCGCCTATTTCTGCGACTGGAAATAATACTTTATCAGGTGCACTTCTGATAGAGTTACTGCATTCAGGCACAATGCAATACTTAGAAACTAGCTTTTGAGCTTTTATTATGGTGAAATAAGTGAAGAACGAGAACACCTGTAGTAAACAATGGGCTGGACCGTCACTGAACATAGTATTTGACGTCATCAAGAGAGCGCGCGAAAATGGCGGCGTTTAAACAGCTCAAAATTATTCACTATTTTAAATATTTTTTTAAACTTAATTACAGAATTTTTAAACAGTATTTATATTTTTCACTATGTTATAACGATGTAAACGATGAATTAAAAATATGAAATAAATACATGCATAAACCTTAATAAAATTCCAACACGTTTTGTATGTAGTTATAATTTGTTTGTTAAAAAATTAAGATACGTAGGATATGGGCACATCTGCTTCAAATCAGGAGAAACGAAGACACTGCAATCTATATCGATAATCGAAGTTGAGGCAGCTAGTGAGCTAGTATATACTAAATCTATGGACTTCACGCACTCTTCCTTTATCTAACATGACAAAGGATGAAGTTTTTTAGTTTTCTCTGTCTACGAGTTTTTCACATAATTAGGCTGAATGACAAAATATATTATAATGATGTAAAGTCTTTAGTCATTGTGTAAAACCAATGACTTTATTCTTTAGTCATTGTGTAAAACTTAATAGGATTAAAAAATCAACCTGTCACGGTCTGTCAAAATATCAGTGCAACACTCTGTGCAACTGTGCAAAATAATTTCTTCAACGAATAAAAATTTTAAATAATGTTTCTGAAAGTTATGTTTTAGAGTCTTACCAAGGGGTGGCATGTTACCCAGTAACTGGATTGTGGAGACCAGATAGTTAGTCTCTCCATGTAAAATACTGGTATTCAGCTGCACCCGGTGAGACTGGAAGCTAGCTAGCTAGTTGGTGAAAGGCAGGCAGATTGAATTTTACGTTTTAGAGAAATTAATTCAAAATGCAAGCAAGTAACCGCCATCATCGCGACACGTGGCGAATATTCACTGTAGAGATATGCCTGTTTATCATATATGTTTCTTTTATATTCGGACCTTTGAATGCGATCATGGTAACCTTAGGATTTAATGAAGGTAACTTATTGGATTACATAATTATCATGAGGCCTCGCACAAACACGCGAAGTAAACGTAATGTAAATTCGAACGATTATAATATCGAATTCTAACATCGATTATAATACTGGTTTCGCACACAATATTTACTTAGTTTGGGGCCTTTATTTATATCTGTGGGTGATACTTATTGTGCTTTTAGCTAAAATTTAAACCAACATGTTACAGGATAGTCTTATTATCGATTCGAATGGTGCTGATGCATACGTCATGTTCGTGAACGGGCGCCGTCAGTAGGCACTGGTCATGTCTTAGCTGCCACGGCTTATTTTGATTCCTGAATCGTTTTTATCTTTTATTACGGACGCTTTTAACGTGCACGTCTTTTTACATCGTTCTCACATGTATCATTTCAACATGAATGATGTAACCACTATTTTGTAACAATGTGTATTTTGATTTGAAAGAGTGTCTATGGAGTTTCTTGCCCGTTCTTCTCCACAGGTACCTACTACGCTTTGGAATGGGCAACTAGCTTTATCTTTTTGACTGACCGACCCCTTGACAATTCAAAAGTGCCTGTAATTGGTTTATTTGAAATAAATGCTTTGAGTTTGAGTTTGAAAATCCGTTTGAATTTACAATACGCTTACGTCACGCGTTCGTGGTTCAGCCTTTGTGTTCTTTGCTGGTGGCAATAGACTCACCCTCTATTGAATAGGACTTAAATATAATGACGAAACTATACACCTAAAGCCTTACATTAGAATAGTTCTGGTACATGTTTGCTGAATGCTGGTTGCTGAATCGCTGCTCGACTTGCAGCAGATGCTGGACGGCCTAGTTGATTCTTCTGTACACGCATTGGTCTCCGGATGAACTTGGACAAAACCCACTTTATGTTCAACAAACACGTCACTTCGGGACCATCATCATCAGCCTATAATGTTCCCACTGCTGGAACACAGGCCTCCTCTCGCTGAGAGGGAGGGGGCCGTAATCCACCACGTGGGCCCACTGCGGGTTGGTAGATGTCACGTCTTTCGAATTGTTGGTTCTAGGACATGCCGGTTTCCTCTCGATGTTTTCCTTTGCCGTTTTGTGAGCAGTGGTGATGAAATACTTTACACAAAGTAAAACGCCTGTCTGGGTTCGAACCTACGACCAACAACTCGTAAGTCACGGCCGTTAGCACTTTGGGACCGATTTCTGTCAACGGCGAGGTTGTTCGAGAATACGTTTACCTCCGGTTAATTCTGCAGTTTGGTAAGAATAACTCTGAGAAGGAAGCTAACATAAGAATTCGGCTGGCTTGGGCAGCGTTTTTGAAGCTTCGTCGAGTCTTCTCGTCACGTATTCCGTAGAGCCTAAAGAATAAAGTCTTCAATCAATGCGTCCTGCCTGATAAGACTTAAGGAGCCTGGACACTTACGGTACGGACGGCTGGTCCATAAATTCAAGATCACTCAGCGAGCTATGGAACGAGTTATGCTTGGAGTCTCTCTAAGGGATAGAATCCGGAATCAGGTGATCCGGCAGAGAACTAAAGTTTTCGACATAGCTCACAGAATAAGCAAGCTGAAGTGGCAATGGGCCGGTCATATTTGCCGTAGAACCGATGACCGTTGGGGTAGACGTGTTCGGCCATATTTACCGTAGAACCGATGACCGTTGGGGTAGACGTGTTCTTGAGTGGAGACCGCGAATAAGCAAACGTAAAGTGGGACGCCCTCAGGCTAGGTGGAGCGAAGATCTTCGCAGGGTGGATGGTAGCAGCTGGATGAGAGTTGTCGAGAATCGAGCTAAATGGCGAGAGAGGCCTATGCCCACCAGTGGACTGCTGTAGGCTGATGATGATGATAGTTTAGTTTTCTTTTTATCCTATCCATGTTAGAATATTCTTTTTATTTATTTTCATAATTTGTACACCCTAGAGGTATGTTGTTCCGTACCCAAAAGGGTGCCAACGGGACCCTATTACTAATCCTCCGCTGTCCGTCCGTCTGTCTATCTATTAGTGGGCTGTATCTCAAGAATCGTAATACGTAGATAGTTGAAATTTTCACAGTGTGTATTTCTACTGCCGCTTTATCAACAAATAAAATAATAAAAATTAAATAAAGTTAAAAGTTAAAGGGGGTCTCCATACAAGAAACGTGTTTTTTCGCCTTGTGGTACGGTTGACTGACCGTATGGTGCAGTTGGTAGCGACCCTGCATTCTGAGCCGCTGGTCCCGGGTTCAATCCCCGGAAAAGTCAAACATTTGTGTGGTTGAACATGTCTGTTTGACCTGTGTCTGTACGTGTATATGTATATAAGTATGTATATCGGTCATCAGGTTACCGTAGTACAGGTTCTACCTAGTTCGGGACCTGAAGACCTTGTGTGGATGTTGTCTCATAACAATAAAAAAAAAAAAAACTCGTGTGGCGAGTCTAACTCACATTTGACCGGCTTAAACTTTAGAATGCTCGTTACCTACAAGTTGAATATTCAGATTTTCGCCGGATTGTGATTACATTTTTCTACCAATCGACAAATTCCCTTGTCCGCAGGCTACCACCATAGTTTTGAGCATTTACAGAAGCCAGCACACTTAAATCTTTTATCAGTCATGTCCGGACTCATGTGTCAGCTCTTCATGACCAGTGTCACCTTACTTGTGTGCTTATTGACCAAAAAATACAGCGCTATAGACTGCTGCGTCATCATGTATGTGATTAACATGCTTTTGGCAGCTACAATAGGCATATACTTCTTAGTGTACTGTACAACACATGACATTCATTGCTTGGGTCATTCAGAAACAAGCGATGTACCTGAAGCGTTGCTGTTGAATGGATTTTCTGTCGTGTATCTGTTGATTTTGGGTCTGTTTTTGTTTGTTTTGTTTAAGTACAGAAGAGAAGTGATTGTTTTGTTTTGTTTTATTTTTACACATATATACACAAAGTCGCGGCTTTTCCCCCTAAGTCTATAGGCAATGGGCATACCATGGATTGCCATATCATGCGGGTAGGCAGAAATTACCACGCCACCTACAACGACCCTTACATACTCCTTTTATTTCGTTTACATTTGGGACACACGCAAGCCGGTTGGGAGAACTACGCACCAGGGCCCCAAGTATGCTATTTTTTATGAATTCGTCATTCCAACACGATCCCGTTGTCATTTTTCTAAAAGTTCGTAATCTGCAAAATTCATAATGGTCGATCAGTAGTCTCGTAATAAAATCGTGGTAGAATGACACTGTCGTATTGCCATTATTATAAAACCCGTTAGTAGAAATGATTTTCGAAAAACTACTACTACTTAAATGAAAATTTAGTATTTTTTTTTCATTACCGCATACGTCAGTCATAAATTTGTCATTGTGTACGAGATTACTATTCTATGCTATTTCTTTCAATCGAGTGCCAGTGGTAGACCATTGGAAAGTCCTAATGACCCCATTCTATTAGTAGAACACCAAACTTGTCAAAATCAACAATTATGAAATCAATGATAGACCATTCTGACACTATTGTAATAGCAGACTTGAGGCCCTGACCTTTCTGAAGAACATCAATAATAAGGTCACTATATTTGTCTCTTTTGTGCGTCCCCTTCCGGCGTTTCCACTCACATCTGCCTTTGTTGGGAATCGAACCCAACACCGCACGTTGCTTGCGGTCTGCATGCGCAGGCAGCGTGATCAGCGCGTCATCGGCGAGTTGAGACGCGGCGCGGCGGCGACATGGCTCGGCCCGATGACCACTCGCTTCAACGGACTCCACCGCGACGGACGATACTTTATTATCTGTTTGTCCGGGAAAGTTTTACATTGTTAATAAGACCGGCAATAAACCATTGCCAGCTAAAATACAGTCCACTCTTTTATTGCTCCCCGCGCTAACAGCCTTGTAAAATACCTTTTGTTACTCACCTTTAATTTACCCTCTCAACATGACCAAACCAACTAAGTGTAACTCTTGTTTTATTTTTGTTGTACTTTTAAACGTTTTAATAGAAAAAAAACCACCGTCTTCCAAAAAAAAACACTACAAAATGAAAAATAACTTTTCGGAAGTCGGTGTCTTTGGTTTTTGTATTTTCGATTTTTGCCACCGACTTCCCCGACTTCTGTTATTAAAGTTATTATTCACTTTGTAGTGTTTTATTTTTCACTTTTGAGTTGAGGTAAGTACCCAAAACAAAGACGTATACCACCACTTGCAATGTAAATAGCAGTGACAGGTAGTTATTACAACATCATCAACATACATTAAGTGGAAGAATACGTATTATTGAAGCTAACTCAAAACCACTCATCAGAACTTGACTTTATTTATATGGGACTAACCTGAAAGCATATCCTTTTAAATAAAAACATAATTTTTCAAGTCGGTTTTTAAACAACGGAATTCTGAGGTAACAAACATAAATGTTAAATTATTTTATTTCTGTAAGTAGGTTTGTACAAACACTTTTACACGTCAATCATATTTTTATTTAAACTAGATGAGGTCGGCGTTTCCTATCTGACTACTCTGAGAAGAAAGGCCGAAACAAACTCAGAGGTCACAGTCTTTTTTAAAGTCCAGGCAAAATCTTGGTCAGATCATGTGAAGGCTATGTAGATCGGTGTCTGAAATGGTCTTTTGAGGAAAGAACCACACAGATTGAGTGGACCTGTCCAGTCAGTGCACGCAATTGTCAACAATCATGCAGCTCAACTCAGAACTTAAGGAGCTCAACGATTCGACGAACAATACCAAAGAATGGACATTTGAGTAGGCCGCATAAGTTACTCCAACTGCCAGATCATGATTAATTACTAGACATCATAAATATAAATAAAAAATACAACCAAATTGAGAACCTTCTCCTTTTTTGAAGTCGGTTAAAAAGAACGCTTGAGTTCCTCATCTAGGGCAAGAGTCATAGACCGCTCTTTGAGTTTGATTGGTAAAGTAAGCGTCTCATTCGAATATGAACTTTATTTTCAAGAAATTAATATTCATAATCTTAAGCAGCGCTTGCTCATATTTGCCTTAATAAATATATACATTATTGGTGAAAAAATATAAAATAATCAATAGAATTTGGATAAAACATATTATTAAAATCTCGATTATGATTGTAAATGTAACGTTGGACAATCCCTAGCATCATTGGGATGACACTGACAGCTCACTCCACGCAAGTCTTCACGGTGAGATTTTTACAGAATCGACCGGCTGATGGAAAGAAAGCCCACTGCAAACTCACTTCACCTAAGTTTTCACGGTGAGATTTTTTCAGGATAGCATTCCTGGAATTCAGCTTCATCCAGTTACACCGGAAGCCACCCCAACACAGTTGGTAAAAAGCTAGGTAGATGATTTGTCTCTGAGATGAGATTGCGACTAGATTTTGAACGCTTTTATTTACGAAAATTGTCCTTCAGTAGTGTTGCTGCGGTCCGCCATTGTGATTGGGTGCAGACTGCGGTCTACAGTCGCTTTATAAGTTGTACCTTTATATTAGATAATTTTGACCGCGGCCTCGAACGCGGAGCTCAGAAATTATCCCACGGGAACACAGTTTCGGGATAAAAAAAATATCTATGTCCTAAATCCGCAAAGAGACAGTTGCCGTGAACATTTTAAATATCTGAATATACTTACAGTGCCAAGCATTTATGTATTTGTTCTTCTAAGTAACATGGCACATACCTACATGAATATGAGACAGCAGAAGAACGACAGATTAGAGAGGGCACACGTAGACAAGACATTGTACGTTACAAGGTACAGCCTAATTTAAATATTGTGAAGCACAGTCCCAGATATCAATCGGTTATATTATTTAATAAGTTGCCCTTAGATATTAAAAGCGCTATCTACTCAAGCTCCTTTAAAAAGCAACTTAAAAATGTCGTCTTGAATAAGTGTATTAATTATGATGTTAAAGATCTTTAACGAATATTCTGTAAATGTTGTATTTATGCATTGTTGTAATATTTAGCGTGTTACTTTTTTTATTTCCTTATGTAATTTAATTTTAATTTTCTTTTATATATATAAATTATATTATATTATACAACGTGTTGTTTTGCACCCTCGTCAAATTTCAGGAGGCTGTTATGAAAGACATAAATAATCAAATAAAATTACGATCCTGCTCAATAATTAATACATACATGTTTTTAGGTATTTAAGTTTGACAGTATTTCAGAATACTCCACTTTCAAAGAACTAAAACGCCCCGTTGAGTGTGCGGTAGGCAGTGTCGTACGACTATGTCGCTGTGTGCATGCGTTACAGTTACAGCGCAGTTACAGGGCGGTATCACACGGGCCCTACACATGCCGATTTCCGAAAAATACAAAAAATAAAAATAAATACCTACTTATTTTATTATTGATTCGTGTCGAGAATCATTAGCATAGTTACCTCCTCAAATTTGACGAGGATGCAAAACAACACCTTGTATACTATGTAAGTTTAGATACAATTTACTGTTCATGAATACATGACTTACAACTTAGGTCATGATCTACCTGTGTACCAAATTTAAAATGCGTTCAGCCCTTAAAGCATCCAAAGGTAACAGACGGACTGAGTAACTTTAGAATATATAGCTATCTATACTAATGATAAAGCTGATGAGTTTGTTTGAACACGCTAATCCCTGGAACTACCAGTTGAATTTGAAAATCCTTCTAATATTTGATAGCCCAATTCTTGAAGAAGGCTATAGGCTAATTAACGTCACGCTAGGACCCTTAGGAATCGAGCAAAAACAAAATGTCTGAAAGAACGCTGAAGCGAAAACGAAGTAATAGGTCAGACGGAGGAACAAGAACCTTCACGCGGATAATGTCGCAGGCAGAAGTATTAGAATTGAAGTTCTTGCAAATGAGGTTGAAAGCATAAAAACAAAACCTTAGTCCAAAAGAAATTTACTCTGAAAAAATTGTCTGTCAAAACATAGTCAAAATCTAAACGTCAACCAAAGTAAACTATTATAAAATGTAAAAAAATATATATCGCGTTTCTGCTACTCCCGGAGATTTAAACGAAATATTTTGCCCCTTTTTTTGGCATAAAACTGTGGTCGTAGGAAGTTGCTATAATGTGCAGATTGCTACCATCTTTCCATGGTGTTTGGAGAACTTATAACTTCATTCTTGCTGCGTGCTGTTTGGCTTTTTCAAGTCTGCTTGGCCCTGTTGTTAACTTAGCATATTATGCCGGCGGTAAGTTATAACCTACATTTTCTTCTGCTTTCATTTGATAAGCATTTAATAAAAAGCGGTAATTTTGACATTTCAAACACACTTTAATTTTATTTATTTGTCTAGATATGTTAGTAAATTGAAATGCAAACACCTTTACCAGAAAATACAGTAGTTTAAATTTTACCAACATTAGATATACATAACAATATGCAGGGTTACTGTTAACTCGGCGTATTCCTTGCAGGACGTCATAGTAGGGTTAAAATGCAACAAATTAAGCCAATTTTATTGTTTTATTTTTTATAATTATTTTTTGTTCAATATACAGACAATATTTTGTATGAAGTATCAGCAAAAATTACAAAAATAATAAATGTTTGTTTAGTGATGCCAAGGTTTCTGGCATTTTTGAACTTTTAATTATGAACAAAGATCTGCTATGGCATCAACTATGATATTGAGTTAAATTTCAGTACAGTCGCGCTGTAAATCATTTTTAAATTGGCTCCAAATGATTTAATCTGGGATTTTTCATAAAAAATACTGAAAATGTAACTAACTCAAAAACTACTGAACTTCGGTAGAACATTTGGTGGCTTAATTTGTTGCATTTTAACCCTACTATAACGTCATGCAAGGAATACGTCGAGTTACCAGTAACCCTGTATAAGATATCGATACCTGTACGCACCGGGACTTACAGCTTAGTACGGCCGTTATTCCAAATGCGTACAGAGTGTGACTACGTTCGCAATAATTGAGCCTGGTACCTACAGACTATCTACCTAAGACCCTACTGACTACAAACCTAGCCCAAAAGAAATAACCTAGCACCCTATTATATAGTTACCCTACAGCCCTAGCCTACCATACAAACTATACCAAACGTAGGCTACGTTGGTTTACGTGCGGGAAGTCTGTTACAAGGAGACCTACGGTGACAGATGGAAGTTGGGTAGGAACAGGGGTTCGTGTACGTCGTGCAATGTACACAGGAACTGGTTTTCTCACTGCTGATCCCACAGACTCATAGGACCGATGATGGCTAAAGGTGTCTTGGCCACAGTGAGAGGAGTTATAGGAGATGAATCAGACTCGACTCCAGCTTGATGACTAACTAGTTTATTACAATAATTAACTTAACTATATAGAAAATCTGTGGTAAATACACATTGATACGTATTTGCATGTGTGTTGTGTGTGTATCGAGCCGATGAAGCGAAGATTTCAGTAGGTCGCTTCTAGCGCTGACGGTGCGCCGGTGTTGCTGGCGCGCAGAATGAATGTATGTCTCTCTTAACGCTGATGCTGCGATGCTGTGGCTTGTTCATGGTTGAATAATACCCACCACGTCTGCGGAGTTTCGCTAGCTAATTTAATGTGACCCTGTATATTAGCTTCAACTTTCTGACAGACCGACTCCTTGATAATTCAAAAGTGCCTGTAAATGGTTTAATTGAAATAAATGCCTTGACGTTGACCTGTAGTTATACCAGCTCCCATGCCTTTTTAATTAGAACACAAGCAGCGTTGCTGATACAGAAAATAGGTATGGAAGTACTATTGTCTCGATTGATTTCCTTCAACAAATGCCTGACTAGTAACTAATGATGTCGTTTAATTAGTACCGGTCCATCTTCTTGGTGGATCGATGGTAGAAAGAAAGAAAGAAAAATATACACGCACAGGAAATACAAACAATAAAAAAGAACATTAAATCTAACAAAATCATGAAAACAATAAAAAACAAAAAATAAATCATACTTCAGAGTCGAGTGAATATTATAAGATAAGACAGGAAATAATACATATAAACTCAAACTCAAAGCATTTATTTCAAATAAACCAATTACAGGCACTTTTGAATTGTCAAGTGGCCGGTCAGTCAGAAAGATGAAGCTAGTTGCCCATTCCAAAGTGTAGTAGGTACCTATGGAGAAGAACGGGCAAGAAACTCCATGGACACTCTTTTAAATTATATTGTTACATAAATATTAGTTACATCATTAATGTTGAATATAGGTATAATTATATGTGAGAACGATGTAAATAAGACGTACACATTGAGTGTCCAGTGTACAGCAAATATAAATTTAAACGAAACAATCCATAATAAAATAAGCCGTGGTGGCTAAGAGATGACCAGTCCCAACTGACAGCGCCCGTTCACGAACATGACGCATGGATCAGCAGCATTCAGCTCAACCATTTTGAAGGGAGCTAAATGATCCGACACATGCGCCACCGTCAGCGAGACATTTGAGTGAGCATGACATCTATCAGCCGCCAGGGCACATTCAAGTCATGGACACTCTTTTAAATCAAAATATTGTTACAATAAAATGTATAGTTGTTGTGTGTGTCTGGCTGTGTTGTATTGTGTTGTGTGAGTCGGGTGATAACAAGTCATGTAAAGAAACTCCTGTTTGTTCCAGGTTCTGATGGAGATCTCGCAACGTTGTGCAATAACGAACCCGACTACTGCACTCTTCTCACCTACATACACTATCTCATGTGGATCTTCTTCTTCGCCAGTGTTCTTTTGTTTTTTGCCTGTTGGTACAACAGTATCTGCCTCATTCACTGTTCCATGGGCCTCGTTGTCCTGGATATAGTGTTATCTGTAATCCTTTTTACAAAATATCTGATTTATTGTGCGGTCTTTGACAATCAGTGTCTCAGTCACAAACATAGCGACGTTTATGTTGTAGCGAATTTGTTTCTCATGAATTTTTTGTTTGTACTTTTCCTCGGTACTGCTCTGTTCTTTATGGGGGAATATAAGACGAGTTTGCTCCATGGATATATTGGTTTTGTTTTATTTTGAACTTGTTGTATGGTTGGGGAACTTAATTGCTAAGCAAATTGAGACGCTACGATAATTTGCCTTGCTATAGTTATTTAATACAACTGCTAAAAAAAATGTTTATTGCAATTACATACTTACAATTTTATTATAACACACAATGAGTTTGGAGATCACCTTTTAAGCAAGAAGATGCTTGTGTTAGGTGATATCCGCTCTTCTACTATCACAAATAACAGATATGCAATCGATAATCTACACCAATAATAATAAAAAAAAAAAAAAACTAATTTAAATTAAACAGAAAAATATAGTAAAAAGGAAATACAAGAATTACAATTGTGATTTCAATATAAGTTGGTAGTCAATTTGCTTATCAACTAATTTATCTGACCGTACAACATAGCTTTATAACGTTTATCAACTTATGGTTCACAGGCGTGGTGGATATCGATATCTAATCGTAATCTGCCAGCCTTTATCCAAATATGTTGTGGTCGGCTTCCAGTCTAACCGGATACAGCTGAGTGATACATTTTACATGGAGCGACTACCTATCTGACCTCTACAACCAAGTTACTAGGTAATACGATACCCCTTGGTAAGACTGGTTGACTTTCAGGCTTCTTACTATCCGTAACGACTGTCTAAAGACCACCAATGACAGCCGGGGACAACGGCTTAACGTTATATCGATAGTCATATAATGACGAAAAAAAGGGTTTTTGAAACACATATTTAAAAAATCATTTTTTTTCTCCTGACGTAGTACCTAGACATCTTAATACTAATCTGTGCTCGTCCTATAACTACTAATGTTCAAATTATAGGCGAGGACGCTGGCACCATAAACACAAGTTAAATCTTACTTTGGGTGCCAGAGTTCATCGAAAACACTCTTTCTCTTAGTTGTAACGCTGCATAGTGTAGGTAATTAAAAAATCTTTTTGTTTAACGTATTCAGAAAGAAAGAAAAATACATTTATTTGTCACAGAAACACGTGCATACAAAAAGATAATTAGCTCTAATAATTAAGAAAAAAAAAGTAAAAATAACAAAGAGATCTCTAATCACGAGCACACAACAGAAATCGTCATGCCTTCTGGTCACGTCATGACTGTGACAAGAAGGCTTCCTGATGACGGAGTCAGTGGCCGCTGGTAGTATAGTTACTTGAAATGAAAAGTATATTATTAATGTCTTTTCTCATCATTAGATACTGATTGGTACCCATTACGTTTATGAAGTTTTACTAGCTAATTTAATTTAACCCTGTCTAAGTATTGGCACTCGTAAACGCTATTTTAATGCACTAGTACCTAGGTACTTGTAAGTATGATTTCCTTTGTACTGTGCAGGGGAGAGCGGTGTATCAAAAATGTTGGCATGTAGCCAATTCCTCTATTGCTGCAAACGACATTCAATTTTCCGAAGTTAACGGTTTGATGAATATCATTTAGTTACCGTGATTTGGTTTAGGCAGGAGAAATGGTTTATTGTACTTTTAAATAATAAAAATATTTTTGCAGACAACTAATCCAGGGTGCAGGGACATCAATGCGCAAACTGTAAGCAATAATTCAGCACATGATACTAGATCACCTTTTTTATTGGGTTTGGGAAATCATCAAATAACTTCTCCCATTTTGGGCGGAGCGGGAGGGCGTGTCAGACTCTTACTGATTAAAACCCACCCGTGTTCCTTCAGTTGCCTGTGCCAGGGGCCACGGTATCCCTTTCGGACTTTCCCGCAACTCTGGCAGGCATCAGCCCTAGAGGACCCCGTCGATGGTGCTGACATCTCTTAGAGGCGTGCGTGGAACACAACGCGCCGTCAACCCAGGCCTGGTCCTTATCGGACAGCGAGCTACTCATTGCTCGCCGTCCACAAGCCCGCGCCTAAGGTGGCCGGGAATCGGCCTGGGATTCCCGACGCGACGCCCAGGGCGTCACCTGCAGCGATTAGGGGCGCGAGGGCGCTAATTTTACCTCTTATGATTCAATCTCTTATGATCCCCCTAGCGTAGAAATTGTCCGTAATTTAACGAAAAAAGAATATGATGTTTCATAGTAAACTGCAATGCGGTCTGCGCTGTCAAAATGTGTGGAACAGCAATTTTTGTTTTATATAACCGACGAATCATTTCAACGCCGGGGGCTTAAAATCATGTCATTGTGCTGAATTCATGTTTACAGTTTGCGCGTTGATGTTCCTGTCGCCATGTATTTTTAGCGAGATGACGACTAATAGATAATTATGGAAGAACAAGACAAGTGGCGCCGACCACTAATATATAGGGATAATGACGAGAGAATGATGCTTAACCGACTACTCAAATAAATGATAAATGATTTTATTTCTGTAAGTAGGTTTGAATAAACACTTTTACACGTCAATCATATTTTTTTTAAACTAGATGGGGTCGGGCGGGGTCGTCAAAAACGAGGAAGAAGTCACCAGCAAAAAAAAAATGCATCGAGCAACCAAAGCCACTGACTTTCGAAACTATAGTAATGTTGCTACAAATTGTAGCGTTTTTTCTAGAAGTCGGTTGTTTTATTGTGTTTTAATGAGGCTGTAGAAGTGCACGAAGATAATAATATTAAAATTATTTCTTTTATTTCATTTAAAATGCATATCAATTACATTTTTAATATTTTGTAAGAACACAAAAAGCATTTAATAATATAAAAAATATAGGCCACTGTTATCGGGACGCTATACGCGCGCTTATATACAGGGCGTCCCACGGATATGCCACATGGAGGGAAGGTACCTTGAATATTGTAGATGGAACATTTTACTGAAAGAATAATGTCTTTATTTGAATTTAAAAAACACATTTAAACTGCATTCATAGATATTTAAATAATTACGTGGTTGAACCGGAACTCGAACCCGTAACATGAGAAAAATAATCGCCCTGTAGCTTTATCATACCGATCGAAATGCTTCATCATAAGGATAATTTTTTGCTAAATAACATAGTGTCACAAATAAAAGGAAGACCATTAATTTTAACATTCTCCCTTATCCCTCTCACCGAGAGGAGGCCTGTGTTCCCAGCAGTGGGATCATTATAGGCTGATTATGCACCGATATCGGGAACAGGGTCCAAGCTACTGGTAGTCAGGGCCCCGAGAGAGGAACCTGAAACTCCAGAGAGGAGACAATATCTGAGGGGCAATTCCCATATTTTTAAGACCGTTTGCATTCTAATCTCAGTCTCAATCTGTCAAAATGACAATAAATTTACATACAGTTTTGACAGGTATTTGACATTGATTGTCGCTGAGATGAGATTGCGACTTGAATTTGAACGTTTTTTAAGTACGAGAATTGGCCTACTGGCAGTAGGTACCGCTTTCTGGATCAAGCCCTTGATACAGCTACCTAACAAACGAATCGATAAAAGAAGAATAGTCCCGTTTGAACTTGTATACCAACCAACAATTTCGGGAAGTTGGTAGGAAAAACAATTCGTTATTTATATATGAGCTGGCCAAGTCAATTCCAACTGACATTTTTTCTAAACAAAATCTCAGTCTTGAAACCAATAAAGGCCGTTCAAAACACGTATCCGGTCCGTGTCGTCACAATATAGTGTGGACCACAAACAACATGCACAAACTAATAAAATTGTTTATTGTGACCACGCGTGTGTTTAGAATAGGGGCAGGCACACTGAATTTGGTATTGCTGTGTACGATTTTGAATGAAAATTCAAATGCTGGTATTTTTTTTGTGGATAGAGTATTTACCGGTATTATTAACTGACTTCAAAAAAGGAGGAGGTTATATGTTCGTGTGTCTGTGTATGTTGTTTTTTTAATTCGGCGATATTTTCGTGAATTGTGGATCGATTTTGAAAATTATTTTTGCATTTGGTAGACGAAGCTTGCGCGGTGTTCCCATATCAATTTAATTAAATTTGCTTGCGCATTTTTTGATTAGCTTCGATAGTACGTTTTTAATCCACTTTGTTTATCTTTTGATGTTATAATACTTCTTAACACTGTTGTTAAAATAGCAAGTAGTTTTGTACGCATTGGTTTAGGGTAGGTACTAAAAAGTGAAAAATAAAATATATTTTTTTCAAAAAACCAACCGACTTCTGCAAAAAGACACTACAAAGTGAAAAATTACTTTAATTTTTTAAGTCGGTGGCCAAAAAACTAAAATTCAGATCCAAAGACACCGACTTCCGAAATTAAACAAACTTCCTTTGATAAATGATTTTATTTCTGTAAGTAGGTTTGTACAAACACTTTTACACGACAATCATATTTTAAAAACTAGATGAGGTCGGCGTTTCCTATCTGACTACTCTGAGAAGAAAGGCCGAAACAAACTCAGAGGTCACAGTCTCTTTTAAAGTCCAGACATAATCTTGGTCAGATCATGTGAAGACCACGTAGATTGGTGTCTGAAACGGTCCTTTGAGGAAAAACCATACAGATTGAGCGGATCTGTCCAGTCAGTGCACGCATTTGTCAGTAATCGTGCCGCTCAACTCAGAACTTAAGGAGCACAACGATTCGACGAACAATTAGTAATTGTAATTGTAGTGTTTCTTGTGAGTGTTTCTTGCATTTAGCTAAGTACCAGGTACTTGTTGACAGGCCTACACTGTCCTCCCATACCTATTAACTCTGCACTTTGAACACTTGGCTCTTCTCCATAGGAAACAATCAATAAGAACCATGCACCTAGCTTCTGAAGTTTCATATGTGCCCTTGTTTGTAGGTTTATGTGAACATTTTGATATAAATTGGATCGTATTACCCGTTACCCAGTAACTGGGTTAGGGACGTCAGATAGGCAGTCGCTTCAGGTAAAATACTGGTATTCAGCTGCATCCGGTTAGACTGGAAGCTAACCCCAAATTAGTTGAGAAAAGATGACGTAGGTGATAAGTAAGTAATATGTTTATTTCGTTGTTCTAGTGGGTGCTAGCGAGACTGTTGAGCGTAGAATAGAATAGAATGCTCTTTATTATATTATACACCATAAGAATTGCAGATATAAACGTAGAAATGTTACATAGGGTGACACAATGGGCGGTCTTATCGCTCAAAGCGATCTTTTACAGACAACCTTTGGATGGATTAAAGGTGGAAGGAGAGACAATACTGTAGGTAGTCAGTGGTGTACCATTTACATATACAACAAATACATACATAAAACATATACTTATTTACACACCACGCACCATGCTACACATCATAGGTACCACATCACATGCACTAACTGGGCATAAGTTTTATAAGTTTATTTTCATTTTTACTGTTAAGAGCGTGTATACCTTATGAGTGGCAACGTCGCAATTTAGTGTCATATTTTGTGGTTTTAAATTTTTATCATTTGATCGGAGCTATATTTAAAAAAAACCTGTTTAAGTAACTTTTTAGAATTATGTGAAAACTGTGTAAAAGGTAAGAAATCGTTGCGTTTACAGTTCTATTTATATGCAAATAATACATTGGAAACTTGCAGGGCGTTATTTTCATTGTAAAATAACTGTAAGCATTACGGTTACCTACTTAATTTTTAAACACTTTCACGTAATTCTAAAAAGTTAATTATACAGATTTTTTAAATATAGCTCCGATTAAATAATAAAAATTGAAAACCACGAAATATGACACTGAATTGCGACGTTGCCACTCATAAGGTATAAACGCTCTTAATAATTTCAATGGCAACTGTAGGTACTTATAGATTTGCATTATTATTTTCTTGAGATTAGTAAATGTAAGCTAAATGTAGAAATTTGTACTTGCATTGCATATTTACCCATAAGAACACAGTACACTAAATTAACTGTAGTTAGTTTATGTGTACGACAATGATGTGAAAGAGCGGGGCCTTCTAATACAGGCATTGTTTGCTTAAAATGAGGACTCCAAACACGTTTAAATGTAATGTAATTTTCTATTTGCCACAATAAACAATTTTGTATTTTGTATTGTATCTACATTTAGACAAAGTGGCGCCTACCTTAACACATTAAATTATAACACATGGTACTATGTTATTATACTACATAGTATACTTAGACGATATACAAAATTTGAATGCAACCCATTCACTAAATAAATCGGCTGTTCCCTACATTTTGTGGAGCTACGTGTAACAAAATGTATGGAACAACAGTTTTTTTTTAGTTTTTCCGGATGAGGCAGTGTTATTCGGTCATTCAAAGAAGTAATCTTTGTAGCAGCTCAGAGTCTATATTTGTTCCCGGTCAATGAAAATGGACGCGCCCTGTTTTATATTGAATACTAGCTGACCCCGCGAATTTCGTATCGCCTAACATTTTTTTTTTAATTTATTCTCCGTATAAACCATCCCCGTACTTCAAGGAATATTCTAAAAAAAGAATTAGTAGCCCTAGCGTGGGGCAACGTTTTTAAAAAAAAAAAAAAAAATCGGTCCAACCGTTCTTCAGTTATAAAATTACAACGAAAAGTGGCGTTGATTTTTATAAATAAGGATAACATACAATAACTATGTTGAAATAACAGCTACCTATGTCCCAACTTAGTCTGCTTGTATTTAGTTTTTGATGCATAAAGTTGAAAGGTGTCGTGTCACACCCGGTTGAAACGAAATTACTTTCGCTGTTTATTATATATTGAATAACAGGCGAACAACGTTTGAGGGTAATTAGCGAAAAAAAAAAGCTGGGTCCTGACGGTCAAAATGTTATTTTTTTTTCAGTCTAGCTACCATTCGCCTAATGGGCAGAGTGTAAAGGGCGATATTTTTCTATTTTTATGACATCGTGTACCACTACAGTATACCTATGTGTACAAATAAATAAATTTGAATTTTGAATTTGAATTTGATATCTAACTTCGTTAAAAAAAAAACGCCAATATCTCTCTGCTAAGCTACGAGTACTTAATTGAGTAATTGCTACGAGACCAGCAGCTCTGTTCAAATATTTTAACTTTAAACAACAACATTACTTTACAATTTTACAAAATTACTTTTACAATGATTGTAAATAATGAGCACCATGTATCTGTCACTTAATTGACTTATTTGTCATTGCTACATTTTTAATTATTTTTACCTATGAAGGTACAGTAGTTTTATTCTAGGTGCATCGTCTTCACATAGGTATAATTATATAATTAATGTATACAAAATATTGTAACACATTTTAAAAGAGTTACGGTGGAGTTTCTTGCCCATTCTTCTCCATACGAAACTACCTTTTGGAAGGGGCGACTAGAATCAATTCTATTTTAATGTACATGTTGACGTTCAAAAGTGCCTTTTACGTGCCTACTTGAAATAAATGCTTTGACTTTGACATTAAAATAAAAATGTCTGAAATCGGTTCAGTATCTATGTAGTTGATTCTGAACAAACTATACTTTTCCCGGCTTATTCTGTTACACGATGTACAGTCAACAGTGTGTATGTACAGTCAACAGAACAGAGGTATCGAAACAATGGTGTCTGTTCACAATAGACAGGTGGAAATTGAATCCACGATGTTTTACTTCCCGTTTTGAGTTAGTTAGCTGTGGAGTTGAGACATTGTCGTTATGAAGTTAGTCCATTCAGTCAATTTTAAAACATGATTTTAAAGGAAAATGTAACAAACTCAACATATTTACTTTTACGGCTAAATACTTAAATGGCCGTCTCTTATTAAAAAAGCAAAATCCGACACGACCGGAGAGAGGTATCCGGCGCAGGATCAAAGGCTTAACGTGCTTTCCGAGACATGAGGGTATCACACCGGCAACTTTAAAACTCCGGGCCGTTACTAAGAAATTCCTATTGGAAAAAACCCAATAACACTTTGTCCGACCTGGGAATCGAACCCAGGACCTCATGCTCAGCAGTCGTGCTTGCAACCACGAGACCAACGGGGTAGTTCTTTTACTAACAAACAACTTAAATTTGTAGTGACAAGAAATACCGCTAAAAACGTCTTTTGACATACGTTTTACGTTACTACGCAAGAGATGAAAAAGCAGCTGTTTTATTGCTTCTTACATAACTTAAAATTACTATTTGTTTCGCTACCTACAACTGTTATCATAGTTATTTTTTAAATACGTTACTAAAATAAATCTTATACAATGCAGTGCAAATCGCAGGCGCCTACGTCGTAGACTTTCGTAGCGCGTAGCCCTCACTTAGCTTATTCGGAGTATAAATATTGTACAATATTTCACCACAAGAAAATGAACATGCAATTATTTGCCAGCGATCCATAATAATTATTTTAAGGAAAAGTACAGTTACATCTAATTAATATTGTTTAATAATTCATTCCTTCATTCACTCACTGATTCTTGAGCTCTTTATTAAGAGCGAAAGAGTGCACTAAAGAAGGATTTGTGACAAAATAATACCCTAAACGGATAATAAAATTATGGGATGAAAATTTGTTTATATTACATGCAAAGACTACGCGGTAGCACCAACAGCATTTTGCAAATGATTGCATCCCGCTACGACTCATACAGGCTCACTGGGTGGAAATAGTCACGGGAAAGTTGTGATGTACTTGTTAACTACTAACATAGATCGTAAGAAAATTATTACTAACACTTACATAATGTACCTACTAACATAGATCTAAAGAAAATTGTTACTAACACTTATATGGATTCTGTCCGAAATAAATGGTTAATAATAATAATAATAATTAGTTTATTTGGGATGAAAGATGAAAGACAAGTTTTTATATATTGGCGACGGGAAATCCCTTCGGGCACATGACTTGTAAACGAATGATTTGTTTTTGCCTAACTCCACAATTTAATCAGTCGCCCCAAGATACGCTAACTTTAAAACAATAAGTTTAAATAACTGATTCACTTGGCGGCAAGCGTCGAACTATTAACTAAGGGTATTACCACGCTATTGTTATAAGGAGGTGGGTAGAATTGAATCAGTTGGTGTATTGCATATGGTTTGAAATTGAGTTTAAAGTTTTAGTTTGTGTTTGGGCTTTGTCTGGAGCATAGGTTAATTTTTATAGTTAAAGATTACTAGTTTTTTTTCAATTGGTTAAAGATATTTGTCTTTCAAAGAACTACAAATTCACATATAGGGAAAACGATTGACTGCTGCGCTGCGTGTCGCGGCTTCAATTCCCGCACGGAACAAATATTTGTATGACCTACAAGTAGTTGGTCCGGGTCTGGCTGTTTGCGTGTGTGTTTGTAAACGCACCCACAATACAGGAGAAATTCCTAGTGTGGGACAACGTTCGGTGGCGATCTCTCGCGTCCGGCCCTGGTCCAGGCCAATGGTACGGAGTGAGAGGGCACGGGAAGCCGTCATCTCCTTCTGCGAAGCAGTAATGCTCGCGAAGGAGGAGGCGGCACGCGTGAGGGAGAGGTAACATTCGCGCCTTCACGCCCCTAGCCGCCGCAGGAGACGCCATGGGCGTCGGGATCCCAGGCCGATTCCCGGCCACTGTTGGCGCGGGCTTGCGGATGGCAAGCAATGGGTAGCTCGCCGTCCGATAAGAACCAGGCCCGGGTCGACGAAGCGTTGTGTTCCACGCGCGCCTCAAAGAGATGTCAGCAACAATGACGGGGTCCGCTAGGGCCGATGCCTGCCGGGGTTTTGGGGAAAGTCCGAAAGGGTTACCGTGGCCCCTGGCACAGGCAACTGAAGGAACACGGGTGGGTTATAGTCAGTAAGAGTCTTCTTAAATAATTTCTCCCGCTCCGCCCAGAGCGGGAGAAGTTATTTGATGATTTCCCACCCTCAAAAAAACGACAACGTTTAAATAAAAAATAAAAAAATTGGTTGTCTGTAAAGTCGGTTTACTGACGATAGTTGAACTTGACAACGTCATAAGAAAATACTGATGGAATGGTTGCATTTTTCAAAAGATATGTCAATTTTTACCTTTATCGCCGCAATTATCGTCACTGCACTTCATACTTGACGAAAACATGTAAATGTATTATTGTATAGCAGCTGTCCACGCGGACGCATCGCTCACTCAAGTAGGAGAGAGACAGATGTCGAACGCTGCCGAACGCGGAGGCCGATTGTGTTGTGCCTCTTTGTCGCTCGTTCCGCGCTCTCGCTTGCACTTCAAGCCTTAAATGGAACGCCTCAGAGCGAGGTAACGCCGCATGAGTCATGTGTAACGCCGCATGAGTCATGTTTTTTCGTGCGTGCTGCCGGCTCCATCGAATTATAAGACGTTGTCACGTCAAAAAGTATATCAACATTTGTCTCCGTAACAGGTCCCTGTGGGATAATTTCCGACAGCCACGCGGGCGAAGTAGCGTGCAAAAGCTAGCAAATACATGAAAATAAAACCTAGCGCTACCAGGGAACCAAAGATTTTCTTATCAATACACTTCAGTGCGTCTTTCACCGCAAGGCGCCGCTTGAAAGTCGTAGGCGCCTACGCCGTAGACACTTCGTAGCACGTAGAACATATAAATAAATAAATATGAGACAACATCCACACAAAGTCTTCAGAGGGGCAATTCCCGTATTTTTAAGAACGTTCGCATTCTAATCTCAGTGTCAATCTGTCAAAAATTGTATAGCGCTTACCTAAATTTTTGACATTAGACTGTCGTTGAGATGAGATTGCTACCGTAAACCGGGGCTACTTTGATCAATATTGAACTTTGAAAGTCCATATCTTTTAAATTAGTGGGTATAAAAAATACAAAAAATGTCTAATAATCGGTTTTTTTATCACTCTCGATTCCTGTAATGATAAGTGAAAAAATATGGCTTGAAATTGAGAAAAAAAATAAAAATTGGCTGATCAAAGTTAAACGTAGGATGGGGTTACTTTGATACCCCCGATTTTATTGCGTGATTAATGATGATGATGATTAAAAAGTAACTCCAATAACAATACCAATTCAATTTAAAAAACCAAAATCTACCAACGGGAATAATAAATATTGACGTTTTTGTCGTATGGGGTAACTTTGATCTAGTAAAGCTATTAATAGAGATATATTTACCTTTTTTAATTAAAATCGTTGACGAAGTCTCCGCGTGTCCTCAGAAAAGGATATGACAGTTCTTCAGTGTTGGTAACATCGAAAAAAAAATTACCAAATTGCGTTTCGTTTAACGCAATTCGCGATTTTATACGAAATGGAAGTTTTGATCAAAGTCATCCCGCAATTCAAAGTAACCCCGGTTAATGGTACTTGAATTTGAACGTTTTTAATTACGGGAATTGGCCTTCAGGTCTCGAACTAGGTAGAGCCTGTACTACGGTAACCTGATGACTGATATACATGCTTATTTACATATACACACCCAGCCACAGGTCAAACAGACATGTTCATGCACACAAATGTTTGACTAGTCCGGGGATCGAACCCGGGACCAGCAGCTAAGAAGGCAGGGTTGCTACCAACTGCACCACCCGGTCAGTCAATCAAAAACTGGTTATATTGAAATTTAAAAATTATTAATATGACCAACGTCATCTTGACGGCTCTAACGAAAATTTTTGTTTTTTTTGTTACACTTGATAAATAATAACCTGCGGGGTAGCACACAAACAGTAGCGATGGCTTTCATTTTGACAGTTCAACAACATTCATTGCGTTATTTACGTTGTTGAGCAGACAATTTTTTCAAACATAAGAAGCAATGGATTAGCAATATCAGACAAAATCATTTAGAATGTGATTGAAAATGTGTTATGTAATTATGGTGTTGGTAAGTAATAAAAAAAAAATGATTTTTTTATTCATAAAGATACCACGAATTGAGTAGTGAGAGTGTGGCTGTTTGATGAGTAAGGAAGGGATCGAGTTCGAGTTGCATAATGATATTTAGTACAACATTCGTTTGGATGATATTATGGTTACTATGACACTGGTTGTTTTAATGTTGGCAATATGCTAACTGTTTCAGAAAGTTGTATACAGGATTTATAGCATGGGTTTAGATAAATACATAAATAGTAATAATAACATAATATAATATTGTAATTTATATAAAATATTGGTCAGACAGGGGCTATTATTGTCTTCCCACAGCCCTAGATAACCAGTTTACTTTAGCCACCCAAACCCATAATCCAATACCTTTGTTTCCATATCCTACAATAGTCCTACACGAACCGGGTGTTGTCCTTGGGTGCACTTGCATAGTGCGAACAGGGATGATAGTCGTTTAGTGCCTGATTTTATTAAAAACGTCTAACGGGCCTCAGCGAGTTGGTTTCGGCCCCTCGTGTACCTTTCAAAGGTCTGGGACCCAGGGTCCCGAGATATATCAAGATAAAAATTATACAATGATACTTCATTTAGCTACTGAATCTTAAAATAATAGCTTGGTTTTCACCCGTGAGATTTTAAAATAACACAAAAATATAAAATAATAGCTTGGTTTTCACCCGTGAGATTTTAAAATAATACAAAAATATAAAATAATAGCTTGGTTTTCACCCGTGAGATTTTAAAATAACACAAAAATATAAAATAATAGCTTGGTTTTCACCCGTGAGATTTTAAAATAACACAAAAATATAAAATCATAGCTTGGTTTTCACCCGTGAGATTTTAAAATAACACAAAAATATAAAATAATAGCTTGGTTTTCACCCGTGAGATTTTAAAATAATACAAAAATATAAAATAATAGCTTGGTTTTCACCCGTGAGATTTTAAAATAACACAAAAATATAAAATAATAGCTTGGTTTTCACCCGTGAGATTTTAAAATAATACAAAAATATAAAAAAAAAAAAAAAATTAATAAATAAATAAATAAATAATAGTACCGCATGTAAAACTTTGCGTCACATAGATGACATCACTAACAATACCACAATCAGTATGACCCACATACCTACGCACGCACCCTCACCTTCAAAACGTTAATTTAAAACATGTCCTCGTATCTGAACAAGACGTACATAACACGTTATCAACAATACCAGTCTATAGTTCCGACGTTTGGCGTAACGTTACGTTTTGAGAGGCGCTACTAAGTATTGTTCTCGAGTTCGGGGAGGGAAGTGAGTAGTGAGTGAGTATTTTGTGGAACGTTGAAATACATATATACATTATTATAATTTGTGAATTAATATCTGTCATTTCACCCGGGTTTTAGCAATTGCAACGTTACAATAATTCGTTTTTTTTTTTTTTAATAATCTTTAGATACTTCTAAAGTTTGAAATTGTTTTTTATTGTGGCTTCCACATGACCTATGTCATGCTAAAAGCTATATGTAAAGATAAACCCCTGCCCTTCGTAAATAAAAGCATGTAAGGCGGATCTCACAGTACAACGCGCCACGCAACGGGGATCGCGAAACGGAGCCAAATAGCGTTTGCGATGTTTTAATTTATATGTTGAAATAACGCGTGTGAGCGGCCGTGTCTCCCATGCACTGACGCGTGGCGCGTGGTAGTGTGAGATCCACCTAAAATACTAGTTATACTTAGCATGTTTGTTTTCCAGTTCTATTTCCCATAGTTATTTAGGGTTTTCACCTGATCTTTGAATGGACCTAACTCAAATCTCTTGCAAATGTACAGCCCATCTTCTTATAAGTAAATCTACTGATTTTTTACAAAATATGTAATAAAGCTTACAAGAAAAACTCGCAAAACTAAATATCAGACGTACTGCAGGGTTCCTTCCGCATCACTTGGTTGATATTCTGATCAGAGCGCTTCTGCTCCAAATTTATGATGCGCACAGCCAAAGTGTGGAACTCTCTGCTAGCATCTGTGTTCTCTTCCACATTTAAGCCGTCTGCCTTCAAAGCGAGAGTGAACAGGCATCTTCTGGGCACGTTTGTTTCATCATAGACCTCATCCATCGCTCTTCATCAGACGTGATCGAGGTCAAGGCTAGGCCTATTCAGAGAAAAAAAAAAACCAAATCAATTCAAATCTAACTTCGAGTTCCACTAGTAACACCCCTTCCCGACGATATCACGACGTTTCCGGTGTACCCCGTTTTGTTTCATCCCTATTTACACCCCCCCTACATGTTCGAATGTGAACAACTATTGTTGAACACACCCCCTGCAAGATCCGAGTGTGGGAAGATGAGTGACGTGATGTCTGTCAAAATTATTAATAATAATATGACGTGTTTTGTAAAATTGTTTGATGAGAAAAGTTTCTACTTATAACTGATTTAGATAACGATCTTTTCAGGGAAGTATACCTTTTAACTGGATTTTTTTGAGATGTTTAAGATCATTATGATGAAACGTGGTGTCATTACTTTCATCCATCTTTATTTCTATGTTCATTTGACACTAAAGTAAGAAATCTTATGAGTTGTGCAGACTACTATTATATATTGATGTGTATTATTGAAGTGTTTATTGCATGGTCCCGATTGTTTATATAGCTTGGAAAATTTTTAAAACGGTGCAATTCAAAAGTAGACTTCGAAAATTATTAATAGATAAAACGTACTACCAGTGTAACTGAGTTTTTAACGGACAAAACTTTTTCTGAATACCGGTAATTTTTAATTAATTAATTATAAATTTACATTAGGTATGTTACATTTATTATCTATGACATGGAATTTTAATGTCTGTTTGTTTATTTATGCTCGACCACGATTTTTATTCTTAACTGTTAATGACAATTTAAATTTTTAACCGTTTTATTTAATGTAGGTATATTGTATATTGTTATTTAAGTTAATGTTTTAATGACAATTTGAATTTTAATAATTTTATTTATTGAGTGTAAGAATTAATGTAATGTTTTAATGAGAATTAAAATTTTAACAATTTTGTATAATGAAAATGTTTGCATGCCGAATGGTGAAATATGGCAGAACTCTGATTTATACCTACTATCTACTTATGTATTACCCATATTTGCAAATAAATGATATTCTATTCTATTCTATTAAAGATTCCTTTGTCAGTTTTTATTTCAACTGAAGTGATAGCCAGTCAAATGTATCAGCTTGTTGCTTGAATCCATACACTGATTTATTGTTCTTTCTACCAGTTATGTCAAAAACTTTCACGTAACTATTAATCCTCCAAAATTACTCTCCCATTTAAATTATTATCTATATTTCATACATAATCCAATAACCAGAGGTTATTTTCAAACAAACAAAACACGTTATAATTTCCGCAGCTCCTGCGGCCGGCGACACGTCCGCCCTCAACAAAAGTCTGCAGCGGAATGCCGCTATCAGTTCGAAATTCAAATTTAACGGTTGACCGGAAATACGGTGTCGGACGCTTCCGGCGGCCACGTTCCGTTGTCGCGTTTAGATTTCGAATTTGCGGTGTGATGTGGGGGTAGTTTTGTGTTATTTAGATGAATGAAGATGTATAATTTGGACTTGTTAAGTAAATGGGTATGTAGTTTACACTGTAATCTATACTAATTATTATAAAGAGAGCGAATTTCGTGAGTTTGCGTATACAGGGTGTATATGAATACGGCACGGTTGGCGCAGTGGTTAAGCGATTGACTGCTGCGCTGCGTGTTTTGGGTTCGATTCCCGCACGGAACAAATATTTGTATGACCTACAAGTAGTTGTTCCAGGTCTGGCTGTTTGCGTGTGTGAGTTTAAGTGTTTGTTAACGCACCCAAAATACAGGAGAAATTCCTAGTGTCCCTACGTTTAAAAAAAGTATATGTAGGTTTAAGTAAAAGTAGTTAACTGGTTTAATGTTATTAACCTACCATAACGTATATTAATAACCATTACGAGAAAAAAACTAAATGTATTAAGTTTACGATACCTCATGTTAGACAAGTAGAAACAAGTGTTCTGATAAAGGGCGAAGAGTTGAAACCCGATAAAACCACAGTATTCTTAGGCATAACTTTGGATGCCAAGCTTCAGTGGGGCCCCCATATAGATAAATTGTTAAAAAAAGCTTAGCTCTGCCGCCGTTAGAAAAATTCGTGATTTAACTGATTTAGAGACAGCCCGTTTAGTATACTTTAGTTATTTTCATAGTGTAATGTCGTAAGGCATTCTGTTGTGGGGAAATGCCACCGATATTCAGACGATTTATGTTTTACAAAAAAGGGCAATTCATTCAAATTATAAATTAAGTCCCAGACATTCCCTCAGAGACAAATTTAAAGGGATTAATATAATGACTGTGCCTTCTCAGTATATTTATGAAAATCTTTTTTATGCACATAAAAATATTAATCTGTTTAAAAAGTACAGTGATATCCATAATATAAATACTAGGAACAAACACAAATTTGTTCCTTCAACCAGGCTCAAGAAAATATGTGGCTCGTTTAGATGCCAATGTATACGTTTTTATAATAAACTTCCTAACCACATAAGCCAATTCAAATCGTTTATAAACAGGAAATTATGCCAGAAAGCCTATTATACTGTCAAAGACTATGGTGTCCGAGACCTTAGCAAGCTAATATTTATTTGTTTTTACAAAAATTGCCATTTCCAAAATATATTTATTTAACACTTTAAGCACACAAATGTACAGAGGCGGACTTAATGCCATAGGGGAGCATGCATTTGGGTTTTCTACCAGTCAACCTTTGGGTGATGCAGAGACAAACAGTGGTAGGTGCAATTTATAATGATAATTTAGTATTAAATAATTTTAAATATATAGACACGTATAAACTTATTTAGTCTATAAATACATATAATATATATACCTAATTATATATAAATATAAGCACAAATATATAACGACGGAAAAGTAAGAATTTTCAATTACTCGAACAGAGTCACAGCTATCTCTAGGTTTACGACCAGTCATAGCTCTAACACAACGTTTTTGGGCTCTCTTAGACTGCAGTTACCCCAAAAAAGTATTCCAAACCTCATGACCGATGCGACCAAACCATGGTATGTATGCGTATCTTTTTTTCTTTGCTCTAAGTATCTATCCTTTTTAACCGACTTCATAAAATGAGGTTTTTATCTTGTTACAGAATCTGACAATGATAGCCAATATTACTTAATTCTTTTAACAATATAATGGCCTTACATCAACAGTCTATGATAGGGTTATACGTTCCCGCCAAATCGACCTGTCACTTTTGACAGATGACAGCAGTTTTCGCGCCAAACGGTGTAAGAATATGGCGGGTGCGTGCTTTATCACTAAATCGGGATTTGTTTTCATTGTAACACGAGATTTTTAAACCAAAAGCTGAGATATTTTGTAACACTTGATATTCCCATTCAATCTTCAACGTCCATTATACCCTCGCTAGGTATTACTTTAAAATCATTCTTAAAGACATAAGTAACGCTATTATTATTTTGATCTGAGGTGATTTTTGTTCAAGAAGTACGATTTTCCATACAAACGCTTAAATCTCGTTTTTGTTGTTTGGAAAAACTGATAAAAGATAAATGATTTTATTTCTGTAAGTAGGTTTGTACAAACACTTTTACACGTCTATCATATTTTAAAAACTAGATGAGGTCGGCGTTTCCTATCTGACTACTCTAAGAAGAAAGGCCTAAAGAAACTCAGAGGTCACAGTCTCTTTTAAAGTCCAGACTTAATCTTGATCAGATCATGTAACGACCATGTAAATTGGTGTCTGAAACGGTCTTTTGAGGAAAAACCATACAGATTGAGCGGACCTGTCCAGTCAGTGCCCGCATTTGTCAGTAATCGTGCCGCTCAACTCAGAACTTAAGGAGCACAACGATTCGACGAACAATACCAAAGAAAGGACATCTGCCAGATCGTGAAACTAACCAAGAAAACAAAAAAAAGTAATGAACCACATAATCTTCACATTCACAATAATTAAAAATAACAGTCTGTCTTAGTACAGTAATTATTTATATCTTCATTAGCTTAGCCAGTAGGTATGTAAAGGTTGAAACAAGACCCTTCACAAAGCCGTCATCTACGCATTCTGTACATCAAATTAGGCAACTTTTTGCAAAAATAATTGCTAGGAAACGGCTTTTATTTTTCGTGTGAAAATTCGCTGTTTACGGTAGTGCGCAACGTAATGCACGCAAAACATTGTGCTTATGGTTGCCTGCACCAATGCATGTACCCATAAGGACAAGGATCGTGGGAGTATTTAAGTTAAGTTATAACTTAACTTAAATACTCCCACGATCCTTGTCTTTGAAGAAAAAATTTAAAAATATGTTATAACATATAAAACTTTTTTCTTAAAAACACATCAAAAAGAGTTGGAACTTTGACTTTCAATATTTACGTAACCAGAAGGCAGTCCCAGATATAGACCAGTAAAAAAAACACAATAACGGGAATACCAAGTGACTTTTGGCTTTGTTAACGGTATTTTTACACACGTAACAACACTATCTTGTATTATAAAAAAACTCTATGCTAAAAACCATATTTTTCATTTTCAGCTAAAATCCATGATGCAGTGGAAACACACCCAATAATCCAGACCTCAATAAGTTAAGATTCAATTTTAAAATGTAAAAGAAAATTGCTTTTCTACTAGTTTGTCGCCATTACAGCTAATGGTATGTACGAGTACCTCTACAAGGTGATTCCCACATGTTTATAGATATTATCTATCACTACCAGACATCTTGAAAATAAAGCAAATGAAACATTGTTATTTTCTTGTAGCGCCACGAACTCCGTACTCATATTATTAGAGATACGAAAGTAAAGCCATCGATACATGGCTGTGTCATGTTGTGTTGTGACGCGGGATACACCAATCAAACGAATTAGTTCAGAACTACGTCAAATCAAAACGAGTTTTGATTGGCTGACGCTGTGTCAAAAGGCGCCAGGACACGACATAACACAATAATGTCGCCTTAACTTTTGACTGTCTGATATCTTGTCACTCCTCAAACAGCTCTTTAAGAAATTTTATAAAGGCATGTATTTAATGCGGCAACTAAGTAAAATGAATATAGGTTTAAAAAAAAATAGAGTGGGTACCATATATAATGGGTTGGCAGCTAATAAGGAGTATCGTAATAAGTAATAGGTAGCATATTAATATATCAGTAATAAGCTCCGTTTTAATTTAAACTAGCATCAAGTTTTTCTTTTGGGAACAGAATTAATATCTAAGCGGAAACTTAATGGCGAAAACGAAATAGAAAATGGGCGTTCATGTTTGTCATAATTGTCACAGTTCTAACCAAACCTTAATTAAAATATTCTATGCATGGTTGATGGCAGGGCTTGGTCGACGGAGCTCCGCTTTGCGGGGTCCTACTTCTGGGTGGTTTATAAAAAAATAACCACGAAGGGGATGGATCCCCTTCTAACCTAACCTGTCCGAGTCGGGGTGCCCTAAAGACCAGATTGCATCCAGTTTCTCCTGGTAACAAATTAAAACGGAGCTTATTACTGATATATTAATATGCTACCTATTACTTATTACGATACTCCTTATTAGCTGCCAACCCATTATATCGCACCCCTAGATGAAGACTCCGGCAACTCAAAAAACCTCATTTTTCAGAAATGACGAAAAACTGTTTTTAGGGTATATAAGAAATATATCAAAGATCTAATGAGAGATTCGTAAAGGTAACGTTTTCTGAAGCTGTTTAATTAGCTTATTTGTATTTTATCAGTTAAAAACGTGGAAAATAACGGGATTTTTGAGTTACTCTAGTTTTGCAGCGGGAGTAAGCAAATTTTTTGTGTACTAAGTCAAGTTACTTTATCTGAAATAAAATTGAGTTACGTTACTTTTCACCCCAAAAATAAGATGACTTTTTGTCGGGGGTTTTGAGTTACTTATGCTATGAACGGGTGATTGCAACGTGCTAATCTTAGGAACGCAAGCTTTAGTTTTTATAGATCTAAAATAGTTGAAATAAATAAAATGTGTCCTCAAATAGAAAGTTATTTATTTAAGTACTAAATGAATAACAAAGAAAACTAAATACAATAATTAGTGTTATAAAATATTAGGTAAGTCCTTTTTATAACAGTTATTACTTAAATACTAGACATTTTCATGAACTTGAGATCGTACACATACAATAATGAATAATTATGCGTTTTTAAATAATCACAGCAATAATACCTTTAAAAAAAACTCTTATCTCCCATAAAAAAATATAAATTTGAGTATTCTTATCTCTTTACGCACTATCAGAACAATCTTAAAATAAGTACAGCCTCTGAACAAACATTAATAAAAGCCAAAAACTATAAAATCAACCAGTCATTATAAAATTCTCAGGCAGTCTCTATTTTCATCTTAGTTTTACTTACTTAAGTAATAGTAGGTACCTACCACAGTCTTAAAATTGCAAATCACAGTTTATTTATTGGTCTATTATTCTTAATAAGTACTCTCTAATCAATTAAATTTGTTAATGGCACAGAATTCTTAAACTAGTCTACCTACTTCTACTATAAAAATTGTAATGGCAACGTCATTACAAAACATTTTTGTAAAAACTATCATAGTAAGGCTTCGGAATCACATCTTTGTCTACAAGTTCTTTAATATCTTTCTTTTTTGCTTCAGACAAACGAATTTTTTCTGTGTATGCTCTACTCAAACTCAAATTTATTGTATTACCAGGTGTTGACTCTACTGTGCGTCTAGTCTTTCTCTTGTTCACCCAGCATTTTTTAAATTCAGTCTCTGCAAAGGAAGTTTTATAGAAAAAGGCCATTGGACTTTCTTTTTCTACTTTGAGGAGTTTTATATCATGCCACTTAACTTGGTTGTTACTTTCATCGGTATTAAAATTTGTACCCCAAGCTTCTTGCAACACTTTTAAGTCATAAAAGCGGTCATGTGTCATTTCATGCACTTTGTATGCTGGTCCAGATTTTTTGGCAGACCTGATCAATGTTGTATATTGTTGTGGTGTATAAATAGGGCCTGATTTTATGTGCCTTTTTACCTGCTTCTCAATGACACTATGGACATTATCCCCTTCGTTTTGCGAATGGCCTCTAATTAAAAACTTATGAGTGATAGACTTCACTCTCATATTGAACACAGCATAGGCATAAGCAGACAATAAGTACTTGTTTTTTTGTTGCCCGCAACAGTTGTCTGAGTAAAATATTAGATCTATGTCTCCAGTGGGATGATTATTGAGCAGCATTTCGATGAAAGCTAAAACACAGCTTCCGATTTCTACTGAACCACGCTTTCCTTCAGTTTCATCCCAGAAAAAACAGTCCACATTCTTTGCATACAAATCACTTATGGTAAAATTAAAACAATTTATTCTGGACTTGTAAAAGAAAAGAGACACTTGCCCTTTAGGAATAGGCATTACTGCCTGGAGATCATAAACGACTACTATAGCATCTGATTCTTTCTTGTCCCTTTCTTTCTCACTTCGCGCTAGGTCTTTCTCAAATAGATGCTGTTCGTAGGCTTGCTGCAATGTCAATTTTTTTTCATCATCCGCATTTTTGTAGCTCTCACACAAATCGCACAAGTCTTTTTTTGGGCTAAAAAAGCCAATGTTGAATTGATAGTTGAATATGCGTTGAAATGTTGATTCGGAAGCAAATGGCAAGTCATTAGCTTGGCGTAAGCTTTTATAGTCCCGGTAAATATCTGCTAATGACCTTTCGCTTTGAATGTATTCCCGAGTAGTCTGAGCTCGAAGATAGTGCGATTCAACCCGTGGAATTGAGTTGATAAATTGAACAACGCTTTCTTTAACTACAGGATCTATCGTAGGATGATTTTTATGTTTTCCTCTGTACTCTCCCTCTATAAACCCAGCTTCCGTCTTTTTGGTTAACGCTGTTTTAATTACTTGATCACCTAAATCAAGCGTGGCCTTAAAAAAGGTCTTGCAAACACGAATGCGCGAGTTATTTTCTTCAAAATAGAAGGCCGTATTTAGAGCCCGGAAGTTTTCCGTACTTGAGTATCGGTATTTGGGCTTTATTTCATGGGTATGTCGTACAATGTACTCCCTCTGTCGCTGAAGATCACCGAGTTTCCAAAATGCTTCAAACCATTTTTGACGAGTTGTTAAGGTGATCTTGGTACTACATTTCAAACGACACTTTTCTCCGCAAGGTGGTCGAATTTTGCGAGCAGGAATTTCTTTTTTTAGTTTACCCCTCGACTTGTAAGATTTGCCTGAATTTTTGAGTTTTTTGAGTTTTTGTTGCAAACATTTAGTCGACTTTTAAGTTATTAGTCACTCGGAAAATAATAATCCTTTTATAAATGGGTAGACTGGGACCTTGTGTTGAGGAGCTTGAGGCTAAGTAATAATAGCCGTGCGGGTCGATCGATGACGTTAAGCTACGCTTGCCGCGGTTAGTCCGTGGATGGGTGACCATCTTTACATACCAAGACCCGTTAAAGCACGTTAAGCCGTTGGTCCCAGCTGTTATTCGTAGATCTTTGACAGTCGTTACGGGTAGTCTGACAATGTCTCATAGCTTTGTACACACATAACAAAGCTTCACGCCTGTAATCACCGAAAGGGTTATGCAGAGGTATACTTAATAGTACATTGTACACTCGATCATATTTGGTACGAGCTGTTACCGGCGACTTCATCGGCGTGTATTTTGTATTTATATTTTATAATACCATTGTCATTGTCCAGGAGAAAAATGGCCTATGTCCTTTTTAAAGATTCCAGTCTACCCATCACCAACATCATCTTCCTAGCTTTATTCCAACTATGATAAGGTCGGCTTCCAGACTAACCGTGTGCAGCTGAATACGAGTACTTTACATGGAACGACTTCCTATCTGACCTCCACAACCCAGTTACTGGGTAACGCGATACCCCTTGGTAAGACTGGTTGTCAGACTTTGGGCTTCCGATTACGCGTAACGACTGTCAAAGATCTTAGAATGACTGCCGGTACCAACGTGCTTACCGAGGCACGGAGGTATTGGTATGTGATGATGGTTACCCATCCACGGATCGACCTCGGCAGGCGCAGCTTAACCTTTGATCGACTTGTGCGGCTGTTATTATTTAGCCATAAGCCCCTCAATAGTTCCCAAGTTCTTTGATGATCCAGTTCCTAAATAAGTATATCTAAACTATAATTAAAAAAAGAAAAAATATGTTTGTTTGATAATCTTTAACGCTAAAACGGCTGAACGAATGTAGATGAAACTTAGCATATGGATAGATCAGGACTTGGAAAAAGACTTGGGTTAGTTTTCAACCTGGATCGCAGACGAATTCGCGGGCAACAGTTAGTTGCAGATAATTAGGAATTTGCTTACACCAGGCACCATTCTATAGAGACTATCTACAAAAATACGAATAAAAAACATACTCAACCAACAAATTACACAGAATCCAACAAATAAGTATCAACAGCAATTCCAAAACAAATAAAAAGAAAAAGTATTTTACAAAAACAAATGTACGTCGTATTTCTGAATGAGTAAGCAAGAAACAAAACAAGCTAAAGAGTGTATAATGTAAGTATAAAAATTAATATAAAAGTGTAGGAGAGTTATTAAATATTCCGGTAGCGACAAATAATTGGTATTTTATACAGATCTCCGGGGTACGCCGGGTGCAAGGACTAGTGCAGGTTAATGTGGATACGTCCACCGTCTTTTTGAACGTTTTGATTTGTCTCAGTATTATCCCGGAGTCTAGATAAATTTGTGCCCGGCTGATGGTATAAGGCACGAGGAACAGGGTGTGAAATTCACTCAACCTCCATAGAAAAGGGCGGATTCTCCGACCAGACGGGTGTCGGAGTCTGGAAGGCGACTGCCCGGTGATTTATGTCGGGAAGTTGTATACTTACTTATATGCTAGTCGCGCGGTAAACTCTGCTTGCGCGATGCAGGATTTGCGTGACGTCAGTGTGACGCGCAACTCGCATGTGGCGATGTAGACACCGCTACAATGGCAATGGGCTCGCCTATAATAGATGAGGCTGAAACATAATTGGCTAAATGTGGAGGTATTATACTCGTAGGTACACCTCTGCCTTACTATATATATATACTATACCTACCATGGTACGGAGTGAGAGGGCTTGGGAAGCCGTCACCTTCTTCTGCGAAGCAGTAATGTTCGCGAAAGAGGAGGCGGAACGCGTGAGGGAGGCAAAATTCGCGCCCCTAGCCGCCGCAGGAGATGCCCTGGGCGTCGGGAATCGCAGGCCAATTCCGCGGGCTTGCGAACGGCGAGCAATGGGCAGCTCGCATATAGTATGAACGTATTTATGTATCTATTATTTATCTATTTTATTTATTTATTTATTTAACCATTTATGTACACACTTATATAAACAGACAAGAAGAAAATAACAGAAAAATAGGTACAAAGGTGATGCTTATTTCTAATGAAATCTCTTCCAGCATACCTGCGATAGGATAGTAGATTTAGAGATGTAGACAGCGTGTGTAAGAGTAAAAGAGAAAATAAAATCAAAAACAATTCACTTAATAAAATAAAACAAATAATATGAGAATATACATACATACAAACATACATACATACTTCTAAAATAAATAACACTAGAATATTAATATATACGCAACTATGACGAAGTGGAAAGATAGTGTTCTTTCACTCTCCTTTTAAAAACTGCAACAGTTTGGCAGTCCCTAATGTCAGGCGGAAGTGAATTCCACAACCGCACCGCGTGCACAGTGAAGAAGTAGGAGTAAAAGTCGGTGGAGTGGGGAGGGGACTTAAGGAAGCTTTTAGTGTATTGTATAGATACTTATTATTTGCACCAACGGCAGCCCCATTTAATGCCCAGGCAAATCATTGTCCATTCCTAGGGTACCTGGAAGAGATCGCAGAAAGCGATAAAATACAATAGGTACAAAATAATCTATAACTATAGTACTGTCAAATTATTGATGGATTGACTAATAAAATAATCAATCGCTATTTATTGCAATCGACGTCAACTCAGTTTGTCGGCCCCATCCACATCAGATTTGTCTAGGTAGGGCTATATGTCTAGAATAAGAATAATTTATTTGCAAAACATACAAATATCTTAAAAATAAGATAGTGCGGTATATTTTGCCCATATTGGCATACAAATGATAATTATGATAAAAAAAAGATTTAATGAGTACAATTACATTTCAATAATAAATTTACAATATAATTATAAAAGCAAAGCAGTATTAGTAATGCAAGCAAATTAAATTATATTACAATTCAGAGTCAATTTCATTTCATGTCAAATTTTAAGTTAATTCAATTCAAAGATTAGATTATTCAGAAGTTTAAAAGATATCATTTTACTTAAGAAGATACCTTCCATTTTTCAAATAATACCACTTTTTTGCGACATGTAGCTAACAGGAGTGGCGACCGCCATGTAATAACATATACATATCATCATCATCTTCAGCCTATATTCGTCCACCGCTGGACGTAGGCCTCTCCTAGTGATCGCCACTGAGCCCGATCTTCGGCTCTCCTTGTCCAGTCTCTGCCAGCCGCCTTTCGCAAGTCGTCACTCCACCGGGCCGGCGCGTAGCGGGCGTCCTACACTACGTTTGCCTAAAAGCGATCTACACTCTATAACTCGTTTTCCCCAACGATTTTCGGTTCTGCGAGAGATGTGACCAGCCCAATGCCATTTCAGCTTGCTTAGTCTTTGAGTCAGTTACCTTGGTTGTCAGGTCAGTTGCTCAGGTCTTGGTGATCAGGTCTTCTCGTCGTCCATGCCACAGTGCATAAAGACGAAAGTCTTCAACGCGTGCATCCTACCAGTTGTGACTTACGAAGCCGAAATGTGGACACTCGCGGTGAGGCTGGTCCTTAAGTTTAAAGTCGCTTAGTGAGCTATGGAGAGAGCTATGCTTGGAGTCTCTCTGAAGGATAAAATCCGAAACGAGGTACGATGTAATAAATATTTGACCAAAAATACAATAGAAAACGACTTTTGTACTTGTGCACATCGCTCTTAAAGCGAAATGCATCAATTTGTTTTTTAGTTTTATTGAAATCTTATAGCATTCTATGGATAACTTTATTAAATTCGTTGAGCGATTTGCGTTCCCTCTGTTTTAACTTGGGCAAAACTTACTTACTTACTTAGAATTTTTGACAGTTTTACCATATAAAAACTGTCAAACGTCAAAAATTTATTCACAGAGTAAAGAGAGAATGTGAGAGTAGAGAGAGAGAGCGTATACTAGGTATGAAAGTTTGGTCGCATTCACATTCCCTTTTAATCAATTTCGGGCACATCCACCCTAACCCCATCGCCCTCATATTTTTAACCCCCGCTTACTCGTGCGCGGCTTACAGTCGACTCTGACAAACAGACACAAAATACAATCGTTTTTCTTATTAGTTTAACGTTACTAAGACTTGTTGCTTTTAAACTTGTTTCTGAATGAGATGTTTGTCTGAGAGTAACAGAATTTTGCTCAACTGTGTAGCTATTTTATAATAATAATAAATTCTTTATTTCAGAGATAGGTAGTCCACTTAGTTAGTAACATTTTAACTTCTACACTATGTTAGTAGAAAATTGCACTGAATTGTAAATTAAAAGTAGGACGATTCATTCGGTCGAATATCCTACTAAGAGGTTATTCGATCAAAACCCGCCATCCATAGTTAGTGTGTGCTTGAGTGGTATGTGAGATAGAAGTGTATGAGTTTGTTATCTTGTAAAGCCTAAATTAAAGCCACCACGATGTAGTACATAGATACCCAGATAGATAGAATAATAGATACCAAAATTTTAATACAGGATCAGCTCTTAGACAATGATAAGTTGTATTTTTTAAATACCGATTTGTTTACGAATTTGACTCACATTAATTTCCTACCATAATATCAATTACGTATAGTCAAGTTCTGAATTTCGTTCCATTTTCACAAATGAAGGGTCGTTGGATTTGTTTTGATCGTGAATTTGTTTAATCTCTATGGTGTCATAAAATTCATCCTCATTCATCAATAAGCGAAGCGAAGCGTAGTAGTTTTAGTAAAATATGTCGACTCCATCCGCGCGTTGCGATCGGAAGTACGAGTACTTCCGAAATTAGCCGGAGATGGGCGAAGTACGTCTTCTTTTCTCTCAATCATTATAGGAGGGACAGGAACGGATAAAGGAAGCGACCGAATGCTTATCATAATAACAATCTTAAACATTTTTATAGATTAACGACTATATTTGCGTACTAGAGTAGACTATAAGAGTCAAATTATTCTATGCGACAATATATTTTAAATTTTTATTACTGCAGTTTCTTTACGTGAGTCCGGTTTCAGATCATTATTTTTCCGTGTGAGATGAAGCTCAGTTCATTTTCCTTGAAATATGCTCCTTTTTTATTATGCTTGCGACACCTATCTTCTGACGTTTCATTAGTGCCCATTAGGTTTATGTGAAATAAACCATCTTTTGTATCAATTTTATAATTTTTATTAATTTTATCAACTTTACCAATTTTATCGATCTCGTAAATAAGGGGAACAATGCAGTCACACAATTTTGTCCTATGGGTATTTTCTATTTATTTTTTATATAGGTAATACGCACATATTGGTTATTTATTTTACTTTTTTTTTCACTTATCACAATACAACACACACACATGTATGTCACAACATTTTATTTGTTTTTGTATGAGCTTTTCTTTATGTACTATCACATTTAATTAATTCTATTAATGTATTAAAACGGACACAAGCTTCCCTATGTTTTGTTATTCTAGCGTATGGCACTCGTGGGTTGCAGCTGAAAATCAGCGTCAGGTGGTACACCTTGTGTTGTCATCTGACATTATGCTGAGCTGAGGCCCGTTTGGCATTATAATTTTTGTATTCTGTTTTTATAGTATTAATTAATTAATTTATTTATTTATCTTTAATTCAGGTATAACCCATACATTTGTTAGTATTTCTTAACCTATGTTAGTATACTAGACTAAAAATACTTAATTAACAATGAACACACTAAATAATAATACTCAATTACGCCACCTCACGGAGGCACCTGGCAACAGTACATGCACTGCGCACAGGTGCCCCATAAGGCGGCCTTCAGTCTTACTAGCAACAATGTTCAGAAGACTGCTGCCGCTGCCCCGCATCCGACGTAGTAGTGACGCGGATCTTTTACGAATGATCGCAAAGAAGTCGTCTGTACGCGCTGCTGCGAACATGCCTGACGCGCTACAGAATCGAGGCAGCGACAGCAGTATCCTAAAAGCATTGTTGTATTGCACACGCAGGGCATTAAACGTTTTCTGCGTGTATCTGGTCCACAGACTGCAGGTATAAAAGGTCTGGCAATAATAATAAAATAAATTAAGGTGTATTTATTTTGCTGTAATGCCAATAAACGCATTTTCTTTCTTTCAAATAAAATATTTTGATTTTGACAACATAAGATTTTCTTTTAAATTTTTCAAATACTATAGCCAGAACCATAGTCTAGAACAAGTTCAAACCATAACTATTTGATATTAAACGTATAAAAATGTAATAACTATGAACTTAACTGTAATGACTCGAAAGACGGTTAGCATACTAATTAACTGAAACTTTTATCGGTAGTTAAAGAATTTAAAATTTAAATTATTTTCAATAGTCTTGTGTTAAGATTTTTGTAAGTTTATTGTAGGGGAACGTTAGGGTAGTTGAATTTTAACAGTTTTTTTTATGGTAATACACAATTTTTTTATTAATAGTTCTGTCATGTACCTTTTCAAGCAATTGCTCGTTCTTCAAAAGGCCCTTCCAGACGTGGCCCTGCATTGTTAGACTCACATAAAATCCTAATAATACAATGTTTGGACTTTAAAATAGCCCATGACCTCTGAATTTGTTTCGGCTTTTCTTCTCAGGGATCAGTCAGCTAGAAATAAACATTTCATTTCATTTTTGAAGTGTACTCTTTTCCTTCTAGCTTAGTAATAACAGTTCCAAGGGTCGATTGTTCAGGTTAAGCTACACATACCACGGTTGGTTCGTGGATGGGTGACCACATTTACATATCAAGACCTTCCGTTCCTCGGAAAGCCCGTTATGTCATTGGTCCCGACTGTCATTCGTGGATCTTTTACAGTCGTTACGGCTCATCAGAAGTCTGAAAGTCTGACAACCAGTCTTACAAAGGGGTATCGTATTATGGAGGAACTGGGTTGTGAAGGTCAGATAGGCAGTCGCTCCATGTAAAATACTGGTATCCAGATGCATCCGGTTAGACTGGAAGCTGACCCCAATATAGTTTGGAAAAGACTGGCCAGATGAGGCAGATGATTACTCTTTTCCTTATAAGAACGTTACCGCTATGCACGTTGGTTGTATCTAATAGGTAAATGAAGTTCAAGAATGACAAAATAACATAAAATCACGCCTGTCTTCCCCGAAGGATTAAAAGAAAGAAAGAAAGAAAAAATAAATTATTTGACCCAGGTTAAAGCACACAATATTACACAAAAACAGACAAACAGTACTTAAAATAGTATTGTGTGCCTCACGGCTGCGCCAAATAGGCCCAGTTCAGCATAAATGCCAGACAACTAGTGCCTGACGCTGGTTTTCAACTGGATTAGGGAGAGGTGTACACATTTCGGCATTGCCAACACTTTCGATACCCACCAAACTGGTCACCGTTTATGACATTTATGACTAATGACATAGCTATATAAATAGACGGCTTAAAATGGCGAAGATGACAGAAGTTGTGCGCTCAGAGCACTTTTGGCGCCACGAATTTTATTCATCTATACTCGCTGCCGGCCCGCGCGGAGATTCCGTGCTCTGAGATAAAATGAGACTAAGACAAAATAAGACTTTGATACTTACTTTGGTGGAAACGGAACACAGCCATTGCTGTACTTAATTCTACAGCCAATCATTATTGGCTGTAGAATTAAGTATACCTAGTGGTATTTAGTCGGTACTTCTCCTGACGAACTACGGTACGACTGTGTAGAATTCAGTTCTTCTAACTGAACAGACAGCTGTTCTGCTGGACAGTTTGTTCCGCCACTTCTTCTTCCCAGCTAAAGCACTAGGAAGTGGTGAAGGGCGGGCGTTTTGGGGGACTGTCTTATGTAATTTTGACGTTCAAAAAGTGCTGATTCTCAGTTTGAATAAATGACTTTTGATTTTGATTTGAACCGTTTCAATAAGGTATCTAAAATATTGCAGATTTTGAAAGTAAGTATGTGTCGCTATGTTGCTTTTCTTTCTATAAATTTCTTTCTTTGCTAAATGTACTACATATATTTTACGTACCATTTTGCTCGGGGTAGTTTGTGAACGTTCCCCTATCGATACATTTAACGACATCACATGCATTTTATTACAGCCAGCCTCGTCGTAAAACAAGGACAATTCTATGCATTTCTTATATTTTTCTGTTAAACTTTTACGCTGTTTGTATCTATATTTAATTAGGTTGAGATATTTTTACACATTTTTTTTTCAACTACTTACTGGCTGTTCTAAATGTATCTGATGAAAGAGTAAACAACCTGTTCAGACTACATTATTACTCAGCTACTTACTCATTAAAGGGAAGTAACAATCATTCTGTATTTAGAAGGTCTCCACGTTAAATCTCACCACTTTTTCCAATAATTATTTTTTAAATAACATTATTAAATTGTAATTGAAAAGTCATCGGCAAGATTGAGGTTATAAAATTGGGTTCTTCGTCAACTCGACACGAGAGACTGATCACACGTGTGTCCAGTTGGTGAAACTTTAAATTAGTACTAATTATTTTTTCGTCATTTCGACATGTCAAGGTTTCTATGTATGTCCACATAGTGAAATTTAAAATAAATTACTTTTATGTTTTCGTCAACTGAACACACCTAGGTTTTTTCCAAAAAAAGGTACAGTCAGGGTAAAAAGGCGAACGGCAGAATTCGTACAACATACTTTTTTAGTTGTTCTGAGATAGAATTTGTACCACTTATTAAGGCTACTAAACCATTCATTCTTATGTAACGTTAGTATTTTTAGAAGCCCGGATTAATTAATTATATCAATTTAAATATTTAAGTAATTAAACGTAATATAATCTTAAACTAAACGCAACTAAACGTAGTTATGTTTTTAGAAGTTGCCATTTGTCAAATATCACGAGGCTCAAAATGATAAATAATTATTTAAAAATAGAAATGACAGTAAATATAACTAATCAATTACAAATTATACCATTGAATGAATAATTATTGCATACAATCTTAATAATTAACTATTTAATGATAGGAATTATTTTCGCCATCTACGTTTTTTTTTTTGTATTGGCAATTATTTTATTGACAGGCTAGGAAAATGTTTCCGAATTTCTGTTCAGTTATTTGCTTGTTTTGGATTGTGGTGTTAAGACTACAAAAACCAAGTTGTTTTATTTACCCACACTCAAAAAGGTCTCTCCTAAAGCACCCTAGAACATATCCTTATTCACCAAATCAATGTTAATGTGCCTACACGTAATAATATTTATTGGGACATAACCTCAAAAATAAAACTGGTTATAACTTTTAGGTCCTAACATCTAAAAATCTAAGAATTTTAAAAGGGTTTGCCTATCGTATTGTCTACCAATTAAAACATAAAATATCGCAAAACACGATATTTTATTAGGGTACGAAACTCCCATACAACCCTGCCGTTCGCCTTTAAATAAAAGAAATGTGTAACAATCAAATATTTATTAGAGGATTTGTTAATATAAAGGCAAGCATACTTAGCTAGATCTAAACATTCTAAATATACCTAATAATTTAAAATCATCACAGAAATATCAAATAACTTAACTTAGAAAAATATATTTTTTTCTTTTTAAAGCTTGAACTCAATGACTTTTTTAATATTGAACGATACACTCCACTCCTATACAAACTTAAATGTACCTACTAGTTGCAGTTTGCAGTAAAGTTTATATGAGAGCGGAGTCGAAACATTCAATCTTGAGTAGGTATAGGTGGCACAAAATAAAATATCAAACAAAATAGTCATCAATAGTGCATACTTATGAGATAACAATAATAGATAATTTTACAAACAATAATAATCATTCCACACAACTCTGTAACAATAATATATGGCATTTAGAAAAAAGAGTATTACAGTAATAATAATTAAACTAATAGTATCACAATCATTTTACTAAGACTAGACTAAGATAATATAGAGATCAATACAATCAACAATAAAATATAGAATATAATTTTTCCTAACAATATAAAGATATTTTTATTTACTTCAATTTTTCGATACAGTGACCGATGCTAATTTCTCTTGATTCAAACTCTCTAACAGTGTCTGCGATCATAGTGTTCATTCTGATAGTTTCCATTTTTTTTCTTGATATAGGTCCGTCCATCATTACCTGGCGCCAAAAATCATTCATGTCTCTTTTGATCGCGACCAGGAACTGTACTATATTTGGTTTCCGTTTTAATTTTTTGGCTATTCTGGCATTCCATGCCTCTACAGAATTATTAGTGCGATGATGTTCTTTATAACAGTTGTATGTGTTTGCATAATCAGAATTATCATCCAGCCACGTTTTGATAAAATAGTCGTTAAATGTTGTTGCATCTTCAGTGTTTAAGCATTCCGCCATGATATATAACCAGGCATCTGGTTGTGCGTCAATCGGTAAAAGTGGCAATGTACAACATCTCTTCACGTGATCTTTTCCCAATTTAGACTTTGTTAGTCGCAACATTTCTGCTTTTCTCCACAGACATCTCTTGAAATGAGTATAGCATCCCACAATTTTTATATTCGGAAATTCATATTGCAAAGCTTGAATAAGAGGCTTTTCAAAATCACATGTGATGGTTTCTGGGTTCCACTCCGGTATTTGGCTTTTAATTAAACAAAATAATGTTTTGTAACTTTCAACTGTTCTATTGGGCAGCAAAGCATAAATAGTGGGAATAATATTTGTATGATATTCCGTACTTCCAATATCGACATGAATTGTGAATAGCTGATGGAACTTTCTAACGCATGTTTTAAACGTTCCATCACAGAAGAATCTTTTAGAGTTTGCAACAATCTCTCTCATGTTGTGGTGGGCAAAAACGAGAATACGTTGATCTCCGATGCGATCCGCAAGCAAGATATCTTGAAACTGCTCAGGTACAATTGTTTCGGCTATATTATTGAATGAAATGCGTTGAACGCCCAATGATTTGTTCCTTTTTCTATATAGTTTATTTTTCACACTTTGGAAACGTGGGATATTTGCAACTAAATGTAGTCCTTTTTCTTCCATTCGCTCAATAGTGTCAAAGTATAGACTTGGAACAGAAGCAGCTAGATTATGCTTTACTTGATCCTCACAATCATTTAAATTCATTAGAATCTCGTTATTCGTTATATCACCCTCATGATTATGATCAGTTGTTTTTAATATAGTGGTGTTATTGAAATTTAATTTGATCATAGCTCGACAAGTTGACTTTTTCGAACAACGCCACATTGAAGATTTATCTTTATTTTTTCTTAGGTGTACATATTTGTATCCATCTTTTAATAAAATTGGTTGATTTCTTTGGGAAGTTATGAATGAAAATGTATTTCTGTTTGCCAATGATGGGCCTGCGACTTCTTCTATAGACATATTTGTCTTTACATGAAACAATAAACAAGTTTTTTTTATAAGGAATTAAATACCGCGGCATAGCTAAATTAAAATAATTAAAAAAAATACGTTGTTAAATCTAAAACTTACTGAATACTTACCTATATTAAAATCCACGTCACTTTTAAATGGCACAAATACTGCACTTAATGCACACACCAAACGAAGTAAACTGATAACGAATTATGACCAAAGGGTTACCGGGTTGGGATTTATTACCTGCTTCAACCAATTAGAGCAGACTACGTCATTTTAAGTCGCCGGCCGCCGGGAATACAAAAGAGTGTAATAAAACTGGTTCCATGTTGAAGATTATAGACAAGCATAGTAACATGGTAATAGTGACTTTCGAACACTATCGGTGTTAAAAATACAATCTTTATAAATTCATAAATGGTGAATAATTACAAAATTACCCGTGCCTAGCAGTAGGACATTTAGAGGACAATGATAATTCTGATTCAAAAAAATTATCTGCGTGACTGTACTTTGTTATGAATTCGGGTAAAATGTGAACGTGTGTCCAGTTGACGAAAACATAAAAGTAATTTATTTTAAATTTCACTATGTGGACATACATAGAAACTTTGGCATGTCGAAATGACGAAAAAATAATTAGTACTAATTTAAAGTTTCACCAACTGGACACACGTGTGATCAGTCTCTCGTGTCGAGTTGACGAAGAACCCATAAAATTAACCTCGAAAATAATTGTCAAAAGAACACCTCTTTAAATTGGTTTAAAATTAGAATGAAGGGTTTAATATCCAAATAATCAAATCGAGAGCTCAATTTTATAACTGGCACTACAAATTGGCATCCAAAAGTATGTTTTTATTGCATTTTTTTACATTTTAATCAGATAGGTACTTTTAGAACAGATTCAAAAGCTGTATTTTGCTGTATGTCTTAAAGTTGACAGTACTTACCTAGCCTACTAGTGCTACAGCCAGAAAAAAATATAAATGTAGCAATACAGACGGAGTTTATTAAATATAAAAACGTTGCATAAAGTTAAGAAATTATTATTAACGTCTGCTTAAATATGCAAGTATAAGTACATTTTTCAACGTCTCGATTAGGTGTCAAATAATTCGCTGTTTTGATTAATTATCAATGAATTTATGAATAATCGCTCTGCAGTGCAAAACATATTGATTATGAATTACAGTAATAACAAAAGTGTTTAAATGTATTTGGTTAGTTTAATCATGATCTGGCAGTTTAAGTAATTTATGCGACCTACTCAAATGTCCTCTCTTTGGTATTGTTCGTCGAGTCGTTGAGCTCTTTAAGTTCTGAGTTGAGCTGCACGATTACTGACAATTGCGTGCACTGGACAGGACAACTCAAACTGTGTGGTTCTTTCCTTAAAAGACCATTTCAGACACCGATCTACATAGTCTTCACATGATCTGACCTAGATTTTGTCTGGACTTTAAAAGAGACTGTGACCTCTGAGTTTGTTTCTGCCTTTCTTCTCAGAGTAGTCAGATAGGAAACGCTGCACTAATCTGATTTAAAAAATATTATCGACGTGTAAAAGTGTTTGTACAAACCTAGTTACTTACAGAAATAAAATCATTCATAGTTTTAAAACTAAATATTCAAAGTTACAATTTTTTTTTAAAGCTAATTTCAAGGTTTATAGCTTTCAGAAAGCACGGTCAATAATTCCTATTATGCTTATTAAAGTGAAGTTTAACTTTATAGGTTTTGATTTAATTCAAACGCAAAGCATTTATTTAAATTAATACTAATATTAATAATATCCAATTACAGGTACTTTTGAATTGTCAAGGAGTCTGTCAGTCAGAAATGTGAAGCTGGTTGCCCATTCCAAAGCGTAGTACCTACCTACTTCTACTATAAGAATACCAGCGTTGCGGCATTTTTTTTTTTAATGTCGCAGCATCATGCTGAGATAGGAGCCTTTTGGCCTCGTATAGGAATTTCTGTTTCCTTTTTCTTTTGTTACTTTTTGTTTTTATATAGTCTGGTTTTTTATTTTATAATTTAGTTTGTGCACTTCCTGTACGAGTCGCAATAAACACTTTTTCTTTCTTTCTTTCTTACTTGAACTAAACATAGATGCATAGCTGTCCCGCCTCTGGTAGATCTGTTACCAGACCCGTGATGAATGTGTGTAGGCCATTCCAAAGTGTGGTAGGTACATGAATAGGTCGTGGTTTCCAACCCCAACGCACATTACTTTGTGTAATTTTCATCACCACTGATTTCAAAATGGCGGAAGGAAACAGACATGTCCTAGAACCAAAAATTTTAGTACTTCTGACATCCACCCACCCGCGCTGGGCTCGCGTGGTAGATTATGGCTCACTCCCTCTTACAGAGAGGATACCTGTGTCCCAGCAGAAGGAACATTATAGGCTGAATATTTAATACCCACGATGCAAAAGATATTCATGAACAAATTCTTAAAAAAAATTGCTAAAATATTTTTGGTACCAACATATTTGCTCGAAAAAAAAACATTTTCAATCTACCTTCGATTTACGAAAACCCTATAACCATGCCAATCCACTTCCTACTATACCGATACCAGAAAAAATATGACACAGCCGTACCCCCTGAGGTGAAGTCGTAATGATAAATCCTGGACGCTGGGGTAATAAAATGTGGTACTTGGTAGAATCAAACATTCATGGTACAAGGTAGAAGATTATTGATTTTTGTGCTACATTTTAGCGGCCAATGAGGTGGCTGTCGGACGCCTACTTGGAGGTGTTGCAGAGGTATGAAGGGAGTGAGCAGAGTTGGAGAGTAGTAACGTGTAAAAAGTATATTATGTTAATGCTGTTATAAGTATCTGTCATTATTGCCGAAAGACTTGACGGCAATACTGCGAATAACTGGCTGATTAGTTTTTTTTAAGGCCGTCATTTTCTCATGTCGATACAAACTTAAGCAGGGTTAAATTAAATTAGTTAGCGAAACTCCTCAGACTTGACGGGCAAGTATCAATTTCAAAACAAGATAAAAAAAATGTTGATGATTTCATTTTTGGGATCATTACTTTGAAATATCAGTTACAAAATTGCAGTATTGCAGTATTTTAGCCTTTTGGCTCGTCTTTTCACAATTTGCGATAAACTTGGTTTACAAGCAAGCACACAAGGTCTTCAGGTCCCGAACTAGGCAGAGCCTGTTTTACGGTAACCTGATGACTGATATACATACTTATATACTTATACTCACCCAGACACAGCTCAAACAGACATGTTCATGCACACAAATGTTTGACTTGTCCGGGGATCGAACCCGGGATCAGCGGCTCAGAAGGCAGGGTCGCTACCAACTGCGCCAACCGGTCAGTCTAATATGAGTTTTGAGTGTTTCATGCCAAGAAAAATACTTGAATTAAGTACATGTTGGATAAAAACAGTAAGGTTTTTTTTATTTTTTTTTTTTCCGAAAGTGGTACCGCTGACCCGGAACATAAAGGGCCAAGGAAGGAACACGGGTGGGTTTTAGTCAGTAAGAGTCTGACACTCCCTTCCGCTCCACCCAGAGCGGGAGGAGTCATTTGATGATTTCCCATCCTCAAAAAAAAAAAAAAAAACAGTAAGGTTTAAAATGTTATATCGTAGTACAACGACATTACATTCATTTCAACGTGTTATTGCTCAGGTACACATTATAATAACTACAGCCGGTCGATTCTGTAAAAATCTCACCATGAAGACTTGCTGTCTTGGTGCTTGATGAAGCTGTCAGTGTCATCCCACAGCATTGCGATTCTGCAGCCATCTCACCGTGAAAACTTAGGTGAAGTGAGCGTGGAGTGAGCTGTCAGTGTCATCCCACTGATGCTAGGGATTGACCAAGCATTACATTTACAATCATAATCGAGATTTTAATTATTTTTAATGTTAGTTCTGTTGATCATTTTATATAATTTTCAAAGTTAACGTGAAAACATAGGTGAAGACTTAGAATAATTCTAAGTCTTCACCTATGTTTTCACGGTGAGATGGCTACAGAATCGCATTGCAGATCCTTGTGGTATTACAGAACTCATTCTTACTAATAATAACGGTGAAATAAGTCATCATTATCATTAGGTAAGGCTGTTGTTACCACTACTAAAAGCAAAACTTTCTCTGGTTACTCTTAAAAGATCCTCATCGATGGTTTCAAAGAGGCAAAAAAAAAGCTCCCCCAAATACTTTGCGCCATAAGTGCTGGCTTCGCTAGGTTAGTTTTGCAAGCCACCCTAGAATTTTCAGCCACTGTAACTCTATAAGTCAGAATCTATGGCAACACCATAAAATTATCAAGACTGCAAACTTGTTGCCTACCACATGTTCCGATAGATTCCGCTAACCATGTGCACGTAGATCACAGCATAATCTATAACTATAGTGTAGCGGTATCTACATCGCCATATGCGAGATGCGCGACATACTGACGTCACTCAAATCCTGCATCGCGCAAGCAGAGTTTACCGCGCGACTAGCATTAATATTATACAACTTCCCGACATCAATAAATGGGCAGTTGCCCACCAGACACGACACCCGTCTGGTCGGAGGATCCTCTCTTTTCTATGGAGGTATGAGTGAACTTAACACCCTGTTCCTCGTGCCTCTATAATAGTACTGTCAAATAATTGATTAATTAACTAATAAAATAGGGTCATTTATCCATCGCTACTTATTGCAATCGACGTCTTCTCAGTTCGTCGGCCGCATCCGCATCAGTCTTGTCTAGGTAGGGCTGCTCCATCGTCGAAGCCGAATAACTTGGATATTGCTAGTGGCATGATTTTTGGGTCTTTATTTGTTGCAGGCTAGTCCTCACGATCGCGATGGCAACAAATCGTTGCATTGAGTTACTCCTTTCACCAGCACTTCTATTGCGTAATACTCTTTCAATCATAATCCGTCGGTTTTTTAAGGAAATGGTTAATTAATTGCTTTGTATGCTTGAAAAATAGCTTGACAACGTAAATCACGTAATTAATTTTGTTCAATTGTCAAAACGGAAGGTATTGCCATTGTATGCTACGTAATTACCACGCTGATCGCCTATCTATCTTTTTGGAAGTATCCATTTTCTGCCTTCCAGTACATTCATGCAAAACATTACTCTAAAGGACATCTGATTCAAGAGTCCTTGTAGCTGGAGTTTGATATGAATCACCGTAATTTTTAAAATACACCTCTATAATAAAACAGATAGTCTATATTGATGTATTTTATTTATTTATTTCTTCTTTTACCCTAAAGTTTGAATCGCCAAATCAAATAATTATAATGGTCAAAGTAAAATCGATATAATATCATAAAAGTACTATCATTTAATTCTCGTCGTATATTATCGTTGGCAGTCAAGGTTCTTTGTTACAACGGAAATGTGGAGACGTCATTTACTGCTGTCTATCCTGATGACATAGCTCCTTAGTCTCATGGATGGAAAGAAAAATTTTCGACATTCATCACCCAAAAATATACCACATCAACGTTTACCGACCTCTTGCTCACTTTTCACCACGCCCACAAGTCACCCCGCCCACTGTAGGCGTGGTCTAAACACGGGAAAGATAAACTATACATAGGATGAGTACATAGGCTGTCAGACCAAGTTTCCTTTGTCTATAAAACAGTGTTTTAAAAAGTTTCCCTGCCAGCCATTTTAGTTCTGCGATAGAGTTGGGACCGTCTTTTTTATTGATTTGTTTTACGGCCAGCTGTATTGTTGAATAGGAACAACCTGAATGTCTGAAAGCAGTGGAAAAGCGTGTTCTCATACAATACTTCTTCAACCGGTCCCTGGACCCATTTGAGCGGAAATCTGCCTCCATCGACTCCGGTCCAAAGTCTTCTCATACATTGAAGGAATATTAGCATTCTTCATCACGTGTTGACGATTTAGGCCTATTGCAAATTAAATATGAGACAACATCCACACAAGGTCTTCAGGTCCCGAACTAGGTAGAGCCTGTACTACGGTAACCTGATGACTGATATACATACTTATATACATATACACACCCAGATACAGGTCAAACAGACATGTTCATGCACACAAATGTTTGACTTGTCCGATGATCGAATCCGGGACCAGCGGCTCAAAAGGAAGAGTCGCTACCAACTGCACCAATTGGTCAGTCAAATTGACAGCTTCGGGTTCATTTTCGCTTCTTCGCTGTTTTCTTTCAACTGAAGTCAGTGGTAAGATCCAACAATGTTAGGAAGTAGGTAGGTACCACTTGTGGGAATAGGTATCTCATCATCTATCTAGCCTTTTCCCAACTGTAACGTTGGTGTCCGCTTCCAATCAAACCGGGTGCAGCTGAATGCCAGCATTTTACATGGAGCGATACTCGACTGCCTAAGATCTGACCTCCAGAACCCAGAATAGGATAGAGATATATGGAATAAAGTAGGTGGGATAGGTTGGTAGCAGTAGGAAATGGTATCTTGCCTTTATTTTTGTCTGCTCAACAACATCATCCTTTCTCTAAAAAGTCAAATCCTACACGGATTTGTTGTACCTAATATTTATGAACTCATCGACATGTGCATCCTGCCCGTCCTAACCCACGTCGCACAAAGTTGGTCACTTACTGAATGAACAACAGAAATCCAAATTCAAGATTTGCAAACGGGCAATAGAGCACAGCATGATAGGTGTCAAGCATACATATCGAGTTAGAAACACCACCTTACGCTCCATATCGCAAGTAGCGGATTCTGGAGAAAAAATAGCCAGGTTGAAGTGGGAGTCGGCAGGACACGTCTTATGAACGCACGCGGAGAGATAGGCAAAGATGGTCACTCACTGGACGCCTGAGGGAGGACATCGCCGTCGAGGTAGAACACGGCGAAGGTGGTGTGACGATCTGATAACGTTTGCAGGGACAACATTACCAGAGATAGAACAAGACAGGGAGGTTTGGATGGAAAAATTAGAGGCCTTTGTCCAGCAGGCAACGTAGGCTGACAACAAAAAAAATTTTTAACAAGTTGTTGATAAGTTTATTATTTTTCACTTTTTAGTTATGGTACCTACCACACACCAATTCGAAAACGATCGTCTGACACGTCCACGTCCGTTTGACGACAGTTTTTTTTTTATATAAAAATAATTTACTGTTGATTTTTTAAAACCGCTTGACCGATTTCGATAAAATTTTAATGGGACCACAATGGAAGCACCAATCTAAGAAATAAAAAAAATACATTAAAATCGGTTCACCCAGTCGAAAATTCTGAGGTAAAAACATAAAAAAAAACAATCGATTTGAGAACCTCCTCCTTTTTTGAAGTCAGTTAAAATAAAATAAAAAATATCATACAGTTTCTTTAATAATTAACTTAAGTTTGTTGTTATTACTCGATAATATAAACAATTTTGAGGTAGGTCTCTTATCTGACGTCCCCGTGACAAACATGGCATCTCATTATAATACCGTTCTTTATTTACACTAGCAGCACCAAAAGAATTGCCGATGTGTGGTTGCCCTTAACGAATTAACCATCTCATATTATTTATCTGTAACATCATCATTATCTTATTTAAAACCGGAACACAGCAATGCTACATACACATACTTAAACTCACGCCTTCTTCCCACGGGGGTAGACAGACGCTACAAAACGCCACCTGCTGCGATCCTTACATACTGCTTTTGTTTCGTTTACGTTCATACATCTTGTCATACCTACACGCACGCCGGTTGCGAGAACTGCGCACCAGTAGTGCTATTCTGTAAAATAAAATTAAATTCGCCAAATGAAGTTTCCGCCTGGCAGCCATTTTTAATGTCTTGAGTTGATTTATGTATGGCGTCACATGATGGCTGCGAGGGACACGAACGCAGAAACGAACACAGGCATTCTGGATTCGCTGAATTGACCTATCTGTCTAGTGTCAATCCCTAGCATCAGCTGGGGTGATAGCTCACTTCACTTGTCGGCGAAACTCGAAGTGGTCCGGCGGCAATACGATTTCTTTAGTTCGAGGCTGTACAATAAGGTAAACAGTGTACTTTATATTCATTCTCGTTCTTATAGGGATTGTAAAAAACTCACTGACGATTGGCTTCAAACCCTCACCTATGAAGACCTGGAGAGCTTGGTCAAACCCTGATTTGTTAACAATATCGACCTCTTCCTTCCGAAATAGATTCATTGCACTTAAATGCACCTATGCAAACACCCACACGCACACGATACATTCGCTCGTACCTACACATATTCACATTATTATTTTTTATAATATAAGTTCTAGAACTCTATCGTCCTTTTCCTGAGGTGGGCGTTAATTCCTACGACACAGTATTTTTACTAATGTAGGTATTATCGCACTAAATGTTATTGTCATACTGTGTTTTTTTGTTCTAAAAAGAATTTTATTTACTTAAGCTATCACGGTGAGATTGTTACAGAATCGATCGGCTGACCTTTCTGAAGAAACTCACCAAAAAGCTTATTGGTGATGTTCGTCGTTTTAACTCACATCTGCCTTGTGTTGTGTCTAACGTTTTTTAGTCGCCTTTCATTCATCCTCTCAATATGACGTAGACAGAAAAGGCGACTAGAAGTAATAATATGTTTATAGGTAAGGTAATCAAAAAAGATCCGAATAAAATGTAGAGTATTTAAAGGCTTGTACCAAGTGAAATCACAAAAATAGACGTAGTTGTACTTTGCTAGTAATTATGTATTTTACAATGGATAACCTAAACCTCTTCGTTTTTTTTTTGCTTTTTGTAATACCCTAATGGGATTTATAGATATCCGTAGGTGTGTCCGTGGCACCACAGCGGGCCCTATCAGAATACCAGCGCTGCGGTATTTATTTTTTAAATATTGCAGCACTATGCTGAGATAGGAGCCTTTTTGGCCTCGCACAGGTCTTTTAATTTAATTTTTCTTGTTGATCGTTGTTTTTAATGTTAATTTTGTTCGTTTTAAAGGCTCCTTTATTTTTTTATTTTTTTCTGTTTATATTGCCTGTGCGTGTCCCAAATAAAATACTTTTCTTTCTTTCTTTACCCACATGCGACGGTACCCAACCACTTTCCACCAGGCGATTTATCTACATAACGGAATTATCTTACCGTCGAAAATCTTGACAGCAAAACGAATTTAAAAGTTTTGTTTACGAAGTGATGTCGATGTCGCTACAAACTCAAAGCATTTATTTCAAATAAACCAATCACAAGCACTTTTAAATTGTCAAGGGTTCGGTCAGTCAGAAAGATGAAGCTAGTTGCCCATTCCAAAGCGTAGTAGGTACCTATGGAGAAGAACGGGCATGAAACTCCATGGGACACTGTTTTAAATCAAAATATTGTTACAAAAAAGTGGTTACATCATTCATGTTGTAATTATACACGTGAGAACGATGTAGAAAGAAGTGTACGTTAAAAGCGTCCGTAATAAAAAGATAAAAACAATTATGGAAATAAAATAAGCCGTGACCAAAAAACTGTAACCATTAATTTCCTCCATCATCACATTAATTCATACAACCCATTTTACCATAATTTCATCCAAAAACATCCACTTACATCCCTCTATGCAGCTACACCCTGAACATTACTGCACTATGTTTACGACTGGCCACAGAGGGGTGGGCACAGTGGGCAGTCAATGTTAATATTTTATTCGTCTGCCAACGACTTTTATAGTCCAAGACTCGAGGTGAGACAATTGGTACTGCCACCCTTATGTGGTTCTGGCAGGTTGATTTTTGGTGTGTTTACCCTTGTTTCGTTTATAGAGTGACTTAAAACGATTCTTTTAAGGTTTAGGTTGAAACACCCTTTTAAATTGTGAACAGCAATATATTTCAGTTACGAAATTAAAACTTATAATTCTTGGCTCCTGAAACATTCTACTACTAAAGGGCAGAAACTACTTTCTAAAATAGAGAAGGCACGATCATTGATCACCACGTTTACTGCGCGTTGGTTATTTAAATTCACGTTTCATTTGATATTTTGTTTAGGTACTTTTAACTCCTTCACTATGAAAGTAAGACAAAATAAATTTTAACGTTATTACGATTTTTACGACGAAAAAAAAGAGGAGGTTCTCAAACCTATGAGTATATATTTTTTACAAATAAATAGGTAATCCTAACTATATAATATACTATTATAAATGCGAAATTGAGTTTGTTTGTTTCTGACGCTTTCACGCTAAAACGGCCAAAAGGATTTTGTTGAAATTAGGCACATGGTTAGACCATAACCTGGCGAAGGACATACAACTTTTTCATCCTGGATCGCAGACGAAGTCGCGGGGAACAACGTATTTACGTATACGTTTTACGTATTTATGTATCTATTATTTAGGATACGTATATATGTGTATCTAATTTAGTGTATTGTATAGATACTTATTATTTGCACCAACAACAGCCCCATTTTATGTCCAGGAAAATCCAGTCCATTCCAAGGTTGCCTGGAAGAGATCGCAGAAAGCGATAAGGCCGCCCATTGTATATTAAGTAGTGTTCATTTTTTTGTTTGTTGTTATGTGTTTTGTGGTGTACAATGAAGAAAATATAAATAAATAAACAACTAGTTGAATAATAATATGAAATTAATCTTGACTTCCAAAACAACGGACTTGCCGTCTTAGAATATCCATCCAAACGAATTTGGTTTTAAATGTCAACTGAAATTCTAATTGATTCAGAACTATAAATATCGAAAATAATCAAGCCTGCTGCAAACTACCGATTTTAATTTAATCTCTTCAAAAAGTCTAAAATAATACAAGCATAAAACATGAGGCTTACTGTTCCCTCAATTGTTTTACAGTTAAAGTTTCAGGCCCCATGTGTTTTCAGGATTCAGTTATAAAAACATAATACCTATAACTTGAAAAACTTTTGTATTGGACAGTGTAAGGAGATTACTTGGGTGGGTACCGTCTGTGGGAGTCTTTTTATTTATAATGGGGTAAGTTAAAACGCTGCAGCGCTGGTTTGATTGTTCAAAGTTTTATGTTAATTAAATATTGAATTGGGTCTTTCTTCTCGGACATAATTCTCAATTCGAATAACAAGATTTCCGTTACTACACAGCCGATGATAAGGTGAGTTACGTTAACCAAGATATGATTTTTCAAAACAGATATTACTTACTTGATAAAATCGTGCATCGGCCTTTAAGTCTAGATGTACCCTTAGTTTTCTTTCTCTAGCAGTTATTAAAAACAAAAATGAATATAGTTAAAATAATGACAAATTATAATAGTTAAATATAGTTAGTTAGTTTAGTTAATAGTTATAAATAAATAAATATTATATTTTGAAATAGCCCTTTTTTTTCATACCAATATTTGACTCGAATTCAAATTAAATTAGGTAATTCAATTGAAAGTTTGCTGCATAATCGTGTGTATTCAAAATTAATTATGTAATTGGATAAGTATAACTTTATACAAATGTAGGTTTTTCTCCAAACCGTGCTTATCCCGCGTATAATATTAAATAAAATCTATCCATTTCAGGGTGACGTATCGGTTTCAGATCTGTACAAAACGATTGGAAATAACGTTGGTTTACATAGAGAAAATTTTATTGGATAATGCGGCAATTATTGGAAAACGTGAGAAACATTTTCGAATTTAGATAACTTAATTTCTGCTTGTCTAAAATCAGCCTATAATGTTCCCACTGCTGGGACACAGGCCTCCTCTCTGTGAGAGGGAGTGGGCCGTAATCCACGACGCGGGCCCAGTACGGGTTGGTAGATGTCACATGCCTTAGGACATGCCGGTTTCCTCACAATGTTTTCCTTCACCGTTTTGAGACCAGTGGTGATGAAATTATTTACACAAAGTAAAGCGCCTGTCTGGTTATTTGAGCATAAGTGTGTAACACACTTACAATGAGCGATTTCAAGAAAATTCACGCCTCCAGTTGGCGCCACTTTGACCACAGGTCTTCTATTTCGACAATGAATTTAGAATATTTATGATGACGTTCATCACTCGTTCATCATTCAGTCACGACTAAAGAAAATATAGGCGCTTTGACACTTTTGATAGGTGCCCGGACCTGACGTCTCAGTGCTGCCACCTAGTGAACGTCACTTCAGAAAACCCTCAATTTGACAGTTGGATAAAATGCATTACGTTAGTTACGTTGTCAAGACGAATTTTTCAAACAATTTTATTATGAAACAATTAAGGAGTTTCCTTAAAAATACTTTGGATTGTGAAATTATATTGTGTTACTATATACTAGGGCGCGGTTTAAAAATATATAGCAATCGCCGTTTATTTTAGACAGCTGCTATTGTCGGTAGGCTTGGTTATCCTAGGGTATTCCCTACTGGTTGCCAAACAGAGACAAAGGGAAAAAAACCAGTACCGTCAAACGGGATGAATAGGAACGCAGGGTGAATAGAGACGAAATTTAAAATGGATTTTAACCTTGAAATAATACAGTTTATTGCCAAAATGGACTCTTAATGTGTTTACTGTAATATAATTAACGATTAAGTGCCCTTGTTGGGATCAAACTAAATTATTTCAAGGTTAAAATCCCCTTTGAGGTTTCGTTTCTATTCATTCCTATTCACCCCGTTTGACCGCTACTAACTTCACATTTGACCGGATCACAACTCACAATCTGTTTGGAAACAGTAATCAGTATGTTGGTAGTATTTCCTGCACGCATTTTCACAACAGATTTTAAACTACAAATATTTTTGATCAAACTTACCACCCCTTTACAGAAACGACGACAATTTTCAGCTAGATTTATACTATATACGAGTAATTTAATGAGATTATAAAGAGGTAAAATTTGTTTATTTGTAAGTTCGTATGTAGGTGATAATCTCTAGAAATGCCCGTCGAATTAAAAAAAAATGTTCTGGATTTAATAGCCAAATTCTTAAGGAAGGCTATAGGCTATTTAACATTACGCTAAGACTCTTAGGAGCCGAGCCAAAAGAAAAATAGTCATAAAGGACGCTAGGCGAAAATGAAGTAATAGCGCGAGCAGCCGATGCGATGCGATGGAGTGGGGAGGTGGAACAAGAAATTTCACGCGCATGAAGTAGCGGGCAGGCGCTAGCAATCAATAAAAAATCATCTTAAAAACTCATGTAAGCTGTATCTTATCTTACCTTAGATTCTCGTCACGTACGCCTACCGTTTCCGACCAGACACGGTGCATGTATACATAGGTACATATACATTTTATATAGATACATGTATATGTACACTCAGCAACGAAGCCGAATGTACGGATCGCATCAAATTTAAATATACATGCTGACTATACGTGCTCGCTCATTATTTGTGTACAGGTTGTTGTTAAAACTGTTGATAAAAAATGTTTTAGTTTGACTTGTTTTCACTTGGGTCGATGGATCAGGTTAGGTTACGCTTGCCGCGGTTGGGTGACCATCTTTACATACCAACACCCCTCCGTGTCTCGGAAAGCACGTTAAACCGTTGGTCCCGGCTGTCATTCGTCGATCTTTGACAGTTCTTACGGGTAGTCAGAAGCCCGAAAGTCTGACATCCAGTCTTACCAAGCGGTATCGTATTACCCAGTAACTGGGTTGTGGAAGTCAGATAGGCAGTAGCTCCATGTAAAATACTGGTATTCAGCTGCGTTAGAGGAAGGTTAGACTGGAAGCTGACCCCAACATAGTTAGGAATAGGCTAGGCAGATAATGATGATGTTGCGTGTTGTGTCATTCGTCGTACCCAAGCTGCCAAGCCACGTCGTATTCAAAGAAGCTTCGAACAAATTACTTGACCAAAACTATACTATAAAACTACGTGTATATTGCAAATGAAGGCAAAACGTTAATTTGCAATGAATGAGGTAACAAGTCATTAGTTTTACACTCATGATCATTATTTAGCCGTAACTTATTCAGTTAAAATCTTGCTGAAAAATGATCTTCATTTTAAAATTTTATTAAAACATCAGCCTGTAGCTGTTAGGGTTGTGAGTTTGTATCGAAAGTAACCAACGCGGTAAGTGCTGTATTTTGTACGAAAATTATAGCATTGGAATTGTGTAGTGATGGGGGAAGTCGATGGTTATTGATATCGATGTTTTTGTACCTGTCGTTTGGAGTCACAGTTAGCAAAGTTGTATTTAAGTGGCGGGATGCCAGTTAAACAAACATTCATTTGTAAATAATCTCGCAGTTTAGTCTGAGGTAACATTTTCATTCGAATAAGTTTCTCTTATCAGTACCTAATGCTATTTATTTTAAAATGTTTATTACTATTTTAGACTAAACTTGAGGTACTTACAAAAAAAAGCAACTCAAGACATACCTACAAATCAATAATTTCAATGTTCATTCGTATTGTATCAGAGAAGTAGACAAGGTACAGTTAGTCCCCAAATATGAACTTTCTACATGTGAAAACTTGTAATTGGCCATCATTTTGTTATGATATTTGTAACCACTGTGTCTGATTAGCTGTAAGTTTTCCAAAAATAATAAAATAAAATAAAATAAAATAAAAATATAAGGCACTTCGTTTAAAATCGATAAGACTCATTCACATCACTAGCCTAATAGTCGCACCAAAGTGCAGTCTCGACGTCATAATGTCGATAATGTACAGCACTAATTATCGTATACAAGTCGTCGCAAATCGATAATGTATTAAAGTTACATCACTATTTAGTCTGGCTACCGTTAGGTGCATTTCGGCACTAATGCATAAATAAATGCTAGAAGACTGTGTTTATTGTAATAGGTACCACATTATCACGCTTCAATTCCCTGAAAGGGATGGCAAAAGTGTAGGTATTTGTACACTAATTTGTAACAATATTTGATTTAAGAGTGTCCGTGGAGTTTCTTGCCCGTTCTTCTGCTTAATAACCTACCATTCCCGACTCCACGTCACACCAGTTTGTAACACCTGCATTGCGATTCTGTAACCATCTCACCGTGAAAACTTAGGTGAAGTGAGCGAGGAGTAAGCTGTCAGTGTAGTCCCACTGATGCTAGGGATTGACCAAGCATTACATTTACAATCATAATCGAGATTTTAATTATGTTTTCTAATGTTAGTTCTGTTGATAATTTTATATTATTTCAAAGCTAGTATTTAAGTAGTTAAAAATTACTATTTACGGGTTTTTTTTACTGGCAGCTCACTCCACGCTCACTTCACCTAAGTGTTCACTTCACGGTCACATTTTTTACAGAATCCACATACTGTGTGACGACGAGTATCTTTTTTCCTCGTCGTCACACCGCTAGTTTTACTACACTTTTTGTATAACAACATTACTGCTATGCTTGTAATAGATAAATCCCCCATCTACATATCCTATCTAACGCATATTGGTCGACTCAAGTACTGTTTTCCTTACTTAATTTTGATTAAACTAATACTCAATACTCAATTCTTTATTGCATTCCTTATGTATTACATAGATGGTATAACAGAGTTAAAGATCAATATGGACCCTGTCGCACAGCAAAATTAGGAGAGAGGAACAGGGCTAAGTAGCAATTCAATATTTTTATAAATTATTACATTGGTTTAATTGGGTGTATAATTATTTATATATAATTACGTATATATACAGGGCGACCCACGGATATGCCACATTCATGGTCATCATTTTATTTGTGACACTATGTTATTTAGCAAAAAATTATCCTTATGATGAAGCCTTTCGATCGGTATGATAAAGCTACAGGGTGATTATTTTTCTCATGTAACGGGTTCAATTTCCGGTTCAACCATGTAATTATTTAAATATCTATGAATGCAGTTTAAATTGTTTTTTAAATTCAAATAATGTCTTCTTTCAGTAAAATGTTCCATCTGCAATATTTAAGGTACTTTCCCTCCACGTGGCATATCCTTGGTATATTATTAGGTCTGTGTATAACGGTACAGTATATAACTAAAATTAATCCCATTAACGAACGATTAATCTAATGATTTTTTAAGATATTGTATATTTAACTAATGGACAACTATTTACGTGATATGTTTATTTGATACAAGTATTTTACAAGATACTTAGGTACCTCACTATTATTTATAAAAGGTGTTGTAAAACCAACAGTGTGACGACGAGGTAAAAAATACTCATCGTCACACTGGTGTGACAACCTGGTGTGACGTGGAGTCGGTTGCTGAACCTACTACGCTTTGGAATTAGCAACTAGCTTCATCTTTATGACTGACCGACCACTTGACAATTCAAAAGTGCCTGTAATTGGTTTACATGAAATAAATGCTTCGTGTTTTGAGTTTCGACACACTTTTTTCCAGCTATGTGTAAGTCTCAAGTAACAAGAGCCGTTTTTCCGTGAACTGAGCATACATCCAGAGTCCGCGCTGATACTAAGAATTACGTAATAAATAAATTAGGAAATTCACTAGGGAATTCTGGACTCTAATATTCAATATGAATCATACAGGGCGGCTGGTAGACATCGACACGCAAACTGAAACCATGAATACAGCACATGTTTCTAGACCCCCTAGCTTAAAATTTTTCGTCAGTTATCAAAAAAAAAACTGCTGTTTCTAACAAAAGAATACCTGCTAAGACGCAGATTATGAAATCTGCGTAGATTTTATAATCTGCGTCTGCCAAAAGCCTCATTTTAACAATACTGTTGCTTGCTTTCAGAAAGCATGTAAAAGTAATTCAGAAAATGATGTCTCCTTCGATTATTCGATAACTTTAGATCAGAGGGGCAATTCTCGTACTTAAAAAACGTTCAAATTCAAGTCGCAATCTCATCTCAGCGACAATTAATGTCAAAAACTTGTCAAAAATGTACCTATGTAAATTGATTGTATTTTTGACAGATTGAGACCGAGATCAGACTGTGAACGTGCTTAAAATTACGGGAATTACCCCTCAGGACTTAGATGTTCAAATTATTTTCCGGGTGACGTTTCTACCCTAGACAGGCCAACATTTATTTTGTGTCAGTCAATACCTACGCTAACAAAACTATACCATAATATATATAACATATCTATATCGACACTCGACAATATAGTGTAGCTTTCATTCAGTAAAATATTTTTTGTAACCAGGTCAGTGCTTCCAAGGATTTCCATAATCAGCCTATACTCACTACTATTACTAACTGACTAGACTAATACCGACTAATCGGTTGGTGCAGGTGGTAGCGACCCTGCCTTCTGAGCCGCTGGTCCCGGGTTCGATCCGCGGACAAGTCAAACATTTGTGTGCATGAACATGTCTGTTTGACCTTTGGCTGGGTGTTTATATGTATTTAAGTATGTATATCAGTCATCAGGTTACCGTGATACAGGTTCTACCAAGTTCGGGACCTGAAGACCTTGTGTGGATCTTGTAAACATGCGACAGAAAACTAAAAAATTTTCACTGCTGGGACACAGGCCTCCTCTCGGTAAGAAGGGGTGGGCCGTAATCCACCACGCGGGCCCAGTGCGGGTTGTAGATATCACATGTCTCCGAATTTTTGGTTCTAGGACATGCCGGTTTCCTCACGATGTTTTTCTTCTCCGTTTTGAGAGCAGTGGTGATGAAAATAACTTGCACAAAGTTAATCGTCCGTCAGGGTTCGAACCTACGACCTACAGCTCGTAAGTCACAGCCATTACCTCTAGGCCACCACTGCTACCTGTGATTACCTCTTACAACCAAACCAATTTTTTATTTTTCCTATAATTTTTTTTTAGCTTAGAGGTTTCTAATGCCAATTACACCTCTACCTGCCCTGTTAATTAGAGTAGTAAGCATGATAATGACACAACAATGGCTCAGGACCCTCCTACCTCAGACACCTCTCTCTCTTTTTTTCTTTCTTTTGTTAACCACATGATGTTGAGATAAATAAATAATTATTTATGATTATAACTATAAACAAATAAATCCTTTTCTGTTACTAAGCAAGAACACACACCTTTGGATGAAAAAAATATTTTGAAAACTACTAACCAATAAAAATATTTTCATCTCAACGAGAAACCACTTAACTTGATATCAAAAACAAGAACGCTAGAGTATCCACGCCGAACGAATTCCCCGGGACACGGCGTAATGTTTCGGAGATCGCGTGGGAACAAACTATAAACATTTGTCAAGAGGGCTTAGTGTGCGGGTGACAATGTCTGGGCAGGGAGTGAGACAATCCTGGTTATGATGGCGGGGGACATTTGTGACTGGATTCGGTTTGAATCTGACAGTTCGATTGATGTAGCGACTGTGGTTTTGTATTGCTGAAAGTCTTTTGTTGGAAATGTATTATAATGGACAGGGGCTTGTGGCTAAATGATAACAGCCTCACGGATCAATCAAAAGTTAAGCTACCTTTGTTGCGCTTGGTTTCAGAATCAGTGACCATCCATTGCATCCGTGCCTGGTCTGTTGGTCCCAGCTGCCATTTGTAGATCTTTGATAGTCGTTACGGGTAGTCCGAGTATTGTGTTGCCCAGAAACTGGGTTTTGAAGGTCAGATAGGCATTCGCTCCATGAAAAATACTGGTATTCAGTTGCATCTGGTTAGACTGGAAATCGACCACAATTTAGTTGGGAAAAGAGTGGGACAGTGTAGAAAAATGAACAATAAAAAAAACGTGTTTGTACTTGTGACATTCACTAAGTACCTAGTTGCTGACGAAGCAATGGAACAACATTGTCAAAGTTGAGTTTTATTTGATAAATATAATGCTATTGGTTACGTTGTTGTATTGGTACTTGTATTTTATGTTTTATTTTTTTGTAATGTGCGTCTTGTTTGTGCAGAAGTAATCCACTTATCTTTCTTTCTTTGTTTTATGACATAAATACCTACTTAGTTGCCCTATACCTATAATCCTTGAAATCAGAAAATAAAAAGCTGGAAGTGTTGTCCACACTTCAGCGTCTATCTTTCTGTCTCTCATCGTTAGACTAATAAATTCACAGTTTTAGAAAAGTCTTCCTTTTCTCCAAAAACACGGTGCCTCTATTTTATGTGCAATGAAACCGTTCGAAGGGTAGTTAAGTACACAAAATGGCGAGTAACCGCCCGTCAACTGAATTACATCGACATTACTGTTTTAAACCATTTTTATTTTATATTATATCTACAGACTTTTTCGTTTCAGAATTAGATGAAATGAATTATGTAGGTTTTATTCAAGGTCGCCTGCTTGTCGGTTTCTACAGTTTACTTCGGTGAGTGTGCCCAAGATCTTCACCTCATTCCACCGGCCCCCTTCTTCCATCGGTCATCTAGACACTGCAAGTTACCATCGTTACCTAGTTGCTATTCCACCAATTCGCACTAAGCGTTTCCAAATGTCTTTTGTAATGCGCACAGCAAAATGCCCTCTACCTGCGTCTGTGTTTCCGAACGCATACAACCCTAATCTTCAAAGTGAGAGTGAACCGGCTTCTTCCGGGTAAGCTCACTTCACCGTCGACCCTGTCTCTGTCACCACTGACCAAGACTAGAGCCAAGAGCAAACCCATCAATAAAATAAAAATGTGTTCTTCTGCCTGTTGATAAAGAACAAATGACACAAAGCGATCACCAACACGTCTTCGGCACCAGTCCCACCGCCAACGATGAAGCGACTAGCTATCAACGATGTTCTTGCTCAAGAAACGTACAAAAAATTGTAAGTCCTGTGGGACTATTCTCTAAGGATACAGCCTTGCGCGCAACGCTGCCGCAGCGGCGAAACACGTGTAAAACGGCGTGTTTTGAAGCTTCGGCAGCGCTGCGCGCAAGGGAACAACACTTATCATCATCTGCCCAGCCATGTTGGGGTCGGCTTCCAGTCTAACCGGATGCACCTGAATACCAGTATTTTATATAGAGCAACTGCCTATCTGACCTCCACAACCCAGTAACAGGGTAATACGATACCCCTTGGTAAGGCTGGTTGTCAGACTTTCGGGCTTCTGACGACCCGTAACGACTGTCAAAGATCACGAATGACAGCCGGGATCAACGGCTTAGCGTGCTTTTCGAAGCGCGGGGGTCTTGGTATGTAGAGATGGTCACCCATCCACGGACCAACTGCAGCAAGCGTAGCTTAACCTGATCGATCGACTCGTGCAGCTATTATTTTATTATTTAGCAACAAGCCCCTCTTTAGAGAATAGGTCCTGTGTAAGAAAAAAAATACAATTATTAATATTTGATCGCCGACTGTTCCCACCGCGCCTGCGTATACTCGTTTGTCAGTAATAAGAGCTATCAAAAAGAGTACTCGCTCAGTGACGCTTGCTGGCTGTGGGACAGATGGCTTAATATAACACCTGTATTTTCCGAACGGGTAGGCAGAGGTGTTCAGTACCTACATTATACCAATTATTTTCAAGTCCCATGTCCGTGGGGCGAGCCTATTGCAATTAACCGGGCACAAACCTACTCCTGGCTGCTACTGACAAATTCCAGATAGAAAAAGCAATTACACTTTGCGCGACCAGGGAATCGAACCGAGGACCTCATACTTAGCAGTAACTCTTATGACCACAAACTCAAACTCAAAGCATTTATTTCAATTAAACCATTTACAGGCACTTTTGAATTGTAGTAACTCTTATGACCACAAACTCAAACTCAAAGCATTTATTTCAATTAAACCATTTACAGGCACTTTTGAATTGTCAAGTGGTTGGTCAGTCAGAAATATGAAGCTAGTTGCCCATTCCAAAGCGTAGTAGGTACCTATGGAAAAGAAGGGGCAAGAAACTCCATGGACACTCTTTTAAATTATATTGTTACATAAATATTAGTTACATCATTAATGTTGAATATAGGTATAATTATATGTGAGAACGATGTAAATAACACGTACACATTGAGTGTCCAGTGTATAGCAAATATAAATTTAAACGAAACAATCCATAATAAAATAATTAAAATAAGCCGTGGTGGCTAAGAGATGACCAGTCCCAACTGACAGCGCGCGTTCACGGACATGACGACGCATGGATCAGCACCATTCAGCTCAACCATTTTGAAGGGAGCTAAATGATCCAACACACGCGCCACCGTCAGCGAGACATTTGAGTGAGCATGACATCTATCAGCCGCCAGGGCACATTCAAGTCAATGAAAGACATTACCCGGGTAAATGGTAGCTCGATAGTACATAACACACAACCAACCAACCAACCAACGACCAAGATTTTGTAATATCTTGATTTGAAAGAGTGTCCTTGGAGTTTCTTGCCCGTTCTTTCCCATAGCGATCTATGTTTTGGAATGGGCCACTAGCTTCATCTTTGTCTGACCAACTCTTTGACAATTCAAAAATGTAATAAAGCCTGTAAATGGTTTACCGAATTGAAATAAATGGGCATAAATCTAGACTCAAGGTAGCTAAAGCTCAGTTTTTCTCTCAAACTACCCACCGTAAACTTTTTAATCTCACTCCCAGACGATACTAGTTAATAATACAGAGTGTGCCTGCATTTTATCACCGAAACATACAGGGTGGTTCGTGAAATATAATATTTAGTTGGAGACGAATGCTTTTATGTTATTATAGTGCAGTTTATTGCAGTTCTGTTGGAAATGTATTAGTTTGTTACTTGACGTTTAAATTGTAGCTTTCAGATCTCCCTTGGGTTATAAGAGAGTTGATACATTTGTTTGGCAAGGCCGAAAAAAATAACAATGTCTGTAAATTGAATTACAGTCGATCAAATTTATTATGTAATCCAACAAAGGATTGTTTCATTTCAAAATTCCTTAAAAAAGACAAGCAAAAATGAAAGGGTTTCCTTAGAATATTGGTGAACAAAAAGCTGACGAAATGAATGAAAATTTGTCTGGGTCGCTGTCGCCGGTATGGTGAAGAGTAATATTTATATTGGTGAAGATACGAAATTGACATACATGGCCCTCTTGTAGTGCGGAGTGTCTTGTAGTGCATCTCGTCAGGCACTGGCCGGCCGGTGCGAGCGCTTGAACTGCTAGATTTTGTATATATTTTAAAAATGGTCCAATTATGGTCTCATTATGGAATCTCTTCAAAGTACACGTTTTAAATAGCGATTTAGTGTCATCTTTATGATTTTTATTTCATCTCGCCAATTTTTATAATTCACGTTTCTGTCTTGAACTTCACATTTTTCAATTTTTCACACAATTCACAAATTCACAGCGCTTGACCGCATGTTCAATTTTCCTAAAATATTTATTTTGCTCTACATTTACATTTGACTAGATTTAAAGAGGTTTAAGAAAGTTAAAAAGTACTGCAACATCGCAGGGAAAGCGCCAGGTTGCCCACGAGATTTAAATATTCTTAAGTTTTTTGCAATTTGCAGGTCAGGTTGCATGCTAAACAAAATATGATTCGCGACCGTAACAAGTATTTTTTTTTTTTTTTTTTTTTTTTTTTTTTTTTTTTTTTTTTTTTTTTTTTTAAAAACGACGATTTACAGAATTATAATCATTAAAATCATCAATACAACCCTCTACGTTCATATAATCCCATTGATTGATATTTTATGAAATTGGCATTCAATAGGATTATGTGAACTTCTAAAAAACGTAAAAACAATTGAATTTCGCGGGCAAACTGGCGCTTTTCCCTTAAGACCCAATGAAAAAATCTGCAAATTGCTAATTACTTCAATGGTTCAAGTGAGCGCTGCCAATTTAAAACTTTTATAAAACTCGGCCACACGCTGCGAACCATTCATACAAATGTGTCTAGTCCCTAAGTTACAAGACATAAGTAATGGATGCTATTTTTCAGGATTCACAGCGCTTATATTCGTCCAACAAGTAAATTGATACCTAGTTATAAAGTAGCAATGTTCTTGAGACTTTAAAAAGGGATTGGAATATTTACAAGGCGCTCCCTCGCCTGTAATGTATGTAGCCTTTTTTTTTTTTTTTTTTGAGGATGGGAAATCATCAAATGACTCCTCCCGCTCTGGGTGGAGCGGAAGGGAGTGTCAGACTCTTACTGACTAAAACCCACCCGTGTTCCTTCCTTGGCCCTTTATGTTCCGGGTCAGCGGTACCCCTTTTGGATGATCCCGCTTTCCCGGCAGGCTTGGGCCCTAGTGGGCCCCCTCTATGATGCTGACATCTCTTTGAGGCGCGCGTGGAACACGTACGCGCCGTCCAGCACGGGCCTGGTCCTGATCGGACGGTGAGCTACCCATTACTCACCGCCCGCAGGCCCGCGCCTACGGTGGCCGGGAGTCGTCCCGCGGCTCCCGACGCCCGCCCGGAGCGTCCACCGCGGCGGCTTGGACGGGAGACTCTCTCCCTCTCCCGTCCCGCCACCTCCTTCGCTAGCATGACTGCTTCGCAGAAGGAGGCGACTGCCTCCCACTCCCCCTCGCCCCGGACCATGGCTTGAACCAAGGCCGGGCGTGAGAGATCGCCGCCGCTGCCGATCGCCTCTACGAGGACACGGCGGTGCTCCGCCCATGCAGGGCAGGCCCCCACCGTATGCTCCACCGTGTCCTCGGGGCGATCATCGCAGTGGTGACACCCGGGCGTTTCCTCCCGCCTGATGATGTGCAGGAACCTCCCGAAACTTCCGTGTCCGGTGAGGACCTGCGTCAGGCGGTAGGTGAGGACGCCGTGACGCCTCTCTAGCCACTCCTCAAAGAGGGGTCTTACCGCCGCTATCGTGGCGTGCCCAATGTATGTAGCCTTTACCTGCGAACTAGCAATGTTTTTACTACCTATTTAGTTTGTTCCGCCACTTCTTCTTCCCAGCTAAAGCACTAGGAAGTGGTGAAGGGTGGGCGATTTGGGGGGACTGTCTATGTGATTTCGACGTTCAAAAAGTGCTGATTCTCAGCCCAGTTTGAGTAAATGACTTTTGATTTTGATTTAATTATGTGTACAAACAAACCTATCCTGCTAGTTTAAAGTATCTCTCTACACTACCTAGCAGGTGACGACCTGCGCAGTCAAAGTGCTAAGTCCTAGCCGTCACAGTGGAGTTTTGGATTATTACATTACAAGCGGATGCTTCCGTTCAGGTAGCTCCTTTAAGGGGAAAAAAATGGGCCCTCAGTCCAGATGCAGCACATGGATTTCTCCTGTGCATGAATATTTTTGTAATTTTCAACACTCTTGCTCCAAACGAGGCTCTAACTGCACCGGTTTTAAGTTTACAATGCAGTGTATTCAACGCCCCATGCGTTCAATTCAAATTTTCTTCCTTTGTATTTCCGCAGTTGTGCGGGAAAGTACGCCACAGATTATACTAGTCATAGAGATATGTTTTTTTTTATGTCAGCAAGTTAACATTAGTTAGTGTTCAAGAAATAAAAAAAGTTGTTTTAGTTTTAATATGAGACTGTTTGGCCGCTTTTTTATGAGAGCCAGGCCCGAAAATTACAAACTTTGCACATTTGCATCAAAATGTACAATTTTTTACGCAAATATGGAGTTAGTAGGTTACTTAAGCTTTAGATTTTGAGAATATTTTAGGGTTAAAATGATTAATTGAAGTATTACATATTGTAGGACGTTTCTGACGATCTAGACTTAGATACTTTTAGACATGGCGCACACAATGCTACATGCGACTGCTGAAATTTGGCGACAAGACGTAACGGCATGCTGCGGCCGACAATTTTCATATATTTTGTTCTAAGCTCCACGCACTTCTTGGCGTCAACAGGCAGAGTCGCAGAGATAGGCTAGGGAAGTCGCACGTTCTCGCTACTTGTCGCAGCAACTAGACGCACGATGTACAGACACTTTACGACACGCGACAATTGAAAATGATCGCTCCCTGCACGACGTCTTTCATAACGACTAGTTGCAGACACATACGACAGCTCTGCGTCTAGTCGCAGTGACAAGACGCAGATTTATACGACTACTCTGCGTCTTGTTGCAGCAACAACATGTGTAATTGATGCGAAAGCAAACACAGCAAAAAAAACTTATAATTCATAATTTATTTTCATTTTCCTCATTGGTCTCATAAATCCTACAAATAAATCCTACTACAAAGAATGTCACTAAAAAAGGAATATTTTAAAACATAATTACAAAGTCACGATTAGTATTTAAGAACATAAGAATCTGGTAGAGATGGAGAGGAACTTCCTTCTTTTTTGAAGATGGTTCAAAATGTACGACACATTATAACCAATCTACAAGGTGTAGTAATATTGAAATAACTGAAAATCTCTTTGAAGTCATTGTACTCAACATGGCACCGCGGAAAAAAATCTGCTACTCCATACATTTGCTTAACTCGACCAAATGTGTATGGAACACCAGACATTTTTACACGATATCAGGTTTGATCCCACATTAAAAAAAATAAACAAAATGATTAGTACAATGATTTGTATAAAAGTTTTCAATTATTTCAATTACTTAGAGAAAATCTTAGAAGTTTTTAAACATATTGTTAACTTTATGACGTCGATGAACGATGAAATCGTTCAATTCGCAATAATTGGGCAAGATCGACGTCGCATAGATCCCAATTGAAATAGATCGATTTTGTATAAAACTACATAACTATCGATGTTGATCGATTGATGTCGATCATGAGTAATAATAACACCCTTATTAAACGGTCGTAGTGACGGCAGTTATGAAAATGATGACAGGGACAAAGATATACATCGTTAGATTCGGCTACCGCGTCAAAAAATCTTTTTAGGTTTGACACCTCTGATACATACAATGACGTCACTTGACTTACTCGTGTGAGCTCACTCTTCTCAGAGTGGACATTCTTCGCTTGACTAGAACGGCGAGAGCAACTCTAGCGATTTAAAACTTTGGACAACGGGATTTGACTTAATATCCAATACATGTAAATGACAGATATAGACGGAACCGCTTTCAAGAAACTAAAGTTTTACACTCGCTAAATGAACGCCTAAGTACTATCGTATTGTTGGATTTGCAGCTCTCAGCGCTGAGCCGAGTGTTGAAAGTCTAACAGCGCAGTCAGCCTAAGTCAGACATTCATTGAAAAGGGGCATGTATTTCAGTAAATGCATAAAGCAATCACTTATGTTCCACCACTGTACTCGTCTCAAAACGACCACGACTCTCATCTTTTTTGTGAATAATTTTAGGTGAAGAAAACTTTTTAGCCTCTGCAATAGCTTTGTAATACACATCTTTTAAATTTCTCTTCGTCAATTTCTGCTGAATGTTTTTATCTGAAGACGAGTGCAGTATTCCATCATTTTCAATTAGTTTTCTGTTCATTAAAATATCTGTGACTTGAGCTTCGTCATGATAACCTGCTGTGGTCCTGGTGTGCTTTTTGCCAAAGTTTTTCAAGAATTTATGTGGTCTTCTTCGCGGTCTGTGTTTTGTTGAAGGCCGTTTCATTATGTAAACCCCTCTTTTGTTTCTTGTTGAGTCACTTTTGTCGAAAAACTGTTAACAAAAAAGATTATAACTTTGAAGCTGAAGTAACTAAAGCCGAAAGGGATTAGGCAAAGGTGTCCTACAGTACATCCACATTTTGCTATGTTCAAGTCCCATGTAACAGAGGGCGCCCCTATTGCCATCAACGGGGCACAAATCCAGACTCCCAGCATCCCGGTGCTAATGAAGGAATTCCATATGCAAAAACCCAATAATACTGCCCGACCTGGGAATCGAACCCACGGCCACATGCTCAGCAGCAGCGCTTGCGGCCAATATACCAATGCGAAGCAGTCCAATTGCAATTGTATACAATTTTTTTTTAGGCTTGGATGTTTTCAAGGCATACTCAGATTAAAGCATAATATTAGGTCGGAGAAGAAGTTCATTCGTATTTATATACACTAAGAGCTCGTGTCGTACCCAAATATCAAGCTTTTTTGTACACCCAGACTTTTTCAAATGGGTCAAAACAGTTTTGTGGTCAACTCCTAACTCTACAGGTATGTCGTAACTAATAATATCTTGCTCCACTTTTTCAAAAATGGCATCGACTTTATCCGCAACAGGGCAACCAGAGTTTGCTGCATCTTTGACATCATAATTCATGGACTGAAAACGCTTGAACCAACTATGTCCTACTCTTACCGATACTGCGATAAGTCCATAGACGTCCCATCTATACTTTTTTCGCGGTTTATGTCCCATACTTACCTTTTTTGTAATAAAATGTAAGTATCGAATTTCTTCGTTAGATTCACTCATTTTCGCGTAGAGAAAAACAATACAAAAATGTCGGGGAATCGTTTTACCTTTTTCATTTTCCTTTTCAAAAATGTCATCTATTTAATGGTGTCAAAACAAGCCAGATACAAAGAGTACAGCCAAAGAGATTTTACTACAACTTTATACCTATAAAATACGAAAAATCTTTTCCCCCGACCTAGTAATTATTTAATCGACGTTAGGTAGCGGTAGGGATCACCAAGCACGGAGACGCCTCGGCGGTTGCTAACATTTCCATACAAATCAAGTATGTCACTGTTTACTCACACTACAACACAAATGACGTATCTAAAAACTGACAGCTTTGAAGGCGGTCCGTGACAGAAGCTCGCTCTTTCAGCGCCATGAATTTAATTCGTACTGCCGCGATGCCGTCGCCAGGCGTCGCGAATCCACGCTTTATGTTATAGCGCAATAAGAAGCAAATTTTAAGGTAAAAATAGCGCATCGCGGCAACAAATAAGGTTCATAACAGCCATCCGTTTGATGTTAGGCGAGTCGAATGACCACCAAATTTTACAGATTTAATTTAAAATACAAGCACGGCTCAGTGTAATTTTTCTTGAGCTGTTTTATCATAAAATTATTTTATTTTTATGAAATACTAGCTGACCCCGCGAACTTCGTACCGCCTACCATTTTTTATTTTTTTATTTTCTCTCCCTATGTACCGTTCTCGTACTTCAAGGAATATTCTAAAAAAAGAATTATCAAAATCGGTCCATCCGTTCATGAGTTATAAAATTACAACAAAAAGTGGCATTGATTTTTATAGATATATATTTTTAAACAAGTCTTTTGTTTAAACATTTTGACAATACACAAAAAAAAAAACTGGTTTGTTATTTGGTCCAAAGAGTAACATCAATAAAAAAAAATTATTACTCATAACTAGGTACCCGAAAATACCCCATGTATGTTGCGCGATTTTTGATAGTTTAGGAGATATAATTTTTTTTTTCGACAAGCTCTTTATAAATATGTTTTTTACCATCGTGAAATAAGCTTTCGTGTACAAAAAAAATATCTACCTAACATTAGTGCAAGATACAATTTTTTATCGAAATTGAGAAATTTACATTCTTACGATTAAAAGCTGGTTTTCTTTTCAAATAAAAAAAAAATACTTAGAACCTGAAACTTTAAAATCAAAATCCACTTTAAAAATACTTGGGGTATTTTCGCATAGGTACCCCTAGGTATGAGGAATAATTTACTTATATAATTACGTCACTATTTGGACCACCTGTATACCCATACGCCTAACTGTGCCACAAAAACTGAGCGTTTTACGGTATCCTACGTTTGGGCAGCGCCCTAAAAATACTCACTGTGTAAAGATCATAAGCCGAGAGCTGCTGATTAAGGAACGCCAGTTGTTTCTCCAGATAGCCTTTCACGCCTGACAATTTACTCTGAAACGAAAGATATTGCACTTAAAAGTTATGGCTACCTACTAAAAAAGAACATCTTCATCATGTGTTGCGGTCGGCTTCCAGTCTAACCGGATGCAGCTGAATACCAGTATTTGACATAGAACGACTGCCTATCTAATCATCTCCATCCAGTTGCTGGATAACACGATACCTCTTGGTAAGACTGATTAGCTACTAAAAAGTATCTACAGAAAACAAGCTGCTGCCCGCGGCGCCGCCCGCGTGGGCGTGGAACTCTCTACCGGGACAAAAAGTAACCTATGTTACTTCTTTTATCATCAGCTATCTGCCAGTGAAAGTCCTATCAAAATCAGTCCAGCCGCTTCGGAGATTAGCCGGCACAAACAGAAAGACAGACCAAAAAAAAAATTGTTTTGAGTAGGGTACCGATGTATTTAGTAAAAATTTGTTGTTATGACATTACGAACAGCCACTTCAATTTTTCAAAATGACTGGACACTACACTTAAGTCTAATATTGATCTGCTAATGAGTTGTCAAAGCCATTTATTTTCAGTAAATGCGGAACAAAATATATGGTAGAGGCTAGTGTAATCACACAATTGCGCCATGAATTGGCATGTAAATATTAAAATAACAAGGTGCTATAATTTCAATAAGCAAATCTCTAACCGAAATTGAACACTTAAAGTATATTTTAAGCTTCATAAACTACCATTTATTTTTTATTATTGTACACCTCAAACTAAATAAAAAAGTAGACGGAGCGTACACCAACAAAAGCGTTCAAATATGTGAAGCCTCTTATACAGAGTAGTGTGTCGTGACCTTGTGTGGTGTTATGATGTCTAACGTGTTCGGTTTCGTGCGCTCAACATAAAATGTAATTAATAGATAATGTTATAAATGTATGGTATTGGTAACCTCATTACGTGGTTTTTTAAGGGGTATCATGCTACCCAGTAACTGGGATGTGGAGGTCAGATAAGCAGTAATTCCATGTAAAGTCCTGGTCGTCAGCTGCATCTGGTTAGACTGGAAGCCGACCCCAACATATACTTGGAAAAAAGGCTAGGCAAATAGAGAGTGTACGGTACTCCGTTGGTCTTTGCTTACCTTCTCATCATCAGACATATCGGCATACTGCTCCAGCAGATCTTGGACGGAGTGGAGATTGTTCTCGGTGAGAGTTCTGTCCTCAGCTGCTGCGTCTTGCTTGCCTCTTTGTCTTATTTCATCCGGAAAGTCTAATTGATCTGGTATAAATTTAAATAATAATAACAATAATTAATCATCTTTAGTAAGAAACAAAAATCCTGTAACTTGAACAAAAGTTTGCAAGTATCATGAGGCACTTGTACCACCGCTGACGTGGCTATCAACTATTTTCTCGCTCAGGAGACGTATAACGGATGTAGGTTTCGTGTCAGTGAAATATATACATGTATTAATAGTTGATCGCTGACTGTTCACACTACCGGCTATGAGAACTCTCTCTCCACTAGTTTGTAGAAGCGATAAGAGCTATCAAAGAAAATACTCGCTTAACAACGATGCTCGCTTGGTGGGCAGAACACTCACTGAGAGACTCTCGCTTGGTATTACCCATACTAGGAAGCAACTGGGCGGTTATTCTACTCGTGCACTCTCTCATAGCCGCGCTACAAAACTATTTGAACTACGCACTCGCTGTTCATTGCTCGTCAACTCGTGTTTCGCTTATCGTCGGCAGTGGGGAGAATGCCATTGTGACATTAACCAATAAGAAGTTGTTATGGTACAATAAAATGCAAGCTACTTGCATACTTTTGTGCAAGATAAAGGCAGTACATGCAGTTGCATAAGAGCTGTTTGTAACAGACCTTTTTCGGGAAACACTAACACCAGGGTTACTGAACCGGAGTTACAAACATACCTTGCAGCGTAAGCAAGCTGAAGTGGCAATGGGCTGGCCATGTTTGTCGAAGGACCGATAGACGGTGGAGCAGACGAGCCCTAGAGTGGAGACCGCGTACCGAAAAACAGTGTGGTACGCCCCCAAGCTAGATGGACCGACCACCGTAAAAAGGTGGCTGATGATGACGGATAGTGTTGTGACGCAGCTTGGGAGGGGCCTATGTGCAGCAATGAACTGCAATAGGCTGAGTTGATTGATTGACTAGCACTGAACCTATTTCTGTGTTTGAATGCCTTTGGTATTGCGGACGTCTAAGGCCTCGTTTACGGAGACGCCACGCCGCACGCGACGCGCGGCGTTCCGCGTCTCCGTAAACGTGGTCTATGAACCTAGATGCCTATGCCTACCAATAAGCTGTCAAATGAAATTGACAAATTGGAATACACTAAATAATACAGGGTCAAATTGAATTAGCTAGCGAAACTCCGCGGACGTGATGGGTAACGACATCTAAATACATAAAATAAAAAAAATTAAAGAATTGATGTTTTTTTTAGGGGTCAACAGTGCGGGTTGGTCCCATGTCCCATGTCTTAAAATTATTGTTTCAAAGTTATGCTGGTGTTTCAAAGAGCACGAAGACGCCTCGGCAGTTGCTTCTAGAGGCTGTACTGTCAACACTTTCCATACAAACCAAGCGTGACACCGTATACTAGCACTATGACACAAATGACGTATAGAAACTGACGTTTTTGAATGGCGGTCCGTGATATAAGTTGTTCGCTCAACGCACTTTCGGTGCCATGAATTATTAAGTCAGGGAAAAAGTTATTTCTTATTTAATATACAAATTTAAGACTGCATGGCAATTTAAGCTTGTATTTCACCCAAATATCGAGCTTCTTTGTATTTACCCAGATTTTTTCAAATGGGTCAAAACTGTTTTATGGTCAACCCCCCCTAACTCTTGAGCTATGTCGTAACTACTAATAGCTTGCTCTACTTTTGCGTATACGCTTGAACTTCAGACTAAGGAAAAGAAGAATAGACATGACATACCTACGAAAAAAAACGTGCCCATCTAAAATGTGAGTCTGGCACAAAGATGGCGGCTTGCGGTAGAGCTGCGCGCATTATAATATATAAAATTTTCTTCAAAACACTGAAAGAAACAAGTTGCTATGACAACTGATGTACTTGTTGGCTGTGACAAAACATGGCGACCGGCCGCAGTGAGATATTTTGTAGATAATGTTGCAATTTTTGGTAATGATAAGACTACTGTTGTCCTTTTTTTACATATGATTACCCTCATAAGTTAAAAAGAGATGCCGATATGTCAGTAACTATGCCGTCGAAATACTTCACATTCCTATAACTACTGTTCGTTATGCCGAGTCCTTTCTTTTCCTTAGTCTGAGGCTTAGCTTAGCTGTAGCTCTTACTGGCACTGCGTAAGTCCATAAACGTCAAATCTTTTTTTCGCGTCTTGTGTCGCATTTTCCCCGTTTTTGTAGTAAAACTTCAAAACATATCGAATTTCTTCGTTAGATTCACTCACTTTTGACGGTCCGAAAACCAATTGAAAAAGGATTATTATTTTCCGAGTGACTAATAACTTAAAAGTCGACTAAATGTTTGCAACAAAAAAAAATAGAGTGGGTACCATATATAATGGGTTGGCAGCTAATAAGGAGTATCGTAATAAGTAATAGGTAGCATATTAATATATCAGTAATAAGCTCCGTTTTAATTTGTTACCAGGAGAAACTGGATGCAATCTGGTCTTTAGGGCACCCCGACTCGGACAGGTTAGGTTAGAAGGGGATGGCGGGGTCGATAGACCCCGCCATCCCCTTCGTGGTTATTTTTTCATAAACCACCCAGAAGTAGCCGTCACTTCACAACCACTTGTCATTTGGGTTCCCAAATATTGTCCCAGACGGTTGATTTCATTAATGGCCTAGCGAGTCCCTTCATAGAACCATTTCACTTCTTTCCGGTAACCTTGGACGAAATTAAAAAGATCATCCTGTCTATCAAATCCAAGGCTGTGGGTTACGACGGCATCAGTCGTACTATGGTCGTTTGGATCCTTGATAGCCTTCTCCCTCCAATTACCCACATCATTAACTTTTCCCTTGATTCCGGACAATTCCCATCCCTGTGGCGTATGGCCTATGTCCGCCCACTCCCTAAAACTTCAAATCCCTCCCTTCCCAGTCATTTTCGACCCATTTCCATTCTCCCATTCCTGTCTAAAGTGCTTGAGGCCTGCGTACACAAGCAGTTTGCGGGGTTTGTTCATCGGAACAACCTTGTTAGCTCTTTTCAGTCTGGGTTCAGGCCTGGGCATAGTACAGCCTCCGCTCTCCTTAAAGTGACTGGTGACATTAGGAAAGCCATGGAGGATACCAAAGTTACCGTTTTGGTATTAATTGATTTCTCCAATGCCTTTAACGCCGTCAGCCACGATATTCTCCTTTCTATCCTCTCCCACCTTATGGTTTCGTCCGAGGTGCGGGAATGGTTCTCTTCTTATCTTCGGGGACGTCAGCAGTCGGTTCGCGTTGATGAGAGCTCATCGAGTTGGCGTGATCTGGATGCTGGTGTTCCACAAGGCGGTATTCTTTCCCCATTGTTATTCTCCATCTTCATTAATTTTATAACTCACTGTCTTCGATGTTCGTATCATCTATATGCCGATGATCTTCAATTGTATACAGCTGAGCGGGTTGAGGATTTGTCGGACGCTATAGCAGATGTAAACCGAGACTTAGATGCTATCAAAAAGTGGTCTGATAGTTTCGGGGTGTCTGTAAACCCCTCGAAGTGTCAGGCCATTGTAATTGGAAGCTCACGCATGATAGGTAGGGTGACGCTTAGCTCTCTTCCTCCTCTTATTTTCAATGGTACCGTCATACCCATTACCCCTACTGTGAAAGATCTCGGTTTGCATCTCGACTCTACACTCAGCTGGCAACACCAGGTCTCTATAGTTAGTCAAAGGGTCAACGGTACTCTGCGATCCCTGTATCGTCTGAGGAATTTTTTGCCCGCTAAGACGAAAACCATGCTTGTGCAGACTTTGATTTTCCCTGTGATCGACTATGGTGACGTGTGTTACTTTGACTTGAATGCGGTTTTGCTGGATAAGCTCGACAGATTGCCTAACTATGGTATCCGGTTCATATTCAACCTCAGAAAATATGATCATGTGTCGAGCTATAGGTCTGAGCTCAAATGGATGTCCATTCGCCAAAGAAGAAGTTTGCGTGCTTTGACCACGCTTTTCTCCCTTCTCAACTCTCCCACTCCTCCTTCTTATCTCGTGTCTCACTTCCAATACCTATGTTCTTCTCACGCTAAGAATCTACGTTCTTCTAACAATCTTCTTCTACTCTGTCCTTCTCATACTTCTGACTTTGTTCATTCTTCCTTTCATATTCAGTCCATTCTTCTTTGGAATGCGCTTCCTCTTGATATCAGGACGGCTACCAGTCGGTATGCATTTAAGCGGAAATTGCAGAGTTATTTTCGAAACAAATAGAGTAAAGTCATCTCAACATCTCTCTTCCTGGAATTTGTATATATATATATATATATTTATGTAAGTATATAGTATAGTAAATAGTATGTATGTGTATAGGACTTATTTATATATTTGTGTAAGTACGTTATTTTGATAGTTAATTTTATTTTATCATTGTTAAACATCGCTCAAATCAATGCTTTCCTTTCCTTTCAATTAAAGCACCTGCCATCTAATCTCTTCACCACCCTTGGTTGACTGGTAGAGAATGCCTAAGGCATTAAGTCCGCCTTTGTACCTTTTGTGCGAAAAGTTATAAATAAATAAATAAATAAGTAGGAGTCCCGCTAAGCGGGGCTCCGTCGACCAAGCCCTGCCATCGACCATGCATAGAATATTTTAATTAAGGTTTGGTTAGAACTGTGACAATTATGGCAAACATGAACGCCCATTTTCTATTTTGTTTTCGCCATTAAGTTTCCGCTTAGATATTAATTCTGTTCCCAAAAGAAAAATTTGATGCTAGTTTAAATTAAAACGGAGCTTATTACTGATATACTAATATGCTACCTATTACTTATTACGATACTCCTTATTAGCTGCCAACCCATTATATATGGTACCCACTATTTTTTTTTAAAACCTATATTCATTTTACTTAGTTGCCGCATTAAATACATGCCATTGAAAAATGGCGGAAAATCATATATATTTTTTTTTTAATTTCATATTTTTAATGGTATCAAAACCAGCCAGATACAAACACTACAGCCAAAGAGATTTTCCTACAACTTTATACCTATAAAATACGAAAAAACTTTTTCCCCGACCGATACCAGTACGGATGCGATTCCGTGCTCTGTTTACTTTCATAATATATAAAGCTTTTGTTCACCTTCCTGTCTGTCTCGTAACTCATCAATGAGCTCTTCTTCTTCGTGGATTGGCGCCTTGAATAGAAGGTCAGATTGATTATCCGATTCCTCTGTCTCCTCTTTGGAGTTAGTCAGCCATTCCAGGAAGTTTTGGAGTTCTGATGGTAGTTCTGTAAGATTGACAGGAAAAAAGTAAGATGTTTGAAAATCTATCAACTCGATGTTTCGCGTAGAAATAGTTTCATCATCATCTATCTAGATACCGGGTGTAAAAAGAAGTACAGCCATAGCCGTCAACTTCACATTCTATACATCAAACTAAGTAAGTAAGTAAGTAAAAATAAATGCTGGGAAATGACTTATAATTTTGCAACACACGCAAAACACTGTGCTTATGGGTGCATGCAACGGTACGGTGTTCGTGGGGGTATTTGAAGTTGTGTTATAATACTAAAAACTTGTTTTCGTAAAAAAGCGTCAGAAAAGTTTGAATTTTGGCCTTCAATATCTCCGTAACCAGAAAGTTCGCAGGTACCTATAGTGTGGTACAAAAAAAATAATACAATGGCGGGGAGCAGAAGTAACTCTCGACTTCGTTAAGTATCTTTTTACATCCGTGAAACAATAAGTTAACAGTTACAGGCAATTTATTACAGTTATTGTAGTTACCCAAAAGTTGGAGAGAGCTTAATAATGTACATTTGAAGAAACAACTAAAGTTCTAACTGAGTTTCAAAGCTTAGGTACCTACTTATAATATTAATGAATTTCTTACAGAAGTTTCACCGAAATCATAGCATTAACGTGGGAAATTTGTTAGCCGTGACCATAGACTAATTACAAAAAAATACGTTTCGTTACATGTAAGGAAGGCAAATGTAATGTTAAGATTATTTTGCAGTGACAATAATTTTAGTTCTCTAATTGCACTAATTAATTGTACACATGGCCAATGTTACGCTAGGCGGCGTTTTAGTCATTGTAAATGAATAAGTAAGACATTATTGTTTTAGTGCAAAACGTGCCAATATTATTCTATTTTGCATTTGTCTATTTTGCTTGATTAAAAACTTTGCAGTTAGGGCTAACATTTTAATGCAAAATGGGCTAAGTTAACTTTGATAATTTTAGGACTCCACTACACAAGAAGTGTTTTTTTTTTAATAAGTTAAAATTATTATTGCAGACCAAATGTTCCATAAAAAACAACAATAAAAAATAAGATAATACAAAATATGGATTTACAACAAAATGAGGATATTAAGGCTTTTGTTATAGCACAGCCCTTTTACACCTTATAAATTTTACTAAAACGGCATGGACGCACGCACTACATTAGCCCTTTTGAAAGTTTTTTTTTTATTGTCGTTACACTTAAGCCCTTTTAGCATAAATAAAATATCATAGTAAAACCAAATTGCGTGTCGCGGGTTCGATTCCCGCACGGAACAAATATTTGTATGACCTGCAAGTAGTTGTTCCGGGTCTGGCCGTTTGTGTATGTGAGTTTAAATGTTTGTAAACGCACCCACGATACAGGAGAAATTCATAGTGTGGGGCCACAGAACAGATAAAGAGGTTAGAAGGGCCTTGTGGGCGGGGCAGGCACGCCGCACTTATGAGCAAACGCTCAAAAGTCAACCGAAATTTGTTTCACGGGCTAACAGTCGCGCTCATATTGTGACAACGTACGACGCTCCGTGAAAAACAAAGAATTATGCCGTCTTGCGCTATTATAACGTGTCGGAAAAGAAGACAGGTGTGTAGTGTAGCCCGGGAAGGGATTTCTTTTCACCGGTAAGTCCAAAAACCTTAAAATACAAGTGATATTTGTAATTATTACTATAGTATTATGTCGTTTGTAGATAAAAACGATACAATCGCAACAGTAGTTGCAAAATTATACATTGCTTGCAATGCATGGGTAGCATCTTGTACTAGATCAGTGATCGCGCAATGTATTGCGTTCACTGCGAACGTCGCGTACGCCTAGCCAAAGCTGAAATTCGGCGAAATCCATGCTTATCGATAGTGTTGTACCAAGTTGTAAATAATGTCGATATTAAGTATGTGTGTTTGATACAGCTGATTATTATCAGTAATATTATAATTAAAATAACTTTGTTTACTATCACCAATTATTGTTTATAGTGCGTTTTTAATTTAGTTTCTGAGTAGGTTTTCAATCTCCGGAATATTAACAAACATATGTTGACAGCAAAGATTTTGCGCAGCTTCGTCGGAACTGAATTATTTAGCAACATTAGTAATCATCAGGTTGGATTATATCCTACTGCAAACCATGTTACAGACCTAACTAAGGCTATTATTGGAAAATATATTAATTTAAGATTGCACTTTATTTTGAAAAAATCGAATTTAAAAGATAGCAAAGCGCATGTTACTTAATAAATTCGTATTATTTCAGGGACAATAATAAAATCAGCATTTAAATTGAGTTTAAATTATTGTTCAATTTTAAAATATTCTAGTATTTTTTAAGTGAAAACTTCTTTAGGCGCGTTGAGCACTTTTTTTGGTGAACAAAATCATGGAACTCGCGTCATCGTCACCGAACGCTTTCCATGAGCTATATGTATACTATGTATATATGTGTACTTTTTGGGTGAACAAAAAGCGTGAAACTCGCGTCATTGTCACCGCACGCTTCCCATGAGCTATATGTATACTGTGTATATATGTACATAGATATATCTCCTTGCGTTATACATTATATATGTATATATATATATATAAATAAATTAGCAAAAAACCAAAGAAAATTTGAATTTCGCGGCTATGTTAGATGTTCCCCCTTAATTTGACAGTATTAAGGAAAAATTTAAATCTTCATTAAAAGAGGTGAAAGGCACAATTAAAGGACTAGAAATAGGGACCAATTAGTTCAACCAGGTTTCAGACTGGCTAAAGTATGTAGATTCATCCTTCATGGGGTACTGTTTAAAATGTTACAATAAAATACCTCCCCACATATTCCAACTGAATGAAACGAAATTTAAATCTTGTCTAAAACGCACACTATACAGCCAAGCATTATAAGTTGGGGGATTATATCGCTGACAAAAATGCTTGGCTCAGCGCTGGTCCTGCTCTACAAGAGCGCCTAAACGAATCGATTAGCATTCGAAAATATTGTGAGCTGATGAAGGTTGTACAATCTATCTTTGCATTGTATAAATTCAATTTCTTAGTATTGTATAATTGCATAGCACGTGTGAGCACTATGTACCTACTATAAAACTTACTGGGTTCGTCTTTCATTGACTTGAATGTGGCACAGGTAATTTCTTAGCTGCCACGGCTTATTTGAATTGCTGAATGGTTTTTTTCTTTTTATTACGGACACTTTTAACGTGCACGTCTTTCTACATCGTTCTCACATGTATTATTTCAACATGAATGATGTAACCACTTTTTTGTAACAATATTTCGATTTAAAAGAGTGTCCATGGAGTGTCTTGCCCGTTCTTCTCCATAGGTACCTACTACGCTTTGGAATGGGCAACTAGCTTCATCTTTCTGACTGACCGAACCCTTGACAATTCAAAAGTGCCTGTAGTTGGTTTATTTGAAATAAATGCTTTGAGTTTGAATTATTTATATGTATTTAGGAAGTCCACACTAATTGTCCCCCTCTTCCCGGAAATATAGAGAAAAATTGCTAACTTATAAATTACAGTAATTTTATCGATATAAGTAATCGACCTTTTGGTCGCCGTAACATGCGTGAGAAATAAATTACCTTTTGCGCGTGAGTGAGTGTACGTCAAACGCAGTGTTTGTATTAGTGTGACAACCAATAGCAAACTCACTATCTAAGTGCGTGTGGTTTATTTGTGTGTGTAATACGCGTACGTATTGGTCTCTTGCTTGTAGTGGAGTTAAGGAGTGGGAGACAAGCGGCGACACGCGTTCTAATACAAATCAGGAACTATTTCCTTTCTAACCTGTTTTATCTGTTCTGTGTGTGGGGCAAAGTAAAAAAAAAAAAAAAAATTGGCCTAAAATTCACAAAAACGGATTTTGGAAAATGTTCGTCCAATGATTTATTACAAATTTCGTTGCGGTCTGACTCAACAACAATGTTACGATAGACTTCGATTAGCATTTCATGACGAAGCCCCATCCCGTGCCACTGTTTACAACTGGTTAAATGAGTTTAAACGTGGTCGAAGCAAACTCACTGATGATTCGCGAGAAGGACGTCCTTCGGCGACTACTGAAGATAACGTGACGTTGCGTGTCGCGGCTAATGATAGAACATGACATATCAACAGATTCGGGCAGCTTTAGGTATACATTGGCATGAGTCATGTACAAAAAGTCTTACATGAACATTTAGCCGTCAGATCGCTTTGTACTAGATGAATACTTCAAAATTTGACAGAAGATCAAAAACGCCGTCGTTTGGCTTGGTGCCAGTGTGAGTGATGAAAAGTATGACGGAGGTGACTCGAATGATGACTTTTATTTATTTCCAAAAATAAAAAATAAACTTAGAGGAATTCAAAGTCAAAGTCAAAGCATTTATTTCAAATAGGCACATAAAAGGCACTTTTGAACGTCAACGTTTACATTTAAATAGAATTGATTCTAGTTTTATTAACATTAGTCAACATTTACATTTAAATAGAATTCGGTTTATGAACCCTGAAGATGAAAAAGGCGTGGATAAAATCCCTAAAGAAGAGGACCCCACACTGCTTCAGTCAATTTTTCCATCGCATGCGACTGTGCTTAGAAAGGAACGGAGACTATTTTTAAAAAAAGCACATAAAATCAAAAGCAGTAAAAGTATTAACAGGCTTCTAAATCATTCCGTTTTTTATTTTCTAAAAGCTTTCAGTATGACCCACGTACATGACGCCAGTGCCGCAACGGCGCGCGGCGCCGGACCGCATGTCTGTGTGTACGAATCACGCATGCCCCGCACCGCCACCGCTGTCCCGGCGGCGCGGCGTCGCGTCGCTGAGCCAGACCCGCGTGTTTACCGCATTGATGCCGCGTAAATAATAGTAAAGCAACGATCGCAGTTCAGTAAAGCATTGCCAACGAAAGTGACTTACAAAAGTTACAAAAGTTTTTACACACATTCTGGGCTACAAATATTGCTTCATAATTTCTTATTTCCTCAAAAAGCGCGTAAAATTCACCATTGTCTTCTCTACAGGCTAAAACAGGACGCAGGTAACCAAAATTGTCGGACGAAATGTACATGTAACACTGTTTTTGTTTTTTTTTTTTATTTAAATTAAAATTACACGTCTTGTCAGTTTAGTTGGCAATGCTTTAGTGAACTGTGATCGTTGCTTTACTATTTAACTCGGCATGGCATCAATACGGTGTACACGCGGCTCCAGCACGGCGGCGCGGCGGCGGCGGTGCGGCGCAATCGCGATATTCATTCGTTTACACAACCATGCAGTCTGGTGCCGCCGGTGCGGCTTCAGCGTCATATACAGGAAGATTAACACGATACCCCTTAGTAATACTGGTTGTGAGATCTCTAGGCTTCTGACTACTTGGAACAACTGTCAAAGATCTACGAATGTCTGCCGGGATGAACCGCTTAACGTGCTTTCCGAGGTACGAAGAAGAAATAGTTTAATTAGGCCTAAAAGTGAAACATTGGCATCTTTTCATCCCAAAAAAAATTACGTTTCCTGTAGAATAGACCACAGAAGCGTAGCCCGCAAGTAGAACCTAGTCTATACTAATATTATAACGGTTTAAAATTTGTGAGTTTGTATGTAGGGGGTAATCTTCCGAACTGCTGATCTGGTTCCAATTTTTTTTTCACTAATAGAAAGCTACAGCATTGACGAGTGTCATAGGATCTATTTTATGTTAAAACAAGAATTTCACGCGAATGAAGTCGCGAGTATAAGTAAGTATCAATAAACTAACTAGTGCAGGTTTTCTGCTGAACCTGGTAGTCCACTAAGTCTGTCAGAAGACGCACCAGCTGCTGCATCAGAGCACTCGTAATGGAACCCTGTTTAGATTCAAATTTTTCTCCTTCTGAAAATAAGAAGAATTCATTTAATGCGCTTAGCAGACCCGATAAAGACCTCTTGTACAGTTTATTTAACTATTAAATGATATTTTCAAAATCAAAATCCAAAGTGATTTATTCAAACTAGGCTGAAAATCAGCACTTTCTGAATGTCAAAGTGACACGAGACAGTCCCTCACAACGCCCGCCCTTTAACACTTCCAAGTGCTTTAGCTGGGAAGAAGCGGCGCAACAAACTCCCTACCAGCACAGTATTGTCTGTCCAGTTTGAAGAACTTGATTCTATACTAGTAATGAACATTACGAAACATAAAATTTTTAATTAAATTAGTTGACAATTCTGGATTATATTCATTTTATTAATATAACTGTGATGTGCCCTGTATTTATTTCTGTACTAATTTGGTTTTACAAGTCGATTACAGTCATAGGACTGAATTGGCAACTAAATTGTCATGCAAACACAAGTATTATTTACGTGTGTGGGATGAATTTGAGCAAGTATCTAAGCCATTTGCGTCACGTAGACTTGTGCAAGGTTTGAATGTGCTTATACAGGGTGGCAGGGACATCCGACTCCTGCCAGGGTTGCGGGAAAGTCCGAAAGGGTTACCGTGGTCCCTGGCACAGGCAACTGAAGGAACATGGGTGGGTTTTAGTCAGTAAGAGTCTGATACGCCTCCCGCTCCGCCCAGAGCGGGAGAAGTTATTCGATGCTTAACAACACAAAAAAAAAAAACGAACATTGACTCGCAAACTGTAACCATGCATTCATCACATGACATAGACCCACCACCCGAAGCGCAGATATTTTACATCGATTATCAAACAAAAAACAAAAACAGAACAGCCATTTTTTTTTTAAATAACCAGCGAAAAATTTCAGTGCACGGTGGTTCAGTGTCACGTACTGAATCCATTTGGTACCAGGTTGAGCATCGATGTCCCTGCCACCCAGTATTGTAGTGCTGTTTGTGGCACCCACCACCACCCGTTGCTTGTGGAAGGTCTTAAAAAGTGTAAAGGTAGTTTTGGTAGCTCCCTTGTTAGAAAACCCTAGAACCCATTTTGAGTTCACTGCCTCGTTGGTCTGGTGGTCTTAAGCGTTATTGCTGAGCATTTCTCAGTAGCAGACAGGAGTCTGAATTTGTGCCCGGTTGATGGCAATAGGCTCGCCCCCTATTTCGTAGGACTTAAACATACCTAGCAAAATGTAGAAATTTGGCTGATGAAGATACTATAGGTACACTGCCTATTTCTTCGTGGAATATAGGCGTAATATTATGTTACCGCTTGTCTTCTGATAATCTGAAAAATTCTCCATGCTTCTCGTCTGCTGAACTGCCTTAGCTGCTTTCTTACATACTTCCTTCATGTTAACAGATAGTGCGGCGAACAATGACTTCTGGTCTACGTCTGGATAATCCTCCTAAAAATATAACTATTAGGTATAATGTAAGGATCAGCGCAGAATGAAATGCAATGAAATCTTGGGGCACGGTAGTGTCGTCAAGATGAGCCGAAAACAAAAAGCAGGGGGCACTACCTACCTTTTCTAGAAGCGTTTCGTCGTATTTTCAAACCGTCATAGCTTTGGCCTGGATAACGCTAGAGACCTCAAATTCTCGGAATAAATTGAAATTAGCAGATTCATAAAACACATATGGTCTTATTACAAAACAAGGTTTTTCTTTTGACATGGTTTAAACCATCGAACCTGTCTTTGAAATAAGAACCTAACAGAAATCGAAATACACTTCTTATTACAAAACTGACAACTTGGTCTGGTCTTAGATTGTCTATTTTGTATTAAGAACTTTACTAAAGTCGGCACAAAGTTCCAAATACAAAAACTAAATCGAAGATTTAGGCTCGGGCTAGAGTTAGATCGTGTTTTGTAATAAGACGGACTAAGTTTCATAAGTCTAGCTTTTGTTATTTGGATTTTATTAATACCTAAAATAAGTCGATTTCGTCACTCATTCACTCGCTCATCAAATCCTCTAGGGCACTTCCCGTCCTAGAAAGCTCAGATTTGGGGTATACAGGCTAGGATTTGCACACAAACAACAAAAAAATTAAGACATCTGTAACTTTTCCTCCTCCTTAAAGGCAGGTGCAAGTCTGTATTTCTGACGGTCAGTACGATATTACTACTAAAATAAAAAAAGAAATAGAGCACCCTACAAAAAGAAATGAAATCTCACCAAAAACATTTCATGTAAAGAAGATTACCACGACTTACATAACGCTTTCACTGTTAAAAAGTTATCAGATCAAATGTAGAGCCAAGCCCTTAGCTCTACAAGGCCTAGCTCGACAAACCTTATAGCTTTGTCAAAATGTATGGCTTGGCCGTTCCATTGAACTATTGCATGACACAACATTAAAGACCACTTCTCTTTAATTTCTTACCATAAGCCCATAGGAGTGTCTATGCGACGGCCACAAAACGGCCAAGCCATACATTTTGACCAAGATGAATGATTGTTTGTAGAATTAGGTCTTGTAGAAATAGAGGGGGCACTACATTCGATCTGATACATTTTTAACAGTGAAAGCGTTATTTAAGTCTTAGCAACCTACTTTACATAAAATGTTTTGGTGGGTTGTGTATTTTGTAAATAGGATATCGGAATCACTTTTAAACGTCAATTAAATAATAAAATAAACAAAATTAGAAGCAGTCAATTTTTTTATATATGATTACCCATGAGAAGAAATGGCGAAACAAACTCAAGCGTCAAAGTATCTTTTAAAGTCCAGACATAGTCTTGGTCAGACCATGTGAGGACCACGTAGATTAGTGTCTGAAATGGTGTTTTGATAAAAGAACCACACAGATTTGAGTGGACCCGTCCAGTACGCCATTTGTCAGTAACCGTGCAGTTAACTAAAACCAAATAACTTAACTTTAACTCAAACCATAAGGAGCTCAACGACTCGACGAACAATACCATAGAAAGAAAATTTGGGTAGGTCACATAGAGAACTGAAACTGCCTGATCATCATTAAAACTAACTGAGAAAGAAAAGAAAAATACCCACATAGTCCTCACATGAATGATTCTGAGCTAAATAAATGTTTGAAATAGGGGTCAAAATGATGAGATGATTCCTTTGTGGTGTGTGTTCGCGCTTGCTCGCGTACATTTTTAACTTAGACATCAAAATAAAAGTACAGCTCGAACTGTTTAGAGAGTTTATATATGTATACTGTCATTAAACGAGCAATTTTAAAACAAAATAAAAAAAACTCACCTCTATTTCATCTCTTTCGTCTTTCTCTTTCCTATCAACTTGGTCATCATCTCTGGCATAAGCTTGTGGCGGTGCCACTAAACTGAAAAATAAAAATACTATCATACTACGTCTAAATTCTTAAATAGTGTGAGGTCTTCTGAACACGGCGCGTATTGTTAGGAGGTTCCTCTCTCTGGAGCCCTGACGGCCAGTAGCTTGGACCCTGTCCCCAATACCGATGAGCTACAATTTATTTATATATGATAAAATAAGAGACTGGTTGGTTAGTCTTACCAAGAGCTATCGTGTTGCCCAGTAACTGGGTTGTGGAGGTCAGAGCAATCGCTCCATGTTTAATACTGGTACTCAGCTGCATCTGGTTAGACTGGAGACTGACCTCAACGGAAACGCTAGGCAGCTGATAATGATAAATCTGTATTATGAAATTCAAAGTCCTGACTGACTGACTGATATATCAACGCCCAGCCCAAACCGATGGTCCTAGAGACATGAAATTTGGAGGGTGTGTTCTTTGTAAGGAGTAGGTATCCACTAAGAAAGGGTTTTTCAAAATGTCTACCCTAAGAGGGTGAATTGGGGGGATGAATTTTCTGTGAAACTTTTTATTTTCTGGGTCAATTGACTCGAAAATTGGTACACAGTTTTTCCAAAATCTTCCCCCAACAGAGTCAAATAGGGCCCGATTTTCGCGTTGGTTCGTGATACGCGACATTGATCCTACTATTATATTATTATTTATTATTACTATTATAAACGCGAAAGTTTGTGAGGATGGATGGATTGACGTTTGTTACTCTTTCACGCAAAAACTGCTGAATGGATTTAGATGAAATTTGGCACACAGATAATTTATAACCTGAAATAACACATAGAATACTTTTTATTCCGGTAGTACATTTTCGTGGGATAATTTCCGACATTCACGTGGGCGAAGCCGCTGGCAAAAGCTAGTTTATGATAAAATACTTTACCCATTCTTCTTATTATGCTCAATAGACCTCGGAATCCGTTCCTTGGTCTCCATGCTGTCTGAGTGAACACTTGGCACATCATTTGAGTGTGGGTTGATCTTCTTAGCAAACTTCCTTATTTTATTCTGTACCCATCTTCCTGGAAGTGAGGGACTATTATTTTGAGCTTAAAGAAATATTTTGTGTGGCTGGCCATAACTGTCACCTGAATGATAAAATGATGATGTTAAATGGTATTTTTTCTCTAAATAAAATTCTTTTAAAAACTAGATGAGTTCCTAGTTGATTACTCTGAGAAGAAAGACCGAAACCAAAACTCAGGGGGCACAGTCTCGTAAAATCTTCGTATGGTATTCGTAGATCTATGACAGTCGTTACTGGTAGTCAGACGCCCGAAAGTCAGACAACCAGTTCTACTAAAGGGTACCGTGTTACTCAGTATCTGGGTTGTGGAAGTCAGATAAGAAGACGTTCCATGTAAAATAGAAAAGTCAAAAGCCAAAGCATTTATTTCAAATAGGCACATAAAAACACTTTTGAATATCAACGTTTACATTAAAATAGAAATATACGTTTACATTATTTTGTATGAATTATTTATATAACTATATATAGTTATATGCGAAATATTATAAAGAGAAAAGACGTGTGTACGTTTGTTTGTAATGGATAAAATAAAAAATAAATATGTTGTCTTATAAAGCTACAATATCAGCAAGAAAGCTTTAGGAGCAGCAAATAAAATGGGCTGATTAATATTTCACAAAAAAAATTGAGATTCCTACGGAAATTGCAATAATGTAACCCTTTTTTTTTTTTTTGTGGGTGGGCTAATCATCAAATTACTTCTCCCGCTCTGGGCAGAGCAGGAGGGCGTGTCAGACTCTTACTGACTAAAACCCACCCGTGTTCCTTCAGTTCAGGTATCAAAAAAAATCCCAATACAGTAATTATTTGGCGTGCGCTGCGAAAACTCAAACTCAAAGCATTTATTTCAAATAAACCAATTACAGGCACTTTTGAATTGTCAAGGGGTCGGTCAGTCAGAAAGATGAAGCTAGTTGCCCATTCCAAAGCGTAGTAGGTACCTATGGAGAAGAACGGGCAAGAAACTCCATGGACACTCTTTTAAATCAAAATATTGTTACAAAAAAGTGGTTACATCATTCATGGTGAAATTATACATGTGAGAACGATGTAGAAAGACTTGCACGTTAAAAGCGTCCGTAATAAAAAGATAAAAACAATTATGTAATTAAAATAAGCCGTGGCAGCTAAGAGATGACCAGTGCCTACTGACGGCGCCCGTTCACGAAAATGACGTATGGATCAGCACCATTCAGTTCAACCATTTTGAAGGGAACTCAATGATCCAATACACACGCCACCACCAGCGACACATTTGAGTGAGCATGACATACTCTCAGCCGCCAGGGCACATTCAAGTCAATGAAAGGCGAACCCAGTAAGCTTTATAGTGGATACATAGTGCTCACACATGTGCTATGTAATTATACAATACTACTGATGATACATAAAACGATGTACTACTGCATGTTTAATGTACTCATCGTTACCCACAAAAAAGTATTGCATTCGGTTAGACTGAATGTCAAACTTAACGTAACGTATTTTACATGGAGCGTCTGACCTCCACAACCCAGGTACTTGGTAATACGATACCCTATGGTAAGACTTTCGGGCTTCTGACAACCCGATATGAATGTCAAAGATCTACAAATGAAAGCCGGAACCAACGGCTTAGCGTGCTTTCCGAGGCATGGAGAAGGTTATCGATATGTAAATATGGTCACCCAACCAAGGACCAACCACAGCAAGCGTAGATTAACCCGATCGATCGAGCCGTTCAGCTGTTAATATTTAAAATCCAATCATAATTTAAATTATGATTATGACTGATCGGTTGGCGCAGTTGATAGCGACCCTGCCTTCTGAACCGCTGGTCCCGGGTTCGATACCCGGACAAGTCAAACATTTGTGTGCATGAACATGTCTGTTTGACCTGTGTCTGGGTGTTTAGATGTATGTATATAAGTATGTATATATCAGTCATCAGGTTACCGTAGTACAGGCTCTGCCTAGTTCGGGACCTGAAGACCTTGTGTGGGATGTTGCCTCATATTATATAAAAAAAGTGTTTTAATAAAAGTTTTAAAAGTAATATTATAGGCACATGAGACACTGAAGCTCGGTGATGGCATAGCACACGATGCCTCTTGTAAGGTAGAGGCGACGGTAACCAGTTAACATCATGTGGGCCGTTAGTTCTTTTGCTATCCAATAACTTCAAAACCATACCTGATCTTTTAATAAAATCTTTCCCCTTCACAGAATGTTCGTCCTTTACTGCATCATCTAGTTTATCCTTCATATGACTATCCATTTTATCCATTTGTATTCCATACTCGTCATCATAAATATCGTTCCAAAATATCAAATTGCTATCGTCTGCATTTCTTTTAACAATTCCTTTGACTTTCGTTTTATTGTCTTTTAGTTTAGGAAAGGTTTTTTTAACTGGGCTCTTATTTGTAGTGGTTACATTGCTTCTGGGCCCAGTAACAGGTGTTATTGTGGTGGTTCTGTTAAAAGCTGCAAACAAATGTGTTTAAAATTAGAATGGCTGTTAAACAACAAGGACAATGAAGAGAAGGCTGTCTTCGAAAGAAGATACGAAATCCGAGCTAGATGGGCCATCGACCTAAAAAGGTGTTACGGCGGAGAACCGGGTAGAGATGGAGAACCGTTGAGAAGAAGTCACGATCCTCAACATTGAGAAACAGATTTAGGAAGAGGAGAGGGAAATATAATAAAAATTAAAGGCCAACATACCTACCATTACCTTCAGCTGCAGTTGGAGCAGCGGTTACTTTGGTGGCAACAGTACTGTTTACTACTTGATTCTCTCCAGTAACATTGACATTATCTTCAACAGAGAGAAGGACCCTGGATCTATGACCAATGTTCTCGATCATGTCCGAATCGTACATGGGGTAGGCATTGTCAGTGGTGCTGGCGTTAGATTCATTAGTGATGTTGCTGTTAATCGTTAGTAGAATATCGGTAAGACTAGAGCTGAAAAGAAATTTGAGCTTATTAATTTTGTATCGTCATCATTATGATATCATTTCAGCTGAAAGATCTGCACTTCTGGATGTTGGCCTCAAGCGTCGCTACATCAACCGGTCCTGTGCTTCTCGATTGCAGCGGAGTCCCACGACTTTCACCAGGTCCTCCGTCTACCTTATGGGAGGCCTACCCATAAGGATATCACGGATATTATCAGTCAGATATCGGGCCCTATCAGAATACCAGCGCTGCGATATTATTTTTTTAAATATTGCAGCTATATGCTGAGATACGAGCCTTTTTGGTCTCGCATAGGTCTTTTGTTTTATATTTTCTTGTTATGTTATTTTTTCTCGTTTTAAATGCTATTTTATTTTTATTATTTTTACTGTTTGTATTACCTGTGCATGACCAAATAAAATATTTTATTTTTTTCTTTCTAGATATTTAAAGCCAACTTTACTGTTTTGGCTTTGGAGACTTAATTACGCCCAATCGATTGACTGAATTTAAATGATAGAACTGATACCTACTAGGTGCTATAACGATGAAGCGACGACCTTTGCAGAATGGCTGGTAGCAGCTGGATAAGATCAGAGTGGCCGTACGATTGGAGGAGCCTATGTCCAGCACTGGACTGTTACAGGTTGATGACAATAATGTGATAGGAGCATGTGATAAATGTATTTACTAGAGGTACCACGCCAGTGTGAGGAATGCTAATGTGCCCCCATCCTGCCGAGACTGTAAAACGGATGACTGCTGAGGTACACGTGTTCTTGACTGGCGACCGGCAATCGGCAAACGTAAGGTAGGACGCCCTCAGGCTAGGTGGAGCGACGATCTTCGCAGGGTGGCTGGTAGCAGCTGGATGACAGTCGCCAAGAATCAAGTTGAATGGCGTGCAATTGGAGAGGCTTATGTCCAGCAGTGGACTGCGGTCGTTTTATGATGACTGGCGTGGCATGTGGGAGTTAAAGTTTGTATGGGAACATTCGAAATAATGCTACCTATTTACCGTTTCAGCAAAAGTATTATTAGTTAAAAACTCTTACCCGGTACTGTTCATTAATAGGTTATCTTGTTTCCCATGTTCAAGAGTTCTAAACCAATTAGCGACGACGGCGAAAAATTCACTTAGTGTCATATTGTCGCCTATAGCCACAGCATTGTCCGCACAGCGACCACTTTTTGAAGTAAGGTTTGAACTAGCATAACTATTGCTGTTAACTACTGTAAGAGTTGCAGCAGGGGCTACAGAAACAGAAGAGTTGGTAACACTAGAGCTAACAGCGGGTATAATAGTAACTTCAGTTGCCTGCTCAGACAAATGTTCAGTTACATTTAAGTCATTTTTTGTATATTCTCTAGTTTCGTTACTATCAGACCATGTTGCAGATATATTAGTCTCTCTTTTGAGCCTTTTCGCAATAGTTTTTTTTTGAACAAGCTCTTCAGAACTATGATAAGGATAATTCTCATTTGAAACTTGCGGATTGACTGTTGAATTATTGTTTATTTCAAATTGATTATAAACGTTAGGGTAGTTGATGTTATCACTCATCATCATGAGTTCTTCCTTGAAATTCATTAATATAGGAACATCGAAAATTAGATTAAAATGTTGCGGTCCAAATTCAGGGTCTTTTACAGTTAAAAGTATTTTTCCGAAGAAACTGTCGCCTGTATCAACCTTGACTAGACTTTTATTGATTGTGACTTCAGAGTCTGGTAGGTCAGCATCAACTTTTAAAAGTTCAACAGGAGCCTTTGGTTCCTCAATAGGATCCGTGATCGGTACAGTCTCTTCCATAATCGTATTACGTGATTCACTAACAAATTTATTCGAATCGTAAGACGGACCTGGAGTGCTAAAAATTTTAATATTCATCTGTTTAGCCCCTTCTATGTAGCTCTTTAACGCTTTCTCATTCGCTGAATCTAAGTCTTTATTCATGTGAAGTTTGTGAACAAATCTGTCAATACTGCTTCTATTCCGTTCTGTATTACCTCTGCGATATCTAAAAGGATCTTTGTAATCACGAAAGTCACTAGAATTTTCGAAGCCAGTTGATAGTAATCGTCTGTTTCCTCTAGACATGGCAAAAAGTAATCCAGCTTCTCTCTCTGACTCATCAATACTGTTGAAAGTTGTCGTGGTCTCTGTGGCAAGTTCAGCTGATTTTGATGTAGCATATATTAATTCCACATTAGGATTTGTTGAAATAAGAGTAGAATGAATGAAATGTGGATAATATCCTGTAATTTTTCCATCAAGTAAATTAGGTTTAGGTTTTAACTTAACATGTTTCGAGACCATTTTCATAATAGATTCAAAGTTATTGTTCGCAATGTCATCCCTGGATTTGGTTGTGGGTATCATTTCGATTCTTAAGCCTTCTGATGCTTTTGGTGGACTTGCGACTTTAAAATAATTAGTGTTGATCCCGGTCTGTGCTGGTGGCAATAATTATTATGAACGTTATAAAGCTATTACCTACACAGTTAAACTTTTGAAATACTTTATTATAAGCAAATTTCCATGATGTAGAGTGATTCTGATCTTTACATCATGTACAGTGTACCGCCCATCTATGGTAACCATTTGACTGCGTCACATTTTCGTGCAGCGGTTTTTGTAGTCCAATGCTGACACTAACGCGTGCGTTTGTCTGTACGAAGCAACGAAACAAATGGAGCAACACTACATCATCTTCATTCATATGCACTTATCCCATTTTTTTTGGGGTTGGCCGCAGCAAGTCTTCTTCGTCCATATTTTCCTGTTAGTGGTCATCTCAGCAGTCACCTCCTTTCTATCCATTTCATCTTTCACACAGTTCATCCATCGTTTTTTTGTTCTTCCCCCACTCATAGCCATCAACATTTATACTCAACAATACATTCTAATAATAAAAAGACACGAACCTGGCGTAGTTACTTCAATCTCACTTATGAATGAACCTTGTCTCCTGATGTGACGCCCTTTGCTTGGTGCAACTCTTAGCACTCTACCTTTAAAAATGAAAACATATTTTAATTCTGCATCCAGGTCATCATCTGTCTCCCTTTTCCCAACTACGTTAGGGTCGTCTTCCAGCCCAATCGGATGCAGCGGAATACCAGTGTTTTACATGGAGCGATTGACTATCTGACCCCCACAACCCAGTTACTGGGTAATACTATAACCTTCTCTAAGACTGGAATTCTGCATATAGATATTACGACCATAAAAAGACGCTTAACAGAGCCGGCAGTCACTTGTACTCCCGGTCATTATATTTTTTTTAAAGCTCCATCTATTTTCTCGAAAACTTAACAAAGTCAAATCATTTAACTTGAAGTAACAACTCCTGTACCATTGCATGCAATTAGCACAATGTTTTGTGTGCATTACATTGCGCGCTACCGTAAACAGCGATTTTTCACACCAAAAATTTAAGTCGTTACCGAGCAATAATTTTTGCTCAATGCCACTTAGTTTGATAATACACGAGTACGTAGTTGCAGCCATGTGATGGATCTTTTTGCAACCTGTTTAAAAAACTTAATTAAAATAACTGAAATCTGAAAACGGGTCAAGTTCTCATCATTATGAACAACGTTTACTTTGTGTGAAATAGAGAAAACTTATGACCACACCAAGTGACAACTGAGGACTGGAGCCGAGTATACGTGATTCAGCGTAACTGTCCGATTGCAGCCGAGTATACCCGAGCTTGACAGTTCAATCTGCTGCCCTACATTTTATCGAGTTATGCGGACATAAAATGGAGCAGTAATTTTTTTTTATGCGAAACATCTATACGTGCGTCAGCGTGCGGCGTTTGAGTGGCTGATGCGTGGTGATCGCGAAGCATAACGTTACACAAGCGTTACAAAAAAAAATCTTTGTGCATAATAATCTTTAAAGAAAAGTTTCGATGTTCCACATCTGCCAGGCGTCCCGTGACGGCTAATTTCTTTTTGACGTGATAACGTCTTATAAATCGATGAACACCGGCTGCACGCACGCAAAAGTGTAACGTTCCGTCTGAGCTTGAGCGTGCAAGCGAGAGCGTGGAACAAGCGATAGAGGCACGATCAGCCCTTTCCCTTTCGTTAGCGTTAGCTTGTGTCACATTTATCTCTCTTCTCGCGTGAAGTCAGAGCTAGTATTCCGAATAGTACAGTAGTAGTAGTTAGTAGTGGTTCATCGATTTTTCTTTATGACGTTATCACGTACTACAACACAACATCGTACAACTATCGTCCGTAAACCGACTTTACAGACAACCAATTTTTTTTCGCAAATTCTTGGTTGGTCTCATTGCCCTTACGTGACACATGGCCACATCCCTCCCGCACCTCACAGCTACCTCAGGCACCGTTTCAATTACAAACTTGGGTTTCCTAAAACAACGGTGTCTGCCACAGAACGGAAACAGTGACGGCCTTCATGAAAATGATGGCAGTGGGGTTTGAATTTACGGTGACAAAAAAACACTATTTAAGAACACAACAACTTACTTTCAAACAACGTTTCAATTACGACATTTACCCGTAAATTGCGGGAGGCTTTGTAGTGACCACCGCTTTTCTAAGAAACTGTAGTTTAAGCGGCTGGCCTGTAGAAAGTCAAATACTAGCTAGAAAAGCAACGAAATTACCTCTTTTAGGCCTCCCAAGCAGTCCAGCTGTATTAAAATTTTCTTCTGCCGACAATTTAATCTTATGATTACTAGCACTATCAGCTGTTGGTGACTCCTTCTCATTCCTGGATTCTTTCTTTCCATCTAGCACTCCATAGTCACTGTAGGCTTGTGCCTGTTGCACCAATCTGTTATACTTGCTTGATAAATAATCTTCCACGTATTCTATGTCGGAGAGACCCCTGCCTTTTCTTTGGGCTGTTAAGAGATCCTGCAGTTCGTCTGTTGGTTTCGGGAGGTCCGCCTGTGTGTTAAAAAAATGATGATCGTCTGCCTAGTATTTTTCCAACTATTTATTTATTTATGACATTTGGGAAAACAAACAGGAGTATATTAAGCAAAAAACAGTGTTGTCTTAACATTAAGCTTAACAAATATACTACCCACGATATTTTCCACAGATTACTATATTATATAATAAACAAACAAGCTGTTAGCAAACGTTAACTGTAGCGGTGTGTGCGGTAACGCTAACTTAATGAAATAAAAGTTATAAGAAAAAAAAGATAAACAATATTCTGAAGATGTAACAATAATTCAAAGAATTCATGCGTCATGTATCATACAGGTCCCTAGCCTATTAAAAATGATACCTACATTGTCTAAAACCTTATTTATTTATTATTCACCAAATCCACAGCTCTTTGAAATTTTATCATAAAATATAATTATATTACTAGTCTTACACCACTTACGTATTTAAAATTTAATACTCGTAACTATACAATACATGCAGCAGAAACAAACATACAGAATGAAGTGAACTGCTAGCACCATTCTAAGCATTGCTAAGTGTGCAGTGTGGGTGAGTGTGTAGGAGTGTGCATGAGAAGTTGCGAATGGGTGTGTGTGAGTGGTATGTGGTGATTGTCGGTATACCTTCTGTTCAATTCAATTTAATTTAGTTTTTTTTTGTCAGCTCGTCACGTACCGACGTTATTAATTGTTTCCTGAATATACTTTTTTGGTAATGCAATATATCAAGATGAGAGAATCTTATAACTATTTTAGAACCGACTTCCAGTCCAGTCGCATGTAGCTAAATGTCATTATTTAACATGGAGCAACTACCTAGATGATCTCCACAACCCAGTTACGGGGTAACGAGATGAAAAGAAGAAAAAAAGGCCGCCCATTGTATGTTTTATAGTGTTAAATGTATTTTTCTGTTGCTTGTATTTTCTGGCGTACAATAAAGTATATATAAATTAAAAAGAATATGTTATTGGCTATTTTGCCAGCGGTGGAGCTCTATCTCGCATAGGGTCGTAGCATTATGATGAGCGATGGCCGTTTTGCGCGGATGTGACGCATATTTTCCCAAAACTTGTTATTTTTTGTGTTTGTGTTTTTTCTCTGTGTTATGTTTACCGCAAATAAACGTATTCTCTCTCTTTCTTTTTGGGTTCGGTTGAATATTTAATATTGTTATTTCGACTACATTACACCGCCTATCAAATTGTGATACCCCACGTAACTTTATACGTTTATATTTGTAATTAATATGATATATACCTACATATTAAATAGTATTCTATTGATACACAATAAATGTATTTTCTTTCTTATTCATCTACATAGTCTTAGGCTTCTATATGAAGTCGGATTGTGGATGATAAATTGATAATGAAGATAATTACTTATTAGACTAGTATTCAAACCTTATTTGTGATCATAGAGTTTATTTCATCCGGGTATAGTGGCATAGCTCCCTTCCAATTTGGATTGTGAACGGACTGAGGTGGGTTGAACTTCGGAAATTTCAGCGGTGGTTCCGGTTGGTCCTGTGATGTCAAAAACCGCTATAAGAAAGGCTGGTATTCTACCAATGGACATCTGCAATACCAGAGGCAAGGCTAGGACTGCTATTATACAGGAACCCATACACTTCAAACTGGATCACAGGTTGTGAAAGCGCACATTCATAAGCATTGCCTATGTGTGAGTGTAATCGCTAATAAAACAGTAGGTATAGAGGCATGAGGAACAGGGTGTAAAGTTCACTCATACCTCCATAGAAAAGGGAGGATCCTCCGAACAGACGGGTGTCGTGTCTGGTGGCCAACTGCCCGACGATTGATGTCGGGACGTTGTATCTATGCTAGTTGCGCGGTAAACTCTGCTTGCGCGATGCAGGATTTTGCGTGACGTCAGTGTGACGTAGTTTGCAAGTGGCGATGTAGATACCGCTACACAGGTATCTTACTAAATTAAGTGGTACCTGATTAAACAGCAAAAGAACAAATTTCTTAGTCCACTACAAGACTCGTGATTTAATGACTCGGTGACTCATCATAGAGGCAGTGCGCACGACACGAACTCATTATCTTAAATTTTTCGAGCGGTGTGACTCGCTGTTGTTAGAGAGGTGGATGCACCTGCATGCCAGCTCGCCACCATTCATTAAGTGACTATTGTTTTATAATTAAATGTAATGGATTGAATTTTAACCTTTAACTAATTGTACTTTAACTTATTTTATGTTATTTTATAGATTTATTTTTAATGCAAATTTTTAATGTTTACTGAATCATTATGTATTATATGTCTATGTAATTTGTAGTCCTTATTATGGGAATAATTTCCTGAACTATATGAATATTTAATTTAATTTTAATTTTAATGGTCATTGGCGGCTGTAATTCGACCATTTATTACTCTGCCCAAGACACTACCGCGTTTTTTTTTCGCGTTGCGCTGTAATTTCTGCGGTTAGGCAACGCCCATGGTATTACAGAATAAACAAATAAGCTTTGGCGTGTATGAACTTTTTGTGTTTTTAAAATTTAAAACAATTCGATAATAATATGAATTATAAATGTATTAATTATCATTGTTTTGCGCTTTTTGCGAATCTCTACCGATACTTTAACGGACAAATTCGAAATGGATAATATTACTGTCCGGTAACCGTCAGGGTCAAATTCAATGGATACGTCACAAAAATATAAGTAGAATAAAATTACACCTAAATAAAAATCACATACGTTATCCCTCCTTTTCCGATCTACAGACTTTTCCACCTCATCATGATTATCCATGTCATCAGTCAGCACTTCCTTGAAGTCTTCATAACCCAGGTTCTCCTCATCTTCACCTGCTTCAAACTGCATCAGCCTCCGTAAGTTAGGAACTTGGTCTAAAATTGGCAATTTCATTGCTTCAAATGGTATCTTGGTTATTTTTGGTAAATCTGGATTCCTGGAAAGTTAGAAAGTATAAATAAATAACATGAGATAACGCTTGTATGCCCGTAAGATTGGGTAGAGGTGAATAGTAAAACCACATTTTGTAAGATAGATTTAAGTCCCATATAATAGGAACACAAATCCAAACTCCAGTCTGCTACTGAGAAACTCTTGACGGAAAAATCCAATAACTCATAAACCAACCTAGGAATCTAACCCAGCACCTAAATTTTGAAACGCACTTTCAATCACAATCCAAAAGATTTAGAAAGAAACTGCTAATTCACAGCTTCATATGTTTAAAAAATAATCTGCTCAGCAACGTAAATAACGCAATGAATGTTGTTGAACTGTCAAAATTAACGGCTTTGCTATTCTAAGTAGGTATGTCAAGGAATTACCCTGTCATGCTCAGCAGTTGCGTTTGCAACTATTAGAGTTTAGACCAACGAGGCAGTCATCCACAAAAAAAAAATAGCTAAGACTAATACTAATACTTGGTTGACTCTTCACGTGACCAGAGGGCTAACCTATTTATCGGCCAAAGAATCAACATTGCCACACAACCTGGCAATGGTGCCAGCCTTTTGCTGTCCAAAATGCTGGCAGCATTGCCAGGTTGATGTTTGGTTGGTTGAAGGTTGGTTTCCCTGATGACAACGATGCGGACGAATTTTTTGATGCCCTATGATTCTTTCCCCTACCTTTTTTATATACTTGTACATAATATTATCATTATTTTAAGACTGTTAGCTAGCACTCACATTATAGTCGAAACGCTCAACAAAAGTTCAAAATCATTAGGACTGACTGTCATAATCTTCTTCTTCTGTTTTCCAATCATTTTCACTTCAGGGTTAAAGAAATCTCTCTCATAATGCGTCGTGGATTCAGGTCTGTACATCTTGAAAATATCTGATGTGGTACTACCAAATTTGTCATCTTTAGCCTTTTTGAACTTAAATCTCGGTTTCGGTATTTGATCTACCAGTTGTTCGTCGGTGATAACATTAACACTGGGGTGTGGTTTAGAATGCTTGCATGGTTTATTGGGTTTCTCATGCTTGAATAGTTCATCTAATCCAAATGGATCTGACATCATTTCTGGTAAGTTTTTGTTCAAAAATTTATCTAACAGCAAGTCTAATCTTTGTGTGTTTTTATAGAATGGATGCATCATTTGTTTTTCGTGGGTATGAGTGCCTGGTGGAGCGTGTTGACACTTTTTAACAGGAATCCTTCTTTTGCCTGCGGGCTTGTATTGTACCAGTAATTTCTTTTTCTCTATTATAAAGCCAGTTGGTTCTTCAGCTTCATTATTGAATCTTTTTAGTCTAGTTTTGTTACCGAACTTTGTTTTCGTTACACTGGTTTCGTTGACCTGCTGTTTTCCGAAAAGAGACCTACGTTGTCTGAGAACACGGTATCTTTTTGGATACTGGTAAAGTTTCAATGATCTTCTAGACCTTTCTGGGGACTTTTGAACGCCGTCTTCTACGTAAGGTGATTCATCTTGGTCGATCTTTTTCAGGGATTTTATTTTTGCATGTGTTTGTACTAGTTTCTTGTAGAAATCTGAAAATTATAATTCTTTTTAAACAGACAAAATAAAATTGATGTAAATTTTTTGTATATATTTTTACTGACGTTTATTTATTTATTTCACAGTTTATAAATATGCCAAGGTGTGGATTTAGTTATTCACCGTTGTAATTAATATCGAGTCTAAAATTATAATTACAATAGAACATTTAAAGGCCCGGCTGCACGCAGTCTTGCTTGCACAAATTCCAATTTTTGTTTAAGTAAACCTGTTACGTTAAGACGACAAAGCGGAATAAATAATAGTGTGGAATAGGGAAAGCAATTTAGATCATTGAAATCCTGTTCGACACCTCGACCTTATTGGATGTTTTGATAGAAGATTCAATAATAATTAATGTTGTTTATTTTACAAAAATATAACTTCAAGAATTCTCAAAGGTAATGAAAACAACATATTCATTACGTTTAGTTTTTAAGCAAATATTTAAAAAAGCAGGCGAAATCTCGTTGAGTGTGTACAGACTTTTACACCACCTGTTTACGCATGCAAGTCACTGCGTGTATCCAGGCCTTAAGAGAATTAGATCATCATCATCTGCCTGCCTTTTCTCAACTATATTGGGGTTGGCTTCCAGTCTAACCAGATGCAGCTGAGTACCAGTATTTAACATGAAGCGACTGCCTATCTGACCTCCACAACCCAATAAATGGGTAATACGGTACCTCTTGGTAAGACTGGCTATCAGAATTTCTGGCTTCTGACGACCCGTAACGACTGTCGAAAAATTCCACGAATGACAGCTGGGACCAACGGCTTAACATGCTAATGTAAAGATGGTCACCCATCCACGGACCAACCCTGGCAAGCGTAGCTTAACCTCACTAATTGACCCATGTGGCTGTTATAATTTAGCCACGAGCCCCTCAATGTCAAATACAAAATCACGCGTTACTATTACATACCTCGTAGTTTTTCACTGTTCTGAATATCCATATTATCAGGATCTAGAACGTTCGACAGATCGATGTCAATCGACGGCTTGTGCTCAGATTCATCCACAGAATTCTGTAAAGATATAAAATTTAAATCAGTACTCCTAGGCCTTTACTTTTTAACCAACTTCTTAGAATACGAGGAGCTTCTAAATTCGTCTGTATTTTTTTTTGTATAGTTTTAGGCGATAGGTATCTCCGGCAATAGTGGATCAATTTCGATTTTTTTTTTGGATAGTGTATGCTTCGATATTGGTCCCATATACAATTTATTAACTTTGCTGAGTAGTTTTTCAGTTAGCTTCAATAATACGTATTTTTTCCACTTCGTGTATAGTGATGAATGTGATGATGCTATAATAACTTCCTGTCACTGTTATTTACATAACAAGTAGTATATCGACGGTTAAGAATCAATAATGTCTATCTAAATTTTTTACATTTTCTACTTTTTTAAATCAGTGGATTTAAAGTCCAATTTGGCATAGGTTATTCAAGCTGCTATCTCAAAATTCACAATATTTCCTAATTTATTTGCCATAGAAATACCACCTATGTTAGGAACGCGTAAATTTTTCTGCCAATATGGTCTATCTCTCCTTCATTTTTATCAATTTTCACCTTTCTAGTAACTTATTTTCTGAAGCAAAGAAATGTTTTTTTTATCTACTGTAAAGTTGACTTTTGTGAGATAGACACTATTGATTCTTAACCGTCGGTATACTAATTTGTGTGGGGCAGGTACCACAACAAAAAAACGAAAAATAAAAACTTTTTAACAAATAAAAAACCCCGACGTTGTCTTTGGTTTTGTATATTTTCGTTTTATGCCACCGACTTCCGAAATAAAAGTAATTTTTCACTTTTGAGTCAGTTGATTTTTCCTACATTTCACTTGTAATAAAAAGGAGAGACATCAAACTTCCGAGCTAATATCTGACGTATTACTCGTGTGAACGATTCAATCGAGTGACTGCGTTCACACGACACTGACAAAACGAAATAAAGAAAAAAACGTTCATCTGCTCATTTAATTTAAATTTTTGATCATTCGGTAGGCGACTGAAATGCGAAAAGTGCAGAAATCCAGCATCGTTGGGTTCACTAATATATTTATTTTTCACTTTTGATTCATTTGTATTCATTACGTTTCAGTTTGAGTGAAAAATGCAAGATGCAATCAAAGGCAAACATTTACAAACATCGAAGAGTCTTTTATCAGCTGAAGCGACCGGATTAGTTTGTTAGTTTGCGGCGACGCATGGGCTGACATACAACGTCAAGAAATCACAAATGGTGGTTTTCCACAACAAACGTGATTCGTTAGATAACGTTCCTCCAGTGACTATAGGTGGAATACCATTGCAGCGTGTTGCTCAGGTGAAGTACCTAGGACATGTGGTCACGGAGGAGTTATGTGATGATTCCAATTTGGACAGGGAGCGTAGGGCGTTGGCGGTTCGGTGCAATATGTTAGCCCGCAGGTTTGTACGCTGTAGTAGGGATGTGAAGGTGTACCTGTTTAAGGCCTACTGCCAATCCTTCTACACGTGCAGTTTGTGGGTGAAGTATACGCAGAGGGCCTACAACGTCCTACGCGTTCAGTACAATAATGGTTTTAGGATGTTGTTGGGGCTTCCGCGCTTCTGTAGCGCTACGCAGATGTTCGCGGAAGCCCGTGTTGACGATTTCCATTCAATAATGAGAAAGAGGGCGGCGTCAATTATGGGTAGGCTGCGTGGAGGCCCCAACAGCATCTTGAAAACATTGATTGATAAGGTGGACAGCCCCTTTATTAGGCACTGGATGCAGAGGAACGTGCCACCATCTGTTACTAACTTAACTAACCTAACAACAACTAATACCTACGTGGCCCACGTAGGTATTAGTTGTTGTTAGGTTAGTTTGTAAGTTGTACTAACATAGTTTGTAAGTTGTTGTTACTAACGCTATGGATTGTGTGTATTTTTATATGTGCAATAAATGAATTATATATATATATATAAACGTTATCGGCCATAATGTGTTCGAATCGATGTGGTTGTTTTGGCACTGCTACTTAAGGTGAATCCTCAGTTGTATCCCGCCAAATTAAATTTTCTTTGGTTTTTTGTATATTACAGCTCTGTTTTACGTCGTATGTTAATCAAAAGGCGATTCGCAACTGTAGGAATTATATATTTATTGAATAATAATCATTCATTTCATATAAATCGTCAAACTTTGGAAATTTGTACCACCTAAGAATTTAGAAATTTTCTGAAAATTTTTTAGATGAAACAAATTTCCAAAGTTTCTGTGTGAAGTTTATGCGGAATGCCATAATATATCACGATCTTGTAGGTACGTCTAAGTTAAGAATAATAATTAAGCTTCATATCAGACCACAGAGAATCCAAACAGAATGTTACTATAGAAAATTTAAATCTTATATTGTTAAAAATATTATCGTGGCCAAGGAACACAATGATACTGTTAGCATTGACAATTTGCGATACATTTTCGAAGGTTTAGAGCTCTTTTTTTATTTCGCATGTTTAAATTACAGTATATAAAAATAAAAAATAAACGTTTATACGTAACCTAAATAAATTGAATAATATTGATCTCGTCATGGCGTAACATAGTTTCAAAATAATGACATGCATGTAATAGTTTTTGTTAGTATTACATGCATGCCATTATGGGCAAATGGGCATTTAAATAGTCTGAATTGAACGAATTTTATTTTTACTTTAGTTAATAAGCACAAGAGCTATTCAAAATGGCATAACAGTTAAAAACTCGCCACAAATTCACTTCACCAATTTATAAGTCGGTCAATTAACCCTTAAAACGCGTCCGCCGTTAGCACTCTAAAAGGGGTACTTTGCGATATTAACCCTTAACAATAAATATGTCAGGGTATATTTAAAAGTGCCCAGGTGGTACCCGGGACAGTTTGAATTACGATACCGTTTATAAGCGGTTGCGGGGTTAACTAACGGTGCTTGGCGCGGAATATTGAAGGAATGGAGAGCTCATATGCACTGCTCACTGACTTTGGTAGACTCGATTGTCTCATTGCAAGGGCTATATTAATACAGAGATGGAGCAACAATGATAAATATACAGGGTTGTTTAAATTTCAGGCGACCAAGCCAAATTTCATCTTGACGTTTTTCTTGCTTTATTTACTACCTACTACGTTTTTTTAACCAGGTGAAAACTTTCTAATTAATTTTCAAATTCGAAATTAAAAATGTCTTGCAAATTAACAGAGAGCAAAACATGAGAATCTGTACCTCAATAATATTGCTCTAACGTATTGTAAACGTTACATTACTTCCAACCCGCGCTGGGCCCGCTTGATGGAATTACGGCCAACTCCTTCTCACAGACACGAGGCCTGAGTCACAGCAGTGGGAACATGATAGGCTGATTATGTTGCTCTTACGAAAATGAGCATTTCAGAATACTAATCAAATGAGCTAGCTGGTACTCCATTCTTATATACCAACTCTGTGACTTGCAGTGACTTACTTTCAAAAGGCAATTTGCGTTGCGACAGTTAAGATAAAAGTAATTTTAAAATAAGAATAGTATTGTGGCTTTGCTTATCCCCTCTAGTTATAAAGAGTAGTAACTATCTATAGCCTTTAAGTTACGTAGGTATTATTTCTGGTAAAGATTTTTTTATTGTTTCTTTAACGTGGACGAAGCAAAAGGACACTTACTTACAATTGGAAATTATAGCAAGTGGCATCCAGCGAGGTAATTGTGTAACACGCTAACAGCTTTCATTTTGACAGTTCAACAACATTCATTGCGCTATTTACGTTGTTGAGCAGACAAATTTTTCGAACATATGAAGCAATGGAGTAGCAATAGGCTTCAAAATTATTCAGATTCTGATTGACAGTGTGTAAACGCAATTAGAGTGCAGTATTGTTTGCCTACTTTCTAGAAAGATTTTGATAAATGATTTTATTTCTGTAAGTAGGTTTATACAAACACTTTTACACTTTAGACGTCAATAATGACGTGATGATAATCGTGTTTGATTTCTATTTAAAGACTACTATTTATGAGGTGAATGGTCCTACATCTTTTAGATCAAATAGGTGATAAGACATAATTTTAATACTGGACATAAAAATAAAATAAATCATCCAGTTTTCAGATTAGCTAAAGTACATACATCTTAAATGGGGTACCTACTGTGTTAAATGTTACAACAAAATACATTGTCTAAATTTAAGACTCATATAAAAAGTTCACCTTGTAAACAAGCTTATTACAAATTAGAGGATTATATCCAAGATAAGAATGCTTGGAAACATGATGGTCCAGCTCCATAGGACCATCTAGAGTCTAGATTTCAAATTTCAAACTGGTTGCTAATTTAATTGTATAATTTTTTATTTTTACGACATGAACTGATTACTTTAACTCACACACTGACATATTACTTGTTATTTTTTTTTTTTGTAAAATGGCGTACTTTTTCAATGTTTGTAATTAATAATATATGAGCACCATGTAGCTATCATGTAAATGAACTTATTTGTCATTGCTACATTTTAAATATTTTTTACAGATTGTGGTAGTCATTTTTCTACTCGAAATCGTTATAAATTATGCATCACAAATTGTAGTGATTGTATCTAATTTAGCATGCACATAATTTTCCATATACACTCAAAAACTTTATTAATTAATTAAACTTCCCAAACACAAAATCCCAATAAATAAAGTATTTATCACTCTTCCAAAGAAACCCGGAAACACACGGTACCTTATCAAGCTACCCATACAATTATTATAATAATTTGTAATCAATGAAGTAAGTAATTGATTAACATTAAGGAGGCTGACCCGAAACTTTGTTAAGTTAAAACTTAAAACACACTTGAAATTAACTTGGATATTAACTTGTGTGGATTTTGTTAAGGGGGAGCTTTAATGTTCGACTATACAATGATTTTTAATTTGCTAGAAAAAACTGTAAATATTAAAAAAAGAAGTAGTTTATGTTCAGAAACCAGGAAAAAATAAGAAATGGGAAAAAAATGGTTCGCATATATGATAAATAACATTTTGATTGATTTAGGATCTATATAAACCTAGTTTTAAATATTCTGATTTCCTTGTATCGACTCGTTGAGTTATAATGTTACTCTATCTATGCATAATTTATTTGTATATCTCATATGTTAAGTCAACTGTTCTTTGTTCTTTATGAGAATAAATTCTTTAAACCGAAAATGACGACGACGATGTTTAGTGTTATTTCCCACGAATTTTTATGTTTTCTTTTAAAATAAATCCCACTATATAGGTAACTGATTTACATCCGTAAGACGTCCTCCATCCATAAGTTCCAGTTGAAAACCCGCGTCAGGTACTATACTTCATTTTAAATAAGATTAGAAATTTAAATAACTTTTTTTTTACACTCAATGTAATACAATTACTTCAATCGATTTTTACTTCTATTGCATTGGTGTCATGATAAATGGCAGCTGCAGTAAACAGTTGATATTGTTACCACATAATCTTATTTCAAATGGGGTTTAGTTGTCTCGCATTTATGCTAAGCATGGCGCAGGCGTGAGGCACACTCAAAAAAAAACAAAAAAGTTAGTTATAAAAGTATTTATAACTAAGTTTTTTCTGTCTTTTTTTGTGTGCATATTGTGTGCCTTAACCTGGGCATTGTCTTTCCTTCTTTCTTCTTTCTTTTTCTTTAAAAAAAAAACGTTGCCCCACACTAGGAATTTCTCCTGTATCGTGGGTGCGTTTACAAACATTTAAACTCACATACACAAACAGCCAGACCCGGAACAACTACTTGCAGGTCATACAAATATTTGTTCCGTGCGGGAATCGAACTCGCGACACGCAGAGCAACAGTCAATCGCTTAACCACTGCGCCAACCGTGCCGTCTTTCTTTAAGATGGAGAAATAAATATTTAAAAAAAACACGCAAACAATCTCAACAGCAACCTTCCCCTTAACAAATCTCCTATATTAACCGGTCATTAGGAACATGTGACGGGCGCCGAGCTAAATCACGCTCTATCTCGCTCACTCGCTGAAGAACAGAGCGAGAGAAAAGGTAACGAAGTAACATATTGAGTGAGTTAATGTTTTGCCGTTTTCCTTGCGACTGTGTGGGGTGGGGTAGCAGTGTAAGCTGGGGGTGGTTAATATGGTTAATTCAATCAATCAATCAATTCAAGCCTTTTACAGTCCTACAGTTAACAGGCCTTTTTTTTTTGAGGGTGGGAAATCATCAAATAACTTCGCCCGCTCTGGGCAGAGCAGGAGGGCGTGTCAGACTCTTACTGACTAAAACCCACCCGTGTTCCTTCAGTTGCCTGTGCCAGGGGCCACGGTATCCCTCTCGGACTTTCCCGCAACCCTAGCAGGCATCGGCCCTAGCGGACCCCGTCATTGCCATGGTGCTGACATCTCTTTGAGGTGCGCGTGGAACAACGCGCCGCGCCGTCGACCTGGGCCGGCGAGCTGACAGTTAACCGGCCTAAACTGTCCTCTCATACCTATTGACTACTTCTCATTCACTTCTACTTCTCATTTTCCTTTAGAAATTAGAAATCATCTAATTGCCAATAATATAGGTATACAGCTGTGATAGTTATTTTGATGAGAGTCCCGATACATTTTACTTTACGGCATGCAAAATTATTCAAAACATTTACTAGACAAACAAAAAAAACATAAACAAACGAAAAACAAAAGCATTCCATTCACTAAGTAACATTACTACTATTATTAAAAATACTCGTATTATTCAAAAACATACAGATTTATACTCAATGTCAATAATTTAAATAAAAAAAAAAACAAACAGTACACTCTAAACAGTAAAAATAACAGTACACTTTCCAAAACAAACAGTGGCACCACACCCTCACAGTAACACTTCTAATCCTTTCACCGTAAGACTGTTCTCAACTTTGTTTATATTTAAACCAACAACTTGTCAAAATAAATACTTCTCATTTATACTAATCTATACTTACCCTAGAATTATTTAACTAATAAGTTCAACGCACTTTCTATTGATCTGTTGATAAGATAAAAGTAATTTTATAATAATTTGCACAGATTTATTTTTTCGTATAACAACAGCGTCGGAATCCGTCATCAAGATAATCATAATCATCTACCTGTTTTCTCGACCCTCCTCCAGACCGTATTTCGGTCATGGTGGCCAATCTCAGCGGCTAAGACATGGTGTGTGCGCAAACACAGGTGCACTCTCTCTTCCTTCACTCTCATAGTATGACGGCCGGCAATCCGTCACGACCGGAGAGAGATCAGGCGCAGGATCAACGGCTTAACGTGCGCACCGAGGCACGGGGGTATCACACCGCTAACGTCCAAACTCCTGGCTGTTACTAAGAAGTTCCTAATGGAAAAACCCAATAACACTTTGCCCAACCCAGGAATCAAAGTCAAAGTCAAAGCTTTTATTTCAAATAGGCACTTCTAAGGCACTTTTGAACGTCAACATTTACATTTAAACAGAATTGATTCTAGTCGCCCCTTCCAAAAGGTAGTTTCGTATGGAGAAGAATGGGCAAGAAACTCCACCGTTACTCTTTTAAAATGTGCTACAACAATTTGTATGCTTTAATTATATAATTATATGTGAAGACGATGCACCTATAATAAATATTACCCTACCACAATAGGTAAAAAGAATTTAATAAACGTAGCAATGACAAATAAGTTAATTAAGTAAAAGATACATGGTGTTCACATATTTACAAACATTGTAAAAGTATACGATTTCCCAAATTATGTAAACAAGTAATATGTCAGTGTGTGAGTTAAAGTAATCACAGAATGTAAATCAATGTCATAAAAAATAATTAACTATACAATTAAAGTAGCAACAAGTTTAATTTTGTCTAGACCCTAGATTGTCCTATGGAGCTGGACCAGCATGTTTCTCTAATCCTCTAATTTGTAATATGCTTGTTTACACAGTGAACTTTTTATATGGGTTTTAAATTTTCTTTCATTTAATTGCAATATATGACAAGGTATTACAGTCGAACTCAGGACCCCACGCTCAGCAGTCGCACTTGCAACCTCAAGCGTAGTAACTATTTAGTAATCTGTGCCTCAAGACCAATGGGGCAGTTTTCCCAACAATAATGTTGTCACCTTCCAGTCTAACCGCATTGCCTCTGAATTTTAGTATTTTATGCGCGACATGTGCCTGACGTCGTTGTCGTTTTCGATGATCGCCAACAGACTGGATTGCCCTTATATCCGGCATTGCTGCAGCAGGCATATTGTTCACTTGTGAGTGTTCGTTTTTGTCTGTGCTTGTTATCTGTCTGTATCCTTACATATAAGTATTGTTGCTTGAAATAAACTAATTTTATTTTATTTATTTATAGGTCGTTATGGTAGTAGTATTATTTCCTCGGAAGAAACATTTTTACAAGAAGCTCTATTAAGTGTCAAGAAAGATATGAAAGAAATGGCAGTGAATGATAGCGTGCCGGTTAGCAGTTCCCACTGCTGGGACACAGGCCTTCTCTCGGTGAGAGAGAGTGGGCTGTGCTCCACCACGCGGGCCCAATGCGGGTTGGTATATGTATGTCATGTTTTCGATATTTTTTACTTCTAGGACATGCCGGATTCCTCAAGATGTTTTCCTTCACCGTTTTGAGAGCAATGGTGATGACATAATTTACACAATGTAAAGCTCCTGTCTGGGTTCGAACCTAAGACCTGCAACTGGTAAGTCACGGCCGTTACCACTCGGCCACCACTGTTCTCTTGCGTAGCATGGAAGAAAAAAAGGTTTTGCGCCAACCACAAGTAACATGGGACCAGTACAAGAAGATGACGCCATCTTAATTCCGCTACGTACTTACCAGCACACCTGAAGCCCATAACTTAAAAAAAAAAACTCCACCACCTATAACTCTGCCTACCCCTTGAACATAATTAAACAAAATAAATTGATTCCCCCTTGTAACTAAGCCTCTATTTATGGCCCTTACATAATTACGGGGGGCTGATAGATATGCCATTCATAAGGCGACAGTGCAATTACACCTTTATAAATGCCAGGTGGGATTGTGTGTGCGTACCTTTAAGTATATTGTCTATGCCTACGCTTAAAGAGATTTCAATTAAGTATAATGAAGTGGTATTTTAAGGGGTATCGTGTTATCTAGTAAAGCTTTGGACTCCAAGGAAAGCAGTTCCGTCTTATTATATCGGCTGTCATGAAAATCTATCATTTTCATCAGTTTTCAAAACTCTTTGTATTTATTTGGGCAGCTGTTGTCGAGTGACCATTAGAAAAAAAAAACGAGCGAGTCTTATAGTAGTCGCATGATTATGATGTGTAACATCTGACATCTCACCTTGGTAATAAGCAAAACATTAACATTATATCCTAAAAAAATGAGTCAAGTATTATTTGAAATGATTATTATTATTTGAGGTTAAGCGCACAGCTGATGCGTTCACTTTCTCTATTTCCCTTTCTCGTTACACACGCAACTGTTGGCTGACAGTACCAACCTCTCGGGAAATGGGTTGGTACCACCTGACGGCCAACTCTACCACCGGGCGCGCTCATTGGTCAAATCAAATAGCGCGCGCTTCCCCGGCTTCCTGTTACTCACTTCCGTCGCATTTCACGAAATCACTCCCAAAGATTGCAGGAAAGCGAGAAAAAATATATAACAACTAAAAAAAAACGTCACCATTGCCGCTTTCTTGGGAAATCAAATTTTACTGGACTGTGTATGGTCAGATAAGGAGTCGCTCCATGTAAAATACTGGTATTCAGCTGCATCCGGTTAGACTGGAAGCCGACATACTTGGGAAAAAGCTAGGCAGTTAATGATGATGAAGAAGTGGTATTTTAAGGGTGGCTTTTGCTGAGGTATTCTTAAGTCTTAATTGGATTTTATTTGATGGGTCCATATTGGCTCAACTAAAGTTCTTTACCCGAAATTGTTCTTCCTAACGATTTGTAATCCGAATGATCACTCTTCCTAAAATTGTTCATCCTAAAGTTTTCATTCATACTATTTGTAGTGCTACCGGCGATGTTCATAACACTCATGTTTCCGAAAATTGTAATTAATAATATCATTAATGTAAATATATTTAAACTCCTACTGTTTTTTATCATAACGCTTTTATCCCTAAACATAATTACCATAATATTTTCACTCATACTCAGAAAGAAACATTTACCAAGTGTTATAAAAAATATATGTGGGTAGAAGATGATATTTATAGTTTTAGGTTTTTTTTTCTGTGCATGGTTGATGGTGGGCTAGGTCGACGGAGCCCCGCTTCGCGGGGCTCCTACTTCTGTGTGGTTTATAAAAAAATAACCACGAAGGGGATGGCGGGGTCTATTCGCTCGCTTCGCTCGCTCACACGACCCCGCCATCCCCTTCTAACCTAACCTGTCCGAGTCGGGGTGCCCTAAAGTCCCAATTGCATCCAATTTCTCTTGATATAAACAACCGTTACACACCCGATGTCGATGGCAAATTATGTTATGGCATATCATAATTATGGCATGTGATAATTAGGGCTTACAATGATTAATGTACCTATATAATACTGATTATTATGAATAAAAAGAAATCTAAACAAAAAAGATATGACTTTGAATAATAGTTTAAAAGATGGTTATGTTGAAAAAATATAGGGAAACAAATAAAAGTATAATAGATGTTTATTGCTACTGACATTATGAAGTTGAATGCTTCGGAATTATGAACATTAGAGACAGAGTAGTTAGGAATTGTGATTGTTAGGATGAAAAATGTTAGGAAGAACATTTTCGGATTTCCAATTATCGGAGTTGAAAATTTAGGTGAACTTTGGCGCACCTTTATTTGATAGTACATTCGATCGTACGTCAGTGGTAACAAAACCAATATAATCATCGGGCCTCGTATCCTATCGAATATCCGTACTAAGCTAGGCCAGATCGAGATCACAGTAGACCACCAGACCAGACAACGTCACCACTAGTGACGTGCGGTCGAGTGTTCTTCTTTTTCTTAGCGTATCGATGGCAATCTAAATGATCAAATTAAATTAGCTAGTGAGACTCCGCAGATGTTTTAAGTATCGATATATAAAAATGATAAAAAAAAATTGTGGGGTGATCGATAGCAGTCACTTGAAATATCAGATTAAAAATCAGCTTTTTTTTGTTTAACCTTCACAAAATGTGATTGGTATCGGTATCTAAGTAAACACCATAAAACAAAAGAATACAGATTTTCTTAACTCGTACTTCAAGTAACAACACTGCCAGTGATCGTTGACCCCTAATTATAAACATAACATCATTTTTATTTTATCGTGTACCAGCTAAACTGGCAAAAAAGTCAAAAAAAACCTCTCAGGTAGGCATAACCAAAACTTTTTCCAAAAAAGTAGGATATTAAACTGGCCATTTCGTTAATTTCCCACCGATTTCAAACAAAAATACCCATCACATAGCCGTCAACTACGCATTATGCACATCAAACTAAATAACATTACACAAAAATAATTGCTGGGACACGACTTGTTTTTGGTGTGACAAATCGCTGTTTACGATAGTGCGTAATGTAACGCACGCAAAACATTGTGCTTAAGAGGGCTATCACAATTTTTCTTGTATTTGAGTGTTTGAAGAGTCACACACTCAAATACAAGAAAAAAATTGATATTAATTTAGAGCACTCCTGAGAGAAATAATCAAATTTTCTCGGGCATATTTTTTTTTTAATTTTGTTGCCATATCTAAACCATAATCACACATAGTTTATATGTGTTATTATGGTTTAGGGCAACAAAATTAAAAAAAATGCCCTCTTAAGCGGGAGTGGGCGTGGGAGTATTTTATAACACAGAAATTTGTTTTCGTAAAAAAACTTAATAAAACTAACTACAACTTTGACCTTCAATTTCTCCGTAACCAGAAGGTATTATAGCCCAGTACAACAAAAATGATCACAATAATGGGAAGAACGAGTGACTTGGCTTCGATTACGGTATTTTAACACCCGTTATAAATACGTGTATAATACTGATTCATTAAAATACAAAAAAAAAACACATTTTAATTCAAGAACATCCAGCGAAAGTAATACCAAAACTATCTACCTAGAAACAGCTGTATCTAGATTTTTCTCATCATGATAACAACAAGAAAATTTTTAATCTGCGAGGTGCCTCAGGGACGCTATTGTCCACAACAGACAGACGGACGGTAGCCCTTTGTTGCTTTTTATTATATATATGTGTGGGTAGGTACAGTTACAAACTGCGTGGATTTATTTGGCCTGCAGGGTAAGTGTTTTGTGTGAGAAAGTTAAATCTAGCAAGGTGAAGGACGTAAATTGGTGAGGAAATGCTTTTCAAGAATTGATTTGGTAAATAAAATTTTGCTAAATTTAAAACATTGAAGAAGAAAGCAACGAAAGAAGAGTAGTAAGTACCTACTATTACTATTAGTAACTATTTTGTAATGTATGCTATTTTTTTAAACAAAATGTATCCTTCTTCATTCAGTCCTTCCAAAGGTTTAAGTATCTGTCAGAGATTGCCTAGTACGATACGACCGCCCACTGTGCACTAGTTTTAAATATGACTGTCCTTTTTGTTTTATGTGGTGTACAATAAAGTGTTTTTTAAATAAATAACTGGAACGAAATTTCCATGACTTTGGCACTAAAGTTACTTTTTGTCGGGCAGCATTTTGTAACATAATAACCATTGATAACATTAAGTAATTTTTAAAACTTTTAGTAAGTTTTCTAAATAACTTTTTGTTATCCGTTGTTGTACACGAACACTTGCTAACGTTGATCAATAAGTTTTCTAAATAACTTTTTGTTATCCGTTGTTGTACACGAACACTTGCTAACGTTGATCAACAAAAAGTAACTAAAGTATTTAAAAATATATTACAGACAAAATTTTGCAAAGTACGGGGAATGTTTAATTTTAATGAAAAATCAAGACAAAAAAACCTGAAAGGATTTGGAGGAGGCTTTTGCCAAGCAGTGGGACTGTAGAGTTAAACGAAAAACAAACATCAAGAAATCTAACTCACGCCTTCCTATACCAACAAAAACACAGCAACTTCCAAAAAAAATTACAACATCTTACGTCATCAGAACCAATCTGAAAGTCTATAACATTTCTAGAGTGCTTACTTACAGACCTCTGGAGCAACAATGGCAAAATATCAGACTATCATTACGTCCCTCACAAAGGGACTGGCGAGGTATAAAAAATGTCAGCAGGACTCGGTTCAACTTGCATTCGCGACATTATATTGTAGGCTACGAGGTAGGGGGCAGTTTTCTTTCATCATCAGTTTATTTATTTACTTTTTATACTTTTCGCACACAAAATAATATGTTCAAAGTCAGACTTAATACCTATAAGTACATAAATAGGTTATTAACTTATAATGCACATACATACATATCTTTATACAAGGTGTAACAGAATAAACGCAAGCCCTGAAAGTAGTTTGCTCATAATTGGCTACTGAATCCATTCTAGTAACTATTAAAATAGGTATTTTTTTCAAAAATTATGTATTATGCAATACTGAATGCCGATTGAGCCAAAGAAAATTAAATCTTTTTTCAAGGCAATAAGACTCAATTTTAAATGCATAAAGTAATGCTAGGGTCAACACGATTTTCTAAATAATAACAGTCAGCTTAAAAAAAAAAAGTTTTAGTCATTGTATTATGATTTTAACTCAATACTCTAATCGGGGTGTATGAGGTCTTGCGTTAATTGTGTTACACGTTGTATATATAATTCTTCTGTGCTTGTGTGACTGAACTCCTCCTAAACGGCTGGAACGATTTTGATGAAATTTCAGCCAGGACAACGTCTGTCTGGACCGCTAGTCTACTATAATATATGTATACATACACGGTCAAATTAAATCAGCCAGCGACATTACGCAGACGTGATGGATATATCTAAACACGATAAAATAATAAATAAAAAGATTTGATGTTCTTTTTCCCCAAAAAAGAACATCAAATCTTTTCACCACCAGCAAATCTTTTCACTACCAGCGGTCAGCGACCGCTGGTAGTGTGGTTACGTGCAGTACGAGTTGAAAAAGTATGTTTTATCGTGCTTAGATATCGTCACTTATCACGTCTGTGAAGTTTACAGCAAAAAAAAACTGTTTTCAAACTAATATTTCAAGTGAATACACGAACTGAAGACTGTGACCAAAAAAAAAAATTTCTTTTTTGTATTATTATGTTTAGATATCTATATTCGATACCTATCACGTCTGTGGAGTTTTGCTAGCTAGTTTAATTTGTTCCTGTGTAAAAATCAACGGTGAGAGGTGATGAGATGACTCTACGATATTTGTTTTGAAAATAACTCTGTAATTTCCGCTTGAATGCATACCGACTCGTGGCCGTTCTGATATCAAGAGGAAGCGCATTCCAAAGAACAATGGACTGAATAAGAAAGGAAGAATGAACTAAATCAGAAGTATGAGAAGGACAGAGTAGGAGAAGATTGAACGCAGATTCTTAGCGTGAGAAGAACATAGATTTTGGAAGTGAGACACAAGATGAGAAGGAGGAGTGGGAGAGTTGAGAAGAGAGAAAAGCGTGGTCAAAGTGCGCTTCTTCTTTGACAAATGGATATCCATTTGAACTCAGGCCTATCATCAGTTAGTTTAAGCCTACGTTTAGGCACACTGCTGGAAAAACAGCAAAAAAAAATTGAGGATTTAGGGAAAGCTCCCTTTTATAACACACTTTTATTAGCTTCACTTGTAACTAACAAACAATCTAATCAAATATTAGAAGTCAATTTTAACCTAATAGTCGTATCGAAATGAAACTGCATGTTTAAGTAGTTCGGATGACAAAACTATAATTTGGTATCTCGAAGCTGATCTGATCGTGGAGCCATTGGCTGGATAGTGGAACTCTTCCGTGGCTACTAGTAAACCGCTCGATTTTGGGCTCATATGATTCATTTTGACGAGTCCAGTAGATTGGGCTTAGTAACAAGGGCCTGATGATGGACCCAAGACTAAAAAGTAAAAAGAAAATAGTAGTTCAAATCAAATCAAAAAACGTGTAGCGTTTTTTAGTCGTGTTTACTTTTAATTTACTTAAACAAAGCGCTCCACGCTTTTTGATGTAATCATTGGATATGAAAGAAGAACGAATACAAGTAATTTTAAATATTTTATCATTTATAGTGGGTGACGATAAGCGTGTTTTTTTGTTGTCTAAAATTTTTACGTTTTACGCTAAGCGTGTTTTTTGTTTTGTTTTCTCAAATTTAAACGTTTTAAAGTTATCAGTATCTCAAAAACAAATTGAGAAAATGCCATTCAACCCTTAATAAAAAAGTTAAATAATTTTTATCATAAAATATTATAAAAGGGTGAATAATTTTTTTTTATAATAAATCCTACTCCTCCTGTTCAACAGTAAATTGCTTATACATATAACCAGCCACCGAGAGAATGTGTTCCTGACACTAGTCCGTTAGACACGACCAGGAACTAATAAAGTATAAATTCTTAAAGCACTTTTTTGTACTCAGCATTTGCGGTCCTTTCATTGTCCTTTATTTGACCTCAGATTTGGCATGACAGTGATATTTACTGTTGTTTCTATAAAGTTGCTGTTGTATTAGATAACTGTAAAAGGACTATATATAACTTACAGGCATTCTAAATTTGCTAATGGTGTAATGTGACAAACATGCACGATCTATATAACTTACAGGCATTCTAAATTTGCTAATGGTGTAATGTGACAAACATGCACGATCTAAAAGCCAACCACATCAAACGATACTGATTTTTTTATTTCACGTCAATAGTTCACTAGATAAAGCTCAAGAGCTGCAGTTTTTTGCAAATCACCTAATTAGTTAAACATCTTTCAGAATCCAGTAGGTTTAAACCAAAACTTGAATATATAAAAAAATAAACTAACATGACAAAACATAAAAACTCCCTAGCTCCCAAACCGCGACATTATGACGAAATCAAAAAAATAAACACTCCCACAGTCGTTTCGGTTGCACCAGACGCTTTCATTTACTGCTGTGTACCTTTAAAACGTTTGTATTACTACTAAATGCTTGCTCTAAAGGAGGGTAGTCGGAAATGTCCAAGGTTTTGATAAGGACTGTTGGGCTAATGATGTAGGTGTTTGGCATGTATCGAGATAGTATGAAAATATGTATGTCGTAAGTAAAGTTAGGTATCTGTCAAAACAGAATAAATACCCTTTGATACCAATATCATGGGTAGTTCCTGTAGATCGTTAAAGTACCTAGTTATGCAAAAAATTGTATGGTGAAAAATTACAATATGCGAAAACTTTCCACCAAACTCAAAGCATTCATTTTAAATAAACTAATTAAAGGCACTTTTGAGTTGTCAAGGGGTCGGTCAGTCAGAAAGAGGAAGCTAGTTAACACCATTTTTTTTATTTAATGTGGGTTTGACTCTAGTCTAGGTCAGTGGTGACAGTGACAGAGTCGACGGTGGAGTGAGCTTACCCAGATGAAGCCTGTTCACACTCACTTTGAAGAGATTAGGGTTGTATTTTTTATTTTTTTATCGGTGGAATAAATCATTTTTAGAAAAGTTTGAGTAAAGCGGGTTGCATCAGAGTATCGGTATCATTAAGGTGTACAATCGATGAAATATCAATATCAAGCTTATACTGGACGAGTATAGTTTGATATGTCGTCGTACATACCTACAGATAACAGGAAAATTCTATAAATGACTCTCATTATTCTGAAATCAACCACTATGCAGACTGTCCATGCACGGCAAGCAAACTCTTTGCAGTAGGTACCTGTAGATCTAACACTGGGCTACGTTTACCTGTTCGGCGAATGGCAGCAGCCTACAATGAAAGTTTCGAACACATAGACATGCTCTTTGAAAAGGTTTCGTAGCCTTTCGTATGAGGCATTTGAGCTTTTAGACTAATAATTGTTTGTTGTTGTTTTTAAAGTACCTACTACTTTTTTAAATTGTTTTTATAGGATGTAACTGTCTTGCACGAACAGTTCACCTCCTAGTGACATTAAAGTTTTATTTTTTAATGGTAATCTGTGAATAGCGCTGTAGGCTGCATTAAGTTTTATTTATTAATGGTAATCTGTGAACAGCGCTGTGGGCTACATTAAGTTTTATTTATTAATGGTAATCTATGAACAGCGCTGTGGGCTACATTAAGTTTTATTTATTAATGGTAATCTGTGAACAGCGCTGTGGGCTACATTAAGTTTTATTTATTAATGGTAATCTGTGAAGAACAGCGCTGTGGGCTACATATTTTTTTAAGATACTTAAGCTTTTTGTTGTTTGTAATATTTTCCATAATGTAGCTGTTTGTTGTTCCTATTTAATAAAATAAAAACTTGCAGGAAGCAGGCATGGTAATAATTAATTATCGTTCTTCCTCCATATGAGACGAAGCCATCCTGCGATGGCACAGCTTATTAAAGCTGGAGTATTACAAACAGCCTTTTCCAAACTAATTAATAACAGACTTTCAGTCACACCACATAATAATATATCGAGCTCCTGAGGTTCTGAGTTGAGCTGCACGATTACTGACAAATGCGTGCAATGGCTGGACAGGTCCACTCAATCTGTGTGGTTTTTTCTCAAAAGACCATTTCAGACAACAACCTACATGACCTTCACATGATCTGACCAAGATTATGTCTGGACTTTAAAAGAGACTGTGACCCCTGAGTTTGTTTCGGCCTTTCTTCTCAGAGTAGTCAAGGAAACGCCGACCTCATCTAGTTTTTAAAATATGATTGACAGAAATAAAATAATTTATCATATCTCTAAACTTTACATAACATCACGCCTGTAGCCCCCGAAGGTTGAGCAGAGGTGTACCTAGAGTACACCCACATTTTGCTAGCTATGTTTAAGTTCCAAGTAATAGGGGGCGAGCCTATTGCCAGCAACGGGACACAAATCCAGACTCCGGGCTGAGAAATCCCTGACAGAAAAACCCAATAACTCTGTGCTCGACCTGGGAATCGAACCCAGGACCTCATACTCCTGCTAGGGTTGCGGAAAAGTCCAAGAGGGTTACCGTGGCCCCTGGCACAGGCAACTGAAGGAACACGGGTGGGTTTTAGTCAGTAATGGTCTTATTACAAAACAAGGTTTTTCTATAGACGTGGTTTAAACCATCGAGTCTATTTTTGAAATAAGAACCTAACAGAAATCGAAATAGAGTTCCTTATACAAAACTGACAACTTAGTCCGGTCTTAGGTTGTCAATTTCGCAAGAACTTTATTGAACTCGGCTTATAGTTCGAAATACAAAAACTGGCTTGAAGATTTAGGCTCGGACTGAAGTTAGATCGTGTTTTGTAATAAGACGGTAAGAGTCTGACACGCCCTCCTGCTCTGCCCAGAGCGGGAGAAGTTATTTGATGATTTCCCACCCACAAAAAAAAAAAAAAAAAAAAGGACCTCATACTCGGCAGCAACACTAGACCGACGAGGCAGTCTATATCTAAACTTTACTTTCTGTAATACCTTTTCAATCCCATACCGTAACAGAAAATAAATCTAAACAAAAAAAGAGTTATTATCGTCTAGCGACTACAAATCATTTAAGGCCTCCTCCACACGGGACGGGAAGTCTTAAGGTGTCGCGGCCAAGCATGATTTGTAGCCACCCTTAGAAATACAGGGTGTTACAAGTTGACGAGTTTTCTTATTGGATTTGAGGACGTGATTTAATATACTTTTGTGTAATGCAAGTTGAGGCAGCCGGATGCGTCGATCGATATACAATGTGTAACAGAACAAACGGAAGACCTCGGATACCAAAATTGAATATTAAGGTGAATCCTCAGTGGTAGCCTGCCAAATTTGGCGGCTGAAAACCATAAAATTCGAAGACATGTGACATCTACCAACCCGGACTGGGCTTGCGTGGTGGATTACGGCCCGCTCCCTCTCACCGAGAGGAGGCCTGTGTCCCAGCAGTGGGAACATTATAGGCTGATTATGCAATGGACAACTGCAAAACCAGTGGCACTGCTGATGCGTAGTCATCCCAGATACATAATTTTAATGCAAATATCATCACTAGCTGCCAAGCATTTCTCAACTATGTTGCGGTCAGCTTCCAGTCTAGCCGGATGCAGCTGAATACCAGTATTCTATATGGAGCGACTGCCTATCTGACCTCCCTTACCTAGCTACTGGGTAGCATGATACCCATTGGGCTAGACGAAATGTTTATGCAAATCAATTAAAATTAAGCATCCTGTATACACTTAAGACGTCTACCAATTGACTCTCTCCTGCCTCGAAGCATAATGTACCGATATTTATCGCATATAAGAGGGTAGCTTTCAATTCTACCAACTTAGACATTACTACCCTCATTTTTTACCCCAACCTCACGACTCTCACAATAAGGTTCAATTCCGCTTGACATCAATCTACAAAACAGACGACACTGTTTTTAACTTTATCATTCAAAATTTAAGGTTGATTTTTGAGCACAGTTTTTGTGTGAAGTGAAAATTCGAGTTTGTAGAATTTATCAAAGAGACTGTAAAGTGAATTTTGCATAGATTCTTGTAAGTATAAAATGTGTTTCCCATGGCGTGTGTTGCTATGATACTTTATGGTATTTTAAGTGTTTTTAGAGGTACAAGTGAGTTATGAGTTTTTGAAGTTTTTTTTTTCTGTGGGTGAATCTATGCGGTTGTCGCAACGTACGGTAGGGATGTCATAGATTATTTAGTTCTAGTCTCGTGGGTGTCGTAAAATGCGATTATGGTATCCTAACTAATATTATCTATGCGAAAGTGTGTTTGTTTGTTACGCTTTCAATGCAATTTGGCACACCGGTACACCATGACCTGGAGAAGGACCTAAGGTACTTACTTTTCATCCTGGATAGCAGATGAATACGCGTGCAACAGCTAGTATTTTCATATGGAAAAGAAGTATTGTTTCCTGTCTGCTATAACCTAATTCCCTATCAAACCAAAACAATATGCCCGAGTATTTTTTTTTTTATTCTAAAAGCTATTATAAACATAATCACATGGACTTAAAATGTCAGAATACAATGTTCCTGCTCTCATTATTTATTTCAATAATAATTTTGCCTTATTTTGTCAGCATGTATTCTCTACATTTGGTCATACTGTCTCCGAATAAACGTAATTCTTTCTTTCTTTGCTTTCTTTCTTTACTCATGATCGCAGGTTGCTGAACAGACAGCTGTGCTGCTGGAGAGTTTGCTGCTCAAACTCAAACTCAAAGCATTTATTTCAATTAAACCATTTACAGGCACTTTTGAATTGTCAAGCTGCGCCACTTCTTCCCAGCTAAAGCACTAGGAAGTGTTGAAGAGCGGGCGTGCCGGGGGGACTGTCTTATGATATCGAGACGTGCAAAAAGTGCTCATTCCCAGCCTAGTTTTAATAAATAACTTTTGATTCTGAGTACTACGCACCTGATATTATTATAAGACATTCCCTTGTTTACAAACTAAACCAAATTTAAGTTCAGTGCATCTTTTTCTTTCTATTTCATTAAGAAAAGGACAGAAGATAAATTTTAGTTTAGTCCTGTCAAATTAATCAGCGCCTGACACTACTCCATACAATTTTAGACGTGATTAAATAGTTGACTACTAAAATTACATCAAATTACGTCAGGTGCTGACTAATTTGACAGGACTTAACTAATATTTATCTTCTGTCCTTTTCATAATGAAATAGAAAGAAAAAGATGCACTCAACTTAAATTTAGTTTAGTTTGTGAACAAGGGAATCGGCACCATTGACAGATTGTGAAGTAACGTCAATTCACTGAAATGATTTCTTAAGCCGCGTTGACACAGTCAAAGTATGCTTGGACAGAGTAAGTATGTTTGACAAAGCAGCTTTGGTAAAAGTTCACTTTGATCGCGGTTGACACTAAATATAGTTTATTTAGACCATATTCTTCATTCGTCAAGCAGTCGGTCGAAAAATGCCACTGTTTTAGCTCTTGCCGCCATCTTATTTTGTCAATTGACATCCAAGTAGGTTCTGAAAAGTTGTACGCGGTCCTATTTGATTGGATACCGTCATCCAAGTGCTCTTTGATTAGTGTTGCCACGGCCAAAAAATACAACAATTAATCGTCAAATCTACTTTGTCCAAGCGTACTTTGATTGTGTCAACGCGGCTTTAAAGAAGCTCCGATTTTCTACCATTCAAGGAGCCATAGATAACGACTATACAAAATGACTGAATTCCAGATTTTGGTTTGTTCTATCCTGTGACAAAAATAATAACATACTCCATTTAATTTATTAACATTGCTGTTTTTTTGCCATTTTATATAACTGTCAAACAATGGCAGTTGTGACTTAAATAAAATATGGACAATTTAAGTTTATTGTTAATTTGATAAACATACTCCTTGTATGTAAGGATCGTAGCAGATGAAGGACTAGACCATTAGACCCATAGGAAGAAGGCACGAGTTTATATACCTATCTAAAAATGTATAAACAATTAATTTCTCCGACTTTACACGCACTCACAACGAAAAATGCCACACAAACAAAAAAAAAAGATGAGCAGTTCAAAATGCAGACACAAACATCAAAACGCCGCCGTCGTCCAGTCAAACATCACAAAGACAGCCTAGGTAATATTTTAAAGGCTTCAAATGAGTCTGGCGACTAATACATCACGCAGACAAAGGGAAAGGGGGCCGGCAGATGTAATACAGACTACAATGATCTGTTCTGACGAGGAAAAACAATGAGTTTGTGGGGGTAGTCCGGGTGGAGAGGATTGGCGTAGAGGATTTGTTTGTTTGACGCTAGACTATTGATGAATTTTGTGAGATAGTTTTAAAGTGTTGTGTTTTAGTTGAATAACTGTTTTCCGATTTGACGATGTCGTCAAATTACAGGCGCGTGAAACATTTCATTTGAAAAATTAATGACATAATCGAAATATCTGTGACATATTTAGAGACTTTCTCTCCAAGATTGACAATATCAATCGTTTTGTTGTTTCCACTAATATAATAATAATCTTTATTCAAAATAATAAAACAATAGTTATTAATTATATGTACTTACTTAGTTAATTTTATGAGAAATGTAGGGAACAATGTCTTAATGAGAAATGAAGTGAAAAATTAAAACAAAATTTTGCTGTGCAATTACTAGGTAAAGCAACACTTCAAAATAATCAAAACTAAAAATTATAACTACAAGATCGTAAATCTGTAATTTCTTTAGGTAAGTACGTGTTAAAGTAGGTACAGTAAGACTCAAACCGATGATTACATCGAAAAAAAAAACATTCAATTTGATTGTCTACAATTTGTGTTCTATAATACTGTACAACACGATGTGGTGGCTCTGAAGTTTGAAACAAGTACGCTAATCACTGCGCAGTACCTCACCCCTCACCCCCTCTGACATGTGAATTGGTTACTGCGCAGCGACTCACCTCATGTTCCGAGCTGCCATAAAGTTTGAATCGGGCTGAATCAATGTGCAGACTAGATTGTTATGTACCCAAACCTTTTATACGTTTTGGGACTACACATTAATTACAAAGATTGTAGACAAATGAATTACTGTCGTATGTATTTTTGAGGCGAGACAAAACGCAAACTCAAAACGTAATTGCTTTTCAAGTCACATGAACAACCAACACAAAACATACTGACTATACATACCAGTCTTGCTGGCCACCCTTATTCGAGGGATGATTTTACAGCGACTGTTCGCCGAAGGGAGAGTTACCGCCGATTTGTAGGTCAAACTTATAATAATAGTAAACATACATAAACTCCGTAGTGTGGGACGCCCGCCGCCGGCCAGGTGGAATGACGACTTGCGAAAGGCGGCTGGCAGAGACTGGATGAGGAGAGCCGAAGATCGGGCTCAGTGGCGTTCACTAGGAGAGGCCTACGTCCAGCAGTGGACGAATATAGGCTGATGATAATGATACATAAACACACGCCTTCGTCCCATGGGGGTAGACAGACGCTACAGAACGCCACCTGCTACGATCCTTACATACTACTTTTGCCTCATTTACGTTTATACATCTTGTCATACACGCACGCCGCGCCGCCGGTTGCGAGTACTACGCAACCTGACGTTCCTGAAGAACATCACCAATAAGGTTAATATATGTCCTCCTAGAAAGTCGTCTCCACTCACATCTGCCTTGCAAATACCTTTTGTTAGTCTCCTTTCAATCATCCTCTCAACATGGCCCAACCGTCTAAGCATACTCTTTTCATTTTAAGTCACTAGGTACATTTTCTTTACTAATAACTAGCTGACCCCGCGAACTTCGTACCTCCTAACATTTTTTTTTTGTTTTTTATATTTTCTCTCCGTATGAACCATCCTCGTACTTCAAGGAATATTCTAAAAAAATAATTAGCAAAATCGGTCCATCCGTTCTTGAGTTATAAAATTACAAGGAAAAGTGGCATTGATTTTTATAGATAAGGATAGTAGTCACGTGATCCTGTTAAATTTAAATATCTAGGGACGGTAGGAGCTACCCTAAAGTGACCCTCATTTTGATAATCATGTAAGATTTCAATGTAATCAGGGATCTATTCAATACAACTGAGAATAAAAATTTTGTTCACGAAAATAATATTCAATAGTAAGTAACTCACTTTGGGAAAAGTTACTATCTCCTACTCATAAAGTCATCTATCAATAAAACTACAAATTTTAAGTAAACTTTTCATAATAGAAGAATAAAAACAACCTGAAATATATCAATGTAACCATTTAATCTGCTCTATGCGCGGAAGTAATGTAATGTTGCCCCACACTAGGAATTTCTCCTGTATCGTGGGTGCGTTTACAAACATTTAAACTCACAAACACAAACAGCCAGACCCTGAACAACTACTTGCAGGTCATACAAATGTTTGTTCCGTGCGGGGATCGAACCCGCGACACGTAACGCAGCAGTCAATCGCTTAACCACTGCGCCAACCGTGTCGTCATTATTACTGTAACATCGATAACAGCTGAAATTTTTATTCATATCACACATCACTAAACCATAGAAAATATCCGAGTGGCTATTGTTGTTTACAACTTTTGAATTTTAGTAAATCACAGAAGTTAGTCATTTTGCAGAAAATACTGTTTTGTGTAACTATTTCCCATTCTATAAATTATATATAGGCACAATATATAATAATTATTAGTTTGCCAAAAAGTAATGCCATTTGACTTAGGTACCTACCTGATGAATAAAAAAAACGGTTTTTTTTATGGGACAACATCCACACAATGTCTTCGGGTCCCGAACTAGGCAGAGCCTGTACTACGGTAACCTGATGACTGATATACATTATTATACACACCCAGACACAGGTCAAACAAACATGTTCATGCACACAAATGTTCGACTTATCCGGGGATCGAACCCGGGACCAGCGGCTCAGAAGGCAGGGGCGCTACCAACTGCGCCAACCGGTCAGTCTATGAATAATAAGATGAGGACGTATCGAATTACATGAAAACGAGAAAAACCTACTTTCATCCCGAAACTCGGGCAGTCTGTTATAACATTGTAACTGACGATATAAATTACATTTATTTCGATAAATTGGTTCAAAAAACACTTTTACACGTCAAACATAACATGTTATAAAACTAGATGAGTTTGGTGTTTCATAACTGACTACTCTGCGAAGAAAAAAGGAAACAAACTCAGAAGTCGTAGTCTCTTTTGAAGTCCAGACATAATCTTGGCCAAGCCGTATGAGGACCACGCAGTTGATGTCATGGTCTTGTTCGAGAACGGGCGCCGTCAGAACGGACTGGCCATATCTTAGCTGCCACAGCTTATTTTAATTTAATTTAATATTAGAATTGTTTTTAACTTTTTATTACGGACGCTTTTAAAGTTCTGCGTAGTTCTCACATGCATAATTTCAACATGAATGATGTATCCAATATGTTGTTACCATATTTTGATTTAAAAGAGTGCCCATGGAGTACTCGTATCTTGCCCGTTCTTCTCCATAGGTACCTACTACGCTTTGGAATCGTAGCTTCATATTTGTGACTGACCGACTCAAAAGTGCCAAGACAATTCAAAAGTGCCTGTAATTGGTTTATTTGAAATAAATGGTTTGAGTTTGATGTACCTAGTGACTGAAATGGTATTTTGAGGAAACAACCATACAGATTTGAGTGAATTTGTCAGTAAAACTTAAGGAGCATTAAGTCCTCACATTCACTTCACACATTCACACACATAATTTATTTTAAATTAAATATTCAAAATGTAATTTGGGCCCGCTTGCACCAATAATCACTAAATACAATTAGTGCTAAACGTATTTAAAACATCGTTCTGTCTCTATCTTTTTCGAATGATTGACAGAAATAGAACGATGATTTAAATTTGTTTAACGTTAAATGTATTTATAAATTTGTGGTGCAAGCGGGCCTTAATGTAGTTAAATGAAATAAAGGAGATTATAATACTTTACAAAGTAAATATTCTATATTTATATTATTGTAAACTACAGTTCCTCAGTAGAGTTTACCAATAAACACTTCAATCCTTTAAAATACCTACCAGAGTACATCTCACCGTTCCACCAAAAAAATACAACACTAAAAAACATACTGATTGAGAAAAATGCTTCCCAAAACTGCCATGAAATGCGTGTTATTTATTGGCAACACTGTGGGGAATTCTGAAGGTGTTGCTATTGAAAATAATGGCTGGCTCCAAGGGTTTTAGACGGTTTTCTTTGGTGACGGATTAGTATGGTGGATGGATTTGTGTTTTATTTAAAGTTTTTTTTCAAGTGAAACTTATTTCGATTATTGGTAGGGGCAAATTTTATGGGTTCGCGTCACTGACATGCTAATGCTAACAGTATATCTATAGCTACGAGTATGGTATGTTGAGCTTGGTCAGCAGTAAAATCATAGATATCAAACCATTTTTATTTACAAATTATGAAATTTTAATTACTGGTACTATAAATTTGTTTGAAAATTTAAAAAAACCACTAAGTATTAGTTTTCATAGTTTTAAGATTTTACTTCTGTCGGCAGTTCCCATAACTACTTTTGTTTTTTTTTTTTGCTGTTTTCGCGTCTTCTTGAGTTTTGATTAGATCAGATATTTTGCGATAGAAATAAGAATAAAATTTGTCGCTTAAGAGTAGTTTTGTGAAAAAAATGTGAATTTTTAAACTGTTCTGTTTTTCATTTTATTAATAAGTCCGCGTGAAATAGTACTTACCGATATAAGCTAAAATAGACGTAATTTTTGTTTCCTCTCGTAAATGTAAATAGAAAAATAAAAAATAAATCACTCACCAGCTCACGAAAACTGGGGCCAAAATCTGTTTAAAAAGAAAAGTCCAAATTAATAAGATATAAAAAAATTATTAAAAAAAGCCAAATCGAATAACTTTTATTATAAATAAATTAAATATTAATTGTAAGGTCCCAGACCCTTGGAAGCCGAACGACGACGAGGACGAGGACGATGGACCGAAGGCCCCTTAGACAATTTTAAGCGTTGAGGCAATTACTTCAACAAATGAGTTTTATTTTAATACGCACTAACCAAATGCTTAAAACTTCTGATAAGCGAAATTTCAAAATCAAGGTCACCGTACTGCTGGAAGGACCAGACAAAAATACATACAAAATGCGTACTGCTAGCAGAACTCGCGGCAGTCTTCCAGCAGGACGCAAATCCGTCCTTCCGAAAGCGCAGGACTCGTCATCGGACGATTTATAGTTAAGTTTTAGCTCAGCCTACATATTACACAGTACACAGTTCGTGTGTAGTACACAGTTTTACAGTGTGCAAATAAATAAATAATAATAAGTAAATGGCAGATGAATTATACATAACAATCATTTCAGCATCGTTCATCGTTAACAATCTGCTACAAGAATCTTATGGCGCTCAAATGACGTTGACAGTTGGTAAACATTTGTGCAACTGTTTTGTGAAACGTATTGAGAAAACAAGATGGTGGCGTTAGTTCCGATTTTAGCCACGCGCCAAAAGATCTTTGTACAGCTATAGGTACTATTGCACCGATTTTTTGTAAAATAATAATATAACATCACGCCTGTAATTCCCGAAAGAGTAGGCAAAAGTGTACCTATAGTACACTCACATTTCACCAGCTATGTTTATGTCCCATACAATAGGGGGCGAGCCTATTGCCAGCAACCGGTCACAAATCCAGACTCCATCTGCTACTGAGAAATACCTGACGGAAAATCCCAATAACATTTTGCCTGATCTGGGAATCAAACCCGGGACCTCCTATTCAGCGGTAGCGCTTGCCCACTTATTTCAAATCATTAAGAAAATTGTACACACCTATTCCGGCTACTCCAGGGATACCAATGTGTCCAGACAACACATCATCATAGCCTTTGCTGAAAATAAAAGTATCTGATTATCAACAGAACCATATAGCGAGAAAAAATACTAAACTAAGGTCAAAAATAAATAAAAAAAATCAAGTAAAAAAATTAATAAAAAAAGTCAAGTAAAAAATCAGACCAGCTGATTTTTTTTCGCGATTTCATATTTATTCCCGTAGTAAAAGTTGTTCATAATGATGAGTACAATGACCCATTAATAGGTTGATGGTGTTTACCAATAACCCTGTGTATGTGTGTATTATAAATGATACTTACTCATCATTCTTCTGAAACTCGTTGACCCCAATAAAGCCTTTCTTCAACCTCCTATTGCTTAGCATCTCAATCTTCCTCTTCAGCCTCTCACTATCTGCAACTCCTTTGCAATCCTCACATTTTGGAGTTGCAGGACCAGCTCCAGCTGTTGATTCCTTGCAGTCTTTGCATTCCAAGACCTTGCAGTCTCCACCGATATTTGGTACGTTCTTGAAGACCACGAGGAAGGCGACTATGATTGAGATGGTGAAGAGTAAGAGCAGGCCGCCGATACAAGCGTATTCTGAGCTGACAATTTTTTCTAAGCTGTGAAAAATGGTTATATTTGTAAAAGTTTCATTATGACGTACGGAAACTGGCCCTCATATGAGTGACTAAGATGAAGCCCTACATATCCAAACTTTTACTAAAAGCCTATATACTTTATAAGGTTAGACGCACATTGATGAAACCACGGCCACGACCATGACCCGGCTGGCCGTATGCGGCCAATAAAAAACTGATTTAGTTTAGGATACAAGTCGTTAAATGCACAGGGACGGATACAAAATTATTTGTGATTTGAAAAATCGAACTTTTTGTTTTACATATGGCTGAAAGGGTTTTCTTCAGAAATCACTAATATTTGCAACAAGTTTTCCGAAAACTCGAAACTGACGTTTGATCATCTTTTTACAAGAAACTACTTTTGATTTTAAACATTAAAAATGATATCATCATCATTATTGTAAATGGTCTACTTGTACGTGGCTGGACACTTCTTTCAACTTCTATACAAAATATAGCAGAAAATAATTTCGAAAAACCTTTCTTTTCAAACCCAGTCAGTCAGTGATGCTGTTTTTCCTAATATTTAGCAAACCTTTTCTTGAAATTTAAAAATCTCACATTAGTCTTCAGATATTTTTTTAAATAAAATCAATATAATGTCATAAATAAACTATGTTTTCGAGAGCGCAAAAGTGATGAAACTATTAATTGGTGCTGTGACTGACAAGAAAACTGTATTTTTATAATCATACAAACATTAGTGTTTCAATTATTTCAAGCTTTTTAACAATTAGCGAAAATAATTTGACACAAGTATTTTTTTCGTGCACGCAGCCCTAAAAGCTTAAATATAATAAGTTGCTATAGTTAAAATAATTAAAATCCACTCACGCGCAAGACACACAAGAACAGCTCTCTTCTGTCTTCTTCGGTGGGGTGTTTTGCTGGGAAACAAACGTCTGTATACCTTTATTAGTGATAGTAAAATAAACAACTTGACTAGAGTTTAATACCACACCAAGCATGCCACGGGTACTTTGCAACTGTATTTTTTTTTACGTGTACGTTGTCTATGAAAATGTACATGTAGGTAGGATCACCCACTGTGACCCTATTTGTACGTGTGCGTTTTCTATGAAAATGTACATGTAGGTAGGATCACCCACTGTGACCCTATCTGTACGTGTGCGTTTTCTATGAAAATGTACATGTAGGTAGGATCACCCACTGTGACCCTATTTGTACGTGTGCGTTTTCTATGAAAATGTACATGTAGGTAGGATCATCCACTGTGACCCTATTTGTACGTGTGCGTTTTCTATGAAAATGTACATGTAGGTAGGATCATCCACTGTGACCCTATTTGTACGTGCTCGTTTTCTATAAAAATGTACATGTAGGTAGATCATCCACTGTGACCCTTTTTGTACGTGTTCGTTTTCTATAAAAATGTACCTACATGTAGGTAGGATCATCCACTGTGACCCTATTTGTACGTGTGCGTTTTCTATGAAAATGTACATGTAGGTAGGATCATCCACTGTGACCCTATTTGTACGTGTGCGTTTTCTATAAAAATGTACATGTAGCTAGGATCATCCACTGTGACCCTATTTGTACGTGTGCGTTTTCTATAAAAATGTACATGTAGCTAGGATCATCCACTGTGACCCTATTTGTACGTGTTCGTTTGCTATAAAAATGTACATGAGGTAGGATCATCCACTGCGACCCACTGCTACGCTACGTACGAAGGTATTGAGGTCAAGAGCCAGGTCACAGAGTAAAAAAAATGCCTCGCTGGTAAACGCATTAACTGCGCAGTTAACGTGTGTAACCTGTCCGTGCACATCCTACCCAGCAGCTGGTGTGGTTTTATAGTTTTTTCTATAAAAAAAATTGTATAACACTTACCCAAAACCACCAGCTGTCTTTCTTTTCGCTCTGGCATGGCTGAAACAATGATAAAGTACAAATGTCAAAATAGATGGTGGCAGGGACAACAAAACAAATTAGTCGTTCCATACATTTAGACTATTGTATTGCACTTTCCTATGAAACAGCAGATCTCTTTTTTGATACAGACTCTAAACTTCTACCCTAGCGCGTCTAGAATCATGTGAATTCAAGTCACAGTTTAAAACAAAGAAAGTAAAAAATTTTAACGACAAAAACGCCAATTAAATAGGTACAGATCTACAGAGTAGGCTACAGATCAAGCTATACATTTCCAGTATAAGCTGATCTCGCATTGTATAGGATTTCCTTACAATGAGAGGTCAGTGTAAGCTGGAAATGTATAGCTTGATGTGTAGCCGTGTATACCATGTTACAAACAAGACATCGATATTGCTTTTATTGGTTTTTGTATTGCTGGAGTCAGACGTCATTACCTACTAAGGACTGATTTTTCAATAGTCAGATAACTTTTATCTGAAGAATAAATCTGACAGTTTGACATATTTTCCATAAAGAAACGGTCAAACCACAACATTTATTCCTCAGATAGAAGCTATCTGACTATTGAAAAATCAGCCCTAAGTCATTTAAATAAGGCTTACATCGTACAGATTATGTGTTCATTTTGGCTTCACCTCGGTCGGGTAAAAAAAGGAGCAAATTTTGTCTTTTAATTGTGTACACGAAGAGATTCCTTTAGGATATAGCGAAACGACGAGCAAGGACGAATATAAAATAATGGAACAAAAATATTTTTTACAAATACGCTGTCAATGGAGTCTAAAATCCACAAATTTGTTTTCTTTTAAACCATGTAGCCAGTGCTACTTAAAGTGTCAATCTAATTATGGGTAACGAATCTAATAATGAAACGTAAATTGTAATGTATAAACAACTAAGTGAATTTGTTTCGTTTCAACGTGTTACATATCATGTTATAGGTACAAAAGTGAAATAGTCCGTTTACAATAAAAAAATCAAAATCAAAAGTCATTTTAAATTCAAACTAGGCTGAGAATCAGCACTTTTTGGACGTCAAAATTACATGAGACAGTCCCCCAAAACACCCGCCCTTCACCACTTCCTAGTATTTCAACGTTTGTTATATTTTATGTTGGTACAGTGTAATATACCTACGTTGAAACAAACATGCTGTCTAAATATTATACGCAATTCAACATGAAATGTAATAAACTACGAGGCGATTTTTTTTCAACGTGTGTATAACAATTCTGGTTACGTTTGACATAACGTGTACCCAGCATTATAATACATTCACATACTATAATTTATTCATATACAATAGTTAAAATCCGTAGAGGGCACAAAGGAACGGAACTAGTGCCATAAACCTATACCTATGTCCCGGTGACTGAAAGTGGAACAACGAAAATTCCGTTTTGACTTCGCTGCAGAGGGGTAAAAAGGACAGTGCTTTATAATGCCTAAAAGTAGGTATATGATCCACTGCAGTAAACAAAATCAGAAAATATTTATTTATTTACTATTGCCACTTACATTTGTTTTTACAGGTGAGAACCCAATACAACAATGTAGTCACAATTTCCACATTCGGGGACGTCACACAAAAACCCATTAATAGACTGATACCACCACCAACAAAAATAAAATGTTTTTAAACTGACAGGGTTCAAATTTAAACCAATTAATTAACAAGTCCCAAGTAGGAGTAGGGTAGTAGTAGGTAATATATGATATTCTTCAGGAAATAAGCGTTCAAAAGTGCCTTATAAGTGCCTATTTGAAATAAATGCTTTGACTTTGACTTTTGTCAGAAACGAAAAGCGACTTTAATTCACTACATACATACTCGTAGATCTTTACATACAAATTAATAAAATTGAAGGGTCTGTTTGTATTGTCAAAATAACAGCTTTTTACTAAATGCATATTATGAAAGTATATTATACGGTACTTATAATTTTTTTTTTGAATTTTTGTCTCCGTAACGGCTGCATTAATTTTTATGAAAATTGGTACGGGGATACTTTAGGCCCTGGAGAAGGACGTAAGCTGCTTTGCATCGACCTACCACGCGGGCAAAGCCGCGGGTGGCAGCTAGTTTATAATATGAATGGAGATGGATAACTTACAATGCTCTGACTCCTGGCTTTATTATGAAACTCAGCCCTCTGTTCCATGGGGGATATCCTGTATGGAGAACCTCTCTTGCGATGCTCCGAACTGCTGGATTCACAGGACTTCTGTAAATATGGATAAATAAGCAGATAGAAGGGACAATGATGATATTATTTCAATGTTAAAACATCTACTTCACACACAAATCGATACAACATGTCTTTAAAAAGCGCCAAGTTTTTGTCCAAGTGCGATTGATATGGGCGGCCTCTTAGTAGTACACTCTCGGTGAAAATTTCAAGTGTTGCGTCTGTCACAGCCCTTTAACAGACGGACGTACGCACGGATACTTAGTGATAGGGTCCCATTGGCATCATTTAGGTACAGAAAGTCTAATTAAAACGACTGATTTACAAATTGCACATTGCTTTGCATGCTTATGCATTGTTTTGCACGTCAGTCATGCATTATTTTGCAAGGTACATTATAAGTAACTAGCTGTTGCCCGTGACTCCGTCTGCGATCCAGGATGAAAGTAGCCTGTGTCCTTCTCCAAGTCATGGATTTTCCACGTGCCTAATTTCATCCAAATCTGTTCAGCCGTTTTAGCGTGAAAGCGTAACAAACAAACAAAAAATATAAATAAATATTATATATTTAGAATAGTCTGAGAGGAAACGCCGATCTCATCTAGTTTTTTAAATATGATTGACGTTTAAAAGTGTTTGTACAAACCTAGTTACAAATAAAATAATTTATAAAGCATCTTGTTAAGTTCCGTGCAATGCTATTTATATTATATTTAATTAAATCGGCGTTTCCTCTCAGACTATTCTGAGATGAAACACAGGAACAAACTCAGAGGTCACAGTCTATTTTAAAGTCCAAACAATATAGGTCAGATCATGTAAAGACCATGTAGAATCTTTCGAGGAAAGAAGCACCCAGATTTAAATAGACCTGTCCAGTCAGTACACGCATTTGTTCAGTAATCGTGTAGCTCAACTCAGAACTTAAGGAGCTCAACGACTCGAAGGACAATACCAAAGTTCACATATAGACTCACACGATCGGCTCTGTTCCTAGATCCGGAATACTGGCGTCTCTTCTTTTCTTCTCTTTGTTCAATTAGGAGGTTCTTCTTTTCTGGATCACTGCAAAATGAATCTTATATGAAAAAACAGCATCACAAAATAATAGTGTTTAAATGTTTTAGGAAGACCAACGAGCTTACGGCTGGTCATCGCCTGCACTAACAGAGGTAGTATCCCAGATATGTTGCCATAACAGAGACGAAGCAGAAATGCTCATCTGTCGCTGACATATACCTGTGGCAGTCACTTTCTAAAGCTCGAGCTGCCAAATTTAAGACCCGGCAATGGAAAATGCTGATAATAGTCCACAACAGCAGTCGTGCATTCGATACGGGAAGTCAGAAGCCCGAAAGTCTGACAACCAGTCTTACCAAGGAGCATCGTGTTACCCAGTAACTGAGTTGTGGAGGCCAGATAGGCAGTCGCTCCATGTAAAATACTGGTATTCAGCTGCAAGCGATTAGCCTGGAAGCCGACTATAGTTGGGGAAAGACTGGCAGATGTTGATGAATGCTGCATTACTGGTGTGACTTCATGGTGATATTTTGTTTGATCTGCGGCTAAGTTGCTGCACCAGCAGTTGCCGTCTTGGTCATTCGGTGGTTCGAAGGTGGTATGAATGATGAAGAGAAAGCAACGCTTTTGCCCAACAGTGGGACATTACAGGCGATGTAGATAGACGGAAAGAATGATCTTACTTTTTTTCCCTTGTCATGATTTCTTTAAATATGTTCAACAACGGTGATTGTGTTCCTTTATCGATCTTTCCATGGCTGAAACAAACCTGCATCTGTTGAATATTTTCTGATTCTTGCAAACATTTATCATTATGCAACAGAATTTAATTATTAACGTCTATTTGCAAGTATGTTTGAATACTTTCAAATCGACGATATCAAATGAAATGATTGCTTTCAATCAGGAATACTCTTGTATAGCTGATCTAGTATTATTAAACTAATGTCGTGTTTTTCACTAGGGGACATATGTCCTGCGGCACGTCTCCAGACATCGCGCTAAGTCGGGGTATATCGAAAACGACGTCGAGAGACACGGTGTGACATTGCTTACATCAAGCATCCGACTTATAACATGAAAACACCCTTTGACTTGAATCGGTGGTTGTTCGTTGAATATACTGACAACTGTCAAAATATTGTCTTGCCATTGCCGTGATTCCGTCATGTTTTTTTTTAGTTCAAGTCATTTGCAGTTGTATACTTGAACAAGCTTCCTATTGAACATCCTGTTTTAATGAAGAAAACTACTTAGATTATGAAACAAGGCATTGCCATTATTTTAAAATGTACAGCCCTCATCATCGCCACAGGTCTCTTATACAACATTTTCATCCACTTTCACTACTTCAAAGAACCGGGGAAATTATCATGGGCTAGTTTTATTGGTAAAAAATCTACACCACCTACCTTTTTTTCCTTTAATTAATTTGAAGAAAAAATGCTCACCTATTATCGCATATTCCCATATTCGTTATGACATTACAACGTTACTTTTTAAGGTGTTAAATGGCGTTTTGACGGCAAAGAGTTTTTGTGTTGGTGTCTAAGAAGTTCTTATATCTCTGAATAATGTATGATGATACCACTGACGAGGTCAGTGGATGATACTCACAGACCACGAATAGCTGCGCCGGCAGCGTTTAGAGCCGGTAGTAGGTACGAATAAAATGCGTGGTGACAAAATGCGATGAGCGAACAACTTCTTTCACGGACCGCCTTCAAAGCCTTCAGTATCTGAGTGCTACACTATTTCCTGTCTCTCATTAGCAAGCTTACTATGAATGAACTAAACTCGGGCTGAATACAATATTAATACACATATTATGATATGCGTCAGAATTTTTGTGATAGTTGGGGCGTTGTTGGTAAACATTTTGTGACATTGGTACAGTTTGAATGACAAAACAAGATTTTGTCCACGTGCCAAAATAACTTTGTAGCGTTTTATACGTCATTTGTGTTGTAGTGCGAGTAAAAATCAAAATCAAAAGTCATTTATTCAAACTAGGCTGAGAATCAGCACTTTTTGAACATCGAAAAAAGTAAAGGATGACAACATTACATAGTTTGTATAGAATGTGTTTACAATGCCGTCTCTAACAGCGGCTGCGGAGATGTTTTCGAACTCTGTGATATACCTAATACAATTTCTAATAAGGCATTCTAACTAGGCAGTCGCTCCATATAAAATACTGGTATTCAGCTGCATCTGATTAGACTGATAGCCTTTTTCTGTAAGCTTTTTTTGAGGTAACTGATGATGGAGTTGATATTTCATGGGCACCTGCCCCCTGCAATATGAACACAGCAATAGGCTGCTTTGAAGCACTAATACGCTAGTATTTATTCTCCGGAAGAACTATTGCAGTGGAGCTGTCAAAAATATTTTGTAAGATGCTCATATCTGGGCCTACCATCACCTCGGCAGCATTTGTTTATCTGACTTCTGTGTCGGAAAGAGATGGAGCTTAACAGAACGTATAGCTCCAACTGTAGTTAGATTAAAATGATACTACCTACCTATAAATAGTGGTCCCTCGATCTAATATTTAAATAACGGCACTTATAAGACCTAAAACAAACTAGGATTTCAGTTCTTTTCATCAAAACTCACCTTCAAATAGCCCATTCAGTACTGAAAAACGTTACAGTAAATAAAAGTGTCTGCAAAGTCCTTAGCAATTGAAATAACAGAATTTCAAGAACGAAGTCTCGAGTTATGTCTTGCTTTTTACTACAACTTCAGTCCTTAAGGTAACGGCCTGTGACAGAGCGGAAGCGGGGCGGAGAATCACTATGGTTTTAATTTCTGCTTGTAACAAGCGGTGGCCATCATCATCTGCCTAACCTTTTCCCAACTGAAAGCTGAATACCAGTATTTTACATTAAGCGACTGCCTATTTGGCCTCCACAACCCAGTTACTGGATAACACGATACAGCTTGGTGAAACAGGTTAGTAACAGTCTCTGCAAGCGTGGTTATTAGTAGTCGTTCCTTCTCTATTGGATCATTGAGTTCCCTTCAAAATGGTTGAGCTGAATGGTGCTGATCCATACGTCATGTTCGTGAACGGGCGCCGTCAGTAGGCACTGGTCATTTCTTAGCTGCCACGGCTTATTTTAATTCCATAATTGTTTTTATCTTTTTATTACGGACGCTTTTAACGTGCACGTCTTTCTACATCGTTCTCACATGTATAATTACAACATGAATGATGTAACCACCCTATTGTAACAATATTTTGATTTAAAAGAGTGTCCATGGAGTTTCTTGCCCGTTCTTCTCCATAGGTACCTACTACGCTTTGGAATGGGCAACTAGCTTCATCTTTCTGACTGACCGACCCCTTGACAATTCAAAAGAGCCTGTAATTGGTTTATTTGAAATAAATGCTTTGAGTTTGAGTTTTTGAGTCTAGAAAAGAGTCCTCTGCAGTCAAGTGTAAGCTCAGTTAAAGCCTGATATTATTTGGTGTATTATGGTTAGGTAAACCGTTTCACATTTTAGCAATTCCCCGACCGCATATCTGTAATTAACTGCTCTCAAAACTGTGAAGGAAAACATTGTGAGGATACCCTAGAATCGAAAATGCTCAGACATGACGTGACATAAACCACCCTGCAGTGAGCCCATGTGGTGGATTACTGCCGACTCCCTCTCACAGAGAGGAGGGCTGTGTCCCAGCAGTGGAAATAATAGCGGATGCAAAGTTGGCCCAGTGGTTAAGACGCGAAAAATTAATTCAATTTGTAGTTTCCTAGTTATCTTGGACATTACTGACTTCGGTGAAGGAAAACATCGTGAGGAAACCTGGATTTAGTTAATATAATTCTGAAATCACCACCCCGTCTTGAGCAAGCGTAATTACTAATGCTCGTGTCTTCTGTTTATGGGAACAGGGACAATAATACGCTGGTATTATACTTCGAAATTGTTCCCGCTTTCGCTATATCTAAAACCACAGTCAAAAACACCATCCCCTTCAATTTGTACATGTTTACCGCTCATACATCAAAAACTAAGTGCACAAGTTATAAAAACACGTTTTTTAAGATCACTCAAGAATATTGCCTAGTACCTACACTTTATGTGGGTACGGCAATAAAAGTATATTTGATATGTTGCGTTTTCCCGCCAAAATAATTGCTCCACGGATGTATTAGTGGCCACTAGGGGGATGTAATGTCAATTTGAAGAGTTTGAGAGGAATTTATTGCCAGAAAGATCCTAAGCTTTTAGTAGTAAGGGTGAATTTCACAAATAAAAACTGAACGCTATTAAACTCGAAGCGTTTATACCAAATAAACCAATTACAACCACTTTTCAATTGTCAAGGAGTCGGTCGGCCTGAAAAATTAAGCTAGTTGCCCCTAGTAGTTGTCCAAAAGCGTAGTATGTAAGTTTCTATGGATAAGAACGGGTAAGAACCTTCAACCCCACCAATGAAACTGTACTCGTTCAGTAGATATAAACCACGTTTATGAGGAGTTGTCAGTATCAATGGCAAATATGACACCGACAGCTCTTGTACGTGGTATAGATGTGCTGATCGCGTAGTTTCATTGGTGAACTTCACCATTATTTATTTATTTATTAAAACTTTATGCACAAATAAAAAAAAAACTGTACAAAGGCGGACTTAATGCCTGAGGCATTTTCTACCAGTCAGCCTAAGGCCTCGTTTACGAAGACGCGAGGCGTCGCGCGTCGCGTGCGGCGTGACGTCTCGCGTCTCTCTCGCTCTCGAGGTGTAGATGTGCTGATCGCGTAGTTTCATTGGTGAACTTCACCATTATTTATTTATTTATTAAAACTTTATGCACAAATAAAAAAAAATACTGTACAAAGGCGGACTGAATGCCTGAGGCATTTTCTACCAGTCAGCCTAAGGCCTCGTTTACGAAGACGCGAGGCGTCGCGCGTCGCGTGCGGCGTGACGTCTCGCGTCTCTCTCGCTCTCGACCATGCTGTATGAGACCGAGAGAGACGCGAGACGCCACGCCACACTCGACGCGCGACGCCCCGCGTCTCCGTAAATGAGCCATTAGGGTGATGCAGAGATATACCATGGCAGGTGCAACATACGGAATAGATAGCTTGGAAATGACTACAAAATACAAGAATAAATACTAATCAAAAAATCAAAAAGTTTTTATTGTTTCTCATACAGCACAAAATTGAGGCAGCCCCGTTAAGTTGTAAGGATACTTGTGATGGGGTTACCTCACAACTTCCCATGGGTTACAGTTTACAATGTTGGGATATAATTAAAAAACAAAAAAAAAAAAAAAATAAGAAATAATTACGTAATTTATAAAATTAAATAAATGCTCAGTGGCAGCAGTGATGTGGTTGATAGTGGTAGTGCTTGTCAACCTTCAACATCGCTGAGCATACTGGAGAGATGTCCGCTGTGTACCCAGACACGGTTCTTTAAAGGTAAGCGGGGTCTGAATGTGCATATTGGCAAAGTGCACAGACCACCCAATGCACCCACCTCAGACCCTGTCTCAATAGCTACACCTGCTACACCAGCTACATCCACTTTTGACTCGTTTTGGAAAACACTTTCAAATTTCAAAAACTCTGTTCCTGTTTTGAAACGAGTTCCCCGCGGCGCTAGACCTTTAGTGGCACAACATCTAGCAGGTTGCGTTCGTCTTGCCGCCCGGGAGAACTCGCTAAGTGCTTGGGTACAACTGCTCACCTTCCCTTACAGAATTCTACATGTACAAAAGAATTTGGCAACCAAAAAGACATTAACTGCACAAATTAAAGAAAACTGTAATATTTAGACTCATAATTTAGATTCCAAATTACCGACACAGAAATATACCTCTTCAAGAGGTATGTCCCATCTGATCGAATCTAAGTTAGGGGAAGGTGACATTAGCGGAGCAGCCAGGATTCTTTTTAGTAATGATGTGGTAGCACCGTGTTCTCCAGAAACAATCACAGCTCTGGAGAGCAAACACCCTGCCCCAGCGGATGGCCTTTCTTTCCCCGACCCCCCTAATCCGGATAATCACTCCCTCACCATTACAGGTCAAGAGTTGGTCACAGCCGTTTCCTCCTTCCGGACCGGCTCCGCTGGCGGCCTCGACGGCCTGAGTCCGCAGCACCTTAAGGACCTTATCTGTTCAGGCGCCGGGGCTGCTGGTGAATTGCTCTTGAAGGAGCTTACGGCTCTGATTAACCTTATGCTCTCCGGCAAGGTGAACGAAGCCGTCATCGACGTTCTGTACGGGGCAAATCTATGCGCCCTGCGTAAGAGGGATGGCGGCATTCGTCCAATTGCTGTGGGAACTACTTACCGTCGTATGGCAGCCAAGATTTGCTGTAAATTTTATGGTGAGGTTGTTTCGAAAAAATTTCAGCCCCTGCAGCTAGGATACGGCTCTAAAGGGGGCTGTGAGGCTGCCGTACACGCCTTGTCGACCTACCTAAATTCTGGCAAAGGAGAGGTCATTCTGAAGGTTGACATAAAGAATGCCTTCAATTCTGTTTATAGGGACACCTTGCTGGCAGAAACTAAAAAAGAAATACCTCAAATCTATAGTTTCCTTTGGCAATGCTACAGACATCCTTCTAAATTAATGTATCGGGACCACCTTTTGGAATCTGCTGTTGGCTGTCAACAAGGTGACCCCCTCGGACCAGTGATCTTTAGTTTAGCCATTCACCCAATTACTCGACAGCTAAATTCCAAATTTAACATTTGGTATCTTGACGATGGAACTTTGGGAGGCGATGTAGAAACCGTTTTAAAAGATCTACAATTCTTAGAAAATGAACTTCATTCCATTGGTCTTGATCTCAACCACTCGAAATGTGAACTTTATATGGCGGACAATACTGACAGACATCTGACACTCCCCAAGTTTAACGCAATAGCTCCAGAAATCAAAATTATTGAAAAAAGCTCTCTTCGTCTTCTTGGGTCTCCTGTCTTCGAGAATTCCTTTCCCGTTTTTATTGAAGAAAAAATACAAAATTTCAAAGGCGTTTCGGAAAGATTGTTCCAAATTAACATGCATTCGGCCTTAACCCTAATCCGTTATTGCTGTTTCGGCCCTAAATTAACATATTTCCTTCGCGCTTCCCATTTATGGAAGCACACTCACCTTTTAGAAAAAATGGACCAAATTATTCGACATACATTAACTTCGATTTTAAATGTGGCCATGGACGACCGAGCTTGGACACAAGCTACTCTTCCCATTCGTATGGGAGGCCTCGGCGTCCGCAAAATTTCTAGTGTTAGTTTACCGGCTTTCATATCCTCGGTCTACGGCACTGAAAAATTAATCAGGAAAATCCTAACCCTGTGGGGGTTAGGATTTTCCTGATTAATTTTGATGTGCCATGCTTCACCGAGGCTATGCATGCCTGGAGACTCGCTTGTCCGAATTCAGATCAACCTGATAATCCATCTTCCCAGAGAAAGTGGGATGAGCCGCTTTGCAGAGTAGTACAGAACAATTTACTTAACACGTCTGCTACTACTGCGGAGCGTGCGCGCCTGCTTGCTGTGGGTAAGTGGGAGTCGGGTCTTTGGCTTCATGCACTACCGTCGTCGAACATAGGCACTTTGTTAGACGACACTACTTTCCGCCTCGCTGCTTGCCTACGACTAGGAGCTCCTTCTTGTTCTCCCCATCGCTGTCACTGTGGCGAAGTTGTCAACAGCCTTGGACACCATGGCCTGTCTTGCAGCCGAAGTGCGGGCCGCTTAGCTCGGCACGCGAACATAAATGACATCATCCGACGAGCTCTTGTCACCGTCGGCGTTCCAGCTGTATTAGAACCTAATGGCTTGGCACGCGACGATGGCAAGAGACCGGACGGCATGTCTTTATTTCCTTGGAAGGTGGGTAGGCCTTTAGTGTGGGACGCAACTTGTGTCGATACTCTTGCGCCATCCCATCTTGCTGACTCGGCGTGCTGTGCAGGCGCTGCTGCTGCGGCTGCGGAAAACCTCAAACGGCGAAAGTATAATAACCTTATCGGCAATTATATTTTCGAGCCGTTTGGGGTTGAAACCCTCGGGCCGTGGGGTCCGAGTGCTCACGGTTTGTTCAACGAAATCTCCAAACGGCTTGTTGACACTTCCCGGGATCCAAGGGCTGGCCTTTACCTTGGCCAGAGGCTTAGCATTGCCATACAACGTGGCACTGCCGCCAGTCTCTTGGGTACTTTACCAGTCGACAGCGATGCAGAGGAATTTTTCGACGCCATATTTTAATTTGTTAATAGTTTTAGTTAGTTTAGGTTATTATATTTTATATTTTTGTTTGGTTAGTTTATATAGTTATTAGAAATAGGTAAGTAAAAATAAACTAAGTTCAAGGATGTTACAAAATTATTAAAGCAAGTTCAGGTATGTATAATGTTTGTGGTGTGTGAGTGTGTGTATGTGGGTGGAAGGTGGATGTGCGGGGTGCGTGGTGTGAGTAGGTGTATGTGAGGTAGGTAATGATTAAACTATAGAACTAATATATAGATACATACATATACACAAAATAAACCTTGGTCAGGAGAAATAACGATCGGTAGAGGAGAAAATTAGTGTAGGGCTCATTGTTAAGGGGCTGTTCGAGGGAAGTACTACCAATGTATTACTGATGCCTAGCATCGTTGCTGTCATCCTCTTTGAAGCGTAAGTGGGCTGCAGGATTCAACGTTGAATTACACACAGGCACAAGAACATTTCGGCCTTGTCCCTGGGATGGACACACGGTATAAAAATATGATTCAAAGTATAAATTTTATACTTAAGCGTGCACAGAATCTCAGTAGCAAACCAGAGCTGGCTTTGTGGCAATAGGCTCGCCGCCTGTTACTTGGGACTTAGAAAGAACTCGCGAAATGTGGGTGTACTGCAATGCTATTTGGTAACCATCTCACCGTGATAACTTAGGTGAAGTGAGCGTGGAGTGAGCTGTCAGTGTCATCCCACTGATGCTAGGGATTGACCATCGTTACATTTACAATCATAATCGAGATTTTAATAATATTTTTGATGCAAATTCCATTGATCATTGTATGTTACGTGACGTGTTTTGAAGAACAGCACAGTCTTTACTCGACTCGACCTACAGTCGCTTCTTCAAAACACGTCGCGACTGGGTGTGGGTAATGGGGATTGCGTTTACCTAATCATTTAACAATGGGTTCATAAAAACAAACAATGTCGGTGCGCATTTTCTTTAGTAGCTGTCTTAAACGTTTATGTTTTATATTTTACTTATAATTCGTTGTGACGCGCTCGCGCCTACGGCTATATTCTAATTCAATTAGAACATTGATTTTCTGACTGAAATTCTGTTTTGCTATTTTATTTTAAAACCCCCCAAAATAGTAGTGTTTGGGCACTTACATACTAGCTTTGAAATAATATAAAATGATCAAAAGTATTTGCATATATACAACGAGTAACAGAATAAACGTAACTATTAATAAAGGTATTTTTTTTCAAAAATTATGTATTTTGCAATACTGACCGCCATATTGAGCCAACGAAAATTAAATCTTATTTCAAGGCAATAAGACTCAATTTTAAATGCATAAAGTAATGCTATGGACAAAAAGATTTTCTTAATAATAATAGTTAGCTTTAAACGAAATTGTTTTGGTCATTGTATTGTGCTTTTAACTCAATACTGTAATTGGGGTGTATGAGGTCTTGCGTTAATTATGTTACATATTGTATAGATTATTAAAATCTCGATTATGATTTTAAATGTAATGCTTGGACAACCCCACTATCTGTTCTGTGGTCAACCCCTAGTATCAGTGGGATGACACTGATACCTCACTGCGCTCAAGTCTTCACGGTGAGATTTTTACAGAACCGACCGGCTGATACACCTCTGCCTACATCTTCACACAGTCCATCCATCAGAATCAGAATCAGAGTGTTTATTTGTGAAACATAGGTATTTACATAAAGATCTTAGGTTATTATACTCACGGCAAAACATAGCGCACATAGCGCTATGTTTTGCCGTGAAGGCGTACAAATATTGAAATAAAAACAAAAATCATAAAAATAACAATATTAAACTACTTACATAAGAAGAAAGCAAAATTACACTCTTACATGAGAAAAGGAACTACTTATATATCTTTATAAAATTTATAATAATAAAAAAAAAAACTTACTATAGTAACAGTCTTAAAAAATCTCGAAACAGTCTTTAAAAATTACATTGAATACATTTTTGTGTTTAAATATTAAACATTATTATCATTAATAAAATCTTCTACAGTATAATAACATTTTTCTATTAATAGTGAGTAGAGCATCTTTTTATATTTAATTAAGGGCAAATTTTTTATGTTATCAGGTATTTTATTATAAATTTTCGGAGCTATACCAAAAAAACTCTTTTTCATTAAAGCGGTTCTGCATTTTTTGTCGCACAGTTTGTTTGTATATTGAGAACGCATCGTTTCCTTGGTCTTCTTCTACTCTTATCCACATTCATACTCAAAACTTTCCTCACGACATTTTCTTAATTCCTCCGCGTCACATGCCTAGGTTTACAATCCAAGGGCAGACGAAACTGCTGAAGCTGACATCAATGCAGACAAAAAAACACCAATTCTCATCCCCAGTTTCGTAATACCTGTCTACTTCAATTTTTTTTCTCTAGAATTTCGGAGATCCGCATCGCGAAGGGTGTGCGGTTAGGGGTGGCCCCCGCAGAATGTAAATGTGACCCGTTGATAAATAAAGAAAGAGGTTAAACTGTTAGAGGTGGGCTGCGTAAACATCGTCTTGTTAAGGGCTGGCATGTCAGGGAAAATGGAGATGAGAATATGTTTTTTTTTTACTTTTGTTTGTATCATTACATATCGTTTCCTTGCTCTTGTTTCATGTTTATTATTGTATATATAAATGTATATATTTATGTAGATAAGTAAAGTTTTAAGTGTATCACGTATCTATTTGTTGTTTAATTATGTAAATGGTACACCACTGACTACCTGCAGTATTGTATCTGCTTTTCCCTTTAATCCATTCAAAGGTTGTCTATAAAAGATCGCTTTTAGCGATAAGACCGCCCAGTGTGTCACCCTATGTAACATTTCTACATTTATATCTGTAATTTTGATGGTGTACCTACATAATAAAGAGTATTCTATTCTTTTCAATAAGTTCTGAGTTTCTTGTTGGGAATTGTTTTAAGTTTACGTTATTTGAGTTCCATGCAATAGGACTGCTAGTTTATTGATATTATGTATAAAGAAAGCAGAATGTTTTATTTATTTATTTCAGGAAAAACAAACAGCAGCACAATATGAGGTAGTCATATTATAAAAATTATTACACTTGAAACAATTATGCTGCCCACTACGTTCTCCACAGATTACAATTTGAAGTACTTAAAACTAGCTAGTTGCATGTTGCTTCCCTTTTGGTCTTCTACAGACTGTGCTTCGGAGAGTGTCTAGCTTTGTACATCCAGTCAACATAATATTTGCAAACAGAAAATATAAAGTATTCCATGAGTTTTCCGCTCGGTGGCAACCCTGTTAGCTAATATGTGAGTGACAGATGGTCATAAATTACACACGTCACTAGATGTGTCCCGGGCGACGGGATCAAATGTTACAACTGTGGAGGGACGGTTCCGTATGTTTATTATTTTATTTATGTACTCTAGAGTTTCTAGAGTTGATTAGTTAGGAGATATGTTTACAGGTTAATATTAGAATCTAAACTTAATTTTTTTGTTATTGTAAAATTGGAATCTCTGTCTTACTAGGTTTGTAAATGATTAATGATTGTAGTTCTGAAAGTAGGTTTGTACAAACACTTTTACACGTCAATCATATTTTAAAAACTAGATGAGGTCGGCGTTTCCTATCTTACTACTCTGAGAAGCAAGGCCTAAACAAACACAGAGGTCACAGTCTCTTTTAAAGTCCAGATATAATCATGGTCAGATCATGTGAAGGCCATGTAAATTGGTGTCTGAAATAAGACTGGTTTTTGAGGAAAGAACCACACAGATTGAGTGGACCTGTCCAGTCAGTGCATGCATTTGTCAGTAATCATGCAGCTCTACTCAGAACTTACGGAGCTTAAGATTACTAGAAGTATCTTTAAAAAAATCAGATTAAGTATATGTCCATAATTAATTGTTAATTACAGAGGTCTTAAAACTATTTCAATGAAGCTAAGCTGCAATGTCCTCGTAATGTGCTAAAAAACATATAATTATGTGTATTCACTATTCACCCTGATCATAATTTCCGTGTTGCCAAGTGACTTATATACAAATGAGTTTAAATGAAGACGCTGTACCAAAAACTGGAAGGGTTTTCATTTCCCACCTTTTCGTACGGAACCCAGCATCTCATCGCGACACGAAGTAAGGTAAACAGGTTTATGAAGGTCTCGTCCCGCGGGCCACATTTAAGGGCGCCGTGTCCCGTGCCCATAACTGGTGCGCTCACCCTACGTTAATGATGTTCGATGTTCGATACATGTGTAATTTGTATTACTGATTCGTGGCTTTGGCTTGAAATAGATGCACTGACGTTAAGATTAAAACGGATTTTTTCAATAATAAATATCAAACTCAAACTCAAAGCATTTATTTCAATTAAACCATTTACAGGCACTTTTGAATTGTCAAGTGGTCGGTCAGTCAGAAATATGAAGCTAGTTGCCCATTCCAAAGCGTAGTAGGTACCTATGGAGAAGAACGGGCAAGAAACTCCATGGACACTCTTTTAAATTATATTGTTACATAAATATTAGTTACATCAAGACGTACACATTGAGTGTCCAGTGTACAGCTAATATAAATTTAAACAAAACAATCCATAATAAAATAATTAAAATAAGCCGTGGTGGCTAAGAGATGACCAGTCTCAACTGACAGCGCCCGTTCACGAACATGACGCATGGATCAGCACCATTCAGCTCAACCATTTTTAGCAATCAGGCTAAAATAATTATCGTAATGACCCTAAAATTAATGAAATCAATGTCAGTGATTGCCTTACTGCGGAGCCTAAGAACATCTTTTTTTTAAACGAATTTCCTTATCGCAAGCTTATACTCTGGCGAATGAGATCTAGACCGAAAAAAGTGTAGCATTTTGACAGTAACGACACTTATGATATAGTATATATATTTTTTTCTTGTTTTATTTAGTTACTCTTAGGGTGACTACATGACCTAAACGCAAGTATTATAATGCCTAAAAGTAAGATCCATTGCAGTAAACAAAATCAGAAAAATATATGATATTCTTTAGGATATATGCTAGCTTTAGAGAGTGTTGAAAACATAAAACAACTATTTTGGTACGATAGAAAAAAGTCACGAAGATACCTCCAAATGTTTCTTTTAGCGATTAAAATCCATACCAATATACATGCAATCATTCTGGTTATTTTTTCAGATTGTTCTTCAAGCAACGTATTAACGTTATAGTGTTTTCATTTTGAGTCAATAGATTTTTTTTTAAATAGAGAGTTGCTTCTTATTTTGCAATAAATTACAAGCTTTGTCATCGCGCTTCTCTTTCTTTTCTATGCAGTCCGACAGTGACCGTGCTTTAGCTGTTGTCAGCCCCTACGTTCTTAATTTATTTCAAAGTGCTTGTTATTTCATACATAATTTACAGCAAAAAGAATTTCGTTCTAACCGGGTTTCCCACGACACCTATCGACTTTTTGTAACTGTCAGATTAATGAGCTAACCCCCTTTATGTTACTTAAATCTAAGGAAATGATTACCTACCAAGCGTGCTCATTGCGTTTTGGCGACATGAGATATTTAAATCCAGATGTACCCCTCTGCCTAATTCATCGGGGATAACAGGCGTGATGTAATTGGTATTTGAGATGTTACGAAGATGGTTTTACGTAAAGTTGTTAGCACCATTACGTAAAAAATACATTGAAAATTACACAATGGTTCCACAGCAATAGTAACGACCCGATTATAAACACAACATATTTTGATGATCACCCTTTTATGTTCTTATCTCTACCTACTCGTTGAACTTGTGACGACAAAATAATGATAAATGATTTTATTTCTCTAAGTAGGTTTGTACAAAAAAATTTACACGTCAGTCATATTTTAAAAACTAGATGAGGTCGGCGTTTCCTATCTGACTACTCTGAGAATCTTTATCTTATATTTTATCTATAAATAAGTATCAATAACTATTAATAAGTTATAATAAGTTCATAACGATTAATAAGTAGGTATCACAGAATTCTTAAACTGTTCTTTAATTAACTAAACAAATATATATTTACATATTGCAGTGTCTTAGAGGGCCCGTAATTGTACCGTAGCTTTAAACCTTAAAGCCATTGTAAGATCTTATTCACAATATGAAACGCAAATGAAGATTATGAATATGAATATTTCGAAGCACCGTATGCTGCGCGTAATATCTTGGTCATACAAAAGCCAAATATACCTACAGCACTTCCAACGAGACAGCATGACACAGAAATCTTCCTTCCATTCAATTACCGATAACATTTGATACAATAAGCCAGGGTATTCCAAGGTATTTCAGGTTTTACCCGGGTATACCAGGGTATGGCAGGGTACAGCTCACCAATCCCACTGTTACGGGACACTCGTAAAGTTGCCCAAAGCAGGGATACACGCTATTAGTTGGTCTGTGGCCTGTGGCAAAGGTGGAAGCGGGGTTCAGGGAAAAAAAATCCTACACTCTAATTCATCATCGTCTGCCTGCATTTTCCCAACTATTTTGGGGTCAGCTTCCAGTCTCACCGAATGCAGCTGAATACCAGTATTTTACATAGAGCGACTGTCTATCTGACCTCCACAACCCAGTTACTGGGTAATACGATAACCCTGGGTAAGACTGGTTGTCAAACTTTTGGGCTTCTGACGACCCATAACAACAGTCAAAGATCCAAGAATGACAGCCGGGACCAACGGGTTAAAGTACTTTCCGAGGCACGAAGAGGTATCGGTGTGTAAAGATGGTCACCTATCTACGGACCAACCGTGGCAAGCGTAGCTTAACCTGATCGATCGGTCTTTGCGGCTGTTCTTATTATACTTAGCCACGAGCCACTACACTCTTTTTTGTTGTTCTATAAAGATTAATGAGAATGAGAGAATAGGGAATGTTGTTGTTTTACCAGAATGCTAAATATACATAGATAGGTACATTAGGGTTCTTCTAAAAAGATATACAGATTTGATTGAACATTGACATTGACAGAGGGGTATTAAATTACACTACGTATACTAAACGTCTTTAGCATTCATTCGATACGGTATAAAAATAAAAAGCATCAAAAATGAGTTTTTTTTTTCAAACCAACCAAATCGCTTACAAATCAGAATAAAACGCAACCACCCTTTGTAATGAAAGTGCAAGTGTGTGTGTATTTATTGCTTCCTTGTTTCCATTGCCATCTTTTTAGCGAAAATATTTGGTTGTACTTATGACTTGCGTCAGATGTAATCAGGTGTTATGAAAAATACATCGTGTTCAAACGGGGCAAAAAGTTAAAAAATCATTTGCGACTAAACTACTGCTCCTATTTAATTGATTTTTGGTACAAAGCTTAAAAATGGTACCTATTATAGGCAGTTTAAAGGAAAGCCCCTCTGTCGTATCAACTCTGTATATAAATCAAATTGAGTGTTGTACCAGACATTTGTTTAATTTCCAATAGTAAGGTATGGTCGCATAAGAACTTTTCTCTGTAGCTGTCACTGTGAAGATAACCCCCTTATTGCCCCGTCTGAAATGACCACCATATACATAAATTTGAAAAAGATTTCGAAGTTATGTGTTAGGTAAGGAAGGTACCTTATCTAAGCGCTACGCTTGCTACGACGTAGCTCCTCGCGTAGCGTATCGAAGAGACATAGAGAACTTTCCAAATACGGTATTGTGCAAATAAAATAAATTATATATTTTATTAACAAATGAGGGTACGAATGTTCTATTCTAAACAAAAACACAATGCACAAAGTTAGGAATATTTGAAAGGTGAAATAATACCGCTACCGCTCGTCTGTGGTACCGCCGCACCCTTTTGAGGTATCGATGGATACCGTGAGGCGTCGTGGTATTTTTACGGTTGTTAGCTTTTTATGGTGTCATCCATAGTCGCACTGGGGTGGAATGGCCACTGAAAAAATAAGATAGAAAAAAATACACAAAAAAAAACATTTTAATGACTTCTTTCACGTTATACGAAAATATTTGTTCTGCCGTGAGACAATTATTAAAAAAAAACTAAAACATTTGTATTTTTTTAAGAAACTGAAAACACACCAACACAAGCAAGAGTAATAAAAATAGCAAAGAAAAATAAAATAAATAAATTAAAAAGTTTCTTTCAAAATAAAAAAAAGCAAAAAGCCAACGTCACGCGGTGTTCCCAGGCGGTCACCCATCCAAGTACTGACCGCGCCCGATGTTGCTTAACTTCGGTGATCGGACGAGAACCGGTGTATTCAACGTAGTATGGACGTTGGCGAAAGCAGAACATAATTTATTATTCACTATCAAGCGTAGAACTTGCACTTATCTAGTTTAGATAAAACTTTAAAAAATATACATGACTAAACTTGAATTACTTACCTCGTATATAACTTCAACAAATGGTGTTCTATTTATAATTTATCTGGAAGACATTAGTCCCCGGACTGCAAAGAGAATTTTACCTCAATAAAATATTAATTATAATGAGGTAAAATTCTCTTTGCAGTCAGATAACAAAACACAACGGCCAATTCTCAACTCAGACTATACCAAAACATCTTCTAATACAATTTGACATGACAACATGTAACTCAGTATTTTTTACAGCTCTGCTAACTCCCTTATTACATAGGATTTGTTATATCTGATGTTATTACTTGGAGCGAGAGTTCGCGAGGCGATTTCATTGAAAGAGGTTCGTGTAAACAGGCTTGAGTATTACTGCATGTAATAATACTGTAGGTTTGTATTATACAAACACCTATAATAGGTGTAATGTTCACCCACATTTTGGTTGTAGTTACGTTTTCAGTCTCAAGTACTTATTAGAGCTATTATAGTTAACCATCTACTGTTATGCAGCGGGGTAATTACGGAACACACTTATAGCTTCGTCCACATATGTTATTTTGTCCGAACTGTTCTTCTGTTCTGTATCCGCGTCACGATCATTGAGTTCCCTTCAAAATGGTTGAGCTGAATGGTGCTGATCCATACGTCATGTTCGTGAACGGGCGCCGTCAGTAGGCACTGGTCATTTCTTAGCTGCCACGGCTTATTTTAATTCCATAATTGTTTTTATCTATTTATTACGGACGCTTTTAACGTGCACGTGTTTCTACATCGTTCTCACATGTATAATTACAACATGAATGATGTAACCACTTTTTTGTAACAATATTTTGATTTAAAAGAGTGTCCATGGAGTTTCTTGCCCGTTCTTCTCCATAGGTACCTACTACGCTTTGGAATGGGCAACTAGCTTCGTCTTTCTGACTGACCGACCCCTTGACAATTCAAAAGTGCCTGTAATTGGTTTATTTGAAATAAATGCTTTGAGTTTGAGTTTGATCCAAGGAGGCTAGTTTGGACGCCCGAGATCGGGGCGGACCTCGATGAGTTCTGAGGCGCTGCCACCGAAACGCCGCCGTACCGTTCTGAACTCAAACTCAAAGAATTTATTTCAAATAAACCAATTACAGGCACTTTTTAATTGTCAGGATGAAGCTAGTTGCCCAAAGCGTAGTAAGAAGAATTCCAAAGCGTAGTAGGTACCTATGGAGAAGAACGGGCAAGAAACTCCACGGACACTCTTTTAAATCAAAATGTTGTTACATAAAAGTGATTACATCATTCATGTTGAAATTATACCGTTGAGAACGTATGTAGAAAGACGTTCACGTTAAAAGCGTCCGTAATAAAAAAAAAGAACAGCGTCCAAACTAGCGTTCTTGGAGCGTGACGTGGAAACGGAACTGAGGAACGGTGCGGACCAAAGAACATATCTGGACGAAGCCTAAAATGACAATTGATCATTTTGGGAGTTCGGCCACGTGCATTACTTTATTTTCGTTGTCAAGCAGACCAATTAATTAAACTTATAAAGCAATGGATTAGAAATATTTTTAAACTTTCGGATTGTGATTGAAACTGTGTCCGCAATTAATGATAAATGATTTTATTTCTGTAAGTAGGTTTTTACAAACACTTTTACACGTCAATCATACTTTTTTTTTAAACTAGATGAGGTCGGCGTTTCCTATCTGACTACTCTAAGAAGAAAGGCCGAAACAAACTCAGAGGTCACAGTCTCTTTTAAAGTCCAGACAGAATCTTGGTCAGATCATGTGAAGGCTTTGTAGATCGGTGTCTGAAATGGTCTTTTGAGGAAAGAACCACACAGATTGAGTGGACCTGTCCAGTCAGTGCACGCAATTGTCAGCAATCGTGCAGCTCAACTCAGAACTTAAGGAGCTCAACGATTCGACGAACAATACCAAAGAAAGGACATTTGAGTAGGCCGCACAAGTTACTCAAACTGCCAGATCATGATTACACTAAGAGTAAAAATACAAAAAAAAGCAATGACCAACAAATTAAAAAAACAACAAATTAATTTAATTTTTGTTGTTATGTTTTTTGTGGTGTACAATAAAGAATATATAAATAAATAAATAGTTCTCACATTCACAATAGTTAAAATAATAGCTTAGTACTTTACAAAGTAAATACTCTTGTCATAGTCCTATAATTATTATGTATATAAAATTCATTAATGTCAATGTGTATATAAAAATCCGGACATAATCATTGAGGACCATGCAGATTGGTGTCTGAAATGGACTTTTGAGATTTGAATTAGGGTGTTGGATGTGAACGGAGAGAATTGTACTAGGTTATCTGCGCGGTTAATTTGTCCGACAGCCACGCTGTGAGTATCGTGGCCGTGGGTCGCAGTGGACCTTACATATCTCTGAGTTACTAACAGGTTTTTTGTCACTTTCATAAATAAGATTATAAGCATGCTGTTGTAGATATCTTGAATTATATTCTACTAAATTCGCTACTATTAATATTCTAATAATTTGTTGTATAAGTACCTAGTTGCTGTGTATTAGTCCTTACTGTTTATTTAATTTTATTGTGTTATAGTACCCATCTCTTAGCTGCCAAGGCTTATTTTAATTCCTGAACAGTTTTTTTTTTTTCGTTGTTGTATAATTTTAACATGAATGATGTTACTTACCAATTTTTCTAACAATATTTTGATAAGAGTGTCCATAGAGTTTCTTTTCCGTTCTTTTCTATAGGTACTTTCTTTCCCGTTCTTTTCTATAGGTACCTACTACGCTTTGGAACGGGAAACTCGCTTCATCTTTCTGAACGACCGACTCTTATGACAATTCAAAAGTGCCTGTAATTGACTTAATTGAAATAAATGCTTTGAGTTAGAGTTTGCGAAGCAAGTCTTTCAAGCTGAAAAAATTTAATTCACCGAAAGTTAAACGTTAGTCCGTCTACAACAAACCATCTCAAAAACAGCTAGGTAAACCACTCGAGATTCGGTCTGAATTCATTACTAACGTTACTTTATACTTCTGTCCCGGGGGATGGCTCGTGAGGATATTATCGCCATCCGCCTTTCATCCCCATCATCCGAGCAGTCACGGTCTGATTGTGTTGGGGCGAGGGGATGGAGGTGGATGAGAGTGAGGCAGGAAAATAAATATTTTTTAAGTGAAACTTGTTAGTCGGCAATTCGATAATTGGACGAAAATTAAGAGTGAAATTTCTATGACGCGTCACGTTTAGATACATTTCGTTATATGAGAGAAAAGAAAAATGTTAAAATGTTTGAAAAACCTCTTTCTATCTCTCACACGAAATCTCTCGTATTCTTTACTTTTATGATGTCTCACTTCTATTGCGCATACGGTGTTGCACGCGAATATTATTGAATTATTCAAAACAAATCATTAAAAAAATTAATCTTTATTGCAGACCACATGAATGATTTTTTTATAAAAATAAGTTAATACAAAACACAAATTCACGCCTTACCAAATACCCGACTACAAACAACACGAGAAAACAAGACGTAATTGTATGAAACTATAGTCAGCGCTTTATCAACTGAGTCGTAAGACCATAAATGTCAATATAGATAGAAATGTGCAGCGCGCTGGGACCGTTAACGGTAAACGGCTACCTGCTTACGTGGTGTTGATGAGTCACTAATGATCTGGATGCTTGTATGAACAAGATACGATAATAAACGTTACTTATCTATTCTTTTATTGTTACGCCCTTCACTAAGCGGCTCCATAAGACCCGTAAGTGCAAGCGAGATAGACATAGGGAAATGATTAATGGCCCGACGACTCAGTTGATAATGCGCTTACTATAAGCATTTACTTACATGGCGTAATAAGTACTTATTATGTCATTGGGATCTTTCATTGAAAATTCTCAGTAACCGGTGTCTGAATTTGTGTCCGGTTGAAGGCAATAGACTCACCCCCTACTCTACCCCATGGACTTAAACAACAAGCCAAAGGAGGATGTAACACCTAACGGTTCCGTTTACCCCTTCGAGGCATACTTACAAGCGTGATGTTATCGTGTGTGACGTCAAACATGACAAAAAAAAGAAACCAATGCTTTAGCGTCCGAAATTTTTAAACTGTGAACCTTTTGAATTACGATTTACTAGTATTTTGTATTAATTACCGCATTTTACAGAAAATAAGTGGTGCGAAGCAGTGGTGGCCCAGTGGTAACGGTCGTGAAATACGAGTTGTAGGTCGTAAGTTCAAATCCAGACAGGCGCTTTACTTTGTGTAAATTATTCATCACCACTGCTCTAAAAACGGTGAAGCAAATCATTGTGAGGAAACCGGCATGTCCTAGAACCAAAAATTCAAAGACATGTGACATCCTCCAACCCGCACTGGGCTTGCGTGGTGAATTACCGCCCACTCCCTCTCATCGAGAGGAGGCCTGTGTCCCAGCAGTGGGAACAGTATAGGCTGATTATGCTTATGCTATGCTAAAGCAAATAAATGACTTTCAAATTCATTTATTTGTCCGAATGTGGTACAATACATGGTCTTAAATTAATAAATGGTCTTATCACATTCTGCCACGTGGCAAATACGTGGCTTGGCGCGCATTTATCAGCATTGCGATTCTGTAAGCATCTCACCGTGAAAACTTAGGTGAAGTGAGCGTGGAGTGAGCTGTCAGTGTCATCCCACTAATGCTTGATCAATCCCTAGCATCAGTGGGATGACACTGACAGCTCACGCCACGCTCACGCACGCACGCACGCACGCACGCTTTCTTCACGGTGAGATTGTTACAGAATCGACCGGCTGGTACACAAGTAAAATAATAAAAATACAAAAATGAAAATATTAGGATATTACGTTAACTTCAACGTCACTGAAAATTTGCCCATTTTCAGCACTTCCATGGTCAGGTAAAAATAAACATGAGTAAACGAAATACTGAAGACGGCCACCGTGTGATTTTAATAAAAATCAGTCATACCCCTCGGCCTACAAGAACAATAATGATAAAATAATCTATTCTTAGTAATACTAGATTCTGCACGCGACTTCGTTTGCGTGGAAGTCATAAGATACACAATATACTAAAATTATAGCTAGTTTATTATATAACTTCCTCGTCTCCCGACCCATCGTATCGCATCGCCCGCCCGCTGTATTACTTCGTTTTCACTTAGCGTACTTTATGACTTTTTTTCTTTTTGCTCGGCTCCTAAGGGTCTTAGTGTGATGTTATAGCCTTCTTGAAGAGTTAGGCTATCATATTATGCGAAAATAATTGTTTGTATTTCCAGAGATTAACGCGTTCAAACAAAAAAAAACAAATTCATCAGCTATAATATATTACTATATAAAAGAAAACTGGCACTTTGAACCACTTAGTGAGTAGCTGGTATCGCAAATACAAGATAAAACATAAAAGATTATTCAACAGATAAACGCCTACTGTAATACGTAAACAACAGGAAATAAGATATATATCTAAAAACATGTTAAATCCATTAAATATTGCACGATTTGCTATCTTTTCAAATTACTTTAACGTACTTCTTATTTTAAGAAATACACAATACAATCAATCATGATTTTGTTGTAATTATATAAGCCTATGATATAGATAGTGTGTGATTTCATTATTTCGCCTTCCTTCATCCGAGTGCCCACTTAGTTTTTCGAGACATCGCCAAGCGATTGGTCAACTCTTCACGTGACCAGAGCGCTGGCCTATTTTTTGGGCAGCAGAATCAGCTTTTGGACACTTCCTGTTGACAGCGATGCGGATGAATTTTTCGATGCTCTTTGATTAATTTTTTTATACAATACTTGTACATATTATTATTTTAAGACTGAGTTTTTTTTTAATTATGTAATATTAGTTCAGGTTGTTTAAATGGATATTAAAGAAATTAAGCCTATGATTAATAGTTTCAATTATGAAAGCCGGATAAAATTGAGTGAGAGTCTAAGTGTTAAACTAACAATCTACATCTTCCTCGTAGTGGTCTGGCCAAGATTACGTCTGGACTTTAAAGATTGTTACGTTTTTTTGCTCATATTCTTCGGATAGGGCACACCGAACTCATCTAATTTTAAAACGTCAGATATTTGTGACGTCTAAAAATATTTATTTGAACCAATTTACTGAAATATATAAAACAAATGCTTGCAATAAAATCACAGTACTGCATAAACCCGTCCAAACAATAGCGGTGAGAAATCCAAAGCTTTTAAATTCCATTTAGCGCATTACGACGTGATGTTATTTATACTGTAAATATTTTGTAAACACCTCGTCACTGCACCTGGGCGCGTCTGGTATTGAAAATACATAACAAAACTGAAAAGAAGTGATAAAATTATAACAGAATGCCTGTAATCTCTACAGGAAAAATACAACACCCAAGTTACGTTACACAAGTTCCATATAACAAGGAGTTTCTGCTTATATGTGTCTATTATTGTCCCACTGCAGGATTAGGGACTCTTCTCATAAGGAGAAGGCACGAGCATTGATCACCACGCTTGCTCAAGACGGGTTGGCGATTTCAAACAGTTTCCTCACGATGTTTTCCTTCGCCGATGTGACTTTTCAATTCACATATCGACGATGAACTACCAATAATCTTCTATCTAATTTAAAAAAAAATCAAATATCGTGTTAGGAAGTTTTGCTAGTACACGCCAAATAACATTTTACGTCGATTGGCATTAAAAACAAAAATTAAAAATAAAAGTTAGGAGGTTGTATTGGTCGCAGGCCGATTCTCGGCCACCGTAGGCGCGGGCTTGCGAACGGCGAGCAATGGGCAGCTCGCCGTTCGATAAGGACCAGGCCCGGGTCGACGGCGCGTTGTGTTCCACGCGCGCCTCAAAGAGATGTCAGCACCAATGACGGGGTTTGCTAGGACCGATGCCTGCTAGGGTTGCGGAAAAGTCCAAGAGGGTTACCGTGGCCCCTGGCACAGGCAACTGAAGGAACACGGGTGGGTTTTAGTCAGTAAGAGTCTGACACGCCCTCCTGCTCTGCCCAGAGCGGGAGAAGTTATTTGATGCTTTCCCACCCACAAAAAAAAAAAAAAAAAGGAGGTTGTATTGGTAGTTCATCGTCGATGTGTTTTCTGAGTTAATCTTGGAGTTTCTGCCTAACCGAGCACAAATCGAGATCCCGGGTTGCTACTGAAAATTCCTTAATGAAAATCCCAATAAAGCTGCCTATCATTGACCCACTGCAGGACAAAGCCCCCTTCTCATACAGAGTAGGCACGAGCATTGATCACCACGCGCGCTCAAGACGGGTTGGCGATATCAGACTTATAGTTAAACTTTAAATTAGACTAGGTTTCCTCACAATGTTTTCCTTCACCAATGCCAGTAATGTTCAAAATAAACTTAGAAAGTACATATGAACATTTGGTAATTGCCCGGATTTGAACCCACAACCAAACTGCCTGTCTACGCAATATACCTACAGTTCTATGATAAAGCTTGTCCAAAGATGTTCTCAGATCATACAGCTATTCCTGCCAACCCTATTGTTGGGGTTGTGTTAATACATATATTGGTAGCGACCCTGCCTTCTGAGCCGCTGGTCCCGGGTTCGATCCCCGGACAAGTCAAACATTTGTGTGCATGAACAAGTCTGTTTGACCTGTGTCTGGATGTGTATATGTATATAAGTATGTATATCAGTCAGTTACCGTAGTACAGGCTCTGCCTGGTTCGGGACCTGAAGACCTTGTGTGGATGTTGTCTAGTAAAAAAAACCCTGATGACTTTTCTAAGGCCAGCGTTGATGGATCCTGGTGACAGGACTGGCAGGTATACATTTATTTTAAATTTCAGGCGGCAGTAAACACTATCCAGCATGCCATCGGGCTGATTGTAAGCAAGTTTAGTAGCGGGGCAGTCTTCTTAGTGCAAAGGCAATTGCAGCCGTTCGACGAGTGACGCGACGGCGGCTGCCGTCTAGAACATGCCGCTTGTGTATTTGAGTACCGTACTCAAATACACAAGCGGCAGGTTGTCGGCGGCATAAGTTGGCTACCCGTAATCACCAAGCTTCTATAGTGATCCACACAACACTGAAAAACCGTGCCTAAACACGACGTAGGTATATGCCGCGCCGTGTGAACAAAGTGCGTCTCACGAACTCACTTGTCACTCATGTTGCATGAGTATTTGTAGCTCAACTCCAGTAATAGAATATAATATAATAATATTAAAAACAGGTCAGGGCCAAGTGCGTAGTACAAGCAACCGGGCGTTGTGCCGGCGTGATTTATGAACGTAAACGAAGCTAAAGGAATAAGGATAGTAAAGGGTTGTGTTCTGAAGTTCCTGCCTACCCCCATGAGAAGAACGAGTGAGTTTATGTATGTATAATTTAAATCATATTTGAGGATTACAGTCAAAAAGATTACGGCATTCGGTTAGACACCAATAATTTTGTATTTAAGCAGAGTAGTGTAAAATAACTGGGTCAGCCATTATTAAGTTATGTTGCAAGTGAACTATTTTGGAAGTTGCTCGCTATCGTGAAATATGCGAGGTTCCTCTTACGTCGAATAACGGTGCAATTGTGTCTGCATTGTTCGGAAACTATGTGTTTTGGCAACACCTAGGTACTTAACCGGTCTTTTGAAATAACTTACAAGAAGTGTAATTACAAATGACAACACAGATCGAATACGACAAACCACACACACCATAAACACACACACAACAGACCAGTTTAAGAAAACATTGAAAAAAAATACTGACAGAAAAAGCCTATTAAAATTTTAATGAATTTTTAAATGATAAATCGCTCTGATACTGACTCGTGAGATACTGACTGAATCTATTCTATTTATTTTGAATCGCATGACTATGTGATCTAATTTTTTGTTGATTTATTTATTATTCTTTGTATTTTTATTTTTAAATCTACACCAGCCATGGTTAAACATGTTGAGCCAAAAAAATACCTTATAACACATATAATAAGCATCATACCATATACATATATTATATAAGCATGTTTTTGGAAACAAATGAATCTGAATCAGAATCTGAAATGGATAAGTTATACTAAGCTATGGCCCCCGTTTGAGCTCCATAAGTTCTGAGTTGAGCTGCACGATTACTGACACAAGCGTGCACTGACTTGACAGGTCCACTCAATCTGTGTGTTTATTTCCCCAAAAGCCTATTTCAGACACCGATCTATAGAGTATTCACATGATTTGACCAAGATTGTGTCTGGGCTATATAAGAGCCTCTGAGTTTGTTTCGGCGTTTCTTCTCAGAGTTGTCAGATAGGAAACGCTGACCTCATCTAGTATAAAAAAAATATGATTGACGTGTAAAGGTGTTTGTAGAGAGGCGTCACGGCGTCCTCACCTGCCGCCTGACGCAGGTCCTCACCGGACACGGATGTTTCGGAAGGTTCCTGCACATCATCAGGCGAGAGGAAACGTCCGGGTGTCACCACTGCGATGATCGCCCCGAGGACACGATGGAGCATACGGTGGGGGCCTGCCCTGCATGGGCGGAGCACCGCCGTGTCCTCGTAGAGGCGATCGGCAGCGGCGGCGACCTCTCACGCCCGGCCCTGGTTCAAGCAATGGTCCGGGGCGAGGGGGAGTGGGAGGTAGTCACCTTCTTCTGCGAAGCAGTCATGCTAGCGAAGGAGGTGGCGGGGAGGGAGAGGGAGAGAGTCTCCCGTCCAAGCCGCCGCGGTGGACGCTCCGGGCGTCGGGAGCCGCGTGACGACTCCCGGCCACCGTAGGCGCGGGCCTGCGGGCGGTGAGTAATGGGTAGCTCACCGTCCGATCAGGACCAGGCCCGTGCTGGACGGCGCGTACGTGTTCCACGCGCACCTTAAAGAGATGTCAGCATCGAAGAGGGGGCCCACTAGGGCCCAAGCCTGCCGGGAAAGCGGGATCATCCGAAAGGGGTACCGCTGACCCGGAACATAAAGGACTAAGGAAGGAACACGGGTGGGTTTTAGTCAGTAAGAGTCTGACACTCCCTTCCGCTCCACCCAGAGCGGGAAGGGTCATTTGATGATTTCCCATCCTCATAAAAAAAGGTGTTTGTACAAACCTACTTACAGAAACAAAATGATCTAACTTAAAGAAGGAACAAAAATTACGGAGAATTTTTTTTACGTAACTTGCATGAAAGCATGATGCAATAATAATTTGCTTTAAATCAATTAATTGTTTACTGGTATTATAAAAACTCATGTCATAGGTAGGTAGGTCTATAAATCTTCTCACACTATCTTTTTATTACGGACGCTTTTAACGTGCACTTCTTTCTACATCGTTCTCACATGTATAATTACAACATGAATGATGTAACCACTTTTTTGTAACAATATTATGATTTAAAAGCGTGCCCATGGAGTTTCTTGCCCGTTCTTCTCCAAACTCAAACTCAAAGCATTTATTTCAATTAAACCATTTACAGGCACTTTTGAATTGTCAAGTGGTCGGTCAGTCAGAAATATGAAGCTAGTTGCCCATTCCAAAGCGTAGTAGGTATATGTAGAAGAACGGGCAAGAAACTCCATGGACACTCTTTTAAATTATATTGTTACATAAATATTAGTTACATCAATAATCTTGTATATAGGTATAATTATATGTGAGAACGATGTAAATAAGACGTACACATAGTGTCCAGTGTACAGCTAATATAAATTCAAACAAAACCATCCATAATAAAATAATTAAAATAAGCCGTGGTGGCTAAGAGATGACCAGTCCCAACTGACAGCGCCCGTTCACGAACATGACGCATGGATCAGCACCATTCAGCTCAACCATTTTGAAGGGAGCTAAATGATCCAACACACGCGCCACCGTCAGCGAGACATTTGAGTGAGCATGACATCTATCAGCCGCCAGGGCACATTCAAGTCCGGCCACCTTAGGCGCGGGCTTGCGAACGGCGAGCAATGGGAAGCTCGCCGTTCGATAAGGACCAGGCCCGGGTCGACTGCGCGTTGTGTTCCACGCGCGCCTCAAAGAGATGTCAGCACCAATGACGGGGTTTGCTAGGACCGATGCCTGCTAGGGTTGCGGAAAAGTCCAAGAGGGTTACCGTGGCCCCTGGCACAGGCAACTGAAGGAACACGGGTGGGTTTTAGTCAGTAAGAGTCTGACACGCCCTCCTGCTCTGCCCAGAGCGGGAGAAGTTATTTGATGACTTACCACCGAAAAAAAAAAAAAAAATGGGCACATTCAAGTCAATGAAAGACATTACCCGGTAAATGGTAGCTCGATAGTACACAGTACTCACACTTGTCCTATGCAATTACACACATCAAAAGTGTCTAGGGATCAAGCATTTTTATGCGGATTTCTTGAGATTAAGATGTGGCTTTGTAATAAATTTATGATTTTATAAATTTATATGGATCCTTTTTGGTGCATTTCATAATTTGAATCAGGAACTGTGAATCAAATTCGAGTAAAAGATGAAAATCAGCTGTCAATATTTTCCCTATAAAAACATACAACGCATTGAAGACATTATTAGTGCTACTGTTTCCCTACTACTGATTAAAACCAACGTTATTATGGAGCGGCGACGTCATTTAAGCAGGGAAGAAATGCTCAGAGCCGTGGGAATGATAGAAGCTGGTTCCCGGCAACGTACTGTGGCTTTAGCTCTGAATACAAGTCAGAGTGTTATCAGTCGACTTTGGACACGTTACCGAAGCACTGGTACCGTGGCTGAGCGCCATGGAGGACGGTATCGCTGCACCACACGGAGACAAGACCGATACATTCAAATCTTAACTCGAAGAGCTCCAACAATAACCGCCATGATGTTAGCCGTGAGGCTTCATCACTCTTCAGGGAACTTAATTAGCGACCAAACAGTCAGAAACCGCTTGCATGAAGTGAACCTTCATTCCCGAAGACCGCTACGGGTACCACCTATAGCAATGCACAATCGTAGGATTCGATATCAATGGGCTCTTGAACACAGAAATTGGGCAGAAGAACAATGGCGTTTCGTGTGCTTTTCTGATGAGTCTCGTTTTGGTATGAGACCGGATACAAGACGTATACGACACTGGAGAACCCCTGGACGCCAACAGCGATTAAAATCCTGCCAGGAAGTCCATCCTTATAGTGGTGGAACCATCATGGTATGGGCGGGTATTTGGATCGGCGGAAGAACTGAGTTGATTTGGATCAGAGGCAACCTCAACGCTCAAATTTATGCTGAGACGATTGTATCAGACGTCATCGTTCCTCTACAAGTGCAAATCGGTCCCTTATTTCAGTGAATGCATGATAATGCACGACCGCACACCGCAAGAGTTGTAAGACAGACTCTCGCCGCAGCTAACATCAATGTCCTGCCCTGGCCTGCTCAGTCGCCAGACTTGAACCCGATTGAGCATGCATGGGATATGCTACAGAGAAGAGCTCTGCCGAATATGGAGGGTATCCAGTCGCAAGAAGACCTTTTTTTGTTGTTGCAACGAACATGGGCGGCCATTCCACAGCGTGATTTGGATGAACTCATTTTGAGTATGCCAAACCGATGTTCTTGTGTTGTTAGTGTTCGCGGTAGAAACACGGATTATTAATTGTTTAAGTTACCCAATAAAATTTTAAAGAAAACTGTTATTTCAGTCTTTTTTTCGAACTTTTGTGTTAGTGGTTCAAATGTCAAAAATCCCTTTATTAGGAAAATGGCAAATTTCTTTATTAATGCAAAGGTGACTTGGTTTATCGTTACTGTGACAAACGAAAACACTTTATTTTATGAATCCTTAAAGAAAATTTTAATTAATATCAATCAGGAGAAAAGTTATTGCAAAAATATATGTTGATCCCTAGACACTTTTGATGTGTGTATATAATACAAAGGAGATTGAGTTTATACAATGCAAAGGTAGTCTTACAATCTTCAGCAGCTCCAACAGTATTTTCAAATGTTAATCAATTAGTTGAGGTTGTGGAGCAGGACCAGCATTGAGCCAGGCATTTTTATCAGCGATATAACCCCAACTTATAATATGCCTGGCTGCATAGTGTGCGTTTTATACAAACTTTGAATTTCGTGTCATTCAGTTGAAGTATGTGGGGAGGTATTTTGTTGTAACATTTTAAACTGTACCCCATGAAAGATGAATCTACTTTAGCCAGTCTGAAACCTGGTTGAACTGATAGGTCCCTATTTCTGGTACTATAATTATGTCTATCACCTCTTTTAGTAAAAAGATGTACATTTTTTCTTACAGTAGGTACATGATGTTTTCATAGATATATTGTACAAGGTACCGTCAAGATCTTAATAACCTTAAACAGTTCCCTTAGAGAATCGCGCCTGCGGAGATTATATATGGCTCTGATGGCTCTTTTCTGCAGAATAAAAATAGAATCGACGTCTGCAGCCCGTCCCCAAAGTAAAATACCGTAAGACATGATACTATGAAAGTAACTAAAATAGACTAGCCTCGCGGTATCTACATCGGTAAATTGACGGATTTTTTCTGACAGCATATGCTGCTGAACTTAGCCGTCCCGCCAGAGATGTTAAATGAGAACCCCATTGTAGCCTCGAGTCGAGCGTGATCCCCAGGAAAACAGTTTTATCGACGAATTCTAGTTTCTCTTGATTCAATACTATCTCACAATCACTACTTTTGACATTAGGTAAAGAAAATCGTATACACTTAGTTTTTTTCCCATTTAATACTAAATTATTAGCAGTGAACCAATTATGGACCTGCATTAGGGCGTTATTAACGTCGTCAAAATATGTAGCACTTCTTTCTACCATAAAAATTAAAGAAGTATCGTCAGCAAATAACACCATTTGTGGTTGATTTTTTAATAAATAGAGTAGATCATTAATATACACTAAAAACAGGAAAGGACCCAATATCGAGCCTTGTGGAACTCCCATTTCTACTTTTAAACTAAGTGAATTGACACCGTTTATTTGAACTTGCTGCTGCCTATCCTTTAAATAAGATTTTACTAGACTGAGCGCAAGTATTCCAAGTCCATAATGCTTAAGTTTCAAGAGCAAGGTTTCGTGATCGACGCAATCAAATGCCTTGGAGAGGTCACAAAAGATTCCTATGGCGTCTTGGGCCTCTTCCCACGCCGTAAATATGTGTTTTAATAAGGTGACCCCGGCGTCAGTCGTACAACGTCCCTTGGTGAAACCATACTGTTGATTGTGTAAAATTTTATTGGTGTTAAAACGAATGAGCATTTGATTAAGCATTACCTTTTCAAATACCATAGGTAGCTACTACGCTTTGGAATGGGCAACTAGCTTCATCTTTCTGACTGACCGACCCATTGACCATTCAAAAGTGCCTGTAATTGGTTTATTTGAAATAAATGACAGCTTACTTCACCTAAGCTTTCAAGGTGTGATTTTGACAGAATAGACATGTCAGCACCAAATGACGGGGTCCGCTAGGGCCGATGCCTGCCAGGGTTGCCGGAAAGTCTGAAAGGGTTACCGTGGCCCCTGGCACAGGCAGCTGAAGGAACACGGGTTGGTTTTAGTCAGTAAGAGTCTGACACGCCCTCCCGCTCCACACAGAGCGCGAGAAAATATATTTAGATGATTTCCCACCCTTAAAAAAAAGGTATTCCAAAGCGAGTGCTTGTCAGATTGCCCTCCTAGAGATTAGGTCAAGTTAGCTAGAATACGTTATGTAACAATAAGATTAAGGGAACAAACAGCTCGACTCTGATTGTACATCTAACTGACTACTGAAGTTTAACTAGCTAATTTTGTTAAATAACGGTGCTATTTCATAGGATTGCTGTTTTGGTGGTAAAGGAAACCATCCTTTAAATTGTGCTGGGGTTGTTATGATTTTATGATTATACAGGGTTACGTGTAATTCGACGTATATCCGTCAGGCAGGAGCTGGTACGGGTGGCAAAATGGAACAAATTGAAGCCCCCATAAGTATGGCCGAAATTCAAGATTTTTTTAGGAGACGACATTTTTTGAAACGTAAAATGAAAATATTGGTAAGATATTATTCTTAAATCGCTCATCATTTTAATTAATTTGTTGACTATTGTACTTTTAATTATGTTCATAGCTTAATTGAAGTGCTAGCTACAATATAATTTTTAATGGTACCCATTCAATATGTATAGATTTTTAATTTTATTTGGAAAAAAAATTCTAGTTTTGGGTAAATATTAAAAAACCCTTAAAATTAAAATATCTCGAAAACTATTGAATTTCGGCCATACATAAGGGGGTTCAATTTGTTGAATTTTGCCCCCCATATCAGGTCCTGACGGATAAACGTCAAATTACAAGTAACCCTGTGGGTACACATCGGCCTATAATGTGTCCACTGCTGGGACACATACCTCCTCTCTGTGAGAGGGAGTGGGTCGTAATCCACCACGCGGGCCCAGTGCGGGTTGTTAGATGTCACATGTCTTCGAATTTTTGGTTCTAGGACATGCTGGTTTTCACACGATGTTTGTTGTGTGTTTGATGTTTTATTAAAAAGTAATTTACGTATGTCTATTACTAAGGAAGTGCTACAAAAACGGAATAATTACATTCAAAGCATTTGTTTTTCTTTTTAAGTAAGGTAGTTTTTTCTAAGTTGTGTGGAAAAACTGCAATGCGTAAAATAATTATACTAAAGCGCCTTCTTTTCATTGGGCTAGGTAGGCAGAAACGACAGCACGCCATCATCGCCACGTAATATTTATACAACTTAACAATTGTTTGCTTCCCCAACAAAATAAATAAATACGTAAATGCATTAAATACAAAATACAACACAATAGCTACTGCATAACACACGATTTATCACTATCTGAATAATTTTGAAGGATATTGCTAATACATTGCTTCATATGTTCGAAAAATTTGTCCGCTCAACAACGTAAATAAGGCAATGAATATTGTCAAACTGTGAAAATGAATTTAGTTTTGATTTATTCTGGTAGCGTGTTACGCAACTACGATTACGGAATGAGGATCATTCACAAAAATCTACTTTTAATTAAACGAATCAAAACACACTGACACGTGTCTACACTATCTGGACAAGTCCACTCAAAACTGGTTTCCTCAAGAGATCATCTCAGACATTGACCTACTCGGTCCTCATTGTGATCTGACTATGACAATGTAAGGACAGCGTAAAGGCTCTTTCAAACAGGCGCGACACGCGACCTGAATCGTACGCGACAAAGAGGACCCACTCGCGCTCTTGTTGCCGTTGTTTTTATGTTGAAGAAGTTGCGCCTGTTTGTAGGACCTGGTTAAGTGGGCTCTGGATATGTGAAGAACCTCTACCACTGTTAATTACAATGAGGTCCCGACATTTTTGCATTGAAATACCTTTGTTACTGGGATTAATTAAACCTTTATAACTGAGAATGCATTTGTACGATTTATTCGATAAGTCTACCTCTATAATTGGATCTTTGTAGTTTAGCTCTGGCGGCTGAGAGTATGGCATGCTCACTCAAATGTTTCGCTGGTGGTGGCGTGTATATTGACCATTAAGATCCCTTCAAAATGGTTGAGCTGAATGGTGCTGATCCATACGTTATGTTCGTGAACGGGCGCCGTCAGTAGGCACTGGTCATCTCTTAGCTGCCACGGTTTATTTGAATTCCTGAATTGCTATTTAGATCTTTTTATTACACACGCTTTTAACGTGCACGTCTTTCTACATCGTTCTCACATGTATAATTTCAACATGAATGATGTAACCACTTTTTTGTAACAAGATTTTGATTTAAAAGAGTGTCCATGGAGTTTCTTGCCCGTTCTTCTCCATAGGTAGGTACCTACTACGCTTTGGAATGGGCAACTAGCTTCATCTTTCTGACTGACCGACCCTTTGACAATTCAAAAGTGCCTGTAATTGGTTTATTTGAAATAAATGCTTTGAGTTAGAGTTTTTTAATAGCCTTTATAAGTAAGACAACTATTAATAAAAAATAAACTGAAATAAAAACTATTTATTTCAGATTTACGAAATCCATAGAATGTTAGTAGGTACAGTAAGAAAAACTTAAACAATTAGTGTTAGTAACTAAAACATTAAAGAATACAAAGACATTTTTAATAAACCATTATTTCATCATAAGGGTCCTGACCCAGTGTTGGACGTACCGCGTGTCCAACCTATCCTCTATAACGGTCAGGATGCATTCATAATTTATCATTTTGAATATTAGTCTGGACTGGTCGCGACAAGTTTCTCCTCTACTCTATAAATAAAAAACGGACATTTCCACCTGTCTTAGCGCGGCCCTTTGTAAATAAGACAGCTGTCATTCGAAACCTGACAATTTGGGACACTGGGTAAATGAAAACTATGAAAAGCTTCTTTAAGTGATAAATAATCCTAGATCCCTTGAGATCCAGCCGATCTATTCTGTTAAAATCGCTCCTTCAACGCTTAGAATGTATTCAAAAGAAGTTCGTTAGAAGGATCTTGGCAATAGCTGGTGTTCAACGTACAATTAAGCACTATGATATTAGAATGAGTCACTTCAAAATGAAGTCGTTGCAATGGCGTAGTGATCTCCTAGTTTTAACTTTCATATCTAAAGCTGTAAATCAGGCTGTGGATTGCCCAGGTTTGGTGATCAGCTGAGCATGAATGTGCCTAAATCGTCCGCCAGAGTTCAAAATTATAGACATTTCTCGATGAAATCTAGTCGAAACAAATACGGATACAATGAATGCGCCCCTTTCCCTATATCCTCAGATGATGCAATGACTTGTTCCACAGTTGCGATCTTGACGTTTTCGGTGGTAAACTATGTAGGTATATTTAAGAAAAATATCTTTAATAAAATGTAAAGTGTTATTACAAAAAACCCAGCATTTAAAAGCTATAACGTAGTATTAACCTTTTTTTAAATTGTTTAATATTGTTACTTATTTATTGTTTAATGTTTCTAAATTGTATAATTGTTTCTTATTTTAATGGATAATGTTCTACTATGTACGCTAATTGATAGTGTCGAGCTTTCCCACAATTTATATAGATACGAGTACATGAAAGAAAGAAAGAAAATGCGTTTATTTGCGGTAAACATGACGCAAAAAATAACACTAACACTGAAAATATGAAAAGGTTGGGGGAAACATGCGTCACATCCACGCAAAACGGCTATCGCTCAGCATTATACCGCGACCCTATGCAAGACAGAGCCCCAGCGCTGGTTTTCAGCGACAGCCATGCGAGTTACATGCGAGGTCTATATTATGACAAAGACTTTTGGTTACCTAATGCTGTGTATGCATTTAGTTGGTAAGCCTCTTCTTTCTAAATTCCGTGGTAAGCCTTTAAATAAATAAATAAATCCCTTGCATCAGGTGGAATGACAGGCCCACTTCACTTAAGTTTTCGCGGTTAGATCTTTACAGAATAGAGCGGATGTTTACACTGTAACTGTTTGGACTTTAAAAGATACTGTGACCTCTGAGTTAGTTTCGGTGTTTCTTCTAAGATCAATCGGCTAAGAAACCACGACCTCATCTAGTTTTAATAAAAAAATAGACGTGTATCACAAACGTGATTTTTTTAACCGATTTACGAAAAAGTACCTACCTACTTATCATAAATCATATAATTATCATTTAAAGCTAAATAAAATCTTTTTTAAATATAAATTATTATGAAGTAGGTATCTCCTAGGAGATAGCTAAGCAGTTTTTTTTTTGTTTTTAAAATACCGCAGGACATTTTGAACCGTGCAACATCACAAAACACGATACAAAAATATAAATATTAATAATATTATGTTAAATCCGTCACGATGAGGGGTAGCCAGCGAGTGAGGTAGTAAGACAAATCTTATTCTTATTGTACCGCGAGTAGGGTGGAGGGGACTGTTGTTGTCCGAGTGCATAGCTGATTTGTTTTGATATTGTTTTAGAAACTTGACTGTATTTTTTGTTCGTTTTATAATTTTACTTCCCTAAAGCCTGTACAAATTTAAAAGTAGATAAAATAATATATTATCTAGTCCTTTCAGATACCTACTCGACAACAATTTTTATTTGCACCGCGCTTTGATGTTGTGCTTATAAGCATGATTGTCAGCAAGAAGTGTTGTGAAGAAAGTTGTGTTACCTTAGTATAAAAGTCACTTCTTGCTTTCTGGTGAACTCCAAATGAGCACTAATCTCTACTAAGAGAGTGTCTACTGTATAATGTAAAACAGACCGACGGCGAGCGACGCCGACGCGACGCAAGCTTAAAGAACCAAATAGCGTCGGATACACGCCTTATGTTTAAAAATCTGTGACAACAATTACCATACAATTTACCACCAAACACAATGGCTTCGGCAAACTGCTGTGTTTGTTGTAAGAAATACAGCACTTTGCCAGGACGCTGATAAAAATAAAGTAATTGTCAGCGAGTTTTTAAAATATATTTTATTGTTTTATCACAGGTGGCGTGATTATCGGCTAAAAGTAAAAAAAAAAACAAACAATTGATAAATAACAAAATTATTACATCTGGTAAAAAAACACGAGCAAACTTAAAAAAAAAGTACAACGTCAGCGAGCCAGTTAAAAAATATTTACATGTTTTACTACCGCCAACCGTTCCTCTTACCCCACATTAATGAGATTCGCTTGTAAACATCTGCTGGAGATAGGATTAAAATATTATTCCGCCTGGTCTACCGCGCCTCTTGAGAATCACTAATTTGTCTTTTGTTTGATTTTGAGTCTTTATAGCCGTTTGTACGAAAGGGGGTAGGCAGGAATGCAGGAAGAGGCTCTTAAAGTAGTGAGTAACATATAAAAAGATGTGAGCGGCCGCGGCTTCTTCTTCTCCTCTCACATGACGTATTAGAACGAACAATATTATGAGAAGATCATGCCATGGTCAATATATTTGGTAGTCAGTAAAATGAATGAGATAGAATTAATCGTTAATATTTGGTAGTCAGGAAAATGAATGAGCTGGAAGCTATTGTTAATATTTATAGTTAGTAAAATGAATGAGATAGAAGGAATCGTTAATATTTGGTAGTCAGCAAAATGAATGAGCTGCAAGGAATCGTTAATTTCTGACAGTGTGTAAAGTTTAAAACGAGCGTAAAGGTACATTTTATTATTTATTAAAACTTAAATATATAAGCACAAGTAAAAAAAATACTTCACAATGACTTAATGCCTGAGGCATTTTCTACCAGTCAACGTTAGGGTGATGCAGACACAAAACATGGCAGGTGCAACATAAGGGATAGATAGCTCGGAAATTGATAAGTACAAGAATAAAGACCAACACATAGATATAAACAAAATAAACTTTTTCAGGAGAAATAACGATCGGTAGAGGAGAAAACGAATCCAGAAACTCAGCGCTGGGATGTTTCGGCCTACTTCTGGACGATATGTTCACGTGCCTTCACAATAGAAGATAACCGACTGGTTGCCGTCCTGATGAACCTTTTCCGTAGGACCCACCTACTTTTATATCAAATTTTATAAAAATCCTTTGAGAAAGTATTATGAAAGTGATAGGCAGACAATTTCGTTCATATTGATTATTGAAATTCCTGTTGACAGGCCTGCACTGTCCTCCCATAACTATAAACACTGTTATTTGAAAACATTGTAAAAGCCAATTATTTTTAAAACAGTAACCGTGGAGTTTTTGCCGGCTCTTCTCCATAGGAAACGACCAATTGGAACCGTGCACCTAGCTTCTGACGTTTCATAAGTGCCCATGTAGGTTTAGGTACCTATGTGAAATAGAAAGAAAGAAAGAAAGAAAAATATTTTATTTGGGACACACACAGGAAATACAAATAATAATAATAAAAATAAAATAAAAAAAGAACATTAAATGTAACAAAATCATGAAAATAATACAAAATATTAAAAAAAAAAATGATTTGAATTAATTTGATTAATGGCTCTGTCTGGTAATCTTTAAATAAATACAACGGTTTTTCACAAAAATCAGCTATGTTAGCTTAGAAGTTCAGAAAGATCGACACATCTCTTCACTAAATTTAATATTAAAAAAAAACTGGCTAATGTAGCTGCTTGTTGTCTTTGAATTTTGGACGGAAGATCTTTTCACTGTGATCTCTCGTAGCTCAGCAACGAATTGTGAAAAACCGCCATCATTAATCTCTATACTGACAACTGACTTATAAACATACAGTGATTCCCTCACAGTACGTAGTGGATTCCACTAATCATCATGTGCCTAGCCTTTCACCAAATAAAACGATGAGGTCAGCTTGCCTTCTGATGACCCGTAACGACTGTCAAAGATCTACAAATGACAGCCGGGACCAACGGCTTAACGTGCTTTCCATGGCACGGAGGGATATCGATATGTAATAATATAATATATAAAAATTGCTAATTAGTAGGTAAGCGATATAATAATGTTACAGAGTTTTTGAATGACAAATTTTGAACTTTATAGATCCTTTAATTAGTTTTATTGTTTTATTTATTATTATTTGTTGACTGTATTAATTGTATAACCATTGGCATAACGGCACATTTCGACCTCTGTAAGCGGGGGCCTCTGTAAATGAGACAACTATAATTTGAAACCTGCTTAATTGGAAAACTGGTTTATTGGAAACCCTCAATAATTTGAATTGATTGAATGTTGACTATAATTTCATTATTTCCTAATTTATAATTCCAATGACTTACATATCATAAACTATTTTGTTCGCCGAATATGGCAAAACATGTTGAACCTGCAATTTTAAACTCGTTTCAATCCATATGTGTATATCTATGTATCATGTTACACATGTTTATACAATTCTAGGAATCTTTATCTTTAATAGATGGTCACCCATCCGTGGACCCGTGCGGCTGTTAGGTAAAGCTAAGGTTTCTAATGGTCTAAAAACTCCCTCACGCAGTGACCAAGTGTGGTGATCAATGCTAGTTACTTCTCTTTGAGAAGAGGCTGTATCCATGCACTGGGCTGGCCGACTTTGCCTACTTCATCGATGGATTAGTAATCCATTCTCCTCCAAGATTAGGTTTTATCTGTTGTATTATAATTTTAACATTTATTTTAGGGACAAGCTAACATAATATTTATAGTATTTGATCAGTCAATCTGCTGTCAGCAGTGTGACTGGATCTTTTCAGAAACTTATAGGTAAAATCAAGAGATTTAGTTTTTTTAAATGACATACAATGAAGAAGTAGCTCCATCTAGTGGGGAATAGCAAATTTAATTTCTAAAAATACTTCCATGTTATACAAAAATCGTATTTTTGGATGTGTAAATATAATTAAATTCTCAAATAAGGCTGAAAAAAATTAAAGTAATGATTAAAGAATTAAATATCACCCATAAGATAGACTTCCTATCTATATAGTCACGTTTATTCTTACTTTCAGGCAGCTAGCGCCATCTGATGGAAATTTCTCTGCCTGAACCTTCAACCCTCTTTTCATAAAGGGATGTATTGTATTCATGCTACCAATTTTACTTATAATATCATTGAATTAAGCTACACGATTACTGACAGGGCAGTTCCACTCAAGTCTGTGTGGATCTTTCCTCAAAAGACACTCATCTGCATGGTCCTCGCACGGTCTGACCATGATTCATGAGATGAGATTATGTCTGGACTTTTAAAGAGACAAATGATCAACGGACCTCATCTAGTTTTTAAAGTATGATTGACGTGTCAACGTGTTTTATACAAACCTACTTACAGAAATAAAATCATTTAAATAATTTATCATTACTAGCAACAATACCGTACGTGACCGTACGCAAAATACGCGCATTGACCTGGAGTGGCGGACACCAGCCTGTATTACCTATTACCTAGCAACAATAGAACGACTGACCCCTACCTATTTGATGTACAATCAAGTAAATTACTTAAGATAAGATAAGATAATCTTTTATTTGCTCAAACATGAGTACAACACCAATTGTCAGCATGCAACATATGTTAAAAGTGAAGATAAAAAGAGATCATCACGTTTGCCTTTGACAATGGCACACAAATATTAAAACAATAATTTATAATGTCACTCCGAGTCAAATTAGCTAAATAAAGTAGTAAAACATAATCAAAAACTCTCTTAGAACTCATTCAAATTATAATAGGCTTTATCTGTTAGACAACTTGTTTATTTGTTAAGAAAATTGACATCCTACGTAAATTTGCCCTGTTATAACCATTGCAAACAACTTATTCAAATGATTCTATAGACAATTTAAGAGTAGGGAAACCACAGAAACGACGGACGGACTGTGTGACAGATGGTAATAGCTAGAAAGGGTGACTACCGAGGAGACAACTAATAGAGAACTAAGGAACAAAAAGACTTGTTGTGCCGACCACCAATAAATTGGGATGTACGAGCAAAATAATGATGTCAAGTGCGCCGATTCCCTTGTTTACAAACTAAACTAAATTTAAGTTGAATGCATGTTTTTCTTTCTTTTTCATTATGAAAAGGACAGAAGATAAATATTAAGTTAGTCCTGTCAAATTACCAGACGTAATGCACCTAACGTAATTTGATGTAATTTTAGTAGTCAACTTTTTAATCACGTCTAAACTTGTATGGAGTCAAAGAGATTAAATTGATAATTTAATTTCTTTGTATGGAGTAGTGTCAGGCGCTGATTAATTTGACAGGACTAAACTAAAATTTATTTTCTGTCCTTTTCTTAGATGCACTGAACTTAAACTTGGTTTAGTTTGTAAACAAGGGAATCGGCACCCATGACAATTTAAGTAGGTTGTCAATTTACATAACAATTAGTTTCCCAGACATTTAAATAACTATAATACAGCTGCATAGCGGTAGAAATAGGTAAGGTGGTAATTCTTTCGTTACAAGAAACTCTACTATTGATTTCTTAGTCGGTAGGCTTAACTATCTATTTATGATAATTATTATTATCACAATCAATCAATTGGCCCAGCCTTTCCCCAACGTCGGCTTCCAGTCTTACGCGGGTGCAGCTGAATACCAGTATCTTACATGGAGCGACTGCCTATCTGACCTCCACAACCCAGTTACTGGGTAACACGATACACCTTGGTAAGACTGGTTGTCAGACTTTCGGGCTTCTGATGACCAGTAACGACTGTCAAAGATCGACGAAATGACAGTCGGGATCAACGGTATAACGTGCTTTCCGAGGCACGGAGGTCTTGGTCTGTAAAGATGGACACCCATCCACGGACCAACCGCAGCAAGCGTAGCTTAACTTGATCGCTCGACCCGTGCGGCGGTTATTACTTAGCCACGAGCCCCTCGGCTGTCAAAGATCCACGAATGACAGCCGCTAAATTAAAGTGCTTTTATCATTATCACAATATTGATAATCAGCTGTAGGATTTCATAGTTACGACAATAGGTACTAATAATAATCGCTAAGACCACCAAATTAATGAAATGATCGCGAATCGATTTTACACATGGTGACAATTTTGGTACATCGCGATTATAGTGCCTACTTACATAATTACACAACACCACCTCACGCCTGTATTAGCCAAAGGGTCAGGCAGATGTGTAGATGTGTGTGTGATGTGTGTATAGTTACACCAACATTTCGCCAATTATGTTTAAGTCCCATGTAATACGGGGCGAGCCTATTGTCATCAACCGGACACAAATCCAGACTCCGGCCTGCGAATGAGAAATTTCTGAAGGAAAATACCCAATAACATTTTCCTCGATCCGGGAATCGAACCCAGTAGCTTATGCTCAGCAGTAGCACCTGCGCACACTACACCAATGAAGCAGAATTACGCTTAAAGGCGCTCCCTCACCGGGAGCATTCACCTGTAATGTAACAAACCAAGATCAATCCAAGATTCTACTGTAACGACTAGGGCTTCGCAAGTAGACTGCGCAGGCCGTCAACTGTTAGGTAGTGTAGAGAGATAATTGGAACCGGCAGGATAAATGATAAATGATTTTATTTCTGTAAGTAGGTTTGTACAAACACTTTTACACATCAATCGTTTTTTAAAAGCTAGATGAGGTCGGCGTTTCCTATCTGACTACTCTGAGAAGAAAGGCCGAAACAAACTCAGAGGTCACAGTCTCTTTTAAAGTCCAGACAGAATCTTGGTCAGATCATGTCTAGACTATGTAGATTGGTGTCTGAAACGGTCTTTTGAGGAAACACCATACAGATTGAGCGGACCTGTCCAGTCAGTGCACGCAATTGTCAGTAATCTTGCCGCTCAACTCAGAACTTAACGAGCACAATGATTCGACGAACAATACCAAAGAAAGAACATTTGGGTAGGCCGCATAAATTACTCAAACTGCCAGATCGTGAAACTAACAAAGAAAAAAAAAGTAGTAAACCACGTAATCTTCACATTCACAATAATTAAAATAATATGATACTTTACAAAGTAAATACTCATGTCATTGTATGTATAAAATGCATCAATGTCAATGTGTATACAAAAGTTTGGACATAATCGAGGACCATGTAGATTATTGTCTGAAATGGTCTTCTGAGAAAAGAACCACGCAGATTAAGAGGACCTGTCCAGTCAGTGCACGCATTTGTCAGTAACCGTGCAGGGTGCGGATAGGTTAATACATATAATTAAGTAGGTACAAGTAACACGGCTAGTTCGCGGGTAAAGGTTTAATACAGGCGAATAATTACATTACAGGCGAATGCTCCCGGTGGGGGAGTGCCTTAAGGAAAACATGGTGAAGAAACTATGACCTACAATAATATTATAAGTAGTTCAGCTGCATCCGGCTAGACTGGAAGCCGACCAAAACTTAGTCGGGAAAAGTAAGTAAGTAAGTAAGTAAGTCTTTATTTGCCTTAAACATGGTATAAAAGGTGTTACAGTTTGGTAATATAATATAGTCCACATGTTTAGCTATACAACATCGTGTATCAATTGCATGCAAAATACTTAGAATTAATTAAGTAGTAAGTAGAAATAAAATGTCAAAGCTATAAAACATTCTCCACAATACAATCATCATAACATAATAAAAGGCAGGTAGATGATGATAAGTATTATAAGTAATATTACAACTTTTTATCAAATTATCTTCACGAATAAAAAATGTACTTACACTCATTCAATGCATTTAAAACTCAGCTCAGCCAGTATGTTCGACTTCTGGAGAAATAAATGCGTTAGGTGGGTTTCGGTTGTTGATTAGTTTGAAACTGGTGATGTCGAAATTTTAATAAACTTTATTTATTTATTTTATTTTATTAATTTTAGGAAAACATGCAGCTAATAATACATTTAATATCTAGTACAATGTGTAAAAGACGGCCAATTACAAGCATACACAGCTTCCATTATGATTAATAGTGTTCTCAAGTAAGTGACATGATTGTTATGTTTTCATTGAGAATAAAGTTTCTTTAAACCTAAACTTTAGTAGGTACTTGAAATCGCCAACACTCTGAGTATTGGCCATGACAAAATAAACTCATCCCTATTCCGCAAGGAGGTAGGCAAGAACAGATAGAAAACAAAATGCCACGAGCGCTGAAGGCTAAATTCTCGTAATCAAAAACGTGCAGTATCTATTTTGTAGTCTCAAACTCATCTCAGCGATGATCTATTTCAAAAAACTTGTCAAAAATGTTGGGAAATGAGAAGTATTATTGACAGATTAAGACTGTGATTAAAATGCGAACGTTAAATAGGCTTAGACTCCTTCTATTGCTTTGTCTACGTTCATACCACTAACGCCATCTATGTACAAAAACAAAAGACTGCAACAAGTCATTTGAAGTTCCTCAGCCAAGCTTTTAGCAAAAGTTACTGTATCAAGTCTACCACCCATTCCTGCGTAGTTCGTATACCCCTCCAGAGATGGCGCTGATAATATTATAAGAAAGACAATATGTTGATTTGTGTTCGTAAGAAGAGGCTTTTCATAATAATATTACATTTATTTTCGACTAATATAGACTCATAGCGTTAGTAACAATTTACTTACAAACTTTATTAGTAGTAGAAATTTACAAAACATTATAACTTAAACAAATAAGTTACTAATAGCAGTACATGGAGCTGGTTTAAATAGTGAGTAACAGTCGGTGTACAATCCAGTTTCTTATAAATGACACAGGAGACTGTTAGAGCTGGCACCCACTCTGCACAACAGGGATGCTGCACGATTGCGTCTGATCGCAGGGAAGCCGTCAGCTTCCGCATCCGCGAACATACGCGAGGCACTATAAAAGCGTGGCAGCCCCAACAACATCCTGAATACATTGTTGTACTGAACGCGGAGTGTATTAACTGCTTTTTGAGTGAAGCTAGTTCAAAGACTACACTAAGGTACATGTTTGCTCTAAATATATACAACATAACCACGGCTATTATGTTATGATACGAACGCAAGAGGGCAGCACCGCCGCCAATAGACATCAGCAATAGCAGAGGTATCTCTGGTCCTTTGAAACAATGCTCGAGACAAACCGGAACACAGACCACGAGGAACAGTGTGTAAAGTTCAATCATACCTCCATAGAAAAGGGAGGATCCTCCGACCAGACGGGTGTCGTGTCTGGTGGGGACTGTCCGACGATTGATGTCGGGGCGTTGTTTTTAAGCTAGTTGCGTGGTAAACTCTGCTTGCGCGATGCAGGATTTTGCGTGACGCCAGTGTGATGCGTAGTTAGCATGTGGCGATGTAGATACCGCTACAACAGCAAAGTGAAATGACATGAAATGACATAGACTTCTGTACCCACTAATGCTAGATCAAGTTGTTTTTAACCTCAGACGGAAATAGAGAGGTGTTCTAAGTTAAACGTGTGTATCTGTGTGTCTGTCTGCGGCATCGTAGCTCCAAAACGCCTGTTTTTTTGTTGTTGTACGATTGGTGTCTTAATTGAGAGTGTTCTTAGCTATTATTCAAGAAAACCTGTTCAACTGTTTGAAGATTATCAGTTATTTTCTAGTCGATGAAGGGATGTGAGCATCTTCCACAATGAGTCGAAATTTGGTATAAGTACCAACTATTACTTCAATGAACATAGTTACCTTGAAGTGATGCTGTAGCATCACCTAAAATTTGCAGGATACCAGACTCCCTCACCAAATTACAGCAGAAGTATCGAGTTTGGGCTCATTAGAATGGTCTCAATGAATGGGTTACAGATAGAATGGTGATCAGTGTCTCACGATGGAGCAGGAAAGATAAATGACGATAAATTAGTAACTAGCTTCACTGTGAGAAAAATACTTACAGATGCGCAGATTTCGGCCAGTCACGTGTCGATCGTAGTGTCTACTAATAATATATTCGTAGGAATTAGGACCCTAATTAATTTTATAAAAAGAAAATACATCACGACCTACAAACATGTATTTAAATTAGAAAAACCGTTGCAAGAAAATAGTTCAATATGATCACTAGTACACGTCCGTCCCATCCTCAGACTAAGGAAAAGAAAGGACTTGGCATAACGAACAGTATACAGCATATCTCACTGCCGCCGGTCGCCATGTTTTGTCACAGCCAACAAGTACATCAGTTGTCATAGCAACTTGTTTCTTTCAGTGTTTTGAAGAAAATTTTGATATTATAATGCGCGCAGCTCTACCGCAAGCCGCCATCTTTGTGCCAGACTCACAGTATATGTAGGCACGTTTTTTCGTAGGTATGTCATGTCTATTCTCTTTTCCTTAGTCGGAGGTCCCATCCGAGCTCCGCAGCAAAAGTGACCGAGGCGAGTGAGTACACGGTTTATGGTGTGTCACCCCCTCCACTGACAGCGTCATCGCAGCAACGTAATGTCCCCGCCAATGACTAAAGAATAAGAGTCTTTAGTCATTGGTCCCCGCCCTTTCAGCCGTCAAATCGTGTAAGACGGCCTCTCCTGACAGCTGAACGTCCTCGTCAGCTTGGCTTCCTGTCTTCAGCTCCTCGCTTGTTTTGCCACCACTGGATAGGTTTTCCAAAGGTAGGCTCGTCATCTAAAACTTAGCAAAGCCACTTGTATAAGGTATTCTGAAAGTTTGAAGTTTTAATGCTCATTGTAGTGAAATTACTAACAATTGTACTAAAATAGGCAGTGGTTTGTAAATTGAATCACCAATTAAAAAAAAAAAAAAAAAAATTAAAATTCATTTATTTCAGGTCATTGACCCATATTAAATACAAAACATACAATTTAAATACAAAACTCCGGTCACATTTTACTGCCAACTGAAGAAATAAAACAATGAAAACATTAAACATTACATGTCAGATCAGATCAATTAATGTCAGATATAAATAAAAATTAAATAAAACAATGAATTAAATTAACAAAAAATTAAGTTGATGTCAGAAGCAAACAAATTAAATATTATATTATTTATCATTAAAACATTAAATCTGTAGGTATAAAATGACAAATTAAGCACCAGCAATATGCCTGCTACAACAATGCCCAACGTAGGGGCAATCAAGTCGCTCAGCAACCATCGCCAGGACAGTATTGGAGCTAGCCCGCACCCTGCGCACCAAGGACGCGCACCGCTTGCGCATGGTGGCGTGGAAACAGTCGGTGCGCGCTTCCGCAAACATGCCCGAGGCACTGCAGAAGCGGGGTAGCCGCAAAACCGCCCTGAACGCGTTGTTGTATTGGACACGAAGGGCACTGTAAGCAGCTTGTGAGTAAGATGCCCATAGGCTGCACGTGTATAAGGAGGTGCAGAAAGCTTTAAAAAGCGTGATTTTAACCTGATTTGAACAACGTGCAAACCTACGGGCTATCATATTTGCTCTCTTAGACAGTGCCCTCCGCTCCCGCTCAATGTCGACATGGTCTTTCAGATCTGCTGTTACCCAGTGCCCCAAGTATTTAAATTGATCCACCCGTTCCAAGGGTACACCATTCAGGTGAATAGGGGGTACTTGCTGTGGGCATTTGGCGCCTCCCTGAAATACCATGAATTGACTTTTCGCGACATTATACATAAGACCACGGCTGCCCGCGTAGTCCTCACAGATATTCAGCAGCTTGCGTAATCCACAAACCGACGCGCTCAGCAGCACCATGTCATCTGCATAACTTAGATTGTTTACACAAACATCATCAACATGGCAGCCCACATGCCGACTACTGAGCGCGACGATGAGTGCATCCATGTAGAGATTGAAAAGTGTGGGTGAGGTTACCCCACCCTGTCTCACCCCACATTCAAGCCTGTATGGCTCCGATAATGTACCCGCCCATCTGACATTGTTAACCTGGTGTTCGTACCAATACTTGAAGATGTTAACAAGTTCATGCGGCATGTTTATGCCCTCAAGTTTCTGCCACAACAAATTATACGAAACCAGGTCATAGGCCTTAGACAGGTCGAGGAAGCACGCGTAAACTGGTGTTTAACGATCCGTGTAGTATCTGACGGCATGCTTGAGACACAGTATTGCACTCTCAGTAGATAATTTAGGTCTAAACCCAAACTGATTATCATGCAGTGACACGAGTTTATTTAACCGTGTATCAAGCAAACCGTCAAACACCTTTGCTATAACAGTAGCAAGAGAGATAGGCCTGTAGTTAGATTTATCGGCTAGATCACCAGTTTTGTTCTTAACCACAGGCACTACTATAGTTCTCATGAAATCGTACGGCAAGTATGAATGGCTCAGGCATAGCGAGTAGAACATAGCTAAAACCCTAAACACATGCGGGCCGGCACACTGCAGGTGTTCAATACTTAGGCCATCATGGCCAGGAGATTTTCCTCTAGTCATATATTTTATGATTTTCCCCACCTCACTGGCCAAAATCCTAGTCTCCAGTACTCCCGCAAGCTCTTCAGCATTGACCTCCGCACTCCGCGTTCCCAACTGTGGCTTTACAGAAAAGTAGGACTTAAATAGACTCGCTATATCTCCCGGTTCACTAACCCCGTCGACGCTCACCGGTAGGCCAGGACCCAAGTTTACCTTATTGGTACCCTTCCAAAAACCACTAAAGTCACCGTTCGCGTGCTTCACAGCAAGGGTATCCATTCTCAATTGGTCCTGATGATCTTGACACCACTTAAGCCGGGATTTGAATACCCTTCTGGTTTCACACATTTCGCGATATACTTCCCCGCACCTAGGTTTGCCGCATAGTACCCATTCAGTAAACCTAGCTCTGGCCAAACTATGAGCCTCTCTGACGTTATTGTTCCACCCTACTACACGCGAGCCAACCATACCGGTCCTACCGCTACCCCGACCCACCAAAGACGCGTCACGAAGTGCGGACACAACATCAGAGTACAGTCTGTCAATGGCACGCCTGTGACAATGGTCGCGGCAATAAGAGTCAGCACATTGAATACACTCAGCGGGAAAGTCAACAAGTCTGAGCCTCCTGTTACACTCACTAGTATACAAGGCAATCTGTTCCGCCGTACGTACACCCCACACTACCCCCCTATTCAGCATAACACTGTGATGTACCGTCTGCGGAATTAGGTTTAATTTACACTCGATAATAAGTGGAAAGTGATCTGACCATACCGTGTCATGATCCACATACACGTTAGTAACAGATTGCCTTGCAGACTGAGTTACCAAGCAGTGGTCCAGCCAGCTGCACGACCCGTACACGTCACTAATGAAGGTGAACGTATCCGAGTCAATACCTAGCATGTCCACATCAACGCATGACCAATACTGCTCATCACAATAGCTTACAAGCTCATTGAAAAATAAACCATACGGTGCAGCATTAAAATCGCCTAAAATATACACAGACTCAATGCCGTATTCTTCAATTATTGCGCTTACCATACTAAGACAATCCGTGAACTCAGCTAAATTTCCCGCCGCGTTCGTAGGCATATATACGCTTAGCACTATCACTGGCCGGTCACTGGTTATTATTTTAATGGCACAAATACGCTCACTATCACAACGCAACACAGACACCTGCCGAAATACGCTGCTTCTCCACAGCAAGGCCACGCCTCCAAAAGGTCGTCCTCGCAACAGACCCGCGGACGTGTCGACTGCTGACATCCCCGTGTAGCCAAACTCGCTGTGAATCGTACTTAAGTACGGAATGTCCTCAGGAAGTAGCCAAGTTTCCTGCAAGGCTACCAAATCACAGGCACGACAAAGCTCCCTAATGCTATCTATGGAGCGTTTTACGTTTTTACAATTGTAGGTAACAAAACGATATGGTCTGCTATTCATTACTGTTTTTATTGACTATGAAAGAGACAATGAAAGAGTTCCGGACCTCAATCATTACTGAAACAACCACAAAATCGCCTGGCAACCACTATCGGGGTTCCAGATGGCCATACTGTCGAGGCCATTGCCACAATGTCGGGGCAAACAGGTAGCCAAATGTCGAGGCTATAAAAACAAAAGTGCCACAATGTCGGGGCAAACAGGTAGCCAAATGTCGATGCTATACGAAATAAAATTGCCACAATGTCGGGGCAAACAGTAGCCAAATGTCGAGGCTATAAAAACAACAGTGCCACAATGTCGGGGCAAACAGGTAGCCAAATGTCGAGGCTATAAAAACAAAAGTGCCACAATGTCGGGGCAAACAGGTAGCCAAATGTCGAGGCTATAAAAACAAAATTGCCACAATGTCGGGGCAAACAGGTAGCCAAATGTCGAGGCTATAAAAACAAAATTGCCACAATGTCGGGGCAAATAGCCACAATGTCGGGGCTATACGAAATAAAATTGCCACAATGTCGGGGCAAACAGTCACAATGTCGGGACTATGAGTAATAACGCTGCCACAATGTCGGGGCCGCTTAAATTACTCACCAATACCAAAAAACGCTTCACACGCCTCCGGGGTCCACTCACCACGCCACTGAGCCAAATGTTCTGCGGTGGTCTAAGTTTTCTTGGTGTACGAGCTAGCGAGCAGCTCGAGCTCGTACCGGCGATGTGGAAGCACTCGTACCACCTTGTGCGGGCCACGCATCCCGAAGTCCAGCTTCCCCGTGCTCTGCGAGCCCTTGCTCATGAACACGAAACTGCCGACGATAAATGTTCGCGGCTGACGGCGACGCTCGTTGACGTAAGCATCCTGCCGCTACCGATTTTCGGCAAGCAACTCAGACGCCTTCTGTCTTCTCAGAGTCAGAAGAGCTGCTCAGTTAGGATGCGAGTCGTTTAGCGCGACGTCTCGCACAAGAGACCTCAGCACTGAAGTAGTCCCTTCAACGCCAGTCAACAGCTGCAGAGGCGAGGTGCGGGTCGGACCACTGCGCACCCTTGTTGTTCGCCTCTATTTGCACCATGTTGAGGACCGTCCTGCAATAACGCTCGAACCTGCCCGTTTTCACGGTGCATTTCAGGCGTAATAAAATATATGTTACAGTCTAACTCAGTAACCCAGTCTTGGAAGGATGCACTTTCGAACATTCTGCCACGGTCACACACAATTTGTTGACGGAGTACCGAATAGTGAAATGGTATGGAAAATATGCGTTTTAACTCAGCGGTATCTTGTCTGTACAGGCGTACAAGAAACAGTACTTAATAAAAACATCAACCACGATGGGTATTTATCGGAAACCGTTTGACGGCCGTCAAGGACGTCAGTGTGAACCATTGAAAAGGTTGAAAAGGGTACCTCAGGCTTCGTTCAAGATTCGATGAGTTGCCTGGAAGTACGAGTGACTTTCTTATGTGATAGACAAAGAATACAGTGACCAACATATTTTTTTATTTTATTATAAGGCCTTAACCCAGGAAACCAAAAATGACGCAATATAAGCTCAGTAGTTTGGTCTATTCCTATATGATCGTGATCATCGTGAAACAACCTTAACAAACTAAGCCTATGGCCTTTAGGGATAAAACAAACGAGACTAGAGGTGAATACTTGTAGTACAAAACAAATCGTGCCTTATGAAAAACCGTGTAGGATCCAATTGACCATCTCTCAACTTTTGCATCAAACTTTGAGTTTCAGAATCAGCCGTTTGAGCAATATTCGCCCAATTTCACGGATTTCGAATTTGGAGAACAGAGCGGCTTAAAAAGTCTACGTGTTGCATAAGGCAATCTTTTCGATTCTCAAGCGTGAACTGAAAATCTTACATGTAAACTCACCAACGGGCCACACAAGGCAACAAGTCCTTTTTACGTTCAGTCAATTTCAATGAATTACAATCTGTTACTATTTTTGCCTATTAAATAACGCCGAAAGTGTTGTAATGCGTGAACGATTGCCAAAGTCTCGAGTTTGTAACTGTGGAAACAGGACTCAACACCCTGCGACTTTAAGACACTTTAGGTGCACTAAGTCTTGCTCCGCGCCCCATACAAAAGGCTGACCTTACAATGCTGGCTGGCAATACAAGCAGTTTTTGAAGCGTACCCAGCAATGTACCTCCAAAAGTAGCCCGCCAAACCCAAAAACTGACGAACGCCTCTTACGTTAGTCTCATAAGCCTTATGAGACTTCACAAAAGCTTCAGTCTTACTAGAGCTCGGCCGAACCTGACCATGACTTATTAGGCTTATTAGCCTACCTAGGTATTCTAACTCGATGTCTAAGAACTTGCATTTTTTTTTAAAGTTTTACAGAAAATCCCGCGTCAGTGAGTGTTTTTATTACCTCTCGCAGAGTTTTCAGACCGTCACTGACAGAATACGACATTATTAACGTCGATCAACGGAAGCGGAAATCGCTCTTTAATAGTGATAGCATTTAGAGCTCTGTAGTCGACACACATCCTATCAGACCCATCCTTTTTCTTTACGAGGATGATAGGACTCGCGTATTTTGGACCTTGACTCGCGAATAATTCCATTACTAATCGCGAACGCGACGCTTTTCGTCTACAGAGAGTTTATAAGGTTGATAGTAAACTGACATGTCACTATCATTTCCATACAACCCTTGTTTACTATAGAGGTCGCTGTACCGGTAGTAAACGTATCAGAAATTTCGTTTAACGTTTAAAGGCGTTCTTATCTGAGGGAACTCTACAGTCAACACATTGTTTACATGCGAAACCCTGACTAATCGTTGAGAGTTATTTGTTCAAATATACGTAACTCCGCTACGATTTAAAACATCAGTACCAATTAAAATGGGAGCCTGAATACAATCCGGGGGAATAACAAACAAATCTACTTCTAAAGATAATTCGGGAAATTCGATAAGCGTACTTACATACGAAGTGGACTCTATATCTTGACTTCCAATACCACGCATACTCAGCAAATTTATTTATAAAAAGTAGCAAATTTAATCAAATTCACACTCATGACATCATTATAGCACAGTAGCCATATCAACTTTGCGTGAGCACAACGATCGGAATTCAATTTTAAAATTGGACCACGTCCGATCCCTGGTCACCCAATAGTTGAGCCACGTCTTAGCATCGCCCCGTAAACACCCACCAAAGCGTCCCAGTAGCTTAATTCGCGCCCCTTATCTACCTCCGCACACCACACATCAAAGTCATGTACACTGGGATCAAAATTCGAAATATAATAATGGTTCGATCTTACTTGAATCAGCGATGAAAGTGCACCCACAATCCTGTCTGCAGCGTCAGCCTCCTGCGATATTTCAGTGGTCACGGTTCTATCCGTAGCACGTGCTATTACCGGTAACAGGTGCCTCGGCAACCACCGATGTTGTCAGCGGCGGAGTGCCGCCCGGATGCGACGATATGGAAGTAGACGTACGCTTAGTATTTGAAGGCAGCCGTTCCTCCAAAGCGTTCAATCGAACCAGTATTTCATTTAAAGGGTCGCAACGAGGGCTGTCCTGACGCCCATACGAACTATTTTGGCGCCTACGTGAACTTCGAGAGTACTCTAATCTATCACGACGACGCCTGGAAGATCTACTACACGATTAACGATAACGGTCACGACGCCTTATATGAATATCGCGACGGTTATGCGAATCGTTTTCCCGAGAATTACGCCTAGGTGTATTCTCACGCGGCGTGCACTCACGACTCGACATGATAATGACTAGGCAACGTAAATTACCACTACGTCAACAACAAACTAAGCACAAAATAAAAGAATTAACACGTGATTGTTTGCTACAAAAAAAAACACGCACGTAATATTATCTAATCGAGTAGAAGCACGTGGCAAATCACGTTAAAATGCACAAACACTTATTACGCACAAAATCAAGAACACGTGGTATAAAAAATTTAAACTGTCCCAAAAACACTATTTCCGGTTAAAAAGATGGCGAACGATCTAAATCGCGTGTTTAAACGTATCCCACTTCTGATCTTAGGAATTGGGAGCCTAATTAATTTTATAAAAAGAAAATACATCACGACCTACAAACATGTATTTAAATTAGAAAAACCGTTGCAAGAAAATAGTTAAATATGATCACTAGTACACGTCCGTCCCATCCGAGCTCCGCAGCAAAAGTGACCGAGGCGTGTGAGTACACGGCTTATGGTGTGTCACCCCCTCCACTGACAGCGTCATCGCAGCAACGTAATGTCCCCGCCCTTTCAGCTGTCAAATCGTGTAAGAATATATAAAGTTTAAAAAACAGGATTTAAAAGTAATTAAGGTATTCAGAAGCCCCAAAGTCTGACAAACAGTCTTACCAAGGGGTATCGTGTTACCCAGCAAATGGGTTGTAGAGGTCAGATAGGTAGTCGCTCCATGAAAAATACTAGTATTCGGCTGCATCCAGTTAGGCTGGAAGCCGACCCTAACATCGTTGGGAAAAGGCTGGGTAGATTGACATTCCATCGTAATCAGATAGTGAGAAAAAAAATATTGCCGGTTATCCAGCGATTGGAAACGTCACGAGTCACGAAACGCCAAGAGACAGAGTACAAAGAACACTTCATAAAATTATTAGTATTACAAACATGATAGTATTCAAGGGCTTTCAAGATATTTTATTTCACGATATTAGAATTAGAATATAGTATATTTTTACAGACAATAATAATATATGTTTTTGATTTCCTTGTTTTGTATATTTTTATATTGTTTTGCCATGGAAAGCCGGAATAAAGGTATTAAGAACTTCGGATTTAAAACGATACGTGATTTACCAGCAAGAAAACTGGATTAAACTAGTTACTCGTAGTTTAATCCAGTTGACATCATGATTTTGAATCACAATTTTTAAACATGATAAAGAAAGAGAAGGAAATAAAATACGTTTGTTTGCGGTAAAACATGACGTGAAGAAAAAACACGAACACAAAAACGTAGTACAAGTCGGGGGAAATATGCGTCACATCCACGCAAAACGGCCATCGCTTAGCGACCTAATGCTGTAACCCTATGCGAGACTGCCAGTGCGTCCTGCCTGTTATGACTTACGGAGCCGAAACATGGACACTCACGGTACGGCTGGTCCATAAATTCAAGGTCACTCAGCGAGCTATAGAACGAGCTATGCTTGGAGTCTCTCTGAGGGAAAGAATCCGGAATGAGGTGATCCGGGAGAGCAACAAAGTTGTCAAAATAGCTCACAGAATAAGCAAGCCGAAGTGGCAATGGGCCGGCCATATTAGCCGTAGAACCGATGACCGCTGGGGTAGACGTGTTCTTGAGTGGAGACCGCGAATCGGCAAACGTACAGTAGGACGCCCTCAGGCTAGGTGGAGCGGCGATCTTTGTAGGGTGGCAGGTAGCAGCTGGATGAGAGTTGGCGAGAATCGAGCTAAATGGCATGCAATTGGAGAGGCCTTTGTCCAGCAGTGGACTTCTGTAGACTGATGATTATAATGATGTGAGACAGAGCCACAGCGCGGGGTTTTAGACAGACAAACGAGACACTCTCTGTACAACGTGGGCAAGCCACGAGGCAGGCTGAGGAGTCGGAACAACTTTCTAAGGTTAACTTATTCTGTTAACGACGACCGTCCTAGTCATCAACTCAGCCTATCGCAGTCTACTGCTGTATATAGGCCTCTTCCTGGCTGCGCCAAAACACCCTCTCCTCCGCCTTCTGCATCCAGGTTTGCCCCTGCCACCTTTTTAAGGTCGTCGGTCCACGTACGATTCTCTCGTTTGCTCCACCGGCCATCGGTCCTTTGACAAACATGGCCAGCCCACTGTTACTGCAGCTTACAGCCCTAGTGAAGCAAGAAAAAAACTGTGGCTCTTCAGACATCCCCATCAGTCTGACTGTGTTGAGCTTGCAGAAAAGCTCCCAACGAGCCACCAACTGCCATGGCTCACCTGGAAATCTCTAAACCGATTTCAAAGCCAGAGTGACACCGGTGACTGAAAAGTTGGGTGGAAACCGGTTGTCATAGTGTAGGCATGTGATGCGGAGGAATGAGGAAACTGTCGAGAGGAAAGTTTTGAGTATGAATGTGGATGGTTATAGTAGGGGAAGGTCAAAGAAACGATGGACAGACTGTGAGAAAGGTAGTAAGGTTGGTAAACATTTGTGAAATTGTAATGAAAAAACAAGATGGCGGGATTATAATTAAAAAAATTATTGTCAGATACCGGAAATACTTAATGATTAATAATTAAAAACAAAGAATACAACTGAAACAATGCCCGTTGCTGACATCAGACGATTAATTCGAGTAAATGTTCATTTTTGTTAAATTCCTTTTTCACACGAAACCGACAAAATTACATAGGAATGAACGTTCATCTGCTTCTGTCATTTCATATTTAGATCATTCTGTAGGCGAGTGGAAGATGCCGAGTGCCAATATCCAACATCGTTGGGTCGGTTCACTAACGAAATCATTTTTCATTGTTGATTCATTTTGTATTCCGATGTTTCACAAACACAAACTACAATTACAGGCACTTTTAAATTGTCAAGGAGTCGGTCAGCCAGAAGGGCGAAGCTAGTTGCCCATTCCAAAGCGTGGTAGGTACCTATGGAGAAGAACGGGCAAGAAACTCACTTATAGTGGAAGATGCCGAATAAAACACATATATGAACAAAAACTAATGCGTCTGATATTTACTTTACGATGACTAATGATTTTGAATACCTAGAATACTGGAGTTAACGTTATTAGCCGATCATTAGTTGATAAATTTTATCTTTGTTTAACCTGAAACAATGCTATCATAAGCCAAGCCGGGTGCCCGATAGGAAATTCTGGCGGCAATTTCTATTGCTTAGAAGCCTTAGAGAATAAGTTACCAAAAAACTATGATACAAAGAACTTTTGCTTATAAACAGAAGCGTAAAAGACAATCACCACGATTACAACTTTAAAAAAACCGGCCAAGAGCGTGTCGGGCCACGCTCAGTGTAGGGTTCCGTAGTTTCCCGTCCGTCACAATAAGTGTTCCCACTTATGAGTTTAAAGGTGGGTATCCATACTATCCATTATGTTCGCGATCCAGCAGCGCTCCGCGCTCCTGCAACAGCTCCCGGTAGTGGGTACGTGCGCGAACACGGAGCGTGCAATATTGCACGCTCCGCGGCAGTCGTTCCGACTCGTGACGGTTTTTAGCGCGAACACAAAGGGGAGCGCAGTGTGTCAAAGGGGAGCGCATGTAAAGGGCGCGCGACAGATCCATTGGATCAGTTGCAGGAGCGCGGAGCGCTGCTGGAGCATGAACATAGTGGTAACCCAACTTAAAAAGGCTATTTGTTACGGAACTCTAATAATTACGGAACACTAAAAACGGGCCCACAAAGGACGGTGATAACTAAAAAAAGAGTTATAGATTCCAACCACACATGGAAAGTTCGAGAATTTATAATATTAGTTAGGACTCCTAAGACTACGACTAGCTGTGCCCGCGACTTCGTTCGCGTGGTTATCGAAAACTAAAATGCGTCTAAAATAAGTCCTTTAGAACCTTTACTACCTCGTACGTGCTCGTACTTCAAAATTTTCAATCAAAGTTCGAATTGTTCGAAACCAAATCTTCCAACCAAACGATTAACGATCAAGACTTTTAACGACACTTTTAATACTTTCAATTTCAACACTCTATCTAACCCGCTTTGATTTCAAACATGGGAGAGGGTCATTCAGTCACGGAGAATCTTAACACCGCGATTCAGGAAAATGACGTCAGATGCACAACGCCATCTATCGAAAGAGACAACAGACAGCCATTCCAAGAATGCTGAAAATGCGTCTGTTGGTCATTGTCTGTTGGTTATACTTTAAGTAGCACCCTTACAATTTCTTTTTAAATATTTTCGATTTACTAAAACCATTTCTACCTTTTGCTATCACAACTTTTAAAAGTTATCTTGTGAAGGCATATTTTATTAATAAGTACCAAGTACCATATTCCTTTGATAGATGTCGTTGCATGTCTCATTCTTGATCATAATGATAAAGTTCTTGAAAACTATAAATTCATGAATTGGGTTACTAATTAATACATAGACGTGCCAGAAGTTTTCGATGGTAATTTTGAATTGCGAGAACCTATTTTAATAATTATTTTTTTGTTTGAAAAAAGATACGTTCAGGATAATAAAATATTATGTAAACGAAGTTAAAAAAAAAATACGGGCAAATGAAACTTGACCTCTGGATTGTATAGGCGCTCATACGATTCAGGGACCAAATTATATTGGTTAACTGCAGTTTCCATCTGTTGTTTCCATCCAAGTTCAAAATAATTTTCCTAGAAAGTCCTTATAAAGTTCTACTTTTCAGATTTTTTTCGTATTTTCTAAACTTATGGTTCAAAAGTTAGAGGGGGGGGGGACGCTTTGTTTTTTACTTTTGGAGCGATTATTTCCGAAATTATTGACATTATCAAAAAATGATTTTAGTAAACCCCTATTCATTTTTAAATACCTTTCCAACAATATATCACACATTAGGGTTAAAATAAAAAAAAAAAACACTTCCCACTTTACATATAGGGGGGCTACCCTAATAAAACATTTTTTTCCAATTTTTATTTTAGCACTTTGTCGGCGTGATTGATACACATATTGGTCCCAAATTTCAGCTTTCTAGTGCTAACGGTCACAGAGATTAAGCGAGGACGGACAGACGGACAGACAGACAGACAGACAGACAGACAGACATGGCGAAACTATAAGGGTTCCTAGTTGACTACGGAACCCTAAAAAATACGTAATTTCAAACAAACTTTCATACCCTTCTTAACCCGCTTAGGGGATACTAAGCGGGTTAAATGTCTTAAAACCGATGCCGCAAAATAACTTTTAATTATAAACAAAAGTTTAAGTACCAATTTCTACGTTTCTAGCTTCAACAACATACACTAAGTGGAAAAAATACGTATTAATGAAGCTTACTCGAAAACCACAGATCAGAACTTGACCAAATTTTTAAGGGACGACTTCGGATTTTAATAATATTTTTGATGCTAATTCTATTTATAATTTTGTATAATTTCAAAGCTAGAGTTTAAGTGTCTTAGCTATATTTAGGGTTTTTTTTTAAATAAAATAGCAAAATAGAAATTCAGTCACAAATTTTTGTACTTCAAAAGATTAGGACCTTTCTAAATTGTCGCGGTTTTTTATATTTGGTCTTTTACAATATCTTATTTTACCACCTTCATCCCCATATCCAAGATGGCGGCTGCGAAAATTTTCAAATTATTCGTCATGTGTGTAGTTCATCATAATCTTAGTAAGTAAGTGTCTAAAACAAACAACATTGAGCTTTTAACTGAATTTCTGTTTTGATATTTTATTTTAAAACCCCGAAAACAAGAATGTTTAGCCACTTAACTACATATTAGCTTTGAAATATTATAAAATGATTAATAGAATTTGGATAAAAAATATTAGTAAAATCTCGATTATGATTGTAAATGTAACGTTGGTCAATCCCTAGCAACAGTATAATGACACTGACAGCCCACTCCACGCAAGTCTTCACGGTGAGATTTTTACAGAATCGACCGGCTGTTAGTTAGTATTCGGTTCCCACCAAACGGTTAGCAGTTTAGGGCGATATCTACTAGATCTCTCAATTAGAATACCAATCGTCAATGATCTACGATTGTTAATCTAAATTGTTCGATCTTGTCATTGAGATCTATTTGTTTGTCGCCGCCCGATATGTATCTGATGCGGAATATTTTATATTCCGTCACACTATAATAATTATGGTTATCAGACAATTTTCAAACAGACAATTTTCTCAGTAGATACATTCTTACAAAATTATAAGCCTCTAGGCCAAAAAAGACGAACTTCCATATTCATTCATCCCCTGTTATCGCTTTAATAATACAGCCTGTGCTGGGGGCACAGGAACCCACCGTAAGGCAAATGCCCCTTATCTTAAAGAGAAGGCACGAGCATTGATCACTATGCTTGCTCAAGACGGGTTGGCGATTTCACACTTATATTAACTATAAGTCCAGGTTTCCTCAATTTTCCTTCACCAATGTCAGTAATGTCCAAGTCACGATGTGCAGCTGCCGACTATTTAGGTTCTGTGTTTTGTTTCCATATGTTTTATTCGAGTTGTAGCGGTATTTACATCGCCACATGCGAGCTGCGCGTCATACTGACGTCACGCAATTCCTGCATCGCGCAAGCAGAGTTTAACGCGCGACTAGCATATTATATAGGTACAACTTCCCGACATCAATCATCGGGCAGTTTCCCACTAGACACGACACCCGTCTGGTCGGAGGATCCTCCCTTTTCTATGGAGCAGAGTGAACTTTACATCCTGTTCCTCGTGCTTCGATAGAGTTATCTTATATTTTTGTATGCTCGTGTTTCTGTGATCAATAAGCCTATTTTTAATTCCTTCATTCAAGATAAACTCAGAAAGTGCGTATGAATTGAAAAAGTCATATTGGTACTTGTCCGGATTTGAACCCACAACCTCGTGCATTAGAGGCGAGGCCTTAACCATTAGGCTACCATGAACATTACCCGTTTAGGGAATGAATTTTCAAAAATCATTCGTAACATTGTTGTACAAAATTTCATGCTTCTAGACTGTGGTTAGGGCTTTGCATGGTCTGTAAGTGAATGAAGGTAAAAGGTTTCTCATTCAGAGTAGGTACAAGCATTGATCACCAAGCCTGCTCGTCTGATAACTGTTGAGATTAACATAAGCATACCATAATTAGCCTATAATGTTCCACACACGTGCTGGGATACAGGCCTCCTCTTTTGGCCTCCTCCTTCTCCCGATTGATATTGCAATAAACTGCGTACACTTCTTTTCAACCGATTTTTCCTCTCATGTATCTAATCTGTGTCCTCTTAAAACTGTTTGGTAACTGTAATAGCTTGTTTTACCACCATGGCGTTAAAAACTAAGATGGCGGTTACGAATAATGTTTCGCGAGTGTTATTTCCTTTGTGACGTTGCAAAAATCAATAATTAAAGCAACGAGAGGGAGTGGGCAACAATCCACCACGCGGGCCCAGTGCTCGTTCATGGATAGTGTCACATTTTTTATAAAGTATTGCCACAGATATTTTTTCTGCCACCAATCAGTATTTCTGTTTTCCCATACCAGGGACATGGGTGGCGATGGAATTACTGCGCTCAGTCTGTAAGCAACAAGTACAATGCAACGGCACAAGCCAGCAAGCCCTAAGTGACTGTTAGATAGCCTACAGAACAAAACAAAAGCTTGGAGGTGCCGCTCCGCATCAGCCCAGGGCTAAGAAGATGTAGAAAATGTAGGCGAGATCGTCCACTGCGACCCGAGGCGACGCTATGCACGGTTTGGTTGGGTGGGTACAAATGAACGGTGCAGCTAACGTGCGTACTGCCGGGGTTGCGGGAAAGTCCAAAAGGGTTACGGCACCCTGGCACAGGCAACTGAAGGAACACGGGTGGGTTTTTGTCAGTTAGAGTCTGACACGCCCCCTCCCGTTCCGCCGAGGATTACCCACCCTAAAAACAAAAAAAACTAACGGCGTTTTGCTTTGGTTTCCTAAAAAAGCGGTGAACTGTCACCCAATACCGACTCGAAATACAGAGCGTTTTTGGTACCTTCTTTGAGGTCTTCACATATTATTATATAATTAATGTATACAAAATATTGTAGGTAACAGATTTGAAAAGAGTAACGGTGGAGTTTTATGCCCATTCTTCTCCATACGAAACTACCTTTTGGAAGGGGCGACTAGAATCAATTCTATTTAAATTTAAATGTTGACGTTCAAAAGTGCCTTTTATGTGCCTATTTGAAATAAATGCTTTGACGTTGACTTTGATATCTAATACTAATGAAAATTACAGATTTTGATGACGGCAGTTATATTATGACGGAACCGCTCTTCTAGAAAACCGTAGCTCAACCTCTCCATGCACATCCCGCGTAGCAGTGAACAGTGGTACAGGCACCAGACGTTACAAGTTTGTCTCTAAATTCGGCAACACAGACATCGGCAAACCCATTGATGTTGTAAGTCTCTATAGGTAGCAGTAAGAGCTTCCTATCGGGTGTACTGCTGGCATAATCGACCTTTAATTAACATGTCATATCTTTTAATAAATATCTGAGGGTTGCTTGGTCCATTGATGAAGGCGACATTAACTGCCCGCGCCCTTGAGCGAGTGGGAGGAGTTTGCGTCGCGCCCCGCGACTAAAGTCAGACAAAGTCAGTGATACACTGCCGCCCGTCGCCCGCCAGAGCCCCGCTTCAACGCGCACCAAGGTTATTCGAAAAAACAACCCACCTTGATTTATCAAACACAATACAAATAAAAGCCGTATACTAAAATATGGATCATTAAATTGTCTTTTATATCATTAAAGTTTCATGTAAATACGCCCCATAGTTTTTGCGTGATTATCGTTTTTTTGTCCACCTTAGACAATACTTTACAAATTAATTACACTATGTTATTAAAATATAATTTCACATTTTTACATATCAAATTATGAATAAAATTGTCTAGTATAACATATATTTTTTTCAAAGAAATAAGACTAGAAGTTTAGACGTGATGTTCAATATAAAATCATTAAAAGTCGTTTATCTGCGCCTTAACGGCACAACCTATAAGGTGTAAAAATTTGTAAAAACCGCTACCTTCCCATTCCCAACTATTTTTGGGGTCATCAGTATTATTTATAATTTTAATAAAAATGGCAATGAGTTTAGACTGCAGTGGGTTCCGGGTCATATTGGTGTGAAGGGTAACGAGGAGGCTGATCGAGTATCTAAATTAGCAGCAGTAGAAGGAAATGAGTTTAATTTTGTTGCCGGACTACTCAGATTTGATCCCTAAATTTAAAATTAAACGCTACGAGTTCTGGAAGAAGCATTTTAATGAAAAATCAGAAACAAAAGGAATTTGGTATAAAACCATTCAACATGAGCCTCCTCGTTACCTTTTGTTTGATGATGGCAAACTAAGCAGAACATATATAAAATTAGCATTAAGACTCCGATCGGGACACTATCCATCAGCAAAGTTTGCGTTCTTGATGAAGAAAGTCGAATCACCAAATTGCATTACGTGTAATAAAATCGAAGACGTACAGCAGCTGTTGATGGATTGTGTTAAAAATAAGGCTGAAAGAGAAAAATTGGAAAGAGAGAATTGTTTGAACAGGTTAGATATTGGCTTAATTCAGACGATATTGTCATACCATAAGTCTGATCTACAAAACAACTTTGTAGCTTGGCGGTGGTTCTGAACCCATAATATAGAGTATTGTGGGTTCGGGATTACTGGTAGGTATGCTATTCTGGTGTCTTTTGTTTGATGTATATAATATTTAATGTTAAGAATATATATTGTACAAGGTACAATGGGGTTGACGTATCCTTGTGGATAAAAACACCAAAACTATAAATAAAGACAAAAAAGAAACTATTTTTGGGGTCGATTTCCATCTATTTTACGTAGGCACCTGGGTGAATTTCAACAAATGCCATTTTTCTTATCATATCGGTGAACTTTTTCATTTATATATATTTTTTATTTTTTTCATGTTTAATGTAATATTTAGGATACTAAATACTCCCTTATTGGTAACCATCAACGTATCTTTTAAGACTATGGAGAAAATTCAGTTTGAATTCTGGTTTCCACCGATGTGACAATCCGGCACCGATTATCTTTTCTGTACACCGATATGATAAATTTATTCACCGATGTGATATACATATACAGCGATATGATAATCTATCCACCTTTGAACATCAAAAAAGAAATAGTAGGCTTATACATTTTTGAAGGAGTGACTAAGAACTGAATACCTGAACTAAGGGTATTATTTTCTTAGAATAAAAAATAATGTTTTTTTTTATTATCATTCTGTTTATTTAAAAGAAGTATAAAAAACAAAAATTTCTTGTACGTTATTGTACAATACACATTTATTAATGTGGCGATCAAGCTAATTGTTTTGCCATGTGTACACTTAAAACATTGTGGCGTTCTAGGTTCAACAATACTAAGAATAGAAACTTTATATAAGAAAACTTTATATACCTAATTAATCAGCCTTTTAAGTTTAACCTTAATCATAACAACACTACAATAATCACAGCTTTAATTATCACTTAATTTAATATTTTTAAAATCTTTGTTCTCAGTGCGTAAGTATCATAGATTACATAGAGATCGCTTATATCTTACATCTAGCAAATAATCTTTACCCTTAAAAAAAAAACTTAAATTAAATCTGTCAGTATAATTTGGTTATTATGTTAATCAGCCTTTAAGTTCAACATAAATCACTACAGAACTTGAACCGTCTTCGTACTCCACTTTTATTAAATTGCACCATAATTAGACTTTTAAGTCATAGAAGACTATGTAGTATACCTATAGTTAATCACAGCACTTAATTACGTACTTTTATAATTATTATCTGTTACAACAATTAAACCTTTTTTTTTCAATTAAAACTAAAAACAATAAAAATAAAAATTTTAAAAACAAATCAGCCCAGATCAAAATAAGTCATCATCAGTGTCACTGCAACCAAATATATAATTAAATCTCTGTTTGATGTCAGGAGTTGGTTTACGTGGCTCATTTTTTTCTTTTTTAAAGTTAATTTTAGATTTTATTCTAAATATTTCCTCATCGGTGTCACTGTCTTCCACGGTAGGACTTGAAAATCTATTAGATGCTTTTACCGTATCCTCTTTATTTACGAATTGAGTTGATTCCTCTAAACCAACTAAAATGTTCGTGTCAATTTTCTCTAAAAATGAACAGGCAGGAGTACTTTGATCAAGATCTACATAGTTCAATAGCAAACTTTCAGACATTTTTGTCGAAGAGGATGATCTGGGTGCCGCATTTTCCGAGATTTTTAATGTATTTGATGGTGTAAAATACTTTGAATGTGATGGCTGTGGGAACAAAATTAATTTGTCAGTTAACTTTACTGGTCGCATTTTAGTGATATCTATTTTGGATTTAGTTCTGGATTTTTTATTACTCGAAGTAGAAAGTTGAGGTTTAGACTTAATTTCGTGTTCGGTTGACAAATTGTGGAAGTCTAGATGTTTGCCATGTGGACATTTAACAACATATTTCATACATTCATCTTCTATACAAGAAAGTCGACGTAAAACTATACGATTTTTAGCTTCTTTAGTCCAAATGACTTGTTTGACTTGCAATGTTCCACGAAATGTGTTCAAATTTGTAGGGAGAAGCCAGTCCTTTTCTTCAACTTCATATTCTTCTACAGTACTAATTTTCACGCCTTGGACAGCAGATTTTAAATAGTTTACAAAAGAGTCTATATTATTCATATCACCATCGTGTGCAACAAATCGATCCGCCGTTCGCTTCAGTAGCCCACCTACTCCATCTGGCGCACCTTTTCCATGACCACATTCACTATAGTTCCATATTATGTTAGTCAGAGAAGAGCAGTAAATACTGAGTTGGGACATAATATAAAAAATTTTCTTATTCCGATACTGGCCTGATGGAGAATCAGAAATAATAATAAGATTCTGAACAATTCGAGCTTCCTGTTTAATTTCTTCTAATATTGGAACAAGGTGAGCCCAAACGGCGGCAGCATCATGGCGCAGTGAAGAACTAATAGTGCAGAAACATTGAGTTGTTATATTCTCTTCCTTATTTTTATAGTAAATTACAGCAGTGTGTAATGTGAATTGTTGACGACTGCCACCAAAGTGCATAGATTGTATTTCGGACCCGTACTTGGAGCTATAGTTCTCACTAAAGTCAATGTGAACGACACAATCCTTTTCAGTCATGTTTTGTTTGTAGTGCTTAAAAGCTTGACTTTGATTTCGTATATTACTACAATGTGTTAAGAACGGTTTCAGATTGTTTTCAAATATTTTGATTAGTTGTAATGGTTTAACGGTTATTTTTACTTTTTCTACATTAACGGCTATTTTATCGACTCCATTTTTTTTGTAATTCTTTTTTATCTTCTTCCAATTCCAATAAATAACATCTTTGGAGTTATCAAATTCTTGATAATTTAAATGACGATTCTTACAGACAGGACATGTTCTTTGCAGGCATTCTACCTTAAAAATATCACAGCAAATACTACTTAGAATTTCAGTCGTGGTGTTTTCTTTTATGATACGATTTCTTTTTAAAGATGATATAACAAGATCCATGTTCTCATGTTTCTCACATAGGCATGTATTTCTCAAGTTTAATTTTGGCTGCGTGACCCAAAACGGCCTCATTCTTGTAAAAGTGACGTAACTGATTGGAGGGTAGCCCGAAGTCAAATACTTTTTGTGTAAATTTTTAATTGTGTCTTTCATCAGCCTTTTCTGTTTTTTTACTCCATTTTGTGTGACAGTATCCTTTTTACCTGGGCAAAGATTTGAATTTTCATCATCCTCAAAAAACTGAACAACAATCTTACGGATACGTTTTTGCAGGTCTATATTTTTTGGCTTCGTTGGGATTCGTCTCACTTCTAAATTACTCTGTTTTAATTTCTTAAATTCTTGATGTAGTCTCATGTATCTCTTTTTGTACATTAGTTTCTCTTTATTAGCCTTTGCCAATTGTTTTCTTAAATCGTGTATTTGCTGAGTTTTAACGTTTTGATATTTACGAAATTTCATTTTAATGTCTTGTTTGAATTTAACAGTATTAAAGGATGTGTCTAAGTTAGGACTATTTGGGCGTAATGTTGATTCTTCTGAATTTATAGAACTAATACTTGGCGTTCGTAAAGGAGATGCTATTGATAAATCTAGGGGACTGCTTGTACGTAAATAGTGGGAACTACTCGCTACTATGGCATCAATACGCAAATTAGGACTATTACATCGAACATTCTGTCGCAATAGCCGTGGGCTATGAGGTCCTATTAGTTCTTGAGAAATACCGGGCTCATTATCTTGATTTTTCGGTAGCGATTCTGCGTCATTGGTCTCTGAAACACTTGTTGGGTTGTTGCGGGCACCATTTGCCTTATTTTTTTTCCGCTGATAATATGCACGGGCACTGATTCGGTTTTTCTTTTGTGCATTGCGACGTGCATGTGCAGTCATTTGGCTTCGGGTTAGGATAAGTCCAGCTGCCTTTCTTTTAGCTAAGCGTTCTCTGTCTTTTCTTAAATGCTGCTCTCTTAACACAGGATCACTTTTGATTTTAGCTTTTCTTATTCTTTCCATCAACCTCTTTCTCTCTTTTTTCTCCTCCTCGTTTAGTTTTGATTTCAGCATTCTTAAACAAAATTAATCTTAAACAAAATTACTCGAACGAATTGTGTGCGGCACGAGCTGCACACAAGTTAATATTTATGAAAGTTAAAAAATATAATATGTGTATATGTATGTATATAATGTATGGTTGTAGGTATGCTCCATTGTTTTTTTGTTTACTTTAATGAAATGACACTATGTCTACCAATATGATAAAATTACACCGAGGTGATAATATGATCTACCGATGTGATAAAACAATCCACCGATGTGACAAAACTATGCGTCGATCATGAATCAAAACACCGATATGATATTTAAGACACCGATTGATTTTTCTTATCACATCGGTGTAAATTATCACATCGGTGGTAAAAAAGACCACCGATTACAGCGATATGAGAACAGCGACGTGAGAAATTATCGACTTTTTTGAAAATTATGAAAAATGTATAATATTTAGGCTAAATTCAAGTACCTTTAATGATGCTAATTTACTTACTATGTCTGTTAGAACCAAACAATCGTAATAAAACTTCACATTACACTAGAAAAATGCAACCACCGATAATATAAAATAATTGCTTGGAAGTAACTGAAATGTCGTACTTACGTAATTGGCGGGAATATGCAGCGATTTGACACACGTCCGTCCTGACTGCGCACTAGCACACACTAACGAGGGAAATAAAATTGGGGTGGGGACACTGTCGGACTCATCGATGCAAAGTTAGGTTTAAATTACTTTTGTGCAGCGATATGACAAAATTTTGCGAGACAAGTACATTTATGCCTCTCAGTAATAAATATTATGAATTACGTAATAAAATATGCTACATATTAATAATAAAACTAATATTCTATGAAATAGAATAAGTTATATTCTTAAGTTACTTATTTTTATAACGATATAAGCGTTTTTGCTTGTAAAAAAAGTAGAGGGACAGCACCGATGTGACAAAAATAGAGGTTTATGTATTTATTTCTACCTTTGTAAATAGACTTAGACAAATAATATTTTATGCCACAACCCAATAAATACCTAATGAATACAAAAAAAATAGTACAGAACAATATTCCTTTTTTCAAATACTAATTTCAATGAAGACAAAAAAAAAAGTCGTTTGGGAAATTCACCCACCTGCCTATCTGACCTCCACAACCCTGTTACTGGGTGTCACGTTACCCCGTGGTAAGACTGGTTTTCAGACTTTTGGACTTCTACGAATGACAGCCGGGACCAACCGCTTAACGTGCTTTCCGAGGCACGGAGGGGTATCGATATGTAATGGATGGTCACCCATCCACGCACCGATCGCTTGCTTAATCTTCAATCGACTCGTACGGCGGTTATCATTTAGCCACGCCTGACCTCCACTACCCCCGACTTTTAACAAATCGTGACAAAGAAAAAATATATTTTACATAATATTTTTCAACAGATTAATGTAATTAAAATTCTCATTGTGCAATTAAGCTTAGGTACTGCAGTTGAATCATATAAAGCATCTTGTGATCTTTTGTGATAACAGAATTTCATCGTTGTGATAACAGGTACAATAATTTACCTGTTAAAAGATGTCCTGACAAGTTTACCTTTGTAAAGAAAAACGTAGGTACTTTGAAACCGCTTTGGAAGTCTACGTCTAAGTAAAAAAATACAATCAAAATCAAAAGTAATTTATTCAAACTAGGCTGAGAATCATCAATTTTTGAACGTCAGAATTACATAAGACAGTCCCCCAAAACGCCCGCCCTTCACCACTTCCTAGTGCTTTAGCTCGGAAGAAAAAGTGGCGCAACAAACTCCCCAGCGGATTGATGAATGCCCAGAGATTTGATATCCTTGCATTTTTGGAACCGATTTCTGAAATCATTTCATATATTATGGACGTCGCTCGTGGCGTCATCTAGATGACGAACCATCGATATACGATACGCGAACGATAGGGTACACTTTTACCGACACCATCCTTTGATTACCTACCGTCAGATAGTTTAACAATATTAATTAATTTATTTATTTATTTATTTGATTCAGACACATAGTCCATACTGCAATACAATTTCATTTAAAATAAACAAGAACATAAAAAAAAAATAGAAATACACAATAAAATTAGAAATATATAAATAAATAAATATACAAGAAATTATTTCATTTATCTAAATACTCGGTATATCTATTTATCTATACCTAGTTATACTTTGTAATTTATTAGTTATTTTTGTAAGTTTTTATGTAGGGGTCTCATCTCTAGAACTTCCAGTAAGATTACAAAGATTCTTTAACATCACGCTAGGATCCTTAGGAGCCGAGCAAAAAGAAAAAAAAGTCAGAAAGACCGCTCAGCGAGAACGAAGTAATAACGCGGGCAGGCGATACGATGCGACGGGGTGGGGCGGGGGAACCAGAAATTTCACGAAGTTCCGAAGTTAGTTATAAAATATTAACGAAAATAAACCGTAAGTCCAGTAATGTTACACTATGAGGTTTTCAATACCACAATAAACAATTCGGCTTTTTTTTTCGAAAATAATTTTCTTTTGCACACATTTCGATCTTTGGGGCCGTATGACACGAGAGAAAGAACAAAACAGAATGAGGTGCGACCTGTAGTGTAGGTTAATCCAACTGGATTTTGATATTCCGTCTGTCGTAAGTTACAGGTGGTGCAAAAGTCATCACACAAATGAAAGATGCTATATTTTTTGCAAATGGTGGCAAAAAATGTCAATTCTATTTTGACATTTTTGAAGTAAAAATATACCCACAAAATTTACATCAGCAAGACATGAACCGCTATACTCCTAAAGAACGCGGAATAATTGGGGTCGTGTCGCCTAATATCTGGTTCTGGCAATTTGCACAGGCCAGCAAGACCACCTGATTTAACCGTTCCAGACTTCTTTTAGTGGGTTTTTTTGAAGTCACAAGTCTATGTCAATAAGCCTCAGAGTCTTGAAGCCCTCAAAGAGAATATCCATCATGAATGCGGGGACCTATCGCTGGAAGTTCTGGCAAGCGTGATGGATTCCATAAATCGGGGCCCTAATGGTCGTCAATTCTGGCGGCGGCCACTTGGCCGATATCATTATCTTGACTTAATGGAAAAATAATTAAGACATCAAATAAACATAAGCCAAAAGCAGAAGCAGAGTTTTCACTCATATTAAAATTACAGCCAAAGAACATTGGGTGACAACCACGGAGCAGAAACAAAGGTGACAACTTATGCGCCACCTTGTATACAGGGTCAGGTTCGTCGATTATCAAAAAAAAATCTGCTGTTTCATAAAAAAGTGTAATACCTACGCGGTCAAAATGTATGGAAGAGCAAATTTTTTTTTTAAATAGCAGACGGGCAATGTCAACGCTAGGGGTCAAAATCGTGTACTGAATTCATGGTAACAAGGTGTGTTGATGTCCCTGCCACCCTTTATTTAAATGTCGTTGGTAGCAAGCGAGTAGGTGGCCCATCTGATGGTAAGTGGTCACCGTCGGCTGTAGATGTCTGTATTTAAATGTCTTTGGTAGCAAGCGAGTAGGTGGCCCACCTGATGGTAAGTGGTCACCGTCGGCTGTAGATGTCTGTATTTAAATGTCTTTGGTAGCAAGCGAGTAGGTAGCCCATCTGATGGTAAGTGGTCACCGTCGGCTGTAGATGTCTGTATTTAAATGTCTTTGGTAGCAAGCGAGTAGGTGGCCCATCTGATGGTAAGTGGTCAACGTCAGCTGTAGATGTCTGTATTTAAATGTCTTTGGTAGCAAGCGAGTAGGTGGCCCACCTGATGGTAAGTGGTCACCGTCGGCTGTAGATGTCTGTATTTAAATGTCTTTGGTAGCAAGCGAGTAGGTGGCCCATCTGATGGTAAGTGGTCACCGTCGGCTGTAGATGTCTGTATTTAAATGTCTTTGGTAGCAAGCGAGTAGGTGGCCCATCTGATGGTAAGTGGTCAACGTCAGCTGTAGATGTCTGTATTTAAATGCCTTTGTCACCGTCGGCTTTTTTTTATTTATTCATTCAAAATATGTATTAACTAACAATAACAAACATAAAGTCAGTCAAACTGCATAGCAGTTCGCCGGCAGTTCTTCTCGTCTAGCAATGTATTATAATTTTTTTAAATTTTAAAATTTAGATTGTGCTAAACAATTCTAAGTAAATTATATAATAATAAACCTACAGTCGAGATAAAAAATTACATATTTTTACAAAAAAAGTTGTTTTCGCCAACGTAAGTTTTGTTACAAACATAGGAGAGATAATGGAGGCTGTGGACATCTGCAATGATAATAGTCCTCCAGACCGAATTACGGCGACCAGTCTCAGCGAAGATTAGCCTTCGCCGCGGGAGATATTATAGTGCGAAGTGTGTGCGAAGAGACACGTGCGCTCGCTCTCAGAGTCCGATGGGACGGCAATCCGACACGACCGGAGAGAAATCAGGCGCAGGACCAACGGCCTTACGTGTTTACCCCATATCACTCTTCCCGACCTGGGAATCGAACCCAGAACCTCACACTCAGCAGTCGCGCTTGCAACCACGAGACCAACGCGCGGGGCAGTTCAGAGTTGGATCTACAATACCGGAGAGATGGCCAGTTTGTTGCCGTCACAGAGGCAAATCTAGTCTACATAATTATGTCCTGTAATTAAGGCCAGTGTATGGGATCCACTTTTTCTTGCCGTGTTTTTTTTTCAAATGTAATTTATCTACCTTATTAAGGCTAATAATTTAAGAATAAGTAAACAAATAGGCGATTACGATGACTATTAAATGATTGGTGACGCTCAAACATACCGTGTAGATAAACATCATAATATTGTTTTGGTTTTCGTGTTCCACTCGAAGATAATGTTAGAAAATAGCTCCCGTGAGTGGTGATACTTTGAACAACGAGGTTAAGAGTTATTGCGTTTGTCCACTGCAGCCGTCGCCGGGACGTCACCGAGAAATGAGATTGTTCACACCGAACGTGTTTAGTATGTGATGATAGACAAAACAAAAGCCGGGAAAACCGCACCAGTGCGACGGCACTGCTCGGACAGGATCAAACGTGTTTTTTCTTGCCGGCACATCAGCCTGTCACAATCTCGGGCCGAGTTTTAGCGGTCGCGCCGCCGCTGCCGTACTACCTACTCGAAACTTCGGCGGCCAGGATGACAGCGATCGGGTGACGGACGTGTAGCCATAGTAAATGTCTGTATCGCTACTTCGGCGCCGTCATCTCATTCTCGGTGACGTCCCGGTGACGGCTGCGGAGGAAAATGGGTAAGGACCTTACCCATTTTCCTCCATACAAAACTACTTTTTGGAATATGCAACTGGAATCAATTCAATTATCTTGTAAATTTTGACATTCAAAATTGCCTTTTTATGAGCTTATTGAAATAAATCACTTGACTTTGACTATAAAGATGCACTTGCTACGGATAATGGGTCCAATGAAGTGCAAATCTTAGGTCTCGCTTTGAATACGACACTAGCTTTTGCCCTCGGTTAAGCTCGCCTAGAGGATGGTTTTACCAACTCAGAAACCTTCGCCCACACAGTTACTTTTCAAAGTTTTATCACAATCAGATGAATATTTATGTACCTACATAGGTTATTTACATAGATAAGTAGATTGACCTTTAGTGACCTTATTGGTGACGTTCTTTAAAAGGTCAAGTGCGTAGTACTCGCAACTGGCGTGCGTCTATAGAGGCACGAGGAACAGGGTGTAAAGTTCACTCATACCTCCATAGAAAAGGGAGGATCCTCCAACCAGACGGGGGTCGTGTGTGTGGGCAACTGCCCCACGATTGATGTCGGGAAGTTGTATATATGCTAGTTGCGCGGTAAACTCTGCTTGCGCGATGCAGGATTTGCGTGACTTCAGTATGACGCGCAGCACGCATGTGGCGATGTAGACACCGCTACATTACTCCTCTCCGGAGACCGGGGGTCGATAGTGGGCCGAGTTGTTGTTGATTGTTGGTTGTTGGCTGTTGATTGTTGGTTGATTGTTGATGATTGTTGTTCATCACGTCGGGGTCACCAATATAGAGGTACGAGGAACAGAGTGTAAAGTTCACTCATACCTCCATAGAAAAGGGAGGATCCTCCAACCAGACGGGGGTCGTGTGTGTGGGCAACTGCCCCACGATTGATGTCGGGAAGTTGTATATATGCTAGTCGCGCGGTAAACTCTGCTTGCGCGATGCAGGATTTGCGTGACGTCAGTATGACGCGCAGCACGCATGTGGCGATGTAAATACCGCTACACGTCTATGACCGAGGCAAAAGAAGGAAGGATCGTAGCGGGTGGCGTTCTACAGTTTCTGCCCTGCCTACCCCCTTGGGAAGAAGGCGTGAGTTTATCTATGTATTAGTAGGTTGGTATATGACGCTATTAGTAGTTGTGTTTATACGCAACGAAACTGTAGGGTGTAAGAATAGAATAGAATAAATCCCAGCTAAAGCAATAGGAAGTGGTGAAGGGCTGGGGTTTTGGGGGACTGTCTTATCTAATTTTGACGTTCAAAAAGGGCTCATTCTCAGCCTAGTTTGAATAAATGACTTTTGATTTTTGATACATAATAATAAAGAAATCTCGATGTTTTACGCAAATAATATTATTATTTATTTATCCATGCTAAAGGGCTTCCAAGACTGGTTCAAACGTAGCCAGTGTAGATGGGGCTTTAGTGATAAGACGCACATTGTTATCATCACCTTATTATCTATCTTATAGGATATTGTTATAATTATCACGTTTTGGACGAATTTGTGTGATGATCTCATATCCTGATTTATAAAAAAAAACTGTTTTTGCTTACCGTTCGCGAAGAATTGATGTGCCTCGATCCTCCGTAGAATGCGTACCGGTTCCCGCAGCATCCTGAGCACGTTGCGCGGTAGGTGAGATAGTTCAATGCTGCGTCACTGGGTCGGATTTCATCCGTCTATGAGCACCCACTACACACTACGTGGATAGTGTGAAGCTTGGCTCAGGAAAAGTCCTGAGCCAAGCTTAACAACATGACATGACAATCATGACATGTTGTTAGTAACATTCGTTTTAAGTTTTCTTTGCTAATAAAACTATATTTGTGGCGACATCTACAATGCCACATGCGAACTACGAATCACACTGACGTCACGCAAAATCCTGAGTTTACCGCGCAACTACCATTTAAACAACGCCCCTACATCAATCGTCCGGCAGTTGCCCACCAGACACAACACTCGTTAGGTCGGAAGATCCTCCGTTTCCTATGAAGGTATGAGCGAACTTTACACCCTGTTCCTCATAGCTCTATACTGGTGACCCTGAACATGAACTTCAGCGCAGCCTTAGTGTACCTACGTCAGCGTGACGTCATCATCACTTCCTGCAAGCTTTCGAGCGGGGAGTCACAAAGCCAGCCAGCACCCACGGCTTCAACGGGTATCCTAACCACCAGCATGCAGTACGAGCGCATGCCTGGTCATCACATTGATGTTTCTCCTCTCCGCTGTTAAATTTAAAAGAAATATCGTAGAAACTCTCTCCGAATAATCCACATTGTTGTTTATTTCTTTGTAAATTGTTGTTGTGAAATGAACAACAACTATTACAAATACAATTTTTTTTATTATTTATTTGTAGGTATTATTTAATTCACTGCATGACGTTGTTAAAATATATTTTTACCACTCCCGCACGACAGAAGTGTCTTTCCTCTACGAAAACAGTGAGGAAAGTTGGTTTTTCCTCACTGTTTGAACAGTGAGGAAAGTAATGATCCCGTTCAGAAACTAACCTTGCCTGATTTTTTTATGTTAAGTATTAAAGATATTTTAAAAAATAAATAATTTTATTGATTAATTTTTAATTATTTGCTTTGTGACTATTTAATGTATTTACCTATGACGACTGAATACTTTCTTGTTGGGAGTGGTGAAAAGTTTTGTATGCAACATGTGAGCAAGTTCATTTGCTATTCGCTTTGTTGAGTCTTTCGCTTACTCAGGATTGAAATTTATAATCACTCGCTGCGCTCGTGATTCTATTTTTCAATCCTTCGTTCGCTCAAGACTCAAAATCAAAACTCATAGGAAAAACGAACTTTCCTCACATGTTGGATACATAACTATTGTTATCTATATTTTGTGGAAACTGTCGTTCGTTACACATTTAACCATCTATTGTAATCATTTTAATATCTACTATGTAATGTGTAACTGTTTGTTTTCCCAATAAAATCACCCACAGCAACGTTAAGATTTATTATTATAACTATACTGCCATTAACAGGGCACATTATTATCAAGACTTCGGGCTGCAAGCCTGCAACTACGAGAGAAACAACTCGTATAAGAGAAAAAAAGAGCCGTCGCGGGACGCCTGGAAGATGTGAAACATCGAAAACCATTCTTTCATACTTATTTACTATACAAAATAGTATAGTAAATAATTATGAAATAATGGTTTGATAAAAGAAAATAAATATGGCCTAATCAAAAACTCAATATTCAGTTTTTTTTTTAAGAAATAAATTATTCTATATTTAAAATATAGCGAGGCGACGCGTCGTCACGCCAGCAATCGGTTTTACGTGCGGCTTTAGATGTATTATTATTATACTCGTACATCAAAACCACAATAAAATTTTGCCAGGCTAAGGAATCAGAGCAAAAACCTACACTAAACTACCTGAACTGCTAAGCGAGGGTTTAGCCGTCTTGCTAAAGTCCAGAAGACCAAGGATCAAAGACCAAGGACCAAGGAAAAAAAATCAAATTCAAATCTTTATCGCTCAACACAGTACATAATCATACATTTCTAGGTGTCAACTGAATACCTAGTCCGCTGTGTTGCACTAATTCAGGCATGCAAAATTATTAAAAAAATTATACCATTAAAATTAGAATTTAACCATTTTATAAATTCACATTAATGTTAGGCAATTTCAATAGCTACGCAAGATCAAGCCTATTTTCTTTTAGCTTTAGAAACCTTGAAAAAAAGAGAAAAATCATCATCTACTTTAACAGTAGATTTATGGCTACAACAAAACCATAAAGTAATAAAATATTTGTCAGAATATTGTTACATAGTTGTTACAGTTTATGTGCTTATACTAAATATCAAATAACAGAAACTAAACTTATTTATTACTTACCTTAATATTCTAAGAAACCGCTACCAGTTGGCAACGTACCCAAAATGCTGGCAGCATTGCCACGTTTTTTTTTTTTTTGTGGATGGGAAATCATCAAATAACTTCTCCCGCTCTGGGCAGAGCAGGAGGGCGTGTCAGACTCTTACTGACTAAAACCCACCCGTGTTCCTTCAGTTGCCTGTGCCAGGGGCCACGGTAACCCTCTTGGACTTTTCCGCAACCCTAGCAGGCATCGGTCCTAGCAATCCCCGTCATTGGTGCTGACATCTCTTTGAGGCACGCGTGGAACACAACGCGCCGTCGACCCGGGCCTGATCCTTATCGAACGGCTAGCTGCCCATTGCTCGCCGTTCGCAAGCCCGCGCCTACGATGGCCGGGAATCAGCCTGCGATTCCCGACGCCCAGGGCGTCTCCTGCGGCGGCTAGGGGCGTGAGGGCGCAAATTTTGCCTCTCCCTCACGCGTTCCGCCTCCTCCTTCGCGAACATTACTGCTTCGCAGAAGGAGGTGACGGCTTCCCAAGCCCTCTCGCTCCGTACCATGGCCTGGACCAAGGCCGGACGCGAGAGATCGCCACCGCCAATCGCCTCCACGAGGACACGGCGGTGCTCCGCCCAAGCCGGATAGACCTCCACCGTATGCTCCACCGTGTCCTCCGGGCGATCCACACAATGGTGACACCCGGGCGTTTCCTCCCGCCTTATCCGGAACAGGAACCTCCCGAAACAACCGTGTCCGGTGAGGACCTGCGTCAGGCGGAAGGTGAGCCTTGCCACGCTGGATGGCAATGCTTAATCTTTGTGCAAAATACAGGCCAGCATTTTGGTCATGTGTAGCTTCGATCAGACGTGCCAAAAGATCTTTGAAAATTGTATGATTGTGCTCCCGGTCCCCACGGACCCAGCGTCTCAACCCCAAATGGCTCAAATATGTATCCACTATCAAGGGAACTATATTTGTGCCTTTTGAGGTTCTCCGCTGATTCGGCCGCCGCAACAGTCCTATTTTGTGTTCCAGGAAGATGTGACGGCGCAAGATTGTCCACACAAGTAGCGTCCCACACTAAAGGCCGCCCCATCTTCCACGGAATAAGGGTCATTCCGTCAGGTCTTTCACCATCGTCACGCGAGAGACCACGTGGTTCTAAAATAGCCGCATAGTTCGCGGTGGTAAAAGCCCGACGGATGATATCATTAAGGCTAGCGTGGCGGGGAATTCGTCCAGCACTGCTTGTACAAGACAAGCCGTGGTGACTGAGGCGGTCGACAGCAGTGCCACACTGGCAGCGGTGAGGAGCACAACACGAAGCTCCCAAGCGAAGAGATGCTGCGAGACGGAAGGCCGACGTGTCCATTAAGGTGCCGCCGGTATTCGGTGACGGGAGAGCCTGGAGCCACAAACCCGATTCCCATTGGGCAACGGCTAAGAGGCGGGCACGATCTGCGGAGTTCAAGCACGTCTATAGGAGTTGCTTCCGTACTTGTTCGCAGAGCGGCCCGTCCCACAGCCTCTGTGATGTAAGCGTTTTTGGGAACTCGGTGTTTGGGCATACTAACAACCAAGCATTCCTGGCCTCGTTAAAATAGGTTATTTCAAAACTGTCCAAAGATGCCGCTAGAACTTTTTTAGATAAATTTTTAGTGCTGTGTATGGAGGACAGGAATGCAGGGAGAGCTACACCGGAAATGGAACGGACGCCTAGACCCCCCAATCTCACAGGGAATGAAGCCAGTAACCACGCCCGTTCTTCGAAATTTATATTCAAAATAGTTGTCAAAGTAGTTTTTATGATGTTGTCTAAGTTTTGAACAATCTCTATGTGCTTCCAAAGTTGACAACAACGAATGATATATGTAAATTTTGGAACAAAAAGACAAAACCGAACAAAGCCATGTGAGTATTAATTTTAAATAAACGGTCCGAGTATTGCAAAAAAAATTTAATTTTTTCTTCAAAAAAGAGGGGCAAAGATTCATCAAGAATAGGAGAACCCAGTAAACGAAGGGAACACATTAATGACTTTGATATTAGGGGCCAAATTGTAAAAATTTTTAATAATCAAATCTTTTGCGGTATATATGTCTGAAACGAATAGTTCACACTTGGAAAAATTTAGATCGAGGCCGATGGAATGAAACTCGTCTATCAAATTACGAAGATCATCAAATACGGTATTAGCATCGCCACCCAAAGTCCCGTCATCCAAATACCAAACGTTAAGCTTGGACTGCAGACGTTGGATGATGGGATCGAGACTAAATATTGCTGGGCCGAGAGGATCGCCTTGTTGACAACCAACCGCTGATAGAATTTCGTTGCCATGATAGGTTAATTTTGTGGGAGAACCATAACATTGCCAAAGAAAACTGTATAAATTTGGAATTTTGTCCTAACTTGTGTCAGAAGGGCTCTTCTATCTACAGAATTAAATGCGTTCTTAACATCCACCTTTAGCAGCACATCTCCACAATTTTGATTCAAAAATGTCCTCACGGAATGGACGGCTGCTTCGCAGCCACCTCGGGAGCCAAAACCTAGCTGCACTGGCTGAAATATTGAAGCCAACGTTTTTGCAGCAAGTTTTAGCTGCAAGACGGCGGTACGTGGTCCCAACAGCTATAGGCCTGATGCCGCCGTCCTTCTTTTTCAAAGCACAAAGGTTTGCACCGTAAAGAATCTCTACGATGTCGCCATTGACTCGTCCTGACAGCATTAGATTAATTAGAGCCGTTAGGTCTCTCAGCAGAGTCTCACCGGTATCGCCAGTGCCACCGCACAAAAGGTCTTTAAGGTGTTGCGGCGTAAGAGCGTCTAAACCTCCTGCGGAGCCGCTCTGGAAAGACGCGACGGCTGCTGATACCTCCTGGGCGGTCACTTCAACGGCGGCATCATTAGCCTCTTCCGGTGCTTCTGGAAGGTGAAGATCTTCTGCCGGAGGTGGATGTTTATCCTTCAATATTGAAAGAGTTTCTGGCGTGGCCGGTGCTAGTGTGTCACTAGACAAAAGTATTCTGGCAGCGCCTTTTATATCGCCGTCACCAAGTTTGCTTTCTACAAGTCTGTAGGTAGCAGACTCGGAGAAAGGTCTTAAAGTAAATTTAGGATTTTGATTTGTGAATGAGATATTGTCTAAAAGTGAAAATGTTTCCTCCAGTACACCACAGTTCACACAGTTTTCTTTAACTCTAGCTGTTAAAGATTTATTATTTTTTGGGTCGCTTGTGACATGAAGTACAGCATACGGGAAGAAAAACAAATGCTCCGAGGTACGTTTCGAGTTATGCAATAATACAGGCTTTATAGCGAGTGAAAGTGCAGTAGCGACAGAGATGCGAGCGCCTCGGGGAATTCGTTTTAAAACGGGTAAAGAAATTTTGCAATGAGACAAAGTCTTCCAAAACGTTATACCAGGAAACGTATGGCAACTATTAGTAACTTGATTTGAATTTGGAGTTTGATTTGAAGTCAAAAGTGGGATATTATTACTCTTATGGCATTTACCTTGGTGAATTTTCAAACCTTTCTGTCCCTTGAAAAAACGTACTTGAGAGCATTCATGGCACTGTACATGCACTGTACCTGATTTTCCAGTGATATACCATGGGAATTCTCAACTTCATTCGCTTGAGCGCACTGAGGCATCTCCAAAGGAAACACAAGACTTAAAAATACCTTAAATACAACTGCAAAACTAATAAAAATTAAGATAAATATGTATAAAACCATAAATTAAACATTTAAAAATTTTGAAATGTCAAAAATGTCAGTCATAGTTTCACTCGTCTTCATTGGAGGAACACTTTTACGCCGGCGCACCGCGACTCGGTGCCATTGTAAGACACTCAGTATTGGACGAAATCAAAGCAACAGTAATCTAACGTCCAATAAAACGTGTTGGTAGAAATGCCTTTTCTGGTTTCGATGGAAACCGAGTCTGATGTCAAAATGGCTTTAAACACTTTATAAAACAGCTGATTTTGTAGGTATTGAGCTCAAATTTAGCCGCTCACATCACACAAACATCACTAGGGTAGGAGCCGGGCCAATGCAATCGTCAGCACTACTTAATATTGGCTGTTTTTAAGACGATGTTGATAAATGGTTAGTGATTATGCACTTCCACTTTCTTGTCTTGTTCTCCTTATTACTGCAGTTTAAGGCTTGGATAACACTGTCAGTGTTAGCACAACTTATTCCGAGTGTATTTGTGTTGTAACTTGGACCGGACAAATATATAATTAATTAATTAAATTACACAGGACGATGATTGACGCGTATGGCATCTGACGCAAAGAGTATAATAACTATACAGGAATATTAATTAACGAGTAACAACAAAAACTAAAATAACAAAAACAACGAAAGTGCCTAACAGAAAACTTAATAACGCTATATTAACAGAGAACAACAATAAACCTGGGAAATGCAAATTTTACAACGATAATTGTCCGAGAACTCGAAAGCATACGAATATCGAAAATAACCGCTGTAAGCACTGACCTCTATTAGAGGTCAGTGGCTGTAAGACTACACAAACTGTCAAACTGAATGCACATTCTAGCTTTATTTTTTGGCCAAAATAAAATCAGGAATTTAGTCAGGAATATACAAGTACAAAAAATACTTTATTATACTACCAAAAATATCATCATATTATGTTTTGAACCCAGAAATGACTATATAAAATAAAATACAAGCAAATTCTAAATTATATTATTCGTAGAATGGAACGTATAAAATAAAGCTAGCTTCAACTGCCATCTAGTGTGTTTTAATAGACAATAATATACTGCTTTATCCACAATGTCATAAAAGTTTAAATCCACCGCTGTGAGATGGCGGATCGTTCTTCACAACTTTACCTTTTCAGTAAGTGTACCCCCCCTGATCTGACGTATCTACTTGCATATTTCTATGTTGGGATCACGGAGCAGAACTTTGTTTCTGCTCCGTGGTTGGGATGACTTCCAGTCTAACCGGATGCAGCGGAATACCAGTTTTGTACATGGACTGACTGCCTATCTGACCTCCACAACCCAGTTACTGGGTAATACGATACCCCTTGGTAATAAGACTGGTGAATAGATAACTCAGTTTCCTTAAAAAACATGTTTCCAAATTAATCCTATTTTAATTCTTTCACAGTATATAGGACTATCATTTCTCAGAATGTCCTTTGGTTTGCAAACAGTAGGCACTGGTTTCCGCTGATATGAGGAAACAAAATACAAATACTATTTAAATAGACTGCTACAATCTTTTGAATTAAGCAGTTTTAATTCTAGATATAGAGTCAGGTTCCGTATGTATGAAAGGCACAAGTGACGAGAAACATAGCATAATCGGCCTATAATATTCCCACTGCTGGGACACACACCTCCTCTCTCTGTGAGGGAGAGGGCCGTAATTCCCCACGCGAATCCAGTGTGGGTTGGTAGATGTCACATAACTTCGAATTTTTGGTTCTAGGACATGGCGGTTTCTTCACGATGTTTTCCTTCACTGCTTCGAGAGCAGTGGTGATGAAATAATTTACACAAACTAAAGCGCCTGTCTGAGTTACAACCTACGACCTACATACTCGTAAGTCAGGGTCGTTACCACTGGGCCACCACTGTATCTTCTGCGACACTAAAGAAGATACATCATTTTTATTTCGCATCATCGTGACGACACGTTTGGTGTAGTGGCTACAGTGGCTAAGTGTAGTCAGCGAAATCAAACGATGGTCCTGGGTTCGAATCCCGGTAGGGGCAAATGTTTGTATGATGAATATGGACATTTGTAACCGAGTCATGGATGTATATTTATAATATGTATGTATTTACGAAAAAAAAATGTATTTAAGTAGTATATCAACCATCTGATATCCATAACACAAGCCTTAAGTGCTTAACTTGGAACTAGATGGTGCTGTGTGCAATGTCAGACGATATGTATTTATTTATTATCGTCGCGTTTACCACAAGTAAAGCGTGCGTTGCTTCGTGAGATAAAAATACTACGTATAGTCACATTGTGGACGTTTCGAGATCAATGCAGGAAGAGGTGTCTGTATTTATTATTCACACCCACATTCCTCCAGTTTTGTTTTAAGTCGCACTGGTCATTAACCGTGAAAAAATCCACTCCATTAACTCTCTCTTTCTCTTATTAATAAGCACGGTATACAGTGGCAACCAGTATAGACTTCAGATTTACCATATATTTTCCAGGTTTCAATTTGGCATAATTTTTACAACGCGTTGTCTAAAACTCGTTTTGGATTTGATTGAAAATTGCCGAATGGAAAAATACTTTCATGGTCGAACCGTGGAAAAATAATCCACCGGGTAGGCATATAGAATAAAAGTAGAAAAACAGTAAGCTAGATTAACCCTATCAAATCTAGCATCACATCAAGATAATCTAATCTGAACAAAGATCAGCGTTTTTCCTTGTAACCGGCGGAACCCTCACTCATTATCACATGTGTTTACAACTACATCGATTGTTCTTTAATCACTAATTATCATGGATTACCGAAAGATATGGAGTATAAAATATATTTAACTATTCACACTCAACGCATTACTAAAGTGGTCTTGTGACTGTGTGTGCAAAATAATAATATAACACCCAAATTAAGGAATGATAAGTAAGTTCTATTTTTTATACTTACCACACCTACTACCAAAAATAAGTTGGTCCCGGTTGTCATTCGTAGAGCAAAGTTGGTCCCGACTGTTATTCGTAGATCTTATAAGTTGGTCCCGGTTGTCATTCGTAGAGGAACGTTGGTCCCGACTGTTATTCGTAGATCTTATAAGTTGGTCCCGGTTGTCATTCGTAGAGCAACGTTGGTCCCGACTGTTATTCGTAGATCTTATAAGTTGGTCCCGGTTGTCATTCGTAGAGCAAAGTTGGTCCCGACTGTTATTCGTAGATCTTATAAGTTGGTCCCGGTTGTCATATGTAAAGCAAAGTTGGTTCCGACTGTTATTCGTAGATCTTATAAGTTGGTCCCGGCTGGCATTCGTAGATCTCTAACAGTCGTTACGGATAGTCAGAAGCCTCAATGTTACCCAGCTCCTGGGTTATGGAGGTCAGATAGGCAGCCGATTCTTGTAAATTACGAGTAGGTATTCAGCTGCATCCTGTTAGACTGGAAGCCAACCCCGACATAGTTGGGAAATGCTAGGCAGATAATGATGAGCTGCGATCAGTTAAATGTACTTTTTTTTTTAATTGTATTTTACGTTGCACAACAAAGTATATACACGGTGACATTTGAATCACAGTTTTGCTAGAACAAACTTTGTTCAGACCATGGTCTACAACCATTCTATAGCATCCAATAGAAAAAAAACGTCATTGGTTTTCAAAAAAAAAAACACAAAAAAGGCAATGTTAAAAATGTCGAGATTATCGTTACGCCCTACAACACAGACATTGCGGCTGCGACGCGCGGCGCTCGCGTCTTAAATGCAATATCACTACCGTGATGAGTACTTTGAAGTTACGGTTAATGTTTCAAACATTATTACACGTTTGAGCAACATAAGACTAATTTGAGAACTCCTGGATTACATTGTTTTAATAACATATTTGATGCTGTAGAATGGTAGTAGACCATGGTCTAAACAACGTTTGTTTCTTACAAAACTGTGATTCAAATGTCACCGTGTATAGGTAAATAAATAATTTAATAGGTAGTTTTGAACTGTTTAAAGTCATTCAGACAGATAATCGGTTTGTTTCCAGTTTCATAGTGTGTTAAAACTAGTGCCTAACCAGACTTTGAAGTGATGGTTGAGGGTTTTGTCTATTAGACCATTATCTGTTATAAATAATTTAATGACTGCAAAATCAACATACCATATAATTAATATCGTCAACCTTTGTACGAGTACAGCTAAAGCACTAGGAAGTATACAAGAGCAGGCGTTTTGGGGGCCTTATGTAATTTTGACGTTCAAAAAGTGCTGATTCTCAGCCTAGTTTGAATAAATGACTTTCGATTTTGAATATACTAAATAACATCATTCTCCGGCTCTTATTCTAATTTGTCGGCGTAACACGTATTTTTCTTCCATCTCCGTAGACCCGCCCTTTTTATCCATATCATCTTTCACACAGGCCATCCATTGTTTCTTTGGTCTTCCCCTACTCTCATAGCCATCCATGTTCATACTTAATAATAATTTATGTTATCTTAATTAGTGACGCAATACTTATAGTTAAAACAACTGACGAAAACACGACTCTAACGCTAATAAATATACAAAACAAAATGGCGATAATTATATTAGATTATAATAATATCTTTGCACGTTTCTAAATTTTATCGTACGACACCTTCGGATGTTTTAGATTATAAAGATTAATTCAAATCAATTTCATTGGCGTTATTATTTTAAGTATAGATTCATTATCGTGGTCGCCTTCTACGCTTTGTCAAGTGAATTTTGCGGTTATGTGTAACTTTCAAAGGTTAAACTGTGCTTACCGCAGTCGTGGATGGGTGATCCATTACATATTAAAACCTCTCTGTGAAAGTACAGCCGTTGGTCCCGGCTGACATTTGTAGATCTTTGACAGTCGTTACGGATAGTAAGAAGCCCGAAAGTCAGGCTACCAGTCTGACCAAGAGGTACCGTGTTTCCCAGAAACTGGGTTGTGGAGTTCAGATAGGCAGTCGCTCCATTTAAAGTACTGGGTATTCAGCTGCATCCGGTTAGAGTGGAAGGCGGCCCCAACACAGTTGGGAAGGCTCGACAGATTTATAGTGTCCTATTGTCAAATGTCAGTTCTTAAGCACTGTTTATATTTCGGTCCAATCAGATCTTCGATCAACAATAGCAACTGTTGATGCATCGATTCAACCGCGTTTGGTGTAACGCAGCTGAAAATCTTAATCTGAATTCGTTTACTCACAGAACACTTAGAGAAAAATTATTAAGGAAAAAAAGACAAAGTTCTTGAAAAGTCTTTGAAAGTTTCTGAGGATTATTCCTTCAACGTTGATGAAAATGTTCATTATTTTTAGATACGTGCTATGTAGACGTGAATATCTAATCTTTATTAGATAGGTAGGTACATACCTGTGTACATTTGGAGCACAATTGTTGTGTTATTAAATAAATAAATAATTGTGGAAGGTAATACAACTTTGTATAGAGCAGTATATAAATATATTTATTTTGTTTAATAAACTTTCATTAGGCAAAGGAAAACCAAATGACATTTATTTTAAAAGAGCAGCAAGGTTATTTCTAAATTATAAAAAAAAAACATGCACACCCATAATTTTCATTGTATTCTTTTGAAAGACAAATTTCCTATACACCCAAAAACCGACTAATTAATATCCCAATTAATGTAACTAGCCTATTATAGCCCCACTGGGCAAACGCCTCTTAGCATACAGAAAATATATTATGAACATTGATCGCCACCTTTGCTCAAGCCGGATTGGCGATTTCAGATTCACATTACGATATTAAAAACTGGACTAAATCAAAAACCACTAATGAACTCTTTCTCTCCTTAGAAACCCTTCTCCTCCTGACGGCGCTTGCGCTAGCGCAGGCCCGTCCCAGCGATGATGCGAACCCGGCCAACACCAGGTTATACGAGATCCACGAAGACTGTCCCCCTACAGAGGTCCATTTCCTGCTTCCTCACGAATATGACTGCACTAAGTTTTACTATTGTGAATATGGCTTGAAATGGATCGAGCCAAGGGAATGCGCCCCTGGGACTGAGTTTAATGCTGAAATCCAGGTTTGTCTACCTTTTATTATTTTCCAAAAGGAATTTTCTTAAGGACCATAATAATTGCTCAAAAATCAATCTGCACAGCCTTTTCGCAACTATGCTGGTCAGGTCCCAGTCTAACTGGATGCAGCTGAATACCAGTATTTTACAAGGAGCGACTGCCTATCTGACCTCCACAAACCAGTTACACAGTTACAGTCTGGATTTGAGCTCGGTTGATGGCAATAGACTCGCCCCCTATTACACGGTACTTAAACATAACTGATAAAACGTGGGTGTACTCCTCTGCCTACCCTGCCAACCCTCTACCTCTGCCCAACCCTTTGGGAAACAAGGCATGATTTTATATTAAATATACTACAATAACATTGAAATATTGAAAGAGGAAGGAAAAACTTAGAACGGAATTTGATGAACAAAATCAAATAATAAATAGTTCATATTTTGGCAATAAATTTAATCATAAATCCAAACTTATATTATTATAAATGCGATAGGAACTCTGTCTGTGCGCCTGTGTGTCAGCTTTTCACGTCTAAAACACTGAAACGATAACTATCAAATTTGACAGATATGGACATATGCTACTTTTTATCCTGGACTGCAGACGGAGTAGCGGGCAACAGCTAGACCTTCATAAAAAAAAACAATTGTAACCTTTGTCAAATTTCTAGAATGTCTGATAATCATGAATAATTTAATTATTTTTCTACAGGTTTGTGTTCATCCAATCTCTTCGGGATGCACTTTACCAGGATTCTCCTCCACACCTGAACCTGGAACAACGTCACCAACCTCAACAGAAGGAACAATTGCGCCAACCGCAGGAACAACTGCAAATCCAACAATTGCACCAACAACACCTGAAGTTACAACTCCTGAATCAACAACACCTGAAGTTACAACTCCCGAACCAACAACACCTGAAGTTACAACTCCTGAACCAACAACACCTGAAGTTACAACTCCTGAACCAACAACATCTGAAGTTACAACCCCTGAATCAACAACACCTGAAGTTACAACTCCTGAACCAACAACCCCTGAAGTTACAACTCCTGAAGTTACAACTCCTGAACCAACAACACCTGAAGTTACAACCCCTGAACCAACAACACCTGAAGTTACAACTCTTGAACCAACAACACTTGAAGTTATAACCCCTGAACCAACAACAACTGAAGTTGCAACTCCTGAACCAACAACAACTGAAGCTGCAACGCCTGAACCAACAACACCTGAAGTTATAACTCCTGCACCAACAACTCCTGGAGTTACATCACCAACAACTACCGAACTACCTTCTGATACGGAAGGCCCCGTGGATCCAACAGTTGCACCTTCAACCTCAGGTAACAGAGACTTTTCAAATCAATCATCATTATGACTGAATTCCCTTGGTTAAATATGTATGTGAATGGAATAGTCTTTTTTTTCAAGTTCGATAAGTACCAAAGTAAGACACATTAAAAGACACATTTCAAAAATCCATTTAAATAAAAATTAAGAAGGTGGGACCGCTTGGCTAGCTTTTGCCCGCGTGGATGTCGGAAAATATTTCAAGCTACTACCGCGATTAAGTACCATGTGCTAATCCAGGTCATAAACGATCTGTATGCCAAATTACATCCAAATCCGTTCAGCCATTAATGCGCCAATCCGGAACATACATCCAGACAAACAGAGAAACGGACAAAAAATTCTAAAAACTATATTTTCGGCATCAGAATCCTTCGAGTCAGCCACACGTAGCGATGTCATTTTTATTTCAAAAATATTCGATGCGCAGTTTTGACTTCGTTACTATTTTATTGTACGAGATATTTGTAATAATCGAATTAGTTTTTAAGGAAAAGAAAAATTGTAACAAAACCCCGGATACTTAAAAAAAACTGAATGTTTTTTTTCTATGTATAATGTTTGTATGAACTCAAGACAATATTGAAATATTGACTGGACGTCTATTGGGTCAGCTAGAAAAAAATTAAAACAGATAATCCAACAATGCTGAGGAATACTTAGTTGGATATATTTCATATCATCACCCTCCAGCTCTAATCTCAATATAATTGTGGTCGGCGCAGCATGGTTTATAATTCCATATATATATTAGACCAGACCAGTGGGTTAATTGCGTAACGTACATAAAATGACAATTGATCACAATTTCTCTTTCATTTTGACAGTCCAGTCACGTTCATTGCGTTATTTACGTTGCTGAGCAGACGAGTTTTTCAAACATATGAAGTAATAGTTTAGAGATTTCCTTCAAAACCCTTTGATTAAGTGTGTTACACAATCAGAGTGCAGAACTTACATTTGTAACCTCTTATGTGTTCTCCAGTTAAATAAAATCCTTCTTCACTTTCACAGCTCCCGCTTCAACAGATGACCCTGATGACTGCGAGACCTTAGACAACGGTTGCCCTGCTGACATCCACATTCACAAGCTTCTTCCTCACGAAGCATACTGTCATAAGTTCTATTACTGTGATAAAGGTCAGCTGGTTTTGAGGCAATGCGCACCTGGCACCTACTTCAACCCTAAGCTCGAGGTTAGTAAAGAAAACTTTATTAGTAGACTATAAGCCAGGCCTCGACAAAATAATGACGATGGCTTTCAAAGCGTTTCGTATTTCTACAACGACTTTCAACAGGATTTACGAGATTTTTGGTACAGTATTTTTATCACACGAATCGACGTGCGCTTTACAAACAAGCTGTGAATGTGTGTGTGAAAACACACACGCTTCCAATTTCCCCATTGTCACTGCCTGTTTCTTCCATACTTGGTAACCACATGTAAAGAAGAAAGAAAGAAAGAAAAAGAAAAATAGATTTATTTGTCACAGAAACACGTGCATACAAGAAACTAATATTAACTCTAATAATTTAGAAAAAAAAAATTAAAATAACAAAGTGATCTATAGTCATGAGCACAAAACAGAAATCGTCGCCGCTTCGTGAGATAACAATACTATACCGTATTATCAATGCAATACGTTTTTTATATGTCATCATCGTTAGCGCTGACAGAATGTCACTTCGTCAGATAGCTTTTTGAACGTCAAAAGATGCAGAAGACAGCTTTAAAAACGCCCTTGACCAATTCCTAGCGTTTAAGCTGGTCGAAGAATTCACACAAGAAACTCTTTGCAGCTTTATTCTTGTACTACCATGAGATAATTACAAGAATCAGACATCGTGTTACCCAGTAACTGGGTTGTGGGAGTCAGATAGGTAGTCACTCCATGTGAAATACTGGTATTCAGCAGTATCCGGTATGACTAGAGGACGACCTCAACGTAGTCAGTAAAAGGCGAGGCAGATAATAATAATAATATGAGACAACATCCACACAAGGTCTTCAGGTCCCGAACTAGGCAGAGCCTGTACTACGGTAACCTGATGACTGATATACATACTTATATACATATACACACAGATGATGACATAGGGTACGAGAATAGATCAAGCAGTGTAAAAAGATTAGTTATATGTAAGTAAGGTTACTTGCTTGTAGCAACTAGGAGCCCGGATTTGTGCCCGGTTGGTGACAATAGTGCCGCCCCCTGTTACATTGGACTTAAAAACCACGTGTGAAATATGTGTGACCTATCATATGGTGCACTCCTCTGCCTAATCCTTCGGGGTATATTCAGGTGTGACGTTATGTATATTTTTGATTTGCTTTGTTAATTATCAAAGCTTTCTGTTGTACTCAATCGTTAATGAAGCAATCCAACAAAACAATATGACTGTCATTAATTTTATGACTTTGCGGAAGTCCGCAGTCACTTCTACTAAAACCCTGATAACCTCATACTTCTAATATTTTTTATGATATTTCCGCCACTGCGCAATTCCGGTCTTGTTGCAAAAATATTCGCTACTTTATCATTTTTTTATGGATAAAGTACTCATAGAATTTTATTAGCTGATTATAACCGATTAAAATAATCATAAATGTGTAAGGTTAGAATGGAAAGGGGTAGCCCTGTCAAATTGTACTAATTTGAACGTATTTGATAAGGTTTATAAAGAAAATATCATTTAGATTGTTATGTGAACAATGACTGACCTATCTCTGGTGGCTACTCAAGATAAGGACAGGACGCCTTTTATATTACCATATAAAAAGTTGAGCCTTATCTAACTATTTTCTTGTCAGTCAATCACAACATATATCATACAGGCCAGATTTGTCTTCCTTTAAGCATACGTTACAGTTATCATCAATAGATTTTAAAGAGAAAATAAAAGTGTTTAAACTTGTAGGTGACATACATAAGTCGACAATTTATCAGACCGAAAAATTTGAAAATAATCATGTTATATTTATAAAAAAGTATCCATACTTGTGGTAGAAAAAGAATAGCACAGACTACAGAAGCATGGTAAAGAAGGGAAGAGGCAGTGTATGGAACAAGGCTGTAAATGATGATGATGACAGTAGTAATAACATTATTTTTTAAAGTCTAAAACTAATCATAGATACTCATGAACCTAACCAATATATCCCTCTTTTAAAGGTTTGCGACTGGCCCCACAACGTAGACTGTGTCAACGATGGCTCCTACGAGTACTCTACTACCTCTGCCCCTGTGACTCAACCTCCATCTCCCCCCGGAGACGGAGACAATGACATCGGAGATATCCTGGACAATGGCTGTCCCGCCAACTTTGACGTACATCACCTCCTTCCCCATGAAACAGAGTGCAACAAATTCTACTACTGCGTCTTCGGTGAAAAGGTCGAAAGGAGCTGTGCTTCCGGAACTTACTTCAACTATGAGATCCAGGTCAGTTTGTCGTTTAAATATGCGTTGCGCAAGAAATTACCGAAGCATTATATGACTGTTTATTTGTGCGTTGAATGTTAAAAGAATATTTAACTGAAACCAGACGCTTTCCGAGTGAATGTTCGTTTTTGTTTCATTCCATGTTCACACGACACCGACAAAATTACTTAGAAATGAACGTGTTTCATTTTGTGCACTGACATTTCACTTCGAGTTTAAGATGTTAATGAAAGATAAAAATGAACAAATAGTGAAGCGTCTGATATCAGCTTTATGGTTTGTTTCACCATCTACTCGTAACTTTTCTGGCATATTGGTATATTCAGATTTTGATTCAAATTCTGTTCATTTTTTGGGTTCATCTGGTAGATGTTATCTTGAAACTGTTAAATTAACCCATATTGTTGACGAGTCATTGTTATAGATTTGTATTTTTTCTTCTTAAATTATTTCGTTAATAATATCTGATCTGCTTCTTCTGCATTCTCATAGTTTGAGTTTTCAAAACGAAGTTCTGCTGTTTAATTTACAAAATCCGTTTAGAAAATTCACTGTGATCCTTTTGACTTTTACTCATCAACAATAGTAAATCGTGTGTTATTTATTTATTTCGTTTTGTTAAGATCCAAAAATCTTCTGATAATTTCTTAAATACATAGATGAATACAAGTATAATTCAAACATGACTTTTTAATTTCCTAATTCGTTTGCGGTCGTCTTTACTTTTTAAATTGTATAGCTCCTGCTCGTGACTTCGTCCGCGTGGAATGTCTTGAATACCAGCAGCATCCCCTAAGTGAAAGAATTATCGGAATCGAATCAGTACTTCCGAAGATTGACATACAAACTCACACAATTAACCTTATCATAATACACTCGAGAGCAATGAATCCGGGTCACTTAAAGAATGTTAAAAATCTCGGAAACTAAAAATGATAGGTTAATGCAATAAATTGTATTTAATAGACAATGTAATACTCCTTAAATGAAAGTAAAAAAAAATACATTTTATTAACACAAAATTACATAAAGAAAAAAACTGCTGATCTCTCCTTAAAACAAAAATAGGAAACATGAAATTTTTGAACTTTATTACGATTTTCTTGAATTTTAATACTTCGTATTGCCTCCTCGTGCTTCCATTACTGCGTTTACGCGGTTTGGCATGCTGTACACCAAGTTCCTTATACGATTTTGGGGAATATTCTCCCATTCCTCTGTGAGAGCAATTTTGAGCTCACGAAGCGTGATTGGGGGAGGGTTTCGTTGTTTTACGCATCTGCCTAGCTCGTCCCAAGCATGCTCGATCGGGTTGATATCCGGGCTGCGCGCTGGCCACTCCATACGAGTAATGTTCATCTCTTGAAGGTAGTCATTCACAATCCTACCTGTATGAGGTCGGGCATTGTCATGCATAAATATAGCATCCTCACCTAAATTGACCATAAATGGACCAACGTGATCATTGAGGATTTCTTCCACATATCTTACGCTAGTTAAAGAGCCGTTTTCTATGATCACCAGCTCTGTGCGACTTTCAGAAGAAATTCCGGCCCACACAAGTACAGACCCACCACCGTAGGCTACTTTTTCTTCGATGCATGCTTGCTTGAATCTTTCCCCTGGTCTTCGATACACTCTGTGTCTTCCATCGTGCTTGTAGAGCATAAATTTTGATTCGTCGGAGAACATAACTTTTGACCAATCTTCAATACTCCAATTTACGTGGCTCTGGGCATATCTTAGTCTTGAAATACGATGCCCACGCTCCAGTTTAGGGCCGTTTGCAGGTCTAAGGGGTTTTAAGTTAGATTCAGCAAGCCGACGTCTTACTGTCCATGCACTTGGGTTACTTCCTCCGAGGCGTCGAAACTGATTGGTGAGTTCAGTTCCTGTGAGAAAGCGATTTCGAAGCATGGTGTTCACCAAGTATCGGTCTTCTCGTGCTGTGGTACACCTGGTTCTGCCCGTTCCTGGTCTGCGTAGGTTAGAACCAGTTTCTTCGTAACGTCGGAGAACTCTTTGTACTGTTGACAGCGACACACCGACAGTCCTGGCTGTATCGCGCTGACTCCGGCCGGTTTCCAGCATTGTAAGTATTCTGGTGCATTCTTCAGGCGTAAGCGACATAATTTCAGCTTGAATAATGAATATAGAGCACTATCAACATGGTTTATGTACCCACATAAATGACAGATTACAAACAAAAGCAAAACCAAATGCTGTAATTTCGTAGTTCCATCTTCGAAAGTGGCCCTTTTTCAAATTTGATTTTTTTATGATATAACTTTACAATAACTAAGAAGTTTTAATACCTTTATTTAAGGAGTATTACATTGTCTATTAAATACAATTTATTGCATTAACCTAGCATTTTCAGTTTCCGAGATTTTTAGGATTCTTTAAGTGACCCGGATTCATTGCTCTCGAGTGTATTAGTAGGTCCCAAGGGCATAATGGCATATGTATTGGACCATTGAGTTCCCTTCAAAATGGTTGAGCTGAATGGTGCTGATCCATACGTCATGTTCGTGAACGGGCGCCGTCAGTAAGCACTGGTCATTTCTTAGCTGCCACGGCTTATTTTAATTCCATAATTGTTTTTATCTTTATATTACGGACGCTTTTAACGTGCACGTCTTTCTACATCGTTCTCACATGTATAATTACAAAATGAATGATGTAACCACTTTATTGTAACAATATTTTGATTTAAAAGAGTGTCCATGGACTTGATTGCCCGTTCTTCTCCATAGGTACCTACTACGCTTTAAAATGGGCCACTAGCTTCATCTTTCTGACTGACCGACCCCTTGACAATTCAAAAGTGCCTGTAATTGGTTTATTTGAAATAAATGCTTTGAGTTTGAGTTTGAGCATATGTAAAGCTATTTTCAAAATCATCGCCAAACTCCAGTAGCTGATATGAATGAAAAAGCATTATTTTAATAATTCCTTGTAAACATATTCAATGTCTCGATAATGGACTGATACGGTATCGCTTGGTATTGATTTCATTTTGCGCACTAGCCAAGTCATAAATTATATATTTTTGTGTGTCATGCGCTTAGTTGCTTAAATCCTAAAATTAATCTGTTTTTAATTCTTAGCAAAAATTATCAGACAGCTTTACAAAGAGCTAGCTAGAATGTCAGTTTTTTTTTAATTTTGTTGACGTAGTAATTAAAATTTTGTTACCAATTCCTATGCGATAAAGGCAAGATGTTATACACACATCAAAAGAGTCTAAGGATCAAGGTATTTAAAAAGATATTGCCCTATTGAAATTAAATAACATTGTCTATTTAAATTGATTAAATAATATGTTTTCGTATGTGTAGATCGAAAACACACACTGTCTAAATACTCTCTCTTTGGGTCAGAGCCCATTCGTCCCCCAGCATAAAAGTTGTGGATTCGGCCCCTATATAGGTGCCCATTGGTCTCCTGGGAGGGGACTAATTAATATTTTAACAAAAAATATTATTTTTAAGGTACCCATTCGTCCCCTCTAATATATATACAATATAAGTTAAAGATTCGGCACCTATTCAGGTGTCTATTGGTCCCCTGAGATAAAATTAGCTATATTTTACATAAGAAACGGTTAACTTAGTACACTTGTGAACAGTTTATTAACGGAATTAATTTAATAAATCATAACAGATCATTGAAAAAAGAGCAATGATAATCCGTCATGATAATAATATAACCTGACGATAGGCTTACGATGTAATATTGTCTCTCGTCTCACGAATGGCTTGTTAAAAAAACGGGTTACAAAATAGATAAGGTGTTTTGTTTGTATGTTATGGCTGCCTCGGTGACATATTGGTTCTTGAAAGTGACTGCGAATACGAGACTGTTCAATGTGTCTTTGGTCTTTTATTAAATGAAGTTCGCCTAACGAAATAAAATTATACCCTTTTCTGCGCGACTGTACCAGGACTACCAAGCTGCAGTATACACATTTACATGTACTTATATTAGAAGAATGAATAAAAATAAATATTCTTCAGGGGACGAATGGGCCCCTCAAAAGTTCCAGGGGACGAGTGGGCACAGGGTGCGAATCTTAGGGGACGAATGGGCTCTGACCCCTCTCTTTCCGCAATCTTTGCTTATGCTGGATTTGTCACCTTAGTTAAGAGCATTTATACCTTATGAGTGGCAACGTCGCAATTTAGTGTCATATTTCGTGGTTTTCAATTTTTATCATTTAATCGGAGCTATATTTAAAAAATCTGTTTAATTTACTTTTTAGAATTATGTGAAAACTGTGTAAAAGGTAAGAAATCGTTGCGTTTACAGTTCTATTTATATGCAAATAATACATTGGAAACTTGCAGGGCGTTATTTTCATTGTAAAATAACTGTAAGCATTACGGTTACTTACTTTTTAAACACTTTCACGTGATTCTAAAAAGTTAATTAAACAGATTTTTTTAAATATAGCTCCGATTAAATGATAAAAATTGAAAACCACGAAATATGACACTAAATTGCGACGTTGCCCCTCATAAGGTATAAACGCTCTTAATCCTGACATTAAAATGTGATAAAAAGATAAAATTAAAACGTGTTATTTTTTTGTTTTTTTTTTATAATAAACAGTAAGTAGTCTGTATTTCAGCTACTGACGCGTATAACACAATCGCAGCGATTGGGCATACTCAATATAGGTTCATCTAAATCACGATGCGGAATGGCCACACGTTCGTAGTAATACGCAAAAAAGACTTTCTGGCATCCATATGTGGCAGCTTTCTTTGACGCATATCCCATGCGTGCTCAATGGACTTCAACTCTGGCGATTGAGCAGACCATGATAAGACGTTGATATTAGCTGCGGCAAGCGTGTTTGCAACGACTCTGGCAGTGTGTGAACGTGCATTATCATGCATAAGCAGAAATGAAGCACCAAATTGGGTCCGCAAAGGAATGACAACACCTGATACAATCGTTTTAGCGTAAATCTGTGCATTGAGATTGCCTCTGATCCAAATCAGTTCGGTTCTTCCACCGATCCAAATACCCGCCTGTGTCATAATGTTTCCATCAATGTATGCATCGACTTCCTGGCATGATTTTAAACTTTCTTAGCGTCCAGGGGTCTTCCAATACCGTGTATGTCTAGTATCTGGCCTCATATCAAATCGGGATTCGTCAGAAAAACACGCAAAACGTCACTCTTCTTCTGCCCGATTTCTGTGTTCACGAGCCCATTGTAAACGGGCTCTGCGATTGCGGGGCTCAATGGGTAGTACGCGTAACGGCCTTCGGGAACGGAGATTGACATCACGCAAGCGATTTCTTATGGTGCTGCTTTTATAGCTTAAAAACTTCTTATCAGAAGTGGCACGTAGCAAAGATTTTAAGTGCAAAGTGACAGTGTCATATTTAATTGACGTTAAAAATAGACTTTGATTAAATCTACACGAAAGTACAAGTACACTAAGTAATTCGGTAACATTGATTAGGGTGAATCAAATCAACGGGAAATGACGTTAAAAATGATTGTCAGCACAATTTTCAATATCGAAGTAAGTAAGACCTAGTGGTTTTTAAAGGGACTATGGGCGAAAGTATAGGTCGAATATATTTTCTCCGTACAAATAATTGAATTTGTAAAAATCTGGTCGATTCATCGATGAAGAATTATGACTGGGTACTAGTCTTAGTAAAACTCTTCATGAATTTATCGCGCTGATTTCTAGAATCATAGTTGGGTGGGATAGGTAATAGTAATAATCAGAGTAATAAAATTAATAGCGAATAGGTACAATAAAACTAGTAGAAGAAATCTAATTCTTATAACTCGCGATAGCACACGGATTTGCGGTAGATAACGAAATAGCCAACAAAGGAAATAAATAGGCGAGTAGATAAAGGTATTAAATGAAACATTACAGCATGACGTAGTTACTGAAATATTTTTAATGATTAATTTTGATGATTTGATGAATAGTAAACAGGTATTGGATATAATGGTGGTGCCATATTGAAAATAAATGACAGTCATACTATTACAAATAGGAACTTGGAAATTGTTAAACATAATTCGATCCATATACGTACCTACTGGCACTGTTAGTAGTAACATTTCATTTATTTCAACACTGTCATATAAAAAATTACATAAAATGATTTGATGAACTGCTTTTAGAGCCTCGTATCTACTAGGCAGCATTTGACGCGCGAAATGATGCACAACATGTTGAACCTTATTGAGGAACTTTTGTTTAGTAACGTTGTCATGTTGCGCGCCAGTCGCCATGTCGCGCGTTGTTGTGCAACGTTCCCGAACATGTCGAGCGTCAAGTGTTGCCTAGTGGATACGAGAATTTAGTTTAACATCATAATAGTTAAGAGTTCATATTCTTGAAATTTTACTTCTGTTCCGATTTTAATTACTAAAATATTTTTCCAATAAATTAAGATTAAAAACTGCTAAACGAATTTTATTGCTAAGTGTAAAAAAAAATAGTTTTAATAATAATGTTATTATGATGAATTAAACTGTTTTTAATTACTTAAATAGTAGTTTAAAAAAATATAAAGTTTTTGATATTTACTTGTGTTAATGATACGGTATTATCGCCTACCGGAAAACGTGTAGCTTAATCGGCGGCTTGATAAGACTCTTCAGATTAATTATTAAAAAAAATACAAATGAGTCATGAATGATTTACAAGTGCCAATAAAATTTCATTCTACTTAATCTGTTTTAAAATCTCACGTCAATTGATATAAATTACTAACTTTTACCCGCGACTTCGTCCGTATCAAGGTAAGAAAAAATTCCACGACACACACAAAATAGTACATTGTTCACCGAGAGGAGAAAGTGACCGATTAAAACACCCGAGATCGGGAATCGCACTTTCTCTCGAGTGATACATAGTGCTTTATACTACACCTACAAGGAAAATAAAAAACTAAATCTTTACTAATTGAAATTTATATTCCTGCCGCGGCCGCGCCGCAGGGTCGCACTGCCAGCCCGACACCATCCAACACACAGCTAGTGGCCAGTGTCATTTTGCGAACTTGGAGATAAAAACTCACTGTAAAAACTTTTTGGCTTTTGATATTTAGGTTACCGGCGCATAGTCTTACCCAAAATTAAAAAAGAAACACCACGTAAGAAATGGATTTTCATACACTTTTCTCTCCCGCTCAGATGCGTTTTCTCCCCGCATATTTGTTTGATATGCAATGACGTACTTTCTACCGTAAATTTGATAAAGTATCAAGGTACTTTCCAAGCAGGTGTAGTATAAAAAATATATTAATACGATTTAAAAAAGGGGATCATACTATCCTATATCCTAACCCACGTCGTGGTCTACCTGTGTAAAAAACTTCATCCACATCGATTTAGCCGTTAAGGCGTGAAAATTTAACAAACAGACAGAGTTAATTTCGAATTTATAATATTGTAAGTATGGAAGTACAGATTGTTGTTATTTCGATCTAGTGATATTATGATTGGCGTTTGATATTTTGATAAACCAATCACAACAGACCATGATATTTAACGAAAGATTTACGATCAAAGATATGATTTGACGTCAAAAACCAGAAGCGAGTTAGATTATTTTTATTACTAGCTTCTACCGGAATTTATCGTAGGTACCCTTTCCACCCCGTCGCGTCATATCGCCCGCCTGCACTATTTCTTCGTTTTCGCTTAGAATAAACTAAAATAGAATACTCTTTAATATGTACATCATAAAACGTAACGTACTTAACGTTCTTTCTGGCTGTTTTCTTTCTGCTCGACTCCTAAGGGTCATAGCGTGATGTTAAATAGCCTACATCTTCTCTCAAGCGTTGTCGCAACAAGAATTTGTCGAATCCGATCGGTAGTCCCAGAGAGGGTAAAATTTGTTTGTTATGTAAGGGTAACCATATACATTATAAACAAACAAATTTTACCTCTCTACAATATTATATTGATTATATATTATTTATATAGTATAGAAAAATACAAGGTATTAGAACAATTAAAATATGTTGAAAATGATTATGTTTTTTTTTTATATTATATGTAATTACAAGACACAGTTTTTCATCTCATAAAAAAGAAGCCCGTCTTCCTTTTTCATTAATGAAAGAGATGCCAATATATTTATGCCTCCATCTCCTTCTGTTAAACATTACCGACTTACATAATGATCAGTTCTGCAAATAATAATTACTTTATCAGATAATAAAATTAAGATCGTAAGATACAATAGGAAACGTGAGGAATAAAGTAATTGGTAAGATGTTAGTCAATTTAATTGATAATACAATTATTTTAAAACGATTGTGTTTTGCCGACTTCAATGAATTTAGGAAGTGTACGATCTTTTTTGTAAAAATTTCACCGTCAAAATTTAGGTGAACTGAACTGTCATCAATGTCAATCCCTTGCATCGTGGAATGACAGCTTACTTCACCTAAGTTTTCACGGTAAGATTTTAACAGAATATACCGGCTGCTATACTGGTATTCAGCTGCATCCGGTTAGACTGGAAGCTGACCCCGACATGGTTGGAAACAGGTGAGGCAGATGATATTAAGATCGGCTGCTATAAAGAATATTTTCCTGTCATCATTGTCCACTTACATTTTATATTAAAACTGATGGGTTGTATAGAAATGGTCCAATATGAAAACCTTTATTTATTCAAATATAGTATTAAAATTAAAAGACATTCATGTTATAACCTGTGTTTTAATTAATTAATTTTTAACACAATTAAACTATTTGCACTAGGTATTAAATTAATGACTTACTATACAAAAAAATACAAAAGCAAAAGGACACTTAGGCGTCGAAGCACTCGTTCGCATCGCTATCAATAATTTGGAAACGTGCCCAGGAGACTGAACGTTGAATGGGAATACTAATTCTTTGGTCAATGAACAACCCAGCCCTCAGGTCACGACGCGAAGTGTCGACCGGTCAGCGAGAAATTTATTTAAAAAGAAGACGTGCACTCGGGCACTAAGACCAGAGCGTTTCGACATGTATTTAAATTATATTTCCTTTTCATTTGTGTGTAGTTTGGCTTGGCTTAGAGGAACCTTTTATGCCTTTATTCATATTTTAAAGTAAATCATTAGTTCTGCTATGACATGTTTGGTAAAATATAATTATTCTGCTTTATAACTAGAATCCAATCAGAAATCTAACAGTACTATTCTTCCTTTGTCTTTTGACAGGTGTCTGGCCTGCAAACCCTAATTTTCATAATCTAACTTCCATTGTATTCGTTTTGAGTAATATTATTATTAAATAATCTATACTAAATTATAAATTCTAAAGTAAGTCTGTCTGTCTGTGTGTATGTTGCCTTTTCACACCTAAACCATTGAACGGATTTTCATCAAATTGGGCAAGAATTCAGATGGCATCCTTGGGAAGGACATAAGCCACTTTTTGTCATCCTAGATAATTTTCGACATCCACGCTAGTAATTATTATATGGTTAGAACAAAGGAAGGTGTAGGATAGGGTAATGATAAACAATTATTTATTATTTATTTGTGGAGCACACTGGTGTCCTTAACACATAATTTCTTGTCCGTAAAAAATCATAATAAATTAACATTATACTAAAATTAATTTTGTTTTTTTCCAGGCTTGTGATTGGCCCTTCAATGTAAATTGCACCTCAACCGGTACCACACCTGGTGGTGCTGCAAGTACTACGCCGGATGGAGCTACAGGTACCACACCGGGTGGAGCTACAGATGACACCAGCAGTAGCGAAGAGATACCAATCCCATCAGACCCGGAAGACCCAATCGAGTGGGTGCCTCTTCCCAACGGTTGCCCAGCTGACTTCGATGTCCACCACCTCCTTCCTCATGAATCTGACTGCGATAAGTTCTACTACTGCGTTAATGGACAGACTCTTGAAAGGGAATGCCCTCCTGGAACTCATTTCAGCCCCAGCCAGCAGGTAAATATTAAAAATATTATAAAACAAAATGAGTAGTCATTCATTTCATATCAACACCCCTCCATGTCTTAGAAAGCATGTTATATCGTTGGTCTCAGCTGTTATTCGTAGACCTTTGATAGTAATTACGGGTTTGATAGAAGCCCGATAATTTATTTATTTATTTATTTATTTAACAACATACATCTACCATTACAGCTAACCAATGCGGTAAATGCGCCTTAACGAATACTTAATTGTTACATAAAACTAATACCTATAACTAATTACAAACAAAGCATTCCTTGTGAATTCACCCAGAGAACAACAGAATAAGTCCGTCTCACTCGCTATGTTACATCTCTTTATTGTGTTACATTGCTTTTGCCTATAGACTTGTGATGCAGGAAGATCTGTAAATAAAAGATGGCAAGAATCTAAATTATTTTTAGTTCATGGAAGCAATTTAAACTTGCATGCCTAAAATAAATCTACTTTTGAATTATTGTAAGCTTAAGACATCTATTGCTGGGCTTCATCTAAATACTTCCAAATACATTAAAATGTAAGAGGTGGATCAAGTCGGAGGTTATCACCAAATGGAAGTTAATAGATGGCTTAGATAGATGACATCATTATTTTTAATAAGTGGACTGCACTATTTATGTTTTTTTTTTAAATTTGGCTCCTTTCTAGAAATTTCTCCTGTATCGTGGGTGCGTTTACAAACACTTAAACTCACATACACAAACAGCCAGACCCGGAACAACTACTTGCAGGTCATACAAATATTTGTTCCGTGCAGGGATCGAACCCGCGACATGTAACGCAGCAGTCAATCGCTTAACCACTGCGCCAACCGCAAACGCCGTAAAGCAACTCTTTTATAGGAATAAAACCCCTTTTATCAAACAGTGGAACTGAAGTCGTCTTTGTTATCAATAAATATAGCGAAACATTAGAACTCACCTTTTAAGAAAATATCCATTGTAGGGCGAATATCTTTCATAACCTACCTGGATAACCTTTTGATCAATCAGCCAAACACAGTCTACGTACAAAAGACCTGTACACTCCTGCAATGTTAAAACCAAACTAAATTATCAAAAATCTAAAGTACAACCTTTAAATGTTCTATTTATCACCCAATTAGGCATGTCTGATAAGAATCCATATTTTAAATTAACAATGCCATTATTAATAGTAGTGATCTTTGTCTTTGATTTATGATGTGTATCTTTTGGGTTTTGGTTTTTCGCCTGCAAAAATAAATAATCACTGCAGCAAATCATACTAACAAATCAATAATATTTTAATGAACCCATCGATCAACTTTTTTTCATATGCCAAGTGGCACAAACCTTATATTGTGTTTAGCTACGCTTAATTGCAAATGTTTGGATTGGTTATTTTCGATAACCCGATGTAGTACCTACGTTGTTGGATATAGCTCGTTGTATAACTTCAATTGCTTGACAAACCAGACTGTCAACTTTTTCGTATCATACTCTTTAACCGACTAACTCCTTCCACTTGATACTAAAACCATTCTTTAATCGTTCCAGACCTGTGATTGGCCTCAATACGCTGGTTGTGAGCACTGGAATGGTGGCTGCTCTGGCCCAGGCGATGACAATGGTGGCTGCGCTGGCACAACTCCCGGCGGAAATGACGAAACTACCGCTGCTCCCGGCGGCAATGACGGAACTACCACTGCTCCCGGCGGCAATGACGGAACTACCGCTGCCCCCGGCGGCAATGACGAAACTACTGCTGCTACCGGCGGCAATGATGGAACAACCACTGCTCCTGGTGGCAATGATGGAACCACCGTTGCTCCCGGCGGCAATGACGGAACTACCGCTGCTCCCGGCGGCAATGATGGAACCACCGCTGCTCCCGGCGGCAATGATGGAACCACCGTTGCTCCCGGCGGCAATGACGGAACTACCGCTGCTCCCGGCGGCAATGACGGAACTACCGCTGCTCCCGGCGGCAATGATGGAACCACCGCTGCTCCCGGCGGCAATGATGAAACCACCGCTGCTCCCGGCGGCAACGACGGAACTACCGCTGCTCCCGGCGGCAATGATGGAACCACCGCTGCTCCCGGCGGCAATGATGAAACCACCGCTGCTCCCGGCGGCAACGACGGAACTACCGCTGCTCCCGGTGGCAATGATGAAACCACCGCTGCTCCTGGCGGCAATGACGGAACCACCGCTGCTCCCGGCGGCAATGACGGAACCACCGTTGCTCCTGGCGGCAATGATGGAACCACCGTTGCTCCCGGCGGCAATGATGGAACCACCGTTGCTCCCGGCGGCAATGATGGAACTACCGCTAATCCTGGCTGTGATGCCTGCGTGCCTGTTACACCCGCAGACAGATGCAAGAGCGGATGCAACATTCTTCCATTTGTGCATGACAACGACTGCGACAAATACTGGATATGCAACGGAGACCAGCCTCTCTTGGTCACCTGCTCTGAAGGTCTTCACTTCAACCCCAGCACTTACACTTGTGACTTCATCTGCAATGCTGGATGCCTGAGGGAAAACGTGCAGATTACAACTGTAGCTGAAGGTGTCAAACTTTTCCTGCCATGGGGTAGCATTACCAGCGAGATGATGAATTTGTTGGATACCGAGTTAAATGCAGATTTGTAGATCCTCAAGTTGAACAAATTAAATTATTGAAAATATTCTGTGAAAATTATATTATAAATTATTATCTACTGTTATATAAATGAATTACTAAAATATAAAACATTATTTGCTTTGATGATTGTATAGAACAGCTTTTGATTCTTTATTTCTATAAACCTTTTTTTCCAAGACGCCTCATCAGAATGTTTTTATATTTATAAACCGTTTATAATTACCTATTGAGAGAATTTCACTAAATATTTCGTTATCGTTTATAAAATCTAAATTATTTTATGAACACAAGGGTTATTAAAAACCTAGAATATGTACTTATCTATAATTTAATAACTTATTTATAATTTTACATACTGTCTTCTATAAAATTCAGGGATGTAAGTAAGTAAATAAAAAATACATGTTTCTCTAAAAATATTAAGTATTTTATTTATTTTGCAAAAAGTATTGTAGATATATATAAAATTTACAATTTTTATCGCCTCTTAGCGTTATGTCTTATATTAATTAAGTTTATCCTAGATTAAAATTACATAAGGGACAATAAAATATGTTTGAATAATCTTTGCAGTTTCTTTTTAGGAGTCCCTTTTAAAATTGGTCTGACGTATCGTACACAGGGTTAATTTGGATCTACAGTCCGGTCGTCAATAGAAAGAGTTCCGGGGGTCTACTCTCCAAGTCCATCAATGGAGATACGGGTCCGTCCGAAACTAGTTCGATACTTAGAAGTGAACTCTACTCCCGATTAATTAACTTTTTCGGACGGGCAAAATCACATCGGGAGTAAGGACAACTGTCAAATCGTGTCGTCATAGATTTTTAGTGCGGGCCCAAACTAATATTATTTCCGTAAGTGATAAAGAGTAGGTAACGCCCGTGACTTTGACCGGAACTAAAGACTTCGTGCTAAGGGAGTAGACCCCCTGTTAACTGTCAGTGCGAAAATTTTAGTAACTAATAAAGATCGAATTCGCCAAACACGTATGTAAAATAACATGATGCCCATATTTCCCGGAGGATTAGGCAGAGACATACCTATAGTGTACGCACATTTCGCATATAATAGAGGGAGGCTAAGCAAAAAATAACAAAACATTGGCCAATACAAAGTGTTTTATAGAGCTTTCGCTAGTGACAGTCCTTAGATAGTTTAGCGATTCTCTTTTCTGTGGTTTGGCTCGCCTCAGGCAACAAATTAGTTCACTGAGTAACTTTTGACGACCAGAAAAACAAAAGAAGAAAGAATATTGCTTTTGTTTTAGAATATGAAATGCCAAACATTCTCGTTCAAGCTTAATATAGGCTCAAATTAAAGTGGTACACATTGTTTGACCGGAGCCATTATAAACACATACCTACATGGTCACTCCATTTATATATCTTAGTTAATATTTATATAAAACTAGCTGGCCCCTACAGACGTTGTCCTGTCTAAATTATCATCCATCTGCCAAACCTTTTTCCAACTATTTTGGGGTCGGCTTCCAGTCTTACCAGATGCAACTGAATACCAGTACTTTACATGGAGCGTCTGCCTATCTGACCTCCACAACCCAGTTACTAGGTAATACGATACCCCTTGGTAAGACTGGTTGTCAGAGTTTCGGGCAAATTTGTCAGTTCAATATTTTTTTTGTTCACCTTTCTAAATTTCGGTAATTCACACAAAAAGGACGTATAGTTTTTCCCGAATTTGAGGAATTTTCAGGAAACTTCTTCAATTTTTCTTTCCATAAAAACCAGATTGGGACTAATAGGAACGTTTTAAAAGTGTTTTCATGTTCTCAAGAGATGCGTGTGAAGATATTTATTTTTTATTAAGATGAAAGGGATGATAGGTACGATAGTAAAGTATACCTAACTGAACTACCGAGTCCCGGTCTATTCTGTAATAACTAACACAGTGAAAACTGAGGTGAAGTGAGCTGTCAATAGTGTCAATCCCTAGCATCGGGTGGAATTACAGTATGTCGATTCTGTAAAAATGTGACCGTGAAGTGAACACTTAGGTGAAGTGAGCGTGGAGTGAGCTGTCAGTGTCATCCCACTGATGCTAGGGATTGACATTTACAATCATAATCGAGTTTTTTTTTATGGTATTTCTGTTGAACATTTTATATTATTTCAAGGCTAGTATTTAAGTGGCTAAAAATTACTATTTACGGGTTTTTTAAATAAAACAGCAAAACAGAAATTCAGTTAGAAACTCAAATAAGTTCTTTTATTTTGATTTCCTAAACTAGTTTCTGACTGGATTTCTGTGTTGCTGTTTTATAAAAAAAAAACTGTAAATAACAATATTTAGACACTTATTATATATTAGCTTTGAAATAATATAAAATGATCAACAGAACTAACATTAAAAAAAAAAAAAAATATCGATTATGATTGTAAATGTAATGCTTGGTCAATCCCTAGCATCACTGGGATGACACTGGCAGCTCACTTCACCTAATTTTTCACGGTGAGATGGTTACAGAATCGCAAGCTCTCTTCAAGCTCACTTCACCTACATTTTCACTGTGAGATGTTTAGAGAATATAAAAATCGTCTAAAGTCAATGTGTATTTTTTTATTTGACTAAAACTAACTCAAATAATTATATTGTTAACGACTCAGACTTAGAAAAATTATTGACCCAAAAAAATGCATATCATAACTGCACATAAAATTTTATTTATTTCAACCATACTAACCTAACGAGCACTACAACGTTGCCCACAAAAATACCTTATAAAAAAACTGGGATCAAAATGACCCTAAAAGACTATAAATTACACAATTCATTATTGCTTTGGACCGTTGCTCTTATTAAAATTATCAATACAATAGCCGTATAACATGATTCTTTACAAAATAATTAACAACTTTTATTTAAAAATACTAGACTGGAATGTTTTGTTTTTCAATTTTGACAGCTGACAGATAATCTTTTACTGGCTGTCGGCTGCATGGTTTGCTTCCAGTACCTGAAAATATTAAAAATAAGGTTTATAACGTAGAAGATGCAGCAATCTATGTAAGTTGGTTGTCTTACCACCGTTTTTATTCGCATGAGACAGAGTAATTTGTCAATTTAATTTGCGTCACAGCGACATTGCATGCATGTTAAACGAAAGAAGTGTTGATGTTCTAAAGCGCATTTTGTAAGAATAAAGTAATGTAAGTAGCTAAAATAAAAGGGTCATAATAACCCAAGTGACATAAAGTTTTATTTATCAACCCTTTTTTTTATAATTTTTAATTTTAATTAATTAACATGCCTATTTTAAACAGGTTTTCATTAAAAATCATACACACCTTTTTAATTTTCTTCCCGTACATGGACCAGAACGTGACTTTGACTTCAGTAGGTTTACCAGTCCTCGCGTCAAACATACGACAGCTGTCAAACGGAGGACAGTATAGATGTAAGGAGACAGCTCCGTCTACGTGGGAGGGATTCTCAACACGATGGAGGCCTAGTGCATCTGGAAAATAAGAGAAAAATAATGAGTAATTTCTACTTCATGTATAACCTAACACGGTATTTTTATCTGACTGCAGTCCAACACCCTGTATATATTTAACCTCAATAATCTATCACCTGTGTATCCTGTCGGCCAGTATATCAATTTTCTTATTATTCCTGGCACATGACAAGTTATCACAATCATACATGATGTAGTGATAAGAGCGAGAGAAGTAGTAACATATTGCATTGCGATAAATGAAACAAATCCTTATTGAGATACCAAAAATCTTAGTAAAAGTTTCTGACTTCCAAATCGTGCAATTTATATATTATTCTCGAGCCGACACGGGAGCAGCAATTTGTAACTATTTATCCAATAGGCAGCTATTGCAGTGTCTCCTATCAGAAATAGATAAGCAAGCCTACGATTCACAGAGCAACGAATAATAATTTATCAGGCGTTGTGTCCAAAAAAAATTTTATTGGGTTTGGAACTATCATTGTTTTACTTATTCTGCGCAATTGTTTGGTTTGGTATGTGATGAGGAGGGAGGAAACGCTTGTGACTAAAAGAGTGATAAATAATTATAACATTCTTAATGGATAGAGAGGAAGAGGAAGGTAAAAAATAGACGGATAGATTGTGTAAGGAATATTAAGAAAGAGAAGGGAGTTAATGATAGCGTGACAGTTGATAGGGGAGAATGAAAGAAGTAAGCGTGTTGCGCCGACCACATGTAACATGGGACAAGGGCTGGGAGATGAAGTTAATGTTGAATATGCACCCTGTCATCCGGAGATCCGATAACCACAACGATTCAAGGTCATTTTAGTGTGTGGCAAAATCGGAACTAGCACGCCATCTTGTTTTGTGACAACGTCACATATGGTTACCAACAACGCCCGCCCTGTCAATGTCATTCTGGCGCCAAAAGATCCTTCTAGCACACAACATGTTTATGGTTGTCAATATAACTAACTTATTATTGCATTCCTAAGGTTATAGGCACTAAGCTTGTTTGCTATTTATAAATTGTTTCATCAGACATTAATAAAATCTATTTATTACCTATATCATTATCTACATAGACTTTTCCCAACAATTGAATACCAGTATTTTACATGGAGCGACTGCCTATCTGGCCTCCACAACCCAGTCACTGGGTAATACGATACCTCTTAGTAAGACTTGTTATCAGACTTTTGGGCTTCTGAAGACTGTTAAAGATGAATGACTGTCGGGACTATTGGATCATTGAGTTCCCTTCAAAATGGTTGAGCTGAATGGTGCTGATCCATACGTCATGTTCGTGAACGGGCGCCGTCAGTAGGCGCTGGTCATTTCTTAGCTGCCACGGCTTATTTTAATTCCATAATTGTTTTATCTTTTTATTGCGGACGCTTTTAACGTGCACGTGTTTCTACATCGTTCTCACATTTATAATTACAACATGAATGATGTAACCACTTTTTTGTAACAATATTTTGATTTAAAAGAGTGTCCATGGAGTTTCTTGCCCGTTCTTCTCCATAGGTACCTACTACGCTTTGGAATGGGCAACTAGCTTCATCTTTCTGACTGACCGACCCCTTGACAATTCAAAAGTGCCTGTAATTGGTTTATTTGAAATAAATGCTTTGAGTTTGAGTTTGAGTTTGACCAACGGAGTAACGTGCTTTCTGAGGCACGGAGGGGTTTCCGTATGTAGAGATGGTCACCAATCCACATACCGACTGCGGCAAGCGTAGCTTAACCTGATCAATCGACCCGTGCAGCTATGATTACTTAGCCAAGAACCCCACTATAATAACTTACTCAGCTAGACTACAAGACAAAAATATTGTGTTTTTATCAGATACTAACCATTTATATAAACAACATCATTAACTTCCATTCTCGACCTCCCCCTCACTTTCATATCCCTCGCATTATACCCCTCCTCTTCACTTTCGTCTTCAAAACCATCCTCCCGCCTTTTCTGACAGCTGTCACTTTGCCTCTCCTTTTGACAGCTGCCACATTCGCAACTGTCACTTTGACAGCTGTCTGTGTTGATTTTCTGTTCGGACACGCAGTCCGGTAAGTCTTGGCTCTCGGAGTAGCATTTTCTTCTAGATTTGTTGTTGTTTAAGACCTTCATCACTTCCGGTTGTACGTTTTCAGGCCACTCGTATCTGGAAACCGTTAATTATTTTTAATTAGTTGAGTAATTTAGGTTGTAATTGGTATGAAGTTGTATGTTGAATAAGAATTCAGTTGTAAAACAAAAGAATTTGGACGTTACTGAGATAAGTGGAACAGTAAAATACACATTTTGTAAAGGTTATTGAAACATAATTGGTTGATACAGCATAATTATTGCCCCACTGCAGGGCAATGGCCTTTTCTCATACAGAGTAGGCACGAGCATTGATCACCACGGCTGCTCACGACGGGTTGGCGATATCAGACTTATATTCACTTAAGTCCAGGGGAGCTCGTGCATAATAATAACAGCTGCACGGGTCGATTGTAGGTTAAGCAACGCTTCCCGCGGTCGGTTCATGGATGGGTGACCATCGATTACATATCGATATTCTTCCATGCGTCGGAAATCACGTTAAGCCGTTGGACCCGGCTGTCATTTGTAGATCTTTGACAGTCGTTTCGAGTAGTCAGAAGCCCGAAAGTCTGACAACCAGTCTGACCAAAGGATATCGTATTACCCAGTAACTGGGTTGTGGAGGTCAGAGAGGCAGTCGCTCCATGGAAAATACTGGTATTCAGCTGCATCCGGTTTTAGAAACAACGGACCGACCTCAGATTTATAAACTATATGATCTGAGAGACCGACCGATGTGTTGGTACAAAATAGTGTGGATTTAAATAGCCTCCATCAGTGATGGTGGACAGTCCACCCCACTTCCACTTTGGTGACTGGCTAATATTTTTATCATGCTACGTAAGCGTAGCATAATCAGCCTATAATGTTGGGACTCCAACTGGATATCCACTGCTGGGACACAGACCTCCTCTCTTCGAGAAGGAGTGGGCCGTAATCTACCACACGTGCCCGGCGCTGGTTGGCAGATGTCACATGTCTTCGAATTGTTGGTTCTAGGACATGCCGGTTTCCTCAAGATGTTTTCCTTCACCGTTTTGAGAGCAGTGGTGATGAAATAACATATACAAAGTGAAGAGTCTGCCTGGGTTCGAACTCACGACTTACACACTCGTATGCCGGGGCCGTAACCACTGGGCCATCTACCAACCCGCACTGGGCCCGCGTGGTGGATACGGCCCACTCCGTCTCACCGAGAGGAGGTCTGTGTCCCAGCAGTGGATATCCAGTTGGAGTCCCAACATTATAGGCTGATTATGCCATTTAACTATTAGTCAATTTGCTTAAAAAAAACTGACTTTATCTACTAATTCGATGAAATAGACTATGTTCTTAATGGCAAATTACAGCAGTAGATAGGATAAGTGGAAGGAAGGAACGTAGGCTTAGCCTTGAGTGGGACGCAAACGGCTGATAGTAATCAAAACCCACTAGTTACATTCCACGTTGCAATCATCCTTCAAAAAGCACAAGGAACTCCATTATTATCAATAATAATTATAGATATTTGTTAATATAAACCAGTTAAAACTGCTCTCAGTTGTTATCGCCGTGAAGTTAAAACCGTCCATTGTGTAGAGTTATAAACAGCAGGGTTTGATAGCACTGACCTGTCTTCGAACTGACCTTAAGGGCCGGTTTTTTGATCCGTAGTTAACTCAACCATTAGTTAAAATAATTACGAATGGTTAATTTTGTCCAAAATGTCGTCATTTGATCAACACATTTTGGCAATTTTTTACTAATGGTTGAGTTAATAACTACGGATCAAAAAATATTTTACTATTAGGTAAAATATTTAACTAGCCTTTTTCCAACTATGGGTGGGACGGCCGTTCAGTCTAACCGGATGCAGTTTACTACCGGTATTTAACATGGAGCGATTGCTGAATCTGACCTGCACAACCCAATGACTGGGCAGCATAATACCCCTTGGTAAGACTGGTTGTCAGACTTTCGGGCCTCTGATGACCCGTAACGACTGTCAAAGATCCACGAATGACCGCCGAAATCAAAGGCTTAACGTGATTTCCGAGTCAAGGAGGAGTCTCAGTATGTAAAGATGGTCACTCATCCGCGGACCGACCGTGGCAAGCGTAGCTTAACCTGATCGATTGACCATTAGGTACCTACATATTATGTTTGGAATTTAATAATAAGAAAATAAAAAGATATGCTGTATTTAAAAGTATAAGAAATACTAGGAATAACTATTATTACGAAAATTTTAAGAAATGCGAGAAAATGCCTAAAAAAATGTGGAATCTAATAAATAACTTAGCTAATAATAGAATTAAAACTGTTTCCCCCCCTCCCAAACTTATAGTTAACAATTGTGAAATTACAGATGGGTACAAAATTTGTCAAAGCTTTAATGATTTTTTCTCGACAATTGGTTCTGACTTAGCCAATAACATACCATTGAAATACCACAGCAATTTAACTAACACTCTTAATTACACTACAGACATACCTAATAATGAATTAAACGTATTTGAGCCATGTACAGCAGACGAGGTAAATAAAATTATCGATGATCTAAACACAAACACAAGCTGCGGCATAGATGGGATTAGTGCCAAAGATATCAAATGTATAAAAGAGTTGATTCTAGATCATTTAACTAGTTGCATTAATAAATGCTTGGAAGTTGGAAGGTTCCCAGATAGTCTAAAAGTTGCAAAAGTAACGCCAATATACAAGTCTGGAAGCAAATCAGACCCCGGCAATTACCGACCTATATCCGTGCTACCTATACTATCAAAAATTTTTGAAAAAATAATTTTCAGACGCCTCATAAACTACTTAAATAATATTGATTTCCTTTATACCCAGCAATACGGTTTCCGTCCAAAATCGAACACCCTATCAGCCACAATAGATTTAATAACTAAAATTAAAACATCAATTGATAAGAAACTTATAGGTCTAGGAATCTTCATCGATCTGAAGAAGGCATTCGATACAGTTTGTCATTCGCTCTTGCTTAAAAAACTCAGTAACGTAGGAATAACGGGATCGGCATACAGAGTCATGGAATCATACCTTACAAACAGGTTTCAAATAGTCAAAATAAACAATTATGAGAGTACACCAGCTAGATTAAATTGCGGAATACCACAGGGATCAATATTAGGACCTCTACTTTTCCTTGTGTACGTAAATAACATAAAAAACGTTACTGTTACTGGCGACATCACTCTGTACGCTGACGACACTTGTCTCTTCTATTTTGGAAATGATATTCAAGAGATTGCCAGGAAAGCGCAAGCTGACCTATCATCACTTAATGAATGGTTCAAGTACAATTTACTGACCATCAACCCGAAAAAAACGTCGTATATGGTCTTTGCAGCAAAAAATAAAAAAATATCCAGTAATATTAAACTATCCATAGATAATGAATCCCTACAAAAGTCAACAAACGAAAAGTATTTAGGCTTAACGCTAGACCCAAGACTATCATGGTGTTATCACATTGAAAACATGCGTAACAAAATCTCTTCACTCACTGGGGCACTACGTAGACTTTCCGGTTGTATCCCACATAGAATCAGACACATGATATACAATGCTTTCGTGAAACCTCACCTGGAGTATTTAGTAGAAATTTGGGGATGTGCTGCTAAAACCTATATAAATGACATTCAAGTAATACAAAACAAACTTATTAAAACTCTGTACAATTACCATTACCTAACATCAACTAAACAAATATACAACGACACTAAGATATACAACATACAACAACTATACACATTCAAAACATGCATTTTAATAAGAAAAATTATATCACAGGAAACCCACTCTCAACTTACTTTCAAAAAAACAAATCACGGATACCACACCCGAAATCGCAACAAGTTAGAACTCAGACCACCCAGAACCAATTACGGGAAGAAAAACATTTTATATGAAGGAGCAGTGTTATATAATAAACTACCAGATGATATGACTAATATAAAAAGTACAAATATCTTTAAAAAAATGTTAAAAACTTATGTATCTAAAACTCTGTAATTACCCATGTGTACTTAATTACTCTAGGAAGTATACCTATATTTTGTTATCGTTCTAAATTTATATAATATTGTCGACTCACGGAGTCAAGATGTAATATTGTTATGATTTATTTGTAATCTCATAGTTAAGTGAACTATTTGTGTTCTTTATGAGAATAAATATCTTTAAACCGAAGACAAGCCAAGTGCCTGACGTGATTTCCAATTGGAAAAAATTACTGACTTCCCTACAAACTTTCATTCGTATTTAACTACATCAAGGAATGAATTTTCAAAAAGCCCTCCTTATCAGCTCATTTTCGTTGTTTAAGGATATGCAAAATGTCATGACTCTAGACCTAACTCCGCAGCTCAGCACCCACAATACAGGAGAACTGTTTAGGCTGTGGCTTGTCTGTCAGTAAGTCAATTTGAGAAATGCATTAATAAACAATAAAGTTCGATAACACTGACCTGTCTTGGAACTGACCTTAAGTAAGACAAACAGATATTTTACTATTGCACGGTCGGAACTTTTACGGAAGATGCTAGAAATTCTATACTGATCATGCTTGACATATTGACGCCTGGATTTTTTATAATTCTACAGAGGACAAAGACTTGAATCGCTAGATTCGCCCTACCACGCCAAATACGCACTTGAACGTGCAGTTGCGGACACCAGCCTGTCATAGAAAGAAAGAAAAATATTTTATTTGGGACGCGCATAGGCTGGCCAGGCTGGCGCAGGGCTGGTCACATCTCTTGTAGAACCGACAATTGTTGGGGAAAACGAGTTTTAGAGTGGAGACCGCGTATAGGCAAACGTAGTGTGGGACGCCCGCCGGCCAGGTGGAGTGACGACTTGCGAAAGGCGGCTGGCAGAGACTGGATGAGGAGAGCTGAAGCTTGAGCTCAGTGGCGTTCACTAGAAGAGGCCTACTTCCACAAGTGGACGAATATAGGATGATGATGACTCACAGCCAATACAAACAGTAAAAAAATAAAAAATATTGGAGCATTTAAAACTCATCATACTACTTCGCTCTACCACGTCAAAGGATGATCGCGTTTCTGTTTTGTTTTGACACTTTTCACGTGACATATAAGCGCAGTGAGGGCTAATCTAACGACTTAAACCTTTGGCAGAGGAATCAGTGGTTTTTCAAAGCCTCTTCAATTTAATCTGCAGTCTGTCATGTCAATTAATCTGATTGTTGTTTTATATCAAGCCAGTCCAGCAGTCACAATAGATCTCAGAGTAAGACATTTATCAAGCGTTTTGACACCTGATTTACTGATAAGAGGCTCGGTCAGTATTATAGAAACTGCGGGTGTGTCTACAGAATAACAAAAGGGGAAGAACATGATCCCCTCAAATTTTGCTAAAGACTACTTATATGCTAGGTTTTAAGAAGCAAAAACCCAAGTCAGAGACATTTTAAAAACTCCAAGATCAGAAGAACGTCGTCAAAATAAACAAGAAAGGCCAATAATGCACTCCCGGGATATTCCGACATTTCTGCTGCAAAATCTTTTATGTCTTGGTTTTTTACTTAAAAGATCTTGCAACATGAACTAAAGAGGCTGGTATACTGCTAGCCAAAATTAACAAAAAAGGAGATCTTGCTTAAATACTGGGACACGTTCCAGATAAACACGACAGGACTAAGTCGGCAACCGAATAGCAAATTCTCTAAAAAAAATACTTTTGGGAAATGGAACTCTTGAAGACGCTTGCCGATACGCTATCGTCTTTCAAACCGGACCACCCCAAAGAAACTATGTGACAGAAATGGGTGTGGTAGGAAGTCCAAAGTCTAACAACTAGTATTATCAAGGGGTAAAATACGATCTCCAGTGTCCCATATGGAAAGCTCTCAACCGATTGCGTACCCAGGTAGTCTGCTGTAGACACAATTTGCCAAAATGGGGAGATTACTGACCCATACAACACTCAGAGCGAGTGCGATGCTTCTGATCAGACCATGTCCCGCTTGGTGGAGTGTTCTAAGTGGCCGTTCACCTGAACCTCGGCCGACCTAAAGAATGCCAGTGATGCCGCAATCAACCTATCCGTCTACTGGCCTCAAACAATATAAAAACAACGAAGAAGATTACCATCGACACAAAAAGAAAAAGAACCAAGGGGTATCGTGTTACCCGATAACTGGGTTGTGGAGGTCAGATAGCCAGTCACTCCATGTAAAATTCTGGTATTCAGCTACAGCTGGTTGGACTAGAAGCCGACCCCAAAATAGTTGGGGAAAGGCGAGGCAGATGATGGTTTTGGCATTTAGCAGCTCTAGGGCATAATGACGTCATTTAAGATATTTGGCATACAACAACAATATCATATGAGTAGATAAAACATATATTATAGTGATAAAACTTCAGTATATCGATAAAGAAAAATACGAAATTAAGAGGTCAGGAGACTGTCCCATATAACACGTAAAGAAACAAAGATTATGACGTAATGAAAATGATAAGAGAAGAATAATTATAACAACAGCTGATAATGCCAACGACGATAATATTATTAGATTCATAAATCAAGATAGAGCTGCATTATATGTTGACATGTTAGCAGAAAAAGCTCAGGGATAACACGATACCTATTTCCACTGATAAACCCGTGTTTTGAGTATCAGGCGTAACATAAAAACAATCAAAACACGACCTAAGTGCGCTGGATCTACAAGGCCTTACGGTAGTAATATGTAGGCAGAGACGTAGAAAAATAATGACATAATACTTCATATCGCGCGTCGCCGAGCAGTGAAAACCTCGTAAAGAATCAGAATCAGAATTATTTATTTGTTAAACATAGGTGAAGAACATATATACATTAATCATACATGTTAAGGTCTTAAATAGATAAGTGTTGCACTATGCTTTGTCATTGTTGACATACAAATATTAAAGTCAGGTTCGTCAAAGTTAACAAAATTTTACGTTAACAAAATACATTAAAATAATCAATTTCACACAAGAAGATCACGACAAAAGAATATGCGAGAAATTATTCGTTCGTTACATTAATAATATGAATTAATAAAATTACAGAATTTAATCAAATAGTCATCCAAAATTAAAATAGTCATCCAAGTCAACATTAATAATATAAATTTATAAAATTACAGAATTTATTCAAATAGTATTATCATTAAAATAGTCATCCAGGGTATAATAACATTTCTCAACTAATAACTTGTGAAGACACTTTTTGAATTTCTTTAATGGCATACATTTTATAGCATCAGGTATTTTATTAAAAATTTTTGGTGCAACACCAAAGAAGCTCTTTTTCATTAACGCAGTATTGCATTTCAACGTACATAGTTGATTTTCATATTGACTCCGAATGGGGGTCTTCTTAACTGTTGAAAATTTTGTAAATAAATGTGGATTTGATTTTATAAATAATGCAGTTTCTAATATATATATAGCTGGTAATGTTAATATTTTTAATTTCTTAAAGTAGGGAACGCAACTATCTGTTGACTTTAAATTACACATGGATCTTACACACCTTCTTTGCATCCTGAATACCAGTTCCCTATTAGTTGATTGCCCCCAGAAAACAACACCATAACGGAGATTAGAGGCTACAAGTCCATGATAGGCTGTTAACAGTGTTTCAGAATTAACTCTCTTAGATAATTTTATTGTTCTTTTTTAAGTTATTTGTTATGTAAAAAGTTCCTGGTTAACCTCGAAATGCATGTTTATTTATTATATAAAACGTTTATTGAGGATGATATCCTCGTAGCATGTGTGTCTATTTCCTTTTATATTCCTGTTTAGTATATTCTATCACATTTTAATTAAATTATATTATTTTTATTTAAGTGCGACGTTCGTAAGTACGCTGTACTGGTACAGCGTCCTAACAATTGTTTGCACCACCGGACGACGTCATTAAGTCAGCGCCGGCTGTCGCCAAAAACCAGCGTTGGGGCTCTGTCTTGCATAGGGTCGCAGCATAATGCTGAGCGATAGCCGTTTTGCGTGGATGTGACGCATGTTTCCCGCAACCTTTTCTTATTATTTATGTTTACAGCAAATAAATGCATTTTCTTTCTTTAGTTCTATTTAGAACGATAGTCCACAGCTCTAAGATGCTTACAATACCTTCTATTTATGTGAGCGAAAACCTCGAAGAAGGTCAGGTGACTGCCATTTTTCAGTTTTTATCTGCCTCTGCAAAATAACGCATATCGCGATCACGAGGATTTCCATGCACAGCGACAATAAAGTAGACTCGCCCCTAATACGGCGATTTTGAACACGAAGCGTACGAAACGTCAGTAAAAGTATCATAAGCCGCTTAATGAAAAGGTAAAAGAGTGATTTTGAACGCGTTTGGCGTGAGAGTTTTGCTTGAATTATCACTTCTATGCCCATAGCTGAGGTTATCTTCTAACATAATCTTGCCAGCTCCATCTCATCTTACTCGGTTATTGTTTAGTTCGGGAGCTGACCCACGTCCCTGAGTGTTAAAGTCAATCAGTCAGCTACTATAACCAAATGTCTCTGACCGCTGCGCGCTGCCTCAATCATACAGTTGCTAACCTGCATACTTATCTATATTGCCAACAGTACACAAATATTATTTTGAACTTGTTATCATAAACTAAAGCCCTACGTACTCGTAATTGCATCAGTTATTGCATTTGTTTGGTCAATTCCAAACATCAAAGGAGTCTTTACAGATGACGATAATAAGGCGTGGCTTCGCGAGTGATAAAAAATACGTGCAATCTAACTATCGCTGCGATGATATACTTAGATTGATTTATAGAGTTTCATTTGAACTTGATGGCACGGCGAGACTCAAATTGGTAACAATTATGTAACAGACTAGGCAATATTTGTGTCCTATTTTTCGGGAAATGAGGGCTGATTGTCCTTAATACAGGCTACTAAGTAATCTAGCTAGGACATCAGATCGTAAAATTGTATTGCAGCTGACTAAACGATGTAAATTTTTCGTCTTCGACTTTCGCCAATAATCTTTGTTTCGACTTATAATTTATCATACACTTCGTTTCCTCGTATATTTGTTCCAAGCGCTCGTAAATGCGATTCTCGTAGTAAGGTCCAGACTTCTCGCCTTCAAACAAGGTTAATTGGATGTCGTTCTTTTTAAACTGACACCAATACCCTTCCAGCTTTTCAAATCTGTCATCGTGATACTCTAGAGTGGTTTTACGTGAAGAACTATCTTTCTTAAAGTTTTCATTTACTCGTTTGATAGCCTCAAGATTCGTAGATTGAGAGTTAAGTAAATCATTGTAAGAAGACATAGCTGTTAACCGGTGCTTGGTGCAAACAATAGATCCAAACCGAAGAGTAGGTAATATGGAACGTGCTCACCGGATTTGCTGCTTACGCTCCACCCCGATCTGTATACTTCTCACTCGATATCACACTGTTCACACTGTTTTTAATGTGTGTTGTGTGTTCAATGTTCTGTTTATTAACGTCCGAGTTTAATGTTCAAATGTTCCGAGAGTGAAAACGTAGGTACTACCACGGCACTGATTTTACTCTTAACGGCTCGAAGGACCAAAATGTAAGGGCATGAGCCTTTACACTTAATGTTGAATGTTAATAAAATAAATGTTAATGTTCAAAAAAGTATTTATTAAGAAATTGCACTAAAATATTTTAATAAGAAAATAATAGAAAATGTTACAAAATGTTGGATGTTGCGCGAGCTCGATATTTAACAGAAGACTGACGTACTTGCGTACGTGACGATAATACGTTTTTATAAATTAACAAAATTTGCAGTATTTTAACTAGGCCAAAGTACAATGTGCGGTTGCTGACCGTACAGTTACATTCATCTCAGATGTAAACTATTCCTAAGTTGTCATCCTACTGTGTAAGAGACTGTAGGTACCTCTTTTTTTTAATGAAATAAATTTTAATTTGAAATTCAAATTTAAAATTTAGAGTAATTAAAATTTTGGTTGTATGTTGAATGAAATATGATTCGCCACCGTAACAAGTACCTATGTAATTACGGGATGATATTCATTATAATGATCAATACAACCCTCTAAGACAAAACAAATAAGTCAACTATGAACGTAAGACTGTTTGAATTTCGTGGACTACCATGGCGTTCCCCCTTAAGGCGCTGCCCAAACGTAGGGCACCGTAAATCGCTCAGTTTTTTGTCGCACAGTTTGGTCATATTGGTACATATTACAAACCAGAAAAAAAATCCAGTGTATTTTTAAATGTATTTTTAAATGTACATATTACAAACCAGAAAAAAATCCAGTGTATTTTTAAATGTTCAAGGAAAAGATTTATTCAAAAATATTTCATAAATATAAAATAGTACCATCACACAAAAATCGTAAAACAGAGCTCAGAAAATTATTTCTCACCGCATAATTCTCGCTATTTTGAGCGTACACTATCATAGTTTATTTAATGATAATAAAAGGAAGAATTCATCCAACTAAAGAAATACCTAAAAATGATTCATCAGAGCCGTGCAATTATTTATTTATTTAAATAAAACTGCAAAATTTGGTGGTCATTCGATTCAACTAACATCAAACGAACGGCTATTTTGAACCTTATTTCTTGCCGCGGTGCACTATTGTCAATTACCTAAAAATGTGCTTTTTACGTGCGGCGAGCTGTTTAGATGGTTTCGCCACTAACTATGCTATCTAAATTCTGACAACCACATGAGCTATTAATGTCTCAGAAGCTTATCCCGTATTAGACAAGAACAAACTCCAAAAGGCTTCTTACTATAAAGATGCTACGAAAGACTGTCCTGATAACAACGGCAGGCTTTTGGCTTGTTGATCGCAGTAGTTATTAGCGGACAAGAAGACCCATCCTCTTGACGTACCTAATTTCTTAGTTGCATTTGCCACAGCATCTGCCTATCCTTGTCCTAACATGTTGGGGTCGGCTTCCAGCCTCACCAGATACAGCTGAATACCAGTATTTTACATGGAGCGACTGTCTATTTGACCTCCACAACTCAGTTACCGGGTAATACGATACCCCTTGGTAAGACTGGTTGTCAAACTTTCGGGCTTCTAGCGACTCGTAACGACCGTCAAAGATCCTCGAATAACAGCCGGGACCATCGGCTTAACGTGCTTTACGAGGCACGGAGGGCTCTCGGTATGTAAAGATGGTTGCCAATCTACGGACCAACCGCGGGCAAGCGTAGCTTAACCTGATTAATTGACCCATGTGGCTGTTATAACTTAGCCATGAGCCCCTCCATGCATGCAACAGCCACACAAAAATAGATGTGTGTACCACACAATGAACCAATAGCTTCTCAGCGTTACTTTTGCCTTTTTATTATCGGCACAAACTGAATGAGAAAAGTCATTCAGTCGTAAAATTATTAGGCATGCAGGAATGTGACAGCGAGGCAAAGGCTGACTGTCCAGGGTGCGCCCCACGTACAGTCAGATTCACGAAGTGGGAAACCCTCTTCAAAGTTAATTTTAATACAACTGGACTTGGAGGGGGACGCACTAAGGTAGCCCGAGAAATTCAAATTTTTGCAATTTGCAGATCAGGAATCTGGGGTTGCCCCCTTAAGTAGGTATCGCCACTCGTGGAGGCAATTCAAATGCTATAAACTGTCATTGATAAAAGCGTAATAATATTATTGCAATAATAATCTAAAATATTGATTGTTTCGTCATTGTGTTTATGTTATTTCTGTGACGAGGTCTAGTCGCATGTTTTCGTGAAACCTTCTAGTCTTATCTATCTTCTAGTCGTTCTAATTGACGTAGGTATGTTTATATCGAAAGCTTCGGATAGGTGTTTGTTTATCATTTTGTTTTAACGTTTTTGTCCATGTGCTAGAACTAACAACAAAACCAACAGCCTGTCTGATGCCAACCTCGGCTTACTGAATGCAATATTAGAAAACCTGTAGGCCATCAAGCTAGGCTATATGTCGTGTAACCGCGATAACACTGAAAATGGTCTCATGTAGCTGAAATTTCACTGACATTGTAATCATTTATATCTCGTTCGCTCGACGTCCGTATGTCACCGCAGGGATCCAGCAGAATATCAGCGTCAGGTACATTTGCCTGACACATGCTGAGCTGGACTCCCATTTGGTGCAACCTTGAGACGCACACGCACACCGCACTTTGTATATTCGCTATTTTGATTTCTAGTATGTCAATTAACTTCTTTATTTTTGAATTTTTTATTTTTTGTATGTTGGCTCCTTTTGTATGTTTTTATATTCATGTAATTTGTTATAATTTAATTGTGCTTTTGTGTGTTGCGCTACGTCTTTTGTGTGCACTGAATAAATAGTTTATCTGTCTATCTATATATTTATTATTGACGCTTCAAAAACATCTTACACTACTGTTCAGCGGGGTAGTTACGAAACACTATCAGTATCAATAGCTTTCATTTTGACAGTTCAACAACATTCATTGCGTTATTTACGTTGCTAAGCAGACACCTTTTTCGAACATATGAAGCAATGGATAAACAATATCGTTATTATTAGTGTTACGCGATTAGGGGGCTGATTTTAGTGCCCTAAGATCTAAATCTTGAGTGAGATATTTACAAATACAATGTGGCGATTAGGTCGTAACATTAATTGAAACCACGATGTCTACATTACCTACGTATTTTAAATATGTACACAATTAAAATAATTAATAACAATTAACATTCTAGCCGTGGGACCTTTTTTGCCGTTTTAGTATTTAACAACATTCAACTTGATTAGTGATAATTTGGTAACAATACCATAAAGTTTGTGTTGAATTGTTGATACCATCGCCCCGCGCATGTCTAGAGCCTTATTATCATGGGTGGTTTATTTCGTGCCAATTTTCACGCTATTTATTTCGTTTGTTGAATCTAGTTTTCTATGATAAGATTTTTTGTTTGTTTGCTTAAACATGTGTGTGTATATACATAGAAAGTGTATACAAGATGCTAAAGTTAATTAAGTGCAAACATGTTTGTCATTAAGGGACGTGCAAAATAAAAAATATTAACATAAAAATAAAAAAATAACAAAATACTAAAAGTTGTGTTATTTAATTATTAATGGGTTATTAAAATTATACAGTAAATCAAAATTATTACATAAGCAGCTCCAAATGAATATAATTAATTACTTATGTCAAGACAAATTTCATTTCATTAAGGAACTCAGTAACGCTATAATATGCTCTGGCAGTCAAATAAGTACGAAGTTTATTTTTAAACATAGATTGAGGTAGTTCTCTCCAACTTTTAGGTACCTACTTTGTTATAAATGACCGGAGCCATACAGAATACACTTTTGCGCATAAGGGACGTCTTAGCGGATTGGAGACAAAGATAACCATAGTCACGTCTATTGCGTGGGAATATGTCGGCTAGACGCTTATAGTAATGCGGATTCGACTTAACAAACACAGCTACTTCTAATATGTACAAGCACGGTAAAGTTAATATCTTGTAACTTTTAAAATAAGGCACGCAGCTATCGGTCTTCTCAAGTTCTATTTTTACTAAAACTGTTTATTTTATTCAACTGATAACAACTTGTAATAACCACCTGTACTATTTAATATGATAACCTAATCGCCACTCTGTATATTACGATATACCTGGATATTCTTCTATTGTAGGTATCAGCACGAACTATAATTATTAAGGGAACAGCTTTACAGCGGTTTAGTATGTATTAAGTTCTGTTTACGTTTTTATTTTTGTTAGGATGGGAAATCATCAAATGACCCCTCCCGCTCTGGGTGGAGCGGAAGGGAGTGTCAGACTCTTACTGACTAAAACCCACCCGTGTTCCTTCCTTGGCCCTTTATGTTCCGGGTCAGCGGTACCCCTTATGGATGATCCCGCTTTCCCAGCAGGCTTAGGCCCTAGTGGGCCCCCTCTTCGATGCTGACATCTCTTTGAGGCGCGCGTGGAACACGTACGCGCCGTCCGGCACGGGCCTGATCCTGATCGGACGGTAAGCTACCCATTACTCACCGCCCGCAGGCCCGCGCCTACGGTGGCCGGGAGTCGTCACGCGGCTCCCGACGCCCGGAGCGTCCACCGCGGCGGCTTGGACGGGAGACTCTCTCCCTCTCCCGTCCCGCCGCCTCCTTCGCTAGCATGACTGCTTCGCAGAAGGAGGCGACTGCCTCCCACTCCCCCTCGCCCCGGACCATGGCTTGAACCAAGGCCGGGCGTGAGAGGTCGCCGCCGCTGCCGATCGCCTCTACGAGGACACGGCGGTGCTCCGCCCATGCAGGGCAGGCCCCCACCGTATGCTCCACCGTTTTGTTACGGCTTGAGTATAGTTTGCAATGTCTTTGTTGATAGGTATATTGGCGTGTGCTAGCTGACTTATGGCAAATAATTTAATTAAATATTTTGTGTTTCGTAATGTTAATTATTTACTACTGTATAGAATCCAGTTCTTCTAACTAAACAGACAGCAGTGCTGCTGGGGAGTTTGTTCCGCCACTTCTTCTTCGCAGTTAAAGCACTAGGAAGTGGTGAAGGGTGGGCGTTTTGGGGGGACTGTCTTATGCGATTTTGACGTTCAAAAACTGCTGATTCTCAGCCTAGTTTGAATAAATGACTTTTGATTTTTTTGATTTTGTGCTAGCTGACATATAGCAAATAATTTCATTTCGTAATGTTAATTACTTATTACTGTATAGAATCCAGTTCTTCTAACTGAACAGACAGCTGTGCTGTTGGACAGTTTGTTGCGTCACTTCTTCTTCCCATTTAAAGCACTAGGAAGTGGTGAAGGGCGGGCGTTTTGGGGGACTGTCTTATGTAATTTTGACGTGCAAAGCCTAGTTTGAATAAATGACTTTTGAATTTGAGCTCATACTATAAAAAAATATTTAGACAATCAGAACCATCTGCGCTGGTGCTGACATCGTTACTAACAATGCCGTAAACATCGCGAGTTTAAAAAACCTAGGAACGTTTGGCCTCATATCATGAATAATTCTAGACTAGTAGATTTCTTTACCTGACTTCATCAAGATTGCCGCTCAGCAGTTTCATGAAGCAATGGGAATCAGCGTGGTCATGGATGGCAGATGCGTGTCCGGGGCCCCAGCAGAGGATCATGATGTTAAAGGCTCCGTTACCTGCATCTACCAGGTTTCTGGTGTACCTAGAAGAAAGACATGGGGATATTGGGTTATTGAAGGGAAGCAAAAAAACGGAAGGAGACCGGCATGTCCTAGAACCAAAAAATTTAAAGACATGGGACATGTACCAACCCGCACTGGGCCTGCGTGGTGGATTACGGCCCACTCCCTCTCACAGAGAGGAGGCCTGTGTCCCAGCAGTGGGAACAGTATAGGCTGATTATGATTATGATGAATAAAATGTAAGACAGAGTTACGTAAGCTAGGTAGAGATCTTCGCTGCGTAGCTGGTAGCATATGAGAGTAGTCAAGGATTGAGTCGAATGACGTGCGATTGGAGAGGCCTACGTCCAAAAAAGGACTGTTAATAGGTCGTGATCGTGTTTCCTGCATACGGTGTTGTGCTAAATAAAAATTTTATACTTTCTTTATTTATTTATTTCTGTCTTTCTTTTTTCCTTTGTTTATTTCTTTGTTTATCACGATAATCATGGTAGTTTTTTTTTATACCTATATTCGAAGCTGTCTCTATTCCAGATAATCGACGTAGCATTTTTATTACCTACATTGAGCGGCTACTTTTACATGGCAACACTGCTAACCTAACAAAAGTCATGATTACAGGGAGACCTGACAGTCTCGCTGTAGTCATGGCTGAGCCAGACAGAGGCCTGTCAGCCTCTAGGCGTCTGTCAGCCCATTTGTATGACAACGGACCGAAATCCTCATGTGCTCTCCGAGGCCTTGAGCCTGAATTCGTAAAGGATGATCACCCATCGACCCAATGACCGCAACAAAGACTACATAACCTCACCGACCGAATAAACGTTGTTATGATAAAACTACGACCCCGATGAGGATAAAAAGATAACAAATTCTTAATAAACAACAGTAGCCGTTGCTATGCCTCTTATCAACGCTAAGGTAAGCTCGTCGGACGACATGATCAAATATCTAATTATTTCACATTAAAATCAAACTGTAACCATGAATTCAGAACATATGATTCTAGACCCCTAGCATTGATATGTTTCGTCAGTTATCAAAAAAAAAAACATTAGTGATTCATAGAAAAGTGCAATACCTACGAGGTGAAAATGTATGGAACAGCATTTTCATTTTTTTATTACCGACTTTTAAGGAGATGTTTCATTTTTGTATGGGACTTCGGCCATAACATGTACGCCTTCTTATGAATCAAAAAAGTTGTGTTTATAAGATGGCTATCTTACTATCTTATCTTAATAGCACATAAATACATGCCTTTCATATTTATATAAATAACGTCTACGTGATATTAGGTATTATGTTTTAATGTAACATGATTTCTGGAAAGCAGCGACGCCATGATCAATAGAATATGGCAATAATTTGAAAAACTATAATTTTTTGTGCCGACGTAATCAGGGGAATATTCAGTAAAGAATATTTTTCCTCAATTCGTGGATATTTCTCCTCTTTTTTTCATTACCGTACACTTTATGACCGAAAATGAAACATCTCCTTTCAACGCAGGCGGGTTCAGAATCTTTTATATTGAATCCATGGTTATAGTGTACGCGTTGATGTCCCTGCCACCCTTCTTATGTGCAGTCAGATTCACGATGTGGGTGCAAAGTTAATTTTAATGCAAGTAGGGTACCCAATTGATGCAGCCCATTGTACACACAGAGTTGATATGACAGAGACGCATTATGTGTTTAGTATTTATTCGATACGGTATAAAGATAAAAAGCACCAAAAATTTGTTTTTTCTTTTCAAACAATCTAAATAGCTTACTTAGCAGAGTAAAACGCAAACAGCCTTTGTAATGAAAGTGCAAGTGTGTGTGTATTTATTGCTTCCTTGTTTGCATTACCATCATTTTGACGTGACAACGTCTTATAATTCGATTGAGCCGGCTGCACGCACGAAAAAACATCACTCATGCGGCGTTACCTCGCTCTGAGGCGTTCCATTTAAGGCTTGAAGTGCAAGCGAGAGCGCGGAACTAGCGACAAAGAGGCACAATCGGCCTCCGCGTTCGGCAGCGTTCGACATCTGTCTCTCTCCTACTTGAGTGAGCGATGCGTCCGCGTGGACAGCTGCTATACAATAATACATTTACATGTTTTCGTCAAGTATGAAGTGCAGTGAAAAGTGAATGTGGTGTCAATTGTTTATAACAACGATAATTGCGGCGATAAAGGTAAAAATTGACATAATTGTATTTATGCGTACAAATAAATGTAAATTGATCAATAATTCAATTGTGATTTCCATTTACCTCCTTCTCTATATCCATACAAAATATCAATCAAACAAATAAAATTAAAATTTTCTTTTGAAAAATGCAACCATTCCATCAGTATTTTCTTATGACGTTGTCACGTTCAACTATCGTCAGTAAACCGACTTTACAGACAACCCATTTTTAGCGAAAATATTTGGTTGTACTTGTGCCTTGCGTCAGACGGGTGTTATGAAAGATACATCGTGTTCAAACGGGGCAAAAACTTAAAAAATCATTTGCGACTAAACTACTGCTCCTATTTAATTGATTTTTGGTACAGAGCTTGAAAATGGTACCTAGTTTAGGCAGTTTAAAGGAAAGCCCCTCTGTCGTATCAACTCTGTATAAGAACACAATTTTGTCAGTTCTGTTACGAAGTCCCATGTTATGGAGGGCGATTCAGTTGCTAAAAATCAAGCACAAGTGCAGAATTCTGTAGCAGTTCATCATCACCATCATCATTTTAGCGGAAAGACGTCCACCGTTGGACATAGGCCTCCCCGAAGCATCGCCACTTCGACCGGTTCTGTGTTTCTAGCATCAAGAGGAATCCTGCGGCCTCCACCAGGTCATTGGTTTACCTTGGGAGAGACCTTCCTGCAACTGTTCAGAGTTTATTAATAATGCTTTACCGGACCTGAGGTCCGAACCCCAATCAATCGAACAAGTCTAGTGGTGCAAATGTTTTCCATATAATCGATTGGTATACAATCATATACTAATAATAAAGCTGAAAAATTTGTTTTATTGTTTGTTTGAACACGCTATTACCTGTGAAACTTCTCGTCGGATTTGAAAAACTCTTTTTGCATTCGATAGCCCAATTCTTGAGCAAGGTTAGTTAACATCACGCTAGGAGTTGAGCAAAAAGAAGAACGGTCATAATGAACGCTAAGCTAATATGAAGTAGTACCTCAAGTACCATACGCGGGCGACGCCATGTGACGTGGTGGGTTGCGCCGGCGCCGTGCCGAAGGAGTTTTATAAAGATGAGTCTGTTATTTTAGTAGGTATATTGTGTATCTTACGACTTCCACAGGAACGAAGTCTCGCGCAGAATCCTAAGAATAGATGATTTTATCATAATCTTTCTTGTAGGCAGAGGAGTGTGCATAATTTTTATTAAAATTTGTTTGTTTGTAAGTTTGTACGTAGGGGTACCTAATCTCTGGAACTACCGGTCGGATTTGAAAAATTCTTATCGCATTTGATAGCCCAATGCTTGAGGAAGGCCATAGGCTATTTAACATCACGCTAGGGCCGTTAGAGGCCGAGTAAAAAGAAAAAAAGTCAGAAAGGACGCTAAGCGAAAATAAAGTGATAGCGCGGGCAGGCGATGCGATGCGACGGGGAGGTTGGGGGAACTTGAAATTTTACGCCAACGAAGCGACGGGCAGAAGCTAGTTTTGGATAAAATTGGAGTGCCATACACTGAAAAATTTTGCAAAAAATCCCAGTAAATTGAAACTTTACTTAGGTTGCAAATGTCTAACTAAATATTATTTTTGTTTAAACCCGTCTCTTGTATGGGGACCCCCTAAAATGTACATTGTTTTATTTGTATTATTTGTTGTTATGTTATAGCGGCAATAGAAACACACTGTGAACATTTCAACTGTCTACCTAATACGGTTCATGAGATACAGCTCGCTGACAGACAGACGGATGGACAGCGGAGGCTTAGTAATAGGGCTTCGTTGGTACCCGTTGAACCCTAAAAATAATAAATTGGGGAGGGGTAATATGTGTCTTTGACAATGTGCTGTGATTTTGCTATGACTTGACTGTCTTTAGTCGCTCTAAGGTATTTACAAGGCAGATGTGAGAGGAAACACCGAGACCCCGATGCCCTAGGAGGATATACACGGTGACATTTGAATCACAGTTTTGCTAGAACAAACGTTGTTCAGACCATTCTATAGCATCCAATAGAAAAAAAAACGTCATTGGATTTCGAAAAAAACAAAAAAGTCGATGTTAAAAATCGTTACGCCCGGCGCCCTACAATACAACACAGACACTGCGGCCTCAACGCGCGGCGCTCGCGTCTCATTAAGTAGTTGAATGCCATATCGCTACCGTGATGAGTACGTTGATGTTACGGTTAATGTTTCAAACATTATTACACGTTTGAGCAACATTTGAGAACGCCTAGATTAGTTTGTTTTAATAACATATTTGATGCTCTAGAATGGTAGTAGACCATGGTCTAAACAACGTTTGCTCTAGCAAAACTGTGATTCAAATGTCACCGTGTATATTGAACTTATTGGTGATGTACTTCAGAAAGGTCAATTGCGTAGTAGGTACTCGCAACCGGCGTGCTTGTACGACTAGATTTATGTACGTAAACGAGGCGAAAGGACTACGTGAGGATCGTAGCAGGTGGCGTTCTGTAGTTTCTGCCTACCCCCGTGAGAAGAAGGCGTGGAGTTTATGTATGTGTGTAAGTATGTTATGCTTATCAACCGGTGCTATTTTATCAGTAGCTTGCAAATAATCTAGGTAACAATTTGCAGGCTCATTATAGTTTTCATAAACCAAACAATTCCGGTTGCTATCTTCTTCGTGAAAATACCTATGTTTTTGTGTTATTTACAGATTTCGGAACCAAATACATCGCACTGATAATAAGTTGACCTAGGATAGCTGTAAGCCACTGTTTAAAAAGTACAACATTTTACCGTTAGCATGCATGTTTAATAAAGAATTGTGCCTATTAACACGACGACATACTGAAAATTTTATTAAGCATAGATATGTAACCAAAAGGAATGTTGCCTCTAGAGATAAACATAGGCTGTGCTTGCCAATTTGTTTTTAATGGATATTAAGGTATACAATAAATTACCAAACGCCTTACAGAACTACCTTTGCTTATGTTTAAAAAATAAGCTAATTCAGTGGCTTAAAGCAAAATGTTTTTTCACAGTTAATGAATTTGTGTCACATGTCGAAGAAAGAAAGTAATGTCAATACATTTAGTTTATATAATATACCTATTTTATTTATTTTTTAATTTGACGTTTACTTACTATTATTATTTTTATTTTCACATTATAACAATATTCATGGACATTAATATTTTTTTTTAACATAAAATCTGACAGTTTATAACAATCACATTGGTAACTGATGTAATGTTATGACATTTTTATTAATTTAATGTATTTTGAAATTAAATATTTGCATACCACATGTAATGGTAGAATGTAAATGGGTCACATTTATAATAACATCATACTATTACTACAGTTAGGTACTTTGTACACCTACATTTTGGCAAATAAAGTATTTTATCTTATCTTATCTAATAAAATTCTGTCAACATTTTGCAAGTTGACCTAGTACATAGTTAATAATAAAGTCACTCACAGTCACACATCCATAATATAAATACTAGGAACCAACACTTTGTTGTTCCTACAACCAGGATCAAAAAAATAGGTGGCTCGTTTAGATGCCAATGTAAGTATACGCTTTTATAATAAACTTCCTAGCCACATTCAAGAACTAAGCCTTAATAAATTCAAATCTTTTTTATAGAGGAAGCTATTCCAGAAAGCCTATTATACTGTCAAAGACTTTATTGAGGACAAAAAGGCTTGGGATTGAGCTGCTCCAATAAATTTACACAGGAAATGTTGATTTGTTTTATTTTGCTAACTATTTTACTTTAAATCTTTGCTTTATGTCCATATACCTTTTAACATAATTATACAATGACATGAATATTTACTGTATAAAGTATCATATTATTTTTAATTATTGTGAATGTGAGGACTATGTGGGTAATTGTTCCAGTTTTAATCATGTTCTGGCAGTTTGAGTAGTTTATGCGGCCTACCCAAATGTCCTTTCTTTGGTATTGTTCGTCGAATCGTTGAGCTCCTTAAGTTCTGAGTTGAGCTGCACGGTTACTGACAAATGCGTGCACTGACTGGACAGGTCCACTCAATCTGTGTGGTTCTTTCCTCGAAAGACCATTTCAGACACTAATCTACATGGTCCTCAAAGATTAAATCCGGATTTTTATATACACATTGACATTGATGTATTTTATATACAGAGTTGATACGACAGAGGGGCTTTCCTTTAAACTGCCTATATTAGATACCATTTTCAAGCTCTGTACCAAAAATCAATTAAATGGGAGCAGTAGTTTAGTCGCAAATGAATTTTTAAGTTTTTGTCCCGTTTACACACGATGTATCTTTCCTAACAGCTGATTATGTCTATACGCATAGGTCATGCACCTTCAAACGATAAATCTGAGTATAACCTACGATGCGTTGTTGCCGCTCTGACGCAAGTCACAATTAGTAGGTACAACCAAATATTTTCGGTAGAAAGATGGCAATGCATACACATACACTTGCACTTTCATTACAAAGGGTGGTTCGGTTGCGTTTTACTCTTATTTGTAATCAGAGTAAAACGCAACCACCTATTCAATTTGTTTAAAAGAAAAAAAAAACTAATTTTTGGTGCTTTTTATTTTTATAGGTACCGTATCGAATTAATACTAAACATGTATAGTATACGTAGTGTAATTTAATGCCCCTCTGTCATATCTGCAGCTCTGTATACTATGACATGAGTATTTACTTTGTAAAGTATTAAAATATTATTTTAATTATTGTGAATGTGAGAACTATGTCGGTCAATGCTTTTTTGTATATTTATCAGTTAGTTTAATCATGATCTGGCAATTTGAGTAATTTATGCCGCCTAATCTAATGTCCTTTCTTTTGGTATTGTTCGTCGAGTCGTTGAGCTCCTTAAGTTCTGAGTTGAGCTGCACGATTGCTGACAATTGCGTGCACTGACTGAACAGGTCCACTCAAACTGTGTGGTTCTTTCTTCAAAAGACCATTTTAACTACCGATCTACATAGCCTTCACATACTCTGACCAAGATTTTGTCTGAACTTTAAAAGAGACTGTGACCTCCGGGTTTGTTTCGGCCTTTCTTCTCAGAGTAGTCAGATAGGAAACGCCGGAAGCCGGCGTTTCCTATCTAGGTTAAAAATTTTGATGTTTGACATGTAAAAGTGTTTGTACAAACCTAGTTACAGAAATAAAATAATTTATCATTTAGGTATCACTTCTTTTCTCTCTCGTATGTCTTTTTAGGAGTAAAAAATTCTAGAAATAAAAAAAAAAATCTATAAAATATTTCTTGCGTCTGTCTGTCTATCACAGATGTTTTCTCGAAAACTGCAAACCATATAACATTTTGCACGGTGCCTGGTTTTTATGTGTAATAATACACCTCTACCTTTCCCTTTCATTGAAAACAGGCATGATATTATATTATGTACAGTCGTAGTACTCACCTGAAACGATCAAACTTCGCAAACTTGCTCCAATCTTTTGGGTCAGACTTATATGCAGTCATCAGTTTCTGAACATCCTGTACATTGACGTGGTCGCCGGAGAAGACCCTGTGTAACTCTTCAATCATATTTTCCAAGCCGGTAATTTCCCTGTGAACAAAATTTAATTGATAAGGGGATGGTCAAAATAAATCGACTAGGTACTTATTTGAAAGAAATAATCTTTTCTCAAACATGTTTGGAAAGAGCAGTATTTTGAAAACCTTCGACATAAATCGACATTGCTGTACTGGCCAAATACATGCGAGTAGCGGCCGGCAAAAGTTGTATGAAAATCCATATCTGTCGTGGTTTAGCGGCCAAATAAATTACATAGTGAACTCATATCCATCGTGTAATTTAAAAATGGAACAATCTTTTACTCCGAAGCATAGCAACCAAGGAGGTAACTTATCAAAGGTTTTATTTAAATTTCGAACTGGCTTGCAAATAGAAAGCTGTTTACTGAAAAAAAAAACAAATTAACACTATAACGCGGGAACAATTATTGTTGTTCGTTGTTCGTCATTGATTTTGAAAAGTGATTGTATTTTAATTTCCGCGCATTATTTGAGAAAAGTACTATAAACCTTGGCCACAACTAGGCATTAATGGACTTACGTATGTGTGCCTCGGCTTCGCCTCGGCCCACATTACACGTTCGTCCATCAATGCCTCTTGCTGGCCGCTGCAGTAATGTACTATTTAACAATCAATTAAAAGATTCATTGGTCAAAGGCAAATTATAAAATTTATAGATGTATATAATGGATAATAAACAATGTGCCCTTTTTAACTGGCTTCAAACAAGGAGGACGTTCTCAATTCGACTGTATGTTTTTTTTGGTAGTCGGTAGTTTTTTTTTGTAAAATGTTGTTTATCTCATGTACTTTGAACTAAGTTAATTTGAACATCAGTAACAGTGAAGAAAATCATTCTGGAAGACCTCTGCTGTGGCTCAAGCCTCCTCTCGTTGAGAGGGAGTGGGCCGGGAGCGGGTTGGTAGATGTCACATATCATTGAGATTTTGTCTTTAGGCCAGCGGCCGCCACATAACGGCTGCACTGACGGCTGTCATGACTGTTAAGAACCTAACTAAAGGTTTGTAATTAATGTAAGGTAAAATGAACTGTAAACACTTATAATCTGGTAATCAGTACAATGTTGGAATGATATATTGGGACAACAAGTATGTGCGCGCGTCGACGACTGTGTTCGATGACTGATGGCAGCAGGGTTTGACTTTACGCTGTCAAGAAACGCTAAGTATCTAAGGAAACACTCCAACTTACTTTCATAAATAACGTTTCTGTGACGTCATTCGCCGAAAAATTGCGTACGATATGTGGCGGCCACCGCTCTTCTAGGAGACCGTAGCTTTAGCTCACGATGTTTTCCGTCACTGTTTTGGAAGTAGTGGTAATGAAATAAATAGCAAAGACGTTTCTGTGACATCCACCAACCCACGCTCTGTCCGCGTGGTGGATTACGTCCCGCTTCGTCTCACAGTGAGAAGGCCTGAGTTCCAGCAGTGGGAACACCATTAGTCGATAATGTTGTAGGTACTTACACGTCAATTTTCAGGGGTCTCTCAATAGGCAGCACTTCCATGTCAGCACATTGCGATACTTTGATCTTGCAGTTAGCATTCTCGACGTCCATAATGGTTCCTGCAACAAAGAAGTTTTTCATTACTCATACTCGGAAAGTAGGTTTGAAGTTGCCTGAGGAGCGGGTTGAAAGTAATAATAAAATAGTATCTACATTGTTACCCTAGGGGTGAAAGTAACTTATTTAGTCCCGAGACGGGGTTTGGCGCCAGAGCGTAGCGAGGGCGCCAATATTTCTGAGGGACTAAATAAGTCTTTAACCCGAGGTAAGCACTGTGCTTTTCATTACGAATACAAGGATAGTAAAAATAAAAACATGAATTAGCTAAAGAAAAAATTATGTCTTATGAAATCAGGCGTTAAATCCAAAACTGGTTCTATTTTCACATTTCTATTGAACCATGTTATAACTTCATATACGGCCACACAATTACAGCGCGATGTACAATTGAAATAACATAAAGTTAAGTATCAATTAAAGAATATATTTTTTTAAATTACTTTATCAAACCCCGTGTCGGGACTAAATAAGTTACTTTCCCCCTTAGGGTAACAATGTACTATTGGTTGTCACAGAAATGGATTATAAAACCTCAACTTTTTAGATACATTATCTAATTCTGTGATATCAATTATTGTCGGAGTTATGGCTTTGTCCAATTCAGTCAAATAGGTTTTTCATAAATAAATTATTTAATATAATTATTTTTAATAATTAATTTTGCACTGAAGTCGACTCGCGAGCTCAACGAGTTTTAATTATTTATCTATCTGTTTCAAATAATTAGGTATTGTACTTATAAAATATAAAACTGCATTGTACCTATAAAATTCTAAATCATTATTCAGTCGAACCCGTTTGTGTGCACACAAGGGGTATATTCCGTTTTATTTCAATATTATGTTTAGTATTACTTGATTCCAAAGGGTTTGCGTTGTCTAAGGCCGCATTCACACCAAACCTGTAGTTGTTAAGTATTTACGTACCCAAATCTACTTTCTTTGATATTTTTCGTCCAGTCGTTGAGCTCCTTAAGTTCTGAGCTGAGCTAGACGAATACTGACAAATGCGTGCACTGACTGAACAGCATGTCGATTCTGTAAAGGCGTGAAGTGAACACTTAGGTGAAGTGAGCGTGGAGTGAGCTGTCAGTGTCATCCCACTGATGCTAGGGATTGACCAAGCATTACATTTTGCAATCATAATCGAGATTTTATTAAAAAAATATATGCTAATTCTGTTGTTCATTTTATATTATTTCAAGGCTAGTATTTAAAGTGGCAAAAATTACTATTAACGGATTTTTTTTTTATAAAACAGCAAAACAGAAATTCTGTCAGAAACTTAAATAACTTATTTTTTTTCCTAAACTAGTTTCTGACTGAATTTGTGTGTTGCTGTTTTATTTTAAAAAAAAATCGAAATATTAGTATTTAATCATTTTAATACTAGCCTTGAAATAATATAAAATGATCAACCAAACTAACATTAAAAAATATAATTAAAATCTCAATTATGATTGTAAAATGTAATGCTTGGTCAATCCTTAGCATCAGTGGGGACTACACTGACAGCAGCTCACTTCACCTAAGTTTTCACGGTGAGATGGTTACAGAATCGCAATGCTGGAGTGACTCAAACATGTGTGGTTATTTCCTCAAAAGACCACATCAGACACTAATCTACATGGTCATCAGATGATCTGACCAAGATTATGTCTGGACTTTAAAAGAGACTGTGACCTTTGAGTTTGTTTCGGTATTTCTTTTTAGATTAGTCGGATAGGAAACAATTACATCTAGTTTTTTAAAATATTATTGACCTGTATAAGAGTTTTTATAAACTTAATTACAGAAAATACCTTGGCCAGAGGTGCATTGCCATACCACGTGGCAATGCCGCCAGTCTCTCGGAGACATTACCAGTCGGCAGCGATGCGGAGGAATTTTTCGATGCCACATTTTTGTTTGAGTTAAGTTGGAAGATATATTTTTATTTGATTAATTAATTCGGTTTAAGTAGTTATGTGTGAACTTTTCATTTTAATTCTGAATAAACATTATTAACAAAAATAAAAATAATTTTATCATTTTTGAAAAATCACATCAACCGCCGACTGACTCGGTCGGTAAGTCGATAGCCGAGTATCCGTTTGGTGTAAATGCACTCTAATATTAACCCTCTCTTTAACGGTGCTTGCTTTTACGAAGGGGTATAAGTACAACAATGCCCAGGCGTTAATATAACACATCAAGTTTTTTTTTAAAGAGACCAATATACGTCCGTATTTGCCGGACTGTCCGACTTTTTGACCCCCGTCCAGACTTGTCATTAAAATGTGTCAGGACTTTAGACTTAAAAGAGAGACTTTTTGAAAATAAAAAAATACAGAATAAGTAAAATGTCCGGAGTTTCTATTAATTTTATTGTCTTGCTTTTTGTCAGGACTTTTAAAATTTCGAAACTGTTACCCTAAGTTTATGTAACGACGCTCTAAAAAATATATACGCGTCGAATTGAGAAACTCCTCCTTTTGTTTCGTCGATTAAAAAGCCGAACATTTGTGAAATCACTATACAGCCATGTTGCCGACAAGATACTGTAATAACCTTTTGGCGATTTTTTTCCGCGACTATTTTCTATCCCGCACTGGATTTTCAACTCTCGGTCGCTGAGCCGAGAGTTGAAAAGCCAACCAAGCGCAATGTAAGTCGTGTGACTAATATATTGGTATTAGTTATGAGATTAGTAATATTCTATGGATTCACGTTTTAGTAATCCGACGAACTCTCATATGCTAATATTTAATATTCACATGATCTGGGATTCATTTCACTCAGTACGGATCGGATTCACTCCAAAAATTTGAGATTAGGGACTATAATTACATACATTATTAGCAAGCATTCGTAAAGTGAACGAACTAATGCCGATTAGCAACTAACGAACTTATTCTATCGGTATATTACCGGTTATATACTATCGGTTTTTAAACACAATAAATAAAAAATATATAAGTTTTTTTTTATTTCTTTCGCAAATTGACTGTTGTGTCAGTGATCGAAATAAAAAAAAAGTAACAGTATTAAAAATTAATCATTCAATAACCATCTAGCAATAATAAATACCGACATTTACAGTCTATTTAAAACTAATTCAATACGGCACTGATACGTAATAATAAGTCTTATTTAAATATCACTGATACTCATATATTAGTTAAGGTATTATAATATGACTATACTTATTATATTCATATTAGCTAATACTGATAAATATCAGTATTAACCCATCTTTTGAGTTTTCAACCTCGGCGCTAAGCAGTGGGTTGTGCAAATCAAGTTCGCGATAAAAATAAAAAGATAAATATAAAACTAGTTCTTATTTCAGAAATTTTACCTAGATGTAGATATCTACTATACCTAGCTTATTATTATGTAAATCGTAATCTCAAGATAAAAACTATAGATAGTACTAAGCATTCTAAAATCAATTGAACGCTTGAGTGATATTTTTCTGATTTCAATTTGAATACCTAGTCAAGTTGTTGTCGAGGGCTGAAAGAAATCCAACATTATTGAGTTTCTACTGTATTTACCTAGTAAGTGTTATTTACTTAACATAACATTACGCCTGCATTTGTAAAAGGGCCAGGTAGAGGTGTAACTACCCCATTTCGCAAATTTTGCCCGCCACATAACGCGAAGCGGTTGAGGTAGTGCTTTATTCCCGACTCGTCAAGGTCAAGTAATTTTGTGATCTTCAAATGCCTCTATCACAACTATATTGCACTTATAGAATAATATGACATGAACATAAAGACTTAAATTAAACCATCTTAAACTTTCTTAAAAAAAAATACTGTTGCTACTTTGAAAAAAAAGTCTCGATTTTTGTTTTACGTGGATGTCCTGATGCCTGAACACTGAATTTGTATGTACAGACGCCAGCAGGTCAAGCTACCCGAAACTGTCAAATTTTCCCAATCAACCTTGAACCTTAATGCTTTAGCGATAAAGTTGAAAATCTATTAAAGAAATTTGACAGATTGTAGTAGCTTGATGTGCTGGCGTCTGTACCAACGATAACTCCCGACAAAATTTATATATCGAGACCGGGTTTTTTTTTTATTAGTTCCAGAATTCGGTGAACTGGTGGTGTATTTCATAATATCAGTAGCCTAGATTACGTAGGTTTTTTTTTTAATTATTTTTTATTATAATTCAATAAGATACATTACACACGTAGAAAAATATAACAACTTTTCTTGCTTATGAATATATTTTTTTTTATATTACAATTCAATTATACGATTTATTAATTTATTAAACTAAATGAGCGTTATGTAGATATGAGGCGTGCACTTTTGGATTTTCAAAATTTTATTTATTAACTATTATTACCCAAGACAACAATGTAGCTACAATTTCCACACTCAGAGACGCCACCCAAAAACTAATTTAACATATAATTTAATACTTTTTTTACTAACTAACTAATTTAATACTAATTTAATAATTTGGTGGTGGCCAACAAAAATTAAATGTTTTAACCTGTCATATTTCCAAGGACAGGGTACAAATTCATACCTGTCGATTAACGTGCATGGTTAATTATCAAGTCCAAAGTAACGGCTCTGAGTAGTAGTAAGTTATGTCTAAGTCCCTTGTTAAATTATAATAAAATTCATTTATTTCGGACAACAGTGATCCATCTATTACTAGTATTTCTTTGGTATTGTTCGTCGAATCGTTGAGCTCCTTAATTAAGCTCTGAGTTGAGCTGCACGATTACTGACACATGCGTGCACTGACTGGACAGATCCACTCGATCTGTGTGTTTTTTCCTCAAAAGACCATTTCAGACATTAATCTACATAGTCTTCACATGATCTGACCAAGATTATGTCTGGACTTTAAAAGAGACTGTGACTTCTGAGTTTGTTTCGGCCTTTCTTCTCAGAGTAGTCCGATAGGAAACGCCGACCTCATCTAGCTTTTAAAATATGATTGACGTGTAATAGTGTTTATAAAAAACTTACTTACAAAAATCAAAGAATTTTTCTTTTATTACAAAACAACTGATATTCTAGTGTTAGTAGTACTGATATAAAACATTTAGATAAAACAAAATAATGCACACTGCACACTCTATGCAGAGGATGACCAGACAAGAGAACATGTTTCCTACCTTTGCAACCTCTGCATAAAATGCCTGATATTTGGAGTATATATAGCTCTCCGCCACAGCTTCCAGGATATAGTTGCGACTACCCCGCACTCTGCTCAGCAGCGACGCGGTTTTTTTTGCGAATTATGGCTTGAAAGCCATCTGTGAGGATCTCAGCAAACAATCCTGAAGCGCTGCAGAAACGGGGCAGTCGCAACAACATCCTGAAAGCATTATTATATTGAACGCGCAGGGCATCCAGCGATGTCTTGGTGTAGTTGATTGCTCATTTGAAAGCCTTGAAAAGAGTAATTTTTACTTGGTCAGAGTACCGCGCAAATCTACGGTCCAACATGTTACCCCTGACCGCTAATGCCCTACACTCCCTCTCATTTTCTATATCATCCCTAAGGCCGTCAGTGATAAAATGTCCAAGATACTCAATTCTTTTACACTTTGTTTAACGGGAGCGAGGGAGCGTTAAAGGGGTGAGCCTATTGCCATCAACCGGGCCTCATGTTCAGCGGTAGCGCTTGCAACTATTGAGGCACGTGGAACAGGGTGTAAAGTTCACTCATACCTCCATAGAAAAGGGACGAACCTCCGCCCAAACGGGTACTTACCTTGTCTTGTGGGTATCTGCCCGACGATTGATGTCGGGACGTTGTATATATGAGTATATAGTTCTGCGGTAAACATTTAAACCTTCAATATCTTCGTAACCAGAAGGTATGGACCAGTAAATATTTTTTTTTTTTTGAAATGTGCGAAGAACAACACAAGTGACTCTCGGCTTCGCTAAGAGTATTTATGCACCTGTTATTTTACTACAAAGTTACTGACACTTTAATAATATTAATGATTTTTCATTGTTCGATGTTGTAGCTGTTTAAGAGTGTTTATACCTTAGTGGCAACGTCGCAATTTAGTGTCATATTTCGTGGTTTTCAATTTTTATCATTTAATCGGAGCTATATTTTAAAAATCTGTATAATTAACTTTTTAGAATTATGTGAAAACTGTGTAAAAGGTAAGAAATCGTTGCGTTTACAGTTCTATTTATATGCAAATAATACATTGGAAACTTGCAGGGCGTTATTTTCATCGTAAAATAACTGTAAGCATGACGGTTACTTACTTTTTAAACACTTTCACGTAATTCTAAAAAGTTAATTAAACAGATTTTTAAAATATAGCTCCGGTTAAATGATAAAAATTGAAAACCACGAAATATGACACTAAATTGCGACGTTGCCACTCATAAGGTATAAACGCTCTTAAATGCAGCAATAACTATTTTCAGTCAGGTGGGTTTGTTTTTCAACATATGAAAAATTATGCGGTCATTGGCAAAACTATGACTATTAAAAAGTCTTAGCTCATGAGGGCGTGTTCACATTGTTAACGATTTAAGGACGATTTATACTAGGCCGTCGCGGGTGCAAGCAATTGGACTCGTAGGGGCGGAAGCGTAAGCAGCACAGCTATTCACAACCATTCGATACGCTTCCGTGCCGAATCGAACGTCAATCAATGTAATCGAGGTCCTCTAACCAATGTTCACAAATCTAAATACGAAAACGTAACACAACATATCATCACGCTTGTTTTTTCCAAAGGTTTAGGCAGAGATGCACCTATAGTACACCCACATTTCGCGACTTATGTTTTTAAGTCCCATATAATAGGGGGCGAGCCTATTGCCATCAACCATGCACAATAACAGACACCGACAAAAAAAATCAGTTTAAATCAAATTGAGGACCTCTTGGAAACCGGTACCGAATAACCCGCACCAGGGCCGCGTGGTGGATTACGGCCCACTCCCTGTCGCAGATAGAAGGCCTGTGTCCTAGCAGTAGGAACATTATAGGGTGTTTATTCTAGACGACCTAGTGGTTCTTCCGACAGCTATCTGCTATAGGCGACAAGGCAAATCAGGAGACTACACGACAGACTCTCAAATGGTTGTGAATAGATATGTTAGTATGAACGCGGGCACGTATATAGCAGGAGCTGCTTCTGTGTTCGATACTTCGACCATTTTATTAGTGCTCGAAGGTTCGATCTTCTGTTTTACGTCATCATCATCATCATCAGCCTACAGCAGTCCACTGCTGAACATAGGCCTCTTCAATTGCACGCCATTCGATTCAACTATCGGCAACTCTCATCCAGCTGCTACCAGCCACCCTGAGAAGATCGTCGCTAGCCTAGCCTGAGGGCGTCCTACGTACGTCTTACGTTTGCCGATTCGCAGTACCAACTCAAGAACACGTCTACCCCAACGGTGTTCGGTTTTACGGTCAATATGGCCGGCGCATTGCCTCTTCAGCTTGCTTAAATCATCCTTAAGCCAGTTTAGCACTAGCTTTAGACGTTCTAAGCTTATTTTGGGCATTGCTGACATTGGTGAAGATAAAACATCGTGAATAAACCCGAACTTATTAGATCTACTACTATAAAGAGAAATGATTAGATTTTTCTGTATGTTAGTGGGTTTCTTTGTTACACTTTTACGCTAAAACAGCTAAACGGATTTGGATGAAAGTTCGCACATAGGTAGACCTTGACCTGGGTTAGGTTGTATAGTACTTTTATCCCAATATTTCCACGGAATCGAGACTTATGTGGGTGAAACCGCGGGGCACAGCTAATAGTTTACTTACGTCTGAAATCGCCAACCTGTCATGGGCAAGCGTGGTGATCAATGCTCGTGCCTTTTGTGTATGAGAAGAGGTCTTTGTACTGCAGTGGGACATTAATAGACAGGTATTATTATTATAGGCATCTAAACTATTGTGGTATCTAGGCATTTTGCTGTCCCGCCTACGGTTTGCCAAGCACATATTTCATTATAAGGTCAGAATTGTACCTAACTATAGTAAATACTTCCTGAATCGTTTAGCACGACACTAAGTCGGAAATCATAGCTCTACCTAAAAAGGGTTTTGTTTTTATTTCCTACATAGTGTTTTCTTGTTCTGAAGTAAATAAATTTAAGACCATTATAGAAATTAACAAAATAGACAGTTAAATAATCTTATTTTTTTATCGATATTTTTTTATTTTTATTAAGACAACGAAAATTAACGACGTGTCTTAATTAAACTTATGTCTATGTCAAGTGCCCAGCAACCTTATTGCGTAACACTCTATCAATCATAATCTGAATCATTTTGAAGGATAATGCTCAACAATGTTAATAACGCAATGAATGTTGTTGAACTGTCAAAATTAAAGTCTTTACTACTGTTAGTCCCAAGTAACACATCAAAGCAGTATAACGGCCGACTTACAGCATCCCTGTATCGTTTTCGCATTTTGAGTTAGTTTTATAGTAGCATTACAAACGTTTAAACGGCTACTGTAATTCTTATTTGGGCACAAATTATACGGCTTTACATCCTAAATAGGTTCACAATAGGTGTTTAATTGCATTACAGGCGCATTATATTAGCATTATTGTGGTCAATGAAGTTGCCAATCGCTTTACAGAAGCATTATACTAGCAATATTATTGATAATGAAGATGTTAATTGCATTACAAAAGCATTAGACTAGCATTAGAATATAGTAAAAGAATGATTGGAGCTATTTAAGTGTTCACCGTTGGAACTTAAATAAACCTTACATCATTGCAAAAACATCTCTAATACCATGGTACTAATGTTATAAATACAATTAACGTTGTAATTTAACTATTTTGTCTCGCAATTATAATAAGGACGAAGACGGTTAAAACTGAGTGAATGACAATATTTGTTTGCATCAAAACAAAATTTATAATACTGGGTTAGTTTTTGACTCTTTTGTTATTTCATGCCTTCAAATATTACTGCGCAAAGTAGTTTACTGTAAATGTCTATATAATTTTCATTAAAAATTTTCACGCGCCTTCGATATTTTGTGGTTTTTATATAAAATGTTATTAAAAGATATGTGTGAAATAACCAAAACAATTGTGTATTCCTAGTATAGAACGAATTTTGCATAATTAACATAATAGTATTGGTTGGGCAGTATTAAATTAAGGTATATCATTAGTCTATAGGTCTATTGCTTTTATAAATAAGCTCAAATGATAATATTTTTTATTATAAAATGTTTACAAAATGGTGTCGGTCTGTAGCAGCCCGGTGAGCCTTTAAAAAGCCTAATTAATGCCGCCAGCAGTATAAATACTCACACGTGAACAATTATTAAGCCAGAGACCAGAGAGAAGACTTTTGTTGAACCATTGTAGTGCTATTGTCTATAAAGTAGTTATATATGGTCTTACTGGTATACCAGTAGACTTGATGTAGCCTGAAATAGTGCCATTACTTGAACGCAATTTTGGGGATCCTTGAGCAAAACAATAAAACCCATTTCAGAGTTTTTGTACAACTTGAATCCGTTTGCCAAGAGTTGATAAAAGGCTTTCTGACCGCATTATCTAAATAACTATTACTGCGAGTGGCTTATTAAAATGATTACGGTGATTTCAACAAAAAAGAATATCAAGTAAATAGTATAATTCGAGTAGGTACTTGAATATCACTCAGTTAACAAGAGCATATTATTGTGATTCTATAGATCTTATTTCAATGCCGCCGCACCGTGGACCTTACACTGATGCAGTTGCGGGACCGTTTCCCTAGTGCGTGCGAGACAGCGCTATGCATATTATAATATATTATAATCGTTATACAAACACGGTTAGGCAACACGCACAGTTAAATTAATAACTTAGAATATCTATACGTCCACTATAAAAATTGCTGTTGTTTTGTTGATCATATAATATGTCCTTTTCCCCAATATGGCTGACAAATGGCTTTACTAATACAGTAAAATGAATGTATTTACAGCTTTACGCATTAAAATAACTCACGTGTATTTGATTAAAGAGCTGTTAGCTGTACATCAGAACTCAGTTGATCTTTAAAATGCAAGCATTACATTGATTCACGTTTATGCTGTTCAGCAGTACTAGGCTTTTATTTACCACTTATAAGTGCTATTACACAACAAAGAGCACTAAAAGCAGCTCAAAGCTGTATAACGGATTTACGGTGCATTATAATGGTACAAGCTTATGCTATTATGCAGCATTAGGCATTATCTTATTACTTAAAAATGCTCTTGTAGACCCTAAAGCACTAAAAACAGCTGAAAGCTGTATAGCGGATTTACGTAGCATTATAATGGTTCATGTTTATGCTATTACACAGCATTAAGCATTTATTTTCTACTTAAAAATGCTATTGTAGATCCAAATGCACTAAAATCAGCTGAAAGCTGTACAGCTGCGTTGTGATTTGCTGGACTAAAACTAAAGGCAATACAAAAGCATTTTGATATGCCATTATCCAACCGTTGTACAGTGTAAAGCATCAAAATGGTTTTGAAATGCCAATTTAAGGCGTCAAGATGAACGGTAAACTCATATAAGAGTTTATACGGACCTTAACTCCTACATAAGTTTAATATTCGTTTGTTAAAATGCTTCCTGTGTTACTTGGGGTGTGTTCGCAATGACCGCAGGTGGCCAATTTCCGTAAGTATTTAAAAACGTTCGAATTCTAATCGCTATCGCATCTCAACGACAGTCAACGTCAAAAACTTATCAAGAATGTAGGTAAATTAGGAGTATTTTTGACAGATGAAGACTGAGATTAGAATGCGACCGTTCTTGAAAATACGGGAATTTTATTGTCCCTCAGATTGGCTCGGATACCTAATTCAATCAGTCAATCACTGTGTTTGACAATTTGTTAGCATTGTGTTGATTTTCGTTCCAGAAGCCTCGTGTCGTGTTAGATAATGTAAAAGTTGATTAAGCGATTACGTCAGAAGGGTGGCTATACCTAATCAACAAACTGCTATCATTAATACGCTTTGCGTACGCGAATCAACAATAGCTTATATGATACTACTGCATTCCTGCATTAGGGATCCTCCGCACTTGTTCGGGCCGGCACATTCCATTCGGTAGTATTTACAACAAAGCTAACCCGAAGCAATGACTACACTTATTCGGCTTTAATTCGGTTTGACTGATCGGCATACTCCGTTCGATATGCTTCCGTACCGAATCGAACATCAATCGATGTGATATGAATTCTGTTCACAACACAAAACCCGAAAATGTTGTCAGTTAAAATCAAATAGACAACCGCTATTCTTCCGACAGCTGTATACTGCCGGGGCAAGGCAAATCAGGTTATCGAAATGTGTCATTTTCGACACAATAGCCTGTCGAATAGTTGTGAATGCTATGCAGGTCGGTACATCTGATTCGGTAGTAGGTATTTGTTTAACAATAAAGCGGACCCGAAGCAAAGACAAGGACATCTTTTCGCGTTTTATTCGGCTCGTGGCGATCGGCAAAGTCCGTTCGGCATCTACCCTTTTTTTTTGAGGGTGGGAATCTTCGATCAATAATAGTACTAGATTCCTGATGAGCGCTGCAAAAACGGCCCGAAAAATAAGAGCACAAATACTTTTGTGGTCTTATTTGAAATTAGTCTGATCCAAGCATAGCCAACGTTAAGACGTCAAAATGCCGCAGTACAAGTTCTAAAATTGTGTAAATAACCACCGTAACACCAAGATTTTGGGAGGAATGTATTTTTCTCGTTAAGTTTATTATATCAATTAGTATTTTTCATAAATTCAAAACAGTTAAATAGTAAATATAAATCAATTAGCAAATATTATGATTGTTTGACCAATGTTTGCGACAGCGCACCAACTATTGTAACAAACATCGACTATTCTGGAACAGGAAATGCATGGAGTAGTATTATTATTTTGTATGGTATTTTTGTTTGTAGATTTTCTAGCGACGCATTTTGGTGTGCAGAATAGGTATCTATTGTATTATCGGACGGCGAGCTGCCCATTGCTCGCCGTCCGCAAGCCCACGCCTACGGTGGCTGAGAATTGGCTTGTGATTCCCGACGCCCAGGTCGTCTCCTGCGGTGGCTAGGGGCGTGAGGGCGCGAATTTTGCCTCACGAGATCACCACCGCCAATCGCCTGCACGAGAATACGGCGGCGTTCCGTCCAAGCCGGGCAGACCTCCACCGTAGCCGCATCTACCCTGCTTGATCTATATCCGAGCGGCTTTTTCCCGAATGTTATTACCCGTACTTATTTCAGTCTCATAGGTCCTGTGGTCGCAAGCGCCATTGCTGAGCATGAGGTTCTGGGTTTGGGTGGAATTTCTCAAAAGCAGCCTGGTTTCTGGATTTGTGCCCGGCTTAAAGCATCAGGCTCGCCCCCTATGGCATGGGACTTGAACATAGCTGGTGGAATGTGGGTGTACTATAGGTACACCTCTGCCGAACCCTTCGGGTATAACAGACGTTATGTTATGTTATATTCAGAAAAAAGCAGCTCGGCTTGGCTCGAATTGTGCTAAACCGACCTGCGGACTATGACGTGTTAATTTCATCATTGTTCCAGCGTGAAAAAGAGACGGAGCTATACATGATCGTTAGCAGTATCTCTTTTTCGCAACGGAATCATGATGGTATATATATCACACGTCATAGTACGGCCCTGAACATGATTCAGCGAGGGAAAATACCGAACGGAGTTTGCCCAACGGCACCAGCCGAATGAATGCCGAATATGACATGTGTAGTACCTGCTTCGGATCGGCTTTGTTGTTCGACTAATACTGCCGAATTGAATGAGCTGAGTCGAAGAAATGTGTCAATTAATCAACTCAGCCTATCGCAGACTACTGCTGAACATATGCCTCTCCCAGGCTGCGCCACAACACCCTGTCCTCCACCTTCCGCATCCAGTCTGCCCCACCCGCCTTCTTAAGGTGGTCAGTCCATCTAGCTGGGGGGCGTCCCACCCTTCGCTTACCGATACGCGGCCTCTACTCCAGGCCTCGTCTACTCAACCAGCCATGGTCATTCGACAATCATGGCCAGCCCACTGCCACTTCAGTTTGCTAACTCTACTAGTTACATCGGAAACTCCGGTTATTTTCTAGACAATTCCATTTCTGATTTTATACTCCAAAGAAAGTTCGAGCATAGCCCGCTCCATAGGGTGCTGAGGGACCTTGAATTTGTGAAACAATAAGTGTGTAAGTCACCTGAAACTACAACGTTCCTGCGTTTTATTCACGGAGTCATACACTACTGCTCGTTTCTCGAATTATCAGTGATAACGCGACAACAAAAGAACTGTGTTTCTTCGTCGATACGCGCTGCTGGTGCGCGAACGTAAACAAACTAACGGGTGACCGAATACCTTCTTGGATTTAAAGAGATTTGCTTGGATTGTTATAAAGATTCACGATTTTGTCAGAAATTGGTATGGTACTACGATCGAATGGATCAGACAACGTACCTGTGGATGCCAATAGGTACACGCGGTGACATAATATCATGAGCTATACATTTCCAGTACAAGCCGACTTTTCATTGTCTGAACATAAATATACAGGGTGTTTTTGACAGCCCTCCGCAAACTGATAGGGTGGCTTCAGTACATCATATTAAGATGACCGGTACATGAAATTCTTTCAGGAACATTAAGGGAATCCAAAAAACCAGATTTGTTTTATGGGGGGACATCGTGATCACTTAAGGTCTCTGCACACAGCGGGCGCGGCGCGGCGGGACGGGACGGCGACGCGACACTGAGCAGTTGTAATGTACTAGATATTACGGACGACGCCACACAGAGCCGTCCCGCTCGACGCGACGGTAACCGTCTCTCTGTGTGGCGTCGTCCGTAATATCCAGTACATTACAACTGCTCAGTGTCGCGTCGCCGTCCCGTCCCGCCGCGCCGCGCCCGCTGTGTGCAGAGACCTTTACCTCACACGCAATGTATCGTTACCGTGGCAAAACGCACGTAGCGGACGGCAGCGCAGCGAGCTTGAGCGAGGCACATTGACATTCAAACTCAAACTCAAAGCATTTATTTCAAATAAACCAATTACAGGCACTTTTGAATTGTCAAGGGGTCGGTCAGTCAGAAAGATGAAGCTAGTTGCCCATTCCAAAGCGTAGTAGGTACCTACCTATGGAGAAGAACGGGCAAGAAACTCTTTTAAATCAAAATTTTGTTACAAAAAAGTGGTTACATCATTCATGTTGAAATTATACATGTGAGAACGATGTAGAAAGACGTGCACGTTAAAAGCGTCCGTAATAAAAATATAAAAACAATTCAGGAATCAAAAATTGATTAATTTTATATATACAATGACATGAGTGAGTATTTACTTTGTAAAGTATTATATTATTTTCATTATTGTGAATGTGAGGACTATGTGGGTCATTGTTTCAGTTTTAATCATGATCTGGCAGTTTAAGTAACTTATGCGGCCTACCCAAATGCCCTTTTTTTGGTATTGTTCGTCGAATCGTTGAGCTCCTTAATTAATTTCTGGGTTGAGCTGCACGATTACCGAACCGACGTGCACTGACTGGACAGGTCCACTCAATCTGTGTGTTTTTTCTTCAAAAGACCATTTCAGACACTAATCTACATGTTCTTCACATGATCTGACCAAGATTATGTCTGGACTCTAAAAGAGACTGTGACCTCTGAGTTTCTTTCGGCCTTTCTTCTCAGAGTAGTGAGATAGAAAACGCCGACCTCATCTAGTTTTTAAAATTGGCGTGTAAAAGTGTTTGTACAAACCTACTTACAGAAAAAAAAACATTTATCATTTATTGTAGGAAAAGCGTATACAATGCGAGGCCAGCTAAAACTGGAAATGTATAGCTTGATATGTCGTCGTGTGTTGCCACTTACAAATTGAGTGTTTTGATTTGATTAATTGAATTTCATACTTAAAACCGAAATAATAATTTTAAATCAGCTTTTATGTAGATGACAAGTGAGGTTATAATTTTATACCTCAACTTTCGTTGACGATATTTTAATTACAATTTATTAATGACAAACACTAATTGTTGGAAAAAGTGGTGAGATATAAAGTTGAAACCTTCTAAATACAGATGAATGTGTTACATATTCCCATTAATGAGTAATTGCGTAAGAATTTAATCTGAACAGGGGATTAATTATACCTTCATTGGATACTTTTGGAACAGACCATAAGAGTAGACCTTTTAGACCTAGGTACATACGGCTACATATCAAGCTATAAATTCCCAGTTTACACTGACCTCTCATTATAAGGCAATCCTATACAGTGCGAGATCAGCTTATACTGGAAATTTATAGCTTGATCTGTAGCCGTGCCTACTAAAAAGGTTTTGAAACAGTCAATTAATCACTATTTTAACAATTTTGGAAACTAATGATAATCTTTTGTATTCTAATATTATATATATCTAGAGGTAAAATTAATGAGTTTGTACACACAGCAGCAGGTCAAGTTACCACAAACTGTCAAAATGTCTCATTCGATTTTGAACTTAAACTTCAACAATTTAAAGCTTAAAATCATTTGGAGAAGCTGGCGACTGTACGGTAATCTTCGGTACTGCTGATCCGATTCCGATCTTTCACTAATGGAAAGCTTCAGTATTCCCGAGTGTCATAAGATATAATTATTTTATTTTAAAACAAGAAGTGTCACGCTGACGAAGACCCGAGCAAAAGGTAGGTTATAATGTTCCTTAAACATCTTTAAAACAATAATTAGGGCCTAAGTCATAGGACCCTAATTATAAAATAAAATATATTTATTATAAAATAAACATCTAATTAATCGGGCAAAGTTAAAATCTCAATTGAGACTTTATAAGTGAGAAATTCCCTTAACATTGTTTGCTTCAACTGGGTATTGAACCCCGGCAATCCTGTTATGCAGTCCTGTTTGTTGCTACGAGCCTAATGGGGTTACTTTTTAACAAAGTTATAACATGTTTGCGTTTTGTCCAAAAAAAAAATATCTTTCTTGATTAAGATTGCGTCTTTTTTTATTTGATGTACATGATTTATTCTCATTTAAATATTCATGTTAAATAAAACAAGCAAAGGAAAATAAGAAATACTAAACACAAAGGTAGTCATGCAAATAAGCCCAATTCAAATTTTGGAAATTCATGTAATTTTGTAATGTTTTAAAATTAAAATGTATTGTAATAAAAGCCTGTCTCAATCTTCAGAAATGTATTTGGCAATTGGTATTAAAAAATCTGCTGGCTAATTTAACGGCTAATTTCCCGAAGGTGGTGAACCAGACCATAAATTCTAAAAACAAACCTTATTTCACAGATTCCACAAAAAAATAACTCCGACAAAAAAAGACGTCACAATTTTTCAACAGCTTCCAAATTCAAACTGACTACTGACAATGAACACACGGTACTGCCAACCACTTACAATAGAACAATTTTATTTAACGAAACAAAACCAATCACTTTTCTCCGATATCTTATCTTTTAATTACCGAAAACACTGTGTACATTAATATAAAAAGATAAACACAGCACTATACTCACACGAAATGTCGAAGTTTCTTTAAGAAAGTCAAGTTAAACTAAGAAAAGTAAACACTTCTAAAGTTATATATTTATTTCGTACGAACGTCCGTTCGTATGCGCGAACTAACTTGCAATGTACCGTGTTTTTCTTGCACCTATATTATAAGCGCGCGAAAGTATTTTTAAGGCGGCCTACCACGGTCTGGTTGCAAGAATGAGGAATATTTCGCAAGAAACTTAATTTTTTTGTGGAATTTAGGTCCTGTGGAAAGCGTTCCAAGAAAATTACTCGTTTTGCCTGTCAGTATAGAAGGAATGGCCACCATTATTTAATTCGTCAGTAATGTTATTACTTATTAGTGTTGCCATCGCGGGCATAACCTGGATGAAGCTGTTACAGGAGTCTGGGGATTCGCACAAGAAAATAGAGGGCTATGCTCAGCGGTGGATGAAGTTGGGCTGTGGGTGATAAATATGATCAATGTTAACGTGTAGGTACCGATCTATAAAAAAGTTCTCATTTAGTAATTGATCGGGTCAAACTGCGAAACTAGCTGTAACTTTCTCTCCCATCCTTAACTTACCTACAATACTTATAGCAATGACATCTTTTCTTCATTTTAACATTTCAACCCGCCCCTCTGTTTTGTCGAAATCTGTAAACAACCGCCCTACCTGCGTTTTACGAGGTTGGTAATGTCAAAGAGTATTTATTGAGACAGTATACTGATGAAAGACGAAGCACAAAGTTTTTTGGCAAAGCAAGATGCATGAGGAAAAGGTGGATATTCGGCGAGAATAAAATAGGGGGGCTAGGTATTGCTCGTCAATATCATAAGCTACCTATCATAGTGATAACCTAATAGCTTATTAGCTTATACAAGAAACAATATCATTTTTTTGTCCAAAAAATGAGTATACACACACGTCGAGGCAAGAAAAGTGTTACATTATAAATTAAATAATTGTCACGGTCATGTTTTGCCGTAAAAAAAAAAAAAATACTATACAGGCCAGTGATATCGAAGCGCAAACTGAAACAATTAATACAGTAAATATTCTGAACCCCCTGCGTTGAAATTTTTCGTCGCCTATTTTTATATATTTTTTTAATAACCTACGAAAAATGTCAACGCATTTCAAAATTTTGTTTTCTCTGTATGTATTTAACGAAGCATGCATTATTCAAAGCCATTAATTAACAATGAACAATAGAACATTCTAGGTAAAGTACCACTAAATAGGGTGTGTGTGGTTTTATTATTATTATCTAGTTTTTCATTGATGCAGTAGCTCACAGTCAACAGTATTCAGGAGTAGGTATATTAGCTAGATAGGTTTTAATCATTTAAAATAATAAGTAGGTACCTAGGTATTAGACTGTAATGTAAAATTTATGGATTGTAATAATTTATATTTAGTGGTTAATTTGTAATCTGGTGTAAATTCTATAAGGGTGTATTCCTGAAATAAAAATGATTTGATTTGATATTGGTAGGTTGATGGATGGTTGGTTAGTTGGGTTGATATTTGTGGTTAGTGGTTCGTTGGTGTATTGGTTGGTTGGTGGTTGAGTTGGTGGATGGTTGGTTGGTTGGATCGGTATTTGTGGTTGGCGGTTGTTTGGTGTATTGGTTGGTTTCGTCGTTTTTTGATAATGGTTGAGTTGGTTGGTTCATTAGGTTGGTATTGGTAGGTGAATTGTGGTATTTGGTGCACTTAGCGACGATGATATTGTTATCTTCGAAAATCCACGAAACCTTATCAGAACATCGGCCTCCCACGAACATGTCACGAAGATTGATTAACATCTAATCATAGTAATTATCGCTATAAGAAGTATATTATGTATTATTGTGTTTAATAATGGCCAAGCTGATTAAGAAACATATATTATTATAGGTTCTACGCACCAAAATCATTTTTAATTTTGGGCTGGTTGAAATGAATATCAACAACATAATGACAACTGCTATAAAAATTTGGAAGTTCCGTTGGTAATTTTTATTTTTTTAATTGGGTGGATTTCTTACATTATAAAAAGTTTTTTATTACTTTTTTTATTTTCTTCTTACATAGAGCCAGGGTCGCAGGCCTATTCCCGGCCACCGTAGGCGTGGGCTTGCGAACGGCGAGCAATGGGCAGCTCGCCGTTCGATAAGGACCAGGCCCGGGTCGACGGCGCGTTGTGTTCCACGCGCGCCTGTTGGGGTCCGCTAGGGCCGATGCCTGCTAGGGTTGCGGGAAAGTCCGAGAGGGATACCGTGGCCCCTGGCACAGGCAACTGAAGGAACACGGGGGGGTTTTAGTCAGTAAGAGTCTGACACGCCCTCCTGCTCTGCCCAGAGCGGGAGAAGTTATTTGATGATTTCCCACCCTCACAAAAAAAATAAGGGTACCTTAATCAAATCAAGGCTAATCAAACGAGCCCAAACTCAAAGGGGTTGCGTTGTTTTATTACAGAGTTCCCATAGCCATCTCACAGGGTGCCGCCACCTTCTAGCTCCATCATCAGACCCCGGATATCACCTAGAACCAGAGTCCTTGTCAAGACGAATCAAACGTGCCCAAACTCGATGGGGTTGCGTCGTTTTATTATAGAGTTGCCATGGCTACCTCCCGGCTCCATCATCAGATCAGCTCCATGTTATAATAATATTGCATTGTCAACCAATTTACATATTATGCATGCAAAATTCCAGGTCAATCGGAAACCGGGAAGTGGGCCAAATGTAACTTGCAAGATTTGATTACAGACACCGGGTCAGAAGAAACTAAATAAAAGCTGGTAACATAGTTCTGTCCCCCTTTTAATTTAACTCAAAATGCAACCCTCTAATGGGTACCTACGCGAAAGCCTACAAAAATCATTCTTGCATCAAATTATTACAATTTATTAGTTTTCTTGCTTCCGACCTCGTGGGAGGCAACCTTATATTACAAGGGCAAGACTACGCCTCTCGCCGATTATTGGCATACTTCAATAGAGATGTGCGTGCTACAGGCCGAATATAATTGCAGTTGATTTTTTGGGGCCGAAAATTAACAGTTGGTTTTGAATGAGTGGCATTTTTTGTTTGTAAATTTTATTATCATGATTATTGTGTTTACCATTAGTAGAGTAAATACCTCACAAGAGCTACATTATGACAGTGCTGGCCAAAGAAAAAAAAGTTTTATCCGTTAGAATATGTTATTGTCATTATGTTTTGCTTTTAATGTTGTATTTTTTATTATTTATATTGCCTATGCGTGTTGCAAATAAAGCACTCGTTCCTTTTTTTTATTCGCCTTTAGGGTCATTTCCTGCGGTGTTAAACGAGTTTGAAAAGTATTGTTTTTGGAATGCTTTAGATAAAAGAATAACAGTAGGTAATCTTATATAAATATTAGCTAAGAATTGGAATTTAATCCCCGTAAAGAAGAAATACTGAAAGGAATACTAGAATTATTATTTTTTGAGTATTTCTGCCCATGAAACAACAACTACTCACTTCGTTTTCGGGGAAACATCAGTCGGCAGTCTACTCAATTAACATTATAGCCTTATTAACCAGTGGATTTAAAAGAAAAATATCATGACGAAAATAATCAACCAACTTAACATGCACTGCTTACCTATTCTTAGGTAAAACTGTCAAAAATAGAGACCGAAATTCCAAAAGATGGAGAATATTTACTTTACCTAATGTATTTAACCGACCCAAAAAAAAAACTCTGCCAGTGTCTGTGTTCCCTTCCACATATATCCCGTCAGCCTGCGGCACCCTCGTTCTGTCGTAGACCTCATTAATTGCATTCCGTCAGGCGAGATCATGGTCAAGCAGGCCACTCCGCAGTAAAAAAAAACCATTTAGATTTTTTTTAAATACCAGGTAGGTAATAGTTAATTTATTATACCAACTAATTGTCTTTTTGTGGCTCACGTGTGGTTGGTCACAGTTCATTCCTAACCCATTAGGTCTGGATGCCCTAGCTTACTTACTGATAGTTAGATAGTAGTCAGATAGGAAACACCGGCCTCATCTAGTTATAAAAAATATGATTGATGTGTAAAAGTGTTTGTACAAACCTACTTACAGAAATAAAATCATTTATCATTTGTTTTAAAGACCATAAAGCTAAAAAAGATCATTGAGTTTTTACTCAATTGAAATTAAATTCAAAGTTCACGAAGTTTTTTAGAGCATCAATTTTAATAATGATGTCTACTATTTTGTAATAATATAATTTAAATGTGTGTCCAAGGAGTTTCTTGCCCGCTCTGCTCCATAGGTACCTACTACGCTTTGGAATGGGCAACTAGCTTTATATTTCTGACTGACCAACTCCATGACAATTCAAAATTGCCTGAAAATGTTTTTTAAATAGTATTTATTTCATTCATTACTGCCAAAAAGAGAGGGCGAAAAAATCAAAAGACGAAAGTCGATTCCAATGTACTCTTCTTCCTTTAGTCACATCACTAGTAGTACAATTATAAACAATGTATAGTTCTTTGCCCTTTCAACAACAATTAAAACAACTCAACTACGTAATTTAATAATAACCTAAAGGCATCTTTTACTTTTATGCATCTACTTTTCTTCACTCTATGGTCGATAACTTTTACTTTTACAAGCAATCGTAAATAATTTCATTGTTTGGGTTTTCCTTCAGTTTCAGGGCAAAATTCACAGAACGCACATCGACCTTATTTTACTTAGGGCTAATTATTCAATAGTCAGATATCTTTTATAAGGAATAAATAGTAGATTATTAACCAAGGGGATAAAGCAGTGTCTTCTGTCGCGGGTGACGATTTAAATCGCGAGCGTAATGAAGGGCTCGAGGCTTACTCCCGAGCGTAGCGAGGGTGTTAAAAACTTAAATCACGAGCGAAGCGAGGGATTTAAGACGAGTCCTGGGTGTAGCGAGGGATTAAAGTTACCCAAGACTAAGACAGCTTTATCACCGAGGAAAATACTCTACTTTTCGTACTATTTGCGAAAAAATTAACACAATAATAATATGAGATAAGCATTTATTAAAAATAATGACAATTAAACGTATTTTTAGAACATTAACTTATTTATAAAAATAAATTAAAATAAACTTAACGTTTATGTATTTGAAGAAAACAAAAACGCGGCAAATTCCTACACTAATATTTTTTTGTCGGAAAAGCAAATGCATCAAGCTCATACGGCCTCGTCGGTTTTCGTAATTTTATTTATAACTGCATAATAAATGTGTATTCCTTTTTCAAAAAGATGTACCTATAATGCTTTATATACAAACTCAATGGTGTAAACACAGATGTAGTTCAGTATAAATTTCGGTAAGTATTCCAAATTTAAATCACATTCTCCCCCTAGAGGATGAATGAAATTCAGTACAATTTTCTTTCTCTGTTTTTAACAGATTAAAAATGACTATTGTTATGTTCGCTTTTTGTGGCATAGAATGTCACTTTTTTGAGCAGGTGGTACGAAAATAATATTATGGTTTGACAGCTTTTGTATGGAAAATATGTCAAACTGTCAAATTTATTCTTTAGATAAAAGTTATCTGACTATTGAAAAATCAGCGCTTAGTAAAGTAAGCGTTACACACGAATATGGACATTAGTAATATTTATGTTTGCAATGTTCGTAATCGTATACATAAGCGAACGTGAGCTACGCGCTGCCCAAACGTAGGTCACCGTAAAACGCTGTTTTTTGTCGCACAATTAGGCGTATTGATACACTTTTTTTATTTATTTAATATGGGTTTGCTCTTGACTCTAGTCTAGGTCAGTGGTGACAGAGACAGAGTCGATGATGGAGTGAGCTTACACAGAAGAAGCCTGTTCACTCTCACTTTGAAGAGATTAGGGTTGTATGCGTTCGGAAACACAGACACAGGTAGAGAGTTCCATTCATTTCCTGTGCGCAAAACATTGGAAAAAAAGAACATATTATTACTAGACAGATTCAAAAAAGTGAAAAAATGAAATGTTCAAAGAAAATACTTATTCGTAAATATTTCTAAATAAAAAATTGTATCGTGATAAAACAATCGTAAAACAGAGCTCAGAAATATTTTTTTCGCCGCATAGTTCTCAACGTGTTGAGCGTGAACTATCATGTTTTATGTAATGATAATAAAGGGAATTCAATCAACTAAAGAAATACCTAAAAATTATTCCACTGAGCCGTGCATAGTTTTTTTAAAACTTCAATATTACTTTTTTTGTGGTTATTCGATTCAACTAACATCAAACGCATCTCTGTTTTGAATCTTATTTATTACCGCGATGCGCTATTGTTAATTACCTAATAATTTGATCTTACCGCGCTATAAAGTATTTATTTTAGTACAATATATCAATATAAATATCAATAACTAGGGCGCGTGCTTCAAAACTTTACAAAACATAGAGATTTCTTTATTATAATTCGATATCAGAAATTTCAACTGTCTTACCTATAGGAAAAAAACACAACTTTCAGTAGAGCCAAAAAAATTTACGATACATCCCAAATAGTAAAAAAAAATCGAGCAAGAGCTGTTGCAAATCCAGGTCATAAGGGGCCGCCATGGGATCTGGCGGCAAAAGTCCTCGCGCACATATGGGAGTGGCGCGAGGAGGCGAAACGTCGGGGCGTAACTCCGCTGGCGCGAGAAATCACGGTACAGCGGACAGAGCTCCGGCGGGATCTCAGGGCGGCATGGAGAGTGCGATTGTCGCAACCCAGCGCTGGGCACGCCACAATTGCGGCAATAAGTTTCCCCCTCTTTGAGGTGTGGCTAGAAAGGTGCCATGGCGTCCTCAACTTCCGCCTGACGCAGGTCCTCACTGGGCACAGTTGTTTCGGGAGGTTCCTGTTCCGGATATGGCGGGAGGAAACGCCCGGGTGTCACCATTGTGTAGATCGCCCGGAGGACACGGTGGAGATTGGCGGTGGTGATCTCTCGCGTCCAGCCCTGCTTCAGGCCATGGTACGGAGCGAGAGGGCTTGGGAAGCCATCACCTCCTTCTGCGAAGCAGTAATGCTCGCGAAGGAGGAGGCGGAACGCGTGAGGGAGAGGCAAAATTCACGGCCTTAGCCGCCGCAGGAGACGCCCTGGGCGTCGGGAACCGCAAGCCGATTCCCGGCCACCGTAGGCGCGGGCTTGCGGACGGCGAGCAATGGGCAGCTCGCCGTCTGATAAGGACCATACCGATGCCTGCCAGGGTTGCGGAAAAGTCCGAAAGGGTTACCGTGGCTCCTGGCACAGGCAACTGAAGGAACACGCGTGGGTTTTAGTCAGTAAGAGTCTGACACGCCCTCCCGCTCCGCCACGAGCGGGAGAAGTTATTTGATGATTTCCCACCCTCAAAAACGAAAAAGGTCGAAAGGGGCTTTTTTAAAAAGATTGGATTAATTTAAATATAGCAATCGATAGAGCTCGCGACGCTGTTTCCAAACATATTTATAACTCATTTTCGGCAAAATGTCCTTTACAATTGACCGGTATCGATATGTAAATGTGAATATATTGGTGCCGATTCCCTTATACACCGAAATAACCTAACTAAACTATCACTAAAATTCCTTACTTTTGGTTATGGCAATCTTAAAGCTATTCAGCAAAAAAAAATAACTTAAAAATATAAATTAAATTTTAGTAAAAAAATAAAATAAAATAATGTTAACACTGCTACAACCAAATTTGGCAATTGCGACTCCACGTGGTACTTGTTTGCCCGTGATTTTTTTTTTGAGCCAGAGTCGTGTAGTCGGGGCAGCCTCGGCGTGTTTTATATGGAATTTTTCTCTTTTTGTAAGGAAATTATAAAAACTTATTAGCTACATGTTGAGTGTTAGGGGTTTATGGGCTTTCTTAAAGGGGGTCTAAATTTTCATTATTTTAGCGATAGGACACACCATTTTCGAGATATAAGCAAAAGAAAAGAAAAAAAAAGATACAGTATCTACTGTTTTTGCATCTGAAGTCGAGGTGTTGGTCTGAATTTTAGTTCATGACAACTAATTTTATTCCACACCTTTTTAATCGTGATTAAAAATAGTCAGATTATGTTAACAACCAACATTTTAGGTGAAAAACATCAAATCAGAATAGCAAAATTGCCATTTTCAATAGATTAATAACTCAGGGCCATCTTAGTGCTGTCAAACTAAAATATAGTTAAGTTGTATCACTGTATAAAATTTCAGTAAACTACATTTTGGTGATTTTAGTCTAGTTTAGAGAATTTTGTGACAAGAGAATCGGCACCATTATAAAGGTACATAATTCTTCCGGAATAAATAATTTAAATGATGATGTAAATCACATCCACATCCGTCGCGTAGTCTAAAAGAATTCTATATCTATAATCGTATGCGACGCGTGACCATAACCACTACATATAATCAGCCTATAAAGTCCCCACTGCTGGGACAGAGGCTTCCTCTCTGTGAGAGGGAGTGGGCCGTGCTCCACCACGTGAGCCCAGGGCGGGTTGATACCATGTCACATGTCTTCAAATTTTTGGTTCCAGTTATTTGATGATTTCCCACACTCAAAAAAAAAAAAAAAGGACATGCTGATTTCCTCACGATGTTTTCTTTCACCGCGACGCGCGACGCTCAGTATAAAAAAGAGAGCACGGTCTGTGGATCCTTCCCTAAGAACTCTTTATTAATGGTAAGAGCTCTTCGTGAAGGAGCTCGTACGGGAAAATACCGGTATACTAACTACATACATATTTCTCTGCTGCTAAGCAACATTGCTGTTTGAAACGTCATCATTTGCCTAACCTTTTCGCAACTAAGTTGCGGTCGGCTTCCAGTCTAACCGGATTCATCTGAATACCAGTACTTACTTTAAATAAATAAAAAATATAAAAAAAAAACTTTTATTTACAGACTACATAGGCCCACTGTACATGGAGCGACTGCTTATCTGACCTCTACAACCCAGTGACTGGGTAATACGATACCCCTTGGTAAGTCTGGTTGTCAGACTTTCGGGCTTCTGACGACCCGTAACGACTGTCAAAGATCCACAAGTGACAGTCGGGACCAACGGCTTAACGTGGTTTCCGAGGCACTAAGGGGTCTCGGTGTGTAAAGGATGATCTGATCACCCATTCATGTCTGTCCCTTGGCAAATAATTGTGTTTTTTGTTTCGTAATGTTAATTACTTTGCATAGTACTATTGTATAGAGTCAAATTCTTCTAACTAAGCAGACTGCTGTGCTGCTGGCGAGTTTGTTGCGCCACTTCTTCTTCCCAGCTAAAGCATTAGGAAGTGGTGAAGGGCGGGCGTTTTGGGGGACTGTCTTATGTTAATTTGACGCTCATAAAGGGCTGATTCTCAGTTTAATTTGAATAAATGACTTTTAATTTTTGGCAAGCGATCGAGCCACGCGGATGTAAGTTAGCCACGAGCCCCGAATGATACACAATAGGTACCTACACAGATCTACGTATAAACACATTGCTTTCAGAACAATTGAATGAGCTGAAATGTTTATAAAACAAACCTTTGTAGTTGTACTCGAGAGGATTAATTGGAATGAAGCCGTATCAAACGACTATTTTCAACGCACTTGCAAAGGAAAAATCTATTACTCATTTTGTAATAGATTATATCATTTTATACAATAAGTGAAAATAACGGGAATTTAATTTGAGGGAGTAAATCATGAAAGGAACCTGAAAGGAGCGAGCGATACAAGGATCGAGATATTTTTTTTTTCTCACGAGTTGTGTTATCAACTTTTACCATTGACTGCGAGAAAAAATAGGCGGGATGTATATATTGTTTAATTTAATTGTATAGCTGTATGGAATAGCTTCATTGACCCACCCAGTAGATACTTTCAGCACATTTTATTTATTCTTTGTCATAATTCGTGCTTGTTCCAAATTCAAAATGTTTTTAAATTGCTCACGCTGTCACTAAAAAAGAGTTTTATTCACTGTTATCGAGTGCCCTTTTTCGAGTGCCAATGGTAAAAAAAATACATTTTCACATCAATATTAATATTTTATAGAAGTCAAATTTGTGAGTTTGTATGCAAGGGGTAGGGGGGGACACGGTGGAGCATACGGTGGAGGTCTGCCCGGCTTGGGCGGAGCACCGCCATGTCCTCGTGGACGCGATCGGCAGTGGCGATCTCTCGCGTCCAGCCGGCATGGGAAGCCGTCACTTCCTTCTGCGAAGCAGTGATGCTCGCAAAGGAGAAGGTGGAACGCGTGAGGGAGAGGCAAAATTTGCGCCCTCACGCCCCTAGCCGCCGCAGCCCTGGGCGTCGGGATTCCCGGCCACCGTAGGCGCGGGCTTGCGGACGGCGAGCAATGGGTAGCTCGCCGTCCGATAAGGACCAGGCCCGGGTCAATGCGACGGCACGTTGTGTTCCACGCACGCCTCAAAGAGATGTCAGCAACAATGACGGGGTCTGCTAGGGCCGAAGCCTGCCAGGGTTGCGGGAAATTCCGAAAAGGTTACCGTGGCCCCTGGCACAGGCAACTGAAGGAACACGGGTGGGTTTTAGTCAGTAAGAGTCTGACACGCCCTCCCACTCTGCCCAGAGCGGGAGAAGTTATTTGATGATTTCCCACCATAAAAAAAAAGGGTTGCGGGAAAGTCCGAAAGGGTTAGGGTAATATTCGGACCTGCTGATCCGATTCCTAAAATTATTTCACTAATGGGAAGCTCCAGTAATGCCGAGTGTCATACGATATATTTTATTTTCAGAAGCGAGAAATAATATATTTTGTAATATTCGTTCATTCTTAAGGCACCGTAATAAGACCATAGTTTGACTACTTTCAAAATATATAATAAGTTACCCTACATTGAGAACCTACATTCAATTGGTATTTTTAAAAGGAAGCTAAAAGACTTCCAGATTAAAAAGGCATTTATTACTCTGTAAAAGAATTCCTTGAAGATAAATATTATTTATTATATTAAAATTATTGTGATAAATGATAAATGATTTTATTTCTGTAAGTAGGTTTGTACAAACACTTTTACACGTCAATCATATTTTAAAAACTAGATGAGGTCGGCGTTTCCTATCTGACTACTCTGAGAAGAAAGGCTGAAAGAAACTCAGAGGTCACAGTCTCTTTTAAAGTCCAGACATAATCTTGGTCAGATCATGTGAAGATCATGTAGATTGGTGTCTGAAACGGTCTTTTGAGGAAAAACTATACTGATAGAGCGGACCTGTCCAGTCAGTGCACGCATTTGTCAGTAATCTTGCCGCTCAACTCAGAACTTAAGGAGCACAACGATTCAACAAAGAAAGGACATTTGGGTAGGCCGCATAAATTACTCAAGCTGCCAGATCGTGAAACTAACTAAGAAATAAATAAAAATAAATAATCTTCACATTCACAATAATTAAAATAATATAATACTTTACAAAGTAAATACTCATACATACGTAATATAGGTAATGTGATATAATTTATAAGAATAGTATCAGTTAATATAAACTGTATGAATAATGATAATGAATATAATATAAACTGCTTAACTGTAATATTGAGTAAGTATGTATACATATATATTTTCCTTTTCTTATATGTATAGACATTTAAATTGCAATGGCTTAACAGGCAACTAAGTTCTAAGAACCTACCGATTGTTAACATCTTCAAAATTTCTGTACACTAAGTTTGCAATAAAGAATTTGAATTTGAATTACTTTGACAACCTCGTTGGCCTACTGGTCGAAAGCGCAACCGCTGAATGTGGGTTCCCGAGTCCGATCTCTGAGTAAGGTAAATGTTAGTAGATTTTCCATTAGAAAGTTTTCAGACAAGAATCTGCATATGTACTCGGTTGACTAAAATAGAAATGTTAACTTATGTTTAATCATAATCCAAATTGAACTGCTTTTGAAATCAAAATGAACAAATTGGACTAAAAGTCTCCCATAATTTACCCAGATTTCCCATTACCCATTTATTCCACACTAAAGCATCCAACACAAATATAGGAGTAAACTCACCTCTCAATAGGCTCAGTCGTGAGATGAATTCTTATATAAAATCCTCTCCAGATGTTGACATAATCATGACTCAATAACACACTTTAAGACCCAAATGTTGACGTCCCCTAAGCACGCAACTCACACAATCAAACACAGACTGACAGGTTGGCGCAGTTGGTAGCGATCCTGCCTTCTTAGCCGCTGGTCCCGGGTTCGATCCCCGGACAAGTCAAACATTTGTGTCATTGAACATGTCTGTTTGACCTGTGTCTGGGTGTGTATATGTATGTATGTATATCAGTCATCAGGTTACCGTAGTACAGGCTCTGCCTAGTTCGGGACCTGAAGACCTTGTGTGGATGTTGTCTCATATTATTATTATTATTTAATCTAAAGATTGATTTTATTGTATTATTATGTAGGTATTTCTTGCAACCTCTGCAATCTTATATCTTAACTAGCTAACCCCGCGAACTTCGTACCGCCTAACATTATTTTTTTCTCTCCGTATGAACCATCCTCGTACTTCAAGGAATATTCTAACAAAAGAATTAGCAAAATCGGTCAATCCATTCTTGAGTTATAAAATTACAACGAAAAGTGGCATTGATTTTAATGGATAAGGATGTATTTTTTATATTTCTGTTTGTATTATTGTTCCCATTTAACTTTTATGCATTTCGTTTTTACCTTAGGCTATCAATGTATATAGGTGAACCAACATTCTCAAAATGTTGGTTCACCTATTATTGGCAACTGTGTAAGCCCTCAACTATTATCTACTGTTATTTGATATTTTGTATACAGAAGCTGTTGGTGTACATTTATTAATAAATAAATAATCCACCGAGAATTTTCCCAACTATTGTGGAGACGGTTTTCAGACGAACCTGCACGTGAATACCAGTATTTTACATGGAGCGACTGCCTATCTGACCTCCACAACTCAGTTACTGGGTAACACGATACCCCTTGGTAAGATACGGAGTACGGATTGGCACAACAAACTCAAACTCAAAGCATTTATTTCAAATAAACCAATTACAGGCACTTTTGAATTGTCAAGGGGTCGGTCAGTCAGAAAGATGAAGCTAGTTGCCCATTCCAAAGCGTAGTAGGTACCTATGGAGAAGAACGAGCAAGAAACTCCATGGACACTCTTTTAAATCAAAATATTGTTACAAAAAAGTGGTTACATCATTCATGTTGTAATTATACATGTGAGAACGATGTAGAAACACGTGCACGTTAAAAGCGTCCGTAATAAAAAGATAAAAACAATTATGGAATTAAAATAAGCCGTGGCAGCTAAGAAATGACCAGTTCCTACTGACGGCGCCCGTTCACGAACATGAGGTATGGATCAGCACCATTCAGCTCAACCATTTTGAAGGGAACTCAATGATCCAATACACACGCCACCACCAGCGACACATTTGAGTGAGCATGACATACTCTCAGCCGCCAGGGCACATTCAAGTCAATGAAAGACGAACCCAGTAAGCTTTATAGTGGGTACATAGTGCTCACACATGTGCTATGCAATGCAACCATTATCATCATTCTCCTGGCCTTATCCCTACTCAAAACTTTCCTCTCAACATTTTCCTAATTGCTCCGCATCACACGTCGACAATCGATTTCCACATAACTTTTCAGTCACCGGTGTCACTTTCAGACTTCCTCTTATGCACTTTTGAGTTTTGTATAGTGACAGTAGGTAAATAGCAATGCGAACTTAGCTAAATTCAGATAAAATCAACATTGATATACTAAACGGTAACGATCAAAACGGTGCAAGATACTGATCTTGATAAAAACTTAGAGATATTTTATCGCGTCGTGTCCTCAAAAAACTATTTGGTTTTCTTCCGAACAGTCTAGAAAAATTATGAATTACATCCAATTATCATTTTTTTTGTTGCATTTATTTCCAGTAAGCCAATTACAGGCAGTTTTGAATTGTCAAGGGGTCGGTCAGTCAGAGAGATGAAGCTAGTTGCCCATTCCAAAGCGTAGTAGATACCTATGGGGAAGAACGGGCAAGAAACTCCATGGACACTCTTTAATCGTCAAAAGCTATGACTGAGATATAAAAAATGGCGAAATGATGGTGGACTATAATAGTTGTACCTCTGCCCAACCCGGGGAACACGGACGTGATGTTATATGTTATTATGACTTCAAGAGACGAAACGTGGACACTCACGGTACGGCTGATCCATAAATTCATGGTCACTCAGCGAGCTATGGAACGGGCTATGCTTGGAATCTCTCTGAGAAATGGGATCCGCAACTAGGTGATCCGGCAGAGAACCAAAGTTGTCGACATAGCTCATAGAAAATGCAAGCTGAAGTGGCAATGGGCCGGCCATATTAGCCGTAGAACCGATGACTGTTGGGGTAGACGTGTTCTTATATGGAGACCGCGAATCGGCAAACGTAAGGTAGGACCTCAGGTACGGTAGAGCGACGATCTTCGCAGGGTGGCTGGATGAGAGTTGCTGAAAATCGAGTTGCATAATCATCCTGTAATATTCCCACTGCTAGGACACTGGCCTCCTCTCTGTGAGAGGCAGTGGGCCGTCATCCACCACGCGGGCCCAGTGCGGGTTGGTGGATGTCACATATCTTCCAATGTTTGGTTCTAGGACATGGCGGTGGTTCTGGTTCCTCACGATGTTTTCCTTCCCCGTTTTTGAAAACAGTGGTGATGAAATATATTACACAAAGTAAAGTGCCTGTCAGGGTTCGAATCTACGATCTACAACTCGTAAGTCGCAGCCGTTACCACTGGGCCACTACTGCTCTCATTGGGCCATCACTGCTCTCGATCATGTTGAATGGCATGCAATCGGAGATGCCTATGTCCAGCAGTGAACTGCTGTAGGCCGATGATTATAGGCGGCGATGACCACTCACCATCAGATGGGCTACCAAGCTTTTTACAAACCAACAATAAACCACGTCCATGTACTTTACTGTACCCGCTTACCAAGAACCAACTAATAATACCAATCTACCAATGTCCTCAATGGTACATTTCATTCCGGATATTCATACCTTTTTCTGGATGCGACTACACACTGAGGGTGGATGCGTTCAGGGCTTGTCATAAACTAACACTCCTGTGCCATTTTGTTTTTTGTATATACTAACAATAGTTTTATAAGGTTTTTGGTGTTACTAACAGTATATGGACTACGTCTGAAATAAACGAAATAATAATAATAATTGTTGGATTCACTCTCATTTATTAAAGTATACTTTGAGTCTTTTTTGAGCTCTTTAAAATATTATGGAACACTCTAATATAGCTCCTTTTTTGTTATTTGGTTATACAAGGTGTTGTTTTGCATCCTCGTCAAATTCGAGGTGGTAATTAAGCGAATGATTCTCGACACGAATCAATAATAAAATAAGTAGGTATTTATTTTTATTTTTTGTATTTTTCGGAAATCGGCATGTGTAGGGCCCGTGTGATACCGCCCTGTAACTGCGCTGTAACTGTAACGCATGCACACAGCGACATAGAGCGAGGCCCCATTAGTGCGTTGCGCTGCGTTGCGTCGTCGCAGCATCGTCGCTGCGTCGTTTTCCATACATTTTTTATGACATGCCCCATTAGACCGTTGCGTCGTCGCGCGCGACGTTTCAACGGATCGACGGACAAGAGACGAAGAGGGAGGGAGGGTGATGCGCTGCGTTGTCAGAGCTCCGCTGCGACGACGCAACAAAAGAACACGTTTGTATCTATCCATTGCAAAGGCTGAACTGAGACGCAGCTGCGTCGGCGTGCATACCCTCTTGCGTTGCGTTGGCGCAGCGTCAACGCAACACAGGTGTGGCATACAATGCGTTGTTCCGTTGCGATGACGCGACGCAACGCAGCGCAACGCACTAATGGGGCCTCGCTCATAGTCGTACGACACTGCCTACCGCATACGCAACGGGGCGATTTTGTTCTTTGAAAGTGGAGTATTCTGAAATACTGTCAAACTTAAATACCTAAAAAAACAAGTATGTATTAAATATTGAGCAGGATCGTAATTTTATTTGATTATTTATGTCTTTCATAACAGCCTCCTAAAATTTGACGAGGATGCAAAACGACACGTTGTATATATCTGTAATTCCTATTATATTTGTGAACATAGCTCATTTTCGTTTTATTTTGTAACCTATGTATGTAATTCATCTATCGGTATCTTACACGTCCTTTAATCATTATGTTCTCTGCTAGTGCTGAACACTTCTGTAAGTGACGTACACACAATACCTAAAGTGTACGTTCTAGTGAGTAAGTCGTTGAACATATCGTGCCATATCAATCAAATAAAAAACGCGCGCGTCTTTTTGTGAACCTCAACTAATTCCTATTTTGGGGTCCTAAAAATAACTACAGCCAACTTGGGTGTAGCGCTCGCTCAGCACGCGCGTAGTTGGTCATTATTCTAACCTTTTTTTTTTTACGGGGGGAAATCCTCATGGACTACCTCCGCCTGGGGAAAAGGCGGAGGGGCGTGCCGGACTCTTACCGGCTAAAACTACCCCGGTGTCTCCTCGCACGTGCGCGCGGGGCCGCGGAAATCCAAATTCTTCCGCAGCCCCACACTAGTGCTGGCCCGGTCTGTACGGGCCTCGTCTCCTGCACGGGGTAGTGTGTGTTTAACTACCCATGCATCGCCTCAGAGGTGCGCGCCGACGCCTGCGCGCGCCTCCGCCTCGGGTCCATCGAATAGGGGGCGGGGACTTCCCCAAGTCTACAGGCGGCGCTCGGGCCCCCCAAGTTGGGAAGCAACGTTGAAAGCGCGCCCGCTGCACCCATCACCTTGGGCGCCAGCCGCCGGAAGTGGGGCCTGAATTCCCATCGGCTGTCGAGCACCAATCCCAGATACTTCATGGTGGACTCGACAGCTATCCGGGCCCCGCTGACCACTATGTGTGATCCCGGCGCTTGGTCAGAGTACCTTAGCTAAGTTACTGCGACCAACTGTGAGAAAAGGCCAGAAAGCTAAAGCATAAGCATCAAAGTAGGTAAGACCAAGGCCAAGGCCGCAAGGTCGCCTGCTTGTCGGTCTTCTACAGATTGTACTTCGGTGAGTGTGCCCAAGAACTCAACGAATTCATACCAACGGCTCCCTTCTTCCATCGGTCATCTAGACGCACTGCAAGTTACCATTCTTACCTAGTTGATATTCCACGAATTCGCACTAAGCGTTTCCAAATGTCTTTTGTAATGTGCACAGCAAATAATGGAACTCTCTACCTGCGTCTGTGTCTCCGAAGGCATACAACCCTAATCTCTTCAAAGTGAGAGTGAACAGGCTTCTTCTGGGTAAGCTCACTCCATCGTCGACTCTGTCTCTGTCACCACTGACCTAGACTAGAGTCAAGAGCAAACCCATCATAAATGAAAAAAAAAATACCCTTAGATTTTTTTTGAGGTTCATATTTGAAAAAACGTCCATCATTAGAAAGTACTCATATACGGTTTTAGAGGATCAGTTAAAAAAACATTTCCCAACAAAAATGTCATCTTGAAAGGGCAAAAAGAATCTTGCTCACTTTATCAGCCACATCGTACGATATTATTATTTTATCGCGGTATTTGTTTTTAGTTAAAATAATTAGCTTATCTAGCAAATATTTATTATTATCAAATATTAGATATTTCTCTAGCAAGATACGTAATTTGCGAAGTTACCGACAAAGGTCGCTAAGTACTTAGACGTTTGCAAAACAACGTGTTATGTCAGTACTCAATTATATACGTAGATAGGTGCGTCATGAACATAATATTTGCAGTAATTTGTGCGTATATCTACACTATTCTATAACTACACTGAGTCGAGCTGCACGATTGCTGACAATTGCTTGCACTGACTGGACAGGTCCACTCAATCTGTGTGGTTCTTTGCTCAAAAGACCATTTCAGACACCGATCTACATAGCCTTCACATGATCTGACCAAGATTCTGTCTGGACTTTAAAAGAGACTGTGACCTCTGAGTTTGTTTCGGCCTTTCTTCTCAGAGTAGTCAGATAGGAAACGCCGACCTCATCTAGTTAAAAAAAAATGGTTGACGTGTAAAAGTGTTTATATAAACCTACTTACAGAAATAAAATAATTTATCATTATCATTTATTGATTATAATTATTATCACATCAATATTTTGTGGCCTGTAAAATTTCGGGATGAAAACTTAATATGGTCATTTTTAAACAATTCCATCTCGCTCAAGCCTCCATGTTATTTAACATTTTACGATCTTCGTTTACTGCTTCGCAGGGTTTTTATGATTGTAATTCTTTTTATTTCGAAAATATCATCATCATCATCGGACTACTGTAACCGGATGCAGCTGAATACCAGTATTTTACATGGAGCGACTGCCTATCTGACCTCCACAACCCAGTTACTGGGTAATACGATACGGCCTCTTGGTAAGACTAGTTGTCAGACTTTCAGGCTTCAGACGACCCAAAGCGACTGTCAAAGATCTACGAATGACAGCCGGAACCAACGGCTTAAAGTGCTTTCCGAGGCACGGAAGGGTCTCGGTATGTAAAGATGGTCACCCATCCACGGACCAACCGCGGCAAACGTAGCTTAACCTGATCGATCGACCCGTGCTACTGTCATTACTAAGCCACAAGCCCCACATATATTTCGAAAATATATATTTTTTTATTAAATGTTTTGTCCTTTTATTAAATTAAAATAAACTAACAAACTAATAAAATAAAAATATATTAACCTAACCTATACAAAACTATTAACAAATTAATTTTAATTTTACGACTTGAGAGAACATCGAGATTTTATAGTATATTATGTGTAAGTTTAATATGAATGCATTATACACAAAAGCTACCGGAATAAATGCTCTAACTGGTGCTGAAATCCGCATCAAAATGCGTTGCGTATTTTAGAAGAACAATGCAGCCACACAGACACACGAAAAGCTATTTAAAATTTATAATAATATATACGTATAAATGTATAGATAGAAGATACCTATGTACGACATAATGGTTTTTTTTATAATACCTAATTAATCTGTTTACTAAAAACGTCAATTGTGATTTGCACACAAGATACGGTAGTATGACGGAATCTTTGTATATTTTGTCGACTTATTGTAGGTACTCGTATTCGTGCAAATAAATAGTATCATAATCTATTCTCTTGTACTTCTGCTCTATAAATAAATTTTGTGATCTTGTCTGCTTCCCCGTACACCATAAACCCCTATATTAGAAGCTGTGCGTAGCCGTGAGCAATTCTTCTTGAAACCGCGTGTCAAACGCAGACATGACGACCCCCGCCCGATCAAGATGTTTGGCAAGCTGATCCCTTGGGCGGAGCATGCCAAATATCTGGGTGTGACTTTGGACAGACGTCTCTCCTTCTAAGAGCACATAAAGGCGGTTCGTTCGCGAGCCGCCTTTGCTCTGGGTAGACTACATTCCGTCTTAAATGCACGCAGTAAATTGTCACTCAGGTGCAAACTGCGCAGTTATACGGCATGCATCCGACCTATCATGACATACGCCTGTGCTGTTTTCGCACAGGCCCACCCCCGGCACGTCCATAGGATGCAGACCCTACAGAACCGTTTTCTACGTAAAATCACGGGACCCCCCTGGTTCGTTCGTAATATCAACTTACACTTAGATTTGAAAATCCCCACCATTTATCAATCCATGAAACGCGCTTGCAAGTGTTTCTTTGATACCGCTGGCAGCCATCGCAACCCTCTGGTTGAAAAGGCCGCCAGTTATGTCCCCTCTAGAATCAGTAGAATCCGCCGTCCAAGGCACGCACTGACCGACCCCGACGACCCCACCACCCTCCTCCAGGAAAGCAGTAGGGCCACCAGTACAGTATACAGCACACACAGACACAAATCGAAGTTCCGACCTCGCCGCCCAGGTCCTTCGCGTCCGCGTTCCTCCCCGATAAATTCCCCTTCCCCTCCCTTGATCGGATCCGCAGAGCCAGCTGGTGGCGTAGCTGAGCCAGTAGTTTTAAACCCCCCTAATAATAATAAATCCATTCTGATCCAGCCTGTCCCCAACTTGCTGTCCCCTCCCAACGACGCCCTAAGCCGAGGTTCGTATCCCACAGGGGGTGCCCTTAGGTGATGGTCGCTTAGTTTATAATTAATATTATGCCCCTGGCTGGAGGCTTTGAGTTAGCTCGAAGGCACCACAGGATTGACCGGTTAAGCAGTCACGGCCTCTCAAGGCCAACTGCGAGAAACCATACAAAAAAAAAAAAAACCGTGAGCAGTTTTGCGTATTCGCTATTTTGATTTGTAGTGTGTCGTAGTGTCAATTAATTTCTATAATTTATTATGTTTGATTTTTTTATTTTTTGTATGTTGGCACCTTGTTTTTATATTTATGTCATTTGTTATAATTTAACTGTGCTTTTGTGTGTTGTGCTACGTCCTTTGTGTGCACTGAATAAATGCTCAATACTCAATTCTTTATTGCATTCCACAATGTAGTCTTAGGTGGTAAACATTTTTAGTAACAATCGTGGACCCTGTCGGGCACAGCAAAAGTAAGACATTTGGAGAATAAAAAATGGTTTATCTATTTCTAATTTAACCCTGTATATCATACGAGCTGTGCGCCCGGTGGGATTTCCTATCAGCAACAACTATTTAACTCCTAGAGGTGATGAATTTTCAGCAATCCTTCCTTAATGCTCACCTTCGTTATCTATGCTAAAATATTATAAATATACTACAATAGTATTATAAAGAGGTAAAATTTGTTTGTTTGTATGAATCTCTGCAACTACCGGTCGGATTTGGAAATAGTTATTTGTTATACAAGAGTGCAAAGTTGCTTTTTAACCGCGTGTTCAATTTTGATGACCGAGCAAGCGAAGGATTCTAAAATTGAATCACGAGCGCAGCGAGTGATTCAAAATTAGAATCCTGAGCGTTAGCGAGGGAATCAAAAGAGCACGAGGTGAAAAATATTTGCACTCGAGTGCAACACGTAACTTTTCATTCCACCTCAGCGAGGAAATGACTAAATGCAAAAAAAAAACGTTTACAATCACAAGATAGGTACACTTTTATTTCAGTTTAGGTATTAATTACTACATTATGACAGGTAAGTATTACAGAATAATCTTTAAATTATAACAAAATAATACTAAGGTATAATTAAGAAAATTTTAAAGTAACGTTGCTACAGTTATTTAAATTGAGTGTAATATTTTTTTTAATTCACAAACTTAGTGCACACGATGTTCTAAATTCAATTTACTTTATCCTCTAGAGAATAAAAACGGCTTTTCCACTCAGATATTGAAGATTAAAAATACTCTTTCCGAGATGGTGGGATGAAAATTCTTTTTGCATTTGATAGCTCAATTATTGAGGAAGGCTTTAGACTATTTGACATCACGCTAGGACCCTAAGGAACAGAGCAAAATGAAAAAAATGTCAGAAAGAACGCTAAGAACGCGAACGATACCGAAGTAACAGCGCGTGCAGGCGATGTGATGCGACGGGGTGTGGCGGGGGAACCAGAAATTTCACGCGGACGAACTAGTGAGCAGGGAGGCTAGTTTTGGTATAAGGAGCTCTTATGCATTTCATGCTTTTAGACCCAACGGTCTGGGATGTACATTGTCTGTCACAGAATTGTACTAATTTAATTTTGATCAGCGGTTATCTTGGCATACTCATACAGATGGCATATCGTGGCCCGTATGAGAAAACTTATCTGGATATTTACGAGCCTATGACATGTGACAACTATTTTTTTTTACTGAAATCTATGTTCCTCTGGCTCAACCAATTCTTACCTACTGCATACCCGTGTGGGGCGGTGCGAAAAAAACGAAGGTTCTTGAGCTAGAGCCAGCTCTTAACAAGGTCATGTACATACCAAACCGTACAGATTCTCAACTAATGGGTTATACTCCCTTAGCAGTATTCTCATAGTCAGAAAATTATACATACTCCACGCTGTCTTAAAATAACTCAAAGTCCTGCCCTATGACCCTCAATATCAGGAAAGAAGACGATTATATTATAGTGTTGCACCAGTAAAATTAATTAAAACTGCATATGCCAAAAGACAATTCAATACAAATTCCGCTGCCCTGTATAATAAAATTAATAAAATAATTAACATCTATCCTATGACTACTAAAGACTGCAAAAAGGCAATAGTTCAATGGCTAAAACTGAAGACCTATGATGACATTGAATTATTGCTGCAAGCATCGTCAATATGAGTTGAAATGATACACACAAACGCACACATACACACACTGACAGACACTATTTTAGGACATATCTTTAAGTTTCTTTCTCTTTTTTTGGTTATAGTTCAAGTCTTCTTGTTTAGTTTGAGATTTTACTTGTAATTTTTTGTTTAATTTCTATTTTCTTTTGTACACCACTTTTACCATTTCATAATTTGTCATTGAAGAGCGGGAGCTCCTAGCACAGGTATATCTTTTACTTAAAAAGATAAAGATATTTTGCAAATACTGGTAAAAGTCGTGGTGGTACAAAATATAAATACAGAAACAGCCATATTTTGCCAATCACAAGGCATGCAAAAGTAAAGAGATTACAATTAAAATACATATTTACTATTCCATTACATAATACAATTCTAGTTCATCATTCACTAATAATTATTATCAATGTTCAACTATTCAATTCATTTAATACATAAAATAATTCTGATCCATCAATAATAAAAGTCAATAATAAAATTAATGTCACAATTTCTAATAGTTATTTAAATAATTACAATATATATAAAATAGTCAAACAATTTCTTTTTCCAATAAAAAATCTTCAACCCTATAATAAACTTTGTCTACTAAAAAGTTCCTAAGTGTTTTTTGAATAATGTTAAATTATAATCCTTCCAATAACTTGGTATTTTGTTATATATCACCGGTGCCATGCAGCAGACACCCTTGCGCATCAGAGTTGTTCTAGCACTAGGGATACATAGGCTACTATTGTCACGCCTATTCCGTGGAAATACGTCAGCCATTCGTGCGAAGCGATCCGGGTTTAATTTTACGAACACTGCCATTTCTAAAATGTACAAACTTGGTAGGGTTAATAATTTATATTGTTTAAAATATGGCACGCAGCTATCCGTGCTTTTCAATTTAAAAATAGACCGTATGCATCTTTTTTGTGCCTTAAATGCAGTTTCTTTTTCTGTTGAGTTGCCCCAAAAGATAACTCCGTATCGCAGATGGCATTCAACTATACCATAGTACGCAGTAAGGCATGCATCCAGATTTAAAAAGAGGTCCCTGTGTAAGATTTTCTGTAAAAGTTGTACAAGTTTCTGCAATAAACCTTTTCTTGTTTGTATTTAAGATGGTAGAAGGAGTGCGCGAAAAACTGCGTGCTTTTCCGGGGCTTAAGACGTGAGTGACGCACTTGAAGTTCGATGAATCGATCAGGAGTGTTATAATAAGTCACGTACCATTACATTTTATTATGGTATTGTTTTTCAGCATGTGCTTAGCAAACGACACCTACTTACGTATTTTGTGATTAGTTATGTTAAAGCGCAGATGTCAATCAATAAGGAGCCGATTCTATGTGTCTCTAGTTGAAATTATGAGGCATTGACCACTGGTTGACGTTATCCATTGAAAAGCATGGACGAGTGACGATACTATGTACGTGTGACGCACTCTGGGGAGGCAGTTACCAACTGACGCTGATTGGCTAATCTATATTTTGCTAGATCCTCTTCTAGGCTCATCTGAAAGAGAAGGATTCCCAAAACAATGTCCGTCTAATAAAAAGTTCACACCAAACACAAATTTGTTGTTCCTACTACCAGGCTCAAGAAAATAGGTGGGTCGTTTAGATGCCAATGTATACGTTTTTATAATAAACTTCCTAGCCACATCCAAGAACTAAGCCTTAATAAATTCGAATCTTTTATAAAAAGGAAACTATGCCAGAAAGCCTATTATACTGTCAAAGACTATATTGAGGACAAAAAGGCTTGGGATTGAGTTGCTCCAATAAAGCACAGGCAATGTTAATTTATTTTATGTTCATATTTTACTTTTAATCTTTGCTATAAGTGTCTATCTATACTTATTTACTTAGACAATAACACTAATATTTACTGTATAAAGTATTGTATTATTTTTAATTATTGTGAATGTGAGGACTATGTGTGTTTTTGTTCCAGTTTTAATCATGTTCTGGCAGTTTGAGTAGCTGCTGCTGCCTACCCAAATGTCCTTTCTTTGGTATTGTTCGTCGAATCGTTGAGCTCCTTAAGTTCTGAGTTGAGCTGCACGGTTACTAACAAATGCGTGCACTGACTGGACAGGTCCACTCAATCTGTGTGGTCCTTTCCTCAAAAGACCATTTCAGACACCGATCTACATAGCCTTCACATGATCTGACCAAGATTTGGTCTGGACTTTAAAAGAGACTGTGACCTCTGAGTTTGTTTCGGCCTTTCTTCTCAGAGTAGTCAGATAGCAAAAGGCCGACCTCATCTAGTTTTTAAAATACGATTGACGTGCAAAAGTGTTGGTTCAAACCTACTTACAGAAATAAAATCATTTATCATTTACCATCAATCACGTGCTATCTACTAAATAAAATTCTTAAATTCATTCATTCATTCACTGATAGAAAACGCAGTCAAAACTAGGTCTAGAAGCATGACATTTCGCACAAGCGTTCCTTTTTCGAAGGTGAGCATTATGGATTGTTTTTTCAAAAAATTATCCTCTAAACTTAAAGGGATTATAATAGGCATGAGAGTCTGTATAGAAGTTCGTCATTTTTGCCGATCGGAAACCCCATGGGGCCCACGGCTCGTGTGATATAAAGGGTCAAATTAAATTAGCTAGCAAAACTCCGCAGACGTATTGGGTATCGATATCTAATCACGATAAAACAAAAATAAATTAATTTGATGATTATTTTGTGGGGACATCGACCGCAGTGTATTACACTTGTAATATCAGTTCAAAAATCTGTTTTTTTTGTGTTAATTTCACAGACGTGATTGGTATCGATATCCAAACACGATAAACATTTTTTTTTCAAAGCATACTTCATGTAACAAACACTACCAGAGCGGTCATTACCCCTAAACAAATATCAAATATTTTTATTTATTCGTATTTAAAATCAAGTCATTTATTCAAACTAGGCTGAGAATCAACACTTTTTAAACGTCAAAATTACATATGACAGCCCCCCAAAACTCCCGCGCTTCACCACTTCCTAGTGCTTTAGCTGGGAAGAAGAAGTGGCGGAACAAACTGTCCAGCAGCACTGCTGTCTGTTCAGTTAGAAGAACTGGATTCTATAATAATAGTAAGTCGTTAACGTTACGAAATTATTAAAAAATGATTTGCCTTAAGTCAGCTATCACACGCCAATAGTTTATCAATGAATCATTTATTTGCAACGAATGTAGGTTACATTAATGCAGGTGGAGTAGATAGGAGTGAGCCATGTAGGTACATTCTGCCTGGAAATAGGCACGCAAAAATTATAAAAATTGTTAAGAAGCTATTCAGAAGTAAAATTTCAAATTAAAATGTCACAGTCAGAATTATTACAATTATACATAAGTACATAAATTAATATTGAAAATGTCAAATCAAAATGTTACTATACTTAAAATAAATGTATAGGTAATAAGTCCTTAAGTTCAAGATAATATTAATTATATTTACTATACACATTGCCAATTAAAAAGTTTTGTCCATTATAAAATCATTAATCGAATAATAACATTATTCTATTATGAAGGCCACAAAATTTTTTTTTTAAGTATTTAATTGTATAATTTTTCATTACATCTGGCAATTTGTTATATATAGTAGGGTCCATACTACAAATAACACTTTTTCTCAATAGTGCTGTTTAATTAACTATACCCATCACGTCTGAGGAGTTTCGCTAGCTAGTTTAATTTGACCCTGTAGACTTGTTCCCTAAGGTCGGGCAGTGTGTGCAAATATTGAGTATGGAGTATTGAGTGTTATTGCATGTCTGTGTGTTGTTTTGGCATGCTCATTTGAAAGAAAGAAAAATACACACATCAAAAGTGTCTAGGGATCAACATATATTTTTGCAATAACTTTTCTCCTGATTGATATTAATTAAAATTTTCTTTAAGGATTCATAAAATAAAGTGTTTTCGTTTGTCACAGTAACGATAAACCAAGTCACCTTTGCAGTAATAAAGAAATTTGCCATTTTCCTAATAAAGGGATTTTTGACATTTGAACCACTAACACAAAAGTTCGAAAAAAAGACTGAAATAACAGTTTTCTTTAAAATTTTATTGGGTAACTTAAACAATTAATAATCCGTGTTTCTACCGCGAACACTAACAACACAAGAACATCGGTTTGGCATACTCAAAATGAGTTCATCCAAATCACGCTGTGGAATGGCCGCCCATGTTCGTTGCAACAACAAAAAAAGGTCTTCTTGCGACTGGATACCCTCCATATTCGGCAGAGCTCTTCTTTGTAGCATATCCCATGCATGCTCAATCGGGTTCAAGTCTGGCGACTGAGCAGGCCAGGGCAGGACATTGATGTTAGCTGCGGCGAGAGTCTGTCTTACAACTCTTGCGGTGTGCGGTCGTGCATTATCATGCATTAACTGAAATAAGGGACCGATTTGCACTTGTAGAGGAACGATGACGTCTGATACAATCGTCTCAGCATAAATTTGAGCGTTGAGGTTGCCTCTGATCCAAATCAACTCAGTTCTTCCGCCGATCCAAATACCCGCCCATACCATGATGGTTCCACCACTATAAGGATGGACTTCCTGGCAGGATTTTAATCGCTGTTGGCGTCCAGGGGTTCTCCAGTGTCGTATACGTCTTGTATCCGGTCTCATACCAAAACGAGACTCATCAGAAAAGCACACGAAACGCCATTGTTCTTCTGCCCAATTTCTGTGTTCAAGAGCCCATTGATATCGAATCCTACGATTGTGCATTGCTATAGGTGGTACCCGTAGCGGTCTTCGGGAATGAAGGTTCACTTCATGCAAGCGGTTTCTGACTGTTTGGTCGCTAATTAAGTTCCCTGAAGAGTGATGAAGCCTCACGGCTAACATCATGGCGGTTATTGTTGGAGCTCTTCGAGTTAAGATTTGAATGTATCGGTCTTGTCTCCGTGTGGTGCAGCGATACCGTCCTCCATGGCACTCAGCCACGGTACCAGTGCTTCGGTAACGTGTCCAAAGTCGACTGATAACACTCTGACTTGTATTCAGAGCTAAAGCCACAGTACGTTGCCGGGAACCAGCTTCTATCATTCCCACGGCTCTGAGCATTTCTTCCCTGCTTAAATGACGTCGCCGCTCCATAATAACGTTGGTTTTAATCAGTAGTAGGGAAACAGTAGCACTAATAATGTCTTCAATGCGTTGTATGTTTTTATAGGGAAAATATTGACAGCTGATTTTCATCTTTTACTCGAATTTGATTCACAGTTCCTGATTCAAATTATGAAATGCACCAAAAAGGATCCATATAAATTTATAAAATCATAAATTTATTACAAAGCCACATCTTAATCTCAAGAAATCCGCATAAAAATGCTTGATCCCTAGACACTTTTGATGTGTGTAGGTTAATTTGTCATAGAAAAACGTGCATACAAAAAGACAAATAAATGCAATAATTTAAGAAAACTAAATCCTAATCCTAACTAATATTACGCTAAAACGGCTGAATGGATTTGGATGCAATTTGGCACACAGATAGACCATGGCCTGGGTAAGGACATAGGCTACTTTTCATCCAGGATCGCAGATAAACTCGCGGGCTACCGAGTACAAAACAGAAATAGTCGACAGCTGCACGTCATAACTATGACAAGATGGCTTCCTCTCAATACTCAATATCTTTATTGCTTTACCATAATGTGTACTTAGGTGGTAACTATATAATTTAGATCATTATGGACCCTATAGGGCACAAAAGGGTAGGAGAGAGCAAGCCCTGTTTTAAGAGATAATTAATTTGTTATTGTGGGAGTGGGAACAAGTTTTAACTTACATAATATAATCAAAGTCAGGAGATCGCGAGTAAGATACAAACATTTCGCTTATCTATTATTTATGTAGATATTATTGTATCTGCAAAATGTACTTAATTATTTTAGATTATATTTATTAGTTTTAATCATGATCTGGCAGTTTAAGTAGTTCATGCGGCCTACCCAAATGTCCTTTCTTTGGTATTGTTCGTCGAATCGTTGAGCTCCTAAAGTTCTGAGTTGAGCTGCACGGTTACTGACAAATGCGTGCACTGACTGGACAGGTCCGCTCAATCTGTATGGTTTTTCCTCAAAAGACCGTTTCAGACACCAATCTACATGGTCTTCACATGATCTGACCAAGATTATGTCTGGACTTTAAAAGAGACTGTGACCTCTGAGTTTGTTTCGGCCTTTCTTCTCAGAGTAGTCAGATATTAAACGCCGACCTCATCTAGTTTATAAAATATGATTGACGTGTAAAAGTGTTTGTAACAAACCTACTTACAGAAATAAAATCATTTATCATTTATACACCAGCCGCTCGATTCTGTAACAATCTCACCGTGATAACTTAGGTGAAGTGAGCTATCATTCCACCTGACGCTAGGGATTGACACTATCGACAACTCACTTCAAGCTCACTTCACTGTTATCACGGTGAGATTGTTACGGAATAGCTCGGCTGTAATAATTATTATAATTCTCTTTATTCATTTATAAAATAATAGGTAGTAACTATTTAGTAATCTGTGATAATAGTTTCTTTGGTTTTTTTACCACGATTCTACAGTGCTTCGACTATGTTCGCAGAAGCGCACACTGATGGGTTTCATGCTCTTAATAAGGAAGCAGTGTGCATCGCTGCTGAGTCGTGTTAGGTCTAGTAGCAACTGTTTATTAATTGCGTGTTCGTGGACAGGTGAGACTCTCCACTGCTGCGCCACTGGATACGGTTGCATACTGCACTGTGAGCATTGATCAGTTCTTTTCTTGTAATTCAGATCAGTTCTGTAATTGTCCTTCACTGCTTTTACTTTATTTTGTGTTGTTTTATTTTGATGTGAATTCATTCTTATTTTTAAATGTGTGTGTGTTGAAATATGGATTTTTCTGAAATAAATGTTTATACACTTTGGATAATTATTATTATTAGATAGATAGATTCATTTATTTGCACTAAATATTATGGTATTGCTATAATTATTATATATTTATTATTATTGCTATTTTATTTAATCAGCATGACGCTGTGCTATGGGGGGCCCACAGCACAGTATATCAATCAATCAATCAAAATATTTATTTGCTAGAATATGGTACATAAGGTGTTACAGTAAGTTTGTTTCAGCATATCCCGCCATAACATGACGTGCTAATGTATTCACAATCAGCGATGTTAATTATTAATCTAACTTACAAATTACAGATTCTATTAACTTGTCTTCTAAATAGTCCTTAATGGTATAATACCTTTTAAATATTAATCGTTTGAAAAGTATTTTTTTAAATGTCAGCGGTAGGTCTTGAAGAATATTTGGTAAATGATTGTAAATAATAATAGACATGCAGTATACATATACAACGTGTTGTTTTGCATCCTCGTCAAATTTGAGGAGGCTGTTATGAAAGACATAAATAATCAAATAAAATTACGATCCTGCTCAATAATTAATACATAGGTACTTGTTTTTATAGGTAGGTATTTAAGTTTGACAGTATTTCAGAATACTCCACTTTCAAAGAACAAAATCGCCCCGTTGCGTATGCGGTAGGCAGTGTCGTACGACTATGTCGCTGTGTGCATGCGTTACAGTTACAGCGCAGTTACAGGGCGGTATCACACGGGCCCTACACATGCCGATTTCCGAAAAATACAAAAAAAAAAAATACCTACTTCTTTTATTACTGATTCGTGTCGAGAATCATTAGCATAGTTACCTCCTCGAATTTGACGAGGATGCAAAACAACACCTTGTATTAGGCTCTCCTGATTTCCGAATAGAATTCTAAACGTAAAGAGATATGTGGCCGTACATTAACACATGGGGAACTTTTAATCCCGGTAGTTCTGTCTCGTGGGATGCTCGGGCAAACGCTAGTTATTAATAACTCCTTGTCTATTAATAATCGCAATATCCGCAATAATTTCACACTATTATTGAGTGATATTCACATGTGAATTTCTAGAACATTCAGACGCTAACGAGATAAAGGTCAGAGAGACTCAGAAACTCTTGTCACTATCATGAAGATATTTACAAAATAAGCCCTACGCTTGACACATCTCGTTGTTTCGTCATCCTGAACTTTATTTCAATAACACTACATAACATCACGCCTGCCATCGTCGAAGGGTAGGCAAAGGTGTACTTATAGTACACCCACATTTCGCCATGTAATAGGGGGCGAGCTCCAGGTGCTACTGAGAAATTCCTATGGAAAAACCCAATAACCCTTTCCTCGACCTGGGAATCAAACCCACGAGCTCATGCTCAGCAGTAGCGTTTGCGACCAGTAGGCCACTGGGGCAGTTCTTCATCTTTATCTCCTGTTTATTTATATCTTGAAATCAAATCATTTATTACTTTGCAAACATGGTACATATTATAAATAATAGGTTTACTTTTGAAGTTGCCGTTTTACAATACTGGCCATTTGAAACGTAATTTATGTATGGCTGAAAATAGATTCTAAATGGCAATGAATTTTATTTAAAAAAAATATGGTATTCCATTTTCAAATTCAGTCATTTGTTTATTGATTAGTGTTTTGTTTTCACTACATTTTGTATCTTTTTCATCAATATGGACACGATAAAATACGAGTAAATATGGAATACGAGTTCCGTCGCAGTAACAATGCCGCACAAACGACTCGCAACCTTAATTTACGTGTACGGATTGAACACTACAAACGAACGCATGACTCGTTATTGGTTTGAGCGCTTCCGATATGGACAATTTGATCTAAAAAATGAAACCCGTGGTCGCCCGAAAACCAAAGTCAACAACGACGAATTAAAGGCGATAGTGGAAGCTGACGATACTCAATCTACGGCAGCTTTCGACGTTAGTATCAAAACAATATTGGTGCATTTGCGTCAAATTGGCAAGGTAGAAAAACTTGATAAGTGGATGCCGCACGAACTGAACGATCATGAGGTAGGCCTTGCCTTGCTTAACAGAAACGAAGGAATTTTGAACCGTATTGTCACTTGCGATGAAAAATGGATTCTTATTGACAATCGTAAGCAGCCATTGTGTTGGTTACACCCTGGTTCAGCGCCTAGGCAATGCCCCAAACGAAAACATACCCCTAAAAAACTCATGGTCACTGTTTGGTGGTCTAGTGCCAGTATCACACATCACAGCTTCTTACCAAATGGCACCAGCATTACTGCGGATGTGTACTGTGAGGAACTGGACACAATTATGGAGAAGCTCGCATATCTCCGGGCAGTCTTGGTTAATCGCTCGTCCCCGCTGCTCCTACACGACAACGCTCGACCTCATACGGCACAACAGACGGTCTCTAAGGTACAAGAGGTAGGGTTGGAAGTTTTGCGTCATCCACTGTACTCACCAGACCTTGCGCCGACAGACTTCTACTTTTTCCAAAATTCGGACAACTTCTTGGCAGGGAAAAAAAGTCAATACCCGAGAGGCAGTACAAAATGCCATTGAAGAGTTTGTTGGCAACCGTTCACCTGATATCTTCTTGAAGGGCATTGAAAAATTACCACTACGCTGGCAGAGATGCATCAATAGCATGGGTGCAAATTTTGATTGATAGAATTAAAAATATTTATATAAAAATTACTTTAGCTTTCTGTATACTAAACGGCAATTTCATACGCAATGACCTAATATTATGAACTTTTGTAACTTGTGTTGTGTAGGTATTTACTTTAATTTTTATTTCTTATTTTGAATCTCATTTTATGCTGCTTTTAACGCTATCACATCAACGCCGGCTGTCGCCACCAAAAACCCAGCGCTGTGGCTCTGTGCGATGGCCGTTTTGCGTGGATGTGACGCATATTTTCCTGCACTAACACACTACCAACCACAATCTGAATAATTTTGAAGGATATTGCTGATCCATTGCTTCATATGTTCAAAAAAAAAATGCTCAACAACGTAAATAACGCAATGAATGTCGTTGAACTGTCAAAATTAAATCCATTGCTACTGTTAGTGTGATATTCAATTAGCCCACTGTAATAAAATCTATGTAAGTAACTAGATACCTAATCTTTGCACGCCACACTTGGCAGAATGTGATGATAACGATTGACCATAATATACTGAACCAAACCATTCGACGCCATATTTTAATTTGTTTTAGTTAGGTTAGGTTATTATATTTTTATTTTAATAGTTTGTTTGTTCATTCAGTCTAAGAAGTTCAACGACATAAAAAAAATATTAACCATGTTCTGACAAATAAATGATTATGAATATGATTATCATAAAAAATCGCCCGTGGGTTCGAGGGATAAGAGAGAGATCGGCCCCAGAGAAAAAAAGGCTTGACTTCAGACATTAAAGACCAAGTTTCCTTAGAAATGTCCTTAGAGTGTTTCTTCACCGTGAATCAGTGATGTGATGGTCTCTAAATCTGATTCCGTAACCATCTGCCTCTCTTTTTCCAAATATGTTGGGGTCGGCTTCAATCTTACCGGATGCAGCTGCATGCTGGTATTCAGTAGAATACCAGCGTATTTTACATAGAGCGACTGCCTATCTGACCTCCACAACCACTGGGTAAAACGATAATCATTGGCAAGACTGGTTGTCAGACTTTCGGGCTCTGAATACTCATAACGACAGTCCAAGATCTACGAATGACACCCAGAACCAACGGCTTACTTAACTTGCTTTCGAAGGCACGGAGGATTCTCAGTATGTAATAAATGGTCACCCATCCACGACCGACCTTGGCAAGCGTAGCTTAACCTTCTATTGACCCGTATGCCTGCTATTATTTATCCACAAGCCCGTCTTAATCTGATCCCGTAAACTGAGCAAAATTACTCAGTAAACTTAAAAGCAAATTTTATACTTACTAAGAAAGTATTGTTCTGGGCCTGCAGTCTCGACATAGTTAGCAATCGTTTTCGGTTGCTAAGTCCTAACAATCCAGATGTAACGATATTTGGTGGGCTCCACACTAAAATTGATCGGTTGTTACTGGTATTTTAGGTAGGTACCGGTAGGTAACAACCGATAAATTTTAGTGTCGAGACTACCAAATATTTACATCAACATTTACATCTGGATTGTTAGGACTTAGCAACCGAAAACGATTGCTAACTATGTCGAGACTGCAGGGCCAGATGTAACGATATTTGGTAGTCTCCACAATCAAATTTATCGGTTGTTACTGGTATTTTAGGTAGGTACCGGTAGGTAACAACCGATAAATTTGAGTGTCAAGACTACCAAACATTTACATCAACATTTACATCTGGATTGTTAGGACTTAGCAACCGAAAACGATTGCTAACTATGTCGAGACTGCAGGGCCAGTTTAAGTTAAGGTGGAAGGTACGGTGGGCTGCATCAATTGGGTACCCCAGTTGTATTAAAATTAACTTTGAAGGGGGTTACCCGCATTGTGACGCTGACTGTACCTACATACCCATGTCAGAAATTTGTAAGAAATAACAAAATTTTATCAATATTGCATTTGAATCACTGCTTTATCTTGATTCCGTTTAAAAACTAGCAAAATCATTTCCCAATACTTACAAATCGCAACGGCTACATTAAAACTTGTTACGGTAGGTCGAAACCGGTTGGAATTGTAATTACGTAAGGATACAACTGGTTGTGTGTCCAACGATTCCCAAACAGGTAGAATAGCGGTGAAACACCTTCTACGAACAGCTTAGATGCAGTGCGTTCGCGACTAACTTTCCAAAAATGTAAACAACTATGTGTCTTTTTAGAAAAACAAACTTTTATTTCCACACGTAATAAATAATAAAATAAATAATAACTTAATAAATAATACGTAGTTTGCGATCCAACTTCAAACAAATTATGACTTAAGTAAAAAAGAAGTCAAAGCATTTATTTCGAATAACTAGGCACATAAGTAAAAGGCACTTTTGAACGTCAACATGTTACATTAAAATAGAACTGATTCTAGTCGCCCCTTCCAAAATGTGTTTTCGTATGGAGAAGAAGGGGCAAGAAACTCCAGCGTTACATTTTTAAAATGTGTTACAATATTTTGTACAAGTATATAAAAAAACGTATACGTATACGTCCACCAATACTGCTGAGCGCGCCCACCTGCTGGCTGCGTCGGGCCTCTGGCTTCAGGCGCTACCGTCACCCAACATAGGCACTATGCTGGGTGACACCACCTTCCGGCTCGCTACTTGTCTGCGTCTGGGCGCTCTTGCGTAGCTCCACATCGCTGCCAATGCGGTGAAGGTGTTGACTGCCTTGGACACCATGGCCTATCCTGCAGGGATAGCACGGCACGCCAGCATCAATGACATTATCCGTCGTGCTCTTGTCACCGCCAGGGTGCCAGCTGTTTTAGAACCCAAAGGCTTGGCACGCGACGATGGGAAGAGAGCAGACGGAATGACCATAATGCCTTGGAAGGTAGGTAGGCCTTTGGTGTGGGATGCAACGTGTGTCGACACCCTTGCGCCTTCCCATCTTCCTAGCACGGCGGTCTGTGCTGGGGCGGCTGCTGCAGGTGCGGAAACCAGAAAAGTACTCACATCTTTTAATAAGTAAAAATAATAGCAATGACAAATAAGTTAATTATGTGATAGATAGGTACATAATATGGTGCTTACATATTAACAAACAATGTAAAAGTATTCCTTTGCGAGTTCAAGTAATCACAGAATGTAAATTGGTGTCATAAAAATAATAAATTATACAATTAAATTACCAACCGGTTTAATTTGTATTTTTCAATAGTACCTAATAATCCTTCTGAAATCAATTTAATTTAATAATAAAATAAAATTGATATTTGTTCAAGTAGAAATAACATCAATCGGAAACCAGGAATTGAATAGACTTTAGATGTTAGAATGACAAATAATAAATATTTCTTATTTTTCAAAAATTAGTAATATTTTACAGAAAAAAGTTTGGCAGTATTAATTTCTAATAAAAATGGATGTAGCCACTGCAACCGAACTAGGCAATGCCTGTATTTCGGTTTCCAGTGCCTTTTCCGTCGATGTCAACAATGAAAATATGTTTGGTTGTTCTACCAATTCATTTTGAAAGACTTTTATTTAACTTACTCAAGTGTCTAATATAATGGAGGTGTATAGTACATATAGTAAACCAATATTTCGCCAGTTTTGTTTAGGTCCTATCTAATAGGGGGCGAGTCTTGAACCGAGCACACACGCAGACTCCTGGCTGCAACTGAGAATGCTTAGTGAAAAAGCCGAATAGTTACCTAACACTTTGCCCAATCTGGTGATCGCAGGACCTCATACTCGTATTCTCCAATTTTGCCCAGCCCACTTTGAGAATTTCCCTCTACAACTACTAAATTAACAAGGCGGTCAAATTATTATGGCGATGCTCTAGACTTTAGAGCTTAGATTCTCAACCCAATTTTGCCCAGCCCACTTTGAGAATTTTTTTTTCTAGAGCCCTCAAAGTTTTTTATTTAGGTACCATCTGTCGCGAATCTGAAACAGCTATTGGCACGATTATATATAAACGTGTAATATTTTAAAGTCGTAAGATAGATATGATTTTCTTTGGGTCTTCTCCCCTCTGAAAGTCTCAAATGACACGAGGGGGCATTGTCGCCCACGTTGAGAACCTGTGCTCTAGAGCAAGCCACGGCTAAAGTACGCATTTCACTTTGTATAGCTTCGTCTAGATATGTTCTTTTGTCCGTAGCGTTCAGTTCCGTTATGGCGTCGAGATCCAAGAACGCTAACTTGGCCGCGAGTAAGCAGGACTTACCTCGATGCGTTCCGCACGGCCCGCAGGAACGCCTTAGAGCGAGGCCCCATTAGTGCGTTGCGCTGCGTTGCGTCGCGTCATCGCAACGGAACAACGCATTGTATGCCACACCTGTGTTGCGTTGACGCTGTGCCAACGCAACGCAAGAGGGTATGCACGCCGTCGTAGCTGCGTCTCGGTTTAGCCTTCGCAATGGATAGATACAAACTGTCCGTCGTCGCAGCGGAGCTCCGACAACGCAGCGCATCACCCTCCCTCCCGCTTCGTCTCTTGTCCGTCGATCCGTTGAAACGTCGCGCGCGACGACGCAACGGTCTAATGGGGCATGTCATAAAAAATATATGGAAAACGACGCAGCGACGACGCTGCGAGGACGCAACGCAGCGCAACGTACTAATGGGGCCTCGCCCTTATTGTTCCGAACGGCGTCCAAGTTACCATCATACTTGGGTCGCGACGCAGATACGGAACCGAAAAACGATACGGACAAAAGAACCTAATATATTTGGACGGGGCTTTAGAAAATGTAGGCAAGATCGTGCTCTGCGACCTACGGCCACGCTACGCACGGATGTGTGGCTGGAAGCAATTGAACCATGCAGCTAAAGCTTCGTTTAGAAGTGTGCTTTTGTCCGTACGGTTCCTCCGTTCCGTATCCGCGTCGCGATCCAAGGACGCTAGTTTGGACCCGAGTGATTAGGGCGTACCTCGATGCGGTCCGAGGCGCCGTACCGCCGTATCGACGAAGCTTAATTATATTTTTATACCTATGTGAGATGCCTCAGCCCGTTGCAGCCAAACATATAAAAAAATCATTTGCGACGCATGCCTCGCTCTGTCTGAATGCACCTAAACGTGCATGACATATTATCCGTGTACAATGTGTACATCCTACATAGTGTTAAATAGAATATAGCCTTCCTCAAGACTTAGGCTATCAAATGCAAAAAGATTTTTTCAAATACGACCGGTATTTCCAGAGATTACTCCCTACATACAAACAAACAAGATTTACCTCTTTATAATATTACTTATAAGGCCTTACATATAATTATAATAAGTATTATCTTAGATAGCTTTTCAAATTGGCGTCGGTCTTTATAATGCGCGTATTTTATGTTAATCTCAAATCTCAATTTTTTTATCAGTTATCAATCTTAGTGAGGGGTATCAATAGGCACAGGGACAATCTTACCTACTATGCAACACTTTTATTTATCACTATGTTGTCCGCGACGTGCGTCGTCTTCGTGTAGTTTATATTTCGCCATTTTTAATACTAATATACAGGACGAAAAGCAGTCTACGTCCTCCACCAGGTCCCAGGCTATCTATATGTCTAATTTCTCATCGATCGGTTCAGTGATTTAGACGTCAAATGGTAACACACCGAGTTATGAGAGTATGGATTTATATACCGAAATGCATTTGATGGAACCTATGGCAGGGCCGGATTAGCCACGTAGACCTGCAGATGTAGCAAACGCTACAGGCCCGGCGCTTTGGTGGGCCCTGCTCTTGGGCGTACAAAAAAACAAGTCCTGGTACCCTATACCACATGCATCAGGTTCAAAAAAATGTTATGTACAAAAGAGTGCAGTGGTGCAAATAAATCGAGTTAACTTCGCTCGCTCTTGCATTGAGTTTCTCTTTTCATCTTAACATAAACTTTTTCGCATACGTCAATGTATGCAGAAAAGTTTGGCCTGGCCAGGACAAAAGGCGGACTGGTATGTCACCTTTTATCCATACAATTCATTAACATTCACTGCTAACCATAAGGTTCGGTTTCGAGAAAAGTTTTGAGTATCTCTGAATGTGAAATGGATGGATAAGTATAAGGATAGAGAATGATTAAGAAAGAGAATAGTAGCTGCGCTTACCTCAATTTACTCTGGCAAAAGGGCAGTTGGAAATTGGTGAAGCGTGACCTTATTCTTTAAATTAGAGTCCTCATAAACGACTAATTCGGAGTGAAAATTCATAAATAAGATAGGTGCACACTACAAAGTCTGCCCCGCATTAAACTCAAACGCAAAGCATTTATTTCAAAAAAACCAATTACAGGCAATTTTGAATTGTCAAGGGTCGGTCAGTCAGAAAGATGAAGCTAGTTGCCCATTTCAAAGCGTAGTAGGTACCCATGGAGAAGAATGGGCAAGAAACTCCTCATTAACCTGGCCGACTAGCTAATCACTTCAACAAAATATGTGTCTATTTTCTTCGAAGAAAATTATTTACATGACACATTGGTGGTCCAATCGCCGCGTGATATAAACATGAGAACGGCATCACATGTTGATAACAGCAGTTTCCTACGATAAAGTCACTTAGGTTAAGTAAATGCCGCTTATAACCAGAAAATCGCCTTTCAGAAATAGTAAGTCGACGTTTGCACGGACGCGACAGGATTTTGTCAAGCACTGGATTCACTGGATTGTCAACTCTCTGTATTGAACCGAGTGTTTAGAATCCAACAGAATGCGTCGAAAAAACACACTAGTCGACTAACAAACTCTCCAGAAAGCTGTAGGTAAGTACTAACTTGATGGCCAGAAATGAAAAATGGAGTAAAACCTGAGAATAAACAGATTTGGGCCATGGGGTCCGAGTGCCCACTTAGTTTTTTTGGGCTCTTCATTGTGTCCAAAGGGCTGACATATTTTTTGGCCAAAGAATTGAATTGAACGTGGCAATGCTGCCAGCCTTTTTGGCACTTTTCCTGTTGACAGTGATGCGGACGAATTTTTTCATGCCCTTTGAAAAAGTTCAAAATCAAAAAATCTAAAAAGTTTTTTGGAATTTTATAGGTATAAAGTTGTAGTAAAATCTATTTGGCTGTACTGTTTGTATCTGGCTGGTGTTGATGCCACTAAATAGTTAGATGACATTTTATAAAAGAAAAGTGATAATGATTTCTCGCCATTTTTCAATGGTTTTTCTGTCCGCCAAAATGAGTGTATCGAACGAAAAAATTCGATACATTTAAAGTTTTATTACAAAAAAAAGGGAAAATGCGACACAAGCCGCGAAAAAATATGTGGCGTTGCAGTGTCAGTAAGATTAGCACAAAGTTGGTTCAAGCGTTTTCAGTTCGGGAACTTTGATGTCAAAGATGCAGCTCGCTCTGGTCGCCATGTTACTGATAGAGTCGGTGCCATTTTTGAAATAGTGGAGCAAGATTATATATTAGTAGTTACGACATAGCTGAAGAGGGAGGAAGAGGGTTAACCTCAAAACAGTTTTGACCCATTTAAAAAATTCTAATAGATACTAAAGAACTTTTCCCCGACCTAATATTTACTTTTCCACATTATGATTATTATTCTAAGACTGTTCGATTTTTAAATTAAGTAAATATTAAAAACTCCTGGTTAACCTAAAAACATACATTTACAGTGCAAGCTTTTTAATTTGCATTTGAACTGCATCGGACCTTGTCTGGAAAATCGTATGATGACGAAAATTGCAAGATAGTGGTACCACTTAAAAGTCATCATACCGTAGTAGAAAGCCAGTACATACAATGAATTAACTAATCCTAACAAACAGATTATAAATATTGTAAACTCGTAAACGAAAGCATTTTTCTATCTGTTACGCTTTCAAAAAACCGCCAATTCTATAGAAGACAAACATCGTTTTTTCGCATCACTTGCTCAAGACATACGCCATTTTGTAACCAAAGACGATGCGCGCGAATAAGTAGTATACCATTTCTTAAACCGGAATAAAACCTTTTTGAATGAAGAACGTCTTATCCTTTTGCTAAAACACTATGCACTTACTACCTTTTAGAATTTTACCAAAATCGTGCAAAAGTAGTATACTATATTCCACTTCGAAATGATGAAAGGTCGTTAGTCCACACAAAATGGCCGAACTTACGTCGTTTTGGACTTCAAAATCAGCGTTAAGGATATAAAAATTCGTGTGTCGTAGTTCTAATATAGGTGAACGAGTGAATTTGTACGTTCTATGAATTATTTAAATATCTAAGTGTAGAGATAATGTGTTTTTTCTAGTAACGTAGCACTGGTCACGTTTTCGGGATCGGCAGAGGCATAGGCGATTGTTTGAAGTGATCAATTTATTATGACTGATAGGACTAATAACGATAGTGAGCGTAATATCGTTAGTTAAATATAGGGTCAAATTAAATTAGCTAGCTAAGAAACTCTGCAGACGTGATGGCTAAACATAATTAAAGAAAAAAAGAAATTCATTTGATGTTTTTTTTTGTATGGTCATCGTCCGCCTTTAGCGTATTAACTTGAAAAAATAAGTTTTTTTATTTAAACTTCACAGACCTCATTTGTATCGATAATATCTAAACACGATAAAACATATTTTCTCAAATCATACTTCAAGTAACAACACTACCAGCGGTCGTTGACCCCTAAAAAAAACATCAAATCTTTTTTTTTTTTTATCGTGTTTATAATCAAAAGTCCTCTGCGAGAGGGAGTGGGCCGTAATCCACCACGCGGGCACAGCGCGGGTTGGTGGGTGTCACATGTCTTCGATTTTTTTTTGATTCTAGGACTTGCCGGTTTCCTCACGATGTTTTCCGTTTTGACAGCAGTGGCGATGAAATAATTCACACAAAGTATCTGCTTGAGATCGAACCCACGACCCACAACCCGTAAGTCGCGGCCATTTCCACTTGGCCACCACTGCTCTCCTTAATCCCTAATCTTATTAATCATAATCAAAATAACACCTAACTACCCCCGCTGGGTCTGAGGTGGCAACAGCCGGGGATCCTGGACGGCTCACAAGCTTCCACGATTCCAGGCCCAAGTGTGGGAAGGGAACGCCGTGGGATTTTTTGTCAAGAACATTCTGACAGACCACTCTGACACCCCCATGGCGGAGGACATCCATGAGGACTTTCAACCCAGGAACAAAAAAAGTTTCAAAATAATACCCTTGAGACCAACGGGCTCTCATTGAGCAGTTGGATCAAAGGCCTGTTTGCAAGTAGTTCTTCTCGACATGACATGCAGTCGGTTTCCGTATCTAGAGCCCTAATCAAATAGACGCTTAGACAATGGTGCTGATTCTCTTGTACACCAAACTAAACTAACTAAACTATCACTAAAATTCCTTACTTTTGGCTGTGAGAATCTTAAAGCTACCTATTCTGCAAAATAAAATCTCTAAATTTAAAAATAATTTTTAAACACCTAAAATTAAATTTGACAATTGCGACCCCACGTGGTACTTGTTTGCCATACCACGTGATTTTTTTTTAGAGCCGGAGGCGCGCATGATGTGCCGCCTCGACATGTTTTATATGGAATTTTTCACTTTTTGTATGGAAAATATGAAAAATGATTACGTACATATTTAATTTTAGAGGTTTATTTTTGCGATAGGACACCGTTTTCGAGATAAAAGCAAAAGAAAAGAAAAAAGTGAATGAGAAGATAGAGAAAAGTGTTGGTGTGAATTTTAGTCAATGACAACTAATTTTATTCCACATCTTTTTAATAGCGATTAAAAAGAGTCAGATTTAGTTAGACAATCAAAATTTTAGGTGAAAAACGTCAAATCCAGAATAGCAAAATTGCCATTTTCACTAAATTATAATCTCAGTGCCATCTTAGTGCTGTCAAACTAAAATATAGTTAAGTTGTGTCACTTTAGTCAATTTCAGAATGGGAAATCGTCGTTTGACAGAAATAAACTAAATTTTTGTGATTTTTAGTCCTAGTTTAGAGAATTTTGTGACAAGAGAATCGGCACCATTGTTCTCCATGCCGGTGTATTTGCTTATAGGTAGGTACTAATTACTAGGTACTTACAATCGTAAGCAGGTGAACTGTCTTACCAAAATGTCGAGCTAGAAGTTTAAGTAAAAATCAAAGTCAAATTATTTATTTCAAATAGGCACTTTTATAGGACAAAAACTATAAAAAAAAATAGAATTGATCCTAGTCGCCCTTTCCAGCAAAAAAAAAACAACAACAATATATTTATTGACATAAAACATGTTTACAACATTTAATAGAATTCTCTGACTTCTGCACTAGTTCGAAACTGTATTGCAGGAGACCAGCGTCCTTCCGTAATAAAAGACACAATTTTGTTGTTTTATGACAAGGCAAAAACAAAATTAACATGTGTTTAAACTAAGAACAAAAAGAAAAAAAAACTATAAAGAAATAGGCAATAATGTGGGTTCTTCTCTTGCGCGAAAGTACCTATGTTTTTTTTTGTGTATGTGTGTTTGTGTGTAATTGTATTTGTCTTGTCCAAAAGATACTTAGTTTCGTATGGAGAAGAATGGGCAAGAAACTCCACCGTTACTGTTTTACAATATTTGTAAAAATTAATTAAGTAGGTATATGTGAAGACGGTGCACCTACAATAATTTATATATAGGTACTTACCACAATAGATAAAACTAATTAAAAATAAAGCAATGACAGATTAATTAATTATGTGTTAGATACATGGTGATCACATATTTACAAACATTGTAAAAGTATACGATTTTCCATTTTTAACAAATATAGTGAGAGTAGGTAAATGATTTTTCAACAATTTTAACATAGTGCGTGAGCTTAAGTTATTACAGAATGTAAAATCAATTAGGAACCAAAAATAAATTATTTTATATAATAAATTATAAATATAAATTACTTATTATTATTCCAATAAATTAGGAACCTATACAATTAAATTAGCAACCAGTTTGATTTTGTCTTGACTCTAGATTTTCCTATGGAGCAGGACCAGCATGTTTCCAAGCATTCTTATCTAGGATATAATCCCCTAATTTGAAATACATATATACATTATATGCTTGCTTACAAAGTATACTTTTAATATGAGTTTAAAATGTTCTTTCATTTAATTGCAATATTTAATTTCAAGGTATTTTGCTGTAACATATAACACAGTACCCCAATATGTAGGTATGTACTTTAGGTAATCTGAGAAATGGTTGATCTATTTAAAAAGGTTTTAGGTCGCCACACAAAGTTTTTTTTTTCATAAATCTCTGTCACTTGTCATCTCAATTCTCAGTATTCACCACCGTTATCCAAGACATCCAACGATCCCTTGGTCTTCCTCAGCTCGAACTAGAAACACACAAAAAAATATAAACGTACATTTCATTAAAAACAAATTACCGTAGGTAATCTCAGTTTGATTCCTACTCGATGAGCTAAGTCATTATTGGCGGCCATTTTGCGCGAATACTATTCATATTTGCAATCACGTTTCTAGTAATATCCTAGGTTGAACTATCACCTAGCTTGACCCTATGACCTATGACCAACAGTAGCTTACCATTAACGACGCGTTAACAAGCTTTGATACTAGTAATATACCTAGGTGAATTTCTCACCGTGAAAACTTAGGTGGAGTGAGCGTGAGATTATTACGTAATATACCTAGGTGAATTTCTCACCGTGAAAACTTAGGTGGAGTGAGCGTGAGATTATTACGTAATATACCTAGGTGAATTTCTCACCGTGAAAACTTAGGTGGAGTGAGCGTGAGATTATTACGTAATATACCTAGGTGAATTTCTCACCGTGAAAACTTAGGTGGAGTGAGCGTGAGATTATTACAGAAAAAAAGATCGGTTGGTTTCGTCATGATTATAAGTATTATATGCTCTACTATAATATTATATGCTATAGTAGTATTTCAATTTAGGTCGCACAAAATCATTCTACCTAGCTTTTTTCCATTTATGTTGAGGCCTATAACAAAAAACTCTTTCACAAAAAAAACCCACCGACTTCCAAATAAAACACAACAAAATGAAAAATAACTTTAATTTCGGAAGTCGGTGCCTTTGGTTTTTGTATTTTCGTTGTTTGCCACCAAGTTCCGAAATTAAATTTATTTTTTACTTTGTAGTGTTTTTTTATTTTTGAAGTCGGTGGTTTTTTTTGGTAAAAAGTTTAAATTTTTCACTTTTTTGTTGTGGTACCTACCTACTCGAAACAAAGTCGTATACCACTACTTGCAATGTCAAACAGTGACAGGAAGTCATTACAACATCATCAACATACACTAAGTGGAAAAAATACGTATTATTGAAGCTGACACCAAAACCACTCATCAGAACTTGACTAAATTTATATGGGACCAATCTGGAAATGTATCCTTTCAAACAAAACAAAGAATTTAGAAATCGGTTCATAAAATATGACGGAGTAGGAAAGACAGTAAAACAATAATAAAAAAATTCATCCGAATTGAGAACCGCCTCCTTTTTTTGAACTCGGTGAAAAACACAACGTCTGTTTTGCCTTAACCGATGGGCAGAGGTGACGTTTTATAAGATAACGACATAACATAATCCAAAATGCAGCCATAATTCGCCAGTTAAGAATAAGTCCTAAGTCATAGGGGGCGAGCCTTGGAGGTCTGCCCGGCTTGGGCGGTGCACCGCCGTGTCCTCGTGGAGGCGATTGGCGGTGGCGATCTCTCGCGTCCGGCCTTGGTCCTGGCCATGGTACGGAGCGAGAGGGCTTGGGAAGCCGTCACCTCTTTCTGCGAAGCAGTAATGTTCGCGAAGGAGGAGGCGGAACGCGTGAAGGAGAGGCAAAATTTGCGCCCTCACGCCCCTAGCCGCCGCAGGAGACGCCCTGGGCGTCGGGAATCGCAGGCCGATTCCCGGCCACCGTAGGCGCGGGCTTGCGAACGGCGAGCAATGGGCAGCTCGTCGATCGATAAGGACCAGGCCCGGGTCGACGGCGCGTTGTGTTCCACGCGCGCCTCAAAGAGATGTCAGCACCAATGACGGGGTTTGCTAGGACCGATGCCTGCTAGGGTTGCGGAAAAGTCCGAGAGGGTTACCGTGGCCCCTGGCATAGGCAACTGAAGGAACACAGGTGGGTTTTAGTCAGTAAGAGTCTGACACGCCCTCCTGCTCTGCCCAGAGCGGGAGAAGTTATTTGATGATATCCCAACCACAAAAAAAAAAAAAAGGAGGCGAGCCTATTGCCCTCAACCGGGCTCGAGCCAGACTCCGGATTACGACTAAGAAATTCCAAATGGCAAAACCCAATAACACTTTGCCCGACCCGGCAATCAAACCCAGGGCCTCATGCTCAGCAGTAGCGCTTGCAACCTCTATATCACCAGGTATCTACATGGTCCTCAAAGATTATGTGAGGATTTTTATATACACATTGATTGACATGAGTATCTATTTATTTTGTAAAAGTATTGTAATATTAGGTCTACTAAGGCCTTATTGGCTGGTCGTGGAATTCACGACAAGCCATTCACAAGCCTCCACAGTTAGCAATAGAGTACCTATTGTTGTACAAGTTTTGCACACTACGTATCAATTAAAAAGTTACCTTTCTTATTGACCTAATAACAATAATAATATCAATTAGATTACGATGTAAGATTATCATCAACATGCTAAATAAACGTATTGAAAGTGGCGGCACAACTAATATTTTAAAGAATGACGGCGGTCAGTAATCGGTAAAGTGATCGATTCGCTATCGGAAGATCAGTCTACGATTATTCGGGAGACGGAAAAGATTAAAACCATTAGCACGGTAATATTATGTGCAAACACGTTGTGAATATGTGCGTGAAGACGAGTAACGTTAGCACATAAAACACGCAACAAACACTACCAATTTCGCCATAACATTGTCTCAGACGGTACCGAGAGCTCCTGCCACAGAGCACTATTACCTACTCCTGCTCCTGCGCTTACACACACTTTCACAGCGTGTGTACACTTGGTAAACACAAGTACAGCGCGCGTCGTTTCGTGAGATAAAAATACTTATAAATTGTTTAGACCTCTTGATATTTTCTTGACCATTAATTGTTTTGTCATATTTTTTGGGGAAAATCCATGATGAAAGGTGTCATTGACACTTGATTAGACAAATTTTTAAGATATTGCATAGCTTTTATCGCGGGCTTTGAGCGCGGCGACCGAATCAAGAAATTCCGTAACGAAAATAAACCTAACACCCCCCCAATTTTCTTTTGTTTAAATTTTTTCCGGCCTACTCAAATGTCCTTTCTTTGGCTTTGTTCGTCGATGCCAAGAAAGGACATTTGGGTAGGCCGGAAAAGATCGATCGATGGATCGATCGGTCACTCGACGAACAATGCCAAAGGAAGGACATTTGGGTAGGCCATAAATTAAATAAATAATTATATGCAAAAGTTGATAAAAAATGCTATGCAATAGCTTTACCGCGGCAGTCCCTGAGTGCCACACGTATTTTTTTTTTATAGGTATCTGGTTAACTAACAATGCAAATAAAAATATTGTATTCTTATGAAAATCGCTCCTCAAGGGCTTCAACTGAAAATTAATTGAATTAGGTACTCCAACACCCCCGACAAGTAGAGCATCGGCTGAACTCGACACTCGCGCTTGTAACCAAGGAGCAGTCACGTAACTTCAATCACAGTTGAGATGTTTTATAATTATGAGGCATGTGAAATGCATCGTAATCTTTAACTTGACCTTCACCTTTTCGTTTATGAAGAGCGGAGTCTTCTAACACAGGCTTGTCTGCTTAGGGGGGAAGCGTCAAGCCAGCCCGCGAGATTCAAATTTTCTTACGTTTTTTTTTTCAATTTGCAGGTCAGTATTAGGTTGTATGTTGACCAAATATGATTCGCGGCCGTAACAAGTATGTATTAACAGAATTATAATCATAAGAATCATCAATACAACCCTCTAATTTCATATTGCGTTTTGCCTTTTTGGCCTCGCACAGGTCTTCTCTTTATTTTTATTTTTTTATTGTTTTCATGATTTTGTTAGATTTATTGTTCTTTTTTTATTTTATTTTCTTTTATTATTATTTCCTGTGCGAGTCCCAAATAAAATATTTTTCTTTCTTTCTTTATTGCCCTTTATTATGAATACTTATTTCATGAAATCATAACATTGAGGTCAATTCTAACTTAGAGGGTTGTATTGATGATTTTTATGATAAATGATAAATGATAAATGATTTTATTTTCTGTAAGTAGGTTTGTTACAAACACTTTTACACGTCAATCATATTTTTTAAAACTAGATGAGGTCGGCGTTTCATAACTGACTACTCTGAGAAGAAAGGCCGAAACAAACTCAGAGGTCACAGTCTCTTTTAAAGTCCAGACATAATCTTGGTCAGATCATGTGAAGACCATGTAGATTGGTGTCTGAAACGGTCTTTTGAGGAAAAACCATACAGATTGAGCGGACCTGTCCAGTCAGTGCACGCATTTGTCAGTAATCTTGCCGCTCAACTGAGAACTTAAGGAGCACAACGATTCGACGAACAATACCAAAGAAAGGACATTTGGGTAGGCCGCATAAATTACTCAAGCTGCCAGATCGTGAAACTAACTAAGAAATAAAATAAAAAAAGTAATAATCCACATAATCTTCACATTCACAATAATTTAAATAATATAATACTTTACAAAGTAAATACTCATGTCATTGTATGTATAAAATTCATCAATGTCAATGTGTATATAAATATTCGAACATAATCTTTGAGGACCATGTAGATTAGTATCTGAAATGGTCTTCTGAGGAAAGAACCACGCAGATTAAGAGGACCTGTCCAGTCAGTGCACGCATTTGTCAGTAACCGTGCAGCTCAACTCAGAACTTTAGGAGCTCAACGATTCGACGAACAATACCAAAGAAAGGACATTTGGGTAGGCCGCATAAACTACTTAAACTGCCAGATCATGATTAAAACTGAAACAATGACCCACATAGTCCTCACATTCACAATAATTGATCGTTCTGTTATAATAATTATCAATTTATCAGTGTATGTAACAGAAATAAAAGAAAACATTCAGTATGCAGAAAATTGGAACAACTCAATCCCAAGCCTTTTTGTCCTCAATATAATCCTTAACGGTATAAAAGCCTTTCTGGCACAACTTACGTTTAATGAATGATTTGAATTTATTAAGGCTTAGATCTTGAACGTGGCTTGGAAGTTTATTATAAAAGCGTATACATTGACATCTGAACGAGCCACCTATTTTCTTGAGCCTTGTTGTAGGTACAACGAAGCTGTTTTTGTTCCTAGTATTTATATTATGGATATCACTGTATTTTTTAAACAAGTTTATATTTTTATGGGCATATAAAAGATTTTCAAAAATATACTGTGAAGGCACAGTCATTACATTAATCTCCTTAAATTTCTCTCTGAGAGTGTGTCTCGGGCTTAATTTATAAATTGATCGAACAGCTCTTTTCTGCAAAACAAAGATAGTCTGAATGTCGGCGGCATTTCCCCACAACAGAATACCATACGACATTACACTATGAAAATAGCTAAAGTACACTAAACGGGCTGTCTCTATGTCAGTTAAATTACGAATTTTTCTAACAGCGTATGCTGCGGAGCTAAGCTTTTTTGATAATTTATCTATGTGTGGGCCCCACTGAAGCTTAGCATCCAAAGTTAAGCCCAAGAATACTGTGCTATCTTCAGGATTCAATTCTCTGCCCTTTATCAATACATTAGTTAACACCTGTCTAACGTGAGGCAACGTAAACTTAATGCATTTGGTTTTTTTTTCATTAAGTAGTAAATTATTAACATTGAACCAGTGAACTACTTTTGAGATCGCGCTATTTACATCGTCAGTAACCAGCTGCTGACGTTTAAGTTTAAACAAAAGTGAAGTATCGTCCGCAAACAACACTATATCATGATTATCCTTTATGAGGTAAGGCAAGTCATTAATATAAATAAGAAACAAAAAAGGACCAAGAATTGAGCCCTGTGGGACTCCCATTGTTACTATAGATCCGGGAGATCTTTTACCATTAACGTCAACGCTCTGAACCCTATTATTCAAGTATGAAGTGAGATTGAGAAGTATGATTATAGGTAATCCTGTTAATACATACATAATTATGTTATGGTCGCGAATCATATTTTGATCAACATACAACCTGACACTGACCGGCAAATTGCACGAAACGAAAGTAAAATTGAATTTCGCGGGCTACCTTAGCGCATCCCCCTTAAAAGGAAGCTCCAATCACTAATTGTGGTTTATTTGTTTACATAATAAACCATTTTTTTTTCATTTTAATTTTTTATAAGTGTTGTGATGTTGTCCCATATCCTGTCTGTCTCTAAATAAACTGTTTCACGATGGTTTCACGCCTTATCGGCTGTACGTACGGATTTAGATGAAATTTGGCACACGTGTAGACTATGCCCTTAGTTGGGACATAGGAGACTTGTTATGCCGGTGGTACACACGGCTACAGATCAAGCTTTAAATTTCCAGTATAAGCTGATATCGCATTGTATAGGATTTCCTTACAATGAGAGGTCAGTGTAATCTGGGAATATATAGCTTGATGTGTAGCCGTGTGTAGGTACCTACATTCCCGAGGGATAATTTCCGACCTCAACGCAGACAGAAGCTGGTCCCAAAAAATCAAAGGATTGGGATTGCAGGTTGTCCCCTCAAACAATAATTCACGGGACGAGATTATACGACGTAATTAAAATAGGCATGTATTTAATGCGGCAACTAAGTAAAATGAATATAGGTTTAAAAAAAAAATAGTGTGTACCTACCATATATAATGGGTTGGCAGCTAATAAGGAGTATCGTAATAAGTAATAGGTAGCATATTAATATATCAGTAATAAGCTCCGTTTTAATTTAAACTAGCATCAAGTTTTTCTTTTGGGAACAGAATTAATATCTAAGCGGAAACTTAATGGCGAAAACAAAATAGAAAATGGGCATTCATAAATAATATAAATCTGATTCTATTTAAAGTAATTTCACATCGATTAATACACGAACAGAATCACGCTCCTCTCCTCGCACGAAAAATTCAAAGACGAATGTGGTTAGTTGTAGTATTTATCGTATTAATACACGAACGGGATCCGAATTAATACACGATCTAGCCGAACTGCCGCTGCTGGCACACTTTCTTTCGCGACCTACGCATTACGTAACGTTCATTTTGTATGATGTTCATGTTTGTCATAATTGTTGTGACAATTATGACAAACATGAACATCATCAGAACTGTGGTTCTAACCAAACCTTAATTAAAATATTCTATGCATGGTCGATGGCAGGGCTTGGTCGACGGAGCCCCGCTTCGCGGGGCTCCTACTTCTGGGTGGTTTATAAAAAAATAACCACGAAGGGGATGGCGGGGTCGATCGACCCCGCCATTCCCTTCTAACCTAACCTGTCCGAGTCGGGGTGCCCTAAAGTTCAGTTCAACTGCACACGATTTTGTTAAACCTTACCCAGCGCCACTTGATCACAAAGGCGTGCTCAGTTGACGCGAATTGAACACGGGATCGTAGGATTCCGTAGTAAAACAAAAGCGTGTGGATTTCGCGAGACCGGTGTCGCCAGTTGAACACGGAAAGGGAAATACGCGTCCAACAGTACCTAGACGTCTTTCGGCTGAAATGTTGATGAGGTGCGTCTGAATCAGAAGCCAAGTGCTCGACCTTTTTTGTTATCAGCCAGTGTTCCTATTATCTTTCTCCGAAGCCCTTAATTTATTGACTGATGTTAAACATTTTCAAGCACATTGAGTCATTGTTAGAGTCATTGGTTGAGTCAATGTAGCTGTGTCGACCGCTCATCGTCGTCAACTTGTACCAGTCTACCTGCTGATGGATATTTGATGTTTTTACTTACGCCACTTAGCGATCTACTGCTGCTCTATAGATAAAAGTACAAAACTACAGGACTAAATTTAATTAGCTAGCGAATCCGTCTCCGCAGGCATGTCGGATATAGGTAGGTATTCACAATTCCACACTCAAAAATAAAAGGTTTTTTTTTCTCGTGTCTACCACTGGTAGTTTAGTTAGGTAGGTACTAGAAGTTGTTGAGAAGATCAGTTTTTTTTTTCATTTTATCGTATTAATCGACACCCATCACGTCTGGGGAGTTTCGCTAGCTAATTTAATTTGACCCTAAATACTTAAATCTAAAGAAAACTTTCGGATACTTTTTGATTTAGGCGCATGGTCGGATTTAAGGATAATATCACCACATTTTTAGATACGTCATGGGACTTTGAAACAATCCTCATTTTACTAGAACATTATAATTTCATGGTGAACCCCTTTTCGGCAAAACACAAGACAAGTGTACTTAGTTACACCTACTAATTAATTGTGGTTTTCTAGAATAAAACAGATCGATTTCTTCAATATAGTTTTTCACCTTGGCTATTTTCGTTATCTTTTGTTTATTGCGTTTTCATTTGTTTTTCACTGATTGCAGATAAGATAGGTCTGTTGTGACGTTTGTGATTTTATTATGCGTTATTTTCTGCAAAACATGCGATAATGTCGAGTGCTGTGTAATCTGACACACCTCTACCTAAGTCTTAAATCATTTGTTTATCTCGGAACCATGTGGGGGGCATCGTAATCGTGACTAGATACAAAGACAGGCTTGGGTAAAATCAATTAGAGCATTTTTAACTAGATTCATCGAATATGTGGAATTGACAACAATACCTACAAGTCCTACAACTAGTACGGTATCAGGATCTTTTGGCGCGTGGCCAAAATCGAAACTATAATAAATAATAAAATCATTTATTTCAGGTAGGTTACACCCATTGCCATACACAATAAAATACATAAAACAAGATTAGTAAAATCAAATACAATTAAATTAACATCACATAAAATTAAATTAAATTAAATCAATTGTTAATCATTAAATCAATATATGGAAACTAACACCGCCTTCTTGTAAAGCTTACCAACCATGGCGCCTCCCTGTCAATGTCATTCATACGCCAAAATACCTTTTAGTTTTCTCTGTCTACGTTTGTAGCCCTTTGTAGTTTACCTACCTATTCTTTACTTAATCTCTTTCCGCTGCTAAGTCACTTTGCCGCCAAATTCTGTGTGTGTGTTCTGTACTAGTGCCATCCGACCATAGTTGATGGTTTGACTCAGTATTACTATACTCTTTGCTCAGTATGGCGCAAGAAAATCTGCGTCGTTACTTCGCAGGTTGCGTGACTGTCCCAACATTGTTCTGCATTCGGTAGCCGCCCGGGCAGATAGTCCACTTGTGTGGGCATTAGCCGATCGAATAAGATCTGTTTTAGTTATTAAGTCCTAACATAGGCTAAGTAAGATTGTTACTAACACAATGGTCCTAATTTGTAGTCCGAAATAATAAATAGAAATGATAATAATAGTGTACTTAGCAAGCTAAAAGGGAATGCGCTGTTAGGATTCATTGCGCTTCAGCGCAATCAGCGCAGAACGCGCGAAATTCAAGTTTTCATTATTTTTTTTTTAAATTTGCCGGTCAGTGATAAGTTGTAGTGTAATTTGAAAAGTCCAAATAATCCTAAATAATTGATTATTTTGAAAATCGATGAAATTATCTACTGCGGAAGTATCCGAACGACCAAAAATCCAAAATGTCAATTGTCAAATTGACGTCTACTACGGTCTGCGACGTAGACAGAGAAAACCTGAGAAAACTATACCTAGTCTGTGACTTATAATCATTGAGCTAGGAAATCGTAGACAGAGAAGGAAATAGTCTTTTACCGTGCGGTCGTTTCTCTGTCTACGGTGCGGCTCATAGAATACTAAAGTGCGGCTACACTACACCATTGAGCTAGGAATTTTATGTCTACTCTATACTCTATGGTCTACACGTTATTTATTTTCATCTAACCAATTAAAGACTTGGCTAAAAGGTCCCAGCAACCAGGCCATTAAAATTATAAAAAAAAAAAATTGTCTATGATGTATTCAATCAAACAAATCCAATCCACAATTTGTAAACAAGCTAGCCTAATTTTAATATTGTTATTACCAATTAACATATAAATAGCTTAGCTTTTATAAGTATTAAAATAAGAGTAAAACATAGTATAAAGTAAGTACTAAATAGTGTAAAAGAAAGAACCTAAAATGTCCGACGTAGAGGTTGAAATTCCCTCTACGTTTAAAAAGCGTAATCTCAAGAATAGAGGCGGTAGGAAACGGAAAACCTCTAGTTCTGAAGGTAATTTACAAGTTAAAGTGTGTAATTGTTAAGTTAATTGGTGAATTTAGTGTAAAATTGATTGTAACTTTTTAACTTGAGGTTATGTTGGTGACTGAAGAAATCTTGATTTGTTTATGAAAATTTGATTTGGATATGTTATAAAAAACCACGATTTGTTTTCTATTTATCCAGATTGTGTATTAATAAGTCAGTGTTAAGTACTTGCATTCTTTATAATTTCAGAAAAAAGCAGCTCGGATTCAGATGAGCAGACTGTAGTGCAGCCAACAAAGCGGCCTCAGAAGGAGAACCCTAACATACAGAGAACTACCGGCCCTAAGAAGAGTAAACCTGAGATAGATGTTGGTGGCAGCGACAGTAGTGATGAGGAGAAAGTAAGTACTTTACATAATCAATCTGCCAAACCTTATCTCAAATATTTTAGGGTCGGTTTCCAGTCTAACCAGATGCAGCTGAAAACCAGTATTTTACATAGAGCAACTGGTTATCTGACCTCCACTACCCAGTTAAGTACTGAGTAACACAATACATCTTGGTAAGACTGGTTATTAGACTTGAGCGTCTGACTACCCGTAGTGACTATCAAAGATCTACAAATGATATCCAGGACCAGTGGCTTAACTCACTTTCTGAGGCACACAATTGATATGCAAAAAATGGTCAACCATCCACGAACCAACCACAGCAAGCGTAGCTTAACTTTACCTACTATAAACAGTAATTATTTACTAAACAAATGTATGTCTAAATTGTCTATGATTCTTTGAGGTGTTCATAAAATCTAGTTTGGCTAATCTGTTTTAATAAACACAAGGTCTTTTGTTGTATTGTAACATCTAACAGTGCCCAATAAAAGATGTACCTATGGTACTTTATTTAGATTGTCTAAAGTATGTATATCAGTCATCAGGTTACCTTAGTAGAGGTTCTACCTAGTTCGGGACCTGAAGACCTTGTGTGGATGTTTTCTCATATTATATTATTATTATATATTTATTTCTAGAATAAGAATATAAGAAAGTGTCCATCATTAGAAGTTCAATAAGTTTTTAGAGGATTTGTTTAAATATTTCTCAACACTTTATGTAACCTGAATAAATAACTTTTGAATGTAATTTTTCTAGAATAAACAACGTACAACACTATCAGTACAACAACAGAGGGAGAATGCAACAGCAACATATGAGATGGATACCGAGAGGGACAGAGATGCACAGGCCATCTTCGAGAAGGCTCAGAAGATTAATGAGGAGTTGTCGGGGCAGGCTGATGATAAGGTAAGGTTGATTTTTCGTTGTTTTTGTTGTTACTATGAAGTGGATATCGGAAAATATCCTACAAAAACTTGCTACTGGGACAAAAAGTAGCCTATGTTACTCCTTATAAGATCAGAAGGCCAATAATTCCCGTAGTTAAAAACATTCAAAATAAAGTCGCAATCTCATCTCAGCTACAATCAAATGTCAAAAATATAGCTAAACAATATACAATTATTGACAGATATTAGAATGCAAACGTTCTTAAAAATACCGGAATTGCTCCTCAGCTATCTGCGAGTGAAAGTCCCGTCAAAATAGGTCCAGCCATTTCGGAGATTGGCTGGAACAAATCGACAGACAAACAATTTAAAAATTGATTTATTGTTATAAGTACCATAATATAATTATGCTTTCTTAAGCATTTAGTAAAAAGCTGTTATTTTGACATTACAAAGAGACACTTCAGTTTTATTTATTTGTATAGATAGTGCAGCCGACATGAATTTCAGCACAAATTCCCAGACGCAGAATGACTATCTGCAGGCCACACTAGGTTATAAAATATGTAAAATGCCGCCGACTGCCTCATTGGTGTAGACTTGATAGTGATTACTGAGTATGGAGTCTTGCATTTGATCCTCAGGTTTGGTATAGTGTTATTGGGGTTTTCCATTTAGGAATTTCTCAGTAATAGCTTCATAATCGTAATAATTTATTTGTCAGAATATAATACACACAGCAGCAGGTCAAGTGACTACAAACTGTCAAATTTTCTCATTCGATTTTGAACTTAACGGGAAGACGAAATTTTAAAAATTGCTGGTCCACAATGGCAGCAAATAACCCAAGAGCGAGATAAATGGAAAGCTTTGGAGGAGGCCTTTACCTGAGGGGGGTTCCAGTGGAAAAATATACTAGTACCTACCTAGATATTTAAAATGTGTGTTTTTTTATATTATTAATAATTAGGTATATATTAAGATAATTTAGGTTACATAGATATTATTTTTTTCTAAACCTTTTATTAAAAAAAGTAGACACGTCATTCTTTAAGTTAATGTGTAAAAACTGGGAATAAAAGGCTTATTATTTATTTTATTTAAGATTAGTCAGGGGTATCATCTTATTCTGCCAAGTGTGGTGTGCAAATATTAGTTAAAAAAGCAAGGGAAAATAACGTTTATTTGGACACAGTTCGTGAAACAAAAAATACAAATAGAATAAAAAAAGTGAAAATAATGTTTTAACAACAATGGTAGGTACAGTACGACACAACTTATTTGGAGCATCAACAAAATCTACGCATCAACGAATGTATTTGGTTATATGAATTTACAAGTTATTGCGTTTGCGTAAAGATCACTTTCGCCTAAAGCAGTAACAAAGATTGCTGATTTTGAAGGCGCACTCAGTTTGGATGTGATTGGTTTACGAATTTTGCCGATGCTGCATCTAAATTGTGTCGAGCTGTACATGCATTTGATTGTAACCATACAATCACACAGGACTTATACAAAAGTATACTTCAATGTAATATCTCAGATAATTTACTCTCTATTGCCACTGACTCAACTATCATCACTCTTCTCCCCTTCTCCCAATATATCTATGCTATTTCAAGAAACTATATTATGTCAAGGTTAAAATCCCTTTTAAAGTTTTGTCTCTATTGACCCCTGCATCCCTATTCATCCCGTTTGACGGTACCTACTTTCTAAGCAAATAAATGATTATGATGAGTGTGTATGCTAAGTTGATTTTTGAGTGACTTTGTAATAATAATATATATATATATATATATGTATATATATATATATATATAAATAATAAACTTTACCTAGTTTGAAATTGAGTTTGTTGTTCCGAAACTAGATAATTTTATCTCAAATTCTGACGCGACAGCTGTCGATGTAAAGTCCTAACAACATGGGAAAAGAAACTTATGAATTGTAGCACAGTGATTAAATCAAAATTTTTAAATAGTTTTTTATAAAGTATCCTTGCGACATTTCAGGTATACCGCGGTATGAACAATTACGCCCAATACTACAAGAAACGCGACACGGCAGCCGGTAACGCGAGCTCTGGCCTCGTACGTAAGGGCCCCATTAGGGCTCCGGCCAATCTCAGAGCCACTGTCCGATGGGACTACCAGCCAGACATCTGTAAGGATTATAAGGAGACCGGGTTCTGCGGGTTTGGAGGTTAGTATCCATTTGATAATCTTTTTTTATATGTGTCATATGCAGTGATTGGAGTAGGTACAGCAATTTTGATTCAATGAACGAATGAACTCACATACTTAGACTTAATTATACCTATATTCAACATTAATGATGTAACTAATATTTTTGTAACAATATAGTTTAAAAGAGTGTCCATGGAGTTTCTTGCCCGTTCTTCTCCATAGGTACCTACTACGCTTTGGAATGGGCAACTAGCTTCATCTTTCTGACTGACCGACCCCTTGACAATTCAAAAGTGCCTGTAATTGGTTTATTTGAAATAAATGCTTTGAGTTTGAGTTTGATAAATTATTTTATTTCTGTAAGTAGATTTGTACAAACACTTTTACACATCAATCATATTTTAAAAACTAGATGAGGTCGGCGTTTCCTAACTGACTACTCTGAGAAGAATGGCCGAAACAAACTCAGGGGTCACAGTCTCTTTTAAAGTCCAGACATAATCTTGGTCAGATCATGTGAAGACCATGTAGATTGGTATCTGAAACGGTCTTTTGAGGAAAAACCATACAGATTGCGCGGACCTGTCCAGTCTGTGCACGCATTTGTCAGTAATCGTGCAGCTCAACTCAGAACTTAGGGAGCTCAACGATTGGACGAACAATACCAAATAAAGTACATTTGGGTAGGCTGCATAAATTACTCAAGCTGCCAGATCGTGATTAAAACTAACTGAAAAAACAAAAAAAAGTTTTTGATGTTTGTAATTCATTAATAATCATTATTATTAATAGGTTAGTAATATAGCTAGCTTTGTTTTTGTATAAAAATATTTGTATGGTAGGGTATGCTTGGAACCAATATTGTAACATCTATTGTACCATATACTAACAAAAAAACATTTTTGACTTGATTTTGATTTTTAATTTAATAAGGTCATTCCCGGGGATTCTAACTGAAACTCCGGGATTCGAAAAAATAATTGTTTTTTTATTAAAGCTTGTCTTATGTATTGGCAGTGAGCGCACGAAAAATTTTTTTTTTTTTTTTTAATTTCGTTACCTGAAATGTGTCCGTCTTATACTTACCTGTCGGGGGGTGGAGATGTCTTTTTACAAAGAAATTTCTATCTTTTTTTAAGAATATATATTTAAAATTGTGGGATTCCTTGAGTGTCCAAATTAAGACAACGTATCGCAAGTACAAAAAACACCACTACCTACTCCGATCACTGGTGATAAGCTGTATATCATTGTAATTATAATTTGCCTATGACGCTCCCACTGCTGGGACACAGGCCTCCTCTCTTCGAGAGAGAGTGGGCCGTAACCACCACGCGGGCCCAGTGCGGGTTGGTGGATGTCAGATGTCTTTGGATTGTTGGTTCTGAGTGTGACATAAAGGAGAAAATTGTTTTTCCAAAATTACGCACAATCTATTTGATGAAAATCTTAAATTCACTGACAGACAAGTCTGGAAGCGTGACATTTTGCACTGGATTACCTTTTATTTTTTTTTACTGGTCTGTCTACAATCATTACATTGTTCAATCAAAATACCACAAGCAAATTAATTAATTTAGTAAGTCATATTTTTTACGGACGTCTTATTTTTCACCTGTGTGATTTAAGAAAAGTAACTTTATTTTCTCCACGTAAAGTTAACTTTCTTCTACAACACGTTTTTATGGCATTTTAATGAGTAGGTTTCTGAAATCATCTTAATTTACACACTTGTAAAGTTGATATTTGATTTACTAAAATTACTATGTATTGTGCGTTTTCATCATTTAGAACGTGACGGTATTATCGTGGACGTCCACGTCCACGTCACGGCAATACGGCAACTCCGGGAAAATGTATGGCAATATACTCAATTTCTTTATTGCGTTCCAAAATGTACATATTTAAGTTTACATTAGCCGGTTGGTTGTAATAACGACACAATTTTGGACCCTGTCGGGCACAGCATAGAATAATATATGGGAGAGGAGGAAGAGCACTGAGTGTTTACTTCTAATACTAAAAAAAGGTATTGCTCATTACGTTATTAATCGTATGTAAATCTTCTAGGTATTTATATATTATAATATAAGTTGGTATAGACAATATTCTAAACTATTACGGGGTTTAATTGTAAGTATTTTATAATAATATCAATATTTTATATGTTGGTTATTATTATAATATATTTTGTTTTAAGTATATTATAATTATTTTATGTACATATTTACAATTTGTCATTTAAATATTCATTTACACTATAAGTAATAGGTTTTATTTATTAGGATTGTTTTTAATTTATTTATGAAAATGTTATATTTATCTATATTTTTAAAGGATTCTGGTATATATGAAGACGCTTTTAAATTTCCGACCACGATAACGTTATAACATGCGACATATTTCCGTACATTGGAACTTGGAACAAGGATTTCACGTATGTTGTAAGTGCATAACGAGGTACTTTTAATTTAATTATCAAACTAATTCCGTAATTCCGTGAAGTCTTCTTCTACAACACCCATCAATACTAATAAATTAATATGACCTAAAAGGACAGTGGTGCCGATTCCCTTGTTCACAAACTAAAGTAAATTTAAGTTGAGTGCATCGTTTTCTTTCTATTTCATTATGAAAAGGACAGAAGATAAAATATTACTTTAGTCCTGTCAAATTAGTCAGCACCTGACGTAATTTGATGTAATTTTAGTAGTCAAGTTTTTAATCACGTCTAAACTTGTATGGAGTAGTGTCAGGCGCTGATTAATTTGACAGGACTAAACTAAAATTTATCTTCTGTCCTTTTCTTAATGAAATAGAAAGAAAGAGATGCACTGAACTTAAATTTGGTTTAGTTTGTAAACAAGGGAATCGGCACCAGTACAGTGTTTTTATTTCAAAAACGTATTTGTAGACATTGCGTAACATAAGTTTTTCGTTGACGCTAAGAGCAACCTTTGTTCTCTTTTTCTTTGGAGATAGAAACTTGCTGGCGTGATGTTCCTGGTTGAGGATTCATATCTTTCGTATTGATAACGAAACAATACAAAGACAAGTTAACAAAACACAAAACAAAACTTAACAATAACAACAAACACAACGTAAAACAACTTAACAATGAACAGCGCGTGAGCAAAAGAAACATTCGTGCACTCAGACCAGAGGTTAGAAGCCGAATGAACACAGAACACTATTACTCCTAGCGGAGAAGAACGTCGACTTCAAACAAAAAAGATAAAACGGAAGTCGCTGCTAGCGACATCTAGATTTAGCCCTTAAGAACTATCTTGCACCGCGAAATTTAAAACTCATGTGTCCTACTTTCTTTTGGGCAGTCGGGCACTCTCGCTTGTAAGAAAACTCGAAACGCTACGTTTCGAGTTTTCTTACAAGCGAGAGTGCCCAGAGGTATTAGAAAAATTAGAAAATAAAACAACAATATTAAGATATTATGTTATAATTATTTACTTTTCTATCAGACAGATGACAATCAACACAAATTGAGTTACATAAGGTTACTAAATAGCACATCAAATACCAACAATGAGGTGAAAAATCATCCTACATAATAAACGTTTTTCCACGGCAAACAGTTAAGGGCTTAAAAAAGAAAACAGTGTATTTATTTATCATAAATGCAAAAACAGTCAAAGGCATAATTTAATAACACTATAAAGCTGTGTAACACTATAAATGTGTAAGAGGGCTGTCACATTTTGTCACCTCTCTCGCTCATTAAAACAACATTTTTATTGCGGTATTTATCTAACTCATCACTTTTGACTGATCATATTATTACTTCTTGAGCTGAGTTAATTAGATAACACAATAGAAATGTGAGTTATTACCTATTAAGTTAGTATTATTTAACCATTTTTCAAAAAAGCATAATTATAGTGTTCACCATTAAAAATATTATTTATGGAGAATGATTTTCATCTTGCGATTGAGCGCAGCTGCTGATGCTTCTTGGGAAAAAGATCTGTTTTTTAGGATGCAAAAACGTTTGGTACATATCATAAAAACACTGTTTATAATGTGTTCAATATTTGATTCTTTGTGTTCTACACATTCATTAAGAAATTCAAAGTTTATTTTTGTTATAATATTTTCTTTAATATTTTTTTTTAAAGAGGTTGTATGGCCATTTTCTTTCAGGAATTTATTTATAAGAGTTGCACAGCACTCAACACAAGCTATCATTGGCTTTGTTACATAATTTAAACTTTTTTTGAGTTCATTATACTCCCGGCACTCTACAAATTAATGTTGTGGTTCCACTGTTTGTGTCAAAAAAGTCTTGTGGCAGGCTTTGCATACGTTTTTTATTTTTTTTACAATAAACCCACACACATAAGCACAGGCCTGAATTTCCGCATTCTCATCTTCAATATTTTCTTCTCTTACTTCAGGCATGTCCTCAATAACAAACTCAGTTTCTGTGCTTGTGTCTGTGGGCTGTGATTGCGAGACTGATAAAAAAGTATTAAAGTTATGAATAATTGTATTATTATCACTCTCGCAATTTCCTGATGTGCCAATGTGGGACAAATTGCTGAGAATTGCCGTTTTTAATCCTGCCACAAATTGGCCACACGTGGGGCTTGTATTGGACCCACAGTTGCTCCGAATGCATCCGAACAGATTTTCGATCGGGTCCTGCTGCAGCCTTCTGGTAGCCAGCCTGGTAATATTAGCCGCTTCCAAATTTTTTCTTAATTTTAAAAATGCGTTTAACGTGGTTAGCCATCCATCTTGTGATGGCGGCCTTCGAGGGCTCCCAATGAATTTCATTGTTTGAAAAAAAACTTTCATTTTTTCGAAGTATTCTCTGTGTGGGCTCGTCAAGGACCAATTCGTGGAATGAAGTTTTCCTCGCCTTAAGTCTGGGGTGTCAGCGTTAACTAAATCAAATAACTTGTCCATGTCTGTCACCAGACTGGCTGTCACAGCAGCTTCAGTACCAATTGAACCTGAAATTGAAACAGTTTGTTGTGGTTAATAAAAAATACTAATGAGGTGTAAGTGTAAGGTTAGAAAATATTGTTATTTACTACCTTTCCATCAATTATACAATTACAATATAATATATTACCACTGTAATGACATATATGCCTATGATAGAACTAATTTTGTATTTTAACATTCCATAGTTACCATTTGAGATTCTCGCCAACATTCCTCCTGCTACAGAGTGGCTCAGCACTTGTGCAGCTAGGTTCACTTTCATTTTCTGTTTTGAGTTGGGATCTAGATGGTCTTTCTTCAGCACTGGTGCGTATACAAAATTGGGATTGGTGCTGTCCACTTTGTAAAATCCCTTTAAATGCGACCATTTTGCAATACCTGTAGATAATTTTTTTTTAAATAATTATTATAAAACTATAAATAAATACTACGTCAAAAAAGGAAGGGTTATGATTTTATCAGTCGTATCTATGTATGTATGTTTGTATTTACGTGTCCCACCGCAGCGCCTAAACTAATGTACAGATTTTGATGAACGAGATATCAATACATTCATAGTAATGGTCTGGGTGACATAGGCTATATAAATTCTCCCCCTCTACATTATGAGTTCTAGACCATAACACCCTACATGCCAGGGGCAGCTTTTTCTTTTTTCAATATCTAAAGTTTATTTTATGTTATAGCGGCAATGTAAATACCTATTACGATTTATGAGATACAGGCCCACTGACAGACAGACAGCGGAGGCTTAGTAATACGGTTTCGTTTGGCACCCTTCATGTACGGAAGCCTTAAAACAGTAACCAAACTATGGCAAAATAAAAGTGATTTGAGAGTGAGAAATCTTTTTTTTTAATACATTATATCTTACCTTTTCCAACTAAGCCATCAGAAGAAATGTGTGTAGTCATCTCAATGTTATATTTAATGAACAAGTTTCGGAAGCACTTAAGTAGGTGTGGTGGATCGAAAAATGTAACTATTTCTTTATTATTTAAATTTATATATGGATGCTGTACAGTTGACCCCAGAATTGTAAATGCTCGTCTATTAACTCCGTCCATATCACAGACAATAGCCGCAACATTTATGCCTGCTTCAAAGCATTGATATAAAACCTGAAATAAATAAAAATACTGTTTTAACTGTTTTATGGGTGATAAATATCAACTATCAACATCTAAACATATATAAAACAGAACTGAGACCTAGACTGACCAATGACAACGCTCAGCCTAAACCTTGAGATTTTAAATTTAATTAATTTAGCTAATGGGATTGATGGGATAGAGAATGATGCCACTTTCGATCCCATTGGTGAAACTGATTGATAATAAATTAATAGCTGTAGGCCAACCGCTTAACTGTGACGTTGCCTGAGGCAGCCACACGGTGCGGGAGAGGTCTGGTGACGTGATGCGGGAGCTCAGTGATTCGTCAACTTGTGACAGCAGCACCCCTTCCGTATCGCGCAGTTACCTCGGGCAAATTCTCAGTTAAGCGGTCGGCCTATAGAGGCCGACCGATATGGGGTTGTCATTTTAACAAAACTATGTAGGTAGAACTTATATCAACACAAATAAAAAATTACTTACTTCTTTTATTAGCACTGCAAGCCTGTCTGCAGTTGAAAATCCACTTGAGAAAAAGTGGGCAATTGGTTGCTTAAATCTTTTTCTTATGCCTGAGATCATAAAAACTAGAGCATATGCAGCTATAGCTGGAGACCTTCCATGGGTTCCATGGTCCTGATAGCCTTCTATAAGGTCATCCTTGGGGTTGTACTGGAAATGTTTTTTTATAGACATTTCATCAAACATTAACGTGTAATAATTATCACCTGGTGCTTGTGTCACTGCAAATTGTTTCAGCACTGTAAACATTGGTTTATTTATTCCAACTCCAAATGGTAATTTACGCAAGAGAGTTTTCAATGTGCTGGTTGATGGCAACGGGAACAACCGTCGTAAAAGTCGATAACATGTTGGAGAGCGCTTAAAAATTCTCAAGGCTGTAATTTTTTCCTCTTTTGACCATCTCCGGCCAGTAACTTTCTTTTTAAAGTTTCTTATTTGCCCTTGTAACAGCAGAGCAAATGCAGGTGTAATTTTTTCTGATAACTTTTTTACTGCTTTATCATCATTGATGGCATGTATTATCTCCTTCTTTTTTAAACTTTTTACTCGGTTCCGCAGCTGGCAAACTTTTTGCATATATTTGCGACATTTCATTAGTAGCATCTGTTGTCCTTGATTGAATGAAGCAGCCGATGGTCCAGTCACTGGCTGAAAATTTTCTTTTGCCTGATTAGCTTTACAGGGCTCAGTTGATGGTCCGGCCACTGGCTCATTATCTTTTGCTTTCTGTCGTGGTGCAGTCTCGGTATTCTGCAAATTGGTAATGTCGCGAAAAGGCATCTGTTGCGAATGTCCCACAGAGGAATCCACATGTAAAGCATGTTCTCCCTGAAATTAAAATGAATAATATTTTCATAAGAATAATATAACATTGTTGGCTAAAGCCTATTACTAGCTCAGTGGATAGTTCTGCCTTCCGACCCCAAGGTTGCAGGTTTGATACCTACACAGGACATGTTTAATACTTGTCTATGTATGGTCTCTAGTACCCATATTACTGATTCTGCCCAGATTGGGATGTAATGTGTAATGTCAGATATTTGTTTATTTATATATTGTTCACCACAAAAAACATAACAAAAATAAAATTGAACACTACTTAATATACAATGGGCGGCCTTATCTCCTTGGGTCTTATATTATATAATTATTATAGTGAGATAAAGCATCCAAGGATTTAGATTGTTGTAATATTTTTGACTTACATCATTTGGGACAGCGGTTGTTAGTAGCTTTGTCTTTGAATTGTCTGCAAAATCTGCATTCTGAAAATGTCGCTGACACAACATTCTGTGCTCACTATGAAGTTTATTTTGAAAATTTAAGGATACATTTTCCTTTTCAGGGAAAATATACTTCGCCCATAGTAAGCAGCTGAAATTAAAAACAAAACAATTTTTAATAAAGACATGCATAAAAATTGGTGTTTTGACAGTTTGAAAAATACCATGTGCATCCTTCCTATACTTAGGCCTAACATTATGATATTTAATGCAAATACATTCTAAGTACTATCTGTATTTCTTTGGATTTCTGTACATAAAGGACATGACATTTATCGTTGTGAAAATATAGGCTATGTCTTTACTATAGCGGGGCTTCTTAGCTGTTCAAATTGTAGGTATTTTTTTCCTCTTTACAGTCTTTACCATACCCAAACCCCCGACTAGCAAGGGTTCAAAAGTTAAGCCTAAATTACGTTTTTATTACGACTAAGTATATAAAATGAAAAGTACGTAATGTTACCTACCGAATCAGGTTAGTTACTCCAGGTTTGGGAAATCGAAACAACTTCACGCCGTCTTTAGCAGGTGAGCAGCCGCACTTAAAACATTTTCTTTTGTTTTCCATTGTCACAAAGTCACTTTCTCACTAGAGTCAATTTCTCATTAAAAACAAATTATTCGCTGGAACGGAGGAGCATTAGCTCGACTCGACGTTGGTTAGATGAGGTGAAGATCTTCAAATCTAGACACAAATCAAAAATACCACGAAAGACAACAAACAAAACAACCGATGCTATTTTGATATTGTACTCCATGTTATTTTGCCGATGCCGACGCCATTGTCAACTTGGTGCTGTATTTAAATGAAAAAAAAAACTACTATGAAAAATAATTTCTTTCCATTTCATTGTTGGACCTATCGTAAAGTATTAAAAACATGACGATTTTATTAAAGTTCATCATTTTCGAATATTTTTTTATCATTATTCGAATTAAAATTAATTCATGAGGTATGGATAAAAACTACTACATGGAAGTAACGATAATTTTATGGCAATATTTTGATTTGACAAATGACGCTATCGCCGGAAGTTATGTGTTACCACACAAAATCATTTTTTAATTTTTAATTGGCAAGTTGGAGGTTTTGCCCTTGTAGGTATTTCGTTCCTTCCATACAAAGTTGACAGGGGCTGCGAATGAATGACAAACAAAACAAGATGGCCGCGCCGGTGGCGTCTGTCCGTCACGTAGGGAGGCAATAATGCCCAACCCAATAATGTCCAGCCTAATAATTCGTGTACATCGTCTCTGATAGAATATATATAGTATATATTATAATTAATTACATCGTGTCTGATAGAATTTATGTATAAAATATATTATAATTACTTTTTAAAATAAATGTTTCTATTGAATTTGTGTGAATGAACTGAATCACAACGAACGGAACGCATCACTATTACAATAAATATGGCAATATTATTTTACAATGTGACATTATCATCTGTCAGTTTACTCCAGTGAATTAATAATTACACTTTAGTCAAAATATTAAAATTATGTTTCCCATAGAACATTCATTTTAGGAGTAGTTCATTTGTACTTTAGTTATAAGGAAATGTAAGAACTTATGCTGGTTAATAAACGATTTATTATTATTTATTACAATTGACGGATCTTGTAATTGACCGAAATATAAAGATTTTAGTATTTATTTATGATATACCTGAAATGGTACTGGGCGGGCCACACGTACAGGATGCATCAGGATAGATGGGCCAAGGTTGTCACGCAGTGGGTGCCTGAAGACGGGCGTCGTCTCGTCACCGACGCAGGCCTAAGAAACTGGCGCGACGGCTTAGACTCTTTCTTGACAGATTGGCCGGAAAAAGCAGCAAACAAAGATGAATGGGGGACCTTTGACAAGCAGTGGAACAGTATAGGCTTGAAAAAAAAACATTTATAAGCTGGCCTCATATTTTATTGAAACACGTACGACGAAGTGCAGCTGCCGACTATTTCTGTTCTATGCTCGTGATTATAGATAAGTCAAACCCTGGTGCCATCATTTTCATGGCAGCCGTCACTACGGCCGTTATGTGACGGCCACCATTCTTCTGGGAAACCGTAACTTTAGAAGCAATGGCGTCCGTTCCCCATTAATCTAACATACGCGTCCCGTGAGGCATTTGAATCGTCTACATAAATAATTAATGTCATTTACTACCTACTTTTATTCAGACTTTTTTATGAGGGATCACTATTTTCCTAAAATCACTGATTTAAGTACTTCGTGAAGATAAAAAAAATGTTAAAATTAATTAGATAATACCTACACTTCTGGACACATCTATTGGCCCACCTTGTATTTTCAGTTTCGTTTGGTCCTAGCTAAAATTTTATATTAGGTCGAGCAATAAGTTTTTATGCAGTTTTGAACCTGGCACATTCACAATTTCATTCAATAGTCTTTTTTTGAATTTCGAACACAGAATTTAAAGAAACAAAAGATAATTTGGAGCCTGTTTGTTGATATCAAACAATCGAATACTAAGAAAACTTGGTTTTATTGGTTTACTTGGATTTAATTCTTGAAAAAGTGATTGATATCTTTGGTTTTGCAACAAACATTACTTATTCTTAACATTAAGGTGAGGTTCTATCAATAATCTATGGATACGTCACCTGAAGTCGCCGCCCAAGCTGTGGCACTTATTCAGGCCGGACACAGCCAAAGAAACGTGAGTGCTCAACTTAATTTAAGTCGATCTGCGGTCCGAAATCTTTATCGGAGGTACCTAGAGACTGGCGGCTTTGTTCGTCGCCAAGGAAGGCCACGATCTCGGGTCACAACTGAAAGGCAGGATCGATTCATCGTGACGACCAGCTTGAGAAATCGCCACCTTACCTCCATTGAGATACAAAACCAACTTCGCGACTTCCACGGAGTATCTGTGAGCGCTCGAACTGTTCGGAGAAGGTTAAAAGAACGCGATATGGTACCACACAAGCCAGCTAATGGGCCCAAACTAACGCGAGCCCACCGAACAGCGCGCCTTCATTTCGCACGCAGTCATTTAAATTGGACACAGCAATATTGGAGCCGTGTACTCTTTTCTGATGAGTCTAAAATTGTGTTACATGGCAATGATGGAAGGAAGAAGGTCTACCGACGTAAGGGAGAGCGTTTCGCACAATGCTGCTTTGAAGATAGGGTTGCTTATGGCGGTGGCTCATGGACTGTCTGGGGCGGTATATCCGCGAGCGGCAAAACTCAACTTGAGGTTGTTACAGGACCACGACTGCCAACATTAAATGCTGAAAGGTACATTCGTGAGTGCTTAGAACCTCACGTGATACCATACGCGGACTATGTGGGCCCAAATTTCCTTTTTATGCATGATAATGCAAGAGCCCATGCGGCCGGCATCGTCAGGGAATATCTTCGGGATGTGAACATCACAGTTATGGACTGGCCAGCCAGAAGCCCAGACATGAACCCCATTGAGCACATGTGGGACGAGCTAAAAAGACGTGTTAGGGCTCGTCAGCCAGTTGCCCAGACGATGCAGGAGTTGAAAACTGCCATAGAAGAGGAATGGGAGATGATCCCTCAAAATTTCATAGAGCGGTTGATAAACTCTATGCCTAATCGTATGAGAGCTGTGGTAGATGCCCATGGAGGCAACACGCGTTATTAAATTAAACCTTTATTTGATAAAACATGTTTTTTATTCAAAAAAACAATTGCCTTTAACAAGGCGCATATCCGACTTGTTAGGCGTAGCTCCATGTCGTATGGTATTCTGAATTCAAATTTAAAACAATACGATCGAAAAAGATGGTAAAATGTATCAGGTTTAAAACTGCATCAACAGTTTTTGTTCAATCTAGCAATCATATTTTGGTAGGGGCCATCGAAACCTAAACTCTAAGGTGGGCCAATAGATGTGTCCAGAAGTGTATTTACCTTAACCAATTTGTAATTTTTTTTTATAAGCATTTTTTTAAAATTAACTTTAGTTTTGAATGCAGTTCAACATTATAATGTAATGTTTCATAAACAAATACATATTTTTTCGCAATTAATGGGTGTTTTGTGAGCATCTTGTACAGTCTACAGTTTTATTCATCTGTGCTTGGTCTAGGCACAGTGTAGGCCTATGGCTCTTCCGAAAGTATTTGATGATAGTGTAAAGAAACTCTCTTCAGGTTAAATTCTTCCACAATCACTCGTCTAAAGGAAATTAGTAACGCCTTCATCTGTATTAAGAACGTTTTAACTTTTAGTTTCAGTACTTATTTCACTTATTGTTTGACTATGATTATTAGATAGAATACCTACTTGTAACATAATAAAACAAATACTTCCTTAAAAACACACAATTTTAGGCTCAGAAATGCAAATGGCATACAATCATACTCACCATCCACCAGCTATGGCAAAAATATAATAAGCTACCTACCAAATAACATAAAAAATGCAAAATCCATGTCAATTTATATGAAACACTAAAATTACATAATTATGTTTATAAAGCGAGCGCACCTTAGTATATGACATACCACATCGAGTTGCGCGCGTTCCGTGTTTACATTTTGGCTGTGTTAAATTATTTGCGCTTACCTACTATACTAGCTAAACTTTTTGAAAAAAATTGTATGTCCTAATTTTTTTGCCAGAACTGTACGTTAAATCTATTTTTTTTTAATTTGTTAAATATTTATAATTATATTTAACACATTGTACCTATATCAAACCAAAATTGTAATTGACAAACCATCGACAAAAATTGAGGTTATAAAATTAACCTCTTCTGTCAGATTTCATGGGCCACCATTGCGGACTCGCCTTAATAAACTCTTCATCTTTCCAGACTCCTGCAAATTCCTCCACGACCGTTCCGACTATAAACATGGCTGGCAGCTGGAGCGCGAGGAGGCGGAGGGGGCCGCGGGCGGCGGGGACTCTGACTACGAGGTGAACAGCGACGACGAGCTGCCTTTTCGCTGCTTTATATGTAGGAACAGCTTCACCAACCCCGTTATTACCAAGTGAGTAGAATCATAATGGTGGTAAAATGAAATTAAAGGACGGTTTATCAAGAGTGAAGAGGGCGCCATTATGGTAGATTTTATGAAATGGTAGCATTTTGTAGTAGAACAGGTAGCTTTAATGGCTATTTAAGCAAGTAGGTTACGTCTGGCGCGGATAGAAATGCGAATATTATAATGTTTTATTTGTTATTATTTTACATATATGTATTTCATTATTTATTTATTACTGTTAAATGCCCGTGACTTCACAGCGGGCCCTTTATTTATTACTGTTAAATGCCCGTGACTTCACAGCGGGCCCTATCAGAATACCAGCGTTGCGGCATTTATTTTTTTAAATGTCGTAGCATCATGCTGAGATAGGAGCCTTTTGGCCTCGTATAGGAATTTCTGTTTCCTTTTTATTTATTTATTTATTTATAACTTTTCGCACAAAAGGTACAAAGGCGGACTTAATGCCTTAGGCATTCTCTACCAATCAACCAAGGGTGGTGAAGAGATTAGATGGCAGGTGCTTTAATAGGAAAGCATTGATTTGAGCGATGTTTAACAATGATAAAAAAAAAAACTATCAAAATAACGTACACAAATATATAAATAAGTCCTATACACATACATACTATTTACTATACTATATAAAAATAAAAATAAATAAATAAATATCGTCTGACATTGTACACAGCCACACTTGCATAAATACACACTTCCATAAATATAATTATATATATATACAAATTCCAGAAAGAGAGATGTTGAGATGACTCTACTCTATTTGTTTCGAAAATAACTCTGCAATTTCCGCTTAAATGCATACCGACTGGTAGCCGTCCTGATATCAAGAGGAAGCGCATTCCAAAGAAGAATGGACTGAATATGAAAGGAAGAATGAACAAAGTCAGAAGTATGAGAAGGACAGAGTAGAAGAAGATTGTTAGAAGAACGTAGATTCTTAGCGTGAGAAGAACATAGGTATTGGAAGTGAGACACGAGATAAGAAGGAGGAGTGGGAGAGTTGAGAAGGGAGAAAAGCGTGGTCAAAGCACGCAAACTTCTTCTTTGGCGAATGGACATCCATTTGAGCTCAGACCTATAGCTCGACACGTGATCATATTTTCTGAGGTTGAATATGAACCGGATACCATAGTTAAGCAATCTGTCGAGCTTAACTATATACTTCCTTTTTCTTTTGTTACTTTTTGTTTTTATATAGTTTGGTTTTTTATTTTATAATTTAGTTTGTGCACTTCCTGTACGAGTCGCAATAAACACTTTTTCTTCTTTCTTTCTTTCTATTTAGGTAGAAATGGTAGGTTTTGTTGAGATGAGTGGTAGAAGTGGTGATAACATCAAAAAAATTAACAAAATGTTTATTTCAATAACTTACAAATTAGTTACAATTTTACTTTAATTAAAAAACTTACTACGTTTTGTTTTAGAAATGGCAGCTTTAATAGTGAGTTTGGTAGAAAAGGTAGGTTTTGTTAGGATGAAGTAATTTTAACTGACTGCGACGAAGCTTAAATAGACACTCGTTTGCTTCCATCAATACCCTCTGTATTGATGGAAGCAAACGAGTGTCTATTTTATTAGGATGATGGTTTGAATGGTAATATCTGCATGATGGATGACGTAAGCAATCTCGCTTCACTACGCGTGCGGCTGGCAGCTGGAGCGAGAGGAGGATGAGGGGAGTGCGGGCGGCAGGGACTCCGACTACGAGGTCATAAGCGACGACGAGCTGCCCTTCCGCTGTTACATATGCAGAAGCAGCTTCACCAGTACCGTTGTTACCGAGTGAGTCTTCATGATGATTATGACCATGTGAGTGCAGAATTGGAATGGTAAAGCTGTGGTGAAAAATGATAGGTTTTGAGGATAGCAGGATTTTTGGTGTAAAGGTCGTTAAGTTACGTCTCGGGAATGATAATTGCTGTTTTAAGTGTGTTAAAAATTTTGTTTTTTTGTGATGCGTCGTATTTTAATAAAAGAGGTAGGTTTGTGTACCAACAAACACAAATTTGTTGTTCCTACAATCAGGCTCAAGAAAATAGGTGGCTCGTTTAGATGCAAATGTATACGTTTTTATAATAAACTTCCTAGCCACATTCAAGAACTAAGCCTGAATAAAGTCAAATCTTTTATAAAGAGGAAACTATGCCAAAGGAGGACCAAAAGGCTTCGGATTGCGCTGCTCCAATAAAACACAGGCAATGTTAATTTATTTTTATGTTATTTTGCTAACTATTTTACTTTTAATCTTTGCTAGTACCTATCTATACTTATTGTATTATTTTTAATTATTGTGAACGTGAGGACTATGTGTGTTATTGTTCCAGTTTTAATCATGGTCTGGCAGTTTTAAGTAGTTTATGTGGCCTACCCAAATGTTCTTTTTTGGTATTTGTTCGTCGAATCGTTGAGCTCCTTAAGTTCTGAGTTGAGCTGCAGGGTTACTGACAAATGTGTGCACTGACTGCACAGGTTCACTCAATCTGTGTAGTTCTTTCCTCAAAATACCATATCAGACACTAATCTATTATGGTATTCACATGATCTGACCAAGATTGTGTCTGGACTTTAAAAGAGACTGTGACCTCTGAGTTTGAGATAGGAAAGTCCGACCTCATCTAGTTTAAAAAATATGATTGACGTGTAAAAGTGTATGTACAAACCTACTTACAGAAATAAAATCATTTATCATTTCGCCACCCTGCGAATATTGTCGCTCCACCTAACCTGAGAGCGTCCTACCTTACGTTTGCTTATTCGCAGTCTCCACTCTAGAACACGTCTACCTCAATGGTCATCGGTTCTGTGATCTTCTTCCTTTGACTTATAATTGTTTGCCTCATCTCCTCCTTGATATCCATAGGCCTACATAACACCACAATTCTAATTCTGCCAATCTCCTTTGTCCCCAGATGCAAACACTACTTCTGTGAGAAATGTGCTTTAGAAAACTATAAGAAATCAACACGATGCTTTATTTGTAACACACAGACTAACGGTATGTTCAACCCTGCTAAGGAATTGGAGGCTAAGCTGGAACGGAAACAAAGTGACGACGAAGATGATGATGATTGATTTATTAAAGATGTTTAAAAAAAATGTGTTTTCTTTTCTATTTTCAATGTTACACGAAATATGCGACCTAACTCCTGTCCAGTGGCACTGGAGTGGCGTTGAAATATTGGTTGTGCTGCCATTGAGGCGGCAACAGGAATGGCGGTTTACAGATTGAAATAATAAAATTTTGTAGTTAAATATCAAAACCCGGTGCACTCTAAGTGAAGTGACTGAAGTGTATCGGCTATAGATTATTAAGTTAGGAGATTTTTATTAAACGATCACTCGTGAAGCGAGATTGTATAATAAGAATAGAAATAAAAATAATATACTGGGTCAAATTAAATTAGTTTGTAAGTTTTGGGACTCAGAGGGCAATATAGAAGGTGGAGCACAGTTTGCGACTTAGCTCCACATTCGCATCCTGCTGCCGTTCCGTCGAAGTAGCCCCACTCTACCAGGTTGGACTTACATCTTCCTACTTGTGTCCGGAGACGGTTCAGGAACTTCTAAGTGGACCAAGGAAAAGTTACACCCTGCAGGGAGATGCTAGTTTGGTGGTATATAGAAAACTATCCTGCCACATTTTTCCACCTCAGGTACCCCGGCTACTAGGCCAGTAGTCCACCCTGCTTCTCCGCGGGAGAATATGCGTGCCCAGTGTGGCATCGTTCCGCTCACGCCAACGAAATACTTGTTGCTCTAAACGAAACTTGCCGAACGATTTTAGGCTGCCTAAAACCGACTGGACCATCTAAAGTTAGATTACTAGAAAAGTTAATAAACACAAGTTCGGAGTCTGGATTTGTGGTCGTTAATGGCAAAAGGTTCGGTCTCCATTACTTACAATTTAGATATAACTGGCCATTTGTGGGTAGGTACCTACTATTCTCTACTGTCTGCCTCTCCAGTGACAACACCCGTGATGTTATGTAACGCCGAGATATTCGTTGTATGGAAGCGGTATCTACATCGCCACATGAGAACTACGTCACACTGACGTCACGCAAAATCCTGCATCGCGCAAGCAGAGTTTACCGCGCAACTAGCATATTACAACCTCCCGACAACAATCGTCGGGCAGTTGCCCACCAGACACGACACCCGTCTGGTCGGAGGATCCTCCCTTTTCTATGGAGGTATGAGTGAACTTTACACGCTGTTCCTCGTGCCTCCATAGTATCACAAGCCCGTGTTGACAACAATGGCGCACAGTGATTTACCTAGAACAAGCTAGGTGGACAGAAGTCACTTTTATTAATCCTCTAATTAGTAATTAGGTACTTGACATTAAAATTGAGTGATGGGCATAATTGGTCTGATCATTACCCTGTATCTATACGATGTAATTTTAATTTGCTTAAGCCTAAGATTTGTATACCTAGTGTTAGTATAAATAGAATAGTCTGGGGTGAACGTGACCCGACACAGATATCGAAATTTAAAAATGTATGTCACTCTAGACTTCGTGAAATTGATTTTCCTTCAGAATTAAGAGGCTGTTCAGATTATATGTGTTGTAACAAAAGTCATAAAATCCTGTTGGATAACATGTATGACGAGATTATTTGTATACTGTCGGAGGCCGCTTCATGTAGTTATAACGTTACCGAAAAGCGTAGAGGTAAATACGTTACCGGGTGGAATAGGCACGTTCGCGACGCTCATGGGAGGGCTCGGCTATGTTTTCAGGCTTGGTTGTATGGGGGTAAGCCCGGGGCTGGCCGTCTCTTTGATGACATGTGTGAAACAAGGCGCGTTTTTAAATCTAAATTAAAGTGGTGTCAGAACAATCAACAACAAATAAAAATGGATATTATTGCTGAACTTCACTCAAACAAGAAATTCGGTCAGTTCTGGAAAAACACCAATAAAATGAATCATAAGCCGGGCCTCCCCGTCAGCGTGGCGGGAGTGCACGAGCCTAGTGAGATCGGCACTATGTTCTCCCACCATTTCAAGGTTGATTCGCCTCTGGGGCCAACGCGGCAGGGGCCCGATGCTGAGGAAGGTAGTGAGCGTAATGTTCATTTTACTGCGAAGGAAGTGCGTGCGGTGATCAAGGGTATGGTGAGGGGTAAATCCCCGGGTCACGATAGCCTCAGCATCGAGCACCTGCAGCACGCAGGTGTACACCTACCCAGAGTGCTTGCTATGTTTTTTACCCTGTGTTTAGGCCACTCCCATCTGCCCGAAAATCTAATGCGTACTATAGTTGTACCAATCATCAAAAATAAAACTGGTGATACATCGGATGTAAACAACTATAGACCGATCTCACTAGCCACAGTGGTCGCCAAAGTGCTGGACAGTCTGCTTGGTCAGCACCTGGATAAACACGTCTCGCTAAACGACGCGCAATTCGGTTTCAGGCCAGGGCTTTCCACCGAGAGTGCTATCCTGTGCCTCAAGCAGACTGTACAGTATTACACGAGTAGAAAAACCCCAGTCTATGCATGCTACCTCGATTTATCGAAAGCGTTCGATCTTGTATCGTACGATATTCTATGGGGTAAATTAAGGGATGAAACTAGTCTACCTAGGGAAATTGTGCTATTATTTAGGCATTGGTATAACAACCAAAAGAATTTTGTAAGATGGGCAGGCTCTCTTTCGGGGGAGTATGGGCTGGAATGCGGGGTGAGGCAGGGGGGGCTGACCTCCCCCACGCTTTTCAGCCTGTACGCCAACCAGCTGATCGACGAGCTCAGCAGCACCGGCATAGGGTGCCATATAGATGGAGTGTGCGTGAATAACATCAGCTACGCAGACGATATGGTGCTGCTGAGCCCGTCGATTGGTGCCTTACGAAAGCTCTTGAATATTTGTGAGTCCTACGCGGTGGCTCATGGGCTCAAATACAACGCGAAAAAGAGTGAGATAATGATTTTCAGGCCAGACAACAAGCGATACACATTCGTTCCGAATTTCACTCTAAGTGGTATGACTCTAAACAAAGTCGAGCAATTTAAGTATTTGGGCCACTGGGTCACCGAGGACCGTAAGGACAGTGTGGATATCGAAAGGGGGCGCAGAGCGCTGTCTGTCCGATGCAACATGTTGGCCCGCAGGTTTTCACGGTGCACGGGGACTGTCAAAGTTGCGCTTTTTAAAGCGTACTGTCAGTCCTTTTACACCGGCAGCCTGTGGGTTAACTATACGCAGCGGACATACAGCGATCTGCGCGTTCAATACAATAACGCGTTCCGGGTGCTGATGGGGCTGCCGCGCCATTGCAGCGCCTCCGCGATGTTCGCGGCGGTTGACACAGACGGCTTTGCAGCCATCATGCGCAAACGGTGCGCATCTATCATGCGCCGCACGCGCGACAGTCCCAACACCATCCTGCGCGCGCTGGTGGACCGGTGGGACTCTCCGATCCTGGCGCGCTGGATACGGCTGCACGCAGTCGTTTAGTGATTTGCTGCCAGCATCGGGAAGTCCACCCGGACCTGCCACTTTATTTTGATTATAATTATTATGCAAAAAATTATTTATTACTAACACTAGTCTGTAAGCTCGCAATTGTACTAACAAATATGGATGTAATCTACGGATGAATCTGAAATAAATGATTTATTATTATTATTATTATAATATAACATGGCAAATCCAAGACCTTCGTCTACTCTTAATTGCCGACCAATCAAATTTATATTTTCAAAAGAAACAACTAAAGGTCATTGGGCGTTTCTGACCCACTCTAAGAAAGTTCGCGTACACAGACCCAATCAGATTTAAATTGAAGAATTCAATCCCACTTTTCAAAATATGTATTTTTTTTTTAAGTATCCAATGGGAAAATAAAGTTATTTAATATTTAAAAAGTTAATATACTTTTGTTAATTAAACACAAGTTTTTACTTTTAGCATTGTGGAAACGTGTCGTTCAGTCACTATAAATGGTTGTATAGCTCTACGAAATATCTCTCTCTCGCTCGCACATTTGGCAGGTAGATAAAAACAGGTAGGTACCGAAGTGTGCATGCGCCAGCGCCGCGGGACCGCGCATAGACTAATATATATGGACCGCGTCGCAGTCGTACGTCATCCGTCGTTTCGATCTGTGCGTTTCCACCTGTGTTTCTGTTATTTATTCATTTTATCGACTACCTGTGCGCGTTTTATGGACTATTGGCTTTGCTTGACGATTGGTTTTACGTTGAAATGGAAATACAAAATAGTTGTGTGTCGTGTAATCGATCTGTGTTACGTCGACGAAAACACATATTGACAACGCTCTTTCTAGAAAGATACCGAGATCATGCTGTATTATTATTGCAAGAAATGATTCCACACGAGGAAAGAAACCTACGCAGTTATTGTATCTACTTACCGGCTCACCAAACCTCGACTATGAGATAGCGATAGAAAGAAATACTTTTAACCATGCTTTTGTCATTATAGGTACGCTTATTTGGTATCGTAGCCTTTACCGTGATTATAGTCGCAGTTATCGCAAACGTTTTCTTTGTTTGTGAGGAATTACAAGAGTTTTTAGTAAAATGAAAATATTTATAATTGCTAATCTGCTTGGTCATAAACGATGGAAAGATCCGGGTGCGGCAACGCCGCACGTGACGGCAACGCCACACGCGTCGTCGTAAAGCGATTCGTGAGAGTGTCATTGGCGGTTGTGGAAGTTCTCCGGTTGATGTGAACATGATGATGTTAATATTTCTCAGTATATGCATATTTTTATCAATTGTTTCAGATTCGTTTTGATGGCTCAAGGGCCATATGCCATGCTTGCTGGGTGAGATTCGATCGTCAATTGCACCACCAACCCATAGAAAACCAGCCTGTACTAAATCAACATATACCACATCAACCAGTCAAACTCAAACTCAAACTCAAAGCATTTATTTCAATTAAACCATTTACAGGCACTTTTGAATTGTCAAGTGGGTCAGTCAGAAATATGAAGCTAGTTGCCCATTCCAAAGCGTAGTAGGTACCTATGGAGAAGAACGGGCAAGAAACTCCATGGACACTCTTTTAAATTATATTGTTACATAAATATTAGTTATATAAATTTAAACAAAACAATCCATAATAAAATAATTAAAATAAGCCTTGGAGGCTAAGAGATGACCAGTCCCAACTGACAGCGCCCGTTCACGAACATGACGCATGGATCAGCACCATTCAGCTCAACCATTTTGAAGGGAGCTAAATGATCCAACACACGCGCCACCGTCAGCGAGACATTTGAGTGAGCATGACATCTATCAGCCGCCAGGGCACATTCAAGTCAATGAAAGACATTACCCGGTAAATGGTAGCTCGATAGTACATAGTACTCACACTTGTTCTATGCAATTATATAATACAAAGGAGATTGAGTTTATACAAAGCAAAGGTAGTCTTACAATCTTCAGCAGCTCCAACAGTATTTTCAAATGTTAATCAATTAGTTGTGGTTGTGGAGCAGGACCAGCATTGAGCCAGGCATTTTTATCAGCGATATAATCCCCCAACTTATAATATGCCCGGCTGCATAGTGTGCGTTTTATACAAACTTTGAATTTCGTCTCATTGAGTTGAAGTATGTGGGGAGGTATTTTATTGTAACATTTTAAACAGTACCCCATGAAAGATGAGTCTACTTTAGCCAGTCTGAAACCTGGTTGAACTAATAGGTCCCTATTTCTGGTACTATAATTATGTCTATCACCTCTTTTAGTAAAAAGATGTACATTTTTTCTTACGTACACGATGTTTTCATAGATATATTGACAAGGTACCGTCAAGATCTTATGACCTATGTGGATGACCAACCCGTGCAAGATCAACCAGTGAAAGATCAAGCAATTCAAGATCATGTACCCCATCAAGTTGAAGGAGAGGCAGACCAGAGAGATGTTGCGGGTCCACAATTGGGTCCCGGTTTTGTTGCGCCTAGTGGATATTTGCGAGCATCAAATACAGCCAGGCATTGTGTTTTTCCAAACTGCAGAAATATGATGGCCCACATTGTTCCACCGTGTGCTAAGTTTCAACTTTTGCATAATTATAATTTTTACATACCGGAATTAGCTCGGGTTTGCAATCCTCATTTTATAAGAAATGATTGGGAAGACTTAGTTAATACCCCTTCACTCGAAAATTTTAATGGTGCTCATGTTGTTGGCATGATGAATCTGTACAAATGGGGTTTCGAACAGAGAAATCAATTTGATTATGAAAATATCGAACAAATAGATGACAACGAATTCCACTTTTGGACGGGTCTAACAAAATATCAATTTAATGTGATTTTAAACCAAACTCCTTCTCTGCGTGATAGATCAGAACGTCCTGTCACGGTTCTTGGAATTTACCTAACTAAGATAAGAACCGGTGAACCAAATGAGCGCTTAGCTACTAAATTCAATATCTCGAGGAGAACATTAGAAAGGAAATTGGTGATAGCAAGAGAATGCTTAATTAATGATTTTGTGCCACAGCATTTGGGCTTAAATCATATTACAAGAGAAGATGTGGTAGCCAGAAACCTTTCAATCCCAAGCCATTTTTTCGGTGGTAACCAAAATGATCCCGCAGCCATTGTCGTATGTGACGGAACATATATTTATCTGCAGAAGAGTGCGAATTTCCTTTTTCAGCGGAAAACTTACAGTCTTCATAAGTTTCGGAACTTAGTCAAACCCTTTTTATTAGTATGTACCGATGGCTACATACTAGATGCTATGGGACCATATACAGCAAATACTTCTGACGCAAGAATTATGCTCGACCTGATGCGACAAGATTCTCCGATTCATGGGTTCTTGAGAGCTGATGACATTTTTATATTGGATCGTGGATTTCGAGATTCGATCAATACTATTGAAGAATGCGGATATAATCCTTACATGCCGCCAACGAGAGCAAGAGGAGAACAACTGACGACATTAGATGCCAATAAATCTAGGTTATTAACTATGATCCGTTGGGTAGTATAAACTATTAACAGCAGATTTAAAAAAGATTTTAAAATCTTCCGCCATGTATATTTTAATGTTGCTATGAGACATATGATGGTCGACTTCAGAATAACTGCGGCAATAATTAATGCCACTCGAAATCCATATGAAGACCATATGTATGCGGAACAGTTCATATCCATAATAAATGAGCGGATGAATCAACGCAATGAGCTGTCAGATTATGTGATACTTAAGGCATAATTTGAACAGGCAGAGAGTAGCGTTCGTGAGACTTGACGGAAACGATCCGGATTTTGAAGACTTTCCGCGCCTTACATATGAAGAATTAATGTTATTTACGTTGGGATCGTACCACTTGAGAATCGCGAGGTCATATTGCCACGAGCACATGCGTTTGAATGGAGTATACCACATCGAAATATACCGACACCAAGAAATTATCGAAAACAAGATACTAATGAGAGGCCGAATTCAGTCGCGACACGTCCGTAGTAAACAATATTATACGTATATTTTAGTAGATCCCAATCGAATTGGAAGAAATGGCATTGATCAGTATTACTGCTCGTGTATACACGGCCGCCGCACTGTTGGAAGCTGTCCGCATGTTGTAAGCCTAGTTTACTTTTTATCATGGGCCAGGCATCAAGATGTAATAGATGCACCTGCAGCCTTTTTAGATGAAATAACAATAGATTTTGATCAAGCAGAATAAAAATATTATTTAAGTAGAACTGAATTTTATTTTTATGTGCCTTAAATAGTTTAAAACAACTGCTTTTGATAAAACTAGCACATTCTACTTTCTTTCCCGTGGGAATTTCCCCATGAGAAATTATGTAATGCCACTTAGGGATGGACTAGCTTTCGACTGGTAAAAGTATTTTTGAAATCAGTCCAGTAGTTTTGAGTTAATTCGTTACAAAAATGCCTTAATAATAATAAGTATTTTTTTTTCTCAATTCTACCAAGGCCCACAAGAATGCGACCCGTACCACTGGGGTGCAGATAAATTTATCGAAATACCTTGCCCTATTTCGTTTGTGTACGCCGTGGGTCAAATGTCCGAACAAAATGCCCAATGACCTTTATTCCAATAGATACTACTAAGTGCTAGAAGAAGTATCTAGATATCCCAAATTCTGCCAACAACATGTAACATCGGTGAATCTATAAATCACGACCTTTTATTAACGATGACCGACGGGAAAGTGTGTAATGCTTTGGCACACGCTCTGCATAAAAATGTTATATTTGTGGCGCGACTCCTAAAATGATGAATGACGAATTAAAAGACTTTGTCAGAAAGAACATTATGGGTTTGGCTTGTCTACATTGCACGCACGCATTGTTTCGAATTCTTGTTGGACATAAGTTATTTTTTAAATCACCGTCGACTGTGTCTCTGTCACCACTGACCTAGACAAGAGCAAACCCATCTTAAATAAAAAAAAGCAAAAGCTTTGAAAGAAGATAGAATCAATAGAATTTGCATAAAAATATTATTAAAATCTCGATTAAGATTCTAAATGTAGGTAATGCTCGGTCAATCCCTAGCATCAGTGGGACGACACTGACAGCTTACTCCACGCTCACTTCACTTATGTTTTCACGGTAAGATGGTTACAGAATCGCACTGCAGATGATTTATATTAGTAATTGGATAATAAAGTAATATATACAATGATTTAAGAATTTGTGGTAATATATAAAAATATACAATAAGATTTTCACAATTTTTTTTACATGTGGGTAGGTACCTATATGTAGTTTTAATATTTTTTTGTGAAGCTTGGGTTTAGCTTAATTATATATTTTTTTATATACCTACATAATGTAAATAAATAATAATATCTTTTTATATTGTTATTGTATTTTTGTGTTGGGAATATACTTTTTTTACATTTAAATTCATTTTTTACTCTGTAACCTTCACAAAATGTTCCATAAATTATTAAATTCATGGGCATCCTATTTCCGAAGGTCAATGGTAATTAAAACAATAAAATATGAAAAATGATCGTCAAAAAAAGTAATAAGTATGTACGATAAAATAATTTTGTCCACCTAGCTTGTTCTAAGTGACTCACTGTGTGGCGTGACCAACCGATACTTAGATATCGTTTTAATTTTAGTTACGCTCACGTAAACTAAGTATTTCTTAGTTCTTTTAAGAAAACACGTTACCTTGATAAGCCTTTTTCTGTTTCGCACAAACATCAGACCCAGAAGTATCTGCAGCCGGTCTATTCTGTAAAATTCTTACCGTGAAAACAGGGGGTCTACTCTCTAAGTCTTTCAACGAAGATATGATCCGGTCCGAAAGTGGTTTATCCGTCAATACAAGTGACAAATTCAATTTTTCGAACAAGAAAATCACACCGCGAATAGGGACAACTATCAAATCATGTTGTCAATGTTGTCATTTCATTTTTAGTTCGGGCTCCGAATTATTCATATGTCCGTAGGTGATACGGAGTAGGAAACGACCGTAACTCCGGCCGAAACTACGGATGTCGTTCTTACGGAGTAGACCCCCTGGGGTGAAGTGAGCTGTCATTCCACCTGATGCTAGGGATTGACACTATTGACAGGTCACTTCACCACAGTTTTCACGGTGACATTTTTGCAGAATAGATTGGCAGTAGGTACTAATGGGTAAATCATTTAGTTCCGTAGCTACAGGAATCGAAACAGCCCAGCAACTACGTCAACTGAACGGAGCTGTTAAAAGGTTCATAATCCCGTTTCCTAAGCACCGTGGTGGATTCCTGATGGCATGCAATAGGTAGGTACTGTAAACCTGGTACCGAATTAGGTAGGCATAATCAGTCTATAATGTTCCCACTGCTGGGACACAGGCCTTCTCTCTTCGAGAGGGCGGCAGCTCTTTGAGAGCAGTGGTGATAAAATTATTTACTCGACAGTAAAGCGCCTGTCTGGGTCCTACCCACGACCTACTACTCGTCGGGGCCGTTACCAGAGGGCCACCACTGCTCCTTATAATATAATTAGATATGGGGCGTTGCCATTTAGGCGTTGCCCCTAATTAAGATACAATAGGTTCTGAATTTTAGCTATTTCTTTCAGGAGGACGTGTTCGTTACAGCACTAACGTTTTATTCTAAAACCTAGTTCAGAATCGTTTTTTTGCCAGCCTGCTTGATGTTGAAGGTTCCCTTTTGCAGAAAACCTGAACAGCTACCTGTCTTTTTAAGGTAATACTCAATACTCAATACTTTATTGCATTCCACATGTAAACTTAGGTGGTAAACTTAAAATTAGATCACATGGACAACCAACGATGAATGACAACCCAGTCATAAGTACTTAGGTATTTTAGGATACCTATCGTTAATGTTCTCCGAGGGAAAATTCGAGCCGCGGCGCCCCCACTTACGGAGAGTCTCCAACCCGAGTTGTTGGAGGAAGTGGTCGCAGCCCTCTTCCCGGCGAGAACGGAGTATAGTTCGCCACCGATTGCTTTGCCCACAGCCGCAGAGCCTACAGAAGAGAACGCCATCAGCGTCCCAGAGGTGACACAGGCAGAGATGGGGGCAGGCGTGATGCGGCTCCGGGCCAAGAACGTGGCTCCGGGGACCGACGGGATCCACGGCTGCGTGTTAGCCCTCGCTCTGAAGGAGCTTGAGCCCCAACTGAGAGGACTCTACACAGCGTGTCTTGAGCGGAGCCAGTTTCCCACTTAGTGGAAATCTGATCGTCTGGTCCTGCTCAGGAAGGCGGGGCGCCTCATGTCATGCGGTGTTCCTCAGGGCTCGGTCCTAGGCCCGCTCCTGTGGAACAACGGGTACGACTGGGTGCTGAGGGGCGAGCTCCGACCGGGCGTAGACCTGACGTGTTATGCAGATGACACGCTGGTTACTGCCTGAGGGAGCTCGCACAGGGAGACAGCGTTGCTGGCTACGGCTGCGGTCTCACAGGTGGTGGGCCGCATACGTCGCCTAGGCCTGGTAGCCCTCAGGAAGTTGGAGGCCATGGTGTGCCATGGCCCCACTTCCGACGGCAGGTGGCCAAGTTGCTGGGTGCGGCTGGCGCGCTCACAACGCTGCTTCCTTTTATTTTCTACACGTGTCTCAACTTAAATCCACGATCATTGATTGACCTGAGATCTCAATTACCTATCTCAAATCGACTCACAATGAGCATGTAATTAGAGATTAGGTACGTAATGAATGATTAGGACAATTCAAAAAAAATGTTAATCACCCGAGTATTCTGCTAATTAGCTACCTACAAAGGAATTACCGTGACTGTCATGATGGCCCAGTGGTGAAGACGCCCGCTTCTTGAATACGAAGTTGTGGGTTGGAAACCGGGACACGACAGAAGACTTTTCAAAAACTAACTCTGCAACTAGTAGTGGTTCTGAACTTGATACCAGCTCCGACTTACGAGTTCCACGGAGTGTGAAAAGCGTGCCCGGACTTCTACGCTTTGGTATGGGCAACTAGCTTCATCTTTCTGACTGACCGACTCCTTGCCAAATCAAGAGTTTGGGTTTGTTCAAAGGTCTTGTGATCGAACCCAGACATGCATTTAATCCGCTTTACTTTGTGCAATTTATATGATCGCAATACTCTAGAAACGATAAAGAATAACATTGTGAAGAACCCGCAATATAATAACCCTAACTACTAGAATCTAATCAAAACATCGAACACGTTTGACATTTACCAACCCGCACTCGGCCCGCGGGGCGGATTATGTACGGCTCACTCCACACAGAGGATGCCTGGATCACAGCAGTGGAAACATTAGCTTACCTAAGAGTCCTAAGACAAACTGCCTGACTTACGGTGCTAAAAATCATCGTTAGAAAATCAAAATATACAAATCGAAAAATCGTTATCGCGCAGTAAGGAAGCGAAATTAATCATGTTCGATTATTCGAGAAGAGATTTTCCGCTGCTTATTTAGATAACATCATCTGCCTAGCCTATAACTGTTTTCTGCTCGGCTCCCAGTCTAACCGGATTCTACTGCCTATCCGACCTCCACAACCTAGTTACCTACTGGCATGGGGTCCTTTGAACGATTCCCAGGTCGGGCAAAACTTTTAATGGGTTTTCCCATTAGTAATTTCTTAGTAGCAGCCCAGAGTTTGGAAGTTGACGGTGTGAAACCTGCCTGCCTCGGAAAGCACGTTGAGCCGTTGTTCCTGCGCCTGATCTGTCTCCGGTCGTGTTGGATTGCCGTCCCATCGAACTAGAGAGAGTGCACCTGTGTCTGGCAGCAGGCATCGGCCCTAGCGGACCCCGTCATTGGTGCTGACATCTCTTTGAGGCGCGCGTTGAACACAACGCGCCGTCGACCCGGGCCTGGTCCTTATCGAACGGCGAGCTGCCCATTGCTCGCCGTTCGCAAGCCCACGCCTACGGTGGCCGGGAATCGGCCTGCGATTCCCGACGCCCAGGGCGTCTCCTGCGGCGGCTAGGGGCGTGAGGGCGCGAATTTTGCCTCTCCCTCACGCATTCCGCCTCCTCCTTCGCGAACATTACTGCTTCGCAGAAGGAGGTGACGGCTTCCCAAGCCCGCTCGCTCCGTACCATGTCCTGGACCAGGGCTGGTATGCTCCACCGCGTCCTCCGGGCGATCCACACAATGGTGACACCCGGGCGTTTCCTCCCGCCTTATCCGGAACAGGAACCTCCCGAACGGAACAGGAACCTCCCGAAGCCTAACCTCCCGCCGTGGCCTAAATTCGGTCTGGAGGACTATTATTAGGCATATAATTTTAAGAGCACCGACGACAAACTGCGGTCTAACGACTGTCGTATGAGAGGGGGCTCCACTCTTTAACTCTATATCCAAAATAATTAAGGAATCCACATCACTTCCAACTTTTAAAAGGCTAATATAGCACCACGTTCTGAATAATGTATGTATGTATGTTTTTACGTACATACATACATAAATTCACTCCTCCCCATGGGGGTAGGCAGACATTACAGCATGCCACCGGCTACTATCCTTACATACTCCTCGTTCGCCTCGTTTACGTTCATACATAATGGTCAAACACGCACGCCGGTGGCGAGTACTAGGGAATTGGAACTACCTATTGGAATTAAGAGGCTATTTGGATCGAACTCATTTAATAATAGCACAATTATTATATTAGTCAACGACTTTTACACCTTGACGGAACAGTTTTAAGTGACATATTCTCATATTCTAAACACTTTTATTCGAATATTTTAAACCATTGTCATGTAGGTATACAACCTCCATCAAGTAGGTACTATTCATCGGACTTTTCTGAAGAATATTACCGATATGGTTAATAATATGTCCTCCCATGGCCTCCCACTAAGTTTTTACTGTTTTTTATAGCTTCATTTTAGTTTATCACTCAGCGAAAACATTGCTTATCTGAATAATTTTTATATTTTTCCGCATAAGAGTGAAGAATTGTATTATTTTTGAGTGAAAGTATGCGTAGATACCTATTATTAGATACACTTTATTTTAAGAAAATTAAATGTGTAGGTTATACTAAAATTACGTCCTAATTGATCCATTTTACGTCATAAAAATAAAGATTTTACGCATTTCTAATAATTTCCTATTTAATCGATTATTATGGTCATTATTTATAACTACGATAGGTCGGTAGTACTTCTCTTTATGTGGATATTGTAACATTGTTTTGTGAGCAGCGAGCGGTTCGGGACTACCAAAATGGGTAAAAGAAGTGTTTTTTTTTATCTCAAAATATGTTGTTAATTATGTTTAGTAACATTAAGTGCACTACAATTAATTTTCGCCCTCTACAACGTGTAACATAATTAACGCAAGACCTCATACACCCCAATTAGAGTATTGAATTAAAAGCGTTATACAATGACCAAAACAATTTTATTTTAAAGCTAACTATTATTATTAAGAAAATCGTGTTGACTCTAGCATTACTTTATGCATTTGAAATTGAGTCTTATTGCCTTCAAATAAGATTTAATTTTCTTTGGCTCAATCGGCGGTCAGTATTGCAAAATACATAATTTAAAAAAAAAATACCTCTATTAATAGTTACTGAAATGGATTCAGTAGTCAATTATGAGCAAACTTCTTTCAGGACTTGCGTTTATTCTGTTACACCTTGTATATTCGGACAAAAAAAAATCGTAAGCTGCTTATCAAACGCACGATTGCTGACAATTGCGTGCACTGACTGGACAGGTCCACTCAATCTGTGTGGTTCTTTCCTCAAAAGACCATTTCAGACACCGATCTACATAGCCTTCACATAATCTGACCAAGATTCTGTCTGGACTTTAAAAGAGACTGTGACCTCTGAGTTTGTTTCGGCCTTTCTTCTCAGAGTAGTCAGATAGGAAACGCCGACCTCATCTAGTTTTAACCCTTTAATTCGCAGTGTTAAACCTGAACGACATAGTAAACAAAAAAATCTTGTTAATTTTCTGCTGATATGTTCTTGTTTTTTTTTAAACCAATTCTTAGGAAAAACGAACCGCAATCTAAAAATAATATAGCTGTCAATTCGCGCAAATGTTTTGTCTCTTTTCCTGGCAAGATGGCGCCGAGGACACCTGTCACGCACGGATGTAAGGTAAATAATTTTCGATTTTGGACATTTGAATTTAGTTCATGGATATTGTGCATGAAAAATTTCCGAAGAAATATTGCCTTTATTGATTTGTGTAAAAAACATCGCATTTGAACCACGAATATTCAATCTACGAGCCTGTGAAATGTTATGTTGTTTGTGACCAACATTGCGGAGTACTCAAAAAATTACCGAACATTTTGTATGTCGTTCAGAAACAACACTGCTCTCCTGCTTGTCAAGTACTCCATATATTTTATGTCGCTTCTGAACGACACTGCACTTTTACTTAGGATTTTTTAATATTTCGAACTGCCTACTAATACTATGGATAAATCTTTTGAAAATCCTTATTTGGTATTTTTATTGGCGATTGACCTTTTTGTTATGCTTTGGGTGCGGTTTTGCATGTTTTTTGTTTTTGCTTGCTTCAGATTAAACCAAAATGGCTTCGAACACGTACGATTATGGCACTTGTACCACCTGAAAATGCACCTTCGGATGGTAGTAGTAGCGGCTCTGACGATGAAGTTATCATCGAGAATTTTCAGCAACACGACGACGACGATGACAATATTACATACTGCAGTTCAGAACCAAGATCCTATCCTTCTTCTCTAAATGAGTTGGACATTTTTTCTGACAATGAAGATCGCCAACCAGCTCACTCTAATCCAGTATTATCGGACGAAGAAACTATTCCACTGTCACCAGTCATCAATGAAATGTTTCCTACCGGGCGACCGCAAGAACAACTTCCTTTCATGCTAAATTCGGTATCATTCATCTTATCGCCTTTGACTAGCTCACCAGCAACCACAACTCGTTCAAAGAGAAAGGCAACAACCGTACCTAGGCTTCTGGCAAAACGAGTGAAGAAGTTCGTTAGAAAACCCATGAACTTCAAATTCAAAAAAGTCAAATTTCACCACAGAGCAATCGTAGAATTACCACAATATAATCCTCCTTTTGATACAGGCCTGACAAGCCCTCTTGAATACTTCCAGCATTTTTTCTCTGAAGATATAAAACGATCTCATCACAGAAAACACGAATCTTTATTCAGTTTAACATGAACTTTCGAAAAGCATAAACGTTACTAAAGATGACATAAGTGATTTTATTGGCATAACTCTTATGATGGGTATGGTCCAAATGCCAGCTTACCGTGACTATTGGAGCATACTATTGGAGCGGAAATTGTCCGCAAATAGTGAAGCAGTATAATGCTCACATGGGTGGTGTCGATTTGGCCGACATGTTGGTGTCATTGTATCGCTCCAACTTTAAAACAAAAAGATGGTATATGGCCTTATTTGCTCAAGCACTTGACATTTGCGTCAATAACGCCTGGCTGCTTTATAGAAGGGATTGTCAAAATATCAAGAAACCATTAACGCTCAAAAAATTTAGAATTCAGCTGATAACAGAACTGTTCCAAACAAATAGAATTCGGCACACAGATTCAAAAGAAAATGAAGCGGCTGTCAAGATTAAGGCTCCTGTTGCTCCAAGACCACCAGATTCTGTTCTTTATGACAATGTAGGCCACTTACCAACATTTGTGTCTCAAGGCAGATGCAAGTATTGTTATAAAGGTTATACCAGTGTATATTGCAATAACTGTAACCTTAGATTGTGTATGTTGGAAAAGAGAAATTGTTATTACCATTACCATGTCAACGTATAAATGACGATAAATATGTCGAAAGCTGATTTTGTGATTTTTTTTTCAATAAACTTTGTGTCACCACATTTTATTTTTAATTTTATTTTAAAAATAACTGTCCATTCAAGCCGCAATGTTGGTAGTGTACAACATATATTCTGCAATATACTTATTAGAATGTTTCGCAACGTTGTACCCCAACAACATATGTTTTCTCAAAAAGTATATAAGTTAGATTTTTTTAAACATTTTTATAAAGCCATTTAGACTATAAACAGAGGTCCCAAAAAGAAAAAATAAAAAAACTGCAACATTTTTTTACCTGCGAACTAAAGGGTTAAAAAAAATATGATTGACGTGTAAAAGTGATGGTAAATAATAATAATAATATATTTATTTATTCAGAAAACTACAAAGATCCATTACAATTACATTTATATTGTTAGTATGAACTTAAAAACTATGTTAGTACCTAATAACTAAAAGAGACTTAGTCCTCTGGGTGAGGCTCCACACCAGTGGGCTGTCCAACTTATTGGCTATTACCTCCAGGATGCTGTTACTGCTCCCACGCAATCTACTTAGCAGTGATGCTGTCTTTTTGCGCCAGGTGGCAACAAAGCCGTCTGTATGTGACTCAGCAAACATTGTTGACGCAATGCAGAAGCGTGGCACCTACTTACAGAAAAAAAAACGGAAGTTGCACGTTTTGCTCGATATTTTTTTTTAATAATTTTGACTTGATATTGTGGTGGAAAATAGTATGCACATCGGGTAGTGGGTATAGTCTTAAATTACCTAACTACGTGTTTGTATCTCGCGTCAATCGATTAGGCAATCATTGAATCTCGTGGGGTTGAATCACTTTCCTATTTTGTTTTATTAACGAGTTTGTGTTTATCTGAACTTAATCTAGCTAAAACGTGGATCGCCACTGTAGCGCGCGCCAGGGTGTCTACGCTCTAAGCACTAAGTCCGTAGTTACGGCCGAAATTACGGGCGTTCCCTGCTCCGTATCACATACGGACATAAGATTATTTCGGGGCCCGAACTAAGAATGAATGGCAGCACGATTTGACAGTTGTTCTAACTCCCGGTGTGTTTTTACCCGTTCGAAAATGTTAATTAATCGGGAATAGTTCATTCGAAACTCGAAGTATCGAAGTATTGAACTATTTTCGGACGGGCCCGTATCTTTGTTGACTGGCTTAGAAAGTAGGCCCCAGGATCGCAGTTTACCTAAAACGTATCGCGCGAAAGAATCTCCAATATATCAATAGATATTTATGTGGATATACTTATATCAATTATTGTTGAAAAAATTACAATTTGGATTACTGGTGCGGCGGCGCGGCGCGGCGATGCAGCGCATGCGCGATTTTCATTCGTAGGTAGGTACCTACGTACACACACATGCGGTTCGGCGGTGCGCGCCGTTGCGGCTCTAGCGTCATGTCTTGGTTACACTGAAAGTTATTAAAAAATAAAAAAACCGAATACTATAGAAGCCTGTTAATATTTTTATTGCGTTTCGAATTAGTCTCCGTTCCTTTCTAAGCACCGTCGCATGCGATGGCACTGAAGCAGTGGGCCCACTCTTCTTTAGAGATTTCTTCCACGCCTTTTTCAAATTCAGCCACAGCATCTCAAGGGTTCATAAAACGAATTCCTCTAAGTTTGTCTTTTATTTTTGGAAATAAGTAAATAAAGGTTTCAAGGTTCGCACCTTGAAACCTTTATTTACTTATTTAGGTCAGGACTGTAAGGAGGATGACTTACTAACTCCACACTTTCGATAGACAAATATTCGATAGTCCGTCTGGCGCAGTGAGCTGAAGCGTTGTCGTGGTGGAGGAGGATCCTGCTTCTTCGGCGCTGCTGTCTAACATGTTCCAAGACAACTGGTAAACAATGACTGACATACCAATCTGCAGTAACAGTCTTTCTTCTAAGCCAATTGTTGCGAAATGTCCCGTCCGTCCAAAGAATGAGGCAATCAACTTTTTCCCTTGACTTCTACCCTTCTTTATATAAAATTTATTAAAACTTTATTAAATGCACAAGTAAAAAAAAAATACTGTACAAAGGCGGACTTAATGCCTGAGGCATTTTCTACCAGTCAACCTTAGGGCGATGCAGAGATAAACCATGGCAGGTGCAACATACGGGATAGATAGCTCGGAAATTACTTTAAAATACAAGAATTAATACTAATACATAGATACATACATATTAACTACGTATTCTAACATTGTTAACGACAATTTTGAGTGTATTGACGTAATAATTGTGTTGTCGTGGCTAAGTAAAAACAGCCGCGCGGGTCGATAGATCAGGTAAGCTGTGCTTGCCGGGGTTGGTCCGTGGATGGGTGACCATCTTTACATACCGAGACTCCTCGGTGCCTCGGAAAGCACGTTAAGCCGTTGGTCCCAGCTCTCGTTCTTCTCGCTCTTCGTTCTTCGACAGTCGTTACGGGTTGTCAGAAGCCCGAAAGTCTGACAACCAGTCTTACCAAGGGGTATCGTAATAACAAGTTACTGGGGTTTGGAGAACAGATAGGCAGTCGCTCCATGTAAAATACCGGTATTCAGCTGCATCTGGATAAACTGGAAGCTGACGCCAACATAGTTGGGAAAGGCTATGCAGATTCATTGAGACTTAAATAATGTATATGACAGGATAAGGACTCCAAGGGAAGTAGTCCCCGACCAGTCTCCGGTGTAATTCTTCGTTAATGATAGATAGGTAATTGGTTTTCAATCACAGTACAACACTTAACTCAAACTCAAAGCATTTATTCCAATTGAAACATTTAGGTCCAGGCACTTTTGAATTAATTTGTAACAAGGAGTCGTTCGGTTTGAGTTTTTTGTTGAAGCTATTCGCTCATACCAAGACGATGTAGGTTCCTAATGGAGAAGAACGGGCAAGAAACTCCATGGACACTCTTTTAAATCAAAACATTATGTTACAGAGGTTTCTTGTTTGACAATAACAGCTTTAGTTTTTTTTACACAACTTTTATCATATATCTCCTGCCATTGTAAACGTGACTCTCTCTGAAATTGGGCGGACACACTTGCTACCAAAGTACAGAATCTTATTAATTAGTTAGGTAGTTTAATAAAATCTAATAACAATGCTAAAATTCTTATCAGTTAACTCTTTTAAAATTAAACAATGATAATATTCACAAATGTAAAGGTGTTTTAAGATGAAAGTTTATTTAGTAACTATTAGTAACGTCATTACTTTTTACAACTCAAATATTAGTACTACCAACATTTCCGGTAGTTCAAGGAATATAATCAAACAACAGGTTTTTATAAAAATTATTGTGTGTGTAAAATAACCTTGGTGTGTAAAATAACCTTGTTGTTTGTAAATTATTATTGAAACTGATTTAGTTCTCGTCTCAGCTCGTAATCAATTATAAAATTGAGGTATTGACCATTAAAACGAAATCGCCGCCATTTTGTAAGTAGGTACATCATGGGGGCGCTGTATCATAAAATCAACAATCAAATAATCTGTCAAATGTGGAGGTATGAGGAACAGGGTGTAAAGTTCACTCATACCTCCATAGAAAAGGAAGGATCCTCCGACCAGACGAGTGTCGTGTCTGGTGGACATGGACGCAGCTTTCGAGCAGCTACTTCAGCGTGACATCACCACCATTGCTTCCTCAAGCTTTATAGCGGCGAGTCTCAAAATCATACTCACATCACTTAATCACATCTTTAACAACTCATTTTCATCTAGGTCCTTTCCGTCAATTTGGTAACAGGCTCACATAATACCTCTACCTAAAACTAACTTTAGACCTATCTGTATTCTGCCATTTCTCTGTACACATTTTGGGCACATAGGTCATAGACAATTGATGTTTTTCTTGGCATCAGACTCGATAATATCCCGTTTTGAATCTGGTCTTCGCTGCGGTCACAGTACTGTAACCGGGCTTTTGAAAGTAACTGACGACAGCTGCTGGGCAATGGTGAATGAGTTCCTTGCTGTTCTTGTATTGCTTGACTTTAGTAGCGCCTTCAGCTCAGTGAATATTATCATTTTACTAGTTATCCTCAAATCTATCAATATCTCTTCTTTCACTTTAGGCTAGTTCAGTTCTTATCTTTGGGGACACTCTCAGAGTGTTCGCCTAGAGAAGTATTTCTCTGATTGGTGTAGCCTCACTGAGGGTATTCCTCAAGGTAGCGTTCTTGCTCCTCTTCTTTTTTTCAATTTTCATAAACTTTGTTACCAGAGTAATCTCCTCTGGTTTTCATCTCTACGCAGATGACTTGCAGCTTTACCAACATTTTACTGTAGTCGAAGCGGGTTCTGCAATTGCCACAATTAATTATGACCTGGCTTGCATCAGCGTTTGGGCTTAGTCATTTGGTTTGCAAATTAACCCAACTAAATCGCAGGCCTTGATCACAGGTAGCAGATTCGTTGACAATGCGGCTGATGTTACACATGCCTTTATACATATCTTGATGGTGTTTGCGTTGACTGTACCGAAACCGCTAAAGATCTGGATGTAGTTATTGACTTGTTTTCATGGCGTGCTCAGGTCAATGAAGTCAGGCGAAAGGTACATTTCTCCTTTCATTCGCTGAAATGCCTTCAAAGTCTCATGACCTTGAAGAAATAAAATCTTTGGCACAAACAATTATTTAGCCGATTATAGATTATGCCGACGCCTGCTAACCGGATGCTACTGATGAGCTATTAAACAAGCTTTAAGTCTTGCAAAACCCGTGAATTCGCTTTGTTTTCGGTTTTCGAAAGTATGACTATGTTCCTCGCCTTCGCAGGGAATTCAAGTGGCTCCCAATCCGCCCTCGTAGGAACACTCGGATTTTATGTCTCCTCTTCAACATCTTACACAATCCGTCTTATCCTTCTTACCTGCGTGAACGTTTTCCTTACGATCGCCCTTGCGACGCACCGTGTAGATTACACCTTAGATCTCATCCTCATAAAACAAGCTACTATCCTTATTCCTTCTCTGTCCATGCTTTATAATTGTGGAACTCACTTCCGCCTAGCATTCGTGATTTAAAAACAGAGCATTACTTTTCCTCTTAACTGTGAAGTACTTACTTATTTAAATATATCTTAATTTTTGCATTATGTTTGCATATATATGTTTTAGTTTAAGACTTATTCATATTTTTCTCTTCTAGTCTCACACACTATTACATTTCTTTTTCACTTCTCCTTGCGCAGGCCTGCTGGAAGAAATTTCTTAAGAAATATGCAGTACCTTTGTAATTAAATTATAATCATATCGTATCCCTACACAATAATTTTGTTTTTTTTTAAATAAAAAAATTATATTTGCGAAAAAAAAAAGTTTCGCCTGAAATAACAGTATTTTTGTTTAAACACGAATTAATCTAGTTATATGTATGTCTAAAAACGGGTAATTTTTAACTTAATTAATTTCTATTTGGAAATCATTTCTTGTAAGAATATCTTTTATCATTAATGTTCTTTGCTAAAATTAGGTTTTAGGTAGGTAGGTGACAATTTAAAATAGTGAACATTGTAGTGGCTATCGGGATATAACATAATTACTTCTTTATTGATTGGAACCTAGACTGTCAAATATTTCGCAGTTGTAATTCACTACGAATGCGTGGCTCGCAGACAAACGAAACGTGCAGCTAATGTGGGTGACTTCTCCGGACACTATATAGCAGCGGACGGGCTTTATTGTTTTACGAAAACAAAAGTGTAGTTTGTTTTTACAGATTCCCACCTAATATTTTTGCTGTTATATTCAATCTCTGCTCTCGCTAACCCGAGCCAACAACGTCACAAGAGCGCGTTCCCACATGAGGGAGTCCCTACTGTGGGGGCGTGCCCGGATGGACAGGTCTTCGATATTCATGAAAGAGTAAGTGTTTATTTTGTTTATTACCTGTTGTCCTGGTTTCACTGGCATTCTAGTAAAATCCCGATAAAAATCAGGTATTTTAGCAAGCAGTTGCTGAGGTATCAAGAACACAAGAATTGATAACCAGGCCCAGTTTTGCGTATATAATAAGTACCTATTATTAGCCGTTTAGAGCAGTGTGGTGGCCCAGTGATAAAGGCTTACTTACGAGTTGTAGGTCGTAGGTTCAAACCCAGGAGGACCTACACTTTTTGTGATTTATTTCATCATCACTGTTCACAAAACGGAACAGAAAAACATCGTGAGAAAACATCGTGTTCTAGACCCAAATTTGAAATAATTTGAAGACATGTGACATCTACTAACCGGCACTGGGCCCGCGGATTACGGTCCACTCCCTGAGGCCTGTGTCCCAGCAGTGGGTACGTTATAGGCTGAATATTCAATGTTATGTATTTAGTTGTTTCCTCGTTTTCACTCGCATCCACTATATCATTTATCCGGATTTAAATTTTCGTAGGTCCACTTAATATTATCTGTTCCTATATTTCTAACTTTTACCAGCGGTGTCACTCGCACCGAGACATGATCCATCTATTCTGGGTGCCTAATGTAAATTCGTTCAGCCGTTTAAATATTTATGAGTTTTTCAAGCGGTATGTTACTGAAACGTTCTACACCAGGCAAATTCAAAAATTTTTCAGATTTGCTTGCCAGTTTCTTTAAAAGAATGCAATTTTAATCAGCAATTTTATTAACAATGGATCAAATAGTACATACCTTTAGCGCTCAAACTATTTACTTGTCATGTCAATGAGACTACGCCATCAACTCACTATACTCCACCAACAAATATTGAGAATACGCCATTAGCGCCAAATAAATTTCAAGGCGACGAGCAACGAGACTTTGCCGCCCTGCAATCGTTTTAGCTTACATAATCTTAATTTTATATTTATTGCAGATTTGCCTACCCAGATCTAAGTCCGATAGTCCGCCAGAAACTCTTGCCGACGATACGCAATTAACGTTCAATAAGCGATTTGAAAGTAATGCGACAATTGATGCAGCAGATGATACAACAGCGGAGCCACCTTTGCCACCGTTACCGCCCTGCCATACGGAAATCTGGATGCGACCTGACCCTACGAACTGCAGTCGCTATTATATGTGTAACGCTGGCAAAATAGAGCATTTGACTTGTATAGGAGATTTTTATTTTGATTTTTATTTTGTTAAATCTGGGGTAACTACATTTTGTATTTATTTATTTTATAATTTTTTTGTTACCAACTTATAAGCTTATTTTTTACAGATTTGTCTACCACAAATTATGACTAATTGTAAAGTGTCGACAACGTCTTCGACTAAGAGCAGTACGCCGACAACAACAACAACAACCACTCCGACAGCCACAATTCCTGGCCCCTTGCCACCGTGCGGTTATAATGATGACTGGTCCTTACCATATCCTCCTGACTGTGCTAAGTATTATAGGTGTTATAGCGGCCAACTCATGATAGTGGAATGCCCATACGGCAAAGAATTAAACCCCACACAACATGTAAGTAAAAAAAACTTTGTGTATTTCAAATGAACACTTTGAATACTACCCTGCATAATCAGCCTATAATGTTCCCATTGCTGGGACACAGGCCTCCTCTCGGTGAGAGGGAATGGGCCACGCGGGCCCAGCACGGGTTGGTAGATGTCACATGTCTTCGAATTAGTTGGTTCTAGGATAATTATGCCGGTTCCCTCACGATGTTTTCCTTCGCCGTTTTGAGAGCAGTGGTGATGAAATGTCTGGGTTCGAACCTTACCACCTACAACTCGTAAGTCATGGCCGTTACCACTGGGCCACCACTGCTCGCAAGATTTAGGGCTCCTTCAAACAGACGCGACATGCGTCGCGAATCGCACACGACACAAAGGTACCGCTTGTCGCGCAATGAGTGGTGCCTTTGTGTCGCGTGTGATTCGCGTCGCGTGTCGCGCCTGTTTGAAGGAACCTTTAGAAAATATCCAGCTGTGTAGAGGGTCGTCTCTGTCACTCATACCTGTGTGACAGTCATCATCAGCCTGCTTTTTCCCAAAAATTTTTGGGGTTGGCTTCCAGTATTTAACGTGTAGCGGCTGCCTATCTGACCTCCACCACCGAGTTACTGGGTAACACAATACCCCTTGGTAAGACTGGCTGTCCTTACTTCAGGCTTCTGTCAACCCGGAACGACTTACAGAGGTCTACTAATGACAGCCTTTTTTTTTTGTTTGTTTCCGGGGTGGAAAATCCTCCTGGAGGTCCGCCGCCCTGGGGCGGGCGGTGGGATCTGTCAGACTCTTACTGACTAAAAACCACCCCAGTGTTCCATCTCACACCTATGCCGGAGGTCGCGGGAACGTACTATCCTTCCGCAACCCCCGACTGGTGCCGGCCCGCCGCTGCGGGCCTCTTCGGGTCTGGGGGGGAGTGAGGTGTTTGACTCCCCCCACGACGTCTAAGAGGCGCGCGCGTGGTGTCACCTGGGGTCCTGCCATGATGTGTGAGGGGCGACGGACGTCCCCGAGTCCGTCGCCCCTGGACCCATTTAGGGGGGCTGGAAGAGGGCGTTGTCCGCCCTTCGCCGACGCCCAGTGCGCCTTCTGCGGGCCTGGTGAGTTGATGAGATCTCTCTCTCCCTTTCCGCAGCCTCCTTCTGCGAGACGACTGTTTCGCAGAAGGAGACCACCGCGTCCCAGGACTTGGCGCTGCTGACCATCGACTCGACTATGGCCGGCAGCGACAAGTCACCGCCTATTTCTGAGATGAGGGCACGGCGCGGCTCATCCCAAGCGGCACACTCTGCAAGCGTATGCCGCGCCGTGTCCTCCCGGCAGTCGACGCAGTGGTGACACCGGGCGTCCGGCTCCCTGTTTATGCGACACAGGTACTTCCCGAAGCAACCATGCCCCGAGAACACCTGCGTCGCCCGAAACGACAGGGATCCGTGCCTTCTCCCTAGCCAGCGCTCGAGTGCCAGCCGGACCGCCTCGACGGTGGCGAGGCCGACGTGAGAGCCTGTCCCGCCATTCCGCCACCAGGACCTCGCGAAGCTGAGACCGACGCACCTCCATGTGTCGCTGCATCGGTCTCTCGCCCTGCGCCCTCGCTTCCTCGCGCCACCGATACAATGACGCGAGTACTTTCACCTCGAGGTCCCAGGGCGGGGATACGGTCAGTACGCAAGCCGCCTCGTAGGAGATCGTGCGATACCCCCTGATGACTCTGACGGCCATCGCCGTCTGCGGCTTTCGCAAAACAGCGATGCTGCCGGCCGTCAGGTCAGAGGCCCACACCGGGGCCCCAGTGCTGAGAGTACGCCGTCAACCCTCAGTATGCCAAAAACACAAGGCTGAAACTACGCCATCGACATAATACTGAGGTCTATATCAGAGCAATACTTACAACTGCAGCAGTTAAAAGGTTATTCGAAAGCGTACCTCTTCATACAAACGAATTTACTTTTTAATTCTCTTGTTGACTTTCGTTTCTTGTTTCTTTTCTATATTGTTATGTTTTTCTCTATGTTTGTAACTTCCTCTATCAGTCCCTTAGTTTCTTTCTTTTTACAGATCTGTCAGCCCAAAGAGCAGGCAGGCTGTACCGTAGCTCCCACGACGACCACAACCCCACGCCCCATGCCACCGTGCGGTTATAATGATGAATGGTCGTTACCGTATCCTTCTGACTGTACTAAGTACTATAAGTGTTATAGCGGCCAAATCATGATAGTAAACTGCCCAAACCGCTACGAGTTCAGTCCTACTCAGCAAGTAAGTATAACTTTATACGTTGGGATATTCATTCGTGGTATGCTCATGTGATGCCAAGGAACTTGAATCACTTGAATTGGTTAAAAATAAACACTTATTGTTCCGGGTCTGGCTGTTTGTGTATGTGAGTTTAAATGTTTGTAAATGCACCCACAATACAGGAGAAATTCCTAGTGTGGGAGACAAAGTTTAAAAAAAAGAAGTCGGTCTACATAGTACCTACTATTCAAATATTTCTATTAACAAACTAAAATATGGCGTCGAAACATTCATCCGCATCGTTGTCGACTGGTACTGTACCTAAGAGACTGGCGGCATTGGTACGTTGTATGGTAATGGTCACGGGAAGTGTCAACTAGCTGTTTGAAGATTTCGTTTAACCAACAATGAACTCTGGGACCCCACCACAAGTTTGTTACTTTATTATGTTAGGTTAGGATAGGTATTATATTTTAATAGTTTGTTAGTTAATTAGTATAAGAAGTTTATCCAGTGTAAGTTTATATTTTTATCCTCTTGTAAGGGGGTAATGTGTGAGGAGATAAACTAAACGCGAAATACAAACAGTAACAAAGGTTTATTTATAATATTAACTGATTCTAAACTACAAAGCAAAGATCCTAAGCGAAATCCCTAATAGCGTCGTATGTGTATTATAAGTCGATTGTGACACTGAGCATTCTGGTTAGGTCCCTGAAGTCTTTCGACGTTGGTACCTGGACCTTAATACCCTGTTGGGTACTTTTGCCATTGGTGTAGTCGATCTTTTGATTAACACCCCTTGTCCTAAGTGGACATGGGGGGGAGGGGGGAGCTTCTTAGGAGCGTTAGCAGTTAGGGTGGAGGGGGGGGCGAGACCCTGTGACGGGATAAAAGAGGGGAGATACCAGAAGGGCAAATACGGGAGGGGAGAAGGGGACTCCATGACTTTGCCCTCCGTTGCAGCCAATTTTGTTGCCATCTTATTTTGCTTCCTATTCGTCCCTTTCCCTTGGTCTGGCGTGAAACCATCGTCCTTGGAGGAGAGGGTGGAAAAATTACACTTGGGGATATCACTGGTGAATAGGGTGAATATAAGGGGAGCTAGCACAGAGCCCTGAGGGACACCTGCGCGGATAGGGTGGGGGGTGGATAGTGCCCCTTCGATGTGATATCGAAAGGTGCGGTTAGCTAAAAAGTCTCGTAGGATGAGCACGAGACGGTCTGGCACACCGAGTTTGTAAAGCTTATATAATAAGCCGTTGTGCCAGACTTTGTCGAACGCTTTCGCTATGTCGAAGAAGACAGCACCCGTCATCACACCACGTAGGAAGCCAACGTTTACGTGTTCGATGATACGGTGGACCTGTTGGACGCTCGAATGTTGGGTTCTAAAATCGAACTATTCGTCGGGGATGAGGCCCTTTGTCTCGCCATAATCTCTGAGATGCTTATAAATAAGTCTCTCATAGATTTTGCCCAGAACATTTAACAGATTGATGGGGCGCTAGCTGGTGAGCTCGGTTTTGGGCTTGTCCGGCTTTAGGATGCCGATGACGGTGGCCTTTTGCAAGCTTGGGGAAAGATATTATTGCTCAGAGCACCATTGCAATTATAAGCATTATGAGGTTGGCAGGGAACAGTTGGATCACCCTATTCGTGATTCCGTCTGGGCCAGGGGCTTTACGGGGTTTTAGACCCTTGCTGATATCATGCACCTCGTCTGGGCTGAAGGGATGCAGAGGATGATCTGGGTCTTCAACAGGAGGAAGGGAGGCTCTACGTTCGACTTCCGCGTCGACCTCAGAGAGGTGTGCTTGGTCTACTGGTTGAGAGCTGGGTGTGCATTGGGCCTCAAGACTGTCGGCTAGGCACTGGGCCTTGTCGATATCATCGAAGGCGATGGTCTTATCGGGGCGGACCAATGGGGGCATGGAGGCTACTTGTTGGGATCAGAGTTTCCTCTGAAGTTCCCAAAAGGCCTGGTGGGTGAGCATAACTCGCTTAGCATCTTGTCCCAGTCATCGTTACGCAGCTCCGCTACGCGTGTCTTTACAGATCTCTGTAAATAGCGCATATGGGCTTTGTTAGCTTGGCAGGGAATGTTTCTGTAGGCATGGACAGCCGCGTTCTTCAAAGTCAGCAGTTCACGTACATCGTCCGGCAACTTCCAGCGATGGTCATCTATCGCTGGAACTTCCCTTGAACTTTCGTTCAAGACGAACTGTACGTGTTTCGAGAGTGAGTCGATCGCAGCTGTCGTGTCAACGATAGAGTCAAATTGGTTGGAGATGGAGTCTAGTTGGGCGGAGGATGTGGAGGATTTCAGGCGTTCGCATACTTTCCTTTATTCCGTGACTACTTTTGTGAGGGGGGTTGGTCAGGGTCGTGGAGTCTTAGTCGGGGGGCTAATTTGAGAACTACAGGTCGGTGGTCGGATGTCAGTTGGTGTACCACCTCTATAGAATCCAACACACTACATAACATACAATGAGCGGCCTTATCGCTTTTTGCGATCTATTCCAGGCAACCTTGTAATGGAAAATGATTGTGATTGTTTTTAATTATTGTAAGCTTGTAAGCCGTAGATTTGTAGACCATTTTCTATTTTGTTAAGAACCTGGTACTTGTTGACAGGCCTACACTGTCTCTAAAAGCCAATAATTTTAAAAGAGTAACCATAGTTTCTTGCCGGCTCTTCTTCATAGGAAACGATCAATTTGGAACCGTGTACCTAGCTTCAGATTTTTCATAAGTGCCCATGTCGAAATGTGTTTATATGAAATAAAATATATTGATTACTCGTTTTTTGGGCTGCGATAAAAAAAAAAACATTTATACTTAGCATGTGTTTCCATCTCTGTCTTTCTCTTGTTGTTTGAAAATTGCACGACGGTGACAAGAATACTGCTTAGCCATAGCATACTCAAAACACAATGTATGCATGCAATCAATGTGCTAAGGAACGCCTATTTATCTCAGCCATATTGAATTCATGATTCCCTCTATCTGTTTTATTAGTTCATCAAAATGAATTAACTCACTGTTTCGCGCTGTTTTTCACTTTGTCTTCAGATCATCATTCTGCGTAGCCTTTTCCCAACTATTATATGTTGGGGTTGTCATCCAGTCTAAACGGATGCTGCTGAATACTAGTATTTTACACGGAGCGACTGTCTATCTGACCTCCACTTTGTCTTCAGATACTTGTCATAATTTTCACACTTTTTAAACATCATTTATAATATACATATATGTATACAGAGTTGATACGACAGAGGGGCATTAAATTACACTACGTATACTCGATACGATATATAATAAAAAAGCACCAAAAAGGTGTTTCTTTTTTTTCAAACAGACTAAATAGCTTACAAATCAGAGTAAAACGCAACCACCCTTTGTAATGAAAGTGCAAGTGTGTGTGTTTATAATGCTTCCTTGTTAGCATTGCCATCTTTGTAGCGAACATATTTGGTTGTACTTGTGACATGCGTCAGACATAATCAGCTTTTAGGAAAGATACATCGCGTTCAAACATGGCAAAAACTTAAAAAAATCATTTGCGATAAAACTACTGCTCCTATTTAATTGATTTTTGGTACAGAGTTTGAAAATGGTGTCCTAGTATAGGCAGTTTAAAGGAAAGCCCCTCTGTCGTATCAACTCTGTATATTATTTTTGCAGATTTGTGTACCGCAAAATGTGTCCAATTGTCTAATGCCAGTGAGCACTATTCGGGCTAAGCCAACCACTAACTTGGACTCCAGGCCTCCTTGTGGCCGTGGGCGCGTTCCTTGAGGCGGCGGCCAGCCCGCTGGTTGAACGCGCCCCAAAGGGTCATGGCCATCCGGCTGGTCCGGGGATACCGTACGGTCTCCGGTGAGGCGGCGAGCCTCCTTGCCGGATTACCGCCATGGGATTTGGAGGCAAAAGTCCTCGCGCACGTTTGGGAGTGGCGCGAGGAGGCGAAACGCCGGGGCGTAGCTCCGCTGCCGCGAGAAATCACGGTACAGCGGACAGAGCTCCGGCGGGATCTCAAGGCGGCATGGAGAGTGCGATTGTCGCAACCCAGCGCTGGGCACGCCACAATTGCGGCGATAAGTCCCCTCTTTGAGGAGTGGCTAGAGAGGCGCCACGGCGTCCTCACCTTCCGCCTGACGCAGGTCCTCACCGGACACGGCTGTTTCGGGAGGTTCCTGTTCCGGATAAGGCGGGAGGAAACGCCCGGGTGTCACCATTGTGTGGATCGCCCGGAGGACACGGTGGAGCATACGGTGGAGGTCTGCCCGGCTTGGGCGGAGCACCGCCGTGTCCTCGTGGAGGCGATTGGCGGTGGCGATCTCTCGCGTCCGGCCTTGGTCCAGGCCATGGTACGGAGCGAGAGGGCTTGGGAAGCCGTCACCTCCTTCTGCGAAGCAGTAATGTTCGCGAAGGAGGAGGCGGAACGCGTGAGGGAGAGGCAAAGTTTGCGCCCTCACGCCCCTAGCCGCCGCAGGAGACGCCCTGGGCGTCGGGAATCGCAGGCCGATTCCCGGCCACCGTAGGCGCGGGCTTGCAAACGGCGAGCAATGGGCAGCTCGCAGTTCGGTAAGGACCAGGCCCGGGTCGACGGCGCGTTGTGTTCCACGCGCGCCTCAAAGAGATGTCAGCACCAATGATGGGGTTTGCTAGGACCAATGCCTGCTAGGGTTGCGGAAAAGTCCAAGAGGGTTACCGTGGCCCCTGGCACAGGCAACTGAAGGAACACGGGTGGGTTTTAGTCAGTAAGAGTCTGACACGCCCTCCTGCTCTGCCCAGAGCGGGAGAAGTTATTTGATGATTTCCCACCCACAAAAAAAAAAAAAAAAAAAAGGCCTCCTTGTGGCCCACGCGATGACTGGAACCGGCAAGACCCTTATGTTATTACGGTGAAATGATGCATGTGACTTGTCAAATTAACTATGAATTTAGTCCTACACAACTTGTGAGTCAAACCCTTGTTGTGTTACCAAACATTTATTTGACCGATATTTATAAACGTCACATAGCCCATGCTTTGGCTTAGCATTGTTTCTGTCACTGTCACATAACTGTCAAACTACTAGTGCAAGATAAAGATGGGAACATATCTAAGCGAAAGCACGTGCTAAGAATAGTTTATAAATTTTGGCCTCAGTGTTATTTTATCACTTTAATCCTGCACCACTGTTTCAACCAGAAGTACTGTCTGCGCCATTTCTCCTTTTTAATTAATTACTCATTTTGTTTTAAAAACAATAAACCCATTTCACACATTGCAACACTCAACATAAATCCCTCATTCGAAGAACATTCATTTACTCTCATTCAAACTCCTCTCCGCTCCGTTAGTGGACACGCCGACCAGGTGGGTCAGTGGATCGTCTTAGGGGCGGAGCTTCTTTGTCCTCAATATAGTCTTTGACAGTATAATAGGCTTTCTGGCATAGTTTCCCCTTTATACAAGATTTGAATTTATTAAGACTAAGATCTTGAAGGTTGCTAGGAAGTTTATTATAAAAACTTATACATATCAACGAGCCACCTATTTTCTTTACCCTGGTTGTAGGAACAACTGTGTACTTTAAAATAAATTATCGCAGATTCATTCCACGAGACTGCGAATTTCGAAGTGATATTTTGTTCGTCATATCATAATTTTATTTTTTTATACTTGGAACTCCAATAAGTGTTCGGGAATAAATATAATTAATTATCAAACAATTTTCTTGGAATTATAATAGGTAGAGCTAAAATACCTAAAGGTCAAAAGAGAACAGATACAAAGTGGAGACTCCTTACGACAAAATATTTTTTCGGCACATTACTTAAGTACAACTAAAAGACAGACTTAAGACAGCAAGTTTGGCTATTCTGGGAAACGAAAACATGAGGCGGACCCAGTTCTTTACCTGAATTACAATAGAAAATGTATCTAATTACTGGTTTTTTGAGAACGTTCTCCTTGTTTTTGAAGTCGGTTAAAAAGGAAAATGAATTCAATTAAATTATTGTATTAATAACATTAATATTAAATGTGATTATGTGATGTCCTGAAACTCAGTACCTACAAAAAAAAAAAAAAAGAATGTCGTAAGGAAGTCTCCACTTTTTTTGTCTGTGTTCTTTGAACCTATGGTATATTAGCTCTACCTATTCCAACCACTGGTAATAACATTATAAAGATCTTATAAATAGTATATAGCGCACTTAGGTAATTTTTGTTCTTTTCGCTTTGTCAACAATGACATACAAATATGTTATTAAAAATTTGTTACATATATAGAAAGTTTAATAAAGTAAAATTATTAAATTAAATAAGTTATACTATACAGCAGCAGCAGCGGTGTGGTAGCAGGTGTCATCATTCTTTTGCCCTTATCTCAATCGCCGCAATGTGTCTTCTTCCTTCTTAGTTCTCTATTCGTCATCTCAATAGTTACCACTTTTCTCGCCATAATAATATCATCTTTCATCTTTTACATCTTTCGTTGGTAGCAGCGTAACACCAACCCACCAACATTGACAAAATCAAAATTTCAATCAATATTGTTTTATGAAAATATTTATTTAATAATAATAATAATTCATTTTTATTTCGGACACAAAAAGATCCATAGAGTGTTAGTAACATATTAAATAGCTTATTATCTAGTGTTAGTACCAATTGACCTCTGCACAAGAAAAATTACGATTGGAGAGCTATATAATAGCTCTCCGCTACAGTTCTCAGGATGCTGTTGCGACTGTCTCTCACTCTCCTGAGTAGCGAGGCACTTTTTTTACGAATGATCGCGTGAAATCCGTCGGTACGAGCCTGCGCAAACATCCCCGACGCACTGCAGTAGCGAGGAAGTCTCAACAACATCCTGAAGGCATTATTATATTGGACGCGCAGGACATCTAGCTACCTTTTGGTGTAATTAACCCATAGATTACCCGTGTACAGACTCTGGCAGTAGGTCTTGAAAAGAGTTATATTTGAGCTTATTGCCATTTTACAGGAATGTCTCCTCAAAGACATAGCAGGTTGTAGTATATCCCATAAAACGAGCAAGTCGATCACAACTTTGGACCCTTTGGACCCTTTTGACCCCTGGCCACTGTGTGGTCCTTCTGACTACTGGTCCCGGTCCGAACCAGCGAACTGCAACAATTGCTATATTTGTTACTATGGGGAAATCATAAAAGCAACGTGTCCGTACGGATACCAATTCAGCCCTACACAGCTTCTAAGTACTGCTTTTTTTTTCTTCGCCCAAAAGGCACTGACTACAAAAAGCTATTTTCATTTCACAATTTGTTTTTGGTTTGTGATGTATTGTGAGTGCCGAGAGTACGCCATTAACTCTCAGCAGGCGAACCTCATCGAGTAATGAGACGATTATGCATAAAAGACGAGTGCCAGGAGTACGCCATTTACTACCAGTACGCCAACAAAAAATACAGTGATACCTAAATCGACTTATCTTTTGACAACAAGGCTGTGATGACTACCCCAATTTTACAACCGAGAAGATGTCGCAACTTTGTTCCCTAAGATAAAGGAAACGCCTAGTTTAGGGGTCAGCGTCCAAACCGTCCTTTTACAGTCTGATTATAAATAAATAAAGAAATCGGAGTACGCCATTATCAAAAAAGTATTAAGACTACGCCGTCACCGTTTACTTAATAGGCCCTTGATCTCGGGTCCTTTCTGTGAGAGGGAGCGGCTTGTAATCCACCATGCAAGTTGGTTGTTGGTTGGTTGGTTGGTTGGTGGTTGGTGTGTGTTCTTCGAATATTATGTTTATTATATTTTTTGACCCTCGTACAATTTCGCAGGAATGCCTCCCAGAAGAGATCGCAGGCTGTAGCATATCTACAACTACAAGCAAGCCAGTCACGACCTATTCCCCGAGGCCACCTTGTGGTTACTATGACAGCTGGGTCGTACCCGACCCCACTTCTTGCCGTCGCTTCTACCAGTGTTATTATGGCGAAGTTATCACATCCAAGTGCCAACATGACTACGAATTTAGTCCTACATACATGGTAAGTAAAGTTTTAAATATTTATTAATCCGTTTCTTTATTTTCATACATATAAATACATTTTTAATTATTTTTTATAAAAACATTTAAAAATATAAAAATAGTAGTCCGCTGGTATCGGGAGCAGGGTCCAAGCTACCGGTGGTTAGGGCTGCAGAGACAGGAACCTCCTCACGATACGAGCCGTATCGAGGAGTACTGCCTTCTGAATCAGGCCCTTGATCCAACCGCCTAACGAGAGCTTCGAGAGATGTTGATCGAAGCTTTCGGCCATCAGGCCATTGGCCGATACGACAATCGGCACAATGACAGCCGACCTCACATTCCACATGTCAACAACCTCGTGTGCTAAATCGAGATATTTAATTTGTTTCTCTTTCTCAGCTTTCACGAGGTTCTCGTCATGTGGAATGAAAACATCGATAATCATTTTGCGGCGCGCTAATCGATCTATAACCACTATATCAGGCTTATTGGCGACAATAGTCCTGTCAGTAATGATAGACCGATCCCAGTACAACGTGACTTGGTCATTTTCGAGAACTGGGTCGGGCGGATACTTGTAATACGGTACCTCAGTATCCACAAGTTTATATTTTAAAGCAAGTTGCTGGTGAATAATATTATTATTAATATTATTATAGCATTAATTTCAGGCTACGCCCATATAGTTAGTAAAAATGGTCTTAAAAACTAGTGTTAGTAGACATACATGTTTTATTTAGTACGAAGTTTCATCATATGTCGCAGCATTGGAGACTCCCATCTATCTGCGAATAAACTCAAGCTGATAGTGTTGGTACTGCCACGAAGACGAGCAAGCAGAGAAGCGCTTCTTTTACGAATGATGGCCTATCCGTAAACATTTTTGACGCACTACATACGCCATGGCAGCCCCAACAGTATCCTGAGTGCGTTATTATACTGGACGTGACACGCAGATCGCTATATGCACGCAAACTATAACTAGTCCATAGGCTGCACGTGTAAAATGACGAACAAAATTACTTAAACAAAGTAATATTGACCGCCTCCGTACATCGCGCAAACCTGCGAGCCAGCATGTTGCAGCGTACCGACAGCGACTTACGTTCCCTGTCAATGTCCTTGTTATCTTTCAAGTCGTCGGTAACCCAATGACCCAAGTAGGTACTTAAAATTGGTCACCTTATATATCCTCCATATACAAGTTGATTGGAAGATGGGTGCAAAGCTTTAAGGCGAAGATAGTACAATTTAAGCCATGGTTGTCTTAGACGAAGTCTTACAATTTTTTTTTAACCTAATTTTTAAGATTTTTTTCGAAAATTGCCAAAATTTTTACTAAACTGGTTATTTATAGCTAAATTTAATGATAAATGAATTCATTTTTATTTTATTTAATTAAAGTAATGTGTAAGAAATCTAGCAAAACATGTTTTAGGCCTCTGTGTCGTTAGACATTTTTTTTACAGACATTTAAAGTTCATATAAATTAAAAAAATCATAAATCATTTTTGAAAACCTTATTTAAAAAAAAAACGAAGGGTGCTTTTTTTGTTCAAATATTTTTGAAAACATGCGTGATAATCGCTCTTTCCTTTGAGGTATCATTTACGAGGATATTTTACAAATTATTGAAATTAGGATCTACAAACCAATTTGAGGGAGAAATTTTAAATTTTAGGCAACAAAATTTTTGCAAAAAAAAACTTACGCTAAGCTTACTTTATGTGTTCGAAATGATAATTACTTAAATTTTAAGAATTTTTTGCACATGCCAATTGAGGGGATTATCTAAACAATGGCCGCCGCGCGCAGTGCGGCACATGAAAGAACCGAATTGAAGGGATTATCTAAACAATGGCAGCAATGCGCGGTGCGACGGCATTTCCAGGTAGAACGCCCAGTGAATAGAAAATAGCGATAAATACGTTGGTTTTTACAGCAAAATGGTATTAGTTACTAAGGCAACAAAATCGTGTTTTTATTTAGTTAGGGTTAGTCAGTCTGTGTCGAAGCGGTCAACTTTTACTTATTACAATTAGTTGAATTAGTCAAACTACAGCTGCCCATGTGAGAGGACGTTGTCGTGTTGATTCGCAATTTACCGTGTTCAGTTGTAGCCCTTTGGGTTCCTGCACGTGTTGTTTGCGTTAGTTTTGAACATTTTTGTTTCACCGTGTCCAGTCGTAGCCGCAAGCTCCTGCACGTGATGGTTTTTGAGTTGTGTTGAGTTGACATTTAGTGCGCTCCTACGCCGTTTTTCTTAATTGTTAAGTAGCTATGGCTACTTTTTCCAATCAGGAATATTCGGATATCGTATTTATGTATGGCAGAGCAGATGGCAATGGATCCTTGGCGCGACGGATGTATCAAGAACGCTTTCCGAATCGCAGGATACCGAATGTGCGAGTGTTTTACAACACTTTTCGTTGACTTGCCGAAGTTGGGTTTCACCGCGTGGAACCTGGAGTCAACCCAGGCAGACATGAAACTGACGTCGAAGAAAACATTTTGGCAGCATTTCAAGCAGATCCTACTACCAGTACCAGAGCCGTAGCTCAAAATCTAAACATTTCACAATGGAAGGTGTGGCATACAATGCACCAAAATGACAAATATCCGTTCCATGGTAGGGGTGTGCAAGGTCTGGAAGAGCAAGATCCCCAAAGAAGAATACAGTTCTGCCGTTTCCTCCTCAACAGAGACATCGAAGATGCGTGGTTCCTGAAATCAATCTTGTGGACGGATGAAAGCAAATTTTCTAGGGAGGGCATTACAAACTTTCATAACCTCCATGAATGGGCCGACAGAGACAATAATCCACATTTTAAAAACGAGTGTCGTTTCAGGGAAAATTCTCTGTCAATGTATGGGCTGGAGTAATTGGCAGGACATTGATTGGGCCCCACTTCTTACCGGATAATTTAAATGGTGAAAATTATTTGCACTTTCTACAATTCGATTTACCAGTTCTGATAGAGGAAACCGGTGTCCCGATATTCGAAAGAGACCGAACAGTCGTCTTTCAGCAAGACGGCTGTCCAGCGCATTGGACGTTAAATGTAAGGGAACACTTAAATAATTGCTTCCCTGACAGCTGGATCGGCAGAGATGGACCCATCCCTTGGCCCGCTCGCTCACCAGATCTGACCCCGCTGGACTTTTTCGTGTGGGGCCGGGCCAAGGAACTGGTGTATACGAATGTTGAAATAAACACGAGAGAAGAATTGATGGAGAGAATTAATTCAGCGTTTGAAACGATGAAACTGGAGATGATGTTGAAAATAACAACAACAGAAGTGAGAAGACGTAGCCGTGCTTGTATTAGGAATTATGGCAGACATTTTGAACATGAACAATAAATAATTTAGATTCAAATGTTGTTTTAATTACTCCGCCTAAAATTTAACATTTCTCCCTCAAATTGGTTTGTAGATCCTAATTTCAATAATTTGTAAAATATCCTCGTAAATGATACCTCAAAGGAAAGAGCGATTATCACGCATGTTTTCAAAAATATTTGAACAAAAAAAGCACCCTTCGTTTTTTTTTTAAATAAGGTTTTCAAAAATGATTTATGAATTTTTTAATTTATATGAACTTTAAATGTCTGTAAAAAAAATGTCTAACGACACAGAGGCCTAAAACATGTTTTGCTAGATTTCTTACACATTACTTTAATTAAATAAAATAAAAATGAATTCATTTATCATTAAATTTAGCTATAAATAACCAGTTTAGTAAAAATTTTGGCAATTTTCGAAAAAAATCTTAAAAATTAGGTTAAAAAAAAATTGTAAGACTTCGTCTAAGACAACCATGGCTTAAATTGTACTATCTTCGCCTTAAAGCTTTGCACCCATCTTCCAATCAACTTGTATATCCTATGTATCTCTGGTGTAGTTGGGTATCCTATAGCACCTGCTTTAAAAACCATTATTTCGCTCTTTTTGGTGTTATACTTGTGTCCCTGAGCTACCGCGTAAGATTCACAGATTGACACCAGTCGCCTCGAGGCACCGATCGACGGGGTCAGCAACACCATATCGTCAGCATAACTAATGTTATTAACACACACTCCATCTATATGACAACCGATATTAGTGTTGCTGAGATCAACGATCAGCTGATCCATGTACAGATTGAAAAGTCGAGGTGAGCTCAATCCCCTCTGCCTCACCCCGCAGTCCAACCGATACACGTCATAGAACGACCCCTCCCACTTCACACTGTTTTGTTGATTATTAATTTGTATGTTCTTTCCAAAAGCCCATTCAAGGCGAAAACGTTGTCGTCGCCGGGTACCATCGCTTCCCCATGCTAGTGCTCGGGGACTTCAACGCCAAAAATCCGGCTTGGGGTTCCCGTTACACTGATGTGCGGGGCAGGATGGTGGAGGACTGGGCTCTGGAGACAGGCGTAGTCGTCCTAAATCGGGGTTCTGTTCCCACGTGTGTGCGGATGCGGGGTGAGTCTGTGGTGGACATCTCGTTTTCCAGCCCCGCTCTGTCACAGCGTGTCATTGACTGACGAGTCATGGAGGAGGTGGAGACCTACTCCGACCACCGGTATATCCGGTTCGACGTCTCCGCCCAGACCTCTAGCGCGCCGATCCAACAGGCCCCGAGTGGTCCGCGGTGGGCGCTTAAGCAGATGGACCGGGAGCTGCTCCTGGAAGCCTCGATCGTGCAGGCCTGGGTGTCATCACCGGACAGGCCTGCCGATATTGACGATGAGGCGGAGTGGTTCCGGGAGGCCATGTCCGAGATTTGCGACGTGGCAATGCCCCGAGTCCGTCCAGGAAGCGCCCGACGTCAGGTGTACTGGTGGTCGCAGGAGCTGGAGACGCTACGCAAGGCGTGCGTCGAAGTGCGACACCTGTACTCTAGGCACCGTACGCTCCGCATCCGCCCTCCGGATGCGGAAGCGACGGAGGCGGAGCTGTACGAGGGATACAGAGTGGCGAAGACCGCCCTCCAAGAGGCTGTCCAGCGTGCCAAATATACGGCCCGCGAGGAGTTGGTGGAGACTCTGAACGGAGATCCATGGGGGCGCCCTTACAAAATGGTGCGGAATAAACTCCGCACCTGGGCCCCCCCGCTGACGCAGTCTCCGCGCCTAGCTGGTGGAGGAGGTGGTGAGCGCTCTGTTCCCTTCACGGGGGGAGCATACTCCCCCGCCCATGTCTCCGCCGCTCGCGGTGCCTGAAGCGGACAACGCGGATGACGACGACACCCCTGAAGTGACCGGGGTAGATATGAGAGTGGCGGTAGGTAGGCTGAAGGCCAAAAATACCGCCCCAGGACCCGACTGCCTGCCAGGGAAAGCCTGGGTCCTGGCCTCGACGGCTCTTGGGCCTCGACTGGAGGCGCTCTTAAGTGCATGTATGGAGAGAGGCCAGTTCCCACTCCGTTGGAAGACGGGGAAGCTGGTCCTCATTCGGAAGCCAGGGCGCCCATACCGGCCCATTGTGCTGCTCGACGAGGTCGGCAAGCTCTTTGAGAGAGTAATTGCAGGCCGCCTCGTCGGGCACCTGGTGAGGACGGGGCCGGATCTTGCGGATAGTCAGTTCGGCTTCCGCAAGGGGCGCTCGACGGTGGACGCCATCATGCGCGTTAGAGCCCTCACGACGCGACGGGGGACGCAGTGTCTCGGGGCGGGGTTGTCGTGGCGGTGTCACTCGACATCGCCAACGCATTTAACACCCTGCCCTGGAGTTGCATTGGGGAGGCACTCCGGTATCACCGGGTGCCAACCTACCTCCGTCGAATACTCGAGGCATATCTGACGGACAGAGCCGTCATCTACCCCGGTCGCGACGGGGAGTGGAACCGGCGAGAGATGTCGTGCGGTGTCCCACAGGGATCGGTTTTAGGCCGCTCCTGTGGGACATCGGTTACGACTGGGTGCTGCGGGCCGACCTCCCTGATGGTGAGCTACGCTGACGACACGCTGGTCCTGGCGCAGGGGAGGTCGCATCAGGCGGCGGCCGACGCGATGACACGCGGGGTTGCGATAGTCGTGGAGAGGATCCGGCAATTGGGTCTCGAGGTGGCTTTGCACAAGTCCGAGGCCATGTCTTTCCATGGGCCCCGGAACAGGCTACCATCGGGATCCCAACTAACGGCAGGAGGGGTTCACATCGGCGTCGAGTCCACGATGAAGTACTTAGGACTCGTGCTCGATAGCCGGTGGAACTTCGTGGAGCACTTCCGACGTTTGGCCCCCAAACTGGAACGGACTGGGGCCGCCCTCAAGCGGCTCCTACCCAACCTGAGGGGTCCAAACGCCTCCTGCCGGAGGCTTTACGCGGGGGTCGTGCGGTCCATGGCTACATATGGGGCCCCGGTGTGGGCGCGTTCACTGCGGCGGAGAGCTGCCCACTTTCTGAACGCGCCCCAAAAGGTGGTAGCCGTAAGGCTGATCCGGGGCTACCGCACGATCTCGGGCGAGGCGGCAAGCCTCCTTGCCGGACTGCCGCCATGGGATCTGGAGGCGATAGTCCTCGCGCGCCTGTATGAGTGGCGCGCGGAGGCACTACGCCGGGGGGAAACCCCGCTTCCGCGGCAAATCGCGGCGGAGCGGACGGACCTCCGGCACGATCTCATGGCGGCATGGAAAGAGCGACTGTCGCAACCCAGCGCAGGGCACGCCACGATAGCGGCGGTAAGACCCCTCTTTGAGGAGTGGCTAGAGAGGCGTCACGGCGTCCTCACCTACCGCCTGACGCAGGTCCTCACCGGACACGGATGTTTCGGGAGGTTCCTGCACATCATCAGGCGGGAGGAAACGCCCGGGTGTCACCACTGCGATGATCGCCCCGAGGACACGGTGGAGCATACGGTGGGCGGCTGCCCTGCATGGGCGGAGCACCGCCGTGTCCTCGTAGAGGCGATCGGCAGCGGCGACGACCTCTCACGCCCGGCCCTGGTTCAAGCCATGGTCCGGGGCGAGAGGGAGTGGGAGGCAGTCACCTCCTTCTGCGAAGCAGTCATGCTAGCGAAGGAGGTGGCGGGACGGGAGAGGGAGAGAGTCTCCCGTCCAAGCCACCGCGGTGGACGCTCCGGGCGTCGGGAGCCGCGTGACGACTCCCGGCCACCGTAGGCGCGGGGCTGCGGGCGGTGAGTAATGGGTAGCTCACCGTCCGATCAGGACCAGGCCCGTGCTGAACGGCGCGTACGTGTTCCACGCGCGCCTCAAAGAGATGTCAGCATCGAAGAGGGGGCCCACTAGGGCCCAAGCCTGCCGGGAAAGCGGGATCATCCGAAAGGGGTACCGCTAACCCGGAACATAAAGGGCCAAGGAAGGAACACGGGTGGGTTTTAGTCAGTAAGATTCTGACACTCCCTTCCGCTCCACCCAGAGCGGGAGGAGTCATTAGAAGATTTCCCATCCTCAAAAAAAAAAAAAGGCGAAAACGTTATAATTTTTTTTTTTCATAACTTATCGCTCGTCTATCTCTATTCCTAGAAACGTTAGGTAGAGGTGTAAGTAACAACAATGTTTTGCATTATGCCGCCAGATATGCCATATATTGGGAACAGTTTGTCCGGCCTAGAGATCGAACCTAGGAACCCCATGCTCAGCATTTGCGCAAACAACCAAGCCGAAATATACATACGCATTCTCAAGTCCCATTGAGATAAAATTGCTGCTAGGAAACGAATCATATTTTAGCCATGTTAAACCGCTGTTGCCATAGCGCGCAAAGTAAAACAAGTAATTTTTAAAATTATGATAACATGTGTATTGATCGGGACGGAGAACGTGGGGTATTTAAAGATTGGTTAATTTGTTCGTAAAACTGAAAAAGAACAATCCACAGTAGGATTTCTTTAATTATCAATACCTTAATTATGTAAATAAAACTAGCTTCTTCCCCCGTCTTCATTCGCGTGGAAGTCGTAAGATACACCATATACTAAAATAACGGCCACGTTTTTATAAAACTCCCTCAGCCCTCGACACACCGCGTCTCATCGCTTAGCCCGCCTGCGCTTTGACTCCGTTTTCGCTTAGCGTCCTTTCTGACTTTTTTTTTCTATTTTCTCGACTCCTAAAAAGTACTAGCGTGATGTTAAATAACGTATAGCCTTCCTCAAGAATTGGGCTATCACATGCAAAAGAATTTTTCAAATCCGACCGGTAGTTCCAGAGATTAGCGCGGTCAAACAAGCAAAAAAGCCTACTCTTGAGCTTTATTATTAGTAAGTATACATAGATTAGTCTAGATTATAGTAAATAGAAATACAAACGATGTCAAATTAACATTTATTCTTATTTGGTTATCTAACAGAATATTAAAAAAAAAAACAATCACCAAACCTGAACAGCTGTTAGGGGATTGAACTCACGAACCATGGCTTATATGCCGAACGTGGATCCGATAGGCTGTTTAATTCTTTCACAGTGTAACGTATACGTAGTCCCTTGTAGGTACAAATGATACATGATAAATGATTTTATTTCTGTAAGTAAGTTTGTACAAACACTTTTACACGTCGATCATATGTTTAAAACTAGATGAGGTAGGCGTTTCCTATCTAACTACTCTGAGAAGAAAGGCCGAAACAAACTCAGAGGTCACACAGCGTGATAATATTGATATTTTTTAGAGGTTAAATCCGTACCTATCTGTAATATTATGTAAAAAAAAAACGTCTAATAAAATCTTGTGGTAAACTCTGGAGGAATTCGGAAATATTGCAATATTGCTAAACCCCGCATATCAAATAGCGTGATTAAGATTATATAGCATCGTGTGCGAAATCGAAATGGTCGACTGGGGGGTCATCTGCTATCCTTTCAGACCCCTAAACACTTCTCATGCCCTGTGGAGTTTTTTTCATCGACTGCTTATTGTTTTATTAAAAAATACCCAAATTTTACATTCAAATACAAACTTTGAAAAAAATATAAGTCGTAGACTCTGATTTTTAATTTTATTTAGATGTGTATTGTAATACAGTACTTTTAAATTCAAAATTAGTGACATTAGCCGTATCATTTTTTTTTTAATTTAGTCGCAAAAATTCGGACTTCAATTATAGCTGTCCATGTCACAGCTATTTACATGACTATAAATATAAGAAAACAAGAATATAAGAAAACATATTTTACCTGTTTCTCAAGTAACAATTACGCAAAAAGACTTTTTTTCTTTAGAATTTAGTATTTTGTGACTCGATTCACAATTCTAGCGAATTCACAAAGTTGTTAGAATATTTTTATGGCATGTGGCCCATCACTAGCAAGAGGATATACTAGAACATTTTTGAGGAAGTTGGAAGATCCCGGTCGCTTTTTTTATAGCCATGTAAATAGCTGTAACATGGACAGCTTTAATTGAAGTCCGAAACTTTGCGAGTAAATAAATAAAAAAACTATATAGATGGTTATTGTTACTAATTTTGAATTTAAAAGAACATATACATAAAATTCAAATTCAGAGTCTACGACTTATACTTTTTTCAAAATTTGTACTTGAATGTAAATATGGGTATTTTTTTAATAAAACAATAAAAAGTCGATGAAAAAGAATCCACAGGGCATGAGAAGTGTTTAGGAGTCGGAAAGAATAGCAGATGACCCCCCAGTCAACCATTTCAAATTGGCACACGATGCACCAAACATCCTGTATAGCCTATTCGATAACCAGATCTTTAAGAAATATTTGTGCAAAATTAGACCAGAATATATTCAGTGGTTTTTGCGCCAATCAGGAACATACCCATCCAGACAAATGGACAAACAGACGAAAATACTCATCATCATCATCATTTCAGCCGAAAGACGTCCACTGCTGGACATAGGCCTCTCCCAAGCACCTCCACTTCGACCGCTTTTGTGCTTCCCGCATCCAACGGGTTCCTGCGGCCTTGACAAGATCGTCTGTCCACCTTGTGGGAGGCCTTCCAACGCTACGTCTTCCGGTACGCGGTCGCCACTCTAGAACTTTCCGGCCCCATCGGCCATCTGTTCTGCGAGCAATGTGCCCTGCCCACTGCCACTTAAGTTTGGCAATTCTTCGGGCTATGTCGGTTACCTTGGTTCTCCTGCGGATCTCTTCATTTCTGATTCGATCACGCAGGGAAACTCCAAGCATAGCCCTCTCCATTGCCATCACGAAAATACTAAAAACTAAATTTTCGGCATCAGTCCCCCAAAATCGTTCCCACACCTAATTGCAGTTACTTAAAAAAAATAACAATTTACAGTTTTGTCTTCCTTACTATTTTATTATACGAGCATGTATACAGCATGTAACAGAAATGTGTGGCCATATTAAAGGTGGTGGTACAGACCATCAAACTGAACATCTTTCTCCATGGAACCAACATTGTAAGCACTTAAATATGACCACACACACATTCCTGACACACGCTGTGGATAATAATGAACAATAGCACATACTCTTGACTACATGAAATACTGAAAACCAGTATAATATCTAACAGTTTTGTGGAAATTCGGTTATCTGTTAATATTATGCAAAATAGACAGCGTTAAAAAAAACTCACTATGCTGACCCTACAGCGGAACTTTTTACAGACATGTCTCCCTAAATACGTATCAACACCAACCATTACTATCACTACGCCATCTACTACAGCTAGAACAGCGACAACCACCTTCACTACGCCGTCAACCACCCTGCCACCTTGGCCACCGTGTAGTCACTATGACGATTGGGTTCTACCAGACACAGCTATTTGTGCTGATTACTACTTCTGTTTTTACGGTGAAATCGTGAGACTGAAATGTGAAGATGGTTACGAATTCAGCCGTACACAACTTGTTAGTAAAACCTTTGTAAATTTTGTAACAATCCTATACTAAACTCAAACAAATACAAATCTAACCTAAAACACAAACAAAGCAAACTAATACAGACAATCAAACAGTCGAACAAACAAACACTGGAACAAACACAAGCAATCACAAAAAAAAAACAAAACAAACAAACAAATTCAACTTATTTGACGGCGCATTGCTAGCGCCATCTGTTGAAGATACGTCGGAACTAGATTTGACATCTGTCAGTCTAGCGGAGCGTCGAGTCTATGGTCGGCGCCGCCATGTTGAATGTCAGTGGCTTTCGGACTTGAACGGCGAGCGCACGACTGATACGACGAATCGCTTTTGTTCCGCGTAATCCTATGCGTTTATGTTCCGGAATTAATTTGGTTCGGTTGATTTAGTGTTTTTCTGATTGCTAGTGACTCTAATTCGATTAAATTCTGTTCAGAAGACATTTTGTTAAAATAACTTTAAATTAAATAGTTTTGATTGTGACTCGAGTGATTCTTTGCTGCTTCCTACCCACGTTGCCACTTGCTGAAGCATGGCTGACTCTGATATGGACGGGCACGTGCCTACATCAGAAGTGGGATCCCATGAGCTGCCGACCGAAGAAAAACGACCACCTGACGAAAATGGTGCCCTGAAGTTGTTAGGAAATATGGAAGCCTTGCTTACACGCATGTTAGCAACGTCGCAACCGCCGGTGGCAAGTACCAGCGCCCAGTCTAATGCAGTGCAGCTCGTTCAGTTTAATCCCGATGATGCTGATGCGGATATTGAAGGACTTCGACAGTGACCTGCTACATTTGCGGTAGTCCAGGACACCTTGCAACGAATTGTCATGAAAAAGGGAAGGGTGCTGGAGCTGCTGCGAGGAAGGAGGTCAATCTCTGCGAACAATGACTGTCGAGAGGTACCTTGAGGACGTTATCCGGTGAGTCGGTCTCCTTCTTATTTGATAGTGGGTCGTCTTGTTCTTTAATAAAAGAGAGTTTCATTTGTAAATTCCCAGGTACTGTGCGCAATGATCTCGTGTATCTTACAGGTATTGGAGGCGATGAAAAAAAATGTACGTCACAAATTTCGAGTGAGGTAAATCTTGGAGATATTTTGCAAACTTTGACATTTCACGTAGTACCAGATATTTGCCTCATGGACCCCGTTATAATAGGTAGGGACATTTTAGAAAATGGTGTGAGCGTTAAAATAGATAATGATAACTTGATATTTCATTTTAAGGAACAAGCTAATGTTTGCGAGTCGATTGCTACCAAGCCAGACTTTACTCAGATAGATACGGATTTGACAGGTGACGATAGAGACAATCTCATTAAACTATTGAACAAATTTGCTAGCTGTTTCATAGAGGGTGTTCCCCACAGGCGTGTGAAAACAGGAGAGTTACAAATTGATTTATTAGACCCCATAAGACCGTTCAAAGACGTCCATATAGGCTAGCACCAATTGAAAAGCAAATCGTTAGAGAAAAGATTCAGGAACTCCTGGATGCGGGTGTAATTCGGGAAAGCTCTTCGCCATTCGCGAGCCCCATTCTCTTGGTGAAGAAAAAAAGACAACACTGACAGAATGTGTGTCGATTATAGGGAGCTTAACTCCAATATACGACCCGAGCATTACCCTCTCCCTCGTATTGAGGAACAAATAGATCAGCTTAGTGGTGCCCATTACTTCTCCTCCTTAGATGCTCTCTCTACCGCTGGGTTCTCATTAAATCTTAAAAAATGTAGATTTATGAAGAAGAAAATAGACTTCCTGGGATATTCTCTGCAGTGCGGAGAAGTGAGACCAAACTCGCGCAAAATACAGGCTTTAGTAGACTCTCCCCAGCCCAAAACTGCGACGCAAGTCCGTCAATTTTTAGGTCTTGCATCGTATTTCCGAAAATATATCCCTAAATTTACGAACGTTGTTGGTCCGTTGTACCCCTTAACAAAACTGAAGGGTCCTATAAAATGGGACGAAAAATATGAAAAGATACGTAATACCATTCTAGAGATACTTACGTCCGAACCAGTTCTGACGATCTTTGACCCAGATTTACCCGTTGAATTGCATTGCGACGCTAGCTCGGAGGGCTATGGGGCAATCCTAATACAGAAAAAGAACGACCTGCCACATGTTGTGGAATATTTTAGTCGACGAACATCTGAAGTCGAATCCCGCTACCACTCGTACGAACTAGAAACGCTGGCAGTCGTACGAGCGGTTGAACATTTCCGGCACTATCTATACGGCCGACGTTTCAAGGTTTTCACGGACTGTAACTCACTAAAGGCATCGAAATCGAAAACCGATCTAACTCCACGCGTTCATCGTTGGTGGGCGTTTTTGCAAGCATATGATTTCGATATCATATATCGCGAGGGTCGTGGCATGGAACATGCGGATTACCTCTCGAGAAACGCCTTGCCAGACCCCAATAGCTTAGCTTCCACATCGCAAGTCTCTTCTAAACCTATAGCCAAGACAGTAAATTTTGTGGAATTGCATCAGGGTTGGCTTCATGTAGAGCAAAAACGAGATTCAGAAATTCAAGACTTAATAAACAAGCATAACAATAACGATTTTCCCGAAACGGTTGGTCAAACATATGACGTTAGAGATGGCATTCTATATAGGAAGGTTGCAAGAAACAAGATTGTTTCATGGCTGCCAGTCGTCCCTCGCTCCTTGATATGGACTTTGATTAATCACATCCATAATGAATTGCAACATCTGGGTAGTGACAAAACCTTGGACAAACTGTATGAGCAGTATTGGTTCCCTCAGATGTCCAAGTGTGTTAGAAAATTTATTGACTCTTGCATTGTTTGCAAGGCATCGAAAGGTCCTTCAGACGCTCAGCCTATGCAACTACACTCCATTCCGAAAGTATCGGTACCGTGGCACACGATTCATATAGATTTTACCGGGAAACTAAGTGGAAAAAGTGACCGTAAGGAATACTGTTCGGTAATCCGATGATTACCGAACAGTATTCCTTACGGTCACTTTGCGTTCACTAAATACGTGCTATTAGAGCATACCTCTTCATTAGACGCAACCCGTGCAGTTCGAGCCCTTAAAAATGCCGTTTGCGTTTTTGGAACACCTAAGCGCATAATAGCCGATCAAGGTAGGTGTTATATTAGTCAGGACTTTAAGAACTTTTGCTCAGAATATAATATTGAACTGCATTTTATAGCAACGGGCTCCAGCAGGGCAAACGGGCAAGTAGAACGCGTGATGCGCACTTTGAAAAGTTTGCTAACAATCATCGAAAACGACCCCAATAAAACGTGGCGCGACGAGTTAGGAAATGTTCAGTTAGCACTCAATAGTACTAAATCTACAGTCACCAAATTCACGCCAACAGAACTTATGTTCGGTGTCCGATCACACTCTTTAGGCATGTCGAAAATTAGGTGTTCAGGTCCAGATTCAGAACATGAACAGCGTATCGACCTAGAGTCAGCTAGACATGACGCGTCCAAAAATATACAAAGGGCAGCGGAATCCGATACTCGACGATTTAACCAGGGTCGTGCCAGTATCAAGCCGTTTTCAAAGGGTGATTTCGTTTTTATCAAAAGTAGTGAACGTAGTCAAACCAAATTAGATATAAAGTTTAGGGGTCCTTTTGTAATAACTGCAGTGTTAGAAAACGATCGCTACGAGCTGCAAAGTTTATCCGGTTCACATCGTACTTTAAAATACGCGCACGAGAACTTGCGTCCAGTACCTCCGGGTCACGATGGGTTAGTTGAGATATCTACTAGTTTGATGATGGAGGAGGAGGCCATGACGGCGCCGGAAAACGTTGAACTCGATGAAGGTCACCTCGACAGACTAAGTAGTTGTGATACGTTATCTGCAAATTCCGAAACCCTTTCTGCACTATCAGATACAGTTACAGCAGGGTCTGATACCCTGAGCGTTACTTCAGATCACGAGATTATTGAGCATGACGTCCAAATTCAAAATGAGCAAGAAGATTGTTCGTAACTGAGAGGTATGTGACATTTCTGTTCCTTCATATTAAACATGTTGTGATAAAACTGGTCGAAAGGACAGCGTCGTCCGGTCCATGTTACTTTTACGGCTGGTCGAAGGGACACGCTCGTCCGGTCCATGTTTTTGGTAGTTAACGTCTGATAATGAGTCGGTCGAAGGGACAGTGCCGTCCGGTCCATGCCATTGGGGCTGGTCGAAGGGACACACTTGTCTAGACCCTGTCTGTGAACCGGTCGAAGGGACAGTGCCGTCCGGTCCATGCCATTGGGGCTGGTCGAAGGGACACACTTGTCTAGACCCTGTCTGTGAACCGGTCGAAGGGACAGTGCCGTCCGGTCCATGCCATTGGGGCTGGTCGAAGGGACACACTTGTCTAGACCCTGTCTGTGAACCGGTGGAAGGGAGTGTCGTCCGGTCCATGCATTGAAGCTGGTCGAAAGGACACACCCGTCCGGTCCACGTTCACATTGAGAGGAAAGTTGATTAATGGTGGTCGAAGGGACAGTGTCGTCCGGGCCATGCACGAGCGGCTGGTCGAAAGGACACACCCGTCCGGTCCACGTTCACATTGAGAGGAAAGTTGATTAATGGTGGTCGAAGGGACAGTGTCGTCCGGGCCATGCACGAGCGGCTGGTCGAAAGGACACACCCGTCCGGTCCACATTAATAATTGCGTTATGGTTGATCGCAGCACGACGGTATCGTCCGAGCCAAATCTGAGGGTTGGTTGATGGGACATACTGATCGGATTTAGACTGCACTGTTAATAACTGTTAGAGAAAGGTGTCGTCCGGTCCATGCGTGGTCGAAAGGACACACGCTTTCTTGTGTTCTGAGGCACATAGCGACTACTTATAATATTACAGTCATTATGAGAAAAGTGTTATGTCTACTGGTCATAGCTTGTCAGGCTGAACGAGCGGGTTATAAGATAGGTAGATACCCGTGCGATTGTGTGATTGTTACAGGACTGCAAACTGATGCGCCCGAGGACGGTCGAATGTCAGTCCGGCCGTGACGGCGCATTGCTAGCGCCATCTGTTGAAGATACGTCGGAACTAGATTTGACATCTGTCAGTCTAGCGGAGCGTCGAGTCTATGGTCGGCGCCGCCATGTTGAATGTCAGTGGCTTTCGGACTTGAACGGCGAGCGCACGACTGATACGACGAATCGCTTTTGTTCCGCGTAATCCTATGCGTTTATGTTCCGGAATTAATTTGGTTCGGTTGCTTTAGTGTTTTTCTGATTGCTAGTGACTGTATTTCGATTAAATTCTGTTCAGAAGACATTTTGTTAAAATAACTTTAAATTAAATAGTTTTGATTGTGACTCGAGTGATTCTTTGCTGCTTCCTACCCACGTTGCCACTTGCTGAAGCATGGCTGACTCTGATATGGACGGGCACGTGCCTACATATTAATTATTTTCAATTTTTTTTATTTATTTAGTAGATGTAAATGCCTACCTAGGCACATAATTGCACAATACTGTCTCATATGGTTCTTTATTTCTTACAGTTATGTCTCCCAAAAGAAGAAGCTGGATGCATCATATTAACAACAACATCAACGACCCCGACAAAGACTACGCCATCAACAACCAGTATTGAAACTACGCCATCAATAGCCAGTATTAAGACTACGCCATCGAAACCCACTACTCAGACTACGCCATCAACAACAACTCCAATTCCTTGGCCTATCTGTAGAGCAAGTGATCTATGGTTACTGCCTGATCCCGAGGATTCCACTTGTAAACATTTTATTCTATGTGTTTATGGAAAAATCAGTCGAGAGCAATGCCCGTCTGAATATTCCTTCAACTCAAAATTATTGGTACGTGTAGTTTCAAATTATTTTGGCGGACAATCGTTTAAACAACCATAGCTTTTGTATACAATTACCCTGAAAAGCGGTCTCAAAACTATCAACTCTGAAATAGAAAAAATATGTGTTTTACGCGTTTTTACGGTACGGTGACCTCTTTTCAGGTTTTAGGTAAACAAAAACTAAGCTTTTTACACACGCGTTAATTGGGTATCTCTCACGGATCCTTTATAAAAGGTGTAATTAATTAATGAACTAGTACCAATTGTCTACAGAATAGTTATGTCTAACTATCATAACAAATACTATAAACAAGATATTACTAAAAATAATAATAAACCCGAAGTAATATTAACTCGGGTTAGCGATTTAATTTTTTAACAGGTATTGCTTATGTTTACAACAGTAAAATAAAATACCAGTAACTATTTAATACTAGTTACTAAATTAAATGAATGACAAAGACAAAAGGATACTTAGCCGTCGAAATACACCTCCGCATTGCATTCATCCGGAAACGTGCCCAGAATACTGGCAGCATTGCCACGTTGAATGGCAATGCTAATTCTTTGGACTGTGTACGAGCCAGCTCTCTGGTCTGGTCTTGACCAACATTACATTTACAATCATAACCGAGACTTTAACAATATTTTTTATCCAAATTATATTGATAATTTTTCATCAGCTCACTAAGTTTTCACGGTGAGATGCTTACAGAATCGCACTGCAGAAAAAAAAAGCATTTAAGTAAAAATAAGCGGCCAAGTGCGAATCGGACTCGCCCATGAAGGGATTCTTAGCATAATGTTTTTTTTAAAATTTTTATATTTGAGTTGATTGAATGAAAGGTAAATTGCGGTTTACGATTTATGACGTATAAAAAAAAACTACAAAATAGATCTCGTTCAAACCAATTTTCGGTGGAAGTTTACATGGTAATGTACATCATATATTTTTTTTTTAGTTTTATCATTCTCTTATTTTATAACTTACAGGGGGGGGACACATTTTACCACTTTAGAAGTGTCTCTCGCGCAAACTATTCAGTTTAGGAAAAAATTATAATAGATACCTCAATTTCATTTTTGAAGACCTATCCATAGATATCACACACGTATGGATTTGATGAAAAAAAAATTTTCAGTTTCAGTTCTAAGTATGGGGAACCCCCAAAATTTATTGTTATTTTTTCTATTTTTGTGTGAAAATCTTAATGCTGTTTACAGAATACATCTACTTACCAAGTTTCAACAGCATAGTTCTTATAGTTTCGGAAAAAAGTGGCTGTGACATACGGACGGACAGACAGACAGACATGACGAATCCATAAGAGTTCCGTTTTTTGCCATTTGGCTACAAAACCCTAAAAAGAGTATTGCTCCAAAGATCAATGTCAATGATTTCATTTTTTATTTAATAAATGTATTTCTTTTTCTAGATTTGTCAGCCCAAGGAAGTAGCTGGTTGCTCAACAACAACAACTTCAACCACAAGTTCACCGACTACGACAACTTCTATTAAGACAACGCCGTCAACCACAACATCATCAACTACGTTGACAACACCGTCAACAACTAGTACAACTACTACGCCATTAACAACTTCTACAAAAACAACGCCATCAACAACTTCTACAAAGACAACACCGTCAACAACTAGCACAAAAACCACGCCATTAACAACTTCTACAAAGACCACGCCGTCAACTTCCTCTCAGACTACGCCAACAACAACAACTACTACTACTGAACCATATACAACAACAACTAAACCATTACCGGATTGTGACTTTACTGATATCTGGTTACAACCGGATCTAAGAGATTGTGAATACTTCATACTCTGTGTTTACGCAGCACTAACACGACAAAAATGTCCGCCTGGATACGAATTCAACCATGTTGCTTTGGTAAGTTTGCTTTTAAACTTTTTTCTTTTTCATGATGGCACTCATAAACGTCAAAATCAAATAATTTATCTCAAGGCATGAAAAATTTACAAGAAAATGGAATTGATCGATTGATTGTAGTCGCCCCTTCCAAACAGTACTTTTATATGGAGAAAGAATGGGCAAGAAACTCCTTATTTATTCTTTTAAAATGTTTCACAATATTTTGTATACAATAACTATAATTAGGTATATGTAAAGACAATGTACCTAAAAATATTTACTATAATCAATAGGTACTTATAATGACTTCTGATTGGTGAATACCACAAATTTACAATGGTATGCAAGTAACCAGGCATGTTTGGTTACATGTTTTATGTTATTTGATGGCAAACAAGTAAATGGTCAATTATATGTCTAATTTAACATATTTAGATAATATAATAATTGGCAGAGATTGCCGCCGCCAATTGTCTTATACAATACCAGACACATTATATTAATATAACGAGGGTAGTTCACTCATTTGGGGTATATCGTTATCGGAGTCCGAGTTCAACATGGTGCAGGTACGAAATAACAGTCTCAACACTGATTACAACCGTCTATTTATTCACTCCCGTTAACAAATTATCAAAATCTCAAGTAATCAAGCCGATGGAAATGGATTAAGATACGGAAACCCAGTAATTTCGAGACAGGCTGGCAGTACGACCTCATAGACTAATATATATAAACTGAGATACGACCTCTCGAGTTTGTGTCTAACCATCAAGTAAAGTCCCCCTTCGTCACCTATCACGTCAAATACGTCTAATGTCAAAGAATGACAACTGACAGCTGCCAAGCCCTGTATCGTCCTCACCCAAGCATAATTATACAGGGCGTCCCACGGATATGCTGCATGGAGGGAAAGTACCTTGAATATTGTAGATGGAACATTTTACTGAAAGAAGACATTATTTGAATTTAAAAAAACAATTTAAACTGCATTCATAGATATTTAAATAATTACATGGTTGAACCGGAAATCGAACCCGTTACACGAGAAAAATAATCACCCTGTAGCTTTAGCATACCGATCGAAAGGCTTCATCATAAGGATATTTTTTTGCTAAATAACATAGTGTCAAAAATAAAAGGAAGACCATGAATTTTAACATTTTTAATACAAAATTTATTAAATGCTCAAAATTAGTCCCTTACTGTTGAATACAAAGTCGCACTCTTTTGATTATTTCGCTCCCTGTCGATTTTTTGATCTTGTTGTGGTGGATATTTAGAATAATACGTCTAAGTTCTGCTTGTAGCTCGTGGACACTTTCATACTGGTTCTTGTAAACTAAGTTTTTTACTTATCCCTATAAAAAAAATCTAACGGGGTTAGATCTGGGGATCTCAGCGGCCATCTTATTTGTCATTTGTCCCGATCCAGAGATGAAAGTGTTCATTGAGATAGTCCCTTGTTCTGTGACTGTTATGAACCGGAGCCCCATCTTGCTGAAAGTAAGGTTTTGTCGTTCTGCAACCGGAAGATTATTTATCTCATTTCTCAAAATCAAGTATTTCTAAATACCTTTCCGTATTCAAATGCCCTTCGTAAAAATGTACTAAGAGGACCCGGTTTTTTACAATCCCACACCAACAGTCGAACGAAAATCGCACTTGATTATTAGTCTCGCGGATACGTAAGGGATTCTCCCTGTACCAAATTTAATGCGATTATTGTGTCGGTTGTACATACCATTATTGCTGAAGAATGTCTCGTCTGACCAGATAATATTATTTAGAAAATACTGATCCTCTAGGATAAGCCTCTCGATTTCATGGCAGAAAATAAGTCGTCCTTCAGCATCACCGGCCAGTAATTTTGGTACTAATCGCCCTTCAATGTAACTTTTGAATTTGTATTTTTTTAGTACACGGTGTATTTTGCTTTTCGAAATCCCGATTACTTCTTCACCTTCCCTCACTGAACTTTTAGGATTTGCCTCAAAATATATCAAAATGTCGAGTTCATCGTCAGTGTTTATCATTTGGTGCCGCGGTTGTGGTAAGCGATGATCGAAACGTCCCAAATTTTGCAGAGTATCCGCCAACCGTTTCACAAATCGAGATGGGGTATTTCTATCAGGATATCTTTCGTAAGGCTAATGTTATGTTTTTGTGTTTCTAAAAGTATGCTTCCATTAAATCAAAATTATCTTGATACGCCATGGTTATGTAATAAATTCATAATACAATCCAAAAATCCTACAATGAAAATCACATAAACAAAAGAATAACAGTTTGAAAGTGGAACACATTTTTGAATTATTTCTTTATAATCAGCCAGTCGCATTGCGATGGACAAAATAATCTACGTGCCTTTCGGCTCAGGATACGGCTCGACTTGTTGCATACAACCAGGTACCTACTAATTACGTATCTCTTTATCATTTTATCATGCACTTAAATTATAATAGGGAAATGATGCGTACTTCTCAAGTGAGTACATTTATTAGTAATAGGTACTTATGATAATGTCAGCTGTATATCCTTACGGCAATGTCAGCTTTTCATTTTTCTTAACAAAATTTCACATCAAATGTTAAAATTCATGGTCTTCCTCTTATTTGCAACACTATGTTATTTAGCAAAAAATAGTCCTTATGATGAAGCCTTTCGATCGGTATGATAAAGCTACAGGGTGATTATTTTTCTAATGTAACGGGTTCTATTTCCGGTTCAACCATGTAATTATTTAAATATCTATGAATGCAGTTTAAATCGTTTTTTAAATTCAAATAATGTCTTCTTTCAGTAAAATGTTCCATCTACAATATTCAAGGTACTTTCCCTCCATGTGGCATATCCGTGGGACGGACGCCCTGAATATATACTGCTCGACGTTTCCGACAAACGATAATAGACGGCGTTATTCTAAATTAACAATAATCCATTGCCATTCTAATAATCTTGTGTCTGTGTTGGTTCTGCGACAAATATGTTAAATGATAAATGATTTAATTTCTGTAAGTAGGTTTGTACAAACACTTTTATACGTAAATCATATATTTTTTAAACTAGATGAGGCCGGCGTTTCCTATTTGACTACTCTGAGAAGAAAGGCCGAAACAAACTCAAAGGACACAGTCTCTTTTAAAGTCCAGACAAAATCATGGTCAGATCATGTGAAGACTATGTAGATCGGTATCTGAAAAGGTCTTTTCAGGAAAGAAACACACAGATTGAGTGGACCTGTCCAGTCAGTGCACGCAATTGTCAGTAATCGTGCAGCTCATCTCAGAACTTAAGGTGCTCAACGATTCGACGAACAATACAAAAGAAAGGGCATTTGAGTAGGCCGCATAAATTACTCGAACTGCCAGATCATGATTAAACTATCTGAGAAAAATACAAAAAAAGCAATGACCGACATAGTTCTCACATTCACATTCACAAATATTATAATACTTTACAAAGTAAATACCTACTCATGTCATTGTATACACGGTGACATTTGAATTACAGTTTTGCTAGAACAAACGTTGTTCAGACCATGGTCTACTACCATTCTAAAGCTACCACAAAAAAAAAGTCATTGGTTTTCGAAACAAAAAAAAATACAAAGTTTAAAAAGTCGGGATTATCGTTACTCCCTACAACACAGACACTGCGGCAGCGCTCGCGTCTCAAAGTAGTTGTGGTGCGGCGCGGTGCGCGGCTATCGCACGTGACAGCACTGTTTACAGGGAAATGTACCCCCATAAACGATATTTAGTAAGAACTTATTTTTTTACGTCTTACTAGAAAATACCAAAGTTAACTTCGGTAGGTATTTTATCACTGATAAGTTGCTACGTTACGCTTGCCGCGGTTCGTCCGTGGATGGGTGACCATCTTTACATACCAAGACCCCTCCGTGCCTCGGAAAGCATGTTAAGCCGTTTGTCCCGGCTGTCATTCGTGGATCTTTGACTGTTGTAACGGGTCGTCAGAAGCCCGCAAGTCTGACAACCAAGGGGTATCGCATTACCCAGTAACTGGGTTGTGGAGATCAGATAGGCAGTCGATCCATGTAAAATAATGGTATTGAACTCCATCCGGTTAGGGTGGAAGCCGACCCCAACATATTTGGGGAAAGGCTAGGCCGATGATGATGATGGAATACATTTTGACCGCGTAGGTATTGCACTTTTGTTTGAAACAGCAGTATATTTTTTTTTTGAGAGCCTTCGAATATTTTCTACGCTAGAATCATGTGATAACTTCAGGGTTTAAGTTTGCGCATCGATGTCTCTGTGACCCTGTATAACTACTGTCCACTTTCTCGCACAGAAAGATACCATGAGTTCCAGAAGTTGAAACATTGAAAGTTGAGTAGGAGAATGCAAAAAACATGAATATCTGGAGGACCAGTCATTAACATCAACTTAATTTATTTAAAACATATATTCTCAAGCGCCATGGTGCAGTTGGAAATAAACCCAACTAACTCCCTTCCTACTTTGCTTATAATAAAACAGCCATGATTTTCTTATTAACGAAAACGTTCATGTTCTCAATTATTTTACAGCAATGTCAACCAAAATATGTAGCGGGTTGCTCTATAACAACAACAACTTCAACCACAACTAAGCTAACAACGACGAGCACGAAGACAACGTCAACAGCAAGAACATCAACAACTGTGACAACACCGTCAACCACTAGCACCAAGACGACTTCAACACCAACTACTACAAAGACGACTCCAACACCAACCACCACAAAGACGACTCCAACACCAACTACTACAAAGACAACTCCAACACCAACCACCACAAAGACGACTCCAACACCAACTACTACAAAGACAACTCCAACACCAACCACCACAAAGACGACTCCAACACCAACCACCACAAAGACGACTCCAACACCAACTACTACAAAGACAACTCCAACACCAACCACCACAAAGACGACTCCAACACCAACTACTACAAAGACAACTCCAACTCTAACCACCACAAAGACGACTCCAACACCAACCACCATAAAGACGACTCCAACACCAACCACCACAAAGACGACTCCAACACCAACTACTACAAAGACAACTCCAACTCTAACCACCACAAAGACGACTCCAACACCAACCACCATAAAGACGACTCCAACACCAACCACCACAAAGACGACTCCAACACCAACCACCACAAAGACGACTCCAACACCAACTACTACAAAGACGACTCCAACACCAACTACTACAAAGACAACTCCAACTCTAACCACCACAAAGACGACTCCAACACCAACCACCACAAAGACGACTCCAACACCAACCACCACAAAGACGACTCCAACACCAACTACTACAAAGACAACTCCAACTCTAACCACCACAAAGACGACTCCAACACCAACCACCACAAAGACGACTCCAACACCAACCACCACAAAGACGACTCCAACACCAACCACCACAAAGACGACTCCAACACCAACCACCACAAAGACGACTCCAACACCAACCACCATAAAGACGACTCCAACACCAACCACCACAAAGACGACTCCAACACCAACCACCACAAAGACGACTCCAACACCAACCACCACAAAGACGACTCCAACACCAACCACCACAAAGACGACTCCAACACCAACTACTACAAAGACAACTCCAACTCTAACCACCACAAAGACGACTCCAACACCAACCACCACAAAGACGACTCCAACACCAACCACCACAAAGACGACTCCAACACCAACCACCACAAAGACGACTCCAACACCAACCACCACAAAGACGACTCCAACACCAACCACCATAAAGACGACTCCAACACCAACCACCACAAAGACGACTCCAACACCAACCACCACAAAGACGACTCCAACACCAACCACCACAAAGACGACTCCAACACCAACCACCACAAAGACGACTCCAACACCAACCACCACAAAGACGACTCCAACACCAACTACTACAAAGACGACTCCAATACCAACCACCACAAAGACGACTCCAACACCAACCACGACAAAGACTACACCAATAACCACAGTGACTACACCAACCACGACAAATACTACACCAACCACCACAGTGACTACACCAACCACGACAAAGACTACACCAACCACGACAAAGGGTACTCCAACCACGACAAAGACTACACCAACCACGACAAAGGGTACTCCAACCACGACAGAGACTACACCAACCACGACAAAGGGTACTCCAACCACGACAAAGACTACACCAACCACGACAAAAACTACACCAACCACCACAGTGACTACACCAACCACAACAAAGACTACACAAACCACTACAGTGACTACACCAACTACTACAAAGACTACACCAACGACGACAAAGACTACACCAACCACCACAAAGACTACACAAACCACTACAGTGACTACACCAACTACTACAAAGACTACACCAACCACGACAAAGACTACACCAACCACCACAAAGACTACACAAACCACTACAGTGACTACACCAACTACTACAAAGACTACACCAACGACGACAAAGACTACACCAACCACCACAAAGACTACACAAACCACTACAGTGACTACACCAACTACTACAAAGACTACACCAACTACTACAAAGACTACACCAACCACGACAGTGACTACACCAACCACAACAAAGACTACACAAACCACTACAGTGACTACACCAACTACTACAAAGACTACACCAACCACCACAGTGAATACACCAACCACGACAAAGACTACACAAACCACTACAGTGACTACACCAACTACTACAAAGACTACACCAACCACCACAGTGACTACACCAACTACTACAAAGACTACACCAACCACGACAAAGGTTACTCCAACTACGACAAAGACTACACCAACCACGACAGAGACTACACCAATCACCACAGTGACTACACCAACCACTACAGTGACTACACCAACTACTACAAAGACTACACCAACCACGACAAAGGGCACTCCAACCACGTCAAAGACTACACCAACCACCACAGTGACTACACCAACCACGACAAAGGGTACTCCAACCACGACAAAGACTACACCAACCACTACAGTGACTACACCAACTACTACAAAGACTACACCAACTACTACAAAGACTACACCAACCACGACAAAGGGTACTCCAACCACGACAAATACTACACCAACCACCACAGTGACTACACCAACCACTACAGTGACTACACCAACTACTACAAAGACTACACCAACTACGACAAAGGGTACTCCAACCACGACAAAGACTACACCAACCACTACAGTGACTACACCAACTACTACAGTGACTACACCAACCACGACAAAGGGTACTCCAACTACAACAAAGACTACACCAACCACGACAAAGGTTACTCCAACTACAACAAAGACTACACCAACCACGACAAAGGGTACTCCAACCACGACAAAGACTACACCAACCACTATAGTGACTACACCAACTACTACAGTGACTACACCAACCACGACAAAGGGTACTCCAACTACAACAAAGAGTACACCAACCACGACAAAGGGTACTCCAACCACGACAAAGACTACACCAACCACGACAAAGGGTACTCCAACCACGACAAAAACTACACCAACTACTACAAAGACTACACCAACTACGACAAAGGGTACTCCAACCACGACAAAGACTACACCAACCACTACAGTGACTACACCAACTACTACAGTGACTACACCAACCACGACAAAGGGTACTCCAACTACAACAAAGACTACACCAACCACGACAAAGGGTACTCCAACTACAACAAAGACTACACCAACCACGACAAAGACTACACCAACCACTACAGTGACTACACCAACCACTACAGTGACTACACCAACTACTACAGTGACTACACCAACCACGACAAAGGGTACTCCAACTACAACAAAGACTACACCAACCACGACAAAGGGTACTCCAACCACGACAAAGACTACACCAACCACGACAAAGGGTACTCCAACCACGACAAAAACTACACCAACCACTACAGTGACTACACCAACTACTACAAAGACTACACCAACCACGACAAAGGGTACTCCAACCACGACAAAAACTACACCAACCACTACAGTGACTACACCAACTACTACAAAGACTACACCAACCACGACAAAGGGTACTCCAACCACGACGAAAACTACACCAACCACTACAGTGACTACACCAACTACTACAGTGACTACACCAACCACGACAAAGGGTACTCCAACTACAACAAAGACTACACCAACCACTACAGTGACTACACCAACTACTACAAAGACTACACCAACCACGACAAAGGGTACTCCAACCACGACAGAGACTACACCAACCACTACAGTGACTACACCAACTACTACAAAGACTACACCAACCACGACAAAGGGTACTCCAACCACGACGAAAACTACACCAACCACGACAAAGACTACACCAACCACTACAGTGACTACACCAACCACGACAAAGGGTACTCCAACTACAACAAAGACTACACCAACCACTACAGTGACTACACCAACTACTACAAAGACTACACCAACCACGACAAAGGGTACTCCAACCACGACAAAGACTACACCAACCACTACAGTGACTACACCAACTACTACAAAGACTACACCAACCACGACAACCACTACAGTGACTACACCGACTCCAACCACTACAAAAACTACAATGACACCAACGACAACAACTAAAACCACTCCTACTACAACAACCACAACAGATAAACCTCATTCTTTTTGTAATAATTCAGAGATGTGGCCGCGAGCTGACCCAAATAATTGCAGGTTCTTCTACACGTGCTTAAATGGGGACATTGTGTACAAGCAGTGTCCATATGGAAAGGAGTTCAACCCGATAGATTTTGTGAGTATGAATATATTACAATATAACATCACGCCTGTATATCCCGATGGGAAAGGCAGAGTTGTACCTTTAGTAAGATAAGACAATCATCATCAATCATTTATTTGTTCAAACATGAGTACAATAGATACAACCCTAATTGTCAGCGTACATGAGACGTTAAAGGTAAAGATAAAAGCAGATCATCACGTTTGCCTATAACAATGGCATGCAAATATTAATACAATAATTTAGAATGTCACTCCGAGTCCAATTATTTATAAATGTCATGAGAACATTCAAAATAATAAATTAGTAAAACATATTCAAAATCTCTCATCTAAAAATTCACTCAAATTATAATCTGCTACAAAAATTATAACTTTTTTGTAACACTTATCTGGCCAGCTTTTAGGTAGTTTACTAAACATTTTTGGACCATGCAAAAGACATTATTTCGCATAAGCGCCGTTCTATATTGATGTAGGCAAATTTGACTATTGTCATGTCTATTACGAGGAAATCGATCTGTCATGCGAGAAAAGAGAAAAGGGTTGGATCTTAAGAACATTGCATTTTCTAATATATAAAGTGAATATTTGAAGTAAATATTTTGTTAATATAATCAAACCAATAAATCTATTTCAGCAATCTAATATCAATTTACCATGTAACAATAATCTAATTAATGATTCTGTAATAAACTTGATACCTTTCAATAATAGTAATATTAATTTAAACAATAACAATGTTTGACTTTGACACCTCACAATAATAATAGTAATAATTTAAATGATAACAATAATTTGACATTGACATCTTACAATTAGTAATAATTATTTAAAAAAAAAAAAAAACAAATACCACCTACTACCACCACCACAATAACTCTTATAAATCTCTGTTCTTAAACCCAGTAATTCTATATGACATTTACAAAATAAATAAATCCCTAAACAACAGTAAAAGTACTGGATATGATGACATTACAACCTCTTCAATCAAAGAAGTAGCGCATGTTATCAGCCCAATACTCCGTCGTAACATATTTTTTTTGTATTGAGCACGGTGATTTCCCGAGCAAACTACAAAAAGTCTGAAGTAAAGCCGCTATTCAAGTAAAATAACAAAGAAGATATGTCTTCCTATAGGCCTATAGAACTGATCCCTATATTTTCTAAGATATAAGAAAAAGCATCATGCATCATTTGAAAAATACAATGTATTTGCAAAAGAACAAAAAGGCTTTAGGAAAAATAAATCAATTGACTTAGCAATGTTTGGTCTTTTAAAACCAATTTATAAAAATATTGACAAACATGTTCCCGTGAGAGAATGTTTATGGACATGACCAAAGCGTTTGACTATGTACACAATAAGGGGTAATGTCCATAGATTATTAGAATCTTATATATGTGATAGATATCAGGTTGTAGAAATAAATGACGTCAGCTCTTTAAATGGTACAGAACAAGAAAAAAACAATCTAAACCTAAAAAGTACTATACGGTGTACCCCAGGGTAGCGTGCTAGGGCCATCCCTATTCTTAATTTACATTAACGATCTGCCTAATGATTCTTGCCCTATGATTCTTTTTGCTGACGATAGCACAGCTATTTATAATGGTGAATATTATGGATACTTTTGAAGCACACGTAAATAATACCCTTAATGTAATACATAAATAAACTAGCTGACAAGTAACAACCTGGTCATCAATTTAGAAAAAAACTAAATCAGTCCCATTCCCGCGAAAGAGTAAAAACAACTTCAACATTCAACATGATGGTACAGTAATAGAAAAAGTGAGCTGGGTAATTTTTTTAGGACTGTGGATAGATAATGATATGACATGGCAAATACACATTGACACAGTGCAGTAAACTGAACCAGTACTCATAATTAATTATGCTCTATACACATTATCTAAAGTTGTCGATCAATCAGCTCTATTAACTGCCTATTATGCCTACTTATCATCAGCCTTAAAATACGCTATTATATTCTGGGGCAACGCCACAAATAAAGAATGAATGTTGAAAGCGCAAAAAAGATGCGTTCGCGCAATTGGTTGTTCCTGAATCATGCGTACCATATTTTTTTTAAATATGTATATCATAATTATGTATATAGGTATTATATGTAAATCAAACCAAATTTTGACCTTTCCATCAGTTTATATCTATGAAGTTACAGTATTTGTTAACTTAATAAAAAAATATTTAGTGAACTAAAATCAAAAAGATATACTCTTGATATTTTTACTGGGTCCATCTCATCTTTCACATTCACTCTCCAACGCTTATAGCACTGACACATAATTTTTGCATAATATTAGTAACACATTACATCATCATTGGCCATTTTGTAATTCCTGACATCATAGCGTTTCTTCAGCGTCTCATTTCTCATTTGACGTACACCCAACATGCAGGGTGTACGTCAAATGAGAAATGAGACGCTTCGAAATGTTGCCATAAGGCGTAAAACGTTATTGAGGATGATATTCTCGTAGCATGTATGTCTATTTCCTTTTACATTTCTGTTTAGTATATTCTATCACATTTTAATTAAATTATATTATTTTTATTTAAGTACAACGTTCGTAAGTACGCTATACTGGTACAGCGTCCTAACTATTGTTTGCTTCACCGGACGACGTCACTTCGTCAGCGCCGGCTATCGCTGAAAACCAGCGCTGGGGCTCTGTCTTGCATAGGGTCGCAGCATAATGCTGAGCGATAGCCGTTTTGTGAGGATGTGACGCATGTTTCCCCCAACCTTTTCTTATTTTTTGTTTGTGTTATTTTTTGCGTCACGTTTACCGCAAATAAACGCATTTCTTTCGTTCTTTCTTTCACTTAAAATATCAGACTTTCGGACTCCTTGCTACCCGTAACGACTGCCACTATTTCCGTACAATTTCTATCAATATCGTAGATAGAGAATTGTATAGATTAGCTATTAACGTGAACCTTATGATACCTATAGTCTTTGAGATTTACTTGTAAACTGGTACTATTGTACATAGTCAGGTCGGGTTGGGTCGGGTTCAAAGAAATCGTACCGTGACAGCCGATCTGTAAAATGTTTTTTTTTCTTTAAACGTTGTGCCACACTAGGAATTTCTCCTGTATATTCGGTGCGTTTACAAACATTTAAACTCACATACACAAACAGCCAGCCCCGGAACAACTACTTGCAGGTCATACAAATATTTGTTCCGTGCGGGGGTCGAACCCGCGACACCTAACGCAGCAGTCAATCGCTTAACCACTGCGCTAACCGTGCCGTCAATGATTTATTTCTGTAAGTAGGTTCGTACAAACACTTTTACACGTCAATCAAATTTTAAAAACTAGTTGAGGTTGGGGTTTCCTGTCTGACTACTGAAAGAGACAGAAAGGCCGAAAAAAACTCAGAGGTCACAGTCTCTTTTAAAGTCCAGACATAATCTTGGTCAAATCATGTGAAGGCCATGTAGATTGGTGTCTGAGATGGTATTTTGAGGAAAAACCACACAGATTGAGTGAACTCAGTCAGTGCATGCATGTGTCAGTAACTGTGCAGAACTTAAGGAGCTCAACGATTCAACGAACAATACCAAAGAAAGGACACGTTAGGCTCCTGTTGTTGGCTAACAGGAGCCAGACAAAAAAGCTTGCATAAACGAAAACAAGTAAAACCATATTTCTGTCTCGTTTGCTCTTACTATTGAATCTAATAAATGTGTCCTGCTCTCATTATTTCATTTAAATACGTAAAAATTTAATTTTTATATATTTTTATTTAAAAACACCGGTATCACACCGATATCGGAAACAGTGTCATTATTATTATTAAGTCATTTGTATATTGTTATTCAATCTATTTTCACGATCAATATCAAAGAAGAGACCATGTATCTGTACACCGACTGCTTTTAAAATGGTTACCCATTCGTCAGAGCAGAGAGTTAGGGGCTCTGTCTACGTTGTTCTCTATTCTGGACAAACCCACTTCCCCTTCTTACCTGACTTCCCAAATTCAATATTTATGCACTGCCCATAGTAAAAATCTTCGTTCCACCAACAATCGTCTTCTACGATGTCCTTCTCACCGTTCTGGTTTCATTCATTCTTCTTTCTTTGTCCAGGCGGTTTTTCTTTGGAATGCGCTCTCTCTCTGAAAATCAGGACAGTAACCAGTCGGTTATCTTTTAAAGTGAAGGCACGTGAACTTAACCGTCAGAAGTTGGCTGAAACATCCCAGCGATGAGTTGCTGGATTCGTTTTATTTTACCGATCGTTATTTCTCCTGACCAAGGTTTATTTTGTTTATATATATGTATTGTGTATGTATCTATGTACCTATATATTAGTATTTATTCTTGTATTTTATAGTCATTTCCGAGCTATCTATCCCGTATGTTGCACCTGCCATGGTATATCTCTGCATCACCCTAAGGTTGACTGCTAAAAAATGCCTCAGGCATTAAGTCCGCCTTTGTACAGTATTTTTTTACTTGTGCATACAGTTTTAATAAATAAATAAGAGTTCTATTTGTCAGACCGAATCTTCCGCTAACCCTTTAAATTATAACTTTTTACAGGAGTGCCAACCTCCCGAGAAAGCTCAGTGCAACAATACAACAACCACAACGCAAACAACTGCTCGAACCACGTTAAGCCCTTACTACGATTGTGACGTGTATGACACCTGGTCGAAACCCGACCCGAATGACTGCAAACAGTTCTACCTATGTGTCTACGGATATGTCATGCATTTGATGTGCCCAAAAGGGTCTGAGTTCAGTCCCGCTGATATTGTAAGTACACAAATAATCTCACGCCTTCTTCCTATGCCTACCCGGCAGAAACCGCCGATCGCCACCTGTTACGATACTTACATAATCCTTAACAATCCAAACATCTGTTCATACACGCACGCCAGTTGCGAGTACTAGGAAACTCTACTACTTACTACCTTTCTAAAAAACATCACCATTAAGTCACCAAGATTTGGAAGCCTTTATATTTTATCATACTTGACAGCACAATCGGCCAATTATATTCCCACTACTGGGACGCTGGTCTCCTCTAATATAATATAATAATAATATAATCATTGTTTGTCGGCGGATTCTCCGATTAGGTACGCAGGAGGTTTGAGTATGCCTGCATTAGGCTTGCTAATATGTTTAAGCCCCATCTAAAAGGGTGCGAGTCTATTGCCATCAACTAGTCGCAATTTCTTACGAGTCTGATATATTGATGTAAACACTTTGTTCATGTGTTATTATGTGTGTCATTGTCACTATTATTTCTACAACTTTTACACTACACTAACTCAAAAGGTTTTGTTCGTTTTAGTCTTCGCGCTATAATTGTTTGGTCTAACAGCTGAATTGTCTCTGTACGGGCAATAGCTCCGTACACTGAGATGTAGTATGTAGATGGACGAATCACACGGGACGAGTACAGGAAACAAAATCACTGTTATGTGCCCGTGAATGATCGACAGTTTATTGTTAAAAACACTAAATTATATGATCATAAAGTAGGTTACTTGTGGTGGACGCGAGAGCCTAGTCAGTGTATGTATGCAGGTCATCGGCGAATGAGCAAATGCTTGTTCAGGTAAAAACTAAAACAATACATATAATGTGGCGATGCTCGTACAGTCTCGAAGTTCACATGTCAGTGGAGTCGGAGTTCATGGTCCTCAGCAAATTTTTGGATTATGTTGGTGACGGGTTCCACAATGGAGGTCGTCATTTCTTATATACCAGGGAACACTAACAATACTCCTGAGTACCTTATTCTACAATAATAAATAATCGTTTATTTATAAAAAGGGGTACATTTACAATAAGTAACTTAACAATTAAAATAGAACACAGTAGCTTATTTGCCTGAACTAGGTTAAACCTGTGCTTCAGGCTAGGAACATGTAATAAATTAAATTAACAGTGGGTATAATAAAGTAAAAAGTAAATTAAAATTAGGAAAATAAAAGTAAAATTGCATGTCAGTCGTTCTATTTGCCGACAACAACTAGTTCTTCTGTGTTTGCATAGGCGATGGTTAGTAAATATTTAAGTATAATTTTTTTACAGTTAAAGTATTTTAATTTAAAGATACTAAGTTTTCTATTTAATCTAATGTACAGAAGTGGGCCTAAGAATGTAATCTTTCTACAAAGACATGTTTTGATGTTACATTATATGTGCATACTATATCATTCCGTCTCTTGATAATATTGTCAGCAGTATAGGTAAGCATGGTGTGCTGTTTTAATACTAAGTGCATAATGAAAAGCTGGCGAACAGTTAGTACGTTGCAGGATTTATATAGCAGATCCGTGGGAAAGAAAAAGGGATGAGAGTTTGCTACCTTTAAAATTGCTCTCTGAGCTCTTTCAAGAGGAAGGAGATTAGTTTTTGGAGCGCCACCCCATGAAGTGATGCACTATTGAATTATTGATAGACATAGGGCTAAATAAACTTGTGTGATTCATTTTGAATCGGCAAATGTTCGCAATTTTTTAAAGACATATATTAATTTGCGCACTCTTTTAACTAGACTTTCAATATGCTTTCTGCGCCGAGGTATTTGATAATGCTCAAATTGAGAATAAAAGGACAATTACATATGTTGACAGAACGGTTTCCACATTGATGGACATATAGACGAGGGTTAGTAATATAAAGTTGAGGCTTCCGCATGCATAAGTGAATATATTTTGTCTTATCCACATTCAATGTTAGTAAATTTCTTTGAAGCCAATTAGTAACAGTATTTAAACCTAGTTCTGCAATTTCAAACAGATCGCTACCGTTCTTAGCGGTAAATATTAACGCCGTGTCGTCGGCATATGATATAATTTTGCCGTTTTTAATATTAATATAATAATAATAGTTTTATTTTTGGAACAACATAGGAACCACTTTTGTTAGTACACACCTTAAAAACTACAACTTATACACTAGGGTTAGTAACAAACTTTAGGGATGAAACTCTTAATGAGTCATGTACTTACGAGGCATTTCATGCGGACAGTGATTTCGCATGATATGCCTCAGCACAGGAGCTCTTGGGTCCTCAGCCACGACCCTCAGGATGCTATTGCTACTCCCTCGAATCCTCCTCACAAGCGATGCTACCTTTTTCCTTATGATCGCATGGAAACCATCTGTACGCGATTGGGCAAACATCCCTGAGGCACTACAGAAGCGAGGGAGTTTCAACATCATCCTAAAAACGTTGTTGTATTGGACGCGCAAGGCATTTAGCGTCCCCCGTGAGCAGCTGAACCACAGACTTCCCGTGTACAGGCCCTGGCAGTATGCTTTAAATAAGGTTATTTTGACCTGATCGGTACAACGGAAAAATCTGCGCGCCAACATGTTCCCGCGAACCGCCAACGCCCTGCGCTCCCTTTCCACGTCTTCATCGTCTTTAAGGTCGTCGACAAGTATATGGCCCAGATATTTAAACTTGGTCACCTGCTCTATGTTAGCGCCGTTCAAGGTAATTGAAGGAATGGTGTCCGGGCACTTGCCGGCGGCCTTGAAGACCATAAACTTGGTTTTTCTTATATTATATATAAGACCATGTGATGCGGCGTATCTTTCACATACCTTCAGCATTTCCCTGATTGACCTCGCAGTCGGGCCCAGCAACACCATATCGTCCGCGTAGCTGATGTTGTTCACACAAACACCCCCCACCCGGCAACCGACACGCATGCCGCTGAGCTCGACTATGAGATCATTTACGTACAAGTTAAACAGCGTTGGAGAGGACAATCCCCCCTGTCTCACTCCGCAATCCAACCTGTATGACTCCGAGAGGCAGTTTGCCCACCTAACACAATTACTCTGATTCGAGTACCAGAATTGAAATATTTTCAACAGTCCCGCCGGCATACCCCTATCCTCCATCTTCCTCCAAAGCACTTCGTACGAAACGAGATCGAAGGCCTTGGAGAGATCCAAAAAACAGGCGTATACCGGTGTCTTCCGTTCCGTGTAGTATTGGACAGTGTGCTTAAGAGCTAGAATCGCGCTTTCAGTTGATAGCCCAGGTCTAAACCCAAACTGAGCGTCATGTATGTTTATGTACTTACCCAGACAAGCCTCAAGCACACTATCCAATAGTTTTGCTACAGTTGTCGCAAGAGAGATCGGGCGATAATTTCCCTTGTCTGATACGTCTCCTGTCCTGTTCTTCACTATGGGCACCACTGTAGTTTTCATTAAATCGTCAGGTAAATATGAGTGACTAATACACATATTAAAGAACATGGACAGGACCCTCGGCATGTGAACGCCAGCATATTTGAAGTGCTCAATACTGAGCCCATCGTGGCCCGGAGACTTACCCCTACGCATACTGTTTATCACTACTTTTAGTTGCTTCGCTGTGAATTTCAGTAAAGGTTCATCGCCCGCCACGGTGGGCCCACCATCTGGCATAGTGGTTGAAGGACCCAAAGGAGAGCGTACTTTAAAGTGCTCCATGAACAAGTTAGCTATATCTTCTGGGTCATTTTGGCCATCAACATTCGCAGGGAGGCTAGGCTTAATATCAAGTTTACTAGTGGACTTCCAAAATTTAGTGAAATCTTTTTCGGCTCTTTGTTTAGCTATAACGTCCATTTTAAGTTGTTCCTGGTGTTTCTGACACCATTTTAGCCGGCTTTTAAAGATTCTACGGGACTCGCACATCTGGTCGTAAGCGGGGCCAGTAATTGGTCTATCCAGAAACAACCAGTTTTGGTATTTTAGTCTAGCCTCCCGATGCGTTTCCCTCACATGCTCGTTCCAGCCGCACACACGTTTATTACGCCGTTTAGGTCTAACATTGGTATTAGATTGTACAGCCGCATCACTTAATACATCCACAATTGTCCTATACATTTTATCTAGTACCAACTTATGATCAGATAAGGTACAAGGCCCAAAACTACATGCTTCAAATTCTGTGGGGAAGTCAATATCTCATTAAGATTACACAAGTCGTTAATATAAATCAGGAATAGCGTAGGGCCCAGAATACTTCCATGAGGAACACCAAAACCAGTAGTTTTCTGCTCATCGCTCGTGATTTTATCTATTCTAACACATTGGTATCGGTCATCTAAGTAGTCAGCAAATAGTTTCAGCCGCGTTCCCCTTATTCCTATAGTCTCTAATTTGATTTGAAGAATAGAAACAGACACCGTGTCAAAGGCCTTGGCTAAATCAAGAAAGCCTCCCAAGAAGCTCCGTTCGCCGAGTTCATCTGAAATGTAATCGGTCAGGCTATGCACCGCATCGGCTGTGGATAATTTGGCTCTAAAACCAAATCGCGCAGGAGATGAGATATTATTTTTTTATAGATAGTTTTATTTTTTATTTTTTTTATTGTTTATTAAATAGAGAACAAAACAAAATATAAACATAAACATCACAAAAACCTCAATAGGTTTGCCCGGGTGATGACACACTGAGCAATCTTACAACTAGCGTAGTACTTAGTTATTAATTTATTATACACACAACACATAAAAAAGCACAAGTTTAGATATTATATAAAAAGTGTGAAGTAGTTAGTAAATGACAAGTTAACAACTTTAATGTAAGTACACAAACAACGACGATACTAATTACCTATTGAATGAAATTTAAACAGGATGATGCACTTTCAAAGAGATTCAAAGAATTTTTTGTATTTATTTTTATAATTACTGTTTGTTATTTCCGATTGGGTTTTAGTTGGAACCTCATTAATTAGAGTAGGTATTAAATAAGCGTTCGTTCGTTTCCCGTAATAGTTCTTATATCTCGGTACTACCAGTTTCGATTGAGCTGCCATTCATGTTGCTATGCCATGATTAAATTTGATTTGCAGGTCGGTGAACTGAGGGGTAATTCTCGTAATTTTAAGAACGTTCACAGTCTAATCTCAGTGTCAATATGTCAAAAATACATCTAATTTCCCTACATATTTGACAAGTTTTTGACATTGACTGTCGCTGAGATGAGATTGCGACTAGATTTTGAACGTTTTTAATTACGGGAATTGCCCTTCTGTTCGATTAATAACCACTTTCGTATTTTAGTGTGTATTGGCAGTATTTTACAAAATTTAAAAAAAACCTGTTACGTCATCACCACCATAAAGCGTTTTTCTCATTTTATTAGGTATAATTATTTTTAATAAACGAAGTTGTAGGTTATATATTTTGTCTATGTAAGTTTTAAATGTTCTGCCGTAGCTAGTGATTCCATATGAAATTATTGACTCTGCGAGAGCATTATAAAGGTTAAGTAATATTTTAAAAGGCATTTTGTATTTAATTATTGCAAATTTGGCTAGCATTGCTCGCAGTTTATCGCAAATTAAGTCAATGTGGTAGCCCCAGTTAAATCTGTCATCAACACTAAACCCAAATATTTGTAGTTGTTAACCTGCTCCAATGGTTCACATTTACAAGCAAGCTTATATAATTGTACTTCATGCAAACATTGTGAGTGTGTGCAATTATTTTAATTGGCTTATCAGAGTTGAGTAACTAGTGTATTGTTTATAATTTTCTCTAATATTTTTGATATTGCGGGGAGTAACGATATTGGCCTATAATTGTCAACTAAGTCTTTACTTCTAGATTTAAAGACAGTGTATATATATGTAGATAGAAATAAGCAGTACCTTTGTACCCCATACTTATAATATTATGTCGAATCCGTTTAACTATGTGTACATAAATAAGAAAATAAATAAATTTAAAAAATTGCCCACAGGAATGCTTGCCAAAAGCAGAAGCTGGTTGCAGTGTAACACCAGGAAAACTATTAGCGCTTCCACTCCCTGCTCAGAGACCCTTGAACACCCATCGCAACAACTTCGGTACTGCTGATACTCGCCGTGGCACTAGTGACACCAAGTGTCTCCCGAGTTCTGGACGTCTTCTGTTCTTCGCAGAAGACCCAGAAGACTGTGAAAGATACTACATTTGTTCTTTCGGAAGGCGTACCCACCTAAAGTGTCCTGAAAACTTATCTTTCAGCGCTGAATTACAGGTGGGTTAGGAGTTATATAGGCACAGGATAAATAATGATGATTTGTGTGGAAAACAAGTGGGCTCCCTTTTAATGTCATCCCAAAGACAAAGCTATAACATTTAGAGGTATGAGGAACAGTGTGGAAAGTTCTTCATCGTCCGTTGAAAAGGGAAGATCCTTCGACCAGACGGGTGTCGTTTCTGGGGGTCTACTCTCTATGCACGAAAGCCGTAGTTTCGACTGAAGTAACGGGCGGGTTCGGTTTGTAACTAAGAACGAAGGACAACACGATTTGACAAATAAAATGGTCCTTACTCCCGATGTTTACCATTCCGAAACTGTTAGTTAATCGGGAATAGGGTTAATCTCGACGTATCGAACTACTTTCGATACATCGATGTATCTTTGTTGACGGACTTAGGAAATAGGCTCCCATGGTTGGGATACTGTCCGACGAATGATTTCGGGACGCAGGATTTTGCGTGTCGTCACGTGTGATGCGTAGTTCGCATTTAGCATTGTAGATGCCGCCACATGTTTGTTAGACAGAAGTGTACATGTCCTTTTGTACGACCACTTTTCGCCAGCTATGTTTTAAGCCTATTGCCATCAATTGGGCACAAATCCAGACTTGGGCTGCTAATAACAAATTCCAGATGGAAATCCTTGCCCAACTTGGGAATTGAACCCAGCACCATATTATTATGCTCAGCAGTAGCACTTGCGACCAGACCAACGATGCAGTCCAAATAAAACCTTAACATCTTAAACCTCTTTCCAGATTTGTCTACCATCACACCAGGTGCAATGTAAGAATAAGCAGAAGTGAAAGACGTGACATAGAAATATACTTCTAATTATAGTTTTCTTAATAAATAAATGGTAAAGCAAATAAACCATATAACTGCCTAAATACATAACTCTCCTTTTGGACCTCGCTACACTCGAGTAAGAATAGAAGATGCAAGACAATATTTCACGTAAAACTTATGAGTGAGTTCATACAACTGTTTATGATATTTTGATCAACAAAACAAAATAATAAACGAAATAGACGCAACAGAATTTATTTTTTATTTTCCCTGAGATTCACGGGGCATGATCCACCTCTTCCCCACCGAACACTTTCGTGTCAGTACAAAATAAACGAGAAAAAGCTCATAGTATAATTAGCTTCACACTTTGCGTTTGCTTATGTTTAGCTCGCGTAGATTTCGAAAACTAAGTATCCTTTTTTTTTTTGGTAACTGTGTGGAAATCCTCATGGATTTCCTCCGCCCTGGTGTGGACAGAGGGATCTGTCAGACTTCTACTGACTAAAACCACCCCGTGTTCCCTCGCACACTTGCACCGGGGGCTACTGGGGCACTTAAGCACTCTTCAACGCAGCCCCCGACTGGTGCCAGCCCGCTTCAGTGGGCTCTGTCTGGTCAAGCGGGGAGAGTGAGGTGTTTGACTCCCCCCGCGACATCTAAGAGGGGCGCGCGTGAAAGTGGAATACTACGCGCCACCACCTCGGGTCTTATATGATAGGGGGCGGCGGACGTCCCCGAGTCCACCGTCCCTGGACCCATTTAGGGGGGCCGGAAGAGGACATTGTCTCTCCTCTACCGACGCCCGGTGTACTCTAAATTTCCCTCTCCCTTTCCTATCCTACCATAACGTCTAACAGGATAAAAAAGTACCTACGTATATGCCCTAGAACTGGTAGACGAGGTGTCGGTCGTCCGGCAGCGAGATGGACGGACGACATTGTTACCGTCGCGGGTAGAACCTGGATGAGGCTGGCACAGTAACGTGGGGATTGGCACAAGAAAAGAGAGGCCTGTGCCCAGCAGTGCTGTGGATAATGATGATGATCTCTAATATTCTTGGTCTAACAGCCTGCTAAATTTTATCGAAATCAGTTCGGCCGCTAAGGCGTGAAAAGGTAACAGACAGAGTTAGGTACTTTCGAATTTATAATAAGTTTATGTAGATAAGTATGTCACTGCTGCCACTCAGACGTCCTCATTGTGAGAGGGAGTGCGCCGTTCCATGCGGACACTGCGGGGTGGTGGATGTCAAAGTCAAAGCATTTATTTCAAATGGCACTTAAAAGGCACTTTTGAACGTCAACATTTACATTAAAATAGAATTGATTCTAGTCGCTCCTTCCAAAAGGTAGTTTCGTATGGAGAAGAATGAGCAAGAAACTCCACCGTTATTCTTTTAAAATGTTTTACAATATTTTGTATAGGTTAAGCGATTGACTGCTGCGCTGCGTGTCGCGGGTTCGACTCCCGTGCGGAACAAATATTTGTTTGACCTGCAAATAGTTGTTCCGGGTCTGGCTGTTTGTGTATGTGAGTTTAAATGCTTGTAAACGCACCCACGATACAGGAGAAATTCCTAGTGAGGGGCAACGTTTTCAAAAAAAAAATATTTACATAGGTATTTATAATTATATGTGAATACGCATACACCAATAATAAAATTACCCTACCACAATAGGTAAGAATAATAAAAAATGTAGGAATGACAAATAAGTTAATTAAGTGATAGATACATGGTGCTCACATATTTACAAACATTGTAAAAGTATACGATTTTCCAAATTATTTATACAAGTAATATGTCAGTGTGTGAGTTAAAGTAATCACAGAATGTAAATCGATGTCATAAAAATAATTAAATATACAATTAAAGTAGCAACAAGTTTGATTTTGTCTAGACCCTAGATTGTCCTATGGAGGACCAGCACATTTCCAAGCATTCTTATCTGGGATATAATCCTCTATGTCACGTCTTCGAACGTCTGGCTCTAGAACATGTTACTGTTTCCTCACGATGCATTCCTGCAGATGCGATGAAATTCGTCATGCCGCGATGAAATGATTAGTCAGTCTGCACCTTGGAAACAAAAATGACTACCTAAAGGGCCTAGTCAAAGTGACATGCTATCAGCAATAACGATCAAAGGAAAGGAAAGGATGTTTTGGATTGACATAAGCTACCGAAAAGCTTAAATCAATCCTGTTGAAAGTCGTTGTAGAAAATATACGAAACGCATTGAAAATGATTGTCACATGCCTCTCACTAGCCCTCTGGGTGTCTTTTCAATGTAGGTTTGGAGCGAAGTACCTTATCGCACGCTATACTATGCATACTTGGTGAATTGAATATGCCACGACACTGTTGTAACGGAACAAAAGTGTTTTGACATTCATAACGACACGCTAAAATTCGCTAAGAGTGCAAAAGCTATAGGAACTTTTTAAGAATAAGAATACTTTATTTGCAAAAAATATAGGTGTTACCAGTTGTAAAAGTTGGTGGTTAATGTACAGACGCCAGCAGGTCAAGCTACCCGAAACTGTCAAATTTTCCCAATCAACCTTGAACCTTAATGCTTTAGCGATAAAGTTGAAAATCTATTAAAGAAATTTGACAGATTGTAGTAGCTTGATGTGCTGGCGTCTGTACAGTCCATATTTTGCCTGTTTAGGGCATGCAAATTATGTATGTTACCCTTGCCCTACTTACCCTACCCCCTACCCTACCCTACCTATGTAGGTAGGGTACTTATTTTAATAAGATATACAAAATATACACCTACGTTCTAATATAATTTTTAAATCAAGATAATTTTAAGTTACAATCCTTTATCTATAAAAATCAATGCCACTTTTCGTTGTATTTTAAACCCCAAGAACGGATGAACCGATTTTGCTAATTCTTTTTTTAGAATATTCCTTGAAGTACGAGGATGGTTTAAATGGAGAGAAAAAAAAATGTTAGGCGGTACGAAGTTCGCGGGGTCAGCTAGAGCAATATAATAAAAAAACACAACAAAACTTACAACCTTAAAATAACATGTTGTCTTTAGATAACATAAATTCATTAAGATTTACATTGGTTAAGACCCTACCATACCTCAATATTTTACTTATCAAATAAATTAGATAGGTATTAATTAATAACTTCCTAGTTTAAAAGATATCTTCAATAACATTAATCCAATTAAATGATTGTGTCTGTTTAATTCCTGATAATGAGGGAAAGATAAAATGTTACTCTACCTAATTGTTTTATCCACCAACTATGATTTAATCAATTGTTAATATTGATTGTTGTATAATCAACTTAAATGTCTGTATTTTTAGCTAATGTAATTGGGCTAGGCCGTTTTATGTTAAAAAAATGAATTGGTCCACCTTGTCCATCAACCTCGAAGAGTGACAATCCTTAGGTAAATGTCACCTCCATTCTACCCCAGCCACTGAACCTCTGGGCGGCGATAAGTCCCCTCTTTGAGGAGTGGCTAGAGAGGCGCCACGGCGTCCTCACCTTTCGCCTGACGCAGGTCCTCACCGGACACGGTTGTTTCGGGAGGTTCCTGTTCCGGATAAGGCGGGAGGAAACGCCCGGGTGTCATCATTGTGTGGATCGCCCGGAGGACACGGTGGAGCATACGGTGGAGGTCTGCCCGGCTTGGGCGGAGCACCGCCGTGTCCTCGTGGAGGCGATTGGCGGTGGCGATCTCTCGCGTCCGGCCTTGGTCCAGGCCATGGTACGGAGCGAGAGGGCTTGGGAAGCCGTCACCTCCTTCTGCGAAGGAGGAGGCGGAACGCGTGAGGGAGAGGCAAAGTTTGCGCCCTCACGCCCCTAGTCGCCGCAGGAGACGCCCTGGGCGTCGGGAATCGCAGGCCGATTCCCGGCCACCGTAGGCGCGGGCTTGCGAACGGCGAGCAATGGGCAGCTCGCCGTTCGATAAGGACCAGGCCCGGGTCGACGGCGCGTTGTGTTCCACGCGCGCCTCAAAGAGATGTCAGCACCAATGACGGGGTTTGCTAGGACCGATGCCTGCTGGGGTTGCGGAAAAGTCCAAGAGGGTTACCGTGGCCCCTGGCAGAGGCAACTGAAGGAACACGGGTGGGTTTTAGTCAGTAAGAGTCTGACACGCCCTCCTGCTCTGCCCAGAGCGGGAGAAGTTATTTGATGATTTCCCACCCACAAAAAAAAAAAAAAAAAACCACTGAACCTCGCTACCACGTTGTGGAATGGCTAATAATTTACCCATGTTATGAGCTGCCCTGCCGTAATGGCAAAGTGGTTAAGGCCTCGCCTCTGATGCAAGAGGTCGTGGGTTCAAATCTAGGCAAGTACCAATGTGACATTTTCAATCCATATGTAGGTACTTTCTAGGGGGGCTCGTGGCTAAGTAATAACAGCCGCACGGGTCGATCGATCAGGTTAAGCTATGCTTGCCGCGGTCGTTCCGTGGATGGGTGAACATCTTTACATACCGAGACTCTTCCGTGCTTCGGAAAGAACGTCAATCCGTTGATCCCACCTGTCTTTCGTGGATCTTTGACTGTCGTTACGGGTCGTCAGAAGCCCGAAAGTCTGACAACCAGTCTTACCAAAGGGGATTCGTATTACCTAGTAACTGGGTCGTAGAGGTCAAATAGGACGTCGCTCCATGTAAAATAGTGGTATTCAGCTGCATCCGGTTAGTCTGGAAGCCGACACCAAAAATAGTTCGGAAAAGTCAGGCAGATGATGATATCTAGGTACTTTCTAAGTTATTCTTCCTGCCTGTTATGACTTACGGAGCCGAAACGTTTACACTCACGGTACGCCTGGTCCATAAATTCAAGGTCACTCAGTGAGCTATGGAACGAGTTATGTTTGGAGTCTCTCTGAGGGAAAGAATACGGAATGAGGTGATCTGGCAGAGAACCAAAGTGGTCGACATAGTTCACAGAATAAGCAAGCTGAAGTGGCAAAGGGCCGGTCTTATTAGCCGTAGAACCGATAACCGTTGGGTAGACGTGTTCTTGAGTGGAGACCGCGAATCGGCAAACGTTAGGTAGGACGCCCTCAGGCTAGATAAAGCGACAATCTTCGCAGGGTGGCTGGTAGCAGCTGGATGACAGTTGCCGAGAATGGAGCTAAATGGCGTGCAATTGGAGAGGCCTATGTCCAGCAGTGGAGTGCTGTGGGCTGATGATGATGATGATGAAGTTTTATCTTAGACATCAATGACATCGGTGAAGGGAGCATCGTGAGGAAACCTGGAATTATCTATCTACACTAATCTTCTTTATGTACCTACTGATAGTAAAGTTGAAGAGTTTGTTTCTTTGCGCTAATTTCTGGAACTGCCAGACGTATTTGAAAAAATCTGTATACATTTGATAACTCAATTCTTGAGGAAGGTTATCGGCTATTTAACATCGTGCTACGACCCTTACGTTGTTCTCATGTTGTAGAAAACATCTTCATGATACTTGATTGGACAAGAAAAGGAATAAGAGTCAACGGAGAATACTTAAGCCATCACCTGTTCGCGGACGACAAAGTCATCTTCGCAGAAAATATGACAGATTTGGCAACGAAACTACTTGACAGAAGAGAGTTAAAAAAGTGGGCCGTCGATCAACATTACAAAAATCAAAATAATCACAAACAATAAAGAAAACGATCTTATAACGGTCGATGGTCAGAATGTAGAATTCTTCAAAGGTTACATGTATTTAGGTCAATCAGTTTCATTTGATAATCTCACTGAAAATTAAGGGCTGACAACAGCTAAAGCGCGGTCACTGATTATATAATGATTTTTTTAAAATATATTGCACACAATTCAATACCACATTCATTCCAAAGACGTTCTCAGTTAATAGTAATGCTTCCTTCAGTGACTGGGCCACCATTGGTATACATACAAGTAGGAAAAGACTTTATGAATTGTATGATGAACGGGCATGTATAAACACTGCTGAATTTAATTTATATGTCAAGAATTACTCAAAATTATTTAAAAAAGTTTGTAGTATAGCCAAGTCACGTTATTTGAGTTCAAAAATTAAAAATAGTGGTAATGTAATTAAAATGACATGGAGTATCATTAATAGCGAAACGGGAAGGTCATGCAACCGATGTAGTGACTACAGCCTAGCTATTGATGACAATATAATTAAATCAGATTCTCAAGTCGCCGCGGCCTTTGAAAATTTCTTTGCAGAGATTCCCGTATCGACTACTAAATCTCTTAACTCTTCACCCACTGCTTCAGAGTCTTTACTTAAAGAAAACGTTCCAGTTTGTGATTCTGAATTTTATTTCCAATATGTCACGTGTAAAGATATAATTAAAACCTTTCACACGTTAAATGTTAAAAAGACCGCAGATCTATGGGGTAATTCTGTGGACGTTGTTAAGTCGATTATAAACATTGTAGCACCAACTTTAGCTGTTATTTTTAATAATTGTATTGACCGTGGTGAGTTTCCTGATCTTATGAAAAGCAGTATAATAATACCGTTGTTTAAATCGGGTAGTACATCAGACCCTACTAATTATAGACCTATATCAGTGCTACCTACCTTTAGTAAAATTTTTGAAAAGCTTATTCTAAATCAAATGCAAAGATTTTTCAACGTACATAAATTACTGCATAACAAACAGTTCGGTTTTACAAGGGGTCGTTCAACTACCGATGCCGGAGTTGAACTTCTAGGGCATGTATATAATGCATGGGAGGACAAATGCGATGCGTTGGGCATCTTTTGCGATTTGTCCAAGGCATTCGATTGTGTTCTTCATGAAACATTAATCAGGAAACTGCACCACTACGGAATCCGGAACGCCTCTCTGGATCTTCTTACTTCTTATTTAAGTGATAGGATTCAGAGAGTTGATGTTAACGGGAAAAGATCTCCCGGATCGGTAGTAAGAATGGGGGTCCCTCAAGGCTCAATTCTAGGTCCATTTTTATTTCTTATTTATATAAATGACTTGCCTTACCTCATAAAGGATAAACATGATATAGTGCTGTTTGCAGACGACACTTCACTTTTATTTAAACTCAAACGTCAGCAGCTGGTTACTGACAATGTAAATAGCGCCCTCGCAAAAGTAGTTAACTGGTTTAACGTTAATAACCTTCTTCTTAACGAGAAAAAAACTAAATGTATTAAGTTTACGTTACCACATGTTAGACAGGTAGAAACAAGTGTTCTCATAAAGGGGGAAGAGTTGAAACCCGAAAATACCACATTATTCTTAGGCATAACTTTAGACGCCAAGCTGCAATGGGGCCCCCATATAGATAAAATGTCAAAAAAGCTTAGCTCTGCAGCATACGCTGTTAGAAAAATTCGTGGTTTAACAGATTTAGAGACAGCCCGTTTAGTATACTTTAGTTATTTTCATAGTGTAATGTCGTACGGTATTCTGCTGTGGGGAAATGCCGCCGATATTCAGACGATTTTTGTTTTACAAAAAAGGGCAATTCGTTCAATTTATAAATTAAGTCCCAGACACTCCCTCAGAGAAAAATTTAAAGAGATTAATATAATGACTGTGCCTTCTCAGTATATTTATGAAAATCTTTTGTATGCACATAAAAATATTAATCTGTTTAAAAAATACAGTGATATCCATAGTATAAATACTAGGAACAAACACAAATTTGTTGTTCCTACAACCAGGCTCAAGAAAATAGGTGGCTCGTTTAGATGTCAATGTATACATTTTTATAATAAACTTCCTAGCCACATTCAAGAACTAAGCCTTAATAAATTCAAATCTTTTATAAAAAGGAAACTATGCCAGAAAGCCTATTATACTGTCAAATACTTTATTGAGGACAAAAAGGCTTGGGAGTGAGCTGTTCCAATAAATTTACACAGGGAATGTTGATTTATTTTATTGTTTTTTTTGCTAACTATTGTACTTTTAATCTTTGCTATAAGTATCTATAATTTTTTACATATACAATGACATGAATATTTACTGTATAAAGTATTATATTATTTTAATTGTTGTGAATGTGAGGACTATGTGGGTTATTATTCCAGTTTTAATCATGTTCTGGCAGTTTGAGTAGTTTATGTGGCCTACCCAAATGTCCTTTCTTTGGTATTGTTCGTCGAATCGTTGAGCTCCTTAAGTTCTGAGTCGAGCTGCACGGTTACTGACAAATGCGTGCACTGTCTGGACAGGTCCACTCAATCTGTGTGGTTCTTTTCTCAAAAGTCCATTTCAGACACCAATCTGCATGGTCCTCAATGATTATGTCCGGATTTTATATACACATTGACATTAATGAATTTTATATACATATACTATGACAAGAGTATTTACTTTGTAAAGTATTATGCTATTATTTTAACTATTGTGAATGTGAGAACTATGTTGGTCATTGCTTTTTTTTTTGTATTTTTACTCTTAGTGTAATCATGATCTGGCAGTTTGAGTAACTTGTGCGGCCTACTCAAATGTCCTTTCTTTGGTATTGTTCGTCGAATCGTTGAGCTCCTTAAGTTCTGAGTTGAGCTGCACGATTGCTGACAATTGCGTGCACTGACTGGACAGGTCCACTCAATCTGTGGGGTTCTTTCCTCAAAAGACCATTTCAGACACCGATCTACATAGCCTTCACATGATCTGACCAAGATTCTGTCTGGACTTTAAAAGAGACTGTGAACTCTGAGTTTGTTTCGGCCTTTCTTCTCAGAGTAGTCAGATAGGAAACGCCGAACTCATCTAGTTTAAAAAAAAAAATATGATTGACGTGTAAAAGTGTTTGTAAAAACCTACTTACAGAAATAAAATCATTTATCATTTATCACTGTCGGACTGCATAGAAAAGAAATTGAAGCGCGATGACACAAAGCTGGTAAATTATTGGAAAATATGAAGCAATAATCTATTTACAAAAAATCTATTGATTGGACTAAAAATGAAAACACTATCACGTTAATATGTTACTTTAAGAACAATCTGAAAAAGACCGATGATGATATTGGTATGATTTTTAATCGTTAATAGACATTTTTAGAGGTATCTTCTTGACTTCTTTCTATCGTACCAAATTATTTGCAAACACACTATCTAGCTAGCATATATCCTGAAGAATATTTTGTAGACTGTGGATCATATACTTTTAGGCTTATAAAACTTTTGGTTTGGTCATGAAGTCCTCTTAAGTGCAGAGAAAAATCGCCATAGCATGGAAAAAATACTCGGGATTGAAGGAAATATCAATACATATTAACATAGAGAATAAGCTCTTTGAAATAGCAATCCTACTCTGACTGACGTACGGTTGTCAAAGATGGTCGCTAAGAAAATGTGAGGATGACAAGGTAGCAATATGTCAGACAAAAAAAAAACAAGAAATTAAAACAACGATATTATTGCACTAAAATGGAACAGGGCCGGTCATAAATGTCAGATAGCTAATGAATAATGACAAATAGACCAATAAAAAATAAAATGGACCCCAAGAGAAGGCACAAGGTCTAGGGCACACCAAAGGAAAATATTGGCAAACCTATTATACAAAGAATAGAGCCGAACTGGATGACCAAAGCTAGAGACATACTCCTGGAAGGAAATTGGGGCGAGCTACTCCAGGGAAGCGAATACTGCAAATGTAATTATTAGTACCTATTATAAAAATTATTATTTATAACATAAATCTATACATTTACAATTCCATTTAACACTATCATACAATTAAAAATTCACCGAAACAAAATGTTTAGATATTTTGCTTGAAAAAATGTATTGTGATATATTTTATTTAAGTATACGCGTGCTACAAACATTTTGTAAAGAAATTGTAAGTAAGTAGTAGAATAAAAAGATTTTTTATTTTATTTAGTTATTTTATGTACGACCGTTACGAGCCGAGAAAAAAGATAATAATCAAACAGAACGCTAAGTGAAAACGAAATAGTAGCGTAGGCGGGCGATGTGGGATACGACGCCGTCTTATATGCGGCAATGTTATTTTACAATTAAACAAAGGCGAAAAATTGAAAAAAAAAATGCGCTGTTTTTTTTTGCGGTTTTTGACTACATTTTCGTAACGTTAAACTGTACTTATTCGTCTCTAATTCGTTAGTTTATTTCATAACAATTCCAACGACATAAGTTTTATATACAGCTCCAAATCTTTACAGATACCTACTTATCGTCATTTTAATTACACGTGCCGTTCAAAAAGGAAGCGAACAGTAAGAACCGCGATTCACATAAAATGGCCGCGACAGTTGAGGGGTTAACATGGGACTTAAACATAATGTGAGTTTAGACCTCTGCCCAACCTTTCGACGAAACAAGGCGTCATGATATGTTATTCTCATACATGACGCAGACCACCTCGAATACTTAATTGCGTCAAATCTAGAAATGATAGAACAAATACAAAATAACGAATTGCCATTTTGAACAGTAAATCAATTCGTTTCAGAAGTAATTAGTATAATAATTTAAGAAAACTATATTGTGCATTTTATTAAGAAAATTAGTCAATAGCACACGGCCCAGAAATGTTGACGAGAACAAAATTTTGTGAGTAACTTACATATAGTAGTTTTTTTTTTGTAGGGAATAGGCTGGTCTCCACAACCCAATTACTGGGTACGATACCCCTTAGTAAGACTGGCTGCTAGTATTTTGGGCTTCTGATTACACGTAATGACTTAACGGCTAAAAGTTATACATTGTATATAAGATTTATAATTCCTTCTCTTGTTTCAGTTTTGTTATTATTTATATTAAACTTTCCACCATCGCTGCTGATACCATTGGTACAACAAGATGTAGCTTCCACATCTAACACCAATAACTTAGTGGTAAATTTAATATTCCGTTTGCTGTTACATCATTTTTATAATCTGTGTCTTAAAATCTCTATAAAATCTGAAGCTTGTTCTGCCGTCTTCGCTAGGTAATCCAAGCTCGAGACGATCACAAGCGGAGCACGATTCATGTAGCGAGGTGTGCTCGGCTCAGCTACTGTAGACGCTGATTTTGCTAGTCCAAAGTATTTTTTTCGGCTTGGTACCTACATACAAAAGTCACTGCACCTACTTACCACTATTACAATTAATATAGTGCCAGATGAAATGGTAGTCTACAATTGCAAAATTCTTGCTTATAAGGTTTTGGTAACATTTCTATTATTTTAAGCCATTTGCAGGTATTGGGACCCAATCAAGTTGAACAAATAACTCCAATTAACTCGAATGTTGCTGAAATTATACAGCAAATCGATGTAAAGGATGATGATAATCAAGTGATAAGTAATATCAATCATGTGGTTATAGGTGATGAATCTAACGAAACAATTCCAAGTATTATTATAGCAAATAGTACCAATAATGGAACACTAAACAATGGAATCAATAATGTAGTATCAAACAATGTACTTGTGCCAATTGGAAATGTAAGATCCGTTCTAAACCATACAGAAGTAACAAATCCATTGAATGACTCATCTCCTCTGCTGTTGACTAATTCACTAAATGGCACTTCTGGCAATACATTGAAGGCTGATAATATAACGGTAAGATGAGAGAAGACGTTCATCATCATCCTTGTGCTTATCCCAATTCATTAGTGGCCGGCGCAGCATGTATTTTTCTTACATACATCTTTAATAACCAACCATCTCAGTAGTCAGCCTCTTTACTAGCTATATCTATCATCTAAAATCAAGAAGACGACTACTTTTTTTACAACTTTATGTAAACGAAATATCATTGTACATATTTATTTACTAAGGCACTAAGACCCAATATACATATCACAAATACATTCAATTCCTTACTATCATTAAAATCTTATCTGACCTCTCTCTGTCAATATTTATGCTCTGCACATAGCAAGAATCTTCGGTCTGAACATAATCGTCTTCTTCGTTGTCCTTCTCATCGCTCTGGTTTTATAAAGTCTTCTTTCTTTGTCCAGGCGATTTTCCTTTGGAATGCGCTCCCTCAGAATATCAGGACGGTAACCAATTAGTTCACATTTAAAGTGAAAGTTCGAGAACACATACGCAAGAAGTTGGCAAATTCGTCTCAGAATTAAGTTGTTGTTGGTTTTCTTGTTAACTCTCATAATGTTTTTAATTTTGTTTTTTTGTTGTATGTATGTATATACTAGGGGTGATCCAAAAGTAATGATAATCAGTTATTTCTAGTGCACACAAAAATACAAAAAAAATATCAGTCACTTGCTCAGTTACCAACTAGTTCAGGAAAAAAAAATCATATAAATAGGCCACGATTCCCGGGAGCTACATTCATTTGAATACGGACTGTCAAGGAGTGAACATCAAAATGGAAAAACACGAAATCAGAGCTGTCATTAAATACCTCTGCTTGAAAAAAATGTCTACCAAAGACATACACAGCGACTTGGTGGAAACATTAGGGGACTCTTCTCCTCCATATTCCACAGTTGCACGCTGGGCTAAGGAGTTTAAGCTGGGAAGAACATCGACGGAAGACGAACACCGCGAAGGACGCCCATCGACGTCTCTCACTGAAGAAAATGTGAAAAAAGTTGAAGAAGTTGTATTGGAAGATCGAAGAGTCACTATCAGGCATGTAGCTGAGGTCACAGGGCTCTCATATGGCAGCATTCAAAGAATCCTTGCAAACGAATTGCATATGAGAAAGGTCTCCGCGCGTTGGGTACTGAAAATGTTAAACGACGAGCAAAAGAAGAAACGAGTCGACATGTCAAGAGCAAATCTCGAAAAGTTCCAGGCAGACAAGGATAATTTTTTGTCACGTTTTGTGACCATGGACGAGACCTGGATCCACCATTTTGATCCTGAAACAAAACAACAATCGATGACATGGAAACGATCCGATGAACCGACGCCGAAGAAATTCAAAGTGTCAAGCTCAGCAGGGAAGGTTATGGCGTCTGTTTTTTGGGACGCTGAAGGAATAATCATGGTGGACTACTTGGAAAAGGGGGCCACTATTACAGGCTCCTACTATGCAGAACAAATAAGAAGATTGCGGGAGGCTATTAAGGAGAAAAGGCGAGGCAAACTGCGGGCTGGAGTACTGTTCCATCAAGACAACGCACCGGTTCACAAAGCTGCAATTGCCATGGCTGCCATTCAGGAAGCGGGCTTTGAGCTGGTGGAACACCCCCCCTATTCACCAGATCTAGCCCCCAGTGACTTCTATCTCTTTCCACGACTCAAGGAACACCTCCGAGGCAAGAAATTTGACGATGATAGCGACGTGATGGCCGCGGTTGAGGACTTTTTTGAGAGTCAAGATAAAGATTTTTTTTCTAAGGGAATTTTAGGTTTAGAAAAGAGATGGACTAAATGTATAGACTTGCTAGGAGACTATGTTGAGAAATAAATTTATTTTTTTATTTTATTCATTGTGTTTATTATTGATTATCATTACTTTTGGATCACCCTATGTATTTATTCTTCTTATTATTTTTTTTAGTTATAAATATTTTCTAAGTTATTTTTGCACCTACTAAGTATTGTCTCTGCATCACCCTAAGGTAGACTGGTAGAAAATGCCCAAGGCATTAAGTCCGCCTTTGTACAGTTTTTACTTGTGCATAAAGTTTTAATAAATAAATAAATAAAATAAAATATATTGAAACTCAATAGTCTTTCAAATTAAATTTCTACAAGTAAATAAGTAATGTAATGTAATATAAAAACTGATTTTATTTTACAGATACATGAACTCCAAAATAGCTTTGCTAACGCAAACGGGTTGTTAACACAAACGAATCCATTGAATACTACTAATAACGCCAATGTTAATAATGCTACTGTAAAAGAAGTCAGTACAGAGGAAAACGATAGTACTTTCAATGTAAATGTGAGCAATACAATAGTACCATACATTCCAGGAGGAACTACAATTAGTATTGGTGGTGAAAATGTTACAAATTTATTTCATAATTTTTCGTCCGGTTTAGAAAATGAAGAAACCGGAGTACATATATTAGAAACTATTGATGGAGAGAAAGTCTTACAAAAAAACTTAAATGATGCTGAAGTTGAACTTGCCTGGAGATCTGATACTCCCGTTGGAGAAAACAAAACAAAAAAATTAAAACATATCGCTAAGTTAGATTCTCAAAATGCTACTTTACTCACAAATTACAAGAATGACCATATAAATAAAAACAACAGTGATTTGTTAGATTCTAAAAGCGGCCAGGAAAAAAGCATTTATATGATCTTAAATTCTGGAAACATAGATGGTCTATCTGTCAATTCGCCTGCTCATAGAGGCAATCTTCAAATGAATCTCGAAAATAATAGTATTAAAAATCTGAACTCCAGTTTTGCCAAAATATTAAATGATTTAATAAATTCTACGATAAATGATGTTCTATCAAAGACATTGAACCAAAACCATAGTAATTTAAATTCCACTCATATATTCTTGTTGTTAAATTCTGGTAGTATATCAAACGTTCATGTCAGTTCTCCTGTTTTGGAAAATATTGTTAAAAATACTACTTTAAAAGACAGATCAAGACGGCATTTGAATGAATCAAATACAAATAATACTGATGTAGAATCTATTACACTAAAACCTGCAACTGATACATCGAATCCGATTGTTGACGTTAAGTTCAGAACCGGTGAGCATTGGGGTACAAAAAATAATGAAAATAAAGACAATCATTCTGCCACTATACCTTTACATAATAACCAAAATAATGCTACCCTCGGACTAAATGCTCCTGATAGTGTCACTCTTGCTAACTCTAATACTGCTGTTGTTGAAATTCCAAATGAATATAATTCTAGTGCCGCAGCGCCGGCTTTTAGGTATTTGATACCAGACAAAATAAGAAAATTACAACAACTTTCCAATGTTGTAAACAATCAGCTAAATGAAACTAAAGACCATAATTTAGTACTGAAACTATCACCTGAATCCCAACCCATATCTTTTGATTTAAACCAAATACCTATAAACAATCTACTTGGTGGCGCTTTAAATTTTATAAAAAGATTAAAAAGAAACACCCATGATGAAGCAGAAAACAGTTACCTCTCGAAAACAAATTGCAAAACAAAACAAATCGACGATCACCATACTGTGAAGTCTTGCAAAAAGTCACAATCGTTCAACAATGATTTGACAATACCCACCAGAAAATCTTTTGATGATAATATTTCCAATGTGCTGAACCTGTATGATTCCGTAGAACTAGTATGTCCACTTTCAGTTATTGTCAAGTTATATACACATCAGGTTTTAGACAATATATCTAAGAACGATACAGACAGTGTTTTGAATAAAATTCTAATTTCATTTGTAAACGGTAATGAAGGTGCTATCAATTTGGTGTCTAAGGAGTTATTCGATCTACCTATCCCTGTTAAGATAAGGTTACAGTTAGTTCATGGAAAAACAAAGGAATTTATGAAACAGCTAAGTGATATTGTAGATGCAACGCTATGTTCGTTGTCTTAAAGCTTTGATTTCTTAAAGGCGCAAATTGCACTTGGTCGTTCTTCCGAATTCAATTGCTAATGGAATCCGGGCCAACGATCAAGTGTAAATAAACGGGGTCGAGTCGACAATCTAGTCCAGCTTTATCGTTTCGGTTACCCAAATTCGGATATCCGACGTTAGTTTTCCTTTCACTTCTATCAGGGCTTTGCCAGTCGTCAGAATGAGTAGTGTTGCTCTTAGAACGCGCGTGCAGGTGCTCGACTTCATTCAAATTACTCGTAGTCGTTAACCCGTATTCCATTGCTGATCAGTGTAATTAATGCATTGGGTGCCCGATTTCTAGTAAAGTCTTTCGAGGACCCGAATAAGGGCTAGCGACCAAGTGTAATTGTGCCTGAAGAAAGCGGTGAACGGTCACACAGTAACGACTATCCAAATACAGAGCGTTTCTGACACCTTAATGTCAAATACTGGTACTGTAAATGACAGAACTTCATGACAGCCATTCATAATATGACGGAGCCGCTTTCCTAAGAAACAAAAACTTAAGTTACGATGCTTATGGCGTGTTGGCGATTCTAGATTATGAAGTCCAAGATTCTTCACGATTATTTAGATATTGAATTTGTAGCTGGAAAACAATAAGTTGGGACCTATTACTGCTAACCTAAAGGTCGGTTAACATGAATTAATAAAGAAATGTATAATGTATTTTAATTGAATATTAAACCCTTAGATTTACTATAGTCTTAAAATCCAGGCTTTTTAACTATTTTCTTGAGGAAAATCAACGGGGTTATTGCGTTACACACCATGTGGCAATCGATTGCAATGCCTTTAATTTTTACATCCATTGCTTCACAGGTTTCTAAAATTCGTCTGCTCAAACACAAAGCATTTATTTCAATTAAACCATTTACAGCAATTTATGGATTGTCAAGTGGTCGGTCAGTCAGAAATATGAAGCTAGTTGCCCATTTCAAAGCGTAGTAGGTACCTATGGACAAGAACGGGCAAGAAACTCGATGGACACTCTTTTAAATTATATTGTTACACAAATTACTAGTTACATCATTTGTTGAATATATATTCAACATTAATGATGTAACTAATAATTTGTGTCCGTCTATATAATTTACGCCAGCGGGGGGTGCTCCGAACGTGAAAGAGAGAAAAGATGCGATATGAATATGAAACCAAATGTTTACCTGCTTAGATGTAACTATCCCAGTTTACCAAAAGGACAATTAACTATCAATACACTATTTAATTTTTACCAAGATTACATGATGAATTTTGCAAAACTTTTTACATTTCACCAAAATCGAATGGCATCAAAATTCCCGTTTTGAACTAAAATTGGTCAATAAGAGTTATAGACCAATTTTTTTTTTTAAACAATGTACATAACGTTCGAAAGGCCATACACCAAGAATGTTTCGATGAAATCCTAAGTCTTCAACCACTTTTAGGTTTTTTTTAATGCAATGCAAAGAAAAGCTTAAAATCACATTTTACCCCTTTTTGTAATGTTTGAAGGCTCATAACTTTTTGTCTAGCTGTTATCTGCACCAAACAATAATTTTAGAGGAATCTACCAACAGTCGAGAAAAAAACCAAAAAAAAATTGCCAATTTCGTCTATCCTACATGAAGTAATCTTACTTCAAATTTATCAAACTTATGAAATTCGGTTATTAAAAAAAAATCTAAATAAAAAAAATCTTAGGGGCCTAGGTTAAATCATTTGAGCTGGGTAGATAACCGACGACCCCACCTATCTGCCATGTTCGTATGTTCAACGTTCTGCCGAACACCCTGTATAAGTATAATATGTGGCCACGATGTGAATAAGACGTACACGTTGAGTGTCCAGAGTTCAGCAAAAATAAATTTAAACAAAACAATCCATAACTAAAATAAGCCGTGGCAGCTAAGAGAAGACCAGTCTCAACCGACGGCGCCCGTTCTTGAACGTGACGCATGCTCAAAAACGTGGTTGAACGGTCAAAATGAATGCTTTGCGATTGATTGCCATTGTATGTGTATTATGGAATTACCCCGCTGGTCTAATCAGTCAGAAATCGCCAACATACAGCCATGGAAATATATCAATAGTCAATTTGCCGTATTATAGCCGTTTCAAACAATTGTCAAAGAATAACAGTGTAATTCGATGATAACAATAAATAAGACAATTTAAGTTGTAATCGAATTAATAAACAATTTATTTCCTTGACTGCTAATATTAAAGAGACATGACGATCAATGGTAATTCAAGGACCTTAGCTCTGCAGATTTAGGTGTTATTATATATTGTATAATGAGGCAATAAATTAAAATATTATTAAAATATGAAACTTTTTATTTACAACATCTTTTCGCACTTCTCCGGGTTTTGGTCAACCTTTGGTTTCAAATTACAGTAATATATAAACTTATATATCAGACTAGTTTTATCTTTAGGCAATGTAATACAATAACATTATACTTATCCTACATTAAAATCAAACACTTTTATTACAAAAATAAAAGAAAATAAAAAACGGTGCGAATTATTTCAAATATTTGGTTAAATTCATAAATTTTATCATTAACTAACAATTTTAGGCAAAAAATATTTGAAATTCAGATAATTATTTTGTTATTCGATAAATTTTCTGAAATTTATTGCTAAGAGAGATGAATCGAGAAATCTTGGGACTTAGGACCACACCTTATAATATTCAGAATGATAAAAAGATACAGGCAAAAACAAATAAAAAAGCAAAAAAGAAACTCAAGTATGGGCAGCCCTACTAAAAGAAAAATAATATCTAGCCAAGTATATCTTCTCTAATTAAAGCTAAATTATTATCACTAGAAAGAGACCGAAATAGTTTATCCGTCTCTTTTCGTCTTTTAGCAGATTTCTCACGTCTTCTCAACTTAGCAATCAATTTACCAAACAACATTATTTTCTTCAGCTGTAGATCTCAAAGTTTCATTACTAAGGATTATTTTATATACAGAGTATTTATTAAGTAATCCTCTTTCCATTATTCCCGTTTCTGACCACATGATACATTTTAATGCCAGAGGAACAACTGACTTATTACCTATAAGTAAGTAGTCTGACAACGATTTATAAGTATAAAATGTTGTGTTAAATAAGATTACTTAATAAATGTGCCAGAGTCATTTTATTCAGTGGTCGTAGTGTCAGGCGATCATATCGTTTTTTCCTTTAGTTTTGCTATGTAGCCGCTGTGTGATATGGGGTCGCAAGACTGTGGAAAAAAATAAGATTGTTTAAGAAATATTCATATTTTTTTTATACGTAAATGAAGAAGTGTGTCTGTATGTACACTCGGGGAAATAATTGTTAATTAAATGGACACAATACGTCAATTTCATACAACTGTTATAGTTAAATAATGATAATTGTGCTTTGAATATACGAAAAATTTAAGTAAAGTTCACTCTGGATAAAAGTAAACAACCCACCTTCAACTCCGGATCTAACTCAAATCCTGTGCTACAGTCCATTTGGGTTGCTTGTGTCTTCTGAAGGTATTGGTGGTGATTTTTGTGCAGTAGTGCCAAGTGTGCAACCTCCTTCGGCGATCGGTATGCAATTCTGTAACAAGAGAAAGTGAGTTATCACGAGGCTAAGAAATATGTTAGTGTAAAAGAGTTACTGAATATAGAACGTAAAATGTTGAATCTGTCGCGAAAGATTAAGAAAAATTCTCAGTAAATGGTATTTTGTCAATTGACTTGTTTGAACGTCTTAACCCGCTTTCAATAAGATTGTAGCGTTGTCACTGTCACCTTCGTTGATTATTGAAAAAAACAGGCATTTGTTAGAATACCTTATTCGTAAACGACTCCTTGGGTTGAATATCAATTCAATATTGACGAATTTCATATATTTTTTTACTTAAATCTAAGTTAAGGATTGAATATTCTTAGAGAATACAGGCCTGACTTTTAAATAGTATATTAATAAAACTTACCAAAACTGAATGATCATATTCAAATCCGTCTGGACATCGCAGATGCAGTGGGTTTCCAGCTCCTATACACCTGTAGAAGAAGTCACAGCTCTCAGTATCTGGCATGTTTCCAAACATTCCCACAGGACATATTGGCGCCACTGTTGTGGGCGCTTCTGTAGGTGATGTTGTAGCTTCTGTAGGTAATGCTGTCGCTTCTGTAGGTATAGTAGTTGCTTCTGTAGGTAATATTGCTTCCGTTGTTGGTTCATTGGTAGTTGTTATGTCTTCTGGTGCTCTCGTTGTTGGGATAGTTGTGCTAGTAAGTTCAGGAGGTGGGTTTGTTGTCAAGGTACTTCCAAGTGTACAACCTCCTTCTGCGATTTGTACACAACTCTGTAAAAAAAAACATTTAAAATAAGAACTTTTATCGTATTATGTATTTGAGTAATTGAGTAGCTTCAGAATGATTGAAATTAAATGACGTTTTAACGGAAAAGCGAAAAATGTATCTGTCTTGTTGGTAACATACTCAAAAGGCTAAGAGTATAGCGGCTTTCCTGGTAAAATGATATATGATACACATAATGTTGAAAATCTTAACAAATCTGTGAATTGCAGAAAGATATCTAACCAAAACTCTCTATTTTCTGTTATACTTCCTCTTTAATATTATTCGTCAAACTTACTTCTAATTCAGGATCAAACTCAAATCATATAAACATTATGTTGATTTTCTGTTTTTTTATTAAAGATTTCAGCGTGGAGGCAGAACTCACGATATATCTAACATTGTGTTCACGATTGTATCTGTATCATTGTTCTTTTATTCCTGATACACGCATATTTATGGCAATCCATAATACGTTATGGATTGCAATAAATATTGGCTGGCAGGTCAGCATACCGAATTTCACAGTAATCATGAGTGTCGTTTTTACATCTAAACCAACAAAAGGAAAGGAAGGACAAAACACTTTTTAGCGCTACGTCTCTCTTTCTTCATTATCATTTATATAACCAGGACACCTTTGAAAAGGTGACCTTTAAAAAGCATACCAACCAGCAACCAGTGTTTCTCGGCTTAAGCATTTGTTGTTGGAAAGCTTTTTTACGAAAAAGTAATTGTTTACGTCTAAATTATTTTTAGTTTGTATATGTCGTTCGTATACTATTTTTCCTAGTTTATGTAAAAGGTATTATGTACCGACATTTGTATTTTTTTCTCGTTTTTAATTTTCATTTTTGTGTTTATCTGTGGAAACTTGTAAATGGCCTTCAGTTGCATATTGTTTAAGTACACTGCATATTATAGCTGTAAGTTTCCCTTCCCGAATAGAATAAAATAAAAAAAAATACTTATAAGAAGATTGGATTTCAAAAATATACCTATCTATTAAAAATACATTTTAACTCACCCCAACAGCAGAACTAAACTCGAATCCTTCACTACAATGCAACAATATCGCAATTCCATTCGTGCACATATAGAAAGATTCACACGCCTCCGGGTGCGCTACATTGCCAAAGTGTCCAACAGCACAAATCGGAGGTTGGGTAGTCACTTCACTTGGTGTAGTCATCTCGGTGGGTTCCGCAGTTGAAGTTATATCAGAATCGTCTCCTGCGACTGTGGTTTCATTTTCTATCCCTTCTGGTGCTATTGTGGTAGGTATTTGTTCTTCTGATGAGCCATTGCCCTCTGAATCATTGCCTGTGCTTGATCCTAGGGTGCAGCCACCTTCTGCTATTTCTGTGCAGGCCTGAGAGTAATGTTTTTGTTAGTTTTACTTATAAGCTATCCATCTTATTTTTCAACTACTAACACTAGATTTACGAGGTTTACTGAATGGATTTTAAAGTCTAAATTGAAAAGTTTTATTATTTGTAAGTTTTCAACCAAAAAAGAGAAATTACCAAAACATCTACGAAATCTTGAGTTATTTTGGTGCTCAAAAATTCTTGTTAATTGCTAGGTGTTTCCACAAAATTGGAATCGTCTCATGAGTATATTATCGATACTACATACGAAATAAATAATTAATCCACTAATAGTCAAGCAATCCCGAAACACGTTTTAAATCTAAACACTAGTCTATTACAAATTTTAAGCCCACTTGCACCTTAGGGTTAGTTAGGGTTCAGAAAAAAGTCCGTCTGACTCAAAATCAGACTGATTTCTAGGTATTTTAGGTATTTAACTCACCCTCGATTCCGGATCAAATTCGTACCCTTCACTACAGAACAGCTCTATCGCTATACCGTTTGTGCACATATAGAAACCCTGACATAAATCTGGGTGCGGTACGTTACCAAACACACCAGGTGGGCAAATCGGTGCTGGCGTAGTTAGTTCGACCTTTTCCGTAGTCGGAAAACTTTCCAAAGTCGTTTCGGTAGGCTTCGAAGTCGTAGAACCAGGAGTTGTTGATTCTGCTTCTGTATTTTCTGAAGATTGAGTAGTTGTTGATTCTTCAGGTATTGGTACAATAGTAGATTCGCCTACTGTAGTCGTTTCTTGTGGGGAGACTGTTGTTGTTGTTATAGCTTCAGTATCATCGGGAAATGATGTTGTTAACTCTGGTACTGGAGTTTCTGGTTCCGCAGTAGTGTATGTTACTTCTAAAGAAGAGTCTGGTCCTAGTGTTGGCTCCGAAGGGTTTGTAGGTCCAGAAGTCGTTGGTTCTGAAGTATCTGCTGTAGGTGGAGCCACAGTACTGATATCTTCTACCGAATTTGAGTCATCTTCTTTAGGAGTAGTTGCAGTGGCTTGACCGAGTGTACATCCTCCCTCGGCGATGACCACGCAATTCTGAGAACATTAATTAAGAAGTTCATTAAAATATACTGAAGCTTATTCAAAAAGGATCGAAAGAATATCAATACATATATTTTAATAACATAAACATTGGTAAAGTATTTAAATTGTTTATAATTTATTTCTTTATTTTGGACATAATTCTAGTTCAGAGCTGTACAACCACACATTTAAAATTTAAACTATTTTTAATTGTAAGGAGATAAAAACTCAAAGTAAAATTGTGATTAATTAAATTAAAATATGTATTCAACAACAAGTTAAAAAAGAGAAATTATATAAATTTCATACAAAATAATAATATTACAAAAAAATATAAGGTAATTATTTTATTTATTTGCCGAAAATATATTCTTCACAAAAAATATTCAAAGAATAAAAATAAACGCAGAAAATATTTTTTTTCTTAATATGTACTTTCAAATTTAAAATTGCTTACCCCACTAGCAGAACTAAACTCGAATCCTTCACTACAGTGCAACAATATCGCAATTCCATTCGTGCACATATAGAACGATTCACACACCTCCGGGTGCGCTACATTGCCAAAGTGTCCAACAGCACAAATCGGAGGCTGGGTAGTCACTTCACTTTGTGTAGTCATCTCCGTGGGTTCCGCAGTTGTATTTATATCAGAATCGTCTCCTGCGACTGTGGTTTCATTTTCTATCCCTTCTGGTGCTATTGTGGTAGGTATTTGTTCTTCTGATGAGCCATTGCCCTCTGAATCATTGCCTGTGCTTGATCCTAGGGTGCAGCCACCTGCTGCTATTTCTGTGCAGGCCTGAAAGTAATGTTTTGTTAGTTTTACTTATAAGCTATCCATCTTATTTTTTTAACTACTAACACTAGATTTACGAGGTTTACTGTACATTCAATGGATTTTAAAGTCTAAATTAAAAAGTTTTATTATTTGTAAGTTTTCAACCAAAAAAGAGAAACTACCAAAACATCTACGAAATCTTGAGTTATTTTGGTGCTCAAAAGTTCTTGTTAATTGCTAGGTGTTTCCACAAAATTGGAATCATCTCATGAGTATATTATCGATACTACATACGAAATAAATAATTAATCCACTAATAGTCAAGCAATCCCGAAACACGTTTTAAATCTAAACACTAGTCTATTACAAATTTTAAGCCCACTTGCACCTTAGGGTTAGTTAGGGTTCAGAAAAAAGTCCGTCTGACTCAAAATCAGACTGATTTTTAGGTATTTAACTCACCCTCGATTCCGGATCAAATTCGTACCCTTCACTACAGAACAGCTCTATCGCTATACCGTTTGTGCACATATAGAAACCCTGACATAAATCTGGGTTCGGTACGTTACCAAACACACCAGATGGGCAAATCGGTGCTGGCGTAGTGACTTCGACCTTTTCCGTAGTCGGGAAACTTTCCAAAGTCGTTTCGGTAGGCTTCGAAGTCGTCTCAGAACCAGGATTTGTTGATTCTGCTTCTGTATTTTCTGAAGATTGAGTAGTTGTTGATTCTTCAGGTATTGGTACAATAGTAAATTCGCCTACTGTAGTAGTTTCTTGTGGAGAGACTGTTGTTGTTGTTATAGCTTCAGTCTCATCGGGAAATGTTGTTGTTAACTCTGGAACTAGAGTGGCTGATTCCGCAGTAGTGTCCGTTACTTCTAAGGAAGAGTCAGGTCCCGGTGTTGGCTCCGAAGGGTTCGCAGGGCCAGAAGTCGTTGGTTCTGTTTCTGCTGTAGGTGGAGCCACGGTACTGATATCTTCTACCGAATTTGAGTCATCTCCTTTAGGAGTAGTTGCAGTAGCTTGACCGAGTGTACATCCTCCCTCAGCGATGACCACGCAATTCTGAGAACATTATTTAAGAAGTTCATTAAAATATACTCAAGCTTATTCAAAAAGGATCGAATGAATATTAATACAAATATTTTAGTAACATAAACATTAGTAAAGTATTTATTTGCCGAAAATATACTATTAATCAAAAAATAAATAAATTAATGCAGAAAATATGTTTTCTGCATAACATAATACACACATCAAAAGTGTCTAGGGATCAAGCATTTTTATGCGGATTTCTTGAGATTAAGATGTGGCTTTGTAATAAATTTATGATTTTATAAATTTATATGGATCCTTTTTGGTGCATTTCATAATTTGAATCAGGAACTGTGAATCAAATTCGAGTAAAAGATGAAAATCAGCTGTCAATATTTTCCCTATAAAAACATACAACGCATTGAAGACATTATTAGTGCTACTGTTTCCCTACTACTGATTAAAACCAACGTTATTATGGAGCGGCGACGTCATTTAAGCAGGGAAGAAATGCTCAGAGCCGTGGGAATGATAGAAGCTGGTTCCCGGCAACGTACTGTGGCTTTAGCTCTGAATACAAGTCAGAGTGTTATCAGTCGACTTTGGACACGTTACCGAAGCACTGGTACCGTGGCTGAGCGTCATGGAGGATGGTATCGCTGCACCACACGGAGACAAGACCGATACATTCAAATCTTAACTCGAAGAGCTCCAACAATAACCGCCATGATGTTAGCCGTGAGGCTTCATCACTCTTCAGGGAACTTAATTAGCGACCAAACAGTCAGAAACCGCTTGCATGAAGTGAACCTTCATTCCCGAAGACCGCTACGGGTACCACCTATAGCAATGCACAATCGTAGGATTCGATATCAATGGGCTCTTGAACACAGAAATTGGGCAGAAGAACAATGGCGTTTCGTGTGCTTTTCTGATGAGTCTCGTTTTGGTATGAGACCGGATACAAGACGTATACGACACTGGAGAACCCCTGGACGCCAACAGCGATTAAAATCCTGCCAGGAAGTCCATCCTTATAGTGGTGGAACCATCATGGTATGGGCGGGTATTTGGATCGGCGGAAGAACTGAGTTGATTTGGATCAGAGGCAACCTCAACGCTCAAATTTATGCTGAGACGATTGTATCAGACGTCATCGTTCCTCTACAAGTGCAAATCGGTCCCTTATTTCAGTTAATGCATGATAATGCACGACCGCACACCGCAAGAGTTGTAAGACAGACTCTCGCCGCAGCTAACATCAATGTCCTGCCCTGGCCTGCTCAGTCGCCAGACTTGAACCCGATTGAGCATGCATGGGATATGCTACAGAGAAGAGCTCTGCCGAATATGGAGGGTATCCAGTCGCAAGAAGACCTTTTTTTGTTGTTGCAACGAACATGGGCGGCCATTCCACAGCGTGATTTGGATGAACTCATTTTGAGTATGCCAAACCGATGTTCTTGTGTTGTTAGTGTTCGCGGTAGAAACACGGATTATTAATTGTTTAAGTTACCCAATAAAATTTTAAAGAAAACTGTTATTTCAGTCTTTTTTTCGAACTTTTGTGTTAGTGGTTCAAATGTCAAAAATCCCTTTATTAGGAAAATGGCAAATTTCTTTATTAATGCAAAGGTGACTTGGTTTATCGTTACTGTGACAAACGAAAACACTTTATTTTATGAATCCTTAAAGAAAATTTTAATTAATATCAATCAGGAGAAAAGTTATTGCAAAAATATATGTTGATCCCTAGACACTTTTGATGTGTGTATTTTCAACAAAAATAAAAAACTCACCGCAACAGCAGAACTAAACTCGAATCCTTCACTACAGTGCAACAATATCGCAATTCCATTCGTGCACATATAGAACGATTCACACACCTCCGGGTGCGCTACATTGCCAAAGTGTCCAACAGCACAAATCGGAGGTTGGGTAGTCACTTCACTTTGTGTAGTCATCTCGGTGGGTTCCGCAGTTGTATTTATATCAGAATCGTCTCCTGCGACTGTGGTTTCATTTTCTATCCCTTCTGGTGCTATTGTGGTAGGTATTTGTTCTTCTGATGAGCCATTGCCCTCTGAATCATTGCCTGTGCTTGATCCTAGGGTGCAGCCACCTTCTGCTATTTCTGTGCAGGCCTGAGAATAATGTTTTTGTTAGTTTTACTTATAAGCTATCCATCTTATTTTTTTAACTACTAACACTAGATTTACGAGGTTTACTGTACATTCAATGGATTTTAAAGTCTAAATTAAAAAGTTTTATTATTTGTAAGTTTTCAACCAAAAAAGAGAAATTACCAAAACATCTACGAAATCTTGAGTTATTTTGGTGCTCAAAAATTCTTGTTAATTGCTAGGTGTTTCCACAAAATTGGAATCATCTCATGAGTATATTATCGATACTACATACGAAATAAATAATTAATCCACTAATAGTCAAGCAATCCCGAAACACGTTTTAAATCTAAACACTAGTCTATTACAAATTTTAAGCCCACTTGCACCTTAGGGTTAGTTAGGGTTCAGAAAAAAGTCCGTCTGACTCAAAATCAGACTGATTTCTAGGTATTTTAGGTATTTAACTCACCCTCGATTCCGGATCAAATTCGTACCCTTCACTACAGAACAGCTCTATCGCTATACCGTTTGTGCACATATAGAAACCCTGACATAAATCTGGGTGCGGTACGTTACCAAACACACCAGGTGGGCAAATCGGTGCTGGCGTAGTTACTTCGACCTTTTCCGTAGTCGGGAAACTTTCCAAAGTCGTTTCGGTAGGCTTCGAAGTCGTAGAACCAGGAGTTGTTGATTCTGCTTCTGTATTTTCTGAAGATTGAGTAGTTGTTGATTCTTCAGGTATTGGTACAATAGTAGATTCGCCTACTGTAGTCGTTTCTTGTGGGGAGACTGTTGTTGCTGTTATAGCTTCAGTTTCATCGGGAAATGTTGATGTTAACTCTGGAACTAGAGTTGCTGGTTCCTCAGTAGTGTCCGTTACTTCTAAGGAAGAGTCAGGTCCCGGTGTTGGCTCCGAAGGGTTTGTAGGTCCAGAAGTCGTTGGTTCTGAAGTATCTGCTGTAGGTGGAGCCACAGTACTGATATCTTCTACCGAATTTGAGTCATCTTCTTTAGGAGTAGTTGCAGTGGCTTGACCGAGTGTACATCCTCCCTCGGCGATGACCACGCAATTCTGAGAACATTAATTAAGGAGTTCATTAAAATATACTCAAGCTTATTCAAAAAGGATCGAATGAATATTAATACAAATATTTTAGTTACATAAACATTAGTAAAGTATTTATTTGCCGAAAATATACTATTAATCAAAAAATAAATTAATTAAAGCAGAAAATATGTTTTCTGCATAACATAATATTTTCAACAAAAATAAAAAACTCACCGCAACAGCAGAACTAAACTCGAGTCCTTCACTGCAATGCAACAATATCGCAATTCCATTCGTGCACATATAGAACGATTCACACGCCTCCGGGTGCGCTACATTGCCAAAGTGTCCAACAGCACAAATTGGAGGTTGGGTAGTCACTTCACTTTGTGTAGTCATCTCCGTGGGTTCCGCAGTTGTATTTATATCAGAATCGTCTCCTGCGACTGTGGTTTCATTTTCTATCCCTTCTGGTGCTATTGTGGTAGGTATTTGTTCTTCTGATGAGCCATTGCCCTCTGAATCATTGCCTGTGTTTGTTCCTAGGGTGCAGCCACCTTTTGCTATTTTTATGCAGGTCTGAAATGAATGTTATAATTAGTTATTAGTATTTGAAATTTCAATAATCAAGATTGAAAATAGGGATGTTCAATAACAAAAGGCATCATTATACAGGGTGTTTGGTGCATCGTGTGCCAAATTGAAATGGTCGACTGAAGGGGTCATCCGCTAGCCTTTCAGACCCCTTAACACCCCTCATGCTCTGTGGATTTTTTTTATCGGCTTTTTATTGTTTTCCAAAAAAAAGACCCAAATTTTACATTCAAATACAGATTTAAAAAAATATATAAGGCGTAGACTCTGAATTTTAATTTTATTTCGATGTGTATTGTTTAAGAATACTTTTAAATACAAAATTAGTGATATTAGTCACCTAGTTTTTTTTTTAATTCACTCGCAAAGGTAAAACTTAAATTAAAGCTGTACATGTTACAGCTATTTATAAGGCTACAAAAAAAAAACCAAAAGCGACCGGGATCTTCCAACTCCCTCATTAATTCTCCAGTCTATCCTCTTTCTAATGATGTGCCACATGCCATAAAAGTATTTTAACAACTTTGTGAATTCGCTAGAATTGTGAATCAAGTCACATAAAACTACATTCCAAATTCTAATGAAAAAATATTTATTGCGGAACTGTTACTTGAGAAAGAGGTAAAATTTGTTTTCTCACTCTTTCACAGTAAAATCTATCTTCTATCTCTTTCTTGCATACCTTAAATCGGTTTGAACAAATCGCGCCGCCCGACCCGCCATTTTTTTAGTCGAGACATCACTGCCTGTGCTACCTAACGTGTGTGCTAGTTCACCATACTCCGCGATTCTTTTATTACTTTGTTATCGTTAAGTTTTGTTGGTTCTTGTTACATTTGTTTAATTTTTGTTGTTATTGTTAAACTTTGAGTTTTTTGTTATTGCAATGGCGACATTCTCTAACGAAGAATATGCGGACATCATGATGGCTTACGGAGCCGCTAATGGCGTCGCTCGTGCAGCGCAACGACTTTACCAGGAACGCTTTCCTGGTAGACGATTACCTGGCCGCAGAGTCTTCCAAGACACATACCGACGCATACGCGAGACTGGCAGTGTTACTTTTAATGAACCAAGGGGCCATATTGTGCGACATAATGTTGAAGTAGACGAGAGAATACTGGCACTTTTTGAGGAAGACCCTACAAGAAGCATTAGAAATGTGGCATCACATCTTGATATTTCAATATGGAAAGTGTGGAAAGTACTTCGTCAAAACAAAAAGCATCCATTCCACTACACTCCGGTGCAAGGTACGTAATTTTAAACTAACGTTAAACCCGTGCAAGCTTTGTTTGACCTTGCCTTTGTTTAGCAGGTAATGGGTATGGTATGGCGTCACTTCCAGGTAGTGAATCTATTAGCACGAACAGCGGGTCCTTTCTTGTGCAATTACTTATTACCCAAGAGAAGTTTAAAAGAGTTTTTTGTTTGTTGCAGGTCTTGAGGGTGGCGACTTTGAGAGACGAGTGGCTTTTTGTCGGTTTCTTTTACACACGGATGTGGATGATCCTGATTTTTTAAAAAGAATACTGTGGACGGATGAATCCAAATTTACCAAGGATGGGATCCTCAATTTACACAATTTGCACCACTGGTCAACGAAAACGCAAAACCCACGTGTTAATTGACAGAAATATTCTCAAAGAAGGTTTAGTGTAAACGTTTGGGCAGGAGTGATTGGGAATCAGGTAATTGGACCGCATTACCTGCCTGATAATCTCAATGGCGAAGACTACCTGGAATTCCTACAAAATGACCTACCCGAATTAGTGACGGATGTGCCCGTATTTAATGAACGTGTGCCCATTGTATTTCAAAATGACGGCTGTCCCGCGCATTGGCGATTGACTGTGAGGGAATATCTCGACAATGTGTTCCCCAATGCATGGATTGGACGCGATGGCCCTATTCCATGGCCGCCACGTTCCGAAGATCTAACTCCGTTAGACTTTTATGTCTGGGGACGTGCCAAAGAGTTGGTATATGCCACGGAGGTTCCAACTAGGGAGGTATTAGTCCAACGCATAGAAGCGGCATTCAATACTATTATGGAGGAAATACGACTTCGTACAACAACTGTTGAAATACGAAACAGGTGTCGGGCCTGCATTCGCAACAGAGGCCAACAATTTGAGCAAGATTTGTACAATGATTAAATAAATGTTAAAAATGCAATTTTGTTTTTTTATTTCAAGTAAATCCCACGAAAGATACAGATATGAGACACGAATTTACCTAACCATAAGAATGAGATAGCAGATTTATAGGTTTGACAGGTATCATATAAGAGATTTTTTTTTAAATCATAATTTTGAATATTAGCCTTAGGTGACTCCTCGATTCACAATTCTAGCGAATTCACAAAGTTGTTAAAATAATTTTATGGCATGTGGCACATCATTAGAAAGAGGATAGACTGGAGCATTAATGAGGGAGTTGGAAGATCCCGGTCGCTTTTGATTTTTTTTTGTAGCCTTATAAACAGCTGTAACATGTACAGCTTTAATTTAAGTTTTACCTTTGCGAGTGAATTAAAAAAGAACTAGGTGACTAATATCACTAATTTTGTATTTAAAAGTATTCTTAAACAATACACATCGAAATAAAATTAAAATTCAGAGTCTACGCCTTATATTTTTTTTTAAATCTGTATTTTTATGTAAAATTTGGGTCTTTTTTTGGAAAACAATAAAAAGTCGATAAAAAAAATCCACATAGCATGAGGGGTGTTAAAGGGTCTGAAATGCTAGCGGATGACTCCTTCAGTCGACCATTTCAAATTGGCACACGATGCACCAAACACCCTGTATATTTCGTGGTTGAACATCCTATAAAAAACATAAATTATGAGTAGGTAATATAAAGAATATCCATTTGTCCTCAATAAGTCCCAGGGAATATTCAAGTTTTCGTTGCATTAAGTATTCATTAAAGAGACTATGTTGATTGCTACATTTTATATTACATATTGAATCCGATTCTACTAATTAAGCAATCCCAAAACTCGTTAAAATTGTATTTTACAACATGTAGGGTACAAAAACAAAACAGTCATTCAATAAAATATTTTGGAAATTAAGCTATTCAACTCACCCTCGATTCCGGATCAAATTCGTACCCTTCACTACAGAACAGCTCTATCGCTATACCGTTTGTGCACATATAGAAACCCTGACATAAATCTGGGTGCGGTACGTTACCAAACACACCAGGTGGGCAAATCGGTGCTGGCGTAGTTACTTCGACTTTTTCCGTAGTCGGGTCACTTTCCAAAGTCGTTTCGGTTGGCTTCGAAGTCGTCTCAGAATCAGGAGTTGTTGATTCTGTATTTTGTGAAGATTGAGTAGTTGTTGATTCCTCAGGCATTGGTACAATAGTAGATTCATCTACAGTGGTAGTTTCTTGTGGGGTGATAGTTGTTGCTGTAACAGCTTCTGTGTCATCGGAAACTGTTGTTGTTGCCTCCGGAACTAGAGTTGCTGGTTCCGCGGTAGTGTCTGTTACTTCTAAAGAAGAGTCGGGCCCCGGTGTTGGCTCCGAAGGGTTCGCAGGGCCAGAAGTCGTTGGTTCTGTTTCTGCTGTAGGTGGAGCCACGGTACTGATATCTTCTACCGAATTTGAGTCATCTTCTTTAGGAGTAGTTGCAGTGGCTTGACCGAGTGTACATCCTCCCTCGGCGATGACCACGCAATTCTGAGAACATTAATCAAGAATTTCATTAAAATATATTCAAGCTTATTTGAAAAGGATCGAAAGAATATGAATACATATATTTTAATAACATATACAATGGTAAAGTATTTAAAAATTTATTTCTACATTTCAGACATAATTCTAGTCCATAGCTTTACACATTTAAATTATAAACTATTTTAATTGTAAGCAGATAAAACCAAAAGTAAAATTGTGATTAATTAAATTTAAATAGGTATTCAACAACACGTTAAAAAAATATCAATTGCAAACAAAATAATATTATTACAAAAAAAAATGGTCATTATTTTACTTATTTGCCGAAAATATATTCTTCATCAAAAATAATTCGACGAATAAAATTAAAAGTAGAAAATTTATTTTTCTTAATAATATGTACTTTCAAAACAAAGAATTGCTCACCCCAACAGCAGAACTAAACTCGAGTCCTTCACTGCAGTGCAACAATATCGCAATTCCATTCGTGCACATATAGAACGATTCACACGCCTCCGGGTGCGCTACATTGCCAAAGTGTCCAACAGCACAAATCGGAGGTTGGGTAGTCACTTCACTTGGTGTAGTCATCTCGGTGGGTTCCGCAGTTGTAGTTATATCAGAATTGTCTCCTGCGACTGTGGTTTCATTTTCTATCCCTTCTGGTGCTACTGTGGTAGGTATTTGTTCTTCTGATGAGCCATTGCCCTCTGAATCATTGCCTGTGCTTGGTCCTAGGGTGCAACCACCTTCTGCTATTTCTGTGCAGGCCTGAAAGTAATGTTTTTGTTAGTTTTACTTATAAGCTATCCATCCTATTTTTTTAACTACTAACACTAGATTCATGAGTTCTACTGTACTAACATTCAATGGATTTCGTAATCTGAATTAAAACGTTTTCTTTTTTTTAATTGTTCAACCAAAAAATAAAAATGACCAAAACATCTAAGAAATCTTGGGTTATTTTGGTGCTCAAAAATTTATAGCGAATTGCTAGGTTTTTCTACAAAATTGGAATCAGCTCATGAGTATAATATCTAAACTAAATACGTAATTAATAATTAATCCACTATTTGTCAAGCAATCCCGAAAGACGTTTTAAATATAACCATTCGTCTGTTACAACTTTTAGGCCCACTTGAACCTTAAATGACTAAATACGTTTTTAAAACGTCGTTTTATTTACATATGTCGATCGTATAAAAGACGATGTTTTGAATACGTTTAACACTAAACGCATGATTTGTGGTGCAATAAGGCCTTAGGGTTCAGAAAAAAATCCGTCTGACTCAAAATCAGACTGATTTCTAGGTATTTTAGGCATTCAACTCACCCTCGATTCCGGATCAAATTCGTACCCTTCACTACAGAACAGCTCTATCGCTATACCGTTTGTGCACATATAGAAACCCTGACATAAATCTGGGTGCGGTACGTTACCAAACACACCAGGTGGGCAAATCGGTGCTGGCGTAGTTACTTCGACCTTTTCCGTAGTCGGGAAACTTTCTAAAGTCGTTTCGGAACTTTCTACGGTCGTTGGCGTCGATTCTGGAGTGGTGTCAGGTTGAGTATGTGGATCTGATCCTTCGTCACCATCGGGTGTTGTTCCAAAGTCCGGTCGAAGGGTGCAACCGTCTTCGGTAATGGGAACGCATTCCTAGAAGAAGAAGAAATAACAATTGATCATTTCTACTTGAACTTGTAATCTTATAAGCTTGTGGGTTACTCCAACTAGATTGACAGTGTCCTACGTTTTTTTTTTAAGTGTGGGTAATCATCAAATAACTTTTCCCGCTCTGGGCAGAGCGGGAGGGCGTGTCAGGCTCTTACTGACTAAAACCCACCCGTGTCCCTTCAATTGCCTGTGCCAGGGGCCACGGTATCCCTCTCGGACTTTCCCGCAACCCTGGCAGGCATCGGCCCTACCGCACCCCGTCGTTGATGCTGACATCTCTTTGAGGCGAGCGTGGAACACAACGCGCCGTCGACCCGGGCCTGGTCCTTATCGAACGGCGAGCTGCCCATTGCTCGCCGTCCGCAAGCCCGCGCCTACGGTGGTCGGGAATGAATCGGCCTGCGATTCCCGACACCCAAGGTGTCTCCTGCGGCGGCTAGGTGCGTGAGGGCGCGAATTTTGCCTCTCCCTCACGCGTTCTGCCTCTTCTTTCGCCAGCATTACTGCTTCGCAGAAGGAGGTGACGGCTTCCCATCCCCTCTCGCTCCGTACCATGGCCTGGACCAGGGCCGGGCGCGAGAGATCGCCACCGCCAATCGCCTGCACGAGGACACGGTGGTGCTCCGCTCAAGCCTGGCAGGCCTCCACCGTATGCTCCACCGTATCCTCTAGGCGATCCACACAATGGTGACAACCGGGCGTTTCCTCCCGCCTTATCCGGAACAGGAACCTCCCGAAACAACCGTGTCCGGTGAGGACCTGCGTCAGGCGGAAGGTGAGGACGCCATGGCGCCTATCTTTCCACTCCTCAGAGAGGGGACTTATCGCCGCAATTGTTGCGTGCCCAGCGCTGGGTTGCGACAATCGCACTCTCCATGCCGCCCTGAGATCCCGCCGGAGCTATGTTCGCTGTACTGTGATTTCTTCCAGCAGCGCAGCTACGCCCCGGCGTTTCGCCTCCTCGCGCAACTCCCAAATGTGCGCGAGGACTTTTGCCTCCAGATCCCATGGCGGTAATCCGGGAAGGAGGCTCGCCGCCTCACCGGAGACCGTATGGTATCCCCGGACCAGCCAGGTGGCCATGACCCTTTGGGGCGCGTTCAACCGGCGCCTCAAGGAACGCGCCCACACCGTTGCCCCGTAAAGGGCCATGGACCACATGACCCCTGCGTAGAGCCTCCGGCAGTATGCGTTTGGCCCCCCTAGGTTGGACAGGAGCCGCTTCAAGGCAGCCCCGGCCCTTTCCAGTCTGAGAGCCAAACGTCAGAAATGCTCCACGAAGTTCCACCGGCTGTCGAGAAGTCCCAGGTACTTCATCGTTGACTCGACGCCGATCTGAAGCCCTCCTACCGTTATTTGGGAACCCGAAGGTGGCGAGTTCCGAGGACCATGAAAAGAGTGTGTCCTACCCTAAGTTTGCTGATTCTCGGTCTTCACTTAGGAACGCATTGGTTCTACAGCTTCTATAGGCAACCATTTAGCTCTTAGCTTGCTTATTAAGTGGGCGTTGCTGACTTTTGAAGTTCTCTGCACCAGATTTGAACATAGGAAGATTTAAAAAAAGAAATAAAACTTACCCGGACCAAAGGTTCGAATTCAAGTCCATCGCTACATGTGAGTAAAATTGCCTGTCCTGCTGCACAAATGTAGAAGGCATCACATCTTTCTGGGTGGGCTATGTTGCCAAATACTCCTGGTGGGCAAATTGACTCTAGTTTAGGAGTAGTTACGACTGGCGCTGGAGTCGTGGTAGTGCTTTGTCCTAGTGTGCAACCGCCTTCTGCTATTTGAACACAGGTCTGAAATAGACATTTTGTTGTTAACTCAAATTAGATGCTATTTCTTAAAAAAAAAAAACACTTAAATTATTTAAGTTGACAAGTGTATTTGACTCTGTAACATATTTTTTTTTATGACATACTCGTTGTCTAGTTGTTACACCAGGGTGTTTTTTAGATATCTAGATATCTTGATTTTGTCTCTAAGGTCACTCGTCTCCACGAACCCCTTTTGTTAACAAATACCTATTAAAGCCATCGGCTTCTTGGGTTCGTCTTCCAGTCTAACCGGATGAAGCTGAATACAAGTAGGTATATACGGAACGACTACTTATCTGACCTCAGCCTGCTACTAGGTAACACGATACCCTTGGTAAGACTGTTTGTCAGACTTTTGAGCTTCTCACTACCCGTAACGACTTATAACATCAAAAAATAAGTTGAAAATTAAATTTTAGCTTACCATCAATTCAGGATTGTATTCATATCCCTCACTACAGAGCAATGGTATGGGAACACCGGCAGTACACAAATAGAACGCATCACACCTATCTGGATGTGGAACGTTGCCAAAGACTTCTACAGGACAAATAGGTGCTACTGTTGTCGCTTCTAAAGCCTCTGTAGTCGGTGTTTCACTAATTTCTGAGCTTTCCGTTGTTTCTTGTGACGATTCTGTTACTTCTTCTGATGGATCTGTTGTTTCATACGATGCATCTGTTGTTTCGTCAGACGAAGCTGTTGTTTCATAAGATGCATCGGTTGTAATGTACTCAGGTTCTTCTGTTGTAGATGGTTGTTCGGTTTCCGTGTAGTCATCTGTAGGATCGATTGTAGTTGAAGAAGAGTCTGTTGTTTCCTCTATATCTGGATAGTCAGTTGTTACTGACGGGTCCGTTACTTCTCCAGAGTTATCATTTTTTGTTGTTGATTCTGTTGTTTCCGCTGATGATCCTGTTGTCACATCATAGTAATCCGATGTTGTTAAAGAATAATCTTCTGTTGCTGGTGATGAATCTGTTTCTCCTGATCCAGAGCTCGTTGACTGTTCTGTAGTTGTTTCTGTCGCAGTAGACACATCGTCTCCAGTAGTAGATTCGAAGTCTGATCCATCTGTAGTATGTTCTTCTGAAGATTCTGTTGGTATAGATTCCGTTGTAGAAGAAACTTCTTCTGATCCCGCCTCAGAAGTCACCCCTTGTTCAGTAGTTGAACCATCATCATCGGAAATCAAGTCTTCTTCTGTAGTCGAGTGCCAATCTTCTGTAATCAACTCTGAGCTTTCGTCCGTAGCTCCTGTTGTTGTTTCTATTGCTGGAGTTGTTTGGGATCCGAGTGTGCAACCTCCTTCTGATATGGCTACGCAAGTCTTAAACAAAAATATGTATTTATTAGAGTCACGTTGATAACATAACATCACGACTAGTTTCCTTGATTGGTTGAGCAGAGGTGTACCTGTAGTACACCCACGTTTCGCCAGTTCTGTTTAAGTCCCATATAATAGTGATCAAGCCTATTGCCATCAACCGGGCACAAATCTAAAATTTTAGGCTGCTACTGAGAAAGTCTGATAGAAAAATCCAATAACACGTTCCCCAACCTGGAAATCGAACCCAGGGTCTCATACTCAACAGTAACACTTGCGACCACTGAACCAACGAGGCAGTTGATGAAAAGTCATGTCGACGATGCCGATGAAAGCTAAGATACTGTATCAATACATTTTACTATTAATTGAACGGCTTGATTTTTTTCACAGAACAGATACTCTTTTATCTGTTCTGTGATTTTTTTAGTGTTAGAGCTCTTTGTGTGACCTGTTATTTTAGTGCTCTGGTATCTACCAGTGCATAACCACCTCTAAAGGTTATTACTGCAATAATTATGTTAACGAGGCAAATGCGTCACTAAGGTTTGTAATCAATTAAGGAAGTGTCTTCAGGTGGCGGTTACCAGGTAGCCCTATTTTTAAACTTCTTTATCTAAATACACGGTGACATTTGAATCACAGTTTTGCTAGACCAAACGTTGTTTAGACCATCGTCTACTACCATTCTACAGCATCAAATATGTTATTAAAACAAATTAATTTAGACGTTCTCAAATTAGTCATAAGTTGCTCAAATGTTTGAAACATTAACCGTAACATCAAAGTACTCATCGCGGTAGCGATATTGCATTCAACTACTTAATGAGACGCGAGCGCCGCGCATCGCGGCCGCAGTGTCTGTGTTGTAGGGCGTAACGATAATCCCGACTTTTTAACATTGCCTTTTTTGTGTTTTTTTTTCGAAAACCAATGACGTTTTTTTTCTAATGGATGCTATAGAATGGTTGTATACCATGGTCTGAACAACGTTTGTTCTAGCAAAACTGTGATTCAAATGTCACCGTGTATATACATAATATAAAACAAAGTCGGTTTACATGTGTGTCTGTGTGACCGCTTGGTTCTTCTAAACTCCCAAATGGGGCTTGATGTGGTTTTCACCATTATTTAGAGAACTTGTTCCAGAAGGTTTGTGTGTATTATACATTAATATTAAATTGTCTTTTCAAGTCGGATAGCCAGTGCGAAGCGGCAAGTAGCTAGCTTACAAATGAAAAACAAATTAATCAGTTTGAAACTCACCCTCTGCTCTGGATCGAACTCGAAACCTTCGCTACAGAACAATTGTATCGCAGTCCCCCCTGCACACATATAGAAAGAGTTACACTGGCCCGGGTGGGCAACATTGCCCCATTGCCCAGGAGGACAGATAGGTACCGGTGTGGTGGGTGGAGGTGGTTCAGTGGTGGTGGCAGGTCCAAAGGTACAACCGCCTTCGGCAATTGGTACACAGGACTGGAACAAAATATGCATTTAAATTAATTGAAACTAGTTAGTTATTTATAGTTATTATTTTTTACAAAATGTATATATATGAAATGAAAGAATGATATGATATTGAATGTTAATGTATATATGTATTCTTAAGTTCAATAAGAAAGAGATGAAGTTGCATTTAAAATCAATGATAACTTGATAGAATCTGATGTTTATAGTGAAAAAGTAGCTGATAACAATTTAATCATTGATCCAAAAGAGAAAGATGTCAAACTATGAATCGGACTAGACAAAATGTCGATTGGTAAAGGGCATGCATTACTACTGGTGACAGGTCTTTACTCTCGTTGATCGTGCGATTTCGACAAACGTTACGTATAATGGTAAAACTAAAAGATGTTTACCCTGATTGTTCACGCCCTTCACTAGCAGTGATAAAAATAATATTTTTTTGGTTCCTCAATGCTGATAACAGTATTGAGGAACCAAAAAAAGATCACCACCACCGATATATGTTTAAGCCACTTAGTAGATCGTACTAACTTTCTGGCAGATACTTATATATAAATTCAGTTCCAATTTTCCGTATTTTGTAAATATCACATATCCACCGAAACAGGCCGCTTAACCGCCAGAAAATAAAATTAATGTCAGTTCAAACTCACCCTAGTTTCAGGATCAAATTCAAAACCGTCACTACAGTACAGCTGTATCGGTGTACCACCAGCACACATATAGAACGAATAGCACAATTCTGGATGAGCCACGTTTCCAAACTGACCCAAACTACATATTGGTGCTGGAGTCACTACCGTGGTCACTATAGCGGTGGTCGATTCTTGGGAAATAGGTACGGTAGGGTAATTTTCCGGACTTTCTGATGTTTCGGCACCAAGCGTACAACCTCCTTCGGCAATACGAACACATTCCTAAAACAAATTAAGTTTTTAGTGTGATTTGACTAGAAAATGAATGATTAAAATAATCATCAACATTAGCGATTTACTGCTGGATATAAGCCTCTCCAATCACTCGCCATTTAACTAGATTATCGGCTACTCTCATTTAGCAGCTACCAGCCACCCTGCGGAGGTGGCCACTCCACCTAGCCTGAGGGCATCCCACCTTTGACGATTCGCAATCTCTACTCAAGAACACGTTTACGTCACGGATAATGTGCATGGTCTTGCCACTTCAGTTTGCTTATTCTGTGGGTTCACTGACTACCGATACCGAGTTTTTGACAGTTAAATTATTTTGACTTTAACTACCTATGTCATGTCAACGAATTTAGTTCACTGTCGGATCTCCTTATTCTGGATTTCATCCCTCAGAGAGTAGACAATTACAAAATCAACTTTAAAATATTTCCTTTACAGTGTATAAGGCTCTGTTTTCATTTTCATAATATCTACAATACTTTATTTTAAAAAACATTAATAAGGGATTACTTACTCTAGTTTCCAGATCAAACTCAAATCCATCTGCACAGGTTAGTTGCAGAGGAGTGCCGCTAAGACACAAGAAGTAAACGTTACACAATTCAGGGTGTGGAACATTACCAAACACGCCCAAAGGACAGGGGTCAAATGGCTCTACCGTAGTAGTTTCTGCTTCCTCCGCAGTCGTAGACAAAACCGTTGTTGTGTCGGATTCTTCTGGTATTGTAACTTCTGTTGTTGCGTCCGATTCTCCAGGAATTGTTACCACTGTTGCTGGGTCTGTTTCTCCATCAGTCGTAGGAACTGTTGTTGTGTCAGATTCTTCTGGATTTGTTACGACTGTTGTTGAGTCTGATTCTCCAACAGTCGTAGGAACTGTTGTTGCGTCTGATTCTTCTGGATTCGTTACGACTGTTGTTGGGTCTGATTGTCCAAATGTCGTAGGAACTGTTGTTGTGTCAGATTCTTCTGGGTTCGTTACGACTGTTGTTGGGTCAGGTTCTCTAACAGTCGTAGGAACTGTTGTTGTGTCAGATTCTTCTGGGTTCGTTACGACTGTTGCTGGGTCAGGTTCTCCGACAGTCGTAGGAACTGTTGTTATATCAGATTCTACTGGATTCGTTACAACTGTCGTTGGGTCAGATACTTCGACAGTCGTAGGAACTGTTGTTGGGTCAGAAGCTCCTGGATTCGTAACAACTGTTGTTGGGTCAGGTTCTCCAACAGTCGTAGGAACTGTTGTTACATCAGATTCTACTGGATTCGTTACAACTGTCGTTGGGTCAGATACTTCGACAGTCGTAGGAACTGTTGTTGGGTCAGAAGCTCCTGGATTCGTAACAACTGTTGTTGGGTCTGATTCTCTAACAGTCGTAGGAACTGTCGTTGTATCAGAATCTACTGGATTCGTTACAACTGTCGTTGGGTCAGATTCTTCGACAGTCGTAGGAACTGTTGTTGGGTCAGAAGCTCCTGGATAAGTAACAACTGTTGTTGTGTCTGGTTCCCCTGGAGTTGTAACTGCTGTTGTAATTTCAGACTCATTGCTCTCCGGAGTCGTCTGCACTGATGAAGACGACTGGAGGCTTTCGGAAGTCGTTTCTGGTTCGTTTGAAGTCGTACCTTGACTGTACGTGCAGCCGCCCTCAGTTATTTGGATGCACCTCTGAAAATTATTGAAATTGTTTTAGATAAGTATTGATAAATAAATACGTACACAGATTCGTTCTAGGATTACTAGGAATAGAGGTAGTTAGCAGCCTGTGTATACATTATAATTATGGTCTAAGACAGGGATGCACAGACCACGGCCCGCGGGCCGCATGCGGCCCGCCGGTCGAATACTGGTGGCCCGCCGACAGCAAAAATAATACTCTCGTACATTCGAAATATATTGAATTCTATTTTTTCCAGAATAAAACCAAAAAAAATATGTTCGAAAAGTAATTTGAATCTCGCGCGCGCGCTCTTAAGTGCGCTTATTGGTGCGCCGTGCATGCGTCGGTAACAGCGGTCGGTAATGTTCGTGCCGATCTCGGTTAAATTCGTTTTCTTGAGGAAGCGCCGCGGCCGGCGCGGCGGCGCGGCGACGACGGCAGCGCGGTGGCGGCTTATCCACGGGTTATATTGTTAGAGCAAGCGAGATAGCAATAGTCTCGAATTCACGATTGCTCGCGTAGGTAGATACACGAAGCTTCCAGAGTTGGTTTCGAGATTTCTCCAGACAGTTTTCGACTCTATACGCGCGGTATAAAAGCCACGCTAACCGCAGCGACCGACAGTTCGGTTTTAATTTGAGTGAAGTGTCAATAGTTCTAGTGTAGATTTTAACTCGACTAGCCGGTGTCATATATTTTGATCCACATTCAACGTAGATTTCCCGTCAAGTGCCGTGTATAATTGTGTTGTGAAATCGTAAGTAAAACTCTGTTATTAATAAGTGTTTCCCTACCTACATATTTAATCAATTATTTTTGGTAATTTCAAAAAGGATGGGTAATTTAAGTAGGTACTGTAATTGTTTTTAGGTGCTGTTTTAATCCTAGCCAGGATTAGAATGCAACATGGACAAGCCAGGGCCTAGTAAAAAACGTAAGAAAGAAATCCGGACCAAGAAATTCCAGTTTCAAGAAATTTGGACTGAGAAATACTTTTTTGTATGGTCGCATAACAAAGTCGTTTGTTTAATTTGCAAGAATTCTGTTGCGATTGCAAAGGAATATAATGTAAAAAGGCACTATGACGCAGCATCCTACTTTTACCAAGTTTACAGGCGAATTAAGAAAGCAAAAAATGTTGTCTGTAAAACGGGAGCTTATTGGTCAGCAAACTATGTTTACAAAACCCATTCAAGATTCAGAAACAGCTACAGAAGTTAGTTATGAAATTTCTCGAATGATGGCAAAGCGAAGTCGCCCCTTCAATGATGGGGATTTTGTAAAAGAATGCATAGAAATTGCCGCTAAGAAAATGTGTCCAGAAGCAGCAAAAAAGTTTGAGAAAATTCAACTGAATCGTATGACTATCCAAAGACGAATTATGTCTTTGTCAGGTAATATTGCGGAACAATTAAATAAAAAAACTAAGATCATTGAATTTTATTCATTAGCACTCGACGAATCCACTGATAGTTCCACAGCTCAACTTCTCATATTCATACGAGGTGTTACTCAAGATTTTGAAGTCTTAGAAGAGTTATTAGGAATGTGTTCATTGAAAGGTCAAACCAGAGGAGTTGATATACTCAATGTACTTTTGGATGAGTGTTCAAAAACTGATTTGGACTTATCAAAATTATCCGGAGTTGCGACTGACGGTGCTCCTTCGATGATTGGTGTCAATTCTGGGCTAGTTACTTTGCTGAAAAAGCATCTGCAAGAAAAAAACATAAACGCTGAAGATCTCATGCAGTTTCACTGCATTATACACCAAGAAGCCCTCTGTTCTAAAAAAATTGAATTTCAAAATGTCATGAAAGTGGTAGTTTCGACTGTAAATTTCATAAAATCACGAGGACTCAATCACAGGCAATTCAAACAATTCCTTGATGACATCGAAAGCGAATCATTATGGAGATTTACTGTATTATACAGAAGTAAGGTGGCTAAGTCGTGGATTGACACTGGAACGATTTCTAAGTTTAATAGAAGAAATTGGAATATTTCTGGCGGAAAAGCAAAGGAATGTCCCGGAAAGTAAAAATCCTGATTGGTTGTGTGATTTGGCTTTTTTAGTTGACATTACAAATCATTTGAATGTCTTGAACACACGGCTTCAAGGCAAAAATCAACTGATATCCCAGCTCTACGCTCATGTATCATCCTTTCAACGCAAGCTGACACTTTTCAGATCGCAATTGAATTCTGGAAATTACAATCACCATCATCACCATTTTTTTCATCACCTTTGTACCTATTTTTCTGTTTTTTTTCTTCTTGTCTGTTTATATAAGTGTGTACATAAACGGTTAAATAAATAAATATAAGAAAATGGCTGAAAAATTCAACAAAACTGCGATTAATTTCAGTTATGTAGAAAAGCCAGATATTTTGATTCAATCTTTTCAAGACAGATTTTCGGAGTTTAAAAAAGTGAAACCTCTGTTGGACATATTCACCAATCCTTTCACGATTTCAGTTGCAAATGCGCCAGAGTCAATGCAGTTAGAAATTATCGACATTCAAAACGACCAAGATTTACGCAACAAATTCAACGAAGGAGACTTGTTGAACTTTTACCGCTGCATTGATAAAAATACGTACAAAGAGTTGCGCATAAACGCTCTGAAATGTGCCAGCTTATTTGGTTCTACCTATTTAAGTGAACAAACCTTTTCAATACTAAATAATAATAATACAAAAAATCGAAACCGCCTTGCAAACGAAAGTTTGGAAGCAGTTTTACGTGTTGCTACAAGTAAATTTGAGCCAAATATAAAAAAGATTGTAAGCACTATGCAGTGCCACGCTTCAAATTAATAAATTCTTTTTCAATTTTAATACATTATTATCAATTCTTTATTGTCTTTAATAACCTATACTTCTGGCGGCCCGCCATCAGTTCATAATTTGCCCGAGTGGCCCCTAGTCTTAATAAGTCTGTGCATCCCTGGTCAAAGATATACATGTCTCAAAAACGGAGTATAATTTATTCACTTAGAATGAGAACCAAATTCAAAGCATTTATTTAAAATAAGAGATAAATAAAATAAATATTTAGAATGAGATCGATGTAGAAAGACGTGCACGTTAAAAGCGTCCGTAATAAAAAAAGATAAAAACAATTTAGCAATTAAAACAAGCCATGGCAGCTAAGAGATGACCAGTGCCTACTGACGGCGCCCGTTCACGAACATGACGTATGGATCAGCACAATTCAGCTCAACCATTTTGAAGGGAACTTAATGATCCAATACACACGCCACCACTAGCGACAGATTTGAGTGAGCATGACATACTCTCAGCCTCCAGGGCACTTTCAAGTCAATGAAAGACCAACCCCGAAGAAACACTGGTCGTAAACGTTCCTAGGAACAAGTATCGGAACGGTAGGTTTGAAGTTAAAAGTACGTACAATATTGTTAGTCATTGACAATAAGGCAAAGACTAACGTTACTAACGTTATGAATAAAAGCAACGACTATACGTCATACTAACGTATGTTAGTAAAATAAAATGAATTTGTCTAGCCCTTTCTCAACTATTTCGAGGTCGGCTCCCAGTCTAACCGGATGCGGCTGAATACCAGTATTTTGCCTATCATGCATAATTATGTTAGTAAAATATATTCCAAAAGACAGATAATTTTCCTATTATATTTTTACTTGAAGTGGGAAGTCGACTTATCAGTTTGTTTTTTAGAAACTGAGAATTTAAACATCTTCAATGGCAAAGTTTGTAATATCTTATTAAAGCGAAAGCACCAGGGTAACCGGAAATTCAAATATTCTTGGAAAGACAGTTAACACTTTCAGCTGCGCTTTCAGGCGCTGGCAGTCCGAAAATTTAAAGTGATACGGCGCGATGGCGTAGCTTGAAGGAATTGGTATAAGCCGCAGCCGTTTGTAACGTTCTTTAAAGAAATACATATTTTTTGCTGAAGTGATTAAACGTTGTGTCAAATAGCGTTTATCAAATTTTACGTCTTATAAAGGTGACCCGCTCAAAGTGTTAAAACTCGTTCTATAATAGGACTACATAGTCTAAGTTCAAATTACCATAATGAATGACTTTTTATGAAATCATGACAATTGTGGCCAATTCTAATTATGAGAGTTGTTTTGATAATTTACATAATCGGCCTATAATGTTCCCACTGCTGGGACACAGGCCTCCTCTCGGTGAGAGGGAGTGGGCCATAATCCACCACGCGGGCCCAGTGCGGGTGGGTAGATGTAACATGTCTTCGAATTTTTGGTTCTAGGACATGCCGGTTTCCTCACGATATTTTCCTTCACCGTTTTCAGAGCAGTCGTGATGAAAATAATTTACACAAAGTAAAGCGCCTGTCTGGGTTCGAACCTACGACTTACAACACGTAAGTCACGGCCGTTTCCACTGGGCCACCACTGCTCACATTTGATCATCGTTTGATCATTTGAATGATAATAATTCTGTAAATACACATCGTTACGGTCGCGAATCACATTTTGATCAACATACCTGAAACCGACCTGCAAATTGCAAAAGACGTAAGAATATTTGAATTTCGCGGTCTACCGTAGCGTATCCCCATAAAATAGGTTAAACTGTCATAAGAAGTTAGGGGTTAATCTTTTAGTAACCCAACAGTAACTCACCTTCAAATCAGGACTAAACTCAAACCCTTCACTGCAGAACAGTTGTATCGGTTGCTCACCGGCACACATGTAGAATGAGTTACAGATCTCCGGGTGGGGAACGTTACCCCAAGTGCCAGGGGGGCATAATGCGCTGATGGGGTCCAGAGTGGTTGGTTCAGGAGTCGTGGTTGTGGAGCTGTAGGTGCAGCCACCTTCCGCAATGAGGACACATGTCTGGAAATAATCGATAGTTATTTTCTTGTATTTTAGCTAAGAGTATATTTTGCATGTGAATGACCGACATGATATGTCTGTAGTAATATATATTTGAACTATGAAAACCATCCTTATGGCTATGGAGAAAGAACACACAGGCGTGTGGTTGATTGTATTTAGGTATCATTATGTTACTCTTATGGTTGAATAAATCATTTATTAGCTACTCGTAGTTTTCTAATTTGGCATTTTTAACACTCTCACCGTCATGTGGTCTGCTGGCCGCCCACATAAATGTCAGTGCAGCAAGCCACAACAGATTTTTAAATTTTTACCAGCAGGCGGTGTGGTGCGCTGTGATCCCACAAATTCACTTATTTTGTAGAGCTTGGCTTGCTAGATAATAACTTAACGACGTTTCTCGCCGGCTGCACACATGGCGTGCTGCAAAAGTTACACAAAATCTAGCGTGGCGTGGTGTAAAGGACATTGCGCGGCCGCGCGCCGCCCACACGGCCTGCTGTTCTAGAAAAACCTTAAATGTGTATGACGGTGAGAGTGGTAATAAGATAATTCATGATTTTCTGTTGTCAACTGACTCAAATACAAAATGTCTGCAGCGTAGTTTTAAAGAATCTTTCTATCTAGCCTGTATTATCCTCCCTCTCCTTTCACTTATGTCCTCTACTATATGCGTTATGGGTCAGTACTCACATATAATTTTTTTCACTGTTTGTAACATTTTCTTTACATCACAAATGTCACAAGTCTAGACTCCTTGACTGAATCAAGAAAAAAGCTAGGTACTGCATTTTATAAACATTAACATACCTACATATTAAAATAAAAACGAAATTAAAACTCACCGCCTTTTCAGGATTGAATTCAAATCCGTCACTACAATACAATTGAATGGCGTTTCCAGCCGCACACATATAGAATGAATCACACCTATATTCGTGGGGAATGTTACCCCACATACCAACTGGACACAGTTCTGGGGGAGTCACAGCCTCTGTGGTAGTCAGGGATGGGTCTGGAGTCGTGTTGGATAAGTCTGTCGTTGGGTAAGAGTCTGTTGTTGATTCTGTCGAGTCGCCCAATGTACAGCCGCCTGGAGCGATTTTTATGCATGTCTGTAAGGAAAGATTTATTCAATTTAAATTTTCCAACGTCAATCATTATACGAAACATATTAATAGTGTATAGTTACGGATATAATTAAAGCCTCATCAAGTGTCCAGTAAACTAGCTGGTCTAAATTAAATATTCCATACTTTTAAGCCTTAAACTTAAACCTAAACACTAAATCGATAATTTGAGACAGATAGGTAGCCTGGGACCTATAAAAGGACATAGGCTACTTTTCATCCTAGATATTTGTATTAAATAAAAATATACGCAAGCAGAGTCAACTGCCAGTTTTAAATAAATGTTAGCTGATGCAATTAAAAAGGTAAAAGGTATGTGAACGATAGTTGGAGCATTTATTTTAACTCTGCAAACAGAATGACGATGGCTGTGAACAACAAAACTTATTAAGAAAACGGCTAAGTATAATAGAAGAAACAGGTCTGTGATACTAGTAAGTAAGTAACACATTACAGAAAGAAATTGTACTACATAAGATGATCACACTACAAAAGATAGTAGAAATAAATACAACGAAATAAATGAAATAGTAGGATAGGATAGTGATAATGACAATACTAATAAAAATTAAAACTCACTTTAAGTTGAGGATCAAACTCGAATCCACCAGCACACTGCAACTCCACAGCTACTCCACTCACACAAAGGTAGAAAGAATTGCACAAATCAGGATGCGCAACATTCCCGTAGGTGCCAGGAGGACACGGAGTATCATATTCTGTCGTCACCGTCGTTTCAACTTCTGTCGTAGAATAATCTGTCGTATCGGGATACTCTGTCGGATCTGTCCTTCCTGTTGAATAGTCATCATCTGGTGTGTCGTCTGTTGTTGATAAATAATCCGCGTCTGTTGTTGATGAATAGCCCGCGTCTGTTGTTGATGAATAATCCGTTGTTGATGTGACATCTGTTGTCAAATCATAATCTTCTGTCGTAGAGTAATCCAGTGTTGTCGAGTCATAATCCGATGTTGTTGATTCGTAGTCTGATGTTGATGATTCCGTAGTAATATCTGTTGTAGAATCATTATCTTCCGTCGTAGGATAATCTGTTGTCGAATAATCATTATCTTCCGTCGTAGGATAATCTGTTGTCGAATAATCATTATCTTCCGTCGTAGGATAATCTGTTGTCGAATAATCATCCATGGTAGTATAATCTGTGGTCGAATAATCCGTTGTGGTAGACTCTTCCGTTACTGTAGTTGTCGAATCATCTGTCGTAAATGGCTCTTGCGTTGTTGGCGTAGTAGGTTCATCAGTTGTTGTGGGTACCTCGGTTGTAGGTTCTTGTGTGGTAGGATCATCTACTGGTGGCAGGTCCGTGGTTTCCTCAGTGGAAGGTTCCTGTGTGGTAAAATATGGTTCTGTAGGTACCTCAGTTGCTGAATCGTGTACAAATTTTGTTGAATCTTGTGTGTTGGCAAATCTGTTATAGTTATGTCTGTTGTGTTGTAAATGAGTGCTGTATTGCAGGTGCATTATGTTGTTGGAGACGCTGTCGTAGCCGCATAAGTTAGGTTGCCTGGAAAGTTGTTGGCTCAAGTGTCGTATGCTCTAGTGTATGTGATGTGGGTAAGTAGTAGGATCCAATGCAGTCGTGGAATCATACGTTAAAGTGGTATATGTTGTTGTTGTGTACTTGTCTGTACTAATTTTTGTTGTTACCTCAACTGTCGTTGTAAGAACCTCTGTTGTAGCTGGCAATTCAGTTGTTGGTTCTAGTGTAGTTGGTTCATGTGTTGTTGGTTTATGAGTAATTGGCTATAGTGTGGTAGGACCTTGTGTTGTGGCTACTGTTGTGGTAGGCTCTTAGATAAATAACGGTACCTGAGTTGACGGCTCCAATGTTATCGGATCCAGTATTGTTGTACTCGTGTAATCCGGAAGTGTTGTTGGCTCTTCCGTTGCTATTGGCCCTTCCGTCGTTGTTGGAACCTGTGTTGTAGAAAAAACATCAGTTGTGGGCTCAGAAATTGTTGGTGCTTGTGTAGTTGGCCCATATGTTGTGGAAGAAGGTACCTCAGAAGGTTCCTCTGTTGTTGTGGTAGAGGGTTCCTCTGTAGTTGTGGTAGAGGGTTCCTCAGTTGTTGTGGTAGAGGGTTCTTCTGTTGTTGTGGTGGAGGGTTCTTCTGTAGTGGTAGTACTAAGTTCCTCAGTTGTAGTAGTAGAGGGTTCCTCTGTAGTTGTGGTAGAGGGTTCCTCAGTTGTTGTGGTAGAGGGTTCCTCTGTTGTTATGGTAGAGGGTTCCTCAGTTGTTGTGGTAGAGGGTTCCTCTGTTGTTGTGGTGGAGGGTTCTTCTGTAGTGGTAGTACTAGGTTCAACAGTTGTAGTAGTAGAGGGTTCCTCTGTAGTTGTTGTTGTGGTAGAGGGTTCTACTGCTGTTGTGGTGGAGGGTTCTTCTGTAGTGGTAGTACTAGGTTCAACAGTTGTAGTAGTAGAGGGTTCCTCTGTAGTTGTTGTTGTGGTAGAGGGTTCCTCTGTTGTTGTGGTGGAGGGTTCTTCTGTAGTGGTAGTACTAGGTTCAACAGTTGTAGTAGTAGAGGGTTCCTCTGTAGTTGTTGTTGTGGTAGAGGGTTCCTCTGTTGTTGTGGTGGAGGGTTCTTCTGTAGTGGTAGTACTAGGTTCAACAGTTGTAGTAGTAGAGGGTTCCTCTGTAGTTGTTGTTGTGGTAGAGGGTTCTACTGCTGTTGTGGTGGAGGGTTCTTCTGTAGTGGTAGTACTAGGTTCAACAGTTGTAGTAGTAGAGGGTTCCTCTGTAGTTGTTGTTGCGGTAGAGGGTTCCTCTGTTGTTGTGGTGGAGGGTTCTTCTGTAGTGGTAGTACTAGGTTCAACAGTTGTAGTAGTAGAGGGTTCCTCTGTAGTTGTTGTTGTGGTAGAGGGTTCTACTGCTGTTGTGGTGGAGGGTTCTTCTGTAGTGGTAGTACTAGGTTCAACAGTTGTAGTAGTAGAGGGTTCCTCTGTAGTTGTTGTTGTGGTAGAGGGTTCCTCTGTTGTTGTGGTGGAGGGTTCTTCTGTAGTGGTAGTACTAGGTTCAACAGTTGTAGTAGTAGAGGGTTCCTCTGTAGTTGTTGTTGTGGTAGAGGGTTCCTCTGTAGTTGTTGTTGTGGTAGAGGGTTCCTCAGTTGGTGTGGTAGAGGGTTCTTCTGTAGTGGTAGTACTAGGTTCACCAGTTGTAGTAGTAGAGGGTTCCTCTGTAGTTGTTGTTGTGGTAGAGGGTTCCTCTGTAGTTGTGGTAGAGGGTTCCTCAGTTGTTATGGTAGAGGGTTCCTCAGTTGTTGTGGTAGAGGGTTCCTCTGTTGTTGTGGTGGAGGGTTCTTCTGTAGTGGTAGTACTAGGTTCCTCAGTTGCAGTAGTAGAGGGGTACTCTGAAGTTGTTGTTGTGGTAGAGGGTTCCTCAGTTGTTGTGGTAGAGGGCTCCTCTGTTGTTGTGGTGGAGGGTTCTTCTGTAGTGGTAGTACTAGGTTCAACAGTTGTAGTAGTAGAGGGTTCCTCTGTAGTTGTTGTTGTGGTAGAGGGTTCCTCTGTTGTTGTGGTAGAGGGTTCCTCTGTTGTTGTGGTGGAGGGTTCTTCTGTAGTGGTAGTACTAGGTTCACCAGTTGTAGTAGTAGAGGGTTCCTCTGTAGTTGTTGTTGTGGTAGAGGGTTCCTCTGTAGTTGTGGTAGAGGGTTCCTCAGTTGTTATGGTAGAGGGTTCCTCTGTTGTTGTGGTAGAGGGTTCCTCTGTTGTTGTGGTGGAGGGTTCTTCTGTAGTGGTAGTACTAGGTTCCTCAGTTGTAGTGGTAGAGGGTTCCTCTGTAGTCGTTGTTGTTGTAGAGGGTTCCTCAGTTGTTGTGCTAGAGGGTTCCTCTGTAGTTGTGGTAGAGGGTTCCTCTGTAGTTGTGGTAGAGGGTTCCTCTGTAGTTGTGGTAGAGGGTTCCTCTGTAGTTGTAGTAGAGGGTTCCTCTGTAGTTGTTGTTGTGGTAGAGGGTTCCTCTGTAGTTGTGGTAGAGGGTTCCTCTGTAGTTGTTGTTGTGGTAGAGGGTTCCTCTGTAGTTGTTGTTGTGGTAGAGGGTTCTTCTGTTGTTGTGGTGGAGGGTTCTTCTATAGTGGTAGTACTAGGTTCACCAGTTGTAGTAGTAGAGGGTTCCTCTGTAGTTGTTGTTGTGGTAGAGGGTTCCTCTGTAGTTGTGGTAGAGGGTTCCTCAGTTGTTATGGTAGAGGGTTCCTCAGTTGTTGTGGTAGAGGGTTCCTCTGTTGTTGTGGTGGAGGGTTCTTCTGTAGTGGTAGTACTAGGTTCCTCAGTTGTAGTAGTAGAGGGGTACTCTGAAGTTGTTGTTGTGGTAGAGGGTTCCTCAGTTGTTGTGGTAGAGGGCTCCTCTGTTGTTGTGGTGGAGGGTTCTTCTGTAGTGGTAGTACTAGGTTCACCAGTTGTAGTAGTAGAGGTTTCCTCTGTAGTTGTTGTTGTGGTAGAGGGTTCCTCTGTAGTTGTGGTAGAGGGTTCCTCAGTTGTTATGGTAGAGGGTTCCTCTGTTGTTGTGGTAGAGGGTTCCTCTGTAGTTGTGGTAGAGGGTTCCTCAGTTGTTATGGTAGAGGGTTCCTCTGTTGTTGTGGTAGAGGGTTCCTCTGTTGTTGTGGTGGAGGGTTCTTCTGTAGTGGTAGTACTAGGTTCCTCAGTTGTAGTAGTAGAGGGGTACTCTGAAGTTGTTGTTGTGGTAGAGGGTTCCTCAGTTGTTGTGGTAGAGGGTTCCTCTGTAGTTGTGGTAGAGGGTTCCTCTGTAGTTGTTGTTGTGGTAGAGGGTTCCTCTGTAGTTGTGGTAGAGGGTTCCTCTGTAGTTGTTGTTGTGGTAGAGGGTTCCTCAGTTGTTATGGTAGAGGGTTCCTCTGTTGTTGTGGTAGAGGGTTCCTCTGTTGTTGTGGTGGAGGGTTCTTCTGTAGTGGTAGTACTAGGTTCCTCAGTTGTAGTAGTAGAGGGGTACTCTGAAGTTGTTGTTGTGGTAGAGGGTTCCTCAGTTGTTGTGGTAGAGGGTTCCTCTGTAGTTGTGGTAGAGGGTTCCTCTGTAGTTGTTGTTGTGGTAGAGGGTTCCTCTGTAGTTGTGGTAGAGGGTTCCTCTGTAGTTGTTGTTGTGGTAGAGGGTTCCTCTGTAGTTGTTGTTGTGGTAGAGGGTTCTTCTGTAGTTGTGGTAGAGGGTTCCTCTGTAGTTGTTGTTGTGGTAGAGGGTTCCTCAGTTGTTATGGTAGAGGGTTCCTCTGTAGTTGTGGTAGAGGGTTCCTCAGTTGTTATGGTAGAGGGTTCCTCTGTTGTTGTGGTAGAGGGTTCCTCTGTAGTTGTTGTTGTTGTAGAGGGTTCTTCTGTAGTTGTGGTAGAGGGTTCCTCTGTAGTTGTTGTTGTGGTAGAGGGTTCTTCTGTAGTTGTGGTAGAGGGTTCCTCTGTAGTTGTTGTTGTGGTAGAGGGTTCCTCAGTTGTTATGGTAGAGGGTTCCTCTGTAGTTGTGGTAGAGGGTTCTTCTGTAGTGGTAGTACTAGGTTCACCAGTTGTAGTAGTAGAGGTTTCCTCTGTAGTTGTTGTTGTGGTAGAGGGTTCCTCTGTAGTTGTGGTAGAGGGTTCCTCAGTTGTTATGGTAGAGGGTTCCTCTGTTGTTGTGGTAGAGGGTTCCTCTGTTGTTGTGGTGGAGGGTTCTTCTGTAGTGGTAGTACTAGGTTCACCAGTTGTAGTAGTAGAGGTTTCCTCTGTAGTTGTTGTTGTGGTAGAGGGTTCCTCTGTAGTTGTGGTAGAGGGTTCCTCAGTTGTTATGGTAGAGGGTTCCTCTGTTGTTGTGGTAGAGGGTTCCTCTGTTGTTGTGGTGGAGGGTTCTTCTGTAGTGGTAGTACTAGGTTCACCAGTTGTAGTAGTAGAGGTTTCCTCTGTAGTTGTTGTTGTGGTAGAGGGTTCCTCTGTAGTTGTGGTAGAGGGTTCCTCAGTTGTTATGGTAGAGGGTTCCTCTGTTGTTGTGGTAGAGGGTTCCTCTGTTGTTGTGGTGGAGGGTTCTTCTGTAGTGGTAGTACTAGGTTCACCAGTTGTAGTAGTAGAGGTTTCCTCTGTAGTTGTTGTTGTGGTAGAGGGTTCCTCTGTAGTTGTGGTAGAGGGTTCCTCTGTTGTTGTGGTAGAGGGTTCCTCTGTTGTTGTGGTGGAGGGTTCTTCTGTAGTGGTAGTACTAGGTTCACCAGTTGTAGTAGTAGAGGTTTCCTCTGTAGTTGTTGTTGTGGTAGAGGGTTCCTCTGTAGTTGTGGTAGAGGGTTCCTCAGTTGTTATGGTAGAGGGTTCCTCAGTTGTTGTGGTAGAGGGTTCCTCTGTTGTTGTGGTGGAGGGTTCTTCTGTAGTGGTAGTACTAGGTTCACCAGTTGTAGTAGTAGAGGTTTCCTCTGTAGTTGTTGTTGTGGTAGAGGGTTCCTCTGTAGTTGTTGCAGAGGGTTCCTCAGTTGTTGTGGTAGAGGGTTCCTCAGTTGTTATGGTAGAGGGTTCCTCAGTTGTTGTGGTAGAGGGTTCCTCTGTAGTTGTGGTAGAGGGTTCCTCTGTAGTTGTTGTTATGGTAGAGGGTTCCTCTGTAGTTGTGGTAGAGGGTTCCTCTGTAGTTGTTGTTATGGTAGAGGGTTCCTCTGTAGTTGTTGTTGTGGTAGAGGGTTCTTCTGTTGTTGTGGTGGAGGGTTCTTCTGTAGTGGTAGTACTAGGTTCACCAGTTGTAGTAGTAGAGGGTTCCTCTGTAGTTGTTGTTGTGGTAGAGGGTTCCTCTGTTGTTGTGGTGGAGGGTTCTTCTGTAGTGGTAGTACTAGGTTCCTCAGTTGTAGTGGTAGAGGGTTCCTCAGTTGTAGTAGTAGAGGGGTACTCTGAAGTTGTTGTTGTGGTAGAGGGTTCCTCAGTTGTTGTGGTAGAGGGTTCCTCTGTTGTTGTGGTGGAGGGTTCTTCTGTAGTGGTAGTACTAGGTTCCTCAGTTGTAGTAGTAGAGGGTTCCTCTGTAGTTGTTGTTGTTGTAGAGGGTTCCTCAGTTGTTGTGGTAGAGGGTTCCTCTGTAGTTGTTGTTGTTGTAGAGGGTTCCTCAGTTGTTGTGGTAGAGGGTACCTCTGTAGTTGTGGTGGAGGGTTCCTCTGTTGTTGTTGTTGTGGTAGAGGGCTCCTCGGTAGTTGTTGTTGTGGTAGAGGGTTCTTCTGTAGTGGTAGTACTAGGTTCCTCAGTTGTAGTAGTAGAGGGTTCCTCTGTAGTTGTTGTTGTTGTAGAGGGTTCTTCTGTAGTTGCGGTAGAGGGTTCCTCTGTAGTTGTGGTAGAGGGTTCCTCTGTAGTTGTTGTTGTGGTAGAGGGTTCCTCTGTAGTTGTGGTAGAGGGTTCCTCTGTAGTTGTTGTTGTGGTAGAGGGTTCCTCAGTTGTTATGGTAGAGGGTTCCTCTGTTGTTGTGGTAGAGGGTTCCTCTGTTGTTGTGGTGGAGGGTTCTTCTGTAGTGGTAGTACTAGGTTCCTCAGTTGTAGCAGTAGAGGGGTACTCTGAAGTTGTTGTTGTGGTAGAGGGTTCCTCAGTTGTTGTGGTAGAGGGTTCCTCTGTAGTTGTGGTAGAGGGTTCCTCTGTAGTTGTTGTTGTGGTAGAGGGTTCCTCTGTAGTTGTGGTAGAGGGTTCCTCTGTAGTTGTTGTTGTGGTAGAGGGTTCCTCTGTAGTTGTTGTTGTGGTAGAGGGTTCTTCTGTTGTTGTGGTGGAGGGTTCTTCTGTAGTGGTAGTACTAGGTTCACCAGTTGTAGTAGTAGAGGTTTCCTCTGTAGTTGTTGTTGTGGTAGAGGGTTCCTCTGTAGTTGTGGTAGAGGGTTCCTCAGTTGTTATGGTAGAGGGTTCCTCTGTTGTTGTGGTAGAGGGTTCCTCTGTTGTTGTGGTGGAGGGTTCTTCTGTAGTGGTAGTACTAGGTTCACCAGTTGTAGTAGTAGAGGTTTCCTCTGTAGTTGTTGTTGTGGTAGAGGGTTCCTCTGTAGTTGTGGTAGAGGGTTCCTCAGTTGTTATGGTAGAGGGTTCCTCTGTTGTTGTGGTAGAGGGTTCCTCTGTTGTTGTGGTGGAGGGTTCTTCTGTAGTGGTAGTACTAGGTTCACCAGTTGTAGTAGTAGAGGTTTCCTCTGTAGTTGTTGTTGTGGTAGAGGGTTCCTCTGTAGTTGTTGTAGAGGGTTCCTCAGTTGTTGTGGTAGAGGGTTCCTCTGTAGTTGTGGTAGAGGGTTCCTCTGTAGTTGTTGTTGTGGTAGAGGGTTCCTCTGTAGTTGTTGTTATGGTAGAGGGTTCCTCTGTAGTTGTTGTTGTGGTAGAGGGTTCTTCTGTTGTTGTGGTGGAGGGTTCTTCTGTAGTGGTAGTACTAGGTTCACCAGTTGTAGTAGTAGAGGGTTCCTCTGTAGTTGTTGTTGTGGTAGAGGGTTCCTCTGTTGTTGTGGTGGAGGGTTCTTCTGTAGTGGTAGTACTAGGTTCCTCAGTTGTAGTGGTAGAGGGTTCCTCAGTTGTAGTAGTAGAGGGGTACTCTGAAGTTGTTGTTGTGGTAGAGGGTTCCTCAGTTGTAGTGGTAGAGGGTTCCTCAGTTGTAGTAGTAGAGGGGTACTCTGAAGTTGTTGTTGTGGTAGAGGGTTCCTCAGTTGTTGTGGTAGAGGGTTCCTCTGTTGTTGTGGTGGAGGGTTCCTCTGTTGTTGTGGTGGAGGGTTCTTCTGTAGTGGTAGTACTAGGTTCCTCAGTTGTAGTAGTAGAGGGTTCCTCTGTAGTTGTTGTTGTTGTAGAGGGTTCCTCAGTTGTTGTGGTAGAGGGTTCCTCTGTAGTTGTTGTTGTTGTAGAGGGTTCCTCAGTTGTTGTGGTAGAGGGTACCTCTGTAGTTGCGGTAGAGGGTTCCTCTGTTGTTGTGGTGGAGGGTTCTTCTGTAGTGGTAGCACTAGGTTCCTCAGTTGTAGTGGTAGAGGGTTCCTCTGTAGTTATTGTTGTTGTAGAGGGTTCCTCAGTTGTTGTGGTAGAGGGTTCCTCTGTAATTGTTGTTGTTGTAGAGGGTTCCTCAGTTGTTGTGGTAGAGGGTACCTCTGTAGTTGTGGTGGAGGGTTCCTCTGTAGTTGTTGTTGTGGTAGAGGGTTCCTCTGTAGTTGTGGTAGAGGGTTCCTCAGTTGTTGTGGTGGAGGGTTCCTCTGTCGTTGTTGTTGTGGTAGAGGGTTCTTCTGTAGTTGTTGTTGTGGTAGAGGGTTCCTCTGTTGTTGTGGTAGAGGGTTCCTCTGTAGTGGTAGTACTAGGTTCCTCAGTCGTAGTGGTAGAGGGTTCCTCAGTCGTAGTGGTAGAGGGTTCCTCAGTCAGAGTGGTAGAAGGTTCCTCAGTTGTTGTAGTTGTGGTAGAGGGTTCTCCTGTAGTGATAGTACTAGGTTCCTCAGTCGTGGTGGTGGAAGTAGGTTCCTCAGTTGTTGTGGTGATAGTGGGTTCCTCTGTTGTAGTAATTAGTGTCGGTGTCGTTATTGTTGTAGGTTCTTGAGTTGTTGTTGTTGTAGTGGGTGCTTGTGTTGATGTTGTGGTAGTCACCTCTGGAGTAGTGGACTTTTCTGTTGTCATTGTAGTTGTTGTTGTTGTTGGAGCTTGAGTCGTCGATGTAACGTTACATTGCACCATGAAGGGCCAACTGCAGAACTGAAAAAGAAACAATCATTGTAAATCATGCATGCATATACTCGTATGTCACATAATTATGTACAGTGGTGTTAATTTATTTATTTATTCAGCTGATTGACACTTTACGTCTATTTGTGTTATTGGCATTTCAGGGACAGCTGAAGTTATAGTCGTACTTACTAAAAATAAATACCTTTTAATTCTTTAGAGTTTCGTAAGAGCTTACTTAATTTGATCTTGTATTTAACCCAACATTGCAGAAAATCCCTTATGACATGACAGTAAAGACGACCTTTAAGAGAAATCATATATTATGGGCTTCTTTCGAAAAAAATTTCTTTATTTCGACAACGTCAAAGTTCCAAAAAACAGATTTTATACCTATGCCCAATTTTGTATAAAGAACTTTACATCAGTCGGAATAAGGTTCGAAATACAAAACTGGCTGTGAGGTTTATGCTAGGACAGAAATTATAACTCGTTTTGTACCAAGACTTACTCGTATGTATCTTGAGTGACATTGATCTGATAGAATATAATGAAACAAGAAATACTTAAAAAGTACCGTCGCTTCCGCGGATAAGTTCCTACCACAGTAGAGCACAAAGTTAAGCCAGTGCAAAGGGAAGTTTTACTTTCATAGTTCTAAGCCTCATTTATTTAACACAAGTTTTGTTTAAATTAACTCCAAGGGTGTTTAGGTTAAGGTTATAGGGGCGAATGTCGCCTGAAATATGTGGATTTTTGTTATTATAAAAGTTAGATGTTACCTGTAAATTAAAATCGAACCATGTGCCAGGAGCACAGTTCATTTCAACTTTGTTGCCATTAACACAACTGTAGAATTTCGAACAATCGGCATCATGAGGCAATAAAAGATTGTCATTGAAGTCTTCTGGACAACCGTTGGGAAGGAAACCTGGGGCTGGTGTTGTTGTTGATGGTACTTCCGTTGTTGTGGTCGCTACAGTTGTTGTGATTGGTGCCTGTGTTGTTGTTGTAGACTCCTCAGTGGTTGTTGTCGTGGGTGCCTCGGTCGTTGTTGTAGTTGTTGTAGGCTCTTCAGTTGTTGTTGTCGTGGGTGCCTCGGTCGTCGTTGTAGTTGTTGTGGGCTCCGCAGTTGTTGTTGTCGTAGGTGCCACGGTCGTCGTTGTTGTTGTTGGCTCCTCAGTAGTTGTCGTTGTGGGTGCCTGCGTTGTTGTCGTGGAAGGCTCCTCAGTAGTTGTTGTTGTGGGTGCCTCCGTGGTAGTTGTTGTAGTTGGCTCTTCAGTTGTTGTTGTCGTGGGTGCCTCGGTCGTCGTTGTAGTTGTTGTGGGCTCCTCAGTTGTTGTTGTCGTAGGTGCCTCGGTCGTTGTTATTGTTGTTGTGGGCTCCTCAGTTGTTGTTGCCGTAGGTGCCTCGGTCGTCGTTGTTGTTGTTGGCTCCTCAGTAGTTGTCGTTGTGGGTGCCTGCGTTGTTGTCGTGGAAGGCTCCTCAGTAGTTGTCGTTGTGGGTGCCTCCGTGGTAGTGGTTGTAGTTGGCTCTTCAGTTGTTGTTGTCGTTGAAGGCTCCGCAGTTGTAGTTGATGTTGTTGTAGACGGAGTTGTTGTTGCAGCGCCTGGTGTGCAGTCTACCATGTGGGGCAAATCACAACCCTAGAAAACATTAATATTAATAAAATAATATATAATAAAACGTCGATAGTATAACTGCACTTGAATTATATATTATATTATATCTTAGATAATTTATATTTCATCGCCACTTACTAAACTATCACTTTTAGAGTTATGTATTCTAAGTTGTATCATGAGTGACCATTTATAATGAAATGGTTCTAAAAGAGTTTGTTGCAATGGAATTTAAAGTCACGTAATGGTATGACAAATTGTTATTTCAAAATTTGTAAAATATCTTAGAATCTGTCTGAATTCAAATACTTAGCATACTTTCACAAGAGTGACTTAGTAGTACGATTCAGTTTCAACAGAGTTTAAAAAATATCCAGGCGGTTAAAATACTTTCATTTCGGAAGTGGGTGTCTTCGCTTTTTATTTTTTCGTTGTTTGCCACCGATCTTTCGAAGTTAAAGTTATTTCTCACTTTGTAGTGTTATTTTTTTGGAAGTCGGTGTTTTTTTTTTGTGTAAAATTTTTTATTTTTCACTTTTAAGTTAATATCTACCCTAAAGAAAATCTTAAACAACTACTTGGAATGTAATTAACAGTGACTGGAAGTTGTTACAACATCATCAACATACACTAAGTGGAAAAAATACGTATTATCGAAGTTGACTCAAAAACCACGCATCAGATCTTGACCAAATTTATTTGGGACCAATCAGGAAGTACATCCTATCAGAAAAAAAGAAAAAAAAATCAAATCGGTTTATAATTAACGACTGAGTTCCGGGGATAAAAAAAATAAGTCGAATTAAGAACCTCCTCCTTTTTTGAAGTCGGTTAAAAATAAGTCGATTCCCGGTTCGGACAAAGTGTACCTAATTGAGTTTCTTCATTAGGAATTCCTCAGTAGCATCACGGAGTTTGGAAGTTGCTGGTATGCACAGGGTCATACAGCATACCTCGAGAACCACGTAAAGCGGTTGGTTGGTCCTGCGCCTGATCTCACTCCAGTCGGATTGCCAGGCCATCGGCTATGAGAGTGAGTGCACTTGTGTACTATATTACATCTCCTGTGTATTTCGCTAATCTCCGTTGAGATTGGCCGCTGTGGCCGAAATTTGGACGGGAGAATATATTTTTTTTAAGTATAGAAGTACGTACCTGTCCCTCAAAAGAAAACAGAGTTCCGGGTGAACAAGACATCAGAACTTTCCGTCCATTGCTACAACTGTAAAACTTAGCACAATTCGTCTCATGTGGTAGCAAGAGGTGTACGCCAAAGTCTGCTGGACAACCGTTGGGCAGGAAATCTGTTGACGACTCTGTTGTTGTTGTTGGATCAACTGTTGTTGTTGATGGGTCAACTGTTGTTGTTGATGGAACTTCAGTCGTTGTTGTTGGCGTATAAGTTGTTGTTGATGACGATGTTGTTGGTTGAGATGTTGTGGCTCCTGGGTAGCAGGTTACCATGAAAGGCCAGTTACAGATCTATAAGCAAGAAATTATTCATTTATTAAATTCTACAGAGATTTTGATTAAATACACTCGAGAGCAATGAATCCGGGTCACTTAAAGAATGTTAAAAATCTCGGAAACTAAAAATGATAGGTTAATGCAATAAATTGTATTTAATAGACAATGTAATACTCCTTAAATGAAAGTAAAAAAAAATACATTTTATTAACACAAAATTACATAAAGAAAAAAACTGCTGATCTCTCCTTAAAACAAAAATAGGAAACATGAAATTTTTGAACTTTATTACGATTTTCTTGAATTTTAATACTTCGTATTGCCTCCTCGTGCTTCCATTACTGCGTTTACGCGGTTTGGCATGCTGTACACCAAGTTCCTTATACGATTTTGGGGAATATTCTCCCATTCCTCTGTGAGAGCAATTTTGAGCTCACGAAGCGTGATTGGGGGAGGGTTTCGTTGTTTTACGCATCTGCCTAGCTCGTCCCAAGCATGCTCGATCGGGTTGATATCCGGGCTGCGCGCTGGCCACTCCATACGAGTAATGTTCATCTCTTGAAGGTAGTCATTCACAATCCTACCTGTATGAGGTCGGGCATTGTCATGCATAAATATAGCATCCTCACCTAAATTGACCATAAATGGACCAACGTGATCATTGAGGATTTCTTCCACATATCTTACGCTAGTTAAAGAGCCGTTTTCTATGATCACCAGCTCTGTGCGACTTTCAGAAGAAATTCCGGCCCACACAAGTACAGACCCACCACCGTAGGCTACTTTTTCTTCGATGCATGCTTGCTTGAATCTTTCCCCTGGTCTTCGATACACTCTGTGTCTTCCATCGTGCTTGTAGAGCATAAATTTTGATTCGTCGGAGAACATAACTTTTGACCAATCTTCAATACTCCAATTTACGTGGCTCTGGGCATATCTTAGTCTTGAAATACGATGCCCACGCTCCAGTTTAGGGCCGTTTGCAGGTCTAAGGGGTTTTAAGTTAGATTCAGCAAGCCGACGTCTTACTGTCCATGCACTTGGGTTACTTCCTCCGAGGCGTCGAAACTGATTGGTGAGTTCAGTTCCTGTGAGAAAGCGATTTCGAAGCATGGTGTTCACCAAGTATCGGTCTACTCGTGCTGTGGTACACCTGGTTCTGCCCGTTCCTGGTCTGCGTAGGTTAGAACCAGTTTCTTCGTAACGTCGGAGAACTCTTTGTACTGTTGACAGCGACACACCGACAGTCCTGGCTGTATCGCGCTGACTCCGGCCGGTTTCCAGCATTGTAAGTATTCTGGTGCATTCTTCAGGCGTAAGCGACATAATTTCAGCTTGAATAATGAATATAGAGCACTATCAACATGGTTTATGTACCCACATAAATGACAGATTACAAACAAAAGCAAAACCAAATGCTGTAATTTCGTAGTTCCATCTTCGAAAGTGGCCCTTTTTCAAATTTGGTTTTTTTATGATATAACTTTACAATAACTAAGAAGTTTTAATACCTTCATTTAAGGAGTATTACATTGTCTATTAAATACAATTTATTGCATTAACCTAGCATTTTCAGTTTCCGAGATTTTTAGGATTCTTTAAGTGACCCGGATTCATTGCTCTCGAGTGTATTTGATGAAGAGATGGTAGTCGAAAATGTCAAAATAACGATTTATGTTTAGTTTACACGACTTTAGTACTTGTCATTAGCAGCTAACCGTGGCGGTTTGTTGCTTAGTAAATAAAGTCAGATTCTATTTCACTCTTTCTAATATAAAGCACGTTTTCATGTTTTTAGCATGTTTTCACGCAAGATAATAATATCAACGATAAGTACAAATAGCTAAAGAAACGCTTCCACTAAGCATGACGAACAGTCCTCTATGCAGGGCTTGCATGGAGGCTGAGAAAACCGTTGCGCATGTGCTCTTTGAATGCACAGGCGTCACCCAGATTACGACAAAAACCCACGGGGCATGCAGATTAAGACCTGGGTGCCCCGTGGGTTTTTGTCGTAATCACATATTATGTTCTCAGCAGACTAGGTGATTTAATCAACTTCTGCAGGGAGGTGGGCTGGTTGGAATAACCATAACCATGGCCCACGCACAATGGTCCATCTGAAGGACTAAGTGCAGAAACCAAAACCCCCAAACATGGAACATAGAAGCACTAATAGCTACTAAGCTTTAAACACAGTCATGCTTTAATTTAAAACTTCGAATATTCAGAAACAAAATGTTATTATTAAGTTTACGTTAAAACCAACGTAGCTTAAATGTCTTGTTTTAATAAGACTACGAGTATGTTCTATTATGAGTTGTGTGATAATGTATACGTGTTTTTTTTTCCGTTTTAGTACAGTAGGCCGCACGTCAGTGGTAACACTTTGACCTTGATGTAGCGTATTACGGAGTTTCAACAGACTATGAGGCCAGCTTATATTGGTTTTGTTACTAATGCCGTGCAGCCTAGCCTACTTACTATACAAGGTGTCAGGGACATTGATGCGCAAACTGTAATCATTAATTCAGCACAATCATGATTCTAGACCCCCTTGCGTAGAAATTTAAAGTATGTTATTAAACAAAAACAGCTAGGTCAAAATGTATGGAGCAAATTAAATTGCGCGACGATGTCCCTGCTATCCTATATTTTAATAATATTTTTATAATGTAGTTACCTGCGACTCAAAGTCAAATAACGTTCCAGGCCCACAAGGCATCTCAACTCGGTTTCCATTGCTGCATTGGTAGTATTTAGAACAATCTGTCGGATGAGGCAGCAAGTAATGTATACTGAAGTCTGCCGGGCAACCATTGGGCAGGAAGTCTGTTGGTGCAGTTGTTGTTGGTTCCGTTATTGTTGTTGGTAACGGTGTTGTGGTTGTTGTTTGTTGCGGTGATGGTGTCGAACATTGTACTGCGAACGGCCAGTTGCATACCTGTGGAATTAATTGTTTTTATATTATTTAATGATGAATATAAATGTTGATGGATGGAGAGAGAGAGAAGGTCAAAAAAGATGGATGGATTCTGTGAGGAATGATATGAAAGAGAAGGGAGTGACTGATAGCGTGACGGTTGACAGGGGAGAGTAGAAGAAGAAAATGTGTTGCACCGACCAAGCAAGACAAGACAAGCATGGGACAAGGGCTGGACGATGATAATCATGTGCTTACAATTTTTATTTGGTAATGCCTAATTGATATTTGAAGATATTCAGAAAGGTTTCTGTTTTGTAAAAGGGCTATGGTCAATCAATGGATTACATATACCCGGATTTAACCAAAAATATTAGTTAATGTGAGTTTTCCCTAATAATAGTCGGTAAAAAAGAATTCATTAGCAGTAGATATTTTTCCTTTCACTATATTAGTTGTACCTAAATAACATAACCTGTAAGCCCTAAAAGGGTAAGTCAGACTTATAGTACCCCCAAATTCCGCCTATTATGTTTAAGGCCTATTATGTTTAAAAGAGGGCGAGTCTATTGCCATCTATCGCGCACAAATCTAGACTCCGGGCTCCTACTGCGAAATTTCTGACGGAAAAACCCAAAAACAATTTGCCTGACCTGGGAACCGAACCCAGGACCTGCTGCTCAACAGTAGCGCTTGCAACCACTAGACCGAGGCATTTAATAGCTGTAAATAATAGACGTATAGTCAACATAAGTGAATCAAGATTAGAGTCACTGGTTTCGTTTTAAGTAAGGCCTGTGTGACCAAGAAACTCCTATTTCCAGTGTCATACGATCAAAAAGCTTCACCGATGCTTATTATGGTTACAGAGCTAATTATTCCGTATCACGTTGTAAAGCCAGGGAAATTATTTGTTTACCAAATTAAATTGTACATATACAGGTTGGTACAGACATCGATGCGCAAATTGTACATATACAGGGTGGTACAGACATCGATGCGCAAATTGTACATATACAGGGTGGTACAGACATCGATGCGCAAATTGTACATATACAGGATGGTACAGACATCGATGCGCAAATTGTACATATAGAGGGTGGTACAGACATCGATGCGCAAATTGTAATCATAAATTCAGCACATGACTCGTAGCAAATTTTGCGTCGGCTATTAGAAAAAAAAATCTGTTCTATACATTTCAACCGCGTAGGTATTTCACTTCTCTATGAAACAGCAGATTTGTTGACAACCGACGAAATATTTCTACGCTAGGAAGGGGTCTAGAATCATGCGCTGAATTCATCGTTCCAGTTCGCGCATCGATGTCCCTACCACCCTGTATACAAATCATAGCTGTTTTTCTTCTTGTTTTTTCTTCTTCTTTTGTTCATTCTTTGACAGTTGTATGAAATGGCTATAATACGGCATATTTACGTAATGTTTTATATTTCATAAACAATAAATTTCCGTTGATCTCAAAAATCAGCAAAAAAGGTGCATTTTTTTATTTATTTATTTTTTTTTACTTTAATTGACATAAAATGGACATCACTCATCGTCACCATCATCAGCTTTTCAATCATTTTGAGATCGGTTTACCAAACAAGCGTCCAAACGTAACCATAGACAATACACACTTGTAAATTGGCATCAAACAGCGTGCCCGGCGCACAGCTCATCTCTATCTTGTTTCCATTGCTGCAGCTGTAGAACTTCGAGCAGTCGCTCTCATGCGGCAGCAGGAGATGCACGTTAAAGCTGGAGGGGCAGCCATTAGGTAGGAACTGGGCTGAGGACGCAGCTATCAATGTCAGGAAGGTGACAGCTTTGTACATATCTGTGGAGAGAAACATATACAACAATTTAACAACATAATTATTATATGAAGGAGCACAAATAAACAGAGTTGATATGACAGAGGGGCATTAAATTACACTACGTATACTATACATGTTTTAATTCGTAAATGTTTAATACATTTACGAATTAAAACATGACATAAACACATTCGATACGGTATAAAAATAAAAAAGCACCAAAAATTAGTTTTTTTTTTCTAACAAATTATATAGCTTACAAATCAGTGTAAAACGCAACCATCCATTGTAATGAAAGTGTAAGTGTGTGTGTATTTATTTCTTCCTTGTTTGCATTGCCATCTTTTATGCGAAAATATTTGGTTGTACTTGTGACTTGCGTCAGACATAATCAGCGTTGTTTCTATTGTAATATTTAGGTATGTCAATTTAATTTGGTTCCAAATAAAAAAAACTTTTACTTTTTTTAAATTAGAGGAAATGTTAAAAAGCAGTTTATCGACGATCGAGTTTTGTGTCAGTTTGAATGATATATGTATACTAAAGTGACAGTGTTGATAGTATCGATTTTGACCGTACCCGTACGAACTACTAGATTAGTGACCCATTAGCCAAACAAAGTTAAAAGTTATATCCTTCGATAACCGGATTCCTTTTATCAATATTTTAAACATAAAGTCACGGTTAAAATGCATAGATTGCACAACGTCTATTATCATTACTTTTGATTGTATCTGCAAAAATATTTAAGTAGGTACGGTTACAGTGCAGTATGTAGGTATTTCTTATTTGGTAGTACCAATACAAGCAAAATAACAAAAAAAAAACTGGGAAGGGTTAAGCTGGTGTGCAGTTGTACAGTACACCACAAGTTAAGTAATAAGTGCCATTATCATTGTTATAGTGACCCCGGAGAGCCCGTATAGCCCTCGGTCCTGTCTACTCTACGTCAGGTCGGGTCATCATCATCATCCTATAATGCTCCCACTGCTGGGACACAGGCCCTCCTCTCTGTGAGAGGGAGTGGGCCGTAATCCACCTACAACTCGTAAGTCGCGGCCGTTATCACTGGGCCACCACCGCTCACTGGGGTCACTGGTGGTCTACTCTCTATGCACAAAATCCTTAGTTTCGGCCGACATTGGGGACGTTTCGTACTCCGCATCACCTACGGACATAAGATTAGTTTGGGGCCCGACCTAAGAATGAACGTCACCACGATGTGACAGCTGTCCCTACTCCCGGTGTGTATTTACCTGTCTGAAAAAGTTAATTAATCGGTTGTAGGGTTCACTCCAAAGTTTCAAACTGCTTTCGGACGGGCCTGTGTCTTCGTTGATGGTGCTAGAGAATAGGCCCCCTGCGTTTGATCTCTCAAACTCAAAGCATTTTATTCAATGTAAACACTTACAGGTACTTTTGATTTGTCATAGGAGTCGGTCAGTCAGAAAGATGAAGCTAATTGCTCATTTCAAAGCGTGTTAGGTTCTTATGGCGAAGAACGGACAAGAAACTTCATGGACACTCTTTTAAATTATATAGTGTGGGTCGTGTCGTATAGCCGTCCCATAGGAGTATGAAAATGAGGGAAAGAGAGGTCACGGACCTGAGTTTGCGCAGACACTATTGTATACTTCAAATCTCCTGCGTACTGGGCTAGCTAGTCTCCGTTGAGAGGCCGCCGTGACCGAAATTCGGTTTGGAGACATCATTTGTATTATAGAAGACGAAATTATTGTCACAAACCATCCAGACTCCAGTTGCTACCAAGAATTTCCTAGTTGAAAAACCTTTTTCATTTTAAAGGTATCCTACATGAAATTGCACTACAAATCCTTCGAACAACACTTTTTCTGACGCCTCATTTGGCCTAAATGGATACATTTAAAAATATCACAATTATTAATGCACTTTAATTAATTTGCCCCTACCCATTGCCTTTCAACTAAATTAACAATAACGGTTCCAAAAACGTCAATATTGAATTGTAAAAAATAATTTAAAATAATAATAATAATTAAGTGTGACTAATTTATGTTGTTTTTAAAATTAGACACTGTTTTAATTATACATAGCTGAATGATTATTGATATCAGTAGAAAATTTGCATTAAATTCATTACCATATTTCTTTGGTTCAATATTTTCAAAATGGTAAGTCAAATAAACGACAGATATCAAATAATGTCTGTTACAAAAAAAAAATATGTCTGTTAATGTGTGTTGTTGTCTGTTGTCTGTCTGTATGTCTGTTTATTAAATAATTTCCATTTTATTTTTTTAAATTATTATACGATGCAGTGTTTTATAATTATTAACTATTTTGAAACACGCAAAAATATTGCAACAAAAATACTTAAAATAAAATACTAAAAGATACCAATTAAAGAAAACAAAGTAGCCCGCTTCATCAGGTCCACAGTCCAAGGTACTTCACAACAATAATAATATTACTCAATAATAAACACTATCACAACTCACCTTAACAATTAAAAAAGTCTCAGATCACAATTACTATTGTTATTCTCGAATAAATACATCACTTTCGCCCTGTGGGCTACACTTTATCAAAAAACTTATTATTTTTCGCACTGCTATTGGTGATGTTTATTTACTCGTTTATGTAAATCAATTAAATTATAAATGCTGGTATCGGCAAATATATCAGGGCTACTTATAATACTATCACTCAATCAAAACGCGTCACCGGAAAACATATCTATCTTCGATTTTACATGTACACTTAAAATATTTTACGCTGATTAGACACATTACATTATTTTTGTTTCCGTTTGAGCGAAAATCATTTTTTTAAATATGTGATAAGTTTGTCATCACCTGGCAAGCTTTATCCCAAATATGTTGGGAGGGCTTCCAGTCTGACCGGATGGAGCTGAATACCGGTATTTTACATGGAGCGACTCCCTATCTGACCTTCACAACCCAGTTACTGGGTAATACGGTACCCGTTGGTAAAATTGTTTTTTTGACTTTCGGGGTTTGACTACCCGTAACGACTGTCAAACATCTAGAAATGACAGCAGGGACCAACGGCACATTACCCACAGTATTTTATAACTTACAACAAGATTAAAACATACAGAGTTGATACGACAGAGGGGCTTTCCTTTAAACTGCCTATACTAGGTACCATTTTCAAGCTCTGTACCAAAAATCAATTAAATAGGAACAGTAGTTAAGTCGCAAATGATTTTTGAATTTTTTGTCCCGTTTGAATACGATGTATCTTTCCTAACAGCTGATTATGTCTATACGCATAGGTCATGCACCTTAACACGATAAATTTTATCTGAGTATAACCTACGATGCGTTGTTGCCGCTCTATATTATACCAATATTTTCGCTAAAAAGATGGCAAATAAATAAATACACACACACTTGCACTTTAATTACAAAGGGTGGTTGCGTTTTACTCTGATTTGTAAGCTATTTTGTTTATTTTGAAAAAAAGTCCTCATTTTGGTGCTTTTTATTTTTATACCGTATTGAATTAATACTAAACACGTATAATATACGTAGTGTAATTTGATGCCCCTCTGTCATATCAACTCTGTATAACGGTATGTTTATTATTTTACATAGTGCTAGTAACTTATCATGTTAAGGGTCTGACAATAGCTAAAGCGCGGTCACTGTCGGACTGCATAGAAAAGAAAGAGAAGCGCGATGACACAAAGCTGGTAATTTATTGCAAAATATGAAGCAATTCTCTATTTACAAAAAATCTATTGATTAGACTTAAAAATTTAAATACTATCACGTTATTATGTGGCTTGAAAAAAAAACCAGAATGATGGCACGTTTATTAGTATGGTTTTTATTCGTTAAATGAAATTTTTTTGAGGTATCTTCGTGACTTTTTTCTATCGTACCAAATTAGATGTATCATGTTTTCAACTCACTATTCTAGCACAACATATCCATAAGAATATCATATATTTTTCTGATTTTGTTTACTGCAGTGGATCATATATACTTTTAGGCGTTATGAAACTTGCGTTTAGGTCATGTACTCCCATTAAATATCGGAAATTAAAAATAAATTAAATAGCGTGGCAACTATCTCGTTTTTACTATAGTAGAAAGGATTTTCCGGGTTATAAAGGGCTATGAAAGTTTGTTAATTATTTACTATTTATTTATTTACCTAATTAAATAGCGTGGCTAAGGGTTCGAAGACCGAGAAGCGTTCTATATAGCTTTATATCTACACTAGCTTCTGGCCGTGGATTCGTCCACCTGAAATTACTTATTTTGACATAAAAAATATACTATGCCACTCGGCAATACTGTAACTTCTGTTTAGTGAAATAATTTTTGGAATCGAATCAGTAGTTCCAAAGATTACCCCCTACATACGAACTCACAAATTAGTACAGATAAATTAAAACTAACTTTGTCTCCTAGCTTCATCCGCCTTTAAAGTAATTAATATCCGCAATATAAACAGTATCCTTTGTGTTCCTTATGATACTTATCAAGCTGCCAAATATCATCAAAATCGGCTTTCATTTAGCCGTAAAATAATACCAAAGTAACTAAAAGATTCACTTTCGCCTTTGAAACGTCAAAAATTTAAATTTTTCACGTCATATTACCTAGTATTTTTTTCCCAAATCTGATAGCGTACAATTCATGGAAAATGACGCTGACACCGTCATTGAGAATGACGACATACAAGGCTTACGTTAAAGTCATTAATCAATATTAATTCTGCCAATCACCGACTTTTTGTTAGTGATTGGTCAGTTTTCAATTTAATTAGACACCTGATTGGCTGTCTACTTAAGCCTTTCTAGCTGGAATAGTGCCTCCCCAATCAATTTTTCAATACCTTTTCATCATTCTCCTGTCCATATCCCAATTTATTCTGCGTCGGCGCCACATGTATTTTTCTTTCACACTTCTCTATCAGTCGTCATCTCGGTAGTCACTCCCTTTCTAACCATATCATCTTTCACACAGTCCGTCCATCGTTTCTCTGGTCTTCCACTACTTTTATAACCATCCACATTCATACTCCAATCTTTCCTCACGACATTTACCTCATTCCTCCGCATCACATGCCTATACCGATACATACAACCGATTTCCAAATAACTTTTCAGTCACCGGCGCCACCTTCAAACTTCCACTTAAGTAGTCATTTCTTATTATTTCGATTTTTAATACCTTTCCTGCCTAATTATGTTTAACACAGAAGTTTCTTTAAGAGCTGGCTAAGCAAATAATATCAGACATTTAATTATTTCAGAACAGCATTTTTAATTTTTTTGTTTATCTCTAAGACCACTCTTTCTCACATAATTTGTATAATAGTGTGTATGAGTGTGTGTAGTCATATAGGTACCTACTTATATTCATCTAACAACCTGATTTCTCAAAAAATCATATTTGACAAAAACTTAAGCGGTCTTATTACAAAAGAAGGTTTTTCTTTTGAGATGGTTTTTGAGACAGAAAGAGAGCTTTTGAGACAGAAATCGAAATACAGTTCCTTTTACAAAACTGACAACTTAGTCTGGTCTTAGATTGTCAATTTTGTATTAAGAACTTTACTAAAGTCGGCACAAAGTTCCAAATACAAAAACTAAATCGAAGATTTAGGCTCGGGCTAAAGTTAGATCGTGTTTTGTAATAAGACGGTATGAGTCAATGACCTTGTTTACTACTTTATGTTTAGTTTTTTCATAGGTTTACATAAAAAATTGTCATCATCTGCCTCGCCTTTTTCAAGTATGTTGGGGTTGGCTTCCAGTCTAACCGGATGCAGCTGAATACCAGTATTTTACATGGAGCGACTGCCTACCGACTATCATTACCACAGATTTAGATTAGATCATTACCATGGTACCGGGTAAAACAATACGCCATAAGGTGAATCCTCTGCTGTAGCCCGCCAAATTCAAAAGTTCTTTAGTTGTTTTCAAATTAATAATAATATTAATATAATATGAGACAACATCCACACAAGGACCATTTCAGACACCGATCTACATAGCCTTCACATGATCTGACCAAGATTCTGTCTGGACTTTAAAAGAGACTGTGACCTCTGAGTTTGTTTCGGCCTTTCTTCTCAGAGTAGTCACATAGGAAACGCCGACCTCATCTAGTTTAAAAAAAAAATATTATTGACGTGTAAAAGTGTTTGTAAAAACCTACTTGCAGAAATAAAGTCATTTATCATTTATCAAGGTCTTCAGGTCCCGAACTAGGCAGAGCCTGTACTACGGTAACCTGATTAAAATAATTGCAGCTCTGTTTTACGTCGTATGTTGATTGATATATATATATATATATATATATATATATATATATATATATATATACAACGTGTTGTTTTGCATCCTCGTCAAATTTCAGGAGGCTGTTATGAAAGACATAAATAATCAAATAAAATTACGATCCTGCTCAATAATTAATACGTACTTGTTTTTTTAGGTATTTTAGTTTGACAGTATTTCAGAATACTCCACTTTCAAAGAACAAAATCGCCCCGTTGCGTATGCGGTAGGCAGTGTCGTACGACTATGTCGCTGTGTGCATGCGTTACAGTTACAGCGCAGTTACAGGGCGGTATCACACGGGCCCTACACATGCCGATTTCCGAAAAATACAAAAAATAAAAATAAATACCTACTTATTTTATTATTGATTCGTGTCGAGAATCATTAGCATAGTTACCTCCTCGAATTTGACGAGGATGCAAAACAACACCTTGTATATTATATCAAAATGCGATTCGCGACTGTAGGAAGGATATTACTGAATAACAATACATAATTCCATAACAATTGTCAAAGTTTGGAAATTTGAACCGACTAAGAATTTTTCAGAAAATTTCATAAGATTTTTATTTTTTGATTAACATACGACGTAAAAACGACTGCAATTTGAAAAAAACCAATGAATATTTGAATTTGGCGGACTATTAATGAGGATTCACCTTAAGTAAACTATTAATATTCTAATAAAGAACCTAAATAAGTAGCTAGCAAGACATTTTATTTAGATATGAAGTTAAGATTCTCGTCCTATTGGATCTGGTGAAAAAGGAACAAATTATTATCTTTAATGTAGATGATATCTAAATTTGATTAGTTCTAATAGTACTAACGGCTGTCATTAACACGAATAAATTAAAAACATAACCTACCTACCTACACAGATTTGGGTTTTTTCCACCTGGAATTTCTCTGCAGCAGGCCGGAGTCTGGATTAGTGCCTGGTTGATGGCAGTAGGCTCACCCTCTATTATATGGGACTTAAACATTACTGAAAATATGTGAGTGTCCTATAGGTACCTACGCCTCTTTTTTTTTCTTTATGGTGGGAAATCATCAAATATCTTCTCCCGCTCTGGGACTCCCGTGTCAGACTCTTACTGACTAAAACCTACCCGTGTTCCTTCAGTTGCCTGTGCCAGGGGCCACGGTATCCCTCTCGGACTTTCCCGCAACCCTAGCAGGCATCGGCCCTAGCGAACCCCGTCATTGATGCTGACATCTCTTTGAGGCGCGCGTGGAACACAACGCGCCATTGACCCGGGCCTGGTCCTTATCGAACGGCGAGCTGCCCATTGCTATCCGTTCGCAAGCCCGCGCCTACGGTGGCCGGGAATCAGCTTGCGATTCCCGACGCCCAGGGCGTCTCCTGCGGCGGCTAGGGGCGTGAGGGCGCGATTTTTGCCTCTCCCTAACACGTTCCGCCTCCTCCTTCGCGAGCATTACTGCTTCGCAGAAGGAGGTGACGGCTTCCCAACCCCTCTCACTCCGTACCATAGCCTGGACCAGGGCTGGACGCGAGAGATCGCCACCGCCAATCGCCTGCACGAGGACACGGCGGTGCTCCGCCCAAGCTGGGCAGACCTCCAAAGTATGCTCCACCGTGTCCTCCGGGCGATCCACACAATGGTGACACCCGGGCGTTTCCTCCCGCCTTATCCGGAACAGATACCTCCCGAAACAACCGTGTCCGGTGACGACCTGCGTCAGGCGGAAGGTGAGGACGTCGTGGCGCCTCTCTAGCCACTCCTCAAAGAGGGGACGTATCGCCGCAATTGTGGCGTACCCAGCGCTGGGTTGCGACAATCGCACTCTCCATGCCGCCCTGAGTACCCGCCGAAGCTCTGTCCGCTGTACAGTGATTGCTCGCGGCAGCGGAGCTACGCCAGGTACATACGCCTCTGTGTTACCTTTCGCGGCATACAGGCGTGATGATTGATGTAAAACATACACGAAAATCTCTCTGTCTGTTTCGTACAATTTTTCTCCTATATCAATGAAATCGTGCAAAACAGTAGCTTAGACAAAGACTTTACGTATTTTTCCTCAAATCTATTTTAAACCATTGTTCAGCGTTATATCGGCAGCATAATCCTTTAAGAAACAGATTACAAAATACTGATAATTATCATCACTTTTTTATAAACATTTCAGTGTAAATAGGAAAGGATCTGAAAGGTAATTTGAAAGATAAGGACCGGTAAATTACCTTTACATAAGGATTTCGTTAAAGCCACTATAATCAATGTTCTCCTAAATAACGTACTTACTTAATATAGCGACCCTGCAGAATTGACTAAGGGCGAATTACATAAATGAAACTGCAGTTTAGTTTAGACATCATTTTTTTAAATATTTTTACCATTCAAACATGGCAACGGTACATACCTGTAGCGATATCTACATCGCCACAAGCGAACTAGGCAACACAATGACGTTACGAAAATCCTGCATCGCGCAAGCAGAGTTTACCGCGTGACTAGCATATATACAACGTCCCGACATCAATCGTCGGGTAGTTGTCCACCAGACACGACACCTGTCTGGTCGGAGGATCCTCCCTTTATTTATTTATTTAACCATTTAAGTATGTACACACTTATATAAACAGACAAGAAGAAAATAACAGAAATCCTATTTTTCTGTTATTTTCTTCTTGTCAAACAAACTTGTTACAAAGGTGATGCTTATTTATAATGAAATCTCTTCCAGCATACCTGCGATCTCAAAGAGATGTCAGCACCAATGACGGGGTTTGCTAGGACCGATGCCTGCTAGGGTTGCGGAAAAGTCCAAGAGGGTTACCGTGGCACAGGCAACTGAAGGAACACGGGTGGGTTTTAGTCAGTAAGAGTCTGACACGCCCTCCTGCTCTGCCCAGAGCGGGAGAAGTTATTTGATGATTTCCCAACCACAAAAAAAAAAGCATACCTGCGATAGGATAGTAGATTTAGAGATGTATACAGCGTGTGTAAGAGTAAAAGAGAAAATAAAATACATAAAATCAAAAACAATTCACTTAATAAAATAAAACAAATAATATGAGAATATGCATACATACAAACATACATACATACTTCTAAAATAAATAACACTAGAATATTAATATATACGCAACTATGACGAAGTGGAAAGATAGTGTTCTTTCACTCTTCTTTTAAAAACTGCAACAGTTTAGTCCCTTTACTATCGAGGTATGAGTGAACTTGACACCCTGTTCCTCGTTCCTCTATATGCCCATGCAAAGCTGTGTCCGGACCGGACGACCATTTTTTTTTCCCCAGAAATTATGATTGACATGGTGCAATGTCAGGATGAAGTGAAAAGTTGTGTTTGCCGCACAGATTATTGTCTCTTCTTTAATAATAATAAATTTTAATAATAAATAATAACAAATATTATTATTTGCCATAAAAAAATACAGATGGGCACCTATGTTGTTCATTATGAAATACTGTCAAAGTCAAAGCATTTATTTCAAATAGGCACATAAAAGGCACTTTAGAACGTCAACATTTACAATTAAATAGAATTGATTCTAGTCGCCCCTTCCAAAAGGTAGTTTCGTATGGATGTACATTGCATAGGTACATCTGGTTCTATGATTAAATCTGTACTCAAGCCAGCCTCTTAAACTAGGTAAACCTGTATCTTAGGTGACAGATATACATATATTACGAACCGCTTGGATGCAGTGGAAACTCTTTTAGTGTCCGAACAAAATGTTCTAAGAGTGAATTCAAAAAACTAAACACTCAAAACTCTTCCTTCTATACACATACTGGAAATCTGTAAATTCGCACACACACACCAAGACTTTTACACTAAACGAGAAGACATACAAACAAGATACACACTCCGACACAAAACACGACTCAACATACCATTATCCCGATTAAAATGCATTCATCGAGCCCGCTGGTTATGTCAATAAAAATCTATAACAAACTACCCGAGGTAGGTACTCAGACATGAGAAAAAGATGGCTATTTTTACAAATAAACTAGAATAAAGTTATTATAGCATAATTGAATATTTAATTGACAAATCTGTAGAGCAGGCATAATAATATAAATTAAGAATATAATTTTAGATTAAATTAATAATTAATAAAGTGTTGCCTTAAATTTTACTTAAAATAAGTTAGTTTGCATGTATCAATAAGTCCTCTTCCTTAATTTTTTTCATTTGCTGTGCCCGACAGGGTTCACGATTGTTACCTACAACAAATGTTTACTAACCACCTAAGCAAATACATTGTGGAATGCAATAAACTATTGAGAATTTAACGAATGTAATTCGGACCTAGTGCGCAACCCTTCGTACAAATTGAACTACGGCAAACAAATGGGACAAATGGGACAAATGGGACTACGAACCGTCCTTTCTCTGATTCGCATCTGATACAGTGAGATCACCCTCTACTAGTGGATATTAGCCACCGGCAGCAAAAATATTGTAATCATCAATATCCTGCTGCGATTATTCCAATTTATTTTTACTCAAACTCAAAGCATTTATTTCAAATAAACCAATTACAGGCACTTTTGAATTGTCAAGGGCTTGGTCAGTCAGAAAGATGAAGCTAGTTGCCCATTCCAAAGCGTAGTAGGTAACTATGGAGAAGGACGGGCAAGAAACTCCATGGACACTCTTTTAAATAAAAATAATGTTACAATAAAGTGGTTACATCATTCATGTTGTAATTATACATGTGAGAACGATGTAGAAAGACGTGCACGTTAAAAGCGTCCGTAACAAAAAGATAAAAACAATTATGGAATTAAAATAAGCCGTGGCAGCTAAGAAATGACCAGTGCCTACTGATCATTTCTTAGCTGCCAAGGCTTATTTGATATATGTACTTGCTGCAGTTACTCCGTCTGTTACTTACAAACCTACATCTCCCTCAGCAGTCAGTTCGTTCCAATGTTATAAAAATATTTTTACAAAAAAACAACCGTTGTTGTCAAAAAGTCGTTGGCAAAAAACGAAAATACAAAACCAAAGACTTCCGAAGTTAAAGTAATTTTTCACTCTGTAGTGTTTTTTTTTTTTGGAAGTTTTTACTTTTTAGTTGTGGTACCTACATATTCGTATACCACTACTTGCTATGTAATTAACAGTGACAGGGAGTTCTTATAACATAATCTATACATATTATATGAAGCTAACTGAAAAACTACCCAAGAAAAGTTAATAAAATATGTAAGGGACCACCCCTGAGGCATACCATCACCATGAAAAAAAGAATTTTGAAAATCGATCGTAGCTTGCCGGAGATATCGCGCAACAAACACTAAAAAACCTTTTTGAAGTCTGTTAAAATATAATATTTTTATTTATTATATTTTTTATTTTATTTATTTAATAATAAAAATAAAAACGTTTACAAAAGTGTACATTTAGCCAAACAGTAGTAAATATCCTATACAATTCTAATGGCCTATTAATAAACTAAATCTAAGCTATTTCTAATACTGCTGCAATTAATAATATTTCGGAATTAGTTTAAATTAGCGACCCTTTAGCGAATTTTAAATTAGAGAATTAGTTTAAATAAACTAGGTTCTGCCCACGAATTCATTTGCGTGAAATTTCTCGTGCCCCCGACCCACCCCGTCACATCACGCCCCATGCCCGCGCCATCACTTCGTTTTCGCGTAGCGTTCTTTCTGACTTTTTTTATTATTTTTGCTCGGCTCCTAAGGGCCATAGCGTGGTGTTAAATAGCAAAAAAAAAATTCGAAAATTGGGCTATCAAATGCAACAAGAATGTTTCAATTCCCCTACAACCTCACAAACTGTACCTCTTTATAATAGCCAATTGTAATTAGTATAGATAAATGCTTACCTAGTCGGATTAACGCCAGCTCCCTTTTGGGAACACAGAGACCGTAGCGTTCGCCTCGATCCCTGCACTATAGTATTTCTTCCTGAAAAGGATAACAATGAAATTATAAACACAACAGTATCTAATCATCAGCCTAGCCTTATCCCACAGCCATTTCCCAACTATGTCGAGGCCGGCTTCCAGCCTAATCAGATGCAGCTGAATGCCAGTATTCTTATATGGAGCTTTTAGACTGCCTTTTATCTGACCTCCACAACCCAGTTAGTGGGTAACTTATTTAATAGTAGGATCATTCACTGTTATTTTCTTATTTCTTTGTTTTTTTTAAAAACGTTGCCCCACACTAGGAATTTCTCCTGTATTGTGGGTGCGTTTACAAACATTTAAACTCACATACACAAACAACCAGACCCGGAACAACTACTTTTAGGTCATACAAATATTTGTTCCGTGCGGGAATCGAACCCGAGACACGCAGCGCACACACTGAACACACTGTTCGTTCAGGGAGCATAAAAAGCCTTCATGGTTGAAAGGTAGGAAATACAATTTTACCTATCTGCTGATTGGGTAATCTTTTCACCCTGAAATGACCTAATAATTTGTTCCAACAAACTGATAAAAGTCTAAATAAAATGGATCCGAAAACGCACCTGTAGATGCCAATGCGTAGTGTCACTTATAAATTAATTGAGTGTTTTGATTTCATTATTTGAATGAATGAATGATGATATATTTGTTTGCAAACATTATAGGTAGCGAACAAAAGTTCTGATCAGTTCTGATTCACTATTTTCGGCATCACAGCCGTGCAAATATTTAGATTTTACATCTTGGTTATATTATAGCATGCAGTACATATTTTTATTAATTAGCAGTAACATAAAAATACTAATCATAATTTCATGATTTAAGTTTAGATTACAATGCAGCCAATTAAATTAAATATAAATACAATTCTATTCGTATAAAATAATAATTTATATTAAAAAGTACCGATCTATAACTATGGTGTCATGTCATTTCAGACTATATTTTAGTAGGAGGGACTCGACATTTTGAGGATTATATATATATAGTATTATATTTTAAAATAGGAACCCATTTGTTTACGATTTAGAAGACTTCCACCGTCTTCACTTTCTAAAATGAATAACTGATAATTATTTAAAAAATCAATGAAAGATCGCCAGAAAATATAATATAACATAATAACCATAGCCACTGGGCTTAGCAAACATAAGGGGTCATCTCTGATCATTCTTAAAATGTATTTGAGGTCGGCGCATCATGTCTCTTTTTTTCATACCTTTCTATTATGAGGACTGCAGGACCTAAACGCAGGTTTTTAATGCCTAGAAATATATGATCCACTGCAATTAACAAAATCAGAAAAATATATGATATTCTTCAGGATATATGCTAGTTAGATAGTGTGTTGAAAACATAATACAACTAATTTGGTATGATAGAAAAAAGTCACGACGATAACTCTAAAAATTTTTTTTGACGACTAAAAACCATACTAATATACATGCAATCATTCTCTTTTGTTTTTCAAATTGTTCTCGAAGCAACATATTAACGTGGTAGTGTTTTGATTTTTTAGTCTAATCAATAGATTTTTTGTAAATAGATAATTGCTTCATATTCTGCAATAAATTACCGGGTTTGTGTCATCGCGCTTCTCTTTCTTTTCTATGCAGTCCGACAGTGACCGCGCTTTAGCTGTTGTCAGCTCCTTAATCGTCATCTCGATAGGCACCCTTTCTAACCATATAATCTTTCACACAGTCCGTCCATCATTTCTTTGTTCTTCCCCTACTCTTAAAGCCATCTACATTTATACTCAAAACTTTCCTCACGACATTTTCCTCATTCCTTCGCTTCACATACCCATACCATGACCACCGATTTCCACATAAATGTCCAGTCACTGGTGCGTTTTACTTTGTGTACATTATTTCATCACCACTGCTCTCAAAACGGTGAAGGAAAACATCGTGAGGAAACCGGCATGTCCTAGAACCAAAAATTCAAAGACTAGTGACATCTACCAATCCGCAATGGGCCCGCGTGGTGGATCACCGCCGACTCCCTCTCTGTGAGAGCAAGCCTGTGTCTCAGCAGTGGGAATATTATAGGCATCCCTTTTGTAGTCGCTATCTCTCTCGCCTCTTATCAAAGGCGCCGCCCATGTAACAAAATATTTGCAGATAAGAACTACGCTTTTCAAACGATAGAAGGAGTACCATTATCTCCATATATTAAACTCCGAAATCTCTTAACAAAAACTTCAAAGACAATTGAAAACCGGTCTTGTCGCCCACCTTATTAAAAACATTTCTTAGAACCAACATTATCAGATAATGTGAACAATTTAGTAGTCTTAAGTAACTGTTTATGATAAATATTTTTGTCATACATAACATTTTTATTAATATTTCATTTTGATAGCACTGATTTTTTCCGGGAAATTAGATAAAATGTGGTAATGACAGTGGGAGATAGTGGTTATATTTATAGATATTGCAGTTTTTAGGCGGAGGTTGAATTTAAGTGTTTGAACATGTAAGTTATACGGAACGGGAAGTAGTAAGTTAGGGGAAATTATATGTGCGGCAACAAAAGTTTTATTTAGCACCTGCAACCTAGCGTCTTTTTTTATATGTAGGCGACGAGTTAATAGAACAGCTTCAATTATATTAATTCATCATCTTTACTATTCCAACAGAATATCAAAAAACCAGCGTCAATTTACGAGCGTAAATTAATATGACTCCGAGCTACCGATAAATATATTTACTTCTGATTTGATAACTCAGCGACTAATGTTGTAAGTGAGCTACTTTATATATTTTAGAGATTCAACATCTGTCTGCTAATAAAATCAAATTCCAGCCTCAAAATTAGCAATCAAAGTTTTTCATTCAACAACTAAATTAATAAATCATATTCTTTTTTCGTGAAAGTTTGCAACACAAGCGCGGGAGTGTACCTGACGCTCGGTGGGAATCAGAGGGGCGCGACCGGCCATTTGGGTATAGTCCCAGTCGCCCAGGTCCCAGTCGCCACCGGGTGGCGACTGGGACCTTATTGCCCCCACTTCAAATCGCTGTACATTGCGGCGTGGATCGCCAAACCCCCTCATCGCTATATTTCTTAGTAACGTTAATATGTTTTCTTATTCTCCTCATAAGATCCCCTATAAGGTTGGTGAATCATGTGGGTGGTTAGGTTAGGTTAGGTTAGAACCGCCGGGCCACACCCGATCTACGTGTCCCTCCAAGTTCGACTGGGGAGAGTCTTGCTTCCGGTGCGGACAGGAGGGACACAGGAGTGCCACTTGCGGTGCCGCCACGCCACACTGCCCGGCGTGTGCTGCCAGTGGTCGCCCCGCGGGGCACAAGATGGGGGGCAGGAATTGCCAGCCGCCCACGAGGAAGGGCATAGTGCCGGCGCAGGTTCGCCCTGTCGCCGCCACCGCCGCTGTCGCCGCCGCTGTAACTCCAGCTCCAGCGGCGGTAGCTGAGGAGGGGGGTGCGATGTCGGAATAATGGTTTCCAATCATCGCATCCTCCAGGCGAACACCAACCACTGCAGAGCGGCCCAGGACCTGCTGGTGCAGGCCGTGGCTGAGTGGTCGGTGAACGTAGCGGTGGTTGCCGAGCCCTACTCGATCCCCAGCAGTTGGCTGGGTGACGACGACGGCTTGGTGGCACTAGCGGCGCGGTCCTCCACAGACTCCCCTCCCCTCTCGCTATTAGAGAGGGGACCGGGATACGTGGCCGCTGCGTGGGGAGAGGTAGCCCTCGTGGGCGTCTATTTCTCCCCAAACAGCCCTCTTCAGGACTTCGAGAACTATCTCGGAGTCCTGGCCGCCGTGGTCGGAAGGGCGGCGCCGCGTCAGGTCTCCGTATTGGGAGACCTGAATGCCAAGTCGGTGACCTGGGGCAACCGGGCCACCGACCCTCGCGGGCGGGCAGTGGAGATGTGGGCGGCCTCCTCTGGGCTCTCCCTCCTTAACAGAGGGAACGTCCAGACATGCGTGCGGCGGCAGGGTGGCTCGATAGTGGACGTCACCTTTGCCACCCCTGCGTTGGCCGCGCGCATGCTGAACTGGCGGGTGGACCTGGTGGAGACTATGTCGGACCACCGCTATGTGCGGTTCGACATCTCCGCCAGTGGCCCCGGAGCGGTGCAGCCCCTCTCGGGGCGATCACCGTTCCCGCGGTGGGCTTTCACCCGCCTGGACAGGGAGGCAGCGGCGGAGGCGGCGTTCATCCAGGACTGGCTGTCGCCGCCTACCGCCGGCCTGGATGTGGACACCGCGGCGGGCCAGCTGAGGGAGTCTCTGACCGAGGTATGCAACTCCAGCATGCCCCGGTCTCGCCGCCCGGCTCCCCGCCGCGCCGTCTATTGGTGGTCGGAGGAACTGGCGGGGCTCAGAACCGCCTGCGTGGCGGCCAAGAGGGCCTACACGCGGAGTCGGCGGCGGCGTCGACGCAACCGGCCCGACGAGGACCGCCTCTACGAGGTGTACGTGGAGGCAAAAATGGGCCTCGATCGGGCCATCGCCGCCGCTAAAGACTCGGCCAGAGCCGAGCTGCTGGAGGGTCTCGACAACGACCCATACGGGAGACCGTATAAGGCGGCACGCAACAAATTGCGCCCCTTTGGTCCCCCGGTTGTCGAGACCCTGGAGCCCACATTTCTGGATGGGGTGGTTCAGTCCCTGTTTCCGTGCAGGGACAACTTCACCCCGCCAGTGATGTGTGGAGCCCCGCTGGAGGATGAGGAGGAAGAGGAGGCTCCCTCTCCTGTCACGGAGTCGGAACTTGGCGCAGCGATTGTGCATATCCGCGCCAAGAAGACGGCTCCGGGCCCCGACGGTGTCCCGGCGAGGGTGGTGGCAATTGCCGCCACCCAAATGGAGGAGCGGTTTCGGGACCTCTTCAGCGCATGCCTTGCGTCTGGAAGGTTCCCGAAACCGTGGAAGGAGGGGCAGTTGTGCCTCCTCCGCAAGGAGGGCCGTCCTGCAGACTCCCCCTCGGCATACCGGCCCATCGTTCTGCTCGATGAGGTCGGAAAAATGTTCGAGGGGATAATCGCTGCCCGCCTAAAGGGCCATATGCGGCGTATCGGGCCGGACTTGTCGGACGCTCAGTTCGGTTTTCGGGCTGAGCGTTCGACGGTGGACGCGCTGGCCTGCCTCAAGAGGCAGGTGAAGGAGGCGGTGGAGGTGGGGGACGGATTGTTGGCGGTGTCATTCGACATAGCCAACGCCTTCAACTCTGTTCCCCACAGCACCATCCTAGAGGCACTCCGATTCCACGGGGTGCCTCGATATATGCGGCGTCTACTGGCCAGCTACCTGGAGGATCGGGCGATCGTCCTCGTGAACAGGGCTGGCCAAGTCCGGCGGTACGCAGTCGAGGCCGGCGTTCCACAGGGGTCAGTCCTGGGACCTCTCCTCTGGAACGTCGGCTACGACTGGCTCTTGCGGGGAACTCTCCTCCGAGGTACGAGTGTCGTCTGCTACGCGGATGACACTCTCCTCACCGCCCGGGGGGAGAGTTTCAGGGAGGCGGCCAACTTGGCCTCGGCGGGCGGATCCTTGGTCGCAGGGAGGATCCGCCGCCTAGGATTGACGGTGGCGCTGCACAAGACCGAGGCTGTGTTCTTCCACGGGCCTCGGCAGCGCCAACCACCAGACGCCCACATATTTGTGGAGGGCGTCCGAATCGAGGTGAAGGCCCAGATGAAATATCTGGGCCTTGTACTCGATAGCAGGTGGCGTTTCGGCCCGCATTTTAGCGGGCTGTCGACGCGCCTGCTGAAGACTGCGGGCGCCCTCTCGTGGCTGCTCCCCAATTTGGGGGGGCCCAGTGCGCGATGCCGGCAACTCTACGCCGGCATCTTGAGGAGCATGGCCCTTTACGGGGCCCCTATCTGGGAGGACTCCCTCCAAAGGCGGGAGAACGCCGCCGCCTTGCGGGCCCCCCAAAGGGCCATAGCCCAGCGGGTGTCGCGGGCCTACCGCACGGTGGGTTTCGCGGCAGCGTGTGCTCTGGCTGGCACCCCTTCTTGGGAACTCGAGGCGTGGGTGCTCGCCAGAGTATACGAATGGACGGCGGGGCGCAGGGCGAGAGGAGAACGCCCCGCCCCGGAAGAGCGGGAGGCCGTCCGGCGGGAGGCGAGGGACGCCATTGTCGTCCATTGGACGAGGGACCTCGCCACCGCAGCCTTCGGCCGCCGAACCCTCGACGCGATCGGGCCGGTCCTGCGAGACTGGCTCGATCGGTCGCACGGGTTTCTCTCGTTTCGTCTGGTGCAGGTGCTGTCCGGACACGGTTGTTTCGGATCGTACCTGCACCGAATCGGACGGGAGGAGACACCGTCGTGCCACGACTGTGGCGCGGCGGAGGACGAAGCGCAGCACACCCTCGCGGTGTGCCCGTCGTGGTCGGAGCCGCGCCGCAGTCTCACTGCGGTGATTGGACCGGACCTCTCACTCCCCGGTTTGGTGAACGCCATGCTGGGCGATGAGAGGTCCTGGGCGGCAGTGGCCTCCTTCTGCGAACACGTCATGTCCCAGAAGGAGGCGGCGGAGCGCGCGCGGGAGGACGACCCTCACGCGGCGGCGCTCCGAAGACGGAGGAGGGGTCGGAGAAGACGTCAGTATGACGGTCATCTCCGACTCCTCCCAGGTGGAGACCAGCAGGCAACGGGTGCGGGGGCACCCTTGCCTGTATTGCACAGGCCTCCACCAGTGTCGGACGGGAATGGCCAGGTGTTCCCGGCCATTCCCGTAGCCCCCCAGTTAAATGGGGGGCATGCGGGGACCGCCAACTAGGCGGGCATACGCCGGGAGGGCTGTGGAAGCAGAGGCTGAGCCAATTTCCCATAGCCCTCCCATCACGGCGTCGCGGGAACACCGCTGAGTTTTAGTGGGTATACTGCCACTCTGGCAGGGAGTCCCACATACGCTGTCTCGTCCCCCGACGAGCGGAGATGCGTAATGTCATTTCTCAGCGACAAAAAAAAAAAAAAAAAAAAAAAAAAAAAAAAAAAGGTTAGGTTAGAACCGCCGGGCCACACCCGATCTACGTGTCCCTCCAAGTTCGACTGGGGAGAGTCTTGCTTCCGGTGCGGACAGGAGGGACACAGGAGTGCCACTTGCGGTGCCGCCACGCCACACTGCCCGGCGTGTGCTGCCAGTGGTCGCCCCGCGGGGCACAAGATGGGGGGCAGGAATTGCCAGCCGCCCACGAGGAAGGGCATAGTGCCGGCGCAGGTTCGCCCTGTCGCCGCCACCGCCGCTGTCGCCGCCGCTGTAACTCCAGCTCCAGCGGCGGTAGCTGAGGAGGGGGGTGCGATGTCGGAATAATGGTTTCCAATCATCGCATCCTCCAGGCGAACACCAACCACTGCAGAGCGGCCCAGGACCTGCTGGTGCAGGCCGTGGCTGAGTGGTCGGTGAACGTAGCGGTGGTTGCCGAGCCCTACTCGATCCCCAGCAGTTGGCTGGGTGACGACGACGGCTTGGTGGCACTAGCGGCGCGGTCCTCCACAGACTCCCCTCCCCTCTCGCTATTAGAGAGGGGACCGGGATACGTGGCCGCTGCGTGGGGAGAGGTAGCCCTCGTGGGCGTCTATTTCTCCCCAAACAGCCCTCTTCAGGACTTCGAGAACTATCTCGGAGTCCTGGCCGCCGTGGTCGGAAGGGCGGCGCCGCGTCAGGTCTCCGTATTGGGAGACCTGAATGCCAAGTCGGTGACCTGGGGCAACCGGGCCACCGACCCTCGCGGGCGGGCAGTGGAGATGTGGGCGGCCTCCTCTGGGCTCTCCCTCCTTAACAGAGGGAACGTCCAGACATGCGTGCGGCGGCAGGGTGGCTCGATAGTGGACGTCACCTTTGCCACCCCTGCGTTGGCCGCGCGCATGCTGAACTGGCGGGTGGACCTGGTGGAGACTATGTCGGACCACCGCTATGTGCGGTTCGACATCTCCGCCAGTGGCCCCGGAGCGGTGCAGCCCCTCTCGGGGCGATCACCGTTCCCGCGGTGGGCTTTCACCCGCCTGGACAGGGAGGCAGCGGCGGAGGCGGCGTTCATCCAGGACTGGCTGTCGCCGCCTACCGCCGGCCTGGATGTGGACACCGCGGCGGGCCAGCTGAGGGAGTCTCTGACCGAGGTATGCAACTCCAGCATGCCCCGGTCTCGCCGCCCGGCTCCCCGCCGCGCCGTCTATTGGTGGTCGGAGGAACTGGCGGGGCTCAGAACCGCCTGCGTGGCGGCCAAGAGGGCCTACACGCGGAGTCGGCGGCGGCGTCGACGCAACCGGCCCGACGAGGACCGCCTCTACGAGGTGTACGTGGAGGCAAAAATGGGCCTCGATCGGGCCATCGCCGCCGCTAAAGACTCGGCGAGAGCCGAGCTGCTGGAGGGTCTCGACAACGACCCTTACGGGAGACCGTATAAGGCGGCGCGCAACAAATTGCGCCCCTTTGGTCCCCCGGTTGTCGAGACCCTGGAGCCCACATTTCTGGATGGGGTGGTTCAGTCCCTGTTTCCGTGCAGGGACAACTTCACCCCGCCAGTGATGTGTGGAGCCCCGCTGGAGGATGAGGAGGAAGAGGAGGCTCCCTCTCCTGTCACGGAGTCGGAACTTGGCGCAGCGATTGTGCATATCCGCGCCAAGAAGACGGCTCCGGGCCCCGACGGTGTCCCGGCGAGGGTGGTGGCAATTGCCGCCACCCAAATGGAGGAGCGGTTTCGGGACCTCTTCAGCGCATGCCTTGCGTCTGGAAGGTTCCCGAAACCGTGGAAGGAGGGGCAGTTGTGCCTCCTCCGCAAGGAGGGCCGCCCTGCAGACTCCCCCTCGGCATACCGGCCCATCGTTCTGCTCGATGAGGTCGGAAAAATGTTCGAGGGGATAATCGCTGCCCGCCTAAAGGGCCATATGCGGCGTATCGGGCCGGACTTGTCGGACGCTCAGTTCGGTTTTCGGGCTGAGCGTTCGACGGTGGACGCGCTGGCCTGCCTCAAGAGGCAGGTGAAGGAGGCGGTGGAGGTGGGGGACGGATTGTTGGCGGTGTCATTCGACATAGCCAACGCCTTCAACTCTGTTCCCCACAGCACCATCCTAGAGGCACTCCGATTCCACGGGGTGCCTCGATATATGCGGCGTCTACTGGCCAGCTACCTGGAGGATCGGGCGATCGTCCTCGTGAACAGGGCTGGCCAAGTCCGGCGGTACGCAGTCGAGGCCGGCGTTCCACAGGGGTCAGTCCTGGGACCTCTCCTCTGGAACGTCGGCTACGACTGGCTCTTGCGGGGAACTCTCCTCTGAGGTACGAGTGTCGTCTGCTACGCGGATGACACTCTCCTCACCGCCCGGGGGGAGAGTTTCAGGGAGGCGGCCAACTTGGCCTCAGCGGGCGGATCCTTGGTCGCAGGGAGGATCCGCCGCCTAGGATTGACGGTGGCGCTGCACAAGACCGAGGCTGTGTTCTTCCACGGGCCTCGGCAGCGCCAACCACCAGACGCCCACATATTTGTGGAGGGCGTCCGAATCGAGGTGAAGGCCCAGATGAAATATCTGGGCCTTGTACTCGACAGCAGGTGGCGTTTCGGCCCGCATTTTAGCGGGCTGTCGACGCGCCTGCTGAAGACTGCGGGCGCCCTCTCGTGGCTGCTCCCCAATTTGGGGGGGCCCAGCGCGCGATGCCGGCAACTTTACGCCGGCATCTTGAGGAGTATGGCCCTCTACGGGGCCCCAATCTGGGAGGACTCCCTCCAAAGGCGGGAGAACGCCGCGGCCTTGCGGGCCCCCCAAAGAGCCATAGCTCAGCGGGTGTCGCGGGCCTACCGCACGGTGGGCTTCGCGGCAGCGTGTGCTCTGGCTGGCACCCCTCCTTGGGAACTCGAGGCGTGGGTGCTCGCCAGAGTATACGAATGGACGGCGGGGCGGAGGGCGAGAGGAGAACGCCCCGCCCCGGAAGAGCGGGAGGCCGTCCGGCGGGAGGCGAGGGACGCCATCGTCGTCCATTGGACGAGGGACCTCGCCACCGCAGCCTTCGGCCGCCGAACCCTCGACGCGATCGGGCCGGTCCTGCGAGACTGGCTCGATCGGTCGCACGGGTTCCTCTCGTTCCGTCTGGTGCAGGTGCTGTCCGGACACGGTTGTTTCGGATCGTACCTGCGCCGGATCGGACGGGAGGAGACACCGTCGTGCCACGACTGCGGTGCGACGGAGGACGCGGCGCAGCACACCCTCGCGGTGTGCCCGTCGTGGTCGGAGCCACGCCGCAGTCTCACTGCGGTGATCGGACCGGACCTCTCACTCCCCGGTTTGGTCAACGCCATGCTGGGCGATGAGAGGTCCTGGGCGGCAGTGGCCTCCTTCTGCGAACACGTCATGTCCCAGAAGGAGGCGGCGGAGCGCGCGCGGGAGGACGATCCTCACGCGGTGGCGCTCCGAAGACGGAGGAGGGGTCGGAGAAGACGTCAGTATGACGGCCATCTCCGACTCCTCCCCGGTGGAGGCCAGCAGGCAACGGGTGCGGGGGCACCCTTGCCTGTATTGCACGGGCCTCCACCAGTGTCGGACGGGAATGGCCAGGTGTTCCCGGCCATTCCCGTAGCCCCCCAGGCTGGGGGGCATGCGGGGCCCGCCAGCTAGGCGGGCATACGCCGGGAGGGCTGTGGAAGCAGAGGCTGAGCCAATTTCCCATAGCCCTCCCATCACGGCGTCGCGGGAACACCGCTGAGTTTTAGTGGGTATACTGCCACTCTGGCAGGGAGTCCCACATACTCCGTCTCGTCCCTCGACGAGCGGAGATGCGTAATGTCATTTCTCAGCGACAAAAAAAAAAAAAAAAAAAAAAAAAAAGGTTAGGTTAGAACAGTGACCATTAGCGCGCGAAGGCGAGCGAGCGAAGCGAGCGTGCCGCGGCAGCGGCCGCCAAGCGCCAGATCCCCTCTATATTATTGTTGGTGAATCATTTGGGTTAGATGAGGTTATAACAGTATGATGTTTACTTAATCATTACATAATTTTGCCTAAAAATGAGTAAATATCACGCCGCAATGTACAGTAATATTTTTTGTATGTTCATTTGGGTAGGTATAATAGTCAATTACTTATGGTAACATTATAAATAGATAGGCGAATACATGAAATTAGAGCTTTCATTGACCATTATTTGATGACAATAATAAGGAAATTTTATGTTCAAATATAGTAGATTCACTCATCAATTACTTATGCTAAAGTATAAAAATAAAGGTGACTCTATGAAATTAGAGTACGTTGATATTATTTTATAGATGAAGTTGATACACTTATTAGAAGCTGGCAATGAGTAGACATATCACAAATTTAGTTGCTTAAGAATTATCACCATGTTGCGTCATATTAACAGTAGCTTGTTTTACAATATATGGTCGCTTATAAACCATTTATTAGACGCTAAAAGTTCGTCGCTGACCTATTCATTCATTAGACGACTAAATATATTTGCAGACGAGAATGACATTTTAAAGAAGCTGCATTAATTAGCACTCGTAAGTTAGGTGTAGGAGCTCATAAGAAAGAAAGAAAACTATTTTATTTGGGACACGCGCAGGCAATACAAACAGTAAAAAAATATTTTAAGTACCTACATATTTATTTTTTATTAAAATCATTTAAATTTTTTTTTTAAGCTTACTAGATCCTGCAGTATGAGTTCTTCTAACTGAACAGACAGCTGTGCTGCTGGTCATTTTGTTGCGCCACTCCTTCTTTCCAGCTAAAGCACTAGGAAGTGGTGAAGGGCGGGTGTTTTGTCGGACAGTCTTAATATGTAATTTCGACGTTCAAAAAAAAATAGTTCAATTGAGAACCTCCTCCTTTTTTGAAGTCGGTTAAAAAGTGCTGATTCACAGCCTAGTTTGAATAAATAATAATAATAATATTTTATTGATACAAATCCTTACAATATGCTTATTATCTGACAAAGTTCACAACATTTAAGGCGTACAAAAGTTGAAACCCTGACTCCTAAACTAGGAAAACCTGAGACTTAGGAGTCAGTGTTCTACTGCCACTTGGACACAATATATCTATGGAACTTGAGAGCTGGTGAGCTGATAATTATTCGAAAGAGTATATAAAATGTTACACAAATAATTAAAAAAACGTTAAATATTTAACAAAAAAAAACTTAAATTTAAAGTGTTACATGTATATAATATAAAATGACTGTGTGGTGGATTCTGTATGTGTGTATGGAAAACGTATGGTTTATTTGTATTGTGTGTGTGAGTGAGTGTGTGTGTGTGTGTGCGTGTGTGTGACTGGGAGATGTGTGTATTTTTGTGTTATGTGAGTATGATATGAGGAGCCTAAGTATGTGAATATGGTGGTGTCGGGTAAAAGACGGAGCAATCAATTGCTTGCGTGGTTTGTAGACTGTGTTACGCGTTTTGTGTGGAATGTTGTGAGATAAGTGTGAGTAGTTAATAGCTCCTCAGTTTGAGCGTAGTCTAAGAGGTACAACATGTCTTTCAGTCTAGTCTTTGCTTCCTTTTTGCTTACCCTTGCTATTTGGATGGTCTTGCTAATATTTCTGAAGACAAGGGAGCTCAGCACATACAGCTGTCTTCTGGCGATGGTAGATCTATGACCAGGAATTGGGCAAACTATTCTTTGACCACGTTTGTTTCAGTCTGGGAGAGGAACTTGGCTATGTTTCCAAATTGTGGTTCTGAGTACAAATAACTGTCTTACAGTTAGAAATTTGAGCTCGTTATAAAGCTTATGGGTCGGATAGCGAAAAGGCTTTTGCGACATAACCTCAACTACCGTCCTTTGCGTACGCTCCAGCTCTAGGAACTTTGTTTTGGCCGATCCACCCCAAGCCAGAATACAATAGCTGATGATGGACTGGCAAAGTGCAGTGTAAACCATTTTAAGGGTCTCTAAGTCACCAGAAAGCCTTAAGGACTTGAATAGATGGATTGTTTTCCTGACTCTGCTGGCAGTGGACTCTATATGCTTGGTCCATTTCAACCCATCATCGATTATTACGCCCAAATATTTTACAGATGTTACTGATGGGAGCGCTATACAAGAGCAAGTTGCAGTGTCCTAGCAGGTGTGAGCTCTAATTGAGTATATGTTTGGGCGGTTCGTGGTAGCATGAATAGAAAACGGGATGAAGTTTGTTTTTTGCAGGTTCAGGGTAAGAAGATTTTTGTGAAGCCATTCCGTGACTATTTTCAGGGATTCTTCAGCATTAGTTTTCACCTGGGCCCAGTTCTTCCCGTGTACTACAATGGCTGTATCATCGGCATAGGTAAATATATTAGCAGATGTTAGAGTAAGAGTGCACAAGTCATTGATGTAGATTAGGAAGAGCGTTGGGCCAAGAACGCTTCCCTGCGGGACTCCGTATGACATTATCTCATCAGCACTAATATGTGACCCTATTTTCACACAGATTTTTTGGTCTATCAAGTACTTAACTCTTGAAGAGATCAAGTACAATGCCTCGTATGCCGATGCTATGCAACATGGGTAGAATGGATTTTGATTTTTGAAAGCCGATAAAAATTTGATGGACGAAGCAAAAGAAGCAAAAACAACGTGCGTTGAAAATGCACAAACACGATAAGAACAAGTTGGGGGAAAATATGCATCACATCTACGCAAAACAGCCATCGCTCAGCATAATGCTATGATGCATAATGCAGTGCAAGAATCAGCAACAAACGGTGACTGGCTTAAGTAGGTACGTAAGCCTCCACAGAAAAAGGCACACGTTTATTGTACAGGTTAGGTACTAAAAATAAATACTAATGTCAATCGCTTTCGAGGTCATGAGCAGGCTACTATCGCATTATAAAAAATACAATATGGAAAATTGATTATCAAATTGATACACTATCCCATTTTGCCATTCATGCAACTTTAAAAGAATGACAGTTGCAATTGAATATAAGTACGGACAATTTAAGTGGGTAAACAATTGATTTCCCTGGCTTTATGTAGACAGGGAAATACAAAATTATTTTTCAGTTCTAGTTTTCCGATTCACTTGTTGATATCGTCCCGGCTATCATTCGTAAATCTTTGACAGTAGTTACGGGTAGTCAAGAAGCCCGAAAGTCTGCCAACCAGTCTTACCAAGGGGTATCGTATTACCCAGTAACTGGGTTATGTAGGTCAGATAGGCAGTCGCTCCATGTAAAATTCTGGTATAATGCTGCATCCAGTTAGACTGGAAGCTGACCTCAACATAACATAATTGGGAAAACGCTAGGCAGGTAATTAATGTTCGGGTTTTAATTTTAATAATTTTGCAACAAAACAAAGTCAAAATCCTCTTGGTCACGGTCAACATTATCTATTTATTAACTGCTAACAGATAACATTAAACTTTGATAATATAATCCATTACCTACAATTAAGCTTATTTGTCAAAGATCTACAATATCAAACGGCAAATATACTTTTCAAGTGTCCTACATGACAAGGTATTTTGTTGTAATATTTAACACAGTACCCAATAAAAGATGTATGTACTTTAGCTAATCTGAAAAATGGTGGATCGATTTTATCTTTATTTCTAGTATTAAAATTATGTCTATCATTAATTATGAAGAAAGTTGTTCAGTTTGATGGCCTGTCCCACATCCTTAAATATGACACACCTTTCAGATACATGCTGTATATTATTCGATTTTGCCGCTCAGCTGTGTCAATTACCTAATGCCGATCCGAACTAATATGAAGCACCTACACACCTTACGTTCTGTCCAAAAAGTATTTGAGGATAAGGTCCTTTGTACACAGAACAACTTCTTTACGATAAGGCGTATAAACCGCGCCATAGAAAAAAAGTGTGAGCTTGTTTATGACACGGCAAACAACTGGACGAGACAACGGCTAGGTACGCCCCAGTTGAGTTTTCTCTGTGCCAAGCTGCAATGTGCGTTATGAATCCATACAAGACAAAGATTATCATTGCTGTGAAAACTCAAAAAAGGAAAAGAAGGTTTTGGATACATCCGACCATCTTATCCCATATTACAGGCCTTTCATGAATCAATGTGATTAATAATTCTTGATTTATCTCCATTTTAAAACAAAATCAGCGTACGTCAGCCGTCATGAAAATAATTGGCGCCTTGAAAACATCCGGCACCGTAGACAGACACCCCTACACTAGCCTACAACAGTGATGGGAATCACGCCGTGCACAGACCCGGCGCATACGGCGCCGACGTCGTGCCTTAATGCCGCCGTGTCTGTCAACAAGCTTCCATAGTGATCCATACAACACTGACGACCGTACAAACCGTAGTTTTTCAAAGCAGGAAAAACGTGTGTGTCCAAAGGGACTAAATAATATTCTCAACCAATTGGATACCATTCCATACATTAATAAACACGTTGGTTTAAGAACATTATATAAACATATATGGCGGACAGCTTTTTTGAAGTATTTTGATGGCATGAAGTAGACGGCCCATCTAATGCCATCTGCTGGGGAGTTTGTTTCGCCACTTCTTGTTCCCAGCTAAAGCACTTGGATGTGGTGAAGAGTCGGCGTTTTGGGGAACTGTCTTCATATGTAATTTTGACGTTCCAAATGCGCTGATTCTCAGCCTAGTTTGAATTAATCACTTCTAATTTTGATTTTTGGTGGTAATAACTGGCCATCGCCGCCTAGTAGGTACTTCCCCGAACTAGCTCCATCACAAAGAGATCTACCAATACTAGCATAGATTAAAAACGGCTGACATAAAGCAGGCAACTTAGTATGAGTAAATGAGCTTTTGTCGCGAGAAAAACATTAAACCTAGGCACAATTCAATTGCTGCAGATGAGTACAGTTTTTTTTTATGGTTGGAAGTCATCAAATAACTTCTCCCGCTTTGGGCGAAGCGGAATGGCGTGTCTCTTACTGACTAAAACCCACCCGTGTTCCTTCAGTTGCCTGTGCCAGGGGCCACGGTATCCCTCTCGGACTTTCCCACAACCCTGGCAGGCATCGGCCCTAGCGGACCCCGTCATTGTTGCTGATATCTCTTTGAGGCGCGCGTGGAACACAACGCGCTGTCGACCCACACGTCGAAAACACGTTAACCCGTAGGTACCTACTATCATTCGTAGATCTTTGACAGTCGTTACGGGTAGTCAAAAGCCTGGATATCCGGCAACCAGTCCTATCGGAGAGTACCGGGTACCCAGTAGCTAGGCTATGGAGGTCAGATAGGCAGTCGCTCCATGTAAAATACTGGTATTTATCTGCATCCGGTCAGACTGTAATCCGGCCGTGGGAAGCAATGAAATTGCGCCTTATTTCCCATAAGGTTTTATCTGCCCTGCAACATTGCATCACAAAAACAATGACTCGTACAAAACTTGTCAATGAAATCAATCTGATGGCAAGATTAGATCCTAATCACCTTAAGTAATTGTATATAATTAAAAATAATGAATATTATAATATATTGCGTCTCGATTAATTAATGTATTCATAATTGTTATCTTTTGAAAGACTAATGTGATGGTCAGATAGGTACCCCGTTGAAGACATGCTTTTGCCATTTTGCGGTGATCTGATGAACGGATCTTGATGATAAAAGTAGAACCGGAAAATATTTGGATAACAGAAGTACCCACACGGTTACGTGAACACGTTATTCAGCAGGCGAGCAAAACGTGATCTACTTTAAAAAAACTTAAATTCATTCATTTACAGCCTTAACCGTTAGGTCTAGAAACATGAAACGTTGCAGAAGAGTTCCTTATTTATGGACAGTAAAAACTAAGGAAGGATTTTGCACGCTTCATAACGCGAAGCGGTTGAGGTAGTGCTTTACTCCCGACTCGTCAAGGACAAGCAATTTTGTGATCTTCAAATGCCTCTATCACAACTATATTGCACTTATTATAGATTCCATTATCAGATTGAGGGCCAATTCGAAAAATGTCATCATACAGTGGATTCCCTCCCACATAGGCATTGTAGGTAACGAAAGGGCAGACCAATTAGCAAGACTTGCTTCAAGTGATGGCATGCCATTAAACATCCAACCATTTTATACGGATTGCATGAGATTAATACGCGAACATTGTTTTTTAAACTGGAAGGAACATTTTGATCAGAGGTCTGTAGAGAAGGGAATCTGGTATAAGACAATACAAACAGAACCATGGCAATTGCCATGGTTCGATTCCTGTGGTTTTAGCAGAACAGAAATTGTGACAGCTCTCAGACTTCGTTCTGGACATATCCCTTTAAATAAGTTCGCATTTTTAATGAAAAAAGTTCCTTCCCCCAACTGCACAGAATGTGGGAAAGTGGAAGACGTTCTTCACATCATGGTGGAGTGTGCCCGGAACGAAGATCTCAGAGCTGAGTTAGTAATACACTGTGGTGTTGATGTTAGAGAGGTGGGACGATGCAATAATATTTTAGTGTTCCCACTGTCAGAAACAGCTAGGCTAGTGTATAAACTGGTGCGGACTGGTATTCGCAGAAGAGAATGTTAATATTAAGGACTGTATTATGTTTACAAAATAATGTTAAATAATATGATGAGATGGTGTAAGACCATCTCATCATATTATTTAACATTATTTTGTGGAGCGACTTAGTCATGTTGACAAAGCTCCTTAATAAAGATTTAAAAAAAAAAAACTATATTGCACTTACACAATAATATGAGTAGATGTATATATCGAGAAAACGCTTAAATTAAACTATCTTATACTTCCTAAAAATCATTTTTAATTGCTACTTTGAAAAAAAAACGTTTCTACTCCGTCCTGACGTCCTGATGTCTGTACGCTGATTTAGTATGTAGCAACGATAATCGATAACGAAACAAGTTCCAGAATTCGATGAACTGGTGCCGTATTTCATATCAGTAGCCTAGTTTACGTAGATTTTTTATTATGACCACTGATGACCATGATACACTATGGTACACACATACAAAAATATAACAACTTTTAAAATAAATGAACGTCATGAGGCGTGCACTTTTGGACTTTCCAAACTTTTTTTGAAAATGTGTCACGTAAAGGGGTTAAATATAGGATGGAAGTTTGTATTTGTTTGAAATTTTTAGCCTTGGATACCTAATTCCATCGGCAACATGGCTTGTAATTTTTGAAAATACCAGCGCCGCACGCAACGTCATCTGCCTGCTTTTTCCCGACTCTCTATGTTGGCGTCGGCGTCCAGTCTAAGCGAATGAGCTGAATACCAGTAAATTACATGGAGCGACTGCCTATCTGACCTCCATAACCCAGTTACTGGGTAACACGATACCCCTTGGTAAGCCAGGTTGTCATACTCGTGGGCTTCAGACTACCCGAAACGAGTGTCAAAGATCGATGAATGACAGCCGGGACCAACGGCTTAACATGCTTTCCGAGGCACGGAGGGGTCTAGGTATGTAATGGATGGTCACCCATCCACGAACAGACCGCGGCAAGCGTACCTTATACTTCGGCTATTGTTATTATAAGTCACGAGTTCAGCTCGATTTTTATTTAATTTTAGAGCGGTCTTTTGTAATTTTTAATGTTCCCAAAATGCTGATTCACAGCCTGATGTATAAATTAAGTTATTTTAAACGTGATAAAATGTCTTGAGGAAAGTTTTGAGTATGAATGTGGATGGTTGACCGACGGCCTAACGTGCTTGCCGAGCCACGGAGGGGTCTTGGTCTGAAATAGATAGCCAACTATTTAAGGTATACGCATCAGGGGAGGCTGTGTCCAGTCTTCCTGAGAGTGATTCCTCCAGATGCTAAACAAGGCCAACAAAGGGATTTCCAGACAAAAATCCGGAGTTCAGGTAATTTTGGGCGACATGCGGCCGATGTCAATTTAAGGGCACGGTTGGCGCAGTGGTCTCAACCGTTTGACTGATACACTGCGTGTCGCGGGTTCGATTCCTGCACGGAACAAATATTTGTATGACCTACAAGTAGTTGTTCTAAGTCTGATTGTTTGTGTATGTGAGTTTAAATGTTTGTAAACGCACCGACAACACAGGAGAAATTCCTAGTGTGGGGCAACGTATTCAAAAAAAAAGGAGGAAGTGCCAGGTCGCCCGCGAAATTCAAATTGTCTTACGTTTTTTGTATTTTGCAGGTCAGTGTCAGGTTGTATGTTGAACAAAATATGATTCGCGACCGTAAAAAGTATGTGTTTACAGAATTATAATCATTAAAATCATCAATATAACCCTCAAGTTCATATAATCAATTGATTGATATTTGTAATTCAATAGGCTTATACGAACTTAGAGGGTTGTACTGATGATTTATTTTTAAATGATTATTATTCTGTAAATACATGCCTACTTGTTACGGTCGCGAAACATATTTTGCTAATACAAACATATTTTGTTACATATATACATATAAATCTTTCGGAATAAATTCTTAAAAAATTACACCATCATTTAAAGAATTCAGAAAACCGCATCAAAATCCTTTGAATGCTTTGGAAGAACAAAGCGGTCACACAGACAGGCACAAAAAACTAATTTATCTAATAAAATGTATAGATAGAGATTTAGTATGAGTGCTATGCTGATCTAGTAAATGACAATATGCACCCAGTACAATGTCTAAAATTCCAGACAATTCCACTGACACATCCACTTATTATCAAAAATCAAAATAAAAATAATTGAAAATCATTGTATGTGTAGGTACTTTGTGATAACATCTTTTAATCCAATTACTTTTAAACAGTACATAGATGACGGTTTGATAATGAATTAAAACCAAAATTGTATACAGCTATCTTTTCGATCATAATCAATTATTAATATTGATTCTGAGAAGAATTTTAGCTGATGATAACACCTCTAAATAGAGGTGCGACTATATGGTGGACTGAATTTTGACTACTTTAACGGGTTGAAGAATAAACTTGTTTACGTCGAATAAATATCATAATAAAACACGTAGTTTTGCACGTTTCCTTCTAATACATTATTTTTTTTTATAAAATTGCATAAAAATGTGAAAATCTCCAAAATATGAGACAGTTCCGGTTGCGAGTTCACAGTCGATATCTTTAATTTAAACTCAAATAACTCAAATTCTAATTATGTCTGTTCCGACAACTAACTAAATGAAATAAAAAATTACATGTTAAAATTATATACCTACATACCATCGCGCCTGCGTTCCACGAAGGAATAAGCAGAGGGGCACCTATAGTAGGCCACATTTCGTCAGCTATGTTTGAGCCCCATGTAATAGGGGGCGAGCCTATTGCCATCAACCGGGCACAACTCCCAGACTCTGGGCTGCTATCACTGACGGGGTCTGCTAGGGCCGATGCCTGCCAGGGTTGCGGGAATGTCCGAGAGGTATACCGTGGCCCCTGGCACAGGCAACTGAAGGAACACGGGTGGGTTTTAGTCAGTAGGAGTCTGACACGCCCTCCTGCTCTGCCCAGAGTGGGAGAAGTTATTTGATGATTTCCCACGCTCAAAAAAAAAAAAAAGACTGGGCTGCTAGTGAGAAATTCCAGATGAAAAACCCAATGACAGTTTCTCGACCCAGGAATCGATCTGGAAACTGTCATTAGGTTTGTCATTTTCGATTTTTGGTTTATGTCTAACCCCGATAAAAAAGAAGGGGTGTCATAAGTTTGGAGGCTATGTGTGTCTGTCTGTGGCATCGTAGCTCCCGAACGGCAGAATCGATTTTGATTTTTTTATTTTGTTCGAAAGGTGACTTAATAGAGAGTGCTCTAAGCTTTGATTCAAGAAAATCTAATGAGCCGTTTGAAGATCATCAGCTCTTTTCTAGTTGGTGAAGGGATATTTCAATTCAATTCAATTCGTTTATTTCAGATAAAAATTACAATTGTTGTTATAATAATCATCAATAATTTTATAAATGAAAATAAAAATACAGTTATAACTAATAGACCATAAAAGAAATTTCAATAATAATTCAATTTATAAAATTTTGACAATAAATCAAACCATTATTAATTAAGACATTATTCATGGAGCATTGGATCAGGACCACGTTACTCGTACATGTAATTTGGTCCAATGCTTCATGAACGCGCAGTCCACATCCATTCTCCCCACAATGAACTGCAGGAGGCTGTTGGGGCTGCCCCGTATGCGGCGCATCAGAGATGCTATTCTTTTGCGATGTATCGCTTGAAAGCCACCCACTTGAGCATCTGCAAACATACCTGATGCGCTACAAAAGTGAGGCAACCCCATCAACATTCTGAATGCGTTATTGTATTGGACGCGCAGGGCACTGTAAGTCCTCTGAGTGTGCCTCACCCATAGGCTGCACGTATAAAAAGACTGACAGTACGCCTTGAACAAAGTTAATTTTACCTGAGCAGTACATCGTGCAAACCTACGGGCCAGCATATGAGCAGCTTCCACAGGGCTAATCGAGTCGAAATTTGGTATTCTACGAGTATTATTTCAATGATATTAGAAGCATCACCTGGAATTTGAAGGATACCCAACTCCCTCACCAACATTATAGTTTATAGTTTGGGCTCATTAGAATGGTCTCAATGAATAGGGTACCTATAGATATATGGTGATCAGGGTCTGATTATGGAGTAGCAAAGAGAAATGAGGATAAATTAGTAACTAGCTTCACTGGGGGAAACATACGTACAGTTGCGCAGATTTAAGCGAGGCACGTGTCGATCGTAGCGTGTTTACTATTAGTATATTTAAGCTAGGCACGTGTCGATCGTAGCGTGTTTACTATTAGTATATTTAAGCGAGGCGCGTGTCGATCGTAGCGTGTTTACTATTAGTATATTTAAGCTAGGCACGTGTCGATCGTAGCGTGTTTACTATTAGTATATTTAAGCGAGGCACGTGTCGATCGTAGCGTGTTTACTATTAGTATATTTAAGCGATACACGTGTCAATCGTAGCGTATTTACTATTAGTATATTTAAGCGAGGCACGTGTCGGTCGTAGCGTGTTTACTATTAGTATATTATGAAAAAGCAGGAAATAAATGTTAAATTTAAAAACCCCCGACACAAACAAAAACATCAAAAGGTAAAAAAAAATGTATTGGACCTTTAACTTTAATTTAAGTTGTAGGTAATATTAATTAGATCATGGCATCGTCGCGTCGAGGGACGATTATTAAAAACGTCAAACAGACAAGGCCCATCACTAATGAATGTCGCCTGGTCAATATAGGTAATTATGGAACGTTAATGGGTGTAGTGCTGGTGGATCGATTTATTTAGATTTAATTAAATTTTATTTAATTTGTGTCTGATTGATTTGACATGATTTGATTTAATTGTACTTTGTTTTATATTATTTTGACTTGATTTTATTTTATTTGACCTGATTTTATTCTACTTTATTTGACTTGATTTTATTTTTGTTTAATTATGAATGTATGTTCAAAAGATAGTTAAATGGTTGCATAGCTTTCTCTCTCCTACTATTTCTTGCTGTGCCCCACAGGGTCCATAATAATCACTTTTAATGTTAAGTTACCACCCAAGTACTTACACTTTGTGGAATGCAAATAAAATATTAAGTATTGAGAGTGCCTGTTCTTGTCCATTCTGCTCCATAGGTACCTACTACGGTTTTGAATGGGCAACTAGCTTCATTTTTCTGACTGACCGACACCTTGACAATTCAAAAGTGCCTACAATTGGTTTAATTGAAACAAATGCTTTGAGTTTGAGTTTAGTGAGGTTCCTCATTATTCTCATTAAACAAGATTATAGAGTGGTTTTATGAATGTTGACAACTAAAGCGCCATCCCTATAACAATTTAAATAAACACAATTATCAATTAGTGTAAATTAAAATAACGCAGATAAGTTATACAGTCGGCTCTTTTGCATACCAAACAAAATTCACTATCAGATCAATTGGCCATGATATGGTAAAAACATTAAATTAGTTGAGTGCTAATAAAATTGATTACGATCAATTTCGAAGTGATGGATATCTTTTGCTATAAAATGTGGTGTAAAATTATTATTTTTGTGTGTGGAACGTGACAAAGAATGCAGTGCATCGGGATCCCTTAACGTCAGTAATTGGAAGCACGACAAAGATCGATAGTTTACAGTGCGGTTCTTTTCAGCGTCTGCCATTTTCGTACGAGGTTTGAGAAAAAAGGGTGAGATTACATGGCTATCTAAATATTTGATTACGACGCGTTACAACGGCTAGGCCGATTGTCCACCGCAGCCGTCACCGAGACGTTACTGAGTACGAGATGACGGCGCCGCAGTAGTGATGCAGTACGTATATTTACTATGGCCCGGACCGATGGTGATGAACGTGCGGTGGGTACGCGCCCTCCACACGTTAGCTATCACCCGAGCATCGTCCTCTCGGCCGCCGAAGTTTGAAGTAGGTAGTTTGGCGCGACCGCTAGCAATTGGCCCGACATTGAGACGGGCCGATGTGCCGGCAATACAAGACAAGTCTTGTCTTGTCCACACACTGCCGTCGCACTGCGCCGTTTGTCCGGTTTTTGTTTTGTCTGCAATGCCGAGTTTGGTCGCGGTGGACACACATTCGCCGTCATCGGGACGTCACGTTTGGTTCAAATAATCTTGTTTCTCGGTTATGTCTCGGTGGCGGTGGACAAACGCCGTTGGAACGTTTGCGCATTGCATCTGATCCGAATCCGAGAAATGACGGACGGATAGAATTCAGATGCGCTACCCCTCGTACAAATAGACTCTGATCCTTTAGTGCGCAAACATTTTTAGAGCTATACAAATAGAGATCGAACCATACAGGAGTCAGGACGAACAATCTTTTCGTAGGTAATAAAGGAAACAGTGTTTAACACTTCTTCATCAATCCAGTACTCAGCTGTTACTACCTCGAGCACAGCTCGATACAACCTTTTTTATCTTTTCCGTGGCCTCGAGTCAGTAGCTAATTGGTCTTTGATAAATGATTTTATTTCTGTAAGTTGAAAGAATGTCTTTAAGAAAAAAAAATCAGCTGGTCCCTACATTTTGACGAGTTCTGCAAACATAAATGTAGGGAACAGCAGATTTTTTTTTTCGCAATTTCATATTTGTTCCCATAGTAAAAGTTGTTCATAATGATGAGTACAATGACCCCTTAAAAGGTTGATGGTGTTTTACCAATAACCCTGTATACAACGCCCCGACATTGATCGTCGGGCAGTTGCCCACCAGACACGACATCCGTCTGGTCGGAGGATGCTCCCTTTAAATGGGTATGAGTGAACTTTACACCCTGTTCTTCATACTTCTATAAAGTAAATGCAAGTTACATCCGATTAACATGCAAACTTTTATTAAAAAAAAGTGGCCAATTGCTAGTAGAACTCGCATACTATTGTTTGCCTCACCGGACGACGTCACTACGTCAGCGCCGGCTGTCGCTGAAAACCAGCGCTGGGGCTCTATCTTGCATAGGGTCGCAGCATAATGGTGAGCGATAGCCGTTTTGCGTGGATGTGACGCATGTTTCCCCCAACCTTTTCTTTTGTGTTTGTGTTATTTTTTGCGTCATGTTTACCGCAAATAAACGCATTTTCTCTCTTTCTTTTCTTTCATACGATGGGTGTTCCGTATCTCTTTACAATATTTAACACAATAGGTATGTTGTTTAAATACTTTAGTAACGAAAAACGCAGAAAACAACACGTTTCTTCCCTTTAACACAACAACACACTCTTTGAAATTTTCAAGTGTTTAACTATTACGGTTCAAAAGATACAGCCGTGTGACAGACAGACGGACGAACGGATAGCGGAGCCTTAGTAATAGGGTACCTTTGGCTAAAAGAAGATGTTTGCGTTTCATCTTGCCTCTTGCTTTCCTTCGACACAAATACATGCACACTAAAGATAACTTTCTTTGAATTGGATGTAGTTACACGAAAAGGATCCAATCCACTCAAAGTCACTTTAGAGATATTGACGTTTGAAGTTTGGAAGATAGGTCTCTTCATCGGTATTCATTTTAAAATTAATTGAAATTATGATGTTGCGTGTGGAATAATAAAACTTTTTATTGTTAATAGTATAGTCAAGCGTAGTATTCTATTTTCCGAGGTATATGTCAATTTATATTGTTGGATCCTTTTTGTTAAATTAAAGTTTCCGTAATGCATGCTCTAGTCTTTTTGACGTGCTATGCTAATGTTCTGAGGTTGATAAAAAGTGATATACCTACATTTGTTTTTGCTTGGATCTTTTTTCCTGGCCGATAGTATTGAAATTTAGCATCAGTTGGGTGTACTTAACTCATTTTTGACCATGTTGTGGACTGGATCCTTTGCGTTTAACTATGTCCAATTGCAAAATAGTGAGCTTTATTAACGCATAAAATAATTTAAGTAATACATATATTTAATGTATGTTTTCATTCATTATAAGAGTATGGTAACACCAAAGAAACGATAAATGGACTGTGCAAAAGATGATATGGCTAGAAATGGGGTGACTACCAAGATGACGACTCATAGAGAAGTGTGGAAGGAAAACACGTGTTGTAAATAAATTGAGATATAGGCAGGAGAGTGATGACAAAGTTAGATTCAATAGAATGAACAATGAACCGGTCATCACCATCATCATAATCAGCCTACGTTCCCACTGCTGGGACACAGGCCTCCTCTAGTTGGTAGATGTCACATGTCTTCGAATGTTTGGTTTTAGGACATGACGGTTTCCTCACGAGGTTTCCCTTCACCGTTTTGATAGATAGATAGATAAACCATTTATTTGGTGCACACAAAAAACAGCACAACACACAGAAATACAATCAAAAGATAAATTTACTTAATAATTATAAAAAAAAAAAAAACAAGGTGCCGATATAGTAACAAGAAGAAAAACATACCTAACGCAGTAAAAGTGACACTTTGACAAATACTTAAAAACTAATTACTCTCTAACGGAAGTACACAGTGCGGTGCGTGCCTCAAGGTTGCACCAAATGGGAGCCCAACTCAGCATGTCAGTGTGTTTTGAGAGCAGTGGTGGTTAAATTATTTACACAAAGTAAAGCGCCTGCCTGGGTTCGAACCTACGACCTACAACTCGTAAGTCGGGGCCGTTACCACTGGGCCACCACTGCTGAACCGTTGACGTAGCGTTATTGCTACGAAGTTTTACAGCTACGCTACGTGCCTGCTACGCAGATCTGCTGCTACGAAGTAGCTACGCCGTCTTCGTAGCGCATCAACTACGAATTATAAAGTCACCATTTTTATTTAAAAAATATGTTGGTTAGGGAGGTGGGGCAGGTTGAAACATATAAATTGAAAATCAAATAACATTTGAATAAAAGTAATATGTTTAATTAATTTTTAACTCAACTTTTAGCTAATTGTATAAATATTATAATGTCAAGGATAAAATTTGTTCAAGTTGTGAAAGAAAAGAATAACTACCTGTTTTGTACAAAATGGATTTTGAATCATTCTGCCCAATTAACGGGGCACTAAGATACATCACGAGGGGCGCTTTAATACAGACTGGAAATTGGTTAAATAATAACACTTTCATGAATATGTAACTTTTTTATTGTGTAGAGATCGTAATTTAAAAACAATGTAGAATAATTATCTTTATTCTTCAATACAGGATTTCTGAAACTAGGCCCTAAGCGCCTAGTTTCAGCAGTTAGGTACACTATAATCCCACAGATTACACAAATTACAATCTAACAGAACCGATGGGTTAGAGCCTCAGAACAATAACTAAAGTAAAGTTATTGTTCTGAGGTTAGAGCGCACGCACATCCGCTCGCTGGTTGATAATTTACTTAACTGCCGATCGCATAGACAACTTACTGGAGCTTGCGCGGGCACCCTTTGACGGGTGGCCGGGTAACCACTCTTTGTTGCCATAAATACGTTTAAATTCAGCCGCACGCTACCTTTCATTAAACAATGGTAAAAAAACCAAATGCATTAAATTTAAATTACCGAATGTAAGAAGTAGCGAGTGTGACATCATGTTGAATGGAGAAAAACTGGAATTAATTAATCACACAGTTTTTCTGGGAATCACGCTAGACGAGAAATTACAATGGGGACCTCATATAACATCTCTTGCGGGGCGGCTAAGCTCGGCCGCTTTTGCTGTTAGATAAGACAGTTTTAATGTTAGAAAGATAAGACAGTTAACAGATGTAGAAACCGCGCGTTTGGTCTATTTTAGCTACTTCCACAGCATTATGTCGTATGGCGTTTTACTGTGGGGTCGGGCTGCTGACATTGAATCCATCTTTATTTTGCAAAAGAGAGCTGTCAGAGCCATTTATAATCTACGTCAACGCGAATCTCTCAGGGAACTATTTAAAAGGATTAATATTATGACGGTACCTTGCCAATTCATCTATGAAAATATTATGTACGTAAGAAAAAATCTACATCTTTTTAATAAAATAAGTGATAGACATAATTTTAATACAAGAAATAAAGATAAAATTGAGCAACCATTTTTCAGATTAGCTAAAATACATACATCTTTTATGGGGTACTGTGTTAAATGCTACAACAAAATACCTTGTAATATATTGCAATTAAATGAAAGAAAATTTAAAACTCATATAAAAAGTTCACTGTGTAAACAAGCATATTACAAATTAGAGGATTATATCCAAGATAAGAATGCTTGGAAACATGCTGGTCCAGCTCCACGGGACAATCTAGGATCTTGACAAAATTAAAACTTGTTGCTACTTTAATTGTATGGTTTGTTATTTTTATGACATTGGTTTACATTCTGTGACTACTTTAACTCACACACTGACATATTAATTGGTTACATAATTTGGGAAATCGTATACTTTTACAATGTTTGTAAATATGTGAACACCATGTATCTATCATTTAATTAACTTATTTATCATTGCTACGTTTATTAAATTCTTTTTACCTATTTTGGTAGGGTAATTTTTATTATAGGTGCATCGCATCGTCTTCACATATAATTATATAATTAATGTATACAAAGTATTGTAACACATTTTAAAAGAGTAACGATGGAGTTTCTTGCCCATTCTTCTCCATACGAAACTACCTTTTGGAAGGGGCGACTAGAATCAATTCTATTTAAATGTAAATGTTGACGTTCAAAAGTGCCTTTTATGTGCCTATTTGAAATAAATGCTTTGACAAATAAAACTCAGAAAGTAAAAAAAAAAACATCGTGAAAAACTAATACGTTAACAAAAATGGTACCTAAACTTAATATTATTAAGTGCATATTTATCAAAATGCAAATTATTGTGCACATGAAACAAACTTATTTATTTTAAAAAAAACTTGGCTGAAACACTTTTACATTTCACGTATTTCTTTAGTTGGCCGCACTCGAAATATATACGTTACGACTTGAATGCCACCGGCTGACAGGCTGCCGGCGCGATCGTAACGGATGTAGCTGTATCTACATCGCCACCAGCGAATTACGCATCACACTGGTGCCGATTCCCTTGTTCACAAACTAAACTAAATTTAAGTTGAGTGCATCTTTTTCTTTCTATTTCATTATGAAAAGGACAGAAGATAAATTTTAGTTTAGTCCTGTCAAATTAATCAGCGCCTGACACTACTCCATACAAGTTTAGACGTGATTAAAAAGTTTACTACTAAAGTTACATCAAATTACGTCAGGTGCTGACTAATTTGACAGGACTAAACTAATATTTATCTTCTGTCCTTTTCATAATGAAATAGAAAGAAAAAGATGCACTCAACCTAAATTTAGTTTAGTTTGTGAACAAGGGAATCGGCACCATTGACGTCCCGCAAAATCCTGCATCGCGCAAGCAGAGTTTACCGCGCAAATAGCTTATATACAACGCCCCGACATCAATCATCGGGCAGTTGCCCACCAGATACGACACCCGTCTGGTCGGAGGATTCTTTTTTTTTTTTTTTTTACGGGGGGAAATCCTCATGGACTACCTCCGCCTGGAGAAAAGGCGGAGGGGCGTGCCGGACTCTTACCAGCTAAAACCACCCCGGTGTCTCCTCGCACGTGCGCGCGGAGCGGCGAGAGTCCAAATTCTTCCGCGGCCCCACACTAGTGCTGGCCCGGTCTGTCCGGGCCTCGTCTCCTGCACGGGGTAGTGAGGTGTTGTAACTACCCCGTGCATCGCCTCAGAGGCGCGCGTCGACACCCGCGCGCGCCTCCGCCTCGGGTCCATCAAATAGGGGGCGGGGAATTCCCCAAGTCCCACGCCCCTGGACCCATTCATGGGGGCCGGAAAAGGGCGTTGTTCGCCCTTCTCCTGCGCCCGGTGCGCCTTCTGCGGCCGGGGAAGGGAGTCGAGATCTCCCTCTCCCGTTCCGCAGTTTCCTTCTGCGACATCACGTCCTCGCAGAAGGACACCACCGCGTCCCACGACTCTGCGCTACCGACCATCTTCCGCACTACGGTCGGCAGCGACAGATCGCCTCCTACTTCATTTGTGAGGACACGGCGCTGCTCCTCCCAAGCTACACACTCGGCGAGCGTGTGTTGCGCCGTGTCCTCCCCGCAATGGACGCAATGGTGGCACCGAGCGTCCGGCTCCCTGCCTATGCGGCACAGGTACTTGCCGAAGCAGCCGTGCCCCGACAGCACCTGCGTCACCCTAAACGACAGGGAGCCGTGCCTTCTCCCGAGCCAGTCGTCAAGTACTGGCCGGATCGCCTCGACGGTAGCGAGGCCGGCGGTAGGGCGCAGAAGCCTTTGCCGCCATTCCGCCACCAAGACCTGACGGAGCTCCTCGCGGCGCAGCGCGATCTGCCGCTGCACCGGCTTCGAGCCCCGTGCCCGCTTTTCCTCGCGCCATCGATATAATGACGCGAGTACTTTCGCCTCTAGGTCCCAGGGCGGAGATCCGGCCAGGACGCAAGCCGCCTCGTAGGAAATCGTGCGGTACCCGCGGACAACTCTGACGGCCATCGCCCTCTGCGGTTTGCGTAGAATGGTCGGAGGATCCTGCCTTTACGAGAGATTGTATGAGAGACCTTTACACCCTGTTCCTCATACCTCTATTCATTCAAACATTTATAGGAACGTTTTCACCACTCGAATACATTCAATTGGTTATTAAATAACGCTTGTGTATCTATGCGCCCCTTGTATCATTGTGCCCCACTTCCTCTAGGAAAGATTTCTGTTCATATAGCAGCTTTAAAGCTTACATTTTCTTGTTCCCAGACCCACCCCGTGCTATCACTTCGTTTTCGCTTAGCGTTATATCTGACTTTTGTTCTTTTTTCTAGGCTCCTAATGGCTATAGCGTGATGTTAAATAGCCCATGGCCTTCCTCAAGAATTGGACTATCAAATTCAAAAAGAATTTTACAAATCCGACCGGTAGTTCCAAAGATTATCCCCATCCCCCACAAACAAGCTTACAAACAAACAAATTGCATTCATCCAATTGTAGAAGTCATTTTGTTGCCCAGTTTTCTGGTGAAACATTAAAAAGATGGCTCTTTTCAACATAGATTGGATTGTGAACACCCTGTATATGGCAGTCGTCAGTAAGTCTGCCGTATCACAGTTTAATTCTGATATCACACAGCATTACCTGAGTATTATGCTGTGATTATATTTTTACTGTACAGTCAGCGACATTTTTAAACTTGCATATAGGTAAGCACACAAGGCACATTGATGGATTTCAAACAATCTATCATCATTATCATCATCCTATAATGTTCCCACTGCTGGGACACAGGCCTCCTCTCGGTGAGAGGGAGTGGGCCGTAATGCTCCACGCGGGCCCAGTGCGTGTTGTAGATGTCTTTCGAATTTTTGGTTCTAGGGCATTCTGGTTTCCTTCACCGTTTTGAGAGCAGTGCTAATAAAATAATTTACACAAGGTAAAGCGCAGGCTGGGTTCGAACCTACAACTCGTAAGTCGCGGCCGTTACCACTGGGCCACCACTGCTCGAACGATCTATACTAATAACAATCTACAATAATAACTGCCTAGCAATGTGTGAGCGCATTTATAACCTAAAAAAATTTTTACAAAAAAAAAACGGATTTCCAAAAAAAAGCACTACAATGTGAATAATAACTTTAATTTCGGAAGTCGGTCTGTCTTTGGATCTGAATTTTAGTTTTTTCTACCGACTTCCGAAATTAAAGTTATTTTTCAGTTTGTTGTGTTTTTTTTTTTTTTGGAAGTCTGTTTTTTATTTTTCACTTTTTAGTTATGGTACCTACCCCACACCAATTCGAAAACGATCGTCTTACACGTCCACGTCCGTTTGAAGCCCATTTTTTTAATGATTTTTTTAAACCGCTTGACCTATTTCGGTAAAATTTAAATGAGACCACACGGAAAGCACCAGCTTTCAACTATACTATGAATCATAAAAGTCGATTCACCCAGTCGAGAGTTCTGAAAGACCAAGATAAAAATACAAGGCATTTCAAGGCAATAAATATAAGATTATTTAATTTTTTTTTTTTTATATGGTTACTTGAATTTAGTTTTTATAGTTTAAAAGAATTTTAGATAAACAAATTATGATGTTTTAAAAATATTGATGGTTGATGCCTTCTTCACTTAAATTTATAATTTTGCATGCTGCTATGTCTTATCCTAGCTAAACATGTTTGTGCCTCATTTTGTTTTTAACACCATTGTATACCATGTTTTACGCAAATAAATAATTTATTTGTTTAATTTAATATAATCAAGAACTACCAGTCGGATTTGAAAAATTCTTATTGCATTTGATAGCCCAATTCTTGAGGAAGTTTATATGCCAAACAATACGCCCCTAGGATCCGAGTAAAAACAAAAAAAGTAAGAAAGAACGCTAAGCGAAAACAAAGTTATAGCGCAGGCGGACGATGCGATGCGACGCGGTGGGTCGGGGGCCGAGGGAGTTCTATAAAACACGTGGCTGTGAATTAAGTATATGGTGTATCTTACGACTTCCACGCAAATGAAGTCTATTATAATATTATATATACACGGTCAATTTTAGGTCGTTCTGGAACCGAAAGCCATATACTCGATCATCGAACTCAAAACGATTGGGACTATTATTTTCAATAAGTTACAATAAAACAAAATCACGAAAAATCTAATTTATTGTTTTGTTTGTGTAATAGTGAGAACTCGTAGTAACGCTTCCTTGCGATCAATGCATATGTGTGTAAAACGTATCGACGAAGTGCAACACTTGCGAACGGTACCCACGCATTGAAAAATTCATTCATCGATCAGACAGCATGATCCGTAAGTCACGCCCCCGGCCCCTTACAGTCTAGCCGACTGCCCGCGCGCCCCCGCCATTTCTTATTCCTTTCTAGTATTGTCTCGCGTTTCGTTGTATTAGGTCACGCACGTGCAACCTAATTACGCGCCAAAAATTGGAGTTTTGGGCTATGGTAGATTTTTATGTGACATGGCGAACCATAACTTAGAAGAGGCCAGACGTTTGTATGCTCAGCCGGAAAACCTGAACTCACTGCGCGCACGTGGAATCACTGACCCTCAAGTTCCCTTCACCTCCACCATCCTGGCTGTAACCCAGCGCCTCCTCGACCATGGACAGTTTCGAGCGCCCACACACGCGCAGGGCCGCGGTAGACTACCATACTCGGCGGAATTGGAGGAAGACATACAGGAATACTTCGAACGCGACCCACGCGGCCACGTCGTAGTAGGTAGTACCATAATGGCGGCCAGGCGATTCAATGTTAGCCAATATTATGTATCTCTCTGGCACATTAACGCGGTCTGTTCTATCAGTTCAGTGCGTGCGTATTTAAACAGTGTGTTTGGTGAACAGTAGATAGGTCGTGGTGGCCTTGTGGTTTGGCGCATGGAGCCCTGACTTAACACCATTGGATTTTTATGTGTGGTTCGAGATAAAAAGACTAGTTTCTTCCGATTAGCGTACTACTCGAGATGACTTAAGAAGTGCGACAGTGGACGCTTTTAATATTGTGAAAAGTGAAGTGAATAAAAGTACCTACAAGTAAGTAAGTATTTACCTACTTAGATACGAAACATGTACTCGTACTTACCTATTACTGACGCGACGGTCCTAAGCCCGTAGAAATTATGAAGGAAAAATCAGAGTTATTTAACTGATAGGTAGGTATGTAGATAAACGCAATTTAAATCAAACAATGGTTATGAATGCGGAATCAAACGATTATCTACAGCAACAAAGTGCAAGTAAGTACCTAGGTACTGATGACCGCGACTGGTGACTGAACACCACAGTGAAAGGTGGACATCTTGTTCACTGTGTACCTACCTACATCAAAACAATCTTTTTTGACCGTGGGAGGACAAGGAGGTTCCTCAATAATATCCTTGCTAACAAATTTCTAGTATTAATGTACCTACCTACTGAAAAAAAAAACTTTATTACATTAAAATTCCTGCTTGCTATTTGGACGTAGGTACCGCCACTATTTAAGCGGATTTAAACTTATTTATACTCTAAACATATGGCTGTAGTACTATGTCTATTTTATCTATGCGTACGTTGAGGTACCTAGTTCACAGAGGTCGCCGATCGCCGCTAACATGCAATAGATAAAATAGGTACACAAATAAAAATACGAAAAGCGAATTCAGACTTTATTTTTTAACCGTAAACGGTAACAAATCGAAATTTCACCAAACTACGTACAATCAACGTAGGTACGCAGTTTACTAAAATTATTCTGAGAAGCCACAGAATTGATGCACAACCGAATTCAGCGGTTAACTTTATAAAAATACGGTCTTAATTCGGTACACTATTTTCATAGAAAAGGGCACCACCAACTTATAATGAACTCTATTTGACAGACAAAACGATTCATTTTTCTGTTTGAATTGCCTGCCTTTGTAGAAGCCGTCGTCCCGCAGCTACAAGTTACATTGTAAAACTTCGTTTAGGCAGTAGGTATTATTTTTATTCATCATAATTTTATTATGGTAGGTAGCTGTATGCTTTTTAAGTACCTATTAGCTCGATTGGTGGACACTCGATTCAAGGCCTTAAATAAAACTCACAAGCGTACTCGTCATGTCTAGTTGAGGTAATAGACCGTACGATTACTAGTGATTTCGTGATGCGAGAGTAGTGAATGAAATTTCAATTAATTTCTCTCGTTTACGAGGAGATGTGATAGTGATAAACACCGTGCCGTGCGTCCAATTAGGTTCCAATACAAACGAGAGATAACGGAGGTAAATGAACTTACACCAACCTAAATCGTACCTACCTGAAATAAAATACCTACTTGCAGCAGGTTATTCAACCAACGACAGCTGTCCCGCGCTACGTCATCACCGAGTGGACCGCATACAATGTTGCGTTAAGAATGAAATAGTGGAAGGGCTACTAAGATTTAACTCGAATGACAGAATAAAAGTGATAAATTTCTAACTTCTATATTAGATGTCTTAAAAAAATTATAACAATGCAAATAGTAACTATTAATCGTCTGGAGTTACTGTGTTTCGGCTCCAGAACGATGTAAAATTGATCGTGTATATAGGCAGAAGCTATTTATAATATTATACTGGTAAATTTATATTTAGTAATAACGTAAAAGTCATCATGCTGTGTCCAAACGAAACAAGATTTTACTTCATGATAATATTTTTTTCAAAATTAATAAAGATCAAAATGAAAGCCACACGTTTTCGCTTTAGTAAGTTGCACAGCTTGATGTCTGAACCGCAGAGAACACGTAATCGCTTCGCCCGCGCCTGCAGCGTCCAGAGGCGGCAGCACTAATAAAATTCGTACCGCCGAAAGTGCGATGAGCGCACAACTTCTGTCACGGATCGCAGTCAATTTCTTTGCGCCATATTTTGTGTAGAAATGTAATGCTGTAATGCCGCCTCTACCAGCGGCTGCCGAGGCATCTCCGTGAACGGATCACGGGATTTAAACTAGAGAAGCAATATTAAGTCATTCATCGGAGAAAAAAAGGAAAAAAAGAAGAGGAAAAGGTCAGGAGGATAGGCAAGAAGGTAATGCTCGAGGTCTCTCTAAGCCCGTCAACGAAGATACGGGCCCCGCCCGAAAGTGGCGCTCTTCTTCGAAATTAACCCTACTCCCGAATTGTTAACATTTTCGGACGTGTAATAACTCATCGGGAGTTAGGACAACTGTCAAATTGTGTTGTCATTCATTCTTAGTTCAGGCCCCAATTATGTCCGTAGGCGATACGAAGTAGGTAACGCCCGTAATTTCGGACGAAACTACGGATACTGTGCATAGAGAGTAGACCCCCTGATGTATGCACGTAAACGAAGCAAAAAGAGTGTGTGTGTCTTCAGAGAATTTAATCAGTAGCTTGATATATGGTAGGTATTTTAAAAAAAGGACTTGTTATCAGTTGGGTATCGAAACCTATTTAATCAACAACGTAAATACTTACCTCGTTTACTTCTACACGTTGCTGACTGTACTCTATTAAAAATTATGTTTAATAAAACAAATCTAATCGTCTATCGTTATAATCTCATTTTCTCAGAAACTTTAATAAATACTCTTTGTTATTAGTGTGTCAGTTTTTTAAACAACCGATTGTATAGGTATGACAAATATAACTTGGCCTGTCATGATGGCACTGCTGGTTCAGAAAAACGTCATTTAGACGTCAGATTCAGTACATTTTGAATTAGTTCCATTTTCCGCCACGTGCAAACTTAAAGTGGGTTTTTGTATCTAATATCCTAGCTATTTTAAAAGTATTACGCTGTGATTTCAGAGGATTTTGTGACCAATAATCCAGTAACAACGTAATTATAATAATATAGGTAGTGATTTGAACAGTATTGCATCACATTTGTTAAATAGGTGTGGTTTGTTTCAATCAATCAATCAAAAATCCTTTTTTTTTTTAAACGTTGCCCTACACTAAGAAATCTCCTGTATCGTGGGTGCGTTTACAAACATTTAAACTCACATACACAAACAGCCAGACCCGGAACAACTACTTGCAGGTCATACGAAATATTTGTTCCGTGCGGGGATCGAACCCGCGATACGTAACGCAGCAGTCAATCGGCTGAGAATCTACACTTTTTGAACGTCAAAATTACATAAGACAGTCCCCCAAAACTCCCGCCCTTCACCACTTCCTAGTGCTTTAGCTAGGAAGAAGAAGTGGCGCAATAAACTGCCCAGCAGCACAGCTGTCTGTTAGTTAGAAGAACTGGATTCTATACAATAGCAAGTACGGAACAATAAGAAACACAAAACATTCAATTATATTATTTGCCATAACATGTTAGCGAGCACACGCCAATATACCTATATTTCATGTAACGGACACCATTTAGTATTATTTATTTATTGATTTGGTCTTTCATCCAAATCTGGTCAGTTTTTTTTTTTCAACGTCCACACAAAGTCTTCAGTCTTCACAAGGTCCCGAACTAGGCAGAGCCTGTACTACGGTAACCTGATGACTGATATACATACTTATAAACATATACACACCCAGACACAAGTCAAACAGACATGTTCATGCACACAAATGTTTGACTTGTCCGGGGATCGAACCCGGGACCAGCGGCTCAGAAGGCAGGGTCGCTACCAATTGCGCCAACCGGTCAGTCAATTATAATTATTAGGATTCGAACTTAGGGTCGGCAGAAAAAGGTTCAGTGAATTTATCGATATCAAAACGTCATAAAATAAAATAAAATTTTTATTTGATGATGTTTTATTGGGGTCACAGTTGAAGTATGAGTTGAATAAATCTGTTTTTTTTAATCAGGTTTAGATATCAATACTCATCACGACTCCGAAGTTTCGGTAGCTAATTTAATATGACCCTGTATTTTGATACAGCCCTTTGCCTAGCAGTGTGACACAACATAGGCTAACAAAAAATATAAAAACTGATTCAATATTTTCACCTCACGAAGCGACGCGCGCTTTACTTGTGGTAACCAAGTGTACAAACACGCTGTGAATGTGTGTGTAAGCGCAGGAGCTCTCGGTACCGTCCGAGATAATGGCGATGTCGGAAGTGTGTGTGTGTGTGTGCGTGACTGTTATTTGCTGACGCAACTCGTCTTCACGCACACATTCACAGCATGTTTGTACTCTTGGTTACCACAAGTAAATCGCGCGTCGCTTCGTGAGATAAAAATACAAAAACTACCATAGATATACCATTTTAAAATACCTACCTAATTATTAGAGGAACATCCTGTACGGCATAGAGATTTCGCTCACTGATTTACCGATTTCTCCGTAAATCGATAGCGATCAAAATTATAGTGTACAAGCTAATCGAATTAGGCGTATGACAAACTTTATATCAGATAGTCCTATTAGTGTTTTAATTAATGAGAGTGGTAGAAATATCCTAGATAAGAATGCTTAGGAACATGCTGGTCCTGCTCCATGGGACTATCTAGAGTCGAGAGTCTAGACAAAACCAAACTGGTTGCTAATTTAATTGTTGGCATTTTTTAATGTGTTGGAACAACAAATTAATACGTTTCGGACATTTTCCTTTACTTATAACACTTATACAATAATAAATTTTTCATCGTTTGTGAATGGCAATACATTCTTGGTAATATTTTGTACAATTTTAATGGCAACATTGACGTAAAAGTTTAATGGTGGTAAAACTGTGCGATCACAAAAGTTTGCTATATGAAAATATTATGTGAGCTCAAAGTTCTGTCAATGAACTACCAAACCGCCACGTCGCGCGTCGCATTGATCAGCTAGCCCTACTGCGACGGATAACGTTAAGGCAAGAGTGTTAATTTTCTAAAATATTTGAGTGTATTATTTAGCGATTTAGAATATAAATTGAAGTGAATCTAATATAAAAGTAAATATTTTTGCATGTCTCAACTATTGATGCTCACAAACCTCTACTTGACCGAGTACCCGTTTAAATCGTACCGGTAATACACGTTGCGCCGAAACCTGTTATTGTATAGGTACTTATTACCTTGAAATAAGTCTCATTTTCCTTTAAAACTGTAATATACATTTCTGCCGGATATTGGCACATGCATGCATATATGTATACACTTCAAAATTTTGTTCCACTCTTTAAAAATTGCAATAAATTCACAAGATATCTTTCGAAATAAAAAGGTTATTTTTTTTATATAAAAACTTTAAAGCAATGGCTGAAAATAACGTTATAAACAAAAACACTCCTTTTCAAATAGCTGTCTTACTTTCGACTTTTCTGTTTCTGTTTTTGCTTTTTTTTTCATTGAATGAACTTTTAGGGGTGACGTCATCAAAACTGCTAAGAAAACAACATTGTTTCGAAAATGTAATAAGCTTATTTTAAGGACGGCAAAGTACGACGGAACGGCAATGTAAGATTCAAATAGTACTGTTAAAAGATATGGTGGTAGGTAGGCCCCCAGCTTAACTTGTAGCGAATAAAATAATCAATCACCAAGATTGGTACCTAACTAGCGAAGATGACTATAGGTACAGAGTGCAAGACATACCTACATAAATCATAACATCACACCTATTTTTCACGAAGAGATTGTGCTAAGGCGTGTACACCCTGATTTCGCCAGCTATTTTTAAGTCCCATACAATAGTGGGCGAGTCCCATGAACTTGACTGAAATGACTTTTGATTTTGATTGATTTTGATTTTGAATGTTAATTTTTGTTTCATTTCACGTTCACACGACACTGACACAGTTTTATAGAACTGAACGTCCATCTGCTGATTTCATTTTATTTTTCAATCATTGCTTAGGTGGGGTAAAGATAAACCGACAACGTTGGATCGGTTTACTAATTAACTAATTTTTTATTTTGATTCATTTTGTGTTCCGATGTTTCACTTCGAGTAAAAGATACCGAATAAAAGGAATAAAATAATGAACGAAAAGTGAAGCATCAGCCGGTCTATTCTGCAATAATCTCATCGTGAAAACATAGATGAAGTGACCAGTCATTCCACCTGACGCTAGAGATTGACACCATTGACAGCTTACTTCACCAAAATTTTAAAGGTGAGATTTTTACAAAATAGATCGTCTGATAACAGCTTAATGGAAACACTGAATAACAATTTGCCCGAACTGGGGGTTGAATCCGGAACCCCACACAACAGCACAACATTACAATTTTATTCAGATTCCCAAGAAAAACTTATAAAAATGTAGATAAAATATACCGATAGATACGAAATCCGGATCTTTACAATACAATAGGTACATTTTTTTTTATAAGAAATTGTAATAATTGATAACGACTTGTTATCACAATATTATCAGTGTTATCACTAATTAGTCATAGCGTGTGTACTACGTAGGGAAAAGTATATAATATAGTTTAGTATACATAGTTTAAGATGGGTTTGCTCTTGACTCTAGTCTAGGTCAGTGGTGATAGAGACAGAGTCGACGATGGAGTGAGCTTACCCAGAAGAAGCCTGTTCACTCTCACTTTAAAGAGATTAGGGTTGTATGCGTTCGGAAACACAGACGCAGGTAGAGAGTTCCTCTTTTATTGACGTAATGATCATGTACTCGGTAATACCACCTCGACTGCCTCGTTGGTTTAGTGGCCGCAAGCGCTACTGGTGAGCACGAGGTCCTGGGTTCGATTCCCAGGTCGAGCAAAGTGTAACTTATTTGGGTTTCTCAATCAGGAACTTCTCAGTATTAGCCTAGCCCGGAGTCTGTATTTGTGTCCGGTTGATGGCAATAGGCTCGCGCCCTATTACATGGGGCTACAAAATAGTTGGCAAAATATGTGGTGTCCTATGTAGGTACAACTCTGCCTAATCCTTCGAGGAAAATAACTGTGATGTTGTGTCGTTGTGGTAATAATCATCTGGCTAGCATTTACCCAAATATATATTTGGTAAATGCTACGCAGACCCTAAAATTAGGGTCGGCTTCCAATTTAACCAGATGGGTGATTTACCTACTTATCTACAGGTTGGCATTGGCATCTACTGGTGGCAGACTTATAGAGGTACGGGGAACAGGGTGTAAAGTCCGACGATTGATGTCGGGAAGTTGTATATATGCTAGTCGCGCGGTAAACTCTGCTTGCGCGATGCAGGATTTGCGTGACGTCAGTATGACGCGCAGATCGCATGTGTAGATACCGCTACAGACTAATAGCCAGGTGGGGGGGGTGGACCTTCAGGAGACCGCGGGGAAGACCTGAAAGAGACCCGAACAGACCAGGAAAGCTCGGCTCAAAAGGAGGAGACCAATACTTAGCAGTGGGTGGAACAAGGCTGCCAAAATAATAATGATTAGTACCTACCTATAGGGAGATGCCGATTTTTTTCATGTTATTTAGTGCCCTCTCCCAAGAAATAGGAAGTGATCACCGCCACCTATGGTTAACCCCACTTATGTCACGGCAATTTTGCTTAATTCGGCGCATCTGCTGCGGTACTTCCGCGTGACCTCGCGCTATATCGGCGTGAGTGATTAAAATGACAACATCTCAAAAGTTGTGTATTGCAGCTGCAGTCAAGGGATTCAGAGAAAACCCAGAGGTGTCGCAGAGATAAAACTGGATATGATATATAAACAGCTACACCTAAATAAACCCTTCTACCCGGAATAAGGCAACGCTGATTGATGGCGAAATAGATGGTGATATAATAAATATCGTCTGACATTGCACACAGCACCATCTAGTTCCAAGTTAAGCACTTAAGGCTTGTGTTATGGATACCAGATGGTTGATACACTACTTAAATACATTTTTTTTCGTAAATACATACATATTATAAATATACATCCATGACTCGGGTACAAATGTCCATATTCATCATTCAAACACTTGCCCCTACCGGGATTCGAACCCAGGACCATTTGGTTTCGCTGACTACACTCAGCCACTGTAGCCACTACACCAAACGTGTCGTCATGATATGGTGGTGGTGGATGGTGATATGGTGGTAGAAGGCACCTCCCTGGACGAGCTCCTTCAAAAAGAGCTCCTTCTAAACAGATCCTTAAAATCTAACTCAAGGTAATCATTGATTAAACCAACCACATTGGATTAAACTATTTTCAGGCACTTTTGCATTAGCAGTGGTGGCCCATTGGTAACGGCCCCGACTTACGAGTCGTAGGTCGTGGTTTAAACACAGGCAGGCGCTTTCCACTACTCGCAAAACGGTGAACGAAAATATTGTGAGGAAACGGGCATGTTCTAGAACCAAAAATTCGATCGTGACATTTACCAATCCGTACTGGGTCAACGAAGTAGATTACAGCCAACTCCCTCTCGAAGAGAGGAGGCCTGTGTCCCAGCAGTGGGAACATTACCTATAATTGACCGACTCCTTGGTTCTTCTCCAAAGGATGCTAGTTGCAAATACTTGGTTTCAGTTTCCATGAAGTTTCATTGCCTTCTTCTCTATTGAAATGTGCAACTTGCTTCATCTTTCTGACTGACCGACTCCTTAGTTCTTCTCCAAAGGAACCCAATACCTATGTTAGGTCTGTAGGTTTTCGAGAGAAACAATCAGTTCAAGACGCTAAACGATTCTGGTTTTATTTTAGGAAAACTAACTACTTATACATAAATTCTTAAATTAACAAAAATATATCTGTGGGCACTTTTGAAAACATTGCGGAACTATTACCCAATCACTGCACAGCACGTATTAGTCTGTAGTTCACTGAACTCACGACAGGAGCGCCACCATCGCGGTGGCGGTAGCAGAGAGCTAGGGCTCCACGGTCGGTCACTCGGCCGAGCGCCAGCGCGCTGCGGCCGTTGGTATTATGTACAGCTACACCTACTTAAGCTTTGGATGGAGTAACTAGCTTCAACTTTTTGCCGGACCGACTCGTTCAGAATATGTTGCATTATGTTAAGCATTGAAAGTTTCATATACTGAGTGAATGATAATGACTTTTTAGAAGGCTTAGAAAGTAGTCGGTGACGCTCACAGATATTATCATTACTCTTATCCCAAATGAATCGGATCAAAAAACTAATCAAATTAAGGAAAACTTTATACATTTTTTTTTGGTTTTTTATATCATAATGTAGGTCACATAATTATGATTAATTAATTATTTTTACAATCAGTTATACACTAGATTATAATCGTAGACAATAATTAATCGAAATCTAACGATTTGATCTCTCAGAATTTTTTTTGACATGAAATTGATAACATCTCTTTCGTTCCTGCATTTTTGTCATCGTATATACAGCATGAATCAGAAAGATGTGGTACAGACCATCAAAATTAACAGTTTTCTTTAAGGGAACTACATCGGTATCGCGTAAAAAAAAAAATCAACTGACCCATACAAAACTTCAATAACTACTTGACCCAAATGTATGGGACGGCTGATAATTTTTTCTCGATCACGACGTTGGTCCCACGGGGAAAGTTGTTCAGTTTGATGGTCTTATAGAGGCACGAGGAACAGGGTATAAAGTTCACTCATACCTCCATAGAAAAGGGAGGATCCGCCGGCCAGACGGGTGTCGTGTCTGGTGGGCAACTGCCTGATGATTGATGTCGGGAAGTTGTATATGCTAATCGCGCGGTAAACTCTGCTTGCGCGATGCAGGAATTTCGTGACGTCAGTATGACGCGCAGCTCGCACGTGCCGATGTAGATGCCGCTACAGTCTGTACCACATTCTAAAATTTGACCACACCTTTCTGATACACGCTGTATAAAATGCATTGACCTGTCTGTATGTCCGTTAGTGCAGTTACTTATAAAATTTCACGATTTTGTGCGTGTGTAACTTTATACCGACTTCAGGCTAAATTCTTTCATAGTGAAAATTACAGAACTAAAAGTAACTGAGCAAAAAAATAACAAAAAAGCAATTCCTTCACGGATGTCAGTAAATGTTCCTAATTCTGGGAGTCAGGCCTCTTCTCTGTGAGAGGGGGCGACCATAATGCAACACGCGGGACCAGTGCGGGATGGTGGATGCTTGTACCAAGATGTAATGGAGTAATGACACATTTTAAATTTGTCTCTTTTATTGCAGATGTCCAAAGACAGCGGTGACCTTTTACCGTAAGGTGAACGGTGGACCGTCTCTTTGTTTGCCTCCTAATCACATTAACACTTGCATTGCTATTCTGTAACCATCTCACCGTGAAAACATAGGTGAAGTTAGCGTGGAGTGAGCTGTCAGTGTCGTCCCACTGATGCTAGAGTTTGACCAAGCAATACATTTACAATCATAATCGTGATTATAGTTTTTAATGTTATTTCTGTTGATCATTTTATATAGTTTCAAAGCTAGTATTTAACTGTCTAAATATTATTATTTAGAGAGACACAGAAAGTAAATTTTGTTTCTTTTTAAATGAAAATCAAAGATGACGGTAAGCCAACTTTGATTTTCATTTAGACCTCACTTTCGGCTTTAGCAACCTCGAAAACCATGAAAACGACAACAATAGCCATATAAACAAGAGGTTCCTAATAACAAACAATGTAGGTAGCTAGTTTAGAGTAAAAAAAAGAACTTATTTGAGTTTTTTACTGAATTTCTGTTTTGGTGTTTTATTTAAAAAACCCGTAAACAGTCATGTTTAGGCACTTAAATACTAGCTTTGAAATAATATAAAATGATCAACAGAACTAATATTAAAAAAATATTATTATAATCTTGATTATGATTGTAAATGTAATGCTTGATCAATCCCTAGCATCAGTGGGATGACACTGACAGCTCACTCCACGCTCACTTCACCTAAGTGTTCACTTCACGGTGAGATAATTTACAGAATCGACTGGCTGGTATCTGCTTTGAAAATTTGAAGTTAAGAACTTGCCAAACTCTACTTTAGCATTACGTAAGGTAAACCGGAGTTACCGACATAGCTTGCAGAGTAAGCCAGCTGAAGTGGTAGTGGGCTGGTCATGTTTGTCGAAGGACCGATGACCGGTGGAGCAGATGAGTCCTGGAGTGGAGACCGCGTATCGGCAAGCGTAGTGTGGGACGCCTCCCCAGCTAAATGGACCGACGTTGTTAAAAAGGTGGCTGGGACAGACTGGATACGGAAGGCGAAGGACAGGATGTTGTGGCGCAGCCTGGGGGAGCCCTATGTCCTGCAGTGGACTGTGATAGGCTGGTTTGATTGATTGAAGGCGATACCCCGCAAAATTAGCCACTATTCGCAAAGAATTTTTGAAATTCTTGGACTACATTGAAGGATTCAAATTCTCAATACATAAACCGCGTATTAAAGTATTATTTAGGTATATTTATTTTTGACATAAGATAGGCTCACATTTGCCCACTATCGCACCTGATGCTAACCAGAAGTTCAAGGTTTAAAACAATAGCTCTAATCAATACAAGGCCCCATTATCAGTGAGCTCGGATTTTAAAAGCAAATTGCTACATATCTAGTTTGTGTAAGGCCATAATCCTACTAAATCTCTAAAACTATTAATCCTGCAAACATTGAAATAGGCAGTACACAATGTAATGTTAGGGAAATGTATTGTTTAACAAATTGACTCAATTTGCCTAGAATTTTCCCAACTATATTGGGGATGCAGCTGAATACCAGTATTTTACTTGCAGCGACGGTTTATCTGACCTCAATAGCTCAGTTACTGGGTAGGTAATACTACACCCCATGGTAAGACTGGTTTTTAGACTTTTGGGCTTCTAAGTACCCTTATTGACTGTCAAAGGTCTACGAAAGACAGCCGGGACCAACGGCTTAACGTGCTTTCCGAGGCACGGAGGGGTCTCGATATGTAATGGATGGTTACCCATCCACAAACCGACCGCGGCAAGGGAAGCTTACCTAACCTTCGATCGACCCGTGTGCCATTTATTTATCCTACTTCTAATACATAAAACAAAAAGTCCTGACTCACTCATCAACGACCAGGCCAAATTCTTGGACATATAGAAAGTTTTTTTTTTTATAGAGGTTCTCTTTAAAATGTAGACAAGTTTGTGTGGGCTCCTCAACTGTCGCTAATGAAACACAATTACTTTTTCTATTGTTACCGAACTTAATCAGCTTGATCGACAGATGAGGGGAGTGTGGAAAATTTACTGAAATCGATAACGCGCATGATACAAGCGTAGCACATCGATGTTTATTATTTTTCAGTTTGTTATTATTCACTTCACACTAGGTTAACCTATTTATAATACACGCAAATTGACTTGTTAAAGTGCAATTCTAGACATAGGCCTCGGCCTGCAGTCTCGACATGACGCAAACTGCTTAGCAATCGTTTTCGGTTGCTAAGTCCTAACAATCCAGATGTAACGATATTTGGTAGTCTCGACACTCAAATTTATCGGTTGTTACCGGTATTTTATCAATCTTGGTCGAAGAAGTGACGATATCCTTAGTGTTTACGATTATAGTTTGCAAGCATTTTTGACAGCCCGCTAAGTGATTCGTTGTCAACTTGTCATCGTAAACTATAATATTTTGGTGTTTGCAAGTAGTTTCAAACAAAAATTATGCGGAATTATGTGTCGCGATGGTGTGTCTGTGTGTCTGTACCAATGAGGCTTTTAAGTCCACCTATTTATAGGTTCAGGACATACTACTTACGTGCGAACGAACGTCGCCGACAATCACCGCATTAGAAGGAGCCAAAGACATTTTAAATCTTTTTGAAGGAAGCGAATTGTCCGATCTTAGTAGGTATATAAATAAAGAACACAACCGCAAATCATTCAACTATATTAAATCTCCATTAAGTATGACTATCCTTTCCTAAGTTCACACATTATAATTCTAGACACTCTGTTTACAATGTTAATTATACAACTCTGTTTGTCATGTCATGTCATGTTGCACACCTATCCGCATGACATTACCAATAAACTCAGTAGTTTAATAAAGTGACAATAATGAAATTTACTTAATTAAAATCTCCAAAAAACCTAAATCATACACTTTTACCTATGGTTAACCATATAAACTTTAGAAAAAGAGTATAACCATCACAACATTTTTATGGATCTTAATTGACAGCCAGTTGACGAGGAAGGCACAGGCAGAGGAAATTTGTACAAGAGTAAGCTGCATAACTTATCAAAAAGAAGTTAGTCAGCCGAAAATATTGGTTGCTTACCATGGTTTGGTACCTACTTTCTGTTTTAAGGTTTGGTGCCTCATAAATTGTTAACCTTCCCATGCCTTTATATCATTGAAGTAGCCAAATTTGTAAAAAAACTAATAAACATCTACCTACTTTCTACCTCTAATGAAACTATAAAACATGCTACAGATATGAGATCTCAAAACATAGATACATATGATACTGTTTAATATGTACACCATCAAAATTACAGACATATATGTAGAAATTTTACATAGGGTGGCACAATGTCCAAGGACTCATGCACGGGACTCATAACTTCTTTACTCAAGAAAAAAATATCTGTATGGCACCTCACCTATAACTTATAATAAAATACCTAGCAATATTAAAGATCTACCATTTCAATAATGTAGAAAACAGCTAACAGCATCATTAGTAGATTTATTTATTAATCTGTACAAGATTTCTTAGCCGGTAACCGGTAAGTTAACTGTATTGAAATTAAGTTTTTGTAATTTATTTACTAAATTAGCCTGCTATATTAGGTAGAATGTACATGGATTCCTCACAACTGTAACAACTGATTTTAGTATGTGTATTCTTTGTAAATAAATATTCTATTGAAAAATAAATAATGCACAACCACAAATCATGTTTTCAACTTTATTAAATTTCCATTACCACAATCATATCCTAAGTTCATGTATGCTAATAATCTAGACACTGTTTACATGGGGCATGTTGCATACCTATCGAATAATATTTATTGATTGAAAATGTAAACTTTCACTATTCACTTAGTTCAAATTGTTTTCTTCTTCTTCTACATCGTGCTCTCACTACAGGAGATAGCCACCACAAATGATGCATCTCCAAGCTATGTGGCCTTCTGAAGTGTGGACCGCTTGCTTCATGCTGCCTCAGAGACCTCCAACAGCCTTGATATGGTTATGAGACTGCAAATCGCACGAAAGTGAAAATCCGTTGAAATTTTTCATTTCCGTATCTTTACAGAATTTCAGGAGACGTGTTTATCGAGCTCCTAGGTAAACATTAGCCATTTCTTCAAATGCTACAGCATTACAGAGTTGCTGTAGTCCAGTGTCATATTACGCAACTCTATTACTTTAATGAGAAACTCTGAGCAGTGGGGTCGCCGCTTGAGCCAAATTGGGTTAGCCGAGTAATAATATGCTGTAACATTGTCACATCAATGAACAATTATAAGTAAATACCATTGAATTGAAAATACATTGTTTGCTTGCAATGACAACAAATAAACAATTTACAATTCCATAATGACTTGACATTGACACTTGACAAGTTTGGCATTAGGTTAATAATGTTGCAAGGACGCAGATTTTAATGTCCTTAGATATTTAACAACTTATTTTAATTCTTTAAAATGGTCATCGCTACTTAATAGTTTTCATAAAAAATAGTGTTTCCAAGCTATGGTTTACATAGCCACTATAAAATATTCCAGAAAAATAATTATTTTTATGAAATCATGTTCACTAATTTTGCCTGTATTCAAGGTGAATTTGTTACGGACATTAATTGTCTTCGAAAAAACTGAACTATGAATACGCCTTTCGCTGGCGTACCGACACCGTTTTGTCAAAGTTATGTACGATCTTGCGCGTTATCTCGGGTGTAGAGACTTCCATTTGTCGTAAGCATCGTTACGGCAAACAATTATTTTTGCTATTATTTATCGCTCGGTAGTTTGCGACAGCCGTTTGCGTCATGTCGAGACTGCAGGCCCTGAGGGGCAATTCCCGTATTTTTAAGACCGTTCGCATTCTAATCTCAGTCTCAATCTGTCAAAGTTACAATCAATTTACATACAATTTTGACAGGTTTTTGACATTGATTGTCGCTGAGATGAAATTGCGACTTGAATTTGAACGTTTTTTAGTACGAGAATTGGCCTACTGATAATTCTTAACAGTAAAATATTGGAAAGAAACTCAACTCAATAACTTCACTCATGGTACTATATTTAATTGTAAAGTTCATTTTGAACCTCACTCAAGGCAGCACACATAGTTTGAAAGCGAACTCATTTGTTTTTAAAGCAAAACGCACAACGAGACACCGTTCGAATTTCGAAGTGATGTTTAGAAAAGAATACTTCGATCATGGTACGTACTAATTCCATGCATTCAACCCCCAAGATACAGGCAAACGCCTGGTTTAGGTGGGTGTGACTGTAAGCAATATGATTTTTATTATACTGCATTTTGACTAATTTATTATTGTATGCCTACTAGGCAGGACATAAATGGATCTGCAATTTACCTAACATCTGTCTGAATAACCTATGCCCACAATAAAAAGATTTGATTTGATTTGTCCAAATTGATCTTGTATCAATGTACAAATTGATTATTAAATACAGAATCTTAAATTTCAGGATGCCCTGCTTTTTAAAATCACTATGTCACGGTTAGCCCGCACCGACGCGGCGGCATCTATGCAATTATACGCAAAAAAACTGCGTCGCTACTGAGGAGAGTGAGGGGCAGTCGGAACAGCATCCTGAAAACTGTAGCCGAGAGCCTCGGCTCTCCGGCTGTACAGCAGTTTGTGCGGAGGTTGATTTTACTAACACTAGACAATAAGTAATTTTTTGTATGTTACTAACACTATAGGATATTTGTGTCCGACATAAAACTATTCTATTCTATAAAAAAAATATGTCACTCACCGTTTTCAAAAGTCACTGAGTTCAAAAGTCACTAGGATTTCACTAACAATCATTTACCTACGTTGTGGAAAAAACATATTTTTTATGGTAGGTATTTCACTGTCACACTACGAAAGACTAATCGTTGGCATCTGATAATGACTTAATACACATGTTATTAATTAATCTACAATTCGTTGCTAAAGATACGCTGGTTTTTAATTATCGCAAATACAGCGTGTTTGTTTTTTTTGTCACCGATTATTTTCATTTGTCTATGTCGTGACTTGTTGATAAATGAAGGTTTTGTTTTTTTTGCTATCATCAATTACTTTGATAATGTTCTGTTTTAATTATTTGTATGTATGTACATCTGTTGGTGTACCAAAAATAAATAAAAGACAATTCATTACAAATACACACTAGAGACTCAAGAAACGGGGTGTAAAGTTCACCCATACCTCCATAGAAAAGGGAGGATCCTCCAACCGGACGGGTGTCGTGTCTGGTGAGCAACTGCCCGATGATTGATGTCGGGAAGTTGTATAAATATGCTAGTCGCGCGGTAAACTCTGATTGCGCGATGCAGGATTTGCGTGACGTCAGTGTGACGCGCAGCTCGCATATGGCGATGTAGATACTGCTACACACATAAGTACACGCCTTCTTCTGCCTTCTTCTTATGGGGGTAGGCAGAACCTACAGAACGTAACCGTTCGTTTACGACCATATATCAGAAGGTCAATTCCCGTAATTAAAAACGTTCAAAATCAATTCGCAATCTCATCTCAGCCACAATCAAAAGTCAAAAAGGTAGGTAAACGCTATATAATAATTTGACAGATTGAGACAGATTAGAATGCGAACGTTCTTAAAAAATACGGGCATTAATTGCCCTTCTGGTCATACATGACGTCGGTACGCACCTGACCTTTACGAAGAACATCACCGATGAGGTCTCTATTATGACCTAATAGGGCATCCCCTCCTAAATATTTTTTAGACTATCTATTCTACTAATTTATTTATATATTAAAACTTTATGCACAAGTAAAAACTGTACAAAGGCGGACTTAATGCCTTGGGCATTTTCAACCAGTCTACCTTAGGGTGATGCAGAGACAATACATAGGAGGTGCAAAAATAACTTAGAAAATATTTATAACTAAAAAAAAAAAATAAGAATAAATACATATATACATACATGTATACAACAAAAAAACTAATATGCCTACTTTGAATATTTATCCTCCTTTAAATTGTTTTTCCTCAAATTGAAATTGAAATTGAAAATCTTTATTTCAGACCAAGCACACAGTAATAAAATTGGTACAAGTCCATATTCACTAACTCATTAACATTATTATTCATTAACTATGTTAATAAAATTTAAAATAATTATTATTTTGGACATGCATGAGCGACCAATGCCTCAGGATTTGGCTGTCCACTCTGTCCGCCACCACGCTCAGAAGCGTTTTGGTGCTACCCTTTACACGAGACCACAGGGAGGCCGTTCTTTTGCGAAGCACCGCCTGAAAGCCGTTCGTCCTGTGGTCTGCGAACATGCCGGAGGCACTGCAGCACCATGGGAGCCCCAACAAACCCCTGAACGTGTTGTTATATTGGACGCGCAGAGCATTGCCGGCTTTTTTGGTGTAATTGCTCCACAGGTTGCACGTGTATAATGTTTGGCAATAGCTTTTGAATAGCGTGACTTTAACGTCACGTGAGCATCGCGCAAACCTGCGAGAAAGCATATTACCCCTTACCGACAATGCCCTGCGCTCCCTGTCCATGTCCATATCATCACTCAATTTCTCATTGACCCAGTGACCCCAGTACTTGAATTTGGACACTTGCTGTAGGACGGTTCCATTCAGTGTGATCGGAGGAACAGGGTAGGCTTTAGTCCCCGCCTTAAAAACTAGCAGCTCGCTCTTCTGCACATTGTACTTGAGCCCACACCGTACCCACCGTTCACATATGTTCAATAGGGACCTCACGGAACTGACTGAGGGACCCAGCAGCACACAGCAAATACTAGTAGGTACTATAATGATTTAACTACAAACAAAAAGAACTGCCTTCAAATGGGAACTTAAGGAAACAAAATCATTCAATTTTCATCACAGCTCCTGATTTCAAAGATTATCGCAATTTGCACTCACAGTTCGAATTAAAAAAAAAAATTATGAAAACTGAAACTGCCTCGTTGGTCTAGTCCGCTGAGCATGAGGTCCCGGGTTTGGTTCAAATTAGGTCGAGCAAATTGTTGTTGAGTTTTTCCGATTTCTGTGTAGCGGCCCACAGTCTGAATTTGTGCCCGGTTGATGGCAGAAGGCTCGCCCCCTATTACATGGGACTTCAACTCTGGCGAAACTCGGGTGTACTATAGGTACATCAACCAACACATCTCGTAACCGGCCCGGGCGTGCTTGTATGACCAGGCCCTGCAGTCTCGACATAGTTAGCAATCGTTTTCGGTTGCTAAGTCCTAACAATCCAGATGTAAATGTTGATGTAAATGTTTGGTAGTCTCGACACTCAAATTTATCGGTTGTTACCTACCGGTACCTACCTAAAATACCAGTAACCACCGATAAATTTGAGTGTGGAGACCACAAAATATCGTTACATCTGGATTGTTAGGACTTAGCAACCGAAAACGATTGCTAACTATGTCGAGGCTGCAGGGCCAGATGTATAAACGTAAACGAACCAAAAGGAGTGTGTAAGGATCGTAGCAGGTGGCTTCTATAGTTTTTGCCTGCCCCCAAGGGAACACCAACACATACACATAGACTATAGCTATACCTCTGCCTTACCCTTCGGGGATAAGCTGCGTCAGTATGTATAAGCTGCGTCAGTATGTATTATGTAAATGAAAAAATATGATTTTTGTCTAGGAGGTTCTGAATTCGAGTGTACCTATGTTTTTTTTTGTATGTTTGTTACGCGATCATTCCGCTAATAATTATGAATTGATTTTGATGATTCTTTTTTTGTTTGGTACTGGTATACTTCAGAGGTGGTCCCATATAAATTTTATCGAAATAAGTCGAGCAATTAAAAAAAATCAACAATAAGAAAGTATTTTTAATTAAAAAAAAACCTCCTTCAAACGGACGTGGACGTGTAAGACGATCGTTTTCGAATTGGTGTGGGGTAGGTAGGTCCCATAACTAAAAAGTGAAAAATAAAAAACTTTTTTACAGAAAAAAAAACAACCGACTTCAAAAAAAAACACTACAAAGTGAAAAATAACTTATTTTTTTGTAAAAATGTTTTTTATTCCCTCAAAACTCTCCATTCCCAATTTATCATTATATTAACCTACTTCCAACAAAACAGGTGTACAACTGTTTGGTTGATACCAACTGCTTTTGTCGACTTTTGCGGTTTTGTTGATCAATACAGCTGTATCAACAAAACCGCAAAAGTCGACAAAATGGGAACAGACTATTAGTGAAACATAATAAAACTCTAGGTATAGATAATTTTATTTTTATTTTATTTGTTAGGGACAAAAAACAGTTACATGCCAAGCTTAACTAAATATTCTTAAATTAGCACAATACTTAGAAATACAGTTAGACATAATCTATTTCATATTTATGTAACCCACACCATTTGATTGTCCACGAACTCACAAAAATGAAGTTAAATGATAAATGATTTTATTTCTGTAAGTAGGTTTGTACAAACACTTTTACACGTCAATCATATTTTAGAAACTAGATGAGGTCGGCGTTTCCTATCTGACTACTCTGAGAAGAAAGGCCGAAACAAACTCAGAGGTCACAGTCTCTTAAGTCCAGACATAATCTTGGTCAGATCATGTGAATACCACGTAGATTTGTGTCTGAAACGGTCGTTTGAGGAAAAACCATACAGATTGAGCGGACCTGTCCAGTCAGTGCACGCATTTGTAAGTAATCTTGCCGCTCAACTGAGGACTTAAGGAGCACAACGATTCGACGAACAATACCAAAGAAAGGACATTTGGGTAGGCCGCATAAATTACTCAAGCTGCCAGATCGTGAAACTAACTAAGAAATAAAATAAAATAAAAGTAATAAACCACAATAATCTTCACATTCACAATAATTTAAAAAAAATTGTACTTTACAAAGTATATACTCATGTCATTGTATGTATAAAATTTATCAATGTCAATGTGTATATAAAAGTTCGAACATAATCTTTGAGGACCATGTAGATTAGTATCTGAAATGGTCTTCTGAGGAAAGAACCACGCAGATTAAGAGAACCTGTCCAGTCAGTGCACGCATTTGTCAGTAACCGTGCAGCTCAACTCAGAACTTTCGGAGCTCAACGATTCGACGAACAATACCAAAGAAAGGACATTTGGGTAGGCCGCATGAACTACTTAAACTGCCAGATCATGATTAAAACTGAAACAATGACCCACATAGTCCTCACATTCACAATAATTAAAATAATAAATTGTACTTCTCAAGGTAAGTATTCAAGTCGTTCTGTTATAATAATTATCAATTATCAGTGTATGTAACAGAAAAAAAACAACATTCAGTATGCACAAAATTGGAGCAACTCAATCCCAAGCCTTTTTGTCCTCAATATAATCCTTAACGGTATAAAAGCCTTTCTGGCACAACTTACGTTTAATGAATGATTTGAATTTATTAAGGCTTAGATCTTGAACGTGGCTTGGAAGTTTATTATAAAAGCGTATACATTGACATCTGAACGAGCCACCTATTTTCTTGAGCCTTGTTGTAGGTACAACGAAGTTGTGTTTGTTGCTAGTATTTATATTATGGATATCACTGTATTTTTTAAACAAGTTTATATTTTTATGGGCATATACAAAATTTTCAAAAATAAACTGTGAAGGCACAGTCATTACATTAATTTCCCTAAATTTCTCTCTGAGAGTGTGTCTCGGGCTTAATTTATAGATTGATCGAACAGCTCTTTTCTGCAAAACAAAGATAGTCTGAATTTCGGCGGCATTTCCCCACAACAGAATACCATACGACATTACACTATGAAAATAGCTGAAGTACACTAAACGGGCTGTCTCTATGTCAGTTAAATTACGATTTTTTCTAACAGCGTATGCTGCGGAGCTAAGCTTTTTTGATAATTTATCTATGTGTGGGCCCCACTGAAGCATAGCATCCAAAGTTAAGCCCAAGAATACTGTGCTATCTTCAGGATTCAATTCTCTGCCCTTTATCAATACATTAATTAACACCTGTCTAACGTGAGGTAGCGTAAATTTAATGCATTTGGTTTTTTTTTCATTAAGTAGTAAATTATTATTAACATTGAACCAGTGAACTACTTTTGAGATCGCGCTATTTACATCGTCAGTAACCAGCTGCTGACGTTTAAGTTTAAACAAAAGTGAAGTATCGTCCGCAAACAACACTAGGTATATCATGATTATCCTTTATGAGGTAAGGCAAGTCATTAATATAAATAAGAAACAAAAAAGGACCAAGAATTGAGCCCTGTGGGACTCCCATTGTTACTATAGATCCGGGAGATCTTTTACCATTAACGTCAACGCTCTGAACCCTATTATTCAAGTATGAAGTATTGAACATCCAGAGCGGTGTTCCGGATCCCGTAGTGGCGGAGTTTCCTGATTAGCGTTTCATGAAGAACGCAATCGAACGCCTTGGACAAATCACAAAAAATGCCCAAGGCATCGCATTTATCTTCCCATGCATTATAGATATGTCCTAGAAGTTCAACACCGGCATCAGTAGTTGAACGACCCCTTGTAAAACCGAACTGTTTACTATGTAATAATTTATGTTTATTAAAAAATCTTTGCAATTAGGCTAAAATTAATTTTTAAAAAATTTTACTAAAGGTAGGTAGTACTGAAATAGGTCTATAATTTGTGGGGTCTGTAGTACTACCTGATTTAAACAAAGGTATTATTTTACTATTTTTTCATGAGGTCAGTAAACTCTCCACAGTCGATACAATTGTTAAAAATAAGAGCTAAAGTAGGTGCTATAATGTCAATAATAGACTTAGCAACTTCTACAGAATTACCCTACAGATCTGCAGTCTTTTTTACGTTTAAAGTGTGAAAGGTTTTAATTATATCTCTACAAGAAATATGTTCAAAATGAAATTCCGAATCGAAAACATTAACATTTTCTTTAAGCAAATACTCAGCAACAGAAGGTGATGAGTTTAGTGATTTAGTAGTTGAAACGGGAATATCTGAAAATAAATTTTCAAAGGCCACGGCGACTTGTGAGTCAGATTTTATTATGTTGTCATTAATGGACAGGCTGTAGTCAGTATTTCGGTTACTAGACCTTCCCGTTTCACTATTAACAATATTCCAAGTCGTTTTAATTACATTACTACTGTTAAATTTAATCTTCGAACTCAAATAACGGGACTTGGCCATACAACAAACTTTTTTAAATAATTTTGAATAATTTCTAACATTTAAATTAAATTCAGCAGTGTTTAAGAGCCCTATTACATTTTTGACGCAAATTCATGATTTTTGACGTTGTAATTTTCAGCAGCAGTAAGATATTTGAATTGTTTGATTATGAATAACGATAGTGCCATTCTCTTTATTGTAAGTTGGAGTTGCACATTTTAACTTTTCTTGTCGTGTAATTTACTATGAATATTTTACGAACTCAGTTTACAAGGATAAACGTCGGCAATGGAACTTTGACGCTCAAATTCACATTGTTTCATTCAGTTTTAATAAAAGCGAAAGTTATTAAACGATAACTTTAATGTTTTACTTGTTTATTGGAGTTCTAGAATTTCTTTAAATTCCTTGAGTTTTCAGGGAAAAGTCGTAAAGAAAACAAATAAATGTCTTGATTTTCATGTCCATTATATTCCAAATAAACACAACTAAATCAAATAAACTAATATGATATAAAACTTCGATCTACAGTGAATACGTTTCATTAGTTTTTGTTTCTCAATATAATAAGACAAAATTACAATAAATTAAATTAAAGTACTATATATTCCGCGTCAATTCAGCAAATTACACGAAAATAATGTGTAACTCCAACTTACAAGAAAGAGAATTTCACTATAGTTATTATAATCAAATAATTAAAATATCTTACTGCTGCTGAAAATTACATGGTCAAAAATCATGAATTTCCGTAAAAAAATGTAATAGGACTCTTAAGACGGTCCTTTCATTATGCAGTTCATAAAGCCGTGTTCTACTTTTATGAATAGCAATGGTAGCCCAATCACTGAAAGATGCGTTTCTATTAACCGAGATAGTCTTGGGAACAAAGGTGGAATTAAATTGTTTACAGTATATATTAAAAACATCATCATATAGATGATTAGGATCAGAGTTAAAAGAGAAATACAGTGTGCATCATAAAAGACTGGAACAAGAGAAATAAAAATAGAAAGATTATACTTAAGCAGTAATTAATTTTAAAATAATAGTTAAAGACTGATGTTTTAAAAGGTATATAAGTAGGTACAACGTGTAACAGAATAAACGCAAGTCCTGAAAGTAGTTTGCTCATAATTGACTACTAACTGATTCAATGTCATTATCTAATAACATAGGTATTTTTTTTAAATTTTATGTATTTTGCAATACTGATTTCCGATTGAGCCAAAGAAAATGGAATCTTATTCCAAGGTAATAAGACTCAATTTTAAATGCACAAAGTAATGATAGGGTCAACACGACTTTGTTAATAATAATAGTTAGTTTAAAAAAAGTTGTTTTGGTCATTGCATTATGCTTTTAACTCAATACTCTAATTGGGGTGTAGGTATGAGGTCTTGCGTTAATTATGTTACATATTGTAGATGGCTTTATAATATGCTAGTGGACGTGAAAATTATTTGTAAACTAAGCAATGCTGCTAAGGGTCTCGTGGCTAAATAATAACAATCGCATGGGTTGATCGAAGGTAAAGCTACCTTTGCCGCGGTCGGTCCGTCGATGGGTGAACATCCATTACATACAGTGACCCCTCCATGCCTCGGAAAGCACGTTAAAGTGTTGATCCCGGCTGTCATTCGTAGATCTTTGACAGTCGTTACGGGTAGCCAGAAGCCAAAAAAAGTCTGACAGCCAGAACCAGTCTAACAAAGGGGGTATCGTGTGACCCAGTAACTGGATTGTGGAGGCAGATAGACAGTAGCTCCATGTAAAATACTGGTATTCAGCTGCATCCGGTTAGACTGGAAGCCGACCCTAATATAGTAGAATAGTAGAAGGGCCATGCAGATCGAATCATGAAACTTACCTTTCTAGAAGTTCTTGTCGCTTTATCACCACATTCGCCTATTAACACAAAATGTATATGCGTCACTGATATCACTATTTTATTTTAAAATACACTTTTCAAAGGCACAGTTTCAATAATGACCGAGACATTTACTAAGAAAAAGAAGAAAATTAAGGTAACTAGAATACTAGAGAACAAATCAAATCTCTTTTTAATAAACTTATATGTCAGTAAGTAGGTACCTATGTCAATCAATTTAACCGCTTGGTTTTAAATTTAACGAGCTGTCAAGTGTGGAGATTACAGAGATCACTTACAAAAGCTTATTTATCCCTTGTAATAACCATGATTGGCATCCAAAAACAGATGCTTTAACAAAGAATAGGAAATGACAAATGAGTTAATGAGTTTTAATAAACCCCGTATAGGTATTCAAACAAATAAATGTAAAATTATAAGGTTTAGATAATAACTAATCCGTTTTATTGCAGTATTATTGTGGGTATTAAAGAAAAGTATGATATCGATAAAAGTGAAGATTAGTTAGTAACATATTAGGTGTAAAGATTTAGTTGTGACTTAAATTGTCGGGAAGTCATAATTAATCACGTATTTTGCGGTATTGTGACGTTGCAAAAATCAATAATTAAAGCAACTAGTAGCGACACCTTTCGTGGGTCTGCTCAAGCTCGTAAGATGACGGTTTTTATGAAATTGTGTCATGCGAACTAAATAAATTCATTAGTTAAATTAAATAAACATAAGGACATAATTTCCCACATTCTACTGATATACAATGTCTATTAAATTCAAAATGACTAATAGATGAGGATTCTATTTAGTCTGTGGATTTGCCAAAGGGTCCTGTCAAAATGGGCGAGAGGTTTTTTCCCCTCATGGCGTGACTGGAGGAACACGCTTTGGTAGAGGGGCCAGTTCTCGAATACTCAGACTGTGTCCAAATAACCCGATGGGTTTTAAATAAGTCAAATCAAACCTGATCCTTGTGAATATTGATCCATTTTCTTAGTTCTCGTTTTTATAACCTAGGTCTCAGTTCTGAGTTTTGACACGAGATGTTGTTTTAGGTCTGGCTGATTATGCTAGCTTTCTTTCTTCTTTATTAAGACCTCTAATGCGAGGATAGACGCGATGCCTTGGTGTAGCCCCGTAGTTAGATGATTTGAAATTGATCCGGGTGCAGGCAATTTAGAGGTTAACCTTGAGGTGTGGCCATCTCTTATTGAAGAAGGCCTTACTGAACTGGATTACGGTAGATGAGGGAACAGGTAACATAGCGTCACCGTCTACCCGTAGGCCACGTCAATCGTGTGAACCAAGGGTCTTGATTCTGTCAATTGAAATTGAAATTGAAAGAAATATTACGGTTAAGTATTTTTTTAGTATCAATTACAAACAAACTACTCTTGATAATATTAGTTTAGATATAGATAAAAAAAGAACACCCTGTGTTTGGAAGGCGATACTTGATATAGGCGTCTGTGAATTTGTTATAAAACATGCAAGAACGTGTTAGTGTAATGTGTAGTTTTCTAAAGTCTTTATCACAGTTAAATATCTAACTAACATACCTAAGTTGGTATCTCACTGCTGATAACGGTATCGTCTGTTAAGGGACAACCCATGATTGTCTTTGACCTGCAGTGAGCTGAACATTGCATACATGGCATGTAACATTGCATGTGCATTGAATAGCCTCTACAAGCGACGGGACTGTGTAAATTCAACTCAAAAGGACACTGCGTTCAAAGCGCAAAAGCGTTGCATACGAGCAGTTTGGGTTACTAACTAGGTACTGACAGTTGCAAACCAATGTTTGTACAGCACAGAATTCTAACAATTCCGTCACTTTACATGTTAGAAATATCGCTGCTTGTAAAATCCAATTTTCATTTGTTTCCCCTTCGGATTAATAATACAGGTAGAAATAGACGTCAGAAGTACAGACTTTGGGTGCAATCACTCTCGTCCGTCAAAACAGCATTACTAAGTAAAAGTGCATGGCCCCATTAATATATAATAAAATTCCAAATTCCCTTAAGAAAATGAATGTTAAATCATTCAAGAGAGAATTTAAAAAATTACTTATTAGCAAAGGATAATAATGTTACAGAGTTTATGAATGACAAATTTTGAACTTAGATCCTTTAATACGTTGTATTTAATTTTATTGTTTTTATTATTACTCGTTTCCTTCCATATGTGCATATCTATGTATCATGTTACACATGTTTATACAAATAAATGAATCTTTATCTATATCTTTAAAAGTGACGGTAGCTCAACAGCTAAGTCCCTAGACTGGTGAGTGCAAGAGGCCTCGAGTTCTCTTCTTATTGGTCGCGTAGGTACTTCATTACTGAAGGTCGTGTCCTTGAAAGGCTTTCGTGGCTTTATGTATGATGTTCTTCCATTTCGTTCGGTACTCTGCTTCTCTCAGGGTGGTAACAGAGAGTCCAGTGGCGACGGTTACTTGGTCAGGGCAGCAGTTAGGTGACCTGCCGCGGGGTCTTTTCGTGTCTACCTTGCCCATCACTAGCAACTTTTCAAGGTTATCTGGTTCCCGACGTGCAATGTGACCAAAGTAACCGAGAATCCTTTGGTGGCAGATCGTGGATAGTCTATCGTTTATACTTAGTTGTTCGAGGATAGATTTAACGAAGAGTCAGAGTTACTGGATTCGAATTCCACAAACCTCTTGTACTTACTAATGACATAACTTCCTCCGTCCACAAAAATGTTTAGCTTACTCATTTTACCAATTGGTAAGTAATTATTGATCTTTCTTAGAATCTGAATTTTACTGTCTACTTACCTTAGCTACAAAGTTAGTTAGTACCTTCATTCCAAATCCAGATACAGATAAAATTTTGATCGATTCAAATCAAATGTCTTCTTTGAATCATTACAATCATTGTTCATTATTATTATCCCCTAGTACTGTTTTTTTATCATTGAGAACTGAATCGTAAGTCTGCTGCTGAAATTGCTAAGCATCAGGTCCAGGGTTCGCTTTCAAAGACGACCAGTGTTATTTGGCTTTTTCATTAGAAGTTCCTCAGTAGCAGTACGGAGTCTAGATTTGTGGCCGTTTGATAGCCATAAGGGCTCCTACACATAAACACGATACGACGTCGCATCGTGCTACGACGCGGCATCGTTTCACGATGCGACATCGTATCGTGGGAATATACGACGAGCACTTTCCGGGATCCATTTTCAAGACGTTATATTTCTTTTTAAAATGACACTCATTATTCATATTTGTAAGAAATGGATGCATCCAGTATCTTCTGTGTAACTGTTTCTTCTTTTTTCGTCTTCTTAATATCAGCACGAGGAGAACACGTCAAGTGCGGTCCATTTTTCAAGATTTACTGCGACCGACCTCACGACGAAATCGTGGCACGTTGCGATGATACGACGTCGCATCATGAACCGATGCCGTGTCGTAGCACGATGCGACGTCGTATCGTGTTTATGTGTGGGAGCCCTTAGGTTCGCCCCCATTACATAGAACCAACCTCAAAAAAAATCTGCCAAGCCATATCCCAGCCAAATGAAGAAATGAGAAGGAACGAGTTTTGATCACCACATTGCCGACTAGTATTCATCATCTGCTTAGCCCAACTTTATTGGGGTCGGCTTCCAGTCTAACCAGATGCAGCTGAATACCAGTGTTTTACATGGAGCGACTGCCTATCTGTCTCCACAACCCAGTTACTAGGTAATACGATACCCCTTGGTAAGACTGGTGGTCAGACTTTTGGGCTTCTGACTACCAGAAACGACTGTCAAATATCTACGAGCAGCTGCTGGGACCAACGGCTTAACGTGCTTTCCGAGGCACGGAGGGATCTCGATATGTAATGAATGGTCACCCATCCAAGAACCGACCGCGGCAAGCGTAGCTTAACCTGATCGATCGACCCGTGCGGCTGTTATTACTTAGCCACGAGCCCCCTTAGATATGGCATGAAAAAGTCTGAGGCGAGGCCTTAACTATGACTGGGCCATTGCGGCAGGACCATACCATGGGTAAAGCTAGTAGCAAAACCTTCGATCTACCCGTTCGGCTGTTATCATTCAGCCACGAGCCACATGGAACCAACATAGCTGGCGAAATGTTGGTGTATTATACAACTCTGCCTATCCTATATCAAACTCTGCCTATGTACATATAAGCGTAGTGATATGTTTATTTTCCTCTTTTCTTGGCGCCACAATAATTCCTCGAAGCCCGTAGTGATAAATTATATCAGCTTAGTGCACCTATGAGTGACAAGGTTATTTTATTACGTCAACTGATTTTATTATTCACATATAATTACATCACATATAATTATACCTATATACAAGATTATTATTGATGTAACTAATATTTATGTAACAATATAATTGAAAAGAGTGTCCATGGAGTTTCTTGCCCGTTCTTCTCCATAGGTACGAGTACTTACTACGCTTTGGAATGGGCAACTAGCTTCATATTTCTGACTGACCGACCACTTGACAATTCAAAAGTGCCTGTAAATGGTTTAATTGAAATAAATGCTTTGAGTTTGAGTTTAAAAGAATGCACACGTTTTCGTTAGCGCCAATCATGACTGAAACATGTGTGGAAAAACGCGACCCTGTATACGGGGACAAATTGAATTAGCTAGCAAAACTCCGCAGACGTGATGTGATAGGTAACGATATCAAACATGATAAAAAAATTTTTTTTTTTTTGTGGGGTCTTCGACCTAAGTTATATAGTGTATTCGGGTGAATTCCAACAAGAGATTTTTATGTGTCATTTCGGTGGGATTTTTTTATTTCAATGCTAACTACATATTTTTAGTGACAAATAAAACTTTAGCCTATTTTATAACATTGTGCGTGAGTGGACATCAAATTTCATCAAAACTTACATAAATATTTAAGGATGAATTTTTAAGAGTCCACTGAAACGAAAAGTGTCTACTGAAATGATAAAAATTACCAACGAAATGATAGACTGTGCACCGGAATGAAATAAATCCACCGAAATGATACAGCTAAGAACAACCGTGCCTGGCAGCCAGGGTTCCGTACTTCGTTAGGTTTGATTTCCACAAATTTTAGATAAGCACTGAGACAGGACACTACACAGTTATTTTAATATCATCATTAATATACAGATATTACAGTTAGTATTTCTTAAATCATTCTTTAAGGTTACAATAACCTCAAATAATGATATTAATGTAATGTAATGTTTTGTTATGATATGAATGAATTATTTATTTTACTTATATAACCTTTGGTAATTTTTCTGGTTGTTGTTGTGTGAAAATCTTGGAAAACTTTATCGTAAATGCTGGTAACCATAAATAAATATTTTTGTTTGTTTTTATACTAATACTAATTTACTTGATATATTTTCAAAAGAGTGAACGATGCGCGATTAGAAAGCTTAAAGTTTCGGATTAATATGATGGCTGCATTTGTAAGTTATGCCATTCATAGTAATACGTAATGTCTACCTGTTGCACTAAGAGAAAAATGCTAGGTATAATTTGATTGAGAATAGTGTTTCTACAGGTGTATAAGTAAAACTTTTAAATTAAATCAACTCTTATATTTTTAAAACACAATAAATGAATAAGAAACATTATAAAAATATCTTAGTAGTAATAGCTTAGTACTTTTAATCCTTTTACATTAACGTATGAAACATAACAGAAACCTGAAATCGAGATCACGTTATTCTTAAATTACTACAACAATAAAGAAACGTACTTAACTAAATAGAACAAAAACTAACAGAGTTTTGTTCTACCTAATTACTTATACATAATTGCGAATTATAGTTACTCCAATGAAACTGCCTTTCTGTGTACGTATTTACGAGTAGGTTCAAGTATGTAGCTTAAAAAGATTAATTTTTCATCGTGTTACTTTAATACACACAATTATTTCTCAAATTCACTAATCAGCCTCTTTTTATGACTACAAATATAGGCGTTTAATTTAGATATGTAGGTACCTACTAAACAAGTCTTCTTTAATTATCACACCACAGCACGTCTTTAGTATAATTACTATAATCATCAGTCTTCATTAATCATTTTAACTTACTACCTAAAACAAGTCATGCCATTAAATGACAGCAAATATGTAACAAACTAAATAAACTAAGTCCGCCTTTGTACAGTATTATTTTTTACTTGTGCATAAAGTTTTAATAAATAAAAATAAATAAATAAACAATAACAAAAATCAAAAAATATCCAAATAAGAAGTGGACGAAGACGAAGATAATCTTACTTTTCTCTTCTTGGCTGTAATCATGATTTCTTCTTCGCTGTCAATATTTCTTGTGTGTTCATACTTTTCAATAAATTCAGTAATAATATAATTGGAAATTGACATATTAATATATATTTATAAATAGACATAATAATACAATTAGTAATTATAATTAGAATATTTGTACGCCGCTGCCGGCAAGACATAGCGATCATTTTTAGAAACATTGACATCTGTACCTTTATATTTTTTTCACCTATGATCTACAAATAAAATGATTTGATTTGAATTGATGTTAGGCTTTTAAAAATTAGTTAATATAAAATTATATCAACTGTTTATTATATTAACTGATCATTATATCAAATAAAATTATAGATTTATTTGTTATATCTCGTAAAATTTAGAAATTTTGTAATTATATCAAATATTATTTACTCATAATAAATAATATAAAAATAAAGTCAAGTGACTTAAAATGAAGGTAAACCCTCGAAATAATTATTTTGTTGACAATTAGTAGGTATAATAATCTACACTGTGGTGACTCACACACCCATCACATTATCGTTGATCCGAACAAATGTGTATCTAAACTATATACATGTACTAACTACATAGATGTATATATTATATATCTTAAACACAAATAATACACCCGGATATTCTAATCTACACTGTAGGTAAAAGTACATTACAAAACTATGACTTAGTATTTGACACAAGGATCTCTAAAACTTTATGGTTTTATAATTTCGGAGATACATTTCATTCCGGTGGACTGTAATTGGTATAACAGTCCACCGAATCCACTGAAATGATAACACTGAGATAATAAAATAGTGGTTAGTTCTACATTTAACTCCGAAATAAAATTATTTAAAAAATATGAACACTACTCAAACAAAACAGTACTTACGGTGAATTTAATACACAATTTTGAAACAAATTAACGAATCTAGCACGAGTTACTATTTTTGTCCCCATATTACTGAAATGATAAACTTACTTTTTCGGCGGGAAACCGCAAGACGTTGGGACCGGTGCGTTCGCGCCGAGACCTTGAGCTGGACTGATCCGAAGTGAGGAAAGGTGAGAGGGGCGTAACAACGCAATGTTAACATGGCTAATCTACTAAAACTTACTGTCCTCTGAAATGATAACTTTTTTCCAGACAAAAGTTGACTGCCTGTCAAATCCATGAAAAAGAAGATAAACAAACAAAAATAGTTCTATTTGATCGAATATACGAGTATTACAATTTAATGATAACCAAATCGATTTAAATCCATATTACGAATGTATTTGCAGGGGAAGGTATTTTATGAGTGGAATTGGGTTCAGGACAGGCCACCGTGATGATAAAATAACACTTTGTATTATTTTTTTTTGTATATTAGAGGGTAGAAATCAACGTTTTTTTTGACGTGACAGCGTCTTATAATTCGATGGAGCCGGCTGCACGCACGAAAAAACATGACTCTTGCGGCGTTACCTCGCTCTGAGGCGTTCCATTTAAGGCTTGGAGTGCAAGCGAGAGCGCGGAACGAGCGACAAAGAGGCACAATCGGCCTCCGCGTTCGGCAGCGTACGACATCTGTCTCTCTCCTACTTGAGTGAGCGATGCGTCCGCGTGGACAGCTGCTATACAATAATACATTTACATGTTTTCGTCAAGTATGAAGTGCAGTGAAAAGTGAATGTGGTGTCAATTGTTTATAGCAAGGATAATTGCGGCGATAAAGGTAAAAATTTACATAATTGTATTTATGCGTACAAATAAATGTAACTTGATCAATTCAATTGTGATTTCCATTTACCTCCTTCTCTATATCCATACAAAATATCAATAAAAACAAATAAAATTAAAATTTTCTTTTTAAAATGCAACCATTCTATCAGTATTTTCTTATGACGTTGTCACGTTCAACTATCGTCAGTAAACCGACTTTACAGACAACCAATTTTTTTTTTGTCTAGGTAAAGAAGTGCTTACGTTGATGAGAAAAATATATAAAATAAAAAATCAGCACATTGCACTACCGTTCTCAGGTTTGCCGTGTATTTTTTTTTGCTTGGGCAATTCACCCATTCACTTCGAATATCAGTTAAAAAAAAACAGTTTTTTTTGCGTAAACTTCGCAAACGTGATTGGTATCGATATCTAAATACGATAAAACATATTTTTTCAACTCATACTTTATGTAAATAAAAAAAAACATCATATTATCTTTTTATTTTTATTTTATCGTGTTTCGATGTCGATACCTATCATGTCTGCAGAGTTTCTCTAGCTAGTTTAATTTGACCCTGTATATGAAAACATTCTTTGCCTAACCTTTTCCCTATGTTAGGGCCAGCTGCCAGTCTAAACGGATGCAGCTGAATTTTAGCTGCTATTTTAGGTGATGCGACCGACCTTCGCAACCCAATTAGGTACTGGGTAACTGGATATCCCTTGGTAATACTGGTTGTCAGACTTTTGGGCTTCTGTCGTACTCTGACTGCCAAGCTGTTCCACGAAAGTAGGAAAGCTGAAGCGACATCCAAAGGACAAGCATTATGACCAGGTCTAGTTCCTTCTCTATTTGAGAAGTTGCTGTTGATTCGTCGGTCAGTCGTATTGATTCCGATGCGAAAGAACCGGCCAAGTGCGTGTTGAGAGAAATTACTTACCACGCACAGTGAAGGATTCCCTAGTTAGGGTAAATATTTACGCATGTATCGTATTCAAACTAAAAAAAACTAAAATTAAACCATTTACAGGCACTTTTGAATTGTCAAGTGGTCGGTCAGTCAGAAATATGAAGCTAGTTACCCATTCCAAAGCGTAGCTATGGAGAAGAACGGGCAAGAAACTCCATGGACACTCTTTTAAAATATATTGTTACATAAATATTAGTTACATCATTAATGTTGAAAATAAGTATAATTATATGTGAGAACGATGTAAATAAGACGTACACGTTGAGTGTCCAGTGTATTTATTTTATCGAGCGCAAAAAGAAGGTTATATTTCAAAGCTTTTCCCGAAAAAACTGAAAAACGTAAGTTATTACTGCGGTTGTACTTAACCGAAAATAAAAAAGTCACTTTAAAACATCATTTAAAGTATCCAACTATATTTAAAAAAAAAATCATCCCTCGGTTACCTGCCCTCGGTTTTTCGTGATTTCATTGCGCCATTGTTTAGCGGTGTACAAAATACACCTTTTCAACTTTCAGTAATATAGTGCAGTCTCGCGAGTAAAATGGCTGTGTAACATACGGACGGACAGACGGAAGGGTTCTGTTTTTGCTATTTGGTTAAGGAACCCTAAAAATTATGATGCTATCAACGGTCATGCATACCTCCGTCTCCCTCTGGAACTGCAAAAATTATGATATGAATAGGTACTTCATACAATAGTCGTATTGTATTACCCAGTAACTGGGTTGTGGAGGTCAGATAGGCAGTCCCTTCATGTAAAATTAGACTTGACGCCGAAACTTATTGCAATTTATTTATTTGCCAAAATATAGGTACGTACATAATAACACGGTAAAATAATTTTAGTCTCACTATATTCGACTTATCAGTCGTGAAAATATTTCTAGAAAGTACATGCATAACAATATCATGAAAATTACATCAATGTCATTAATCATACACAACATAATCTTAATACAATTTACAGTCTTGTTTCGTTATTATTAATTAGGCACATTATTAGATTATATATCTCACAGTTAAGACAGTTCATCAATTTATTGATTAAATTTATAAATAATGTCAAATTTAAATAAGTGTTCGTTAATTTGTATAGTTATAAATCATGTCTGTTTAAAATTTAAATAGTCATCGTATTGAATAAAAACATCTGTCATAAAGCCAATTGTTTAAAGTTCTATTAGACTCTAAGTTATTCATTTTTCTTATTTTTTCCGGTAGTTTATTATAATTTTTTATCGCTTTGGTGTAGCAGTTTCTGTTACATAACTTTAATCTGCTTCGAGGTACTACCAGAGAATTTGTACTATTTTTCTTTTAAATTGGGCCTTATCATCCTGCTCAAAAAGTGATAGGTGGTTTCTAACGAATTTACACATTTCAAAAACGTATAGGGATGGGAGTGTAATGAATGATAAATGATAAATGATTTTATTTCTGTAAGTAGGTTTGAACAAACACTTTTACACGTCAATCATATTTTTTTTTAACTAGATGAGGTCGGCGTTTCCTATCTGACTACTCTGAGAAGAAAGGCCGAAACAAACTCAGAGGTCACAGTCTCTTTTAAAGTCCAGACAAAATCTTGGTCAGATCATGTGAAGGCTATGTAGATCGGTGTCTGCAATGGTCTTTTGAGGAAAGAACCACATAGATTGAGTGGACCTGTCCAGTCAGTGCACGCAATTGTCAGTAATCGTGCAGCTTTTACAAAGCTCTCTGGGGGTCTGTAGAGTTTCCCCATATAATTATTCCATACCTCAATACTGAACATACATGGCTGCGGTATACCATTAATGCTGTTTCTTTATTAGTTATATTTTTTATTTTACGAAGTGCGTAAACGAATTTGTGTATTTTTTTACAAACAAAATCTACATGAGATTTCCAGTTACAATGATTATCAATATTTATTCCTAGAAATTTTATTTAATTACTTCTTCAATGGTGTCATTGTTATATTTTATTGGCAAGTCTAATGTGTCTTTTTTATTTCTTTTGTTATTGTATGTCAGGTATCTCATGAATTTAGTTTTATCGGTATTTATTTCTAAATTATTTACAGATAACCAGTCATTTATACGCTTTAAAGATTCATTGGTGACGTTTATTGCCTGATCAATAGTAGCTTCTTTAGTTAAAACAGTGGTATCATCTGCGAAAAATACAATGTACTGATCCGTTGATTCTGGCAATTCATTTATATATGCTAAAAACAATATCGGGGCTAGCACAGTCCCTTGTGGTACGCCATAGTGATTCGTTAAGTTTGGGGACCTATAGGTTACCTGAGTGTTAGTCTCTGGATGCATTTTTACAATCTCTGTGCATTGTTTTCGACCCTTTATATAACTTTAAAAACAATTGCAGGCAGGGCCTCTTATACCGTGCTGTTCTAATTTACTTAATAATTTATCATGGCACACCATATCGAATGCTTTGGTCATAACTAGAAATACAGCTATAGGAATTGCTTTTTTGTGTAATGAACTGAGAATTTCTGTTATTAATTTAAAACATGCTAATGTAGTGGATTTATTTTTAATAAAACCGTTCTGCTGTTTAGATATAACTCCATTTATATCAAAAATGTTCGTAAGCCTAGCACACATTACTTTCTCAAATATCTTAGACAGAAGCGGTACCAAAGTAATTGGTCTGTAATTCCCCGCTTCTGTTTCTGAACTCTTTTTATGTAGAGGTTTTACGACGGAGAATTTTAAAGCATCAGGAAAGGTTCCGTTTTCCAAGGATAGATTGATTAAATAGGTCAATGGGTTTTGTATAGCAGGTATATTATCTTTTTAGAATCGAGTTGTAATACCATCATGCCCTGCAGAATTCGTATTTCGTAACCCCATTGTTATTTCATAAACGTCAACATTATCAACTGGTTCAAGAAAGATGGAGTTTGCTAACCTTCTTCCCATTCTTGGTTTGTTTTTTGGGTGCTCGATGGATTTTGGTTTCGTGATGTTTATGAAGAAGTTGTTGCAATATGTTGCAATATCATCGCCTTTGTCCAACATGCATTTTCCATCCGAAATTTCCTTGATTTCATGGGTTGCATTGTTTTGTTTTAGTCGTTCATTTACTATTTTCCATGTGGCTTTACACTTGTTTTTAGTTTTTTCTATAGAACGTTTATTTTTACTGCTTTGAATATTGGCAACACATTTTCTTAATATTTTACTGTATATGTAGTGTATTTTACCTTGTTTTGTCTACTTTTCTTTTTATAATATTCGTTTTGTAGTTTTCGCTTAGTTACAAAATACTTTTTCAAGCCCTTCGTAATCCATTTTGGGTTTGTCGAGTTTTGGTTAATTTTGACTTTTATCAGTGGGAAACAAAGATTAAAGAAGAGACAAATATCATCATGGAACAAAGAAAACACTTTATTGACGTCTGTTTCAGCAAGGATCGCTGAGAAAGACGCATTACTTAGGTAATAATTAAACTTATTCAGATTATCTCTACATAGGTCTCTTTTATATACAAACCAATGTTGTTTAATAAGAGTTTTTGTTGTTATTGATAAAGTTTGTCCTGTGTTGTGATCAGACAGTCCTAATTCGTGTACCTCCCCTTTCGCATCTTATAGAATATCACTAATTATATTGTCAGTACATGTTTTTGGTCGAGTTGGTTCATTTATATGGATTGTCAAATTATAATTGTAGGTACGCACGGCTACACATCAAGCTATGATTTTCCAGTATAAGCTGACCTCGTATTGTATAGGGTTTCCTTACAATGAGAGGTCAGTGTAAACTGGAAATATATAGCTTGATGTGTAGCCGTGTGTACCTATAGAATATTGATAACCTCATTTTTATTTTTAGTGTCAATTATAATGTCAATATTAAAGTCACCACATATTATATTATTATATTTATTATCTTTGTCCTGTGTCGTATTTAGTACTATTTGTAGTTTCCTAAGAAATATGTTCACGTCTGAATTTGGCGTTCTATACACACAAAATAAATGTATGCCATATGTTTGTAGTCGTATAGGTACCACCAATGACTAAAGACTCTTATTCTTTAGTCATTGGGTACCACATATTTCAAAATGTTTTTGAAATCAGACACTGGTGCCGATTCTCTTGTCACAAAATTCTCTAAACTAGACTAAAAATCACCAAAATTTTGTTTATTCCTGTCAAACGACGAAATCCCATTCTGAAATTGACTAAAGTGACACAACTTAACCAAATTTTAGTTTGACAGCACTAAGATGGCACTGAGATTATAATTTAGTGAATATGGCAATTTTGCTATTCTGAATTTTACGTTTTTCACCAAAAATTTTGATTGTTGTAACTAAATCTGCCTGTTTTTAATCGCGATTATAAAGGTGTGGAATAAAATTAGTTGTCACGAACTAAAATTCACACCAACACCTTGACTTCAGATGCAAAAACAGCATTGTATCTTTTTTTCTTTTCTTCTGCTTATATCTCGAAAACGGTGTGTCCCATCGCAAAAATAATGAAAATTTCGACCCCCTTTATAAAACTCCGAAACTTCTAAAATACAACGTGTTGGTAAAAATTTTTTTTTTTTTTCATATTTTCCATACAAAAACTGAAAAATTCCATACAAAACATGTCGAGGCTGCAAAATAATGCGCGCCTCCGGCTCTAAAAAAAAATCACGTGGTACGGCAAACAAGTACCACATGGAGTCGCAATTGCCAAATTTGATTTTAGATGTGTCAAAATTATTTTTTATACTACACCTGCTTGGAAAGTACCTTGATACTTTATCAAATTTACGGTAGAAAGTACGTCATTGCATATCGAACAAATATGCGGGGAGAAAACGCATCTGAGCGGGAGAGAAAAGTGTATGAAAATCCATTTCTTACGTGGTTTTTATTTTTTAATTTTGGGTAAGACTATGCGCCGGTAACCTAAATATCAAAAGCCAAAAAGTTTTTACAGTGCGTTTTTATCTCCAAGTTCGCAAAATGACACTGGCCACTAGCTGTGTGTTGGATGGTGTCGGGCTGGCAGTGCGACCCTGCGGTGGCAGGATAAACAATTTGAAAAAAGAACATGTGAAAATTGCAGACCCAGTTATTCCTCCTACATTATCGCAAACATCTCAAACAAACATTAATGGAAAAAGTGTTAAATTAAGCTTCACTAACTGCAACAATTTCAATATACTTACTCGTAAATTTCAATTAGTAAAGATTTAGTTTTTTATTTTCCTCGTAGGTGTAGTATAAAGCACTATGTATCACTCGAGAGAAAGTGCGATTCCCGATCTCGGGTGTTTTAAAGCCCTCGCCTACGGCTCGGGCTTCAAACGACACCCTCGACGATAATCGGTCACTTTCTCCTCTCGGTGAACAATGTACTATTTCACTCCTCTTGCTCAAAAAGACCGTCATTGTGGCATACCAGAGCGAAGAAAAAATAGCAATTCTTCCTCTAGGGGAAAAAGTTTTTTTTTTTTTAATTTTTGTGTGTCAAATGACAATGAGCCTACAAAAACGAAAAAGTCTTTAGTCATAAGTAGAATAATCATGAATATAGACTCGACTTATTACCTACTGTTTCATAAAAAAAGAACTTCATTTTATTTTTGAAAATGGAACTAAAATCGGCGATCTCTTTGGTAGAATGCATGCAATGCGTTGCGGCTGCAGATGAAAAAACAAAAAAAAGACATTGGCGCGAAATCTTTATAATTTTTCTCTAATTGCAAATTGAATTGGTAGTGACCGTAATTAATTTTACAATAGTGAAAATGTCATCATCTAGTGAGAATGGAGACCCTAATTTGCAAATAGAAGAGAAAGGAAAAGAAATAATTTTAATAAATTATACTACTTACATATTTCATAATAAACTACATATTTCATATTGTATTGGATTGTTTTATTTTCTCGCAATCGTAGTGAAAAGTAGAGTGTAACACACGGCGCTAAAAACCCATTAAAACTCGGTTTCTATTTACTCCCTCGCTAAAGCTCGGGAGTAACACTACCTCGTATATAATGGGTCATTTTTGCTCCTTGTATAACAATCTACTATTAAATTTAGAGATTTTATTTTGCAGAATAGCGTTAAGATTCTCATAGCCAAAAGTAAGGAATTTTAGTGTTATTTTAGTTAGTTTAGTTCGATGTACAACAGAATCGGCACCATTGTACTCTTATCCTCTGCAGTATAATAAGCTTATAGTTGAACTGCTGTATCTTTCTCTTGTTAGTCGTTTCTATGTTTGTAAAAATGTAAACGCGTCTACGATCATCACAAAGCTTTTATTATTGTATTGTTTTCTTTCCTAACGCGTAGGTATTTATTATTACTTATATACCTATGCTGTGGACAACGCTGTTGATTGCATAATTGTTAAGTAGCTCTTAAGTTCGTTTATTTGTATTCTAGATAATGTAATTGTTTGTTGTTCCAAATAAAAATAAAATGATTAACATTATCCAACCATTTTATGTTTTCGTATTCAATGTCTTGCTGTATCACTATGCAAACACCGCCACGTCTCTGATCTTTCCTGGAGTAGCAACTCACTAATTTATAAGATTTTAATCTCATGTTTTCTTCTTCTCCCGATTTAATAAAGGTTTCAGTTAGACATATACATTGTTTGTCTCGAAGTAAGTTTAGTGCCATTTCAATATCATCAGATTTATTTAAAGCACCAGCAATATTCTGATGAAAAACGACATGGTTTCCATGAGCTGTTTTAGGCGTGGTTAGACTGGAAGCCGAGCCCAACATATTGATTAGACCATTCCCGACTCCACGTCACACCAGGTTGTAACACCAGTGTGACAACGAGTATCTTTTTTCCTCGTCGTCACACCGCTAGTTTTATACTAAACTTTTTGTATGACAACATTACTGCTATGCTTGTAATAGATAAATCCCCCATCTACCTATCCTATCTAACGCATATTGGTCGACTTAAGTACTGTTTTACTTACTTAATTTAGATTAAACTAAAATTAATCCCACTAACGAACGATTAATCTAATGATTTTTAGGATATTGAATACCTATTTCAAAATATGTCTGAAATACGTAATGGACAACTCGCCTACAGTTTATTAATACCGTGTATTCTAGTCGTTTTTGGCACTCGCCGGCCGTTGTCGCGGCACGCACGCTTCGTTCGCTCGGCCTAACCTAACCTTTTTACGAATAAAGATAGAAAAAAATAATAGTCGGATGGGAACAGACAGTCCGAAAAGTGATAGAAGTATTTTAAAAGATACATAGGTACCTTATTATTAATTATAAAAGGTTTTGTAAGACCAACAGTGTGACGACGTGGAAAAAAATACTCGTCACACTGGTGTGAGTGGAGTCGGTCGCTGATTAGGCAGATGCTGAATACAACTCAAGAGATCGCCGACACGCAGTGAGCAAGCTTGGTGATCAATGCTCGTTCCTTCTCTGTAGAGGTCGTTGTTTTGATGATAAATGATAATTTAAATAAATACTACCTCGTTAGTGTAGTGATCGCAATTCCCGCGATTCCCGGGCCGGGCAGTTTTATTAGGTTTATCAGGATCTGGAGACTGGATTTGTGCCCGGTTGATGGCAATAGTCTCGGCCCCCTATTACATGGGACCGTGCGACATGTGGGTGAACTATATATACACCTCTGCTTAGCCCTTCAGATAACACAGACGTGTTGTCAAATAAATAAAACACATTATACATTTTTCTAAACGTATATTTATTAGAAACATAGCAACAATACCCTTATTTACTCTACAGTAATTACAAATGGCGGTGGACCACCTACAGGGCCGTCTGAAGCGCAATTAGGGTGCATTGGAGCAATCAGGGTACCAAGGAGCAACTCGGGAGCTTAGGAGCAATCTGGGTACACGGGACCAATTAGGGAACATGGTAGTAATCTGGTTGCTTATGAGCCATTTGGGGCATGGGAGCAATTAGGATGTATGGAAGTAATAAGGGAGCAACTCTAGGCATTGTACGCATTAAAGCATTTATCACGTTTGCAATTAAGAAATGCCTGAAATATTATCGATTATAAGTTTAAAAACCGGTCTACAGCGATTGTCGCGCCTCTGTTGCGTAGCAAAATTTATATGGAATGTGAATTTTGTTTCAACAATCATACGCAGATTGGGTGCGGAAGGCAGACAACCAAACACCTCTAGTTTATCTACATTTTTAAAATTGACTGTGGCTGCGATGAGATTGCGCCTAGATTTTGAACAATTTTAAATATGGGATTTTGGCGCAGCTTGGGCGAGGCCTATGACCAGCAGTGGACAGTGATAGGCTGAGTTGATAATACATCATTATAAATCTTTGGTTTTCTCGCCATCATAATATTACAGACATCGTTACAGTGGTGATCTTAAATAAAGAAATCTGAATGATTTATTGATTGCGATACTGTCTGGCGACTTTTGTGTCTCTTTTTTTTGCCCAAATTTTCAAATGAATTACTTTGCACTCGTGACGTATCGTATGACGGCCCTGTTTTTTTTTTCATTGTCTTGTACCATTTTTTGTTTCTAGTAACGCACTAGGCAAGCCGTGGGCGATTGTAACGTATTGATAGCCTTGTGCGCTTAGTGTATTTTTTTTTTAAATGAAAGCGAGAATTTCTTTTACACATTATTTCAAGAAATTAAAATCTATTCGTAGTCATTTCAAGACTGCCACAGTTTTCGGAAAAACAGCTACACTGGTGGAGTTGTCAACAGGGATCCCAGAATTGCTGAATATATCTTCGAAAATTCTTTAAAAAAATGCATTTTATTTTGGTACGTAATATTGAAAATATCAAAACGAATTTTTGAAAATAAATTTTCCATGTACCAAACGATTATATTCTCAAAACACCATTTTAAAAATCAATCCAAATAAATCTTATGTATTGTGTGTAAAAAAAAATCTTACTTCAAGTCACATAATGAGATCGATAGATATAATTGCGCTACATTTCAACAGGGGTAAAGGCAGTAACCATTGACATGATTTGTATTCCATTGCATTGGTATATAAATGATAATAATATTTGTACTTAATTAATAATAACATTTGTTTAAAATTATACAGTTAAAATTTAAAATTGCCAACGAATGAAAACTAATAACTTAAAAAAAAAAGTAACCCTCTTATTTATAACCCTTACATTCGTACGGTAGCTTCAGTTTTACCCTGAAATGGTAGGCATTACTAGCTACACTGATACTGTGTCTTGAAGTGAAAATAAGTAAATTATATTATATAATATAATAAATTAGTAATATTATTAAATAATATAATATTATAAATAAGTAATATTATTAAATAATATAATATTATAAATAAGTAATATTATTAAATAATATAATATTATAAATTAGTTAGTAATATTATTATATAATATTATTATATAATATTATATTATAAATTATATTATATTACACCCAAGGTACGTTGTGTATCTATTATCCCAGTTTCGAGTCTATTGTCCAGATTCGGGTTATTCCCGCTCGGTAACACCCTTTCGTCAACACTGTTGACGATCGGGAAAAAAAAGTTTCGTTCGTTCACAGTGTTGACGATCGGGAAAAAAAAGTTTCGTTCGTTCGCAGTGTCCATGAATGCTGGTTTTTATTTTTAAAATATGGAAATAAAAATAAAACATGTCATGGATTTTCAAATGTTTAATTACGACAAAAGTCTAGTTTAATTGATAAAAAATGTTGAATGTTGTTCCATTTGTAGAATTTAAGTTAGTAGATTGCAAACTTCCCTTTGCAGCAGGCAGGTATAGCGATGCCGCGCCGGTAGCCGGTAACAATAGATAAAATAAACAATAGATTCGCACACTACCCCCGACCGGTCTATTCTAGTACGTTATCCACCATGACCTTGAATTAGCCAATCAGAGCACTGCAATAATAAGTATCGTTCATTTTGGGTAGCTAATCCTGATTTATGCATCGTACATACAGTACATTATTAGTTCTAAATTCGGACATGTCGGAACAAGATTTAGCAGGTAGTTCTAGTGGAAAATCCGTGTTAGTGCGTATAAAAAGAAAACATGGGACTGTTTTACTTCATGGCGGTCGCCAATATTACACAAGAAAGGCGCATAAAAGTGGTTTAGTTATTTGGAGTTGCTCTCAACGTAAATTAAAGTGCAGTGGAGTTTTGAGAATTAAGGTAAGTGAATTACCATAGCATTTTACGTAAACGTCTAAACTCACTTTAGCTTTGTAAAAGTCCTATTATCGCTTTTTTTCACAATGATTTGTATGATGTTATGAATGATATATATACCTACCTAGCCTAGTGTGGCATTTCATGGCTTGGCATTGTTTAAAATACGATAACCAAAAATATCAACATATTTTGACATACCTACCTACCCACTCTTTTTTTTAATTATGCTGTGTTTGAAATATGCAAAACGTTTGTGTTTATTTTTAAGTTATGGCTTAATTGTAATGCATAATTCAGTTTCCAGATTTTATTAGCTTTGTTATATAAAAACATGTGTTATGTTTGTTTACATTGTCGGATAAATAAGATAAATGTAGTAGAAACGAGTAGTTAACTAGTAATAAGTAGTAGTAGTAATAATATTAATAAGTATAAAACAAAGTTTTAATGATAAAAATCAATCAATTTTAACATTTTATTAATTTCATTTCATTTTTATCTTATAATTAAATTTATTAATCTATTTATATATTTTGTTTTAGAACGACCAAATCATAGAAGAAACGCTTCATAAATGTACACCTAACTTTGAGAAAAATGAAATTGACGCATCGATTTATAATCTAAAACAAAAATTGATTGCACCAACGTTTCCAAGCGTACCAAAAACATATAACGCCGAAGTCGCATGTTTAAAAGATGCAAATGCAGAGCTACTAAGCAATTTACCAACATTTAGTAGCGTAAAGAGTTCACTGTATAGATACAGAAATTCTGCAGCAAAATTGCCAAAAATACAATGTAAAACTGTAGAAGAAGTACAAGTGCCACCGGATTACCGAGATTTTCTTTTGGCTGACTATACGTACGGCAACACAAGAATCATTGTATTTTGTACAGAAACAGCAAGGGAGATCATATGTCAACTAGAAGATTTTTACGCAGATGGCACTTTTAAAAGTTGCTCTCCTCCTTTTGACCAGCTTTATACTATCCATGGGGATATTGGAAGTACGGCAAACCACACAAATTTAATGCCACTGGTGTACGCTCTCATGAGTAACCGTACGACTGAATCTTACAAAATATTATTTATGTTGATAAAAGCGGAAATTCCAAAATGGAGTCCGAAAAAATTCAAAACAGACTACGAGAGAGCAGCCATGAAAGCCATTGTTGACGTTTTCCCTTGTGTTGAGCTCAGGGGTTGTTACTTTCACTTTAACAAAGCAATTTGGGCTAAAGGTCGGGAATTGAGTCTTACTAATACAAAAGACATAAAGAAAAGACGTTTGGTGGCACTCAGCGCAGTTCTTCCTTTATTACCAAAGTCTGAAGTAATGAACGGATGGGCTTACATCATGCGCCATGAAAATGACGATTCAGCTGTGAAAAAGTTTAAAGCTTATATGGAAAAACAATGGCTAAAGGATAAATTTATACCAATATGGAATGCATTCGGGGAGAAACACAGAACTACAAATTCTTTGGAGTCTTGGCATCATAAGTTAAACTGTACTGTAGGTAAAAAAGGACCCAATTTGTTGCATTTACTGCACTGTTTGTATGAAGACGCTGCTTTTTATTCTGTACGAAATCGTCAAAGGCATACTGAGACGCCAGTGACGAAAAGAATTGAAAAATATAAGATCAAAGACGAATTTATACAGGACGCTCAAATAGAGTTAATACATGGTGATTTGACAGTTGGACATTTCCTTGAAATGTTGCGAAATTAATTAAAAAAAAACTATGCTGCTGATTATAACTCTTGAGGTGAATTATATAGGGCTGTCTATGTTATACGTAGGCTAAGTCATAGAAGCAATGATATTGTTTACAATATCATTGAATAGAAGTCATAACTTTGAGTACCTATGTGTAACGAGTTGTGTCTCTGAGAATCTGAAATTTACTTTTATAGGACAATATTATGTAAATTATTGAAAACATGTGATTATCTGTGATAAAAATGCTTAGGTATTTACAACGCTTTCATTAAAAGAAATATATAATAATAATTATATTATTATACATATATTTATTTTAATTAAAACTTAGGTATTTACAACGCTTTAATTATTATTGTAAAATAGTTGATTATCTGTGATACAAAATTCTTTATTTACTTGATTATCTGAAATATTTTATTTTTACTGTTTTTAATTAGGTATATTTTAATTTTAGGTACTTGATATAAAAATATTAAGGTTTATGGTTTTAGTTTCGTTATTTAATTAGTGTAAATTAGATGATTATCTGTGATACATAATAGTGTACTTAGTTTTCATTAGTCACTTTCTCAACTATATTTGATTATGTTAAATCAGTGTCACAATTTTATTACTTATCAAAGTGTAAAATGGTTATTATGCACATGATGAGGCCATTTTTTTATTTTCTAGTTAATTGTGTATTAAAAAATCTAACATAATCCATTAAAACATTTTAAAAATCCATGACATGTTTTATTTTTATTTCCATATTTTAAAAATAAAAACCAGCATTCATGGACACTGCGAACGAACGAAACTTTTTTTTCCCGATCGTCAACACTGTGAACGAACGAAACTTTTTTTTCCCGATCGTCAACAGTGTTGACGAAAGGGTGTTACCGAGCGGGAATAACCCCCAGATTCCTGTCGATCTATTCAGTAAAAATCTAACCGTGAACACTTAGTTGAAGTGAGCTTGTAGTGAGCTGTCGTTCCACCTGATGCTAGCGATTGACACTATTGGCAGCACTATTGTTACAAAATAAATCGGCTTGGGACTACTGAGGACTGCATTACTTGCGAATCGAATCGCGGAATCTCACTTTTGCCACACTTGCGACAACAAAAGCAACGGGCAGTCTTTATCATTCAAGTTTATAAATAAGAGGGGTAGTAAAGCTGTTATATTTAAAAAGGGATTAACAAATCAAAACAAACATTTGGTAACCTTATTGCACTCTTAAAATCATTACACAGTCAGGGAAATTAATTGTTCAGCTTTACAGACTACGTCAATTTGCCTTGTTATATGTAATATGCCATTTCATACAACTGTCGAAGAATGACAGTTGCGAGTTTAATATACGGACAATTTAAGTTGGAAGTCAATTTGCTTCAACTTTGCTCCCTGACTTTAAAATATACCAAGCTTGGTGACATTGGCACAATTCTGCATTGAAATGGCCTCTACGTGGCGATATTTAAATAAACAGTCGACCTCGCCTCCTCGATCACTCTTTTTTCTGTGGGCAAATTTTCATGGATACCCTCCATCTAGGTAGAACGGAGGGTTAGAAAATAGAATAGAATAAAATACTCTGTTATATCTACACCATAAAATTACAGATATTAATGTAGAAATTTATGTCGGATTTCTACCGATAATATCGCCTCGGTTCCGTCCACTACCATAAGTTGGGGGCCCGCGAGACACTCGTACATTCCGGTGCACCCCCGAAACGTTAAATGTCACTTGCACGTCATAAAAAGACGAGGTCGATTTGTCTATGCGGCAGTTAGATAGTTTTAACTTAAATGAAGTTTCATTTTACTTACAAGGTCGACACACAATAATTGAACATTGATGTACACATTATTATTAGATAGCCAATTTGCCTCTAAAAAACATAAATTCTTTTACATGAACACAATTATACAATTTGTTTACCTAAATTATAATAATAATAATATAATTTTCATCAAAATATACAAATAAATATATTACAATAGATTTTTAGAAGCTGTAAATGAAATATCTTTACAAATCATCATTTATTTTTAGACAAACGCACATTACGTTTCGCTGTGTGTAAAATCTATTCTTAATTTTTTCTAAAGACAATTATTACAATGGGGGGCTAACCGCCGCACTCAGGATCGTCACTTAGTAATAATCCATCGTTAAGTTAACCGATCGAAACACAGAAACTCCGAAGATATCTGGCATCTCTCCCTGCGTTGTGTCCCGGTGGATCACATCCCGCTCCCTCTCACAGAGAGGAGGCCTGTGTCCCAGTAGTGGGAACATTATAGGCTGAGTATGCTATTCTTATACAAATACTGGAACACTCGTGCACTATAAGTATGCTTAGTTGGTTTGGTCATATTTAGAAAGATGACAGGCGACTAACAAAAGGTTTACAAGGCAGATGTAAGTGGAAACGCCGGGAGAGGACGCCCTAGAAGATCAAAAAGGTCAGGTGACTAGTACTCGCAACCAGCATGCGTGTATGACCAGATGAATGCAGACGTTAACGAAGCAGGAGTATGTTAGGATCGTTGTAGATAGCGCTCTGTTGTTTCTACCTACGCCCATGGGACGAAGGCGTGGAGCTTGTGAGTATTTGTATCAGTCAAAAATATGAGAGATTGAGTACATTTTCATTGTATTGACATATGCTAAGATATTATGCTGGTTTAAGAAAATTATTCACTTTAGAATATGTAACATAAATAACGCAAGACCTCATACAACCCGATTAGAGTATTGAGTTAAAAGCATAATACAATGACCAAAACAATATTTTTTTTAAAGCTAATTATTATTATTAAGAAAATAGTGTTGACCCTAGCATTACTTTATGAATTTAAAATTGAGTGTTGTTGCCTTGAAATAAGATTTAATTTTCTTTGGCTCGATTTGCGGTCAGTATTGCAAAATACATAAAATTTGAAAAAAATACCTATATGTATTAATAGTTACTGAAATCGATTCAGTAGTCAATTATGAGCAAAGTACTTTCAGGACTTGCGTTTATTCTGTTACACCTTGTATTTAAGTGATATCTCTGAGTACGGCAGTAAGAGACCTTTTCTTCAAACTTTGCAACTTCTGACAATCTATTGAAAAAAATACTGATTTATTATCACCTAATTGCAATCACAAATCACACATTATATACTAATTTTCTACATAAAAATAACAAATTAAACAAAGCGATGCACAGACATAAAACAACGCTAAGTTTAAGCCAAGTATATTTTAATTTAACACATGATAAACGAGATACTGAATAGGCGAAAATAATGTAATGTCCAGTCAAGGAAATTCATTGTTTATCAGGAAATCTAAGCTTTACAGTCTCTTACTAAAGCCCGTTGTGTCAAATTTATATATATGCCCCCCAGAAGCTATAATTTTTGACAAGAAATGATTTCTCGAGCTCGAAAAGCTATTGTTTAGAATAGCTGTAGGTACAGACACCTCAAGAATAAACTGTAAATCTGCTTCTAGGCGTCTCGTTTAAGGTTTCAAAATGCTTTAAATTTGGGCGATATATTTGTAAGCGATAGTTGTGCAACTGTAGCGCAGTATTCGTGGTACAGTTTCGATAACAGTAATACAGTAGCGAACAGCAGAAATGGCATAACAAAACCAAAAGCCAATTAATTAATAGAGGTATGAGGAACAGGGTGTAAAGTTCAGTCGTTATCTAAAGTAAAGGGAGGATCCTCCGACCAGATGGGTGTTGTGTCTGATGGGCTACTGCCCGATAATTGACGTCGCGACGTTGTATATATGCTAGCCGCGCGGTAAACTCTGCTTGCGCGATGCAGGATTTTGCGTGACGTCAGAGTGTAACGAAGTTCGCATGTGGCGTTGTAGATGCCGCCACAAATTAAATTCTCATTAATTGTTTCGCAAATTGACTACCAACTTAAATTGCCGGTATATCCAAATCACAACTGTCATTCTTTGACAGTTGTATAAAATTCCTTTAGCACGTCAAATTGACGAAGGGTAAATTTGTTTCCAAATTGATTGATTGTTTCGTTAGATCTTAGTGTGAAAACAATAATAGGTAGGAATTCTTTTACAATACATTTATCTCACGAAGCGACGCGCACTTTACTTGTAGTAACCAAGTGTACAAACACGCTGTGAATGTGTACGTGAAGACGAGTAGCGTCAGCACATAACACACACACGCACACACACACACACATACACACACACAAACTTACTAAATTTTTTTTTACAACATTCACGCAAGGTCTTAAGGTCTTCAGGTCCCGAACTAGGCAGAGCCTGTACTACGGTAACCTGATGACTGATAAACATACTTATATACATACTGACACAGGTCTAACAGACATGTTCATGCACACAAATGTGTGACTTGTCCGGGGATCGAACCCGGGACCAGCGGCTCAGAAGGCAGGGTCGCTACCAACTGTGCCAACCGGTCAGTCGCCATTGTCTCGGACGGTACCGATAGCTCCTGCGCTTACACACACATTCACAGCGTGTTTGTAAACTTGGCAACCACAAGTATAGCGCGCGTCGCTTCGACAGATAAAATACTGTAGCTGTGTAACAATTTCTTTCTAAACGCGATGTGCCATATTCACGTTGTGATACTGTAAGACCGCTTGGCAACTGTAGCGCCACAGTTGCGCCACAGTAGCGCCACAGTAGTGCCACATATCACCCAAATTACAAGCGCTCTTTTCATGTTAGGATTTCTTATCTTTACATACACAAATTTTGTACAGTTATCACACCACCATTTTACTAAATAAAATACTTTCAAACATATTTTATACACAACTTTAGGCCAATCTTGATGTATGTAGTTTTACGAGGAGATTTGGTACAAATTGAATTGACATTTTTTTGAGGATACAATAATTATTATTGGTTTGGGTGAAAAAAAGCACTTTACATCACAATATCATTATTATAATATGTACCTCAGTATTTTATCTTGGCTTTGTTTGCATGTAAGAATATTATAATTTATAATATACCAAAACTAGTACTTGAGGTATTTTTTTATAATCGCACATCTATTTGTCAATAATATCCAAAGAAAAGTGCTCATTTGTCAAAAAAAAAACATTTATTTTCATTTTATATACACTTTTGTTGGTTTGCAGTAACAATGAAATTGCGGTTCGCTAATGCGGAGCATCTCCAAATGTTTTATTCAACATAATCTTTTCTTAGGATAAATAGAAACAATGGTTACTTGAGAATGGGTGACTCTAGAACTACTTACTACCTACTTTGGGGTTAATCGAGCATAACAAACTTCAGCCAGCCAGTTTGTAATGGCGGTGCCATTTAACCAAAGTATGTGCCTGCCACCATCTATATTTCCTTCTACCCGTTAAAATTGAGCTTTGTGGTTCTAACTATGAATAAGACGTCATAGTATGCCTAGCCCTACTTGCTGTAGGGACAGTAAGTGAGATTCGTATATTCCGCTGTTGGTAAAAAATGTAGGTTTCCTTAAATTCGATCCGAGTAAAGTTTTCTGAAATTGATCTATGATATGGCGAGTTTCTTGTTCAACGCTAAACATATTCATAGCCAGAACACGCTGTGCAAAAACGTCCTTTGCTAGCTCTTACCAACACTGTGATATAAGAGCCTTCGATGACGATAGTGAAGAACTACTGGTGCACCCTGGTGACCATACCCCCCCGGTCTCAGCTGGACATAGGCCTCCCCAAGCACCACCACACCGACAGGTATAGCTATAGAATAAAAGGAATCCGACATGCATTGATGCATGTCGGATTCCTTTTATTCTATAACTGTTACATTTCACGAGCGCGTGTTGATCTTGTAACCCAAACCTTATATCAATACTTATAAAAATCACGTGACACGTTAGTGATGTTGTTTTAAATACCCATCGTGCAATTTCTATTTACCCCAAGAAAAGACTGTATTACGAATTAAATAAAATCTTTGCTTTCATAAATTGTTTGCTCAGCAATTTAATTCAGGCAACACTTGTAGCCCGCAACATCGCGCCGTGTTGCGATATGTTGAGCGATTTCTTGTAACTAAGCATTCATATAAATGACCCCCTGTTGAGCGATTGTTGGGCAACATATGGGCAACTATTTGTTGCTCAGTAATTATTATACTTTAAGGCACAGAGTATAAATAAATGGAGTTTATTTCGGTATAATTTGCCTGTCATGCAACTGGAACTCAGGAACGCAGTTTAGCGACAGAAATACATAGATATTTTAGTGAAGTCCCCATACGAATTCAGATTAAGGATCGAATCACATTGGCTAGAGCGAGAAGTCCGCTCGCAAGCATTGAAAGTGTTTATGGACTTTTTGAAAGTGTTTTTAGAGATAAGTTCAGCGTGCGTTAAGTGTCATTTCATTCTAAATTTATATTTAATTTTACTGTAAAATTTCCATTTATTTGAAACTCTGTCTCTTTAAGCAATTAATTCATATTTAAAACGTTCTTAACAATAATTTTGTACCAGACTATTATTTTTTTCAGTGACTATAAACAGAACTCACTACTTCTAAATCATTCTCTCATTCATTGCTATAATTTCTCCAGAACTTCGTGAAAGCGGTACAAGCCAATATAGTACAATATATTGTTGGGTAAGATCACATTGTTGCTTTAAAATTGATTTCGTAGTGAACACGCAGCGTTTTTGTGACGAGTTTTAACTGTTTCTTGAACTAAATTATGATCTTTGTGGTAGATAGAAGAAATGGTAATTTTAGTTATTTATTAAAAAACATTTTGAGTCTAAAATGGAACTCAGATTGACAGTAGAATCTGAGATTTCATACATTACTCAATTTCAAACACACAAATTCTCTATGGCACAATCGGTTAACAAAAGCGCTACGTTCCCACTACTTCGGCACTGCATTTAATAATATCATACAAATTACAAAACTCTCATCCAAACACAAACTTTACACAAAGCAAACACACTAATAACTAATAAACGCCGCGGTTACCTGCGTCGCAACTGCGTGACAACTGCGTGGCAACTGCGGGGCGACTGCGTGGCAACTTTCAACACCGCCGGTCGTTATTGTTGCGATATGCGATTCTATGCTAGTACCTATAGTAATTTGGTTTAAAAGGGCCTACTTTGTTTAAGCCTAGGTATTTCGCCTGTTCGTCGGAAAGTTCCGTTAGATGGGCGTCGAACGTGGGTAGGTGAAGGCTTGCCACGTACTCGTCCATTTTCTTAGGTAAAAGGTATACGTCAGCCTGCAACAGAAATTAAATATTTTTATGAAAAAATCCTTTGTTCTGTCGACACTTTCAAAAAAACATAGATAATTATGCCATCCAACATCATCAGTCTAGCCTGTTCCCCTCTATGCGGGGGTCGCTTTCCAGTCTAAGCGGAAGCTGCAGAATAAAAGTATTCTATGGAGCGACTGCCTATCTGACCTCCACAACCCAGTTACTGGGTAACACGACCTTTGAAAAGACTGCTATTCAACTTGAAGGCAGTGTCAGAGAGTTCTCTCATACGGAGACGATGCTCGCTGCAGCATTATGTCATCTCTACCAACTAAAGACATCGACTGACCAAGACAACACATACGTAAATAAATAACATTACGCCTGTAATCCCGCGAAGAATTAGGCAGAGGTGTACCTATAGTACTCCCACATTTCTTTAGCTATGTTTAAGTCCCATGTAACAGGGGGCGAGCCTATTGCCATCACCCGGGCACAACTCCATACTCCTGGCTGCGACTGATAAATTCCAGATGGAAAATCCCAGTGGCACTTTCCCGACCCAGGACCTCATGCTGCTCTACAGTAGCTACCAGGTCAAACGAGGCAGATTAAGACAAAGTTGTCCAAAATATATTGACTTTTTTTTAACATAAATAAATGTACTCATGTGGAACTAAATAAAAGCTTGTAATATGACAAACAAGGACAGTGATCTTGTGACCTATTAAACACACATATATAAAGCACCTGCCCCACCGCCGTGGAAGCGACAGACTAGCTATCAACGATTTTCTCGCTCAAGAAACGTGCAAAAGATTGTAGGTCCCGTCTAAAGAAAAATGTACATGTATTAATAGTTGATCGCTGACTGTTCACACTGCCTGCCAAGAGCTGTCAAAGAGAGTACTCGCTCAGCGATGTTCGCTTCGCGGGCAGAACACTCACTGAGACTCACGCTTAATACAGACGCATACCAGCGAGTAATCGTTCGTCGAAGCCCGAACTCGCTGCTTGTTGCTCGCCAACTAGTTTTTACTTGCTAGCTCTACTCGTTTCTCGTTAATCGCCGGTGGCAGGACAGGTGCCTAACACTGCGCCTGTGCAGGACACCCACATTTCGCTACAAATGTTTTAGTTCATAGGGGGCGAGCCTTGCCATGAACCGGGCGCTGAAAAACTGAATTACACCTTGGGATCGAACCCAGGAACCCCGTCGCACTGGCGACCAATAGACTAAAGAGGTAATCAAAACACGTACATACTAACAAGTGATACTACATATATGACGAACAAGTGTAGTGAAGTCGTGACCTCTAAAACACTTTAACAATAAGGTCGTTTTTAGCAGCATGCGGATTTGCCCGCAGGCGTTGCACCCGCAATGCACCTTATCATTATGTGTCTCCTTTGTAAAAACACATCGTTACCTCGCCATTTCCCATAAATGTTTGGGTTGGCTTCCAGTCTAACCGAATGCAGCTGAATACCAGTATTTTTAAGTGGAGCGACTGTAATTCGACCTCCACAATCCAGCTCCCTACTGGGGTATCATAATAGTCACATATTATATAAAGGTGTATTACGGGGTGCCCCCCGCATGCGGGCTAATCCGTTATATTAGTAAAACGGCACGACTTTAAAAACGCCCTAAGTCGTGAACTCGTGACCTAAAAAGACACTCACAATAAACTAAGATACAACAACAACAATTAGGACACCCAGCTAGTTGTCATTCACTCGACTTACCTGTTGTTCCTTCAATCTTCCAGTCTCTTCCTGCAATACAAAATCATCTAAAGCAGATATCTACATTCTACTATAGTCTAATGTTTCCGAACGCATTCAACCCTAATCTCTTCAAAGTGAGAGTGAACAGGCTTCTTCTGGGTAAGCTCACTCCATCGTCGACTCTGTCTCTGTCACCACTGACCTAGACTAGAGCCAAGAGCAAACCCATCTTAAATAAAAAATATCTCCTACTTTTATACTGCTTAAAATGTTAATAAGGGAAAAAAATCATTACCACCCACTTCACTAAATGAACTGAACCTTAACCTTTTGACCGCCACGTCAAAAAAGAAAAAGCGTGCCCTCGGCGCCAAGCTATGAATTCATCCTTTAATACCTACAACATAGTAGTGAGTTCGAAATTATATCGATAAAGCACTAACTATTTATTTTTTAACCTACAGTATGTTTTTAATAAAAAGTCTATACCGGAAAAATATAATACAGGAGTTTTATTTCATCCCGCTTTGTCCTTTAGGACAGAAATCATAATGATATGTGTCACAGTTTCGGCGTTGAATCCACAATTCAAAACAAAAATCGATAAAACCAAGTCAATACCATCACAGCACTATGTTCAATCTTGACGTACTTTCTTGTCATCTTATGATGACAGTGGCGTAGCTGGCACGGCTTTTTTAATTTACTCGCCTCTGCACTAGAGGTGCGCAACCGATATTTATTAATAATATCGAAATAATAATAGGTACCTATTTAGTTCTAATAGTTTCGTATTTTTCGTTAGTTTCGTTTCACTGATATTCTGTTTCATATTGTGGAAAAACTTTTGTAAATAGGCGTCAAAAGGTTAAAAAAAATCTCGAAATATTTCCTCTAAATTCCCATATACTGCTCCCGATTCCTCTACACTCCTCCTCATTCCTCCAGACTAACGCATCCTCCTGCATACACATTAACGCACTACAACTTCATCGGTTTTCTTCAATTCCTATATGATCTGATCTCTAATAATAACTAGATAATAATCTACTACTTAGTTCTCAGTAATTTTTTCCTCAGTCTTACTCCTTATCTTTTTACCCATTTCCTCATGCATCCAATCATCCAACTCTTCACCATTTCCTCCAAAATCCATCCTCATTACTTTAAACTCCCTCAATTCCCCAATATTCCTAAATTTCCCCAGATTTTTATGTCCCACTTGACCAAACTATTGGTCAACCCTTTCTGTCTCATTTCTATAATTCCTCCCCATGTTTCTAAACTACGTCAACGTCATTTACATTGCTCAGCTTGTCGTATCAACATACTTTTGAAACCATCTCCTAAATATCATTATTCCTCCACATTACTTCACACTTCATAGATTTCCTACATATTCCTCACTTGATCCACATTTATTTTATACCTCACTTAACCATCTGTTGAGATGAGGAAAACTGACTGCAGGAGAAAACCGATGCACATTATACTGGACTTTTTCCTAATATTTTGCAGTTCACGTGGATATTTTTACCGACGCAGTTCGTCTCCCAGTTATCCTCACTTTTTAAAATTTACACATACTTCTTGACAGTGACGGATGCGTTTCAGTGTATATGCAAGATATTTAATACTTTCGCTAAAGGTAAGAATTAAACAATTCGTTATAATATTATTTATTATAGTACGATCAGTTTTTATTAATTAATTAAACGTAGTTTTGTTTCAGGTGCGGTCGTCGCGAGGCACGTCGTCTACACCATCCCTCCTCATTACTTCACAATTCTTCACCTACCTCTTTGCTACTTGATGCCTCTCCCCCCTTAAATTGTTTCAACAGGGCATACCATATCTGAACTCCTCCCCCCCCCCCCTCACCTTGTACCGGTGGTGCGACGCGTTGTACAGCTCGATGAGCACCAGAGCCGTAGGATTACATAATCCTTGTTATTCCCCACCATTACCATTCCCCCTTATTTAATGACACTCTCCCTCATTGTCTGCTCTCCCCCTTGTCCCCACTAGTCCCCGGCGGCTCCGCCTCCCCCTCACCTTGTACCGATGGTGCGGCGCGTTGTACAGCTCGATGAGCGCGAGCGCCTGCGTGGCGGCGGTGACGGACACCACGAAGGAGGGCAGCGAGGAGCAGCACAGGTTGGCGAGGCGGCCCTCCGCCAGCAGCACGATGCGCTTGCCGTGCGGCCAGATGATGTGGTCCACCTGCAGGGGAGGTTATAGTTCTATAGTCAGTGCGGGACTCATGTAATATTAAAAATCTATTTAAAAAAACCGCCCACGTTCGAGTTGGACTCGCACACGAAGGGTTCCGTACCACCGAACCATATTTAACACTACATTTTTTTTAACGTGTGTCTTGTATTTTTAATTTTATTTTTATTGTTTGTACTTATAGCAACAATGGAAATACACACTGCAAAATTTAATAGTTTACCTATTACGGTTCCGCGTACATGCGGTACGCGTATAGGTCCGGCGTGCGCAGAGCGTGCACGTCTATCTCAGTGTGGCTGTGTCTCACATTGCATACGACGCAGCCAATCTTCCTATTATATAAAACATTACCTGACTCCTCACTCTCTCCCACAATAGGTCCGGCGTGCGCAGAGCGTGCACGTCTATCTCAGTGTTGCTGTGTCTCACATTGCATACGACGCAGCCATTCTTCCTATTATATAAAACATTACCTGACTCCTCACTCTCTCCCACAATAGGTCCGGCGTGCGCAGAGCGTGCAGGTCTATCTCAGTGTTGCTGTGTCTCACATTGCATACGACGCAGCCATTCTTCCTATTATATAAAACATTACCTGACTCCTCACACTCTCCCACAATAGGTCCGGCGTGCGAGAGCATGCACGTCTATCTCAGTGTTGCTATGTCCCAAGTTGCACACGACGCAGCCATACTTCCTATTATATAAAACATTACCTGACTCCTCACTCTCTCCCACAATAGATCAGGCGTGCGCAGAGCGTGCACGTCTATCTCAGTGTTACTGTGTCCCAAGTTGCACACAACGCTGCCATTCTTCCTATTACATAAAAACATTACCTGACTCTTCACTCTCTCCCACAATAGATCTGACGTGCGCAGAGCGTGCACGTCTATCTCAGTGTTGCTGTGTCCCAAGTTGCACACGACGCAGCCATACTTCCCTTCCTATTATATAAAACATTACCTGACTTCTCACTCTCTCCCACAACAGGTCCGGCGTGCGCAGAGCGTGCACGTCTATCTCAGTGTTGCTGTGTCCTAAATTGCACACAACGCAGCTATTCTTCCTATTATATAAAACACTACCTGACTCCTCACTCTCACCCACAATAGGTCCGGCGTGCGCAGAGCGTGCACGTCTATCTCAGTGTTGCCGTGTCCTAAATTGCACACGACGCAGCCATTCTTCCTATTATATAAAACACTACCTGACTCCTCACTCTCTCCCACAATAGGTCCGGCGTGCGCAGAGCGTGCACGTCTATCTCAGTGTTGCTGTGTCCTAAATTGAACACGACGCAGCCATTCTTCCTATTATATAAAACATTACCTGACTCTTCACTCTCTCTCACAATAGGTCCGGCGTGCGCAGAGCGTGCACGTCTATCTCAGTGTTGCTGTGTCCTAAATTGCACATGACGCAGCTATTCTTCCTAGTATATAAAACACTACCTGACTCCTCACTCTCTCCCACAATAGGTCCGGCGTGCGCAGAGCGTGCACGTCTATCTCAGTGTTGCTGTGTCCTAAATTGCACACGACGCAGCTATTCTTCCTATTATATAAAACACTACCTGACTCCTCACTCTCTCCCACAATAGGTCCGGCGTGCGCAGAGCGTGCACGTCTATCTCAGTGTTGCTGTGTCCCATGTTGCACACGACGCAGCCATTCTTCATTCTCTCCATGTGTTCGCGTGTGACTACGCCTTTGTTGCCTGTTGCTGTTATTACGATGTCTACTTGACGTATCACCTAAAAACGGGAGTATTTCAGGCTGTTAATATACAGAGTTATTGGTAATTATGTCGGCATTCCATTAAGGGGATGTAGGGGAGGTCATTTGCAACCAAATTACCCCTATGCAAATGTCAACCATTTCCGAGTAATTTGACATCTTATATTTTTATGGCGGTACACAACTTCGAAAATCTAATAAAAAAAAACCATGATTTTTTAAAAATTATTATTATCTGCTTCTACTTCAATAAATAATGAACCCTAATAAGACAATTGTCTTCAATATTTTTTTAAACAGAGCACACAGTTTTTTTAATTTGAGCAGGTTATTTTAAATGGTTGATTTCTGCAAAAAACATGGCTATACTTTATCGACAGAACATTCCAAAAATATTTATTTACTTTATTTTATTTTATTACTTTTAAGAAGGCTTAGGTACAGACTAATTACAAATAAATAGGTAACAACAACATATCATCAAGTTGCTAATAACAAGCCTCCACAGATATTATATAGCATATCGATTACATAAAGCCGAACAATTAAAGTACATAAGTGAGTAGGTTAGGTTAGCTAAGTTATATGCTCAGAATACAGAACAAACCAGAAACCGCGCTCAATGATAGTTGCATATCCCGTATTGTGTCCAAAAACAATACGTCAGTCCCCCGCCAGCCCCACTTCCCGCCCGCGTAATGTTGCTAGCCCTGGAGCAATTCCCTTGTTAATGGGGTAATCTTATGACAGTAGAGAAAAGGTATTTGCTAAAAAATAATACGGGTATATGGGAATAGGGTAGTAATACACTAGCGTTATACTCAACTACGCAACTATTATTCACACATTTCATGCAGTTAGGTACTATAAAATCTGATGACTAGAGAGGTGTTCAATGTTAGTTACACCTACTATGCACTATAAATAAAACACAGGTTCAATAAGGTAAGTAAAGGTTTTATTACGTTCCCTTTTGCTGGTTTAGCTTTTTATAATACTGTCTTTTAGAATCTGGAGTTTTCCTCAGTCTTTTTAAACCACCCCTTGTGTCATAAAAATATTGCTCTTCAAAGTGCATTGAGCAAATTACGCTCCGGCTAGATGGTTTCCAAAACTCATCTAACCCATTAGTGGCCAAATCAAAACTACAGACCGGATTTTCAAAATTCTTTTAATAATTGAAATTTAGTAGCTACAAGAGATAATAGTTTCACAAAAAAAAAACAAATAAATTTTTTTTCATGAATTTTCAGTGGTGTTCCCAAATTGGCACAATGGCGCCTTATGAGTGAAAATTGGCGAAACACGATTTTTCAATACACAGGGTTTTCTTGCACTTATTGCAACTCCAGCGACCTCTGATATGGCACACAGCACATCGCACTCGTTTTGGAAGCTTTTCAGGGACGTGATCAACCCCATCCAACAGCAAACTTTCAATATTGGATGATGAAGGGCGAGCAGAACATCTTTGGGGTGACAGTTTGAGGTAGTGTCTGGCGACACTTCGGCGGAATAGTAATTGGTCCATTTGCTCTTCTTTGGCGATAACGTGCAATCGCCATGCATTTGACATGGTCATATCAATCATATAAGTAAATAAGACCCACCACCATTTTTTGCCGTGTACGCCAATTCTATACAGAGATATGGATTGGTCCAGTTCATCCACTCCGCCCATACCTTTATTATAATTTTGGAACAGATGAGGAATGCTCACATCGACCTTTTCTCTTTTTTCGCTGCACCATCTTTTTACAGAACCTACTGGCTCATAAGAATCGTGATTGGTCGCCATAGTGCAAATACTATTATCTTTCCAGCGAACCAACAGAAGCTCATTATTTTTATCAAATCTGTAATCAAATTCAGCTCTTGCTTTCTTCATCATCTCTTTTGCATTCGATAGCGGACATTTTTTAGTGCGATATTCACGGATAGTTCCTGTGGCACGGTATCCTAACTGCCGTAGATCACACAGCAAATCGTAGCTAGTAAAAAAATTATCAAAATATACCTTGTGGTTTGCAGGATTTGTAAATAATTTATTGAGCAAGCTTTTTACAACTCTAGTACCTAATGGCTCCGTGTTAGAGGTAGTCGACTTTTCACAATATATATCGAAGGTCCGCTCGAGCTTGCTGCAACCCAATTCTTGTAACCAAATCGTACAGGTTTACCCCGAATGAACTGTTTCGCCGGATGGTGGCCGTCATATTTTTTTCATGGATTCATCAATTGACAAAGTTTCATGAAAAACCCCATTGAATAATTTTTTTCATCAATATGTCACTGAGTTTTCTTACTTTGAACATCTTGTCTAGTGTACTTGGTGCATCAATCATAGCATCATGATGCTAAACTCAGCAATCATTGTAAAAACTTCGTCGTCAAAAAGCTTCTCAAATATTGCAACGGGTGTCAAACCTTGTAGTTCCTGTTTGACGCGATTTTCGAGAGCTAATATATCGTCAGTTTGTTCAAAGGTTGTCAAGTAATTAGGTGAACACTTTCGCCAAAGCGGAAGACTGGATGACTGTTGGCGCGCGGAGACAGTGGGCTGCTCTGGTTGGGCTGATCTAAAGGAAGGTCGTGACCTTTTAACAGCCAAAGGTTCATCATCACTGCTATCCTCTGATTCTAGGGTACCCACATTGCGAACAAATACCTCAATATTACCTAGGACATCGTTTGGTAGGGTACTAGGTGCCATATCATCATCTCCTTCGTCAGTCACAACGCTTGGCTCTGGTGTAATGATGGCTAAATCATACCCCAAGCCGTCGTCGCTATCCTCAGCTATTGTGCTGATAGCTTCTTCTAAGCCCCTGAAGTCATTAGTACCACTAAAATATTGCTTGCAATTCATATTGATTCTGTAAATACAATGGTTATTTTTAGTACACTTGTAGCCGTTGTACCCAAATTGGCACACTAATATTTATGTCACTATGTTTTTATATACATGTAAAATAACTGCAATAAAATAACTTTAGATGTTAGATTAGGTACCTATTTTACGAAAATATAAACAATATTCACGATATTCATAATCTGTAATAAATTATAAGAACAAAATTACACTTTCCGGATAACGAACTTGAATGTATCCAAAACGAAAGATTTTTGAACCAATTAGAATAATCCGATGTTTTTACCGAATGAACACACCTTCGACTGCACAGCAAAGTAACACAATATTAACTATTGTCAAAACTTTTTTAATCTACCCTCTTTTATTAAGTGTTCCCAAATTGGCACAGTGGTCAAGAAAGGGCTAACCGTGCTCTTTGTATGATTTTCATCCAGTCCGATTTTCTCTGTTCGTCAGCAGGAAAACTAAAATGACAAAGGTTCTATAATGGACAAAAATAGTACCCGCAATAAATAAAAAAGTGGGTAAAAATTTCGGCATAAATGGCAACACTCACAAAACGGACGCGTCATTTTCTAAGTCAATCAGATTATTAAAAACAAATTCAATAATTAAATAAATATACTTTTACAGTCGCTACTTACAGGTGAAATGTGATCCCATCCTGTTTCTTCGTAATTCCAGCCGCTTTTTTACACGTAGGAACAACATAAGACGGCATTATAAAATTAAAATCGATACTCGTCAATACTTCATGACACGCCACGCGCAAACGAGGGACTAATCGCAGGAACGTCATACCACTCTAGTTAAGAGTGGTTTTAGTTGCTTCAGTCTGAAGCGCGTTGGCGGTTTCTGGTTTGTTCTGTATTCTGAGGTTATATGTACAATTTCTCAGCTATCTAACGAGATACAATAAGATAATCTTCAGAAAAATATATAATGCCAAATTACTGGAAAATCATTGACATTTGCATAGACCACGCGACTCGAGGCTCGACACACACTTTTTGGAAGGCAAAATTACATAAGACAGTCCTCCAAAACGCCCGCCCTTCACCACTTCCTAGTGCTTCAGCTGGGAAGAAGGGCAATTAACTCCTCAGCATTAAATATAAGTCTGAAATCGCCGACCCGTCTTGAGCAAGCGTGGTGATCAATGCTCGCGCCTTCTGTGTATGAGAAGAGGCCTTTATTTGCAAAGGCCTCAATAGGCTGAATAGTAAACGTTTAATCACTAAACTAGTTCTATAATCTCTTGTATTTATTCTTTACCTACCTAAAATTACAATAACCAAACATTCAATATTGTTTTTCTAATTCCCGTGTATTCTTTTCGTTTGCGTTTACATTCTGTGACTACTTTAACTCACACACTGACATATTAATTGGTTACATAATTTGGGAAATCGTATACTTTTACAATGTTTGTAAATATGTGAACACCATGTATCTATAACTTAATTAATTTATTTATCATTGCTACGTTTATTAAATTCTTTTTACCTATTTTGGTAGGGTATTTTTTATTATAGGTGCATCGCCTTCACATATAATTAATGTATAAGTACAAAGTATTGCAACACATTTTAAAAGAGTAACGATGGAGTTTCTTGCCCATTCTTCTCCATACGAAACTACCTTTTGGAAGGGGCGACTAGAATCAATTCTATTTAAATGTAAATGTTGACGTTCAAAAGTGCCTTTTATGTGCCTATTTGAAATAAATGCTTTGACTTTGAATTTGAGCACGAACGGGTTTCGAAAAAAAATGCTTTATTTCCTTTCTTATTTAATTGTACTCGGCTATTAATTATAATTAACTGGTTAGTATTTAAATACATTTTAGGAATTAATGAAATGGGTAATAAAGTAATGTGTATCTCACCTCATTTAACTTGACAACTCTGAAGCCATCCATGGCGGCTTGCAAAGCACATATGGGGTCGATTTCTGTCACGTACACCTGAAATTATACATTTGCATTTAATTACTGTTATTTACTTAATAATCACTGTCTTATTAGTCGGAAGCTCGAATGCTGACCCTCCTCCCGGGCTATCCACTAATAGTCATAGAGATAGTAGAGAGAGAGACTAGTAGTAATAGAGATTTCATTAGAAATAAGCATCACCTTTGTACCTATTTTTCTGTTTTTTTTCTTCTTGTCTGTTTATCTATGTGTGTACATAAATGGTTAAATAAATAAATAAATAATAAATAGTCGGATCGGACAGTCCCTCGAATTTATTACCTCCAGGAACTTGTTATCTAAACTAATATTAAAACGAGCAAAGATTTGATTTTTTGACCATTTGTTTGTTATGATTTACCGCTAAAACGGTTAAACGGATTTGGATGAAATTTGGCACATGGGTAGACCATGATCTATAATAGAATAACGGGTACCTTTAATCCTGATATTCCTACGGGATCAGGACTTATGAGGGTGAAACCTATAGATATAACAAATAGCCTATACATATATAGCGAAATAACATAAAATCACCCTGAATAGATTAATGAGGAACAGGGAGTAAAGTTCACTCATCCTCTATATCCATAGAAAAGGGAGGATCTTCGACCAGACGGGTGTTGTGACTGGTGGGCTAATGCCCGACGATTAAAGTCAGGTCGCGCGGTAAACTCTGCTTGCGCGATGCAGGAGTGTCAGTGTGATGCGTGGTTCGCATGTGGCGATATAGATGCCGCCACACCGGTTTTCCTCGAGGGGCGAAATTTATTACACTTCTACTTATCCTTTTGGGCAACACAAGCTTTACTTATAGTCACTGGTTAAAGTTAAGTCATGATTAACGTCAGAGCAACCATATTTTTTTGACGTTTATGTTTACAACGATTAAAAGTAAAGGGGTTGGTGTAACATTAATAATTTTACTTACAACACAGCCCAGCGCTTTCAGCGCTTGGCAACAGCCCTTCCCGACCTCTCCGTAGCCGCAGACTACAGACTGTTTCCCGCCAAACATCAGGTCTGTACTGCGCTTTAGAGCATCGATTATGCTTTCTCTGTAATCAAAAGGTAGGATAGCTACTGTATTATACACGGTGATTTTTAATTCACTGTTAACCTTGCAGGAGGTGAAATAACTCATGACTATAAACAACTCTTACTATGAGACCAACTACGAAATACCAAAAAAAATACATCTGTTGCATACATTTTCATCGGATAAATATTGCATTTTTGTATGAAACAGCTGATATTTTTTTCGACATTTCAGAGTTGGTCTCATAGTAAAAGTTGCGCATAATCATGAGTACTTTCACGCCCTGAAAGGTTGACAGTGAATTAAAAATCACCGTGTATAGTAGGGTTGGCAGCCCTAGTTGTGGAGGCCAGATAGGCAGTCTCTCCACGTAAAATACTGGTATTCAGCTGCATCCGATTAGACTGGAAGCCGAGCTCAACATAATTGGCAAAAGGCAGGCAGATGATGGCAACTGTGGGACAGTTGACGCCTAGGTAGTTTAAATCAATGTTGCACCATGTCCTTTGGCAGATGATGAACTCACCGACACGAGTACAGATTGTCAAACTTGGTCTTGGTGACGCTATCGTTGACGTTCATGGCCGGCACGCACAGCTTGCCAGCTTTAGATAGTTGGTACAGGCGGTGTACGCCTGTAACGCTTTCTTCGACAATTCCTGGAAATAAAGAGGAAAATGTTTAACACTTTAAAAGTATATTAAGCCACTAAACACTTAAGCTGGATAAAAAAATATCACCAATATTTTACTAGAAAATTTTCTACATTAATCTTCATATTCTTCATAAATTTTGTCCCAATTCTATCTAGTTTTACTTAATGGTAAGTATCTACGAGTAGTTTATGTAATTTTGTTGCATTTCTTTAAATTCTTGAAAGTTGAAGGTTTTTGTAAGTAAACAGATTTTATTTATTTATTTTCATCACATTTTGCGTAGTTATTATATGTAATTTAACCTGATTTTATGATTGTATGTGTAATTACTAGGACTTTAATAGTATTAGGTTATTAATAATTAAATCGAGAGTACATTATTACGTAAATCGCCAGTCGACCATTATTAGACTTCATGTATTATGTCAGAAAGTCTTTTATATTTTAGAAGTCCACAATTATGAGTAGCAACTCCTGCATGATCGAGTAGCGTATGTGTATAATTTTAGGAGCAACACAATAATGTCGAACCTCCGTTGTCATTTTTGGTAACAGCATTTTGCGGGTACTATTTGACGGCACTGCGTTCTTTGCAAACTCAAGCTTAATTCCCTACCAGAATACTGGCAGTAGACCATCTGTAGACCACAAGTAGACTTTCAGTAGACCATCAGTAGACCAACAGTAGACCATGAGTAGACCAACCAACCATTAGCCCAAACCTTTAATATGTTTGAAGACAGCGGCATGTTTCTTCAGGATGAGATGTTTAGCATCCGCTCCATCATCCAGGATCATGTTAGGAGTCCAGGTGGCCGCCGGAGTAAATTATTGGTCGATGCCAGATACGAATAGTAGAATTCAGTAGACCACCAGAAGACCATAAGTAGACCATGAGTATCAGTAGACGACTATTAGATTATCAGTTGACCACAGGAAGACCATGAGTATGCCATCAGTAGAACACCAGTAGACCATGAGTAGACCACGACTAGACCAACAGTAGACCTACCTTTAATATGTTTAAAAGCAGCAGCATGTTTCTTTAGCATGAGATGCGTCGCATCCCCTCCATCATCGAGGATCATGTTAGGAGTCCAGGTGGCTGTTGGAGTGCAACATTGATCGATGCACCACCAGAAAGCTTCCTCGCTTTCACCACGCCAGGCGAAGATCGCGTATCCTGCCAAGGAGAGGGAAACAGTTCGTAAAGTAAAACAATAAACAATGGTTAAACAAATGGGTGAAATGAAAAAATGAGTAGTTATTTCGCTGGAGATTTCAGACCAACGTACGGTTTAGCGTTTTGGAGTTTTAAACACACACAAAAAAAAATATAATTTCAATCATTAGATTCATTTATGCCTGTCCGTTCAAACATTGTATGCGTTTACGTGTGAACTAACATAGGTTTATGCACAATTTTTATAACATAATGGATCATGTTGTCTGAAGAAATAAATAGATTATTATTATTAAACAACCGCTTAGAACCGCTTTTATTTATAAGTTTGTAGAGGTATCTGCATCTTACAGGTTGATTTTTATGTGATAACCAGTGCGCTGAAAACCAGCGCTGGGGCTCTGTCTTGCATAGGGTCGCGGCATAATGCTGAGCGATAGCCGCTTTGCGTGGATGTGACGCATGTTTCCCCCAACCTTTTCATATTTTTTGTGTTTGTGTTATTTTTTGCGTCATGTTTACCGCAAATAAACGCATTTTCTTTCTTTCTTTCTGATAGGTTGGTAAACCGTAGCGCTAAAATGGTGTATTTTGTCAAACGTGGTTGTTGCAAGTTGCCAATTTTTTTCTTACGCCACTCGTCGATTACCAACCAAAACCAGCCATGCTGCTTGATGGCAGAGTTTTAAATGTCTTTCGCTATTTCTCGGATCCCTACTTCGTAAATCCTCCTAAAAGATGAAAAGGTACTTACCAGCATGTGCTAAAGCAGCCGCGACTTCATTCTGCGTGCTGTATATGTTGCAGGCGGCCCAGTGGACGGTGGCGCCGAGAGCGGCAAGCGTCTCGATCAGAACCGCTGTCTGGGCGTTTATATGTGTGCAGCCTACGATCTAGGGAAAAAACGTTAAAAAGATAAATTTTTGAAATGTGATTAGAATTTAACTTTTTCTGCGTAAAATAATAATAACATTAAGTATGTAAAGTTCGTTTTTTAATCCCAGATAGTAATCTGGCATTTCTATTCTTTTTGTGTTTGCTTTTTAGTGCCAGACAGTTTCAAGTTCAAGTTCAAAGCGTTTATTTCAAATAAACCAATTACAGGCACCTTTGAATTGTCAAGTGGTCGGTCAGTCAGAAAGATGAAGCTAGTTGTCCATTCCAAAGCGTAGTAGGTACCTATGGAGAAGAACGGGCAAGAAACTCCATGGACACTCTTTTAAATCAAAATATTGTTACAAAAAAAAAGTGGTTACATAATTCATGTTGAAATTATACACGTGAGAACGATGTAGAAAGACGTGCACGTTAAAAGCGTCCGTAATAAAAAGATAAAAACAATAAAATTATGGAATTAAAATAAGCCGTGGCAGCTAAGAAATGACCAGTGCCTACTGACGGCGCCCGTTCACGAACATGACGTATGGATCAGCACCATTCAGCTCAACCATTTTGAAGGGATTTCAATGATCCAATACACACACCAAAACCAGCGACACATTTGAGTGAGCATGACTTACTCTCAGCTGCCAGGGCACATTCAAGTCAATGAAAGACGAACCCAGTTAGTTTTATTGTGGGTACATAGTGCTCACACATGTGCTATGCAATTATACAATACTAAGAGATAGAATTTATACAATGCAAAGATAGGTTGTACAATCTTCATCAGTTCTAACAATATTTTCGAATGCTTATTAATTAGTTTACGCGCCCTTGTGGGGACCAGCGCTGAGCCAAGCATTTTTGTCAGCGATATAATCCCCCAACTTATAATATGCTGGCTGTATAGTGCGCGTTTCATACAAGATTTAAATTTCGTTTCATTCATTTGGAGTATTTGGGGAGGTATTTTAGAGCCCTCGCCCACGGCGACTTTTTGTAGCGATGCTGTCGCGCGTTTACGAAACGCGCGACAGCATCGCTACTAACGCGTGTTAGTCGCATTTGCAACGCGCTACAGAAGCGATGCCAATGCGCTACTAACGCGCTACAGCATCGCGACTGTATCGATGCAAACGCGCGACCGTTTCGGACGACATCCGCGGGGAGAGAACGGAGGGAGGGTGGCACGTGAGTGGAGAACCGAGCATCAGTGCAACACAGACAGGTCGACCGTTTGGAATAAAAGGGTTCCAACAATTTTTTTTTGAAATTATGTTTTAACGTAAAAAGGTTTAAGTTTGTTGCTTCGGCTGCTGACGTAAAAGCAACACCAAAGACAACGTGACTGTTGCCTCAACGGAGTCCATGTTGCAACTGTAGCGATCGCAGGTATTTTTGCGCCGTTACTGAATCGCGACAGAAGCGCGGCAGTAACGCGTTTGCATCGCGACTGAATCTGGGCCCGTGGGCGAGGGCACCCAGCTAGCGACCGCTTCGCGACTGTATCGATTCGGACGCGCGACAGCATCGCTACTGCATCGCTACAAAAAGTCGCTGTGGGCGAGGGGCGAGGGGCCTTATTGTAATATTTTAATCATTTGACGTTGGACCATTACACCTGTCAAATTACTATCTGAGTTTAAAAAACGATATAACACAAAGTGAATTTGTTTGTGTGGGTGTGTGTTAGATGTCTATTTTTCTGTTGTATGAATAAATAAATTAAACTAAATGGTTAGTAAATATTGCGGATATATTCCCCGAAAGAATTGCCAGCTGATTAAGAAAAAAAAATCACAGTGCAAAGGTTACATTAGCCTGAAAGTCTGAAAAGTCTTAGGTACCAAGTGAGATCGTGTAAACCCAGTAACTGGGTTGTGGAGGTCAGATAGGCTGTCTCTCCATGCAACAGATTTGTAAATAACTCCATCCAGCTAGACTGGAAGCCGACCACAACATACTTGGGAAAAGTTTAGGCAGAAGATGTCATCAGGAAAATTATCAAGAAGCCTATCAAAACAAGCATCTCACGATTAATCATTAATATGAGAAAGAAAAAAAACTAGTTTATTCTGCACAAATAAAACGCACATTACAAAAACAGACACATAATTTATACACATATAAAGTAGCCAAAAGCCTCGTATTCATCCAATTATAGACTATGTGTCCATTGCTTGATGTCAGGACCAGAGAGTAGGGACCAAAGATAATGTACATTGCGTAAATGTTACCACACTGCCAAATAACAACAATTAAAACTAAAACAAGATGCCGATAGCAGAGTGGAAAAATAATAAGAACAATTAAGCCGTGCGATCTGTGCAAGAACTGCATTGCGATTCTGTAACCATCTGACCGTGATAACTTAGGTGAAGTGAGCGTGGAGTGAGCTGTCAGTGTCATCCCACTGACTGATGCTAGGGATTGACCAAGCATTACATTTACAATCATAATCGAGATTTTAATTATATTTTTAATGTTATTTCTGTTGATAATGGTATATAATTTCAAAGCTAGTATTTAAGTGTCTAAATATTATTATTTAGAGTTTTATTTTTATAAAACAGCAACATAGAAAGTCAATTTTGTTTTTTTTAAATGAAAATCAAATATGACGGTAAGCCAACTTTGATTTTCATTTAGACCTCACTTTCGGCTTTAGCAACCTCGAAAACCATGAAAACGACAACAATAGTCATATAAACAATAGGTCCCTAATAACAAACAACTCTGTTTTGGTGTTTTATTTAAAAAAACCCGTAAACCGTCATGTTTAGCCACTTAAATCCTATCTTTGAAATAATATAAAATGATCAACAGAACTAACATTAAAAAAATATTACTAAAATCTCGATTATGATTGTAAATGTAATGCTTGGTCAATCCCTAGCATCAGTGGGATGACACTGACAGCTCACTCCACGCTCACTTCACCTAAGTGTTCACTTCACGGTGAGATTTTTACAGAATCGACTAGCTGGTCGTCGCTCAACAAAATGCTGACTTGGACGAACCTATCGTCAACAGCGCTGATTCTCAGCAACTACCTCTCGAATGACGTAATGACTGACGTCCCCCTGTGTGACACACATAATGAATCGGGTAAGTATAAATGACGTGTGGCGTGTTTTCCTATATTACTATTTGTCAGGATTTTCAAATATTAATAAGATTTGTAGTGATTTTAAATACTAAATATAAAATTGAAAGTATGTGATTTGTCAGTGTAATCATGAACTTTAAAAGTATCTCATTTGACATTTACGGAAAAAGTACGGGTTTTACTCGTATAACGAAACGGGACGGAAATATGATGTTTGGAATATCGCCTAGTTCTCTAGTTAAGTTCTCTTTGAGCTTCGAAATCAAAAGGTTGTCTTCAAGAAGTCTATATTGATATTATGCTGAGTACAATATTGCTATATACCGAGTTGTATGTGTGCAAGAATTTAAACACAGAAATGTTTATACTTGAAAAGGTGTGTTCATTTCATCGCCATACCAATCATCTTTCACACAGTCCATTCATCGTTTCTTTGCTCTTCCCCCACTCTTACTCATAACTTTCTTCGCGACATTTTCCTCATTCCTCCGCATTACATTCAGTGACCGGTGCCACTTACAGACTCCCTCTTATATTCTTGTTTAATTTTTTATGTATAAACAATGTTATTCAATTAAAATACCAAGTAGGTAAATAGTTATAGTAGGGCGTCACTAGTTTGGACCCCTGCTAATCTGGTGATCGCTGTAATCCGGACGGACGGGAGTTCCCTAAGCCGAGCTGGTCAACAGGTTGAGGGGGCGCTCTGACCCACAAATAACCCGAGTCAGAAACTCAAGAATGGGCTGCCGTAGGTGCCGAAATAAAATTAGAAAGCCATGAAGTATTTACTGACGAAGAGATCGTGCGAGCCGCAATCAGTGACGACGATAATGGCAGCGTTGAAATCGTCACTTCCAAAAAAGTTTCAGCTGTAGAAGCAGTGGGTGCTTTAAATAATTCCTTTTATTCATTTGTTTTCCCTGTAATGGGCTGAAGATAAAGGATTTGATAGCCACGTGGCCACGTTTCTCCGTGAGACACCGCTTTTGAAATGGTGTTTGCAAATCATTAGCAGAAGAGTATTACAGACTATTTTAAGAACTAAGAATTCTTTGTTTTTATAATTAAGGTTTTGTTTTCAGCAAATGAAGATACAACGGTTAAAACCTGTTTTATTACCATTCAAATTTGGAGACCACATCTTAGACGCCTTGACAATCGGCCATAGACTTGTTTTTTGCCTGTCCGAATTAGCGAGGACCTACTGTATATCTAACACCCACCCATTTTTAACTCAAAAAGCATTGCATTCATGGAAACGTTCATCTGTTTCGTTTGAGACTTTGAAACGAGTTAATGAGGTCAGCTTTAACTACACTGCAGGTAAATTAAATGTGGAGGTTATGTAAACAACTCGACCATACGTTTATAGGTGGTCAATTGATGAAAGTTGGTTGTTGGACTGAATTTAATTTTAGTTTCTTAGCATAATCAGCCTATAATGTTCCTAATGCTGGGACACAGGCCTCCTCTCGGTGAGAGGGAGCGAGCTGTAAGCCAACACGCGGGCCCAGTGCGAGTTGGTAGATGTATGTCACATGTCTTCGAATTTATAGTTCTAGGACATGCCAGTTTCCTCACTGTGTTGTCCATCACCGTTTTTAGAGCAGTGGTGATGAAATGAGTTACACACAAAAGTAAAGTACTTGGCTGGGTTCGAACCCACGACCACAAGACCAAAGGACATGTACCAAACCCGAGTAGTTAATACTGAGCCACCACAGGGCTCCTCCTCTCTTTTGAAATTTTATTTATTTATTTAGGATCTCCAACAAAAGATATACCCACACACAATATATGACACTGACCATCTTATTACAAAATACGGTCTAACTTTAGCCCGAGCCTTAACCATCGAGTCAGTTTTTGTATTTCGAACTTTATGCCGACTATAGTAAAGTTCTTAATACAAAATTGACGACATAAGACCGGACTAAGTTGACAGTTTTGTAAAAGGAACTGTATTTCGATTTCAGTTATGTTCTTATTTCAAAAACAGGCTCGATGGTTTAAACCATGTCAAAAGAAAAACCTTGTTTTGTAATAAGGCCGGTTGAGTTTGCGTAATGCCACAGTAACCCAAAGGTTTAAGGAGCAACAGGAGTACTGTTTCGACAACAGCAAAGTACAAGAGTGACTATTTCATAAGAACTTACTGAATTCATTCGGAACACCACTGATTTAAAGTGTTAATGAATGCGTGATCACAATGACGCCATGCGATCTTCTTATATTTATTGAAAACTCAATATCAAGCTCAGAGTAAGTATTTATTTCCATTCAACCATTAACAGGCACATTTGAGAAGAACGGGCAAAAACCTCCGAGGACATGAACACTCTTTTAATTTAAATGATATAGGTACAAAATATCAGTTACTTACATCATTAAGCGGGCTATCACAATACATTTTTTCTTGTATACAGATAGAGATATTTAGATTATAGAGATATTTTCTTTTAGAGCACTCTCGAGAGAAATAATCAAACTTTCTCGGGCCAATATTTTTTTTAAATTTTGTGGCCATATTTAAACCATAATCACAGATCTAAGCTGGGAGTTTTGATGTGTGATTATTATGGTTTATATGGCCACAAAATTGGCCCGAGAATGTTTGATTATTTCTCTCGAGAGTGTTCTAAATAAATATAATTATTTTTCTTGTATTTGAGTGTGAGACTCTTCAAAGACTCAAATACAAGAAAAATTGTGATAGCCCTCTTAAACAGTTTGGCTCTACTGATATTATGTTTCTCAGCAAAGCTGTATTTAAGAGTGAGATTACAACTATTTTAAGAGATAGCCCTAGTATATAGTTAATAAGTGTTTTTTTAACTTGCTCTGCTAACAGCTAGCTATTCTGTATTGTAATCTGTGGATAACGTCTTGAGTAGTGTATTTGTTACTTTTATTGCAAGTTTTATATTGTATGCCTACTGTGTAATATACTTACTGCTGTTTGTTATTCCTAACAAATAAAATAAAATAAAATGCTGCAAGACTATTTTTCAAAAAAGTTTGGAAAATCCAAAAGTGCACGCGTCATAACGCTCATTTATTTTAATAAAATAATAAATCGTGTATTAATTGATTTGTGATATAATAAAAAAAAAATATAAATGTCGTGGATTGATGGCGCCACAGCACAACGGACAGCGCCATCTAACTATTTGAATCGTAAACGAATAATCATGTGATCGGAAACGCAAGCGAGCGCTACCGCTTGGACACGATCGTCGGTGGAGGGGATGCAGCGAGGACTGGCGGAGAGACCGAGTGTTGCGACAGTCTACAGTGGACAGTCGAGCTCGGACAGTCTTGGCAAACGCTCAGTACCAACGCACGTGTTTGTTTCCGACGCGCGTGTTTATTTCGTTCGCTAGTGTTATTATTATTTAGTTATTTTGAATTCAAATTATCTTTTCGTTCGAGTACCCACTATAGTGCCCACACCTACATAAACTATGTCGGATCGCGAAGAAGACCAGATATTTCGTATCTCGGCCAGCTTCTGATGCGACGCGACATCAGAACTGGGATACACTCGAGCTGAAGAAAATGTGGAGAATGGAGCGATGACGTCACGGTGTGACGAGAATTTACTTCGAACGCTGCTGGCGGCTCAAAATCAGAATATGTCCCTGATAGAAGCCATCAAGGGTCCGGCAGGTCACCGAGCGTCGGACTGCCAATCAAGAAGTGAGGTGAAAGGCAAGGCATCCTATGCTACCAATATGGCGTCAGCATCTTCGGAATCGAAGCAGCGTTCGGACAGCATTTGTTTTCGATGCGGCAACACTGAACATCTTGCTTCGAGATGTTCACGAAGCAATGAAGGAGGCGCTAGCATGGCGGGCGGTCCAGGCGGTTCCGGGCCAGCGCCTGCAGCAGCGGTGAGCAGCGAGCGATGTGTTTAAGTTTGCTATGTCAGCAATCTGAGCAGTGTACCTACTGATGAATACTGGGTGAGTCATATCCATTTTATTATGATTCTGGCGTCGAATGCTCTCTCATCAAAGATTGTGTTGCGTCAAAAAACAAACACAAATAATACTATGAACATAACGGTGATCTGTTATGGTAGTGTGCAAAATACCCTACACATTTTATTAGAGATTACGATTAACAATCTGCGTTCAGAGATCTAATATCATGTTGTACCGGATGGTTGTCTTATAAATGATATTTCGATTGGCGTAAGATTTTAGATCAGGGATTCAACGTTACTATGACATCTGATAGTGTAGTTTTGTGTCGTTTATCACGACAGGTTTGGTTTATATATTAGGTAAAGTTTCAAATGAGCTCAAAAGTGATTCTTATTTTCAAGTTGATTTCGATAAAGTGAATATTGACGTTCCGGCTGGTTTCGTTCCCAGTTAATTTATCTCTTGTCAGAATACTCATCTTCGTATTCTAGTGGTGTTGTTAGATCCCATGTAACAACAGGACAGTTGCAAATTCCGCTTGCAGATCCTAGTATTACTGTTAATTGTCGCCCTTATTGGCATAGTCAAGTGACAACTGCTGATGATGTAACTGATATTAATTTAGATGAGATAATTAATAAAGCACGTGACACAGAATATTGAGAGAAAGGCCAATTACGTTTAAAATCGATTTAACCAAAGTAAAGTTCAAGTCTCTAAATTTGCTTTTAACAATTGTTTTATTAGAAAATTAGAAAAGGAATCGGACAAAATTCGATCATAAATTCAAAGGCCCATTTAAGAGTATCAATGTGTTAGACGGTCATAGATACCTACTAAAGGCGCTTGACTCTAAACGAACCTACGAATATCCTCATGGTCGTGTGAAGAGGATCCCCGATCACCAAGTTCCTTGAGATTTAGATGTTAAAGTTGAGGACAGTGGTAGTGAAACCACCTCTGATTAAGAATGGCTTGTCTACTCATACTCTAAATTCTCGACCGCACCTCATGTGCAGTAAGCACATGTGGCGATGGGTCTCTATCGACCGCACCTCATGTGCAGTAAGCACATGTGGCGATGGGTCTCTATCGACCGCACCTCATGTGCAGTAAGCACATGTGGCGATGGGTCTCTATCGACCGCACCTCATGTGTAGTAGCGCGTGTGGCGATGGGTCTTTACCGCACCTCATGAGTAACATGTGGCGATGGGTTTTGACTGCACCTCTCGTGTGCTACGCATGTGGCGATGGGTCTGTAAGGAATCGTTGGTGCGATTCCTGTGTGTTGGTGCACAGATTGTAGTAAAAGTTTCATGAGTTGAGTATGCACTACATTGTTAATGAGATTTATTTTTGTACATTTTAACTGATTTGTCACGATTATTATGCTTCAACTTGTTGTTCGGTCGATTCTGGTCTGTGTTGGTGCGCAGAGTGCTTCATGTGTTTTAACACATATTGCACTAGATGTTTATGAGAATTGTTGGTACGATCCTGGACTGTGTTGGTTAACCGACCACCTCATGTGTGGTAGCACAAGTGGCGGCGATGGGTCTCGACCATTGAGCTAGGAAAAACACTCGACCGCACCACACGTGTAGTAAGCACATATGAAGATGGATCTCGACCGCACCTCCTGTGCAATGGCACATGTGGCGATGGGTCTACAAGAAATCATTTGTGCGTTTCCTGTCTGTGTTGGTGCACAGATTGTTATAAAAATTTCATGGCTTGAGTATGCATTGCTTATGAAATTTATTTTGGTAAATAGTAACTGATTCGTTACAATTATTTGGATATTTTTGTTTACTTATTGATCGGACCTTTTCCAAGTTTTTTTTTGTTATGTGTGGGATGCACTGTTTATGAAACCTTGATAACAAGGCATTGTAAATTAAAACTAGAAAAATTAAAGTAAAAATGAGACACTACTACCTTAGTTGTTAGGTATTGGCAGGATAGCCAAGCTACCTTAGTTGTTAGGTATTGGCAGGATAGCCAAGCTACCTTAGTTGTTAGGTATTGGCAGGATAGCCAAGCTACCTTAGTTGTTAGGTATTGGCAGGATAGCCAAGCTACCTTAGTTGTTAGGTATTGGCAGGATAGCCAAGCTACCTTAGTTGTTAGGTATTGGCAGGATAGCCAAGCTACCTTAGTTGTTAGGTATTGGCAGGATAGCCAAGCTACCTTAGTTGTTAGGTATTGGCAGGATAGCCAAGCTACCTTAGTTGTTAGGTATTGGCAGGATAGCCAAGCTACCTTAGTTGTTAGGTATTGGCAGGATAGCCAAGCTACCTTAGTTGTTAGGTATTGGCAGGATAGCCAAGCTACCTTAGTTGTTAGGTATTGGCAGGATAGCCAAGCTACCTTAGTTGTTAGGTATTGGCAGGATAGCCAAGCTACCTTAGTTGTTAGGTATTGGCAGGATAGCCAAGCTACCTTAGTTGTTAGGTATTGGCAGGATAGCCAAGCTACCTTAGTTATTAGGTATTGGCAGGATAGCCGGGTTACCTTAGTTGTTAGGTATTGGCAGGATAGCCGAGCTATTTTACTCTCTGAGCATATTTTGTCCCCAGGTACTACACCCGAGGACGGGTGCTAGTCAGGGATGGCCGTGTCGTGGATTGATGGCGCCACAGCACAACGGACAGCGCCATCTAACTATTTGAATCGTAAACGAATAATCATGTGATCGGAAACGCAAGCGAGCGCTACCGCTTGGACACGATCGTCGGTGGAGGGGATGCAGCGAGGACTGGCGGAGAGACCGAGTGTTGCGACAGTCTACAGTGGACAGTCGAGCTCGGACAGTCTTGGCAAACGCTCAGTACCAACGCACGTGTTTGTTTCCGACGCGCGTGTTTATTTCGTTCGCTAGTGTTATTATTATTTAGTTATTTTGAATTCAAATTATCTTTTCGTTCGAGTACCCACTATAGTGCCCACACCTACATAAACTATGTCGGATCGCGAAGAAGACCAGATATTTCGTATCTCGGCCAGCTTCTGATGCGACGCGACATAAATATAAATATTTTTGTACGTGTGCATGCATCATAGTGAATTTTAATAAAAAATCACTTTTTTTTTACTACGTAAAGTATGCTCCGGATTTGAAATACGGCACCAGTTCACCGAATTCTTGAACTAATAAAAAAACTCCGGTCTCAATATACTATAATTTTTTTCGGAAGTTATCGTTGGTAAAAATTAGCGTCCACGTAAAAAATTTTTCGAAACGTTTTTTTTTTCAAAGTAACAACACAAAATGATTTTTAGAAAGTATAAGATGGTTTAATTTAAGTGTTTCCTCACTGTACATCTACTCGTATTATTGTTTGAGTGCAATATAGTTGTGATAAGAGGCGTTTGAAGATCACAAAATTTCTTGACATTGACGAGTCGGGAGCTCGGGAGTAAAGCACATTTTTTTTCTGGCAACGGTATGGAAATCTTCATGGAAGTCCTCCGCCGATCATCATCGTAATTATCATCATCATCATTGTCATTATCATCATCATCATCATCGTCATTATCATCATCATCGTCATTATCATCATCGTCATTATCATCATCATCGTCATTATCATCATCGTCATTATCATCATCGTCATTATCATCATCATCGTCATTATCATCATCGTCATTATCATCATCGTCATTATCATCATCGTCATTATCATCATCATCGTCATTATCATCATCGTCATTATCATCATCATCGTCATTATCATCATCGTCATTATCATCATCATCGTCATTATCATCATCGTCATTATCATCATCATCGTCATTATCATCATCATCGTCATTATCATCGTCGTCATTATCATCATCGTCATTATCATCATCATCGTCATTATCATCATCGTCATTATCATCATCATCGTCATTATCATCATCATCGTCATTATCATCATCGTCATTATCATCATCATCGTCATTATCATCATCATCGTCATTATCATCATCGTCATTATCATCATTCTCCTGCCCTTATCCCAATTTATTTGTAGTCGGCGCAACATATATTTTGTTCTTCCATACTTCTATTTTATTCGTTATCTCGGTAGTTACCCCCTTTCTAGCCATATTTCCACACAGTCCAGCCATCATTTCTCTGGTCTTCCCCTACTCTTATAACCATCTACATTTATATTCAAAACTTTCTTCACTACATTTTGCTCATTCCTCCGCTTCACGTGACAACCGATTTCCGCACAACTTTTCAGTCACCGGTGCCATGTCACTTTCAAGCTCATTTCTTATTCTATCAACTCAGCTCATCGTAGTTCACTGCTGGACATAGGCCTCTCCCAGGCTGCGCCACAACACCCTGTCCTCCGGCATCCGCATCCAGTCTGTCCCAGCCACCTTTTTAAGGTCATCGGTCCAACTAGCTGGGGGGCGTCACACGCTACGCTTGCCGATACGCGGTCTCCACTCCAGGACTCGTCTGCTCCACCGGCCATCAGTCCTTCTATAGAGGCACGAGGAACAGGGTGTAAAGTTCACGCATATCTCCATAGAAAAGGGAGGATCCTCCGACAAGATGGGTGTCGTGTCTGGTGGGCAACTGCCCGACGATTGCTGTCGGGAGGTTGTATATATGCTAGTTGCGCGGTAAACTCTGCTTGCGCGATGCAGGATTTTTGCGTGACGTCAGTGTGACGTAGATCTCATGTGGCGATGTAGATACCGCTACACTTCGACAAACTTGGCCAGCCCACTGCCACTTCATTTTGCAGCTTCATATTCTATCCATTCGCATAATTCCAGAGGGGCAATTCCCGTATTTTTAAAACCCTTCGCATTCTAATCTCAGTCTCAATCTGTCAAAATTACAATCAATTTACATACATTTTTGACAGGTTTTTGACATTGATTGTCGCTGAGATGAGATTGCGACTTGAATTTGAACGTTTTTTAAGTACGAGAATTGGCCTACAGATATCCCTCTAAGCAAAAAGGTGAACGAATTCGTAACCGAATCTTAGTATTACATATCAAAACCACACTCTTGATTCTAAATTAACCACGGACATACAACAATCACACATTCAACTTTAGACCTACATAAACATTAGCTGATTGGCTGATCAATCAAAGCACTCAAGTCGTTTACTCAATCAATCAATCTGTCCATCTTTCAATCTGATGTCTGAAACTAGGTATGTCAGGCTCTTGATTAACGTAGAAAAATGTTGTGGCAAAACGTTTTTACTCATAACTAGAAGAAATGTTTTGTCGGTCAGTCTCTATTTATTGCAAACATGACTTCTAAGCGTGGGGTCCTGGGTACAATTCCCAGGCAGAGTAATAGGGTTTTATCATTAGTGCTTTCTGAATTTATCTTGGACATAACTGACACGAAGAGCCGTGGTGGCCCAGTGGTAACGGCCCCGACTTACGAGTTGTAGGTCATGGGTCCGAACCCAGACAGGCGCTTTACTTTGTGTAATTTATTTCATCACCACTGCTCTCAAAACGGTGAAGGAAAACATCGCGAGGAAACCGGCATAATCTAGAACCAAAAGTTTGAAGACATGTGACACCTAAAAACCCGCACTGGGTCCGCGTGGCGGATTACGGCGCACTCCCTCTCACAGAGAGGAGGCCTGTGTCCTAGCAGTGGGAACGTTATAGGCTGATATATATGCTAACTGACATCGGTAATGGAAAACATCATGCGGAACCTGGATTAATAGTTAATATAAGTCTGAAATCGCCGACACGTCTTGAGCAAGCGTGGTGATCAATGCTCGAGCCTTCTCTGTAGAAGATGAGGCCTTTGCCATACAGTGGGATAGTAAAAGGTTGATATAATTATTAGGAATTATTCGGTGGCAGTCCGGTGTCTCTGCGGTTAATTGTTGTAGGTTTTACCCTATGATTTGGGACTTATGTGGGTTCGCAAGACACCTGCGCCTAACGCTTCGCGGGAAACATCGTTATGATAATGTGTACAACTGTTACCCGCGAATTAGTTCGCACATAAAAATCAACTCCCCGTTTGACCTGCCGGTCGATTCTGTAAAAATCTCACCGTGAAGACTTGCGTGGAGTGAGCTGTCAGTGTCATCCCACTGATGCTAGGGATTGACCAACGTTACATGTAGGTACAATCATAATCGAGATTCTAATAATATTTTTTATCCAAATCAAGTCCATCATCAATCATCAGTCCACCATCAAGTCCGGAGGTAAGGTCTCAACATAACTAACAAAACGAGCCCAAACTCGGCACACCTAGCTCTACTCGTCTATTAGTTCCAGTAGCAGTCTTCGAAGTACACTTTGGCAAGTACTTGCTTACCAATCAATCACTGTCCAATGAAATTAGGTAAAAGGTATCTACTTTTGTGACCATTTCACGTTACAAACTTTTTAAAAACAAAAAGTAAACTTAAAAAAAACATGGCAAATATTAAATAAAAATAAGCTCAATTATCAAGTCGTGCGAGTTTACTCATAATTTCGCCGCTTCGCGCATTTCGCTGTGTGTGTGAGCCGTGCACATGTAGTAGTAAGACTCAATACCTAAAATTGATGCGCGTCAATTCGTAAACGCGTCCTTAATGATCATTTTTTATTATTTCAAAGCTAGTATGTAAATTATGTGGCTAAACATTACTATTTTCGGGGTTTTAAAATAAAATAGCAAAACAGAAATTCAGTTAGAAAGTCAATGTTGTTTTTTTTTTGACATTTATCTAAATATCTAAAATAAAAAAAACAACAGTACCTATCTACTAGCTTTGAAATAATATATCAAAAAAAATTATCAATAGACTTTGCATAAAAAATATTAAAATCTCGATTATGATTGTAAGTGTAATGCTTGGTCAATCCCTAGCGTCAGTGGCACCGACACTGACAGCTCACTCCACGCTCACTTCACCTAAGTGTTCACGGTGAGATGGTTACAGAATCGCACTACTGCTCGGGGGGTCTACTCTCGAATCACGAAGTCCGTAGTTTCAGCCGAAGTTACGGATGTTTCCTACTTCGTATCACTTACGGAGATAAGATTAGTCCGGGGCCCAAACAAAAAAAATACGACAAGACGATGTGACAGTTGTCCTTACTCCCGATGTGTTTTTGTACGTTAATTTAGTAAGTTAAGTTTGCGTTTGTTTGTTTTGTAAGTGAATTAATCGGGAGTAGGGTTCACTTCTAAGTATCGAACTACTTTCGGACGGGCCCATATCTTCGTTGTCGACATAGAGAGTGTGCCCCCAGGAGTGGAGTTACGTATTTGCGTAGTTATGTAGGTATACACACGTACCTATTCCTACAAAAGCTTAGCATAATCAGCTCTATGCGAGGGAGTGGGGCGTTACGTAATCCAACACGCTGGCCCAGTGCGGGTTGTTAGATGTCACATGTCTTCGAATTTTTGGTTCTAGGACATGCCGGTTTCCTTACCATATATCCTTTACCGTTTTGAGAGCAGTGGTGATGAAATAATTTACACAAAGTAATGCGCCTGCCTGGGTTCGAAACTACGACCTACAATAATTCGTAAGGCGTGCGTGGCCTTTACCACGGGGCAACTTTTCTATACCTGAATAACTACTCAAATACATACGCATGTTTAATACCTATGCGGTACCGACTGCTCCCAGTATTCTTTCTAACCCCTTCGACTAAGTTCAATGATGTAATATGTTGGCCCGCAGGTTTGCTAGGTGTACTAAAGAAGTGAAAATTACACTGTTTAAGGCCTACTGCCAGACTTTTTACACCTGCAGCTTGTGGATCAAGTATACACAGAAGGCCTACAACGCTCTTCGTATTCAATATAATAAAGCCTTCCGGGTGCTGCTGGGCCTTCCACGGTTCTGTAGCGCGTCGGGCATGTTTGCTGAGGCAGGCATAGATAGTTTTGAGGCTATCATGCGCAAAAGGGCGGCCTCCGTGATGCGTAGGATACGTGGGAGTCCCAACAGCATCCTAAGCGTTATTGCTGAAAGACCAGACTGCCCTTTCCTGGCGCACTGGTCCCGTAGGCATGCCTGCTGGCCCGGTGCAGAGGGGAAGTTTATGAATTAAACTTTTTTCATTAATTTATTTTGTTTTAAGGTTACTAACATAGTTGTAAGTTTTTCTGTTACCTACTAACTCATTATGGATTTTTAATTATGTCCGAAATAAATGATTATTATTATTATAATGAGCTAGGTCCCACTCCTACTCATCAGTATAAGCGAATTGACCCTACGACTTCTTCATCTGCCTAATAGACTTTCCCATTCTATGTCGGCTTCCAGATTAAGCGGATGCAGCTGAAAACCAGCATTTTACTTGGAACGAGTGCCTATATAACCTCCACAGCCTAGTTACTGGGAATCAAAATACTCCTTGGCAACAATGGTTGTCAGACTTTTGGGCTTCTACCCGTAACAGCTGACTAAGATCTACGAATGACAGAGAGTAACGGCTTAACGTGCTTTCCGAGGCACCGAGGGGTCTTGATGGGTATGGATGATCACCCATGTACGAACCGACCGCGGCAAGCGTAGCTTTTCCTTTTTCACCTGTATTGTGGGTGTGTTTACAAACATTTTAATTCACATACACAAACAGCCAGACCCCTAAACAGCAGCCTTTAACAGCTTAACAATCGATCGCCCCTTGCGTATGTTATCATTTAGCCACGAGCCCCTCGTGTATGTTTAAGACACATGTAATAGGCCTCTATTACCATTAACCGGGCATAAGTCCAGGCTCCAGGCTTCTACCAAGAAATTCCTGATGGAAAAACACAATAACTCTTTGCCCGACTCGGGAATAGAATCCAGAACCTCAATAGACTTACGAGGCAGTCTCTCTTATACTTATTATCATCTTTTTCTTACCTTTGCATCTTTCAACGGCTTATCTTCCTTAGCCCTCGCTCTAAGCGCCATGATCCCAGGCATCTCCTGCTCAGCAATTTCGATCTCCCGTCTTCCGAAGGCATGCTGTTCGACGTTCCTGACACAGTAGGCTGGATTGGGAGTACCAGCTGCGATGGCTTTCTCATGAGGCTGGACGCCTTCGTCTTCGTCTGACGATGACCCTGGAACAATGGAGGTAGATGTTCAGGGGGGTTGAAAAGTCTGGAGGGTTTAGAAAGTGGTGTTTCAATTTGAGAAATTCTTGAGTGATCCTCATCCTAATGGCGTAACACGCTTTCAATGACAATCTGAAAGATTTTAAGGAAATAATAACGTACAAGTAGTACCATCTTTACTAATGTTATGACTCCTAAGTGTTTTTATTTTTTGTTACTACTTAACGCCTTAACTACCTGAAACAGTTTCAACGAAATTCTGTGCAGGGCTTAAATGTCTTAAATTATTTTATGTCGGTTTTCACGAACACTAGGGGACACCTAACTGAAGGCCTAAATAGAAGCACGCTGTTCTATTTTCAACTTTCGGCACTGAGCCGAACGGTTAAATCCAGCTGTGCGCTTTTATTTAGGCACGACTTCCCATCATCTAAAGTGACAAAATTTCATTCAAACTTTCATCTCCCTATAAGGGAGGAATTTTCATAAATGCTTCCATATTACTCACTTTCGCTATACAGGGTCAAATTAAATTAGGTAACGAAACTCCGTAGTCATGATGAGTATCGATATCTAAACCATGATAAAAACAAAAAAATATATTAATTTGATGATTAGTTTTTGTGGGTTCATCGGCCACAGTTATGTAAGTGTATTCACTTGAATTATCAGTCTAAAACACAGTTTTTTTTTTGTGTAAACTTCACAAACGTGATTGTTATGGATATCTAAACACGATAAAATATATTTTCTCAACTCATACTTCAAATAACAACCACCAGCGGTCGTTGACTCTTAAAGAAAAACAACAAATCTTTTTTTATTTTTTTTTATCGTTTTTGGATATTGATACCCATCACGTCTGCAGAGTTTTGCTAGCTAATTTAATTTGACCCTGTATAAGGAACTCTTGTGCAAAATGCTTCTAGGCCCAGACTGTGCGTTGTCTATCAGTGAATGAATGAATGAATTTATGATTTTAAAGAAGTAGAGGATTCATTAGGGTGTCGATGTCGCCTAGTGTTTTTGAAAACGAGCCTTAGTTTGCCAAAGAGAGGGGTTTAAAACAAGGTCCACGAGACGAAGCCATTTTGTTTTGATTAGGTGAATTATTAGTTTGAACACTTACAAATATCACTTGCAGACACGATAGAATATCTCTTCTTTGATGACGCCTTTAATTTCTTCACTTCATTTATAGTCTCCATTTTATTTTACACTAGTATATACCGTAGGTTTAAGTTTAGTTGTGGACTGTGATATGCAGTGTTGATTGATCAAGTTACCTAATACTTTTAATAGTTTTCCTTAAAGGCCGCGCAAACTGTGATTCTTGTCACTGTGTCTAGCTAGACCATAGGTTCTCGAGTCTTATTTTGGCCAGCGCCCACTTTAAGTATTTATCCCCAATTGTTTTTACTTACCATCTGTCGCGAATCAGAAACAGATATTGCCACGATTATATTTATACGTGTCATATTATATGGTCGTAAGATCCCATCTCATCGCCCCTAATTTTCTCTGAGTCTATACTGCCCCTGAAAGTCTCAAACGCCCGCGAGGGGGCGTTATAGCCCACGTTGAGGACCTATGGTCTAGCTAGAGTCTAGACGCTGCAACATGACGCAGTGTTGTCGTTTGCATCAGTCTGAGTCTTGTTCGGTTTTTTCTGCGACCAGACGTAGAGCTGTCGTTTGCGTCTGCGTCTAGTCACCGCGATCATTTTCTTTGGGTATTCGAAGCGCTTCGACGTCCGATTTGAAAACATCAACATCGAACGTAACCATTTTAAGATTCGCAACACAAACACTTGTGCACCTTCCTAAGCGCTCACAGCAAGACTGAGGCTGACCTGTCGCATGCGACTGTCGTCGGGTGTGCGCGACCAGTAGTGAGAGCGTGCGATTCCCCCATCCTATCGTTACGACTCTGCAACTTGACGCCAAGTGGACCTTTGGTCACAAACTCATATAAAAAGTTCACTGTGTAAACAAGCATATTACAAATTAGAGGATTATATCCAAGATAAGAATGCTTGGAAACATGCTGGTCCAGCTCCACAGGACAATCTAGGATCTTGACAAAATTAAAACTTGTTGCTACTTTAATTGTATGGTTTGTTATTTTTATGACATTGGTTTACATTCTGTGACTACTTTAACTCACACACTGACATATTAATTGGTTACATAATTTGGGAAATCGTATACTTTTACAATGTTTGTAAATATGTGAACACCATGTATCTATCATTTAATTAACTTATTTATCATTGCTACGTTTATTAAATTCATTTTACCTATTTTGGTAGGGTAATTATTATTATAGGTGCATCGCCTTCACATATAATTATATAATTAATGTATACAAAGTATTGTAACACATTTTAAAAGAGTAACGATGGAGTTTCTTGCCCATTCTTCTCCATACGAAACTACCTTTTGGAAGGGGCGACTAGAATCAATTCTATTTAAATGTAAATGTTGACGTTCAAAAGTGCCTTTTATGTGCCTATTTGAAATAAATGCTTTGACTTTGACAATGTATGACATGTTTCGACCTGTCGTTGCAACCAGTCGTCGAGCTGTCGCAGTCGTCTGTCGCATAGTGTGCGAGGCAGCTTACTGTTGCCGTCGGTTTCCAGTCTAACCGGAGTTTTATTGGCACATTTACTGCATTAATGTTCTAGATTCGTGTCTACTAAGTGGCACATTAGTTTATCGTAAAATGTCTTGATTAACATTAGCCTAACGAAAGCCGATGTTTGGGATTAAATTGCTCAGGCCAGAAGAACCCTTAATACCTATGTCTGATATGTCAGTTTGGACTGTTGAGTTTTTTTTTTTCATTTTACTGCATCTCTTAGCTACATAAACGGGAAAAAGTAAAAGGTCAAGGACAAAGAAACTGTCCTGAAATCACTCTTTCATTATCGGTACGAGAAAAAGGCCAAAACTACATTATAATACAGTAGACATTTAAAATGGACTGTGTAAACTAAACCCAACGAGACAAGATACATTTCATGCTTTGGGATGAAAAACTTTTAACTTAATTGCGTATGTTTCAGTTTCCATTGCAACTAAAATTATTTTATGCCGAATTGTCAAATGAAAAATATTTTTAAGGTGATTTCGGATTTGAGTATTCAAATAATCAAATCAAAGCTCTCGATTTGTAAGTATTCTGATCCATTCGTTAACACTTTCATGAGAGTCTTTTGGAACAGACTATAGTACGGCGTTTCAATAGAATAAGTTACGAGCTTATACTGGTTTTGTTACCACTGACGTGCGGCCTACTTTGCATTTTGCTTAAGACTCCTACGAACAGGCGCGACCCAAAGGCACCACCTGACGCACGACGAGCGGTGCCTTTGTGTCGCGTGTCGCGCCTGTTTGAGGAGCCTTTGCCGTGCTCGTGCCAAAAAACAACCTGTAGCGGTATCTACATCGCCACATGAAAACTACGTCACACTACGCAAAATCCTGCATCGCGCAAGCAGAGTTTATCGCGCAACTAGCATATAATATACAACTTCCCGATAACAATCGTCGGGCAGTTGCCCACCAGACACGACACCCGTGTGGTCGGAGGATCCTGCCTTTTCTATGGAGGTATGAGTGAACTTTACACCCTGTTCCTCGTACCTCTATAAACCCACAGAAAGAACTAAGAACTATATTACACAAATAAGGCACACGTATTATTGATTTACAGTTCACTTAATTAGACGTTAGGTTATTCTTGGCCGACACATGACCTTGAGGAAAAGTATGTGTACGAGCTACGCTGTACATTGACCTTTTGTAGTTTGTATGTCACACTCATTTATGCACATCTATACTGTTTAGGTGTGCATTTCTCTAACTTTATATGTAATCGTGTAAGAATACTTTAGTAGCAATAAATCCATCAAGGGAGTCACTTGTCTACTCATTTACATAACAATACCTTACAAGTCTACATAACAAGTACATAACATTTTCACTGTTGGGAGTTACGCCCCAACATTTGGTCCTTCGAGCCATTTTGTGTTGTGTGATTAAGATCTTTTACGGTCGCGAATCGGTTGGACTGGTCTCTCACAAGCGAGTCGCCCCAGTAACCAATTGAGAATCGCATTATCGTAGAAGGGAAAGGTTACACGATACAAAGAACCAGGAGTGTGGAGCAACAGTCTACTACTCAAAACAAGAAGTTCGTCTGGAATTCGTCGAGAAGTGTGACAACATGACGTCGTCAGCAGATACCTACGAAAATCAGCGTGAACTTTACGAAAACATCAAGAAAGTCGGCATCAACATAAAGAAAGATGGCTGGGACAGGAAGAACTCGGACTACTTCAAACGGCGTCTGCAGATGCTGGAAAATTTATGGAGTGAATTCCAGTTCAACCATGACCGTCTGTCGACAGAAGTGGGTGTGAGTCATCCTTATTTTACAAGTAATTTATATAACACAGCGTTGCAGTGTTATAAAGATGTCAAGGAGTTAATCCTCCAACAACATCAGCAACTGTCGTCGCACAAAGGGTCCGTTGGACCTTCGGCGCAACCGCCACCGCTCGTAGGTACGCTTCAACAAGAGAAAGCAAGTACATCGAGCATAACAATACAACAACAAGAGCAAGAGAGCGAGGAGGGAGAAGAAGCCACAAACACAGATGAGAATAGCGGTGACAACCACATGAATCAACCGCCTCCTCGTCAACAACAAAACCCTAACAAGAGGGATACAGGGTCCAATAGCAAGTTGGACGATCTTCTTCGTAAACAATCAGCTAACTTCAAAGCCTTCATGAGAGCAGTCGCCATCACTCAAGTGGACTTCATCTCTGAAAAGTGGGAATTTCAAGATGCACTGCACACCTTGCAGGCGCGTTGGTCGGCGATTGACAGTCTTCATTGGGAGATAGAGTGCGAACTCGACGGGGACAAGAACGCTATCTATGAAGAGCGCTATACAAGATTTGAAAGCCAATATCTCGACCTGAAGAAGGCTTTAAATACAAAAATGTGGTCTGGAGCTTATCGAGAAAAGACAACACCAAAATTGGAGATACCGGTCTTTCATGGCAAATTTAATCAGTGGATACCATTCAAAGACCTCTTCACTGAAGCCATCCACAACAACTCATCCTTATCAAATGCACAGAAAATGCAATTTTTAAAAAGCAAGGTCCAAGGTGAAGCTGAAAGACTGATACAACACTTACAGATAAGCTCAGACAACTATGTAGTATGTTGGGATATTATTAACAACCGCTACAACAACAAAAAACTCATATTTACATCGCACATCAACATGCTCTTCAATTTGCCAACAATGCAACAACAGGCATTGGCGCCAATCAAGAAAATGCACGACGTCACAATCGAATGTCTGCACGCCATCAAGAATTTGGAAGTGGATGTCAGAACCTGGGATCCGCTACTAGTACATATTTTGGCGCAAAAGCTGGACGCTGTAACATATTCTGATTACATTGAGTCACTGAAGAACTCGCGAGAATTGCCTACATTAAAGGATTTTCTGGACTACTTAGAGGCGAAGTTTACATCAATGGAATCGTCGCAGCGTAAACAAGAAAGCTATCAGAAATCAAGTTCTGGAACAAATCATCATCAAGAAGCTGCCCATAACAAGAAAAATTACAATTTTAACAAGAATCAAGCGGCTAGTAACAACAAGGTTACGAAATCCTACCATGCGTCAAGAATTATTTGTCCACTCTGCAATGACGAGCATGGACTCTATTTTTGTGCTAAGTTTATAGAAATGTCGAATGACGAAAGACTTAACACAATCAACAAATTACAAGTTTGCATTAATTGCCTGTACAGCCACAACGGGAAAAAATGTACATCGGCCAACCGATGTCGCAAGTGCAAAGCTAAGCACAACACGCTAATGCACGAAGCCGCTGCAAAAAACAATGAACAACCCAATTCTTCATCTCACGTCTCACAAAACAATGAAACTTCAGAGGTCCTATTAGCAACCGCTATTGTCAAGGTAGAGGGAGCTGATGGAACACTGCACAACATGCGAGCTCTTGTCGATCAAGGGTCTCAAATATCATTAATAACAGAACGCGCTGCGCAACTTCTTGGGAACAAACGCCAGAAATGCAAAGGAGTTGTATCCGGAATTGGGGAAAAAGAGAGCAATTGCAAGGGTATGACAACAATTTCATGCAGCTCTGCCGTCAGCGAATTTACATTCAAGAAATCAGTATACATTATGAAAAACTTAATCAAGAATTTACCAAACAAATCTTTCGCAAAACCATCATGGCCTCATATACAAAACATCGGCTTGGCGGATCCGGATTTCAATAGCAGCCGTCCAGTAGATCTACTATTTGGAGCAGACATTTACTCCCAGATCATACTAGGAGGAATGGTCAAAAGCGAAGACGTCAATCAGCCTATCGCACAACAAACCAAATTAGGATGGCTACTATGCGGAAACGTCAGAACATTTCATTGCAACGTAGTCTTGAACAATCTGGAGGACATGATACAGTTTTGGGACTCCGAAGATATCAAGGATCAAGCCAATTTTTCTGAGGAAGACCAGAAATGCATTGAGTTCTACTCCAAAACAACACAACGCTTACAAAATGGAAGATACGAAGTAAGACTACCAATGAGACATGACTGGGAGTGGAAGCTGGGCTCGTCTAAACAAATGGCAATTGCGCAATTCAAAACGTTGGAACGTAGATTCGAGAAACAACAAGAATTAGCAAAAGCCTACAAAGAGTTCATAACAGAATACATTGACTTAGGTCATATGCAAAAATCAGCGTGTAACAAGACACTCAACTGCTATTTGCCGCACCACGGCGTCGAACGCGCCGAGTCAACAACAACTAAATACAGAGTGGTGTTTAATGCATCCGCAAAAACATCTACAGGATGGAGTTTGAACGACCTTATGTACAAAGGTCCAAACCTACAACAAGATCTGCAAACAACACTGATGCAGTGGAGGCAATACAAGTACGCCTATACAGCGGACATCGAAAAAATGTACAGACAGATTTTAGTGGCCCACTGTGACCAGAATCTACAACAGATTGTGTGGCGAGAATCACCGGAAGAACCTATACATTCTTTCCAACTCGCCACAGTAACATATGGCACCAAGGCAGCGCCGTTCTTGGCCATAATGACATTACGAAGATTGGCAGAAGACGAGCGACAACATTTTCCGGAAGCTTCAAAGGTAGTGGAGGAGTCATTTTACGTCGATGACCTCGTTCACGGATCTCATACCATTGAAAAAGCACAAGAGCTAATTTCGGACCTAAACCAATTACTTAAGAGTGGGGGGTTTAACCTCAGAAAATGGTCATCAAACGAACCTGCACTCTTGGAGAATTCTACAATACAACAGAACAATGAAAACACTGTTTTCAACTTCAAAACAGAACAAACATCAAAAACATTGGGCCTGTGCTGGAATCCGACAGAGGACAAATTCACATTCCAATGTTCGATTTCAAGCGTCAACAAAAAACAAACAAAACGCAGCTTATTAGCTGAAATATCAAAACTGTTTGACCCACTTGGCTGGCTGGCTCCTGTATCTACAAAATTGAAATTGCTATTTCAAAAACTATGGGAGGTCAAATTACAATGGGATGACGAAGTCCCGGATAGCATACACAAGGAATGGTGCAAAGTACAAGCTGACATTACGGCGGTAAACTTGTGTGAAGTTCCAAGATGGCTTAGATGTGATGGGAAACAAGTAATAGAACTACATGGCTTCAGTGACGCCTCCCTGGATGCCTATGCATGTGTCATCTATGCACGAGTTCACCCGTCAACAATCGTCACACTTGTCGCTGCAAAATCGAAAATTGTGCCACACAGAAAAATAACAACGTTGCCGCGACTAGAACTAAATGGAGCACACCTACTTTGCAAATTAATGCAAAAGGTTAAGGAATCTTTACATCAACAAGAAGTTCGAGTTTATGGCTGGACAGATTCGATGGTGGTCCTGGGTTGGATACAAGGAGACCCATCACGATGGAAAACATACGTTTCGGGTCCCTTGTCGGGTACCTTTCAGACGTGTGTGAAATCGAACAAATATTGGGGCGTAACTCCCAACAGTGAAAATGTTATGTACTTGTTATGTAGACTTGTAAGGTATTGTTATGTAAATGAGTAGACAAGTGACTCCCTTGATGGATTTATTGCTACTAAAGTATTCTTACACGATTACATATTAAGTTAGAGAAATGCACACCTAAACAGTATAGATGTGCATAAATGAGTGTGACATACAAACTACAAAAGGTCAATGTACAGCGTAGCTCGTACATATTGCCCACTCACAAACTACAACAGTTTATTAAAAAATGTAAATGTTGTTATGATAAAAAATGTATATGTTATGTTAAGATATAAAATGTAAAAAGAGGACAAAATCTAAAATTTAATTATATAATCCAATCCTTATACTATCAAATCACAACGCGCAATAGGCGACGTTGCTTTGTTCAGTGTGTGTGCACTGGATGAGTGCGTCACACTGTTGTCGTCTGTGACGTTAGACACCGCGTTGTCCACGATGCTTGCAGTTGACCTCCTCCGTGGCGCTGGGTTCGGAACTGGTGGTGCCATAGGTATCAGTTGACTCCTGTAATGTTTCCGAAGTCGGTGGTACGCGTAGATTGCGCCTGCTGTCGCTGCTGCTGCTGCCAATATGTATATGGCGACGTATTGGTGGACATCGTGGTATGTTGCCTGATCGGATATAATGCCATCTGATGTTGCGGCTTTCATTTGTTCTATTTGTTTTCCCAGATCTCGCAGTAATGAGCTCTGCTCCGTTACCGTGTCTTCTTTGGGTTCTTGTTTCACAACCGGTACAGATAGGTTGATTACCCGATTGATTGGGGGAATCACCATCGTGACTTCTTCGACCTGGGCATGAATTATGTCTGTGAATTGTCTTTGGGAATGAACAGTGAACGTCTCACTATTGATAGTGCAGTCACTACCGAGTGTCATTACCCCTGCGTTTCTAAGTACCTTTGTTGAAACTTGATTTCCGCATATAACGCGTATTTTGCATGCGTCACAGCAAAAGTATAGGTAGCTATTTATGTTGTTAAGTTCCAGCCATGTGTCTCGACAGGTTTCTTGTTTTGTTTTGCAGTCCGGCGAGCCTTTGTTTCTAATGCAGAGGTTCTCGTCGGATTTCATATGGTATACTGGTGTCTTCATGGGGCACAACAGAGTCGCACTGTCTTGATCAATGCATTGATGTAGGTCAGTTATTGTCATCGGTAGAAAATAATCCTTTTGTATATTGATGGCTAATAGTTCCGCTATAGGCAGTAGTGTAACCATTTCGCCGCCGTTCCTTTTTGGGACCGGTATGATGTGGTAAACTTCGTAATTTTCTCTGCAGATTAACGGCACCCGTATCTCAATGATAAGATATCGTTCTGACATTCTTGCCTTCACTTGTAGAAGATGATACAGGCGGAAAAAATCTTCTTGAATGTTTCTGATGGGAAGGGCCACATCCTTTGACAGCTGACCCGATATGACGTTCAACTCATCTCGTAACTGTTCTGGCGCAATGAGGTGTAAGTTCATCTTGCCATTGTAAATGTTGGTTACCGTGTCCAAAAGAATCTCTTGCACGTTTCTTAGGTGCTCTATGAAGCTGTTTGCCGAGATAGCCGACATCACAAATTCGATTGATAGTTCTTGAGACTCAATCTCTTGCTGAAGGTTACTCGTTAGTTTGTCTAGGTTAAGCAGATGTTGATTGAATAATTTGTATTGTTTTTCGATTGTTTCTTCTGCTCTCCGAAGTATGTTGTATTCGGCTTCGATAATAGTTGTTTGATTTTTGGCTAATAGAGCCAGATGTTTCTCATTTTCATGTATGAGTTCGATGTCTCGTTGGTATTGTTCGGCGAATTGGTCATCCAATACTCCGAACAGGGAGCGTGCGATTGACCCGACACCGTTGACAAGGCCGCGTTTGCTTCTCATATTCACCCGACCTTGCGGATTCAGCAACAAACGGTTGTAGTGTTCGAGCTCGGCGAATGCGTGATGTAATTGTAACGAAATAATGTCACATTGTGTCTTCTGTTTTAGTTGTGAACATATGTTTTCGAGATGGTCATTGAACTTATTGAACACTGCAGTACCATGCCAATAGGGTTTGACGTCGTAATACACTACTATTTTCCACTCGTCACGAATCAGCCTCATGTTGGTTGACTTATCGAAATATAGCCCTTGTTGCAATTCGATAAAGTCTGTTTTGTTTGTTGTCGCTGTTGCTGGACTAAGTAGGTATAGCAGGGTCATCACTAATCCAATGAAGTTGATTTTGCTTGTACTTGTAGATTGTTGACGTTTTGTTGTATTCTTGTGTTTATTTTCGGTGTTTGGTGGTTTGGAGTTTTCCTCGCTGTCTATTGGTAGAATAGATAGCTTAGTAATGGGTCTCTTTATGATGCCATTTCTTGTTTTTAGGGTTACGACACGAACATATCCGTCGTCTCCCGGGTGGAGTTCTGTTACTCGACCCATTAACCATTTTCCTGCGGGACGCTGGTCGTCATTAACAACAACCAAGTCACCAACTTTCAGATTGTCCCGCGGCTTCTGCCACTTTGTTCTTGCTAACAATTGGCACAGGTACTCATTTTTCCATTTCTTCCAAATTTCTGTGTACATTTTTCTAGTCAGCTCCCATCTTGTTCGGGCGTCTTCTCTTGTTTCGATGACGGTCAACCCTGACCTTCCTGTTAGAAAGTGTGCTGGTGTTAGACAGTCGAGATCTTCAACATTTTCACTCAGCGCACACAGTGGTCTCGAGTTCAGACAAGCTTCTAGTTTTGTTAAGATAGTAGTGAACTCCTCGAATGTTAATCTCTGCTCACCCACCACTCTTTTTAAATGGTGTTTCAAGCTTCTTACGGCTCGTTCCCACAATCCACCCGCCGATGGCCATGCCGGAGCGTTGAAATGCCACTGTATGGCCATCTCGGCGACTATCTTCTGTAATTCTTCGTTTCTATAGCTGTTTTCTATTTCCCCGTATTGTTCCATTAGCAGTCGATTAGCTCCGACAAAGTTCGTGCCGTTATCGCTGTATAAATGGCGGGGGGCGCCTCTCCGTGCTGCCATTCTGTTAAGGGCTGCCAAAAATGCCGAACTTGTGAGGTCAGACACTAATTCAATGTGTACTGCCTTTGTCACCATGCAAATAAAGATGGCGATGTAACCTTTTGTTGACTTAGCCCCTCTCCCTTTATTCATCTTGACGTCGACGAATCCTGTATAGTCCACTCCTGTATGGTAGAGTGGCGGGGCAGGGTTTATTCTTGCGCTCGGTAGTTCCCCCATGACTTGTTGTTGTTTTGTTGGCCTTATTTTGCGACAGGTTACGCATCTTCTAACTTGCATCTTCGTTACTCGCACGCCACCGATGATCCAGTATTTTTGACGAAGGTGCGATAAAGTGAGTCGCGGTCCTCCATGAAAGGTCATTTGATGGGCTTGATCGATGAGCAAATGCGTTAAACGGCCGTCGTAGGGAATGATCATCGGATGTTTCATTTCTTCTGTTAGCGTAGCCTTCTGTAATCTTCCTCCAACTCTTAGCAATCCTTCTTGATCAATGTAAGGATTGAGAGGTAGTAATTTGCTGTGTGATGACACTGTACCGTGTTTACGCAAATGACTCAAATCCGTGTCAAATACATTTTGTTGTGTTTGTTTCACAATTGCCTTAGTTGCGCTGTTTAATTCTTGCAACGTAAGATAACTTGGTAATTGACAATGTTTCGTGTCCAATGTTCGAAGTTTTAAGTTCAATGCTCTTTGTATCCATGCCACTATGCGAATGACATGATTTATAGAGCTATGTTTTTGTAATAATTCTTGTATAATATTACTTGTTTCTCTGTTGATTTGGGCAGCATTGACTTGTTTCGTTGCCGTTGTTTTTATGTCTTGATCTGACTTGTAGACCTTTTTTATTTGGTTTTTTATTTCAAATGATGGTAGCCACTTAGGACCTTCCCACCACAGTCTGTTTTCCTTCAGCTGACCGGCATACTGGCCTCGGCTTGCGGCGTCAGCGGGATTTTCGCTTGATTTGACGTAGTCCCAACACGAGCGCGGTATTACAGAGTTTATTTTTTGTACTCGATTCTCTACGTATGTTTTCCATCGTGATGGGTCTCCTTGTATCCAACCCAGGACCACCATCGAATCTGTCCAGCCATAAACTCGAACTTCTTGTTGATGTAAAGATTCCTTAACCTTTTGCATTAATTTGCAAAGTAGGTGTGCTCCATTTAGTTCTAGTCGCGGCAACGTTGTTATTTTTCTGTGTGGCACAATTTTCGATTTTGCAGCGACAAGTGTGACGATTGTTGACGGGTGAACTCGTGCATAGATGACACATGCATAGGCATCCAGGGAGGCGTCACTGAAGCCATGTAGTTCTATTACTTGTTTCCCATCACATCTAAGCCATCTTGGAACTTCACACAAGTTTACCGCCGTAATGTCAGCTTGTACTTTGCACCATTCCTTGTGTATGCTATCCGGGACTTCGTCATCCCATTGTAATTTGACCTCCCATAGTTTTTGAAATAGCAATTTCAATTTTGTAGATACAGGAGCCAGCCAGCCAAGTGGGTCAAACAGTTTTGATATTTCAGCTAATAAGCTGCGTTTTGTTTGTTTTTTGTTGACGCTTGAAATCGAACATTGGAATGTGAATTTGTCCTCTGTCGGATTCCAGCACAGGCCCAATGTTTTTGATGTTTGTTCTGTTTTGAAGTTGAAAACAGTGTTTTCATTGTTCTGTTGTATTGTAGAATTCTCCAAGAGTGCAGGTTCGTTTGATGACCATTTTCTGAGGTTAAACCCCCCACTCTTAAGTAATTGGTTTAGGTCCGAAATTAGCTCTTGTGCTTTTTCAATGGTATGAGATCCGTGAACGAGGTCATCGACGTAAAATGACTCCTCCACTACCTTTGAAGCTTCCGGAAAATGTTGTCGCTCGTCTTCTGCCAATCTTCGTAATGTCATTATGGCCAAGAACGGCGCTGCCTTGGTGCCATATGTTACTGTGGCGAGTTGGAAAGAATGTATAGGTTCTTCCGGTGATTCTCGCCACACAATCTGTTGTAGATTCTGGTCACAGTGGGCCACTAAAATCTGTCTGTACATTTTTTCGATGTCCGCTGTATAGGCGTACTTGTATTGCCTCCACTGCATCAGTGTTGTTTGCAGATCTTGTTGTAGGTTTGGACCTTTGTACATAAGGTCGTTCAAACTCCATCCTGTAGATGTTTTTGCGGATGCATTAAACACCACTCTGTATTTAGTTGTTGTTGACTCGGCGCGTTCGACGCCGTGGTGCGGCAAATAGCAGTTGAGTGTCTTGTTACACGCTGATTTTTGCATATGACCTAAGTCAATGTATTCTGTTATGAACTCTTTGTAGGCTTTTGCTAATTCTTGTTGTTTCTCGAATCTACGTTCCAACGTTTTGAATTGCGCAATTGCCATTTGTTTAGACGAGCCCAGCTTCCACTCCCAGTCATGTCTCATTGGTAGTCTTACTTCGTATCTTCCATTTTGTAAGCGTTGTGTTGTTTTGGAGTAGAACTCAATGCATTTCTGGTCTTCCTCAGAAAAATTGGCTTGATCCTTGATATCTTCGGAGTCCCAAAACTGTATCATGTCCTCCAGATTGTTCAAGACTACGTTGCAATGAAATGTTCTGACGTTTCCGCATAGTAGCCATCCTAATTTGGTTTGTTGTGCGATAGGCTGATTGACGTCTTCGCTTTTGACCATTCCTCCTAGTATGATCTGGGAGTAAATGTCTGCTCCAAATAGTAGATCTACTGGACGGCTGCTATTGAAATCCGGATCCGCCAAGCCGATGTTTTGTATATGAGGCCATGATGGTTTTGCGAAAGATTTGTTTGGTAAATTCTTGATTAAGTTTTTCATAATGTATACTGATTTCTTGAATGTAAATTCGCTGACGGCAGAGCTGCATGAAATTGTTGTCATACCCTTGCAATTGCTCTCTTTTTCCCCAATTCCGGATACAACTCCTTTGCATTTCTGGCGTTTGTTCCCAAGAAGTTGCGCAGCGCGTTCTGTTATTAATGATATTTGAGACCCTTGATCGACAAGAGCTCGCATGTTGTGCAGTGTTCCATCAGCTCCCTCTACCTTGACAATAGCGGTTGCTAATAGGACCTCTGAAGTTTCATTGTTTTGTGAGACGTGAGATGAAGAATTGGGTTGTTCATTGTTTTTTGCAGCGGCTTCGTGCATTAGCGTGTTGTGCTTAGCTTTGCACTTGCGACATCGGTTGGCCGATGTACATTTTTTCCCGTTGTGGCTGTACAGGCAATTAATGCAAACTTGTAATTTGTTGATTGTGTTAAGTCTTTCGTCATTCGACATTTCTATAAACTTAGCACAAAAATAGAGTCCATGCTCGTCATTGCAGAGTGGACAAATAATTCTTGACGCATGGTAGGATTTCGTAACCTTGTTGTTACTAGCCGCTTGATTCTTGTTAAAATTGTAATTTTTCTTGTTATGGGCAGCTTCTTGATGATGATTTGTTCCAGAACTTGATTTCTGATAGCTTTCTTGTTTACGCTGCGACGATTCCATTGATGTAAACTTCGCCTCTAAGTAGTCCAGAAAATCCTTTAATGTAGGCAATTCTCGCGAGTTCTTCAGTGACTCAATGTAATCAGAATATGTTACAGCGTCCAGCTTTTGCGCCAAAATATGTACTAGTAGCGGATCCCAGGTTCTGACATCCACTTCCAAATTCTTGATGGCGTGCAGACATTCGATTGTGACGTCGTGCATTTTCTTGATTGGCGCCAATGCCTGTTGTTGCATTGTTGGCAAATTGAAGAGCATGTTGATGTGCGATGTAAATATGAGTTTTTTGTTGTTGTAGCGGTTGTTAATAATATCCCAACATACTACATAGTTGTCTGAGCTTATCTGTAAGTGTTGTATCAGTCTTTCAGCTTCACCTTGGACCTTGCTTTTTAAAAATTGCATTTTCTGTGCATTTGATAAGGATGAGTTGTTGTGGATGGCTTCAGTGAAGAGGTCTTTGAATGGTATCCACTGATTAAATTTGCCATGAAAGACCGGTATCTCCAATTTTGGTGTTGTCTTTTCTCGATAAGCTCCAGACCACATTTTTGTATTTAAAGCCTTCTTCAGGTCGAGATATTGGCTTTCAAATCTTGTATAGCGCTCTTCATAGATAGCGTTCTTGTCCCCGTCGAGTTCGCACTCTATCTCCCAATGAAGACTGTCAATCGCCGACCAACGCGCCTGCAAGGTGTGCAGTGCATCTTGAAATTCCCACTTTTCAGAGATGAAGTCCACTTGAGTGATGGCGACTGCTCTCATGAAGGCTTTGAAGTTAGCTGATTGTTTACGAAGAAGATCGTCCAACTTGCTATTGGACCCTGTATCCCTCTTGTTAGGGTTTTGTTGTTGACGAGGAGGCGGTTGATTCATGTTGTTGTCACCGCTATTCTCATCTGTGTTTGTGGCTTCTTCTCCCTCCTCGCTCTCTTGCTCTTGTTGTTGTATTGTTATGCTCGATGTACTTGCTTTCTCTTGTTGAAGCGTACCTACGAGCGGTGGCGGTTGCGCCGAAGGTCCAACGGACCCTTTGTGCGACGACAGTTGCTGATGTTGTTGGAGGATTAACTCCTTGACATCTTTATAACACTGCAACGCTGTGTTATATAAATTACTTGTAAAATAAGGATGACTCACACCCACTTCTGTCGACAGACGGTCATGGTTGAACTGGAATTCACTCCATAAATTTTCCAGCATCTGCAGACGCCGTTTGAAGTAGTCCGAGTTCTTCCTGTCCCAGCCATCTTTCTTTATGTTGATGCCGACTTTCTTGATGTTTTCGTAAAGTTCACGTTGATTTTCGTAGGTATCTGCTGACGACGTCATGTTGTCACACTTCTCGACGAATTCCAGACGAACTTCTTGTTTTGAGTAGTAGACTGTTGCTCCACACTCCTGGTTCTTTGTATCGTGTAACCTTTCCCTTCTACGATAATGCGATTCTCAATTGGTTACTGGGGCGACTCGCTTGTGAGAGACCAGTCCAACCGATTCGCGACCGTAAAAGATCTTAATCACACAACACAAAATGGCTCGAAGGACCAAATATTGGGGCGTAACTCCCAACAGTGAAAATGTTATGTACTTGTTATGTAGACTTGTAAGGTATTGTTAGGTCATCAAACGAACCTGCACTCTTGGAGAATTCTACAATACAACAGAACAATGAAAACACTGTTTTCAACTTCAAAACAGAACAAACATCAAAAACATTGGGCCTGTGCTGGAATCCGACAGAGGACAAATTCACATTCCAATGTTCGATTTCAAGCGTCAACAAAAAACAAACAAAACGCAGCTTATTAGCTGAAATATCAAAACTGTTTGACCCACTTGGCTGGCTGGCTCCTGTATCTACAAAATTGAAATTGCTATTTCAAAAACTATGGGAGGTCAAATTACAATGGGATGACGAAGTCCCGGATAGCATACACAAGGAATGGTGCAAAGTACAAGCTGACATTACGGCGGTAAACTTGTGTGAAGTTCCAAGATGGCTTAGATGTGATGGGAAACAAGTAATAGAACTACATGGCTTCAGTGACGCCTCCCTGGATGCCTATGCATGTGTCATCTATGCACGAGTTCACCCGTCAACAATCGTCACACTTGTCGCTGCAAAATCGAAAATTGTGCCACACAGAAAAATAACAACGTTGCCGCGACTAGAACTAAATGGAGCACACCTACTTTGCAAATTAATGCAAAAGGTTAAGGAATCTTTACATCAACAAGAAGTTCGAGTTTATGGCTGGACAGATTCGATGGTGGTCCTGGGTTGGATACAAGGAGACCCATCACGATGGAAAACATACGTAGAGAATCGAGTACAAAAAATAAACTCTGTAATACCGCGCTCGTGTTGGGACTACGTCAAATCAAGCGAAAATCCCGCTGACGCCGCAAGCCGAGGCCAGTATGCCGGTCAGCTGAAGGAAAACAGACTGTGGTGGGAAGGTCCTAAGTGGCTACCATCATTTGAAATAAAAAACCAAATAAAAAAGGTCTACAAGTCAGATCAAGACATAAAAACAACGGCAACGAAACAAGTCAATGCTGCCCAAATCAACAGAGAAACAAGTAATATTATACAAGAATTATTACAAAAACATAGCTCTATAAATCATGTCATTCGCATAGTGGCATGGATACAAAGAGCATTGAACTTAAAACTTCGAACATTGGACTCGAAACATTGTCAATTACCAAGTTATCTTACGTTGCAAGAATTAAACAGCGCAACTAAGGCAATTGTGAAACAAACACAACAAAATGTATTTGACACGGATTTGAGTCATTTGCGTAAACACGGTACAGTGTCATCACACAGCAAATTACTACCTCTCAATCCTTACATTGATCAAGAAGGATTGCTAAGAGTTGGAGGAAGATTACAGAAGGCTACGCTAACAGAAGAAATGAAACATCCGATGATCATTCCCTACGACGGCCGTTTAACGCATTTGCTCATCGATCAAGCCCATCAAATGACCTTTCATGGAGGACCGCGACTCACTTTATCGCACCTTCGTCAAAAATACTGGATCATCGGTGGCGTGCGAGTAACGAAGATGCAAGTTAGAAGATGCGTAACCTGTCGCAAAATAAGTCCAACAAAACAACAACAAGTCATGGGGGAACTACCGAGCGCAAGAATAAACCCTGCCCCGCCATTCTACCATACAGGAGTGGACTATACAGGATTCGTCGACGTCAAGATGAATAAAGGGAGAGGGGCTAAGTCAACAAAAGGTTACATCGCCATCTTTATTTGCATGGTGACAAAGGCAGTACACATTGAATTAGTGTCTGACCTCACAAGTTCGGCATTTTTGGCAGCCCTTAACAGAATGGCAGCACGGAGAGGCGCCCCCCGCCATTTATACAGCGATAACGGCACGAACTTTGTCGGAGCTAATCGACTGCTAATGGAACAATACGGGGAAATAGAAAACAGCTATAGAAACGAAGAATTACAGAAGATAGTCGCCGAGATGGCCATACAGTGGCATTTCAACGCTCCGGCATGGCCATCGGCGGGTGGATTGTGGGAACGAGCCGTAAGAAGCTTGAAACACCATTTAAAAAGAGTGGTGGGTGAGCAGAGATTAACATTCGAGGAGTTCACTACTATCTTAACAAAACTAGAAGCTTGTCTGAACTCGAGACCACTGTGTGCGCTGAGTGAAAATGTTGAAGATCTCGACTGTCTAACACCAGCACACTTTCTAACAGGAAGGTCAGGGTTGACCGTCATCGAAACAAGAGAAGACGCCCGAACAAGATGGGAGCTGACTAGAAAAATGTACACAGAAATTTGGAAGAAATGGAAAAATGAGTACCTGTGCCAATTGTTAGCAAGAACAAAGTGGCAGAAGCCGCGGGACAATCTGAAAGTTGGTGACTTGGTTGTTGTTAATGACGACCAGCGTCCCGCAGGAAAATGGTTAATGGGTCGAGTAACAGAACTCCACCCGGGAGACGACGGATATGTTCGTGTCGTAACCCTAAAAACAAGAAATGGCGTCATAAAGAGACCCATTACTAAGCTATCTATTCTACCAATAGACAGCGAGGAAAACTCCAAACCACCAAACACCGAAAATAAACACAAGAATACAACAAAACGTCAACAATCTACAAGTACAAGCAAAATCAACTTCATTGGATTAGTGATGACCCTGCTATACCTACTTAGTCCAGCAACAGCGACAACAAACAAAACAGACTTTATCGAATTGCAACAAGGGCTATATTTCGATAAGTCAACCAACATGAGGCTGATTCGTGACGAGTGGAAAATAGTAGTGTATTACGACGTCAAACCCTATTGGCATGGTACTGCAGTGTTCAATAAGTTCAATGACCATCTCGAAAACATATGTTCACAACTAAAACAGAAGACACAATACATCAATGGAATCGTCGCAGCGTAAACAAGAAAGCTATCAGAAATCAAGTTCTGGAACAAATCATCATCAAGAAGCTGCCCATAACAAGAAAAATTACAATTTTAACAAGAATCAAGCGGCTAGTAACAACAAGGTTACGAAATCCTACCATGCGTCAAGAATTATTTGTCCACTCTGCAATGACGAGCATGGACTCTATTTTTGTGCTAAGTTTATAGAAATGTCGAATGACGAAAGACTTAACACAATCAACAAATTACAAGTTTGCATTAATTGCCTGTACAGCCACAACGGGAAAAAATGTACATCGGCCAACCGATGTCGCAAGTGCAAAGCTAAGCACAACACGCTAATGCACGAAGCCGCTGCAAAAAACAATGAACAACCCAATTCTTCATCTCACGTCTCACAAAACAATGAAACTTCAGAGGTCCTATTAGCAACCGCTATTGTCAAGGTAGAGGGAGCTGATGGAACACTGCACAACATGCGAGCTCTTGTCGATCAAGGGTCTCAAATATCATTAATAACAGAACGCGCTGCGCAACTTCTTGGGAACAAACGCCAGAAATGCAAAGGAGTTGTATCCGGAATTGGGGAAAAAGAGAGCAATTGCAAGGGTATGACAACAATTTCATGCAGCTCTGCCGTCAGCGAATTTACATTCAAGAAATCAGTATACATTATGAAAAACTTAATCAAGAATTTACCAAACAAATCTTTCGCAAAACCATCATGGCCTCATATACAAAACATCGGCTTGGCGGATCCGGATTTCAATAGCAGCCGTCCAGTAGATCTACTATTTGGAGCAGACATTTACTCCCAGATCATACTAGGAGGAATGGTCAAAAGCGAAGACGTCAATCAGCCTATCGCACAACAAACCAAATTAGGATGGCTACTATGCGGAAACGTCAGAACATTTCATTGCAACGTAGTCTTGAACAATCTGGAGGACATGATACAGTTTTGGGACTCCGAAGATATCAAGGATCAAGCCAATTTTTCTGAGGAAGACCAGAAATGCATTGAGTTCTACTCCAAAACAACACAACGCTTACAAAATGGAAGATACGAAGTAAGACTACCAATGAGACATGACTGGGAGTGGAAGCTGGGCTCGTCTAAACAAATGGCAATTGCGCAATTCAAAACGTTGGAACGTAGATTCGAGAAACAACAAGAATTAGCAAAAGCCTACAAAGAGTTCATAACAGAATACATTGACTTAGGTCATATGCAAAAATCAGCGTGTAACAAGACACTCAACTGCTATTTGCCGCACCACGGCGTCGAACGCGCCGAGTCAACAACAACTAAATACAGAGTGGTGTTTAATGCATCCGCAAAAACATCTACAGGATGGAGTTTGAACGACCTTATGTACAAAGGTCCAAACCTACAACAAGATCTGCAAACAACACTGATGCAGTGGAGGCAATACAAGTACGCCTATACAGCGGACATCGAAAAAATGTACAGACAGATTTTAGTGGCCCACTGTGACCAGAATCTACAACAGATTGTGTGGCGAGAATCACCGGAAGAACCTATACATTCTTTCCAACTCGCCACAGTAACATATGGCACCAAGGCAGCGCCGTTCTTGGCCATAATGACATTACGAAGATTGGCAGAAGACGAGCGACAACATTTTCCGGAAGCTTCAAAGGTAGTGGAGGAGTCATTTTACGTCGATGACCTCGTTCACGGATCTCATACCATTGAAAAAGCACAAGAGCTAATTTCGGACCTAAACCAATTACTTAAGAGTGGGGGGTTTAACCTCAGAAAATGGTCATCAAACGAACCTGCACTCTTGGAGAATTCTACAATACAACAGAACAATGAAAACACTGTTTTCAACTTCAAAACAGAACAAACATCAAAAACATTGGGCCTGTGCTGGAATCCGACAGAGGACAAATTCACATTCCAATGTTCGATTTCAAGCGTCAACAAAAAACAAACAAAACGCAGCTTATTAGCTGAAATATCAAAACTGTTTGACCCACTTGGCTGGCTGGCTCCTGTATCTACAAAATTGAAATTGCTATTTCAAAAACTATGGGAGGTCAAATTACAATGGGATGACGAAGTCCCGGATAGCATACACAAGGAATGGTGCAAAGTACAAGCTGACATTACGGCGGTAAACTTGTGTGAAGTTCCAAGATGGCTTAGATGTGATGGGAAACAAGTAATAGAACTACATGGCTTCAGTGACGCCTCCCTGGATGCCTATGCATGTGTCATCTATGCACGAGTTCACCCGTCAACAATCGTCACACTTGTCGCTGCAAAATCGAAAATTGTGCCACACAGAAAAATAACAACGTTGCCGCGACTAGAACTAAATGGAGCACACCTACTTTGCAAATTAATGCAAAAGGTTAAGGAATCTTTACATCAACAAGAAGTTCGAGTTTATGGCTGGACAGATTCGATGGTGGTCCTGGGTTGGATACAAGGAGACCCATCACGATGGAAAACATACGTAGAGAATCGAGTACAAAAAATAAACTCTGTAATACCGCGCTCGTGTTGGGACTACGTCAAATCAAGCGAAAATCCCGCTGACGCCGCAAGCCGAGGCCAGTATGCCGGTCAGCTGAAGGAAAACAGACTGTGGTGGGAAGGTCCTAAGTGGCTACCATCATTTGAAATAAAAAACCAAATAAAAAAGGTCTACAAGTCAGATCAAGACATAAAAACAACGGCAACGAAACAAGTCAATGCTGCCCAAATCAACAGAGAAACAAGTAATATTATACAAGAATTATTACAAAAACATAGCTCTATAAATCATGTCATTCGCATAGTGGCATGGATACAAAGAGCATTGAACTTAAAACTTCGAACATTGGACTCGAAACATTGTCAATTACCAAGTTATCTTACGTTGCAAGAATTAAACAGCGCAACTAAGGCAATTGTGAAACAAACACAACAAAATGTATTTGACACGGATTTGAGTCATTTGCGTAAACACGGTACAGTGTCATCACACAGCAAATTACTACCTCTCAATCCTTACATTGATCAAGAAGGATTGCTAAGAGTTGGAGGAAGATTACAGAAGGCTACGCTAACAGAAGAAATGAAACATCCGATGATCATTCCCTACGACGGCCGTTTAACGCATTTGCTCATCGATCAAGCCCATCAAATGACCTTTCATGGAGGACCGCGACTCACTTTATCGCACCTTCGTCAAAAATACTGGATCATCGGTGGCGTGCGAGTAACGAAGATGCAAGTTAGAAGATGCGTAACCTGTCGCAAAATAAGTCCAACAAAACAACAACAAGTCATGGGGGAACTACCGAGCGCAAGAATAAACCCTGCCCCGCCATTCTACCATACAGGAGTGGACTATACAGGATTCGTCGACGTCAAGATGAATAAAGGGAGAGGGGCTAAGTCAACAAAAGGTTACATCGCCATCTTTATTTGCATGGTGACAAAGGCAGTACACATTGAATTAGTGTCTGACCTCACAAGTTCGGCATTTTTGGCAGCCCTTAACAGAATGGCAGCACGGAGAGGCGCCCCCCGCCATTTATACAGCGATAACGGCACGAACTTTGTCGGAGCTAATCGACTGCTAATGGAACAATACGGGGAAATAGAAAACAGCTATAGAAACGAAGAATTACAGAAGATAGTCGCCGAGATGGCCATACAGTGGCATTTCAACGCTCCGGCATGGCCATCGGCGGGTGGATTGTGGGAACGAGCCGTAAGAAGCTTGAAACACCATTTAAAAAGAGTGGTGGGTGAGCAGAGATTAACATTCGAGGAGTTCACTACTATCTTAACAAAACTAGAAGCTTGTCTGAACTCGAGACCACTGTGTGCGCTGAGTGAAAATGTTGAAGATCTCGACTGTCTAACACCAGCACACTTTCTAACAGGAAGGTCAGGGTTGACCGTCATCGAAACAAGAGAAGACGCCCGAACAAGATGGGAGCTGACTAGAAAAATGTACACAGAAATTTGGAAGAAATGGAAAAATGAGTACCTGTGCCAATTGTTAGCAAGAACAAAGTGGCAGAAGCCGCGGGACAATCTGAAAGTTGGTGACTTGGTTGTTGTTAATGACGACCAGCGTCCCGCAGGAAAATGGTTAATGGGTCGAGTAACAGAACTCCACCCGGGAGACGACGGATATGTTCGTGTCGTAACCCTAAAAACAAGAAATGGCGTCATAAAGAGACCCATTACTAAGCTATCTATTCTACCAATAGACAGCGAGGAAAACTCCAAACCACCAAACACCGAAAATAAACACAAGAATACAACAAAACGTCAACAATCTACAAGTACAAGCAAAATCAACTTCATTGGATTAGTGATGACCCTGCTATACCTACTTAGTCCAGCAACAGCGACAACAAACAAAACAGACTTTATCGAATTGCAACAAGGGCTATATTTCGATAAGTCAACCAACATGAGGCTGATTCGTGACGAGTGGAAAATAGTAGTGTATTACGACGTCAAACCCTATTGGCATGGTACTGCAGTGTTCAATAAGTTCAATGACCATCTCGAAAACATATGTTCACAACTAAAACAGAAGACACAATGTGACATTATTTCGTTACAATTACATCACGCATTCGCCGAGCTCGAACACTACAACCGTTTGTTGCTGAATCCGCAAGGTCGGGTGAATATGAGAAGCAAACGCGGCCTTGTCAACGGTGTCGGGTCAATCGCACGCTCCCTGTTCGGAGTATTGGATGACCAATTCGCCGAACAATACCAACGAGACATCGAACTCATACATGAAAATGAGAAACATCTGGCTCTATTAGCCAAAAATCAAACAACTATTATCGAAGCCGAATACAACATACTTCGGAGAGCAGAAGAAACAATCGAAAAACAATACAAATTATTCAATCAACATCTGCTTAACCTAGACAAACTAACGAGTAACCTTCAGCAAGAGATTGAGTCTCAAGAACTATCAATCGAATTTGTGATGTCGGCTATCTCGGCAAACAGCTTCATAGAGCACCTAAGAAACGTGCAAGAGATTCTTTTGGACACGGTAACCAACATTTACAATGGCAAGATGAACTTACACCTCATTGCGCCAGAACAGTTACGAGATGAGTTGAACGTCATATCGGGTCAGCTGTCAAAGGATGTGGCCCTTCCCATCAGAAACATTCAAGAAGATTTTTTCCGCCTGTATCATCTTCTACAAGTGAAGGCAAGAATGTCAGAACGATATCTTATCATTGAGAGACGGGTGCCGTTAATCTGCAGAGAAAATTACGAAGTTTACCACATCATACCGGTCCCAAAAAGGAACGGCGGCGAAATGGTTACACTACTGCCTATAGCGGAACTATTAGCCATCAATATACAAAAGGATTATTTTCTACCGATGACAATAACTGACCTACATCAATGCATTGATCAAGACAGTGCGACTCTGTTGTGCCCCATGAAGACACCAGTATACCATATGAAATCCGACGAGAACCTCTGCATTAGAAACAAAGGCTCGCCGGACTGCAAAACAAAACAAGAAACCTGTCGAGACACATGGCTGGAACTTAACAACATAAATAGCTACCTATACTTTTGCTGTGACGCATGCAAAATACGCGTTATATGCGGAAATCAAGTTTCAACAAAGGTACTTAGAAACGCAGGGGTAATGACACTCGGTAGTGACTGCACTATCAATAGTGAGACGTTCACTGTTCATTCCCAAAGACAATTCACAGACATAATTCATGCCCAGGTCGAAGAAGTCACGATGGTGATTCCCCCAATCAATCGGGTAATCAACCTATCTGTACCGGTTGTGAAACAAGAACCCAAAGAAGACACGGTAACGGAGCAGAGCTCATTACTGCGAGATCTGGGAAAACAAATAGAACAGATGAAAGCCGCAACATCAGATGGCATTATATCCGATCGGGCAACATACCACGATGTCCACCAATACGTCGCCATATACATATTGGCAGCAGCAGCAGCGACAGCAGGCGCAATCTACGCGTACCACCGACTTCGGAAACATTACAGGAGTCAACTGATACCTATGGCACCACCTGTTCCGAACCCAGCGCCACGGAGGAGGTCAACTGCAAGCATCGTGGACAACGCGGTGTCTAACGTCACAGACGACAACAGTGTGTGAAGTTGACACCTTTGACCTTTACATATAAAGGGGTTACATATAAAGGTGTGTAATCGTTGTAGGTTCGATTGTTTGTTAATATTCGCAACTAACTCAGCGTTATGGAGACAAGCTGTGACGTAATGTCTGTCGAGGTCGTACTTCTATAATGTATGGCGTTTTCATGGACATCATTTTCCTGTCCTTAACCCTATTTATTTGGGGACAAGCCGTGTGCCCAATGGGTTTGACTATCAGCAATAAATAAAGACCTTCCATCAAAAGAAAGAAAAGAAAGAATAACGTTTATTTGGACACAGTTCATGAAACAAAATACAAATAACAAAATAAAAAAGTGTAAATAATGTTTTAACAACAATAGTGTGTGCCTCACGGCTGCGCCAAAAATTAAATAATAATATTAATCATCAATATTTTCATCCCTTATTTAACCTCTTTAAGGGATGAATTTTTACTTTTACACTTTCGTTACAAAAGGAAATCTAGTGAAAAAAAATCATGCTTCTTGACCCAGCTGTTTAGGCTGAGCGTTGATGAATTTATGATTATCATTATGGGGGAAGCGTCAGGTAGCCCGCGAAATTCAAATTTTCTAACGTTTTTTTGCAATTTGCAGGTCATTGTCAGCTTGTATGTTGAACAAAATATGATTCGCGGTAGTAACAAGTATGTATTTACAGAATTATATTCATTAAAATCACCAATACAACCCTCTGAGTTCATAGTCTCCATGCGCTCAGCTTACTGACTAAAACCCACCCGTGTTCCTTCTGTTGCCTGTGCCAGGGGCCATGGTAACCCTTTCGGACTTTCCCGCAACCCTGGCAAGCATCGGGCCCCTACAAAATAGGCCTAATCGCCAAACGATATGTTTGATTGAAAGTGTTACTACTACATAGTTATTTGATTGATACATAATATAAAGACTGTTGCGTTATGTAGGGTTTGCATACCCACATTTTTAAAATCAAGTAACCCAGGCCCCCCTTAATTATTACATTATAATTATTATATTTTTCGATTATTAATTATTGTAGTGCAATTGTAAAAATAACGAGCCTTACAGTAGTCGCAAATGATGTGTAACATCTGACATCTCTCCTTGGTAATAACATTATATCCCTAAAAATGATTCAGGTATTATTTGAAATTATTATTAGAGGTTAAGCACATGCGTTCACCTTCTCTATTTACCATTCTCGTCACACACACGCAACTGTTGGCTGACAGTACCAACCATCTGACGGCCAACTCTACAACGCGCGCGCTCATTGGTTAAATCAAATAGCGCGCGCTTCCCCGGCTTCCTGTTACACACTTCCGTCGCATTTCACGAAATCACTCCCACAGATTGCAGGAAAGCGAGGGGAAAGATATTACACATCTAAATACAACAAAACGAATGCTTGGGTATTTATACATAATGTAATGTACATACTATTAAAGAGTGTTAGGTGACAGCAATCACGCTGGTCAGGTGGTAAATGAGCTAACGTTAATCCACCAGGAAATGGTGATGAGGCAGTTTGTACTTGTTGTAAGTAGTCTTGCGCATAGTAGTTCGCGACGGAGATCGGTCAGTTTAGGTCGCCGCTCCTAAACGAACTAGTTCACTCTTCTAGTTCATCAGCGCCGTCAGCTCCCAGCTCGAATCAGAGAAAGACAAGACAGATCGACTATGGAGACTACGGAGCGGGGAATGACGGAACTAGTTCGCGTAGTTCACCTGTGGGAGCGCTCTTACGACCTAGTTCGTTCGCGAACTACACAAGATTAGTTGTAAGTCCTGGCATAAAGTAATCGGGTTAATGTGTGAGATCAGAGTGTTACGATGACGTGGATTATCTAAGAGGTAGAATTTTCGGGATACTTTCAAAGTGAATTCCTTTAGAGGTGGAAACTTGATATGGTTATGTAGTTGCGTGAGTTTTGGGTACAGGTGTGTTGAATGCTATTTTGAGTTTTTTGTTCTGGACGATCTGGAGTTTTTTGTAATTAGTGTCACTAATTAATACTACTCCAGAGAGTTAAAGGTAAATCCTCAGTTGTAACCCGCCAGTTTTTTTTATGCAAATTGCAGCTCTGCTTTACGTTGTAATTTGTTCCACCTAAGAATTTTCAAAATATTCTGAAAAATTCTTAGGTGGAACAAATTTCCAAACTTTGATGAGTGATATGAAATTAATGATTATTATTCAGTAAATATATCATTCCTACAGTCGCGAATCGCATTTTGATTAACATACGACGTAAAATAGAGCTGCAATTTGCAAAAAACCAAAGAAAATTTGAATTTGGCGGGTTACAACTGAGGATTCACCTTAAGCTACGATTTCCTAGAAGAGCGATGGCCACCACATTACGGCCACAGTGACGGCCGTCAAGAATATGATGGCATCGAGGTTTGCCTTTACGGTGTCGAATACGCTCTCTAGGAAGACACATAACTTACTTGCATAAATAACGTTTCAGTGACGCCATTCGACGGTAAATTGCGGACGCTATGTGGCGGCCACCGACCTTCTAGAAAGCGGTAGGTTTTGAGATAAAGTTGAAGCGTCCCTGGCACCTTCGATCAATACTATTATTGATCGAAGCCTGGCAAACATACTATTCAAACTGGAAAACGGCAAGCAATACGAAACAGCAACAGCAACTCTGGAAACAGAGCTTTCTCGAACAAAACCTTATTTATAAGTACCATCCAATTTGTGTTCAACAAAAAAGTTAAAAAAACTTTCGGAGAAGCACTAAAAGTAATAGAATATTTAACGACCGGAATAAACAGAGCGGTTCGGAAAAACAAAATGTGTCTCTGGTCTCTTCCAAAGGTATCTGATGATAATGTCACCAAGTGGATCAGAAAACGTGCCCTGTGAATGCCTATTTGCAACATTTACAAAATTGAGTGTTTTGATTTGATTATTTGAATATTTAAAACCGACATTCTAATTTTAAATCACCTTCTAGATATTTTTCATCTGACAATTATTGAGGTTAATTTTAGAACCTAAATGTTTGCCGATGATTTTTGACGACGATTAAATCCAAAAGTATCTAATAGTAAGTACATAACATCACGCCACCGCACCGGTCCGAAGGGTTGGGCAGAAGAAGGCAGAAGGGTATAAGCAAACCCACATTTTGCCATTTATGTTTAATAGGGGATATCACAACTTTTCTTGTATTTGAGTGTTTGAAGAGTCACACACTCAACACAAGAAAAAAATTGATATTTATTTAGAGCACTCCCGAGAGAAATAATTAAACTTACTCAGGCATATTTTTTTTTTAAATAAACCATAATCTAAACCATAATTACACATTTAAACTGGGAGTTTTGAATTAATATCAAATTTTTTCTTGTATTTGAGTGTGTGACTCTTCAAACACTCAAATACAAGAAAAACTGTGATAGCCGTCTTAAGACCTACGTAGTAGGGGGCGACCCAGACATTACGAAGACTACGTGCGCGCCGAAAACAACCGGGACCTCAAATGAGAAATTCCTGAATTAAATTCAATGCACTTTGCTCTACCGAGGTAACAAACCGATGTCCTAACGCCCAGCAGTCGCACTTGCGACCACTCAAAATCAAAATATTTTATTTCACATAAACCTACATGGGCACTTATGAAACGTCAGATGCTAGGTGAACGGTTCCAATTAGTCGTTTCCTATGGAGAAGAGCCGGAAAGAAACTCTACGGTTACTCTTTTAAAAATAATTGGCTTTTCAAATTACAGTGTTGATAGGCATAAGAGGACAGTGTAGGCCTCTCAACAAGTACCAGGTAATTAATAAAATAGAAAATGGTCTACAAATCTACAGTTTACAAGGCCTACAACGAACTCACATTCACAAAATACAAAATAATCTACATAATTGTACAGGGTGGCAGGGATAGGAGACGCCATGGGCGTCGGGAATCCCAAGCCGATTCCCGGCTACCGTAGGCGCGGGTTTGCGGACGGCGAGCAATGGGCAGTACGCCGTCCGATAAGGACCACACCCGGGTCGACGGCACGTTGTGTTCCATGCGTGCCTCAAAGAGATGTCAGCACCAATAACGGGGTCCGCTAGGGCCGCTGCCTGCCGGGGTTGCGGGAAAGTCCGAAAGGGTTACCGTGGCCCCTGGCACAGGCAACTGAAGGAACACGGGTAGGTTTTAGTCAGTAAGAGTCTGACATGGCCTCCCGCTCCGCCCAGAGCGGGAGAAGTTATTTGATGACTTCCCACACAAAAAAAAAAGGGTGGCGGTATATCGGTATACGTATTGATATACCTATCTAATTACGAAAAAAAGAAACTCGTTAGTACGTTTTCACGGCTGAATAACCAAATTGCTTGTAACAAGTATACCGACTGTTACTATAACACCATAAATGAATCCCGATATGTGATAGAAACATATAATAAACCAATAAACATCGGCTTACACATGCTGCCCCTCTCTGTCGCTGTCTCATTGTAAACAGAAGGCCCTATTTTTTGTGATATAATATTTTGATCTCATGAAGCGACACGCGTTTTATTTGTGGTTACCAAGTGTACAAACACGCTGTGAATGTGTTTGTAAGCGCAGGAGCTCTCGGTACCGTCCGAGACAATGGCGAAGTCGGAAGTGTGTGTGTGTGTGGGTGTCCGTGTGCGTGCGTGTGTTATGTGCTGACGCTACTCATCTTCACGCACGCATTCACAGCGTGTTTGTACACTTGGTTACCACAAATAAAGCGCACGTCGCTTCGTGAGATAAAAATTTTAATAACTTAATAATTTTAATAACTGATACAAATTAATAAAATATAATAATTAATACCTACACGTAAAATAATTGAATAATTGTTAATATACTTTATGTTATTTTATAAATATTCGATTTAGTTGGATAAATATGTAAAATAAAAAAAAACGTTTAGAAATATTGAATAACCTCATGATATCTATTAAATAACTATAAACCCAATAGGTACTAGAAATGTTTTCGATAGTAATTATATTAGTTATATTATATTTGTTTAACAAACTCGCAATCCAGTATACCTACTGACTGGATGCTTGTTTTGTTAAATCTATTTATTATGTTGCCGTGCCCTAACCGGGTTTCATGTTGGAACTTACTTACATGTAACAACTGAATGTACACATGAATGCAATAAAGAATTTGAGTTTGAGTTTGAGTTTGAAAATACCGTACAATTTTTCAACCAGTACAGGATACAAGTGATATTTTCCACTAAAGTCAAGTACTGTATTGTATTGCACAGGTTTTGAGTATGGTGGAAAAATATCTGTAACACTGTTTTTAGAACCATAAATAATTATTAACTGCTTTAATATTTGGAGGAAACATGGCAGATGACCTAATGCTGGGAAACATCTAGAAATCTAATAACGTTATCCAGACCGCCATAAAATTAAATAATCATGGCGGTCTTACGCCATCGCCTCATACCGACTGCGGTTGACGTTTATGGGTCAACCGCATTAAATATAACTGTGGGAACAGAGACCGCCATCACTGTTTATGCAGTTTATCAAGTTTAGTACACTCATATCTCAATTATGGGTACTCATGGTTTAGTGGACGCAAACACTGATCTTAGTACGTATTATGAAGTTTTAGAATCATGATTTCTACAGTGTAAGAGATAGATGAAACTACAAAGGATCCAATAGCAACATCTCTTTTTCGCATTATAAATTTGCCCTTGATCACTTTGGGCTCTTCGGTATGAAAAACAGCGGGAAGGCACGTCAACAGACAGGGCCGGCCTGCAACTGGTGACGGGGACCATCACGGGACACAGCTCACTAAACAAACACTTCCACACAATAGGCATGACGGACAGTCCTCTATTCAGGGTCCTCTATGCATGGAGGCTGAGGAAACCGCCGCGCATGTGCTCTTTGAATGCACAGGCGTTACCCAGATTAGGACAGAACCCTCGGGCCACTCAGATCTTACATAGATGTTCTCAACAGACTAGGAGATTTAATCAATTTCTGGAGGGAGGTGTTCTGGTTGAATAACCACCGACGGCCACCACGGCCCACGCACAATGGTCCACCTGAAGGACTAAGTGCGGGAACCAAAACCCCCTAACATACGACACAGGCACGTCAACGAGTGTGCCTACTGAAACTAATACATCTACGGCTTCCACTACACGAAATTTAATTGTACTGTTCAAAGGTTTGTGACTTGTATTTACCTGAACCAGGCAGCCACTTTAATTTGGGTATTTAATATAATTTCCACTGCTCTCAAAACGGTGAAGGAAAACATCGTGAGGAAACCGCCATGTCCTAGAATCAAAAATTCGAAAACATGTGACTTCCACCAACCCGCACTGGGCCCGCGTGGTGGATTATGGCCCCACTCCCTCTAATAGAGAGGAGGTCTGCGTCCCAGCAGTGGGAACGTTATAGGCTGATTATGTATGTGTGTGTTATGTATTTACCTGACTGCCCTCGAATGAGGGTGCATTTTTTAAAGGAGTCGTTAACCATGGCACGATTACTCATGCCGTCCACGATAATTTTACTATACAGTACGATTGACATTTTTCTAGACCCAGTGAGTTTTCTAGAAAGCTCCTAGAAAGAACAGACGTAAGACGTTACTGTATACAATCAAGTTCTTTTAACTGAACAGACGGTAGTATTGCTGGACAGTTTGTTGCGCCACTTCTTCTTCCCAGCTAAAGCACTAGCATGTGGTGAAGGGCGGGAGTTTTGGGGGGACCGTCTTATGTGATTTTGGCGTTCAAAAAGTGCTGATTCTCAGCCTAATTTGAATAAATGACTTTTGATTTTGATATTGTTCTGGTTCTATGCTCGTTTGGTCTAGAGTTAAAGATTCATTTATTTTTATAAACATGTGTAACGTGATACATAGATAAGTATGCACATATGGATGGAAACGAGTTTAAAATTGCCGGTTCAACATGTTTTGCCATATTCGGCGTACAAAATAGTTTATAATATGTAATTATAAATTAGGAAATAATTAAATTATAGTCAAAATTCAATGAATTCAAATACCCAATTACAATCAATACAAAAATACAGTCAACAAATAATCATAATTAAAACAATAAAATTAAATAAAACGAATTAAAGGATCTAAGTTCAAAATTTGTCATTCAATAACTCTGTAACATTATAATATCCCTTACTAATTAGCATTTTTTTAAATTCTCTCTTGAATGAATTAGCATTAATTTTCTTAAGGGAATTAGGAATTTTATTGTATATTATAGTGGCCATGCATATTACACTTTTACTTGGAAATGCTGTTTTGGCGGAGAGTGATTGCACCCAAAGTCTGTACTTCTCACGTCTATTTCTACCTGTATTATTAATCCGAAGGGGAAACAAATGAGGATTGGATTTTACAAACAGCGATATTTGACAGAAATGATACCCAAAGTGGTCTATATCGACCCCCAGGGGTCGGCGACGACCTGTAGGTCGTAGGATGTTTATTTCTTCTACATCTCACTACAGTTAGACATCAGTCAAAATACATTTCAAGTTGATGAATTTTCAAAAATGCAATATTAGCTAAGCCCCTGCTTAGCCTTAGTCTAGCCAAAACCGAAAAACATGGCAAGTGGTCTATGAGACAAAAAAGTTTGGGGACCTCTGGTCTAGAGGGTAGCCAACTTTTTTTGACAAAAATTACGCATGAAATTCTTTGAATATGAAAAAAAAAGTATTTCGAAGAAAAGAAAAGTATTTTTCAAATTATGGGTGCTTTAAAGATTAAGGAAACAAAAAAAAATTGTCTTTTAACCAACATGTAGATTTATATAAATGATTCGTTTGTTAAATTTGTGGACTATCTGTTTCTCTCTCCTTAACACTTCAGATTCATTACCGAAAAAACTCTCAGTGAAAGGTGAAGTGGCGGGAAGAGTAAATAAAAATATGATTTTTTTTGTTTTTCATTTGGTAAGCTAGGTGTCAGATACAGTAAAGAGTATTTTTCTCAGAAATTTATTTTCTCAAAATTCTTTATCTATAGATTTTATTTTTTTACTGATCAGTATCGACAATTAGTTCAGGAATTATCCATACGAGAATTTTTTGATGCATTACAGCAAAGATAATAAATAAAGTATTTTCGCATACTTTATTTTTATGCAATAGTATAAAGTACTAGCTGACCCCGCGAACTTCGTACAGCCTAACAATTTTTTTTTAAATTTTTGTTCGTATGAACCATCCTCGTACCTACTTCAAGGAATATTCTAAAAAAAGAATTAGCAAAATCGGTCCATCCGTTCTTGAGTTATAAAATTACAACGAAAAGTGGCATTGATTTTTATAGATATAGATTTTTATCGAAAATAAAGTAGGATACGTTATTATAAAATATAGTTGTCACCCTCTAGGACCCACTTTTAGATATAGATTTCGCGCACGCAAATATTTGAAACACATACTTGTTTTTGCATTCATCTCAAAGGTCAAAATTACGTCTACCTTAACAAAAACCGTCAATTAACGACATTTGTGGAGCGGAAAGTCAGTATCAAGTAATTAACCGATCAACGGGTAGAAATAGCCTGCTTTGCCTTGATATACATTTAATTATTATTGATTTGCAAGGTAACCAATCAACCAAGGATTAGATATAATAATGACGGGAGGTGATCATGTGTACATAAACTTTGCTACATATTAATTGCCCCTAACACTACAAAACTAAGGTTTTATATACCTAAAGGAAAAACTGTACACTAGAAATCTAGACCTAACCAGTTTGAATCTACCTTGAATCTAGTTTAATAAGTAAAGTTTAGTAAGTTAAATAAACATGTAAACAAATACGAGTTTTTGGAAAAAATACTAATAACTACACATAAAGTTGAGTGGCTTGAGGCTAAATTATATCAGCCTCACGGGTAGATCTTCGAGGTTAAGGGGACTACATGACCTAAACGCAAGTTTTATAATGCTTAAACGTATATGATCCACTGCAGTAAACAAAATCAGAAAAATATATGATATTCTTCCGGATATATGCTAGTTAGATAGTGTGTTGAAAACATAATACAACTATTTTGGTACGATAGAAGAAAGTCACGAAGCTACCTCTAAAAATTTCTTTGAACGATTCAAAACAATTACGAATACTTATACATGAAATCATTAAGTTTCAGATTGTTCTTCAAGCAAGCGACATATTAACGTGATAGTGTTTTAATATTTTTTTCCAATCAATACATTTATTGTAAATAAAGAATTTCTTCATATTCTGCAATAAATTCCCAGTTTTGTGTCATCGCGCTTCAATTTCTTTTCTATGCAGTCCGACAGTAACCGCGCTTTAGCTGTTGTCAGCCCCTTAATCAACGCTTACCGACGTCGGTTCATGGATGGGTGACTATACATTACATACCGAGACCCCTCCGTGCCTCGGAACGCGTGCGTTCCGAGGCACGATAACAACAATAACGATTGACGACAAGGAGGGACTTAGCTATAACCACTTAAGTATTTTAACTATTACGCGGTAAAACCTATAATTCCGGTGTTTTGAAGGAGATTTGTCTCAATGTGCCTGACAATTACGCATTTCGGTGCAGGAAGCCACGGTTGCCCGCAGTGCCACACGCACGAACCAACTTGCCCAGCAAAGCGCCACTGACGCGCGCCTTGCACGCACTCAATGACACAGCTGACAGGATCGATTTATTTCGTCGGAAGCCCAACGGTTTAACGTGTTAAACCGTTGGGCTTCATAGATCTTTGACAGTCGTTACAGATAATCAGAAGCCCAAGTCTGAAAAGCAATTTTACCGAGGGGTATCGTGTTACCCAGTTGGGGGTCAGATAGGTAGTCGCTCCGTGTAAAATACTGGTATACAGTTGCTCCCGGTAAGACTAGGAGCCAACCCCAACAAAGTTGGAGAAAGACTAGGCCAATGATGAACTTCATTTACAGTTCAGTTTGCGCTACAACTTCAACATTTCAATCCTACTAGTCATTCTAAAACCAACTTAATTTAGATGAGCATAGTTTATTTATGTTATGGAAATAACATTACCTAATTGGAAACAAGTATTTAAATAGACCTTAGGTTATAGATAGATGTTCCAAATATGGTGGTTTGCATCAACGCTAGTTTGTAGGTAATTGAGTGCCCTCGTGGTCGGTTTCCTTTATTAATACGGTCATGGTTAATATGATGGAACTGTATGTCAGAACATCAAGCTTCGGGCTTGCGAACGGCGAGCAATGGGCAGCTCGCCGTTCGATAAGGACCAGGCCCGGGTCGATGGCGCGTGTTGTTCCACGCGCGCCTCAAAGAGATGTCAGCATCAATGACGAGGTCCGCTAGAGCCGATACCTGCCAGGGTTGCGGGAAAGTCCGAAAGGGATACCGTGGCCCCTGGCACAGGCAACTGAAGGAACACGGGTGGGTTTTAGTCAGTAGGAGTCTGACACACCCTCCCGCTCTGCCCAGAGCGGGAGAAGTTATTTAATGATATCCCACCCTCAAAAAAAAAAACAAAAAAATGCAGTAGGTAATAACATAATAGTCCTCCAGACTGCATATCGGCCATGGCGGCCCATCTCAATGGAGACTAGTCCTCAGCGCGGGAGATATTATAGTGCACAAGTGTGTGCGCAGACACAAGTGCACTCTCTCTTCCCCCACTCTCATATATATCTCATATATTCCGGAAGGTTAAAGCATTTATTAAATGCAAATTTAACTTAGTTATAAAACAGAAATGAGAGCAGTGGTGTCCCAGTGATAACGGGCGGCCGTGACTTACCGAGTTGTCAGTCGTAGGTTCGAATTCGAACCCAGGCAGGCGTTTTACTTTGTGTAAATTATTTCATCACCACTGCTCTCAAAACGGTTAAGGAAAACATCGTGAGGACACCGGCGGCATGTGACATCTACCATCCCGCACTGGGCCCGCCTGGTGGATTAAGGCCCAGTTCCTCTCATTGACAGGAGGCCTGTGTCGCAGCAGTGGGAACATTTATAGGCTGACTATAAAACAGAAATCTCGATGTTTTGACACCACAACACTCAACAGTACATTTCACCAGTGCGAAGCGGTTCAAAATGTAGGTACCTACTTATGAATATGCAGCTACAAATATTAAAACATTGGGAAAGATGATGTGGCTAGAAAGGAGGTGACCATTGAGGTGCCAGCTGATAAAGACGTATGAAAGAGGACATGCTGCGCCGACCACAAATAAATTTGGATAACACCAGGAGAATTATGATGATGATTATACTACTTTATTTCATTGTTAATAACAAAAAAAAATAAACAATATTGTAATAGTAGGTATATTATGCAATTAGTGAATAAAGGACGGATTTAAAGCGAGGGCCATAGATGAATCACGAGCTAGTAAAGGATTCTAACGACTGAATCACGACCGTAGGGAGTGATTCATGATGATTGAATCACGAGCGTAGCGAGTGATTCAAGTATTAGAATCCTGAGCGACGCGAGTGATTCATGGCCCTCGATATAAATCCGTTTTATTCAAGAGTTGCATACTATACTTTATACCATGACTACGAGAAAAAGAAAGATTTAAGCGAAAATAAACATTTAATAAAGAAAAAGGAAGCTTAAATTAATTAAAATGCACATTAAAATTGGAACAATTACTAAAATTAAGAGTAATTTTCTTGTTATTATTATTAGGATGGTCAACTTGTGTAGCGATATAACAGTGAATAAAAGTGCTTTTTATTCACTGTTTTCAGTGAATGAAATAAGCTTTTTAGAGGGGGAATGGTATAAAATTACTTTCGTGTCTGGCTGTCAGACAAACAAGGATTTTTCAAATCTGAACTCTTGAAAAAATCAACGACGTTTTGAAGACGAATTCGAATATCGAAAACGAATTGCTGGGCAGCAACTACAGATTATCTTATTAATAATAACGAATAAAGCAATAAAGAACTTTGTAGTTTGGACTGCTAAACTAACTAAAAACAAAAAAAAATTACTTTAATCAGCAACAGAAAATACCGGACATAGACGTAAAAACAAATCGGTGTCTATAAAGGCTGATTCACATTGATCTAGTATTTCAATGTAGTAGCACTGGATCATGTCAAACTTAAACTTTAACCGTCTTATTACAAAACACGATCTAACTTTAGCCCGAGCCCAAACCTTGGAGCCAGTTCTTGTATTTCGAACTTTATTCCCAACTTTAATAAAGTTCCTAATACAAAATGTACAACCTAAGATCGGACTAAGTTGGCAGTTACGTAAAAGGAACTGTGTTTCGATTTCTGTTACGTTCTTATTTCAAAAACAGACTCGATGGTTTAAACCATGTCTGAAGAAAAACTTTGTTTTGTAAGAATACCATAAGCATTTATTTCAATTAAACCATTTACAGGAACTTTTGAACTATTAAAGGAGTCGGTCATTCAGAATGATGACGCTAGTTGCCCATTCCTAAGCGTACTAGGTTCCTATGGAGAAGAACGCGCAAGAAACTCCACGTACACTCTTTTACATTCCACATCGGCCAAAATGCGGCTGCTCTATTTCAATGCAGCGCTGAATACTGGATGCTGGACTGGATTGAAAAGTGTTTACGAATTTCTCAGAAAAATACGCGCTTCGGCAATTATCGTCGTCCATATCCAGGAATACCACCCGCGAAAATGAGATATATTAAAGAGTTGTTACAGCCATGGAATTACACACCATGGTTTCAAAATAAGAGATCAACGACTCGTATGTAATTTCAAATATTTTTATAAAACTTTTGAGTGACAGATGACGACGTACGACCGGGGGTAGATAACCCAACAGAGAGAAAGCTTCATACAAATAAACGCCCATTGATGATAGGAGCACACAACTTAAAAGATTTGCGTCTGTGGTTACTATGTGGCGCGACGTTCGTACTAATTCGGAAACGAAGATTACCGAAGCACATACCTTTTCTGGTTTAACTGTACAGCCACAAGCACAAATAAATTACAATTACGCAAAATTCTAAAGCGATTTTCTCCTAAAATATAGATAGTCTTGTTACGAGCATAGTATTTTCAAAACTATACTTTTATAAACTAGGACTTTTCTCGAAGTTGTAATAGTTATTTCAAGAGAAAATCGCTTTTGAATTTAACGTAATTGTGCGGTACTTATGCTCGTGACTGTAACTATATTGGTAAACTATTGATATTCCAGTGTCACTGGATGGAATTACTGGCTCGATGTGCATCAGCCTTTATTTATTATTTGATTGAACTTGATTGATATATAACCGATCAGATAATTAAGAATTTATTTTATAAAAAGTTTCCTTGTATTCAATATTTCAATAGTACATAAATTTTTTTTATTGTTTTGTCTAAAGTCCAAAGATATTAGGTAAGGACCTCAAAATAGAAAAATTATGGTTGTTTGTTACCATATTCGTCAAGTAGAGTGTAGTACTTAATAGTTTATTATATTATAAGTTTTATTAACAAAGTTCTTATACAAAATTAACTAAAACAACTATTAAAATAAAATCATTAATAAATTAACATTATGTTTTTTTTATTATTCTTGATGTTCCACGACAAAATATCCGGTGCCCGGTTGATGACAATAGACTGGACCCTATTACACGGTACTTTAACATTACTGGCGAAGTGCGTGTGTGTGATGTTTTATAAGACTACACCGAACATTAATCACGCAATCTCGTTACAAAATGCACTTGAACCTGTTTTTTTTTTTTTATTTAAGTATCAATGACCGCGGATTAGCAAGTGGAATGAACTTTAATTGGTATGCCTCAGGCACTAAACATATTAAATCTAGCTCTTACCTGATTATTACTGTTACCTACATTAATATGAATATACGGGTTATTTTATGTATAAACATTACTAAAATATACGTAATGACCAACTGAATTATCAAAAAAAAACCCATTTAATAACGTTTATGAATAAAGGCAATAGTTTTTTAGAAACCACTTAAGTTGATAGGTACACTCACAATTCACCAGTTACAGTATTTTTATCACACGAAGCGACGCGCGCTTTACTTGTGATAACCAAGTGTACAAACACGCTCTGAATGTGTGCGTGAAGACGAGTAACGTCAGCACACTTCCGACATCGCCATTGTCTCGGACGGTACCGAGAGCTCCTGCGCTTACAAACACATTCACAGCGTGTTTGTAAACTTGGCAACCACAAATAAAGCGCGCGTCGCTTCGTGAGATAAAAATACTGTACGTGTAAGCCCCATGTAATAGGGGGCGAGCCTATTGCCATCAACCAGGCACAAATGCAGACTCCAGGCTGCTGCTGAGAAATTCCAGATGGAATAACCCAATAACACTTTGCCCGACCCGGGAATCGAATGTAGGACCTCATGCTCAGCAGTAGCGCTAGAATCAAGCATGAAATCTGTACGATTTTTTTTGTGGCGAGACACGTTGATGCAATATTATGAAACAAATATTGAAGAAAATTCAACAAATCCTTATCGATGTATCAATCTTTTTGAGGCTGACAGTACCAAGCAGCCTTTTAGACATGAGATAACATGGGTAATCACCAGTGATTGGAATAGGTAGAGCAAATATACCTAAAGTTCAAAGAACAGAGACAAAAAAAGTGGAGAGTTGGAGACTTCCTTACGACAACATTTTATTTTTGTAATATTTGTTCCTACTTTCGGGTTAACAATAAATTCGTGCATACTCTTTTTTTTTTAAACAGAAACAGGAAATGAAATTCATTAATTTTAGTTGTACTTAAGTAATGTTCCGAAACGTGGGACATTAGTACCAAAAAAAATATTTTGTCATAAGGCGTCTCCACTTTGCCTCTCTTGCTTTTAAACTTTAGGCATTTTAGCTCTACCTATACCGATCACTGGTAATCACTAATCAAACAAAAAACAATTACATATGCAAATCTAAACACTCCTTCATTAAACAGTAAGCGCCAATGTCAAGGAACTCGTAGGTACCTATTCTAATCTAAATACGATTTCTCCTCATCACTATTTTTAGGGTTCCGTACCAATATCAAACTGTCTAGCCTTTTCCCAAAACAAAAAAAAAAAAACTCAAAGCATTTATTTCAAATAGGTAAACCAATTAATCTGTATTAACAGTAACAAGCATAAAGTCTGCCAAACTGCTTATCAGTTTGTCGGCAGTTGTTCTCGTCTAGCAATGTATTACAAATAAAATAAAATAAAATGCTTAATTATGCTAAGTAAACTATATAATAATAAACCTACAGTCGGAATCAAAAATCACATAGATCAAAAATCATATAGATAAAAAATGTTGATGTTTTAAAAAAAAACGATTGTTGTTGCCCTTAACCTGTCTTTAAAATTTTGCATGCTATGTTTTATCCTAGCTAAACATGCTTGTGCTTCAATTTGTATATTTAACACCCTTGTATACCATGTTTTACGCAAATAATATATGTAATAAAAGATGTTTTCGCCAACGTAAGGTTTGTTGCAAACATAGTTTTTTTTTTTTTTTTGTGGGTGGGAAATCATCAAATAACTTCTCCCGCTCCGGGCAGAGCAGGAGGGCGTGTCAGACTCTTACTGACTAAAACCCACCCGTGTTCCTTCAGTTGCCTGTGCCAGGGGCCACGGTAACCCTCTTGGACTTTTCCGCAACCCTAGCAGGCATCGGTCCTAGCAAACCCCGTCATTGGTGCTGACATCTCTTTGAGGCGCGCGTGGAACACGACGCGCCGTCGACCCGGGCCTGGTCCTTATCGAACGGCGAGCTGCCCATTGCTCGCCGCAAATTTTGCCTCTCCCTCACGCGTTCCGCCTCCTCCTTCGCGAACATTACTGCTTCGCAGAAGGAGGTGACGGCTTCCCAAGCCCTCTCGCTCCGTACCATGGCCTGGAACAAGGCCGGACGTCTCGCGTCCGGCCTTGTTCCAGGCCATGGTACGGATCGCCACCGCCAATCGCCTCCACGAGGACACGGCGGTGCTCCGCCCAAGCCGGGCAGACCTCCACCGTATGCTCCACCGTGTCCTCCGGGCGATCTACACATTGGTGACACCCGGGCGTTTCCTCCCGCCTTATCCGGAACAGGAACCTCCCGAAACAACCGTGTCCGGTGAGGACCTGCGTCAGGCGGAAGGTGAGGACGCCGTGGCGCCTCTCTAGCCACTCCTCAAAGAGGGGACTTATCGCCGCAATTGTGGCGTGCCCAGCGTTGGGTTGCGACAATAGCACTCTCCATGCCGCCCTGAGATCCCGCCGGAGCTCTGTCCGCTGTACCGTGATTTCTCGCGGCAGCGGAGCTACGCCCCGGCGTTTCGCCTCCTCGCGCCACTCCCAAACGTGCGCGAGGACTTTTGCCTCCAGATCCCATGGCGGTAATCCGGCAAGGAGGCTCGCCGCCTCACCGGAGACCGTACGGTATCCCCGGACCAGCCGGGTGGCCATGACCCTTTGGGGCGCGTTCAACCAGCGGGCTGGCCGCCGCCTCAAGGAACTCGCCCACACCGGTGCCCCATAAAGGGCCATGGAGTTACAAACATAGCTACGGCACAGTTGGCGCAGTGGTCAAGCAATTGACTGCTGCGTTGCGTGTCGCGGGTTCAATTCCCGCACGAAACAAATATTTGTATGACCTGCAAGTAGTTGTTCCGGGTCTGGCTGTCTGTGTATGTGAGTTAAAATTTTTGTAAACGCACCCACGATACAGAAGAAATTCCTAGTGTGGGGCAACGTTTTTTTAAATAACTAACTAATGGACACAATGACAAATATTTTCTTTATAGATCTTTTTTAAGTTGGTCCTTGGATTTGACATGCGTTACCAAAATTTTGAATTGTCAAGGGGTCGGTCTGTCAGAAAGATGAAGCTAATTGCCCATTCCAAAGCGTAGTAGGTAAGTACCTATGGAGAATAACGGACAAGAAACTCCATGGACACTCTTTTAAATCAAAACCAAATATGTTGGGGATGTCTTCCAGTCTAAATGGACTGATGGAGCGACTGCCTATCTTACCTCCACAATCCAGTTACTGGATAACACGATACACCTTCGTAAGACTGGTTGTCAGACTTTTGGTCTCCTGACGATCCGTAAGGACTGTCGAGGATCTACTAATGACAGCCGAGACGTCGATCGACCCGTGCGACTGTCAGAAATTAGAGTTTCGTACCCAATTTGTAAAAAAGAACACTTATGGAGTTTGTCCGTTTGACTGACACACGCGATTTTCTTCCAAACTATTCGGTGTAAATGATAAATTATATTTTCTGTAAATTGGTAAAAATAAAAAACAATTTTATGAAAAGACAGACCGAAATAAATTCAGAGATTACAGTCTCTTTTAAAATCCAGACATAATCTTGGTCAGGGCCTGCAGTCTCGACATAGTTAGCAATCGTTTTCGGTTGCTAAGTCCTAACAATCCAGATGTAACGATATTTGGTGGTCTCCACGCTCAAATTTATCGGTTGTTACTGGTATTTTAGGTAGGTACCGGTAGGTAACAACCGATAAATTTGAGTGTCGAGACTACCAAACATATACATCAACATTTACATCTGGATTGTTAGGACTTAGCAACCGAAAACGATTGCTAACTATGTCGAGACTGCAGGGCCAGGCCTGGTGTATGTATTTGAAAGGCAGGAACATAAAAGTGGTGATTCTAGAAGGAGTTTTGGAAGGTGGATTTTTATAGACTAAGTTAAAAGAGCCTAAACGATAACATTACATTCAGACCTATAAAAACATAACGTTCAGGGCTTTTTTTGAGGGCTGTAAGTTCTATCGTGAACATAATAAAGAGTATTCTATTCTACTCTTTTTTAGAGCTGTAAGTTTTATCGTGAACATAATAAAGAGTATTCTATTCTACTCTTTATTAGAGCTGTAAGTTCTATCGTGAACATAATAAAGAGTATTCTATTCTGCTCTTTTTTAGAGCTGTAAGTTCTATCGTGAACATAATAAAGAGTATTCTATTCTACTCTTTTTTAGAGCTGTAAGTTCTATCGTGAACATAATAAAGAGTATTCTATTCTACTCTTTTTTAGAGCTGTATGTTCTATCGTGTACATAATAAAGAGTATTCTATTCTACTCTTTTTTAGAGCTGTATGTTCTATCGTGTACATAATAAAGAGTATTCTATTCTAAGCGTCACCGACCCGAGTGCGACGTTTCAGTTCGTTTACTGTTGAGAAAGATGGCAAAATACGCCTAAAGAAATTTTCTCTTCAAAAACCAATCTACGGAACACTAACTATCCCAGTTACGATTAGCACTTTGCTTGTTTTCATTCCTAACAAAAAAACCGTCCATACCTACACTATATTTTTACGGAACATTTTTCTATGCAAAGCAAACTCGCGCGCAGCATATATGTAGAACTGGATTTCCTTCAAAATGTATATAAATGCAGGCTCGAGACTTATTCAGGCAGTGTTGAAACTATCTTTGTAAGATGAAATCGTTCGTAGTAATGTGTGTTGTCCTGGTGGCTGGGATTCATGCCGCAGTGAGTATTTATTTATTAATATTATTATTCACATAGGATAAAATCACGCCTGGATTTCAGGGTTCAGGTAGAGGCGTGTCCTACAAATTCCGCCAGTTATGTTTTACGTTCAATGTAATAGGGGGCGATCCTATTAAATGGGACCCCCTATTACTAATGGAAATGTGGGTGTACTATATACATGTATACATATCTGCCCACCTCTCCGAGAATGGATGCGTGAATTATTTTTAATTTTGCTTTACTGAAGAATACTTCCTACAGTTACCTACATAGCTATTATAATATTTCTTATTAATAACAATGACAGGTGATTTTTTCGTTGTAATATTTTACTAGTATTTTAGGGGGCTTGTGGCCAAGTAATAACCGCCGCACGCATCGATCGATCAGGATAAACAACGCTTGCCGCGGTTGATTCGTGGATGGGCGACCATCTTTACCGTCCGTGCTTCGGAAATCACGTTAAGTAACGCGTTGGTCCCGGCTGTCATTCGTAGACCTTTGACAGTCGTGAACTCGTCACGGGTCGTCAGAAGCCCGAAAGCCTGACAACCAGTCTTACCAGGGGGTATCGTATTACCCCTTAAGTGGATTGTGGAGGTCAGATAGGCCGTCGCTCCATGTAAAATACTGGTACTCAGCTGTATCCGGTTATACTGTAAGCCGACCCCAAAATAGTTGAGAAAAGACTAGGCAGATAGTGATTTTACTAGTATTTTTTGACAGTTATAAAAATATACAATGCCTTACAAAACAATAACAAAAAATAATATAATCTAGCTTACCATCATACTGTGTCATTTTGATCCAGATTTTTTTCTGATTTTTGCTTTAAGTATTATATTATACTAGCTGACCCCGCGAACTTCGTACCCCCTAAGATTTTTTTTTTAATTTTTCTCTCCGTACGAACCATCCTAGTACTTTAAGGAATATTCTAAAAAAAGAATTAGCAAAATCGGTCCATCCGTTCTTGAGTTATAAAATTACAACGAAAAGTGGCATTGATTTTTATAGATAAGGATTTGTTATTATTATTTACCATATCATAATTTGACATTGAAGAGCGGGATCTCCTAGCACAGGCATATCTTTTACTTAAACGGAGGTCCCTGTGTAAGATTTACTGTAAAACTTGTACAAGTTTCTCCAATAAACCCTTTTTTTTTAAGTATACGTTTAAAATGCCTCATAACTCTCATTTATTTTAATAAAATAATAAATCGTATAATTGAATTGTAATATTAAAAAAAAACATGTATGCAAAGTTCTTATAATTTTGTACGTAAGTATCGTGAATTTTATTAAAAAATCTTTTTTTTTTACTACGTAAACTAGGCTACTGATATGAAATACGGCATCAGTTCACCGAAATCTGGAACTAATAAAAAAGCCCGGTCTCGATATATAATTTTTTTCGGGAGTTATCGTTGGTACATACTAAATCAGCGTACAGACATCAGGACATCCACGTAAAAAGTTTTTGAAAACGTTCTTTTTTTTTTCAAAGTAGTAACATAAACTGATTTTTAGAAAGTATAAGATGGTTTAATTAAACATTTTTCTCGATGTACATCTACTATATTATTGTGTAAGAGCATTAAAGTTGTGATAAGAGGCATTTGAAGATCACAAAATTGCTTGACCTTGACGAGTCGGGAGTAAAGCACTACTTCAACCGTTTCGCGTTATCGAGGCGTGCAAAAGATATTGCCAAAAAAGATCTATTTACTGGAGTCTTAAGGGATTATAAAGGTCTGAATGTCTAAGGTCTGAAGTATCGTAGTATAAAAGGAGGGTTGTTTACCAGGGATCTGGTATAGGCTGGTATCATGATGATGAAATCATTTTTAAGTGCTCCCTCGCCGGGAGCACCTATAATTGCATAGCAAATGTGTGAGTACTATGTACAGAATATAAAGGTAAAGGTTTATTTATTTATTTATTTAAGGAAGAACAAACAGTAGCACAATAACAAATAGTCATAATAACTTAAATTCAAACATCTTTAAACGATTATGCTACCCACTACGTTCTCCACAGATTACAATTTGAGGTATTTATAACTAGCTAGTAACACAGATACAATACATTATATAAATTTGAATCGCGACATTTGCGCCAAAAATGTAAACAAATATAAGCTTATGGAAAAATAACCTTAATTCCTACATAACAAGGTTCAGTTTACGCTACAGCTTTAACATTTTTATATAATTTTTATAAAAAAAAAAAAAAAACTTTCTCAATAGCGCTATTCACTCTGAAATCAAACTAATTTTCATTAAAATAAAGTTGATATTTGTTTAACATGAAATACGTCAATTCGAAACACAAATAAAATTTGAATTAACAACAGTCAATTGTCCCAAAACTGATATCTGTTTTTTTTTTTCCAATTTATAAAATAAAAAAATATAAATAAACAACAGATACTAATTTTGCGTGCGTACATTATTAAGCATTGCGTTATTAAAATTACTTTGCTGATCCTTTAGGGTTGCTTGGATTTGATTCCTAAATGCATTTTTAGTAAGAAAAAGAATGTCGATTGAGTTGAACTCGTTGTTATATGTCTCAACCAAACGATGTAGTGGCGAACGCGAGCCAGCGTTGGTCTTACAGAGGCCAGTAGCAAATAGACGCCGAGTGCGTACCTCACGTAGATGAACTGTTCGAGGAACCAGGTAACAAAGACTCCTAACTAAGTCCGGACAATCAAAATGATTGCGGCACACATTGAACAAAGTCATCACTTCCAGAAGTTTCCGTCTTGATTTTAAGGTCAGGAGATCATACTTTTTAAGAAGTAAGTGGTATGACATTTTATTCCGATAGCATCTAAAATTCAAAGCACGAAGGTATTTACGTTGTACTAGTTCTAATCTTTCACTATATTTCACGTAAAAAGGGTTCCAAATAGGTACTGCAAACTCTAACTGAGGCCTAATTATTGACTTGTATAAGTGTAAAAAGGTAGAAGGTCGACGAAAATCCCTGGAAGATCTCATTACAAAACCAAACATTTGGTAGGCTTTGTTAACAATTTTTTCTACATGGACGTCCAGATGCAGCTTCGAATCTAGCAGAACACCAAGATCGCGGAGAGAACCTACTTTACTAATTGGCGTATTTGCAAGACGATAGTTGAACTCAGTAATATTTTTCTTTTTGGTAAATGTTATAACATGACACTTTGGAAGACTTAGGTAAAGCTTATTCGAAAAGCAGTAGCTGGAGAAACGATCTAAATCCTGCTGAAAGTTAAAACAATCGACTTTATCAGAAATAATTTTATAGACCTTTAAATCGTCCGCGTAGAGAAGAAATTTTGAATGTTGAAAACAGTGTTTTATGTCATTAATGTATAAAATAAATAATAAAGGGCCCAAAATGGAACCTTGTGGTACACCGGAGGTGACCCGAAAAGAGCCAGATTCAAAGCCATTAACAACCACCTTTTGTGTTCTGTTAGTTATGTAAGATATAAACCACCGTAAAAGGTCCCCTCTGATTCCGTTGTAAGCAATTTTATTAAGTAGTAGTGTGTGGTCAAGTTTATCGAATGCCTTCTGAAAATCTGTGTAAACCGCATCAATCTGCTGTCTATTATCGAGACTATCAAACAGCTGGGACGTGAAAACGAGGAGATTGCTAATGCAAGATCTGTCTTTAACAAAGCCATGCTGTTCTTTTATTAAAACAACGCGAATAGCAGGATATAGTTTATTATGTACCAGTCTCTCAAATAGCTTGGAGAAAGCAGATAGTATAGAGATAGGTCGATAGGTCGCGACATCATGCTTAGAACCACTCTTATGAACAGGTACAATATTTGCATGTTTCCAAACCTCAGGGAAAATACCACATGACAAGCATTTATTAAATAATATAAACAAAGGATGGCATAATGTATCACACGTGTTTTTCAGGAAAACCGAAGGAATCCCATCAGGCCCAGGACCCTTGGTTGCATCAAGTGATTTTAATTCCTTCTGTATTTCATCAAGAGACAGTTGCATTTTGCATAGGAAGACATTGTGGTCAGCATTTATAGATGGTGGTTCCCACGAGTTATAGTCAAATGTTGAGGGCTCATAAGCAGACTGAAAAAATGTAGCAAACAAGTTGCAAATAGTAATAGGATCATTGGATGAACTTTGATTGTAATGAATCGTGGATGGAATTTTATTTGTGGTTTTACGGCTAGCGACGCACAGTGGTGCAGGTAGTACGGGCATGCGGAAAATATTATTTTTAAATGAAAAGACGTTGCGTTTCTTCATAATACTTTATTAAAATGATATAATGGATGTACCAGTTTACAAAGAGAAAGATATAACACGTATTTTTTTTTTATTAACATGAAAATATTCATCAAATTTTTTCACATGAATTTCATATAATTAAATCAGCATTTTTAAATAAATAAAAATTAATAAACTAAATATTAAATAGAGAAGACATTGATTGAGAGATGGGTGCTATCCACTAATAAAGCTTTGGCATCATCGTGAAGAGGATAGTATTTTTTATTCGGTACTGCACGTAAACTGTTGATAAGGGGATCTGAGGTAGCTAAGAGCATATTCATAACATCTTCATTACATGATAGACGAGAACATTTTCTTGAATGACCTAACCTATAATTGCGGTAATCTTTATTTCGCGCTTCTTGAGCTTCCTCAGATAACATCCCAATAGGTAAGGCAGCAACACTTATTATTTCTTTGCCATGCAGCAAGATTTTATGCACAGTATTTGGCATATTATACCAGCTGTACAGGCTTACGTATAGTTCAGCAGTCTCGTAACAATAACTACCAAACTTATCCGAATCAACTAATGCACTAGAATTAATTGTTTGCAATATTATACCAAACCGATGAATAAGTTCTTTATCGACTCTTGTGACTTCAGCTACAATGTCTGCATTATTGAAAAATCTTCTAGACGTATTTCCATCGTTAGATGTTCCCATTCCTTGCTTTACAAAATCCACTTTTAGACCTAAACGTTGAAACAGCTCACTTTGGATTCTTTTCTTCTCTTCATCTTTTTGTTGTTTGGTAGTTGCGTTCGTTCTCCAACTGGTAAATGACATATTGTACGCAATATGTAATATGCATTCCATAAATTTAATCCGTGCGTGAAGCGGGGATAAACCGACCTTGAGAGCCTCCGTATCCACAGTTTTATTTCGCACTTGGTCAAGGTTATTCATTTCTGATGGCTTTGACTTGCATATAAAACACACTGCACATGATGATGTGTCCGTAACTGTCTGCGCTATTTTGCCATCTATCATTGTGAACACAAGTTTATGGTAGACTTTGTAAGTCTTTTCCTTTAAACTAATAACAGTTTCATTTAAGTTTGCTATTTCAGACTCCATTCTAGCAATTTCATTTTTCGTAGATTCTGTAGTTTCTTTTTGAAATTGGAATTGTACCGGGCGACAACACCTTGTAGAAGAAGGAGTTGCATTTGTCCAATACACAACAGATTTATTTTCCTTTTCATACAGACGCAGTGGAACTAATGATGTCAAAAACATATATGAATCTGACACATTTTCGTCGATAAATGACTGTTTGTACTCAGCATGACCTGATGATCCGTCACATCCCCACTTGTGTAAAAACGTTGAATTTACACTAATCTGTGTAAGGTCGTCTTCAGACATTACTTCAAATAATCTTCTGGTTGTGTGATCCAGTAATGACTGCAAACTTACACAAGCGTAGCTTTCCGTTACATCAATATCCGTGGGGTAGCATTGCCTTTTTACTTCAAGTACTTTATGATAATCGGGAAAAATATCACAACCAATACTTTTTGCTGCATTTCTCAGTACTTGATATTGATGTTTCGAAAGTGATGCATCAAGTAATAATGCCAACGCTTTTTCTGGAGTAAACTTGATAGTATCCGATGATCCTTCTTGTACGAGTACCTTAGAGGCAGCTTTCTTAATCATTTCTTCAGGAACGCTTTCACACAATCTTTTAACTTTATATCGCTTTGTTCGATCGCAACATTCATCAAATGATTTTTCTGGTCGTCCTCTATGAGAGCGTTTTGATGGCCCTGGAACATTACTGTCACAATTCACCACATCAGTCTGCACCGAAGATGTCTCAACGGTAAAAATATTTTTCAGCCACTGTTCATTTTTTGCCATAAAAGCATTTTTATTTCTCGCTGCAGTTTGCCACTTTTTTGTAAATACGGGTAGAAAATTACGGCTTAACTTTTCATAAACTTGATTCCAAACACTTTCTGTAAGCTGTGGATACATAAGTTTTAAATTTTCGAGGCATTTATGTATCTCACGATTACTTGATATTATGATTTCCACTAAATCGGCATAGACAATAGTAAAGCTATCCATCACTATAATAACACTGTTATCGTAAGAGAAAATAATTGTAAGTGAAGTTAAAACTACCATTCAATGCTATTTATACTTACACGATAATATCGTGTAAGTATAAATAGCATTGAATGGTAGTTTATGATAAAATGTTAATTACCCTCATTAGAAACACTTATTAATACAATGCACTTTTTCTTAATTACAGAGCGTCATTAGTTAAGGACCTGGTATTTCCAAGATCGCAGGTTATCGCAGCCAAAACTAATGTATTCTTAATCTATAGGGTCTAATTAATCTCCGAAAGTATATTATTACGTATCGGTCGATAACGGAGATTAGTTATGATCTCATGATTGAAAACAAAAGGTTCCAAATGACCTTCTTCACTAAAAATGTAATAGTAAGTAATTATTCATTATATTATAACATTATGTTTACTATTTTATTAGTACACACAATAAACTTATGACTAAACTAAAAATGAAAGTTGATAATTATAGTATTTTGGTTCTATTCATACTTGAAATAACAATATTTTTTGCACGAAATTTGTAAATTCTCGATCACCCTACTTTGGCATCATATAATTAAATACTGTATAATTATTTATCCGTATTAATTTTAGGACTTGTTTCTACTAACATTCTAGTATGTGTGTACCAAATTGTAGACATTTTAAACAAGGTTGAAACAAAGGACTTTTTTCCGCCCTTGTACCAATGTGCGACGTACGTCCAAAATATTTTAGTATTGGTAGGTTCGTCTTGCATTGACTTGAATGTGCCATTTTTTTTTTTGAGTTTGGGAAATCATCAAATAACTTCTCCCGCTCTGGGAGGAGCGGAGGGGCGTATCAGACTCTTACTGACTAAGGGCTCCCACACAAAACTACGATGCGACGTCGCATCGTAAAAATCTGTGAGCTTGGCGCTTGATCAGTAGGTTAGCGAGCTCGCAGATATTTGCGATTTGCGATGCGTTGCGAATTCGCAGTTATGTGTGGGAGCCCTAAAACCCACCCGTGTTCCTTCAGTTGCTTGTGCCAGGGGCCACGGTGACCTTTTCGGACTTTCCCGCAACCCTGGCAGGCATCGGCCCTAGCGGACCCTGTCATTGGTGCTGACATCTCTTTGAGGCCGTCGACCCGGGCCTGGTCCTTATCGGACGGCGAGCTGGACTTGAATTTATGCCCTGGCGGCTGAGAGTATGTCATGCTCACTCTAATGTCTCGCTGACGGGGGCGATGTGTTGGATCATTTAGCTCCCTTCAAAATTGTTGAAATAAATGGTGCTAATCCATGCGTCATGTTCGTGAACGGGCGCCGTCAGTAGGGACAGGTCATCTCTGAAATTATTTTTATTTATTAGTTTGAATTATTTTTATCTTTTTATTACGGACGCTTTTAACGTTCTGCATGATTCTCACAAGCATAATTTCAACATGAATGATGTAACCAATATTTTGTTACCGTTTATTGATTTAAAAGATTGTCTGTCCGTGGATTTTCTTACCCGTTCTTCTCCATAGGTACCTACTACGCTTTGGAATGGGCAGCTAGCTTCATCTTTCTGGCTGACCGACCCCTTGACAATTCAAAAGTGCCTGTAATTGGCTTATTTGTAATAAATGCTTTGAGTTTGGAGCATTCACCTGTAATGTGACAATCGAAGATTTCACTGTAACGACTAGGGCTTTGCAAGTAGACTGCGCAGGCCGTCAACTGCTAGGTAGTGTAGAGAGATAATTGGAACCAGCAGGATATAGGTTTGTACATATAATTAAATAGGTAGAAGTAACACGGCTAGGTCGCGGGTAAAGGTTTCATTACATTACAATAAATGACCAAAAGCCTAAATATTTATGTATATTCAGTGCCAGAATGATATTTTCGCGCTTGACATCGACAGAGGTGCGCTGTTGATAAACATTAATTGTGAAATCGTTTTGGTAAACGGAGAAGGCAGCTTTCAAAATGACGCTGTCGTAGCTAGCTCCTAAAACAAGCTGATACGAGTAATACTTTTTGCGAATGAAAATGTCTCGTTGTTGTGTTCCTAATTATACTCGGAAATTGGAGACTGCCATTTTCCGAAAGACCCAGTTTCGTAGATATATTTTTTTACTAAACAGAGTTCGAGGTTATGACGGAAACAGTTTGGATAAAGTGATTACGAGGACATAAGCAATATTTAAAGTTTTCGGACACTTTTCACAGACATCACCGAAAATAACGGAATAGTGAAATAAAACTGTTGTAAGTATTTCAAATAAACGTTTAAATTAATTAATCAGTATTTATTTAGTACAGAGCAACACATGACATGGTAAATGTAAAAGAGATAGAGAGAGCGAAATATAAGGGCGAGCGAGTAAGGTAATCTTAAAGCTGCGTTCCAGATCTCGCAAAAACTAAACAATGATATCGAAGAATGAATGGGCGAAATGTCAAATTTATTGTAGGCCGTAGATACGGAGCTATGGTCACGCCATCTATAAGTAGCTTTCACCGACCATCCCCATCGTATTGAAAAAACAAGATGGCAGCGTTAGTTCCGATTTTGGCGCCAAAAGATCTTTATAGGAGCTATATACCTACTAGAAAGAAAGAAATAAAATACGTTTATTTGCGGTAAGCATGACGCAGAGTACGAACACAAACAAAAAAGAACAGGTTGGGGGAAAATATGCGTCACATCCACGCAAAACGGCCATTGCTCAGCGTAAAGCTACGACCCTATGCGAGAGAGCCACAGCGCTGGTTATCAGCGACAGCCGAATATATATATATATATATCCACGTGTAAAAGTGTTTGTTCAAACCTACTTACATAAATAAAATCATTTATCATTTATCACTGACCATATAGCTGGTATAAGGTCAGTGGTTTGTCACAACAAATGTGACATAAATCAGTTTCAGAGAGTACTTAAAGTCAGTTCAAAGATATCTACTAATCCTAATAAAGCTAAAGAGCTTGTTTGAACACGCTAATCTCTGGAACTACCCGTCGCATTTAAAAAAATCTTTTTGCAATTGATAGCCCAATTCTTGAGGAAGGTTAATAGCTATTTAACAACACGCTACGGCCCTTAGGACCCGAGCAAAAAGAGGAAAAAAACACGCGGACGCACGCTAGTATCCAAATAACTTTAGACGTTTCATGGTTTAGCAGCTACAACGGTAATAATAATCTTAATAGGCAATCAACAACCACAAGTTAAGCTATGTTTATGAATAATAAAAAACATATACTGCGCAAATGCGGAAATAAGATAATCATTAATTTGCTTAAACATGAGTACAATAAATACAACACAAATTGTCAGCATGCAAGACATGTTAAATTATGTAAAGATAAAAACAGATCATCACGTTTGCCTTTAACAATGGCATGCAAATATTTATACACAAATGTATAATATCACTCCCGAGTCAAATTATTTTAAAATACACTCGAGAGCAATGAATCCGGGTCACTTAAAGAATCCTAAAAATCTCGGAAACTGAAAATGCTAGGTTAATGCAATAAATTGTATTTAATAGACAATGTAATACTCCTTAAATGAAGGTATTAAAACTTCTTAGTTATTGTAAAGTTATATCATAAAAAAATCAAATTTGAAAAAGGGCCACTTTCGAAGATGGAACTACGAAATTACAGCATTTGGTTTTGCTTTTGTTTGTAATCTGTCATTTATGTGGGTACATAAACCATGTTGATAGTGCTCTATATTCATTATTCAAGCTGAAATTATGTCGCTTACGCCTGAAGAATGCACCAGAATACTTACAATGCTGGAAACCGGCCGGAGTCAGCGCGATACAGCCAGGACTGTCGGTGTGTCGCTGTCAACAGTACAAAGAGTTCTCCGACGTTACGAAGAAACTGGTTCTAACCTACGCAGACCAGGAACGGGCAGAACCAGGTGTACCACAGCACGAGAAGACCGATACTTGGTGAACACCATGCTTCGAAATCGCTTTCTCACAGGAACTGAACTCACCAATCAGTTTCGACGCCTCGGAGGAAGTAACCCAAGTGCATGGACAGTAAGACGTCGGCTTGCTGAATCTAACTTAAAACCCCTTAGACCTGCAAACGGCCCTAAACTGGAGCGTGGGCATCGTATTTCAAGACTAAGATATGCCCAGAGCCACGTAAATTGGAGTATTGAAGATTGGTCAAAAGTTATGTTCTCCGACGAATCAAAATTTATGCTCTACAAGCACGATGGAAGACACAGAGTGTATCGAAGACCAGGGGAAAGATTCAAGCAAGCATGCATCGAAGAAAAAGTAGCCTACGGTGGTGGGTCTGTACTTGTGTGGGCCGGAATTTCTTCTGAAAGTCGCACAGAGCTGGTGATCATAGAAAACGGCTCTTTAACTAGCGTAAGATATGTGGAAGAAATCCTCAATGATCACGTTGGTCCATTTATGGTCAATTTAGGTGAGGATGCTATATTTATGCATGACAATGCCCGACCTCATACAGGTAGGATTGTGAATGACTACCTTCAAGAGATGAACATTACTCGTATGGAGTGGCCAGCGCGCAGCCCGGATATCAACCCGATCGAGCATGCTTGGGACGAGCTAGGCAGATGCGTAAAACAACGAAACCCTCCCCCAATCACGCTTCGTGAGCTCAAAATTGCTCTCACAGAGGAATGGGAGAATATTCCCCAAAATCGTATAAGGAACTTGGTGTACAGCATGCCAAACCGCGTAAACGCAGTAATGGAAGCACGAGGAGGCAATACGAAGTATTAAAATTCAAGAAAATCGTAATAAAGTTCAAAAATTTCATGTTTCCTATTTTTGTTTTAAGGAGAGATCAGCAGTTTTTTTCTTTATGTAATTTTGTGTTAATAAAATGTATTTTTTTTTACTTTCATTTAAGGAGTATTACATTGTCTATTAAATACAATTTATTGCATTAACCTATCATTTTTAGTTTCCGAGATTTTTAACATTCTTTAAGTGACCCGGATTCATTGCTCTCGAGTGTATCATGTAAATATATGAAAATTAAAAATAATAAATTAGTAAAACATTCAAAATGTCTCATCTAAAAACTCATTCAAATTGTAATAGGCATAGGAATTATGTATTTCATAATTATTTTTAATAGATATATAGATAAGATAGATAAACCATTTATTTGGTGCACACAAAAAACAGCACAACACACAAAAATACAATCAGAAGATAAATATACTTAATAATTATAAAAAAAAACAAGGTGCCGATATAGTAACAAGAAGAAAAACATACATAGCGCAGTAAAAGTGACACTTTGACAAATACTTAAAAACTAATTACTATCTAATTAATTAATGTAATCGATCCATAGGATTAATTTTTATAATATTATAATTTAATATTTACGACGGACCGCCTCGTTGGGCTAGTGTTCTAGTAGTGTGGGCTAGTCTGGATGTGTCCGGTTGATGGCATTAGACTCGCACCCTATTACATTGGGCTTCAACATAATCGGCGAAATTTGAGTTCACCTCTGCCTTACCCTTCGCAGATTATAGGCGTGATGTTATGTTTGTCTATATCTTATATTTTGCCAATCATAAAATTGTATGTTTGTAAAAGGTAGTCTCAGAAAATTCTGATCAGATTACAATTTTTTTTCACAGATAGATAGCTAAACTATATCCAAAATTACTTATGGTAGGTACTTTTTGAAGCCAAAAGCACAGTTCCTGTAAGGATCTTCATTTAGGTTAAACCGCGGACCACAGCGAATAAATAATCTAGTTTTGCAGCAAATTTCGCCCCCTTTTTTTAATAAGCGCCAGAAAACTCCACCAACGACTTTATAAACCAGAACCCTAACAATTCTATCTCTATCTTACAGAACGTGACTCTCCCTCCAACCCAACAAGAAAAAGCCCATCAGATCGCATCCGAATGCATCAAAGAGACCGGCGTCTCAAACGAGGTTCTAGCCGCGGCAAAGAAAGGCCACATCATGGAAGATGAAGGCCTCAAAAAGTTCACCCTGTGCTTCTTCAAAAAAGCTGGAATCGTCGACAATCATGGCAAACTGAATATTGAAGAAGCCATCGCGAAACTGCCTCCTGGAGTTAGCAAGGACGACGCTAGGAAAGTACTAGAAAGCTGCAAGTCGAAATCAGGAAAGGAAGCCAAAGACACCACCTTTGAAATCTTCAAGTGTTACCACCAGGGAACTAAGTCCCATATTTTGCTAGCAGGAATTTAAGCAGTTACAAAAAGTATTGAACACGATAATGTAGTTGTAAAGTCCCACTAGTCTATTTGGCCCGGTACTGATTGCAGACCTGAGGGCCTAAACACGTGACGATCGCTTTCAAAGCGTTACGTATTTCTACAACGACTTTTAACAGGACTGTCATAAGCTTTTCTCTAGCTAATTCAGTGAATGTTTTATTCCATCATGGTTATCGCTGATAGAAAGTCACTTTGTCTAGCCCCTCTTGTCACTTCTCTTAGTTCCACTTTAAGCTACCAAGTCAGATAAGTTAGTGGTGTACAAAAATTTCTTTAAACGACATGCTACGTTACTCTTTTGTAAATCCCAAGAGATGTGATCCTTTTTAGCTATTGACCGCCTGTTAAGTTCTATATCAGACCTCATAGTTACGTTTTTATTTAATTTTTCTCCATTTTTATTATCTTTGTCTCTGTGAACGATGTTACCAACTAAATTATTGTTGTTATTTATTATAAACTTATATTTTAACGTCAAACTTGTGTTTTTTTCATCATCAACATCACCTGCCTGCCTTTGTCCAACTATTCTGGGTTCAGCCTCCACTGTAACCGGATGCAGCTAGACCAGTATTTTACATAAAGCTACTGCCTATCTGACCTCTGCAACCCAGTTACTGGGTAACACAATAAACTCTAGCCAGTACTAGTGAAACCAGTATTTTTTTTGTGTAAAGACAGAATTGTGCGGTAAAGGGAGAGGGGGCCTTTGCCCGTGGGCTAATTAGATAGATATATATAAGGTGCTATAAAAATATCTGCCACGGCTGCAATGGGAGACAGTATTGTGTTTATAGATTACAAAAGTAAAGATAAATTATTGATTATTTGTCATATTTTTTTTCATACAAAAATAATTACGTATAAATTTGAATTGATTTTTGGGTATCATTTAAGCTATTACCAATTTAATTAGTTTTGTGTTTCTTAAATAATAGGGTTTGTCCTCCAAATAGTAGATCTGTCACCAAAATGTAGTCACCAAACAATGCAAAATCAGTTCCACAATAAATCACCTAAAATCCTGAGATATAAGGTCTAGTACCAAATAAATGTTTTTGTATGTATTATAATAGGTGTGTCCTAATAAGTATTTAAGCAAAATAATTTAAAGAGATCACCAATAGTAGTAGTTTTCTTATTCACCACGGATCGATTGATATACATAATATGTCGACGGTAGGGCTTGGTCGACGGTGCCCCGCTCCGCGGGGCTCCTACTTCTGGGTGGTTTATAAAAAAATAACCACGAAGGGGATGGCGGGGTCTCTCGACCCCGCCATCCCCTTCTAACCTAACCTGTCCGAGTCGGAGTGCCCTAAAGTCCAGATTGCATCCAGTTTCTCCTGGTAATTTGTCTCGGGTATCATTTAAGCTATTACCAATTTAATTAGTTTTGTGTTTCTTAAATAATAAGGTTTGTCCTCCAAGTAGTAGATCTGTCACCAAAATGTAGTCACCAAACAATGCAAAATCTGTTCCACAATAAATCACCTAAAATCCTGAGATATCAACCTGGGAACAATTTTTGTTTATCTGAGAACGAAAATATTTCGTGGCGATAGATCTATTTATTAGGTGATACAACTTGATGACAAATATAAATTTTGGTGATAGAAAATATAGTTCCCTTGATTTTTTTGCATAAAACCATCCCGTAGACTTATAAGCTGTTGCCGACATCCTTACTTCAAATGACGTATACTTAGAGATGATATAAACGTAAGTAGAGAATCACTTATAATCTGTTCTTTTCTACTAAAGAGAATTACTAACACATTCATCTGTGTTTGTGAGGTTCTAACTTTATATCTCACCACTATTTCCAAAAAAAATATTGTTTGGATGACATTATTTTATTGAAATTGAAAAATAGTCGACGAAAATTGAGGTTAACAAATAACCTCAATTGTCAAATGAAAAACATATTTCAGGTATTTCGTTATCAATCACGTTTTTACAGTTTCCGGATGATTCTAATTTATGATTTTGATCCATGACACGATAGAAAATATTACCAACACAAGTTATTAAAATCTTCATGCATCCAATTAAATAAATAAATATTCTGAAAGCTTTAACAAAAAATGCACAGTAATGGAAGCTGTTGCTGAAATAGTATAAAACTGTATTTCATTGATAAATGAATATTTTTCCATTAGTGGGGTTTTTTTCTTTAAAACCTGAATTTTGGGGAAATTTCAGGGAAGGTTTGAGGGAAACGCGAGACTGTCATCTGGTAACACTGTACCCGCGACCTAGCCGTGTTACTTCTACCTATATAATTATATGTACAAACGTATCCTGCTGGATTCAATTATATATTTACACTACCTAACAGTTGACGGCCTGCGCAGTCTACTTGCAAAGCCCTCGTCGTTACAATGGAATCTTGGATTATTACATTACAGGTGAATGCTCCAAACTCAAACTCAAAGCATTTATTTCAAATAAGCCAATTACATGCACTTTTGAATTGTCAAGGGGTCAGTCAGTCAGAAAGATGAAGCTAGTTGCCCACTCCAAAGCGTAGTAGGTACTATCAGTCGGATTAAAAAAAAAAACTTTTTTGAAATATATAGTCCAATTCTTGAGGAAGGTTATATATGCTTTTTAAGATCACGATACGACTCTCAGGAGCCGAGCAAAACGAAAAAAGTCAAAAAGAATGCTAAGCGTAAACGAAGTAACACCGCGGGCGGGCGATGCGATGCGACGCGGTGCGACGGGGCCGAAATTTTACGCAGACGATGTCGCGGGTAGAAGATTAACTGGTCAGTTATCGCAAAATCAAAATTTGTTCCCTAGTTTTATGTTTCTTTATCGCTGGATATCTCTTTCCGAGGAATCGGTCAATTCAGCCCTTAGTGAAGTATATCTTCGAAATCACGCGGTATTTTCTTGAAAAACCATGTCAATTGATCATCATCAACTGCGTGGCCTTTTCCTAGCTATTTTGGGTTCAGCTTTTACTGAAACCGGATGCAGCTGAATACCAGTATTTTACATGGAGCGACTGCCTGTCTGACCTCCACAACCCAGTTACTGGGTAATACGATACCCCTTGGTAAGACTGGTTCTGGTTCTGACTACCCGTTATTCCTTGGTTGCTTTGCCCCAACTTGACAAATCAAACCACACGACCTAACATATTCCTTTCTCTCTCTTACAGTTCGTAGCTCTTCCTCCAACCCAGAATGAGAAAGTCAACAAAAACGCATACGCCTGTCCGAGGTCTTAGCTGAAGCCCGGAACCGCAAGCTTCTCGATGACGAAGGCCTAAAAAAATTCACCCGTTGTTTCTTCGAAAAAGCCGTTCATCACTGGTGGTGTGAAGCTAAATATCGATGTTGCCCTAGCCAAACTTCCATCTGGTGTCGATAAGGATGAAGCTAAGGATTTACTCGAAAACTGCAAGTCGAAAACTGGAAAAGATGTGACCGATACTGTTTTTGAGATCTTTAAATGTTACTTCCTTTGAACTAAGGACCATGTTAAGCTGGATTTTAAGATATAATTTCGATGATTTTGTTGCAAACATTATTTTTCAGTGACCGTCTTTAATATGTCGCATGGAAGCATAGGGCGAATTTCACCAATAAATCTGAACGCGATCAGCACATCTAAGCCGCGTTCAGTGTCAAAATTCCACAAAAATAATGGCACAGACAGCTCTTGAACGCGAAGTGCTCGTTCAGTTTAATTGGTGAAGTTTGCGCTTAGAAAGACACGGACACAGTATACTTAAGTGACGGTGAATGAGTTAAAATACGGTTTCCTTGAATAGCGGTACCCGCCACATAGCGTCCGCAATTCACCAGCAAATAACGTCACAGAAACGTTTTGTTTTTATGAGAGTAAGGTAGTGTGATTTCCTAGGCAGCGTTTTTTGACACTGTCAAGTCAAGTCTGGCGGCCACCGCTCCTCTGGGAGACCGTAGCTTTAGGGGCACAAAACCGGTTTTTTTCTAAAACACGACGTGACATATATTTACGGCCTGCGGGGCGAGCACGGCCTACAGTGATAGGCTTGAGTCACAAATTTTTATCACAGTTTGAAAACAAAATCTATCACTCAGCCTATTACAGCGGCTGTGCTCGCCCCGCAAGTACTGTAGGTCAATTCCTAAATTACCCTCAAAAGTAATAGTTCTAGACGACTCCATGGTTACGTCTTTTGTTTTCCTCATACCGGTTTATTTTTATTATTAAAATTAAATTAGTATAAAACGTTTTTTTTTTATTGAGCAAAGAGTTAAATGGCTGGTCGGTATTTATTCAGATAAGGCAAACAAAAAGTTAAGATCACGTTTCTATAAAACGTACTTGTTTAATCTGGTTCTCTGGATTCCCACATTCGGTTGCTACGCAAGTTTTTGCAGAGATGTCGCGGAGTTCGATTCTCTTACTAAGAAAATGTTTCTTAAGCACATAAGTACAAACATCTGTTAAAGAGTAGTTGTTTGTTGATTCAAGGCCCATATTACGGTGATCTTTTTTATTGCTCAATGATGAGTTGAAAAGATACTTTACTATAGAACCACCCCTACGTCACACGGCTACGACTTGATGAAACAACGAGGCTTCTACATTATATAAGTTTAATATAAATATATTAAACACATACACCTTCCGAAATAAAATCACTAAATGATAGTGAAAGCCGACTCAAAATCCTTTGCGGAGTAGAAGAACAACACGGTCACAGACATACACGAAAAGCGACTTTAATTTATAATAAGTATGTATACAGGTTGAAATTAAATTAGCTAGCGAAACTCCGCAGACGTGATGGTCATCGATATTTAAACACGATAAAACAAAAGAAAACAGATTTTGTCAACTCAAACTTCCAAAACAAACAAAATACCTCAAATTATTTTTATTTACTCGTGATTATAATTATATCGATACCTATCACGCCTGCAGAGTTTCTCTAGCTAATTTAATTTGACCCTGTATAGAAGAACGATGCAGTGGCGAAGTTTTGAAATATTGTCGTGCCAGCGACATGAAAGAGAAGAGAACTTTTTCAATAAATAGGATACGGTTGATGGCACTTATAATAATCTCACCAAAGATTTCGACCACTTACAGCAACAGCAACTCACTTTTTAAACCGAACCTATGAACATATTATATCAAATCAACAACACAACTTTGCGACACTAATTCAAAATATTAAACAAATCAAACTCCTTATCGCAGTTTTTCTTATCAACAGGTGCGTAAGTATGCGTAAGTACTACTTTCACGCCTCAACTACTAAATCAGTGTCCATGACGATAAAGGCAGTTTAAATAAATCACTAACTTCTTCATCTGCGCAGTAAAATTATCCGAAGAAATGAAGCCAGGGGCCCTACTCTCTAAGTATATCGAAGATACAGGCCCGTCCGAAAGCAGTTCGATACTTAGAAGAGAATTCACTCCCAAATAATTAACTTTTGCGGACGTGCAAAAACACATCAGGAGTAAGAACAACTGTCAAATCGTTTTGTCATTAATTTTTAGTTCGGGTCCCGAAACATATGTCCGTAAGTGCAGTCGGTATGCATTTAAGCGGAAATTGCAGAGTTATTTTCAAAACAAATAGAGTAGAGTCATCTCAACATCTCTCTTCCATGAATTTGTATATCAATATATATATATTTATGTAAGTATATAGTATAGTAAATAGTATGTATGTGTATACGACAGTCGTATACACATACATACTATTTACTATACTATATAAGTATAACACGTACACAAATACATAAATAAGTCGTATTACGACTTATTTATGTATTTGTGTACGTTGTTTTGATAGTTTATTTTTTTATCATTGTTAAACATCGCTCAAAATCAATCCTTTCCTTTCAATTAAAGCACCTGCCATCTAATCTCTTCACCACCCTTGGTTGACTGGTAGAGAATGCCTAAGGCATTAAGTCCGCCTTTGTACCTTTTGTGCGAAAAGTTTAAATAAATAAATAAGTGATAAGGAGTAGGAAACTTCCGTAAGTTCGGCCGAAACTAGGGACTTCGGGCTTAGGGAGTGGGCCCCCAGTTCAAGGGCAGAGCAAGTCAAGGTCATCACCTGCATAGCCTTTTCTCTGCTATGTTGGGGTCAGCTTCCAGTTTAACCTGATGCAGCTCCTAAATACCAGTATTTTACATGAAGAGACTGACTGACTTCCACAGCACAGTTAGTGGGTAACACGATTTGTTAAGTCAATGTAACAAATGAATAGTTGATCAATTTACACTTCGCATGATACTTCACTTTTTGTTTACTAATGACCTTCATTCTGTTACCAACATAGCTGGCAGAGATAGCAAACTGAAATGGCAGTGGGCCGGCCATGACAGTCGAAGGACGGATGGCCATTGGGTCAGACGAGTCTTCGAGTGGACACTGCGAAGGGGAGTCGCGCCCTCCCCAACTGTTTGGCCGACGACCTTGAAAATGCGCCTGGAACTGCATGATCATGGAATGCTGATAGCCAGTTTAGTGGCCTTTTGTCTAGGAAAGACCTCGAAGAGTATTTCGGACTCCTTCTACCAACTGATATTGCTTCTCAAATGTTAAAGATAGCTAGGAAGACAATTAGACACCTAACCGGGAAACATTTTTAAAATTTCTAATAGAGGCCAGCACCCTAATTCCGTAACACACTATTAATGACAATCTGAATCTTTTTGAAGGATATTGCTAATCCATCGCTTCATATGTTCGAAAAATTTGTCTGCTCAACAACGTAAATACCGCAATGAATGTTGTTGAACTGTCATAATGAAAGCCATTCCTACTGTTAGTGTGTTACGCAACTACCCTCCTAATGTTACTTTTCCGTACCTGGCATTCAATCCCAATATTATCACTTGACCTGCTCACACGATCCTTATCACAATAACAAAATCCTATCGCGCTAGCACTTACTATAAACGTAAAACACATTACCCTACATTTAGTTACAGAAATCAGCAATAAAACAGCGACCACTATTTCGCCATACAAATAAATTGTATGAACTGCAACTATTCTCGTCCGAAATTAGTATCACCAACATATTTAGACATTAAAATGTACCCGTTTTATTACCCACGGAAATACCGAACAATTTTATTACTATTCCAAGAACCGTATTCTTGTTTCTTTGAACCGTTAAAATCAATCACTGCACATCACTAAAACTTGCACATGGAAGAATTTAAAAATAAAAATTCGAATTCTTTTTTCAAATACGTTCGCTTCGTTTAGCGCGCTTGGAGTGTGTGACGGATGGTCGTATCGCGTTTAGAAAGTAGGCAATCGACGTTTAAAAATTGTTATCATCAGTATTTTTCTCACTGCTGGGAAAAGGCCTCCATACAGAAAAGGAACGAGCATTGCTCACCACGCTTGCTCACTGCTTGTTAACGTTTTCAAACCATAGGTCTAGGATTACCTCGCAATTGTGTATTTCTGTATGTATTACGGTGAGTTCAAGATCTTAGAAATTACTTTTATGACATTGATAAGGTCAGATTAGTACATGCCATGAAACGAGCACGCAACCTTTTAAATTAAATTATAAAGCATATAATATTCAATTAGCTTATCTCGATGTTTTTATCTTAAGTGACTTTCATGAGCGTAGATGGCAGAAAGTGGATACAGTGAACATCAAAAGATAAAAATACATTTTCGAAGTCTTGAAAAAATATACTAGATTTTTGCAGCCTTCATAAGACATTTTTCAGCTCTCATAAGTGCGTTTACAGTAGGTAATTACTTATTTCTCACGTGTATATACACCAAATTATAAGACATTCAAACAAAGCAGTCACAACAAATTTTTATAAAAGCACAATTCTTGAAAATTCTTACTAGTCGACCACCATATTTTTCGTGCAAAACCATGACCTAATTCAAAAGTTTTCATACTTACACAAATCAGTTTTAAAACTGACTGGTTTTAATATTGACTGCACAAAACTAGTTAATTTATGTCAAGCTAAGTTTACGGAGTAAGCTGAATAGCAATCGATAATGTCACAATGCAATGATCGTCAGAATTGTGAATTATTTAGTATTATGCCACCGCCACGGCTTTTCCTGGGATCTAAAAATAACAGCATAGTATAACATCACGACTTGTTTTCTTGATGGGATGGGCAGAGGTGTACCTATAGTACACCCACATTTCGCCATTAATGCGATCAAACGGGCGCAAAGCCAGACTCCAAGCTACTACTGCGAAATTCTAGATAGTAAAACCAAATAACAATTTGCCCGACCTGGGAATCGAACCCAGGACCCCATGCTCAGTAGTAGCACTTGCGATCACTATACCAACGAGACAGTCTCTTAAACTACCAACTACTTAGTAAAGCAGATATCCGACGCTGCATTTTTGCCTTTCATTCGGCATCTTTGCCTCAAGTAAAACATCTGAACACAAAATACAAAAATGAATTCATTAGTGAATGTGTTCACTAATGAACTCATTTTTCCCTTTTGATTAATTTATAATGCTTTGTATGTGACGAAGTCTTAAGGTCATCAAGTGCACAAGCACTCGATGACCTTATGACTGTGTCATTGACCGGTTTTCGTGTAGCTGAATTTTGGGCCACACATATTTAAACCTATTCAAACTTCAAAACTAAACAAATTAGGCTGAGAATCAGCACTATTTGAACGTCAATATTACTTAAGACAGTCCCCCAAAACACCCGCCGGTCAACACTTCCTAGTACTTTAGCTGGGAAGAAGAACTGCCGCAACAAACTCCCCAGCATCTCATAACATACTGCCATCCACACGCTTGAAAGAAGAAGTGAACCGATCCAACGATGTTGAACTTCGGAACTCGGCATCTTTCACTCGTCTACTTACTCGAAAAATAGCAGATTAACGTCAATTCCTAAGAAATTTTGTCAGTGTCGTGTGAACGTGGAATGAAACAAAATGTACATTTAATCGAGTGAACTATTCACTCGATTAAAGGGTCTAATATCAATTTAATTGAGTGGTGGTGGCCAAGTGGTAACGGCCCTGACTTACGAGTTGTGGGTTCAATCAAAACCAGGTAAGCATGCTATTTATTTTGTGCAATTTCCAACACCACGATAGAATAGAATCAAGTTTTTCTAACTGAACACACAGCTGTACCTACTGCTGGGGAGTTTGTTGCGCCACTTTTCCCAGCTAAAACACTAGGAAGTGGTGAAGGGCTGCCGTTTTGGAGGACTGTCTTATGTAATTTTAACGTTCAAAGAGTGCCGATTCTTAGCCTAATTTGAATAAACAACATTGGACTGATCACAATACGGTGACGGAAAATATAGTGGGGTAACTGGCATGCCCTAGGACCAAAAATTCGAACACGTCACCAACCCGCACAGTTCCGTCGTGGTGCACTACACGGCCCCCTTTTTGTCACAGAGAGGAGGCCTGAGTCACATCGGTGGGGACAATACAGGCTGATTATCTATATCTATACTAATATTATAAAGAGGTAATGTTTGTGAGGTTGTAGGGGGGTTATCTCTGGAACTAGGTACTGATCAGATTTCTGGTCCTTATCGAACGGCGAGCTGCCCATTGCTCGCCGTTCGCAAGCCCACGCCTACGGTGGCCGGGAATCGGCCTGCGATTCCCGACGCCCAGGGCGTCTCCTGCGGCGGCTAGGGGCGTGAGGGCGCGAATTTTGCATCCCCCTCACGCGTTCTGCCTCCTCCTTCGCGAACATTACTGCTTTTTGATCCAACTGCCTAACGAGAAATTTGAGAGATGTTGATCTCGGCTTTCGGCCATCAGGCCGTTGGCCGATATGACAATCGGCACAGTGACAGCCGAGCTCACATTCCACATGGCAACAATGCATTATTATTATTATTAGCATTTTTTATTATTATTTCGAGACGAACCGCCTGTTTCACAATTTCCGGATAGGAAGTAGGAGGTACCTTACCTACCTATTAAAATACAAAAGAAAGCTATAGTAGAAGTATACCCACATTTTGCCAGTTATATTAAAGTCCCAAGTATTAGGGGGCGAGCCTATTGCCATCAGCCGGGCACAAATCCGGACTCCGGGAAAATTATCCGCAATATTAAGTTAACCGGACAATGGTGGCGATTCCCTTTTTTACAAACTAAACCAAATTTAAGACCATGAATTATGTAACCACTATTTTGTAATAATATTTTTAATACAGTAGCTCAAAAAGTGGTGTATTGCAGGGACGTATAGCGTTCGGGATGTGGGCTATTACATAATAGTGCTTTTTTTTACCTTTCCCGAACTCGTGCGTCTCTTTCCAAACTGTCAAAATAATGTCTAAACCAACCATGAAGTTTTTACTAAAGAGTTTTTGTGATTCATACAAATACGTATATTTCTAAAAAGAAGCTACTAAATTATTTCAATATCAGATTTAATGATTTAATTGAATGTGTTAGGTTAGGTTTCATTTCATTTCATCCCATTAAATTTCATTTTCATTTCATATCAATAAAAAAAATATACTGAAGACTAAGCTGTATGGATAGTTCCCTTTGCCTACCAAAATGGGTGAAGAAAAAAAAAACTCTGCTTATATTCTACGGTTGGCGCCATTTTTATTGTGTTTTTATTATTTTATTAAATTGCTTCATTTTTTCGCAACTGTATTAAAAATAGTCGTTCAGTACACCTGCGGAACCGTCATTGCAACTTGCTCCGACTGTCAACTCTCGCCTTCGGCTGCGCCTCGGCTCGGGTAGACATTTTGTCGGAACTCTTTGCAATGACAGCCTTTCCGCACTTGTAATGAAATATACTATTTGATTTAAAAGAGTGTCCATGGAGTTTCTTGCCCGTTCTTCTCCATAGGTACCTACTACGCTTTGGAATGGGCAACTAGCTTCATCTTTCTGACTGACCGACCCCTTGACAATTCAAAAGTACCTGTAATTGGTTTATTTGAAATAAATGCTTTGAGTTTTTTTTTTTTGACAACTCAATAACTGGTTAATACAATACCCCTTGGTAAGACTGGTTGTCAGACTTTCGGGCTTCTGACCACCCGTAACGACTGTCAAACATCCACGAATGACAGCCGGGACCAAAGGCTTAACGTGCCTTCCACGGCACGGAGGGGTCTCGGTATGTAAAGATGGACACCCATCCACGGACCAACCGCGGCAAGCATAGCTTAACCTGATCGATCGATCTATGCGGCTGTAATAGCTTTGCCACGAGTCCCTATTTTTTACCTCCCACACCCTTCAAATCTGCTGAGCTATCGAATATAAGATATTCCCCGCAGGTACGTTGATCCCTAAAATTTGCTGACACAGCAAACTCGTACGTTACAAGATTTCCCTCAGCAAATAGACGTAGGTAGGTATTGATTTTTTTACACAAATATTATATGTTATGATTTATGATTGACAAGCATTTGCGGTGAGAAGGCCTACGCTACGGTTTACCCTTTTTTTAAATGTCAATTACTAATCTTTACACTTCTGCCCATATTTCTTTTCAGACGTTCTCCGAATCCCTCAGTAGCAGTGAGGAATCAGGATTGGTGCCCGGTTGTTGGCAAAAGGCTCGCCCCCTATGACGGGTGTGTAATATATGGCATAATAATAGATAGTATAATATCACTTGAAATAACGATCACATGATATAATTTTCATATGCTATAAAAACAAATAACCTAATTTCATGTGATCTAATGTTTCTTATAAGCTTCTTTTGCTCTATTAACACTTAGTATAACGTTTATTTCATATAATTTTCAATTTGTATAATGCTCTTTTTATATAACGTTTAGTTGACCTAATTTTCATATTTACTCATTTTCAGCCAAAATTATGTAATGAATAAGTAAATATCAGGAAGCATCACGCTGTTATAACCTCATCTAACCCAAATGATTCGTAAACAATAGAGGGGATCTGGCGCTTGGCGGCCGCTGCCGCGGCACGCTCGCCTTCGCGCGCTAATGGTCACTATTCTAACCTAACCATGTTGGAGGCCACTTAGATTTGATACTGGCATATTAATCTGTTCCATGTTTTTGAATTAGACTTATGTCTATTATGACTCATTGTGTTGTGTCACTGTAGAAAATATATCATGTCCTTGAGCTTGTCCTGAAGTTGTGTTTTAATCAATTTCCATTAAACCAAACCCGCATGATTCACCAACCATAGAGGGGATCTGTTAGATGAAAAGAATAAGAAAACACAAAAAAACATATTAACGTTACTATAGAATTGAGATATTATACTAACTAAATATTATACTTAACTGAATATTAGTTCAAATGTGCATTATAGGAAATGTTCATTATATCATAAGAAATTAGGTAAAATTTAATTATATCAACAATTCATTATCTCAAGTGATCGATATATTAAACAAAAGTATATTAACAGAAATTAGGTCAAGTGAACGTTAGATTTTTTGTTATTATATCAACCGTTACACACCCCCCTAAGACATGGTACAGTCGAGTTCATTAATATATTGGCACTGTCAAGGATTCAAAATATTGTGAGCGTTGGAAAGCTCAATAAATTCTATAGAACCTATAGATCAAAAATATGACCTCATGTGAACGGTTCAATAATATATGCTGTGCATTGTGCAATAATATGTGATCATGAACAGTTCAATAATATGTGATCATGAGCGGTTCAATAATACAATATGCTGTTCATTAGGCAATAATATGTGATCACCCTTTTCAAAAATACAAGGTGTTGTTTTGCATCCTCGTCAAATTCGAGGAGGTAGGTAACTATGCTAATGATTCTCGACACGAATCAATAATAAAATAAGTAGGTATTTATTTTTATATTTTGTATTTTTCGGAAATCGGCATGTGTAGGGCCCGTGTGATACCGCCCTGTAACTGCGCTGTAACTGTAACGCATGCACACAGCGACATAGTCGTACGACACTGCCTATCGCATACGCAACGGGGCGATTTTGCTCTTTGAAAGTGGAGTATTCTGAAATACTGTCAAACTTAAATACCTGAAAAACAAGTATGTATTCATTATTGAGCAGGATCGTAATTTTATTTGATTATTTATGTCTTTCATAACAGCCTCCTGAAATTTGACGAGGATGCAAAACAACACGTTGTATAGTATTGGCTTTTATAATATCTGAGCAGGGTAAGTCAATTATTTGCTCGAACAAATAAGATATAGTTTACATTGTTACAGAAATGACAGTAGTTTCCATTGTTTTCCTCGCGTTTGCGTTTGTTTTTAAAATGAGTGTCTTTCAATGCCGTATGTTTTTCGTACAGCATGGTCATTTATGAATTGTAAAAAAATTATGTGCCTCCTGTCATTTATATAGCAATACGATTTGACCTTAAATTTGATTACTTTGCCACCACAACTTTTTTATGACTAACGAAGTTGTTTGCAGTGAATTGAATTTCACGTCACGGGAAAGAAAAGAATATCATTACATTATAGTTTAAACTGTATTATTTGACAAGTATATCTAAGAAAATATTAAAGTAATATGCAACAAAATAGCATGATAATATGACTTACGTTAAAAAAAACAAACAATATTTTATCTTAAACTAAAATTAATCTTAGTTATAAACAATTATTGGCGGCCAAATTAAAAATTATAGAACAGTTACTTAATATCTTGTGTATGATCCGTTCGCATCAATCACTGCTTGTAGTCGGGCTCTCATTGACTGTACCATATTGTGGCAATAATCTCTATTTCTAAAACTATTCCAGATGTCATATGCATGAGCCTTTAAATTCTCTTCCGTGCGAGCCTCATTACAGTCCCAATTCTGTACCATTAACCCCCATATATTCTGGGGTTAAGGTCCGGGCTTTTCGGTGGAATTTTTATTAATTCCAAGTCTACTTGCTCAGATATACAATTTTGAACTTGTCTGGCATTGTGAACGGAACTATTATCCTGTATAAAAGTAATTCGATGATTATCAGGATAGACAATTTTTGCACTTGGTAAAAACACGTCTTTTAGAATATCTAAATAGGTATCACTCCTCATTCGGCCAGATATTTCGCACAATTCTATGGGTCACACCAGAATTTATCCACCCCCAAAACCCGATCGTAATGCGTCCACTGCGTCTATTTGGCACTACATTCTCTTCATCATATCGTGTATTGGCTGCACGATACAAAGAGATCCGCCCGTCCGCAGAAGAGACAAAAACTTTCTCGTCCATGAAAGCGACGTGTTCAAAATCATAATTTAAATATCTGTTAGCAAATTGTAAACGTAACATTTTATGCCTTTCCGTTAGTAACATTTTTTTAGCTGGAATTCGGTGATGAATTCCCGCTTCATTAAGTCTTCGTCGTATAGTTAAGCTGGATACAGCCAGTACAGCTGCAAATGTAGATGTTCTGATAAATCTTGCATTTCGAACACTTTCAACCAGTTGCATATCTTGATCATGAGTTGTTTTCCTAGGGCGGCCAAAAGATACATGTTTTGTAAGATTTCCTTCTTCTTGCCACCTTTTCCACCACAATGAAACAGTATTTCTCTGCTATAGAACGATTTTATTAAATTACCACTTTAGAGATTAGAGAAAAACATGGACGAATACCTAAAATTACTTTCCTTACCGATATGCCTAATTCTTCTGCAATGGCTGATTTAGAAACACCTTCCTCACACATATAAACTACTTTATGTTTCGTATGCTCATCAATTCTATACATTTTTATTTTAAATGGGTAGGTATATTTCAATAGAATTTATATTGTATAGTAAATCGTAGAATTAAATCGTTGAATGAAGTGTGCGTCAGATATAATTTTATTAGAAAATCTAGCCAGTGATAAATAATGTTGCAAACTCCTTGAACATGCAATTTTAAGATTGCTGGTAAAATCATCTTTATAAAGTAAGTAATAAGGTTGAATTTGAATTTCATTTACTTGTTTAGATATTATTGAATTCATGTGTGCATACATAATTGTGAATCCTACAATATTCAGATAATATGATCTTAATGTTGTTCATATAATAATGTGCTTTTTGGCTGTATACATGTTACTGAGAAAAACCAGTCACATATTAATGAATCTAAATCTTGACCACAATTTAATCATGCTGATAGTTGTCACAATATTATGAATTTTTTTGACGGTTATATATTTTTGAAGCCTGAAAGGGCCAATATATTAATGAACTCGACTGTACTTATACATAACTGGGGAAATGTGGGTGTACTATAGATACACCTCTGTCTTACCCTTCGGGGTTTAGAGGCGTGATATTATGTTCTGTTTATGTTAAGTCTCCTTGAAACAGGAGCAATACGCGACGCGAATCGCGCGCGACGCGGTGCCTTTGTGTCGCGTGCGATTCGCGTCGCGTATAGATCCTGTTTGAAGGAGCCTTTATCCGTTCGTTTGTGAATACAGACACTAATCGACACTATTTATGACAGAAGTTTATGTAGGTATTAGACTTAAGTAGATCATAAAATATTGTTACCTTTTACAGGCAGAAGAATAAAAAAAAACTAATTAAGTATATGCATTTGGCGAGATTCTTTTGTTCATGTGCACCGGTTTCTCCGAGATTACCATAAGCATAATCAGCATATAATGTTCCCACTGCTGGGACACAGGACTCCTCTCGGTGAGAGGGAATGGGCCTTAATCCACCATGCACGCCCTGTGCGGATTGGTGAATGTCACATGTCTTCGAATTTTTGACGTGACAACGTCTTATAATTCGATGGAGCCGGCTGCACGCACGAAAAAACATGACTCATGCGGCGTTACCTCGCTCTGAGGCGTTCCATTTAAGGCTTGAAGTGCAAGCGAGAGCGCGGAACGAGCGACAAAGAGGCACAATCGGCCTCCGCGTTCGGCAGCGTTCGACATCTGTCTCTCTCCTACTTGAGTGAGCGATGCGTCCGCGTGGACAGCTGCTATACAATAATACATTTACATGTTTTCGTCAAGTATGAAGTGCAGTGAAAAGTGAATGTGGTGTCAATTGTTTATAACAACGATAATTGCGGCGATAAAGGTAAAAATTTACATAATTGTATTTATGCGTACAAATAAATGTAACTTGATCAATTCAATTGTGATTTCCATTTACCTCCTTCTCCATATCCATACAAAATATCAATCAAACAAATAAAATAAAAAATTTCTTTTGAAAAATGCAACCATTTCATCAGTATTTTCTTATGACGTTGTCACGTTCAACTATCGTCAGTAAACCGACTTTACAGACAACCGATTTTTGGCTCTAGGACATGCCGGGTTTCTTACGATGTTTTCCTTCACCGTTTTGAGAGCAGTGGTGATGAAATAATTTAAACAAAGTAAAACGCCTGTCTGGGTTCGAACCTACGACCTACAACTCGTAAGTCGCGGCCGTTGCAACCGCGCCACTACTGCTCTTCGTGATTACTGGACCGATTTACGTGATTCTTTTTTCATTTGATATAGGAAGCTCGCGAAGTGGTCCCATATAAATTTTATTATATTTGCGGGAGTCGTTTTTTAATACACTTCATTAATACGTTTTTTTTCACACAATGTGTTGTTGATGTAATAATAAGTTCCTGTCACTGTTAATTACATATTAAGTAGTGGTACTTATATGAATTGTGAGGGGTAAGCACCACAACTGAAAAGTGAAAAATAAAAACTGTTTTGTCAAAAACCAACCGACTCCTATTTTTATCTGCGCAGCGATACCTTGCAAAAAATATCCTTCGAAACACTGTTAAGTTAACCACTAACATTGCATTCAACTGAAAATTATTAAAGATAGACGTAGGCTCGCATCTACGTCATCATCGCCGTACGGGGCTTGTGGCTAAGTAATAAAAACCGCACGGGTCGATCGATCAGGTTAAGCTACGCCTGCCGCGGTTGGTCCGTGGATGGGTGACCATCTTTACATACCAAGACATCTCCGTGTCTCGGAAATCACGTGAAGCCGTTGGTCCCGGCAGTCTTTCCTGGATCCTTGACAGTCGTTACGGGTCGTCAGAAGCTCGAAAGTCTGACAACCAATCTTAAACTAACTGTAACTGGGTTGTGGGGGTCAGATAGGCAGTCGCTCCATGTAAAATACTCGTATCCAGCTGCATCTGGTTAGACTGGAAGCCGACCAAAACATACAAAGGTTAGGCAGATGGATTGAGACGTAGACTCGCATCTCTTCCCACAGAGGTAGGCAGAACATGCAAAACCACTTCGAGCTGCAGACCAAACCCTACTCCTTCGTCCCTGGGATACGACATAGACTCCCTAAGTCTCCCACAGAGGTAGGCAGGAAATGCCACAACTCACGTGCTACGAAATAAACCGACTCCTTTATGCCTCAAGTTTCCAAAAGATAAGAAAAAAAGTCCTTACCATTATCACTAATATCCAACTTTTTAACCTCCTCCTCCAAAATGGTGGGCACCAAATGTTTAACACTCAACTTAGGCATGACGACCTCACTATCACAAAACCGTGTTTATCTGTTACACCCTTTTCTAAATTGATAATTTGAAGTTGACAACTTGTTAAATTATACTTTAGCATGCATTACTTAAGGTGATTCCTCCAATGTGGCCAGCGAAAATTCAAATAACAGACGTTTAAAAAAAATTACCTTACGTAATGCTAAAGCAGATTTTGACAAGTTCTCAACTCCAAATTCTAAATTCGAAAACCGGATGTAAGCTAAACAATTACTGTTTCAAACAACATATAAGTATGGAGTTTGGCGTTAAACTGACATCAGACACGCGTTGAACAAGTGTCAAAGTATTTGTGGTAAGATTCAATGTCTGACTGACAACTAAACTAACGACCTACTATTTATTATACAACTGATAACCATGACAACTTAGAACCGCACTTCACCTTGCTGTCAACACGGCAGGTATGTAAATATTTAATTAGTAAACACTTAGATAATTAAGTATTTTTTTAACTAAAGCAGTGAAAATATAAGAATCTCATTTTTCAGATAAGTATTTTATAGTGAGCATAAGCATTATCAGCCTACAACGTTGCCACTGCTAGGACACAGACCTCCTCTCTCTGAGGCACCCATTTTTTTTTCTTTTTATGGTATCTCGCAGGTCAAACTAGTAGGTTGTCGGCTATTTAACAGGTCTTGCCTGTAGTTGCCTTAATAAATAAAGGCCCCTAGCCAGGGCTTATAAACTTATAAACTAGGCTACATGTGACTCAGGCTGGCTGGACAAATCTTCAAAATAGCTCGCATTTAACTAGGTCAATAGGGCACTTTATGTGACGACTAAACACCTTTATTTCAGAATTTGTGACGCTACAGTCTTGGATAATCGACCGAAAACGTGTCCAGCCAGCTTGAAAAACTACTTTTCGCTGGTCTCTCAATCTCGGTAACGGAAGTGATTTTTTGCATATCAACGGGCGTCACATAAATTCGTGACAGACATCGAGCTAAAAGTTTTGTGATACGTACAGCGGTTTAGTAGAAAAGTGCAAAAATCTGTGTCCAGCCAGCTTGAATTTACGTATAAAACATCTGGCTGACACTTCCGAATCTCAATAACGGGAGCGTTTTCGAATATGGTTCCTTTACTAACATTTAGTGACGCAATGTGTGACAGTAATAACGTTTGATTTATGGCGTCCAATGTAAGGCTTTACGAGAATTCAATAAAAACTTAATGTCCAGCCAGCCTGAGTGCAAGCTGGCTGGACACATGTATCTCCGCTGCCTGATGATCTACGGCCTTCGAAATGTGTTAAAAATTTTGTGACGGGAACGATAATGACGGACGGAGAAACTTTGAGTAGTTTCAAAGATATTGATCATTTAAATTTTCCCATACAAACACTGCAGGCATACTACACTGCACTCCTGCCAGGGTTGCGGGAAAGCTCGAGAGGGATACCGTGGCCCCTGGCACAGGCAACTGAAGGAACACGGGTGGGTTTTAGTCAGTAAGAGTCTGACACGCCCTCCTGCTCTACCCAGAGCGAGAGAAGTTATTTGATGATTTCCCACCCACAAAAAAATAAAAAAAAGGCTGGCTACTACACGCTAAGGGCACCACCTGTGGGTTACGGACCTCGGCTTAGGACGTCGCTGGGGAAGGGAAGCCAGGGACAGGCTGGATCGGAATTATGAGGCACCCATAGAAATCTTCTTTCTTATATATATGTAGGAACCTGTCTCATCGCCGACGAGGAAGAGGCTAGCTATCAACGATTTGCTCGCTCAAGAAACGTACAAAATATTGTAGGTCCCGTGTAAGTAAAAGAGATACATAATGTATTAATAGTTGATCGTTAACTGTTCTCATCGCCGGCGAGTACTCGTTTGTTGCAGCAACAAGAGCTATCAAAGTGAGTCAGCACCACTGTCTTGGCGGGCAGAACACTCGCTGAGACTCTCACGCTTGGTAATACGCATACCAGTGAGTATCGCTTGTCGCCGTCGCGCACTCGCGACTCGTTGCTCGCCAACTCGTTTTTAGTTGGTAGCTCTACTAGCTTCTCGTTAACTCGTTAGTCGCCGGCGGCGGTAGGATAGGTGCCCGAGAGAGAGTAGGCTATAATCCACCGCGCATGCCCGGTGCGTTTATAGTAAGGGGCTCGAGCTAAATAATAACAGACGCACGTATCGATCGTTTCGTTTTAAAAAAAAAAAAAAAAAGGTTAAGCTACGCTTGCCGCTGTCGGTTCGTGGATGGGTGACCATCCATTACATATCGGGACCCCTGCGTGCCTCGGGTAGCACGTTAAACCGTTGGTCCCGGCTGTCATTTGTAAATCCTTGACATGTGCTACTCAAGTCTGACAACCAATTATCGTGATACCCAGTTACTGGTTTGATGTCGCGCCCGTTCACGAACATGGCGTATGGATCAACACCATTTAGTTCAACCATTTTGATGGGAACTTAATGTTCCAATACACCCGCCACCATCGGCGAGATATTTGAGTGAGCATGACATACTGTCAGCCGCCAGGGCACATTCAAGTAAATCAAAGACGTACCCAGTAAATGGTAGTTTTATAGATAGTGTGCTCACAAATGTTGTGCTATGCAATTATAAAATACTAGGAAGTGGTGAAGGGCGGGAGTTTTGGGGGGCTGTCATATGTAATTATGACGTTCAAAAAGTTCTGATTCTCAGTCTAGTTTGAATTTAATTACTTTTGATTTTAACAAAACACAAAATCTTTCCCGAAAAACTCTTAGACAAATACCGTATTACTACAAAACACGCGATCTAACTTAAGTCCAGATCGCTTTCTTCTTATTTTCTTTCTTTAAAAAAAAAAAGCGTTGCCCCACACTAGGAATTTCTCCTGTATCATGTATTTAACTTAAGTCCAGATCTAAACCTTCGAGACAGATTTTGTATTTCGAACTTTAGTACAGTTTAGTACAACTTTAGTAAAGTTCATAATATGATAAATTGATAACCTAACCGAAATAATTGACAACCTAAGACCGGACTAACTCGTCAGTTCTGTAAAAGGAACTGGGGCCGTACTATGACGTGTTAGTTCCATCATTGTTCCAGCGTGAAAGAGAGACGGAGCTATACATAACCGATAGCACTATCTCTTTTTCGCAACGTAATCATGGTGGTGTTAACACGTCATAGTACGGCCCCTGTATTTCGATTTCTGTTAGGTTCTTATTTCAAAAACAGGCTCGTTGGTTTGAATCGTGTCTAAAGAAAACCTTGTTTTATAATAATAATAGAGACTAAGATATACAAATTCTGTCCGCACATCGTAAAGACAAACTATGTACTTAATTTCCATAATCTCTTCACATCACATATCAAACCTTCATGCCTTCGTTTCGGGCCTTCATGAATAAACTATGAAAAAAAAATGTTTTGCTATTGTTGGTTTGAGCAGGGTTGCCAAAAGAAAAACAAAATCTAAGGCACGCATTCTAGAATTTTATTGGCTTGGGCACCTGTCCCACTGTCGACGATTACCGAGAAACGAGTAGAGCTAGCAACTAGAAACAGGTTGGCGAGCAAGGAACAGCGAGTGTGTATTGGATAGTTTTGTCGCTAGGCTAGGAGCGAATGGTTGCGGAAAAGTCCAAGAGGGTTACCGTGGCCCCTGGCACAGGCAACTGAAGGAACACGGGTGGGTTTTAGTCAGTAAGAGTCTGACACGCCCTCCTGCTCTGCCCAGAGCGGGAGAAGTTATTTGATGATTTCCCACCAACAAAAAAAAAAAAAAAAAAAAGGCTAGTAGCGAATGCGAGAGTGCGACGACAAGAATGATAATTCCCCTAGTCACTAATGCTGGTATGGGTATGTAACCAAGCGAGAGTCTCGGCGAGTGTTCTGCCCGCCAAACGAGCGTCACTGACAATCTAGTAAAGCGAGAGTTTTCGCTGGCAGTGCGAACAGACAGCGCTTAACTATTAATATATGTGTCACTTTTACTTACACGAGACCCACAATCTTTAGTACGTTTCTTGATTGAGAAAATCATTGATAGCTAGTCGCTCCGTCGTCGACGGGGGGACAGGTGCATAGGGCCAGTATTCTAGAATTTCCTTGAATAACGGGCCTATAAGGATTACGAAAGAGGTTAGTCAAAAATTATTGGTTTTCAAGTGCTTTGTCTTTTCAATCCTAAAAATATGTAAACACATGTTTTATCTAAGATATTATATCCATCTTAATCTTAGATAAGGTTGCCTATCCATTTGAAAATGCAGGATAATCCGCCTATATAATGTTCCCACTGCTGGGACAGGCCGTAATTCAGCACGCGGACACAATGCGTTCGAATTTTTTATTCTAGGACATGTCGGTTTCCTCACAATTTTTCCTTCGCCGTTTTGAGAAATGGCTATGGAATAATAATAAATAAATAAATATCGTCTGACATTGCACACAGAATAAGAAACAAATGATAATGCCAGCAGTGCGATTCTGTAACCATCTCACTTTGAAGACTTAGGTGAAGTGAGCGTGGAGTGAGCTGTCAGTGTTGTCCCACTGATGCTAGGGATTGACCAAGCATTACATTTACAATCATAATCGAGATTTTAATAATATTTTTTATGCAAATTCTATGGATAATTTTATGATATTTCAAAGCTAGTACCTATCTAAGTGTCTAAAAAAAACATTAAGTTTCTAACTGAATTTCTGTTTTGCAATTTTATTATAAAACCCCGAAAATAGTCGTTTTTAGTAAACATCATTACATACTAGCTTTGAAATAATATAAAATGATCAATACAATTTCGATAAAAAATATTATTAAAATCTCGATTACGATTGTAAATTTAATGCTTGGTCAATCCCTAGCATCAGTGGGATGACACTGACAGCTCACTCCACGCAAGTCTTCACGGTGAGATTTTTACAGAATCGACCGGCTGGTCGTGTTCGAACACACGAGCTTGAAACGTAAGTCGGGACCAATAACACTGAGTCAACATAGTTCAAAACCAATTGAATTCCACTTAATTCACACCATGTCATGTGGTAATGTAACTCACCTACTACTAAATAAGCTAAATACACTCCCTTTTTTTTAGGGTGGGACATCATATTGCTTGTGCCAGGGGCCACCGTAACCCTTTCGGACTTTCCCGCAATCCTGGCAGAGGTTCAGTATCCAGCTACTGCCAGCCCTAGTCCTACAAAGGTCATCGACTCAACATCGCGTTTTGTCATTTCGTGACAAAGACTCTAGATAAGCAACGGTAGTAACTTCGTCGAATAGTTTATGAAGAACACTATCTGGTTTATTTTCTTCGATATCACTGAACTAGTTGAAAATCTTGAAGCCTTGGCTTAAAATCTTATACAAGTCAGGTAGGTAAACAAAGAAGAGTGTTCAAGTATTAATCCTAACTTTCCTAACTAACATTATAAATGCGAAAATAAGTTTGTTTGTTACCTTTTCACGCCTTAACCTGAACCGATCATCGTGAAATTTTGCATAATCAATAGATATATTTTAAATTAACAACAAAGTATATATTCCGATAAAATTGCTTCGGAATAAAACGTATCTAACCTGCCGGTCGATTCTGTAACAATCTCACCGTGAGAACGTAGGCGTAGTGAGCTATCATTCCACCTGATGCTAGGGATTGGCACTTTTGACAAGTCACTTCATGCTCACTTCCCCTAAGTTTTCACGGTGAGATCGTTACAGAATGGCTCGGCTGGCATGGTTCGTCACTTATCAAAACAATTAAAGAAAAACATAATTACTTCACAAACTTCAAGATATACGGCAATAAAAGTGACGAATTAAAGTTTAAGTTTCTACGTTTAACTATTTGAATTTGACTGAAAAATCTATCAAAGACTACCCGAAATATTTGTGAAAACCCGTCATAACTCAAATGAGATTAATCCCAAACACGTTAAATTATAATAACGAAGCTTTGCGTACAATCAATCAATATGAGAGGCATTTTCCGTATACTTTACTCGATACTAGCCATGGTCATACATCTTCTTCTCTCCTTCCTCTTGCTGAATCTTCTTACCTAGCATCTGGTATCTGTGGCATCACGTTGAAGAAGTTCCTAACTTTCTTAACAAGTTGGATACATTTAAAGCGGCGGGTCCCGATAAAAATCCCATCTAAATTTCTTGTACGAGGTATACCTACGATTGCCCAACCTGTCTCGGTTCTATTCAGAAAATCCCTGGATATTTGTGTTGTTCCTGAGCTTTGGAAATCGGCGCTTATAGCGCCTGTACAAGAAAAAGGAGTTAAAACTGACTTAGTGAATTATCGACCGATATCCAAACTCTGCATTATAGCCAAGGTCGTCGAAAGGATAATATATAATCAGGTATACACAGCTCTCAAAAATGTATTCAGTTCTTCTCAACATGGTTATTGAAAGGTAGGTCAACCGTCACGAACCTGATACTTCTCAATGAATTTATCGCCGACGCCATGGCTAATGGTAAGCAGGTCGATGTCGTCTATACTGACTATAGCAAGGCTTTTGATCGAATTGACCATTGCATCTTGTTATCAAAGCTATATGGCCTGGGAATACGCGGGGACGGACCTAGCGGAGTTCCTCAGGGTTCATTGCTCGGTCAACTACTTTTTATAATATACATCAACGATATCGACTTTTGTCTGACCTCGTCCAAACTGTTGTGTCGCTGATGATATGAAAATTTATGTGATGACGTGATACGCGACGTGTTAGTACTTACTTCGCCGTTTGGGAGTCGGGGAAATAACATTGTCGAGGAAATAAACTAGATCTGACGCCTAATAAATGCTCGGTTATAATATATTCTCGAAAGCGCTCCATCATAACCACATCTTACACCTTAGGTGATCAATAAGGTACTACCCAGACCTTATCCAAATGTGATCTAGAGGTCCATCACCATTCCAAACTCACAATTGAATCACATGTAGATGCAATTGTTGCTAAGGCATCGAAATCACTGGGTTTCATAATGCGGCTATCCAAGTGATGCATTCAAGCCAAAACCTTAAAAATTCTATACTGTACTTTTGTCAGAAGCCACTTGGAGTACCTACGCGTCTGAAATATGGAATCCGTGTTACCACAAATACATTGATCGCATAGAGAACATCCAAAAGAGATTTATAAAGTACTTATGCTACCATCAAAGAGAACAAAAACACACACTCACCTCACTCACCTTTTCATCGCTCTGAAAATTACCTTAACCTCTGTAAGAAATATCATTTGTTGCCCGTAATTAATCGACGTCAGATCTCCAACTGTGTTTTCTTACTAAAGACCTTTAATATTAATATTAATACCTCCGAAATTCTATCCAAATTTTACTTCAACGACCCCGGAAGGTGGAAGCGGTCCAATCCCCCGCTTCGTGTGCCATTTGCTCCGACTAACTACTAACTCATTCCTTGTGCATGCAAGCAGAAACTTTAATAGGGTGTGTGAACAGCATGACTTCGATCCTTTTACAACAGGTGTGTCCGTGGTCAGAAAGCGCTTAAGCCTTAACTTTTTTACCTGATGCTTGATATTGCTCAAATTATGTTAGCCTGAGTAGCCTAGTTTTACCACCTACATTGTATTGTTGTATGTATATAATATTAATATGTATAGTTTTGGCTTTGGGGGTTTGTAGATTTTGTTGGCAGTAGGTACTGTGTTGTTCACAGATTGCGTCTATTATTATTCTGATAATTCTAAGCGAAGTTTTGTAATTGGCTGTCAGTCACATTTTCATTTTCTTAGTCTGTAACGGCCTTATTACAAAACAAGGTTTTTCTTTTGACATGGTTTAAACCATCGAGCCTGTTTTTGAAATAAGAACATAACTGAAATCGAAATACAGTTCCTTTTACAAAACTGTCAACTTAGTCCGGTCTTAGATTGTCAATTTTGTATTAAGAACTTTACTAGAGTCGGCATAAAGTTCCAAATACAAAAACTAAATCGAATGTGTAGGTTGGGGCTAAAGTTAGATCGTGTTTTGTAATAAGACGGTAAGTCTTCCAAAGAAAATAGATAACAGAATACGTTTATGATGCCTATAATAATGACGGTAAGTTATAATATGCCTAGCCCCTTTCCCCACTAAGCTGGGAGTCGGCTTCCAGTTTACCGGATGCAACTGAATATCAATGTTTTAACATGGAACGACTGCCAACACGATACCTCCATATTTCGCAACAAAAATAAATTTAAAAAACGACTGCCTATCTGACCTCCACAACCCAATTACTGTGTAACACGATACCCCTTGGTAAGACTGGTGGTTACATTTCGGGCTTCCGACTATTCGGAATGACTGGCAAAGATTTAGAAATGACACAATTCCTTAACTTAGCTTCAGGCATAGGTACCTAATGCCAAATAACCCTTAACAATAAGTAAACATTGGAAGTAGGCTTTCCGTAGAGGCTTTTTTTTTTATTTTTTTTGAGGATGGGAAATCATCAAATGACTCCTCCCGCTCTGGGTGGAGCGGAAGGGAGTGTCAGACTCTTACTGACTAAAACCCACCCGTGTTCCTTCCTTGGCCCTTTATGTTCCGGGTCAGCGGTACCCCTTTTGGATGATCCCGCTTTCCCGACAGGCTTGGGCCCTAGTGGGCCCCCTCTTCGATGCTGACATCTCTTTGAGGCGCGCTTGGAACACGTACGCGCCGTCCAGCACGGGCCTGGTCCTGATCGGACGGTGAGCTACCCATTACTCACCGCCCGCAGGCCCGCGCCTACGGTGGCCGGGAGTCGTCACGCGGCTCCCGACGCCCGGAGCGTCCACCGCGGCGGCTTGGACGGGAGACTCTCTCCCTCTCCCGTCCCGCCACCTCCTTCGCTAGCATGACTGCTTCGCAGAAGGAGGTGACTGCCTCCCACTCCCCCTCGCCCCGGACCATGGCTTGAACCAGGGCCGGGCGTGAGAGGTCGCCGCCGCTGCCGATCGCCTCTATTCCATAGAGGCTTACACAAACAGGCGCGACGCCACAGTGCGACGCGACTCTAGTAAAACAATTCATATATAATTATGACTTCATGGAAATTGTTATACAATAGTCGCGTCGCATTGAGGCGTCGCGCCTCTTTGTGGGTGCCTCGATTTCACAAGAAACATACGCTAATCTAATAGAGTAAATAACGTATACGTAATCAGCGCTGTGCTGTGGGTCCCCCATAGCACAGCATCATGCTGAGTGGAAGCCTTCTTGTCACAGTCATGACGTGCAACTGGCGACTATTTCAGTTTTGTGCTCGTAATTAGAGATCTTTTTATTTTTTCTTAATTATTAGAGCTAGATATCTTTTTTGTATGCAAGTGTTTCTGTGACCAATAAACCTATTTTTCTTTCTTTCTTTCTATAATAAGATTTATCTAAAAACAACATTGTCATGACCTCTTGTCTCGTGTCATGTCGACACATCTTCCTGACAGTCAAAGATAAATATACAACTCGCGTACACGATAGATAAACGACATTGTTTTGTTCTTTTATCGGTCAAATACTCGACGAATATCTAGAGATTAACCGTTCATATCTTTAGTTGTAGGTATCTGAAACTAGCAAAAAAGTGTATTATTTGTTGTTCTATTCAGGTTTGTGACCAAATTTTGTCAAGATGGCGCCCGATCCGCTGCGTCCTGCAGCTACGACATAAAAACACTTTTGATAAAAGTCATACGAACAAATATAACATAACATCACGCTTCCCCCGAAGAGTAAGGCAGAGATGCACCTATAGTACCTCCACATTTCGCCACTTATATTTAAGTCCCATATAATAGGGGGCGAGCCTGTTGCTATCGAGCGGGCACATATTATCCAGACTCCGAGCTGCCACTGAGAAATTCCTGATAGAAAAACCCAGTAACACTTTTGCCGACCTGGATATCGAACCCAGGACCTCATGCTCTGCAAGAGCATTTGCGACCATTAGACCAATGAGGCAGTTTATAGAAAATTTCTACCTAGAACTAGAATTAAACACAATTGTGCAAATTGTATGATTCTCAATAAAACGGCTTCACTATGTAAATGTCTATTACCTGCTCCCAGATTACGATGTTGTTTTTTAACATACTTCTTCGACATAATCCAGATTTGTTATAGCTGTTATGGCAATCATAGCATCATATTAAATCATAATCATAGTTGCGTACCTACCTGTATTCAAGTCCCTAAATTTGCTAACATTCCCATCACTACATTTTCGTAATAGCTGTTTTTGTAAAATAAAATATGCATCTTTTTAATAAATCGTCTGACAATAGAACACGGGCAGTTAGAAGGCAGTATACAAACATGCTACGTGTTAGTGGTCATAACACTGTATTATTAAGGAAAAGCGTTCTATGTATGTGCCCAATTATCTTTAACAAAATACCCGATAGAAAAAAAAAACGAGTCCATTCCACTGTTTAAAAAGAAACGGTCAGTCTTATTAATTGATAAATGTTATTACTCCATTTGTGAATTTATAAATGATAAAACCTTATAGTCAGGTAAGTACCTAATTACTCCTGACATTTTTTTTTATTCTTTATTTTATTTATTTGACCATATTTTAAGATTTTTCATATTGACAGTATTTTAGACTAATAAGCACCTGCAATAAATGTTTTCATGCCTAATTTAAGGTAGAATGTATAAGGATCTCTTATTATAAAACATCAGATGTTTTTTGTATTCATTATTCTATTCTATTAAGTATATTCATGACATTTGGTTTAAATAGCCTTTTTTTATTTTATTTAAGTACCTACCTTATAATTATATAGATTCTTTGTATTTTGTGAATGTGAGAACGTTGTAAAACCTAACTGGTAAACTTAAGATTTGTAGACCATTTCCTATATTGTTAAGTACCAGGTACTTACCTGTTGAGACGCCTACACTGTCCTCTCATACCTATAAACACTGTAATTTGAAAACATTGTAAAAGCCTATTATTTTTAAAACAGTAACCGTGGAGTTCTTGCCGGCTCTTCTCCATAGGAAATGACCAATTGGAACCGCGCGAACCTAGCTTCTGACGTTTCATAAATGCCCATGTAGGTTTATGTGAAATAAAATATTTGATTTGATTTGAGTATTATACACGATTTTGCTAAACCAGAATGAATCCCTAAAACAACACAAAATGAATGCGAAAGAATGAATATCTAAAACGTTGTATCTGAATATGTAACAGAGTCTAGTTAGTTAAAACAGCATATTCAGCAGAATGTTTTATTATGAGCAACATGCTTCGCTGAGTATTATGTTAATAGCTTTAGAAAAACCAAACATGCTTGGAACGAAGGAAAAATATATTAGAGAAGCAATGTGTAGACTGAAAATATTTCTTGTAATAACAAACAGGATTTTGATCAATTTGTCTATATCAGGCATCATCTATGAAGTTCAGGCAAAAGCTGCACTGTTCCAAATGGAAGGTCCTAAGCATGCCTATGATGTACCTACTGTTGGGACACAGGCCTCCTCTCTGTGAGAGGGAGTGGGCCGTAATCTACCACGCGGGCCCAGTGCGGGTTGGTAGATGGCACATGTCTTCGAATAGTTAGTTCTAGGACATTCCGGTTTCCTAAAATTTTCCTTCTCCGTTTTGAGTGCAGTAGTAATACAATTATCTACATAAAGTAAAGTGCCTGCCTGGGTTCGAACCCACGACCCAACTCAGTAAGTCGTGGCCGTTACCACTCAAAATCAAAAGTAATTTATTCAAACTGGGCTGAGAATCAGCACTTTTTGAACGTCAAAATCACATAAGACAGTCCCCCCAAAACGCCCGCCCTTCACCACTTCCTAGTTCTTTAGCTGGGAAGAAGAAGTGGCGGAACAAACTCCCCAGCAGCACAGCCGTCTGTTCAGTTAGAAGAACTGGATTCTATATAGTAATAAGTAATTAACATTACGAAACACAAACCTATTAAAATTATTTGCCATTATGTCAGCTAGCATAAAAACAAAAACGCAAACAGAACTTAATACATTATAAAAAGCTTCCAGGCATAAAGGGCGTGCCCGCTTACATATGCAATGCTGCATTATGTTTATATATAGCTGTAACTTGTAGCCACAAATGAAAATGATAAACTAGGACCTTCGAAGTAAAATAAAGAAACATTAATTACTAATAACAATAACAAAACCATAGTCAGCAAGATGACCTGTCTCTCTGCTCTCACTGCTCTTATGAGAAGATGATAAGAAGGTCTGAAGGTTCTATGATGAACAGTACCTAATCAAAATTCCGCTGTACGTAGCAAATATCGTTAGTATTGCTTCGTCACGTTCGTACATTGGCTTGGTACCTACAGAGAAAGCGAATCGTCGCTTGACATTGTACTATCGAGGAAGTTCATATCTAAGCAGTTTTAGAACAATATCCCGTGAACACGATGACCGCATCTGTTTTACGTTAGTTATTGTTAGCGCCCGAGCGCTACAGGGAAAAATAGTCCTAAAGGTGCATAGATATGAACTTCCTCGATAGTACATTACTGCAGCGGCTTGCAAAAGAGGCATTGATGGACGAACGTGAAAATGTGGGCCGAGGCGAAGCCGGGGCACACATTGTCTTGTCTATACAAGCCATTCTACTATTCCATACTATTCTCAAATAATGTGCGGAAATTCAAATTAAGTAAATTAATTTGACTCAAAAATGCTTACAATGAGGTCCTTATTTTGACAACCTTCTTTGAGCAAAGTCGACCTTACCGCGCTACTTGAATAGGCGCCAACAAAGTTGTATGGAATTTCATTGCTGGTGAGTTTTAGCCACCAGCAATTTCTTTTGAAAATCCATTATTAAAAATGAAAAACAAAAGCGCGGGGAAGAAACAAAAGCGCGGGGCCGTGAAATTTTTTGCAAGTCTCCATATTGTTTTCCATCAATTTTCATGATATTTAAAATAAAATTGTAAAAATGAACTCTGCAAGCGACGAATCCTCCAATTCAATATGTTTAACACCGCCAGACATTCAAAAGAAAGCGAAATTAGTGATTGAAAATTTGTAGCCATAGAAGTAAAAAAATATATCCTACAAATTTGCCTACGAAAAGTTTGACACAAAATCATAGTCATTATCGGAAAACGGTTTTCTAGCTTATTTTAACAACCTTTCAAAGAAAATTAAGCTCTCATCTCTCTGGAATAGGTACCTACTTACTCCATGCTGAAGTGCACGGTCTTGCTGATGCACAATTTGAACATAAAATACTATCACAACATGACGGGTACGCTGAAAAGACATTCAGACGGGTATAAGAAAAGGATATATGGAAAAGTTTATAAACGAAGGCCCTGAGTCTGTGTAATTGGCGGTGAAAGTGAGTGTCTTCTTTACCTCTAAAATAAATCAGAAGGTAGGTCCTAATAATAAATACCTAAAAATAATTTATTTTTGTTGCAGGTTCGTTTCGGCATTTACGGTGCATGTAGAATATGTATCGAAATTGCAAATATCACAATAATTGATATACTTAGAAACTCACAACAATTTCATGATGATTAATTACTCTTCGTGAAACTAAAACCAAGATAGATCCAACCTTCGTCGTCCGTGAAGCCTCATTTGCAGTGGTACAAGAGTATCAATAACTTCGTCCCGTTGATGTAAAAACAGACAGATTTTTTGCCAATTATAGAAACGGCAAATGCACAAAACAAATAATGGGAAGGCACAAAATTGCACAAATACCCAAAATGATTGGGACATACTTAAACTTGTCCAATCTAGAGCAATTTACTAGTCACTGTTTCCGGCGATCATTAGCCACTCTACTTGCAAATACTGGAGCCAACTCAAAAGGTATGGCGGATCTGTTCGAGTGGAAGTGTCTGAAAACTCTGTCAGAGTGGCCGAAAGTTACATAGAAGAATCAGACGAAAATAAAAGTAAGATCACAAATCAAATCAGCAAAAGTATGAACTTGAAACCAACAACGTCTCACCAAGAAGCTTCTACATCTGCACAAGAGTCTCTTGAACCATCAACCGCTGGAGAGATGGCAATCCGTGATGAAGAATTGATCCAACAATCAAACATCGCACTAGGAATATCACAAACTATACGTAATATAAACCCTGGAAAGGCGGTCCTGAATTTTAGAAACTGCATTTTTAACAATTGTTAAGTTTAATAAATTCTTATAATACTAAGCTGGTTTTATTTAAATCATTCGCATTGTTTGAGTAAAGCATTATACAAGCCTCGGTCCGCAATGGTGGCCTCGAGCTTAACTTAGCTACGCTCTCGGCCTTCAAGCTTGGTCATCATTGCAGCCCTTGCTGTTTGCGCAATAAAGGCCTCGACCAAGGCCTGCAATGCTGACTCCGTTGTGTTGGCCTGGAGCTCCGCTTTCGGCCATCATCAGCACTGCAGTCATTACAGACCGCGGCAGTAATGTACTAATAAATTCCAGAATGAATGACGAACAACAATATTTTTTCAGGCGCCAGTATCTTTGTTTGTTTCTTTTTTTACCTAGAACCTCTATACTTGCAAGCCAGTTCGAAATTCAAATAAAATCTTTGATAAGTTACCTCCTTGGTTGCCATATTTCGAAGTAAAAACTTCGTTCCATTTTTAAATTACATAATAGCTATGAGTTTCCATAGTAATTTATTCGGCTGCTAAACACGACAGTTATGGATGTTCATACTAACATTGCCGTCCGCTGCTCGCATGTATTTGACTAGTACAGCATTTTGAATTTATCTCGCAAGAGGTTGTCAAAATAATACTCGAATTTCCAAGCATGTTTGAGGAAAAGATATTTTGCAGCATAAAGGCTTGAAAATATCGTATAAACATATTACATTGAACATGCATCTCAAACCGGTACACATCTATAGAGGTACTAAGGACTATCTTTTTGTACCATGTGTAAGTAAACGAGCAATATTTTCAGTTTGGCTTATCCCAATTTATTGGGGCCGTCACAGTATTCAGTTACTTCCATCCATTTCCATAAGTTGTCGTCCCAATACGATTTTCTCTCCTATCTATCTCTATAAGCCATCTTCTAAATTCTAAGCCGTATCATCTTTGACACAATCCAAACATCTTATTTGGGTTCAGTAGCCTGAGAGCAAAGCCTAAACAGGGCTCGTGGCTAAATAATAACAGACGCACGTATCGATCAAATGTTAAGCTACGCTTGCCGCGGTCGGTTCGTGGATGGGTGCCTCGGAAAGCACGTTAAACCGTTGGTCCCGGCTGTCATTTGTAAATCTTTGACAGTCGTTACGGGTAGTCAGAAGCCTGAAAGTCTGACAACCAGTCTTACCAAGGGGTATCGTATTACCCAGTAACTGGGTTGCGGAGGTCAGATAGGCTGTGGCTCCATGTAAAATACTGGTATCCAACTGCATTGATCGACTCGTGCGGCTATTATTAATTAGCTACGAGCAAATCTCAATAGCCCCAGTTCATTAATTAGCTACGAGGAAATCTCAATAGCCCCATGTTCATTAATTAGTTACGAGCAAATCTCAATAGCGCCATGTTCATTAATTAGCTACGAGCAAATCTCAATAGCCCCAGTTCATTAATTAACTACGCGCAAATCTCAATAGCCCCAATGTTCATTAATTAGCTACGAGCAAATCTCAATAGCCCCATGCTCATTAATTAGCAACGAGCAAATCTCAATAGCCCCATGTTCATTAATTATCTACGAGCAAATCTCAATAGCCCCATGTTCATTAATTATCTACGAGCAAATCTCAATAGCCCCATGTTCATTAATTAGCTACGAGCAAATCTCAATAGCCCCATGTTCATTAATTAGCTACGAGCAAATCTCAATAGCCCCATGTTCATTAATTAGTTACGAGCAAATCTCAATAGCCCCATGTTCATTAATTAGTTACGAGCAAATCTCAATAGCCCCATGTTCATTAATTATCTACGAGCAAATCTCAATAGCCCCATGTTCATTAATTATCTACGAGCAAATCTCAATAGCCCCATATTCATTAATTAGCTACGAGCAAATCTCAATAGCCCCATGTTCATTAATTAGCTACGAGCAAATCTGAATAGCCCCATGTTCATTAATTAGTTACGAGCAAATCTCAATAGCCCCATGTTCATTAATTAGTTACGAGCAAATCTCAATAGCGCCATGTTCATTAATTAGCTACGAGCAAATCTCAATAGCCCCATGTTCATTAATTATCTACGAGCAAATCTCAATAGCCCCATATTCATTAATTATCTACGAGCAAATCTCAAAAGCCCCATGTTCATTAATTAGCTACGAGCAAATCTCAATAGCCCCATGTTCATTAATTAGCTACGAGCAAATCTCAATAGCCTCATGTTCATTATTTAGCTACGAGCAAATCTCAATAGCCCCATGTTCATTAATTCTCCTAAAATTTTCAGAACTTTGTTAGTGTCTAACCGGATGCATTTGAATACGAGTATTCCACATGAAGCGACTGCCTATTAGACCTCCACAACCTAGTCACTGGATAACACGACACCCCTTGGTAAAGCTGGTTGTCAGACTTTCGGGCTTCTTCCAACGTTTTAACGGTTTTCCCGGTGCGATACACTGACTAAAAATTATGCAACGCACACGCAAATAAACTTAATAACATCGCTATATAAAGGTCAGTATTGGAAGTGGAAAACCTAACAAAATACAAATGTTTATGCAAACAATATCCTTCGAATTCGAAATGAAACAAGTTTCTTTTATTGTTTCTGTGTTCAACTTTTTATATCTTCCCGACCTTTCCAAGTTCTTGGTTTTCAAACAACATTCATGTTTGCTTCAAGATTATTTTGTAAATTCACTGTACAATAAAGAGGCAGTGACCGTGACTTTTGACTGAATGGTTTCCCAGAGGGGCACAGGAAAAGAGGAAGACCAGTGCGTAAGTGGGAGGATGACCTGCAATCGACAGCAGGTGCGACATGGAGAAGGAAAGCTCACGATCGAAAATTGTGGAAAGGTCTGGGGGAGGCTAATGCTGGCAAGCAAAAAAACAAACTCATTAAGTAGCGATTTCTAATATACCTAAATATGTAAAAAGGCTGTTTGAATTCGAAATTGATCGTGACTACTGTAACGTTACATTTTCCCGGGAGGGGGAAAATGTAAGGTCAAGGAGGAAACTATCACCAGAACTGGAGGAGTCCCGGCTTAAAAGAAAAAGTAAAAGAAGAAATGGTAAAATAATATAATTGAAGTAGAATAGAAGGTCAGGGAAACCGGGTATAAGTTGAAGTCCAAGCGTTTCTTCTAGAGAGGCTCGCAGGTTCTAAAAGGAGGGTCCTTGAGTCAGACCACGTCACCGACCTCGGAGGGGCAGGCCGTGGTAGAGGAGGCAGGCAGAGGGCTGAGATCTACCAGCCATCGGCGTCACTAGTATATTGTAAACCACGACGTAATCTTCTTGCGTCAGTATCCAGAACTGACGCCAAGGGTAGCCATCGCCGGTCTAGGTATTTTCCAAGATAGTCCGGTGTAGAAGGACGCGTAGATTTGTTTGTTCAAGCACAGCTCACACTATCAGAGGGCACAGCCCTCCCACCGAGCGCTATATAACTTCAGGACCTCCTGCCAAGGCGAGCACCAAGAGTAATCCCGTCTGACCGTCCCGGCTCCCTTCCTTTTCGGATCCGTTGACATATAAAATTTTTAACAATGATTCTAGAACATAAAAGAAGAATAATAGTTATAATAAGGTCTAATACCTATACAACCTTACCTACTGGCAGCTCTAGCAATACATTAAAAATAAAACCTAGGCTTGTCATTATCTGACATTACAAAAGGTAAATAAACATTGGGAGAGCATGAGAAAATCTAAATAACTTAAAATATAGAGGCCTAGGAATGGTTAAACTACAGACAATGGCCATGCAGATAATTGGAGAGAACGTACCTATAATATAAGATCTAATAGCCAAAACGTAAGTAAAAAATACAAACATTACACTACTCAAGTGAGATTTATTTAATTTTCTGGGTTATTTTATTTTATTTTTAATTATTAGGGACAACAAACAGCAGTATATTAAATATTACACATGATTGGAGTACCTACTATACTAATAGAATTAACAAATACACTACTCACGACGGCATCCACAAATTACCATATAAAATAATTAGCATAGGTAATGTTAATAATAACAAAACCATAAGGGCAAACTTAAAGATACTCACAACAAAGTTAACATTATTACTCGGTTTGTCATTTTAAATGTATCTCGGAGAGCATAAAATAAAGTGGAAAAAAAAAACTAATATAAAATACCTCATAATCTTTTCTGAGTTTCAGGGTAATTCTTTAGTCAGGAGTGATCATCATCTTCCTCCTGTCCAACCCCGAATTTATTAGTTGTCGGCGCAGTATGTCTTCTTTTTCCATACATTCTATTTAACCCCGTCCACGGTCTCGAGCGAGGCGACTTGCGTCAAGCGACACGCGCGCGTCATTTGTTTCCGCCCGTCGCGCGTCGGTCGCTCCGCAAATCACGTCTCGTGGCATGCTCTAAACAACTTCTTTCATTTGTTTTCTTCGCATTCGCTGTCGCAAGATGCATGTAGCTTGAGCGTGAAGCTCGTTGCCACGGGGTTAGCCGTCATTTCAGTTGTCACCTCCTTTCTAGCCACACAAGTGCAAATATCAACCGGACCCACAAGTCATGGTAGCAGAAGGAACCGTGGAGTTTTATTCGGAGATTTTCTGACGTAACCCGCCATTCTCTTCAGAAGCCCAGACGATGAATATTTCCCGAATATTCCCAACAGAAAAAGAAGGATAAATCTCTACAACTTGCAACCAAATCTATCTATTGGTTTAGCCGTACAAAACGAACAAATGGAGACTATCCAATATCCATGTGGATATATGGATGAAAAAATGGAGTAGCATTATTGGGCTGTATGCCAAAGGTTATTAGTATAACAATTAATCAATGAACTAGAGCAGTACACTATTGGATATGACTTTTGCAAAGTTGTTACAATATTTCTATATTATAGTGTATTTTAGCCAGAGGATAGGCAGCAGTGTAGCTCTGTCTGATCATGATCACCCAATGCGCTGGACATAATATGGTCTATTCCAAAATTATCAGAAGAGATTGTACTCGAATGGATCAAAAACGTAGTGACACTAAATCCGAAATACTAATTTTTACACCTTAAAGATGTTTTTCGTTTGACAATTGAGGTTAATCTTATAACGTTTTCAATCCCAATTTAATAATGGTATTCAAACAATATTTTTTGAAAAATGTGGTGCCGTGCGATATAAATTTGAAACATTCTAAATTCAAAGGAATATGTTACTAATTGGCTGTAGTAAGTGATTGTGTAGGAATTTAACCTAAACGTGTGTTAAAACGGTGAAGGAAAACGTCGTGAGGAAACAGGCATGTCTTAAAACCAAAAAATCTAATAACATGTGACATCTACCAACCCGTACTGGGCTCGCGTGGTAGATTACAGCCCACTGCCTCTCACAGCGAGGAGACCTGTGTCCCAGCAGTGGGAACAGTATAGGCTGATTATGAGGATTTATTTATTTATTTATTTAACCATTTATGTAGGTACACAGTTATATAAACAGACAAGAAGAAAATAACAGAAAAATAGGTACAAAGGTGATGCTTATTTCTAATGAAATCTCTTCCAGCATACCTGCGATAGGATAGTAGATTTAGAGATGTAGACAGCGTGTGTAAGAGTAAAAGAGAAAATAAAATACATAAAATCAAAAACAATTCACTTAATAAAATAAAACAAATAATATGAGAATATACATACATACATACAAACATACATACATACTTCTAAAATAAATAACACTAGAATATTAATATATACGCAACTATGACGAAGTGGAAAGATAGTGTTCTTTCACTCTTCTTTTAAAAACTGCAACAGTCTGGCAGTTTGGTTATGTCCACTTTCATCATTTACTTTTGGTACAGACATAACATTAAAGTATCTAGTGGTACTACTTAAGCATCGATCGACTACCAGTTTCAATGAACCCCTATCCCCCAATATAAACAACTACTCAGACATTCGAGTATATCAATGGAACTTTTATGGTTTAATGAATGGATACTTCATACAATATATTGAGACCATGTTCAAGGCAGTTAATAAATAGGCACGCGATACGGTCGCAAGTATAGACAGAATAGAAGATAGTTATATTGAACAATCATCACGCCTGCATTCCGTAAAGGCGTTGTTTGAGTTAAATACAGACCTTCATCGGTAAGCCTTGCCGCACAAAATCAAAATCAATCAAAAACAAAAGTCATTTATTCAAATTAGGCTGAGATTCAGCACTTTTTGAACGTCAAAATCACATAAGACAGTCCCCCCAAAACGCCCACCCTTCACCACTTCCTAGTGCTTTAGCTGGGAAGAAGAAGTGGCGGAACAAACTCCCCAGCAGCACTGCTGTCTGTTCAGTTAGAAGAACTGGATTCTATACATTAAGTAATAAGTAATTAACATTACGAAACACAAAAATATTAAATTTATTTGCCATATGTCAGCTAGCACACGCCAATATTTAAAACTATACTCAAGCAGAAATAAATAATAAAAACAAAAACGCAAACAGAACTTAATACATAATAAAAAGCCTCCTGGCATAAAGGGCGTGCCCGCTTACATAATGCAATGCTGCATTATGTTTATATGTATATAGCTGTAACTAGTAGCCACAAATGATAAACTAGGACCTTCGAAGTTAAATAAAGAAACATTAATTTCTAATAACAATAACAAAACCATAGTCAGCACACGGGCCACAAGCCACAAAATGCCGCCATCGAGCTGCGGACTACAGTCACAGATTACTAAATAGTTACTACGTAACAGATACTTCACTCAGTAGAAAATTTCCAATACCTATTGAGATAATAGCCTACTCCGTCGCCTCAGCAACCACTGCATGCTAAAATGTGCCTAAATGCTCAAGCGTACAGTTGTGATTGCTTCGCACCGCGCGATCCTACAGCACGCAATTTGGACCGCAAACGGTCCGAGAGCGCTCGCTCGAGCGCGTAGGTAATTATAGCGCGCAAGTACATGGAGTGACGGAGGCCTGCTACAGTTAGAATACTTACCGCGCGCCGCGCCGGTGGCCGCTACACGCCACGATAGACCGCTACAGATGGCGGCGTTTCGTGGCTGTACCGTGTGGCCCGTGTGCGGCAAGGTTAATTATGTCCCATTTCATGGCTTTCAAAGGCTTACACTTTTGTCATAGAACGGGCACAAATCTTCGGCTTCTACTAAACAAATCACCCAAAATCATTTTGTCCGTCTCGGAATAAAACGCAGAACACCTCGCTCAACATCCGCGCCTGCGTTATCTAGACTAACGAGACACACCATTTCAACAATTAGGTATAATATGGGTTCTTTTGGCGCGTGGACAAAATAGGAACTAACGCCGCCATCTTGTTTTTTCAATGCATTTCAAACGAGTATACATTCAAACTATGGAGGGTAGAGACAAGGAGAACTATCTATGTGTATGAAAAGTTTCCGTCAAATGTGCTACATAAGGGTGACGCTACGGTAGCCACCGGGTAAATATTAAAAAGCAATAATTTTAGGTTATGTTTACAAAATAATGTTGGACTACGTTAATTGTTGAGGTATGGTCTAAAGGATTATCACTAACTACTCTAGTCACTAAAAACATTAAATTTTCTGACTCGCATACTTCAGTCCGATAACAACTACTACATTCATACAACACAATTTGCCTAAGCTAGCGCCATTTTGGAGGGTTTTTGAACTATTATTTACTGTTTAAGTTGGACACTTTTTCAACTTTCTCCCCATAAGAGATAGTTCTCCTTGTCTCTACCCTCCACAATTCAAACCTACCTATTGTCAATTTGATTTAAAAAGCGGGTAGCTGACCGTTGCAGTTAAGTTTCAACCCTCTAGGGGGGGGGTGCGTGCGTCATCCGCTTGGATTGGCGTGTTGTCTTTTTACTTTACGTAGTTTACACCTACGTATAATGACTAAAAATAGCTTTTAAATGAAAGTGTACTTAATAGCAGGCTTTCATATTGTGACGGATGATTGTGGCCACGTTCACACGTTAATTACTAGTTTATGATAGGCTGCGTGTACGGACCGCCATTGAAATACTAATGCTGTGTCATTCTGGCTACTCATTGGCGATTTGTGATTTTGTAGCACGTTATTTTTTGAGCCGCGTCGTTTACGATGTACACACAGCAGCAGGTCAAGTTACCACAAAACTGTCAAATTTTCTCATTCGATTTTAAACTTAACCTTCAACATTTTAAGGTTTAAAATCATTTGGAGAAATTTGACAGTTTCATATAACATGATGTGCTGTTGACTGTACCTAAAAGTAGATATTACCATTATGCAGGACGCGTTGCGTGACCACCATAGAAACGGATTTTGTCGACGGAAGAATAGACAACATGACAGATTGTTGACAGATATCTAAATAAATGTTTGTCTATTCTTTCGTCGACAAACCCCGTTTCTATGGTGATCATGCATGGTGCAGAAATTGAAAATATGCCACCCTTATGTATCCGGGGGCTACTCCCGAAGCTCGAAGTCCATGGTTTCGGCCGAAGTGACGGACGTTTCCTACTCCATTTCACTTAAAGACATAGGTAAGATTAATCCGGGACCCGAACTAAAAATTAATGATAAAACTATTTGATAGTTGTCCTTACTCCTGATGTGTATTTGCCCATCCGTTAGTTGTCCAGGAAGCGATCGTTTTCCTTGAGTTTTCGAGAGAGACGGTCGTGTTGTTCATCTTGTGACCTGACGCATGCGACTGTCGCCGGGTGCGCGCGCACCATGCGTCTAGTTGCTACGACAAGCAACAAGAGCGTGCGACTCCCCTACCCTGTCGTTGCGTCTCTGCAATTCGACGCCAACGATCAAGGGTAATTGACAACATCCTTACATCTAACGTGCTTATAACGATGTCTATTATGACCGGTAATTGGTATATTATGTCCCTATCTACGGCATCAGACGATTAGTTAGACAGACTGTTTTTTAAACTGTTCGTATTGGGAAAGTCTAATCCATAGGCGATACGGGGAAACTGCCTTTGAAACATTCAGCTCTTTTTCATGAAAACAATTTTGGTATTTATAAGTGCGCGTTGTCCATAAAAATGTATTTTTGTAATGTCTATAAACACTGCATCACGAAACGGTACAAAAAAAATTGAGTCAAATTAAACAATTTTTAAATGCTGATGGACACCGTTTTATCACTCAAAAACTTTGTATAATGATATGGAAAATGAATCTTCATAATCTTCACCTACAATAGAATCATATACTTAGTCACAATCATATCACACAACACATTTAAATTTGATTAGAACCGCATTCACTTAATAAGTGTCCGCAATGCACAGCTGCATCAAATTGATTGGTCGAGCCGGCCACAAGCGCGCGCGGTATGTCACTACTTGCAAGTAGGGTGCAGTACACATAAATTATTTTTTGTGACGGATTTTTTGGAGGGGGATATTTTTAAAGGTCAAGAGGAAAGTTGTATGCTAGACTTTTTATCAATGCAATCGCATCCTAATCTTCAACACGTGTAGATTTCAAGGGTCCTCCAAAATCTCGTCCTGTGTTAGAACTTGCAGAATCTTTAATAGACAGCCCTTGTAGGCTTTGCCCTGTTTTATCTATTTCTTTGCTGCGGAACCGATTCAAAATCCGAATTTGCCCCAGGTTTTAGCTGACACCCCATTAAAATAAGTATATCAATGTGACACCCAGAGTATTCTAGTACATATCCTCAAAAAACCATTAAGGCTTTATTTAGGTATTTAATATTTTAAGCAAATGCACAGAGGCGGACTTAATGCCATAGGCATTTTCTACCGGTCAATCTTTGGGTGATGCACAGACAAACAGTGGTAGGGTTTTTATCAGGAATTCAGAATACGTTTAGTTTGGTACTTCACGCTCGTTTTCACTTACACTAAGCGATACTTAAATATAATGCTGAAATAATACTGCACATTGGATTTTCAACTCACGGCGATCAGCCGACGGTTGAAACAACATTTTTTTTTGTCAGTTACTTTTAATCATGATCTGGCAGTTTGAGTAATTTATGCGGCCTACTCAAATGTCCTTTCTTTGGTATTGTTCGTCGAATCGTTGTGTCGTTGGTCTGAGTTGAGCTGCACGATTACTGACAAATGCGTGCACTGACTGGACAGGTCCACTCAATCTATGTTTTTCCTCAAAAGACCGTTTCAGACACCAATCTACATGATCTTCACATGATCTGACCAAGATGATGCCTGGACTTTAAAAGAGACCGTGACCTCTGAGTTTGTTTCGGCCTTTCTTCTCAGAGTAGTCAGGAAACGCCAACCTCATCTAGTTTAAAAAAAACATGATTGACGTGTAAAAGTGTGTACACTCTGAGTTTGTTTCGGCCTTTCTTCTCAGAGTAGTCAGGAAACGCCGACCTCATCTAGTTTAAAAAAAATATGATTGACGTGTAAAAGTGTGTACAAACCTACTTACAGAAATAAAATAATTTATTTATAACAGTGTACTTCTATTAATGCATTAGGTTTTCTGTGTGTTAGTAAAACTAGTCATCAAACGTTTATATACGAAATTATTAGAATACGCATGACATCGGGAACTGTGAGTGTATGATAGGAAACTTATACGTCTTTATAGCTATATTAAAATTATTTAATAGCTCTAAAGCAATGATACCCAAAGTGGTCTATATCGATTATCGACCCCCAGGGGTCGATATAGACCATAATGTGTGTGTGTGTGTGTGTGTGTGCCATATGTATGTGTGTGTGTGCCATATGTATGTGTGTGTGTGTGTGTGATATATACAGAGTTGATACGACAGAGGGGCTTTCCTTTAAACTGCCTATACTAGGTACCATTTTCAAGCTAAGTACCAAAAATATAATAAATAGGAGCAGTAGTTTAGTCGCAAATGATTTTTAAGTTTTTGCCCCGTTTGAACACGATGTATCGTTCCTAACAGCTGATTATGTCTGACGCAAGTCACAAGTACAACCAAATATTTTCACAAAAAAGATGGCATTGCTAACAAGGAAGCAATAAATACACACACACTTGCACGTTCATTACAAAGGGTGGTTGCGTTTTACTCTGATTTGTAAGCTATTTAGTCTGTTTGAAAAAAAATACTAATTTTTGGTGCTTTTTATTATTATACCGTATCGAATTAATACTAAACACGTTAGTATACGTAGTGTAATTTAATGCCCATCTGTCATATCAACTCTGTATGTGAGCACCAAATGACGGGGTCCGCTAGGGCCGATGCCTGCCGGGGTTGCGGGAAAGTCGGAAAGGGTAACCGTGGCCCCTGGCACAGGCAACTGAAGGAACACGGGTGGGTTTTAGTCAGTAAGAGTCTGACACGCCCTCCCGCTCCGCCCAGAGCGGGAGAAGATAATTGATGATTTCCCACTCTCAACAAAAAAAGGGGGTCGACGACGACCTGAGGGGCAATTCGGGCAATTCTCGTACTTAAAAAACGTTCAAATTCAAGTCTCAATCTCATCTCAGCGACAATCAATGTCAGAAACTTGTCAAAAATTTATGGAAATTGATTGTATTTTTGACAGATTGAGACTGAGATCAGACTGTGAACGTGCTTACAATTACGGGAATTACCCCTCTGTACTCACATCGCCGATTGTTTTTTTCTTCTACATCTCATTACAGTTAGACATAAGTCAAAACACATTTGGAGTTAATGAATTTTCAAAAATGCAATATTAGTTAAGCATGAGGTCTATGCAAAATCGAAAAACATGGCAAATGGTCTATGAGACAAACAAGTTTGGGGACCTCTGCTGTAAAGTGTCACAGTCTGTGCAAATAAAAACAGTACTCTATGCGAAACCGGCCGTCTGCCTTGACCCGCCATTAATAAAGCAGCCTTATCTACCTCTATAGAAACTATCATGCGTCCTAGATACTTGAGAGAATTGTGGTAATTAATTTAAAAAAACCGGCCATGAAAGAGTCAGACTCACACACAAAGGGTTCCGTACCAGCGTACAATACTTAACACCATTTTTTTTATTAAAGTTATACTATACACGGTGATTTTTAATTCACTGTTAACCTTTCAGGGCGTCACAGTACTCATGATTATGCGCAACTTTTACTATGAGACAAACTCTGAAATGTCGAAAAAAATATCAGCTGTTTCATACAAAAATGCAATATTTACCCGATGACAATGTATGAAACAGATGTATTTTTTTTTGCTATGCCGTAGTTGGTCTCATAGTGAGAGTTCTTGATAATCATGAGTCATTTCACCTCCTGCAAGGTTAACAGTGAATAAAAAATCACCGTGTATAAACTAACTCTAATACCAAACATGTTTGGCCTACTGCCAAACAGTTTACACCAGCAGCCTTTGGGGTAACCATATTATCCTAAAAGCAGAAAATGCTCTACGCATTCAATACAACAATGCCTTCAGGGCGTTGTTGAGGCTTCCACCTTACTGTAGTGCGTCAGGTATGGTCGCTGATGCGCACACTGACGATTACTTAGCGATAATGCGGAAGAAAGTTGCCTCAGTTATATCCCGAGTGAGGGGAAGCAGCAACAGCATTCTGAAGGTGTTTGAAGAAAGGCTGGATGGGCCTACAGTGGGGAGGTTTACCAAGCTACATGTTGGCAACAAAACTTGTTAAGCCTTCCTGTGGTTGTGTTTTTGTTTTCTTTTTAGTTTTCCTGCATGTTACTAATATAGTTTGTAAGTAAGACGTAATACTAACACATTATGGACCTTGATGCCTGAAATATAATGTTTTTATTTTTAGTAGTAAAAACACATTTCTTGTTTTTTTTTTTTTTAATTTACTTAATATAGTTTACTGTTTATTGTTATAGCGGCCAATATAGTACACACTCTGAAAATTTCAAGTGTCTACCTATTACGGTTCAAAAGATACAGCCCTGTGACGGACAGTCGGACGGCGGAGCCTTAGTAGTACCCAAAGGGCCCCGTTGGCACCCTTTCAAGTTCAAGTTCATTTATTGCGAAAATGGGTACATAATTCAGATAATGTGTACATTGGTCTCTCCGTAATCTGCCAGAAGGCATGCAATTTTATATGTATTTTGGGTACGGAACTCTAAAAACCGGCCAAGACCAAGTTGAAACAATTAGGTTCAAAACCAAACTACACTGAGAAGTCTGTACACACGGCTACACATCAAGCTATACATTTCCAGTTTACACTGACCTCTCATTGTAAGGAAACCCTATACAATGCGAGATCAGCTTATACTGGAAATGTATAGCTTGATGTGTAGCCGTGCGTACAATCAACGGTCGCCGGCCGGCCGTAATGACCTTAATACGCGTAATTAATAATCATGTGCTAGCTCCTAAACTATACATTTCAATGACAAAGTGTCACGGGAAAAAAACTTTTTTATTTAGGGACATTTATAATCACAATGCGTAATGTCAGTCCCATCCCTAAATACACGCTGGTCACATCATCGCCATTTGGAAAAAAAAAATGCTCTTTATAATTCAACAAACTATCAATTTATAACCGGCTTCAAAAAAAGGAGGAGGTTCTCAATTCATCTGAAACTTTTTTTTATGTATGTTCACCGATTACTCGAAGACGCCTGAACCGATTTGGAAAATTCTTTTTTGTTTCAAAGGGTATACTTCCCAGATGGTCCCATTTAAATTTTATTGTTTTCGAATTGGCGTGGGTGGGGTAGGTACCATAACTAAAATGTGAAAAATAAAAAACTTTTTTACAAAAAACAACAAACGACTTCCAAAAAAAACACTACAAAGTTAAAAATAACTTTAATTTCGGAAGTCGGTGGCAAAAACTAAAAGACACCGAGTTCCGAAACTTTATTATAGATGAATACTACCTACATAAAGTCAAAAGCTTTCGTAAGTAAACATCTATTTTCGGTACCTATGTATTTTATTTTTATTATTGACAGCATATAATACAGTGTCGCAAAACGCTTTGATTTTCCTGTAAAATATGTAAGTATCAATATCTAATAAGTCTATTAAAATTTAACCTCAGAGACAAGGGGGAGAACGGTAATTTTTGGAAAACTTTGAGTTATATCTTCAAAGCCGCTGAGCCAAACATTATAATAACGTATTGTTTAACGATGCCAACACGATAATTTATGTTACTTAAAACTTTAATATCCCGTGATCAACTGACCCCCCAAGTGAATCTAATAAAAAAACCTGTGCGCTCGGGGGCCCCCGTCAGGAATGACGTTCCTTACGCGATACTCGCACGCACACACAATCGTATTTAATAGGAAGAGACAGAGAAGGAGAGGAAGTGTAATAGGAAGAGACAGAGAAGGAGAGGAAGTGTGAATTTAATACCTACGCGTTTTTAATACAGAGCCATCTAGTTATAAGTTTTTAGAAGGTCTCATGAAGTTGTCGCCATCTTGGATTTTCATTTTCACCTCACTGTCGAGTTTAGCACCCTAGACAATCAAGAAGACTATCTCGCTTTGATAATTGACAGAGAGAGAGACGCATGCAGGGGGCATAACGCTTTTTCTTGACGTGACGATTTCTAGCAGTTTACTCCTACCTACCGCAAACTGCGTAAAAGAACTTCGTTCCAAAAATATTTTTTGGTCTTTGCGCGTCACTGAGACCTACCATTGTTATGTTACTTACATCATTCAGAAGTACCCAGCCCGTAAGGGCGGTAAATTGGTAATGTGAAGTGTATTGTGTCAGGATGCACAGATCAAGAAATTATGAACAGTAAGTCATTCAGATTATTCAAATATTCAAATTTCTCCCTTGCATAGATTTCGAGAAAAACCTCTGTGACAGACGGACCAAAATGTGATGTTATCAAGGTTTCGTTTTTTCTTATAAGTTAGGAACCTTGAAAATGATATTATGTATAATAGTATAATGTATTTGCATGTTTAATTAACCAGTAATTAAATGCAGGCAACCCTTTTTCCCATGGGTATACAGAAGCAACAGAACGCTACGTGGCACCTTTTATAAATATGTAGGTACTTCTGTTGCTTCATAAGCATGAACTTATGAAGCATTATTTTCTACCTATTCGGCATTTTTTCCCGTACATTCAGGAACGGTCGCATTATAATCTCAGTCTCATCATCAGCCTATAATGTTCCCACTGCTAGGACACAGGCCTCCTCTCGGTGAGATTGAGTGGGTCGTAACCCACCACGCGGGCCCAGTATGGGTTGGTAGATGTCACATGTCTTTAGATTTTTTGGTTCTTGGACATGCCGGTTTCCTCTCGATGTTTTCCTTCACCGTTTTGAGAGCAGTGGTGATGAAATAATTTACACGAGGTAAAGCGCCTGTCTGGGTTCGAACCTACGACCTACAACTCGTAAGTCACGGCTGCTACCACTGGGTTACCACAGCTCTCCCTCATCTCCACTCCAATCTCAGTCTCAATCAGTCAAAAATATCTCAAGTTTACCTACATTTTTGACAAGTTTTTGATATGGAATGTCGCCGAGATGAGAATGAGATTGTGATTAGATTTTGAACGTTTTTAAATACGGGAATTAGCCTTCTGATTATACCGGCACTCCAGTTGCGAGAACTGCGCACCTGGTACTTTTTGAAGGTCATCATCAATTTAGTTAGTAACAAGCCAAAGTATGTCCAATTCTGGGCTTAAACATGTTAAACTCCGGTCGGTCAAGAATTAATGAAATATTTGTATCATCATCCATGAAACGCGAGCTGTAAAACTGTCCGATTTATCCAAAGTCAAATCGTTCATTACAATTAAAACATTTACAGGCACTTTTTAATTTTCATGAAGTCGTTCAGTTAGCTAGAAAGTTGAAGCTAGTTGCCCGTTCCAAAACGTAGATCTCTATGAGATGAATGGGCAAGAAACTCAATGGACACTCTTTTAAATTAAGTTACTACAAATTCTACTTGTGATGCTCAAGCCAGTGAACTGTAATTCAGTAAAAGATACGAACTGCTTATACAAAGTCTCTCTGCGTGATCTTTGTGGTCGAGTCATTTCAGGCCACCAGTTTGTAACGCCCGTCGCACAAGCTCACACTAGGATTGGTCATCAAGAGCCGCGTGCGAGTGGTAGCGTTGAAAACCTATGGTGTAGTATCGAACTCCGCTTTTGCTCTCACGTGTCGACGCAGACACGTAAGTACATTGAGTGTGGACGCGCATGTCTGGCGCGTGGCCCAAAGTAGCTGAGACACGTTTTTGGAGGGGCAGTGGCGGATTTGATTTGGTTCGCATCACCGATGCTACCCATATACGACTCGATCCGGCAAATGCGGATGAACACGTGTCGACCAATGTCATTGCCACAGCAACGCAGTATCGTGAATGAAAGCGACTGTGAGCATGTACAGCGGGCGTAAGCCATTACTTCGACATATATTTTTTAGTGGAAGCCAACTCCAACGTGCTTTAAGTCTAAACCTCATTTATTATTTATGTTGACTGACCTGGATCTCCAACTGAACTCTGTGCTTCGAGAATCGCAGTTGCACTTGGTACCACTAGAACAATGAGATAGTTACTTCTTTTGGATTAGCCTTTTTAAATCATGTCTGCCATTGCTGCACATCGACCTCTAACTTCTAATAACTGTTTGAGTGTACGGTCATTGTGAAATATTTCTGGTTTCCTAATATGCTGATCGTTAAGGTCCTAGAGACATAGATCCTGGTACTGTCAAATTTCACAAACAGACAGGCATTGGCGGAAGTTCTGGATCCACTGCCGAGTAATTATAGACCTCTTAGATCAAGTGTCGTGCTTTCCGGTTCTGTTCACAGCAAATTGGTGTAATAATAGGAGCCGGTAGTAGTCCCACTGCAGAACAAAGACCTCTTCTCTTATAGAGAAGGAGACTACGCTTAGCTCAAGGCGTATTAGCGATGTATTTAAGTTCCCTTTAGATATTTTCCTTCACCATAAGTAAAAGGCTGGGCCACTACGAAATTGTCAGGAAAATCCATGTACAAACATTGACGGTGCTGAACCTTTACATTATAAAAATAAAGATAAAGACGCTACACACAGACCTACCATTAGTATTATTAGCAACAAGACAGTGACACCACAAAACAGTGCAACATAATTATGATGAGTTCGTGAATTTTAACACTATGTTCCGCGATGATTTGCAACCGATATTTCGTGCTTTGTGAGAAAATGAGACCCTTTGCAGATGAAGTGTTTATAAGCGTGAGATTAATTGGCTTCGTCTTCTAAACTGATATTATAAAGTGAAATTGTTTGTTTGTAAGAGGTAATAATCTCTGGAAGTACTGATCCGATTAGGGTGTCTCATAAAAAACTAACTTTTGTAGCTATGCATAAAAAATTAACAAATATATATTTTTTTCTTTTTTTTTTAACTTCTTCGTTATCATTCATTTTTTTGGTGTACATTAATAAAGAGTATTCTATTCTATTCTATATTCACATGTTAAATGACAAAATCAGAAACTGAAGACATAGTTCAAATGTCATAAAATCATAACATTATTAAAAAATGTCGTCCTTCGCAGCTCTGGCACTCTTCAAAGCGATCATTCATGAAAGCGCGCCTCAGAAGTTCAGTAGGAATGTTGTTGATTTCTTGTCTAATGTTTTCTTTCAATTCAGATATGGTTGATGGATTACTGTTGTACACCCGACTCTTCAGATAACCCCAGAGGAAAAAATCCGGAGGTGTGAGGTCTGGGCTCCTCGGGAGCCATCTGATGTCACCTGTCATCGAAATCAGCTTTTCAGGTAAGTATCAACGTACTTTCGCCATTGGCTGGTTTGAGGTACGGTGGCGCCATCTGGCTGGAACCACGCGTCGGTATTGTAAAGGAATTTTCCCATGTCTTCAGTTTCTGATTTTGTAATTTAACGTGTATAACAAATCAAATCAAATTTATATCATAAAAAAGAGGTACAGTCTGTTACAAAGTAGGATGGCAACTTAGGAATAGTTTACATCTGAGATGAGTAGGAGGAGTAGGTTTTTCTTGCTTTATGCGATCGAATTTTCGGAAAAAGTTAAAGGATCACGATTTTGACTTTAAATGATCATAATCTTTAACAAAATGCAAAAAAAAAAGGTTATTTCAGTTTTTTTTATGCTTTTTTATCAATAAAAATGCACAAAAGAAATTATTCGGTATTCATAAGGATTGAGCGGATCAAGTTGCTTGAAAAATTTTTTCATCCTAAGATCTCAAAACTAGAAACTTTGAGCTTAAAAATCCTTTTTTTTTAATTCCAGTACGACCATTTTAAGGGGAAATACAGCCACTTTAAAAACCTAAAAAAAATTGGATTTTTTTATGAATCCTTAATTTTTCCACTAGTGTACCTACGTGTAAATTTTTTATGCATCTACGAGTACTAAAGTTTTTTTTTCTGCGACACCTACCACGTGGAAGAAGTCACGGTCAGAAGCTTGTGGCCAATTAAAAGTGATAGATTATTAAGGTAGAGATCAGTTGTCTCATCAAGAAAAATTTACTGAAGTGAGCTGTCAATAGTTGAAAGTTTTTTTATGGCGTATTGTTGTGTGTAAAGATTTTTTACAGTGAGATCTTAGTCAGTCACACTAAAATATCGCTGGATGTCCTGCGCGTCCAGGATATGAACATCTTCAGGATGGTGTTGGGGCTGCCTCGCTTCTGTACTGCATCAGGGATGTTTGCGCTTTATCGCACTGATGGCTTTCATGCCGTCATCCGCAAGAAAACTGTACCCCTGATCTGCAAAATGCGTGGCAGATGCAACGAAATTCTAAAGGCTGTAGCAGATAGGACCTCTTCTCCGCTATAGAGATCCTTTATTAAGCGGGTAGTCTGAATGTATTTTTAATTTAAATTGGACTGTATGGATAAGTTATCTGAAATCAACGAATTTTAATGTTTAATTTAATTTTAATAGTACTTGTATTCAAATTAGGAGTTGCAGAAGATGCGTATGAATCTTAATCATTTTCTTTTCGTGTCAAAAGACCAAACTCGAATAATTTCCGACTTGAAACTCGATTCTCCTGAAGTTTGTCATTTGAATCCCGTAGAGTGCAAGGTTTGTAGACATTTTACGCATATTTGCATACGTATTCTGCTATTTCTTTTCAGAAAAGTAATCGGCATTTATTTCACACAACAATATTTATATAACACTAGTTGTAATTATTGGTCATGTCCAGTCAAGAGCATAGTGCTTGCAACCGGCGCGTGTATATGACCAGATGTACGAACGTGGACGAAGCGAAAAGAGCTTGTAAGTATCGTAGCACGTGACGTTCTGATCTTTCTACCCCCAGGGGGGGGGTAGGCAAAAACTTCCCATAAAGAGCCCGAGTTTACATTATGTGTAAGTGTTACTGGGGTCAATAAACCTTGAGTTATGGTCCGCGTTCACTCAAAAATCCCATAGAAAAAAGAGCGTTAATTCTATCCCGAATTCGAAAATTTTCCGGGAAACTTTTGCAATTTCTTCTGTCCTTTAAAACCTTATTCATTACATTATACTATTACGTACGTTTTGACACAAAAAATAACCAAATATGTCCAGCCGTTCTCAAGTGATACGCTTACTATCGAACACGATTTCATATTTATTTACATATAGCTGGAGGCACATAATGAAGTACGATTGATCCGAACTTGGTTGAAAGACCATCATACTCGCATTGTTTCGTCTCTGCTCCCATTTTACGTAATGAGCCGTACGTGTCGTCATTTATCAAGCAATATTCCAAACTGGCGTCTAAGATGTTAATTAATGGAAATCTTGGAAGCTATCTGCTTTAAGTACCAACATTTAATTTCCCTAAAGGTCTGTTCAGACGTCCCACAACCACACCACATCGTCTTCACATACAAAATATTGTAAAACATTTTAAAAGAGTCAAGTATGGAGTATCTTCCCTATTCTTCTCCATACAAAACTACCTTTTGGAAGGGGCGAGTAGAATCAATTTTATTTTCTTGTAAATATTGACGTTTAATAGTGCCTTTTACTACCTGGGCTACTTGAAATAAATGATGTGACTGTGTTTCTACTCAGCGACTTGTAGCAGCAACAAAATACACAGTGACCGTGATGTCGGTCGCTTGCATGTGAGTGACATTATGTGGTTGTATGTGTGGCCGCGATATTTTCGGTGTTAACAATTAACCACACGTCCGCGACAACCGTCAAACACGACTAAAAACTCTATCACAGTCAAACGCACATCAGTGGTCACATTAAGATATTGATAGCGCCTTTATGTCATAGCAGTTAGAACGGTTTTCGTTGTGCAAGACGTATTACCACCGATGTGCGTTGACTGTTTGTGTGACAAATTTTAACCCGGCCTTTTTTACCGCTGTGGTGTGTGGCATGTCTGCACAGACCCTAAGGGTTCTATGAGATAATGGTTGGTAAAGGTCAAGTACTACTTAGTCGATGAATTCTGTGTCATTAAATAGATATCAATCTAATTGGTGATATCCTTCAAAGGGTCAGGTCCTACTTGAGCGTGCGGGCGTGACAAAATGTGGACGAAGTACAAGGTGTCCATGTACAAAGGTCAGGGCGTTCTGTAGTTCTTGTCTATCAACATGGAAAAAGAACATGCTTCCTAGAATTTGGCATCATTATATGTATGCCTAGCTTATTCCCAATTATGCTGGGGTCGGCTTCCAGTCTAACCGGATGCAGCTTAATACGAGTATTTTATATGGAGCTAGAGTCTAGAGAGCTAAAGAGTCTGTTGGTTTTTGACAAAAACGTTTTTATTTTTCCCATTTCAGTTGTGGTGCCTACGTCGGTTACACTTTGTAACCGATAAAGAGCAAGTGATACCCCTTGGTGAGGCTGCTTGTCACACTTTCGGGATTGCTGCCTACCCTAATCAAGAAAGGGAAATATTTAACTGATCCTCTATAAACTTATTGACTTCTAATGATGAGACGCATTTTAAAACCGCTTAAAGCTATTCTAGCTTCTTCTTCTTCTTCTTTCACTTTAAAAAAATATTATAGCCTCTTTTTACCTTTCTGGCCTTTTCACACAGTTGGTCTCTAGAGTACCCCGACCAAACTGGTTAGGTTAGGTTGGAATTGTGACCAAACGCGCTACATCCAAGTTGATCGGAGTTACTTGGCCACTTCCATTTATTTTTTGGTCTCTAAAATACGAATTATTTGAGGTTCACAAAATGAGGTGCAATCATTATAGTAAAGTGTTCAATAATATGTTTAGGATCGAAAATGGGAATATTAGAGGTTTGATTAAATACATGCCATGAAGAAAGTATGAGTTCATATGCGTCTTTGTATAAACGTAGAATTTTTATGCCCAAAGAAAGAAATGCCTCTTTTTCGTACTTTTCGCCGATTGATCTTTGAATGTCATTGGGGGATTTATATCTCATATTTCAAAGTCTCCCTAAACATCGGAAAATTGCTAAAAGTATCGCAAATCGGATAAGTATAGGGCATGAAAGATCCTATATTATTTTATAGGCCAAGGATGTCCGAGATATCGACTTAGAAGTCTTGGAAGCTCTTGTCCCCAATTGAAACATGAACGCTTACGTAATCCTCACTTAAATACATATATCAAAAAAGAAAGTAAGTAGAGTCTGTATCTATAAAAGATATAAGAAGGTAGCTTTTATACCCATCCGAGTTTGATGAAATTTGGTTGAGAAGTAGCTCGGTATCATTAGAAAAAATTATGGTCATTATCGAGCTGGAAAATTGAAAAATCACGTTGACTGGCGAAAAACAGCAGAACCCTGAGTCTGTCAACCAGTCTTGCCAAGGGGTATCGTGTTACCCAGCAACTCTGCTGCATCCGGTTATACTGGAAGCAGACCCCGACATGGTTGGAAGCTGCAGGCACATCGAATCTTCTTAACGTTTAATAAATCAGATCCAGGACCGTCGGTCGGAGTCAACCACTACCTAAACCGCTGAATGAAACATGTTCGGAAGATACGGACCTGAGATTTTCAAATATCTATGTCGTAGAGGTGAAACGGTAGGTCGATATTAATAATAATAAGTTTAATGGATCCACCTGTAAGTGCTCATTACAAAACCGACAAAGCGGTGTTTCTGGGGAGTTCGTAGTGCCATTTCAACTTTGTTTTTTAAACTATGTACTGTAATTTATGACCTTCCAAACAGACTAATGGGCTCCGGACATGAGGCCAGTTTGCGAGCCATTTCAGCGGCTGGCTGACGCAAAGGTACACGAAGCCAATCAGTACTATACTGTGTACTCCAAATGTATTCGTACGCGAGGCCAGTGACTGAAATGTTAACTGGACTGACTCGCAGTGTCCGGAGCCCAAACCATTTTATAACGAGTCAAAAAAGACGCCTAACTAACCCCAAGGTCACTTATACTCCCCGTCACTGTGACATTTTTTTGTATTGGACAATACCTGGGAACCTTCTGGTTACGGAAATATTGAAGGTCAAAGTTCCATTTTTTTTTGTATTTTTTTTTCACGAAAACAAGTTTTAAATGTTATAACTTGATGTAACGTTACAGGAGATGTAGGGACAACTCCTGTAACGTTACATGCACCCATAAGCACAATGTTTTGCGTGCTTAACATTGCGCGCTGCCGTAAACAGCGATTTTTCACACCAAAAATAAATGTCGTTACCCGGCAATAAAATTTGCACACAGATACATAATTTTATGTACAGAATGCGTAGATGACAGCTATGTGATGGGTCTTTTTACACCTTCATCTCCCTATCCTTTTCCCAAATATGTTGGGGTCGGCTTCCATTCTAACCGGAAGCAGCTGAGTACCAGTATTTTACGTGGAGCGACCGCCTATCTGACCTCCACAACCCAGTTACCATGTAAAGAAATAAATTGGCAAGAACTTACATGACAATAAATATAACAATCATGTGTTCGTGGAAATTGTGTCACCTGTCGAAGTCGCAATCGAGCCAACAATATCATATGTCTTTCAATAACCGATGGAAGGGCGGGCATTCGTGATACCAAGCTATAGACAAGTCTTTCTCAAAGTGGCCGATAACGCCCCCTCTCGTGAGCTTGGAGGCTTTCAAAGGGGAAGTAGAAGGCTCAGACAATAATAGGGGTGTTCATTCAACAATGGTTAGCAGGAATTTTTGCTACAGAAGCCAATCTCGCAATTTTAGGGATCCTGGATTATGGTAATTTTTTCAGGGATTTCTCATTGCATTTCGATAGTCGTATCTGTCTGACCGTGATTCCAAAACCAAAATCAAGTCAGTACCACAAAACGCCCGCCCTGCACCACTGCGTGGGAAGAAGTGGCGCAATAAACTCCACTAGCAGCACAGCTGTCCGTTAAGTTAGAAGAAAGTGAATTTAGGACTCTAAAAAAAAACATCTTCGCGAAAGTCCAAGTGAACGGCGCGGTGGGCGAAATAATTTTGAGAACCATTGCTATAGACCTATAGGGTAGATTAGTAGGTATGTATAGTAAACGGTTTGTGGCCTGTCATTATGTAGGTTACGTAACCGAGGTATTTGTTCCAGTAATGAGGATTAGTCGGATAGCAAATACATGCGAAAAGAAGTAGGCGATGATCCAATAACATGAACAAAAATTCGCCGGCAAAGTAAAAACAATGGGCGATCGACTCAGTATCAAATGGGGAGTGATAAAACGTCTTTAAAGAGTATTTTGCGTGGGCATGAGCTAAGAAGAAAAATTCAACAATTATAATTGTATTTTTCTTAAGCGATAACATTTTGGTGGTCTCATACTTCTAAAAGACCAGGGTAGCACACCAGAAACAGGGTGGTTTGTTCCTCATCCTCTATTGAAAAGGGGGGATCCTCCGACCAGACGTGTGTTCTGTCTGGTGGGCTACTGCCTAGCAGTTGTTGTCGGGCTGTTGTATGTAATTATGTTCTAATCACGCGGATAACTCTACTTGCGCGATGAAGGAATTGTGTGACGTCCGATGTATTGCGTAATTCGCATGTAGTGTTATAAGCACCTGTAGTATCGCCAACGAGGAAGCGACTAGCAATCAACGATTTTCTCGCTCAATAAACGAACAAAAGATTGTAGGTCCCGTGTAAGGAAAAGAGATACATATAATATTGATAATTGATAGCTGATTGTGTACACCGCCGGCCGACGAGTACTCGTTTGTCGCAGCGACAAAGAGAGTACTCGCTCAGCGACGCTCGCTTGATACTGGTATGCATAAATACGAGCGAGTAATCGCTCGCAGCGCACTCGCTGCTCGTTGTTCGCCAACTCGTTTTTAGTTGATATCTCTACTTGCTTCTCGTTAATCGCCGGTGATGTAACAGGTGTCATAGATGCTGCCACAAAATAGTCAATAGCTAGTCGCTTCTTCGTCAGCACTGGGACAAGTGCCTAACAAAAACGAACCTTGCATGTGATCTGATCAGATAATTTCGAGTAGAAGTTCATTGTCAGAAATTGAACCTCTAAAGCTGAAGTATGATAGTTTAATGTGCTTTGGTTGTATATAATGAAATATATTTCTAGATTGGGGAAGGTTGTGTTACAGAGTATTTGGATGGAGTTTGTTGCGCCACTTCTTTCCAGCTAAAGTACTAGGAAGTGGTGAAGGGCGGGCGTTTTGGAGGACTGTCTTATGTTTAATTATAATGTTGACGTTCAAAAAGTGCTGATTCTCAGTCTAATTTCAATATATATGACTTTTGATTTTTATAGCATGTAGTCGGATTTCGTGAACCTAATGATGATGGAATTTGAATTGGATACGTTCATGAGAAAAAGGGTCTTGACAGACGGACAAAATAGTGATATTTTTAGAAGGGTCTAGATTTTTCCTTTTGAGGTATCGAAGTAAACCCATACAAATGTTAGATTTGAATAAAATAGTTTTTTTTAATATCAATTGTACCTACTGATACATTTTACCCTTTTTTTTTGTTTTTTTTTTTGTGGGTGGGATATCATCAAATAACTTCTCCCGCTCTGGGCAGAGCGGGAGGGTGTGTCAGACTCTTACTGACTAAAACCCACCCGTTTTCCTTCAGTTGCCTGTGCCAGGGGCCACGGTATCCCTCTCGGACTTTCCCGCAACCCTGGCAGGCATCGGCCCTAGCGGACCCCGTCACTGATGCTGACATCTCTTTGAGGCGCGCGTTGAACACAACGCGCCATCGACCCGGGCCTGGTCCTTATCGAACGGCGAGCTGCCCATTGCTCGCCGTCCGCAAGCCCGCGCCTACGTTGGCCGGGAATTAGCTTGCGATTCCCGACGCCCAGGGCGTCTCCTTCGGCGGCTAGGGGCGTGAGGGCGCGAATTTTGCCTCTCCCTCACGCGTTCCGCCTCCTCCTTCGCGAGCATTTTACCCTACGGCATGATATTTTCAAATAATGGTTTAGAGTTTAATTTATTATTACAATATTATGACGACGACGATGAATGACGATGATGATGATGATCATGATCATGATTATGATGATGATGATGACGATCAATTCACGAAACGTATGTAGATCTCAAAAGCTAAACTGTATTAATTTTCCCAATATTTTCTCAGTCCTACCAGCCAACCAGAGGACATAATTATGTATTATATAAGGTAACTTAAGTAGCAGATATCGCCTTCCAAAGTAAGCACATAATCTGCCACGCGTCCGTGAGCAAGGAAACCGTATAATTTGTGACAAAATGAAGAGTAAATATATAAAGTGACTATCAGGAGCTGTTTATGCCTAGAAAGCTGAATAATAAAGGTGCTTAGAAACCTGGATTAACTGGCATGAAGTCGATGCTATCTTTAAATTGGATAGCCTATTTATAAAGGTAAAAAAAATAAAGAAAATAAGTTTTTTTGCGGTAAAACACGAACACTAAATAGAACAAGTTGGGGGAAAATATGCGTCACATCCACGCAAAAAAGGCCATCGCACAGAGCCACAGCGCTGGTTTTCAGCGACAGCAAGCGTTGACGTGATGACGTCAAGCACGGTGACAAACAAGCAAGCGGTTCAACAAAGGGAATTTGGAAAGACCGATGTCTATGGTTAACTGAAATACCAGATCTATCGCAGGTGAGTGGCCATCACAGAGCCCAAGCTGAAGTATCCATCGCATTCATACTAATATTTTCAAAGCGAAAGTAACGCTATCTGTCGGTCTGTTACCTTTTCACGCCTCAACGGCTGAGCGGATTACTTTAAAATATGTCACACGGATAGACCATGACCTACCTGGGTTAGGACTAAACGGCACGGTTGACGCAGTGGTTAAGCGATTGACTGCTGCGTTACGTGTCGCGGGTTCGATCCCCGTACGGAACAAATATTTGTATGACCTGAAAGTAGTTGTTCCGGGTCTGGCTGTTAGTGTATGTGAGTTTAAATGTTTGTAAACGCACCCACGATATAGGAGAAATTCCTAGTGTGGGGCCACGTTTAAAAAAAATCGGTAGTATTTACATTCTCGTGGCATAATTTCGGACTATTTGAAATGTGGTTTGATTAGGGTTAAGATTTCACGGAATGTATTCATTTTAATCCAAAAGTATGGGGGGGAAAAAAGTTATGTGATTCAACGCAAAACGTATATTTATACTACACCTGCTTGGAAAGTACCTAAATACTTTATCAAATTTACGGTAGAAAGTACGTCATTGCATATCGAACAAATATGCGGGGAGAAAACGCATCTGAGCGGGAGAGAAAAGTGTATGAAAATCCATTTCTTACGTGGTTTTTCTTTTTTAATTTTGGGTAAGACTATGCGCCGGTAACCTAAATAAGTAAATATCAAAAGCTAATAAGTTTTTACAGTGAGTTTTTATCTCCAAGTTCGCAAAATGACACTGACCACTAGCTGTGTGTTGGATGGTGTCGGGCTGGCAGTGCGACCCTGCGGCGGCTGGATAAACAATTTGAAAAAAGAACATGTGAAAATTGCAGACGCCATTGGCGCCATTTCAATTAGTAAAGATTTAGTTTTTTATTTTCCTCGTAGGTGTAGTATAAAGCACTATGTATCACTCGAGAGAAAGTGCGATTCCCGATCTCGGGTGTTTTAAAGCCCTCGCCTACGGCTCGGGCTTCAAACGGCACCCTCGACGGTAATCGGTCACTTTCTCCTCTCGGTGAACAATGTACTATTATTCCCCCTTGTTGATTTTTCTTCTTATTGACTTTCATAAAGAGTTTTACTTCTCATTGGTGCCGATTCTCTTGTCACAAAATTCTCTAAACTAGACTAAAAATCACCAAAATTTAGTTTATTCCTGTCAAACGACGATTTCCCATTCTGAAATTGACTAAAGTGACACAACTTAACTAAATTTTAGTTTGACAGCACTAAGATGGCACTGAGATTATAATTTAGTGAAAATGGCAATTTTGCTATTCTGAATTTTACGTTTTTCACCAAAAATTTTGATTGTCTTAACTAAATCTGACTATTTTTAATCGCGATTAAAAAGGTGTGGAATAAAATTAGTTGTCATGAACTAAAATTCACACCAACACCTCGACTTCAGATGCAAAAACGGTACTGTATCTTTTTTTCTTTTCTTTTGCTTATATCTCGAAAACGGTGTGTCCTATCGCAAAAATAATGAAAATTTCGACCCCCTTTGCAAGCCGTAAACCTATAAAACTCAACATGTTGGTAATATTTTTTTATATTTTCCATACAAAAAGTAAAAAATTCCATACAAAACAAGTCGAGGCCGCACATAATGCGCGCCTACGGCTCTAAAAAAAGATCACGTGGTACGGCAAACAAGTACCACGTGGAGTCGCAATAATTGTCAAATTTGATTTTAGATGTGTCAAAATTATTTTTAAATTTAGAGATTTTATTTTGCAGAATAGCGTTAAGATTCTCATAGCCAAAAGTAAGGAATTTTAGTGATAGTTTAGTTAGTTTAGTTCGGTGTACAACAGAATCGGCACCATTGTCCCACTTAACTCTCTAAAAACAATGTACTCGTAGGTAGGTAACCGTTTTCAGCTTTGTTCGGGGATTACTCATAAACTAGTATTTTTATAAATGGGTGCTTGGAATGACGCGGGAGAAACTGCGGAGAACAAGATAGAAAATCTCTTAAACATTCTTGTACCTTTTTAGGAAGTTATTTGTGCATTTTTGCCGTTTATCTATTTAGAAGGATATGCATAATCGAAAATTCGTTTATTTTATATTGATTTTTGTTTTGCTAAAAAACACTTTCCCGTACTTTTGAGGAATGCGACTCATCTCATTGGGTGATATTCATGGTATTTAACATACACCGACAGTTTCGTTAGTGATCGCTGGTGGGTCACAGGTCCGAACAAAATGCCCATTTACCTTTAGAAATCGAACTAGTCAACGCTCGTGAATGTTTCCACAAACTTCAGCAATTCTTTAGTTTTCACTAAGGTTATTTCAGGACCCAGATTTCGTAACACTAACACGCTTACTATCAAAATCCAAAGGTGAAGGTAACTTCAGCCTTTTCCGAACTATTTTGGGGTCCAGTCTAAACGTATGCAACTGAATACCAGTATTTTACATGGAGCGACTGCCTATCTTACCTCCACAACCCACTTGCCGGGTAACACGATACCCCTTGGTAAGACTGGTTGTCAGACTATTGGGCTTCTGTCTACCCGTAACGACAGTCAATGATCTACGAATGACAGCCAAGAGGCTGCTGTACATCACCAAGTAAGCCAACAGGAAAACCTGTCGACACGGTTGGCGCAGTGGTTAAACAATTGACTGCTGCACTGCGTGTCGCGGGTTCGATTCCCGCACGGAACAAATATTTGTATGACCTACAAGTAGTTGTTCCGGGTCTGGCTGTGTTTGTGTATGTGTGTTTAAATGTTTGTAAACGCACCCACAATACAGGAGACATTCCTAGTGTGGGGCAAAGTTAAAAAAAATAAAAATAATAATAATTGAGCATTTATCGCTCAAAAGAAATGTGTTCGAGCTATTCAGGGCATTCCACCAGACGTATCTTGTCGACCAATGTTTAAAAAACTAGGTCTGCTACCACTGCCCTCACTATATCTATATGAAACATAGACATGTACTATGTTTGTACGGAAACACAAATATCTATCCAGAACAGCAGCAGAGGGAAGCTCTAGGAATCGGCGTGACTTTAGACTTGTTTTAGATGAAATCTTACGATTAATAATATATAGTAAATGCTGTGTACGTATAAACAAACAAATTACCATGTAGATAAACTTAAATTACTAAATAGCAGACTGTTTAAAATTCACTTGTTTAAATGGCCAAATGATAATATTTTTTATAGCAATAAGGAATACTTTGTAACACCTTTGTATACCATGTTTTATGCAAATAAATAAATACAAATAAACGGCTTAACGTGCTTTCCGAGGCACGGAGGGGTCTCGATATGTAATGGGTGGTCACCCATCCACGAACCGACCGCGGCGAGCGTAGCTTAACGGCTTAACCTTCGATCGATTCGTACGGCTCGATTCGTACGATTATTTAGCCACGAGCCCCTCGATTTTCACGTAGGTACTTTACTCCAGTACGCAAATGGCGTAACAAAGCCATGATCACAATCCCATCTATTTCGCCAATCCAACAACATTAAGTTAATCTAGTTGTCAAGGATAGAGATGTTCAAAACAAAAGGTACAGTAAATTGGAAACTAGGCACCCGTTCCACCACAGGCGCTTAGCGACAAACTAGTAGAGCTAGCAGCAAAAAATGAGCTGGCGAGCAACGAGCAGCGAGTGCGAATGCGTATGTACCAAGCGTGAGTCTCTCGGCGAGTATTCTGCCCGCCAAGCGTCGCTGAGCGAGTACACTCTTTGATTGAGGACTGCGCGCACCGCTGGCAAGCGCAACTGAGGAGCCGATCGGCCGCCGCACGCACCGCCGTACATCGATCAACCAATTCTTTCGTGGCCGCGTTACGAGAATGAGACCACAGCCCTCTGCATATAAGGTGGAAGCCCTACCACACGGCGATTACCTAATCGACGCATGTTTGTGTGTATGTAATGTATATGTTATATTTGTGGTATTGTATGTTTATTACGTTATCTACTTATGAGTTTATTTATTAACCTTGCATGTGGATTTATATCTGGATAATAAAAGATTTCATTTAATTTCATTCATAGCTCTCGCCGCTGCGAGAAACTAGTGGAGAGAGAGTTCTCACCCGCAGTGTGAACAGTCAGCGATTAACTATTAAAATATGTATCTCTCTTACACAAACAAGACCAATATTTTGTACGTTTCTTGAGCTAGGAAATCGTTGGTAGCTAGTCGCTTACTCGTCGGCGGTGTGGCAGGTGCCTAACGTTAGCAACCGCGTTACGTAACGAGGGTGAATGTTTCGACAGATTTCAGGGATTTCACGGTAACAACAACTATCAAAATGTGACCGAATAAACTAGGAATCTAAACTAGGAGTTAAGGTCTTTCTAGAAACATAATGTTTAACATAAGGCCTGTATTTCAAGGTTTAGGCAGACCTGTACCTACAATACACCCTCATTTCGCCAGTTGTGAGCACTATGTACTCACTATAAAGCTTACTGGGTTCGTCTTTCATTGACTTGAATGTGCCCTGGCGGCTGAGAGTATGTCATGCTCACTCAAATGTGTCGCTGGTGGTGGCGTGTGTATTGATCATTGAGTTCCCTTCAAAATGGTTGAGCTGAATGGTGCTGATCCATACGTCATGTTCGTGAACGGGCGCCGTCAGTAGGCACTGGTCATTTCTTAGCTGCCACGGCTTATTTTAATTCCATAATTGTTTTTATCTTTTTATTACGGACGCTTTTAACGTGCACGTCTTTCTACATCGTTCTCACATGTATAATTACAACATGAATGATGTAACCACTTTTTTGTAACAATATTTTGATTTAAAAGAGAGTCCATGGAGTTTCTTGCCCGTTCTTCTCCATAGGTACCTACTACGCTTTGGAATGGGCAACTAGCTTCATCTTTCTTACTGACCGACCCCTTGACAGTTCAAAAGTGCCTGTAATTGGTTTATTTGAAATAAATGCTTTAAGTTTGAGTTGTTTAAATACGATGTAAATTATGGGGCAAGTCTATTGCAATTAATCAGGCACATATTCGGATTACTGAGAAGGGAGGGGAGAGGGGCTCGTGGCTAAGTTATAATAGCCACACGGGTCGATCGATCAGGTTAAGCTACGTTTGCCGCGGTTGGTCCGAGGATGGGTGATCATCTTTACATACCGAGGCCCCTCTGATCCTCGGAAAGCATGTTAAGCCGTTGGTCCCGGCTGTCATTCGTGGATCTTTGACAGTCGTTACGGGTTGTCGGTATCCCGAAAGCCTGACAACCAGTCTTACCAAGGGGTATCGTATTACCCAGTGATTGGGTTGTGGAGGTCAGATAGACAGTCGCTCCATATAAAATACTGGTATTCAGCTGCATCTGGTTAGACTGGAAGCCAACCCCAACACTGTTGGGAAAAGGCAGACAAATGATGGGACTACTGAGAAATTCCCGATGGAAACCCAATAACACGTTGCGCGACCTTAGAATGGAATGCCATGGCCTCGCGTTCAGCAGTCGTGTTTGCGACCATTAGACCAACGAGGCAGTCTTTCGAGAATATCTCTTAACAATTTATAAACACTTAAGCAAACATAGCAATAGGTTGTTTAAGAGCACTCTAGCAGTAATCGAATGCATTATTGTGATCATAAAACGCAATAGTTTATTGACTAGCAATTCGCGCTTTTCATGATTAAATCGACTGGTTTATCCAGAGCGAAGAAAAACGATAAATGATAAAAGATTTTTTTTCTGTAAGTAGGTTTGTACAAACACTTTTACACGTCAAACATATATTTTCTTAAACTAGATGAGGTCGGCGTTTCCTATCTGACTACTCTGAGAAGAAAGGCCGAAACAAACTCAGAGGTCACAGTCTCTTTTAAAGTCCAAACAAAATCTTGGTCAGATCATGTGAAGGATATTATGTAGAGCGGTATCTAAAATGGTCTTTTGAGGAAGGAACCACACAGATTGAGTGGACCTGTGCAGTCAGTGCACGCATTTGTCAGTAACCGTGCAGCTCAACTCAGAACTTTTAAGGAACTCAACGATTCGACGAACAATACTAACGAAAGGACATTTGGGTAGGCCCCATAAACTACTCAAACTGCCAGAACATGATTAAAACTGGAACAATTACACACAATTACTCACATTCACATTAATTAAAATAATATAATACTTTATGTAAGGAGGTAAATATTTATGTCATTGTATATGTAAAAAGGTATAGATACATAAAGCAAAGATTAAAAGTAAAATAGCAAAATAAAATAAATCAACATTCCCTGTGTAAATTTATTGGAGCAGCTCAGTCTCAAGCTTTTTTGTCCTCAATATATAATAGTCTTTGGTAGTATAATAGGCTTTTTGGCATAGTTTCCTCTTTATAAAAGATTTGAATTTATTAAGGCTTAGTTCTTGAATGTGGCTACGAAGTTTATTATAAAAGCGTATACATTGGCATCTAAACGAGCCACCAATTTTCTTGAGCCTGGTTGAAGGAACAACAAAGGAGGATGGCGAGTTTGGACCCAAATTATTTATAAATTAATGAAGTGTCATGCACTTGCAAGTTCATATTTACTATAATTAAGAGTTTGTATGAGGGTTATAAAAAAAATTGAGTCCCTAGGTGATGGGAATTAAAAGTTATAAAATATTTTTATTTACTTCAAAATAAGTCATCATGCAATTGTTAAACGCACCGTGTTTCGTATTACATTCCAACCTGCTCTTTACATGATTGACGTTCTTACACTTGTAGACGTTTACGCTTGTAATTTTTATTTTTAAATAAAACATAAAAAAGTATAATATAAAAAAAAACATACAACAAAAAAACTAATATTATTTCTTTCTTTTTTTATAAAAATATTATAATTATTACGATTATTTGTGATAACGTAGAATAGATTGTTATGCTGTCAATAGAAGTTGGCCGTATATATATACATATATGTAGTATATAAATATAGTTGCACTATTAGATTCGTTTTAGGTTATAATCTTTTACCTTGCATATCTTTTTTCTCCCAGCCTCTACGAATTGCTGCCTATTTGCTTTTTCACTAGTTTTATATAATTCTACAACTAGTTATAAGTTTCCATATTGTACGATAGTCCTAACAGTGGGTCCAATTGTACATGCAACTTTGCCATCCTCCTTTGTGTTTGTTCCTAGTATAAAAAATATGGTCTATGGATATCCATGCTTCTATTTATCATGCGTCTTCGCAACGGATTACGATACGGTTTTCAACATCATTTAGAGAATATATTCCGGAAGATCACACTGTATAATCCATTCAAATTAAACATGTGATAAATAAATGTTGCTGTTTGTAAAGTCGTGTAACCGTACGGAGCAGAGGTGGGTCATTAGTAATATAATTTTCTATTAATATTATAAAGAGGTAAAATTTTATTGTTTGTAAGTGGTAATCTGGAACTACCGGCCGGATTTGAAAAATTAATTTGATTGCCCAATTCTTGAGGAAGGCTATAGGCTATTTTTAATATCCAAGAGGGTTACCGTGGCCTCTGGCACAGGCAACTGAAGGAACACGGGTGGGTTTTAGTCAGTAAGAGTCTGACACGCCCTCCTGCTCTGCCCAGATCGGGAGAAGTTATTTGATGATTTCACACCCATAAAAAAAAAGGCTATTTAATATCACGCTAGGTCCCACAGAAGCCGAGCAAAAAAAAGTCAGAAAGAATGCTACGCGAAAATGAAGTAATAGCGCAGGCAGGCGATGCGATGCGATGGGGTGGGGCGGGGGAACAAGAAATTCCACGCGGACGATGTGGCGCGGGTAGAAGCTAGTAATTCTATCATTATGCAAAAGTAACTCTGTCTGTCTATCTGTTACCTTTTCACGCCTAAATCACTGAACCGATCGTTATTATGCATGTATATTTGCGACCGTTATTTGGTAGATAGGTAGCCTGATACCTAGAGGTGGACCAGCACCCTAATAGCGTCAATCGATTTACCGTACGCAAAATACGCGCATTGACGTGGAGTTGCGGACACCAGCCCGTATTACCTATTACCTAGCGTCAATCACAATCTGAATCATAATTAAGACTATTGCTTCAGATGTTCGAAAAATTTGTTTGCTCAACAACGTAAATAACGCAATGAATATTGTTGAACTGTCAAAATGAAAGCCATTCCTACTGTTAGTGTGTCACGCAACTACCCTCCTAGACAGGCTACTTTACATCCTGGATAATTTGAATAAAATACAAGCAGACAAAGTGACATCTACCAACCCGCACTGGGCCCTCGTGGTGGATTACAGCCCACTCCCTCTCACCGAGAGAAGGCCTGTGTCCCAGTAGTGGGAACATTATAGGCTGATTATGAGACGAAGTCGCGGGCAATAGCTGACTAGCTACCAACAGCTATTTCACTCATAAAATAAGGTTTAGTATTATAGGCCATTAAAGTTTGGCTGTATTTTCGGAGAGCATAAACTCGGTTTTGCACACATTCAATAGCATTAATTACAAGATGACGCTCGGTCGTTATTGCACGAATCTATTTCTGTCAGCAGTATGGATTCCTTGTTGGTTTACGAGCTTCTAGCGACTTGTTACCAGGGGGAGGTCACTCTAAGAACAGCCGGTCTATTCTGTAAATAATCTTACCGTGAAAAAGTTGATGAATTGAAACTCACAGAATAGATCGGCTGAGCAAGGAATCGCCTCGTCAACAGCGACTAGCGACGGCAGTACTAATAAAATTCGTGGCGCCGAAAGTGCATTGAGCACACAATTTCTGTTACGGACCGCCTTCAAAGCCGTTAGTTTCTACACGTCATTAGCCCTGCGAGTGTAAAGTGGGTTTGGTATACCCAGAACGCGTCTGTCGCCCCCCACACATCAGGACCCGAGGTGGCGGCACGTACTATTCCACGCGCGCCCCTCTTAGACGTCGCGGGGGGAGTCAATCACCTCACTCCCCCCCGGACCCGAGGTGGCCCGCAGCGGCCGGCGGGCCGGTACCAGTCGGGGGTTGCGGAAGGATCGTACGTTCCCGCGACCCCCGGCGTGGATGGTTCCTTCAGTTGCCTATGCCAGGGGCCACGGTAACCCTTTCGGACTTTCCCACAAACCTGGCATGCATCGGCCCTGGTTGACCCCGTCATTTGGTGCTGACATATCTTTGAGGCGCGCCTGGAACACAACGCGCGGTCGACCCGGACCTGGTCCTTAACGGACGGCGAGCTGCCCATTGCTCGCCGACCGCAAGCCCGCGCCTAAGGTGGCCGGGAATCGGCTGGGGATTCCCGACGCCCAGGGCGTCTCCTGCGGCGGCTTGGGGCGTGAGGTCGCGAATTTTGCCTCTCCCTCACGAGTTCCGCCTCCTCCTTCGCGAACATTACTGCTTCGCAGGAGGTGACGGCTTCCCATGCCCTCTCACTCCGTACCATGGCCTGGACCAGGGCCGGACGCGAGAGATCGGCACCGCCAATCGCCTCCACGAGGACACGGCGGTGATCGGCCTAAGCCGGGCAGATCTCCACCGTATGTTGTACCGTGTCCTCCGGGCGATACACACAATGGTGAACACGGGCGTTTCCTCCCGAGCCGACTCCCACCTGTGACGTGTTTAGACGAGGTCTAAGGTGTCAACGGATGCGTACCTTACGCTCCGAGTAACAAATTTTGAACCAGTGTATATTTTTTTCTAATCTTAATTTTTTATGCTTTGTTGTTTTGATTTGTTTTATTAAAAGAAAAAAAACACGTAAAGTTGGTTTTTATTGTTTTGAGTTCTTTAATAAAAATAAAAATAAACCTATAAACGCTCTTTAATGTTGGTTCAATAATAAGTACTAGTTATTTAATAATCAATAAAATAACAATAAAAAATACATTACACTTTTAACGTGGTGCTACAGTGATACAAACAATATAAATGGTCGCGGCTTCTGACGGGAAACATCTAATATTAATGTTGCCCCACTCTAGGAATTTCTCCTGTATTGTGGGTGCGTTTACAAACATTTAAACTCACATACACAAACAACCAGACCTGGAACAACCTACTTTTAGGTCATACAAATATTTGTTCCGTACGAGAATCGAACCCGCGCCAACCGTGCCGCCGTACATCATAGAATATTTTTAAATTTGTACTACCTCGAGCTTCAGTGACGTAGCTTTTGTCAATAAATCTTGTGGCTCTGGAGCCTCACGTTGAGATATCGCCAGAGTTTCAAAATCAGGGCAAACGCGAAATCCCTCATTTTGTGAGAGAGTATCAACAGTACAACACAGCCAGCAGCAACAGTATCTTTACCTGATAATTATATGCTTAATATCTATCGTATAATCTGAAGTCAGATCTAGATAAGTGAATTGACGAGGCGTACATTTCCCGTCTTTCTTCTGGAATGCGAAAGTTATAAGCTTATGGTCGGTGTTAATAACAAAGTGACAACCCTCAATCCTATGCTTGAAATGTATGCTTCATAAATAGCGAGAAGCTCCCGGTCATAAGCACTGTAGAGCTGTTGTGACTTACTTAACTTCTTAGAAAAGAAAGCTGGCATTTGCCAAAGACCACCTACTAGCTGCCGTAGAACTGCTCCTACGGAGGTATTTGAGGCATCAGTAACGAGAGCGATGTCAACGTCAGGAACGGGGGGCGGAAGTAAAGTAGTTTTTGAAAGACTTTCCTTACAATCGTTGAACGCCTGGAGGAGTTCTGGAGTCCAGATTAAAGGTTTCGAACCTTTTATGTCCGGTCCTGCGAGCATGTTGTTTATAATTGCCTCATCCTCAGCTGCATTGAGCAAAAAACGATGATAAAAATTTTACCGAGGAACCGGCGATAACCTTTGGCTGTGGATAGATACCATCCGCAGAAACCTTGTAGCCTAAACACACGATTTCGCTCTTACCAAAACTGCACTTGGCTTCATGGTTAAGTATTCCGTAGGTGCTGAATCTTTTGAACAGCCGCTCCAGATGTTTGAGGTGCTGGAGGTCAGAACTTCATCGATATATGAATAGCAAAAATCTAGGCCTCGAAGAACTTCATCCATGAATGTTTGAAAAGTCTGAGCTGCGTTTCTCAGACCGAAGGACACGTTTTAGGACTCAAAAAGTCCTAAACGTGTAGTAATGGCTGTTTTTTGCCAGCAGCGACCGGAATTTGATATGCCTTCACAAGATCAATTTTGCAAAAAAAAAAGAACAACTAGCAAGCCTCAATGAAAAATCTTCTATGGTTGTACGTGCATTGAGACCGCGGTGACCTCCACAAGGTCGCTATCCAGGGTCTTTCTGCGGTACAAGATGTAACGTAGATGACCAAGGAGTCTCAACGACGAGCTATACCGTTGCGAAGCATCTTTTCGAACTGCTGTTTGGCTATGGCTAATCAGTCTGGAGCAAGGCGTCGAGATCTGAAGAAAACGGGTGAGAATGAACGCCTGCACGTCAGTGGGAAGACGGTTTGAACACAAACTAAGTAAAACATCGTCGCTGATACCATCGCCAGCCAAAGATGGAAGATGGCGCAAGAACTGGCTCGGTTTTCTATCGCCTAATTCCACTTGGGTTAGTCAAAATCAAAAGTCATTTATTCAAACTAGGCTCAGAATCAGCTCTTTTTAACGTCAAAATTACATAAGACAGTCAGTCCGACAAAACACCCACCCGTAAAGTAGTTGAAGAAAACGTCGTTCGCGCGAAAGAGTTCTTGTTTTAATTTATTGTACTTATCTGTCTGTGGTGGGTTAACGATAATAGTAGAATTTAGTCTGGTCAGACTTTTTTCGTGCTAGCTCGAACTGCGCCTCGACTTGGGCGAACCAAATGTCGGGGTCGTCGGGCCAGGAAACCAGTTGTCGATACCGAAATTTTAAGGGCTCTCAAACAACAGAGCAGTGGTGGCCCAGTGGTAACGGCCGCGACTGTTGTGAAGTGGTCGGTTCGAACCCAGACAGGCACTTTACTTTGTGTAAATTATTTCATCACCGCTGCTCCCAAAACGGTGGAGAAAATCATCGTGAGGAAACCGGCTTATCCTAGAACCAAAGAATCAAAAACATGTGACATCTACGAATCCGCACTGGGCCCGCGTGGTGGATTACGGCCCACTGTGAGAACATTAGTTGATTAAGCTAAACAACAGAGGGGCCGGATCAAAGCATCGGTAAAACATATTCGGGATATGATCGAGCCAACGTTGTTTTGCATTGTAAATCTATCGATCCGCGAGGTATTGTTGAAGATGGAAGCATATTTTGTGGTTTGTGGATACCATATTTGGTTCGAAATACCTTGAAACTGTTTTCCGATAATAAGCTGCATGCTTTTTTGAACACGCTGTGGTTGCTTTTTATTAAAGGAAAAGCCGTGCGCCCGATGGGTTCCCACCGGCAAAAATTACAAAAAAAAGGTTCATACAAAGCTTTTGAAAACAGAAACTAGGTCTTTTAAAAAACTTTTTTAATGAATACTTTAATACCTACCATGTTTGTACAAATAGGTGCTTAGACTTAAAACTTACTACATTATTTCCCTTTAGTGGTAACAATAATCTTGTTTACAAATCTCCAACTCAAATGGAGGTGTATCTATTTAACATAATGTATTGTCGCGACAATTTATACGACGAATAAATATTTTTACCTTATTTTCTCAGGGATTCCTTCGAGGGGTGAAAACCCTGTCAAATGGATTGTGTTAGTAATACATCAGTATTATTTGGAGTCCTATGGAACCAAGATAAGTGTTTGTGTACCTTTTTCTTCTATCGTATTGGTAAGAAGTACGTATATGAGGTAAAAATATTGCCCAGGCCGCAAGACGATGGCAGGACTGATTGCCAAGGGCACGTTGGATACGTATATATTTAATTTAAGCCTCGTATTCAGTAGAAAATTTCACGAGGAACGTTGTCAGTATGAATGTGGATGCCTATGAGAGTAGGGGAAGACTAAACAAACGATGCATGAACTGTTTGAAAGATGATATGGCTAGAAAGGGGATGACTACCAAGATGACGACTAATAGAGAAGAAAAACCCGTGTTGCCCTGACCACAAATATATTGGAATAAGGGCAAGAGAATGTTGGTGGAACCATGATAAGTATTTATGGACGTCCTTCTTCTCTTGTCTCGGCGCGAGCTTTGCCGAGCCACGTACCGCCAGGCAGCGAGGTAGTGGGGCGGACTGCCCAGGCTACGTCTAGGTACTGCTGGCAAATTTTTTTTAAACTGATATTGACATGGTGCCTAAAAAAAATGGTGCCTGAAAAAAACCTAAGTAAGTACTACAATAAACTGGGATCTGGTTATATAAATAACAACCAGGGGATTATTTCAAGAGATTGATCACAAGCCTGACTGCTACCAAGAATCAACAAACCAAAAAAAAAAAAACTGTATGTTCCGAGACCCTATGAGGACATTCAGCATAACATCACATTCCTATACCTTTATATAGAAATATTGGTCACCCACATTTCGCTAGATAAGTCCCATGTAAAAGCCATAACATTTTGGGATAAAAACTGACTGTGAGCTGTTACTCAAAAGTATACTAAATTAACATCACATCACACTTGTTTTCTCCAAAAGGTTGGGCAGTGTCGGTGTATAATATTGCTATATTTATCTACTAATTTAAGTCCCAAGTAATATGGAGCGAGCCTATTGTCAACAACCAACCTAAATGAACTTAAAATTAAAAACCCAATAACACTACTCAAATTGAGGAATGATTGCCACACTTAGCAGCTGATACTAGTAAACTAGATGCCTTAAATAATTTTGTATTTTTTGCCTGGAAACTTTAAGCCTAATTCAATACTGGGGTTCCCAACTCCCCCGTGGGGTGCCATACTTAATACCTATGTTTATTATGAATAGGAAGAAGTATATTGTAGTGTTGAATTAAGTAATTAGTACATAATGAAAATTATATATTTGTTAAATGATCTCTTACCTAGATGAGTTACATTCGGTAAACTTTTTATTTTCTCCGTCAAACAACCAATGTTTAGGAAAGGCTGTAATTTTCTCTAAGTATATCAGAAAGCAATGTGTTATGCAGTTCTATTTGGCAGAGTTGCTTATTAAATATTTATGAGTGTTAAATAATAATGTAAGTATCTACAATTATTGTGGATGGATAAAACATGACCTGTGCATATAATATAAAAACAAACATCATATTTTTTTTTTTAGATTACTACTCTTTGCACAATTAACCTGAATAAAAATTCCTTTGGCAATTATCTACAAAATAAGTGACTTACCTTTGTTTACAAACATTGTTTGAGTAGCTAAAAACAGAGAGTTTTGCAACAATTTAAGTCTTTCTTATAGGAATTATGAATTTAGATTTGCCTGAAATATAATATTGAGTAATCCACTTACCAGTATATGATGTGGAACTGTAGGAATCGGCAGAAGATGCCGATAATGATCTGCTTCTATATCTCGCAGATTTCTTCAATGCGCCAGATTTCCCGCGCTGGCCCTCGAATTTTACAGCAGCTGCACCAGCCTCGGTGTTCCCGCCACGCACCTGGCCGGGGTCCGTCACAGGACTATCACTCGGCACATTAGCGGCCGCAACACTTTCTTTCCTATTCGAATTCAGCTGGTTCGGCTCTCCATGACCGTCAGACATATTTGAATTTTTATTTTTTAAATATTTTTTTTCTAATAATAATTTAATTAGAATTTACGGTTTTCTATAGTAAAACCTCTCCACAGTTGTACACTTTATTTTTATTACGATTTTTTCCAATAGTCGCACTCAAGAACGGTGAAATAAAAATATCAATAATAAAAACAGCAGTGCAAACAACCGCAGTGGCGATTAAAATAAATTTGAAGATCGAGAGAGCACTTCGCGGTATAAAAATAAATTCATATGGTAGTGTGACGTTATTTTGTTATCGGTAAAGTCATGAAAAACAAAAAAATCAAATAGAACAGATGGAAAATACAATTTTTTCAGATATCCGCCCGAGCAAAAACGCACACCCCTCTTCCATGCTTCACCCCCGAAACTGAAATGTCATTTTTCGATCGGCATTCAGCCAGGGATTGCATTAGCACTTTGACGATAAACCGTAAAGTAAATGATTTCATTTTTAAGTTCCGATTATTCATAAGAGAATGATAAAATTTAACATTCATGAGAAATGTTTTAGAAAAACCTATATAAATTAATGACTTGCCACCATCATATTTATCTTCAAGATTTAGCACGGTTATCCGCTACGAAAACAAACGCATTAGGTAAGTTATAGCCACTAATGATGTTAAAAGTAACATTTGTGTAACTTTAATATAAATCCCAGTATTTGTTCATATCATTGCAAATTCATGTTTTAGTTTCGTAGACAGAGAATATCTCTGTCTACGTTTAGTTTACTTCCCTTTCATTTTTTGTTGCACATTCTATGAATGAGAAACCGGTATTACCGGTTTATAGTCTGTGAAAGTTTTGTTAAGAAACTCCTACGCACATCACTAAACTCGCCAATATGGAAGTGAAACGTATGTCAACCTACTGCGCGACCAAACAACTAGGAAATAAATAACTCAAAAATACTTTCTATTATTAAACTTGGTGAGTAGTTATTTTCAAAATCAATAATTAAACTATTGTTTCACAAATTTCACTGAAAACCATCAATTTTTATGCGCCATTCACAAATGGAAATGTACCCGTCGTCATCATAGCATTCGCCGGCGAACAAAGATATTTTTAAAAGATACATAGCCTATAAATATTTAAATCACATTCGAAAGCGTTGTAAACAAATCCTTTTTAACATATCCGTTGAGTTTTCATTGATGGTTTTCCTGTATATTTTTGAAAACATACATGCGTGACATTTTACAGTTGTCATCATGTTTACATGTCATGCATTTTTATTATTTAATGTAGAGGAAAGGTGTTAGAGCGTGTCTATTTATCTAAACAAGCGTCATAACTTTGTGATAATGTCGTGTAAATAGTTGTTTTTGAGATATTGAGCCAAAGCTGAAAATCTCGTATCTCTCAATCTCGCTAATAGATTGAACACACGCTTTGACATGTGCAAAGGTACTCTGTGATGTGCAATTTCGTTTCTTTTTCCTCATGTCAATGAAAAGAGTCGTCTTTCAGCCTACGACTTCCAAAATTTCAGTTGTTCTTTCCTTTTCGTTTTTAATTTTCTTAAAAATTGAGCACACAAGTAGGTACATTAGTACTCTTCAACACTTACTCAAATGTTTGAATTAAAGAACTACAGGAATGTATCAGCTACCTATTATTGTGTGTAGTTATAATAATAATTAAAATATGAGGATTGAGCTACCAGTCTTACCAAGGGGTATTGTGTTACCCAGTAACTGGGTTGTGGAGGTCAGGTATATAGCTGCATCTGTTAAGACTAGAAGCTGACCCCAACATAATTGGGAAAAGGCTCGCCAGGTGTATTATATTAAATCAAAACAGCTGCTGCCATACCTACCACAATGTCTTCTAATCCCCAACACAAAACACATACCAAAGCCCACACAAGATCATATATATGAAGCTAATACAATCTGTTTTTCCTTCGTTCCCAGGTTTCCATGGATTTAAAAAAGGTATCATTGTTATGTTCTTTCTCACACCATTTCACCACCATCATTCTCCTGCCCGTATCCCCATATATTTGTGGTCGGTACAACATGTCTTTTTCTTCCATTATTCGCTATTAGTCGTCATCTCGGTAGTCACTTCCTTTCTAGCCATATCATCGTTGACATAGTCCATCCATCGTTTCTAAGTATCTGTGGATAACGAAAAAATCATGTAGTTTTTAAAAAACTCGCCTTTTATAGGTGCAAGTTCGGTAAATATCGTCCTCCTGACATCATCCCAATTTATTGTGGTCAGTCCAACATGTCATACATCTCTATCCGTTGTTAACTAAGTAGTGATACTCCTTACTAGCCAAATCATCATTACACAATTCATCCATCACAATTACTGAGAAATGCGTTCACTGACTGGACAGGGTCCACGCAATCTGTGTGGTTCCTCAAAGATTATTTATTATTTTCATGTGCCCATGGAGTGTCTGGCCCGTTCTTCTCCAGAGAAACTTACTATGCTTTGGAATGGGCAACTAACTTCATCTTTCTGAATGACAAACTCATTTGACAGTTCAAAAGTGCCTGTAAATCGTTGAATTGAAAAAAATGCTTTCAGTTTGACAGTTATGCTACAGTGACAGGAATAACTCTTAGCCAAAGTATGTGGTAATGTTTATAGATATCGGCTTCAGGGTCATTCCTTGTCCTATGGTTCACGGTATGAATTTTTAACTATCATAGCAATTGTTTAACTACTTTAACAATTATAGTGTCTGCTTTGCAGAGAGAGAAAGTATGAAGTTTCAAAATTGTTTTATCAATAAAAACTTGCTAATTTTCTTATTTTGCACCACGGACAAACAAAGAATGTGGGACTAAACTCCGTTAAGAGAAAACTGAGTCCCATATATGTGTCAGTGTTGCCGTTTGCGCACATATGGCCGACCAATGTGTGAATGTGTGCGTACCACGATCTGTACGAACAGCGAGCTGGCCGATATGAGTGACACAGTTTTTTGTTAGTGAGAATCTGTGCAACTTGTTTTGTTTGTCCAAGTTTTACACATGAGCTTTAATATTATAACTTTTATAACCAATACAAATATAAACTTCTGTTGTTGACACTTTTAAGGAGCCTAAGGTAGCCCGCACGGAATTTATATTTTTAAGTTTTTTTCTCAGCTCAGTATCACAAATGGTCTAAATAGACCGCTTTAGTAGAATCTTAGGTTAATAATATGAATCATATTAGAATCTTAGTGAATTTATAACAAGCAATTCATTTGTACGGAGATTCGTTAAATGGTTCACAAGTTATGAATTACTTTAGCGTCAATTAGCAGAATCAAATGATATTCCTCTCCTCAAGAGTAACATCTTGCAATTTATTTCGCAGATTTTATTAAAAAATACTGATATGTTGGCAGATTTAAGACTACAAAGACTAATGATCTGTTGGGTTCTAAATATGACGCCTTAAGAGCGTTTATTCCTTATGAGTGGCAACGTCGCAATTTAGTGTCATATTTCGTGGTTTTCAATTTTTATCATTTAATCGGAGCTATATTTAAAAAATCTGTTTAATTAACTTTTTAGAATTACGTGAAAGTGTTTAAAAAGTAAGTAACCGTAATGCTTACAGTTATTTTACAATGAAAATAACGCCCTGCAAGTTTCCAATGTATTATTTGCATATAAATAGAACTGCAAACGCAACGATTTCTTACCTTTTACACAGTTTTCACATAATTCTAAAAAGTTAATTAAACAGATTTTTAAAATATAGCTCCGATTAAATGATAAAAATTGAAAACCACGAAATATGACACTAAATTGCGACGTTGCCACTCATAAGGTATAAACGCTCTTAAGGCGGAGATTTCTTGAAAAACGTCAAAAAGGTGCTTTTTTAAAGCAGTATATCTCTTAAACCGTAAATAATTTTATCAAGAAAAAAAAACATGATATTTTCAAGTATTTTTTAATAAAGTGATGGAACTCAAAACAATTAAATATACATTAATGCATTAAAAAAAATGTTCAAACTCAATGACTTTAAAAGCAGTTTATCCTTTCAACAACAATTATAATTATAATTAAAAATATAGGTACCATAAAATGTCAAATGCCAAACTGCATGCAGTGATGGATTATATTTTTAGTCCTATCAATAGCATTTTTGTAAATAGAGAATAGCTTCTTAATTTGCAATAAATTACCAGCTTTATGTCATCGCGCTTCTCTTTCTTTTCTATAAGTCTAACAGTGACCGCGCTTTAGCTGTTGTCAGCCCCTTAAATACAAATCGAGATAGTACCAATACCACCAACCTAACGAACTGCCTACCCCTTATCAAAGCGATTAAAAGCGTGATTATATGCAGTCAATGCCCCATTCAACCTTGTTTTACTCCCCAAGGTTACGAGTATCTCATATAATAACAATCGTTTGAGATATTCTATGAGCTCTTAGATAATTTATGATAATTTATTTCTTAATAAAAACTACTGCAATAACTTGTGACGTAACGCCTTTATTTCGCACTAACTTCTGCCCGCCACTTCGTCCGCGTTTCTTATTCCTCCGCCCCACCCCGTCGCATCGCATCGCCTGCCCACGCTATTACTTCGTTTTCGCTCAGCGTTCTTTCTGACGTTTTTTCTTTTTGCACGTCTCTTAAGAATCCTAGCGCGATGGTAAATAGCCTTCCTCAAGAATTCGGCTATCAAATGCAAAAATAATCCTCTAAATCCGACAGGTAGTTCCAGAGATTACCCCCTACATACAAACTAACAAACAAACAAATTTAGCCTCTTTATAATTATTTATTTATTGTTTTTATTATTATTTATGTACACACAGCAAAACAGATACAGATACGACATATTATTAGAATTGAGTACAAAGGTACTGCTTATTTCTTAAGGAATTTCTTCCAGCAGACCAGCGAAAGGAGAAATGAGAAAGAAATGTAGACAATAGTGTGTGACTGCACGAGCAGTGGTGGCCCATTGATAACGGCCGCGACTTACGAGTTGCACTCCGTGGGTTCGACATACGAAGATTTTACTCTCTAACAACAAAAGAAATGCGTTTAGTTATACAACGCTTTAACCGACTAAAACAAAGGAGGTTCTTTGTAAACTGTAGTATCTTTGTAGCTGTCAGCTTTTTCAGTCTAAAGCTGGGTTTCCTAAGAAAGCAGTTGCGTCATCTCTGTCTCGAATCTGTAATTTTCACCAGTATTTGACATTAAGGTCAAAACGCTCGTGTCTTTGGACAGCCTTTATTGTGACCTTTCACCGCTTTCTCAGGAAACCAAACCTTTACCGGATGCAGCTGAATACCAGTATTTTACATGGAACCACTGTATATCTGAACTCCACAACCCAGTTACTGGGTAACATGATACTTAATGCTTCTAAAGGTACGAACGGAACGGTATCGAGAAAAACATTACCTCTATAACGTATGTGATTGATGGTCATACAGTATGTATGCTTTCAACATCGAATGAAGTTGCAAAACACCACCCGTCTTATTACAAAACACGATCTAACTTTAGTCCCAACCTACACATTCGATTTAGTTTTTGTATTTGGAACTTTATGCCGACTTTAGTAAAGTTCTTAATACAAAATTGACAACCTAAGACCGGACTAAGTTGACAGTTTTGTAAAAGGAACTGTATTTCGATTTCAGTTAGGTTCTTATTTCAAAAACAGGCTTGATGGTTTAAACCATGTCAAAAGAAAAACCTTGTTTTGTAATAAGACCGCACATCATGTTGTTAAGCTGCTGCACCGTGACTCATAGAACGCCCATTTGTTGCTAAGGAAACACTCACACGTGTTCGTTTTGAACGCATACGGAACGAAATAAACACGGAACGAAATAAACCGTTCTGTTGGCAAAATGCTTCTTTTAATCAGTGATATGGGTTGATTCGTTTTGGCATAACTGAGCCCATTCATAACTTCTGGCTGTAATACAAAGTCCTTGTTTTCAAGTGATGTTATTTCTGCTTAAATGATATGTGTATTAACTCTATGGTTGTGTAAATTATGACAAAGTAGTATTGAAAGTCAAACATGTTTGAAGTTGTGGCACAAACTGCCGATCTATCTGTAAAAATTTAGGTGAAGGGAGCTGTCAACAGTGGCTTTCCCTAAAATGAGGTGGAATAACAGCTCACTCCACCTTCGTTTTCTCGGTGAGAAGTGTGGGCATTAAAGTTGTTTTTCCAAAAACACATTTGTGTTTACATGTTTGGAAACTAAATGGCGGACACAGTATATAGACACTTCCAAAATTACCTCTTCTCACACACCGCTAAATACCCCCATTTTTCTTGAATTCCAGCTAGTTATAATGTCGAGTGTTGGCCGCGGGAGAGGGTACACCGGCCGACATCACTTGCGGGAACAGCGGCCCGGCGACGATCGAGACGCTGAGTCCGACGCCGCGAGGACATTAGCTGAACTTAGTCCGCGATCTACTGGTAAGTGTCACTTGTTGAACAGAGTACCTATATTCTTCAATGTAAGAGGTTTCACATCTTACCACTGCATGAGCGCAGACGCATTGCTGATGTGACGTACTTATTTAAAATCGCAAATGGTATTATAGATTGCCCCGAGCTGTTAAGCTGCTTAGGATTAGTAACACACTGCAAATTCTTTCGCAAACCTAGCCTGTTACATGCCCCTCATTCCAAGTCCACGTACAGGCAGAATTCGATTCTGATCTGTGCGAGCAGAAGTTTTAATAAACTGTCCGGTGAACATGATTTGGATATATTCAATACCAGTGTTTCTCGGCTTAAGCATTTGTTGGTGGAAAGCTTTTTTACGGAAAAGTAATTGTTTACGTCTAAATTATTTTTAGTTTGTAAATGTCGTTCGTATACAATTTTTTCCTAATTTATGTAAAAGGTATTTTGTACCGACATTTGTATTTTTTTCTCGTTTTTAATTTTTTTTTTTTGTGTTTTTCTGTGGAAACTTGTAAATGGCCTTCAGTTGCATATTGTTTAAGTACACTGTATACCTATTATAGCTGTAATTTTCACGTAAAAAAAAAAAAAAAAATTATGCTTAGTCACCTGTCACACCGTCGACAACAAAGTTCTCGCTCAAGAAACGATTGTGGGTCGCACGTAAGTAAAGGGATTCATGAATATTGATAGTTGATCGCTGACTGTTCATACCGCCGGCGAGTACACGTTTGTCGCAGCGATAAGATCTTTAAAGAGAGTACTCGCTCAGCGACGCTCGCTTGGCGGGCATAGCACTCGCTGAGTGACTCGCGCTTGGTACACACAGCAGCAGGTCAAGTTACCACGAACTGTCAAATTTTCTGATTCGATTTGGAACTTAACCTTCAACATTTTAAGGTTTTAAACCTTCATCATTTGGAGAAATTTGACAGTTTCGTATAACCTGATGTGTTGGCGACTGTACATAAGCGAGTAATCACTCGATGCTCGCCAACTCGCCTTTAGTCTCTAGCTCTACTCGCTATCAAGCGACTAGCTATCAACTATTTTCTCGTTCAAGAAACCTATCATACAGAGCGAGTTCTCATCGGGCTTTGTGAACCGTCAGCGATCAGATACAGAAGCTTTGGATGCGTTTCCACTGAGTCTTAGAGGACACATGCAGGAATCGACCTGTCACATTGGTTATTAAGTATAATAATAATTGTTTTTTTGTCTCTATTTGGTCGACTGCTGCACGCCACCGCTATATTCCTCTCGTTTGTACCTTAGTGTGTACGCACTATTATAGCCAGTTTCCTGGTAACTTATCTGGTACATAGTGCCGGTCTGGACACTGAAACAGGCCTTGAATAAGTCAACTTCTTTCACCTCTGCAAGAAACGTCAATAAGTCATGTCGTTGTTGAATAATTGGATAGAGGCAGCGAGGTTGTAGGACAATTCATATGTACTGTCTAAGTTTTTGTTGGACATTAATGGAATTATAGGTATTTTTATCTCACGAAGCGACGCGCTCTTTACCAAGTGTACAAAGACGCTGTCAATGTGTGTGTAAGTAAGCAAGCGCAGGAGCTCTCGGTACCGTCCGAGACAATGGCGAAGTCGGAAGTGAGCGACTGAGCGTTGTGTGTTAGTCATGTGCTGATATTACTCGTCTTCACGCACACATTCTCAGAGGATTTGTACACTTGGTTACCACAAGTAAAGCGCGCGTCGCTTTGTGAGATAGAAACTACTGCACGAATACTATAGCACGGAATTATCATTTCTACAGTATTTTTATCTCGCCCCGTACCTATACGAAAAAGGGGCTGACTGCTAGCAATAGTCAGTACGTCGGATTTGCAGAAGAAGGTATTATTATACTCGTTTTATTTCTGTTTTTAGGGCTCCAAAGTGAGTGCCAGTCACTCATAAACACTAATTAGGTCAGCAGGTAGGTGCGTAATCGGGATTCTGAGCCAAACTAAGATGAAAATCATTCGGCGTTTCACTGTAAGTTATCATCAGTGATCGGATAATCGGGCGCTAATATACCTAAACTTCTTCCCACGAAATAATAATATGGACATTACTTTCTGAATAAATAAGTAATCCCGGGTTCCCGGGATTGAACAATTTTGTAAAAACAACTTTAACAGACTTAATGAAATTATAGCAGTGGTTATTTTGATTTAGTATCTTTATTTTATTCAAAACAAATAGAATTAAAAAAAAATGTGCACTATGTGGTCAAGTAGTGGAAATTGATTTATCTATTTAGCAGATTACGATTAGTGATCGAGTCGACTAATTTGTTGTATTATATACTAACAGAAGATTAAAAAATATGTTTTTTTTTTTTCACGAGTTCTGACTATATTTTGTATGCAGGTAACATTTTTAGCAATCTCAGGAATTTCAAAAGATTCCGGCATCCGGGATTCTGAAAGGCATGTCCGTATTATTCTTTCGTGGGAATAAAAGTGAAGTTTAGGTACATTAGCGCCCGATTATCCGATCATTGGTGATAACACATAATAATAATAAAACTAAAGGAATTGTGAAATTATCGGAAAATACTTCTTAAACTTGAGATTGATAACAAAATAGGAAAATAAAATTACAAGACGAATAATACTGCTAAGATATTAACAATATTTATATTAATCGACATAAAAATGAGGTCATAATGGAAAGTATAGCTTTGAAAATAAAGTAAGTATTAAAAGGTGAAGAGTTTACAAAATATACATATACAACATGGAACGTAATTAACGCACACCCTCAAACACCCCAATTAGAATATTATGTTATAATCATAATATATACACTTAATTTTTAATTTAACATGTATATGCATTGTTATTTATTAAATTAGTTATACCAATTCTGGGAGAAATTTATGGTCATACTACTACGCACGCAGCGCACACAGTCGCACAAGCAGTTACCGCGCCGCTCGACACAACACAACGAAACTACGGAAAAAGCCGACAATTTGATACACGATTGTTTACGTTAAAGAAATATTATGAAACATTAACCGACGACGTCCGAGAAAAGAATTGTTTATTTACGGTCTATGTCTAGTAAACATTATGATTGCGTCTTTCCATCACACTTTTCAGGCTTTGGACTGTCGACTCTGAATAATTTCGTTTATTGAATATGATACAATGCCAATCGGCAATGAACTGCTGAAAATAAGAGGCGGTACGACAACATTATTCAGAGACGGCATGTTTAAAAGATTGAATCAAAATATTTAAAGTAATTTAAAAAATCAAATAACTTACATACTGATGGCCTAAACACTCATACGACGTTGTCTTTTTAACACACTTTCAAAATGTCCACCACCTTGTTCAATACATTTTAATGCCCGTTTTCTTAATTGATGTTTTAATTTAGAAAGCACTTCAGTGTCATTTCTCACTATTTCAAAAGCGTTCACTATCCTATTTTTTAGGTCCTCGGCACTTGTTGTATCACTAAAATAAACTAACGATTTAATTCGTCCCCACAAAAAAAAGTCAAGAGGCGTCAAATCAGCTGATCTGGGGGGCCACTGGATAGGGCCGCCGCAACCGATCCAGCGCTCTCCAAACTCTTCATCAAGGTGCTGCCGAACACTTCTAGTGAAATGGGCAGGGGCACCATCGTGTTGGTAGAATACCTCTTGTAAATTATGAAGAGGAATGTCTTCTAGCAGCGTAGGTAGAGTTTCTCGTAAAAACAGTAAATATGCGTCTCCTGTTAATCTTTGTAAGAAGACTGGCCCCAGTATGTGTGTACCAATGACACCGGCCCAGACGTTAACTGAGAAACGGTGTTGGAAGGAATCCACTCTGCATGCGTGAGGATTTTCGTGCATCCACAAATGTGTGTTATGTTGATTGTACATCCCCACGCGTGTGAATGTACTTTCGTCGGTCCAAATTATGTTCCGCTGCCAATTTTCTAATAACCAGCGGCTGAACTGCAAACGTGGTACGTAATCGTTTGGAGTCAACTCCTGGCATCTTCTGAGGTGGAATGGATGTTCTTTATCACCACGAAGTGTTCTCCACACATGCATATGACTACATTCAAAGTGTGGCGCTGCTTCTCGGGTACTGGCATGGGGATTCTCATCGAAATAGTCCAGGATTTCGTTTTGAAGACGAGTACGTGTACGCACGTTGGCTCCCCTATCGATGGCTGTGTTTGGACGGAACGTTCCGTGGTCGCGAAGCCGCTGAGTAGCAGCTAACATTGTCCTGCGGTCCACTCTTGTACCATACCTTTGGTTAAATGTTCTGCAAGCTAGAGCCACATTATCACCACACGTTGCCAAAGTCCTCACCATTTCGGTATACTGAACATTAGTGTATTGGAAAGACATTGCGCGCGAAAGAATTATTTGATAACACTAACTACGTAACTTCTTTCCACTAATATTGCCCGCGCGTGACTAATGTTGAAAGTTGACTAAACTTGAAAGGGAACGAAAGTAAGTAGGTGGTTTATCCACGGAGCAATTGTATTTGCTCCGTGGGTTTATCGGTGTCCTTTGTCCAGTTCCTGTTAGTGTGTGCGTGCGGTCAAATCGCTAAGTTTACAATGCATTTGTTAACGTTCTTGGAATAAGGTTTATTTTTCTTTATTTTGTATTGAATGATGGAATTTTTATGAATACAAATAAAACTGCGATTTTAAAAGTCTTATTACTTTGACTTACGGTCCATTGTTGGTCTACCATCAGATAATTTGGACCAACATCTGTATCTGGTTGTCAGACTATCGGGATTTATGCGATAGCTATTTTATTTATACACTAGCCTTTGCCCACTGCTTCGCCCGCGTGGAGGTGGGAAATGATCCCACGGTATCGTACAACAGCGGGGCGAGCACGGTCTCTGCGATAGGCTTGAGTCACGCATTTTATCACAGTCTGGGAAGACTGTGATAAAAATGTGTGAGTCAAGCCTGTCACAGTAGGCCGTGCTCGCCCCGCAGGGATAAAAAGCCTGCTACGTCCTAACCTAGTTCATGGTCTACCTGTGTGCCACATTTCATCGAAATCCGTTCAGCCAGAAGGCGTGAAAAAACAGAGTGTTACCTACTTTTACATTTGTAACATTCATTTCTCCCGACCGAATTTCGGACACGGTGGCCGATATCAACGGAGATTAGCCAACTATTATAGTCCACGAGCGTGTGCGCCAATACAGGTGAATTCTCTGTTATTTTACTCAAATAGTCTGATGGGACGGCAATCTGATATTCGCGGGGAGTGATCAGAGGGGCAATTCCCGTATTTTTAAGACCGTTCGCATTGGCGATACGTGCGCGTGGCACGGGGAGTCACATCTCGAACTTCCAAACTCCCCGGGCTGGTACTAAGAAATTTCTAATGGAAAAACCCAGCAACACTTTTCCCGACCCGGGTATCGAACCCAGGACCTCTCAGTAGTCGCTCTTGCGACCACGAGACCAACGCGGCAGTTAAAACATTAAGTATGGACACGACAATATGCTTCTATGTCGGCGACGTCGCGTCGCGACTCAAACCGAGAACTTTTTAATTTATTATTAAACACGTACTTAAAAATAAACCCTCTTTTCAGACCCAACAAGAATGGAAGTGAAACGCGAGAGTGAGAGGGAGACGGTGGAGCCTGAGAAAGAGATAGTAGCAGACAAACAGGAGAAACAGTCTCCGGTTGAAGAGGACACCACTCTCAAAGAGATGCTGCGCGTTGACGAGCAATATGTACCGCTGTTGACACTGGTGAGAAACTTTTACTACACGATATAAATTACACTAAAAATTTGTTATCACACGTCAGTATCCCACTATTCAAACCGGTATAAACAAATGCAGTATGAAACTGTTGTGTGATTTCAAAGAAGAAGGGTCAATGCTTATACAAAATGTACCCTGGCTCGACACGAAATAGACATAATCCATTTTTTTGTTACATGTAGTATAACAAAAATATGTAGTTTTTATAATCAATATCAGTGGCTAACATATAAATGCATTGCTTTGTATTTTCTTCAGGTGCAGTACGAAAAAAATTTTTTTTTACCCACTTCCCTTGGGCTCAACCTCTTAATAGTCCTAATTATCGTACTGACCTTTCCCGGTAAACAAGCAGACATTTATTGGGTGGTCAACGAGCGGGTAGTTCATCGAATGGAAAGTGGTCATCGTCTATGAACATGTGCAATACCATTCATATCGCAGATGCGTTGCCATCCCAGCAACAACGCTGAAATGTCTCATGTGTTTCTACTTACACATCCACACCCAACAGCAGCAGGAAAAAAACTTCTTCATTTGCCAAATAAAGTCCCCCCTTATGAAAAGAGGAGGCCTTTGCCCTTCAATGAGACAATAATAGGCTAGAATATTGTTTATTTATTTGCAATACAATATAACAAGCCCACGAAGGTAATTGTGATGATAATCATTTAAAAAGGTTAAACCTGTAACCGTTTGGCCCTCTTTTTACAATTTTCAAAAAAAAAAAGCCTTTGGCGAGATGCGAATGATGCTAAACTTGTATGTCCTTGATTTCAGCTGGAGCAATTCTCTCCGGGTGAAGACGGCATTCAGTTCAACAGGAAACTGCGCCACTTTGAAACCACCGTGTCTTCGTTGTGCCCTGATGAAGCGCGTCTGCAGTAAGCACACAAGTTTATTAGTTGTCGGTTTCGAACTGTACTGTTGCATTTTGGCGTAAATAACTTGATTCCAGGCAACCATTAAAACTATGAGCACTGAGGAGTAGAGAATACGGAGCCGAAGAAGCCAGAAATCGACATAGATAACAAAAATAGTTGTACTGACTGGACAGGTCCATTCAAATCTGTATGGTTCTTTCCTCAAAAGACCATTTCAGACACTAATCTACATGGTCTTCACAAGATCTTACCAAGATTATGTCTGGATCCAAAGGAGATTGACCCGAGTTTTTTTCGGCATTTCATCTCGGGGGTAATCAGATAGGAAATGTCGACTCCATCTGGCTTTTTTTTTATATATGACTTTTAAACGTGATTCCGTTATCCTATTTACAGAATAAACTGTTTTTTTTTTTGTCAAGGTGGAGTCAAAATGTTATTTTTTTCATGCATTAATCTACCTCTTAAATTACAGGTTTACGTAAACTGTTTAAGTTGTCCTGGGTTCATTAATCCTTAGATTTTTTTGGCTAACATGGGCAATAATTATCCCCCCCAAAGGACCCTCCGATTTTTGGATAAATAATCATAATTCCCTCTGTTTCCAGCCAAGCATTCGCCACATTCCGAGCCGCCGCCCTCCTGAACGCGGTCACAGCGCGGAAACTAGCCGCCGTCGGTGCTTCCTTCACGAGACAACAACGACAGCAGCTGTTGAGAGGAGCCCTCCTCAATGTTGTCATGCAGGGAACCTTTGCTAGTAAGTGTCCATCTTCTACTATTGGCTATAATTGCGTATTTGATTACTATCAGAAATATAAATGAATTAATACTTTTTCATCGATATTACTAAACAAGACTAGGAGGAGGTTCTCAATGTGGTTGTATTTTTTATTCTTAATGTTTGTTACCTCAGAACTCCGTCGTTTATAAACCAATTTGAAAAATTCTTCTTTTGTTTGTTAAGGATATTTATACATATAGGGTGGTCCCATATAAATTTGGTCAAGTTCTGATGAGTGGTTTTTGAGTTAGCTTTAAAAAAAAAACAATTTTAATCACTTAGTGTATATTGATGATGTTATAATAACTATCCCTCACTGTTATATACATAGCAAGTAGTGGTATACGAATTTGTGTGGGGCAGGAACCACGACTGAAAAGTGAAAATTAAAGACTATTACAAAAAAAAGCAACCGCCTTCAAAAAAACACTACAAAGTGCAAAATAACTTTAATTTCGGAATTCAGTGGCAAAAAACGAAAATACAAAACCAAAGACTTCCGAAATTAAAGTTATTATTACTGTATTTTTGAATTAATTCTACCCTTGACACGCGAAACGATCATTGTACTGAATGGCATTTATGTATTGTGACGTCAGATATTACGAGTGCTGTCTCTGTCTAGCGTAAACATTAAAACGCAATATAATTTGCGATTTCTTACTATCCAGGGTCTTCAGGGTATCTGAGTTGTGGCGGTCTTATAGGCAGTTGTGACATGTAAAATACTGGTATTTAGATGTATCCGGCGGTTAAACTGGAAGCCGACCCATATGTAGTTGGAAAAGGCTAGACAGATTTAAGTATCGAGGCTCTTTAAATTCAACAATGCTTACTGGTTACATAAAAATGTTGAAGTCAGATCAGAGGTCCCCAAACGTTTTATCTCATAGACCACTTGCCATGTTTTTCGGTTTTGGGTAGACTAAAGCTAAGCAGGGGCTTAGCTAATATTGCATTTTTGAAAATTCACCAGTTTCAAATGTGATTTGACTGATGTCTAACTTTAGTGAGATGTAGAAGAAAAAAACAACCTACGACCTACAGGTCGTCGTCGACCCCTGGGGGTCGATATAGAACACTTTGAGTATCATTGAGTTAGATAATAATAACTAATTATTGTATTTGTTAACAGAGCTGGATGTCCTGGAGCGGTCAAACCCACTGTTTCTTATAAATGCTACTAACCTCATGGGAGACTATTTTGCAGGTAATTAATTCAAAGCAATTAACTTTCTAATTCATACAGGTCAGTATCATTGTGGCTTGTGGCTAAGTAATAACAGGCGCACGGGTCGAGCGATCAGGTTAAGCTACGCTCGCCGCAGATGGGTGACCGTCTTTACATACCAAGACCCCTCCGTACCTCAGAAAGCACGTTAAGCCGTCGGTTCCGTCTGTCTTTCGTGGATCTTTGACAGACGCTACGGGTCGTCACAAGCCAAAAAATCTTGACAACCAGTCTTAACAAGGGGTATCGTATTAACCAGTAACTAATTAGTGGAGGTCTGATAGGCAGTCGCTCCATGTAAAATACTGGTATTCAGCTGCATCCGGTTAGACTGGAAGCCGACCGCAACCGCAAGTTGTGAAAAGGCTGGGCAGCAGAAGACTGGTCAGTATAATTTAACCGTAAAAAATATTAATAATTGTAATGGGTTTACTAATTACCGCCGCACACAGCAAAGTGTTGATCTACGAATATCTAGGGAATATGATATATAGGGAATATCTAGAATATCTATATATAAAGGCGCTGTCAATGTCAAACTGGTACCGTAATCGGAAGGTTGACTGTACACCCAAGCTAATGGTGGTTGATGATCCGGAAAGAGGAACCTCGTCACGTGTGGAATGATGATCTATACAAATAAATAACTTTTAAATGTCTGTTTGTAATGTCGAGATAACTACTTTTTGCTAAATGCATTTGATACCATCATCAGGATCGATTGGCATCAAAAAATGTTTTTTTGTAAAATGGCTATTTTCTTGCTAACTGTATTTTTTTTTTTTTGAAAATCTGTGAATGGGGATCAAAATTCCATAAAAAATTATGGATAGTGTCCTAAGACCATTTTCGTGTAGCTGCAACGGATAAGGTACTTCCCCTTACTGCCCCGCAGAAAGTTTCCACCCTATATATGTTTTTTTTTTGTTAATTTACCTTATCAAAGAATAAGCTAATAGACTTAAAATTACATTAATTATTATTATTATTATTATTATATCATTTATTTCGGGCTACGCCCATAGTGTTAGTAACAATGGTCTTAAATACTAGTGGTAGTAGTGTAGTAATATGTACATGTATTTAAAAAAAGAAATATGTATATAACAAAGTTTAATGAAGAAATGTTTACACTTATATTTTTCTTTTCAGAGGCACGCCTATGCAACGGCAACAAAGTGCACATCCTAGCCAGTCCACTGCTCCAGTACTTGCGGGCGTTGCTAGGCAGCGACGATATTAGGGCGCACCGCAGTCTGGCCACACAGGTATGTGCCTAAATCCGGCTATAACAAAGTAGTTTAAAAGTGTTTGTTGAAACATACTTACAGAAATAAAATCATTTATCATTTAGATTTTAGATAATTTTTTGTACTGGACCATACCTGGAAGCCCTCTGACTATGGAGATATTGAAGTTCCAACTTTTTGCCACGAAAACAAGTTTTAAAGGTTATAAATTAACTTTAAATACCCCCATGACTCCTGTACCGTTGCATGCACCCATAAGCAGAATGTTTTGCTTGCGTTACATTGCGCGCTACCGTAAACAGCGACAGTCACCAAAAATAAAAGTCGTTTATAATTAATAACATAATACAACGTGTTGTTTTGCATCCTCGTCAAATTTCAGGAGGCTGTTATGAAAGACATAAATAATCAAATAAAATTACGATACTGCTCAATAATTAATACATACTTGTTTTTTTAGGTATTTAAGTTTGACAGTATTTCAGAATACTCCACTTTCAAAGAACAAAATCGCCCCGTTGCGTATGCGGTAGGCAGTGTCGTACGACTATGTCGCTGTGTGCATGCGTTACAGTTACAGCGCAGTTACAGGGCGGTATCACACGGGCCCTACACATGCCGATTTCCGAAAAATACAAAAAATAAAAATAAATACCTACTTATTTTATTATTGATTCGTGTCGAGAATCATTAGCATAGTTACCTCCTCGAATTTGACGAGGATGCAAAACAACACCTTGTATATTATGTAATAATTCGTATATAATTGGGCTATGTAATGGGTTTTTTTTACATCCTGTATTTCTGAAGACAAACATCTGTTATGTTCTGGTTTCAAGGATATTAGTGCTGGTAACATTACGGGCAACTACTTGTGCTTCTAAGGTTGACAATGCATTGGCAAAACCTTCGGTATTGCAGGTGTCTGTGTATCACTCTTGGATGCTAGTTTCAATTTCGTATTTTAGTTGTGATTTCGTTTTTTCAATCAATGAAAACAACGATATGTAGGTTCATTCTGTCAAATAAAAATAACGATAATATCGTTATTTTTATTATTATTATTTATTATGTAGGTTCGTTCTGTCAAATTATTGTTACATATTAAATATAATTGTTACATTATTTTAGTTTGTTTAGAAAAATCCATGTTGCGCTGACCCCAAATAAATTGAGATAAGGGTAGGAGAATAGTTATGATGAATGATGGTAAAAAGGGGCACATATACAATAAATAACAATATAAATAGAGCAGAATTGCTAATCTGCTTGAACTAGGTAAAAGTAAATTTGCATGTTAACGGTTTTATTTGCAGACAAGAAGTACATCTTCTGTCATAAATCATAACTTAAGCGTTGGTCCGTAAATATTTTATTTAACATAGGTACTTAGTTTTCTATTTAATCTATTGTATAGAAATGGGCCTTAGAATGTAAATGAAATTGTGGCCAGACAGTTGACTTGCTGGGGAGTTTGTTGCGCCACTTCTCCCAGCTAAAGCACTAGGAAGCGGTGAAGGGAGGAGTGCGTTTTGGGGGACTGTCTTATGTAATTGTGCCATTCAAAAAGTGCTAATTCTCACCCTAATTTTAATATTTGAATTTTGATTTAAAAAAATCTTTCTACAAAGTCGTGTTTTGAGGTTGCTTTAGATATGAAAGTAATACCTCCCAATTCTTTTACAGCTTATGCAAAATGGCCGCGAGCTCCTCTCAGTCTTAGCCCAGGAGCTAGACGAGCTCTCAATCTCCATCCGCCTCCGCCTGTTATCGCCACCGCCAATAAGTACAATATGGCTACTCCTCTCAGCCGACCTCTGTCTCAACAAATTCCTCCCTCTACCAAACACACTGCAGCAATTCTACGCCGCCCACCTAGAGCTAACGACTGAAGAGAACTTCAGCGAAGTCAGCTACGGCTCTTGGAAAAAAAGCCCAGAAAAAGATGATTACCGACCAGATACCAACGAAATTGCTGAGAAAGTCAGCCAGAATCTGTCCCAAATCAGCCTCAATAATAATGAGGACACCAAGCCTAAATTAAGGCCGATCTTAGGCGCGGGAGCAGGGCTGTTAAGGCAAGAACAGGCGCTATCCGTAAGTCAGGATACTTTCGAAACTTGGACTGCAAAAAATAATTTGAACAAAAGATATGATTTGAACTCTTGGCGGCAGCAAGAGGAAGAGAAAAAAGAAGAAATTGAGTTCAACCAAACGGTCTTGCCCCCTAATGTGCAAGCCTTCCCTGTACCTGATTACCCTCCCCCTATAAACCGGTTTAATTACTCGGATAATTTTGTCAACTACCTACAGCAGGGCGATGGAGCGTATATACAAAGTCAGTATACAAATGTGGCTTTTAATCAACAAGGTGGTGATACTTTCCAGAATTTTCCTGAAAGAACTCCTTTACCCCCCACCAACACTGAGAGACCCCCCCCGGTAGTGGAAAGGGTCGCCCCAACCCCGGCCCAAGCAATACCTGAACGCGTGAACAACGAACTACAGAAAAACAGTAGCCGACGTCCCGTAGAAAATTGGAGAAAAGAGAAAAATGAAGTTACAGAGGACCCTAACAGGAATAGACAACGGAATTGGACCCGTCAGAAATCCAAAGATGAGATCAGCGAAGATGAGGATAAAGAGAAATATAAAGACCGGTCTACATCGAGAAATAGGGATGGTAGACCTGCAAGGATGAACCGTAGGAGTAGTGGGGAGGAGGAAGGGGGAACGGCCAAGACTCCCCCAAGGAGACATGTGACAGAGGTCCCCAGGAACACTAAGTATTGGGACCATGATGATCGGTGTGATAAAGATTACAATAGTTAGTAGGAGCAGGCTTTTTAGCCGGTAGGGGGCGTTGTGTGGAAAGTGGGGGACTTGGTGCACTATGGGGGACTGTAGCCCTATGGGGGAATGGAACCCTGTGTGATAGTGAATAAAATGTTTGTGTGATGCAGTTTGCTACATGGCTCAATGAGAGAAATGGTGAAATAAAACCATTATTTATCATGAAAATCTAACACTGCAGGATCAACTCTAAATTGGGGAAAACGATCCCAAACATGGGGGAATACGACCCCAAATAGGGTTTAAAATGAGCATTTTAAATTAAACTTACGCCATAAGACCTCTGCATCCATGATATATATTCACTATAACGCCATTATCTTTATGTCATAAGCAGTAAGGTAGCACACAACGCCATCTATGGTGTAATAACTAAATAATGGACTTTACCATAAAAAATTGGGACTTTTATAGTGAAATTAATAAGTGACAATGACACTATTTAGTGAAGTGACATTAGTACCAAAAGTGGATGCCAGTTGACAAATTTTAGTGTTAATAAAGTACCAATTATGTACCAAGCTGTTCAGTGTACCTATTTTGGTACCAGGTAGATCGCAGACCGATATGTTGGGTGTCTGATATCGTCTTGGATAAGGTAGTAATATAAATTTAACTTTGACCTACATTGTGTATGTCGATCGGGCACGGATATCGGACGGAGTAGTACATTAGAATTAGTTCAAATTGGACGATATATCGGACATCTAGAAAGTCGGTCGCCAGCGGTCTACGACGCCATTTAGACTATAATTCTCTAGTGTGTTGCATATAACATGATGAAAAACAAAATGTGTTCATAAAATCTTAGCAATTCGTGATTGTTTAACTTAATTAAATATTTTTTTGATTATGGTCTAAAGCTTGGGTTTCCCAGAATATCGGTGGCCGCCACATAACGGCCGCAGTGACGGTTGTCATAAACATGATGACAGCGGGGTTTGACATTACGGTGTCAAGAACGCTCTCTAGGTAAATACACCAACTTACTTTCATAAATAACGACATCACGTATCACGTATCATCACGATCATGATCACGTAAAGTAATTGCTTACAGTTTGCGCTGTTTGATACATATAAGATACTGTCTTTACTCAACTGTCTACCTTCTCAAATACTTTTTGTTTATATGTTCTCTTATAACCGTGAAAACTTTTAATTGGCCTTATTTTGTTACTCTCAATCGTGTAAAAGTGTCTAGCTGTAAGTTTTCCAAAAACTGTAAAATAAAATAAAACGTTTCAGTGATGTCATTCGCCGGTAAATTGCGGACGCTATGTGGCGGCCACCGCTCTTCTAAGAAACCGTTGCTTTTCACAAATAAATTGTTCGATATTGTCCGATTAATTTCGGACTCAACAGAACGCGTTTACTGTGATAAGCGGAGCCGAAACTATTCGGATAACCCCGAAAATTGAATGTAAGTAACTGTAGTCAATAATCATGAATGTTTCACGAAAGATATACAAGGCGGAGACGACAATTGGACAGTCAATTATTAAACTTCGGATATCTAATGACAGCAGCCCAAGCAGGCACTTCACTTTGTGTAAACATCTCCATCACCACTGCTCTCAAAACGGTGAAGGAAAGCATCGTGAGGAAACCGGCATGTCCTAAAACCAAATATTCGAAGACATGTGACATTTACCAACCCGCACTGGGCCCGCGTGGTGGAGCACGGTCCACTCCCTCTCATCGATAGGCCGGTGTCCCAGCAGCGGGAACATTATAGGCTGATTATACCAAATCCCAGTCTGCACTCAAAAATTCTACTTAATTTATCCAATATTTTAGTCACTAATACATTATAGCTGCTCAAAGATTGGCAAAACACATAGTCGGCCCATCAACTACTACTAGAAAAATGTTTGTTTGAAAAAAAAAAGAATTTTTTTATTTCTATGTCAGTAAGTAGTTCAAAGTAAATATTAGGAATTGTCAGTGTTTTTATTTACTGTCGGTACTAGTTGCGCCCCACGGTTTCACTCGCATAAGTCTCGATCCCGTGGGAATATCGAATACCAGGTCAAGGTCTACCCATGTGCCAAATTTCAGCCGTTTTATAGTGAAAACGTAACAAATAAAAGTATTTATTTTATAATTCCTAAATACTCTTCAAGCATTAGTATTGCCAGTGTCGTCTCCACATTGTATAATTGTATGCATGCTTTAAAATTATTATGTAAATGTGGGCTCGAAAGATTATTGTCGAGATTTTCTAAAAAGTAACGTGTCTTTTTTGTTTATTGGCAATTGGCTGGCCCCATATTATATGGGACCTAAACATAAATGGTGAATACGGGTGAACTATAGGTACACCTCTGCCTATATCTTCAGGGAAAGTAGGCTTGATGTAAGTTGACATACTTTTTGGTGATCTTCACAATATATCTTTCTCTATGAAAATTACAAAAATATAATGTAATTGGGCAACGATGTAATATTGTTGTTATTTTTTGTTAATTAACGTTAACAATTTAGCAACGGACTCTACTTTTTTTAATTAAAAAAGTCGTGTGCTAACTGAAATTACAAACAAAACTAATATTTAATTTAATCGTAGACAATTTATTATTAAATAACTAACCGAATTCTTAAGAAAGTGTTAAGTTTTCAAACGGCAGTTACATTCTATAGGTTGCGTGAAAATATTGCGATTTTTTGTCGCAGTTGCGATTTGTTCGCCTTATTCAATTTATGGTAAATTCCACGTCATTTCAAACTTACATATTCAACTAATCAAAAAAACGCAATTGCGGCAAAAAGTCGTATAGTTGGAACGCCTCTTATGTAACTTAATCTTTTAGTTGCTCAAGCCCTTAGTTTCAGAACATGACACCAATAGAAGAATAGCAATATATTTGTGATACATTATCCAAATGATACAAATTATATATAATCATTGGATTATAGGAAGGCTTTTGGACTAGATCGGTGGCAGTAGGCCAAAATAGAAATATGATAAAGAAACTTTTTTATTTATTTATTAATACAGGGTTGCACGGTCATTGATTGAACGAACCATGGCCTCGGTACATGATTCTGGAACGCATTCCGTTGAAATTACGCCACATTTGTATGAAACAACAGCTTTTTTGGTCGAAAAATTTCTACGCATTACCTCTGAGATCATGTGCTAAATTCATGGTTACAGTTTGATGCCCTGCCGCCCTGTATACTTTATTGTACATCAGAAAATACATTGAACATACAATGGGCGGCCTTATCGCTTTCTGCGATCTCTGCCAGACAACTTTGGAGACCTTTTCAATTCATGTTTAAAATATTTTATTCCACATAAATCTACATGGGCGGGCACTTCAGTAACGTCAGAAGCTAGGTGCACGGTTCCAATTGGTAGTTTCCTATGCAGAAGAGCCGGTAAGGAACTCCACGGTTACTCTTTTAAAAATAATTGGCTTTTAGAGTGCAATAGTGTTGTTTAAACCTCTCAGGCATCGACAAGTAATCAATTTATAGTTATTTGGGATTGAAGACTGCAAAATACTACTAATCCTTGCATATAAATGAATGTCGCTTTTCGTGTCTATCTGAGTGACCGCGTTTTTCTTCAACTCCGCAACGAACTTTGATTGCATCATTTAAATATCCATACTATTTTAATTTAAAAACAAAATAATTGGAAACCTAGGAACCGAACCTACATAGGACATCCCTTTACCGTGATCATGTTTTCAGTTAATTTAATATGCATGGTCAAATACCTATAGTAAGCGCGTTATCAACTGAGTCGTCGGGCCATAAATCATTTCCCTATGTCTATCTCGATTGCACTTACGGGCCTTATGGAGCCGCTTAGTGAAGGGCGTAACAATAAAATAAATATATCTATAAGTAACGTTTATTTATCGTATCTTGTGTGACTCATCGACACCATGTGAGCAGGTAGCCGTTTACCGATAACGGTCCCGGCGCGCTGCACATTCCTATTTCTATTGACATTTATGGCCTCACGACTCAGTTGATAACGCGCTGACTATAGCAAAACCTCACAGACATGATAGGTGTTGATATCTAACGATGAGACACGTTTGTGAAAGCTTCCTATACTATTTTGCTGCGCCCTAGAGGGTCTACCTTGATCACATAATTATAATTTTAAGTTACGATCTAAGTACACACTGGAATGCAAATATACTAATGAGTATTGAAGTTTAGCCACGGCCACCGTGGCCACCGTGTTAAGTCCAAGCCATATATAAAATTAGTAAAATATTTCCATTAGTAGTTTTGTCATTGTATCGCGTAGTAGTTCCTTAATTCAGACTGAGAAAACTCGGAAGTCGGATCAGTGATACTCGAAAAACCATCATCATAGTCTAGAATTTTCCCAACTATGTCGGGTCGACTTCCAATCTAACCGGATACAGCTGAATACCAGTATTTTTCATGGATCAAGTGTCTATCTGACCTCCACACCTCAGTTACCGTGTAACACGATACCCCTTGGTAAGACAGGTGGTCAGATTTTCGGGCTTATAATTATGTCGATAAATTTTGTGCAAAATTATGGCCAGAAATTTTCATTACCAGCCCGGAGTTTCGATTTTTACTCAGTTGGTACGGCTCCTCATTATATGGGACTTAAAAATAACTGGCGAAATGTCCGTGCACTATTTACCACTGCCTACCCTTTCTGGCAATACAGGCGTTATGTATGTTACATCGTCTATATTACCAAGCACAGGTAATTCAATACTGAAATTATAATTTTGGAATAATCGGAAGAAGGGGGACATGGTTTCATAAAACCGTATTTTACATGGAGCGACTGCCTATCTGACCTCCACAAGCCAGTTACTGGGTAACACGATACCCCCTGGTAAGACTGGTTGTCAGACTACCCGTAATGACTCAAACATCTATTTAACGTGCTTTCCGAAGCACGGAGGGCTCTTAAGTGGCTTGTTTGCCACCCAATAAACGACCTTCCATTGTAGTTAAGGTCGATCCCATTGAGCGATCTGATCCAATACTTGGCGAGAGTACCAGTCTGCTAAATGTCTCGATGTGGTCGCTAGATACGTGTCGTTTTTCATTACTTTTTAGGCAATATGTAGATACATACGACCTCTGGAGTGTTTGGGCGATAAATATAATGATTGATCTGAAGATTTGGTCTCGGAATCTAGAAATAAGATTGAACACCAAGAATTCAAACTTGTTGTACTTCTGGTCAAAAATGGTCTTAAAACTAACTTAGATCGAGATTGATAGAGGTTACTTAAACACGCGCTTTGACTTAGACAGTTGACATGTTCCCGTCTCTGTCTTGCACTTGTAGTTTGATAGTTGTGCGACAGTGACAGGAATAATACTTAGCCAATGCACGTGCGAAGTATAGCTGAACAAGAATCTCTGTTTACCAACAGCGCCTCCCTGTCAATGTCATTCCAGGGCTAAAAGATTCTTGTAGCTTTATTTATCTTGATTGTTTAAAGATTTGTCTTGAGTAGAAGACTGAATTCAATAATGAGTTAAAGCTTCTATGAGAGATTTGTTCTTTCAAAAAGGTGCTTTTGAGGCCATTTTCGTCAAATAGTCGGTTAAATAAATGCATTTACAAGTCATTTGGAAAATCTAAAATGTTGACATCACAAATTAATTATTAAAACATGCTCTAAGTTATTTTGAAATAGTACAATTCTGGATATAAAAAAACCTATTTTGGAATATAATCTGATTGAAATGCAAACTCATTATTAATCGGAAGACTGAAACAAAACCAGCAAGTTTCTTGAAGTTTCGACCGAGGCCATAAAATTTTTAAAGAAAAAAAAATGGTTCTGCTCAGGATTGAAGAGGAAACGCGGTCACGTCGTCGTTGGCATTCTTTCATTCCTCTGTTTTCTATACGCCAAAAAACAAAGCATAGGGACATGGCAGTGGTAGATACACGTTATATCGTAAAAAATATTTGGAGTAGTATCATTAACCCAGGGAGACAACTGAGGAATACAATTTGGAATGAACGCCCACATGACCACGTTTCCTCTAAAGAAAATTGAAAGGAATACAGAAAGTAATGAATTCAGCCTTAAGTATAACGCATAATAATGAAATTAGATTTCTTATTTTTCATATTGTAATTCTAGTTTAAAGTAATTAGAATTTAAATAGTAATAAGACTACCTACATAATTAATATTAAATTTGGGATTGTGATTAATAAAGTTGGATAATTTTTAATTGCAATGTTATGAAATACTTGATTTAAAATAAACTCGCATGCTTTATGAGAATATATCATCATCTGCCTTACCTTCTCCCAAGTACGTTCGTGTTGGCTTTCAGTCTAACCGGTTGCAACTGAATACTTTGAGCGATCTGACCTCAACAACCCAAATACTTGGTAACTCAATGTGCTTTGGTAAGGCTGGGTGTCAGACTTTCGGCCTTATGGGAAAGCTCATGCTGTGCTAAAATGGAGCTAACCGCTTCAGGTTTTTAAAATCAAAATCTTTAGATAAATTCTTGTAAAATGTTTTTTTTATTTCAACAAAAAATGTCATAAATAAATAAAATTGTGAGTTTCTTAAAATAGTTGTTATATACATTTAATTTCTAAATAAATGTTAATAATTAACTAGCTTTCGCCCGTGGCTTTGCCTGTGTGATGGCGAAAAAAATACCGCATAATCGTCTCATCCATGAGCAATGATACATACAAATATATGCTAACTTTCATGGTGACATACATTTGTTATACCAGAGGCCGTACTATGACGTGTTAATTCCATCATTGTTCCAGCGTGGAAGAGAGACGGAGCTATACATGACCGATAGCACTATCTCTTTTTCTCAACGGAATCATGATGGCGTTAACAGGTCGTAGTACGGCCCCTGTGTAGATTTGCATTTATTTTGAAACAAAAATATTTACTTATTATACTTATAGTATTTCAAACATTGTAATTAATTGAAAACTTTCGTATAGAAATCCTTATTATATGCCTGTTAATACTATTTATTATCTTTTGTTGCTAGAAATTTCAATAAAAAAAAATACATTATTTTTTTACCGGTGTTAGACAATAGGCATTACCACCATGATCAGGATCCGCATTATGCCCAACAATGGACTAAATACGTCTTGAAACTTCCTCGGATCCGTCCGACCGAATCTAGTAACAAAAAAAAAACAGAATGCTAGCAGACAAAATACAGTCCCGGATTTCCTAAATCGAGTCACTCTGCTATTTTGTATAAAGGATTGTTTTAAATGGTCGTTATATCAAATTTGGAACAATAATTCCAAGATTATGTCCAGTAAGTATGTCGGATTCACACCTGCATATATATATTTTTTTTCTAATTCGTAATTTGTTTGATATGTTAGGTTTTACAACGCTAGGGTCTTGTGGCGCGTGGGGAAACTCGGAACTAACGCCGCCATATTGTTTTTTACATAATGACAGTGACAATCTCACAAATGTTTACCAACCCTGTCAGTGTGATTCAGACGCCAAAAGATCCTTTTACATATACATGCATGGTGAATCGATTTACGAGTCCAGGTGAGTATGATATAATAAGGATTGAAAGAATGAAGGCTCCTTCAAACAAGTGCGACACGACGCGCCACAAAGACACCGCCTGACGCGCGACGTGCGGTGCCATTGTGTCGCGTGCCATTAGGGGCACGCGTCGCGGCTGGTTGAAGGAGCCTTGACGCGTAAACATCGCTCGGGAATAAGTACCTGTGTAGTATAATTATTTCATTGTGAATCGCAAACGCAATGATTAGTTTTAAATTTAAACTTAAATGAACAATAGGCCGTGGACTGTAGTTATAGAGTGAGGCCACAAGATAATAGCTTTGAAGCCTTTTCAGAGTTTATTAGGCCGTTTATGCGAGGCCAGAATGTCTTTGGGATGTTTGTCCCTAAATTGTGAACATTATTTCCTATGTTTATTAACAAAAAAGTTCTCAAAATGCTTAGGTAGTGAATTAGTAAATATTAAAGGATAAACTACAGCTCACGGCTTAACGATTTTCATGCAAAATTATACTAGCAACCTCGAGCGTATCACGCCTTTAATGTCCCTACTGCTGTGACTCAGGACTTCTCTCTGTGCCGTAATCCACCACGCGGGCCCCGTATGGGTTGGTGGGTGGTTTTATGCCTAGTTTAATCACAAAATTGAGACTTTAATAAAAAAAAGTCGAAAGAGAAGGGGTTGTGTACCTCGTTGGTCTAGTGGTCGCAAGTCTGTTGAGCTGTCCTGGGTCCTGGGTCCGATTCTCAGGTCGGGTTTTTCGAGACGAATAGGCGTGATGTTATGCATTGTAACAAAATTTGCAAGAAAATCACCATGTTACGGCATTGTAAATTAGCTAAAAAAATATACTTAATTTTAGATTTTTCTAAGATTTCTTAATGAAACGTTGTGGATTATTTTTCGATTGATTAACAAAATATCATTAATTATGTTAGTTGTTTGCGCCGAATTTTGAAGTACCCTCACTATTGGGTTAATGTAAAAATTAATATACATTTTGGTTGCATTTGACTTCACATACTACAAAGCTTATGTAAGTAAACATTTAAGCTCAATTTATCACAAAATACTAAATAAACTTGCGTTAAAAAAGCCAACTCTACTTTCTGACAGTTGAGAGGTCACCAAGTTTAAATCTTATCACTTTTAAAACCTATTTTATTTCTGAGACGTTAAAGTTTAAAGTCAAATGAAACTAATGTTAGTTGTCAGAGAGACTTCAGCTTGAAGGCTGGCGTATTTAGGATACATATTTGAAATAGACACCAGAATGACACGACTTAAATATATGTACTATCCTTATTATATACAATTCTTCTGTACTTGTGTATGTCACTGAACTCCTCCTAAACGGCTGGACCGATTATGATGAAAATTTTTGTGTTTGAGTTTAGATTCACAATCGGACCCAGTAGGTGGCGCTACGATCGAGTTCTAGGAAGGGCAGGACATCGTCTTTCGGGTTCGCTTGTTTTATGTATAGATAATAATAATAATAATTGAGCTGTTTGACCATCTATTATATCTTGCATGTCAGAAAAGAAAATTGTATTTATATACATTTAGTTTTACATTTGTTGTCTGTTCCAAAATAAAAACGAAAGTACGCCTCGAAGTTGTAAAGTTCCAGCTTAGTTTAAAACGAAGTATTTTTCTGGTTTACCCGAGTGCGGTAAATCAAAAGGACAGTTATGTTGTCTGTGGACACAAAGTTTTGCTACAGTACTTTTTCAGTTATTTTAACTCTGACAGCAGCAATCCAATGACAGTCTTATTGTAACGATGATAAAGATCACTGGGATTTTCACTGACTTACTAGTGGCAGCAACAGAAAACCAACTTTATTATAACAAGAATAAAGATCACTGTGATTTTGACAGTGATGCAAAATCAAAGGAGAAATAACTGAAGTACTGTAGTACAATGGGTCGTGTCTTCTGGTCGTCGCAACATTACTTTTGTCAAATAATTGAATTATTTTTAAGGTCCAAGGCGTACGCAGTTACTTTTCCTTAGATCCTTCCAAATAATGGTACTATAAAAAATAGGCTTTAAAAATCTTAATCTAAAAAAATTGCACGAGTTTCTGAAAAAAGGGATGTATTATTTTATTCGACTATACAGGGTGTTTGGAAGGGAGCTGTACATACGCCTAGGGTAGAAACTAGGGATAGTCTGCTACCTACCCCCGCCCATTATATTGACCTTGGCCTCAAGGTTTTTTTTTAATTTATTTTTATTTTTTGACTTTTTTGTGATTTTTTGACTAAAACTACCTGTAGCTCAAAATCTATCCATGGGACCGGTCGGCTAATGGTCTTGTTTTAATCGTTAGAGTCTTAGGGTCCTGCAAAAAATTATTTTACACCAGAAAATTGTGGAGAAGAAAAGTTATGGGGCCTGAAGTACCGTAGTAAGGTAAAGAAATAATTTTAAGGTAAGGTAGTAAGGTAAAAAAAACCTTGAGGCCAAGGTCAATATAATGGGCGGGGGTAGGTAGCAGACTATCCCTAGTTTCTACCCTAGGCGTATGTACAGCTCCCTTCCAAACACCCTGTATATTTCCTATAGGTTATGTGCAAGATCTCAAATTAAAAAGGTACAAAAATATTTATTTTGTCTTTGAAAATTCCTTGAAATCGACAAAGAAATCTTTCTAGTCTTCGTTTCCAATTGATGACATTTCCACTTAACGAATATCAACTTTAAACTAATGAAATTAAGTTGGTTTCAAAACGATTGAAAAAAGTATTTGCGTAAACAGAACTTTGTTTACTAGAAAGGTGCTTTTTCCAAAAACACATTCGCGCACGCAAAGACTTTTTTCTGTAAAAAAATACAACTTCAAATTGTTGTGCAAAAGGGATAAGTAACTGCGAAAGGTTTTTTGTTAATATAAAATAATTTCGATTTGAAAGGTGTCAAGTCGCTAAGATTTCGTTATTAAATTATGTAATCTCGAATAAATTGAAATATGATTTCATGTTGGTTGTTTCATTTTTTTATGGTAAGTAATATCTTTTTACTAACGACTGACTAACTGACTGTGATGATTTATGGCACTGAAGGGTGGTCGCTCACAATGTGCCTCGTTAGAAGGCTAAATGGTGTACGTTACTGTAAGGTAAGATATAGCACGCGCAAGGGTGGATATACCTACGGTGAAATAAATACCAAGATGGTTCTTGAGTAAAACTATAATTCTGGAAACACTTGTAAACTAACTTAAAATACGGAACACTGAAGCTAAACATACTGAGGCATGACTTGGGACTCTGCAGACCCCTTTTTGTGTACCGTAAAACGCTGTAACATTGCCTCGCATACCCAACTTTGCCAATTATATGAATTTACCAATATCTTTTTAAATATTGGTTGTAGCAACTTCAAATTGTTGGTAGTTATTTAAATCATTACCTGGCAACACGAAAAACCCGCCGCCATGTTTGTTTCCTTTAAAACCACATGACAGCGAGTTGTCAAACGCAACGAGTGATAGCCGGCTTCGAAGCTACGCGACAAACTTTTTCGGTAAGTCCATAAATATTTACAATTTCGACAAAGTTTCGATATGTATATGTTACTTGTAAGTTATCCTATAATTCTGAATTAATTTTGAACGTTTATTGTGACAAATAAAAAAGTTATAAATATTTCGGCAAAGTTGTCACAATCATTTCGATCTTGTATACCCAACTTTGCCTGAGCTAGGGCTGTCGCTAGCACCGTTGATTACACAACTGCTCAAAAAAGGAGAGTAATGCTTTCAGCGTTCATATGTGGATGTGGTTTTAGGTATGTTTGTGGCTTTTTTAATTACCATAACTTCTAAACGGCTGAATTGATTTAGATTTTGTGATATCGTTAAACATCATCTCGAGTGAGATAGGGTAGTTTTTTCCGGAAAAAACAAAACAAATACTGGATGTTATACAATTTAATTTCTTTCTTTATAATTGATGAGAATACAATTTCATTTTAAAATACAGTTTTATATAATAAACAGTATTAAACACATTTTAGGTCGTTTTACTCCATAGTGTATGCGACAACCCTAAGCAATATCAAATAAAGTATGAAACTAACGGCCGAATACTGAAACGCCACTCAAATATTTAAGGGCTGCTTAAACGTTTGAGCAGCCCCTAAACTTTAATTTCATATACCCAAACGTCTTTTTTGAGTATCTGTTAAATTTAAGTGCTTCTTAAATTAAGTCGTGCTCAAACACCACTCAGTATAAAAGTCGGATACAGGAACGCTACTCAACGTTATTTATCTGTCAAATCAACTGTCAAACTGATTTGAGCAACCCTTATATCTGAGAGTGGGGGCAAATAAATTGTTGGATTTTGCTATTGTCTTGGTGAGATTAAGCACGCGTTTCTTAACCTCACAATTTATTTTGATAACAAAATCTGTTTGTAGGGTTAGGTAGTGTTGTGATAGTTTTGTGTGTGTTTGGTTTGGGAATAAGGTTTGTATTTTTAAGCTTTTTGGCACTCATTTTCTAAGAAAATGAGTGCCGAGGAACCCCCGGATGGGGGTGGAGGGACTCCTCCAGATATTATGGATGTTGTGGAGTGTTCCCAAAACTCTGATCGCGTAAGATCCGAGGTTAGAAAGCGTCCCGGAGGTCCTGAGATTTCTGTTGACGCGAAAAGAAACAAGCCGCCGTCTGACTCAATTCAGTCCGTTTTTACCAAGCCAGGATTTGAGAACGACTGCAAAATCCTCTATAATGAGAGTGACAGAGCTCCCTTCACGGTATTTGTATCTAGGATGGAAACAGACCCTAAACAAGGCCTAACTTTAAATTCCCTTAAGTTTGCCCAATTTGTTTTCAGTAAGGGTTTTAAAGGTGTTGTCCAAGGCAGTGTCAAGTCTTTGGGCCGTAACAGGATATCAATCGATTTCATCACATACAATGATGCCAATAATTTTGTCAGCAATCCAATACTGATAGAAAATAAATATTCAGCAGCTATCCCGCGCTTTCATATAAGTCGTATGGGAGTTGTTAGGGATATTCCTACTGACTGGACACTAGAGGAGCTAGTCCTTGGTATTGAAACCCCTCGCAATTGTGGAGAAGTCATTAGGGCTAGAAGGCTTAATTTTAAAAACAAAAAAGAGGATTCCGTAACTTGGTCCCCATCATCGACTGTGGTGCTTACTTTCTCTGGTCAAATTCTACCAGAGAAAGTCTTCTGTTACAATGTCTCTCTTCCTGTATCCATTTATCAACTTCCAACCATACAATGCCGCAATTGCTTAAGATTTGGCCATATAAGCACTCAGTGTAGATCTCAGCCCCGCTGTTACCGTTGCACTCAACCTCATCCCGGAGATAGCTGTAATGTTCCCGACTTACAGGTCTCTTGTCTTTTGTGTGATGGTGGGAGCCATAAGGCCACGGATAATAAGTGCCCTGAACACTCAAGACAGAAGTCTATTAAAATGGTAATGTCTCAGGAAAACTTAAGCTACCGTGAGGCTTCAGTAAGGTTTCCCCGTCCCCGTAAATTGCCTTACTCTAAGGTTACAGCAGGTCCCTCCCAATCTAAACTACCTCAAGCTTATCCTTCTGAACCACTTCTCTTCTCGTCCCCTCTTAACACTCCTACTTCTTCTCCATATGCATCCCCCGTTAAAACCTCCTATACCAAGACTGTTTATCGTTCTCCAAAACCTAGGCCAGAATTGGGCAAGTCATATGATACCCAAGCCCATAAGTCGATGGTCTATACCCCTAATTCCTCTCAGCCTAATGGCTGTGCCCTGAATTCCCCTTATGTTGAAACTACTCCCCTTCCCACTCCTAATGACAATTTGATTGAGCTCCTGGCTTGCTCCCTTATAAACATGTTGTCTAAATTTAGTGACGCAATACCGGACAATGTCGTTGTATTAGTTCAACAACTCCTTGAATCCTGGACTCGACAAAATGGAAGAAATCCTTCAGTGGAATTGTAGATCCATTCGCAGGAAAAAACACGATTTAATCTATCTCTTAAATAGATATAAACCCGTTGTCTTTGCTGTGTCGGAGACGTGGCTCAAGCCTGGATCTCTCTTTAGGGTTCCTGGTTATTCATGTCTTCGGGACGACAGAGATGATGGATGGGCGGGTTGCGCCCTATTGGTTAGCAGATCTATCACTTATTCCCAGATTCCTCTTTCCCATCACGATCCTGGTCTAAATGTAGTGGCCATTAGAGCCATGGACATATCCTTTGTATCTGCCTACATTCCCCATCCCAATGCTAATATTTTGTCTGAATTTAACTCTATCCTTTCTTCTATTCCTGGCCCTTTGATTGTGTTAGGTGATTTTAATTGCCGTCACACCCTTTGGGGCTCTCACTGTAATGACCCCTCCTCCAGCTTTTTGCTTGAACTTTTAGATGATTGCAACCTTTGTGTTCTTAATGATGGATCTGCTACCCGTCGGGTTTCACCTAACCAAAATATTAGTGTTCCTGACCTTACTTTCTCTTCCCCTTCCTTAGTATCAACTCTTTCCTGGACTGTGCTCCCTAATTCATATGGTAGTGATCATTTTCTTATCCTAATTTCTTTTCCAAGTACTCATCCACGTTCTCCTCCCACCCAACCCCTACAAAAATATCGCCTACCTCAAGCCGACTGGTCTAAGTTCTCGACCAATTTGGACGCAGAACTTCAAAATTTGCCCCAAATAAATTCATCCAACTCCCTTATTCACTACAGTAATTTTGTTGAGTGTCTGTTGAGAGCGGCCAATTCTTCAATCCCCTTAAAAAACTCTGCCCGTCACCTTATACCTTCTCCACCTTGGTGGGATGCTGAATGCACTGATGGCGTCCGCAAACGTAAAGAAGCTGAAAACTCCTTTTCCTCTAGCATGAATATGCCCAACTATTTAAATTTTAAAAAGACCTCTGCAACTATTTGTAGGTTATTGGCAAGAAAGAAAAGAAGTGGCTGGCTCAAGTTTTGCGAGTCACTGTCTCCACGTTCTCCTGTTTCCCTTGTATGGAAAAAAATTAAAATCTATCGCAGAGCTTGTGACAGCCAGTCTCCCGATATTTCTACCAATGAACACAGTACCTGGTTGGAAGAATTCATATCCAAATTAGCCCCCCCCTTTGTTCCTAGCTTCGAATGCCTTCCCACTGTAGATCCTCCTCCTCCCAATTCCTCTAATAGATTTGATGACCTTTTCTCTTACTCAGAACTTATTTGTTCCTTGGACCACCTCCGGGATTCTGCTCCGGGGGTCGACGGAATACCCTACTCCTTTATTTCCAAATCTTCTTCTAACTGTAAACTAATCTTTCTGAACCTAATCAATTCCTTTTTCGTTAGTGGCAAAGTTCCAGAGTCATGGAAATCCCAAATAATCATCCCAATTTTGAAACCAGGGAAAGACCCAAAAGACTCTACTTCCTACCGTCCTATCGCCCTCTCTTCTGTCTTGTCTAAAATTATGGAGAATCTCATCAAGAACCGACTTGAATGGATCTTAGAAACTAAAGGCATCTTATCCAGTTCTCAGTTCGGTTTTCGAAGAGGTATGGGAACCTTAGATAGCCTAAGTGTTTTCATGTCTGATGTTCGTATTGCCTTTTCCCATAATGAAAGTGTTCTCGGTGTTTTCCTAGACATAGCTTCAGCCTATGATAATGTCCAACTTCCTATACTCAGGCAAAAGCTGCTACAGCTGAGTATCCCTGTGAGGATGGTCAACATCATTTGTAGTCTCCTTATGTCCCGTTCTATTTCTGTCCGTCATCAAAACTTCCTTTCCCCATCCCGTATAGTGTGGAAGGGTCTACCCCAGGGGTCGGTCTTAAGCCCCATCCTTTATAATATATACACACATGACTTGGAGTCTTCAGTGAGTTGTTTCTGCAAAATCCTACAATATGCCGATGACATTGCTCTCTACTTCAGTTCAGCTTCCCTTTCAGATGCCTCATCTCGCTTAAATTCAGCCCTTTACTACTTAAACCAGTGGCTGACCGATCACGGCTTGAGTTTATCAGTCTCCAAATGCAATGCAGTTGTCTTTTCTCGCAAACGTAATATTCCCCTTATTGACCTTTATGTTGAAAATGAACCCATTTTGATCCGTGACAAAGTAAAATTCCTTGGCCTCATTCTTGACTCAAAATTATCTGGGCTCTATCATCTGGATTACATCTCAAAGAAATGCGAAAGATGCATTAATGTCTTACGTGCCCTTTCTGGAGTTCGCTGGGGGGCTCACCCAACTTCCCAGAAAATCCTATATAACGCCATAGTTCGTAGTCACTTTGACTATGGAACCTTTCTGTTAGAACCATGTAACAAAATAGCCCTGGCCAAACTGGAAAGGATCCAATCCAAATGCTTGCGCATTATCACGGGTGCTATGAAATGCTCACCTATTAATGCCCTTCAGGTAGAATGTTTAGAGCCACCACTTCACTTACGTAGGCAATATCTCTGTGACAGATTTTTTTATAAAGTCATGCAGAATAATTGTCATCCTCTTCTCCCTCTTCTTCGTACACTTTTTCACTTAATCCCGACATCTCGCTATTGGGCTCATAAAGACCCTCCACTCCTCGTTAACAGCTTCAGTAAATTCAATAATCTGCACATTTCCATAATTCAGTTAAATAAAAACCCCATATTTGAAGTAAATTTTGATTCCTTGCTCTATCAACCAAAAATTATTTTTAACTTTGGTATACCCAAACATGACCCTGTCGCTAATGTCAAACTCAATAGGATTCTGGCAGAGGACTGGCACGATTGGTTGACGATATTTACAGATGCCTCTAAGTTGTCCGATAATAGTAATGTCGGATCAGCTGTGTGGATCCCAAAATACAAAATTATTCTTAATTTTCGTAGTCCTTCTTTTTGCACTATTTACACAGGGGAAGCAATAGCTCTATTCGAAGCAGTCTCTTACATTGAATCACATGGACTCAACAAAAGCCTCATCCTCTCGGATTCTCTTAGCTGCCTACAGGATTTAATAAAATCGCCTTTTCGCTCTCGTCACAATTTTCCCCTTATCCTAAAGTTAAAACAACTCCTGTATAGATGCCACTGCTTAGGCATAGAGATTGCACTGGCTTGGATACCCAGCCACTCTGGAATTGTTGGTAATGAGAATGCGGATTCAATTGCCAAGCTGGCTATTCGGAATGGGATTGAAACTCATACGTCTTGTTATCCCCGTGATCTGCGCTGTCTTGTTAAACCCGAGATGATGAAGAATTGGAATGATCATTGGCAAAAAACTCGAACATTGAAGGGAAAATTTTATGGCTCTATCCAACCATTCATTCCATCTAAATGTTGGTTCAGCAAACTAAAATATTCTAGTAAAATAGCCACCTCTGTCATAATTAGACTCCGACTTGGGTTCGTTTGTACACCAGTTTTTTTGGCCAAAATACGCGTGAGGGACTCTTCTTTGTGTGAATGCGGCCTGGATGAGGGCACTCTGGAACACTTGTTTTTTTCCTGTCCTCGTTTAACCACTCCCCTTTACGACATACTCCCTTCTGATGTCCCCCGCCCAATTAATATTCCTTTCCTATTATCTTTAGCCCATACCCCTGCAGTTAAAATCCTTTATAAATTCATTAGCATTAATAAAATCCAGTTATAGTAGATGTTTCTATTTATTTATATTATACCTACTGAATGTTCTAACATTTATTTTGTGACGTCTTACATGTATTAACCAAAAATGTTTTGTCCCTTTTTAGCATGGGGATCCATGGATGCCAACGCTACAAACACTGATCAATAGTTGTGTAACAGTTTACGATCATTACTTTCTCATACATACCTTGACATTGGCAAAATCATCGAACGTTACCGATGGAGCCAGAACCATAAAAATAGAATAGAATAGAATATCTGAGAGTGGTCGCGAGGTCCCTCAAATCAAGTTAAATCTATTGAAACTTTTCAAATCGTGATAAAAATGTCTCTATCGTCCTTGTCTTCACTTTCGGATCACGAAAGGCCAACTGTGAGGCGCAGAAATGAAGAAAAGTTGAATGCTTTTGAAAAGTACGACGACAGGGAGTTTGTTTCACGGTTCCGCATCTCGAAAGAAACTGTATTGTATTTGGACTCTGTATTCGGTAGCACTATTAAACCCTTGGCAAAAAGAAACCGAGCCATACCGCCAGTGGATCAAATTCTTATAGCTCTCCGTTACTATGCGATAGGCAGCTACCAACGCGTAATAGGGGACATTTTCGAGGTTGAACAACCCACGGTGCATCGAATAGTGCATAAAGTAACAGCCAAGATAGCCAGCTTGAAGTCAATATTCATAAATATGCCAACACCAGAAGAATTTCCAGCTGTGGCAAATGAGTTCTTTGCAATAGCAGGATTTCCAAGAGTTGTGGGAGCTGTGGACTGCACTCATATTAAAATAAATTCTCCAGGTATGTACTTACCAACTTCACTGTTAATCATGTGCCCAAAAATGTCTGATTAATAATGCATTAGCATACTACACAGTACAAGAAATATAACAATTAATAAGTCTTGTGTTACATTAACAAAATAACCTTATTTGTAGATTTTTTCCACAAAAATATGTTAGTAGGTATTATAGTTATTGTCTCACAATGTAACTAGAATTTATTTTTAGGTGGTGCCCAATCTGAAGTTTATCGGAACAGGAAAGGCTATTTTTCTTTAAATGTGCAAATGGTATGTGATGCAAGACTGCGCATAAGGAATGTTATTGCAAGATGGCCAGATTCTGTACACGACAGTAACATCTTCAATGATTCACCACTATGTGCTCAATTAGAGCGTGGGGACTTCGGGACTGGTATTATTCTTGGGGACAGTGGATATCCATGTCGGCCTTATCTGCTAACTCCATTATTACATACAAGGACGGCTGCTGAAGAAGCTTATAATCGATCCCAAATAAGTACCAGGAATCCTGTGGAAAGGATTTTCGGTGCCCTTAAAAGAAGATTTCCTTGCCTACAAAATGGGATGGGCCTAAATATAAAAAATATACCACCGGTCATTGTAGCATGTGCAGTGCTTCATAATATTGCCCTGTCGCAATCAGATGAACTTTTGGAGGAGGATATTTCTTTACCCTATGTTGAGGAGGACTCCACAGAACAACAATTTATAGAACTTACCACAAATCAAAACTTTATTGTAAGGACCAATTTAATAAATACACATTTTTCCACTTAAAAATAGTTTTATTTCAATGCAATTTAGATTTCAGTTTCTGTAGTCTCAATTTCCAAAATTGCATTTCTATTTTGTATTTATTCATTTAAATGCTCTTGGAACTGATTAAGAAGTTTAATCAGTTCCAAGAGCATATTTTTCTCAGCAGGTGTATAATTGCATCCACGTTTCTTCTTCTCCTCCATAGTCAATCCTAACTAATAATATTGATCTTAAACTTGATATAATATCAACGCTCGTAAAATGTCAAGTGTGATGTTCCAATCTACGACAATTATCTCAAGAAATTTTCTTTTCATAAGACGTCTTCTTTTGATATTCATCGGATTTTTATGTAAATAAATACATAATTTCAATTGTAATTCAAACCAAACTTACATTATGCTGTTATATTTCAACTGATTAATAATTATAGATAATATTTGTTAAAAAAAAGACTGCGTAAAACGAATACGAGACGTAAACTACATAAATTATAAATTATTTTGTAACTGAGAACAACTTTTGAGCAGGATGTTGCCATGATGTAAACATTTGAGCACTGCTTGGCTAATCATGGTTTCGAATTGCTTGAGTGGCGTTTGTGTATACCATTTAAATTTGAGGGATGCTTATATTTAAGTAGCTTTCAGATGATTATGAGATTTGAGTGGCGTTTCAGTATTCCGCCGTAACAGCAAAGTCGAACACAACATTGCCTAGCATTGTCTCTAGTGGTATAAGCAAAAAGTGACTGTTTTGCAATTCTTATCCCTATGTCCCATTAATAAGGGTTAACTTCAAGTGCAGGAATGATGTACTTAAGTTGTTTAGAGTGTCAAAATTGAAGCAGGCAATTGGTGCCGATTCTGTTGTACACCGAACTAAACTAACTAAACTATCACTAAAATTCCTTACTTTTGGCTATGAGAATCTTAACGCTATTCTGCAAAATAAAATCTCTAAATTTAAAAATAATTTTGACACATCTAAAATCAAATTTGACAATTATTGCGACTCCACGTGGTACTTGTTTGCCGTACCACGTGATCTTTTTTTAGAGCCGTAGGCGCGCATTATGTGCGGCGCCGACTTGTTTTGTATGGAATTTTTTACTTTTTGTATGGAAAATATAAAAAAATATTACCGACACGTTGAGTTTTATAGGTTTAAGGGTTACAAAGGGGGTCGAAATTTTCATTATTTTTGCGATACGACACACCGTTTTCGAGATATAAGCAAAAGAAAACAAAAAAAGATACAGTACTGTTTTTGCATCTGAAGTCGAGGTGTTGGTGTGAATTTTAGTTCATGACAACTAATTTTATTCCACACCTTTTTAATCGCGATTAAAAATAGTCAGATTTAGTTAAGACAATCAAAATTTTAGGTGAAAAACGTAAAATTCAGAATAGCAAAATTGGCATTTTCACTAAATTATAATCTCAGTGCCATCTTAGTGCTGTCAAACTAAAATATAGTTAAGTTGTGTCACTTTAGTCAATTTCAGAATGGGAAATCGTCGTTTGACAGGAATAAACTAAATTTTGGTGATTTTTAGTCTAGTTTAGAGAATTTTGTGACAAGAGAATCGGCACCAATGTTACAGTTTTGTGGCCCAACTTTGCCTAGTGATTAAGACTGTTATTTCGAAAATGAAACAGAGTAATCATAGTTCTAAGTACACTGCCAATGACCATTAATATAAGCTTTATCCCCAACCTGACAAGGGTGAAAATTGATTGTAATTTTTCGAAATATGTCAATGTTTCTATAAAACTACGGCAAAGTTGCAGCAGTTTACGGTACGACTTACTTCTCCGTCTGGAGTTATATTATATTTGTGGAACTAAAAACTTGATTTTTGGGTCTCCTTACTTAGATTTTCTCTAGGATACCAGTAGTAGATGAGGCTATCAGTTACATAATTAAAATTCTAGTTCTCAACCAACAACAGACGGTCTACATTGTACGGGTGAGTCCAAGTTGCCTTGGTCGAGTTGGGACCTGCTCCTGAGCGAGTCAAACTCGCTCCCGACCGTAAGGACGAGTCCAAGTTGACTCGGTCGAGTTTGTACTTGCTCCTAGGCATTGTCTATAATGCAGGGGCGAGTCCAAGATGCCTCGATCGAGTTAGAACCTGCTCCTGGGCAAGTCGTAACTCGCTTGTCGTCTAACATAACATACGACTTTAGGTTGCTGCGCTTCCTAACAATCCCACCCCCAGTAAGAGGGTTCAACCAACTATACTACAATCGGTAGGAAACACAACAAACTTTACAACGGGCCGATGTAGGACCCCATTATTTGTCCTTACATGATCTACTACTCTGATTACCGAGTCTGCCCCGGGATACACACACTTAATGACCCCTTTGGTCCACTGGTTATACATTGGTCTATTATCACTACCACATCACCAACTTTTACGTTTTACACATCCTTCGACCAGTTGCCACGTCGTTGGAGCGTGGGGAGGTACTCGCGTAGCCAACGCCTCCAAAAGAGGTCGGCCAGCGCGTTCACCCTCCTCCACATGTGGCGGGGCGGGAGTCGCTGTCGGCGGCGCGCCCGCGCGTACACGGAGCATCTCCCGCGGCTGTGCCCGGCAGGAGATGGTTGGGGGTCAGCACCACTGGGTGCTCGACGTCGCTGCTCACGTACTTGAGCAGTCGGCTGTTGACTGTGAGCTCGGCCTCAGCGAGAAGGGTAAAAGACCACCTCAGGGGAAAAGGACCTTCTCGCGAGGCGCGCGCTCCCGTAGGGTCGCCTTGAGTGCGTTTTTAACTGAGCGCACTAGGCGCTCCCAAAACCCGCCCATGTGCGGGGATGCCGGTGGGTTGAAATGCCACGCGATCCCACGGCCCGTCGCTTCGCTTTCCATCTTGTTGTGGTCCATGTCGCTCAGAGCGGCGCGCAGCTCGGCGTGCGCTCCGACGAAGTTGGTGCCGCGGTCTGAATACATGTCAGCGCTCAGCGGGTCGCCCGCGGCGCGCTATGAGGCGCCGCAGGGCCAGGGTGGCTGAGTCAGCGCTCAGCGATGACGCCAGCTCCTGGTGGCCGGCGCGGGTGGTGGGACACGTGAAGAACACGCCCCACCTCTTCTCCCTGCGCCGACCGATGATATTATTATGTAGGATTCCGTCGCTTTTTTGTAGTCATTCGAATTTGGTCAGTTTTTTTCCAAAACGGCAAAGCGCACCAATTAATACACATTAGATTATGCACTAAGGAACTAAGGAACCACTTTCCTGTTAGGGTAACGTACACCCAAAATGCTACCCTACGGGACGCCGAAGGAGATAAGCTCTTTGTCACTGGGGTAGATATTGTTTTTATCACGCTGAGTGCGGTTACTCAAGTAGTCTTTAAATATTTCTAGGGCAATTCTTCGCACACCAAGCAATTCCAACTTAAAAATCAGTAGGGGGACAGAAACTGTGTCAAAGGCCTTGGACAGGTCCAAAAATATGCCGAGGCATTTAGTTTTGCTATCTAGGTTCTCCGCTACATGATTGGCCACATCAAGTACTGCGTCTTCTGTTGATATTCGCTTCCGGAAACCGTACCGATTCTCGGCGATTATTTTATACCTATCCAAAAAATATTTCAGGCGGTTGTTGAGATCCTTTCGAGAATTTTAGAAAGTACCGGTAGTACCGAAATGGGCCTGTAATTATTGACAAAGTTTTATAAATATGTAACAGTGTAGGTATAAAAAAAAATGATTTGAGAACTCTTCCTTTTATGACGTCGGTTAAAACCAAGCTGTTCCCATACATTTTGACCGCTTAGGTATTGCACTATTCTTGAAACAGCAGTTTTTTTTTGATAACCGACGATGCATTCATACGCTAGGGGGGCTAGAATCATGTGTTGAATTCTTGGTTACAGTTCTCGCGTCCCTGTCACCCTGTATACCTACATATAATCGCAGGACCTGAGCCGACCCTAATTAAAATAAAACGGGAACAAACATTTCAAATTTTTTATTGAAAAAATAACATACTTTACAACTTACAATAATAGCTTAGACAGTAGTTGGAAATTTATAACTAAACATGATAGGAAGAACAACGATAATGATTATGTACAAATAACTGTAAGTAACTATCTACTATATTATGTAAACTCGCACAGCTATGCGGTTAAGGGCCCCAGACACGTACCACAACCACGCCACAACGACACCACGCGGACGGGCGCTTATTTGTGTGATTTGAAAATGAATAGTCTACACTATACACATGGACCACATTCGGCCGTTAAAACCAACCGTGTGGGCGATACATACCACATTAAGGCGACGTCGCAGCCACAACGCAACTACAACGTTGCGTCGACGCGATGATACTGTCGCAGACGGAGTCGATCTGTCTGCAAACACTAGCCACAACGTAACCATATCGCTCCTACTAGCGAAAACTCAACCACAACGCAACTGCAAGAAGTTGCAGCGACACTATTCACGCGTAACCACTGCTTGCCAACATTTTGTCGTTGCGATGTGGTGTGGTAGTAGTTCCTCTTAGGGCCAGGTCACATAGTACCAACTATGTGACCTGGCCCTAAGAGGAAACGTGGTCACGTGGTAGTTGGCGTTCATTCCATACTCGAGTATTCCTGTCTTCTCCCTTCTCCAGTTAATGATACTAGTACAAATATTTTTTTACGATATAATTGCTACTGCCAATCAAAAAGTACGCCAAAAACAAAATATATTAATAAGTATGGAGTCGTAGTCGTAAAAATATCTGGACTAGTACCAGTAACCAGCGAGAAAACAGAGGAATAAGTTAGTATGGAATGAACGAACGCCAACGATCACATGACCGCGTCTACTTTTAAGTTGCGTTCACATTTGTAACATTTCAACTGATCCGAAATCGTCACCAACTAAACTGCTACAAGAATCTTTTGGCGCTCGGATGACGTTGTCAGGCCCCGCTGTTGGTAAACATTTGTGCGTTTGTTTTGTGAAATGCATCGGAAAACAAGATGGCGGCGTTATTTCCGATTTTGGCCACGCGCCATAAGAATCTTGTACAGTCGCGAGCATAAATATATTACTATGAACAGCTCGGCAATAACAATTGACTTCATGATTCATCCATTAATATATGAACGGCCAATATATATGATAATTTGTGGAAGGCGTACACAAGTGGCAAACGGCAAACGTAAGGTAGGGCGACATCAGGCTAGGTAGAGCGACGATCTTAGCATGGTGCTGGTAGCAGCTGGATGAAAATATTGCCGAGAATTGAGCTGAATGACGTGCAATTGGAGAGGCATATGTCCAGCAGTAGACTGCTGTAGGCTGATGATGATATGAAGTGGCAGCACAAATAATATATAACATCCAAGGAACATTAAAGCTATCTGGCGAGACAAGTCATCAGCTGATTAGCACACGTGAGTTCACGCGACTATTTATGAATATTATTTATTATGACACGTCATTATTCCTTTGAGCTGTTTCTGCAGCGCTGGTGCCACGATAACGGTAAATAACGCGATATTTTAAGTTTACCATATTGTAAACAGAACGATGTCAAAGAAAAATCAAATCGCGAAAACAAATGAATCACTAAATTCGAAACATAAACACACACAAGCCTAAACTTGCATTTCCTAACCAAACGCCAGATATTTGAGTAGATCGATAGATTGTAGTAGTTGATCAAAGTGTCCAGTTCGATAAAACGCCAATTTCATATGTAAGGACCCTATACATTACTTGCTTTTTTTTTTTGAAGTTGGTTAGTAAATTTACTGTGACTTACGAACGGACGTTGACGGACATGGCGAAACTATAAGGTTTCTTTCCTTGTTTTACTATATCACGAACGTTAGTTAAGTATCTAATAGAAAAGTTCAAACGGAATCTCGCTAAGACGGCCTACAAACACACTTTGGTACGGTCTACAAACCTACTACAACAAAAATACGAAACAAATAAGTAGGAGACGAATAATAATACAGGCGGTAGGTATACCATAGGAATAATAAATAATCATTCTTATGGGCAAACCTTATAGCCATCCGAGTTATATTACCTACCTCGGAAACTAAATTCTTCTGTGCATTAAATATGTATAGGTTTAGGTAGATATGGATAATTACTGCAAAGACCCTTTGGATTCACAAAAAAAAAAAAAAATTGTGCATACAATACAACAGTTTGGCATCATTAACAATTTAAAATAATTAAAACAAAACGTTTGCGTTGTATTGCTGCCGGTACCGTTGGCACCCCTTAAGTTTGTCCGCTTATTGAGCTGGCTCAAACTGGTTTGTACCCGCGCCTTATCGTTGATGGGTCACGCACACATAGCTGTGTGTGTAGTGGTGTACCCGCGCACGGCGGCGTTAGTATGAAGCTTTCATTCTGCCCGATTTTTTATTCCTCTCAATAAACACAAAAACAGACCGCCGAACTTCCGTCCTCGCCGCCGAGGCCAGCCGCGACGCCCCAATCCACGCCCGCCCCGGCCCTTGTCCGAGCCAGCCCGCGACGCTGAGCCTGTAGCTTTAAATTCGTTCCTGAATAATAATTCCGATCCAGCTTGTCGCTTGCTGCCCTCCCAGCGAGGCCTTAAGCCGAGCTCCGTACTCCACAGGGGGTGCTTAGAGTGTAGTCACATAGTTTATAAGTATTTAAGCCCTGGCTGGAAGCCTTAAAGGCAAGCCCGCGTAAACAGCCGAAAACCTCCGAAGTTGACTTGCCATATAAAAAAATTAAAATAAAGGTTTTTTTTATTCATATGCCCATACTGCTCGGTATGGTCTCCCAAAAACCCAGGCGATCAATCTGGTGAACGCCGTGATTGCTCGGGTGCCGGATGTGGACAGTGTTTAATGTTTGCATGAACTTTTTCAGTTAAATGTTATATGTTGTTGAATTGATGCACGCTTTGGTGTATACTGTTAATGAAACCTTAGGGGGAACCTGGTGCGGGTGAGGCCGGATTTGGCGGAGAGCCAGTTTGGCTTCCGCAGGGGGCGCTCTACGGTGGACGCCATCATGCGCGTGCGGGCCCTCACGACGGGGGATGCTGTGGCCCGGGGTGGGGTCGTCTTGCCTTCAATACCCTGCCCTGGAGTTGCATCAGGGAGCCACTCCGGTATCACCAGATGCCGACCTACCTCTGTCGTGTGGTCGAGGCCTATTTGACGGACAGGGCCGTCATCTACCCCGGTCACCAGGGAGTATGGAACCGGCAAGAGATGTGGTGCGGTGTCCTACAGGGATCGGTCCTGGGGCCGCATCTGTGGGACATCGGCTACGACTGGGTGCTGCGCGCCGACCTCCCCAGCGGCGTCAGCGTGGTTTGTTACGCTGACGACACGCTGGTCCTGGCGCAGGGGAGGTCGCACCAGGCGGCGGCCGAACTAGCGACACGCGGGGTTGCGACAATCGTCGAGAGGATCCGGCAATTGGGACTCAAGGTGGCCCTGCACAAGTCCGAGGCCATGTGTTTTCATGGTCCTCGGAACACCCCACCGTCGGGTTCCCAAATAACGGTAGGAGGGGTTCACATCGGCGTCGAGTTGACGATGAAGTACCTGGGACTCGTCCTCGACAGCCGGTGGAACTTCGTGGAGCATTTCCGACGTTTGGCTCCCAGACTGGAAAGGGCTGGGGCTGCCTTGAAGCGGCTCTTGCCCAATCTAGGGGGGCCAAACGCCTCCTGCCGGAGGCTCTACGCGGGGGTCGTGCGGTCCATGGCCCTTTATGGGGCACCGGTGTGGGCGAGTTCCTTGAGGCGGCGGCCAGCCCGCTGGTTGAACGCGCCCCAAAGGGTCATGGCCACCCGGCTGGTCCGGGGATACCGTACGGTCTCCGGTGAGGCGGCGAGCCTCCTTGCCGGATTACCGCCATGGGATCTGGAGGCAAAAGTCCTCGCGCACGTTTGGGAGTGGCGCGAGCAGGCGAAACGCCGGGGCGTAGCTCCGCTGCCGCGAGAAATCACGGTACAGCGGACAGAGCTCCGGCGGGATCTCAGGGCGGCATGGAGAGTGCGATTGTCGCAACCCAGCGCTGGGCACGCCACAATTGCGGCGATAAGTCCCCTCTTTGAGGAGTGGCTAGAGAGGCGCCACGGCGTCCTCACCTTCCGCCTGACGCAGGTCCTCACCGGACACGGTTGTTTCGGGAGGTTCCTGTTCCGGATAAGGCGGGAGGAAACGCCCGGGTGTCACTATTGTGTGGATCGCCCGGAGGATACGGTGGAGCATACGGTGGAGGTCTGCCCGGCTTGGGCGGAGCACCGCCGTGTCCTCGTGGAGGCGATTGGCGGTGGCGATCTCTCGCGTCCGGCCCTGGTCCAGGCCATGGTACGGAGCGAGAGGGCTTGGGAAGCCGTGACCTCCTTCTGCGAAGCAGTAATGCTGGCGAAGGAGGAGGCGGAACGCGTGAGGGAGAGGCAAAATTCGCGCCCTCACGCCCCTAGCCGCCGCTGGAGACGCCCTGGGCGTCGGGCATCACAAGCCAATTTTCGGCCACCGTAGGCGCGGGCTTGCGGACGACGAGCAATGGGCAGCTCGCCGTTCGATAAGGACCAGGCCCGGGTCGACGGCGCGTTGTGTTCCACGCGCGCCTCAAAGAGATGTCAGCATTAATGATGGGTCCGCTAGGGTCGATGCCTGCTAGGGTTGCGGGAAAGTCCGAGAGGGTTACCGTGGCCCCTGGCACAGGCAGCTGAAGGAACACGGGTGGGTTTTAGTCAGAGTAGTAGTATAGTATAGTAGTAGTTTAGTAGTCCCGCCCAGAGCGGGAGAAGTTATTGGATGATTTCCCACCCTCAAAAACAAAAAAAAGGGGCATAAACCAGTTACGAAGTCAACTAAACGTCATAATATATTGTCCATTGAAATATCATAAATGTGGACGCAACATTCATCTTTTGCTTCGTTCTCGTTCATACATGTTCGTAATAAAAACATAATCGTAACAGAATTATATAACAGGGTTTTGGAATGAGATACAATATCAATTTCTTTAGGCAACTGAAAAAAAGTCGTGAATTTGACTCAGTCTAAGAGAAGACAATAAAATAAATTATCATTTTATCATCTCTGCGGCATTCAACGTCGAAAACTGTCAAAAATGTGGGTAAATTACCGGAATTTTCGACAGATTTCGATTGAGATTAGAATACGAATGTTCCAAAAAATACGAGAATTGATCCTCTGATTTTTTTTCGCTCCTAGTAATATTAATAAAATATTTGAATATTCAATCCACTTGTAACTTCGACTCTCAGGCCATGTCCTAATACAAGCGATCGTGGCGTTCATTATGTTCGGCAAATCCAAACGCGTTGAGGCGCCGACAGAGGCCGGTTTCGGGTTTTCCGACGAATCAATCAGCCTAACCTTTTCCCAACAACGTCGGGTCGACTTCCAGTCTAACCGAATACAGTTGAATACAAGTATTTTACATGGAGCGACTGCCTATCTGACTACCACAGCCCAGTTACTGGGTATCACGATACCTCCTGGTTAGTAGACATACCCGTTACGACTGTCAAAGATCTAAGGGTTTTCCGAACAAATAAGTGACAAATGAACGCGACGATCGCTTTCTATTAGGAAACAGTCTCAAGTCTTACAATTAGAAATAAAGCTTCAGTACAACAAGCTCCCATTACAATCAACTGATTTTAACTCTGCATTCATCAATCGCTTTCTGAAACAAACGAAAACATATGTTTAGTTATTTATATTAGAATCTATACTAATAATAAAGCTGAACAGTTTGTTTGAATGCGCTAATCTCTGGAACTACCGGTCGGGTCTGAAAAGTTCTTTTTGCATTTGATAGCCCAATTCTTGAGGAAGGCTATAAGTAGGCTATTTAAGAAAGAAAGAAAACGATAAATATTTTCTTTCTTTCTTTTTATATGGGCCACGCACAGGAAATACAAACAGTAAATTAATGTATAAAAGGAGCATTTGACTGCTGCGCTGCGTGTCGCGGGTTCGATTCCCGAACGGAACAAATATTTGTATGACCTGCAAGTAGTTGTTCCGGGTCTGGCTGTTTGTGTATGTGAGTTTAAATGTTTGTAAACGCACCCATAATACAGGGGAAATTCCTAGTGTGGGGTAATGTGTTTTTTAAAACTGTTGAATGACAATTTCATAAAATATCAATCAATCTTATTGATTAATATTTACATGAACTTAGAGGGGAGAGTTTGTATTTGAATTTTGCGGGCTACCTGGCGCTTCCTTCTTAAATCTCTTTGGGTGGATAGGTACGCCCTGGGTGCTGGAACAACTCACCCTCAATACGTAGTAGGGCCATGTTCCTCTTCTATATTATTATGCTTCCTGAAAACTGGTCGTAATTCAACACCCACCCACACTCACAAGCGAACACACACACACACACACTCACACACACACACACACACACACACACACACACACACACACGAACACACACATAGGAACACATACACACACTAAACTTTTTATTTTAATATGTTGTGTGCCTTTTAGTCTGTGCTCAATAAATTTAATGTATTTTCATTCTTTTGTTGATGCTGTATGAAACAACTCACCCTCAACACGTGGTGGCGCCGTGTTCCTCTTCTATATGCTTCCTGAACACCGAGCGCGACCCGGACTCGAACCCGCACGCGCCGCAGACCAACACGTCTGCAGCTTCCACTTCCTCCGTGTCTAAGTGGACTGTGTCTGTTGATGAAAATTTAATTAATGAGAAATTGAGAAAGAAGTTAATTAAATTAATTAATGAATTTTTGTTACTTTCTATGCAAATAAATCATTATTCTATTTTATTCTAGTCGTTGTTAAGTGGCTAAACAGGCCTGCGGGGTAACTGCGTAAAAAACTTTCTACTGTAGCAACTACTAATGGCACTAAAAAATATAAAATAATTAAATTGACTTGTATTTAGTTCACCGTGCCACGGAAAGCACCGTTTTGCGTGGATGTGACGCATGTTTCCCCCAACCTTTTCTTATTCTTTTGTGTTTGTGTTATTTTTTGCGACATGTTTACCGCAAATAAACGCATTTTCTTTCTTTCTTTAAGCCGTTGGTCCCGGCAGTCATTCGTAGATCTTTGACAGTCGCTACAGGTCGTCTGAAGCCCAAAAGTCTGACAACAAGTCTTACCAAGCGGTATCGATTACCCAGTAACTGGGTTGTGGAGGTCAGATAGGCAGTCGTTCCACTTAAAATACTGGTATACTACTGCATCCGGTTAGACTGAAGCCGACCCCAACATATGTAGGTGCGAAAATTCTAGGCAGATGATGATGATTGAGATTTCTTTTATATCCAATGATTAAATCAAAAAGCGTGGAGCGCTTTGTTTAAATTAATTAAAAGTACACACAACTAATAAGCGCACAAGTGAAGCTAATAAAAGCGTAATAAAACGCCATGTTTTTTTATTAACACATTTTTATTAGCTTGATCTATGGATCTATGTATCTATGTGACGGAATTTTTTAACTCGATTTTCATCCCCTTCAAAACGTCGGATTGATTTGAAACTTCGCACACTTATCAAGGACCGATGACAATGCAATAATTTAAATAGTTTGTCCCGTTACCCTTGCCAGCATCCTCAGGATTAACGATTTTTTCATCCCTGATACCCGGTAGTGCCTTTGTGCCAAGTGCACGTATACAATAAACTTTCCGGAGTGGGAGCCTGAGAAACGGCTACCACATACATCCAAGGAAGGCAGCAGGCGTTATTTTTCACCATGTAGTGTTTTTTTATGGAAGTCGGAAAAACACAACCGACTTCCATAAAAGAACACTACAAAGTGAAAAATAACTTTAATTTCGGAAGTCGGTGTTTTTGGTTTTGTATTTTCGATGTTTGCCACCGACTTCCGAAATTAAAGCTATGTTTCACTTTGTAGTGTATTTTATGGAAGTCGGTTGTTTTTTTTTTTTTGTTGTAAATAACCTATATTGTTTTATAATGTTCGTAATAGACCATACATCGTCGACTCTGTCTTTATCACCACTGACCTAGACTAGAGTCAACAGCCAACCCATTTAAATACAAAAAAAAAAAAAAACTCCGAATAAGGTTTTTAGGGGAATATAATTAAGTTTCCCGGAACTTGGGTCCTTTTTCAATGGGGTTTTTGTATAAACTATTGTTGGGATAGGACAACGTCTGACGGGTCAGCTAGTTTATTTATTGAAGTACCGCTTAAGACAGTGAGTATACATACAAACTGACTTACTGCTTGCTCCGCCATCGATGTGTTTTTCTTGTACATGCTTCATTAGCTGAAACAAAACAACATTATTTTTATTTTACTCTTATATTCAATTTAATTACGAATTTATTAATTTTTCATTGAAGTTTATATGAGAGATAAGTTTATATTTTTGTACGTCGGTGAGTGTGCCCAAGAACTCCACGACCTCATTCCACCGGCCCCCTTCATCCATCGGTCATCTAGACGTACTGCAAGTTACCATCCTTACCTAGTTGCTATTCCACTAATTCGCACTAAGCGTTTCCAAATGTCTTTTGTTATGCGCACAGCAAGAGTGGAACTCTACCAGCGTCTGTGTTTCCGAACGCATACAACCCTAATCTCTTCAAAGTGTGAGTGAACAGGCTTCATCCGGGTAAGCTCACTCCACCGTCGACTGTCTCTGTCACCACTGACCTAGACTTGAGTCAAGAGCAAACCCATCATAAATGAATAAAAAAAAAAGATTTCTATACTACTTCCAAATGTTTTAAATGAGTTACAGTGAGAACCAACTTTTTAATAATAATTTATCCATCAATTTACTCAGCCGTGTGACCGATGGTACCCATTCGTAAAAATTACTCACTTCCATACAAACTTGGATGGACTTAACCCCTCTAGGGGATGATTTTTAAAGAAACTTTCTGAATGGTCACCTTCATTATAATTATGGGGTGGATTTTAGAGACGGGGCGTCAGGAAGGTACCCGAACCGTTGTAGCTACAAGAAAACATTCTTAGGAGACAGTACAAGAAAATGGGCAAATTGTACAAAAACATTTTTTGATGCCAATCAATCATATTTCTTATATGGATGAAAAAACTCCATGTGACCAACTGAGGTTTCGGTACAAGAAAACTCAAAAATCGCAAAATAATCTTTTCCACAATTATATTGAAATATAAAATGAGACTCCAGCTTACTTTCATAAGGTGGATAAACTGATTAATGTAGTTATCAATACTCAATTTTTAATTGCATTCCATATGTATTACATAGATGGTATATAACACAGTTAAAGATTAATATGGACCCGGTCGGGCACAACAAAATTAGGAAAGAGGAAGAGGGCTAGGCGAAGTAGCAATTCAATATTATTATAAATTATTAGATGTGTTTAATTGGGTGTATAATTATGTTTATCTACACCCATGCTATAAATCCTCTATCAAAGTTTCTGAAGCAGTTAGCTTATTGCCAACATTAAAACAACCAGTGTCCTAGTAACCATTATATCATCCAAACGAGTGTTATAATGTTGTACTAAATTTCATTATGCAACTCGAACTCGATCCCTTCCCCTTTCAATTTGAGGTATCTTTATGAATTTCAAAAAAAGAACATTATCATGCACGTCTGTTTCCCTACTACAGCTACTAATAAAAAAAAAACTTATAGGTTATTCGAATTCACGTCGTATCCCGCCATTTTTGTTCGATATTAGTAGGTATTGCTACAGTAGTTACCTGCGTGTGCGTGGCGGCGCGGAAGGGACAGCGCGCGCACTGCAGCGTGACGGCCGCGCCGCGCTAAATGTATGTATTGACAACACTGCTACAGTAGTTACCTGCGTGTGCGTGGCGGCGCGGAAGGGACAGCGCGCGCACTGCAGCGTGACGGCCGCGCCGCGCTAAATGTATGTATTGACAACACTGCTACAGTAGTTACCTGCGTGTGCGTGGCGGCGCGGAAGGGACAGCGCGCGCACTGCAGCGTGACGGCCGCGCCGCGCTAAATGTATGTATTGACAACACTGCTACAGTAGTTACCTGCGTGTGCGTGGCGGCGCGGAAGGGACAGCGCGCGCACTGCAGCGTGACGGCCGCGCCGCGCTAAATGTATGTATTGACAACACTGCTACAGTAGTTACCTGCGTGTGCGTGGCGGCGCGGAAGGGACAGCGCGCGCACTGCAGCGTGACGGCCGCGCCGCGCTAAATGTATGTATTGACAACACTGCTACAGTAGTTACCTGCGTGTGCGTGGCGGCGCGGAAGGGACAGCGCGCGCACTGCAGCGTGACGGCCGCGCCGCGCTAAATGTATGTATTGACAACACTGCTACAGTAGTTACCTGCGTGTGCGTGGCGGCGCGGAAGGGACAGCGCGCGCACTGCAGCGTGACGGCCGCGCCGCGCTAAATGTATGTATTGACAACACTGCTACAGTAGTTACCTGCGTGTGCGTGGCGGCGCGGAAGGGACAGCGCGCGCACTGCAGCGTGACGGCCGCGCCGCGCTAAATGTATGTATTGACAACACTGCTACAGTAGTTACCTGCGTGTGCGTGGCGGCGCGGAAGGGACAGCGCGCGCACTGCAGCGTGACGGCCGCGCCGCGCTAAATGTATGTATTGACAACACTGCTACAGTAGTTACCTGCGTGTGCGTGGCGGCGCGGAAGGGACAGCGCGCGCACTGCAGCGTGACGGCCGCGCCGCGCTAAATGTATGTATTGACAACACTGCTACAGTAGTTACCTGCGTGTGCGTGGCGGCGCGGAAGGGACAGCGCGCGCACTGCAGCGTGACGGCCGCGCCGCGCTAAATGTATGTATTGACAACACTGCTACAGTAGTTACCTGCGTGTGCGTGGCGGCGCGGAAGGGACAGCGCGCGCACTGCAGCGTGACGGCCGCGCCGCGCTAAATGTATGTATTGACAACACTGCTACAGTAGTTACCTGCGTGTGCGTGGCGGCGCGGAAGGGACAGCGCGCGCACTGCAGCGTGACGGCCGCGCCGCGCTAAATGTATGTATTGACAACACTGCTACAGTAGTTACCTGCGTGTGCGTGGCGGCGCGGAAGGGACAGCGCGCGCACTGCAGCGTGACGGCCGCGCCGCGCTAAATGTATGTATTGACAACACTGCTACAGTAGTTACCTGCGTGTGCGTGGCGGCGCGGAAGGGACAGCGCGCGCACTGCAGCGTGACGGCCGCGCCGCGCTAAATGTATGTATTGACAACACTGCTACAGTAGTTACCTGCGTGTGCGTGGCGGCGCGGAAGGGACAGCGCGCGCACTGCAGCGTGACGGCCGCGCCGCGCTAAATGTATGTATTGACAACACTGCTACAGTAGTTACCTGCGTGTGCGTGGCGGCGCGGAAGGGACAGCGCGCGCACTGCAGCGTGACGGCCGCGCCGCGCTAAATGTATGTATTGACAACACTGCTACAGTAGTTACCTGCGTGTGCGTGGCGGCGCGGAAGGGACAGCGCGCGCACTGCAGCGTGACGGCCGCGCCGCGCTAAATGTATGTATTGACAACACTGCTACAGTAGTTACCTGCGTGTGCGTGGCGGCGCGGAAGGGACAGCGCGCGCACTGCAGCGTGACGGCCGCGCCGCGCTAAATGTATGTATTGACAACACTGCTACAGTAGTTACCTGCGTGTGCGTGGCGGCGCGGAAGGGACAGCGCGCGCACTGCAGCGTGACGGCCGCGCCGCGCTAAATGTATGTATTGACAACACTGCTACAGTAGTTACCTGCGTGTGCGTGGCGGCGCGGAAGGGACAGCGCGCGCACTGCAGCGTGACGGCCGCGCCGCGCTAAATGTATGTATTGACAACACTGCTACAGTAGTTACCTGCGTGTGCGTGGCGGCGCGGAAGGGACAGCGCGCGCACTGCAGCGTGACGGCCGCGCCGCGCTAAATGTATGTATTGACAACACTGCTACAGTAGTTACCTGCGTGTGCGTGGCGGCGCGGAAGGGACAGCGCGCGCACTGCAGCGTGACGGCCGCGCCGCGCTAAATGTATGTATTGACAACACTGCTACAGTAGTTACCTGCGTGTGCGTGGCGGCGCGGAAGGGACAGCGCGCGCACTGCAGCGTGACGGCCGCGCCGCGCTAAATGTATGTATTGACAACACTGCTACAGTAGTTACCTGCGTGTGCGTGGCGGCGCGGAAGGGACAGCGCGCGCACTGCAGCGTGACGGCCGCGCCGCGCTAAATGTATGTATTGACAACACTGCTACAGTAGTTACCTGCGTGTGCGTGGCGGCGCGGAAGGGACAGCGCGCGCACTGCAGCGTGACGGCCGCGCCGCGCTAAATGTATGTATTGACAACACTGCTACAGTAGTTACCTGCGTGTGCGTGGCGGCGCGGAAGGGACAGCGCGCGCACTGCAGCGTGACGGCCGCGCCGCGCTAAATGTATGTATTGACAACACTGCTACAGTAGTTACCTGCGTGTGCGTGGCGGCGCGGAAGGGACAGCGCGCGCACTGCAGCGTGACGGCCGCGCCGCGCTAAATGTATGTATTGACAACACTGCTACAGTAGTTACCTGCGTGTGCGTGGCGGCGCGGAAGGGACAGCGCGCGCACTGCAGCGTGACGGCCGCGCCGCGCTAAATGTATGTATTGACAACACTGCTACAGTAGTTACCTGCGTGTGCGTGGCGGCGCGGAAGGGACAGCGCGCGCACTGCAGCGTGACGGCCGCGCCGCGCTAAATGTATGTATTGACAACACTGCTACAGTAGTTACCTGCGTGTGCGTGGCGGCGCGGAAGGGACAGCGCGCGCACTGCAGCGTGACGGCCGCGCCGCGCTAAATGTATGTATTGACAACACTGCTACAGTAGTTACCTGCGTGTGCGTGGCGGCGCGGAAGGGACAGCGCGCGCACTGCAGCGTGACGGCCGCGCCGCGCTAAATGTATGTATTGACAACACTGCTACAGTAGTTACCTGCGTGTGCGTGGCGGCGCGGAAGGGACAGCGCGCGCACTGCAGCGTGACGGCCGCGCCGCGCTAAATGTATGTATTGACAACACTGCTACAGTAGTTACCTGCGTGTGCGTGGCGGCGCGGAAGGGACAGCGCGCGCACTGCAGCGTGACGGCCGCGCCGCGCTAAATGTATGTATTGACAACACTGCTACAGTAGTTACCTGCGTGTGCGTGGCGGCGCGGAAGGGACAGCGCGCGCACTGCAGCGTGACGGCCGCGCCGCGCTAAATGTATGTATTGACAACACTGCTACAGTAGTTACCTGCGTGTGCGTGGCGGCGCGGAAGGGACAGCGCGCGCACTGCAGCGTGACGGCCGCGCCGCGCTAAATGTATGTATTGACAACACTGCTACAGTAGTTACCTGCGTGTGCGTGGCGGCGCGGAAGGGACAGCGCGCGCACTGCAGCGTGACGGCCGCGCCGCGCTAAATGTATGTATTGACAACACTGCTACAGTAGTTACCTGCGTGTGCGTGGCGGCGCGGAAGGGACAGCGCGCGCACTGCAGCGTGACGGCCGCGCCGCGCTAAATGTATGTATTGACAACACTGCTACAGTAGTTACCTGCGTGTGCGTGGCGGCGCGGAAGGGACAGCGCGCGCACTGCAGCGTGACGGCCGCGCCGCGCTAAATGTATGTATTGACAACACTGCTACAGTAGTTACCTGCGTGTGCGTGGCGGCGCGGAAGGGACAGCGCGCGCACTGCAGCGTGACGGCCGCGCCGCGCTAAATGTATGTATTGACAACACTGCTACAGTAGTTACCTGCGTGTGCGTGGCGGCGCGGAAGGGACAGCGCGCGCACTGCAGCGTGACGGCCGCGCCGCGCTAAATGTATGTATTGACAACACTGCTACAGTAGTTACCTGCGTGTGCGTGGCGGCGCGGAAGGGACAGCGCGCGCACTGCAGCGTGACGGCCGCGCCGCGCTAAATGTATGTATTGACAACACTGCTACAGTAGTTACCTGCGTGTGCGTGGCGGCGCGGAAGGGACAGCGCGCGCACTGCAGCGTGACGGCCGCGCCGCGCTAAATGTATGTATTGACAACACTGCTACAGTAGTTACCTGCGTGTGCGTGGCGGCGCGGAAGGGACAGCGCGCGCACTGCAGCGTGACGGCCGCGCCGCGCTAAATGTATGTATTGACAACACTGCTACAGTAGTTACCTGCGTGTGCGTGGCGGCGCGGAAGGGACAGCGCGCGCACTGCAGCGTGACGGCCGCGCCGCGCTAAATGTATGTATTGACAACACTGCTACAGTAGTTACCTGCGTGTGCGTGGCGGCGCGGAAGGGACAGCGCGCGCACTGCAGCGTGACGGCCGCGCCGCGCTAAATGTATGTATTGACAACACTGCTACAGTAGTTACCTGCGTGTGCGTGGCGGCGCGGAAGGGACAGCGCGCGCACTGCAGCGTGACGGCCGCGCCGCGCTAAATGTATGTATTGACAACACTGCTACAGTAGTTACCTGCGTGTGCGTGGCGGCGCGGAAGGGACAGCGCGCGCACTGCAGCGTGACGGCCGCGCCGCGCTAAATGTATGTATTGACAACACTGCTACAGTAGTTACCTGCGTGTGCGTGGCGGCGCGGAAGGGACAGCGCGCGCACTGCAGCGTGACGGCCGCGCCGCGCCGCGCTCCGCGCCCCGCGCCGGCGCCGTGCTCGCGCGCCTGCGGACACCAGTGTAACTGTTTTAACTATAAAATCATTCCTCATCTGCTTAGCCTTTTCCCAACTGTAAAGTGATGGCCTGAAACACAGGTTTGAATAAACCTAGATCGGGTGGGTCGCTAATTTAAACTAATTCCGAAATTATATCCAGTATTATCCATATTTTCCAGTATTAGAAATAGTTTAGATTTAGTTTATTAATAGGCCATTAGAATCGCATAGGATATTTACTACTGTTTGGCTAAATGTACACTTTTGTAAACGTTTCTATTTTTATTATTAAATAAATTAAATTATAAAAAAAATACTGACTGCCTAAGATCTGACCTCCACAACCCACAACCCAGTTACTAGATAATACGATACCCCTTGGTAAGACTGGTTGTCACTTGTCAGACTTTCTTAAAGGAAGCGAAACGGAAGGTTCTTGATATATAATGATGGTCACCCATCCACGGACCGACCGCGGCAAGCGTAGCTTAACCTGGTCGATCAACCCGTGCGGCTCCTTATAGAATAATAATTTATGTCAAATATTCGAACACCAGAAACGCAAGGAATTTGGAATGGTATGAACTCAGCACCAATCATTGTAACAGTTTTTAGTGTGCTGTACCCAGAAGGTGCCGTGTACGTTACCCCAGCAAGAAAGTGTCTCCTAGAGTTATAGGAGTAGAACGTATAATTGGTGCCTCATCTGCTGTAAATGTGCCCCCACATAAAAAATGTGTGCCCCCTGTCGTTTTGCAAAAAAAAACGGAAAAAACGATTCTTGCTGGGGTAACGTTTTTCTAGCAGGAAAACTCTAAAGGAATGATCGGAGAGAGAAAAATTGTGCATGGCTACAGAGCTTTTATGTGTGCCAAAATGTGCCCCCAAAAATAAAATCTGTGCCCCTTCAGGTTTTCGAGATATTGCATTTCCTGCTGGAGTAACGTTTTGATGAATCGTATATCTCTACAACCATTGCATGTGCCCCTGTAGAATAAACATACACGAGTAGCTCTTAATGTGCCCCTTAGTGCCCCAATTAGATTTAAGAAAATATTAATAGTTTTCAAGTTATCGCGGTTTTATGAAAACCCGAAAAAACATCGCAGCACCTAAATTAGACAAGGCACAAGTTCGCTGAAACCTGTATTCGGTCCTTCTTGACGCTAATAATAACCATACAAAGTTTCAAAACTGTTTATGCATGCGTTTTTGAATAATCTCGCTAAAAGTCAAAACGATGGTGTCATAACTTTGACGGCAAAATACAAGGAACCGGCTCAATCCCAGATGTGTAGGTGTAAACCAAAATCTTGTGCCTTTAGTCAAAAATATATGGTGAAAATATTCAGCTTGGAATGTTTCGCATTAAGTAAATATAAACAAAAAACCAAAATATGTAAACAACGGCTGGTTATCCGACCAAATTCCAATGACTACTAAAAAGCGACTGATTCATACATATCGATGACCTTCTTTATTGGACGTATTATACCTAAGCTGTTGTCCGTACAGACGAAAATATTAATAGTTTTCAAGTTATCGCGGTTTTATGAAAACCCGAAAAAACATCGCAGCACCTAAATTAGACAAGGCACAAGTTCGCTGAAACCTGTATTCGGTCCTTCTTGACGCTAATAATAACCATACAAAGTTTCAAAACTGTTTATGCATGCGTTTTTGAATAATCTCGCTAAAAGTCAAAACGATGGTGTCATAACTTTGACGGCAAAATACAAGGAACCGGCTCAATCCCAGATGTGTAGGTGTAAACCAAAATCTTGTGCCTTTAGTCAAAAATATATGGTGAAAATATTCAGCTTGGAATGTTTCGCATTAAGTAAATATAAACAAAAAACCAAAATATGTAAACAACGGCTGGTTATCCGACCAAATTCCAATGACTACTAAAAAGCGACTGATTCATACATATCGATGACCTTCTTTATTGGACGTATTATACCTAAGCTGTTGTCCGTACAGACGCGTTCAAAAGTTTTGGGGGCTAATTAAAAAATATAATAAATGCACCTTGTGACCATAATAAATGAAACAGCTTGTTTATTCCCTTTTTTTTTTTTTTTTTTGAGGATGGGAAATCATCAAATGACTCCTCCCGCTCTGGGTGGAGCGGAAGGGAGTGTCAGACTCTTACTGACTAAAACCCACCCGTGTTCCTTCCTTGGCCCTTTATGTTCCGGGTCAGCGGTACCCCTTTTGGATGATCCCGCTTTCCCGGCAGGCTTGGGCCCTAGTGGGCCCCCTCTTCGATGCTGACATCTCTTTGAGGCGCGCGTGGAACACGTACGCGCCGTCCAGCACGGGCCTGGTCGTGATCGGACGGTGAGCTACCCATTACTCACCGCCCGCAGGCCCGCGCCTACGGTGGCCGGGAGTCGTCATGCGGCTCCCGACGCCCGGAGCGTCCACCGCGGCGGCTTGGACGGGAGACTCTCTCCCTCTCCCGTCCCGCCACCTCCTTCGCTAGCATGACTGCTTCGCAGAAGGAGGTGACTGCCTCCCACTCCCCCTCGCCCCGGACCATGGCTTGAACCAGGGCCGGGCGTGAGAGGTCGCCGCCGCTGCCGATCGCCTCTACGAGGACACGGCGGTGCTCCGCCCATGCAGGGCAGGCCCCCACCGTATGCTCCACCGTGTCCTCGGGGCGATCATCGCAGTGGTGACACCCGGGCGTTTCCTCCCGCCTGATGATGTGCAGGAACCTCCCGAAACATCCGTGTCCGGTGAGGACCTGCGTCAGGCGGTAGGTGAGGACGCCGTGACGCCTCTCTAGCCACTCCTCAAAGAGGGGTCTTACCGCCGCTATCGTGGCGTGCCCTGCGCTGGGTTGCGACAGTCGCTCTTTCCATGCCACCATGAGATCGCGCCGGAGGTCCGTCCGCTCCGCCGCGATTTGCCGCGGAAGCGGGGTTTCCCCCCGGCGTAGTGCCTCCGCGCGCCACTCATATAGGCGCGCGAGGACTATCGCCTCCAGATCCCACGGCGGCAGTCCGGCAAGGAGGCTTGCCGCCTCGCCCGAGATCGTGCGGTAGCCCCGGATCAGCCTTACGGCTACCACCTTTTGGGGCGCGTTCAGATAGTGGGCGGCTCTCCGCCGCAGTGAACGCGCCCACACCGGGGCCCCATATGTAGCCATGGACCGCACGACCCCCGCGTAAAGCCTCCGGCAGGAGGCGTTTGGACCCCTCAGGTTGGGCAGGAGCCGCTTGAGGGCGGCCCCAGTCCGTTCCAGTTTGGGGGCCAAACGTCGGAAGTGCTCCACGAAGTTCCACCGGCTATCGAGCACGAGTCCTAAGTACTTCATCGTGGACTCGACGCCGATGTGAACCCCTCCTGCCGTTAGTTGGGATCCCGATGGTGGCCTGTTCCGGGGCCCATGGAAAGACATGGCCTCGGACTTGTGCAAAGCCACCTCGAGACCCAACTGCCGGATCCTCTCCACGACTATCGCAACCCCGCGTGTCATCGCGTCGGCCGCCGCCTGATGCGACCTCCCCTGCGCCAGGACCAGCGTGTCGTCAGCGTAGCACACCACGCTGACGCCATCAGGGAGGTCGGCCCGCAGCACCCAGTCGTAACCGATGTCCCACAGGAGCGGCCCTAGAACCGATCCCTGTGGGACACCGCACGACATCTCTCGCCGGTTCCACTCCCCATCGCGACCGGGGTAGATGACGGCTCTGTCCGTCAGATATGCCTCGACTATTCGACGGAGGTAGGTTGGCACCCGGTGATACCGGAGTGCCTCCCCAATGCAACTCCAGGGCAGGGTGTTAAATGCGTTGGCGATGTCGAGTGACACCGCCACGACAACCCCGCCCCGAGACACCGCGTCCCCCGTCGTGAGGGCTCTAACGCGCATGATGGCGTCCACCGTCGAGCGCCCCTTGCGGAAGCCGAACTGACTATCCGCAAGATCCGGCCCCGTCCTCACCAAGTGCCCGACGAGGCGGCCTGCAATTACTCTCTCAAAGAGCTTGCCGACCTCGTCGAGCAGCACAATGGGCCGGTATGCGGACGGAGAGTCCGCAGGGCGCCCTGGCTTCCGAATGAGGACCAGCTTCCCCGTCTTCCAACGGAGTGGAAACTGGCCTCTCTCCATACATGCGCTTAAGAGCGCCTCCAGTCGAGGCCCACGAGCCGTCGAGGCCAGGACCCAGGCTTTCCCTGGCAGGCCATCGGGTCCTGGGGCGGTATTTTTGGCCTTCAGCCTACCTACCGCCACTCTCAGATCTACCCCGGTCACTTCAGGGGTGTCGTCGTCGTCCGCGTGGTCCGCTTCAGGCACCGTGAGCGGCGGAGCCATGGGCGGGGGAGTATGCTCCCCCCGTGAAGGGAACAGAGCGCTCACCACCTCCTCCACCAGCTGGGGGCGGAGACTCTGCGTCAGCGGCGGGGCCCAGGTGCGGAGTTTATTCCGCACCATTTTGTAAGGGCTTGTTGTTGTTGTTTATTCCCTTAATTTTAATTCTTAAAGTAATTATTGCATCAAATCACAGATCAAAGTTCCTACCTATAAATATTAGAAATTATTTGCACGTTGTGTAGTCATTATTATTTAAATCACAGATCAGTTTTTCATCTAAGTCTAACATATAATTAGTAAATTCGCATCACAAAAAATCACAGATCAGTATTAAGTATAAGTATAATATTGTGTAAAAAAAATATTAAATTTTAAATCACAGATAAATAATTTTCTTACGAGTAATTTGCTTATACATAGATTCAGATAAAGTGTGTTAGTATAGTAAACCGCATAAAGATATAACTGTAAACATCGAATGTGCACAAATTATCTGATGGTATTTGGCTATAAATAAACATATTTATCCCATATACGTAACAACATTATCACCTGACTGTGGAATGACACTTATATATCTAAAACGTCATCAAATCAAAATTATGTGACACTACATAATCAGCTTTAATATAATCGTTGGTTAATAATTATAAATCCCTCATAGATACGTAATACGACATACAAAATGGAAGCACGTTGTTGCAACACAGATCATTGTGCGGTTGACTATAGGTATACACTAAATACAACTCTCAAAACTGTAGGTACTTACCAAAATTTATTTGGTTAAGGTGAATGCTCCAACCAACCCGCGAAATTCAAATTTTCTTACGTTTTTTTGCAATTTGCACGCCATGCGCCAGTGGGTTGTATGTTGATTAAAATATTATTAAGAAGTATAATCATCAAAATCATCAATACAACCCTCCAAGTTCATAAAGGTGTAGGGCTGACTTTTTCTGTTTTTTTTTTTGGTTCCTACACCTTATGAACTTGGAAGGTTGTATTGATGATTATAATTCAGTAACTACATACGTCTTACACCCGCGAATAATATTTTAATCAACATACAACCTAGCACTGGCCTGCAAATTGCAAAAAACGCAAGAAATTTTGAATTTCGCGGGCTGGTTGGAGCATTCCCCTTAATGATGAAAAACTTACTGTTAATTTATCTAACCTACGTCTTATCAATAAATATATATATATATAAAAAGACAAATACGGGCTTTTTATTTATATACAAAAAAGAGCTACCTCTTTTTAGTAGTACGTATTTATCACACATTTCATGAACTATATTTTTTTTTAAACATGGGGACCAATCAAATTTTGGGTCAAAGACCTGGCAAATATCTGGATGTATTTCTTTCGTTCACACATAAATTACTGGATGTATTTTAATGAAATTTTGAATCGAGAAGATAGCTTACCTTTTTTTTTTTTTTTTGTGGGTGGGAAATCATCAAATAACTTCTCCCGCTCTGGGCAGAGCAGGAGGGCGTGTCAGACTCTTACTGACTAAAACCCACCCGTGTTCCTTCAGTTGCCTGTGCCAGGGGCCACGGTAACCCTCTTGGACTTTTCCGCAACCCTAGCAGGCATCGGTCCTAGCAAACCCCGTCATTGGTGCTGACATCTCTTTGAGGCGCGCGTGGAACACAACGCGCCGTCGACCCGGGCCTGACCTTGGAATAGCACTTAGGCTACTATTTATAATGTACTTAATCATGTGTAAGGTCATAGAAACAGCTAGTAGAATATAATCCAATAACAACTTTATTTTATTACTTATTACTTTTCTACGTCAGTGTACTCAGGCACAACACATGTGAACCGGTTAGTGAGTAAAGTAAAGAAGGTCATCGATATGTATGAATCCGTCGCTTTTTAGTAGTCATTCAAATTTGGTCGGATAACCAGCCGTTGCTAACATATTACATATTTTGGTTTTTTGTTAATATTTACTTAATGCGAAACATTCCAAGCTGAATATTTTCACCATATAATTTTGAGTAAAGGCACAAGATTTAGGCTTACACCTACACATCTGGGATTGAGCCGGTTCCTCGTATTTTGCCGTCAAAGTTTTGACACCATCGTCTTGACTTTTAGCGAGATTATTCAAAAACGCATGCATGGACAGTTTTGAAACTTTGTATGGTTATTATTAGCGTCAAGAAGGACCAAATACAGTTTTCAGCGAACTTGTGCCTTGTCTAATTTAGGCGCTGCGATGTTTTTTCGGGTTTTCATAAAACCGCGATAACTTGAAAACTATAAATATTTTCTTAAATCTAATTGGGGCACTAAGGGGCACACATTAAGAGCTACTCGTGTATGTTTATTCTACAGGGGCACATGCAATGGTTGTAGAGATATACGATTCATCAAAACGTTACTCCAGCAGGAAATGCAATATCTCGAAAACCTGAAGGGGCACAGATTTTATTTTTGGGGGCATGTGCCCCCAAAAATAAAATTTGGCACACATATAAGCTCTCTGGCCATGCACAATTTTTCTCTCTCCGATCATTCGTTTAGAATTTTCCTGCTAGAAAAACGTTACCCCAGCAAGAATAGCTTTTTTCCGTTTTTTTTCCAAAACGACAGGGGGCACACATTTTTTATGTGGGGGCACATTTACAGCAGATGAGGCACCAATTATACGTTCTACTCCTATAACTCTAGGAGACACTTTCTTGCTGGGGTAACGTACACGAAGGTGCCGGACGGACTAGATGTATGTATCCAATCCAATTTTGCTGCATATCATTAGATCGATCGACTACGGATTACGGGCGACTGTCCGACAATTGATGTCGGGGCGCTATATATATACTAGTTGCGCGGTAAACTCTGCTTGCGCGATGCAGGATTTTGCATGACATCAGGATGATGCGTAGTTCGCATATGACGTTGTAGATGCCGCCACAACATACACCTCAAATAATTGACAAACCAGCACAATTCATTTGCCCCAACAATCCGTTAATTTCGGTCAATGATATAAGCTCGTTTTTCGTGTGTTTCTAATACAGTGGGAGATTTTTTTTTAACTAATACACCACTAGTTCATCTCAATCAAAGAATACCTTCGTTAATTCAATAGTAATACTAGCTACAGACAAAATCGAAATAAAATGATTAATATCTCACTTCAAGAATGATAGTGCAGTAGAGGTGGATATAATCTCAGAAAGCTTCTTAAAACAATTCACTGACGTATTGTTTCATGTTATTTATCATTTACAACGGGTGTATTCCCTTCTGCTTTAAAAAAATCACAAATAGTTCCTTCTAAAATGGGGACAGATGCTGTGGCGACAATTCTAGCATCTACGAGGTTTGAGATTACAAAGTTTACCTAAATTCTTCAAACGAAATACATCTACGAGGGGAGGTCAAAAAGTTCGCGGAATGAAAAGGAAGAAGGGAGGTGAAATTAAACATGAAATTAATTTTCCTTTTCAATATATTCTTCATTAACCTAATACACTTGTCAGACCTTTCAAATAATTTGTTTATACGTTCGAAAAAAAATGAATTGTCGTGGCCCTAAAAATAGGCAGAAATAGCCGACTTCACTCGTTCGTCATCGGTGAATTTCTTTCCACGAAGCTCTTTTTTCATATTTGGGAACAAATAATAATCACAAGGGGTCAAATCTGGACTGTACGGTGGGTGTTTTAGAGTTTCGAAGCCGCACCTGTGTAAGGCAGCCATCGCAACATGACTTGTGAACGGGTGCATTGTCGTACAAAAGGAGCACACCTCGAGACCACTTTCCTCTTCTTTTTTCTTTAATTGCATTTTTTTATTTTTCTAGTAGCGAGGCGTGGTGTTGCGCCGTGATATTGATGAGTGATTGTGACACATTGAACTTCTTATGCGGTGCTGCGCCTTTTTTGTGCCACTGCATGGACTGATGAACCCAAGTTTTATCCCCAGTCACAATTTGGTTCATAAATTCATTCCTGTTCTCACTACATAGATCCAAAAACTTGCGAGAACACACACTCGACGCGCTGCTGTTTTTGAAGCGGTGTGAGCATTCTCGGCACCCATCTTGCACTGACCTTAGACATGCCAAGATGGTGATGGAGAATGCTCAAAATAGTCGTAGACCAGTCATCTCTGCGATCTGCTTTTCAATACAACAAGAACAAGTTTTTCAACTTTTTCAACAATGTCTGAAGATGTTGCCTCAGTCGGCCGAGCGGAGCGCTGATCGTCTTCAATCGAGTCTCTGCCTTGCTTGAAAGACTATTCCACTTGTAAATCATCGATTTTCCAGGGCAAGAGTTGCCATAAGCAGATGACATCTCTTCCATAATTGTCTGAGGCGTTTTTCCTTGCTTAGTATCCTTACTAAGCAAGGAAAAAACACACTTTTAACACATTTTTTTGTGTGCGTTACGCCAGCGGCATGTTGTCGCTTTTCAGGATTTCGACTTGACAGATAATTAGTACCTCATGTCGTGTAAATGTGCCCGAAATTAATAATTTGTGCGTCCAGCCGATTCAAAGATATTCATGAAAAACAGATGCCGCTGGAGTAACGTTACTCCAGCGGCATGTTTTTTTTCCTGGTCGTCGTAGCTAAATACAAACTAGCTACTTAGATAGATATAATTTGTGCATAAATGTGCCCAAGTAATAAAATGTGTGCGTCTTGAGGTTTCAGAGTTATTCAAGATGCCGCTGGAGTAACGTTACTCCAGCGGCATGTTTTTTTTCCTGGTCGTCGTAGCTAAATACAAACTAGCTACTTAGATAGATATAATTTGTGCATAAATGTGCCCAAGTAATAAAATTTGTGCGTCTTGAGGTTTCAGAGTTATTCAAGATGCCGCTGGAGTAACGTTACTCCAGCGGCATGTTATTTTTCCTGGTCGTCGTAGCTAAATACAAACTAGCTACTTAGATAGATATAATTTGTGCATAAATGTGCCCAAGTAATAAAATTTGTGCGTCTTGAGGTTTCAGAGTTATTCAAGATGCCGCTGGAGTAACGTTACTCCAGCGGCATGTTATTTTTCCTGGTCGTCGTAGCTAAATACAAACTAGCTACTTAGATAGATATAATTTGTGCATAAATGTGCCCAAGTAATAAAATTTGTGCGTCTTGAGGTTTCAGAGTTATTCAAGATGCCGCTGGAGTAACGTTACTCCAGCGGCATGTTATTTTTCCTGGTCGTCGTAGCTAAATACAAACTAGCTACTTAGATAGATATAATTTGTGCATAAATGTGCCCAAGTAATAAAATTTGTGCGTCTTGAGGTTTCAGAGTTATTCAAGATGCCGCTGGAGTAACGTTTAGCAAAATGCTGTATCTCTTAAAGGGCATGACATACTACTATGATTTTTTTACTACGATGGGTCTTAATTTGTGCAATTTTATTTTTTCTATAATTGACGCCGTTGGAAAATTATGCATATTTTTTTCAAAAACCCTAAAGTCGATCCTTGCGCTTCAATGAGAAACCCTAGAAACTTACCAATTATGGTGTTTTATTTATTTATTTATTTATTTATTATTAAACTTACACACTATCATTACAGGAAGACCCAATACAATAGTGGTTTGCGAACTGAACTTTCAAAATATATATAAAGTTATTTACTTTACTATTTATGTACACACAATAATAAATTTAAAATAATAAACCTAACCTATTTAAATATAACTAACAAAATTCAACAAAATTCTTGCGAATTCACTCAGATTGCACGAAAATATGTCAATCCTCTCATGCACTTCGTTTAGAACCCGTATTGTCCGGGTGAGAGGTGTTTTAGCCAGCAGGTTGGTTTTGGCTGCAGGTATAGCCAGCAGTGGCGGTCGCCGCCGCCTCCACACGTACTGGTCTGGCACGCACAGCTTCAGATGACGCAGTACACCCGGGTTATGTGCTACTCCACGCAGGAGCTTTAGCGCATACGCCGCGAGAGTAAATTCTCTGCGCACTCTTAGTTCGTTGTACCCCACCATACCCAGTACAAACAGTGTAGGATACATCAGCGGGTAAAATGGGTAAACCCCATAAATTTTGAAGTACAAGTGTCTTGTAAATTTATTCTGCACTCGCTCCAGCATGACATTGTATTTCGCTTCATGGGGAGCCCAAATCACCGCACTGTGTTCCAAGTGACTCCTTACCAAAGCGTCATACAGCACTCTGAGCGTGGTAATGTTGGTGAATCCCTGCGACTGTCTCAGCACGAAACCCAGGTTCCTGTACGCCTTCTTGCAAGTTTTAACTATATGATCCCGGAAAGTTAGATCCGGGGTAAGCAGTACTCCTAGATCTCGTATCTGAGACACTCGCTGCATCAGCACTTCCTCTACTTTATATTCGTAGGCTAAGGCAGTCTTCGCTCGCGTAAATGTCATCACTGAGCATTTCGCTGTATTGAAATAGAGTTTATTTTCATGGCTCCATTTTACCACTCTATCTATGTCTTCCTGCAATTTCTCACAGTCCGACTCACCCCTGACCTCGAGCAGCAATTTGAGGTCATCTGCAAACAATAAACATAAACTATGTTTGACTACTTCTGGTAAGTCATTTATCATTAAAATAAATTCGAGAGGACCCAAATTGCTGCCCTGGCTCACGCCTGACCTGGTGTAGTATGGCTCGGATTCGATCCCGTTGTAGTCAACGTACTGCTGTCGGTCTTTTAAGTAACTGGCGAAGAACTGTAAGAGGGTCGGAGTGCAGCCAATGTTTGCCAGCTTCATTAGCAGTACATCATTGTCGACGGTATCAAACGCCTTCTTAAAATCAAAATATGCCACATCTACCTGCACACCAGCATCGACCGCCGGCACCACCCTCGCCATGAAATTAAGCAGATTAGTGGCAGTGCTGCGTGCCGGCCTGAACCCGTGCTGCGCGTCCGATAGCTGTGCGCTCACTTGAGCCTGCACGCAGCGTTGGATGGCAGACTCGAACACTTTTGCAGGTGTCGACAACACTGCCACCGGTCTGTAGCCACTGACATCCGGACCTGACTTACCCTTGGGAACCGGAATCACTCGCGTGATTTTCCACCTCGACGGAAACGTTGTTTGTTTTAGACAAGTATTAAAGATATGATGCAGGGGCTCGGCCAGCACCCTGCCACAGTCTCGGAACAGAAAAGCCGGAATACCATCGGGGCCAGATGAGCGCTTGGGCTTGAGCCTTATGAGCGCTTCCCTTACGTCTTGGAGACTGAGGGTTTCGATGTGCACTCGCGCACTATTCGCCTCCGCATCCGTCCCCGCCACCCGCGCCTCCAGCCGCGGTCGCTCTTTATTATACACCGATTCAAAAAATGACGCAAATTGTCGAGCACACTCCTCGTCGTGTTATGTAGCTTTTATGAACTCTATGCATCATGTGAAATTAGATGTTTCTATTCCAACTCCTAAGAGAGTTATTCAATATTTGTTAAAATCTGGCTATGATAAAATTGTTTACCCTTAAAGTTTCAGCTGAAAAATCCTTCTAATTACTCAGATATAAGGAAAAAAACAATAGGAAAAGAAATCACACGATTAACCGAACAAATTCAAATGACTACATAAAAGCGGCCGCACAGTACATTATGCCAACTTTCTTAAATTGGTAGTATTATAGTTGAATTTTTATGTGTACTGGTGCGTACAAATCATTCAAATAACTATTTATTTACTTTTATTTATACAGGGTGACTGGAAAATAGTGGCGAGCCGTTAAGGGGAGGTAGTCTAGGGTTATTCCGACAGATATCACTATGAGACCTACCGTCCTTACTTAACCCTTTCCAAGATATTCCTAGTAGGAATATCTTGGAAAGGGTTAAGTATTTTTGGGTTACACTCTTTAAGTAGGAATTTCCTACTTAAAGAGTGTAACCCAAAAATTCGTACAAAAAATTTTCAAATAGTAATAAATCTTCATTGTTCCTTAACCGATTTTGGACTTAATATCTCATTCGAAAGGGAACGAAACGTAGAAGTGTTTTAATTATTTTGTACGTAATAATAAAGGGTGAATTTTAAAGAAAATTGATGTTTTATCAGCCATCAAAGTATTTTTTTTACATTTTCCGTTTTTGTTTAGCAGTTTTTGCATAAAAAAATGACAGTTGCGGAAATTTAATAATTAATATTACTTATTTAGAATATCTTTGTTGCAAAACAAAAAAAAGATGGCCAACTTCACTTTTTTTTAGGATTTATTACTATTTGAAAATTTTTTGTACGAATTTTTGGGTTACACTCTTTATGTAGAAATATCTTGGAAAGGGTTAAGTAAGGACGGTAGGTCTCATAGTGATATCTGTCGGAATAACCCTAGACTACCTCCCCTTAACGGCTCCGCCACTAATTACCAAACATAATGTTTCGAAAGTTTGATAGTAGATTTTGAAAATATTAATAAATACATACCAATGAGGAATGTTCATAGGTATGTAAAATAACTTGAAACTTCGTTACAGTAAAGCTTTTATAAATACAAATACACTAGTTTTTGTTTTATTGTCTTCGGCAGTGACAACTGCGCTGCGTCCGACTTCGACTGATGTTCCCGGCTCTCAAGGGTTAAGTAGAGAGGCTAGAAAACTATTATATATTATAAAAATTAAAAAACAATTTCATGCCTCTGTTGTGTGGTGAGACAGTACGAAGACATGTTTCAGAAATGCTACGTAAATATGTTAGTTGTTACCGAAAGCTCTGCAAATTAGCAACTGAACCAGAGAAATGCGTTGAAACAAAATGTAAAGTTTAAAGCTTTTAAACTTTCTCATTTTTGCTTCTTTTGTTCTATTCCTAGTGGTCGAGAAAAGTTCACCATATCGGTAGTTAGACATCTGTGATCAATGTAACAGAGCCTACAAAAACAGACGAACAACAAAAAAACAAAAATGACAAAATAGTACTAAGTATTTTTGTTTCATTGGTTGATGCCAAAAGGGGCGTAAAACAGATGTGGTCATCGTGTTCACGGGATTTTGTTTGAAAACTGCATAGATATGAACTTCCTCTATAGTAAATTGAAAATGCACAAAAAAAACATTGAAAATATAATCGATTCTGAATCATCTCTGAAAATTTTGCAGGTCTTTGAAAACATACCCTGTATGTCTTTCTAGGGCGTCCCCCCCCCCCCCCCCCCCCCCTGGCGTTTTCACTCACATCTGCCTTGTAACACACCTGCATTCCTGCCTTGTATCTTGTTAAAGATTTTTTTTTAATAAAACGTTACCCCACACTAGAAATTTTTCCTGTATGGTGGTTGCGTTTTACAAACATTTAAGCTCACATACACAAAGAGCCAGACCCGCAACAACTTGTAGGTCTTAGTAAGTCTTACAAATATTTGTTCCGTGCGGGAATCGAACTCGCGACACGCAGCGCAGCAGTCAATCGCTTAACCACTGCGCCAACCGTGTCGTTTAAGAAGACGGTAGTAAAATAAATAAATACATAGTCACCTTGTGAGCCGACATGTCCTTTACGGCGTTACATTTGAAGCTGCACAGCTTGCAATTGTACAGATACAGCTTGAAGTTAGGTGAGGCGAGCAGCTCGTGTGGGGGGGGCAAGTCGCTCTTACGTTTACGACCGCGACCGCGACCGCGGGTTGAGGATGAGAGGAGCGCTCTGGAAAAAGATATAAAGTGTTAAGTTAATTCTCTGGAGATGAGACGTTATTTTGAAGACACGAGTTTACTTTTGGGTATCGCAAATGGCTACATTGACTGTCCTAAACTCGTTACTAATCTGTCATTGCCAGTGATCGGAGTAGGTAGAGCTAATTTGTTTGACCGAAAGCGTTGATGTTACTTGCACATTCCCCGGTAAAAACTATTTGTAAGGTAACATCATCTTGTAGAACGTTAGAATAAGTTTGTAACGGCTGTTGATACTTGTATATACAAAATATTTACAGAAGATAAAAAAAATCAAGTTTTTATTTTAATTGACCTGAAATGTCCCCGTCGGGGGGGTGTGGAGGGATATGTATTCGTTCATAATTCCTTAAGACGAATAGCTTTTTACAAAGTAATTTCTAACTTATTTATTCATAATTATATATTTCAAATCCCGGGATTCCGGGAGTGTCCATGTTAATACAACGTATTGCAAGTACAAAAAATTGCTCTTCCTACTCCGATCACTAGTCATTACGCACGAATCTGACGGGATTACGTCAACGGCCAATATTAAATGTACCTTTCGCAATGACTAACTATAGGCGGTAAGTTTTCTCAATAAGAAGTGCACTTGGTTTCAATAGGCTACATAAGGACCTTAATGTTGACATATTCTGCACCAGTGTGGCGACCTTAGACGGCTTTTGGCACAGTCATTTTTCATGGATGACTAACTTTCTAATATTAACTAATTGTATTAACTTTTATGTGCTTTTTTCTTTAACTATATTTTATTTTTAATATTACTTTGTTTATATCGTTGGTTTGTAAGTCGGTATACCTTCTTTAAAAAAAAATATACACGGTGACATTTGAATCACAGTTTTGCTAGAACAAACGTTGTTCAGACCATGGTATACACCCATTCTATAGCATCCAATAGAAAAAATAGCGTTATTGGTTTTCTAAAAAAACACAAAAAAAGCAATGTTAAAAATGTCGGGATTATCGTTACGCCCTACAACACAGACATTGCGGCTGCGACGCACTGCGCTCGCGTCTTGAATGCAATATCGCTACCGTGATGAGTACTCTGAAGTTACGGTTAATGTTTCAAACATTATTACACGTTTGAGCAACATAAGACTATTTTTTTTTCCTTCAAATTTTTCTTTTGCTGTGCCTGACAGGGTCCACGATTGTTACAACAAATGTTCATTACCACCTAAGCACATACATTATGGAATGCAATAAATGATTGAGTATTGAGTATTGTAGAATGGTAGTAGACCATGGTCTAAACAACGTTTGTTCTAGCAAAACTGTGATTCAAATGTCACCGTGTATAGACTGACAGATCAAAATAAATAGAAATATGTTTCAAGTCTAATGCTCGGAGGGTCGGTCAAAGCTTGTACGTTATTTTCACCGAACACCTTGACCCCCGACCAAATATTGGAGTGATTTGATTTGATTCAGTGCACTTTTGTCTACCGGGTTATCCGGGTGTATTCAAAAATTTCATCAACATTGCATTAAAAACTCAACTCAAAGCATTTATTTTAAATAAACCAATTACAGGCACTTTTGAATTGTCAAGAGGTCGGTCAGTCAGAAAGATGAAGCTAGTTGCCCATTCCAAAGCGTAGTAGGTACTATCGAGGAAGTTCATATCTATGCACCTTTAGGACTATTTTTCCCTGTAGCGCTCGGGCGCTAACAGTAACTAACGTAAAACAGATGCGGTCATCGTGTTCACGGGATTTTGTTCTAAAACTGCTTAGATATGAACTTCCTCGATAGTACCTATGGAGAAGAACGGGCTAGAAACTCCATGGGCACTCTTTTAAATCAAAATATTGTTACAAAAAAGTGGAGAACGTTGTAGAAAGACGTGCACGCTAAAATCGTCCGTAATAAAAAGATAAAAATAATTCAGGAATTAAAATAAGCCGTGGCAGCTAAGACATGACCAGTGCCTACTGACGGCGCCCGTTCACGAACATGACGTATGGATCAGCACCATTCAGCTCAACCATTTTGAAGGGAACTCAATGATCCAATACACACGCCACCACCAGCGACATACACTCGTAATCGTATATAGTGAGCATGACTTACTCTCAGCCGCCAGGGCACATTCAAGTCAATGAACGACATTAACATTTTAACAGAGGGGCAATTCCCGTATTTTTATGAACGTTCGCATTCTAACCTCAGTCTCAATCTCTACAGCGTGTACCTACGTTTTTGACATTTGATTGTCGCCGGGACGAGATTGCGACTTGAATTTAGACGTTTTTAGTTACGGGAATTGGTCTTCAGTTTGAGAGTGAGTCAATAAATTGTGTTCAACATATGTATGTATTTGTTTTTCCTCAAAAACACCGACACCTTCCTAAGTACCCCTACAAAGCTAATTGTAGATGGCGTGACCATAGCTCGGTGCCCACGGCCTACAATAAATTAGACACTTCGTTCATTCATTCCATTTCATGTTCATTCATGAGTTTGGTTTTATTCCACTACCTCGCTATTTTTGGTGATTTCAATATTTTATAAATCGTGTATTTGACATGGAAAGTGCTAGAATTTAAAACATTTCTTCAAAATAATTCCGACATTATCTGCAAATCTCTTTAATAAAAATAAAAAAACTACAAATAGCTTTAAGCCACCATTTTACAAGAGTGAAGTGTTTTGAAGCACAACAACGCAACATTTTCACAAAAATAAAACAAAACCACATCACGCCTAGCATTATTATCTTGTTTTGGGAACTAGCTATAACAGCGCTATTTTGACAGTTGGTTTCCCCACTAGCGAAAAGCGAGAAGAGCTGACCACTAAAACGAGATGTTTATTTGACAGTGTTCTCGCCGGCAGCGCTAACAGTCAGCGATCAACTATCTTTCTATAGTATACAAGGTTATTGGTAAAACACCATCAACCTCTTAAGGGGTCATTTTACTCATCATTATGAACCACTTTATTAATATAATTATTTATAATTATTTTTTCGCGATTTTATATTTGGTCCCATAATAAAAGTTGTTCATAATGATGAGTACAATGGCCCCTTAAGAGGTTGATGGTGTTTTACCAATAACCCTGTATATTCTTCTGTATGTCACTGAACAATCGATTTTTATGATTTTTTTTAATGTTGTTTCAGAGGGTCCCTGGATGGTATAGACTAATAATTGTACCCGGTAGGTGGCGCTGCGATCGAGTTTTAGGAAACAGGACAACGTATATCCGGTCAGCTAGTCAATATTTGTATGTCTTATACTGGCGCCTACAATCTTTTGTACTTTTCTTGAGCGACAAAATAGTCGCTATCTAATCGCTTTCTCGTCGGCGATGAGACAGGTGTTTTAAGGAGGACGCGTAAAACTAGTCCGTGAAATTCAAATGTTCTCACAATTTTAGCAGCTTGCAGTTCAGTATCTGGTTGTACGTTAATCAAAATATGATTCGCGACCGTAACTCACGTACTGACTTATTACTTGTTTAAACAATTTGGAAAATCGTATACTTTTACAACGTTTGTAAATATGTGAGCACCATGTATCTATCACATAAGTAATTAACTTATTATATGTCATTGCATAATTTTTAATTATTTTTACCTATTTTATTCTGGGTGCATCGTCTTCACATATAATTATATAATTAATGTAAAACTTATACAAAAAATTGTAAAACATTTCAAAAGAGTAACGGTGGGGTTTCTTGCCCATTCTTCTCCATACGAAACTACCTTTTGGAAGGGGCGACTAGAATCAATTCTATTTTAATGTAAATGTTGACGTTCAAAAGTGCCTGTAATGTGCCTATTTGAAATAAATACGTTGACTTTAACAAATAGGTATAATGTATACAGAATTAGAATCATCAATAACTATTACCACAACCCATAAAAACAGGATGTAATACTTACTTAGCTTTTTGAAGAGATTTCGCTTTTTCTAATATTTCTGTCGGTGACAAACTTTTCTGTAACCAAAAAATATAACACATGCTTATGCCAATAAATGTAAACCTTATGCTAATTTTCCCTCTGACCATTCCCTTTAGCGGTTATAAAAAGGAACATGTTCTTCTGTGGACGTAAACGTGCTATGGACTACTATGGTCTGTTTTTTTTTTCCGGGTGGAACCCGACCTCCAGGGAGGGAGGTCGGGGAGTGTGGTATTTTTACCTCACTAAAACCACCCCAGTGATCACCATCAGCACATAGAGGGGGTTCCGGTTAGTCTTAAAAGACCAATTCCGGAACCCCCGCCTGTTCAACGCCTGTAAGGCACATCCCCGGGGAGACTGTAAAGGGGCCTCCCCTGAGCCTCGCTATGCACGGCAGCACGTGACCACTGTGCGACCATCTTCCCTGGGATCGCTCGGTGAACGAACAGAGTCCCCACTCTGTGCTCCCGCGACCCAATTCTGTTCAGGTACTCACCGAAGCAACCATGTCCGGTGAGCACCTGGGTGAGCCTGAGGAGATGCGCTCCTCTCTGTTCAGCCAGGCTTCGAAGTTCGGCAGAACGGCTTCGACAACGCGCTTGCGCGAATATTGCGGCTGCTGTAGTCGCTCGCACGGCGCACCACCGCTCGAGCGCGTGTCCCGTTCCCGCCACCTCAGCCTTACGAATGCGCTTCCTGGCACACTATTCCCGCTTTGACGGATACTGCGAATCTAGTCGTAGACCGTCTCGTCCATATCCGCCAGGATGTCCAGCGGCGGAAAGCGCGCCAGGAGAGTTGCCGCCTCAAAGGATATTGTTCGGTATCTTCGTGCGATACGAATGGCCATTTTCCGCTGCAGTCTATTGAATTTAGTCCTGCAGCGTCGGACACCTGGCAGTCTACCTGACCAAATAGGCGCCCCGTAAAGGACGATAGATCGCATAACACCCGCGTAGAGGCAGCGAATTTCTTCCCGAAGTCCCCCGAGATTGGGCAGCAGTCTATGCATAGCACCCACTCCCTTCTCAATCCGGGGAACCAAGCGCTCGAAGTGGAAGCGAATCCCCACCGACTGTCCAGGGTAAGGCCAAGATACTTTATGTATCGGCCCACCTGGATTTGCGCATCTCCGACATGGACCACCGAGCTGAGTGGCTCTCTGCTCCTCGGCAGTTTATGGGACCATAACTGGAACCGTGCACCTATCTTCTGACGTTTCACAAGTGACCATGTAGGTTTATGTGAAATAAAATATTTTAATGTTGACACTAACAGTAGGAATGGCTTTCATTTAGACAGTTCAACAACATTCATTGCGTTAGTTACGTTGTTGAGCAAACAAATTTGTCGAACATAAGAAGCAACGGAGTAGCAATATACTTCAAAATGATTCAGGATGTGTTTGATAGTGTTACGCAATTATGCTGGACAATGTTTGTTTCCACTTTCATCAGAAATGATGGTGATGTGTCAGAAACGACAGGTGTGTGGTACTCGCAACCGGCGTGCGTGTATGACCAGATGAACGTAAACGAAGCAAAAGGAGGATGTATAGACCGTATCAGGTGGCGTGTTGCAGTTTCTGCCTACCCCCATTGGAAGAAAAGAAAAGACGTGAATTTATGTATGTATGCTCTTTAGGGGACATTAACGTGCTGCAGGAGACGCCCTGGGCGTCGGGAATCCCAGCCCAATTCTCAGCCACCGTAGGCGCGGGCTTGCGGACAATGGGCAGCTCGCCGTCCGATAAGGAACAGGCCCGGGTCTACGGCGCGTTGTGTTCCACGCGCGCCTCAAAGAGATGTCCGCAACAATGACGGGGTCCCCTAGGGCCGATGCCTGCCAGGGTTACGGGAAAGTCCGAAATGGTTACCGTGGCCCCTGGCACAGACAACTGAAGGAACACGGGTGGGTTTTAGTCAGTGATAGTCTGACACGCCCTCCCGCTCCGCCCAGAGCGGGAGAAGTTATTAGAGGATTTCAAAAACTCAAAAAAAAAAAGAAGGGGACATTAACGTCATAATCAGCCTATAAACCTATAAGTGCTCCACCACGCAGGCCCAGTGCGGGTTGGTAAATGTCACATGTCTTCGAATTTTTGGTTCTGGGACATGCCAGTTTCCTCACGATGTTTTTCTTCACCGTTTTGAGAGCAGTGGTGATGAAATAATTTACACAAAGTTAAGCGCCTGTCTGGGTTCAAACCCAATACTCAATATTTTATTTGCATTCCACATAAAATTATATGTATGTGGGATTAGTTCGACAAAGGCCAAGTAAAAAGCACTGATTTCTTTAATATTATTTGAACACGTCTTTGTAGCTAACGTCCTTCGTCTTTCTCCCCGTATTCCAGTCTCCTTCCTTTCACCTTATTTAACATTCACTTGCTTTCTCTTTTACTCTTAAACTATTTCATACTTTCATCTCTTTCATTCAACATGCTTCACATCTGTCATTAATCTTTACGTTTCATTCCACTCATCTATCATAACATTCCGTTCCTACATGTATGTGATCATTATGGACCCTGTTGGGCACAGCAAAAAATAGTACCTACGACCTACAACTCGTAAGTCACGGCCGTTACCACTGGGCCACCACTGCTCTCACATTAACCTGCTATGGATTATTACGTACCTTCACTTCAAGTTTCTTCTGCACAGCCGTGACCTGTTGTAACGCAGACTTGAGTATAACTAAAGAATTCTGTCCGTTTTCATTCTCCACCATTACGTAGGAGTCTTGGTTGTCTGGGTCTGAAATTGTACATATAAAAAAAATAAGATAAAATAGGTATTATTAATTGCTAGCGACTCGACACTTTAGATTTTTTTTATGGTGGGAAATCAGCAAATAACTGCTTGTGTGGCGTGTCACTCTTACTGACTAAAACCCACCCGTGTTTGTTCAGTTGCCTGTGCCAGGGGCCACGGTAACCCTTTCCGACATTCCCGCAACGCAACCCTGGCAGGCATCGGCCCTAGCGGACCCCGTCATTTTTGCTGACATCTCTTTGAGGCGCGCGTGGAACACAACGCGCCGTCGACCCGGGCCTGGTCCTTATCGGACGGCGAGCTACCCATTGCTCGCCGTCCGCAAGCCCGCGCCTACGGTAGCGACTCGCCCCTGGGGGCCTACTCTCCAAGTCCGTCAACGAAGATACGGATACGGGAGCGACCGAAAGTAGTTCGATACTTTAAAATGAACCCTACGCCCGGTTCATTATTTTTTTCGGACGGGTAAAATCACATCGAAAAAAAAAGGAAGAAAGAAAATGCGTTTATATGCGGTAAACATGACACAAAAAATAACATGACGCAAAGAATAAGAAAAGGTTGGGGGAAACATGCATCACATCCACGCAAAACGGCTATCGCTCAGCATTATGCTTGCGACCCTATGCAAGATAGAGCCCCAGCGCTGGTTTTCAGCGACAGCCGGCGCTGACGTAATGACGTCGTCCGGTGAAGCAAGCAATTGTTAGGACGCTGTACCAGTAGGTACAGTGTATTTACGAACGTCGCACTTAAATAAAAATAATATAATTTAATTGAAATGTGATAGAATATACTAAACAGGAATATAAAAGGAAATAGACATACATGCTACGAGAATATGATCCTCGGTAAACGTTATACGCTTTATAGCAACATTTCGAAGCGTCAGTAAGCGTACATCGGTAGTATGGAGGGTAGAGACGAGGAGAACTATCTCTGTGTATGAAAAGTGTCCGTCAAAATGTGCTACATAAGGGTGGCGCTACAGTAGCCACCGGGTAAATATTAAAAGCAATAATTTTAGGTTATGTTTACAAAATAATGTTGGACTACGTTAATTGTTGAGGTATGGTATATTGGATTATCACTAACTACTCTAGTCTCAAAAAATATTAAATTTTCTGACTCTGCATACTTCAATCCGTTAATTTTCTAACACTCGGCATACTTCAGCCAGTTATCAACTGCTACATTCATACCACACCATTTGCCTACGCTAGCGCCATTTTGGAGGGTTTTTGAACTATTATTTACTGTTTAAGTTGGACACTTTTTCCCCTTAAGAGATAATAATAATAGTTCTTTATTTCTCCTCACAATGACTTATTCTAGGTTTCACATTATTATAGGTATTTTATTTATTTTTATTAGATAGTTCTCCTTGTCTCTACCCTCCATAATCGGTAGTAAGGACAACTGTCAAATCATGTTGTCATTCATTGTTCGTTCAGGCCCCGACCTAATCTTATGTCTGTAATACGGAGTAGGAAACGCCCGTATCATCGGCCATCGGAAACTACGGATTTCCTTCTTAGGGAGTAGATCCCCTGCTTCGCAGACACATAAAGTTCCCGGAATAAATTCTCTAAATTAAAATCTCTCTCTAAAGTACTAGGGAGTCACAAATGAACTAGGTATTGTTGTAGAACAGGGATCTTACAAAAGCCTTCAAGATCCGGCTTGTTCAAACACTGGTATTTACTATGTTCCTATACGCTGCTGAGACGTGGACGCTGCGGGACATCGAGAAGAAGAAGATAAACTTAAGACTAAAGATGCCGATGCATTCCACCAGTTTCTATGACAATTCTTTTACAGTTCCAAGCAGTACGGTTATGGAATGCCTTGCCCGTGTCGATATAGTACTCCTTGTACTCAATATTTGTCCACTTTTAAAACTCTGGTCAAAAACACTCCCTCTATCCTTAAACATCATCATTACATCTATCATTACATAAGGTTTCCTTGCTCTTGTTTCATGTTTATTATTGTATTTGTTGTTGTTTATTGTTGTATATATGTATACAGGGTTATTGGTAAAACACCATCAACAGGGGTCTTTGTACTCATCATTATGAACAACTTTTACTGTGGGACCAAATATGAAATCGCGAAAAAAATATCAGCTGTTCCCTACATTTAGGGACCAGCTGAATTGTTTTTCGTGATTTCACATTTGGTCCCATAGTAAAAGTTGTTCATAATGACGAGTACAATGACCCCTTAAGAGGTATAACATTCTGAAAATGTGGTGCTGCAGGAGAATGCTGGGGTATCGTGGATCGAGTTTCGCACCAACACCTCTATAAGCCAAAAATTCGACATCTAAAAGCGTCTATCAGTTCTGGTCCAAACGCGCATACTCAAATATTTCAGTCACGTCTCGAGGCGTGAGGGCGACTATAGAGCGCCTTCTCGTGCAAGGTAGAGTGGAGGGCACTAGACCACGCGGACGCTCACCCATGAGATGGATTGACTAAATTAAATCCGCATTAGGCGATCCCTTGTATGAGTGCACAAAAAAATACCAAAAATCGAATTAGATGGCGAGAAATCGTGAGGCTAATGACATCAGCCCCTAGATAAGAAACTACGGGAGGACCACGACCGCTCTAACAAAAGTGCTACGAAGTACCAGAAGATTATGTTGTAAGCAAAATCAAAATAATAATTGTTTCCAAATGTCGAAATTGCCAAGAAAATTTTAAGTTACAGCGATAACTAAACTTCATGTGTGTGCATTAAAGTATTTTTTCCCAAATCACATAAACCTGAGTGGGTTTAAATGTGTGTGAGGAGCTCGTGGCTAAGTAATAACAGCCGTACGGGTCGATCGATCAGGTTAAGCTACGCTTTCCGCGGTCGATCCGTGGATGGGTGACCATCTTTAAATACCGAGACCCCACCATGCCTCGGAAAGCACTTTAAGCCGTTGGTCCCGGCTGTCATTCGTGGATCTTTGTCAGTCGTTACGGGTCGTCAGAAGCCCGAAAGTCTGACAACCAGTATACCCAGTTACTGGGTTGTGGAGGTCAGATAGGCAGTCGCTCCATGTAAATTACTAATTTCGGACGTCGCATCGGTGTCTTTGAATTTTCATTGTTTGCCACCGACTTCCAAAATCATTTTTTTTTCACTTTGTAATGTTGTTTTTTGAAAGTCGGTGGTTTTTTTTTTGTGTTTTTTTTTTTCACTTTTTAGTTGTGGTACCTACCCCATACAAAGTCGTATACGTACCACCACTTGCAATGTATATAACAGTGACAGGAAGTTATTAGAAAAAATACGTACTATTGAAACTGACTCAAAAACCACTCATCAGAAATTAACTAATATCCTTTCAAAAAAAAGAAGAATTTTTCAAACCAGTTTATAAATAACGGTATTCTGAGGTAAAAAACACTTTATTTTAAATACACCCGAAATGAGAACCTCCTCTTTTTTGAAGTTGGTTAATAAAATAAATGGAAACGATAAAATGAATGTGACTTTGTTTACCTTCGTTATCGCTAGACTGTAGGACACAGGTGACGGTAGCATCTGAGGACATCTCACCATCCGATGTGCCCGCATTAGCCACCAGCTGGTACGACTCCTCTCCATCTTGACATCTGCAAATGAACATATAGTTTTAGTACATAGCATTACACTTATATTTCTTAATGAGGTGGGCAGAGGTGTAAAATAAACCTACATTATGTCAGTTATCGCGAGTATCGTAAGTATCTAGTGGTTGCAAGCGGTACTCTGAGCGTAGGACATAGAACATAAATATACTATCTAGTCTTGTGTAGTTAGCGAACTAACTAGGTCGTAAGAGCGCTTCGACAGAGCAGAGACGAACTACGCGAACAAGTTCCCAGATCCCTAGTTGGCGAATGAACTAGGCCGTAAGAGCGCTCACACAGACGAACTACGCGAACAAGTTCCCAGATCCCTAGTTGGCGAATGAACTAGGCCGTAAGAGCGCTCACACAGACGAACTACGCGAACAAGTTCCCAGATGCCTAGTTGGCGAATGAACTAGGCCGTAAGAGCGCTCACACAGACGAACTACTCGAACAAGTTCCCAGATCCCTAGTTGGCGAATGAACTAGGCCGTAAGAGCGCTCACACACACGAACTACGCGAACAAGTTCCCAGATCCCTAGTTGGCGAATGAACTAGGCCGTAAGAGCGCTCACACACACGAACTACGCGAACAAGTTCCCAGATCCCTAGTTGGCGAATGAACTAGGCCGTAAGAGCGCTCACACACACGAACTACGCGAACAAGTTCCCAGATCCTTCGCTTCTTAGTTCATTCGTTCGATAAGACCGACTTGCGAAAATGAGCGAGAGCGCGGCGTCGTCCGAGCTTGTCACGTCACTACTACCGCTCAACCGCTCACTGCACACAGTGCACATGATTTTGTAATCGTTCGGTCAGTGGAGTAGATCTACGGTTAGTGGCAAGACTAAAGTTTTGATTTTAACAAACACGACGTTTGACGACACGGTTGGCGCAGTGGTTAAGCGATTGACTGCTGCGTTACGTGTCGCGGGTTCGATCCCCGCTCGGATTAAATATTTGTATGACCTGCAAGTATGTAGTTGTTCCGGGTCTGGTTGTTTGTGTATGTGAGTTAAAATGTTTGTAAACGCACCCACGATACACGAGAAATTCCTAGTGTGGGGCAACGTATTTTTTTTTTAAGCTCATACGAAAGCAGTAGCAAAGCGAACGGACGATCTGCCTTTCTCTAGTTCGAGAAGGGAGCTGACGAACTAAAAGAACGAGCTACTTCGCTAAGGAGCTGCGAACTAAACTCAACCAATTTGCCTAGCCTTTTTCAAACTACATATGTTAGGGTCGGCTTCCCGTCTAACCGGATGCAGCTGAATACCTGTATTTTAGATGAAGCGACTGCCTATCTGACCTTCACAACCCAGTGACTGGGTAATACGATACCCCTTGGTAAGACTGGTTGTCAGACTTTCGGGCTTCTGACGACGCGTTACGACTGTCAAAGAGCCACGAATGTAAACCAAAGGCTTAGGGCGATAATTTTGTGGCCATATCTAAACCATAATCACACATGAAAACTCCCAGTTTAGATGTGTGATTATGGTTTAGATGTGGCCAAAAAATAAAAAAATAAAATATGCCCGAGAAAGTTTGATTATTTCTCTCGGGAGTGCTCAAAATAAATATCATTTTTTTTCTTGTATTTGAGTGTGAGACTCTTCAAACACTCAATTACAAGAAAAATTGTGATAGCCCTCATAAGCGCACAGCTGATGCGTTTACCTTCTTTAATTCCCTTTCTCGTCACACACACGCAACTGTTGGCTGACAGTACCAACCTCTAGAGAAACGGGGAAAACTGACGGCCAATTCTACCACCACGCGCGCTCATTGGTCAAATCAAATAGCGCGCGCTTCCCCGGCTTCCTGTTACACACTTCCGTCGCATTTCACGAAATCACTCCCACATATTGCAGGAAAGCGAGAGGAAAGATATTACACATCAAAAATACGTGTAAACGACGAGTAGGTACTCGTCCACACAACTCTCTCAGCCTAGGATCATTTTGCTGTCTCGCCCATCTGTTCGATACGTGTGATTAAGGATTAAGGCAATAAGCTTAAGTGAATGTGATTGAGGCGTGATGTTGTTAGCTAGTTGTGAGTTCTTGACTTAAAAGTAGAGAATACCAAAAGATCTGATAGTTCAATTTTTCGTAGCCTAGCACAAACAAGTAGACTTGTTTTCTTTCTGACTTTTTGCTAAGTAAAGAATATCAATCAACATCTCTACATGTAATAAAATAGTAAAGAAGAATTTTGGCCCGTTGTCTGGATGTAAGTTCCGGATTGGCGCAAAAACGGCTGAAAGGATTTGGATGAAATTTGGCACACAGATAGTTTATAACCTGGATGAACACTTAGGGTACTTTTAATCCCGGTAGTAGGTACGTTCCCGTGGGATATTTTCCGACATCCACGCGGGTGGAACCGCAAGCTAAATATAAAATATAATATAAAAACGTTTATTCTGGATCATTTATATTCAGTAATATGTACACATATACCTAATATATGTGTACATATTACAAAAGAAACGATAATAGCTACAAAAGTATAAAACTGTGGCGCAGCTATCAAAGTCCAGACTACCATGGTAAATTATTTACATTAAGTTTCGAAATTACAAAAATATGCACTGTTATGTTTGTGGGCGTGTGGGGGGGGGGGGGGGTGTAAGTTTTTGTTAGACTTATGTTAGCACGAGTTGTTCAGTACCATCATAGGACATAGATTTTAGCCATTCTGTTAATTTTTTCCTCAGTAAATTCCTTGTTAAAGGGTAGATATTAATGCTCTTGTTAATGCAATTGTAGAGTTTAGAGCTAATATGTATAAAGTGGCGACGGACCAACGCTAGCCTGCAGTGCTCAGTCTTGCAAATTCTGTCAGAGCGACACTTCATTACTAGAAACTGAGGGTCGTAGGGCAAAAGGTTGTGCTTCCTAAGAACAGTCTGTTGCCAGCTGTCTTACTGTGAGGACCTCGCAGAGTGAATATAGTTCAGATGTCGGGAATCTAATAGGTTTCTTCGCGAGTACCTTTAACACCAGTAAAATAATCAAATATTTCTGTATATCTATACAACGTGTAACAGAATAAACGCAATTCCTGAAAGTAGTTTGTTCAGAATCGGCTTCCGAATCGATTTCCGTCATCAAAAATAGGTGTTAAATTTTGACGGAAAAATCTTTTAAATGACTTAAATTAGAAACACAGTATCATGACAAATTAATACAATCCTTAATTCAAGGAAATTGCACCTTAACTCAGAGCAATAAAGGCTACTTAAACGCACGACATTATTTGTATATCGCTTACAGGTCGTAATACACACACGTAAATAATATCAATGCATTTTACAATAAAAGTAGTGTGCGTCAAATTAAATAGGTAATTTAAAGGAATTTCAACTTTATCTCCAATGTGTAAGGCTTGTTTGAATGCACGACCAAACTTAGTGCGGTCATCAGAGTAGCCCTACACACACACAAACAGATTTTAGGCATTATTACAAAATAAAATTATTGAATTTGAAGAAATTTGAAACTTATTGCAAAGAAATAAAGCATTTGTCGGCAACCTCTTTGACGTTTTTGCGAAATGCCGACATACGCGCCGCCGCTACCGCCGAATAACATGAGTACCTACCTAACATTAAAAGCTAGTCATCCGCCGGTAGCGACCTAGTGTAGTTGTTCTTCAGTTTACTTCCGTGACATTTTTGATTCCGTGCGCGATGGCTTTCAGGTACACCAACATACAATACACGGAGATGGTGAGAACCCTGGCTCGCTGTCTTGATAATGTCGCATTAGCTTGTCGGGAGTTCAATGACCGTTTTGGCTGCAGTGTGAGCGCCAGGACGATGCTGGCTGCAACTCAGCGACTGAGGGACTCTGGGACGTTCCTTCCTAATACGGCTTTGGACAGAGGGACGAATGTGCGGACTACTCGTCTGCAAGAGCGTATTCTCGACCATTTCGATGAACATCCAGAGGACAGCTCGAGAGAAACAGCACCCCAGTTCGACTGCAGCCACATGTACGTGTGGCGAACGTTGCGTGCTGATGGTGAACACCCATATCATCTTCGACGGTGTCAAGACCTAACGCCGGCCGACAACTTGCCACGACTGGAATTCAGTAGGTGGTTGTTGGAGAACTGGCAACAGAACATTCTTTGGACGGACGAGAGTACCTTCACGCGTGTTGGCATGTACAACCAGCATAACCAGCATTTGTGGCGGCATGAGAATCCACATGCTTGCCGTGTGGATTCGTTCCAGCATAGGTTCTCCGTCAACGTGTGGGCTGGTATACTCGGAACATTCATACTCGGCCCCATTTTCCTTCCACGGTTGACCGGAGATACCTACCTGCGGTTCTTGCAGGAGACATTGCCGGACTTACTGGATGGCGTCCCTGTCGGTCTTTCACGTGACATGTATTACTAGCAAGACGGTGCTCCCGCGCATTTCACGTGGACCGTTCGACGGCATCTGGATGCGGAGTATGGCAGTCGCTGGATAGGTCGCGGAGGACCTGTGCCGTGGCCTCCCAGATCGCCAGACTTAACACCGCTAGACTTTTTTTTGTGGGGTCGCATAAAATCGCTCGTGTACGTCAGTCAATCTACAAGTGTCGAGGAGCTAAAAACAAAAATTCAACAAGCATTTGTGACGGTGAAAAGTGATACTGAAGTGCTTACAAAATTGAAATACAATTTAAGAAAGCGTGCTAATAAGTGCATAGATCAAGGCGGCGGTCATTTTGAAACTTTAATGAAAGTGGATCGCAGAAATAGTGCAAATTAGGTAATAACCTAAGTGTTAAGTGTAAATAGTCCAGTTCTGTAAGTACCTACCTACTTCTTCCTATCAATACGATTGTATTCTAATCACTGTAAACATTGTTATTATAATCTTTTAAACACGCCGTCTTTGCATATTTTTGTAGTACAAACAATAAACTGGACCTACCTAAACAAACGAACTTATCAGAGGGATCGCGGGATTCGCGGGGGTGCAATCTCGAAAGATAGGTAGGTAGATAAAAACGGCAAGCAGCGGCGCGCGGCGCGGTGCGTAGAGACTAAATTCAAAGCCTGTGAAAGTTTGATAAAAAAAAAAAAATTTACGCGGTGATATCGCGTATCAATATCACATCTAGCTAATGTTCGGTAATTTAATTATCGTTCATACGGCCATAGGTACGGTAGGTATCTAATGCCTACATTAGAACTAGGCACGCAGCGTAGGCGCGCGCGCCGCTACAATTGAACACCCATACCTAATTTTTAGGTCCATGATACACACGTGCACATGAATAATATCAAAGCTTTTTACATTTGGATTCGAGCGCGTTTAATAAAACAGTTGATGTAAGAGAATTTAATCCTTCCGTCCAAATAATAAGGCTTATTGAAATGCACGACCGATTTGTATTCCGCATGTCTCAGTAATCGATTTGTTGAAAAATGTCGAAATAGGTAGAGTAGACAATTTTCTGATTCCTACGAGCTACGTCCTTTGCAAATGACCCTTTGAAATCGCACGCGCGCGCTACCTCCGGGCTGCCGGCCGGCCATCTTCAAAGTAAGTAGGTATTTTTTCTTGCGCAGCAAAGTTTGCTGTTTGTGATTAAAATCTTGTAAGCACTGATTTTTGTTTCACGTAATTAGCAGTAAACACGCTTATCAGAGGTAGCTAATAATATCGCGAAAGTTACGCATCTGAGATAAATATTTTTTACCCGCGTGTGCCGCACGGAGTCCGGGCGCTTCGCCCTTCGTTAGTTTCGAAGTTCGGGTAAAATGTCGCTGTTTAAAATGCATCCCCGTTACTAAGCGTAAAGTCTTAGATTCATGTTGATAATTTCACTTGCTAGAAAATTATCAATCATTACACTGTAAACTCAATTAAGTATCAAAAGTTATTCATTCATAATATCAGTCTGTGACATTTAAGGTACGTTTTTTTTTTTACCATTGATAGGCGCGCGTTTGACCACAATCTCACCTGATGTAAGTAAAATTCGTTCATTGAACTAACGCACATCTAATGCCTACAGCTATGGTCAGCTGGCGGGCGCTCGAATGTGCGTGTCGCGTCGGCTGCTAACATTGCATTAGTGTGTGTGTAGGCATATTGCTGCACATACGTTTTGCGTTTAGTAAGGATAACTATTTTATAAAAAAACGACCAGGTTTGGTTTAAATTTATTTAATTACGGGTGTTGTTTTAGACTTATAATTTTATATTCTAATTGGGGTGTCTGAGGTATTGCGCTTAATCCGTTACACGTTGTATAAGTATCAATAGTCAAAGTCAAAACGTTTATTGCGAACTAAGTGTACAGTGCGTGTGAAGTCTATACAGGGTGTTTTTGACAGCCCTCCACAAAAACACAGGATTGATTCAGCTCCTTATTCTGAATCATATCCCACTGGAAATTTTCTCAGGAAAAAAAAAATTATGCCGTAACGTAACGTAATAAAAGACGCGGCCCAGGTGCGCCGGGGAGCGCGCGGGGGGCGGGGGCAGCCTCGCTCAAGCTCGTTGCGCTGCCGTCCGCTACGTGCGTTTTGCCACGGTAACGATACATTGCGTGTGAGGTAAGTGATCACGATGTCCCCCCATAAAACAAATCTGGTTTTTTGGATTCCCTTAATGTTCCTGAAAGAATTTCATGTACCGGTCATCTTAATATGATGTACTGAAGCCACCCTATCAGTTTGCGGAGGGCTGTCAAAAACACCCTGTATAGCGGTCCATTGCTGCATAATCAGCCTATAATACTCCCACCGCTGAGACACAGGCCTCCTCTGTGTGTAATCTACTACGCGGCCTCAGTGCGGGTTGGTAGATGTCACATGTCTTCGAATTTTTGGTTCTAGAACATGCCGGTTTCCCCACGATGTTTTCCTTGACCGCTACATACCTGACCAGCGTCAAATTCAATAAGTCCAACTGCACCAGTCCCTTGCCGGTGTCCAGTACTTGCATGTACTTGGCCTCATGGTCATCTCCCTCGCTCAGGTCAGGCAGGATGTGGTTTTCTTGCTGGTGAGCAGACAAATCAAAGCAAATCACTTTTATATGGTAACACATGTAAAGAAATACAGATCTTGAGTTTAGTGAACAGAATGCTATGTTATGCCAGGAGGCGAACAAATATGGTGTGCACCTATCTAAATATCTATTTAAATTAGCTAGCTAAACTCCGCAGACGCGATGGATTTCGGTATCAAAACACGATAAAATTAAAATAAGAAGATTAGATGTTTTTTTTTTGGTACGAACGACTACTGTTAGTGTTTTTACTTAAAGTATGAGTTGAGAAAAACGGTTTTCAATAATTTAATCAATAGTACAGTAGTGCAGTTTAGATATTGTAGGAGCCTTTATGAGTTGGGCGCTGGGGGCACGACAATTGATATAAAACTAAGCGGTCAATAAATTGATATGGTTTGATAAAAATAAAATCTATTAATTTCCCAAACTGGTTTTTTTTTTAAGGTTGTCAAAACAAGAATATTTTGAACTAAAATGGGATAAGATCGTCATAATTAATCTTTGATATATGGTACTGAAATGTGTTTGCAGTACAACCATAGGGTAATATTTTATTGGTAAAATGAATGGTGAAATCTTACTTGTTCCTTCTCAAATGGAGTCACTTCCACTATTTGAAGTTGACCTGGAAACAATATTTAGAAATGAAAATAACAGGTCATAACCATACGATGAGAACCAGAGACCCTGTTCCCTATACCATAATAATATGATGTACTTTTCATACTATAATATGAATACTACAAAAAAAACAATTTAATTCACTTAAAACCCATAATAACAATACATAATCATCATCTGCCTGCCTTGTCTCAACCATGTTGGAGTCAGATTCCAGGTTAACTGGATGCAACTGAATACTAGTATTTTACATGGAGCGACTGCCTATCTGACCTCCACAACCCAGTTACTGGGTAATACGATAATCCATTAAGGGGGATGTAGTGTAGGGGAGGTCATTTGTGACCAAATGACCCCTTATGACCCCTATGCAAATGTCAATGGAAAATGTTCCAGTAATTTGCCTTGAGAAGTTTGACATATTTTTGGAATGTTCTGTTTATAGAGTGTATCCTGCAGAAATCAACCGTTTTAGTCAAATAACAAAGCTCGATATGATGAAAATTCTGTGCTCTGATTTAAAAAATATTAAAGATGATTGTCATTTTATGATTGATTAAATTAAATATGTATTGAAGTAGAAGCAGATAATAATAATTTTAAAAAATTCATGCATTGTTTTTTTTATACATTATCAAAGTTGTATACTTAGGAACCGCCAAAAAAATATTAAATGTCAAATTATTCAGAAATTGTTGACATTTCCATAGAGGTTTTAAGGGGTCATTTGGTTGCAAATGACCTCCCCTATATCCCCTTAATGGATTTCCGACATATTAGCAATAACCCTGTATATGGGAAACACATGTACACCCAAAAATCTTTTATTTGCAAATGCGAGCAATTCTAAGTTAGAAAGTGGCATGTACTTGAATGCTTACCGTCTTTATACTCCGCAGACAGGATCGGTCCATCGGAGGTCTCAACGGTGACCTCCTCTTCATCAGACATGGTGAACTAGATCTGAAAATTAATAATTTAAGCATTTTTATTCACACAAATTCAAGTTTATTTAAGTCTGTTTGTTCCGGCTAATCTCCGAAACTGCTGGACTGATTTTAATAAGACTCACTGGCAGATAGCTGTTATAAGAAGTAACATATGCTACTTTTTGTCCCGTAGCATGATGCTGTGGGATAATTTCCGACCTCCACGTGGGCTAAACTGCAGGCAGCAGCTAGTTTGACATAAAATGAGTAATTATTATGCACTCCGCCTACCCCGTCAGGGGGTACTGGTCCGATGTTAACTTTAAATCTATTTTTATTATGGTATATGCCACTTTTCAATCTAGTCCAGCATCCAGTACCCAGCAACACCATCTGCCTAGGCTCTTCCCAACTGCATTGGGGTCATGGGATGCAGCTGAATACCAGTATTTTACATGGAGCAACTGCCTATCTCACCTCCACTGCGCAGTTATTGGCTAACACAATAAGCATCCAGTATATAGCCCTGAATTTAAATTGAACAGCAGCTAATTCACCATTTTCTGACCCAGTGCTACTAGATTCAAGCACTAGATTGAAATACTGGATCAATGTAAATCAGCGTGTAGACCAGACTAGTCCGAATTAAGGATTGTTGAACTGCTTGTTCGACATGAGAAGGTTGTTACCAGTCCTTTTGCAATAGTTGTACGAGATTCAATGGGTTGTTTCTGTAGACAAATATAAAGTTTCTACTGGCTAGAAACTATTTGACTTTGAAAGTAAGTAGATATAGGGTTTACCATAGCAGTTCCTGTGCTAATACCATTCATTAACCATAGTAAACCGGTCCTGAAAAGTTCATGGTGAAATCTAAGACAGGCATCTCGACAGGTAGGTCATAGTTTCCATCATACATTAAGGCCTGTCATCATACATTAAGACTGCCATTTTATATCAAATAAACCAGATATTCATAATTTCGAGTAAATAATAAACAGAATAGACGTCAATCAAAAAATGTTTGTCAAAAATTCTTGCAACACTAAACCAAATTCGTAATGCGGTGTTTCTATGCTATGGCGATGACTTTTTAATTTTATTATTGCAACAATCAATACTCACATTTAATGGCAACAATGAAGTTTTTTAACACTGAATTAAACGTCCACAGGATGAATAGCACGACTGATTATAGGAATTAACTTGAGTTAGTGAACAGAAATGGCGACGCCATTAAATAAAATATCTTTTTCTTTGTAAATTACGAGTGAAAGACGTCTCGGCATTCTGCCAGGGTTGCCAGCGGGAATTTTGTTTACCCGCAAAATGTAACCGGAAATAAAAGTTATCGATTATTTATAGTATAATTAAATATTAAAAATATCTTTCAAAAAGAAGGTAAATATAATGATAAGTTTAATTTAAAATAATGATGATGTAAAACTGATGAGATTTTTTTCAGAATATTATGAAGAGATTTCTCTACAATTATCTACAAAAGATAAATTAAAAATAATCTTAATTTAGCTATCGGTATGTATCTAAAATTATAATAATCGTATTTTTATCTTTTCCTGTATTAGAATACTAACATAGACTCGTAAGCGTCATGCTCAGGAGGTAATACGTGAACATGTTCATCTCTTTTTAACTTTACACGTAGCTATTGCTGTCTCTCTCTTATTTGACGTCACTTAGTAGAGATTGTAGAGCCAAAAAGGTAAACACATAAGCATAAGCAACCAATTGGAATTTAAAGCGAAAGAGAATATTTTGTCCTTGTCACTCCTATAGGAATCCCGTAAGAGCAGCCGGAAAACTTTTAATCCTCATTAATATAACAAATACAAACTCTATTTAAAAATTAAAAATACCACATGATACTTTATCAAACTTTATACATATTTCCCAAAACAACACGTTTGTTTGATGCAGCAGTTTTCGCGAAAAAAAATATCGGACATGAAATCCTGCATCTCACAAGCTAAGTTTTCACGCCAGTTAGAACGCACACAGTATTATGCCTTGTGCAATTGGGAAGTCCGTAGCTACTACGTAAACCGGTGCTGACAAGGAACCGGTCTAAGTCCTTGTCATCAGATATGTTGAAGCGTATAAGCAATCATATAATGGTAAAATATAATGTCAAATATGTCAAGAAAATGATAAAGAGAGACTAGGTCTCATCCACACGATAGCAGCTGATTTGACTTCCTTTTATGACGGTTTTTCTGTATTTTTCACTGGTAAATAACAAGAAAATGACGTGAAAACCTCTTTTTGTATTTTGACAAGGTTTTTTGAATTGGATAATGGTATTTTGTTTGGTTTTAACATATTATTAACACACAAAAAAAAAGTACTTACGTATGTTTTTTATTCTAATAAAAATCTCATGAAGAAACAGAAACATTGTGACCAATTGGACCTATAGAGTCACATCTTAACCATTTTGTCGAATTATGTATGTATATTTAAAATTACACAACTTATTATTATACATTTTTACTTATTTTTCCTACTTACTAACTTACAACCTTACTATCATACTGCTTACGTCATACTTAAACTACTTGGTCATACTTAAAATCTAACGTAAGTATTTATAGGTGACCAAACACACACTTAGCTCAATAGCAGTCACTGATACAAGGTTACTCCCGAACATTGAACTCTTGACAGCTTGACGTGCAGTTTTAATGCCTTCGAAAATAACAAAGGCATGACTTTAAAAACATTAACTTGTTATCGATTCCTAATATCTGGCAAAAAAAAACAATAAGTATCTGTGTTTTTTTGTGCAGTCGAATTATAAACAAACAAATCGGTCGACTCTACATCTACAATTATACATTATAATAAAAGGATACAATGATCAACATAGAGTCCGGTCTTTGGAATTAAGTTTGGTAGTTATGAAAACTTAAATCCGTATGTAGAGTTAATTTATTAAACACGTCCTAATTTACAAGAAAAATATGTTTGTTGACATTCGCGCTTGTGTCCTTCAAAGAGACAATAGATATTGAATTTTTCCGAAAATTGTACATTCAAATCACTAGGGAAACCATAAATGATTCTAACCATGTTCCAATAAGAATTTGATTAAAAACAACAAAAAGGGAGACAAAGGCGCTACTTCGGTGTATGTGAGAAGGACTCTCGTTTTTCATTGAACAGTATGATTGAACATTCTTAAAACATTTTATATTAAACCCATACATGACATCTATACAGACGACATATTCAGATGGCGGAGGCTTAGACCGGCCCTCCGCCACTACCGGGTACCCGTGTAGCAGTGGACTCCCCGTTGGTAGTACCAAGCCTTTTGTATATATGCTAACAGAGGTGAAAACTTCAATTGCGCGATGGAGGCCTCGGCTCCTGATTGGTCGGTTGACGTGACGTAGTATTGCGTCAAGGATCGAATGTTGGTAGAGAAAGATGAGTAACTCTCGTTTTTGCATAAAGTCGTTCAGTTTTTTGTGTTCATGAATGAATATAATGGGAACCCCATTTGAGCATTGTGTTCTAGCCTTAAGTTTTAATAAGTTATCAGTTCAAATTGTGATAAATTATGCATCATGTATGAAAGACGAAACGAGTAACCAATATAATAATACCTACCGGTTTTTGTTCTCTTTTTATTAAAAAGACTGTTTGAGGAAAATTTTTTTGCGCATCACCCTAAGCACGACCCCAAGGCGTATTAATACGCTCGCCCTTTAACTTAACTTCCTGCATAGCAACGAGGGGCTCAACTCTGAGGGGTCAATGTCATTTGCAGCTATAAAAACGTTCGTAGTGAATCCAATTTAGGTATTGTTAAATGAAGAAATTATTAGTTTTTTACATAGCTCAGTGTAAAACGCGATAGAGATTATGATAAAAGGAATAGGTACTGTAGTGGCCATTGTTTTAAAATGAGTAATGCCATGTAAATCTTGCTTACCCATAATAGTACTTCTCATGAGTAAATATTGGCAATTGGTTGGTGGTGCCGATTCCCTTGTTCACAAACTAAACCAAATTTAAGTTCAGTGCATCTTTTTCTTTCTATTTCATTAAGAAAAGGACAGAAAGTAAATTTTAGTTTAGTCCTGTCAAATTAATCAGCGCCTGACACTACTCCATACAAGTTTAGACGTGATTAAAAAGTTGACTACTAAAATTACATCAAATTACGTCAGGTGCCGACTAATTTGACAGGACTAAACGAATATTTATCTTCTGTCCTTTTCATAATGAAGTAGAAAGAAAAAGATGCACTCAACTTAAATTTAGTTTAGTTTGTGACAAGGGAATCGGCACCACAGGTGCCGATTCCCTTGTCACAAACTAAATAAAATAGGATTTCTCGGAGCTCTCTAAAACATAACTGCATTTTAGAGTAAGTCATGTTTCTATTTTAAGATCATGCAAAGCAATTCGTAATGTTAAATCGTTTAAATGAATGTAGTCCAACTGGCAACAGCCAGGAGGGTGTTATTCATCATAACCTAGCCTAGCTTTTTCCCAACTATCAAAAATTGCAACGTATCATAGTTTCCTTCCAGAGCGTATGACGCTGAGTAGCCGGCTGGAATTGGTCACATGCACGTCATAGCTCTACGTAGAGCCGTTATAGAATGCGAACTGCGTAGTATAATCCTGTAGGTACTGTGTATTACTGTGCTCCTGTAAACGTTGTTTTAATATTGTGCCAGTGAAGGTCTGACAACCAGTCTTACCAAGGGGTACCGTGTTACCCAGTAACTGGGTTGTGGAGGTTAGATAGGTATTCGCTCCGTGTAAAAAAAATACTGGTATTCAGCTGCATCCGGTTAGACTGGAAGCTGACACCTACATATTTGGGAAAAGGCGGGGCTGATGATATGATGGCCCGATTGAAGTGGCGAAACTTGGGAGAGGCAGTATGTCCAAAAGTGGACTTCTTTCGACTGAATGATGAGGATGTAACGACTTTGCAATTGCGTCTCATTCATTTAGCATGAACTTCCCACGTATTCAATAGATACTAAATAATTAGCACTTCTAAAGTTTAAATTAGATACCTACTTATTGATCGATAAACAGCCTTGGTAATCTCTAAATAGACTTCGAACTCAAGTCGGCCGGCTCCACCCTGCCCCGCATGCCCTGTCCCCTGAGCACTTCATGATCTCATGACTGCTTCAGTGAGCCGAGTTCACGCAACTGATTTTGGGCCAAAGATCTTTGAACTTTTTGCCATCGATACGCTAAGAAGAAGAAGTAAACAGCCTTAAAATAATAGTAATTTTTACATGTATTTAAAAAAAAAGGAGGTTGGTAAGGAGTCATAGAGCATCAAAAAATTCGTCCGCATAGCTTTTAAACTCTTAGAATTGCCTGAAATTGTAGAAACCATCGGTCAGTACACTTTTGTTAAGTTAACGTCTTCCTTGTCTGGCTAAACATGGCATGCATAATGGCTCTTCCCTTTTTCTGCTTTGTAAGATAATGCAGAGCACTGACCGTACCTATAAAATTCAATTGATCATGTTTAAATTCAACGTCTCGAATTGTCGATTGGCATTCAATATCCAATCCTTTTTCTTCCGAATCCGCACCCTAAATTGCTTATGATAAGATACTTTATTTGCCAAAATGTGGGTGTACAAAGTAGTATGATGTTATTATAAATGTGACCCATTTACATTCTAACATTACCTACATGTGGTGTGCAAATATTTAATTTCAAAATACATTAAATTATTAAAAATGTCATAATACTCCATTGAGTTATAATGTACTACGTAGTACATTATAACTCAATGTAATACTCCTTCAGCTAACACTATAGGTAAACTTTACAAAATGTCTGACTAAATAAATTAATTGCAAATATTTAATTTCACAATACATTACACAATTAAAAAATGTCATAAAATTACATCAGTTACCAATGTGATTGTTATACACTGTCAGATTTTATATACCTAAGTATTAATTGAAATGTTACTGTCCAAGAATATTCTTATAATGTCAAAATAAAAATAATAATACTTAGTAAGCAAATGTCAAATAGATAAATAAATAAAACATAATTATATAAACCAAATTCCACACAAACACACACACTTCCAATCAGAATCCGAGGGTTTGAAGGAAATTCCTAATCCATTGCTTCATTTGCATTGGTTTGATAAATTCGTCTGCTCAAATACGTAAACAACGTCATGAGTGTGGCTGAACTATCAAAATGAAAGGCACTGTGATCGATTGCCATTTTATATGTTTCATACAATTACCTCGCTGGAATCTTCACAATATTATTTATTTATTTAAACTTCTCGGCTTCTCGCACTTATTAAGGTACAAAGGCGGACGTAAAGGCTTAGGCATTCTCTACCGGTCAACCACGGGTGGTGTAGAGATAAGATAGCAGGAGCTCTGTTTAACAGGCGTCAAAAAAAAAATTACAAGGTATCTTAATTAATTCTTCACATATAATTATTAATGTATACAAAATATTGTAACACATTTTAAAAGAGTAACGGTGGAGTTTCTTGCCCATTCTTCTCCATACGAAACTACCTTTTGGAAGGGGCGACTAGAATCAATTCTATTTAAATGTAAATGTTGACGTTCAAAAGTGCCTTTTATGTGCCTATTTGAATTAAATGCTTTGACTTTGAATTATAAATAAAGTAGGTACCTATAGAAGGACAGAAATAGGTTATAAACTTATAATACACATACATACATATTTACTATACTATATACCTACTTACATTATATATTATTATATATATGATATACAAAAAAAAGGAAAAGAGGTAAATGAGAACTTAATGACTACGCTGCTTATTTTGAAAATGACTGCAATTTTCGCTCATCTAAATGCACACCGACTGGTGACTACTGTACACAATCATTTTAAAACTATGAAATGGCTTGCCACTTCGTGCTAACCACTTTTGCAGTTTCGCTACCTATGTACTTATCTATACAAACATAACAATGTTTTTTGCATACAATTTTGTGCTGAATATGGCAAAAAAATAAGACCAATCAAGTTAATTATCCAATTTTCTTCACCACACGATGTTCAATATTGATTTATGAAACACATTAGCGCGTCTTCCGGCCACGGATGCATGCTTCCCCGTGACGCTCTACTTATTCTGTTAAGGGGACTACGTGACATAGACGCAAGTTTTATAATGCCTAAAAGTATATGATACACTGCACTAAACAAAATCAGAAAAATATATGATATTCTTCAGGATATATGCTAGTTAGATAGTGTGTTGAAAACACAATACAACTAATTTGGTACGATAGAAAAAAGTCACAAAGATACCTCAAAAAAAATATTTTAACGTTTAAAAACCATACTAATATACATGCATTTTTTTTTTCAGATTGTTCTTCAAACAACTTAATAACGTGATAGTGTTTCAATTTTTTAGTCCAACCAACAGATCTTTTGTAAATGGAGAATTGCTTCATATTTTGCAATAAATTACCAGCTTTATGTCGTCGCGCTTCTCTTTCTTTTCTATGCAGTCCGACAGTGACCGCGCTTTAGCTGTTGTCAGCCCCGTAAGCAACTTCTCTGAGCAAAAATATTATAGATTATAAAGATACTGCTACTCATAGATTCGTCATACGTAGATCTTTGGCAGTCATTAATGGAAGTCAAAACCCTAAAAGTTTGACAGCCAGTCTTAGGCCCGGTTCCTATATCCGAGAAACGACTCGTTTTGCTTACGGATGGTAGAATTGTCTACGAGGCGTAACCCAAAAGTGTTCCTATAAAAAACGTTTCGTAAGCGACGTTACCGTTGGCTTGCTACCTACGGACGGGAGGGTTACCAATAACGATCCGTATTCGTAAAGTATGGAAATGTTGATCTGTGGTGTTCCTATAAAAATTTCGAGCGTCGGTCGAACTGTCAAATCTACTGTTCGTAGTTCGTTTGCCTACCGGCCGATTTCGGCGGATAGTTTTGTGGAATTTTTCAATTGTAAAGTTATAATGTCGAGTTCAGAAAGTGAAGTGAGTGATTTTGAAATTATACGTTTACTAACGGACTCCAGCGACTCTGATTCAGAAGAAAATAATCGCCGCTTATTAGAGTTTACAAACAAAGAGACGTTGGATGATTGAGTTCTAGCTGAGATTTCGGCTTGATAAACCGTCTGTTCAAGAGTTACTGCTAGAAATATATCCCTATCTAAGAATAACGGGAGCCAGGTTAGTAAACCTACCCGTGTTTATGTACTTACTTATTTGATAAGAAAAATTATTGGCAATACATTGTATTTCACCAGTGTTACCTTGAACTCAAGACACGTTTAACGAAATTAACTAATGTTTTACTTGGCCTTTTTAAGGAATCATGGAATATCTCCGATACACCAACTCTTATTAACTTTAAGGTTCTATGCATTGGGAACAATGCTAATATCAGTGGCAGATTTTATAGGAGTGTCGAAGGCATCTGCATGTCGTATTGTTGCTGATGTCAGTAATGCTATAGCACAGCTGTACAGCAGATATGTATACATGCATACCAATACTGAGCAGGATTTTTATTCAGTATCTCGATTTCCACTAGTACTTGGTGCACTAGATGGAACACACATCAGGATACAATCACCATGTAAGTGCATTACACTTGTACCAACTAACTTTAAACTTCAATGGCCTCATTGGTCTGATTGGTTCGATTCCTGGCCTGGGCAGTATTACTGGGTTTTCTATCAGGAATTTCTCAGTAACGGCTCGGAATCTGGATTGATGACCGATTGATGGCAATAGGCTCGCCAATAACTAAACATAACTAGCAAAATGTGGGTGTACCTACTATAGGTGCACCTGCACTGTTTACACGCTGCCTAGCCCTTCAGGGTATACAGGCATGATGTTACGTTAGTATTTTAATCTTGTTTTTAATGCATAATTTTTATTTCAGGTTCTCAGATTGGAGAAGAATTTAGAAACCGTAAAGGGTACTTTTAGATAAATGTTCAAGCAGTATGCAATGCCAATTTGCTGTTTATGAATGTAGTGGCTCGCTGGCCAGGGTCTGCTCATGATGCCACAATATTTAACAGTTCAGAACTGAGAGGTAAATATTGATGTTGATATACATATTTCATTATTTGAAAACAAAGTAAATGGGTACTTACTTAATTTAATTCTGTGTTACTAAACTATAATTAAATTTTTCAGCACAGTGTGAGAATGGACAATTTGGGAATAAGTGGCTGCTTGGGGATGGTGCATATCCTTTGAAGCCATACCTGTTAACTCCTTTGTTAAATCCAGACACACGAGGAGAACAACTTTATAATTAAGCCCACATCCAAACTAGAAACACCATTGAAAGGTATGTAGATGTTAAGTCCTTACAGATTTGTGATTGTTTAGAATCCACTTAAGTATTCAAGTTAATGTAATACCTATTTTGTTATAGGTGTTTTGGAGGTTGGAAACGAAGGTTTCCAGTAGTGGCTTTAACTTTATGTTTGAGTCTTTTAAGAGCCATTGCAGTTATTATCTCTACAGCAGTACCTACTTCATAACATTTGTACATTAAAACGGCTGGATGATATCCCACCAGAGGTTGAGATTCCAGATGTGTATGCAGTGCCCACATCTAATAATATTGAGGCAAATAATAATCAAACATTAAGAGAAAGTTTGATAACAGAATATTTTAATATGTAAGTTATGCATGTATATGTACTTTAATTAAGTATCTCTATTTTTCATACTTAAGTGATATACATTTGTTCAGTTCAGGTGTTGCCACATAAGTATACAGGAAACCTTAATCTAATTTCTGAATAATAGTCCCTAAAATTTAATAGTGCCAATCACAAGACACACTAGGTGGTAAAACTTTTGTCAAAGATTAATCTACAAGGATGTGGGCAGTATCTGTGTAGCTAATAAATTAAATGACTGGGTGGAAGACACCTAAAAAGTGATGTGTACTAAAAGATAATTATTATTATTATTTTCAGTTTGGAGTAAGAAATATTACATCTTTATATTTTCGTGACAAGATCATGAAAATAAAAACAAGAAGCCAAAACAGTGTTTTATATTAAATAAAAGTAAATATTCAGATTTTTATATTCTATAATATTTTGTATAAGTAATTAAAATAAGTGTTGATTAGAACCTAGAATTCAAATTAATAAATGAATATGAAATATGAATACAACTTTATTTACCCTACTTAAGTATCAAATTACTTAATTATAAACTAAATATCATTAATATTTTCCTTATTAGCTAGCTTTAACAGTCTTATCTCTAAATCTAACTTTTCTGCCTTCGTATTATAATAATTTGCTATTGCTACATTTTTCCAGGCATCCATCGTCACTTCTTTTCTTTTTTCCTGTAATAAAAATATAATCTGTGTTTATACCTACAATAATAGCTGTACTTGCTGTTAAACATTAGAGAAACACAAAGTATAAGAGAAAATATTTCATAAAAATTACCCTTGTTTTGCAGAGATTTTGACATTGTAGGCATGCCATATAAAAAATTTGCTCCTGCATTGCCCTGAACAACCCCTTCTGGGTTCAAAATATTAATTTTTCTCTTTTTTACTGAAAATAAAAGGGAAATAAATTAAACTATGTACTAACAATGACTATTTAAGCTCCGCTACACCACTTACTTCCTCTTAACACATTGTGTATGAGCAGGGTTTGTAAGAATCTTAATTATAACAGAGTTAAGTAATGATTGATTGAGCCTTATTGATCCAACCACATCCAGCCCTATCAGCAGACTACCATTATAACAAATACTCAGACAAATTAGTTCTAATAGCTGCTTAAATTATGTAGATTAAAGAATTAAAAAACTTAGCATCATTGCTCCACCAACATGTGCCTTACCTAGCACTTAAATTTTGAAAGGATGGATGATAAAATTAAAGAGTTGATTTATTTAGACATAATAATATTAAGCCTGTGAAGGTAGACCCCATTAGACTTGCCACTTTATCGAGGATTTCATCGGTGGGAATGAAATCTCCTTTTCCACCACCAGTCTGCAACAAAATACAATTTGCATTGTAAATATAATTGAGTAAGTATATGATATCCTAATCCATATATCAATAAATAGTATCTACCTAGTTACAAAGTTGTATCACTTGTCAATAAGTACCAGGTAAACTGAACATATAAAGTGAGCTGAATAATGCAAAATTACTATTTATTACATTAGGTACAGTAGGGATAGGATAAATATTTATTCATTTGCTTAGAGTAGGAACCTACTACTATATAAATACTATTTAAGCTACTGACACTTGCTAAAAAAATAGTAACTAGGTACAAGGAACTGAATAATGTAAGTAGTTACAGTATATTATATTAGGTAAGTAGGTACCTTAAACGTATTCATGCGAATTTGTTGCGTTCTTTTCCTGGCTGCCTTTTTCATTGTCCGATTTTAGTTTAAGTTGGTCTTTTTGTTTGGGATAGCCTCCACACTTTGCGTTGAAGGCAGCCGCCAAAGAGACCCACGCTTGTTCTTTTAGCTTGTTGGAGCTGGCGTTTGTTTCCTTTCTCAATAAAATGCCATAGCTTTGGATTAACTCCACAAAGTGAAACACCTCATCTCTCGTCATAGGCTTTTTGTTCTTCTGTAAACAGGAAAAACAGATTACCTACACAATCAAAAAAATTCCAGTCCTTTACAAACATAACAAAGTAACAATAAACAAGATTACTTACTGGTGTAGTATCCATATTTTATGATATATGAGTTTTTATTCAATTATTCTAATATATAATAGGTAGAAAGATACAAAATATTTTACCACAAAACCAAAATCACACGAAACGAATTTGGTTTGTTGCTTGGTGCTTGCCGACCACAAAACCGTAGTAGTCTTAGCGTTTTGTTCACACTTTAGCAACAATAGCAATTATGTTTAAAATGAAAGTTATAAAGGACCAAAAAAAAATGTTAACTCTAAAACCGCATTCTGTAGAAAGCTAACATTATTTGGTATTAAAACATCTCATAATATTTGAAATCAGGTCGTAGATTCTGAACTACGCATTACATAATTTTTGAAATACCGAAACGCAGAGAGGATCATTGAGGACCATCGGTAACCAAGTAACCGACGACTGTTCGTAGCTGGTAGGCTAGTTAAAAACTTTGTGGAACACCAAGTTACGCCTCGTTATTAGTAACTTGGAAACGGGTGGTAGCTGTTAACGATAACTATTCGTTGAATATAGGAACCCGGCATTAACAAGCGGTATCGACGAGTTTCCTAGTAACTGGCTTGTGGAGGTCAGATAGGCAATCGCTCCATGTAAAATACTGGTTTCAGCTGCATGCGGTTAAACTGGAAGCCGACCCTCAACATAGTCGGGAAAAGGCAACCAGAATGATAAAGTTACTTGTATTTATTTAGTTTTTTTTACATTGTTCTCACATAGAGAAACAACAAGAATAATTTGTACAAATTTGCTTTAACCTCCTGGATTCCAGAAAAAAAATTGTTGGATATTATTAGAAACTTGGGTTTTTTGGTCTAACAGGGGTCTGTACACGTCTAAAAAAATGAAAAAAAAAATGTTTTTTTTTATATATTGATTTTACTTATGTCATATATATATGACAATGGTTCTGTTTATGAAACTAGTACTGATACTTATGTCATTATGTATATGACACTGGAATTAAACTCCAAATAAAATCAAAGTATATTATTAAATCAATATACATTTATTATTATTATCACCTCTAGTCAGTCTTTATAATCATTTTTATTAACTAACATAATTATAATTTTGGTTTATAAAATAACTTTTGGACATAATACTTTTCATCAACATAACAAAACGTAATTAAAAAGGAACTGCAATGCTTACTAACCATGCTCACAAGAAATAATAACTTGGAAAATAATTATCTTCTCATAAACAACATAATTATCACAAAATATAATGAGATACTTCTCAAATATAATCAACTCCTTACAACAATACTTATCTATTTTTTATGAAATCTAAGATGGCAATTTCTTTTCGGTGTGCTACATAAAAATATATTGCATTTAGTGCAAAACGCCGTTGTAGTCTTAGAGCATTTTGGATTGCGGCATCTTTTTTGAGTGTCACTGTAATCAACCAGATGTTCAGCCTTGTGATGTCTTACCACTTCCGATGGTATAGGAGTTATTGGCACTTTCCTTTTTTTGTGCTTAGGTTGCAATTTTTCATTCTCGTCAAGACTTTCTGAATCAGATAATAAAGAATTTTTCTCTATGAGACTGGTACCTAGATCCAGTTTGAAAGTGCGTAACTGTGTAATTGTAACTGCTGCTTGACGTGAATGTCCACGGGTACCTCTAGTTCCCCCCCTACGACCAGTTGGGCGGGTGCGGTTTCGGCCTCGGCTCCTTCTTCCCTCTACTACAGAAGATTGCAGAGATACTTCTGATTGAGAATCTACTTCCTCATCTGAAGAGCTGGAAGACGAGGTACTGGATTCTTCGTCTTCTTCAGGTCTTGGTGTAAAAGCCGTATCCTCATCTTCATCAGCATCAGAGAGATCTATGTCTGATTCTTCGAGTTGTGATAAAAGTTTGTCATCGCATAAGACTGTAAAAAAACTCTTTGAGAACCAATGTAATATATTTATGACATAAACAATAAGTAAATTTTCATACTCAGAACCATTGTAATACCCATAGATGTAGAATTCCGTAGATCGGTAATGTCAACAATCAAACAAGACCAAAAACCATTGATCTAAGTATGCGTAAAATGTAAGTGTGTGCATAGACAGTGTTGTGACTTGTCTATTCCTTTGTTGGTCTTTATCGATAATTTATGCGACGTAATGAGTCATTCTGTTAAATGTCTTAAGGGTCTAACGCAATAAATACTATCGGCATGCGACTAGCCAGTAACCTCATTTAGCGGTAAAACTGACATTTATAATATTAGTTAGGATTACAATGTTTCTTTGTCCGAGTATCACGCAATTTCTATTGGAAATATAAAAAAAAATATATACTTACTCAATGGCAAAAAAACATCTTCACAATTAACGCAGTATGTCCCGGTAACTCTCGGTATACCAGGGGATCCTATCTTATCTTGTTTTGCTGGCCCTAGGCCAGAGCCCAGAGCGCTTCGACCCTTCAGGATCTTTTGTGCGATTCCCCTCCCTTCTACTCAACCCCTAGCCCTCCGTGCACCTTCTTCATGAGTCTCAGTATGGCTTATAGGGGATCCTAAGTTAACCAGAAGGATTCTCGAGCGTTCTTAGATATTTCTATTAATGCTTTGCCAGGTCATCCCACGCTGTGTCACTAACTGAGGGGCCATAAAGGTAACATTTTAGAGAAAATAGTGAAACAAAAAAGATTTACTTATAAAAAATCATTTATTAATGAAATGCACAGTTTACATTTTTAAGTGCCCTTAAAAATAACTAGTTTGTTATAGAATTGTCGAATACTATCTTTATTTACATTTCGTAACTTGTGTTCGTATCTAATTCTAATATTAAAAAACTTTTCAATAATTAACTTTACTAGTAGATATTTATGATTATTTATTGGATCCTGATCATAAATATGATCATTTAGAGACGGAAAACAGTGGTCATTTAGAGCGGAAAATTTGTGCATGAAATTATATATGGTCCTGGTAACAATCAAATTTAATTTAGTTATATTAAGGTTTTTGGACCTTATATTTTCTCTAAACACTTTTTCACAAAACAAACATATTTCTATCACGTCTTTTGAAGGATAGACTAATCCTCCTTTGTCTTTGAAAAAAATTAAAGAATTTACATCAGTGTGCTGCGAACGCAAAACTGTGATACATTCTTCACATTATGTGTCTTGTTAAGTGAACTCAATGGAAAAATATTTTATAATCTTTCAAATCTGTTATCAAGTCTATCAATATTATTTAACTAGCTGTCCCCCACGGTTTCACTCATATCTTTTTTGGTTACTGCTCCACTCCCGTGGATCAAAACGCGATATTATACAGCCTATAATCTTACTCAATAAATGGTCTATCCAACACTAAAGTAATTTTTCAATTCGAACCATCAGGTAGGTTGCTAGTTCCATAGTTTAGCGTATTAAAAGTCAAACAAACTCATCAGCTTTATAATATGTATTAGTTTATATAAGATTGTAATATATCTACATTTTATTTTGTTTGTTACAACAATTAGCGACATATAATCTAATTTTCTAAGAATATGCATTTGTACGAAGCTACCTTTATCTTAGATGTCGATATCAACAAGTCAAAAATTAGGCTATCGCATCACTAAAAAGTGAGGTTATAACTCCTTCGTATTTCTCTATTTGTTATTTCTTAGATACGGTGGTTTCAGGCATGCTAATTCATCTAAATCGTAAGTAAAATAATGTTCTCATCATATTTTGCTTAAAACCGGCTTATTAGTGCATTGCTTATGCAGAAATAACAATGTAAATAATTTGTAAGCTTACCGGTGAAACGAGTAATCCTGGGGATTTTTCTTTTTGGAAGATTCACATCCTGGTACTGCACAAGAAACCATCGTATTATGGTTATTTAATCACAGGTTATCACTCTAGTTCACTTAAATAATTGCCGAAACGCTCACGTAAACAGTTACCGGGGCCGCTATGGGCCGCTAGCAAATACGTGTTTGGCCCTGTTGACAGCGTCACTTTCTTTCTCTTTCTAACACAGCATAGTCCCGATAAGAGCGGGAGCTCTCATTCACTCTCATGCCCAATCTACGGAATTCTATATCAATGGTAATACCAGTATGACATTAAAAAGTTTCGGATCACAATGCCCAGAATACGTGACCATTTGAAGAAATATTCTGTTTATTAGTTACGTGGGTATGTTATTAGTACAAAACAAGCATAGTTTTTCCGACAAATAAAGTGATTCAACAATCATTTTCGGATAACTTACCGCGTGCATTCGAGCGACGTGCCATCTTCCTCGCGCCGCCTCAAAGAGAGAGTTTTTGACGTGTCTGTCAAACTCAAAATGACGTTTGGTGCAGTGTAGCCAATGACTAAAGAATAAGAGAGGACATGAACTAAAAGATTGTATCGCGTGCCGGCGTGGAAAGTAAAATGGCGTAGGCTCCGCCCATTACCTAGTGTTGTCCTCTGCTCATTCTTTGCAATGATTTTGTTCATCGTGTTGATTACAAATCGATTAATCGAAATCACATACATTAAAATAAGGTTTTTGATTTTAAGTAGATAGTAGGTAAGTAGGTTGTTATTCGATTCTCATTCTAGGACGTCGCATTATGGATTAAGTACAAAAAAGCCTGTTGTTGCGTAATCTGACTGAAAACTTGCAAAAATCATCAATTTGGCGGTTCATTTAAAATTAATTGTACTTGATATTATTTACTCTATGATTAATAGTTGCTCGTGATAATCAAGCTAGAAGAAGAGTAAATAAAACTGCAACAAGGAATTCAAAACTATACCGATTATTAACAAAATAAAACAACAGAAATCGATATTATGCATTTAATGGGAGAACCGTTTTATTTCAAATAGATACAATAATATCAGTTTGTAATTAGTATTAAGTACACCAATAATGTGAAATACAATAAAGTCTGCCTGTCTACAATAAATGTACAGGGAAATAATAATGTATTATGACTCAAACTCAAAGCATTTATTTCAAATAAACCAATTACAGGCACTTTTGAATTGTCAAGGGGTCGGTCAGTCAGAAAGATGAAGCTAGTTGCCCATTCCAAAGCGTAGTAGGTACCTATGGAGAAGAACGGGCAAGAAACTCCATGGACACTCTTTTAAATCAAAATATTGTTACAAAAAAGTGGTTACATCATTCGTGTTGTAATTATACATGTGAGAACGATGTAGAAACACGTGCACGTTAAAAGCGTCCGTAATAAAAAGATAAAAACAATTATGGAATTAAAATAAGCCGTGGCAGCTAAGAAATGACCAGTGCCTACTGACGGCGCCCGTTCACGAACATGACGTATGGATCAGCACCATTCCGCTCAACCATTTTGAAGGGAACTCAATGATCCAATACACACGTCACCACCAGCGACACATTTGAGTGAGCATGACATACTCTCAGCCGCCAGGGCACATTCAAGTCAATGAAAGACGAACCCAGTAACCTTTATAGTGGGTACATAGTGCTCACACATGTGCTATGCAATTATACAATACTAAGAGATTGAATTTATACAATGCAAAGATAGGTTGTACAATCTTCATCAGCTCCAACATTATTTTCGAATATATGGGTAAATGTAGGCTTACAATGAAAATGTGATAATTTACCTTAGGGAGCCTTGTCGGTATTGCATTGTCGTGAAGTCTCACTATATCAAGACTTCTATTAATACAAGACTCTTCAAAATGTAGTGAACAAACATTTTCCTGGGTGGAGTCGATATTTTCTTGACCCAATGATTCAAGCCACTTACTTTTAAGTTTATCATTTTTTGGTAACCTAAAAACACAAACAAAACACGCAAACTAACATAAATGTGTATATTTTTTCATGCTAAATATTCAAACGAAATTTGGTTTTTATCGATGCTAAATCGATTCGTTGTGCAAATTACACAATCACAACACTATATTTGTCAATAAAAATACGTAGTAAACAAAACCAAAATAAGGAAATATATCGTTCGAAAGACTATGAATAGGCAATAATCTATGACCGAACAGTAATAAACATGAATTGAGACTAGAAATTGGTATAAATTTATATAGGAAACTTAATAATCTATGAATTCTTTCGACTTACTTGTGCAGGGATATCAGAGGCGCTTTTTTACTGTAATTCGAGCCACAGCCCCTCACACAACACTTAGGCATGGTTTCCTCTATCACAGACAGCCTCAGTCAAATTTACAGCACTCAAAATGTTCTCAAAATGGAAAAAAACTTAATATTTAGTCGCACGATAACGCCAAATGACACTTCATGTACACTCTGAGAAGTACTCAAAACCAGAAACTAAAATGGCGAACCGGGCGATGGGCAGGGCTTCCGTGACGTCAATTGAAATTGAATTGCAATTTTAGAAAACTGACAAAATACGGTTTTCTCTTTTTGACACTGGCAGAATTGCATAAGTTAGAAAGAAACATGTATATTTTTTTATTTCTGTATAGAATCGTATGATATTTCCATAATGTATTTAATTTATATAGATCTTTTAGTTCATGTCCTCTCTTAGTCTTTAGTCATTGAGTGTAGCTAGTTTACTAAGGTTACACAACTATCATAAATCGATTAGTTCCGAACACAAATCACAGATGACTTTAGAACGAATTTTTAATTCTTTATGTAATATAGGTATGACGCTGGCATCCAGGAGGTTAAAAGACTGTCCTTGGCGTTTCTTATGCGTTCTTCTCCATAGGTTTACTTCGCGTTGGAATGGGCAACTAACTTCATCTTTCTGACTGGCAGAATCCTTGTCGATTCAACAGTACCTGCAAAATGGTTTCATTGAAATAAACGCTATGAGTTTGAGTTAATAAAATAGTAATGTAGAGTCGATTGCTGTTCGGTCTTTATTCTCGTAAAAATCCAAAAAAATACATTGTGGCTCTATTTTATTGCACTGTCTCTTTTAAAATTGTGTTGTTTACCAAAAGCTAAATAAATGCTGGCAAAAAAAATGTGTAGATAAAGTTCTGGGAGTTGGAATTTCACGAATCGAATAAAAGTTATAGTATTCTTTTGTTTTCTAATCCGGTGTTCAGTCAGAATTAATTGTACAGTCCTTGGGTACAATATAATTATCATAATGTTCTTTAAACCACGCATCACAATGCACGACTCTACATTTATTATAATTGTAAAGCCATTGTGCATCTTGACCTTAACGGTCTTCATTCATGAAACCTGATTGCCACCCCTCTACTACGGGATAGTACAGAGTAGTCGAAGACGGAGACTCCGTTAAGATTCAAAAATTCTAAAAAAAACCTAATTATTTTATTTCACATAAACTTTACATGGGCACTAATGCAACGTTAGAAGCTAGGTTCTAAATGGTCGTTTCTTGTAGAGAGGAGCAGACAGGAAACCCCACGGTAACTCTTTAAAAAATAATTGGCTCGCACATATTCATATTCTATTTCAAATCACATACTTTCATATTGAAGGCTAGGTAGAATCTCGCAGGTATAACAAGTAGAGAGTTATTTATCCGGTGTTACAAGTTTCTAGCTGTTGGAGTTTCCACAAAAGAGAAAAATCTTTAATGTATGTCTATGAGCTATTAGTGTTAGGTTCAGTTTGTCTCTACTTATCTAGTAGGTACCTATCTATATTTTTAGACGTGTGAAGCTCATCATAGATGCATTTGTTAGACAACCCATTTTTGTCTCTAAACCCATATTCTTGATTCCAAAGCTGTTTATTTTGATATAACTACTTACCTCCCTACATAAACTAACCCAAAAAAAAAATACAAAAGCCGCCTCTGAACCCTCAAACTAACCTACAATCCTACATCGCGCAATCAAAGTTTTCGCATTACTTCGAACGTGCACTACAATTCTGTTCCATACAACAGGGAGTCCGCTACCACAAGGTAAAGTGGTTCAGTGCTTCCACTTCAATCAAATGCACAGCACAATAATATTCTGACATACACGATCTCAGTCGCAAAAACAAAACTTCAACATTTGCCATTCTGTCGACTAGAAGAAATTGCTAGACTGTATTTGGAATACCCGCGACTCAGGAGAATGACGAATGCTTGAACTTGACATTGAATGCTTACAGCACCTGTGTGGTTCATTTGACTCCTTTTTTTTTGTTTGGTTTTTATTTTCAATAGATCTTTCGACGACGACCGTTAAAAAGTAGGGTTAAAATTAGGTGTAGTGGTAAAGACTTATTTGAGCATTTATTTTGTGTCCTTATTTTGAATAATGCTACAAAAAAAACCTGTTTATAAATTATACCAACTCAATTTTTTGAATGTGAGCCCTAATTTAGGAAATTCCACTCGCAATCGCTTGATATACTTACGTAAATGTTTTTGCAAAACAGATATTGTTTCTTATTTGTTGATAGTTGCCACTAAGATTTAATAGAAAAAGAAAATCTAATCATTTTTATAACGTAGTTACAGGAAATTTATTTTGGGAGCCCAACGAATTTTCATAATTAAAAATTCAAACTAGAATCTATTTCTACTTTTGAAACGGTTGAAACTTAGATTGCAAAACAAAACGAACAATTAAAAATTCTTATTATCTTTTGTAACGACATCTGTGTTGGTCTACAAGAGTTTTCTTGATCAACGTGGCGAGTAAAATTACAGAATCTGCCTCTTACCGGCGAACCATAGTTCGAACTTATTTCACCTACAAGAATCTTGATGGCGCTCATCAGTACAAAGTACAAAACAAACATTGTAAATTCGTAGCTCTACGCTTTACAACCCTATGCTGCACAAATTTTGTTTAGCATATTAAGCACCTGCTTATTACTTAGAATAGTAGAACGTTATCTAGAAAAACACAACATCTCCCGATAATTGTATTTTCCCTAGCCTCTGACAACCCCGAAGGGCAAAGGCATAGTTGTGTACTGCGCAAGTCAAAACAATGTCAAATCCGCTTTGTCAAAGTTATCAATGCGACAACAAATCTTTGAAAATGATTAAATATAAATTTTAAGCCTATTTTATAATAATTTAATAGTGTAAAATATTTATCTTTAATTTATAAGATACTGTTACTGTTATAAGTGTTGAGGTAAGTCTTCCTTATTTTTTGCGATTTTACGAACGCAGTGTGTCAAGTTCTTTTTTGTGTTTTAATCAATTAATAGTATCAGCAGTAATAAGGATGTTAAATATTGTTTTCTGTATTTGCATGTAAATACAACTCAATTGTAGTTCCACTATTACGTAAAAATATGAGAAGCGCCCGTAAATATTTTGTAGTCAACATTATTTAATTGCTATATAAATATCTGGTCTATACAGCTAAATATGTATAACTTAAACTCATTTTTAAATTAAAACATGACTTATCAACATTACTAAGCATTATTTTGTCAAAATCATTTAGTATTACGTGTTTCCAAGCTATCAAATTTTTACGGACATTGGCAAATAAAAATATTATTTTTATATTTCAGAATAAAATGGCAACTGGCGGTTCGGGTGCAGTATTCTTTCTAGGCACGCGAGCGCATTATCAGGTAAATATTTAATAATTTAGATTTAAAAAAATTGTTGTATCCTTGCACCATGGGTAAAGGCCCTTTGCGTATGAATAAGTCAAGCATTTAATCAGGTTTTACGGTACTTATTCAATTTAATTGTTAGTTCCGATTTTGACCATGCGTCTAAATATTCTGGTAGAGCTACCTATATATTTATGAGTTACCGACAGCTAAACAATGTTTTTTTAATCAAACGTACAGCCTGATCGGAGCCTAACTCCTTTTATGTAAGACTGCCAAAATACATTCTAAACTTTTCGGCCAGCTGTCAAATTACGATGATTCGCAAACTACCCTGCGGAAACCTAAGTAGGGTAACGGGTTAACCTTCACTCTAGCTCCATTAATGTTCGCCATACCTACACAAACGGTCCGAAGTAGGTAAACGAAGGCTAGCAATAAGCAATTTATTTTTAATTTATTAATTTGAGTTTATAATATTATAATGCGACTCCTTAGCCTTACTAACACGTATTCTGAGAAAATTTCAATTAACTTATTTTTACGGTTCTAATGATAGCGTGGGCTTAGGCGCGTTCGTTGCGGCTCACATTTTTCACCCTCTGGGTCGTCGTCAGGAGGTTGTACTTATACGGTGTTGTAAGCCATGTGCCTGATGGAATTTCCCATGGGCAAAAATAACCAACTACTATACAAACTTTTATCTCCTATTGAACCCCTTTAAAGAATGCATTTTCAAAAATCCTTTTTTAGTGCTCACCTTCGTTACATAAGGACCTCTTATGCTTCTCATCATACCTCAACTCTTCATGCTTCTAGACCAAACGATTTAGGCTGTAAGATGTCTGCCAGTGAATGATTGAATGAAAGAATTCATTATTTATTTATTTTAATAAATAAATTTAACGTATTTATTAACTAGAACAGCGTGTATGTTGTCCCTACATTTTATTCCTGAATGCTTCCTCAGGTCCTCAACCAACCCGAGACTCAGTTTGACGCAGAAAACGGCAACGCTTCCACGGAGACCATCTATCAGAACCCATCGGTCCAGGAGTTGTGGCCCGCAGACCAGAAGAGAGATGATAACGAGCGGTGGGGCTACTGTGAGCAGGACGTTTCTGGTACGTTCTTATGAATTTTGAAAATGGTTTTTGTAATCGAAAAATAGAGTAACCACCGGTGAAGTCAATATCAGACGTCTCACTTTTTGTTAATTCTTGCCTTTCATTCCTTCATCGTTTACTTTAAGTGAAACGGCCTGAACGCGTGTTTACAAATGGTTCTTCATGCCAGCACTTGAACGAGGTTGTGCTAAAGAAGCTTTCGGGCAAAGCATTTTTAAATACGAGCTACGTATGCTTATTCCAACATCTGAGCTATGTTGAGGTAAAGAAGGAAATGCGTTAACACAACCAACTCCTAAAAAAAAAAAATAAGTGAGATGAACTCGCGGGTCGGCTATGCGCCACTGTCTGTACCTACTACAGTCCTTAACACAAACAAAAAACTGCTAGTTTCTCCACAGACAGATGTCTTTAACCGCTTAGTTTCTCTATAACAGTGACAGACGAGAAAGAGAAATCCGAAAGCATGCTTCGTTCACGTCGACGTCAGAGCACCACCGCTCTCTGTGAGGCGGAAGATATGAAACCAGCGCTACTGAACAATGCGGGGAACAGGTAAATATACTTTTGTACATTATTATCAAACTCTTCTTATCTTGTGACGGTCCCTATGCTGAGGTAGAAATAAGTCAGTACCTACCTAAGGTAGTGGGACTGACTGAGCAAATTCTTTATACCAAGGCACAATTCAGTATCGGCGACCGTGAACGCTATTTTAATAAATAAATTAGGTTCTCTCTAACTAATCTGCAATATAGTTTTAAACTTGGTGTTTTTGACAGCGGCCCCACAAAGCTTGTCAAAGGCCGGGGCACGCTGTTAGCACTGCTGTGGTCGCTGGCTAATTGCAAGTGGCGCGGGGCACACGACGAGATCTATCTACTTCACATATACTATAGATTCACATGTGTTGTTGACAGCGGCCCCACAAAATGTGCCAAAGGCCGGGGCACGCTGTTAGCGCTGCTGTGGTCGCTGGCTAATCGCAAGCGGCGCGGGGCACACGACGAGATCTATCTACTTCAGATAATTATACTATAGATTCACACGTGTTGTTGACAGCGGCCCCACAAAGTGTGCGAAAGGCCGGGGCACGCTGTTAGCGCTGCTGTGGTCGCTGGCTAATCGCAAGCGGCGCGGGGCACACGACGAGATCTATCTACTTCACATATACTATAGATTCACACGTGTTGTTGACAGCGGCCCCACAAAGTGTGCGAAAGGCCGGGGCACGCTGTTAGCGCTGCTGTGGTCGCTGGCTAATCGCAAGCGGCGCGGGGCACACGACGAGATCTATCTACTTCACATATACTATAGATTCACACGTGTTGTTGACAGCGGCCCCACAAAGTGTGCGAAAGGCCGGGGCACGCTGTTAGCGCTGCTGTGGTCGCTGGCTAATCGCAAGCGGCGCGGGGCACACGACGAGATCTATCTACTTCACATATACTATAGATTCACACGTGTTGTTGACAGCGGCCCCACAAAGTGTGCCAAAGGCCGGGGCACGCTGTTAGCGCTGCTGTGGTCGCTGGCTAATCGCAAGCGGCGCGGGGCACACGACGAGATCGTTCTACTTCACATAATTATAGATTCACACGTGTTGTTGACAGCGGCCCCACACAGTGTGCCAAAGACCCGGGCACGCTGTTAGCGCTGCTGTGGTCGCTGGCTCCTCGCAAGCTGCGCGGGGCACATAAGATCTATCTACTTCACATATACTATAGATACACCTATGTGTTGTTGATAGCGGGCCCACAAAGTGTGCCAAAGGCCGGGGCACGCTGTTAGCGCTGCTGTGATCACTGGCTCCTCGCAAGTTGTGCGGGGCACATGAGATCTATCTACTTCACATATACTATAGATTCACACGTGTTGTTGACAGCGGCCCCACACAGTGTGCCAAAGACCCGGGCACGCTGTTAGCGCTGCTGTGGTCGCTGGCTCCTCGCAAGCTGCGCGGGGCACATAAGATCTATCTACTTCACATATACTATAGATACACATAATTTGTTGTTGACAGCGGGCCCACAAAGTGTGCCAAAGGCCGGGGCACGCTGTTAGCGCTGCTGTGGTCGCTGGCTCGTCGCAAGCGGCGCGGGGTACATGACGAGATCTATCTGCGGCACATTGACAACGCGTTGACTAACACCTGTACCTATCGGGAAAGTTGTCGGTGTTTGGAATGTCAGGTTAGTGGATTTAGTACTAATTATTATTATTTCTAGTAATGTTGCTAGTTGACATTACTAGAATCAAGAAGAATCTAGATGACTAGGTTTTTGCACAATTTATTAGTATTAACTGGAAATTAGGAACTTTTTGGTAATTATTGAATTTATTGAAAGCACACAAGTGTCAAGTACCAGTCTGTTGGGAAAACATGACGCCTGTATATCACAAAAAGTAGACAAAAGTGTGGGATAGAACACCCGCATTTCGACAGCCAAGCCCGAAGTACCATGTTATATTGAGGCCAGCGTGGTGGATTACGTCCCAGTCCCTCTCACAGAGAGGAGGCCTGTGTCCCAGCAGTGGCAACGGTATAGGCTGATTATGCTATGCTAGTATTTGCTAGTAATTAGGCACAACTCCAGACTCCAGGCTGCTTCTGAGAATAGAACCGAATATTTCTTGAGCAAACGCCTCTGCAGTCCCGGGAATCGAACCCAGAACTTCACGCTCATGATAAGCGGCTCATCAGCCGCGCGAACACTATACGGGTTACTGGTAAAACACCATCATCCTCTTAAGGGGTCACTGTACTCATGATTAATAACACCTTTTACTATGGGACCAGATATGAAATCGCGAAAAAAAATCAGCTGTTCCCTACATTTATGTTTGCAGAACTCGTCAAAATGTAGGGACCAGCAGATTTTTTTTTCGAGACAGCATGTATGTAGGTATAAATTAAGTATCTATTTATTTATTTAAGCATTTATGTGTGGCGATTAGCACATCGTCCTCCTGAATGATGAGGGTAACATCACTACGATGGTAGGACACCACTAGTGGCTTTTGACAGGAAGAAAAAATGACGAATCTCCCAATATACCAAACTCTTCGGCTACTCTTTTGATCCTCACTATTTCTAATGTGTGACTAGACTAGTAATTTGTGATTGCATCAATGTGCATATCGTGCGTGACAAGTTCGTGAGCGTTCCTTTTAATTCAACTGCATGGCCTCTAAAGTCACTGTTCTTTAGTTTCATTTCGCACACACGGTGGGAGCAACTAACTCCCGCATATGTACACACATATTATATAAAATAATAGACAAGAAGAAAATAACAGAAAAATAGGTACAAAGGTGATGTTTATTTCTAAAGAAGCATACCTGCGATAGGATACTATATAAAGAGATGTAGACAGCTATAGCTAGAAAAAATTTGGGCCTTTTGAAAAAACTTGAGGAAGGGTATTAATGACACACATACCATAGATTTTAATTGTATATTTTTAAATGAAAATCTAAGCCAACAAAAATTATATAATAATAGTTTTACAGATCGTTGCTACGTCAATGCCATTTATTTATGTCTAAAAATGTTGACATAATATGTTAATTTATATTAGAATTGTTCGAAATTATACACAAATAATTCTATCAGGTATATCAACTCAACTAACGCAATGTATAATTTTTATATATCAATCGTTCAAATGTCAACGTAGGCATAACATGAAAGTCCTTTTTAAACCTTAGGGTATAAATATAACAAGGTATCGATCGAAAAAATGTCGTATATCGATAAGTTTGAATAAATAATCGCCTGTTATCGATATGTAGAAACATTGAATTATCGTTTGACTATATTTTTAAACGTCGTCATATATATATATTTTTTTGTTGCCTATATTCAGGAGATCGGCAGTAGGTCGTTTACATACACTTCTTGGAACGCGGTACGGCCAAACTGAGTCGTTCGAACAACACATAGAATATTAGGCACCACAGAACAATGATCTGTGTTAGGCACTAACCGCTTTAAATTTATCGAGAATCGAACTTCAAAGTCAGCAGGCCATCGTAGTATTCCCAGCATTGGCATACATATTTTTAAATAGAATGCTACACAGGCCGGTCTTTTATTTTACCTCTGAATTTGCATCACTGTCAAAATAAAATTGATGTTTATTCTCGTTTTTATAAGGTCGTTGTTGGGTTGTTGCCACTGACTAGTGTGTCAAAATCAAAGTGATCATTTTGGACGTGGCAATAAGGTTGTAGTTGGGTTGCACTTTACAAGGGGTTTTTGGTGCCCTAATGACGTTGACAGGGGGCGTTGTTGGTAAACATTTGTGAAATTGTCACTCATCATCTGCCTATCCCTTTTCCCACCTATGTTGGGGTCGGCTTCCAGTCTAACCCGATGCAGCTGAATACCAGTACTTTACATGGAGCGACTGCCTAAATGACCTCCACAACCCAGTTACTAGGTAATACGATACCCCTTGGTAGCACTGGTTGTCAGACTTTCGGGCTTCTGACGACCCGTAACGGCTGTCAAGGTGGGCCAAAAGAAATCACCCTATTGGAAGATGCTCTCATTTTTGCAAATGGCCGCCAATGTCAAATCTGTTTTGACATTTGTGGACTAGACAGATGCAGAATACAAGTGAACAAGCCATGGAGCGATATACTCCCCGAGAACGCGGAATAATCGTGTCTATTTTTTTGCGTAACAATTCGTCTGTGGTGTTGGCGCAGCGTGATATCTGTCGCCGATTCCCCGGCCGTCCGACACCGACTGCGCAAACACTGCGCCGTTTGGCCACCAACCTTGAAGAGTATGGGACCACACGAGACGTTGCCAAGAGTGGCCGGCCCCGGAGCGCCCGTTCTGCCGAGAATATCGCCGCTGTTGCCGAGGATGTCGAGCTGTCACCGGAAACATCGACCAGACGCCGTGCCACGCAATTAGCCATCAGCCGGACGTCCCTAAGGCGAATTTTGGTCAAAGACCGGCGCATGTTCCCATACAACGTCCAGTCTGTGCATCAGCTGCTGCCGGCTGACCGCCAAACGCGCGTAACCTACGCCCAAGCCATCCTCGATCTCGAGGAAGAAGTGGACGATTTTTCGACCAAAATCTTAATGAGCGATGAGGCTCATTTCCACCTCAGCGGGTACGTGAACAAGCAAAACTATCGCTTCTGGGGCATCGAAAATCCATGAGTGATGCACGAGGAGCCATTACACCCGCTCAAAGTGACTGCATGGTGCGCTGTTCACGCTGGAGGAGTCATCGGGCCATTTTTTCGAGAATGCCGCTGGCCAAACGACAACAGTGGACGGTGCGCGCTATAGGGCCATGTTGACCGAGTTTTTTCTGCCGCAATTGTACGAATTAGGATTGAGGGACATGTGGTTCCGACAGGACGGAGCAACGGCACACACTGCGCGAGCCACAACCGATATTCTGAAGGCAGCGTTCCCGGGTCGCCTCATCTCTCGTTTTGGCGATTTGCACTAGCCCGCAAGATCGCCCGATTTAAACGTTTCAGACTTTTTTGTGGGGTTTTTTGAAGTCCCGTGTTTATGTGAACTAGCCCGAGACTCTGGAAGCCCTCAAGGACAACATTCGACACGAGTGCGAGAATCTGTCGCGCGAAGTTCTCGCCGAAGTGTTGAAAAATGCCATAAAACGAGCCCGTATGGCAATCAATTGTGACGGCGCCCATTTGTCCGATATAATCTTCTCGACTTGACCAATAAAATTCTAAAGGTTCAAATAAACATAATCAAAAAACAGAATCAAAGTTTTTCATTTAGAAAAAAAAAGAGAGCCAAACAACATCGGATGACTTCTTTTGGCCCACCTTGTATGAAGTGTAAGGGAAAAGTTTTTTGCAATTTGTGACTTTTTGAGTAGGTAGGTACTCCAACGATGGTTGGTCCCATAAAAGTTTTGGATCAGTATTAGAAACAGGATCGATTGGCATCAAAAAATGTTTTTGTGTAAAATGGCTATTTTCTTGCTAACTGTATTTTTTTTTAAATCTGTGAATGGGGATCAAAATTCTATAAAAAATTATGGATAGTCTCCTAAGACCATTTTTGCGTAGCTGCAACGGATAAGGTACTTCCCCTTACTGCCCCGCTGAAAGTTTCCACCCTGTATACCTATTACATGTATTATAGGTAAACGAAACGAAGGAGCCTGGATCTCACGACACAGGGAATCCTAGTGTGAGTCCCAGGGATCAACGCATTCGAATGTATTTTTCTTGAACAATAAATTATTCTTATTCTTAATACTTTTCAAGTCGCAAAACAATTGCACAAATGTTTAGCAACAGCGCCCCCCTGTCAACGTCATTCGAGAGCCAAGATCCTTTTAATAGTGTAGGCGGGCCGTACCAAAAAGTTCAGTGGGCCCCAGATTGATTGTCTCATACAGGTTATCCTAGTTTAAGAGGCAGGGCTCACATATCTGCATACAGACATCTGCAGCGTTAGTTAGCATCTTGTTCAGTGTTTAATAATGTATGTTTCTTCGTGACAATAAACTATTATTATTATGTTAGTACCTACCTATATTTATTTAAATTAAAATTTGAATTATTTATGAATAAGAAGGTAATGTAGGAAGTTAATTTGGGAGTAGGTTTAACTACTTCGTTAATTTACTACTTAGAATAAGCATGAAACATCGTTTTAAATCAAGGAAGTACCTACCAATATAGTATAATATTTCTTGATTTTCTGGGGTCATGATAGCCGAAAGACGTCCATTGCTGGACATAAGCCGCCCCCAAGCAGTCCAAGCACTGCCACTTCAACCGGTTCTGTGCTTCCCGCATCCAGCGGATTCTTGCGGACTTCATCTGGTTGTTTGGGGTAGGTACTGGGTATAAGAAATTCCCCATATCTACCTCGACTTCAGTGCCTCAAGCAATAAAAAGCCCTGAAAGTGGCGGGGTCGAGATTTGGACAGTATGGTTACTGCTAACTATGGTAACTTGACATGCATTGATATTACAAGTTTATTTATTAATTATCATTGGGGACATGTCATTCGATCTGTCTCGACTCCGTCCGGTTTGGACAAATGCAGCTGGCTAGCCAAAAAAAACTGAAATCTAAGAACCGACTGTTTTTAAACTGCCTGTGCTTTTTTTCCTGACCTAAATAGATTAACAAACTAGTTCTTGATGTTTGGGAGTAGGTATAAGGTATGACGTGATGCGACAAAATAATGCTCGTCAGAAATTGACCATGTCATATCGCTGTCCTGTCGGGTAGATTAGATAATGAGGAATTTCCAATTGTTTTAAATACGTGCGAGATCGGTTCTCCGAGTAGATTATGTACCTACTTTTTGCGTCACTGACCCATCAAGGCTTATCATTGAATTAATATGCCAGACAGACAAACACAAGTGGTGATGTTTTGTTGAAGGGATAAAATGTGTATCATAATAAACGTCACTACCTACCTACTTTAAACCCCGAAGGGATTGGCAGAGGTGCAGTGACCCTACTTATCGCCAGTTATAAAGCCCATGTTTTGCTATTGCCATACTAGGCAAAAATTTGAATCAGAGGGACTCATAACGAAGAAACGAGCCCGTCCGAAAGTAGTTCGATACTTCGGAATTAACCCTACACCCGATTAATTAACTTTTTCGGACGGGCGTAAGGACAACCGTCAATTGGTGTGTCATTCATTTTTAGTTCGGGCCTCGAGATAATTATATGTCCGTAGGTGATACGGATTAGGAAACGCCCGATACTTCGGCCGGAATTAAAGATTTCGTGCATAGGGTGTAGACCCCCTGGCCCGCATCCTAGCGTTTCGTAAACATGCTTATCCTCTCTTGCAAGCCACGCGCACGCGGGACGCAGTGCGTTTGAGGGGGACACACGCAAGCGGACGTCAACCCGCGTGACAGGAAAATGGCAATTCAACCAATCAATTAACTCAGCCTATCGCAGTCCACTGCTAGAAAGATCCTTAGGTAATAAAAGAAAATTATAAATTGGTACCTACTTACTTCTGTATTGTCTCTAAGCATGTTAATATTAAAATGTAAAGGGGATTCACACTACTATCATTATTTATAACCGGTCGCAGACATGTATTAACTGTATTTGGATCAATGTGTCTAAAAACCAGCTTGACTGCATTTTAGCAAAAAAAGTATGTCAGTGAACGTAAACGAAACGAAAGGAGTATGTGAGGATCGTAGCAGGTGGCGTTCTGTAGTTTCTGCCTACCACCGTGGGGAGAAGGCGTGAGGTTATGTATGTAGTGTCAGTTTCGTCATGTACCTAATGGCCGTCCACACGACACTGTACCTACTGCTTGTTTTTGCAGTAAAAAAAGCTGAAAACACGACAACATCCCGCCACCGCGCCGCCGTCGTTGGTACGGTTAAAATCAAATAAATTTGGTGTAAAGCCTTAATACTGCATAATACAATACAAAAATATTTATTGCATCATAAACATTGGTTTCATACATAAATTGAGGCGGCCCCAGTAAGTGACAAAAGTACTCGTGTTGGAGCTGTCTCGCCCATCACTAACACAGTAGCTGAACAATGTTAAATTATAAATTTTTAATTAAGTGAGAGATTAAAAAGAAAACAAGAAACATAACATAAGCATAAAAGTGCAGTACAGCGTGTGGTTACTGGCTTTGTTACGAAGAAGTAAAAGCATCATGGACTAGTAGTAGTAAGACGGGCTGGTGTCCGCAACTCGCACGTCCAAGCGCGTATTTTGTGTCCGGTACCATCAAGGACAAAAAAAAAATATTACTGTCTCTTACTAAAAACTTTCTCCACTTCTCAAATGAAGAAAGAGCGAAAAGTTGTCTAATTTTTTTAAGTCTAGGAAGTAAACTACTTCTTTCTTGTTTTATGTGCAGGAATTCAAAGTATTAGTTGATGGCAAAGAGGCCAGGCTAACTGGATGCAGCTGAATACCAGTGTTCAACATGGAGCGACTGCCTATCTGACCCCTACAATGCCATTGCCATGTCCAGTGACCCAAATATTACTATGGTTCACAGCAAGTCTGACTGTTGTCTGCTCAAAAAGAAAAAAAAAGCAGACTGTTATGATTAAATGTCATTTTATTTCATGCCAATAAGACAACTGGAATATTACAATATCATTTACAGTTGTGCTAATGGTCATTTATAATTTGAAATGATTATTCACAGATTTTTTTTTACTTACTTACTAGTCAATTTTGCAAATCTACATTATTTCTTCTTTTAGGCCTTCTGGTATTGTCAATACATGTGTCTGCACAGTTATTAGCCTTATTTAAAATCTGCAATCAAGCAATTATTCTGTTGCAAAGCTACATTATAAAATGCGTTGCAGATATAGGCACAAATTAGTCTAAAGTTTTCTCAAACATATATTTTATAAGCGCAAACATCTCTTTTATGTACACACACTTTTCTGGCAGATTTGCGACAAAACGCAAGATTTTTGCGTTCAAAATTAAAATTACTGTTTCCCTATAGGTATAACATTGATTTAGCAAAATATAATTTGTTATAATAATAATAACTATGAATAGCATTAATATTGTTGTATATTTGACACTTTTCACCAAACTGCAAGCCATCTTTGCCAATAAAAAAAATTACCTCTGATTTAAAAGTCACTTAAAATTATCAATTCACAAACTTGTCAATATCATACTCTAATGTGTCCGTCGTATCTACTTGCACTTCTTCAATGGTTTTCTTTCGTTCCTCTAAGCGTGTGCATTTGAGACATTTCTGCCCTTTACGCAGCCAGCACCCTCTATGGTATATTGAGTTACATTTATCACACATTAAAGCTCCGCTATCAAAAGGATACAGCACCTCATCGTTCTTACAGACTTCACACAGATACCCTTTGCCAGAACAAAGATTGCAGCTTGTGATGTGTGAACGGCATGTTTCTGTGAGTTCAGTTAGCTGGGTTTCTAAGGAACCATTGTTGATAGCTTGTAGATGGCTCATGCTGTATTTATTGTTTACGTCACCAAGCTGTACAAATAATGGTGAAAGTAAGTTTGTACCGTCAGGACAAGCACAAAGGTATCTCCTCATCCATTCTAAACCTTTCCTCATTTTGTGTACCCACTCTAATTCAGCAATAAACTTAAACAATTTCGGGTTTATGGTCTCTATATCAATATATGGTTTTGCCCAAGACAAATTCAGCATTTGGAATGCAATTCGTGACACATTATGCTTCTCCCAGTCCCAATTGTGAATAACTCTAGCAGGAATTGCTGCTTGATCATTCCAGTGACAGGTAGCACAGAAATATAAACCTGTGTAATCACATAACCGTGGTTCATTCCACATTTCTTTAAAAGTTAATGCTGTTTCGCACTCTGCACACTTATAATTTTGTGCTGCTAACCCTTTTTCAGGACATATACTCATTTCGAAGCTCCCTTTCTCAGTCATAACAACGTGAGCACATACCCTGCATATGTGGTCGACACATTTATAATGGCATAAGTATCCGCAATCATTACAAATGTAAGAACCTTGAACAATACTCCAAATTACTCCACTACAATGATCACAGTACTGTTTCCGGTTGCTAGGGTTCGTTTGCTGTTCAAAATGATGGCCTTCTATCGAGACTTGGACTCTAGCTAGCCCATTATTATCTTTTAAATCTTCTAGCCTTAGTCTCAACTCTACAAGGTATCTGACAAGCCATTTTCGCTCGTCGGAACATTGGACACTGTTTAAAATGAGTTCCTTACACTGGTTTATTGCTTTCTCTATCTCTTCTTTCGTAGCAAAACTGTTTATCTTCAACTTTTTATTCGCAATAGATTTCGGTATACAGTTCGAATCGTAACTTTCGTCGGCAGAAACACATCCAGAAGTTGACGAAGTTGATGTTCCAGAAGTGGCTTCCACGCTAGGACTGCAGCAGATTAAGCTGTTCCTGTATTTAGGCGAATCATTCGCTATTGCAGCAGCCATGGTCATTTATTTTTTAAACAAAGGATGTCAAGAATTACATCGCGGAAATTTTGCATAAAATTTAGCAATGTCACTGTCTGTTTTTATTGTTTAAACTGTTTCACAGTCTTGCACACAACTGATTACTAAGATGATGTCTCATTTCCACTGCGATCCAGTAATGTTTTGATAGTGATTCGTAATTTTTTTCACGATAAAATTGTTGTCGTAATTTTGACAGCCAAATAAATTATTAGTTTCTGTATGTTGGTGACTTGGAGGTTGCGTTCTGTTTCACCAGGACTTGTGGAACAATATTTTTATTGTTGTTAACTTCATCATTATTCTTATTTAGAACTGTAGAAATTACTATTAAACAATTATTTACAATAAAAAAACATATTTTTGTGTTGAAATCATGAAATATTCAGCAAATACTTTGAAAAAATTCTTAACAGTTTTCTCCGTCGCCATTACAATTCCGAACGGAACGTAGGTTCACCACGCAGGCGTACCAACTTTACGTAAATAACGCTTATCTGCCATTATTTTGTCAGTAAAATGACAATCCAATGCGTTCTAGCTGTCACGTCTTTTTTCCATACATTGCTCGCCAAGTACAAAATAACTTTTCCTTTTATCATGAAAAGCATCAATGTATAATAAAATGGATTTAACCTCGAGAACTACTTTACACAAACACGGATGAGCTCAGCGTCTATATTCATGCCTATTACTCAGATTACTTATGGTACTTAGAAATGACCTAATGACCATACACGTGAGGGAATGGGACATCCGCGGAATAAAGATAATATTGTTACGCGATATTATTAGTACCTAACAAGTAATGGGTTTTGGTACATAAGTACTTTACACGGTGGGCTGTATTGGTGCCATATTATCGTAATTACCTATCTTCAGAGAACAATGTATGAATGTAGGTAGGTACCTAATTATTTATTTTTGGTTTAGTTAGATAGTCATGGACGTAGTACTATTTATTTAGTAATCTGTGGTCATGGTATGGGCAATTGGGCATGTGATGCGGAGGAACGAGGAAAGTTTTGAGTATGAATGTGGATGGCTTTATGAGTAAAGACCAGAGAAACGATGGATGGAATGTGTGGAAGATGATATGGCTAGAAAGGGGGTGACTGCCGAGATGACGAATAATAAAAGAAAGAAAGAAATAGGTAATAACTTTTATTTGGACACAGTTCGTGAAACACAGAATACTTACATACCTACCTATAACAAAATAAAAAGACGCTGGTTTTCTAATGAACCTTTAGAGAAGTAGGTATATCTAGAAGAAAAAGACATGCGCCGACCCAGAATAATTTGGGATAAGGGAAGGAGAACGATGATGAAGAGTCATTGTTTAGTAAATGAAAGGACTAGAAACCTCTAAACCTACTAAACCTCTGAGTTTGTTTCGGCCTTTCTTCTCAGAGTAGTCAGATAGGAAACGCCGACCCCATCTAGTTAAAAAAAAATATGATTGACGTGTAAAAGTGTTTGTTCAAACCTACTTACAGAAATAAAATCATTTATCATTTATAGAGGAAAGGGGCTTGCTAACTGTTGTTTCTTGGATTCGAGTCAAGGTTCAGGGTGTGTAAAAAAGACATTACTTTAAACTACGTCGGCTATCTGGTGGTACTTAGTAGCAGTAGTAAATTATCAAGCTTATTGTGGGTAGCGTTTTCCAGATTGGGAAAAGAGAACCGCTACCAAGGTTAGTACAACTATAGGTACTTACTTATGTTAGATAAATAAATAAGTAGGTACATAGGTACATTGTATGTCATTCATCATACCTTACACTTACAGTTTCTTATAATTATGTTAGCGTAACGTAATGGCAGCGGAGTCCCGTACGATAATATCGTACGGGACTCCGCTACCATTACGTATATAGAATTACCCTTGAACGATATAACTGTCTACAGAAAGCATGGTTCACCGACGAACGGTAATACGAGAAAACTATTAGTCGATACCATTATTTAGCGACAGCACGTTTCGCCGAATAACGCTACATAGAATGAATGGTTGGCCGATACCAAGATTTGCCGATGTCATGGTTCGCCGGAACACACTGAAAAATTTACGTTCGTTGAATTACGACTACAATTATTTTCAACTTTAAAATGAACGCTGTGAGCCTAGCGCATTTTTGAGGCTTACTTAAGAACCATGAAGTCATCTGTTTAGATTTTTAATTTGCATGGGGCTGATTCGGATACCCCACTATACGAGGGACCTACGTACTACATTCTTCGATCAACAATAGTAAGTAAGTACTAGATTTGCGATGAGCGCATCAAAATCGGCCGCAACAGACCACAAATAATGTTATGCTCTAAGCCTTAATAAATTCAAATCTTTTATAAAAAGGAAACTATGCCAGAATGACTATTATACTGTCAAAGACTATATTGAGGACAAAAAGGCTTGGGATTGAGTTGCTCCAATAAAGCACAGGCAATGTTAATTTATTTTATTTTGCTAACTGTTTTTACTTTTAATCTTTGCTATAAGTATCTATACTTATTTACATATACAATGACACTTATATTTACTGTATAAAGTAAAGTAAAGTAAGTAAGTAAGTTATTTTAAATTATTGTGAATGTGAGGACTATGTGTGTTTTTGTTCCAGTTTTAATCATGTTCTGGCAGTTTGAGTAGCTGATGCGGCCTACCCAAATGTCCTTTCTTTGGTATTGTTCGTCGAATCGTTGAGCTCCTTAAGTTCTGAGTTGAGCTGCACGGTTACTGGCAAATGCGTGCACTGACTGGACAGGTCCACTCAATCTGTGTGGTTCTTTCCTCAAAAGACCATTTCAGACACAAATCTACGTGGTCCTCAAAGATTATTATAATATTATTCTAATTATTGTGAATGTGAGAACTATGTCGGTCGTTGGTTTTTTTTAAATATTTATTTTTGTATTTTTCTCAGCGTAATCATGATCTGGCAGTTTGAGTAATTTATGTGGCCTACTCAAATGTCCTTTCTTTGGTATTGTTCGTCGAATCGTTGAGCTCCTTGAGTCTAAGTTGAGGTGCACGATTACTGACAATTGCGTGCACTGACTGGACAGGTCCACTCAATCTGTGTGGTTCTTTCCTCAAAAGACCATTGCAGACACCGATCTACATAGCCTTCACATGATCTGACCAAGATTTTGTCTGGACTTTAAAAGAGACTGTGACCTCTGAGTTTGTTTCGGCCTTTCTTCTCAGAGTAGTCAGATAGGAAACGCCGACCTCATCTAGTTTAAAAAAAATATGATTGACGTGTAAGTGTTTGTTCAAACCTACTTACAGAAATAAAATCATTTATCATTTATTTTGCAACATACTTTTTTCAAACTTATTGCTTAGAAATTATGTTTTATTTTTCCATAAATATTTTTGTTCTTGTTTCAAAAAGCTACGTATACTTTTCAATCGAAGTGGTAAATATATTGCAAACGATAATAAACCTTATGCTTGAGTGTTAAGGTTTATAATCAAGTTTATGCAATCGCGGCCACTTGAGCGATGTGTTTTTGTTTCTAGTGCTATTATTGTTGATCGAAGCCTACATAATTTTTTTGTACCTCAATGTTTCGGCCATCCTGTATGTAAAGGAAATAAATAAAGGAAATAATAATAATATGAGACAACACCCACACAAGGTCTTCAGGTCCCGAACTAGGTAGAACCTGTACCTACTACGGTAATTTAATTGTATGTATTCAACCTTCACAGATAGTGACTTTGTTATGCAGTTAAAGAAAGCGGTAATGTACCTACACACGAATGATTTCAGAAGGTCAATTCTACTAATTAACAAGCAAAGTGAAAAACATGACACCGGAACGCGATGACATTGTGAACAGACCAAAAAATTGTATTCTGCTCATGTTAAAATTCGGTTTGTTCACGTTCCGGTCGCAATATCATCGCAGTCTAGTCTCATGGCAGTCAACTTTGTTCTCGTTTACGAAAAATAACATATTTTCGTGTTGGTTCAATATAAGCAGACGATAATGTGATACTTAGTGATATTTCAATTTTTTGCAACCTTATTTTATGATTTTTTTAATGTATTAATTAAATTGCTTGGTTTAGTAAACACTCATAGTATTTTCATTTCCCGTTTGTTATTTTAAATCTTTGAGAACACAAAATCATTAAAATAAATAATCGGTTATAAAGGTAACTTGGAACGTAATAGTAATCGCGACGCGCATGCGCGATGCGTACCTATATTGTGGCAGATGATAGAATAGATGTCAAGAGACGTCATTAGATTGAATGTCAAACTATAGGTAACTTTATATCATTTTTATTTACTATTATTGATATAGGGCTGAAATTACTGTAATCATTTATTGCACTATCACAGGAAGAAAAACATTTTCTCGAATAGGTACCTATGGTGCTACCACAGTAACCACTTTAAAAAAAACGGTGCCTATCTTTATTATCCATGAGGGATATCATCGTATTTTGGAACAGAACCCAAGCATAGCAGCCAGGCTATATACCTACCTACTGTGGTGGTCGTTGTAGTGCGTTGAGTGAATAGTTGCAGGGGAGATCTGTTTACAGAAAAGTGCCGCTATGATGTAAAACTTCCGTAACGCACCTACTACACCCATAATATTCTCTGAGGATGCTGCAGAGCTCCAAGTAATGTTGGCCGAGCATCACGAAGTAAGTAAAAAGACTGGCATAGAAATGAACCTCTCAAAAACAAAAATAATGGCGAAATAACTAAAAATACCTATAGGTATCACTCAACAACTCTCCGGTGGGTTACGCTGACGATTATATTTACCTGGGAAAACTTGTACCTATAGTTTAGCAAGAATAACAACATTTGAAGAAATAGACAGGCGAATCGCGACAACGTGCAAAGAAATATTGGTGATAGGTATAAAGAAATCATCAAGTCAAGCATCCACATCTAATGGAATTTATGAATTATGAAAATTATGAATTCCTGTCTACTACTCTGCCTCACGTACGGCTACCAAACATGGATTTCTGACTCTGTACCCATGAGAAAACTGACCTTTCTCTAGTCGGCTAGAAAGAAGTAGTAGGCTTAAAATAAGACTATTAGACAAAATTAAACATTCTGCAACAAGAAAAAAGACTATGGTAATCGACGATGTCTCCTTCGCTCAAAGCCTAAAGTGGAAATGGGCCGGACGTTTTCTTTTTTTTCCAGATAAGTACACTGACGATATGTGGAATAAGCAGTCACAGCTTGGAGAGGGCCTATCGGTAGGTAACAGGCGCAGGGGCAGACCAAAGTCACGATGGAAAGACGGGATGAAGCAGTCGCCGGCAAAAACATCGCATCACGTAGAGACGAATGGAAGGCTTTGGAGGAGGCCCATGCAAAATAATTAGATTTTGAACTTTTAAATTTCTTATTTACCTACTTTAAATAAATTTTTTTACGTCATTTTGAAACTATTTAAGTAGTAATTAGAATAATAATATGAATTTTAATGGCTGTATTCGAGATGTATTTATTTACTACTTAGCTAAATTGAATTTTATTCAAACGTCGACAGTAACTTTAATATTTAAGTACCTACTGCTTAGGAATGTACAAAATAAATAAAAGCATATTTTTCATTGGCCTTTTTATTTCTTTACTATGAACTCTTGCTCGTTCTCGCAAAGCAAAACGATCGGTCTGTTCCGTACTAGCTGGGTCCGGACCGATAAATCGATGGCCTCTGCAGCGTGCTTACTCTTGCAAGTTGGGATGCCAAAACACCTTTCTTGTATGGGGACTCCCTTTAGTTTTATTATTTGTTGTTATAGCGGCCATAGTAGTAGGTACCTACACACTCGGTGAAAATTTCAAGTGTCTACCTATTACGATTCAAAAGATACAGGCCCTGTGACAAATGGACGGACAGACGGACCCTAAAAACCATATAGTTATATTTTTATAAGTACAAGCAAAGTCATGCAAGGGAGGCGTCGAACCGCCAGGCTGTGTGTTTCGTTGACTAGAGACTAAAATAGCCATTCTCTTCCCATGTCATAATTGACTGTTTAGCTTGATAATAGTAATGATTTTCATTTCAGAGTTTAAATCCGTAACTAATTTGCAATTTCGTCTCGTATTATTACAATCCTGCAGTAAACTATCAAAGAACAGGAAGAAAATTCAATACTACTCTTCCCCCCACTGTACCTAAATAGCGCGATAATATTATTGAGTATAAACTCAGCAGTGGGTGGAACAAGACTGCCAGTAATAATGATGATGGTTTAACCTACACATAATGACCCGGCCTTCTAAGAATATTTTTGCAAAATTCGTACCTAAAGCTTTTGAATAAATTCTTCTGAATAGATAATTTTTTCAGAAGCTTGGGCATGCATACCTAAAGATAAATTACCAAATGGGCACAAATACTAAAAACCAATCCATATTATCGGCATCAGAATCATTCCCACACTTCGTAGCACATACTATTTCAAAAATATTGAATGCACAGTTTTGACTTCTCTGCAATTTTATAATATGTATAGAATATACGCACATTTATAAAAATCCATACGTGATACATGTCTCCGTTGTCTAGTCTCAAGTGTGGATTTTATTAAATGTGTGTCCTAAATAATTATATGGGTTTGTGTAGTAAGTTTGGAGCTGTGACCACCTCACACTCCTCACCTCACTTCACCTCACGAGCATAGTGAGTGAGCAACCATCATATCTAATAAACACACTAAAATGCACGCAAGCGTGCCGTGAAAGTTGCAGGCGAAGTGCTAACCGACTATAAAATCTGCCCTATAGAAGTGGAGTCATCATCATAATTTCAGCTGAAAGACGTCCACTGTTGAACATAGGCCTCCTTCAAGCGACGCCACAATCATTGACAGGTTCTATACTTCTATGTGCCTGCAGAAAAATGAAGTCACTACTAAAGTGAAACGTAACAACGTAAACGTAAAACTTATCTCTTTATTAATAATTTGTTATCCTAAAATACAACCTCTTAATAAATAAGTGTTTGTAATAATATTACCTAAGTAAATATAACTTTATCTGAATGTAATAATAGTATTTTAAGAAATAGCTACCTACCTACTTACCTATAATAGAATTATTTATATTACTGTTATTAACTTTGTAAGCAAATATAATCATTTAGTTTTCCTGTATAATTTTATTGCAAATTTTAGCTTTCTATGATTTAGTTTTTTTTAACTTTAAGTAATACCTACTTAAATAAAGGTCTACAACAGCTTTTAGCTGTAAGCCTTTTGTTAAAATCTTGTTTTTTACCTTGTGGAATGCAAATAAATGAATATAAATAGGTATGCATATGAAACCCTATTTTAATTAAATAGCCAACTAATCATTAATACAAACATATAAAATATTATTGGTTTGTTTAATGCACAATGTACACAACCATAGTTACATGCTATGCTTAAAAATAGTGATTACATGACCCTGTTAGGGCGTTGCAAGATAACTTAAAACTAACAATATTGCAGTGAGTATCTATTAACTAATAACAAGTAGATTAGGAACTTTCATAATTAAAAATATTATATTAATTAAACTTATTTAGATCTCTATACATGAAAAAGATTATAATTGTATTATAATTAACACACAGTTAGATATTTGAACTCTATTTTAACATTTTATCTTCCATAAATTCTTGGATACTATAGTAACATTTTTCTAAGAGCAATGCCTTTAACCTAGCTTTAAATACACATAGTGTTCTCATGGAACATATTATATTTTCGGGTAATTTATTATATATTTGTATACTTCGGTATTCTGGGCTATTTTTGTACCTTTGTAGTCTTACACATTTCAATGTAAGTAACACTATGTATCAGGGTGCTTTTAAAGGCTTTTTTACTAGACATAGAACATGCATTTCGCTCTTATACTATAGCACAACCAGCAATCAGAACAACCACCCTGCTCATTCAACCCCCCGCTGTGTAGTATACCCGTGATCTCTTCAAATAGTAATGTAAAAGTGTGACACCCCCGTGCCTAGGAAAGCATGTAAAGCCGCTGGTACTGTGCCTAAACTCTTCCCGGTTACATCATATTGCCTTCTCATCAGACTATGAGAGTGAGGGAAGAGTAGGTGCACCTATGCACACAATTGTCCTCTTCTCCATAGTACCTCCCATATACTTTGGCTGTCTCCGTTGAAATTGGCTGCTGTGACCGCAACTCGGTCGGGACTTCTGGAGGATATTGTTACTTCTCTTAATTATCAAATGGTCTTATGAAGCAGAAATGTGTTACACGTAGCTCTTATAAATGTATGGAATCTAAAAAGAAGACATAATATTAAGTATCTTGATAGTGAATTGACAAAGAAATTCTGTTATTCATCTCGCATAATTTTTATGATAACTGTCACACTTTCAGCTTATTGTAGAATTTTTCTTGTTAAGTACATGTATTTTAAATATAGGTATGTGGGTGGTCCAGGGCCAATGTGGCTTGCTACATGGCTGGGGATCTGAAATAATATAGCTACTCGCGCAAAACGCAGGAAGATAACAGAACCGAGAAAAGTAGATAATTATATGGTGATGACGAAGATGCTTAGAATATACTCGTAGTTGCCTTGTTGCATGTCAATCAATAATATCTTGATATATTATTATAATAATGTGTACGTAGTAGACCAACCTTGGCTGCCACACCCAGTCCATTTTTTCGACGCTTAAATCCTGTTGGATAAGCGGCTTCAGTTCGTAAGATTTGATGAGTCTGTAACTTTTTCCAAACGCAAGGTAGCTTATGGAACATGCGTCTTATATGAGCCACCGCGGCTGGCGATGCTAAGAACACTTGCTGCTGTGTTCTCTACGTTATTTTGCCGTCGATTCGTCGTCTGCGCGTTGTGCGAGGAATGAAAAATACTCCTACAGGCCGAACCCACTCGTTTTGCATTATTTCACCACACAAACACAAAATGATTGATAACAGTGTTACTGGTTAAGTTTTTACTTCATGAATCTTGGATTTCAAGAAGATTTCAAGGATAAAATCGAAATAAAACAAGAAATATGAAACTGCAGAAGCTAAAATTTTTAGTTACAGTTCAGTCTACAAATAATGTCATGCTTATGTCAGTTTTGACGTTTTTATAAGTACTGGAATGCACATTTTATTTTCGGTGTCAAGTCGAAACTTTAGCAGAATACCGTTTTAGTACATTTCTTATTTTCGATCTAGTCGCAATCTCATTGCAGTAAACGTCACGTTTGACTTAGTTTTTTGGTTTAGCAGAATACCTTTTGTGACATTTTGGAACTTTTGCGGCACTGCGACTTGAATTTGAACGTTTTTTAAGTACGAGAATTGGCCTTCAGTTTATGTAGGCACATACGTAACTATGTTTCGTTGGTATAGTGGTCGCAAGCGCTGCTACTGAGCGTGAAGTTCTGAGTTCGATTCCCAGGTCGGGGCAAAATGTTACTTATTGGGTTTTTCCACCTCAACTTTCTCAGAAGCAGCCCGGAGTCTAGATTCGTGCCCGATTAATGGCAATAGACTCGCCCCCTATTACATGGGACTTTGAACATAGCTGGCGAACTTTGGGTGTAGGTACCACATCTGCCTAACTGGCGATTTACTCACCTGCATCCTGCATCCGTCAAGAGGGTAATTCTAACCGCCATTTTAAACAACTTTCGCTACCTACGAAAACCATTCTGTCGGATATTTTTTTTTACAATTACTTAAGTAGTTAGTTTCATGGTGAAAGTTGTTTAGAATGACGTGTAGAATCACCCCGTTGACGTATGCAGGCTCAGGCCAATAAAAAAAGTATACTTACTTACTATTTTATTTGTCTGAGTATGCAGGTGACTAAATCGCCACCCTGTAGATATGTTATGATAACATTTCAGACATCAATCTACATGTTCCTCAATGATTATGTCCGAACTTTTATATACACATTGACTTTGATTTTACTTTGTAAAGTATTATATTATTTATTGTGAATGTGAGGACAACGTGGGTTATTGCTTTTTTGTTTTTTTGCTCCGTTAATTTTAATCATGATCTGGCAGCTTGAGTAATTTATGCGGCCTACTCAAATGTCCTTTCTTTGGTATTGTTCGTCGAATCGTTGAGCTCCTTAATTAAGCTCTGAGTTGAGCTGCACGATTATTGACACATACGTGCACCAACTGGACAGGTCCACTCAATCTGTGTGGTTTTTCCTCAAAAGACCATTTCAGACACCAATCTACATGGTCTTCACACAAAGACTATATATAAGTATTCTCTTTGTCTTCACATGATTTGACCAAGATTATGTCTTGACTTTAAAAGAGACTGTGACCTCTGAGTTTGTTTCGGCCTTTCTTCTCAGAGTAGTCCGATAGGAAACGCCGACCTCATCTAGTTTTTAATATATGATTGACGTGTAAAAGTGTTTGCACAAACCTACTTACAGAAATAAAATCAATTATAATTATTTATGTAAGTATACTAAGACGTTCAGCTTCAATAATAGCCTTTATCTACCTAACTTTCAGAGCCGATACTTCGAATGTGACGAGGACGAGGAAGACTACAGTTCTGATGAGGACAGCTACGTTCCTCGCTATTTCGTGGAAGCTATGGAGGCCCAGCATCAGCAACAGGAGCCAGAGACCGATGAAGATGAAGATGATGAGGTACGAACGTTATAATCACTCTTAGTATGATTGCGACGAGAACAGCGAAGGCTGATGAAACGGGTAGCTGTTTGGCCGCATACTGCATGCCAAATATCCGGTCATCCCCGTAAGCCGATGATCCGGTCGGATTCGGGCAGCGATGCCATTATCTCCGCTCTTGGCGCACGGTGATTACAATCTGTTAATTAAATGTAGTAGGCACCCATTGCGACTCTATGAAAGAAAACAATTTAAAGATTGAAATTTGTTTAAATTTATTAGGGCGATCCTTCGAAAGAGACTGTGAGGAATCAGTGTCAAACTCAAATTAGTCGTTGCTAGAAATGAAGTGATTACGGTTAGTAAATGATAAATGATAAATGATAAATGATTTTATTTCTGTAAGTAGGTTTGAACAAACACTTTTACACGTCAATCATATTTTTTTTAAACTAGATGGGGTCGGCGTTTCCTATCTGACTACTCTGAGAAGAAAGGCCGAAACAAACTCAGAGGTCACAGTCTCTTTTAAAGTCCAGACAAAATCTTGGTCAGGTCATGTGAAAGCTATGTAGATCGGTGTCTGCAATGGTCTTTTGAGGAAAGAACCACACAGATTGAGTGGACCTGTCCAGTCAGTGCACGCAATTGTCAGTAATCGTGCAGCTCAACTTAGACTCAAGGAGCTCAACGATTCGACGAACAATACCAAAGAAAGGACATTTGAGTAGGCCGCATAAATTACTCAAACTGCCAGATCATGATTACGTAGGTAGGTAGATTAGTAGGTAGGTTAAACTTACAAATATTAAACTATAAGTACTAGGTCTAAGAAAAGATGGATATATTATGTGAGGAATGTCGTGAAAGAGAAGGGAGTCAATGATAGCGTGTCGGTTGACAGGGGAGAGTGGAAGAAGAAATCGTGTTGCGCTGACGCGTTTATGGGAACCTTTCCAGTAGGTATTCAGAACCCCAGTACTTTTGAGCTGCGGGAGCTTTTAAGATTATACGTAAAGAATAAATCATAGCTCGAGGGGCGGGCATAAGAAAGTAACAGAGTCAATTATCTACTTTCACATGCGAAAAAAGAGAACGCAACAATGCGCAATAGAACCAAAATAAAACAACGTAAGCCCCAAACCGAATATAAATTGTTTAAAAATAAATTAAGTGATGTATCAAAAATATGTTCAGCGAGAGTTTTGAATTACCTAATACGCACATTTTGAATGCAGTTTTGCAATGAAATTAAGTACTTAGGATTTTAGAATTCCAGAAGAAAATATAAAAAAGTAGAGGTATTTTCGGAGTTTAATTCTATCGAGGAAATTTAACCTAATTGCGTTTTCCTACAGTCAGAGTACCTAATAATCAAATAGTCAATAAACATTTATCCAAAAATTAAATCCATATATAGTTAATGCACTTTACATATACGTAATTTGTAACTTGGTTTGGTCTACAGTAATAAGGGATTGTTCAAAAAAGCATATGAAGTAGGTAATCACTCTTCCAACAAGGGATCCACACAGACTTGTAACAAAGGATAATCCCAATTCAGCCAAGTATGCTAAAAGCTGCCTTGTGATGTGTAGGTAGATATAGGCTGCATATGTATACCTACAACAAAATCCCTAAATAACTAAAACGTATAAGGTAATACTAATTCATTTAAAAACAAGCTGTTTAGATGGTTGAATGGACAAAATTTCTATGAAATTAAGAATTTCTTTGACATACATGTATGATATTTCTAATAATTTGAATTATTTATTTAAATAAGGCGATACCAAAATAAATTGGGGGCTTTTTCTTAACCATTTATTTCACTACTATTTATGATAAGTCTTTATTTGCCTTAAACATGGTATACCTAATGGTGTTACTGTCTTATTTTTAAATATAAAGTCCACGTGTTTATACAGAATATGTATCAATTGCATGCCAAAATAATTATGATGTCAAGTCATGAGTACCTATTATGCTATTTAACACATGAACGCGCAGGTTGATGGATCAAATGTAATCCTTCGTTTAGTTCTGTTATGCGGGGAGGCTTTACATACGCAATACTAGCGTAACGGGTATAAATTACTACTGCTACATAGATTAGCCTACTCTGCTTTTAGTTCAGTAATGCGGGAGGCATTACTAACGCAAACTTCTACCGACGTTTAGACGTAATGCAGAATGGCTTATCTGCGTCACAATAAGCGTTTGGTGTGACTTCTAATGCCGAATTGGACGCAGTAACTAAGCTAGAACACCCTGACCAATTGGTTTTGGTTAGGTTAGAACTGTGAATTTCCTCGCGCAAGCCGAGCGAGCAAAGCAAGCGGTGCCGCGGCAGCGTCCGGCCAGCGCTACTTCCAAGTTTTGTTGTTGTAACTTTTATGCTTTCTAGGGATCTGAGTAGAGGAAGCGTTTTATTTATGAAGTCTTGAATACTACATCGGAAATAATACCCGAATCCAGATCGTTCGCAACTCTTAATAGTGGAATGGTTTAAGGTAACTTTCTGTGAATTAATTCTAGTGAGCCCTCCCGCAGCTCAGAAGTACTTGGGTGCTGAATACTGGATGGGTTTCCACATACGCTGCGCCGACCTTAAGTCGCATGGTACAAGGGCAGGAGGTGATGATGGCTAGGCTAATTGTGACTCAACACAGTACAAGTTTAGACGAGAGATCCACATTCGTTTCTTGGACCGGCAGACTTCGACCTTATCAACCGATCTAAATGAGGGTTTTGGGCTACCTCGGAAAAAATACAGGGTGTTTGGCGCATGGACCGACACAATTTTTCCAGGGATTTGGGAGGTCATTAGCTAGTATCTACCCATACACCCTTTGTCCCAAACGTCACGGTTGGTTACATATGAATTTTTTTTTAATGAAAAAAAAACACCCAAAATATTTCCTTTTATTCGAAATAGTAAGTTTTTTGTTTGTGGGTGTAGTGGCAGTGATACAACTGGTTTCAAGAAAATTCCTTACAAGCTTCCAAAGTTTATTTTTGTATGAAATTTTACAACTTCTAAATTCGTTAAAAAAATATTAGGACAAAGGGTGTATGGGTAGAACCTAGCTAATGACCCCCCCAAATCCCTGGAAACATTGTGTCGGTCCATGCGCCAAATACCCTGTATATTTTGTAACGGAGTCTGATTCAAACCAGCCGGTCTATTCTGTAAAAATATCACCGTGGAAACTTAGGATTGACTTTTCCCCCCCTCATCTCTATCTCTTTCCACCAGGCGAGATCGAAGTCAAGAGCTGGCGCATTTCGCAATAAAATACAGAAAACTGTTTTATACAGGAAAACCTATAAGTGTGTGTCTTACAATAACATGGTGAATCTCTCAATATTGTGCGTAGGTACAAACTTACATTTGCAGTTGGAATGTATGGGAGAATATGTTTCTTAACTACACTGATAAGTTTGTTCTTGGGTATTCATCCCCACTACGGAACCCTTCATTGTGCGTGGTCCGACACGCATTTGGCAGTTTTTTTAAGTTTGACTCTATATTTACTCTTCGCCAGGTGTTCATAGACACTGTCCCCGACGACAACACCTCGACAGACATGTTGATAGACAAGAAGATGTCTGTGTCATCAGACGAGCCGACCACTACGGAACAAGATGCTGAGGACAAGCTGCAGCTAGAGGTGGCGGCAGGCACGCCCGTGATACTAAACTATCTGTTGACACACCCCATCACTTGTAGCATACAATGAACTAAAGAAAAGTAACTAAAGACACACAGTTAACTAAATGACAGTTAACTTGGGCCCAATTTCACCGCCAATTACTAAACACGTTTAGCGCTAAACGAGTTTTAAACATCATTCTGTCTCTGTCATTTTCAAACATTTGACAGACACAGAATTATGTTTTAAACTCGTTTAGCGCTAAACGTGTTTAGTGATTGGCGGTGCAAGTGGGTTTAACCGTGGTAAACTAAACTACGGTTAAGTTAGCCATGGTTAACTTTACCACTGTTTATAGATAGCTGTGGTTAATTTAATCATCCGTAAGTAACTAAAAGTTCGTAATAACCATCTGTTAACTAAACCACAGTTAACTTAACCACGGTCCATCTTTAGTCAACCATAATTTAACTACATCCTCATTGGCCATAGTTACTTAACTTAACCAAGGTTAACTTACCTTAGTTAATTAACACCTCATAATATAACGAACATACGGAAAACTAAGGAAAAGTAACAAAAAAAAAAATAACGATGGTTTAGGTACTAATTATCTGTCGTTCGCTAAACCACAATTAAAAATACATCTATAAGTAGCGACGCGCTTATTGTAAAACCATTTGCGTAAATCTAATCCTGTAGCTTAGTTGCATAAGTACTACAGTTTAGAGTATTTTTATCTCACGAAGCGAGACGCGCTTTACTTGTGGTAACTAAGTGTACAAACACACTGTGAATGTGTGCGTGAAGATGAGTAGCGTCACATAACGTCACACAAACACGCACACACATACTTCCTACTTCGCCATTATCTCGGACGGTACCGAGAGCTCCTGCGCTTACACACACACATTCACAGCGACTTTGTACACTTGGTTACCACAATAAAGCGTGCGGCGCTTTGTGAGATAAAAATACTATAAATGCAACAAGCTATAATTTAGTTCATGCCGTGGCATAAATATTTGTTAGTCAGCAAGGTAGGCTGGCTGTCCAGGGTGCGCCCCATATATATATATATATATATATAATATAATATAATATTGTATTCAATAGGGCTTAGAGAGCCCACATTTCCTTATGGTGAAAGCGTCAGGATAGCTCGCAAAATTGACATTTTCTTACGTTTTCTTGCAATTTGCAGGTCAGAATTAGGTTGTATGTTGATCAAAATGTGATTCACGACCGTAACAAATATGTATTTACAGAATTAGGTATTATCATTTAAAAATCATCAATACAACTAAGTTCAAAATACCATATTGAATGATTATTTCGTAAAATCATGACATTTGATGTCAACTAAGTAGGAAAAGAAAAGAAAGAAAGAAAAATATTTTATTTGGGACATGCAGCAATACAAACAGTAAAAAAACGTAAAGGTGCATTTAAAACTAACATTAAAAATAACAAGAAACACTAAAATAAAAGACCTATGCGAGGCCAAAAAGGCTCCTATCTCAGCATAATGATGCAATATTAAAAAAAAAAAATCGCAGCGCTGGTATTCTGACAGGGCCCGCTGTTTATGAGCTGTGCTTCTTTAAAGAGTTGTATTGATGATTATAATTCGGTAAATAAATATTTCTTACGGTCACGAAACATTTTTGATAAACATACAACCTAACACTGACCTGCAAACTGCAAAAAAAAAAAAAAAAACAAGAATATTTTAATTTCGTGGTCGACCTTAACGCATGTCTTCGATCAATAATGTACTAATATTGATCGAAGGCGCATGTCATTAAAATGTCTAGTATATAAAAGTACTCTTTGCCTATTTACCTGATATTTAGATATAATAGAAACTAGAATTTGTCCGTTTATCCAGTATCATTTAGCACAACAGCCTATGGCGGTATAGTAACATCTACAGCATGTACATATGGTGTACAAAGGTGTGGTCATATTTTAAGGGTATGGCACAGTTCAGACCATCTGAACAATTTTCTTCTAGAGACCGAAACTTCAATAGCCACTCGACACAAATCTACGGGATGGTTGATTATTTTTTCGCGATCACGATGATGGTCACATGGACAAAGTTGTTCAAATTGATGGTCTGTACCACACCCAACCCGGCAGCACTCGCTAGGTATTTAGAAACACGAATAGGTACTCACTCGCTACGGGGTAAAAAATAGCATTTCTATCTAAGAAATTATTGTTTGATATATTATGCAAAAAACAAGAAAAAACTGTTCAATTTCTAATGTTTATTTATTAAAAACGGGAGCTTGCCATACTCACATTGTAAGTCTGTCTTAACCAAGCGCCGCACGCAAAGAATAAATAATAATAATAGTGTGCGTGTGTTAACTGTCAGTTTGAAGGTACATACAAGTCCCGTGTCGCCAGAGCGCTCAGTAAAGTAATAATTATCGTTTATAGATACTCTTTGGTAATTTTTACCCAGTAGCGAGTGTTGCAGGGGTAAAAGGACCACGCCTTTCTAATACACGCTGTATAATATGCCTTTGATCTCCTAATAATAATTATAACTAAATAAATAAAAAATGCTGCCATTTAATTCAATATAAATAATTTATAAAAATCTTATGAAAGTTAATCCGTGCAATTTTGATATTTTTTGTACAATGTTATTTAGTTTACAATTTAATTAAAATTATTCTTCAATTATAATTTATTGATTGAACAAAAAAATATTGTGTCCATTTCAACGAATTTTACTCAGATATCGTTTTGTTTTTTTTTTAAACTATCGTTCATTAATTAAGTAATTATTACGAATATAATATTAATATTGAGGGTCTGAACATGTTTAGATGAGGGTCTGAATATCCGGATAAATTAAAATGATCTGCTAGCTAACATAACAGCAGAAAGATGTCCGGAGGTGGTGAAGCAGATTATAAATAAGTTTCTTTCTCTAATCTATACGACTTCTGTACCTGCTTATAACTCAGAATAATGGAGTTCCTTTATATATTTAGTCAAACAGTGAGAAATATTCATAACTGAACATTTAAATTTATGATCTCATTAGAATAGTTATTAATTGTTGTGTATTTTAAATAAGCCAAGTCAGTGTGATGATACAGTGATACTCAAGATTTGCTTTTGGGCCGCATAACTATGACAACATACCATCACGCCTGTTTCCCTGAAGGATTAGGCAGAGGTGTACCAATAGTACACCCACATTTCGCCAGTTCTGTTTTAAGTAACAAGTAATATGGCAATAGGCCACCAACCGGGTACAAATCCAGACACTGGAATGCTAACGAGAAATTCTTAATTGAAAAACCCATTAACACTATGCTCTACGTAGGAATCGAGTCCAGGACCTCATGCTCAGCAGTAGCGCTTGCGATTACTAAACGAACGAGCCAGTCAAATATTTTATTGAAAAAGTCTGTTCAATGTTACATAATATAAGTCGAAGTTTCATCTGTTTCGTTTGACATAACTTCACACATAAATTTTCTGAAGAGCTAGGCAGAGGTGTACTAACTCTCTGTAGTACACCCTGCTGTCCTGTTTCGTTTTGGTTTTTAACCTAGGTATTGGCTGCCTCGGTCGGATTAATACGACCAATGTTTTCGTGTCCGTGTCGCCTCGGTCGTATATACATATACGACTGAGAACCTATGTTCGTTTCTTGTTATTTATTTCATTGCACGACCCCATTTGTCATAGGTATTCATTTGTCGTGTCATAGGTATTCATTTGTCGATTTATGAGCTGGGCGCTGGGGGCACGTCAAGATATAAAACCATGCGGTCAAAAGGTTAATAATCATAGGACATCATTCTGTGTTCCAAAACGCTTCCCAAATTTTGGACCCGACTTAGCTCATCGGGCCGCAAAGCGAAGAAGAGCTCGACGGGCCGCATATTGAGTGTCACTGCATTAAATTGTATTCCAAATAGTATTGTAGTTGTAAGCCGACATTTTTTATGTAAGTTCCTACGCTGATGTATGTGCATAGATTAGATAATAGTTACTATCATGGCTTGTTTGTTTTAGGCAATTATTTGAAATGAAACGGATGCTGTTTCTCCGGGCATCCCATAAAACGGATATCCGGCCAAAAAATCTGTCTAATAGAAACATAGATTTTTGAAATACAAGTCGGATACTAAGTTACTTACCAACTATCCGGCCGGATACTGAATGGTTGCTCAATATCCGTTTCATATCTATTAATATATACTTTAGATAAAATGTAGTCTGATTGTCAGTATTGCAGTTTATTCGCTAAAAGATTTTCCTAAGGATCAATTTATGAAACTTCAATGAGTAACATATTTACAGAATCATAATTTTAATACTCTACTAAATATTAAATGCTTCTTCTCAACTTACATTTTGCATTTAGTTATTTGTAAATAAATAAATTATAAAAAAATACATATGCTCCCTAGTACTCTACTTATTACTCAAATAATAATATCAAATCAACCTGTTTTGCTAAAATAATGTATTTTTTTAATTTTCTGTTTAGTTTTAATATAATTATGATTAAAAGCCAAAGCTGCGCCATTTTTGCTACAAAGTTTATTATAAGGATTATTTCTGATAATGTAAGTTAATAAATACTGCTTGTGTAAAATAAAAATAAATGTTTTCTTTATTTATTTGAGAGTTTATTTCACGTAAGAGATCTTCGTAAAATGTTTGAACAACGCTCTTCGATCCGCACTTACTTTAGGAGAATAGTTAATCATCTGCCTAGCCCCGTTCTCAACAATGCTTGGGTGAGATTCCAGTCTTAACTGAATGCAACCGAATAGCAGTATTATATGGAGCGACTGCTTATCTGACTTCCATAACCCAGTTACTGGGTAACAGAATAAGCCTGGTTAAGACTGGTCGTCAGACTGCTTCTGACTACCCGTAACGACTATCAAAGGTCTACAAATGACAGCTGGGACCAACGGCTTATAAAGTTTAAATAAAACTGAAAATCGCCTTATATCTATTTATTCTCAGTCATAAAAAAATCCATTTAAATATAATACAAATATAATCATTCACACTGACGTTATATAACATTATTTTATAACTACATCTTAAAGTTGAATGGTAGGTAGTGAGGCGTCCCACATAATATTAAAGTTGCGCCAACTTTAGGCCTGTTTACTAAATACACAATTGGGCTAAAGTTGTGAATTACGGCCCGCTCCCTCCAAATATTTGGTTTCCTAAGAAAGCGGTAAACGGTACCACAATAACGGCTGTCTAAAAACACAGGGTTTTTTGACACCTTGATGTCAAATACTGGTTAAAATGACACGATTTTCATGACGGTCGTTATAATATGACGGAACAGGTTTATTTAATTTAGTGCATGTGGTGTTTACCTTTAAGTAATTGTTACACTGTCCAAAGTTTTTTTTTTTTAAATACAAGTTATTTTTTGTCAAGATGTTAGTGTAAACAATTGTTGGTGAACCAAATAAATAAATAAACAGGTTTCCTAGAAAACCCAACCTTTACAGAGAGGCCAGAGTCCCAGCAGTGGTAGCATTATAGGCTGATTATGTAGAGGTGGTAGTTTTATTAATTTCTAGATACAATTTGTTGGGAAGTCTCACTGCCTACCAAGTATTATACGGTTGGGAATAGCGTAATATTACGAAAATAGACGATATGATATAATCTGTTCAACCTTCTACTTGTAAAGATAACATATTATAAGTTTATAACATCACGGTTGTGCTCCCGGAACGGAAATAGGTCACCCGAATTTCACCAGTTATGTTTTAGCTCCATCTAATAGGGGGCGAGCCTATACCGGGTACAAATCAAGACTCCGAGCTGCTACTGAAAAACTCGGATGAGCCATATTTACGGCCGGATACTATAAGTTTGAGAGAGCAGTGGTGGCCCAGTAGTAACGGCTCCGACTTACGAGTTGTAGGTCGTGGGTTCGAACCCAGGCAGGCGCTTTAATTTGTGTAAATTATTTCATCACCACTGCTCTCAAAACGGTGAAGGAAAACATCGTGAGGAAACCGGCATGTCCTAGAACCAAACATTCGAAGACATGTGACATCCAACAACCCGCACTGGGCCCGCGTGTTGAATTACGGCCCACTCCCTCTCACAGAGAGGATACCTGTGTCCCAGCAGTAGGAACGTTAAAGGCTGATTATGACTATTTGTTTCTAATATGTCGAGTATTACGCTATCTTCAACGATATGATCGTATGTAAAGCCAGGGAAATTAATTGTTTAGCAAATTGACTACCATCCTAAGTTCCCCAGTATTCATATCACTAGTATTGTCACTCTTTGCTAGTTGTATGAAATGTCTATAAGACGGCAGATTGGCAATGTAGTGTGTCCATTTGCTTAACTATTAATTTCTTTGACAGTATTTAAGTATGAACAGGCGTTCTAAGGACATTTCCTCTCGAGTTGTCCCTTGCCCCCTTCATCGTACTCCTGTGACGATATCCACATCTGCTGGAAGGATCCAATTGATGCCAAGATCGAACCTCCTGGAAAAAGTAAGAAATTTACATGTTGATGAAATGTATATCCGGCAACTATCCAGTATCCGGCCCAATTTTACTATTCTGCCGGATACTTGGTCAATATTCGGCGGATACCGGATAGTAGGTAAATATCTGGCGGATATCAGATTTTCGATGATAATCCCAAAGCCAACGGTCCATAAGATTTTTTGTTATGTACTACCGAGTCGTTGCCACACTCCCTTAAGTTTTGGGGACGGAAAATTTGGATCGAATCGTTTTCGTTTCGATCGAATTCGTCAAACAAAATGTTGCCTTCCGAGCTAAGTTATTTCCATAACCATAAATAATTGATGAACATTCATTGGGTGTTTTGAAAAGACATGGGCGAGGGGCTTTTAAAAAATACGTTTTAGAAAACTTGACCAAGTATAAAATATATTATGGCTCCGAATATGATTTTGTCCCATTCGGTGTCGAGACCCTTGGTCCGTGGGGTCCTAGCGCTATAAGGCTTTTTAAGGAAATATCAAAAAGGTTAGTTGACATCACAGGAGACCGAAGAGCTGGCAGCTACCCCGGACAAAGAATTAGTCTAGCTATTCAAAGGGGGAACGCTGCCAGTATCTTCGGAACCTTGCCTAAAGGGACTCCTTTTAATAATATATTTTAGTTATTGTATAATATTTTTCATAAAACTAAGTATTATAATATACATTATGTACCGACCTATCCACGCCGCGAACCGCCGCTCGGTGGTGCTGGGCGCGGCGTGGCTCTTGAGCCGGTGGCTGGAGGGCGCGCGCGCGGCGAGCTCCTTGGCGAGGCGCTCGAGCCAGCCCGGCGTGTTGGCGAGCCCGCCGCACGCCACCACGGAGCCCCACAGCGCGGGCCGCGCGTCCGCGTCGCACGCGGCCGCCGCGGCGCAGGCTGAGGACAGGGTTACACGTCATAGCGTCGTCTTCAAACTTATCGGGTGTAAAAAGACGCCAGACTTATTTATACTCTTTATCCTGTCTTTGCACGGGAAGAACACTGATCCATACCAGGGACGTTCTAGTTATGGAGATATTGAATAAAGTTCCAAATTATTTTTTTCTCACTTAGACAATTTTACTTAAATATAAATTAAACAAACTTATAACGTATGAACTAGGGCGTGCAAACCCGGTTTTCCGGTTTTGCTAAAAACCGGAAACTGGAAAAAATTACCCGATTTTTGAAAACCGGGGTTGAGAGACAAAACCGGAGTTAGCTCCGGTTTTCCCGTTATTGGATTACGTATTTACCTTTTGATTTAAATCAACTTTTTTCGAACGCAGTCAAGAAATATTCAATTTTGACTCAACAAATATATCCCGAACGCAACCTACACCCACTTACACTCTTCCCTCCGCGACCCCCGCACCCGCTACGCGACTCCTGCGACCCGCGTCCCGCCTGCTTGCGTTGTTGCCCAAATACACTTGCCAGGAGTGCACGTGCGTGTTGCTGAGTACTTACCTATTTATTAATTGTATTATATTTTGTGTACTCATAAGTAAGTAGGTACCTATAGGTTTTTGTTGAGCCCATGGGTAAAACGACACGAAGTAGTCAGTCTTAATTTTTACACTTATTTTACCTTATTTTCCGGCCATCATTATTTTATTCCATAAATAAACGGGGTTTATCATTCCTACCCTACCCGTGTACCAATTTTCCCAAGTTTATTTGATCTGATCATGGACTTCGGAGATATGGAACGGAACTCTTCAATAATATACATCAAATCTGTCGTGATTGCTGCAATCGCTTGAATGTTAATTGTTTACACTGATGTGTTATAATGTTCGTAACATAACATCACGCCTGTGTGGTCTGAGGGGCTACGCAGATGTATACAGTAGGTACACCCATACTTCGACAGTTAGGTACTTTAAGTTTCATTTTACTGGCGATAAGCCTATTACCATGAAAGCAAATATTTATACAGAACATGACAACTAAAAATGGAAAATAAAAAAACCTTTTTGCAAAAGTCGGTTTTATGTTTTGCAAAACAGTTTTTTCTAGTAAAAGAGCCTAAAGGTTTAAACATCTTTTACACTTCACCATGACCAGATTCTAATTCCTATTTTTTCTTTTAGGTCAACTCCAAAAAAAATTCAATACACTGAATTCCACAAGAGCAAGACACCAAATAATATAAGGAAACATTTTCTTCGAGCAACTGATAAACCGTCCGCAAAGTGCAAAACATGTGACAAAATCATAAAAACTGGTGGTGGTTCCACTTCCGCTTTACACACGTATTTTCGGTCAGTACACTCAAATATGCCTTCAACTGATTCTACACCATCAACATCCAGCGCGGCTGACATTCCAGGAACTTCAAAGAAAATCAACCGGCAACAGAAACAAAGAAGCGAAAACTGATGACAGACTTTTTACACAATTACACAGTTGATTTGATCTCGTTTTATAGTCAAATATGAATCCTTTAATAATTTTGTTAGTAGAAATTGTGACGTATAGTAATTGTGGTAGTGTTTAGTGTCTTTAGATGATGAATGTGTTTTGTATGTTTAAAATATATTATTCTTGATAACAGAATTGTTAGGTATCCACTAGGTACCACCATCTTACTTGTTGTTGATTTGATTTCAATAAGTTAATTTTTATTATTATTTTAAGTTCATGTTATCCAAACTATGAATGTGTTCGACTTGGTATTGGGGTAAGGCATAAATGGTTGATTAAAAAGAGGTATATAATACAATTTGTTTTATTTGTAGATTTTGTGGGTATCTAAGAATACTGTTTTCTTGTTAAAATTTTACTAAGTATATAAACAATATGAAATTGTTGCCGAAACCGGAGCTAACACCGGTTTCCGGCTTTGGTCCCTCAAAACCGGAATTCAAAACCGGTTTTGGAGACCTTCCGGCTTTGCACGCCCTAGTATGAACAGGTCATCATCATCATCATCTCCCAGTCTAACTGGATGCAACTGAAAACCAGTATTTTACACGGAGCGACTGCCTATCTGACCCCCACAACCCAGTTACTGGGTAATACGATACCCCTTGGTAAGACTGGTTGTCAGACTTTCGGGCTTCTGACGACCCGTAACGACTGTCAAAGATCCTCTAATGACAGCCGGGACACCGGCAACAACAACGGCTTAACGTGCTTTCCGAGGCACGGAGGAGTCTTGGTATGTAAAAAAAGTCATTCATCCACGGACCAACCGGGACAAGCGTAGCTTAACCTGGTTGTCGGCGACGAGACCCTATCTGAGCACCAGGGCGCAAGTAGTGGCGGGACCGCCGTGCAAAAGTAACTTAGATTATTAAGTTCACTAGTTAGAAAAGTTTAAAATTGGATTTATTTAATGTTTCTATATTCTAATTAGTTTTTTTAACTCACATTTGTTATTAATTTTTGTATTCCGAACAAATAAGACTGAATTGAAAGGATTTCTTACAAGAATAATGTTGTTCACGTAAAATTAATATGTACGTAAGTTGAAAACTTACTTTTTTGTTTATGGACGGATTTTGATAATTTTTGTTTTTAAATATAGGTTTAGTCACAAAACTAATATATCCGTTTAAATTGTAGGAATCGGGCCATTAGTTTAGAAGATATAAGGGATTTTCTATAGTGAAAATGTGCCAACCTATGTTTTTAATAGTTTTTGTTCCAGAAACTTTTTATTGTTAATAGTTACGTCCCAAATTAATATTTAATTAGATTAAGGACTTTATAAGGTATAACATACATAAAAAATTTAAGGATATATTGATAATATATAATAAAAAAACGGCTTGACAGATTTCGGCTAAAGGGAAAATTGCAAGCAAAAGGGTCTCAAAAATCGCGGTCCTCGTTAAGGTAACGTAGGCCGGCCGCGCCGTGTATAAATTCAGTGCCATTTGCCGGCAAAAGTCTCGAATCGACGCCCGGCCTTGGTCGCGTTCAGTCGTGCGCTCTGCTCTCTCCCTTACGTCCCCGTACGTAAGTGTCACGTGAGATCTCCCATCCCCGAAACGCTAACGTTCGCGTTTGCGTTTTGTGATTGTGTTTGCGGTTACGTTTGCGTTTGCGGTTGCGTTTGCGTTTGTGTTTGCGTTTCGTTTACGTTACGCTTGCACTTGCGTTCTCGTTGTCGTTCTCGTTTGCGTTTGCGCTGAAACCAATAAAAAGTGCCTTTTTCAAGGCAGTCTGATTTCTCTAACGGATTAATATCGTCATTTAACTTCAATAGGCCCCTTCTGGGCAAAACCACAGTTTCGTGGTCCTCGGTGGATACCATACGGTGCCAACGAAGCCGAGTGGGGTGTTGACCCAATACACCCGCCGAACCCCTTCAGGGCGAGGCAGACAATTGGACGGGTCCCAGAGTTAACCGGCCTTGGGGGATCTCCTAGTCGGCTCTGGTGTACAGTTTTCCCTCCACAGCGACTCACCTAGTGTCTCTAGGGTGTGTCTACACCCTTCGCGCTAGACTGTACAGGGCCCCGTTGCACATTAAGATCGGCAACAGGATTACTAGCTTAGGGCTCACCAATAGGTACACACCCCCCCTGTCTGCACCCGACAGGGAGGGCTACTCATCCCCGGGCCAATCCACCCGGGGAGTTAGGTATAGGGTTAGAATGGAAACATAAATTCCACCCCCCCCCCCCCCCCGCTCAAAAAGCGAACATGGACGCACTTATCGTTGCGTTCTTTAAGGAGGTCCTCTTCAAGGACCCCGACGTCATCGCCAAATATGGCACCAAGTTTGCTGCTCTGCAGCAGACCTCCCCCGTCGCTTCCTTCAGCGACGCCCGCGATACCCCTTCTCCCGCTAGTCAATCCCACGTAGCGATGGACGTGGCCGAAGCTTCCAGTAAGCGCGCCCGTACCCCTACCCCAATTAACCTCATCGATTCTCAGAATTCTTCCCTCTCCTCAGAGGAGGAAGAATTTAAGACTGTGTCCAGAAAGAAGAGGAGGAACAAGTGTCCCTCCTCCCAGGCAAACAGGAAAGACGCCGATGTCTTGTCCCCTGCCCCCGTGGCATCCCCCGCCACTGCCCCCACCCCGATCGCTTCATCCTCTTCGCAGGATTTACGCCCCAGCCCCAGTGCTGCTAATGTCACCTCAAAAAAGGTACCCCCCCCCCCCCCCCAGTGTTCATCCAGGACAAGGGGGAAATGGTCCGATGTGTCCAAATGGTGCACCGATCTCGAGATCGGTTTCACCAAGGCGCAGTCAACCCAACAGGGAATAAAAGTGACGGTCCCTACGTCCAAGGACTATAGGGAACTCACTAAGCTCCTGAAAGTGAGAGGTGTTTCTTTCCACACCTTCACTCTCCCGGAGGAGCGTCAGATTAGGGTAGTGATCCGCAAGATCCCAAAGGAGATTCCTACCTCTGACATTAAGGCCGACGAGTCTCAAAATGTCCCCGTGGTTGAGGTCCACAGGATGCACCGCTCCAGAGGGAGAGAGGCATTCGATATGGTCCTCGTGGTATGTCCCCCCACTGAGGACCATCACCCGATCTTCCGGGTTAAGTCTATCTGCCGCCTCACGAAATAGAGAGGCCCAGAAAGAGCGGCATCATCGGCCAGTGCCACCAGTGTCAGCACTACGGCCACGCCCAAACTAACTGCTTCGCCAAACCCAGGTGCGTCAAGTGCCTGGGAGAGCATGGCACCTCGGACTGCCCGCGTCCGAAAGATCACACCCTCTGTGCCGATCCTCCTAGCTGTGTGCTGTGTGGTCAATCGGGCCACCCGGCTAACTACCGGGGCTGCTCAAAAGCCCCAAAATCCTCCTCAAAACTGAGGAAGCGTGCTAACGCCCGTCAGCAAAGGGAATGCCCCAGCTACCCCCAGGTGACTCCCTCGTCCCAGCTCCCTGAGCGACTCGGTCCTCAAAGACCAAGTCCGTGGAATAGGCTAAATCACCAGCAGGCCTTCCCTGCACTAGCGCCCACTAAACCCCACCCCCCGCCTATCCCGGCTCTGATGGATCCTCGTATCCGCATACCCGCCCCCCCTGCCATGACAATCGCTCCGAAAGCAGCTCCCGCTGCACCAATGACGCCCCGTCAACCCGCAACCACCCCCGTGGTGGGCCAAAACCCCCTCGATGCCTTCAACATCATCTCAGGTACCTTTAATACCTTTCTAACCCCACGCGCCAGAAAGATGGCTAGCGAAATCGTCGCCGCAAGAAATGCCGGCAACCTATATTTGATACAAAGTATCTATAACGCGTATCCTGAAATTACGCAGGCCCTGACGTCCTTCGTCACCAAACCCAACCCCTATCCCACTAATGGATAATACACCAATAGCGAGATACAAACCCCGATCCCTAAAGCTAGGCTACTTCAATGCCAATGGCATAAAAGGTCAACGCGACGAAATCGCCACGTTTCTCCGTGACCATCAAATAGACATTCTTCTCATTCAAGAGACCTTCCTAAAACCCATCCACCGGACCCCTTCAATTGCCAACTATCGCGTAGTTCGCAATGACAGGTCCCGTTGTCACTTGGGCGGCACCCTAATCTATTACAAGAAGTCACTTTACTGCATCCCCTTGGACCCTCCCCCTCTATCACGACTTGAAGTGTCTATCTGTCGACTAGGCTTAACAGGCCACCAACCGATCACCTTAGTATCGGCCTACTTTCCCCCCACTAATAGTTCGGAGAACTTCCAACTCCTATCCAACGACCTCTCTGCCCTGCTTGGCTTGAGTGACTCCGTTATCATAGCGGGTGATCTCAACGCCAAACATTCCGCCTGGAACAGTTCTAGAACCTCCGCCAGAGGAAAACATCTGTTTGACCTCTGCCCCGTCCTTAATTTCGATGTCATCGCCCCGATGACTCCCACGCACTTCCCCCACAACTCTAACCATACCCCCGACGTCCTCGATGTAGCGCTTCTAAAGAATATCAACCTACGGTTGGACTCTATAGAGGCGGTGCAAGAGCTCACCTCGGACCACCGCCCAGTTGTCATCCAACTAGCCCCCCGCATAGGGCTCCCTGACCCCAACCAACCCCCATCTACCAAAGTGGTAACGGACTGGAGGAAAGTAAGCAACTGCCTGAAATCCAACACGTCCCCCCACTTAGACTCCATCCCCGACCACTTCGACTCTATCGCTGACACGACGGCGGCGATCGACTCATTCACTGGACACGTACAATCAGTCCTGAACGATTGTTCAAGGAAAGTTCCAGCTACGGATGACCGTCGCTGGAAATTGCCGGACGATGTACGTGAACTGCTGAATGAGAAGAACGCAGCTGTCCGTGCTTACAGCAGCTTTCCCTGCGACGCGAACAAAGCCCACATGCGCTACTTACAGAGATCTGTAAGGAAACGCATAGCGGAGCTGCGTACTGCGGGCTGGGACAGGATGCTGAGCGAGCTAGAGCCTACCCATCTGGCCTTCTGGGACCTTCAGAGGAAACTCAAATCCCAGGAAGTGGTTTCCATGCCCCCCCTGATTCGCCCCGATAAGACAATCGCTTATGACGATGTCGACAAAGCTGAATGCCTCGCCATCAGTCTCGAGGCTCAATGCACACCCAGCTCTCAACCAGTCGATCGAGCTCACCTCTCTGAGGTCGACGCTGAAGTTGAACACAGAGCTTCCCTCCCCCCTGTCGAAGACCCTGAGTATCCTCTGCCTCCAGTCACTCCAGACGAAGTGCAGGGTATTATCAAGGCACTTAAACCCCGGAAAGCTCCCGGCCTAGACGGAATCACCAATAGGGTGTTCCAACTATTCCCTGCCCACCTAATAATGCTAATGGTTACCATCTTCAATGGTGCCTTAAGCAACAATATCTTCCCACAACAGTGGAAAAAAGCTACCGTCATCGGTATCCCAAAGCTTGGGAAGCCAAAGTCCGAGCCCACCAGCTACCGCCCTATCAGCCTGCTCAATGTTCTCGGTAAGATCTATGAGAGACTTATTTATAAGCGACTCAGAAATTACGCCGAAACAAAAGGCCTCATCCCAAACGAACAATTCGGTTTTCGAACCCAGCACTCCTGCGTTCAACAGGTCCACCGTATCGTCGAAAAGGCTCACCTGGCTCTGTTCGCAGACGACACGGCCATTTACTACACCGGTAATGGCAAAGTTCCAATAGCTCGTATCCTTCAAACCGCAGTCAACAAACTCGGCGAGTGGTTTAAAAAGTGGAGAATAGAAGTCAATCCCGACAAAAGCCAAGCGGTCCTATTCACAAGACCGAGGCACGGCCTCAGCCCCCCTCAACCGATCACTATGTCAGGCAAGCCGATCCCTTGGGAGAAGCGAGCCAAATACCTCGGTGTCATCCTCGATGAGCACCTATCCTTCGCAGAGCATGTAAGGAAGGCCCGCTCGCGCGCCGCCTTCGCTCTTGGTAGACTCCACTTCGTTCTGAATGCACGCAGCAAACTATCCCTCAGGTGTAAATTACGCATTTACACAGCGTGCATTCGTCCAATCATGACCTATGCTAGTGCAGTCTTCGCACACGCCAAACCCCATCACATCCATAGGATGCAGACCCTACAAAATCGTGTCCTTCGTAGGGCAACAGGTTCCCCCTGGTATGTCCGTAACGAAATACTCCACCTAGATCTCAAAATCCCCACTATCCATCAATTCATGAAACACAACTCCAAGCGTTTCTTCGACACCTCCGACAAACATCGCAACCCTCTGGTTGTCAAGGCCGCAGGCTATGTCCCCTCTAAAATCAGCCACCTCCGCCGCCCAAGGCATGTCCTCACCGACCCCGATGACCCCATAACACTCCGCCAGGAGAGCAAGAGGGCCACCAGTACAGTGCACAAATTACACAAACCGTCATTCCGTCCTCGCCGCCGAGGTACCTCGCGAACCCCCCGACTTAATCGTCCCCCCCGACCCTTGCCCGACGAAGCGCCAGCCCGCGCCGTAGCTGAGCCCGTAAATATAAACCCCCGACTGTGACCTCTGAGTTTATTTCGGCGTTTCTTCTCAGAGAGTAGTCAATTAGGAAACGCCGACCTCATCAAGCTTAATAATAAGAAAAATCTGATCCAGCCTGTCCCACCTTGCTGCCCCCCCCCCCCCCCCCAGCGACGCCCTAAGCCGAGGTTCGTACCCCACAGGGGGTGCCCTTAGGTGATAGTCGCTTAGTATGTAATAATACGCCCCTGGCTGGAGGCTTTGAGTTTCACTTAAGGCAACCACAGGATAGTCCGGTTAAGTAGTAACGACCTCTCTAGGTCTACTACGAGATGCCATAGTTAGGAAAAAAAAAAAACGGCAAAAGTCAGTCGCAGCTCAGCCGTCGAAGAGGCAACAACTCCCTAGAAGCCGAAATCTGCCAGCAAAATTAAGAAGATATTCTGCCGTATTATTCACCGCCTCTTCGCTGCCCGTCTCTCCGAGGTCCTCCTAGTGGGTGTACCCCTACCTACCTACGCATTCAGGGGTGGGGGTGACGTGTGTCGCCAGCGAGTAATAGGGAAAACATACGTCAAAAACGTGGGAGACTGTCCCAGGCAACCGTAAGGTACTGGACATACCCCGGTAGCCGCAACACTGATCGATCGACATGTGCGGTTATTATTACTTAGCCACAAGCCCCACTTAAGAGCGGGTATTAACCAAAATAAATTGTCTATCTTCAATTTGATTTTTCATGAAATTGATAAGATTTAGGTAAGTGACTAAAGTACGATTATTAATTCCAGCCAGTAAAATGACAAGTGCATCTGTCACTGATACAAAAAAGGGTGACCCGCTACAATAGTGATGTTCGGCAATCAATAGACTTAGACATTTAGTCATGCTTTATTTTATTAGGTATCAAAGCGTTTTTTTATTGTAAATATTTAATACATACCGTATTAAATAATACGATTTTAGAAATATGGACCTTACCAGCATATTAAAATTTCTCACTACAACATTATTACAAAAGCTGGGAAAAAAAAATGTATAAAGAGATTCAGAGGAATTAACACTGGATAGTCGGGAAAATACAAGTAATTTTATACGTTTTTATTCATTACGGTTGCTATTTATTGATTCCTACTCCGATTCTGAATCGGTATATTCAGAATCGGAATCAGTTAAATTTATAATGAATGAATCCACATATTCATCTATGATGTGGTCGAGTTGACACATTTTGTCTTCGACTTTTATGGCATGGTTGATGCACTGTCTCCAATTTTCAGGCGTCACTTCCTTCAGGCCTTTTTCAAATAATTTTTTTACGTCTTTTATTTTAAAAGTTTTATTGTTCCTGATTGTGACACCACATTCAGCGGCCAACTCTTCCACAGCATAGCGTTCGTAATTAGATTTTTGTAATTTTACTATTTCTATTAATGGAGCCTTTATCATTCTAGGTTGATATTGAATTTGTTTTTCATCCAACCACTGAATAATATCAGCCTTCCGCCAGTTTGAAGTGGGGATACGCTCGACTTTTCTTGAATGGTACGGTGCGTTATCTAATACCAGCGCCGCATTTGGCTTTAAATTTGGCAAAATGCTTTTAAGCCATTCCTCAAAACACTCCAAGTTCATTTCTTCATGATAGTCCATACTATTTTTCTTCGATTCAAAAATAAGTAAACCGGCTTCTACAAAACCTTCATCACTGCCTATATGTGAAATTATTAGGCGTCGACCAACGTAATTTTTATTATAGGTGCATCGTCTTCACATATACCTAATTATATAATTAATGTACCTATACAAAGTATTGTAACACATTTTAAAAGAGTAACGATGGAGTTTCTTGCCCATTCTTCTCCATACGAAACTACCTTTTGGAAGGGGCGACTAGAATCAATTCTATTTAAATGTAAATGTTGACGTTCAAAAGTGCCTTTTATGTGCCTATTTGAAATAAATGCTTTGACTTTGACTTTGACCTTTGCCGGTTGAGCCCTTTAGGCCTGTAGTCAAACCTTTAGAAATTGGGGATCCATCTCAAACACCAACGTAACAAAACTCAACAAAAAATAGCAAGTTAACAAGTTAGAAATAAACAAGAAATTGAAGAGGACACTAAACACTTCTGGCACCGTCGGAATTCGGGAGCAGAATGAAAAACAAAATGGCGTCCATAGCGTGACAAGTGATGACCATAGTGCTTCCAATAACCAAAAACAAATAATATAACAGTATTTTATGTAATATTTAATTACCTACCGTGTATGTCTTCTGTTTAATTACCGTAAATTATATTTTTATTTATGTAATGGCAATTTGATATTGAATAAAAAAAATTAAATCTCGACTAACTTTTAATTGTAAAAAGTCGATTCTACCACATCACTATTTATTTGGGACTAAAAACCTGCAACACTGGAAATGTCATTTTACTGACTGGAATTAATAATCTTACTATACATGATATTTCCATACTTTTTGTGGAACAAAAACTTAACATCACAAAGTTTCCTCTAATTTTCACGTATTTTTGTTTTGTACTTCTTACGCTAATGACTAGGGCTCGGATAAATATGTAAACACATATTTTTAATTTGAATCATTTTCATTCATTATTTGGTTTTCTCCATAAATTATGATGAATCGAGCTGGGAAACGAGGGTTTTAGAATCCATATTTTTCCATATTTCAAGGTTAAGACCATATTTTTAGAATTTAATTACATTAGTCCATATTTCTTATCTTTATAAATGATAAATGATTTTATTTCTGTAAGTAGGTTTGAACAAACACTTTTACACGTCAATCATATTTTTTTTAGACTAGCTGATGTCGGCGTTTCCTATCTGACTACTCTGAGAAGAAATATACTCAATATAAAGCGTTTTTCCGTTCAAACAGGAGCTTCAATTTTGAAAATTTGAAGAAACATCGTTGTATACTGAAACAACTCGAATACTCAAACTCAAAGCATTTATTTCAAATAAACCAATTACAGGCACTTTTGAATTGTCAAGGGGTCGGTCAGTCAGAAAGATGAAGCTAGTTGCCCATTCCAAAGCGTAGTAGGTACCTATGGAGAAGAACGGGCAAGAAACTCCATGGACACTCTTTTAAATCAAAGTAATGTTACAAAAAAGTGGTTACATCATTCATGTTGTAATTATACATGTGAGAACGATGTAGAAAGACGTGCACGTTAAAAGCGTCCGTAATAAAAAGATAAAAACAATTAAGGAATTAAAATAAGCCGTGGCAGCTAAGAAATTACCATTACTAAATTTTAGCTAAACAATTTAATTTCGTTGATTTTTATATATTTTTCAAACAATTATGTACAATAAAGTGTTATAAGTTTGGTAATAGTTGTATTTTTTATTTAGTCCATATTTTTCCATATTTTCGTTTTTTAGACCAATATTATATGTACATATTTCGGGATTATAAGCACATATTTATCCGAGCCCTACTAATGACTAATAGGATAACAATTTGATGATTATAAAGTATCAATTTATGGCGAAAAATATTATGGAGGCATTTTTTGAAATTCCAATTATTTTTGTTTTATTACGACTAAATGCTTTAAGCACTAACGACGTTTTTAGTTCGTGGAAGCTGAAGTCATCTTCGCAAGAAGTCGCACGTCGCGGGTACTTCAAGCATATTTTTGTTTCACAAATTAGTCGCCGTCGCGTCGCTCTGTTGAGACGAGAGGACTGCGCTCGAAATTTCGGCTGCTCTGGGACATAATTTATTTGTGTAAATAATATTTTCGTAATTTATCACATTGTAGGGAAAAAAAACTGTGAAAAAAAAACTCCCGAAACGATTATTAAAAACGTTAAGAATTGATAAACTAAATAAATACCGAGGCTAAACGAGGATATTTGAAAACTCAAGGTGACGTAAATTTTATTTGCTAGATTTTTACTGGTATAGTACAACTAGCGCCATTGCTCTGCAAATCGGTAAATTTTATTGCGGAGAAAACTTACAACAGACCCAACTAGCCAATTCCACGTTCAATTGAATGTTCGTGCTGGAGGCTTTAGATCTTATTGCGATTAACTCAGGATCCAAATTCGTTTATATCAAACTCCCCCCTCCCCCTCCTCACTCCTTTGTTGGTGAATGGTGATCCCAAATAAATAAACTCCTTGTAAGGTTAACCTTAGATGACGGGTCGTTGAGCTCCCTAAAATGGGGTTGAGCTACACGATGACTGATGCTTGCATGCCGTGTTGGGATAGGTCAACTCAAAACTGCAATGGCCCTTTCTTCAAAAGGCCCTTCCAGACATGGCCTTGCATTGCTAGACTCACATAAAATCCTAATAATATAATGTTTGGACTTTAAAACGAGTTTGTTTCGGCATTTCTTCTCAGGGATCAGTCAGCTAGGAAATGCCAACGCCATCTAGTTTTAAAATATTGACATGTAAAAGTGTCTTAAAAGATCTACCTACAGAAGTAAACATTTCATTTCATCTGGTTAGACTGGAAGCCGACCCCAAAATATTTGGGAAAAGGCAGATAGATGATAATGGCTTACCTAAATGCGGCGCTCCTAGAGTCTGCTCGAAGAGGCACTCGGTCAGCTTGAACCGCTCTGGACCGAAGTCCTGATGGTAACCGCCCGGAAACTCGTAGTGGCTGAACGGAACTGACGATACCTGCCGCTCCTCGTACTGACTTTCTGAAATCTGAGGAGTTAGAAACCGTGAATGATTAATAATAATTCAGGTTTCGATTCCGAGTTCGGGCAATGTGTCATTGAGTTTTTATATGACGAATTTCACAGTACTAGCAACATGGAGTCGGGAGCAGTGGTGGCCCAGTGGTAACAGCCGCGACTTACGACTTGTAGGTCCTAGGTTCGAACCTAGACAGGCACTTTACTTTGTGTAAATTAAATATATTTATTAAATTATATTATATAGAAAAATATATTATATAAAAAAGAAATTGTTACTATTTTAAGTGATCAGAACCCTAATAATTAAGTAGTGGTGCCGATTCTGTTGTACACCGAACTAAACTAACTAAACTATCACTAAAATTCCTTACTTTTGGCTATGAGAATCTTAACGCTATTCTGCAAAATAAAATCTCTAAATTTAAAAATAATTTTGACACATCTAAAATCAAATTTGACAATTATTGCGACTCCACGTGGTACTTGTTTGCCGTACCACGTGATCTTTTTTTAGAGCCGTAGGCGCGCATTATGTGCGGCCTCGACTTGTTTTGTATGGAATTTTTTACTTTTTGTATGGAAAATATAAAAAAATATTACCAACACGTTGAGTTTTATAGGTTTACGGATTACAAAGGGGTCGAAATTTTCATTATTTTTGCGATAGGACACACCGTTTTCGAGATATAAGCAAAAGAAAAGAGAAAAAGATACAGTACTGTTTTTGCATCTGAAGTCGAGGTGTTGGTGTGAATTTTAGTTCATGACAACTAATTTTATTCCACACCTTTTTAATCGCGATTAAAAATAGTCAGATTTAGTTAAGACAATCAAAATTTTTGGTGAAAAACGTAAAATTCAGAATAGCAAAATTGCCATTTTTACTAAATTATAATCTCAGTGCCATCTTAGTGCTGTCAAACTAAAATTTAGTTAAGTTGTGTCACTTTAGTCAATTTCAGAATGGGAAATCGTCGTTTGACAGGATTAAACTAAATTTTGGTGATTTTTAGTCTAGTTTAGAGAATTTTGTGACAAGAGAATCGGCACCAATGTTTACTTTTAGTCTGTTTATTTTTATATATTGTTCCTTCTAACAACTAGTAGATCTGTTTAGTAATATGTGGATAACGTTGTCAGTAGTGTATTTGCTACCTCTATTATTAAGTTCTAACATAATATGTTTACCTATTATTACACTGCTGTTTGTTGTCCCTAAATAAATAAATTATTTCATCATCACTGCTCTCAAAATCGGCGAAGGAAAACATCGTGAGTCGTGAGGAAACTGGCATATCCTAGAACCAAATATTCGAAGACATGTGACATTTACCAACCCGCACTGGGCCCGCTTGTGGAGCACGGCCCACTTCCTCTCAGAGAGGAGGCCTGTGTCCCAGCAGTGGGGACGTTATAGGCTGATTATGTTATGTTATGCTAACCAGGAGACTGGTTTTGTGCCTGGCAATAGGCTCGCCCTCTATCACATGGGACTTAAACATAATTGGCGAAATGTGGGTGACCTTACACCCCTTTTTGTTTTTAGGGTGTGAAATCATCAAATATCTTCTCCCGCTCTGGGCCGAGCGGGAGGGCGTGTCGGACTTTTACTGACTAAAACCCACCCGTGTTCCTTCAGTTGCCTGTGCCAGGGGCCACGGTAACTCTCTCGGACTTTCCCGCAACCCTGGCAGGCTTCGGACCTAGCGGACCCCATCATTGATGCTGACATCTCTTTGAGGCGCGCGTGGAACACAACGCGGCGTACCCGGGCCTGGTCCTTATCGGACGGCGAGCTACCCATTGCTCGCCGTCCACAAGCCCGCGCCTGCGGTGGCCGGGAATCGGCTTGGGATTCCCGACGCCCATGGCGTCTCCTGCGGCGGCTAGGGGCATGAGGGCGCGAATTTTGCCTCCCTCACGCGTTCCGCCTCCTTCGAGAGCATTACTGCTTCGCGGAAGGAGGTGATGGCTTCCCATGCCCTCTCGCTCCGTACCATAGGGCCGGACGCGAGAGATCGCCACCGCCAATCGCCTGCACGAGGACACGGCGGTGCTCCGCCCAAGCCGGGCAGACCTCCACCGTATGCTCCACCGTGTCCTCCGGGCGATCCACACAATGGTGACACCCGGGCTTTTCCTCCCGCCTTATCCGGAACAGGAACCTCCCGAAACAATCTCTGCCTACCCCTACAGACTCAGCTATCATTGTACCGATAGTCGTGACAGCCAATGGCTTAATAGCCAAGAGCCTCGACCAACACCTAAGGAGGCTTTCGTTGGGCAGCTGGATCAAGGGCTTGATTCAGAAAGCAGTGCTTCTGGACACGGCTCGCGTTGTTAGGAGGTTCCTCTCTCAGGAGCCCTGACCCTATTCCCTTGGACCCTGTTCCCGATACCGGTGGGATATTATTTTATAAATGTTTTCTTTTATAAAAATATTTGAAAATGTAATTTATAAGTATTTAAATGAAATATAAGAGATAATAATTTAATCCAGTCTGAAAGTTACGGAGTCTGGTTTTGTGCCATTTGGTTTTTGTCTGGCAATGGGTGTTATTTACCTGAAATAAACGAATTTAATTAATTACCTGTGCCACACAGTGGCAGAAGTCTTCGTACTGCCTCTTCAACATGTATTGTTGCCAGGAGTGCGTCAGACCGGCCGGCAGAGTCTTTAGCGTGTAGCGACCTCGCTCGCGCTCTCTTATAACTTCTTTACTCTGAAATATTGAGATTTGTCATAAAATAAATTGTAGGATGATGATCGTATGATAATATGCTATGTAATACTTTTAAAGCATGTCTGGTAGCTGTATCCGGCTCGAAGGACCATGTATGGGGCAGGTATTGAATACAAATAATATACATTTGATGTTAACAGTGAAATATTATATTAATAAAATCATTCATTCTTCTGCCCTTATCCCAATTTATTTGTGGTCAGCGCGACATGTCTTTTAGTTCCATATTTCTCTAGGTTAGGCGCGGGCCACACAGAAGATACGTGAGACGAGGACGGGACGCAGGCAATAGTATGCAGACGGAAAAGCGATGGGCCTGCGTCTAGTGTTTTCTGTACGTTTTGTGCCAGATCGTGTTGATACGTTTTATTGACTTAAAAAAAAATGGAGGAGGTTCTCAATTCGGCTGTATTATTTAATTTTTTTTTATTTGTTTGTTATCTCAGAACTTCGTCATTCATAAAGCGATTTAAAGAATATACTTCCAGACTGGTCCCATATAAATTTGGTCAAGTTCTGATGAGTGGTTTTTAAGTCAGCTTCAATAATACGCATTTATTCCATTTAGTGTATGTTGATGATATTGTAATAACTTCCTCTCACTGTTATTTACATTTCAAGTAGTGGTATACGACTACGTATATAAAAATAAAAACTTTACAAAAAACCCACCGACTTCCAAAAAGTCAGTACAAAGTGAAAAAGAACTTTAATTTCGGAAGTCGGTGGAAAACAACGAAAATACAAAAAGCAAAGACACCGATTTCCGAAATAGTAGTAGTGTTGGGAATAGAACCCAACACAGCACGTTGCACGCGGTCTGCATGCGCAGGCAGCGTGAACAGCGCGTCATCGGCGAGTTGAGACGCGGCGCGGTGGCGACACGGCTCGGCTCGATGACGACTCGCAGCTACGGATACCACCGCGACGGACGATACGCATAACCGAAATTATTAACTGTTTGTCCGCGAAAGTTCTATATTGTAAATAAGAACGGCAATAAACCATTGCCAGCTAAAAAACAGTCCACTCTTATATTGCTCCCCGCGCTAACATTAGTCCTTCGAGCCGGATGGAAGCTAGGAAGAATAATGAAGATACGGGAAAGGGACGCCGCGTCTGAGTCCCGTCCTCGTCTTACTTCTCTTCAGTGTGGCCCGCGCGTTAAGCGTCTTTTTAGTTTTAGTCTCTTTTCTTGGAGTTCTCCACGGTTTCTCCGACTGACCTGAATACTGTAGATAGGCAGCATCTGTACATGAAGGTTAGTCAGCATGTGTTTTGCTTGAGCGGCGAGGTGGTCGCCTCCTACCGGTGACCGAACCGCAGCATTTACAAGAGCGTACCTTAAAATAAATGAGGATTTTTAGTTTTTATACAGTGATAGTTGGTAGAGCAGCGATTGAGTAATAACAAGCAACCTTGCTGGAGACCGTCGCCTATGGACCTCTGCAATGTTAAAGAGACCAACGAAAATTCAGAAAAAAGAAGGGTGGTTATAGGTTTAATGTGTTTATCTGTGTCTGTCTGCGGCATCGTAGCTCCCAAACGGCTGAACCGATTTTGTTTTGTTTGAAAGGTGACTTGATCGAGTGTTCTTAGCTAAAAAAAAGACAAGAAAGAAGAATATCTGTTCAGCTGTTTTTAGAGGTTTTTGTTTGTTTCGAGGGTTTTTAATTTAAAATTTAATCCAGCTTAAGATTTCAGCTTTCCCTCTTAGACAGCTTCTCATCTACGATGCTTTGGTAATTCGATATCTTTAGGCTATGTAGACCATTAGACCACATGCTAGACTACAACCTAATGACACGGAAAAGCATGTTTGAACCCACTCACCCATCAATAACAGGCACAGCACTCGTCTGACTGGCCCCAGCATCGACCACCAGCGCAGTAGACTTGCCATTAGCGAACGCTGCCAGCACTGCACTCTTCACCAAGAAGAACGCGGGCGCTTGGTACTTCTCAAATAGCAGTTCTGCTAGCTTCTCTCGAGCTGGTCTGGTGGTCCACACGGCTTCTGTGAACAGTGCTGGGTGGTGTTCTGATGGGGAACGGATTACCTGGAAAGGAAGTTGGTTAAAAGTAAAGATTTATTTTCGTTTAATATTGTAAAAAACGCTTAAAAGTGTGCAATAACTTTTATCATAACTTAATAACAAAACCGCAGATATAACTTCAATCGGAATCCAAAGAAGCTATTGGTAAATTAAGGTTCCCATAGTATAAAATAAGTCACAAAGAAATTGCAAATAATTTCAGTTATAATAATATACAGGGTTATTTGTAATACGACGGCAATGCATTAAGGGGATGTAGGGGAGGTCATTTGCAACCAAATCACCCCTTATGACCCCCATGTAAATGTCAACCATTTTCGAGTAATTTGACATATTATATTTTTTTGAAGAAATCTGGTATCTTATTGTACAGACGCCAGCAGGTCAAGCTACCCGAAACTGTCAAATTTTCCCAATCAACCTTGAACCTTAATGCTTTAGCGATAAAGTTGAAAATCTATTAAAGAAATTTGACAGATTGTAGTAGCTTGATGTGCTGGCGTCTGTACATATTGTAAAGCTTTATTCATTGTCTCTAAAATCTCTTTTTAGCTGTTGAATCTGCCTAACTTTTTCCCAAATATGTTGGGGTCAGCATCCAGACCAACCAGATGCAGCTGAATACTAGTATTACATGGAGCTACTGCCTATTTGAACTCCACAACCCAGTTACTGGGTAACACGATACCCCCTGGTAATAATATTATTTAAGATTATATTGTATCAAGTATCCATAGATTACAGTCACCGTTTTCTGCCATTGGATCGTAGGCGACTCATTAATAATGTGTGTTATTTCATTAAAATAGCGAATAGCTCGATTGACTGCCCTGAACTATTAGCAAAGTTAGCATTGCGAACCAACACCTGTGACCTCTGAGTTTGTTTCGGCCTTTCTTCTCAGAGTAGTCAGATAGGAAACGCCGACCTCATTTAGTTTTAAAAAAAAATATGATTGACATGTAAAATTGTTTGTAAAAACCTACTTACAGAAATAAAATCATTTATCATTTAACACTATTGTATTACGTAAAAGGCCGCTTCTAGGTGTGCCTTCTGCCACTACTGATTATAGGCGTAATGCTTTTCTTATAAGAGGCGCTCGGAGCTTCAATGATGTATCTTCTGAGCATGATATTGACTTATTTTGCACTAAGATAAGCACAGCAAGGACGCTCTTTGCCATATAATTTTTTGTGAATGATGCAGCGGCTAGAAGGTTCTTAAACTCATATTAGCAACATAATCAAATAAATATAACTTAGCTAACCTACTTACTTATGTACTTTAATTGTTCGGCTTTATGTAATCGATATGCTGTATATCTGTGAAGGCTTGTTATTAGCAACTTGATGATATGTTGTTGTTACCTATTTATTTGTAATTAGTCTGTAAGCCTTCTTAAAAGTAATAAAATAAATAAGACTGGTAGTCAGACTTTTGGGATTTTGACTACCCGTAACAACTCTCAAAGCTCTACAGGTGCCAGCCTGGATTAACAGCTAAAAGTGCTTTCCGAGGTAAAGAGTGGTTCTTTATGTAATGGATGGTCAATTATCCACGAACCAACCGCGGAGAGCAAAGGACCTTTACCAACCCATGTGGTTGTTATTATTTAGCCACGAGCCCCTCTCATCGTTAGCTGTTGTGATTGATCAATTAAAATGAAAAGAACCAGCCACAAACATAAGGTTGAGATGACTATGTCAACATAAAATTCAAACTGTAGAAGATAACAGGTTATTTTATAAAACCTAGGCCTAATAATTAGAAAAATATATTAACAATTTTGTGGACCAACCTTAGCATAGCAATAATCAAGCATCTTCTCAAACAGATCCCAGTTGTCAACCTGTCCGTCTTTCATGTATGTTTGTACTTCCATGCCGGCGCGGGGGACGTGGAGCTCAGTCACATCTATGTAGTGGCGGAGCTCACCACCTGCTTTTGTGCCTAAGAAAATAATAAAATGATGGTTTATTGTCAGTCAGAACAGGGTTAGGTTAGGTTACACTAGTCAGTCATTCTTCCATACTAACATATCTACTTGTCTCGTCACCACCTAGTCCTAATCGGACAGAGAATTTTAAAAAAATGTTAGAAATGTATGAGCATCGGAACTTTTATATGTCAACGCATCTTAGGGTGCAAATAAATAATTGTTGGGAGTATGAATATGGCAAAATTGTTACTGTACAATTTTATTTTGAATAAATACATCCAATAGTTTCTTCATAATATCTATGCCCAAAGGTCAGTTCATGAAATTTTATGCTCGTTTTTGTTATCAATCATCTTCTTTCTCACTAAATAAATAAATAAAACCTAAATAAACAATGGTGCCGATTCCCTTGTTAACAAACTAAATTAAATTTAAGTTGAGTGCATTTTTTTCTTTCTATTTCATTATGAAAAGGACAGAAGATAAATATTGGTTTAGTCCTGTCAAATTAGTCAGCACCTGACGTAATTTGAGGTAATTTTAGTAGTCAAATTTTTAATCACGTCTAAACTTGTATGGAGTAGTGTCAGGCGCTGATTAATTTGACAGGACTAATCTAAAATGTATCTTCCATCCTTTTCTTAATGAAATAGAAAGAAAAAGATGCACTGAACTTAAATTTGGTTTAGTTTTTAAACCAAATTTTGGGAATCGGCACCAAATACCTAACTAAATTTATAAATAAACAAACTAAATAGCACACATATTAGGCGCACCAACCAATGAGTTCCAGCCGTCAACTAGTGCAAACCAACAGAAGGGCCTATAAATGCTTTTAGAACATTGTAAGGAAAGCGAAAAAGGCATTTTTCTTGTTTCTAAAACTGATTTAAGTGTAGAAGTGAGTCTAGTAATCTAGTTGGTAGGAAAAGTTTTAAGATTAAGAATTATTCATTTTATTTTGTCATACCTTGTGTGTCCAACAAAGAATAAGTTGATTTATTCTTACAATAGATGTATGAAGATGACTTAAAAGGCTTCTTTACAGCACATTTTCATTTGTACCGTTTGCTTACTGTGTGTGAGAACTTAGTAGTTGTTCATGACAATTGATAAATATGGTAATTTTTAAAGATTTTGTTTAGGAATCTTAAAACAAACATAGTATCATTCATTCTGATCACAATCACCCTAAGTCCATAAATAGAAAGTTCATCATTGCCTGATGAACTCAATTTTCTTTGTTTTGTCAACAAACAAAACCTTACAGACTGCAGAATTAGTTATTCTATGGCTCTGGATGGCAAAAACCATCTAATACAGGTCTAATTTTTGAGTTTATAAGCTCCCAAAGTCAGCTTTGGACCAAATTGAATTAGCCTATCACAACAAGATGCCTTTGCCTTTTAAATAATTTTGTTAGAAAACTTACCGGTCTGGGTGATATTTCCGTCTGGAACCTTCTCCTCGGCATCAGGGATATGTGTGGCAGGTCCTACACCCACCACGGCCGGGATATCAGCCTTAGGAGTATCTTCTTGGGCATAACCAACGCGTAGGGAATGATGCCCAGGATCGAACACTAAGGCTCCTATTTCATCGCCACCATACAACATCCCGTTTGGACCACTCATTTCTCTGTTTTTGGCTCAGATTTTGCGTGTTTTTAGTTATATTTTAGGAAATTAAACAGTTTCGGCGCGATGCACTTTTTGTTGATCACCAAACTGATTTTTTTTTTAATCTGTGGTAAAATTAGGTAGTTTCTACAGAAATAACTAGGATTATAAGCATACATTACTGGTAGAAAGAGATAGCACGATTACATTTTTAAGTGTGTGGCTGTGTGTGGGTTAGGTTGATTGTCTACGGGTTGATATAAGATTTTTTTTTTTTTTCTCTCTTTTTGGCGTTACACTATCTAAATGCTCTAAGTGCACTATTCGTGCTTATTGCCACTGACAATATTCTATTTGATAGAATATAGCAAAACGCAAGAATCAAGTATTCGCGAAATGATTAAATATTATAACGGGAAATTTGGAAATGGAAAGGAGAATAGTTGTTATTAAATAAAAATAATAAATTATAAGAAATTAACACTAAAGGAATACAATTTAACAGAAAAGTAACGATTTAACGCCACCAGGTGGCCCAGCAAAAAGGCCGACTCGGTGCGTAAACTAAGAACTACATGGTATGTGTATGTACCTACATTATGAGGTTTATAAATTATGTTTAAATTACTGACCTCTATTAAGTATTTTAATAGAGGTCAGTGGTTTAAATATATATATAATTATTTACAAGGAAAAGAGCTATGGTTTTATAGATAGCTACATTAAAATAAAATTAAATACATGCAATAGAAGTGGGAAAAGGGACTCGGAGGGAAACAAGACTTTGGAAAAGTGAGGAGTGGTCATAAAGGGCGCAGGAAAAAATAAGGTAGTTCAGATCTCCCACTTCAGCGCCACATTCACACTCAGGGTTCTGCACAATGCCAAGCCTGGAAAGATGAGCAGGAGTGCACACATGACCTAATCGCATACGTATGAATATTGTTGTAATCATTTTCCTTAGTTTGTACTTGCTAAACCAAGGTTTAACAAAAATGGATGGCTGAATATTACGATAAAATTTCCCTTTAACGGATTGCCCGGACCAAAGCTGATCCCAGGATTCCTGTAGATAAACCTTGGGCAGAGCTGCCAGATCGTGGGTGTTATTTTTATACGGAAAAACGTCTCCACACAATACGGCATCATTAGCTAACTGGTCAGCTCTCTCATTACCTAAAATGCCACAATGCGAGGGTATCCATGCGAAATGCACTGAATACCCCTTATTAGAACACCTATAAAGGAGTTCACGTGTTTCAAATATAATATAAGGATTATGAGAATAGAAAGGGAATCTGGCCAAAGATTGTAAGGCACTCCTTGCATCAGTTAAAATGAGTGAATTCCGTAAGCCCATCATAAGTACCTATATATTCGACAGCTTTGAATAGACCGTAACATTCATCCGTAAATACAGATGATTCGGGCGGAAGTTTTATTTTTTGGATGATATTAAATTGGGAGTGGTATACACCTACTCCCACTCCCACACATGAGTCTCTTCCATGCTTCGAAGCGTCTGTAAATAAGAGCTGACAGCCCTTCCAGTCTCTATCCATAGTGAAGTTGAAGTTATGGTCATGACATACGTCATCTCGGTAAATGTTAAGGTTTTAGTTTCTCTGTCTACGGGTTATAGTTTCTCTGTCTACGGGGTTATAATGTATTTTTGGTGACATAATTAATGAACTGTAATTACAGTGAAATAAAGGAAGAAATAGAGATTGGTGACAGGGAGCTTCAATTAAATTGAATTTTCTAAAGCTTTTAACTAAACACGGAGTAGCTTTGTGCCTCCAGTATGTTCATCCAGTTGATATAAGTTAAACTGTACGCAGAATACATTTACACTTACAGGACCACAGCCGTAACGCAGCGTACAGGGTTACTTGACATGAAAATGCAAAATCAACGTGATAAAAGCAGTTTCAAAGCATTTACAAAGGAGTTGATATAGGTCTAAATATTTTGATTCTCATACAAATAAATAAGAATTATATTTCAAATTTTTCTTCGTCAGTTAGCTTTGTTCGCCAAAGAAAAGTGATTTTAGTGTAAAGGAGCGCAAGTGGTTCTACGTTTACGGCACGGCTACGCGAGCTCTACGAGCCTACGAGGTCAGAGGTATACGAGGTTCTAGGTGCGGCGCACAGTGGGCTGAAAATCGACTCTCATAGACATGTAACATTTTTTTCCCAAATGTTCACTTCTATGACTTGAAAAGGTTTTAGGAGACTAAATACATGCCTAAAAATATCAACATTATGGAATAGCATTGCAAACAACGCAAACAGAATTTTTTCATTAAAAATTTCTATGGAGCTGGTATGAAAAGTCTTATATCTCCGCCATCGTTCAATTGGCCCGTTCAAATTCTCTTGCAGGTGATTAAACCTTGAATTATTTAGAATTTTTTGACATTCTCTACGAACCGGCCAATACCTCAACTTTTTTTTTAAAATCGAAAATCGAATCGATTTAATATTTTCAAAAAATATTTTTTATCTTAAGTTTATCTTAATGAAACTTATACAGGGACTACTTAAACGACGAACCCGACCACTACTTTGTATAAACACACCTCATGATCATAAAACAATTCGTTTCAAAGACCTAATTTATGTAACGATGTTATCGTCATTATTTTATGAGTTTATGTAATATTGTTATTCATATTGTTCTATGAGTTAGCTAATGAGGGTAGTGAGTTAATGGGTTTAATGATCACACGAATTAACTCCGTTGCAATAAATAAGAGAACTCAAAATAAAATCAATTCATTTCGCTTTACGCATTGAAAGTACAAACAGTTATTGTACCTATAACATCACATCACTGTTAACATGGAAAGCATCGTAACAGATCTGGATGTGTTCATTATTTTAAAAGGTTCAGCCAAGAAAAACGATTACCTATCAGTTTTTACTTGAGACAGTGTTATTTCGATTAAGATGTAGTTTATCTGAGGAAGATCGTGTGACGTAAAGAATTTTGCCGGAAATTTACGAGAGCAGTAGAGAAGCGTTGGCATTCTGCAAGCCGAAAAATGGAGTTATTCCGAAAGGAATATGGAAACTGGCTTGAGAAAAATGTCGACTGGCCTAGCTGCATCAAGGAAAATGTTCAGGAAGCTTCGACATCTGTCGCTCATGAGGAAGAAGAGCCATCAACATACGATCGTTCCTTTTAGGACTGACGTAAATAACCTAGGCTTGCACATTGATAGTACCCTGAACTGGCGTACTCAAGTTGCTAGGGTAAGCCAGAAGGTTACCGGCACGCTGCGGGCTCTGTACAGACTGAAAAATTTATTACCATCAAGTACGAAGACAATGCTCGTGCAATCCTTAATTTTCCCTATCATCGATTATGGTGATGTGTGCTACTATGACCTGAATGCAGATCTCCTCGACAAACTTGACCGCCTTCTGAATAACTGCATTCGATTCGTTTTTAATCTACGTAAATATGATCACGTCTCTGCACATCGGTCGCTTCTAAAGTGGTTGCCCATACGCCAGCGCAGAGAGCAAAGGGCGCTGACTACCTTGTTTTAATTTATTGATTCTTCCTCTTCCCCTGGTTATCTAGCCCCCCACTTTCAGTACATGTGCGCCAACCACAATAGAAATCTACGTTCTTCACACAATCGTCTTCTTCAATGTCCCACTCACCGCACAGACTTCATTCACTCTTCCTTCTTTGTTCAATCTATCTCTCTGTGGAATGCACTCCCCCAGGAAATCAGGATGGCAACCAACCGATTATCCTTTAAAACTAAAGTTCGCGAGCACATTCGTAAGAAGCTAGCAGTATCATCACAGCGGTAATGTTTTCTCATTGTTTGTCCTATTTGTTTTTAACATACTCGTGTATTTATGTACATTTATTTGTGCTTATATTTATATATAATTAGTTATATGTATTATATGTATTTATAGACTAAATAAGTTTATACGTGTCTTTATTTAAAATTATGTAATCCTAAAATATCATTATAATTTGCACCTGCCACTGTTTGTCTCTGCATCACCCAAAGGTTGACTGGTAGAAAATGCCTTTGGCATTAAGTCCGCCTCTGTACATTTGTGTGATCATCAGTTGGTACTATGACCAAAAGGAAACTCCCCAGAAAACCTTTTGAAGAGTTGGGAACGAAGCAAAAGAAGAGACAGAGAGGAACGAAGAGGAACGGAGAGGACGAACGGACGGGTGATCATTTGAACAGTGATTGCAGTGAAATTGTTTATGCAGCTTGTACCAACTTGAAGGAAGATGGTAGAGATAATATTGCTTATTTGATTGAATACATATGTATAACGGAAAATCCAGAAACACTTAATAGATTCCAAGACTTGATCATAAAACCGGCTGGCAAGGAAACCTTTACACCCCTAAAGTCGCTTGGATTAATGCTATCTCTTAAATTATCAAAATGGCAATATATAACTTTGAGAGAATCAGAAATTCGAGAAGGTATTAGAGACCTTTATCCATCCTACTACAGAGTGCAAAAAGCAAAAAAAAAAGAGTGTTATCCACCTGAACCTGAAAATTCTATCACGGTTACAGATAGCTCAGCCAGGATTTCTCTGCAGGCTCTCTTGGACATAACAGTAAATAGAATATTTAAATCTTTACCAGAAGATTTAAAGCAAAAAGAACTGATTATAATCTCTAAATCGTCGTTCATATTGCAATTTGTTCAATGTACTTATTTTTTTTATATTTTGAAAAATCCAGAAACAGTTAATAGATTCCAAGACTTGATCATAAAACCGGCTGGCAAGGAAACCTTTACACCCTTAAAGTCGCTTGGATTAATGCTATCTCTTAAATTATCAAAATGGCAATATATAACTTTGAGAGAATCAGAAATTCGAGAAGGTATTAGACTTTTATCCATCCTACTACAGAGTGCAAACAGCAAAAAAAAAGAGTGTTATCCACCTGAACCTGAAAACTCTATCACGGTTACAGGTAGCTCAGCCAGGATTTCTCTGCAGGCTCTCTTGGACATAACAGTAAATAGAATATTTCAATCTTTACCAGAAGATTTAAAGCAAAAAGAACTGATTATAATCTCTAAATCGTCGTTCATATTGCAATTTGTTCAATGTACTTATTTTTTTATTATATTTCTAAGGTATGCTTTAATTTTGAACATTTGAAACTTTTGAACGCGACCGAAAAAGGTTCAATGTCATCTACCAATAGGAAAGCGGCGTTTGAAACTTGCAATATGTCACGTGATCGACTCGGCAGTAAATCGTATACGCTATACGGCAAATTGTTCTATGTCATAGTTTGAGCGGCAACGGATTTTTGCTCTGAGAAAAAACAAGTGAAAATTATTAATTAAGTTATAAATTGTGCTCTGTTTCTGAGGTAAGTTGATAATTATCATAAATTACGCATCATTGTGTGCTGGTTTTAGTTGATTTTCGTTGATATCCTGGTTTTAATTACACTTGAGAAATCTTAACCTAACTTTTAACAAAAAGCGCCGCGAGACCGCTTTTTGACTGCTTTTTTTGCTGTTAAGCCCTTAAGATCTATAGTGACGCGAATCTATTAACAGATAACGTTTATTCATAAAAAATATTTGTTTATTTTGACCTTTTTTGTAAATAATGCCAATGAAACAATAATACCTATGTAATGCAATACGTAGTTACAAACGCGACATAGAACCTTTTGAATTTTGCTTTGGTTTTGTATGCATGGCTTGGTGGTTGATTGTTGCAGATGAATAACACAAGAGAAAGGCGGTTAATACAGTTAGCTACAAGTTCCTCTCAACATCCTCGCCAGCTACGACTGAACGAAGCTACTGGCCAGTTGTATGAAGATGAAACTCTGCAGCAGTGTGACACGTCTAGTGAAGAGGCCTTATTCGAAGAAGGGTCGTCTCTGACTCAGACTACGTGCCTGAAGAAAGTAGTGTTGGCTTTCTTACTAATGGATTAGAAGAAAGTACGAGCTCCAACGAAGAGGTCCTTGATGAGTGCTTACTCGTAAGGATACTCACAAAAGGAAACGCAGTCGTAAGAGTCAAGCAGATCAGACAAAATGGAAGAGATCAAGAAACTCTAAGGCTAGGTTACAAGGTAAACAGTATAAAGGTTTCGAGAAGGATAAGAATGGAAAATACAAACAAACACGGTTAAGACCAGCTCGAGGCTTACGGGAAAGATGTGGTGGGCATACCGAAGTGAAACATGGGGGACCGAAACAAAGGTTTGAATGTGAAATGTTAAACGAAGAAGACCGAAAACTGATTTTTGATTCTTGTTGGGCACTGAGTTCTTGGGAATCTCGTAAAGTATACGTCCAAAGGCTAGTAAGTGTATATTCACCACGGCATTGACGTTCTTCAAGCGTAGATTCTAGGAAAGACAAAGCATTTAAATATTTCCTATCTTTGAAAGATAATGCTAAGATAGTTCATGTTTGTAAGCAAATGTTTATGAAAACTTTGTGCATTGGCCAAAGACAACTGAGGGATCGGGTTGTTCCTAATAAAGATGCGACAGAAATGTGTATTATCTCTCAAAATGTTAATGAGTGTAATGCTAGGACTCAAAATAATGCATCCGATTCAATTCGAGAATTTTTCGACAGTCTGCCGAAAGTAGAGTCCCATTATTGCAGATCGTCTTCCTCAAAATTATATTTAGAACCAACCTGGAATATTGTTCATGGTGATCTGTACGCTAAATATAAAAAGTTTTGTTTAAATAACAATAAGCGACGATATTAGTATACACTATGGATGTCCAAGCGGAACTTCTATGCCCAAGAATCCAGGAATCAGATGTTTACTATAAAACAAAACTTAAAGTTCACAATTACACACACTATAATTTAAAAACAAAAGAAGTGATTTGCTATCTATGGCACGAGGGAAGCGGTGGCTTAGACAGTGATGTATTTACGTCTATTATGATGAAACACCTAAAGGCAGAACTAGAAAAGGCAGCAAATACCAAAAAAAAATATTCTGTAGAGTGACGGGTGTGGTTACCAAAACCGATCCTTGAATTTGTCTAATGCTCTAATTGAATTATCAGTCGAAAAGAACCTAACCATCGAACAAAAATACCTCGAAGTTGGGCACACCCAGATGGAGGTCGTCTCGATACATAGCAGTATCGAAAGAAAGTTGCCACCTCATCGAGGCGTTTCATACCTTTTTTTTTTTGAGGGTGGGAAATCATCAAATAACTTCTCCCGCTCTGGGCAGAGCAGGAGGGCGTGTCAGCCTCTTACTGACAAAAACCCACCCGTGTTCCTTCAGTTGCCTGTGCCAGGGGCCACGGTATCCCTCTCGGACTTTCCCGCAACCCTAGCAGGCATCGGCCCTAGCGGATCCCGTCATTGGTGCTGACATCTCTTTGAGGCGCGCGTGGAACACAACGCGCCGTCGACCCGGGCGTGGTCCTTATCAAACGGCGAGCTGTTCGCAAGCCCACGCCTACGGTGGCCGGGAATCGGCCTGCGATTCCCGACGCCCAGGGCGTCTCCTGCGGCGGCTAGGGGCGTGAGGGCGCGAATTTTGCCTCTCCCTCACGCGTTCCGCCTCCAGACATTTTCATACCTGGAGACTACATCAATATAATAAAGAACGCAAGAACCAAGCCTGAACCGTATAAAGTAGTTTGTCTAAGCTACAGTGATCTTAGCAGGTGTGAAGGTGGTGATCCTCTTGTAATCAACATTGTAAGTCTGCAATATAATCCAGATGGGATCATACGGTATAAGTTGGACTTCAATAACGATTTCAAAGAATTACCGAGACGCTCAAACAAATACTACACACGAACTGATAATACTGCCTTTTATTAAACCCTCTATTGACACTACAAAATTTATACATTTACAAGAATTAAAAACCACTGATTCCTAAAGATTATCACCCTTTTTATGACTCCTTGGAACATAATTGTTCAGATCAAACTCAAACTCAAAGCATTTTATTTCAATTAAACCATTTACAGGCACTTTTGAATTGTCAAGTGGTCGGTTAGTCAGAAAGATGCAGCTAGTTGCCCATTCCAAAGCGTAGTAGGTACCTATGGAGAAGAACGGGCAAGAAACTCCATGGACACTCTTTTAAATTATATTGTTACATAAATATTTGTTACATCATTATTGTTAAATATAGGTATAATTATATGTGAGAACGATGTAGATAAGACGTACACGTTGAGTGTCCATTGTACAGCAAATATAAATTTAAACAAAACAATCGATAATAAAATAATTAAAATAATCCGTGGTGGCTAAGAGATGACCAGTCCCAACTGACAGTATTTTTATGACATCATTGGTGCCATTAAAACTGATATGTGAAGTAAATACAGTTTGGCAAAACCCGAAACCTTGTTCTGCATTGTTTTGTCGTCCGGTGCAGTTTACTTTTATTAAAGAAAAACAGTTTACTTCTATTAAAGAAAGTGAAGCAGTTGTGAAGGCAGAAAGAAGCACAGAAAATGAAGGATGAAGTATCTGCTTTCCGACCAACTGAGTGCAAAGCAATACAATTAGCCACAAGCCCTTGATGACGATGATCGATGCTATGATATGCACATACCTTTCAGCAGCTAGATCAAACGCGTCTTGCTACATATGCCTAGCGAAACCGTCTGAGCTAAACAATTTGGAAGCAGTGTCAAAACTGGCAACATCGGCTGACATGATGGAGTTTGGGATTTCTTCACTTCATGCGCGTATTAATATGATGGAATGCCTTTTACACATATCCTACAGATTGGACATTAAATAGTGGGCTGTTAAAGGAAAAGCAGACCAAGATGTAAAGGACGCAAGGAAAAAAATAAAACAAGATCGCTTCAAAACAGAACTCGGTCTGCTAATTGACATGGTGAAGCAGGGTCATGGAACTACCAACGATGGCAACACGGCCAGAAGATTCTTTGAATTTCCAGAAAAAACCGCTGCTATCACAGGGTTAGATGAAGAACAAATCCGAAGATTTGCTGTAATTTTACAAACAATAACGTCAGGAGAACATGTAAACATTAAAAAAATCAAAGACTATGCGTACAAGACTGCTGAGAGATACGTGGCACTATATAACTAGTACTATATGTCTGCAACAGTCCACAAAGTTCTTCTTCATTGAGCTGCTATCATTGCTTCTAACGCAATTGTCCCAATTGGGAGTCTTTCGGAAGAGGCATCGGAAGCCCGGAACAAGGATTTCAGAAGATTCAGGGAACACCACTCCCGTAAGAAGAGTAGAGTGAATTCTAACGAGGATATTTTTAATTTCCTTCTTCTTTCGTCAGATCCACTTGTTTCATCAACAAAACCCATTTTGGACGCAAAAAAAAGAAAACTTTCTTTGAGGAAACGCTGACACTGTTAAAACTTCAAGAAGCTGAATTCTAATTTAGGGATGTATCTCAGTTAGACTCCGACTCTGAGTTATATGCAGATGACAGTGATTCAGAATAGGTTTAGTTAGTTCTTTTTTTACTTTATTTTTGTTAATATTTATAATTATGTATTAGGTTTATCTTTTGTATTCGTAAATTTCAATTTCTTAACATTGAAAATTGTCGCTTTAGTTTACTTTTTCCGTAGTTCTTCTTTTCTTTTTTTTACCTTTATGTTTGTAAATATATGTTTAATTAGAATTGCTGATTTAAATATATAAATTATTTCAGTCTTTCCCACTGTGTACTTAGAAATTAAATAAGTGTGATCTGTAAACTAATTTATTCACTACCCTCATTAGCTAACTCATAGAATAGATTGAATAACAATATTACATAAACTCATAAAATAATGACGATAATTACTATATTTAGGTCTTTGAAACTATTTTTTTTATGATCATGTGGAGTGTTTACACAAAGTAGTGGTCGGGTTCGTCGTTTAAGTAGCCCGTGTAGATTTTAAGTTTTATTAAGATAAACTTAGATAAAAAATATTTTTTGAAAATATTTAATCGAAATCGATTTTTAAAAAAAAGGTCGAGGCATTGGCCGGTTCAGAGAGTATGTCAATTTTTTTTAAATAATTCAAGGTTTACTCACCTGCAAGAGAATTAGGGTCAATTGAAGGATGGCGGAGATATAAAACGTTTTCATGCCAACTCCATAGTAATTTTTAATGATAAAATTCTGTTTGCGTTGTTTGCAATGCTATTCCATAATGTTGATATTTTTAGGAGTGTATTTAGTCTCCCAAAACATTTTCAAGTCATAAAAGTGGACATTTGGGAAAAAAGTGTTACATCATGTCTATGAGAGTCGATTTTCAGCCCACTGTGCGGCGCGGCGGTTTGCAAAACAAAATCTTTATATATTAAGTACTTATATGAATCTTCATAGTCTAATATATTACATGGAAGTTCATTACGATGAATAAAACACAAGTAAAATCTGACAGCACAATAATTTAATACAACACAATAATGTTTTATGTGAACAAATACATAACTAAGTAGGTATTACTTACAACGTTGTTACATCGGCGGACAAACCTATTTTCATTGTTGCTAAGATATTGGTGTTTCATGAGTAGGTAAACAATAATTATTTGTATTAACAGTTTTGTGTAAAACTGCAGTCTCTGCAGTTTCACTTCTAGAAGATGGCGCCACTAACGCGTATGTGATTTAGAATGCACAAAAAATAAATAAAACGAAGCATATTTTGATGTGGAATAAATAAAACTATTAGGCAATTGACTGTAATTGTTGAACGATGTTTATGTGTCGGCAAAATAAAAACTCTACAATTATCTTTTACAACTCTATGTGGCACATAATCAATGCACAGAGTATAATAAAATTCATCGACAAGGAAATAGCGGGTAAAAAGAAGTGAGGTGTTTATAAACCTAATAAAACAAACACACAGCAGACTCTCTGCTACAAAAGTCGCGGTAAAATCTAGATAAAACTGCAATAAAAATATTAGGGATAATATTTTAGGTGAAGTGTACCAATAAAAAACCACATTAATTAATAACAATCGTAGCTATTTAAACAGTTATCTTGCACACACTATTCAAGTTGATAACACAGCTATAGAATGATAGAAAATTTTCACATATTGACAGTAAGAAATTGTATAGGAACCATACTAAAAGGCTTGTAAGTTGTAATATCATAAGTACTTACACACATAATACAAAACATGATGTGGCTCGATAGAGTAAAATAGAGCAGCTAGTTTATTATTGAACACATTTTAATTTAAAAATTGATTTCAGATGACAAATTTATTGCTAAAAGCAGTCGTTTTCTGTATTTGATCATAGATTTCTGATCGAATATCTTTGATTAAAAATGAACCCTCTAATAATTAATATTTAAGTAGTTTTACTTGTGTTAAAGTGAAAAATGGCCCATTTTTATGTTTTGTTCTCAAATAGTCATTAAAAATTATGTTCGTAAATAATTGTTGCTGATTTCCCAGAATTACGAGAATATTTTTTTTATTAATTTTGTCTCGAAAGACGATTTTTTACAAAATGTAGATAGACGTGTATTAAAAGAGTGTTTACTGTTTCAAATGTTTTATCAAGTATCTAGGTAATGTGCGTTTTAAAGTGTCTTATACTGTAACATTTTATCCAATGGTGACTATCGAGCCAAATCGTTACAAAACACACAGTATGAAAGTATACCTAATAAGGTATATAAACTATACTAATACGTATATCTACCTGTATTTTACATAACATATAAGTACTTGACATATAATGAGTAATTGTGAAATCATATTTTTCATTTTTCAGAGGACGCTTAGATGGTTGTTTTACAGGGTTTAGAATTGTTCAGTAAGCTAATATGCTTACTTGTTTCTATTACTTCGATGCTTAAAGGTTTTAGCTATGCCTTATTTTGGAACGTTGACTTTCGCAAGAGCCCAAAACATCAGTCACATAGAAACAGAGTAGGTAAACCACTGATTTACAACTTTTATTAAGTAATAGCTCTTGTCTAGTTTATAAACATGATTGTTTTATTTATAAGCGTCCCCATGAATGTTACATAAAACACACATTATATTTAGAAATCGTTGATTATTATCTACAAAGTTTACATGTAAAAATACATTTCTTTACAATCTTTTGATCCGCACATTCACTACAAACATATAATTTATCCACATTTTGTGGATCTTTGCATCGTGCATGAAGCTTTAAGACATAGAACCTAAAAAAAAATTTTTTTTGAAGAGATAACCGTAGTCACACCCGGGGCGATCGAAAGTCTGAGAATCCCGTTCCTTGTAGAGTCAACTGCAGATCAGTAATAACACTTGCGCTACGAAAAACGCTCTAACTGCTACGGCATAAACGCGCTTGACTCATTGTGAAAGGTTTACAACTGATATGTGGTTGGCTGTACAATTGTACCATAAACAAGCATAATCATATCGCTTAGTTGAAGGTATGGAGGGCAGAGGTAAGGAGAACTATCTCATATGGAGGGAAAATTGAAAAAGTGTCCAGCATTAACAGTAAATAATAGTTCAAAAACCCTCCAAAATGGCTGGCGTAGGCAAATGATGTGATATGACTATGAATGTAGCAGTTGTTAACGGACTGAAGTATGCCGAGTTAGGAAATTATATATTTTTAGTGACTAGAGTAGTTAATGACAGTCCAGTATACCATACCTCAACAATTTACGTAGTCCAACATTATTTTGTAAACATAACCTAAAATTATTGCTTTCAAAATTTACCCGGTGGCTACTGTAGCGCCACCCTTATGTCGCACATTTTAACGGATACTTTATAGACACAGATAAAGTTCTCCTTACCTCTACCCTCCATAGTTGAAGGGAGACCACAGATATTTTCAGTAATATTATAGATAATTTATAACATTAATAAAATCAAAATGACGACTCTAAGACCGTTATACATAAATCACCACTTTGCTAATACTAGTACTCAGGTTAAGGCGGGGTTTAAATATTTTATATCAAAGCCCATGAACGTTGACTCTAAAAACATGGTTGTTCTAAAGCATCTCATCCACTAGAAATGTTAGAGCCACCATAGTTCTGATGCCAGGTGGAGATGGAGTTATACAGAGCAAATAGCACCATGAAATTTTCACAAAATAGTTCATTTGCGAAAGGCTTGACATCATTCAAATAGAGCAATTTTTGAGAGTAAAAGTAGCAGTAAGATTGCGACGAAGCATATTATTATTATGGTCCTCAGACTAAGGAAAAGAAAGGACTCGGAATAACGAACAGTATACAGCATATCTCACTGCGGCCGGTCGCCATGTTTTGTCACAGCCAACAAGTACATCAGTTGTCATAGCAACTTGTTTCTTTCAGTGTTTTGAAGAAAATTTTGATATTATAATGCGCGCAGCTCTACCGCAAGCCGCCATCTTTGTGCCAGACTCACATTTTAGGTATGCACGTTTTTTTCGTAGGTATGTCATGTCTATTCTTCTTTTCCTTAGTCTGAGTTATAGTCACATCATCTAGCTCCCTCATTTTTAGACTTAAGTGTCATGTCGTTTTTACAGCAAATAGCAAAACGAATAAAATTTGGTTGCGTTCACCTGTATACTAAACTCAAAATTGCAGATTTTTTAGTTATGTCACCCTTTTTGCAAGTGACTAAAATGAACAATACGGTGTTACTGTCACATAAAATATCACAGTAGGCCACACGTCAGTTGTAACAACTTCAGTATGAATAAGGTGAATCCTCAGTTGTAGCCCGCCAAATTATTTAGTATAATGCCGTAATAAATTTGATTGTACTGATCTTGTGAACAGTTCAAGTGCTACCTGATCCCTCGTACTGTAATCGGTCGAGAGGTTCGTTCGAGACGCCTATTTGCTACTTCGTTTTGTCGAAGGAACTCAGGCACTCGCTCACCGTTACATCGCTTGGTTGATACCTTTATTAAACAGTTTGGCTCTACTGATATTATGTTTCTCAGCAAAGCTGTATTTAAGAGTGAGATTACAACTATTTTAAGAGATAGCCCTAGTATATAGTTAATAAGTGTTTTTTTTAAAGTGTTTTTTTTTAACTTGCTCTGCTAACAGCTAGCTATTCTGTATTGTAATCTGTGGATAACGTCTTGAGTAGTGTATTTGTTACTTTTATTGCAAGTTTTATATTGTATGCCTACTGTGTAATATACTGTTTGTTATTCCTAACAAATAAAATAAAATAAATTCAAAATTTCATTAGTTTTTTTGCAAATTGCAGCTCTGTTTTTATAACTATTAAAACACTGTAGGAACGATATATTTATTGAATAATAATCGTTAATTTCATATCAATCGTCAAACGTAAAACAGAGCTGCAATTTGCAAAAAAACAAAGACAATTTGGATTTGGCGGGCTACGACTAAGGATTCACCGTTGGCCTGTTATTTTAATGAAACTCCGTACTACGTTAGGCCAGTTTCAGGTCAAAGTGTGACCACCGACGTGTGGTCGACTGTACAGTTGGCCTTTGATTTTTCACCATACTCATAAATTAGCAGCCTATGACATTTCACGTTCTGGGCATAAAATAAAGTAAAAAGAGTAATTACATGATTCACATTCCGTAATACTCAGGTTTACTAAATATTCATGAAAAACCTACAATATTAATTCTCTATCACACATATTAGAGCTACTCGTTCTAAGAAATCCTAGCCTGTAGGCGAATCTTGTGAAATTCAATGCATTGAAAAAAAAAACTACGTGTAGGTTACAATTCCCGCCAGCAGGAATAAGTATTGGACCTTATTATAATAGCGTTTACCGAGAGTATCGAAAAACTAGACTAGAATGGTGAACTTACTTAATTTTCTCTCGAAATACAGTCTACGAAATGGGTTTTTATCTGAAAATGTGATGAAATAGTGAGATGGTTGTTTCACCGCTGCAATATCTCGTAATTGCCGCTATGTGTCTCTAGGTGAGACATAGTTGTGTAAGTAACTGATGATAACAATTTATAATGGTGACAAAAACTCCAAAAACGATTATTTTAAAAAGAGCACTACCTACTACTTACTATACTAGAACACAGTACTTATAGGTCCTATATACTAATGGGTAGACGCTAGAATAAAAGGTCATTTGCTTACATTGCAGTCAAAAACGGCCCACATTTCTTGCATGGTTCATAAAGCCAGTCGCTAACACAGCTCCCACTGCAAAGTGGCCATGAAACAGTGGTTTTCCATTTAAATATGCATTGTTTCACTCTCATACCTCCCATATCCCTATTTAAATACACTATAAGTGTGTATATTTCAGTCTTACACGGAATTACACAGAGGCCATTTTGTCAAATCGCTTGAAGATTGAGAATAATTTCACGTGATCCTAATAATATCAATAATATAATATCATACTTGGGAAAATTCACGAATATATGATTTTGGTAGTGGCTGGAGACTTCAACAGCAGGCCGCAGGTGCAGATTACTGTAGATAAGCTACTCTAATAGAGTTTGTATCTTGCGTTCACGCCTGCGGTCTGGAGACAGCAGCCACTATTGGAACCATAACTTAACATTACGACCCACGCTTGCAATTATAAACTTTAGTTTGATAATTTAACAGCAATAATAACACCAAGACAACAAGCTAATCTTTTAAATTAAAATCCAATTACTTTTAGTACAAAAGTAGTAAAATTGAATCAAGCTATAATTCTTTGAAAACTATGGCAGTTAATAATACGAATACCAGAGAAAAGTAGTTACCTGTTCTATGTGTCTACGCTAAAACATCAGACAATCTATTAAAATTTTTCTGGGAACTGGAGTTCCCAGGGTGCATTTAGCGGCAATATGAAATAAAAATACCAATTGCATACATTGACCAATTAGAAACACATTAACTTCTCAGTTAAGGGTAAAATTGATAGTCCATTACTCTATTTTACCCGTGAAGGAAGGGTTTTTATTTGTTAACTCGTCAAAGAGATGAACTAATAAAATAATAGTTTAGGAAAATACATAATTATTACTTTGCGTCATATAGAAAGAGAGCTGACTTATATTAAGTTGCATTAATTAATTAGATAGTCCAAGTAATGCAGGCATCCATATTTATCAAACAAATAATCATCAGGTAATCCTGTAAAATTTGCAAAAAGTATTGATAAGCAATATAATTTTTCCGCACATGATATCATTATTCATTATTACAAAGTAGGTACATTTTTATATTTAATTACACATAACTAAATTGACTAAACATTGATTTATCACAAGCTACATAGAAGGCAAGCCTTCTGTAAATATCAGACTAATAAAATGTCAATATTTAATATATTTATATAAGATACAGACTGGTTTCTGTGGGAATGAAATATATCTCACACACAAGCAATACAAATGGTGTTTATGCACATCTCAATATAAATCGAAACGCCCCTTTCTGGGCTTTCTTTAGGTTCAAGTACCTAGGCATATTATTCCTGATTTTTACTTCATTATAAGATAATATGCAAAAACGCCATTAAAAATTGCTTGATAAAAAAACAATATTTTGTATAGAGTATAAGTGATTATGCAGAGATTAAAATAAGGCTAATTTTACGTAATAAACACATGAATAGTTGTATTCTCACTTTGCACCCAGTCTAGCCTTTCTTTTACTAAACATATAAAACTCTGCAGGAATCCACTATAATTTTTTTTTGAAGGTAAGATAATATTGCAGAGTTAATGCAAAACTATTTTCACCGTAAGTCATATTTTTTTTAAAACAATGTTTCTGATATTACTTAAAAAAAATAAGATTCAGAAATATTATGAATTGAAACAAATAAAGTGGAACTGCAGAGTTTTAAAAACCAACCCAACACTGTCGAGTTGCTAGCACAAAAAATACAAAACCACACATCTTTACCAATTAATGCTACCAACCTTAAAAACACACATTGTCCTTGCAAAATACTGGCCTCAAATCACCCAATTCTTTTGCCATGCCTTATTACCTATAGTTGTACAAGGATCTTTTGGCGCGTTGTCAAAATCAGAACTAACGCCACCATCTTGGATTTTCAGTACGATTTTAAATATGTTTACCAACAGCGCCCTCCTGTCAATGTCATTGAAACGCCAAAAGATACATGTAACACTATACAACTTTTTATTGAACAATGCAGCCGACACTGATGGCGTTGAATAGGGGCGCAGCACCAAGGCCTCCGTCACCATCCGTGACGCCTGCGAGGTACTTCGCCCTCACACAGTCGTCGCAGGTACAGCTGTCCTTGAGGGTGCAAAGGCCTCGCGCTGTGGCGATCGCTTCCCATTTTATTTGATCGTCAAGAGTGCCGCTTCTGCTTAGGAGATTCTGTTGGAATACACATTATGTTGTAGTTGTTGATGCTGTTTTAGAGGGGCTCGTGGCTAAATGGTAACAGCCACACGGGTTGATCATAGGTTAAGCTACACTTGCCGAGCTCGGTCTGCGGATGGGTGCCATCTATTACATATTGAGACCGCTTCGTGTCTCGGAAAGAACGTAAAACCGTTGCTCCCGGCTGTCATTTGTAGATTTTTGACAGTTCGTCACCGGTAGTCAGAAGCCCGAAAGTCTGACAACCAGTACACGATAAGACCGTGTTACCCAGTAGTTAGGTTGTGGAGGTCAGATAGGCAGTCGCTCCATGTAAAATACTGGTATTCAGCTGCTTTCGGTTAGACTGGAAGCCGACCCCAACATCGGTAGTTGGGAAAAGGCTAGAGATGATGATGAGTTGTAGGTACTAGACATTGGTTGACTCTCATCTATGTACAAAATATGGGGTCCCGCTTGTTTTAACATGCTTGCATGCAGCTTGTGTGTCACCATCAAATCAACTCGTAAACAGCCGTCTGAATCAATTAGCTATTGTAGTCACAATGCAATTGCAGTGTAAAGTTTGTTGGTAGAGCTAGATCATCAGACAACGTTCGGGTCGTGAACAATGATCTTCAAAACTTATACAAAATGAGAAGGTACAGTAAGAGTATAATTAGGTATATATATTAAATTAATAGTCCTAGATATAAGCGTGACTTTATTAGAAAATTAAAAACAATATTGCACCTACTACTTTTGTCTCTACATCACCCAAAGGTTGACTGGTAGAAAATGCCTATGGCATTAAGTCCGCCTCTGTTCATTTGTGTGCATAAAGCATTAAATAAATAAATAAGAGTAACGTCTAGTTTATCTACAAAAAAAAAAGCCTCGATCCCTCGTTCCTGCATCGTTGCTCTAGTGGTGGGAAACGCTAACTGCTGAGCATGAGTTCCTGGGTACGATTAACGAATCGGGCAAAGTGTTATTGGGTTTTTCCATCTGGAATGTCTCAGTTGCAGCCCGGAGTCTAGATTTGTGCTCGGTTGATGGCAATAGGCTCGCCCCCTATTACACGGGACTTTAACATATTTAGCCGAAACTGGTGAGATGTCGGTGTATATACAGGGTTATTAGTAAAACACCACCATCCTCTTAAGTGGTCATTGTACTCATCGTTATGAACGACATTTGGGGCCAACATGAAATCGCGAAAAAAAGTTTGTTGTTCCCTACATTTATGTTTGCAGGACTCGTCAAAATTTAGAGACCAGCTGATTATTTTTTCGCGATTTCATACTTGGTCCCATAGTAAAAGTTGTTCATAATGATGAGTACAATGACCCCTTACGAGGTTGATGGTGTTTTACTAATATCCCTGTATATATACACCTATGTCTAAACCATGTTACGTTAAAAAAAAGTGTCATTCAACTAACCTGCATAACCTCAACATTACTAGCTTGCCACATATCCAAATCCCTCAACTGCTTCTCCTCCTTACTCCTAATCTTCTTGGCTTTCTTCAACGTCCCGCAGTAGACCGACAGGTCTTCGCTCGCGGCTATAGATGTCTCATCAAACTGTAGGGAGAGAACGTCACACGACGTCGAGGCACCGTCACCATCATCTACCAACGTGTTATCATGGTCTTCTGGGTCTGAGTGCAGGGTTGACATTGATGTGGCGTCCGTGGAGGCTTGGTTCTTTAAAGGTTGGTAATTTATCTGGAGGATTGAGGGGTTTCAGTTAAATATCTCAGTTGTAGTAGGCATAATCAAATCAGCTTATAATGTTCCCACTGCTGGAACCTAGGTCTCCTCTCCGTGAGAGGGAGTGGGCCGTAATCTACCCCACGGGCCTAGTGCGGGTCGGGTCGCTCACGTCTTCGAATTTTTGGTTCTAAGACATGCTGGTTTTCTCACGATGTTTTCATTCATCGTTTTGAGAGCAGTGGTGATGAAATAACTTACACAAAGTAAAGCGTCTGTCTGGGTACAATTTGTAAATCACGGTCGTTACTACTGGGCCACCACTGCTCCGTTGTAGGAGGGCTCTTTGTGAAAGAGCTCGACCAGGAGTACTACCACAATACCATAAAGCACAGAAAAGCCTCGGCGGGTGCTGCTAGACATGTTACTGTCAACACTTTTCATGCAAACTAAGCGTGTCAGTGAACGTCATCGTTTATGCATATTAACTGACGGCCCCTGTCAAGTCTAACAACGCCCTGTGACAGCTAGCTTGCGCTCACATAACATAATCAGCCTATAATGTTCCCACTGTCCCAGCCGTCCCTAGGCCTCCTTTCGGTGAGAGGTAGTGGGCCGTAATCAACCACGCGGGCCCAGTGCGCGTTGCGTTGGAGCTTGCGCTTGCGGGAGTTAGTTGCTCCCAAATATGTTAATCGCCACACGCTCAGTTGGGCCAATGATTTGTCCTAGTGGACTCGAATATTGTTCACAAAGGCGTTTGTAGTCGTTGCCGGCGCGGCAATTATGTGTACCATATCTGATCTAGGTACTTCTGCTACTAAGCAGTTTTGCTGCGTTTCTGTTTGAAGGTATGGGAGCCGTCGGTGTAGTTGCAGGCATATTTGTACACTGACTGGACAGGTCCACTTAATCTTTGTGGTTCTATCCTCACAAGACCATTTCAGACATAAATCTACATGGTACTTACATGATCTGACCAAAATTATGTCTGCACTTTAAAAGAGACTATGACCCCTGAGTTTGTTTCGGCCTTTCTTTCAGAGTACTCAGATAGGAAACGCCGACCTCATCTAGTTTTTAAAATATGATTGAGGTGTAAAAGTGTTTGTACAAACCTACTTACAGAAATAAAATCATTTCAGCTTTGTCTCTGGTCCAAATATGGCGACGACCACTTACCGTCAGAGCCGTAAGTTTCTTTTACAAAGCAGACCGATTTCCGTCGGTACAACGGGTCTTTGGATCAAAGATAGGCTAAAAAATTTTTTCGAAAAGGCTCTTCTTAAATGTGCTGATGACTAATAAACTTAACGTTACTAATTAACTTAACTTACATACAATTATAATTAATTTATATAAAATATTGTAAAACATTTCTAAAGAGTAACGGTGGAGTTTCTTGCCCTTTCTTCTCCATACGAAACTAGCTTTTGGAAGGGGCGACTAGAATCAATTATATTTTATTGTAAATGGCGTTCAAAACAGCCTTGTATGTGCCTTAGATATGAAATTGACTTTGAACGGTGTATGACGTCAGTTGGGTCCGATTTAACTACCCCTGGAAGGAAGTTAAGATAAAAGTATTAATACCTGTGATTCTTCTAGTCTGCTAGTCTCACTGACGCGCCTGGTTACAATGTTTTGCTGTGATATTGTATCCTGCAATGAGAAAAATTAAGTAGTTTAGGTAACTGAATTATATAAAGAAGGTTATACTTCACCGCGAGAACTATCAAAAATAGTAGTTTAGGTAACTGAGAAAAACTAAGTAGTTTAAGTAACTGTATTAAAATAAGGGAGATGAGGAAGTACCTATTTGACTACTATCTAAAATAGTAGTTTAAGTAACTGAATTATAATAAAGGAGGTAGATAAGTACCTATTTTGACTACTATCAAACATAATAATATTTCAATTGATTGATTTGAGTATCACCTAGGTACTGAGTTAAACGCGGAACGTTTTTGCCATCACCGGTAGCTTATACAAGGCTGGCTCGGGAGAGTGGGGATTAGCACAAGAAAAGAGAGGCCAATGCTCAGTAGTGGGTGAGGTCGGACTGTGGATGATGATGTTATAGATAAAATCGGGATCTTTACCTCAGCGGTAGTCCGCTAAATAAAAATTTTCTTTGCTTATTTGCAAATTGCAGCTCTGTTTGATGTATGTTGATCAAAATGCGATTCGCGACTGTAGGAATGATATTTTTTATTTTATTTATGATGGATTTGCTCTTGATTCTAGTCTAGGTTAATGATGACAAAGCCAGAGTCGACAATGGAGTGACCTTACCCAGAAGTAACTCACTCTCACTTTGACCGACCAACCGTTTCAACTGTCAAACTTTTAAAATTGGTTCCACCTTATTTCCGCCTTTTGATTACCATACGACATAAAACAGGACTGCAATTTGTAAAAAAACAAACGAAAATTTGAATTTGGCGGGAAACAAAATCAAAAGTCATTTATTCAAACTGGGCTGAGAATCAGCACTTTTTGAACGTCAACATCACATAAGACAGTCCCCCCAAAACGCCCGCCCTTCACCTCTTCCTAGTGCTTTAGCTGGGAAGAAGAAGTGGCGGAACAAACTCCCCAGCAGCACTGCTGTCTGTTCAGTTAGAAGAACTGGATTCTATATAATTAACATTACGAAACATAAAAATATTAAATATATTTGCCATATGTCAGCTAGCACACGCCACAACATACAACTGAGGATTCACCTTAACGAACCATACTTACATCGTCTTCGCTATCAATGTTCAATACTGACAGGTCGGCAGATGTTGCGTCCTCCATGACTCCCTTACTGGTTGAGGGGATGGGGGAAGTTGGCGTGCCCAGTGCGCCCACTGTAAATAAATGTTAGTGAGTACATTAATTAAAGTGATAATATTATTTTAATTAGGTAAACCAGCGCCGACAACCGAGAGGTGTCAGCCTACTCCAACCATTATTACCCATTCAAATCAATGCCTAGTAATAAAATAACAGTCATATTTTTATAAATCTTCCCAGGACAGGATAGTAATTTGTTGAAATTAGTGATATTCATTGGTTTTTAGTGATATTTATTTGTTTTTGTAGCATTGACTTTTTTTTCACATCAAAAATTCACATTAGATCCATTTGACTTATTTTTTTATATATAGTCCATGATGGATCTAGTGACGATTGTTTTTCTCTAATGAGACAATCGATATTAATTTAATTTGTTATTGTTTGTGTGTTTTTTTAAATTAATTTGAGTTTATTCTAATGATCTGGCCAATAGATCTTCTGAATTTGAACGGCGAAAACGTGTTTGTTGGAGTCGGTTTGTCCTTCTTTCTAGAGAAGAGATAGTTAATAGTACCCTAGTATACTGGGTCAAATTAAATTAGCTAGCGGAACTCCGCAGACGTGCTCGGTATGTATCGGTCAAATTTCATCTACTTTCTTATATTACTGTAGAACGATTTAGTTGAAAGATATAAGTAGAAATAAAAAAATTATACCCTCTCAACAAGCATTTTCCTTTGATATGTCACACGGTACAGTTTTCAAATCATTTTATATTATATTTTTCATTAATCATACTCTGAAAGTATAGGTCTGAAGTTGCTTGAGGAGCGGGTTGAAAGTAATACTTTTCAGCGCTAGGGAGATTCGTTTTCAACTGAAACCTGCCAAATTATTTTTAAAAAACTGGTTCTTTTTTCACATTTCTATTGAACCATGTTCCAAGTTCGTATACAGCCACTCAATTACAGCGCGATGTAAAATTGAAATAACATAAAGTTAAGTATTAATTAGAAAATATATTTCTTTAAATGACTTTATTTTATTTACTTTCAACTATTTCTATAAAATAACATAAGATTTGGGCATAATATTTACCATTTTTTCAATGATGGTAATGAAAAATAATGGCTGAATAGCTAGTAGCCGGCCACAGAAAAAAAAAATGGGCGGGAAAGCGGCAATCCGATCATCATTTGTTTTTTCGAGTTGTAGAGTTTTGTTTATACTTCCGTTGTGTCATCTGAATCAGATATGGATTTAACGCCTGATTTCATGAGAAGAGGCTCATTTTTTCTTTAGCTAATTCATGTTATTATTTTTACTTTCCTTGTATTTGTAATCAAAAGCACAGTGCTTACCTCGGGTTAAAGACTTATTTAGTCCCTCGAACTATTGGCGCCCTCGCTACGCTCGGGGGCTAACCCCGTCTCGGGACTAAATAAGTTACTTTCACACCTAAGGTAACAATGTACTATTCTAATTTGCCCTCAAAAGTGACCTCCATATTCAAATTTCTGTCATTTACGTTACACATCCGTGTTTGGGTCACAGAAATTCATGCATGTATCAAATTTCAACTTAATCGGTCCTGAAGATTCGGAGCAAATTGACTGTGACAGAAACGAGTGATCCTTTAAGGGTTGCATTTTTTATTCAGACGTTTGGAACCCTAAAAAGTCAGATTGTTATGCTGAATGCTCTATTTGAAGCATAAAAGAAAAACAAAATGCAATGCAAACACAATAAGACTCGATGCATTGAATTTGTTGTTATATGAAATGCAGACACAGACTTATTACCATAGAAGATAGCATTTTGTTTCGTAGTGGAAGGGGTCATTTACCTCTCGTTTGCAGTGAGACTAGATTATTCAACAATACACTCACAATGAGAGGGGCTCGTGGCTAAGTAATAACAGCCACACGTTTCGATCGATCAAGTTAAGCTATGCCTGTAAAGGTTGGTCCATGGATGGCCAATTCGTGATGGTCGCCCATTGACTGACCTCGGCAAGCGTCGATCGTTCGATCGACCGGAGTGAATGTTATTATTTAACCACGAGCCCCTTTTCGTAGCCTATAGCACATATAACTAGGAAAATGTTGGTGTGGGTATTAAACCTTTACCCACGCCTCCGGGGAAAACAGGCGTGATGATATATTTTATAAGTAACTAGGTACTGTAGCGGAAATAAAGTCGATATGGAGGCCGTGCAGTTGCGTTCTCGGAATCGGAAGATGAGATAGCATTGAAAGTTTGTATCTTTTGCAGTCGATGAATGTATTCCATCGATGAAATGGGAATGAGGAAATGAGCTCACTGAGCGTTGGTTGGCTCGTTCTGTTGTTTTAAAGCTGTCGTTTTGTTTTCTGGTAGGTAAAAGTTTGGTTTACAAACCGTGACGCAAGTGATTCGAGTAATTGTTAGGTTTTTCGACGGTGGAAATGTATTTGAATCAATATTAAGCATATCAGCATTAATTTTTAACATTGACAAAAATAATTGCTGGGAAATGACTTTTAATACTGTGAAAATTTGCTGTTTGCGGTAGTGCGCAACGTAAGTCAAGCAAAACATTGTGCTTATAGTATATAGTTATAAGTTATGTAATAAACTAATAACAACAAAAACTTGTTTTCGTAAAAAAACGCGACTTAAAGTTAGAATTTTGACCTTCAATAACTCCGTAACCAGAACGGTCCCAGGTATGGTCCAGTAAAAAAAAAATACAAGACGGGGAGTACAAGTGACTCTCGGGTTTGTTAAAAGTGCTTTTCTACACCCGTTATTTAATCTAGATGAGGTTTCCTACCGAACTACTCTTAGAAGAAATACTGAAACACACTCAGAGGTCACAGTCTCTTTTAAAGTCTAGACTTTATCTTGGTCAGATCATGTAGAAAAGAAACAATTTATAGGCTAAGTACAACTGGCAAGTTGTTTCGTAGTCACTCATTTTGTTCAAAATAAATTATTGAGTATGGCTTTGACGATCAGCCGATCTACACTGGCCTTCAAAACTTTAGTACCACACTTTTAAAATTGCAATTTTCAAATGTCGAGAGTGTTCAAATAGAAATGTTTTATAGCCAATTCCATCAACTTTCTTTGTAATTAGTAATTACCTATAGTTTATTATACCTACATTAGTAACGTTTTTAACCTCAGAGATAAAAACCAAAAATATACTTACTAACAAAAACCTCAAAGAACATTTTATAAGTATGTTTTATGACTTATTTACATTTTAATAACTGGTATTGCCTCCTCAGGCTCTGATTAAAGCTTCGAACTGGTTTGGCATACCAAAGGCGAGGTTTCGGAGGCGATGTTGGGAAATATTCTCCCATTCTTCCATCAGGGCCTGTTTTGGGGCCCTGGGGGAGACATGAGGTGCTCTGCGGCTTCTGACCAGCCTCCCGAGGTCATCCTAGGCGTGCTCGATCGGGTTGAGATAAGGACTTTTTGATGGCCAAGCCACCAAGTTGATACCAACCTCCTGAATGTACTCTTGTACGACCCAAGAGGTTTGTGGCCGGGCGTTATCCTGCATCAGTATCGATCCATCATCCATATTTACAAAATATGGCCCTGCTTACTCATTAAGGATCTCTTGAGCATATCCTTCCCCAGTCAGGGTGCCATTGCTATGGCCACTAGCTTTGTGCTACCTTCTGAAGAGATGCCAGCCCATACGTGTACAGCCTCCACCAAATTGGAATCTTTCTGTGAAACAGACTTAAATGTATCGATCACCAGATCGCCTGTATACTCTTCGCCTTCCATCGGAAGTTAACAGTGAGAACCGAGACTCATCAGTGAACAAAACTTTTGCCCATTCTTCTTCATTCCACTGTACCTATGCGCTCATGGGCGTAGCGCAGTTTTGCTACTCGATGCTCTCACTCGAGTTTGGGTCCACTTGCTGGCTTTCGCGGCTTCAGGTTTGCTTCAGCAAGTCTTCTTTTCACTGTACTGTCACTAATGTAGTCTTCACACCTGCTGAAATCACTGTAGCTTAGACAAACTACTTTATTACAGTTCAGGCTTGGTTCTTGCGTCCTTTATTATATTGATGTAGTCTCCAGCAGGGATGTTGCGGATGCAGATTTTTTCACATCCGCGGATGCGGATGCGGATTTTAAGAGGCTCACATCCGCGGATGCGGATGCGGATCTGTAAAAAAACTTAATTGGGTTGGGTAAAAAAGAGTAATATTTATCCTTTCTTTATTTATTCATAAAGTAGTAAGTGAATTACTATTACTAATTATTTTAGTAATTAAATTTGAAAATTGGAGCATTATATTTAATGAAAAGGAGAATGGCCGCCTTTTCGGACTCCAGTCTATTTCGCAAGGGTTCGTATATTAATCCTGCGCTACTAAATAACTGTTCACTTGGAACACTGGCTGGTGGAGCTGATAAGAATTTGCGTGCTATTTTAGATAACAGTTTGAAATCGCTATGATTAACACTCCACCATTTAAGAGGACACTCATTTAAATTAATTCGCTTCTTATTGCGGAAATTAAGTTAATAAACAAACAATGGCGAGGCGCGTCACCGTCCAAAACAAAATTATTGCTTTCCTATTGGTCAATCAGCACGCGCCATCGACACGTGCCACTCGCTGGGCCCGCCCCTTTCTTTCTTGTCGCGACTTGCTACACATCCGCATCCGCATCAGCTCCGCATTGATTTATGCGGATGCGGATGCAGATGCGGATGTCTTAATCGATGCAGATGTTCCGCATATGCGGATGCGGATGCGAATATTCGCAACATCCCTGGTCTCCAGGTATGAAAATGTCTGGAGGCGGAACGCGTGAGGGAGAGGCAAAATTCGCGCCCTCACGCCCCTAGCCACCGCAGGAGACGCCCTGGGCGTCGGGAATCGCAGGCCGATTCCCGGCCACCGTAGGCGTGGGCTTGCGAACGGCGAGCAATGGGCAGCTGACCGTTCGATAAGGACCAGGCCCGGGTCGACGCGCGTTGTGTTCCACGCGCGCCTCAAAGAGATGTCAGCATCAATGAAGGGGTCCGCTAGGGCCCATGCCTGCCAGGGCTCTGCCTAGAGCGGGAGAAGTTATTTGATGATTTCCCACCTTCAAAAAAAAAAAAAAGGTTGCAATTTCTAAGGCCACTAGCTTTGTGCGACCTTCTGAAGAGATGCCAGCCCATACGTGTACAGAGCCTCCACCAAATTGGAATCTTTCTGTGAAACAGACTTAAATGTATCGATCACCAGATCGCCTGTATACTCTTCGCCTTCCATCGGAAGTTAACAGTGAGAATCGAGACTCATCAGTGAACAAAACTTTTGCCCATTCTTCTTCATTCCACTGTACCACTGTATCATGGGCGTAGCGCAGTTTTCGAGTTCGAGTTTGGGGCCACTTGCTGGCCTTCGCGGCTTCAGGTTTGCTTCAGCAAGTCTTCTTCTCACTGTACTGTCACTAATGTAGTCATTTCTGGTCTGAAGAAGATGTTGCTGGACTTCAACTGCATTGAGGTGGCGATTTCTCAACACAGTGGAGACAACATAGCCGTCTTCTCGGGTACTAGTGCACCTGGGTCTGCTATTACAAGGTCTCCTCAGAGGGTTTCCAGTTTCTTCGTACCTTCGCTTCACCTGCCGGACAGTTCTTAATGTTACACCCACCATTCTTGCAATACGACGCATACTGGTGCCTAATTCCAGAATCCAATCCAAGTTACATAATTCTTGCACATTCTTCAGGGGAAAGAGGCATGATAAGTAAAGTTCACGTGCTGTAGAACACCTTGGCTTTTGAATAAAAATTCATCGACCAAGAAATAAATGTGAAAACAAAAACAGAAACAATAAGTCAAAAGTAAGACAGTAATTTGAAAAGGAGTGTTTTTGTGAATATTTTTTTTTCAGCCATTTTTAAAAGAAGGTTAGCGACTTTAAAGGTTTTATATAAAAAATAAGATTATTTTTGTGATCCTTTTTATTTCGAAAATATATCTTGTATACTTTAAAAGTTTTGGAATTTTAAAAGTGTGGTACTAAGTTTGGCAGGGTATTCTGTAATAAATCTCACGGTGAAAACTTAGGTGAAGTGAACTGTCATTCCACCTGATGACACTAAGGACCGCCCAAGTCACCGAAGTTTTCACGGTGAGATTTATTTCAGAATAGCACTACAGTCTTGTTCAGTCAGGCCTTGATTGATAAGTAGGAGACAAGGCAAGTTCAAACGGGAAAGATTTTTCAATGCCATCGCTCTTTAGGCACGTTTCCAACCCCTTGAGTTTTATCCCCTTACCCCTTGGCCACAAGATACACGCTCAAGCGACACGCGACAGCGACTGCGGCGATAACCAATGAAAGAAGTTGCTTAGAGCATGCCACGAGACACCGCGACGTAAAGACTGACCGATAATGGACCGAAAACTAAAAGGTTTTGATTGATTGATAATAACAGTAACGGATATACAGGGTCAATGTGCTACCCATTTTACTACGAATTATCTTTGAATAAAAGAACTGTAAGTATTGATTTAGAGGAAATTACTTTTATACCATTCCCCCTCTAAAAAGCTTATTTTATTCACTGAAAACAGTGAATAAAAAGCACTTTTACTCACTGTTATATCGCTACACAAGTTGACCATCCTAATAATAATAACAAGAAAATTACTCTTAATTTTAGTAATTGTTCCAATTTTAATGTGCATTTTAATTAATTTAAGCTTCCCTTTTCTTTATTAAATGTTTATTTTCGCTTAAATCTTTCTTTTTCTCGTAGTCATGGTATAAAGTATAGTATGCAACTCTTGAAAAAAACGGATTTATATCGAGGGCCATGAATCACTCGCGTCGCTCAGGATTCTAATACTTGAATCACTCGCTACGCTCGTGATTCAATCATCATGAATCACTCCCTACGGTCGTGATTCAGTCGTTAGAATCCTTCACTAGCTCGTGATTCATCTATGGCCCTCGCTTTAAATCCGTCCTTTATTCACTAATTGCATAAAGATACTATTTTACGGCCAGCGACGAAAAATATGTTTTGTCGGCTAAAAAAGGAAAATTGCCGAAATTGGGTGCGGGAAGTTCGTGTAATTTAGGTTCTGTATGGTTAATAAAGTGGTAAGCTGTATTTATTAAAGTACATACATCTTTTATACCTTGTGATATATTGCAATTAAATGAAAGAAAATTTAAAACTCATACCAAAAATTCACTTTGTAAACAAGCATAATACAAATTAGAGGATTATATCCAAGATAAGAATACTTGGAAACATGTTGGTCCAGCTCCATAGGACAATCTAGAGTCTTGATAAAATCAAACATGTTGCTACTTTAATTGTATAATTTATTATTTTTATGACATGGATTTACACTCTGTGATTACTTTAACTCACATACCTTTAACTTATTACTTGTTACAAAAATTAGGAAAATCGTACACTTTTACAACATTTGTAAAAATGTGAGCACCATGTATCTATCACATAATTAACTAATTTGTCTTTGCTTCATTTTTAATTCTCTTAACCTATTTGTGGTATAGTAATTTTATTATAGGTGCATATTAAAAGGTGTATAGTGGTGTGTGGTATAGTAATTATATTATAATTAATGTAAGTATACAAAATATTGTAAAACATACGAAACTACTTTTTGGAAGGGGCGACTAGAATCAATTCTATTTTATTTAATGTAAATGGTAACCGATCAAAGTGCCTTTTATGTGCCTAAATATATGTACCTACTAGCTAACAGCACGGAGGCGGGGGCGGCTAGTCGCTCTCGACAGTCACATCGCCCGAGGTCGTGAACAACTTTGGCATCGATGGCAAGATTGGTAACATCAAAGGGGGATCGAGACTCGAGTCAAGGGGAGAGGTTCTTCATAAACTTTCATAAGTAGTTTTACATCATAATTATTGCTATCAGGAAAGATCAGTGTGAAACTTATACCATTAGGCGCATGACTGCATATTTAACTTTAGTGAGAATGAAACGATAAAGCCTTCACGAGTGACGAAATTGAAAAATGTAAAGTCTGAGAAATTAACACTGGATAATAATAATTATTCCTGTGTAATGAATGTTTTGGGTGGGGACATTAACTGTACGCGCACGGTAATACCTGCGGATTAATAATACATTTTGATGTTATCTAATAATATTTGTTCAAATAATTGGTTGTTTATGTAATTGCTTTGTATTCTAAGTGCTTACTGTTTGTTTTATTTTATTTTGTTATAAGTAGTAACTAATCAGTGAACCTGACTTGATTTCCGTACGTCCTTTTCGGGTAACCACTGAAAATCAGCGCTGTGCTGTGGGTCCCCCATAGCACAGCATCATGCTGAGTGGAAGCCTTCTTGTCACAGTCATGACGTGCAGCTGTCGACGATTTACTGTTTTGTGCTCGTGATAAGAGATCTCTTTGTTTTTTTTTTTTTTTCATAATTATTAGAGCTAATTATCTTTTTGTATGCACGTGTTTCTGTGACAAATAAATCTATTTTCTTTCTTTTCTTCTTCTTTCTTACCTACCGACTTAAATTGTCCGACAAATGTCGTAGTGTGTAAGTAATTATTTTCCCTGATTGTACGTCCTATGCACTGTGGGCAGCCAGGCCCACCACCACAGTACCACCTTGTTGACTGTCGAATGTCTTTACCACGGCGCGGCGTGATTATTGCAAATAATTGTAACTGGCTGTGCCCCGCGGTTTCACTCGTATAAGTCTCGATCCCTTTGGAATATCGGGATAAAAAGTATTCTTTATCCTAATCCAGGTCATATTCTACCCAGTGCCAAATTTCATTCAAATATGTTCAGCTGTTTTATCGTGAAAGCGTAACAAAAAAAAAATATATTTTTATTTAATGTAGATACTAAAATGTACACAAATAATCTACAAAAAAATAATTTTCATACTTACAGTGGCTACTACTGTGGCTTGTATGCAGTAAGTTCTCCGTAGAAGGCTGTTGGTCCTGGTAATCCCTGCTCCGGGCTTTGAATAGTCCGAACTTCACTGGCGCCATTATCTGGAACAAAATGTTTAGTTATATAAACAAATTTTGGTTTATTGTAAGAATCTGTCATCCGGTCTGGTCAGCCCTTCTATTTTGTACGAATCTCACCGTGAAAACATGTGAAGTGAACTGTCAATATGATTACTGACACATGCGTGCACTGACTGGACAGGTCCACTCAATCTGTGTGGTTTTTCCTCAAAACACCATTTCAGACACCAATCTACGTGGTCCTCACATGACCTGACCAAGATTATGTCTGGACTTTAAAAGAGACCTCTGAGTTTGTTTCGGCCTTTCTTCTCAGAGTCAGATAGGAAACGCCGACCTCATCTAGTTTTTAAGATATCATTGACATGTAAAAGTGTTTGTACAAACCTACTTACAGAAATAAAATCATTTATCGATAGTGTCAATCTCTAGCATCAAGTGGAATGATAGCTCACTTCAAGCTCACTTCACCTAAGATTCCACGGTGAATTTTTTTACAGAATAGACCGGTTCTGATTAGTAAATGTACTGCCAAACATCCTTTTTACTTTTTAGTAAGAACGTTGCATAATCAGCTTATAACGTTCCCACTGCTGGGACATAGGGCTCCTCTCTGTGAGAGGGAGTGGGCCATGCTCCACCACGCGGGCCCAGGGGGGTGTTGGTAGATGTCACATAAGAACATTAGTTTAGTCCAACGTAAAATTATATTTTAAACTAATTGAGAAAACTCCACAGGCATTACGGTTATGTAGGTATTGGTATTTAATAGGTTTTTATTGTTATTTTAAATCTTGAATGTAAAAATTAATGTTTTATTTAGGTATTTAATTTTAAATAAGTATTTTAATTTGATTTTATTTATTAATATAATGTGTTTTTATTTGTATTTAATTATTTAGAAATTATATCTTTTTTGAATATTTGCATGCCATTCACGTCCAGAAATAGCGCTCGATTTTATTAGTAATAACATCTGTATTTTCTTTTTTCGTTTACCTATGTTCTTTAAATAAAATATTTAAAGACATGTGATTTTCGACGTTCTACTAGTCACACAGAAACACACATAAATTAAGTTACCCTATGCCACGAGCCACTCCACGGAGACATATTGACTTCTCGAAACGTGACCGATGAATAAAGAGCTCGAGCCTAAACGATGAACGACAGCCGTCTATCTGTCACCGTATACCTACGAATACAAAAATACCAAACATATTTTCTGATATGCGCAGTGGTGGCCCAGTGGCAACAGCCGCGACTAACGAGTCGTAGGTCGCAGGTTCAAACCCAGTCAGGCGCATTACTTTGTGTAAATTATTTCATTACTACCTACTGCTCTTAAAACGGTGAAGGAAAACATCGTGAGGAAACCGGCATGTCCTAGAACCAAAAATTCGAAGACATGTGACATCTACCAACCCGCACTGGGCCTGCTTGTTAATTACAGCCCACGACCTCTATAAAAGAGGAGGCCTGTGTCCCAGCAGTGGGGAAATTTTAGGCTGATAATAAAAAAATTAGGTTTATAGGAAAGTCTGAAATTGCCGATCCGTCTTGAGCAAGCGTGGTGATCAATGCTCGTGCCTTCTGTGTATGAGAAGGGAACTTTGCCCTGAAGTGGGATAGTAATAGGCTGATATTGCAACCACCGAATCAAATCACTAGACAAGATATTTCAATAGGTCGTACTTTTTTCACTTTGTTGTTATTGGATGGGACGATGGTGATGGTGGATTATATGGGTGGTGGGTGGATGGAAAATGACCCAAAATATTGCAGACTCGTCTTTTTAGAATTTGCGGTAAACTATAGAAGAACACGAACAAATTGCAACATTTCTCATCCCCCATAGCAAATAGCGTGATAGTTTATAGCTTACAGAGTTACAGACGGACCAGATTTCCCTTGTCTTGTTTGCCTTCTTGTCACAGTCATGAGGTGCAGCTGCTGTCGACTATTTCTGTTTTGTGCTCGTGATTATAGATCTTTTTTGTTTTTATTTTATTATTAGAGCTAATTATCTTCTTAGCATGCATGTGTTTCTGTGACAAATAAACCTATTTTTCTTTCTTACTTATAGGGAATATTATAATACCAACATTTTAGCAAAATCGATCGGGTAGTTTTTGCATGATGCTGGAACATACATTCAGACAAGCAGACTTAAAATATATTTTCGTTATTAGAATCGTCCCACAAATCACTCAAAAAATACTTAAAAAAAACAATGTACAGTTTTGACTTCGCTACGATTAAATTACTTTAAAAAAACAAACAGTTTTCCCTTCGCTACGATTTTATAATATGTACCTATAGAATACAAGCGACCCGCCCCTGCTTCGCACGGTCTTTAAGACTTCACGCAACATAGAGATTTCTCTTTTATTAATATGTAGGTAAGTTCGTTTAATATGAATGTATTGTACACATAAATCTTCCGGAATAAACGCTGAAAACCGCATCAAAACACGTTGCGAAGTTAAAAAGACCAACGCGATCACGCAGCCAGACACAAAAAACAACTTTGATTTTTATTATGTATATATGTAGGTAGGTCTAGATAGCTATAGGTATAGATAATGTTAAAACCGGAGGAAGCTTATCGCATCACGACCGAAGTCGATGGTTTGTAGGCAGATTTATTGTCGGAGTGGGAAGTGAGATCTCGAACAACGATCGGATATTCCGGCCTTGTGGAAACTTGAATAAAAATCCACACATTGTGGAACGGCTAGAGTAAAGGTCTATGGGGTATCCTATGCTTCGCTATGAAGACTATGCTTTGCTACGACATTGGATTGACTTACACTAAGACTTTTGTTATCGACTAAAATAACGAATGGAGATGCACTGATCATATTGAATAAATAAATTATCATAATTTAATGATAATATTAATTTATATATTTTTTTATTATTTCATTTTCATATTTAATATATTTATTTTTATCATATCTTTATTTGCCTTCCATTATGTTAATTAGATGTTACAACAACAGGTACAGCACAGCAAATACTAAAAAATATAATTATAATATAGATATTAAATTAAGAAACAATTTCTTTTTTGAAAATAATTGTTAATGGGTAATATTAATTAATTCAATAATTATATCATTTTATTTATAATGAGATCAGTTATAGAGACAATTACGACAAAAATCAAAAGAAAATCCTCCTCCTATCATAGATCACTAATAATCAATGATCGGAGTAGGTAGATTGAAATGGGGTCATTGATCCGAAACGTATATATTAATATGGACATTCCTCCGGAATTGGTGGATTATTAAAAAAAAACCGGAACTTATGTAGGAATTTTATTCTGCCAGAGTGGAAGGAGTCATTTGATGATTTGCCATCCTCAAAAAAAAGGTAGGAATTGTAATAAAATGAGCAATATTATTCTTTATTATTCTTCATATTTTTTTTAACGGCACACAGTCACGATTTGACAAAACCCAACGACCAATCAGAACAAAGGATCATGGGTGGTACAATAACCGGTTATCAGAACAATGCGTACGCCCGCCGACGACATGCCAGGTAGCTCACTCGTTTACTTCGGTTCGTAGAGTGCGCATCTTTGTTTGTTACTGTGTTGTGAAAACGTTACTTGACATTGTAATCGATGAAGATTAAAAATGTGAATAAATGTAAAATGTACATATTATTATTTAACAATAAACAATGTTGATTTTTATCTTTTTTCTTTATTCTACCCCTTTTTTTTTGGTCCTTAAATCTGACTAAAATCAACCTGTTCCTTCGTATGCCCTTTACGTTTCAGAGTCGTGGTGCATCTTTAGAACAGTCTCACGACCCCAGCAGGCATTGGCCCTCTATGGGGCCCCGTCATGTATTCTACCCTTAATGCAAATTACCATGACCACTATGAAAATATTTAAATTTAAGTGCAACAATTTATGTCTATCTATAAAAGTTCTAGCCATAAAAGGCTAAAAATAAAAAAAATAAAAATTAAAGCTTCGATCGGAATTCGATTGTTTTTATTATTCAACAGATAAATAATGAATTAATTTAGTTTTGATACCTTCCTTTAAATTTTGAATTGAGTAGGAATAATATCACTACCAACATTAACAATATTTAATTGAATCCGGAAATACCGGAATTACTTTCCGGGAAAATGGCTTATCCATGTTATTCTTTCTGTGTGCATTTATGATACAAGTACCAAAAATCAATCTACCTACTCCGATCACTGCTAATAATACATGTATACGACTAAGAAAGACCAATCTATCCCCATTAGAGTTCAGAGACACACTTGCATTACGTTACCACAGATTACCAGTCTGGCGGTAGCTGCGATGAATTCAATGTTGATCATGCTCTACGTTGTAAAAAAGGTCGTCTAATAACAAGTCGTGATAATGAAATTAGACATTTATTCTGTGGCTTATTCTTACGGAAACATAGTCAAAGAACCCATCATCTCCGAAATGATGAAGAAAATCGATTCACCTAATTGTGAGGAATGTGGAGTTGTGGAGGACCTACAACATTTATTGATGGAATGTGTCCAATATGAATCCAGTAGAAATAATTTAGTAGGGTCCCTGAACTTGAACAGAACTGATGTAGGCATGTTCCATACAATTTTATCCCAACCAAATTGCGATGATGCAAAGGATTTGTTCAAATCCATGGCCCACGTCTTGTGAAAGTACAATTGTTTAGGATACGATGGGACTGGCATACGCTATGCGTAAAAGCCCCTATAAATAAATAAAGAAAAAAAAAAAAACATCTCCGAAGGAGACTGCGGACTACGCGGAGACCTTTCTTGCCGGGGCGTTAGGGATGCTCAGACGGAGGCGTTATTTGATATCCGTGTTGTAGACACTGACGCACGTTCTTATATTTCACGCCCTGTCGCCACTGTACTAAAAATTAAGGAAATATTCAAACGCTTGTGAAATGCGGCATACTACATTCATCCCCCTTGTTACATCCGTTGACGGAATCTTCGCTCCACAAACGTCTACCTTCGTACTACATCTTGGAGCTGCAATCGCTGACCGCTGGCACATGTTCTTTACATCTGCACAAGGCATACATTTAAACCAATAGCCAAGTTATTCGGCTTCGACGATGGAGCAACCCTACCTTTTTTATTTTATTTTTGTTTCCGGGGTGGAAAATCCTCATGGATGTCCGCCGCCCTGGGGCAGGCGGCGGGGTCTGTCAGACTCTTGCTGACTAAAAACCAGCCCGGTGTTCCATCGCACACCTACGCCGGGGGTCGCGGGAACGTACGATCCTTCCGCAACCCCCGACTGGGAGCAACCCTACCTAGACCAGAGTTATGTGGATGCGGCCGACGAACTGAGAAGTCAGCGATTGCAATAAATAGTGATGGATAAATGAGCTTATTTTATTAGTTAATTAATCAATCATTTGTCGGTACTATAGTATTACATTATTTCGTATTGTATTTTTTTAATGAATAAAGACTGAGTCTGTTATCGGTACATAATAATTATCTGGTAAGGTTAATTAAACATATATAATACTAATAAATATCAATAGTTTTAATTGTGGCACAGAAAATAAACACATACATACTTCCATTTGTTTTTGAGCTGGTAGAAATTTCAAACACCAATTTCAATTGTAAGTTTTGTTGCTGCAGTAATGTAGCTTTTTTCTTTTATAATTTAAGTAACTAATTAATATATATTTATAAATGGTGCAATTCTTCTATTTATCACGTGTATACTATATGAATCTGGCATAGATACAAATACGATAATAACCCCAATCGACTTCTACTATTTCCTCGTTCGTACCAACAGCTGATATTACATTCCTTGATTTGACCCTTAAATTTTTTATATCGAAAACTCTCGAACATTCTCGTAATATAACAGGCTATATCTATTATTTATAAAAACAAAATTACCTCAAAATCCTTATTTATCTGTAGGGAAATAACTAAAAAACACTTTTCTAGACTCAATAACACATTATAAAACACTCTTCACTGATATGGGTCTTAAGACAACAAGTACAAAATGTTCATTAAATATAGGAGCCACTCTCAAAAATATTATTCAGGTAGAAAACTTGTGTATAAAATAGTCAATTTTGCTAAATATTTAGTTTAAAATATAGATTTTTTGGTAAAAAACAAGCGGTGTCGCCCGCTTTCCTGAATCGCGACGACTGGGCTCTTTTTGGTTGCAACACTGAGGTCTTATCTCTATAAGATCACTGTGAAAAAGAACAGATATTTTTTCATGTAGCAGTTTGATGGCAACAGTGATTTTTTTATGACTCATTAGTTACTGAGTTTTAATTACTAGATCAAAGCTTGGAGTACAGACAAATTCCAAGTCCCGCGGTGGGCGCCATTAAGCGAATGTGTTATTCTCTAGTATTTGACTTGTAATATCGTTTTTGGAGCAACCTTTCGTTGAATTGGTCTGTATATGGCCAGTATTGGGTGACATCATACTTAACTTTAAATAGGACGTAAGTTTTACCCACATGTTTGGTCCCACGCTGGGCGCCACTTTACTAACTGTCCCCCGCTGGGTGCCACTTTACTAACTGTCCCACGTTGGGTGCCACTTTCTAAACTGTCCCACACTGGGCACCATTTTCTCATTAGTCACTCTAACGATGGGTGCACCATTATATCTACACCAGCCGGTCGATTCTGTAACAATCTCACCGTGATAACTTAGGTGAAGTGAGCTATCACTCCACGATGCTAGGGATTGACACTATTTTCCACTCACTTCAAGCTCACTTCACCTAAGTTATCACGGTGAGATTGTTACAAAATAGCTCAGCTGGTTCTGAAAAATTGTTCGCACTATTTAAGGCGAAATAATACTTTGAAATGAGGAAAATGAACCACTTTGTATCTAAGGTGGGTACTCTAAATATGAACAATAAATCTGATTGTATGATTACTATCATCGACTAAAATGTATGGAACTGCAGACTTTTTTAATGGAGTTCCCAAATTAATCCAACAATGAGAATAAGTAATAAAATATGAAGACAGTACAAAAGAACTATCAGTACAATGATAATTTTAACAGTTCCAAAATACCTGTTCCACGCTGTTTCATCGTGTCAACTAAAACGAGCCTTCCGCCATTACACCACAACATCGCAGTTGCGCGCGCACTCTGTTTATAATCCACTTAGTTTCGATTTGACATCCTCTCTTTGCTCCCGGCTGTTATTGTAATATACACTCTATTTCTTTTGACCAAAGGTTATTTTGGAGTTATTAGGGTGAAACCTGATATCAAAACTAGAGGATTACGCGGTTCTGTTTGGATTAATTGGAATTCATTTGAAATTGATTTGATTGTTAAAGCTATGCTTACCAATCAAATTCCCCCTTATTATTACGTCACAACATTCCCCCTTATTTATAATCGTTACTTAAGGTTAAATAATGATTAGCGTCTGCTTAACCATACCACTCATACCATCATTTTTAACGTTTAAACGTCTAACAGGAAACTTTAAATAACGTGGATTATTTTAGCGTTTAAACGTCTAACAGGTAACTTTAAACAACGTGGATTATTTTGACGTTTAAACGTCTAACAGGTAACTTTAAACAACGCGGATTATTTTGACGTTTAAACGTCTAATAACTTTAAGCACCATGAATAAGCAAGGGGGTTAGAATATCTGCTGTCAAAACTGGTTTCTTATTTAGGTATTTTTAACGAAAAGAAGAAAATACTGTATACCCGTCACAAATAGTCCCACTGCAAGGAATAAGGCCTTAGTTTTAATAGAGTCAGCTGCATACTACCTTGCTGCCTGTTGATGATTTCGGGCTATTGAATTTAAGTTTCCACAAGACGTCTTCCTTCACCATAAGCCTAAACTAGGCAAGGCTAATTATTTTAGGTCCTGCAGACTTTTTGCTATCCTATCTCATTTGGTCTAGACATTTACTCTATGGCTACGTTCAGACGATGTTATTTTTCCTGTATAACGTACACGACATTTTATCGAATAGAGCAGTGACAGTAGGCTAAAATATTAAATTGTTCACACGGAGTCTATGCGGGAAAATATCGTGTTCGAAATATATTTTTTCCCGTATACCGTCCGAAGTGTCACCGAGGAGGCCGCGTCTCGAAATGATTTTATCGAATACGAGACGCAGTGGCACTTATGTTCATGGTGTATCGTTCACACGAACAAACTTGTCTCTCGTATTCGAGACTCGCGCGTGCACGCAGTTGCCCTTGTGACGTAGCTGCAGCCGGTTGTCAAAATGGAGGACGGATTTCCAATATCGATCGAGTTATTTATTTCTTTAATTAAAGAACAAGCGATAAATCGTGGAAATCGAATGGTCGTCGTGTGAACGACTATCTCGTTTACGGTAAAACCGCATACGTTATAAAATCGAATCCTATAGTCGCCGTCTGAACGTAGCCTATCTGTGTCATTGAGCTTTAGGTTAGCACCAAAAATAGAAAATAATCTGATTTTACTTATACTGTAGATAATGTTTATCCATCTGCAACTATCTAAATCTAATCCTTAAAGTACGCATTTTTCTTTTATCTTCACGCATCTTAGGCTAAGGTTAAGTTTGCTGACATCACTAATTCATAAATAAAAAGTGGTGACGTGTTAGGATTACCAAAAAGCTTATGTGCTACGGGTGACGTCGGCAAAACGTCGTTGTTTATTGATTTTCTGAATTACTGATTAATTCAGTTAGTAAAGAACAGCCAAGCCAATCCATTCTGCTAAAATCTCACCGTGTTAAGTTAGGTGTGATCCACGCGCGCCCCTCTTAGACGTCGCGGGGGGAGTCAAACACCTCACTCCCCCCCCAGACCCGAAGAGGCCCGCAGCGGCGGTCCGGCACCAGTAGGGGTTTGCGGAAGGATCGTACGTTCCCGCGACCCCGTAGGTGTGAGATGGAACACCGGGGTGGTTTTTAGTCAGTAAGAGTCTGACAGACCCCGTCGCCCGCCCCAGGGCGGCGAACATCCATGATTATTATCCACCCCGGAAAAAAAAAAAAAAAAAACAAAAGTGAAGTGAAAAGTGAACTGTCGTCAAATATCGTCAACCCCTAGCATCAGGTGGAATGAAAGCTCACTTGAAGCTCACTTCACTGCCGATCCATTCTGTAAAAATCTCACCGTGTTGAGTTAGGTGAAGTGAACTCGGCGTGCGTACTGGCCGGATCCCCGCCCTGGGACCTCGAGGCGAAAGTACTCGCGTCGTTGTATCGGTGGCGCGAGGAAGCGAGGGCGCGGGGCGAGGGACCGATGCAGCGACACATAGAGCTGCGTCGGTCTCAGCTTCGCGAGGTCCTGGTGGCGGAATGGCGGGACAGGCTTTCACGCCCTACCGCCGGCCTCGTCACCATCGAGGCGGTCCGGCCGGTGCTCGAGCGCTGGCTCGGGAGGAGGCACGGCTCCCTGTCGTTTCGGGTGACGCAGGTGCTCTCGGGGCATGGCTGCTTCGGGAAGTACCTGTGTCGCATAAACAGGGAGCCGGACGCCCGGTGTCACCACTGCGTCGACTGCCGGGAGGACACGGCGCGGCATACGCTGGCAGAGTGTGCCGCTTGGGAGGAGCCACGCCGTGCCCTCATCTCAGAAGTAGGCAGTGACCTGTCGCTGCCGGCCGTAGTTGAGTCGATGGTCGGCAGCGACGAGTCCTGGGACGCGGTGGTTTCCTTCTGCGAGACAGTCGTCTCGCAGAAGGAGGCTGCGGAAAGGGAGAGGGAGATCTCGTCCACTCACCCGGCCCGCAGAAGGCGCACCGGGGGTCGGCGGAGGGCGGACAACGCCCTCTTCCAGCCCCCCTAAATGGGTCCAGGGGCGACGGACTCGGGGACGTCCGTCGCCCCCCACACGCCAGGACCCGGGGTGGCGGCGCGTAGTGTTCCACGCGCGCCCCTTTTAGACGTCACGGGGGGAGTCAAACACCTCACTCCCCCCCAGACCCGAAGTGGCCCGCAGGGGCGGGCGGGCACCAGTCGGGGGTTGCGGAAGGATCGTACGTTCCCGCGACCCCCGGCGTAGGTGTGAGATGGAACACCGGGGTGGTTTTTAGTCAGTAAGAGTCTGACAGACCCCGCCGTCCGCTCCAGGGCGGCGGACATCCATGAGGATTTTCCACCCCGGAAACAAAAAAAAAAAAAAAAAAAAAAAAAAAAAAAAAAAAAAAAAAAAAAAAAAGGTGAAGTGAACTGTCAATATCGCCAACCTCTAGAATCAGGTGGAATGACAGAACACTTGAAGCTCACTTCACTGCCGATCTATTGTGTAAAAATCTCACCGTGTTAAGTTAGGCGAAGTGAACTGTCAATATCGTCAACCCCTAGCATCAGGTGGAATGACAGCTCACTTCAAGCTAACTTCACTAGAGTTTGCATCGTGAGATTTTACAGAATAGACCGGCAGACATGAATGTATGAATGAAAATGTATGTATGAATGTATGTATGTATGCCAGGAGGAAGGCATCCTCCTGCTGCGAAGGAGTAATGCTCGCGAAGGAGGAGGCGGAAATCGTGAGAGAGAGGCAAAATTCGCGCTCTCACGCCCCTAGCCGCCGCAGGTGACGCCCTGAGCATCGGGAATCACAAGCCAATTCCCGGCCACCGTAGGCGAGGGCTTGCGGACGGCGATGGGCAGCTCGCTGTCCGATAAGGACCAGGCCCGGGTCAACGGCGCGTTGTGTTCCACGCGCGCCTCAAATAGATGTCAGCACCAATGACAAGATCTGCTAGGGCCGATGCCTGCCAGTGTTGCGGGAAAGGCCGAAAGGGTTACCGTGGGCCCTGGCACAGGCAACTGAAGGAACACGGGTGGGATTTAGTCAGTAAGAGTCTGACACGCCCTTCCGCTCCACCCAGAGCGGGAGAAGTTATTTGATGATGTACAAACCTCAAAAAAAAAATACATGAACATGTTATTTTTGCCAATGTAAAAAAAAATAAGCTAGCAAGATATCCAGAGTTACGAAAGCTTTCTAAATGCCTTCTTTTCTCAAAGATTCAGGGTTTAGTTCGTGTTTACTTTCTCTTGTAGTGCGGTGCGTTTGTAGTGCGTCTTGGCGGGCACGGGCCGGCCGGTGCGAGTGCTTGAACGGCTAGATTTTGTTTTAAAATTAATAACGAAATTATAAAATATGTTTCGAAAAACAATGCGCCTTATCTTTTGATATAACTTTTACATAGTTTCATGATGGAATCTCTTGAAGGTACACGTTTAAATAGCGATTTAGTGTCATCTATATGTACCTATTTATTTATCCGGCCAATTATTTTAATTCACGTTTCTATCTTCACACAACACTTAACAGCATGATCAATATCCTAAAAGAAAATTGTGCATCATTTACATTTAGCTAGATTTACAGAGGCTTAAGAAAGTTATTAGTAAAGTACAGCAACCTCGCCTTATGTACATTCATATTTTTATCAGTAAGCGTATACCTACACTTAATTTGCTATTTTATCAGTCTACAAGCCTTGTGCCTGATGAGAATTCACATTGGCAAGAATTACGAACTTTCAGAAAAAAAAAATCATCTTCAACTTAACCGCTTTAAAGGATGAAGTCTTTTCATAAATCGTTCCTTAGTGCTCACCTTTGTGGCGGCATCTATAATGCCACATGCAAACTACGCATGATCCTGACGTCACGCAAAATCCTGCATCGCGCAAGCAGAGTTTACCGCGCAACTAGAAAATATACACCAGACACGACACCCGTCTGGTCGGAGGATCCTGTCTTTTCTATGGATGTGTGAGTGAACATTACACCCTGTTCCTCATACCGTCGTTGTTTTAGGAGCTCTTGCGCAAAATTTTATGATTTTAGACCCAGCGGTTTTAACTGTGCGTTGTCTGATTTTATGTTGTATTTAGTAGTTTTTTTTTTTGTTGAAAACAACACGTTTCCAAATTTGCCGAAAAAAATAGCGCTACTCCTATTCCGATAATTAATTCAATTTTCTGAAGTATAGCATAATTATGAATGCTATACTTCAGAAAATTGAATTAACCGTTGGCCCTAGCTGTCATATTTTAGATCATGGACAGTCGTCACCGGTAGTCAGAAGCCCGAAAGTCTGACAACCAGTACACGATAACACCGTGTTACCCAGTAGTTAGGTTGTGGAGTCAGATAGGCAGTCGCTCCATGTAAACTACTGGTATTCATCTGTTTCCGTTTAGACTGGAAGCCGACTGCAACATAGTTGGAAAAAGGCAGGCAGCATGAGCATTATTCAAGCAATTTTTTCACTACTGTTTGTTTTAGAAAATACACTCAAAAACAGATGGACAAACAAACTTTTTCTTTATTGAAAAAGAGATAAATAACACAAAATACCTTGTACTAATTTCATTCAACGCTGCCAACACAAACTTAACCTTACCCCTATTAGCATAAAGCTTAAAAATCAATAACACGCATATGATGTCATTTGATCACCTCCCCTAATGGAAAACTTAATTGACGGGGGTTTTAAAATGGAGGATACAGTGAGAGTAGTGTGGTTTTTGTGTTATTTAGGAAGTTGGAAATGAATACATATTCCGCAAGTAATAAACACTGTTAAGGGGACTACATGAACTAAACGCAATTTGCCTAAAAGTATATGATCCACTGCAGTAAACAAAATCAGAAAAATATATGGTATTCTTCAGGATACTCGTATTATTATGCTAGTTAGATAGTGTGTTGAAAACATAATACAACTAATTTGGTACGATAGAAAAAAGTCACGAAGATACCTCTAAAAATTCTTTTAACGATTAAAATCCATACTAATATACATGCAATCATTCTGGTTTTTTTTCAGATTGTTCTTCAAACTCATACTCAAACTCAAAGCATTTATTTCAAATAAACCAATTACAGGCACTTTTGAATTGTCAAGGGGTCGGTCAGTCAGAAAGATGAAGCTAGTTGCCCATTCCAAAGCGTAGTAGGTACCTATGGAGAAGAACGGGCAAGAAACTCCATGGACACTTTTTTAAATCAAAATATTGTTACAATAGAGTGGTTACATCATTCATGTTGTAATTATACATGTGAGAACGATGTAGAAAGACGTGCACGTTAAAAGCGTCCGTAATAAAAAGATAAAAACAATTATGGAATTAAAATAAGCCGTGGCAGCTAAGAAATGACCAGTGCCTACTGACGGCGCCCGTTCACGAACATGACGTATGGATCAGCACCATTCAGCTCAACCATTTTGAAGGGAACTCAATGATCCAATACACACGCCACCACCAGCGACACATTTGAGTGAGCATGACATACTCTCAGCCGCCAGGGCACATTCAAGTCAATGAATGTATGTGTATTTTCGAATGCTAATTAATTAGTTTACGCGCCCTTGTGGAGCAGGACCAGCCCTGAGCCAAGCATTTTTGTCAGCGATATAATCCCCCAACTTATAATATGCCTGGCTGTATAGTGTGCGTTTTATACAAGATTTAAATTTCGTTTCATTCAGTTGGAGTATGTGGGGAGGTATTTTATTGTAACATTTTAAACAGTACCCCATGAAGGATGAGTCTACTTTAGCCAGTTGAAACCTGGTTGAACTAATTGGTCCCTATTTCTAGTCCTATAATTGTGTCTTTCACCTCTTTTACTGAAAAGATTTAAATTTTTCCTTACGTACATGATGTTTTCATAAATATATTGACAAGGTACCGTCATGATGTTAATGTCTTTAAACAGTTCCCTTAGAGAATCGCGCCTGCGGAGGCTGTATATTGCTCTGATAGCTCTTTTCTGCAGAATAAAAATAGACTCAATATCGGCAGCCCGTCCCTATAATAAAATACCGTAAGACATGATACTATGAAAATAGCTGAAATAGACTAGCCTCGCGGTATCTACATTAGTAAATTGACGGATTTTTCTTACAGCATATGCTGCTGAACTTAGCCGTCCTGCAAGAGATGTTAAATGAGGACCCCATTGCAGCCTTGAGTCTAGCGTTATTCCCAGGAAAACAGTTTCATCGACAAATTCTAGTTTCTCGTTATTCAATACTATGTCACAATCACTACTTTTAACATTCGGTAAAGCAAATCTTATGCATTTAGTTTTTTTTCCCATTTAATACTAAATTATTAGCAGTGAACCAATTATGTACCTGCAGTAGGGCATTATTTACGTCGTCAAGATTTGATGCACGTCTATTTATCTTAAAGATTAAAGAAGTATCGTCAGCAAATAATACCATTTGTGGTTGGTTTTTAAATAAATGGGGTAGATCATTAATATATACTAAAAAGAGGAAGGGGCCTAATATCGATCCTTGTGGAACACCCATTTCTACTTTTAAATGAAGTGAATTGATACCATTTATTTGCACTTTTTGTAGTCTATCATTTAAATAAGAATGTACTAAACTAAGCGCGAGTTTACCTAGTCCGTAATGCTCAAGTTTTAAGAGCAAGGTTTCGTGATCAACGCAGTCAAATGCCTTGGAGAGGTCACAAAAGATCCCTATGGCATCTTGGGCCTCCTCCCACGCTGTAAATATGTGTTTTAATAAAGTGACACCGGCGTCAGTCGTACAACGTCCTTTGGTGAAACCATATTGCTGATCGTGTAAGATTTTGTTGGTGTTAAAATGATTAAGCATTTGATTGAGCATTACCTTTTCGAACACCTTGCTGAATACTGGCAACACAGATACTGGTCTATAAATTGTTGGTGTCTTTGCTGTCCCCAGATTTAAAAAGTGGTATAACCTTACTGTATTTCATTAAATCCGGGAAGACTCCTTGATCTACACACAAATTAAATATTCAAGCAACATATTAACATTATAGTGTTTTTTTTTATCCAATCAATACATTTTTTGTAAATAGAGAATCATATATCGTATATCTTCATATTTTGCAATAAATTACCAGCTTTGCGTCATCGCGCTTCCCTTTCTTTTCTATGCAGTCCGACAGTGACCGCGCTTTAGCTGTTATCAGCCCCTTAAGGAGCAGTGGTGGCCCAGTCGTACTAACGGTCGCGACTTACGAGTTGTAGGTCGTAGATTCGAACCCAGACAGGGGCTTTACTTTGTGTAAATTGTTTCATTTCAACTTTGTATAAATACTTTTAGTCTTTAGTGGAAAAGTGTCAATAAATTGCGTGTTTAATGGTGAAAAAGAACTCGGCGTAGAACTCATTTGGGTCACATATATTATTAAAACACATAATTTATTGGCCAAATGATTAGATTTCTCTTAATTTTTCATGTAGGTAATTTGCCTAAAACTTATTTGAATTTTTGTAAAGGCCTGTCGGAGCAAAAAGTTATTTTTTGTCCACTGTGATCAGATGGCGACTAATTTAAATTAATTTGTGTAAGTAATCACAATTACAAAAAATAATATGCTGTTTTTATACAAGTGGCAGAAGAAGCTGTCACTCGGGTTGGTTCAATGAAAATATTTGACAAATCAAATAACCCAAAAAGACTTAATAATCTGACTTCGAGTTATTTTTTATTGCATGCACTGCATGCATTTTAATGGCACTTAAACGTAACTGGCGATATGTGAGTGTATTATAGGTATACCTCTGCCTGTCCCTTCTGAGCATACAAGCGTGATGTTATGTTATGCCAAAAATCGTGAATCGGACCAGCTCAGCAAACCTATTCCTTCTTTATCGTGAGAGCTATAAGTACGCGAAACGTTTGGCAATTTATTTTTACAAAAAAGAAATAACTGACTACCAAAAAAAGCACTACAAAGTAAAAATAACTTTAATGTCGGAAGTCGGTGTCTTTGCATCTGTATTTTAGTTTTTTCCACCGACTTCCGAAATTAAAGTTATTTTTCACTTTGTAGTGATTTTTTTGGAAGTCGGCTGTTTCTTTTTTGTAAAAAAGTTTTTTTATTTTTTACTTTTTAGCTATGGTACCCTAACCTATACCGCACCAATTCGAAAACGGTCATCTTACACGTCCACGCCCGGATAAAGGCGGTTTTATTTTAAAAGAAAAGAAAGTATTTTTTTTTAAACCGCTTGTCTAATTTCTATAAAATTTATATGGGGCCACCTCTGAAGTATGACCTACCAAACAAAAACAGAATCATCCAAATTAATTCATAATTGGCGGAGTAATCACGTAACAAACATACAAAAAAACAAAACATACTGCCGAATTGAGAACCTCCGCCATTTTGAAGTCGGTTAAAAATAGATTAGCCAATATTTTCGTAGCTTGTCTGACTGCCCGGTGTGCTGGATTTATAAAACTGTAGCTACAAAAAAGTCCTAGAAGTGACTTTATTGGTGATATTTTTATTATTATTCTTTATTTTAACATAACCACTAACATTGACATAGGTACCTATCAACTTATTAATATAAATATTGTACACCCCATGGGTATGTTACAGTGATACATGAATAATATTGTAAGATCTCTCTATTTACCTGTGACAAACAATAAATAAATGAATTGAATTGAATTGATTCTTCAGAAAGGTCAGGAGCGAAGTACTTGCAACCGGCGTGTGTGTGTGAGATGTATGAATGTAATCGAGGCAAAAGGAGCATGTAAGGATCGTAGCCGGTGGTGATCCTGCTTACCCCCATGGAAACAAAGAAGAAAAAAAAGAAAGGAAGGAAGGAAGAAAGGTTGAGTTTATATTTGTTTGTATACACGGTGTGACGTAAGTAGTCGTTCACCGTTCAGGATTCGATGAACCAGATAATTAACTATAACAATTAAAAATTTTAACCGTTTTTACCCAAGGGTTTCGAAAATATTTCCTTTTTGTCTTTTATTTACGAAATTTCTACCTTTTATTACAAATTTGTTTGTAGTACTGCTGAATACTAGAGCTATCATGATAAATTATGATTTTTTATGTAAATTCAGCTCTTTTGAAGAAAAAAATGGTTCTTCTCTAATTTTCACCCTAATTTTTAACACACCATCAAGTTCAAGAGCGATTTTTGTAAAAAAAACTTACTACTAAAAATTGTTAAAATGTTTAATTGTTATAGTTAATTAACTGGTTCATCGAATCCTGAACGGTGGACCACTACTTACGTCACACCCTGTCATATACAGGGTGTGGCGTAAGTAGTGGTCCACTTACGTACGTCCGTAGCGTAGGAACAAAAACAGGGTCAATGATATAATAAAACTAATAGGCCATGAAACAATCTTGCATTTTGAATAAATACTACATTTTATTAACACTTTTTTGTGTATTTTTTACATAGTTTTATTATTCATTACAATAAAAGTGCTGTAGGTAGGTACTTACTTAATAATAAAAACTCCATAAAATAGTCGTTCACCCAGCTTGAAAACTATTTTTAGGATTTCTATTTTGACAAAATAAGCAATTAATTGACTAGAACATTAAGACGGCTTTTTAATAGTTTTAATTTGACTAGAATATTTAAGACTTAAGCTCTTTTTAATTAAGTAAATAAAATTGCTTGAGATGGGATGTTTAACTATTTCTTGAAATAGAAATAAATTTTAAATTGATATAAAATTATGTAAGTATTAAGTATCACAAATAAGTATAATTTATATAACTTATCTTTTTTATAAAACATTTTCACAAAAGCGATACAATTCTTTAATATGACAACGCAACATTTCTTTCGGATAAAAATTGAGAAATTAATCTTTAAATCGGCCATCTTCATTTCCATACCCATCTCTTACAAAAACATATTATCTGCATAGCTTTTCACAACCATTCGACAGGCTTCCGAATCGTAAATTACACATTTCGGTTAACTGATGTGCCTAATTCCCGATCGAGCAAATAGCCGTCGGAAGAATAGCGGTCGTCGATTTGGTTTTAACTGTCAACATTTTCGGATTTGTGAACAGCGTTAAGCCTCCTTCGATAACATTGATTGGTGTTCGATTCGGCACGGAAGCGGATCGAATGTTTGCAGTTTTGCAGGTCACAGTTCTAAAGTATCAGTGAAAAGTAACGGATCAATTAAATCAGTGAAATATAAATAAAATGGATAAAATTGGTTTTATTTTACACAGTGATTATTGTTGTTATTATTATTAATTCTTTATTAATTTAATTATAGCCAAGGTTTTTGAACGCCGGTTCATCGTTGAGGTTGTGCTCGAAGAATGGACTCTCCCGGAAGATCACAGATGCATCGGCTATGTGCATTTGTCTCTTGCCATATCTGAAAGAAACATAAAAAGTTGTGAGAAATTAGTAAAAAAAAACAAAATTCAAAGTCATTTATTCAAATAAGGCTGAGAATCGACACGTTTTGATCGCCAAAATTACATAAGACTATCCCACAAAACGCCCGCCCTTCTCCACTTCCCAGCGCTTTAGCTAGAAAAATAAGAACTGGCGCAACAAACTCTCCTGCACCTCAGCTGTTTGTGAAGTTAGAAAAACTTGATTCTATACAATACATACTATTCTAACTATCACTAACAGGCTAGAACTACAGGAAATCTTAAACCATCATCATGAATTAGTTAGTCAACATCATGAAGTATTCTGCCTATCCTATTATTAAAACGAGTTTGATGTGCACATTTTATAGGTATTTAAGGACACGTTGTCAAACTCAAATTTAAAGCATTTACAAGTATATCAATTATCAGGCACTTGAATTGTCAAGGAATCGGTCAGAATGAGCTAATTGCCCATTCCAAAACGTAGTAAATTCGTATGGAGAAGAATTGGCAAGAAACTCCATGGACACTCATGTCTACCTTATATCTCTACTTTTACAACCCGGCCTCTGGCGTATAGTTTAAATAACTACTACGACACTACCTTCTTGATGTTACAAAAAACTTCCAATGTTAGAAAGTTTCGTACAAAGTAAGTAGATGGCGTTGTTCAATTTACTTCGAATAGAGACATCTAACGACAAGTAGTGAAACTAAAAGCCTGCCAAACAGTTTACCGCCGCAACAAGTAAGTGCTACTAGGAAAAAAAATACGTAACTTTAAAAGCTTTTTTAGTGATGATTACACACCGTTTGTTAGTAATGGAATAAGAATTAATTATGTAAGATAAAGGAAAACTAAAACATATTAATGCCGCCCAACGTGGGACTACTTAAATTAATGGCACCCAAGATGGGACTAATGCAGTAACTTAAAACTCCTGACTTTTCGCTCGCATATACATAATAACACTTCTAAATCGTTGTTATACTTAGAAATCACTAAGTAAAATCATACATAACAAATATATTTCCAAAAAATATATTCTCAGAAATGGCGCCCAGCGTGGGAAACAATTTAAGTATGTAGTGTTATTGAAGAACCAAATTTCTATGATAACGGTCTTTAATTTAAGTTGTACAGTAACTCAAGTTACGGTTTTAATGTATATACTATTTTAAATATCCAGAGTACAAAACTTTAAATCGTTAATATTTTACCCACGTGTTTGTTTCGAGATTTTGCCACGTGATGGGCTCATGGATTAAAGCTCCGTTAAGAGTTCCGAAACAAATGCATAACTTAAATCTACAGTAAAACATTGTGTAGAGTCACTTATTAAGTGATCTGTCTCACCTTCCTCTCCCATGCACAGAGTAATACTCCTGAAGCTCCTTTAGATAGTTGGAGATCTGCTCAGCGGTGTCAAAACGCTCGGGGCGGCGGGGGCGCGGGTACTGCGCCTGCGTCGCGCATGATAAAATGGCGGAGAGCAGTAAAATGGCAGAGAGCAGGAAACGCATTTTAACTGGAAGAAATAGAGAGTCAGATTTAATAAAAAACTACTAGATTATATTGGGGCGTGGAGAAAATCGGAACTAATGCCGCCATCTTGTTTTGTTAATACAATTTCTGTGACAATTTCACAACATGTTTACCAACAATGCCCCTGTCAATGTCATTCAGGCGCGAAAACGTTCTTGTAGCACTAATAGGGACATTTACACCATATACGAGTACGTTTGTCATCATTATCATTGACTGTTTGGTTTGACAGTGCCGAGTTTAGATACTGTATTTTGTGTTATGATTCTCTTTCGCATAGAATCATTTCGGTCACTATTGCTATTAATCTGTCCCACTTTCATCATATTCACAAATAGATTTGTATCATCCACTGATGTAAATACTTGGACTTATGTGTCTCTTTTGTATCATAAACTCATGACTTTTTATTTTATGTATCTGCAGGATAATTTTAATCATTATCATGGTCCATAACCCGACTTAGCCCAGCAGAGAGAATACTAGACTAGTTATTAAATGTTTAATAAAAATTAAAAAAATACACTGATGAAACTTCTCATACTATTAATTAAGGGAGAAGTTCACCTAACTTTAGCACCTAGAATAAGTCTTGCCTTGAGATATTTTTTAATTTTTGACAGTTTTTCGTACTAGAACTGTCAGACATCATTTTTTTTCCACAGATAAAAGATATCTGACTTTGGTAAAATCAGCCCTAAAATGTACTTACAAAAGATATAAATAATTAAAAAAATAACATAATTATGTATCCTAACTTAATTAAATCTACATATCAACAAACTAATACCAGTTTTGTTTGATAACAGTTAGTAAAATATGGTCTGTCATTCCTGCTTTTCACTTTAGTTTTAGTTTTTAACATAGGAATTAGATGGTTGTGCTAACTAGTTACTGACTAGTAAAATTTAGTCAAAAAATTCTACACGAAAGATTTTCTCCTATAAGTAGGTACCTACCAAAGCTGTATTTTACATGCTAGCGAACCTTGACGGAGATGAAATTATGTAGTCATATAATAAGCGTTATAAGCTTTCCTTCACAACTAGTACATTTAATCAGCAGGAAATCGGGTATTATCAGAGGCATTAGCACGAAGGCGCGACGCCTAAACGTAACGCATATTTGAATTAATTTTTAATCGAAAATGCAACTATCCCTCGATTTCAGGTAATTGCTTTGATTAAAGGCAGTGATGCGACAAAGCGCAGACCTGTGTGTGTACGTAACTATCAGTAGTACGCATTCGTGTTGTGCCGTACTGCACGCGTGGCATGACCAACATAGAAACGAATTTTGTCGACGGAAGAATAGATAAAATGACAGGTTGTAGACGGATTTCTAAAGACATCTTTCATTTGACATTTCTTCACTCTGACAATTTTTTTTTTAATATAGTAGATCTTAGATAGAGAGAGAGATGGAGTAGATTTAGCAGATCTTTTACACGTCAATATTTTAAAACTAGATGGCGCCGGCATTTCCTAGCTGACTGATCCCGAGAAGAAATTGTTAGAAACGAGTTTTGTCGACGGAAGAATAGATAAAATGACAGGTTGTAGACGGATTTCTAAAGAAATCTTTCATTTGACATTTCTTCACTCTGACAATTTTTTTTTTTTAACATAGTATATCTTAGATAGAGAGAGAGAGAGAGATGGAGTAGATTTAGTAGATCTTTTAAGACACTTTTACACGTCAATATTTTAAAACCAAATGGCGCTGGCATTTCCTAGCTGACTGATCCCCGAGAAGAAATGTCGAAACAAACTGAGAGGTCATGGTCTCTTTATAAGTCCAAACATTGTATTGTTAGGATTTTATGTGAGTCTAACAATGCAGGGCCATGTCTGGAAGGGTGTTTTGAAGAAAGAGCCATTGCAGCTTTGAGTTGACCTGTCCTAAACTCCTAGCAGACGGATGCATGCATCAGTCATCGTGTAGCTCAACCCTATTTTAGGGAGCTCAACGACCCGTCACACGACGCTACCAGATCTGCAGGACATTTGCGTAGGCCGTATATAAAATACTCAAAACCGCCAGACAGCTATAAAGTCATGTATTCTATCTAGCCTGCATGGTACTCACATTCACAATCCATTTTCTTTTTAATATCATCAAAAATTATCCAAAATTAATTCCAAAACAAAACACAAAATATACAAAACAAGTACACAAAATGTACAAAATGGCCATTTCATTAATTTTACCTATTCTATCTGTCAGTTTGTCTATTCTTCCGTCGACAAAACCCGTTTCTATGGTGGTCAACCTACGCGTGCTGTCGGAGCTATATTTATTTTATTAACTTTTTAGAATTATGTGAAAACTGTGTAAAAGGTAAGAAATCGTTGCGTTTACAGTTCTATTTATATGCAAATAATACATTGGAAACTTGCAGGACGTTATTTTCATTGTAAAATAACTGTAAGCATTACGGTTACTTACTTTTTAAACACTTTCACGTAATTCTAAAAAGTAAATTAATCAGATTTTTAAAATATAGCCCCGATTAAATGATAAAAATTGAAAACCACGAAATATGACACTAAATTGCGACGTTGCCACTCATAAGGTATAAACGCTCTTAAGTGATTGACTGCTGCGCAACGTGTCGCGGGTTCGATTCCCGCACGTAACAAATATTTGTAAGGCCTACAAGTAGTTTTTCCGGGTCTGGCTGTTGTGTATGTCAGTTTAAATGTTTCTAAACGCACCCACAATACAGTAGAAGTCCCTAGAGTGGAGTAAGATAAAAAATAAAAAATGTTAATTTGTTTAAAACACATAAATCATAATTTTATTATTATAATATCTTAGTTGTTGCAATATTAAATGACTGTATGATTGATCTTTTGATACTCATCTTGTTTTCAGTTTATTATTCCTGACACGAACTTTGCAATAATAATTAAAACTAAAATGTAATTTGACTTTTTGTTATACTAATTTATTTATTTTCTTATTTTTACTTATTTAAAACATGTTTGTATTGTATCCATTGACATACATAATATTGTAGCTAGTGATATTTGATGTAATATTATGACATTTTTCTATTTATTGAGATTCAAATGATTTGACATTAATTTGTAAAATGGAATTATAATAATATTCTAATTATTATTTAAAATGATATTACTTGATTATGATTTACCCCTGTGATAGTAGAACATGGAGATCTAACTTCTATGACAACATCTATGTACCAATTATTTACCCATGTTTGCAAAGAAATAAATGATTTCATTTAGTTTATGCGCCCTCGTGGTGCAGGACCAGCGCTGAGCCAAGCATTTTTGTCAATAATGTAACCCCCAAACTTATAATATTCTTGGCTGTATAGTGTGCGTTTAATACAAGATTTAAGATTCGTTTCGTCAAATACTAATCAATTAGTTTATGAGCCCTTTTTCGATCCGATTCAGAAAATTCTTTCACACAGGATTGCCGAGTGTCATAAGATATGTCATATTTTATGTTAAAACAAGAAATTTGACGCAGATGAAGTCACGAGCTGAAGCTAACAATTTATACACGTACCTAAACAGTACCTACGTAAACACCCGACATGAATGCGTGGTGGCGCGTAGCAGCTATCATAATCACGTCGAAGCTATGTTAGGAAATAATCCGTCAATATCACGAGTTCCAGTTCAGTGCCGAGCCCTCGTGATACCAGACAATCAGATTATGTGTTCCGACTGTAGCTTTCGATAAGTTGCGCAACAGATTTTTATTGTTTTTCAACAGATTTTAGCCCACCACGACCTCTGTCTGCACAAAGCATAGGTAACTAAATAATTAAAGACGTGAGTGCGGTGCCTGCTCTCAAAACGATGAAGGAAAACATCGAGAGGAAACCGGCATGTCCTAGAACCAAAAATTCGAAAGACATGTGACATCTACCAACCCGCACTGTGCCGTGGTGGATTACGGCCCACTCCCTCTCACCGAGAGGAGGCCTGTGTCCCAGCAGTGGGAACATTATAGGCTGATGACGATGATGATGTGCGATGGCTCAGTTAAGGCACTTGCTGGAGTGTCTCATTAATCAAAAACTTGCACTTTTTAGGACCCTAATGAACGACATCTGCTGGGCCAAAGTTACTTATAAAATAAAAAAGAACTAAAGATTTAAAGAGAGAGAGAGTTTAAGTAGGCATAATTCTAGTGTCATACGGTTTATACTTAAATTTTGGCGACTGTGTAAGTCCAAAGTTAATTTTTATATTGTTATGGAAGCTGTTGGTGTGCCTTTATTAGTAAATAATATTTAATAGTATTGAAAGATATGGTGCTTAGCGTTATAAACATTGTTGGTATCAACTTCCATCTAGTGGGCCTATTAATATCGATCGAAGGTAAATCGGAGGCATTTCCGCATATTTTCATTTCAATTCTTTTCCAATGCGCCATTGTTAGCTGTAGGCCTCTGGTGAGTTAGCTTTTTGCTCCGGTCCGGCAAACCGGGCATAAATCGGGCGCTCGGCCTACTTTGTAACTACATATTTCAAAGGACAATCCCAAACTACATTTCCAATTCAATATCACAAGTGAGCATACGTCTAGTACGTCAATCTGTGGTACTTCCATATCTATACCTTCTATTTACCTACATATTATAAATTAAAGTCACTTGCCGTGCCTGTCTGTGTGTCCGCGTTGTTCATATCGTGTCTGTCAGTGTGACCACGCTGTTCATTTCGTGTCTGTCAGTGTGACCGCGCTGTTCATATCGTGTCTGTCAGTGTGACCGCGCTGTTCATATCGTGTCTGTCAGTGTGACCGCGCTGTTCATTTCGTGTCTGTCAGTTTGACCACGCTGTTCATTTCGTGTCTGTCAGTGTGACCGCGCTGTTCATATCGTGTCTGTCAGTGTGACCGCGCTGTTCATATCGTGTCTGTCAGTGTGGCCGCGCTGTTCATATCGTGTCTGTCAGTGTGACCGCGCTGTTCATATCGTGTCTGTCAGTGTGACCGCGCTGTTCATATCGTGTCTGTCAGTGTGACCGCGCTGTTCATATCGTGTCTGTCAGTGTGACCGCGCTGTTCATATCGTGTCTGTCAGTGTGACCGCGCTGTTCATATCGTGTCTGTCAGTGTGACCGCGCTGTTCATTTCGTGTCTGTCAGTGTGACCGCGTTGTTCATTTCGTGTCTGTCAGTGTGACCGCGCTATTCATATCGTGTCTGTCAGTGTGACCGCGCTGTTCATATCGTGTCTGTCAGTGTGACCGCGCTGTTCATATCGTGTCTGTCAGTGTGACCGCGCTGTTCATTTCGTGTCTGTCAGTGTGACCGCGCTGTTCATTTCGTGTCTGTCAGTGTGACCGCGCTGTTCATATCGTGTCTGTCAGTGTGACCGCGCTGTTCATATCGTGTCTGTCAGTGTGACCGCGTTGTTCTTCTAAACTACTCAACAGATTTTGATTTTTTTTTTATTCCGAAAGGTGTAAGTATGACGCGTGGTGAAGTTATGCATCAATATTAAACTTAGATATAGCTCAGAAATCGCACAGATAGCACTCGTGCGAAGCGGGCGCGGATCACTGGTACCTATTATAAATTAATGTCCCGACCCGTCCCGAATGTACGACCCTTAAGCGCCGAGTGAAAGGAAAAAAAAGTCAGAAAGAACGGTAAGCGAAAACCGGCGTAATAGGCCCGGAAATTTGGCTGTTATTTTAGTATATTGTGGTGACTTACGACTTCCACGCGAACGAAGCCGAAGTGGCGAGCAGAAATTTGTAATACATAATTTTCGATGTTTTGTCAAGGTGCGTGTGTCGCTAGTTGTGAATTAAAATAAATATTTCATATGTGGAGTTTGTTACTCTACTTCTTCCCAACTAAAACCCTGGGAATTGGTAAAAGGCGGGCGTTTTGGGAGTTTCGTTATTCTTGACTTTTGAAAAGTGCGGTTTCCCAGCAGCCTAATTTGAATAAACGACATTTATTGTCTCTCCTTTTCCCTTAATAATCCACCCAAAAGTTGTCTTTAAAAAGATCGCTGCGATAGGACCGCCCGTTGTTGTTACCTTTGTAAATTTTCTTTAGTTTTTATTGCACAATTTATTACTTTTATATCTATAACTTTTATGGTGTACTGTATAATAAGAACTATTATATTCTCTTCAATGTTTAATTTATTTCGAACTCGTCCACAACATAATCGTTAACTACTCACATTTTAAACAAAACAAAAATACCCGTTGATAATTAAATTGCCAGAATGCCTGTAGTCCATAATTGTCGAGCGCTATGCACACAATGGCGCCATGTTTGTAAAGCTCTCGATCGGACCAAAACGTTAGTGTTAAAATTAACAATGCACTTTATGCTACGTGTGATCAGAGGAGTGACGTGAGTTTTCCAGATTACTGAGAGGTAAGGTTACCCCGACTTACGAGTTGTAGGTCGTGGGTTCGAAACTAGGCAGGCGCTTTACTTTGTGTGATTTATTACATCACCACTGCCAGGCCTCCGTCACTCCATGTACTTGCGCGCTATAATTACCTACCGCTCGAGCGAGCGCTCTCGGACCGTTTGCGGTCCAAATTCAGTGCGGTTTTCACAAGCGAAGCGCACGCACGTTGCTCAATTTTATAATCGTTCCGTTCGTTCGTACGCGTACCTACGATGCCGCCTGGTAACTTATGTGCTGTAGATGGGTGCAAATCAAGCAAAAGAAGGGATAAACACCTAACATTTCTAAAAAAATATATAAAAATAAAACACATGTAACTTTTAAAGTTTTTTATTTTACCTACACAGTGACCTATATAATTATCTTTTATCTAGACGTATTGCACAGTCAGCACTCAGCACCAATTTATAAAAAAAATATTTTATGAACGATACAATTTTAAACTATGTACCACCTATAGTCAGACAGAAGTAGTCAGATCAGAACATATTCACAGTTCTCAATAACAGACACTAAAAGCTATATTAATTTAATTTTATCGAAGAGGCAGCCCTGCGATTGCTGTAGGATCGCGCGGTGCGAAGCAATCACAACTGTACGCTTGAGCATTTAGGCACATTTTAGCATGCAGTGGTTGCTGAGGCGACGGAGTAGGCTATTATCTCAATAGGTATTGGAAATTTTCTACTGAGTGAAGTATCTGTTACGTAGTAACTATTTAGTAATCTGTGCCACTGCTCCCAAAACAGTGAAGTAACAAATAGTAAATGTCCTAAACCCAAAATACACACGAGGCCCGCGTGATGGAATACGGCCCACTCCCTCTTGAAGAGATGAGGCGTGTGTCCCGGCAGTGGGAACGTTATAAGCTGGTTAAAATAAAGAAAGACCGGATATCTTTACCGTGACTGAAAGACCGAGTCCGTAACTCTGAGATCCGACATAGGTCCGAAATGAAGGTGGGCAGAACAGTTGGCTAGACCTGGTAATGGCAGATGGAGCAGGGCCCTAACGGTATGATCACCGAGGAACGGTAGAAAGAGAAGACGAGCTACAGAAGATCACGGGGAAGACCGGGATGAGACTCGCACATACCAAAGAAGCATGACACAAAAGGGAGGAGGTCTGTAGGTACTCAGCAGAAGGGGGGACAAAGCTGCCAATGTTGATGGCGATGAAGGCTAAGAGAAAAAATCTCAAATAGCCTCCCAGGAATATACAGCGTGGCGCTGTAATGGCGACATTAATTTAACACACGTAGGTATACGGTTTCGCGTTTTCGTTTTAAGAACATATTTTAATTTCAATAAACATTATAATTTATTGATTGATTTATTTAAAATTTTCTAAAATAGCATCTTGGAGCAACCTGTACTTAAAGAACTCTAGCGCAGAGGTTATTTGCCGGGGTAACCGATCATAACATCGCATGAATTAAATTAAAACGAATAACGTACAAAGAGTAGGCGAATTGAAGGAAAGAGACAGCCCTGTCCTGTGAGTGGCGCAGGCGGTAGTTTTCAATTTACGAATTATATTATTTTAATATATTTTTTATGATTACTGGCCACTACCCCTACCCGTGTGTTAAATTAATGTCGCCATTGTAGCGACACGTTTTATAGCGAGTCGGAATTTCTTTCTCTTGCTGCTAGCGATTTATATTTTTTGTGTAGGTACTTGAATAGCTGATCGATTCTGTTTTTCGTAATGTCACAGGTATCTGGTGGCGGGGTATAGCGGCGGTAATTTCGTAGCACACAATATCAATGCCTTTCATTTTGACAGTTCAACAACATTCATTGCGTTATTTACGTTGATGCGTAGACGAATGTTTCAAACATGTGAAGCAATGAATTAGCAATTTACAAGTTTGTTCCACAATTTCGGTGCAGATCAAGAATTGGACAAGACTAGTTAGCATTTCCCAGTACCCGCCGTACGTTGTCCAATTTTATTGTCCCAGTACTTAGATTTTCTAGTTTTGTAGTCCATTCCTCCCTGAAATGAAAGGGAACGAAGTCCTTAAAAATACTGTCATTTCGATTTTTGTATTTTTTTAAATTGGTTAAGACAACTTTTGACCACTGTCTCACCTAAGCGATGGGTGCATTCTTGCTGAGAAGTAGCCTATTTATTCGAGATTTAAGATTTTCACGTCGGAACTTGATAGTTCCTTGATATGAACTCAGAACCCGACAAGGAACTCCGGCAAGAAGTTCCACTCCTTAGCAAAACGCACAATGGTCGTGGTTGCTAATCGTTGGAACATCCATCGTGAGTTATAGCGGTGTCCTATACTATATTGTAGTCTGTGTCGGTGTCGCATCGCCATTCGCTTGGTCGTTCGATGACGAAAAGTGCTTAAAGCAATTCCAACGTGCACTCAAAAATAATCTATGCGCAGAAATAGTCCCCTTTGAGTTTTATTGTAGACTAAAAAGATTAACTTTTACTACACTAGCACTACATATATTCCCAACACTAATTACCACTATCGTGGGTTGTAAACTAGTGCTGTTCTCATCGATTACAAAAGTCAGACATATGAAAGCGATCCTTCTATCAGCTATATCGATAATATAAAGTTAGCTATCGATAGTACCAGATTAATGTGATTAATTGATTATCTTAATCATTTTTTTAATAATTAATCTTTTAAGTCTTGTGTGAGCTCTGATATATCAATTAGTTAGGAGTGTTTACTGTCGCTTGTAAAAATGTGAGTGGTTTTCTGAGGTCTCAGGGAATTGGACTATCATGGTTTATGGTGTCATGGCGCGGTAGTGGTTTTGTTTAAGAGCGGCATATTGATTATGAATCAAACTCAAACTCATAGCATTTATTTCAAATAAACCAATTACAGGCACTTTTAAATTGTCAAAGGGTCGGTCAGTCAGAAAGATGAAGCTAGTTGCCCATTCCAAAGCGTAGTAGGTACCTATGGAGAAGAACGGGCAAGAAACTCCATGGACACTCTTTTAAATCAAAATATTGTTACCAAAAAGTGTTAACATCATTCATGTTGTAATTATACATGTGAGAACGATGTAGAAAGACGTGCACGTTAAAAGCGTCCGTAATAAAAAGATAAAAACAATTATGGAATTAAAATAAGCCGTGGCAGCTAAGAAATGACCAGTGCCTACTGACGGCGCCCGTTCACGAACATGACGTATGGAATTGCAATACCTAGTTTCTAATATAGATACACTGCATATTTAGCGACTGTCTCGTTGCATGAGGTCCTGGGTCGATTCCCGAGTCGTTGTTATTGGGTTTTCCATCAGGAATTTCTCAGTAGCAGCCCACAGTCTGGATGTCTGCCTGGTTGATGGCAATATTGTTCGTCGAATCGTTGAGCTCCTTAAGTTCTGAGTTGAGCTGCACGGTTACTGACAAATGCGTGCACTGGCTGGACAGGTCCACTCAATCTGTGTGGTTCTTTCCTCAAAAGACCATTTCAGACACCAATCTACGTGGTGACCAAGATTATGTCTGGACTTTAAAAGAGACTGTGACCTCTGAGTTTGTTTCGGCCTTTCTTCTCAGAGTAGTCAGATAGCAAACGCCGACCCCATCTAGTTTAAAAAAAAATATGATTGACGTGTAAAAGTGTTTGTTCAAACCTCCTTACAGAAATAAAATCATTTATCATTTAATAGACTCGCCCCATATTACAAGCCACTTAAAACGTAACTGGCAAAATGTGGGTGTACTATAGGTAAGTACATGTCTGCTTAATTCTTCGGGGATGACAGGCGTATGTTGTGTAAAATAATACTGAATTAAGTTTTGAAATATCGCTCTATAATGCACTTAAACATTGATTACGAATTGCCTTAATTAATATTGAAACACTGAAGTAAAAAAACATTTGGAATGTTTCGTTTAAAAAAAAAAATGCTTTTTTTACACCGACAGGTTGAATACACATAATTTAGACGTATTCCACATTGGGCACCCGCGTAAACGACATATCAGTGAAAGGCACCTGAAGTGTTCCACATACGGTACCTATCGATATTTTTCACAGGTGCCGTTTTTGGAATAATTTATTATTTAAATTTTATACGACAAATTGTACCAACGGATCAGTAGTTACAAGACGTGTTGGGGCGTTTATTTTTGTATAGGATGTCAAATTTAGTGCTATAATTTAAATTAAACATCAATATTTTAGTGCACTATTGAGCGATATCTCATCATTTAATTGAGTAATATTATATTAAGTAATCAAAACAGCGAAATATTTGGCAGATATTTGCGACGTTACTAATTTTCAGAATTCAACATGAAACGGTTCATCTGTCTTTTTACATTGGCGTGTACAGCTAGCTTATAACTAAGATCAATCAATCTGCCTAGCCTTCTCCCAATCTCAACTATGTTGGGGTCGGCTTCCAGTCTAACCGGATGCAGCTGAATACCAGTATTTTACACGGAGCGACTGCCTATCTGACCTCCACAACCCAGTTACTGGGTAACACGATACCCCTTTTGGTAACTGGTTGTCAGACTTTTCAGCTTCTGACTGACACCCGTACTAGCTATAACGATGATATAATACTTAAAATATATATAATACTTAAACAATAATGAAACAATAAATAGAGAAAATAGCATCAAATTTTTAGGCTTAACGTTAGATCAAAAATGTAATTGGGGAGTCCATATTGACAACCTATGTAAAAGGATAAACAGCTTCGTATACGCGCTAAAACAGCTACGCAAAACAGCAAATGAAGAAGCTGCACTCAACGCCTACCATGGCTATGTAGCGTCTGTACTGAGATACGGCTTACTCCTATGGGGTAACTCGACACATGTCCCAAGAGCCTTCATAGCACAAAAAAAAATGTCTGAGAGCAATTGTTGGGATACCTCCATATGAGAGCTGCAGACCAGTTTTTAAAAAGCTAAAGATTCTAACTCTAGCATGTATGTACATTTTAGAAACAGGAATTATCGTTAAAAAAAATTACACTTCTTCTCAACAGTAACAGAAAACAATCGATTTACAAAAAGGGACCCCACTAAGTTAAAAAACCAATTTTGCAACAGTACTCTTCATTATAAAAACAGTTACTTAATGTCAATTAAAATATATAACCATATTCCAAAACCAATCAGAGAGACACCCCTGCATTTTTATAAAAATAAGTTGAGATCGTGGCTACTACATAAGAGTTTTTACTCAATAAAAGAATTTTTTGATGATAAATAGGTACCTACGATATTATTAATATGTTATACACTTTTTTATATTTTTATGATTCTAAATGTTAATGTTGTGTTTTATATTATTATAATTTATATTATAGGTACAGTCTGCACATTTTTTTGGTTTTGTTTTGCTTTTATTAGAATGTAAGTTTCGTTAGAGTATAATGTGTCATTAGTGTTAGGTATAAGTGTGTGTGTATAAACATTAACTTAAAGTATGATACTAAATATTAATTTTAGTATCAATTATTACATGTAAATATTCGTATGCTGCGTCTAGCGGTGGATATGTCGAGAACTATACCATTTATGTAACAACTTTGTAAGTACCGTATCCTACGAATAAATGTCTTTGTCTTTGTCTTAAAAGTTACCTATGCACTTATACGTAGTTTTTTCTCACATCTTCCTACGCTGAAAACTATAAAATGCAGTTGTATTTAACTCGAAAAGCTTGAAATCCTTCATCAAGATTATCAAAAAGGGAGTTGTTTATAAGGTAAACGATTTAGATGTCTTTTCAAAACTAATTATAAAGTTAAAAGATGTTTGGAGCGCCATTTTGTTTTATGGTGACGTTAGCAAGTCGTATTTAAAATAAGTTATATTTTGATTTAAGGATGGTTTAGTGAGATTCTATGGGTCAGTATGGATGAATCTTTCTCAAATCATTTAAGAGATTAAATATGATATAAATCTTTAATAATATAATATCGAATGAATTTATAAAACCATACAATGTCAAGGATAAGGAAAACGTTAACTACTATCAAATACAATGTCAAGGATAAAAACTAAAATATATTATTAAAAGGAGTCCCTTTAGGCAAGGTTCCGAAGATACTGGCAGCGTTCCCCCTTTGAATAGCTAGACTAATTCTTTGTCCGAGGTAGCTGCCAGCTCTTCGGTCTCCTGTGATGTCGCCTAACCTTTTTGCTATTTCCTTAAAAAGCTTTTTAGCGCTAGGACCCCACGGACCAAGGGTCTCGACACCGAATGGGACAAAATCATATTCGGAGCCTAGACCCCTGTATTTGCATGTTTTAGCTTTTAGAGATTAAATGATTTGAGAAAGATTTTTTAGAATGAGGAGAGCTCTTGGCTTAATTATAACAGCCTCACGGGTCGACCGGTGGTAGCGTAAGCGTAGCTTACTACGCTTGTCGCAGTCGGTTCGTGGAATGGTGACCATACATTGCATATCGAGACCCTCCGTGCCTCGGGAAGCACGATAAGCCGGTGGTCCCGGCTGTCATTCGTAGAACTTTGACAGTCGTTACGAGTAGTCAGAATCCCGAAAGTCTGACAATTTGGGTTGTCAGCTGCATCCGGTTAAACTGGAAGCCGCAACACCGTAGGGAAAAAGCAGGCCGATGGTGATGACTTTTAAAACAGGGTGGTTTAGTGAGATACGATAGATCAGCATGGATATTGTCTCCAAAATTGTTTGTGATATATTTTTGCCTTCCTTTCATGCCTTATTTTCAAGTTTATTCTTTTCTATCATTCTCCGCAGGCGCGATTCTCTAAGGGAACTATTTAAGGTTATTAAGATCTTGACGGTACCTTGCCAATATGTATATGAAAACATCATGTACGTAAGAAAAAAATTACATAATTTTAGTAAAAGAGGTGATAGACATATTTATAGTACTAGAAATAGGGATCTATTAGTTCAACCATGTTTCAGACTGGCTAAAGTAAACTCATCTTTCATGGTTTTAAAATGATACAATAAATACAATACCTCCCCACATACTTTAACTGAAGGAGACGAAATTGAAATTTTGTATAAAACTCACACTATGCACCCAGGCATATTATAAGTTGGGAGATTATATCGCTGATAAAAATGCCTGGCTCAATGCTGGTCCTGCTCCACAACCACAACTAATTGATTAACATTTGAAAATACTGTTGGAGCTGCTAAAGATTGTAAGACTACCTTTGCTTTGTGTAAATTCAATCTCCTTTGTATTATATAATTGCATAGGACAAGTGTGAGTACTATGTACTATCGAGCTACCATTTACCGGGTAATGTCTTTCATTGACTTGAATGTGTCCTGGCGGCTGATAGATGTCATGCTCGCTCAAATGTAATGTCAAAAATTGTATTATGTAATTGCATAGAACAAGTGTGAGTACTATGTACTATCGAGCTACCATTTACCGGGTAATGTCTTTCATTGACTTGAATGTGCCCTGGCGGCTGATAGATGTCATGCTCGCTCAAATGTAATGTCAAAAAATCTCAAAAAATGTCTCGCTGACGGTGGCGCGTGTGTTGGATCATTTAGCTCCCTTCAAAATGGTTGAGCTGAATGGTGCTGTTCCATGCGTCATGTTCGTGAACGGGCGCCGTCAGTTGGCACTGGTCCTCTCTTAGCCGCCACGACTTATTTAAATTATTTTATTTATGGATTGTTTTGTTTAAATATCTGTTTGCTGTACCTACTCTAGACACTCAACGTGTACGTCTATATTTACATCGTTCTCACATATAATGATACCTATATTCAACATTAATGATGTAACTAATATTTATGTAACAATATAATTTAGAAGAGTGTCCATGTAGTTTCTAGGCCGTTCTTACTGTACCTACTACGCACGCTTTGGAATGGGCAACTAGCTTCATATTTCTGACTGACCGACCACTTGACAATTCAAAAGTGCCTGTAAATGGTTTAATTGGAATACATGCTTTGAGTTTGAGTTTTGTATATTTTATTTTATTAAACTATTCTTAAATAAGTATGAAATAATGGTTTTTTAACTTTAAAAGTTTTTATTGGATGACAAACAGGCAGTAGGCTCAACTGCCGATCTTTTGTTAAAATTTCCCCGTGAAAACGTAGGTGAAGTGAGCTGATAATTGTGTTAATCTGTAGAGTAGTAGTGAGATTTTGGTTTAAGTGTAGCCTTAGGGGCGTAGGACTTCGTATAACAGAAACTTTACCGAAGAATTATCTAAGCCCCAGAAAAGTTCTAGCAAATTTTTTTTTAATGATTTCTTTGCTGTTCATAGTGCCCCTAAGCACATACTGTGCCTTCTAATACTTCGCCCCTTTTTTCTTTTTTGTTTCCGGGGTGGGAAATCCTCATGGATGTTCGCCGCCCTGGGGCGGCCGGCGGGGTCTGTCAGACTCTTACTGACTAAAAACCACCCCGGTGTTACATCTCACACCTACGTTGGGGGTCGCGGCAACGTACGATCCTTCCGCAACCCCCGACTAAACTACTTCGCCCCTAAGACAAGCCACTGACCATTTTTTATACATAATAGGGGTTAAAGTATGAAATTGCCGTTTTATTGTATTAGGTACTTCGAATTGATATAGAACCTTCATGGTTTGAGATTTTTGAGAGAAACTTTTTTCACATGGTACCTATGAAGTTCTTCTTTTGAAAAATGTGCAACATTTGATTATCGACTTTCATTTGTTTTTTTTATTCAGCTTAGAGAATAAATAATGGATATAGAGTAAGTAATGGATACTTCGAAAATTCGAGTTATTTTTGAATACAAGTTCCGACGCGGAACTAACGCGGCAGCAACACAACTCGCAATATCAATATTGCGTTTGGAGAGGAGACTGCTAATGAACGCACCGTGCGATTTTGGTTTAAACGCTTTCGTGATGGAAACTTTGATTTGAAGAACGAACCACGTGGAAGACCGCCCACACAGGTGAATAACAATGAATTGAAAGAGATGGTGGAAGCCGATCCGAGCCAAACTACCCAGGAATTAGCGTTTAACGTTACCTTATCAACAATATTGACTCATTTGCGTCAAATCAATAAAATAAAAAAAATATGAGAAATGGGTGCCTCATGATTTGACTGATCTGCAGAAAGAAACGCGTGCTGAAACTTGTGTTGCCTTGTTGAATCGATACAGAAATGAAGGAATATTGAATCGAATTGTGACATGTGATGAAAAGTCGATTCTTTACGATAACCGTAAGCGAAAAATGCAATGGCTGACCCCAGGTCAAACGCCGCAACAGTGTTCTAAAGCAAAGCTTACCAATAAAAAAGTAATGGTAACTGTTTGGTGGTCTCAGCATGGTGTTATTAACTATAGCTTTCTCCGATCTGGTCAAGCAATAACTCCGAACAATGATAGCAAAACTAGCAGTGAAACAGCCTCGACTCATGAATTGATCTTCACCATTATTGCTCCATGATAACGCGAGACCTCATACAGCACGAGAAACCGTTTTAACTCTACAGGAACTGCAATTAGAAACCATTCGTCACCCTCCGTATTCGCCAGACCTTGCTCCAACGGACTACCATTTTTTTCGTGATTTGGACAATTTTCTACGTGATAAAAGTTTTCTTCTCAGGAGGCAGTACAAAATGCTTTCACACAGTTTGTCGAATCTAGATCACGAGAGTTCTATCGCAATGGCATCAATGACCTTCCTATTAGACGGCAGCAATGTACAGATAATAATGGTAATTATTTTGATTAAATAAATATGTTAAATAAAAAAAAAAACTAATTTCAATTTTTCAGTAGAAATCGGCAATTTCATACTTTAACCCCTAATATTACTATATACTATACTATACTGTCCCACTCCTGGGCAAAGGTCTCCTCCAGGTTCTTTCAGAAGATGTTTTCCTGCATGTCCTAATTTATCTTTATAATAAGATAATGATTAAAATAAAATAAATGTCTCCCTACAATGAAACCCAAAATCACATGCTTCAGATCCTTAGCCCCTTTATTTACCAAACAATTTAACGGCCATTTTTATAAAAATACCCCGCTAACAAAATGTCGGTGTTTACCGGTAAACTTGAGTAACGTTTACCGCGCCTTTCAATGGATCTGCGCGGGAAAATTACCCGCCGACGAACAACAAGTGGTTTAGGGATGGGACACCGTGGCGGTGGCGGGGTGGTGTAAAGTTATAGATAAGGAGGTTGAGTAGTATTTTAATAAAAAAGAAGTAAGTAGAAACAAAGACGGCTTAGTGGCGTTATTCTTGAACAAGTAGACATACTGAATTTGATGCTCTTGATATGCATAAATCAATCAAAAAGTAAAAGGTAGTTTTTTGGTAAGATTCAGAAATTAAACTTATACCCACTTTCTAGAACGAAAATGACGACGGCGACGTGTCAAAACTAATCGCATGTAAAGTGGTTAATTTTTTTAAAGAGTAACATCTAGTTTCTTGCCCATTCTCCTCCATTTGGAAGTGGCAACTATATTATTTTTTTCTTTTTAACGCGCTTTTATTAGCTTGGTATGTATCTATGCAACGGAATTTTTGAACTCGATTTTCATCCCCTTCAAAACGTTGGATTGATGTGAAACTTCACACACTTATCAAGGACCGATGACAATACAATAATTTTGTAGTGTGTTAGGTAGGTTAAGGAAAACCTATTAATTAAACACTACTTGAGTATTAGATATAAATGTTTATTAACACGAAATACTTATAAGAACATAAACTAAAACAATAATGCGCGGCGCGAATATTATAAAAATGGCATGCATTCGCCGTAGAGGTTTGTAGCGGACTGCCGAGGGCGTCCGAGGGACGCGGCCGTGCGCGGGAGGCGCGGGCGGCGGCGCGGCGATCCGATCGTGGCTTGTTTGTTCCACGCGTAGCTCGTAGGTATCGACGGCGTGCGGCACAGCGCGGGCGCAGGGCTCCGCTAGCCGTGGCGCGCGGTCGAGCGGTAGGTAGGCAGTAAGGCGGTGTACAGACTCATGAATGTTTTAGGCCGTGTACACACGATTGTGAGTATTTAATTAAGAGTAGTTATTATACATATTACTGTTGTATGTACATGTTACATGTGATTATATTGTGTGTAATAAGTATGTAAGTAGGTATGTGTTTAATATTTATATAAGTATGTGTGTAATATGTATGTATAGCCTACATCACTCCCCCGCTGAGACCGGTTCACGGGCGATAGTGACGCGGAAATCTTACTGTTCTTCCGCTTCTTGTTTTTATTTCCGGTGATGATGGTGCTTGCGAAGATGGTGGTCGTGGTGGAGCTTGTGGTAAAGGTGGTGGTGTTTTCGGAGACGAGCCATCGTTGTTGTTAGCCATGTACGCTGGTTTAAGCCTATCAATGGTAACGGTTATGTGTTTTCCTTGGACGTCTATTGTAAATGTCTTTGCTCCTCTTTCTACGACTTTGTGCGGACCAGAGTAAGGTGATTCCAATGACTTTTTTAACGGTCCTTTTCGCAGGAAGACATAGCTGGCTGTACTAAGTTCTTTAGGTACGTAAAACATTTTCTCACCATGGGTGGATGTTGATGCAGGTGACAGTTTCGATATATGTCTTCGTAATCGTGCTGCGAAATCTGCTTCATCTATGATGTCATGGGTATTTGATGGTTTCAAGAACTCACCAGGTAATCGAAGAGGCTCGCCGTACACCAACTCAGCTGTAGAAGTTTGGAGATCATCCTTCCAGGCGCTCCTCATTCCTAGGAGTACAAGAGGAAGTACCTCCGACCATTGCGTGTTGTTATGGCACATTATGGCGGCCTTGAGCTGTCTGTGCATTCTTTCCACCAGACCGTTGCATTGTGGGTGGTAAGCTGTCGTAGGACAATGGTAGGCGCCTATAATTGACGAGATGCACTGGAACAGTTGAGAGTCGAATTGTTTCCCTCTGTCAGTTGTAATCTTCTCCGGACACCCGAAGCGCGCGACCCAGCCAGAAATGAAGGTGCTAGCGCAGGTCTCTGCTGTGATGTCTGCTAGAGGGTAGGCTTCTGGCCATCGAGTATACCTATCTATAGCTGTAAGGCAGTACCTGAAATTAGAAGAAGGTGGCATAGGGCCTATTATGTCAAGGTGGACGTGGGAAAAACGATTGGAAGGAACAGGGAAAGATGAAAGAGGAGATTGGGTATGGCGGGTAACTTTGTTGCGTTGGCAATCAGTGCATTGTTGAGCCCATTTTCTGCAGTCTCGACGAATCTTAGGCCACACAAATCGTTCTGATACAAGTTTAGCTGTTGCATTGGGGCTTGGATGACTGAGATTGTGTAGGTTGTTGAAGATTGCTTTTCGAAAAGTTGATGTTATGAATGGCCTAGGACGAGAAGTAGACTGGTCACAGTATATGTATCCGTCCATAGCTTTTATTCTCTCTAACTTTAACGCTGTGTTGCTATTTAGCAAACTCTGTAACTCACGGTCATTTTCCTGTTCATTTTGAAGTGCTTTGTAGTCGATGGTAGTGTCGATACTTTCCAGTCGTGAAAATGCATCGGCGACTACGTTGTGATTTCCTGAGATATGTTTGATATTGGTTGTAAATTGAGAGATGTAGTCGAGATAGCGGTGTTGACGAGGTGAGCAATTGTCTCTTTTTGTAGTGAAGGCGAATGTGATGGGTTTATGATCGGTGAACACTTGAAATGTTCTCGCTTCGACCATATACCTAAAGTATTTTATTCCTTCGTAAATGGCGAGCAATTCACGGTCATACGTGCTATATCTTGACTGAGCAGGAGATAACTTGCGGGAAAAGAATCCTAGCGGTTGCCAGCTGTCATTGGTTCTTCTTTGTTGTAAGACAGCTCCGATGGCCACGTCTGAAGCGTCGGTAAAGAGTGCTAACTCAGCTTGTGTATCAGGATGCGAGATGAGAGTGGCTTCTAACAAGTTATTTTTGCATGCGTCGAAAGCTTCTTGAATCTCAGGTGTTATAGTGATGGGCGTGTTTCCTTTAATTTTTGGACCACTTAAAGCTTGATTGAGCGGGCCTTGTATTTGAGCGGCGCCAGGAAGAAATTTTCTGTAGAAATTTATCATCCCTAAAAATCGTCGTAACTCCTTAGCATTTTTAGGGATGGGGTATTCTTGAATCGCCTTTACTTTTTCAGGCAGGGGTCGTATTCCTGCTGCAGATACATGGTAACCCAAGAATGTAATTTCGTTAACACCTAATACGCACTTATTGGTGTTGATTACCACGCCATACTTTTTTAATTGTTCAAAAAGTTTTTGTAGGTGTCCAATGTGCTCTGTCTCCCCTTTTGAGAACACGAGGATATCATCTAAGAACCCAAACGTAAATTCGAATCCTTGCAGAATTTCGTCGAGGAACCTTTGGAAGGTCTGCGCAGCATTTCTTAAACCGAATGTCATTGCGGTGAATTCAAAAAGTCCGAATGGTGTTGTGATTGCTGTCTTTTTAATATCGTCTTCGAATACTGGTATTTGGTTAAATGCTTTTACGAGGTCAATTTTTGAAAAGATGGTGGATCCTGACAGCTGGTATGCGAAGTCGTGGATGTGCCTGACTGGGTACCGGTCAGGTATTGTTCGCGCATTTAAAGATCTATAATCGCCGCATGGCCTCCAGCCGTCGTCTTTTTTAGGTACCAGGTGTAGTGGAGATGACCATGGACTTTCTGAACGACGAGCTGTGCCATTTTGTAACATTTCCTCAAATTCTTTCTTCGCGATCTGTAGGCGATCTGGTGCCAAACGACGCGGTCGTGATGTTACTGGAGGACCGGATGTTGTCCTAATATGATGCTTTGTGTTATGTATTGGTACACTATTTGAACCAGCTGGTCTGGTTATCTCTGGATAACATCGTAATAGGTTGAGATATGTTGTATTACCAGTAAATGTTTTCAAGGACAGGAGTTCGTGTGTTATTTCGTGAGACGAAGGTGCGCCAACGGTCAGATTCGTAATCGAGTCGATTAACTGTTGTCGTCTGCAGTCGACTAATAAATTATAAAAACTTAAAAAATCGACGCCTATTATAGGTTTTGAAACTTCTGCTATAATGAACTTCCAAGTAAACTCACGACGTAATCCAAGGTTGAGATTAAGTTGGTATGTACCGTATGTAGGTATCGGAGTACCATTTGCAGCGACAAGTTCGTAGTTGCATTTAGTATGATAGCGCAGCTGATTACGTAATAACGATTTAGGGTAGGCGCACACGTCTGAACCTGTGTCTACAAGAAACTGTATGCCGGTACGTTTATCTGAGATAAATACGCGGCCTTTACAGGTAGAGCAGTCGTCAGCCGCCATTACTGACTGCTTTTGCAGTTTTCCGACTTAAAATCGCAAGGCTGAATACATTTGGTGGCCTTTGAACCAAATTTAAAGTGGTACCAACATGTTGGATATTTATTTCGTGAATGAGATCGACTCTGGCGGGATTTTGATCGGTCGTCACGCCTTGTTGATCGGCCTGCGCGGGAAATATGGTCCACTTTTTGAGTTAGTAATTGCATTTGTTTTGTAAGTTCCATCATTTGTTTCGACAAAGTTTCCATGTCACTCACCACATTTGCTGATGTCGAAGCCACTTGATGACCTTTCGGCACGACGTCGTGAATTCTGTCGGCGAGATCGGCTAATTCATCGAGGCGTGTGGATACCTGAGACGCGATTATGGGCTGTATGTTATTAGGCAGCCGGCTCGACCATATTGTCCTTAAAAATTCGTCAGGCACTTTAGGACCGGCGAGGTACTGCAGGTGTCTGAGAAACTGCGATGGTTTCCTATCACCCAGCTCTTCGTGTGTCAGCAGTTGGTGAACTTTCTTCTCGCGGGATTCTGAGAGCCGCTTTATAAGTTCTGTCTTCAATTTGCCGTATTTATCTGTCGCTGGTGGATTCACGATGATATCTTCGACCTCTGTTGAATATCGCGGGTCGAGATGACTGACGACGTAGTAAAACTTTGTTGTTTCTGCCGTAATATTAGATATCGCGAACTGGCCTTCTATTTGGGCGAACCAAATCGCGGGCTTCTCGGGCCAAAATGGAGGGACTCGCACGCCGACCCGAAACACGTCATGTGATGTCGGTGATCCAGACCGCTTCGTATCTTCCATGACCTGTTCGGAATCACTCATTTTGTTGTAAAAAGTTAAGTTTTTGCTCACTTTTGAGTCCACACACTCCGCACCGCACTAAAGTTCCAGGTAGCACTAGCACGTGTTTACTGTTCGGGGTCACCACTGTAGTGTGTTAGGTAGGTTAAGGAAAACCTATTAATTAAACACTACTTGAGTATTAGATATAAATGTTTATTAACACGAAATACTTATAAGAACATAAACTAAAACAATAATGCGCGGCGCGAATATTATAAAAATGGCATGCATTCGCCGTAGAGGTTTGTAGCGGACTGCCGAGGGCGTCCGAGGGACGCGGCCGTGCGCGGGAGGCGCGGGCGGCGGCGCGGCGATCCGATCGTGGCTTGTTTGTTCCACGCGTAGCTCGTAGGTATCGACGGCGTGCGGCACAGCGCGGGCGCAGGGCTCCGCTAGCCGTGGCGCGCGGTCGAGCGGTAGGTAGGCAGTAAGGCGGTGTACAGACTCATGAATGTTTTAGGCCGTGTACACACGATTGTGAGTATTTAATTAAGAGTAGTTATTATACATATTACTGTTGTATGTACATGTTACATGTGATTATATTGTGTGTAATAAGTATGTAAGTAGGTATGTGTTTAATATTTATATAAGTATGTGTGTAATATGTATGTATAGCCTACAATTTAAATAGTTTGTCCCATTATCCTTGCCAGGATCCTCAGGATTAACGATTTTTTCATCCCTGATACCCGGTAGTGTCTTTAATAGTGATAGTCAGGGAGATTTGCACATCATATAACTACTACTATAAACTTATTTCCGTCACTGGCCAATATAAGAACACGCAATGGCCCCTTGAGATCCCAATACAAGAACTTGCTACATTCGGGTAATTATAAAACAGCTTTGTTAAGGAAAAATATTATGACAATGGGTCCTGTCATTTATAATAAAATACCTCATGGTTTTAAGGATTGTTCGGTAAACGTTTTTAAATCTAAGGTAACTGCACTACTTTTAGGCAAATGCTATTACTCAGTGAAAGAATTTCTAAATGATATGAATTTATCCAGGTTATGATTGATTTTAATTGAAAATTTGACCATGTAAGACTTATTTATGTACCTGACTGTAATATTATTATTTGACTTCACTTTAAGTTACGTTTTTGTTTTATTGACATTATTTTGATTTTATTAATATTTTAATTTATGTAATAATTTATACGCCTTAGGTTTGACTTCGCTTTAATGTCTGTTTTTGTTTTTGTTGACATTGTTTTGATTTTAATAATTTTTGTAATAATTTGCACGCCGTAAGGTAGACTGTAGCCGATCTAATTAATTTAAGTACATCTTATACCTGTACCTACATTCTATGCAAATAAAGATCTGATTCTGATTCTGATTCTGACTGTTCTTAGCCGTGTATTGAGACATTAATAACGGTTTGATCTTTGAAGCAAGCATATGACTAGCTTAAGTTTTTAACCCGTTGTGACCCGGCTAGCCCGAACCGACCATCGACAGTTGATGAGGCAGGCATTTGAAAGATCTGCCGTGGACACTACGGATAAAACTAATAAATTTAATTTAAAATTTTAGGTAAATAGTAATTTATTCAAAATTAAACATAAAATTACTAATTATAATTTATATAGGTACCTACTTATAAAAAAATAATTAAAACTATAATTTTTTCTTGATATATTTGCCGTTAAAATTGCGTTTTAATGGTCTAATGAAATATGCGATTGACTGTTGATCACTCAGAAAGTACCTATTGGCCGATTTTACAATTACATTGCTTATAATGTTCTAGACTAATGTCTAATGAATAACGTAAAGTTTCTTACAACTTCTAAACCAACACATTTTTATCGATATCGACAGCTTCCTATTCCAACACTAGGCAGTTGATTTGCCGCCCTCAGAACAATAGAGGGGCTCCACAATTTTCATCATGCGTAGCGCGGGTGGATGCGGGCAGATGCCAATTTTCTACCATTCTGTTGTTTTAGAAGTTATGGCAGAGAATAATGTTTGTCTGTCTATGGTTAGAAGTACGTTGACTTTTTGCAGTGATGCATAACTTTGTGCTTATAAATCCTCTGCATTTAGATAAGTAAGTATAATGCGGTTTTTTTTTTTTTTGACATTTTGATGATTTTCCCAGATTCTATGTTGATGGGTAACTATTATTTTTTTAATAAGATCCCAACACCAATTTCCAAAATATTCACAGTGATAAAAAATTTGAAAAATCTTTTAACCCCTTATTTTTAAATCGCCGCTCAATTATTTGTTCGAATTGTTGTTCACAAAGTACGAGTAATTACCTACTTAAAATGTGCTTGGCCAGCTATCAGATCTGTTACAAATTTTAGGCGTTAATAAAGACAGAGAAGTGATAGATGAGTAGATCATGATTGTAAATTGTGGGTATTTTTATTTATATTTTCAATGTAGGTATGTTAATTGTTCTTTTTCCTAATTGTATTTTTGTAAGTGAGTTATAGGTATGTGTATCTTGGTAGTAACATCGCATTGGCGTTATAGCTGTTAAGGTGTTATTTGCATAATTTTAAATAAATAAATAAAGTATAAATCCCAATACCGGACCAATACTTAAGGCGTGCCTCAAGGTAGTATTTTGGGGCCATTGCTTTTTCTTCTATACATAAATGATTTGCCAACAGTGATGAAGAATAAGTGCGTGTTGTTTGCAGACGACATTTCATTGATAATAAATAAAGAAAATGAAAATGAACAATTTGAGGATAAAATAAATGCTGCCATAGAAGCTATAATAGAATGGCTTGAACAAAATAATTTATGTGTCAATGTTTCCAAAACAAAATATATTAATTTCTCTAATTACAAAATGACAAATGGAGCAATGAAAATTATTGGACGTAATAATGAAATCGAAGAAGTTGACCGTAATTTTTTTTTTGGCATTGTAATTGATAAAAATTTTAATTGGAAAAAACATATTGAATATAAATATGTAATAGGCTAAACAGCTTTGCATTTGCACTAAGAAATCTCAGGACAACTGTTGGACGTAATGCCGCTCTATTGGCTGATCATGGATATGTCTCCTCTGTGCTAAGATACGGCTTAATCATATGGGGTAATTCCACTGACAACACTAAGGCATTCATTGTGTAAAAAAAATGTTTACGAGCTGTGTTTGGTGCAGACCCATTAGAAAAAAAAAACATAAATTATTAACATTAGCTTATTAGCTTGCATCATACAGGAAATAGGAATATTTGTAAAAAAGCATCCTCACCTACTAAGTACAGCCGATAGTGAAAATGTTTATAAAGTGGGCAAAATCTCAAGGGATCCAACAAAATTGGCAATGCCAAGATGTAGAACAGCGTACTGCCGTAAAAACACTAGTCGAATGCCAATAATAGTTATTTATGCAACTGTTGTATAATAAGGGGTATTAAGACACGAATTTGGGTTTCACATGAGTCTTTTAATACCTAATTATATGTACCTACAGTTGCATACAAGACTTTATCTACACCCATGATATGAAAAAGATCCTCTATAAAAGATTCTGAAACCATAGGAAGCCATAGGCTGGGTTCTTACACTGTTGTAAGAACCCTATGTAAATTTATGGTAAGTTTAATTGCTGAGTATCTGTTACAAACAAACTAAGAAATATCTGATGGTGTGTTATCAATGCTTGTATCACTCATTTTTGTAAACAACAAAGTAATAATTTTTCACAATACCTACTAATATCGAACAAAAATGGCGGGATATGCCGTGAATTCGAACAATCTATAAGTTTTTTTTTTAATTATAGTGAAACGCGCGTGCATGACAATGTTCTTTTTTTGAAATTAGAGTTGCATAATGAAATTTAGTACAACATTATAGCACTCGTTTCGATAATACGAGTATAATGGTTACCTACTATGACACTGGTTGTTTTAATGTTGGCAATAAGCTAAATGTTTCAGAAACTTTTTAATAGGATTTATAGCATGGGTGTGGATAAAGATATTTAATAACATACCGAAGGTTGTTAGAGAACTGCGAACCAGCTTATTTCAAAAGCATCTCAGAGCCTGGCTTTATTTTTATTATATTATTATTATTAATGAATTTATGAATTATAGGACAAATGGGAAAGTTGCATGACATGAAAATTAAATTTGACAATTTTATTTAAAGCTTTTGACATTTGTAATTTAATTTCTTTGGTTGTCATTGAAACTTGATATTTATACAATTGGTAATTTAATTATTTTGGCATTTATAATTTGATATGTAGACAATTCTTTTATTTTGACATTTGTAAAGTCCTAAGTAGACAATTGTTAATTTAATACTAAAAAAAATGGAATGAAATGAAAATTTAAATTGATTATTTTAGAATCATTAATAATGTCACAAAAGGACAATGGGAAATGAATGTATGGAGTCTGGGCCCACCCTTCAATAGTAACATCTGATATACCGTTGGATAGGGCTTTTTAAGTGGAACATTAGTTACTAATACAACTATGGTCAAATGTTAGTACTTTCGGAGATACGACGTCTTAAAGTCGTCAGTCTAACATATTCTTTATGGATACTTATAAGGTAAAATAGTAATAATAAGTACACTTAAAATAAAAGAGAATTATTATTCGTCTTGGACATCAAAGACCATTACATCATTTAAAAAACCCACGGGGGCCACGAATGGTTGATGTCTCCTAACTCCTAGGTACCAAATCAAAGAAATAGTGTGAGCGCAACTTCCTACAGTTCGCCGTCCGGTCAAGCAAGAGCAATAATATTGTGATATCGCGTTTCTTCCAACTTGGTTTCGATCAATTAATATATAGCAATAGTATATTCTTGCTCTTACGTGGCGTGACTGTATCCTACCACGCAGCAACCACACATTCTCTGCTGGTATATTATATTCTATTAAATCATGTAAATCGTTTTGTCTGTATATTTCTATAACGTATAAACCGTCTCGAAGATGTTCACTGCAATATGACTGATCGCCATTTGCAAATGCGCCTGGACAAGCGGCGGGCGCAGCGGGTAGGGTGGGGGCGCAGGTAAGGAGCAAGCAGATAGATGCCGTCCGTTTTGAGTCTAGCCATAGTTTAGTTTAGTTATCTTTTAACGAAGTAGGTAAACTACGATCACTTTTATGGCAGTATAATAAGTAGTATAACTCCGAAAGTACTGACTTTTGACCTTAGTCGTAATAATAAGTTTTATTCTGCATAAACATACCTATTCATTTATGAGTGTCTTATTCCTATTGAGAGGTGGGCCCATCATTACTCATTCTCCTTTGCATGCCGAATTTAGTAGGGGGAATATGAAGAACTATTGTGTGTTAAAAAATCTCTAAATTACCATATTTCGTGCAAATAAATGAATCTATCTATCTACAAGTGGTTGATCCAAAATTTAAATTCTAATTATAATAAAACAGTCATGACACTCATGACATGCCACCATATATCTAAAAATCTGTAATAATTATACACACGTACCCTATTACGTATATTGCGAAGCTATGTGCCGTACGCCATTTGCATAAACAAATCTTCACGTAACATCTTTAATACAAGCATAACATATAAATCTAAACCGTTTTAACTTCAATACATTTCTGAAAAACTTACGCACGAATAAAAATATTTGAATAATAAACAGCCAACGGTGTTGCCAGCCTCAAAGGCTGTATTCACACCACGACGGATATTATTTTCACGCTTGGCAACATCGTAACTAGAAACGGAACGTGCAAGATGGCGGAGCGTGGTATGAATTCCCGCCAACTTCGCGCAACAGTTTACAAAGTTTTAGTTTTCCAAGTAAGTGTTAATTACGTTCGTCCTTTTTGATAAAGCTTTGCATATTTCCTCTTAGTAGCCATAAATAAATGGTTTTGATCTATTCGTATTTCGTCATCATTATTTTCTAGCCGTTATCCCAATTTATTTCGGGTTCGTATTTGTGATCGTGATCAATCACGATCACAATTACGAACCCGAAATAACAATCATCACAATTCACAATCATCAGTCATGTCATCAATGACACCCACCTAAAAGTAGCTGTTGTATCTCCACCAGAACACATTTTTTTGCAAAACACATCAAATCAACAATTTGACTAGCGGCTATAATTTTACAATAAGTATTTAGCCCAATTTGCAGTCAAATCTCATGATAACTGTATAATCTATTATGTATATTTACTAACACTGTAATTTGAAAACATTGTAAAAGCCAATTATTTTTAAAAGAGTAACCGTGGCGTTTCTTGCCGGCTCTTCTCCATAGGAAACGACAAATTGGAACCGTGCACCTAGCTTCTTACGTTTCATAAGTCCCCATGTAGGCTTCAATGTGAAATAAAATAACGATAGCTATTCATTTGTGGTGACATTACATTATACAACAGATTTAAATTATGAAACAAGTTTGTGTTTTGTTTCACCAACTGTATCACTAATGAAAACGTTAAAAAAAAAAATATTACCTACGTACTTCAAATAAAACCAGAAGAACATATATATTATACCTAATGTAGAAGAAAATTAGAACCCAATTTGATTTGAAGACACCTCTAAATATGCCCTGCACACAAAATGATACAAGCCACCACATTTTGACGATGCCCTCGAGATATGTCGGTCTATTCTTAAGCGACAAACTCACTGCAAAGGCAAGATACCACATAACTCGGAGCAATGAGGCTTATAGCTGTCTCTGGGGTGCTACTTCTGCACGGTTTAATCAGAAGAATTTGTATGGAATTTGTTTTACATATTTCAATCTTTGTCTACGAAGAACAGATGTTTTTTTAAGTCACAGAAACCAAAAGAGAGGTCAACTGTGACTCAGATAATCAACCCATAGTCAAGAGCATACCGATGGGTAATTTTTTGGTCTTTTGGAGAAATAATAGCTGCTCTAAGGCAGCGTCAATGTGCATGCTCGGGGTCACCAGTATAGAAGGTATGAGGAACAGGGTGTAAAGTTCGCTCATACTTCCATAGAAAAGGGAGGATCCTCTGACCAGACAGATGTTGTAAATTCTGCTTGCGCGATGCAGGATTTTGCGTGACGTCAATGTAATGCGTAGTTCGTATGTGGCGATTTAGATACCGTTACATACCTTACCCCCAAACGCCTTATTATCCTCGCCACAACACATGCAGTCTGGACTGCAGTCAGAATCTCTCAACCAGCTGCAAATGCTGGTTAGTTGCTCCAGAAATATTATCTGCCTAACCGTTTTCCTAACTATGTTGAGGTCTGCTTCCAGTCTAACCGAATGCAGCTGAATATTATGCATGGAGAATATTTTATATGGAGCGACTGCCCATCGGACCTCGTTAGTAAGACTGGTTGTCAAACTTTTGGGTTCTTGACTACCCATAACGACAGTCAAAGATCTTCGAATGACAGAGACCATGATAATCAATAAATCAATCTGCCTAGCCTTTTCCTAGTTGTGTTAGGGTTGGATTCCAGTCTAACCAGATGAGGCTGAATACCAGTTTTTACATGGAGCGACTGCCTATCTGACCTCCACAACCCAGTTACTGGGTAACACGATACCCCCTGGCAAGACTAGTTGCCAGTTTTTCAGGTTTCTGACTACTCGTAACGACTGATGACTGTCAAAGATGTACGAAGGACAGCTAGGACAGCTGGGACAGCTTAGAGGGCTTTCCGAGGATCGGAGATATCTCGAGGGGAAATTAATAGTCACCCATTCACGGACCGACCTATTCAAGTGTTGCTTAACCTGTCATCGGTGGACCTTACCCACGGCTTTAACTTTCAGTTGTTTTTCTTTTGTCAAGTATACCAGTTGGTGATACTTTATTCACATTACAATATAGCTAATGCAAAAATCTAAATATAACTTATGCTGCTAAGTACGTGTACAGGCGCAGTCAAAATTACCTTATTTACTGCGTATTGGACCTCACTGTATACGGGGAGTCTGTGGGCTAACTACACGCAACGAGCGTACAATGCTCTGAGGGTCCAATTTAATAATGCGTTCAGGGCGCTGTTGCGGCTTCCACGTTTCTGTAGCGCATTAGCAATGTTTGCTGATGTACACACAGATGGCTTTGTGAGGCTAAAAGACCACGTCATTCATTAGCCGGTTGCGTGGAAGTCGCCACAGCATCTTGATTGCCATTGCTGCTAGGCACGATTGTCCCCTGACATGGATCTTAGTGCAGCGGACCAAGTCCCTGCTTACTGTTTTGTACTAGTTTATGTCTCATGTATAGATCAAAGTTATCTGAATAAATACATTTATTATTATTAAGTAAAACTATTAGTTGACTAAAATTGTAGAAACCAATAGAGTTGACACAACATTTGACTACAAATCAAATGGAATATGCTTTCAGAATGATAAAGACATGGTATAACGTTAGATATAACCTTCACACAACTGTTTAAAGCACATTCGCACACATTAGGGTCTTAGACACGCCAGTAAAATCTTTTACAGCCCCTCCATTACGCCGTGAGTGTCTTAATTTAGAATTAATTGTTTAATTCAATTTAATTACGTTTCGAAAACGAGTTGCCAGCCATTCGATTGGGGACTAAAGGCTTTATTTTATTTCGTGTGTTTTGCTTGTCTTGGTGTTTTTATTAATGATTGTTTAATGTTGGTTTGGATTTAAAGAATTTTATTCTAATAAAAACACAAACAGTTCAGTTAACATTTGAGATATTATGCAAATAAATCATGCAGTTATTTAAAGGTAATATAAATGACTCGGTCAGTCTATATAAAGGAAACGGAATATTCAAAAGTAGTAGTTAGTTGAAGTATCGTAATATTGTTATTAATTCTTAGAAAATTGTGTATATATTTAATTTACTATTTACAGTAAAATAGATACAGATACGACATATTAGTATCGAGTACAAAAATGTACTGCTTATTTCTTAAGAAATTTCTTCCAGCAGACCTGCGAAAGGAGAAATGAAAAAGAAATGTAGACAATAGTGTGTGAGAACAAGAAGAGAAGAATTTGATTTTGTGACGTCTTAAATATACCTACATATAATGCAAAAAATATGTAGGTATCTATTGTATTTTAAATTAATTAAAAAGCAATAGTATGTTCAGGGGTCATTTATTTCTCATTTATCTTTCGTCATTTATCTTTTTAATTAATTACTACAAGAGTTTAAAATCGAATTGAAACAAATATTTTTGAAGATAATGAATATGTTTAGGCATATGACAAGTCGAAGCAAGTGGACAAGACAGTTCATATTATGGAAAACTTAATTAAAATAATCAATAAAAAACTGTCACAAAAAAAAACCGAATGTAGAGCAAGTAGTTTACTACTCAGAAAAACCGTTGTATTCATAATATCCTTCCCCTATACCCAAAACATTAATAGAAGATCCCCTACTCAAAAGCCCGCTTGAAACCCGATTGTCCTCACAATCAAATAATAAAATCTAACCTAATCAATCTAAAAATATTCCCAACAATAGATTTGTTCCTTTCCTTAGTCCCTTTTTATTATTTGACATATACAATTCTTTAGTCTATGGTTAGAGTGGAACCTCCTTTTAGTTGTTGACTTTTATTGCCTTTGGTTATTTTAATGTTAGAACTAGTTGGTATTACGTTGGGTACTTTTATTATATTTTGGCGGCAAAAAATAATCTGTGGTATTTGGAAATTTATTTTTATTTTTGAATTAAAATAGATTGGCAAATCGCGTGGGATTTCTTAGTGGTTTGTAAAGGGTTTGTTATTCAATTTTAATTATTTTATCCTGACGATAGTAGATTGGGGTAATGCGTCGTGTTTTTGTAATGGAATTAGCTTTTTTTGCTGCGTCATCAGTCTAGAGTGTGAGGTTATTGTATTAGGTATACAACATGTAACGTAATTAACTTATTATTATTACTTTGACTTACGGTCCATTTCAATTTGTTTTGATTGTACAGGGTTAATATGACAATAATATCCGTAGTATTAATTATTTTTGGGATAAAAAATTACCTAAGTATATTAAAAATTATATAAATCGATTCAGTAAACGATTCTGAACAAACTATTTTCAGGATGTGCGTTAATTAAGTTACATGTTGTATATAATACACACGTGTAAAAATATGTAACACAAAACTTACTTATTTAAGACCTCTGGAGCTGTTGGTGTTCCTGTTCAACGGAGTACCTAACATTGGAATTAATAAGCTGAATATGCCACTAATTAATGCCATCTTTGGTAGTTCACAGCTGGACATAAGTTAGGTATCTAGTCTGTCCAGAAAAAGATGAGTTGTGCGATGCCAAAAGCTTATTTTACTTTTACTACTAGATCTGCATCTGCCTTACTTTTCTGCGAAAAAGAGGCGCGTTGTTGTGTTATGTTACTTATATCAAAAGTTGGTTAAGTATATACTATAATCGATAGTTAGCCATGATTTTATTTAGAAAAACACTAGAAAGTGCAGATCTTTTTGACGTGTCACACAAACCAACATTAAACGATCGAACGAACACCTAGGTAGACACTGACAAATATAGAAGTCGTTTTTATTGTTTCCATTTTTATACACACATCAATCCCTATTGTAAGCTAAATTAATTTGATTGCCGCCTGGATATGAAATAACGGAAATATGACGGCCATTGTTTGCCACAGATTATAAAATACAATTGATGTAAACAAAACAAAAAAGTGTGGACATTCCCGATGTTTCATTGAGTCTGAATTTGATCTGAAATTGTGTACAACATATTCCGGAATTAACGCACACCACCAAACATCCCAATTAGAAAATTATGTTATAATCCTAATACGTATCTACACTGAATTTTTACTGTTATGGATAAAACATTTATTATAATAGGTATTTACCTATGAAGTTGCCGTTTTACAATACTGGCCATTTGAAACGTAATTTATGTATGGCTGGAACTCAGACCAAATAATAAAGGTAGACGGAGCACCGCGCTCTCAGAGTGAAGCAGGTTAAAGGAAGCCAAATTTGAAATAGGAAGCCGATCGTGGTAGTGCAACGCGCGAAACCGAACACGTTAGACATCATAACACACACAAGGTCACGGCACACAACTCTGTATCAGAGGCTTCACATATTTGAACGCTTTTGTTGGTGTACGCTCCGTCTACTTTTTTTATTTAGTCTGAGGGCTGGTAATGTATGGAATTCTATTTTCAAATCACAACAGACGGTATCTAAGCTACAAGAGCTAGGGTTGAAAGTTTTGCGTCATCCACCGTACTCACCAGACCTTGCGCCGCACGACTACCACTTTTCCAAAATTTGGACAACTTTTTGGCAGGGAAAATTTTCAATACCCGAGAGGCAGTACAAAATGTCTTTGATACTGATAAATAGGAGAAGATTATTGTGGTTACATAGTAGGTACTTCGTCCATTTTGGTTTGTTTTGACTGTACAGCGGAAGTGTGACTGTAACTTAGGTAACAGTTTTCATTACTGACTGTGACCTCTGAGTTGTTTTCGGCCTTTCTTCTCATATACAGCGTGTTTGGCGCATGGACCGACACAATTTTTCCAGGGATTTGGGAGGTCATTAGCTAGGTTCTACTCATACACCCTTTGTCCCAAACGTCACGGTTGGTTACATATGATTTTTTTTTTTAATGAAAAAACACCCAAAATATTTCCTTTTATTCGAAATAGTAAATTTTTTGTTTGTGGGTGTAGTGGCAGTGATACAACTGGTTTCAAGAAAATTCCTTACAAGCTTCCAAAGTTTATTTTTGTATGAAATTTTACAACTTCTAAATTCGTTTAAAAAAAAATTGGGACAAATGGTGTATTGGTAGAACCTAGCTAATGACCCCTCAAATCCCTGGAAACATTGTGTCGGTCCATGCGCCAAACACCCTGTATATTCGGCATTTCTTCAGATAGGAAACGCCGACCTCATCTAGTTTTTAAAATATGATTGACGTGTAAAAATGTTTGTACAAACCTACTTACAGAAATAAAATCATTTATCATTAGTTTTAACCGACTTCAAAAAAGGAGGAGGTTCTCAATTCGACTGTATCTATGTTTTTTTTTGTATGTTTGTTACGCGATCATTCCGCCAATTATGAATTGATTTTGATGATTCTTTTTTTTTGTTTGGTAGGTCATACTTCAGAGGTGGTCCCATATCAATTTTATCGAAATCGGTCCAACGGTTTAAAAAAAATCAACAATACATTATTTTTAAATAAAAAAAACCGCCTTCGAACGGACGTCTACGTGTAAGATGATCGTTTTCGAATGAGTGGTGGGGTTAGGTACAGCTAAAAAGTGATAAATAAAAAACTTTTTTACAAAAAATAACAACCGACTTCCAAAAGAAAACACTACAAAGTGAAAAATAACTTTAATTTCGGAAGTCGGTGGAAAACGCTAAAATACAGATACAAAGACACCGACTTCCGAAATTTAAGTTATTTTTCACTTTGTAGTGTTCTTTTTTGGAAGACGGTTGTTATTTTTTGTAAAAAGCGTTATTTTATGGGATAATAAAATGACCTTTATTAAAAATGACAGAAATCGATTCAGTAAACGATTCTGAACAAACTACTTTCATAATGTGCATTCATTCGGTTACACAATGTAGATATATTGTAAAGATTGTGAGCAGAGGTGGGCAGAAATGTTCACTCCAACTTTTCGCCATTAACGTTTAATTTAAGTCGTGTATAGTGTGAAAATTCGCGATTTCCTGATGTTTAATTCAGACTGATATCTATTGTAAAATGCATTTTTAGCAGGGATAGGCAGAAGTGTGCACACCCACATTTTGACAGATACGTGATTTGTGTATCTTAGTTATTAAGTATATTACACATGTAATTAGCCTCTATTTATTTATCGTAAAGTAAACATAATGTTAGTCTAGCCAAACCGTTTATTTCATTCGCATCTACGCCGCCATAATTATAATAAGATTATTCATTTATAGATTAGACTCATTTATATCTCTAAAGAGGTATGATCAAGTCATCAAGACACAATCAACACATCAACGAACAAAAGCGTTACCCAATGCAAAACTTCGCTGTAATATACATAATTTCACTTTGTCACAACACCAATTAATCTATCTCGTCCGCTCGACGTCCTTATGTCACTGCAGGGATCCAGCAGAATATCTGCGTCAGGTACATTTGCCTGACACATGCTGAGCTGGACTCCCATTTGGTGCAACCTTGAGACGCACACCGCACTGTGTATATTTGCTATTTTCATTAATTTGTAGTATGTCATAGTGTCAATTAATTTCTATAACTATGTTTGAATTTTTTATTTTTTTTATGTTGGCACCTTGTTTTTATATTCATGTCATTTGTTTTGTTTCATGTTAATTGTGCTTTTGTGTGCACTGAATAAATGGTTTATCTATCTATGTATCTAACAACACCACATCAAGCCTGTGCCCTGAAGGGTCGGACCAGGTGTACCTATAGTACACACACTATTCGCAAGTTCTATTTAAGTTCCATTTGAGAAGGGGCGAGCCTATATTGCCATTTTTCGAGCATGAAGCAAGACTCTAGGCTGCTGCACCACCGTGTCCTCGTGCGAGCGATTGGCGGCGGCGATCTCTCGCGTGCGGCCCTGGTCCAGGCCATGGTACGGAGCGAGAGGGCATGGGACGCCGTCACCTCCTTCTGCGAAGCAGTAATACTCGCGAAGGAGGAGGCGGAACGCGTGAGGGAGAATCAAAATTCGCGCCCTCACGCCCCTAGTCGCCGCAGGAGACGCCCAGGGCGTCGGGAATCCCAGGCCGATTCCCGGCCACCGTAGCGCCGGCTTGCGGACGGCGAGCAATGGGTAGCTCGCCGTCCGTCGTCGTGCCACGCGCGTTAAAGAGATGTCAGCACCAACGACGGGGTCCGCTAGGTCCGATGCCTGCCAGGGTTGCGGGAAAGTCCGAAAGGGTTACCGTGGCCCCCAGCAAAGGCAACTGAAGGAACACGGTTGGTTTTTAGTCAGTAAGAGTCTGACACGCCCTCCCGCTCCGCCCAGAGTGGGAGAAGATATTTGATGATTCCGAAACCTCAAAAAAAAAACGCTGTTACTGAGAATTCCCCAATGGATAAAGCCAACCCAAGAATCGAACCCAGAAGCCTAAGCCAGCAATCGTAGGTACTTGCGACTACCTGCGCGTTAAGTAATACATATTATTTGGAAAAACGTACCTATGTGTAAGCACGTTAAGCAGTTGGTCCAGGCTGTCATTCGTAGATCTCTGACAGGCGTTACGGGTGGTAGTCAGTAGCCCAAAAGTCTGACAACCAGTTTTACCAACGGGTATCGTATTACCCAGTAACTGGGTTATGGAGGCCAGAGAGGCAGTCGCTCCATGTAAAATACTGGTATTCAGCTTCGTCCGGTTGGACTGGAAGCTGACCCCAAGATGCTGCTCGTTCCCTTTCCATATGGTAAGAGGCCAGTGAAGTCAGCCACAAAAAGATGAACGACAAGAATTCACTTATCTAATGTGTACAATCTTTGTTCCAAAATATTGTCTGAATATGTGTAGCCATAGTAACTAGGTACTTAATTATAGCCGTACATTGATACAGTATTAAGGACTCAAGTTGTAGTCAATCAAGTGCATTCATGTCGGCATCTTTTTTTCCCTCTCGAAGAGAGAAGGCCTGTGTCCCAGCAGTGGGAACATTATGGGCTGATTAGACAGGATGCCAATTTAGTCACCTGCATCCGTCAAGGGGGTGATAAACCCGTCATTTTAAACAACTTTCGCTACGAAGCTCTTATCCGATTCGTGGAAAAAAAAACACACTTCTATACAGCAGAAGACACGACTATTTCGATGCATTTAGGAAAATATATTTTATTATACATCAGATATGAGTTTCATAGCGAAAGTTATTGAGAATGACGTGTAGAATCACCCCCTTGACGGATGCAGATGTGACTAAATCGCCAACCTGTATATGTTTGCATGTATCTTTTTGAGGCAACTCTACCTGATGTTTAAGAGCGTTTATACCTTATGAGTGGCAACGTCGCAATTTAGTGTCATATTTCGTGGTTTTCAATTTTTATCATTTAATCGGAGCTATATTTTAAAAATCTGTTTAAATAACTTTTTAGAATTATGTGAAAACTGTGTAAAAGGTAAGAAATCGTTGCGTTTACAGTTCTATTTATATGTGTCGTAGGATAATTTGATACTTCGAATCTTCGCGGAAATCCTAGGGGTTTTGCGAAAACGCGGATAATTAGACATAGGCGAAAAATTATCAAATCTTACTGGACAAAGTCGGGATCTAACATAACCTAACCTAAATGATACAACAACAATAGAAGGGTATCTGGCGCTTGGCGGCCGCTGCCGCGGCACGCTCGCTTCGCTCGCTCGCCTTCGCGCGCTAATGGTCACTGTTCTAACATAACCTAACCTAAATTCTAATTATCCGCGTTTTCGCAAAACCCCTAGGATTTCCGCGAAGATTCGAAGTATCAAATTATCCTACGACATATGCAAATAATACATTGGAAACTTGCAGGGCGTTATTTTCATTGTAAAATAACTGTAAGCATAACGGTTACTTACTTTTTAAACACTTTCACGTAATTCTAAAAAGTTAATTAAACAAATTTTTAAAATAGAGCTCCGATTAAATGATAAAAATTAAAAACCACGAAACATGACACTAAATTGCGACGTTGCCACTCATAAGGTATAAACGCTCTTAACGGAGCTACTACCAACTCACATTTACAACGTACTGTAGAATACCAATATATTGAAAGTTACACTACCGGCTTTTTGACTACCGACCCGTTACGACTATCATAAATATTCGTTTGACAACCGAGTTTGACAGTTTAACGTGCTTTCAACCACAGTGAGGTCTGAAATGTGACGAATTATAACATTACGTCACGCAAAAAGCAATAAAAAGTGTAAAGTGCCAGGTGTAGTAGGTAATGTAAAGTGCACGAAAATTTCGTCAGTTATGTGTTTAGTAATAGTAATATTTATTTCTAAGTTTATGTGTACATTGAGATCTTAAATTAAACATTGATTCACATATACTACCATTGCCGGTGTAGAAATATTAAATAAGCTAAGTGCATGCAAATCGTAGACATTACAATAAAAGTTATATTAAATTAATAAAATTGTTTTGAATTTATATTTTTAATTTGATACAATAATATTGATTTAGATTAATTGAATAGGATTATTTGTAATGTCAAAATATTAATTATTATGTCAAAAATAAAATACAATAATCATGACCAAAAAAAATTATTGTCATTTCAAAAATATAAGTTATAGTGTCAATATTAATGTCAAAATACTAATATCATAGAATATTAATTACAATGTCAAAAAGTATGATTTAAAAATTCATTAACGGAATAAAAACACATGTCTAATAGCCAAGTAAACATATTTTTACATTTTAATTTATTAATTGGTAACATTCTCAAGCCAGGTGGTAATTTATTATAAATTTTTACTGTCATACAACTAGCATTTCTACTGTAAGTTTTAAGTCCCATATAATAAATAGCATACATAATCAGTCTATAGTGTTCCCACTGCTGGGACACTGGCCTCATCTCAGTGAGAAGGAGTGGGTCGTGCTCCATCACGCGGGCCCAGTGCGGGTTGGTAGATGTCACATATCTTCGAATTTTTGGTTCTAGGATATGCTGGTTACCTCACAATGTTTTCCTTCACCGTTTTGAGAGCACAAAGATACCTACACGAAAAGTTAATTTACTTTATAATATGCGTATTTATATAGATACCTTGTTTGTGCCGTTACCAGAGAAGACATGAAGCTAATTATAAAATTATGACTGACCGGTTGGTGCAGTTGGTAGCGACCCTGCCTTCTGAGCCGCTGGTCCCGGGTTCGATCCCCGGACAAGTCAAACATTTGTGTGCATGATGAACATGTCTGTTTGACCTGTGTCTGGGTGTTTATATGTATATAAGTATGTATATCAGTCATCAGGTTACCGTAGTACAGGTTCTACCTAGTTCGAGACCTGAAGACCTTGTGTGGATGTTGTCTCATATTATTATTAATTATCTTTAAGTATGCACGTGTTTCTGTGACAAATAAATCTATTTTTCTTTCTTTCTTTCTTTTATGAAGAATGATCACCCATCCAGTTTTTAACCGCAGCATCTAGCCTTCACAAAATGTCTTATCTTTATTCAAGGTCTTTACCAGCCATTAAACATGATTTAACGTTCTAATAATTTTAAATTATTCAAGAAAAAGGGACAGAAAGAAAATACAAAAAAATCTGGACTAACAGCACGTTGTGGCAATCAACTAGTCGTAAATATTGTTAAATTACCGAAATAATTTTATATTCTGCCGTGAGGGCGACAAAGGTAAGGACCGCCATCTTTAATCGATGTGAAAATGGAAGGCTTATGAAGTAAAGAGGTGAATGGGTGAATCACAATTTATTTAAATTCTATTTCTTATTAATTTCATTATTGTATGTTTAACTACACTTTTAATATCATAAAGACGTAATTTTTTTAAGCTTGTATATAGGGGGTTATCTTCAGAACGACTGAACCGGTTCCGATATTTTTTTCACAAATGGGAAGCTACAGTAATTCCAAGTCTCATAGACTTATTTTATATTTAAACAATAAACACGCGGACGAAATCGTATTTTATAAATGTGCGTTTTATTTGTGCAGAATAAACAATTATTCCTTCTTTTTTTTTTCTTCATTCATAAAACATGCTTAGATACCTCTATTACGTCCAGGGAGTTGAGTATTAATTTGGATAGCTATAAGAGTAAGGGAAGGTCAAAGAAACGAATACAAGAAAGGGGTGTCTACTGAGATGACGAGTAATAGGGAAGTAAGATGACTTGTTGCACCGACCCTAAATAAAACCTTAAATATGTAAATAGAGATAGGGACATGAGAATGATGATTATAAGGTCGAACTGATTAATATGTCGCGCTTGTAAGAAGATCTAAGAATACGAATTTCAAACACTTCTAGTGGCAATATGTATGCTTGAATATGAGGCTTTTGACAACGTTGGATGTGTATACTTGTCTTTTTTTTTATTATTTTTTTTATTTGTAATGTGCGTTTTGTTTGTGCAGAATAAAATTTTTTTCTTTCTTTTTCTTTCTAAATGATGTTTACTTATTCCTGTTAAGGGACTACATGATCTAAATGCAAGTTTTTTAATGCCTAAACGTGATCCAGTGCAGTAAACCAAATCAGAAAAATATATGATATTCTTCAGGATATATGCTAGTTAGGTAGTGTGTTGAAAACATAATACAACAAATTTGGTACGATAGAAAAAAGTCACGAAGATACCTCTGAAAATTTCTTTTAACGATTAAAACCATACTAATGTACATACATGCAATCATTCTGTTTCTTTTTTCAGATGGTTCCTCAAGCAACATATTAACGTGATAGTGTTTTATTTTTTTAGTACAATCAATAGATTTTTTTTAAATAGAGAATCACTTCATATTTTGCAATAAATTACCAGCTTTGTGTCATTGCGCTTCTCTTTCTTTTCTATGCAGTCCGACAGTGAACGCGCTTAAGCTGTTGTCAGCCCCTTAAGCTTTGGTTTCCGAAGAAAGCGGTGAACGGTCACACATTAACGGCTGTCCAATTTCTGAACGTTTTTTGACACCTTCATGTCAAATACTGGTGAAGGTGACAGATTTTCATGGCGGCCGTTATAATATGACGGTACCGCTCTTCTAGGAAACCTAGCTTACCTAAGTAAATCTTTTAAGACACTAACGCAAATTCACCAAACTTTTATACCTAGAATAAATCTTACCCTGAGAATAAATTTTGATGTTTGGCCAGTTTTCTATACTGGAACAGCACGCGTAGCATGAACATCGTAGAAACTGGTTTTGTCGACGGAAGAATAGACAAAATGACAGATTGTAGTTTTTTTTTTTGAAGTCTGTCATTTTGTCTATTCTTCCGTCGACAAAACCAGTTTCTATGGTGGTCATGCTACACGTGCTGTTCGACGTCAATTTTATTTTACGGATAAAAGATACAAAGATAATTGGACATTTTATGAATGAATTTTATTTGTGGATTTTTTTTGTTGAATTTTAGTATTGACTTATGACATATTTTTTTTGTATTGTATTATTCTTATTATTATTCTGAATTTATTGTAATTTTGATAATAGATAATTGTACCGATTTAAATACAGATTTCATGCATGATGTTTCTTAAATTAGTATTTAGTTATAGAAATTCCGACATGATGTAAAAATCGTTAATGAAGAAATTAATTGATATGTTGTTGTTAATGTTTGTAAATATGTGAAAACCATGTATCTATCATTTAGTTAACTTATTTATCATTGCTACGTTTATTAAATTCTTTTTACCTATTTTGGTAGGGTAATTTTTAAGGTGCATCGTCTTCACATATAATTATATAATTAATGTATACAAAGTATTGTAACACATTTTAAAAGAGTAACGATGGAGTTTCTTGCCCATTCTTCTCCATACGAAACTACCTTTTGGAAGGGGCGACTAGAATCAATTCTATTTAAATGTAAATGTTGACGTTCAAAAGTGCCTTTTATGTGCCTATTTGAAATAAATGCTTTGACTTTGACTTTGATATCTCATTTTGGTAAAATCGGCCCTAAAACACGTAATTTTTTTAAACTAGATTGCTCGGCTATTCCTATCTGACTGATCGCTGAGAAGAAATGCCGAAACAAACTCATGGTCTTTAAAGTCCAAACAATTTATATTATTTAAATATTGTTGAGTCTAGTGGTCGTATCTATTTAAAATTCAGATTTAAAACTTAGGGTTAACAGGGGATAACAAGGGATAACAGGGTTGCGGGAAAGTCCGAAAGGGTTACCGTGGCCCCTGGCACAGGCAACTGAAGGAACACGGGTGGGATTTAGTCAGTAAGAGTCTGACACGCCCTCCCGCTCCGCCCAGAGCGGGGGAAGTTATTTGATGATGTCCAACACACGAAAAAAAAAACACCCTAAGCACGGAGTCCGTCGTTACGGACGTTTCCTACTCCGTGTCACTTACGGACATAGTCCGGGGCCCGAACTAAAAATTAATGACAAAACGTTTAGACAGTTGTCCTTACTCCCGATGTGTTTTAACCCGTCCGGAAAAGTTAATTAATCGGGAGTAGGGTTCACTTTCACGTATCGGAACTACTTTCGGACGGGCCCGTATCCTCGTTAACGGACTTAGAGAGTAGGCCCCCAGAAGCTAGGTGCACGGTTCTAGTTGGCCGTTTCCTATGGAGAAGAGCCGGCAAGAAACTCCACGGTTACTCTTTTGAAAATTGGTTAGTTATCCTAATAAGGGTAATTTAATTTAGTTATAATTAAGTCACCGACATTCGAATTAAGCCCTTTACCTAGAGATAAAATAATAACAATTATTGTTAGAGGATTTATGCCTTTAAAAGTTTTTTATGTTAGGTATTTTCTGTTCCGACACAATTATTAGATTAAATTTTTTATAACTTGATTTTTACATTGAATTGTTAATTAATTTTTTATTTATTTATTAAAACTTTATGCACAAGTAAAAAATAATACTGTACAAAGGCGGACTTAATGCCTGAGGCATTTTCTACCAGTCAACCTTATATTCCTTAATTTCACCTTAGATATAAAAAAAAATAATGCTGTTTGTTGGGAAGCGCATCATTTCAGAATGGCTGGACTGATATACCTACTTAATTATTTTTTGTAGTAAAATGTTCATAATAGTCCTAAATAGGTTTTTATGATAAGAGAAACATGGAAAAAGGCTCCCGGATTTTTTTTTAATTTGAGAAAAACTAAACGTTTTTTTTTTTTGTATGGAATATTTTGACGAATTATTGTTTAGATATAGGACAACATCTATCGGGTTAGCTAGTTTCCAATAAAAACAAAGTATTAAGTATAAATTAAGTCATTATTTAAACGATATTTTCTTTAGCAGATTATAGCAGAGTATTTTCTTAGAGATATGATTTCTAAAATGTCACTCTTCGTAAAACAAATTGACGAATTTTTTTTATGAAAAATAAAACGACTTGTAAACGCAATTTTAACACCGCCCAAATAAACAAAAAAAAAAAAACACTAAACGTCCCTATTTCTCACATCCTCTTTTCAAATTTCACTAACCTGTCTTTTACAGCAGTGTTGCCAGTAACCAGATGAGCAGGTGCTGCTGTCTGCGTGGTGTTCAGGCTATCAATGAGAGCGCGGCACGGTGCGCTACGTTTAATATGAACCTGCTACAGGTGGGCGGCGACAGTGGGCGGGGAAAACTGTAGAGAGGCGGTTGGGTCTAGACTTATTTGATATATTCTAAAAAAAAGTATGCACTTCCACAACATTTTTATTTCTTTTGGTGAATAAAGTTACAGATGTGAGCGAGACCGCAAGTGATTTATTTTTATTTTTATAATCAACCTATAATGTTTATTTGCACTGCTGGGACACAGGCCTCCTCTCGGTGAGAGGGAGTGGGCTGTAATCCACCACGCGGGCCCAGTGCAAATTGATAGATGTCACAAGTCTTCGAATTTTTGATTCTAGGGGATGCCGGTTTCCTCACGATGTTTTCCTTCACCGTTTTTAGAGCAATGGTGATGAAATAATTAACATAAAGTAAAGCATCTGTCTGGGTTCGAACCTACGACCTACAACTCATAAGTCGCGACTGTTACTACTGGGCCACCACCGCAAGTAATAAAAAGGTTAAATGATTAGGTAATGATTTTATTTCTATATGTAGGTTCGTACATACGAGTACACTATTACTCGTCAAAAGTAAATATAAATGGTATAAAACTAGATGAGTCCGGTTCGGCTCCCTATCCGTGTCACTCTGAGAAGAAAGAACAAAACAAAACTCAGAGGTCACAGTCTCTTTTAAAGTCCAGACATAATCTTGGTCAGATCATGTGAGGACTATGTAGATTACTGTTGCTTGTTACGTAATGCTTTATTCTGAAAGCCAATGTGAAAGGTTGCTGTTTAATGTGACATGTCTCTCATCAATGTAAACGTCGATGGTAACAATTAGAAAATGACTGCGCCTGTCTGACGTAGAATGAAAGAAAGAAAATGCGTTTTATTTGCGGTAAACATGACGCAAAAAATAACACAAACACAGAAAATATGAAAAGCTTGGGGGAAACATGCGTCACATCCACGCAAAATGGCTATCGCTCAGCATTATGCCGCGACCCTATGCAAGGCAGAGCCCCAGCGCTGGTTTTCAGCGACAGCCGCGCCGGCGCGGTAAGAGAGGTTTTTGTAGTTTATGTTTACCATCGACATTCGGTTCACTGTACCTTCTAAATTCTGTTTGATTAACCTCCTGCAGATTTGTCTTACATTTATCCATAAAAGGTGACTGATGGAAACTTTAAGACTTATGCCTAACCTAGACTCGCGCAAAGGGACTTCTTACAGATTTTTGTTTTTTACCTAAATTATTACATTTCTAAAACCAAACAGTCATTTATTAGCAATTCCTAAATGGTCAATTAAAACAACCTTGTATCGTTTCCATAGCATTTGACTTAACAACACATTTTACCTGTACTAATTAATCAACAAATGACTCCAAAACTTTTCACAACAAAATTCGACTCCACTACACTCTCTGTCCGCGAATCACAAACGCACCACTGTACTTAGTAATTACAGCTTTTCGCGAAGTACTTTAATGTTCGTTGAAAAAGACTAGCACATGATCTAGGTCTGATTTTGGGATCAAATCAAGACTTATAACCTAATTATGATAAAAAATATGTATTTTTACATCATGGCCAAAAATAGATTGTGACATCTCTAAACAGGGGAAAGTGATCGATTTTAAAGTCAAGCTACACTTGCTAAGGTTAGTCCGCGGATGGGTGACCGTTTTACATCGGTTTTTTGGTAATTAACATGAATGTTTAGCTTATTTGGAGATGTTTTTAAATCGTCAGTCACAGGTGGCCATTGGATTATTTTACGAAGGATAAAATTTATCCTGCGTGTATAATTTAGTTTCCAAAAATATAATGAAATAGGTGTTTTTGAAAAAAAATACACTAACACCCACACATTAAGTTCAGTTTGTATTATAGTATTTTTTTTTATTTTTTTTTTTTATTCTTTATTTTGTTTAGGAACTTTTGAACACAGTTCATGCCAGTTCCATCATAACTTAAACTATGACTAATACAAAGTAATCATTATGTCTATAATAATACTAAAGAAATTATACTAAGTACCACTGTTGTTATTATTAACTAAAGTGTAAATCATTTTTGCCTCCTGTGACGAAGGTTGAACCAATATGTTGGTGAATATGCCTAGGCTCACTTAGTTTTTTTTTTAATTTTAATTTCCTTAATAATCTTGATCTTTCGGGTTCATTCCAACCACACTCCACTAAGACGTGTTGCACATCTTCTGTTTTACCATCACAAAATTCGCAATTAGGTGAACTGACTTTTTTAAGTATTTTTATCTCACGAAGCGACGCGTGCATTACTTGTGATTACCAAGTGTACACACGCTGTGAATGTGTGTGTAAGCGCAGGGGCTCTAGCTGCCATCCGAGACAATGGCGAAGTCGGAAGTGTGTGTGTGTGTGTGTGTGTTTTATGTGCTGACGCTACTCGTCTTCACTCACACATTCACAGAGTGTTTGTACACTTAGTTACTACAAGTAAAGCGCGCGTCGCTCCGTGATATAAAAATATTGTACAACTTCAACATGTTTTGTTTATCTATTTCATTTGTACATGGATCAGCATGAGACGGCTTAGCATAATCAGCCTATAATGTTCCCACTGCTGGGACACCGGCCTCGGCCTCGGCCTCGGCTCTCGGTGAGAGGGCATGGGCCGTAATCCACCACGCGGGCCCAGTGCGGGTTGGTAGATGACAACACGGCTTGGAATTTTTGGTTGTGTTTTCTTCATCGTTTTGAGAGAAAATGATGAAATAATTTGCATAAAGTAAAGCCTCTGTCTAGGTTCGAACCTACGACCTACAACTCGTAAGTCGCGGCCGTTACACTGCTCTTTTAAGTTGAATTTTTCAGTAGTAACTACTAGTCAATCTGAAATCACCCAACCCATAGATACATAAAGTTTATATTTCACAAATTGGAAACAAGAATTTTAATATGGAATATTGATAAAGAATAACGATAGGTATTCCCTATAAGTAAGTATTAGTATTTCGTATACACATGTGTGAGCACTATATAACTACTATAAAGCTTACTGGGTTCGTCTTTCATTGACTTGAATGTGTCCTAGCGGCTGAGAGTATGTCATGCTCACTTAAATGTGTCGCTGGTGGTGGCGTGTGTATTGGATCATTGAGTTCCCTTCAAAATGGTTGAGCTGAATGGTGCTGATGCACACGTCATGTTCGTGAACGGGCGCCGTCAGTACGCACTGGTCATGTCTTAGCTGCCACGGCTTATTTTGATTCCTGAATTGTTTTTATCTTTTTATTACGGACGCTTTTAACGTGCACGTCTTACTACATCGTTCTCACATGTATAATTACAACATGAATTATGTAACCACTGTTTTGTAACAATAATTTGATTTAAAAGAGTGTCCATGGAGTTTCTTGCCCGTTCTTCTCCATAGGTACCTACTACGCTTTGGAACGGGCAACTAGCTTCATCTTTCTGGCTGACCGACCCCATGACAATTCAAAAGTGCCTGTAATTGGTTTATTTGAAAAAAATGCTTAGAGTTTGAGTATTATGTAGGTACTAAGTTAATGTTGGACAAAATTGAATTACAATAGTGAAAACATATTAAGTAGTTATCAAATCGCTAAGATCAGTGAGCAAGCGCGGTGATCAATGATAGTTGCTTCTACACAATAATTATTGATCCTGTAAAAACTTTTTGCGCCTTTGTCTCTTTCTGGCGTTTTCTCACAGTTGATCGCAGTAACTACGTTAGGGCACCCCAACTAAATAGGACGGGTTCGGTTAGAACTGTGACCAACCGCTACATCCAAGTTGGTCGCAGCTATTAAGTATTTTTAGGACCCCAAAAAAGCAATTATTTGAGGTTCACAAAAAGAGGTCCATATAAAGATGTATAATAGATATATTAAAGAGACCAAAAAAAAAATATTTTTATTTTATTTGTACACTAGGTATTTCTCCTGTATCGTGGGTGCGTTTACAAACATTTAAACTCACATACACAAACAGCCAGGCCTGGAACAACTACTTAGGTACTACGTAGGTCATAAAAATATTTGTTCCGTGCGGGAATCGAACCCGCGACACGCAGCGCAGCAGTCAATCGCTTAACCACTGCGCCAACCGTGCCGTGTAAAGCAATAAGGGAATTATTTGAGGATCAATTAAATACATGCCGTATGAAAAGAGATCTTGACCACAGATTACTAAATAGTTACTTCGTAATCTTTACCCAGCACACGACGTAGTCCATTCTAATAGTACGAATACAATATGACATTTCATATTTTGATTTTCATAGAGCTTCGTCACTAATTCCGATTAGAACTCTCATTGGCCACACGGTCTGTCTATTTAAAAAATCTTAAGCGCATCCACTCACTGACAGACAAGGCACAGCCTATCCCTCGGGGTTTAGAAGCACACCATTTGGCACATGAGTTCCTTGTGTAACGAAAGCGAGCACTGAGACAGGATTTTTGTAAATTCATCCTCTAAAGGGGTTGAATAGGGGATGAAAGTTTATGGAGTTTCGTCATGTTTGTCGACCTGAAGTTCAGTAGGGCGCACGGGTTGTCTACTTAGTAAACATCTTATATTCATTCACTCACTAAATTGGGTTATGGGCTAGAGAATGACGATGACTCACCCACAGACAACACAATCCGCGCGCGGAGCGAACTCCCGCGCGCGGATTTTGTTTTCTATACTACGAGTATGTCAAGGGGACTGCATGACCTAAACGCAAGTTTTATAATGACTAAAGTATATAATCCACTGCAGTAAACGACATCAGGAAAATATGATATTCTTCAGGATATATATGCTAGTTAGATTGTGTGTTGAAAACATAATACGACTAATTTGGTACGATATAAAAAAGTCACGAAGATACCCGTAAAAAAATCTTTTAACGATTAAAAACCATACTAGTATACATGAAATCATTCTGTTTTTTTTCCTGATTGTTCTTCAAGCAACATATTAACGTAATAGTATTTTATTTTTTTAGTCCATTCAATAGATTTTTTGTAAATAGAGAATTGCTTCATATTTTGCAATAAGTTACCAGCTTTGTGTCATCGCGCTTCTCTTTCTTTTATATGCAGTCCGACAGTGACCGCTACGCGACGGAGAGCGGTGCAGTGTGATAATCCGCCAGCCTCTGGGCCCAGGAGCATACGAAATTGCACAAGAGTTCCTCATTAGTAAGTATCACAAAGATGAGCACTGATATTGGATTTTTGAAAATCCCTTGCAGGGTTTAAATTGGGGATGGAAGTTTATCATTGCTGATTTATTATCATTGCATTTTCGCGGATTGGAATTCCCATCTGGCACATGACTTGTCTTTCTATGTATACCTACCTAATCTGTAACGTTGTCTTTCGTTTCTACGGTGGTAAAACTAAACGTGTTGCAGATGAGCAGAAAAAAAATTGTTCATCTAACACTTCTTCAAACTAAGTACATTCTTATTCTAAGAGGTAAAAGGTCATAAAGTTAGAATCTCTTTGCAGATTCTTAAACGCATGGACAGCTTGCCAAAGCGAGTCGTGCGACAAAAATCTTAATATAGATGCAACTCGTTCCTTTAGGGACGTCTCATACAAAGCACATTCGAAGAATCTTCATGTTTGACGATATTACTAATACGCAGTCAGATATAATAAGTGTTATTCAAACTGACACCCAACGACAATTTGCCGTGATGAAGCCAATGAACGAATGAATAATCATAATAATATAATATGAGACAACATCCATACAAGGTCTTCAGGTCCCGAACTAGGTAGAGCCTGTACTACGGAAACCTGATGACTGATATACATACTTATATACATACACACACCCAGACACAGGTCAAACAGACATGTTCATGCACACATAATAATGTTTGACTTGTCCGGGGATCGAACCCGGGACCAGCGGCTTAGAAGGCAGGGTCGCTACCAACTGCGCCAACCGGTCAGTCAAAACTGAATTATATTTTTATACAGTAAGCAACTGCGGCAATAAGATCAGGTATTTTAGACACGAAAGAAACTGCTTGACTCCAATAGGATTTGTAAGACGGAAATTTATAAAAATCGACCTGAAACCGTTTCTAATTTACAGCAACTGAAGTTTTTTACAATAATCAAAAACGGCCTTCTTTACGTCAAAATTAGATAAAAAACCAGAGTGAAAACTGATGGCCATCAGAAATATGTTGCAATCGCAGAGGTCATGCTGCACTACCCACCATTCGATCTTCAAGAACGCGACAATGTCAGACTATTAGATGATACTCGTACGTGGAAGTAGGATGGCATGTCGTAATTATCAGAAGCGAAAAAGAGACAAGACGAAGAAAACTTGGCTTATCAGGAGCGAAAAAGAGACAAGACGAATAAAACTTGGCTTATCAGGAGCGAAAAAGAGACAAGACGAAGAAAACTTGGCTTATCAGGAGCGAAAAAGAGACAAGACGAAGAAAACTTGGCTTATCAGGAGCGAAAAAGAGACAAGACGAAGAAAACTTGGCTTATCAGGAGCGAAAAAGAGACAAGACGAAGAAAACTTGGCTTATCAGGAGCGAAAAAGAGACAAGACGAAGAAAATTTGGCTTATTAGACAAGTTTTGCGGAGCATGTATACCTTATCTACCTTTTTTTACTTATAATGTCATTGGATAAAGCCATTTCATACAACTGTCAAAGAATGACAGTTGTGATTTGAATAATAAAGCGCTACAAGCGGCTACAAGTTTATTTTGGTGAGTGGCCAAAATCCGCATTTGATAAGTGCCCATGTAGGTTTATATGTGAAATAATATATTTTTATTTGATTTGATTTCACCCAAGTTCTAACGGTGAGTTTTTACAGAATCTAGACGACTGATCTGCACGGACTCTACCTACCGCTTAAATCTGCGCAGTCCTTAAATACAGAACGAACGACCTTTGACATTATATTCGAGACGAATTCATGTAATGCAATATTTAAAATAGCAATGGTACGTAGTCATGAAAAAATAATACAAAGAGATTGTTTTTTCTTTAATTTTCATAAAAATAACGAAATAACCTTTTTTACAGTAATTAAATACAAAAGTAGTATAAAATGGTGGTAGAAAACATCATGAAGAAACCTAGACTTGTCTAGTCTGAAAGGGCTGAAATTACGAGCAAGCGTGACCGACAGACCATCATTGCTTTCCATCTCTGCATAAGAAGAGGCTTTTGCTTTTCAGTGGAACCATCATTACATGCCTTTAAGAAAGGAAACGGCGGAGGCACTAAAGCTAGCTACGGTTTTCTATGAGAGCGGTGGCCGCCACTTAACGGCCGCAGTGACAACTATCATGAAAATGATGGCAGCGGGGTTTGACTTTACCTCAGATCATACATATAAACACAGTGATCTGAGGACTTTACGGTGTCAAAAAGCGCTCCCTAAAGCACATCAACTTACTTTCATATAACCTTTCAGTGACGTCATGCACCGGTAAATTACGACACCATGTGGCGGCCACGGCTCTTCCCGAAAGCCTTAGCTTAAATAAGAAGCAATGCTGAATTATAGCCAGTTTTTCGAGAAGACGTGTTTGCATTTACGCCTATCACAAAACTGTGCTTTTTTAAACAAGCGCCGTATTCTAAATGTAGATCATTATCAGCCTACAGCAGTCTATTGCTGGACATAGGCTTCTCCAATTGCACGCCATTCAGCTTGATCCTTGGCAACTCTCATCCAGCTGCTACCAGCCAGCCTGCGAAGATCCTCGTTGTAATTTAGATACTGATTCTAAATTCGTTTGGGTGATCGAGTGCAAACTGAATCATCAGCTCCCTTTTGAAGATAAACTTTATAGTATCTACTTTACCAGCCAGTTTTATCTCACTGCACACTGGTAATATTATCTATGGAAATTAGAAAAAAAAACTATTATTCTTTTAGCTAGCCTTATCAAAATGTAATTTACCCTTTGAAGAAATGAAAAATTTAAAACTTAATAGCAAACTAAGTACGATTGATGTAAATTGCATTGTTTATTCATAAAATAAAATGAGGTATTTAATCATTTAAGTTAGGATAACAAAGGCATCAGATTCTAAAGTATTTATGAAACAGAATTAGATTCTTTTGGGCTTTTGTTTTTATTATTGGTCTGTTAAGATTAATTTTAAGTATTTTTTTTCATTTGTAGATTTTTCACAAAATTGTTTTTATTTATTAGGGACTAAATTACATGACGAACTATTAAAATGAATACAAAAAAAAAACAAAAGGAAACCCGTGGAAAAGGGGTCGAAGTTTCGTACCCGCGTTGCTGACATCCATAAATGTGCCCAGAAGACTGACAGCATTTTATTTAGTGCCTAGTGTAAATAGTTAGTGGTGTAATAATTGTTTTTAAGCGTTTCTTAGGGTATTTACTTACGCGGGGTCCACTAGGGCCAATGCCTGCCAGGGTTGCGGGAAAGTCCGAAACGGCTACCGTGGCCCCTGGCACAGGCAACTGAAGGAACGCGGGTGGGTCTTAGTCAGTAAGAGTCTGACACGCCCTCCCGCTCCGCCCAGAGCGGGAGAAGTTATTTGATATCACACCCAAAAAATAAAATACTAGTTACTTACTTACTTATTTTCTTAAGGAATTTACTTTTAAATATATTTGTTCCGAGCGGGACCCGAACCCAGTTCAGCAGTGACTCGGGGTATAGAAGCCAATGATTCAGTCACTGCGCTTACGGAACCATCGGTTTGTTATTCTCACCTATTTCGGTACATTGTTAGTAACAAGCAACGTGTTTTCATTTTTCAATATTATTACAAATACACTGTCAGACGAAATTGGACGGTTTCATAACGTGAGGAACCAAGCCGGTTTTACTATTAATATTTTTACTCCTACATCCTATTTCAGGTCCTGGGTTCGATTCCCAGATTGGGCTATATTGGGTTTTCTATCAGGAATTCCTCAGTATCAGCCTGGAGTCTGGATTGGTGCCCGGTTGCTGGCAATAGGGTCGCCCCCTATTACATGGGACTTAAGACTTAAACATAACGGACGAAGTGTGGGAATACTATCGGTACTCCTCTCTTTTTTTTTGTGGGTGGGAAATCACCAAATAACTTCTCCCGCTCTGGGCAGAGCAGGAGGGCGTGTCAGACTCCTACTGACTAAAACCCACCCGTGTTCCTTCAGTTGGGGCCAGGGGCCACGGTAACCCTCTTGGACTTTTCCGCAACCCTAGCAGGCATCGGTCCTAGCAAACCCCGTCATTGGTGCTGACCTCTCTTTGAGGCGCGCGTGGAACACAACGCGCCGTCGACCCGGGCCTGGTCCTTATCGAACGGCAAGCTGCCCATTGCTCGCCGTTCGCAAGCCCGCGCCTACGGTGGCCGGGAATCGGCCTGTGATTCCCGACGCCCAGGGCGTCTCCTGCGGCGGCTAGGGGCGTGAGGTCGCAAATTTTGCCTCTCCCTCACGCGTTCCGCCTCCTCCCTCGCGAACATTACTGCTTCGCAGAAGGAGGTGACGGCTTCCCAAGCCCTCTCGCTCCGTACCATGGCCTGGACCAAGGCCGGACGCGAGAGATCGCCACCGCCAATCGCCTCCACGAGGACACGGCGGTGCTCCGCCCAAGCCGGGCAGACCTCCACCGTATGCTCCACCGTATCCTCTGTCGGTACTCCTCTGCCGAACCTTTTCTGGTAATACAAGCGTGGTGTTATGTCCTACACTGACGAGTTCTACGGGTTCTCGTCCACCAATTCAACTGCAACTGCACCCAGAGCAGTGGTGGCCCAGTAGTAACGGCCGCGACTTCTGAAATGTAAGACGTGGGCTCGAACCCTGACATAAATTATTTCATCACGGTGAAGGAAAACATCGTCAGGAAAATGTCTTAGAACCAAAAAAAAAATCGAAGACTTGTGACATCTACCAACCCGCACTGGGCCCTCGTGGTGGTAACGGCCCACTCCTTCTCACCGAGAGGAGGCCTGTGACCCAGCACTGGGAACATTATAGGCTGATTATGCTACGATCATCGGTCTTTTGGCAGATATAGCCTATGTCACTCAACCCCTACTGCTCCGTTAGATATATTTATTTAATTAAGGTTCACCAACACTTGTTACAGATAATACACAGATAGGAACATATAATTATAAGTAATTATGTCTTAAATCTAACTGTACAACTAATTACAAACAAACACCACATGCAAAATGCTATTTGTAGTTATAAAAAAGACTTAATGTACTTAAATTCTTGATAATTATATTAAACACTAACACTAATTACGTCTGATAAACGCCGATATTGAATCTGCGTGGACGTCAACCAGGTCGCTGCGTTCGTTTAAGAGTCACAGCTATCGTGTCGCTATAATATAGAATTGTGTTTTGAGAAATTGAAACAGTGTTATGTGAATGTATTAAGAACAATACAAGTAACTTTACAAATGATCTTGGAATGTCCAGCTAGTCTCACGTTAGTATAAAACTACGTAGATCCACGTGTTTGTTTCGTGACAGGGACCACTACACATAAAATAAAGCCCTTTTTACCTGACTGCGTGGCAGCAAAGACTGGGTTATGTTTTTCTTGCGTATATTTGCATCTTTGTATGTGGGATTTTTTATACCCTCGAAGCATCTTAATTAATGCTTGGATGGATTATAATAGATGAGGGTTCTATCGACTCTTCTAGATCGTGCGATGGTAATAGGCTAGGTTTTGTTTTTATAGAATAATCAAAATGGCGGATTTTAGACGTCAATAAGTCATGTATTGAAAAAAGAAATTTAGTGTAATATGTTTATAGATGTGATATTTAGTGTGTGTTATTTACATGACCATGTGGGGTATTAAAATAAAGGGCTTGAGGAGGCGATTCTTGGAGGAGGAGGCGATAATTTAAAATGAATAATTATACTAAACAGTGCACAATTAAAGCTAATAACATTCTACAAGACTCGATAAAATCGTAAATATTTAGTTTATTATAAATACATACTGTTACTATTATTGTAAATCGAGCAATAACTTAACTTAAAACCAAATATATAAATACTGATATAAAATATAAATACCGTAAAAGCAAATGATATTATTTTTATTTAATATTTAATCTTTTTCTTAACAAAAAGCGCCTTCATCCTCTCTCCTATTAAACATTAAATTTGCTGTGCTCGACAGGGTCCATAATTGATTCGATGTTTTAACGGGTACGTATTACAATACCGAAATTCAAAATACCTATTTTAAAATACCTATGGACGAAATCCCGAAAAATTAAACGCCGAATGATTGTTTGGTCGAAAGTTTGAAATACCGAAAGTTCGTTTGCCCGAAAGCTTAAAATCCCGAAGATCCATATCCCGAAGCTTAAAATCCCGAAGATCCATATCCCGAAGTTTAAAATCCCGAAGATCCCTATCCTGAAGTTCAAAATCAATATGTTATGCTACAAAATTTAGTGACAAAAACGAAACGCTGCAAAACCGACTTCACGCAGTCTTGTCTGCCCAACCTCTAGAGTGTAATTTAAACCCGCGTAGGCGCGGAGGGGTAAGGCGGTCCGCGAGCTGAGGAGCAGGTGGTTTGAAGGCCCGCCGCCGCGGCTGAGGCTGGCTGGCGTAGCCGGCCAGCAAGCCGAAGCTGCGGTGGTGAGCGTTAAAACCATCTGCGACGATAAGCTCGCGTGGGGCCGCCTAAACCCCGCAGCACCGGAGCCTTGACAGGAACAATGCTTGCTGCATGTTGCATGCCTGCTTGCATGTTGCATGCTTGTTTGCCTGCTTGCATGCTGCATGCTTGCTTGCATGCTGCATGCCTGCTTGCACGCTGCATGCCTGCTTGCATGTTGCATCCTTTCCCATGTATAATCCCCAGTAGTATAATTCCCGGATAATTAGAAAATGGGGAAAAAAATCTGCGAGCTACTTGGAAGTAGCGTTCGCCGGCCGCTGCCGCGGCACCGCTCGCTTCGCTCGCTCGGCTCACGCGCGGTTGGTCACTGTTCTAACCTAACCTAACCTATTTCACCCAGTTCAATATGATGAATCCTACAATTTGCCTGCGACTAGATAATTAGACAATGGTGAAAACATTTCTGCGGTAGATTGCAGGTATGATTAATTGTTATTTTTTTAGCTTTTTTTTAGTTTTTTGTTTTAATTTGATAGCACTTATCCGTACTTTTCCGGTTCTTTGTAAACACAAAACCGCCTACCTGTACTTTAAATCCACCTTTTTGTGACTTGAACACTTTTAAAGTATCTTGACTCATTATAGCAACCACTCGGTACTAAGTAGCTAACAGTAACTACGAATGAATAAAACATTACCTACGGAATAAAATAATTTTTCGAGATCTACCCCCGCTATAAAAAAAAATTAAAACATGTTAAGCAGAATGCTCACCGCAATAACTGTGTTGTAGTGCCATCTATGAGTATAAGCGGGAATTACGTTGCCGCTCTTCGGGATTTCATCCATCAGTATTTCGTCCATTCGGGATTTCGTCCATTCGGGGTTTCATCCTTTCGGGCATTTGGACATCGGTATTTCATGTTTCGATATAACGGCTATCGGTATTTCAAACTTTCGGTATTTTGAACTTCGATGTTTCGGACGTCGGTATTTCAGTCATAGTTATTATGAAATGTCGGTATTGTAATATGTACCCGTTTTAACATACCATCTGTTATAATGTACACATTATGGAATGCAATAAAGTAAGTAAGTATTGAGTAATTACAAAAATATAACACAGTAAAAGATTGAAAATAAAAAAACACATGTATTGTGAGATTGAACTAAAATAAGTGGCAACAACTGCATCAGACTGCTTGAAAAGTGAGATGATTTGAACTTTTTAGTTACAGTCGTGTTTTTGTATAATATCCTCAATAGTCAATATCTTTATTGCTTTACCATATTGTGTACTTAGGTCCGAAATATGCGACGTGGCAATGCCCCGGGCCCAGCCCGGACGCGCTCAGCGCCAGGTGTGCTGGTGGTCGCCAGAGTTGACGACTTTACGCAGTGCGTGCGTCGCTGAGCGACGCCGGTACACCAGGCACCGCAGGCTCCGTATTCGCCCTCCGGATACGGAAGCCATTCAGGCGGAGCTGTACGAGGGGTACAGAGCGGCGAAGACCGCCCTCCAAGCGGAGATCCTGCGGGCCAAGGGACTGGCCCGCGAGGAGTCGCTGGAGACTCTGAACAGGGACCCGTGGGGACGCCCCTACAAATTGGTGCGTGAGAAGCTCCGCCCATGGGCTCCCCCGCTGACGCAGAGTCTTCGGCCCCAGCTCGTGGAGGACGTGGTGAGCACTCTGTTCCCTTCTAGAGGGGACCATATCTCCCCGCCCATGGCTCCGCCTACTGCGGTGCTGAATGCGGACCACACCGCCGACGACGACAACGATGCTCCGGAGGTGACCGAGGTAGAGCTGCGAGTGGCGGTACGTAGGCTGAGTGCTAAAAATACCGCCCCAGGACCCGACGGCTTACCTGGGAAAGCCTGGGTCCTGGCCTCGGAGGCTCTCGGGCCTCGACTAAGGGGGCTCCTAAGCGCATGCATGGAGAGGGGCCAGTTCCCACTTCGTTGGAAGACGGGGAAACTGGTCCTCATCAAGAAGCCGGGGCGCCCAGCGGACTCTCCGTCCGCTTACCGGCCCATCGTGCTGCTCGACGAGGTGGGCAAGCTCTTTGAGAGAGTCATTGCAGACCGCCTCGTCGGGCGGCTGGTGCGGGTGGGGCCGGATTTGGCGGAGAGCCAGTTTGGCTTCCGCAGGGGGCGCTCTACGGTGGACGCCATCATGCGCGTGCGGGCCCTCACGACGGGGGATGCTGTGGCCCGGGGTGGGGTCGTCTTGGCGGTGTCTCTAGACATCGCCAATGCCTTCAATACCCTGCCCTGGAGTTGCATCAGGGAGGCACTCCGGTATCACCGGATGCCGACCTACCTCTGTCGTGTGGTCGAGGCCTATTTGACGGACAGGGCCGTCATCTACCCCGGTCACCAGGGAGTATGGAACCGGCAAGAGATGTCGTGCGGTGTCCCACAGGGATCGGTCCTGGGGCCGCATCTGTGGGATATCGGCTACGACTGGGTGCTGTGCGCCGACCTCCCCAGCGGCGTCAGCGTGGTTTGTTACGCTGAGGAGGCGGAACGCGTGAGGGAGAGGCAAAGTTCGCGCCCTCACGCCCCTAGCCGCCGCAGGAGACGCCCTGGGCGTCGGGAATCGCAGGCCGATTCCCGGCCACCGTAGGCGCGGGCTTGCGAACGGCGAGCAATGGGCAGCTCGCCGTTCGATAAGGACCAGGCCCGGGTCGACGGCGCGTTGTGTTCCACGCGCGCCTCAAAGAGATGTCAGCACCAATGACGGGGTTTGCTAGGACCAATGCCTGCTAGGGTTGCGGAAAAGTCCAAGAGGGTTACCGTGGCCCCTGGCACAGGCAACGAAGGAACACGGGTGGGTTTTAGTCAGTAAGAGTCTGACACGCCCTCCTGCTCTGCCCAGAGCGGGAGAAGTTATTTGATGATTTCCCACCCACAAAAAAAAAAAAAAAAAAGGTGGTAACTATATAATTTTATTATATAGTTACCACCATTATATAATATTGGATCATTGAGTTCCCTTCAAAATGGTTGAGCTGAATGGTGCTGATCCATACGTCATGTTCGTGAACGGGCGCCGTCAGTAGCCACTGGTCATGTCTTAGCTGCCACGGCTTATTTTAATTCCATAATTGTTTTTATCTTTTTATTACGGACGCTTTTAGCGTGCACGTCTTTCTACATCGTTCTCACATGTATAATTACAACATGAATGATGTAACCACTCTATTGTAACAATATTTTGATTTAAAAGAGTGTCCATGGAGTTTCTTGCCCGTTCTTCTCCATAGGTACCTACTACGCTTTGGAATGGGCAACTAGCTTCATCTTTCTGACTGACCGACCCCTTGACAATTCAAAAGTGCCTGTAATTGGTTTATTTGAAATAAATGCTTTGAGTTTGAGTTTGATTTAGATCATTATGGACCCTGCAGGATACAGCAAAAGGGTAGGAGAGAGGAAGCCCTGTTTAGGAGATAATTAAGTTGTTACTGTGGGAACAAGTTTTTACTTACTTAGAATCATCATCATCTTCGTCTTCATCTTTTTCGCTTATCTATTACTTTATCTGCAAAATGTACTTAAATATTTTAGATAATTTCTATATACCTGGACATATGTATTATAATTCTGTTTTTTCATTTATATAAATTGTGTTTCTTTGAATAATTATTATTGCTATTATCTCGTTAGTTTTATTCCAAAACAAGGTTAAGGCACCGCTCCACAGTAGCCCACGGCTTAGCTACACAGGTGTACTCAGCTTTTTATAAAACGGGGTCGCGATCGTCCACTGCGACCCACGGCCACGCTACTGCGCGTCATACTGACGTCATGCAAATCCTGCATCGCGCAAGCAGAGTTTACCGCTCGACTAGCATATATACAACATTCCAACATCAATCATTGGGCAGTTGCCCGCCAGACACAACACCCGTCTGATCGGAGGATCCTCCCTTTTCTATGGAGGTAGAAGTGAACTTTACACCCTATTCATCATACCTCTACAGAGGAGAGAATAGACTCCACGACTTCATCTGCTATCCAGGATGAAAAGTAGCGTATGTCCTTGTCCAGGTCATGATCTACCCATGTGCCAAATTTCATCCAAATACGTTCAGTTATTGTCAACGTGAAAGCGTAACAAACAAACAAACTTACTTTTGCATTTATAATATTAGTTAGGATTCATAAAACACGATTATTTATACAAAAATAGAAAAAAACAATATATTTAAAAATCAACCAAAAAAAACTCTCTGCTTACTAATAAATAATTTTCTCGACCATTGCTCAAGTACGCATAACCAGTCTTGCCAAGGGGCATCGTGTTACCAAGTACTGGGTTGTGGTCTGTGGAGGTCAGATATTCAGTCTCTCCATGTAAAATACTGGTATTCAGCTGCATCGGGTAAGACTGGAACCCGACATACACAGTTGGAAAAAGGCTTGACAGATGAACTTTAACATAACACCATCCCGGCGGCACAGGAAAATAATTTTTACAGCTATTTATTTCAATATCCGTCGAGCGCTTTATTTTGCTTTGCTTGAAGCCGCTTGATCGCTTCAATGTGATTATATTGCTATTTATTTGTGGCTGCGTTTGGTAAGTAAGCCTGGTTTAGAATGCCCGGAAATATAATCGGCGCTCGGTTGATGGCAATGGGCTCGCCCTCTATTACTTGGGGCTTAAACATGGCTAGCGAAATGTGGGTGTATTATGGGTACACCTCTGCCGAACCATTCGGGGATTATTTATTTATTAAAACTTTATGCACAAGTAAAAAAAAATACTGTACAAAGGCGGACTTAATGCCTGAGGCATTTTCTACCAGTCAACCTTAGGGTGATGCAGAGATATACCATGGCAGGTGCAACATACGGGATAGATAGCTCGGAAATGACTATAAAATACAAGAATAAATACTAATACATAGACACATACATATAAACAAAATAAACCTTGGTCAGGAGAAATAACGATCGGTAGAGGAGAAAACGAATCCAGCAACTCAGCGCTGGGATGTTTCAGCCAACTTCTGACGGGTATGTTCACGTGCCTTCACTTTAAAACATAACCGACCGGTTTGGTTTAGAGGCGTGATGTCCTGTATATTTCTTGCAGTTGCATGATTTGATGACAGCTTTTTAGTGCAGTCAATAAAATAGGACTTTAAGGTTGTAATGTAAAAAAAAACTAGGTTTTTTTTTGTATACGGTAACTATTTATTAGGCGTTTAAAATTAAATATAGGATCAAATTAAATTAGCTAGCAAAACTCCGCCGACGTGAATAACTAAAATAGCAGCCACATTTTTATAAAACTACTGTATTCTACGATTCTAGTTTTGTTCTCAGCAGCTAAAATATGAGGAGAATCAAGACTGGTGACGCGGGAGCTAGGCACGTGGGTACAGTTGTTCGTGTGAGAAGCAGCTCGTCCTGAGGTCGACACCCGCAGCCTTCAGTAGTGATTTCCCATTGCTTGCGAAGTTTTTCGCTTTTAGTGAAATAATGAACGCCTGTGGTCCTATTATACTACCTAAGGGCACAACACTGGTACACTGACTGATGCTTTCTTACAGATTATCCCTGACGAACAGCTATCACTAAAAACAATATCTCTGGAGATTGTAAGCACACGAGTGGTGTCTCATTAACAATCACCTAAACATAGATATTAATTTTTATTATAACCAATGAAGTCAGAAGAGGCCTAAATTGTATGTTTTTCTATACATATAATATAATAAAATCGTAGCGAAATCAAAACTATACATTGAATATATATTTTTTAAGTAATTTTTGCGTGGTCTGGGCTCGATTATAATGCCGAAAATATAACTTTTAGAATTTTTGTCTCTTTGTCTGAATGTATGTTCCAGCATCATGCAAAAACTACGGGATATATTTTGTTCAAATTTTGCATAGATATTCCCTATCCGTCTTATTACAAAACACGATCTAACTTTAGTCCCAACCTACACATTCGATTTAGTTTTTGTATTTGGAACTTTATGCCGACTTTAGTAAAGTTCTTAATACAAAATTGACAACCTAAGACCGGACTAAGTTGACAGTTTTGTAAAAGGAACTGTATTTCGATTTCAGTTAGGTTCTTATTTCAAAAACAGGCTCGATGGTTTAAACCATGTCAAAAGAAAAACCTTGTTTTGTAATAAGACCGTTAAAGTCTGGTCAGTCCGTAGGCTATAAATTATCACGCTATTTTCTATGGGGAATGAGCAATATTGCAATTTGTTCGTATTCTTCTATGGTTTACCGCCAATTACGAGTCAAAATCTTGCAGATAGTTATAGATTTAACCTTTCAAATGATTGTCATAAAATCAAATCAAAACAAAATATTTTATTTGACATAAACCTACATACATGGGCACTTATGAAACGTCAGAAGCACGGTTCCAATGGGTCGTTTCCTATGGAGAAGAGCCGGTAAGAGACTCCACGGTAAATCTTTTAAAAATAATTGACTTTTACAATGTTTTCAAATTCATCAAAAGATTCATTAATCATTAATAGATGTAGGTACGGAACTCAACTGCAAGATCGACACGAACTTGACAGTTTCGATTTTTTTATTAGCCATAAACATAAATACGTATAAAACATCTATTGTCTAAGGAGTTTAGCTCGCTTCTCAAAGATTAGCAATTCATTATGCAAGAACTCATACGTAATACATTATTTTCAAAATATGGCCTCAGGATATATCAATAAACCATTCAAGCTGCGCTTGATTATAATAATAATATAATTAATAATAAAATAACATTACTGCTATATTAGATTTTTTTGAAATAACTTAAGTTCAGTAACTGTCGTGGTTCGTTCGCGGTAAGCGGTGTGCGCATAGAGTATAGTAATCTAGGTGTGCGCCATGGAATCCATTTTGAGATTTTTATCTTTGTTTTTATTATTTTTCTGTACGTGTTCGGCCAGTTATCATGAGCAGTATAGAGGTTGGTACTTTGTTGTTTTTTTTTGTCTTAATGTGTGAAGTGTGGCTTTTAAAGATTTCTGTGAAGATCTTGTACATACTGAGGCACTGCATTCTTAATTTCATATGTCTCTTTCCTGCAGGCTTAGCATGACGCTTTCTATTGCTACGAAGAATAGACATAGCTTTTTTTATACAAAGTGACATTTCGTTTCTTCATTTTTAACATCGCACCGTAGAAACCCTTCTACAATCTGTCATTTTGTCTTTCATTTCTAACGATCTTAGTGTTCGTTTTATATGTAGACTATTACGGAAGAAAGTTTTCTATCCTTGCTGTCAAAATCACACTGACGACTGACATTTGTCTAAGGTAGTGAAGACACTTTGATTTTGGAATCGCCAGAAGAAAACTTTCTACTCGACGGCCACAAAGTATAAACGGTTGTCTACAAAATCATGATTTTACAAGGGAGCGTTTTGAACGCAAAACTGTGATAATTAATAGAAGAACAAAGCTATCTTCTCCTATTTTACATCATTTAGTTAATAGGGCATAAGTACCAAGGAAATAGTTAAGTGGCCTTAACTATTTCCTGTATTAAAAAAAATATATTATTAAAAATATTACTGTAAAATTGTTTGATCCAAAATACGGTACTTCGACACTTTGACAAAAATTGTTGTAGTTGACGTGCCTTAATCAGACAGAAAAAAAAAATCTATGACAAAACAAAGAATTCCGAGTCGAATTATGTAAAAGAGTGAATTTCGTAAAAAGTGCAGTTGACTCTTTCTACTTTGCTGCCGTCGTACTGTCTACACGGAACAAAGACATTAAATTAAGTATAATCAATTTAACCTCTTTGACACGGAACGTCATTTTTGTCTACTCTTCTGTCGACAATACGGTGCTCATGCTACGCCTGCTGTTCTCGTAAGAGTTCGGGCACATTCATCTACCATTTCTGTTTGGTTTTGACTAAAACTTTTAAGGATATTCTTACCTTATGTGCGCTTTTATAATTTCCAACCTGATTATCGTGAGCGTGCACGGCGGCGGCATCACGATAACTCAGGAAAGTAAAATATGAAGACACGTTTAAATTTCCGTCCACGATAAAGTGCATGTATTTCCATACATTTTATGGGCGTGGACGTGAACGTCCACGATAATATCGTCACGTTAGAAATTATAAAAACGCATTTTCCAACTGACATACGCAGTTTACTCGTAGATACAGTCGACAAAACAATTAAGTGACCACTCTTAGTTGAAAGGTCCTGGGCGCGTTATAAAACTCTCATTTATAAGTAGATATTGCCTGCAAATTAAATATACCCGAATTCCAGTCTCCATAGAACGTTTTAAATACAAAACTCTTGTCTGAGTGTCTGTCGGGACAGGTTAACTCAAAGCTGCAATGGCTCTTTCTTCAAAAGTTTAGTTCCAGACATGGCCCTGCATTATTAGACTCGTATTCTAGATTTCTTCTTCAAGCGTGTCAAAAGCGTGATCTAAAGTATGGCCAACAGGAAGCGATATCAAATGTAAACACAGTCAATGCAAGGTCATTAACAGATGCAGGGGTTCGTAACTTTTGTGAAAATCGTGTTATTTATTTTAGTAGATAAGTATTTTTTAAATACCTGTATCTGGCAAATTCAGTATTGGAATTGTTATTTTAGAAATCATATAATGAATAAAAAATGTAATAAATGAGTGGTTTTTATCATGTAAAGTATGTTATAATGTAGATTTAAATTTAATTAAGGGAATAATAATATTTTTTATAGAAATAAGGATAAAAATTAAGCATTTTTATGAAAATATTTTAATTCAATCTGAGGCCGATTCTTCTCAGTCTGTAGTCTGTAATAATCACATAAATACAACGTAACAATAATGAAATAACAACAAAAAATTATAAAATTTCATCAAATAACGCCGGGAAATAGAAAACAAAATCAGTAGATAGTAGCATTCCTAATGAAACGGAATTAATAAAATGGCCGCCCGAATGTTGGCGATCCCGTCTCAACCTTGAAACATTATTACCGAAAGAACGAGACAGTATGTCAAATACACAAGATGGAATGAGATAAATATAGATTGTCAACTCCACGATCGTGTTTTAGGTGAATGAACTTTCGTATTCTCTTCTCGTTGGCCATATTTTAGTTTTAAAATATACCTAAGCTAAAAAAAATATATGTAAACGTGTCTTTAAAGATCTACTTGCAGAAATAAAATTATTTCATTTAATTTCTACTGTATTTAAGCTAGTCTGTAAATCCCGCACTGTATACTTGCTAGTAAGTAAACAGATCTTCACTGCTTCAGACTTTGACGGGAAGCTAGAAGACCATTCAAAATCATTACAGAAAGACAAATTAAAGGGCAACAAGTCACAACGATTGTCAAAGAAACCCCATCCAATGCACCAAAATGCGTCTGAGTGCGATTGCACAACACTCAGATCTGTCAAAAGTGTGACTCAAGAAATGGCGCGCCGACGTTACGTCGCACCCCCGAGCCCCCTTCGCGTAGTCTTTTGTCAATCGATCGACTCCAAGATATTTTGCAGAACACAGGGAACGAATTTACCTAATGAGCCAGCTGATAATACTTCTAAAGGTAAAGGTTTCTGTCAAATAGTGCTTTTGCACTCTCCTCGTTAGTTGATCTTGTATTTGGCACTTGGTTCTGGTCTTCTAGAGATACATTTTCTCTGCAATCGTTAGTATTTTATTGTTCTATCCGTTCGTTCACCTTTGTTTTTTCGAGTACAGGAGACAGTTGTAGAAATATTTATGTAACGTGGAGACCACAATACAATAACAAAAGAAAACACTGGCAATACTAATGCATAAGAGTACTTTGGAACTATCTAATAAATCCTAACCTCGAAATTAAAAAAAGTGATTTTTTCAAACAAAGTAAATAGTAGTGACTTACTAGTAGTGACTTACTAGTAGTGGCTTACTGAGGGTTTACTGATCAGCCGTCTAGCTATAGTGATTAATAGTACATTGTTACCCTAGGGGTGAAAGTAACTTATTAGTCCCGAGACGAGGTTTGGCACCCGAGCGTAGCAAGGGTGCCATAATTCGAGGGTTCTTTAACCCGAGGTAAACACTGTGTTTTTCATTACGAATACAAGGAAAGTAAAAATAAAAACATGAATTAGCTAAAGAAAAAACGAGCCTCTTCTCTTATGAAATGAGGCATTAAATCCATATCTGAATCAGATGAACTCATTGTGTTAATACAAATCTCTGCTGTACGGATGTATAAACAAAACTCCACAACTCGAAAAAAGAAATGATGATCGGATTGCCGCTTTCCCGCCTATTTTTTTCTTTTTCTGTCGCCAGCTACTTAGCTAGTCAGCCATTATTTTTCATTTCCGTCATTGAAAAAATGGTAAATACACACATCAAAAGTGTCTAGGGATCAACATATATTTTTGCAATAACTTTTCTCCTGATTGATATTAATTAAAATTTTCTTTAAGGATTCATAAAATAAAGTGTTTTCGTTTGTCACAGTAACGATAAACCAAGTCACCTTTGCATTAATAAAGAAATTTGCCATTTTCCTAATAAAGGGATTTTTGACATTTGAACCACTAACACAAAAGTTCGAAAAAAAGACTGAAATAACAGTTTTCTTTAAAATTTTATTGGGTAACTTAAACAATTAATAATCCGTGTTTCTACCGCGAACACTAACAACACAAGAACATCGGTTTGGCATACTCAAAATGAGTTCATCCAAATCACGCTGTGGAATGGCCGCCCATGTTCGTTGCAACAACAAAAAAAGGTCTTCTTGCGACTGGATACCCTCCATATTCGGCAGAGCTCTTCTCTGTAGCATATCCCATGCATGCTCAATCGGGTTCAAGTCTGGCGACTGAGCAGGCCAGGGCAGGACATTGATGTTAGCTGCGGCGAGAGTCTGTCTTACAACTCTTGCGGTGTGCGGTCGTGCATTATCATGCATTAACTGAAATAAGGGACCGATTTGCACTTGTAGAGGAACGATGACGTCTGATACAATCGTCTCAGCATAAATTTGAGCGTTGAGGTTGCCTCTGATCCAAATCAACTCAGTTCTTCCGCCGATCCAAATACCCGCCCATACCATGATGGTTCCACCACTATAAGGATGGACTTCCTGGCAGGATTTTAATCGCTGTTGGCGTCCAGGGGTTCTCCAGTGTCGTATACGTCTTGTATCCGGTCTCATACCAAAACGAGACTCATCAGAAAAGCACACGAAACGCCATTGTTCTTCTGCCCAATTTCTGTGTTCAAGAGCCCATTGATATCGAATCCTACGATTGTGCATTGCTATAGGTGGTACCCGTAGCGGTCTTCGGGAATGAAGGTTCACTTCATGCAAGCGGTTTCTGACTGTTTGGTCGCTAATTAAGTTCCCTGAAGAGTGATGAAGCCTCACGGCTAACATCATGGCGGTTATTGTTGGAGCTCTTCGAGTTAAGATTTGAATGTATCGGTCTTGTCTCCGTGTGGTGCAGCGATACCGTCCTCCATGGCGCTCAGCCACGGTACCAGTGCTTCGGTAACGTGTCCAAAGTCGACTGATAACACTCTGACTTGTATTCAGAGCTAAAGCCACAGTACGTTGCCGGGAACCAGCTTCTATCATTCCCACGGCTCTGAGCATTTCTTCCCTGCTTAAATGACGTCGCCGCTCCATAATAACGTTGGTTTTAATCAGTAGTAGGGAAACAGTAGCACTAATAATGTCTTCAATGCGTTGTATGTTTTTATAGGGAAAATATTGACAGCTGATTTTCATCTTTTACTCGAATTTGATTCACAGTTCCTGATTCAAATTATGAAATGCACCAAAAAGGATCCATATAAATTTATAAAATCATAAATTTATTACAAAGCCACATCTTAATCTCAAGAAATCCGCATAAAAATGCTTGATCCCTAGACACTTTTGATGTGTGTATTTAGCCCAAATATAATTATGTTATTTTAAAGAAATAGTTGAAAGTAAATTATAATAAAGTCATTAAAAAAATATATTCTTTAATTAATACTTAACTTTATGTTATTTTAATTTTACATCGTGCTGTAATTGAGTGGCCCTATAGGAAGTTGGAACATGGTTCAATAGAAATGTGAAAATAGAACTAGTTTTTTTTAACAATTTGACAGGTGTCCGTTGAAAACGATTCTCCCTAGGGCTGAAAAGTATTACTTTCAACCCGCTCCTCAGGCAACTTCAGGCATACTTCCTGAGTATGAATAATGAAAAGTATCTTATATTATTGATTGAATTTTTGAATGCAGACTGAGAACGTCATGAGGTGTACGCAGTTTAATTTACTTTCGTATTATCTTCTCCGCCTTGTAGATATAAGTAATATGCAGCACCGCACATCAACATTGCACTACCGTCTCTTAAATAGTTCTTGACATTATCAAATTAGCTCGGGGTTGCCGTAAATGAATCCCCCGTAATTTATCAGTGACCTTTAAAATATCCATGATTTGTGTAAGATTGACAGAAGAAGCTCCAACATAGAACATGTCGTCTTGTCAAACATCCACCTCAGAAAGGAAAACTTTAGACCTTTAGCAATCAATGTCTTTAGCGATGATTGAGAGTTATACCAACTCTTATGGAAGGCGCCCACGAGCACCTTAGTTGCCCAGCAACTTTTTCGTCTCTGTCGTTGTTTTCTCCCCGAGATTTGGACGATGCACACACGGGAGCGACAACAGCGCTACTTTTTCGTAAAATTTTGCCGCATTCATCAACATGGATTTCGAAGAGGCGGTTGTGGTATGTGCGCTTGTTCTAAGAAACTGAAGGCGACAGCAAAAAAGGCAATATTGGGTGCATCCATTTTCGAATGACAGACTAACATTAGGAAAATTTCATACAATGCTTAGAAAATTGAAAATTTTCAATAAAAAAATTCTCTCTTTTAGAATGAGTATATTTTTCTAGCTTTTTATTGTATAAAAACGGTCTTCTTCTCTTCAATCAGTCTATTAATATCTATATCTTCTTCCAAAACCGACATTCTTTCTCAATTTTGTAGTAGAGTCGCGTACGCGAATAAATACTTTCGGCGAAGAGGGGTCGTTGAGCGGCAACTGGCTGGCTGGCAACTTTATTGTCACCGTGCGCGCACTAGTGCATTGCAACCAACAGACGGGGTGACAATTGCGTCGCCAGCTTGTCTCCAAACCCATGGACAAAAATGTCTCCCGGCTGTCGCGTCGCTACCCCGTAGCCCGTAGACTTGATGTGCAAGAGACAAAAGTAGCTCGTGGGCCCCTGCCCTTACTATGCCTTCGTGGCGGATTAATACTTGCTCCGTCTCACAGAGGAGAATAAAATAGAATACAATACTCTTTATTATGTACAGCATACGAATTAAAAAAAAAAATATCGTCTGACATTGCACACAGCACCACCAATGGGCGGTCTTATCGCTAAAACCGATCTGGGAGGCCTGTGTTCAAGCAGTGGTAACATTATAGACTGATTAAAACTATGGGAGCTGTCCACACTTAGACCATTCTCTGTGCCTTCTATTCATCAACTATTTGCTTTGTTTCAGTACCTCAACTGAGTACTCCGAAGTGGGAGTCTTACGTATTCAATGAAAAGGAGTACATCGTGCAGGTGCTGCCTGTCAGCTGGGAGGACGCCAAGATTATTTGTCGGTTTGTATGATCTTCAATCAGCTTAAATCAACGGTAGTCTTGCTTTTACATAGCACCATGCCTGTTTCCCGGCAGGGTTACTCATGGAGATATAGGTAAGTTTCAAGACAGGGTTACTTATAGATAAAGTTAGATGTATCTATAGTACCATCACCCATATTTAGCCAGATACGCTTTTTTTTTTTTTTTTTTGAGGATGGGAAATCATCAAATGACTCCTCCCGCTCTGGGTGAAGCGGAAGGGAGTGTCAGACTCTTACTGACTAAAACCCACCCGTGTTCCTTCCTTGGCCCTTTATGTTCCGGGTCAGCGGTACCCCTTTTGGGTGATCCCGCTTTCCCGGCAGGCTTGGGCCCAGCCAGATACGCTTAAGTCTTATGTAATAGGGGGCGAACGTATCGTCATCAACAGGTCACAAATCTATGCTCCAGGCTGCTACTTAGAAATTCCGATTGCATAAAAACGAATAACACTTCTTTACCTCATGCCAGGACCATACCAGGACCGACCATACCAGGACCTCATGCTCAGCAATACAACATGTGTTTCGAAGACTGTTATAGCCATTAAAGCAGCACAACAACCGCGGACTAGTTGCGAGACACACTAACAGTAGCAAAAGCTTTCATTTTGACAGTTCAACAACATTCATTGCGTTATTTACGTTGTTGAGCAGACCAAATTTTCGAACATATGAAGCAATGGATTAGCAACATCCTTCAAAATTATTCAGATTGTGATTGATAGTGTGTTACTCAATTAGAGTGCTAGTCTCTTCAGTTTAATCACTAAAAATTTCAATAGAGTTAATGCCTAGCATCAGGTGGGATGAGAGTATGTCATGCTCACTCAAATGTGTCGCTGGTGGTGGCGTGTGTATTGGATCATTGAGTTCCCTTCAAAATGGTTGAATTGAATGGTGCTGATCCATACGTCATTTTCGTGAACGGGCGCCGTCAGTAGGCACTGGTCATTTCTTAGCTGCCACGGCTTATTTTAATTCCATAATTGTTTTTATCTTTTTATTACGGACGCTTTTAACGTGCACGTCTTTCTACATCGTTCTCACATGTATAAATACAACATGAATGATGTAACCACTTTTTTGTAACAATATTTTGATTTAAAAGAGTGTCCATGGAGTTTCTTGCCCGTTCTTCTCCATAGGTACCTACTACGCTTTGGAATGGGCAACTAGCTTCATCTTTCTGACTGACCGACCCCTTGACAGTTCAAAATTGCCTGTAATTGGTTTATTTGAAATAAATGCTTTGAGTTTGAGTATGGTGACAGCTCACTTCACCTACGTTTCCACGTTGAGATTTTTACAGAATAAATTGGTTGGCAGAACCTACGACCTTAGACAGGTTTTACCCCGGGGTTTATTTCTAGAAATGACCCCAATAGACCAGAAACTACACACAATTTTACTTCGCGTAGGCATAAAGAAGGATTTGTGATTGTAAATTCTGTTGTTTTAACATTTGTTCCAAATCGATGTTTGTTGCAGGGGTTATCACAACGGATCCTTAGCAATCCTAGATACAAAAGATAAAGCTGAATTCCTGGCTGAAGCATTGTCGGAATCGCAGTTCAGTAAGTATTCTATCTATATAGTCCTCCAGACCGAATTTTGGTCATGGCGGCCAATCTCAGCGGAGACTAGCCATCGACAAGTGTATGCGCAGACACAGGTGCACTCTCTCTTCCCTCACTCTTATAGTCTGATGGGACGGCAATCCGTCACAACCCGAGAGAGATCAGGCGCTGTACCAACGACTTAACGTGCTTTCGGAGGCACGGGGGTATCACACCGCCAACTTCCAAACTCTAGGCTGTTACTGAGAAATTCCTAATGGAATAACCCAATTACACTTTTCCTGACCTGGGAATAGAACCCAGGACCCCACGCTCAGCAGTCGCGCTTGCGACCACCAGACCAACGGTGCATGGTGCACTTGATCAGTCTCACGCAAGGAGGGCAAAGTTGTGTAGTTCACTTACTATAACATATAGATGTCGCTAGCTGCCTGCTTACTAAACAATTTAGCCGTTTGTACCTTATACTTTCACGATTACAGTGTTGGTCCACTGTAGAAAGTTTTTCAGTTTGATGGTTTGTACCACACCCTTAAATATGACTACACTTTTATATTATGGCCACTTTTGACCGATGATATCGTTAACAAATGGTTTCATAAAAAACGTTTCAAGTTCCTTCGTGACACACATAATAGATATCTGAGGACATCGGAAAACTTAAGACTAGAGATGCCAATGCATTTCACCAGTTTTTATGACAAGTCTTTTACAGTTCAAGCACTACGATTATGGAATGCCGTGCCCGTGTCGATAAGGCGTGCTCAATCTTTGTCCACTTTTAAAATTCAGGTTAAAAAACACTTCCTCTCTCCATAAACATCATTACATATGGTTCCCTTGCTCATATATATACATATATATATACTATGTAGATAAGTATATGTCTTATGTATATATGTATTTATTGTATATGTAATTTGTACACCACTGACTACCTGCAGTATTGCCTCTCCTTCTCCCTTTAATCTATCCGAAGGTTGTCTGTAAAAGATCGCTTTTAGCGATAAGACCGCCCACTGTGTCACCCTATGTAACATTTCTACATTTATATCTGTAATTTTTTGGTGTACTTAATAAAGAGTATTCTATTCTATTAATCCACAGCCTTAAACTCAGTATGGGTAGGAGCCCGAAGGGACTCAGCAGAGGACGCGGCCGGCTACCGATGGGGACCAGGCATGGAGCTCAGGAGAACTGCGCTGGATGTACTAGCGAATGAGGAGGAAGATGAAAATGTTGACAGACATTATCCTATGGTAAGTAGAAAAACTGAAATGCATGATTGGGTGATTAATAATAATTTTGAAATAAATTTAAAATTTTGAATGAGACTAAAATATTGTACACCATAAAGGTACATGTTGCAGCTATTTTTTATGTACTTAACAATTATAGGAACTGACTTTTCACCTGTGACAATCAATGAATAAATTTGAATTTGGAATGTTATTGGTTGACAAACCATCAAGTTAGCAGTGGCAGGCGCTATGCCACCCCAAAAACAAAACTCGGTGCGACTGTACCGATCTATGAAAGCATCGTTCATTGGGCATTACCACAAACCATATGGATGGTAACAATAATAGTCCGTTTTTTTACAAACAGTTTTTGACGTTAGGTAAACAAACGATCCGTATCTACAAAACAACTAGTTTCATCGATCCGTTTACCTAGAGTATACTTATAAAGATCCGTTATCTAAAACAGTTGGGAACTACAGTTTTCCAAAGAAAATTCGGAAGCACGATGATGAGACTGCATAAAGAGCTGTTACAACCATGGAAGTACTTGCCTATTTTCTATTACCATCGTCATCATAATCAGCCTATAACGTCCCCACTACTGGGACACTGGTCTCCTCTCGGTGAGAGGGAGTGGGCCGTAATCCACCATGCGGGCCCAGTGCGGGTTGGTAGATGTCACATGTCTTCGGATTGTTTGGTTCAAAGAGGTGTCGGTTTCCTCACGATGTTTTCCCACACCGTTTTTGAGAGCAGTGGTGATGAAATCATTTACACAAAGTAAAGCGCATGTTTGGGTTCAAATCTACGACATACAACTCGTAAGTCGCGGCCGTTATCACTAGGCCACCCACTACCTCTTTACCGTGTTTACAAAATTATAGATAAACCTATGCAATTCCAAATAACTTTTCTCAACTATTGAGTGACAAATGACGATCTGAAACCGGAGTAGGTAACCCGATAGAGAGAAATCTTCATACAAATGCGCAATGATAGGCGCACTGCAAAGAGCGGTAGTACAAAACTTTGAAGCAGTTTCTGTAGTGCGACGTTCGTGATAATTTGGAATCACGAAGATTATCGAAGCGCATACATTTGCTGGTTTACCTATATAACAATCTCGTTATCCAAATATAGGACTGTGGAATAAGTATTCTTTTCGATATCCGTTTCCCCTTCTAAGAGGGATTATCAAGGGGGAATTCCAGACTTTTTTTTACAGATTCTACTTTTCCCCCTAAAGGGGACTTTCAGGGGGGATATGTGGGATAAGCAAAATACATTAACCTATTTTCTCTATTACAGTGGCTCAATAGAACTCATATCCCTGTCCCGGAGATGGGTGCTGACTGCGTGGCGCTTGAGAGGGTCAAACACGACCACCCTGTCTTCCTGGACCTGCCCTGTCATCTGGAGAGAGCCTTCGCGTGTGAGAGAGGTAAGAATCTTAACAATGCTGGGATAAATATTAATAAGTAACTTCTGTCTGCTTTTTCGCCCGCGTTGTAGTCAACTATACTGTAAAACATACCTTATGGCACTTGGCAATAGCGTAGATTTTTGAATTTTCGAAATCGGATTAGTACCTTCGGAGATTACCTCCTACATCTAACCTTAAAAACTTATATTCTTTAACTCTTTATAATATTAGTGTAGATGAAATAAGTAACTTGAATCGAGAAGATACTGTTTTTAGGCTTCCGTACCTCAAAAGGAAAAAACGGAACCCTTATAGGATCACTTTGTTGTCCGTCCGTCCGTCTGTATGTACCCTTTATCTCGGGAACGCGTGCAGGTATCAAGTTGAAATTAAAACCATATACTCCAGTCTACAGTCCTTTGAAGCTGTGAAGAAATCAAACTTCTAAGTTAACTTAAATACAAGATACGGCCGTTACTACCGCAAAAAACGTATATTTCCACGCTCAAATATAAAATAAAATAGGGTTTTCTCCGTTGACCTAGAACTATGAAATTTTACAAGTAATACCATCTTATACTAGAAATATAGGGAAAAATCTGAAAACAATACATTTGTAATTAAATCATAAAAAATATAGTCTTTATTTAAAGTACGAAATCAATCATCGAGGTTAAGCAACGGTATGCGCGGTCATTTATTGTGTGGGTGACCAAATATAATATGTACCTACATATTTGTACGGAACCCTCGGTGGGCGATTCCGACTCGCACTTGTCCAGTTTTTATAGTTATCAAACCTACTTGGGTGCCAATGAGATATGTGTGATGAATGAGTAAACCTTTATTGCAAAAAGATCGCCAGATATATATCTGAAAAACGTTGTGGTACCTACATTTACTTAATGGAACTCACGATAGGCAGAAACAGACTAGGTTATTTAATTTCGAGGTACTCTATCTAATTTACATTTAACATCTTCATAATCAGCTACGTATTTAACAGTCGTTACGGGTAGTCAGAATACCAAAAGTCTGACACCCAGTCTTACCAAGGGGTATTTTGGGGTGTTAGGTTGTGGAAGTCAGATAGGCAGTCGCTCCATGTAAAATACTGGTGTTCAGCTGCATCCGCTTAGACTTGAAGCCAACTTCAACATACTTGGGGATAGGCTAGGCGGGCGTGATGTGGAGTATAGGCTATCTAATTTATTAGTAATATTTGGCATAGTCAGGTATTTTATTTCCTTCAAAAACTGTTTTCTACTCTAAAGCCTCCTTTAACTTGGTCTGAAAAAATTTTCTTTGACATAGCTCGGTACCCTGGTGCTCCGGACGTTTAGAAGGCGTACGGGGGCCCGGCAACTCGCAGGGACCCGTTAGGCACTTTTAATAATATTATTGATAAATAATTTTATTTCTGTAAGTAAGTTTGTACAAACACTTTTACACGTCAATCATATTTGAAAAACTAGATGAGGTCGGCGTTTCCTATCTGACTACTCTGAGAAGAAAGGCCGAAACAAACTCAGAGGTCACAGTCTCTTTTATAGTCCAAACATAATCTTGGTCAGACCATGTGACGACCATGTAGATAAGTGTCTGAAATTTATTTTTTATTTATTATGTATCCTTATGCAAAAACTACATTTTACAGATGTGACAGAACTGTACCCTGTAAAGGAAGTGAACACAGTGCGATGCAGGAGTGGTCTGTACCACCTCTACGATGGTAGGATGGACTGGCACCAAGCAGCAGCCTACTGCGTGCTCAGGGGGATGGCGTAAGACATAATTAATTTTTTTCTAGTCGTAACTACATAAAAAATTTAGAAAGGTGTCGTGGTACAAGAATTTCTTTCACTGTACAGGGTCAAATTAGATTAGCTAGCAAAACTCCGCAGACGTGATTGGTATCGATATCATAACAGGATAAAATTAAATTAAATAAATTTGATGGTTTTTTTGTGGGGTCATCCGACCGCCGGTGTAGTCACTTGAAATAACAGTTTAAAAAATCTGTTTTGTTTTTGTGTCGTAGTCGTGATGGGTTCGATGGGTTCCGATATCTAAACACGATAAAACAAAAGAAAATAGATTTTGTCAACTCAAACTTCAAGTAACAAAATTACCAGCGGTCGCTGACCCCCAGAAAAAACATCAAATAGTTTTTATTTAATTTTTTTTATCGTGTTTATCATCATCATTATAATCATAATTTTATTTTCTTTTTTATGATTTGTTGAATATTTAAATTTTATTTTAGGTTTTATCTGTTCAGAATTTACATGTATGAGTGTAAAACTATGGACTACAAATGTCTGAAATAAAATAAATAAATAAATATTATCTTTCACCCAATCCAAGCATCGTCTTTTTACACGATTGCCAAAAAAGGAGTGTTCTTTGATAAAAAGCTTAATATGTTTTGGTTTATACTTAGAAGGGTGCTGTAACTCGGTCTTTATGCATATTTTATTGTTCACAGGCTAGCAAATATTGCTACTTTAAAATGCTTAAAAAAACTGGGCATGACGATGTTGAAAAACCGGCCAAGTAAGTACTGTTCCTATCGTAACACGTTTTGTGAAGTAAAGTATTATGCGCGTAGTCATTAACGTTACGCAACAGGGCGTAGCAGTCCCGTAGGCGCTGCTACGCGCGAACGGTGTAGCAGTCCCGTAGAGGCTGCTACGCGCAAACGGTGTAGCCGTCCCGTAGAAGACGCTACGCACACACGGCGTAGCAGTCCCGTAGACGCTGCTACGCGCAAACGGTATAAAAGTCCCGTAGAAGACGCTACGCACACACGGCGTAGCAGTCCCGTAGAAGACGCTACGCACACACGGCGTAGCAGTCCCGTAGACGTTGCTACGCACAAACGGCCTAGCAGTCCCGTAGAAGACGCTACGCAAACACGGCGTAGCAGACCCGTAGACGTTGTTACGCACTAACGGCGTAGCAGTCCCATAGAAACGCTACAAGGCGTACGTAGACGTTGCTACGCACACACGGCGTACCAGATTTTCAAGATTCTTCGCAGCTCGCGGCGCGGCGTAGAGGCGTCGTAGGCGCTGCGTAGCTGCAGCGTAGACACCAGACGGCAGCAATAATACCCCAATGCAATAATATATTACGCTACGGTGTGACTTTGATCAAATAAATTAAATGATTGGGATAGCTTTGTTTGTAAAAATAAAATGGTTTGGGAAAAGGAAAGCATCAAAATAATTTATTAATTATTTTTTTTATTATTTATAATTATACGTTTTACTAATTTTGAATAAAACACACAGGTATTGAGAACGCCTGGGTGGGCGCTAAGGGCACGCTCGGCCATTGGAAGTGGACAGACACCGGGGTTAGCGTGTTCCAAATACCGGCTATGAGTGACGCGTCGACTGATGTCTGGCCTCCTATGAGGTAAGTGGCTGGAGTCAGGCAACTCTTAATAAAACAAGGATCCGCTTTATGTCAGTCTCACTGCAGAAGAACGTGAGTCCTTCTCATGATTTTCTAAATAGTGGGTCAAGAAGGAAAAGAAAAGTTAAAGCTGCAATACTCTTGCAATCTGGATAGCTCTCATTTTTACAGTTAAACAATGATATACCTAGTTAAGTTGACCGCAATTGTGTTCTAGCCTCTTCGCATACAAAGAAGTCACAAGCATTAAACGAGTATCTTCTTTATCCTGGGCCCTAATTGCGTAACACAACCAGAATGGCAGTCATGAGAAGGGAGCAGTGGTAGCCAAGTAGTAACAGCCGCGACTTAAGATTTGTAGGTCATAGGTTCGAACCCAGACAAGCGCTTTACTTTGTGTAAATTATTTCATCACCATGGCTCTCAAAACGGCGAAGGAAATGTCCTAGAACCAACCATTCGAAGACATGTGACATCTACCAACCCGCAACGGGCCCGGGTGGTAGATTACGGCCCACTCCCTCTCACAGAGAGGAGGCCTGTGTCCCAGCAGTGGGAACATTATAGGCTGGTTATGCTGGGTATCTCATCTCCGCCGCCAAACTATAGCAGTGAAACCGCATTAGTTCCGCCATGACTTGTCCGTTGTACTACAAGCGAAACAGAACTGAAACTGACTGTTCTAACTCACAGAAAGAAAGAAAGAAAGAAATTTTATTTGCTCAAACATGTGTATACATACAGAATTAAAACACACACATTACATGCATGCAAGATCTTCGAAAAAATAAGTGGCTCACGACATGTCTGCCATTTCTCATTGCGTGCAAATATATTTGTACAATTATTAATAGGTACTGAATTAATGATTTTTTAACTAATATACTTATACATATTATATTGATTTGATAATGATTCTGACACAGATTCTGACACAGATTTGATAATGGTTCTATCTCTTTCCCGCGTGATTTTGCCGATCTGCTCGGAAGTCAGTTACACCTCCGCACTCAGTCCGCTATTTTGTTGCGGTACCGCGTTTGTTTCGCACGTATCTGTGGCAGTCGACAAGTTTATAAAGCGAAATGTATTTTTATTTGTAAAATGTATGTTGATTTTACGGAACAACTAATCTAAGAGGTCGGAAGGATATCTTTACTGTATTGACTAAGTCGAAAGCGACGAGATTTTGCTCCGATTGCTACAATTCAACTGACTCTCATGATGTTCCGCTACTCGAATTACGATATAATTTAGTAATGTTTGTTAGCGGAATTCATTAAGAGTCCTATTACATTTTTGACGCAAATTCATGATTTTTGACGTTGTAATTTTCAGCAGCAGTAAGATATTTGAATTGTTTGATTATGAATAACGATAGTGCCATTCTCTTTATTGTAAGTTGGAGTTGCACATTTTAACTTTTCTTGTCGTGTAATTTACTATGAATATTTTACGAACTCAGTTTACAAGGAAAAACGTCGGCAATGGAACTTTGACGCTCAAATTCACATTGTTTCATTCAGTTTTAATAAAAGCGAAAGTTATTAAACGATAACTTTAATGTTTTACTTGTTTATTGGAGTTCTAGAATTTCTTTAAATTCCTTGAGTTTTCAGGGAAAAGTCGTAAAGAAAACAAATAAATGTCTTGATTTTCATGTCCATTATATTCCAAATAAACACAATTAAATCAAATAAACTAATATGATATAAAACTTCGATCTACAGTGAATACGTTTCATTAGTTTTTGTTTCTCAATATAATAAGACAAAATTACAATAAATTAAATTAAAGTACTATATATTCCGCGTCAATTCAGCAAATTACACGAAAATAATGTGTAACTCCAACTTACAAGAAAGAGAATTTCACTATAGTTATTATAATCAAATAATTAAAATATCTTACTGCTGCTGAAAATTACATGGTCAAAAATCATGAATTTCCGTAAAAAAATGTAATAGGACTCTTAAGCGGGTTCCCATCATTATTTTCGCGGAGGAGGTGAGCTAAGGCCATTAAAGAGTTTTTCATATCGAACATGTGCTCGCGATGTTTTCCTTGACCATGTCAGGGATGTCCAAGTTAAACTTAGAAAACTATTGTACATTTACTGATAAATGATTTTATTTCTGTAAGTAGGTTTGTAACACTTTTACACGTCAAACATATTTTAAAAACTAGATGAGGCCGTCGTTTCCTGTCTGACTAATCTGCTGAGAAGAAAGGCCGAAACAAACTCAGAGGTCAGAGTCTCTTTTAAAGTCCAGACAAAATCTTGGTCAGATCATTGAAGGCTATGTAGATCGGTGTCTGAAATGGTATTTTGAGGAAAGAAACACACAGATTGAGTGGACCTGTCCAGTCAGTGCACGCATGTGTCAGCAATCGTGCAGCTCAACTTAAGGAGCTCAACGATTCGACGAACAATACCAAAGAAAGGACATTTTAGTAGGCCGCATAAATTACTCAAACTGCCAGATCATGATTAATCTAACTGAGAAAAATACAAAAAAAAGCAATGACTGAAATAGGAACGTGTGAAACACATTGCAGGGACAGAACTAACATCAAGCAGAATGGATGCCTTCAGCTGGACAGGCACGCGTCCCATCCGCCCGTGTTCCTAGAAGCGAGATGTGACAGGAAAATGCAGTTCATATGTTACGCAGGTATTTGCTTTTCATATACAGGGTCAAATTAAATTAGCTAGCGAGACTCCGCAGAGGTGATGGGTACCGATATCTACATACGATCAAATTCAATTGAAAAATACTTGATGTTTTTTTTTAGGGGTCTACGACCGCTGGTAGAGTTGTTACATGCATGAAGTACGAGTTGAAGAAATATGTTTAATTTGTTTTTTTATTTATCGATACTAATCACGTCTGTGAAGTTTACACAAAAAAAAACTGATCTTTTCTGATCAAGTACGGTCAATGACCTTAAAAAAAATCATCGAATTTATTTATTTTTTGTTTTATCGTGTTCAAATATTGATACCCATTACATCTGCGGAGTTTCGCTAGCTAATTTATTTTGACCCTGTAGAATTCATAACTTTTTTTTAAATATATTTATTTCGAAGGAGCTTAGTACTTTTGAGAATATACCTTCGATGAATGAGAAAAGATTTTAAGTTTATTAAATGTAAAGTAGTCGACAAAGACCACGGAATAAAGTAAGGCTGCGCTTGCCGCGGTCGGTCCGTGGATGGGTGACCATCTTGACATACTGAGAGCCATCCGTGCCTAGGAAAGCACGTTAACCCGTTGGTCCCAGCTGTCATTCTTGGATCTTTGACAGTTGTAACGTTGTGTCGTCAGAAGCCCGAAAGTCTGACAACCAGTCTTACCAAGAGGTATCGTATTACCCAGTTACTGGGTTGTGGAGGTCAGATAGGCAGTCGCTCCATGTAAAATACTGGTATTCAGCTGCATCCGGTTAGACTGGAAGCCGACCCCAGCATACCTAGTTGGGAAAAGGCTAGACAGATCGATAGGCCTAAATTGAAAATGCAATGCGATGGCCATATTAGCCGTAGAACCGATGACCTTTTGAAGACGTGTTCTTGAGTGGAGACCACGAATCGACAAACGAAAGATAGGACGCCCTCAGATAGTAGGCGGAGCGGCGATCTCAGCATCTGTGTAGCTGGTACCAGCTGGATCAGAGTAAGGAAAGAAAAAAAAATAATTTGTCCCACGTAAGGCACACAAAAACAACCGGCCAAGCGCGTGTCGGACCACACACAATGAAGGGTTCCGTAGTTGGGATGAATATATCCCAAAGAATAAACATAACTTTGTAGTTGTGTTGTTTATGACTGCTGCGTTACGTGTCGCGGGTTCGATTCCCGCACGGAACAAATATTTGTATGACCTGCAAGTAGTTGTTCCGGGTCTGGCTGTTTGTGTATGTGAGTTTAAATGTGTGTAATCGCACCCACGATACAGGAGAAATTCCTAGTGTGGGGCCACGTTTTTAAAAATAAAACAAATAAATATAGGTAACTACAAATTAATCATTTTCGGACTTTTTCCTTTACTTGTGCTGTGAGAACTTCCTTCTTGCCAAATTTCATGATTGTAGGTCAACAGGAATTACCCTATCGGTTTTGATTCCCTTGCGAGTGTCAAAATATGCGGCAATGTGCGGTATAAAAGGCCGTATCTTTTGATTGCATTAACTCAGAAGTTCGATTTTTGTACAGCTCCAAGTGATTGTAGGCTTGAGGTATGTGATTTTGATTTAAACTTGTAACTAAGAAGACAAAAATTTTAAATGAAAAATTGTCTTCACAGACGTACAGACGGACGGACAACAAAGTGATCCTATATGGGTTCCGTTTTTTTTTCTTTTGATGTACGGAACCCCAAAAAAGACACACAGACATACAAATTTATTACAAAATCATTGTGTGCCACACGGCTGCGCCAAATAGTCCCAGTTTAGCATACGCGTCAGCCAACTAGTGCCTGACGTTAGTTTCCAACTGAACCTGTTTGAAAGAACGGAAGTGTGTGAGTGTGTTATATGTACTTAAATAAAAATAAATAGACATGTGTAGCAAATAATAATAAAGACTATTTACTTATTACTGATTTGCTTAAAAAGGTGAACCCAAAAACCCTGACCCTAATACAAAATAATGGAGTCACAAACTAAACCTTGGTTGCCCGGTTTCAGAACACGGCGGTGACTTAGAAAGGGGAGTCCGTCGATCGGGTTAGTAATGTACACTCGACCAAGCTGATAGTTAACCACTTTTTACCCTTACCTATGTCATTGTTACTCTACGGAGAAAACAAATGAAAGAAGTTGTTTAGAGCAAGTCAACGTGATGCGACTTGCGGAGCGATGAACGGAAACGTGACACGCGTATATCTCGCTTGACGCAAGTCGCGTCGCAAATCGCAACGCTCGAGACCGTAAACAGGGTCTTAGTAATAAGGTTGAAAACTGGTTAGCCGAGTACTTTGGCGAATGTACCTAGATCATGACGACACATTGGGGTTTAATCTATCATAGATCTATTCACACAATTTCTATGAACACAACTGTAACGTATTGTATATTAGCATCGAGTTTTCGTTCTTTTCTATCTACAACGTACGGTAGCAAAACTCTTACAGGCGGCCACACGTCGTCAGAGGTAACATTTTGTCCTTGCGCAGGCCTCGCGTACTACGGAGTTTCCATACAGGATGAAATTGAATTGGTGCGCCAAATTAAAATATATAACTCAACTTCTATGACAATTCGCTGATATGATATTCTTCTTCGATAATTCTTGTCTCCTTGAAGGCAAAACTTAATTTGCACTATCTAAGACGATAATTACACGATTTAATACAATCATTTAGTTTTGGGAAATGACAATTTATAATGATTATGTAACAGTTGCTGAACCTCCTATTTCGAGTTGGCGCAAGTTTTCTATTTCATCCTGTAGAATAAGAGGCCATTTTGTTTGTTACCACTGACGTGCGGCCGACTGTGGTCGATTTCTTGTACGCATGGGTGATTTTTTTATCACGGTCTTGATTTTCAACTCTCGGTGTTGAACTGAGCTTTGAGAATCCAACAGAGTGCGTTCTTCTTTAACTATAACCTTGTACTTCTCCCTTCCCGCAGGTGGCAAAATGCATAGCTTGGCGGCAACGTGGCGTAAGAACGCGAGGCTTCCCGACCCTAAAATAATAGGACCGCCCGCGCCAGAATCTTGGGGTCGGGCTTCCTCACTTTTCTACGCTAAGTGGTTCTGTCTTGGGTTGTCGGTTCTGGCACTTGGACTTGCTTGAGCTCACTTTCTATGTTAGACCACCTGTTCAAAATGGCGGCTGGCCTCTCCCTCTTTTCTGTTGCGGTAGGTTCAAAGTGATTAGTACCACATGCATGACCCTCGGTACGTCAAGAGAGAGAGAGTATTCAATTCTATTCCATTCTATTCTACTTCTTCGGACATGTCAATACTGACATGTCCGAAGAAGTAGAGTATACACTGTCATCATTCTCCTGCTCTTATTCCAACTTATTTGCGGTCGGCACAACATGTCTTTTTCTTTCACACCTCTCCATTAGTCGTCATCTCGGTGGTCACCCCATTTCTAGCCATATCATCTTTCACACAGTCCATCTATCGTTTCTTTGGTTCCCATACTCTTAGTTATTACTTGTAGTTACTTCTCACATGTATAATTTCAACATGAATGATGTAACCACTATTTTGTAACAATATTTTGATTTAAAAGAGTGTCCATGGAGTTTCTTGCCCGTTCTTCTCCATAGGCACCTACTACGCTTTGGAATGGGCAACTAGCTACATCTTTCTGACTGACCGACCCCTTGACAATTCAAAAGTGCCTGTAATTGGTTTATTTGAAATAAATGCATTGAGTTATCGACATTCATACTCTAAACTTTCCTTACGATATTTTTCTCATTCCTCCTCATCATATCCCTATACCATGACAACCGAATTCCATGCAACTTTTCTGTCACCGGTGCCACTTTCAATCTTCCTCTTAGATGTATTTGTATACTCATTCTGTCTACAATCTGAGTCATTTTATCAGTGATTGGCATTGTACATAATAATTTCGAACTCTATCAAGTCAGGTCACAGCACCTTCCACCCATCTAAGCGTTTTCATTCAATCACTTCTTTTAGCCAGATTCACAGACCGCCCTTTTACTTTCAAGTACCTAAAGTAAGCGAATAAAAATCTTATTGAAATGTTTATAATGTTTTTATTCATATAAACAAATGTGAGCACGCGTTTCCTATGAATGTCAACATTAATATTCTATGAATAAAGTAAATATTCGTATGAGGCGCTTACTTAAGGCTGATTTTGCAATATTCAGATAAGTGACTTTTATCAGAGGAATGAAAATTATGGTTTGAGCTTTTGTATAGAACATTTGTCAATCCGTGATATTTATTCTTCACATTAATAATAGCTTAGAATAATAACTAAAGCAAGTAATAGTGCAGTCTATGAATTGTGCCCCTAACTTTATGTAACGATGACCAATGAGAACTATCGCACTTGAGTTCGCCGCCAGAGGCGCTAGTGTAGAACAAGGTCTCTAGATGTCAAATGTACTGAACATTCACTGTTTGCGGGATTTTTAACACGGATTTTAACTAATGATAATTTGTAATTGTTATGGCTTAAGATTTTAAGTAAAAAGTTAAGTTCCTCATTTGGTAGCACTTTAAGGAAGAATAATATTTGTCAACTTCATGCTTGCCAATTTTAGGAACATTATAATCTAAATATTCAAATGAAGTTAAAAAAAATTTTAATAAAATAAACATTATTTGAATGTATGGTTACTATAACATAACCAAAACTTCAATTAAAAGTACTGACAGGAACTTACTCGCCACTGGCGCCAACTGGTGAGCGCAAAAATGATAGCCCCCATTGGATTACGTTTGAGAATTCATCCGTATCTACATTAAATATTCAATTGTATTATTGCAGGATCTTCCCAAAAGTTCCAACAAGAGATACCGAGCGACGATCAATATTACTACGTGTTAGTGAGACAGTTGTTCTACTGGCAACACGCTTACCAAAACTGCTTGAAAATGAACGGAACGCTCGCCATTTTGGACAATAATGATATTCTGATACAGTTATTGCTGCTTATGGGGGAGAATAAGGAGGAACGTGAGTTTTAGTAATTTACTAAGTAACTTTTTGATCTTTTAGTAAGTTTGACACGGTTTATGATCAGTATAGCGCTACAAAGTTATTTTAGCGCGTGACCTATTTTTGATCTATATTATTGAGTTATAGTATATTTTTTTTTAGAGCCGCAGGCGCGCATTTTGTGCAGCCTCGACATGATTTGTATGGAATTGTTCACTTTCTGTATGGAAAATACGAAAAATGATTAGCTACATGTTGAGTTTGAAAGGTTTATGTGTTCAATAAAGGGGGTCGAAATTTTCATTATTTTTGCGATCGGACTCACTGTTTTCGAGATATAAGCAAAAATAAACAAAAAAAAGATACAGTACAGCTTTTGCATCTGAAGTCGAGGCGTTGGTGTGAATTTATGTGGTTCATGACAACAAATTTTATTCCACACCTTTTTATTCGCGATTAAAAATAGACAGATTTAGTTAGACAATCAAAATTTTAGGCGAAAAACGTCAAATTCAGAATAGCAAAATTGCCATTTTCACAAAATTATTATCTCAGTGCCATCTTAGTGTTGTCAAACTAAAATATAGTTAAGTTGTGTCACTTTAGTCAATTTCAGAAAGGGAAATCGTCGTTTGACAGGAATAAACTAAATTGAGAGAATTTTGTGACAAGAGAATCGGCACCAATGTCTCACGCCAAACAGCGATGCTGTGTTCCAGTTTGAGGGGTGCCAGTTTAATTGCTGGCACATGAAATATCTCAGCTTTGTTTCTGAAATGGCAGTACATTTGCAAAGCCTCTGAAATTTTAGATGTCCATAGGCCACTATCGTTATGTTAAGCGGTTACTGCCAACCGTTTAACAAATAAGGTGGACGGACCGCTTGCTTGCTTGCTGTCCAATTTCAAATAACATTTTTTTTTAAATATTTTGTCCAGCCATCGAACACATCTGGGTCTCCGGTCGTCTGAACATGACAAAGGACATCGCGACCGACACCGTCCGGTTCAGTTGGTACAATCCCAACGGTGGGAAAGTAATCCCAAGCCCTAAGGGTATAGGGAGCTCTATGTCCGGGTTATATGTGAGTAAATGTTTGCCTTTTATAATACATTTTTAGTTTTGTGGATACGGGCAGTTCCAGACTACTTAATTGTTTTTAAAATAAATTATATTATATTCTATGATACCAAGAGAAAACACGTACAATAAATATTATAAAAATCTGGGAATCTCCCATTACTTATATAATTTTAATACTACGCGCTAGATGGCTATAAGCACCACGTCATCCCTCTTACTTAGCAATTCTCATACCCCCCGCTAGATGGCATTATAAATAAACCACACTAGTCAGCCTTCTTACTTAGCAGTTCTGCTATTCTCCGCCAGATATCACTAATTTAGGAATTTAAGTAGTCGTTACTTTCGCCACTAGATGTCTCTATTCACAACTTCCAAAAGGGAGTTATTTAATTAGTTTTCCTATTTCCCACTAGATGCCGCCGTGGTGGGTAGATGAAGAGTTCACGATGGATAACTCCTGCTTGAACTTGGATAGGCAAGATCACCTAATCGGCTTGGTCTACGGACTACCATGTGACACAGCACAGTACTCAGTTTGTATGATAGGTAAGTAATATTCAATATTATCAGACTATAATATTCACACTGTTGGGACTCAGGTATCCGTTCTATGAGAGGGTGTGGGCCCTAAATCCACCTCGCGGGTTAGTGCTGATATAGTCTGTCCTAAAAGTATCTGATGGTAGTGTAAACAAACCCTGGTCAGGTTATATTCTTACGCAGTCACTCACTAAAGGGAATCGGTTACACATTTCTTTACTTTTTGGTCGGCTCCTATGGGTCGTAGGGTGATGATGAATAGCCTATAACCTTCCTCAAAAATTGGGCTATCAAATGCAAAACTGTATGGAACAGCAATTGTTTTTATAAGCAACGAAAAATATAAACGTCAAATGTCAGGGGGGTTCCGAATCATATGTTGAATCCATGGTGGTGTTACGCATCAATGTCCCTGCCACACTGTTGAGATTAGTATAGAATGACTAGCACTTCGTCCGCGTGGATTTCGTGTTTTCCCCTACAAAGTTCATCACCGCTCCAAAAGGTAGTTTTCGACAATTCTTTATGATGACAGATCTTTTTAATTTATTATGAAAAGTATAAGGGTCAATTTTTAAGTTTATTATTATTATTATTTCATACAAACGAAATAATTCCCCCTTTTCACCCCCTTAAAGGTCGAATTACCAAAAAACCATTATTAGTGTTCGCCTACATTATAAAAGGAATGTCGTGCAAAAGTTCTAAGGTGTCAGTCAGTCAGCACTTCGTCCGCGCCTTCGTTCACGTGGATTTCACACGTCCCCTACAAATTTCACCAACCCTTTTAAAATTAGAATTCGGGTTCAAATACATACTCAAATAATCAAATCATCAGATACTTTTGGAACAGGCATTAGATAGGTACATGCATACCTAGGTTGGTCATGACTCATGAGTTATCGGCCGTACTGTAGGTATGTACTACTTAGAGCGGTACGCAGACAAGGGCCAGTTTCTCGAACGAATTGTAAGCGCGCGTAAATTGCTGCGATTAATTGAATAATTTATCAACAGCCAATCGCAGCATGAATTCGAAGACATTTGACATCCACCAACCCGCACTGGGCCTGCGTGGCACTCGCTCTCACAGAGAGGAGGCCTGTGTCCCAGCAGTGGGAACATTATAGGCTGATTATGCTAATCGCATCAGTAAACGCGCGCGACAATTTGTCACATTTATTTTGCGATCATTTACGTTCGAGATACAGGTCGAATTTGTGTTTCCATAAATCTGAGGTTCTGAAATTTAATTATAAGATATTCACAACTTATTCTACTTTTTTTTCCTAGAAAAGTCTGAAAAACTCCAGCCTATCGTCGTGCAACCACCGCCGGTGGCGCCCCCAACCACGGTGGCGGTAACAGGAGCCCCTGTTACTTCAACTACTATCGATGGATACGACAGCAGTTGAATTGCCAGGTTGAATATCTACTATTAACTTGATTTATCTACAATGTGGAGATGAGAATACGGCAATAAATGAAAACACAGGCATTACTAAGGCATAGGAGTATTTAGAAACTTTCTAAAGAACTAAAAAGTTTATTCGAACAAACTAAGCGGTGGTGATGGGCCGACAGAGTCCGAATACGGGCTTTGCCAATCTTTGACTAGCTATAGTGACTAAACCAGTGGTTCCCAATCTTTGACTAGTTATAGTGACTAAACCAGTGGTTCCCAATCTTTGACTAGTTATAGTGACTAAACCAGTGGTTCCCAATCTTCGACTAGCTATAGTGACTAAACCAGTGGTTCCCAATCTTTGACTAGCTATAGTGACTAAACCAGTGGTTCCCAATCTTTGACTAGATATAGTGACTAAACCAGTGGTTCCCAATCTTTGACTAGCTATAGTGACTAAACCAGTGGTTCCCAATCTTTGACTAGCTATAGTGACTAAACCAGTGGTTCCCAATCTTTGACTAGCTATAGTGACTAAACCAGTGGTTCCCAATCTTTGACTAGATATAGTGACTAAACCAGTGGTTCCCAATCTTTGACTAGCTATAGTGACTAAACCAGTGGTTCCCAATCTTTGACTAGCTATAGTGACTAAACCAGTGGTTCCCAATCTTTGACTAGCTATAGTGACTAAACCAGTGGTTCCCAATCTTTGACTAGATATAGTGACTTAACCAGTGGTTCCCAATCTTTGACTAGCTATAGTGACTAAACCAGTGGTTCCCAATCTTTGACTAGCTATAGTGACTAAACCAGTGGTTCCCAATCTTTGACTAGCTATAGTGACTAAACCAGTGGTTCCCAATCTTTGACTAGCTATAGTGACTAAACCAGTGGTTCCCAATCTTTGACTAGATATAGTGACTTAACCAGTGGTTCCCAATCTTTGACTAGCTATAGTGACTAAACCAGTGGTTCCCAATCTTTGACTAGACATAGTGACTAAACCAGTGGTTCCCAATCTTTGACTAGCTATAGTGACTAAACCAGTGGTTCCCAATCTTTGACTAGCTATAGTGACTAAACCAGTGGTTCCCAATCTTTGACTAGCTATAGTGACTAAACCAGTGGTTCCCAATCTTTGACTAGCTATAGTGACTAAACCAGTGGTTCCCAATCTTTGACTACCTATAGTGACTAAACCAGTGGTTCCCAATCTTTGACTAGCTATAGTGACTAAACCAGTGGTTCCCAATCTTTGACTAGCTATAGTGACTAAACCAGTGGTTCCCAATCTTTGACTAGATATAGTGACTAAACCAGTGGTTCCCAATCTTTGACTAGCTATAGTGACTAAACCAGTGGTTCCCAATCTTTGACTAGCTATAGTGACTAAACCAGTGGTTCCCAATCTTTGACTAGCTATAGTGACTAAACCAGTGGTTCCCAATCTTTGACTAGCTATAGTGACTAAACCAGTGGTTCCCAATCTTTGACTAGCTATAGTGACTAAAGATTATACTATTGGATATATAATATTTTATCGAATTTTTGTATGCAGACTGGGAAATTAATTTATCGTCGTAATGACTTCTCCACCTTGTACAAAAAAATATGTAACTACCTACTTGTATAAATTATTTAAAACAAAAATTACTAAGTGTCTAAATGAAGTTTTTTTTTTTAATATTACAACCCTACACCCCTTTTCCCCCCCTTAATATAACAACACCTATATTGATACTAATATAGTACAGGGTGGCCCATAAGCATATAGGAAAGTATTAAATCCATAAGTCCTTATACATGTAAATAATTTATAAATAAAAAACTATAATGTACGGATGGGCGATGTTAAAAGTTAATGATACAACGAATGCTGATACAATACTGACCTTTTTTATTTTTTTGTTTGTGTGTGGCATCTCGCAGTATGCCTTGAGAAGCCGTGACTGCTTAACCGGTCAATCCTGTGGTGCCTTTGAGCTAACTCAAAGCCTCCAGCCAGGGGCATAATATTAATTATAAACTAAGCGACCATCACCTAAGGGCACCCCCTGTGGGGTACGAACCTCGGCTTAGGGCGTCGCTGGGGGAGGACAGCAAGTTGGGGACAGGCTGGATCAAAATGGTGATCTTTATTATAAAATAACAAAGTTTATATGGTTACATCAACATCTCCCTCTCATCTCCTCCAAAATACTAAAATAAAATAAAAGTTTACTTTAATTTTATTAAATGGATACAAACACAAACACAAAATTAATATTTATACGTAATGTAATAATAAGTAATTATGTACATGGATTCGTAGAAATGCGCCTAGATTTTTATGCTAGTTCTCTTGCCCTCCGATGCTTTGGTGAGGATACGCAGTTGAGTTTAACTTCCTAATTAATATGAAGTAATTCACAAACCTGTGTCACGGTCTCGGACATGAACTCTGTGCCCCTATCGGTAGCAATCTCCCTCGGGGTGCCATGTTGAAATATGAAGTTATCCACAAAGGTGCGTGCTATAGAGAGATAGAGTGCTGCTATATAGAGTGCTGTAGAGGATTTGGTGACGAGGGGATAAGCACATACATACTTGGACAGCTCGCATTGCAATGTCAATATATAGGAAAAATTGTTGCTGTCTTTGTCTAATGGTCCTACCAAGTCTAAGAAGATTTTATCGAAAGCCGAATGAGCAGTGGTCGTGATTGCCATTGGCTCTTTCACCTGGACTGTATACCTAAGCTTCTGATATTGAGGACATGTTTTTACATAATTTTTGACATCTCCCTCTAAGCCTGGCCAAAAATAGTATATTTTTATATTAGTCAGCATTCTTCACATGCCCGCGTGTCCACTTGTGGGCAAAAGAGGAAAGTCGTTGAGTATCACTTTCCTATCATCTTTATCCTCTATTCTTTCGACATCTTTTAATATACATGATCTGGGCCCTTTCCAGTTGCTTTGTTTTCTGATCTCGCTAGCTAGTGTTTCTACAAATGTGTTATTATTCGTATTTTTAACGAAGTATTCATTCATTCTTCATCTATACCTACCTACTAAGCTTGTCACAAAAATCACTCAGCTCTCTCGCAAACTCGGTTCGCGTAGGTAATTTGTGATTGAGATGCCGGGGTAATTTGGGCATTATACAACAATATGTGTGTTTCTGACACTACTGAGCTATCACTCTTTAACTTCTTAAGACTGCTATTGGGTGCACATCTTAACTCCACTGCGTCTCTCGGTTTGATATGAGTTTCCACTACTTGTGGTTGAGCTGGTAAATTGTCGGTTGGCAACTCATCTCCCGGGGCGTCACATCTAATTTTCGTTTTTAAGCGCGCGTCATTACTGCATACAGACACTCATTCATTTCTTTTAGATCTTTTGAAGTTATTTTTGTTCTAGATAATGCATAAAAAAAAAAAAAGTTCTCACTCCCTTTTATGTATTCTATTTCGTAATCGTATTCTTCTAGAGCTAGTCTAAATTTAAAGAGTCTGCTAAGTAGATGGGTCTTTTAAATTAAATAGGTATGGGTAACAAGGGGTTTGTGGTCGGTCAGTATTTAAAATGTACGACCGTATAAATATGGTCTAAAATATTTGACAGCCCAAACTACAGCTCGGAGTTCTTTCTCTATATTGGGGTAGTTCTTTTCCGCTTAGTTTAGGCTCCTACTCTGCCGCGCTAGCGATAAGAGCAGTAAGTATACAAGGTGTTGTTTTGCATCCTCGTCAAATTCGAGGAGGTAACTATGCTAATGATTCTCGACACGAATCAATAATAAAATAAGTAGGTATTTATTTTTATTTTTTGTATTTTTCGGAAATCGGCATGTGTAGGGCCCGTGTGATACCGCCCTGTAACTTCACTGTAACTGTAACGCATGCACACAGCGACATAGTCGTACGACACTGCCTACCGCATACGCAACGGGGCGATTTTGTTCTTTGAAAGTGGAGTATTCTGAAATACTGTCAAACTTAAATAGCTAAAAAAACAAGTAGGTATGTAAGTATTAATTATTGAGCAGGATCGTAATTTTATTTGATTATTTATGTCTTTCATAACAGCCTCTTGAAATTTGACGAGGATGCAAAACAACACGTTGTATTTTGCATAGTTTTGTTTTAAGCACGTAAAGGCACGTAAAGTTTTTGTTACAAATTTGTTTTACCGGGCTTCTTTTTATAAGTTAAATTAGTTGTGATATTTTTTTATTTTGAAAACAGAACTAAACAATTACTGCACATACTGAAGTAAAAGTAAAACCTAAATGATAGAGCTTTACTTATAAGCCCGGGGTAACTATACTTACTGTTGTTGTTATGTTTAGGAAGATTTATTGGACTTACTGCCTTTATCCTTAATTAAATTTACCAGTACCCGATAAGCTATTAAAACAGTCTGTTGTTAGCACATGTGGTAGAGCTCATTGCGCTGATTTGGGATCAATATTTAACTCATTTTGTCGAAAATTGCACTTACTGCTGATATCGCTAGCGCGGCAGTATAGTTGCCGGCACGTAACTTGGCAAGGTTTTGGCGTATTGAAAGTAAGTTTGCGCATGTACACTTAGTGCAACAAAAAAAATTACACTTGTTTGGTCTTATTACAAAACAAGGTTTTTCTTTTGACATGGTTTAAACCATCGAACCTGTTTTTGAAATAAGAACCTAACAGAAATCGAAATACAGTTCTTATTACAAAACTGACAACTTGGTCTGGTCTTAGATTGTCTATTTTGTATTAAGAACTTTACTAAAGTCGGCACAAAGTTCCAAATACAAAAACTAAATCGAAGATTTAGGCTCGGGCTAAAGTTAGATCGTGTTTTGAAATAAGAATGTGTTTGTCAATAATCTATGTTCATTGCCATATTTCATTTTGAAACATGTCTGTTTAGAAAAAAGATAAAGAAAGCAAAAACGCATCTAACAACTCTTGCCAAGTTACGTGCCGGCGACTATACTAGTGTAAGCTATTGATTTGCCATTCGAGTTTGATAGAACTGGGGCCGTATACTATGATCTGTTAACGCCATCATGATTCCGTTGAGAAAAAGAGATAGTGCTATCGGTCATGTAAAGCTCCGTCTCTCTTCCACGCTGGAACAATGATGGAATTAACACGTCATAGTACGGCCCCTGCCCCAATAGCGTACCCAGATGCATCAGTTGGTAGTACAAATTGATTTTGTTCTGAGAAATCTGGGTTCTGAAGAATTGGCGGTGTCATTATACTCTGTATGTTTGTATGAGTTTCAAATGCCGTTTGACAGTTACTATCCCGGTTGAATTTTATGTTTTTCTTACTCAAAAGGTTCAAATGATATGCTTTGTCTGCAAAGTGGTCTATAAATTTTGTATAATAGTTTGCAAAAGCAACGAACCGTTTCACTTCGTCCGTACTTTTGGGAACTGGATACTCTTTAATTATTTTATTTTTTTCTGGGTCAGGCAATATTCCATTGCCTGTCACCACGTGGCCTAAATAAAGCATCTCTTTTTTAAGGAAATCGCACTTAGAGGGATTTATGTTTAAGTTTGCACTGCGCAATTTTTCAAAAACTTGTATTACATTTTTGTTATGGTCAGTTAGGCTCCGTCCCATACAAATAAGATCGTCTAGGTACACTAGGCATTTCTCGTAGGATAGCCCGGTCATTGCCATGGTTATCATACTTGAAAAGGAGCTGAGACATTTGATACTGACACCATATTTACAAAATGAAGTACCTATATTTCCTGCTGTTTGTCTAACGCTACGTTAAAAAATCCTTGGTTTAAATCGAGATGAGTGAAATAAATACATCCACACAGGGAATCTATATGTCCGTAATGTTTGGCAGTGGGAACTTATCATCCTGAATAGAAGTGTTGAGCTTACGGTAATCTATAACTAGCCGCCATTTTTTTCCTCGTTTGCGTCTGATTTTATAAGCACTAGACTAGAAGTACTGGATGATGGAAGGACTGAACCACTCACAGGAACAAGGTTCAATACCTTAAAAATATATATATATATATATATTCTTATTTCGTATTAATCTTTATAAAATGGGAATTATTTTTTGAAAATTACATTTTACAAATGTAATCCGTTACGATCACGGCACGGCACTCCTGGCCCTGCAGTCTCGACATAGTTAGCAATCGTTTTCGGTTGCTAAGTCCTAACAATCCAGATGTAACGATATTTGGTAGTCTCGACACTCAAATTTATCGGTTGTTACCTACCAGTACCTACCTAAAATACCGGTAGCAACCGATAAATTTGCAGGACCTGTAAGCGACATCTAACACTATCGAAGACTACGCGGCAAGTGAGTTCTGTGATGCTAGCCATTTCTCTGTAAAACGCATGGACTTATTATACAAACGCTAAGAAAAAACGCCGGGCCTACCCAAGAATTCGTGTCGTAAGAAGAAACGCCGGGCCTACCCAAGAATTCGTGTCGTAAGAAAAAACGCCGGGCCTACCCAAGAATTCGTGTCGTAAGAAAAAACGCCGGGCCTATCCAAGAATTCGTGTCGTAAGAAAAAACGCCGGGCCTACCCAAGAATTCGTGTCGTAAGAAAAAACGCCGGGCCTATCCAAGAATTCGTGTCGTAAGAAAAAACGCCGGGCCTACCCAAGAATTCGTGTCGTAAGAAAAAACGCCGGGCCTACCCAAAAATTCGTGTCGTAAGAAGAAACGCCGGGCCTACCCAAGAATTCGTGTCGTAAGAAGAAACGCCGGGCCTACCCAAGAATTCGTGTCGTAAGAAAAAACGCCGGGCCTACCCAAGAATTCGTGTCGTAAGAAAAAACGACGGGCCTACCCAAGAATTCCTGTCGTAAGAAGAAACGCCGGGCCTACCCAAGAATTCGTGTCGTAAGAAGAAACGCCGGGCCTACCCAAGAATTCGTGTCGTAAGAAAAAACGCCGGGCCTACCCAAGAATTCGTGTCGTAAGAAAAAACGCCGGGCCTACCCAAGAATTCGTGTCGTAACTAGAAAATAACTGTGTGTACACAGTGTGCTCGCAGCGGTGCACGAAAAAAATCTTGTCTGCGCAAGACACGACGCGGCGAACGTTGTTGCGGAGCGGCGGGGGGCGGTGTAGTAGGAGGGGGGGTTTTCGTGTGTGGAACAGACAAAATTCTTGTCGTCTACACGAAGAATTTGTCTTGTCTGCCGCAGGCACGGTAAATTTTCTTAGCGTGTACAAGCGCCCTTAAGCCGTTGGTCCGGGCTGTCATACGTAGATCTTTGACAGCCGTTACGGGTAGTCAGCAGGAGCCCAAGTCTGACAATGACAACCAGTCCTACCTAGGGGTATTGTGTTACCCAGTAACTGGGTTGTGGAGGTCAGATTCAGCTGCTTTCGGTTAGGCTGGAAGCCGACCCCAACAAAGTAGGGAAAAGGATAGGCAGATCGACTGATGTGAAAGTAATTGATAGAAACCACAACAAAGTTTTGTTTCTTAAAATTATTTATTCCTCCTAAAACTTAACATCATTTTATACTATTCAACGTCTCAACCCATTGTTTATTAGTATTACTCATTTGTGTGTAGTTTTCGTACATAGCTCCTAGACTTTTATTGAAGCCCCTCAAATGCTCTAAGTAAGCTCTAAAACTGCTGTTCATTGCTCGAATTGAATCTATTTCTTGTGTCAACTCTGCAGTTGCTTTCTGAAAAGAAAATCAAAATTTAGTTGTGCTTCTCCAGCTGTGTTTCTAGAACATTTCAAAAGTTTTAATTCCATATTTAAACAGCTGGCACAATTAATGAAAAGTTAGAATTTAGGTGCATGATTCCATTTTATTCTTTCATATGAAAAAGAAATTGCAAAACCATTTTTACATTTTAAAACTAATAGTATATTAGAATGAACAGCTGCTGAATTGGTAAAAATCAGCCAGTCAGCAAGATGTTAGCAGTGCTGACAACTGGGGTGCAGCAGCACTAACTAAGTATTACTATGTGTGTACTTAGCTTTTTTTAACTAATGTGGAACAAAAACACTGAACTATGTGTGTAATGACTAATGACCCTGACAGTGTGTTTAGGGTTGCCAGCCTTTTGTATACAAAAGAAAGGTACATTATGATTAAAGTGGGAAAATAAACTATTTCGAAAAAATGCACAGTTTAATAAGTATTTGTTTAATCTTTTAAATATAGACAACTAGCTGACCCCGCGAACTTCATATCGCCAAAAATTTTATTTTTATTTCTCTCCGTATGAACCATCCTCGTACTTCAAGGAATATTCTAAAAAAAGGAATTAGCAAAATCGGTCTATCCGTTCTTGAGTTATAAAATTACAACGAAAAGTGGCATTGATTTTTATAGATAAGGATTCATTTGTGCTAATCATGCAACTCATCAATTAAGCACCAATTTTAAAGGCTTTGTAACCCGCACTGTAGGTATAGACGAAGAGCTATTTTTTTTTATTAAATATATTGAATGTCTATTTCTGTCACATCACACTTCATCACTGAACACTCATTCTGTGAATACTCAGATGGCAGAACTAACTATAATACTAGTATCTAAAAGGTATTCTGATAACAATCATCTAAGTTCTAAGTCCCGAATATTCGAGACATTAACAGTTTAATTCTGAAATTAATGCTACCTGAGCCCCGCACCCATGCTCCGGAGCCTGCATGATGTTCTACGTAGTAGATGAAATATTTTATTTTGGTATAGCTCTGGATATCAGAGAAAACAGTATATTCACATAGGTAATTTCTTTTTGTTGAACAGGAAACAGTATTTTTGAGTGGAAAACAGTACTATCTGTTTTTAATAGTTGGTCTGATTGGCATCCCTATTAAAAGTGTGACCTCACAGCTTTGTAAAAGAGGAAGACCCCTCTACATAACGTAATGGCCAAGGGAACGTGGCACTTAAGCTTGAAATTCGCTTAAAATGAAGACGTCGTAGGCTGGAAGCAGATAATCAGAACAAACTTTCATGAGACATGTTTGTTCCAAAATATTATACAAAATGGTACCGTCAAACGGGGTGAATAGGCATGCAGGGGTGAATAGAAACGAAACTATAAAGGGGATTTTAACCTTGAAATAATTTAGTTTGACCCCAACAAGAGCACTTAATCGTTAATTATATTACAATAAACACATTAAGAGTCCTTTTTGGAATAAACTATATTATTTCAAGGTTAAAATCCCCTTTAAAGTTTCGTTTCTATTCACCCCTGCATGCCTATTCACCCCGTTTGACTGTATGTAGTTTACCTCACGCTTAGACGAAATCACAGAGGCACTAGACATTTTAATTTCAGCAACAAACAAAGGGTCGTATGATTCTATATTAATTTATTAATCAGTTTGAAAACATCAACCAAAGAAAAAAAACGTTTTTATTTTGACGGTCGGTCTTGTGTTGCTATCCTTAACATTAAAAACGACTGAGTTTTACGTCCCAATTAAGGATGTAACGGAAGCAATCTGAGTGGAGGCGGCACGGCCGTGGCATGTAGAGGAAGCAAAGGCGAAGATGCATAACTTGACCTCGTGGAAGCGAAGTTAAAGAAAATTGACATATTATTATTGGTAATAAAAAAAAGGGGAAAACAATAATATTAAAACAAAATACAGCTTTGCTGATTTATGACCTTCCAGGCGAGCTTTTTGTTCTTCGTAAATTAAACAAGCCCTACTTCAGTCTACAGTCTCAAACTCGAAGTTTCAAGTTTGAGACTTCGCCTTTAGCTTGGAGGATCATTTTCCAATATTTTTTGGGAAATTGGCTGAAGTGGCAGCACTGAGAACTGCAATGTGACATTAGTAGTTACGGTTCATTTCATGTAGAATGTTTGATGCAGATAATCTTTATTTTAGTAACAACAGGAAAACCTATAAAATAATGAAACTCAGTACATTTACATAACAAAAAAAAAATTGGGTTCTGCAGTCAAATGGCAATAACGAAAGATATTTTATTTATAGAAAGATTAATTTGTCCGCTCGTCTGTTGATAGGACGTATCCTTTCCATCTCTCTTCTGCTTCTGGTATTTCTGTCATCCACATCTACGAATCGTAAATATTTATAAAGGGAAATCGTTGTGTTTGAGTAATTTATGCGGCCTGCTCAAATGTCCTTTCTTTGGTATTGTTCGTCGAATCGTTGAGCTCCTTAAGTCTAAGTTGAGCTGCTCGATTGCTGACAATTGCGTGCACTGTCTGGACAGGTCCACTCAATCTGTGTGGTTCTTTCCTCAAAAACCCATTTCAGACACCGATCTACATAGCCTTCACATGAACTGACCAAGATTTTATCTGGACTTTAAAAGAGACTGTGACCTCTGAGTTTGTTTCGGCCTTTCTTCTCAGAGTAGTCAGATATGAAATGCCGACCTCATCTGGTTTTTAAAATACGATTGACGTGTAAAAGTGTTTGCTCAAACCTACTTACAAAAATAAAATCATTTATCATTTATTGGCTAAGTCTAAAAAGTGATAAAAATCCTCAAGAGTAATGCGGGACAGTAGTGTGCTGAGTGGTACTCAGTGTGCGTGGGGCCCAACACGTACCTACTTGACCCAAGCTATTAAAATAAATCCAAGACTTCTTTTTCTATACTTCTTTTTCTGTACTACAGAGAGTGTGGAAAAGTATGTCTCTATTTATTTTAATGGAAATTATAATAAATAAAATAAATCACCCAAGTTTCACCCCTGAATTGCTTTGGATCCTCAACCCCTCGAGCTCAACCCAACCCCCAGTATCGACCTTCGGAGCAGTCACAAAACGCATGCGCACAGAGAGCCAAGGCGCCATCTGCAGAAAAACGTCGAAGTTAAAAAAAGAAACGCCGCCATTTTGACATTTGTTTGGCTTTTGTGTTCTACAATAAAAGTTATCATGTAATTACTCGTTACGAGGTATTATTCAATATATTTCCGCTATCCAACTATTTCGCTGGTAATTTGGATGAATTAAATCCAACGCATCAGTGGGAATCGCATGCGTCGAGCAGCGAGAAAATCGATAATGTACCAGTGCCGCTTTTTTACTTTCGCGTTACAAATGTTCGTGATATATTATTAATTTATCTAGTAAACTAATTTAAAATACATCTTGCATTCACCATGAAGTGTTTTAATTGTGTTTTGACTGGAAACTGACAGTGTTATGTAGTGAAAAGTGGATTTGGAAAAAGGCGCGAAGTGCCTGCTGCCGAAATTGACCACGGAAATAAAAAAATAATATCTAAATTAAAACAAAGAGATTCTTCCGATGCGTAATGTGTATCACATCGAACTGGTGTTTAATTAATTTTCCGGTTATGTATTACGTACAGCAAATGGAATAAATGAAACTTTCTAAAAATTAAGTTCATGTAAGTACATATTTCCTGAATTAGGTAATTTCATAATGATAATTTTGCATACGTTTTCGACTTACTGTTTTAATTATGATTAATCTTTATACTACTGTTGTTTCACCTTCACAAATGGTTTTATTTATGCTCATGTCAATGACACCAAATGATAACATTGTCAATATTATTTTGACAGAAAAATGTAAACAAATCATTTGTTGACATGCTTTGTATTATTTATTTATTTTTCACATTTTCCTTTTTTCATAGGGCTTCTAATTTTGCTCATAACTTGATAGTCTTGATGCTCTATATCAAGTAAAATTGATTCCTAAACCCTATGTTCCAAAGTACTGATCATGATCATACTAATTTTGTTTTTATTGTACCTAGATTATTCTGCATCTAGGTCTATAACTTCTTTCTTTCACTATCTATGCATCATCATCATCATCATTGGCAGCTTTGTTCCACCTACTGCTGCTGCTGCTGCTGCTCCTCCCTATTGTGCCATGCTTCTCTGGTCTGTGTGACCAGGTCTTTTCTGTGATTGTCTGTTACCACAATCTATAAGAAAAGTTTTAACTGTACACTAATATTTTTGCAAATCAACTTAAAAATAAGATAATGAGACAACAGGAAGGCTTTCAGAAGAGATTGAAAGTTAGGATTTGATCAAAGCTGAGAGTGATCGGCTGTGACTGCCTTTGAGGCAGCACATAATGTTACACCCAGCACCATCCCACACAAATTGTATGCATACTATAGGGTTTTTCAACAAGAACTTTGATTTTTATAATAAAATAAAAGAATTTTGATGTAAATTATTTACATTTTTATTGTATTAGAAAGAATAAGGTTTGGCAATTATGAATGAAAAATTACATCGCACAGATGTCCACCATGACCACTCTCACAGATGTTGATTCTTTCATCAAATTTTTTAATCACTTTTTGGCAAAATGGCGGTTCAAGCGAGTTATGGTGTCAAATGCCTTCGAGTAATCAATAAAGGCTATATATAAAGGTTGATTAAATTCTTTATACTTCTCAAATATTTGATCTATAGTTGAGAAACCAGAACGGAGGCCTGCTTGTTCGATTGGTTGATTGTTATCTATCAACATAAAAAGTTTGTAGGTGCTGGACAGTAGACTTATTAGCCTGTAGTTGCCAATGGCTGCTGAATTTCTTTTCTTATGAAGAAGTATTATTTCTGAGCTGTACCATTATTTGGGAACTTTCCCAGTCTCCAGCACCGCATTGAACCGTTGTGAAAAATTTGGTGCCCCTATTTTTAGATCTTCATTACTTATTTTGTCTGGACCAGAGCTTTTTTAGGTTATAATATATGTATATCTCTTATTATTTCGTTATTGCAATCTTTTCTTATTCTTCATCTTCGTATTTTGAGAATTCATCATTATGTGTGCCTTCTGTTGGTTTCTTGTATAGTTCTTTGTAAACCGCAGTAGCCTGTTCTATTATGTCCTTGTCATGTTTTAGTTTCTTCCATTTTTTTTTTTTTAAGTTTCTGAATCCCGTCTTTATGTCTGTTAAATTCCTTGAACGCCCATTTGCAAAAACATTGCCGGTATCATATTGCAACATCCTGTAAAAGCCAACATACATTCAGCAAGCATAGTGATGGTTGCTGTTCCTAGTTCTATAGAACTATACAACATGTCGTTTTGCATCCTCGTCAAATTTCAGGAGGCTGTTATGAATGATTTAATACAAATACAAAATACAAAAATGTTTATTTCATTATTACATGTTGTACATACATACATTATACAGCTGGAGGCGTCCCCTTTTAAGCATATAGATGCCTGTGCCAGGAGGCGCCGCTCCTTTATAATATATCTTAATATTAGTGTAACATGATATTAAACAAGTTAAAAGTTTTTTTTTTTTTTTATAATAATTATTTTTTTGGTTTTTGTTGGTGTGTGTGTATGTATGAATTTATGTGTGTGTGTGTGTGTGTGTGTGTGTGTGTGTGTGTGTGCGTGTGTGTATAGTGTGTGGTTGTATTATACGGAGAGGGTATTTATTACCTTATATTTAACAGAAAATTCTCTACTTCATCATATCATAGCTTAACTTGTTTATCCATTTTATCAGCAACGATTTGCATTCTCTAAATGGTTTAGTATGTATATCTATTTGTTTATTTATTTTATTATATAAGAAAGACAAGCGTTTGTCGTACTGAATATTTGCAAATTCTGTTCTTACAAAAGGGATGGGAGCAATGTTATGTTTCCTTCTTTTAGCTAATACATTAGGATCTAAGGGTAAGGTTTTATATTTTTTTTAAACTATATGTATAATGAATAATTTACGTACTGATAATAGGTTAGTTGTTTGGTATAGCTCATAGGTGTGAAATGTTCTTTTTGTTGAAGTACATTACTTTTATTAATGTCCGGTGCTCTCTTACAACATCAACCTCAACTAACAATCAAACTCAAATAACAATCAACTTTCAACATATAAATATAATCAAATAAAATTACGATCATGCTCAATTAATTATTGAGCAAGATCGTAATTTATTTGATTGATACATACTTGTTTTTTTTAGTTATTTAAGTTTGACAGTATATCAGAATACTCCACTTCAGGGATGTTGCGGATGCAGATTTTTTCACATCCGCGGATGCGGATGCGGATGCGGATTTTAAGAGGCTCACATCCGCGGATGCGGATGCGGATGCGGATCTGTAAAATAGACTTAAGTGTGGGTTGGGTAAAAAAGAGTAATATTTATCCTTTCTTTATTTATCAAGTAGTAAGTGAATTACTATTACCTACTAATTATTTTATTTATTTATTATTTATTTATTTATAACTTTTCGCACAAAGGGTACAAAGGCGGACTTAATGCCTTAGGCATTCTCTACCAGTCAACCAAGGGTGGTGAAGAGATTAGATGGCAGGTGCTTTAATTAAAGGAAAGGAAAGCATTAATAATAAAAAATAAAAAAATAATAATAAATATTAATTATTATTAAGATTAATTTTTTATTTTTTTTATTTTAATAATTAAATTTGAAAATGGAGCATTATATTTAATGATGAAATGAAAAGGAGAATGGCCGCCTTTTCCGACTCCAGTAGTCCAGTCTATTTCGCAAGGGTTCGTATATTAATCCTGCGCTACTAAATAACTGTTCACTTGGAACACTGGCTGGTGGAGCTGATAAGAATTTGCGTGCTATTTTAGATAACAGTTTGAAATCGCTATGATTAACACTCCACCATTTAAGAGGACACTCATTTAAATTAATTCGCTTCATATTGCGGAAATTAAGTTAATAAACAAACAATTGCGAGGCGCGTCACCGTCCAAAACAAAATTATTGCTTTCCTATTGGTCAATCAGCACGCGCCATCGACACGTGCCAGTCGCCGGGCCCGCCCCTTTCTTTCATGTCGCGACATGCTACACATCCGCATCAGCTCCGCATTGATTTATGCGGATGCGGATGCAGATGCGGATGTCTAAATCGATGCAGATGTTCCGCATATGCGGATGCGGATGCGAATATTCGCAACATCCCTGCTCCACTTCCAAATCATAGAATCGCCCGTTGCGTATGCGGTAGGCAGTTTCACACGCCTATGTCGCTGTGTGCGTGCGTTACAGTTACAGGTCGGTATCACACGGGCTCTACACATGCCGATTTCCGAAAATAAAATAAAAATAACACCTACTTATTTTATTATTGAATTGTGTCGAAAATCATTAGCATAGTTACCTCCTCGAATTTGACGAGGATGCATAACGATACCTTGTATAGAACAATAGCCTACAAAAAGAAAATCTTCACCTTAACTTTAATTTCCCAGGTTAAGTTGTCCCCTAATCTTGCGATGCGGTTAAGAAGTAGGAAGAGGGAGCGACCGCTCTCAAGTAAACGGAGTTCAAAGGTAACGAACCTCAAGAAGAAACCCATCAAGCCTCTTACCAAGCCACCAAACGCTTGGAAGAATATCCTCAAGCGGGAAGTGGAAAATGTGGTGTCTGAGACACCGCAATTCTGTATCACTCGGTCACAGAAGAATTTAAAGACTCGTCCCGTAAGAACTAAGCTAAGCATGGAGAAGCCTCTAGAGACAATGCACAAGAAGGCTAAGCACAAAGATGATAACCGCACAAAGAAACCAATCTTTCAGACTGTTGTACGGAGTTCTACTAAAGATCCTGTGTCTTCTTCTACTGCAGTGAAGAAGGCGCAGAATGATAAGATTACTACTACATCTAAGACTAAAGAGGTCCGTACAACGAAGAGTGCCCAACTAAGACACAGCTCGCTGAACCGAGAGTTGAAAAAGACTGAAGCAATATCTTCAGCAATAAGTTCACCTCGCAAGACAAGACGTATGGATAAGACTGACAAGTCAGCGTCTCTAAACAGCTCGCCAATACGTAAAGTCCGTCAAATTGGTATAATAACTCCTAAAATAACAAAGTCCTCAGTCAGCTCAACAAATGAGAGTCCAAAAAAGAGAACCAAGAAAATTCCTGTTGTGCCAGAAACTAACTGTTACCCAGAAGACAATGATGTCACTATGTATGAAGCTCACACCACTACGTTTGTTGACTTTCCAACTCAGAAGTTTGAGGAATCTGATTCGGATGGTCACGTAGAATCATCAGAACTGTGTCTTCCAAATGATTGCCTAAATGACTTTATGGCTATAGCGGAGTGTGCTCGGCTGATTGATGAAGATCTGCCAGCTACGGAAGAAGATATAAACTTCTTAGCGGATAAGGCAGCGAGGGTCATGACTACAGAAAAGGCAGAGGAGAAGACTTCGAGGACTAATTCAGTGGACAAACGAGTGATGAAACGCAGGAAGTCAAGTAATGATCTGGAGATGTACCAGCCTACGTCAACTACAGACGATTTGGATAATTCTACCGATTTCTTGACTAACGGGGAAAAATATGTACAGGTGAGATTTTTTTAAATTGCTGTTTCAATTTACAAATTTTAATTTGGACATTTAGTTTTAATACAGAATCACGTAGACCAAATCTAAAAAAAATTAAGTCGTTTATGATTCCTCACAGGCACAATCGAATGAAAAACATGAAAGCGGCTTTAATAAAACAAAACGATCCTTTTTTAACGGGACAGTTTTTTTCCGCGCACTTGAATTTCAACTCTCGGTATTGAGCCGAGCATTGAGAATTCAACAGAGTTAATCTCAGCGCGTCAGAAAAGCTCAATGTTGGATTTTCAACTCTCGGCGCTAAACAGTGCGTTGAAAAGCCGAAACAGCGCGCGATAAATATTGTCGCGTAAAAAAATGGCCCGTGCGGCTAACAGTCAAATTTTATTTATTTACAAAAAAAATCTGAGTGCTACTGCAATACTCCATCTCTCTCACACAGCCCGACTTCGTAACAATGCTTGAGCAAGATGGCTATGTCCGCGACTCGGAATGCGAGATATCCTCAACCTGCGACACTCAAGGGACTGCTATAGAGAGCCTCGAAGCTCTATCAGCTCGCAGCCCTAGCTCTGGGTTTCTGGCTGAAATCAGTCAGAGTTTGGCTGCTGAGGCACACGGCACGGTGAGTTTGTCTCTTTCTTTTTACGAGGAATTGCGTTTGAAAGACAAGGATAGATATAGGTTAGTCAATCTGATGTTAAAGCAGATGTGTAACATATTACAGGTCAACCAGAAAAAGTATGCGCTTCGGTATTGTTCGTGTTTCTGAATTACTACGAATGTCGCGCCACAGAGTTACTATAAACACAAAGACGAAGATTCTAAGGTCACACTGCCACACTTTGTGGTAGTGCATCTAGTAATGCGCGTCTGTATGAAGCTTGCTGTCTGTTGGATCTACACTTTGTCATATGTGCCTCAAAAGTTTTAAAAAGTTTTTTTGGTATTGAATAGAGTGGTTAATCTATAATTTTGTAAACATGGTAATACAAAATAGGCAAGTACGTTCATGGTTCTAGCAGCTCTCATCATCGCGCGTTCATATTTCCGAAGATAGACGATGTTTCCCGAAGCGCATACGTTTCTTTAGCAAGCTGTACATGTGTTTATTCCTATAAGAATTATTATTATCAACAGAATGGGACAGATATCAGCGTTGACGACGCCGCGCTTGCGTACCACGACGAGCAGTCACCGACAGACATAGAGGTCAGTACAATGATTACCTACTAGTGATGTATAGCAACGACACTCGGTTAGGGGGATGCGCTAAGATAGCTCACGACATTCAAATTTACTTGCGTTTTTTGCAATTTGCAGGTCAGTCAAAGTCAAAGAAGAAGCATTTATTTCAAATAGGCACATAAAAGGCACTTTTGAACATCCTCATTTACATTTAAATATAATTTATTCTAGTCGCCCCTTCCAAAAGGTAGTTTCGTATGGAGAGGAATGGGCAAGAAACTCCACCGTTACTCTTTTAAAATGTGTTGCAATATTTTGTATACATTAATTATATAATTATATGTGAAGATGATGCACCTATAATAAAAATTACCCAACCACAATAGGTAAAAATAATTTAATAAATGTAGCAATGATAAATAAGTTAATTAAGTGATAGATACATGGTGTTCACATATTTATGTAAACAAGTAATATTTCAGTGTGTGAGTTAAAGTAATCACAGTGTCAGGTCGTATGTTGATTAAAATATAATTCGCGTCCGTAACAAATATGGCTTGACAGCATCATAATCAGTAGAATCAGCAATACAACTCCTTAAGTTAGAATTGGCCTCAAATGTCATGACTTCATAGTTCATGGAATAGTCATTCAATAGGGTAACGTGAACTTAGAGAGTTGTGTTGATTATATTTATGATTATAATTATATAAATAAATATTTCATACAGCCGCGAATCATATTTAGATAAACATACAACATGATACAGCATAGTGAACATGCACATTGAATTTTTTTTTAATAAAAAAAAAATATTACCTGCACATTGAATTTTTTTAAAGAAAATTCTATGTTCGTGGGCTACCTTGACGCTTTCGCTTTATATTAAAAAAAAAAAACTATAAAAATACATCAAAGTATTAAATAATTTCGTTAATTCAGAATTCAGATGATACATATATAAGAAACGGTGTTAATCGACTTTCGTTGCTGACTGTACCACTCATATTTAAATACGGCCAATTTATTACAATGGCTATGCTGTGAACTTCATAACATAATAATTATTATAAAATGTTAAAACTCGATTCCATTGATTGCCAATATTTCCAAATATTAGTCTTTTTTATCATCAATTTGCTGCCATCACAAGAAATAAACAAACATGCCGTAATCGGCCGACAACACATTTCATGAACGCACATTGTTTTTTGGGATATATTTATTTGATCCTCTAAAAACTTTTTGGGCATCTAATGTACGCTTTTTACACAATAAATGAACATCTTTTAAATTTTCTGGCATTTTCTCAAAGTTGGTCGCAGTACTTGAACTAAGCGAATGGGTTAGGTTATGTTAGGGGACTGTGATCAAACATGCGCGAGCCGAGCGAGCGGTGCCGCGGCATTGTCCGGTGAGCGCTACTTCCAAATTGGTCGCAGTTATATTTAGTATATAATTATAGTTAGTATTTTTAGAACAACAAAATGTGAATTATTTGAGGCTCACAACAAAAATGTCACATTTCTTTTGTTACTTTTTATTAATATTTTTAACAAAATGAGAATTATTTGTGGTTCGATTCGCATACCTTCATTTGATTTTCCATTCATCATCACTCTCCTCCCCTCATCACAATTCATTTGCAGTCGCCGCAACATGTGTTTTCCTTTCATACAGCCGCGAATCATATTTAGATAAACATATATACAACATGATACAGCATAGTGAACATGCACATTGATTTTTTAATTTATTTTTTAATTATATATATATAATTATTATATTTATTTCCTATCTAGTGACACTCATTATCATATTTTATTTTGCTAATATGCGGATAATGTAGTGGGCTGCAATATTGTTAATATTTTGTATTATCTTTTCTCTGTCTCAACACATATTGTAGCTGTTTATTGTCCCTGAATAAAATAAAATAAAATTAGTCGTCATCTCGATAGTCACCCCATTTCTATCCACATCATCTTTCACACAGTCCGACCATCGTTTCTTTGGTCTTCCCCCTACCCCTGTAACCCTTATAACATATCAAGCCCCATATTTGTGCACTGGATTTCTGTTCACCTAAACGGGAATAAAAAATGACGAAAGACTATGTTGTTTTTAATACTATGGGTAGGTACTTGTACATTCCTCCATGTTGTAATTTTTAAGGTTTTTTTTTTTTTTTTTACTTATTTGTTCTTTGTTTTTGTATATGGGTATCTTGCATGCAATAAAACACTATTTATTTTATTTTATTTATAGCCATTTCCATACTCAAAACTTTCCTCACGGCCACTTATTATACCGTTTTTCCACTGACCAATGATATTGTGTTATTTTATTAGGTTTCCGTATTGTGTCTGTTGTATCAGGAAGAAGCTGCTGACGTCATATCCTCATGCAGCAACCGTGTCGATTGTGAACAGATATCGTCCTGGGTCGACGCCTTCGATCCCTATCTATTTATTAAACAGGTGAGCAATAACTATAGGATTGGTATTCGAATTTAACTTAACATGTTTGTCAATTCAGGTCATCAGTTTATTTTCATATGAAATAAACTCATAAAATAATTGCTTCAGACAAAAATACACCACATCATATTCTAGATCCATAGCGTGGAAATTTTTCGTCTTTTAAATAAAAAAAAAAAATTGAAAAGTGCATAAACCTACGCGGTCAAAATGTATGGAGAGGCAATTTTTTTTTGTAACTGACTTAAAATTTCAACGCTAGGTATCTAGAATTATGTGCTGAATTCATGGTTAGTTTGCGCGTCGATGTCCGTGCCAGCCAGTATTAATATTCATAGTTTTAACTCGAAAATATTATTTCTATGTTCGGAAAGAGTTTTGGAATTGACATAGTGTGAAACTGATTTAATAATCTGCAACTTTTTGAACGTCGTTACATACCTGGTACTTATTATTTGAAAAAAAAAGGAAGGATGAAGAAGGAAAGGTTTTGGAAAAAAAAACGCATCTTAAAAAAAAATAATAAGTACCTACTTACTTAATGTTTTTTTTTTTGGAAATAATTTCGGGCTCATTTCTCAGTACCTACCTATATGGTACGGTGGGCTGCATCAATTGGGTACCCCAGTTGTATTAAAATTAACTTTCAAAGGGGGTACCCACATCGTGAAGCTGACTGTACATTGAGATCTTACATTAACATGGTTTCACATACACTACCATTGCTGGTGTAGAAATATTAAATGGCAAGCTAGGTATACATGTATGTATACAGAACTATACTCTAAAGATTTAGGTAATTAATAAAAGGTAAACAAATCGTAAAAAGGGTTTTTTAAAATTGACATTTTCTTGTTAAAAATGCGTTAACAAAATTACATTTATTTTCGATCACAGGATAGTTTCCTCTTTTATTATTATTATATAGTATGTTAAACTTTATCATTTATTCTTAAACTACTCTTCGTAGATGTAACTGCTTGAACGCAATTTTTAGTTAGATTTATTATACTGATATAATATTTTGTAATCTGTCTATTGTAAAGAGCCCAAAAAGACAGGTTCCCCAAACCTTTTAGAAAATACAACGAATTAGATAATGTTGCTAAATTCAAGAGTACAACAAAATGGTGTCACAGTATTGCGTCTGCCACCATATCACTGTGAGCTCAATCCAATTGAGTTAATATGGGCTCAAGTTAAGGGGTCTGTAGCCGAGAAAAATAAAACTTTTAAAATGGCTGACCTAAAAATTCTTTTTCCAGAGGCTTTAGCTAGTGTGACTGCTGAGAATGGGAAAAATTGCGAGGGTCATGTAATAAATAAATAATCATTTATTTCAAGTTACCAAGACTCATATACACATTATTAATTATTACAACCAGTCACATTGATAAAATAAGAATAATACAAATCAGGAAAATTATTTGAGCAAAAAAAAATTTAAATTATTGGACAACACAAACATGAATTACCCGCATCCAATGTGCAACCTGCAGCAATGATTTATGTAGGCGCAGTCGAGCCTTTCTGAAAGCGCGGCCAGCATGCTGTTGGAGCTCCCCCGCACTCGCCGCACCAGCGACGTGCCTCTCTTGCGCATCATTGCGTAAAAACAATCTACGCGTGCCTCTGCAAACATTGTCGAGGCGCTGCAGTAACGGGGGAGACCCAACAACATAAAGAAGAACAGAAAATGTTTAAATTAGACAAAATAATTGATGATACCACTGAACGCTTTATTATTAATGGGACAGATAGTTCATCAGATTCAGATTCAGAATAGAGCCTATTAATATGTGACTCTATATAATATGATTTTAACATTTGAAATATAGAAAATATATAAATAGCATCTATGAGTAACATGGTTATTTTTGTTTACACTTTTTTAACTACCTAAACCTATGGAGTATAGGTACATTATAAGAATGTTAAATAAAGTTACGAGAATTTGTATTAATTTTATGAATTTATAACTTTAATGACAAAATCTCAATAGGTACCTATCTCAATTTTTTTTTTATCTATTTTCAATATTGTTGTTACAGCTACCGCCATTGGAAACGGTAGCAACAGGCGCATTACGGGCCCGCTATCCTGCGTTACCGCTTAAAACAAGAACGAGTCCGGATTTCAGTCTTGTAAGTATGAGCTGCGTTTTTAGTCCATCTACATTTTTTTTTTTTTTACAACGTCCACACAACGTCTTCAGGTCCCGAACTAGGTAGAGCCTGTACTACGGTAACCTGATGACTGATATACATACTTATATACATATACACACCCAGACACAGGTCAAACAGACATGTTCATGCACACAAATGTTTGACTTGTCCGGGGATCGAACCCGGGACCAGCGGCTCAGAAGGCAGGGTCGCTACCAACTGCGCCAACCGGTCAGTCGGTATATTTCATGACAATTAAGTATTTTGAAGGAGCTCGTGGTTAAGTAATGATAACAGCCGCATGGGTCGATCGACCAGGTTAAGCTACGCTTGCTGCGGTTTGACCGTGGATGGGTAACCATCTTTACATTCCGAGACCCCTCTGTGCTTCGACTAGTACATTAAGCTGTCGGTCACGGCTGTCATTCGTGGATCTTTGACAGTCGTTACGGGTCGTCAGAAGCCCGAAAGTCTGACAACCAGTCTTACCAAGGGGTATAGTTTTACCCATTAACTGGGTTGTGGATGTCAGATAGGCAGTCGCTTCATGTAAAATACTGGTATTCAGCTGCATCCGGTTAGATTGGAAGCCGACCCTAACATCGTTGGGAAAAGGCGGCGGATGTTGAGTATTGTGTGACACCCAAAAACCTTTGGAAGTACAGTCGACAGCACATCAGGTATTACGGAACGGAACTGTCAAATTTCTTCAAATGATTTTAAAACTTAAAACGTTTAAGGTTAAGTTCAAAATCAGTCCCCTCACCCTCGCACTCACCTATGCATGCATAATTTAAAAACTAAAGTATTTTTCTTTTTCCTAACTTATAACTTTTTTCCCTACTTAAGTTAAACCGACACAGTCCACTCATACATTTCAATTGGAAACCCATTGCGAAGCACTGTCTCTTAAGATACAGGATACCCCTAGTTTAAGAGACAGAGTTTAATCTATTGTGTACAGATTTCTGTAGCGTCCAAATGTTTTATGTAATGTACTCTACAGTATTTTCAAAATTGTAAACTTAATGTACCATTATCTGTATTTTCGGGAAATAAAGATTTATTATTATTATTATTATTATTAAAATCGAATGAGGAAATTTGACAGTTTGTGGTAACTTTACCTGTTGCTAAGTGTACACACTTTCTGTTCTTAACAACATAAAAAATAGATATCAGCTTGACAGTTTCAGAATTTTCTTTTTTTATAAAATTTTATTATCTTCGGGAAACTTACAGCTACGTTATATATACAGTGTTCTTAAACTATATGCAATTGAAAGCCATTTATACATGGTGTCATTGATAAACACTAGAAATAAAAAAAAAAGAGTAAAAAAAGGTTGTTACAAAATACCTATGACATAAATTAGGAAATACATAGTACACGATTGACAAAATAATACAAACTAAAAATAATTTAGATGCAAACAATTACACCATGCATGCACACATATAAACAGACAAGAATAAAAGAACGGGAAAACACGTACAAAAGTGATTCTTATTTCTAAATAAATCTCCTCCAGCATACCAGCTTTAGGAGGGTATATAAAAAGAGATGTAGACAACGTGTGTCAGAGGAGAAGGAAAAACAAAATATATAAAACTAGCTGACCCCGCGAACTTCGTACCGCCTAACATTTTTATTTTTTTTAAATTTTTCTCTCCGTATGAACCATCCTCGTACTTCAAGGAATATTCTAAAAAAAGAATTAGCAAAATCGGTCCATCCGTTCTTGAGTTATAAAATCACAACGAAAAGTGGCATTGATTTTTATAGATAAGGATTAAAAACTAATTTAATTAATCACTGATTTGATTAATCGTTTTAATCTTGCTTCTATATAACTAATAATCCACTGTCTGTTTATCCAGGTGTTAGATTTAGACGAGACCCTAGTGCACTGCTCGCTTCAAGAGCTCCCAGATGCGAGTTTCCACTTCCCGGTGCTGTTTCAAGACTGCAGATACACTGTAAGTACTTAAGTATACCTGCTTTCGGCACTCATGCCTTTGGAAAAATATTAGCCAGACGCCAAGTTACTGTAAATGTCAAATTACTGGAAAATGCTTGACATAGGGTCATAAGGGGTAATTTGGTTGTAAATGACCTCCCCTACACCCCCTTAATGGATTGCCGACGTATAACAAATAACCCTGTATAATTGAACGTGTTATAAAGAAAATTTTGAGCCATGTCTTTCGGCCGAGTGAAAAGAGAGGGATGCACATACATGCGCGTAGGCAAGCGATTTCGCAACGTCCGTCATCGCGCGCCCTTTCTTTTGTAGGAGCGGTTCAAAATTAGCTTAATGAATGCTAGCTCAACGCGCTGCCAACTTGCTGCATGTTGTGAACTCTGCGATGAATGGATTGCTCTTTGGGTGCGCGCAAAAATTACGGGTTTTTTTTTTTTAACATAACACTAGGAATTTCTCCTGTATCGTGGGTGTGTTTACAAACATTTAAACTCACATACACAAACAGCCAGACCCGGAACGACTACTTGCAGGTCATACAAATATTTGTTCCGTGCGGGAATCGAACCTGCGACACGCAGCGCAGCAGTCAATCGCTTAACCACTGCGCCAACCGTGCCGTCAATTGATACAAAAGTTTTTTTTTTCTGGGACTAATGTAATTCGTGTCTACTTTTAGGCAATAACTTAGTTTGCACTATCAAAGACGATAATTACACGATTTCATACAATAATTTAGTTTTGGGAAATTACAATTTATAATGATTATGTAACAGTTAGGTACTGAACCTCCTATTTCGAGTTGGCGCAAGTTTTCAATTTGATCCTGTATATTGATATTATAATTATTAATACTTGAGATACATAGATAAAATACTCTTTATTTGTACAACATAACAAATTGCATGTAAATAAATACATTTTCTCTCCCACCAGGTATTCGTCCGCACCCGCCCACACTTCGCCGAGTTCCTATCCCGCGTGTCATGCCTCTACGAAGTGATTCTATTCACAGCGAGCAAGCGAGTGTACGCGGACAGGCTGCTCAACTTACTGGACCCGACGCGACAGTGGATCAAATATAGGTGAGACTTGTCAATCAAGAGTTGTATCCTGCGAGTCACGCCTCTGCGAAGTGATTCTAATCACAGCGAGCAAGCGAGTGTACGCGGACAGGCTGCTCAACTTACTGGACCCGACGCGACAGTGGATCAAATATAGGTGAGAACCTTGTCACGCAGAGCTGTACCCCGCGTGTCACGTCTCTACGAAGTGATTCTATTCACAGCAAGCAAGCGAGTGTACGCGGATAGGCTGCTCAACTAACTGGACCCGGCGAGGCAGTGAATCAAATATAGGTGAGACTTGTCACGCAGAGTTGTATCCCGCATGTCACGGCCCTACACCGTTTTGAGAGCAGTGGTAATGAAATTAAATACACAAAGTAAAGTGCACTAAAAGCAAAACTAGACTACTTACCGTTTTTTTTCCAGAAAGCCAAATAATACAGGATCTCAAATCATACTGGTTTTTTTGGTGGCTTCATAGTCATCTCACTGACTGTATTGAATGTACCGGTAAAACGGGGTTCATAGGGATGCAGGGGTGAATCGGGACGAAACTTTAAAAGGGATGTTATTATTGAAATAATATATTTTGCTGCCAAAAAAATACTGTAATGTGTTGACTGTATTAAAATTAACGATTAAGTGCCCTTGTTGGCAACAAACTATATAATTTCAACGTTAAAATACATTTTAAAGTTTCGTCCCGATTCACCCCTGCATCTCGTTTTAAGGTACTCATTTCTTGTTTTCACTTATAACATTTGAAAATTTTTATGTTTGTCATCAGATTATTCCGCGAACACTGTCTCCTTGTAAACGGCAACTACGTCAAAGACCTGTCCATCCTCGGCCGCGACCTGCGCAGAACTGTCATAGTAGATAATAGTCCACAGGTAAGTTATTGAATTACGTAACTATCTGCAATGCGTTGGATAGAGCCGTTGGTGTCCTTATCTTTCTATACCAAATTGAAAAAATACTGACCCTATTCGTCGGATAACAAAGAAACAAACAAATGAAAATCATTGTCCATACATTTTCCTATCTGATACCCAAACCCATGTCTTTTGATTCTAATTTGTAACGTAGCATATTCGCTAATTGATGTTTCATATTTAAAAGCAGCCTTCGAAATGGTCTGAGAAACAGCATTTTTTTAAACTACAAGAGCACACACAGCTCCCTAAAAACTACATCGTATCACCGTTTCAGAACGGACTTAGTTACACGAAAAGGATATCCAATCCACACAAAGTCACTTTAGAGATATTGATGTTTGAAGTTTGGAATATATTTTCTTCATTGGTATTCATTTTAAAATTAATTGAAAGTATGATGTTGTGTGTGGAATATTTTTTTTATTTTTATTGTTAATAGTATAGTCAAGCGTAGTACAGTAGTACTCAACTGATATGGCGCGTCGTGAATCTTCGTTCGCGCAGAAAAGAAAGTATGGCTCTGAAGATTAACGAAAGAATGCTCAAAACTTACAATCAACCTTAGGTCACTATTATAAGGTTCATAATACACTACAGCTGTTAATTCCATCTCACTCGCAAGTCACGCCCCTCCGCACAATTACACTTCGTGCCAATTTTATCGGGCCACCAGTTTTTATCAAATATAAATATTTCATTAAAAACACAGGTTATTTAAAATGTAAGATTTATTTAACAAACAATTTAGTAAACAATAGAAAAAACTTAATCTAAAGGCCGCACTCCTGCTATCCCAGTATCCCAGTAAAAAGGGGGCACCCTTTTTAAGGAACTCATTTTAAATCATAAAAAGAAACAATTTTTTTGCCACTACGTGTACTTTTGCCTGCTGCGCGTGCACTCAATCAGAAGTATGGCGGCTGACTAACATGGCGGCAGCAGCCGACCAATAGCGGTACAGGAAAAAGAAGCGCGGTATGTGGAGCGTGCCGATTGGTCAATAGCATTTCCAGCGCTTTAAAAATTCATCTTCTGCGCAGGTACATCGGTAAGCCATATTAGTTGGGTACTACTGTATTTTATTTTCCGAGGTATATGTCAATTTATACGGTTGGGTAAATAACAGTTTCCATAGCGCACACTCTAGTCTTTTTAACATGCCATACATGTGGGTTGGTGCTGAGGTTGATAAAAAGTGATAGACAGTGGTTTTTGCTTGGGTCTTTTTTACTGGCCGAGGGTATTGATATTTAGCATCAGTTTGGTGCATTTTAACTCATTTTTAACCGACTTCAAAAAAGGAGGAGGTTTTCAATCGACTGTGTTTTTTTTTTGTATGTTTGTTATGCAATCATTCCGCCAATTATGAATTGATTTTGATGATTCTTTTTTTTAGTCCCATATAAATGTTGCCGAAACCGGTCGAGCGGTTTTAAAAAAAATCAACAATAAATTATTTTTAAATAAAAAACAACTGCCTTCAAACGGACGTGGACATGTAAGACGATCGTTTTAGAATTTGTGTGGCAAAGGTACCATAACTAAAGAGTGAAAAATAAAAAACTTTTTTACAGAAAAAACAACCGACTTCAAAAAAAAAAACGAAAAATACAAAAATAGCTTTAATTTCGGAAGTCGGTGGAAAAACACTAAAATACAGATCCCAACACACCGACTTCCGAAATTAAAGTCATTTTTAAATTTTTCGTATTTTTTTTTTAAATCGCTTGTTTTTTTTTTGTAATTGACCATGTTTTGGATTGGATCCTTTTCGTTTAACTACATCCGTTTATTAAGCCAAAACCATGCGTTTGCGCACAAAATATAGCTCATTTTCTTATTCTGTCACATTTGTATTTCCAGGCGTTCGGCTACCAGCTTGAGAACGGCATTCCTATCGACAGCTGGTTCGTGGACCGAAGTGACAACGAGCTGCTTAAGCTGCTGCCTTTCTTAGAGCATCTGGCAACTGTAAGTACTAATACATCATGAATACAAGGGCAATTTAAATTAGCTAGCAAAACTCCGGAGACGCGATGAGTATCGATATCCAAACAAGACAAAAAACAACAAGTCACACAGGTATGACTGATAGTGACGACGCCCTACGAAGCAGAAGTTTTTCGAAAATTTACAATTTATTTTCGATATACAAGGTGTAACAGAATAAACGCAAGTCCTGAAAGTAGGTAGTTTGCTCATAATTGACTACTGAATCGATTTCAGTAACTAATAATATAGGTATTTTTTTTTCAAAAATTATGTATATTGCAATACTGACCGCCAATTGAGCCAAAGAAAATTAAATCTTATTTCAAGGCAGTAAGACTCAATTTTAAATGCGTAAAGTAATGCTACGACAACACGATTATCTTAATAAAAATAGTTAGCTATAAAAAACTATTGTTTTGGTCATTGTATAATGCTTTTAACTCAATACTCTAATTGGGGTGTATGATGTCTTGCGTTAAGAGCGTTTATACCTTAGGAGTGGCAACGTCGCAATTTAGTGTCATATTTCGTGGTTTTCAATTTTTATCATTTAATCGGAGCTATATTTTAAAAATCTGTTTAATTAACTTTTAAGAATTACGTGAAAGTGTTTAAAAAGTAAGTAACCGTAATGCTTACAGTTATTTCACAATGAAAATAACGTCCTGTAAGTTAGATAGATAATACGGGCTGTTATCCGCAACTCCACGTCAATGCGCGTATTTTGCGTACGTCCTGTAAGTTTCCAATGTATTATTTGCTTATAAATAGAACTGTAAACGCAACGATTTCTTACTAAAAAGTTAATTAAACACATTTTTAAAATATAGCTCCGATTAAATGATAGAAATTGAAAACCACGAAATATGACACTAAATTGCGGCATTGCCACTCATAAGGTATAAACGCTCTTAATTATGGTACATATTGTATAAATATATCACTCCTGCAGTCGCGAATCGCATTTTGATTAACATACGACGTAAAACAGCTGCAATTTGCAAAAAAAAAAACTAAGAAAATTTGAATTTGGCGGGCTACAACTGAGTGTTCACCCTAGCGGAATACCTAATTGACTGCCTTTCAGCCCAACAACATGAATAATCAGTACTAATATTACCTCTCTCACTCTTTCTCTCTCCCACAGAAAGATGACGTACGTCCTTACATCAGGGACAAATACAAACTATTCAGCTACCTTCCACCGGACTAAGAACTACTCGCATCTATTTATACTATAACTGTACGGACATTTCGGAGAATAGCCAGTCAATGTGAAGAATAAACGAGGTATGACCTGTTAACATCTTGTAGTAGGAAGTTTTATAGAGTGACCGGGTAATGGTTAATTTGTAGTGTTCAAAGTTGTTTTTGTCTTATTTTTATAAAGGAATTGTTGATTATTCAATGTGGTGATAACAATACGACAATAGATAATAATAATACATAGGAGTATTTTAAAACTATCAAATAAATCCAAATGATAAAAGTGTTTTTTTCAAACAAATTATACAACGTGCCAGTACAATGGCGACATTAATTTAACACACGGGTAGGGGTAGTGGCCAGTAATCATAAAAAAATATATTAAAATAATATAATTCGTAAATTGAAATCTACCGCCTGCGCCACTCACAGGACAGGGCTGTCTCTTTCCTTCAATTCGCATACTCTTTGTACGTTATTCGTTTTAATTTAATTCATGCGATGTTATGATCGGTTACCCCGGCAAATAACCTCTGCGCTAGAGTTCTTTAAGTACATGTTGCTCCAAGATGCCATTTTAGAAAATTGTAAGAAATTATAATCTTTATTGAAATTAAAATATGATTTTAAAACGAAAACGCGAAACCGTATACGTGTGTTAAATGAATGTCGCCATTAAAACGTCACGCTGTATAGTAATGATGAACTGATTATAGGTTTTGCCGAATTTGTCTAAACTATTGGATATATTTGATTGAATTTTTGAATGCAGACTCAGTACGTCATTGGATATACGATGTTTAATTTGCTGTCGTATTGTCGTATCCACCTTGTTTAGTTTAATTGTGTGTTTCATGAAATTATGTATGATAAATAAGCTATGATTTATCACTCGGAAATCCATGTTTTTTGTCTACAGTGACTATGTAATAAATGATTACATTTGATTTATTATCAACTCCTTTATAAAAAACTAAACGAGAAGACATCCAAGGAACATATCTCCAAAATGTACTTACAGTTTTCAAAATTAGTGATATACTACTTAGAAAGTAAATACAAAATTTCGATTAAAATTCATAATTATTTCTAAAGTTTAGGAGAAGATATTCTAAAATATAGATTTAATTTATTATTTAATGAAAAAAATAAAATGGAATCGGCATACTAATAGATTATGATTTAGTTTTAGTATTTGTCACTTGGCTGTTGTATTAGGAACTATTTTGACTTTCACAGCTTTATATAGTTTCGCTAAAGATTTAAATCGCTAGATTTGCCCTCACCATAATCAATCACGCGAAAAAGTGTCCATACTGAGAAGTGTGAGCTCACACATTAGCGTTTCCATGACGAATCAAGTCAAGTCACTTCATCGTTGTGTGTTAGAGGTGTCTGAACGGCACAGAAACGCGACTATCTTTTGACGCGGTAAGGCGAATCTGACGATTTAAATCTTTGAGTTTAGCCGGGTATTTTTGACATTGCCCTGCAAAATGTCTAGTAATTTCTAAGACTATCTATATTGTATATCTTAATATTGTGCTTGAAGGCCCTTTTTACTCGGAGATATGTAAAAAGGGGGATATGTGAAAACTTACTACTGGAGCCGAGTAGTGTACTATTCAGCTTCATCGACCGATTAGACCCAGTATACCTGGTTCAGCGGCACCGACTCTATCGTGACGGTTCAGGGCGCCTACGCTCTAAGCACGAAGTCCATAATTTCGGCCGAAGCTACGGACGTTTCCAACTCTGTATCACTTACAGACAAGATTAGTCCGGGGCCCGGACTAAAAATTAATGAGAAAACGATTTGACAGTTGTCCTTACTGCCGATATGTTTTTGCCCGTCCGGAAAAACTAATTAATCGGGAGCTGGGTTCACTTTTAAGTATCGAACTACTTTCGGATGGACCCGTATTTTCGCTGACGGATTTGAGATAGTAGGACCCCAGTTTCGTTCACTGTCCAGAAAGAGCGCGAAGTGTGCCTAAAGAAGTTTTCACTATTAAAACCTATATACGAAAAGAAGCCTTTGCCTTACAATTAGGGAGTAACAGGCTGCTATAATCAATATTATAAATAAACAATTAAAATTCTTCCTATCCCAACAGCCAAATAATAATAATTTTATGCATTTGATGAAAAATTATAAAAAATAACCAAATGCAATCGAATTGGGTTTACAAATCTGTGATTATGATTTTGTTTTGAATTGTGTTTCTCAATTTGTTTATTGATGCACCCCAAATCTTGTGTGGACATAGCCTTACTTGTTAAATGTCTAGTTATTGTGTGAAATTGCCTATAATGTTAAAGTATTCGTTATGACTGGAAGTTGTTGATAATGACTGGGTAAAGTTGTGATCTTTGCAGTTTTAATTGATAAACGCCTATATTTTTAATTATTGCTCTGTTTAATGTAAGAAAATTACAATTTCTTTCGTGTAGACGCGAGCTATACAGGGTAGTATGGACATTGACGCCCATCCATTTACCATGGATTCTGAACCACCAGCGTTGAAATTTTTCGTCAGTTATAAAAAACAAATGCTGTTCCATACATTTTGACCGCATAGATATAGCACTTTTCTATGAAACAGCCCAAAGAGCGACTTGTAAAGACTACTAATACAACCTTTTAATAACATACTTAATATCACCACTCTCCTGCTCGTATCCCAATTTGTGTGTCCCAAATGTCTTTTTCTTCTCTATTAGTCGTCATCTCAAACTCAAAGCATTTATTTCAATTAAACCATTTACAGGCACCTTTGAATTGTCGAGTGGTCGGTCAGTCAGAAAGATGAAGCTAGTTGCCCATTCCAAAGCGTAATAGGTACCTATGGAGAAGAACGGGCAAGAAACTTCATGGACACTCTTTTATAAAAATTATATTGTTGCATAAATATTAGTTACATCATTAATGTTGAATATATGTTTATATGTGAGAACGATGTCAATAAGACGTACACGTTGAGTGTCCAGAGTTCAGCAAATATATATATATATATTTAAACGTTGCCCCACACTAGGAGTTTTCCTGTATCGTGGGTGCGTTTACAAACATTTAAACTCACATACACAAACAGCCAGACCCGGAACAACTACTTGCAGGTCATACAAATACCGAACCCGCGACACGCAATGCAGCAGTCAATCGCTTAACCACTGCGTCAATCGTGCCGTTTAAACCTTGCCTTGGCAGCTAAGAGAGGACCGGTCCCAACTGATGGCGCCCGTTCACGAACATGACGCATGGATCCGTTCAGCTCAACCATTTTGAAGGGAGCTAAATCTCAGTAGTCAACCCCCTTTCTAGCCAGTAACGTTAACATACTCGGCCTGTAATGTTCCCACTGCTGGGACACAGGCCTCCTCTCTGTGAGAGGGAGTGAGCCGTGCTCCACCACGCGGGCCCAGTGCGGGTTGGTAGATGTGACATGTCTTCGAATTTGTTGGTTCTAGGACATGCCGGTTTCCTCACGATGTTTTCCTTCACCGTTTTGAGAGCTATGGTGATGAAATCATTTACACAAACTAAACCTTCTCAATAAAATATGTAGTAGTTTTCTTAAATATTAAACAACAGATTCTCATATTTCATTGACATTGCATACATTCTCATTAAGTTGTAACTTTTTTTTTGTTTTTAAATCTAAGCTATGTCTACACAATGATTCATTTTATAATAAGTATACATGTACACAAATGTGGTATTAAAACATATAAAAAAAATGTATATGATACATAGTTTGTGTTTTTCGAATTTAACGAGGTTTTCCTTCATCCATTATATACTTATAGACCCCTCCGTGCCTCGGAAAGCTCGTTAAGCCAACGTCCCGGCTGTCATTCTTAGATCTCTGACAGTCGTTACGGGTAGTCAGGAGTCCAAAAGTCTGACAACTAGTCTTACCAAGGGGTATCGTGTTAACCAGTAACTGGGTTGTGGAGGTCAGATAGGCAGTCGCTCCATGTGAAATACTGGTATTCAACTGCATCCGGTTAGACTGGAAGCTGACCCCAACAAAGTTGGCTTGGCATCACGCTACTGTATAATGTTATTTCTGCCATATTTGTGTATATGCCATACAAAATAAATTGTAATATAATTCAAGCAGTAAGTGTTTTTTTATACTTATATTATTTAATATGCGAACTCGAATGAGGTGCTATACATTTTTTATTATTATTTTTATTTTACTTTTTTATATACAGTAAGGCTATATTTTGTATTTCTTTTTGTGTGTCTGCTTTTGAGGATGTGTGGAATAACAACTTTTGCACCATGAGTGTTTAAAAGATTTAAAAATTAATCGAGGAATTCTCAAGTCAACTCGTGTTTAAAGTGACGTTACGTCTGTCTCTGTCACTTTATGGCGTATCGTAGAGACCATAGACCAGAGGGGTAATTCCCGTAATTTTAAGAACGTTCACTGTCTGATCTCGGTATCAATCTGTCGAAAATACAATAAATTTACATACATTTTTGACAAGTTTTTGACATTGATTGTCGCTGAGATGAGATTGCAACTTAAATTTGAACGTTTTTTAAGTACGAGAATTGCCCCTCAGAGAATCGCCGCGCCGGCAGCGTCTAGAGACGAATGATAAAATTAATGGCGCCGAAAGTACAACTTCTGTCGCGGACCGCCTTAAAGCTGTCAGATTCTATACGTCATTAGTGTCGTAGTGTGAGTAAAACGGTTACATTCTTGGTTTGTATGGAAAGCGTTGACAATGTCGCCTCTAGCAGCGGCCGCCGAGGCTTCTCTGAGCTCTGTGGTAGGGATAAAAAGACTTATGAACGAGAAAAATAACTCATTTTTTTTTAAAGAACCATTTACTATCAAAAAGCATTTTATTCTACACATTCTCAAATTAAAAATCAAATAATTGTGTTTTGTAACCGTGCTATTTAGGTTTTCTTTAATTATTATCATTAATTAATGTACGTCCACTTTTTTATGTGTTTTTGTAGATTAGGTATTATGATAAAAATATCAATAGACTGTATAAATTTCATAATGTCATCATCGCGTTTTTTATAATGACAGATTGAAATAAAACTGATATTGTCTATGGCTACAGTAGATAAAATATTGGCATGTTGACTGCTATTTATTTATTTTTTATTGTTTTTGACTAATTAATTATTTATACCTACGTTAACTCTTTCATTTTCGTCGATGGCAATAGGCGTGGGACATAAACATAATTGGCGAAATGTGGGTGTATTTTAGAAATCTTTTTCACAGTCCGTTCAACCGATTTTGACTTCTATTCCGTAGTCATAAGGATGGCGTTAAAAGCATAAACGCGGTTACAATACTAACTATTTAGGTACTGCAGATGCCATTTGTCATGCCACCAACGCAATATAAGTCAAAATCGGTTGAACGGACTGCAAAAAGGTTTATTTGAATTTCTAATCTTATTCCAAATGGAGTAAAGTTTAAAATAAATTATAATTATCATATTCCTGCCCCTTATGACAAGTTAGACAGTAATGTGGGGCCGGCGCAACCTTTTTCTTATGTTGTATAAATAAATAAATAAATAATAATAATTATTATGTTCAGTGCATGTTATAACATACACAGATGAAATACACAAAGCGTATGATTGTATGTGATTTGAGTATTTTAATACATCCATTACACTCTAAAGGAGACATAGTATTGTTTGTTTTTTTATTTATTTAAACAATATCAATTTTACAAGTTTAGCAGTTAACATATCAATGATTTATTGAAATAAAAATATATATACTTCCTAAATTATACATAGTCGAGAAATCAATTTTATTTATTTTATTACAAAAGAATTTCACCGTATCGAGAACTGTCCATCTAGACAAATATTTTGTTAAATTTTAGTGATATAATTTGATTTAACACTCACTGCCAAAATAAAAACGATAATTCGTTCGCGTGCCCACACTCGCAGCCCGCGTCCTACATATCGATATGGAGGACTCGGTAGGCGAGTCGTCGGCACGGGAACGAATTATCGTTGCATCCGTGAGCCGGGTTCTTGGCAGTGAAAGTGTCATGATTTTTTATGAGCTCAGTATTTACATTAATATTCCGTGAATGCATAACTTATCTTTCACTACTTAAAGAATAAAATAACTCACAAAAACGACTCCTTACGACATCGACATAGGGCGTTACCGAAATAAACACCTTGTAAAACGCTATAAACATTAATGTCGTATTTCTAAGATTTAACAAAACTTTTGAGTTGAACGACAGCCAAATTAATTCTAATCAATTTATTTTGTTTCAACAATGAAATTCAGTTTTTCTAAGTCTATTTATGTAGTATTTGATCTGAAAAACAACTCTTAGATAAGCCAAATAGCCTATTTAGGTTTACCTAAAAGTGGTGTCCAAACATTTTGTATAATAAATTAACCAAAATTCTGAAACATACTACTGATTACTGTCGAATATATGATTTATTTTTTTAAAGTATATGATACAGTAGCTAGACTAATGCCGTCTTATTACAAAACACCTTCGAGCCAGTTTTTGTATTTCGAACTCTATGCCAACATTAGTAAAGTTCCTAATACAAAATTGACAACATAAGACCGGACTAAGTTGTCAGTTTTGTAAAAGGAACTGTATTTTGATTTCTGTTAGGTTCTTATTTCAAAAACAGGCTCGATGGTTCAAACCATGTTTGTAGAAAAACCTTGTTTTTAATGTTTTGTGGTTTTGGTCAATATTGGGGCATATAAAATCTAAGTACCAAATTCTGGGACATCACTTCTTTGAAAACATTTTGCAAGCTAATCGTGTTTGCCTATATTATTTGTAACCGTGCTTTCATCACAGCATTCAGTCGATTTGGCTCTGCACTGAAAATCTCGTTTTTTCGACTTTCTACAATTTCCAGCGAATTTTTCCACCATAATATTCTATCTTGTAGTTTTACATAAAATTATTGTTTATTATCTAAGCTTATAACAGTCACAAACCACTGCTTGGCATGTTGCACCTAAGTTTACTATCCGACGAAGTCAATAAGACAACTGGGTAGAATGCAACCCACCCAACCGCTAGGCGCTTCTGGTCGAACCTCTCGTCTTAGTACCGTCCACTAGGGCCTGCCAGGGTTACGGGAAAGTCCGAAAGGGGTACCGTGGCCCCTGGCACAGGCAACTGAAGGAACACGGATGGGTTTTAGTCAGTAAGATTCTGACACGCCCTCCCGCTCCGCCCAGAGCGGGAGATGTTATTTGATGATTTCCCACCATAAAAAAAAAAGTATACCGTTCAATTTTCGTCGAATATGTAAGCCCCATTTACACGGCGCAAGTTTCTTTCTGTGGCATGTACAATAAAATTGAAGCAACAAATGACTTGCTGCAATGATGCCGTGATATTGCGGTGCAACGGCAGCTCGACGGTGCAACTTATTGTACGCCACCACACAACCAATAAGGGTTTTCTGAAATTACGTTCACTAGGTGGCAGCACTGAGACGTCATACTTATATTTTCTTAAGTCGTGACTGTATGAAACGAATGATGAACGTCCATCATAATATTATACTTTATATGAGGAAGACCTCTTGTCAAAGTGGCGCCAACTGGTGGCGTGAATTTTCAAAAGCAACCTTATTAACCGCAACTGTAAATCGGGCTTGACTGATAATGTCACCACTGTCAGTTGTGTAATTACCTTGGTCAGATAGTACTATAAGTTCTATGTTAAAATTACCTATAAGTATACAATATTTCTTCCGAAAAGTCAATTTTGGCCAAAACCACACCTAATCCCTAAGATATAAATCAACAATTTAAAATACATTGTAATATATTAATAAAATAAAAATAAATATTCATAAACTATTACTACTTAACGCCTATATTAAAATGTTATTTAAAAGTTGTAAGTTCCAAATGTATTTGATCATAAATTAACAGAAAATGTGCGACAATTTTTTTTTGCATAATTTTGTTGAATCTTTCCTCGTGTAAAATGGTAGTTTTCGGTATGAGTTTAAGTCTACTAGCGATAGTTTTATTGAAATTCAACGCGGGCCTAATATCTTGTGAGCTAAAATGCGTTTTTATTCTGCTAATAGACAGCTAAAAAAAGGTTATCGTATTACCCAGTAACTGGGTTGTGGAGGTCCGATAGGCAGTCGCTCCATGTAAAATACTGGTATTCAGCTGCATCCGGTTAGACTGGAAGCCGACTGGAAGAGGCAGGCAGATGATAAAAGAGCTAAAAAAAATAGTCCCGCTATGGCAAGTTGTGTGAAGTCTTTAAACGTTTCCTATATTAAGAAATACTTTTTCATTCTTCTCTTGTATCGGCACGGAATATATGAAAATGGTTCTTGTGCTCCAAATAATAAAAAAAAAAATTGCTCTTTTATTTTTTTAAATATTTTTACTGTTTGTTTTGCCTGTGCTTGTCCCAAATAAAATAGTTTTCTTTCTTTTCTTTCTTTCTGTCGTGGTAAAAGTATTAGCCGGTCAGGAAAGTGGCAGCGGGGCTAATTGTCCAGGGGGCGCCGGACGTACCGTCCTTTCAGAGTTATTTTGCCTCCGAAAGCAGTAAACCAACAACAACCATATAGTAATGTCAATAAAGATCACTGTGATTTTGACAAAAATGTCAGTGGCAGCAACCCAATTGCAAACTTATTGTAACGAGAATAAAGATCACTGTGATTTTGACAGTGATGCAAAATCAGAGTTAACTTATCTGAAAGGACTGTACATAAAATATCGTCACTCGTAGAGGCTATTTTAATGCATTGCATTTCATCCTGCCTCGTTGGTCTAGTGGCCGCAAACGCTACTTCTGAGCATGAGGTCCTGGGTTCGATACCCGGGCAAAGTTTTATTGGGTTTTGTCCCCGGTTGATGGCAATAGGCTCGCCGACTATCACATGAGACTTAAATATTTTAAACCTGTATTGAAAATTACCGATATGAAAATAGTACGTTTTTTGTACTAAAAACATGAATTTTTCATTATCAAATACATTTGGAAGTTAAAATTACTATGAAGACATTCTTGTCTAAATTATACTATTGTTTTAAATAATTTAATGAGTTGGTCTCAGGATTGTATGACCGCCTGTTTATGATTCTATATTTGATAAGATTCGAAACTGATAGTTATTATTTATGTATCTTCAAGCCACATCTCTTGGGGGGGACAGCAGATGAATTGAAAAGGGAGGATATAATGTGTGAAAGATATAATATGGCCAGTATGATGGACAAACAGGGTCTGTTGGGTTAATTAAGTTCAGATTTCGATTAATTGACAAGCTTGGTTACCATTCACTTAGAGCAGGTCAATATTTGCTGAAAAAGTGAAGTTTCAAGCGATTTTGCACCGTATGCAATGCAACTACATATTAACTGTCACATTGACTTGCCCTGCAAATGATTATGGAACGGGCCACGGCGTGGTTTAAAACGATTAGATATTGTTGATCGGCCACGACTTACGAGTTGCAGGTCGGGGAAATCGAACCCAGGCAGGCCCTTTACATGGTGTATTTCATTTCATCACCACTGCTCTCAAAACCGTGAAAGAAAACGTGAGGAAACCGACACGCCCTAGAACCAAAATAAATAAGACGTGACATCTACCAACTCACACTGGGCCTGCGTGATGGATTACGGTACTTCCCACTCTCTCTCACAGAGAGGAGGCCTGTGTCCCAGCAGTGGGAACGTTATAGGCTGATTATATTATGTTATTAACTCGAGCTAAGGCTGTTTACCACAAAAGAAAAAACAACTTAGCTGGTCATTCATTTTATAGCTAACTAGGTGCGCTCCGCAGTTTCACCCGCATAAGTCTCGATCCCGTGAGAATATCGTGATAAAAAGCATCCTATGTCCTAATAAAGGTCAGGGTCTACCCATGTGCCAAATTTCATCCAAATCCGTTCAGCCGTTTTAGCGTGAAAGCTTAACAAACAAACATACAAAAAATCAAATCTTTTCTCTTCATAATATTAGTTTAGATATTATACTTGTCTAGCTAAAATAATGATAAAATAACAGATAATAATATGGTTTTTACATGGTTACTTTTGTACTAAGTACCAAAGAGTCAAACAGTTATCGGTTCAACAAAATGACTTTGATTGAAAGGCATCTGATTTAGGGTGTGGAAGACATTGATTGTTTCGCTTATGTTCACAAGATCCAATTTGGTTTATCATCATAAGCTCACTGCTGCACATGGCCGCTCCTAAGCGTCTCCACCTCGACCGGTAATGAGCCCTGCATCTAGCGGGTCAATTTGGTTGCTTCATTATTTATTTATTTTATTTTTTGAAAACGTGGCCCCACACTAGGAATTTCTCCTGTATCGTGGGTGCGTTTACAAATATTTAAACTCACATACACAAACAGCCAGACCCGGAACAACTACTTGCAGGTCATACAAATATGTATTCCGTGCGGGGATCGAACCCGCGACACGTAACGCAGCAGTCAATCGCTTAACCACTGCGGCAACCGTGTCGTCAAACTGAAAAGCATACAATTTGTCTTGTTATCAGTTTTGATCATAACATGACAAGTTACGGTTCATTCTGCTTACCTTACAAAGTTACAAGAGATGTGGCTTGAAGAAATAAAAACACCATGTTATTTTGTTTTAACTAAATTTTCTGTTAAGAGGGCTATCAAATTTTTTCTTGTATTTGAGTGTTTGAAGAAATCAAACACTCAAATACAAGAAAAAATGTGATAGCCCTCTTAAACTGCATATATGTCTCCTACCGATTGCTTAAGAGTAACAGTTATGAGTCGGGTAAATTGACTATAATTCACACATAAACTTACGCCTGCTTTCCAGAAGGTGTAGGCAGAAATGTGAAGAACACCTGGCATTTCGCCAGTTATGTATAAGTTTCATATCGGTATTTAACGACCCAAAACTGTTTCCTATGAGATATCAACCCAAAATTTTATTATGAAATAAAAATCCAATTTATTTATAAGTAGTAAGTATTGTAAATTCTTTATATTTATTATTTTTGTATGTTTGCCGAATCATAAATGGGGTTGCCAGAAATCAAATATCTAGATTATAGTGTGGATAAGTAACATTTTTTTTTTAATATACTTAGCTATAAATCTATGTAATAATGTAGCGATCAAATTGTTTTCAATCTTATTGTGGTTTAAGACGTAATCAATTGTTTAGTCTATTAAAAGTATTTAAAGAATTTTGAATGTTTTATTTATACTGCCTACATAAATTCTGTTCAAATCCTTGTTTCCAAATTATGTTATTTCCACATAAACAAATATCAACTTTATGCTAGTGTAAATTTAGTTCATTTTCGAATTACTAATGCACATTAAAAAGTTATAAGTTGTTGTGCAAACTGAGCTCTATGTGTAGGTATTACAGTTATTTTTCCATTAACACGTCTGTTTACACGTTTGGAAACGAAATTGCGAACGCAGAGTATTTTGGTAACTACACACCTTTTCCCCAGGACGTGGCTGTCAAAGGTAGGAAAAATAATTTTATTAAAAAATATAAACCTTCAAACGCAGCCTCTCGCGATGGCAGAAACACCAAAGCTTTTAAAGCAATGTGATGTTTCTGCAAGGCAGCCTGTTTTCTTGCCACAATCCTCAATTTAGCTGTTCCAAATATATCTAATCATAATCAGCCTACAGCAGTCCACAGCTGCACAGAGGCCTCTCTAACCTAACCTAACTCATGTAGTCAATAACCATAACACACGACCTATGGCTTCTGGCAAATTAAATGTCAAACGGGGTGAATAGGCATGCAGGGGTGAATAGAAACGAAACTTTAAAGGGGATTTTAACCTTGAAATAATTTAGTTTGACCCCAACAAGAGCACTTAATCGTTAATTATATTACAATAAACACATTAAGAGTCCTTTTTGGAATAAACTATATTATTTCAAGGTTAAAATCCCTTCTAAAGTTTCGTCTCTATTCACCCCTGCGTCCCTATTCACCCCGTTTGACGGTACCTAGAGTCGTTAATTACTATGGTGACAGAACCCTAAAAAAGCGAATATCACATCTATTGAACAGTCTGCCAGCAGACATAAGGAGTGAAATGAACAAACTTAGTTTTAAAAATAAAAATAATATTATTAGAAATATGTTGAAAGTACTAAGTACCTACCTAAATAAGTAATTAGTTAGTCAAACCACTACTACGGTTTTGTGGGGCTTAATTTTTAAGTTATACTTACATGTCAATATAGATAAAATAAATAATAACAATTGCACTTCATTCATCTCGGCAACTCTCATCCAGCTGCTACCAGCCACCCACGAAGATCGTCGCTCCACCTAGCCTGGGAGCGTCCTACCTTGCATTTAGTCCTATTAGGTGTATGTTCCAGAAAGAGCAGAATCCACGGTTTTTGACTTCAAAACGACTATTTATTTATTTATAAAGATTTACCAACAGCTGCCGCGCTAACGATATCAGCAGTAAGTGCAATTTTCGACAAAATGAGTTAAATATTGATCGCAAATCAGCGCAATGAGCTCTACCATATGTGCTAACAACAGACTGTTTTAATAGCTTATCGGGAATTGAGAAATCTTCCTTAACATAACAACAACAGTAAGTACCTATATTTACCCCGGGCTTACAAGCAAAGCTCTATCATTTAGGTTTTACTTTTACTTCAGTTACCTATATGCAGTAATTGTTTAGTGCTGTTTTCAAAATAAAAAAAATATCACAACTAACACGGCATTGGCACGGTTGGCGCAGTGGTTAAGCGATTGACTGCTGCGCTGCGTGTCGCGGGTTCGATTCCCGCACGGAACAAATATTTGTATGACCTGCAAGTAGTTGTTCCGGGTCTGGCTGTTTGTGTATGTGAGTTTAAATGTTTGTAAACGCACCCACGATACAGGAGAAATTCCTAGTGTGTGGCAACGTTTTTTTTAAAAAAAAACTTATAAAAAGAAGCCCGTAAGACAAAATTGTAACAAAATCTTTGCGTGCCTATTACTCAAAACTATGCAAAATATACTTACAGCTCTTATCGCTAGCGCGGCATAGCTGTATGTGTACAATATATTTTTAGTATAATATGTAACAACCTACCCCACGTCAGAATGTATGCATAAATATCTCTGCGGGATTTTTAACTCTCGACACTAAGCAAAGTGTTGAAAATCCAATGCGCTTTAAAATCCCCGCGCGATATTTTTACGTCCGTGCGAACTTGGGCTTCGTCTTGGACTTACACAGTCGCCCATTATAGGCTAATCAGCATTCTCAAACAAGTGTTAACACAGAAAACTAATAATATTAAACTAGTGGCGCTAGAATTAAGGTGGCTAATTTAAGAAAAAGAAATTATAAAACAAAACTATTCAGACAGTATTGCAATTTTGCCCAATTACCTACTTAAAACTAAGACAAACAACGTAGGTACCTACTTAACATGAAATAGGTACAAATCAGATCTAAATAAAAAGTATAACTACCTCTCGTCCGCTTTCCAAAGGTCGATGCTCGGGGCTTTCGAAATTTGATGTATCCAACATTCCTCTCAAACCTCATTTTCGATAAAAAATCGATTAATAATTGGAAGATGATTATTTTATGTCTGAAAGAATATTCGTTATCAATGAAAATTGTAAAAAAGCCCTGTAAAATAAAGAGATATAATTATAACTCGAAAACTCAAGTGTCGCATAACATAGGTACATGGGGTATTTTCGGATTATCGGTTATTTACGTAACTATTTGGATCAACCTGTACTTATATCGATATCTGTGGTACCTACAGATTTTATAAAGGAGTTCATCTTTCTACTTATTCGGTTAAGTAGTGAGTTTACCGCCATATTTGAGTTGGATGAAGCGTAGAATAGTCATAGACATTTATTCATAAACAAATAATTTTGTATCTGAATTTAAACACAATTACAGTAGACACAAAAATACAATAAATTATTTTTGAATTTCATAGATTCAAACAACAATTTAAAAATCATAAGGATCAATATGTCGACAAGTAAATGAAACAATATATTAGCTACAGGATATCTACGTATTTTGTAAGAGACTTTTAGTCCAATTGGTACGCTTAACAAATTTATCGCAGTCTAATTAATATTGACCAGTTTGTAGAGGAACATCAGATTTACTGATTATAATTTCTTCATGTGGACATGTAGGTACATCATCTGCCTAGACTATGTTGGGGTCGGCTTCCAGTCGAGCCGGATGTAGTTATAATAAGAATACCAGTATTTTACATGGAGTGGCAACTTATCTGACCTCCACAACCCAGTTACTGGATAGTACGATATCCCCTGGTAAGACTGGTTGTTAGACTCTCGGGTTTCTGGCTACCCGTAATAATGACTGTCAAAGATCTAGAAATGACAGCTGGAACAAACGGCTTAACACTCACCTGCTGGCCGCCCACATAAATGTCAGTGCAGCGAGCCTCTATAGTTTTTAAAATTTTTACCTGCAGGCCGTGTGGTCCGCTGTGATCCCACAAATTCACTTATTATTGTAGAGCTTGGCTTGCTAGATAATAACTTAACGACGTGCCTCGCCAGCCGCACACATGCCGTGCTGCAATAGTTACACAAAATCTAGCGTGGCGTGGTGTAAAGGACAATGCGCGGCCGCGCGCCGCCCACACGGCCTGCTGTTCTAGAAAAACCATAAATGTGTATGGCGGTGAGAGTGTTAATACGTGCTTTCCAAGGCACAGAAGGGTCTCGGTACCTATGTAACGGATGGTCACCTTATCCACAGACTGACCTCGGCAAGCGTTGCAAATCGGTTGTTGTTATTAAGCCACATGCCATTTCTTCATGTCGATAATGTATGGTCAATTTTCTACCAAAACACACTATCTGAAATCCGTGCAATTAAATATCAACAGATAACTATCTTCAGATCTTTTATTTGTAAAATAAAATTAAAAAAAATGTATGTAACTAGTCGGATTGTATCTACAATTTTTAATTGATAACATCTAATTCTTGTGACTAATAATTGAATTACACATTTATTTTTAAATACGCATTGATCTGGTGTATGATTATGCGTTTAAAACGTGCCTGTAACTTTCAATAAATTAAAATAACATGACTATACCATTTATTTGAAGATTTTATCGGTGTTACTATATCTTTGGAATGTCGATGTAATTTTCATAATTATTTTCACAGCCAAGGATTCAACCTTGTTTCACTAATGGCAGCAATGGCATTGAAACGTGCTTTTAAGGCCGGTTCCTGAAGACTAACTTGGAGCGATTAGTACACCGTAACTTTTGATCAACGTCCCTTCAAAATGGTTGAGCTGAATGGTGCTGATCCCTACGTCATGTTCGTGAACGGGCGCCGTCAGTAGGCACTGGTCATTTCTTAGCTGCCACGGCTTATTTTAATTCCATAATTATTGTTTTTATCTTTTTATTACGGACGCTTTTAACGTGCACGTGTTTCTACATCGTTCTCACATGTATAATTACAACATGAATGATGTAACCACTTTTTTGTAACAATATTTTGATTTAAAAGAGTGTCCATGGAGTTTCTTGCCCGTTCTTCTCCATAGGTACCTACTACGCTTTGGAATGGGCAACTAGCTTCATCTTTCTGACTGACCGACCCCTTGACAATTAAAAAGTGCCTGTAATTGGTTTATTTGAAATAAATGCTTTGAGTTTGAGTTTGAAAGTGGCACCGGTGACTGAATATTTTTGTGAAAATCTGTTGTCATGGTATGGGCATGTAATGTCGAGGAATGAGGAAAACGTCGTGAGAAACGTTTTGAGTATGAATGTGGATTGCTATAAGAGTAGGGGAAGACCAGAGAAACGATGGAAGGACTGTGTGAAAGATGATGTGGCTAGAAAGGGGATGACTACCTACTGAGGTGACGACTAATAGAAGAAGTGTGGAAGAAAAATATATTGTGCGCCGGCCGTCCCCGAGAACGAGGATGAACTTGTGAAAAATGTCAGCCTTAATGCAATGCATAGGGATGTCATGAACAGCCGGTCGACTCTGTAACAATCTCACCGTGATAACTTAGTTGAAGTGAGGTATCATTCCACTTGATGCTAGGGAATGACCCTATCGACACTTCACCTAGGTTATCACGGTGAGATTGTTACAAAATAGCATTGCAGTTCCGGACTGAAACAGAGCCTTTATAAGCGAGCTGACCTCTCATGTTCGAAATTCCAATGATGATGAATAAGGACTCCGACATCAGGGTATCTACTTGCATAAAGTAGCGGGTTTTCCGGTATGGATCACTGCCGGTTGAGCTACGGAAAGAAACGGTTACCTACACATGTTACAGTTTATTTATTTATTTATTTAACACTTTAAGCACACAAATGTACAGAGCTGGACTTAATGCCATAGGCATTTTCTACCAGTCAACCTTTGGGTGATGCAGAGACAAACAGTGGCAGGTGCAAATAATAATGATATTTTAGGATTAAATAATTTTAAATATATAGACACGTATAAACTTATTGACAAAACAAGGTTTTTCTATAGACGTGGTTTAAACCATCGAGCCTATTTTTGAAATAAGAACCTAACAGAAATCGAAATAGAGTTCCTTATACAAAACTGACAACTTAGTCCGGTCTTAGGTTGTCAATTTCGCATTAAGAACTTTACTGAACTCGGCTTATAGTTCGAAACACAAAAACTGGCTTGAAGATTTAGGCTCGGACTGAAGTTAGATCGTGTTTTGTAATAAGACGGATTTAGTCTATAAATACATATAACGAATTATATATAAATATAAGCACAAATAAATGTACATAAATACACGATTAAGTTAAAAACAAATAGGACAAACAATGAGAAAACATTACCGCTGTGATGATACCGCTAGCTTCTTACGAATGTGCTCGCGAACATTAGTTTTAAAGGATAATCGGTTGGTTGCCATCCTGATTTCCTGGGGGAGTGCATTCCACAGAGAGATAGATTGAACAAAGAAGGAAGAGTGAATGAAGTCTGAGCGGTGAGTGGGACATTGAAGATGACGATTGTGTGAAGAACGTAGATTTCTATTGTGGTTGGCGCAAATGTACTGAAAGTGGGGGGCTATTAGATAACCAGAGGAAGAGGGAGAATCAAGAAATGAAAATAAGGTAGTCAGCGCCCTTTGCTCTCTGCGCTGGCGTATGGGCAACCACTTTAGAAGCGACCGATGCGCAGAGACGTGATCATATTTACGCTGATTAAAAACGAATCGAATGCAGTTATTCAGAAGACGGTCCAGTTTGTCGAGGAGATCTGCATTCAGGTCATAATAGCACACATCACCATAATCGATGATAGGGAAAATTAAGGATTGCACAAGCATTGTCTTCGTACTTGATGGTAATAAATTTTTCAGTCTGTACAGAGCCCGCAGCGTGCCGGTAACCTTCTGGCTTACCCTAGCGACTTGAGTACGCCAGTTCAGGGTACTATCAATGTGCAAGCCTAGGTTCTTTACGTCAGTGCTAAAAGGAACGATCGTACCATTAAAGAGGACCGGTGGCAAGGTTGTACCACCTTGCTAATACTACGAGAACTATACCAATGATGATCGCCTGACACTTCGTAGGATTTACAGCTACACCAAATCTGTCAGCCCATGTTTCTTTATGGCCCTCTTGTATGCGGTGTGTCTGGCAGTGAATCTGGGCGGGCACTGGCTGGTCGGTGCGAGTGCTTGAACTGCTAGATTTAGTATATATTTTAAAAATAATAACGAAATTCTAAAACGTGTTCTCAACATGCCCTAAAAAACAATAGGCCTTATCTTTTGATATAACTTTTATATGGTTTCATGATGGAATCTCTTCAAGGTACGCGTTTTAAATAGCGATTTAGTGTCTATTTATGATTTTTGATGTGTAATATCTTTCCTCTCGCTTTCCCGCGATATTTGGGAGTGATTTCGTGAAATGCGACGGAAGTATGTAACAGGAAGCAGCCGGGGAAGCGCGCGCTATTGATTTGACCAATGAGCGCGCGCGGTGGTAGAGTTGGCCGTCAGATGGCACCAACCAATTTCCTGATAGGTTGGTACTGTCAGCCAACAGTTGCGTGTGTGTGACGAGAAAGGGAAATAGAGAAGGTGAACGCATCAGCTGTGTGCTTAAACCTCAAATAATCATTTCAAATAATACCTGAATCTTTTTTTTTTAGGATATAATGTTAATGTTTTGCTTATTACCAAGGTGAGATGTCAGATGTTACACATCATAATATATATTATGTGACTACTGTAAGGCTCGTTTTTCTATGCCTGTTATTATTATTCACGCTTCTGTCTTCACACAGCGCTTGACCGTATGTTAAATTTGCAAAAAAAAAAAAAATTTGCTCAACATTTTATTTGGCTAGGTTTACAGATGTTTAATAAAAGTTAAAAAGTACTGCAACTTAGCATTAAGTGTGAGCGAATACACTAATAGATACTGGTCTCTTTTACCCGCACCTATCAGTAGGTCCTACCTACCTACTTGTCTTTACCGGGTTCCCGCGTCTCTATGCGAGCACCTTACATCGGGAAATCCCGAAACGACCCATTTCAATTTTTGTTTTTCTATAGAACTTGTCTACAGGAAAGGTCAGTAGAGTATTGATATATCTACGATAGCATTGAAAATTCCCCGAAAGTATGAATAATATGCACCATTACTAATTGTTTATCTTGATGAATTAAACACAGTAAACAATAACAAAATAATCATCATAACGCAATCTAACTGCGCACCATCTGATTTCTATTGTTAGGCTATTAGGACAGGTATAGTCAGTGTACAGATTACCTATCTACTGAAATGAACACACCTCTCCGGTATAAACATTTCTGTATTTCAATTCTTGCACACACACATTCAAACCTGGTATATACTGAAGACCAACTGGACCTTGAGGGTGGAGAAGTTGGAGGGGCGCCATGACACTAATTTCAAGTAGTTCGTGGTGCGCGTTCCTACTAACAGTTTGATGACCTTCCCCAAGGAAGAGTTTTGGCCGAAAGGTGTGCTGTATCGGCGTTTCCACGGCCGGCTACGCGACACCTCGCAATGTAACTCGACGCCGTTACTTCTTGTGCAGTAGTCTTTACTTTTAGATATGTATTAGTTTATAGTTATTGTTTTATATGTATTGTGTTTTATGGGCTTTAATTGCCTGAAATAAAGGATTATTATTATTATAGCAACAGGAATTTGACCAACTATTTAATCTGGTACTCAACATAATATCAATACTTACATATACTTCTTGAAGACAACCTTTTGATTTCGAAGCTCGAAGAGAACTAATCTAGAAAACTAGGTGATGCTCCAAACATCATATTGTTACGAGCTGGGGTTCGGGATAAATAAATTTATACCAATTTACACGAAAAACACACTATAATTAAAAATCACAAATACAGTAATCAGAAACTTTAAACACAATCACTTGTAGTTCACTATTAGTCCACTTTTACTGTTATTAGCTGTTCTTCACTGTTTCGCATTCTAAGCTGAACTGTGCTACAACGCTGTCAACCCCTTATTTATATGACGAGTGTAAGTTACTAGAATGTTCTAGCATAATACCAGAACATTCTAGTACTTACGGGAACGGTCCAGTGTAGTTCGGCTATTCGATAACAGATGGCGTTAGCGTCTAACGTGTAGTTCTTCTATTCGCTAACAGATGGCGTTAGGATCTACGTGACACTGCCCCCTCCTAAGACATGCTCGTCCCGAGCATCATTATTCCCGTAATATCGTGCCAATCGATCGACATGAACAATTTTTAGGAGTAGTTCGCGTATTCCTTTGAATTCGGTAGGTGACATCGTTGATCTTGGTCACGATTCTGTACGGTCCGTCCCATTTTGCCTGTAGCTTAGGGGACTTCCCTTTGCTGCGGGCTGGGTTATGCAACCATACTAGCGAACCTTCGTCGAAACCACTATTGTTCATCTTCCGGTCATAACGAGTTTTCATTTTCTCGGACATCTGTTGGCCTGATTGTCTGACATGCTCATATACGTCATTCATCTTGTTGCGCAGGTCATTCGCATAATCTGTTAAACTGCGTGGAGTATCAGGGGGGATGCCGGTAATTAAATCTGCTGGTAGCCTTAACTCCCTTCCGAAGTTCGCGAAGGCTGGTGTCACAGTCGTACTCTCGTGAACTGCACTTCGGTATGACAGGAGAAACGGTTGTATGTGCTTGTCCCAATCCTTTTGTCTGCTTGCTACAACTTTTGCCAGATATTTTTCCAACGTCTGATTAAATCTTTCCACCATTCCATCAGATTGTGGGTGGTATGAAGTAGTTCTGGTTTTGTGAGTACCCATCACCCGACATGTTTCCTGAAACACTTGAGACTCGAAATTTCGTCCTTGATCGCTGTGGATTTCTAAAGGTACCCCAAACCGACAGAAGACTTCGTGGACTAATTTATCAGCAACTGTCGTAGCTTCTTGATTAGGAATGGCGAAGACTTCCGGCCACTTAGTGAAGTAATCCATGACAACCATGAAATATTTGTTTCCACTTTCACTTTCAGGGAAAGGGCCAGCGACGTCTAGTGCTATCCGTTCCCAGGGGGCTCCTACGTTGTACACTTTCAATGCACCCCTGCTGCGTGTGTGAGGTCCTTTTACCGCAGCACAACTAGTGCATTTGCGACACCAATCCTCAATATCCTCTCGACAATGGATCCAGTAGAACCGGTCTCTGATCTTCAATAGAGTCCTTTTTACTCCCATATGACCTCCTGAACATCCATTGTGGTAGAGCTGTAGAACCTCTGGTACCTTTGCTTTAGGTACGATCATTTGCAGGTGGCAGCTGTCCCCTCGAGCATTTTCCCATTTGCGGCACAAGACACCGTCCTGGATTACCAAGCTCTCCCACTGTGCCCAATAACTCTTTGTGGTTGTACTCATCGTTGCAACATCACACCATTTCGGTTTAGGAGCATTAGCTTCAATCCACTCGAGAATTGGCTTGATATCTGTATCGCTTCGCTGAGCATGCTGTAGAGTTTTCTTCCATTCGTCGCTAAGGTCCGTTCTTACCATCCTGACAGGTACCGCTTCCTTAGCTTCTTGTCTGATACAATGCTTGCAGTCTTCAGGACAAGGCCTTCTTGATAAAGCGTCCGCGTTACCGTGGGATTTCCCACTGCGATGTTCAATTGCGAAGTCGAATTCTTGTAGCAATTCAATCCATCTCGCTACTTGTCCTTCTGGATTCTTAAACTGCAACAACCACTTCAATGCAGCATGGTCAGTTCGCAGGTGGAATTTACGTCCCAACAAGTACTTGCTGAAATGCTGTAATGTCTTCACTACAGCAAGTAGCTCGCGCCTCGTGACGCAATAATTTCTCTCTGGTTTTGATAAAGATTTGCTGAAATAAGCTATCACAACTTCATGATCTCCTTTCCGTTGGGATAACACACCGCCAATTCCAGTATTACTAGCGTCCGTGTCAACTATGAATTCATTTTCTGAGTCAGGGTAGCCCAAAATTGGGGTATTGCACAAACGTTTCTTTAAGTCCTGGAAAGCCATGTCACAGCTCTCATCCCAACAGAACTGTCTCTTCTCTTCAGTAAGCTTGTGTAGAGGTTTGGCAATATCAGCAAAATTCTTGACAAACCGTCGATAGTACGAGCACAAACCCAGAAATGCTCTGACTTGCGTCTTGTCTTTCGGAACTGGCCAATTCTTGACGGCGACGATTTTCTCTGGATCAGTTTGTACTCCCTCTTCCGAGACCACGTGTCCCAAAAAGCTTACTTGCTTCTTGAAGAATGAGCACTTTTTCGGACTTAACTTAAGATTGGCTCCTCGGATTTTTGACAGTACACGTTCCAAGTTTCGGAGGTGGTCTTCGAATGTGCGGCCTACGATGACGATGTCATCTAAATAGACAAGGCAGGCGTCTCCAATTAATCCGGTGAGTACTAGCTCCATAAGCCTTTCGAAAGTTGCAGGAGCATTGCACAATCCAAATGGCATGACGTTAAATTGCCATAGTCCCTTTCCCGTAGAGAATGCGGTTTTTTCCTTGTCCTTAGAATCTATCTCCACTTGCCAGTAGCCACTTTTTAGGTCTAACGTGGTAAACCACTTCATTCCTGACAGCGTGTCCAATGTGTCGTCGATCCTGGGTAGTGGATAGCTGTCTTTCTTTGTAACGTCATTCAGTCGACGATAGTCCACACAAAACCGCATGCTGCCATCCTTCTTTTTCACCAGGACCACAGGAGAACACCATGGACTAGATGAAGGCTCTATAACTCCATCCTTTACCATGTCTTCAATCATCTTATCCATTTCCTTTTCTCTTGCCACTGGTATTCTTCTTGGTCGCTGACGAATTGGTAACTCGTTTCCCGTATTAATTCTGTGCTGAACCAATCCAGTCTTCCCTATGTCAGCATCATTTGCAGAGAAAATGTCGGCGTACTGAAGTATCATCTTCTTAGCCTTCTCCATTTCTCCTTCCGATAAATCTTTGCGACAGTCTTCCAAAAGATTTGACATGTTAAATCTTGCACTTTGGACATTTTTCCGAGAAGGCTGATGTTGGCATTTACGCATCCAAGCCACTTCTTCACAGGTACCCATCAACGTACCCTTCTTGATTACTTGTTCCCTTTCACTTGGGTTCAGTATGCGTACGGCTGCAACGTTGATTGCCCTAACCAAGGTCCGCGCCATCTTCCATGGAAGGTTTTCGTCCAATCTTTCAATGAGAATACATCGATTTTTCTGTCCAGAATTATGTGGAAGGCTAACTGGAACTATTGTTTCCGACCGGGGAGGAAGAACAATCCTCTTTAAACAGTACACTTCGCCCGATGGTGCACCTTCCATGAACACTTCTTCTGAACCACATTTCAAGACTCCTTGATTCACGTCGATCTCACAACAGTGCTGTCGCATGAAGTCCAAACCTAGGATGCAGTCATCTACTATGTCAGCCATGATGACCTTATGCTGGTAAATTGTGTTACCCAGTTTTAACTCCACCTCTTTCTCTCCTCGGACGGGTATGTGCTGACCGGTAGCTGTTACTAAGTTTACGCGGTCATGCTTACCGAAGAAGTCCCCAAGAAAGTGATTCGCTAGTTGGGAACTGACAACCGTGCGAGAAGCTCCAGTATCCAATGTCAGCTTACATGGTCTTCCATTCACTTCACCTTTGATGATAAGGCTGTTCCCATCATGGGCTTGTGAGATCGAAATCCTTGGGGCTCTTTTAACACCAGCCAGCACCCGCCCCGCAGTCCTGGCGTTTACTCGTTTCCCTGCTGCTGGGCGGTGACATCAGCCGCCCTTCTTTCCTGGGTGTGATCTTCGCGGACAGTGCTTCGCTTCGGGCAACTCGACTTGAGGTGGCCCTTTCCTCCACAAGTGTAGCATCTAGGGCTGTACCTAGTGCGGTCACGTCCTGGTAACTCCGCAACCTCCCTGATGCGGTGGGCTCGATGATCGTGCCTTACTGCCTCCACCTCCAATGCATGGGCCAAGGCGTCCTTCAGCGTCTCATGGTACCCAAGTCTAACAGCAGCTCTAACTTCCAGGTCCCGTATACCATCGATGAATGCTTGAACCAGAATCCCTTCGATGGGTGCAGGCGCAGACTGGTACGCCTTTCGAACCAGCTTTTCAATTTCCAGGGCCCACTGCTGCAGGTTTTCACCACTGCGTTGCACACGATCTTTTAACTGGGCTCGAAATACGTGTTCCTAGTGTGCGTCACCGTATCTGGCTTCTAACGCCTCAAGCAGCTGCTCGTAAGTCACATTCTTACCGAGAGCTTCCAATATGGTTAAGGCCTGGTCGCGAAGGCCCAAAGTAAGTGCGGTCATGGCCTGCCCTTTTGTCCACCCATTTGCTTCCTTGACAGCTTCAAACTGGATTTTGTATGCCGACCACGAAGATGTTCCATCGAAGGGTGGCACTTTAAACCCGCGCACCGAAGGTGCAGCAACTACAGAAGTCGCAGTCCCGTCTCCAGCTTTCAGGTTCCCCAACGCTTTTCTCATGTCAGCGATCTGGATTTCGGCCTCGGAGATACGATTTTCGTGCAGCTGAACCTTCTCCTTCACGGCTGTGATGTCCTTGCCAAACGTCGCGCGTAAATCTTTAATGAGGAGGATTTGCTCTTCTTGTCGGCGGGCCTGTTCCTCTTGTCGGCGGGCCTGTTCCTCTTTGTCACGCTGAAGCTGTTCCTCCAGCCGGCGGGCCTGTTCCTCCTGTCGGCGTGCCTGTTCCTCCTGTCGGCGTGCCTGTTCCTCCTGTCGGCGTGCCTGTTCCTCCTGTCGGCGGGCCTGTTCCTGCAGCATCACCATCAGAGCGGAAAGATCCATTGCTGGTGATGCTGTAGGAACTCCAGATGGTACTTCGGAGATTGGCTCCGTCGTCGGCTGATTACCACCAGGTGTCTGTATCGGAGAACCTTCAAACCGCCTCTGGTCCACCTCCTGCTGGCGCTGACTCCGGGTACGGATACCCTCCGTGTCGTCCTTCGGAAAAACTGGCATAATTTATCCCTTACTTCTGACACCAAATGTTACGAGCTGGGGTTCGGGATAAATAAATTCATACCAATTTACACGAAAAACACACTATAATTAAAAATCACAAATACAGTAATCAGAAACTTTAAACACAATCACTTGTAGTTCACTATTAGTCCACTTTTACTGTTATTAGCTGTTCTTCACTGTTTCGCATTCTAAGCTGAACTGTGCTACAACGCTGTCAACCCCTTATTTATATGACGAGTGTAAGTTACTAGAATGTTCTAGCATAATACCAGAACATTCTAGTACTTACGGGAACGGTCCAGTGTAGTTCGGCTATTCGATAACAGATGGCGTTAGCGTCTAACGTGTAGTTCTTCTATTCGCTAACAGATGGCGTTAGGATCTACGTGACAATATTTCCATGCACTCCGACAGTGACCGCGCTTTAGCTTTTGTCAGCTCCTTAAGTTATAATAATTGAAGTTGGTAGTAGGGCATGCAAAAACCGGGTTGATTAAGAAAACCGACTTTTTCGGGTTTTTTGATTACAAAACCGGTGAAACCGGTTAAATCAGTTTTTTCGTTTTTTTTTTCAAATGTATTAAAGAAATGAGAAATATGTGTGTAAAGAAATGAAAATGCTGAAGTCTAATCAAAATATGTATTTTTAAACATTAATCTTACTTATTTTTATAATAATGAGCATTTTTTGGACTGAAATAAGCTACAACTACTAAGTTATAACACTACTAAAAGTTTCTTTTCTTTTAACATAGAATAAAGCTTATTATTTAAGAAAAAAAAAATTTAAAACATAAATATAACATTTGGTAGGTACGCAAAGGTCTAAAATCACAGAATATTAATTAACAATTTAACTGTCATAAAATACTCACAGGCAAAATCAACAGTACGTAAAAAGAGATCAAAATAATTATTTAAATAATACTTAAAATAGACGTCTTATTCTTAATTGACCAAAACAACATAATCAGTCATTCTTAGAGATATAGATTAAAATTAAAGTTACACAGCTAAACCAAATTACTTTGATGGAATGACCGTAAGGATACAAGTGCATCAAGGGAGTCATCATTTAGGGTACTACGGATTTTATTACACATGAGACCCGCTGATGAAAAGGCTCTCTCTGATTCCACACTTGTTGGAGGTATAGAATTCAAAGCTTTATATACTTTTGATAAGTGCTCTCCCATTTTTCCTCCACTGTCGTAAAGTGCCATTTCCACCCTGATTTTAGTTTCTAAATCAAGTTCTGTAGATGGGTTTGCAGTTGCATCAGAGGTATGTAGTTTAAGCGCCTTCTTTATTTCTTGTCCGAGTTGGTCCTTGATGTTTTGTGAAACATGGAGTACTGTATGGTCTACGTTTTCCTGTGTTATCGTCGCCGTCGGTATAGTAGTCGAAAAATGCTTATTTATAATGTTAACTATGAAACTTCGAATTTGTTCGTTATCGAGAGCTAAAGTGTTTTTTATTACACCATCCAAAAGATCTTTGTAGTATGTAGCTGGACTATGCAAATATACAAGGTGTTGTTTTGCATCTTCGTCAAATTCGAGGAGGTAACTATGCTAATGATTCTCGACACGAATCAATAATAAAATAAGTAGGTATTTATTTTAAAATTTACTGGTTATATAATACGTATATGATGATGATGATGATATATAAACCAATATAATAAGAACGTGCCGCTGCCGGCTGCTATAACCTAATTATTTAAAGCTATTACTTAAACAAAACATCCCTGCTGTGATTACATTACCAGTATTTGTTCATTCACTTCACGTAATATTAGCAATGCATAATATACGAGAAACATTGTGATTAAACTTACCTTGATAAAAATAATATCTGCAATGTAACCACCGTCAAACACAACACGTGCACTCGAGTCACTCACAACAGCACAGACTGACCGAAAAACAAAATTGCGGCAGCGTGGCGTGGCATAGTAGTGCGACAAGGATCTAAATTAACGTGGCCGAAAAGGGAACTAACGCTGCCTCGCTGTCCTGTTCACGTTTGTCAGTGATAAAAATATTTTGTGCGGGAAAATTAAAGTAATATTAAATCAATAACATTGGAGAATCAAAACCGAAAAAACCGAAAAATCCGGGTTTGTTAGCCTAAATAACCGGGGTTTCAAAATAGTCGGTTATCCGGTTTTTTCGGTTATCCGGGTATCCGGTTTGCATGCCCTAGTTGGTAGGGTAGGGTTGGGGGGTTGGTGGGGATATTTGGGCTACTTATTTATAGAATAGAAGGTTAGGCATAGGTGTGGGTAAGTTTCTTGTAGAACACTAACGTTTCTCATATACCTAATAGTGAGAGAAAGAAATATGAAATCGCGAAAAAAATTAGCTGTTCCCTACATTTATGATTGCAGAACTCGTCAAAATGTAGGGACAAGCTGATTTTTTTTTTGCGATTTAATATTTGGCTTAAGACGTTGATGGTGTTTTACCAATGACCCTGTATACTGAACAGACAGCAGTGCTGCTGGGGGGTTTGTTCCGCCACTTCTTCCCAGCCAAAGCACTAGGAAGTGGTGAAGGGTGGGCGTGTCGGGGGGACTGGCTTATGTGATTTTGACGTTCAAAAAGTGCTGATTCTCAGCCTAGTTTGAATAAATGACTTTTGATTTTGATTTTATTCTGTGTAAAATACTGGTGGGTATTCAGCTGCACCCGCAGCCTCATTGTGTAGGTAACACACTATCAATCAAAATCTGAATAATTTTGAAGGATATTGCTAATCCATCGCTTCATATGTTCGAAAAATTTGTCTGCTCAACAACGTAAATAACGCAATGAATGTTGTTGAACTGTCAAAATGAAAGCCATCGCTACTGTTAGCGTGTTACGTAACTACCCCACCCCGGTTAGACTGGAAGCTGACCCCTACATAGTTGAGAAGGGGTTCAGCAGATGTTGGTTTAAGGGGACTACATGACCTAAACGCAAGTTTTCTAATGCCTAAAAGTATTTGACCCACTGCAGTGAACACAATCAGAAAGTAGATTATATTCTTCAGGATATATGCTAGTTAGATAGTGTGTTGAAAACATAATACAACTAATTTGGTACAATAGAAAAACGTCACGAAGCTACCTCTTTAAATTTATTTTAACGATTAAAAACCATACTAATATAGTTACATGCAATTATAATTGTTTTTTTTTTCAGATTGTTCTTCAAGCAACATATTAACGTGATAGTGTTTTAATTTTTTAGTCCAATCAATAATTTTCTTGTAAATAGAGAATTGCTTCATATTTTGCAATAAATTACCAGCTTTGTGTCATCGCGCGTCTCTTTCTTTTCTATGCAGTCCGACAGTGACCGCGCTTTAGCTGTTGTCAGCCCCTTAATATTTTCACTTGAACGTTATCATTATCAACGGTATTATAGAGGTTTAAGGAACAGGATGTAAAGTTCACTCATACCTCCATAGAAAAGGGAGTGTCTGGTGGGCAACTACCCGACGATTGATGTCGGGAAGTTGTATATAATAATATGCTAGTCGCGCGGTAAACTCTGCTTGCGCGATGCAGGATTTGCGTGACGTCAGTAGGTATGACGCGTAGCTCGCATGTGGCGATGTAGATACCGCTACAGTATTATATTTATTTATAGCGTAGCAATAATAAGGTAATTCTTATATTTATTGCTATTTTCCGTTCATAAACTTAAATAGCTAATGCCCGATAAATCTGTTAATCTGTAACTCCGAGAACTGTACTAATTGATAACAAATCTAATAAGTTGTGATTGGGCACGTTACACAAAACTATTTGTTTATCTTCTATACCTATAAACACCTTTCTACATCTATACAACATGGACGTTGGACGTACAACTATACAAACAAGTGTCGGTTTGCCACGTCGAAATAACAGCTTTCTACTAAATGCATAATATGAAAGTATGTACGGTAGGTACTTATAACACGGTCATGTACCACTACATTATACCAATTTTTTTTTTATTTTTTTTTTATTTATTGTGTGTTGGTTACGGCTGATCTCCGAAAGGGCTGGACCGATTTTGACAAGAGTTTCACTGGCAGATAGATGATGTTCTAAGATGTAGTATAGACCACTTTTATTTTACAGATATACTTTATTGTTTTCCGACATCCACGCGAACGAAGTTGTAGGCAAACTCAAACTCGAAGCATTTATTTCAAATAAACCAATTACAGGCACTTTTAAATTGTCAAGTGGTCGGTCAGTCAGAAAGATGAAGCTAGTTGCCCATTCCAAAGCGTAGTAGGTACCTATGGAGAAGAACGGGCAAGAAACTCCGTGGACACTCTTTTAAATCAAAATATTGTTACAAAAAATTGGTTACATCATTCATGTTGTAATTTATACATGTGAGAACGATGTAGAAAGACGTGCACGTTAAAAGCGTCCGTAATAAAAAGATAAAACCAATTATGGAATTAAAATAAGCCGTGGCAGCTAAGAAATGACCAGTGCCTACTGACGGCGCCCGTTCACGAACATGACGTATGGATCAGCACCATTCAGCTCAACCATTTCGAAGGGAACTCACACAGCACAGCTAGTACCTACTTACATAATCTCACACTTTCCCTGAGGGGTAGGCAGATACAGAAGGCCATCTGCTACGATCCTTACATACCTTGTGTACACCTTTTGTTTTGTTTACGCTGGTCAAACACGCAGTGTGTCGCACGCCGTCAGTTTACTCGACTTCAAAGTACAGCCTTGGTCAAAAGTAATAGGCAGCCTACATTAGATGAAAAATAAAACTATTATGGTCTTATTACAAAACAAGGTTTTTCTTTTGACATGGTTTAAACCATCGAGCCCGTTTTTGAAATTGGAATCTAACAGAAATTGAAATACAGTTCCTTTTACAAAACCGACAACTTAGTCCGGTCTTATGTCGTCAATTTTGTATTAAGAACTTTACTATAGTCGGCATAAAGTTCGAAATACAAAAACTGACTCGATGGTTAAGGCTCGGGCTAAAGTTAGACCGTATTTTGTAATAAGATGGTTATTGTTGTCTTGTTCAAATAATGATTTTAAAAAACAATCTTTGGGTCCACCACTCCACCCTTCGCATTAATCACCGCAGCAATCCTTTGGGGCATACTACGTACCTACACACAGCAGCCGCCGGTCGATTCTGTAACAATCTCACCGTGATAACTTAGGTGAAGTGAGCTGTCATTCCACGTGATGCTAGGGATTGACACTATCGACAACTCACTTCACCTAAGTTATCACGGTGAGATTGTTACAGAATAGCTCAGCAGGTAAGGTTACCACAAGCTGTCAAACTTTCTCATTCGATTTTGAACTTAACCATTAACATTTTAAGGATTCAAATCGTTTTTTTAAACTAGATCAGTGGTGACAGAGACAGTCGACGGTGGAGCGAGCTTACCCAGAAGAAGCCTGTTCACTCTCACTTTGAACTTTGAAGAGATAAGGGTTGTATTGTATGCGTTCGGAAACACGGACGCAGGTAGAGGAATTTGACAGCTGTCGACGCACTCATCAGTACCTACTTATGGCATCCCACTCATTTGTTAAAGCATTTTTTAACACTGCTTTTGATGTAATGCTAGTATGCTTCCGTATTGCGATTCAGTAGGTAAGTATATAGCCCAAAGATCAGGGGGGGTCTGTATGTATGCTTTCGCGGTTGCGCAACGACATGCTTTGCTTTGCTTTGCTTGGTAGTATAGATGCAGGCCTACTCTGCCGCTTCCTTCAGAGGTGGTAGGGTGGCGGGGTCTTGAGGGAGAGCGCTACAGTCGTGATGATCCTCAAGGCAAGTCTGGCGGATGCACCTTCCCGAGGTTGCCACCCCGTTCTTGGTCTAATTCCTTAAGAAATAGACGTAACAAAAACCTCCAGGCGCCTTTTATCTTAACACATCCCTTCCCCATCCTTCATCCTACCCACATCCCCATTCCTCCCACCTCCATCTCTCCAATTCCCACTCCTAACCGCGACCCCTCTGTGACTGGGTGGGTGCGGGCTCGTCCATCACTAAAATAAGCTGATGACGAGTAGGAGTAAGTAGTCACCTGCGCTAGGACCTGCGCAGTTGAGCGCCGTGAGCGGGGATGAAGGAGTCCTGGGGGGTTGAGCCGAGCGGCTTTGGTTGTAATGTGCCCGTAAGGCAACACGCCCCCTTTGGTCTGGATTTCAAGCGAAACGGTGGCCCTACCCATTAGCCAAGGGTGGGGAAATGGCCACTGTGTCCCGTCAGAGGGCCACTGGCGAGGTGCGTGAGGTCCGCTGAGGTCGTCCTCGGACGGCCAAAGCGGTAGGTAAAGGTCATGCTGACGGTGTAAGTGAGGGTTGATCAGTTCGTTGGGGGTGGCCTTTTGGACCCCCTACGCCAACCCGATCGAGCACCCGATGTCGCACTGTAAGCCAGCCTTGCGCCCCTATATCTCTCTGGTAGTCCTAACGTTCGAGCTTCTTATTAGTGAGACGTTCCCAGTTGCGGGCTCCATGGAGGGTGGGAGCCAGAGAGACGAAGTTTACAAAATCATTTAACATGGAAAATTCAAGGCCAGTTAAATCTACAGACCTGGGAGTGGAGGCGAAAGCCAATGAGACTCCCAAGGGAGGTGCTTGCACTTCCCTCGCCCCTGGTGGCCATGCGGTTAACGCCGTGGGTACCAGCGCGGGTGCAGGTCCGGCTGTGGCGAGAACCACAGCTAAGACCAAAAACAAAAAGTCCCGGAACAAACAAAGGACGCCGGCGCTGATTGGGACCAGTACCGACCCTTCCAATACTCAGGCGAAGACGGCGACGACTAATACCAGTGCCGGTCTGACCCTCCCCACACAGACTCCGGCGCTGGGTAATACCAGCACCGGGCTTCCTGCCAAACATCCTCATCCTTCTGTGGCTCCTCAAGCCTCCTCCCAACAGGCGGCCGTAACCGGTCAAACGGAGACGGCCAGCTGCGCTGAGGACGCTTTTTCGCGCGCCTGGCAGGTGCAGAAACGCAAGGGCAAGGGTAAACGCACTCAACAAGCCCGTTGCCCTTGCACTGAACCTTCAGTTCCATCCGAACAGGGTAAGAAGGAGGACAGAGTGACGAGGAAGGTGCGCCGCCAATCACGTTGGATGACAGGTAAGGGCTCCCGTAAACAGGCTACTGCCGCTAGGTCGGTCAAACCGGCAAGCGGCCAGCTGAACTTCTCCGACGGGAAGCGGTCGCAGGCAGAGACCGGCGCAAGCCGGCCAGCGCCCAGCCGACCGTCAACCAGTTTTCCGGAGAGACCGGCTAAAGGTAGCAATGACACACAGCGACCCGATTGGAAGGATCAGGCCGCGGCCAAGCGAGCTCTCAACGAGACCTCGTCACCTCGAGGGGAGCATAAGCGGCCGCGGCTTGATCAATCCAAGAGGGTTGATCAACGAAGCTACGCCCAAGCTGCAAGTGCTACCCTCGACGTCGCGATCACCTGCGACCGCACGGGGATCCTCAGCAAGGACGTATCGGACCAGGTACTCGCTGCTATCCAGAAGCAGATCATACTCGAGGCCTGCTCCCCCAAACCAGACACTCCAGGGCCGACCTTCAACGCCAAGCCGCTGTTCGCCGGGGGTGTCCTGAAGCTGTGGTGCGGAAACGACCACACCTTAGGATGGCTAAGGAAGACTGTCTCCGACCTTTCTCTCCCGACTAGCATCTCGTTGGTCGTCAAGAGTCAGGCGGAGATTATGAAACGTGCTCGATGTGGGATCGTGATCCCAGACGAGCAAGGGGTATTTGGTGAGCCGACCAATATTGGGCGTGCTCTCAGTTACCAAAACCCCTGGGTAGACATCAAGAGGTGGGTGCTCTTGCATGCCGACAAGCAGGCCGCAGCGTGGTTCGTGGTGGTCGGTATCCCTGAGGACCAAATCCCGGCCCTGATGGAGGCCGGACGCCGTCTCTCAATAGGATTAGGGGCGGTGTACGTGAAGTTCCAGGGTCGGAACGGCAGGTTCACCGACGTCCCTCAGGGATGGGACCCCACCACGGAAACCATTGGCGACGCGCCAATTGTACTGCAGACACCAGCAGGGGAGTCCACTCCCCCAGCATCATGCAACCCGGAAGCATCCGCGGCCGCTGCTACCACAGCAGAGTTGGCCGTGTTTGATGCCGCCATCGTGGGAGCCGTCCCTTCATCGGGCGATGAGTTAGACGACATTACCCTGTCTCCGGCTTCGGGTCGGGGAGGGGACGGTTTCGACGAGGGCGACCTGTTTGCCGGGCTGAGACTGGAAGGGGACGAGGGGGGTTCGACCAACGATGGCGTTCCCTTCGTCGACCTGTAGAGTCCTCCAGGCTAACCTCCACCACAGTCAGACCGCGACGGCTCAGCTCCGCAAGTGGCTGGAGGTTCAGCACACGGCCATTGCCCTGATCCAGGAGCCGTGGATTAGGGCGGGCCGCATACAAGGACTCTCAAATCTTGGCGGTAAGCTCCTGGTCACCACAGATCATGATCACCCCAGATCGTGCATCTTTGTCACAGGTAACCTCAAAACACAGATCTTAACAGACTTCTGTTGCAGAGATGTCTCTGCAACAAGTATGCGTATACAGCGTGACGACGCCCAGGAAAGGGTGATCGTTTTCGCCTCGGCCTACATGCCTGAGGCGGAAGCGCCGCCTCCGCACGACCTCGCCCGCCTCGTGAGCTATTGCGAGAGAGGGGGGTTTGCGGTCGTCGTCGGGGCCGACGCCAACGCTCACCACCAGCTGTGGGGTATGGACACGCAAAACGAGAGGGGTAAGGCATTGGTTGACTACCTATTCTCGACTAACCTATCCCTACTAAACACTGGCTCCGAACCAACATTCGTAACCAGGAGAAGCCGAACAATCATCGATCTCACGCTGGTATCGGAGGGCGCGGCGGAACTTACCACTGGGTGGCGGGTCTCCAAGGAGGCCTCCTGCTCTGATCACAGGTGGATCCGCTTCGACATCCAGGTCTGTGTTCCACCAACACCACCACGGCGCATTCCGCGAAACACGGATCGAGCCAACTATACACGTAGCCTTGTATCCAAGCTTACGACACTAAACAATCCGACGACATTTGCGGATACGACACAGATTGAGGTACATGTAAGCCAGCTTACTAAATCAATAATAGACAGCTACCATACTGCCTGCCCAGAGACCACCCCGCGTAGCGCTCCGGGCAAGCAACCCTGGTGGGGGGCTGATCTGGAGCGCAAGCGCGGTAAGGTAAGGAAAGCTCTGAACAGAGCCATGAACACATGTGCGGATGAGGACTGGGACAACTATTACGCAGCCAAATCCAGCTACAAAAAATGCATCAGGTTCAGGAGTACCACGGGATGGCGCAAATTCTGTGGTAGCATAGAGTCCTGTCAGCAGGCTAACAGGGTAAGGAAAGTACTGTCACAGCAGTACACACCTGGGCCCGTTACACTCCGCAAACCGGACAATACACTCACTTCCTCGCCAGAAGAAACGAGACGCGTCCTTATGGAAACTCAAGTGAGTTTCCATAAGGACGCGTCTCGTTTCTTCTGGCTGTACCTTTGCGCAGGTAATCGCCTGGCAAGATGTACTACAAACACCAACAGAAAATGAATGGCTTTATGCAAGTAGGGTGATCACGTTGGAGAAGCTCCAATGGGCCACCCGTAGCTTCCATCCTTTCAAGGCAGCCGGTCCTGACGGAGTGTTCCCCGCCTTGCTACAGTGGGGTGGAACCGCTGTCGCAATAAGACTGGTGCCCCTAATGAGGGCGTGCCTGGCCCTTAGATACGTTCCTAAAGGTTGGAGGGAAGTGAAAGTAATATTCATCCCCAAGCCAGGTAAGGGAGACTACACAAACGCCAAATCCCATAGACCCATAAGCCTCACCTCCTTTCTACTAAAGACTCTGGAAAGGCTGTGTGACAGGGAGCTGAGGGACGGCGCTCTGAAAACCATACCGCTACACGGTAATCAACACGCATACAGCTCGGGTAAGTCGACTGAATCTGCCCTTCATCTAGTAGTCAGCCAGATAGAGGAAGCGATTCATCAGAAAGGCACCTGCCTGGGCACTTTCATAGACATCGAAGGTGCCTTCGACAAAACAAACTTCTCCAGCATCAGCGGCGCCCTCTATAGACATGGCGTTGAACAGGTACTAGCGGACTGGATTACTAACATGCTAAGCAAACGAGTAGTTCGCCTTGAGGATGAGCAGCAGCTGGCCATGATAGCCAGAGGCTGCCCCCAGGGTGGGGTGCTGTCCCCTCTTCTGTGGAATATGGTGATTAACGATCTCATAACCAAACTCAACGCCAATCGTTACTACACAATAGGGTATGCAGATGACCTCGCAATCCTTGTATCGGGGAAGGTGACGGGTACGATCTGCAACCTTACTCAGCAAGCGCTACGAATCGTAGAGAGATGGTGCAGGGAATTTGACCTATCAGTGAACCCCACTAAAACTGAACTGGTTATGTTTACCCAGAAACGAGCATTAGGCCCGTTCCGTCTACCAAAACTTTTCAATACAGAACTGCAGTTGACCAACGAAGTCAAGTATTTCGGGGTCATTCTGGACAGTAAGTTAAACTGGAGTAGTCACTTGGACAACAAACTAAACAGGGCCTGCATAACCTTCTGGCAGTGCAGGAGAATGATAGGTAAGAAGTGGGGCCTATCCCCTAAAATTATACTATGGCTGTACACCACAGTGATACGCCCTATGATCACCTACGGGGCCGTGGTCTGGTGGCCCCGCACTGAGTTGGGTACAGCTACTAGCAAACTACAACGCCTGCAAAGACTAGCCTGCATGGCCACCACAGGCTGCATGAGGACCACTCCGACTGCAGCTATCGAAGCCATGCTGGGACTACCACCGCTCCACCTGTTCATACAGCAGGAAGCGACGATGGCGGCGGTTCGTCTAAATGCACTAGATCTCTGGGGTAAGAGAGATTTACCACACACCGCGCTGCTTGAGGGACTCAGCAAGGAGTTCCCCATTACGAAAGCCATAAATGACCGGGTACCCAAACAATTTATATTTGATAAAAAATACAAAATCCAACTTCACGAGGATCGCCGATGCGAGGGCTTGCGCCCGGCAGAGCTGCGCATCTTCACGGATGGATCCAAAACAGGTAGTGGCACAGGTGCTGGAATCTTCTCGGAGGACTTCAATATACGCATCTCCACACCATTGGGGGTCCATAACACAGTGTTCCAGGCCGAATGCATGGGTATTTCTCTAGCCGCCTCAGCCATCATGGCCAGGGAAGTTAAAGAACACTCGATCCGCATACTCTCAGACAGCATGGCCGTTCTGCAAGCGCTGAACAGTCACACCGTTGATTCTGGGCTAATATACGAGTGCCACCAGCGCCTAAACCAGGTGGGCAACCTCAATAACATAACCATTCAATGGATCAAAGGACACAGCGGCTCGCTAGGCAACGATGCAGCCGACGAACTTGCCAGAAGGGGGTCGAACGCTGTACCAGTGGGTCCCGAACCCATCGTGCCACTCCCCTTCGGGTTCATACGCACTCTGGTAAGGAAACGCACCAGGGACCAACATCACAAACTATGGGTGGACCAACGTGAGTGCAGGCAGGCTAGGGAAGCACTCCCCACAATCGATGGCCGCTTCACGAAACAGGTTCACCGACTAACCAAGCAACAGCTGCGTACAGTCACAGCAGCTGTAACTGGTCACGGATCATTTAATAAACACCTCTTTGTATTAGGAGTCACGGACAGTCCGCTGTGCAGGGCCTGCATGGAGGAGGACGAGACAGCAGCCCATGTGCTTCTAAGCTGCCCGGTGGTCACCACATACAGGGCAAAGTACTTCGGCAACCCAGGTACCCTACGTGAGATTGTCAGCAACACCAAGGCGTTGCTGGCCTTTCTCGAGGAGCTGGGGTGGATCGAATAACCGATTTTCCCACCCGTACGCAAAATACGCGCATTGACGTGAGTTGCGGACAACAGCCCGTATTATCTATCTATCTATCTAGCCCAAAGATCCTCGATGGGGTTAAGAGAGAAGATAGAAGGGGAGTTGTTTTCTCCAAACCAAACCATCGTGGTCACCGATTTATGACATGGAGTATTTATCTTGCTAGAATTTGACGTCGTCTAAGTTGGTGCCCAAAAATACGCATAGATAAACGATTTTTGGTAAAAACTGTTCTAGCACATTGATGGAAGTACTGTTCACTGTTCATGCGACCCTCACAAACGAACATTGCGCCGACCCCATCGGCAGCCATGCAGACATATGACAGCCGCCTCCATGTCCCTTGCCGACACGCCGAAGACATAAAAACATTTTGAAAAACACTCAATGTTAGATTGAGGGGCTCGTGACTAAGATATACCTAACAGCCGCATAGGTCGTTCGATCAGGTTAAGCTACGCTTGCAGCCTACAGCTTATTAATTACTTTGTCAATTGATAAATCTAAGCCCTTAAGGCGACATTAACTGCCCGCGCCCTTGAGCGAGTGGGAGGAGTTTGCGTCGCGCCCCGCGACTAAAGTCAGACAAAGTCAGCGATACACTGCCACCCGTCGCCCGCCAGAGCCCCGCTTCAACGCGCACCAAGATTATTCGAAAAAACAACCCACCTTGATTTATCAAACACAATACAAATAAAAGCCGTATACTAAAATATGGGTCATTAAATTGTCTTTTATATGATTAAAGTTTCATGTAAATACGCCCCATAGTTTTTGCGTGATTATCGTTTTTTTGTCCACGTTAGACAATACTTTACAAATTAATTACACTATGTTATTAAAATATAATTTCACATTTTCACATATCAAATTATGAATAAAATTGTCTAGTATAACATATATTTTTTTCAAAGAAATAAGACTAGAAGTTTAGACGTGATGTTCAGTAGAAAATCATTAAAAGTCGTTTATCTGCGCCTTAATATCTTCATCCATTTTTCATTCAGCACGCGTAACATGACCTCCATAGGAATGGGTCTTATCGACGGAAAAATAGACAAAATGAGTCATGGTAGAAAAATAATCTTTAGGAATTTGTCAACAATCTGTCATTTTGCAGACCTCATTAGTTATCTTTGCAGGTTTATAAAGATGACGATGATTTCAACAATAAACAGACATCTGTGCTGCTGGGGAGTTTGTTGCGTCACTTCTTCTTTCCAGCTGAAGCACTAGGAAGTGGTGAAGGGCGGGCGTTTTGCGAAACTGTACCTTATTAATTATGACGTTTAAAAAGTGCTTCTCAGCCTAATTTAATTAAGTAAATGACTTTACTTTTGATGATGAGTATCCGTGATGCGCTTGCGGAAAATTTGAAGGTGATCCTGCCATTATGTCCGACTGTGAGATACCTAAACGTATGTGCGTTGATTTATTTTCTATAATATTTAAAAAAAAAACAATTAATGGCAGTCATGGCATTAATTATTATATTTATCGTTAATTTGATCTTTGGCATCGGTATTTGCATGAGCCTTATATCATTCTCAATGCAATTTTCAGACTATCAATTAATTACTTATATCTACAGCCTATTTTTGCAGTAGGTAAATAAACATAGCTCCTTGATCTTTAGGGCAGACTTAATGCCGTTGACATTTTATCAAAACAATATAGCGGTATCAATTGATTGTATTTAATAATCTTTTTCCGACAATATTCTTCCTTCTTTGATTATTATCTTTGCAAACTTAGTGACAGCTCAACAAAAAAATCAAAGTCCTTACCTTAGACAAAATAAGGCCTATTCTTTAATGTTTTTCAGAAGTTCGATACCAATATCTTTGTTGATTAGTTGTTAGCATGTTTCTATAAAAGTAGTTGATTACTATTCGATAATTAGACAGTAAAACACAGCATTAGACTGTTTAAGACCCTGTCCCGAGACACATTCAGCGCGACACCGTGAAAAATACGAGTGATTCTTTTTTTTAATATTTTTTTTTTGTGCAACAGCTACAAATTTTAAAATGATCGGTGAGTTTATTTTAAAAATAATTTAAACCCTTGGTGTAGGTACCTATTATATACATTTTAAGTATCGTGTATTTAGTGATTAGTTAGATTAGACTTCGTATTTCAGTAAGGTAGGTACTTAGATCATTATTAATCTTGGTTGTTCTTTTTTAAAACTCCGTTTATATGGTTCCGTATCCAAAGGATGCCCACGGAACTCTATTACTAAGGCTCCACTGTCCGTCCGTCTGTCTGTCAGCGGGCTGTAGATATCTCGTGAACCGTAATAGGTAGCTACAGATCAAGCTATACGCATTTCCAGTATAAGCTGATCTCGCATTGTATAGGATTTCCTTACAAAGAGAGGTCAGTATAAACTGGATTTGTATAGCTTGATGTGTAGCCGTCTGTACACAGTTGAAATTTTCAGTGTACCTATTTCTATTGCCGCTTTAATAACAATTAAGAAAAATAAAATAAAGTTTCAAATTAAAAGGAACATTTTGAAGGAAACGTGTTTAAAAAAAATGTACTTAGTGTACCTGCATTGTAGTTCGGTGATAAGGAACCCTACGAGTGTAAGACTAGCACTTAGCCGGGTCTTTGTTTATCTATCAATATTTTTTTTTAAAGTCGATTAAATATTTGACAGTTGCTTGGTTAGTTAAAACGGCACAACCTATACCGTCTTATTACAAAACACGATCTAACTTTAGCCCCAACCTACACATTCGATTTAGTTTTTGTATTTGGAACTTTATGCCGACTATAGTAAAGTTCTTAATACAAAATTGACGACATAAGACCGGACTAAGTTGACAGTTTTGTAAAAGGAACTGTATTTCAATTTCTGTTAGATTCCAATTTCAAAAACGGGCTCGATGGTTTAAACCATGTCAAAAGAAAAACCTTGTTTTGTAATAAGACCAATAAGGTGTAAAACTCCGTGAAAACCTCTCCAAAATAAATCATCAGCTGCCAGCCTTTTTCCAACAATTTTGGGGTCGATTTCCAGTCTAACCTGATGCAGTATTTTACGTAGACACCTATCTGCCCTCCACAACCCAGTTACTGGGTAACACGATACCTCTTGGTAAGACTGGTTGTCAGACTTTCGGGCTTCTGACGGCCTGCAACGACTGTCAAAGATCCACGAATGACAGCCGGGACCAACGGCTTAGCGTGCTTTCCGAGGCACGTAAGGGGTCACGGTATGTAAAGATGGTCACCCATCCACGGACCGACCGCGGCAAGTGTAGCTTAACCTGATCGATCGACTCAAGCGGCTGTTAATGATTACTTAGCCTTATAACTTCTCGAAAATATACCTAGGTACCTATTTCCTATTACTTACCTACCTACTAATTGCGAGAAAACAACTCGTTGGCAAATTTATAGACCGGTACTTAGTTATTATTATAGGTTATTAATTTTACATAAGTAGGTAGGTACTTAATTAAGATTTTACTAAGCCAACCTTAACGTGAGCTGTGACGTGAATTTATCGTTTCTTAGAATTATGGACTAGGGCGATTATAATTAGGGATTAGGTCGATTACCTATAATTAGGAATTACGGCGATTATAAAAGAGAAAAAAAAATCCGTGATATGGAGCTGGAACGCCATTGGTCTGTAGTTTTCAGTGCAAAAATATATAAGAATTTATTTCGTTAAACTAACGTGTAAGTAGGTACCTACTTAGAATAGATACTTGCCTATTATTTTGTGTTATAGACTGGACCTAAAATTTTGTAGGTATTTAGGGTTTTTAACTAATATAGATCTGTCGATCTCGTTGGTCTATTGGCCGCAAGTGCGTCTGAAGAGTGGGAGGTTCTGGGTTTGATCTTCCGGAATAGATAATTCATGATAGCAATCTACCAATATTATAAATGAGAAAGTGAATTTGTTTCTTTGTTACGCTTTCACGCTAAAACGGCTGAACGGATTTGGATGAAATTTGGCGCATGGGTAGACCACGATCTGGAGAAGGACATAGGCTACTTTTCATCATGGATCGCTGACGAAGTTGGGAGCAACAGCTACTTAGTACCTAATAAATAAATGGCAATAAGCTCTTCCAGAATTCACTTAAGTTCAAAATTAATAACTGATAAAATGTGGTGTAGTGTAGTTACTTTCTCCATCTCTGCTTACTTTTTTGAGGAATAGAAACATGATATTTATTACGGACGGACTCGGAACATCTATCTGTAGACCATAAGTGCCAATATTGCCACCACCGAGTTGCCGTGTCTGGCCATACCGATGTTAACCCCGCGATGGTTTGTGTGGTATGTTTAATGTTAAAAAAGAATGCAAACTATTTTATGAATAAAAAAAAAAAAACAGTGCTTATAAGTACAAGATGTAGGTAGACGTAGGTACCTAATTAAAATAACTGAAAAACTTTTATGGGGCATTGTACAGATGCCAGCACATCAAGCTACTACAATCTGTCAAATTTCTTTAATAGATTTTCAACTTTATCGCTAAAGCATTAAGGTTCAAGGTTGATTGGGAAAATTTGACAGTTTCGGGTAGCTTGACCTGCTGGCGTCTGTACCTACTCATCATTAAGAACAATTACCTATGACTTTCTACGAGAACAACCCAGAAATCGAGATTAAATAATATATTGCTGTCCACTTAATTTTTCGAGTTAAGCAAAAATAAATGCATGAAGCAGAAATGTCGGACAAGAACGAATCGCCCGAATTAGATCCTAGACGCTTTTGGAGTCAAAGTTTATTAAGAAAATTTGACGTTATTCATTTTTGATATCAAAGGTGTTAAGTCAAAAATTCTACTAAAATGTTTCCTTCAACTTTGCAAGAAAACATGAAAAGTGACCTAATTTCATGATGACTCTATTATCACAACCATAATTATATAATAACAAATAAGAGCAATAAAATAAAACTAGATCACTGAGTGCAGTAGATATTTAGCTAATCATTTCATAACTACGTATGTTAATCCGTCTGTTGACAACTTATCCAGCCATTCATAAAGTTTAACGACTTTATTTATTGTAGGTACACCAAATGATTTTATTTCTGATAAATACAAAAACAAAGACACTTACGCGTCGAAGTATTTGTCCGCATCGCTGTCATCCGGAAACGTGCCCAGAAGACTGGCAGCATTCTAATTCTTTGGCCAAAGAACAACCCAGCCCTCTGGTCACGTGAAGTGTCGTCCAGTCGGCGAGAAATTTCCTTAAAATGGACATGCGCACTCGGGTCCCATGAACCGAGCGTTTCAACTCCAAACGGCTCAAAACTGTAGTTACCCATATGGTTACAGTATTTGTGCCGCTTGAGGGTCTCAGCAGCCGCAGTAGGTAGCGGCGCAGAAAATACATAACAAAAAAAAAATAACACTACAAAGCATAATAAAATGGGCGGCCTTATCGCTTTCTGCGAATAGTTAATAATATAATAATCTTTAGGAATCTCTAATCCTCTCGAACAATACTCATCATTCTCCTGCCCCTATTCCAACGTAGGTATATAAGGTCATAACAAATAGTAGATTATTAACCAAGGGGATAAAGCAGTGTCTTCTGTCGCGGGTGACGATTTAAATCGCGAGCGTAATGAAGGACTCGAGGTTTACTCCCGAGCGTAGCGAGGGTGTCAAAAACTTAAATCACGAGCGAAGCGAGGGATTTAACCATTTGCAAAAAAATTAACACAATAATAATATGAGATAAGCATTTATAAAAATAATGACAAGTAAACGTATTTTTAGAACATTAACATAATTATAAAAAATAAATTAAAATAAACTTAACGTTTATGTATTTGAAGAAAACAAAAACGCGGCAAATTCCTAGACTAATATTTTTTTGTCGGAAAAGCAAAGGCATCAAGCTCATACGGCCTCGTCAGTTTTCGTAATTTTATTTAATAATCATAACTGCATAATAAATGCGTATTCCTTTTTCAAAAAGATGTAGGTATAATGCTTTATATACAAACTCAATGGTGTAAACACAGATGTAGTTCAGTATAAATTTCGGTAAGTATTCCAAATTTAAATCACATTCTCCCCCTAGAGGATGAATGAAATTCAGTACAATTTTCTTTCCCTGTTTTTAACAGATTAAAAATGACTATTGTTATGTTCGCTTTTTGTGGCATAGAACGTCACTTTTTTGAGCAAGTGGTACGAAAATGTATTTTTCTTCCACACTTCTGTTAGTCGTATCTCGGTAGTCACCCACTTTCCAGCCAATTATCATCGTAGTGTAGTTGTGTCAACAAACCCTGCTCAGGTAAAATTCATACGCAAACACGATATACAAAATTAGTAGCTCATTCATCTGTATTTACCTGGAAAGTTTCAACTTTATATCTCACAACTATTTCCAACAATTCTTTTTTGAATTGCATGTAAAAACTGTAAGTAATTGAAAAACCATCAGACGAAAGGCGAGTTTACCTATAAAAGTAACCTCAAATTGTCAAATGAAAAACATCTGTAGGGTAGTTATTTACCTAGTTTATTATAAGAATTTAGGGTTAAAGTATTCAAATAATCACATCATACTGAATGTGTAGTGGCATCTACAGACCAAACGTTTTCTGATCATTTATTTACATTTTCTTTAGGTGTTTTGGAACAGACTATACCAAGTCTGAAAATTTGAAATTGGCAACACATAGTGAGTAACCGTGTTTATGATGCTCGATCCTTCTGTCTGAAAACTTGACCCTTACCTTGCTTACGCGCACATACCTACTGATTTATTAAGATAATATCAAACATAAGTCGATAGGAAACAATTAACATCGATACTAAATCGATCGAAAACTCGATGATAATCAAACAAAGTATGGAAATAGGAAATGCTTTTATTATCAGCTACTTATTATCTTTACATCTATGCACTCTCCGCCCTCCAACTCGAGGTCCTGTGGTGTGTTTTTACCTGTAAAGAAAATAAATATTAATGAATAGGTACTTGCATTGAGTCTTGAGTCCCCAGGTTGGGCTGTCTTATTTGGTTTTTCAATTAGGAAGTTCTCAAAAGCTCGTCTAAATGCAATTCACAAGAAGTCCAACTAATCCAGCGAGTGGTCAAATCAACTGAGAGAATGGTCAAACCTACTCGTTGAGTGGTCAAACCTACTCGTTGAGTGGTCAAACCGACTCAGTGAGTAGTCGAACCGACTTAGTGAGTAGTCAAACTGACTCAGTACATGGTCGAACTGACTCAGTAAGTGGTCAAACTGACTCAGTGTGTAGTCAAACTGAGTCAGCCAGTGGTCAAACCAACTTAGCGAAGTGAGTGATCAAACCGACTCATTGATTGGTGCACCACATCCACAGAGCACGGAGACGCCTCTGCAGCCGCTGCTAGAGACGGCATTAACGACACTTTCCATACAAACCAAGCGTACCGTCACTCTCACTACGACATAAATGACGTAGGTATAGGAACTGACGGCTTTGAAGGCGGTCCGTGACAGAAGTTGTACTTTCGGCGCCACGAATTACCTATATTAGTACTGGCGTCTCTAGACGCTCTCTGAACTTACATAAGTAAGTACCTACCAGAATTGATAAAGCGTCATGTTTTACTAGATAATACAAACCACTTATTATAATAATTTATTTATTTATTTAAACTTTTCGCACAAAAGGTACAAAGGCGGACTTAATGCCTTAGGCATTCTCTACCAGTCAACCAAGGGTGGTGAAGAGATTAGATGGCAGGTGCTTTAATTGAAAGGAAAGGATTGATTTTGAGCGATGTTTAACAATGATAAAAAAATAAACTATCAAAACAACGTACACAAATACATAAATAAGTCGTATACACATACATACTACTTACTATACTATATACTTACATAAATATATATATATATATATATTTATATACAAATTCAAGGAAGAGAGATGTTGAGATGACTCTACTCTATTTGTTTTGAAAATAACTCTGCAATTTCCGCTTAAATGCATACCGACTGGTAGCCGTCCTGATATCAAGAGGAAGCGCATTCCAAAGAAGAATGGACTGATTATGAAAGGAAGAATGAACAAAGTCAGAAGTATGAGAAGGACAGAGTAGAAGAAGATTGTTAGAAGAACGCAGATTCTTAGCGTGAGAAGAACATAGGTATTGGAAGTGAGACACGAGATATGAAGGAGTAGGAGAGTTGAGAAGGGAGTAAAGCGTGGTCAAAGCACGCAAACTTCTTCTTTGGCGAATGGACATCCATTTGAGCTCAGACCTATAGCTCGACACATGGTCATATTTTCGGAGGTTGAATATGAACCGGATACCATAGTTAAGCAATCTGTCGAGCTTATCCAGCAAAACCGCATTCAAGTCAAAGTAACACACGTCACCATAGTCGATCACAGGGAAAATCAAAGTCTGCACAAGCATGGTTTTCGTCTTAGCGGGCAAAAAATTCCTCAGACGATACAGGGACCGCAGAGTACCGTTGACCCTTTGACTAACACTAGAGACCTGGCGTTGCCAGCTGAGTGTAGAGTGAAGATGCAAACCGAGATCTTTCACAGTAGGGGTAATGGGTATGACGGTACCATTGAAAATAAGAGGAGGAACAGAGCTAAGCGTCACCCTACCTATCATGCGTGAGCTTCCAATTACAATGGCCTGACACTTCGAGGGGTTTCATTTCAAATAATTAATATATAATTACTTATTAATATAATATATATATTAATATACATTAAGAAAATAACCATATCCGACAGATTATATTTTAAAATATCTCTCAGTACATGTAGGTCTTTAGTGTTTGGTTCTTCTTCATGTTTAGTTCATGACAACTAATTTTATTCCACACCTTTTTAACCGCGATTTAAAATAGTCTAGTAGATTTAGTTAGACAATCAAAATTCAAAAAAAATACATAGTACAAAAAAAAACATAGGTAGTATGTTTCAGTATGGGAAATCATCGTTTGACAGGAATAAACTCAATTTTGGTGATTTTTAGTCTAGTTTAGAGGCATTTGTGACAAGAGAATCAGCACCATTGTCATCCAAATTAAATATGTATGCAAAATTTCAGACAACTCAGATCCTCTCTTTTCTATGGAGGTATGAGTGAACTTTACACCCTGTTCCTTGTACCTCTATAGACTTGTACAAGCAATGTGTAGGAAAATCAACAACAAACAATTCTTAGCCTAAACCAGATATATTTACATGGGAATATCATCCAGGTTTAATAGACTGTCAAACTAATGTTAAATAACGACAGCCATGAAAATAAGTTCCGTATTGATTAGCTTTTAAAAAAATCTGTTATTAGTCATTTCAGAGGTAACAACAACATCTTAACTTTTTACAAATTTTTTTTTGTAGTAAAAAAATAAGGTAATAAAATTACAAAAATATCTTACTTGTAACTAAATCTCCATCAAAATAGAACTTCAGTCTTCCTATCGGTGTTTCAAAGTGCTCGGCACATTTCATCATTGCTAATACAAGCTTATCTTCCGGTCTCAACATTGTCTCAAATGGTTTCTTCTTGTTCTGGCATTGGAACTTTATTTTAAGGCCATAATTTTCATCTTCTTTACTTTGCTCCTGTGCTAAATGCGTTACAGTGTGGTTTACGATACCTCCGTCTATAAATTTAGCTATGCTATAGTTAATTGAGTCCGGAGAATCATCAATTTTCAGTATCCTATCGTTATATGTAAACAATAACTTATCAGTACTCACTCCTTCCTTCTCAGTGAAATATTCAAAAATTTGTGTGAGTTTCTGATACTTTCGTATTTTGAATTTAAATATTTCTAAACTCTGCCAGTACACTTTGACGGACATTTCTTCGTTGTCCTCGTCTAGCGGGTCCTCATCTTCAATTACTTCTACAACATTGGTAGCAGGTGTCGTTGAGAACAACTGTTGGTTATCGGACTGGTCTGGGTACTCATCTGTGTTGCCAACGCTGTATGTGGGATAATTTGAGGAAGAACTTGACGGATTTGAACTTAATAATGAATTGGAATTAAGGAGTGTGTTTCCAAACATCTCATCGAACATAGCCCATAGGTCTCTCCTGGAGCGACCGCGGCCTCTGGCCCTGCTTCGAGGGCTTCTGCCTCTTGCTGAACCACCTCTGCCTCTAGCTGAACGACCTCTCCCTCTAGTAGCAATTTCTGGTACAGGCTCGGCAATTTGTGGTAGTGGTGCAATGTTTTGATCTACAGGTGCTGTACTAGGCTCTGGATCTACAGGACTAGTCCTTCCTCTAGTAGAATTTGAAGTTCTTCGCCTGGTAGACCTTGTTGCCCGTTCAGCGGGCTCAGAAGTATCACTTGAGGCCTTTCGTTTGCTACCACGTCCTCGTCCCCGGCCTCTAGCATTCGCCTTACTATTGTTGGCTATTATCGCGTCCAGCGAGAATTCATCGTTGTCTGTGCTATTTACAGTTGTATTCAAGTCTTCTGTTAAGATTTCTGCAGTGTTTTCAATGTTATTTGTCAACGTTTCACTAGTTTTAGCAACTTCGCTAGTGCCATTTAAAATAACTGCAACGCTATCAACTTTATCTTTTACGAATGAGTTTTTGATCTTTTTTAGTTTTTGAGCTATGTTACCGTAGCAATCGTCTTCGGAGTCCGAGGAAGACATTATTATTAAGCTTTTAACACGAAATCACCAGAATTTCACATTACAATCCACTCGATAACAAATTCAAAATATTTGAAGCATGTAGTGTTGTAGTACAAATCGTGAATGCGTCCTGTGTTGCCAATATTATCGATAGATCACACATTCCATGATTTTTTAATATACTGAGAAATATTAGTGGATAATCTAATATTGTGGTGGTAATTACGTGGTGTTATGCAAAAGTGTAAAATATTTTTTTAGCAACGCATATTAAATAGGTACGTATTTTTGATAAGGAAAACAAAATGATTTACAGACTGTTAGGAAAATATTTTGCTGGAGTGAATCATTTTTTATTGGCTGATGACGGTATTTGATAAGACTTTATGTGCATACTGTCACTAAGAGTAAGATTTTTTTTTTTTTTTTCCGTTATGGCTTCGCACGGTTTGTGCATTTATATAAAATAAAATAATTGTTTTTTTAGTTTAAAATTATATTTTGTCATATTGATCCTGCATTCCGAATTAGACCATGATCGCTCACAGCGATGAAATCAATATTTTGCGTTCCGTTTAAGATATCACGATTATGACAGCTAAGAACTGTCATCAATTCGGAACGCTCGTGAACGCGCTCAAAGTGGTCGCTCAACGTCAACCTCAAACCTTGCACAAAAAAGACCGATTTGATATTCTTTTGCAAATTGAAGTTCAACGCATTGCCACTTCTATTTTGTTGGTTGACTCTATCGACTCTGATAACTCAGATTTTGAGTTTGGGAACGACGATTCATCCAGGTATGAAATGAATGACGAAGTGCTTATATTAGCGTATTTACATGCTTCCGGCAAATAATTACCCCGAAGAAAAATACCATGTTCATATTAATTTATTTAATGTTCGTCACAGGTGAAAATACCGTTATTACACTTGGCATTATTGTATCACTGTAACATACCCATGGGGTGTACAATATTTAAATTATGTATGTCAATATTATTGGCCATGATAAAAATAATTTAAAATACAATTACACTCTTAATTGTTACCAAGAATTACAAATAACATAGATGCAACAATAATGAAACATAATGCGCATGAGTTTAAAACTCATTTCAGGTATTCTGTTACGTCTTGGATTTTGCAGCACAATTTCGAAAATCCGCCATGCCGCTTTAGTTTAAAGATATGATGCGACTAGAAACAAAACGCTCAACTATGATTTTTGACAGCGATCACGGTGATATTAAATTTAATAAGGCATGGTCGGCGTTATCGCAAGATGGCGCATGTCATGACGTCATATAATTATGACGATTCACGGGACATCATTATCGCGCTCACGCTAATTCGGTACGGGTGTAAGCGCGCTCAAATCGATTACAGTGCAACTCGAAACGCACCCTCATACAGTGTGAACTGAAGTTGAAGGACATCTCTAGTAACTGAAAACGTCACGTCTGCGTTTTGTTAAGTTTGCAGTTGCATAAAATCAGATTCTTGATAAACTTATAATTCAAGAAAAAAAAAAACATAATTTCAACAATTTCTTTCAATTTCTCATACCACAAAATGGCTCGAATTCGGGAATTCATTCAAACAAATTATCGACATGTTTAAATGTTCCTGCTGATATTGCAATAATTAAACGCTGAATAAAGATGCGTTCATAAATAAAATTAAGTTTTCCATTTCCATGTCTGCAATCAGCGCAATATTGTTATCGTAAAGATTATTGTTGAAAATAAATGTTATTAATGGATAGGGTACGTTAAAATTCACAGTGACACATCATGACGTCACACACCGGTGTGTAAATCTGCATGTTTTTTTAGCCTCGTGACGTCTGATAAAAGTGAGTTTTCCTTTGACGCGAACGGGAATCATGTTCATGTAGGTAATATGTATGATAGATAAAACGTTTTCTAGTGTAGGTTACAATAGTCAAAATCTACTATACGACGAATTGTTGAATCTCGGGGAGTCCCAGAGTCCTATTGTACGTATACTTTGTATACCCTGTAGGTACGTCTTTTCGCTGAATTATAGACATAATAGCGCAGAAAAGACCCGTTTCTGTTGTCATGTCGTTTAAAATTCTTGTAGGAAATAAAAAAAGAAAGAAATTGTATTTTTTTACTTATTTTTGTAAGATCTTAGTTTTTTTTTAAAGTAAGTTAGTTTTTTTGTGTTTTTATAAAGTGATACTTCACAATCAGGCCAAGTAAAAATAGCTAGCCGTAATAGTAGTTCATAATCCTAATAATCATACGATTATTAGGATTATGAACTGGTTTTTAATGATTGTAAAATCTGATTATTTACACGAAGACCAATAGTGGTCACAGAAAAATAAATAATGCATACATAGGTAAGTACTTAGGTACATAAACTCACGCTTTCTCCCTATTGGGGCAGGCAGAAACTACAGACCGCCATCTGCTCCGATCCTTACGTAGGTACTCCTGTTGCTTCGTTTACGTTCATGCATGGTCAAACACGAGAAATAATGCTTTGCCTACAGGCGAAAAAAAGGTTATGAAATAAAACTCCTCAAAGCTGTGGATAATTTAAACTTTATACTTTAAATTAAAGAAAAAAATACCACCGCGGCTCCCCTTCCCACCCCTCTTAAATTTGCTTAATGCAACATCACGCCTATTCTAGGCCGTTGACGCTGTTGTAGGCAGAGTTGTAGGGTATACCTACTTATACCTAGTACGTAGATACTCGTCGATTACTACAATGCCACCTATTGCCTTATTAACCTATTACCTTATGTACCTACTATTAATAGATATGTCTTTGACGTATCTCGGGACCCTGGGAATAGTAGCGTGATAAAAAATCGTAATACAGAGCTCAAATAAATATTTTCCGTCGCATAATTCTCATAATTTGGAGCGTAAACTACCATATTTTATGTAATGATATTAAAGGGAAATTAATCAACTAAAGAAATACCTAAAAGTTAATCCACAGAGGCGTGTATTTTTTAATTTAATTAAAACTGCAGAATTTGCTGACATTGACATGTCATTTGATTCAACACTAACATCAAACGCATCGCTGTTTCGAACCTTATATGTTGCCGCGATGCGCTATTGTAAATAAATAAAAAAACGTCTTACTGCGCCATAAGAAAGGCCCTTCCCGGTCCTTCTATCGTTGACCTCAACGTGAGCATGCGCAATGTTTGAAAAAGAAGCAATAGTGATCTACAACGCGATAACATCGAACGAAAATTGGCGCGCGGAGATTTCACAGAACTGGTGCCAGGAAATACGTGTTTTTGAAAACGCATTCCAAGCTTTTGGAAAAAAAAAATGTCATTTAGAATCTCCGTTACATGTGCGAGGTTCCTGTACTTAAGTTTTCTTTACTTTTTCTATGTATGAGTACATTATTTACGGTTAAAGTTCAGATAACATTTTTACAAAAAACGCTGAATAACAGACGTTATTACTGAATTTGTTTCTCAATAACGGTATTTTTTTTATTCAATTGAATCCTAGATAAGTATAAACAACAAGATATCTGTGTGTTCAAAATGTCTGGAGGAACATTTGTTATAACGTAAACGTAACGTAACGTACCTAAACGTAACGTTTGGTGTAACGTACGAGTATTGTATAGGAATTATGACGGGTTGGCCGCTTTTATTATATTTTTCCTTATTTACAGTATAGTATTATTAATCATGCGAATTTTTTGTTTGTTTCATTTAGTTACAATCTGTTGACGAAATCTAAGAAACGACATCTTGATACGAGTAACCGAATTTATCGATAACTATCGATGTTTGATTAATGACTACATCTATCATTAATAGCGTTACATTAAAAGATAGAAATCTGTAGGCGTATTTTATTAAGTGCAAAGTGTTATTTGGGTTTTTCCATCGGCATTTCCTCAGTAGCTCAAACCTCAATTCAAACTCAAAGCTTTCGTTCCAATAAAAGCTTTTACAGGCCGTTTTGAATTATCAGGGTGTCGGCCAGCCAGAAAGATGAAGCTAGTTGCCGATTCCAAAGGTTCCTATGTAGAAGAACGGGCAAAAAGCTGCAGCAGTAAGGAGTCTGGATGTTAGCCCGGTTGATTCTTCGAATAGATTAGAATATTGTAGGAAAAAGTTATCTATGGGTGTGTGTTGGGACTATTTACACGTTTAGCAATAAAAATATAATAATTTGTAAAACACAGTAAAAGGGCACAAACAGGTAAATATAACTTAAGGCGAAAGGATAGCCCAACGTCCTTGAGCATTGAACGTGAAACAAGCGGCCAGCGCGCTGACCGCCCCGCGCGCCCGCTCATCCCCCGACCGTCAAAGAGTATCACCGGACGCAGATGCGTTCGAAGAATTTTTGTCGCTACAATACTACCTTTTATCATCATAAATCGATTGAATGTAGGCAGACTCAGAACATTTGCAATGCTTGTTTTGAGAACAAAATATTCTTTACCGAGTACAGTTATTGTAGTTAGAGTAAATCAAAATAAGGTAAGTCCCCCAATTATCGACACTTTAACGTACGCATTCGACCATTTTTTAAATATCTGATTTCTATATGATATTACATGATACTCTAATGAAGTGGTTAACATTTTAGGGTTCATTCTATACTATTTTAATGTAAAAACAAGTGTGATACTAATAAGTAAAAAAATAAATCAAAATAGATTTAGGCTCTTTTTAGCCTAATTATCGACAGCATAATTCCATAAATCGACATCCAGTAATCGACATGTTCTAATAATCGACATCCAGTAATCGACATGTTCTAATAATCGAGATCTAGTAATCGACATGTTCTATTTATCGTCATCCAAATATCGACCTAATCCCAATACTATTCCAAAAAAAAAAGTCTTTTTAATTCTTTTAATCGTTTTAATTAGCATAAAATAAACAAACAGGGTCACATGTAATGCGTAGGCAAGGTAATTAATAACTTTTTAATATTTTTTTTAATAACTAATGATACATTCAAACTAAATATACGTACATTTTGAAAATGTTTTTAAATTATTCCGTTACGGCTTATTACAATAGTTTAATTACTTTAATATGGCAACTTTTAATCTATATTATATATAGCGAGGTGTCTTCCTCATTTAAGCGGGAATTTAACGTATCTCGACCTTTGTAAAAGAGTTCATTGAAAAACTGCAACTTTTCTGTCCCCAACTTTGCCACTATTTCTTTTTCCAAGTAATTAAAAAAGATTGTCTGGTCCGTTGAAACTTGCGGTTTTTGTCGAGATTTTATTTTAGTTAGATCGACGTAGTCTGGACCAAAAGGATACAAACCACCAGCGCGAAATCCATTCTTAATAGAATCTTCAGTAATTGATTGCAACGCTGTCTTAAGGACAGGGGCAAAATTTACTTTTTTTAAAAGTTGTCCTAAATGTTGTAGTTTCCAGTCCTTTACTGCTTTTCTCCAGTATGTTTTCAGTGGTCTGAATATAGCCAGGTCCATTGGCTGTAGAATGTGCGTGCTGTTTGGGTGCAATGCAATGATTTCTATGCCATTGTCAGCACAAAAATTCGACAAATGCAGGGTCAAATGCGATCGGTGACCGTCCAAATAGAACACAACAGGTTTTTGGATATTTTGCTGTAACAACCATGGATTAAAAATGTTCACAATATATTCATAAAACGTGCTGCCACACATCCAGCCGCTTTGTGAACGTCCAATTGCCCAATCTTCGGGAAAGTGAGATGAAATTGTGGACGGAATTCTCTCATATGCAAATACTACCATGGGAGGTGCCAATTGTCCAGCAGCATTTCCAGTAATTAATACAGTTAAATTATCTTTTTCATCTCCGGAGGATTGGTAAATATGTTTGTCACCTTTTTTTGCAAGAACTTTACCGACCTTAGGCGACAAAAAAAAAGCGCTTTCGTCGGTATTAAATATTCTAGCTGGATCTTCTATTACATCTTGGAGATTTTTTTCATGTAGATATGATTTAACTTCTTTGAACCAGCATCTTATATCTTCTTCTGTGACGGCATCTCGAGCCGTCGTTAAATTTTGGGCCGTTCTCTCAGACAGTGCCGGATGTCTGTTCAGAAACAGGTTGTACCATTTTCTGCCCGGCCTATTGTCAGTAAAAGGTGTTTTTTTTTTCTGATCAATGATGATACGTTGAACACTGTCGAGTAATTCATCTCGAGTAACAGGAATATGTTTTTCTGCCATTTCGAGTACCCATTTCTCTAAAATAGCCTCCTCCATCGTTGACAAATAAGTTTTAGGGCCCATAGAACATTCTTCTGGAGTCCTACCGGATATCTTATCATGCAAAGTTACCCGGGGCACACCATACTTTTTTGCAGCAGTTGAGATTTTTTCACCTCTTTTGACGGCATCTATAGCCTGTGTCATTTGAAGAGGTGTGTAATTTTTTCTAGGCGCCATTTCTGCAAAACGAATATAATGTCGATAACTAGAACATATGGAATATCCAATCATCGACACGGCTGTCGATCATTAGAAGCAGTTTTACGATTTAAATGAAAGAACTATATTTTTAGAGTGCTGACAAAACTTAGCTAAATAATAAAATAAGATGCACAACATAACAACAAAAAACGTTTCGACATTTGTCGAAGATAGGAACAACCGAAGAAAAAATTCCAATTATCGACAGGCGTGTTTTGACATTGTATTATAACCTCACCCTTGAAAAAGTTTATTAGAAAGTAGACTATTCGTGTCCTTTTTTTAAAAAATAAATAACATTTTCGATAAAGCTTAACAATTAAAAGTTATGGGCAATAAATCTTACTCACCTCCTTAGTGATTTCACTAATAAAACTGGATTGTCGTTTGAGATCTCTGGCGGTCGAAACGTTCGACTACGCCATTTTTTACAAAATGGCCGAATGTATGAAATGTCATCCGCAAGGACAGCTGGACAATCATCGTATTTTGTTTATGTTTGAAATGCGTTCAGAAATAAGATATTACTCTTATTTTTTTTAGTAAACTTTTTTAATGTCGATCAATGGTGCTTTGTCGAAGATTGGGTGTTTTACCTTACATATTTCAATTTGTTTTTGTGAAAAGAGATAATAACGCTTTTTATTAATGTGCTTAGACTAATAAAAAAGTGTCCAAGTGCGAGTCGGACTCCCCCATGAAGGGTTCCGTAGTAGCAAGCAAAGTTTTGTTTTTAACTTTGTTTTCCATAGTGTTTGTATGAATGACAAATTTATATTTGCGGTTTTTGAACATGTGCTATATCTCGAAAACTAAAGCCCAGTTTCCATCGCGAGCGGAACGGACCCATTAATGACTTCGTTAAACTTCCACCAACAAAGGAAATACAAGTATGCAGTTTGCGTTTGCGATTTTAACGAAGTCAATAATGGGTCCGTTCCGCTCGCGGTGGAAACCGGGCTTTATGACTACATCTCGTTCAAACCAATTTTCATTGAAATTTTTCATTGAGATCTACCAGCACATATTTTATTTTACACTTATTTTAAAAATTAGAGGGGCGCACATTTGACCACTCTGGAAGTGTCTATATTTCAAATGACTTGACTTGGAGAAAAATGGTTTATGTCATTTGGCTACGAAACCATAAAAACGAAAATATCAAAATAATATTTACTTAACATTTTATTTGGACCATTTAAAAAAAAATTATTAACCAATCAAAACTAGTTAAATTGCATTTCCCTAACAAACGTAGATTGTAAATACGTAGTTTCATCTGTATTGCTTTCATTAGAGTTTGACTTTAATATAACATCTTCATTTCTTTTTTCTTCTGTATTGCTATCATTATAATTTAATTTCCATGTATTTTCTTTTTCTTCTGTATTACTTTCGTTGGATCTTGACTTCACTTCTTCATTTTCTTTTTCTATAGTTTTTTGTTTTTTTTTTTTGTGGCTGGCTAGATTTTTCTTCCGTTTTCAATACTCATAAATTTTCGCTTTTCTTTGATAGTGTTTTCTTCGATCAATAAATAGAAAAAGAATAGCTCAACCGTACTACTGTACCAAACGTACCATCTGCACTGTTTACTCTTTCACGTAAAGTTTATAGAGCGGAGCGCGCTAACATGCGACACAGCCTCCCCGTGCAAACGCTAGGGTGAGACTGGCCCTCGCGTCTGAGTGAGCGCCAGCGCCGGTATTATGATATTATTGATTTAACGGCACCTATTATGTAATAATTTTGTACAATTTTGAACTTAAATTTTATAAAGCAATAAATTGTCTATGATAGTGTGAAAAAAATATTTAAATCGCTTCAGTTCTTTGAAAGCAGTAAGCAAATTATTGCAGATTTAAAGAGGATATATTCGATTTTTTTCCGACAAAAGTATAAACAATAATAAAAAAATTAAACTTAAAATTTAAAGTCAAATATGTTATGCGAATTAGGTATTTTTTTTTTATATATTTGGTCCATCCGTCTAGTAGTAGTAGTCCTTCAAAGAGAGGTCTATTTTGTAGTTTGGCCTATCATTTCGCCTTAACAATCAAAACTCAAAATAGTGTGTCGAGCGCGTGAGCGCGTGGCGTACAGACTCTTCCTTCGTCCACTGTCGGTTGGCGGTAGGGATGGGCAAGTGAAAAAAATATATCGATATTTATCGGCTGAAAAATATCGATATATCGTCAGTTTTCGCATGATTATTAACACGAAAATTGGCAATTGTCAGTTAACTTCACTGATGGTTTAATAATATTAGCATTTTCGTGCACGCAGCCAGTAGTCTTACTGTTAAGGTTAACGATGCGCGAAGAGCACGCAGGGAGTATCGAGTAACATTAAACATAAAACCAGGGTTGCGATAAAAATATATCGAAATTGATACGAATTCGATACTCTAAAATAAATATTGAATATCGATATATCGCGATTAAAAATATCGACATTATATCGATAATTGTGTGGAAAAATATCGATATTTTGATATATCGATATTTTTTGCCCATGCCTAGTTGGCGGGCGCGGGCGGGGGTGTCGTCTTCCATAAGTTCGTACATACGTTAGGGAAATGCTACACCTAATATTATTTTCACTCCTCTTGCTCAAAAAGACCGTCATTGTGGCGTACCAGAGCGAAGAAAAAATAGCATTTCTTCCTCTAGGGGAAAAAGTTTTTTTTTTTTTTTAATTTTTGTGTGTCAAATGACAATGAGCCTACAAAAACGAAAAAGTCTTTAGTCATAAGTAGAATAATCATGAATATAGACTCGACATATTACTGTTTCATAAAAAAAAACTTCATTTTATTTTTGAAAATGGAACTAAAATCGGCGATCTCTTTGGTAGAATGCATGCAATGCGTTGCGGCTGCAGAAGAAAAAACAAAAAAAAGACATTGAATTTGAAAGAAGAAGACATTGAAAATTATAATTTTTCTCTAATTGCAAATTGAATTGGTAGTGACCGTAATTAATTTTACAATAGTGAAAATGTCATCATCTAGTGAGAATGGAGACCCTAATTTGCAAATAGAAGAGAAAGGAAAAGAACCACTCAACATTCATCTTCACAGAGTACTGAAATTAAGTTACCGGGAAAAAACATCTCGTTAAATATCCAGAATTGTACAAATTGTACATTAAATTTTTAATAAAATAAACTCCATATTTCATATTGTATTGGATTGTTTTATTTTCTCGCAATCGTAGTGAAAAGTAGCGTGTAACACACGGCGCTAAGAACCCATTAAAACTCGGTTTCTATTTACTCCCTCGCTAAAGCTCGGGAGTAAAACTACCTCGTATATAATGGGTCATTTTAGCTCCTTGTATAACAATCTACTATTATTGTTGCTGCAGTTGGTTTACAAAGAAGGTTGGCCAACATAAAATAAAAGTATCCCTACAACATACTGTAAGGTGTACAATAATAATAACACGGATAAGCAGAAAACTAAACTATGTAGGTACAAGATCTGTTCTGAGTTATATAAGGAAAGTTCTAAATTTAAGAGAGGAAGACTGACACAGATACCTAGATGTAGTAAAAATACCTGTAACCCGATCACGGAAAAATAAAAGTGATCTAAAAAGTACGAAACAAGAAAATATTTCGGACAGAAATCAAGACATACACGGTACAAAAATGGTTACATGAAGCCGTGGTTGCATGCCAATATAATTTTGTAGGTATTCCTGGCACCCACATAATATAAAGGTTTATTCATTAGTTTAGTTATTGCAACCATCTCAGCTCGCGCGTGGTTGGTATCTGTTTTAACCTTTTTGTTTGTTCCGGCGAGGAAAATCCACATGGATGTCCTCCGCCCTGGGGAGGAGTCTATCAGACTCTTACTGACAAAAACCACCCCGGTGTTCCATCTCACACCTACGCCGGGGGTCGCGGGAATATACGAATCGTTCGCAAGCCTCGGCTAAAGCCGGCCCGCCTCGGCAGACCTCCTCAGGTGGTGCTAAAACTCTTTTAAACTTCAATCAATCAAATAGCTAAATCTAAATGACAAGCGCTATCTAAATAGTTCTACATTACATAACATACTTACATTAGATAAGCTTGATGTAGCGGTATCTACATCGCTAATGTGAGCTGCGCGTCATACTGACGTCACGCAAATCCTGCATCGCGCAAGCAGAGTTTACCGTGCGACTAGCATATAAACAACTTCCCGACATCAATCATCGACACCCGTCTGGTCGGAGGATCCTCTCTTTTCTATGGAGGAACTTTACACCCTGTTCCTCGTGCCTCTATATAGGTATACCTATCTATGAATTTGATGAGAGATAGGTCCCATACTCAACAAAATCGAAAGGGAATCGGAGCTAAGGATTTTTTTAAACGTTGCCCCACACTAGTAATTTCTCCTGTATCGTGGGTGCGTTTACAAACATTTAAACTCACATACACCAACAGCCAGACCCGGAACAACTACTTGCAGGTCATACAAATATTTGTTCCGTGCGGGGATCGAACCCGCGACACGTAACGCAGCAGTCAATCGCATAACCACTGCGCCAACAGTGTCATTTAGCGCTAATGTTAGTGGTAAGAATTAAACTTACTAAATTTAATGATTTGTGGCGGAAGTCGACTTAAGACTCAAGCATTACCTAGTTAAAACTTTTTAAAAGCCATTTTATTGCAGTTGAAACTAGTTTTAAGAAAATATGCTTGAGCCTTGAGTGACGTTCGAGAGCCTTAGTCTCCAGACTTTTATTTTAGTGTCAATATTCACCAAACTGAAGACAAGATGAGATGTCTCCAACAACCAATAGAATAGCATTGTTTTGGGATCTCTCCCCTATTTTTTTCTTCCCTTTTAACGCAGAACAATTTCCAGATCGTTTGTTACTGCCAAAAATCTTTTCTACCCGCTTTGGTGAATATCTTAGTGTTAAAATCAACGGAAATGAAGCAATTGTCTCTCTCCCACAGCGAAACTCCTGACCACAGTGGTGCTTCTGAACGTGGCTCTTGCTGCGGAGTTACCAAAGAAGAACGACACAGAGGATGGCAACTTCAAAGCTTTCGACCCCAAAGTGGACCCGAATGACCTGAGTTGTGACCCTCAAGGACATGTGAGTATTACTATTACCTACTTCTTGGTATCGTGAGCTTCAGATCTGCACATGGACATTTTCGTAGATCACATACCTAAGCTTAAGCATATTCAGCCTATTATGGGACACAGGCCTCCTCTCCTCGAGAGGCAGTGGGCCTTAATCTACCATGAGGGCCCAGCGCGGGTTGGTAGATGTCACGTCTTCGAATTTTTTGGTTCTAGGACATGCCGGTTTCCTCACGATGTTTTCCTTCACCGTTTTCTGAGTGGTGATGAAATAATTTACACAAACTAAACCTTTTAAATAAAATAGTAGTTTTCTTAATATTAAACAACTGATTCTCATAATTTCATTTACATTACATACATTATCATTAAATTAACTTTTTGGTTTTTAAATCTAAGCTATGTCTACACAATGATTTATACAAAGTAAAGCGCCTGGCTGGCTTCGAACCCGCGACCTCGTAAGTTGGGGCCGTTACCAGTGGGCCACCACTATACTCGAAGCCGCCACTCAGTTATATTATAAAGTCATATATTCTATCTAGCCTGCAGGTTCTCACATTCGCATTGAGTTTTCTCTTTAAATGTCGTATAAAATAAGAGATTAGTCACGTTAATCAATTAAAATACAATGGTACCGATTCTCTTGTACACCGAACTAAACTAAACTATCACAAAAATGTCTTATTTTTAACCGACTTCAAAAATGAGGAGGTGTTTATATATTTTTAATGTATTTTTTGTCATAACTCCGTCATATATAAACGGAATTGCAAAATTCTTTTTTTGTTCGAAATAAGTTTATTCCTAAATGGTCCCATTTAAATTTCATATAGATCTGATGATGAGTTTCGGAGACAGACAACGGAACTCTTAAAAAAATGACAACAAATCAACCACGATTGCTGCTATTGCATAAATATGCATTGTTTACGCAATCACACAACATAACATCACGCCTGTACACTCGAAAGGGTTACGCAGATGTATTCAGTATATCAGGGTACACCCACATTTTCTATCAAAGTTAGTAGCTGCATATTTTTTCGCGACTGGAAGCTAGTTGTAGCACATAGTATTCAAGCTTGATTTGAACAAAATTACATAGCAAGTAGTGGTACTTATACGAATTTTGGTGGGGTAGGTACCGCAACTGAAAGTGATTAATAAAAACTTTTTTATTAAAAAAACAACCGACTTCCAAAAAAACACTATAAAGTGAACAATAACTTTAATTTCGGAAGTCAGTGGCAAAAAACGAAAACACAAAACCAAAGACACCGACCTCCGAAATTAAAGTGATTATTCACTTTGTTGTGTTATTTTTTTCTTTTTAATGTTGACATTCAAAAGTGCCTTTCAATGGCCTACTTGAAATAAATGATTTGACTTTGAATACTTAATGTATGTACTTATTGAAATCACGGTTCCTTTCTTCCAGATCTTCTTACTTCTGCCTCACTTCACGGACTGTACCAAGTTCTACATGTGTGCGCACGGCGACGAGGTAGAGTTCTCCTGCCCGGGAGGTCTGATCTTCGATTTTCATCTGCAGGTAATTTTAATATTATCTTCCATACTCTCACAGTTGGTCACAGTTCTAACCTAACCTAACACATTTGGTTTGGATGCTCTAGCCTAGTAATTGCGACCAACTTCGACAAAATGCCAGTTGAAATTAAACGCGCGCCGTCATTGCTTGAGACACGTGAAGGAGCCTTACTTGTCGTTGTGATCTTGTTCTCATTATTGTAATTATCTACAGTCTTCATTTATTTTCGTTGCTTAAAAATTTAGTATGTACGTATTTATGTACCTATTATTTAGGATATGTATATATGTGTATCTATTTTAGTGTATTGTATAGATACTCATTATTTGCACCAACAACAGCCCCATTTTATGTCCAGGAAAATCTCTGTCCATTCCAAGGTTGCCTGGAAGAGATCGCAGAAAGCGATAAGGCCGCGCATTGTATATTAAGTATATAGTGTTCAATTTTATTTTTGTTGTTATGTTTTTTGTGGTGTACAATAAAGAATACATAAATAAATAAATACCACAAAGTTAAAAAGAGGAACATTTATTTTAAAATGCGCGTATTTAGAAGGTGAATAAGTTTTTAGAGGAGCAATTAAATGACCATCATGATCTGCCTAGCTTTTGCCCAACTATGGGGTCAGCTTCCAGTATAACCAGATTCAGCTGAATATCAGAATTCTATACAGAGCCATAACCTCCACAACCTACTTACTGGGTAACACGATACCCCTACCTACCAGTAACGACTGTCAAAGATCTACAAATGACAGCCGGGACCGACGGCTTAACGTGCTTTCTGAAGCAAAGGGTCGTAGTATGTAATGGAAGTGTATGTGAGCTGCGCGTCATACTGACGTCACGCAAATCCTGCATCGCGCAAGCAGAGTTTACCGCGCGACTAGCATATATACAGCTTCCCGACATCAATCGTGGGGCCCACCGGACACGACACCCGTCTTGTCAGAGGATTCCTCCCTTTTCTATGGAGTTATGAGTGAACTTTACACCCTGTTCCTCGTGCCTCTTTATTGGTGACCCCGACGTGATGAACAACATCAACAATTAACAATCAACCACCCGCAGGCCGGACCGACCTCGGCAAGCGTTGCTTAACCTAGAAGATCGACCCGTGTGGCTAGTTATTAACTATTTCTCTTATTAACCACTAGGTTTGTAACTGGGAGTGGGCCACTACCTGCCGACTTAGGACACCTAGGGATCAAGACGAAGGGTCTGGGGACGAGGCCGATAACCTTATCGGATTCTTCTCTGATGAACTGGAACAGCAAGCCGTTGGTAAGGATAACTTCTAACTACCCCCTTTTTATTAACACTTTGAGCGGAGCAACGTTCTAATACGCTATTTGACACAACGTTTAATCACGTCAGCAAAAAATATGTGTTTCTTTAAAGAACGTGTACAAACGGCTGCGACTACGAATTCCTACAAGCTACGTCATCGCGCCGTATCACTTTAAATTTTCGGACTCTCGCGCCACTCCACTTTAGTTTTCTTGTACCAACACGTGATGGCTACTCATACACATCATTCTAATTACGCATACAGTGCGCCGGGCAACAAACATTTGAATACCCAGATGCTCAGCTGATAGTGCTAGAGATGTACGGTTTTTAAGACTTGACCGTTTCTTTATTATGTCTATGTTTAAGAGCGTTTATACCTTAAGAGTGGCAACGTCGCAATTTAGTGTCACATTTCGTGGTTTTCAATTTTTATCATTTAATCGGAGCTATATTTTAAACATCTGTTTAATTAACTTTTTAGAATTACGTGAAAGTGTTTAAAAAGTAAGTAATCGTAATGCTTATAGTTATTTTACAATGAAAATAACGCCCTGCAAGTTTCCAATGTATTATTTGCATATAAATAGAACTGTAAACGCAACGATTTCTTACCTTTTACACAGTTTTCACATAATTCTAAAAAGTTAATTAAACAGATTTTTAAAATATAGCTCCGATTAAATGATAAAAAATTAAAACCACGAAATATGACACTAAATTGCGACGTTGCCACTCATAAGGTATATATTAATTTATTGTACGCAAGAACCTGCCGGAATGAATTCTCTAAATGATGCTAAGAAACCCGCTTCAAAATCCTGTGCACAGTTTAGAAGAATATGTCGGTCACACAGAAAGACTCGAATAGCGACTTCAATTTATAATATTATGTATTAATGTATGTATTATGTATAGAGGTAGAATTTAGTAAAGATATTTTCGTACCACTTGCTCAAAAAAGTGACATTCTATGCCACAAAAAGCGAACATAACAATAGTCATTTTTAATCTGTTAAAAACAGGGAAGAAAATTGTACTGAATTTCATTCATCCTCTAGGGGGAGAATGTGATTTAAATTTGGAATACTTACCGAAATTTATACTGAGCTACATCTGTGTTTACACCATTGAGTTTGTATATAAAGCATTATACATCTTTTTGAAAAAGGAATACGCATTTATTATGCAGTTATGATTAATACGAAAACCGACGAGGCCGTATGAGCTTGATGCCTTTGCTTTTCCAACAAAAAAATATTAGTCTAGGAATTTGCCGCGTTTTTGTTTTCTTCAAATACATAAACGTCAAGTTTATTTTAATTTATTTTTATAAATAAGTTAATGTTCTAAAAATACGTTTAATTGTCATTATTTTTAATAAATGCTTATCTCATATTATTATTGTGTTCATTTTTTCGCAAATGGTAGGTACGAAAAGTAGAGTATTTTCCTCGGTGATAAAGCTGTCTTAGTCTTGGGTGAACTTAAATCCCTCGCTACACTCAGGACTCGTCTTAAATCCCTCGCTTCGCTCGTGATTTAAGTTTTTAACACCCTCGCTACGCGACAGAAGACACTGCTTTATCCCCTTGGTTAGTAATCTACTATTGTTACTCTATCACGATTACATTAAAATGGAGCTTGGTACACAGTTATACCATGTTTTGGACTTAAGACAGGATATTTAAAAGTAGATTCCCCAGGTGGACAGAATCGCTTTCTGCATGAAGCCAACTAACCGACTAATTATGGTAGATGCAGAAAGCGATTCTATTCAGACACGGCTCGTATTGTTAAGAATTCCTCTATCAGGAGCCCTGACATCTGTTGCTAGAACCCAAGTACATACAGCAGTGCAGACTTTGAAAGATGACCATAATTTTACAAAAGACAGTCCATAACACTAGCTACCATGACATTTTCAACTTTCAAAACTTGGTAATAAGACTATTTTTTCTATACAGACACCGTAGCAAGCGTACGACCAATTTCTCCAGAGCACGGCAAGTACAACAGCATCCTGAACTGCGCAAGAGCCGATAACGCAGCGAGACAGGTGCCTTACAAGTAAGTAACACTTCTTTCTAGTTGGTTTCAAAGAGGCCCTTCCTTTTACCACTCTTTTTGTAGATGTGGTATAAGTCTGTAGCGGTATCTGCATCGCCACGTGCTAGCTGCGCGTCATAATGACGTCACGCAAATCCTGCATCGCGCAAGCAGAGTTTACCGCGCGACTAGCATATATACAACTTCCCGACATCAATCGTTGGGCAGTTGCCCACCAGACACGACACCCGTCTGGTCGGAGGATCCTCCCTTTTCTATGGAGGTATGAGTGAACTTGACACCCTGTTCCTCGTGCCTATATAAGTCCATGATTTACAACATAACATAATACCAGGCCTCCGTCACTCCATGTACTTGCGCGCTATAATTACCTACCGCTCGAGCGAGCGCTCTCGGACCGTTTGCGGTCCAAATTACGTGCTGTAGGATCGCGCGGTGCGAAGCAATCACAACTGTACGCTTGAGCATTTAGGCACATTTTAGCATGCAGTGGTTGCTGAGGCGACGGAGTAGGCTATTATCTCAATAGGTATTGGAAATTTTCTACTGAGTGAAGTATCTGTTACGTAGTAACTATTTAGTAATCTGTGATAATACCATCACGGCTGTAATTCTTGAAAGGCTGGGCAAAGGGGTTGGTACCTATAGAACACGAAAACCTAAACCTAAGCTAAAGTACATACATCTTTTATGGGGTACTGTGTTAAATGCTACAACAAAATACCTTGTAATATATTGCAATTAAATGAAAGAAAATTTAAAACTCATATAAAAAGTTCACTGTGTAAACAAGCATATTACAAATTAGAGGATTATATCCAAGATAAGAATGCTTGGAAACATGCTGGTCCAGCTCCACGGGACAATCTAGGATCTTGACAAAATTAAAACTTGTTGCTACTTTAATTGTATGGTTTGTTATTTTTATGACATTGGTTTACATTCTGTGACTACTTTAACTCACACACTGACATATTAATTGGTTACATAATTTGGGAAATCGTATACTTTTACAATGTTTGTAAATATGTGAACACCATGTATCTATCATTTAATTAACTTATTTATCATTGCTACGTTTATTAAATTCTTTTTACCTATTTTGGTAGGGTAATTTTTATTATAGGTGCATCGTCTTCACATATAAAATATTATATAATTAATGTATACAAAGTATTGTAACACATTTTAAAAGAGTAACGATGGAGTTTCTTGCCCATTCTTCTCCATACGAAACTATCTTTTGGAAGGGGCGACTAGAATCAATTCTATTTAAATGTAAATGTTGACGTTCAAAAGTGCCTTTTATGTGCCTATTTGAAATAAATGCTTTGACTTTGACTTTTGACTTTGACGATAATTTCGCCAGTTATTGTAATAGAGCCTATTGCCATCAACCGGGCACAAATTCAGACTCCGGGCTCCTACTCAGAGATTATATCCTTTTCTACCCATAACAGTGTCCCGACCAATCTACTGAGCATGAGGTTCTGGGAATCGACTATACTACGTAAAAGATAGCTTGATCTCTGCGACATAAGTCAAACTGACATTCCTAGGGTTGTCATGATATAAAAAATTGTCGATAGAAATTACCGAGGTTTCTTACTATTATCGATGCTAATGTAACATTTAATTGGGTTTAATTTAATTATGAACGTTACTAAATTAAACGAATATTTGAATATAAAATACATTTATTCTCGTAAAGGAGTACACCCCAAATCCATATCTGAATCAGTTAAAATAAAATATAAAATATATAGTTAAAATAAAATATACAATAAAAATAAAAAAATAATTAATTTTAAATTAAGTTAGTCTTTAGTCATTGTGTCTGTACTACTATGAAATTCAGAATTTCATAGGCGTGATTTTACTGTCAGCTGTCGCAGAGATCAAGCTATCTTTTACGAAGTATAGTGCTTGCGACCACTACATTAACGAGGCAGTCCATGATTATGTCCCCTGGCAAAAAGCAAGGGAAGGTGATGGTGTAACAGAGACAGGAGACTATTCAAACTTGTCTCTGGTATCGCAAGGCATAGCCACCTGAGATGCCTCTGGTATATGCCTTTCGGTATACCGTGAACTTAATACCACTCAAAAACCTAAAAGTATATAGGTTGGGTCAGGGGGATATCTGCCTGCATTTCGGCAAATCTATTTGTAAGGGAGCCCGTAGACGACTCGGCGTGGTTGACTTTTTCTATGGCGACAGTCCCATGATCCTAGCGGGTGAAGAGGGACGCGGGTTAAAACAAATTATGCGCTATCAATGATGAGTCTGCCTATACAGAGATACTCCTGTGAAGGTCACGAAGTAACTGGTTAAGGACCCTGGGGGCTAACTGTGTAAAATACTATCAGCAGCAATGGTTTCCATTCTGACAGTTCAACAACATTCATTGCGTTATTTACGTTGTTGTGCAGACAAATTTTTCGAACATACAAAGCAATGGAATAACAATATCCCTCAAATTAATTCAGATTGTGATCGATAGTGTGATTGCTGTTTCTTGAACGAAAATTATCGTAAAATTAATGTGAGAAATTGTCAAGAGCGCGTAAACTGGGTCTAATGATTTATAAACAGCCAATCGCAGCAGTTTTCACGCTGTTAAGAGCGTTTATACCTTATGAGAGGCAACGTCGCAATTTAGTGTCATATTTCGTGGTTTTAAATTTTTATCATTTAATCGGAGCTATATTTTTAAAATCTGTTTAATTAACTTTTTAGAATTATGTTAAAACTGTGTAAAAGGTAAGAAATCGTTGCGTTTACAGTTCTATTTATATGCAAATAATAGATTGGAAACTTGCAGGGCGTTATTTTCATTGTAAAATAACTGTAAGCATTACGGTAACTTACTTTTTAAACACTTTCACGTAATTCTAAAAAGTTAATTAAACAGATTTTTAAAATATAGCTCCAATTAAATGATAAAAATTTAAAACCACGAAATATGACACTAAATTGCGACGTTGCCACTCATAAGGTGTAAACGCTCTTAAGAGCGTCCTAAGATCAAGCCATTGGTAGAGAGACAAATCAAATCAAATCAAATTTATTCGTAAATGTAGGTTTCATTACAATAGGATGTTATAATAAGATGGTCAGTTCGCTACAACGATAGTGGTGTCGAAACCACAGACACACATTTAAAATAAAATAATTACTTAATGTCAACATAATAATAATCTAAATATTATTATATGAACAAGAAAATGCGAACGTGTTACTTAGAATATACTTAAATCTAGATTGAAAACAACTGACATTACTATATAAGAGCCTAAAAAAAGCCCTTTTATTTTCTCAGGGGTGACTGCCAAAGGTTCTGGAGGTGCGTTGCAGGAGTGCCCCAAGTGGCATTTTGTTCCGATGGACTATTCTTCAACGACCAGACCCAGCAGTGTGACTTCGAGGCAAACTCGAAGTGCGTGCTGACACAAGAAGACGAATTGCAAAGTGAATTCATAAAATACGACCAATAATTGAATCTGCAGACTTCTGATGAGTTTTAGAGTGTGATGCAGACTTTTAGAGCGTTTGTTTTTGGCATGATTTTGATACTTTGCAGCATTAGGTTTTTGCTATCATATTTCTCTACCCAATCCGTAGCTTATCTAAATAATTTTAACACTTATTTTTCATGTTCCAATACTTACAAAGTTACGCAGAAAAGGGTTTTTTTCCGACATTTAATTATTTTACTGTGGGTGTCATAATAATGTCATTACTTCTTTTACTACTTATATCTGTTACACTATACTAATAAAAATATGCTTGCTGGTTCAAGCATTCAATTTGATGCTAACAGTCATTAAATAACATCTTGTCTCATTATGCTCTAAACAACTGAACAACTTTGCCTCTTTGCAAAAAGTATTATTATTGATAAAATAAGGTGTAAGTCATTTTGCAGAGTACAGAGTATTTTCGACGAATAAACGGTCATTCCTCCCAGTTTTTGACTGTCTATTGAGTTTACTCCGCTGTTCAATCTCATATCAATTGATTTGATTGGCTTTTGTCAACCACAGCGGTTAATTAATTCGAGTTTGACAGCTGTCAATTCAGTTAGCATGTGTTTGGCAGCGTATTCAACTTTTGTGTTGATCAGACTTTCGGAGGCTTTGGGTTTGTTTTTCATAGTGTGTCTCTTTATCATCTTCATGATATTAAAATATAGTAATTCTGTAAATTTAAAACGTAAAATATATTGATTTTTATACTATTGCGTTAAGTTTAAGTATTTTATTGTATAACTAAGTGTTTGTTTGCATCCCCAATTGTACAGTATAATGGTTAAATTAATGTCCATAAAAAATGTTTTATAAAAAAAATAAACAAATAAAAAGAAAATGTTATTATAAAGATTTTGTTTTAATTTATTCTGTCAAAAATATATAACTTTACAGAAACTCACGCCCTTTTCTCCATAGGAAAACCAAAATTATAATTTATCATTCTCACAACTATTTCAATGACATTTGTCGTGATAACCACTGCACAGTTTTGCAGAGTTGAGAGCTTTCATTCAAACTGACATCAAGTATACTAAAAGCTTTAGAAATAGATCTAGCTTCACTTAGCATAGGAAAAACTGAAACTATTTAAATAAAAGGTAAATAAAAATAAACAAGGTTAAAAAAAAAAACAAAATAAAATTGTTTGTCGCATTAATCCGTTTTCTGGAACAGATTGGCAGCCGGGACGTCCTCCTGCTCATAAGGGTAATAGGGATGATCTTGCCAGAAACTGGGGAAAACTACCCTGTAGTCCTTGTTGAATTTGCCTGTAAATAAATAATTCAAAGTTAAGAGGGCTATCACATTTTTTCTTTTTGGCCCTAGCTAAACCATAATCAGATAATCACACATGAAAACTCCCAGTTTAGATATGTGATTATGGTTTAGATAAGGCCAAAAAATTAAAAAAAAATATGCCCGAAAAAGTTTGACTATTTCTCTCGGGAGTGTTCTAAATAAATATCACATTTTTTCTTGTATTTGAGTGTGAGACTCTTCAAACACTCAAATACAAGAAAAAATGTGATAGCCCTCTTAAAAACTAAGTAATATGTTTTTTATACGAACGAATAGACAGCCGTGTGACTTCTGTGACAAATTATGTCACCCGTCAGCTAATGCAAAAGGCACTTAGCAACATGATTGCAAAATCTGCACTCAAATTGTGTACATATCACACTTTCTATCGCAATCCGAAGGTTATTAAACAAATTCCTATTCCATTGGTTCATAAATTTGAACGACAACATAAATAAAGAACGTCATGTTCGTGAACGGGCGCCGTCAGTAGGCACTGGTCATATCTTAGCTGCCACGGCTTATTTTAATTCCATAATTGTTTTTAACGCTTTTAACGTGCACGTCTTTCTACATCGTTCTCACATGTATAATTACAACATGAATGATGTAACCACTTTTTCGTAACAATATTTTGATTTAAAAGAGTGTCCATGGAGTTTCTTGCCCGTTCTTCTCCATAGGTACCTACTGCGCTTTGGAATGGGCAACTAGCTTCATCTTTCTGGCTGACCGACCCCTTGACAATTCAAAAGTGCCTGTAATTGGTTTATTTGAAATAAATGCTTTGAGTTTGAGTTTGAAAGCAACGAATATGGTTAAATTGTGAAAATTAGTGGCCTCAAGAAGTTTTACTCAGCAGTCTGCAGTGTCGTGAATATTAAACTCTTGATATTTCAGTAGTATGACTACCAACTTAATATAAAGTCCACTGTCAAGTCATCATTATCATCTGCTTGCCTTTTCCCAACTATCTTGGGGTCAGCTTCCAATCTAACTGGATGCAGCTGAATAACCAGTATTATACATGGAGAGACGGCACGGTTGGCGCAGTGGTTAAGCGATTGACTGCTGCGTTACGTGACGCGGGATCGATCCCCGCACGGAACAAATATTTGTTTGACCTGCAAGTAGTTGTTCCGGGTCTGGCTGTTGGTGTATGTGAGTTTAAATGTTTGTAAACGCACCCACGACACAGGAGAAATTCCTAGTGTGGGGCATCGTATAAAAAATAAAAATAAAAACTGACCTCCACAACCCAGTTACTGGGTAACACGATACCCATTGGTAAGACTGGTTGTTAGACTTTCGGGCTTCTGACGACCCGTAACGACTGTCAAAGATCCACGAATGACAGACGGGACCAACGGCTTAACGTGCTTTCCGAGGCACGGAGGGGTCTTGGTATGTAAATATGGTCACCCATCCACGACCTACGGCGTCAAACGTAGCTTAACCTGATCGTTCGACCCGTGCGGCAGTTATTAATTAGCCACAAGTCCACTGCCAAGTATTAAGAACAAAGTACTTATTCAATCCAATAAAAAAATTATCAACAAAATGAAATGAATCTGCAGACTTCCCAAATTCGAAGTCTGCAGATTGACTTCTACAATTCTGTCTTCAACACTTACTCAAAGTCTCCATTTCTTCCTTGGTCAGTTCGAAGTCAAACACATCGATGTTCTCTTCCACTCGGTTCTTCTTCACCGACTTCGGAATAGGGACTACTCCTCTTTGCACCTGAAACCGCGAAATAATACTTAAAATTACTTACTGTTTTATTTGTATTTAAGGAGTATTAGAGCGTCTATCATATAGCCTGGGTAGGCAAAAGGAGAAGCATCTAGAGATGAGGTTTATGTATAACTACATTAGCTAAACTGCTGTTTGGCTAATAATATTAGGCCGCAATTATTGTCCAGCCTACTGCAGGGCCAAAGGATAAAGCCTGTTCTCATAAAGAGAAGGTATAAGAATTGATCAGCACGTTTGCTCACTGCTCTAAAAGTCTAACATTTGGTAGAAGAAAAAGTCACATGGTAGGTACTTGGCAAGGTTCGAACTCGTAACATAGTGCTCAAATGACAATGCATACGTAACTGTATCCTATAAAAATCTCACCACAAATTTTAGATGAAGTGAGCTTGAAGTGTCATTCCACCTGATGCTGGGAATTGATACAGCAGTTCACTTCAAACCATTGACTTTTCCTAGCTCAATGCTTCAAACTTACTTCACCCAAGTTGTCAAAGTGTGATTATTACCAATGACTAAAGAATTATTACAGACGTTATCTCATTTGCGGTGTTATTCTGTAGAAACCTCAGCGCGAAAACATAAATGAAGTGAGCTGTCAATGTCATCCGGCTAGGGATGGGACTGATGCTAGGGATTGATAGTACACTTCACCTAAGTTCTTACGGTGAGATTCATACAGAACAGCACTAGGTACTGAAGTCCACAGACCCATCATCTTTTGTCCCCCTTCATAATTAAAACCCAACTCACCAAATATCTCAGCACAATTTGCGGCGTAGTCTTCCCGTACTTCTTGGATAACTCCACAAGCGTGGGGTCATCAGCCCTGGGAGCTGGTGGCGTCGACTCCTGGCTGAATAGAGAACCGAATGGCGTGTAGGCCATCACCACTATGTCCTTGCTCTTGCAGTAGTCTAGCAGCTTGTTCTGGGCTAGGTTTAAGTTTACCTGGGGATGGAAAATGGTTGGAAAGTTATGATTGTAATGGCATCTACATCGCCACATGCGAACTTCGCATAATACCGACGTCACGCAAAATCGTGCATCGCACAAGCAGAGTTTACCACGCAACTTGCCCCCCCGACATGCACATGAATCGTCGACCAGACACAACACCCGTTGAGTGAGCTTTACACCCTGTTCCTCTCACCTCTATAGGGTTATGGTAATGTAAAGAGCTACAAGGATCTTTTGGCGCCTGAATGACAGTGACAGAACAGGTTGCTGGTAAACATTCGTGCAATTCTCACAGAAATTGTATCGACAAAACAAGATGGCGTCGATAGTTCCGACTTTGGCCATGCGCCAGAAGAACCTGAGTTGGTGGTAAGCATAGAGGCATCTTCCCATTTTAATATTTCGGAGTATTTACAAAGAGTCCTCGTGTGTCCTTCAGTGTCCTCGTGTTCGCTAAAGAAAAAATATTTATAGTATTTTACTTGGGATCATCTAGCGATTATTTACCTGAACAAAACAACACAATAATAATGTATAATATATATTATGGAATATAACATATTGGCGCAGCAAGTGTCGCCGTTTAGTTTTGTTACGAAGTTACTGGAATCACCGAAGAGGTCAGATAAGATTGACACTGGCTGGTGACAGTCACTCTAGCAGAGCGTCGCCGCATCGCATCAGTGGTTGCCACTGACCTCTATTTTAATAGAGGTCAGTGGTGGTTGCGCGGCGGCAGTTTTCTGATGACAGATGATGTAGCCCAAAGTACTCTGTGATGTAGCCGCTGTCGCACCACGTCCACACCAATGTCCATTATGAACATATATATTCCGGCACAATCTATGATATTCAAGCTCCTGAACCACTAATACAATGACCACTTCTGGTAAAGGCTACTCTTTTTTTGCAGGTGGGATATCACCAAATAACTTCTCCCGCTCTGGGCGGAGCGGGAGGGCGTGTCAGACTCTTACTGACTAAAACCCACCCGTGTTCCTTCAGTTGCCTGTACCAGGGGCCACGGTAACCCTTTCGGACTTTCCCGCAACCCTAGCAGGCATCGGCCCTAGCGGACCCCGTCATTGTTGCTGACATCTGACAAAGGCTACCCCGCGGCGTAATATTAATTTCAGACGAAATAATTTTTTTGGACAAATAATTCATAGTATTTTATTGGTTTTTCTTACCTCAACCTGCAGCACCGACGGTTTAACCTCACAGTTAGCCAACAGGCGTTCAATCATGCTGACGTTAAAGTTAGATATGCCTATAGACTTGGCTAGACCTAACTTCTTGGCTTCCTCCATCGCTTTCCAGGTGTCTAGGTAGTCTATGATGTCATAGCCGCTGTGGTCAGGCTGGAAAAGAAAAAAAACTTTATAAAAAATAGCCATTATATTATTAAGAAATCTGTATTTACCGAAGGGGGAGGCAAAGGTACCTACGGAGACAGACAATGTCAGTTTATTGAGTTTTTGGCATAAGTTCCATGTCCATAGGGGGTGAGCCTATTGGCATTAACCGAGCAAAAACCCTACTAAACTGGCCCTGCAGTCTCGACATAGTTAGCAATCGTTTTCGGTTGCTAAGTCCTAACAATCCAGATGTAACGATATTTGGTGGTCCCCACACTCAAATTTATCGGTTGTTACTGGTATTTTAGGTAGGTACCGGTAGGTAACAACCGATAAATTTGAGTGTCGAGACTACCAAACATTTACATCTCGATTGTTAGGACTTAGCAACCGAAAACTATTGCTAACTATGTCGAGACTGCATGGCCTGAACTGCTACTTAGAATTTCGTAGGGAAAAACCAAATAACACTACCTGACCCGTGTATCGAAGCCAAGACCTCACTCATCATATCACTACACCTGGCTTCTTTTCGTCCTAGGTACCAAAATCGAATACTTAATTAATATTGTGCAATAACGAAAGACTGATAAAATCATTATTATCGTGCAGTTCAGCGCCATTTTGCAATTTCAAAGTTCGAAAGAGTTTCTTTTTAAAAACTATGACACGTAAAGTTATTGTTTCAGATAAATAAATAAAAAACAAGACCATGTAAATACAAATGGATAAGAATAAAGATCATTATCATTTTAATTAGTTATCGTTTTTTTTTTTTAAGATTTTATCGACATCGATCAGAAAATGTAAAATGTGCGTATCAATTTCTTCCTCAATACTTTTTCTCATAATTTTTTTCTTATGTCGGCAAATCTAGAATCTGGACATGCAATCTTAAGTATATTTTTATTGTATTAGGTAACATGTAGATTGGATAAGTATCGAGATATAAGAGTGACGTGATGTCTATGTTAAGCTCAAAGTCAACGTGATTTTTTAAACGAGGTACGTAAGTTCGAGTCATTTCCGTGTCTATAGGGGTCTAAATGTAACCATTTCGTGCCTAAACTGAGGGGCGAAAGAGGTCTGGTCAAGCAAATTGAGTACAGGTAGGTACTTTATCACTTTTGTAATATTTATATGTATATCATAATGGAACATCGGTTCAAAAAAAAAAAAAAATTGTTTTTACACACACACATGCACACCCATTGTGTGAATAGGGAATGGGAAACAACAAATCTAGACTCCAGACTGAAACCAAGATTTTCTAAATGGAAAAACACAATTTCTCAGCCCGACCCGGAGGTCGAAGCGACCAACCACACTCACATTGATATAATATGACTATAAGATGACCTTTAGACACTATAAATAGCGATTTTTGTTTTAAAACAAATGATCACTTATTCCCGACTTTGAAAAACACTAGAACCAGGACCACAAGTTTAAGAACTCAATAAGAAGACAAGTCATGCATAGGTGGATATAAAACTGCATTATTGAGAAAGATGTGTTACGTGCATGGCTCCCCTTATTTATAACCATGTACCTACCAAAAATTATTAAAGAGCAACCTTTAAGAAGATTTAAAAAGCACCTTAATAAATAACTAATTCAACAATGCTATTACTCTGTATCAGATTTTTAAATGATAAGACTATGTATTGTCCAATGTTCATATATTAAGTAATTAAATAGCTTTAAGTAAATAGAATAATTTGTAGTATATTTATTTATATTTATATATTCTTTATTGTACACCACAAAAAACATAACAACAAATACCGTAGTACCTATAAGATAATAAAAAAAATTGCATGCCATGCGGCAGAATGTACAAGGATTCAAAAATATTGTAACACTTAATTTTATTGTATTCATTACCTACATTCTATGCAAATAAATAAATCTATCTATCAAATCTATCTATCTTCATTTTGACAGTTCAACAACATTCATGGCGTTATTTTTACGTTGTTGAGCAGACACTCATTTTCAAACAGCTAAGTAATAATGATAAAATAATAATGGTTTCTTTATTTTTCACTTCAAGACTTCCTAATACAAGAACGAATAATAAAGAATAAATATACAGGGTTATTGGTAAAACACAATAAACCTCTTAAGGAGTCATTGTACTCATCGTTATGAACAACTGTTACTATGGAGCCAAATATGAAAAAAAAAATCGCGATTTCATATTTGTCCCCATAGTAAAAGTTGTTCATAATGATGAGTCCAATGACCCCAATGACCCAATAACCCTGTATAAAGCCAATAATGTTATGAAGCAATGGATTACTGATCTTCTTTAAAATCCTTCAGATTGTGGTTGAAAGTGCATTACGCAAGTAGGGTGCAGGACCTGGCTCAGCAGGCAGTCGTCGCGCTAACGACCATAGGCAGTTTCATCAAATATAAAACAAAACCTTTTCCGTCTTATTACAAAACACGGTCTAACTTTAGCCCGAGCCGAAACCTTCGATACAGTTTTTGTTATTTGGAACTTTATGCCGACTTTAGTAAAGTTCTTAATACAAAATTGACAATCTAAGACCAGACTAAGTTGTCAGTTTTGTAAAAGGAACTGTATTTCGATTTCTGTTAGGTTCGTATTTCAAAAACAGGCTCGATGGAAAAACCATGTCAAAAGAAAAACCTTCTTTTGTAATAAGACCGTTTGAGTTAGTGTAGTGTAGAAATAATAGTGACAATGTCACGCATAATAACACATAAACAAAGTGTTTACATCAATACAGTGAAACCTGGTTAAGTGGGACCTGAATAAGTGAGAAACCTCTATTATTGAGAGTTGCAATGAGGTCCCGGTTCTTTTTCATTAAATTACCTGTGTTAATGGGAGTTTTTGAACCTGGTTAAATGAGATTTGATTTCTAAGACTTTTTCGATGTTTACCTCTATAATTGAGACTGTAGCTCAATTACCTGTACCTATAAGTGAGACCAATTAATCACAAACAATTTCCGTATTGTTTTTTTTTTCCGACGCAATACATTATATATGTAGGTACATTCATACCTACATTAAAGCCATAACACCAAAAATACGCATTTTTATTAACATTTCCACCTCTAAAAATGGAATAACGGCACATTTCGACCTCTGTAAGCGGGGGCCTCTGTAAATGAGACAACTATATTTTTAAACCTGCTTAATTGGAAAACTGGACTATTGGAAACCCTCAATAATTAGTACTGTATATGTCTTGGTCCCTTGAGATCCCAATTAACCAGGTTTTACTGTATATCAGACTCTAAGAAAGTGAAACGTAGGTACTTGTGTAAAGTACAATCGACACTATTCTAAGATTTAAAATAATTAACACGTACAAAGTTAAATTTGATTAAAATTCCTAATTAGTCTTCTAAGCTAGATTGATTTAATTATTAAGAACCTGGCTCTTTTTAATAAAGTTTTTTAAACTTAAATGAAGCATTAAAGGAAACCGGCATGTCCTAAAACCAAACAATTCGAAAGCAACCCGTACTGGGCCAGCGTGGTGGTTTATGATCCACTCCCTCTTATAGAGAGGAGGCATGTGTCCCAGCAGTAGGAGTATGCTAAAGCAATATAAACCACAAACCTTATAGGTGACAGTGCTGTGAATCAGGTACAGGTCCACATAGGTCATGTTCAGACGAGCCAGAGAGCTCCTCAGTGAAGATAACACGTCTCGAGACTCGTGGGAAGGAAGCTGCAAATGGAAAATACAATGATTATGTTTACAGGATGGAAAATTAGATTTTATTTTAACAATTGCAGTTTTTTTACATGTTGGTATTGGTACAGACGGCTACACATCAAGCTACACATTTCCATTTTACACTGACCTCTCTTTGTAAGGAAATCCTATACAAAGCGAGATCAGCTTATGCTGGAAACTTATAGCTTGATCTGTAGCCGTGCGTACGTACGATTCAAGTTTTATTTTTAACTTTTTCCTGCTTTAGGCGTTTCTCTAGTTTTATGGGTACATATACAAAAAAAAACCTGTGCAGTCGGGAATGAAGTTCCTTACGCGATAGTCGCACGCACACACAATCGTATATAATAGAAAGAGACAGAGAGAGAGATAGAGAAAGTCGCATGGAGGGGGCATAACGCTTTTTCCTATAATACCGTCACGACTTTTACCAGTCAACTCCTACCCCAGAACTTCGTTCTAAAATCAAATTAAGACTGAATTTAATGAATTATCAACAGCCAATCGCAGCAGCTTAGCTTAATCGAGCGTTTGACAATTTGTCACATCAATTTATCTCGTGAGGAAATACAGTCTCGGATACACTAATATCCAGATTTCCAGAATCAGAACAATAACCTGTATGTAAGCCAAACAACAAAAATATTGTACGGGAATCGAGCCGCAGGACGGCTGCACTACCACCACTGCGCAAACCGACAGTCATCAAAACATGTTGACTGTGGAACAAATGTTGTAAGGGACATTTAAAACCAATATCCCTTGTGACATTTGAGATTTCTACCGTCGAAATAGATTCCAACTTACCTACACACTTAAACAGGCGAAAAACAACGACTCGAAAGTTAAAAAGCAATGAGCCAAAAAGTGGGGAAGCTATATTGTAAAATGTTGAATAGTGTTATAGAAGGTATGAGGAACAGGGTGTAAAGTTCTCTCATACCTCCATAGAAATGGGAGGATCCTCCGACCAGACGGGTGTCGTATCTAGTGAGCAACTGCCTGACGATTGATGTCGGAGCATTGTATATATATATGCTAGTTGCGCGGTAAACTCTGCTTGCGCGATGCAGGATTTTGCGTGACGTCAGGATGATGCGCAGTTCGCATGTGGCGTTGTAGATGCCGCCACAGTGTAAATGGTTCTCACCTTTGTCACAACGAAAACGTTCTCCCTAGGTACTCCCGACGCTCTCACTCCTGCACCCACTTGATCCTCATTGTGGTAGGCAGCTGCAGTGTCTATCATCCTGCCAACATAAAATAAAGTCACACCTCTATTCTTCGAAGGTAGGCACAAAATACCAGCCTATTACTGACCCGCAAAGGCCTCATCTCATACAGAGTAAGCACGAGCATTGATCACCACGCTTGCTCATGATAGGTTGGCGATTTCAGACTTATACTCCGTGACTTTTTAGTCGTCTTACAACGGCAGCCCACTTCATGTATACAATGATTATTAAACGTTCATAAAAGTAAAAATAGGTATTTATGAAATTTGAATAATTTAAAAAGAAAAATATTATTCATTATGACGCATGACGTCGTTAGAAACACCCTGTTGCGAGCGCGGCGGAATGATCTAAGTACTCGACTCGTGCGCTGGGTAGGTATTTTCTACCGTTTGATACGTAAACATTATTAACAGGATGTTTCATATTTCTAATGTATTATTTATTTTTCTTTGTACCTATTATTTTAATTAATGGTAAAAAATAATAATCGCGCCTAGAGGTATTTAATGTCGGATACATTGAGTGGACCACCTTTGTAAGACGACTAAAAAGTCACGGAGTATTTACTATTAGTCCACGTTTTCTCACGATGTTCTAAATAAATAAATATCAATAAATAACGTCTGACATTGCACACAGCACCATCTAGTTCCAAGTTAAGCACTATTATAGGCTTGTGTTATGGATACCAGATGGTTGATATACTACTTAAATACATTATTTTTTTCGTAAATACATACATATTATAAATATACATCCATGACTCGGGTACAAATGTCCATATTCATCATACAAACATTTGCCCCTACTGGGATTCGAACCCAGGACCAACGTTTGGTTTTGCTGACTACACTTAGCCACTATAGCCACTACACCAAACGTGTGAAAATTTTTATAAATAAACTCTCGATAAACTCAGAAAGTAAAATAAATTGACGAAAGGCACATTGGTACGTGCCCGGATTCAAACTCACAATCTCGTGCTCGAGAGGCGATGTCTTAAACACTGGGCCATCACGACACAGTCAGGCGTTACATACCCCCTGTACAATACACTCGGAACTGAAGTGAACTCAGGTACCTACACCCACATTTAGCCAGTCATATTATAATAATAATAATTCTTTATTTCAGATTACATGACCCATAATGTGTTAGTATTGCCATAACCTATTGTTAACGAAAAATTTATTAAAACTAAAGTGACATCACAATTGAAAACAATAAATTTTGCACATGTACGTCTGTCTCCCAGCCCAGTGCCTAATAAACGGCCCATCTATTTTGTCCGCAAAATATTGTTCGGCCTACCACGGAATCGCAGCGAAGCGCATCTATGTTGATAGATGCGCTTCGCTTGCGCATGATGGCATAAAAGTCGTCCAGTCTCGCTTCAGCAAACATGCCTGATGCGCTGCAAAACCGAGGCAGTCCCAACAACATCCTTTTTTTTTCATTTTTTTTTGTGGTTGGGAAATCATGAAATAACTTCTCCCGCTCTGGGCAGAGCAGGAGGGCGTGTCAGACTCTTACTGACTAAAACCCACCCGTGTTCCTTCAGTTGCCTGTGCCAGGGGCCACGGTAACCCTCTTGGACTTTTCCGCAACCCTAGCAGGCATCGGTCCTAGCAAACCCCGTCATTGGTGCTGACATCTCTTTGAGGCGCGCGTGGAACACAACGCGCCGTCGACCCGGGCCTGGTCCTTATCTAACGGCGAGCTGCCCATTGCTCGCCGTTCGCAAGCCCGCGCCTACGGTGGCCGGGAATCGGCCTGCGATTCCCGACGCCCAGGGCGTCTCCTGCGGCCCAACAACACCCTGAGTCCGTTATCATAAGTCCCAAGGTTATCGAGTCTACTGTCACCAATCCAGACTCTGGGTTGCTATGAGCTAATAACACTACTCGGGGATCGAACTAAAGACCTCACTCTCAGTGGTTGCAATCACGACACATAAGAGACAGGCAAAAAAAAATAATCTATGTTTACTTATCCAATAAGACAGGCAGGTTACCTACAAAATACTATAAAAGGGTTTGTTAAGTCTAAGTTCCAGGGGACTTGATCAAAGTCTCTCACTCTATATCTCTATCTCACTCACCTTAGTCTATTTGAACCTTCATTTCAAAAGGTTTGTGTAGCAGCTAATTACTCCTGTTTTAATTATAAGCAACTTTCGTCTCTCGGCCAAGGAAAAGACATTCAACGCTTTAATGGTAACATGTCCCCTACATTAGATTGCGTTATATTCCAACACGTTAGATTCCCTACGTTAGATTTCAACATCTTCGTACCTGTATCCAGCCTGCAATGCCCAGGTGACAGGGTATTCAACCTCATGTTCTTCAACCGGTTTTTGACCATTCTATAAAAATAAATAGATAAAAATGGTGAGATAAGGGGATACCTATCCATGACCGCTACGCTACAATAACATTTACTAGAATTATTAAATAGGCCTCTAAATTAAATTTATATAGTCCTCCAAACCAAATTTCAGTCAAGGCGGCAAGTATCAGCGGAGACTAGACTCGAAGCGGGAGATATTATAGTGCACAAGTGTGTGCGCAGACACAGGTCCACTCTCTCTTCCCTCAGTCTAAGGGGCCGTCTCCACGAGCGAGAGAATCGCGGCGATATTATCGTCGTGCCACGTAGTTCTATACACTCTCTTAGAACGTGTCTACACACGGCGATGTTATCGCGGCGATGCGATGAATGGCTAACTGCGAGTGAAACGTCATAGTATCGCCGCGCGCCTGTCCCTACGGGCGGCGCGCTGTCAAACGCAAGCGAGAGAAAAAAAAAAACTACTACTACTCTTTCAACAAAACTATTGCACAACGCCTCATCGCGGAAACGTGGCGATTCCGTAACGAGGCGTCGCGGACACGCGGCGATTCCGTTGAGAGTCGCGACTATACGCTGTCGGAATAATCGCTCGTTCGTGGAGACTACCCGACGATAGAAGCGTGGATTCGTCGCAAGTCTCTCGCTCGTGGAGACGGCCCCTAATAGTCCGATAGAAGGCAATCCGACACGACCGCGACCGGAGAGAGATCAGCATTGCGATTCTGTAACCATGTCACTGTGAAAACGTAGGTGAAGTGAGCTGCCGGTGTAGTCCCTTTTAATAATTTTTTTAATGTTATTTCTCTTGATCATTTTATATTTTACAAAGCTAATAATTAAGTGTCTTTATTATAATTTAAAGTTTTTTTTTTTTTATAAAACAGCAACAGAAATTTAGTTAGAAACTCAATTTTGTTTCTTTTTAAATGAAAATCAAAGATAAGGTATCGGTAAGCCATCTTTGAGTTACATTTTGACCTCACTTTCGGCTTTAGCAACCTCGAAAACCATGAAAATGACAACAATAGTCATATTAAACAATAGCTCCATAATAACAAACATAGTCCATGCGCATTTCCTTTAGTAACTAGTTTTGGAAAAAAAAAAAGAAAACTTATTTGAGTTTCTGACTGAATTTCTGTTTTATAAAAAAAAAAATAACCGTAAATAGTAACGTTTAGCCACTTAAATACCAGCATTGAAATAATATAAAATGATCAACAGAATTAGCTCAAAAAAAAAAATTAAATCTCGATTATGATTGTAAATGTAATGCTTGGTCAATCCCTAGCATAAGGTGGTGGTGACACTGACAGCTCACTCCACGCCAGTGAGATTTTTACAGAATCGACACACAGGCGCAGGACCAACGGGTTAACGTGCTATGCCCGAGGCACGGGGGTATCACGCCGCCAACTTCTAAACTCCTGGCTGTTACTAAGAAACTCCTAATGGGAAAACCTAATACATAAACTCACGCTTTCTTCTCGTGGGGATAGACAGAAACTACAGAAGGCAATCTGCTACGATTCTACATACTTCTTTTGCCTCGTTTACGTTACACCCTAACGCCGGCTGCGTGTGCTACGCTCGGCTACGCACCTAGTATTAGAATTATAATCTGGCAAATAACACTTTGTATTTATTTGTAACCTAGCTGTAGGTAATATTCAAAGTTACTCATGTTGTCTCATTCTGTGTTTAACCCATGTCCCTTATAAATATTGTATTGCCTGGACAATAAAATATTCTATTTATTTTAATTAAGAATCGTTGCTTATTCATTTCTGTAGGCGCTCCAAATTAAAATGTTCAGTACGGTTTAATAATGTTTGCCATAATTTCAAATGCAATATTTTAGTTACCATACTTGTATTTGCCACAATTTCATTAGAAATAATGCTTCAGTTGCCGTAATTTTGAACTTAAATAAAATCTTTTTCACTAATTTCGTTGGTCATAATCGATCAAGTGTCATAATTTTTTTTATCCATAGATACCTACATTTATTTGCTATATTTTTCATTTTCATTATTGTCGTTTTCCATAACATTTATTCACCATAATATTCATTTGCCCATATACGCATATACGCATACCATAAACGCAATATACGGCAGGTTAGGACGCCGTGGCGCCTGTCTAGCCACTCCTCAAAGAGGGAACTTATCGCGGAAATTGTGGCTTGCCCAGCACTGGGTTGCGACAGTCGCACTCTCCATGCCGCCATGAGATCCCGCCAGAGCTCTGTCCGTTGTACCGTGATGTCTCGCGGCAGCGGAGTTACGCCCCGACGTTTCGCCTCCTCGCGCCACTCCCATATGTGCGCGAGGACTTTTGCCTCCAGATCCCACGGCGGTAATCCGGCAAGGAGGCTCGCCGCCTCACTGGAGACCGTACGGTATCCCCGGACCAGCCGGTTGGCCACTTGTTGTCCCTTTGGGGCGCGTTCAACCAGTGGGCTGGCCACCGCCTAAAGGAACGCGCCCACACCGGTGCCCCGTAAAGGGCCATGTACCGCACGACCCCCGCGTTGATCCTCCGGCAAACTAAGCATCCCTAAGTGTTAAGTACATAAATATTACTAAAAATAAGAATGTAATAAATAGCCTACGATTATTCACTCGGCAATAAGACTCTAGTTAAGGAAATCTATATCTGTGACTTAGGCGTTCTTCTTGATGCAAACTTCACTTAAATCTACATAGAGATAAAATTTCTGCTAAAGCATTTCAAATGTATAACTTTGTTAGGAGAAAGACGTCAGACTTTAAACGACCAGCCACAATTCTGTATTTATTTAATTTGTTAGATCGCCCACTAGTAAAATCTTGCATGATCTGGGATCCCTATTACACTGCAATATAGAGTTCAGCGTAAGTTCCTCAGTACATTGCAGTACAAATGTCGCATCGTACGTATAGCTTATAAAAACGCTTTGAGTAAGTTTAAACTATACACATTACGCTCTAGACGCTTGTTGCTCCAAGGAATGATGCTCCATGGACTTGTGTATAATATAATTGTGTATAATAATTGGTTTGATTGCTCTGAATTGAGACGTAAAATATGCTATCTATATTGTACCTAGAACGGTAATGGGACGTGAGGCGCGCTCTTATCTACTGTTTGCTCTACTACCTGTCGATTCGTACAAATGCAGGAGAAATAGCGCCGTTCTTTTTACTTATAGCATACGGTGTATCTAGATTTAAAATAAACAATGTACGGTTATTTGTAATCCCAAATAAAATAAAATTCTGACCTACCTTATCAAAACCCAAGAAGGTACCAATTCCTAATGCTGGTATAGAGTAGCCATCGTTCAGTGGAATCCTGTACGCCTTGCCGCCATCTTTGTCGTCACACAGCTGGAAATGATCAGAAGTTGTAGTAATAAGAACATTGAACATTGCTGTTCCTTAGTCTCGCTAAAACTCAAAACCGGCGTAACCGATTTGAATTTAGTTTTTTTCGCACCAGAGCGGTGTGGTGGTTTGAAAAAAGTATTTATAAACCCGACACTAGGCCTGTCTTGTAAATAAAGCAGTCTGACACAAGTTCGACACAAACTCGACACTAGTCGTGACCAGTAAAAACTAGTTAAACACTAGTAGTGACTAGTCAAAAACTGGCCCAACTCTCGTCATAACGAGTCAAAAACTAGCTCTACACTAGTCGTAGTTGTCCAAAAACTAATCCGACACTAACCCGACACTAGTCGTGGCTAGTCAAACACTAGCCCGACACAAGTAATTTAAATAAAATGATAAATTATTTATTTCTGTGAGTAGGTTATCTATATATACACTTATAAACGTCAAATATATTTATAGTCGCTCCTTGTAAAGTACTGTTATTCCGATGCATCCGGTTAGACAGGAAGCCAACCTCAACAAAGTTGGGAAATGGGTAGGCAGATGATGATTACACGTCAAAAATAAACGATAATAATAATAATATGAGACAACATCCATACAAGGTCTTCAGGTCCCGAATTAGGCAGAGCCTGTATTACGGTAACCTGATGACTGATATACATACTTATATACATATACACACCCAGACACAGGTCAAACAGACATGTTCATGCACACAAATGTTTGACTTGTCCGGAGATCGAACCCGGGACCAGCGGCTCAGAAAGCAGGGGCGCTGCCAACTGCACCAACCGGTCAGTCATTCATTTTGGCCCCCTATCAGCTCCTGCCAGATATATGTGGAATTACAAGTAACTCTGTATTCCGTACATTTTACTTACCTGTGTTAAAAATTAGGCTAGGTTAGAAATTATAAAAGTGCACATTGTGTGACCAGCCTTAGTCCATTGTTACCAATAACATAACAGATCGCGGTCGTTTTCCGCGAAGACCTAGGCAGAGGTATATCTTTAACACAGCCACATTTCGTCATACAATATGGAACCCACATATATGCAATAAATTAAACCACATATTTGATAGCGCATTTGCTGACGATATAGAAAAAATGAACGAAATCGGACCAGTAAATAGGTCAAAAAGTAGAGTTAACACTCTGTAGAATTGGATCATTGATGCCCGGTTTCTGAAGTTCCCAGATAAACTCTCATTAGCTATTGGTTCAATAAAGATAAACGTCGGTTAACTGTCACTGCGTTTCTGGATACGCAACCAACCATTCAATAACTATGAAACCGATAACTAGTTTTTTAGTTGCCGCTAGATGGATCTGTATAACAGTTTTATTAATAATTATATTTTTCGAGGGTAATTAAGTGGCTTGGGGCTCATTTTTCAATAGTCAGATAACTTTTATCTGAAGAATAAATCTGACCGTTTGACATATTTTCCATACAAAAGCTGTCAAACCACAATATTTATTCCTCAGCTAAAAGATATCTGACTATTGAAAAATCAGCCCTTAAACTACTATTAGAAAGTCGCCGACTTGCTATTATTTCTATAATAAACAAATATGCCTGTTTGTTCTACAATCAGCAAAAACAATGAATGCCAGTGTTATTTTTTTTGAAATATTGTTTTTTTTTCTTCAACTTTTTATAGGTAAGGTTTTATAGGAGTTAATTAATTTACTATTAAAGTAATTTTACTTAAATAAAAGCAATAAGACTTATGACAAACAAGACGTCAATCATTATATTATATCGACCCTCAAAATAAAAATCAAACAGGTGTTCAACAGGTTAGCTGTGAAACAATCGGTGGGTCGACTTTTATGATGACCAGTATGTATCGAACCGATAAACGGCAATTAATGGTCAGTTAAAGTTAACTTAAGTTTAAAGTTTAAACGGAGCTTGTCCTACATTGTAGTGTTCGGAAACGCATTTTCGCAAGTTATCGAACAATAGCGCTATTGGATAGATAAACCACCGTTAAGAGCGTTTATACCTTATGAGTGGCAACGTCGCAATTTAGTGTCATGTTTCGTGGTTTTCAATTTTTATCATTTAATCGGAGCTATATTAAAAAAATCTGTTTAATTAACTTTTTAGAGTTATGTAAAAGTGTTTAAAAAGTAAGTAGCCGTAATGCTTACAGTTATTTTACAATGAAAATAACGCCCTGCAAGTTTCCAATGTATTATTTGCATATAAATATAACTGTAAACGCAACGATTTCATACCTTTCACACAGTTTTCACATAATTCTAAAAAGTTAATTAAACAGATTTTTAAAATATAGCTCCGATTAACTGAATAAAATTGAAAACCACGAAATATGACACTAAATTGCGACATTGCCACTCATAAGGTATAAACGCTCTTAAAAGTGCCTCAGAAACCGGGCATAAGTCAATGACTCAATGAACTTGAACACCTAAACGACAAGGTACGAAGGTATGTTGTCTAAACAGAGTGTTTACTTTTACTGAATGTATTTTAATATTTATTTTATGGAAAATTTCACTTTTTTGATTTACGTTTGTTTATTTAATATTTAATTTTGGTATACTTCTGTGGATTAGTATTACATGTGGTTTCATTTATTGCATTTAAGTGGTTTCCATACTGTATAAATGTTTAAAAACAACACAGCCAATCAGTTACAAATAAATTAGTTAATAAAACTTACCGCTCCAACTATCACAGATAATAAAATAATAGCAAACGTCATCTTCTAAGTTCGAACTAAGTAAGACTGACCCATTCACTTGATTTACTTGTACTGAACATTCAAATAAGCTTACATTTATATGCAGCATGATTTTGAAGCTTATATTCACCTTCATACGGTTCAAAGTTCAAATAGCAGGGAGGTAGTGGAACTTTTTAGATCTAACTTTAGTGGTGTTATGGGTTTTGAGCTTTGTTTATGAGGAGTTAAAGGTGGAATTCAAATGAAGGGGATACGACAAAGTGTTTGTTAGATGTAACTGTACAACATTGATTTGAGCACGTCGTTATGTTATTACGTAAAAATATTAAGTAATTAGATACTCAAAATACTTGTCACAAACAAGCAATTTTCCTATTATTCTCACTTCTGTATGTATGTGGCTAATTTTGTTTTATTTGGTTGCTGCTTCCAAGTTTTTCAAGACTGAATAATTTCTCCGAGATTCGTCGAGTTCATTATCGCAGCGCTCGTCATCTGTTGGTCGTCACTGTAGATTCTAGGAATAGTTAAAAACAAAATTTGCAGTGGTTGGAGATAAAGAAGCGTCACATGCCCCCCGGAAAAAATCAAACTTTCTTCTTAGGCATAATACATCACTCACGTTAGTGATCATCTAGCTGAATCAATTTATATCGAAAGGTTTTAACGTTCACTGGCTGCGATAATAACCGCTAATTTAATAAACGGCCAAAGGGGAATTTCTATCATAGCAACAAACGCTAGATTGGCGAGGAAATGATGTAGAGACCGATCCGACCGGTAGTATCGTAGCTTCCCTGTTACGCCGAAAACACGCCGTTTCTCTGCAGTGTAAGTGAGACAATTCCAGGTCGATATTGTTATTTTAACTGACTTCAAAAAAGGAGGAGTTTCTCAATTCGTCTTTATTTTTTGTATTTTTTTTCCTTATAAACTGTGACGTTGCAAAAATCAATAATTAAAGCAACTAGTAGCGACACCTTTCGTGGGTCTGCTCAAGCTCGTAGGATGATGGTTTTGGTGAAATTGTGTCATGCGAACTAATTACATGTTTATTCGTTATTTGAAATAAATGGACATATGGACAGAAATTCCCACATTCTATTGATAAACAATGTCTAAATTTTAAATGACTACTAGATGAGAATTCTGTTTAGTCTGTGGCTTAGATTGATCGTCCTTCCAAAACAGGTGACTATTTTATTTCCCCTCGTGGCGTGACAACGAGGAACACGTCTTGGGAGAGGGACCAGTTCTGGGATTACCAGACTGTGTCCAAATAACCCGATGGATTTTCTATCAGTCCAATCAAACCCGATCCGTGTCTGGCTGATTATGCTAGCCTCTTGTAATAGTTCTGATGCGAGGTTAAGACGTGATGCCTTGGTGTATCCCCGTGGTCAGATGATTTGGAATTGATCCGGGTGCGGGCAATTTAGAGGTTAACCCTTGAGGTGTGGCCATCTGTTATTGAAGAAGGTCTTACTGCACCGTTTAATGGTAAATGAGGGAAGCTCGCCGCTCCAGGTAACAATAGCGTCACTGTCTTTACCCGTAGGCCACGTTTATGCATGTGATCACAGGCATCATCTTGTGTTTGACGCCAAGGGTCTTGATTCCGTCTATTGAAAGGAATATACTGAGAGAACACAGATTTTCTACTGAATTGTCATAATTTAAATTATGAGAGAGTTAGGCCTTTTGTAAGAACTAGGTAAGTAGGTAAGACCAGTTGATATAAATTATTGTGTCTCGGGTAGCTTTACATAAGCGATATTTTCCCTATATGAGCGCAACCATAACGGATCGATACTTATGCGATTGAGCTAGAAGTTATAAAGCAGTTCATCTCACGGACTCATTATAGCGACTCTGTGTTATTGTCTTAGCCTCATTGCGGGTGTGTACCCCGACACAACTAGGAACGGAGACCTAGTTTTGTCGGAGTGAACACCTAAGTGTGCGGAAACGGTTTGGTTAGTGGCTCGCCACAATTAAGAGCGTTTATACCTTATGAGTGGCAACGTCGCAACTTAGTGTCATATTTCGTGGTTTTCAATTTTTATCATTTAATCGGAGCTATATTTAAAAAAATCTGTTTAATTAACTTTTTAGAATTACGTGAAAGTGTTTAAAAAAGTAAGTAACCGTAATGGTTACAGTTATTTTACAATGAAAATAACGTCCTGCAAGTTTCCAATGTATTATTTGCATTATAGAACTGTAAACGCCACGATTTCTTACCTCTTACACAGTTTTCACATAATTCTAAAGTTAATTAAACTGATTTTTTTAAAATATAGCTCCGATTAAATGATAAGAATTTAAAACCACGAAATATGACACTAAATTGCGACGTTGCCACTCATAAGGTATAAACGCTCTTAATGTATTGTACCTTAATTTTCTGTGTATTACAATAAACTATGTATTGTGTAAGAAGGTACTTGTATAATTGAATCTTTCCCGTACAGCTTATACCTTAATAAATTTACTTTAGCACGGTGGTAAGTAGTATAATGCCATATTGAAACCATCAACATCTTGTTTCAAAAGATACTACATATATAAACTTCAAAAATCCGGGTTACAAAACCGATTTCTAAAATTCTTCTTTTTTTGAAAGGATATACTTGCCGATTAGTCCCAAATAAAGGTCAAGTTCTGATGAGTGGGTTTTGAGTCAGCTTCAATAATACGTATATTTCCCACTTAGTGTACACACGGCTACACATCAAGCTATAAATTTCCAGTTTGCACTGACCTCTCATTGTAAGGGAATGTGATAAAATGCGAGATCAGCTTATACTGGAAATGTATAGCTTGATCTGTAGCACAGCTAAAAAGCGCAAATAATAACTTTTTTCCAAAAAAAAAACACTACACAGTGAGAAATACTTAACCTTAATTTCGGAAGTCGGTGGCAAATAACGAAAAAACTAAAAACCTCCGAAATTAAAGTTATTTTACATTTTGTGTTTTTTTTTTTTGGATAAATGTTATTTTACTCGAGTTGCTACAATTAAAGTCGTCATGTTATAGCAATTCCGATTCCTCCAAGGTAGACTACCTAGTTGCTACCCAGTACGTGAGATGAAGTGGTTAACTTGTTATAAAAAACGATTAGTATAAATGTTTTGTTGGTATCGTTTGTAATACATTCGTGCATAAACTATATTTTCCTACTTCTGGTTTGCGTAGGCAAGTCACCGTCAATCTACAGTACCTATCATTTATAACCGACTTCAAAAAAGGAGGGGGTTCTATTTTCGTTTGTATTGTTACGAGCTGGGGTTCGGGATAAATAAATTTATACCAATTTACACGAAAAACACACTATAATTAAAAATCACAAATACAGTAATCAGAAACTTTAAACACAATCACTTGTAGTTCACTATTAGTTCACTTTTACTGTTATTAGCTGTTCTTCACTGTTTCGCATTCTAAGCTGAACTGTCCTACAACGCTGTCAACCCCTTATTTATATGACGAGTGTAAGTTACTAGAATGTTCTAGCATAATACCAGAACATTCTAGTACTTACGGGAACGGTCCAGTGTAGTTCGGCTATTCGATAACAGATGGCGTTAGCGTCTAACGTGTAGTTCTTCTATTCGCTAACAGATGGCGTTAGGATCTACGTGACACTGCCCCCTCCTAAGACATGCTCGTCCCGAGCATCATTATTCCCGTAATATCGTGCCAATCGATCGACATGAACAATTTTAGGAGTAGTTCGCGTATTCCTTTGAATTCGGTAGGTGACATCGTTGATCTTGGTCACGATTCTGTACGGTCCGTCCCATTTTGCCTGTAGCTTAGGGGACTTCCCTTTGCTGCGGGCTGGGTTATGCAACCATACTAGCGAACCTTCGTCGAAACCACTATTGTTCATTTTCCGGTCATAACGAGTTTTCATTTTCTCGGACATCTGTTGGCCTGATTGTCTGACATGCTCATATACGTCATTCATCTTGTTGCGCAGGTCATTCGCATAATCTGTTAAACTGCGTGGAGTATCAGGGGGGATGCCGGTAATTAAATCTGCTGGTAGCCTTAACTCCCTTCCGAAGTTCGCGAAGGCTGGTGTCACAGTCGTACTCTCGTGAACTGCACTTCGGTATGACAGGAGAAACGGTTGTATGTGCTTGTCCCAATCCTTTTGTCTGCTTGCTACAACTTTTGCCAGATATCTTTCCAACGTCTGATTAAATCTTTCCACCATTCCATCAGATTGTGGGTGGTATGAAGTAGTTCTGGTTTTGTGAGTACCCATCACCCGACATGTTTCCTGAAACACTTGAGACTCGAAATTTCGTCCTTGATCGCTGTGGATTTCTAAAGGTACCCCAAACCGACAGAAGACTTCGTGGACTAATTTATCAGCAACTGTCGTAGCTTCTTGATTAGGAATGGCGAAGACTTCCGGCCACTTAGTGAAGTAATCCATGACAACCATGAAATATTTGTTTCCACTTTCACTTTCAGGGAAAGGGCCAGCGACGTCTAGTGCTATCCGTTCCCAGGGGGCTCCTACGTTGTACACTTTCAATGCACCCCTGCTGCGTGTGTGAGGTCCTTTTACCGCAGCACAACTAGTGCATTTGCGACACCAATTCTCAACATCCTCTCGACAATGGATCCAGTAGAACCGGTCTCTGATCTTCAATAGAGTCCTTTTTACTCCCGTATGACCTCCTGAACATCCATTGTGGTAGAGCTGTAGAACCTCTGGTACCTTTGCTTTAGGTACGATCATTTGCAGGTGGCAGCTGTCCCCTCGAGCATTTTCCCATTTGCGGCACAATACACCGTCCTGGATTACCAAGCTCTCCCACTGTGCCCAATAACTCTTTGTGGTTGTACTCATCGTTGCAACATCACACCATTTCGGTTTAGGAGCATTAGCTTCAATCCACTCGAGAATTGGCTTGATATCTGTATCGCTTCGCTGAGCATGCTGTAGAGTTTTCTTCCATTCGTCGCTAAGGTCCGTTCTTACCATCCTGACAGGTACCGCTTCCTTAGCTTCTTGTCTGATACAATGCTTGCAGTCTTCAGGACAAGGCCTTCTTGATAAAGCGTCCGCGTTACCGTGGGATTTCCCACTGCGATGTTCAATTGCGAAGTCGAATTCTTGTAGCAATTCAATCCATCTCGCTACTTGTCCTTCTGGATTCTTAAACTGCAACAACCACTTCAATGCAGCATGGTCAGTTTGCAGGTGGAATTTACGTCCCAACAAGTACTTGCTGAAATGCTGTAATGTCTTCACTACAGCAAGTAGCTCGCGCCTCGTGACGCAATAATTTCTCTCTGGTTTTGATAAAGATTTGCTGAAATAAGCTATCACAACTTCATGATCTCCTTTCCGTTGGGATAACACACCGCCAATTCCAGTATTACTAGCGTCCGTGTCAACTATGAATTCATTTTCTGAGTCAGGGTAGCCCAAAATTGGGGTATTGCACAAACGTTTCTTTAAGTCCTGGAAAGCCATGTCGCAGCTCTCATCCCAACAGAACTGTCTCTTCTCTTCAGTAAGCTTGTGTAGAGGTTTGGCAATATCAGCAAAATTCTTGACAAACCGTCGATAGTACGAGCACAAACCCAGAAATGCTCTGACTTGCGTCTTGTCTTTCGGAACTGGCCAATCCTTGACGGCGACAATTTTCTCTGGATCAGTTTGTACTCCCTCTTACGATACCACGTGTCCCAAAAAGCTTACTTGCTTCTTGAAGAATGAGCACTTTTTCGGACTTAACTTAAGATTGGCTCCTCGGATTTTTGACAGTACACGTTCCAAGTTTCGGAGGTGGTCTTCGAATGTGCGGCCTACGATGACGATGTCATCTAAATAGACCAGACAGGCGTCTCCAATTAATCCGGTGAGTACTAGCTCCATAAGCCTTTCGAAAGTTGCAGGAGCATTGCACAATCCAAATGGCATGACGTTAAATTGCCATAGTCCCTTTCCCGTAGAGAATGCGGTTTTTTCCTTGTCCTTAGGATCTATCTCCACTTGCCAGTAGCCACTTTTTAGGTCTAACGTGGTAAACCACTTCATTCCTGACAGCGTGTCCAATGTGTCGTCGATCCTGGGTAGTGGATAGCTGTCTTTCGTTGTAACGTCATTCAGTCGACGATAGTCCACACAAAACCGCATGCTGCCATCCTTCTTTTTCACCAGGACCACAGGAGAACACCATGGGCTAGATGAAGGCTCTATAACTCCATCCTTTACCATGTCTTCAATCATCTTATCCATTTCCTTTTCTCTTGCCACTGGTATTCTTCTTGGTCGCTGACGAATTGGTAACTCGTTTCCCGTATTAATTCTGTGCTGAACCAATCCAGTCTTCCCTATGTCAGCATCATTTGCAGAGAAAATGTCGGCGTACTGAAGTAGCATCTTCTTAGCCTTCTCCATTTCTCCTTCCGATAAATCTTTGCGACAGTCTTCCAAAAGATTTGACATGTTAAATCTTGCACTTTGGACATTATTCCGAGAAGGTTGATGTTGGCATTTACGCATCCAAGCCACTTCTTCACAGGTACCCATCAACGTACCCTTCTTGATTACTTGTTCCCTTTCACTTGGGTTCAGTATGCGTACGGCTGCAACGTTGATTGCCCTAACCAAGGTCCGCGCCATCTTCCATGGAAGGTTTTCGTCCAATCTTTCAATGAGAATACATCGATTTTTCTGTCCAGAATTGTGTGGAAGACTAACTGGAACTATTGTTTCCGACCGGGGAGGAAGAACAATCCTCTTTAAACAGTACACTTCGCCCGATGGTGCACCTTCCATGAACACTTCTTCTGAACCACATTTCAAGACTCCTTGATTCACGTCGATCTCACAACAGTGCTGTCGCATGAAGTCCAAACCTAGGATGCAGTCATCTACTATGTCAGCCATGATGACCTTATGCCGGTAAATTGTGGTACCCAGTTTTAACTCCACCTCTTTCTCTCCTCTGACGGGTATGTGCTGACCGGTAGCTGTTACTAAATTTACGCGGTCATGCTTACCGAAGAAGTCCCCAAGAAAATGATTCGCTAGTTGGGAACTGACAACCGTGCGAGAACCTCCAGTATCCAATGTCAGCTTACATGGTCTTCCATTCACTTCACCTTTGATGATAAGGCTGTTCCCATCATGGGATTGTGAGATCGAAATCCTTGGGGCTCTTTTAACACCAGCTAGCACCCGCCCCGCAGTCCTGGCGTTTACTCGTTTCCCTGCTGCTGGGCGGTGACATCAGCCGCCCTTCTTTCTTGGGTGTGATCTTCGCGGACAGGGCTTCGCTTCAGGCAACTCGACTTGAGGTGGCCCTTTTCTCCACAAGTGTAGCATCTAGGGCTGTACCTAGTACGGTCACGTCCTGGTAACTCTGTAACCTCCCTGATGCGGTGGGCTCGATGATCGTGCCTTACTGCCTCCACCTCCATGCATGGGCCAAGGCGTCCTTCAGCGTCTCATGGTGCCCAAGTCTAACAGCAGCTCTAACTTCCAGGTCCCGTATACCATCGATGAATGCTTGAACCAGAATCCCTTCGATGGGTGCAGGCGCAGACTGGTACGCCTTTCGAACCAGCTTTTCAATTTCCAGGGCCCACTGCTGCAGGTTTTCACCACTGCGTTGCACACGATCTTTTAACTGGGCTCGAAATACGTGTTCCAAGTGTGCGTCACCGTATCTGGCTTCTAACGCCTCAAGCAGCTGCTCGTAAGTCACATTCTTACCGAGAGCTTCCAATATGGTTAAGGCCTGCCCGCGAAGGCCCAAAGTAAGTGCGGTCATGGCCTGCCCTTTTGTCCACCCATTTGCTTCCTTGACAGCGTCAAGCTGGATTTTGTATGCCGACCACGAAGATGTTCCATCGAAGGGTGGCACTTTAAACCCGCGCACCGAAGGTGCAGCAACTACAGAAGTCGCAGTCCCGTCTCCAGCTTTCAGGTTCCCCAACGCTTTTCTCATGTCAGCGATCTGGATTTCGGCCTCGGAGATACGATTTTCGTGCAGCTGAACCTTCTCCTTCACGGCTGTGATGTCCTTGCCAAACGTCGCGCGTAAATCTTTAATGAGGAGGATCTGCTCTTCCTGGCGGTGGGTCTGCTCCTCTTTGTCACGCCGAAGCTGTTCCTCCAGCCGGCGGGCCTGTTCCTCTTGTCGGCGGGCCTGTTCCTCTTGTCGGCGGGCCTGTTCCTCTTGTCGGCGGGCCTGTTCCTCTTGTTGGCGGGCCTGTTCCTCCTTGTCACGCTGAAGCTGTTCCTCCAGCCGGCGGGCCTGTTCCTCTTGTCGGCGGGCCTGTTCCTCTTGTCGGCGGGCCTGTTCCTCTTGTCGGCGGGCCTGTTCCTCTTGTTGGCGGGCCTGTTCCTCCTTGTCACGCTGAAGCTGTTCCTCCAGCCGGCGGGCCTGTTCCTCTTGTCGGCGGGCCTGTTCCTCTTGTCGGCGGGCCTGTTCCTCCAGCCGGCGGGCCTGTTCCTCCTGTCGGCGTGCCTGTTCCTCCTGTCGGCGGGCCTGTTCCTGCAGCATCACCATCAGAGCGGAAAGATCCATGGCTGGTGATACTGTAGGAACTCCAGATGGTACTTCGGAGATTGGCACCGTCGTCGGCTGATTACCACCAGGTGTCTGTATCGGCGAACCTTCAAACCGCCTCTGGTCCACCTCCTGCTGGCGCTGACTCCGGGTACGGATACCCTCCGTGTCGTCCTTCGGAAAAACTGGCATAATTTATCCCTTACTTCTGACACCAAATGTTACGAGCTGGGGTTCGGGATAAATAAATTTATACCAATTTACACGAAAAACACACTATAATTAAAAATCACAAATACAGTAATCAGAAACTTTAAACACAATCACTTGTAGTTCACTATTAGTTCACTTTTACTGTTATTAGCTGTTCTTCACTGTTTCGCATTCTAAGCTGAACTGTCCTACAACGCTGTCAACCCCTTATTTATATGACGAGTGTAAGTTACTAGAATGTTCTAGCATAATACCAGAACATTCTAGTACTTACGGGAACGGTCCAGTGTAGTTCGGCTATTCGATAACAGATGGCGCCTGCGGCCAACGTGCAGCTCCTCCACTCGCCATACTGTCACGTAGATCCTAACGCCATCTGTTAGCGAATAGAAGAACTACACGTTAGACGCTAACGCCATCTGTTATCGAATAGCCGAACTACACTGGACCGTTCCCGTAAGTACTAGAATGTTCTGGTATTATGCTAGAACATTCTAGTAACTTACACTCGTCATATAAATAAGGGGTTGACAGCGTTGTAGGACAGTTCAGTTTAGAATGCGAAACAGTGAAGAACAGCTAATAACAGTAAAAGTGGACTAATAGTGAACTACAAGTGATTGTATTTAAAGTTTCTGATTACTGTATTTGTGATTTTTAATTATAGTGTGTTTTTCGTGTAAATTGGTATAAATTTATTTATCCCGAACCCCAGCTCGTAACAATATACTTTGCATCTTAAAATTCTGTCTTTTCGTCCCAAAATTTACGTATGTGCTCCGTTGCTGCTCCTTTTGGAATCACCCAGATCTTTTGACACAAGTAGATGACTTTATCAAAATTAGCTTAGAATCGATTCTTAATATGCAGCTGAACGAGCAATCTTGGACCCAAGCATCCCTATCCCTTATGGTGGTTTAGGGATTCGCAAAATTTCCAGTGTCGCTTTACCAGCCTTTCTATCTTCTGTCCATAGTTCAGCAAATCTCATAAGTAAAATTTTAAGGGCATCCCCTTCTAAATTTGAGATTACTGGCTTGGAAGAAGCTAGAAACCCTTCTTAATTGCATGCCCAGGTCAAAATTTTCCAGTTTCTCCAAATTCACAGAGGAGCTGGGACGACATAAACTGCAAATTGACTCACAACAATCTTTTGAGCTGTAGTACAGGTTCGGCGCGTGCAAGGCTTTTGGCCGTGGGTGCGCATGAGGCCGGCTACTGGCTTCACGCGTACCCTTCGTCAAATACAGGAACATTTCTTGACACGCTCCGAATCGCAACCTGTCTACGGCTTGGGGTTCCGGTCTGCGCTCCTCATAAATGTCCCTTCGGCAGTGATGTCGACAAGCTAGGACATCACGGACTATCATGCCAAAAAAGTGCAGGCCGCTTCTCGAGACATGCCGCACTTAACGATATCATACGCCGGTCCCTTGCCACCGTCAACGTGCCAAGTCTACTTGAGCCGACTGGTATTGCAAGAGACGATGGCAAGAGACCGGACGGTATGAGTTTGATTCCATGGAAGATGGTCCGGGTGCTGGTATGGGATGCAACCTGTTCAGACACGCTATCCCCTTCCCATCTACATGGAACCAACAACAGAGCTGGTGCGGCTTGTGAAGCGGCTGAACAAGCTAAAACATGCAAATACAGGGGTCTAGGCTCCGAATATGATTTTGTCCCATTCGGTGTCGAGACCCTTGGTCCGTGGGGTCCTAGCGCTATAAAGCTTTTTAAGGAAATAGCAAAAAGGTTAGTCGACATCACAGGAGACCGAAGAGCTGGCAGCTACCTTAGACAAAGAATTAGTCTAGCTATTCAAAGGGGGAACGCTGCCAGTATCTTCGGAACCTTGCCTAAAGGGACTCCTTTTAATAATATATTTTAGTTTTTATCCTTGACATTGTATTTGATAGTAGTTAACGTTTTCCTTATCCTTGACATTGTATGGTTTTAATAATTAATTTAATAAATTAGTTGAATACATTTTTACTTCTATAAAAAAAAAAATATTATTAAAAACCAAGGACGATCAGGCAAAAAAAAAGACATATTCCCTACCTAATCAACCTCCGCACAAAATGCCTGATATTTGGAGTATAGCTCTCCGCCACAACTCCCAGGATATAGTTGCGACTACCCCGCACTCTGCACAACAACAGTGAAGCTGTTTTTTTGCGTATTATGGCATGAAAGCCATCTGTGTGGGTCTCAACAAACATTTCTGAAGCGCTACAGAAACGGGGCAATCGCAACAATATCCTGAAAGCATTATTATATTGAACGGTAGTTGACCCATAGACTGCTCGTGTAAAAGCTCTGACAGTAGGCCTTAAAAAGAGTAATTTTTACTAGGTCAGAGCATCGAGCAAATCTACGGGCCAGCATGTTACCTCTGACCGCCAGTGCCCTACGCTCCCTCTCAATATCTATATCATCCTTAAGGTCGTCGGTAATGAAATGTCCAAGGTACTTGAAATTGGAGACTATTTAAATGGAGCCCATTCAGCTTTATAATTTCTGGTACAGAGTCTCTGGACATCTACCAGCGGCCTTAAAGAGCGTATATTCACTCTTGGTGACATTATAAATAAGTCCATGTGAGGCAGCATAAGTCTCACAAACTTTGAGCAATTCCCTGATTGCCACAGCAGTCGGGCCCAGCAGCACCATGTCGTCTGCGTAGCTGATGTTATTGACGCTCACTCCATTTATTCGACATCCAACAGTCATGCTGCTGAGCTCGGTGATGAGGCCATCAACATACAGATTGAAGAGTCTAGGGGATGTCAAACCCCCTTGTCTCACACCGCATTGCAATCTGTATGCTGGAGAGAGAGTGTTAGACCACTTAACCTGATTTTTTTGATTGGCATACCAGAACTGGAAGATTTTCAGTATTTCAGCAGGGGCACCCCTGTTCCTCAACTTGTCCCAAAGCAGATCATAGGAGACAAGATCGAAGGCCTTTGAGAGGTCAAGGAATAGAATAATAAGAGATCAGTATAATATTGAATCGTATGCTTGAGACTCAAGATAGCCGTTTCAGTTGATAGTCCAGGCTGGAACCCAAACTGTGCTTCATGAAGATTTAAAACAGTTTTCAAACATGAGTCAAGCATACTCTCCAACACCTTAGCCATGATCGTAGCCAAGGAAATCGGACGATAATTCCCCTTACTAGATATGTCCCCTACCCTGTTCTTAACGATGGGAACCACAAGTGTTTTCATGAAATTTTCCGGCAAGTACGAATGCCGTAGACACATCGCATAGAACAATGACAAGACCCTCGACATGTGGACTCCTGCATATTGCAAAGGCTCAATGCTGAGTCCATCATGACCTGGAGACTTGCCTCTGCTCATTCCCTGTATGACTCTATTGACTTGCTTGGCAGAGAAGTGCATAAATGTCTCCTCTGCCTGACAACAATACTCGGCATCTTCAGAAGGAACTGAGGGACCAAGGGGAGATTGCACCTGGAAATGTTACATAAACAGGTTTGCAATATCCCCGTGATCACTCTTCCCCTCCACACTCACCGCAAGGCCAGGCTTAACGTCCAACCTACCTGTGGATTTCCAGAATTTGCCAAAGTTCTTAGTAGCTCGTTGTTCTGCTATTATGTCCATTTTGATATGTTCTTGGTTATTCTGGCACAATTTCAAGCGACTTTTGAAAAATTTGCGAGCCTCTCACATTTGTTCATAAACATAACCATAAGTTGGTCTTTTATGTTCTATCCAGGTTTGAAATTTAAGCCTAGCCTCATTGTGAGCATCACGTACATGTTTATTCCAGCCACACAATGATCGATGTTTTTTGTGAGGTCACTTGTCTCTTTAGATTGCTCAGCTGCCTCACTAAGAACGTTCACAATCCGATCATACAACTTATCTAAAATTACTCTATGTTCAGTCAAGCTGCATGACATGACCCATGACTGCACTCCGTAAATTCTTGAGGGAAATCGATATCTCGCAATTTACTATTACATAAAAACCGGTATCTGTCAATTTCAGAACAGTTTCTTTCACCCCATATAATCGCACTACGAGGCACTGTCTGAGTCACCAGTTTTGACCTTACTATACTCAAATCACATACAATATAGATGGGTAAATGATCGGAGTTTGTACACATCCTCTTTAATACCTACATCTACAACAGTGTGCCAAGCTGACAAAGATACCACACAGTGATCGAGCCATCTCCTACACCCATGCGCATTACTAATAAATGTGTAGTGAGTTTGCTCAGCCCCTAGGAACTCAATATCGGCACAAACCCATGACTGGTCTGTACAGAAGTTAGTCAATTCATTATAAAAGTTTTGTTTGGGATGCGCGTTAAAATCTCCCAATATAAAAACATTTTCAACATCATAACTTGCTACAATAGCATTTATCTCACTCAATATACCAGTAAACATAGTCAAATTCTCTGGCGAGTCCGTAGGCATGTAGACAGAAAAAATCAGAATGGAGCGCTGTTGAATGTTGACCTTCTTTGTGCAGTCACTGTTTGATTCTTAATTCTCTATTCTATGCTACTGTCGTAGGTTTTTGTATTGAGATTGACTTTTTTTGTATTCGCCAATGTGATCGCCTGACGGCTGCGCTCATGTATTTTCTATGTGATTTTATTTTAATATATCTGGTGTACAAATTCTTCTAGTCCTTTGATTGCATCCACGGAAAATCTCTCTACGAGAAGTTAACAAGCGCTCACCAATGGCTGCCTTTATGGGCACAATCCGTTCACTACCACAGTCCAAAACAGAGACCGACTCAAACATGCCTTTCCTCCAGAGAATGGCCACTCCTCCATACGGCCTTCCTCTTAACGTTCCGACGGTTGTATCAACCGCTGACTTACCAGTAAATTCAAGGTCTTGACTTATGGTTCCTAACATCAATATGTCATGGGGAAGAAGCCCTTGAAGGGCTATAACATCTGACCAAGCACAGATTGCTCGAATGTTATCAATAGAGCGTTTTGTTGACTGACAATTAAAACTAGTAAACGTTGAGTACTTGTTGGTTATGTCTTTGTATGTTGATGATGTTATAAAACTTTCTGTAACTCCTGTTTACATAGCGGGTAGTGGTATACGAATTTGTGTGGGATAAGTGTACGACAACTAAAAAGTGACCGACTTCTAAAAACACTTTACAATGTTTAAAAATATCTTTTAATTCCCATACAAACGCTCGTAGTGATTAAGGCGATATCTTGTGGTTTCTATATTGGTTTCTTTATAATGAAAATAAAACTTTTTTGAGAAACAAATTCAGTAAAGACGTCAGAACATCATCTTTTTTGTAAAAAAATTAGGTATCTGAACTTTGGCCGTTCATAACATACCTACTCGTACCTACTTATACATTGAAAAAGTAAAGAAAACATCTTTATAGGAACCTCGCAGAAGTGATGGAAATTCTAAATAAAAAAATAATCTACAAAAGCTTGTAAGGCTTTTTCAAAAACACGTATTTCCTGGAACAAGTTTTGTGAAATCTCCGCGCGCCAATTTTCGTTCGATATTATCGCGTTCTCACTCTTGCTTCTTTTTCAAACATGGCGTTGGATGAAACAACAAGCTTTTCAATCATGCTCGCATTGACGATAGATGTACCGCGAAGGGCCCTCTTAATTTTGAAAGACGCTGGCAAAAACATAAAATTCAAAAACGTTTTTTTTTGGACCAGGAAGGCCATCTTAATTTCGGAAGTCGGTGGCAAAAACAGAAAATACAAAACAGTTTTTTTTTGGACCAGGAAGGTCCTCTTAATTTCGGAAGTCGGTGGCAAAAACAGAAAATACAAAACAGTTTTTTTTTGGTCCGCGCGCCGCGCCGCCCGCGCCGCCGCCGCCGCGCCGCCGCGCCACCGCCGGTGGCCCGTGTTGCTCTATGTCTTTAACACTCGTTTGTCGGTTAGTATTTGAGGAGCTATGTCGCTGTCAAGATTTTTCTTCTCATGAGTGGCTGGTTTTTTTTTGTTGAAGCTATGGAGCTGTCTACAATATGCTGCCATGAAGCGTTGCTGAATTCCGGTTTGAAGAGTATTGGTGTTGACTTAATTACACAGCGTGTCCGGTCATGGACTTTCGATATTCTAGGTAACTACTTATATTACAACTATTTTAATACACTACACACTGGGTTGTATTGTAGCTTAGCTCAAAATCTGCTGATCTAGTAAAACAATGAAAAGGTTAATATGGATTGTTTTAAGAGTATAAATTTGTAGTAAAACCTCTTAGGCTTTACGGTTTGTATCTGGCTGGTTTTGATACCATTCAATAGATGTGATTTTAAAAAAGAAAAGTAAAAACGATCTCTCGCTATTTTACAATTATAATGAAATCGTGACAAATAAACCTGCTGGTCCATACATTTTGACGAGTTCTGCAAACATAAATGTCCCTACATTTATGTTGCTTACAGCTGATCGTTTTTTTGCGATTTCGTATTTCGTCCCATAATAAAAGTTGATCATAATGATGAGTACAATGACCCTTAAGAGGCTGATGGTGTTTTACTAATAACCCTGTATAGTAGTATAATCATTTGTTGAATCGTGACCTGGTTTTACCAAATAGCCGGTAGCAAAGCAAACTGTGTCATACGTAGGCATAAATTGTGTGAATTTTTTACGTGAAAATGTGTTTAAGTGATTAAGAAGTAAATAACTTGTGTCACAATGGCAACCAGTCCCTTCAGCCGGGGTGGCAGATGTGTTCGGAGCCCACCTCCTACACCTGTGCCCGCACCCGCACCTTCACCCGAGCCCGCACGCGCACCCGCATCTCACCCTCAACCGCCCAGCCAAAGAGACGAGGTCACGATGGAGGCGATATCAACGCCGGATATCCAGAACTGGATGTTGTCTATTAAGCAGTGCCTAAATAAAGTGTGCTCTATTTCATCACAGGGCAAATTAAACATGGAGCAAAAGCTGCGTATAAGTACCCTATGCCGAAAAGTTAGTCACGGCACATCGCAGATGGCCGTTGAGTACCAGTCCCTTAAAATATAAATATTAAAAAAAAAATATAAAAACGTTTATTTTGGAACAATTTAGGTATACACATATTATTATTACAAAAGAACCGATGATAGCTACAACATTATAAAACTGTGGCGCAGCTACATGGGGCCCACTAAAAGTTTTGCACTTCTAACTAATCGGAACTATTTGAATTTCGAATGTTATATTTTTTTAAACGTTGCAACCTTCTTAGTAATAAAAAAAAACAATTGGCGGGAAATCATTTGTCAATTGTTTTTTATCACACATCAAAGTTCTACGTACGCAACAAAAATGGAATTAAGTCGAAAAGATTTTAGAGCGATGATTTTTTATGATTTTAAAAGTTCTCTCTCTCCGCAAGACTGTGCCGCTCGTCTTCAAAATGCTTTTGGGAGAGAAGCACCTTGTTTGAGCACCGTGAGGCCATGGATTGCTGAATTTGAGAGAGGTCGAGTTTCTTTACATGACGAATTTCGTGAAGGGCGGCCTTCAACTGCCGTCAACTAAAATAATGTGGCTACTGTTAAGCGGCTAATTGAAGAAATAAATAAATACCGTCTGACATTGCACACAGCACCATCTAGTTCCAAGTTAAGCACTTAACACTTAAGGCTTGTGTTATGGATACCAGATGGTTGATACACTACTTAAATACATTTTTTTTTATAAATACATACATATTATAAATATACATCCATGACTCGGGTACAAATGTCCATATTCATCATACAAACATTTGCCCCTACCGGGATTTGAACCCAGGACCATTTGGTTTCGCTGACTACACTTAGCCACTGTAGCCACTACACCAAACGTGTCGTCAAAGAAAACCCGCGGATTACCTATGAGACAATTCGAGGACTATTGGGGATTGGTATTTATAAGCCAAATTCAGAAAATTTTACACGAAGAATTGAAAGTTCGGAAACTTTGTTGTCGTTGGATCCCTCATGAACTGACAGCGGAGCAGAAGCGGGCTCGCGTGGAATGGTGCTCACAGATGCTACTGAAGTACGACCACGGACATTCTAATGGTGTTTATGACATTGTCATAAGAGACAAAACGTGGATTTATTGTTTTGAACCCGAAAAAAAACAGCAATCTTGTGAATGGGTGTTTGAAAATGAGAACAGGCCAACAAAAGAAAGGCAGGCGAGAAACGTTGGTAAAAAAATGATCGCGTTTTTTTTCTCAGCTACGGGTCCCATCTGTACAATTCCACTTGAAGATCAAAAGACTGTTAATGCCGAGTGGTATTCTACCATTTGTTTACCCAGGGTGTTAGAAAAAGTTCGCGAAAGACGACCCAAAAGCCGCGTTCACCTACATCATGACAACGCTTCTTCACACACGGCCAACAAAACAAAGTCATTTTTAGCTTCCGAAAAAGTACAACTCGTCACCCATCCTGCGCATAGCCCCGACCTAGCACTCTGTGATATCTGTATTTTCCCCAAAATCAAAGATTTGATGAGAGGTTTAACTCTTACCAACTCCGAAGAGGCAGTGATAGCGTTCAATCAACACGTAGAAAACATGCCTTCAGATCTGTGGTCCTCCTGTTTTAAAAAATGGTTCGATCGCATGAAAAAATTTTTAAAATGTCAAGGAGAGTATTTTGAAAAGCAATAAACATAAAATTTTGGTTATAACATGTGGTTTTTTTAAGTTACGCAACACTTTTAGTGTGACCTACGTATCAAAGCCCAACTCAATAAACAACGAAGAACATTTGTTCCAGATTACCATGGTAAATTATTTACATTAAGTTTAGAAATTACAAAAATATGCACTGTTATGTTTGTGTGTGTGTGTGTGTTCGTGTGTGTGTGGGTGTGTGTGCGTGTGTAAGTTTTTGTTAGACTTATATCTCCCGAACAAATTAAACTACAGGTAAGAGGACTACGTAAGACGAAAAATGGTGGTGTCATTATCAGCACCGAAACAAAGGACGACTTTTACGACGATTGAGAAGGTTAAAAAATCGATGCAGATATCGAATTCAGGCCTTACAGAGTAGACGAGCCCCCAAAAAGGAAGCCTAGAGTAGTAGTTATCGGAGAGCCCTCATCGATGCAAGAGAAGGAAGTTTTCACTTGTTTGTTCCACCAGAATCTAGCCGAAAACCTTCAGGATTGCAGCCTCGAGACTTTTTGGACCTCCATTAAGTTAAGCCATAAGTCAGGTGAGAAGGATGCTGAGACCTGTCATTATATAATAGAAGTATCTGCAGACATTCGTAATGCCCTGATATCTAAAGACAGAGTGTTTGTTAATTGGTCATCATGCCCTGTGAGAGACTTTACTCTTGTTACACGCTGTTATAAGTGCCAACAGTATGGACATGCGGCCAAATCATGTCGGGAGACCACCCATACCTGTGGCCACTGTTGTGATCAGGGTCACTCCGTTAAAGAATGCACAAAGAAGGCAGAGGAACCAAAATTACCTACTTGCTTGCACTTCAAAAAGCCAAGCAATCACAAGACAATTGCTGCTGACTGCCCAGCGAAATTAATGGCTGAAAAGAGGTACATACATTCTGTTGATTAAGGAGGCGCCTAAGAGCGTCGTTAATTACGTATTTTTGTGGCCCTTTGTACTGTTTTCATATTTACAATTATGATTAATAATTGAATTAATGATGAAATCATCTCACTGTGTGTATCGAGGAACCAAATATGCACGCACGACTGTAGCAGATTGTTAAATAAAGATGGCTCTGAATTAGCGATACTTGCCATATATCGACCCCCCTCCCCCCCCCCTTCTTTTAGAAAAATAAACAATTTCACTGACTCCGTTAACGACATCATGCAGATTGAAAGATGATAGGTTATCATCTTTCAAAAATACCATTTTAATTGAAGATATTAATATTAATATTCTTCCCGAAAGTGCAGTCACATCTGCTGAGGAATACCTTAAGAGGGCTTTCACAATTTTTCTTGTATTTGAGTGTTTGAAGAGTCACACACTCAAATACAAGAAAAAATGTGATATTTATTTAGAACACTCCCGAGAGAAATAATCAACCTTTCTGAAACAACCAACCAATTGGCTGTTCTCCGAACATGTCCAGAGTTGAAGTAAATAAAGTATATTGTGTGTGAACTGTGTTTGAGTAGGCACCTACGTGATTTATAAACAGTGCCTACTGTTTACGCCGTTAATTAAATCATTGAACCTGTCAAGTGCCGTAAATCCTTATTTACATACTTTAAACAATCTTGAAATCAGTGTGTGTCACATAAAAACTCTAAGTCATAATTTCCTAAACGTTTTGAGACTTCAATCAGTGATTTGCAAAACTATGATTTCGCATTGTCACACTACACTGCCCATATAAACCAACGCCATCTGTGACTAATCATTAGAATTGCTAAAATCCCTCACTATCGTACTTCTTAACTCCGTACTGCTAATTTGACTAGCTACGTGCTAGCGATACATCGATCGAGTGTTGACACCTAACTTCAATCTGTCACACGGCGCGGCGCGGCGGTAGGTGGCGCCGTTTGTCGTCTGGCCAATAATCTGTTATTCGTAAACAAACACCGAGCGATAACATCTTATTCAACAGGAACTGTGCTAGCTGTAATACACATTTCTTAACCGGGGCTCAGCTTCTTAAATGTAAAACCTGCGAAGGTATGAATGCCTAAATATAACACCTCTTCAATTTGAAGCTCTAAAAAATGTATTTAAGGCAGCCTGGAAATGCCAGTCATGGAACAATGTTACGCGCCGTACGCGGTCTAACTTGTTTACACCTGAACAGGCCGCACTAGTTCCTACACACGAAGATAGCATGAATATGTCGTGCGATAACATAGAACATTGTCCTGCCACACCGTGCAACTCTACTGCCTCGACGATCCTAGCTAATGAAACCGTCGTTCAATCAATCAATCAATCTTTATTCGTGAATACAGGTATTAGGATATGTAAACATTTTAGTCGAACTCTATGTCCTACCAATGGAATTGGTGTACAAATATATTAGTTTGTTTAGTAATACGTCTGAATCTGATACAAAGTCACGTTCGAGTAAATAATTTCAACTAAATGTATTATTAATAAATAATTAATTAAATATAATTTATTTTTACATTCATGTCAATGGTTTATATTCATTAAACATATTAAAAATGTCATCATATTTTATACGGGTGCTGCTTGTGGTGACAGGTCATCTTGCTGGCTATGGTTTTGTTATTGTTATTAGTAATTAACTGTTTCTTTATTTTACTTCGAAGGTCCTAGTTTATCATTTGTGGCTACAAGTTACAGCTACATATATGAACATAATGTAGCATTGCATATGTAAGCGAGCACGCCCTTTATGTCTGGAGGCTTTTTATTATGTATTATTAAGTTTTGTTTACTTTTTATTATTTACTTCTGCTTGAGTATAGTTTTCAATACTGGCGTCTGCTAGCTGACATATTATGGCAAATAATTTTAATGTTTTAGTGTTTCGTAATGTTAATTACTTATTACTGTATAGAATCCAGTTCTTCTAACTGAACAGACAGCAGTGCTGCTGGGGAGTTTGTTCCGCCACTTCTTCTTCCCAGCTAAAGCACTAGGAAGTGGTGAAGGGCGGGCATTTTGGGGGGCTGTCTTATGTGATATTGACGTTCAAAAAGTGCTGATTCTCAGCCCAGTTTGAATAAATGACTTTTGATTTTGATTTTTGTAAAGCTGATAGATACTTTCCAAGCATTTGAAAATGAGTTACACATTAAGTTGCACGGATGGAGAAGCGACATAAATAATACGTTTGCAAGTTTCAAGGGCGATATAAAGAGTACATTAAACTGCTGGCATGACGAAATGGACACAAGTTTAAATAAATTGAATACCAAATTAAGATCTGCCCTGGGTGAAATAAGAGATGAGATTGAGCAATCTGCGTACTGAACACAATGCGCTGAAACAGAATGTATCCGACTTATTCCATAGAGTGGCACAATTATTGCAAAGTTCTGTGGAATTCCATTCGTAGGAACAGGTTGAACTCAAGAAACGTATAATAATAATAATGGGGACATAGTCACCCAAACCCACAGCCCAATATTTATTTATTCACTCCAAACATACAAATATCCTTACAGGCTAGACCCAATGCGATATTGCAGTACACTTAAAAATTAAATAGTCCCAGTGCTTGTACCATAACAAATTCTATAGGTAGCTATTCTTTCAAATTCACCCAAAGCGCAACAGAATATGTCTACGTCATCAGCAATGAGGTTGAGAGTGCGGAGCGCGCTCGGCAGCGGCGCCTCACGCAGCAAGTAAGTTCGCGCGCGCGGTACCTCCAGCAACCGCGGCCGACGACGACGACCCACATACCCGTCTGGCACGACTAGTTCCACCCTTCGCAATATATCCGCATTGTGTATCTTCCCTCTTATTATCTTCTAATATGTTTTGTTCCGATATTCTGCAATAGTCCTGCACCAACCGGGGGTTGTACTTGGGTGCACTTGCATAGTAGGTACATACTGGGATAATCGTCGGTTAGTGCCTCAACACTTAAAATTGTCTAACGGGCCTCTGCAAGTTGGCTTCGGCCCCTCGTACGTCTTCCAAAGGCACGGGACCCCAGGGTCCCGAGAAATGTCAAGTCAATAATAATAATAATTTATTGCATAAATAAGGATCACATTGCACTGCATACATTTTGATGACATATTAATTAATTAAAGCGTTAACATAGGAGTACAATAATTTTAAACTCTATCCCTTAAACTAGGTCTGGCCTGTATCTTAGGAGATAGGGTTCAGCCCTCAGATCATATAAACACAGGTTCAGCCATTGAGTTAGACTAATTTAATATAACTATTAAAAGACAACCACAAGTGAAAGCAGTGACGAAGCGGTATATAAAAACGTACATAATTAATAATAACAATAAAAACTAAAACTATGAAGGTATGAACCGGTTGCATATAGGTACTCGTATATGGGTGGGTGTGTGTTTGTGGTGTTGAGTGTGATGTATGTGTTTAGTATGGTGTGAACATGTGATGTTAGGGGAGATGTTAAGTGTGTTTGAATTTAAGAAATGTAAGTCAGTAGATTTTCTGTTGTGATGTACCTAATCCTGCTGAAGTAGCCCCTGAGTGATTTTGTGTTTTAACGCGTATCTGTTAGAAACAAGTAAGTTAAGTTTTCGGTGTAGTTGCTTGTATAAGTGTGTACCTATAACGTAGTATTGGTGCCTTGCAAAAGTTGTTTTATGTCTTACCCCCGAGGGATGTTTGTGCGTTTATCTGGGTTAGACCTGGGCATAGTTACATGGGTTCTGAGGACTGTTTGCAGGATAAACAGCTGCCTAACCGTTAAAAGTTTGCATTCCTCGTATAAATGCACAGTTGGAAATCTATACGGTTACGAGTCATTGTTTTGAGGACGGCTCTTTGAGCTCTCCCAACCCTCAAGAAATTTGTTTTGTACACCCCAAGCAGTAATACAATAACCGATGATCGACTGGCATAGCGCTTATAGACCATTTTTAATACATTGACGTACAAACACACACCACTACTAATCGCAAAAAATCTAAAGGTTGTAGTTTTCATGGTTTTCGAGAGTGCTTTAATCGATAGTGAAGTCAAAACGAAAATCGGAGATGGCGGTAGCGGAATATATATTATATTATTATTATTATATTTTATTTCTTTATATTTTTATAGTAAAAATGAAAATACAACCAGGCGGCTGCGAAAATTTTGAAATTTTTCGTCATTGGTGTCGTTTTCATGGTTTTCAAGGGTGCTTTAGCCGATAGTGAAGGCAAAATGAAAAACCAAAGAAGGAGGCTGCAAAAAATTATAAAAAAATCGTTAGGTATGGGTGTCGATTTTAAGGTGTTCGAGGGTGCTTAAGCTGATGATGAGATCTATTTTCGTTATAAGTGACCTCGAAAACCTTGCAATGACAAACATGTAGAAAATTTTGAAATTTTCGCAGGCGCCATCTTGGATTTTCGTTTTGACCTCGCTATCGACCTTAGCATCCTAGAAAACCACGAAAATCCTAGAAAACCACCCATGACGAAAAAATTTAATAATATTGCGGGCACCATCTTGGATTTTTATTGAAAGGTGGTAACATTAGGCAGTGAAGTTACTAAATAATTGTAAAAACCACATAATATTTAATCATGACACAAGCGACGAAACAATAGACATCTTCTAATAAGCATTAACACAGTTAGCCAAAGACTGCGACCTCAAAACAGTAGATGCTGAAACAAATAAGAACGACAATATACGTGACGAATTTATCTCTGGAATAAAATCTAGTACGATAAGACAGCGGTTACTAGACAATCTGGCGTTAACACTAAAATAAACGCACAATCAAGAACTGTCACTAGAAATGGCTAAAGTGAATGCAGCTAACTTTAACTATTGAAATGCAAATACCGCTGCTGCCATCGCCAACACACCCAAACAAAAGAAATTTGGAAAATCTATTGTACTCAAACAATCACTAGAGCTTAATAGTACGCCAACACACGCAGTATGCGTAGTACGCAGTGACGCCAACTTATCAGAGACGCAAATGCTTAATTTGTGGTGGATATGTCCATCCTCGTAAAAACTATCCCGCAGTAGACTCTATCTGACAATTTTGTAACAGGAAAGGGTCACTATTCTGTTGTATGTCGAAGCAAGAGCCATAGCTGGTAGCCACTGCTGGTTTATTATACAAGGTTACTGGTAACTCGAAGTATTCCTTGCACGACGTCATAGTAGGGTTAAAATGCAACAAATTAAGCCACCAAATGTTCTACCGAAGTTCAGTATTTTTTGAGTTAGTTACATTTTCAGTATTTTTATGAAAAATCCCAGATTAAATCATTTGGAGCCAATTTAAAAATGATTTACAACGCGACTGTACTGAAATTTAACTTAATATTATAGTTGATGCCGTAGCAGATCTTTGTTCATAATTAAAAGTTCAAAAATGCCAGAAACCTTGGCAAATATCACTAAACAAACATTACTTCATACAAAATGTTATCTAAAGAACAAAAAAAAAATAAAAAAATTGGCTTAATTTGTTGCATTTTAACCCTACTATGACGTCCTGCAAGGAATACGTCGAGTTACCAGTAACCCTGTATATCCTTAAAAACCAATTGTAACTCTACACAGTGCTTACCCTCACTCATAAAATAATCTTCGTTTGGCATGTCAACTGTCATATCACGTTGACGTTCACACACAACCAGTAACTAACCAACCTTCAAACTGGGCGAACCAAAGTGCTGGCTCCTCTGGCCAGAATGGCGGCAGCTTGACGGTGACTCTGCAGACGTCCTGTTTCCCTGCCGTCGCTCCTGCTCCGGTTTGCATGAGGATGGCTCTGACTGACTTCGTGTTCTTCTCGGGGTCACCAATGAAGGAGTAACAAGGGGGGGGGAGGGGGGGGGGGGGTAACACTTCAAGGTTATGGCTCACAAACCTATTCGTTTTCCTACCATCGAACTCTACGCTCCTATGCTCACTGTAAAGTACCTACAGTGAGGCACGCATTTTTTCTAAGCACTATACTACGCAAGCACTCGGAACTTACCTTTGACCCTAACCACAGTTCAAAAAAACGAAGGGCGGACATAGTGTGCCAGACTCGGCCGGCCAATGTTGTGTTGGTGAAACGTCAGTATCACTTCTTTGGTCCAGTTTTGTACAACAGAGTAAATAAGATTTTAAATATCTAGCCGCTTACCTCACGGGAGTGTACAGCGCTCACAGACAGATGGCTCCAAAGCCTGACTTATGAAGACTTAGAAAATCTGGTGACTTAGTACCTTACCTATGCTTTAAATATGTCCTGGCATTCTTGCTCCTTTCGTTGTCTGTGGTAATAATCTTCCGTAGTCTAGAATCAAGCATAGACATACAGATACACCCCGCATATATACGTACATACATATATTATATCACACTAGAGAACTGGATCATCTTAACCTAAATTATTTTGAATGTTTAAATAATTCAATTTATTTTTATTTTATTGCTCTAATATTATAAATTAATGTTGGAACGCCGACGCTCCTCTCTCGGAGGTGGGCGCTAATGGCTGCAACCTGCAACACAGACTTAAAAAAAAAAGACTAATGTAGCCTTTAACGAACACAAAAATTTGTAAACCTGTTTTTTGTTCCAATAAAATATTTGATAATATTTGATTTGATTTTGATACTGGTAGCTTTATAAGCTTCATCAATAAGCAATATTTTCAATTAAGTAAATTAAAGAAAATACTCTGCAAGCAAAGTATATCAATGGCTTCAACCACTCATACGTTACTAATCGAATTTCAAACATGTGTGTCAGTTCGTATCGGAGACCATGATTATCTATAGAAACGTGAATTTACTAATCGCAAAAAATCTCTGTGCTGACTTGATAATTGGTCACGACATATTAGACGAGCATTCCTTTCTCGAATTTTCATAATTTTTTTGTTTTTTTAAATAAACACTAAAAGTTGTAGAAGCGTCTGTCCCTGCTGTTCCACTTTTTGTAAATATCAGTCCAAATTGCAAGCCTATTGTATAAAACCATTATAAACCTGGATGTCGTGTCCTTCACGAGTCAATCTGTCTGTGTAGCGTATCACGTGATCACATGCTGTGAACAAGGGTATGTAATGGGAGAATAGTTATAATACTTACGTATGTTAAGTATTTACCTACATTTAATTATTGTAAACGCATTTAATTTTAATTTTATTCTAGCCATTGTTTTATTTTATTCGCACTTAAGCTACTATATTTATAATATTATTAATTTACACATTATATCTGCATAATTTAACGAAATACTGTAATCGTACTTAATCAAAACACAATATTGACACACCTACGAACAAGCTTGTACCTATGTTTCCCAATGCAAAACTTTACTGTGGAATACATAGTTAAAGCGTCGGGTATCCTTAACTTCACTCTGCAATCACACTGTCACAACACCAATTTATCTCGTCGGCTCAGCGTCCGTGTGTCACTCAGGGATCCAGCAGAATATCAGCGTCAGGTATATTTGCCTGACACATGCTGAGTTGGACTCCCATTTGGTGCAACCTTGAGACACGCACCGCACTGTGTACTTCCGTTAGATAGTAATTAGTTTTTAAGTATTTGTCAAAGTGTCACTTTTACTGCGCTATGTATGTTTTTCTTCTTGATACTATATCGGCACCTTGTTTTTTTTTTTTTATAATTATTAAGTATATTTATCTTCTGATTGTATTTTTGTGTGTTGTGCTGTTTTTTGTGTGCACCAAATAAATGGTTTATCTATCTATCTATCTTATCTATCTATCTATTATGATGATATTAAACATGTATTGTATCCCTGCACTCATGCACTCATACCCGCAGTGCACTTAGTTTCGTGTGAACATTTTACTACCATTTTACTAAAACTGATACGAAATCCTAATGTAATTTTGTCATAGTACTAAACCACTTCCCCAATGAGCTTTATGTATTTTTGAGTTATAATATTGTATTTTCTCTGCAAGTGATTTTGTAAATCTTTTCAGAAAATAAATGTCTAAAACCGTAAATCTCACCGCCACAGTGAAAACGATACCAAGTTTACGAGAGTTTTTAGGAGAGATCACAACACTCCTAGCTGATGGCAGTACCAAAGAATGCACGTCCCCCTGGCGAGATCAAGTACTAATTACAAAGAACGCTAATCACAAGAAGCGCCTTGTCATTGATTATTCATTTACGTTAAACAGATGACGACGCATAACCACTTCCTAATATGAATGACCAAGTTTCAAATACTTCGAAGTGTTCTATCTAGAGAGTGGTAGGTATGTTTGCACATTATAGCAAATGGATTCCAAACACACGCTTTAGCAATTAAAAGAATATTCCCACTAATTAAACAAATTGTCGAATATATCAAAGCATTTAGAAACACTGATACACACCGATAGATACTGGCGTTGAAAACTTAGTACCACACTTTTAAAATTGCAATAACTTTTATAATACACATTAAAAAGGATCAATTACAATTTTTTTTATATAAAAACTTTTATAATCTCCTTCTAAAGAAGTGGCTGAAAAAAAAAATACAGGCAATACCAGTTATTAAAATGTAAATAAGGCTAGCATACTCATAAATGTTGTTGGAGTTTTTGTCAGTAAGTTAAAAATGGGTATTTTTTGGTTTTTATCTTTATAAAAGTTAAAAACGTTACTAATGTATAATAAATAATATAATAATAAATACACAGATGGCGTTTAGAACAAGCTCCGCTTAAATACGATATCATTTTCCACAGCTGATTCCAAACGGTAGGTACGTGTTTATGGTCCAGTTCTGGCCTCGGTGCTGGACATAGACCTCCCTCAAAGACAACGAATGGACTTTTTTTGGTTACAATGATGATTATTATAAACACCACGGCGTTAAAGAGAATAATGTTGCTGACACAGTTTCGCGCGTATGCGCTGCTATCGAATCTCGTTCAACAAAACTTGTTTCCATGAATGAGATCGTGTGTCACCTAGGTAGGGTACTAACGAGGATGGTACACTGGACGAGATCTAAGAATCTACCCTATTCTATTGACGAAATCAGAAATATGACCAAGTCTTGTCGTATTTGCTCGGAATTGAAGCCAAGATTCTACAAATCAACCAATCCTGGCCCAAATCTAATTAATGTGACATCTTCATTCAAAATACTAAGTATTGACTTTAAAGGTCTTATACCTTGTAACACAAAGAATAAATACATCCTGACAGTGATCGACGAGTACTGCCGCTTTCCCTTTCCATTTCCATGCTCAGACACGAGCTCGAGAACAGTCATCAAGAATCTCAATGATTTTTGTATGCTATTCAGAATGCCTGCATTCCTCTGATCGTGGAACATCGTTCTTATCACCTGAAGTCAAGCAGTTTCTTCACTCTCGCGGTATTGCAACAAGCCGAACAACGCCGCAATCCATAATAATATATAAGCATAATCCCCAAGGGAACCAAGTAGAGTGCCTTAACTCCACTCTTTGGAAACTTATCCAATTGGCCGTACGATCTTGTAACCTGCCTAAAGAGTAGTGGGAAAGAGCTTTGAACTAGGCTCTACACTCTATTCGCTCCCTACTCTGCACAGCCACTAACTGTACGTGGCACGAGAGGATTTTACACACACGAGGAGGTCCCCGAATGGTGACTCTATAGAATAGAATAGAAAACTTTTATTTCAGACCGGAGTCCATAGGGTTAGTAACAGTTTTACGTAACTTCTAGTGTTGGTAGGTTACAGATATACACTGGAAATTCAGCGTGGAGCTGCATCCACCTCCTCAACATCAAGCAATCCCACCGATCTGCGAACACACTGAGAGTACTGTTGGTGCTGCCGTGAACACGAGTCATCAGGGATGCGCATCTATTCCTAATACTGGCGGTAAAACCATTAATATTATTATCCGCAAACATCCCTGATGCACTACAACGTCACGGGAGCCGCAGCAGTACTCTCAGTGCATTATTGTATTGAACGCGTAGGTCGCTGAATGCCCGCTGAGTGAAGTTGACCCACAGGCTGCACGTGTAGAAGGACTGACAGTAGGCTTTGAAGAGTTTGGCGTTTGGAGTTTGGCTTTGTTACTTTAACTGCCCTCGTACATCGCGCAAACCTGCGGGCCAGCATGTTACAACGGACAGCCAGCGACCTACGCTCCCTTTCAATATCACAATTGTCTATAACATCTTCAGTGACCCAGTGGCCCAGATATTCGAACTTGTCCACCCTTCGCAGGGGTTCTCCACATAGTGCAACATGTGGAATACACGAATATGTACCATTAGTACACTCTTTCAGACGTTATATCTGAACCCATGAGTCACCGCATAATATTCGCATATAGCGATCAGTCGCCCCAGAGCACCGATCGATGGGCTCAGCAAAACCATATCGTTAGCATAACTAATATTGTTAATGCACACCCCGTCAACGTGACATTCGACCCTGGTGCTGCTGAGCTCAAGGATCAGCTGGTTCTTATATAGGTTGAAGAGCCTGGGTGAGCCCTGCCTGACACCGCACTCCAACCGATACACGTCTATAGGTACCTACTTGGTTAACAAACTCAGACCAAGTAAGGATGCGGAGATTCGATTCTAATAAATATCAATCAATAGTAGAACTTACGAGTTGTAGTTCGGTGGGTTCGAACCCAGACAGGCGCTTTACCTTATGTAAATTATTTCAGTACCACTGCACTCAAAACGATGAAGGAAAACATCGTGAGGAAACCGGCATATCCTAGAACCAAAAATTGTTGGGTAAAACCGTTATTTTAAACGTTGAATTGATATTCTTATAACCTAATAATTAATATAAATAATATTGGCAACACCGACGTCAACACTTCATGTAATTTTTATCATATTCATATAAATAATTTTTCCTTTTTTTTAAAGCAGTTTTTATATATATAGTGTAAAACCCCGCAACCAAAGCCCAAATAAATATAATCAGCATCTAAAAATACCAAAGAGATTAAATTGAGTATAATTTAATGTCTTTGAAAAATACACAATGGACCATAATATTCATAAAAAAACTGCCGAACAGGAGGTGACATCTGTCATGTCACCTCCGATATTACAAATTCATTAAGAAATAGAAAAATGAGAAGATGTTGACGAGACAAGCCGCACGTCAAGCACGACCACCACCTCCGGACTCTTCGCTCAGCTCCGCCTCGCCGCCGCCGGTATGCAGTCCCTCTGTGAGCGCTGTGACGACACCGGCCGCGGCAGTTGCGTCGAGCTCGAGCGACGAGTATTTCTCTCCGCCCACGTCGCTACCACCTGCTCGTCGACGGGGAGGACGCCGGCCGCCGGATGGCTTAGGACCTCGAGGCCCAACGGCCTCTGATAGGGTCCCAGCTCCCGGCGGAAGTGTGCAGCGCATGAGATGGACGAGATCCATTAATGAAAATGTCATGCGCTCATACTATGGGGCTACAGAGGGGGGAAACAATCTGACCGCGTACCGTGTTCGGATGCTCTCTCTTTTTCAGGTGCTTGAGCCAGCTGTCAACGTTTCGGCACAACGACTGTCGGATCAGGTGCGAGTCATCCAGCGTAATCATATGTTGGATGACTCTGTACTTGATCGCCTGCGAAGTGAAATGCAGAGTGGCCATATCATCGCCCCCCAGTCGCAGATTGTTGTACATCCGCAGCCCAATACAACATGCTGACGAAGGGAGTAATGATAGGGCTACAAATATAAGTAGCCAGTACAATGAGCAATTGAGGAGTGCTTTGGAGGATGCGATTCAGGAATATCGCTTCATGCCGCCCGAACTTAGGCCACGCTTACCTCGTTTGCCCATGCATAACAAAAATAGGGCGCTGGTGGCGGTCCTGGATTCGCAGTTATCTAACTATTTTGATACCTGCGAAGATCTCACCGATATTCATTCGATTCTGTACTGCGCGACAGTAGCAGCATGTCGTGTAGCTCACGTCAAATTTGCAAATCACACTAGAGCTACACGACCGAAACCAAACGTACCAGCTTGGCAGTGCAGAATTGAACGCCGTATTGGTGGGGCCAGGACGCTCATCGGCGGGGTGCATGTTGAAGAGCCTCCTCGTGGCGCACCCTGGGCAACGTCGGCTCCAATTGCCCACCACGTCTTGGTGGACAATTGGGGCTGGCGGCTAATCTTCAACAAACGGAGAAAGGTCATGGTTCCAATCACCGATCATGCTTGATGGTCGGTGAAGGGAACCGGGCTACAGACGGTCAGTACGTCCACTCCTCCTCTGCTTACAGAGGTAGTTGAGTGGGCGTAGACTGAGAAGGGCCGCCGCTGCGGTGCAGGCGCACCAAAGCGGCGCGTGTTTCTCTCCTTGAGGAGTAGTCCTCGAGGAGAGAACTTTCGGCGGGTTCGCTGAGTCGGGTCGGCCGGACAGCGAACGGAGGCATGTTTAATGCCGCCGCCGGGGGCTTGGCTTAATTGCCTGGCCCAGAGGAAGGCTACCTCTAAGATAAAAAACCACCCAATCCTAAGCTTTGAAGCGCGGTGAGAGGATGCATGGCTGGAGGGAGTCCAGTCGTTAGCGCTTCCCCTGCAGAGCACCTGCCGCACTCTGCAGTATGTAGGCTTACCGGGCATCTAGGCTCTGCCCGGTGGACATAAAAAACCTATATCTACTCGTGGGATTACATATGGACAACAAACAAAAAAAAAAAACTAAATTGCCGATCGTGTTGGTCGAGCAGATGGGTGTCCTGTCAGGTGCGGTGTCAGACTCTGACACCGCATCTGAGAGGATGAGTGTGGCGAGTGTGGCGAGCGTAAGCTCAAAGCGCTCGCGGACTGAGGAGGAGATGTTTGAGCGTCCTTCAAAATTTTGGAGGAAGTGCTCAAACAAAGAGGACGAGAGGCGCGCGGGGTTGACAGGCCTCTCTTCTAGCGAGGAGAACCTGCCAGCCAAGGCGGGCAGAAGAGGGCGAGGTCGCGCAATCGGTGGAGCGTCAGCTCCTTCGACGTCGCGTGACTCTCTAGGGCGCTTTCTCAAGCGCCCCGACATGCCGGCACCCACCGGAGGAAGGGACCCGGGGACCAAGCAGGTGGAGTGCGCTTCTAGCCAAAGCTCCACTTCTTTGGTCACCACAAGGGAGACGAGCGACCTGGAGCCCCTTGTGTCGGACCTAAGCGGGGGCTCCACTATGTCCCTGCTGGGAGCCAACAAGGCGGAAGCGAACGCCGCCAAGCGGGCGCAAAGAAAGGCTGTCGCGGCTGACGAAGTCAGCGAGTTGGCCCGACAGGCCCGAGAGCGGCGATCCACTCGGATGGCTGCCGGGGAGAGCGCATCAGCGGTGGCGCTCAGCCGCCAAGTTATGGACGGCGTGGATGTCGTCCTGAAGGTTGCCACCAAATCGGGCAGCCTGAAGGGCACGTTCACGCGCGCCCTAAAAGAGGCGGCTGAAGACATCAGGGAGGCGGTTGGGGTCCTCGTTACTCGTACGAGCACGGAGGAGACGGCGAAGCTATGGGAGGAGAATGGCCGTCTCCGATCCGAGTTGGAGGACCTCAAGCGGCAGTTCGCTGCCCAGAGGGCAGCTTCCACGGCCCCCTGCTCCTCTTCCTCCACAGCCTTGCCGTTGGCTTCATCGGTCCCGTCGTCGACACCTGCACTTGCGGATGCGGAGATCGAAAAGATCGCGCGCATCTGCATGATGCAGTGTGGAAAGATGGTGGGTGCCCGAATGGAGGGCATAGAGGCAAGGCTCCTCCCGGCTGAGACCCTCCGCCCACCGCTCGCTGCGGACAAGCGGAGGAAGGAAGGGCCCGCTAAACAGGGGCCAATTACCGTGGCTGCAGCGTCAATACGAAACGGGAAGGGGCAGGTAAAGCCCGCGGAGGGATCCAGAGCGCTCACTTCCCAGGCGGCTGCGCCACCGGCGGCCTCGCCCGGGCCTACCACGGAGGCCTGGACGACGGTCGTCAAGAGGGGCCGCCGCAAGGGGAAGATGGCGCCGCCGGTACCCGCTAAAGCACCGGCACCGAAGAAGGCCCAGGGACCGCCTAAGGTCAGAGCCCCACGTTCCGCGGCTGTAGTAATTACGCTGCAGCCCGGAGCCATCGAAAGGGGCGTCTCATACAAGGCGGTCTTAACGGAAGCGAGGGCCAAGGTCGCGTTCCACGACCTTGGAATACCGTCCGGCCTCAGAATGAGGCCGGCGATTACGGGGGCGCGACTGCTGGAGGTGTCGGGTGCCTCTAGCGGTGAAAAGGCGGATATCTTGGCCGCCAAACTGCGAGAGGTACTCAACCCGGAGGACGTCCGGGTGTCCAGGCCGATGAAGACCGCTGAGCTGCGCGTCGATGGCCTGGATGACTCGACGACCTCAGCCGAGGTCGTGGCGGCCATGGCCCGAGTCGGCGGATGTTCGCCCAGTGACGTACGGACGGGTGAGATTCGCGTCGACGCTTCCGGGCTCGGCGCGATCTGGGTGCGGTGCCCGGTGGCGGCGGCGAACAAAGTTGCCGACGCTGGGCGTTTGTTGGTGGGGTGGGTGGCAGCGAGGGTGAAGCGGCTGCAACCCAGGGCCTTGCGGTGCTACCGTTGCTTCGACATTGGGCATGTCAGAGCACGGTGCACCGCCGAAATAGACCGCAGCGAGCAGTGTTATCGCTGCGGTCAGGCCGGCCACAAGGCGGCCCAGTGCTCCGCGGCGCCAAACTGCAGCCTATGTACAGCTGCAGGGAGACCCGCCGGGCACAGAGCAGGCGGAAAAGCTTGTGGCGCGCCCGCCAACAAAAAAAGGAAGAATAGGACTGCCAAGGCTGCCGGGGGCTCTTTACCCCCCCCTCAGCCTGGCTGCCCTGCGGTCGACTCCCGGCCTAGGAATGGTATGGAGGGAATGGATTGCGCATAATTGCGCTCTACCATTTCCTCCAAGGCAATATCAACCACTGTGCCAGAGCTCAGGATCTCTTGCTCCAGAGCATGGCAGAGTGGTCGATTTACGTGGCTGTGGTCGCCGAACCGTACTTTGTCCCCCCCAGGGATAACTGGGTGGGAGACCTGGATGGTTTGGTGGCCATCATTGGCGGGGCTCTTGTCAACCCGTCTCGAGGTCACGGCTGGGTAGCCGCCCTCGCGGACGGCATTGGTACGGTTGGGGCGTATTTTTCGCCCAACAAGAGTCTCGCCGACTTCGAGAGGTTCCTTGTCGAGTTGGGTGCCGTCGTGGGCCGACTCCACCCTCGTCCTGTGCTGTTGCTTGGGGATCTCAACGCCAAGTCTGCGGCGTGGGGATCTCCTGTGACCGATGCTAGGGGCGAGGTGCTGGAGGAGTGGGCGGTCACGACTGGCTTGACCGTCCTAAATCGGGGCTCAGTCCACACGTGCGTGCGGCAGCGGGGCGGCTCTGTAGTGGACGTCTCGTTCGCTAGCCCCGCTGTAGCAAGCCGTGTCCGTGACTGGCGTGTCGTCGTGGAGGTGGAGACGTTGTCGGATCACCGATACATCCGTTTCGACGTCTCCGCCCAGACCAGCGGCGGCCGCAGTTCGATGGCCCCGCGAATGGACGGTCCACGCTGGGCGCGTAAGCGTATCGACAGGGAGCTTCTCGAGGAGGCCGCTATTGTCCAGGCCTGGTTCCGGGAATCGGCAACGAACGGACCCATCGACGTCGAGCAGGAGGCGCTGTGGTTCCGCGGGGCGATGACGCAAATCTGCGACGCGTCCATGCCCCGGGTCCACGCACAGTCAGCAAGGCGCCAGGTGTACTGGTGGACCGCCGAAATCGCGCAACTGCGCGTCGCGTGCGTGGCGGTTAGACGCCAGTACACCCGATACCGGAGGAGACGTCGACGGGTCCCTGACGAAGAAGCCGCGCTGTATGAGGTGTACCGCGCGGCGAAGGAGGCTCTGTGGCTGGCCATCGGCGAGGCGAAATCGCGAGCCAGGGAGGAGATGTTGGAGACTCTAGACGGGGATCCGTGGGGGCGCCCTTATCGCGCGGTCCGAGGGAAACTTCGAGCCGCGGCGCCCCCACTTACGGAGAGTCTCCAACCCGAGCTGCTGGAGGAAGCAGTCGCAGCCCTCTTCCCGGCGAGAGCGGAGCACAGTCCGCCGCCGATGGCTGTGCCCACAGCCGCGGAGCCTACAGGAGAGAACGCCAACAACGTCCCAGAGGTGACACAGGCAGAGATGGGGGCAGCCGTGATGCGGCTCCGGGCCAAGAACGTGGCCCCGGGGCCCGACGGGATCCACGGCTGCGTGTTAGCCCTCGCTCTGAAGGAGCTTGAGCCCCAACTGAGGGGACTCTACACAGCGTGTCTTGGGCGGGGCCAGTTTCCCACTTTGTGGAAATCTGGTCGTCTGGTCCTGCTCAGGAAGGCGGGGCGCCCTGCCGACTCGCCGTCCGCGTACCGGCCCATAGTGCTGCTAGACGAGGTGGGCAAGCTGTTTGAGCGTATTATCGCAGCCCGCCTCGTCGGCCACTTGTGCAGAGAGGGGCCGGACCTGGACGACAACCAGTTTGGATTTCGGCATGGGCGCTCCACCATCCACGCTGTGTCGCGGGTGAGAGTCCTGGCGGAGGAAGCGGTGTCCCGGGGCGGGGTGATGTTGGCGGTGTCCTTGGACATCTCCAACGCCTTCAACACCCTGCCCTGGAGTTGTATTCGGGAGGCACTGCGCTATCATCGGGTGCCTCCCTACCTCCGCCACATCGTTGGGGCTTATCTGTCGGAGAGGTGTGTCACCTACGTGGGACGTGATGGCGGAAACCAGCGCCGCATGTTGTGCGGTGTTCCGCAGGGTTCGGTCCTAGGGCCGCTCCTGTGGAACATCGGGTACGACTGGGTGCTGAGGGGCGAGCTCCAACCGGGCGTAGACCTGACGTGTTATGCAGATGACACGCTGGTCACTGCCCGGGGGAGCTCGCACAGGGAGGTAGCGTTGCTGGCCACGGCCGCGGTCTCATATGTGGTAGGCCGCATACGTCGCCTAGGCTTGGAGGTGGCCCTCAGCAAGTCGGAGGCCATGGTGTTTCATGGCCCCCGGCGGGCGCCGCCGCCCAGCTCACACATCGTGGTCGGGGGGGCTCGGATCGCTGTCGAGTCCACCATGAAGTATTTAGGATTGGTGCTCGACAGCCGGTGGAACTTCGAGCCTCACTTCCGACGGCTGGCGCCCAAGTTGCTGAGCGCGGCTGGCGCGCTCGCAACGCTGCTTCCCAATCTGGGGGGCCCGAGCACCGTCTGTAGGCGGCTCTACGTGGGGGTCGTGCGATCCATGGCCCTGTATGGGGCCCCGGTGTGGGCCTCTGACCTGACGGCCGGCAGCATCGCTGTTTTGCGAAAGCCGCAGAGGGCGATGGCCGTCAGAGTCATCAGGGGGTATCGCACGATCTCCTACGAGGCGGCTTGCGTACTGGCCGGATCCCCGCCCTGGGACCTCGAGGCGAAAGTACTCGCGTCGTTGTATCGGTGGCGCGAGGAAGCGAGGGCGCGGGGCGAGGGACCGATGCAGCGACACATAGAGCTGCGTCGGTCTCAGCTTCGCGAGGTCCTGGTGGCGGAATGGCGGGACAGGCTTTCACGCCCTACCGCCGGCCTCGTCACCATCGAGGCGGTCCGGCCGGTGCTCGAGCGCTGGCTCGGGAGGAGGCACGGCTCCCTGTCGTTTCGGGTGACGCAGGTGCTCTCGGGGCATGGTTGCTTCGGGAAGTACCTGTGTCGTATAAACAGGGAGCCGGACGCCCGGTGTCACCACTGCGTCGACTGCCGGGAGGACACGGCGCGGCATACGCTGGCAGAGTGTGCCGCTTGGGAGGAGCCGCGCCGTGCCCTCATCTCAGAAGTAGGCAGTGACTTGTCGCTGCCGGCCGTAGTCGAGTCGATGGTCGGCAGCGACGAGTCCTGGGACGCGGTGGTTTCCTTCTGTGAGACAGTCGTCTCGCAGAAGGAGGCTGCGGAAAGGGAGAGGGAGATCTCGTCCTCTCACCCGGCCCGCAGAAGGCGCACCGGGCGTCGGCGGAGGGCGGACAACGCCCTCTTCCAGCCCCCCTAAATGGGTCCAGGGGCGACGGACTCGGGGACGTCCGTCGCCCCCCCCACACACCAGGACCCGAGGTGGTGGCGCGTAGTGTTCCACGCGCGCCCCTCTTAGACGTCGCGGGGGGAGTCAAACACCTCACTCCCCCCCCAGACCCGAAGAGGCCCGCAGTGGCGGGCCGGCACCAGTCGGGGGTTGTGGAAGGATCGTATGTTCCCGCGACCCCCGGCGTAGGTGTGAGATGGAACACCGGGGTGGTTTTTAGTCAGTAAGAGTCTGACAGACCCCGTCGCCCGCCCTAGGGCGGCGGACATCCATGAGGATTTTCCACCCCGGAAACAAAAAAAAAAAAAAAAAAAAAAAGGACGCTCATCGGCAAACTAATCTGCTTCAAGGAGGGCAATACTCGCCCTAGAGTGATGCGCTTTGTGAGACGGGCATTCTCAGGGACTGATATCAGTCCCCAAGACTATATGTCTTGTGTCACAGAGCGCATCGACTTCCTGAAGCAGAAAGTGTATGCATGGGCAAACCGTATTCGTCGGTATAGGCGGCGAGTAGAGCGATACACTCAGAATCGCAACTTCCAGAGCGATGAAAGGTGGGTTTATAGGGGTTGGGAGCGACCGGACCATGGTGTGACTGAGACGTGCCTACCGGATGATGATGCCATGTGTTCCTTCTGGCGCAGCATCTGGTCGGTACCTGTCAGTCACACCGAAGGTGATTGGACTCGGGAAGTCGAGCGAGCCTGCGATCCGATACCAGAAGTGGGGGCTATTACCATCTGCCCCCAAGATGTAGCTCGTGCAGTCCGTCCACTACCCAATTGGAAGTCTCCAGGGCCGGATGGACTGCACAACTTTTGGATTAAATGGTTCACAAGATCGCACGCTCGCTTGGCATCTCAGTTTCAGACTACTTTGGAATCTGGTTCGCTACCCCAATTCCTAACGACAGGAATTAGTTACCCACCTGCTCCATAAATCAGGTAGCACCGCGGAACCCAAGAATTATAGGCCGATCACGTGTTTATCGACGGTCTATAAAGTTCTTACATCCATTTTGAGAGCTAAAATTAACAAACATAAAGACACCAACTCCATCATGTCTGCCTCTCAAAATGGATGTAGGAATAGGTCCCGTGGTACTAAGGAGCTACTCCTCATTGATGTGACCATTAGCCAACAGGTTCGTCGTTCCCGAAAGGATCTGTCGACATGTTGGATAGATTATAAGAAGGCCTATGACTCGGTGCCGCATACATGGCTCGTGACAGTAGATACAACTCTTCGCACCTTCCTAATGTCATGTATGCGGCAATGGAGGACGGTCCTTCACTATCCAGGATGTCGAATTATTCATGGGAATAGCGAACCGATAAGGATCGAGCGAGGCATATTTCAGGGCGATAGTTTGAGTCCACTTTGGTTCTGCTTAGCCTTGAATCCTCTAAGCACATTGCTGGAGGATTCAGGTCTAGGCTATCGGTTGAGGAGAGGTGGTCAGGTTATATCGCACCTCCTCTACATGGATGACCTAAAACTCTTTGCCCCCAACAATTTGCAACTGATGGAGCTACTGAAAGTAACTCAAACTTTCAGTAGCGCCATCAGGATGGAATTTGGTGTGGATAAATGTGCGGTCATGCATGTAAAGCGAGGGGAGATTGTTGAATCCGTGGGAACCCAACTCTCGGATTCCACAAACCTTAGAGCCCTCTCCGCATCCGAAACCTATAAGTATTTGGGTATGTCGGAAACGTTAGGCATCAATGTTACTGACATGAAGCAATCGTTGAAGGAACGCTTCTTTGGACGCCTGAAAAAAGTACTTAATAGTCTTCTATCAGGCGGAAACAAGGTGCGCGCCTTCAACGGTTGGGTCATGCCGGTTTTGATGTACTCTTTCGGCATACTCAAATGGACTCAGACCGAACTCGACGCCCTGGATAGGAGGGTCCGTACGCTGCTGACCGCAAATCGAATGCATCACCCACGATCATCGGTAATGAGGCTGTATATCCCGCGAAAGTGTGGAGGTCGAGGCTTTTTAAACGCTAAGACCCTCCACAATCGCGAGATATGCAGTCTCAGGGAATATTTCCTAGAAACCGACGTGGGCATGCATCGAGATGTAGTCACGGTGGACAAGGGCCTCACCCCGCTCTCCTTGGCTAAAGAGAACTGGCGCAAACCTGTAGTGCTTGACACTAATAATCGCATGGAGGTATGACAGAGTAAGGAGCTCCACGGACGCTTTTTCCGGACCCTACATGGACCGGATGTAGATCTACTAGCGTCCGTTGCCTGGCTGCGTTTCGGTGACCTCTTTGGAGAAACCGAAGGTTTTGTCTGTGCAATTATGGACGAAGTTATGATGACGAACAATTACCGGAGATTTATAGTGAAAGACGGCACGGTTGACATCTGTCGGGCATGCCACCGGCCGGGAGAATCAATCAGGCATATCATCTCCGGGTGTTCTCGTCTAGCTAACGGAGAGTACTTCAACCTTGTGGCCAGGATAATCCATCAGCAGCTTGCTCTGAAATACAACCTTGTGGAATCGGAGGTACCGTACTACAGGTATGTGCCCGACCCAGTTCTCGAAAATGGTAATATCACATTGTACTGGGATCGATCCATCATCACTGACAGGACTATTGTTGCCAATAAGCCTGATATAGTGTTGGTGGATCGATTGGAGCGACGCGCAATGATTGTTGACATAACCATCCCGCATGATGAGAACCTCGTGAAAGCCGAGAAAGATAAACAAATCAAGTATCTTGACTTGGCTCACGAGGTTATCGACGTTTGGGATGTGGACTCAGCGGTCATTGTGCCGATAGTCGTGACAGCCAATGGGCTAATACCCAAGAGCCTCGACCAACACCTAAGGAGGCTCTCGTTAGGCAGCTGGATCAAGGGCTTGATTCAGAAAGCGGTACTTCTGGACACGGCCCGCATTGTTAGGAAGTTTCTCTCTCTGGAGCCCTGACCGCCGGTAGCTTGGACCCTGTTCCCGATACCGATGGGCTACTATTTTTTATATTTTTAAATGTTTTTGGGATCTTTTTGTTTATAAAAATATTTAAAAATGTAAGTAATTGATATGTATGTAAATGAAATAAAGGAAATATAAATAAAAAAATAAAAATAGTAAAAATAATAATTAATATCAATTCAAAATCAGAAAGATCAATTAGATTAATAGCACCGCGTAATAAAAAGATCACAATGGGAATTTTCCGCTGAGCAACTTTAAAAGTTCTGATAGTTTTAAAAAACACCTAAAATTAAAAAAAGACGCGAATAGTTTAAAAGTTAAATACTTATATTTGTTTAAAAAAAATACAAAATCAATAATTGTTTATTTCTCTAACATAAACTAAACAGTTTAGTGATTGGAGCCTCCCTAATGCCTGTATTGGGAGACTCCGCTCTTCCATACCGTGTATACACGACACGTGTGTAAATATTGCGGTTTGTAAACTCATTACGAGGCGAGGTAGTGCAGTCAAACGCACATCAGTGGTGATCGTTTGACCTTGAATTTTGAGCGTCTTTATTTCGTAAGCAAGGTAGGATGATTTTTGCAAATAGTTACCTCTGACGTACGATAGACTGTATAAAATTGTAGATTAGGTGCGGTTGTTTCCCGGATCGGTGTAGTAAATTGTTATTGTTGTTTTTATTACGTTTTTAGAAGTAATTTCGTATGTCACAAAATCTTTACATCTGGAAAAAAACAATAAAAAAAAAAACACATACACAACACTTTGTAAGTTCCTTCTTATAATAACACAAAGTAGGACACTGCGATTATCGGTGTCCAATTGACGCAGTTAATCTATTTAAGTAAAAACACGATTGCCTCCTACGAGTACATAGGTTCACTGCACAAATTGGTGAAAAAGATCACTGTTTTTGTAGGTAAGTCTACAGTTTATGCTAATAAAATTGTATTCTTTTCTAAAGAAAATGTTAAATACCGTTATATCACGTATAAACTTTCGATGAACCGATCATAGTAAAATTTGAGAAACAAGTACATCCTAATGGCTAGTGCTAATTTTATATGAAAAAAAAAACGTGTGCGGTCGGGGTACTTCCGCCAGGAGGAACCGATACTCGCACGCAGATTTCATTTCATTTATAATTCATAAAACAATTTACCTTGTGTTGAATATATAATACACATGCAATTTACATCCAAATACAGAGAAATATAATAATAATAATAATAATACGCCACTGCCGTATCTCTACGTTGACGTCGTGGTGGTGCTTGCGCGCTCCAAACCCTAGGTATGTGCAGGTAAAGTTAACTTTGCCGAAAAAAGTCTAGGGCGAGGAGCCAGACAAAGAGAGATACATAAACCCGCAGGGCAGCATGTAGCGAGCTGTTGGGCAGTGGCCCCACGGACCCTATCTCCCGGGAGAAGTCATGTTCTTCATCTCTGGCTCGCCTTTATTGGCCGGCTGGAGTGAACACTAAAGAGGGACTGCCGGTCGATTCTGTAAAAATCTCACCGTGAAGTGAACACTTAGGTGAAGTGAGCGTGGAGTGAGCTGCCAGTGTCATCCCACTGATGCTAGGGATTGACCTAGCATTACATTTACAATCATAATCGAGATTACATTTATATTTTTTAATGTTAGTTCTGTTGGTCATTTTATATTATTTAAAAGCTACTATTTAAGTGCCTAAACATTAGTTTTTACGGGTTTTAGAAATACAACAGCTAAACAGAAATTCAGTAAGAAACTCAAATAAGTTATTTTTTATCCTAAACTAGCTACTAAAGAAAATGCGCATGGACATTGTTTGTTATTAGGGCACTATTGTTTAATATGAGTACTGTTGTCGTTTTCGTGGTTTTCCAGGTTGCTAAAGCCAAAAGTGAGGTCAAAATGAAAATCAAAGTTGGCTTACCGTCATCTTTGATTTTCATTTAAAAAAAACATATTTGACTTTGAGTGTTGCTGTTTTATAAAAATAAAAAAAACTCTAAATATTTAGACACTTAAATACTAGCTTTGAAATTATATATAATTATCAACAGGAATAAGATTAAAAAATATAATTAAAATCTCGATTATGATTGTTTATGTAATGCTTGGTCAATCCCCAGGAACAGTGGGACTACCTACACTGACAGCTCACTCCACGCTCACTTCACCTAAGTTTTCACGGTGAGATGGTAACAGAATCGCACTGCAGAGCTCCTACCTCATTCTTGCCTTTATGGGCCGGCTTGAGTGGAGATTCGCAAGGAGTATTATTATATAATATATGTAGAAGAATACGTTCAAATTGCAATATTACTCATCCCCCATAGCAAATAGCGTGATAGTTTATAGCCTGAACAAACTTATAGGAAATATCTATGCAAAATTTGAACAAAATCTATCTAGTAGTTTTTGCGTGATGCTGGCACATATATTTAGACAAAAGATAAACAGACGAAATTAAAAAGTAAAAATTTTCGGCATTACTATCGTTCCCAGACCTGGTAAGGGGTCAATTCACTTAAAGAAGATGCATAATATGATTTTAGGAGTATTTATAGAATATTAAATATTAAAAATGTTTCTCAAGCGTTTTGAATATTAACTAGACTGTAATTAACATATTATGCGCTTGATGGTTGGCAGTGAAAGACTCACGAACCTACTCGTAAGTCCAAATGTCCTTTCTTTGGTATTGTTCGTCGAATCGTTGAACTCGTTAATTAAGGTCTGAGTTGAGCTGCACGATTACTGACACATGCGTGCACTGACTGGACAGGTCCACTCAATCTGTGTGGTTTTTCCTCAAAAGACCATTTCAGACACTACATCTACACGGTCTTTATATGATCTGACCAAGATTATGTCTGTACTTTAAAAGAGACTGTGACCTCTGAGTTTGTTTCGGCATTTCTTCTCAGAGTAGTCTGACAGGAAACGCCGACCTCATCTAGATTTTAAAATATGATTGACGTGTAAAAGTGTTTGTAAAAACCTACTTACAGAAAATAAAATCATATAGTTTATTTATCATTTATGATATGCGGACGATACGCGATAGCGAGGAAGAGATGGTGAATCTGCTGAAACGTATACAAGCAGAGAGCGCTAAACTTGGACTTAAGATCAACCATGTAAGTAAGTATTGTTGGTAGACCGTGCTCATCTTCTTCCGAGCTCAAATCTACTCGACGGCTATGAAAGTCAGCGACTTTGTGTATCTTGGGTCTTTGATCACGAATGAGGGCAGCTGCCTTGAGTTAGTCCGCCGTAGTACTAGTATAGCCAAAAGTGCAATGATCTAGTTTATTTCATCTTTTTATATGGCGCGGAAGAGAGGTGCATTAAAAGCCGCGAAAGCAGTAAGATCGACGCTTTGGAGATGTGGTGTTGGCGGAGGTTACGTCGTATACCATCCACCGCCATGAGACCGAATGAATCCATACTGGAGGAACTCAACATCACTAAGCGGCTATCTAAAATTTGCCAGGAACGTGCCCTCAGCTTTTTCGGACTTATCATGCGTAGTCTGGAAAAGCTTATGATACTGGGCCGGGTGGAAGGACAACGCGCTCAAAGCAGAGAATTTAATTTCATTTAATTCATAAAACAATTTACATTGTGTTGAATTTATAAATACACATGCAATTTACATACAAATACAGAGAACTATGAATTATTCATTAAAATTTCAAGTAAAATTCAAGTATAGTAAGTGTAGTATTATAAGTTCAAGTGTAGTCAGTTTTAAATATAATGTCAAACAGTTTTAAATATAATGTCAAACAGGTTTAAAATATAATATCAAACAGTTTTAAATATAATGTCAAACAGGTTTAAAATATAATATCAAACAGTTTTAAATATAATGTCAAACAGTTTTCAGTAGAATTTCAAGAGGTTTTAAATATAATGTCAAAACAAAAATCATTCATCATTTATTATTGTGTGACATTAAACAACATAACAATTATTTGTTTTAAACAAGTGGGTGTTATAAATCAGGATCTTTAGATCAGAAGGCAACTTATGAAATATCTATACAGCTAGGTACTTCGTACCGGCAAGATGGTCAGACGCGATCAAGAAGGCTGTTGGAGGCAGCATCTACCGAGCGGTCCACACTGCAGAATACCGCATAACTTGGATACGCGTCGTATGTGGTCACGATCCTCAGCATTGAGGGTACGACGAAGAAGAAGAATGAACATGATATTTAATCATTGATTAATGTATCAAGCTAATTTTTAAATCAATAGAATACGTCAGTCTTAAATTTATGTCATGGCGGCGCCGCCGTCTTTATTTTTCATAATCATTATCATTATCCGTCATTGTCATGCATTTGTCATATGTCCTATTTATGCTTTGCACAGAGCTATAACAAACACAGAGGGAGGCATTAAAAGGTAAACAATGAAACATTCTGTGTGTTAGAAAGAGTACGCTTTAGTACATATCGCTCGTTGCCAAATAGGGTGACGTAACTAAAAATTCTGTCATTTTGAGTTAAGTAGGTGAACGCAGCAAATTTTATTATTTTTGTTATAAAAACGACATTCCACTAAAGCCGAAAAATGAGGGAGCTTGAAAGATGTGAGTGAATTAAGCTTCATCGGACTACTTTTAAACTTTTAAATCATCATACCCAAAACTTGCTCTTTTTGAATTATGTCAAGCTTTTCCCAAATGAACGATATACAAGGTGATTGAAAGATGGGTGCAAAGCTTTAAGGCGAAGATAGTACAGACAGTTTAGAACAATTTAAGCCATGGTTGTCTTAGACGAAGTCTTACCATTTTTTTTTAACCTAATTTTTAAGATTTTTTTCGAAAATTGCCAAAATTTTAACTAAACTGGTAATTTAATTTTGCCATTTAAATTTAATTATGCCATTAGATATTTTTTTTATGTAGACACTAGACGATTCCTAAGAAGTGATTGTTACATTGTAGCATACACAGTTTTGCATGTTATCTTTAGCATAAAACCAGTGTAAACAATTTTTGGACAACCAATAAGAATAAATAAACGATCCTGGTGACCCCAGGCTCATATGTCATATTTTTGGAATCGTCTCCTTGAGCCTTTTATTTTGACGTAACCTCACACTATTCGATTAGGAATTTCGTTCAAAATTATTCGGATTGCGATTGAAAGTGAAGTGCGTTACGCTAGGCGGTCTCCACAAACCTAACGACATGTAAATCCAGACTAACGTCTGGATGCTATTAGAAAATAAAGTATCCTAGACACATAGAGCATAAGTATGTACCATACAAAGACATGCGCCAAAAACATAACCCTTCTGGTCAGGCGGGGTTGTCTTTGACAATATCTATTTTATTTATAGCTCTGTGGTGCTTCGTGTGACAGCATAATTTTTGTTTAGTTGTGATTTCCTGTGATTTGTTCAAAAATATGATTGCTTGTGTTTCTGGTAAACTTTTTTGGCATTTCTGAGTGACTTCGCCTTTCTCGGACTATGAATCCTCGCATTGCAGTTTACTTCGGGTGCAATATCAATACTATAACTCACATCTCGGACCATTCTGATCTTGCCTGGTTTCCAACAGAGATCCAACGTTCTATAAATTGGGGCATAGCAAATGATACATTTGGGATACAGTCATTAGATTTGAGTGAAATTCAATCTGTTGGAAGACAGTGAATTACTCCCCGACCGACAGGTTTTGGGAAGGGTCGTAGTCCCTTCACAAAGTTTTACGACGAACAAAAACATATAGGGCTATGAAACACTATTAAAGCTTCATAATACATTTTGTTTTATTTGTGTTCATTCCTGGGCCACCTTGTATGGGACAGTTATCCATCTCCTTTACAATACAATAATGGCAGCTTGTATAAATTGTTTGTCTCTATTGCAACAATCGTCGCGTCGTCATCGAGTGCTGTGAAAATAGTACCAGTCTACTAAGTCAACACGGTACAGCAACGGCAGGAATAGCTGCTCATCGATTAAAGAGCACAGACATGTAGTTAGGTACACCACCACCTACTTACATTGCGCCAGTCATGATTACGTCATACGTTACGAGGAAAGCCTATAGATAGCTACTATGAGTAGGCTGGTAGCAAAAAAGCCAATCGTAAATTTGATTTGTCACGAAATTGATAAGATAGGTATTAAATAAAAATTATATGAATAACTGCATGATATCACCAAACTTTTTGTGGAACAGAAACTTAAAAAAACTCTTTAAAAAATTAAAAATATTACCACTGCCATCTTTATGTATATTTGAAATCTGTCTAATAACATAAAAAACATAGCTTTATTTCAAGTACATAATGATGTTGTAATAAGAAAACGTCGAAATATCCACAGATTATGAATGTGTACCCCAGCAAAGAATTAAACTATTTTCCAATAATGTTTACTGTATGACAATCCATGTTTATAATAAATTACCTAATGTTTTTAAGAATCTTAACTTCATGACATTTAAAAAAAAATACTTCCTATTGCATAAGTGTTACTACTCAACAAATGAGTTTTTAAATGAAAAATTTGATTCCAAATTTAAATTAGATGACGACTTGCCTTTATAACCCTAATGATTGAATAGAATTTATTATGACATTGTATTAAATAATTCTTTACATTGTATTTAATTTAATAATTCTTGACACTATACTCCTTGACGTTGTATTTGATAGTAGTTAACGTTTTCCTTATCCTTGACATTGTATGGTTTCAACAACTAATTTTAATAAATTGTAATTTTAATAAATATTTGTACGCTGGAAACAGCAGAATATTATGGACGTCATATTATGTGAAACACCTTTGCAACAACAATATTCTAACAAATAAATTTTAAATAAATAAATTATAATAATACAATTTACTCGATAAAGAAATCTCTCGAAGTTATCTCTAATTTCCATGCATTTTCAATTTGTAGAAGAAGAAAAAATTAAATAATAATATTTTATTTGGGACACGCTCAGGCAATACAAACAAGTAACATTAAAAATACCAAGAACATATAAAATAAAATAAAAGGCCTGTGCGAGACCAATAAAGGCTCCTATCTCAGCAAAATGCTGCAATATTTAAAAATAAATACCGCAGCGCTGGTATTCTGATAGGGCCCGATTTGATTGATTGCCCGATTGTACTTATTATAACATTATATGATAATTATGCAAGTAATAATTGTGCAGGTGTTTTAGGAATTCCGTTTTATTTTTGGATTTTTTATAACCCTTTTAGCACTTACATTCTACGTTTTTATTGCGACGAAAAAGTCGTCTCCCGTCGCATGTTGTGGGAACTACAAGAACATTAATTATATCTCATAAATCGGGGCTGTGCAAGGGTACCTACGCGAGTATGGTAATTTTTCTGCCTCTATGCGCATCCGGCACAAATCCAGATGTTGAGAAAAACTACGCCCGACTCGGGGACGCGAGCTTTGAACCTTGGACCCCACGCTCAGAAGCAGCGCTTGCGAGGTTGTGACCCTTAGAGCAGAGGGGCAATTCCCGTATTTTTTAAAACGTTCGAATTCTAATATCACTATCAACCTATCAAAAAATACCTGTAGTTTTCATAGATTTTTGACATTGATTGTCGCTAAGATGAGATTGCGCATTTTGAACGTTTTTAATTGCGAGAATTGGACCTCTGTTTGTTTTAATGACATCGCAATATCTAGCTGAATCTATTTATAACTTAACTTACAAATGCCTAGATTACTTATCTGCGTTAGATAATCGATGGCCTAAAGTTTATAAGCCGCGGCACATTGCCGGTCAGTACTTTGTGAATCGTAGGAGCAGGAGCTACTACCCTATAAAATGGCGCGCGTAAGTGCAATTTAATTTTACTTTATCTCGTAAATATTTTTCCAATAAAACATCCGATTGTTCATAAAATTGTGTCTGGATTTAGAAGTTGACTCTAGATGTGTGATTTTTTTAAATTACATATTTTTCTAGCTTTACTTACCTACTTAGAATTGCTGAATTAGGTAAACCGGTAATTAATTATTATGATTCGATGGTAGGTGCTTAGTTAAGTAACTAGGAATAAAAAACAAATAGTTCCTACATAGTTCTTACTTAATATAGGCAGTACATACTAAACTTTTGTTTTTACTAGACTTTCGTTATTTGAACTTCGTGGTAGTGGAGGTACTCGATTATTTGAACTTAATAATAGTGTAGGTACTCTATTATTTGAACTTAATGGTAGTGTAGGTACTCTATTATTTGAACTTAATGGTAGTGTAGGTACTCTATTATTTGAACTTAATGGTAGTGTAGGTACTCTATTATTTGAACTTAATGGTAGTGTAGGTACTCTATTATTTGAACTTAATGGTAGTGTAGGTACTCTATTATTTGAACTTAATGGTAGTGTAGGTACTCTATTATTTGAACTTAATGGTAGTGTAGGTACTCTATTATTTGAACTTAATGGTAGTGTAGGTACTCTATTATTTGAACTTAATGGTAGTGTAGGTACTCTATTATTTGAACTTAATGGTAGTGTAGGTACTCTATTATTTGAACTTAATGGTAGTGTAGGTACTCTATTATTTGAACTTAATGGTAGTGTAGGTACTCTATTATTTGAACTTAATGGTAGTGTAGGTACTCTATTATTTTACGCACATAGTTCTTGTGGTTCTGTATTTGGGGTTCAAAACAGAGTCAAATGTCTTAGAAAGATCTAAGAATATCTATGTGAATCACTTTATACTTTTTGCATTAAAATAACATAACATGGGGCGGGAGGGGCTCGTGGCTAAATAATAACAACCGTATGGATCGATGGAAGGTTAAGCTACGCTTAGCACGGTCGGTGCGTGGATGGGTGACCATCCATTACATATCGCGACCTCTCCGTGCTTCGGTAAGCACGATAAGCCGTTACTCCCAGCTCCCATTCGTAGATCCTTGACAGTCGTTACAAGTAGTCAGAAGCCAAAAAGCCTGACAACCAGTCTTACCAAGGGGTATCGTATTACTCAGTAACTGGGTAGAGGTTAGATAGGCAGTCGCTCCATGTAAAATATTCAGCTGCAACCGGTTACACTAGAAGGCAACCTCAATATAGTTGGAAAAAGGCTAGGCCGATTGATTGAGTACACTACAAATTACAATCCTTAAAATCGTTTGGTCTTGAACATAAAATAAGTTGAAATAACCATAGACAAGAATATAAATCGGAAGTATGGAGGGTATAGGCAAGGAGAACTATCTCTTATGGGGAGAAAGTTGAAAAAGTGTCCAGCTTAAACAGTAAATAATAGTTCAAAAACTCTCCAAAATGGCGCTAGCGTAGGCAAATGATGTGGTTTGAATGTAGCAGTTGTTAACGGAGTGAAGTATGCCGAGTTAGAAAATTTAATATTTTTAGTGACTAGAGTAGTTAGTGACAGTCCAGTATTGGACTACGTAAATTGTTGAGGTATGGCCTCAACAATTTACGTAGTCCAACATTATTTTGTAAACGTAACCTAAAATTATTGCTTTTAAATTTTACCTTTACACATTTTAACTGACACTTTTCGTACACAGAGATAGTTCTCCTTACCTCTACCCTTCTTAGTTGAAAGTCACACCAAAAAAAAAAAATCCAAACTTTCAAAATTCTTATAGAAATTTAGAGAAAAAAGAAAAGTTAAAAACTTCAAATTTGCAGATTGCCCTCGTAATATACTACGCCTATGCTTATGCATGGCTTAGTTACGGCATAATAATATACATATTATTTAGTGTAAAAGTCTTGGTGTTTATGAGCGAATTTGCATATTTCAAGTATATACAGGATGGTTCAAATAGCGACCTCAATAAAAACAAATTATATTCCTCATACCTAGGAGTCAAAATCAAAATCAAATCAAAAGTCATTTATTCAAATTAGGCTGAGAAGTGAGAATCAGCACTTTTTGAACGTCAAAATCACATAAGACAGTCCCCCCCCCAAAGCGCCCACCCTTCACCACTTCCTAGTGCTTTAGCTGGGAAGAAGAAGTGGCGGAACAAACTCCCCAGCAGCACTGCTGTCTGTTCAGTTAGAAGAACTGGATTCTATACAGTAATAAGTAATTAACACTACGAAACACAAAAATATTAAAATTATTTGCCATATGTCAGCTAGCACACGCCAATATTTAAAACTATACTCAAGCAGAAATAAATAATAAAAACAAAAACGCAAACAGAACTTAATACATAATAAAAAGCCTCCTGGCATAAAGGGCGTGCCCGCTTACATATGCAATGCTGCATTATGTTTATATGTATATAGCTGTAACTTGTAGCCACAAATGATAAACTAGGACCTTCGAAGTAAAATAAAGAAACATTAATTTCTAATAACAATAACAAAACCATAGGTAGTCAGCAAGCTGACCTGTCACCACAAGCAGCACCCGTTCACGAGCATAACGCAAAGATCAGCCATTACCCCCCTCGCCATATTTGAGGGAAGGAGGCAACCCGACCCGAGTATAACCCGAGTATCCGGAAATACCATATTTATGTTTTGCGATATTTGATAGTTTTGGAACATGAATATTTTTCAATTATTAGGGAAAATGTTTCAGGTTCTTGTAAAATTGAAAAAGAAAATTAACTTTTATTCATAAGAATGTAAATTACTCAATTTCGATAAAAAAATTGTATCTTGCACTAATGTTAGGAAGATATTTTTTTATATATGAAAGGGTATTTCATGATAGTCTCATCGCAAATAAAATACATAAGAAAAGCTTGTCGAAATTTTTTTATAAATTGTTAAAGATATACCCGAAGAATTACTTAAGTACCCCAAAAAATATTAATATCTCCTAAACTATCAAAAATCGCGGAACATATGTGTGGTATTTTCAGATACCCCTAGGTATGAGGAATATTTTTTTTTATTGACGTCAATTTGGACCACCCTAAAAATAATTTGAATTTCTTCTATTTAATTTTTTGAGTCTGAGTTGTAGATGTCATTGTAGTCATAGGCATTATAAACTGAATTTCAGTAGGTACATGCATCAGCCCCTTGTCCATCAGAATGGGATGCATACCTATCTAAAATGGCCCTACATTGTTAGATTCACATAATATATTGATAACAATATTTTAAAGAGGATAAAAATATATACACTGGATAAACTTATTATACTTAGGGCTGATTTTTCAATACTCAGATAACTTATAACTAAAGAATAAATCTGACAGTTTGACATATATTTCATACAAAAGCTGTCAAACCACAATATTTATTCCTCAGATAAAAGCTATCTGACTATTGAAAAATCAGCCCCTAATTAACTAACAGACTAATAAAATTATAGTAACCAAACCTAACTAAAACTATTACCAAACTAAAATATGGCGTCGAAAAATTCCTCCATATCGCTGTCGACTGGTAATGTATCCATGAGACTGGCGGCATTGCCACGTTGCCTGGCAATGCTGCCTTTTTTAAAATTGCATTTTAAAACTGCCGTTTGGACTTGAAAAGAAATTATGACCTCTGAGTTTGTTTCGGCATTTCGTCTCAGGGATCAGTCAGCCCGGAATTGCCAGCGACCAAAAATTGACGCGTAAATGGGTCTTGAAAGATAAACTTACAGAAAAAAAACATCAGTTCATTTCATTTCAATGCAAAAACTGACTCGTTGGTCATTAGGCCAAAGAGTCAGTTTTTTCATTAAATTAGTTTGTTATTGCATAACCGCTACAACTGATACTAAACACGAGTTCCTGGCCTCCTGGGTAATGGGTTCGATTTCTAAGTCGGGCAGTGTTAATTGGTTCTATCAGGAATTTCTCAGTGGCACCCTGGAGCCTGGATTTGTGCCCGCTCGATAGCAACAGGCTCGCCCCCTATTATATAGGACTTAAAGATAACTGGCCAAATATGGATGCACGCACACTTTTGGCCGTCCCTTCGAGGTATTCCCGAAGTGATGAGGATGTGGAGTAATGTTGTGTTAAGGCAAAATCGCCAGGGTAGCCCGTGAACATCTATATTTGAGAATGGTTCTAACACAAGAAAATTTTAATTCTAAAATAGCTAATAAACATTATTGAAAAAAAAACAATTAATTCATATTTGTTTAGATCCTTCTAAAACATTTGACTCCGTTTCACACCCCATTTGATCCTCAAATATGGAAGGACAAGAACTTCGATGAATTTCGTTACAAACTCCTAAAACAAACCTATCAAATTGTATATCTCTGCAGTTAAATTCTCATTTTGTAAGTGAATATGGAAAGGGTTAGCTATGGAATACCCCAAGGCGGCATCGTAGGTCTCAATCTCAATATTTGACTTTTTCAACAGATCTTTCTAAGTCTCCTGTAGGTACCTATCAGTAATTCCATACAATCACGACAGTATTTATCAAAGGGGGTTGCAGTGTGTGCTCTAATTTCGCCTGTTATGTTATTATAATATGCACAATGGTCCATCCAAAGGTTGTCTTTAAAATATCGCTTTGAGCAATAAGACCGCCCATTTGTAATTCGTATGGTGTACTTATTAAAGAGTATTCTATTATATTCTAATGTGCTACTTCCTAGAATAGAATATAAGTACCTTCTTTATAGGTGTAGGTACTTTATTATTGTTACACAGCATATTAACAGAAGTCCTAGCTTAAACTCTAGTAAGTCATGAGGTGATAAGTAATTAGGTCAGTAATTCATAAAAGTGCTGATTCTTTGTCGTGTCTTAAGATAGGGCAAATAATCAGCACTTTTTGGAGGCTTTTTGGCTGTTAACCATCTAGATTACAGATTTAATAATGTTTTAATGTCTCATTTGTCGTCACGGTATTGCGGTGACTAGTAAATTATAAGTTTTTAAAACTAATCAGACAGTGACTTAGGTATTTTTAGTGAGTTTGTTTGGATTAGCATTTTCGCGCTGTTTTTCGTTACATTTATGACCTCCAAAAAGTGCTGATACCTATCCCGTCTCTAAAGATAGGACCACAGAACAGATAAAGAGGATAGGACAAAGAGTCAGCTCTTTTTGGAGGCCAAAACCACCTACTAATATCAAACACCTTGATAATTGATAATTATTAATCATGTTATAGCGTCACTTACGTTATTATATACGATGACTAGTAAATCAAAAGTTTTCACAGGTACGTAGGTATGAGGTTATTGCACAATTTTTACCTCAGCCTAAACACGTAGTATCATAGTATTTTTGCCCGTATTTCACAATATTTGACCTACAAAAAGTGCTGATTCTAATATGCTGTCATTAGTAAAGTTCCGGCAATGAATCAACATCTTTTTGACGGACAAAAGTACAAATCTAATCATATAAAATCTAAACGAGCGTTAAATTGCTTTATCGTCAACGGTGGAGCAATATTTAATCTTATCAAAATGTAATGATTATGTAAGCAATTAGGTTGTTCTAGATACAGATAATGCATTTATCAAATCAGATCGCTTTACGCCTATATCAAGGTTTTAATGTTTTGCAAATCATAACACGCTAAACATGACGCTAAACCATAACTGTTGTTTTATAAAGTAATCGTTTTACAAGTCATCTAAAAAGCCTTTATTACGATTTGTATCTAATATAGGTACTATCGAAACATAATGATAACATTAAAGACATTAACATTCCGCATAGGGTTGGGCAGAGGTGTCAAGCACACCCCAGTTGTGTTGAAGTCCCATGTATTAGAGGGCGAACCTATTGCCATCAATGATGAATTCCTTCACCGTTTCGAGAGCAACTGATGATGATGTTGTTAATAAAATTGTATACTGGCCGCTACTTAGTTCCATAATTAATTAATTATGCTTTAACACACATTACATACATTTTTACATATTACATTATGTAGTAGGCATGTATTTAAAGTCTAAACACATAATTGCCTGCAGCAATAGAGGCGTCCTTCAGACAGACACTGCATCTGTTGTCTTACATGTTTAATAGAAAAAATCATTAGTTTTCTTCTAGATTTATACTGGTATCTACTAGCTGCTTAGGTACATAGTTTCTTTATTATTAGCACCATGCAGGTACTACCTACACACACTGCTTTATACTTATTGTAACTATGATTATACCCAGTACCTTTTTCCGTGGTAAAATCTTCTTGGATACCCTCAGCCTGGGGGGAACAGAGGAATCGGAGTCCACCAACTAAAGCCCCACTGTTCCTTCTACTAGCATATGTCGGGGGACCGGGAGATACTTATACATTCGCCGCACCACCAACTTGGTGTCAAGGTATCAGCCCGCCATGCCTAGCGTGCCCCATCACCAAGTGCGGCCGATCCCACGACCGCACCTCCTCCCTAGGCGCGCATGGAACACTGCGAGCCACACCCAGTACTTACCGAATTTCTTTTCTGATATGACACTATACTTGAGCTTATCCTATTAGCTCATGTAATGTTATAACTACTAGAGATTCAGCAAATAAAAGAATGACGGGTGACGGTGGGTGGGTTATTAATTGCCTACCAGCACGTAACGTCAGTACTCTCTTATTCTAATTAATTATGTCTAATTCTAACACACAACTCATTGTGTCCACTTAACAAAATGGAAGGCCAGGTGTGTTTGTAGCACGCTAATTAGAGCAGCAATTACTTAGGTTTATGTTAGTACTCGACGAATTGATTACTAGGCAAACTTAGCTTGATAGAATACGTAGTGAGAATAGAACTTAGTTCCCTGCCTCGTTTGTGTAGTGGTTATTAGTGTGATTATTAATTAACGCAGGGTCCGTAGTTCCATCCTGGACCTGGGATAATGGCATTGCGTTTTACCGTTACGAAATTCTCTCTCAGCTAGCGGTAAAGTACCAACACGCACTGGGCCCGCGTGGTAGATTATAGCATCTAGCGGCCTCTACATCGTCATATGCAAACTACGCATCACACTGACGTCACGCTAAATCCTACATCGCGCAAGCAGAGTTCACCGCGTGACTAAGATATATACAACGTCCCAACATCAATTGACGGGCAGTTGCCCACCAAAAACAACATCCGTCTGGTCGGAGGATCCCCCCTTTTCAAAGGAGGATGAGTAAACTTTACACCCTGTTCCTCAAACCTCTATAAGCGTATTCCCATCTCACAGAGAGGAGACTTGTGTCCTAGTAATGGGAACAATTTAAGCTGATTATGTAATAAGGCACGATTTTATTTGATTCCAGATAAACATCCCGACATTCAAACTGAACAATGGCCTGGAGATGCCAGCTATTGGCTACGGGACTTGGTTGGGGATCGACGAGACGGTAAGACACCTTCAATTGCCCGACTAGAGCATAGTTTGCAGTCAGTTTTTTGTCAGTTTGAGGGGATTGTGGCTAAGTAATGACAGCCGCACGGGTCGACCGATCAGGTTAAGCTACGCTTGCTGCGGTTGGTCCGTGGATGGGTGACCATCGTTATATGACAAAACCCCTCCGTGCCTCGGAAAGCACGTTAAGCAGTTGGTCCCAGCTGTCATTCGTAGATCTTTGACAGTCGTTACGGGTCGTCAGAAGCCCGAAAGTCTGACAACCAGTCTTACCAAGAGGTATCGTATTAGCCAGTAAATGGGTTGCGGAGGTCAGAGAGGCAGTCGCTCCATGTTTTCAGTAGCATCCGGTTAGACTGGAAACTGACCACAAAATAGTTGGTAAAAGGCTGGACAGGTGATGAGTTGTTCAGTTTGCTGCTCTGTCACAAACCATCAAACTGAACAACTTGCTTCATGGGACCAACATCGTAATCGCGAAGAAATAATCAGCTGTCTCATCCATTTGGGTCGAGTTTGGGTTGAATTTTTTTATATGATAGTTGATAGTATGTAGGGTTCCGTACCTAAAGGGTGCCAACGGGACCCTAATACTAAGCTTCCGCTATCCGTCCGTCCGTCTGCCTGTCAGCGGGCTGTACCTCATGAACCGCAATAGGTAGTCAGTTGTAATTTTCACAGAGTGTATAAATCTATTGCCGCTAACTATAACAACAAATAATTAATTAAATTAAAAATTTAAAAAAACCCCGACACAAAAACCTACCTAAAAAAAGTACGAAACCATCCCCACTTTAACCCACCATAACTCTTAAACGGCTCAATCGATTTTTATAAAACATAGCTAAGAACACTCTCGATTAAGTCTCCTTTCATCCAAAAAAACTAAACTGAAATTGGTTCAGTGGGACAGACAGACACACAGACAAACAGACACGTCAAACTTATAACACCCCTCTTTTGCGTCGGGGGTTAAAAAAAAGTTAAAGATGAATGGGGTCAACAAAAAACGTGTTATTGCGGCGTTTTTGTCTTGTAGTACGAAACCCTTTCCGTCTTATTACAAAACACGATCTAACTTTAGTCCCAACCTACACATTCGATTTAGTTTTTGTATTTGGAACTTTATGCCGACTTTAGTAAAGTTCCTAATACAAAATTGACAACCTAAGACCGGACTAAGTTGACAGTTTTGTAAAAGGAACTGTATTTCGATTTCAGTTAGGTTCTTATTTCAAAAACAGGCTCGATGGTATAAACCATGTCAAAAGAAAAACCTTGTTTTGTAATAAGACCGATTGTGTGCGAGTTCGACACGTTCTTGGCCGGTTTTTCGGACAATAAAAAACGTCCCTTTATTTTCTATTTTAATTTAATTTTTTTTTATTTTAGGAGTCGAAGGACCCGAAAAAGCAGTTTGAGGTTAGTAACTATACATTGCTAAAATTTTTGCTTGTAATGTGTTGAATGCTTTGTTTGTTTCCTAAGGCCGAAAGCACACAGAGGAGCCTCGCTTGGTGCCACGATTGTTAACTAGCGTGTGTAGCGTGATCATTGGCTGTGACCATCATTGAAATAATATGGCTATATCACGACAAATTGTCTTAGGGTGTCAATTTGCTAAGCAATCAATTTCCCTGTCCGTTATTTGTCCCGGACATGACTGTATATGTTTGTGACATTTGTGTGCGATAGTCGACCCACGATACAGTGAAATGTTTGAGCTTTTTTTTTTAGAAGTATATTTTGCTGATCATTTGGAAAAGGGCGCGTTAACAATTAAAGAAATGCTTATCCTCATAATTAAGGCCTTGTTAGGCATTTAAATGTTTTCAATCGATTCGATTGACTGATGGACAAACATACAGACAGACATCAATAACATAAAATAAGATTTAATCGAACCCAATCAATTCACATTTTGATACCCTGAAAATATTAATGGACACTCGAATGTGCTGCTTTTTGTGAGCCTCAAATAACTTCATTTTGTTGTCATAAAATACTAAACAGCCAATTGACTGTGAGCAACTTGGATGTAGGTTGGTCACAGTTCTAACCTAACCTATCGCATTTGGTCGGGGTGGCCTAGCTTAGTAACTACGACAAACTGTGAGAAGAGGCCAGAAAGTTAAAAAGAGGCACATTTATTACAAAACAGCGTACCTACATCATAAGAAGTTTACAGAGGCTCAATTTTTTTCCATCAAGTAATACCTTATTAGTAATTATTCCTAAAACTATTTTCAGTTCGAGTTCAGCCCCGCCGGCATACCCAAAATGTTGGACGCACTCTCCTATGCCATAGACGTCGGGTACAGGCTCATAGACACTGCCCACCTCTACAGAGTGGAACCGGAAGTGGGGATGACTGTAGCGAAGAAGATCAAAGAGGGCGTCGTGAAGAGGGAAGAGCTGTTTGTTTCTACTAAGGTTGGTATAATATTTAATAGTTTATTAGTACCATATCTCAACATCTCAACCATACAAATGTCACTGGCTTATAATTATGTATAATGGTTCCAAACGCAATAACTGTGCATCAGGTCATGCAGCAGGAGGCTATCTACGGGTACTGGGTTCGATACCCGGGTCGGGAAAAGTGTGATTAAACGGTTCATTTTCATTCAACCGTTTTAATTTTTTTCGTTCAGATTCACACCCGGTTAGTGGCAACAGGCTCCCCACCTATGTATTAAATTATTACAAGCCCTAAGTGGGATTGGTGGGATTTTCCATCGGGAATCCGTACCCAATACAAACGCACTTCCACACAAACTTTTATCGAGGTATTTGAGCCCTGTAGGATCATACTTTCAAAAATCCTTCATTAGTGCTCACCTTCGTAATACAGCATGTATCTGAAAGCTGTGGTCAAATTTAAGGATGTGGTACAGACCATCAAACTGAACCACATTCTCTATGGGACCAACATCACCAACGCGAAAAAAAAATCAACTGTCCTATAAAAAACTTCAATACCTACTCGACCTAAATGTATGGGACGGCTGATTATTTATATATAATAAATGCTACTTGGGATATGCTGTATTTAATGTTGTGCAGGCCTGTGTCTCTCGTGTTAACATCAAAATCTTCTGTGTCTGCAGGTGTGGCACCATTTCCATCGGGAGGCTGACGTGGAGGTGTCGGTCCGAGGCTCTCTGCGGCGTATGAATTTGGATTACCTCGACCTGGTGCTGATGCACTGGCCTATGTCTATCTCGGTGAGTTAAGAAATACGTTTGGGAAAAAAATATTTGATTTTAAAAATTGAAATAAAATGAGATCATAATGGACAGTATTGCATCAAAATTAAATTATGAAAAGGTGTAGAGTTTCCAAAATATACTAACATAACAAATTATCAGATTGCGTTTTCCGAGATTTCAGTATTTTGGCTTTAAAGACTTTTATGGAATCATGGTATAAGTCGACATCTGTACCTACTAATTTTATTATAGAATTCATCTCTCGACTGTCTTTGTAAGCCACTAGGCTAACCAGCACCACGACATGAATCGATTAGATACCTCGCCATAGTAGGTGCCTTAGTATGTAAGGCTATTTTTATTATATCCTTGGTGGAATTGCAACTATAAGCGATTTTATTTACATTGGTATTTTATCTTCATTTATCTACCCGATATTTTGTAAGAAGGATATAATCATAGTCACTTTTAGGACTATCTTTCCATATTTTCCTGAATATATACTTATATGAAGACAATGAAGGGTTTCGTAGTTAGTATGAATTCATCCCAAGAACAAACTTAACTTTGTAGTTGAAAAAAGGTTCTCCCATACATCGATATACGTCAGGGTCAATACTCCAATTGCAACTGTAAGTTTGTAACCACAAAAAATATTATGACTACAAATTAACGATTTTCAGACCTTTCTTTTACTTGTGCTGTGAGACCTGGCTTCTTGCGAAATTTCATGACTAGATCAACGGGACGTACCTATAGGTTTTGATTTATTTGTGAGTATTGAAATATGCCGTATGCATAAATTACCGTATTTCCTTATTGCGTTGACTTAGAAGCTTGATTTTTTAACCAACGTATTTGACATTAATTTCAACTTGATAGGTACCTGTTCACGTTCCTGAGAAGAAGGGTTTTGACAGACAGACAGACGGACGGACGATGGAGTGATCCTATAAGAGATCCTGTTTTCCTTTTGACGTACCGAATCCCAAAAAGAACAATGTATTTCTAAAACAATACCTACTACACTCAATCACTCAAATCCCTATCTTTTGAATTCCAGCAAGAAGGAGTAGACGAGAAGATCGACTACCTGGAGACGTGGCGCGGCTTCGAGACCGTGCTGCGCAAGGGACTGGTCAAGAGTATTGGAGTGTCCAACTTCAACTTGGAGCAGATGCAGAGGCTGTTGAAGAACTGTAAGGTGCCACCGGTGACCAACCAGATTGAGGTGAGATATTTGGGGAGCTGAGAAAGGACCTACTGAAATCAAAGTAGTTTTTGGAAGACTGATGAAGATTTGTTAAAAACTCCGAATTATTTAAGATGAGTTTGATGAGATGACAGACGACGACAGTCATGGGTTTCAACAACAAACTAGAAGATTTCATTAGACTTGTAGAAACTGGTGTACCTATAAGGTTCTATCGACTTTAAACACCTTAGTTCAGAAAAATAGGCGTAGCTAACTAAAGACCTAATTCTAAAGTAACTTCTCCCGTTAACTTACACACAGTAGTCCCTAGCAAATTGTTTCGTTTCAACACGAAACATTTTTTAAACGAACGAACTTCTTCCGACCGGATGGGCTGTGTGAAAGATGATATGGTTGGAAAAGCGTTGACTACCGAGATGACGACTAACAGAAAATTATGGAAGAAAAATACATGTTGCGCCGACTGCAATTAAATTGGGAGAAGAGTGATGATGAACTTCTTCCGACTGAATTCTTTCGACGGTTTTTTTCCTCTTGAGAAACGGGAGCATGTTTTTACAACCCAGTTTTTCTATAATCTTTTTTTTGAAACGTAATCTGATCACAACAGCAGTAAAGTTAGAAGTTTATACTAGAATCTCCTTTCAAGCCGGACTTACACGATCTCTTAAATTCATTAAATCTTCTTCCAGATAAACCTAAACTTAGGCCAGAACGAGCTGGTGGAATTCTGCCAAGCAAACAACGTGGTGATCACCGCCTACTCAACGTTCGGCACGATGGTGCCCTCCCGAAGTGTCGTAAACAGTCCCGAGCCGAAGCTCAACAACCCGACAATGGTGGCCATGGCGAAGAAGCATGGCAAGACTGTCACGCAAGTCACGCTGAGATATCTGGTAAGGGATTCTGTATTTTGTAATAAGTTTGTCAGATCTCGTTACCTCGTTGGTCTAGTGTTGAGCGTTGGTGTTGGCTCTTTGCCGATCTCTATTGTAAGAACCGTATTCTTACCTTTAATACTATTGGTTAAAATTCACTGTGGAAATTTAAGTGAAGTGAGCTTGAAGTGAGCAGTCAATAGTGTCAATATCTAGCATCAGCCGACCGTTGCTGTGATAATCACGTCGTGAAAACTTAAATGGAGTGACTTGTCATTCCACCTGATCATAGGGGTTGACAATATTATCACACTTCACCTAAGTTTGCACGTCGAGATTATTCAGAATACACCGGCTGGTTTCCATCCAGAAATCAGCATCAAGGTCCCGTGACGATGCTACTAAGAATATCCTAATGGAAAAGCTGAATAACACTTAGTTACGTGTTCCATGAGAAAAGGCTCACTTTTAGCCTGTAGTCAGAATTTTAGCAGATAAATAGAACAAATATTAAAGCTGTCTGGGTACGAAACCACGACCGGCAACTCGTAAATTTATGCCGTTACAACTGAAAGCAATCGAGTGATGTCCCACCGACTCGATTACTTAGGGTGGAAGTAGGTAGGTTACCTAATCGAGTTTGGATTAGTGGCCGCTTAGTGACAGCCTTTTACATGAGACTCATAATCGGCAATTTAGTATACTAAACAATTCTGCCAATCCTTTCGGGGAATATATTCGTGACATTATTGACAGTTCATTATTGCAGACTTTAACACTTAACATTTACAGGCGAACAAGCAATAAGTAATATTATTATTATACCGTATTACCCAGTAACTGGGTTGTGGACGCCAGATAGACAGTCGCTCCATGTAAAATACTGGTACTCACCTGCATCCGGTTAGACTGGGAGCTGACTCCAACGTAGTTACGAAAAGGCTAGCCAGATTGATTTGGCCCACAAGGAATAGTATTGTTATAAAAGTAATGTTTTTCTTTTACAGTACCAACGCGGACTCATCACCATACCAAAAACAGTGACAAAGACAAGAGTCTTAGAAAACGCATCCATTTTCGACTTCTCCCTGGACAAAGATGATGTAGAGACTCTAGCTAAATTCGACAATGGCTTCCGAACAGTCCGAGCCATCTTCTGGCAAGAGTTTCAAAATTACCCGTTCGACATAGTCCCCGGGAAACAGGAGATCCCTGAGTCGCTTCGTATTTGGAAGAATGGACAAAATTTGGATATTGATTAAAGTAAACAGCGGAGTGACTGCGTAACGCACTAACGAAATATCTTTCATTTTGACAATCCAACAACATTCATTGCGTTATTTACGATGACGAGCAGACTAATTTTTCAAACATACGAATCAATGGATTAAGGATTTGATTCAAAATACTGTGGATTGTCAAAGAAAGTGTGTTACGCAATTGAGGTGCTGGTTATTGTTAACATTGCCTGGGTGTTAACAGCTTTAGCCAAAGTAAAAAGATATCATGTTTTTTTGTTTGCGACATTATTAGTGTAGTACCTATATTATAAAAGATGTTATTTTAAGAAAAATATATTGTCTAAGTATAATGATCCTTATCACAGGTATAAATATTTTGGTCTTCTAAGTATATTTTTTACAATAAAAAAAAATATATTTTACAGTGTTTGACTTTTATTTAAGAAGCTTAAAGGTTATTCTCTCTACCAAGAGGTATCGGGTTACCCGGTAACTGGGTTTGGAGGTCAGATATAGGCAGTCGCTCTATCTAAAATATTGGTATTTAGCTGCATCTGGTTGGAAGCCAAACCCAGCAGAGTTAGGAAAACACTAGGCTGAATGATTGAAACTGTGGCGGCATCTACATCGCTACATGCAAACTACGCATTATACTGACTTCACGCAAAATCCTGCATCACGCAATCAAACTTTAAAAATTAAATAATAATAATAATGACGTGTGTAGGGCATGCCACCGTCCAGGTGAATCCATCAGACATATTATCTCTGGTTGTTCTCGTCTGGCTATCGGCGAGTACTTGCACAGGCATAACCAAGTAACCAGGATTATTCACCAGCAACTTGCTTTAAAATATAAACTTGTGGATACTGCGGTACCGTATTACAAGTATGCGCCCGACCCAGTTCTCGAAAATGACCAAGTCACGTTGTACTGGGATCGGTCTATCATTACTGACAGGACTATTGTTGCCAATAAGCCTGATATAGTGGTGATAGATCGATTAGCGCGCCGCACAATTATTATCGATGTTACCATTCCACATGACAAGAACCTCGTGAAAGCTGAGAAAGAGAAACAAATTAAATATCTCGACTTAGTACGCGAGGCTGTTGTTATGTGGAATGTGAGCTCGGCTGTCATTGTGCCGATTGTCGTATCGGCCAATGGCCTGATGGCCGAAAGCTTCGATCAACATCTCTCGAAGCTCTCGTTAGGCGGTTAGATTAAGGGCCTGATTCAGATGGCAGTACTCCTCGATACGGCTCGTATCGTGAGGAGATTCCTGGCTCTGGAGCCCTAACCACCGATAGCTTGGACCCTGCTCCCGTTACCAGCGGACTACTATTTTTATATTTTTAATTGTTTTTTTTTTATAAAAATATTTAAAAATGTATTTATATGTACGAAATACACAGAATAATAATAAATAAAATAAAATATATACGAAACGGATTCTTAAATTAGCAATCATTCTGCACCTGATTCATAATAAACAGGACACGACCCACCAAAATAACGCAAAGAACCAGCTGGTACGCTCACGATGCAGACGTCCACCTGCTTTTCTTTGATCTGTCTAATCGCAGTACTGTTGCTTGCTTCCTTGCTGCTCCGCTTCGGGCAGTAGAAGGCGTAGTGTCTCTGTCCACGAAAATGTAAGCAAGTGATCCAATTTGCTTGGTTACTCGTGCTAGGGCCGCTGCTAGATGTATTCAGTATAGTTCGGTCTTCATGTACATATCTCAGCATCTCCTTTAACGCGACAATGCATCGGCCCGTATCCCAATTTTTCCCTGTAGAACAATTTAGGCGCAGTGTAGGGCCCCTTCGGGTGGTTCCTGTTCACTTCTGAACCTTCTCGTTCATCGCCAGACGGAGAAAACGCTATTTTTGACCATTTGCGACAACTTTCGAAGTAGTACACGTGTCGTCGGTACACATTTTGTTGTTAGCGTCTCTGTTACCTCCACGTGGGCCATTTCAGTTGCACTCCACTTCTGATAATGTAGGCATTTGAATTTCCTCGTTATCAGAATGGTCGAACATGATGGGTAACCGAAATAATAGGTAAAACACAAAGTACAGACGTCTATTAATGCCCCAAAGTTCATTAATTAATATCACTTTATTAGGCAGATGCAATCAGACTACAACATGGTAACGCGTTGAATTCGATATATGAGGCCAGGACAACCTTTCACAAGTCCATCTCCCGAAGAGTATAATAATAATATGGGAGGCATCTCCACATAAAGTCGGCTCAGTGACCTCTAATAATCAAAAATTAAAACAGCGGATCCATGTTGACGCTGTGACTGCTTTTTAAACTTTGACATAGTAACTTTTATAGATTTCATGTGGGCAAAAGAAGTGATACCAATCGTATCTCGTTCTTGAATCCTTGTTCCTTAATTAATTTTTAATACGCTTTAATGTCGAAAGTGAATGTTCGCCAATGCAGCTAGTGATCATGAGAGACAAATAAATGTGCAAAGCAATTTCTAAATTGGAAAAACATAATTGATTGAATTATCTGTTAGGAATTTATAATATTCAATTTCCAGAGCTTTGTTTTCCGTACTGTCTATCGCACCAGCCACATCAGTTTTGAGCAGCTCGGCAAACAGCACTAATTCGTCGTCTAGGCTGCCTTTCAAATCATTTGCATAACTACTGACCATAATTGGAGATTTTTCCAAAATCTCTCCTGCTATAATAGATTTTAACCGTCGGAAAATTCCAAAAACACTAGTTAGTTTTTGGTATGCTTTCATGCGTTTATCTAAAGCAGATAGTGTTTTATCAACAATGATAATAAGCACCTTAATTTCAAACTTGTTAACCTCAGGTGTTTCATTTTCAACCAATTCGTCAAGTGAATTGAAGCGCAAAAATCATCGTACTTTGTGTTTCGCTTGCGTCGTCTTGTGCTGATATTCAACTTACGCTCACCAAGGATGCACATCTATTACGTATTGCTGGGAAGAAACAATCCGCTCGCATTTCAGCAAACATCCCTGATGCGCTACAGAGGCGACACTGTCCCATTAGTACCCTGAAAGCATTATTTTACTGTACACGCAGGGCGCTGTACGATTTTTGCATAAAGTCTACCCACAGGCTACACGTATTAGAACGAGGTGATGTATGCTCTAAAAAGTGTTAATTTAACGCAAACCTGTGGGCAACCATGTTCGCCCTCACCGACAGCGCCCTGCGCTCCCTCTCAATGTCTGATTCATCACATAAATTCTCAGTTATAATGTGACCAAGATACTAATGAATGTGCAAGACAGGGAGTGTGTTCTGCATACTTATTTATTTCTTTAATTCGTGCCTGCAGGCCGCTATATTTTCCGCTGATGTTGCTGGCATTATCATAGCTTTGTCCACGACAATCTGATATCAATGCCATTCGTTCCTAAGAAATCTAGTAAACCTTGCGGTGTTGCCAACTTCATTCACGAATAATTTGCGGTGTGCCCGGAGCTAACTATTAAAATAAAATTTACACTTCTTGTTGTCGCTTTAGATACCACCATCATCCATTGGCCGGCAGTCTGTTGAAGCGATTGGTGGTACGATACTTATCATTCGTTTAAAAAAAACATGCGCGAGACTCTCGCGCCTTTGAATTTAAACTTCTTTGGTTCTGGTAATCTCTGGTTTGGTTTGATTTTGGTAACATAAAGCTTGTTTTGCATTAGGTAACGATCTTACAATGTCAGAATAACGAAATGTTTGTGAGTTTAACAGAAGGAAATCTCTCTTAAATTGATGAAATATTTCTTTATTCATAACTTTTATTTTCATAGAATCATATTCTATAAAAACATGCGGGGCAGTCTTTGGGGACTGCCGATAGCAGTGAAAACTGCGTACGGTGACGATGACGCGAGTTTCACGCTTTTTGTTCACCCAAAAAGTACACATATACTTATACACCGTATACATGTGAAGCTACTGGAAAGCGTTCGGTGACGATGACGCGTGATCCATAATTTTTGTTCACCCAAAAAGTGCTCACCGCGCCTAAAGAACTTTTCACTTAATAAAATGGTATATGGTTACCAAATTATTATAAAAACAACGTAGACTGTAAGTCTTACAAATAAATAGACAATTTCAACATTTTGAATCTTTGATCTGAAATACCGCATGCCTCGGAAAGTACGTTAAGCCGTTGGCCCTTCAACTAATCGCTCTCCGGTCATGTCAGATTGCCGTCCCATCAGACTATGAGAGTGAGGAAAGAGACAGTGAACCTGTGTTTGAGCACACGGTTGTGCACTATAATATCTCCCTCACCGAAGGCTGGTCTTCGCTGAGATTGATCACCATGGCTGAAATTCGGTCATTTTACTATTACAAATATGTAGATATAGGCTGCTGTGACCATGCCTACCATATGATGGGTCGCCTGGTTGTTTGCGATACAATAACGTTTTAGAGGTATGAGGGTTCAGTCATCCTCTCATAAGAGGGGAATGCGCTTATAGAGGTAAGAGGAACAGGGTGAAAAGTTTACTTATCCTCCTTTGAAAAGGGAGGATCCTCCGACCAGACGGGTGCTGTGTCTGCTGGGCCACTACCCGATGATTGATGTCGGGACGTTGTATATTTGCTAGTCGCGCGGTAAACTCTGCTTGCGCGATGCAGGATTTTGCGTGACGTCAGTGTGATCCGTAGTTCACATGTGGCGATGTAGATAATAAGTTTCAATAGTCCTGCCAAGTCTTTTCCTAGCGTTGTTGCGGTCGGTTTCCTATCGGATGCAGCTGAATACCAGAATTTTAGGTGGAGCGACTGCCTATCTGACCTCCAAACCCAGTTACTGGGTAACAGGATACCGCTTGGTAAGACATAATAACGTTTAAGCTTCGTAAATAAAACTCAATCAATGCAAAAACTATTTTTTTGTAATGAAAATATACTTGAAGACCAAAATATTGATGACTGTGTTATATATATGTAGCTGTACCTAGGCAATATTTTTTTCTTAAAATAACACCCGTGCCATCATCGACCTTCAAACTCAGATTGATGTGTTTACATGTTAAAGTACAAAACTCAAACTCAAAGCATTTATTTCAATTAAACCATTAACAGGCACTTTTGAATTGTCAAGTGGTCGGTCAGTCAGAAATATGAAGCTAGTGGCCCATTCCAAAGCGTAGTAGGTACCTATGGAGAAGAACGGGCAAGAAACTCCATGGACATTCTTTTAAATTATATTGTTACATAAATATTAGTTACATCATTTAATCTTGTATATAGGTATAATTATATGTGAGAACGATGTAAATAAGACGTACATATTGAGTGTCCAGTGTACAGCTAATATAAAGTCAAACAAAACAATCCATAATAAAATAATTAAAATAAGCCGTGGTGGCTAAGAGATGACCAGTCCCAACTGACAGCGCCCGTTCACGAACATGACGCATGGATCAGCACCATTCAGCTCAACCAGCTACAAGATTTTATTTTTACAAGTCAAACATTTGTCTGCATGAACATGTTTGTTTGACCTGTGTCTGGGTGTGTATAAGTATATAAGTATGTATATCAGTCATCAGGTTACCGTAGTAAAGGCTCTACCTAGTTCGGGCGCTTAACGAATTTTTTATTATGAAAACTTATTACACGATTGACGATTTTCTTAATGATGATTCACTAACTGATTGACATACTGTTATTCTGATTGACATAATTATTGCGATCCTCTCATTGACATATTTTATTTAATTAAATCTATTATCACGCTGACATTTTTAATAATAAATATAAATTGTAATTCCAACATATATACTTATTGTTAATTTTTAATTTGGAATTGAAACCTTTGCATGCCCATGTGACGGTAAAATATGGAGAACTTCATTATAAAAAACACCTATGTATACTATATTCCCCTGTTTGCAAGGAAATAAATGATTTGATTTAAGACCTTGTGTGGATGTTGTCTCATAAAAAATTATGTCATTATTATTATGTTGTCTGATTGAATTTGCAAGGGTATTACTATTTATAGCTATAATATGCAAGACAATACTTATTTTTTTCTTATTGTAAGTAAAGTATGTTTGTGTTTATGTTATGTAAGTAATTATGTTATACTTTGTTTTGTGTTTTAATGGTGTACTAATTTAATAATGTTGTTTTAGCTTTTCTAATTTGGTTATTGTAAGTATATAGCTTAGGTTATTAGTGTAAGTTCTTAATTGTCGCATTAGGGTAAACCCTAGCAGGGTTGCGGGAAAGTCCGAGAGGGATACCGTGGCCCCTGGCACAGGCAACTGAAGGAACACGGGTGGGTTTTAGTCTGTAAGAGTCTGACACGCCCTCCCGCTCTGCCCAGAGCGGGAGAATTTATTTGATGATTTTCCACCCTCAAAAATAAAATGGGTAAACCTTGTAATGATAGTTTAAGCTGTTATAAATAAAAAAATAAATATCTTTAAATAACAATCTAATATAATAATTAATTTAATACACTAATAATGTCACAAACAAAATTAAATAAGCGATATTTTTTACTATGGCCAAAGCTGTTACGCGCCTCAATTGCGTAACACAATTTCTTTCACCATCCATTGATAGTATTTAGAAGGAAATTTCTAATCCATGGCTTCGTATGTTTGAAAAATTCGTCTGCTCGACATCGTAAATAACGCAATGAATGTTGTTGGATTGTCAAAATGAAAGACATTACGAAGATATTGCGTTAGTGTGTTACGCAGTCACTCCGCTGTAAACTTTAATCAATATCCAAATTTTGTCCATTCTTCCAAATACGAAGCGACTCAGGGATTTCCTGTTTCCCGGGGACTATGTCGAACGGGTAATTTTGAAACTCTTGCCAGAAGATGGCTCGGACTGTTCGGAAGCCATTGTCGAATTTAGCTAGAGTCTCTACATCATCTTTGTCCAGGGAGAAGTCGAAAATGGATGCGTTTTCTAAGACTCTTGTGGTAGTCACTGTTTTTGGTATGGTGATGAGTCCGCGTTGGTACTGTAAAAGAAAAACATTACTTTTAGAATAATACTATGCCTTGTGGGCCAAATCAATCTGTCTAACCTTTTCGTAACTACGTTGGGGTCAGCTTCCCGTCTAACCGGATGCAGCTGAATACCAGTATTTTACATGGAGCGACTGTCTATCTGGCGTCCACAACCCAGTTACTGGGTAATACAGTATATAATTGGTATATCCATAAAATTACTTATTACTTGTTCGCCTGTAAATGCTAAGTTTTAACGTCTGCAATAATTAACTTTGCATAAGCCATAATATCACGAATATATTCACCGAAAGGATTGGCAGGTTGTAATGCCGATTAAAAGTCTCATGTAAAAGGAGGTGAGCCAGCTGCCACTAAGTGGGCCTATCCAGACTCGAGTAGGTAGTGACGCCAGTCAGTCGGACATCACTCGATTGCTTTCAGTTGTAACCACATAAACTTACGAGTTGCCGGTCGTGGTTTCGTACCTAAACAGCTTTACTATTTGTGCTATTTATCTGCTAAATGCTGACTACGGGCTAAAACTGAGAATTTCCTCATCCTTTTCCATTAGGATATTCTTAGTAACCCTGACGGAGCCTTGATTCTGATTTCTGGATGGAAACCAGCCGGTGTATTCTGAATAATCTCGTCGTGAAAGCTTTGGTGAAGTGTGATAATGGTTTCAACCCCTATGATCAGGTGGAATGACAACTCACTCCATTTAAGTTTTCACGACGTGATTATTACAAAAACGGTCGGCTGATGCTGGATATTGACACTATTGACTGCTCACTTCAAGCTCACTTCACCTAAGTTTCCACAGTGAATTTTAACCAATAGTATTAAAGGTAAGAATACGGTTCTTACAATAGAGATCGGCAAAGAGCCCACGCTCAACACCAGACCAACGAGGTAACGAGATCTGACAAACTTATTACAAAATACAGAATCCCTTACCAGATATCTCAGCGTGACTTGCGTGACAGTCTTGCCATGCTTCTTCGCCATGGCCACCATTGTCGGGTTGTTGAGCTTCGGCTCGGGACTGTTTACGACACTTCGGGAGGGCACCATCGTGCCGAACGTGGAGTAGGCGGTGATCACCACGTTGTTTGCTTGGCAGAATTCCACCAGCTCGTTCTGGCCTAGGTTTAGGTTTATCTGGAAGAAGATTTAATGAATTTAAGAGATCGTGTAAGTCCGGCTTGAAAGGAGATTCTAGTATAAACTTCTAACTTTACTGCTGTTGTGATCAGATTACGTTTCAAAAAAAAGATTAAAGAAAAACTGGGTTGTAAAAACATGCTCCCGTTTCTCAAGAGGAAAAAAACCGTTGAAAGAATTCAGTCGGAAGAAGTTCATCATCACTCTTCTCCCAATTTAATTGCAGTCGGCGCAAAATGTATTTTTCTTCCATTATTTTCTGTTAGCCGTCATCTCGGTAGTCAACGCTTTTACAACCATATCATCTTTCAAAAATGTTTCGTGTTGAAACGAAACAATTTGCTAGGGACTACTGTGTGTAAGTTAACGGGAGAAGTTACTGTAGAATTAGGTCTTTAGTTAGCTACGCCAATTTTCTGAACTAAGGTGTATAAAGTCGATAGGACCTTATAGGTACACCAGTTTCTACAAGTCTAATGAAATCTTCTAGTTTGTTGTTGAAACCCATGACTGTCGTCGTCTGTCATCTCATCAAACTCATCTTAAATCACTCGCAGTTTTTAACAAATCTTCATCAGTCTTCCAAAAACTACTTTGAATTCAGTAGGTCCTTTCTCAGCTCTGCAAATATCTCACCTCAATCTGGTTGGTCACCGGTGGCACCTTACAGTTCTTCAACAGCCTCTGCATCTGCTCCAAGTTGAAGTTGGACACTCCGATACTCTTGACCAGTCCCTTGCGCAGCACGGTCTCGAAGCCGCGCCAAGTCTCCAGGTAGTCGATCTTCTCGTCTACTCCTTCTTGCTGGAATTCAAAAGATAGGGATTTGAGTGTTTGAGTGTAGTAGGTATTGTTTTAGAAATACATTGTGTTTTTTGGGGTTCGGTACGTGAAAAGGAAAACAGGATCCCTTATAGGATCACTACGTCGTCCGTCCGTCTGTCTGTCTGTCAAAACCTTTCTTCTCGGGAACGTGAACAGGTATCAAGTTGAAATTAATATTAAATACGTTGGTTAAAAAATCAAGCTTCTAAGTCAACGCAATTAGAAAATACGGTCATTTATGCATACGGCATATTTCAATACTCACAAATAAATCATAACCTATAGGTACTTCCCGTTGACCTAGTCATGAAATTTCGCAAGAAGCCAGGTCTCACAACACAAGTAAAAGAAAAGTCTGAGAATCGTTAATTTGTAGTCAAAATATTTTACTGCGATTACACTCATTTGCAATTGGAGTTTTAACCGTGACGAATATCGATGTATGGGAGAACATTTTTTCAACTACAAAGTTAAGGATAAATTCATACCAACTACGGAACCCATCATTGTTTACATATAAGTTTATATTCAGGAAACTATGGAAAGATAGACTAAACGTGACTACATTATATGGTTATCCTTTTTACTAAATATCGGGTAAGATAAATGAAGATAAAATACCAATGTAAATAAAATCGCATGGAGCTGCAATTCCACCAAGGATATAATAAAAATAGCCTTACATACTAAGGCACCTACTATGGCGAGGTATCTAATCGGTTCATGTCGTGGTGCTGGTTAGCCTAGTGGCTTACAAAGACAGTTGAGAGATGAATTCTTTAATCAAATTTGTAGGTACAGATGTCGACTTATACCATGATTCCATAAAAGTATTTAAAGCCAAAATACTGAAATCCCGGAAAACGCAATCTGATAATTCGTTAAGTTAGTGTTTTTAGGAAACTCTACACCTTTTCATAATTTATTTTAGAAGCAGTACTGTCCAATATGATGTCATTTTATTTCAATTTTTATTGTCCACGTCTTAGTCATAAGTAAGTGAGCAAAATTGCAATATTGTTCGTCTTGTCATTGTATTTTCCTTTTTTGTTTTTCGTTTTTCTTAAGTATATTTTGATAACTTCTAAATTCTAGAGCCTTTAGTTTTATTATTATTATGTATTATCGTCTATTTCTGAGACTACTACTTATCGTGTAATTGGCGATTGTGTAATTCCGAGGCTACTGTTACCTATAGTACTTACTTACATATTATACGCAGAGGCTGCTGGTGTACCTACCTTTATAAATAAATACATTAAATAAATAAAAACTTCCAATCACCCTTTATCTGGGGCTAACACCTACTAATATGAACTCAGCAATACTTTTTCCTATATGCGAAGTCGCTTTTGCAAAGAACTTACGTAATCGCAAACCCGCTACTCGGCGGTCGAAAGTGATATCGTTTGACAACAAATATTTTTTTCCCCAATGGGTTCCTTAACTCACCGAGATAGACATAGGCCAGTGCATCAGCACCAGGTCGATGTAATCCAAATTCATACGCCGCAGAGAGCCTCGGACCGACACCTCCACGTCAGCCTCCCGATGGTAATGATGCCACACCTGCAGAGACAGCAGATTTTGATGTTAACACGAGAGACACAGGCCTGCACAACATTAAATACAGCAGATCCCAAGTAGCATTAGTTATATATAAATAATCATCCGTCCCATAAATTTAGGTCGAGTAGGTATTGAAGTTTTGTATAGGACAGTTGAATTTTTTTTCGTGTTGGTGATGTTGGTCCCATAGAGATTGTGGTTCAGTTTGATGGTCTGTACCACATCCTTAAATTTGACCACAACTTTTATATATTATGCTGTATTACGAAGGTGAGCACTAATGAAGGATTTTTGAAAGTATGCTCCTATTGGGCTCAAATTCCCCAATAACAGTTTGTATGGAAGTGCGTCATTGGGTACGGATTCCCGATGGAAAATCCCACCAATCCCACATACGACTTGTAATAATTTAATACATAGGTGGGGAGCCTGTTGCCACTAACCTGGTATGAATCTGAACGAAAATGAAAACGGTTGAATGAAAATGAACCGTTTAATCACACTTTTGCCGACCTGGGTATGGAACCCAGGACCCATAGATAGCCTCCTGCTGCATGACCTGATGCATAGTCATTGCGTTTGCAACCAATAAACATATAAACACAAATACCTACATTTGTATGGTTGAGATGTTGAGATACAGTACTAATAAACCAACCTTAGTAGAAACAAACATCTCTTCCCTCGTCACGACGCCCTCTTTGATCTTCTTCGCTACGGTCATCCCCACTTCCGGTTCCACTCTGTAGAGGTGGGCAGTGTCTATGAGCCTGTACCCGACGTCTATGGCATAGGAGAGTGCCTCCAACATTTTGGGTATGCCGGCGGGGCTGAACCCGAACTGAAAATAGTTTTAGGAATAATTACTAATAAGGTATTACTTGATGGAAAAAAAAAATTGAGCCTCTGTAAACTTTTTTTTAATAAATGTGCCTCTTTTTAACTTTCTGGCCTCTTCTCACAGTTTGTCGTAGTTACTAAGCTAGCACACCCCGACCAAATGCGATAGGTTAGGTTAGAACTGTGACCAACCTACATCCAAGTTGCTCACAGTCAATTGGCTGTTTAGCATTATATGACCACAAAATGAAGTTATTTGAGGCTCACAAAAAGCAGCACATTTATTCTAATCGAGTGTCCATTAATATTTTCAGGGTATCAAAATGTGAATTATTTGGGGTTCGATTAAATATATGCCTTATTTTATGTTCTTTATGTCTGTCTGTATGTTTGTCCGTCATATATGGCTAGAGTATTCGGATGCTTTTACCCAAATCGGATCGATTGAAGACATTAAAAGCCCTTAATTAAGAGGATATGCATTTCTTTAATTGTTAAAGCGTCCTTTTCCAAATGATCAGCAAAATATACAAAATAAAGCAAAATAGGGGATAGGGCGAATGAAACTATAGACAACCAAACCATGACGACACGTTTGGTGTAGTAGCTACAGTGGCTAAGTGTAGTCAGCGAAACCAAATGGTCCTGAGTTCGAATCCCGGTAGGGGCAAATGTTTGTATGATGAATATGGACATTTGTACCCGAGTCATGGATGTATATTTATAATATGTATGTATTTACGAAAAAAAAAATGTATTTAAGTAGTGTATCAACCATCTGGTATCAATAACACAAGCCTTAAGTGTTAAGTGCTTAACTTGGAACTAGATGGTGCTGTGTGCAATGTCAGACGATATTTATTATTTATTTATTTATTATCTTTTGATTGTACCATTTCACCTACAGTGATCTGTCTATTTTGTGTTTATTATTGAATTACTCTGTATGGTTGTCTCAAATTTGTGAATAAATAAATTAAAAAAAATACCTTCTAAAAAAGCTCAAACATTTCACTGTATCGTGGGTCGACTTTCAAACACAAATTGCCACAAACTCAAACAGCCATGCCCAGGACAAAGAACGGACAGGGAAATTAATTGCCTAGCAAATTGACACCCTAAGACAATTTGCCTTGATAAAGCCATTACATGCAACTGTCAAAGAATGACAGTGAATTAAATGGTTAGATCAAAATGGTTGAGCTGAATGGTGCTGATCAGTATCTACGTCATGTTCGTGAACGGGCGCCGTCAGTAGGGACTGGTCATGCCTTAGCTGCCACGGCTTATTTTAATTTCTGAATTGTTTTTTGAAGTGAAAACTTCTTTAGGCGCGTTGAGAACTTTAAGGGTGAACAAAAAGCGTGAAACTTGCGTCATTGTCACCGCACGCTTCCCATGAGCTATAATGTATATTGTGTATATATGTACATAGATATACCTCCGTGCGTTATTAGTATACATTTTATACAGGGTTACTGGTAACTCGACGTATTCCTTGCAGGATGTCATAGTAGGGTTAAAATGCAACAAATTAAGCCATTTTTTTTTATAAATTTTTTTGTTCACTAGACAACATTTTGTATGAAGTAACAGCAAAAATCACAAAAAAAATTATGTTTGTTTAGTGATATTTGCCAAGGTTTCTGGCATTTTTGAACTTTTAATTATGAACAAAGATCTGCTACGGCATCAAATATGATATTAAGTTAAATTTCAGTACAGTCGCGCTGTAAATGATTTTTAAATTGGCTCCAAACGATTTAATCTGGGATATTTCATAAAAATACCGAAAATGTAACTAACTCAAAAACTACTGAACTTCGGTAGAACATTTGGTGGCTTAATTTGTTGCATTTCAACCCTAATAAGACGTCGTGCAAGGAATACGTCGAGTTACCAGTAACCCTGTAGGTATATACTAGGTATTAAACTGAACTAAACTAACCTCCTTACTAATAAACGTCGTATAGTGTCTGTATAGTTACACTAGTTACACACCGATTTCTCTCTTTCAGTCATCAGTAATTTGACTTTCGAAAGAAGAAGACAAAGAGTTGTGTAACTATACAGACACTATACGACGTTTATTAGTAATACCCTAAGAAACTAAGAAGTGAACTGAAGAAGTCAGTATGTCTGTAGTATTGTGAGATGAGAGTATGACTATCGGCAATAGTTGCATACTTTTCGTTATTGTACTCAACTTATGTACCTATTTGTGTCTTTAACTAATGTAGGTTATAGGCCAGGGGCCGTACTATGACCTGTTAACGCCATCATGATTCCGTTGAGAAAAAGAGATAGTGCTATCGGTCATGTATAGCTCCGTCTCTCTTCCACGCTGGAACAATGATGGAATTAACACGTCATAGTACGGGCCCTGGGCAGAGTTGTGTCATAAAAATAGCATGATCTTGACAGCCGTCACTACGGCCGTTATGTGGCGGCCACCGCTCGTCTAGGTAAGCGTGGCTTTAGTTCTACGCTGCGAGCTAGGTGACATACTCCTAGCCAATCACAGCATTGCAATGATCACACAGATGCTTGGTGGCACGCTACACACGCTAGTCACCAAGCGTGGCACCAAGCGAGGCTCCTCTGTGTGCTTTCGGCCTTAGGAAACAAACAAAGCATTCAACACATTACAAGCAAAAATTGTAGCAATGTATAGTTACTAACCTCAAACTGCTTTTTCGGGTCCTTGGACTCCTAAAATAAAAAATAAATAAAATATTAAAATAAAGGGACGTTTTTTACAGTTTGTAGGTTCATAAATAAATAAAGGTTATCTAACTACATAAGGTTTTTATATAAAACATAAAATTTGTTAACATTATCGTAATCGTGAAAAACCGGCCAAGTGCGAGTAGGACTCACACCGGAAGGGTTGAATAAATGATTTTATTTCTGTAAGTAGGTTTGAACAAACACTTTTACACGTCAGTCGTATTTTAAAAACTAGATGAGGCCGGTATTTCCTATCTGACTACTCTGAGAAGAAAGGCCGAAACAAACTCAGAGGTCACAGTCTCTTTTAAAGTCCAGACAAAATCTTGGTCAGATCATGTGAAGGCTATGTAGATCGGTGTCTGAAATGGTCTTTTGAGGAAAGAACCACACAGATTGAGTGGACCTGTCCAGTCAGTGCACGCAATTGTCAGCAATCGTGCAGCTCCACTTAGACTTAAGGAGCTCAACGATTCGACGAACAATACCAAAGAAAGGACATTTGAGTAGGCCGCATAAATTACTCAAACAGCCAGATCATGATTAAACTAACTGAGAAAAATACGAAAAAGGAAAGCAATAACCGACATAGTTCTCGTAAACATAAACTGGGCATTTGAAACTACAGAGGGCCTAGACAAGCGACAATGACTTCTAAAGCATTTTGTATTTCAAGAACGACTTTTAACAGGATTGATAAACTTTATAAGATATCTCTTGTGGTTTCTATTTAACAAAAAAAAAAAAACGTATTTGAGAAACAAATTCAGTAAAGACGTCTGAAAATCAGCTTTTTTGTACAAATTTTATCTGAACTTTAGCGTTCATAATATACTCTCATAAGTACATTGAAAAAGTAAATGAAACATCTTTATAGAAACCTCGCACATGTAATTGAGATTCTAAATCACATTTTTTTTCAAAAATCTGCTGCAGCTTTTTCAAAAACACGTATGTCTTGGACCAAGTTTTGTGCAATCTACACGCGATGCTATCGCGTTCTATCAGTCTTGCTTCTCTTTCAAACATTGTGTTGGGTGAAACAACAAGGCAGACGGACCGAGAAGGGACCTCTTAAGCATTCCTATAGCTTGTGTCAACCCAATATATTTTTGACTTTTTCATCATCGTTATCGCGATACTGCACTAATAGGTACTAAGAGTTGGGGAAGACCAAAGAAACTAAGGATGGTCTGTGTGACAGATGACTAGAAAGGGGGTGACTGCCGTAATGGTGACTATAGTAAGCGCGTTATCAACTGAGTCGTCAGGCTTTATATCATTTCCCTATGTCTATCTCGCTTGCACTTACGGGCCTTATGTAGCCGCTTAGTGAAGGGCGTAACAATAAAAGAAATATATCGACAAGTAACGTTTATTTTCGTATCTTGTTCGTACAAGCATACAGATTATTAGTGACTCATCGACTCGGCTACCGCTCACGTGGTGCGTGAGCGGTAGCCGTTTACCGATAAAGGTCCCGGCGCGCTGCACATTCCTATCTCTATTGACATTTATGGTTTCACGACTCAGTTGATAACGCGCTGACTATAATAGAGAATTATGGAAGAACAACACATGAGCCGACCGCAAATAAATTGCGATACGCGCAGGAGAGTGTTGATGACTGTACTATAGGTAGATCTTTGCCTAACCCTTCAGGGATTACGGGCGTGAGGTTATCTTATGTTATCGCTGGTAGAATGTCATATTGTCTATGACCTTTGGGCATTACTATAACTATGGGTGCAAACTATGCTCTAGTCGGGCAACTGAAGATATCTTACCGTCTCGTCGATCCCCAACCAAGTCCCGTAACCAATAGCTGGCATCTCCAGGCCATTGTTCAGTTTGAATGTCGGGATGTTTATCTGGAATCAGAGAAAATCGTGCCTTATTACATACACACAGGAGTCTGGACTCCCTAGCATAAAAATGTTTCGTCGGTTATCAAAAAAACAAACTGCTTTTTAAAGAAAAGTGCAATACTTATGCGGTCAAAATGTACTGAACAGCAATTTTATTTATAACCTTCGAAAAAATTCAAATTAACGGGTTCAGACCCATGTACTGAACTCATGGTAACAGGGTGTGCGTGGATGACCCTGCCACTCTGAATAATTAATACTTTAGGCACAGAAATAACTTTAAAACACACAATTAATTTTTAAAGAAAGAAAGATATGTACAAAGGCGGACTTAATGCCATGACATGCAGATTTTACTGCTGTAGTTTCTGCCTGTCCTCATTTGAAAAAGGCGTGAGCTTGTCGAAGTATGTAGCTTCAAGATTCATAAGGTAAAGGACGCCTCCACCTGTCCGTGGTGGCTGAGAGTACCCGACGTAATCTTCACACAAGGATCTCCAGTGGAACACGCTAGTATTTTTGACGTTCAAAAAGTGCTGATTCTTTTCACGATCAAAAAGTACTAATTCTTTTGACGTTCAAAAAGTGCTGATTCTCAGCCTAGTTTGAATAACTTTTAATTTTGAGTGGTACCCGTAGATAAATAACCATCAAACTCATCGAATCTCAACATATGAACACAATTCTTTAAAATATTTACAGAGTAAGTACGTATGTTAACATCAATTACGTAATCATTTATAATAATTATATCTTATCACTTTCAAGTCCAAAGTTTATCTAGCAGTGTTAACAATACTGATATCAGCTTGACAATCTACTGTAAAATTAGATATTTTGTTAATATGGTGCACCAAGGATGTCTACTAGAACATTTCATTACGTACCTACAACAACTTTTTATATCAATAAATGTGCAGAGAAGGTCACGTCCTTAGAAAAACGAATGCCATAATATTATTTTAATAGTTTTTAGTACATCACCTGACCACTTGACCCATGGGTACGTCCTCGACTTAGGTAATTATTCAACAATGCTAAGAATTCTAGAGATAGTTTTTTTTCAGCGAGATGTAGGTTAACGACATGGTCATGGTCACGACATGTGATTGAGGGCAAACCTAATGCCGGGCACAAACCCAGACTTCAAACCTTACCGCTTGCATAATCAGCCTATAACGATCGCACTGCTGGGACACAGTGACACAGGCTGCCTCTCTGTGAGAGGGGGAATGCGCTTATTTATTTTATTTATTTATTTATTTGATTCAGACACATAGTCCATACTGCAATACAATTTCATTTAAAATAAAAGAACATAAAAAAAAAAAAACTTTATTATAGAGATATATATGTCTTATTATTAGAGATTATATATCTATTATAGCATATAGACTCTATTATTATCCTCTACTTATAGAGGTATGAAGAACAGGGTGTAAATTTTACTCATTTTTCTTAGAAAACAGAGGATCCTCCGACCAGACAGATGTTGTTTTTGGTGGACAACTGCCCGTCAATTTTGGGACGTTGTATATATATATATATGCTAGTCGCGCGGTAAACTGTGCTTGCGCAATGCTGGATTAAGCGTGACGTCAGTGAGATGCGAGATTTAGAGGCCGCCAGACGCTTTAATCTACCACGTGGTCCCAGTGCGTGTTGGTACTTTTCAGCTATCTCAGAGAGAAATTCCTAACGGAAAAACGCATTGTCATTTTCCGAACCCAGGATAGATATAAGGACCCTTCATTGATTAATAATCACATAACTAACCACTAGACTCACGAGGCAGTTAACTTAGTTCAACTCTCACTACGTGTTCTATCAAGCTAAGTTTACCTAGTAATCAATTCGTAAACCTAAGTAATTGCTGCTCTAATTAGCGTGCTACAAACACACCTTGCCTTCCATTTTATTAAGTGGACACAGTGAATTAATACAATCAATCAATGCGTTACATTGAATTAGAATAAGAGAGTACTGACGTTATGCGTTGGTAGGCAATTGACAACCACCCTATTTCCACCCGTCATTCTTTTATTTGCTGAATCTCTAGTTTATAAAACATTACTTGAGCTATTAGGATAAGCTCAAGTAAAGTGTCATATCAGAAGAGAAGTACGGTAGGTACTGGGTGAAAACTACTACTGCAACACTGCTTGTGTTGCATGCCCGCCTTTATGGGAGCACGTGTGGTCGCCCGCACATGATGATGGGGCCCGCTAGGCATGGCGAGCTGATACATTGATACCAGTCGGGGTGCGACGAACAAGTATCTCCCGAGCCCCCGAAATTATGATAGTAGAAGGTACCGAGGGGTTTTAGTCGGTAGGGTTCTGACATAACCCTCTGTTCCCCCCAGGCTGAGGATATCCGTGAGGATTTCACCACGGAAAAAATGTACTGGGTTTATTCAGAGTTAAAATAAGTATATGGCAGTGTGTGTAGGCAGTACTGCATTGTGCTATTAATAAAGAAACTATGTACCTATGCAACTAGTAGGTACTAGGATTAGTTAACAAGTATGAATCGAGAATAACGACTAATAATGGAGAATATTCACAAATTTTTAATTTTAGTCTAATGTATTTTCTGTCAAAAATAAAAAATACATGTGAAAGAATTATTTTGATAGGTTACTTAATTCCCAAGTTATTGAATTTAAAGTGAGCTCACGACCGTTGGCTCGCGCTCGCGCCTTATGACGTCATTTTCCAACAATCGCTCAGTCCGTTTGCGTTCTTCCGTATCGCTGCCTTACGTTTCCCTTAAAATTATTGGATATGTCCAATCCTAGTTCTCGGAAATCCTGTGTTGTGCCAAAATGTACAAGTACTACGTACTACCAAGACGACGGAAAAGTTTTTTATTTTAGCCGGGCAACTAATTTTTTGCGAACTTTGAATCCTTGTAAAATCAAAACTACGTGGTGTTTTTAAATAAAGCAAAAACTAGTGTATTTGTACCTATATATAAAAGCTTTACTGTAACGAAGTTTCAAGTGATTTTACATACCAATGAACATTCCTCAATATCTGTTAAACATGTAAGACAACAAAAAATGCATTATCTGTCTGAAGACTGATTCTAAAGATGCAGGCAAATATGTGTTCAGACTATAAATACATGCAAACTACAATGCATAATTATGCAACTAGTAGCGGCCAGTATGCAATTTTATTAACAACATCATCATCAGCTGCTCTCAAAACGGTGAAGGAATTCATCATTGATGGCAATAGGTTCGCCCTCTAATACATGGGACTTCAACACAACTGGGGTGTGCTTGACACCTCTGGCCAACCCTTTGCGGAATGTTAATGTATGTAATCTTATCATTAAGTTTCGATAGTTCTTACATTATTTGCAAATCATAATAAAGGCTTAGCAGATGACTTGTAAAAATATTACAAATTTACAAAACAACAGTTATGGTTTAGCGTCACGTTTGACGAATTATGATTTCCAAAACATTCAAATCTTGATATATGGGCGTAATAATCGATCTGATTTGATAAGTGTATTATCTGTAGGTGCATATAATGACCTAATTACTCAAATAATCAATACTTAATGATAAGATTAAATATTGCTCCATCGCTGACGAAAAAGCCATTATTTATTAATTATTTAGATTTTAAATTATTGGATTTATGTAAGTTCTTTTGACAAAAGAACTAATATAAATGGTTAGTTCAAAAATATGCTGATTCTTTGCCGTAGATTTATTAATAACAGCGTAACTAGGATCAGCACTTTTTGTAGATCAAATATGGTTAAATACGGACCGAAAATGCTATCTTACACGTGTTTAGGCTTGGATAATATTTTGCAATAATCTCGTACCTGTAAGAGCTTTTGATTTACTAGTCATCGTAACATAACATTGTAACGTAAATGACGCTATAACAGGATAATATCAATCGTCAAGGTGGTTGATATCATTAAGTATTTTTGACCTACAAAAAGAGCTGATTCTTTGCCCTATCTTTAGTGATGGGATAAGTAATAGAATCAGCGCTTTGAGGTCAAAACTGTTACGAAAAACCGCGTGAAAGTGCTTATCGTAACAAACTTAGTGAAAATACCTATGTCACTGTCTGATTACATGTAAAAACTTCTAATTTAATAGTCACCGCAATAAGTGACGATAAAATTGACGGAAAGACATTATTTAATCCATAATCTAGATGATTAAAAGTATTAGTACTTATGACCTCCAAAAAGTGCTGATGAATTGCCCTATCTTAAGACACGACAAAGAGTCAGCACTTTTATGAATTACTTATCACCTCATCACTTCCTAGCGTTTTAGCTAGGGCTTTTGATACCTATTATGCTGTGTAACGATAATATCGTACCTACACACCTACAATAAAATAGGAACTTACATTCTATTCTAGGAAGTTGCACATCAGGGTATAATAGAATAGTCTTTATTAGTACACCATACGATTTATAGATATAAATGTAGAAATTTTGCATAGTGTGACACAATGTGCGGTCTTATCGTTCAAAGCGATCTTTTAAAGACAATCTTTGGGTGGACCGTAGTGCATATTATAATAACATAACTGGCGAAATTAGAATAAGAATAAGAATAATTTATTTGCAGAAAATATAGGTGTTACCAGTTGTAAAAGTTGGTGGTTAATGTACAGTCCATATTTTGCCTGTTTAGGGCATGCAAATTAGTGTTACATGAATAGGTACATATGTAGGGTACTTATTTTAATAAGATATACAAAATATACACCTATGTTCTAATACAATTTCTAAATCAAGATAAATTTAAGTTACAATAATATATAAAAACACAACAAAACTTACAACCTATTAAAAATAACATGTTGTCTTTAGATAACATAAATTATTTATTAGAATAAACACATGCCACAAAACTATAGGAAACTTAGAATATTTTTTTTTCTTTATGTTGCAGAAATTCTTGTAAACTATAAAAACAATTTTCTATCAACCATCTACGCAGTTTAATTTTAAAATATTTAAATGGCAGTTCCCTTATGGTCTTTGGTAATTTGTTAAATATTGTAATGCACATATGATAAACATTTTTTTTACTTAAAGTTGTATTACAAAAAGGAAGCACACACTGCAACCCCTTTTGATAATACTGGCGTGATTGTATAGAATTACTGGTTGGTACCTACAGGAGATTTGAAACGATCTGTTGAAATAGTCAAATATTGAGACCTACGATGCCGCCTTGGGGTGTTCCATAGCTAACCCTTTCCATATTAGTTAGCGCTTAGTACATAAGTTATAAAAATGAAAATGTAAAGGGGAGGGATCCTGGTGTCCTGCAACACAGGCCACGAGCCTAGCTTAGGCACCAGTCTCCCACAATATATACTTACCTGAACTATGTATCATTGTCGAATCTGACTAATGTAAAACAACTTGTACTTATATGTATTGTGGTGAGAAAAATAAATTTGATTGATTGATTGATATTCACTTACAAAATGATAATTTAACTGCAGATATGTACAATTTGATAGGTTTGTTTTAGAGAGTTTCTAACAAAATTCATCGAAGTTCTTGTCCTTCCATATTTGAGGATCATGTGGGTGTGAAACGGAGTCAAATGTTTTAGAAGGATCTAAAAATATCATCATCTGCCTAGGCGTTTCCCAACTATGTTGGGGTCAGCTTCCAGTCTAACCGGATGGAGCTGAATACCAGTATTTTACATGGAGCGACTGCCTATCTGACCTCCACAACCCAGTTATTGGGTAAAACGATTCCCCTTGGTAAGACTGGTTGTCAGACTTTCGGGCTTCTGACGACTCGTAACTACGTCAAAGATCCACGAATGACAGCTGGGACCAACGGCTTAACGTGCTTTCCGAGGCAGGGAGGGGTATGTAAAGATGGTCACCCATCCACGGATGGATCAAAACATATATGAATTACCTAAGATTTTAATTTTTTTTTATGTTAAAATCATCAATATCATTCTCAAATTAGAATTTCGACTTAACATAGAATAGGATCTATAGACATTTATTTTGCAAATATGGGTAATACATAATAGGTGATAAGATACATTAAAGCTCAGCCATATTTGACCATTTGGCATGCAAACATTTGTTTATCATTTACCTACTTAAAATAAACCAAAAGCCAGATCCATGAAATCCAGAGCAATACAGCCAACTTTTTTCTCTGATGAAAACTCAGTCACACCATAACATCACTCCTGTATTCTCTGAAGGGATAGGTAGAAGTGTGCGTGAGTCCATATGACGCCCGTTATCTTTAAGTCCCATTTCACAAATCTAGACTCCCGGCTGCTACTGAGAGATTCCTGATGGAAACAATTAACACTGTCCGACTTGGTAATCAAACCCATTTTTGGGATTCTGACTACCCGTAAAGACTGTCAAGGATTTACGAATGGCAGCTGGGCTGGGACTAATGGTTTATCGTGCTTTCCGAGGCACTGAGGGGCCGCGATATGTAATGAATGGTCACCCATCCACGAACTGACCGTGCCTAGCATAGCTTACTCTTTGACCGCCTTGTACGGCTGTTATTATTTAGTCACGAGCCTCTCCCACCCCATGTTATTTTAATTTCATTAAAAAAGTATAAAGTTATTCATTTATTCTTAGATCTTTATAAGACATTAGAATTAGACTCCGTTTTAAATCCCACACTGACTTCAAATACAGAAGCACTGGCCCTGCAGTCTCGACATAGTTAGCAATCGTTTTCGGTTGCTAAGTCCTAACAATCCAGATTTAAATGTTGATGTAAATGTTTGGTAGTCTCGACACTCAAATTTATCGGTTGTTACCTACCGGTACCTACCTAAAATACCAGTAACAACCGATAAACTCGAGTGTGGAGACCACCAAATATCGTTACATCTGGATTGTTAGGACTTAACAACCGAAAACGATTGCTAACTATGTCGAGACTGCAGGCCCTGGAACTATGTCGTTATGATGGTAGAGTACACTACCATTAAGTTCAAATAATAATTACCCAGGTAAGAAGGTAAGTAGGTACCGCCTATATTAAGTAAGGTCGCCCATTGTATATTAAGTAGAGTTCAATTTAATTTTTGTTGTTATGTTTTTTGTGGTGTACAATAAAGAATATATAAATAAATATATAGGAACTACGCGTTATCACCACACCTTGTTTTAATCAATCTCTATTTACTTAACCAAGCTGCACCTACCATCGAATCATAATAATTAATTACCGGTTTACATAATCCATAAATTCAAGTTTATTAAGTAGCTTGTAAATAATTAAAAAAAATCTAAATCTGACTTCTAAATCCATAAACAATTTTATGAACAATCCGAAGTTTTATTGGCAAAATATTTACGATGAAGAATTGTCGTTATAAAATAAAAATAACATTGCACTTACGCGCGCCATTTTATAGGGTAGTAGCTCCTGCTCCTACGATTCACAAACTGACGGCCGGCAATTTGCCGCGACTTATAAACATTAAGCCATCGATTATCTAACGCAGATAAGTAATCTACTTTGAATTTGGATTGCATATTATCGCCGTCATTATGAATTGATTGCGCTTCCCTACTGCGATGTCAATAAACAAGTCAGAAAGCCAATTCCCGTAATTAAAAACGTTCACTATGTCGTCGCAATCTCATCTCAGCGATAAAAAATAAAATAAAAATACTTTAATTCAGATCTTGATCCATGTGATGTTAGTAATAAACACTTCTTATATGATAGCTATGTGAGTAACAAATGTAATACAAACATTTTTAGTTCATAATTCTGTTGCACTCCCCTGACGCAACAGGTGCATAATAGTGCGACATGACTTTTCATTATCACTGATCACCTTCATAATGCCGTTGGCCTTCTCACGCACTCTGCGCATTATGGACCCAATCCTTTTTTACAGGATGCTATTGAAACTTGATATACTATTGATATTTATTTATTTATTTAACACTTTAAGCACACAAATGTACAGAGGCGGACTTAATGCCATAGGCATTTTCTGCCAGTCAACCTTGCTTTGGGTGATGCAGAGACAAACAGTGGTAGGTGCAATTTATAATGATATTTTAGGATTAAAACACACACACACTGCAGTAGCGTGGAAGCCACACCCACCAACCACATTCTGAGGGCGTTATTATACTGAATTGTGAGGGCGTTGTATGCCCTTTGCGTATATCGAACCCACAGAGTGCACGTGTACAAAGATTGACAAAAATCCTTAAAAATATTAACTTTCACTTCTAGCGTACAACTTCTACGATGTCCTTCTCACCGTTCTGGCTTCATTCATTCTTCTTTCTTTGTCCAGGTGGTTTTTCTTTAGAATGCGCCCCCTCTCGAAATCAGGACGGTAACCAGTTGGTTATCTTGTGAAGGCACGTGCAACGTTCCGTCAGAAGTTGGCCGAAAGATCCCAGCGCTGAGTTGCTGGATTCGTTTTCTCCTCTACCGGTCGTTATTTCTCCTGACAAGGTTTATTTTGTTTATATGTATGTATGTATCTATGTATTAGTATTTGTTCTTGTATTTTATAGTAATTTCTGAGTTATCTATCCCGTATGTTGCATCTGCCATGTGAAATCACCAAATAACTTCTCCCGCTCTGGGCGGAGCGGGAGGGCATGCCATTTCCATTCCCATGCCCTCTCGCTCCATACCATGGCCTAGACCAGGGCCGGGTGCCAGAGATCGCCACCGCCAATCGCCTCTACGAGGACACGGCGGTGCTCCACCCAAGCCGGGCAGACCTCCACCGTATGCTCCACCGTGTCCTCCTGGCGATCCACACAATGGTGACACCCGGGCGTTTCCTCCCGCCTTATCCGGAACAGGAACCTCCCGAAACAACCGTGTCCGGTGAGGACCTGCGTCAGGCGGAAGGTGAGGACGCCGTGGCGCCTCTCTAGCCACTCCTCAAAGAGGGGACTTATCGCCGTAATTGTGGCGTGCCCAACGCTGGGTTGTAAGAATCGCATTATCCATGCCGCCCTGAGATCCCGCCGCCCACCGCCGCTGTGCCGTGATTTCTCGCGGCAGCGGAGTTACGCCCTAGCGTTTCGCCTCCTCGGGCTACTCCTAAGTATATGTGCGCGAGGTCTCAAACTCAAACTCAAAGAATTTATTTCAATTAAACCATTTACAGGCACTTTTGAATTGTCAAGTGGGTCAGTTAGAAATATGAAGCTAGTTGCCCATTCCAAAGCGTAGTAGGTACCTATGGAGAAGAACGGGCAAGAAACTCCATGGACACTCTTTTAAATTATATTGTTACATAAATATTAGTTACATCATTAATGTTGAATATAGGTATAATTACACACATCAAAAGTGTCTAGGGATCAACATATATTTTTGCAATAACTTTTCTCCTGATTGATATTAATTAAAATTTTCTTTAAGGATTCATAAAATAAAGTGTTTTCGTTTGTCACAGTAACGATAAACCAAGTCACCTTTGCATTAATAAAGAAATTTGCCATTTTCCTAATAAAGGGATTTTTGACATTTGAACCACTAACACAAAAGTTCGAAAAAAAGACTGAAATAACAGTTTTCTTTAAAATTTTATTGGGTAACTTAAACAATTAATAATCCGTGTTTCTACCGCGAACACTAACAACACAAGAACATCGGTTTGGCATACTCAAAATGAGTTCATCCAAATCACGCTGTGGAATGGCCGCCCATGTTCGTTGCAACAACAAAAAAAGGTCTTCTTGCGACTGGATACCCTCCATATTCGGCAGAGCTCTTCTCTGTAGCATATCCCATGCATGCTCAATCGGGTTCAAGTCTGGCGACTGAGCAGGCCAGGGCAGGACATTGATGTTAGCTGCGGCGAGAGTCTGTCTTACAACTCTTGCGGTGTGCGGTCGTGCATTATCATGCATTAACTGAAATAAGGGACCGATTTGCACTTGTAGAGGAACGATGACGTCTGATACAATCGTCTCAGCATAAATTTGAGCGTTGAGGTTGCCTCTGATCCAAATCAACTCAGTTCTTCCGCCGATCCAAATACCCGCCCATACCATGATGGTTCCACCACTATAAGGATGGACTTCCTGGCAGGATTTTAATCGCTGTTGGCGTCCAGGGGTTCTCCAGTGTCGTATACGTCTTGTATCCGGTCTCATACCAAAACGAGACTCATCAGAAAAGCACACGAAACGCCATTGTTCTTCTGCCCAATTTCTGTGTTCAAGAGCCCATTGATATCGAATCCTACGATTGTGCATTGCTATAGGTGGTACCCGTAGCGGTCTTCGGGAATGAAGGTTCACTTCATGCAAGCGGTTTCTGACTGTTTGGTCGCTAATTAAGTTCCCTGAAGAGTGATGAAGCCTCACGGCTAACATCATGGCGGTTATTGTTGGAGCTCTTCGAGTTAAGATTTGAATGTATCGGTCTTGTCTCCGTGTGGTGCAGCGATACCGTCCTCCATGGCGCTCAGCCACGGTACCAGTGCTTCGGTAACGTGTCCAAAGTCGACTGATAACACTCTGACTTGTATTCAGAGCTAAAGCCACAGTACGTTGCCGGGAACCAGCTTCTATCATTCCCACGGCTCTGAGCATTTCTTCCCTGCTTAAATGACGTCGCCGCTCCATAATAACGTTGGTTTTAATCAGTAGTAGGGAAACAGTAGCACTAATAATGTCTTCAATGCGTTGTATGTTTTTATAGGGAAAATATTGACAGCTGATTTTCATCTTTTACTCGAATTTGATTCACAGTTCCTGATTCAAATTATGAAATGCACCAAAAAGGATCCATATAAATTTATAAAATCATAAATTTATTACAAAGCCACATCTTAATCTCAAGAAATCCGCATAAAAATGCTTGATCCCTAGACACTTTTGATGTGTGTATATGTGAGAACGATGTAAATAAGACGTACACGTTGAGTGTCCAGTGTACAGTAAATATAAATTTAAACAAAACAATCCATAATGAAAATCCATAATAAAATAATTAAAATAAGCCTTGGTGGCTAAGAGATGACCAGTCCCAACTGACAGCGCCCGTTCACGAACATGACGCATGGATCAGCACCATTCAGCTCAACCATTTTGCAAATGATCCAACACACGCGCCACCGTCAGCGAGACATTTGAGTGAGCATCACCCTAAGGTTGACTGGTATAAAATGCCTCAGGCATTAAGTCCGGCTTTGTACAGTTTTTTTTTTTTAATTGTGCCTAAAGTTTTAATAAATAAATTCACACTGTTCATTCAATAAATTCACATTTAATATATAAATAAATCTAATTGTCTCTTAAATATTTCTTTGTCAAACTGTACAAACGGAAACAAAAAGATAAAATCAAATGTTATTGGTGAAAATTAGGAACCATATTTCAAATGAAATAATGAGATTATATTAAGTAATCATACCTAAGAATATATACAAGATTATGTCATGGCAGAGCTTCATGCTAGTCACTTAGGAATTACTAGAATGAAAAAGATAAAAATATCATATTTCTGGTGGCCAGGCAAGGATGTAGACATTGAAAATATAACGAAAAACTGATTAATTTGTTTGGAAAACCATAAAAACCAAGAAAAAACAAATTATGAGTGTGGCCACCAACGTTTTGGCATAGATTGCATGCTGGGACCTCTATATTCAAAGATGTTCTTAGTGGTGGTGGTGGTTAGTTCTCTATATATAGTCTGTGGTGGTGGTGATAGATGCATTTCAAATGGCCCGAAACATTTGTCATTAGTAATATAACTGGCCAGAAAATAATTGAAGTATTTAAAAACTTTTTTGTACGTTATGGGTATCCTTTACATTTAGTGCGTGATAACGGCTCAACATGGAACAATGAAGAATTCAAACATTTTTGTTAGATAGCAAGGAATCAAATAATCTTTCTCTCCTCCATACATCCTGCTACAACAGGGTTAGCAGAACGGTTTGTTGAGACATTTAAGTCACATATGGTAACAGTTGTAGAAAGTGGGTAGACAGCGAAATATGCTTGTAATCTGTTTTTGTTTGACTATAGATGTACTTTAAATAAAACCACCGGTCAAAGTCCTCCAAAATTATGTATGGAAGAGAATTGAGATGTCGTTTCTCATTGCTGCGGTCATACCCAGTACTTGATAAAATTAATTTATTTATTAATTTTATTAGTACACACAGTAAAATAGACACATATACGACTATAACGATTTGTATTGAGAGCAAAAATACTGATTATTTCTTAAGAAATTCTTCGAGCAGACCTGCGAAAGGAGAACAAATATAATTAACAAACAACAGTAAAAACTTATACAAGACATTTGTAACTGGAGAACGAGAAATGGTAAAGGATACTTATAAGAAAAAAAAAAAAATTGGTCTTTATGTAAAGTAATTGAAATTCTAGTACCAGGTGTGACCTACATGGTAGAAGTGGATGGACTTCAGTGGAAACGACATGCCAACCGACTGCTGGAATGTGGACAGATTTTGAATAAGAAGAAACATAAAAACATATATTTTATTTTATTTGTTTTGTTTTGTTTTTGCATTTTAAATGAGGGAGAGTGTTGGTTGGTTGATGATAGAGTGCAATATCGGCTCGCTTGGAAATTGGTCATGAGGCGCAGCTCTATGTTCTCTCGATAGGCTGTTCATCATCAGCCTATAATGTTCCCACTGCTGGTACACAGCGCGGGCTCCAGTGCGGGTTGGTAGATGTCACATGTCATCGAATTTTTGGTTCTAGGACGGTCTCCTCACGATGTTTTTCTTCACCGTTTTGTGAGCAGTGGTGATGAAATAATTTACACAAAGTAAAGCGCCTGTCTGGGTTCGGAACTACGACCTACAACTCGTAAGTCTCAGCCGTTACCACTGGGCCACCACATGATAGGATAAGGTCACGTGTGAATAAAATTGAAATTAATTAATTTATGTGTAATAATTCATTACCTGATTTGATGTATATTAACGAGATTTAACAATCAATATCAAAAACTTGTCAAAAATTTATGAAAATTAGAGGTAAGCCATATTGGTTTGTTTCAGTGTACCTACTACTTTGTTTTACTCGTCAACAAGTGTCTCAATAAATTCAATTGTTTAACGATCGACTGTATTGGATCTAGGGGTTTTTTTTTTTTTGTATTTTCTCTTATCGCACTGACATTGGCAGAATTGTGGACATCAGCACCATTGCCATAGATTAAAAATAGAAGAGGTTAGAATTTTGACAGTCTGATACTGACATTAGAATTCGATCGTTCTTAAAAATACGGGAATTGCCCCTCTGCTATCAAGGTCGTAGCTTCGCAAGCGCTGCTAATGAGCGTGGGGTCTAAGGTTCAAAGCCCGCGATCCCGAGTCGGGCGTAGTGTTTCTCAATATCTGGATTTGTGCCGGATGCGTACAGAGGCAGAAAAATTACATACCCGCGTAGGTACCCTTGCACAGCCCCGATATAATATGAGATAACAATATGCTTGTAGTTCCCGCAACATGCGACGGGAGACGACTTTTTCCTTGGAATAAGAATGTAGTTGGTAACTGCTGAAAGGGTCGTAATAAATCCAAAATTATAAGGACATTCATAAAACACCTGCATTTAATTATAATAAATACAAATTGAAAATGCACGGAAATTAGAGACAAGTTTGTGAGGTTTCTCTATCGAGAAAATTGTATTATTTTACGTTTCTGTTCTACAAAAAGTTTGGTCATATCATCCAGTTACTTGTATAATTTTTATTTAATACCTATATCTTATCAATTTCATGACAAATCAAATTTACGATTGGCTATTTTGCAACCGGCCTGCTCATAATAGCTATCTACAGGGTTACTGGTAACTCGACGTATTCCTTGCACGACGTCATAGTGGGGTTAAAACACAACAAATTAAGCCACCAAATGTTCTACCGAAGTTCAGTAGTTTTTGAGCTAGATGCATTTTCAGTATTTTTATGAAAAATCCCAGATTAAATAACTTGGAGCCAATTTAAAAATGATTTACAGCGCGACTGTACTGAAATTTAACTTAATATCATAGTTGATGCCGTAGCAGATCTTTGTTCATAATTAAAAGAACAAATATTTGTTAATATTACTCACATTAATCGTTAGTGGAAACTTGTAATTGGCCATCGTTTACACATTGTACTAGATGTTAAAATGTATTAAGCTGTAAGTTTTCCTAAAATTAATAAAATAAAATAGAGACAAACAAATTACACAAGCTGTCATTTTGGTATTGTAAACCCAAATAACAACATTAGTAACAATGGTGCTGATTCTCTTGTCACAAAATTCTCTAAACTAGACCAAAAATCACCAAAATTTAGTTTATTTAAGTCAAACGACGATTTCCCATTCTGAAATTGACTAAAGTGACACAACTTAACTATGTTCTAGTTTGACAGCACTAAGATGGCACTGAGATAATAATTTAGTGAAAATGGAAATTTTGCTATTCTGAAGTTGAAATTTTTCACATATACCTAATTTTAATCTAATCTCATAAGTCTAACTAAATCTGACTATTTTTAATCTCGATTAAAAAGATGTGGAATAAAATTAGTGGTCACGAACTAAAATTCACAACAACACCTCGACTTCAGATGCAAAAACAGTAGGTACTGTATCTTTTTTCTTTTCTTTTGCTTGTATCTCGAAAACGGTGTGTCCTATCGCAAAAATAATGAAAATTTCGACGCACTTTATTAAATCCCAAACCTCGTGGTATGGCAAACAAGTAAGTACCTACCACGCGGAGTCGCAATTGCCAAAGATCTGTCAAAATTATTTTTAGAGATTATTTTGCAGAATAGCTTTATGATTGTCATAGCCAAAAGAAAGGAATTTTAGTGATAGTTTATTTAGTTTAGTTCGGTGTACAAGAGAATCGGCACCTTAATGATGTAACGTACTAAGTTTTAATTACTATATTTTTGGTTACAGCGTCATCTGTATTCATATCTATGTACTAATAACCCAAAATGTGTACTAAAGTAGTAATTTGTAAAGCTATTCACCGCTAGATGTCGCTTTTTTAAATTGAAACATTGGGAGTAACTTGAATTTGTTGTTCATCTATTCGATACTAGATGGCGCTGCTAATCACTATTCAGTCAACAAGCTAGATTATTATCTAGCAAATTGCCTACTAAAGATACATATCTGAGCAAGTCGGCGAAACGTTTCATTGAATCACATTATACACATCGGAACGTATTATTATACTCAATAATACACTCTATAATGCACCATTTTCTTTCATTCTCGCTCTTAGGCATTCCTCATTAAGGCTTTCGCGTTCAAGAGTAACAATTATGCCTAATTGACATTTATTATCGGGCGTTTCTTGAAAGAACGAGGCGTAATGAGAGTCTAAGCAGTAATTTCGAAGCAACACTCATGAGAAATAATTCGTATTTTAATTTTTTCTGGATTTATTTTATTGTTTTTGTGCGTTGGCAAAATTGGTAGGTGTGACTTCCTGTTGAAGCTTTCAATTGGGTAGGTAGCTTTGAGATTGATTATAACTGTTATAACTATGTTCTAGGGAGCCGCTTGTGTTCTAGTTTTGTTAATGTTAAGAGTTGTAAGGTCGTGGGAAATGGTTTTCCATACAAATAAACAAATAGGTGAAATAAAGTGATAGGTACCTACTCTTTTAAACTAAACGTTACAATTTGATTAATGCATTGCTTATACATTAAAATTCTATCGGTTTCAGTATTGGAGTGAACTTGGGGTTGGATTAAGTCAAGGAAAATGTATGGTTCTTTGGGTTCCAATGACAATCCTACGGGATCAAAAGTGACCAATAACTTTGGGAAAAACAGACGTAAGTAGCTAAAATTATCTTGAAGTAATCTCCGTTTCAACTATTTTCATTCCCTACCAAGACTTGGTTGACTCCTGAAAGCTTCAGAAAGTTAAAGCACCGACATATTTGGAATCTAACCAGCCAACTTTACAGTATTAAAAAATGCTTTAAAAAATAATTAAAAGAATAGACAAAAAAAAAACAAGTCATAGGTACCTAGACACCGTTTCTCTTTTTTAACGAAGAAATGTCTCGAATATACCAAAGTGACTTGTAAGTTAACTTTTTTAATTAAAAAGGGAGCGAACATAACTATCTGTTAAGAAACGCGCGGAAAGAAAACATTGTCTGTGTTTTAAGAGGAAATAAGACTTACTCGCAACTAGCGAAGATATTTAGGGTCTGTTTAGATCGGGCGAGCTACTTGCGCTAGTTGAGTTGAGACGAAAGAGGTCATTAAAACTATTTGCCTGTACACGTCCTTACCCTACTATCGTATTATTCCTACTAAAATTATAAATGTGAAAGTATGGATGTTTGTTACTTTATCAAGCAAAAAATGTCTGAACGATTTTGAATGAAAATTGGCACACAGATGGCTTAATTCTATCCTGGATAAAATTCAAATTCAAATGTTTATTGCTCAACACAGTACATAATCATACATTTTTAGATGTCAAGTGAACGCACCGTCCACTGTGTTGCACCAATTCAAGCATGCAAAAGTATCATTAAAATTATACCATGCCATTAATTCCAATTAATAGCATAAAATGTCATAAATTACAATTAGAACTCTATGCTATGTCATAAAATCATTATTAATACCTTATGATCTAATATATAAACTACGTACGTATCTACTGGTGGAATAATTTCCGATATTCACGCGAGCAAAGTAGCGGGGAAAAGGTAGTTCATTCATATTTTAAGTTGCTTGATACAATTTGTGCACTATGCCGGAACCTATAAATTACAATTATACCCGTTCATCTTTTTGTTTTTATAACAGCTCGTTATATACCTAAGCACAATAACAATCTACTTAGATACCTAACAATATACAACTAGTTATAAATAATCGAAACCGGAACGTGATTGCATAAAATTGTATACGTTTTTATGAAAACCAATTTTATATTTTAATACCTCATACATCGAACAGTAAGTCGTGAAACTACGTTTTTTTTTTGTTTTTCTATTTCTTATTAGGTTTATTTCGAATTAGTTTTATGTAATGTCATAAATATTTTAACAAGTTTGACTTTTCTTATTTAGGTATACCTACCAAAGAATGCTCTATAAAATTGGCTCAAGTTATTCGATCAAAATGGATTGAAAATGTTTTATGTTTTTTCGAAAAGAGTATATTTTTTAACCTAATAGTACCTACAAGCTTTTATTGTAATACATAGTTACCTATTGAAAGTCTGACAGCCAGTCTTACCAAGGGGTATCGTTTTACCCAGTAGACAACTGGATTGTGGAGGTCAGATACGCAGTCGTTCCCCGTAAAATTCTGGCTGGTAATCTTATGCATCCGGTTAGACTCGAAGCTGACCCCAACACGATTGGGCAAACGCTAAGCAAATGATGATGATTGAAAATCCATGTAACTTTATTTACCTCATTATTTTAAAACTACCTAAAATTTGATTGAAAATGGGCTGTTTTCTACGCCTATTTTCGGCATTGGTAGGTATCTATTTAGTGTGTGAATGTTCATAGCAATACCTGGGCCTCCTTCCTTTTATATTTAATATACTTAGTCATACATAGTCATAATTCAAAAATTCAATAAGTATCACCGGATTCAAAAAATATATATATATATTTTTTTTAAACATTGCCCCACACTAGGAATTTCTCCTGTATTGTGGGTGCGTTTACAAACACTTAAACTCACAAACACAAACAGCCAGACCCGGAACAACTACTTGCAGATAAAATAATTGGTCACTCTACTCTCCCGTTAATGTACCGCCTCTACGACTCTACTATCCAGTCTAAACGCAGCATCCGTCTTAAAACACTTAAAAAAGGTGACTAATTAAAAAACTCCCTTCTTTGGGGTGCTTTTTTATTTTCTTCACCCCCCTTCCTTCTGCAGGTGGATAGGAATGCAAGGGGAGGAGACTTACAGCCGATATTATGTTGCAAAGAGACCGTTTCTACAAAGTGTTTTTTATGAATGAGACATTTTGTAAAAGTAATTTCTGAAGCTATTTATTAGTCTTAAAAAAAAAAGTGTTGAACTGTCGATGATACTAATAATATTGTCTTAATAACTACCTAGTGAGAGAGCAGTGGTGGCCCAGTGGTAACGGCCCCGGCTTACGAGTTAAATGATAAATGATTTTATTTCTGTAAGTAGGTTTGAACAAACACTTTTACACGTCAATCATATTTTTTTTAAACTAGATGGGGTCGGCGTTTCCTATCTGACTACTCTGAGAAGAAAGGCCGAAACAAACTCAGAGGTCACAGTCTCTTTTAAAGTCCAGACAAAATTTGATGGTCTCAAAACGGCGAAGGAAAACATCGTGAGGAAACCGGCATGTCCTCTAACCAACAAATTCGAAGACATGTGACATCTACCAATCCACAATGGGCCCGCGTGGTAGATTACAGCCGACTCCCTCTCGATGAGTGGAGGCCGGTGTCCCAGCAGTGGGAGCTTTATAGGCTGATCAAGATGCCATTACATCATTCTAATCCCTTAAGTTTATGTGTTATTAATCTCTAAAATTACCCTGGCCCTGTACTTACACCAAAAGGTAAAAATAAATAATAATATGAGACAACATCCACACAAGGTCTTCAGGTCCCGAACTAGGTAGAACCTGTACTAATTCAGTGACAATTGTAACTAAATTTTGTGGTAAAATGAAAAAAAAAATGGTCTAACTGTAGTCTGATCATGAAACTATAGCTATGCTCAGAGTGAACTTAAAATAGCGTATCGAGCTGTGTATGAGCATGGTAGGTAATCTAACCTTTATCCAGCGCGTCATACAAAGAAAGAAAGAAAATGCGTTCATTTGCGGTAAACATGACGCAAGAAATAAGCAAAGGTTGGGGGAAACATGCGTCACATCCACGCAAAACAGCTATCGCTCAGCATTATGCCGTGGGTATCAACTCGCTGACTGGCTGATTAAATAGCTCATGCCGAGTGCATAAGCTGTTTCCGTATATTCATACAGCTACGAAAAAAGAAGAATAAGTCGTTTCTTGCCCGTTCTTCTCCATAGGTACCTACTACGCTTTGGAATGGGCAACTAGCTTCATCTTTCTGACTGACCGACCCCTTGACAATTCAAAAGTGCCTGTAATTGGTTTGTTTTGAAATAAATGCTTTGAGTTTGAAGTAAACCCTACGGTTGGCAGACGGTTTAGTGATCGCAGTAGGTGGAAACGTTGTTATTAGCAGACGAGAAGACGCCTGCCCGCTATCCCTTAAAAGACTTCTTGACCATTTTCTATTTTGTTAAGTACCTGGTACTTGTTGAAGGCTTTTAATAATTTTTTTATTTATGGGAGAAACCTTCAAAAGGCGCTCGGCCTCCGGGGAAAGAGGTCGGGGAGTGTGGGATTCTTTCCTCACTAAAACCACCCCTGTGGCCACCATCAGCACATAGAGGGGGTCCCGGTTCCTCTTAAAAGACCAACTCCAGAACCCCCCTGAGCAACGTCTGTCAGCCACGTCGCTGGGGAACTTGTTGAAGGCCTACACTGTTCTCCCATACCTATTAACACGGTTATTTGAAAATATTCTAAAAGCCAATTATTTTTAAAAGCGTAACCGTGGACTTTCTTGCCGGCTCTTCTCCATAGGAAACAACGGTAAGCTTCTGACGCTTCATAAGTGCCCGTGAAGGTTTATGTGAAATAAAATATTTTGCATTTGAATCTATTTGATTTTAATTTAGAAGACTTCTCGACAAAATATTATTCGACAAATATTTGCTGTTTTTAAAATTCTGTCTACTACGAATTTCAAAACAAATCATTACATTTTATTGTGAAATTCGTAACACAATAATTATCAATCTAATAATTTTAATAACAGCGTACTTTTCAAAATAATAACATTCATCTGCTATTTAAAGAATGTTAATAATAGGTAGGTAGGCTAACTATTAAGAATGAAAACAAAAGCATGAATAATAAGTTAGCATATTTCTTAACAAAAGGCAAGAATGTTATTCGAATTTATTCAGTAATAGCGTAGAAGCTATTCTAGATAAAAGAATTAAGCTATTAATCTTGTAATTTTCTAAGAATGAGATGTCTCAGCTCGTTTTGGTATAAATTCTTACCTATTTATTATATGTAGGTCATTTCTTAAGCGGATTATGTAAAATTATGCGAATTAGTTGTAGCATTTAAGTAAGCTGGATAATATGGCTAGGTATAATGTATTTCAACTTTTAAGTTAATAAAATACCTACTTACCTAAAAGGTGACACTATTTAATTTGTGCTAGGTACATAATGCTTGAAATAATTGAGGTGCTGGGTGAAGATTGTACGTTTAAAAACTGCCATTAGTAGATATAACCCACCAACAACAGATATATAGGTATCAATGGTATTCAATCTTTATACCTAATTACCAATTAGACTTTTCAAAAGGTAGAGATTTTAGTTCAGACAAGACTGATTTGCAGGGACACAATTGTTGTTTCCTGACGGCCGAGGGCCAAGCTTTGCTAGACAAAGTAACACTCTATCATGATGGAAACGTCAAAAATGTATGCGACTGACAGAAGTTACTGGAACGCTTCTGTCAATCCTGTTGAAAGTCGTTGTAGAAATACGAAATGCATTGAAAGCAATGAGGGTTTTCATGAAAATCGCGGAGACTGGACACGGAGATTTGGAAGGCATCTTCGCAAAATGGCGCCAGCTGGTGAGTTGGCGCCATTTTGAGAAGAGATCTGCCATGTCGACAATGAATGTAAAATATAAGATGACGACGTGCCCTTACCTGCCGTCTCAGTACTGCCACCTATTGAACGTCATTTCAGATCACCCTCGTTGTCACTTGTCTATGCCTTCTGGAGTGAGCAATTGTACAAAGGTGTTTGAGTAGAAGCCTTTGTTTTGCAGAGGTACCTACAGTATTATTATCGTTATGAAAATACAAAAATAAGACAAAAATAATGCCAACCCATTTTTGGATTCAGAGATATTTTAAACAGAATTTTCCCAAAAGTTAGTTACGATTAATTTATTTTATTAAAATTGTAATTGGCGCCGCATTCAACCATGCAGTGTGTGTTGAGAAACTGAATGAAGTCGGCTCCTACCCTGAGTTAGCGTTGGCACTGCCATGCCCTCAGAATGGACTAAAACCCATGTTGAGCTGAAAGGTGTTGACACTATATCAAGTCCACCGGACCGTATTTCGACCATGGCGGCCAATCTCAACAGAGACTAGGCATCGACGCGGGAGATATTATAGTGCACAAGTGTGTGCGCAGACACAGGTGTACTCTCTTCCCTCACTCTCATAGACCGATGGGACGGCAATCCGACACCACCGGAGAGAGATCAGGCGCAGAACCAACGGCTTTACGTGCTTTCCGGGGCTAGGGGGCATCACAACGCCAACTTCCAAACTCCTGCCCGTTACTGAGAAATTCCTAATGGAAAACCTAATAACACTTTGCGCGACCTTGGAATTGAACTCAGAAGTAGGTAGATCCGACCATCTGTCATTACTATAATAATAAGTACCTACCAAGCTACCTGTCATACTAATTAGCAGGTACGTAGGTATACTTAGTAGTAGGTAATTATACCTAAGCCATTAATTTGGACATATAGGTAAGTACCTACCTAGGTATACCTATCAAATTATTGTTTGAAATTGCTGTAGGAAATGTTATTTTTCAGTAACTAACAACCTTTACCTACTCGGGAAATTACCAAAAATATTTCGTATTTATAAAAATAAAAATTATTATTAAAAGTCCTTACTTACAAAATAATCACCATATTTGTATCATTGAAATAAAAAAGTGACTGATTAAATATTTTTAACAATAAACTTAAGACCGTCACATTATTAATACATTAATCATGATCTCCTTTAGTTCATTAATTTAATTTATAAGTATTACATTTTGAAATATTAGAATTTAAAAATATAAACAATAACCAACGGTAGATATTGGGAACAGGATCCAAGTAACGGCGATCAGGGCTAACATTACCTGATTTATTATTAACAGATTTATACTTAAATTATTAATTGCGAACGGTACAGAAAACATTTACTGAAATATTCTCATCTGAAAACCCACATCCATTTCCACGAACACCCAAAAATAAAATTTTCGAGACCACAGACAACAAAATACCAACAGTATACTAATTAAAGCCACCCAATGCATTAAACTTAAAATGGCGGCAAGCTTGTCCTATCACAAAAAAGTTACTCAATTAAGACGCGCAAAATCACGGACTCAATACAATGATGAACAAACAGTCAGACATTACAATATAATAAACTGCCGACGAATATAATAAAACCAAGAAAAGTATAAATAGGAAAAAAAATACTCAGCCAGGGCTCCGCCCCGCTGTGGGTATGTCAAAGCCACGCCTATAGAAGGGGGGTGGGTAGACTCATTCGCCAGTCGCCGCCGATTCGCGTATAGAGTTAGCGCTCCAAACGTTAAAACCTCTTTTGTAAAAATTCAATTAACTGTCAAAATTATTTTTTATCTGTATTTTTTTTGACTATGCAATCGTTCCCGCGCGATTTTGACAATTCTGTTTTTTGATTTTTAAGCGCGTTCTGTTTAGTGTCTGTGTGTTTAGTGAGTGTATGGACTGTTGGTTCAGTTTTTTTTATTAGGAAAATTATTGTTAATATGAAGGATTGATTTAGTGTCTCAAGTGGGATTTTGTAGAAACGTAAGTATTTTTTTATTCATAATAGCGTAATGGTTATAGTCACTAACTTTATCGGACTTCTCGGCAAATGTTAAAAATAAAGTCGAGCAGTTGATCCATAGTCTTTATTTACATAAAAGTATTAAACAAATCTGTTCATAATATTTATAAAGCTATTGCCAAAATATTTCCTGACACAATGATTCATGGACGTCTATTTATTAAAATTCCGTAAAGAATAATGACCTGATACATTAGCGTTCCACAAATTAATGTACCTATTACGAGTCTAATTTATAGCATCTGCCTGTGTTGGATTATAATGATTTATTGTTTTTTTAATTTACAAGACATCATTTCGTGTAGCAACGCATTTCAGACAAAAATACAGATATTTTCTAAAATCTAGTTTAGAAAATAATAACTTAAATAATAAAACCAGCGTATTTTATGGTCCCCCTGCAGGGCAAAGGATTCACGAGCATTATGAACAAGAGATTTTAATAGAGTTACAATTTGCTAATTACCTATTTCCAACATCGAAAAGCATTTTTTCGCTGAAAATAGAACAGGTTCTTCAAATGAAAGATAATTTGTATTATTAGAAATTTTGCTAAGGAAAATATCATTGGCCAATTAGGTACTTAATCATCAAGAAAATTGACCTGGCAGAAAAACTTTTTAAGAATATAATTAAAAAAAAAAAAGATGATTTTGCGGGCTGTCATCAAATTAGATTGATGACAAATAAATCTATCTTTAACTAGGTATGTTTTTATTTCTACATATTGTAAATTAAAGTCGCTTTTCTGTCGGTCCGTTTGTTGTAGTAAACTCCGCAACTGATGTTTTTGAGACGTTCTACCTGGAGTTGTAATAGGTATAATAAATTAATATTAAACTTAAATAATGAAGACAACTCGAGGTATTGTAAAGTCGTAAAAACCGTCTGAAGCAGGGGCAGGTCGTGACTGATAAATCGATAATAGAACAATCTCTTCAAATGGCAGGTTCATTTTAAATTTTGCAAAGAAAAATATCATTCATGAAGCAAATTGATATAATGACTCAAAGTAACCATTCGAGCTATCATCAGCCTAGCCCTTCCAACTATATTGGGGTCAGCTTCTAGTCTAAACGGAAGCAGCTGAATTCCAGTATTTTACATGGAGCGACTGCCTATCTGACCTCCACAACCCAGTTACTGAGTAACACGATACCCCTTGTTAAGACTGGTTAGGTATCAGATTTGGTAACCATACGACATTTGATTTAAATTTTTAATAATCTCGTTTGATAAAATAAAATTCCATCTTTCCGGCAGTCATCACTTAGCATAACTAAAAAAAAATAAGATATTAATTGAGACGTAGGTATTTCTAAATAACAAAAAGCATTTTAAATAACCAAAAAAGGTGATAATTTACAACTAACAATATTTTTGTAGGTTTTATTTATGTGATTAGCAAAACAGGCTTCTCTACTTTTTGTAACGAAACGACGGCGGCTGCATAAAATCAAATAATATTTAAAAGCTTTTAAGTAGACATTATAATATATAATATATATATTTTTAAATGATTATATAATCAAGTAGTGCATTCTAAGCACCAGTAAAGCAACTTTAAATACCTACAATATTAATGTAACTAAAACCGGCCAAGCGCAAGTTGAATTCTCCCACAAAGGGTTCCGTATGACCAAAACAATTGTAATCTAAGTTTTTTAATATGTTTCATGATAGAGGGCATAGTAACGCGTATTCTGTGAAAATTTCAAGTGACTAAATAGGTATGTCGGGTTAAAAAGATAGAGCCTTGAGCCAGACAAAAAGACGGCCATAGACAAACAGCGCGGCGCGCGGCGCGGCGGCGCGGTGCGGCGGCGTTTGTGCTAAGTACCTTACAGGGTCCGGTTGGCACCGTTTTAAAACAGAAACCTGAAACGAAAATACAAAATTTTAAAAACACGCTTCTCAAGCAAGTTGACCACCGCTGAAAACTGTGGGAAATTTGAAAGGGCTGGAAAACTTACTATGATTTCTATACTCGAAAGTTCCATACGAAACATTAGTTAACTCTAAAACGTAGGTAATTTTACGCCTGTTTTTCCAAAGGGGTAGGTAGAAGTCTAAGGAAGTCGGATGGGAAGCTTGGGACCTAGATAAGGATAATATAGGCTACTTTTCATCCTGAATATTCGTATTAAAAATAATAAAATACAAAATGGCGGACAACAGCTAGTAGGTTCCTATTTTATAATTCTCATTAATACTCTGGCGAATTTATTACCCGGTAATACCGATAATTTTGTAATGGAAAAACCAGTTTCCTTTTTCCCCGACCCGGTGATCTTAGAACCCTGTTTGAGCTCCTCAAGTTCTGAGTAGAGCAACACGATTACTGAAAAATGCGTGCACTAACTGGACAGGTCCACTCAAGACCGAGACTCTCACTGACCAAGATTATGTCTGGACTTTAAAAAAGACTTCATCCCTGAGTTTGTGTCGCTTTTCTTCTCAGGGGTAGTAACATATGAAATGTCGACTCCATCTGGCTTTTTTTTTATATGACGCGCGGAAGTGATTCCGAATATCCTAATTTCAATTTAATTTCAATTACTTACTTTCAGTAGTCGCGCCTGCGACCACTCGTACTTGCATGCATGTACCTACAACTACTTACCTAGGTACTAAGGTACTGTAGTAACTACGAGGGCGTAGGAGGCAAAACCGTTATATTTAGTTATTACGTTTATTCTAAGCATTCAAGTTCATATAAACACGCCGAACTTTACGCTCGTTTTTCCAAACAAAAAAATAATTCAAATAATTTTAAAGCTCATTCCAAATTCGCTTAACTGTTCGAATATAACTATAGGTTTATTTTACTACCAGCCTGCGGGGCGAGCACGGTCTACTGTGATAAGCTTGAGTCGTTTTTGTCACAGTTTGGGAGTAAAAACCGTGATAAAATGCGACTCGTGTCTATCACAGAGGCCGTGCTCGCCCCGCTGCGAGATATAAGGTCGACTTTTGCAGACAACCTTTATAGTACGTAGTGTAACGTTACATTTTCCCGGGAGGGAGAAAATGTAAGGTCCAGGAGGGAACTGTCACCAGAACTGGAGGAGTTTCGGCTTAAAAGAAAAAGTAAAAGTAAAAAGTAAAAGAAGAAATGGTAAAATAATATAATTGATGTAGAATAGGTCAGGGAAACCGGGTATAAGTTGAAGGTCCAAGCGTTTCTTCTAGAGAGGCTCGCAGGTTGTAAAAGGAGGGGTCCTTGAGTCAGAACACGTCACCGACCTCGGAGGGGCAGGCCGTGGTAGAGGAGGCAGGCAGAGACTAGTTTATTGTAGACCACGACGTAATCTTCTTGCGTCAGTTTCCAGAACTGACGCCAAGGGTAGCCATCGCCGGTCTAGCGACTTTCCAACATAGTCCAGTGTAGAAGGACGAGTAGATTGGTTTGTTCAAGCACAGCTCACACTATCAGAGGGCACAGCCCTCCCACCGAGCGCTATATAACTTCAGGACCTCCTGCCAAGGCGAGCACCAAGAGTAATCCGGTCTGACCGTCCCGGCTCCCTTCCTTTTCGGATCGGTTGACATATAAAATGTTTAACAATGATTCTAGAACATAAAAGAAGAATAATAGTTTATAATAAGGTCTAATACCTATACAACCTTACCTACTGGCAGCTCTAGCAATACATTAAAAATAAAACCTAGGCTTGTCATTATCTGACATTACAAAAGGTAAATAAACATTGGGAGAGCATGAGAAAATCTAAATAACTTAAAATATAGAGGCCTAGGAATGGTTAAACTACAGACAATGGCCATGCAGATAATTGGAGAGAACGTATAATATAAGATCTAATAGCCAAAACGTAAGTAAAAAAATACAAACATTACATTTCCCCGACAACCCCGGAAAATTTTTGAGTACAATGAAAAAATTTTGTTGTTAAGTAAGATAAGGCATTTACTAACTAAAATTAACCTATATGACTATTTATAGTGGTACAGAAAGTTTTACAAAAGATAAAAATTACGTTACCCGATAACCCCAGAAAATTAACAACTGAGAAAATTTCGATGTTGTAAAAAAAAACCTTGCCCTTTCATACACCTTACATCAACCCACATTTCATACTCCCTCAATCATACATCACCAACATACTTAGGGGATATGGTTCACATTCTATGACTCATACTCCACAAGGAAAAAAATATTTTTTTTAGAGTTACGAAGGCTTATTTATTTTAATTAGGTGTCGTAATCCGCACCTTTTAAAAAACCCGTTAAAACTAAAAGAAATATTTACAAAGCTTTCCAGCTTAAGAAAAGCAGTCAAGGTTTGAAAGCATAATTGCTTAAGAAAAACCTTCAAGTTTCAAGTAGTTCAAGTATTAAAAAATGAAACTTTCCAGCTTAAGAAAAGCAGTCAAGGTTCAAAGCATAATTGCCTTTTCAAGTAGCTAAGTTCAAGTATTAAAAAAGATAAGGTATCTACACACTAAGGCTTATTTAACGAGTTAAGTACCGCTCGACACTAAGGCTTTATTTTACGAGTTATGCGACCGCTCGACACAATGGCTTATTTAAAGAGTTGTGTACCGCTCTACAAAAAAAATAATGGAGTTAAAATGCCAAAAGTTTTTGTAGTAAGTAAAACTTGTGAAGTATTTACAATGAACTTAATGTTAAATGTTAAAAAAAAAAAAAGTAAAAATTATTTCTAGAGACATCAAGGAAAAAACGACCGTTAAGTCGTTTCAAGTTTAAAAATTAAAATAAGCATTAGGTATAAATCAATAAAAAATTGTTGAGACGTAAAGATTAAAAAACTTTTAGACGTAAAATATTACAACACATTAAGAAAAAACAATTTTATATAAAAACACAGCAGATAGAAAACTACACTATAAAATCTTAAACGTGCCATTTTCCTCTTAAGCCGTTCTGATCCTCTAAAATGATAACAAGTGGTGACAGTTTCTCCATGTTTCAGATTTAAAAAAAAATATTAGTTTAGTCTAGGTAGGTATGTAAATTTTCAAGTAATTTTTATACAGGTTGTACTAGCCGTGGTGACAAATCGAACTAAATGAAGTAATGTTTAAAGTGTTGATGTATGTTAAGTTTTGTATAAACAACCACAGGATATTGTCCTGCAGCCGTCGTGAAGTGTGCCAGCCCCCAACTAGTAAGTGACCACGAATGGTTTTAAGAACACCCACTAGCGAAGACTGGTTACGATTACCAGTGGGTAACCGCAGTGGTGTGCAAGTGTGTGGGATGCAGTATAGTGAGGTATTAGTAGAGAGTTATAATGTACCTAGGTGGTAACGACTATAGGATATTCTCCTGTAGTACGTCGTAGAGTAAGCCAAACCCCAACTTGTAAGTGACCACGAATGGTTTTAAGAACACTTGCAAGCGAAGAATGGATGACAATTACCAGTGGGTAAAAGTTCGTGTGTATGTGTGTGTGTATATATATGTTTCAGTATAAAGAAGTGTTGTAAAGGTTGAGGTGGATGAGATGATGAAAATAAAAGCTTACCAAATAAAAATCACTTGAGCAAGTTGTTTTAGAATTTTGAGAGTTTCTGAAAAAGTTTAAAGAGGGAGGGGTTAGTAAAAATTGGGCGCCAGATTGTAACGTTACATTTTCCCGGGAGGGGGAAAATGTAAGGTCAAGGAGGGAACTGTCACCAGAACTGGAGGAGTCCCGGCTTAAAAGAAAAAGTAAAAAGTAAAAGAAGAAATGGTAAAATAATATAATTGATGTAGAATAGAACGTCAGGGAAACCGGGTATAAGTTGAGGTCCAAGCGTTTCTTCTAGAGAGGCTCGCAGGTTGTAAAAGGAGGGGTCCTTGAGTCAGAACACGTCACCGACCTCGGAGGGGCAGGCCGTGGTAGAGGAGGCAGGCAGAGACTAGTTTATTGTAGACCACGACGTAATCTTCTTGCGTCAGTTTCCAGAACTGACGCCAAGGGTAGCCATCGCCGGTCTAGCGACTTTCCAACATAGTCCAGTGTAGAAGGACGAGTAGATTGGTTTGTTCAAGCACAGCTCACACTATCAGAGGGCACAGCCCTCCCACCGAGCGCTATATAACTTCAGGACCTCCTGCCAAGGCGAGCACCAAGAGTAATCCGGTCTGACCGTCCCGGCTCCCTTCCTTTTCGGATCGGTTGACATATAAAATGTTTAACAATGATTCTAGAACATAAAAGAAGAATAATAGTTTATAATAAGGTCTAATACCTATACAACCTTACCTACTGGCAGCTCTAGCAATACATTAAAAATAAAACCTAGGCTTGTCATTATCTGACATTACAAAAGGTAAATAAACATTGGGAGAGCATGAGAAAATCTAAATAACTTAAAATATAGAGGCCTAGGAATGGTTAAACTACAGACAATGGCCATGCAGATAATTGGAGAGAACGTATAATATAAGATCTAATAGCCAAAACGTAAGTAAAAAAATACAAACATTACAGTAGGTACTATGTTTATCGTAATTACTGTTAGCATGTAGGTATAATTCTGTTTCTGGGCAAAGGCACCATTCCCAGGCAGCTTCTCCCTATGACCTCCAGTGCTTGCGATCCAGGCAGTGCTAATCTGGACCACTGCTCGTTTGTTTTGTCCACCTCGTCCCACCATCTTCTACGGAGTCCGTCGCGACGCGTTCGGTTTTATTTTAGTTTAGTACCAATTTTTTTAGGGTTCTTTTGTCTGGAATTTATCAGTTGACGTCCGAGAATATTAAGTACCTACTTCATTTTTATACAAGAATGGTTTTTAAAATAAAACATTAATAATAATCTACAAAAATAATAGGTATTGTAAATTACCATACGAATTACGTTAAGACAAAGTAAAATGCTAGAATTAATAGGTATACGAAGTAATATGAACATAAATAGTTTTATTAATTTGTTAAGTTATCAGAGAGGTAATTTTTTTATTTAAAACATGACTCAAATAGAGTCATGCGTAAGCAATAATAATAAGAATTAAATACATAAAATAATATATTATTTATTAAACAATGCATATTCGTGCTATTCATTATTAAATAAAGCTTTTAACCTATTAATCATTTTAACGCATTAATTAATATTTAAATCGATCGGCATTATGTACACAGTTGTGTATGGTTGTATATGCATGTGTCATATAATAGGGTGCGACAACTAGTTGTCGTCCTTAGAATAATTGAATAAATATGTAACTTAATCTTAGCATAAAGTATAGGAGACCTTAATATATTAATCTGAGAGTGATAAATAAATATAATTAACATATTTATGTATCTAACTGTGGACTATAAATGATTAATTAGGTACTTTGATAAATAAATAATCAATGGATTAATAAACAATGCACACTTCAAGACAAAACACTATTTCTAAGTTGTATTATGTATCTTGAATGTAATCATGATATACGTAAATCACTTTTATGTATTATGCACGCAAGCAAGCACATACATAATGACATAAATTAAATAATTAATTAAAAATAGTTTTATGAATGCGTGAATCGAACACTTAGGTACACACAACAACTCTAAGTAGGTAGAAGAGAGAGAGAGAGAGAGAGAGAGAGAGAGACCTTCATACTTAGTTAGGTATGGTTATACTTAAATATTTCCTGGATCTATGCTTTTCACAATTTGCTACACAAAACGTTATCATGCAGAAGGAGGAAACTGTGATGTTTTGGAGCAATTTAGAAAGGCCTATGTCTTTTTCTTGGGTGTCATAGAAAGTAATTGTTGTTCATCAATCATTTAATCAAGATTTTTTTTGTTGGTTAGATGTGTTGTTTTTTGTGCAGAATAAACATTGTTTCTTTCTTCATCATTTTTTTGGCAAACTTTACAGATTATGTTGCCTCGTGATTGTTCAGGAGCACCCACATCCAGCAGTGGCCATTCTAATAAGCTGATCTTTTCATCTATACAAATAAACAAAATTGTTGTTTGTAATGTCAAAATAACAGATAATTTTCTAAATGCTTATTATGAAAGTATATACGGCACTTAATCACCGAAACGGCGGGTACAATTTTGCCGAGACTTTCATTGGCAAATAGCTGAAGTATAAGGAGTAGTTTCAGCTACTTTTTTCCCGGTAGCAGATCCCGTGAGATAATTTCCGACACCCACGCGAGCGAAACCTCGAGCAGCAGCTACGTAAAAAAAATTACTTGTCAAAATTCATCTATTTCATTCAGCAGTCGCATAGCTAAAAACAAGCAACTTGGACTTCTGAGTTTAATTAACATACGGGTTCTGAAACCCTGATCAAATCTCTTATCAGTAAATATGCTGTCAAATCTCGTGCTGTTATGACTGGTTGTCAAAAATAGCTGTAATCGATCGTAATCATATGATATGACAGTAGGCAACGCATTAAATTGATCAGATCAGAAAATGAGTGACCTTACACATATGCATGTCATGCGTCCTGCCTTTTCCTAACTGTATATGTTTGAGGCTTGGGATGCAAGGTTTTCGCAACCATGAAATCATTTTATGTGAAACCTTTTTTGGGAGTGTATATCCTCATTAATATAAATACTTAAGCATTGCCATCATCCGGACAGAAATCTAGACTCACGTCTACTACTGAGAAAATCCTAATAGAAACCTCCCGTAACACTGCTCAACCTTTTTTTCGGAAAATCCTCATGGATGTCCTCCGCCCTGGGGCGGGCGGAGGGGTCCGTCAGACTCTTACTGACTAAAAACCGCCCCAGTGTTCCCTTGCCACGCTTGCACCGAGGATCATGGGAACTTGTGCGCCTTCCACGATCCCCGGATAGTGCCAGCCCGCCTCTGCGGGCCTCCTCAAGTCCGCGGGGGAAGTGAGGTGTAAGACTTCCCCCGTGACGTCCAGTAGGGGCGCGCGTGGATCACAACGCGTCACCACCTCGGGTCCTGTTAACTGGAGGTGCGGTGGACGTCCCTCTGGACCTGTTAACACTGCTCAACCCGGCCCAAGATCCAATGCTCATTAGTCTCGACCACTAGACTAGTAACAATAACACCAGCCTATTATTGTCCCACTGCAGTGCAGAGGCGAAGGCACGAGCATTGATCACCACGCTTGCTCAACACGGGTCAGCGGTTCTAGACTTATATTGACGATAAAGTCCAGGTTTCCTCACGATGTTTTCCTTCACCAATGTCAGGTATGTACAAGATAAACTCAGAAAATGCGCGAGAGGTTTATATTGCAAGGTTAGGGGTAACCAGAAACTACAGAACGCCACCTGCTACAATCCTTATACATACTCCTTTTGCTTCGTTTACGTTCATACGTCTGGTCATACGCGCACGCTGGTTGCGAGTACTACGCACCTGACCTGTTCTCTCTGAAGAACATCACCAATAAGGTCACTATACTATATGTCCTTCTAGGGCATCCCCTCCCAGCGTAAGTGAGGGTTATTTGAGAAAATACCTCACAGTAGCTGTCAGCATATACCCGTGTGCACTTATTTATTATGGTTGTCAACCCGCGCAAATTGTAGAGCGCAGCGGAAGGAAATGACTCATTGCGGTGCTTATTCGATAAATTATCGAGTCTTTAGCTACGAACGAACAATTCTGGACTGGTCGAGTTATAAACAATTATGTTATTGAAATGGAAGAAGTAGTTGGTGATTATTTGGCGAAATTATTGAACAATGGATGTGGACGTGTTGAAAGATTGATTATTTTCTTGGTTAAAAGTGATTGAGTATTTGGGGTTTAATATCAAAATCTGAGTTGTAAAGATGTCACAATGGGATATATCTTAAACATAATATCACGCCTGTATTCCGCAAAGGGTTTGGCAGATGTGTACCTATAGTACACCCACATTTCCCTAGCTATGTTCAAGTCCCAATTAATAGGAGGCGAGCCTATTGCCATCAACTGGGCACAAATCCACACTCCTACTGACACATTCGATTATATCTAAAAGGGTGTAATAAAAGAGCGTGCATGAGTGGGGCATTGGTGTGTCTTAAATTTATGATATTTAAGTCTCGAGACTTAAATACCTAATACGCAGACACACCAATGCCGTCAGCCATGCTGCCGCTAATACAAAGTGTACCGACACGAAGAGAGCAGTCCACACCGATGACACAAAAGTACGTGGCAAATTATTGTACTGAGCAGATTGTTTCGTTTTTCTCCTGAAATGTGATTGAAAAAGTACTCACCTTTCATAACTTTATAAACATACAGAGTCGTGGGCAGAGCTACCACTCTAAAAATAAATAAACTTGAACGAGTTACTTTTCATATGTTTTGAATTCTTTTCATCGTTTGTGGTTACGTGAAGGTGAATTCGATGAATGAGTGAATGTGCGTTCTTACCACAGAGTTATTTGCAACCATTCATTCAAATTATTTCTTTACGAGCTTAACAGTTTGTAATGCATAATCAGCCTATAATATTCCCACTGCTGGGACACAGTCCAGGTTTGCAATAAAATTAATTTAAATTTTCTTAAAATCGGTGATTTTGTTTATTATGATTGCTTGTGACTCTTGAATTTTCTATTTCTAAGTTAGGGAAAACTAGTTGAGCTACACGATTACTGATAAATGCGTGCACTGACTGGTCAGGTCTACTCAAATCTGTGGGATTCTTTCCTCAAAAGCCTATCTCAAATATTAATCTGCATGGTCCTCCTATGGCCTTATCAAGAGTTTGATTCGGTGTTTCTTTTCAGTGTAGTCGGTTAGGAAATACCGAACTTAAAATAGATGAGGTTAAAAAAAATATTGTCGTGCAAAAATGTTTTTTGAACCAATTTACAGTAATAAACTACTTAATACTACTACTTAATATTTCTATGGGCATCGTTTTTTTCAGGAAAAGCAAATAGAGCATCATTAAAAATAGAACTCGTTTAATTTCAAAGAGAAACTTTACATTCCTTCCATTTAATATTAAAATTATAATTAATTTAATATTAAATTTATTATCTGGGTGTGTATATGTATATAAGTATGTATATCAGTCATCAGGTTACCGTAGTACAGGCTCTGCCTAGTTCGGGACCTGAAGACCTTGTGTGAATGTTGTCTCTTATTATTATTATTAAAATTACGCCTACTCAATACTTTAAGTAAGTAGGTATCCAAATAATCATAATATTATTGTATACCTACGCCATTTTCTTTAAATAAATGTAAGTCTAAACCATAACAAAGGTACATATAATAAACCCAAAGAAAACCATTTTCCGTGTTCCCCACTACTTAGTGATAAATAATTACCTAAGCCATTAATTGGGTCTCTCACCCTAATATAATTTTGTTTACACAAATGCTGTAATTAACCTAAAATGTAATTAATACGTCTTTTGTTACAATTGAACCTCATTAGAGCTATCTTTGGAAGTAACGTAATTTATTATTATTTTATTCAAAAATTAAACAAGCCACTTACAATATCTTCAATTTGATGCGAAATTGTTCAAAGTGAATTTTCTCAAATTCGTGAATGCTTCATTTTGGATATTGATTTAACACCCTCACGTTACCCAGGCGGTAATTCACGGTTTTATCAGTTAAAATAGACGAAAAGAATAAGTCTGCGCGAGACCGAAATCGGAAATAATCATTTGCCGCCATCTCGACGTTTATATCAGGTGTCAAGAGAGTGTGCTGTGTACTGTGTTTTACAAAGTAAATAATCGCCATCAATATGCCGAAAGTGATTAAAAGTGATGGCAGGGATATAGGCAGTCTTGAAGGTCAAACACGCGCTCAGACTTATCTTGGGCGCACTCGACGAGCATCCTCTGGTGGTGGAATGACATTTGGGAAATTTATTGCAAAACCAATATGGCGGCGCGGCGTTAGTTAGGTACGATTTTGCTCACGCGCCAAAACTTCCTTGTACAGCTTTATTTGCGGTGCAACTGTTATCTTAACTTGTCTTGCACTAAAACTACGAATACCTACCTACTACAACTGCAAATGATTGTGGTACCTATTTAAAAAAATACAAGCTCAAAATACTTATGAAATCCAAAGATCAAACAACATTTTGGTCGAAATAGTACCACATCTCAAAGAAGAAAACGTGTTGCGCCGATTAGTGCTAGGACAGGCAGATGATGAGGACTAAATCTGCTGAAATAAAATTTAATTTCTAGAATATTACCTAAAATTGATTAATTTTCATTCTTTTCACATAGAAACAAGTCGTGAGACAAAGTCATAGTCAAATACTTAATTTATTTCAAGTAGGTACGCCATTAAAAGAGGCACTTTTTTTCTTCATTGATTCTAGGCGCCCCTTCCAAAAGGTAGTTTCGTGTGGAGAAGAATGGAGATTTTGCTTACATGCACCGTATTTCTTTGGCAGCCATTTTGATTTTCACGAAAATGGTTTTTAAATGATAAATAATTTAAGTAAGTAGGTTTGTAAAAACACTTACCTACACGTCAATCATATTTTAAAAGCTAGATGAGGTCGACGTTTCCTATCGGACTACTCTGAGAAGAAAGCCCGAAACAAACTCAGAGGTCACAGTCTCTTTTAAAGTCCAGACATAATCTTGGCCAGACCATGTGAAGACCATGTAGATTGGTGTATGTAATGGTCTTTTGAGAAAAAACCACACAGATTGAGTGGACCTGTCCAGTCAGTGCACGCATGTGTCAGTATTTGTGCAGCTCAACTCAGAGCTTAATTAAGTAAAAAAATAGGTAGATATTAATTGTCTGTCATCACTCCTCTAATCAATTCGCACTATAGCTACTTGCAAAATGACGATATTCTTTTGTTTACACCGCCGAACAAGCTTACTAAGGACAACAAAGAGGAATTAGCATAATTATAGTGACAATATTTCCATTTAAAATGTGTGACTAATCACATTTCTTACGCTAATCGTGTTATTTATCGCCTCAAATATGAATGGCGGACATTATTACCAGTTAGGTATGTGTGGGATTGTTATAGCACCTCGTTATGTTTTTAATTTTGTTATGCCATTAACTTGGTAGGTAGATGTTTTTTTCAGTGGCTGCGACTATAGAGGGCAGAGACAAGGAGAACTATCTCTTATGGGGAGAAAGTTGAAATAGTGTCCAGCATAAACAGTAAATATAATAGTTCAAAAACCCTCCAAAATGGCGCTAGGGTAGGCAAATGGTGTGGTATGAATGTAGCAGACTGAATGTTATTAACGGATTGAAGTATGCCGAGTTAGAAAATTTAATATTTTTTGTGACTAGGTAGAGTAGTTAGTGACAGTCTAGAATACCATACCTCAACAATTTACGTAGTCCAACATTATTTTGTAAACATAACCTATAACTATTGCTTTTAAATTTTACCCGGTGGCTACTGTGGCGCCAACCTTAGGAGGCACATTTTAACGGACACTTTTTATACACAGAGATAGTTCTCCTTGTCTCTACCCTCCATAGCTGCGACTTTGGTTGCGACAGATAAAACTTCTTGGTGTTTAATCATGTGAAATAAGGTTTGATTCACATTGATCCCGCCAATTATGTCACACCTTTGTCACCTTATATAAAACTTCTACATCTATATATGTAATTCGCATGGTGTAGGTACATGGTGTGGTGTATTCTGTTATTTTCTTGATTTACCGATTTTCTTCAGTAGATATAATTAAACGTTTTGTTGACAAACGGGCCGTGCGCGACGACGACGCACCTAATATAAAATGATTTCTAATGCCTATAGCCACCCCAGCTGCTGCACAAGCGGTTTGTCGATGTGTTCCAGTTCTTAAAGGTACAGTGGACATATCTCATGTGTCTGTAATATTATGATGGGCCCAGACCCACCCATAGCTTTGAGACTGGAATACAACAATGACGGTTGGAGGCAGAAATGGCTTTATAATTAGATTTTTTCCTGAAAAGTCTTGTAGCTGCTCTATTTAAGTAACTTCTACTTATGTATTAAATTACAATCTGTACCTACACCTAAATATGTAAATGACACTACAACACGGCCGAAGAAAAAGAATTACAACATGGCATCAAAATTCAAAACCCCACCCAACCTGTCAAAATTTCAAACGTCATCTAATTCACGCTGTGGCCGCTAGATGGCGCTAACAACCTGGAGCGTCGCACGCGCATTGTTTATCGCACATCTACTAAATGATTAAGGAGATCGTGATGCAACGCTGTTTGTGTAATAAAGCGTTGGTTATTTGTTTTGTTATTAAACGAAGATTTATTTTATAGTTTAGTGTAGTGGGAAAATTAATGGTGGGAGAGTGTTGAAAGGTTATGTAAGTGGTAGCTTAGGTAGGCACACCTTATTATTTTCTTTTCTGTTTCTGTCTACCCCCATGGGAATAAGACGTGATATTATATGTGTAGGTATATTTATGTACCTTATTATTTATCCGACTACGTAATGGCAACATTTTGAATGAAAATGGCGGTTTGAAAGGTGACATGCGCCTGCTATGTGGAAAAGGAATTAGTTTGGAAATTCCTTTTCATTATCTATCCTTAACCGTAGATACCTATATTTAGGAGGTTTGTTTTGGGTTAATTTTTTCAAATATTTGATACAAAAAGGATGAATTTAACTTTGCACTGGCCACGCAATCATAGCCAAGTCGCCAAACATCACGTTTACGACAGCATAAACGTCAATTGGAACCATTTAAAAATTAAAGGCGTACACAGACAACAACGCCAAGCCAATCTAACATTTGAAAAACTAACTAAAAACCCAGAAACGATCTTAAAATCATAAATCTTGTTTTGAGTAAACAAACTAACAAACAGACAAACTTTACTACGTCTTATAAACGTCTGTATGTTTGTGTGTTTGTAATTTATATATCTATTATTGTTTGGGCATGTTTTATTGACGATACATCACGTTTGCCCGGAGGCAAAGTTACATAATTATTTTGTTATTTTGTATTTTTATCAATGACTTTGAGGTGCATTCATTAAAATTGCTTTTACTAGTAGTGTCAGTGGCAGTTTTCATCGCCTCGCAATTCATCTGGAATAGTTAGCCCCGCTTAACTATGCTCATCACCTGCCTCAGTTTTTTTTTACTTGGGCGTTGCTCTTGACTCTAGTCTAGGTCAGTGGTGACAGAGACAGAGTCGACGGTGGAGAGAGCTTACCCAGAAGAGGCCTGTTCACTCTCACTTTGAAGAGATTAGGGTTGTATGCGTTCGGAAACACAGACGCAGGTAGAGAGTTCCACTCTTTTGCTGTGCGCATAACAAAAGATTTTTGGTAACGTTTAGTGCGAATTGGTAGAACAGCAACTAGGTAACATGCATTGCGTCTAGATGACCGATGGAAGAAGGGGGCCGGTGGAAGGAGGTCGTGGAGTTCTTGGGCACACTCTCAGAAGTACAATCTGTAGAAGACCGACCAGCAAGCGACCTTGCGGCGATGACCCTTTCCCAACCATGTTGTGATCGGCTTCCAGTCTAACGGAATGCAGCTGAGTACCAGTATTTTACATGGAGCGACTGCCTATCTGACCTCCAAAACTAAACTCAATAACTGGGCAATACGATACTCCTTGGTATCGCTTCCACGTTGCTGACGGGCTTATTTTTCACTATGACATGAGCTAATCTTAAATAGTTCGTGCCGATAGGAAAAACGAAGAATCAGTCTCGTTCTCATCCTCACATTATGATCACCCGAGGGGTTAAAGATCGAATTTGTTTTCTCGAGAGGTACCAAAGGTCACATCTGTGCGAGAAGAGCAGCAGTGCTATTCTGTAACCATCTCACCGTGAAAACGTAGGTGAAGTGAGCATGAAGTGAGCTGTCAACAGTGTTAATCCCTAATAAGAGGTGGAATGAAAGCTCACTTCAAACTCACTTCACCTAAGTCTCCACGGTGAGATTTTTACAGAATAACATTGCTGTTGTTTTGTTTCACATCACGCAAGTGTATAATCTTAGGCCTGACTGGTGATTCGAGTGGGGGCAATTATTGGGGCAAACGAACAGTCGACCAGATAACAAAGGAGTTTGGACAATGATTTTAAAACTTATCTGTGGTGTGGTCTTACCAAGGGGTATCGTATTACCCAGTATCAGGATTGTGGAGGTCTCATAGGCAGTCGCTCCATGTAAAAAAACTGGGGTTCAGGTGCGTATGGTTAGACTGGAAGCTGACCCCAACGTAGTTTGGAATAGGTGATGATGATGAACTGTAGTGATGTAAAAATTCACTATGAGCGGGTCACATCAGCCGTCTGGATGATGGCCGCTGAGAAAAATATGGACGACACCGCCGAGGCCGGCCCAGAAGGCGGTGACGAGATGACCTGGATGCGTACCGCGAGGGTTGGTTCGAAGTGGCGAAAAGAGTTCCTGGAAGGACTTGGGGGAGGCCTTTGCCCAGCCGAAGGAGGATATATTTAAAAAAGTGAGCCCAGACCGCCCTTCGGAATCTTGGCCCTTTGGTGGACAACACGTCCCAAGTTTCCGAAGGTCTGACTGCCCAGTACGATACCTAAATGTTATCATATTATAATAATATACTTATATAAGTATTGCTACTCGTTGCGGCTAATTTAAAGAAACAAAAGAAAGAAAATAGTTTTCTTTGTGGTAAACACGACGCAAGGAAGAAACAAAGACATGAGAACGGACAAGTTTGGGAAAATATGCGTCGCATCCTCGCAAAAACAAGCAGGAAGCAGATAAGACACTACTTACTGTTTATCCTCTTCCCTTCACACTTTTCACCCGGCGAAGGTAAACTAAAGGAGATGTTTGATTTTGGGCCACCACTATGTACACTACATATATAAATAGGAAAAAAATAGGGGAATTTCATAAAAATACTAAAAAAAATAATTTGAAGTAGGGTACAGTGGTTCAAAAATGATAATTTAAAAAGTTTTTTTAATAAGATAACCCTAATTTTAGGGCAGCCATGACAGTTGTGTTTGACCTGACGTTTGACAGTTTAAAGCACAGCTCACTCCTCTCATATGAATTATCGAAGTCCAGGATAAATTGATAGGCACTAAAGAATGAAGCAGTAAGACTGTTAATAAACAAAACGTTCAAGCCTTCGTTACGTTTCTTGCTCCTCTTGACACCGATATAACCAATCACTGCTCGAATAGGTGATTGAAAATGTGCTGCCGCAGTCGAGTAGAATACCCTGTAGTCTTATTTTATTGATGAAACCGAAACCCAACCCAAGATTTTCGAAATTGGTATTGTTTTGTTTTATGGCAGCTAATACACGTCAATCAAATGTCATTGTCAAAATGTAATTTTTCGCATGCTGCTAATCTGATCCACCATGTTTAATTTTATGTTGTGTTGCTCTCCTTGGCCAAGTTAATTTGAGTATACTTTGAAACGAAGTGAAATTAAAGAAAATTAACAATACAAAACGGTTACTGTAATACATAGCGATATTTACATATAGTGTACATAGTGCTGGCCCAGGCTCCATACATTTCTGGAACATCTCCTTTGGCATAACACACTAACAGTAGGAATGGCTTTCATGTTGACAGTTCAACAACATTCATTGCGTTATTTACGTTGTGGAGCAGACAATTTTTTCCAACATATGAAGCAATGAATAAGCAATATTCTTCAAAATTATTCAGATTATGATTGAAACGCATTAGTGCGCAATTAGTGTGCAGATCATACAAGATAAAATTTCGAATTTGCATTAAACAACCACGCGAGATAGTGGTTATATTAATAACTTATTAATAGCAACATGAGCAGCTATGGGAAAGCGATCTATAAATTATTGGCAATGTAAGTCCGTGTTAATTACTCCCACATAATGATAAGGTTTGCCGCGACACGGCAAGAATAGATAGAACTCTCCCTTGTCGTGGGTGACGTGAAAGTTTGTGAAGTAAAGAGTTACTTACGTTAGGTATATTAAGAGTATTTAAGACCTCAATCATTGTAATGAAATTTACCTCGCAGCTCAGACCAACTGTGTGCAACAAACTACAGTGAAGCATGCATAACTACGAGTACAACGTCAGAGTTCACTCGCACACCTTTACAACCCAATCTACAACTAAACTACACCTCACTAAGTGCTCACATGTTTACAAAACCGGGCTCACGTCACTGTTGACAGCACTATGTCATGTTTTTTTATTTGGTCTGAGCCTCGTAGGTCTTACTAGACCTGTAGTGCTATTCTGACCGGTTGGTGCAGTTGGTAGCGACCCAGCCTTCTAGACCGCTGGTCCCGGGTTCGATCCCCGCGGACAAGTCAAACATTTGTGTGCATGAACATGTCTGTTTGACCTGTCTGTCTGGGTGGGTGTGTATATGTATATCAGTCATCAGGTTACCGTAGTACAGGCTCTACCTAGTTCGGGACCTGAAGACCTTGTGTGGGTGTTGTCTCATATTTATTTATTCTGTAACAAAATCCCCGCGAAATCTTAAGTGAAGTGAGCTTGTAGTGAACTGCTATTCCATCGGATGCCAGAAATTGACAGCTCACTTCAAGCTCACTTCATCTAAGTTTTCATGGTGAGATGTTTACAGAATAGTACTACAGGTTTGATTACCAGGGGCCAATTTGCTTAAGCCGACATAAGTTTCTTTCATAGTTTTCTGTTCTATGAAATAGGACCAGCCGAACTATTCTGTAACAATCTCACCGTGATAACTTACGTGAAGTGAGCTTGAAGTGAGTTGTCGATAGTGTCAGTCCCTAGCACCGGGTCGGTAATAGCAGGATAGGAATCGACCGGCTGTTGTAAAAAATTATATCTTTCGACAGTTTTTGACCCATTGTGAGTTACACCTAGCTGTCGCCCCTCGACGGCGGTCTAGTGGTTATTGGTCTTGGGATGAACATAGAAAAACCTGAGGTTATGTTTAACGACCATATTACCCCGAGACCGATTGCCATTGACGGGGGACACCCCTTGTAGTCGTTCAGGAATATATTTACCTCGGGCAGAATATTCAGGCCCAGTTGGGTAGGAACAATTTTGAGAGGGAAGACGATAGGAGGATTCAGCTGGGATGTGCAGCATTTGGTAAACTTCGACAGGTCTTCTCGTCGTCCATACCACAGTACCTAAAGACGAAAGTCTTCAACGCGTGCGTCCTACCAGTTATGACTTACGGAGCCGAAACGTGGACACTCACGGTGATACTGGTCCATAAGTTTAAAAAAGTCGCTCAGCGAGCTATGGAGAGAGCTATCCTTGAAGTCTCTACGACGACATAGCCCAAAGACTAAGCAAGCTAAAGTGGCAATGGGCTGGTCACATCTTTCGAAGAACCAACAATCGTTGGGGAAAACGAGTTTTTGAGTGGAGTCCGCGTTTAGGCAAACGTAGTGTGGGACGCCCGCCGACCAGGTGGAGTGACGACTTGCGATGAGAGCCGAAGATCGGGCTCAGTGGCGTTCACTAGGAGAGGCCTACGTCCAGCAGTGGGAACGTTACAGGCTGATTATGCCAAGGAAAGATTGTGTGAAAGATGATATTATGGCAAGAAATGGGGTGTCTATTGAGATGACGGCTACTAGAGATAGGTGGACAAAGAAGGTATGCTGCGCTGACCACAAATAAATTGAGATAAGGGTAGGAAGACGTTGATGATCATATAATCCAAACTAATATTATAAATTTGAAAGTAACTCTGTCTAGCTTTACTCTGTTTACCTTTTCATGCCTAAACTACTGAACGGATTTTGTTAAAATTTAGCAAGAAGATAGATGGCATCCTGAGAAAGGACATAGGCTACTTTTTGTCCCGGTAGCACTACGTCCCTGTAGGATAATTTCTGACATCCACGCGCGTGAAGCCGCAGGCAGACGCTAGTTTTTAATATTTAAACTTAAGACATAAAATCACGCGTATGATCACCGATGGGTTAGACGGAGGTGTAAATGATTTAAATGATTTTATTTCTGTAAGTAGGTTTGTACAAACACTTTTACACGTCAAACATATTTTAAAAACTAGATGAGGTCGGCGTTTCCTATCTGACTACTCTGAGAAGAAAGGCCGAAACAAACTCAGAGGTCACAGTCTCTTTTAAAGTCCAGGCATAATCTTGGTCAGATCACGCGAAGACCATGAAGATTGGTGTCTGATACGGTCTTTTGAGGAAAAACCACACAGGTTGAGTGGACCTGTCCAGTCAGTGCACGCATGTGTCAGTAATCGTGCAGCTCAACTCAGAACTTAAGGAGCTCTTCGATTCGACGAACAATACCAAAGAAAGGACCTGTACCTATGGTACACCCACATTCGGCCAGTTCTATGTAATAGGGGGTGAGCCTATTTCCCTCAACCGAACACAAATCCAAAGAAATTCCTGGGAATCTAATAGAATAGAATACTCGTTATTGTGTACACCATAAAAATTACAGATATAAATATAGAAATTTTACATAGGCTGAGACAATGGGCGGTCTTATCGCTAAAAGCGATCTTTTACAGGCAACCTTTGGATGGATTAGAGGGAGAAAGAAGGAGAGACAACCCGATATTAACTTTGACTACTTTTAACTTTCAAACAATTGAACGAACCGAAAATGGAATGTAAACCTTACATGTTACCTTTAAAATAACGATAGGGGAACATGGCCGCTCCCCTACACATTTTTTTGTCACGCCAATTTAGTCCGACGCCTTATATTTGGCTATTAAAATACTTTCTTTTGCTCGGTCGGGTGAGTAATAAACTAATAACGTAACAACGATAAGGAATAACTGTCGGTTTTTTTTTTAAATTACATTGTTGTTAGTTTTAGTTGAAGCGTCTGACTGCCTTTTCTAAAACTATTTTGGGGTTGGATTCTAGTCTAACCAGATACAGCTGTATACCAGAATTTTACATAAAGCGACTGCCTAATTTCTATCTGACCTCCATAACCCAGTTAACGAGTAAGACGAACACAATACCCCTTGGTAAGACTGGTTGTCAGACTTGCGGGCTTCTAACGTCACGACTGTCAAAGATTCACGAATGACAGCCAGCACCCTAATTGCGTCAATCAATCAGAATCTGAGTCATTATGAAGGATATTGCTAATTCATTGCTTCATAATTATGTTCGAAAAATGAGTCTGCTCAGCAACGTAAATAACGCAATGAACGTTGTTGAACTGTCAAAATTAAAGCTACCTACTTCCCTACGGTTAGCGTGTCACGTAATCACCCCGCAGGTTGGAATTACATTTTGTCGGTCTAAAATCCGTACGACCTACCTAAGTTTTTATTTTAATACTCGAGACTTAGAGAGTACGCTCATTTTCACTATTAGTCTGACTATCTGCTACTCAATGCGACAGTCCTTCCACAGTTATTTCATCGCTGTCAAAATCACAGTGATCTTTAATGTCGTTGTAAGAAGGTTGGTTTTGGGTGGCTGCCGTTGAAAAGGCTGTCAAATTCACATTGATCTTTATAATCGTTATGATAAGGTTGCTAATGGGTGGGTCCTGTCAGAGTTAAAAGACTGTGAAAAGAGTGTATTTTAGAAGACGTCAGCATTCGTTCGTGCAGTGGAAAATCGTTGAAACTTCCTCGTGATACTTGACATAACTTTTCAAGGAACAAATAAAAATATAAAAAACTAATTAAATTAATTAGTTGTTAAAAGTAGTTAAAATAATTAAATTGCTCTCGGGAAAGCCTCACTTTTTTCTTTTATAAATTATCATTAATTTAGATAACTTTATTATAAAGGACAGACCCGCAGACAGGTGCGACGCGATTTTGGTTGCACAATTTAAATGAAGTTTTCATAGAAATTCTTCTACTAGAGTCGCGTCGCGCTGTCGCGTTGTGTCAGTCTGCGGGAGCCTTAAGTCTGGAATCGCCAACCCTTGTCTTGAGCAAGCGTGGTGATCAATGCTCGTGCCTTCTGTGTATGAGAAGAGGTCTTTGGACTGCAGCGAGACAATATGGCCGGTATTATTATCATTAGTTCACATGAATCATTTTATTTTACCGAGGATGTGGACCACTCATGTTAGAATAAAAACATTCATGTAAATTAATTCAAGTTAAATTACAATGTTCACACTCTCAAATCGATAGTAGTTCACAAAAAAATGTTGATTCAATCATTCAATTAGCGAATTTGATTATTTTATTGTATAATTTGATGGTGTTTTTTATTGATTTCTACCACAAAATTTAATGGTGCCCAATTTTGTCGTAAAACCATAGATTTTTATAATATTTTATACCGTGTAATCAACTGATCCCGAGTTTGGGTGTTTTAGATACGTTTTTAGGGTACCGTGCCACACTATAAAAATCGATTTTTATAGATGGGCACGACACGGGCACTTGCACTTGGCTGCTTTTTATGGATAAACGATTATCCAATCAAAAGCAGCCAAGTGCGAGTCAAACTCGCACACGAACCGTCTTATTACAAAACACGATCTAACTTTAGCCCCAACCTACACATTCGATTTAGTTTTTGTATTTGGAACTTTATGCCGACTTTAGTAAAGTTCTTAATACAAAATTGACAATCTAAGACCGGACTAAGTTGACAGTTTTGTAAAAGGAACTGTATTTCGATTTCAGTTATGTTCTTATTTCAAAAACAGGCTCGATGGTTTAAACCATGTCAAAAGAAAAACCTTGTTTTGTAATAAGGCCGGAAGGGTTCCATACCACTGTACAATATTTAACACTATACATATTTTTAAACACTTTAGTAAAAAAAAAAAAACGTCGAATAAAACACGTTTTTTGTATGGGGACCCCCATTATTTGTTTTTATAGCGGCCATAGTAGTAAACACTGAAAACTTCAAAGATCTAAGTACAGTATATACAGCCCTGTGACAGGCGGACGGACAACGAAGCCATAGTATTAGAGTCCAGTTGGCACCCTTTGGGTACGGAACCCTAATAAAAAACATTCCTAATAGATATCGCTTCCATATTCAAACTCAAACTCAAAGCATTTATTTCAATTAAACCATTTACAGGCACTTTTGAATTGTCAAGTGGTCGGTCAGTCAGAAATATGAAGCTAGTTGCCCATTCCAAAGCGTAGTAGGTACCTATGGAGAAGAACGGGCAAGAAACTCCATGGACACTCTTTTAAATTTTATTGTTACATAAATATTAGTTATATGTGAGAACGATGTAAATAAGACGTACACGTTGAGTGTCCAGTGTACAGCAAATATAAATTTAAACAAAACAATCCATAATAAAATTATTAAAAAAAAGCCGTGGTGGCTAAGAGATGACCAGTCCCAACTGACAGCGTCCGTTCACGAACATGACGCATGGATCAGCACCATTCAGCTCAACCATTTTGAAGGGAGCTAAATGATATTTAATTCCTCCATCCGGCTTTCTGTAACAAACGTCACCACTTTTCTTTACGTCATCATTAAATTATTGTCTAAAAAAGTTAAATTATGGTTTCAAAACATCCAATAGCAAAGGTACTGCTTTTATTATTTAAAAACCCTAGGTAAATAAAAGGTAAATAGACTGACTGGCATTACTTTTTATTATACCTACATATAAACATTTAAGTAGTTACTAATAGCTACCTACTGGGCTTATAGCTACCACAATTTATCACTCGGGCACTTACTGAAATAAACGAGGTGCGTTCTTATTAGCGGCCATGTGCAAACTAAATGTGTAAAGATAAAAATGATGGATAAGCATTGGCACATAGCTATAAAAATATCCAGTTTTTACTAAAAGTTATAGCGAAACAGCTGAAACATATTTCTTTTTATAAAAAATCATATTATTTAAAATTAGCAGTAATAAAAACAACCTTGTTTGATAGTAATCAACAGGACACAGTCTGTTTGTGGGCATTCCTTATACGCAACTTCTTAATGTTTCCACTAAGCAATAGCACGGTGAACGGAACGCGGCCGCGGGAGGAATAAAAAAATGTTAACTGTCAAAGTGACGTTTGCATTTTTCCCGCCAATTTAAACGTCAAATGAGTCTAAGTTTGTATGGTAGTGACCGTTATTTTCCTTTTTGAGGTCTCTAGGTGTCGCAAATAACACTTTGAAATGTACTTAGTGCGATAAAAATTTATTGTATCAACTTCTTTTATATTTTATGCCGGTTTTCCCTTAAATGATGGACTGAATTAAATCTATCAAGATTATGTTTTCGCACACGTTCTAAGTTTATTTTCTTGATCTAAATCTTTGATTAAGGATCCTATTACCTGCCGCGGTGGACGCTCCGGGCGTCGGGAGCCGCGTGACGACTCCCGGCCACCGTAGGCGCGGGCCTGCGGGCGGTGAGTAATGGGTAGCTCACCGTCTGATCAGGACCAGGCCCGTGCTGGAAGGCGCGTACGTGTTCCACGCGCGCCTCAAAGAGATGTCAGCATCGAAGAGGGGGCCCACTAGGGCCCAAGCCTGCCGGGAAAGCGGGATCATCCAAAAGGGGTACCGCTGACCCGGAACATAAAGGGTCAAGGAAGGAACACGGGTGGGTTTTAGTCAGTAAGAGTCTGACACTCCCTTCCGCTCCACCCAGAGCGGGAGGGGTCATTTGATGATTTCCCATCCTCAAAAAAAAAAAAAAAAAAAGGATCCTATTACCTAGGTATAGTTGTTTCCTTAAGTCCATGTTTAGTTGTGGACTTTTACAGGCATTCAACGATACCTACAGTATTTTTATCTCACGAAGCGACGTGCTCTTTACTTGTGGTTACCAAGTGTACCTACAAACACGCTGTGTGTGTGAGCGCAGGAGCTCTCGGTACCGTCCAAGACAATGGCAAAGTCGGAATTGTGTGTGTGTATGTGCTGACGCTACTCGTCTTCACGCATGAATTCGCAGCGTGTTTGTGCACTTGGCTACCACAAGTAAACCGCGCGTCGCTTCGTGAGATATAAATAGTACAATTTTATAGTTGTTTCGTTACACAAGTCAGATGGCAGTTATTCAGTGTTAATTCAGTATTAGCTAGAAACAGATGCCCTAGGACAAGGCTTCTTCTTTGGTATCGGTACGTCGAAGTGAAATGAAAATAGTTCATGCTATGGCAAAGGCAACATTCCTACGGCATTTTGTCATCCGACAAGCACCGCCCAAAGATATGAATAAAGCCCTAAAACGAAGTAATTATTATGTGCGAAATGAGAATTTAAAATTCGTTCGAAATAGCATTACGTTACCAACTTGCTTGAGCGTTCATGCTGGGCCCACATTAGGTAAGGTTCGTAGCAGGGCTCACTAAATGACGACCCAGGAAGCACCTGACATCTGACATATTTTAAGTGTCATCAATGTCAATAAAAGCTCATTTCAAAGTGAAAGTACCTTTTTGTAACAAAAATTGTGACAAAATAAAATGCCGTGCCACAGCACAATAACTATTTAATTAAAATGTCCCACTTAAATGTGCAAAAAGCGATAATATGTAAATAATCCGGCGACAGCCCGCCATTTTAAAATGTCAGTTGCAATTACCTTAACGTAAAATGGTGTCAATTCGTCCCTAATTCCGTCTGCTTTTGTCATGAATTGTGTGACAAGTAATAATAAATTATTAATTATCTGTGACAACCCAACGAAAGAATAAGCGAATTATCTATGTCTTTGAGATGGGTAACCCAGTCAACCAGTCTTACCAAAGGGTATCGTAATACCCAGAGGAGGTCAGATAGGCAGTCGCTCCATGTAATACTGGTATTCAGCTGCATCTGGTTAGACTGGAAGCCAACCCCAACATCGTTGAGAAAAGGACACAGCTAATGATATGATAGATAACCCTTCTTTTGTGTCATTACTTCTGCTCTGAAAACGGTAAAGGAAAACGCCAAGGAATTCGCCATGTCCTAGAACCAACAATTCGAAGACATTGTGACTTTTACCAACCAGCACCCCACACTTTTAATCGAAAACCAAAGGATTTTGAAGGACATTGCTAATACATTGCTTCATTTGTTTGAAAAATTCGTCTGATATACCTACAGCGTAAGTATAACGCAATGAATGTTGTTGAATCGCCAAAATGAAGAAAGGCAAGCTGTTGAAAGGCCGTCGAAAGGTCGTTCAGCCGTTTCAGCGAGAAAGATAACAAACAAACATTTAAAAAAACAAATCTATTCTCTTTATAATATTAGTTTAGATTAGATAAGTCCAGGTCTCCTCACGATGTTTTTCCTTCACCGATGCCAGCAATATCCAAGACAAACCCAGAAAGTACTTATATGAACGAAATAAGTCAAAACGGTTCTATTATAAAAACATAACTCCAACGATTTGTTCAGCAAATCAAGCGATCGAAATAAACCTAGCAATACAAGTGATATAAGTGTGATAGCTGATAATTTCCGAGTTAGCAACCTTACAAATACTGACTTACAAGTAACACCTTTAAAATTGCGAACTCGTGATACAAAAAAAAAATATCCGATTCGCTTCACTACGGACACGTAATCTTTTACCAATAAATCTTTACACTTCACACAAACCTTTTCTGTATCTTAATAAGGTCGATATTCTTTTAATTTTAGTAGAAGAATACCGTGGTTTCGTCTCGTGCTTCGACAACTTTAATTTTGCGGTTGTGAAACTGCATAATGTGCTGGAAGTTGGTGGAAAAATCGTTTGGTGGACGGTAAATGTAAGTTGGTGGTCGGATTAAACGAAATATCTGGTTGGAGCGCGTACGCTCGTCGTGTGTGGTCTCGAGACGGTGCGGCAGGAAAGTGGCTCTACTTCAATTTTGCCATTTTCGTTAAGGATAATTTTTTGAGGACGTAATTAGTTTATTTATTGTTAAGGCGCGGTAATATGCAATTTTTAGGTAATTGACAATAGCGCATCACAGAAACAAATGATGTTCAAAACAGCGATGAGTTTGATGTATGCATTTTTCATTCTATGCAGTTTTCACTAAATTAAAAATAAATTTACGGCTCAGTGAATGTTTTTAGGTATTTTTTTAGTAGATTGCAATCCCCTTATTATCATTACTTTAAATTTGATAGTTTACGCTCAACATTTAGAGAATTTGCGACGTAAAAAATTTTATTGAAAAACAAAATGGCAATTTTCAGTTTTGGTAATGAGGTCAGAATGGAGAAATTATTGTAATAACTGCAATTAGTCTGCATGTGAGAACTATGGCGGTCATTGCTTTTTTTGTACTTTTCTCAGTTAGTTTAATCTTGATCTGGCAGTTTGACTAATTTATGCGGCCTACTCAAATGTCCTTTCTTTGGTATTGTTCGCCGAATCGTTGAGCTCCTCAATTAAGTTCTGAGTTGAGCTGCACGACTGCTGACAATTGCGTGCACTGACTGGACAGGTCCACTCAATCTGTGTGGTTCTTTCCTCAAAAGACCATTTCAGACACCGATCTACATAGCCTTCACATGATCTGATCAAGATTCTGTCTGGACTTTAAAAGAGACTGTGACCTCTGAGTTTGTTTCAGCCTTTCTTCTCAGAGTAGTCAGATAGGTTATTATTGATAGATCATTGTTGATGCCGTAGCAGATCTTTGTTCATAATTAAAAGTTCAAAAATGCCAGAAACAAATATTACTTGGCAAATATCACTAAACAAACATTATTTTTTTGTGATTTTTGCTGTTACTTCATACAAAATGTTGTCTAGTCGTAATAATAATGTCTTAATTTGTTGCATTTTAACCCTACTATGACGTCCTGCAAGGAATACGTCGACCCTGTATATCGACGGGGTAGTATCAATATCTAGTAACTACAAAACCATGATTTTACAGGAAGCGCAAAAAACGTTTAATTTCTATAGTTATTAACATTTGAATCAAAAAGTAACTGATATATAAAAAATTGTAGGAAACGCTTGAGATGGTGATAATGATTTCAATATAATATTTCAGGTTAGGGATATAAACGTAGATAGAAGTTATTGTTTCAAATTTAACTGAGAACCTGGTATTTATCGCGTAGATACAAGGTATTGTATTTATAAATAAAAACAGTCTGGATTAAATTTACACATCGTATTTATTAAATTTGACAAAAGTAACACAATTCTTTTTTTATGCCATATTTGTTGTAACAAGTTTGACAAAAGTAATTACAAAATTAAGACAGATTAATATTAGTGAAAATTACAATACTTGAAAGACAACCTTTCTTTTGGTTATAACTTAATTTGGCACAAATAATTATGGCTTTATTAATCAACTAAAAATAACGTATAGAGATGAGATCAAAAAAGCTATGTTGAACAGCTAAAATCGTAATCACAGCATCAGTCAAGTGATATCAAGACAATTCGTAAATATAATAATCTGACATACCTAAATCAGTCTTGTTGGTACAACGTTACTCATTAATAATCAATAGGTTCGCCTAAAACAAAGAGATATGAAAAAAATTAACTTAATTAATTAACGACAGCAAAAATATAACTCTCACTTTCTTAGTATAAAGCTAAGCTTAATAATTATTAAGTATTTAAAATAGCAAATTCTATCTTTGAACAAGGGACAACATTCACAATAATCAATAATAGCAAATCAACTAATTGATCATAAAATAACACTTGCATTTTTCCTATGCAAAAGGAAGTGTATCGTAAAACGCGTCACAATCTCTGAGAAGAACTTGTTTAAGCTGTTGTAAATGATTAAACTTTGTAGCTGAAATTGGTATCCTGTTGGAGTGCAACTGGCGATAGTTGATATTCTCAGAGTTTACTATCTTAGGTCTCTGAGGTACGGTGGACGCCATCATGCGCGTGCGGGCCCTCACGACGGGGGAAGCTGTGGCCCGGGGTGGTGTCGTCTTGGCGGTGTCTTTAGACATCGCCAATGCCTTCAATACCCTGCCCTGGAGTTGCATCAGGGAGGCACTCCGGTATCACCGGATGCCGACCTACCTCTGTCGTGTGGTCGAGGCCTATTTGACGGACAGGGCCGTCATCTACCCCGGTCACCAGGGAGTATGGAACCGGCAAGAGATGTCGTGCGGTGTCCCACAGGGATCGGTCCTGGGGCCGCATCTGTGGGACATCGGATACGACTGGGTGCTGCGCGCCGACCTCCCTAGCGGCGTCAGCGTGGTTTATTACGCTGACGACACGCTGGTCCTGGCGCAGGGGAGGTCGCACCAGGCGGCGGCCGAACTAGCGACACGCGGGGTTGCGACAATCGTCGAGAGGATCCGGCAATTGGGACTCGAGGTGGCCCAGCACAAGTCTGAGGCCATGTGTTTTCATGGTCCTCGGAACACGCCACCGTCGGGTTCCCAAATAACGGTAGGAGGGGTTCACATCGGCGTCGAGTCGACGATGAAGTACCTGGGACTCGTCTTCGACAGCCGGTGAAACTTCGTGGAGCATTTCCGACGTTTGGCTCCCAGACTGGAAAGGGCCGGGGCTGCCTTAAAGCGGCTCCTGCCCAATCTAGGGGAGCCAAACGCCTCCTGCCGGAGGCTCTGTCAATGAGAATGGAATTAAACAACCATCAAAGTCGGCTATTTGGCTGGACAGTACCTGTTCACCTCTCTTTCACACTCGGACATTTACTTGTCGTTCTCTTCACTGCGATGCGACACTGCAACTAGCTAGTCTAGTCAGCGAGGGACAGCGCCACAGTCAACACGTTTTTAAGCGTAGATATTCGGTATTGCAAGCAAAAATCAAGCACGGTGACTTATTAGGTATTTCTTTAAGCGAATATCTCATAAATAAGAACAATTCAAGACCTTATATCTTTGCAAATACGAGCTCTTTCACATTTTACCTACGAATATGCAATAAAGTGTAAATCGCTAAACTGTTAGTTATTAGATATTGATACTTCACCGTCGATATAGGTAGGTATTTGTTACTACTAAGACATAAACTACGGCTTCATAAAATAGCGGTACCGTCATATTATAAACTATAACAACGGTCATAAAATCTGTCATTTTCACCAGTATTTAACATTGAGGTGTCAAAAAAGGTCGTATGTTCGAACCCAGACAGGCTCTTTACTTTGTCTAAATTATTTCATCACCACTGCTCTCAAAACGGCGAAGGAAAACATCGTGAGTAAACCGGCACGTCCCAGAACCAAAAATTCGACGACATGTGACATCTACCAACCCGCACTGGGCCCGCGTGATTACGGCCCACTCCCTCTCACGGAGACGAGGCCTGTGTCCCAGCAGTGGGAACATTATAGGCTGATGATGTCAAAAAACGCATTGTATTATTGTGTGATCGTTCACCGCTTTCTTAACACACCACAGCATAAGCCATCAGAATGTTACAGATGTACAAGTAGCAATTAATCAGATGCTCCTAAAATCTAAATATAATTTTAAGAACTAAACAGGCCTGGCCAAAATAAACCGCTTGTAATATGATTTAGCTTTTACGTGACTAATTAGCAAGTGACAGATTTAGAAATGACTGCTATTCGCAGCTTTTTATTCGTGTCTAATTCTATGAAATAAAGCGATAAGTTAAGTGGGGTGTCAATTAATCATGTCAAATTAATTCTAAGAGTCTTCACTGAATTCTCTAAAAGCCTGCCATTTAAATAATGTACTTATACACGACTACATAAAAAGTTTTACATTAAATTATCCAGATTTAGCTGACTTCGCATTATATACTCAAACTCGCATTTATTTCAAATAAACCAATTACAGGCACTTTTGAATTGTTAAGGGGTCGGTCAGTCAGAAAGATGAAGCTAGTTGCCCATTCTAAAGCGTAGTAGGTACCAATGGAGAAGAACGGGCTAGAAACTCCACGGACACTCTTTTAAATCCGAATATTGTTACAAAAAAGTGGTTACATCATTCATGTTGTAATTTACATGTGAGAACGATGTAGAAAGACGTGCACGTTAAAAGCGTCCGTAATACAAAGATAAAAAAAAACAATTATGGAATAAAAATAAGCCGTGGCAGCTAAGAAATGACCAGCGCCTACTGACGGCGCCCGTTCACGAACATGACGTACTATGTACGTCATGTTCGTGAACGGGCGTAGACGTATACAATGACTAGTCTGCTTAAAATTTCGTCGGGTAAACGTACAGACCTACATATATTTTACATAATTCTGCGACGGAAAAAGCAAAATACTCGTAAATGAAAGGTCGAAAAAAGAAGGCTTGGGCCCTGCAGTTAGACAACATAACATAACATCAAGCCTGTAATACTGGAAGGATCAGGCCTCTGCCTGATCCGTTATCTACAGTACACCCACATTTCGCTAGTTATGTAATTTTGCCAGTTAGACATCTAACACAAGGTAAAACACAAGGTAATAACACAAGGTATAACTGAAATAACTGAAAATCTCTTAAGGGTCATTGTACTCATTAATATGAACAACTTTTTTTAAGGGACGAAAGCAATCGCGAAAAAAATTAGCTGTTTCCTACATTTATGTATGGAGCACCAGATTTCTTTAAGCAAATTAATTTTTCTTCGAACTAATGAATTCAAATATTACTATAAATATTTTTATGATCAAGTGCCTGTTCCTATAATTCCGATTCAGCCTGTCCCTTGCTGCCCCCCAGCGACGTCCTAAGCCGAGGTCCGTACCCCACAGGGGGTGCCCTTAGCGTATAGTCACCTAGTTTATAAGCGTTTAAGCCCTGGCTGGAGGCCTTAATTTATTAAGGTGACCACAGGAAAGCCCGGTTAAGCAGCCGACAGTCTCCTAGGTTGCTCTGCAGATGACATATATGAAAAAAAAAGTGTCTGGTCCTTAACTTTAAAAGGCTAGCCGTCACCCAAAGTATTTGCGGCTCTAACCCCGTTCATAATATGCTTTTAAGCTAATGCCATTTAGTTTAAGTACATCTTCATTAACTTAATCGCAAGGGTTAACGCCACCATTAATACTGAACAGTTTAGTAGTAGCACTTCATTTTGAAGTAATTCATTTCATCAGTATTACCTCGAGGTAAAAGAAAACAGCTTTCTTTTTTGTCTGTAAATGTATTTATTATAAAAAATGCTCCAATTAAGCCGATAACTGTCTAAAACTGATCATTACAATCGAAAATTAGCATAATTGCAACGTATGTAAAATAAATTTGTGATCACTTTTACTTTAAGCACAACAGAAAACGTTGCTTGAAGTTACTTTCATTGTACTAAACTTTAAAACCATTTGGTGTGGACGAATACCTGAATCACCATTCCTGCTGAACACCTGATTTATGAAGCAAAGATACCCTTAAGTATTAAATGTGCATGTATTTCGATTAAATACCTTAAACAAATCCTATTTTGGTGTCCTTTAAATACTAAATAGCCAAGTACATAACTACGACTAACTTGGATGCAACGCACGCCAGCCGCTGCTGGGGCTCATTTACAAAAAAATAAATCGTGCGTAATAAGCCCAGAAAGTTTTTATATAAATGTTCATTAAATCGTACCTCATTAGAAGGTCAATAAGTTTTAAAGGATCAATTAATTTTCTCTATAAATGAGACCATACACCTCTTAATAATCCTGCTTATACCCCAGTCAATAAACAACGATAAAACAGAGCACCTTACCTTTCGTACTAAATGTAGCAAGTTCTACGTCTCGCTTCCACCGTCACCGCGATATGTTAACGTTTTATCATTATTTGCGTTATCCTTAGGTACCTCACTGGACCTGTAGACTGACTGGCTACCTGTTAGTCCTAGACATTACACGGGAAGAAAATAATGAGCAACTTCAAAATCAAACGTCATTTATTCAAACTAGGCTGAGAATCAGCACTTTTCGAACGTCAAAGTTACAAGTAAGACAGTCCCCCAAAACGCCCGCCCTTCGCCACTTCCTAGTGCTTTAGCTAGGAAGAAGAAGTGGCGAAACAAACTTATAGAGGTACGAGGAACAGGGTGTAAAGTTCACTCATACCTCCATAGAAAAGGGAGGATCCTCCGTCCAGACGGGTGTCGTGTCTGGTGGGCAACTGCCCGACGATTGAGGTCGGGTCGTTGTAATGCTAGTTGCGCGGTAAACTCTGCTTGCGCGATGCAGGAGTTTGCGTGACGTCAGTCCGCTACAAACTCAAAGCATATCATAATGTACCATGTGTCTGTATGAATCCACGAAGGATTAGACAGAGGAGCCTAATTAGACAGTACCTATTCAGGGTTAATTTTCAAAGATCTGCCAAATTCAAGACCAGACAGACTGAACAATTTTCTCCATGGGATCAACATAGTAATCGCGGAGAAAAATCAGCCGTCCCATACATTTAGGTCCAGTAGATATTGAAGTTTTGTATGGGACAGTTCATAAATTTTTGCGGTTACGATATTGGTCTCATGGAGAAAGTTGTTCAGATTTATATTCTGTACCACACCTTTAAATTTGGCAGGTCTTTGAAAAATAACCCTATACAGGGTTATTGGTAAAACACCATCAACCTCTTAAGGGGTCATTGTACTCATCATTATGAACAACTTTTACTATGGGACCAAATATGAAATCGCGAAAAAATAATCAGCTGGTCCCTACATTTTGACGAGTTCTGCAGACATAAATGTAGGATACAGCTGATTTTTTTTCGCTATTTGATAATGATGAGTACAATGTCCCTTTAAGAGATTGATGGTGTTTTACCAATAACCCTGTATACATAATTATATGTATAGGGTCGACAATTCAACAGCCATATTTTGGCAGTTAGTTATGATAAAGTCTAATGCAATTTTATAATTATTCTCGTTAACGTTAGGCACATTAGTGGACTTGTAGTCTGATTGGCTACCAGTGGGAATTGACGTCCTATTTTATGTTTTTATTTTTTTTTTTTCCTTTTTTATTTTATTTTTTTTTTTTTTTTTTTTTTACCTTCAAAAGGCACCCGACCTCCGGGGAAGGAGGTCGGAGAGTGTGGGATTTTTACGTCACTAAAACCACCCCGGTGATCACCATCAGCACATAGTTCTTCTTAAAATACCAATCCCGAAACCCCCCTGTGCAACGCAACGCCTGTACGGCACATCCCTGGGGACACTGTAAAGGGGACTCCCCTGAGCCTCCCTATGTACGGCAGCATGTGACCACTGTGCCACCGTCGTCCCTGGGAGGGATTGAAGACCTAGGCATCAGGGAGAGACTAAATATTGTAGCTAAACTAAAAGTTGCGTTTAGGTCTCATGCTTTCGTGTACCTAGGTGTAGATATTGAAACGATAGAATCTTTTTAAGCTCGTCAAGTTAAGTCTCATTTGAGAATTTAAAGAATTCTTGTTGCCGATGTTTGACCCAGTTGTAGGAAGAATTTCAGAAAGTCCTCTCGTAGTGCTTAAAAAAATATATATTGTTCATGTTTTTATCTTGTAGTTTAGGTTAGATAACAAAGGTAGCAGCCAGAACATTTATTTTTATCACGATAGTTTCCAACTCCAAATGTTCAAACAAGATGTTCATAGTGTCTTTTTTTATTTTATTTAAGATGGGTTTGCTTTTGACTCTAGTCTAGGTCAGTGGTGACAGAGACAGAGTCGACGATGTAGCGAGCTTACCCAGAAGAAGCCTGTTCACTCAAAAATTAACGTAACGTGGCTCTAACATTACGACTGCAAAGCCTATTTACCAACTGTCAGCTGTCCTCAGAATTTTCCGTAAATAAAAAAGTAAAAAAAGTTTGGTGGTTTTTTTTTATATTTATATATAATTTTTTTTTTATATTATATAAAAGTTTTTATATTTCGCTTTTATAGTTGGGGTACCAATCCCAAAAAAAGTCGTATACAGATCATATAAACACATGTGATCGGAGGTCGTATACCACCACTTGCAATGTAAATAACAGTGACAGGAATTCATTAGAACATCATCAACATACACTAAGTGGACAAAATACGAAATAATGAAGCTGACATAAAAATCACTCATCAGAACTTGACCAAATTTATATGGGACCGATCGAGAAGTATATCATTTCAAACAAAAGACGATTTTTTAAATCGTAGCGTTGCAAATAAAAAAAAAAAACTGTCGAATTGAGACCCTCCTCCTCTTTTCATGTCAGTTAAAAAATGATTTGTCCCTTCTTCATGTTACTCTATCTACCCTGAAAACGAAAAGCGTGAAGTAACCTCACGTCTAGATCTCTCTAAACATCTTATAACTAACTTCATCTCACGAGGAAGCTGTTAACCTGTCATATTTTAATATTTTAACAAGGTGTTTTCTTCAATAGCTGCTTAAAATATTACCTATCTATGAACAATCGAGGTGCTTTCTACCATGTTGAAGATATTATGCACAATTTTCTACTAAGCAAAAATATTTTACGGACTTCGAAATATTATCTAAGAAACTATCTACTAAACTATCGCACGTTGTTGCACTCTTAAGGTAACTATCTACTTAATAAATGTACCCATAATCACTTGAGGTGTGATCCCTCTGCTGGGATACAGGCCTCCTGCCTGTGAGAGGGTGTTGTGCCGTAATCCACCACGCGGACTCGTTGCGGGTTGGTGATGTCACATCTCTATGAATATTTGGTTCATAATAAATGCATGTATGTATTTGTTTTTTTTTAATGCAAGAGGAAAAGATGTAAACCATAATGATAATAAAAAAAAGACGGTACTCTACATTAGAATCACGAATTTTGAAAATTATTGTAGCACTGTGTTTCATTTCATGTGAAAAGGGGTGTTTTGAGGAACTGTCTTATTTTATTTATTATTTATTTATTTATTTTCTCCCACAATTAATAGCGTATACAGTATACATTTCAAACAGTTTTAAGATGGGAGACAGGAGTCCATACTAAGTGAAAACCTGTGCTACGGGTCTCCTGGTCTCCTAATCTCGAATACATTATGAGAGCTAGGCTAAAGACATAATAAAGCTGTAGCAGGGAGCGAGCGCTTACAGCTAACGAACAATATATATGTCATGTTGACGTTCAAAAAGTGTTGATTGTCAGCCTAGTTTAAATAAATGACTATTGATTTGATTTCATTTCAATAATCACTTTCAAATCAAAGGCTGTACCTACATGGCTAGCAATAGATTGGCATTCAATAAATAGATGCAGCAAGTCACTGACCTCTTGATCCCTCGTAATTTATGTATTAACTCGTAGCTCTAAATAGCAATCAAACACGCTAATGTTAACGAGATACATAACAGTCGATTGAATACATTATGTAGTTTTGTAGAGGATAAATTCTGCTAGTCCTTGTGAAAAGTTATTGAATTTATTAAAAGGTCCATTCGAGGGTAGGTAATTTATTCAGAATTAACGTGAAATGTACCTACATAATATATACATAAATAACAATTTGTACCTAATGAATAAATAAGCGGCATCCCAGCCATCCTGTGTTGTTATTTTTCATCGACGCGCAAAACTTTAACCCTGCATTCAGCACAATTCCCAACGGGCGCCATTTTTTTTGAGGTTTGGAAATCATCGAATAACTTCTCCCGCTCTGGGTGGAGCGGGAGGGCATGTCAGACTCTTACTAACTAAAACCCACCCGTGTTCCTTCAGTCCTTCAGCCAGGGGCCACGGTAACCCTTTCGGACTTTCCCGCAACCGTGGGAACGAGCGCCCCTGTGTTGAACATTTTCGTTGGCTATTAAAAAAAAAATTGCTGTGTCATATACTTTTTGACCGCGTAAGTATTGCACTTTTCTATGTAACAACAGATTTTTGTTTGATAACCTGCGAAATTGTTCTACGCTAGGGGTCTAGAATTATTATTATGTGGTGAATTCATGGTAACTGTTTGTGCATCGATGTCCCTGCCACTTTGGATAATATCCTAACTTAACTATTTACGAAATAAAATATGGCGTCGAAAAATTTAATTATTCCACCTGAGGACTGATTTCATCGGCATTTATTCATCCGCTTAGCTGTCGACTGGTAATGATTGTATATAAGAGACTTCCGGATAACTTAGATGACGGAAAGCATTAAACAAATTCTTTCCATCTATCTGTTGCTTATCCCAATAATGACGTTTTTATCCAAGTATCAAAAATAACTCATCTTTTCGAGACATCGCCAAGCGGTTGGACGGCTCTTCACGTGACCATAGAGCTGGCCTATTTTTGACGAAAGAATCAGCATTGCCATACAACGTGGCAATATTGCCAGCCTTTTGGGCACTTTTCCTGTTGACAGCGATGCGGACGATTTTTTTGATGCCCTATGATTTTTTTCCTTCTTGTTTTATATACATGTATTATCTGTTAACTCATCTTAGGATTTATTGAAGTATCGTTGATAAATAAAAAGATTAGAAGTTATTTATAAAAAAAAAAGATTTTTCAAGAAATGTTTATCAATCATGTAAAACTTCTAACAACTACCTATTAAAGTACCTACTAATTATTGTTTTTCTCCAACAGATGGCGTAACTTCCCCAAACCAAGATGGCTGCGGTATCATCAGCCCACCTTCAAGATTCCAGAATCAAAATACAAGACCACAGCGATGACGAGCCTTATTCCCCAAACACCAGAGACACAACCAGCCCAGAATACCACGATGAGGAAAAAGCAGAAGAGAGACCCGTACTGTCATCTTCTTTCGCCATACACAACGTTCTAAAGAAAGAAAGAGACAGTCATAGTCCAGAAAATGTTTTCTCAACTGACAAGTTGTTGCAAAACACGCCGAATTACGAAGATTTACGAGAGGTCAACGAGAACTCCCGAACGTCTGACCTCATTGATGATGATGATGATCGGACGAATGAATCTAGAGCTGAAATTAGTATAGATGATAATTCCTGCTGCAGTGATGATACTGTGCTTTCGGTTGGTAATGAAGCATTGCCAACTTTCGAGCAAAAAGGGCCGGAAACTACACAAAATCTAACGTCTTTCAAACACATACAGACACACTTAAATGCGATATCACAGTTAAACCAAAATATTAACATGAGCCAGCCTCTTCTCCTAAGACCGAGTCCTATTACCCCAAACCCATTAATGTTCCTAAACCAGCCCCTCCTTTTCCAAAACCCTTTAATCAATCAAGTAGACTTAAAATCTGGGCTGCAAAGTCGAATGCCAGTTCCTCAAAGCAATTTAAACCTTAATCCCCAACCTTTCGGTTTAAACTTCGGTTTAAGAATGAAGAGTCAGAACCAGGAGCTAAGAAGAACAGACGAGAATAGAAGAATGAACTATGTATCCCCGAAGTCACCAGAAAATGAGTCTGGGAGGGATTTTATCAACCAGAATTGTTTGAAGTTTAGTATAGATAATATTCTCAAGGCTGATTTTGGGAGGAGAATTACGGATCCTTTGACTAAGAGGAAGACGAAGACGTCCAGGGCTGAGGCTAAGATGTCTCCTGTCAAGGAGGCATCTCCTTCGAAGCCTGAGGAGTCCAGAGTTCCAGAGGTGAAGCCGGGAGAGAAGAGTGGAGCTATTGACCTGTCGAAAGGAGAAGATAGCGGGAGCAGTCAGAGTTCAGCTACCGGTAGGAGTTTTGCAAATTCTTACTACTTTTTTACACTTAAATTATTCGTCATTCGTCAACGGTCCACGCAATTTTTCTTTCTTTCATCGGCTAAGAACAAGAGAACTGGCTGTAGCTTTAGAGAATACCTATAAGATTTTATTGATACAAGAAAATATTCCAGAGTTTTAGAAAAGCTCTCCTAAGTACAGTCTTTTTAATACTGTTGGAACTTGGATTCGAGGTTCAAGCTTTTAAATTGGGTACCTGTGGTGCAAAAGCCGTAGTCCTAGTCAGTATTAATTGTCCCTCAACGAAAATAACCGATTACTTTTTCACAAAAAACGGCAATTATTTCTGCACGGTTTCCTCACAAAAAGCTCTGAATTCACCTTTTTTGCATGCCTCTTGATTCTTGCTTAATTAAGTAGCCACATTCTCTGCAGGAACCACGATGGCAGATGGCGCGATGGTCTGGCCTGCGTGGGTCTACTGTACCAGGTACAGTGACCGACCCAGTTCCGGTGAGTCAGATTCAGTTCTGTTATTATTAGTAGGAATAGCGTTTAGATTGTTTACACTTTTGCTATCGTGTGTTTCTGAATTAGATGCTAAGTTGCCACTTTACTTGTCAACTTTTTGACTTACTAACACCAACTAGTGATATAGGTCACTTCTGTATTATTAACCTGAGAATTAGGTGCTAAGTCATTGCATTTAGAAACTACCGACGTGAAATTTTCAACGGATTTGGATTTGAACACCGCATGAATTATTTTGTCGACGATACAAACAAAAGGGCTATAACTTCCTTCAACATGATTCGTGCTACAATTAGTAACGGTACGTAAAGTCCTAGATTTATATCTCAACTCACATCTAGATTTAAATCGGGATATTTCTAGTAGATACAAATTGTTGTCTCGGGTGATAAACTTTTAGCATGGAGTCTTGTTGGAAACATTCTTAACCTAAGAAAGGGGAAAGAATCATAGGGAATCAAAAAATTCATTCGCATCGTTGTCAATGGGAGAGGTGCCCAAAAGGCTGGCTGCATTGCTACGTTGTATGGCAATGCTGATTTTTTGGCCAAAAAATAGGCCCCTCTAGTCACGTGAAGAGTCGACCAACCGCTTGGAAATGTCTCGAAAAACACACACACTGGGCACCCAGACCCTAGAGTTTCAACCCCAAACGGCTGGAACATACAAGTTCCAAGAAGATTGGAATATTGCGCAGTTTGAGGTTTTCCGCAACTGCAGCAGCCGCCCAGCACAGCCCGCCATGCTAGGAAGATGGGATGGCGCAAGGGTGTTGATAATTATTTTATTTAAACCGTCATGATTTAAAATGTAGCAAAATTTTTGTTAACATTTTACTCTACATCCAGACCATTCCAAGCGATCGTTTTTCTTTACATATGTGGTGTTTTAGTGCCTATGTTCGTTAATTCTCGTGCCTTAGTATATAAGTGTCGTTGAAAACTAACCTGTTGTTTAACATTGCAAAATTCACTATAATCGCCTTGATTCTTACAAAGCCATTCAACAATATAGACAAAACAAAAATATAGTCATGACTCACAGACTATCAAATGCCATGTCACCTCCGTAACCAAATTAACAAGCATCCCCCTACATACCCACAACAAGATTAACTAAATCTGTCCGCACTAAAATCATCCCTTCGACCACAATATTCAATGTAGTAGAATCTAACCCAATAATTTGATAAGTGCCCCCGTGGGGAGTGTTGCGTTAGATAAGGGGGCGGCACCCCTGGAAAGAGGGCAAGAGGGTCGGTTTATTAACACAGTGAGAAGATGGTTACACGTGTTTTGTTTGAAGAGAGATAGGGAGGAAATTGATCAAAATACTGACCGTAAAAGTATTTTTGTATTAAAATCACAAACGACATCCGGCGACGCCAGGAGGGGACGCCCTAGGTGGACATTTAGTGACCTAATTGGTGATGTTTTTCAGAAATGACAGATGGGTAGTACCAACTCGCAACCGGCGTGCGTGTGCATGACCTGATGTATAACCGTAAAAGAAGCCAAAGGAGTATGTAAGGATCTGTAGGTGGCGTTCAGTAGGTCCTGCCTACCCCCATGGGAAGCAGGCGTGAGTTTAGGTATGTGTGTGTATGTATTTATACGACATACGATTCACAGATTTTTAGTAGCGCTCAAAACAATGTGTACTTTTTATAATTAAGCATTCAAAAACGGAAAAGCTTTAGATAAACATACCGCCAAAGCATTATAAAAACAATTGGGTAATTCAAAGTGTAAGCGAAGGGGTTCGTTTATTAAAGCCTGGTCAAAGACTTAATTACAACTTTTACTCTTACATTTTTTTTAATGTCATCTTTTTAGTGGCATTAAAACCAGCCACTAGGTCATCGCGATATTTGCCTAGGAGCGCGCTTGCCTCGTAGAAACAGCCTATTCACTCGAGAAGTCTCCCGAGTCCTATCGCAAAGCACAAACCAAGTTTTCCCAACCAAAATATTTTGTTTGTCGCGTTTCGTAGATCAAATCAAACAGACGAACAGACTGTAGTAATGGAATTAGGGATCATTAAGTATGGCGCAATACAGCTGATAAATATGTATACGGAAGATTGGAGGGGAAGAAAATAAAAATTGAATTTTAGAGATGAGAGTGTGTCGATAAAGTTTTTTTGTAGTTGTCGATGGTCTTAGCAGATTATCGCATGAGAACCTAGGCTGGGTATTTTTTATATAAAATATAACTTGGAACTTGGTTGGCTGGCTCTTGCAACACAGTTTATAACTAGCGCAGGAGTTAGAGAATTCTATTAAATGTTATAAATTATGTTATAGGTCAATAAATATGTTTTTATGTTACTATCACTCAAACTCAAAGCATTTAATGCAAATAAACCAATTACAGGCACTTTTGAATTGTCAAGGAGTCGGTCAGTCAGAAAGATGAAGCTAGTTGCCCATTCCAAAGCGTAGTAGGTACCTATGGAGAAGAACGGCCAAGAAACTCCATGGACACTCTTTTAAATCAAAATAGTGGTTACATCATTCATGTTGAAATTATACATGTGCGAGCGATGTAGAAAGAAAGACGTGCACGTTAAAAGCGTCCGTAATAAAAAGATAAAAACCAATTCAGGAATCAAAATAAGCCGTGGCAGCTAAGGCATGACCAGTGCCTACTGACGGCGCCCGTTCACGAACATGACGTATGCATCAGCACCATTCAGCTCAACCATTTTGAAGGGAACTCAATGATCCAATACTTTTTGTTGGTTATTCTTTTTACGTACATTTTTTATTTTATCCACAACTTAAATAGGTAGGTAGAATCTGAAAAAAACGTTTCTTAATCTGACATTTTCGGTTCCTTTTTAAATGAAACTGCAAGCTCAGACCAAATCAAAAATCAAGGCAGCGCTGTCAACAGTGACGTGAACTGACGTGAGGCCAGTTTCTTAAGCATGTGTGACCTTATTGAGGTGTAGTTTGGTTGTAAAAAAAAAAAAAAAAAAAAAAAAAAAAAAAAAAAAAAAAAAAAAAAAAAAAAAAAAAAATGTGTGCGTGTGAGAGTGTATAAATTGGTATGCTCAGAACAAGGTGTAGTTTTGTATATTTCACTGTATTGTTCGAAGCGTTACGTCTTGATGTTTTATTTGGTATGAGACTACAAGGCACTGAATCTCTTTGTTCAAAGGATCATATTTTTGTGAAGTACTCCTCACTGACTAATCTTTCGAGTTATCTTATTAGCTCGTGCCTTCACAAGATAAGAAGTAAGTATCTTTTATGTGTAGTAGGTAGCTAGTTAGCTACCGCACTTAATTATCAATTGTAATACATCATGTCAGTCTGTCGTGTCGATTGTCACGTGGTTGGTGCAGTAATTAAATAATAAAGAGCCCTTCATTATAACAATAACTTACTATTAAAGTTTTACGACGAGCGATTTGTATGTTTACACAACGATAAGGTCGAGTAAAGACATCGAGTGAAACTTTTATAATAAAGCGTGTCCAGTATGTTTTTGTGCGTAGCCTTAAAACTCGGGATATTATTTATATATTTAGTTTATTCTTGCCTGAGGGCTTAGACAAAGTGACATTGTAACAGCGATGACATAAATATAGCATCACGCCTGTAATCTCTGAAAGCTTAAGCAGAGGTGTACCTATAGGTGGTACCCATATTTCGCCAGTTATAATTTAGTGTAAAAGTAGGCTTCTAAATCAAATCAAATTATTTATTGGTATACAAACATGGGTATTAGTTTATAGATATTTTTAATAAGAGTCCTCCATGCTATACCGTTACATGGGCATGCAAAATATATTATTTTTAATTTTCACAAGATATTATATTTTAAAATATTAAATTATTTAGTTGAATAAAATAATACAAAACACAGATTAATGTCAAATCGTTTCAATTACAGTAAAAATATCACAACACAAAACAATAAAAATAAAATAAAAAATGTCAAATGGTATAAATTAATATTATGTCAATCAGTCAGTGATTCGTCAGTAAGGAAGTCGTCAACTTTGTAATAACTTTTTCTAATTAATATTTCGATTAGTGCCGTTTTAAATTTGAATTAAGTCATAGTTTTAATAATATTAGGTATTTTGTTATAAATGCCAAAAAAATTGTTTTGCATTAGTGCGGTTTTGCATATAACTTGGCACAATTGATTGACATATTGACTTCGTGTTGGATTGCTTCTGACTGCCGACAATTTTCGAAATAGATGTGGATTATTTTTCACAAACCAAGCTGTTTCCAATCTATAAACAAAACCGGAAATTAAATATTTAAAGTTCTAACAAAAGGCTATTTATCATACACTAGCAATTTTTTGGATGTTTTTTCTATCACCTATTGTTACAATAATTCAGTAAATAAACAATGAACCTTTTTTTTTTATATTTGCATTTTTGGCTTTAACTATTTTATCTGGCAATTTTATTGTACAGTACCTCTTTTTCATATACAACACCCTTTCTCCTCGTAATTGGTACTTACATGGAGGTTTTTTAATGCTTTTCACGGGCAGCGGGGTAACAGTGGAATGGATTTAATTTTGACAGTTCAATAACATTCATTGCATTATTTACGTTGTTAAGCAGACAACATTTTTGATCTTATGAAGCAATGGTTCAGCAATATCACTGAAAATGATTCAGATTCTGATTGATAGTGTGTTAGGCAATTACGAGGCTAGTTAGAACCCGTCAATTAGACTGGAAGCTGACCCTAACATATAGGTAGTTGGGAAAGGGCTTGGCAGATGATGATGCCCGGCTGGTTAGAACTAACGTTGATCAGCTTGTACCGATTTCTACATCGCCACATGTGACGTCACGCAAATCCTGCATCGCGCAAGCAGAGTTTACCGCGCGACTAGCATATTATAGGTACAACTTCCCGACATCAAACATCGGGCAGTTGCCCACCAGACACGACACCCGTCTGGTCGGAGGATCCTCCCTTTTCTATGGAGGTATGAGTGAACTCTACACCCTGTTCTTCGTACCTCTATAATCTAAAACCTGTCTGTAAAGATATCACAAACATACACACGTTGGTGAGATTGGTGTGAACAATTGATTAACAGATTCGATTCTATTCGATTGCTTGATAATCGATTAGCGTTGCTAATAGACCAATAGTGCTTGTTAGTATGTGCGTATGAGTCATATTGCTTACAATATTTTGTAAAGGTTTTCCTTATTTTATTTTATTCGCTGAAAACCAGCGCTGGAGCTCTGTCTTGCATAGGGTCGCGGCATAATGCTGAGCGATAGCCGTTTTGCGTGGATGTGACGCATGTTTCCCCCAACCTTTTCATATTTTTTGTGTTTGTGTTATTTTTTGCGTCATGTTTACCGCAAATAAACGCATTTTCTTTCTTTCTTTATTTATTCATTGGGCTGAGTATTGAATTTATGTACATATATAGTAAAGAGGTAAACGTTGTTTTTTTGTATGTAGGGGGTAATCTCTGGAAATACCAGTCGGATTTAACAAAATCTTTTTGCATTTGACAGCCTAATCCTTGAAGAAGGTTATAGGCTATTTATTATCACCCTATGACACTTAGGAGTCGCGCATAATGAACGCTAAGCGAAAACGAAGTGATGGCGCTGGTAGGTGATGCGGTGCGAAGGGGTGGGGAGGGGGAACAAGAAATCTCTCACGGACGAAGGCCCGGGAAGCCGGCCGGGGTCTTTAATAAAATACCTGACCAAATTAAAAGTTTATTTAGCAATGCATGGTAGGACGTTATTGCCGCTTTAACGTTTGTTATATTTCTGACTTTTTAAGTGCATACACGAACTTATTTATTCGTTTAAACGGTATCATTAACTGCTTTCCAGTTTATGTCTTGATTCTAAGTTATGTCTAGATATTAGATTGCGTCACTTCATAAATTTTATGTATATTCATTTTATCATTGTATTTAGGATTATTCGATTTATTAAATTGTATAGAAACTGATTTTTTTTAAGATCGATTGATAAATTATTTATATTTAGATATTCAATTATGAAGAGGAAGGAGATTTGAAAAGAATTCAATCAAATACATTCATGCACGAACTGCGGGGTAATTCCACAACACACTTACATTGACGATGCCTTTCGTTTTGACAATTCAAAAACATTAATAGTGTTATATACGTTGTTGAGCAGATGAGTTTTTCAAACATAATAATATGAAGAAATGTATTAGAAATTTCCTTCAAAATCTTTCGGATTATAATTTAAAGCTACGCAATTGGGGCGCTGGTGTCACTAGACTTGATGGTATCCCCAAAATCTTTGAAAGCTCATTTTAACAATGCACGCAAGTTTCTGCTATTCTTGTACTAAAAATACCACTAGTATTCTTCCTTAGTCTAGTGGCTGCAAGTGCTGCTGCTGAGCATGAGGTCCTGGGTTCGATTCCCAGATCAGGCAAAGTGATTTTTTTGTTTTTTTTTGACGTGGAATGTCTCATTAGGAGCCCGAAGTCTGGATTCGTGCTCGGTTGATGGCAATAGGCTCGCCCCCTATTACATGAGACTTTTTTTTTTTTTTTAATCTTATTTTATTTTGGGGTTTTTATCAGAGACATGACAACCCCATCATACCCTTTTATAAAGTAACTACTGTTTTACAATATTATTCTGCTTAAAAAATCAGCTTATTATCCATTAAAATAACTTAGCATCTATTAAAAGCAAGGAAGGCGAATCACTCACTTGTAAAAGATATATTCCGTGAGTTAGTGATAGTTCATTATCTCACAAAACCTTCTAGTTAACTCCGAACATGGTTCAGATAAAATTGTTTGTATTAATCCCACATCCGTCACATTCAGATTCAGCTCCAACATGAGTGATTCACGTTCACTCTTATTTCGGACACAATCCATCAGCAAATGCTGTACATCCTCGACTTTATTGCACACTGTGCAGTTTGGAGAATCACTCTTCTTCATAAGAAATGCAAACTTTGCCGATGGGTAGTGTCCGGAGCGGAGTCTTAAAATTAATTTTACATATTTTTTATTCAAACTAATACTTACATGGGACTTAAACAAATATAAAAAAAAAAAAAAAAAAAAAAAAAAAAAAAAAATATTCTGAACATTTTTATACGTAAATTCTCAATTTATACTTTCAAAATCACTGCTGAGTCGCTCATAATCTACAGGTTGAAATTAAAATCATGGGCATTCTTTTAAAGGGTCATTGTACTAATCATTATGAACAACTTTTACTAGCTGAAGTCACAAAAAAAATATCAGCTGTTCCCTACATTTTAAAAGGCTACGCAAACATAAATGTAGGGAACAGCTGATTTGTTTTCGCCATTTCAGTGTTGGTCCCATAGTAAAAGTTGTTCATAATGATGAGTTCCATGACCCTTTAAAAAAATGCCCCTGAATTCAATTTCAACCTGTATATTAAATCTTCCTACTAATCTATAATAAATCTTCCGACTGTTAAATATGATGTTATCTTCATTTAAATCTCAATGTTCCTGAGGTGAACAAACTTGCTTATTAAAACTTAAGATTACATTACTACAAATTAGTCTAATTAATTAATTAATATGGTTACGGTACATAATATCCTCACTCAATGACTGAGTATGAAGTCTTATATCTGATTCTCAGGTTAGGGAAAGTCTTGTTGTAGATGTCAGCACCAACGATGGGGTCCGCTAGGGCCGATGCCTGTCAGGGTTGCGGGAAAGTCCGAAAGGGTTACCGTGGCCCCTGGCACAGGCAACTGAAGGAACACGGGTGGGTTTTAGTCAGTAAGAGTCTGACACGCCCTCCCGCTCCGCCCAGAGCGAGAGAAGTTATTTGATGATTTTCCAGTCTCAAAGGTCTGGAGTCCTGACTGACTTTCCCAATCGATGATCTTTAAGCCTGGCTGCACTAACACTATATTATTGGCAACCACGGTTGGACTGTCCCGTTGGTCTCATGTTTGCAAGCTCGACTGCTGAGCGTGGGGTCCTGAGTTCGATTCCCAGGGCGGGGAATGTGTTATTGGGTTATTCCATTAGGAATTTCTCAGTAACAGCCTAGAGTTTGGAAGTTGGCGGTGTGATACCCCCGTGCCTCGGAAAGCACGTTAAGTCGTTGGTTCTGCGCCTGATCTCTCTCCGGTCGTGTCGGATTGCCGTCCCATCGAACTATGAGAATGGGGGAAGAGAGAGTGCACCTGTGTCGGCGCGCACATTTGTGCACTATAATATCTCCCGCGTAGATGGCTTGCCCCCTTTGAGATTGGCTGCCGTGTCCGAAATTCGGTTTGGAGGACTATTTATATTGTTGGAAAAAGGCACCTAATTGTAATCAAATGCCATGCCTAAAATATTTCAGCAACCAACCAAGACCAAGGGTTTAAGCCGCCACTTAAAGTCACGACACCAATGCGCCAATGCAGCAACTCCTAGAAGTTGTCTAGCAACACGTTTTTAACAATATTGACAGACACTGATTTTGGCTTACAAAACCATAGACAAGTGTTAAACCATAGACAAAAATTTAGACCTCGTAGCCCGCCAGTAGCCTAGTGATAAATGAACGGCGAATAAAGGCTCTAACAATAATTCCAGGTTTCCTCACGATATCAATGTCGAACGTAAAATATTCTAAAAATAGCTCAATAAATGCTCTTCATAATTAATCGTTTGAAGAGCACCGGCGCGGCGTATGCGCATCGAATAGCATAAGATAGGCATCGCGTGTAACGTATGGAACATACTTAATGAGAGAAGTGGGAGTGTGTCTTGATTGTCTATGTTGCTTTATTCTGGGGCGTAGCGGGGCAAATAGTAATAGATTTATGTGTAGAATCAGACAGGCAGTGGCTCCATGTAAAATACTAGTATACAGCGGCGTCCGGATAGACTAGAAGCTGACCGCAACACAGGTGGGAAAAGGCTAGACAGATGATGGTGATGTGCAATCAGCTAAGTACTTAAGCATTCAACTCCAAACTAATACTTCAATCTCTTATCACACTCACACCCCAGAGTACAAACACACTAATCTTCCTCAACACCTCACTCTCCCCTGTCTCACCAACCCTCTCCCCCCACTCACATCATAAATGATAAATGATTTTATTTCTGTAAGTAGGTTTGTACAAACACTTTTACACGTCAGTCATATTTTAAAAACTAGATGAGGTCGGCGTTTCCTATCTGACTACTCTGAGAAGAAAGGCCGAAACAAACTCAGAGGTCACAGTCTCTTTTAAAGTCCAGACATAATCTTGGTCAGATCATGTGAAGACCATGTAGATTGGTGTCTGAAACGGTCTTTTGAGGAAAAACCATACAGATTGAGCGGACCTGTCCAGTCAGTGCACGCATTTGTCAGTAATCTTGCCGCTCAACTCAGAACTTAAGGAGCACAACGATTCGACGAACAATACCAAAGAAAGGACATTTGGGTAGGCCGCATAAATTACTCAAGCTGCCAGATCGTGAAACTAACTAAGAAATAAAATAAAAAAAAGTAATAAACCACATAATCTTCACATTCACAATAATTAAAATAATATAATACTTTACAAAGTAAATACTCATGTCATTGTATGTATAAAATTCATCAATGTCAATGTGTATATGTCGTAGGATAATTTGATACTTCGAATTTTCGCGAAAATCCTAGGGGTTTTGCGAAAACGCGGATAATTAGACATAGGCGAAAAATTATCAAATCTTACTGGACAAAGTCAGGACCTAACCTAACCTAACCAACAATAGAAGGGTATCTGGCGCTTGGCGGCCGCTGCCGCGGCACGCTCGCTTCGCTCGCTCGCCTTCGCGCGCTAATGGTCACTGTTCTAACCTAACCTAACCTAAATTTTTCGCCTATGTCTAATTATCCGCGTTTTCGCAAAACCCCTAGGATTTTCGCGAAAATTCGAAGTATCAAATTATCCTACGACATATATACCCTTTACACACACACACACACATATACATACACTCACTCATACAAACACACGCACACACACACGCACACGAGTGCGCGCGCAAACTTAAATCGTCCTCTTTTCATTTTGTATTTTGTTTTGTTTAGTTTGGACTCCTTCTTTGAAATTGAGGACTTTCTTCTTCTTCCTTTAATTAAGTTCATTAATTCAATAACCTAAATACAATTAATAATGTAACCACCGGAAGGGCGGAATGTTCTAACACAAGCATTTATTTTGCTTAAAAGGACATTCCCTATGATAAAATGTAACAAATTGTAAGATAATGAAATAAACATTTATTTTATTTATTATTCAGGCAACTGAATTAAGCAACTTTATAGCCCATATCGTACGTGTGCCTCAAAGAAAAGCCTGAAGAGACACAAATACAAGCTATCAGCAGTAAGGACCTGATCCTATATCATTCGAAGCTTGAAAAGTATTATGTGTGCCTGTAACTTCAGCTGTCAGCAGCATACATACCTTTCAACGTGTCAAATATTTCCAGAAGTGCCAAAAATAGCTGTTCCTAATTGGACACGCAACATTTCAAATGTCACCTAAATAGATAGATATCAAGAAAATACCTTTGGTATTACTAATTTAACATGATTCTAGTTATAATCAGATCATTAAATTACAGCTAAACTAAAACCATAAAAGTACATTTATCTAAACATACCACAAAAAGCGTGTATGGAATTTGCTATTTTAACCAGAATTCATACTCGACTGTTCTCATTAGCAACATTTTGAAATTAGAACTCCGATAGTTCGAAATACGAATAAACTACAAAATGGCTGCTTGACATTTGAAACCTTATTCCAACGCACTAGAGGTGTGCTTAGTCGATGATTTCCGAGTTAATCGATTGGAAATGCTGTTAATTACTCGAAGTAATTTACTTGGCGGTTAATTATATCATGTGAGGCCAATTAGCTGTTAGTTTAAGATGTAGTAAGTTTTTTTTGAGTCTATGTTCTGAGTTTTTGCTTAGAAATGTTAGTATTAGTAAAGTAGGTTTTGTTTCGTTTTCACATGATTAACTACGCTAGGTTAGTATTAGTGCTAATTACGATATCATTATGAGTATGGAAATAAAGTAATATGAGTGATTAATTAATAAGCGATAACCTTTCTCATACCCCAACCGTGCTCATCTAGAAACTAAATGGCGAACTTTTGGATAGAGTTTTCATCGCTCGAAAATAATTACATATACAATTTTCATATCATTGGGTTGAAACAGACAAAAAAGAAGTAATTTAAACATATAAATTTCTGCAATTCAGGATCAAAACAGCCCTCCTCATTCCCCTGCCTTAAAAAAATAAGATTTATCGATACCCACCCCCTCTCTAGCATCACCCCTGAACATATGTTTTCACGCTCAAACTAGAGATTGCTCTTAACTTATTGACTATAGTGTAGTCACTTATCGCTCCCCCAAGTGTGTAGTCGATTGAATTAGTCGGATAGAGGGATACTCTAATATGTTGTTTTCATTATTTAAAGTTGTCTTGACTTTAGGGGTGATTTTTTTTCTTTTGTCTGCGAATATTAACTACAGTAGGTAATAGTTAGTACTATTACATGTCTATTTCTGTCACCAGGCAGCGTGCCTGTGTTCAAGTTTGTTGGGTGTGGGTGTCGGTGTTATTTATATATAGTTATTCGGGAAATAAACAGTAACACCATAATCTTAATCAACAGGTATGTAATGAAAAAAAGTGATTACATATATGTTGCTCACGACAATATCCGCATCTTAAAAAAAATGTTACAGGCACATTTTAGCGTCGCCGCTGGGTTGGCATATCACACTTGCGAGACTTTTGTAATTAGGTATGTTTATAGCCATCGACCAAGCAATCTGCTTGGTTGTTTGACACACAATACGTATCAATACATCTGCCTAGCCTATTTCATCCCAACTACATTTGTTAGGATCGGCTTCCAGTCTAACCGCATGCAGCTGAATGAGTGACAAAAATATTTTTTTAAATATTTTACGAAGAGCGACTGCCTATCTGACTACCACAATCCAATTACTGGGTCAGGGCTCCTACACATAAACACGATACGACGTCGTATCGTGGGAATCTACGACGAGCACTTTCCGGGATCCATTTTCAAGACGTAATAATATTTCTTCTTAAAATGACACTCATTATTCATATTTGTAAGAAATGGATCTATCAGTATCTTCTGTGTATCTGTTTCTTCTTTTTTCTTCTTTTTAATATCAGCACGAGGAGAACACGTCAAGTGCGGTCCATTTTCGAGATTTACTGCGACCGACCTCACGACGAAATCGTGGCACGTTGCGACGATACGACGTCGCATCATGAACCGATGCCGTGTCGTAGCACGATGCGACGTCGTATCGTGTTTATGTGTGGGAGCCCTTACACGATCCCCATGGTATGACTGGTTGTCAGATTTTCGGGCTTCAGGCTACCCATAACGACTGTCAAAGATCTACGAATGATAGCGGAGACCAACGACCCCTGCGAGCCTATGAATAAACAAGAAAAAATATTATATAGATACATTTAATTATTTGTTTATTTATTTATTTTATTTCATAACGGAAAACAAACAGTAGTTTATTAAAAATAAACGGTAATAATTACATAATATAATATCGATAATTCGATATCTAATCGCAGTCCCAGCCCTGTCTCAGAGCATTTCTTTCCGAACGATTAGCTCTTGATGTCTTCGCATTTTTTCTCTTCAATACATCTGCAATGCCCGTGAAAATAGTTGAACAAATCGTTTTTACACTCAACAGTTTTTGGAGGAAAATGCTCGCAGTTTAATGTGTATTTAATGTCACAAGTTTTGGTATCCGGAGATTGTTTTAAATTGGTTGTTTGTTGAGGAAAATTAAATGTCATGGAGTTTTTCGGATCTGCGTTCTTAAAGTTGGCTTGTATTCATTTTGCATGTTTCTCATCATCAATCTCTAATTTATTTGGCGCTGACGCAGCATGATGTCTTCTTCATCCATAAATCTCTTTAACTAGCCTTATTCTCGCTATTTGACGCCTTTCTAGACACATCCTCCGTCCATCAGTTCGTCACTTGTTTGTCATGACTTAGTTTAATTAAGACACTATTATTTTGAGGAAGAGGAAGATTGGGTTAGAAACCTGGATCAAAATCGTTGATATTTGTAACTTCTTCAAAAAAAAAAAACTCTAAGATAAGCTTAACCAGTACTACCTATAAAGATTAGAAGAAACGTTACTTTTTTTTTCTTTTTGGTTAGTAGCTTTTATTAAGAAAGACCTCATTACCTATATCAAATCAACTCAGCCTATCACAGTCCACTACTGGACATAGGCCCTGTTCCACAACCCTGTCCTCCACCTTCCGCATCCAGTCGGTCCCGGTCCATCTAGCTGAGGCGCGTTCCACACTACGCTTACCGTTACGTGGTCTTCACTCCAGGACCTATCTGCGAACGGCGAGCAATGGGCAGCTCGCCGTTCGATAAGGACCAGGCCGGGGTTGACGGCGCGTTGTATTCCACGCGCGCCTCAAAGAGATGTCAGCACCAATGGCAGGGTCTGCTAGGGCCGATGCCTGCTAGGGTTGCGGGGAAGTCCGAGAGGGATACCGTGGCCTCTGGCACAGGCAACTGAAGGAACACGGGTGGGTTTTAGTCAGTAAGAGTCTGACACGCCCTCCGACTCTGCCCAGAGCGGGAGAAGATATTTGATGATTTCCCAACCTCAAAAAAAAAGGACCCTTATACTCCACCGGCCATCGGTCCTTCGACAAACATGACCAGCTCACTCTCACTTCAGCCTGCTTACTCTGAAAGCTATATCGTGTATATTTCCGCCGTAAATCATTACTTTGTTCCATTTCAAAAGCTACTCGATTTTTCAACAACAACGCCAGCATAAATATATAATGGATAATTACAGTAGGTAACTACAACCGCCAGGTGTGAGTTCGCGCCTATTTCACACCTATGTAATATAATAACTGATCATTACTTATAATGAGCTGTTCTTAATTAAAGCTAGCGTAGTTTTACTCATTATGAGGTAGATACATAATGCTGGGAAATAATTATAGTTTCCTACTTTAATTGTAATATATCGGTCTGAGTCGAAATGTTACAGGAAAATGTGGCTTGTAACACTGATTTTCGGTCGATTGGAAAGGAAATAATTCGTTTAATGATTATGGTATGTGATTACCACTAATACCATAGGTCGCAGAATTAATTAATCGATATGTCGCAGTGTCAGCACTGCGCATCTTTATTTTTGATTATTAGTAACGTCATTTAATTATTACTAACCGTGAACGTCAAATAGTGCACTTGGGTGAGGTCGAATTATAGGAAGTGGCAACACTGAATGACGGCTGTCGCTTGTCGGTTGTCATTTGATATTTTTTAACGCAGTGTTTTAATAATTTTTAATATGTGATGTTCACCACCACATAGTACTTTTTTTGATAGGTATTCACCACAATGTAAATTGTTTATGAATAATAAATGAATGAGTTTATGAACGTTAATGTTAGATGTGAGAGTTCACTGAGCCAACTTTGTGTGGAGATGCACTTGCGAATTGTAATCTGATTGCATCTGCCTAATCAGGTGATATTTTTGTAATTTGTGAACTTTAGGACATTAATAGTCTTCTGTACTTAGTGTTTTGACTATTATTTCGGTTACCCATCATGTCCGACCATTCTGACAGCGAGGAAATCTAATTACTTTCGTTATAAACATAATTATAAATTAAAGTCGCTCTTCGTGGCAGTCTGAGCAATCGTTGTTCATTAGAATTCTTCTTTTTTTCTCTCTTTCTTTTAATGCAGTTTTCACCATAGTTTAGAGAATGTATTTCGGAAGTTTTATGCGTGTACATAATATGGACATTTAATTTAAGTAGTCTGATATAACTTTTTTATTTTTCTTTTTTTTATTAATATTAATCTTACATGATTTATTTATTTGCTTATTTATAAATAGGAGAACCAACAGCTGTAACAGATGTATAACAATTGCATAATGTGACACAAAGCCAATTACAGGTTCTCACTAGTAAAAACAGAAAAAGTTATAGAAATCTTAAGATCACTGAAAAGCATGGTAACAAAAGAAAAATTGAAAAGAATTAAAATAAGGTACAATAGCACTGTAAATCTCAGTTTATATTATATTAGTCTATGACTGTAAACACTCTGACACCAGGTTAGGCACTAACTACTCACACAAGAAAGAGAAAAATAAAAAGATGTAAATACTACGCGCTTTTAAAAAAGTCAGCGTTCAGCCGAATGCGTCCAGAGTAGGATTTGGTTATATTAGAGAAATCTCGATGTCATAAGAACAGTGCGAAGCAGGCGTAGGTGGTGGTAGACTGGTGGTACCTACTTACCCGTACGAAATCTTTCACAAAAAGCTAGCTATTATTCTCTCCATGATAAAGAAAAAAGATGTTGGATTTTAATCAAATGTTATCCCCGAAAAGAGGTGTAAATTAGATACAGTCAGAGAAAAAACTATTTATCAAATTGACACAAAACGTCAATTTTCGGTGCTTTAGCCACACTGACCTCTATTAGAATACGCTGGACTGGCTATCCCATACAAAATGACAGCTATTTGCTGTGCCGATTCAAAGCGCCCCCAGTGACAGACGTGAGAGTTCTGAGAACTAATAAGATTGCAAATGGCCGTTGTTTGTTGATTTTACGCTAAGTGTCTCTGCGGAATAATAAGTTTTCTAAAGTGTTTACTGTGATTGTGATATAAATTAAAGTGTTATAATAGTGACAGTGATTGTATCATAGCTTGTATTGTTCGTCCAACATGAAATCGTGCGTATATTGTAAAACACGATACGAAAAGGGCAGTGGTGTCAGTTTTCACAAGTAAGTGAATCTAAAACATAAATACTTATTAGAAAACCGCTTAAAACAGTGTATTCTTACAATAATAAACGTAAACTATTCGAGTTTACGGGATTTTACGAACATTTTTATAATCAATAACTTTTGTTAGGGATGTCAAAATTCATATCGATACTTTCGTAATATTATGATGTAAAACAAAAGTCATGCTCATCATTGTTAAAATAATGATACGCACACTAATGATCTCTAATAATAACAAAACACTTCAAGGTTTATTATTATTAGAGTCAATAAAAAATAATTTAACACTTATGATTCATAATTCTCATTAAGTGTTCTATATAATTATAGATATATGTATATAATTTATAATTTTTTACCCATACCTACTATAATGTTTCCTTTAATTACAGGTTCCCCTCCGATTACACTCTCAAACTTTGGTTAAAAAATATGAAGGTTGTCAACTGGACTCCGACAATGTATCATTATCTGTTTTCAAAACACTTCACGGAAACCTGTTTCTTAAAACATCAGTCACGGACTACGTTGAAAAAATGGCTCGACAGTAATTTTTAATTTAATAAAATATGTGATTTGAGAATGCTTTTTTTATTTCCCTGTCCCTCTCCCCTGCGGTAATTAAGTTGTTACAAGTTAATTACCGTAATTACAGACCTAATAGAAAGTTATTGTGTCTCTTATCACATGGCAACATGCGGTATCTGACTAGTAATAATATCTTATTGTGCACTCTTTATAGGAAGGGATTATCTTATTAATTACTATTTCTATCGTAGTAATTTACTATTTTACAGAATTTTATTATTTATTGATCCTATAGTGAACTGTTATCCGATTAAGGAGAACAAGGAAGGAAGGGGTCAACCGGACATGTGATACTTATTATTACAGTCCATAAACAGTACTAGATACTGCTATTTCAAGTTATGTTTTCTACGTAAAATATCTGCTTATTACGACTATCTATAGTTCATTAGTTTAGTTAGGTACTCAACTAGTGCAGACATGTCTTTTTATCTGTGTTTTAGTAACATTTAACAAAATATATGCCTATATTGTTTTAAATCAATTATCTACAATTTTAGTAAATCTTAACATATGTTATAAAACGTATTTCACGTTTTTAAAAACATATTACGTTTATTTATTCGAACCCCGACAGGCGCTTTACTTTGTGTAAATTATTTCATCACCACTGCTCCGTGCCTCGGAAAGCACGTTAAGCCGTTGGTCCCGGCTGTCATTCGTGGATCTTTGACAGTCGTTACGGGTCGTCAGAAGCCCGAAAGTCTGACAACCAGTCTTACCAAGGGGTATTGTATTACCCAGTAACTGGGTTGTGGAGGTCAGATAGGCAGTCGCTCCATGTAAAATACTGGTATTCAGCTGCATCCGGTTAGACTGGAAGCCGACCCCAACATACCTAGTTGGGAAAAGGCTAGGCAGATGATGATGAAAAACATATTACGTTTAAAAGACAACACGAATGTTACATGTTAATAATTACCTAAACCAATTTAATTTATAGGAAATCTGTAACAATAGCGTTGGTAATATTTCTATCATTGTGGTCGATATCAGAAAAGTTTTTATCGATAACAAACGTTTTGTTATATATCACTAGTATTAGTTCCATTCCCCCACACTGCTGCCGTCAGCGCCAAAATGGCGATTTTCAAATAGGCACATGAAATTGATAGCGATAGCCAGTCCAGCGTATTCTAATAGAGGTCAGTGTTTAGCCATCTTATAAAGCTGTCAAACAATGACAATTGTGATTCGAATATACGGTACAGTATAGGTTGGTATCTAAAGAAGTAATTTCCCTGGCCTTACACCCACATAAAATCAGTTATAGGTTATACGAAACTGTCAAATTTCTCCAAATGATTTTAAACTTTAAAATCTCGGAAGGTTAACTTCAAAATCGATTGAGAAAATTTTACAGTTTGTGGTAACTTGACTTGCTGCTGTGTACATTTCAGGGGCCGTACTATGACGTGTTAATTCCATCATTGTTCCAGCGTGGAAGAGAGACGGAGCTATACATGACCGATAGCACTATCTCTTTTTTTCAACGGAATCATGATGGCGTTAACAGGCCATAGTACGGCCCCAGTCCTATGTAATTTGGAGCGAGCCTATCTATACTTCCATAGATACTAATATTTTAAAGAGATAAAATTTGTGAGTTTGTATGTAGAGGCTTATCTTCAGAGCTACTGGTCCGATTACACAAAATCTTTTTCACGCGGACGAAGTTGCAAGGTAGTTGTCAATAATCGGACACAAATCAAAGATTAATATACAGGGTGTTTTTGACAGCCCTCCACAAAAACACAGGATTGATTCAGCTCCTTATTCTGAATCATATCCCACTGGAAATTTTCTCAGGAAAAAAAAAATATGCCGAAACGTAACGTAACGTAATAAAAGACGCGGCCCAGGTGCACCGGGGAGCGCGCGGGGGGCGGGGGCAGCCTCGCTCAAGCTCGCTGCGCTGCCGTCCGCTACGTGCGTTTTGCCACGGTAACGATACATTGCTTGTGAGGTAAGTGATCACGATGTCCCCCCATAAAACAAATCTGTATTTTTGGATTCCCTTTATGTTCCTGAAATAATTTCATGTACCGGTCATCTAAATATGATGTACTGAAGCCACCCTATCAGTTTGCGGAGGGCTGTCAAAAACACCCTGTATATATAAATAAATATGAGACAACATCCACACCAGGTCTTCAGGTCCCGAACTAGGTAGAACCTTTACTACGGTAACCTGATGACTGATATGCATACTTATATATATATACACACCCAGACACAGGTCAAACAGACATGTTCATGCACGCAAATGTTTGCCTTGTCCGGGGATCGAACCTAATAAAATTATATATAAATAAATATGAGACAACACCACACAAGGTCTTCAGGTCCCGAACTAGGTAGAGCCTGTACTACGGTAACCTGAATCAGAATCAGAATCAGAATTATTTATTTGTTAAACATAGGTGAAGAACATATATACATTAATCATACATGTCAAGGTCTTAAATAGATAAGTGTTGCACTATGCTTTGTCATTGTTGACATACAAATATTAAAGTCAGGTTCGTCAAAGTTAACAAAATTTTACGTTAACAAAATACATTAAAATAATCAATTTCACACAAGAAGATCACGACAAAAGAATATGCGAGAAATTATTCGTTCGTTACATTAATAATATGAATTAATAAAATTACAGAATTTAATCAAATAGTCATCCAAAATTAAAATACTTAGTCATCCAAGTCAACATTAATAATATAAATTTATAAAATTACAGAATTTAATCAAATAGTATTATCATTAAAATAGTCATCCAGGGTATAATAACATTTCTCAACTAATAACTTGTGAAGACACTTTTTGAACTTCTTTAATGGCATACATTTTATAGCATCAGGTATTTTATTAAAAATTTTTGGTGCAACACCAAAGAAGCTCTTTTTCATTAACGCAGTATTGCATTTCAACGTACATAGTTGATTTTCATTATTGACTCCGAATGGGGGTCTTCTTAACTGTTGAAAATTTTGTAAATAAATATCTGATGACTGATATACATACTTATATACTTATACACACCCAGACACAGGTCAAACAGACATGTTCATGCACACAAATGTTTGCCTTGTCCGGGGATCGAACCTAAGACCAGCGGCTCAGAAGGCAGGGTCGCTACAAACTGCACCAACCGGTCAGTCAAATATATGTAGGTAAGTACTACAGTAAACTCGAAAGTCTTTCACTGCAAGTTGCCCTCAATGGTCTCATAAAATAAAAAGGGGCCACCATATTATTACCCTTTATAGGCCATAATTGTGGGCAATTTATATAACTGTAAAACTGAAATGCCTGTGAACTGAACTGTTTTAGGGTAAGGGTCAATTCAGTTGTACGCACGGCTACAGATCAAGCTATACATTTCCAGTATAAGCTGATCTCGCTTTGTATAGGATTTCCTTACAATGAGAGGTCAGTGTAAACTGGAAATGTATAGCTTGATGTGTAGCCGTGTGTACATTTACAGAAATGTTTATTTCCAGTTAGTTTTGAGAAGCCTTTTGTTACGAATACATATTGACCACAGAACAGATAAAATTTATCTGTTCTGTGATATTGACTAAGCAGAGGAGCTTGTGGCTAAGTCATAACAATCGCACGGGTCAATTTATCAGGTTAAGCTACGCTTGCCGCGGCTAGTCCGTGGATGGGTGACCATCTTTACATACCAAGACCCCTCCGTGCCTCGGAAAGCATGTTAAGCCGTTGGTCCCGGCTGTCATTCGTGGATCTTTGATAGTCGTAAGGGGTGTCGTATTATCTAATAACCTAGTTGTCGAGGTCAGATAGGCAGTCGCTCCATGTAAAACACTGGTATTCAGCTGCACCTGCATCTGAGATGATGGTGATAAAGGGCCCTTATCATTGTGGAAAATGATTCACAAAAGCTTACGTTTTTTAGTAAAAATTTAAATAAATCGAGGAAAGCCAAAAATAATCTCCACAACTGGCGTTATATTGCTCACTAGCTGCATCCCGTGGTTTTACTCGCATAAGTCTCGATCCCGTGGAAATATCAGGACAAAAAGTATCCTATGTCCTAATCTAGATCATGGTTTACTCCTGTGCAAGATTTAATCCAAATCCGTTCAGTCATTTTAGCTTGAAAGCGTAAAAAATCTTTTCTCTTTATAATATTAGTTTAGATTTGCTAATATTGATACTTATCTCAGCATGACCTCTTCATAAATTCATATCCAGAAAAAATCTTGCAAAAATCTACAAGACAATAAAAACATACCCGGAATTCGACGCCGCCAATCACCCCGCCATTTTGCCAGCCCAACTCAAGTTCCGACCCCTCGGCTGCAGTGAAATTTCAATTGGCACAAGTTTCCTAATTAAAAGTCAGTCAAACGTCCTGAACGGAGCGCTTAATAAAGCGATGAAAATAATTAGAATTGTTATTGTTTTAACTTATTTTATTAGTTAGTTACAATTGGGTGTGGCTCTCTTGATAGGGGCTGGATTTTGGGGGGTTATAAGGTGTGATAAAATTATTTTTGACTTGTGAAATAATCTTTATTGTAACAATACAGTATTAACTTGCCATGGATGTAGTCAGTGTCAGGCTCAAACTCAAGCCGCAGGAGACGCCCTGGGCGTCGGGAATCTCAAGCCGATTCCCGGCCACCGTAGGCGCGGGCTTGCGGACGGCGAGCAATGGGCAGCTCGCTGTCTGATAAGAACCAGGCCCGGGTCGACGGCGCGTTGTGTTCCACGCGCGCCTCAAAGAGATGTCAGCACCAATGACGGGGTCCGCTAGGGCCGATGGCTGCTAGGGTTGCGGAAAAGTCCGAGAGTGATACCGTGGCCCCTGGCATAGGCAACTGAAGGAACACGGGTGGGTTTTAGTCAGTAAGAGTCTGACACGCCCTCCTGCTCTGCCCAGAGCGGGAGAAGTTATTTGATGATTTCCCACCCACAAAAAAAAAGGCTCAAACTCAAACCAACTTATTACAAAACACAATCTAACTTTAGCCCGAGCCTAAACCTGCGAGTCAGTTTTTGTATTTCGAACTTTATTAAAGTTCATAATACAAAATTGATAACATATGACCGGACTACGTTGTCAGTTTTGTAAAAGGAACAGACTGTATTTCGATTACGTTGCGTTCCTATTTCAAAAACAGGCTCGATGGTTTATAAAGCAGGACAGCATTTATTTCAACTAAACCATTTAAAGGCACTTCTGAATTGTCAAGCATTCGGTCAGTCAGAATGATGAAGTTAGTTACCTATTCCAAAATGTAGAGGTTCCTATGGAGAAGAACGGGCAAGAATCTCCATAGAGACTCTTTTAAATTATCTTCAACATCTGCCTAGCCTAAAGTACCAACTATTTTGGGGTCGGCTTCCAGTCTAACCGGATGCAGCTGCAGCTCTTTTAAATAATTATATTGTTGTAAAGTATTGTCACTCCTAAGCCCATAAAATACTCTTTCAAATACGATTGAAGCCATGATCTTAGTTAGCTCCGCATTATGGTTTTTCTTCCGATGATGTATAATTTTAGATACCTTCTTTTATTACAATGACATTTAGACTAAAAGCATGGAAACTCATAGTAAACAAGGTGATTGGTAAAATACCATCAACCTCTTAAGGGGTCATTGTACTCATCATTATGAACAACTTTTATTATGGGACCAAATATGAAATCAGCTGGTCCCTACATTTTGACGAGTTCTGGTACCTATTTGGTCCCATAGTAAAAGTTGTTCATAATGATGAGTACAATGACCCCTTAAGAGGTTGGTGGGGTTTTACCAATAACCCTGTATACATAATCCACTCAAAATTCATACAAACATCATTACTAATCATGTAATTAATAATCAGTGACAGATGACAGTTCTTGTCAGTAATGTTTGAAAGATCTCGCATGTGAACAAATAACTTTATTCAACATGTTCCATGCATTGTCACGATTCATTTATTTATCTTGAGCATTAATAAAATGCTTTTATGTGTAGTTTTTATGAATCACTAACATCAAAGCACCATAAATGCATTTATGGTTTGATGAATTTATCATCTCTTATCTTGTCAGGAGCAAAGCCTCAGTTCGAAGTCTAGATTTGCGTTCGGATAATGTAAATTGGCTGGAATAAACTTATTAGGAACATGGTATAGTCCTATAGAGGTGCGAGGAAAGGGGTGTAAAGTTCACTCATACCTCCATAGAAAAGGGAGGATCCTCCGACCAGACGGGTGTCGTGTCTGGTTTGCAACTGCCGGGTGACTGATGTCGGGAAGTTGATGCTAGTCGCGCGGTAAACTCTGCTTGCGCGATGCAGGATTTACGTGACGTCAGTATGACGCCCAGCTCGCGTGTGGCGATGCAGATACCACTACAGTCCTCTTTACCGTATCTTACTGTGACAGAGGCCCAGTCATCTTTTTTTCCTTTCATGAGTTCTCCGACGACTAGCAAAGCCAAAAGTTGGTCTTGAAAACCCGGTCACACCGTGTGCAGAAGAGCTGATCAGCATCGCTGTGTGTCTAAGAAGGTTTTAAGGTAGGTCCACCTCTGCCTACCCCCACGCCTCTAAATAATGCACCATTGAACACAGGTCGAAGTAGACAAGTTTAGTGAAAAAAAACCAGATCGAAAGTCAATCAGCATCAACTGTCAACTAGATTTGCTCAGCGAGTTTGATTGAAAACTATTTTAATTATTTTTCAGTTTAGCCGCAGAATACAGTACACGTTTAGTTTAGCTTTTGTACCGAGGGTGGTGGGGGTTGATTGAAGCTTTTCGACGGATTTGGCGATCGTTATCTATTTCAAATTGTGCGTTATGTAATTCACGTGATCGGAGGGCTTGGTTGTTCTTTGGCCAAAGAATTAGCATTGCCATTCAACGTGACAATGCTGCCAGTCTTCTGGGCACCTTTTCGGATGACAGCGATACGGACGAGTACTTCGACGACCAAGTGTCCTTTTGTTTTTGTATTTATTTGTATAGTTAGTTAGTTAGATAATCATTTAACTTAGAACCTAGTGTAAATAGTTACATAATCAGCCTATAATATTCCCTCTGCTGGGACACGGGCTCCTCTCGGTGAGAGGGAGTGGACCATTATCCACCACGCGGGCCCATTGCGGGATGGTAGATGCACCATGTCTTCGAATTTTTGGTTCTAGGACATGCTGGTTTCCTCACGATATTTTCCTTCACCGTTTTGAGAGCAGTGGTGATGAAATAATTTACACAAAGTAAAGCGCGCGTCTGGGTTCGAACCTACGACCTACAACTCGTAAGTCGCGGCCGTTTCCACTGAACCACCACTGTTCTGTGTAAATAATTAGTTGTGTTGAATATTGTAAAATGTATTCTGAAAGGTATGTATTTAATCGACCCTCAAATAATTCTCATAATCTCTGTCCTATAATTATTATTGAACACTCTAATATAATGATTGCGCCTCTTTTTGTGAACCTCAATTCCTATTTTTGGGTCCTAAAAATGGCAAGTAATTGCGACCAAATTGGATGTAACCTAACCTAACCCCTTTGGTCGGGGTGTCCTTGCTTAGTTACTGCGACTAACTGTAGGAAAATCCAGAAAGTTATTTCGTACTTGACGCACGAGAGAAAAATTCCAATAAATCTATCAGGGACGAAGCCTCAAGCGAAATATTCTAATATCGTACGAACTGCAATACTGACAATCAAATAAATGTACGGGGTCAAAGTTGTACATGTACCTACTATTTAGTACATTGCATTATAGGTCTCACGAGTAATTTCCCGCGAGTATATCTTACTATTAATGTGATCACTAGTTGTTTGCAATGCAAACAGTGTGCCAAAGTGACGTAGAGGAAGATATGATCTGTGTTAATTACATGAGAACATTAACAGACTAGTTTAGTGTATTTATTATTAAATTAATACATTTAATTGAGTGTTTTAACTAAGTTAGACAAACTACCGAGTCCTGAGGCTCCAGCGCCCATAGATATGAATTAAATCTGGTACACCTAACAACACCTTATTACACATTATTTTAGTGTAACAACACTGACGTTACTTTCTGTCAACCGGAATGGCTGACACACTCCGGTAACAATTAATTTCAACAAAAGTAAATGATTAATATTTATATACTTACTTAATATTTATAATAAGTGGCCAGATATGATAGTTAATGCAAAAAATTTAAATAAAAAAAGTTAAAATGTTTCAGAAAAAATCTAACACGTACTCGTATGTACCTACACGTATTCTTTAAACCGATTTATTTAAGTACTTACTTGCCGGTGAGCTTTTATATTTCCTTACCTGAGCCCCCCGAATACTTACTTACTTTCTATATACAGCCGCTCCTCGTGGTCTAAGTTACCATTCTAATAGAATAGATTATAAAGACATTTATTTAGCAAATATGGGTAATACACAATAGGTGATAAGATACATTGATGCTCAGCCATGTTTCACTATTTGGCATGCAAACATTTGTTTATCATTTACCTACTTAGAATAAACCAAAAGCCAGATCCATCAAATCCAGAGCAATTCAGCCAACGTTTCTCTCTGATAAAAACTCAGTCACATCTAATTAGTGCTTGTCGCAAAAATTTAAACCAAAATGCTGCCGAATAAATGATAAATGATTTTATTTCTGTAAGTAGGTTTTTACTAACACTTTTACACGTCAATCATATTTTTTTTTAAACTAGATGAGGTCGGCGTTTCCTATCTGACTACTCTGAGAAGAAAGGCCGAAACAAACTCAGAGGTCACAGTCTCTTTTAAAGTCTAGACAGAATCTTGGTCAGATCATGTGTAGGCTATGTAGATCGGTGTCTGAAATGGTCTTTTGAGGAAAGAACCACACAGATTGAGTGGACCTGTCCAGTCAGTGCACGCAATTGTCAGCAATCGTGCAGCTTTACTCAGAACTTAAGGAGCTCAACGATTATATAATAATAATAATAATAGTTCTACTTTCAATTCAATTATCGTTCGAGTTATATGAATCTCAGAATATGTCATATTTACACGTCTCTATTACTCGTACACAACAGAACCATACCATAAATCGCAAATAATTTAACTCTAAAACAACAAACATCCAAACAATAGACAACAAACTCTATCTCCACAGACAATTCTTAGTTCGCACATCGTTACTCGATATTCTCGTAAACAAATGTGTAATTAAAGGCAATATGCTTGCCACCTTACCTTTGACTTAACCTTAACGAGGACCGCATTCACACCGTACGTAACGAGATAGTTTGCTCAGATTGTATCGCGAACGGATGGAAATAAGTTGTGGTCGGAGATTATCTCTAAGCGTGTAATGTGGCTATTGTTTAAGGTTTGTATAGAGAACTAGCTGTTGCCCACAACTTTGATGAAGTTAGTCTCAGTAAGGGTCTGACACGCCCTCCCGCTCTGCACAGAGCGGGAAAGTTATTTGATGATTTCCCGCCCTCAAAAAAAAAAAAAGGATGGAATTAGCCTATTTGCTTTTCCAGATCATGGTCTACCCATGCGCCAAATTGAATCCAACCAAATGCGTTCAGCCGTTTTAGCTTTAAGGCGTTACAAACCAATACACAAAAAACCTAATCTTTTTTCTTTGTAATATTAGTTTCGATGGATAGAGGTTTGACTACGGTTTAAGTCTAGTTTTGTTTGCACACACGTCTTGTGCCACAAAATCTCGGAAAAACACTATTTATTGCATGACATGTGAGTTGGTCTGTCTGTCTGTGTGTTTGCTATGCTTTTAAGATTAAATTATCCAATAAATTTTGATGCGATTTCTTAAAAAGGTATCTTGATCTAGCGGATGACACAGAAAACTTTCGTCATTGAAAAGTTATCTCTTGACCCAATCGCGGGTTCAATGTCCACGTATTGAAAGTTTATGTATTCATAAAGGAAATTATCAAAATGAACGCGTCTTAAGTGGTCTTGTTGTGTTACTTCTATTTTTCGTTCTTACTAGTCCTTATTGGTCCTAAGTGGCAAAATACCATCTTACCATTTTGTCGGTCCGAATTGAAGTAAATAATACCACATATAAAAACGTATCCGATACACAACATTGTAACAGTCATCCAACTTAAGACGTTTGACTAATCGCCTAAGTAATTATCCCGGGTTATTGGCAGCGGGCACCGCTCCAAGATGGCGGGCTGTCAAATTTGACGTTTACAAGTTTCGCGCCATTTGAACGCTTGTAAGCGTTAGTTTAAGATTATGGGTTATTGTTTGGTAAGTAAAGATCAGCTTCATTGTTGTATTGAGGAGTTGGTGAAGATATTAAAGAAAGATTACGTTTTTTTAAAAAGTTGTTGCGTTCATAGTTTTACTATATTTGATGTCTCTTTTAATCATATTTAATTGCCTATCTATCTTCTTTATAGTAATAATAACGCTGAAGGGTTAGTTTTTTATTGAAATATACATACATATGTAATGCCTTTCTTTTTTTTCTTTTTTTTTTGAACGCGCTAATATTCGGAACTAACAGTCAGAATTGAAAAAAAAAAAAATCATTTGATATACCAATTCTTAAGGAAGGTTAAGGCCTATAAGCTATAGGTTGGTATAGGCTACAGGTAAGGTTATAGGCTGCTTAACATGACGCTAATATCCTTAGAAGCCGAGCAAAAAGAAAAAAAGCTCGACAGAATGCTAAGCGAAAACGAATTACAAGCGCGGGCGGGCGACGCGATGCGACACGATGGGTCGTTTTAATATATAGTGGGGTCCGACTTACACTCGAACGAAGTCGTGGCCACACACGTATTGTTTGCTATAGTGTCGACGAGATACTTTTCGAACAGTGAAAGAATGGTGTGCTATATTATTATGACCATTATACAGGGCTTAAATAAAATTGTTACAGCTATGCTTTAACACAGTAAAATCGTGGAGTTAATTTCATGTTGTCTGAAAGCCTATTCAAATAAATCTGTGCTTAATTCTCGTAGAATCGTGTTGATCCCGCATTTAAGCTGATTATATCACAAAACTGACCTGCAAAACCTAACCTAAAGTAAAAGAGCTGGCAGGGGCTGCCAGCATTTTTACTTTAATTACTTTCGGCATAGTGATGGCGATTATTTACTTTGTTAAACATGGAACACAACACACTCTAGTCTTGACACCTGACATAAACGTCGAGATGAGGGCAAAATATGATTTCCGATTTTGGCGGCGCGCAGACTTATTTTACGCGCACGATACGCTGGCTTATCACCACAGCAAGCCTCTCGTGCAGGTACGATTCACTTTCAACAGTTTCCCGCCATTCGTGGTGAACTGACAGTTGACATTAGTGACGGCTACCTCACTATACCTATCTGATGTGCACATTATGGTGTTTACTTAGCTATTAAATGGATACACTACAATTCTTTTGTCAACTATTTTCGAAAACCAATTCATTTAAAGCCAATGAGACGAGAAAAAATATGTAAACTACCTAACCTATACTGAGTTACATTATGATAGCGAGTGATTATTATCACTGTCTTTATCTCTCGCACGCAATAATGACGTCAGTTGGTCAACGACGGCTGTCGTTGTAAGATTCGTGGAACATGAAAGCGGTCGGTACAGCAGCAGCTATCAGCATTTGGTTCGTCCAGTTCATTTCAGTTTCCGTATTTGTTTGGATTTTTTTGTTGATTTTTACTGTTATTGTGAGTGATTTTTTTATTTTAATTATAGAATCACAGCCTGGTAGCTCTAGACAACCTTTGAAAGATATCAGTCCACCACGAACAAAACTTTCTTTAAATGAAAATGATATGAACCCCTGAAAGTTTGTTCACGTTGTTTCTCGTCTCGTTGGCTTTACTTTAGGTACTACAATACAAATTCCATAAAACATGATCACATGACTATAGATTTATTGATCTGAGATTTGATCTAGTAATAGGTAAGCAATGCTGTGATATAAATCACTTAGCCGTGGCGTATTGAATGATGTTTCAAGAACAAGTTCCACGTTCCAAGCATTCCATTTAAGGGGACTACATGACCTAAACGCATGTTTTATAATGCCTAAAAGTATATGATCCACTGCAGTAAAGAAAATCAGAAAAATATATGAATTACTTCAGGTTATATGCTAGTTAGATAGTGTGTTGAAAACATAATACAACTAATTTGGTACGATAGAATAAAGTCACGAAGATACATCTAAAAATTTCTTTTAACGGTTAAAAACCATACCTAATATACATGCAATCATTCTATTTTTTTGTTCAAATTGTTCTTTAAGCCGTGATAGTGTTTTAATTTTTTTGTCCAATCAATAGATTTTTTTTAAATTGAGATTTGCTCCATATTTTGCAATAAATTACCAGCTTTGTGTCATCGCACTGCTTTCTTTTCTATGCAGTCCGACAGTGACCGCGCTTTAGCTGTTGTCAGCCCCTCAATATACAGTCAAGTACTATAATCTATTGAAGTTTGCAAAAGAAATTTCAAATTATTTATTTTGGTCCCGGGTCGCAAGCGCTACTGCTGAGCATGGGGTCAGGCAAAGTGTTATTGGGTTTTTCCGTCAGAATTTTCTCAGTAGCAGCCCGTTAGTCTGACTTTTTCCCCGGTAGATGGCAATAGGCTCGCCCTGTATTGTATGGGACTTAAACATAATTGGGGAAATGCGGGTGTACTATAGGTATACCTCTGCGTGACACTTCAGTGATTACAGGCGTGATGGTGTTTATGTTATTTATTTTTATAAAAAAATATGGAACATCATTTTCAACACCCTGTATAAACCAGAAAATATGTGCCGCTAGACTCAACGAAATTAACAGCGTCATGTAAAAAAAAACAACACCCTGTATAAACAACAAAATATGTGCCGCTTGACTCGACGAAATTAACAGTGCCATGAAAAAAAATATACATAGACAAAAATAATATATACGTATAGTTATAACACTTCATATGTGTAATTAAATCAATTATAAATTAATGAGAACCGCACTTAGCACCTAGAATGTGTGATAACTGGTCACTGACAACTTGTAAGTAGTTATTATTATGTTTTTAACCACTAATTAGTGAGTAAAAAGGAAATATATATTACAAGAAAGAATATCTGATAATATAAGTTTTTTTACGGATAATTGTACAGTGATTTTAAATTCAGTGTGGTTTGGTAATTTTTAGGTGTGAATGAAATAATAGCATAATGTATGATTTTTGGGCCTATTGCTAATCAGGTTATTTTACCAATCTTGTTGGCTTTATCTAACTATCGTTTGTACCTAGCTAAGGCTCCATACCATAGTATTCAAGGCCACGCCCAGTTTTGGCTTAAGGAGAATCTTCAGTTGTAGCCGGCCAAATTCAAAATTTCTTTGTTTTTTTGCAAATTGCAGCTCTGTTTTACGTCGTATGTTAATCAAAATGCGATTAGCGACTGCAGGAATGATATATTTACTGAATAATAATCATGAATTTCATATCAATTGTCAACCTTTGGAAATTTGGTCCACCTAACATTTTGTTTTTAGAATTTTCATAAGAAAATTCTGAGGTAAAAACCAAATAAAATTTTATTTAATTTGGCGGGCTAAAATGTAACTGAGGATTCACCTTAAGAATGAAACTCGAAAGGCAAAATTACAGTTTTTCAAAAGAAAACGGCAATAGGCGTTTGATTGATGTTTTAGTAAGGAGATCCTGGAATCGAACTTAAGCGTTATCAAACACCTTGTTGTTTTGACCCTGAAGTAACCGACATTTAATTAGCTATGAGAATCAAACTCAAATGCAACGCATTTATTTCAATTTTATTAAACCATTTACAGGCACTTTTGGATTTTCAAGGAGTCGTTCAGTCAGAGAGATGAAGCTAGTTGCCCATTCCAAAGCGTAGTAGGTTCATACGGCGAAGAACGGACATGAAACTCCATGGACACTGTTTTGAATCATAATATTGTTCCTACTTTTTAAGTAAAGTAGGTAGGTAGCTGCTGCATCAAAGCTACTGCGAATTATTCTTCATAACCGAAAGCAAACGCCACTAATCTGGGCTGGTCTTCAAAAGAGTATATTCTAACTCGTTTTAGAATCAGTCCTATATCAACATGGACACCAGTGCCAGTCATCATTCACTCTATCAGGTTAGCTACAGATGAAGTTGAAGGGGGAACGACGTGTTCCCCTCAGCACCCCGGGAGAGGGTGTAAAATAAATGTTTAATTCAAATACTTCCCCTTGATCAGTTGATCGCAAGTGTTGAGAGTAGATACGATGAATTTCGTTACGAATCATTTGTTAGCCGTGGGGTAGGCTAGCTGTTTAATTTTGTAAAAAAACATTTTGTTATAGATAGTATTTAAGTGTGTCTTCAAATTCCGGAATGGCCACTCTCATGCACGAAGTTGAGGGTTTAAATCTGGCCAAGTAGGTAGGTACCAATGTGACTTTTTCGATTCATAACATTCAAAGTCATCGATATCATGACGAAACATGCCGTCGTCGTCATGTGCGTTTTGTTTGTGCCGAATAAATAATTTTTCTTTCTTTCAAAAACTTCGAGAGAATACCTGGACTTATAGTTAAAATAAGTCTGAAATCGCCCACACGTCTTGAGCAAGCGTGGTGATCAATGTTCGTGCCTTCACTGCATGAGAAGAGGCCTTTGTCTTGCGGTGATAGAATAACGGGATGTGAATCGATTTTCTAGTAGCCAGAAGTGTCTGCTGAGCGTAGGGTCCTGGATCCGATCCCCAGGGTTTTTCCATTAGGAAACTTTCAGTACCATCGTGGACTGTAGATTTCTGCCTGGTCAAAGGCACTTATTGGTACTACTGAGCATAAGTATGTCGATTCTGTAAAAATGTGACCGTGAAGTGAACACTTATGTGAAGTGAGAGTGAGCTGTCAGTGTCATCCCACTGATGCTAGGGGATTGACCAAGCATTACATTTACAATTTTATTATAATCGAGATTTTTATTTTTATTTTTTCTGCTAATTCTGTTGATCATTTTATATTATTTCAAGGCTAGTATTTAAGTGGCAAAAAATTACTATTTACGGGTTTTTAAATAAAACAGCAAAACAGAACTACAGTTAGAAACTCAAATAAGTTCTTTTATTTTGATTTCCCAAACTAGTTTCTGACTGAATTTCTGTGTTGCTGTTTTATAAAGAAAAAACTATAAATAATCATATTTAGACACTTATATACTAGCTTTGAAATAATATAAAATGATCAACAGAACTAACATTAAAAAAACATAATAAAAATCTCGATTATGACTGTAAATGTAATGCATGGTCAATCCCTAGCATCAGTGGGATGACACTGACAGCTCACTCCACGCTCACTTCACCTAAGTATTCACGGTGAGATGGTTACAGAATCGCAATGAAGATCCTAGGTTGGGCAAAGGGCGGCAAAATTAGGACTATGTCGTCGCTCAAGCAGTCAGGCTCAAAGAGGTGGCACACAGTATGCGCGCCTTAATGGGAGGACGTGCGGTCGTGGGATCGGCCGCACTTGGTGATGGGGCCCGCTAGGCACGGCGGGCTGATACCAGTCGGGGGTGAGGCGAATGTACAAGTATCTCCTGGGACCACGACTCATGGTACTAGAAATAATAGTGGGGTTTTAGTCGGTAGGAGTCCGACATAACCACAGAAATATTATTATATCTATGGACATAACCCTTCGTTCTTCCCAGGCGGAGGGTATCCATCAGGACTCCCAAACGAAAAAAAAAAGTGGCGTTCTGTTGTTTCTGCCATGGGAAAAACGCGTGAGTTTATGTATATAGATTATTGTCTGGCGAAATGCGGGTGGACACACACCTCTGCCTTCAGGGAAGATGGTGTTCCAGGTGTTCCTGTAATTCAATTTTCTTACCAACCAAAACACAGAAAGCAAGCGTGTGCGCGACACCCGTCTGGTCGGAGGATCCTCCCTTTACTATGGAGGTACGAGTGAACTTTACACCCTGTTCCTCGTAGGTACCTCTATACTGGACTGCCTCGTTGGTCTTGTGGTCTCAAGCACTGCTGTTGAGCATCAGGTCAAAGCGTTATTTGCATTTTTCTGCTTGGCATCTCTCAGACGCAGTCAGGAGTCTGGAGTCGTGCCCGGTTGATGGCAATAGGCTCGCCCCCTATTACTTGGGACTTAAATATAATTATCGGAATGTGGGTGTATTACAGGTACACCTCTGCCGATCCCTTCAGGTTTCTGACACAATAACAGGTCATTTGTGCATCATTTAATTAGAAAACAACTACACTTTCTTCTCTTTTTAAAATAACGCGTAAAACCATTACTAGTAACTCAAAAAGATCGTTGTTCTGCACGTGAGCGAGAGGGTCATGACGTAACGTGTTGCGTCTCGCTCGCACGGCACGTTGGTTTTATTTTAGCTGCCACGGTATCGGACGCGAGGGCCACCCAGATGTGGACCTAGGGCTGACACTAGGTTTAAAAGATGGTTTGTTTTGATGCCAATTTTATGAGAATTAATTAAATTGCGAATTATGTAGGATATTGATTTATTATAGTGGAGTAATTGCCGAACACACTAACAGTAGGCATGGCTTTGATTTTGACATTTCAACAACATTCATTGCGTTATTTACGTTGTTGAGCAGACACATTTTTCGAACATATGAAGCAATGGATCAACAATATCCTTCAAAATTATTCAGATTCTGATTGATAGTGTCTCACACAATTAGGGGTTGGTGTTGTTACAGACAGGGTTTTGTAAACTTATGTGTTATGTCATCATCATAATTTTTGACAGCCTTGTCCCCCCCCCCCCCCCACTTGCTGAGTGTAGGCCTCCTTCCTCTTGTGCCATGCTTCTCTGGTCTGTGCGCGCCTCATCCGGGTCGAGTTTTTACCCTTGCGTATAGTAAAACGACTCAACTCCGACAGACCGGAGTTCAGTAGAGTTGAGTTTCAATCTCAGAAACCGCTTCAAGAACGATTTGATTTATCTCATAGGAAGCAGCTCTCTTGTAATGTGTCTGTTGTTTGTGTATGATGGTAAGCGGTCACTGCTGCTATGGAAATTTGCAATAACACCAGAAATTTCGTGCAAAATCTAGTCAAATATTTTATTTCAATAGGCTCTTTTGAACGTCGAAATCAACAAGAAAATAGACTTGATTTTAGTCGCCCGTTCCAAAATTTAGTTTCGTACGGGGAAGATTGGGCAAGAAACTCCACCGTTACTCTTTTAAAATGTTTTATAATATTTTGTATACATTCATTATATCAACGTGAAGACTTAGAATAAAATTACTATAGGTACCTACCACAATAGGTAAAAATAATGAAAAATGAAGCAATGACAGACAAATTTAGTATGTGATAGATACATGGTGCTGATATATTTACAAATATTGTACCTAAGAGTAGACGACTTTCCTAACATTTTAACTAGTAATAATCTTGTAATAACATTGGCATCCACACCAGAACACAGCCAGGCTGCCTGGCGGTGGATACAGGTATCGTGGTAGTACTTACTTCCGCGGACGATCTCGTTCACAAAGGACTTAATCTACTACTTGTTTTAAGAATTTTGGGAATCGAGACCTACCCAACATTCCCGAGATGTCACGAATGGTCACCCTTCCTTCGTCTAACCGCAACTAGTGTAGCTCCACCTCAGTTGCCACCACTCTTTGTAAAGTCATACTTACATTATAACAAAAACTGTCACGAATGGCCACCCATCCTTTATCTGACGGCGACAAGAGCTGCTTAAACTCACTTTAAAATTCACTAAAGGACCACCAATAATTATCCTCGAGCCCACCCGAGCGTAAATTACGCGCGACAACCCTACCACAAAATAAAATTATCGGTAAACTCCTGCGCAGAATTAATTTGTCAAAACATAAGTCGGTTCCATTATTAATAAAATGGCTAGCTTGAGGTCACTTGTGGTCTTGGTACATGAACATGGTGTATTTGGTGTAGGGATTGAGCGGTTCTGTGGAATAACAGGACTCAATTAATTAATGACGGAGTCTTCATGCTAAGCTAATTTTTAAAAACTCTATTTAGCAAGTACAGTCGACGCTGTCAATCGGTTTTTGGATTTAAGATGGCCGGTGCCTAAATGACTATAAAGTCAAAGTCAAATTATTTCAAATAGGCTCAAGAAACGCGCTTTTCTAGTCGCCCCTTCCACTAAGTAGTTTTGTATGGAGAACAATGGGCAAGAAACTCGAAAGTTACTATTTTAAAATGATTTACAATATTTTGTATACATTTTGGTTGATTGCCCAGGGTGTATCGGTCGTGCATTTAAGGGTGAATTTCACCAGTGAAATTAAACGATCAGCACATCTATTCCGCGTTCATGAGTTGTGCTATTTTTATAGCAACAATTTATTAAAGCAAAATAATATTTGACTGATTTAAAATATGATTGGTTATAAGGCCTACCTATCTAAAGCCCTGAAAAGCTGAACGGCAAGATAATTTTAACGTAATTAAATGCACTGCAATTAAAGTCTGTATAAGTACCTACGCGTTTATTCTGTGATTGTAAGGGTCGGTTTCACTACCTCTGTAATTGTAAAATGTCAAACAAACTCTGTTTTAATAATGTTTTTTTTTATGTAATGTAATTTGCACGCTTGCTTGCAGGCAGAATAAAATAACTTTTAGGCTTAAAGATCTTCCCTTGTTGAAAAATTTACTTATTTTCTGGCAAATAAATATTTAGAATTTGAATTTTTGAATTTGAATGTATTTAAGTAAAATCGGTATAAAATTAATGGCTAAAGTGCTACAAGGATCTTTCGGCACCTGTATGACATTAAAAGGGGGGTTGTTGGTAAGCATTTGTGAAATTGTCACTGTCATTGTGTATTGACAAAACAAAGATGGCGGCGTTAGTTCCAATTATGGCCACGCACCAAAATAAGCTTGTAGCGTTGTACCTGTCTTAAATTTATTACGTAATTAGGTAATATTCAAATCTAGCCTGTATACCTTGGCATATTTTTTCAGCCTTTTCAGTCCTATTGCAATTAGAAAAAAATCTAAGGCAACGACGATTAACCAGTAACGATTAACGATTCGTAACATAAACGTTCCGTTAGCGGTTATTAGCTACAAGGCGTAAATCTGCAAACTCCATATTCGTAAGAGTGTGAATGTAACATTAAATAATATGCGCCGTACGGTTGTCGTGTTGGTGTGTTTGTTGCGAATACTTGCGTGGGCGCACATGGACGGCGGTTTTTATTGTTTTTACATACAGGGCGTTGTAAAAGTGGCAGGTGTCAATTCTGTAATAACTTTTTCGTGGCAGACTCTGTGCTCGTATAAATATACGTCTCATAGATAACTGTCTGTAATTGCCCGGTAATTGATTTAAAGAGGTAAAAAACAGAAATTCGGGAAAAAACATGCAATATCGAGGCATGATATGACACATAATATACCTACATGTTGGCAGGCAAATCATTCTGTCTGTACAGTAGGTACTTGATTCTGAAAGCACTGCGTAAAAAAAATTTGCTCGGACATTCATTTTGACCGTGTAGGTACTTATAGCACTCTTCTATGAAACTGCAGTTTTATTTTTTGATAGCCGTCGAAAAATTTTGACGCTAGGGGGGGTCGTCTCCCGGGTGTCACCATTGTGTAGATCACCCGGAGGACACGCATGGAGCATACGGTGGAGGTCTGCCCTGCTTGGGCGGAGCACCGCCGTGTCCTCGTGTTGGCGATTGGCGGTGGCGATCTCTCGCGTCCGGCCCGGGTCCAGGCCATGATACGGAGCGAGAGGGCATGGGAAGCCGTCATCTCCGTCTGCGAAGCAGTAATGCTCGCGAAGGAGGAGGCGAAACGCGTGAGGGAGAGGCAATATTCGCGACCTCACGCCCCTATCCGCCGCAGGAGACGCCCTGGGCGTCGGGAATCCCAAGCCGATTCCCGTTCACCGTAGGCGCGGGCTTGCGGACGGCGAGCAATGGGCAGGTCGCCGTTCGATAAGGACCAGGCCCGGGTCGACGGCGCGTTGTATTCCACGCGTGCCTCAAAGAGATGTCAGCAACAATGACGGGGTCCGCTAGGGCCGATGGCCCGGGGCTGCGGGAACGTCCGAAAGGGTTGCCGTGGCCCCTGGCACATGCAACTGAAGGAACACGGGTATGTTTTAGTCAGTAAGGGTCTGACATGCCCTCCCGCTCCGCCCAGAGCGGGAGAAGTTATTTGATGATTTCCCAAATACAAAAAAAGGGGGTCTAGAATCATCTGCTGAATTTAGGGTTTCAGTCAACGCGCCCCTACCAGCCTGTATATTTCTGTAAACTGATTTTAACAAACACTTTTACAAGTCAAAAAAATAATATTTTAAAACTAGTTAGGGTAAAAGGAACAAGCTTTCGAAGCATGTCGAAAATACAACAGTATTTAATATTATAAACAACTAGCTGTGCCCCGCGGTTTCATCCGCCGTTTAATTTAAACGAAATCAGATTATTTATAAATTACCTCGTTATCGCTAAGCGCTCTTTTTTTTTACTCTTTTTTCATTTTGCTCGGCTGATAGCGTGATATAAAGCCTATAAACTTTCTCAAGAATTGGGCTATCAAATGCGAAAGTGCAGGTTCCAGAGATTAGAGCGTCCAAACAAGAAATAAACTCTTATAAATAAGTACACCTGTATTTTCATGGACATAGTTGACAGAGACCATAATAATGATCAAAATAATGTCGGTAAACGTACTAAACATTATGTCCTATAGAATGAGATAATAATTTTCCATTGAATTGTGCAATTGTATGATGTAAGTACGTCGTTGTGACCTATTTGGAACCTACGAGTATGTCCATCCGTTGACGTAGTTTAGTTGAACGACGATTTTTTTTTAAATATTTATTTAAATACATATAGTTTTTACTCCATGTTAGTAAATTTTGTTAAAAATCACGGCCCCGACTTACAAGTTGTAGGGTTCGAACCCAGTCAGGCGCTTTACTTTGTGTAAATAATTTTGTCACCACTGCTCTCAAAACGGCGAAGGAAAACATCGTGAGGAAACCGACGTGTCCTAGAACCAACAATTCGAAGACATGACGTGACATCTATCAACCCCCACTAGACCCACACTCTCTTGAAGACAGGCGGCATGTGTCCTAGCAGTGGGAACATTATAGGCTGATTATGTTAGTAAATTTTGTTAGACGACGATTCTAAAAGTGTCAGTTTATAAAAAAAAGATTCTACCAAAATCGACTGCCTCGAGTTGATAGCCTCGTTGGTCTAGTATCCTCACGCGCTACTGCTGAGCAAGAGGTATTGGGTTTGATTCCCAGGTCGGGCAAAATGTTATTGCGTTCCGTCAGGGATTTCAGTACCAATCCAGAGTCTGGTTCCCGTTGATGGCAATAGGCTCGCCGGCTCGCCCCCTATTACATGGTACTTAAAGATAATTGTAGAAACGTGGGTGTACTATAGGTGCACCTCTGCCTGCACCTTTATTTTTTTTTTTGAGGGTAGGAAATCATCAAATAACTGAGCAGGAGGGCGTGTCAGACTCTTACTGACTAAAACCCACCCGTGTTCCTTCAGTTGCCTGTGCCAAGGGCCACGGTATCCCTCTCGGACTTTCCCGCAACCCTAGCAGGCATCGGCCCTAGCGGACCCCGTCATTGGTGCTGACATCTCTTTGAGGCGCGCGTGGAACACAACGCGCCTTCGACCCGGGCCTGGTCCTTATCGAACGGCGAGCTGACCTCTGCCTGCCCCTACAGGGATGTTATGTTATGATTCTGCCAAAATATTGATATCTTCAATCGTCCAATGAGTAGATTTTATTAAAAAGTAGCTGCGCCCCGCGGTTTAACCCGCATAAGCCTCGGTCCCGAAGGAATATCAGAATTAAAGTATCGTATAATATGTCTTAATCCAGGTCATGGTCTAAGCATTTGCTAAATTTCATCCAAATCCGTTCAGCCGTTTTAGCGTGGAAGCGTAAAATAGAAGCACACAAAAAATCTAAGTAATCTTTTCTCTACAAAGTGTTGTTTTGCATCCTCGTCAAATTCGAGGAGGTAACTATGCTAATGATTCTCGACACGAATCAATAATAAAATAAGTAGGTATTTATTTTTATTTTTTGTCTTTTTCGGAAATCGGCTTGTGTAGGGCCCGTGTGATACCGCCCTGTAACTGCGCTGTAACTGTAACGCATGCACACAGCGACATAGTCGTACGACACTGCCTACCGCATATGCAACGGGGCGATTTTGTTCTTTGAATGTGGAGTATTCTGAAATACTGTCAAACTTAAATACCTAAAAAAACAAGTATGTATTAATTATTGAGCAGGATCGTAATTTTATTTGATTATTTATGTCTTGCATAACAGCCTCCTGAAATTTGACGAGGATGCAAAACAACACGTTGTATAATCTATATTTTTTTCTTTATATTCGTTTAGAAAACCCATGTATGTACACTTTCTGAAAATCATCCATTAATATTGTATATTATGATGTTTATCTGTCTTCTCTGAATGTTAACTTTATTAATGATTATTACCTACACAACAAATTACTGCACTTACTATAACTCCTAGCGATTACATTTTTTTTTTTGCTGAACTTTTATGTCTACATGTGGACTGAGTTGTGGGTTGTATTATTAGTTAAATTGTTTTTGTTAATTTAGTTGTAAGTTCTTGTAATGTAACTGTTTGCTGTTGCTTTCATTAAACAATATAGTAAAAAAAAATGTGTGAACACTGACAATGCTCTAATGAAAACGTTTGAATTACTTTGATATCTCTGAGAGCTATCTCAAATCGTGAGACTCATTAACACAAGCCCTAATGACCACAATTTAAAAGACGCAATACAATAGTAAGACATCTCTTTTATCCGAGCCGCGTTTTATTTTGATCACGTATCGATCGATGTAAGTAATTTATTCATGGCATATATGATTTCCATGAAGATCATTCAGACCGACATTTCTATAGGTAATTCAGGCTTATATCCTGAGTGAGAAGAGGATTATAGAGATAAAAATATAGACTGTCCATCCTTGGTCACACCAGGGGCCGTACTATTAGCTGTTAACGCCATCATGATTCCGTTGAGAAAAAGAGATAGTGCTATCGGTCATGTATAGCTCCGTCTCTCTTCCACGCTGGAACAATGATGGAATTAACACGTCATAGTACGGCCCCAGGTTTGTTTAAGATTTATTGACTATGATTTTGATTAGGATTGATTAGAAATCATTGTTCTTCTGCCCTTATCCCCCCTTTTTTGTGGTCTGTGCAACATCTATTTTTCTTCCATACATCACTATCAGTCGTCATCTCGGCAGTCACCCCTTCCGGCCCCCCGATAATAGTTCATTAGAAATGGATAGGTAAAATTGCCCCACGAAAAACTTCAAAGTACCACTAACCTCATTCAAAATCTAACCTTTAGAAACGAAAACAACCAACTTTCTTCATTCAGAAACCGTCCTCAACTCCGCAATTTCAAGATATCAACACCTTACTAGTCACCATACAAATTGTCAGCACAAAGTCGTAATCACAACATTTATTTCAATTAAACCATTTACAGGCACTTTTGATTTGTCAAGGGGTATCGACTCTTTGACAATTCAGAACTTTCTGACTAACTAGTCAGAAGTTGAAGCTTTCCAAAACGTAGATTTCTATGGAGAAGAACGGGCAAGAAACCAACGCTGTGGCTCTGTCTCGCATAGGATCACAGCGGCAGCGTTATGCTGAGCGATGGCCGTTTTGCGTAGATGTGACGCATATTTAAATTTTCTCTTGTCTTGTTCTTTTTTGTGTTTGTATCTTTTCTTTGCGTCATGTTTTACCGTAAATAAACGTACTTTTTTTTTCTTTTCAAGAAAAGCAACGGACAATATTTTAAAATCAAGTTAATACAAAAACCTGATTACACACACTCTTGTCACCACCCTGTACACAAAGGATTGACATCTATATCATCAACGTGTGAGGTCTATAGAGCCATTCTGCCCACGCCCACGCGTGGTCTTACGAGGCTGTATCCTCGGACAAATTCGTTTTATTCCTCCGGGTGTGGGAATGTTATTTTACTTGCGTTTTCGAGGGATTAAGTTGTAATTTTTATTTAAGTACCTATCAGACTGGGCTGTCTCATTTGTGTTCTGGTCAAGCGCGTTTGCTCCTAAGTTTGATCTTCGAGACGAGCAACGTGGTTAGGTATTGTATTTCTCTGTCAGAAAATACTGTTTTTGTTTGTAGTCTGGGTCAGTGAGTCGTTAGCTCGCCCAATACGGACACACAGACAGAACATACAGTTCAAAAGTATCTGATAAAAAAATGTAATTATATGGTCAGAAAACTTGTGTCACTTAGAAATTCTAATTTTAAATTAAATACCTTATAGAATAACCTCATTAAGTTCCGACAATGATTTTTCAATCACAGTTTAATAATGGTATTCAAACAATAATTGATAGAAAAAGGGGTGAAATATAAAGTTAAAACCTTCTAAATACAGATGAATGTATTGCTAATTCTATTTAGTGAGTGGTCGCTTAAGAATTTAATCTGAATAGGGTTTGACTACACCTTCATCGGTCATTTTTGGCACAGACATTATACGCCTCTCATCTGTGCCTACCTTCGGGGCTATGTTTTGTTTTGTAGGCAAAAGTATCACCTACATTTCACCAGTACGTTATACACGGTGACATTTGAATCACAGTTTTGCTAGAACAAACGTTGTTTAGACCATGGTCTACTACCATTCTACAGCATCAAATATGTTATTAAAACAAACTAATCTATACGTTCTCAAATTAGTCTTATGTTGCTCAAATGTTTGAAACGTTAACCGTAACATCAAAGTACTCATCGCGGTAGCGATATGGCATTCAACTACTTAATGAGACGCGAGCGCCGCGCGTCGCGGCCGCAGTGTCTGTGTTGTAGGGCGTAACGATAATCCCGACTTTCTAACATTGCCTTTTTTGTGTTTTTTTTTCGAAACCAATGACGTTTTTTTTCTATTGGATGCTATAGAATGGTTGTATACCATGGTCTGAACAACGTTTGTTCTAGCAAAACTGTGATTCAAATGTCACCGTGTATAACCAATTCCTATTACATTTACATTACATACTATTATATAGACATTACCCGGTCACGAATTCAACCTCCGAGCTGCTACCGAAAACTTAACGGAACAACCAAAAACACTGCCCAATCCCGGACTCCTCGCACAGACATTCGCACTTACACCCACAAGAATAACACCGCAGTCATCCCACTGATCTAGAACCTCGCTAAATACCATTTCAGAAACCGATCTACATAGTCTTCACATAATCTGACCAAGATTTTGTCTGGACTTTAAAAGAGACTGTGACCTACTGAGTTTGTTTCGGCAATTCTTCTCAGAGTAGTCAGATAGGAAACGCCGACCTCATCTAGTTTAAAAAAAATATGATTGACGTGTAAAAGTGTTTGTACTAACCTACTTACAGAAATATTTATTTATATTATTTATATATTCTATATTGTACCTACACCACAAAATACTTAACAAAAAATAAATCGAACAGTACAAAATATAAAATGGGCGGCCTTATAGCTTTCTGCAATCTTACAGGCAACCTTAAAATGGATAGTGATTTGTCTGAACATAAAATTGGGCTGTCGTTAGTGCAAATAATAAGTATCTATACAATACAATAAAAAAGATACACAGATATATACATATCCTAAATAATAGATACATTAATACGTACATACTAAATATATGAGCAACGAAAATAAATGAAGATTATAGATAATTACAATTACGAGAACAAGATCACAGCGACAAGTATTATTCCTTCACGAGTCTTTCAAACACAAGCAATGGCGGCGCGCGTTTTATTTCAACTGGTAATGCTGAAATAAGATCATTTACCATTCAATAAATGCTTAAAACCAGTTTTCGAAGCAAAACGGATCCTAGAGCCTTATAGCCTATGATATGATAAGACTAGAGTGAAAAATACTTCAGTCATTAAAATGACCGGTGACGGAGCGCAGCAATCCGAACGCACAAACTATTCTCAGATAACAAGGTAATGAATAGGGTTTTAAAACGTGTGAGATAATATTCAATTTGTTAACTGAAATCTGATAAGTGTAGGCTGTTGTTTTGAATGTTGGGTTCTGCAGTGTTATTTTCTTAACATCCCTTTGAAACTGGGGGTCTACCCGTTCAGCACGAAATCCGTAGTTTCGGCCGAAATTATGGCAGTGCCCTACTCCGTATCACCTACGGATATAAGATTATTTCGGGGCCCGAACTAAGAATTAATGACAATACGATTTGACCGTTGTCCTTTTTTTTTTATGGTGTGAAATCATCAAATAACTTCTCCCGCTCTGGAAGAGCGGGAGGGCGTTTCAGACTCTTACTGACTAAATCCCACCCGTGTTCCTTCAGTTGCCTGTGCCAGGGACCACGATAACAATTTCGGACTTTCCCGCAACCCCGGCAGGCATCGGCCCTAGCGGACCCTGTCATTGCAGCTGACATCTCTTTGAGGCGCGCGTGGAACACAAGACGGCGAGCTGCCCTTTGCTCGCCGTCCGCAAGCCCGCGCCTACGGTGGCCGGGAATCGGCTTGGGATTCCCGACACCCAGGGCGTCTAATGCGGCGGCTAGTGGCGTGAGGGCGCGAATTTCGCCTCTCCCTCACGCGTTCCGCCTCCTCCTTCGCGAGCATTACTGCGTCGCGGAAGGAGGTGATGGCTTCCCAAGCCCTCTTACTCCGTACCATGGCCTGGACCAGGGCCGGACACGAGAGATCGCCACCGCTAATCGCCTGCACGTGGACACAGCGGTGCTCAGCCCAAGCCAGGCAGACCTCCACCGTATGCTTTGACCGTTGTCCTAACTCCTGATGTGTTTTTACCCGTCCGAAAAGGAATACTTTCGGATGGTCCCTGAACTTCGTTGACGGGTTTAGAGAGTAGGCCCCATTCTTCGAGCTGTCTCGTTGGTCTAGTGGCCGCTACTGCTGAGCACGAGTTCCTGGGTTTGATTCCCGGGGAAAATTTGATTTCGGGGGAATGTTATTACGTTTTTCCATCTGGAATTTCTCAGGAGCAGCTCGGAGTCTGGATTTGTGCCTGGATGATGACCATAACCTTCAATACACGGGATTTAAACATGCCTGGCGAAATGTGGGTTTACTATAAGTACGTACACCGTTGCCTAACCCTTCGCTGAATACAGGCGTGATGTATTACAACGTTATCACTTCGAAATTCGAAAAGATTGTCGAGGTGTGAATCAGCGAAGATTTACTTTAAAAAAGGAATGCGTTTCGCTTTCGAATTGTGTCATTGAGCGGTTTCATGTGAGCTTTACAGAATGTAATGCTATGGTAGTCGAAATCAGCCTATAACGTTCCCACTGCTGGGACACAGGCCTCCTCTCTGTGAGAGGGAGTGTGCCGTAATATCATCGTAATCAGCCTATAACGTTCCCACTGCTGGGACACAGGCCTCCTCTCGGTGAGAGGGAGTGGGCTGTGATCCACCGCGCGGGCACAGTGCGGGTTGGTATTATATGTCACATGTCTTCGAATTTTTGGTTCTAGGACATGCCGGCTTCCTCACGATGTTTTCCTTCACCGTTTTGAGAGTAGTGGTGATGAAATAATTACACAAAGTAAACCGCCATATGTCGCGGCCGTTACCACTGGGCCACCAGCCCACCACTGCCCTTAAAATGTTATTAGGTATCAGCAAAAGGTGTTGATCTACACAAGCACAAGTTACCAGCACACTGTCAAATTTATCCAAATAATTTTAAAACTTAAAATGTTGAAGGTTAAGTTCAAAATAGAATAAGAAAATTTGACAGTTTGTGGTAACTTGACCTGCTGCTGTGTGTACCCACATATACATATTAAATAAAGTCGCTTTTCGCGTCTGTCTGTGTGACCGCATTGTTATTCTAAAAAACGTAGCGGATTTTGATGCGGTTTTCGCCATCATATAGAGATTATCATTTAGAGAATTTATTCCGCAAAGTTTATGTATATGATACACACAGCAGCAGATCAAGTTACCACGAACTGTAAAATTTTCTCATCCGATTTAGAACTTAACCCTCAATAATTTAAGGTTTAAAACCAAGTGGAGAAATTTGACAGTTTCGGATAACCTGATGTTCTGGCGACTGTACACACGGCTACACATCAAGCTATACATATCCAGTATAAGCTGATCTCACATTGTATAGGATTTCCGTACGATGCGAGACCAGCGTAAACTGGAATTGTATAGCTTGATGTGTAGCCGTGTGTACATTAATATTTAACTTACAAAAAATAAAGATCGATTCCGAAAGAATTGCATAATCTTCTGCTCTTGTATTTAAATTTCCACCTGTTTCACAAAAACCTACATAAGGGTTCATAAGGGTTCTACATATTGGGCACTTATAAAAATTCAGAAACCAGGACGGGGTCCGCTAGGGCCGATGCCTGCCAGGGTTGCGGGAAACTCCGAAAGGGTTTCCGTGGCCCCTGGCACAGGCAACTGAAGGAACACGGGTGGGTTCTAGTCAGTAAGAGTCTGACACGCCCTCCCGCTCCGCTCAGAGCGGGAGAAGTTATTTGATGATTTACCACACTATAAAAAAAATTAAAAAAGTTGTACGGTTTCAATAGGTAGTGTCCTATTTAGAAGAGCCGGCCAAAAAGTCCACGGTACGGGTTCTATAAACTTCTCAAATACTTTGCCGTTATGATATTTGCCCACGGAACACTAAAAAGAATCTCAGAGACCATTTATCTCAGCGACTGTTATTAATTGCAGTATTATCCGTCACTTTTAAACGTATCAACGACCGACCGTGTAATTTTGATAGGAAAAAATATCCCCAATTTGTCAATGGTAGCTAAGTAGGCTGACAATATTTTTTGCCTTTGCGTCCGAAGCGAAAGTAATTAAAAAAAGTTAATTGGAATAGTTTTTGGTTCAGTTTGAAATTCTTAATTTTTGATGGGCTCAAGAATGTTGCAGCTTGATCGATTATGGTTAATTAAGATTTTTAAAAGTATCAATGACATTTATGTTAGTTAGGTACCTTGTAGACGCATTTTTTCAAAGTGAAATGTCTAATGTTCATGATCTCGTAAAACAATAAAATACAAGCAAGGCATAACTATTAAAATATATATATACTATAATTCCTATTGACAATTTGTTGACCTTCCTCAAGGGAGAGTTTTGGCCGAAAGGTGTGCTGTATCGGCGTTTCCGCGGCCGGCTACGCGACACCTCGCTGTGTAACTCTGCGCCGTCACTTCGTGTGCAGTAGTCTTTACTTTTAGATATATTATGTATTATACTTCGTAAAAGATAGCTTGATCTCTGCGACAGCTGTCAGTAAAATCACGCCTATGAAGTTCTGAATTTCATAGTGGTACAGACAGTACCTGTAAATGTCATACTTTATGGGCATGCCAACCTACTTAGTGATGGGCGATGAATAATCGTGCGGTCGACCATGTATCTGCAGAAGACTGGAAGAAGGTGGTAACCAAATGCAGAAAACTAATGGAAGAAGATTGGGAGCGGGACGTCCGATTTGATAATATTTGCGAACAAGAGTTTATAATAAATTTACAAAATTATTCTAGCGATTCAGAAACTGATTCAGATATGGCTTTGGGGTGGGTGGATTTCCTTTACGAGAATAAATGTATTTTATATTCAAATATTCGTTTAATTTAGTAACGTTTGTAGGTAATTAAATTAAACCCAATTAAATGTTACATTAGCATCGATAATAGTAAGAAACGTCGATAATTTCTATCGACAATTTTTTATATTATGACAACCCTAGGATTGTCAGTTTGACTTATGTCGCAGAGATCAAGCTATCTTTTACGTAGTATAGTTTATAGTTATTGTTATATGTATACAGGGTGTTTGGAAGGGAGCTGTACATACGCCTAGGGTAAAAACTAGGGATAGTCTGCTACCTACCCCCGCCCATTATATTGACCTTGGCCTCAAGGTTTTTTTTTAATTTATTTTTATTTTTTATTTGACTTTTTTGTGATTTTTTGACTAAAACTACCTGTAGCTCAAAATCTATCCATGGGACCGGTCGGCTAATGGTCTTGTTTTAATCGTTAGAGTCTTAGGGTCCTGCAAAAAAATATTTTACACCAGAAAATTGTGGAGAAGAAAAGTTATGGGGCCTGAAGTACCGTAGTAAGGTAAAGAAATAATTTTAAGGTCAGGTAGTAAGGTAAAAAAAACCTTGAGGCCAAGGTCAATATAATGGGCGGGGGTAGGTAGCAGACTATCCCTAGTTTCTACCCTAGGCGTATGTACAGCTCCCTTCCAAACACCCTGTATATAATGTATCGTATTTTATGGGCCTTAGTTGCCTGAAATAAAGGATTATTATTTTATCAATACCGAGTCTGGATTTTTGCCCGGTTGATGACAATAGGCTCGCCCCCTTAATCATGGGAAATAACATAACTGGCGAAGTGTGTGTGAACTGCTGGTATACCTCTACCCTTACTTACCCTTCGAGGTTTTCAAGCGTGATGTTATGTTATTGTTTATATATTGCATATTCCTGAAACGGACTGCAAACACAAATTAATTTGAACAAGCGTGGTGGAAATGGACAAGCTTTTTTATTGCAGTTCGTGATAATGTATTATCTGACAGTAGACGTTTACGAGAAGATTTAGGTAGGTGAGTAGGTATGGGCGGAAATTATAGTTAGGTACATAATATTTCTATAAACTAATCTACGTTATAAAATGCCGCCATCTTTAATTATCCGCCTATCTCTTAAAATCCTATAAAGTTCTTTTTTTACTTTGTCTCACACTAGGAATTTCTCCTGTAGGTATTGTGGGTGCGTTTACAAACATTTAAAGTCACATACACAAACAGCCAGACCGGGAACAACTACTCGTAGGTCATACAAATATCGTCTTCTTCTTTCTATAGAACAGTTTTATTCACAATAGCTTTCGCATAAAGTTTCCTATAAATATTCATCAATAATAATAAATTATTGCAAACAAAGACCAATTCCCACAACCATTGCTTTCCAACAGCCAACTGATACACCATTTAACAACAAAAACATCAACGTATTAACACTAACTGTCATTCAAACGTCACCACCTCTAATGTCAGAATGACTTTGACAGTTTAGTGGCACGAACACTAATTTGTCAGTAAGTTATAACTAATTATTACCGAGTGGTTGCCGTCTCGTTTCTCGGCGATTTGTTCAACATAAAACATACTTACAGTAACATCCAGGGTTATAAATATGTCTGTGGTGTCATTCGTTTGGATGTTAAGAGGTGCGACTAAACTTAGAATTTTAGTGTTGCTAGGTGAGAATTAAGGTAAGCGGTTGTTCGTTTTTTTAATGGGTAATACTTGAGGCCAATTATGTAGGTATGTCATAAATTTATTTTATTTTATATATTTTTCAGAAAGCTCACAGTCTATGTATTAAACATAATATATGGTCTCGTATTATCGATATCTTGCACAAATCCGATTGTAGTCATAATAATTCCTGGAAAGTAAACAGGGCTTTAATCAAATTGCCTTATAAATAATAATAGGCAAAAACGACATGCATAGTTATTAGTAATGATAAAAACAAAAATATCCATACACAACATTTTTTTTGCATCTACAACGCTGGCAACACTATATTTTCATCGCGGCGGCAACGGCATGACAGCATCGAGCAGTGTCACACACACAGATATGATTTATAGCGAGACAACACCAGAAATAAATACACTGAGTTAGGTACCGCACACAGTGAGACGCGAAGCGAATGTTGTGCTATTCGTCGAAGATGCATGTTTGTGCATTGTTGCATTATGTGATGACAAAATAGCTTTATAGCTTGGTAAAATTGCAGTGACCCATAATTGTCCCCTACTAAATATGGGCCTTCCAATCATCATGCCTAGCCCTTTTCCAACTGGAGTTGGCTTCCTTCCAGGCAAACCAGTTGTAGCTGAATACCAGTATTTTACATGGAGCGACTGCCCATCTGACGATGCCCACGATACGCTATCGTTGGAAAAATGATTGACAGGAGGGCAGTTGTGACATGCACGAAAAAAAATTCGCGTTAAAAGAGTTTTCACAATTAACTTTGCTGGAGTAGGTACTGCCAACTCATCTTTGGTAGTCATCATCGCTACCAACCTCTTAATCTAGGGTTTCATATGACTGCGGTGGCCGCCACAAAGCGTCTGCAATTTGCCGTCGAATGACGTCACTGAAATGTTATTTATGAAAGTAAGTTGGTATCTTTTCCTAGAGAGCGTTTTTTTAAACCCCGGTGCCATCATTTTCATGACGGCCGTCTTTGCGACCGTTATGTGGCGGCCACCGCTCTTCTAGGAGACCGTAGTTTTACTGACAGGCTAAACTTCTCACCATACCATCAACTATAATATGAGACAACATCCACACAAGGTCTTCAGGTCCCGAACTAGGCAGAGCCTGTACTACGGTAACCTGATGACTGATATACATACTTATATACATATACACACCCAGACACAGGTCAAACAGACATGTTCATGCACACAAATGTTTGACTTGTCCGGGGATCGAACCCGGGACCAGCGGCTCAGCAGGCAGGGTCGCTACCAACTGCGCCAACCGGTCAGTCTCTATTCTCGCACCTTAAGTAGATAATATAAAAAAGGTGTTTAAACAACCAGAGAAACAGTTAATAAAATATCTTATCTCACTCCCTTTCATCTTTATCAATGCATAGCCAACTAATAGCCTTTCATATCACATATCTCCAGCTGGACAATTTCCGTAGCGTATAAATATGTTTTATATCAATAAAATTTAATATCTCAGGCCACACACCGCGATTGAAGACTTAAAAATAAAAATCGTCCATTTTTGTTGGCGCCTCGTTTAGAAGTGGCTAAATGGATCACAATTGAATCTGATATGGTTTCCTGAGATGTACCATACTTGGTCTATTTAAAAGAGAATAGTGATGTTGATCAAATATTAGGTAGAATTTTGCTAGTTGTAAATACAGGGTTATTTGTAATACGACGGCAATCCATTAAGGTGATGTAGGGGAGGTCATTTGCAACAAAATGGCCCCTTTTGACCCCTATGCAAATGTCAACCATTTCCGAGTAATTTGACATTTTGGAACGAAGTTCCTTATCGCGCGTTGTGAAAGGGGGCTAGACGGAAAAAAATCTTACGAAAAGTTGTCACGACACTTTTTGCTATAGTAAGCTATATATATATATAATTTTATTACAATTCCTTCACTAATTAATCGAAAGGAACTTCGTTCCATCCGGGTGTCCCTTGACACCTCTCAAGTTTTATATTTTTTTAAGGCAGAGGTGTAGGAATAGTACATCCACATTTCGCCAGCCATATTTAAATTCCATGTCATAACAACCGCACGGGTCGATCGATCTGGTTAAGCTACGCTTGCCACAGTCGATCCGTGGATAGTTGATCATCTTCACATACCGAGACCCCTCCGTGCCTCGGAAAGCACGTTAAGCTGTTGGTCCCGGCTGCCATTCGTGGATTTTTGACAGGCGTTACGGGTCGTCAGAAGCCCGAATGTCTGACAAACAGTCTTACCAAGGGGTATCGTATTACCCAGCAACTGTGTTGTGTGTCAGATAGGGAGTCGCTCCATATAAAATACTGGTATTCAGCTGAATCCGGTTAGACTGGAAGCCGACCCCAAAAATTTTGGGAAAAGGCAGACAGATTATGTCCTGTAATTGCCATCAAACGGGCACAAGTCCAGGCTCCGAGTTGATACTGAGAAATTCCTGATGGAAATATCCAATAGCACTTTGCCCGTCATGGAAAATGAGCCCAGAGTCCAGGTTCACTCAAAAATTGAGCTTGCGACCACTAGACTAACGAGGCGGTCACTTCAGTACTACATGTCATATCAAGTTTAAAACCTACAACCTACTCTGTAAATCATCTTCAAATACAAACCCATTAAGACCTATCAATGCCATTACATCTTGTATTGTCCCCTACCAAATGCGCGCCGTCAAAGCGTCCGCCATGATGAAAAAATTTGACAGATGTCAAAATAGCATTTTCGTCCATGATGGATGAGGTTGATAGTTTAATGGTTTAGAGGTGTGAGCTACTGGCTGTTTTTTTTTCTTTCTATTATAATAAGGAATTTATGTTATTCCGAGTGGTGTTTTCGTGCGTCATTTGTTAAATATTTGTTTTTGTATGAAATATGAGCGTTGTCAAGTCTGCTAGTGACAATATGTGGTGATTACCAATTTGTCTGCCATGCTTGCTTGGTGAGCTCTTTGAATCAAAGTACTTTATCGGTCTTCCAAGCTTTTTGGTTAATGCAATGACCGGTTAATTTCTGAACAGAGACCCAAGCACAAGCACGAGCGCGCGAAGTAAAAATAACGTAAATTCGAACTATTTTTGAATCGAAAATACAATTATATTATAGTATTTTGGTTTAAAGGTTAAATTATATTTTTATTTTGCGGCAAGCGCAATTCATGGATTAATAAAGTCTTAAAAGTATAAAAAATATTATGTGCAAATCGAGTATTTCCAATTTTGAAATCGTACGAATTTACGTTACGTTGACTCCACGTGATCGTGCTAGGCCCACGAGAATAGACTACAGAATACGATGAATAGTCAAACGGAAAATTGTTATTTAAGCAATCGCTAACCTTGCTTGATGGCTTAGTAAATGATAAATGATTTATTTGTGTAAGTAGGTTTGTACAAACACTTTTACACGTCATCCATATTTTAAAAACTAGATAAAGTCGGCGTTTCCTATCTGACTACTCTGAGAAGAATGGCCGAAACAAACTCAAAGCTCACAGCCTGTTTTAAAGTCCAGACATAATCTTGGTCAGATCATGTGAAGAAAATGTAGATTGGCGTCTGAAATGGTATTTTGAGGAAAGAGCCACACAGATTGACTGGACCTGTCCAGTCAGTACACGCATGTGTCAGTAATCGTGCAGCTCAACTCAGAACTTAAGGAGCTCAACGATTCGACGAACAATACCAAAGAAAGGACATTTGGGTAGGCCGCATAAATTACTCAAACTGGCAGATCGTGATTAATAATAATATTATTAGTGTTAATTAATAGTAATATTAATTAACACTAATCGTCCTTCCAATCTTTTGACGTGATTCCCTTGGTACGCCTATACGATACCCACTGGTGAAATTCTATACCTAAGGCACACCTTGTGACGTACTTCTTTTCTAAAACTAAAATAATCATGATCAAATCCAGTTTCTCGAAAAGCCTAAAATCAACTGCTAACTGACCTCTGGCAACCTTAAAAAATCCATCGCAAATTCAGTGCTGCCATCAAAATAAATACAACTGTCAATCTATCTGAAACACAATATCGTGACACTTTATTTTTTTGAAGACCACACTGAATAAGCTTTATACTAAATAAAAAAAAGTTTGATGCTAAAAAACTAACGGCTATTAATTTTCATCAACTTGGATGGCTATATCCATCATTAAGCTTTTAATTTAAGGCTAGGCTGTAAGTCTTGGGCTAGTGTGAAGAGACAATATATCACGAGGTTGGGTTACAGGATAGGTACACCTACAGGAAAGAGTGGTTCGTCTCTGGGGGATAGACTTTTGCCGATAGCTCGTGGCTTTGACTAGTTCATCTGTTGTTATTTGAGATCACATGTAGGCAAGTCTATTGCTTGAATAAGATATCTACAGAATGGTTCTATTAAATTTAGTCTACCTCCTTTACAAAGCTATGAGAAACTTACTCTAGTCAATGTATCACAAGTGAGTGTATGGTAAATGAATAAAACGTATTTTATTCAAGCACTTTAGAGTTTATCGCTTTGCACATAAAGCTGTTATTTCATAGTGCTTCTTTTCTGCCTGGCTTTAAATTCGGTATCTAAATGCTACTGCAACTTCGGTACCTACATTCTCACTTAGCTTTTAGTAACAGGCCAATGATATTATTATCCAAAAGTTGTCCACACCAAATCCAAAACCACTCCACAAATGACCACTTCTCTCGGATAAATAAATCTATGAATTCACAAGTAGTTCAACATCATCTAATCCTCTACAATTCTGTGTGGTGACAATATGTCTCTCGCGTGTACAGTGTCCGGTTACCGGTGGTTCTAAAAATTAAGTCATCACTCACAACATTCTCGTGGCTTATTTTTTTGTAAATGCCACGCGGGATGGTGTTATGTGGCATAGATAGATTTATGAGAAATTAATGCCCACTTCATCTATCGTGCTATCATTAGCTACACAACTTATTCGTACATTATCATTTTAGTCTAAAGTGTTCCACTGACTGCGTTGGTCTAGTGGCCGCAAGTGCTACCGCTGAACATGATATCCTAGGTTCAATTTCCGTGTCGGGAAAAGTGTTATTGGGGTTTTCCATCAGGATTTTCTCAGTAGCAGGCCGGAGTCTGGAATTGTGCCCGGTTGATGGCAATAGGCTCGCCCCCTATTACAATGGGACTTAAACATATTATGTATGTTATGTTCCAATGCAGAGTAAAATTCTTCCTTCCCTCCTTCCAATTGCATCTGTCGTCTACTGCCATCTGAGGCCAGTCAATTGGATAGGTGTCCTGTTCATCCTGCTAAAGAATCTTGTGGATGAATAGCCGTGACAAACAGATTAGCCAGTCAGCAGGTTGATAGTAGAGCTTACTACATTATCATGATGCCGAAAGACGTCCACTTTTGGATATAGGTCTCTCCTAACGTTGCCACAACGACCAGTTCACGACATTCACCAGCTCTTTGGTCCACCTTATTTTGTGGGGGGTTCAACATACTGCTGTCGTCATCATCATTCCCCTCCCCGTATCCCAATTTATTTGTGGTCAGCGCAACATGTTTTTTCTTTTTCTTGCACACTTCTCTATCAGTCGTGATCTCGGTAGTCACCCCCTTTCTACCCACATCATCTTCCACACAGTCCAGCCATCGTTTCTCTGGTCTTCCCCTACTCTTTTAGCCATCCACGTTCATACTCAAAACTTTCCTCACGACATTTTCCTCATTCCTCGTTCAGCTGTTTGCTAATGAATTGTCTATCAAGTTTGGTGATTGTACCAATGCCTCATTGTCTCCTATAGTTTTATTTTAGCAAAAATACTAGTAGGTAACTTAGAAAAAAAAAACTCTTGCATAACGCCATCCAAACTTCTTTTTATAATCCTTATTTTGACAGCAAACTCTTCAATGGAGAAAAAAACGAGTGTGCGAGGGAGACACCGTTATTCGCGAAACAGAGATGGCGCTACTTCACTCTTTGGGTGGCATAGTGACTCACGCGCAAGGGATTAAAATGACGTTTTTTTTTTGTTTTTAGAACCGCGTGTCATACTTTTAGTGGGCAAGTGGGTAGGTAATGAAAAAGTGGATAAATATTGTTAGGTTAAGTGTCAGTTGGCAAGGTTTGGAAAAGGATGGGTGGGTGTTAAGTGTTGTTTTTTCGTTTTTTATGTTGTTTTTTTGTGAAGGATGTTTTGTCTAGGATGACGAGTCAATTAAGTGTTATTCTGGAATATTTTTTGTAGTCGTAGAGCCACATACGAAAGAGGCGTTACTACCATTATTATTCTTAAGCATTGTATAGAATTAAGTTCTTCTAACGTAACAGACAGCAGTTTGCTGCGCCACTTCTTCTTCCCAGCTCAAGCACTAGGAAGTGGAGAAGGGTGGGCGATTCGGGGGGGCTGTCTTATGTAAATTTGACATTCAAAAAGTGCTGATTCTCGGCCTAATTTGTATAAATGAATGTTTATTCCTTGCGTTAAGCATTGATGTGTTCCAGTTTGAAGGGAATAGGTGCCAGTGACGTCACAGGCACATTAGACATTTCAGCTTTGTATCTAAGGTTAGCAAATTGGAGGGGCTCGTAGCTATGTAATAATATCCACACGGGTCGATCGATCAGGTTAAGCTACGCTTGCCGCGGCCGGTTCGAGGATGGGTGACTATCTTTACATACCGAGCCTCGGAAAGCACGTTAAGCCGTTGTCGCGGCTGTCGTGGTCGCGGCTGTCATTCTTGGATGTTTAACAGCCGTTAATGGTCGTCAGACGCCCGAAAGTCTGACAACTAGTCTTACCAAGGGGTGTCTATCATATTACCCAGTAACAGGGTTGTGGAGGTCAGATAGACAGTCGCTCCATGTAAAATACTGGTATTCAGCTGTATCCGGTTAGACTGGAAGCTGGCCAATATTGTTGGAAAAAGGCTAAGCAGATGATCTATAGTTAGTAAATTCCTTGTTATTCCAGGTTTCTAGCGTCTGTAACTATTTTCTATCAGGCGGGGCGTCGACCTGTTAGCCAAACAAATAAAAAAATGGCTCCTACCTACGTAACTTTTACTTACGACTTGAACATAAAATGGACTCTATGGCGTTTACATGGCATTATTATTATGACATAAAGTTTGTTTTGTAAGCGACATCATATTAAATAAACTTATCGATTTTATAGCCGTCTGAATTAGGATATTAAAGTGTAGTGCTATCTACAAAATGTTCACATCCAATGGAACCTCACTCAAGTGACCGCACACAATTCGAAAACGTATTTAATTGTTTCATCGCGGATTCACAACGAAGCCCTGTTGGAACAAAATCACATTTTTTGATTTTAAATTATAACTTACTTTTCACACAAACAAAATAAAAAAAACAGTAGTGGTTTAAGTAGCGTGTCGTCGCTAAACTTTTGTCAACAAACCTTTTTTTCTTGGAGTTTTCTTTGGCATAGGGAACAAAAAATAAATTACTCGAACTGCCTAACTGAAAATTTAATTTAGTACAAATTAAGCCGATTTAAGACAAAAAAAATCGTTCCGCAGAAGACTTTATAATTATAATAATTTTGTTTACACAGTGTGATAAATTGATAATGCATAATCAGCTTATAATGTTCCCACTGCTAGGACACAGGCCTCTTCGAGAGGGAGTGGGCTGTAGTCCACCACGCGGGCCCAGTGCGGGTTGGTAGATGTCACATGTCTTCGAATCTTTGGTTCTAGGGCATGTCCTAGATTTCCCCACGACGTTTTCCTTCACCGTTTTGAGAGCAGTGGTGATGAAATTATTTACACAAAGTAAAGAGCCTGACTGGGTTAGAACCCACGACCTACAAATTGTAAGTCGGGGCCTACTAGTGCGTGTGGTAATGTTGCGGGAATAAATCTGACAAATCATAGCATAAAAATCTCATATCAGTGCTACTACCTATTACTATTTTCCTGAGAGTAACTCCCATTATAACACTCGACCAGGCCTCCGTCACTCCATGTACTTGCGCGCTATAATTACCTACCGCTCGAGCGAGCGCTCTCGGACCGTTTGCGGTCCAAATTCGGTTCCCTGCGATTGCTGTAGGATCGCGCGGTGCGAAGCAATCACAACTGTACGCTTGAGCATTTAGGCACATTTTAGCATGCAGTGGTTGCTGAGGCGACGGAGTAGGCTATTATCTCAATAGGTATTGGACATTTTCTACTGAGTGAAGTATCTGTTACGTAGTAACTATTTAGTAATCTGTGACTCGACTTCTCTCGACTTAGGGACCGAACTAAGGGCAGTCGATAGTGCTGTTTAGGACCAGCCCGGGGTAACTGCATGACACACTAACGGTAGGAATGGATTTCATTTTGATAGTTCAACAGCATTCATTGCGTTATTTACGTTTTTGAGCAGACAATTTTCTCGAACATATGAAGCAATGGATTAGCAATATCCTTCAAAATGCATGGCTGTTTGTGGATGTGAGTTTAAATGTTTGTAAACGCACCCACAATACAGGAGACATTCCTAGTGTGGGGCAACGTTTTCGATAGTGTGTTACGCAATTAGGGCGCTGGACTGGACCACTAGAGCAATGAGCAGGCAACAATCCCTCCATGCGCCCTGGTCAGTCAGCCCCCGCTACAACCTTGCTGACGGGCTAAAAGAGCTATACTTTGTACTTTATGCCTTTACGAGCTTCGATCAACAATACCGACTAGATATCGGGTCGGCGCAAGAAATACGTCTCGGTAAATAACAGCGCACTTGAGACGTGAGCTCTTATTTTGTTTATTTCGCTTGAAACACAGCCAATGTAAACACGACTTTATTACTAGGTGCCATGGTTGTAATTAGGTTGAACTTATAACTGTTTTAAACTTGTTTCACGCGGCTAGCATTTAGCTTTGATTTTGTACGTGACCCGTTATCTATTTGGTATTGGTGATCGAAGTTTACGAGTGATGACGACGCATACCCACAGGAACCTATAAGGATGTGGCCTAATCTTTGCAAAGTACGATACTGACATAATTTTACAACAGTGATTAAGTTTTATTAACAACACATGGTCGGTAAAATCGCACATTATCCATATATTGTTACAATTTCCTGTCACCATTTTTAGGGATAGTGTAAATCCCGAAATGTGAGGTTCTAGCACGTTTTTGAAGTAATGGTGGTGTAAAAATTGGAATTTTAGGGATGAAGTATTATAGCTGTAAGCTGCATTTGTACTTAAAAGTATTTCCTCCTCAATTTGTAGAACACGAAACAGGTTTAGTCAACCATTTTGTTAAGTTTACTAAACATTGCTGTAGAGCTACTTATCTTGTATTACCTTTTGTGTTTAGGTTGAAGGGGCTAGGAGACTCGCAGTTATATTTTGATCAGCATAAGCATAACATAATCGGCCTATAATGTTCCCACTGCTGGGACACAGGCCTCCTCTCTTCGAGAGGGAGTGAACTATAAATCTACCACGCGGGCCCAGTGCGGGTTGGTAGATGGCACATGTCCTAGAATTTTTGCTTCTAGGACATGTCGGTTTCCTAACGATGTTTTCCTTCACTGTTTTCAGAGCAGAGATTATGAAATTATATATACAAAGTAAAGCGCCTGTCTAGGTTCAAACCTACAACCGACAACTCATAAGTCGGGGCCACCACTGCTCAAATATTTGAGCAATTCTTTTTAAATAAATGTGGATCGCCAAAGACTAATTAAACGACATTTGTAATGGCGTAACGTTTTGAATAAACACTGTTTTACTTCACATAAGTAGAATTCTTCACAGTAAATGATAAATGATTTTATTTCTGTAAGTAGGTTTTTACAAACACTTTTACACGTCAATCATATTTTTTTTTAAACTAGATGAGTTCGGCGTTTCCTATCTGACTACTCTGAGAAGAAAGGCCGAAACAAACTCAGAGGTCACAGTCTCTTTTAAAGTCCAGACAGAATCTTGGTCAGATCATGTGAAGGCTATGTAGATCGGTGTCTGAAATGGTCTTTTGAGGAAAGAACCACACAGATTGAGTGGACCTGTCCAGTCAGTGCACGCAATTGTCAGCAATCGTGCAGCTCAACTCAGAACTTAAGGAGCTCAACGATTCGACGAACAATACCAAAGAAAGGACATTTGAGTAGGCCGCACATGTTACTCAAACTGCCAGATCATGTTTACACTAAGAGTAAAAGTTACAGTAGAGTGCATTCCGAGTTCCCACAGGACAGGACCCATGACGCACAGTACCGTATCCCTTTCCCAAGGTGAGCAGAGCCCCAGGCAACGTTACAAACACTAAAAGAATGCCAGCAGAATTGGTAGTCAACTAATTGCGATTCGTTATACGAAGAGCTAAAATTTGATGATTCAATCTGCCAGTTTGGGGTACGGCAGCGTTTATTGGGACTTGAAAAACCTTTTTATATTGCGTTTTGGGTTTAGTGTTCGTTGTTGGTCAACATTAACAGTTATCCTAGCTATTATTCCTGGAGTGTTGTTTGAGTGGTTGCTAGCGCGAATGCTGAGAGTGTGGACCTGGGTTTGATCCCTTCATATGGCAAAATGTTATTTGGTTTTTCTATTAAGAAATTGTCTTCTGGAGATTGAATTGGTGCCCGGTTGATGGCAATAGATTCTCCCACTATCACACTCATAGGACTTATAAACAAAAACAAAATGCGAGAGTTAGTATTATTTACCTCTGCCAATTCCAATAGGGAATATAGTCAAGACTTGGATATGTTCTAAGTAGGTACTACACGCAGAGACGTGTTGTTGAGGTGCTTGTTGCGCCACTTCTTCCCAGCTAAAACACTACAAAGACGTGACATTTGGGCGTTTTGGGAGTTGACATGTTTTGTTAAGTTGAGCTGCACGATTGCTGACAATTGCGTGCGCTGACTGGATAGGTCCACTCAATCTGTGTGGTTGTTTCCTCAAAAGACCATTTCAGACACCGATGTACATAGCCTTCACATGATCTGACCAAGATTTTGTCTGGACTTTAAAAGAGACTGTGACCTCTGAGTTTGTTTCGGTCTTTCTTCTCAGAGTAGTCAGATAGAAAATGCCAGCCTCATCTAGTTTTTGAAATACGATTGACGTGTAAAAGTGTTTGTTCAAACCTACTTACAGAAATAAAATCATTTATCATTTATTTATCGGTTACCTCAGAACTCCGTCATTTATAAACCGATTTGAAAAGCCCTTCTTTTGTTTGAAAGGGTATATTTACAGGGTGGTCTCATAAACATTTAGTCAAGTTCTGATGAGTGTTCTTTGAGTTGGTTACAATAATACGTATTTTTTCCACTTAGATTATGTTGATGTGATAATAACTTCCTGTCACTGTTATTTACTTAGCAAGTGAAGGGATACGAATTTGTGCGGGGTAGGTACCACAGCTAAAAAAAGACAAATAAAAACATTAGGTATAACAAAAAAAAAGCCCGACTTCCAAAAAAAAAAAAACACAACTATGTGAAAAATTACTTTAATTTCGAAAGTCGGTGGCAAAAAACGAAAAACAAAACCAAAGACACCGACTTCCAAAATTAAAGTTATTTTTCATTTGTTATTTTTTTTTTGGAATTCGGTTGTTTTTTTTTTTAATAGTTTTAAAGGGTCCCTAACATACCAGGATATCGTCTTAAAACTCTGTATATTCCATACAGTAATTAAGTGTGAAGTTAATTAATAAAATAAAGCTGTTCACGGTCTAATGGCCGACTCGCGCATGACCGGATTTTGTTATTAGTGAATATTTTTTGTCTGTCTGTCGGACCGTTGCTAATAAACGCGATTTTAATATAGCTATTATTTTATTATGATGTTTGTTGTCCTATGTATAGGTAAATAAATCTGTTTGTATGTCTGTTCGTTTTGGTAAGAAGTATGAAGTTTTTTTTGCTCATTTTTCTCCATAGGGATTTTAATATGTACCTATTGAAAAGTGGCAGTTCGTGGTAATTACATATCATCTGCCTACAGCAGTCCACATCCCAGATGTGGACATAGGCCTCTCCAATTCCACGCCATTCTACTCGACTCTCGCCTACTCTCATCCAGCTGCTACCAGCCACGCTGCGAAGATCGTCGCTCCACCTAGCCTTAGGGCTCCTCTTTACGTTTGCCGATTCGCGGGTTCCAATCAAGAACAAGTCTACCCCAACGGTCATCGGTTACACGGCTAATATGTCTGGTAAACTGTCACATCAGCTTCCTTATCCTGTGTGTTAAGCCCACCGCTGTGGTGGTCTTGAAAGTTGAGTCTAGCGAAGAGAGTTCCATTAAAATTAGTCGACTACCAGTCTTACCAAGGGGTATCGTGTTACCCAGTAGCTGGGCTACGGAGGTCAGATAGGCAGTCGCTCCATGTAAAATACTGGTATTCAGCTGCATTCGGTTAGACTGGAAGCTGAACCCACCGACCGAAACATAGTTGGGTAAAGGCGAGGCAGATGATGTCACACAAGCAAAGCCACGGGTAACAGTTATAGCTTTAAATATTTTTTCTTTTATTCCCACATTAGTTTGCGAGATTTTTAATTGAATAATCTGTGGAATGTTTTGCGTATATTTTTTTGACAACTCTTTCCTTATAGACAGACGGTTTCTCTTCGTTACCTTTGGCATTTAAATTAATGAACTTGTATCCACTTCCTAATTTAATAGGAAGAGAAAATATGAAGAAGCTATCAAAGAATAAGTCTCTGAGGCCAAGATCCATAAACATTACTTAACACGTGGCTTGACATAGACATGTTCTCGTCTCTATCTTGCACTTGCAGTTTGACAGTTGTACGACAATATCGGAATAACGCTTATAAAGGGACGTGCGAAGTGACGTTTATAGATCTTGGCCTTAGTGTCATTCTTCTTCGTCTCTTGTATGAGCACGAACTATAATTATCTAATAATAAAATAAAAAATAAAAACGTTATATTTCAGACAGAGTCCATTGCTTGGTTAGTTTACAAAAAACTTAGAACTAGTGTTAGTACATAAAGCTACCCAGAAAAACTATTTAATTAGGTACCTACGCCCCACTGGCGTGTAGGCACATCCAATGTCCCAGTATGGGGGTCCTGTCCGCTATGGTTTTCAGGATGTTGTTGGGGCTGGCACGTACCCGGTGCATGATGGAAGCACATCACCTGCGCATTATTGCGTAAAAACAATCAATTGCCGTCTCCGCAAACATGCTGGAAGCACTACAGTAGCGCGGCAACCCCATCAACACCCTGAACGCATTATTATATTGGACGCGCAGAGCGCTGTATGCCCTCCGCGTATACTTGACCCACAGACTACACGCGTAAAACGTCTGACAATACGCTCTTAACAGCAAACAAACAATACTATGAGCATAGTTCATGCCGTGGTAAGCTTAGTAGCCAGTCAGGAAGGTTATAGACTCTATGAACGTTTCTATGGGCAGTAATCTGGAGGATTTATATTGGCTTAGGAGTGGTCGTTTGTAGGCTTAAATGATGAGTTTATAACCTCAAAGTTGATAGGTACTTATAACTTCTAAATACTTGAGCAGAATTAAAAGAAAAACGCTTTCGTCGGGGCTAGAATAATCAGCCTATAATGTTCCCACTCCTGGGACACCGGCCTCCTCTCTGTGACAGGGAGTTGGCCGTAATCCACCGCGCGGGCCCTGTGCGTGTTGGTGGATGTCACATGTCTTTAAATTTTTTGGTTGTAGGACATGCCGGTTTCCTCACGATGTTTTCCTTCACCGTTTATGGAGCAGTGATGATAAAATTAAATACACAAAGCAAATTGCCTGCCCGGGTTCGAACTCAACCTACAACTTGTAAGTCGGGACCGATAGCCGATCGCTGTAGGTATATATATTGTATATATCACTTACAATCCAGAAATAAAATCAACTTTGTCTCATATTGGCACAAGCTATACGAGAATAATCCATGTAATTGTGTCTTTTTTCAGGGCTGTAATTAGTCTAGCACTGGTGTTAACAGCGTGCTGATAAACCTACCCACCGTTTTAAAATCATCGTCGTAGCGTTTTTCTAGATTGAATAACCTAATTGGACTGATAAAGTCTTCTTTGCAAAATATAGGCAAACATTCAGCCCAATTTTATTGTTCGTGGACATCGACCCTGCGCTTGCGCTGGTCATCGGCCGTTGATTCATAAGACCATAAAGGTCACTATAAATGGTCTTAGGCCCTAAGGTTAAATAGTGGCAGGTTACCAACCCAAACAAAAAACATGCAGACAGACAGACACACAAAAAGACGACTGCGGAAGACATCTCAATTAGTTCTCACAGTTCTTCAAATAGATAACTTATTAACGATGGAAAAACTACTTTAAAACCAACGTACTAAAGTCTAAAAAGAAACGGTTTGAACCATCATCTCAAATCCAAGAATAAAATCTTACAATAACCCTACCAATTAAAAACAAGTTCCACCGCAAATGAAATAAAGTACAATTCTCTTTAAACGGATTACGACAAAGAAGGAACGGTAATATGTTATGCAAATTCCAAGCTTATTTACATAGAGATAAAGTGTGTTTTCGCTTGTAATGATGTAAGTACGCGGGCAGTCGGGCTTGAAATGTTTTGGTGACATGAGCGAACGGCTAGCGCAGAGGAAGATGTGGAGTCGACGTGTTTTATTTTATTTTTATTTGTTTTTTATTTAATTTGCGAAGTGGTATGCGAATTATAGAAAAACATGGAGTGTGCATTATGTTTTTAATTTAACTGTTTTTATATGGCCTCTCCCGTATGTTAAGCTCAATTACGTCCTTTGCAATTCGTAAGGACAGATCGGTTGGCTGTAGTATATGTTTGAAAATAAAAAGACCTGTATTCGGGTCCTAGCCACTACACCAGAATACGAGTATGACCTCCACATGAGTCCTATACTGTAAGAAAGAAAGAAAGAAAGAATCTTATGTGCATGATATAGCCCTGCAATTTAGCCCTGCAATATAGTTTCATTCTAACTTATCTTGCTAATTTAGTCATCGGTGTTCATAACCTCTCTAGCTATTAATTACCTTCTCCTTCGTTTTTACACATACAAAGCGTTTGTGTGCCATTCAATGTCAGTCACTATAAAATATATTTTTTTCACCACTGCTACTTTCCACCATATTCTCATAGTAGGTATGTAGACCGTTGCCACCAATCGAAACAATAGGTGCACTCCATAAAAAAAATTACTTCACATAAATAATATTCCAAAAAATCTTTAATCCAATTCGACTCTACGCCTCCGTCTCCTGGGTGGCAGACCACCCAGTCTGGTACTTTCCCCATGTGTTTGTACGCCTCAAATTAGGCGATACCATTCTCAATTCCTAATTCCGGCTATACGCAAGCTAGCCGGTTAAAGGGGTAAGCAGTATTCATAGAATCCGTAACATTTGGTGGATATTTCTTCTCTTGTATTAGACTAAACTGTAGCAGAATAACTACCGTGGTAAACATATACGTTCCAATCAACAAGCAGCGTACCGCTAAGGAGTGGAACTCCTTGCTGGAGTCTGTTTTTCCTGTTTCAAACTCTTTAAGTTTCGATCGTCGTCGGTATCGTGGCGTACCGTCAAGAGAGACCGTGATATAGTGGTTAAACGCTTAGCAAATTAACGATTGTATTCGTTAAACATCTTCGTCGACTTCTTCGTGATCCTTAATACTTAGGGTCTAGTCCGCTTTGAAGGGATTCTGCCCCTCCATATATCTAACGGTTCTCGCTTCATTTGCTGGTAGGCCAGTCAGAGTGTTCAACTGATCTGACAAGGTCTTGATGACCAGACGTGTGGAAGCTTTCATCATCGTAATGACCTTTAATAACAGCTGCATAACCTCCAATACTGGATACAGACGTCTCCCATTGATTTCCACAACAATAAATATTTGGAGCTGTTCGCCTCCATTAATGACCAGCAACATTTACAACATCATTTGGTTATCGCTTAAATACTTCAGTGACCAAGCGTATGCCAGTACCTTGTCTGCATGAGGAGACACTTTTAACAATGAAACAATTACATCGGTATTTTCAGACTACTTCCACAATAGAACAATCAATTGTTATTAATTTAAACTGTTGTAATTCCGTACGAAGGAATCAACATGCTAAATATATGCGTGGTGCTCCAAAAATAGAACTCGCGGTCTCATTCCTTGAAATGCAGTGTGGTCTCAGCTAAGAATAGTTCATCCTTTCTTATGAAGGAGTTAGTTGTTGCCCGTGACTTGGTTTGCAGAAGAATTTCAGCCTCTTGTTTGATTTCTGTTAGGGGTTGAATTTTGATAAGTGCATTTTTGCAGATGTCTATTTTGTACCTGTAAGGAATCTTGTCGAAAATTTGCCGTGATGCTAAGCTTGAAGCATAATCAGCCTATAAGATCCCGTTGTTGGGACACAGGCCTCCTTGCTGTGCGAGGGAGTGGACCGTTATCCTTCAAGCGGGCACCGTGCGGTTTGGTGGATGTTTTGTGATGAGTGAGAGAAATTTGACACAATAATCATGGATTTCAAGCTTAATAAGGTTTAAACACTATTAGGTGGACATATTGATCGTTTTAGGCCCATTTTAGAACGATACTTGGTCATGAATCTCTTTGTTAAACTCGATATGGGCCGAGACTAATTTTCAATCTGTCAATTTGGTATTGAGATTTATATCTGAGCGTTGTTTTGGGTTATAGGTATGGGCTTAATTTTAGCGAGGAACAGGGTGTAAAGTTCACTCATACCTCCATAGAAAAGGGAGGATCCTCCGACCAGACGGGTGTCGTGTCTGGTGGGCAACTGCCCGACGATTGATGTCGGGAAGTTGTATATATGCTAGTCGCGAGGTAAACTCTGCTTGCGCGATGCAAGAATTGCGTGACGTCAGTATGACGCGCAGCTCGCACGTGGCGATGTAGATACCGCTACAGCACTATATTGATCTATGAAATATTTTTTGGCGGTTCAATGATATTGACAGGGTGGCGCTGTTGGTAAACGTTTCTACAACTGTTTTGCGAAGGTGTATTAAAAACAAGATGTGTTAGTACCGATTTTGGCCAGGCCCCAAAAAAATCTTGTACAACTCTAGGTACCTTTTTTAGTAATCCTTCAAATATTATAAAAATGTGAATTCTTACATGTTTGGATGTGTGTTACTCAATCACGCAAAAACGGCTGAACGGTTTTGGATAAAATTTGGCACACAGATAGTTTATAACCTGGATTACACATAGGATACTTTTTATCCCGGTGATAGTACGTTCCCGTGGAATATATTAGGTATTCCGACATGATGAAACTGCGGGACAAAGTTAGTCCTTAATAAATTCAAAATGTCTGTGTCGTTCAGTCTATGTGTTTACGGGCTTTATTCCTCGTTTAAATAATTAACAAATATACAGCGTATTTTCAAACAAACAAAATAGGTGTGTATTCAAACGGACTTTCAAAAATAATGTCACATACTTACTTAATTAAGCAATAAAAATCTTTTATTATATCTTAGGGTGCAAGCCACAGTTGTTGTCCATACAAAATTAAAAACACAAATTAAGTAATCCAGGTGCTCGTACGATCTCGATAAAATACCGCTTTCGTATAATTGTTTAATTAACTAAAATGTTGTATCGGCTGCGGTATGACAAAAATGAGGCTTTTATGTTTACCGACGTGGACGAACATGGACGATAATTGGGTGGTTTACCTTACCGTTCAATAAAAGGAAATAAATTAACTGTCCAGACTTAAGGGTATAGTGGTTGTTAACATGGAATTTGAATCGTTAAGGAGTGGGTTCGGATCCTGGTTGTACTCTTTTTTGTATTTTTGTGCTTCGTCCATGATATACCAATTTCATGTAGAGCAGTCTACCTCACAAGGTCCTGGTTGTCATTCTGAGATCCTTGACAGTCGTTACGGGTAGTCAGATAACTGAAAAGCTGACAACCAATGTTAATTCAATGAAATTAGAGGCTCCTACAAACAAGCGCGACACGGGATGCGAATCGGACGAGGCACAAAACAAAACAAAATCGCTTGTCGCTCCTGTTTGTTTACCTTACATATTAATTTTTTGTAAGTAGCTCTTCTGAGACACTAACAAATCATAATTTTAAAACTACATGGTGCAGGCCTTTCCTAGCTGTCTAATCCCTGAGAAGAAATGCCGAAACCAACGCAGAGTTCATGGTCTCTTTTCAAGTCTAAACTTTATACAAGTAAGATGTCTGACGCAAACAATACTGGGCCTTACCAAGGGGTATCGTGCTACCCAGTAACTGGGTAGTGGAGGTCAGATAGGCAGTCGCTCCATGTAAAATACTGGTATTCAGCTGCATCCCGGTTAGACTGGAATCCGTCGCCAACATTGTTGCCAAAGGGCTAGAGAGATAATCGTAGAATTACCTACTATACCAGAAAGCGCCTACGTAGGATACTTTAAATGGGTGTCAAAAGACGCTTAACAAACAAAAGAGTCACTTGCCTACTCCCCGTCATTTTGGTTATTTTTTTGTATATGACCAAACCTGGGAACCTTTCGGTTACGGAGATATTGAAGGTCAAAGATCCATTTTTTTCACGACCACACGTTTTCAATATTTTTTTTTCTTTATTTATTTTTAAGATGGGTTTGCTCTTGACTCTAGTCTAGGTCAGTGGTGGCAGAGACAGAGTCGACGGTGGAGTGAGCTTACCCAGAAGAAGCCTGTTCACTCTCACTTTGAAGAGATTAGGGTTGTATGCGTTCGGAAACACAGACGCAGGTAGAGAGTTCCATTCTTTTGCTGTGCGCATTACAAAAGACATTTGGAAACGCTTATTACGAATTGGTGGAATAGCAACAAGGTAAGGATGTTAACTTGCAGTGCGTCTAAATGACCGATGGAAGAATGGGGCCGGTGGTTTAAATACCCCCACGACCCCTGTACCATTGCATGCACCAATAAGCACAATGTTTTGCGTGCGTTACATTGCGCGCTCCCGGAAAGACTTTGTGAAAAATCATAAACTCGTTTCCCTGAAAAATTTTTTGCCCAGTGCTACTTACTTTGTTGTACTGAATGCGTAGATATCGGCAATGTTATCGGTCTTTTTAAACCCTGTATGTATCGCCACTCGTGCGCACTTTTACTGCCCACTATAATTACTTTAAAAACTATCTCCCTTAGCCCATCAAAGCCAAGAATGTTACCATGAGCAAATCCACATAATTATGCGTACAGGAACGAAATAAAATTATTAATTGGTAACATTGGCATAAAAACTATCATGGCTTCTCTTGATGAAGCAATTACTGTCATTTAGTTATATTTATGGTTATGTTGAGTTATAAAATTTGCATAGCTTGGCGATGTGTGGGTGGTTGAGCATACGGTTGAGAAGGATGGTTAGCGAATGTTGGAAATCACGGAAAATGTTACATGCATAATCAGCCTATAATTTTCCCACTGCTGGGACACAGGCCTCCTCTCTGTGAGAGGGAGTGAGCAGTGCTCCACCACGCGGGCCCAGTGCCGGTTGGTAGATGTCACATGTCTTCGAATTTTTTTATCTAGGACATGCCGGTTTCCTCACGATGTTTCCCTTCAACGTTTTGAGAGCAGTGGTGATGAAATTAAATACACAAAGTAAAGTGCCTACCTTTTTTTTTGTTTTTTGAGGGTGGGAAATCACCAAATAACTTCTCCCGCTCTGGCCGGAGCGGGAGGGCGTGTCAGACTCTTACTGACTAAAACCCACCCGTGTTTCTTCAGTTGCCTGTGCCAGGAGCCATGGTATTCCTTTCGGAGTTTACCGCAACCCTGGCAGGCATCGGCCCTAGTGGACCCCGTCATTGTTTCTTATATCTCTTTGAGGAGCGCGTGGAACACAACGCGCCGTCGACCCGGGCCTGGTCCTTATCGGACGGCGTGCTTACCATTGCTCGCCGTCCGCAAGCCCGCGCCTACGGTGGCCGGGAATCGGCCTGAGATTCCCGACGCCCAGGGCGTCAACTGCCACCTGTGTCGCATGTGTGCCTACCTGGGTTTGAATTCGTAAGTCAGGGCCGATACCGCTGGGCCAACACTGCTCCTGAAATTTTTCATAGGGTGACACAATCGAGTTTGATCAATTAGTTACCGTTTAATGCTGGCTATTTAGCTAGCCATTCTATACAACCGTGTGTTCGCTTCAAAACTCAGCCGAAATTCATCAAAATCAGCATATTACGGCTATTAAAAGTGGTTAATTAAAATTATCCAGTTTACAACCATCCATTTTAAAAGAAGCACCATCATTGGTTGCATTCTTTGAATTTTTTCATTAATAATTATGTACGGGGAATATTTTTAAATATTTATTTGCATATTTTAAATAAATTACGGTATTGCTACCATTTTAAAGGCATGTATTTAAATCGAACCTCAAATAATTCCCATTTATTAGTTAATACAAGTCTGAAATCGCCAACCCGTTTTAAGCAAGCGTGGTCATCAATGCTCGTGCCTTCTCTACATGAGAAGAGGCCTTTGTCCTGTATGTCGATTCTGTAAAAATCTCACCGTGAACACTTAGGTGAAGTGAGCGTGGAATGAGCTGTCAGTGTCGTCCCACTGATGCTAAGGATTGACCAAGCATTACCTACATTAACAATCATAATCGAGATTTGAATGTTTAGTTTTTATGGTAATTCTATTGATCATTTTATATTATTTCAAAGCTAGTATTTATGTGTATAAACATTACCATGTGCGGGTTTTTAAAATAAAACAGCAAAACAGAAAATCAGTCACAAACTGAATTTTGTTTCTATGGTTTAAAAAAAAACCCCTAAATAATAATGTTTAGACACTTAAATACTAGCTTTGAAAATAATATAAAATTATCAACAGAATTATTAACATTAAAAAAATATTATTAAAATCTCGATTATGATTGTAAATGTAATGCTTGGTCAATCCCTAGCATCAGTGGGATGACACTGACAGCTCACTCCACGCTCACTTCACCTAAGTGTTCACGGTGAGATTTTTACAGAATATCAATGCTGAAGTGGGACATAATAGGCTGATTGTTATAGTTTTACATCGTCAACACGAAGTCGGCAAGCGTTGTGATCAATACTCGTTCCTTCTCGTTACGAGAAGAGACTTTTGTCAATCAAATATCATCATCTGCCTAACCTTTTCCCAACTATTTTGGGGTCAGCTTCCACTCTCACCGGAAGCAACTATACCAGTATTTTACATGGAGCGACTGCCTATCTGACCTCCACAACCCAGTTACTGGGTAACACGATACCCCTTGGCAAGACTGGTTGTCAGACTTTCGGGCTTCTGACGACCCGTAACGACTGACAAAGATTTACAAATTAAGGCCGGGAACAACGGCTTAACGTGCTTTACGAAGCATCGAAAGGTCTTGGTAGATAGTTGATGGTCACCCATCCACGGACCGATCACGGGAAGCGTTACTTAACTTTGAAGTGTGAACCGTGCGGCTGTTATTAGTGAGCCACGAGCCTGACTAGCAATTATAGTAAAAAAAACCTAAAAGACGTTAAAATGATAAAATTAATCAGTAGGGTTGACCATTATCCTTTGATGATACAGTTTAACGAAGTTTCCCTTTTTTATCGATACGCTGAGATCTGAGTCGATTGATTCGATACGGAAGCATATTATATCGGTTGTTTAACGATATAATTATCGACAATTTTGTAACCATACAGATTATAAGATAATGTTAGGTTTTCGAAACTTCACTTTTAAGTTACAATCGCCGTCGAATTTTTTATTTTCTGAGGAAAGAGAGTGAAATGTAATAGTTTTTTTTAAATGCACGTATATCCATCTCGCCTAGATTTCCTGTGAGGGTAGGTAGAGGTGTAGGTACTATTTATAGCACATCCTGTACGTTTTGCCAGCTATTTAAGTACCTAATAACGCAGTCACAGTTCAGACCCCGGGATTACTGAGAATTTTTTGACGGAAAAATTATTAGATTGAAGCCAAGACCCGTCGCTCAGCAATCACGCTTGAGATTACTGGACCAATAACACATCTAAGTTCTAATAATAGCTGTAGCTTTAATAACAGCCACATAATACTTTAAAGCAGGCGGTTTTCTCAAAAAACATATCCAAACCACAGCTGATCAGTCACTCCACAAAAATAAAACCAAAAAACAACCTACTGAACCCAATTTGTGGACCCCTACTGGGTTTTAAGCAAGTCGCCACCAACGAAGACTTATAATTAAGACATTTGCCCCAATATATGACTGCTTACTGTATTCCACTGATTAACAAATTAATTTTTAGTCCACAAGGGGATTTCGACCTTATTACTATGATTTAAAGACCATAGCAAAGGTTTGGTGTGGTCAAAACTTTGTATCTGATTTAAAAAGACAATAATACTTAAGTGATGATAAGTTCTTAATTTGGGATGTTGTGTCGACACGAGTTGTACGAGAATATCTCGTGTCATAGGAAAAATAGTAGCCAGTCAGCAAGTTGGCACTTAGTGGGGCTGACTGCCTAAACTGTGCCTGACGTACTTGCTTAAGTACGAAGGATGTTTTGGCGCGAAAATAGGAACCAAACGCCATCTTGTTTTTTTTTTCATTACATTTTCTGTCACAATTTCACTAATATTTACTAACAACGCCCATGTCAATGTCATTAAGACGCCAAAAAATCTCTGGGAGGATCTTGTAATGCAACTTACTTATTGTGGAAAATGAAATTGGTTAGCCATTTGATAGCAATCTGAATTTTAAGGTTAAAAACCAGGAATGTGTTTTCTTTGTCATTTTTTTACGACACACGACTCGGTGGAAAAACATGGACTAATTAATGGTATGTAATGCCATAAGTAGGTACCTACCATTACTATTCATGTCATGTGCGTGTAGGCGACCTATATCTTTTGCTGCAGATCCTACATAAAATAAATAAACTACAAACACACAAAGAGCAAGTGTGATCGTTTCTATCTGTATCAAAAGAGCCTGTTGCCCTGTATTTGAATCATAACCAGGCTGGTATCATATTATAAACTGCTTGTTAAATAGTCCCCGATAGTTATAGACTGGGTGTCTTCAAGTTTCGAGTGAATAGGTTAGTTCTAAGGCAAGCGTCCATCATCGACGACCATCATACCTTACCATTAAAGAAGATTGTGGTCAAACGCAGCATAAAAACATCTAAATCTTATCCTGTCTACCCTTTTAAGAACAACCCGTGAACATACTATAAAGGCCATGTTTTCGTCCTAATAAAACACCAAAAAAACTTTATAAAAATAAACAAACATGGTACAGTCATACCGAATGTCTTAATTATCGACCAACATGGGTGGTCTGTGACGTCACTCCGTTCCTAATCAGTAGTTAGACCGACCAAAATGTCTTGAATGCGGCGAAATTTGGAACTAAAAAAATGTACCGGACTTTTGATGTTTGGCTGCGAAAGTGGCGCCATGGCCAGGGCCACGTTATTGTGGATATTTTAAAGCCGAGTCTTTATTCCTTGACGCTTATTAATTTATTGAGTAGATTGTCTGATTGGTACTAAAGCTTAGCAATGCTAGTAATAATTATAAAACTTGATGATTGGCTTTAATTTGCAATTTATTAAAGCATTAAACTTTTTTTTGCAATTAGGTATATGTATGGGTACGGTTGATACTCCGTTTTAATGAGCATCGGTAATATTTCGAAACGATGTTTTAATAGTAAAGGTATCATGTAAAGGCGAATTCACATTAAAGGGCTCCCACACAAAACTACGATGCGACGTCGCATCGTAAAAATCTGTGAGCTTGGCGCTTGATCAGTAGGTTAGCGAGCTTGCAGAAATAAAATTTGCGCTGCGTTGCGTCTTCGCAGTTATGTGCCCTTAGACATTTCATCGAGCAAATGGAGTGGAGTGTTGAGGTTGAATGGTTGACGTGTGCTGGAAAACGTAGGACGCAAAAAGGAATGCAAAACAGAAAGGGATGTTAAAAGAAAAAATGCATTTAGGCCATGACATCGTTGAACATATGCAAAAGAACCTATAGCATCTTTTGCAAATGCTCAAAGATGTAATATTTTGAGTGTGAGCTTTTGCTTATGCAAAACCATGCACCATTTGCGGGAACGTAATCGGCTGTGTTTCGTTTCAATGCGTTTAATTATAGTGTTCATATTTCTTTAAATAATTATTACAAGGTTTTACAATAGTTGTGTAAATGTTTTAAACTAATGTTCGACTTAGGTCGGAAAAACGGATTTATTTTAGAAATGAAATGCGTACACTTTCTGTATTCCTGCTATGAAAGCAAGTGTTAAGTATTTCAGTCTTCTTTCATAGTCAATAATCACCATGTGGATTGTAGATACGTATTCAGGAAATGGCACAATATAATAAAAAAAAAACTTTGGCCTTTTATTATTTCCCGGATTTCCAGATATCTACATGCTTTTTTTTATAATGTTGTGAGAAAATATAAGTAGGTATTATTTGTATACCTACCTAAACATAACATCAAGTAGGTTGTTTTTATAATTTCAATTCCAATTTTTATTTTTACCTCTTAATATTTTTTTTTTGTTGTGTGTTACCCGTCTTATTTACGTTAGTCTGTTTTGGTTTTGGTATGTCTTAGTTCATTTAAATTTAGTACCTATATTAAATTTCAAGATAAAGTAATCATTGTACGCCGTAATTGTCATGTAGGTACATTAGTCCTTTAGTTATTAAGATTATTTCTAGCATAAGTTTAATGTGATGTGGCTGTGCTTTTTTTAAATAAATAAATAAGGGTTAGGCATTGGTGTTCCTATAGTCCAGGTACATTTAGCCAGTTTTGTTTGAGTCCCATGATACGGGGGCGAGCCTATAAAAAGTCTCTGTACTTACCTAAATTATTGTATGTTGTGTGTTATTAATTATATTTTCTCTTTTGTTCCAGGACGAAGTAAGTACGGGACGCGCTCACGAGAACCACGTGAGATAATTCCATTTCTTTTTTATAATTATAATAAAACAGGAAAAAATTGCCTGTGTAATTATTCTCTTTTTTAAATACTTTTTTGTTACTTATTTGACTTTCTCTTCATTTAAATGTTGATTTGTTGTTTTTGTTTTTTTTTTTTGTTGTTGGTTGTTGTTGTTTTTTTGTTGACATTTGACATGTGACAGAAACTTATAGAAAAAAAAGGAATACAGGGCTTTTAAATCACTGTCAAAATAGTATTTCAAATGCTTATTAAATTATATAAGGCGGAGACAACAACACGACAATTAATTAAACTTCTTATATCTAATGACTAGTAGGTAAATAACGTTCCCCGTCTTCATACAAAAATTCAAGCAAATATATCCAATATTTTTTTTGTCACAATAGGTAGTCAAAGTTTGTCAAAACCCACAGAAATCTAAATAATATAACCTTGTTAGTTAGATTTCTGTGGCAAAACACGTAGTCGGACCTAACTACGCTACTAAGTATTAAGTTTGTTCGAATAAATCACTTTTTAATTTCGACGCTAGGAATTATTTTAATAATAATATATTATTTATTATATATACAACGCTGATATGACAGAGGGGCATTAAATTACACTACGTATACTATACGTGTTTAGTATTAATTCGATACGGTATAAAAATAAAAAGTACAAAAAATGAGTTTTTTTTTTCAAACAAACTAAGTACATAGCTTACAAATCAGAGTAAAACGCAACCATCCTGTGTAATGAAAGTGCGTGTGTGTATTTATTGCTTCCTTGTTAGCATTGCCATCTTTTTTGCGAAAATATTTGGTTGTACCTACTTGTGACTTGCGTCAGAGCGGCAACAACACATCGTAGGTTATCGTTTTAAGGTGCATGACCTATGCGTATAGACATAATCAGCTGTTAGGAAAGATACATCGTGTTCAAACGGGGCAAAAATTAAAAAAAATCATTTGCGACTAAACTACTGCTCCTATTTAATCGATTTTTGGTACAGAGCTTGAAAACGGTACCTTGTATAGGGAGTTTAAAGGAAAGCTCCTCTGTCGTATCAACTCTTTACTTTTATTTTTTTGACGAATACACCGGCACTACTAATGTATTGCCGGAGTTTTATTGTCGTATTGTTGATTCCACATTGTATATTTTTATTAAACCTGTTCAATAAATATAACTTTAGATATTACGTTCAATCAAAGCAGTTTTTCTAAACATTTTTTAATAATTATTACTTTGAAAGTAAATTCCAAACGTATTAAAGTAAATTGATAGCTTTATTATAAAAAAAAAACAGGTTGTCAACAACACGTTCTAAGTATAAGCTAGAGTTGTTAAGAAACAGCCAAGACCGATCTCTATAATAATTTCACAGACCTTTAAAGTTATAATTATTACAAAAAAAAAAACAATTAAACATAGACAGTCGAAATTGAGTGCTTCATCCTTTTTAATCACGTTTGAAAACATGGCAATCGATTGAATGAATCCGATAAACATAACTAAACCATGTTTTTTTTTTAAACTATAAACAAGGAAAAATTGGAAAACAATTGTCTTTCACAAACAAAAAGGCACGTTGCGGTATCATGCAAAATTGGCATATACCTTTTTTTATCGGTGGTCTATCAAATCAAATGTTGGGCCAATATTTGGCCACAGTGCATTTTCAGTATTACCCGTGTGGCCAATCATACCTAGATACCGATATTCGATTATATTCCACCTAGAACCCTAATTGGATTGTCACAACACCAATTCAGTGAGATTTCGTACAAAAACCTTTCTATTTTCGACACCACAATGAGCAAAGTTATAAAAACGTTTGACAAAAAGCAACTCGTGATGCTGCTAAATAATGAAATGAAATTGATTAGTTAAGCGTAAATTGAGAATACGTGGTCTTATTCAGTTTTTTGGGTGAAGTGGTAAATAGTTATTGTTGATACTGGCCGGTTGATTTGATTATTAAACGGGTATTTTGAAGGGCAAACATATGGCTACTATGGTTTGGTTAAGTTATCAAGTAATGTACAAGGTGGATACGACATTATGACATTAAACTAAAGAAAAACCTTTATTTCTAATAATACCGAAGGAGTATAAACAATACAAAACACTTAGACTAAAGACGTAAAGATACATTTATACTCTATTATAAATTCAAAATTAAAACAAAATAACTCAAACTCAAAGCATTTGTTTCAAATAAACCAATTCCAGGCACTTTTGAATTGTCAAGGGGTTGGTCAGTCAGAAAGATGAAGCTAGTTACCCATCCCAAAGCGTAGTAGGTACCTATGTAGAAGAACGGACAAGAAACTTCGGGACACTTTTTTAAATCAAAATATTGTTACAAAAAAGTGGTTACTTCATTCATGTTGTAATTATACATGTTGTAATTGTATATAACAACATTTGTACCTATTAAAATACGAAATAAATCTAATACTCGTATGTATTATAAATCGTAAGTTCTAAAAAACTCTTAGGCATAAATCATCATAATCAGCACACAGTCGCAGGCCTCCTCTCTGTGAGAGGGAGTGGGCTGTAATCCACCACACAGGCCTAGTGCGGGGTGGTAGATGTCACATGTCTTAGAAGGTTTTGTAGGTACAAAGACATGCCGGTTTACTTCTTTCCTTCATCGTTTTTGAGATTAGTGGTGATTAAATGATTTACACAACGTATAGCGCCTGTCTGGGTTCGAACTTCGAACCTACGATCTACAACTCGTAACTCGCGGCCGTTACTACTGGGCCACCACTGCTTTAAGCAATGCATAATTGCTGCCAGTGTTTTCACTTATTATCGTAGAAATGGTTGTCGCCATATTGTATTTACCTATGGTACAAAAAACTCCGAAATATAGATATTCCGAAACTTTTGAGATCTGCTATTGAAAGACAAATATTGAGTATTTTTAAATGCCTTTTCGGGCTCCAGTCTCTAACAAATGTGAAGCCTATTTTTTAGATTTACCTGTCTCCTTTACACTTCCTGTCCACAACAATATTTGTGATGAGAAATAAATAAATAAATGACATCCTGAAACATTAAGGTGAAGTTGAAACATGACTACATTTCTTTATACAACGTGTAACATAATTAACGCAAGACCTCATAGACCCCAATTAGAGTATTGAGTTAAAAGCATTATACAATCATCAAAACAATTTTTTTATAGCTAACTAATAATATTAAGAAAATTGTGTTAACCCTAGCATTACTTTATGCATTTAAAATTGAGTCTTATTGCCTTGAAGTAAGATTTAATTTTCTTTGGCTCAATCAGTATTGCAAAATACATTTTTTTTTTTAATACCTAGGTAGGTATATTAATAGTTACTGAAATAGATTCAGTAGTCAATTATGAGCAAACTACTTTCAGGACTTGCGTTTATTTTGCTACACCTTGTATATACTTCTACAACGTGTTGTTTTGCATCCTCGTCAAATTTCAGGAGACTGTTATGAAAGACATAAATAATCAAATAAAATTACGATCCTGCTCAATAATTAATACATACTGGTTTTTTTAGGTATTTAAGTTTGACAGTATTTCAGAATACTCCACTTTCAAAGAACAAAATCGCCCCGTTGCGTATGCAGTAGGCAGTGTCGTACGACTATGTCGCTGTGTGCATGCGTTACAGTTACAGCGCAGTTACAGGGCGGTATCACACGGGCCCTACACATGCCGATTTCCGAAAAATACAAAAAATAAAAATAAATACCTACTTATTGATTCGTGTCGAGAATCATTAGCATAGAACGTTACCTCCTCGAATTTGACGAGGATGCAAAACAACACCTTGTATATTTTTCTAAATGTGGATTTGTTTTATTTATTTTTTATAAGCAGCATGTCAAAGTCTGTGTTTGTGCTAAAAAAAATCGTGCTCTTTAACATGTTTGTGCACTGAAGGACAATTCTCGTACTTAAAAAACGTTCAAATTCAAGTCGCAACCTCATCTCAGCGACAAATCAATGTCAATAACTTGTCAAAAAAAGTACCTATGTAAATTGATTGTATTTTTGACAGACTGAGACTGACATTAGAATGCGAACGTTCTTAAAAATACAGGAATTACCCCTCTGGTTTGTGTGTTTTTGTTTGCAATAATTTTGTTTTTGAACTAACAGCTTTATTAATATTATTTTCATGGAAGTAGCTACAACTCAGATAGATTACTAGTAGATTCGCAATTACTTAAGCGTCATCGGTTATACAAAATGAATTTGCGTTTGTACAATTTTCTTGCATTTTTGGCGAAGAACTGTCGGCATCACTTTTGCAGATAATCGTATGATATTGTTATCGCTGCTAGGTTATTTTGGCGCGTGGCCGAAATCCGTACGAATGCCACCCGCCATCTTGTTTTTTCAATACATTTCACAAAACAATTACACAAATGTTTACCAACAGCGCCCATCTGTCAACGTCATTCGAGCGCCAAAATATCCTTGTAACAATATTAGTTTGAATGATTTAACAACAACGATTGAATGACATTTAATTCATCGTCTCTTTGACAGTTTGTGGACAAACAATAATAATTGAGCATCACCATCAATGATTAGTGTCTATCTCTTTCAGCCAATCTATTCTGTAAAAATCTCACCGTCAAAACTTAGATGAAGTGAGCCTAAAGTGATCTCTCATTAGTTTCAATCATTAGCTTAAGTTGAGCTGAGTTGAGCTGCACGATTACTGACAAATGTGTGCACTGACTGGACAGGTCTACTCAATCTGTGTGGTTCTTTCCTCAAAAGACCATTAAATTTTAGATACCGATCTACATAGCCTTCCCATGATCTGACCAAGATGTTGCCTGGTCTTTAAGAGACTGTGACCTCTGAGTTTGCTTCCGCATTTCTTCTCAGAGTAGTCAGATAGGAAACACCAACCTCATCTAGTTAAAAAAATATGAGTGACGTGTAAAAGGGTTTGTACAAACCTACTTACAGAAATAAAATAATTTATAATTTAGCATCAGATGAAATGGCAGTTCACTCCACCTAAGTTTTGACGGTGAGATGTTTGCAGAATAGACGGACAGATATTACAGCAAATCTAAATCTGAGTTGTACACCCATTTCAAGACACATCCCCAATATTCCAGAGAAGAAGATACATCATATACCTTCATCATCACCACCCACCAGGCGGTCGGTGAAATATTTTGACCAATTTTTATCGCTTGGGTCTTCGATGCTCGTTCGAGCTCGAAACTGAATTGGTTAAGATATTGCATCGTCCGCTTGTGTCGGGGATTTCAACGAGGGATGTTTGTGCTCCGTGTGTTTATTTGTTTGTGCCCATTTTATTTAGTAGATGATCAGCCTGCTCGCTTAGCATGACCACTGTAGAAACGGAAGAAATGAAAGACAGTAGACAGATTGCAGAATGATTTTTACGGCGCGATGTCAAAAATGAAGATACGAAATGGCATGGTACCTATTGGGTATTTAATCATACCTCTAATATTTCCCATTTTGCACTCCTAAACATATTATTGAGCACTCTGATACAATGATTGCGCCTCTTTTTATGAACGTCCAATAATTCCTATTTTGAGGTCCTAAAAAACTAAATAGTCAAGTAGCTGCGATCAACGCTGTCGCTGCCGCTGTCGCGGCACTGGTCGCTTCGCTCGCCGTCCACTGTCGCGGCACTGGTCGCTTCGCTCGCTGGGCTCGCGCGCGGTTGGTCACAGTTCCAACCTTAACTAACCCGTTTGCTCCAGGTACCCTAGCTTAGTTATTGCGACCAACTGTGAGAAAACACCAGAAAGTTACAAAATGGCTCAATTATTTAAAAAAAGTGTGCAGCATTATAAGGTCAATACGTTTTTGGAGGATCAGTTAAATATTTCCCATATGCAATGTCACTTTGTCTCGTAGATATACAAGTGGTCATGTTGCGCGTGCTGGAGTTACGTAAAATATTGTGTTATGTGTGTTTGTTTGTTTGTTTCTGCAATACTTATATCGTTTGTTTGTTAATGCTGCATTGTGTGTGCTTGTTCATTTGTTTTTGGTTGCTGCAACCTGACGTGTTTATTGGTTACTGTAACATGTGTGTTTTGCTTTTGGTGTGTATTTGTTTAAGCTTGTATGTTGTTGTGATTTTTTTTGTGTTGTAACTTAAAGTGGTCGTGTTTCAACATTGTGCTTAATTTTTTTAATGATTGACTCCGAAATTAGAATAAATTCATTGTTATTACTAACTATACAGGGTGACAACAGGAAAATCTACGCGCAAACTACATGAATTAAGCTCATGACTCTAGATCCCCTTTTTTTTGAGGGTGGTCGATATCTAGGGAAATCATCAAATAACTTCTCCCGCTCTGGGCAGAGCAGGAGGGCGTGTCAGACTCTTACTGACTAAAACCCACCCGTGTTCCTTCAGTTGCCTGTGCCAGGGGCCACGGTAACCCTTTCGGACTTTCCCGCAAACCTGCAGGCATCGGCCCTAGCGGACCCCGTCATTGGTGCTGACATCTCTTTGAGGCGCGCGTGGAACAGAACGCGCCGTAGACCCCCTAGTGTAGAAATTTTACGTTGGTTATCAAAAAAAAAGTCTGCTGTTTCATAGAAAAGTGTAATACCTACGCGGTCAAAATCTATGGAACAGCTAATATTTTTTTTATTTAACCGACGAAATATTTCAACGCATAGGGTTCAGAATCTTGTACTGAATCCATGGTAACGAATTGCGAATTGATATTCCTGCCACCGTGCAGAGCTTAGTTAGCTTATAGATGAGCTTAGTTGCTTGTATCACACAGTTTTAAATGAAAGTATTACAAGGAACATTGAGTTTCGTATAAAAAACCCAACTTGTCAAATAGAGTTGAACTAAGTGATAGTAGAATTAGATTAGAATATAATAATTTTTATTATGTCCACAATACGAATTACAGATTGTAGAAATTTTACACAGGGTACTCTTTTTGCCTACTCAAATGTCCTTTCTTTGGTATTGTTCGTCGAATCGTTGAGCTCCTTGAGTCTAAGTTGAGCCGCACGATTACTGACAATTGCGTGCACTGACTGGACAGGTCCACTCAATCTGTGTGGTTCTTTCCTCAAAAGACCATTGCAGACACCGATCTACATAGCCTTCACATGATCTGACCAAGATTTTGTCTGGACTTTATTAAAAGAGACTGTGACCTCTGAGTTTGTTTCGGCCTTTCTTCTCAGAGTAGTCAGAAAGGAAACGCCAACGCCGAAAAAAATATATGATTGACGTGTAAAAGTGTTTGTTCAAACCTACTTACAGAAATAAAATCATTTATCATTTATCAGGGTGACACAAAGGGCGGTCTTAGCGCTAAAAGCGATATTTAATCATCTCTAATCTCGTGTAGGATTATTATCTTTTAAACATTCAATTGACCCCCAAAAATCTTAAGCATTTAGGCATCTGTGATCTTTTTATAATCCACTGCTAGACACTGCTAGACACAGACTGCTAGCCCTTCTTTGAGCTATCCAGACGATACTTTTTAAACAATTAGCTTCTACCCGTGACTTTGTCTGCGAAATGATACCCTAGAACACGCGGCAATACCGTAGCTTCCCATTAGCAGTTCCCTTACATATAAACTCCCAATTTTGACCTCTTTATAATATTATTTTATAGATATGTATCAGACTTTGTGGCTTAGATATTCGTCCTCCATTTTAGTCTGTTTCTGACCAGGTCCTAGGACGCGAAGGCCGAAGAAACCTCCTGGAGACAACGCTGTACCTGATGAAAAGAGACCCCGCACTGCTTTCTCTGGGCCACAACTTGCAAGATTAAAGGTATGGGTCAAGAAATCTATTATATTGTAGTGTATTACTAGGATTTTCTCTAGTACCTAACCTTTGTGTATTTACAGAATCAAACTGTGAAATGTCACAAGCACAAATAGCAAAATAAAATTAACCATTCGGCCAATTCAATATTGGTTTTGTATGGAAAACCGTGACCCGTAAATCCCGTGATGCAGAAGCCAATGGCTCAGAGAGTCAATAGTGGTGTAAACAAATACAGTTTCATTCGATTCATCGAGATACAGAGCGTGGGATTGGAAAGGCCTATGTCCAGCAGTGGTCTGCTATAGGCTGATGGTGAAACGAAGACACTATCAGTTACGAGACCACATTAAACTCAAACTCAAAGCATTTATTTCAAATAAACCAATTACAGGCATTTTTGAATTGTCAAGGGGTCGGTCAGTCAGAAAGATGAAGCTAGTTGCCCATTCCAAAGCGTAATAGGTATCTATGGAGAATAACGGGCAAGAAACTCCATGGACACTCTTTTCAATCAAAATATTGTTATACATGTGAGAAAGATGTAGAAAGACGTGCACGTTAAAAGCGGCCGTAATAAAAAAAAGATAAAAAACCATTCAGGAATTAAAATAAGCCGTGGCAGCCAAGAGATGACCAGTCCCTACTGACGGTCCGCTCACGAACATGACGTATGGATCAGTAGCATTCAGCTCAACCATTTTGAAGATAACTTAATTACCCTTTGTTACCTAGGAAACTCTCCTGAGTATTCTCTGCCTGCCACATGCAAAATTAACCCTTTTAACGCTAACCAACTAAAAAAAACACAGGTAACTCGAACAACCTTACATGGAGTGGAGAATCCACGAGCAACCTCTTAGATTATCCACTTCCCCCTGCCCTTACAATAATAATAATAATTCCAGCCTATTATTGTCCCACTGCACGGCCCAGGCCTCTTCTTATACAGAGAAGGTACGAGCATTGACCACCACGCTTGCTCAAGACGGGTTGGCCTACCCTTTTTCCATATACTCCATCATAATCAATTTTTCTAACAGACCATTTCTCTTCACAGCACGAGTTCGCTGAAAACCGCTACCTCACGGAGCGAAGACGTCAAAGCTTGGCCGCAGAGCTGGGTCTAGCAGAAGCTCAGATCAAGATCTGGTTCCAGAACAAACGGGCGAAGATTAAGAAGGCTTCGGGCCAGAGGAACCCCCTCGCGTTACAGCTGATGGCACAAGGACTGTACAACCACAGTACTGTACCACTGACGAAGGAGGAAGAGGAGTTAGAAATGAAGGCTAGGGAGAGAGAACAGCAGTTGAATAGAGTGTAGATTTTGAAGGCTGGTTGAGTTTTGATGGCGTAGTTCAGGTTGGCAGAACAAGGCACGGTCCTTTGTAATCAGAATTTGCAATAAAAACAGGTTGGTTTTGAAAAATCATGAGTTTTAACACAACTTCTATTTACATCTGTCAATGAAACCTTCTTTTGTAGCTGTGCTAACCGTTTGAGACAGCACTTAGATTTGTTTTTAGAAGCTTATCTGCAACATTTATAACTGTGCAGTAGTTCACATTTAAGGGATCCAGAACAGAACTGGCAAGCATAAAAATACTACAGAATGACTACTCCATTTTTTTTTTAACTTGGACTTTATAATTATTAGAAACGGATAGCAAAGCTGCCGTAAGAATCCCTTTTTAAAATTCTCCAAGTTAATTGATCGGTGTTTTCCGTCATTTTCAAAGTATGTGCAGTTTCTTAATAAATAATAATTAATAACTGACGACGGCATTTCATAACTACTTGAAGTTCACAGTTAGTTCCCCATGCCATAACCATTATTAATAACTAAGACCATAATTATCAGGCATAATTTTATAGCTGTGTGAAAAATTACATGTTTACCTACTTTGGTACTAAAATGAACTCAATGAAAATTTAAAACCTAAAGAATGTCTATTATTGTTGAGCCTTGTCCCGCGTTTTTTTCGAAATTGTCCGACTGTACTTAGCCTAATCACAATTTATTCGTGGTCGGCGCAACATTTTTCTTCCACACTTGCACGACACACGACTCTATTAGTCCTCACCCCCTTTCAAACTCAAAACTCAAAGCATTTATTTCAAATAAACCAATCACAGGCACTTTTGAATTGTCAAGGAGTCGGTCAGTCAGAAAAACGAAGCTTGTTGCCCATTCCAAAGCGTAGTAGGTACCTATGGAGAAGAACTGGCAAGAAACTCCATGGACACTCTTTGAAATCAAAATATTCTTACAAAGAAGTGGTTACATCGTTCATGTTGAAAGCGTCCGTAATAAAAAAGATGAAACTTCTTTCTAACCATATCATCTTTAACAAAGTCCACCCATCGTTTCTTTGTTCTTCCCCTACTCTTATAAACATCCACATTCATACTCAAAACTTTCCTCACGACATGATCCTCATTCCTCCACATTACATGCCCATGCCATGCCAACCGATCCCCAAACAACTTTTCAGTCACCGGCGCCACTTTCATACTTTCTCTCATACAGGGTAGCCGGGACATCGATGCGCAAACTGAAAGCATGAATTCAGCTCTTATTTCTAGTCGTATTCTAGCGTAGAAATTTTTCGTCGGTAAAAAAGAATCTGATTTTTCATAGAGAAGTGCAATCAATACTTACGCGGTCAAAATTTATGGCAGAACAATTTTTTTTTAAAATAACTGACGAAAAATTTCAACGCGTTCAGAAACATGCACTGATTCCATGTATACTCATTTATTTTCTATCTATTCGCGTAACCCCACGCATTTTTCATGCTATTTCAATCAAGTTGGCTGCTTTAATATTAGAAACTAGTCAGGCAGTCGATGAACATCAGAGACACACAAATAATCATGATCATTATCAACGAAAGAGTATCTTGCCTACCTTTCAAGAATCCTTTACTCATCAAAGCTCAACTGCTAATGTTAAAAGAGATCAGAAACAATCCTGCGTCCCTCTCACACTCGTCAATAGTTTAGATACAACAATAATACAACTGACGTGACACTTAATTTGTAGATGTTTTACAAATGTATTTTTTTTCTATTCGTCGTTATTGTCGTCGCAATGACGCCCGATTCCTAAAACATTACCGTTCGTTGTAAGTTATTTAATCCTCGTGTGTCCCAACATACGAGGATTTTATGGAGTTTTTTTTCAGGGTTGAAAAAAAAAAACACCTATGGTTTCCTTGAAAAAAAAAAACTGAATTTTCCAAAAATGTCTTAAAGTCGAGGGGATTTTTTGACAACGATTCAATGAGGAGAAAACGTTGTGTTGCTGAATTGCAACAATTAACAAGGATGTAATAAAATCAAAATATTGGGCTTGAATCTCTTAAAAATTCTTGATTTAGGAACCGGGCTCAAATATAAATATGGCTGCGTCATGTTACTGCCACTACCGCTTTAGCAATGCTCCTCAAAATTCTTACCCTTTATGATTAAGCTCGCAATTATGTCATAGCAAACTTAATCATCCAAAAATGTATGATAAAACCGAAGTAAATGCCTGGTGTAACTTTACTTCGGGTTTATTAATACTGGATTTAAGGTTTAGTTCAACCGATGAAAACAAAGACAATTCACCACACCACACCACACATACACCCAACCACACCACCACACACCACACACACACACACACACACACAAACACACACTAATTTTCCACATTTTCTTTGTTATTGCAAGTTAGATACATGTAACAATTCCCCAAATCACACTATAATAACATTACAGCCTATACTGTTCCCACTGCTGGGACACAGGCCTTCTCTCTGTGAGAGGGAGTGGGCCGTAATCTACCACGCGGACCCAGTGCGGGTTGGTAGATGTCATATGTCTTCGAATTTTTGTATCTAAGACATGCTGGTTTCCTCACCATGTTTTGATTCGCCGTTTCGAGAGCAGTGGTGATGAAATAATTACACAAAGTACTTGTTGCCTGTCTGGGTTCGAACCTACCGACCTACAGCATGGTAAATCGCGGCCATTATCACTGCTCAATAACATTCATGTCTCGAAAATTATAAAGTCATTTGCAGTAAATTATACCAAAACGCATTCTGTAGCAGTAACATATTGCAGATAATAATAATTATTATGTTATGGCGACGGTTTACACATAATTTTGTGTTGTTTTCTGGTCAAATACATTTGACGATTACCATAGAATTTTACTGACTAATTATTAACTTGCATTTCTTCTTGATTGTGTACACAATGGCCCGTGTTTTTTTTTTATCTTATTTTGAGTTGTTTGCGAAGATTCATGGATTTTCAATACAGGGTGAAATTTAACTCATGGGCATTATTTTGAAGGGTCATTGTACTCATCATTATGAACAACTTTTACTATCGGACCAAAAAAAACCTGAATTCACAAAAAAAATATCAGCTGTACCCTACATTTTGATGGGTTATGCAAACATAAATGTAGGGAACAGCTGTTGGTCCCATAGTAAAAGTTGTTCATAATGATGAGTACAATGATCCTTTAAAAGAATGCCCATGAATTTAATTTCACCCTGTATACGTTACAGGTTACATAAATAACTTCAGGTTTCTGGAAGTGTAAAGGCCAGTTTTCCAAGCGCGTGTAAACTGCTGTGATTGACTGTTGACAAATCATTCAACCAATCATAAGAGTTTACGCGCGCTGGACAATTTGTCACATTAATTTTTCGATAGTTTTCGTTGGAGAACCTGGCCCTACAATGGCTTGGTCAGTTTATCTTCTGCCAAATCTCAGGTCACTTTCAGAAATCTCGGTTAGTAAGAAAATAATAGTCAACTTATTTTAAGTAATATCACAGTAAAAATCGAAACTAAGGTGAGATTAAGCATTAGCCAGTGTGGACACGACCATTTAAAAAAACCCTCGCGTTTGAGAAATTAATGAAAAAATGTTTTTGTAAAAAATTATAGTCGAATCTCCCACTCGAATTGTATAAAATAAAAAGTGTAAATAATTAAAAACTTAACTGTAAGACTTAATTAACAAATTATCATTAAGTTATTTATTGTGCAATGTAGCAGTATTAGTCATTTGTTATATTTTGACAACATTTTGGAAAAACGGGCACAAAAGATTATATTAGTGGCACAAACTTGTTTTATTTTTATTTTGTATTTTTTTTCCGGATTAATTTAAATTTTTCAACGTGTTGTCAATTTATAAATGTGAAAAAAGTAGCGATTTATAGACAAATCTTATTAAAAGAAGTTAAATAAATTGGTTTTGTTTTATTTTTTTATCAACTCATTATAGAAAAAAAGGAGAGTGTGTGTATGAGCACACGATAGAAGTGAAAACTTACGATTGGAGCCGAGTACCTATACCCGATTCAGCGCCGAGTATACCCGATTCAGCGCCGAGTACACTAGCAGTGGGATTCTGTAACCATGTCACCTTGAAAACTTAGATGAAGTGAGCGTGGAGTGAGCTGTCAGTGACGTCCCACTGATGCTAGGGATTGACCAAGCATTACTTTTACAATCATAATCGAGATTTTAATAATATTTTATAAGCATAATAATTTGATTTTAATTTTATATATTTTTTTAATATTTTATATTATTTCAAATCTAGTATCAAAGTGTCTAAAAAAACCTAATTGAGTTTCTAACTGAATTTCTGTTTTGCTATTTTATTTTAGAACCCCGAAGAAAATACTAATGTTTAGCCACTTAACTATATACTTGGCTTTGAAATAATATAAAATGATCAATAGAATTTGGATAAAACATATTATTAAAATCTCGATTATGATTGTAAATGTAATGCTTGGTCAATCCCTAGCATCAATGGGATGACACTGACAGCTCACTCCACGCAAGCCTTCACGGTGAGATTTTTACAGAATCGACCGGCTGATTCAGTACCAGTACACGCGATTCAGCGTCACCGACCAACTGCAGGAGCAGAGTAGATATACCCGATTCAGCGTCTCCGACCCGAGCGTCACGGTTCAGTTTCGTACAGTGTTCAGAAAGACAGCAAAGAGCGCCTAAAAAAGTTTTCACTTCAGAAATATACATTACTTTCTTCTCGTCATGCAGCTAATTTGACATGGAGCGAATGTGTCTTATGGCTGGTATTCACCAAATACTTTAAAGCCTCCAGAGTAAGTATGTATTTTAATGAAAATAAAGCAAAAATATTGATAGAAAGAAAGAAAGAAAAATTGATTTATTTGTCACAGAAACACGTGCATACAAAAAGATAATTAACTCTAATAATTAAGAAAAAAATAACAAAGAGATCTCTAATCACGAGCACAAAACAGAAATAGTCGACAGCTGCACGTCATGACTGTGACAAGAAGGCTTCCACTCAGCATGATGCTGTGCTATGGGGGACCCACAGCACAGCGCTAATTTTCAGTGGTTACCCGAAAAGGACGTACGGTAACCAAGTCAGGTTCAATGATTGGTACTACATAAAACAAAATAAAATAAAACAAACAGTAAGCACTTAGAATACAAAGCAAACATTACATAAACAACCAATTATTTGAACAAATATTATTTGATAACATCAAAATGTATTAAATTATTAATCCACAGGTATTACCGTGCGCGCACAATTAATGTACAAAACATTCCATTTCATAGGGTAAGTATTGTTCTTCGTAACCCCGTGGCCAAGAGCTACACGCTCAAACGACACGCGTCTTACCACAGTGACTGCAGACAAAACAAATAAAAGAATTTGTTTAAAGCGTACCACGAGTCGTGCGACAGGACTTGCGGAGGGACGGACGGAAGCTGACAGGCAACAGGGATGATGACTAATTAATATTAGAAAAATGTTTGAACTAATAATGTGATTTCAAGGTCTGGTGAGTACGGTGGATGACGCAAAACTTCCAACCAACCCTAGCTCTTGTAGCTGAGAGACCGTCTGTTGTGCCGTATGAGGTCGAGCGTTGTCGTGTAGGAGCAGCGGGGACGAGCGATTAACCAAGATTGGCCGGAGATTTGCGAGCTTCTCCATCATTGTGTCCAGTTCCTCACAGTACACATCCGCAGTAATGCTGGTGCCATTTGGTAAGAAGCTGTGATGAATTATACCGGCACTAGACCACCAAACAGTGTCCATGACTTTTTTAGGGGTAAGTTTTCGTTTGGGGCATTGCCTATAGGCGCTGAACCAGGGTCTAACCAACATGATGACCGCTTTCGATTATCATAAATAATCCATTTTTCATCGCAAGTGACAATGCGGTTCAAAATCCCTTCGTTTCTGTGTCTGTTAAGCAACGCAAGGCATACGTTACCTCAACGCGATCGTCGCGCTGGCGATCGTTCAGTTCGTGCGGCACCCACTTACTTATCAAGTTTTATTGCCTTACCTTTTTGATGCAAATACCTATTGTTTTGATGCTAACGCTGAAAGCTGCTGCTAATTCAGCCGTAGATTGAGTATCGTCAGCTTCCACTATCGCCTTTAATTCGTCGTTGTTGACTTTAGTTGTTTTCAGGCGTCCACAGGGGATAATTTTTTTTAGATCAAAATTTCCTTGTTGATAGCGTTCAAACCAATAACGATTCGTGCGTTCGTTTATAGTGTTCACTCCAAACACGTAATTAATGTTGCAAGCAGCCGTTTGTGCGGCATTGCTACCGCGACGGAACTCGTATTCCATAATTACTCGTATTTTTATCGTATCCATATTGCTGAAAAAGGTACAAATGTAGTGAAAACAAAACACTAATCAATAAACGGATGACTGAATTTGAAAATAGAATTCCATATTTTTTAAATAAAATTCATTTTAACTTAGAATTTATTGCCAGCCATACATAAATTACGTTTCAAATGGCCAGTATTGTAAAACGGCCACTTCATAGATAAAGACCTATCAATATATAGTTTGCACTATTTGCAAAATATTATTTTTAGACTTTAAAGTGGTCATCATCCCTATTCCCGTATTTTTAAGAACGTTCGCATTCTAATCTGTCTCAATCTGTCAAAAATACCCGTAACTTCCCTACAGTTTTGACAAGTTTTTGACAAGACCTCAAGGCAAGGAGATGAGAATGCGACCAGATTTTGAACGTTTTCAATTATGGGAATGCGGAAGGCGCAAGACAGGGTGTTGTGGCGCAGCAGTGGACTGCGATAGGCATATGACCTTCATTCAGGTGACACTGCGCGTCTCTTGATGCAAGTCGCGTCGCTCGAGGCGGTGAACTGTGGCTAAAGGCACGAATCACTTTGTACAAATCAAATTCAAAATATTTTATTTCACATAAACCTACATGGCACTTATGGAACGTCAGAAACTAGGTGCACGGTTCCAATTGGTCGTTTCCTATGGAGGAGAGCCGGCAAATGTCACGGTTACTCTTTTAAAAATAATTGGCTTTTACAATGTTTTCAAATTACAGTGTTTATAGGTATGGGAGGACAGTGTAGGCCTGTCAAACAGGTACCTGGTACTTAACAAAATAGAAAATGGTCTACAAATAGAATATATAAGATTATATTATATAAGGTAGGTATATCTATTCATACACGAAATATCTGAAGGGGTCACTGTAGATACTCATCATTATGAACAACTTTTACTATGGGACCACACCTTTTTTTTTTTTTTTTGATGGTGGGAAATCATCAATTAACTTCTCCCGCTCTGGGCAGAGCAGGAGGGCGTGTCAGACTCTTACTGACTAAAACCCACCCGTGTTCCTTCAGTTGCCTGTGCCAGGGGCCACGGAAACCCTTTCGGACTTTCCCGCAACCCTGGCAGGCATCGGCCCTAGCGGACCCCGTCATTGTTGCTGAAATCTCTTTGAGGCGCGCGTGGTACACAACACGCCGTCGACCCGGGCCTGGTCCGTATCGGACGGCGAGCTGCCCATTGCTCGCCGTCCGCTAGCCTGGGGGTAGCCTGCCCTGTGCACAGGGTTTATTTTAAGCACAACGTGGGACTATTTTTGGCAGGTTCAACTTCAAATGCCAGTTCAGCCTTATGTTTTTCTTTAGGCCAAGAAATCCTCCTTGTTATTTCTAGTAGGTAAGATAATTACGGAGTATGGAGTTTCTTGCCCATTTTCTCTCCATATTAAACTAAGTACTTTTTAGGAATAGGCATCTAGAATCAATTTTATTTTCATGTTTTTGACATTCAAAAGTATATAACTGAAAAACAAAATTGGATCGACAATTTTTAGCTTTCTGACTAAATAAAATAAACATCATTCAATTCGTACCTATAAAAAAGTATCTATCTCCACCAAGTCAATCGCTTTCACGTCGCATTTAAAAACGCAATAAAAAAATACACCCGAAATTAAAGTTTAGCACCCGGGAATCGAACCCGCATTCCCGATTCGCGATGCCGCCGCAAGTATTTCAATAAAATCACCCCTCTCACCCCCTCCTACCCCCTAGCTGTCAGTTCATTCGCAAGACACCAAATTAAAAAGGGGTGAAAGATGAAGAAATTTCGTTAGGGGGTGTTAAATGTTTTATTTTTTTGGATTGTGTATTTGTTTTAATGTTGATTGGGGTTGAAAAATAAAACGTATTATTTCGTTGCTCGTATTAGGGCGATCTGTATAAAAAGCTTTAAATGCCGTCGTAAAGATATTAAACCAGTCAGCAACGTCGTCTTCTTCATGGAGGTACGTGCCTAGACATGGAACGACTTCGACTTCCAAAAGTTACAAAATTACTTTTACTGGATGCTATACTTATTTAGGTCATAGCTACAAGGCTATTCGAGATATATCGAGATATAAGAACCAGAAATAGGTTTGTATTTACAGGGTTATTGGTAAAACACCATCAACTAATTAAGGCGTCACTTTTTTTTTTCATTTTTCTCATCATTATGAACAACTTTTTACAAAATCGCGAAAAAAACTGCAGTTCCCTACATTTATGTTTGCAGAACTCGTCAAAATGTAGGGACCAGCTGATTTCTTTTTCGCGATTTCATATTTGGTCCCATAGTAAAAGTCGTTCATAATGATGAGTACAATTGGTGTTTTACCAATAACCCTGTATAAAGAATCCAATAATCTAACCGCTAAACTTTTGAAATGTACTTAGCCATGAGCCACGAGGACCTCAAAACATTCAAAGCTCCATTGCTATTACCTATATTAAGTTATTAAGCACGAAATCGGTCGTTTGCTACTCCGTTTCACCTACGAACACAAGATAACTTCGAGCCCCGAACTAAAAATGAATGACAACACCACTTGATAGTTATACCTACTCCGGACGTGTTCCTGCCCGTCCGAAAAACTTAATTAATCGGGTGTAGGGTTAATTCCGAAATATTAGTTCCGAACTATTTTCGGACGGGCCCGTTTCTTCGTTGACGGACTTAGCGAGTAGGCCCCTGTAGTTTCAGAAACAGATTGATTGACAAACCTATTGTTAAGAGTGATCAATCTGTTTTTTGTTAAATTCTCAATCAATAGACGCAAGTCTGTGCAGATTGCCTATCGGTAATCAATTTGCAACAATAAAAACAGTTGTAAGTAATAAAAGTAGTCAATTGTATTGTTGCAAAGAGCGCAACTTGAGTTGTTTGTTGCCATGGACTTGGTTGTCATCGCTTTTAGTAATTGATTTTCTTAACTAAACTCAAACTCAAAGCATTTATTTCAAATAAACCAATTACAGGCACTCTTGAATTGTCAAGGGGTCGGTCAGTCAGAAAGATGAAGCTAGTTGCCCATTCCAAAGCATAGTCGGTACTTATGGAGAAGAACGGGCAAGAAACTCCACGGACACTATTTTAAATCAAAATATTGTTACAAAAATTGATTACATCATTCATGTGAGAACGACGTAGAAAGACGTCCACGTTAAAAGCGTCCGTAATAAAAAAAATAAAAAACAATTCAGGAATTAAAATAAGCTAAGAGATGACCAGTGCCTATAACTGACGGCGCCCGTTCACGAACATGACGTATGAAGCCGCATCATTCAGCTCAACCATTTTGAAGGGAACTCAATGATTCAATACACACGCCACCACCAGCGACACATTTGAGTGAGCATGACTTACCCTCAGCCGCCAGGGCACATTCAAGTCAATGAAAGACGAATCTCCTAATTCCTAAAAACATCGAAATCCTATGTTTTAACTTCGAACTGTGCCCGGTAATTCCGTCCGCATTCAAGTCGGAAACATGACCCCCTAAATACGCCTAGCCAGTTGAAATACGATGAGGTGATAGAGGGTTAAACTGCAATCAATGTAGAAAACCTCTACATTGATTGCAGCCGTCTGGTCGGAGGATCCTCCATTTTCTATGGAGGTATGAGTGAACTTTACACCCTGCTCCTCGTGCCTCCATATTATCATGAGGAAACTGACATGCCCTAGATTACCTGGAACCAAAAAGCCGAAGACATGTGACATCCCGCACTGGGCCCGCGTGGTCGATGAATGCCTGTTCTCTCTCAGAGAGGAGGCCTGTGTCCCAGCAGTGGACACATTTAAGGGGACTACATGACCTAAACGCAAGTTTTTATAATGCCTAAAAGTATATGATCCACTGCAGTAAACAAAATCAGAAAAATATTCTTCAGGATATATGCTAGTTAGATAGTGTGTTGAAAACATAATACAACTAATTTGGTACGATAGAAGAAAGTCACGAAGATACATAAAAAAATGTATTTTAACATTAAAAACCATACAATCATTCTGTTTTTTTTCAGATTAATCTTCAAGCAACATATTAACGTGATAGTGTTTTCATTTGTGTCATCGCGCTTCTATTTCTTTTCTATGCAGTCCGACAGTGACCGCGCTTTTGATGTTGTTAGCCCTTTAAAGCTGACTATGCGTTTTCTATCTGTGTCTATCTTCATTATAACTAAAGACTTTATCGTCTATCAAAAACTAGAAGAAACAATTTCTCCGAACAACCCACAACATGACATTAATGACGGCACAGTTGGCGCAGTCGTTAAGCGATTGAATGCTGCGCTGCGTGTCACAGGTTCGATTCCCGCACGGAACAAATATGTGAATGACCTGCAAGTAGTTGTTCCGGGTCTGGCTGTTTGTGTATGTGAGCTTAAATGTTTGTAAACGCACCCACAATACAGGAGAAATTCCTAGTGTGGGGCAACATTAAAAAAAATACTCGCTTCTCCTCTACCGAATCAATTCGCAACAACAACAACAGTTTTGTTGTCAACTGTTGTTGAATTTAGTTCTGTTGTAAAAAAAAGCAGTTAATTTGAGAACATGCTCGAGACACGCGCGCCTCTAGCTAAAGAGGCGTTTACATGGCGGTGACATGAATAAATATATGATGGAATTGTAAATTGGTGGTTTGTTGAAAAAGTATGTCACACGGTTCTTCTTAAATAATTGTACGGGTGAAACAGTAGGTATGTAAGCAGAATTTTTTAAGGGACTACTTGATCATTATGACATTTTTTTATATATAAACTATCGAGCCGACCCTGCTTTGTACGGTTTTTTACAACTGGACAAATCATTGAGATTTCTTTATTATACGTTTAATATTAGATAATGTAATACACATATAAACCTTTATAACCTCTACGTACCTACCTCGACCTACTTTACCTTACCTTACTCTACCTACTTTAATAAATTATCTAAATAATGATGAATACCGCATCAAAATCCGTTCAGTAAGTAGTTTAGACAACGCGGTCACACAGATAGTCACGAAAAGCGACTTTAAATTATAATATGTTGAAGCGTAAAATGAAAATATTGGTAAGAAATTATTGTTAAATCGCTCATCATTTTAATTATTTTGTTGACATAAGTACTTTTAATTATGTTCATAGCTTATTTGCATTATTTTTATTCAATATGTAGTTCTTTTTTATTTGGAGTTGAATGTCGATTTTGAACCCCTTAAAATTCAAATATCTCGAAAACTATTGAATTTTGGCGATACATAATGGGGATTCATTTGTTGCAGTTTGTCCCCTCTATCAGATACTGACGGATATATGTCGAATTACAAGCAACCCTGTAGATTGACAGAGTAGCAAGATTGTCTGAAGTCTAGTTTTAAGCTCTCAATAGGTACTCAATCCGACTCAATCACTTATTGCAATCCACAAGAGTACTTAGGTGGTAACTTAAAATTTTATAAGATCATTATGGGCCCTGTTGGGCACAGAAAAAATATTAGGACAGAAATCTTTAAAAACCTATCAGTCTTCCTTACTGCCATCAGCCTAACGTTGAAACCTGCCTGCTAACCAGGTCAAGAAAAGTTAGAATAATGAAAATGAAAAACAAATAGAGCTAGAAGCCACTGCTCCAAAGGTAGGATAGAAGTAGCATTCCTAGTTATTTTGTGGTAATTTATTAGCTACATAATGTCGACGATAAGACCGTCCTACCTACTCCATATTTTAGCAATTCGTCTAAACTAAGACGAATGACTGAACTTTTATTAAAGAAATTATAGCCAAAGCCAAGCGCACATTACCAGCGCAAAGGGCCGTAACTCAACGTATTTTTATAGAAAAAAGGGTGATGCATCCCGCCGCTCGCCTTTAGTGTGCGTTTGCTCATAGAAAATGTATGAAAGCAATGTATGTATGTGTGAGTGTGTGTGTCGATGGAGGATTTTTGCAATGCGTTTAAATGCAGCGCAGCCTGCCCTAATCTGCTTTAGCCTTTACTAGTTTATTACTCACCTCATCACACGTACTGGTCCTCCATAAAACACTGCAATGCAAAGACAGCTTTACAAACAATATCTAATTAAAAATCCACAAGTGATTCCCACATTTTTCACCCATACAAACCCGGCTTAATCTCTAGGGGTGTCGAAATTCTTGACAGTAACCTATCGAGGGGGTTGACAACACCCTATCGAACTGAATTTGATTACAAGTCGCGACTTTATTTTTAACATCCCCCTGTGTAAGGGTGGATTTGGATTGTCTTATTGCGATTTTTTCACGGTTGACAGCTTTATTGACTTTTTTTAAAATGTTATTTGGGTGGCTTAAGCAGGTTTCTCATCCCATATCTTCTGCCTGCCTGTTCCCAACTATGTTAATGCGGCTGAATACCAGTATTTTACATGGAGCGACTGCCTATCTGACCTCCACAACCCAGTTACTGGGGAACACGATACCCCTTGGTAAGACTGGGTATCAGACTTTTGGGCTTGTGACTACTTACCCGTTACGACTGCCAAAGATCTAGGAATGACAGCCGGGACTAACGTGCTTTCCGAGGCACGGAAGGGTCTCGGTATGTAAAGATGGTCACCCATGTTTGTACTCTCCGTCACTTGTCCCTATAGGTTCATTAGAAAACCAGCGTCAGACAGCATCTGTCTGGCATTAATGCTGAAATGATCCTTCTTGGCGCAGCCGTGAGACACACACTACTTATTGTTGTTAAAACATTATTTTCACTTTTTATTTTGTTATTTGTATTCTGTGTTGCACGAACTGTGTCCAAATAAACGTTATTCTTTCTTTCCATCCACGAATCGACCGCGTGAAGCGTAGCTTACTTAACCCTTGATCGACTAGTGCGGCCGTTTTTATTTGGCCATGAACTCCTCTTATTTTTTTTCAAAAAAAAAAAAAAAAAAAAAAAAAAAAAAAAAAAAAAAAAAAACCCGAGTCGATTGGTTGGTTCCCGAGCTTCTGTGTATAATCTGTTAAAGATCCACGAATGACAGCCGGGACCATCGTGCTTTCCGAGACACAGAGGGGTCTCAGTACTCAGTATGTAAACATGGTCACCCATCCACGGACCAACCGCGGCAACCGTAGCTTAACCTGATCGATCGACTTATGCGGCTGTTATAACTTAGCCACGAGCCCCTCATAACATTGGCACCCATACCCTTCAAACTACGGGATAATTACGTAAGACACTAACGGTAGCAGTGACTTTTATTTTGACAGTTCAACAACATTCATTGCGTTATTTACCTTGTTGAGCAGACACATTTTTCGAACAAATTATTTATCTATAAAAGTACTCCAACAGCTTCTGTGTATAATATATCTTAATACTATAAGCGACAATAACCTCGGACTTCAATAAAATAAAATAAAAACGCCTTTTATTTCATGCATCGAAAAATATTTTTACACACCTACTTAAATCGATATTCTAGAACTTTGTAAGTAGCCTCGGACTTACACAGCCGCCAATTACGGGATCACCAGCAATCTCAGAAATTCGGTGTACCAACCTAAAGCTGATAAAATAGTGACGAGATCGACTATGCATCGAACATGAATTTGCAAAAACCGTATTTCTTCGAGAGGGTTTAAAACCAGAACCTGTTACCTGCTTAAAAGGGATCCCTAAACCTGCCATAGACAGTTATTCAGTCACATCTTGACTAATAGGCTCGCCCCCTGTTACTTGGGACTTAAGGATAACCGGTAAAATGTAGGTGTAGTGCCTAGCCTTTGATAGACTAGAAATGGACCAAAAGGCTAGATCGTAACCTCCAATGAAAAACTACGGCTTCTCTGCCTAGCCTTTAAACCGAACTTTAGCTTGAACATATTAATTACCAATTAATCAACGTTCAAACTTAAGAGGAACTATCTATCACGTCTTGAATAACAAACTATAAAAAAAGTTAAAAAAAAAACCCATACAGGTGTCAAAAATTAATCGGACTGAGTTGAATGACCTTTTGACGTCAGTATAAAAATTACCGACCACCCACGACGAACGCGCTGCACTAAACCACTTCGCGACAGCGGGTATCTGCATCTCTTTCTCCCTTAAAACATTCCTTTCATTTCTCTGTACAAAAAAAAGAGATAGCTACACTTTGCTGGCTGCGTTCGACATTCGAATATCGTTCGAAACGCATCTAACATAAGTTGAGCTGTCAGTTAGAACATTCATTCAATAAAATGAGGCCTATTGCAATGGTTTATCGTCTATTTTAACTTGACCCGTTCTACGGAGTATCTTGTAGGTTTGTAAGGATCTACCTATAATGAACACTACCAGTTTAAATTGAACTGAGCTTTAGAACATTCAAACAGAAATCAGGGATCTTTCACTATGGTTTCGGGGTTAAGACAGATTGACTTTGGTATTACACTGTCGTTTAGTTTCGATCTAAGTATCGGCCATCACATAATCCTTGTCTATGGGTTTCTTTAGAGGCGATTAAGTGGGATCTTATCAAGTGGATAGATGGAATTTAACTGGTAGTTAGGAAATCACCAATTCGTAAAACAAGAACTGTTATTTCGCCATTATTGTTTAAAATTTATCATTTATTTTGCCGTAAGATCCTCAAGCAAATCACAATTTTTGCCATAAGATCGAATGCTTTTTTATGAATAGGGTTCTATTTTCGGTAGAGGACGTTTAAAGGCTAGTTCAATGACAGAGATATAAGTACATTTAAGCATATTTTAACCAACACGAGACATTTTTAGCGGTTTCGGCTGACACGAGGAGCGAATTTACCATTTTTGTCCTAATATTGTACGTTTTTTTGCAAATGGAGGGTTCTATTTTCGACAGTGGAGGTTTATATGATGGTTCAATGACAAAGATATACATTTTGGCCAATACGGGGAGCGTTAACAATTTTGGCTTGGTATCGGACGATTTTTTTGGTACCTAAATGTAGAGACCCTATGTTCGACAGTAAAAGTTTTTGGCTGGTATGACGAAATTAGGATATTTTTTATACTAACAGGTTTTTTTAAGTCTTTAAACGCAACTTCTATCTTCTTTCTCCTACCCTGCTCTCTGTGTCCCAAACAATGCAGCCGTAGCGAAGTGGCGAAGTTTTGGGCCAACAAAATTAATACACCATCCGGCCATCGCACGACGAAGATGAAGACTTGAACTTACTAAATCGTATTATTTACGAAAGAACAAATTTTCTGGTCAGTATTTTATGCAACATATTTATGAAAAGAAAGGAAGTTGATTCATACTCAAGACTATAAAAGAAAAATATCAAGACTTTAATGTCTCTGGACAGGTTCTCATGGCGAGGCCTACACATTTATATTTTTTTTTTAAAAACTTGTCTATTTTTACATCCAATTTGCATAAACTAAATTAATTCTCCTATCTATGGTACTAGAGTACGTACGTTACGTACGTAAAGGGCTATCTTCTGGCTGGCACCAATCAATTTAGCAAGCATGGTGATTTTGGCAAAATCACCAATACTGACTGGTTTATTATACCTATGGCTTATTTTCAGCTCTATAGTTAATGAAGGAGGTTTAGCAGCACTTACTGAGGTCTGCCCGCAGATGTGTGACCATTATTGATTTATCGAGCGAGACCTTTCAGTGGCTGAAAGAGCAGTAGGTAGAGTACCTATCAGAGTTAAAATGTCGAAAGATCATGATATTCGTTATGCATAGCCAGCCAGCATATTTTATCATTTTGAAGTATAAACTAATCATCATGGTGGTAACGGGGTCTGCGGGGCTGACTGTCTGGGGTATCTACACTTAAGTATCGTCACTCTAGGCACCATCTCATCATCTGCCTGCCTTTCCCGACTATACTTGAAGCTGACCCCAACAGCTTCAAGTCTAACCGGATGCAGCGGTTTTGTACATGGAGCGACTGCCTATCTGACCTCCATAACCCAGCTGTTTGTTGTTTCTATTTAATAAAATAAAATAAAAAAAACTAAAGTAAGTAGGTAATAAATAAATCTGAGAAACTTATTACGGGTTTTATTTTTCATCTAAATATTCATTTATAGTGTAATAAATGTACTTCTACGGCATACAAAAGAATTCCAGAAATTTCGCCTACACTCCTAGACGAATTAAGTACCATACGATATTTGGAGGATTGGATCGAATTCAGTCGATACGATCGAATCGTATCGTAATGCTGCAAGATTCGTGCAGCTCTAGACTGTTAGTGACAGTATCAATTTGTATTTTTCATGGAATTAGTACATGGAACTAGCTGTCGGCTTTTGGGGCTCCTGACTACACGTAACCACAGTCTAAGATCTACGAGAATGACATCCGGGACCAACGGCTTAACGTGCTTTCCGAGGCACGGAGAGGTCTCGAAATGTACATATAGCTCGCCGTGCCTCGGATGGATCACCAACCGCGGCAAGCGTAGGTTGAACTTCGGCCACCCCGTGCAGCTATTAATATTTAGCACCGAGCCCCGAACATTCTAACGATAGGATAATATAGCACAATGGTCTTACTGCAGGAGGCTCTATACTATGTCCTGATATTCTGAATTATTTTGTGGTCAGCATCCAGACTTGAGACTGGAAGCCGACCACAGCATACTTCAGATTAGAATGCCCAAGATAAGACAAGCCCTTATCCGTAATTTGACAGCTGGTAGTAGCGACTGTTTATAAAAAATGCGAATGCATGCAAAATTTATGTGGGAAAATTTATGAATAATAATTATTTATTTAGACGTGTAATATCAATGCGAGGAATTTTTGTAAATGCGCTGCGCAAGCGCCAATCAGCGGGCAGGGGTGGCAACAACGAGAATCCTTAGTTAAAATTATTTGTGCTAAATGATGTTAAGATTGTTTTGTCAGTATTTTTTTCACGACTAAACTAAAATTGGAAAAAAGTGGGGATACTTTCATACCTAAAATGTATTTAAGAATATTGAAAAAGAACTGGGAAGGTAATGCAATCGAAGCCACTGCAGAAGACAGGGCACCAATAAGGAAATATCAATTAAAACTTCCTAAATCGATCGGTAATCGTTTTTTTTCCTAAACTGAAATACATAGTCTCACTTAGTAACGTTCTTTGTTTGTCCAGCATTAATGAAAGGCGACGGTTAGCGACACACTGATTTATTGATCATAACTTATCAATCTACCAGCCACCATACAAATATCACACAAACATCGTCACAATTTGCTTGTGTATATCAACCAAGGAAAACCTCAATACCGCTTTTCATAAAAGACAAAAAAAAAACACAATTCCTCACCTCGCCAACCCTACTCCCTCAACCAATCAGCGTCGCCGGCGCCGATCTATCACCGCGGTCGGCGCGAGCGCAACCAAAATAAAAACAAACAGCGCGCGATCTGGGTGGCCCACAGGTTATATATCAATTTACAATATTCACTTTTAATCAGTTTAACTTGAGTTAGCAAGCAACTGAGTCAGTTAAAATAAGTTTTTGTGATGTTAATGCAATTTAGTGTGCGAAAACGGTGGGTTTGTAGTCGAAAAACATGAGGTTTTGTGATGCACGAATGATGATATGAGGGTCGTGAGTTCGAACCCAAGTAGGCACTTTACTGTGTGTAAATTATTTCATCACCACTGCTCTCAAAAAGGTGAAGGAAAATATCGTGAGTAAACCATGTTCTAGAACCAAAAATTCAAAGACATGTGACATCCACCAATGCGCACTGAGCCCGCGTGGTGGATTATGGCCCACTCCCTCTCGCCGAGAGGAGGCCTGTGTCCCTGCAGTGGGAACATTCTATGCTGATTATGCTTATGCTCACATATTTTAAAAGTTATCGATTTTTATAACCGACCTGCTTTCTTTGCGGCCCAGTCTATATAGATAAGTCCAGGTTTCCTCACGATGTTTGCCTGGGTGAAGGAAAATTGTTCATGCCCTGGTAAATATATTCGCCAGTCAACCCAGAGGCAGCAGGTCTAACTGCCCAGGGTGTACCCTAAGTATAGCCAATCGTAGGAGCTATTTCAATGGACCCCAATCAAACTTCTGCCAAGTTATTAAATTCCTAAAAAATAATTGTGTCTTGATTTTGATTTATTGTCAATCAGCCCGTTACCATATTGGGACTGACTAATATTTTTATCTCGGCATGACCTGCAAATTGTGCAATTCAGCTGCATCTAGATAAACTGGAAGCTGACCCCATATAGTTCTGGAAAGGCAGCCAGATGATGATGAGCCACAATACCGAGGAGTTCGCCGACGCGTTGTCTGTCAAACTCAGTTTCATGTGCTTCTTCTTCGTTCTGCGTACTATTTACATCGTTCTCCCATTTAATTATAAATTCAACATTAATGATGTAACTAATATTTATGTTACAATATAATTCAAAAGAGTGTCCATGGAGTTTCTTGCCCGTCCTTCTCCATAGGTACCTACTACGCTTTGGAATGGGCAACTAGCTTCATATTTCTGACCGACCGACCCCTTGACAATTCAAAAGTGCCTGTAAATAGTTTAATTGAAATAAATGCTTTGAGTTTGAGTTTGCCACAGGGACTTGAGACTGTAAGTTTCATACCACACCAATACCTGTAAAACGAATGCTGGTTGGCGGTAAAGTGCAGGCCATACTGGGAACGAATATGTTCGTTTAGCGTTGTTCATGTAGCTACCGCGTGTTTGCATACTTATTTATTTTATCTATTTATTAAGGTACACCAACAGCTTCTATGTCTAATCTAACTTAAGTACTTTAAGTAACAATAGCCTCGGACTTACACAGTCGCCAATTACAGGATAGTCAGCAATCTCAGAAATAGGCGATAATACATATAATAATAATAAAACTAAAGGCTCTAGAATTTAGAAATTATGGCAAAATACATATTAAACTTAAAATTTATAACAAAAAGGAAAATAAAATTACAAGACGAACAATATTGCAATGTTGCCCACTTAGGTACATAGGACTAAGGCACAAACAATATAAATCGAAATTAAAATAAACATGAGATCATAGTGGACAGTATAGCTTCTAAAATAAAGTATAAAAAGGTGAAGAGTTTCCAAAATATACCAACTTAACAAATTATTAGATTGCGTTTTTCGGGACTTCAGTATTTTGGCTTCCGGTTCACACCGCGAACTATGAACCGGAGTTTGAAAACACGCAGAAGCTTCGTTCCCAGCGTGGCCTTTTTTTTATTGATGGATGGAAATCATCAAATAACTTCTCCCGCTCTGGGCGAAGCGGGAGGGCATGTCAGACTCTTACTGACTAAAACCCACCCGTGTATCTTCAGTTGCCAGGGGCCACGGTAAACCTTTCGGACTTTCCCGCAACCCTTTTCGGGCTTTCCCGCAACCATTTTCGGAATTTACCACAGCACTTTCCCAGTGTGGCCTACGCTTAAAAATGGACGAGAATTTTCAAAAGAACTTGCTAGGCTCTTTCGCTTGGTTGATAGATTAATGAAGCTTATATAAAATACTGAGGTTAATTGAGGTTGCTTTTATAACTTAACCGTGACTGTTACAAATATGATTTCTGCTGACCATTGATTCGGTTAGGCTGTTGGCACACCAAAAGCTATGCGGTCCTACATTACTTTCGGTGAAAGAATGCATCGTGAAGACTAGACGAGACTGTGAGTACCTCTGAAAGTGTGACACTGACAGTCCGACTCTACATTTCATTAGATTTCATAGAATAATTATTGCAGTTTCAATCACACTAAATTAGTTGCAAAACACATGGGCCATACCTGAGTGTCGACTCGTTTCTCAGCTTCATTTTATTTGAACAAATCATATAAAATTATTATAAACCAATAATATTATTAGGAATGTTAGCTAGTCTAGATTTTATTATTTATTTATTTTTTAGTGTTAATTATTACTCTGTTGCCAGGCAATCAATTAGAATTTCTATTTTGCACGATGTAATTAATTATTACTTACGTATCTAGTGGCGCTCATTATCATATTTTATTTTGCTAATATGCGGATAATGTAGTGGGCTGCAATATTGTTAATATTTTGTGTTATCTGTTCCAACCCATATTGTAGAAAGAAAGAAAATAAAGAAAGAAAGAAAACAAATTTATGTATTTGACCCAGGTTAAAGCACACAATATTACACAAAAACAGACAAACAGAATGTGCTGTAGCTATTTATTGTCCCTGAATAAAAGAAAATAAAATGACGCTGATCAAAGCTTGTCTAGCCCTTCCCTCCATAACTTAAAATCCTCACCACCTAGCCAGTAAGCCAAGGTGGTGATCATTACTCGTTCTATCTCTGTACATGAGAAGTAGCCACTTTTCTCTTTGTCAGCCAGGCGGCTTCGCACGCGTTGAAGTCGAAAATCATCTCACGGGCACGTTATATCGGGATAAAATGTATCCCATGTCCTAACCCAGGTCATATTCTACCTGTGTGCCAAATTTCATCGGAATCCGTTCAGGCGTTAAGGCGTGAAAAGAGATCAGACATATAGACAGACCGAATTACTTTCACATACAACGTGTAACATAATTAACGCAAGACCTCATACACCCCAATTAGAGTATTGAGTTAAAAGCATTATACAATGACCAAAACAATTTTTTTTAAATCTAACTATTATTATTAAGAAAATCGTGTTGACCCCAGCATTACTTTATGCATTTAAAATTGAGTCTTATTGCCTTGCAATAAGATTTAATTTTCTTTGGCTTAATCAGCGGTCGGTATTGCAAATACATAATTTTTGAAAAAAATACCTATATTAATAGTTACTGAAATGGATTCAGTAGTCAATTATGAGCAAACTACTTTCAGGACTGGTGTTTATTCTGTTACACCTTGTATAGATTATTAGATTTGTTAAAGATCTCGTTCTGGCCAATCGTTAACATCGCCTCGCAACCGCTAAGCTTCCACTACCCACAATCTCCAGATCTTATCTCAACTTCAGATCAATTAGATCGATAACACACCTTTGACAACCTCCATGTTTGACAGTTTTGACAGGTTTGACAGCTCTGACAGTTCTGACAAGTGTCGTGACAAGCGCGTGCTAGCATGTAAGCAATTATTGTAACATGCTTCGTGTGTTTATGACTTTATGATGGTAAGCAACGGGTGGGCAGGCTTGGATTTTGATGGGTGACCGGGGCTAAGCAAGTAGGTTAGTTGTTGAGGTTATACTATATCTTTTGAATGGGATATTGATCATCACACTTGATAGATGGAGCTGTGGTCGCAGTTTGTTTTTATCAGGAAACTGGAGGACCCTATTGCCCATAGGGTAGGGCAAAATTTTATTTAGATTTTTCCATTTGGATAGTCTTAGCAGCGGCCAGGTGAATATGGCAATAGGCTAGCCCGTAAAGGCTCCGTCAAAAAGGCGCGACACGCGACGCGACACAAAGGCACTGCCTGTCGCGCGACGAGCGGTGTCATAGCGTCGCGTGCGATTCGCGTCGCATGTCGCGCCTGTTTAAAGGAGCTTGAACACATGGAACATTGGCGACATGTCGGGACAGAATGTCCATACCTTCTTATACTTTCGGGTAAAACAGGAATGATGTTATTGTACATACCTATAAGACATAAACTCAAGCCTTCTTCCCATGGGGGTAGGCAGAACATAGAGAACGCCACCTGCTAAGCTCCTTACTTACCTACTCCTTACCATAATCACACATATAAACTGGCCCTGCAGTCTCGACATAGTTAGCAATTGTTTTCGGTTGCTAAGTCCTAACAATCCAGATGTAACGATATTGGATTGTTAGGACTTAGCAACCGAAAACGATTGCTAACTATGTCGAGACTGCAGGGCCTGGGAGTTGTGATGTGCGATTATGGTTTAGATACGGCCACAAAATTAAAAAAAAATATGCCCGAGAAAGTTTGATTAATTCTCTCGGGAGTGTCCTAAATAAATATCACATTTTTTTCTTGTATTTGAGTGTGTGACTCTTCAAACGCTCAAATACAAGAAAAATTGTGATAGCCCTCTGAAGTATGATCACAAATTAATTATATGTTTTCACACCAAACCCCGAAGTCCCAATATCATATGAAAAGTTATTTCGAACTTGGAACACTACAGTGCGAGCGAGACAATAACCACTTTCTTCGCGATTAGAAAGAGATGAAACTCGCAGAGGTCATAGGTGGACGCGTGAAATGGGTATACAGAAATCGTAGACGTGCGAAAGAGATAGAAGTTGCGAAAAGGATATTGTTAAGTGAAAAGCATAGATTATTTGGTGACAGAAGTGATGAACAATATAATGTTGGTTAGTATTTTTATTTACTGCATGGCAAAGGCCTCTTCTTACACGGAGAAAGAACCAGCATTAATTAAACTTTGTTTATAAATAAAAATGGAACGCTGTTTGTTATTAAGCGCATCACTCGAGAGCGGCTTTACCGATTTGACATTTATTTTTGTTTTAAAATGTTAAATATATGTACCTATATTAAAAAACAAAAACAAATACTTTTGACACTTGAAACTTGAGACCTTAATAGATGGCTCGGTAGATGCTTCGTTCCAATCTGGTGTCCCATGACACTTCCCAGCTTTTTTTCTATGGGATTTTTGTATGAAATCTTGGGCACGACAACGTCAGAAATGATCTAATAGGTATAGAGTGTTCATGGAGTTTCTTGCACGTTCTTTCCCATAGGAATCTACTACGCTTTGGAATGGACAATTAGCTTCATCTTTCTGACTGACTGCTTTGACAATTGAAAAGTGCCTGTAATTAGTTTTATTTAAATAAACGCTTTCAGTGTTTACAAATCACAAGATTTTGTCATGAGATGAATAGCAACATACTGCGATCACCAATCTGCCAGACGGATATTGTGAAGAAAATAAAACTAATTATATTACAGCTGTAAAATCTACATTAATAAAATGATTATAGAGAGGAAAACATTGTGAGTTTGTATGCAGGGGGTAATCTGCGAAACTACGGATCCTAATCCAAAAATTCTTTCACTAATGACAAGCTACAGTATTTCCGAATGTCAGAGGATACATTTTATGTTAAAACAAGAGATTCGCGGACAAAGTTGTAGATAAAAGCTAGTATTTACTGACATAAATCATATTCATAACATAGCTGCTGTATTAAATAACACTCGACCAAAACAAACATTCATCCCTCGTCCCAAAATACCGGCACGTGCCGAACTAAAGCGATCCCTAAATCTGTTCACTACCGTACCGTTACCGTGTCTAGGAACGCCCCAAATTACGGTCCGAGACCAATTCATCAGTTAAACAACGAAACAATACAAGCATTTTTTGGCGCGTAGCCAAATCGCGGATCTAAGGCCGCCATCTTGTTTTTGCAATACAATATTTGTGTGACAATTTTGCAAATGTTTACCGACAACGGGTCTGTCCCTGTCAATGTCATTCAGGTGCCAAAAGATTCATGTAGCACTCTTAAGAGCGTTTATACCTTAAGAGTGGCAACGTCGCAATTTAGTGTCATATTTCGTGGTTTTCAATTGTTATCATTTAATCGGAGGCTCTATATTTTAAAAATCTGTTTAATTAACTTTTTAGAATTATGTGAATACTGTGTAAAAGGTAAGAAATCGTTACGTTTACATTTCTATTTATAGGCAAATAATACATTGGAAACTTGCAGGGCGTTATTTTCATTGTAAAATAACTGTAAGCATTACGGTTACTTACTTTTTAAACACTTTCACGTAATTCTAAAAAGTTAATTAAACAGATTTTTAAAATATAGCTCCGATTAAATGATAAAAATTGAAAACCACAAAATATGACACTAAATTGTGACGTTGCCACTCATAAGGTATAAACGCTCTTAAATACCTATTGTTGACCCCGTTGTGCTCTTAAAGGTCTTTTACTAACCATAGAGAAACAAAAGAATTACGAATTAAATAATTATTAAATTTGAATAATTTGCCATTCCAAAAATGTTGTTTCCTAGTTGATAGCAAAAGTGCTGAAAAAGTAACTTATTCTAGTTGCAAAAAAAAAACATTTTTATACCCAAAGAACACCTTTTAATATAATAAATAATTACTAATTGTAGACACCGCGAACGCCGTCTTTCTAAAACGCATTCAGTACAAACGATTTCTGTATACAAACTCCTTTTTCCAACACGAAAACGTACTTAAAAACTTCAAAAAGAGCTTCATTTCAGCACTCAAGCGCAATCAAAGTACTTCAGATCTATGATAGAACAAATTAAGCGAATCTTTAACAATCTACACTTACTCTTTGACAACCAAACTTTGCGAGAAAGCGAGACAGCAATACTCCAGAATGTGAATGTTAGAGCGAGATGGCACGTCCTGTTTAGACCACCCAAGTCGCCGCTTGGCATCCGACAAACTATTCGACTTCGCCATTATAATCTTGATAGTTTTTTTTAATACATTTTTTTACGTTGTTTATTTTAATAAGCGAATTTTGATGTGCAATCAACAGGCACAATTGGTTTAGGCAAGTCCGGGTTTGATTCCGGTTCAGGATTTGTTAGTTTTCGGAGGTGATTATTCTTTTTAATTGAGTTGTTTTTAACTTTATAATCAACTAGCGACCCGCCTCTGTTTCACACGGTTCTTACGAATTGACCAAACATCGAGATTTATTTATTAAATGTCAGCATAATATATTATTAATGTATTACACACTTAGGCCTTCCGGAATTAATCTTCTTTATGATCGTGAAAACTGCATCACAATTCGTGGCGGGTTTTAAAAGAACATCGCGGTCACACAGATAGAAGAACTTTAATTTATAATAAGTATATAGAATGGGAAAAATGCTGTGCGTTCTACCATTTATCATTGACACCTCAAATTTTTAGGTAGGTACTACTCAAAACCTTTGATAATAATGACGAAAAGTGAATATACCTGGTTAAGTCACTTTCGAAAAATTATCTCTGACAAATTACCGCGGTCTCTGGGGCAAATAGTATTCTATTTTTAGGATATAAATTATTTTGCCTAAGGAAAAACAGGGCTTATTCCTAGCTGCAGATTGTAAAGTATGCAGATTTTTTTTTAGTAATTATTAATGTTTTATAAAGTGCCTTAGTCATTGCTCCATTGTCGCCTACGGTTATTATTTAAATGAATGCAGTGTTTATCACGCACACAATAATAAAGAGTTAATTTAATGAAAGGAGTTTTAACCATACAAATAAGTTTGGAATTAGTTTTGCAAATATTTTATTGAACTCCTTTGCCGACATATTTAATATATTTATAGTAATATAAAGCTTAGCTATTAAGGTATGCAAGCGATATATTAATAATAGTATTTTTAGATAATTAGAGGCATGGTCCTAATATTCTTTAATTAACAAAAATAAATGGAACTTCTTTCTTTTGACATATTAAACCAAGAGGATAAGCAGCGTCCTCTGTCTTATAATAAAGATAAAATTCGAGGGATCCCAAAGTCAAAGTCAAATCATTTATTTCAAATAGGCACATAAAAGGCAATTTTGAACGTCAAAATTTACAAAAAAATTGAATTGATTCTAGTTGCCCCTTCTAAAAGGTATTTTCGTATGGAGATCCTGATGGATGATTAATTGTACGTTTATTCATAAGAATCATTGAGCCTAAAGGTCGAAGGAATCCGCTCGACGCGGGACGCACACGACCGAAACATATGATCACGCTTAGGGCCGATGTCCAGGAGCGGACGTCTTACGGCTGAAATTATGAAATGATTGAGCCTAAATATGAATGTTCGATACCTGATAATAAGTATGATAAATAAACGGTAAAATGATTAGTCATTCAATTGGACTCAAGTATCAAGTAAGTAGGTCGTAGTTATACGGTTGTAATAGTCCAGAGGTTTGCACCAATACATTTTTTGATCTCAACCAATGATTGTACTTGTACAGAACGATTTAGTGTGGAAACATACGGGCGGAAAGTTTGTGCGGGCCCGTTGTGCCTTTGGCAGGTGAAAATAAATGTAGGTAATGAAAGATTTTCACGATAACGTAATACTAAGAGTTTTATCCTCATTTTCATTATGCTCTGGGTTTTTAGTAGGCTGGAAAAGAATTTAATTAATATAGCATCGGCATTTAGAAGAGTTTATCCTCTAGATGGGCAATTTACCACTTTTCTAGACTTAAATTATAAAGAGGTAAAATTTGTGAGTTTGTATGTAGGGCGTCGTAATCTTTAAACAAACTGATCCGATTCAAAAAATTCTTTGACTACTGGGAACCTACAGTGTGGCCGTGCATCATAGGGTATTTGATGTTATAAACAAGAAATTGCCATTATAAAAGTATCTAAAAATAACCGCTCCTCCCCCGCCCCAACTCCACCCCCGTATATTTCCACAACTGAATGTTTGCTTAGCGCCTCCTTAGTACATTTTTAATCCAAAGTATATGATTGATAATCGATTGATGTGGGATGCTGAGTGGTCCATCAGATGTTAATGGGTTGCATCCGCTAAGCATTAGAATGTTTGTGGCTATTAAGTAGTTATTAGCGGTAAAGAGAGCAGCTTCGCTCCTGTTCACAGCTAAAATCAGGGGGTAATTCCCGCATTCTAATCTCAGTTTCAATATGTCAAAAATACCTCTAATTTCCCTACATTTTTGACAAGTTTTTGACATTGATTGTCACTGAGATGAGATGCGGCGACTAGGTTTTTAACGTTTTTAATTACATTACCGTCAAACGGGGTGAATAGGCATGCAGGGGTGAATAGAAACGAAACTTTAAAGGGGATTTTAACCTTGAAATAATTTAGTTTGACCCCAACAAGAGCACTTAATCGTTAATTATATTACAATAAACACATTAAGAGTCCTTTTTGGAATAAACTATATTATTTCAAGGTTAAAATCCCCTTTAAAGTTTCGTTTCTATTCACCCCTGCATGCCTATTCACCCCGTTTGACTGTACTGGCCTTCTGTTTTCTCGTGTTCCAATTTCGAAAAAAAAGTCAATGAAACTTTTTTTACATTTTTGTTTTGCTGTGAGATTGATTGAAGTCTGCAAATTTTTAAAGATGATATCATTACAAGCCGTGCCTCCGATGAGATTTCAGATTGGCAAATCAATGATGACCATACAGTATACAAACATCCCCTTTAGGGGTTTTTTTATTTTTTTATTCTTCCTTTTAATACCGTCTCATGCCGTATACCGTGTCGTGTCGTGTTGTTAACTGAAGTGGCAGTGAGCAGGGCACATTGCTCGCAGAACAGATGGCCGATAGGACTGAAAGGATCAGCTGATCGATTCTGTAATAATCTCACCGTGAAGACTCGCGTGGAGTGAGCTGTCAGTGTCATCCCACTGATGCTAGGGATTGACCAACGTTACATTTACAGTCATAATCGAGATTTTAGTAATATTTTAATCCAAATTCTATTGAACATTTTATATCAATTCGAAGCTAGTACGTAGTTATGTGGCTAAACATTACTATTTACGGGGTTTTAAAATAAAATAGCAAAACAGAAATTCAGTTAAAACTCAATGTTGTTTTTTTTTGACACTTAAATACTAGCTTTGAAATAATATAAAATTATCAATAGAAGATGCATAAAAAATATTATTGAAATCTCGATTATGATTGTAAATGTAATGCTTGGTCAATCCCTAGCATCAGTGGGACTACACTGACAGATCACTGCACGCTCACTTCACCTAAGTCTTCACGGTGAGATGGTTACAGAATCGCACTGCAGGAGTGACCCCGCGTACTGGAAGACGTAGCGATGGAAGGGCTCCCACTAGGTGGACCGATGACCTGGTGAAGGCTGCAGGAATCCGCTGGATGCGGAAGCAGAGAACCGGTCGAAGTGGCGATGTTTGGGGGAGGCCTATGTCCAGCAGTAGACATCTTAAGGCTGAAATGATGAATAACGTGTCCACCTTCGTTATAATAGGTACTAGCTTCGGCCCCATCCCACCGCGTCGTATCGCATCGCCCGACCGCGCTGTAACCTAGTTTACGCTTCTTCTTTCTGACTCCTTTTAATTTTAGCTCGCCTCCTAAGGGTCGAAGCGTGATGAAAAATAGCCAATAACCGTCCTCAGGAATTGGGTTTTTTGACTAATTGATATTTTGAACTCCGACAATATACAGAGGGGCTCGTGACTAAGTAATTCTGCCGCACGGGTCCATCGATCAGGTTAAGCTACGCTTGCTGCGGTCGGTCCGTGGATGGGTGACCATTTCTACATACCGAGACCCCTCCGTGCCTCGGAAAGCACGTTAAGCTGTTGGTCCCTATTGTCATTCATAGATCTGTTACAGCCGTTGCGGGTAGTCTGAAACCCGAAGGTCTGACAGGTCTTAGTAAGGGGTATCGTGCTACCCAGTAACTGGGTTACTGTTAGAATACTGGTATTCAGCTGCCTCCAGTTACCCTGGCAACTTCACTGAGGTGGTTTTCTTTTTTGTTTTAGATATACGCAGTTTAATTTGTTGTCGTCTTCACCACAAGATGGATATCCCTAAAGAGAGTTAATGTTTGGGCAGTTTTATACAAATAAAACGACCCTAAACATGACCCTTTTTTCTCTCATCAAAATATTATCATAGTGCCTCTCTAGTACATTTTTAATCACTAATAGTTATTGATAACTTTGATTGATGTGGAGAACAGTAAGTAACCGCTAATGGGAACTTAAACATCCGTTTTAATACTTAAGTAGCGACTCCATAAACGAGAGTTCACTATTAATAAAATCTGGGTCATGGTTTGGTGAGAGTTAGTATGGCTGCTGGAATGAGCTAGGTTTGATTCCCCGGAAGTCTTTTGGGAGACTATATTTTTCGTTATTATCAGAAACTGGCTAATAATAATTTTCGTCTGAGTATTATTGACAACTTAAGTTAATGTAACTTTAACTTTGAGTACCGTAAAACGGGGTTAACAGGGATGCAGGGGTGAATCGGGAGAGGGTTACCGTGGCCCCGGCACAGGCAACTGAAGGAACACGGGTGGGTTTTAGTCAGTAAGAGTCTGACACGCCCTCCTGCTCTGCCCAGAGCGGGAGAAGTTATTTGATGATTTCCCACCCACAAAAAAAAAAAAAAAGGGGTGAATCGGGACGAAACTTTAAAATGGATTTTAACGTTGAAATGATATAGTTTGTTGCCAACAAGGGCACTTAATCGTTAATTAATAATGTTTAATACAGTAAACACATTAGAGTCCATTTTGGCAACAAACGATATTTTACATTCCATACTTCACAGATTATGCGGTAGAAAAATGCATGGCAGTGCGTGGTAGCTAGGTCTTATATGCTCCTTTTGCGCCCTTTATTTGCAATCTATAGTTGTGTCTCTTAAAAAGTAAAAAATTTAAATAATAAAGTTTTACATCAAAATGTCGCCACTAAAACCTTCTTTAATGTACTTTTCCTCTATCTAAGCTGAGCTCAAAGTTACCTTGTGCAACCCTGCCTAGCTTGAACATCTAAGAATCTGGTCCTTTACTTTTCTCATACAAAGTAACGCACGTGGGTACGGGTTTAAGAACAAAGACTCTCAGAATAGTTAAATAATCTCTATTCCTTGCCAGGTGAGTCGATTTATATCCATAACTGCCGAATTTAATTAGAAATGCCCTAGGTCGAGTAGGCTTTAATAACTTGTGCGTAATACAATCGTGTCAGAATTTATGAAATCCCCAAATGTCTAGCCATTGATCACCTACCACTAATCGCAAGTATATACACAATTTTTGTGCCATGGACTGCGTGTGCGATTGGTTGTCGACTCTGTCGCTAGGTATTGTCATCATATCACGAATCACAAAGTCGTTTTCATCACCGATCACTAATCACCACTTCACACACAATCCCCGTTACCCCGATAAAAAAAGAAAAGAATAAAGTAAAAAAAAAACTATAATAAACTATAATCAATAGGTATCAAAATAAAAAAGTGAAAGTTGTTGTTGTGTGTAGTAATTTTTTAGTTGTGTGTTTTTCTACAGCGACTTCCACCGATATTGACATAATATTTTCGGTAGCTTATGAAATTCCCTTTCATGTTTGACTTTTCCATCATCGTTATCGCTGATAGAATTTCACTCTATCTAGGCTCTCTGTCATCACCGATCACTGATCCCCAGTCTACTATAATCCCCGAAGTAAGGTATGTGTGTCTGCGATTGGTTGTCGACTCTGTCGCTCTCTAAAGTTTATTCGTGTTGTTATATAAACGCTTGCATCTGATGACCAATCGCCACTTTATACACTATCTTGATACTTCAGAATATGTGAATGTGGTTGTTGACTCTGTCACTGTATTACCTACTATCTGTCATCAATCACTGATTGATAAACACCCACCAGTCTTTCTCATCACCGACCACTAATCACCACTCCACACACAATCACCATTCTTGTATGTGTGAGTGCGATTGGTTGTCGACTCTGTCGCTATATAAAGTTTATTATTGTTATTAATACTGGTCGTTTATTGCTTCTGGACGATTACTGTGGAGGCAGAGCGGGGGACTAGTGTGGATATGACTTGGGTGCACTGTATATTTCTGTAGGTTTTTTTTTTTTAGATTCATAATCTTTTGAGAGATTTGGCCTTTTTTTTGGCATGTTTGATACAAGATATTGTTATCATTCGTTATCAAACTTAGCATTGCGAATGAATTATTCAGTAAACAATTATGATTCCATGAATTCTAAGCACACGCGAAAATTGAGTATTCAATATAATATTAAGAAAATTGAATTGTGTTGATGAGACACCAAGGATAAGTAATTACATTCTGATAAAAAGATAACTTAGGAATTCAAAACATTTACTAAACTTAAACCTACAAGCCGCGACAATAGTAAGAGTGTAGGGTCCCCTCCATTCTTGCAAAAATTGATCCTAATTTTATTCCAAACGAAATTCCAATAAGATTCCCATACCAACATTTAGCCCGTCTCATCCACTGTATTCCACCGCGGCGCAAGCGCACGCGGCGGCCGCGACGTGTGTGGTCCAGTGGAACGGCTCGCAGTATGCTCTACATACATATTATTTTTCACCGGAATGTCTGTTTGGGAAAATTTTGTATTTCTCATAGGAATCTTGTTGGACTGTTTGTTAAATGTTATTTTGAATGGGTAGTCTGGTGGTTGTAAACAAATAAATTATTAAAACATCATCATCAAGCTTGTATTTCAAACTGGGGTAGGCGGAGGTGCCCTATAGTAGGTACCTACTTACACATTTCGTCAATTTTAAGCTAGTCTCTTAAAATATTAGGTCGGGGAAAAAGTTATTTCGTATTTTATATACAAATTCGAGACTAAGAGCTCGTGTGCCACCCAAATATCGAGCTGTTTTGTGTACCCAGACTTTCACAAATGGGTCAAAACTGTTTTGTAGTCAACCCATAACTCTTTAGCTATGGCGTAACTCCATTTTTTCAAAAATGGCATCGACTTTAGCCATACCAAAGCGAGCTGCATCTTTAACATCAAAATTCCCGGACTGAAAACGCCTAAATAAACTTTGTGTTACTACTTTACTGACAATGCGTTAAATCCATATCACATATTTTTCTACCGGCTTGTGTCGTCTTTTTCACATTTTTTGTAATGAAACTTCAAAATGTATCGAATTTCTTCGTTAGATTCACCCAATTTGGCGGACAGGAAAACAATTGAAAAGGGCGGGAAATAGTTTTTACTTTTTATTTTTCCTCTTTCTAAATGTTACTTAAATGAGGTCGGAACCAGCCTGTTACAAACAGTACAGCCAAGGTGATTTGACTGCAACTTTATACCTATAAAATAAGAAATAAACTTTAGCCCGGCCTTTTTTTACCGGGTTTTTTTTTAATTATATAGCTTAGCGAGCCTATTGCCATCTACTGAGATTTACCTAATAAAAATGCGGATAGGCGGTACGTCAAATGATTGTGATGCCATCTTTACAGACATAATTGGAAAATCTCATACGCAGCACAAGCAGTCACACCCAGTCCTCTGCAGGCCATCCAATGCCATTTAAACCCTTTTACCACTGACGTGCGGCTTACTGTACATGAGTGGATACAAATAGAGTCACTTTTAAACTACATAAGTAACTTACCAACCCATCTCATTATATTTTTCTCAAAAATAATAGTAGGTTAGTTATAATAACTGTCTTAAAGATGATTAAAAAACATAATTTGCAAAGCAATCATCATCGTTTTGATGTTATTTAAAGTCTTTATAATTATAAAACATTATACATTTGTATATTTTTTCTGTGTTTGTATTTATTTTCACTAGCAAATTTCTACTGCTGACACTGATAACAAAACGCCTGTGTTCCACGAAGGGGGGTAGACAGAGGTGTACTTATACCTAGTACCTACACTGACATTTCACCAGCTATGTTGTCTTATGTAATTAATGAATGTCCCAAGACACCCACAATCATTGTTAAAATAATGATATTTAAAAATGGCAACACATCACGAATAAAGTTGAAATAATTGTGTTATCTGTGCGCACAGCTGTCACAGAGAAGAGACTTTTTGACATTATTAAATAACTCACTTCTGCCCGCAACTTCCGCATGAATTTTCTTGTTTTAAAATAAAATTATTTATCCATAGGATATATTATTTTATTTACTGTGAGGGGCTTGTGGCTAAATAATAACAACCACACGGATCAAACGATCAGGTTAAGCTACGCTTCGCGTTACGCCTCAAAGAGATGTCAGCATCAATGACGGGGTCCGCTAGGGCCGATGCCTGCCAGGGTTGCGGGGAAGTCCGAAAGGGATACCGTGGCCCCTGGCACAGGCAACTGAAGGAACACGGGTGGGTTTTAGTCAGTAAGAGTCTGACACGCCCTCCCGCTCTGCCCAGAACGGGAGAAGTTATTTGATGATTTCCAAAAAAAAAAAATGATCTTAGACAATATACAGAGGGGCTCGTGACTGAGTAATAACTGGTGCACGGGTCGATCGATCAGGTTAAGCTACGCTTTCCGAGGATGGTCCGTGGATGGGTGACCATCTTTACATACCAAGACCCCTCCGTGCCTCGGAAAACACTGTAAGCCATTGGTCCCGGCTGTCATTTGTGGATCTTTGACAGTCGTTACGGGGAGTCAGAAGCCCGAAAGTCTGACAGCCCTTACCCAGGTTGTGGAAGTCAGATAGGCAGTCGCTCCATGTAAAATACTGGTATTCAGCTGCGTTCGGTTAGACTGGAAGCCAACCCCAACGTACTAGGGAAATGGCTAGGTAGATGAGATGATAATTTGGCCATACTGTACCGATTAGTTAGTCTAAGAATTTTCGGCATCGGATCAGTGGGTAGTTCCGAAGATTACCCCCTACATACAAACTCACTTTTACCTCTTTATAATAATTTGAATAATGAAGGTATATCAGTGTTACACATAATATTACGCAAATGATTTTCAATAAAGTATAAATGTAAAAATAATGGATGAACTGTTTAGATTTTTTGTTTCGTTATCATCAATGTTTGCGAGTTTTGTGTTAGATCACAAACTCGACAAACTGGGTGATGTGTAGTTCTTCATACAGTTAAAGATAATAATGCATGATCAGCTTATACTGTTCCCACTGCTGGGAGACAAGCCCCCTCTCTGTGAGAGGGAGTGGGCCATGCTCCAACACGCGGGCCCAGTGCGGGTTGTTAGATGTCACATGTCTTCGAATTTTTGGTTCTAGGACATGCCGGTTTCCTCATGATGTTTCCCTTCACTGTTTTGAGAGCTGTGGTGATGAAATTAACTAAACAAAGTAAACTGTCTGCCTCGGTTCGGGGATGATACCACTGGGCCACCACTGATCCCAAGATAATGATTCTAAATGGTATACCAGGGCTACGTATATTACGAGTATACCGTAAAACATCATAGATTCATTCAGTAAATAGTTTCAGTATTTTATAAAAATATTGGTATATTACTGGTTAATTTTGCATCCATCATGAAACATTCTTGCGCCGCCGTTGCGAAGAATATAATGCCGGGTTACAAAGTGGTAAATCGTAATATGGAATATAAGTAACTCACGTTGAAACAAATTCACTTAGTGGTGGTGTTACTTTCAATTTTCATGTTGCATTGCAGAAGATCGCGGGTAAGACCTGCACGAGACCTGTACAGACCACTGAAGCATGGCAGGAGGAGGCCTGTACTCAGTATTGAGGCTGCCAATGATGATGGTTGCATTTTGGACGGTTCATTTGTGATAGATTTCATGTTACGTTTCACGAATCAGGGTGCCTACTCTCTATGTCCGTCAACAAAGATACGGGCCTGGCCGAAAATAGTTCGATACTGAGTAGTGAACCCTACCCCGGTTCATTAACTTTTTCGGACGGCAAAAACACATCGGGAGTTAGGACAACTGACAAATCGCTTTGTCGTTCATTTTTAGTTCGGGCCCCGGACTAATCTTATGCCCGTAAGTGTTACAAAGAAGGAAACATCCGTAACTTCAGCCTAAACTCCGGATTTCATGGTTAGGGAGGAGGCCCCCTGTACCGCGGCATAAGGCCTCCTTATTCAGCGAGGCTGACTGCCCAGAGTGCACCGAGAGGTTCATTAAAATAAAATCTCCATTCCTGGTGGCTATTTTAAACCACCTTGCCCCATATTATGCCCAGTCTATAGGATAAAGATCTGTAGTAATCAATAGTAACCTAAGTTGAACAGTTGTCGTTTACAGCCCGTGATTTGGCACTGTACACATAAAAATAAACTCAATACCTAACAATGTTGGGGTCGGCTTCCAGTCTAACCAGATGCAGCTGAATACCAGTTTTTTACATAGAGCGACTGCCTATCTGACCTCCACAACCCAGTTGCTGGGTAACACGGTCTTACCAAGGGGTAAGACTGGTTGTCAGAGCTTTGGGCTTCTGACTATCCGTAACGACTGTCAAAGATCTACGAATGAGCCGAGTAATAAACACTAGTTAAATAATGCCTATGCATTGAGGCCTTCTCCCATCAGCCATTTCGAACCCTTCCCCTTCATTCTTTAATGATGGTAACTCAAAAACAACCACCGTTGCTACAGTTTTCAAATTATCACCAATTTACGACTATTTGTTATTAGAAGCCGATGTTTGCCGAACGCTCCCGATGTTTACCGAGCACGTCCGATGTTTACCGATCATGATCGACTTAAGGAACACCATCAATATTTACATTTTTCATGTAATACTCCGGCAAAGTTACATTTGCGGTTTTCCCTCAAACAACTTTCTTCAACGTAGAACTTTCGGAACTGTAAACGTAATTTGGTATTTTAGTATGATGGTTACAAATTTGAATTTGCTGTTAGATTTTGAAATACGTGGAACATTTTCGTGGCATTTTAGAGTTTTACAGGCGCATTTAGTAAATTTGTTTCGTGTCAATATTAGGTTTAGTTATGACGATGCATTGTAATGGTGATTATGACTCTTTAAAGAGATGAAAACGTGAACTAATATTTGAGTGCACTATTAAATGTAGTTCAGGATGTATTTTTAGAAAGTTTCGTTAGAATAAGGGCAGACAAGCGTGGAAATAGTTCTTATACCAACAAACATTAATTTGAATTACTGTCTTTCTGTGAGAATTTTACCCTAACTAACCTCGTTATGTTATACACACGTAACATCACGCCTAGTTACCCGAGGGGTTGGGCAGAGGTGTATCTATATAATGTACAGCCACAATTCACCAATTATATTTAAGCCCCATCTAATAGGATGCGAGCCTATTGCCATCAACCATGCACAGATCTAGACTCTAGGCTGCTGCTGAGATGTTCCAGATAGAAAACCTCAATAGCACCAACCAGGGATCGAACCCGAGACCTCATGCTTAGCTGAGTGTACGACCAAGCTACCGAAAAGCTTATGTCAATCGCACTGTAGAAGTATTAAAAGCTTCGAAAGTGATTGGCATTTGTCTAGGTCCTCTGATCGATCGACCCACGGCTTTAATATATGTAATATAATATTTATTTAATTCAGATAAACCAGTATCCATATTATAGTACCTTGTAAAGTATTATATTATTGTGAATGTGAATGAATATTAAAATAACTATGTGCGTCATTGCTTTTTTTTGTTTTCTCAGTTAGTTTTAATCACAATCTGGCAGCTTGAGTAATTTATGCGGCCTACCCAAATGTCCTTTCTTTTGGTATTGTTCGTCGAATCGTTGAGCTCCTTCATTACTGAGTTGAGCTGCACGATTACTGAAAAATGCGTACACTGACTGGACAGGTCCACTCAATCGGTGTGGGTTTTCCTCAAAATACCGTTTCAGACATCAATCTACATGGTCTTCACATGATCTGACCAAGATTCTGTCTGGACTTTAAAAGAGACTGTGACCTCTGAGTTTGTTTCGGCCTTTCATGTCAGAGTAGTCAGATAAGAAACGCCGACCTCATCTAGTTTTATCTAGGAGAAATGAAAAAAAAATGTAGACATGATTATGTGGTTTATAATTATATAATATACTTAGATATTGGCACACTTGTGAAGGTAGGAAGCTTTAATTTTGTTAAGTGTCTCGTCATCTCGTATTGATAAATGATAAATGATTTTATTTCTGTAAGTAGGTTTGAATAAACACTTTTACACGTCAATCGTATTTTAAAATTGCCCATATTCTATTATATTAACTTAGCCACGAATCCCTCTAAGAGCTCTACTTCTAACAACTTATCAATCAATCTGTCTAACTATTTTGTTTTTTTTTTCAATTTATTTTATTCAGGAACAATTCACATTTTGTTTGAAATTCATTAAAATTATAAAACTAACACATAGGTACTTAAATCAACAAATAAAAAATTCATTATTTCCCAACTATATCGGGGTAGGCTTCCAGTCTAGCCGAATGCAGCTGAATCTCAGTATCTGCCTATCTGACCTTCGAATATTTTCCACTAATAAGTTTCGATGCTCACCTTTCATCAAATCCCTCTCATCATAAGTACACTCAGTAACTTGCACTCGTGCTTGCGCGGGCGCATAGTGACTCATATTAATATCTTATCGTCTGCGTGACGGATGGGGTGGGATGACAGATTTACTAGCGTGGTATATCATCGATGGGTTTTATTGTCTGCATACTAGTTGGAACGTGAGGGTTTGCTTGGAGAATGTTTATAGAAATGGTGTAAGAGCAAATAATCTTCCATGCACTCTTCAATATAGTTGCCCCATACGGTCTCCTGTAATGTGGGAATCGCTGATTCGTTACAACCCAGAAACAAAGTTAAAATGTCCCCAAAGGGTGTCTGATGACGTGAAGATCGCAGGAAATAGGACCCACTAGATGGATCCCATCTATCTATCTATCTAATATTTATTTATTTATTTTATTTTAAAGAAGGCTTACAGACTAACAAACCAATGATATACAGAAAGTAATATTAAAAAATTGCTAATAACAAGCCTCCACAATATAGTTACTTACAGAAAAAAGTCGATAAAAATTAAAAAAAAAGTAAATACAAGTTAATATAATTAGTTAATATTAGATAAGTTAATTATCCATGAAATATTACCGTGCCAAAATCCGTTTTAAGGTCGCCACACTGGTGCAGAACAAGTCTACATTAAGGTACATAGGAAGCCTATAAACTAAGTGCACTTCTTATTGAAAAAACATTCCGCCTATAATTGGTCTAATATATCAATATTGGAATCATAGGAGAGTAAAACCCAGAGAGCTACACCATTGGCAATCACTGTCAAAGGGTTTCGTATTTCTACAGCGTTTTCAACTGTCAATTCAATACATTTTTGACTTTTCCATCATCGTTATAAATGGCATCATCGTTATAATCCAATATAAATTACGGCATTGTTTAAGCGCAAATTAAATTATTGTTAAATTGGCGCAGTGGTTAAGCGATTGACTGCTGCGTTGCGTGTCGTGGGTTCGATCCCCGCACGGAACATATATTTGTATGACCTACAAGTAGTTGTTCCGGGTCTGGCTGTTTGTATATGTGAATTTAAAGGTTTGTAAACGCACCCACGATACAGGAGAAATTCCTAGTGTGGGGGAACGTTTTAATAAATATAAAAAATATGTGAAGGCGGTGCGGTGCACCTATAATATAATTACCCTACCACAATAGGTAAAAAGAATTAAAAAATGTATCAATGACAAATAAGTTAAATACATTATGTGATAGATACATGGTGCTCACATATTTACAAATATTGTATTGATACAATACAGTCATCAGCCGTACGGCCATAGGGACCTAGATATTCTAAACCGAGTCACAGCTGTCGGCAGAAATTGTATTTTTCTAATGCAAGGAGCTCTCTCATTATTTTCACTATATAGACAGACAAACTTTCACAATTTATTAATAGATATTCAAGTAACACCAGAATGTATTTATAATAGAATCTTTTAGTTCATTTATTGACAGAATCTTTCTCACGAACTATTAGATGTAACTTATGGGCAGTTTATTTTTGTCTATATTATTTTTAAATATAGTGTAAGTAGTGGATAATTTATGAGATTTGTAGGGGTAGTGATGTGCTTGTCTTTAAAATAAATGGTTTTGATTGATTTTCGAGAAGGACACAGCAAAATAAATCATAGATAATTATTATCAGATTTCACAGGTATTCGGTAATTATCTAATTAGGTACCTATACAAGATTAGGTAAAACAAACACTAGGGCCGTGGGGTCTAAGTGCTCATCGAGTATTTCGGTACACGCCAAGCGATTGGTCGACTCTTCACATGACCAGAGGGCTGGTCTATTTTTTGGCCAAAGAAGTGCCATTGGTGCCATTTTCCTGGTGTCCTAAAAGACAGGCTTCGGCTTAGTTTAGGCACCAGTCTCCCACATATAAATACATATATAATATCTTTAAGTATCTATAAGTATTAAGTTTTTCATTTGTTTTTCATTTTTTTTTTGCCATCTAACGTGGCAACGCTGCCAGTCTTTTGGGCTCTTTTCCCATTTACAGCGATGCGGACTAATTCATTTTTTCATTTCCTCTCTTTTCTTTTTTTTTGCATAGGTACTGTACATAATATATACATATTTCAGTGTTGGCCTCTATATTGTATTTAAGATTTGTCAAATAAAATTGAGTGCATTTGCAAAGAAATTAATTGAAAATTATATTATAATTGAAAACTTTACTGTATCTTAGATTTTCATAATTTACCTACCTACCTGTGGTACTTACCTGCTGGTACCTGGTGGCGTGTTTCACCATCTCCTGAAGAGTTTAAGTTAACTTAAATGCCAGATACTTGGGTTTGAATATTATTTAGTATATTTAAATGTATTTGGTGTTTTATAGTGTCTAATAACTAGATATTGTATAACAAGCACTTATCGAAGTGACTGTGACAAAACATCCCACAGAATAGCCAATGCTTAATTCACTTTTTAATAGAGAAAAAAAAATCGGCCTGAAACGAACACGCAATTCGGCCTAATTTGTATTTTCGCCCGAAAACCGAACACGAAAACTAAATTCGGTTGGACCCTACCCATAAGTCACACCTTCATAGCTATCACCAGCGTCACAGACAATTTCTAAAATCAAATATAATAAGCAAAAACGTCAATTAGCATCAACGTTACAAATAAACGTCCCCATCTATTTGTGTACAAAGTATTTGACGGCACATTCGCGGGGACGCTAAGCAGCCATGATGGATGGCCGAATACCGGACTAATTGGTGCCTAATTTCGGACGTCATAGCTCTTGAATTATTATCGTTTGGTCTAAGCGTAGTTGTGCTGGTGTTTGATTGAAGATTTTTATCTTGGGGGAAAGATTATCGAGAATTTTTTATTTTTTTTACTTTTGGTATTTGGTTTCGGCATTACCTTGGTATCGTTACCTATATTGCAATGCTTGAAAAACAAACTAAAGGCAAAGGTAACCACTGCCTGTTGCACGGGGCTAATGAACAAATGGACATTGCCAGTGTTGATAATAGTCTGCTCATTTGTTATGCTTGGCTCTCCTAATAGGATCTCAAAGACTATTATATATCGTTCTTATCATAATTCTTTTATCTGAATTATATAGCAGTAACCAAAGAGTATGTTATTCTTTGTAAAAGACAAGCGAACGCTGCTGCCTATCCTCTTAACGTTACCTCATAGTCATTCTTTACGTCACCTTAATCCGATGTGGTCTATTAATTATTAACCAATGTATTCTGTAAAAATCTCATCGTGCAGACTTACGTGAAGTGACCTTGAAGTGATCTGTCATTCCACCTGATGCTAAGGATTGAAAATATTGGTAGCTCACTATGTTTTCCCTTAGATTTTTAGAAAATAGATCGTCAGCTTTCCGAAGAAAAACTACGACTAATTTATATCTACTAATTATTTGTCTACAATGTTCGGCACACCAGAACTCGACCGAAACCGATACCAATCTCCTTACTTCGCACATCACTATTTAAAGCCCTTACATCACACCGCTGCAGAACGTACTCAAAACTTCAAAGGGCACCAATGCTCAGTAGTTAACAATTATCGCGACATCCGCAGTTCGATTCCCGGTAGAGTACATTTAAATCATGCGGTTCGCTGTACGCAAGTTTATTTTGATTTATAGCGTTTTATTGTACATTCTTTAGGTTTGTTGTAAATCAAAATGGTTTCTGTTTTCTTAGAGTTAAAGGGGTGGTATGGTGTCAACTTAGTAATATAAAAATAAAATAAAAATAGGATAAACAAACACTGAAGCATTGAGCAGTGGTGGCCTAGTGGAAACGGACGTGACTTGCGAGTTGTACGTCGTAGGTTCGAACCCAGGCAGGCTGTACTTTAGCATAATCAGCCTATAATGATACAGGCCTCCTCTCTTCGAAAAGGACTGGGCTATAATCTATCACGCGGGCCCAGTGCGGGTTGGTAGATGTCACAGGTCTTCGAATTTTTGGTTCCCTAGAACCAACGTGGCGGGGAAACGGTCATGTCCTAACATGCCGGTTTCCCCACGATGTTTTACTTCAACATTTTGAGAGCAGTGGTGATTAAATTATTTACGCAAAGTAAAGCGCCTGTCTGGGTTCGAACTCACGACCTACAACTCGTAAGTCGGGGCCATTACCACTGGGCCACTACTGCTCTTTACTGCAGAACTTTACTGTGTTATTTTATCATGTCCTAGAACCAGAAATTCGAAGACATGTGATGTCTACCTACCCGCACTGGGCCCGCGTGGTGGATTACGGCCCACTCCCTCTCACCGCGAGGAGGCCTGTGTCCCAGCAGTGGATATTAATACTAAGGCTGACTGATGAAACACTGAAAATTATATCACGCAATTTTTTTTAAAATTTGGATTGAATCTTTTTTAAACTGGTTTTTACTTTGGCTACAGAAACAACTTCACACTGGATGCTGCCAGCCTTTTGGGCACTTTCCCCATGGACAGTGACGCGGACGAATTTATTGATGCCCAATGCGCTGTTCCCCTTTTTAGGGTTCCGTAGTCAACAAGGAACCCTTAAAGTTTCGCCATGTCCATCCACAGCTTAGCTCACAGACTTTTAGTACTAGAAAGTTGTAAGTTGGCATGGATATACATATTACACGCCGACAAAGTGGTAAAATAAAATCGCGAAAAGTATTTTTTTTGGCGGACCTCTACACGTAAACTGGGGATGTTTTTCTTTGTCTCGTCTACTCCATAGTGTAGGGGGTGTCGCTGGATAGGTGTTTAAACAATTTTTCCATTAAAGGATAGATTTGTGAATATTAAGCTTTAAAGTGCTAACTTTTGTTCGTGCGATGCCAGCTAAATGTTGGTTTTTGGATATGTGGAAAAATTCACGGTAATAGTATCCAGGGTTATTGGTAAAACACCATCAACCTCTTAAGGGGTCATTGTACTCGTCATTATGAACAACTTTTACTATGGGACCAAATATGAAATCGCGAAAAAAATATCAGCTGTTCCCTACATTTATGTTTGCAGAACTCGTCAAAATGTAGGGACCAGCTGTTTTTTTTTTGGCCATTTCATATTTGGTCCCATAGTAAAAGTTGTTCATAATGATGAGTACAATGACCCCGTATGAGGTTGATAGTGTTTTACCAATAACCCTGTATATTACGAAGTTAAAAGCAAAACAGCTAAGTAAGTTTTACAACTTAACGAGTAATAGTCGACCAACTTACATTAGCAGTTGGAACGTATGGGAGAACATGTTTATCAACTACAATGTTAAGTTTGTTCTTGGGATAAATTCATCCCACCTACGGAACACTTTATAGCGCGTGGTCCAACACGCATCTGGCCGGTTTATTTAGAAACAAAACATAACATCATGTATATACTATACCAACGAAGCAGTCAGTTTTTTCAAATAAACATACAGAGTTGATACGACAGAGAGGCTTTCCTTTAAACTGCCTGTACTAGGTACCATTTTCAAGATCTGTACCAAAAATCAATGAAATAGGAGCAGTAGTTTAGTCGCAAATGATTTTTTAAGTTTTTGCCCCGTTTGAACACGATGTATCTTTCCTAACAGCTGATTATGTATGTATATACATAATCAGCTGTATGTATAGGTCATGCACCTTAAAACGATATATCTGAGTAATAAATAATAAATCAACCTACGATGCGTTGTTGCCGCTCTGACGCAAGTCACAAGTACAACCAAATATTTTCGCTAAAACGATGGCAATAAATACACACACACTTGCACTTTCATTACAAAGGATGGTTGCGTTTTACTCAGATTTGTAAGCTATTTAGCTAGTATGAAAAAAATAACTCATTTGTGGTGCTTTTTATTTTTATACCGTATCGAATGAATACTAAACACGTATAGTATACAGAGTGTAATTTAATGCCCTTCTGTCATATCAAATCTGTATAAGTCGGGACAGGAGGCGGATTGGAGCTGGATTCTTCACCGTTGAACCAATTACTGGACGTAGATGTGTGTTGCGGGCGAGAAGAAAATCTCTGAAGATGATTATTGATTTTTAGGTTATATTTGAACTTCACAAAATTTATAAAACGAACCGTTGGACATTTTCTAGGTACTTGTTCCAGAGAGCTGCGCCGCGCCGCTGCTGTAGCGCTCTCGCTGACTCGCACGAACGTCAAGCTAGACTGTCGTAGCGCGCCAACTTCACACTTGCATTTCGTTGTCAAATGACATCCCATACTCATGACTCTTCCGATATACATGGTGTAACAGAATAAACGCAAATCCTGAAAGTAGTTTGCTCATAATTGACTACTGAATCCATTTCGGTAACAATTAATTTTGGTAATTTTTCAAATTATATGTATTTTGCAATACTGACCGCCGATTGAGCCAAAGAAGATTAAATCTTACCTCTAGGCTCTATTTTAAATACATAAAGTAATGCTAGGGTCAACACAATTTTCTTCGTAACTCATCATATTTTTTTTTTTCATAAAAACAAATTGTTTTGGTCATTGTATTATGCTTTTAACTCAATACTATAATTGGGGTGTATGAGCTCTTGCGTTAATTATATTACGAGTACATGTTGTATACATAAAATGAAACCATGTTGAACCATGAACCAGTGTTAGCTGATTTTAGTATGTGATTAATTTAATAATCAATGGATGTAACAAACCTACCTAGTTCACACTTCATAATTTTATGGTTTCGTAAGTCATCGTTCGTTTTAAGAACTGGCCACATTTGAACCCGTGGCAACTGCGAGCGTCAATAAAATTGTTGTAATGATTACGAAGTCACACGACGTTCAATATTTTTTTAAGCTCTATTTCTCGACTGTTTTATCGCGATACTTACTATTTTATTTTGTAAGGAATAGTTTTAAGTAAGTATTTTCTGTGAAAATTTGACCATACACTCAATGTTTTCTGGTCTTTAATATGTACAGTCGCCAGCACATCTGTTTATACGAAACTGTCAAATTTCTCCAAATGATTTTTAACTTTAAAATTTTGAAAGTCAAGTTCAAAATCGAATGAGATAATTTGACAGTTTGTGGTAACTTGACCTGCTGCTGTGTGTACCAATACGCCTAACTATGCGACAAAAAACTGAGCATTTAAGTGTCCTACGTTTGCTCAGTGCCTTAAATTCTTCGTTCTAGCTTTAGTAGTTCATGTAGTGGGGTAAAGATTAGCTAGGCAACATGGCTGGTAGCGAAGAAAACGTCTGGTCAAACTGAGTCGAACCCCACCTGGGATGCGAAACGAAATTCGTTGTACGAATGTTGTTCAAACTAGCGCGAATGTCATGCGATATTCGCCTCAGTTTGACCAGAGCTTTACTTCAGTACCTACCTACCTATTGCCACTGGTGAATGCCCTTTTAATGCACCTCAACTTCGTCTTCTGTCACACCTCAGATTTTTGAATGTTATAATTACCACGCTTGGTAAACCTATTTACAATTAGGTACCTACAATAGGTATGTTGCTATTAGCAGATAAAATATTTTTATTTTTTTTATGTGAAACATCTATAGCCGCACGTAAAACCGATTGCTGGCGTGGCGACGCATGCCGTAGCGACGCGTCACCACGCTATATTTTAAATAAAGAATAATTTTTATGTCTTTAAAAAAACTGAATATTTGGTTTTTGATTATGCCATACTTATTCATTTTCTTTTATTAAAATATTTTTTTTACTTTTCGTTTTTTTTTATAGTAAATAAGTATGAAATAATGGTTTTCGATGTTTCACATCTGCGCCCGCGCATCCCGCGATGGCTCAATTTTTTAGTATATTCCTACTTGTCATCATTGTTGGGAATTGGAATAAAACATAAAAATAATTTTATAACGTAATATAATTTATTTATTATTTACTATACATTTAAAAACTAGCACAGTCACAATAACTACCCGAATAATAATATTTTTAATATATACCTATTTACAATTAATAAGAAAAAAAAACAGAAAACATGGAAGAAACGAAATGACTAAAGGACAGCATTTTCTAGAAATTAAAATAGAAACACTGTTTTATATAAAGAACACACAAAAATAACTAATATGAGTACTTAAAACTATATTCTTTACATTATAATACAAACAAGTGAATTTATTGTTTCAATCTGCCTACTCTTCTCCCAACTATTTTGGGGTCGGCTTCCGGTCCAACCGGGTGCAGCTGAATACCAGTATTTTACATGGAGTTACTGCTTATCTGACCTCCACAACCCAGTTACAGGGTAATATGATACCCCTTGGTAAGACTGGTTGTCAGACTTTGACAAACAAGTGAATTTATTATGACAAATATAATTGTTATAATGTTGTTTCAATTGAGAAAGAAAGTATTTACATACTATGCATCATTTTCCTAATGAGGAAAAATCTTCTAAGCTACTTTGAAACAATATTCCTCAATAAGAAATATTTCCTCATTTTGTCCCATCTTTGAGATACATTTTTCCTCATAACCTCGGTTTTATAATAATTATAAGTATTCTTGTACAGTGCCTCACGAAATTATTAAATAACATTATTATTTTAATAAATTATAAATAAACAAGCTTACAAACTATTTGGTTATTCTATCGCATCATTTTATCAGTATTTTTTAGTTTTTAGCTATTAAAGAGATTCAAGTTTCAAATGTCAAGATTTTTTTTACTTAAAAGCCAAACCGGTTGTTTTTGAGGAATTAGCCAGAAAATGCTAGCAATATTTTAATATTAATAATTGTTTTCTTAGAACACTTACTATTTTCTATGTTTACAGCTATTTTACAAGTCCTAAAATAACTACGCTTTACTCAATAGGAATAAATACGTTAAATTCTATATTATTTACATTACCAGGAACATTTTCTTTTTTTTTGTAAGGGGGCCCATTCATAAATGACGTCACACGAATTTAATAATTTTTGGAGCCCCCAACCCGTCTCCAAACCCCACCCCACCCTCTCAACCCCCAACCCTCCCCCTATGGTCAGGTGGTCAAAGTCTGGATTTTAAATTAATAATATTGATAGAGTTGGTAATATTTTAAAGTACTTCGATGTTTCAAAAGTTTTAATATTTCAGATCTTTATTACATGTGACTTCACAAAGCTTGTGAGTCGCCCCCCCCCCCCCCTCCCAGTCACACTATTTTTACCCCCTCCTACCCCCTTAACGTGTGACATAATTTATGGATGGCCCCAAAGTACGTACCACAATGCTACTATATACTACGCTATGCTTTTATTATAAAATATATCTTGTAGTCTCAAAATGGCCTTTTATTTCATTATAACATATTCACGAGACGCATTTTTTTAGGCGAACCGTAAACGACATAATTATAATATCTCCTTTAAACGTTATTTTCAGAAAACTGCGGTTATTACCATTGTGTTATATGTAAACAACAATATTTATTAGTTACCAATTCTGGTAAAATCCCTTGATTTAATTATTATTGCTTCAATACAAAGACAAGAAGAAAATCAGAAAAACTACCCTAAATGGGCATTTTTCTTTTTGTCTCTTAAGACACACAAACGCCATAATGTTCGCAACATTAGTCTCAGTAATTTAACCTTTAGTGCTTATACTGTCTCAACTCAATAATTACTTTAGTTTCTGAAAGTCTCTATCGATCACAATTGAAATCTCATGTCAATCTACATTAGTGGTTGATGTTAGTTCAGTCAAAATCTAAACAGCGAATATGAGATTTGGCAGCAATCAACAGGAAGGGGCATCACTTTGGAATTCGAATGTCACTTATGTCTCCTTTTATTTTTTTATTTTTTTTTTACTTTTTGTATTGCCTGTGAGTGTCCCAAATAAAATATTTTTGTTTCTTTCCTTGACTTGTTTTTAAAATTGACATATTTATAGAATAGTGATATTAAGGTGAATCCTCCGCTGTAGCCCGCCAAATTCAAAATTCAAATTGCAGCTATGATTTGATGAATTGCGGATATGAAAATTCTTAAATGGAACAAATTCTCAAAGTTTGACGATTTATATGAAATTAATGATTATTATTCAGTAAATATATCATTCATACAGTCGCGAATCGCATTTCGATTAACATACGACGTTAAACAGAGCTGCAATTTGCAAAAAACCAAAGAAAATTTGAATTTGGTGGGCTACAACTGAGGATTCACTTTAAGACAATAGTTTCTAAAGGGCTTTCAAACCGGACAATTACAATAACACTTTTTCGCTCTCTGCACCTTACACGAAAAACGTCCTATCTCCCTAAGTAACATTTATCTCTTCCTCCTCATCACTCTCCGTCACAGTACTGTGGTTATACAGCCCTTGGGCCATCAGCTGTAACGCGAGGGGGTTCCTCTGTCCCGAAGCCTTCTTGAGCTTGGCCCGTTTGTTCTGGAACCAGATCTTGATCTGAGCTTCTGCTAGGCCCAGCTCTCCTGCCAGGCTTTGACGTCTTCGCTCTGTCAGGTAGCGGTTTTCGGCGAACTCGTGCTGTAGGCAAAAAAGGTGGGTTAGGAGTTGGAGTAGATTAAAAATATGGTGGAATTGTGGCACTGGCTGCTTGGTCACACGCAATGAGATAGAGGTGATGCCCACACAGAACCAAATATTGTTATAAGAGCTGTTTGTGAAGGAGCTCATCGAAGGGAAGTCACAGAGCACGGAATTGCTACGCTAGCAATGTCTAGGGACGGCAATACAAAATTCGTGGCTCCGAAATTGCACTGAAAACACAACTTGGGTCACGGACCTTCTTCAAAGCAGTCAGTTTCTATACGTCTTTTGTATCGTTATGCGAGTAATCGGTGACACCCTTGGTTTGTACGGAAAGTGTAGACAGTCCCGCCTCTAGCAGAGGCCGCCGAGACTTGCCGTGCTCTGTGGGGTAAATAGGCACAGTCAGAGACCTACATAACCCGACCCTTCTTCCCCTCTTCTTCTTTGCAAGAGGGGTCAGGTAATGCAGAACACTGACCGTACTACCACCAAACCGATTTCTCTTCCCAAGCAGCTTTGCTGTGTTTTGTTCAGAAGGATTTGGTCCTAGGTGTTGGTATGATTACTGTCAAGTCAAGAGACCTTCGGAATTAGTTTCTGGGATGACAAGGCTTCGGCCAACCCCATGATGTTTATAGATAACTGCGCCCCGCGGTTTCACCCGTATAAGTCTCGATCCCGTAAGAATATCGGGATAAAAAGTATCCTATGTTGTAATCCAGGTTACGGTCCACTCATGCGTTAAATTTTATTTAAATCTGTTTAGCCGTTTTAGCGTGAACGCGTAACAAATAAAAGACATAATATTTTCTCTTTGTAATATTAGTTTAGATAATTAACCATTCATCAGGTAAGCAGGACAGCGGGGTAATTGCGTAAAACATATAAAAAGGCAATCGATTGCAATGCCTTTCATTTGACAGTTCAGCCACGTTCATTACGTTATCTAAGTTGTCAACAGACGAATTTTTCAAACCTAAGAAGCAATTGATGCCAAATGATCAATTGCCATTTTATGTCGCATTAAAAACTTAATATAGTATTATTCATGGCCGTAAAAAGCTTTTCATTATAGAAACAATTCTATCAACATAGAACATTAGCAGAAATAGGTTTAGTGGCTTATAATCTTAAAAGGTATCGATTTCTTTCATTAAAACAAAGGTCACTACACATTAATATCTAAGGCATTAGGTTACAAAGGTTTATGAAATATGTAGTATTCATTTACTTAAGCTTAACAGTAATTTACATAGCGTACCTAATACGCAGGTAATTGATATCGCAAAATATTAAGATTCTATCATATCCAAAACCGTCTTTGAAGTTGCGTCCATACAGCGATGAAATCAACGAGGAGCAATACAAATTTTACGGATTAAAATTTTATTAAGTAGATTGAGCAAACTTTACGCTCTAATTTTTGAAGTGAAACTTCTTAGGCGCGATTCGATACTCGGACGAGAATAAATTGAGAGTGAAACGTCAAGGACGCGTCTCGTTTAGGCATATTTCGTTACATGAGGGAGAAGAAAGATATAACTCTCTCTCTCCTCTCTGTCTCTCACACTAAATCTCTCTCATTCTTTATTTTTGAAGAAGTTTCACGTGCATTTTTTTTTTGTTTTGTTTTTAAATACTATGTCATTTTGTGTACTTATGACAGTGCCAAAAAATAACATATTTTCTTTCTTTAAGTTTTGTTCAGTCGTTCACCAGACTTTGGTCAGAGATGACACTGTACAAAGACTTTTCTAAAGTCAACGTGCTATTTAAACGGCCATGAGCTGGTTCCCTAAAGGAATCGGTATTTCCCTTGTAGTGGGCCAAATAAAGGCCGATATTCCAATAGTTAGTGGTAACAATTACCTTTAGTCTAGCGAGTTGCGCAGCACTGAAGGCAGTTCTCGGTCTCTTCTCTTCTTGAACTGCTGGAGCTGTCTTCTTCATCCTTCTGCTTCTAGGACCTGTTGGCAAAGAGAACAGTTGTTACTATAAGAGATATCTTATTAATATTATAAATGTGATAGGGATGTGTGTTACTCAATCTCGCCGAAACGACTGAATGGATTTTTTTTTAAATAATGATGGTGATTTAAATGTAATTTGGCACACAGATAGTTTATAATCTGGATTAATATAAAGGATACTTTTTATCCCGATATTCCCAAGGGATCGAAACGTGTGCGGGTTAAACCGCGGGGCGCAGTATCAATAAAATTGTGACGCGCGCGTTGGTGCAGCGCTTCTGCTATGTTTGCGCAAAATCGAACTGACGGATTCCGCGCCGTCATTCGGAAGAAAACCGCGTCGCTGCTGTCACTGTTGCGGGCGAGTGACAACAGCATTCTAAAAATGGTTGTGGAGAGTGTCGACTCTCCGATAATTAAAAGTTTTGTGAGAAGGATAATCACTGAACATTAGTTCGGGGAGGTCCTTTTCACAATACTATTTACTCTGTCTTCCATATAATATATTAGCTACTAACACTAGAAATAAGTAATTTTATTGTTTTACTAACACTATGGATCATTTTTGTCTGAAAATAAAGAATATTATTATTATTAGTGTACATTGGCTATAATAAACGTTGGTAAACATAACATCACGCCTCTTTACCCTGAAGGGTAGGGCAGAGTGCCCTACTTATAGGTACACCCACATTCAGTAAAGTTTTGGCGTATAGAGTTCGCCTTTGAAAAGTTTCTACTCTTGATCTAATACATTTTAGAGACATTGCAATAACCATCATGCCATCAGTCACACACCAGATTGTTGATACTGAGTTTCTATTAGCAGAAACAAAGACTTCCAATACTGTTGACAATCCCTAATCGCCATAGCAGCCTGCAATTTGGAAGTTGGTGGTGTGATACCCACGTGCCTCGGAAAGCACGTAAAGCCGTTCTGCGCATGATCTCTCTCCGGTCGTGTCAGGTTGCCGACCCATCGGATTATGAGAGCGAGAGTAGAGAGAGTGCACGGTCTGTGTTTGCGCACACTTTTGTGCACTATAATGTCTCTTTCGTACTTGGTTAATCTGCGTTGAGATTGGCCACCGTGGAGATATTTTTCCAACAAAATGATTGTACCAACAGTAAAAAATATAACATCCAATACGAAGCTATTAATATCCTGTCTGCCCATCCCTTTACAACATCCGGGACTCTAAACATTCCCCTGTTCTCTTAATCACATTAAATTATCAATTGAATACCCTGACTTAAAACGACTACTTAATTTAATAACCTCAAAACTTTTCTTAACCAATCGTTTCGTAACGAAACCATAAATACAATAAAGGGAGGCGTGGCCACGGAACCCTTTCAACGTTATTGTCCTTAATAAATAATTTAATGAACCCTAATAACAGTGTCGTGTGGGATGATAGAACGTTGTTTTGTTGAGTAGGGTTTTATTTGAGTAATTAGGTTGGAGGATTTTTTTAAGTAATTTTAGTTTGAGTTGTATGTAATTATAACTAGAAGTATATTCAACTAAGTATTTAAACGTTATGTATTTATATAATTTTATAAGCGAACAGTTTTCATATAATAATGATAATAATATGTACCCCTACCGCCGCGCCGCGCCGTACCTCTCCGTTGACATCGTGGTGGGGCTTACGCGCTCCTGGACCCTAGGTCTGTACCGTTAAAGTTTGCTTTGCCGAAACAGGTCTAGGATGAGGAGCCAGACCAAGAAAGATACATAAACCCGCAGGGCAGCATGTGGCCCGGGGGTAGTCTTGTTCCTCACATCTGGCTTGCCTTTATTGGCCGGCTGGTGTGAAAACCGACGAGGAACCGAGCTACCACGTCTTTCTTAGAATTGTCTAAGGGGCTTCTGCGAATTGGCTTCCAAGCATACTCGGACACTTAGACAGATATGTCAGACATTTAAATAATAATATGCACCAACAAGTATATATAAAAGGAGGGTAAAGAATCATAGAGCGTCAAAGTTTCGTTCCCAGCGCTGTCAACAAGAAAAATGCCCGAAAGTCTGGGGGCATTGCTCCATTTTGGCATTGCTCTAAGGGTATGTACTAACAAAAATGGTTCCTATGTTGTCCCAAATAAAACAATATAATTATTATTATTATTATTGCCACACAGTAAAGTGCTTTCAGAAATTTGGTTATTTGTAGGTATCGTAAACCTTTTGCGGATGATATTGTGGTATGGTGTTATTCACTTTTCGTATGATATTGTGGTATGGTGTTATTCACTTTGCGGATGATATTGTGGTATGGTGTTATTCACTTTGCGGATGATATTGTGGTATGGTGTTATTCACTTTTCGTATGATATTGTGGTATGATATTGTGGTATTGTGTTATTCACTTTTCGTATGATATTGTGGTATGGTGTTATTCACTTTTCGTATGATATTGTGGTGTAGTGATATTCACTTTTCGTATGATATTGTGGTGTGGTGTTATTCACTTTTCGTATGATATTGTGGTGTAGTGATATTCACTTTTCGTATGATATTGTGGTGTGGTGTTATTCACTTTTCGTATGATATTGTGGTATGGTGTTATTCATTTTTCGTATTATATTGTGGTGAGGTGTTATTCACTTTTCGTATGATAGTGTGATGAGGTGTTATTCATTTTTCGGGTGAAATTATGGTATGGTGTTATTCACTTTGCCTGTGCCAGGGGCTACGGTATCCCTATCGGAATTTCCCGCAACCCTGGCAGGCATCGGCCCTAGCGGACCCCATCATTGATGCTGACATCTCTTTGAGGCGCGCGTGGAACACAACGCGCCGTTGACCCGGGCCTGGTCCTTATCGAACGGCGAACTGCCCATTGCTCGCCGTTCGCAAGCCCGCGCCTACGGTGGCCGGGAATCGGGCTGCGATTCCCGACGCCCAGGGCGTCTCCTGCGGCGGCTAGGGGCGTGAGGGCGTGAATTTTGCGTGGCTTGGGAAATAGTTCATGTGAAATGCATACACATGGTGTATCCAAAAAGATACACGGGTAAATATAACGTAAACGAAAAGAAAGCTAATAGAATTTTTTGTTTCAGGACTCAAGAACGCGTATGGGAAGAAAATATAAGAAATGGCTGGGCCGTCACGACTACTATTAAGTTTACTAGATGGTTTTAGTCAATATCTACCTACGTAAAACTTCTGGCAGCCACAAACTTAAACCATTAATAAAATCCTCAGTAACTAGAAAAACTACAATTTCCTGAAAAACAACAACGATAGTGTCAAATAAAATATGGCGGCCATACAATTGCGGTCAGAAGTGTTAAGTGTAAATATTTTACTGGCACTGGCGTGATGGCATGCCACACTATGATTTATTATGCCATTCGTGTGCCAAGACTTAATTGTTGGAGAAATGGCTGCTTTAATTGGCTGTTTTCAGGATTTGAAGTGTGTAAATGACATGTTTTTATGAGTATTTGGACGTTTTGTTAAGAATATATGCAAAGATAGATGAATTTCGATTTGTATTAGTATTTCTTTTATAATAACTGCATTCCTTTCTTGAAGAATTGAAGAAGAAGTAAGGATTGATATAGCCCAATTGGTTATAAGTGGTACGCTCTGCTTATGCATCAGAAATATACGTTGTAAGTCACGTTATCTAGAAATAAGTCAAACAGCACCCGTAATTGACCCCAGAAGACAGCAATTTACCAAGGAAACAGAAATAAGTGGAAGTAGAGAAAGTACGTAGTTCCCTAGGCGGTCCCTTTCACAAGTAGCTTGCCTAATTAACTACCTAACTTAGTAATACGACTAAGTAGTCTCTCCGTCTACTAAAACACTAACCAGAGATAGCACAGATTGATAACCGAACTCTACAACTACGCAAAAGAATTTATATTCTTCCTGCCACAGACAATACAATGCCACAAACAATCACACCACCAACGAACGATTTTTAAATCCACCATCTTGCTCACTAGCGCCAAACGCCATTCCCACACTAGGCTGTACACTAAATTCCTTTGCGAAAAAAAAATAAAGTACAGGAAAGCAGAGAAGTGTTTACGGCTATACGGCTACCGTTCGCGATAGTGTTAAAATGTAGTGAATTTATAGCCGTTTGCTAGATCTTTTGCGATTGTGGCCGATTTTATTATTCGTTTTAAATTGTAATGGGGTGTTGATGGGTTCTGGGAGCTGTGGGGGGGCTATGTGGCTATGTGGCTGTGGTTTTGTGGTAGGTATGGGGTTTGACGAATTAGTGACGTGTGATTCTGATAAGAAAGTGGATTAACTGGGTCGTGGTTATCCAAATTAAAGTAAATCTCAATTGATCGACTTTTTTTTAAATTAACAAGTATGAGGAAATAATCTTACGAAAATCCTCATCTACCTAGACTTTTCCCAACGATGTTGAAGTCAGCTTCCAGTCTAACCGGGAGCAGCTGAGTACTAGTATTTTACATGGAGCGACTGCCTTACTGCCTAGAATCTCAAAAAAATAAAGTTTACTACTTAAGACTTACTATCAGTTATTATTAGTTATTAGATTCTCGAATGAACAAATATTTCAGTCCAAATAACAAAATCACAATATTATATTTCTTCACCTAAAAACCATTAAAAATGAATGAAATAATTTATAGTAGCAAACTATTTTCTTTTGAACTAAATAAATAAATAAACACAGTAACATTTATTAGTGTTGGCAGCACACCGTGATCATGATCAAAGAAATAATAAATTAATAATATATTAATCATGATTTTATTACTTTTTAAAAGATGAACGTAATGCCGGATACACCCATCATATAAAGTAGGTATTCCTGATTTCTTAACTTTTCACAGGCACCGTTGTTGAACTTTAAATGCCATTTATTTATGAGTATTAATTGACATAGATCTGTAAGAATGATCAAACAAACACGTTTCGGGAAAGCCCTTTATGTTTTACACTACTTAAAATTCTGCTCACACCACAAGAAAATGGAGCGTGAAGTTTACAAAAGAATCTCCGAGAATCAAACGGAAAATCACTTTCAAATCGAAACAATAACGCCGCAATCAAAATTGTATTTTATCACCCTTAAAATAGAACAGGAAATCGTAAAACACTGGACTTCTGAAAAAGAATACCGTAACACCAACACAGAAAAATGCGTTTTATTTCGAAGAAAATACAGTTTATTTTTCTGGAGCAATTTAAAAGGCCATACATCAGGGTAATAAAGAAGGCGAGCTAAATTTTTATTCGCGTTTTTAATTAAACAAGAGTTGAAAATGTTTCGGACATTTTCTGTTACGGGAATGGCGCGAGAAAATTGCTGGTCACTTTAAAAAAAGAACGGTCGCCATTTTCTTTTTATTTTCTGTACAATTTACGCGACTGTTTAAGAAATAATATATGTAGGGGTAATGTTCAGGTTCTTTAATTTCGCCATTTTAATTTGCCATCTAAGTACCATTTTGCATAGGAAATCGGATATTTGCCAAATAGGAAAATCTATTTACCTACTTAATTTAAGATAATCAGTGTTTAACTGCTTGAATTTATTAGAATGAAATAAAAATTGTTAACAGTTTAATAGAGTTTTGTTCCATCGTGGCCTTATCCATCGGTTTCTATTTGGCGTGATCGAGGTCAAACACAGGTCATGCGAAAAAAATTCAGTACTAAACTGCCTAGACTTTTCACAACTATGCTCAGTCAGCTTCCAGTCTAACCGGATGCAAGTACCAGTATTTTTCATGGTATGACAGCATAACTGACCTCCACAACCCGGTTACTGAGTATCACTATACCCCTTGGTAAGACACGGTTGTCAGACTTGTAGTTAAACCACAGTAACACTTAGTACTTCATCGACATAACGCCAACCCTTCCGATTCCATCCCGCCATACATTGAAACCTCAATTCATCAACTCGTAAGTACAAAACAAAACAAATTAAGGAACATGAAGCGGTTAAAAGACATAATTTGAATGCCCCTAACACAAGTTGGGACCATTTAAATTCCTGGCAACCCCATCTGGACATTAACGGGACAAATGAGGTGATATATCTATTCATGGTTAAGGAGATAAATTAATTAAAGTAATATTTTTTTTACTATTTTACCCTCTTTTTGTGAAGGGTAATTTTGAAAGTTACCCTTCGCGTAAAGAGGGTAACAATGTCTACAGACGGTCTGGTTGTTGTCATAGGAATTTTGTAGATGTGATAAACATAGGATCAGTCGTGACAATGTTTGGGGGAAGCCTATGTCCAGCGGAGGACGTCATTCAGCTGAGAGCATGATAATCAATCAATCAATCAATCTGCATAGCCTATTCCCAATCGCGTTGGAGTCAGCTTCCAGTCTAACTGAATGCAGCTGAATACCAGTGTTTTACATGAAGCGACTGTCTATCTGACTTCCTCAACCCTGTTACTAGGTAACACGATTCCTCTTGGTAAGACTGGTTGTCAGACTTTCGGGCTTCTGAATACCCGTAACGACTGTCAAAGATCTACGAAGAGCTGAGAGCATGATAATAGGGGTAAAATAAAAAATGGACCAGTCAAATTGTCTCCTCTCTATTTCAAAATCCACTATACACGCCAAAACCATATCATTACGTAAATAAATAAAGCAGTTCCCGACAAAAATGGTGACAGACATATGAACAACCTCTCACTTCAAGAACCAACGTTCCAGTCAAAACCGGTTTAAACAAGTTTGGTTCAACATTCATCTGTTAGTACAGGAGAAAATAACTTCATTAACTTGAACTTAAGTTCAATAGTTTGCGCAGGTTATAAGTTCTCAAGTTTCAATTGGATTTTAGAATCTATATTGTTGAGTGGTCTAAATAGGCTAGCCACTTAGCTTGGCTGATGTAAATGGGAGTTGTCAATACAGGCTGGGACATTGACGCGCAACTTGTCACCGAGGATTCAGTACATGATATAGTGTGGGAAATCATCAAATAACTTCTCCCGCTCTGGGCGGAGCAGGAGGGCGTGTCAGACTCTTACTGACTAAAACCCACCCGTGTTTCTTCAGTTGCCTGTGCCAGGGTCCACGGTAACTCTTACGGACTTTCCCGCAACCCTGGCAGGCATCGGCCCTAGCGGACCCCGTCATCGATGCTGACATCTCTTTGAGGCACGCGTGGAAACAACGCGCCGTCGACCCGGGCCTGGTCCTAATCGGACGGCGAGCTACCCAATGCTCGCCGTCCGCTCGGATTCCCAACGCCCTGGGCACCTCCTGCGGCGATTCTCAAAATTAGCTGTTCATTTTTTCATTTTGACCGCGCTGGAATTGCACTTGTCTATGAAACAGCAGTTTTTTTTTTTGATAACTTCGGAATATTTCTACTGGCTGGCTGGTCTACAATCATATGCTGAATTCATGGTTTCAATTTGCGGGTCGATGTTTCCGACACTCTGATTAATAAAAAAAAAAACTTGTAGTTATGTGATACTAGCTTCAGCGCGCCACTGCGCCCGCGCTTAGGTCTGAAGTAAACCCCCAAGGGAACGTAAGGTACGACTTACCTCAGTGATAATCAAACCAGTTAAGTTGGCCTCTTATTCTATTGATACTCCGTAACACGCTAGACCAGCTCAAGGTCAAAGTGTTAATACAGACATGTAGCCAACTGTACTAACAGGATAAGAAACATCCGATGTCCTAACCAAGACCAACTCGTGTGCAAAGTCAAAGTCAAAGATTTATTTGCAGATAAATATGGTTACAAAAGTAATCCTATCCATAATCAGCCTATAATGTTCCCACTGCTGGGACACAGGCCTCCTCTCGGTGAGAGGGAGTGGGCCGTACTCCACGACGCGGGCCCAGTGCGGGTTGGTAGATGTCACATGTCTTCGAATTTTTGGTTCAAACTCAAACTCAAAGCATTTATTTCAAATAAACCAATTACAGGCACTTTTGAGTTGACCGACCCGGTCAGACAGAAAGATGAAGCTAGTTGCCCATTCCAAAGCGTAGTATGTACCTATGGAGAAAACGAAGTTCTAGGACATGCCGGTTTCCTTACGATGTTTTCCTATACCGTTTTGAGAGCAGTGGTGATGAAAATAACTTGCCCAAAGTAATGCGCCTGTCTGTTCGAACCTACGACCTACAGCTCGTAAGTCACAGCCGTTACCACTGGGCCACCACTGCTCTCATGTGCCGAATTTCATCCAAATCAGTTCAGCCATTAAAGCGTGAAAATAGAACAGATGGGCAGACAGACAGACCGACAGATACAGTTACTTTCGCCATTAAAATATTGGTAAAATTAATATGGAAGTAAATAATAATATATCGATTTACCAAAATCATAATTTCATGAACACAATAATATGCTACGGCGTAGCAGATGCTGCTACGAACCCGTAGCACTTTCAAATACTCTCTTTAATTTTGGTGCAATTTTGCTAACTTCATAATTTCGGGGCAAACATACCAGTATGACTTCTCTACCCACCCATTTCATAAGTAACAAGTCGTGAAGTAAAAACGTAATACGTGTAATGACCGTAATAACACGATTACGAGTAAGCTGTATGAATCGGTAATCGGTAAATATCGGTAACAGTCGTTTTTACGAACACTCGAATACTTGCGGTTTGTGCAGGTTCTCAATGCATGTTTTAAAATACGAGGCAATTTAATGAATGAACCAACATTGGAATACACAACCTTTTGAAGATTGCATGAAGTGTTTCTTGGACTATTTCTGTGTTATTTAAATTAAATCGTTGGTGTAGAGGGCGAACATAATTGCTAAGATTGGGGTCTTGAGGATCTACTCTCGAAGTCCGTCAACAAACGTACGGGTTCATCCAAAAGTAGTTAATATGTCAAAACAACTGTCAAATTATTTTTTTGCGGCGGGTAAATACACGTCGGAAGTAGGGACAGCTGTTAAATCGTGTTGCCATTCATTCTTAGTTCGTGTCCCGAAGTTAGCATATGTCCGTTAGTGAAACGGAGTAGAAAACGCCCGTAACTTAAGCCGTAAATACGTGTTTAGCGAGCAGACCTCCTTTTTTTTCGGGAATTCATCAAATAACTTATTCTGCTCTGGTTGGAGCGGGAGGGAGTGTCAGAGTCTTACTGACTAAAACCCACCCGTGTTCCTTCAGTTGCCTGTGCCAGGGGCTACGGTAACCCTTTCGGACTTTCCCGCAACCCTGGCAGGCATCGGACCTAGCGGACCCCGTCATTGTTGCTGACATCTCTTTGAGGCGCGCGTGGAACACAACGCGCCGTCGACCCGGGCCTGGTCCTTATCGGACGGCGAGCTGAGGTTCGCCACCCCTGACATGTGGGTACGGTTACAGACTGTAAGTAACGAGTAACATGTCGTTTTACACCACTTCGCTCAGAATCGAGATTGTTTTTTTAACCATAGATGCGTGATAAATGTACCTATGTGGCATTTTTAGTTTGCATTATTACCACATTTACGATAGATTTTAATTTATTTATTCATTATGGACTGAAAGGTTCGCATTTAGTTTAATTTTTCTTGTCTTTGGCTGATTTTACAAATTCTAATGACAGTTCTAGTTACCGATATAAACGCCGACCCTATTTTAAAATTTGGTTTTCGAACGAAGGTTTTACCGGATCGCTTAATTTAAAAAAAGAGTTCTAGAGTTCGAATTTTTTAGAACTAGGTGTTCGGAAGTTTGTAAGTCATTTTATAGTATATCAAAAGTGGTATAAATAATCTTTATCTTGTATTTTAAATGACTTCTTCAAATCTGTTTTCTGTCTTTCCCCACGCAATACTCTAATAATTTGTTATCTTCCGAAAAAAATATCAACATTCTGTTGTGCACTTCCATTTTCAAAGCAACAACGTTTCAGACATCCTTGTCCCTATTACATATTCAGCACACGCGCTCTCAACCCAATTCCAAACACATGAACTTTATCACCTAAACAATAAAGCCTATAATCGCTTGCGCAATTTTTATCATTTCCTTCTTGATTCTGAACCGATTTTAAATCTTATCCATCAAGAAATAGGGTTCATATTTTACTGTGAGTTGTGAGGTATTTTTTTCACGTTAGATAAGATTTCTCCTTCTTTGATTTTTAGAGGGCTCTTAGGAGTGGATTCTTATTACATGGAAAAGCTTTGTTTCTCACACCCTCTAGACGAGGGAAAAGATTTTGTTATTCAAAGAAAACGGAATAAACATGAAATTGGTAAGGCGTACCTTAGAAGATTAAAATAAAGGGGTCGCTTTTACCACTAGGTACTGATATACAAAGAAACTATTCTTCAATTCTTATTATCAGCCATGCCCCCTTTACATTTGCACCTCACTGTACACGGGGAGTCTGTGGGCTAACTACACGCAACGAGCGTACAATGCTCTGCGGGTCCAACTTAATAATGCGTTCTGGGCGCTGTTGCGGCTTCCACGTTTCTGTAGCGCATCAGCAATGTTTGCTGATGCACACACAGATGGCTTTGCAGCTTTATGGCGCAAAAAGACCGCGTCATTCATTAGCCGGTTGCGTGGGAGTCGCCACAGCATCTTGAGTGCCATTGCTGCTAGGCACGATTGTCCCCTGAAATGGATTTTAGTGCAGCGGACCAAGTCCCTGCTTACTATTTTGTACTAGTTTTATGTCTCATGTATGGATCAAAGTTATCCGAATAAATAAATGTATTTTATTATTATTCACACAAATACTCATTAATTCATGTTCATAGTTAAATAAGGCCATCATGGGTTTATTAACACTCATCAATAATGGTTTCATTGTACACGAAGTTACAGTAGAACTCTGACTCCTAGGTCACAGGGTTCCTTTAGTTTAAGAAGCAGGGTTTTTAACTATTTGTGCAGCTTTTTCCCAAAATCCAATATTCCTATGTAAAATGTATTGGTATTGTATACAAAGATTTTTTCGAAAGAACACTATCTTTCCACTTCGTCATAGTTGCGTATATATAAATATTCTAGTGTTATTTATTTTAGAAGTATGTTTGTATGTATATTCTCATATTATTTGTTTTATTTTATCAAGTGAATTGTTTTTGATTTTATGTATTTTATTTTCTCTTTTACTCTTACACACGCTGTCTACATCTCTAAATCTACTATCCTATCGCAGGTATGCTGGAAGAGATTTCATTAGAAATAAGCATTAGATATAAGTGCATATTTCCTCACGATATTTCTCTTCAGCGATCCGAGCAAGTGACAATGTGACTTTTTCAATTCATATCTACATTCTTTTCTAAATTTCAATGATTATGTAAGAAAAAAAAATACTTCACGCGGGAATCGAACTCCTACCTCACTTTTACCTTTTACCGACAAATGACTAGTCACTCTACCCACCATGATCATCACCTGTCTAACGCTTTTCCAACTATGTAGGGGTCGACTTTCAGTCTAACCGGAAGCTGTTGAATACCATTATTTTACATGGACCGACAGCCGATCTGACCTCCACAACCCAGCGTCTAGGTAACACGATTCCCTTGGTAAGACTGGTTGTCAGACTTTCGGGCTTCTAACTACCCGTAACGACTGTCAAAGTTATACAAATGACAGCTGGGTGGGGCCTCGACAGTAATGGATGGTCACCCATCCACGACCGACCTTGACAAGTGTTGCTTAACCTTGCTGCTGTTATTATTCAGCCACTAGCCCGAGCTGAGCCCCAAGCCTGCCGGGAAAGCGGGATCATCCAAAAGGGGTACCGCTGACCCGGAACATAAAGGGCCAAGGAAGGAACACGGGTGGGTTTTAGTCAGTAAGAGTCTGACACTCTCTTCCGCTCCACCCAGAGCGGGGGGGTCATTTGATGATTTCCCATCCTCAAAAAAAAAAAAAAAAAAAGCCCGAGCTGAGCTGCAGTTATAGGTACCTATGTAAGAAAAAAAAAACTAAACCATATTTTTTTACCTTGCCCGGGAGTCGAACTCAAACATCTCGACCCCTTACCACCCAATCAGTAACTGCCTACCGTCAATAAAAATGCCTACAGGTAATCGTAATAAAGTAAGTACGAAACATTTTTAAAGTAACGACTTAGAATTCTGCCTACCCCTGTATCGAGAACAATCCGCGATAAACGGACCAAATCAAGTTATTAGGGCATTCTTGTGATTAACAAAAACTCTTGCGCATGGTGGCCTGTTCTTAGTAGCTAGGGATGGGATGCGTCGATAATTTTTAGTCAATGTAGTGTCGATGATTTTTCTTAGTGATGGAATTTTCCATCAAATAAAATTTATGATGAATAACTTAATAATGTAATGTTTGATTAGATATGTCTAATAGCTCCAAAGCTTACAGTAATTTTTTGATTAATATACTTTTTTTAGTACATAGTAAATTATTCGTTTTAATTGAATGAAGATCAATCTCATCATTCTTCTCCCCTTACCCCAATTTATGTAGCAATTGAATGAAGACAAGAATTAATTTATTATTATATTGTAGGTAGGTACCATGATTATATATTCAAATGCAGTTATGATTAACAATATCTTAGTATGTATCTACGTGTTTAATAAGAACTGTTTTTGTATTTATTTGTTTATTTAGTTACTCATTTATTTTAGTGCCTGGTGTCACTACTATAATGTGTAAGAATTTGTATATTACTTTTGAATAATATACTCATAAAAATATTGAGATTGCTAATAACGAACTAGATGTTTGGAGAACTCATAAATTATCTAACATTATATTTTAATATCTTAACCCCATGAGAACTAATAATTATTGACAACCAAAACATTCACTGAATCGCCTACCCCACCATATATAAACAATTTATTATGTAGTCTTAATTTATCGACATCCCTACCCAAATTAGACCACAATGATAAACCCATAATGCAGAAAAATCCAACCAAACCCGTAATATATAGACTAGTCTAAAAAATGTAATACTCATTCTTAAGGATGGCATCTGTTATTGCCCTATACAATACCGTAAACGGTTACCATTAAAAATAAAGACGTATTGTTGCCTAGGGATGGGACATCAATCGCTATCGATAAGCTGTTATCGATATTTTTGAATAGCTAGATCTTTTGAAAACGAGAGTGATTTTTTTAATATATTTTTTCAAAGTCAAAGCATTTATTTCAAATAGGCACTTTTGAAAATTGTGAAGGCACACAAAAAGGCACTTTTGAACGTCAAAAATGTCAAAATTTACATTTAAATAGAATTGATTCTAGTCGCCCCTTCCAGATTGTTTTCTGAATATTTTGATGTTCAGAGTCAAGATAATTACTGTGTATTTTTATTATAGAGTGTTTATAAAAGATTGATTCTGAAACAATCATTGCGAACACATCTATCACTTCGTGGAAGGAAATAAACTTCGGTTTAAAGAACTTTATTTCCCATTAAGACATACGTCACTTACATGAGAACATTAAATCTTAGTACCTACTTGCGTTCTTGCGTTCTTCATCATTCAAGAACCAATAATTAAGTTTTTATTTTAAATACCTACTGGTGTTTACAGTTGTAAAAGTTGGTGGTTTATGTCCAGTCCATAATTCCACTGTTCATGAAAGCAAATTTTACATTAATACCTAACAGGTACTTACACATTTAAATTGTTCAAATGGAAATTTAAGTTAAATAATACACAATAAACTTATTAGCAATAATTCAGTTACCAACTCTTAAATCAAATTAATAGACGGTTCACCCATTACAAGTACTCTTAAGTTTTAAACTACCTTGCCCTTTACTTACCCACACAAGAACCTAGCCTATCACAATTAAAACATAACTAGGAAAATAACCTTTAACTGCCACCAAGAATGTCTTACTCAAGAAAACATATGCGCCATCTAGGTTTATAGGGTTCTGTAATCAAAGGGTCCCAACGGGAGCCTATTTCTAAGATTCCGCTGTTTGAAAGAAAGAAACAAAATGCGTTTATTTGCGGTAAACATGACGCAAAAAGAACATAAACACAAAAAATAAGAAAAGGTTGGGGGAAACATGCGTCACATACACGTTCGTCCGTCCGTCACAGGGTTGTATCTTTAGAACCGTATTAAATAGACACATGAACGTATTTCACAAGCCATGTACTAATATGGCCGCTTTAATCAAATTAAAATAAAGTTAATAATGAAAAGAGGTCTCGACACAAGAAACGTAATATTTTTTTCTGAAGTATTAAAAAAATGTAGTGTTAAATATCGTACGGTGGTATGGAACCGTTCGTGTACGAGCCCGATTTGGCCGCTTTTTAATTTAAACATAGGAACAACAAACAGTTTAACAAATAATAACCACATTGATGTGAAACAGGTACCAATTTTGCTCGTAACTTCTATCGATAGTTTGTCAGTCTTTGTAACAAGTTGTATTATTAAGCAATTTGCTTTTCAATAGGGCCTTTATTGACATAATTGTTGAATACAACTACGTTGTCGATGAAATAATAGGTAGTTATATCATTTACTTCCTGAATTATAGGAAAATTGGATAATTTGCAAAATGGGTTACGCGTTAAGTAATCTTTTTTCAAACTCAAACTCAAAGCATTTATTTCAATTAAACCCTTTTGAATCGTCAAGTGGTCGGTCAGTCAGAAATATGAAGCTAGTTGCCCATTCCAAAGCGTAGTAGGTACCTATGGAGAAGATGGAGAGTTTTTTAAACGTTGCCCCACACTTGGAATTTCTCCTGTATCGTGGGTGCGTTTACAAACATTTAAGCTCACATACACAAACAGCCAGACCCGGAACAACTACTTGCAGGTCATACAAATATTTGTTCCGTGCGGGAATCGAACCCGCGACACGTAACGCAGCAAACGTATTTTAAATGCATAATGACTAGAATCCATCTATTTTTTTATATTTTCCATCAGGAATATCTCAGTAGCAGCTTGGAGTCTTGATTTGTGCCCAGTTGATGGCAATAGGCTCGCCCCCATTAAATGAGACATAAGAATAACTGGCTAAACGTGGGTATATCTTACTATAAGTCAACTCTGCCTAACCCTTTTGGTATCACACGCGTGGTGTTATGTTATGAGTAGAATCTAAAATGCAAAAATCTATATTTCATTTAGTTTAACCACTCACGTAGATTATTCAAATACCTTGCCTATATGTAGCAACAGCTTCATTTGCATAGGGGTCATAAGGGGCCATTTGGTTGTAAATAACCTCCCCTACATCCCCTTAATTCCCCTACATATTACCAATAACCCTGTATACAGTTTTAAATATTTCTTGAAAAAGTTGTAAAAAAAAAAAAGTATTCTGCCGGTGTCGAGAGCTAGGTCCAAGCTACCGGTGGTTCGGGCTCCAGAGACAGGAAACTCCCCACGATGCGAGCCGTATCGAGGAATACTGCCTTCTGAATCAGGCCCTTGATCTAACCGCCTGACGAGAGCCTCGAAGTCGAAGCTGTCGGCCATCAGGCCATTACGTTATTATTATTATAAGGTGGACACCATCATTTCATTCGTGTAAAACCAAACACCAAATGATAATGATTTAGAGCAAAATCTATCGATATATCGACAACAAACGCACGTCCCTGTTTTCCCTGTAATACCAATTGTCACAGTAGCGGGAGGGTCCGCACTAATTAGTTGAGATGGGTCGTACTTATAAAGGATGTACAGGTATGTGATAAAGTGTTTATTTAAGCAAAAATAATGTAGAAAAATTAACGTTAAAAAAAGAAAATGTCTAAAGGCCAAGTATTTCAGTTACGCGCGGCGCAGCGGCCCGCGTAGGCACTATCCACCAGATTTAAAAAATGGAACATTATATATAAATAAAATAATTGTTCGCCAGTTGAGTTAACAGCAACTTGTTCGTTAGTGGACAAACAGGCCCTACCGATTATACAACGCTATAAAATCAAGCTAGACTCTACATAAAGCGTCACAATCTTCACTATTGCTAAATTAAACAATGACTACCACAATTTTTTCTTCCATTCTAGAAAATAAATACCTATTCTTTGACCGCTCAATGATTTTCCTTGGTCCCCATGTTGTGCAGTACAGACTTAGAATCAACGAATCACTTTTGTTTCCCTCTGTACAGACATGTTTGTCATACCGAGTCAAAATTTTAGTTTTACCGAAGCGATTCCGATTTCGCTTTTTATTAACACATTGTGGAAGGTCAGGTGGGTGCAACACCTTGCTATGATTACGGTGCCTTTGTAGAAGGAGGAAGGCAGAGAATGAGGCTTATGACACAGAGGCTGGATGGAGAGGGAGAGGAAGCCCAAAGAAAAGGTCGATGGATTGTGTGAGGGATGATATGAAAGAAAAGTGAGTGAATGATAGCGTAGTGGTTGACAGGGGAGAGTGGAAGAAGAAGACATGTTGCGCCGACACCACGTCGCAGGAACCAGAGCAGGAAGATAATGATCTGCCAGGGTTGCGGGAAAGTCTGAAAGGGTTACCGCGGCCCCTGGCACAGGCAACGGAACGTGGGTGGGTTTTAGTCAGTAAGAGTCTGACACGCCCTCCTGCTCCGCCTAGAGCGGGAGAAGTTATTTGATGATTTCCCAACCTCAAAAAAAAAAGAAAAAAAAGGATGATGATGCTCAAAATCATTAAAAGATACTACCAATGAAGATGCTCGCACTGGTGTTCCCGCCAAAATCGGTTTAGTCCATAGTCCTGTGTTTAGTTTTTTGTGACGCTAGTTTTTTGATTGCGTTCTGGGAACTGTTCTGTGTGCGGGTTTTGTGAAAAGTAATATACGCTATTTACCGGTAACGTTGTGTTTCTGTTTTGGTACTGAAATTCCGCCCTATATCGAACAATTGGTCCTTCGAGCCGGATTTGATCCAGCGACATAGGTGGCAATCAGGCATACACTCCATCTGATGGTAGATAAGATATCCCAGCCGTTGCCATACAACAAAGCTGAAATGTCTCATGTGCATGTAACCACACCGGCACCAATAGCCTTCAAACCGGAACACAGCAACGATGCTTGACGGCAGAAATAAGTGTGGTGATTAGCTCACAGAATAAGCAAGCTGAAGGGGCAATGGGCCGGCCATATTAGCCGTAGAACCGATGACCATTGGGGTAGACATGTTCTTGAGTGGAGAACGCGAATCGGCAAACGTAAGCAGGATCCCGCAGGCTAGGTGGAACGACGATCTTCGCAGGGTAGCTGGTGGCAGCTGGATGAGAATAGCCGAGGATCGAGTAGAATGCCGCCGGAGAGGCATATATTATATCTTGCAGTGGACTGCTGTAGGCTGATAATGATGATGATTACTTTCTTGGACGAGCTCCTTCACAAAGAGCTATACTACTACCGGTTTTAAGAGGGAATCGGGACCGCCCGAACATTCCCGATTTTTCCCGAATGGTCATCCTAATTGCAGCAATAGTTGCTTAACCCCATTTATCACCACTCTTTGTAAAATCATACTTTCATTATAAGATAAACGGCCACGAATGGTCACCCATCCTTTCCCTGACCGCGACAAGTGTTGCTTAACCTCATTTACCACCACTCTTTGTAAAATCATAATTTAATGTTAACAAAAACTGTCATAAATGGTCACCCATCCTTAACTTGACCCCGGCGAAAGCTGCTTAACCTCACTTTAAATTAAAATGTAAAATGATACTTACACAGTTACAAGAAGTAACATTTTAATTCATCCGTCTGTTAGTCATTGTCTAAGAAACTAAAGGTTATTCATACGTATACTGCAGATGCTTTATCTGTAGTAGAATGTGTCCATTTCCCTTTTGGGGCATAAGCAGCAGTTATGGTTCAACGGGTAATTAACTCGCTTTTCACGCTTAACGATTTTTAGGGGTCCGTGGGAAAGGTGAATGACGTAAAACCTTACAGTTCATGTTTTCGCCTAAGGCACATTTCTACCATTGCAATTTTTGTGTAAAGTAAACTATGTATCGAATCAAATCAGAAGTGAGTTATTCAAACTAGGCTTAAAATCACCACTTTTTAAACGTCCAAATTACACAAGACAGTCCCTCAAAACTTTCGCCATTCACCACTTCCTAGTGCTTTAGCTGGGAAGAAGATGTGGCGCAACAAACTCCCCAGCAGCATAGCTGTCTGTTCAGTTAGAAGAAGAATAATTCGGCAGTAAGGTAGTTTAAAGTATGAGATAACTGAAAACCAATCACTGAACCCGGTGAACTGTGTTTTTTAAAAGCAGCAATACAAATGGACATCTTGCGGAATATTAGATGCAGCATTCGTACAATATGAGATGGACTACCATCATCATCTACCTATCCTTTGCCCAACTATAATAATAATAATATGAGACAACATCCACACAAGGTCTTCAGATCCCGAACTAGGCAGAGCCTGTACTACGGTAACCTGATGACTGATATACATATACACACCCAGATACAGGTCAAACAGACATGTTCATGCACACAAATGTTTGACTTGTCCAGGGATTGAACCCGGGACCAGCGGCTCAGAAGGCAGGGTCGCTACCAACTGCGCCAACTGGTCAGCTGTCAGGGTCGTCTTCCAGTCTAACCGGATGCAGCCGAATACCAGTATTTTACATGGAGCGGCTGCCTATCTGACCTCCACAACCCAGTTACTGGGTAAAAGAATACACCTTGATAAGACTGGTTGACATACTATGTATTAGCACAATGTGTATATTAAACGATAACCCTTGTATTTTAGGTACATGTCATTACCCTAGATATACCTACCCAGAACCCTAATGTTCATAGTGAAATAAAAAAAAAAATAACAGTTTGAGGCCAAACCATTTCTAGACTATCTACAAAACACAAAAACTACAATTAATTATACCACAGACAATACCCGAACGATTAAAAAAAAACACAAAAACGTTTTAAGCCCTATTTCTACATTGTACAGAACCATAGAGCAAAATTCACGGTCGATTACACCTCATTCTATTGCAAGCATAGACAACTCTGACGATATACTCGTTTGTTTCATTAATTTCTAAGAAACGTAGTTACGGCTAAAAAGTACTGTGTTAATTGATTAATTGCTACTGTACCTATGTATTTGTGCGTGTTTGTGTGTGTTATGTATCAGTGTGTGTGCGAGGGTGTGTGTGTGTGTGCGAAAAAGAAAGAAATACCTAATACTTTGTACGACCACTTTTATCGAGTTTTTTTTATACGCTTTTCTTAAGTTTCACTTGGTTTTTAGCAGAATGAGTGACGTTTGAGTAACTACTAGGTACTGGTTAAAGTAAATTCTGGAATTGCTACATGAGTATACATTAGGCTGATCTCTTGATTGAAGCAAATGAGATGTGGATTGATCGATTTTGTGCGGCAATTCTTAACCCCGTCACAAATCCTTTTCGTGGTTTTGTTATTATTAAATACATAATAAAGACATACATATCCACATTGATAAAGTTTAATTACTGATCAACCTTTATAAAAAAGGGTGTGCGAACTTTTTGAATTAAGAACCCAATAAAAAACCACTTAAAACAGTTCTTATCGGATCCGAAAATATTAAATGAATTTAAAAGTTCAATGCATAATAAATAAATATTACTACACATTTCACACATTAACTGCTTATATGTAAAAAAAAACAATATCCAAGCTATATTTTATTTCAAAAATAATTATATTCCGCCACGGAATCTTACCTTAAATGCTACTGGGCGTTGCCAACTTAACACGAGTCAGGCAAAATGGCGGACGCTCGAAAAAAGAATAATTGCACGATATAATTGAGGTAAATTGTTTCATTACTTCACCTGTTAATTCTACTAATACTGCTCACTGAAATAATCAATCGATTTGCCATCTTATTACAAAGGAAAAAATACGTAATTTACTACAAAACGTTTTGCTAACTGTAAACGTTAAATTGTCTATGCTTAAGTAAAAATAAAGGTAGTGTCAATGTGTTAAGGGTTTTTCGTCTACATTGCGAAATTAAACTCTATATTTTGATGAATAGAGTTGAATAATGGTTAAAAGACGTATTTTTTAATACTTGATGTGGTATAATTATGTTGTCAAGGCATTTTTTTAAATAATGAGCTCTTTTAGCAGCGCAGCGGTGGCGATGAAAGATAGAACCGGTTTCTTCCTTCTTTAAGCTTAAACCGAGTGATTATTAAATTCTACTAGATTTTTTCGTTGTCCTATAGATTTGTTTGTTGTTTTTCGAGTGTATTTATAAACGTTACTTAAAATTAAACCATGTTTAAATGTCAAAAATATTTGGTTGAACCGTCGGTCGCTAAGCATTACTTAAACCTAATGCAACGTTTATAAATAAAGCTCTGTGTTTTTGGAGAAAACCAATAACCAGAATCATTTTAAATCATGGAAAGTATTTAGTTAGGGTACTGTTTATTCTATTGAAATGCTTATAATGTTAACTTAATATTTATTTATTTATTTAACACTTTAAGCACACAAATGTACAGAGGCGGACAGAGAAGATAACAGACTTAAAATAATATTAATAATATTATGTAGGTACATGTATATTCAAAAAGAAGGAATGAATCGTAGGGCATCCAATATGAAGGTCGTTTAGTACGGTAACCAGTTGTATTGTATCATAAAATGTAAGAAATTTTATTAATACTCTAAAACAAAAGTAACAAAAAGAATATTTTAAAAGTTAACAACCATGACCAAGAGTTAAAGATCCATATTTACAAGATCAATTCCAACGTTATTTCATTCACAAAAACAATCACGTTTTAATACAATAACACTTTTAAATTACTTCCATTGTTTTCCCGAGAAAATTCACATTTGAATTGTTTCCATCATTTTCCCGTGTCATTCAATGTGACAGCTGTCAAGGCGCCATCTTGTTGACATGGAATGTCAACGATTTATTGTGTTGCCTTCCAACTTTGAAATTAGTGATGTTTTTCTTTGAATTTATGCAAATATCGTTATGGTTTATTGTTTTTCGCGTTTTAAAGTTATTTTTCAATTGGATTATTATTTATTTGACATAATATTTTAAAATAATTATTGCAGTTGCTACACATTTTGTCATTGGCAAGTAATTACGACCTATAAGTAATTAATATTAAACGAATAAACAATTTGTATTGCCATAATTATATGACTAAGTATTTGACCAATATAATTCCTGAGTGAATCGAATAAGGCTGTCAAGTCGATAATTTAATTTCTTATTAGTATCGATACATTTTGCAATTTACATCTAAATAGGAAATCCCTTCTCTTCTGTCGAGTGTCGTAAGGTGACATACTTTAAGGCGATATAAAATTAGGTGAATTGACGTCTAACTAACATTTCCTTATCAGCACACAATACTGATGATTTTTCTTTATAATTCTAAAGTCGTTTACAATTTTATTGTTTACTAAAATAATTGTGTAATGTCGCGAAACTTTTATTTCCTTTAAGTACGCAGTGAAAAAAGACCTTATTATAAAAAAAAAATGTTAAATATACCTCTTCACACTGCCTTTGGCTTTCAATATTTCAGTAAAACATAGTCTATCCTAATCTCTGATTTGCCAAAATACAAGATGGCAGCGACATCGACGAGCAAAGTTACCAAAAATTCAGTAGGACATGATTCCAGACATCTTTTTTTTTTGAGGTTGGGAAATCATCAAATATCAATCATCGAGCGGGAGAGCGTATCAGACTCTTACTAACTAAAACCCACGCGTGTTCCGTCAGTTGCCTGTGCCAGGGGCCACGGTAACCCTTTCGGAATTTCCCGCAACCCTGCAGCGTAGCCATTTTCCGTCGGTTAGCAAAAAAAATCTGCTGTTTCTTACAAAAGTGCTATACCTAGGCGGTCAAAATGTATGGAACAGTTTTTTTTTTCATAACCGACGGGAAATTTTGACGGATTGAGAATCATGTACTGAATCCATCGTAACAGGTTGAAAGAAAGAAAAATAGGTTTATTTGTCACAGAAACACGTGCATACAAAATAGATAATTAAGAAAAAATAAAAACAAAAAAGATCGGTTGCGCGCCGATGTCCCTGCCAATATGTATATAAAATAGTTGTACCTACCTACCTAGTTTATACCTACTATTATTTTCTCAAGCACTTCATTCCTCAGCCAGTCTCCTGCAATTTTAATTCTGTCCCTCGCCTAATCGAAATTCACGAAATTAACATACAATGCGTACAAAAAACAATAATGTGTAAAACATGCTGACAGACATACATACAATCAGTGTTTGAATACATTATTCACGCTCAATATTAATAGGTGAAATAAATATTTATTTAATGGTAGTAAAAAAGCCTACTGGTTCTTAAATAAATATTGATATGAAAAACTACCACATTTTTTTTAAATGACGCAGCACTTGTTTTTAACATTTTTGTTTATTGCAATAAATTTCAAGATTGCAAATTATACACGGTGACATTTGAATCACAGTTTTGCTAGAACAAACGTTGTTTTGTTTAGACCATGGTATACAACAATTCTATAGCATCCAATAGAAAAAAAAACGTCATTGGTTTTCGAAAAAAACACAAAAAAGGCAATGTTAAAAAGTCGGGATTATCGTTACGCCCTACAACACAGACACTGCGGCCGCGACGCGCGGCGCTCGCGTCTCATTGAGTAGTTGAATGCCATATCGCTGCCGCGATGAGAACTTTGATGTTACGGTTAATGTTTCAAACATTTGAGCAACATAAGACTAATTTGAGAACGTATAGATTAATTTGTTTTAATAACATATTTGAAGCTGTAGAACGGTAATAGACCATGGTCTAAACAACGTTTGTTCTAGCAAAACTGCGATTCAAATGTCACCGTGTATATTAAAATTCACCCTTCAAAATACCTATATAGCCAGGTAAAGAAACAACAAAAAAAAATTTTTTTAACAAAAATTTACTTTAGTCTATGGTTCTGTCCATAGACAATAAGACTTTTAAGTAATGTTTTTTTGTAAAAAAACGTTACCTAGGTACTGTATGCTAAACAGGGGCAAAAAAAACTATTCAATATTGTCCATGGTCAGAACAGCCGTGCTGTACACAAAACTGTATAAATTTCTAATTAGACTACGAAACTCTCTCAGTAGCAACCCCGAGTCTGAATAGGCTCACCCTTCTTACATGACTTCTAACAGGGCATGACTTAAATATAATTGACAAATTGTGGGTGTACTATAGGGAGTACGTGATATTGTGTTATGTTTCTACGGAATAATAAACAAGACCACAGATCAAAGAATACAAGTACAGATACCCAATATCATAGAGCAAAAGCGTGCTGTCATAATGTAGGCAATTCCGTAGACAATTTTAGTCCCGTATTTACACCAATAAATGCAGTATCTGAGCTACCACGGCTATGACGCTGTCAGACTACCATTGTTTTAGTAATATACAACGTGTTGTTTTGCATCCTCGTCAAATTTCAGGAGGCTGTTATGAAAGACATAAATAATCAAATAAAATTACGATCCTGCTCAATAATTAATACATAGGTACTTGTTTTTTTAGGTATTTAAGTTTGACAGTATTTCAGAATACTCCACTTTCAAAGAACAAAATCGCCCCGTTGCGTATGCGGTAGGCAGTGTCGTACGACTATGTCGCTGTGTGCATGCGTTACAGTTACAGCGCAGTTACAGGGCGGTATCACACGGGCCCTACACATGCCGATTTCCGAAAAATACAAAAAATAAAAATAAATACCTACTTATTTTATTATTGATTCGTGTCGAGAATCATTAGCATAGTTACCTCCTCGAATTTGACGAGGATGCCAAACAACACCTTGTATTGAAATATCACCAGATGGCATTGACTTCCCGGGCAATAAATAGACGCGCGACGCTCAGGACCTTTTTTGTTTTTAATATAAAAGTAGTATTTTTGAGACAATATTACGCATCACACAAGAATATACAAAAACGAAACGCTTGGAGCCTGTGGTTCCATAGAACTTTCGTGATCCGTGATGGCGCCATCTAGTGACAGTACCGTAGCAAGCTTGAAAGTTATGTGTTTGATGGAGTTAGTATCAATTTTAATAAATGCATATAGTGAACTTATAAAACATACCCTTTTTTTATGTAGAGAAGAATGTTTTTGATATAATTAAGATACGTTTAATTTATTAAGGTGTCAAAATCATTAAATCTTCGCGATTAATGATTCAAATGTTTCGCTCGATACCTGTGACGCCATCTAGAAGTATTTTTTTTTTTTGTAATAATTATAGGTACGTTGTTCAAGTTGGGAGGCCATGACAAGACCAAACCCGACTCAAATTCCTAATCAAAATCGTTCACAAACCTGACGTCACAAGCCGGTCACATAAGTGATAATAAATAATTCATTTCCATACTGTCTTTCTGTCAATAACTCAAAAAACTTAACCCCTGTTACATTTTGACCCTAACACCACACTGTTGATTTGTCAAAACACTTTCACTGAGTGAAAGCTGGTTTTTAAAACATGACATTTAGCCTAATGTCATTTTGACAGTGTCATAGTGACAGATCGAGGCACTAAAAAACTAGTGTCTAAATCGATTTGCAAGGTTACGCCACACTTGCCGTGGTTATTCTAGGATGGGACTTCTGTGCTACGGAAATCCATCGGTTTTATTTGCTATCTATTTACTGTAATTAAAACCCGAAAGTCTGTACACCATTTAAATACCTACTGATATTAAGGCAGCCCGGGAATACATGGAACTTTAACATAAAGGCGAAATGTGTGTGTACTATAAAGAAAAAAGAAATAAAGAATGAAAATAGATTTATTTAATAATAATAATAGTTTTATTTTTGGAACAACATAGGAACCAAAAAAAGAAAAAAAAAAAAAAAAAAAGAAAGAAATATTTAAAAAAAAACATTCAAAGTGTAAAATTCGGTGTGGTGCTATAGTTAATTAGGTACCCACCTGCCTAGTCCTCCGGGGATAGCAGGCGTAATGTTATGTTACCAAGCCAAATTAAATTAGACCGGAAGCCAACCCCAACTTAATAAATTAAGAAAATGATATGCAATTGACAAAAAAGCATAAAATTAATGGATTTACTGAAATGCTCGAAAAATATGGCGTATGGCTTAGTAATATTCGCCACGTGAGTCCATCGGTCAGGTTAAGCTACGCTCGCCGCGGTTGATCCGTGGATGGGTGACCATCTTTACATACCAAGACCCCACCGTGCCCCGGTAAGCACGTTAAGCCGTTGGTCCCGGCTGTCATTCGTTGATCTTTGACAGTCGTTACGGGTCGTCAGAAGCCCGAAAGTCTGACAACCAGTCTTAACAAGGGGTATCGTATTACCCAGTAACTGGGTTGTGGAGGTCAGATAGGCAGTCGCTCCAGGTAAATTACTGGTATTCAGCACCATCCGGCGGTTCCAGTTTTGCTGCATGCAATCATCATCTACCTAGCTCGCAAAATATTGATGTGCACCTCAGTCATTTTAAAACGATGCATACCGATTAAAAAGAACAAAAAAAAAACATCAAATCAAACAAAAAAATAACAACAAAACGGATAGAAAGCTAAAATGTTATATCCGGATAAAACCCCGACGCTCAATGAGAAATAAAATACAATGAAATAATTCATGGGCATAGTAGAGCATATTACCTACCCTACCATGAAAAGATCGCCGTTAGCCGACGGGGTATCAATAAGCCTATGCAGGGTTGCCCTAATTCTTGCTCTTTTTTTGTCATGTTGGCAAACAAGCCGACGGTCCACCTGATGGGGAGACGATACCGACGCCCATAGACACCCGCAGTTACAAGAAGTTTTACGATGACTTGGACACTACAGATTTGTTGACCATTTTCTATTTTGTTAAGTACCTCGTACTCGTTGACAGGCCTACACTGTCCTCCCATACCTCTTAGCAGTATAATTTTGACATTTCAGTTGCTTTTGCGGTGAGCTGCGGTGGGCAAATAAGAGGTGTGTTACAATTCTAAATAATACGAAAGCCAATTATTTTGAAATGAGTACCTAACCGTGTAGTTTCTTGCCGGCTCCTCTACATAGGAAACGACCAATTGGAACCGTGCACCTAGCATCTGACGTTTCATGAGTGCCCATGTAGGTTTATGGATCTTGGAGGTAAAGACGAAGTCTCCTGTGTTTGTTATTTATTTCCGGAATCAGGGGGCCTACACTCTAAGTCCGTCGACGAAGATACCGGCCCGTCCGAAAGTAGTTCGTTAATAAGGATTGAACCCTACTCCCGTTTTATTAATTTTTTTAGACGGGTAAAATCACATCGGTAGTAAAGACAACTGTCAAATCGTGTTGTCATTCATTGTTAGTTCGGGCCCCGACCTAATCTTATGTCCGTAGGTGATACAGAGTAGGAAACGTAACATCGGCCGAAACTACGGATTTCGTGCTTAGGGAGTAGACCCCAGGTTCAAACCGGATCATACTCAATTAAACCCGCCTCAATGACATAGGTACCTACCGCTGTTAAACCCGCGATGATTTGTGTTTAAATGTTTTCGTCAAACCAAATGTTACCTTTACCTTATGTTTTGAACAAAAAATGATTTAAAAAAACACAATGCTGCTTAACAGCAGATGGAATAATGATAATTAAGGTTTATGGCGGTAAGGAGATCTTCCTCAGATTAATTCCTTCACAAAGACCTGTGCTTCTATTAAGAAACGATTGCTGAAATTAAATTTATTATATGTATCAAAACCAGGAAAAACGTTCAAAGTTTTCTTCTGCGATTAATGATTTTAATAGAAAACATAACAAAAGTACAAACAAAACAGACGTACCTATACCATTTTAAATTCAATACCGGAAAAACAAACAACTCCTATTTTAAAATTTAAATGCAATAAAGATGTCCTATCCATTAGAACTCCCATAAAGGACACCGCATTCAGCCTAAAATTAATTCAAAATGAAAAAGAAAACAATGTTTTGAATAAATAAATACGAAAGTCATTACATCTGTAGTGATGTGTCAACAAACACAAAATATACCAGCATATGTTACGGATCATTTGATGTAATATATTCTAATACATACGAAAATACTTCGAGATCTCATTGTCAAAATATTTATGTATTTTTTTGTCCGAATGGAATATTTTACTCATTTCAAAGTTGTGTAATGTCGATGTGGCACGAAGTTTCGTTTTTAAGTTCTGTAGTAGAATAGGAAATGATAAAAAAGGGTTTTTAAATGAGAGATGGTTTGATAATGTCGTCAATGTAAACTATGAATGTGTATGTTCGGAAACTAAGCTGCAAGTTGATTTAAAAAACACTGAACCAGAAAAAAAATACAATGTAAAACTGCATTATAAAATAACAATTCTAAGTTTTTTTACTAATGAGTTTATTAACAGCCTAGTAAAATCTAAATCTGTAATCTATTACCATTTGCACCAACCTTAAAGCCAACTCTTTATTCAACCAATCATTAAAAAAACCTGTCAAAAACGAACGCGTCGACTTTAAAGCTCCTGGTCACGCAAAACAAACAATTTCTTCCAAAAATAAAACGTAACAAGCCGCAGTAATATCGACAAAAAAATAAAGACACCTGTCTCTCGCAAAATAAACAATACTGCCACAAAAAAGAGAAAAAAGGGTTGCCACTTACCGGAACTAGGTCTGTCACTGTATCTGGTGCAGTAAACCCAAGCTGGCCATAATGATGCATTGCCTGATTGGCTGTTCGTATCAGTACTGCCACAGGTCGATAGAGCCCCACTCGAGGTAGACGAGACAACAGAGCTCGCAGAATCAGGCCTTTTCTGATTCTCTATCACTTTCGGCATCTCCCTTTCTTTAGGAACATGTTCCCCAATTTGGGAAACCGTCTGTCTTAAACCCCCAAGAGGTGGCAAGGAGCTAAACTCTGATTCTTTCGATTTTAAGTAATCGAAGCTGTATTTTTGAAAGTCATTTTGAGGTTTCGATAAATCGTAGGGCTTGTACAAAATGCTGTGGTTTGGCCCAACCGGTTTAGGACCCTCAATTTTGTTTGTTTTCCTTAACGCGTTCAAACCAAATTCAGGGTGTAAGATATTGTTTATTGAGAAGGCTATAGGGACCGACGGCTGTTGCCTTTGGGCACGAAGTTTATCGTTTTCAAATCGTTGGTTTTCAGGGTTTATTTGTGGTTTCACGTCAGGCGTTTCGGGTCTGTAGTAGTTCTGGAAACCGTCCATCTCGTTTTGGTTCTCAGGGCTTGGTGGAGGGGAATTTGGCTGCACTTTGACTATCGTCATATTTGGGGATGTTCGCTCATATCTTGAGTCGATTGTGGTACAAGTATACTGACTTGGGGTGCAGTAATTCATTGGGTTCTCCGCGTGAGGGGCAGGCACTCGTCCAGTGACAGGTCCAGGGCTGTTAGCCTGGTTGGGGCTGCAACGATCTTCAAAAGCCATCTTGACACAATGTTACAAACCGTTTAAAAGTTTCTTAGAGTCAGTACATTATACAGCACAGTCCACAGTATAAAATAATGTCAGTTAATTTGAATGAGACACAGTCTTCACATTAATATTTATCGGAATCGATTAGCATGATTTCTTAATTCTACCGCACTGGTTTTTTGATGCAAAGGGCGCGTGATGGACAGCCACGGCTGTCAGATTGAAATGTCAGTTGCGTGTGACACGGGCACTGGTCCCGGCGGCGGCTGCCGTGTGACTGCGCCCCTCGCCTCGTCGGGGGGACACGCCCCCGAACAAACAAGCTTTTTACCCTTCCCCATTCGTTTTGTAGGCGTTAACCGTTCGCTTTTCATTGCTCGACAACATCTTTTGCAACCTCCATCCTTCTCTAACTTATGGAGTTTGTGTGAGTAAAAAAGAGATGGATGTACGACAATTGATTTAACCTGAGTGTGTATTTAGTGGGGCTTCGTCCAGATTTGTAATTCAGTTGTAAATTGCTTCTATGGCTCTTTCGCGCACTCATAATGTATCAATAATACTGCGGTGCGCTTTGTACAGAATTTCAATTAAACTTTGACAGAATTATTATATTGATAGACGTGCGCCATGTTGAATTATTGATCGGAAATATCGACGAAGTAGGATTTTTTAAAGAAATTATAACATAATACAGTAATTAAGTTGTGTTAGTTAATATTAAATTGTATGAACGCGATAAAATCTACAATTGTTGGAGTTTTATTGCTGAATGTAATTACTGTTTAGGGTTCTGTAAAAATGTTGCGGATTGTAGGTTTGACCCATATATTAAGTAAAAAAAAAAATTCCGATTGCGTCTAAAATTAATTTGTCATTATTTTAGTGACGCTTTATAAAAAGCGTTTTTGAAGTAAGAATAGAATGCTCAGGGGCTTTGAAGAAATTGGAGTTATAGCTTCCGTCGGTTAAGGACAAAGGTTTTTTCCACCGACATTTTGTTTGGCACTAGGTACCTACTTAGACCGAATTATAAGTGGTAAATAAATAGAGAGTGCCTGCAATTATAGGTAGGTATAATGAGACGCCTAAAATAAATAAATAATTTAATTTATCAATAATTAGTGAATTAGGTCTGTAAAGTTTTTGTCTTATTTTAATATTTAAAATAAACTAGGTGGTTTATACGGTCATAGTTGCTTAATTAAAAAAAAAACATATAGAGGCACTTTTGACTGGAAGAAAAATGTTTCGGTCCTGTTTCCATTCATTTTATCTGAGTGAGTGCACAAGGAATGCATTGTTTGTTACAAAATGTAATTATAATAAGTTAGGATAAGAGTTTAATAAGTACACTATCGCAATAGAATTACCCTGTACCTAATACAGTAGGTAAGTGGGAAAATAAATAAATAAATACAATGTAATCATACGGAACGTTATTCACTCTAGTCAGACTCGCCATTCACACATTAAACCACTTTCCACATATCTTTTTATAGTTTTAATTATTTTTTTAACGTGACTAGTTTCACACTTCAAAATCATTGTATTCCTGTAATAAGAATTAATCATAACTCGTTAATAATCTCAAAATGAGCGTGTCAATCAGATGTGCTATCAATTATTTCTTTAATTAATTTAGTAATTTTCTTCAGTTCTTTATTAGTCAATCAAGGAATCTTTTTTGATTATAATTTACAATCTATGGACTGATTGGTTTTGTTATAAGTAGATATTAATGTGTTAGAATTCTACTTGAGTTTTGAGAAAATATAGGTAATCAGGATTAGTCTGCAATTCTGCGAGCCGCATTAAACTTTCAGTTAGGTGCTGCGATAAATCTACAATAAAATTATTTGTGTATGTTTTTTTCATCTTTGAAGTGAATGATTGTTTAAGATTCTCGTCAATATAGAACAACGGATGTATTATGTATACCTACCAACAAATAAAAATTCTAGATCTTTTTAAAGCTACCTCAACCTTATTTTTGTCATTTCTATCGTTACCTAATTGTTTACAATTTGTGGTCCTGCATAAAGTAGCAATATCTAAGAAATCAATTTACCTATATAACTTTTATCGTCGACTTTTGGTGTTAAAACTTTAAATAATATTTTTTTTACAATAATATTAAAAAAAAAAACAAACGTTGTTGTATTACCCCAATCTAAATACAGGGTCAAATTAAATTAGCCAGCGAAACTCCGCAGTCGTGATGGGTATCTATCGATGTCTAAATATCTTCATCATCAGCCTATAATGCTCCTAGTGCTGGGGCACAGGCCTCCTCTCGGTGAGAGGGTTGGTAGATGTCACATGTCACATGCTTTGAAATGTTGCCATAAAGCGTAAAACGTTTATTGAGGATGATATTCACGTAGCATGTCTATTTCCTTTTACATTTCTTTTTAGTATATTCTATAACATTTAAATTTAATCATATTATTTTTATTTAAGTGCAATGTTCGTAAGTACGCTGTACTGGTACAGCGTCCTAACTATTGTTTGCCTCACCGGACGATGTCACTACGTCAGCGCCGGCTGTCGCTGAAAACCAGCGCTGGGGCTCTGTCTTGCATAGGGTCGCGGCATAATGCTGAGCGATAGCCGTTTTGCGTGGATGTGACGCATGTTTCCCCCAACCTTTTCATATTTTCAGTGTTTGTGTTATTTTTTGCGTCATGTTTACCGCAAATAAACGCATTTTCTTTTTTTTCTTTCTTTCTTTCATGTCTATCGAATTTTTGGTTCTAGAACATGCTGGTTTCCTCTTGATGTTTTCCTTCACCGTTTTGAGAGCAGTGGTGATGAAATAATTTACACAAAGTAAAGTGCCTCTCTGGGTTCGAAACTACGACCTACAACTCGTAAGTCACGGCCGTTACCACTGGGTTACCACTGCTATCTAAATATAATAAAACATATTTACTCAACTCAAACTACCTACACTAGCAGCGGTCGTTGACCCCTGAAAAAACACCAAACCTTTTTTATTTTACTTCTAATTCTATCATGTTTACATATCAATATTCATCACATCTGCAGAGTTGCGCTAGCTAATTTAATGTAACCCTGTCTATTTACTCATTCTTTTTATTCTATGGTTGATCTAATTACCTTCAGCATAATGACACTATGACATCACATTTTATTTGTATCAACCAAACAATTTAATTGCTATTGAATACACTGACCGTAACGTGACTTCAAATAGGTAACCAACTGTGACCAAGTAAGGTTGTGTAACGTGGATTATTCAACCGGAGGATTGAAATGGACAATTGTATTTATTTTGGTAGATAATTGTTAGGGCATTAAGTAGCTACTATTGTAATATAAAGAGGGACCTTGATAGGAAACGACCAATTGGAACCGTGCATTATAGCTTCTGACGTTTCATAAGTGCCCATGTAGGTTTATGTGAAATAAAATACATACCTACATACATTACATAAACTCACACCTTCTTCCCATTGGGGTAGGCAGAAACTTCAGAACGCCACCTGCTACGATCCTAACATACTCCTCTTGCCTCGTTTACGTTCAAACGTCTGGTCATATACGCACGCCGCCGGTTGCGAGTACCTACTACGCACCTGACCTTTCTGTAGAACATCACCAATAAGGTGAAATACAATATTTTGAATTATTGAGTTGTGATACTTAGGTAGTAAGTATCACAATCCGTTTCTCAATATTGGAACTCGACATTTTCAACACTTAATCGTAATTAGGTAACTACTGAATAAAAATCGTAAGTAATTTCATTCATTCGCTAAGCATCAGATCATATAAACACATGATCTGAGACTAAAGCCATACGGTTTCCTAGGAGAGCGGTGGCCGCAACTTAACAGCCGCAGTGACGGCTGTCATGAAAACGATGGCAGCGGGGTTTGACTTTACGGTGTCAAAAAACTCTAAGAAATCAAACCGACTTACTTTCATAAATAACGTTTCAGTGACGTCATTCGCCGGTAAATTGGTGACACTATGTGAAAATATGGGATGACAATATGTATGGAAATTAATAATAAATGGTTAAACAATAATAATTATTACGTATAATAATAGTGCTCTGTGCTAGCGACAGTTTCCGGGGGCCCATTATACAGTGTGCAAGTCACCCCCTGCCATTTATTCCGAGTACAATAAAAATAATAATATTTTAATTCAAATATTATCATGATCCTTACGTACAATTTCATTATATCAAGATTACAAAACAGGTAATTAAAATGAAAATTGAAATTAAAAATACGATTAGATGACTATTCTAACAAAGGACCTCCAAAGTGGCGATGAGATCCTATCAGCCACAGTCTTCAAGATTACGTTGCGGCTGCCACGCATTCTGCAGATCAGGGATACCGTCCTTTTGCATATGATGGCATGAAAGCCATCAGTGTGAAACAGCGTGAACATCCCCGATGCACTATAGTAACGTGGCAGCCCCAACATCATCCTGAAGATATTATGATGCGAAGGGCATCCAGCGATCTTTTGGTGTGACAGACCCACAGACTTCCAGCATAAAAGCTCTGACAATATGCCTGCCTTAAAAAGCGTAATCTTCACTTGTTCAGAGCAACAGGAGAATCTGCGGGCCAGCATATTACCTCTGACCGCTAGCTAGAGCTCTACGCTCCCTCTCAATGTCTATATCGTCCTCAAGGCCGTCGGTAAGTAAATGTCCCAGATACTTAAACTTCGCGACAAGATTGACGCTCAAGCCATTTAGGGAAATATTGTGAGAATTATCGGGACATTTACCAGCGACCTGAAAGACCATGTATTCACTCCTCTGTACATTGTATAAAAAGCCATGTATAATAAAGCATTTGTAGCGGTATCTACATCGCCACATGCGAACTACATATTGACGTCACGCAAAATCCTGCATCGCGCAAGCAGAGTTTACCGCGCAACTAGCATATATGCCTACAACGCCCCAACAGTTGCCCACCAGGCACGACACCCATCGGTCGGAGGATCCTCCCTTTACTATGGATATGTGTGAACTTTACACCCTATTCATCATACCTCTATACATTGATCGGGCAGGGGCCATAGTCCTTCCTTAGTTCTATGTAACCAGTCTACTTTAGCTATTCAAACACAATCTTTGTTTCCAAACCCTGCAATAGTCCTGCACCAACCGGGGGTTGTCCTTGGGTGCACTAGCATAGTGCGAACAGTGATAATCATGGATTGGTGTCTGCTTTAATTAAAAGCGTCCAACGGGCCTCTGCGAGTTGGCTTCGGCCCCTCGTACGTCTTCCAAAGGTCCGGGACCCCAGGGTCCCGAGATATGTCGAAGACACTACAATAATAGTAATAAAAACGTTTATTGTCTCCACCACGTGAAAAATCAGTACAATACATAAATGTTTATACATTGATGGAGACTGGAGCCTGTACTAGGAATACTAGGTCTCCAGAATATAAGCTTACGGTTTTTAACAAGAAGAATTAGTTATTATAATAAAGAACAATGTCATATTATCATAAGTGTAAGTGTCACATATTATAATAAAGCGTACGGACAGGAAAACCATCTTTGTAGTAGAAAATTTTTTGAAGGAGTTGATCCAGGGAAGTGCCTCCACTATTTCTATTTCTGCCACCACCATCCCATAACACAGCAACGCTGCTTAGCGTTGCTGTGCTGCGTTGTTGTGCTGTGTGTCCCCCAAACCCCCAAATCCCCCTTCACCGCTTCCTAGTGCTTTAGCTGGGAAGAAGAAGTAGCGGAACAAACTCCCCAGTAGCACTGCTGTCTGTTAAGTTAGAAGAACTGGATTCTATACAGTAGTAAGTAATTATCATTACGAAAGACAAAACATTAAAAAAAAAATTGCCACACGTCAGCTAGCACACATCAATACTATCAGGTGGGCCAGCTTATTTGCCACCCATCATCTGCTTTACCTTTTCCCAGCTATGGTGAGGTCGGCATCCAGTCTAACCGGATGCAATTCGACTGCCATTCTTTGCCAAGCAACAAGATGAAAAAAATGTTGTAGTTCGCTGCTTGTCTATCTAATTACTCATCTCTTTTGTTGACTGTACTTTTATTTGGACAAGGCAAGTTGCTGACAAGGCCTAAGGTCATATCTTTGAAGAGCCGACTATTATCACCTTTGTAACAGAATATTATGAATGAAACTTAAACAAAATACCTATCTACCTAATAAGAATGAATATTCAAAATACCGTTGCGACATTTACTTACGTCTTTCATGTCCTCACGAGCTGTAGGTACCGGCTGAGCGTGAGTATAATCTCATGTCTTGATATGCAGATCTATAAGCCATTCAGAAAACTTGAAGCGGGGTTAACTACCAATAAGGAAAGTCTTGAAGTTTTAATGCCCCTAGTGACGTGTTCTTGACTAGAATCCTGCAAGTGCAGTGTAGGATACTCTCGAACTGATAAAGCTACGGTTTTCACAGGGTGACTGGTTACTAATGGACGAAGGAGAGTAGTCGAACATCAAGCTCTCAGAGAGGGGCGTGCAATTGGAGTGGCAAGGACTGAGCTGGTGACTGCTGTATGCTGATGAGGATGCATGTGATGTGAATGACGAAACTTGCAAATAAATACCCAAGCTTGTGGTGAGTACTAATAATAATAGTCTTATTTATTTATTAAACTTTATGCACAAGTAAAAAAAAAGTTCTGTACAAAGGCGGACTTAATGCCTGAGGCATTTTCAACCAGTCAACCTTAGGGTGATGCAGAGATATATCATGGCAGGTGCAACATACGGGATAGATAGCACGGAAATGACTTTCAAATATAAGAATAAATACTAATACATAAATACATACATATTAACAAAATAAACCTTGTTCAGGAGAAATAACGATCGGTAGAGGAGAAAACGAATCCAACAACTCAGCGCTGGGATGTTTCGGCCAACTTCTGACGGATATGTTCACGTGTCTTCACTTTAAAAGATAACCGACTGGTTGCTGTCCTGATATTCAGAGGGAGCGCATTCCAAAGAAAAACAGCCTGGACAAAGAAAGAAGAATGAATGAAGCCGGAACGGTGAGAAGGACATCGCAGAAGACGATTGTTGGTGGAACGAAGATTTTTACTATGGGCAGTGCATAAATATTGAATTTGGGACGTCAGGTAAGAAGGAGTAGTGGGTTTGTCCAGAATAGAGAACAACGTAGACAGAGCCCTCAACTCTCTGCGCTAACGAATGGGTAACCATTTCAAAAGCAGTAGGTGTGCAGTCTTCCAGAACGCATTTCAGCAAGTTTCTTATTTTTCGTGTGGCTGACACGACTTTTCTCAGGTGTTGTTTGCCTAAAACTTCGCCACATTTCGGCCATGGCAGCCTATCTCAAAGGAGACTAGCCTTCAGCGCGGAAGATATTATAGTACACAAGTGTGTGTACAGACACAGGTGCACTCTCTCGTCCCTCACTCTCATAGTCCGTTGGGACGGCACATAATCCGACTCGACCGGGGAGAGATCAGGCGCAGGTAGGTACTAAGCCTACTATTCGAAGGTCCATTGGGATTCTTATTTACCTACGAACGTGTCCTTAGAATATGAACGCACAAAACATAGATATACATAATTATTGAGTACTCAGTGCAGACAGCCACGCTAGTAACCTCGCTGACTAGCTATACAGGGTCAAGCTAAATTAGCTAGTGAAACTCCGCAGATGTGATGTGTATCGATATCTCAACACGATAAAAGAAAAAAAACATATTATTATGATGTTTTTATAGGGGTCAGCGACCGTTGGTAGTGTTGTTACATGAAGAATGAGTTGAAAAAATATGTGTTATCGTGTTTACATATCGATACCAATCATGTCTGTGAAGTATACACAAAAAAAAACCAGAGAATACACTAGCTGCGGTCGAAGACCCCACAGTTTTTTTAAATCAAATTTATTTGTTTTTTGTTTTATCATGTTTAGATATACATTACCTATCACGTCTTTGGAGTTACGCTAGCTAATTTAATTGACCCTGTATAGGTTATTATACACCACGACACAAACTTTCCTCGCACGAGAAAAGTCACTTACTCAAACAAAGGCAAAACTGTCTGAACAGTAAACTAATAATAATAATAATAATTCTTTATTTCAGGCAACTAAGGCCCACAAAACACAATACATATATAAGCATACTCGTATAACAATAACTATAAACTAATACATATCTAAAAGTAAAGAAGCACACGAAGTGACGGCGTCGAGTTACACTGCGAGGTGTCGCGTAGCCGGCCGCGGAAACGCCGATACAGCACACCTTTCGGCCAAAACTCTTCCTTGAGGAAGATCATCAAATTGTCAGTAGAAAAGCGCACCACGAACGACTTGAAATTGGTGTCATGAGGCCCCTCCAACTTCTCCACCTTCAAGGTCCAGTTGGTCTTCAATGAAAATGAATGAATGATTTCTTCAATGGCGCCAGAGACACCAACGTCTACTCACCCAGACACGTGTGCCTAAAGTCAAAACCTCCTTTAATCTCCGCCGAAGTCGGTTAATTTGCATAAGTGTAAGTGTCAGACTTTTGAAGTCGCCGAAACTTATCGTGTGCCGACAATGTAAAGGTCAAAGGTTTTACTGTTGAATTATTGGAGACTTTAAAAGATGCTAATGTCATCTGACACGGTCTACTTTAGTTATTCATGTGTTGAGTGCGAGGTGTGTTTTTATCAATTTTATTGTCTTACAAATACTTAATATTTCATTCCAAGTTTTGAAACTAAAAATCTATTTGGGATATTATTTTGGCAACCATGCTACTGTTACATTTTTATTTGAAGTTTTTGCTCAAGATTACCATTTTAAGGTCTTCGGCCCATCTAGCTGGGGGCGTCCCAAACTACGCTTGCCGATACGCGGTCTCCACTCCAGGACTCGTCTGCTGCTCGTCGGCCATCGGTCCTTCGACAAACATGGCCAGCCCACTGCCACTTCAGCTTACTTACTCTGCAAGCTACGTTGGCAACTCCGGTTCTCTTCTGAATAACTTCATTTCTGATTTTATCCTTCAAAGAAACTTCGAGCAAAGCCCGCTCCATAGCGCGCTGAGAGACTGGAAAGGTGGCTGAGACAGACTGAATGCGAAAGGTGGAGGATAAATGATAAATGATTTATTTCTGTACGTAGGTTCGTACAAATACTTTTAACACGTCAATAATATTTTAAAAACTAAATGAGGTCGGCGTTTTCCATCTGACTGCTCTGAGAAGAAAGGCCGAAGCAAACTTAGAGGTCACAGTCTCTTTTAAAGTCTAGACAAAATCTTGGTCAGATCATGTGAAGACTATGCAGATTGATGTCTGAAATGGTCTTTTGAGGAAAAACCACAAAGATTGAGTGGACCTGTCCAGTCAGTACACGCATGTGTCAGTAACCGTGCAACTCAACTCAGAACTTAAGGAGCTCAACGATTCGACTAACTCGATTTGAAATTCGATTTGTGTAAGCCACATAATAGAAAAATAAGGGCAATAGTTCATATACACTCTTATATTATGATAACGAAATAAGATTAACCTTACATAAGGAAAAGGCGCCAAAATATCATCAAATTAGCATGTAAAATTAAAATTCACACTAGGCTGTAAGCGCCGCCGCGGCGCCGGCTAGACGAATTGTAAACAAAAACAAAAAAAAACAAGATGGCGTCGATAACGAGCACGCTGTCTCTTCCCGCCTAAATAGCTGTCAAATATCAAGTGAGGCTGTGGTCATACAGCCAGAGTTTTTGTAAATAATTAATTTTACCTTACAACCAACCTTTGATGTGGTTGTCTGGATATATTGTATGTATGTTGTATTGGATCATTGAGTTCCCTTCAAAATGGTTGAGCTGAATGGTGCTGATCCCTACGTCATGTTCGTGAACGGGCGCCGTCAGTAGGCACTGGTCATTTCTTAGCTGCCAGGCTTATTTTAATTCCATAATTGTTTTTATCTTTTTATTACGGACGCTTTTAACGTGCACGTCTTTCTACATCGTTCTCACATGTATAATTACAACATGAATGATGTAACCACTTTTTTGTAACAATATTTTGATTTAAAAGAGTGTCCATGGAGTTTCTTGCCCGTTCTTCTCCATAGGTACCTCCTACGCTTTGGAATGGGCAACTAGCTTCATCTTTCTGACTGACCGACCCCTTGTCAATTCAAAAGTGCCTGTAATTGGTTTATTTGAAATAAATGCTTTGAGTTTGAGTCTATAGAGCCTAATTCAGAGAATATATATCTCCTCGATTCGGCGAGTACGCAATTGCAATGTGAGGAGGTTCCTGTCTTTGCTCCAACTTCCACTTTGCTCTAAATTCCAATAGCTGGACACAATCTTTTCACAGTTATTCTACCTCTTATTTTTCATCACTGTCAAAATGACAGTGATCTTTATCATCGTTGCAATAAGGTTGCAGTTGGATTACTGCCATTGAGAAGTCTGTCAAAATCACAGTAATCTGTATATTCGTTATGATAAGGCTATTGGTCTGCTGCTGTCAGAGGTATAATAACTGTGAAAGGACTAATATATATATAGGCCGCAGTTGTAGCCGGCTGCGGTCACTTGCTAAATGTATGAACAGTGGTTGGCGCTGGCTTCTACTGGCGTGGGCTAAAGGTGGGTCCGTGTTTGGATAGCCTTACAATATATACAAATATACATATCGTCACTTTCTTTTTTGCGGAAGGGACGGCAGAGAAAGGTACTTAGACCTCTGGCGATGTAGTTGAGCTGGCTGAAACGCCAGCTACAGCAAGTCCCATGATGCAGGTGGCAAGCATTTTGCTATTTACCGGGCATATCACCTAAGTACCTACCACCTACCTACTACTCAGAAAAACACAATTCCCAACAGAAAAACACAATTGCCAATTGCTCTCGAAACGGTGAAGGAAAACATCGAGAGGAAACCCGCATGTCCTAGAACTAAACATTCAAAGACATGTGACATCTACCAACCCGCACTGGGCCCGCGTGGTGGATTACGGCCCATTCCTTCTCACGGAAAGGAGGCCTGTGTCCCAGCAACGGGAACGTCATAGGCTGATTATGCGGTACTAACTCACAACTTCGCATTCGCTTTGCCCTGCAGTAGAACAATAACAAAGTCAATATTCCAACATTCCAAAGAATCTATTTGGGTGAATATCCCCGCGGCAAATTTTACGTGTCCACGTTGAGAATTGAGGTGTTAAATGATAGGATGTTTCTCATTTTTTTTTATAGTGAACTACGTAACTTGTTTCAATAAGGGCCACATTTTTTTAAAAAAAAGTGTTTATATAAAATCAGCGAAAAAAAAATAGACTTAAAATTCAAGTTTGGTGGCTTGTCCCAGCTCCATTTTTTGATATAATTGCATTCACCAAAGTAACAATTTAAGGTACGATAAAAAATAAACAATTTCGTTAGTATATGCATAAGACACATTATCTAAAAACAATTAAACCATATTAGAAAATCTAATTTAAAAGCACAGGATACTCGATCAAAGTTTGTCCAAGAAAAAATCAAAATTTTGGTGTCACTTTTTCAACTTACTATAACATGAAGTTTCGTGCGTGTGCGATCAATCGCGTTTTCATAATTCGCATCTCTTAGTCATGCGTGCCACTTGCGCGTAACAGGTCTGTGATTAGTGCTGTGATTTTCCGCCAAAAACGTATTGTATCATCTTGGGTGGCATGGGGGACAAGAATTGTTCAATTTTTGGTGGATTGATTTGCTGTTGATTTTAAGGTGTTTTAACAGTAAGCTACACGTTATAGGTAGTGATTTGGGTAAGGCATAAATCAGTGATATAAATTTAATTGTAACTTAAATCCCCTATTTTTAAAGATTTTTTTTATGCCTGGTTCTAATTTTGGTGGCTCAGTTTTGGTGGCTTTGGTGGCGTTTTCACCCCACCAAAATTAAAAACGACCAACCAAATTTTAAGTATGTACTATATATATGTATTGTTTGTACCTGTATAGCCAGTTTTTACGTTGCAAGCCAGTTTGATTAGCAACCAATTAATGTTATGTACTTGACAGTAAGTAAGACCTATTATTATAAGGCTGGCATATTAATGATCAAGTTTCTTATTCATATATTTTTATTTTGTTGCTTTTAAGAATGCCAAAACAGACCAGCGAAGCGAGGGTGCTTAAAAATAGAATGGCAGAAAGAAGAAGAAATGCAAGAATAAAGAGCAATCCCGAACAGGCTGAAACACTACGAAAAGGAGAAAGGGAGAGATATCACAAAAAAAAGCGAGAAGGTAAACTTGTTTCACAACAACAAAAGTCACATAATTATTGTTTTCTTGTTTTTAAGTTTTTTTTTTTGTAATAATGCGAGAAGGCTTATACATATTTGAAAATTAGGTACAAATTCCGATTGTAGAAACCATTGATCTCGCCTGGTGATTAGCACCCAAATATTGAGTTAAGGCTTTTTAGTTAACTGAAATCTGTAACTATTGGTGAAATGGTCATGAACTGTTTGCAATTTTTTTTTGTTATATATTTTTTCAATCATGTTTTATTTTAGGGTTAAGTAATTATGTTTTATTTCTTACTTTTGTTTGGGAAACTTTTGTAGATCGTTTTTATTGGCAAGTAATTTTGTTTACCTATAAGTAATAAAAAGATTAATGTTATTTTGTTTTCCTGTTTTTGTGTCGTAAACTCATAATTACCATTATGAGTTTACCAGATAAATAATAATAAATATGTTTTTACAATAAAGAGTTTTATTAACCGATGAAAGTTATTGATAATTCCCGAGAATTTGTGAGATTACTTACATTGAGCTTTATTAGTGAAAATATGGTTTGTGACAGAGAAACCCAATTTTGGTGCCACTGATTTTCAATTTTGGTGGGCACTTTCGATTTTGGTGGATGATTTTCAATTTTGGTGGCCGCACTAGACTTTGAACTAAAATATCTCAAAAACCTATCGAGATTTTCTCAGACCTCTTGAAGATCCTTTTAGCTTGGACTTTCTATTCTTATACCAGGTCCTTATTTTTCACGAAAACTGAAGAAAAAAAGACGCCACCAAAATTGAAAAAAAAATGCACTTTGTTGATATTGACCCATTTACCGAAATAATGACCACAACACTACCTATATAAGACCAAAACAGAACATTACTTTCCTCCCGCCTATAATTCCCCGCTAACTTTACGACCGTGTCCTTACGCTTGTCAAAATGTCGGCCACCAGACCGTGTAGACGTAAACTATTGCTTATAATAACGGATATCGATTTGTCTCGTCGCCAGTACTTACGCAAATTATTGATTTTCGATTAATATTCTATTTTATTGTCTATCTAGTTATCTATACTAATAATAAACTTGAAGAGTTTGTTTGTTTGTTTGAACGAGCAAAAAGGAAAAGCTCTGGAACTATCATCGGGGTTGACAGCCCAAGTCTTGAGGAAGGTATCAACATCACGCTACGACCTTTAGGAACCGAGCTGAAAGAAAAAAAGTTAGAAAGAACTCTAATCGAAAACGAAGTACAGTCGCCAGCACATCGTGTTATACAAAACTGTCAAATTTCTCCTAATGATTTTAAACCTTAAAATTTTGAAGGTTAAGTTCAAAATAGAATGAGAAAATTTAACAGTTTGTGGTAACTTGACCTGCTACTGTGTGTACCTAAAAACGCGGGCGACGCGATGCGACGCGGCGGGTCAGGGGACGAGGGTGTTTTATAAAAATGTGCCTATTATTTTAGTATATTAAGACATCCACGCGAACGAACGTCGCGGGCAAAAGCTAGCCGATTAATATATTATTATTACCGATTTAAATATGTAGGTTGATGAATAATCTGTTGGTGATTGTGTGGGATGGAGTTATATTGCGGGCACAACGGTTAAGTGTTGTCATCATACTAATCAGCCTGTAAACATTTATAGTATGTACCAAAAGTGTCTGATGAAAGTTTAAACAAACCCTGTTCCGGTTAAATTGTTACGCCATTGCTCACCAAAGAGAATTAAGGCACCTACGAACAGGCGCGACACGCGACGCGACACAAAGGCACAAAAGCAGATCGCGTGCGATTCGCGTCGCGTGTCGCGCCTGTTTGTAGGACCCTTTAATAACACAGCTATCTGTATTCAGCAAAGGTTTCAATATTTATCTCACCGCTTTTGTCAACAAATATACTTAGTTTGAAAAACATAAAAAATTGTAATTGAAAAAACATCGACGAAAATTGAGTAAGTAATAATAAGTAAATAAGTAAAGACGAGGAACAGAGCTCCCACCTCTTTCTTGCCTTTATTGGCTGGCTTGAGTGGAGGTTCGCAAGAGCAAACGTGCTCGGAGGAAGGTAGTATTCCAGTAAGGTGCTGGTAGGGATCTTGACCGTACTTCCAGGATTATCCTGATAGCCGTGGAATACCTCTCCACTCCTCAAGCACCTCAGGAAGTGTTGCCTCCTTGTTGCTACGTCACTATTTGCTAGCGACCGTTTTCGGGGGCCCATTATTGAGTGTGCAAGTCACCCCCTGCCATTTTATCCGTGTATTACACAACATTGATCAGGCAGGGGACATAGTCCTTCCATAGTCCTAGGTAATCAATCCACTATAGCCACCCAAACCCACATGTTTTGTTCCAATATTTTGCAATAGTCCTGCACCAACCGGGGGTTGTCCTTGGGTACACTTGCATAGTGCATACAGGGATAATCGTCGGTTAGTGCCTCAACACTTAAAATTGTCTAAGGGGCCTCTGCAAGTTGGCTTCGGCCCCTCGTACGCCTTCCAAAGGTCCGGGACCCCAGGGTCCCGAGAAATGTCAAGCCACAGTAAATAAGTAATATTAGTACACCCAACTGTGAAGAATGTGAAGTAGTCGAAGATGTGCAACATGTTTTGATGGAGTGTGTGCGGAACGAAGCCTTGAGATTTAATTTACTTGGCCATATAAATAACTTAGATATAGGAGGGTGTAATGTTATCCTCGCGTGTCCTTTATCGGCACAAGCTAGGCTGCTATACAAACTGGCATCTTTTGTTTTAAAATAAGTGTTAGGTTAAGTGATTGTGCTGACGTTACAGGGCGACGTTATCGCTCAGCGATAGAGCCCTTTAAATAAAGAAAAAAAAAGGAATATTTGTAAGTAAGTAAGTAGTACTACACTGTCTGTAATAGTAATTGGCACATCAAATGGCATCCATAAGTAGGTACGTTAACTGATCCATTTGTTTACCTTATTTATTTATTTATCCTCTCACTGGAACGCCATACAGAAATTACACCAACACAGCAAAAACTTACTTCATGTGCTACTGTCCATCCATCCTGTGTGCGGTGGACAACCAACGGGCGGCATGGATCACGCACGCTCACGCAGCGTCAAGACACTTCTCCCTAATTCTATAATTCCATCCATTTTGCGTAAATTCTTTGCAATGTATATGAAAATCAAAAAAAAAAACGGGAAATTTTGATATGTCATTCTGTCTGACAGATGACGTTGACATGTTCATCAGATAGTTTTGGAACTGACCATACTGGTAAACATTAATCTATCAAACTCAAACTCAAAGCATTTATTTCAAGTAAACCAATTACAGGCACTTTTGAATTGTCAAGGGGTCGGTCGTCAGAAAGATGATTAGCTAGTTGCCCATTCCAAAGCGTAGTAGGTACCTATGGAGAAGAACGGGCAAGAAACTCCATGGACACTCTTTTAAATCAAAATATTGTTACAAAATACTGGTTACATAATTCATATTGAAATTATACATGTGAGAACGATGTAGAAAGACGTGCACGTTAAAAGCGTCCGTAATAAGCCGTGGCAGCTAAGACATGACCAGTGCCTACTGACGGCGGCGGCGACCGTTCACGAACATGACATATGCATCAGCACCATTCAGCTCAACCATTTTGAAGGGAACACAATGATCCAATACATCTAATAAGTATTGCAATGATTGGTCGAAAAATAAACTGTCATAATTTTGACCGACGCCGACGGGTTGGTGATCGCAGTTATTTGTATAGCAGACGGGAGGACGCTCTGCTGTCCGTGCTTTTTAAATTAAATCCTTATACTTAAACCACCAAATCTAAACAGCATTTTACGATACCTTAATCGGATTTGTTTTGATGACGGACTCACCATTTAAAGACTCTATAGAGGCAAAGTTCACTCATACCTCCATAGAAAAGGGAGAATCCTCCGACCAGACGGGTGTCGTGTCTGGTGGGCAACTGCCCGATGATTGATATCGGGAAGTTTTTATGCTAGTCGCGCGGTAAACTAGGCTTGCGCGATACAGGATTTGCGTGACGTCAGTATGACGCGCAGCTCGCAAGTGGCGATGTAGATACCGCTACAACACTTTCACGGGAAGTGTACTAATGTTTGCATCACAAGAAGTTTACTGCTTAACTTTTACAATATTTTCATAACCAAGACTTTTAACCAGAGTTGCTTTTCACCGTCTAACCCTCTAGATTCAAAAATAAATAGTTCTTGTACAATCAACAATGATTTTACTCAATTAACAGCTGAGCGTTCAGTGTCCCAGTTTTCGGTAAATTCTTTCTATTAATAAAATTATGACGTATCTAATCCACTCATAACCATTCTCCCTTCATTGAAAAAAATGATTTTCATCCACCACCACCCCGCTAAATCTCGCCGTAATCACAAGAAAAGTCCGTCGCTCCCATTCTGCCGTGTGATCGAGTCTATTTCAGAACGTCGTGTGTGGTCCGCGCGAGGCGTTTAAATGAGCGCCGGCGCCGTTAAGGGGAAGACTGCGAGGAGTATGTCGGAAGGAAGTAGGAAGAATGTTTGATGATGAATCGTTAGTTTACAAATTGAGGAATATGCTTTTATGAAAGAAAGAAAATACGTTCACTTGCAGTAAACATGACGCAGAGAAAATACACATATACAAAAAAGAACAAGTTGAGGGAAAATATGCGTCACATCCACGCCAAATGGCAATCACTCAGCATAATGCTACGACCCTATGTGAGACAGAGCCCCAGTGCTGGTTTTCAGCGACAGCCGGCGATGGAGATGATCCGAAACAAGTGATACTCTACTGCTCTCGTGAAGTCTAGTGTCGACAACTCGCTACCTATGCCGTAAACCATACATTGGTGCCGATTCTCTTGTCACAAAATTCTCTAAACTAGACTAAAAATCACCAAAATTTAGTTTATTCCTGTCAAACGACGATTTCCCATTCTGAAATTGACTAAAGTGACACAACTTAACTAAATACATACATATTATAAATATACATCCATGGCTCGGGTACAAATGTCCATATTCATCATACAAAAACATTTGCCCCTACCGGGATTCGAACCCAGGACCATTTGGTTTCGCTGACTACACTTAGCCACTGTAGCCACTACACCAAATGACAAATTAATTTGACTTGTATATTGACATATTGTATATTTTATGAATAATTTGCTTTAACATTAGATTTTTTGATTTGTATTATTTACTATGATGAGCTTATGACACTATTTGATTGTATTTTATTGTACCTTTTAGTTTTATGTTATGGTCTAAATTTGATTTTTCATTGCTATATTGGATGTGTGTAAAGGACGAATTTAAAATCACTTGATAGCATAGCACAGCATCATGCTGGGTGGAAGCCTTCTTGTCACAGTCATGACGTGCAGCTGTCGACTATTTCTGCTTTGTGCTCGTGATTAGAGATCTCTTTGTTATTTTTACTTTTATCTTAATTATTAGAGCTAATTATCTTTTTGTATGCACGTGTTTCTGTGACAAATAAATCTATTTTTCTTTCTTTCTTTCTGATGCTGTGTAGCGTCTTACGTCTTTTAATTGTACGCCATTCAGGCAAAGCATGACTGTCAGATAATTTGATGTAACATCTTGCAAGCCATGTGAATGGTTACTCATGTTTTGGACAAATAAAATTATCTTTATAAAAACAAAATTCGCTCATCAATTCAAACTATCATCGCCTTAACGGCCAGTGACTGGCGCACGCGCTCGCTCAAACAGTTGGTATCGTGTTCGGAGCTACTATAACTCACTGATATGTTTTATATACCTACTAGTGTCAATAGACAAAGATAAAATTATAGCCTGTATTTCTTTCGAAGCAATTCATGAATCTGAATCAAAAGTCGTTTATTCAAATTAGGCTGAGAGTCAGCAGTTTTTGAACGTAAAAATTACATAAGACTACTGTACTGCACTAGGAAGTGGTGTAGGGCGGGTGATTAGGGTACTCCACAATACATCCGCCCTTCACCACTTCCTAGTGCTTTAGTTGGGAAGAAGTGGCGCAACAAACTCCCCAGCTAATAAATGGACATCACCTAATAAATGGACTTAACAGGTATCTGGAAACAATTCTGCAAAATCTGATTACAATATAGAACTACTGTTGTTGGTTTTAGGGACTACGATTACTTCAAAAGCTAGAAGGCTCAGTCAGGGAAATTAATTGTTTATCAAATGTACAATTTGCCGTATTAAAGATAATATGCCACTGTCAAAGAACGACAGCTGTGATTCCAATATCTATACGGACAATTTAAGTTGGCAATCAATATGTCAAATAAATAATTTCACTGCCTTTACCGAACTCATAAGAAGTTAGTAACGAACACCGAGACTAGATGGCGCTGCCTGTGCGTTCATCAAAAGTAGATCGCTAAGCGTTTATCAACCGAATAAGATATTACCACAATTTTGACCAATAACCTAAGGGTGTATTGCCATTCGTGGATGAAAGAACAACACCATAATAACCTAGTAGTAGGTTCCTAGTACAGCTCTTTGTGAAAGACTTCGTATGAGAAAGAAGGTAGGTAGGTACTCCTCGACATCCTAGCCTTTTTCCAGCTTTGTTGGGGTAGGTTTCCAATCTAAAGGGATGCAGCTGAATACCAGTATTTTACATGGAGCGACTGCCTATCTGACTTCCACTACCCAGTTGCTAGGTAATACGATTCTCCTTGGTAAGTTCTGACCACCCGTAGGTAACGACTGTCAAAGGCGTATGAATGACAGCTGGGACTGAATCTTTTCCACTGAAGACGAGGCGGTATGGTCCAAGACCTTAGCCTGCCCAAGTAAGGCGAAGAGAAAAAAAAACGAGGCGCGGGGGGTCTCAGTATGTAATGGATGGTCACCCATCCATAGAACGACCGCGGCAAGCGTAGTTCAACCTTCGATCGACCCGTACAACTGCTTTACTTAGCCACAAGCCCCGTTTTTCCGATACCCCTAACAAGAAAAGGGATTTTGTTATTTTCCAAGCCAAGTAGAAATTTCCCAGATTAACAATAGTACATTGTTCACCGAGAGGAGAAAGTGACCGATTACAGTCGAGGGTGTCGTTTGAAGCCCGAGCCGTAGGCGAGGGCTTTAAAACACCCGAGATCGGGAATCGCACTTTCTCTCGAGTGATACATAGTGCTTTATACTACACCTACGAGGAAAATAAAAAACTAAATCTATACTAATTGAAATGGCGCCAATGGCGTCTGCAATTTTCACATGTTCTTTTTTCAAATTGTTTATCCTGCCGCCGCAGGGTCGCACTGCCAGCCCGACACCATCCAACACACAGCTAGTGGCCAGTGTCATTTTGCGAACTTGGAGATAAAAACTCACTGTAAAAACTTTTTGGCTTTTGATATTTAGGTTACCGGCGCATAGTCTTACCCAAAATTAAAAAAGAAAAACCACGTAAGAAATGGATTTTCATACACTTTTCTCTCCCGCTCAGATGCGTTTTCTCCCCGCATATTTGTTCGATATGCAATGACGTACTTTCTACCGTAAATTTGATAAAGTATCAAGGTACTTTCCAAGCAGGTGTAGTATAAATTACCTTTTCACATCACAACCTCGGCAAGATTCTGTTTGTCATTCGAAATCCGTGTGCAAAAGTGCATTTTATCCGTTAGCGTGGAATGTTTTTTTTTTTCAATTCGAACCTTCTATTCAATCATTTTTATATCGCCATCGCGCCAGTCTACTTATTTCATGTCAGTGCGCCAACCTCATTTTTAGAATAATCTCACTGGCCAGCACAACGACTTCATGAAAAACAAACTTTCAATATTACCAATTGTAGTAATTTTACTTTTAATTTTTTAAATAAATATAGCTGTACACTAATTTCATAGAATTATTTAAGCTTATTTTCTTGCACCTAGCATTTTCGTCGCTGTTGTGAAGTGAAAAGTTGTGTTTTCGCTCGGCAGCAAAGTTATTATGCATCTCGTACCTTTGAAACCCTCGCTACGCTAGAATTTAATTTTTTTTTTTTTAATTTAAAAAATAAAAATTTAAAAATCTGTTTAATTAACTTTTTAGAATTATGTGAAAACTGTGTAAAAGGTAAGAAATCGTTGCGTTTACAGTTCTATTTATATGCAAATAATACATTGGAAACTTGCAGGGCGTTATTTTCATTGTAAAATAACTGTAAGCATTAACGGTTACTTACTTTTTAAACACTTTCACATAATTCTAAAAAGTCAATTAAACAGATTTTTAAAATATAGGTAGCTACGATTAAATGATAAAAATTTAAAACCACGAAATATGACACTAAATTGCGACGTTGCCACTCATAAGGTATAAACGCTCTTAACAAATAACTAATTTATGTATGAAGCAAAGTTGCAGCATATACAACATGTACGGAAATTGCGGCTAAATTGATAGCCGCTAACTTGATAATGCTAGTATAATCATCTTGCAATATTTCCCTTGGAAATTATGTAGTGACTCGGTTTTTCCTGCGGAGCCGCGCGTGGTCTATTAGTTTTTGTATTTCTTTGGTGAAAATGTCGCGGGTTTCAAATTCTGGGCGATTTAAAGAAAGAAAAATATCCTATTTTCGACCTGAACAGGAAATACAAACAGTAAAAAAATGAACATGCAATCTAACAAAATCATGAAATCTAATCTAATAAACTTAAAAGCATGAATGTTTACCATTCATGCTTTTAAGTTTATCTAAGATACCATAAAAGAAGACCATTCATGCTTTTAAGTTTATCTAAGATTAAAACTAACAAAATAGTCAAAGCAACAAAAACAAAAGACAAGGCCAAAAAGGACGAGTATACAGACAGAGTAGACAGACACTACGCCGACAGACTGAACACCGACAAGACTTTACTTCGACGGGACTCTTCGCCGACAGATACTACGCCGACAGGCTGAACACCGACAAGACTTTACTTCGACGGGACTCTTCGCCGACAGATACTAGGTACGCCGACAGGCTGAACACCGACAAGACTTTACTTCGACGGGACTCTTCGCCGACAGACACTACGCCGACAGACTGAACACCGACAAGACTTTACTTCTACGGGACTCTTCGCCGACAGACACTACGCCGATAGACACTACGCCGACAGACACTACGCCGACAGACTGAACACCAACAAGACTTTACTTCGACGGGACTCTTCGCCGACAGGACACTTCGCCGACAGGTCTGTGGTCTTGTTTTTGATTTACTGGGGATTTTGTATAATATGTGAAAACATTTCTGTGAGCAACTTAGAAGTAGCGCTCGCCGGCCGCTGCCGCGGCACCTCTCGCTTAGCTCGCTTGGCTCGCACGCGGTAGGTTACAGTTCTAACCAAACCTAACCTATTTCGCTTAATCGATTTCCAAAGTAAGTATCTCATTATGTATGTATGTATATTATATTATGCCCTGTCAGCGAAGTGTCCTGTCGGCGAAGAGTCCCGTCGAAGTAAAGTCTTGTCGGTGTTCAGTCTGTCGGCGTAGTGTCTGTCGGCGTTTAGTCGTATACTGAAAAAGGACACTTCCAATTTCTAAGGCCATCAGGTGCTCCAGTCGGGGGTGCGACGAATGTACAACATGTGTATCTCCCGGGCCCTCGACTTAAAAGGTACTTGAAGGAACCGTGGGGTTTTAGTCGATAGGAGTCCGACACAACCCTCTGTTTCCCCCAGATGGAGAGTATCCACGAGGATAAGAAAAACCACAAAAAAAAATTTGTTGCTAAGATATTCAGGGTGGCAGGGACATCGGCGCACAAACTGTTATCATGGAAGAAGAAGAATAGAGTATATAAATTTATATACACATATAAATATAACATATAAATTAATTACCATGGATCAGTACATTATTCTGAAGATAATAATAAAGATAATAATCTGCGATGGCATTTTTCAACGGATGCAAAAAAAATTTGCTCTTCCATACATTTCGACCGCATACTGCACTTCGCTATGAAACAACATGTTTTTTTATTACCGTCTAAAAATTAGTACCCTAGGGGGGATCAGAATCATGGTACTGAATCCATGGTAATGTATATGTTATATATTCTCTATTCTTCTTGGGCTACGAAAACATAGCAACGATTTGTCTTCGCATGAGTACGATAAGTCGCACGTCATCGCGTCAGTGTAAAGAAAACCACTATAAGCTAGCCTCTTATTCTATTGAAACTCCCGTAATACGGTAGACCAGCTCAAGGTATTACCACTGATATGCGGCCTACCATACCTACAATGTGTCAGGTTTAAATTCAGCCAAGATATTTTTATTTATTAATTTATTTTTTATTTTTTTATTAAAATCTCCCTTACAACAATCATTACAGGTATGTCCTTAATGCGATAGCTTGCTCTCAATACTAACTTAAGTATTCACAATATAAAACTATGAACAACGTAAAAAATAAACTAGTACTACTTAGCATAGCTTTTGCACTAAGTTTCAACTATAAAACACAATATTTAAATATAAAACAATAACGTTTAGCCTACTCTAATCTACACTATAACATAAAATAAACAACAGTATTTTTGCGAGTTCACTCTTAGAGCATGTAAATACATCGAACTTGACGTGAAGATCGTTAATAACCCGAATTGCGCGGGTCAATGGTGTTTTAGCGAGGAGGGTGGTCCTGGCAACCGGCACGGCCAGCAGCGGCGGGCGACGCTGCCTCCACACCACACATAGCGATCCGGTGCACATAAACTCAGGCGCTGCAGCACCTCTGGGTTATGCTCAATATATGAAATGGAATATTCATTCTTCATATGAAATGGATGAACAGCATATTGTCTCTAAAATTAACAAAAAACTGGGATCACTAATGAGTTTTATAAGTATGATGGAGCTTGTGGCTTAGCAATAACCGCCGCACCGGTCGATCGATCAAGTTAAACTACGCTTGCCAGGGTTAGTCTGTGGATGGGTGAACATCTTTACATAGCAAGACCCTCCGTGCCTCGTAAAGCACGTTAAGCCGTTGGTCCCGGCTGTCATTACTGGATCTTTGACAGTCGTTACGGGTCGTCAGAAGCCCGAAAGTCTGACAACCAGTCTTACCAAGAGGTATCGTATTACCCAGTGACTGGGTTGTGGAGGTCGGATAGGCAGTCGCTCCATGTGAAATACTGGTATTCAGCTGCATCCAGTTAGACTGGAAGCTGACCCCATCATAGTTGGGAAAAGGTTAGGCAGATTGATTGAAGCATGTTGGTGGCCATCCCAATCAAAATGTGACGTTAATAAACTGACATAATGAAAGTGGACCAACAAACGGACATTCAATTTACCTATGACAGTTTCTTGAATACACCTATTATATTAAATGATTTCGAAGGAAATTCAAGGGAGGGACAGAAGAATAAAACGCAAAATACTTACAGAAGCGAATCTGCTTACCGCACAAACATAATAGTCCGTACCTTATTTCCTTTCCATGATCAAAATCATTTATTTATCAGAATATGTTGGGTATTAGGTAGGTTACTAGTTTACTACTTACTACCATCAATACCAACCGACCATGATAAGCAATATTGCTCTTTAGTCAAAGCTACAAACTTGGCTTTGACCAAAAATCTGTCTTCCAAGCCTTTTCCCATCAAACTCAAACTCAAAGCATTTATTTCAAATAAACCAATTACAGGCACTTTGGAATTGTCAAGGGGTCGGTCAGTCAGAAAGATGAAGCTAGTTGCCCATTCCAAAGCGTAGTAGGTACCTATGGAGAAGAACGGGCAAGAAACTCAATGGACACTCTTTTAAATCAAAATAGAAGTTACATAATTCATGTTGAAATTATACATGTGAGAACGATGTATAAAGACGTGCACGTTAAAAGCGTCAACAATTCAGGAATCAAAATAAGCCGTGGCAGCTAAGACATGACCAGTGCCTACTGACGGCGCCCGTTCACGAACATGACGTATGCATCAGCACCATTCAGCTCAACCATCTCTGTTGGAGTCGGCTTTTAGTCTAATCCGATGCAGCTGTATACCGGTATTTTACATGGGGTGATTGCCTACCTGACCTGCACGACCCAGTTACTGGGTAACCTGATACCCCTGTAGCGGTATCTACATCGCCACATACGAACTACACATCACACTGACGTCACGCAAAATCCTGCATCGCGCAAGCAGAGTTTACTGCGCAACAAGCGAATATACAACGACATCAGCCGACATCAGTCGTCAGGCAGTTGCCCACCAGACACGACAGCCGTCTCGTCGGAGGATCATCCGTTTTCTATGGAAGTATGAGTGAACTTTACACCCTGTTCCTCATACTTCTAAACCCCTAGGCTTACCTAGGGGTTTAGAAGTATGAGTCGTTACGGGTAGTTAGAAGCCCGTCTTAACGGGCTTCTAACTACCCGTAACGACTGTCAAAATTCTGCGAATGGCAGCTGGAACCAACGGCTCAGAGTGGTTTCCGAGGTACGGGTTATTTAGCCACGAGCCCCTCTAACGTCTAGCATTTAACAACGATCTACTTTGACCAATCTAACTTAAATGATCACGAGATTTGACTGCCGATTCCGATTTCAATATTCGTAAAATCACGTGTGTCGACTCCGAATGATTAGGTTAGGTGTACCTATCTATAGGGTCAAATTAAATTAGGGAGTGAAACTCTGCAGATGTGAGGGGTATCGATATCTAAACGACATAAATAAACAATTTAAAAAAAATATTGGGGTTCTGCGACCGCTGGTTCTGTTGTTACTTGAAGTATGAGTTGAGACAATCTGTTTTCATTAGTTTTGTCTTATTGAAATATCGATACTATTACGTCTGTAAAGTTTACATAATTAAAACCTGATTTTAAACTGATATTTCAAGTGACTACACTAACACGGTGCGGTCACAGACACCACAAAAAAAGTCGTCAATATAATTTATTTTTCGTTTTATCGTGTTGAGATATCTATACTCAAAATCAAAATCAAAAGTCATTTATTCAAATTAGGCTGAGAATCAGCACTTTTTGAACGTCAAAATCACATAAGACAGTCCCACCAAAACGCCCACCCTTCACCACTTCCTAGCGCTTTAGCTGGGAAGAAGAAGTGGCGGAACAAACTCCCCAGCAGCACTGCTGTCTGTTCAGTTAGAAGAACTGGATTCTATACATATAGTAATAAATAAATTAACATTACGAAACACAAAAATATTAAAATTATTTGCCATATGTCAGCTAGCACACGCCAATATTTAAAACTATACTCAAGCATAAATAAATAATAAAAACAAAAACGCATACTCATCACGTCCGTGGAGTTTCGCTAGTTAATTTAATTTAAACCCTGTATAGTAAGTACACCCACATTCCGCAAGTGATGTAGTGTAACTAGAAGTTATTCAGAAGCAGAAGCAAGAAGGTGCGGTAATGTGACGATCTGATCATGTTAGCAGGGTCACCATAGCCCTGCCAGGGTTGCGGGAAAGTCCGAAAGGGTTACCGTGGCCCCTGGCACAGGCAACTGAAGGAACACGGGTGGGTTTTAGTCAGTAACAGTCTGACACGCCCTCCCGCTCCGCCCAGAGCGGGAGAAGTTATTTGACAATTTCCCGACCATAAAAAATGGGTAAACATAGCCAGTTATACCACAAGACAGGGAGGTTTGGAAGAAGGGAATTCCTTTGCCAAGAGTGGGACACAATATAGGCTATCAAAAAAAAAAGCTATCGTTGAAAAAGAAACGTGTCTACAAAACAATAGGCACTAAGCACAAGTCATCCAACACAAAATGTCGCTTCTACAAATTCTCAACTTAGACGCAAACAATATTTCACATTCACTTGTTGTGACAACGTCCAGGCTTCGAGCGGTCATGAATAATTAAGTGGTATTGACGAAGCGCTGCAATGGGGTGGGCACGATTCAACAAATTTATTATTCAGTATCTAACTGTCTTGTGCCCTTTTGTTTGTTTTGGAAAGTTGAAAGGTGAAGGGAAATATTGATTGAGTTTAAATTAAAAGAACAGTCGTTTGTATTTTGTTTTTGGCAAGAGCAATTACGTTGTAAATCGCAAAGGTTTAAATCATTAGATTCGTTCTACCGCGTGTAAAGTCAAATCTAACAATTTAAACCTTTGGTAACATACCTATTGTGAAAATATATATATTAGGGGATGAAAATTTGAATGGAAATTCGTAATTTTTGCACACGGCTTGTAATGTATAATTCGAGCATGTCAAAGAAAACAGAAGCCAGGAAGATTCTGTCAAAAACATACACCAACATTCTGATCTGGAACGATTCATACATAATCTATGCTTCAATAACATTGTTTTCCTATGATTCCACAATCATCCGATTCCACATCTAATTTAATGCAAGAATCAAAATCAAAAGTATATTATTCAAACTAGGCTGAGAATCAGCACTTTTTGAACGTCAAAATTATCTAAGACAGTCCCCCCAAAACGCCCGCCCTTCACCACTTCCTAGTGCTTTAGCTGGGAAGAAGAAATGGCGCAACAAACTCCCCAGCAGCACTGCTGTCTGTTAAAAGTGCAAAAAGTCTGAAAAAAGGATATTATTCGATAAAAAGGGTTTATGAAAGGAGCCGAAGTCTCAAGTTCGTCTTAGGTAAATACCAATAAGACAGCTAGAAGAGTCGTCAGTTGATCTTCTAAAAAAAAATATAATTAACACTGGAAAATATCTGGTCGACTTGTACTTAGCACAATCAGTCTATAGCGTTCCCACAGCTGGGACACAGGCCCGCTCTCTGTGAGAGGGAGTGGGAACGCGAAAAACTAAGGTGAAGTGAGCTTGAAGATAGCAGTCAATCCCTAGCATCAGCTGGAATGACACATCACTTCAAGCTGACTTCACATACGTTTTCACGGTAAGATTTTTACAGACTAGAGAGCGGCTGGTTTATAGTACTCGATATTGTTTTAAGGGAGGCGCCGCCCCTGACGCGTGCACTCCGCACGCTCTTCTTCCTTCAGGTGGACCATTGTGCGTGGGCCATGGTGGCCTTCGGTAGTTATTCCAACCAGCCCACCTCCCTCTAGAAGTTGACTAGATAGCCTAGCCTGTTGAGAACATCTGTGTAAGATCTGGGTGCCCCGAGGGTTTCTGTCCTAATCTGAGTAACGCCTGTCCATTCAAAGAGGACATGCGCGACGGTTTCCTCAGCCTCCATGCAAGCCCTGCAGAGAGGACTGTCCGTTAGGTATGCCTATTGTGTGGAAGTGTTTTTTTAGTAAGCAATGTCCCGTGATGGTGCCGGTCACCAGGCGCAGGCCGTTCCTGTCCAGGCGTAGTAAACATCTGGTGATACGGACTTATTCTGTTGTTCTCTGAGTGAATTCACAAGGAATACATTGTTTATAATTAGTTATAGATTTTAGTATAGATGAAGTTAGTATAAGCGCGTCTATCGCATTGTGTTATCCTGCGGGGCGAGCACGGTGTACTGTGATAGGCTTGAGTCACACATTTTTATTACAGTTTGGGAGAAAAAACCGTCATAAAATGCGTGACTCAAGTCTATGACAGAGGCCGTGCTAGTCCCGCTGTAACGGTAGACGTAAGTAGATAACAACATAAATAAATATTTCATACGTCTTGCAAAAATGCAATTCTTGGTCACCGCATACAAAATGATACGTTTCGTCGCCATACTCCGTACTACTGCCAATTACTGAGTGATTACTGTAAATAGCAGCGTTTTGTTTAACCAGCAGTTTTACTGCTAAATGTATGGCATTTATTAGTTTGTAATATGCAAGCGAAAGTACCAGATATTATGGCTTTATTGTTTATTTACTTAGTTTATTTAAATGACAGTCTGTAAATGAATTCTTTTGTCGGTGAATTCTACTATTGTTAAACATGTTTCTACTGCCAGAATGCAATGCTAGGAGTTACGATTTGGTACTAACCTCGCGTATTCCGCAGAGCCTAAAGACTAAAGTCTTCAATCAGTGCGTCCTGCCTGTTATGACTTACGGAGCCAAAACGTGGACACTCACGGTACGCCTGGTCCAAAGGTTCAAGGTCGCGAGCTAGTTCTCAACATGGCTCACAGAATAAGCAAGCTGAAGTGGCAATGGGCCGGCCATATTAGCCGTAGAACCGATGACCGTTGAGGTAGACGTGTTCTTGAGTGGTGACCGCGAATCGGCAAACGTAAGGAGGAGCCCGCAGGCTAGATGGAACGACGATCTTCGCAGGGTGGCTGGTAGCTGCTGGATGAGAGTTGCCGAGAATCGAGCTAAATGGCGTGCAATAGGAGAGGCCTATGTCCAGCAGACTGCTGTAGGCTGATGATGATGATGATGACTAATCTCGACCAGGCTTTTCCAGCAAAATTACGTTTGTCATCGTCTTTCGGGACCTCACTCACGTGAATCCACTCCACCCGCTGTCACCTCATAGCCAAGTGTCCCCTATCAGGCAGGTTTTCAGGGCCTGAGGGTTAAATACGCATAACGGCGAGCAATGGGCAGCTCGCCGTTCGATAAGGAGCAGGCCCGGGTCGACGGCGCGTTGTGTTCCACGCGCGCCTCAAAGAGATGTCAGCACCAATGACGGGGTCCGCTAGGGCCGATGCCTGCTAGGTTGCGGGGAAGTCCGACAGGGATACCGTGGCCCCTGGCACAGGCAACTGAAGGAACACGGGTGGGTTTTAGTCAGTAAGAGTCTGACACGCCCTTCTGCTCTGCCCAGTAGAAGTTATTTGATGATTTCCCACCCTCAAAAAATATAAAAGGGTCTACTAACTTCTGCCCGCCACTTCTTCCTCTTGAAATTTCTTGCTCCCCCGACGCACCCTGTCGCATCGCATCGCCTGCCCGAACTATTATTACCTACTTCGTTTTCGCTTAGCGTTCTTTCTGACTTTTTTATTCCTGTTCGACTCCTAAGAGTCCTAGCTTGATGTTAAATAACTTATAGTATTTCTCAAGAATTGGTCTATCAAACGCAAAAAGAATTTTTCCAATCCGACCGGTAGTTCCAGAGTTTAACGCGTTCAAAAAAACAAAAAAAAAACCTCTTTAGCTTTATTATTAGTCTATACATGGTGGCAGGGACATCGACGCAAAATCTGTCACCATGTATTCATGTACATGAAAAAAAAAAAACACCGATGATAAATTTAAAAGTATTTAAATTTATCATCGGTGATTTTTTTTTATTTAGCTCTGCCATACTATTTGACCGCGTAGGTATTGCAACCTTTGCTTTTCTATGCAACACTAGATCTTTTTTTGAAAACCATTTGCTGAATTCATGGTTACATTTTGCGCATCGATGCCACCCTGTATAGACAGATAGAAAGCGGTTACAAACTTATTCCATAAAAAATTACCTCAATGAGTACAAAATAGCCTTTCAACTCCTACAATTACAATAAAATATTTATCTAAATAAATACTCGACTCACGCATGAAAGCCCCATCATCACTTACCATCAAATGAAAGACGTGTGAACAAGCATTAAAAACTTTAAGAACTTCACACATAGACTGTCAGTTTTGACTGACACTCGAATAAACAACAAATTAGAAAAAAAAACACACTCAAACGCTCGTCGAAATGTCAAAGTTGTCACTTCCATTGAAAGGGACGGAGATATAACAGTTGTATAGCGCTATCTCGCGCTGTTGAGTAAAGAAATGTTAATGTTCGTAGGCTTGTGGCCTTTAACCTCATAATTACACGTTTTGTTATTTGTTAGTGTAATTAAATCGTACATAATTCTGTATATACTGATAAATGTATTTAGGTTGAGCTTTCTTATAATCTGAAACTCAACCTCAAAGCATTGATTTCAATTAAACTATAATTACAAGAACTTTTGAATTGTCACGTCAGTCAGTCAGAAAGATGAAGCTAGTCGCCCATCCCAAAGCGTAGTTGGTACATATGGAGAAGAACGGGCAAGAAACTCCATGGATACTATTTTAAATCAAAATATTGTTAAGTACAAAATATTGGTTCCATCACTCAAATTTAAATTATACATGCGAGAACGATGTAGAAAGACGTGCACGTTAAAAGCGTCCATGGTAAACATTTTTTTTTTATGTTACTTAGCTGTAGCAGATAAGACATGACCAGGCCTAACACGCGGCGCCCGTTCACGCACATGATGCATGGATCAGCACCATTTAGCCCAACTATACACTGCACGTTACCATCCTTACCTAGTTACTATTCCACCAATTCGCACTAAGCGTTTCCAAATGTCTTTTGTTATGCGCACAGCAAAAGAATGGAACTCTCTACCTGCGTCTGTGTTTCCGAACGCATACAACCCTAATCTCTTCAAAGTGAGAGTGAACAGGCTTCTTCTGGGTAAGCTCACTCCACCGTCGACTCTGTCTCTGTCACCACTGACCTAGACTAGAGTCAAGAGAAAACTCATCTTAAATAAAAATAATAAAAAAACCGTTTTAAAGGGAACCGGGAATCCAACGATAGGTATTGTTACCAATGATATTATTACCTGCCACTTTGGTGTAGTGGTCGCAAGTACGACTGTTGGTCGTGGGATCAATGCCCAGGTTGGGACAGGTCTTATCGAGTTTTTCCAGAAAAGGTATTTCTCCGGAGCCAGGAGTCTGGATATTTATAAAACGACTAGTGGTAAATGGGCTCACCCCATATTTATTTAATGGGACTTAACCTTCCGAAAGCAAACAAAAATTACTGATTGCCTACAATTTCGTTTCGAAAGCCATAAATAACATTCCAAATTCAAAACCCTCAGAACCATAAAGCAGTAGACTATTCATCTACAAGATGGCGTCCCCGCCAGTTGTGAAATTTCCCGCGCGCGGGTGTTCCAGCCATTTTGAAGCCAGTGAGTTTCTGTAAATAATAATAATATAATAAGCAAATGGAAATGGGGTTTGTTTATGCTTGTGATTAGACGGGGTTGCGTTTGGTTGGTTGATCATTTGAATTTTAATATTATTGATGATACTTACCTTTTATTTTGATGTGATTATAATGAGCGATGGACAAAGAAAGAGAAGGACCCTCAATTGACCTTGAAGCTACAAATTCTTTTGTTTATTAGAATCGTTTCTTAACTTGACTAACTCATTAGTCTATTGAGCACTACTACTGATCATGAGGTCCTGGATTCGATTACCGGGAAAAATTTTCAGTAGTAGCCTAGCAGCCCGGAGTCTAGATTTGTGACCATTTAAACCCAAGAAATAAGCTCCCCCCCTATTAGATGGGACTTAAATATAACTGGCAAAATTTAACTGTACTATAAGGTAGACTCTACCTAATCCTTTAGGGAAACGGACTTGAAAATCGCAAAATAGCACACACACACACCCCCTAAGATCCCCAAACGCAAAAGGACGTCATTCCTTCTTTAAAACCATTCCGTTATTCACTTATTTTGTTCTAATTTCAAATTTATCATTCTGAATACAAATACTGCGAAGTTGATACACATCATTAACTACTAGTAAGATGCTTAATGGAAAATGTACTTTATACATAGGGACTAGAGGTAGTTTTAGTGAGTGAAAGTTTGTGCTAAATAATCTTTTATTCGTTTATAATAATTATATTCGCGTGACGTTTTCATTGTAAGCTTACCTTATTTCGGGATTGTTAAAGTAAGCACGGTCGAATTGGAGGTTTTTTTTCGCGATCTTATATTATCTGGTCCCATAGTAAAAGTAGTTCATAATGTTGAGTACAACGACCCCTTAAGAGGTTGATGGTGTTATACCAATAACCCTGTGTATGTTATTATATAATCAATATGTAATATTTGTATGACCTACAAGTAGTTGTTCCGCACTACGCGTAAACGCACTTGTAAGTGCGTTTACAAAGGAGGCGTTTACAGGAGAAATTCCTAGTGTGGGGCAACGTTTTAAAAAAAAACAAAAGAAAGAAAGAATAGTAGTAGTACTGTAGATCAATATTAAGCGAAACAATGAAAACCTTTTTTTATCCTTATCTATAAAAATCAATGCCACTTTTCGTTGTAATTTTATAACTCAAGAACGTATGGACCGATTTTGCTAATTCTTTTTTTAGAATATTCCTTGAAGTACGAGGATGGTTCATACGGAGAGAAAAATTAAAAAAAAAAAGTTAGGCGGTTCGAAGTTCGCGGGGTCAGCTAGTTTTATTATAAATGTTCCAGCAGCCTGTGGGTCTCATTCACGTGCAAACAATGTAACGCCCTGCATGTGCAATATGATTATGCGCTCAGGGTTCTGATGAGGCTGCCCCGATTCTGTAGCGCTGCAAGGAGGTTCGTCAATTCGCAAATAGGTAGACAGTTTTTATTCAATTCTGTTCTGTATTCGACAATGCGAAAACGATGCACATCTCTGGTGCGCAGGGTTCCGGTTAGCTCCAGCGGAATCCTGGGCTCATGCGTGCAGAGGTTCGATTATCAGTACCTGAAGCATTGCTGTATAGTTCACGTACCTACTGAACAATCGAAGTTTGAGATATGTTTAATTGTTGGTTGAAGTAAACGTTTCATTATTTACTAATTAGCTGTTGCCCGCGACTTGGTCGTCGCTCCAGGATGAAAAGTAGCCTATGTCCTTACCCCGGCCATGGTCTATCTGTGTGACAAATTTCATCCAAATCCGTTCAGCCGTTTTAGCGTAGCAAACAAACAAACTCACTTTCGTATTTATATTATTAGTTAGGACTAGCTGTTGCCCGCTACTTCGTCTGCGATCCAGGTTTTAAAGTAGCCTATGTCCTTACCTAGGTTATGGTCTATATGTTTGCCAAATTTCATCCAAATCCGTTCAGCCGTTTTAGCGTAGCAAACAAACAAAGTCACTTTCGCATTTATAATATTATATTATACAGGGTGACATTATCGACACGCAAACTGTAACCATGAATTCAGCATATGATTTTAGACTCCCTAGCGTAAAATTTTTTCGCCGGTTATCAACAAAAAAATCTTTTGTTTCGTAAATAAGTGCAATAGGTATATACATACCTACGCGGTCAAAACGTATGACAGAGTGAATTAATTTTTCCCGACAAAAAAAATTAACACTGGGTGTCAGAATCTTGTGCTGAATGCATTGTAACAGTTTGTGCGTCGAGGTCCCTGCCACCCTTTATAATTAGATAAATAGATAGATAATTAAATAGATAGATAGATACACACACACACACACACACGCACCAACACCCATTTTTATTCACTACTTGCATTCTTTATTAATACATTTTAAACAGTAGCACATAATGTTTTTAGGTTATAATAAAAACGAAATTGTCAGCTGAGTGGTATCTTCTGAGTTTCAGGCTTCGCCTAGTTCAGAAGATAGAGTCAATATACCCTAAGTAAGCCTCTCTTTACCACCACAATTTGCTGCTGGATTATTATTATATAATGTATAGTATACTTACCTACTATCAAGTAATTTTACTGTGTAATCCTTGTTGCTATGCTGGTGAGAAATAAACTATTTAATTTATTATTTATTTAGATAGATTCATTTATCTGTACAAAATATGATAATTTACAGATTTTTTAACACACAATAGTTCTTCATATTCCGCCTACTAAATTCGGCATGCAAATTTTGTGATAATAATGATTCTAATATAATCAAAATAATTAAACTCCAATTAAAAAAAAAAGTACTTATGGTTACAATCTGCGTGTTTACCAACTTGTTATAATAGTTCAGGATAGAGCCTACATAGGTTGTCATCTGCCTATTATATTGGTGTCGGCTTCCAGCCGTAACGAGATGCAGTTGAATGCCAGTACTTTACAAGGAGAGACCGCATATCTGACCTCCATAACCCAATTACTGGGTAACTCGATACCCCTTGGCAGGACTGGTTGTCAGACTTTCGGGCTCCTGACTACCCGTAACGATTGTAAAAATTGGACGAATGACAGCATGAAATGGATGGTCACCTATTCACCGACCGACCTCGGAAATAGTATCTTAACCGTGCTAGATCAACCCGCGCGGCTATTAGTAACTCAAGAGCACCTCCATAGAACCAAGGTATTAAATAAAAATGGGAAAATAATCTAAAATTTTCCTCCAAAAATAAAATGTTCTAAATTGATTAATATTAATCACTCCATCACGCCTCTTCAAATACACATAATACTTTCATATAGAGATAGTATACAATAAACAGGATTCGCCTACCTATAAATAACGTTGTACAAAGCGAGCGCGGTCGGGGCGTAGCATTAGTACTATTGTAGGCACACCTGGCTTCTCCCAGGGTAGGATGACCATGGGGTTAGGATGTGAGGGATAAATAGGGATTTTTGTACCTCCATACCTACTGGGATTATTGGACATAAACAAAGATCTATATCTGAATATAATTATAAATTAAAATCGTTGTTCATATTTTTTTTTGTGTGTGACCGCGTTGTTCATCGAAATTTTGCACCGGATTTTCATGCGGATTTCAACATAATTTTGCATAAATGCATAATACATTCATATCAAACTTAGATAATTATAATAAAAGAATCTACATGTTTTGTCAGATCTTAAAATCCGTGCGAAGTAGGGGCGATGGAAGTCCTACAAATTTTACATTGTCAATAATGAACGAGACTTAATCATCTCATCAGCCGACAAAAATTGAATTGTCAGTATTGGAGTTACCAATGTTACCATGGACCTCTCAATGACCGCTAAAATTAATTGTAAAAGGGTAAATTGCAGGTGCCATCAATCCGTCTGGTCAGTCAGTAGTTACATAAATTATTTATGCTGCCAAGCAGCATCCAGACACAACTTGGCTTTCAGATTTTTTTTGGGTATAAATTACTCAGCCTAGGTGGATATAGTCTAAGAAATATCGCAGTTGTAATAAAGCAAAAACAAAATAGTCGACAGTTTTCCAAAGTTGTTAAAATTAAACAAATTCCATTTCTACTTCTATTTATTCAACACATAACATAGGTCATAAATTAAATGTATTAAAAAAACATCTCCAGCCAGCATCCTCACAAAATCGCAGTCACCCTACCTCACCCCAAAATGGCGGACCTCCATTCTATAATCTGTGGAACATTTTTCTTAATCTACTTCCATCGGCTTCAGGGCGCGGCGGTAATCGTCATCATTATTGTGTTGTGGTTATATTTCCTGCTGGCAACACGATATTTACATGATTTTTGATGAGCAAGCAATAATGGGATGGTTTTTGAGTTTTTATTTTATGTGTGACATAAAAATATTTTACTTATGGATCGTCAGAAGCTAAGTGCACGCTTCCTATTGGTCGTTTCCTATGGAGTAGAGCCAACAAGAAACTCAACGATTCCTCTTTAAAAAATAATAATTGGTCTTCGGATTATTTAAGATTCGAACACAGCTCATAATTGCCCACCGCAGTTCACCGCCGCAATAGCTACAAAATGTCAAATGATACACTTTAAAGTAATTTCCTTGATTCCAAGACCTACACTTGACTTCTGTGCATAACGGTCAGGCAATAATGAACAGGAGCCATTTGGGTTTCGCGAAAACATAATTTTTTATTGCTTATAAGCTTTTAGCCTTTTCCCCGTACCAAATCAGCGCAGATATAAAATGATTATCACCAATATATCGTAAATATATATATTATTGTAAACGAAAATATTATAATTTCCAACTCCTCAAAATAATAAAAAACATACTTTTTAAACTCGGGCATAAACAACATATCGACCGAAATATATGAGCCGATTAAAACATTATTAATATTTGTGTCTCTTTCCAACTTGTAACTTCATCTCTTGCTAGGGTCATTTTGAAAATCGAACGCGGCATGAGTGCATGAAATTAGTGCCGCTTTTTCTTTCCCGCCGCGAGGGATTTGTTTTTTTTTTAATATGTAGCAAAGGACGACGCCATATTGGTTAGTTTTTTTTTCTTTTAATTATCAAACGCTTTGAAACATACGTTTTGGTTTTTATGGGCGCAGTCGGTAGTGTCATTTGGGGCCTTTGAGGCTGATTGCTGTGCTGTATGTACAGCGGGTTTGTTAATTGAAAAATAACAAAATTGAGAGGGACTGAATATATGTGAAGACGACGATACGACAATAAATGAAAGCACTGGCAATACTAATGCATAGTAAAGAGTATTTTGAAACTGGCAAATAAACCTTAACAAGGAAATAATAAAATACAAATATTCAAACAATCTAAATACCGATATTTTACCAATCAGCCGACTAGCTATAGTGACTAAACTATTGGATATATATTAGATTTAATTCTTGCATACAGACTGGGAACATCATTACTCATTATATATACAAATTATTATCGTATAATCGGCAATACTAAAAGTTGTCAGAATTGATCCTAATAATAGGACAATGACAATGTGAAAGTTTGGATGTTTTTCACTCAACCCAAAAATGGCTGATCGGATTTGGCACACGGATAGTTTTTAACCAGGATACTTTTAATCCCGGTAGTATCTTCCCGTTGGGACATTTTCCGACATCCACGCGGTAAAAGCGAGCAAAAGCTAGTGGAAAATAGAGAATATTGAGAGGGACAGATTATATTTAAGCAATACAAAAACTTGGCAGAGTTGCTTGATAAATTAAACATAAACATCTTAAAGTCGTAACTTCGTAAGTTTTCAAGAAAATTACCTGCAATCAATGAGTAAATGATAAATGATTTTATTTCTGTAAGTAGGTTTGTAGTTGTACAAACACTTTTACACGTCAATCATATTTTAAAAAAACTAGATGAGGTCGGCGTTTCCTATCTGACTACTCTGAGTAAAAAGGGTTTATATATAGGCTTTACACGCTCTGCATGTGCACGTCAAAACTTGGCTATTTAGTCTAGTGATTACGTATCGTTTTGTCTCTTTTTCGCTCCCGATAATTACGACATGCCGTCCTACTTCCACGTGTCATCTATTAGTAGGTATGACAATGTGCCGTTTTTGAAGATCGAATGTTAAGTAGGTAACCCTATCTACATGTTTGCACTTAAAATATCATTGCCTGTAACAATAATGTATTACTTTCATGCATTGCTGGAGCAATATTCTTCCTGTAAAAGGTATTTTATTTCAGTTTATTTTGCAACTGCAGTCGCTATGATATAATTTTATATAAATGGTTATTTTTTATTGTAAAGTACTTTTCTCCGATAAAGTTTTATTCCAACAACGGTTTTGTTGAGAGAATACATTAAATTGAAAAAGTTGCTTAGTTTTTAGTATTAAAAATTACATAACATCACTAGGCCTCCGTCACTCCATGTACTTGCGCGCTATAATTACCTACCGCTCGAGCGAGCGCTCTCGGACCGTTTGCGGTCCAAATTCGGTTCCCTGCGATTGCTGTAGGATCGCGCGGTGCGAAGTAATCACAACTGTACGCTTGAGCATTTAGGCACATTTTAGCATGCAGTGGTTGTTGAGGCGACGGAGTAGGCTATTATCTCAATAGGTATTGGAAATTTTCTACTGAGTGAAGTATCTGTTACGTAGTAACTATTTAGTAATCTGTGACATCACACCTACTACGCTTTGGAATGGGCAACTAGCTTCATCTTTCTGACTGACCGACCCCTTGACAATTCAAAAGTGCCTGTAATTGGTTTATTTCAAATAAATGCTTTGAGTTTGAGACCTATTTTTCCCAGAATGCTAAGCAGAGGTGTACCTATATCTAGTACACCTACATTTCGCCAGCCCCCTATTAAATGGGACTAAAAAAAATACGTTGGGGCGAGCGTATGGCCATCAACTGGCCACAACTCCAGACTCCCGTCTGCTACTGATTAATGCCTGACGTAAAAATCCAATAACACTGTGCCCGACCTGGATATCGAACCCATGGCCAACTCAGCAATAGCGCTTGCGACCACTAGACCAACGAAGTTATAGAAAAAAATAACTTCTGGAATATGGAAAACTGTCTTATTATTTGTAGGTAACGCAAATTAAAAATTAAACGGAACAGAAAATTAAGTAGTCCCAATTAGGGAATGCAATCTCGATCTTGCGGGATCTCGATCTCGCGACATCTCGACCTAATTTACGAGATCGATTCCGACCCATAAATTGGGCGAGATTGATGAGATTGAGCGGCAGCAGTCAGCTACGTATTCCATGTGGATTCGGCGCGAATTGAATTTGGATTGAATTTACGTGCTGCTGCTGCAAAAGCCAACACGAATGTTCAAGAGGAATTAGAAGAGGCTCTACGTGCATGTAAACGTCCTTTTTTGCGTGTTTCTTCGAATATTGACCAGGCAGACCGGTGCCAACCAATGTTGAGTCTGAGAGGGCGGGCATATTCAGCTGCTGGGTACCTAGCAACTGAGATAAGATGCCGTTTGTCGGACAGCACCATCAATACTCTTTGTTTTTTAAGGAGCCATTTCCAAAATCACCTCTAGAGCTTTATTTACATAATATGAAAGATAGATTATAAAGTATAAGCATTCATTTAAAATTAATTTTATGTCTTACCTAATCACGTAACACGCAGCATAAGCAGTTTTCATCACGTTTTAGTTTTCCGAATAGAGTTTTTCAAAAAGTACCCGAGATCTCGAATATGCCGAGATCTCGCGAGACTACAAATTTCGATCTCGCGTTCGAGATTGCATACCCTAGTCCCAATGATGTTTTCGAAAAACAACAGCCCGTATCTCTCCACATAACCTTTAAAATTCCTTATTTCCCAAAATTTTGTTATTAAGTTTTTCTGTTTAACGGACAGACGGCAGATGGGATTATTTTTTTCAACATCCTCTAAGCACTACGGGAATTAGTTACCTACTTCAAGATTAGTACTACGATAGATTGAAATCTCCATTTTTATAGATTTTTAATACGTTTTCTAAGTTTGTTTTCTGAATTGTAATAGGTATCTATGGGTAGACAGCTGTGAGTTTTCTTTTGTTTCTTTTTATTAGATTATGTTAATGTTATTTGAATGATAAATTTAAAATTAAAAAAACCCCCGACACGAACAAAAACCTCTAAAAATGGCTGAACAGATTTTCTTTTTGTTTTTTCTTTAGCTTAGAATCTCGATCATGTCGCCTTTTTAACATAACAAAGTCGATTCAGCCGTTTGGGAGCTGCGATACCGCAGACAGACACGGGGGACGTCGGGGGTCAAAAATATAAATGAAAAAGGGTTTTGTGTTATTAATTGATGTGACGTAAGTATGACGAAAAACTTAACCAACCCGGAATAAATATTCAGAATGTTGTTAACTTACAAACATAAGAAAATATTATGAAAAATACTAAATATACCTACTAACCTACTTGAGGGGCTCGTGGCTAAATAATAACAGCTGAACGGGTCGATCGAAGGTTAAGCTACGCTTGCCGCGGTCGGTCCGTGGATGGGTGACCATCCATTACCTACTTATCGACACCCCACCGTACCTCGGAAAGCACGTTAAGCCGTTAGTCATGGCTGCCATTTGTAGATATTTTACAGTCGTTACAAGTAGTCAGACAGAAGACCAAAAGTCTGACAACCAGTCTTGCCAAACGGTATCGTATTACCCAGTAACTGGGTTGTGGAGGTCAGATAGGCAGTCGCTCCATATAAAATAGTGGTATACAACGACATCCCGTTAGACTGGAAGCCGACCTCATTATAGTTGAAATGAAAATGTGTTTTGTGTTATTTAAAATAATGAGGAATACTTTCGCCAGTCCCGAAAAAAATACACAAATAAGTACCTATTTAAGTAGGTAAAAAACGTAACTTTGCAATATTACACTTGACAATTCAAAAGTGCCTGTAAATGATTTAATTGAAATAAATGCTTTGAGTTTGAGTTTGAATTTATACCTAAATGAAAAAAGTACCTTCCTGAATACAGGTTGAAGGAGAGTTTTATATTTTCTTCGTGCAAGTCGGAGCAAAAATGTGTTGGAATTCATTGGAACCAGTTTTCGACAAACACACAACATTTTTTTAAGTCGGTTAAAAATAATTGTGCTATCGTCTCAGTTATACTAAACACCCAATTTATGTTTAATTAAATCACACCAATTAATATGCACTCTTTAATGCCACGATCATTTTAAACCGACCCCATTCTGAAACACATTACCTAAAAACTCCTCTTGACCATCCACTATTTCCTACCTCAACAATTCCTTGAAAAGCTTAAGGCGGACGCAAAATTCAAATTTTCTTATTTTGAATTTGAATTTTAAATTGTCAGATTTTATGGTGAACAAAATATGATTCGCGACCGTAATAAGTATGTATTTACAGAATTGTAATAGGTAATTAAAATCATCAATACAACCCTCTAAGTTCATATAATCCTATTGAATGAAAGTTTCGATGATTGGCTCCTGACTGGCTCCTGAAATACAGGTGCTCTACCTAGCTCTGGAGGCAGGTTCTCTCATTATTCTGTAACCAGAAGGGCAATTGCCGAATTGTTAAGAACGTTCGCATTGTAATCTCAGTCTCAATCTGTCAAAAATTGTAAGCGATTATCTACATTTTTGACATTTGACTGACTTGATTTTGAACGTTTTTAATTACGGGAATTTGCCTTTTGTTTTGATGGCAATAAAGAAATTTATTTATAACTTGTTACGGTCGTGAATCATATTTTGTTCACTGTTGTTTTGTTTGACACTAACCTGCAAAAAACGTAAAAAAAAATTGAATTTCACGGACAACCTAGCGCTTCCCCCTTAAGTCCTACATAACACTAAAAACCGGTATTATACCAAAATCCACTTAGTACCGAAGCCAGCGCTAACGACCGAAAGAATTAAGTTTTTAAAACTTGAATCTGGAACGTTTCCGAACAGTCCCAAGATGGCGGACTGTCGAAATATTTTTTGTGGTTGCCACCTTAATTATATGGTAGGTTTTGATGTAGGGTTCTGTGCAACATAGGCGTGAATTAAGAGAGAAGATTTTTTAAGGTTATGTTATTAATTGTGTAGATTCTCAGGTTTTGACAAAAGGGACTTTTGAACGTCAGAATTTACATGAAAATAGAACTGATTAAAGAGCCCTTTCCAAAAAGTAATTGCGTATGGAGAAGAATGTGCAAGAAACATCTTGTAACTCTTTTATTCAGGCTTACATTAATTAAGTTCTTAAACGTACGAACGTATAGGTATCGGAGTTTCAGGAAAATAATTTGCCAACCAAGCTATTAATTATGTAGGTATAAAAAACAAATAGTTTCGCTACGTTGAGCTCCTCAAGTTCTGAGTTGAGCTACACGATTACTGACAAATGCGTGCACTGACAGGACAGATCCATTCAAATCTTTGTGGTTCATTCATTCCTTAAAATACCATTTGAGACACTAATCTACATGGTCTTCACATGATCTGACCAAGGTTATGTCTGGACTTTAAAAGAGACTTTGGGCCCTGAATTTGTTTTAATGTCAGTCAGAGAGAAAATTTGGCCTCCTCAAACCAAATAAAAATATATTTTTTTGGTCCGAGGACCACTCCGTCTAGTTTTTTTCTTTTTATGTGACTTGTAAATGTTATTCCGATAGATATCCTATTTACAGAATAAACAAATTCATTTCATTTCCTACATAATCAATCGTAACACTCTTACACAAATTATTTAGAAACAGGAACTAGCCACCTAGTTACTGAAGTTATAAAAGTACTAAAGTAACTAAGTACTGGTAGGTTTGATAGTTTTTTCTAAAAAATAAAATCGCTATGCAAAGCTTAATAATCGTCTTCCCACATAAGCATGCGTCAATTTGTTTTTGTAATATTTTAATAAAGACTGCAGCCAAAATCTCATTAAAATATAAACAAATAAATAAAATAACATATAGAAATATTATGACAGCAGATAAAAAATATATCAACACAGTTCTAAAAAATCCAATTCTCTTTAATCTATTTTCAAAATGAGGTTGAATCATAAAAGTCTATAGTTGGCAACCCTGTTTATTCGTAAGACATAAAATCTTTGTAAGTGTGGGTGTTGAGCCTAATATGTGGGTTCCGTCGTAAATAATTATTTGAAGTGTAAGCATTAATTGTTGTTAGAGTTTAATTACGGATATATTAGGTAGGTACTACTCACGATCTTCGGCTCGAACATAAACTCAAACATACCTACTCAAATACCAATTTCAAGCTTTCATCAACACAGAAAACATGAATCGCTGTGATAAAGGAGAAGATTTTCAGAAACATACTATTCAAGGAGCAAAATATAGGTATCAAAATTCAGCTGCATCAGGTTAGATTGGAAGCTGACCCCACTATCATACGGAAAATGCTAGGCAGATGTGACTATTGAAGGAGCATATTTGTCTGTTTAATAGTTAGGTAGTACCTACATTAGTTACTGCGTTTATTATTACGCAATTACTGGCAGGGTGACATCTGTGCGTAATAGGTAAGTATATTCTTGGCACTGGTATAGAATAAAGATCACTGGCAATCAACTCAAAATATCGCTGTCCAATATTTGGCAGGCCTCACCCAATTCGTGCCATAACACCATTTTCCTCTGATTTCCACATCCAGTCTATTCTGGCTACCACTTTAGGCCATCGTTCTATGAACATAGGGCGTCCTAAACTCTCAGCCTTATCAACTATCTTGTCTACCTGCCTACACAACTGTTGCTAAGATGATTAACAAAAGCTAAATAAATACAGTTTCATTCAGGCTTCGACAAAATCCTAAAAAAAGATACCACTTATTGCACAAACGAATACAATACGAACTTCCTAATCAGTATTTCAGCCAATGTATTTTAATCTATTTTCTGAGCTGTCAATAGTGTCAATCCCTAGCATGAGATGGAATGACAGCTCACTTCAAGCTCACTTCACCTAAGTTTTCACGGTGAGATTTTTACAGAATAGACCGGCTGTTCCTGTAACAACAGCGACAGAAAAACGGATAAAAAGATGAATGAGTAATAAACTAATTTACACCGATTCACCAAGCTTTCAATTTCGCCCCGTCTCCGTATGCATTATCATCAATATCATAAATAAAGAATAACAGCTAAGTATGTTTGTCACATGTCATTCATGCTCGTTGCGATAGGGGCGCGCCCGAGGCTGTCAATTTGTGTAATTCAATTAACTGTATTGAATTAATATAGCTTCAGATTGGTTAATAATGGAGACGTATTTTGGTGTTGGATTTTGGAATTTTCGTCTATTTTAGAAAGATAAGAATTCCATGTAGGGTTAGCCCTGCAATCCACACCATCAAATCGAAGAAATATCTTGATTAACATGGGCAAAGACACATAAACAACTAGTTTATCATTCGTGCATCCACTTATTCTAATCCCTTCTTATTAAAACCCTTCATAGAAAAAGAATAATTAAAATAAAAAGCAGTCCGTATTTCCAACGAACCCTAAATCTTTTCAAAGCCTATATAATCAAAGCCAGTGATTAAAAAAACAAATCCCTCGCATAAATTAATAACGTCATCCCGTAATATTCATTAGCCTTAAAAATAGAACGATCCCCCCGAAAAGACAAAGACAGGAACATTGACAACCGACTCGTGCCTCATTACTTTTGTACAAGCAAGAAAGAGATCGCAACACTTTTCGTTGTTGCTGTCGAATAGAACAGGCTACGCGTCATTGGCTGATATTTCCCGCGCGCAGGGCGTCGCCGGTTTCCCGCTATAAATTGAGTTGTTGACACATTGATAATGAGGTTATGTTTTAATATTAACGTTTTTTTTTCTTCCGCGCGAAATTATGCTGGGGTAAAATAATTATTGTTATGATTCGTGTTTTAATGAGCTGTGTGTGTGGTCCGCTCTCGGGTTGCTTGTAATTAAACTGTTTCGGTTTTGCGCAAGCCGCCATATTTAAGTTCTCTATGGTTCTAGTGTTGTCGATAGGATTTTACGCACTGGAGTTTTTAGACGCTCATAATTGTGTGCGTTTGTTCAGTAATGTATATTTTTAGTAGCGTGGTAAAATAACTATTCATTTTGATTATGTTTTGTGGTTACAGAACAGATTTTAAACGTGCAATGACGTTGACTGTTTGAAGCTCGGTTTCAAAGGAGTTTTGAAGCGCGAGGAGGTTGTAATGGTGTATGAGTTAATACTTCAGGGTATAATGTTCTATAACTTTGTAACTAACAGACCGATTTTGTCGAGAGTTGAGTCGATAAGTATTCATAGCTTTCTGAAGGACAATAATTTACGTACTTTACTCTTACTCGTTTCTAACCCTTTGTCTTTATTTCTTCCCGTTAGTAGAAGCAATAGAGGTAAATGACTCTCATATTAAGGCGAAATGAAACATAAAATTACCTTCTTTTAAAATCGGCCCTAACTCTAGACAGGGCTCCACTTTCCGATAGCGGAATATGAAAGCACTTCAAAGTTTCAGGGCCTTATTGCTAAAGCATCCCCTGCAATGCTAAGTTGAAGATAGAAAATGCCATTTCGTAAAAGGTTTCCTTTGTTTCTGTAGAGTTACTTGTCGGCTCTTCTGCATAGGAAACGACCAATTGGAACCGTGCACCCCACTTCTGACATTTCTGAAGTGACATGACTTCTTTGCGATCATGCGTAGAAGATCCGGATGCGAGGCAGCGATAGCAGTCTACCTACTGAGCCAATGCTCAGTAGGTAGACTGCTATCGCTGCTAGCAACAATTTGCTAGTAAGACTGAAGGCCACTTGATAGGGCACCCGTGGGCAGTGCATGTATTATTGGCAGGTGTCTCCAGAAGATGGCATAGTTAGATATAGTATTCCGTAAGCTTGGCTTTATTATTATGTGTATATTTGTTTATGTTTGTATCCTAATTAATTATATTAACGTAGTTTGTGTCATACTAACAAATTATGGGTAATGTGCCTGAATTAAAGATAAATATATAAAAAATAAGTGCCAATGTAGGTTTACGTGAAATAAAATATTTTGTTTTTTAAACCTCAAGCTGAACGCAATGGTTTTCCAAAAACTACTAATTGTTTACCTTTCCGGGGTACGATAATTGGTTACCTACGCATTTTTTGTTCTTACCAATTCAAAGCTAAACCACGTTTCTAGCGTTGATTTGACCCAATTCTTATTAGGTCTGGGCTCCTTTGGCTTTTTTTGATTGAATATGCTTACCTTTGTTATTTTAACCAAAGATTTTACCTGATGTTAAGCGATGATGATGTCGACAATGGTGCTGGGACACTGGCCTACTCTCTTGGAGAGGTAACGGGCCGTAATACACAACGCAGGCCCAGTCTAGAGGTATTTTACGTAGAACACTGATTTCAACCGCACTTGACCGGACGGCACCTAAGCTATTCCACGTACGGCACCGAAACTTTTTTAAGACTTTTTTAAGCCGAATTTTGGTAAGTACGGTTCTGTGGCACGGTTTATAAATATGATGAGCTGGTACAGCTAGTCTGGAACTCATTGTATAGTATTACTAGTCTCGTCGCTTAATTAGTCTCAGTTTTCTCGAATGACTTCCTTCTGCTCTCCATATCAGTACGAACAACAAAAAAACCTACTCTTGCCGTGGTAAAAATATTAGCCAGTCAGCAATATGGTAGATGGAGGCACACTGCCCAAGATGTGCTCTTCGCCACTCCCGGAGTCTATTTTAAGGGGACTACATGACCTAAACGCAATTTTATACCTAATGCCTAAAAGTATATTATGATCCACTGCAGTAAACAAAATCAGAAATATATATGATATTCTTCAGGATATACTCGTATGCTAGTTAGATAGTGTGTTGAAAACATAATACAATTAATTTGGTACGATGAAAAAAAGTCACGAAGATACCTCTAAAAAATTATTTTAACGATTAAAATCCATACTAATATACATGCAATCATTCTGTTTTTTTTTTCAGATTGTTCTTCAAGCAACATATTAACGTGATAGTATTTTAATTTTTTAGTCCAATCAATAGATTTTTTGTAAATAGAGAAGTGCTTCATATTTTGCAATAAAATACCAGCTTTGTGTCATCGCGCTTCTCTTTCTTTTCTATGCAGTCCGACAGTGACCGCGCTTTAGCTGTTGTCAGCCCCTTAAAGCAGCCCAAGAAAACGTTAAAACAAATGAGAAGATACTTACGTAATCTTGAGCCCGACGGCACCTACTTATAATACCTATTATTGGGTCGGGGAAAAAGTTATTTCGTATTATAAATACAAATTGAAGACTAAGAGCTCGAGTGGCACCCAAATATCGAGCTTTTTTTATATACCCAGACTTTTTCAAATGGATCAAAATGGTTTTGTGGTCAAACCCTTACTTCGCAGCTATGTAATAACTACCAGCATTTTTGGAAAAGTGGACCAAGATCGGCTTGTTCCACGTTTTCAAACATGGCATCGACGTTATCCGTAAAATGGCGACCAGAGCGAGATACATTTTTGACATCAAAATTCCCGGACTGAAAACGCTTGAACCAACTTTGGGCTACTCTTACTGATACTGCGTTGAACCCATAAACGTCCCATTTTCTTTCCGCAGCCTGTGTCACGTTTTTCCTTTTTTTTGTAATAAAACTTCAAAATGTATCGATATTTCTTCGTTAGATTCACTCATTTTGGTGGACAGAAAAACAATGAAAAATATGGCGCGAATTCGTTTTCGATACTTTTTAGGTATTTGTCATTTTTTTAATTATTTAATAGTATCAAAACCAGCCAGATACAACCAGTACAGCCAAATAGATTTTACTACAACTTTATACAAACAACTTTTTTTTCGACCTATGTACTATGATTACCTACCTACTTACCTCAACGCCCTCAGGATCTAGACCAGTCTAATTTAAACTTAAAGACTTAGCGCGAAGATAGATAGCTTAATATACAACATAATGATTCACTTTTTACCAACAACGCCATTATATTTTTTACCATTTATAATGCAAGTAAATTACAAAAGACGCTAAGTTATCTAGAAGACTTAATTATTTTAGATTAGCTTCTAAATGAGGTGTAACATTTAAATAGCTGTAGGTAGGTATTTAGTTGATAAACTGGCCAAATGTGAGTCGGAGTAGCGTGCTAAGGGTTCCGTACCACCACACAAAGTGATAGTGATAACGATGGAAAAGTCAAAAATGTATGGAACTGGCGCAAGCTACCGAAAAGCTTCACTAAGTTAAGAGCGTTTATACCTTATGAGTGGCAACGTCGCAATTTAGTGTCATATTTCGTGGTTTTCAATGTTTATCATTTAATCGGAGCTATATTTTAAAAGTCTGTTTAATGAACTTTTTAGAATTATGTGAAAACTGTGTAAAAGGTAAGAAATCGTTGCGTTTACAGTTCTATTTATATGCAAATAATACATTGGAAACTTGCAGGGCGTTATTTTCATTGTAAAATAACTGTAAGCATTACGGTTACTTACTTTTTAAACACTTTCACGTAATTCTAAAAAGTTAATTAAACAGATTTTTAAAATATAGCTCCGATTAAATGATAAAAATTTAAAACCACGAAATAGGACACAAAATTGCGACGTTGCCACTCGTAAGGTATAAACGCTCTTAATACCGTTGAAAAACATTGTAGAAATACGAAATGCTTTAAGAGATTATCACTTGAATGCCTGTGAAATCATTGAAAAATAAACTTTTTTTTTTGTTATACGTTCGTACGTTTGCATTGCGACTTTTCATTCGGTATTTTTCACATAAAGATAAAGATCAGCAGCCATAGCAATTCAGTCATGTATTATGAAAATTTCATCTGGTCATAGTTACTACCTACTAGGTTCTATAGATATACATATCCCTGTGAGATTTAGACAGATCGACAGACAGACAGTCGGTGTGAGCTTTGTAATAGAGTCCCGGAACGGAACCCTAAATAATTTTTAGAATAATTTAAGGAATTAAGCGAGTTTTTGATTTATTTTAATTAGACAGTGCTATAACAGCTTATTTTTTGAGATTACATAAAAATTAATTGAGCGTAAAGTTAATTTGTAAAAGAGTCAACATTTTTGTACGGGTTTACCTAAGGTACTTACCTAACCTATTTTTTGTGAACTGCGTCTAGTCTTAAATAATAACTAGCGGAGACCGTGACGGTTATTAATTTTACGATTTACTTAAAATGGTAGCCGCTGTGTCCAAGATAAACAAAATAAAAATAAACAACTTAAGATATTTCCTAGATTATTTTATAAGATTAGCAAAATAATGGCAGGCAAAATGAAAGAGACATATTTCTCATTAAATCCACCTTTTGTATTAAAGTTAGCTTCTAAAAACTTATTGACCTTCTAAAGATGGATACTTTTTTATTTATTTATTTATTTTCCTTTATTGGCCAACCAACAATTGTTTACACTGAAAATATTAAAAGTAACTCTCCATAATCTAGGGTTAGTGTAACAATTTCTTACAGGTTAGCACCGCATGCCCCAGAAAGATATTAGGTGTGCCACAAGAACTGTACTATAAAATTAAAATTAATGTCTAATTATCTAGAATTTAAATTAACATTACGTGATGGAATATAAAACTAAAGCAAACAGTAAAAGTAAATTAATAGAACTAAACAAACAGAGACATAACAAAATGGAAAAAAAAATAACATTACTAATTGTTTTATGAAAAAAAAAAATCCGCGGTAGCGGCCGGCGAGCGCTAAATTCAAGTTAGTCGCAGTTAAGTAGTTGGCTTACCTATTTTAAGACCCCAAAAAAGGAATTATTAGAATTTTAACACAAGGGTCGCAATCATTATAATAGCGTTCAATAATGTTTAGGAGCTCAAAATAGGAATTGTTAGAGGTACGATTAAATGCATGCCTACCGCCGCGTTTCTTTCTCGCATCCAGAAACAATTTCCTCATTGTGCAAATGCAGTAAAATGTAAAACAATCTCACATAAACAATATTATTGTTATTGCGACCACAGGTCGCCGGTCGCCGGTCGTTGGCCGCTTATTTATTTCACGGCCGAATTGACGCCAAGTCAACAATATTGCCACCATTGCTTTTATAATGAAAAATATCGAGTTATATTTTCATTTTGTATTCCCTTGCGTTTAGATTTGCTTGGGCAATACTTGGGGACTTGATATGGGAAATATATGTATTGGAATATTATTTTATTAGGTATAGTTTTGCTGTTTCGGCACCACCGCAGAAACATGTGGTAGGAACTGAAAAAACCAAAGACAAAATGACAGATTGTAGAAAGATATCTATGGCGCGACGTGAAACATAAAGAAAATAAATAGTCAGTTTGTATAGGAAGAGGTAATTGTATATTCGAGTGAGATGAAGTGGTGGAGGACAGAAAAACTAGTTATTTAAATATTTTGCGGATTCATATAAAAGACTTTAGGATGTAAAAAAAAAACAATAGCCCAGCCTTTTCCCAACCATGAATTTTACATGGAGCGACTGCCTATGTGAGTTCCACAGTAGGTAATACGATACCCCTTGGTAACCCGTAACGAGTGTCAAAGATCCACGAATGACAGCCGGGACCAATGGTGTAACGGGCTTTCCAAGGCACAGAGGGCTCTTGGTATGTAAAGATGGTCACCCATCCACGGACCAACCGCGGCAAACGTAGCTTAACCTGATCGATCGACCCATGCGGCTGTAATTATTTAGCCACAAGGTTAAATAGCTGCTTCGTGAATCGTTCAATCTGTAAGTTTCTTTTTTTATTGCTAAATGGGCCTGTTCATTCCACGATCAGACCATGGATGGGTGAAAATTCTCCACATCCTGTGAGCAATCGTGGTGATCAGCGGTCTTTCCTTCTCTGTAAGTCTTTTTTTAGTTTTTTTTTTTTTTCTAAAGTAAAGGGCTTTGTCGCACATGCGATTATGCCGCTGGTTGGTTTAACAAAATAAGTAAGTCTGTACCTACAAACTTACTAGAAGATGCAATTTCAAACATTTTGTAGTATCCCTTTATAATAACGGAACTATGGATGAACACAAGATCTCTCAATTCCCTTGCCGTACCATCTTACGGAACAGAACAACTAAAAAACTTTTAAAGACAACCAACTAGAAAGTTTAACACATCACACCTTTGTCTAAACTTCATTACTGTAGGTCTGTATTAGAAATAAAATTGGGCACGCGTAACATACCCAGTAGGACTTACAAACAATAAGACAAATACACACAAAAGTACCTACATAACAATATGTTTACCTCAAACACCTACAAAAAGTTTTCACACAAAGAGGGCTTATTCAAAACACAAATTCGCGACGGTGTAAACACACCATTGTCTATGGCCAGGTGACAGAGACAATTCGGTGTTCGTTTTTCAAAGAGCTGTCAAACTTTACGTCAATATTTTGGCGCGATTTGTGACGCTGTGGGAGTTTGTATTTTGACTAGTAATGTCCTGTGGGTTCCACAAGATTTTCGGAATCCTTTGATACGGTGTAGAGGAATGTTCACGCTCAGTGCCTAATGACGTTTTTGGAACCATGAGGTGCGAGACGTGCGAAGTTACCTTAGATAATTTTGACATAAAATTAGTTATGCGTGGCACAGTCACCCCCAAAATATACTGCAAATATTGTTATTAGGCTAAAAATTTAATTATAATAATAGGATTTAGAAAAAAAACCTGTGTTACAGGTCACCAGGCCCCACTTAGTGGACTCATATTAACAGACAGATAGGTACAGTCCCGTACCTAGGCAAGGTTTTGGCGTAGTGGGATTAAGTTCGCGCATGTACAATTAGGAGAATGTGTAGGTTAATTATAGTGGATGTATAGGTGAATATTATGATGAATGTGTAGGTGAATTATGTGAATTATGATGAATGTGTAGGTGAATTATGTGAATTATGATGAATGTGTAGGTGCATTATGTGAATTATGATGAATGTGTAGGTGAATTATGATGAAAGTGTAGGTGAATTATGATGAAAGTGTAGGTGAATTATGATGAATGTGTAGGTGAATTATGATGAATGTGTAGGTGAATTATGATGAATGTGTAGGTGAATTATGATGAATGTGTAGGTGAATTATGATGAAAGTGTAGGTGAATTATGGTGAATGTGTAGGTGAATTATGGTGGATGTGTATGTGAATTATGATGAAAGTGTAGGTGAATTATGGTGAATGTGTTGGTGAATTATGGTGAATGTGAAGGTGAATTATGGTGAATGTGTAGGTGAATTATGGTGAATGTGTAGGTGAATTATGGTGAATGTGTAGGTGAATTATGGTGAATGTGTAGGTGAATTATGGTGAATGTGTAGGTGAATTATGGTGAATGTGTAGGTGAATTATGGTGAATGTGTAGGTGAATTCTGGTGAATGTGTAGGTGAATTATCGTGAATGTGTAGGTGAATTATGATGAACGTGTAGGTGAATCCAATGGAGCCGATTAATATTCTTGTCCTAAATGTGTTAATATGAGTTCAGGTGATCAGAGGGACAATTGCCAAATTTTTAAGACCGTTCTCATAGGAAGCGATCTGTCTCGATCTGTCAAAAAATACCTTCCATTTTCATACAGTTTTGACAAGTTTTTGACATTACTTGTCGCTGAGATGGGATTCCGTCTAGGTTTTGAACGTTTTTAATTACGGGAATTAGCCCTCAGATCTAATGATGATGAGAATTAAGAGAAATACTTAACCAACTTAAAATAACTTAGGTAGGTACAAACGATTATAAGCCTTAGTTATTAAATTATTAATTCTAGAGGCACCGTAGATAGATATTATTAACAGATAAATAGGGTCTACGACACTGCTACGCGCGCTACGAGAAGCCTACGCTTTATTATGGCATCGATCGTTAAAATTGATTTGTCGAGGCTTAAGAGCGTTTATACCTTATGAGTGGCAACGTCGCAATTTAGTGTCATATTTCGTGGTTTTCAATTTTTATCATTTAATCGGAGCTATATTTTAAAAATCTGTTTAATTAACTTTTTAGAATTATGTGAAAACTGTGTAAAAGGTAAGAAATCGTTGCGTTTACAGTTCTATTTATATGCAAATAATACATTGGAAACTTGCAGGGCGTTATTTTCATTGTAAAATAACTGTAAGCGTTACGGTTACTTACTTTTTAAACACTTTCCCGTATTCTAAAAAGGTAATTCTAAAAAGTTAATTAAACAGATTTTTAAAATATAGCTCCGATTAAATGATAAAAATTTAAAACCACGAAATATGACACTAAATTGCGACGTTGCCACTCATAAGGTATAAACGCTCTTAACTAAAATTGGTAATTAATCCTATAAAAGTGATTTTAACTTAGACACCACCAAATGTGTGCTTTCATGATTTTTAACGTGACGATATTATCACTGCATCACGATAACACAGGGAAGTAAAATGTATGGAATATATGAAGACGCTTTTAAACTGCCGTCCACGATATCGCTAGCATGCATGTATTTCCATAAATTGTATGGACGTCCACGATAATATGGTCAAGTTAGAATTGTTAATAGGGTTAGTGCATAATTAATTACCTATACAACGTGTCGTTTTGCATCCTCGTCAAATTTTAGGAGGCTGTTATGAAAGACATAAATAATCAAATAAAATTACGATCCTGCTCAATAATTAATACATACTTGTTTTTTTAGATATTTAAGTTTGACAGTATTTCAGAATACTCTACTTTCAAAGAACAGAATCGCCCCGTTGCGTATGCGGTAGGCAGTGTCGTACGACTAAGTCGCTGTGTGCATGCGTTACAGTTACAGCGCAGTTACAGGGCGGTATCACACGGGCCCTACACATGCCGATTTCCGAAAATTACAAAATTTAAAAATAAATATTTACTTATTTTATTATTGATTCGTGTCGAGAATCATTAGCATAGTTACCTCCTCGAATTTGACGAGGATGCAAAACAACACCTTGTATATTATCTACTCGTACTTTTTATAACTTAAACTTTCTTACCATGAAAATTTTGTCCACAGATCGCCAAACAGGTCAATTCAAACACGGAAATATGGAGTTTTCTGTCAAATACAAGTCGCATTGTCAATTTCGTGGTGCATTCATACGTCTAATAAGTTACGCTTGTCTCTAATGAAACAGATTTATAAACTCACGGCAGGTATTCTAAGAAGCCATTGTTGTTATCCCACAAACTTACAGATACAGCTGCTCAAATATCCAATCTATGGGCTGTCAGTACAAAACGCAGTTTGGCAACCGCAAATACAAGTTTGTTACATATTTCGACATACAATTTTCGCGGTAAAATTGATTATCAAGTGTTTTTACTTTTTTTTTTATTTGATGACGGGCACGGTTCATGGCTGATTGGGGCTTGTTATTTTTTTCTGCAAAGAGTTAAGTTGGGTTTAAAATTTTACGGGTAAGTATTAGTAAGTATTGTGTGAACGTAAATAAAAGTAAAATACCTGCAGTGTGACTAAAATGGAATTGGAATTTGGTTTAACGGGGAAGCACCAGGTTGCCCGCGAAATTCAAATTTTCGTGATTCTTTTTCAATTTGCAGGTCAGTTAGTGTCAAGTTGTATGTTGAACCAAACATGATTCGGGACCGTAACAAGTAGGTATGTAAACACGGAATTATAATCAATAAAATCATCAGTACATCATCTGACAGATATTTTATGAAATTAGCCACAATAGGATTATATGAACTCAGAGGGTTGTATTGATGATTTTATTGATTATAATTCTGTAAATACATACTTGTTACGGTCGTGAATCATATTTTGTTCAACATACAATGTGACACTGACCTGCGGGGCTAGCACGGCCATTTTATCACGGTTTTTGCTTCCAAACAATTATAAAAATGTGTGACTCAAGCCTATCACAGTAGGCCGTGCTCACCCCGCTGTAAGTTGCAAAAAAACGTGAGAAAATTTAATCAACCTGGCGCTTCCCCTTCAATTATGAACTTGCACTTCCTTGCATTTGAATGTGCGAATCTGTTATATTTTTTTATTTAATTTCAATTATGTTAAATCGAATTCGAAGTCATTTGGTACCGCTTATTAATAATATCCAGAGTATTTTTTTTTATGATGAGTCATTCCAATTCAAAAATTCTAAATGTGTAGACAAGTTCGACCTCCATTTTTTTACAATGTGGTCAACCCATCTTGCCGCCGAATTTTTATATAAAGAATACCAAACACAAACTAGGTACAACCTATAACAATTACGATAACATATTGTCCAAAACGTTCAAATACAAAACAACAAAGTGCACTTGACATGAGCATAACACGTTTGACAGGCGAGAACGTTCCTATTTCAAACGTTGCGCGCGAAATTGATTTCGTTCAAAGGAAAAATGTCTCCTTTCTTTTGGGAATTCTCGTTTTGAATATTTGACAAGAGGTGATGATATACCAAAGGATTGATCTTTGACACGAATTCTTTATGATGTCGAATAATCGTAAAGGTCGTTTTCAAAAGTTTTGAAGTCGCCAATGTAAGTTCCAGTTATAATATTAAGTAGGTAGGTAATAATAAAGACAGTAAACGGAAAAAAATATTGTTCACTTTTAATGACTGAATAATGACACCAATTTCATAAACAAAAGACAGAGGGGCGACAGACTTCGCCCGCCAGAAGTAAAGTGGACAGTGCTAAGTCTGATTCAGGCTTGGGACCAGCGGGGCGATTGCGTCACGCACTAACAGTACACTAACAGTGGCGGGCTTTTATTTTGACAGTTCAACATCATTCATTGCGTCATTTACGTTGCTGAGCAGACAAATGTTTCGAACATATGAAGCAATGAATAACGAATATCCTTCAAAATGCGATTGACATTAGTAGGTACGCGATTAGGGTGCGGTTAGAATCAAGTTGTCTTCTATGCTTAGTTGTAATCAACTACTTTTATACAAGTAAAAATACCCTGCGTGACGACAGCCGCGTCTGTCTCTCTGTCTGTATGAACGTGATAAACTCTAAAACTATGGAACAGATTTTCATACGATTTTCACCAATAGACGGAATGATTCACGAGGAAGGTTTAGATGTATAATTCTTTGAGGTTTTGTGTAAATTTGCTGAAATATGACGACGATTGTTGAAGATGTCGGAAAAAATAATGTCGACTGGGAGCTTTATTGGCGTGCGCCGCGTAAACCAATATAGTACAGAATATGAAAATAATGTATTACTAAAATTATACATTGTTTACCTAGATTAACACATAGGGTACTTTTAACCCCGGTAGTACGATCCCGTGGGATATTTTCCGACATCCAAACCGCGAAAGCTAGTCTATACATATTACAAACTAAGTCGCTTTACCTAAGCACGAAGTCCGTCGTTTTGGCCGAAGTAGGTAACACTTACGGACATGTCCGAAGCCCGAACTAAAAATTAATGACAAAACGTTCAGACAGTTGTCCTTACTCCCGATGTGTTTGTGGCCGTCTGGGCAAAGTTAATTAATTGGGAGCAGGGTTCACTTTTAGTATCGAAATACTTTCGGACGGGCCCGTATCTTCGTTGACGCACTTAGAGAGTGCTGATGCTGCATGGCCGCATTGTTTTTCTAAACTCTTGATGCGGTTTTCAATATCATTTAAAGAATTTGTTTTCGGAAGGTTTATTTGTATAATATATTACTTACTATTAAACTTAAATATAATACGACTTTTGCTAGACGACACTACCCATTTCGGTATAGTCCCAGTCGCCCCCACATGCATTGCCACCAGGTGGCAATTGGGAGAAAAAAATCCCAGTTGCCACCGGGTGGCGACTGGGACCTTATTGCCCCCACTTCAAATCGCTGTACATTGCGGCGTGGATCGCCAAACCCCGCACCCCGACTCGGACAGGTTAGGTTAGAAGGGGATGGCGGGGTCGTGTGAGCGAGCGAAGCGAGCGAATAGACCCCGCCATCCCCTTCGTGGTTATTTTTTTATAAACCACACAGAAGTAGGAGCCCCGCCAAGCGGGGCTCCGTCGACCTAGCCCACCATCAACCATGCACAGAAAAAAAAACCATGCACAGAATAAATAAGTTTATTCTTATTATACCAAACATTGCGCACCCATCGACATCGACAGCCAGAAAGCTAATAAGTAGGTAAGTATTAGAATTAAAAACAAGTTTAATAATCAAACTATATAATTATAATTAGGTAGTACAATTTCTTTTTTAATGCAAATACAAATTTGATGCTAAAGCACGCAAAAATTCTTCGAAAACAATTTATTGTGGCGCTTAAATATAATGTCATCATGTGTAATGATTATTACGGGGCTTAAATATTTGTCTAATACTTGTTATGCCATTTAAATATTATGCATTTATCTACTAATAAAACCACATTGGAAATGTGACCGCCAACCCCGTCATCGCGGCCGTAAGAAATATAGCGATGAGGGGGTTTGGCGATCCACGCCGCAATGTACAGCGATTTGAAGTGGGGGCAATAAGGTCCCAGTCGCCACCCGGTGGCAACTGGGATTTTTTTCTCCCAATTGCCACCTGGTGGCAATGCATGTGGGGGCGACTGGGACTATACCCCCATTTCTAAGCGCCCTCACTTATATTAATTATAATAAACTTAACCAGATTTTGAATATACCTTCCCTTAACACATTTAATTGTAAATCTAAAATTAAAGAATATCTTTTAACTCTTGACTACAGTGAAATAGAAGACGAAGACTCTTAGACTAATTAAATAATTGTTTGTTGTTGTTGTTGTTTAAAGTAATATTTTTTTAAATTATTTTTATACTGTGTAACTGTCTTGCGCGAACAGTTCATTCATCTCCTAGTGAAATTAAAATTTTGTTTATTATTGGTAATCTGTGAACAGCGCTGTGGGCGACATTATTATTTAAGTTACTTATGTTTTTTTGTTTGTTTCTAATATTGCATAATGTAACTGTTTGTTGTTCCTGTTTAATAAAATAAAAAAAACATTTAGTCCAAACACCACCACAAAAAGCATAAATTCCCTCCAGTATCCCATTTGTGCTTTAGGATCTAATATGGCTGACAATAGAAAATATGCTACGATACCCGCGGTGAGCTAATTACCTAAACATCGGAGAGGTGAAAGTATTCAAGGTGTTTTGAACCACCATGGTTTGGGTGGAGGATGTGGGGATAAGCGCTAGCGATAAGCGACAACGAGTTTAGAAAAACATTGATATTACTCATAGAGGGGCTCGTGGCTCAATAATCCACACGGGACGATCGATCAGCACCCTAATTGCGTAAAACACTATCAATCACAATCTAAATCATTTTGAAGGATGTTGCTAATCCAATGCTTCATAATGTTCGACAAATGTGTCTGCTCAACAACGTAAATAACGCAATGAATGTTGTTGAACTGTCAAAATGACAGCCATTCCTAGGTACTGTTCGTGTGTGTATTACGTAATTACCCCGCAGGTTTTAAGCTACGCTTGCCGAGGTCGGTCCGTGGATGGGTGACCATTGATTTCATACTTGTCCGTACCTCGGAAAGCACGCTAAGCCGTTGATCCCAGCTGTCATTTAAAAACCTTTGACAGTCGTTACGGGTAATTAGAAGCCAGAGTCTGACAACCAGTCTCCAAAGAATATCGGGTTATCCGGTAAGTAACTGAGTTGTGGAGGTCAGATAGGCAGACGCTCCATGTCAAATACAGGGTGATTTTGACAGCCCTCCACAAAAACACAGGATAGATTCAGCTCCTTATTCTGAATCATATCCCACTGGAAATTTTCTCAGGAAAAATAAAAAAATTATGCCGTAACGTAACGTAACCCAATAAAAGACGCGGCCCAGGTGCGCCGGGAAGCGCGCGGGGGGCGGGGGCAGCCTCGCTCAAGCTCGCTGCGCTGCCGTCCGCTACGTGCGTTTTGCCACGGTAACGATACATTGCGTGTGAGGTAAGTGATCACGATGTCCCCCCATAAAACAAATCTGGTTTTTTGGATTCCCTTAATGTTCCTGAAAGAATTTCATGTACCGGTCATCTTAATATGGTGTACTGAAGCCACCCTATCAGTTTGCGGAGGGCTGTCAAAAACACCCTGTATAGGCTGGTATTCACCTGTATTCGGTTAGACTTGAAGCCGACCTCAACATAGTCGGGAATAGGCTAGGCTCATGATGTAATGTACTTCTCCATCAAACTGAAACCAATAAAATACAGGCAGGTTTTGAATTGTCAGAGAAAGTTGAAACCAGCAGTCCGTTTCAGTACCTAGATTCCTTAGAAGAACGTGTAAGAAACTCTTACTAACTCTTCTCTCATTTTATCCATTGATGTATCCAACTTTGTTTGTGATAGGCATGGTGGGATACAATAAATTGGAAACAAGGAGGGACATAGCTCTTGCTACCTATATTTTTAAATTATTGCGTGGCAAGACTTCAAACCCAGATATATTGTCTCTTAGTATTGTATAATTGCATAGCACATGTGTGAGCACTATGTACCCACTATAAAGCTTACTGGGTTCGTCTTTCATTGACTTGAATGTGCCCTGGCGGCTGAGAGTATGTCATGCTCACTCAAATGTGTCGCTGGTGGTGGCGTGTGTATTGGATCATTGAGTTCCCTTCAAAATGGTTGAGCTGAATGGTGCTGATCCATACGTCATGTTCGTGAACGGGCGCCGTCAGTAGGCACTGGTCATTTCTTAGCTGCCACGGCTTATTTTAATTCCATAATTGTTTTTATCTTTTTATTACGGACGCTTTTAACGTGCACGTGTTTCTACATCGTTGACACATGTATAATTACAACATGAATGATGTAACCACTTTTTTGTAACAATATTTTGATTTAAAAGAGTGTCCATGGAGTTTCTTGCCCGTTCTTCTCCATAGGTACCTACTACGCTTTGGAATAGGCAACTAGCTTCATCTTTCTGATTGACCGACCCCTTGACAATTCAAAAGTGCCTGTAATTGGTTTATTTGAAATAAATGCTTTGAGTTTTTGAGTTTTTTTTTAGAAATAAACCTGTGTGCCCGACTATTATGTGTTGCGAAGGCGACCGCCACGTCTATTGGCGGTACCCAGTAGTAGGACCAATCTACAGAGTAGAGCCACTATAACGCGTACCTTGCGTGTACTTAATGACGTAGCAGACAGCATAGATCTTTTTACTTGTTCTCTGAGTGAGTTCACAAAAACCACGATGTACATAATATGTTATGGTAAATAATGTAAGTGTAATTATGGCCACACTATTGAATTAGGAGATTCCTGTAATGATAGTGATGATGAGTTAATAAATAAATAAATTTATATGGGTAGAAAAAAAGAAAGAAAAATATTCTTAAGAGCGTTTATACCTTATGAGTGGCAACGTCGCAATTTAGTGTCATATTTCGTGGTTTTCAATTTTTATCATTTAATCGGAGCTATATTTAAAAAATCTGTTTAATTAACTTTTTAGAATAACTGTGTAAAAGGTAAGAAATCGTTGCGTTTACAGTTCTATTTATATGCAAATAATACATTGGAAACTTGCAGGGCGTTATTTTCATTGTAAAATAACTGTAAGCATTACGGTTACTTACTTTTTAAACACTTTCACGTAATTCTAAAAATTTAATTAAACAGATTTTTAAAATATAGCTCCGATTAAATGATAAAAATTTAAAACCACAAAATATGACACTAAATTGCGACGTTGCCACTCATAAGGTATAAACGCTCTTAACAATGAAAACAATCAATTGAAAACAGTCTTTAGCGGAAAAGAAATCTATGAGATAAAGCTTTGGTTTTCTGGCAAAGCGGTTCCGTCATATTAGAACGGCTGTCATGAAAATCTGTAGGTAATTTTATTGTCACCAGTATTTGACATTAAGGTGTCAAAAAACACTCTGAATTTGGACAGCCGTTATTAGGAAGCCAAAAAAAAGCTTAAGACATCGCCGAAAACTCAAATGTTAATAATCTTATGTAGGTATTAGTTACATAAAAACTTTGAAATAGAAAATAAAGTCGTATAGTCTAGCTAGACATTTTTATGTGTCTGCATTTGAAACTAGTTACCTTATTAATATATATATTATACCGCGTATCCAAACAGGATAAACGACATACCTACTTTTGCACACAACATACAAAATACAGTCGCAAGAATGACCAAAGAAAAATAAAAGTCAGACCCGAAAATTACCATACACTGGGTCTAAAACCGATTAGAGGCTACACGCAGCGCGTTACGGGATCCACTATTGTGTTACCTGTCAAAATAATTCTCGTTTTTTCATCTCGTTTCTCGTTTTTTTCAACCGTTTCTCGTTTTTTGTACGCCCGCCGCCGCGCGCCGGCCGGCCAAAATGGTGCCGGCGAAAATTGGATTTCAAAAGGAGGACTTAAAAGTTAAAGATTTGGTTGATAAGGTTCGGCTGTTTGTTTTACGTTATCTGTGGTCATTTCTGCTTGAAGTGTTGCTGAAATACAGAAACCGTATTTCGGTGTTCTCTGTGACGTTTCTTGTCCGTTCTTCTCCATTGGTACCTACTACGCTTTGAAATGGGCAACTAGCTTCACCGTTCTGACTGACCGACCCCTTGACAATTCCAAAGTGCCTGTAGAGAATTGGTTTAATTGAAATAAATGCTATGAGTTTTTTATATTTTATTTTTCGTCTTTATTTAGGGAAGAAAGGAACAAAAATCCGTTGTATTTTAGATTGCTTGCTACTTAATAAAAATCTTACATTCAATCACTTATAATATCGCATATTTTTAAAACCGGAAGTGGCACGGCCGCCATCTTGAATTTCTGAAATGTCAGAATTTTCCTGAAGAGACCAGGATACAAGCCACCTGTCAGTAAAAAAACGGTGGCTGTACGTTGACTTAAGTAGAACAAAGTAATTCGCCAAAGTCGGGTCTGACCCAAAATTTCAAACCCCAATGGATCTCGGGGTTGCCAGCTAAAAGTGATTAAACCGGTCAAATGTCATTTGGGGCACCCCTTTCTTGCCGGTTACGCAAAGTTCCCATTAAAAATGTCGCTATTTCTACTTTGTCCCATTTAGTGTGTCGAAAATCACGATTTTAAAACCGGTAATGGCACGGCCGCCATCTTGAATTTCTGAAATGTCATAATTTTCCTGAAGAGACCAGGATACAAGCCACCTGTCAGTAAAAGAACCATGGCTGTACGTTGACTTTGGTAGAACAAAGTAATTCGCCAAAGTCGGGTCTGACCCAAAATTTCAAACCCCATTGGATCTCGGGGTTGCCAGCTAAAAGTGATTAAACCGGTCAAATATCATTTGGGGTACCCCATTCTTGCCGGTTACGCAAAGTCCCCATTAAAAATGTCGCTATTTCTACTTTTCACGTTTTCGGGGAAAATCTCAAAAAGTACCCCAAAAGTGGGGAAATTTCCAACACCAGGCCACACTCCTCAACCGAGTAAACAACCGGTTCATACAACACGATCCAGTCGGGGGTTGCCAACTGTCCCTTTTTCCCTTTCGAAAAATGCGATTTTTCGTCATTTTCACAAAATGGCCGCCACACCGTCCGCCATCTTGTTTTTTTGAAATGTCAGAATTTTCCTGAAATCTCAAGGATATAGGCTATCAGTCGATGTACTCGGTGTTGCCAACTTTATAGTTTGGTAGAACAAAGTAATTCGGCAAAGTGAACAAGTCCCAAAAATGAAAAAACCGCTGGGTCCAAAAGCATGAAATTTGGCTCAATGGTTCCTTACACAACATCTCCTAAAGTCGTTAGGCGATAGACTGCAGCGGTACTTATCTACATCGCTACATGCGAACTACATTACACTGACGTCACGCAAAATCCTGCATCGCGCATGCAGAGTTTACCGCGCAACTAGCATATATACAACGTCCCGACATCAATCGTCGGGAAGTTGCCCACCAGAAATGACACCCGTCTGGTCGAAGGATCCTCCCTTTTCTATGGAGGTATGAGTGAACTTTACACCCTGTTCCTCTATAAGGCGTTAGAGATGAAAGTTTGTGGGGAGATTCCTCATTTTCGACCATCGGGCCGGCTTGTTCATCAAATAAGTTATTTTTGACTATTTTCTCGGATATGGGTAAGACAAGGTACCAGTGTGGTTAACGCTTTATAAGGATAGAAAAACTTAATCTAAAAATAGATTAGAGACGTGATGGAAAAGATCATCATCATTCGACGGCCATTCGATGTCGGTCATTTGGAGTTTGATTTTTTCTAAAGTTAGGGAAACGGTTATATAAAACAACGATAGGTAGGATATACTTAAGAAATCAGCTCTGTAGGTACCTATATCCATGATTCATAATCCGTTGGGCTTTTCACAGTAAAGCCTGGTAGTAAGTCACTTAATGCGTTTACCGCTAAACATGTTCAAAATATCATTCTGTCTCTAACATCTTCAAGAGATTGATAGAAACAGAAAGATGTTGTAAAATGGTTTAGCGCGAAGCGTATTTAGTGTTTATTTTTTTGTGCAAGCGGGCCTATAGCTTTGGTTTGCTAAGAGAGCGGCGGATGGTCATACAATAACGGCTGTCCTAATACTATGGAGGGTAGAGGTAAGGATAACCATCTCCAAAGTGGGGAAAGTTGAAAAAGTTTCCAGCATAAACAGTAAATAAAAGTTCCCTCCAAAATGGCGCTAGCGTGGGCAAATGGTGTGGTATGAATGTAGCAGTTGTTAACGGACTGAAGTATGCCGAGTTAGAATTTTTTTTTATTTTTAGTGTCTAGAGTAGTTAGTGACAGTCCAGTACAGCATTTTTTTTTTTGTTTCCGGGTTCGAAAATCCTCATGGATGTCCGCCGCCCTGGGGCGGGCGACGAGGTCTGTCAGACACTTACTGACTAAAAACCACCCCGGTGTTCCATCTCACACCTACGCCGAGGGTCGCGGGAACGTACGATTCTTCGGCAACCCCCGGCCTGCCGCTGCGGGCCTAGGGGGGAGTGAGGTGTTTGACTCCCCCCGCGACGTCTAAGAGCGGCGCGCGTGGAACACAGCGCGCCGCCACCTCGGGTCCTGGTGTGTGGGTAGCGACGGACGTCCCCGAGTCCGTCGCCCCTGGACCCATTTAGGGGGGCTGGAAGAGGGCGTCGTCCGCCCTCCGCCGACGCCCGGTGCCTCTTCTGCGGGCCGGGTGAGTGGATGAGATCTCCCTCTCCCTTTCCGCAGCCTCCTTCTGCGAGACGACTGTTTCGCAGAAGGAGACCACCGCGTCCCAGGACTCGGCGCTGCCGACCATCGACTCGACTACGGCCGGCAGCGACAAGTCACTGCCTACTTCTGAGAGTCCAGTATACCATACCTCAACAATCAACGTAGTCCAACATTATTTTGTAAACATAACCTAAAATTATTGCTTTTAAAATTTACCCGATGGCTACTGTAGCGCCAACCTTCACACACACACACACACACACACACACACACACACACACACACACACACACATCATTCATGTAGCACATCTTAACGAACAAGTTTATATACACACAGATAGTTCTCCTTACCTCTACCCTCCATACCTAATATAGCCAGTTATTATTTTTGACAACTTAACGTCAAATACTAGTGAACGTTACAGATTTTCATGACATCCACAGCTATTCTAGGAAACCAAAGCTATTGGCTTTGGTTATTTCGCTTGACATTGGCAGAATCATCGATAAAACGATGGAGCCATTAATATAAAATTGGAATTGGAATTATATTCCCAGATAATTAATAAAAGAAGACATTGAAATGCTTCTCCAATTTGACAGATTACTGCACCAAACAACATGGCCACCTCATTAATAACCAAGTACTTAATCATATGATTGACACCTGATATCCTTTCTCGAACATAATTAGCAGCAGCTGTTTCGGAGACAGGTGTGACTATGTTGATGATGTTAAGTGGGTATGGTTCGTGTATGGACGCCTTAATGTGCCTCTTTCAGAAGCAATTTTTAAAGTGGAACTTCTTAGGTGGCGGTTCGATAATTGGATGAGAATTGAGTGACATTTCAAGGACACTTCAAGTATATGGACATTTCGTTACACGAGAGAGAAGAAAGATAACTCTCTGTCTCTCACACTAGTGAAGCGTGCGAGTTTTGGGAGACTGTCTTATGTAATTTTGACGTGCAAAAAGTGCTGATTCTCAGCCTAGTTTGAATAATAGACTTTTTTTAGTTTTTTTTTTTTTGACTAAATCTCTCTTGCTCTTTTGTTGTAAAGAAGATTCATTTCTTTCACGTATACGGTGCTGCCCGCGCAGTTTTTAAAAGAAAGAGCAGCTTTCTTAGCCCATGTCAACATCCTTCCAACTTATGTGTGGTCGGCGCCACATGACTTCTCCTTCCATACATTTATTAGTTATCTCTGTAGTCGTCTCCTTTATATCACAACATCATCTTTAACAAAGTCCATCCATCGTTTCTTTGTTCTTCCCCTACTCTAATAACCATCCACATTTGTACTCAAAACTTTCCTCACTACATGTTCCTCATTCCTCCGCATCACATACCATGACAAACGATTTTCACACATTTTTTCTGTCACCGGTGCCACTTTCAGTCTTCCTTTTTTATACTATTAGGAATTATTTAGCACATGACTTATAGCCACCGTAGGCGTGGGCTTACAAACGGCGAGCAATGGGCAGCTCGCCGTTCGATAAGGACCAGGCCCGGGTCGATGGCGCGTTGTGTTCCACGCGCGCCTCAAAGAGATGTCAGCACCAATGACGGGGTCCGCTAGGGCCGATGCCTGCTAGGGTTGCGGGAATGTCCGAGAGGGATACCGTGGCCCCTGGCACAGGCAACTGAAGGAACACGGGTGGGTTTTAGTCAGTAAGAGTCTGACACGCCCTCCTGCTCTGCCCAGAGCGGGAGAAGTTATTTGAAGATTTCCCACCATCAAAAAAAAAAAATGGTGATAACTATATCATTTAGATCATTATGAACCCTGTAGGCCACAGCAAAAGGGTAGGAGAGAGGAAGCCTTGCTTAAGGAGATTTAAAATACTAACTATTATTTTAACTGCAAAATGTACCTACTTTAATATTTTAAATTATTTTTACTTACCTGTACATAATTATGTTTATTCATTTATATAAACAGTTTTTCTTTGAATAATTATTATTAATTTATTATTTTTGCTACTATAATATTATGTAATTTTCTTATTGTTATATTATTAATACCAAGTAATCTCAAGACATTAAATATGAGAATATTCAAAAATGAATGGTTGTGTAGTCATAGTTTTTATAGTCTCAAAGACTTCTTTGACAATCACTGTTCAATATGCTTGAAATAATTAGTACGCTTAACTGCTAAGCGAAAACATGTATGCTCTATCTTTTTATACCATGTTTTTAAGCAAATCAATATTATTCTATTCTATTCTATTCTACTAATTTCTTATTATATCCATTCCTGGAATACCACCACTATTCTCCACTATCCATTACCTAGGTACATACACATACAAGCATAACTCTAGCCAGAGAAAAAAAAACTAGATTAATCTGTCCAAGGTATGTCCCTATCCTGCAAATATTTATTTATTTATTTAAGATGGGTTTGCTCTTGACTCTAGTCTAGGTCAGTGGTGACAGAGACAGAGTCGACGGTGGAGTGAGCTTACCCAGAAGAAGCCTGTTCACTCTCACTTTGAAGAGATTAGGGTTGTATGCGTTCGGAAACACAGATGCAGGTAGAGAGTTCCACTCTTTTGCTGTGCGCATTACAAAAGACATTTGGAAACGCTTATTGTTTCATACCTTTCAAAAATCTCATACCCAGCCTTTTACCAACTTTTCTGGGGTGAGTTTCCGATTTTCCCTAAACTAATATTTTTTTCTGAGAAATACCGTAACGATTATGGAATGCCTTACCCGTGTCGATAAGGCAGGCGTGCTAAGTCTTTGTCGACTTTTAAAATTCTGGTTAAAAAACACTTCCTCTCTCCTTAAACATCATCATTACATATGGTTTCCTTGCTCTTGTTTCATGTTTATTTTTTGTATATATAATATGTAGTTAAATATATGTTTTATGTATTTATTGTATATGTAATTGGTACACCACTGACTACCTGCAGTATTGTCTTTCCTTCTCCCTTTAATCCATCCAAAGGTTGTCTGTAAAAGATCGCTTTTAGCGATAAGACCGCCCATTGTGTCACCCTATGTAACATTTCTACATTTATATCTGGAATTGTTTCGTGTACATAATAAAGAGTATTCTATTCTATTTCTACCGTAAGTTTACAACTTATTTATGGGACCGTAGGCTACCAATGATTGGTTATTTAGAATATGGATAACGTCTTGGACATTAGTCTGTTATTCTTGAAGAACACATAACATAACGCCTTTTTTTCTCGAACGGGTGGGCAGAGGTGTCTACATAATAATATAGTTGGTATCGTTTAAGTCCCATTGAATAGGAGGCGAGCCTTTTGTCATCAACCAGGGCGCCTACTCTGCAAGTCCGTCAACGACGATACGGGCCCGTCCGAAAGTAGTTCGATTTTTCGGAATGAACCCTACACCCGATTAATTAACCCTTTTGGACGGACAAAAACACATCGGGAGAAAAGACAACTGTCAATTAATGGTATTGTCATTCGTTCGGGCCTCGAAGTAATCTTATGTCCGTAGGTGATACGGAGTTTTTAATGCTCGTAACTTCGGCCGAAACTACGGATTTCGTGCTTAGAGGGTAGACCCCCAGGCACAAATTCAGACTTCCGGCTGTTATTCATTCTTAGTTCGGGCCTCGAAGTAATCTTATGCCCGTAGGTGATACGGAGTAGTTAACGCCCGTAACTTCGGCCGAAACTACGGATTTCGTGCTTAGAGGGTAGGCCCCCAGGCACAAATTCACACTTCCGGCTGCTATTGTGAATTTCTAATGACGAAACCTAACAACATTCTGCCCGACTTAGGAATCGAATCTAAGATCTCATGCTCAGCAGGAGCGCTTGTAACCACTAGACCAACACGGCAGTCGATACTTGAGAAGACTTAGGGCTGATTTTTCAATAGACCGATAACTTTTATCTGAAGAAAAAATCTGACAGTTTGACATATTTTCCATACAGAAGCTGTCAAACCACAATATTTATTCCACAGATAACGGATGTCTGACTATTGAAAAATCAGCCCTTAGTGCATATTGCACCAATAACACTGAACGCAATCAGCATTGTTTCAGCGCTCAGTTCCATTGGTGAAATTTACTCTGAGCCTATATTAAAATTGCTAATTGACAGTTTAAACAGTAAAACTTACACATGATCTGTGACCTTTACAAGAACGCGAGCAAAATACAGTTCCAACAAAAAAATAAAGCAATTTTCCTGTTAAAAAGTTAAACATCAAAATTACCACAGCGGTTTTCGATGTAACATGCACAAAACAACACATACATGCAGTCACGCCTCCCTTCTTTATAGTGGCGATTGAGGTAACATGTCTAGTCATACGCTCTTCGTTGAGTCGTAACGAGGTGGATAATGAGTGTTGCCATATGAGAAACACGAAATAATGCAATATTTAAACTTTATGGCAATACCAGCTTTGCTCTCGACTTCGCCCGCGTGAAGGTCGGAAACTATCGCAATAAAAAAGTCATGGTCTACTTGAGCCAGTGGTCTCCTTCTGCGAAACAGTCGTCTCGCAGAAGGAGGCTGCGGAAAGGGAGAGGGAAATCTCATCCACTCACCCGGCCCACAGAAGACGCACCGGGCGTCGGCGGAACGTGGACAACGCCCTCTTCCAGCCCCCCTAAATGGGTCCATGGGCGACGGACTCGGGGACGTCCATCGCCCCCCACACATCAGGACCCGAGGTGGCGGGGCGTAGTGTACCACGCGCGCCCCTCTTATACGTCGCTGGGGGAGTCAAACACCTCACTCCCCCCCCAGACCCGAAGAGGCCCGCAGTGGCGGGCCGGCACCAGTCGGGGGTTGCGGAAGGATCGTACGTTCCCGCGGCCCCGGCGTAGGTGTGAGATGAAACACTGGGGTGGTTTTATTCAGTAAGAGTCTGACAGACCCCGCCGCCCGCCCCAGGGCGGAAGACATCCATAAGGATTTTCCAACCCGGAAACAAAAGAAAAAAAAAATGGTCTACTTGAGCGCCAAATTTAATCAAAATCCGTCCAGCCGTTATTGAGGCGTGAAAAGGGTAACACACAGACAGACATATAGAGTTCACTTTCGCATTTAAATTACTAGTTTTTCCTGTTAAAAAATAAACATCAAAATTACCACAGCGGTTTCCGATGTAACATGCACAAGAGAACACATTACATACTGACACGCCTCCCTTCTTTATAGTGGCGATTGAGGTAACATGTCTAGTCATGCACTCTTCGTTGAGTCGTAGCGAGGTGGTTAATTAATAATTAGTGTTGTCATGAAGCAAAATATTACTCGAATTATTGGTATTTTTAATGTGATGACAATATAAGATGGCTCGACCAAATTGATGGTTGATTGAAAGATGCGGAAATGAAATTGTTTATTCTGTAAATAGGATATCGGAATCATTTTTGCACGTCATATTCTAAGAAAGAAAAAATAAGCTAGATGGAGTCGACATTTCCTATCTGACTGACCCTGAGAAGATATGACGAAACTCAGGGTCAAAGTCTCTATTAAAGTCCAGACAAAATCTTGATCGGATCATTGTGGACTTTTGAGGAAAGAGGCACACAGATTTGAGTGGACCTGGCCAAATGAAAAGGTATGGCTAACATTGAATGATTCTCTCTTATTTTAATCAGTAAATTTGGTGGTTATATCCAAATTGAAAGTCAATAGGACAGTTACCAGATAAAACCATCATGACGCATTAAAGGGGCCTCCGTGAATTATGAAACTTGAGTATAGGTACGTTCAGTGCACCTTGTTCAGTCAGCCCCGTTGCCACCTTGCTGGCTGCCTAATAGAGATCAAGATCAAAGATTCTGTCTAGGGGATGGCATCAGTGTTTTTCTAACTGCAAGTAAAAACTCTGTTACTCATTAGATTTCTTTTTTACTATAGATACTTCAAAACCATATAAAGACGATATCTTTGTAATCATCTAGCCTTTAAAAAACATAAAACCAAAGAATTCCTCAAACAAGCGCAGGCAGGCATTTCAATTATTATACATGGCAACCCGGCCATCTTCGCCAATTATCCGCACATAATTACTTGCCACGCTTTTAGCTGGCAACACTGTAATTATCCTATTACTCTGACGTGCGCAAGCGCAGGTAATGGCCGTAAAGAAGTTATATTTTATAGGAGGTATGCAATAAGTGTAGGTACACCATTTTAGGTAGAGTACTAAAGATATTGTTAATTACTAAGACTTCTCTGCCTATAATAGTTTTACCTTTTATGAAAGTTGACTTTGCGGTTTTAATGAGAATTTGGAGTTAATGACATGGTTGGAAGTCTTAAAATGTCACTAACGTACCTAGGCACTATGGTGCAGCATTCTCTGTTTAAGATTATGCTCTTTAAACCCTATACAATCCCAATTGAAAGCCTTTACCTAGCCTCTGACCTCCTGTCTGTAAGGAAACTTTACCTGCTGCATCTTATCCTAAGAAAACACAAATCCCTTCCGTACGATCCCACAAAGCCGAGTATCAGTAGCAGAGGCCGTACTATGACCTGTTAACGCCATCATGATTCCGTTGAGAAAAAGAGATAGTGCTATCGGCCATGTATAGCTCCGTCTCTCTTCCACGCTGGAACAATGATGGAATTAACACGTCATAGTACGGCCCCAGGAGGAACTACTTAGTCGCTCCAACTGTCCCAGTCAGATCTGTTTTTTCTAAGAGGCAGTATGAAAGGCAATCTTCCCACGTATACAATCTTCTGAATAAAGAGTTACACATATATCCTCTGAAACTCCGTGACTGATTGGCTTCAGAATAAAACCTTCGACGACATATTGAGGCTTTGGTATCATCGCTTCCATATATCTGTAGCGGGCGAGCGAGCGAGCTGCGCGTCATACTGATGTCACCCAAATCCTGCATCGCGCAAGCAGAGTTTACCGCGCGACTAGCATATTCCTATACAACTTCCAAACATCAATCATCGGGCAGTACGAGAAACAGAGTGTAAAGTTCACTCATAATCTATGGAAAAGGGAGGATCCTCCGACCAGACGGGTGTCGTGTCTGGCGGGCAACTGCATGACGATTGATGTCGGGAGTTCGGGACGTTGTATATATGCTAGTTGCGCGGTAAACTCTGCATGCGCGATGCAGGATTTTGCGTGACGTCAGTGTAATGTAGTTCGCATGTGGCGATGTAGATACCGCTACAATATGGCTAGAAAGATAGCGGCTATAAGTTGACGGCTGATAGAGATATACTGACGTCATAAGAAAGAAGGCCTTACCTGACAATTTTGTCAAAAATGAGTTAATAACATATTCCGAATCAGCAAACAAAATGCTATCTTATGGTCTTACACACAAAGCGGTAACTTATATTAGATTAGAGATATCATAAGGATTTTAGTCTTAACTACGACACAAATTCTGGTTTTTGAATCTGAAAAGACTTAATTACACAATAACAGCCTTTTGTGTCAATTTATAGTTCAAAATAAAACCTATATTTTTTGACGTCTTATAAAACAAGAATCACTAACTAAAACCATTCAGTAAATCGCGGCCCTTCATTTTAGATAAAACTTCAATTATCTCGGAATCAACGTTGACGTAGTTACGGGCACGGCCTTCTTTCTTATGACGGCAGTGTAGGTGTGGAACTGCCCCGTTGGTCTCGCGATTGCTGAGCGTGGGGTTCTGAGTTCGATTCCCAAGTCGGGCAAATTGTTATTGTTTTTCTATTAGTAATTTCGCAGTAACAGCACGGAGTGTGGTACCCCCGTGACTCGGAAAGCACGTTAACCAGTTGGTCCTGCGCCTGATCTCTCTCCGGTCGTGTCGGATTGCCGTCCCATCTGACTATAAGAGTGAAAGAAAGAAAGAAAAAGTGTTTATTGCGACTCGTACAGGAAGTGCACAAACTAAATTATAAAATAAAAAACCAGACTATATAAAAACAAAAAATAACAAAAGAAAAAGGAAACAGAAATTCCTAAACGAGGCCAAAAGGCTCCTATCTCAACATGATGCTGCGACATTTAAAAAATAAATAAATAAATGCCGCAGCGCTGGTATTCTGATAGGGCCCGCTGTGAAGTCACGGGCATTTAACAGTAATAAATAAATAATGAAATACATATATGTAAAATAATAACAAATAAAACATAATAATATTCGCATTTCTATCCGCGCCAGACGTAACCTACTTGCTTGTCTATGCCATTGAGTGTCACTCTGTGGCATTCATATCTATAAGTAGTCTGTGGTGGCATTGCTGTGACAAGCAAAAGGACGCAGGAGTGAGACAAGAGAGAGTGCACCTGTAGTGCACTATAATATCTCCCGCGTCGATGGCTAGTCCTCGCTGAGATTGGCTGCCATGACCGTAATTCGGTCTGGAGGACTATATATCTGAAGGTGTACCTACAAGAAAAAGACGTGCTGTTCTGCACTAAAATAAATTGCGATAATTAATGATGATGATTGGATAACCTGAATTGTCATTTAATTACGAACTTCAATTTGTACATTTACCTACACATATTGCATTGCCATATTATTCTAACACTATTCTCACTTTTCCACACAATGATGATTATACTATTGAGCTCCTTAAGTTCTGAGTTGAGCGACACGGGTACTGACAAATGCGTGCACTGACTGGACAGGTCCACTCAATCTGTGTGGTTCTTTCCTCAAAAGACCATTTCAGGCACAAATCTACATGGTCCTCAAAGATTATTATAATATTATTCTAATTATTGTGAATGTGAGAACTATGTCGGTCATTGATTTATTTATATTTATTTTTGTATTTTTCTCAACTTAATCATGATCTGGCAGTTTGAGTAATTTATGCGGCCTACTCAAATGTCCTTTCTTTGGTATTGTTCGTCGAATCGTTGAGCTCCTTGAGTCTAAGTTGAGCTGCACGATTACTGACAATTGCGTGCACTGACTGGACAGGTCCACTCAATCTGTGTGGTTCTTTCCTCAAAAGACCATTGCAGACACCGATCTACATAGCTTTCACATGACCTGACCAAGATTTTGTCTGGACTTTAAAAGAGACTGTGACCTCTGAGTTTGTTTCGGCCTTTCTTCTCAGAGTAGTCAGATAGGAAACGCCGACCCCATCTAGTTTAAAAAAAAAATATGATTGACGTGTAAAAGTGTTTGTTCAAACCTACTTACAGAAATAAAATCATTTATCATTTATTTATACATTTTTGATCACAAATGATTGTGATCAAAAATGTATAATTAACTTAAACAGTGTTCATAAACAATATGCGATTGTAGGCCATTTACAATATTCACTGATAAACACTAGAAAATAAAAACGAGAAAAAATACGGTCGGTACAAATTATTTATTACGGATTTTATTACGGATCGACAAATACAAACTAACAATCATTTAGACGCAAACAATTACTTTTCACCCACCATCCCGCACTGGGCCCGCGTGGTGGACTACGGCCCACTCCCTCTCACAGAGAGGAGGCCTGTGTCCAATGTGGGAACTTTTTTGGCTGCTTATGCTAATTACGCTTCATGATTGCTGACAATTGCGTGCACTGACTGGACAGGTCCACTGAAACTGTGTGGTTCTTTCCTCAAAAGACCATTTTAGATACCGATCTAAGTACTTACATATCCTTCACATGATCTGACCAAGATTTTGTCTGGACTTTAAAAGAGACTGTGACCTCTGAGTTTGTTTCGGTCTTTCTCCTTTTTGTTTGTACAAACCTAGTTACAGAAATAAATAAATATTTTATCATTTACTTGTTCGTAAAGATGCTTTTCACCAACAAATGCTTAAGCCGAGAAACACTGGTATTGAATGTCCAAATCATGTTCACCAGACAGTTTATTAAAACTTGTGCTCACACGAATTACAAGCGAATTTAGCCAAAACCCCTCCAACAGTTCATACCAAACAAAATAAAAGACGTTTACAAGTGACGAAATGTATTAGCTTTTATCTAATCTAATTTTATATGATCATCTTATTTGGTAATTGTAATATGTATTTTTTTTTTATCTGTATTGTTCATATTGTAATGATTTAAAAATTTTATAGAAAAGTTGTTCACTTATTATTAGTAAGAATATTGTGCATGCCTATATGTGATGTATTTACACAGTATTGAAGACTCATGATTATCTATTGTTATAATTTTGTAAATATGTCGTTGGTGTACCGTACCTTGCTCAATAAATTAGAAAAAAAAAAAGTATGGTACCTTTTCTCGTTGCGGCACAAACAGAATCCTTGTCCTATTGTCAACAAAACCATAAATGATTGAAATTGAACCTTTCTGGCCGCTCAATGATCATTTATCTCAATTGATTACCTTATCTGCCTCGGTCGGTACCTTAGTGTCACATGACGTTCCGACGGGAAATAATTTTTTGTTTTTTTTTGGCTGAGAAAAATGTTGTGGTATAAAGTATTTGTGAAAAATATCTACAGATAGCAGCAACGGTGAAAAAAATACAAAACGGTAGTAATTGCAGTAATTTTTTAATGTAAGTAGGTACCTATTTAACTGTGATTAATGCATAATAAGTTTACTGTCTGTGCATCCGGGTCAACGATCACTCAAATGCAACAAGGGTGAATTTCAGTATTTTACATGAAACGTCTTTTTTTTGTGAATTTTTCAGGCTGAGGTCCGAATTATAACCTTAAACCTTTTTTTGCAATATTTTATATTGTATTTTTAATAGCACTAAGTAACTAATCGATTTCGTGTCTATTAATTATCGAGATGCGTTTTATGTTGAGTTTATGAAGCTTAAAATTTACTTAAATAATTTAATGTTGATCAATTGTGTGCGTTTGTTTAGAAATTTGCTTATTTCAATTACCTACTCACCTTGTTGTTTTAATATTTGTTGGTTTAATGGCGTGTGATAGCGGACATAATTATTGCAAATAATTTAATTTAATGTTTTGTTTATCGTTATGTTAATTACTTACTAATGTATACATTCAAGTTCTACTAACTGAACAGACAGCTGTGCTGCTGGGGAGTTTGTTGCGCCACTTCTTGTTCCCAAATCCCAGCTAAAGCACTAGGAAGTGGTGAAGGGCGGTCATGCCGGGGGACCGTCTTATTTAGTTTTAACGATCTATAAGTGGTGATTCTCAGCCTCGTTTGATTAAATGATTTTTGATTTTAATAATTGCATGCCAATTTATACCGATTTGTGTCATTGCAATAACAATTTATATACCTACCTATCACCTTTTGCATTTACTGCAAATAAATGACTGACTTGAATGGCTGAAAATCTCCCAAGTCACTGATTATCACTTATGGGATTGACTGCGCCATCTATTGAGAACTTTGGAAAATTTATTTGCATATTTTTTTTTTTCAAAATCTTTGAATGATCTTTATTTTCGGACAGTATAGCTACTTATGGAACAACACATATAATTTCGTTAATATAAACGTGACTTCATAAAATAACTATACTTAGTTACTAAGTATTTGGTATAAGCTTGACGGAGGCCTGTCCTGCAGAGGACGTGATAATGATCACGGGTTCCTAATTTAATTAAGCATTTTTCGTACAGGCCTTGATAACAGTACCTATCTATAAAAATAATGTCTGGTAGGCTAGTTATGGCGCGAGTCTATGGTCAAGCGACTACGTAAAAGTATTTTATTTCATCCATCAAATATTCCAGTTGTCTACTACTAAAATTAAACCAATTAAACCGAATGAAACAATACACAATATTGAGTCATACAAAAATTAGGAAACTCGAAACATACGCACACACACAAAACAAAAATTACATACAATTTTCTACCAATTAAGTTCTTCAAAGCCCAATATTCATACATACTACAGAAAACCTTTCTTGAAAACACTAACATACGAATACCAACCTTAGTTTTAAACAACTGAAGTTCAATTCTCCATGTTTCAAATCCAATCGGACCACACACGTCGAAGGTTTTTAAAAAAGGAACTCGCCGACCGCGCCTCGTTCGTTACCTCATCGTCGGGTGGTTTTTTTTTAATTTTCTTTTTTTAAGAGCAAAGGCATCGAGGCTAGCTATACACGCCTTCTTATGGAGAGGGGAGTTTAGTAGCAAACGATTGTGAGAACTTCCATTTGATTTTATAATCTTTACTGGGCTTTTATATTGATTTGTGCGCTTTGGAAAATGGGGAGTTTGTACGTAGGTAGTAGCCTAGGATTTTATGATTGGCATCCGAGCTTGTACAGTCGAACGTAATGAAAAAATACCAAATCGGGAAAGATTGACTGAAAAGTCAAGATCTATGTCTTTTTTGAGTGTTATTTGATTTTAATAGCACTGCGTTCGGTTTTGGACTAAACTTTGGTTTTCTAAGAAGCCGGTGAAAGCGGTGAAGCATTCAAACAATAAGTAAAGGCCGTCCAAATACAGATACTGGTGAAAATTACAGATTTTCATGACGGTCGTTATAATACTAATATATAAAATTATAATTATATCTACTATTGCCATAATTATGGAAAAGTAAAAAAAACGAAGGAATCTCATTAAAGCCCGTAAAAAACACTTTACTGAGCTAGGAACTAATATTATTGCATAATAATTTATTCTCACTATTTTCAATTTACACGCTCTTTGCTAGCCATTACTTAATTGCACGGAATTCATAAATTTGATTCTATAAAATTCATTTAGATATTTATACGGTACATAAGTACCTACTTAAGTAATATTTTAATAAAATAATATTAGTAGATAGATCATTAGTTATTGTGCTCTTCTCAAAGGTTTTGTTTATGAACTAAACTGAATATTTCATACTGTGGTTCCCTTTTTCGAGAGGCCGCATGCCGCGGCCGTCAGAATATTAGCCAACCAAATCGCTCATTTGCAAAAAGGGTGACATAACTAAAAAATATGCAATTTTGAGTTAAGTCCTATACAGATGAACGCAGCAAATTTTATTATATTTGCTTTTTATAAACGACATTACACTAAAGCCTAAAAATGGGTAAGCTAGAAAGATGTGACTAATAACTTCGTCGCACTCTTTTAAACTTTTAGTCTTTTAAATCATCATACCCAAAAACTAACTCTTTTGAATTATGTCAAGCTTTTCACAAATGAACGATATTATTATCTTGTATGTATCTACTAAATGATGGCATATAACCTCAAAAGACAAAATAGAAACTAGATTATTTTCCAAGCCCAGTTTTTGTGCATTCATAGATAGGTAGTGTACTCGTAAATATAATATGAATTTGCAAAACAACAGTCACCGACGGCCAACCATAAAACGCGGTTACAGAATTTGACAAGTCAAGTCCAGTGGAATTTCCAATGACTAAAGACTAAGAGGGAATTTCCAATCGGCAAAAATTACAAACTTCAATACCTACAAACATGTATTTAACCTCTTTAGGGGACAAATAATATCCTTATCTATAAAAATCAACGCCACTTTTCGTTGTAATTTTATAACTCAAGAACGGATGGACCGATTTTGCCAATTCATTTTTTAGAATATTCCTTGAAGTACGAGGACGGTTCATACAGAGAGAAAAATTTTAAAAAAATGTTAGGCGGTACGAAGTTTGTGGGGTCAGCTAGTTAACAATAACTTTTATTTATTTACAAATGTGGTTACATCTCATATATCCTAAGCAAAAAAAACATGTTAAATGTGTCTGCCAGGGTTGCGGGAAAGTCCGAGAGGGTTACCGTGGCCCCTGGCACAGGCAACTGAAGGTACACGGGTGGGTTTTAGTCAGTAAGAGTCTGACACACCCTCCCTGAAATCATTTGATGATAAATATTGGCGTGTGCTAGCTGACATATGGCAAATAATTTTAATATTTTTGTGTTTCGTAATGTTAATTACTTATTACTATATGTATAGAATCCAGTTCTTCTAACTGAACAGACAGCAGTGCTGCTGGGTAGTTTGTTCCGCCACTTCTTCTTCCCAGCTAAAGCACTAGGAAGTGGTGATGGGCGGGCGTTTTGGGGGGACTGTCTTATGTGATTTTGACGTTCAAAAAGTGCTGATTCTCAGCCTAATTTGAATAAATGACTTTTGATTTTGATTTTGGTTAACTAAAAAAAAGGCTGACAAATGTTTAAAAATCCTTCCTAAGTGCTCAACTTCCTTATTTTAAGAAACTCTTGTGCTAAAAACTTCTAGACTCAGCGGCTTAGTCTGTGAGTTGTCTGCCAGTGAATTTAAGATTTTTATTAAGTAAGTAAATAACCACTTATATAAGTATACATAGGCACCTTGTAATTATAACTACTTACTTATACACCTCTGGGGTCTACTCTCTAAGTCCATCAACAAAGATACGGGCCCGGCTGAAAGTAGTTGATCCCTCAAAACAAATGTCAAATTCAATTTTTCCGACGGGCATTGACAGCTGTCAAATCGTGGTGCCATTTTTTCTGATTCTTAGGTCGGGCCCCAAACTAATCTTATATCCGTAGGTGATACGGAGTAGGAATCGCCCGTAACTTCGACCGAAACTACGGATTTTGTGCTTATGGAGTATATTCCTATGTACGAGCCAATATTGCTCATACAGCAAAAGTACGTTTCTGCGCACGTAATGAATTACGCTAAACGTACTTTATTAATTATATTTTAACATAAACGCAGTCGTCACTAAAACTTAGCCACGAGCGGGTCGATCAATAATAAGAATTAATAACATTGTATCAAGTGCGGCTCAGATAACTAAACAATCGTAACTTAATTAAAACTATTGAACCTAACAGTGGTTTGGTGTGAGTTAACTACCTTCCTACAACAACTACCGGGGTATCAGTCAACGACGATAATACCCCAACAACCTATGACCCCCAGAAATGCGAATTAACTTATACGGATTATCGATACGTCACCGACGTTAAAAACAAAAGCCTTTAATAATATCGGCAGGGCATTTAAACCGAAACACACTTATTTAAGCGACAAAAATAGATGCTTTTACAGTCAGCCTCAAAAATATGTATCTTAACACTGACAAGGAACCGTTTTATTATTTTATTTACAATATAACTACAAAGAATAGTATCTAATGAGTTTCATATGGTGTACCTATACGTCCCTATGAAACACATGATACTATGTTTCAAGCTTCCGCCCAGGCCGCATATCTCCCTAATTATCTAAGTAGGTAGGTATGCGATCTGGGCAGACATTTTTGGTAGAAGTGTAAACTTCGTTTTGGTAAAATAAATAATTTACTATGTTTTGTTGCTACATATATGTGGATACGGTCAAAGTCAAAGCATTTATTTCAAATAGACACATAAAAGGCACTTTTGATTGTCAAAATTTGCATTTAAATAGAATTAATTCTAGTCGCCTTCCAAAAGGTAGTTTCGTATGAAGAAAAATATTTTGTATGCATTAATTATTATATGTGAAGACGATGCGATGCACCTATAATAAAATTACTATACCACAATAGGTAAAAAGAATTAAAATGTATCAATTGATGACAAATAAGTTAATTGTGTGTAGATACATGGTGCTCACATTTTTACAAACTAAAAGTAGGTAAGTATACGATTTTCCTCATTTTTAAAACATTTAATACCTAAGTCAGTGTGTGAGTTAAAGTAATCACAGAATACTTATAAATCAATGTCATAAAAATAATAAATTATATGAATAGAATATAAGAATAAGAATAATTTATTTGCAGAAAATATAGGTGTTACCAGAATTAAAGTAGCAACAAGATTGATCTTGTCTAGACTCTAGATTGTCCTATGGAGCTGGACCAGCATAATATGTTTCCAAGCATTCTTATTTTGGATATAATCCTATAATTTGTAATATGCTTGTTATGAAAGTGAACATTTTATATGAGTTTAAAATTTCCTTTCTTGAATTTTTAACTGTTATATGACAAGGTATTTTGTTGTAACATTTAACACAGTACCCCATAAAAGATGTATGTAGGTACTTTAGCTAATCTGAAAAATGGTTGATCTGTTTTGTCTTTATCTCTAGTATTAAAATTATGTCTGTCACTTATTTTATTAAAAAGTGGAGATTTTTTCTTACATATATATATAATATATTCATAAATGAATTAGCAAGATACCGTCATAACATTAATCTTTTTAAATAGTTCGCTGAGATTTCGTGGAGCAAAGGTTGTTGACATTAAAATTGTTCCCTGTCCTTGTAATTTATCTTTTTAAGTCTGAATGTAGGTACTGCTTTCTGTCCCGTACGAAGTCATTCGCAACGGGCTCTACTGCTACCAAAATAATTATTTAAAATACAGCCTAGACATAATCATGTTTTTAAGCTAGATATTTCTATCAACATAATTGGCCGATCAACTACCACAGACCCCAAGTAACTTATGACTTCCAGCTGTTCAAGCAATTTACATAAAATATAAATGTTCTGTAACCTATAATTAAAAGTTAATAATTTTAATATTTCTATATCCTGCAAATTTATATGTCCTGCACCAACCGGGGGTTGTCCTTGGGTGCACTTGCATAGTGCATACAGGGATGATCGTCAGTTAGTGCCTCATTTAATTGAAAGCGTCTCTAAGGGCCTCTGCGAGTAGGCTTCGGACCCTCGTACGCCTTTCCAAAGGGCCCGAGATATGTCAAAAACGTAAGTAGCTATAAAATATGTTGTTTCATGTTTAATATTAATGATAGAAGTAATTGTGTGACTGGCTATTGCAGACATTAAAGTGACAGTATATTATGCAAAATAGGTTCAAATATGTCAATAGATTGAAACTGCATTTTGGAATGAGGAATTCTAAATTTTATAAACCTAAGCTGACTAGCTACTAAGTATTTCTACGGGCTAATAGTGTCCATGGAGTTTCTTGCCCGTTCTTTTCCATAAGAACCTACTGGGTATGCTTTGGAATGGGGAACTAGCTTCATCTTTGTGACTGACCAACTCTTTGTCTACATATTTGGAAGTGCCTGAAGTGTTTAATTGAAATAAATGTTTTGAGTTTGGGTTTGGCTATTGTCAATGATTATTTCGCGTCGTTATGAGTAAAGAAGACGTAAATATAAAATAATGATGGCCATGTTTTTAAATCGCGAGTGATTTGATAGCGAAGACCTTCGATCAACTTCTCAAAAAGGTATCGCTGAATAGGCGAGTCAAAATTCAATTGCACACATTGTGAGGAGATTCCTCACCACTGTTAGCTTGGAATCTTAGCTCCTCGTCGTGACGTGATCTTGTACTTAGTTCACGTTGAGGTGGTAAGATCCTTCGATTGAGAGGTTTCAATTTTTTTTTAAATAGAAGCTAAGGTTTATTTTAAACCATCTTCTTCAAATTTCCGACTAAAGCTGGATTTCAACTAAGCCTAGCCTAAAAGTATTTTACAAGGAAGGATAGGTTAACACAATACCTACAAATTTTAACTAAACTACACCACTTAAAAATTAACCGTCCCTGAACCTCAAAAATCGAACGCTGCGCGCCGCCGCCGTAATCGCCAATCAAATACAAAATCACGACTACCTACTCCCAATCACACCTCTAATATATAAATATAAACGTGTCCACCATAGCCAAGACCCAACCATAAATAAAAATGTTTTATTACAGACCACGCGTCTTAACAGCCGACTTCGCCAGTTTTACATTTTATAGTTTTTTAAATATCCACGGTAAGTATGTGGTTCTGCCTTTGAAGATTATTTTGTTATCTGCATGTAATAAAATAGGTGTGGGTATGGCTTATTTTTGTAATCGTTTTTCGGTTTTTCGTTACGTGGAACGGGACGATATTTTTTTGTCTTTTTTTTTAGATGATTGGTCGCGTTCGGTGTTCGAATTTGGCGTTTGCGTTTTGGATTTTAGCGGGAATTTTATTGTTGTTGCAATTTAAAATTATGATGATTTTATTTTATTCCAGTAATGAAAATCAATCTGCCTATCGCTTTTACCAACTATATTTGGATCGGCTTCCAGTCTAACCGGATACAGCTGAGTAGGTACAAGTATTTTACTTGGAGCGACTGCTTATCTGACCTCCACAAAAAAGTTACTATCTAACACGCACAGTAACACGATAGGTACCCTTTGATAAGAGTAATTGTCAGACTTTTGGGCTTGTGACTACCAGTAACAACTGTCAAAGATCTACGAAAGACAGCCGTGACCAACGGCTTAACGTGCTTTCCGACACAAGGAGGGTCTTGATATGTAATAGGTAGATGGTCACCCATCCATGAACCGACAGCGGCGAGCGTAGCTTAAGCTTCGATCAACCCGTGCGGCTGTAATTATTTAGCCACGAGCCCCTTTTACGCTTCCAGCAATAAAAACACTACTTAAATGATAATGAAAGGCTATGTTTCCGTAATTAGCTAGGTATAAGTAGGTAATATCTACTAAACTATCTAATGCCATTGTGCACAATTTAGCCAGTCAGCAAGCTTACAACAATATTTCCGTGTCAAAATTTACCATAGACAACTGAAACGATAATTCTTGATTCAAAACCCGGCACTAAGTTACAATAACACACTCCCCACTCCATTATGAGTAGTATAGGCAAAAATGCAACATCACGCCCCCACGAGCGCTTCGTAACACCAATAATCTGTTACATTCTCCCCCGAGACGAGGAGATGTGGGTAATTTGGACTAGTTAGCGTCTAATTGTGCCGCTTCGCCCCAGTTTGGTATTGTTAAGTGATTTATATCATTTTTCGGGCATTATGTGTCTGTAAGTAAATATGGTAGGGGAAAGATGGGATATTTTTCGGTAGATATTTTTGTGTAACATCATTGATAATGTGCTCATTGTCTTTTAAGCAGCCTAGTCTAGCTGGACTTTATTAAGTCATTAGACTTTGATATGAGAAAGACTCTGGTGTGAAGCCACGATCGTTCAATAATTGAATTTATGGAATCAGTTACAAACTTAAATCACCAATGAGTAGCCAGAACGTCACAGCACTAGTATTTCAATGGTAAAAAAAAGCCCGTACCTACACGATGCGGCTTACTTACACGTTACCTACTATCTTCGTACTATCTTGTTCGTCGAATCGTTGAGCTCCTTAAGTTCTGAGTTGAGCTGCACGGTTACTGACAAATGCGTGCACTGACTGGACAGGTCCACTCAATCTGTGTGGTTCTTTCCTCAAAAGACCATTTCAGACACAAATCTACATGGTCCTCAAAGATTATTATAATATTATTCTAATTATTGTGAATGTGAGAACTATGTCGGTCATTGATTTATTTATATTTATTTTTGTATTTTTCTCAACGTAATCATGATCTGGCAGTTTGAGTAATTTATGCGGCCTACTCAAATGTCCTTTCTTTGGTATTGTTCGTCGAATCGTTGAGCTCCTTGAGTCTAAGTTGAGCTGCACGATTACTGACAATTGCGTGCACTGACTGGACAGGTCCACTCAATCTGTGTGGTTCTTTCCCCAAAAGACCATTGCAGACACCGATCTACATAGCTTTCACATGACCTGACCAAGATTTTGTCTGGACTTTAAAAGAGACTGTGACCTCTGAGTTTGTTTCGGCCTTTCTTCTCAGAGTAGTCAGATAGGAAACGCCGACCCCATCTAGTTTAAAAAAAAAATATGATTGACGTGTAAAAGTGTTTGTTCAAACCTACTTACAGAAATAAAATCATTTATCATTTATCTAGTTTGTAACGCGTTCCTTTTGAGTAGCGTCGTGGACGATTTTAAAGTTACTGAATAGATTTTTTTTTTACCATCATATCATTATCAGCCTACAATGTTCCCACTGCTGGGTTAAAGGCGTCCTCTCTTCGAGAGGCAGTTGGCCGTATCCATCATGCGGGCCCAGTGCGGGTTGGTATATGTCACATGTCTTCGAATTTTTGGTTCTAGGGGACATGTCGGTTTCCTCACGATGTTTTCCTTCACCGTTTTGAGAGCAGTGGTGATGAAATAATTTACACAAAGTAAAGCGCCTGCTGGAGTTCGAAATGTTCGAATCCACGACCTACAACTCGTAAATCGGAGCCGATACCACTGGGCCACCATATGAAACTATTAATGTGCAGCTCATGTGATCACACGATAGAACAATTTAAGTATAGTACTTATTTGCATCGAGCGCAAAATGAGGTATTATTTTACTCCAAGGTGCGTTATCTACTTTTCTTTCAACTACCAATCTACCTACCGTGATAAAATATACCTACTCAAAATAAAAACTCAATTTAATGAAAACAAAGTTTAATTCATCTTCTCCTCCAACATTTTTAAAACTTACAACTATTAAATGTGCAGTTATTAAAAGTGAAATTTGTACTTTTACTTGGAACATTTATTCTAAGATTTGTTTGGTTTATTGATGAATAATAATTATTATGGAGTTGAATTCATATCGCTACCGCTGTATATTTAATTTTTTTTAACTTTTCTTGCTAAATATGAAGTATCAAAGTTTTACAATGGTACAAAATGCGCGCCATTTGTTTTTTTTTTTTTCACCAAGTCGGTTTATTCAGCCGATTTTTATTTTCAGCCAGTATCTTTTTGATCTAATGCATACATTTTATATTAAACTTTAAACTTTTGGGAGACTTTAAACCTCTGTGGTAAATTAATATAAAAACAGTGCATTAATGAAAAACTGTGCAACCATGAGATTTCATTTAACATTTTTGCACTGTTTTGGTTCTAAGCAAAAAATACGTGCTTTGTGATCGGTTTTGTAGTGATTAATGATAACAATAATACGTAGTTGAAAGAAAAAAGATTATTTTAACTATCTGTGCACAATACACTCGAATGATACCAACTTTGACATGCTACATGTTTTGCAGTAGATTCGTTTGATAGCGAAATGCCTCGCCCTACGACACATTAAAACAGCACATTATTAAAAACGGCATCATTAGGTATTAAGTATGTGCATTAAAAAGCACTTCACACTATAAGCCTTAGGTACCTGCTAAAGAACCTTTACATAAATGAGCAGTAATGACAGCTGTGGCTACTTATAGACATATAATGTATAATAATTGTTGGTAATGTGTTCAGTTGGCACGTCATAATTATGTAAAGTGACAGCTCTGGGCTGAATTGTGTGGGGACGATGGCAGTCTTGTATTTTTAAGTGGTGGAGAATTATTGAATGGGTGAGCTGTAGATCTATCTAGTAATCCAAGAGAATACTAAATCAACACCATCTTGAAGATGCTACATGCCCAGAGATTATTTATTTTCTCTGTAGCAGCCTTTTTTTTTTGAGGGTGGAAAATCATAAAATAACTTCTCCCACTCTGGGAAGAGCAGAAGGGGGTGTCAGACCCTTACTGACTAAAACCAACCCGTGTTCCTTCAGTTGCCTGTGCCAGGGGCCACGGTATCCCTCTCGGACTTTCCCGCAACCCTAGCAGGCATCGGCCCTAGCGGACCCCGTCATTTTTGCTGACATCTCTTTGAGGCGCGCGTGGAACAGAACGCGCCGTCGACCCGGGCCTGGTCCTTTTCGAACGGCGAGCTGCTCTGTAGCAGCCGGGGAGGATGATTTAATAGGTGGGCTGTAGTATCTATTAGAATACTAGATAAACAGACCAGACGCACATATCGCCCTTTCGTAAAAACTTTTGGCGCTAAAAATCAGGGTGGTTTATCAGGGTCACTGTCTGTGAAGGAGATAATCAACACAGTTAAGCAATGACAGCTGACCCATATGGGGATCAAGAGACTAGGAAAGGAAATACTTTACAAAGGTGGGATGACTTTTGATCTTCTATAATAAAAAGAAGCAACTCCATAGTCGAAATGTGTTAGCTCCTTTTCTTGTGCGAAAACTTGTCACCGCAGCTCTTTACGAAAATAGGTGAAGAGCGAGATTGCGGCAAAGACGCACATACCGAGAAAAAAAACAAGGGATGTTTCTATGCTTGCTCGTCGCCTCTCGTATGGGTAAATATGAATTATAATCAGGGTAGCTCATTATCATACAGCCGAGGGACGTCTAATGTTGGATCTAGGCCTCTCAGACCACATCAGCCGAATACCAGCTTATGCCGTGGTCAAAATCTTAGCTAGTCAGTAAGATGGTAGGTAGGAACGCTGCCCAGGGTACGCTGGATGTACCTACATCGTCATAACCATCAACATCAGCCTATAATGTTCCCACTGCTGGGACACAGGCCTCCTCTCTGTGAGAGGGAGTGGGCCGTTATCCACCACGTACGACGTCACATGTCGTCGATTTTTTGGTTCAGGGACATTCCGGTTTCCTCACGATGTTTTCCTTCACCGTTTTGAGAGCAGTGGTGATGAAATAATTTACACAAAGTAAAGCGCCTGTCTGGGTTCGAACCTACGACCTACAAGTCTTAAGTGGCGGCCGTTACCACTGTGCCACCATCGCTGTAACCTACATCATCTAAGAATAATGGAGCCTATTTCAATCCTAGCTCAAAAAAATGACCTCAAACTCTAACAAGTTTATTCCACCTAGCACCTCAACCTACCTCTGTTTAATATAGAACAATATAATCGTATGCGCGGCGTGCCTTATCGCGCCACGGCCACCGTGCTTGACAAATAACAATTTATATGTTAATAATTCGGGTTTTACGAGCGCCTGGATGCGGGTAGTGACAGGAGGAACCTAACTGATATTTTTTTTGTTCTTTTTTTAAATATTTTTGAAGGTGGAATAGGTATTTAATTTTTGGAAAGAGTACATAATTTGGGTTAGAGGACTTGTCTGTAGCAGACTCAAAACACGTCATATTGTATTGTTGAGAACGTCTTCCAGTCTATTTTACATATAGTGACTGCCTATTCGACCTCCACAGCGCAGTTCCTAGATAACAAGGATTGGTGTGGGTTCGCTCACTATTGGTTCGTTATTTCAGACCAAGATTCAGTAGAAGCAAAAAATTTATAAAGCCATACTCATTAAGCTTTGAATCCATAACAACGTGTTCTGTAAATTCAATTACCACGACTATTAGTAAACATGTCTAAGTTATCTACTTCCATACAAATTCGCATCCCCTATTTAACCACTCCTGGCCCTGCAGTCTCGACATAGTTAGCAATAGTTTTCGGTTGCTAAGTCCTAACAATCCAGATGTAACGATATTTGGTGGTGTCCACACTCAAATTTATCGGTTGTTACTGGTATTTTAGGTAGGTACCGGTAGGTAACAACCGATAAATTTGAGTGTCGAGACTACCAAACATTTACATCTGGATTGTTAGGACTTAGCAACCGAAAACTATTGCTAACTATGTCGAGACTGCAGGGCCAGGAGATGAATTTTCAAAACCCTTTCCTTATTGCTCATGTTCGTTATAAAACGAATTCTCGTGCAAAATTTCATGGTTCTTGACCCAGCGGCTTAGGGTATGCGTTGTCTGTCAGTAAATGAATGAGTTTAAGAGTTTTAAAATAGATTTATTGGCTTCATTAACATCTACTCATTTACCTATTACGCTATTATTTTAACTATTGTGAATGTGAGAACTATGTTGGTCATTGCTTTTTTTTTGTATTTTTACTCTTAGTGTATTCATGATCTGGCAGTTTGAGTAACTTGTGCGGCCTACTCAAATGTCCTTTCTTTGGTATCGTTCGTCGAATCGTTGAGCTCCTTAAGTTCTGAGTTGAGCTGCACGATTGCTGACAATTGCGTGCACTGACTGGACAGGTCCACTCAATCTGTGTGGTTCTTTCCTCAAAATACCATTTCAGACACCGATCTACATAGCCTTCACATGATCTGACCAAGATTCTGTCTGGACTTTAAAAGAGACTGTGACCTCTGAGTTTGTTTCGGCCTTTCTTCTCAGAGTAGTCAGATAGGAAACGCCGACCTCATCTAGTTTAAAAAAAAAATATGATTGACGTGTAAAAGTGTTTGTAAAAACCTACTTACAGAAATAAAGTCATTTATCATTTATCATTACCACTGAAAATCAGCGCTGTGCTGTGGGTCCCCCTAGCACAGCATCATGCTGAGTGGAAGCCTTCTTGTCACAGTCATGACGTGCAGCTGTCGACGATTACTGTTTTGTGCTCGTGATTACCTATAGATCTTTTTTGTTTTTATTTAAACCATTTTTTTTTTCTTATTTGCTTCATTAGCAAATATTAGTATCTATCATTTGTCTGCTTAGTATTCACTTCACGTACATAGTGCACATCTTACGGCTATTACACGACTGCCGACTATAATTTTCGCGCCATTAAGTTTCTCATGGTTATCAATGTTGGTATTTATGAAAAAATATACTCGTTCCGCATACTTAGCGTAGCTATGTTTGTTTGATTTGCCTGAGAGAACATGGTCGTTTAGGTGTGTAGTAATTCGTAAATATTATTGATTTGTGAAGGCTCTATCTGAATCTGATTAAAACATGAAGTCTTATTACAAAAGAAGGTACCTATTTCTTTAGACATCGTTAAACCATCGAGCCTGTTTTTGAAATAAGAACCTAACAGAAATCGAAATACAAAACTGACAATTTAGTCCGGTCTTAGAGCGGTTCTGCACTGCATCCGTTCCAAATTCGAGAAAAATTTCGGTCCGAAGTAGCCATAGTACTATTTGTATGAGGAGTTGCACACTAGATCCGAACTATGTCCGTCCGCATTTAGAACATTCTAAATTCGGATTGAACTCGGATCTTGAATTCGATTCGATTCGGATGTAGTGCAGATCCGCTCTTAGGTTATCAATATTATATTAAGAACTTTACTAAAGTCCGAATATTTAGGGTCGGGTTAAAGTTAGATTGTGTTTTGTAATAAGACGGATGGAGTTGATGAAACGCTTTTCAGAGGTCTGGTTTGCACAAGACCTATAGTCTTCGACCAATACTTATTACTCTTATTGATCGAAGCCAATGGTAGATCCTTTAGGGACGCCTTTTTGGTTTTGTGAAATTTGTCAAAGCTTTTAAATTAAGGAAAAAACTACTTACTTTTATTATGATGACGACAATTAAATAATGTTATACCAACACTGTTACTAGCTAGTTCTAGCTTCTGTCCTAATATTTTCTTGTTCCTCGACCCACCGTGCCGCAACGCATCGCCCGCCCATGTTATTAGGTATTTAGTTTTCGGTTAGCGTTCTTTGTGACTTTTTTCTTTTTGTCTGCTCCTCTTTAACCTTCCTTAAAAATTGGACTATGTAAATGCAAAAATATTTTTTTAAATCCGTGTGGTACTTCCAGAGATTAGTCCATACTAATCTCTGGAAGTACCACACGGATTTAAAAAAATATTTTTGCATTTATTTTTTATTTTTTTTTAAGCTTTTGGTTTGTTTGTTTGAGCGCGGAACTCTATCTAAAGTCCATACTTTAGATAGAGTTCCGCGCTCAAACAAACAAACCAAAAGCTTTATTATTAGTAAGTATATACATAATATATATAGATTAGTATAAATATATTATTATACATAGCGTTTACTTCACAGCGCCTTAGTTCGGTAACTAAGTACATACCCTAAGTTTAATTCTCGTTAACGTTCGGCTTTTGAATATCTAATAAGTAAATTATGAATATTTTTTAAAGGAACTTAGGCTTCTTGCACGAAAAATACCCTCTTTTATCAACTTCTTATCTAATTGTGAGAAAGCTTGAAATCATTGAAACATTGTGTGAAGTATTTACAGTTTTCGTGGCGGTAAACCAATCCGATCTTATTACAAAATACGGTCTAACTTTAGCCCGAGCCTTAACCATCGAGTCAGTTTTTGTATTTCGAACTTTATGCCGACTATAGTAAAGTTCTTAATACAAAATTGACGACATAAGACCGGACTAAGTTGTCGGTTTTGTAAAAGGAACTGTATTTCAATTTCTGTTAGATTCCAATTTCAAAAACGGGCTCGATGGTTTAAACCATGTCAAAAGAAAAACCTTGTTTTGTAATAAGACCATTCGTGTCTAGTCACAGCACTTGCTAATAGTTTCATCACTTTTGCGCTCTCGAAAATATAGTTTATTTTACCTTTAATCTATATAATGTAGTAAGTATGTAATGTAGATACATAAAATACAATTTAAATTTTAGTTTATAAATAGCTGAAGGTTAACGTGTGATTTTTTATTTTCTTTGAAACGTTTACTTAAATATTAGGAAAAAATATATTAAGTACTTAGGTACTAAGTTTTTTTCGAAAAATAGGACTTTCAGCTATATTTTGCGTTGAAGTTGAAAAAAGTGGTCCAGCCACGTGCAAGTAGACCATGCAATGATGTTGATCATATATTTGTATGTTCAAAATCAAAAGTAGTTTCTAGTAAAAAAATGATCAAACGCTAGTCTCGCGTAATTTTTTTGGAAAGCTTGTTGTGTATATTTATGATTTTCCACGAATACTTCATTTATTTGAAAAATCCCTTTAAGGCACATACGAAATAAAGGACTCGACTAATCTAATTGAAAAAAAAATTGGTTAAATTCTTGTGCCGTTTCTCACAAATAACGAACGAACTTTTTCAAAATCAGTCTATTTCGTGCACGCCTGGCAGCGCGGCGGCGGCCCCATTATCGACTGTTTTTAATACTATCATAGACCCATAAAGCATCACAATTCTAATTTATAATGTTTATGCTTCGGTCATTGTTCCTGTGTCAACGCTGCAACGGCAGTCAACGTTCAGCGAAATAAATGACCACAATGTGGACATATCTACAACACAGAAATAAAAACCCGACGATTCATTTCCCATAAAAAAAAACCTCACAAAATAAACACCCATACCTTACGCAATTAATCGTTAACAGAACATTTTATTGCAACACATAAATACGTAATATTAGCGCTGAAAATATGGCGCGGACAATATAAAGATGACAGATGCGGCTAATGCGTCCGCCATGACACCGACCAATGGCAACGCGCCTAACTTTTTTCATAGCAACGGCAGCTGCATGTATTCAGCCAACATTAACGCATGTTATTGGTTATTTTTATAAATATAGTAGGGATGTGCTAGGGTGTGTTTTTTTTAACAATGATGATGTTATTTTGAAGAAGGAATTGTATTTTTGTAATGAGGTTGTGAGATAGAATTTTGATGGCCGTTTTTAGATGTTGTTCGATAAAGATGAAATGAGTTTTTCTTGTGTTGAATGGATTCTCGAGATTGTTCGCGTGTATTTAATAACTTTTTATGAGGAGTTTTATTATCTATTAACATCTGGAAAAAGTTGTTATTTCACATTTTATTTAATAATGTTGGGCTATTGTGTTTTTCGTGTTCTTGTGAATTCCTAGAAGTATTTTAACAGTTGGAATTCAATTTGTAGCAATAATTTATTGTTCTGAAGAATATAACAAGAACAATGGTTGAAATGATATTAAGTACCTAATTACAAAAAAAAACAAACAAGAAATTTCTTTGAACGAAAAGACGATGATAGCTAAATAACGTACACTTCCATCATGGATCTTCTTCATCCATATTATCCATTACTTATTAATATCATAAATTCGAAAATAACTCTGTCTGTATGTTACCTTTTCACGTCTAAACCACTGAACGGATTTCAATAAAATTTGGCAAGGAGATAGATGGCATCCTGGGGAAGGACATAGGCTATATGTAAGTATATACAAGTTCCTGTCGGATAACCCCGACATCCACGCGCGCGAAGCCATAGGCAGGATCTATAGTTACTATACAACATATTTATTCTACCTATAAGTCCAGGGTCACCGCCACTATCCGAGGGCTCTATCCCATCTCAAAAGTGTTTATTTCATCGTTTCAGCCGTAAGACGTCCATTGCTCAAACTCAAAGCATTTATTTCAATTAAACCGTTTACAGGCACTTTTGAATTGTCGATCAGTCAGAACTATGAAGCTAGTTGCCCATTCCAAAGCGTAGTAGGACTAGGTACCTATGGAGAGGAACTGGCAAGAAACTCTATGGACACTCTTTTAAATCAAAATATTGTTACAAAATAGTGGTTACATCATTCATGTTGAAATTATACATGTGAGGACGATGTAGAAAGACGTGCACGTTAAAAGCGTCCGTAATAAAAAGATAAAAACAATTCAGGAATCAAAACAAGCCGTGGCAGCTAAGACATGACCAGTGACTACTGACGGCGCCCGTTCACGAACATGACATTTATGCATCAGCACCATTCATTCAGCTCAACCATTTTGAAGGGAACTCAGATTCATTTAAATTTTATTGTTACATAAATATTACTTACATCGTCAATGTTTAATTTGTAATGCTGGACTTAGGCTTCCTTGGGGGAAGCCACTTCGACCGGTTCCGTGCTTCCGCATCCAGTGGATTCCTGCAGCCTTCACCAGTCATCAGGGTCATCAGTCCACTTTGTAGCCTCCCACACATGTAATGCTATGTCTATGTCTTCCGGTACGCGGTCGCTACACCGAAATAATTAAGTAATATTTTATGGCACAAAACAAAAATCATTGTTATAAATCTCTCCAATTAAAAATAACCAATAACAATATATTAAGAGCGTTTATACCTTATGATGAGTGGCAACGTCGCAATTTAGTGTCATACTGCGTGGTTTTAAATTTTTATCATTTAATCGGAGCTATATTTTAAAAATCTGAAAGTGTTTAAAAAGTAACTGCTTACAGTTATTTTACAATGAAAATAACGCCCTGCAAGTTTCCAATGTATTATTTGCATATACATAGAACTGTAAACGCAACGATTTCTTACCTTTTACACAGTTTTCACATATTAAAATTCTAAAAAGTTAATTAAACAGATTTTTAAAATATAGCTCCGATTAAATGATAAAAATTGAAAACCACGAAATATGACACTAAATTGCGACGTTGCCACTCATAAGGTATCAACGCTCTTAATATTAATTAAATTCAAATAAAACTCATCCAAATTTTTATTGTAACACATACATAACTATGAAATAATTTGGAGCGTAAATTATTTAACTTTAAACCAAATACTTGACCAAAAAGTTTACGATCTATAAAAGTTTACGGTAAATGTTTATGGTAACGACGATCCATATCTAAATACTATTGGGAGTATGAATTATTCATAAATTATCTATTGAATGGGAAGCTAGAATGGTTGTTTCCAAAATCGGATCCCTAATTGTCCGTTTGGACAGTCATCTTGGATTTAATTTGACTCAAGACTAGCATCCTCATTCCCAATTATGTTGGGTTCTGTTTCCAATCAATAACCGGATCCATCTGATCCAGTATTCTACATAGAGCGACTGCCTATCTGACTTCCACAACCCAGTTACTGGGTAACACCATAGCCCTTGGTAAGACTGGCCGCAAAATCCTATTTGCGAAACACGTTATTAATCAATCTTCTTCTTCTGTCATATAGTTCAGCCAGCCAGTCTGTTGGACGTTGGCCTCCCAGAAGTATCGCCACAACGATGGCTCTCGCGCTACTCGCATAGGTAGGTACTCCTACAGCTGATTCCTGCCACCTACACTTGGTCTGGATATCTATATATATAGAACGTGAAACAGAATAAACGAGTCCTGAAAGTAGTTAGTTCATAATTGACTACTGAATCGATTTCAGTAACTATTAATATAGGTATTTTTTCAAAAATTATGTATTTTGCAATACTGAACGCCGATTGACTCAAAGAAAATTAAATCTTATTTGCATTATGCATAAAGTAATGCTAGGGTCAACACGATTTTCTTAATATTAATACTTAGTAAGCTTTAAAAAAAAAATGTTGGTCATTGTATTATGCTTTTAACTCAATACTCTAATTGGGGTGTATGAGGTCTTGCCTTAAGTATGTTACACGTTGTATATACATAGGTAAGGTATACATAGGTATAATAAAATATTAACGAAGTCAAAACGGTACATTGAATTTAAAAAAAAAGTAATTGCTACGTGTCTGATGCCGAAAATATAGTTTTTAGAAAGTTTGCCCGTTGTCTGGATGACATATTATGTTCCGGATTGGCGCGAAAACGGCTGAGCGGATTTGGATGACATTTGGCGCACAGATATATTATAACCTGGATTAACACATACTTTTAATTCCAGTAGTACGTTCCCGTGGGACTTTTTCCGACATACACGCGGTTGAAACCGCGGGCATAGAGTAGAGATTAAATTAAAAGAGGAAAGAATAAAAACAAAAACACTCCCCATAAAACCAGTCGAAAACGCAGAGCAGTTGTTAGAGTTTACATGACGTTAAAAAGGATCAATTTTTTTTAAAGTTAGTTCCTGAATTCAAACCATCATACCAAAGACAAACAAGTGCGAGTTGGACTCGCCCATGAAGGGCTCCGTAGCAGCAAGTTAATGTTTTATTATAATTTTTTTTATTTGATATGATTGAATGAAAGGTAAATTGCGGCTTACGATTTATGACGTAATAAAAAAAACTACTCACTAGATCTCGTTCAAACCAATTTTCGGTGGAAGTTTACATGGTAATGTACATCATATATTTTTTTTAGTTTTATCATTCTCTTATTTTAGAAGTTACAGGTGGGGGGGGGACACAGTTTACCACTTTGGAAGTGTCTCTCGCGCAAACTATTCAGTTTAGATAAAAATGATATTAGAAACCTCAATGTAATTTTTGAAGACCTATCCATAAATACCCCACACGTATGGGTTTAATGAAAATTTTTTTTTTGAGTTGAACCCCCAAAATTTATTGTTTTTTTTCGATTTTTGTGTGAAAATCTTAATGCGGTTCACAGAATACATATACATACCAAGTTTCATCAGCATAGTTCTTATAATTTCGGAAAAAAGTGGCTGTGACATACAGACATGACGAATCCATAAGGGTTCCGTTTTTTGCCATTTGGCTACGTAACCCTAAAAACGCAGTATCTACCACCAAAGAGAACGTAGTTGACTTTTTATTTGATCCTTCAGGCTCTATAAAACAGCCAGCAATTCAGCTTATCACCTCTTTACTGCCAAGAACCTACTACGTTTAAAAACATTACCCTATACGGCAGCAAAGGGAAGTAATAACTCTAACTCCTCAACGCATCGCGTGCTGCACAAACAGACGGAGCCACATCGTATGCATATGTTAGTAAGAGTAGTTACGATAGTACCTACAAAGAATTAAAAATGCAATGGCTAAGAAGTCCTAAAGGACCAACGTAATCGATTACCACCATCGAGTACGAATTCCATCGAATTGAAATCGATCTTTGTGTAATCGATTTAAAATCAATCAAGTTTGCTCTTTAAATTACCTATATATATGTGTATTTTACTTGTGTTGTGTGTGTGTGTTATTGTTTTTTTGGATCTGGAATTTCACAGTAGCGGCCCGGACTCTGGATCAGTAACAATAGATTTCATTTTGACAGTTCAACAACATTCATTGCGTTATTTACGTTGTTGAGCAGCTTTTTCGAACATATGAAGCAATGGATTAGCAATATCCTTCAAAATGATTCTGATTGTGATTGAACGTTACGTAATTAGAGCGCTGGAGTGGAGACCGCGTATCGGAATGCGTAGTGTAGGACGGCCCTCGGCTACAAGGACCGAAGACCCTCAAAAGGTGGCTTGGACAGACTGGATGCGGAAGGCGGAAGACAGGGTGTTGTGGCGCAGCCTGGGAGAGGCCTACGTCCAGCAGTGGACTGTGATAGGCTGAGTTCATGTGAATTGGTGGTTAGGGCTGGATACTCAGGATGCACTGGACATTCTCCTAAATTTAGACAAAGCCACTTAAAGACAACAGTTTTAATTAATTCTTGCAGTTAATCGTCTTGTGTGGGATAATATAAGCAGCTGCTACACCAAAGATTCCTCCTATAAACGCAGAATTGCGAAAACCCCACAGTTAAATTATTTACATAACCTCAAATAAAACAATTGCCGCGCCATAATTAAAATTCTTAATTTTACACACCAACGTATAAATACTTAATTTAAAACTCACAATTAATATAAAAAATAAAGCAACCATAAACAATAAACTTTATGTTTATCAATTAACCAATTATTGTCGTTGGACGCGCTTGTAAAAAAATGAAGAAGAGTTTTGAGGTTAAAAGAGGTTATAATCAGTGGGGATTAGCCAATAGGGATCATTCGGTGTTCATTAAGCTGTGAATCTGGTCTTAAACTTGAGTTTTTACGTTTTTAGCGCAGCAATCTGGTTTTATGACAATTTTATGAAGGCAGGAGAATATAAAATGGCGTGCACTTAGGTAGTAAGTAGTCTAGTTCCTTTTAGTTATAACCTTATTTTATGAGATTTTATCTATTTTAATCTCATTGCTTTTTTCTTTTAAGAGTAAATGAGACTGTGCGTAAAATTTGCTGCAATTGAAATTTTTATTCAAACTCCACAACACGCTTTATTTTAAACCTTGCGTATAAGCATAATTATTAACTAAAGGTTCTCTTTTCAGGTTATGTCTGAGGAGCACAATAACTTTTAAAAGGTTATTAAAATTATGAATTACTTACCGACGGATGTATTTTAATAAATAGGGTAACCCGTGTATTATTTTAATAGTACCTAAGTACTTATTGCATAAGGCGAGGTTGCAGTACTTTTCAACTTTCTTAAATCTCTGTAAATCTAGCCAAATGTAAATGTTGCGCAAAAATAAAATATCTTAGGCAAATTGAACATGCGGTCAAGCGCTGTGTACAGAAACGTGAATTATAATAATTGGCCCGATTTTTTTTTTCATAAGGATGACACTAAATCGCTTTTACCTATTTAAAACGTGTACCTTGAAGAGATTCCATCAGGAAACCATGTAAAAGTTATATCAAAAGATACCTATGGCTTATATATTTTTTAAATAAATACAAAATCTAGCAGTTGAAGCGCTCGCACCGGCCCGCGGCCGGCCAGTGCCCGCCGAGACGCACCACAAGAGGGTCTTAAGAAAGCCTTAGGTATAAAACCGCATTTTAAAAACAAATGTAAGTGCCACATCTTGATCGCTTTGTGTCTCTGCCTCTCTTCCAAACTACGCAACGGGTTTTTATGTGGTTTTAACGTTTAACCACTATTTAGAGAATTTTTATTCCGGAATGTTTGTGTTAAACTTACTTAAATTAAAGAAATCTCGATGATTTTCAACTCGTAGAAACCATACGAAGCTGGGGGTCAACTCACTATGCACGATAGCCATAGTTTCGGCCGAAGTTACGGGCGTTTGTTACTCCGTTATCACTTACAGACATAAGATTAGTCCGGCGCCCGAACTAAAAATTTATGACAAAACGTTTAGACAGTTGTCCTTACTGCCGATGTGTTTTTCTCCGTCTGGAAAAGTTAATTAATCGGGAGTAGGGTTTACTTTTTAATATCGAACTACATTCGGACGGGCCCGTATCCTCGTTGACGGAGTTACAGAGTAAGCCCCCAGGGACGGGTTGCTAGTAAGTAGTAAGTACCTACCCTATAATAAGTAGGTATATGTTATCCATGCCTTTTCAGATAAAAACCAGAACTTTAGCAACAACATGATGTAATGAACTTGTCCTTTTTACTTGCAGCTCCGATCTGGCGGCGAAGTCAAAGCTTGTTATTTAGTACCTATATGCAAATTAGTATTCATTAGAATATCATTAAGTATAGGACCCTACGTACACGGATCAATATACGCACAAGATGCAAAGGTTTAAATCGTTAGATGTGCCCTCACCGTACTTAGGTCGCGTGAAAAAGTGTCCATACTGAGAAGATTGATCTTAATCAGCTTATAATCTTCTCCGTGCTGGGACACAGGCATCCTCTCAGTAAGAGGGGGTAGGTAATCCACCACATGGGTCCAGTGCGGGTTGGTACATGTCACATGTCTTCGAATTTTTGGTTCTTGGACATGGTTTCCTCAAAGGTGTTTTCCTTCACCGTTTTGGGAGCAGTGGTGATGAATAAATTTACACCTACGGTCGATGACTCATAAGTTACAGCCAGCTTAAAGATAGGTATCTACGATTTTCAGTCGAAGTAAGCAAGACAACAATATTCGAATGTCAGTGTCAACGAAACAGAAAATGTGTCGGCGAATCTAACGATTTAAATCTTTGCCTAGAAGTGTATTCTTGAATTCGTGGTGACATTAATAAAGAACTGTCTTTTTCATGAATGCTGACATATGGCAAATAATTTAATTTAACGTTATGTGTTTCGTAATGTTAATTACTTACTACTGCATAGAATCAAGTTCTTCTAACTGAACGGACAGCAGTGCTGCTGGGGAGTTTGTTGCGCCACTTCTTCTTCCCAGCTAAAGCACTAGGAAGTGGTGAAGGGCGGGCGTTTTGGGGGGGACTGTCTTACGCAATTTTGACGTTCAAAAAGTGCTGATTCTCAACCTAGTTTAAATAAATGCATTTGGTTTTATTTTTATGTTGTGGTTTAGGTACTCCTGCGGGGCGAGCACAGCCTAATGTGATAGGCCTGAGTCACACATTTTTATCACAGTTTGGGAGCAAAAACCGTGATAAAATGCGTGACTCAAGCCTATCACAGAGGCCGTGCTAGCCCCGCTGTATGTAGTTGACAGTTCATGTGGACTCATAAAAGTACAATTATTATAATGGAGTAGTACGAGTATAGAGCTAAGAATTTAAATTAATCACAATAAGTTGAGAAGGAGGTTCTTGGTTCAAATACGGGCAAGTATCAATATTACCTTGAACATTAGGTACTGACATCGTTGAAGAAAAAACGTCGTGAGGAAACCTGGACGTGTAAGTAATAATAATATATATATAAGTCTGAAATCACCAACCCGTGGTGATCAACGCGCGTGCCTTCACTGTTTGAGAAGAGGTGTTTGCCGTGCAGTGGGACAGTAATGGGCAGGAATTATTAAGTTAAGTTCAAACTCAAACTCAAAGCATTTATTTCAATGAAACCATTTACAGGCACTTTGGAATTGTCAAGGGGTCGGTCAGTCAGAAATATGAAGCTAGTCGCCCATTCCAAAACGTAGTAGGTACCTATGGAGAAGAATAGAAAGAATGGTTTAAGGTAAGAAAACTTAATACTTTAATTTCTAATTAATTCAATCGAGGATCTCGTAAATAAAGAGATAGTAAAAAGCGCTCTTTAAACATTGTCATAATTAAAAGAATTCAAGCTAAAAAGAACATGTCCGTTCAAAAATGGGAGCATTAAAGACCACGCAAGAAAATAATAACCCCATAAACATACCATCACGCCTAGTTTCCCTGAAGGGTTAGGCAGAGGCGTAGGTACCTATAGTACCCACACCTACATTTCGCTAATTATGTTTAAGCCCCAAGTAATAGGGGGCGAGCCTATTGCCATCAACCGGACACAAACCCAGACTCCAAGCTGCTATTGAGAAATTTCTAATAGAAAAACCCAATAACACTATACCCGACCTGGGAATCGATCCTAGGACCTATGCTCAGCAGTATAACGCTTACGACCAATAGACCGACGACGCAGTGCACTCTTTAAAATTATCATAATTATTTTAAACAATCAAAGCTACAAAGTTACTTAACTATTCAAAAATAGAAGCATTAATAAGCGAAATAGTCATAATTAAAAAGTTTCAAGCTACAAAGTACCAATCTATTCAAAAATGGAAGCATTATTAAGCAAAATAGTCATACTTAAAAAGTTTCAAGCTACAAAGTACCAATCTATTCAAAAATGGAAACATTATTAAGAAAAAAAATCATATTTAAAAAGTTTCAAGCTGTAAAGTACTAATCTATTCAAAAATGGAAGCATTAATGAGAAAAAAAATCATAATTAAAAAGTTTTAAACTACAAAGTACTTATCTATTCAAAAATGGAAGCATTAAAGACCACACAAGCAAATAATAACCCTACAAACCGAACAACTAATTTAAATCATCAAAACCCCTCGACACAACTGCCTCCATTGAGGAACTGACGCAACACTTACTTATCTCGAAAAGCCCTTAAACCCGCGTAAAATATAAATAAATCCATCCAATAATCCAACTACAGCTCACAGCAACACGTTTAATTGAATACGAAAGGGCGGCAACAAAAAAAAAATCGCGGGCAACAAAAAAATTGCTCGCAACAAAGGTACGACAGTCGCGACACAAATTGCGCAGACAATTTACATAGAAAAAGTGACAAGAAAACGACTCGCTACATTTGTTACGGACTCCCATTGTGTTGAAGAGTATTATATCCGAGGGGGTTTGGGGTTCCGTGGGCTTGTTGTGTTTCTTACGTGTTATTGGTAAAATTATTTACCTACTGTTCTTGAGAACGATCAGGTGCACAGAACATAATATATACCCTGACGGGATCAAGTGCGTAGTACTCGCAAACGGCGCGCGGCATGGCGTGCATGTTTGACCAGAGAGCGTAAACGAAGCAAAAGGAGTACCTATGTAAGGAAGCCAGGTGGCGTTCTGTAGTTTCTGCCTCCCCCCCTGGAAAGAAGGCAAGGAAGGAAGGTATGTTTGTATGCGTGTGTATCTACCTACTTGCTAAACTTGTATAAAGAAGGGATACGGGAAGCGTAGGTCTGGTCATTGTGGTCGTTTTTGGAAGGAGAACGGCGTCTAGCAGTGGACGACTTACGACTGAGATGATGAAGAATAGCGTGTTCATGGAACTGCATCAGTTCTTTTGCACTTTTATTATGAAAATATCAGCACCTCTCAACTTTATGTCAGCAAGAAGCCATGCTAAGCCAAAACAGAACTCTCATTGTACAGAACCCGTAACACAAACACCATAAACACACTTACCAACCTTTTTTACACCTTATTTATATTTATAAAACTACGTATTTGGTACAGGCTAACAAGATGTTCGTGTCAAACAAGCCGCCTAAATGTACCGCCATCTTTTTCCATAGACAATCTTCCCACCTTCTTTTCGGCAAAGGCGTTCGTTGCTACAGCCTGCGGTAGATCGCCATAGATAGTATGTAATCTTTTTTTTTGTTATTAGATTTGAAATTGTGATTAAATTTGACGGAAAATTTATACTGTGATAGGATTGGAATCAAATTGGATGTTTTGGTTTAGTTCGAGTGTTGTTGAGAGTTCGTTCGTGGTAATCCGTGACGTGACATGGAATTAGGCGGTTTTAAAATTCGAAGAGGACAAAAAAGGTTGTCGAGGGTTTTTGGCGGTTTAATTTAGATCTTGTTACGCAAACTTGTTACTTGTTGTTCAAATAGCGTTGGCAGTATTATACTATTATGTATAGTGGTACTTAGAACTTCACTCAAGTGACCGGCACAAATTAGAATTCCATGGGTTTCAGATCTTTGGCGATAATGTGATTCAATATTACAATTTTTGTCTAACTCTTCGCGATCATTTTTATAGGTTGAAAGAAAGAAAACGCGTTTATTTGCAGTAAGCGTGACGCAAAAAAGAACATAAACACAAAAAATAAGAAAAGGTTGGGAGAAACATGCGTCACATCCACGCAAAACGGCTATCACTCAGCATTATGCTGCGACCCTATGCAAGACAGAACCCCAGCGCTGGTTTTCAGCAACAGCCGGCGCTGACGTAATGACGTCGTCCGGTGAAGCAAACAATTGTTAGTAAGGACGCTGTACCAGTACAGCGAACTTACGAACTTAAATATAAATAATATAATTAAATTTAAATGTGATAGAATGTACTAAACAGGAATATAAAAGGAAATAGACATACATGCGAGAATATCATCCTCAATAAACGTTTTACGCCTTATAGCAACATTTCGAAACGTCTCATTTGACGTACACCCAACATGCACGAAAGAATGACAAAATGACGGTTGCTGCCATGGCATCAGACTGCATCTGAGCTGTTAGGTCAGAAAAACGGCAAATAAGAAAGACATAATAACTACTTCGTTACATTGGGTTTCAACCTGTAAAAACAAATGTTGTTTGTTGATAATGGTGTTTGTAAATAAACAAATAGGGATACAGGGTGGCAGAGACATTGAAGCGCAACCTGTAACAATGGATTCAGTACATGATTTTGAACACACCAGCGATGAAACGTTTCGTCAGTTAGAAAAAACTGTTGTTTCATAGAAAAGTGCAATACCTAGGGTCAAAATGCATAGAACAGCCTTAGATAAACTTAAGAGGTAGATATACGCTCTAACATCGCAATGAATAACCTGGACTCGGTGCACAACTACATACAACGAAACTCACACATCTGTGATCACAGTTGCATACTCACAGTTACTGATGGACAAGGACAGAGATAGGAGCCGACTCATCCGTGCGAGCGCAACCGCTCTAGCCACCGAAAGTTTACGATTATGAATGACGTTGAGGGTAGCGTTAAATGATAAATGATTTAAATATTTCTGTAAGTAGGTTTGTACAAACACTTTTACACGTCAAACATATTTTTTTTTAAACTAGATGAGGCTGGCGTTTCCTATCTGACTACTCTGAGAAGAAAGGCCGAAACAAACTCAGAGGTCACAGTCTCTTTTAAAGTCCAGACAAAATCTTGATCAGATCATGTGAAGGTTATGTAGTTCGGTATCTAAAATGGTATTTTGAGTAGAGAACCACACAGTTTGAGTGGACCTGTCCAGTCAGTGCACGCAATTGTCAGCAATCGTGCAGCTCAACTCAGAACTGAAGGAGCTCAACGATTCGACGAACAGCAGCCGCGTGATGCGTCGTATCGTATGGCTCTTACGCTGTTTTGTATTATCTACCTCGCTCTTACAAAAATGGCGAAGCAAACAATAGATACAATTAAAAAATGTGAAAAAATTAAAATTTTTGGCTGTACTTACGCGTGAAAAGTAATCCCGTCTGTCTTTTTGTTTATTGAGTGATTAGAACACTTGTTTAACACATGAAGGTATTAATGCGTGCTTATATATTGTTTTTAAATATTGAGCTGTATCGACATGCGTTGTATAGACGATGGTCGGCGTGTGACTGAGTGCAACTGTGTCTATGGACTTAGTTCAGAAGGACCGCGCGCTGTGTTCAATGCGTATCTACCGATTTAAGTTTATCTAAGGGAACTGCACTTTTATTTCCACCCACGCATAATTCTAATCATGTGCTGAATTATTTTTTACAGTTTGTTCGTCGATGTTCCTGCTACCCCGTATAAAATAAACTAAATAATGAAAATACCGACATTCGACAAGCATTGGCAATCTTCACTTAGTCTCAACTCTCTAGTAAACGCTAAGATGCGAACTACATCAGTATATGTAAGTTATGTCCACAAAAAAAGCAATAACGCACCTCACAAACTACGACCCCATTACTACATAGTTGCCTATTCCCACGACCAACCTAAGGACCATAATCTCCCATTTATGATATTTGTTAGCTGCCCACAAAAGTCAGACTTACAACGTTCCATTTTCCAATAAAAACGACAATATCCGAACGAAAACTTAGTCAGCGAATACATCCAATAAAGGCCTTTGCCCATCGACAGATAAAAAAAAAACTTTGTCATAGACAAACCGCGGGAGCGTTCAGAACATATGTCGCGGCAATATGGCGTCTTTTTATTGCTTTTGAAGATATTACTGAAACTGCTTTCTATGTTGTTCGTGTCCTGTGGTTTCGCTTGTGGTAGGTATTAATATTTTGTCATTAGATTAATACTTTGACTTTGTCTACACTATAATATTATAAAGAGGTTTTGTATGTAGTTTTGGATGTTGGAGCTAGGTCTCTCGAAGTACTGATCGGATTTCGAAAATTCTTTCACTGGCAGAAAGCGAAACTGTTGTCGAGTTTCATTGGGTGCTTTTTATAGTATACAGTTGCACTACAATACGGGTGAAATCACGGGTAGCCGCTAGCTTTTAATATTCGTAATTGCTCGTAATCTACGATTCATGTTATGCAAGACGACCTTCAGCACTTCTGCATCATAATATCCGCCATATACCTATGGTGCCAACATTTTAACTAAGATTGATATGATTGATACGTGCAAATCTGAAAACCACAAACCAAATGATATACCTATTGAAATAACTGTTATCACGCGTAACTTATTAACGCCACTCAATCAACTTAAAGACAAAAAAATAAATATTAAGGTCATCACACACCATCAAAAATCACATCTTCCCAATTACTCGACGCAAATATAAGGCAAAGACAATCTCGCTCCACAAAGATTGTGATTAGTATTCAATACATGTGACAGGGGCTCTGCTCACCCTCGTGATATTAACAATCACGGGCCACACCTTGCTGGAAAGTTTTTCGGTGTAAGTTATAAGCGAGGAGCGGGAAGGAAGGTAGGTAATTGCGGCACCTAACTTTTTGCGAAGTATTTACCTACCTGGGAACTATGTCGCTCATTGCTTTATTTGTATTTTTCTCTCATAGTTAAATCATGATCGGGCAGTTTGAGTAACTTATGCGGCCTACCCAAATTTCCTTTCTTTGGTAAAGTTCGTCGAATCGTTGAGCTCCTTAATTTCTGAGTTGAGCTGCACGATTACTGACAATTGCGTGCATTGACTACCTACTACATTGACGTTATTTCCTCAAAATACCATTTCAGACACCGATCTACATAGCCTCACATGATCTGACCAAGATTCTGTCTGGACTTTAAAAGAGTGACCTCTGAGTTTGTTTCGGCCTTTCTTCTCAGAGTAGTCAGATAGGGAACGCCGGCCTCATCTAGTTTAAAAAAAAATATGATTGACTAGATCCATTGAATATGATTGAAAAGTGTTTGTACAAACCTACATACAGAAATAAAATCATTTGTCATTTATCATAGCTTCAAATAATTCCCATTGATATTTCCTAAAAATACTAATGGACACTCTAATATAATAACTGTGCCTCTTTTTGTGAGCCTCAAATAATTCTACCACGACCAACGCGGTTGGTCACAGTTCTAACTTAACCTAAACCATTTATTTAAAAAAAAAAGCGTACATCTCTGGAAGAAAAAAAAGTTTCACGTCTTATTTTATTTCTAAAGATATATTTTATTTTTTTTGTAAAATAATTCCAAAAATTGTGAGAATTCTATGTTAAAAGGGAGTGCGGAGGGAGCGGGACTGAGCGGGTCAGAGCGGCGGGACAGAGAAGAACCGAACACTCAAGGTCGTTCGCTCAGGGAAGTACCTTAAACCTTCTAGAATAACTTCTCTAAATGACGGCAAAAACCGCATCAAAATACATTATCTAGTTAGGAAGAACTAATCGGGCAAACAGACATACACAAAAGTGACTAGTTTTATTATAGTACATATTTATAATTATGTATACCTACCTATTTACCTAAACTCCAGGCGCGAAGTATTGTCACTACCTTTGAAGGCACTTAAAATTCCCTTATAAATAAATACCGCTTGCCGCTGCCTCCCATAGCTCGTACCACACCACACAAAACCCATTACCGCTCGGGTCGGGGGTGAAAATTCGTAAACAGCGCCGTTGTAAGGGTAGTTCTGTTTATTCGAAGCTCATTGTTTACAAGGGAGGCGCTACCGATGTTATACAGGTTTCATATCGGCCAGGGGATGATTTTTGAAGAGCCGTTTTTGTGAGGGATGTTCTTAATACGTTGTGGTAGAAATGTGGGTGTTATGTGTGTGATCCTGGCCTTTTATCTAAATAGGTATGTTATATGGAGGGCCTGACTGTCGGTGGGTAGATAGTCCATAGTTTTAGGTGATTTTTGGTTACATAGAGAGAGACCATAGAGTAATTAGGTGACTAATTAGGCTGCGTTATGTTTGTAATACAATTCTATGCTTGTTGACACGGAAGTGACTATTTTTTTTAAATAAGGTTATGAAAGCCACACACAGCTTAGAGAAAAGCGAGTTTTTCCATAGTTTTTGTGGTTTATTAGGAATAAAACATATAAACGCTGTGAGTAGCGTGTTCATGATCAATCAACTCAGACTATCGCAGTCCACTGCTGGACATAGGCCTCTCCCAGGCTGCGCCGCATTACCTTGTCCTCTGCCTTCCGCATCCAGTCTGTCCCACCTATATTTTTAAGGAGCCGAGTACCGTGTTAACAACGATTTAATAGTAATAAATTAACGATACCCCAACTTAGCAATGCAATTAAAATTTCCTAATAATCTCTCTGCCCACAAATCACGAAATAATAACTAACAATAGGAAAAATATGATCACAATATCAATTTAGCAGAATGTTGCGTAACACGAGAACAGTGGTGAGTAACAAGAGGATGCTAAAATACAACCCCTCGTTTTAGGGCTGTAACTAAACCGCTGACAGAAAAATGGAGAACATTTCGGGGGCAAATTAATTGAGAACTGTCAGTTAGTGACGAGATCGTTATTATTTTATTTACTTGGACTTTACTCGTAAATGTTATTTGACAAGTTTTTGGTTCGATGTCAAGATTTCGTCCGTATGTCACTGCAGGGATCCAGCAGAATATCAGCGTCAGGTACATTTGCCTGACACATGCTGAGCTGGACTCCCATTTGGTGCAACCTTTAGACGCACACCCCACTGTGTATTGTATATTCGCTATTTTCATCTGTAGTATGTCATAGTGTCAATTAATTTCTATATTTATGTTTTTTTTTTTTTTTTTGTATGTTGGCACCTTGTTTTTATATTTATGTCATTTGTTATAATTTAATTGTGCTTTTGTGTGTTGTACTACGTCTTTTGTGTGAATAAATGGTTTATTTAACTATCTTATCTATCTAGGTACAGCTCGCGCGATAAGAGTTTGGCTTTGACCTTCGGATTTTTGAACTTTTGATTTAACAACAGGATAGCGCGGTACGTCGTATCGATGCGAGAGGCAGGGAACGACTGGAGCGCCAATCAGAGCACCGCGTGCGCCTACACACCCGCCCCGCACCCCGCCAATTGCCCGTTGATACCCAATTTCTGATTTCTGCGCAATAACGGTCAAAGCCAAACTCTTATCGCGCGAGCTGTATCTATCTAAGATTTGAAGAAAAAAAATCCTCATAAAAAATATCACGCCTGATAAGTGTGTATACATAATAATAACGCCTGTATTCCCCGACGGATTGGGCAGAGGTGTACTCTATAGTACACCCATATTTCCCCAGTTACCTATAATTCAGTCCCAAGTAAAAGGGGGCGAGCCTATTGCCATCAACGACACAAATCCAAGCTCCGAGCTGCTACTGAAACTGTTACGTAGGTACTTAGGAGCATAATCAGCCTATAATGCTCCCACTGCTGGGTCACAGGCATCCTCTCTATGAGAGGGAATGGGCCGTAATCCACCACGCGGGCCCAGTGCGGGTAGACTTTATTTTGTTGAATATATTTACTTATTTGTTATCTCTTCAGTTATGATAAATGATTTTATTTCTGTAAGTAGGTTTGTACAAACACCCTACACGTCAATATAATATTTTAAAAACTAGATGAGGTCGGCGTTTCTATCTGACTACTCTGAGAAGAAAGGCCGAAACAAACTCAGAGGTCACAGTCTCTTTTAAAGTCCAGACAAAATATTGGTCAGATCATGTGAAGACTATGTAGACTAGTGTATGAAATGGACTTTTGAGGAAAAACCACACAGATTGAGTGGACCTGTCCAGTCAGTGCACGCATGTGTCAATAATCGTGCAGCTCAACTCGGAGCTTAATGAAGGAGCTCAACGATTCGACGAACAATAGGTACTTTACAAAGTAGATACCCATGTCATTAGATGTCGATACTAGAATATTTGAAGAAGAAAAAGCCTGTTATCTTTACTATGTACTATTATGTAGGTACTTTACGGTATTATTATTCTGTTAAAAGATTTCAACGGCTTTTAGTGCGATCGCAAATATTTGTGATACCGAAAATTTCATCATTTATTGTCATTGGAAGGCCTATTTTCAGCCGAACAGCGAACATAAACACATTTTCAGAGGGAAAAATACCTATATTTCTGTACTAAAATCGTAGGTCTATCTATAACTCATATTATTCATGTCTTTCTATGTTCCTGCGTTGTTTTTCAAAGCGAGGCAACGGATTTTGATGCGGGTTTCACCATCATTTACAGAATTTATTCTGGAAGGACTTAATATGTAAAAGAAATATCCATGTTTTCTTTCAAGGTGCAAACACCGTAAGAAGCAGGGGCAGGTCGCATTACTACATCAAAATAACATCAAGCTAGAGGAAGTATGTTAGTGGTGTTTGAATTTGTTGAAGGTTTGGTTTGGGTAATTTCAACTTATCAGATATTTTTCATAAAATTATTATAAAGATTACTTCCTACTTCCATATACCGACACCCCTACTGAATTCCCCCGCATCACGCACCCTATTTTGTAAACAGAACACCATAAACAGATTATGGTTTGTCGAGAGGCTGCGGTTCATCCGTTTGTACAGGGGAATAATTGTTTTATAGTACTCAAGGGACTGATGGCTGCCCCAAATAGGATATTCATATTTAATGCAGTTGCTATTAAAAATTTCGTGGTTATAGTGAATTTGTTTATCAATTAACACCTTCAAAAAGGAAATATGAGGGTCGTAATAAAATAAATATATTATAGAATATCATGATTTATCATGAGTACCTACGTAAGCCCGAAAGTCTGACAATGGGTATCGTTTTACTTAGTAACGGGGTTGTGGAGGTCAGATAGGCAGTCGCTTCATGTTAAATACCGGTGTACAGCTGCGTACGGTTAGACTGGAAGCTGACCATAAAATGATTAGGAAAAGGCAGGCAGATGATTATCATGATAGTAAGCCTATTCTATCGCCAACACGCGGGTGGTGATCAATCGCCCCTTTTCTTTATGAGAAGAGGAATTTTCTCCTGAAAAGGGAAAGTTGCGGGCTGTTTTATGAAAAAAAACCGCCAAGTCAGCGTTGTTTAGACCTACGCAATGCCCCTCAGGTAGGTACATACCCATTTACATTTCACAATACTTAAAAACAAGCCATTAACATTCAAAACCGCAACCAGTAACTTCACAAGTTGCCACAATAAAAAAAAGTAAAAATCATCGTCTTATTTTTTTCACTGCAAGTAACACCGGTAGTTTTATTTATTCAAAACAATCCGTCAAAAGGCTGTAGCCGTGTTGTCCATTGTCTCCGAACAATTGACGCGAAAAAAATTACAAACATTTGGTTATGGCCGCTTTCGGCACGCGACAACTTTTGAAATAAAAACAAATTTAAGTTGACCTGTGTTGGCTTTTATTTTGTTTACAATTGCGGGTCTTTATAATTTGGAGCATTTAACGTCCAGAATTATCTGACTTTTGTTTTTAATGCATTTGCTGGACAGAGAAAGGTCTTTTAAAGATGGTTATTCAAACTGTTAATTGCAGACCCAGTTTTCTTTATAGCTTGGCAACGTTTAGAGGTCTAACTAAAATGGCGTAAAGCCCAATTTATATCGGCCGATTTTGGAAAGTCTTGTGGCAATGCAAACCTTACTTGTGTATTCATTGCTGGGTATGTTTAGGATTTGTAATTATAAGCTGTTCAAAATGGCAGTGTACGTCAAAATCGTACCAATTTTAAAGAAAGGGATCTCTGTTGTCATTGGGTTTTTCAATTGTTTTCAAACAATAGAATATTGTGTGCATTGTGCATCAGTCATTACTGGTCAGTTTGCGGTTGCCAGCTGATGGTTCTGATGTAAACTATCTTTTTTTTTTTGCTAAACAAATTTTAACGTCGACATTTTGACTTTTATATAGGGATGAGCAAATATTGTAACTTTGTGAGGAATCAATCAGTTGGTAAAGTTTATTTTATTGAAAGTACTTGTGAGTAGAGCAGAGTAGGTATGTCGGAATTAACAAGAAACTAACGACTTGACTTTGTTTAAAGTACTTAAAGTGGGTCAAATAAATGTATTTCTTTCTTTCTTTCTGTCATGTATCTACCTTGACAAATCCATAGAGCAGACAAAATAATATACATTAATAATAAAATTTTAGATTAAAATAATAATAATTAATAAAATTTTTGATTTAAATAATAATGAATAAAATGTTACGTTAAATTTTCCTTACAATAAGTTAGTTTGCATGTAGATATAAATAAGTCCCCTTCCTTCAAATATTTATTTTGCTGTGCCCGACAGGGTCCACGATTGTTACAACAAATGTTTACTTACTAGATACCTAAGCATATATCTACCTACAGTGCGGAATGCAATAAATGATTGAGTAAGTACATATTTTTATTTATTTATTTTGACTACTATTGACTAATTAAAATATGCTTGGTAATTAAAAAGCTCTAAATCTTCGAGAGCAGTGGTGGCCCAGTGGTAACGGCCCCAAAGTACGAGGTGTAGGTCGTGGGTTGGAACCCAGGCAAGCGCTTTACTTTGTGTAATTAATAACATCACCACTACTCGCAAAACGGTGAAGGAAAACATCGTGAGGAAACCAACATGTCCTAGAACGAAACTATGTACCAATACCAACCAGCTCTGGGCCCGCGTGGTAGATTACAGCCCTCTCCCTCTCGAAGAAAGGAGGCCTGTGTCCCACCAGTGGGAACATTATAGGCTGATTATGAACACCTTCGTTGACCCCACATTATAATACTTTTTATTGCAAGCAAGAATCTCTTTAAGTTTTTAAAAGCTCTTCTCAGTATGCTGGTAGGTCTATCAGGAACCGTGCTACTTTGCGTGTTAGATGTATTTTAAAACAAAATAATGTAGGTACCTAACGAAGTCTACTTAATAAGAATTTAAAAACTAAAACTTGAATTAAAAACAGCGACCACCAACAAAGTAGGTACTCAGCATGATAAATTGATAACCCAATAAAAATAAATGCGAACCCCACTTACCCGTTTGATTGCCCATCCCTATTCAATGAAAACGCGATCCTTTGACGTTTCCCGCGCGCGGGAAAAATGACAGCTGTCAGGCTTGACCATAAATTATCCGGTTTTTTTTACAAGAAAGCCGCCTGGCAAAGGCTTTGTGGCGGTCAGCCGTTTCCTGCCAGGGTGTGATGTTGTTTGTATTGTGAACGCTGTTTGGACACGTGTTGTCAAAAGGACACAGAATGACGAGTATTATAACGTAATGTAATTACATGTTTGGTTTGAAAAGTTTGAATAAATGTACTGATTTCTCTTTGTGACTATTGTGATTGTGGAGACGGTATCTTATTGTTGTGTGTAGCCTATTGAAGGTTGTGACATCTGATTAGCGGGGACATAACCAATGCTGTTTGGCAAAACATAATTTTGTTGAGGTAAAGTTTCATAGAGACTATAAATAGGTCTTCTCCAGTTTTATTTAAACGTTGAATAAGCAGCAGCGTCCTTGTGCTGATAATAACGCATTATAATCAAGAGACCTTCTGAAAAGAGTTTTAACTATGAAATAACAAAGTTGCATAGCTTATTATGATAAATACCGTCTCTATTTTGCCAGTCTCCTTCGTACCCAATACCATTGACATCTCTAATAGGCTTACCGCTATATCATAAACAAAGAACCACACACAAAAAAAATTTGCAAGCTAACTCCACCTTCAGTCACACACGAACATTAAATTCGGCCACCCTCGCAGAACACACAACACCGACTTCTATTACAATCAACACGAAAAAAGCACAACAACACCTTTACATTTGCCGATTTTCGAAAAAAAAATTCACGACCATCGACAATACGTCAGTGTAATGTCAAAGAGGGCTATTAAAGTCAAAATATTTTGAAAATACGCTCTCCGCGCCCCGGGGGCGGACTTTGAGATGCCGCGACTTTAAAACCTTAAATATTACTGGGTTTTTGGTCTATAGGGGTTTTTTTTTCATTCAACTTGTGAGGGATTACGTTTTATAGTTGTTGTGCAAATTGGTTTGGGTGGATGATTGAAATTTTTCGTCGTTTGTGTTTTTTTGTTGATATATTCGTTATGTTAAGTTTATTGATTGTATGTAGTATATTCGCCTGTAACGTAAGCTTTACCTGCGACCTAGCCGTGTTACTTCTACCTACTTAATGATAAATGATTTTATTTCTGTAAGTAGGTTTGAACAAACACTTTTACACGTCAATCATATTTTCTTAAACTAGTTGAGGCCGGCGTTTCCTATCTGACTCTACTCTGAGAAGAAAGGCAGAAAACAAACTCACAGTCTCTTTTAAAATTCAGACAAAATTATGGTCAGATCATGTGAAGACTATGTAGATCGGTGTCTGAATAGGTCTTTTGAGGTAAGAACGACACAGACTGAGTGGACTTGTCAACTTAGAACTTAAGGAAATCAACGATTCGACGAACAATACCAAAGAAAGGATATTTGAGTAGGCCGCATAAATTACTCAAACTGCCAGATAAATTAACCTATCCTGCTAGTTTCAATTAGCTCTTTAGACTACCTAGCAGTTCACGTCCTGCACAGACTACTTGCAAAGCCCTAGCCGATACAGTGGGATCTTGGATTGTTATATAGAGGCATGAGGAACAGGGTGTAAAGTTCACTCATAAGTACCTCCACAGAAAAGGGAGGATCCTCAGACCAGACGGGTGCCGTGTCTGGTGGGCAACTGCCCGAAGATTAATGTCGGAAAGTTGTATATATGCTAGTCGTTAGGTAAACTCTGCTTGCGCGATGCAGGATTTGCGTGACGTCAGTATGACGTGCAGCTCGCATGTGGCGATGTAGATAACGCTACTGTTACATTAAAGGCGAATGCTCCCGGTGAGGGAATTAATGTTAATGAATGGATTCAACATAGCTATTTGTTGGGATTTACAAGATCAGCATGAGTTAAATATACAGGGTTATTTGTAATACGACGGCAATCCATTAAGGAGATGTAGGGGAGGTCATTTGCAACCAAATTTCCGGTTAAGACACCTATGCAAATGTCACACACTTTCCAATAATTTGACATTCTATTTTTTTTTTAAAGATATCTGGTATTTTATCATATCTCGCTCGTTGGATAGCTGAGAAGTTGTAGGTACATATTTTTTGAATGTTCTGTCGATATTTTGTTTTTTTGCAGAAATCAACTACTCAAGTCACAGATCAAAATGATGAAAATTGTGCGCTCCCATTTAAAAAATATTAAAGATATTTTGTAATTTTATGATTGATTATTATGTATTGAAGTAGAAGTAGATAATAATAATAAAAAAAATCATTCTTTGTTTGTTTTAAATAAATTTTCAAACTTGGATACCGGCAAAAAAATATAAAATGCCAAATTACTCAGAAATTATTGACATTTGCATAGGGGTCATAAGGGTTAATTTGGTTGCAAATTACCTCCCCTACATCCCCTTAATGAATTGCCTGCCCTATTGATGTGACAACTACGTACCTAATATAAAAAGGACATTAGACGATCCATTTACTCCAATAAAAACAAACAAAACATTTTATTACATAAAAATAACATAACATCACGCCTGTATATCCCGAAAGGGAGGGCAGTGGTGTACCTATAGATACAACCCACATTTCGCCAGTTATATTTAAGTCCAATGTAGGTTAATACCTACCCGCCTACCCTTACCCTACTATCCTATTACCCTATTGGGGGCGAGCCTATTGCCACCAACCGGGCATAAATTCAGACTCTAGACAGCTATCTACTTAAAAATTGCAGATGAAAAACCCCAATAACACTTTGCCCAACACAGGAATTGAAACCAGGACCTCATGCTTAGCAGTAGCGCTTGCAACCTCTAGACCGAGGTATAATTTATAAAACATTTTATTCTAGTTACAAAAAAACTATTACATAATACCTACATAAATATAATATTAAAATAAACACAAAAAAACTAGTTACAACATAACCTTAATTTAAATAATAGAAACATTTACTTAAACAACATAATGGCGTCCCAAATATTTTGTAGTAATTTAAATAATGCATCTAACTACAGTTCTGTTGTTCGGCTACCAATTGATATAATCGCTTTATAAAAAATAACTACCGTTGTCTATGAAATTATACAACTATTTAATACTAGGGTCATCGAAGCTTATAACATATGGATGTCAGAAATTCAAGGGGCAGATACAGGCAGAATAAATTCTGAAAACTGGATTTGTTCTGCGTCAAATTGAGTTGAAATTAATAATGTTTAAAGTTAAGAGCGTTTATACCTTATGAGTGGCAACTTCGCAATTTAGTGTCATATTTCGTGGTTTTCAATTTTCATCATTTAATCGGAGCTTATTTTAAAAATCTGTTTAATTAACTTTTTAGAATTACGTGAGTGTTTAAAAAGTAAGTAACCGTAATGCTTACAGTTATTTTACAATGAAAATAACGCCCTGCAAGTTTCCAATGTATTATTTGCATATAAATAGAACTGTAAACGCAACGATTTCTTACCTTTTACACAGTTTTCACATAATTCTAAAAAGTTAATTAAACAGATTTTTTTAAATATAGCTCCGATTAAATGATAAAAATTGAAAACCACGAAATATGACACTAAATTGCGACGTTGCCACTCATAAGGTATAAACGCTCTTAATCAAGTTTGCAGATATGATAATTCAAACTGATAGTTGTTTTTGCAATCTATTACCAAGAGCTTCCATTTAGTAGTAGGAAGGTTTATTTATGTGTCCATCTCAGACCAAATAAAATAATCAAGACGTAACGCTGTCAACAGTTACGAGAGGCCGGTTTTGTAAACATGTGTGCACGTAGTGAGGCGTAGTTTAGTTGTAGATTGGGTTGTAAATATGTGCGTGTGAGTGTGTATGCACAGAGCAAGGTGTAGTTTTGCAGGCTTGCTTTTTTATTGGGTTTGGGGTTTTAGTCAGTAAGAGTCTGACACTCCCTTCCGCTCCACCCAGAGCGGGAGGGGTCATTAGATGATTTCCCATCCTCAAAAAAAAAAAAAAGAGGCCGTATTATAATAAACTAGCAAACCAAACCAAACTACCAACCTACTCGACAAAATGTTTCATGATATTTTTAAGCAAAGATTAACTACTTACTTCAAAACACGCAACAAAACAATGATCATGATTGTTGTTATTTAAATAACTTACTTTATGTAGATTGCTATTTTAAAATAACTGCGAAACATTTTAATTTATTATCATCTGTCTAGTCTTTTTCCAACTAATTTGGGGTCGAAACAAAACACAACAAACAACACAAAACATGTATGCTCTTGTTATTTTGTATTGTACCATATTTTTATACCATGTTTTTAAGCAGTTAGAGTGGAAATCTCTACCTGCGTCTGTGTTTCCGAACGCATACAACCCTAATCTCTTCAAAGTGGGAGTGAGCAGGCTTCTTCTGAGTAAGCTCACTCCATCGTCGACTATGTCTCTGTCACCACTAACCTAGACTAGAGTCAAGAGCAAACCCATCTTAAATAAAAAAATATAAAATGTTACTCTATTCTATTTGGTCGGATTCGGATTTGACCTCCACAGCCCAGTTACTGTGTAATACGATACAAAAACAAAACACAAAGTAAAACATTTTAAATTATCAAATAGACAATAATAAAAAATCAAACGAGTATCAAGTAGTTAGGATTATGATTTTTTGAGAAATAGTTAACTAAGTAATCCGATTATGCACTGAAAAAAATACTTTAACAGTTATAAATGACTTATAGCTGTTACAGCCCTACCATCCCTAAAATCGAACAATTTTCTATTACAACCGGATGTAAGAGACCATTATGGCCTCAAAAAACGCACTTCCGCTCTTAAAACTATGTGACACGAATATAAATGGAAGAATTAAAATTAATCGCTTGGATTTTTCAACCCTGATCTGTGCTATTTGTGGTTGAAAAAAAAATTAAACCCTTTATCTATGGTTGCAGGAGCGCGCGAAATGTTATGTCAGCGTGACATTTGAACAAAATGGCGACGATTAGGATGAAAAAGTGATGGATATATTTTTATAAAATGTAACGACTATTATGTTTTAATTTATTCTAGGCACATATTCGCTGTATATCATTCTTTTTAATCCCGGAATGATAGAGTATTTGTTTAGAGTAATTTTGGCACGCGCATTTTCCCATCGTTTCGGTATCATCAGACTGATAAACCTAGACAAGTTTTGGAGAGAGAAAATAGATGTATACATAGTAACAAAATCCTTCTACTTATTTTCCTTTTACTTGGATGAAGTCAGTTGCCAATTTCAGCATAATACTGTTGAAATGGACCCAGTGCGCGTTGGTGGATGTCAAATGTCTTATAATTTTTGGTTCCACAAAATTCCATATCCCTCCAGACGTTTTCCTTCGCCGTTTTAATAGGAATAGTGACAAAGTTAAGTTCTATAACTTGCAGGTAAGTAGATATTGCTCTGCACCACTGCTCCGAGTGGGAGTTAAGTAGTCTATTTAAAAACCAAATACCTATTTAATCAACAGCTGAAATCCACGTAGAAGCTATTGATTAAACGTTTGGCTATATATTGTGACTAATAAAAACTTTAGAGCCTCCGTAAAAGTCTGTTTACATAGCCACATGGTCTAACAAACACAGTCTTACGTAAAACAGATGTTACTAATAGATAAACGCATTTTATTTTACATTAACTTCGTGTCTAAATGCTAATAAGTTACGTAGATATGTCGATAAAATAGCAACGGGTGTAGAATGTTGTTTTTCATGAGATAGACAAGCTTTTTTGTTATTTGCCTGTACCTAAATATACAGTAGCACATGGTTCTAGAATGTTCGCTAGGTGATCAAGGGGGAGATTGTTATAACTCACTGGTGGTATGCTAGGCAACAAGCCTACTCGACCAGAGTTAATGAATACTGGGAAGACTACCATATTTTGAGGAAATCTCTTGAGCCATGGCCTACGGATATAAAGACATACGAGTACCCCGCCGTACTGAACTACTGACTGTGTTTCTAACTCATTAGTTCTAATCCATGGCTAAAATCTACTACTGTCTATTAGCAATTAATATGGATCAATGCATCACGTGTCTTCTTCTGTCATACATCTCGATGAGCACTTCCTTTCCAGCCATATTATCTTTCTCACAATCCTTCGTTTCATTGGTCGTCCTCCACTTTTGTAGCTAATTTCATACTCTAAATTTTTCTCCCAACATCTAAAAAAACAAATCAATAATATTCTCAACTAAATAAGACTAATTAACTAGTAACAGAACTAGTTAGGACGTGCGACTCGCTCGAAATCCGCGACGTGACTGATTGGCGATAGCGCGGATTAGCAACGTGTGAGGTCCGCTAGCGCCAGCGTTCCACGTTCCGTATTTGAATTTGAATAATTCCAATTTATTGGCAGTTTACAATAAATGTTTTTTTATTGTGAGAGGTCGTTAGTGGCGGAATGGTGGTAGATAAAGAAATGAGGTATCAAACGTGAGCCTTTTTTTCAGCGAAATACGTTGTGTCGCTTTTTTAACTTGCCATAGGATTATTGTTTCGAAAGAGTTTTACTTTTTGAGAAATTTTCTCTTAAAGTAAAACACGAGTTCTCAAACACGAGCCTCATCTACCTAGCCTCTTCCCACCTATATTGGGGTCGGCTTCCAGTGTATGCGGATGCAGCTGACTATCAGTATTTTACATAGAGCGACTGCCTATCTGACCTCCAAACCCAGTTAATAGGTAATTCGATACCCCCTGGTAAAACTGGTTGTCAGATAGTCGGGCTTCTGACGACCCGTAACGACAGCCAAAGATCCACGTATAACAGCCGGGTCCAACGGCTTAGCAAGCTTTCTGAGGAGCTTTAACCCATCCACGGACCTACCGCGGCAAGCGTAGCTTAACCTTATCGATCACCCGTGCGGCTGTTATGACTTAGCGACGAGAATAAGAATAAGAAATTTTATTTGCCTGAAACTTATAAAATAATTAGTAAAATAATAATAATATTTAATTATAATTAATTTTATTTGAGTTTTTTTCAGTCTGAAACATGTCTGAACATGTTTCAGACATGTTATCAATTTTATTTGCACATACAGAATTAAAATAGCACATGCACGATCTTAAGTTAGAGTGGCTCACGACATGTCTGCCATATCTCATGGCGTGCAAATATTTTACTTACAATTATAAGTAAATATTGAATCAATGATTTTTATATTTTACATTAAATATCAGTCACAGTTAGACAAATTTCTTATATTCAATCATTTAAATTATCCAATTAATTATTATTATTTTCCTTGTCCACTATTACAGATTACAATTCTCACAATGAAGATGTTCATCACTTCGGGCACACTAGGCATTCAATCATATTAACAATTATTATAATATATGCATATTTAGGTTCTCCACTACTAAATGACCGTAATTACTACAATGTTAGATATTTATTTATTTGTAACAATCACCAGGAGTCGTTTAAATATTCTGTAATACTATAATACCTATGCTTTTTGTGCCAAAAACAATTTCATTGTTTGTTTAATTTCCAAGTCCCTATCAATTTAAAAAAGACTAGGTCCGTACTAGCCAGCCAGAAGTTATGTATTTGGTAGATAAAAGTTTAGTTTGTTCAGAAAAAATTGTAAACTGAAGAATCCTGCTTATCCTACAAAGCGTAATAAAAATGTATTTCGTTGTCTATTAAAAAGTCTCCAACGCTTCCCGAACACTAAACTGGCAACTTTAGAAAAAAACACAATCGTTCCGAAATTCAAAATTCAAAAAAGTCGTTACTATTCTTCCGTAGATGTTTATCAACGCGCCTAATGGCCCATTGTTACGGGTGCATTCCGAGTTTTTCTAAACAAATTTTAATTATGGCAATTTTTACTGAACGCGACCATAGATACTGACGGCCGTTTGATTGCTTTGTCTTCTAAGTTCAAATGTTTGTTTAAATTCTGATACGGTTGAGTAGGACATTATTCAATGACACTGTTTTGGTTCGGGAGTTAAATGTCACCGAAATTGAGTCTGATTCAGTCTGATTTCGATTCACGGTTCAGAACATTTATGCGCCCAATATTAATGAAATTTATGGAATTAGTTAGGGCCACATACGACACAATTAGATGTTATTCAGTCGCTGTTAAGTTCTGACTAGTACCAAAAACATAAATGAGAGATAAAAAAAAGGCTAAATGAATGAATTCTGTTTAATTTGATTATTTTCACAAAGGATTTTTTTCAGTTGCATTCCCAGGACTGAAGCTTCGCCGGTGTTTGGTTACATAGGCTCTCCTACACCCAATACTGTCGTTAACTAAGTTTGGAAGGATTGGATACATCAAATGTCATCCTGCTACAAAATAACAGTCATAGTATTAAAAATAAAATCACACGCCAATTCACAATCCCATACGATCAACAAGTCTGCAAGTTCTTTATCGCGCGTCGCTTCACATTTGAAATAAGAACGTCTGCTCGGCTCACATCGGTGTTCTCTTATTTTGAATTTCGACTGCAATATTTCACGGTTATAAAATGGCGTAGAGTATCAACTCTACGCCTTTTTTTATTTCGTTTATGACGTTTTGGTGATTCTTTGGTTGCACAGATAGATAGCCAGAGATGGGCGAGGTTCTTTTTTATTTTTTTATAGTGGCCTAGAAGCTACCAATGCCTATAGACCTTCGTAGAAACCTTGATAAAAGCTAGAGTCTTTGTAATTATTTTATTCTTAGCTCTTTCTCTTTCCCCATAATTTTTGAATCGGTTTTTAACCTACTCACGAAAATGCAGCTGGAAATTTGTATTTTTTCCCGAAATTACTCAATATTGTCCGTTATTCTAGATTCCATATTAGTTGGGAGGTAGTATGAGATAAACATATGATCTTAACACATAGTTAATTACAATATTATGCTTCATAAGGTAACACAGCCTCAAATCTTGCTTAGCTTCTAAGAACGACAATATTTTTTTTCAAAACGACTCCGTTTCTTGTTTTCAATTCAAATCTCCAATTTCCAAATTCGGTAGGACATTAAGTATCGGGACCTCTCATTGGTGCGTTTAAAAAAGGAACACTCTTTTTTTAAAGCAACGACATTAAGTTACGGAGCCTAAGGATTCTTTATATCACGCGGTCTTTTTAAAATGCATTTACTTAATTGAGTTTTTTTGTTGTTTTATTTTTTTCTTCTGGAGATAACAATTTATTTTTGGGTTTGGTTAGGTACCGGCCTTTTGTGAGACTTAAATATTTGAATCTTAATTTTGTGAATTATGTTATGTACGTTGATGTTTATCTTTCGAATTTGCGGTTGGATTTGGTGCTAACAGTTTCGTTAAAAATAATTATGAAAAAGAATTCTAAATAGTGAATTTCATCTTGCTTTGTTTCAGCCCTTATCAAACTGAAATAGAACCATATTGTAGATAAACGTGCTTCATATATTTTTATAAGGGAAACAGCCAATAATTAGTCTTTCAGACCCATTATTCTTTTCTTTCAGCATCCCCCAATCCTTAGGGGGAGGTACATGTCCTGCAGCAGATATGCTTCAGCTGTAAAAATAATGATTATCCTCAACAAAACAAAGCTCATGTGGGTACCTAATGACCACTCCAAATTTTGGTCAACTAGCTTCAACTTTCTGACGTCTGTGCCTGTAAATGGTTTAATTGAAATTAATCGATTGAGGTTGAGTTTATAACTATGGAAGAGAACCATGACCCGCAATTGATAGACAGTATGACGCTCAAGAATAGGCAGGACCAAACTGGCGACATCGGACGGAAAAACGCTGCAGAATTTCGCTCCAATGTCGCAAGTTAAAATAATCCGAAAGTCCGTCACGGTTAGTGCAATTTCGCGGTTTTCAACGCAGATTTATCCCCAATTTTAAACCCTCAAAATCGTTGTCGTTTCGTATTCGTCCTCGTTTTCGTCTTAGCCTTTTACGACACCCACAACTTGATATAGTGTGGCCTATCATAGCGTTGAACCTCACGCTACCTGAACCAGCTTTTACGGAAGAAAAACTTGATGATAGATACTACACACAAAATAGAGATAAAAGTGCTCTGTGAAGACGATTAGTTGCGGTACGCAGTTTTTATGTAAATCCCACGAGTTTCTGATAATCATTAGGCGGTTGGTTCCGTAGTTTAAAATTGTTGTAGATTTTTATCAATGTCACTCATAGGGAAAATGTGACTGAAAAACTTAGTTACGGTCGGAAACTGTTAAAACTGTAAAACATACTTAAGTAAATTTTGTGTGAAGATTACATTGTTGTAATTGTAATTATAAGGTTGTATCGTTTTAGTTATAAGTAATTTTGTATTAATGTATAGGGTAATTGTTAGTAATAGTTGTTATTTAAAATAGTTAATATTATAAGTAGTTCTATCTATCGCGTTAGGTTCCAAAACCTGTAATGATAGTATAAGAGTTTTTTTTTAAATAAATAAATAATTTAAGTAAATTAATTGTTTCTCTATTTGTACCTTAAAGTTTTAGATTTCAAACTGTTTATTATTAGTCACTAATTGTATTTTTGGGCAATGAGTTTCATCTCCTTTACTATTCAAAAGTGCCTGTAATTGAAATAAATACTTTTAGTTGAGTTTAAACGTAGGTTCTATGTGGGTGTATGTGTAGGTATGTGTGTGTGTTAGTGTGTGTGTATATGTGTGTCGTCTAGACAACAAGTTAGCAGGTCGGTTACTACTATTATATTTCTATTTATACATTATTATATGCAAGTAAAACAGGATTTTAGGCATTGGTTTCTGAAACTGATCTGTCTAGCCACTTCCCAGCTATGTTCGGGTTTTACATGGAGCGACTGCCTATCTGACCTCCACAACCCAGATACTGGGTAGCAAAATACCCCTTGGCAATATTGGTTGTCGGGCTTCTGACGACCCGTAACGACTGACAAAGATCTACGAATAACAGCCGGGACCAACGGCTTAACGTGCTTTCCGAGGCACGGAGGCAAACGTTGCTTAACTTTAAAGATAATTCTTGTGGCTTCTATTCTTTAGCCACGACCCCCACTGAAACTCTACACTATCAAATATTTGAGATATTTTCAAAATTCAGAGAATTTTACTTAAAACACATTTAATTTATTTATTTATTTAACACTTTAAGCAGACAAATGTACAGAGGCGGACTTAATGCCATAGCCATTTACTACCAGTCAACCTTTGGGTGATGCAGAGACAAACAGTGGTAGGTGCAATTTATAATGATAATTTAGGATTAAATAATTTTAAATATATAGACACGTTTAAACTTGCTTAGTCTGTAAATACATATAATATATATACCTAATTATATATAACACAACAACACACAACACATAACACACATAACAACAACAACACATAACACAACACATAACATAACACAAACATAACATAACAAACAACAACAACAACAATTATAACATTTTGACTTCCTATACCTATCGTCCTATTCTCGATTAAAAAGTTCCTAAAAGCGAAGGATTTTAAATATCATATACATTTCAAGGTACCCTAATAATATAGTCGCCCTATAAATAAAATCATTACTTCGTCTGTCTGTGCGTCTGTGTGCGTGGTCTCGGAAACTAAATTATCACATTTGTTAGAACCCGAAACTTTTATACAGGGTGTTGGGAATTACATTGACATATTTATAAAGCCAGGAATGGTTACCTTATTGAGGATGTTATGATGTGACGCGTTTATGGCTAGATGTATGTACGTAAACGGAGCAAAAGGGATATGTAAGGATCGTAGCAGGAAGCGTTCTGTCGTTGCTGCCTACCCCCATGGGAAGACGGCGTGAGTTTATGTACCTATGTATGTGTGAATGGTCAATCCTAGTTAATTTAGACTCAAGGGCAGTCAAGGGTTTAGGTCCACTTGAAATGAGTTAAAATACCTTTAACTATAATGTTATGAAGGAACATAAATTTTACCAAAATGGCATAGGTAGGTACAGATAATTTGTTGACAGCCAAATGTGATACTTTTCTTACACTTCGCGATCCATAGGTACACTCACGAGCATAAAAATACAGGGTTATTGGTAAAACCCTATCAACCTCTTAAGGGGTCATTGTATCTACTCCTCATTATGAACAATTATTATTATATAATTACTTAATTACTATAATAAATATTATTTATTTATTTTTCTTTTAGAGAAAGCTTACAGACTAATAACAAACTTAATTATCATTTGCTAATTACAATCTAAATGTCCTATGTGTTAAATTCTTCGTACCTTTAAAGCCAAATTGTGTATTTTTACAAATCAGTTTTTTTGTAAGTGGTGGTACAACAATGTTCCTATTATGTTACCTCACGCCTAACGCAATCATGCCATAGTTCTAATTAACCCATTCCTCGAATAATAACTACCTACATTTACCTGAAATACTTTGCACTATCAAAAGTCTTACTACCGCGCCTTGTGCGAAGAAAAACAACAAAATTACCGGTTTAAAACACGAACACTCTGTATATAAAAACAATAATCACCAAAGCACACCGCCCATGCACTCCGATATAATAAAAAAAACATTCGTTGTCTCCTTCTAACACACGCTAATAGCTATACTTGTCTCCTTCTCACCCAAAATGGTAAAGAAATTAATAAGTTATATGGCCAGAATTTCTTGAGCTCTGGTCCTGAGGGTAATGTTTTAGGTAAGGGGTCAAGTAAAGTTGGGTTCGGGCCTATTTTCTAGCAACTATGGCATACATAATAATTTACTCGAAGTAGGTGAAATAATAATTATCTTTCGGCTCATTTTGGCCTTTTTTGGTTTCGAAATTAAATGTAGGGTGACTGTTTTGTGTGGAATATTGGGATAAAGGGCGGTGGTAGAGGTTTTGACTGGAATATTTTGTAGTTTTTCTGATGATTGATTACCTATTATTTAGGTATTGTATTAATAAAATACATAAACAAAGCATCAAACTTGTGTTCTCCAAAAGGTTAAAAAAATGAACCTACATAGGTAGGTTATTTTTTTATTTATTTATTATTATTATATTAGTAGAATATAATAATAATAAATTCATTTCATTCAGAGCTAGTCCATAAGCATACATGTGAAATTATTAGATAAATATTACAAAAGTCATCATTAAAAACATTATAAATTACAATTTTACAATAACAAAAATATTAAAGTACCTACACTATTTAATTGTATATTTGATCTTAGTCTAAATTTAGGTTTGGATCCGGTATGTTCAATATGCAGCCTGGTCCAGTACCGCATTATTGGGCAATCCAGATCTAGATCCACCCCCCATGCGAACAGCTGAAGGTCGCGGTTCGAACTACCTCGCATACGGCGCATCAGGAACACAACTCTCTTGCGAATAATGGCCGCATATCCATCTATATTTGCGGCCGCAAACATACCTGACGCGGTACCTATAGTACTTAGGTACATTTATTTTGCCAAAGGTCATTGCTCAGGAATAAATTTGTGCTAATAAAATAATATTACAACTCATTATTTTTTATGCACATAATCTGCAAATATGAGATGTCTAAATACAATCTCCCCAGACACGGTAAATTTTCCCGTCGATCGAAAATCTATTGCACCCTGCATTTGAAACTGTCTTCAGTCGTGAAACCAACAAGGACGTGCAGGTCAAAAGCCTCTTTTCATGCAGAGAAAGAACGAATATTGACCACCACGCTTGCACAATGCGTGTTGGCGATTTCAGACTTTGAAGTTTCTAGAGATTCCTGAGGATATTTTTCTTTCTTGTGATTCACCAATAACCGACGGCACGATTGGCGCAGTGGTTAAGTGATTGACTGCTGCGCTGCGTGTCGTGGGTTCGATTCCCGCACGGAATAAATATTTGTATGACTTACAAGTAGTTGTTCTGGGTCTAGCTGTTTGGGTATGTGACTTTAATGTTGGTAAACGCACTCACAATACAGGAGAAATTCCTAGTGTGGGGTAACCTTAATAAACGACCACTGCCAACCATAGTTAGGCATATTATGACATTTAAAATGTTAGACGAGTGCTAGACTAGTTCTAAACCTACTGTTTAGGAAACAGGTTCATAAATCACCAGAGTCGCTATGCAAAAGCTTTATTAAAACATGCCTATTGATCGGCAATCATTGTCAAGATGTTCTACAACGTTAATAATACCTATTTCTATCCCAAAAAATTAACAAAACAAGCCCTTAATCCTTCATGGTCACCATACTTTAGCGTCAGCCATCTTGGATTTTTTCCCTCCAAATAATAATGGCGGCAATCTGTAGCCGCGGGATGACTTCATATAATCTATGGTCGGCCCGATGACTCTATATTATCTATGTCTTTTTTTTTCCAGCCATGAAATTATTAGGCAATATATTATTTTCATGTGGGAATTAGAGAGGGATGTGGAATGCAAGGTGCTTGTCATCACGAATGAGGAATCTAATGAAGGAAATAGAAATGTCTTATATACGTTAAAGTATGTTGTATTGTATGTAGGTATGATAGGTAGGCCATCAGCGTTGGAAAGGCGAGAGAGACTGGCCGTGGGTCTGATTAAAGTAAATGGATTAGTTTAAGTTAGTATTATTGTGACCATTATGTCGGGCTGAAACCAAAATTGTTCGGAAAACACCAAAAAAATCGTCAAAATCCCTTTTAGCGCCTGAACGCTGACAAATGAAACAGGCTAAAAACGCTGAAGCACAACAATTTTCGTTAATTTACACAAACACCATCTCAATTCGCTACAATTTCAAGTCTCTCCCAAGCCAAAAAAAACGCCTTAAAAATAATCGCATCACCACACAATTGAGACCGATTCAAATATTTTGACATATTTACAACAAAAGCATTAAATTTATCGTTTTTCGGTGACTTTTGAGGCGGCAACCTTTAAACGTCAATAGAATCCTACAATCCTACCTGTGTGTGACTCCCCCATATATCACGGTAATAGTCTGGCGGTGACTTTAAGCCTGGGTGGTCGCAAAGTGACAAAATACTACAAAGGACCAAGTTTTTTTTGGTAAAATATTGCACTTTTTGGTCCTTTTTTGTCGATGGTAATTATTTTGATAAATTAATTGTGGTTCGCTGATGTTTGAGTGGGCGGTTTGTTTTGGGTGTGCTTTAGCAGATTGCTAGTACTGATATGCTTTTTCATCTACATTTTTTCGCCAGCGATATCTTCTTATTTTTATAAAAGTTATTTTTAGAATACTGCGTTGCCTTAACGAAATGCTCACAGAAAAATCACTCGCAAATACTAAACTACCTAGTATTTATATTCACCGCAGGACGAACTTAAGAGAACCAGAAACCGCTAAGCAGACAATTATTCTAAAACTAGCTTCTTCTTGTGACTTCGTCCGTGTGACATTTCTTGTCCCCCCCCCCCCCCCCCCCGTCGCATCACATCGCCCCCCCGCGCTATACCTACTTCGTTTTCGCTTAGCGTTCTTTCTGCTCAGCTCCTAATGGTCAAAGCGTGATGTTAAAGCCTCCTTCCTCAAGAATTGGGCTATCAAATGCTGAAAGAATTTTCTAAATCGTTTCAGTAGATCCAGAGATTACCCCCTACAACCTCACAAACTAGCTCTTTATAATAATAGTCTAAATAGATAATAATAATAAGAATCTAATCAATTTTATGAAACTCGCTTTATATGTTCTGTGCACGTAAAACATGATTAAATATTATGTTTTCACAGACTTCAACAATGTGGCAAGAACGTGGCGGGTCTAACTCCGCACTCTACCTGCTTGAAAGATCTCTGCTCTCTTCTATCATAGCTGCGGGTGCGGATAATGGTCGATAAGAATTAATTGAAAATCTATTAATATCGACCATAAAACACATATTACGAGTGGTGGTCGAGGTGGTGCTTATCCCTGTAAGCTAAACGGAATATCTATTATCTTCTCTTACCGCAAATAAAATGCATTTATGATTATTTTTGTCGAGGAGTTGCACTTTCTTTGCACTATTGTTTGAGGCCAATTTTTATACAAACAAATTTCATTATTTTGCTTTAATGGACGGTTTAACAGGAATACCTACTGGTAATATGCAACCAGAATTGCTGGTCTTCTGTACAAAAATAAAATTATGTTTTTTCCTTTTTTGTGTACGTTCAAAACGTCTCCTAATTCGCGTGATCCCTGTACTTATCCTGCTCCATATTGTGTTGACCACAGCGACATCTGTCGGCCGCTGACGTAATTACAGATCATTTTGTTGCATTACATAGTCATGTAGACTAAGTGTCGTGTTATGATGGCAGGTGATTTTTAGAGATCTTTGAATGTTTTTGGTGATAATCCTTTGGTAAGATTACTGGGTAGATACCTAGATTGGGTGTCGAATTGCGTAAGGCAGAACACTGGATGGTATTGTAGTAAAACTTTAGAAAAATAAAAAACTTTTTGAACAAAAACAAAACCTACTTCCAAAAAAAGAAAACACTACAAAGTGAAAAATAACTTTAATTTCGGAAGTCGGTGGAAAAAACTAAAATACAGATCCAAAGATGTCGGGTTTTTTTTTGTTAAAAAGTTTTTTATTTTCCACTTCTTAGCTGTGGTACCTACCTACCCCACACCAATTCGAAAACGATCATCTTACACGTCCACGTCCGTTTAAAGGATTTTTTTTTTATTTAAAAATAATTTATTGTTGATTTTTTAAAACCGCTCAACCAATTTCGATAAAATTTAAATGGAACCACACGGGAAGGACCAGCTTTGAAATAAAAAAAGAATCATTAAAATCGGTTCACCCAGTCGAAAGTTCTGAGGTAACAAATATATAAAAATATATATAATATACCTACCTACTGTCGAATTGAGAACCTCCTCCTTTTTTGAAGTCTGTTAAAAACAGCGGCCCATGTCTGCCGGGTGATCTACTGAAAAAGCTGATCAATTGATTGTTTATGGTAAATATTATAATCTTCCTCTTCTTATTTTTTTAAGTATAATCAACCTCTTCTGTGCTAAGGTATGAGTACCTACCTAGTGTATTGTGCTGACTACTGGTTCGCTTGTTACCTTCTGAGCTGTGTGGAGTTAAGTTTTATACTTAACGTAACGTACCTACTTGTTGACAGGCCTACACTGTCCTCCCATAAGTACCTATAACACTGTAATTTGGCAATATTGTAAAAGAGTAACCGTGAAGTTTCTTGCCGGCTCTTCTCCATAGGAAACTACCAATTGGAACCGTGCTCCTAGCTTCTGACGTTTCTTAAGTGCCCATGTAGGTTTAGGTATGTATATTGTAGGTTATCTTTGATAAATTTAAAAGCATGAATGTTCTTTTATTGTTTTCATGATTTTGTTAGATTTAATGTTTTTTATTTTTATTGTTTGTATTTCCTGTGCGAGTCCCAAATAAAATATTTTTCTTTCTTTCTTTTCTTTATATTAAATAAAATATTTTTGAATTTGAATTTATGTCGACTCCGTGGGTCTGCGGTCACCAAATTCATAATTTACCTCCATTGACTAGGCAAGATAATAAATATGCCAATTGAATCCTGAATACAAATGAGACATGCAGTTCTATGAGCTAAATTCAAATCCTGACTGAAACTCAGTAAAGAAATAAAATTAGGACGGAACCTCAAACTTAAGTCCTTAACTTGACCGCAAAACAAACTTTCTGTCCGGAAGGAATGACCCAATTCCTCATGTCCATCTGTTGACCACAGTCCACTCAAGAAATTATACACATTAGTCTATTCTTTGTATTGTTGAATAAATACAAGGTTTTCATAATTATGCTGGACAAAGAATCGAAGCAGGAAGTAACTTAATGTTACTTAGTTGTAGTATAAAATTATGGTAAAGTTCGATTTTGAGTTGTGTTCAATTGCAATTCTTAAACAAAATTATTTTGAAAGCTGACCAAAATAATATCTTTGAAGACTTAAACCATACTTATAATATCCATTATTTGTTTCTTTCCATATTATTATTATTTTAAAATAACTAGGCCCCTACCCTATCGGGTACAGGGTCCAAGCTACCGGCTGTCAGGGCTCTAGAGAGAGGGACCTCCTAACAATACGCGCCGTGTCTAGAACTTTCAACTCAACTCAAAGCATTTATTTCACATAAACCAATTACAGGCACTTTTTAATTGTCAAGGTGTCCGGTCGGTCAGTCAGAAAGATGAAACTAGTTGCCCATTCCAAAGCGTAGTAGGTACCTATGGAGAAGAACGGGCAAGAAACTCCATGGACACTCTTTTAAATCAAAATATTGTTACAAAATAGTGGTTAGGTACATAATTCATGTTGAAATTATACATGTGAGGACGATGTAAAAAGCGTCCATAATAAAAAGATAAAAACAATTCAGGAATCAAAATAAGCCGTGACAGCTAAGACATGACCAGTGCCTACTGACGGCGCCCGTTCACGAACATGACATTTATGCATCAGCACTATTCAGCTCAACCATTTTGAAGGGAACTCAGATTCAAGCCATATTGATCCAGCTACCTAAGAAGAGCTTCCTCAGGTGTTAGGCTAAATAGATATCCCTCATGCAGACAGACTCGTTTTCCAAGTAAAGATGCTGCATTTTTTTGGGGTGCCTTCAAAAGTAACCCTCCATGAGAGGTGATATTTGAATGCACCAAGATTCGAAGCCCCTTTGACACTCAGCTCCTATATCACCTTGCTGAATGCTTACTATTTCACTCACGTCATAAAATATCCTCTCTAAGTTATAACAGCTAAGTTATAAATAGCTCTAAGTTATAACAGTCGCTTAGGTCGATCGATCAGGTTAAGCTACGCTTGCCGTGGTTGGTCCGTGGATGGGTGACCATCTTTATATACCGAGACTCCTCCCTGCCTTGGAAAGCACGTTAAGCCGATGGTCGGGTGTCATTCGTGGAGCTTTCACAGTCGTTGCGGGTCGTCAGAAGCGAAAAAGTGTGACAACCAGGGGGTATCACCCAGTTATTCGGTTGTGGAGGTCAGACAGGCAGTCGCTCCAAGTAAAATACTGGTATTCAGTTGCATCCGGTGAGTTTTGGACGTTTGGCACGGTTGGCGCAGTGGTTAAGCGATTGACTGCTGCGCAGCGTATCGCGGGCTCGATTCCCGCATGGAACAAATGTTTTTATGACCCATAAGTAGTTGTTCCGGGTCTGGCTGTTTGTGTATGTGAGTTTAAATGTTTGTAAACGCACCCACAATACAGGAGAAATTCCTAGTATGGGGTCAGGGTTTCAAAAAAAACATACAGTCAGATCATTCGTAAGATATTCTTATGTTGTGCTGATACGGAGAACTTCTTCTCTCGTATCGGCACAAAAATTAAAAGAAAAATTAGATTTATTTGTTTTCTTCTTCATAAAATGTATGTGTATCAACGTGGTATCAACAATCTGTGTGCTGCGTTCTAATCGATCTATCTCCTAGTGAAGGTAAAGTCATAGTCAGTCTTAATAGCAACAATAGTCCAGTCAGAGTAGATATGACCCACTTTATTAATAATATGGCGCCATTATATGACATGAAAGACAGCCAAATTAATCGCACGTATCGTTGCGGTGTTTTGAAGGTAATAATTTAATTTAAACGTATATCAACATCAACACCAGGTGTTTTGGTTCCGTTCCAAGTCGCAATTATGTGGCATTATGGAGGAAGATTTATGTCACACAATAACACTTCAGAAAGAACGTTTCCCTGAAATGTGCCCTAAAATTACGATGAGACCATAAAAAAGCTTCATTAGTACCTAATTACTAGGTTTACTAGGACTCAATTTAAATTAAAGGCTTTATTCATTAATTTGTCTGTTTGTAGTTTTGAAACGGTTTATTATTTTAATTACTGACCCGCTTGCAAGAAGAATATTTTAAATATTAAGGATACATTTTTGCATATTACAAAATGGTTAGCGCCATCTAGTATCGAAAAGCATAACTATTTTTTAAATATGTGGTTGTGCTGCCATCTAGTATCTAGTAGCAATCAGTATACAGGCATTTTACACCAAGATTAAGTTGTCTAAAGTTGTAAGTAGATCATCATCTTCCTGCCCTTATCCCATTTTACTTGGGGTCGGCGCAACACGTTTTCTTCTTCCATTCTCCCCTGTTAGACGTCAAGGCATCATCTACTCCCTTTTCACTCATATCATTTCTCACACAATCCATCCATCTTTTCTTTGGCCGTCCTCTTCCTCTCCCTCCATCAACATTCATACCCATCACTCTCTTAGTCACATGAGTGTCATCCCTCCTCATCACATGTCCATACCAAGACAGTCGATTCCCTTTCACTTTTTCTGTCACAGGCGCTACTTTCAAACTTCCTCTTATATACTCATTCCTTACTTTATCCATTCTTGTCACTCCACACATCCATCTCAACATCCTCATCTCCGCTACATGTAATCGTTTTTCATCCATCTTCTTCACAGCCCAGCATTCCGATCCATACAATTGTAAGTAGATGACGCTGATTTATAATTTGGTAGAATGCGTACAGCGTCATCTGTTGTTGCAGCTTTAAATTATTATGTGCTTCCATCTCTTCGCTTGTTACGGAACTAGCGCATGGTTTGATTATTCAGACGGAGCATTTGTTTTTAACAAGCGAAAGATGGCTCCGATACAAATTTATTAAAATAACATATTATTTAATGAGCTTTTCTTGAGCCACAGAACTAACATCAACCCAAAAGATAATTATTTTTGTGATGAAAACATTAGCCACTCAGCAACTTGAAACGGGACTGATTGCTAAGAGTACGGACTTATTCAAGGTTTTTGTATCCTTTACGGATCTACTGGGCTTTTACAAATAAAACATTCAAACATGTAACATAAAATATATATTTCTTACTGCCTAAATACATAATTATATGATAATAAACTATTTTTAAGTCTAAATCGCCACGCGGGCGCCATGTGAGCCGTAAAATCAAGATTTACACAAATTCCACGCAGTGATAAACGGAATGATTAAAATACTTAATTTAATTTTAATAATCACAATAATCAATGCCTCTATATAACGATTAGTAATAAGCTTTTTATCTACATACATACATTAATTTATTTATTTAATACAATAAAAATGTATTCATTTTCTTTAAGGATACTTAGGCTGATCTAGCGACAGTATCTTTTAGCTTTTAAAGGTAAAAAAGAGAGCTTATTTAATTTTGTTTACGGTTGTAAGTAAGTAGATGTGATTATGATGTCAAAATTATACAATAATCACTAAAACACCAAGAAAAAGTGATTAAAAATATTTTTTATATTATGTTCGACAAAAAAATAAGAACTCGGCTTTAGGAAGTTTATAATAATAATAATAATATGGGACAACATCCACACAAGGTCTACAGGTCCCGAACTAGGTAGAGCCTGTACTACGGTAACCTGATGACTGATATACGTACTTATATACATAAACACACCCAGACACAGGTCAAACAGATATGCTCATGCACACAAAATCATGGCATGTCATGGCCCTAATTACAGCAGTCCTTTTTTAGTATGATACAGGTTGTCATCGACACGCTAACTGTAACGATATATTCTAGATTATTTCTTACGCTGGGGACAGCGTGAATTTCTCGTCGGTCATCAAAAAATAATCTGCTGTTTCATAGAAAAGTGCATCACATACGCGGTCAAAATGTATGGAACAGCTAATATTTTGTTTTAACCGACGAAAAATTTCAACGCAGGGGATTCACAAATCACTGTACTCATCAATCACTGTGATCATGGGATCATGTACCTACTGCATCCACAAACTTGTGAGTCGATGACCCTGTCACCCTGTACAGTATAGAAGGTCAAGATATCTCTTATCTGTAAGATTTGTCCCATAGACAGTGCAGAGTTGCACTACAAAAACGTCTTCTGAAACTCGACCCCTAGAACATTGGTTTCCTGAGAAAATGGTGAACGGTCCCACAATAAGGACTGACCAAATACATGGCGTTTTTGACACCTTAAAAGCGTTTATACCTTAAGAGTGGCAACGTCGCAGTTTAGTGTCATATTTCGTGTTTTCAATTTTTATTATTTAATCGGAGCTTTATTTAAAAAATATGTTTAACTAACTTTTTAGAATTAAGTGAAAGTGTTTAAATAATGTAATGCTTACAATTATTTTACTATGAAAATAACGCCCAGCAAGTTTCCAATGTAATATTTGCACATAAATAGAACTGTAAACGCAATGATTTCGTACCTTTTATACACTTTTCATGTAATTCTACAAAGTTAGTTAAAACATATTTTTAAACAATAGCTCCGATTAAATGATAAAAATTTAAAACCACGAAATATGACACTAAAATGCGACGTTGCCACTCATAAGGTATAAACGCTCCTAATGTCAAATAGTGGTGAAAATTACAGTTTTTCATGACGGCCATTATAATTTGACGGAACCGCTCGTTTAGGAAATCGGAGCATAAGCGAGTCTGACGGAAGATTGAAATTTGTTCACGAACAACACCTAGTCTTTTACAACTGTAGGCCAATTCTCGTACTTAAAAAACGTTCAAATTCAAGTCGCAATCTCATTTCAGCTACAATCAATGTCAAAAACCTGTCAAAAATGTATGTAAATTGATTGTATTTTTGACAGATTGAGACTGAGATTAGAATGCGAACGGTCTTAAAAATACGGGAATTGCCCCTCTGATTAAAAAAAAAAAAAAAAACTTCACCGAAAATCTATATTTTTACTTCCTACCACTCTTTTTCTTCTTCTTTCTCTTTCTAACTTCACTATAATCATATTCAACAGTAGTCCCACTCAAATCTTGGTACCCATCCGACTTATGACTTTCATAATTAGGGAAATTCACCCCCTCTGTCTGCTGGTAGTTTTCCGAAAATGTTTCCGAAAATTTCGTACTCAAAGTTTCGGAGCCGAAAAATTTCGTAGTGGAAGTTTCTGCGGGTCGTTGTAGATTTTGATATTTCTCGTTATGCGGGTAGATTGTATTAAGGATGTTGGTTGCTATGGCGACCGGCGTGGCGGGGTAGGCCCCCTGTTGTATCGGTCAGAACTTCAGGTCCTGGAAAAGAGATGGAATATTTTAGTCAGAAGTCAGATTTTCTATGCTAGAAAGGGAAAACATATACAGAGTTGATATGACAGAGGGGCATTAAATTACACTGCGTATACTAAACCATGAGTGTAATACAGTACAAAAATCAACACAACAAAAACAGTAAGTCGATTCTGTAAAAATCTCACCGTGAAGTGAACACTTAGGTGAAGTGAGCGTGGAGTGAGCTGCCAGTGTCATCCCACTGATGCTAGGGATTGACCAAGCATTATACCTACTTACAATCATAATCGAGATTTTAAATATATTTTTTATGCTAATTATGTTAATCATTTTATATTATTTCAAAACTAGTATTTAAGTGGCTTAATATTACTATTTACGGGTTTTTTTTTAAAGAAAACAGAAATTCAGTCAGAAACCCAAATAAGTTCTTTTATTTTTTTTCCTAAACTAGCTACTAAAGAAAATGCGCATGGGCATTATGTGATATTATAGAGCTATTGTTTAATATGACTATTGTTGTCGTTGTCATGGTTTTCGAGGTTGCTAAAGCCGAAAGTGAGGTCAAAATGAAAATCAAAGATGGCTTACCGTCATCTTTGATTTTCATTTAAAAAGAAACAAAATTGAGTTTCTGACTGAATTTCTGTGTTGATGTTTTATAAAAAAAACTCAAAATAATATATTTAGACACCTAAATACTAGTTTTGAGATAATATAAAATGATTAACATAATTAGCATAAAAAAATATATTTAAAATCTCGATTATGATTGTAAGTATAATGCTTGGTCAATCCCTAGCATCAGTGGGATGACACTGACAGCTCACTCCACGCTTACTTCACCTAAGTTTTCACGGTGAGATGGTTACAGAATCGCAATGCAGGATCAGGATTACGGTCGAACAGAAGAACTACACCTCCGGCAGTAGTCATACAAACTTCATAGACCTTTTTTGTCAATCACAATTTCAGCAACATACATAAAATACTAACACTACAACACAAACATATGCAAATAATACAAATACAACCTCAATCATACACGCACACTTACACTACCTCAACCTCCACGTCCACATACAGTTACACAATCATACACACTCACATTACAACCCCGTTAAATAAATTCCTTACTCCTAGTTTAATCTTTTATAATAATTTCATTGTACTTCCAAACCTGTTTTTGCCATGTTTTTGTATATCGAAATAACACACTTTTTAGTAAAGGTTTTTGGTATCATAGTGACAGCAGAACACTGACTCCTAAGTCGCAGGATCTCCTAGTTTGGGAGTCAGGGTTTACTCTATTTGTATGACCTTTATTCATAGAAATCATGCGACCTAGTTTTTAAGCATTGTTGAAGGTTTTTGGTATAAATAAAGATTTTATTATTATTATTAAAATAAAAAGCACCAAAAACGAGATTTTTTGCTTTCAAACCAATTAAATAGCTTACAAATCAGAGTAAAACGCAACCACCCTTTGTAATGAAAGTGCAAGTGTGTGTGTAAAGTCTGTTTTTTAATCTCGTAGACTAAACTGACATTACGAGTGTTGTCAGTTTATTGCAATTCTTAAATAGTGATGTGGCACAACCGAAACTTAGCGTTAATAAAATCAAGTATCGTTTTTTTATAATAAGTTATCCTGAAATAATGTGTAGGTACTTATTTAAAACGTAATAATACAAAATTAATCATGTAAACGTTTCTTCATTACGCCTACGCGACGAAGTTGAAGGCTGAGCATCCATCATAAATGGTTCAGCGAAAACAAACGTAACGTAACAAACGTTTGGTAACGTAACAAAAACACAAAACTTAACATAAAACAAACAAGCAAAGAAACAAACAAACTCAACGAAAATATAACAAATAGCACTTGAAATTGTATCAAGACACAAATGACGCATTCGAACACTTCAGAGGTTGAAGGACGAATAAGGTAAACAAAATGGCGTCCAGTGTTGTTCCTGTGAAATTTAGGGTTGCCGTATTCAAAATCTAACATTTTTAAAACTATCGTATTATCATAATTATTTTAAAAATTGCAGTTGTTTGTATGGTGTCAAGTTCCATAATTGCCGTATTTTTTAAGTTCTGCCGTTTCGTAAGAGAAAAGGGTTAAGATTGCCGTTTTAACGCGTACGGGAACAACACTGATGTCGTCTATCATTTTTTTTTTTGTTTAATTTTAAGGCATTGGAACCACGGAGCAGAAACAAAGAGGAGGTGTTGCAATCAAAGTAGTCCATCAGCCACCAATGTAGTCGTTACGTCACACGGTAGTTGCACTACTTGCGACCAGGCGGCGCTTTCGTCAGTACAACTGTCGTTGTGAAGCGGATAGGTTGTCATGTATTTGTTTAGTCTTTTAAACGATTAAAAAGTATTCCCGACCCATACTCATTGCATTAACATGAAATGCTGTTTTATCTTGCAGAAGTTATACGGATCAATCAAATTCAAACGGAATAAATATATCTTTCCACTCGTAAGTAAAATTATAATTAAATTTGTAATTTATTTCTTCTCGAATGTTCGGTAATTGCCGCCCCCAATCGGCAAGTAGCGGAAGTACTGACAAAATGCAGGTCCGGACTCAGACTTTTTTGATAAGCACATACCTACATATATGCTATATGAAAAGTGAAGTCAAATAGATGTCGAGTTTCGGCAAAAAACGGAATTCGGTTTAGTTTCGGTACCTAACTAAGTTCAGAAGAAAAATTTAGAAGAGAAGATTTAAAGATAAAAAAAAAAAACTATGATTATAAAAACGTTTTCTTTATTTTTCCCTCACACTTGTTAATTTCTGGAAGTTTCGGTTTCGGCCGAATCTGAAACCGCTGCCGAAATTCGGTTTCGGTTTCAGTCAAAAAATGTATTTCGGTCGGACATAATAGAAATAAAACTATATCGGTATATTATAAAACTATTAAACCTGAATCCGGCTCCTTACAATAAAAGTGACACTTAATGAAACATAGCAGAACTCTTACGACAATCTGTCTAATTTGCCTATGAGTTGATTTTGCTACTAGCCACTAGATGGCTTTCTGCTGTTTGGGCTCCCCCCGCACCCCGCGAGGCTGCGACACTACTTTTGTATGGAGAATGACTTTACAACACCTCCTCTTTGTTTCTGCTCCGTGATTGGAACATGGTCGGATTACGCATGGCGTTTCGTGGTCAGATTTCCCTGGCAGTTTGTAGCACGTCGTGCGGCCGTGTGTACGTACGAGAATTTTAAATATAAAACTTTGAATGAAAATAAAATTCGTCTAATAAAGATAAAAAGTTACGATTCAACAAACCGGTATCGTAGGAACAACACTGCACAAAAGAGCTGGCAACATTATTTGTAAATTTGACATTTGCATGTGTCAATTTAGTCTACGAGATTAAAAAACAGACTTTAGTTATTGCCATCTTTTTGCGAAAATATTTGGTTGTACTTGTGACTTGCATCAGAGCGGCAACAACGCATCGTAGGTTATACTCAGATTTATCGTTTTAAGGTGCATGATATATGCGTATAGACATAATCAGCTGTTAGGAAAGATACATCGTGTTCAAACGGGGCAAAAACTTAAAAACTCATTTGCGACTAAACTACTGCTCCTATTTAATTGATTTTTGGTACAGAGCTTGAAAATGGTATCTAGTATAGGCAGTTTAAAGGAAAGCCCCTCTGTCGTATCAACCCTGTATAAGCGAAGGCCCAAAAAGATTATTAAGATTTCAAAAATTATAAATAAACTTAAGTAACAAAATCGGTTATCAATAAGTGATTAAACCAATTAGAAGACCAGGGCCTGCAGTCTCGACATAGTTAGCAATCGTTTTCGGTTGCTAAGTCCTAACAATCCAGATGTAACGATATTTGGTGGTCTCCACAGTCAAATTTATCGGTTGTTACTGGTATTTTAGGTAGGTACCGGTAGGTAACAACTGCAGGTAGGTAGCGACTGCAGGCCCTGGGCCTGCAGTCTCGACATAGTTAGCAATCGTTTTCGGTTGCTAAGTCCTAACAATCCAGATGTAAATGTTGATGTAAATGTTTGGTAGTCTCGACACTCAAATTTATCGGTTGTTACCCACCGGTACCTACCTAAAATACCAGTAACAACCGATAAATTTGAGTGTTTAGACCACCAAATATCATTACATCTGGATTGTTAGGACTTAGCAACCGAAAACAATTGCTAACTATGTCGAGACTACAGGGCCTGGTTGCTACTTCTGTCGGTATGGAGACATATAAATTACGTGTAGTTTTCTTCTTAACGTGTCGATGGCAACAGGGTTAGTTCAATTCAATTTATTTATTCAGTAACAATTTACATTGCGTTCGAATATAATAGAGCATGAAACATTAACAACAGTATTATAAGGATACATGCAATTCAATTTAAATTAGAAAATAATACTTTAAAAAAATAAAAAGTTTTCAAAGACCTGCCAAATTTAAGGATGTAGGACCATCAGACTGAACAATTTTCTCTATGGGACCAATATCGCCCTGGGCGTCGGGAATCGCAAGCCGATTTCCGGCCACCGTAGGCGCGGGCTTGCGAACGGCGAGCAATGGGCAGCTCGCCGTTCGAAAAGAACCAGGCCCGGGTCGATGGCGCGTTGTGTTCCACGTGCGCCTCAAAGAGATGTCAGCATCAATGACGGAGTGCGCTAGGGCCGATGCCTGCCAGGGTTGCGGGAAAGTCCGAGAGGGATACCGTGGCCCCTGGCACAGGCAACTGAAGGAACACGGGTGGGTTTTAGTCAGTAAGAGTCTGACACGCCCTCCCGCTATGCCCAGAGCGGGAGAAGTTATTTGATGATTAACCACCCTCAAAAAAAAAGGGTCCATAATTTGTACCATGTTTATAAACGTTTTTAACATCTATAATACTTTATGGAATGCAATAAATAAATGGAAGAATGTTAATATGAAAATTCAAAAGCAATGTTCTCGCAGAATAACGATTACAACTTCGATATAAGACCTATTTTATAATAGTACGGGTTCCAAAATACTATGTTCGTAACAACTTAAAATTAGTATCAATACAGTAGGAAAAATCACTTTCAAAAGTTGCCAGCTGTCGCTGAAAACCAGCGCTGGGGCTCTGTCTTGCATAGGGTCGCAGCATAATGCTGAGCGATAGCAGTTTTGTGTGGATGTGACGCATGTTTCCCCCAACCTTTTCTTATGTTTTGTGTTTGTGTTATTTTTTGCGTCATGTTCTTTATCATCATTCATCATCAATCGTCATCATTCTCCTCCCCGTATCCCAATATACCTATTAGCGGTCGGCGCAACATGTCTTTTTCTTGCACACTTCTCTATTAGTCGTGATCCCGGTAGTCACCCCCTTTCTAACCATATCATCTTCCACACAGTCCAGCCATCGTTTCTCTGGTCTTCCCCTACTCTTTTAGCCATCCACGTTCATACTCAAAACTTGCCACACGACATTTTCGTCAATAAAAAATGCTTAAAAAAGGTGCTACATCAATCTCACAGCATTGTTTTCAGTTAAACCAATTACAGGCACTTTTAAATTGTCAAGGAGTCGGTCAGTCAGAAAGATGAAGCTAGTTGCCCATTCCAAAGCGTAGTAGGTACCTATGGAGTAGAACGGACAAGAAACTCCATGGACACTGTTTGTTGTATGCCTATTAGTGCTCGTGACTATGCAAATCATTCACAATGGTGCCGATTCTCTTGTCACAAAATTCTCTAAACTAGACTAAAAATCACCAAAATTTAGTTTATTCCTGTCAAACGACGATTTCCCAAAATTGACTAAAGTGACACAACTTAACTAAATTTTAGATTGACAGCACTAAGATGGCACTGAGATTATAATTTAGTGAAAATGGCAATTTTGCTATTCTGAATTTTACGTTTTTAACTAAATCGGCCTATTTTTAATCGCGATTAAAAAGGTGTGGAATAAAATTAGTTGTCATGAACTAAAATTCACACCAACCAACACCTCGACTTCAGATGCAAAATCAGTACTGTATCTTTTTCTTATATCTCGAAAACGGTGTGTCCTATCACAAAAATAATGAAAATTTCGACCCCCTTTATAATTCCCCTAAACCTCTAAAATCCAACGTGTTGGTAATAATTTTTCATATTTTCCATACGAAAGATGTCGAGGCTGCAAATAATGCGTCCCTCTGGCTCTAAAAAAAAAACATGTGGTACGGCAAACAAGTACCACGTGGAGTCGCAATTGCCAAATTTGATTTTATGTGTGTCAAAATTATTTTTAAATTTAGAGATTTTATTTTGCAGAATAGCTTTGAGATTCTCATATTCAAAAGTAAGGACTTTTAGTGATAGTTTAGTTAGTTTAGTTCGGTGTACAACAAAATCAGCACCAATGTTTACATATTAATAACTCTAACGAGACATATCTAAATTCAAAGCAAATATGAGCTACATGTTATCTCCAGTGTTCAGTAAATTTTTGTTTAAATATTATAATCAGTTGGACTGGTGCAGTCGAGTGCGTTAGACAGCATAGCGTTTTGGGATAGTTTCATATTGTGGTGATCATGGAAGAACAAAAATAGTCGGACGGAACTCCGCTACGACAAAACTGAGTCCCGTTTATGAGTGAGTGTTGCCGTGTGCTCGCGCGTAATTGCGGACGGTCGGCCGACTAACGCGTGAATGTGTGTGCGGCGAGCTGGCCGACTTGAGTGACGCAGTTTTGTGTTAGCGAGACTCTATCCGACTTTTTTTTGTTTTTAATTAATAATAACGGTCTGTTTGTAACTGTCCACTTCTGGTAGAAGTTCTCATAAAGAGAAGGAACAAGCTAATGTCGATCCAGCCTATCCCTTGCTGCCCTCCCCCAGCGACGCCCTAAGCCGAGGTCCGTACTTCACAGGGGGTGCCCTTAGCGTGTAGTCGCCTAGTTTATAAGTTTTTAAGTCCTGGCTGGAGGCCTTAATTTATTAAGGTAACCACAGGCAAGCCCGGTTAAGCAGCCGACAACCGCCTAGGTTGACCTGCGAGATGCCATTATATTAAAAAAAGGAACAAGCATCGATTTGCAAGCGATGTTACGGTGTTATCCATAAAATTAAAGGAGGTTTGGAATTCAGGGCCTTGTCTATTACTTCTAATGTAATTTTTATTAATTTTAATCACTCCATTTTGAAACATTTTGAGATAATAACAGTGGCCTGTCATTTACTGCCCCTTTCCAACTTAAAGTTATCATCTACAGGATTGAGTTACGAGTTGAGACCAGGGGCTGTTCTATGACGTGTTAACACCATCATGATTCCGTTGCGAAAAAGAGATAGTGCTATCGGTCATGTATAGCTCCGTCTCTCTTTCACGCTGGAACAATGATGGAATTAACACACTTAAAAACCAGTTTCTTTTTCAGTCATTGCTGCAGTGCTTTTATTTAGAGAAAAGTTCTAGTTTAAAAGTGCAAGATGATTGAGGTCCAGTTCAGTTTCTTTGAAGGTCCAATAGCTTGGTATACATCTAAGGTGTAGGGAAGTTTTTTTTTTTTTTTTTTTGTTATGGCTTCGCACGGTTTGTGCATTTAGCCAATGTCACGTTTACGGAAACGAAAGAAAAAAGTATAAAATATTTATGATCAATTAACGGGATTTAGAATTGGACGATTTATAGGATCAGTGTTGTTTAAAGGATTTTTTTAGGGTAGTATACAGGGTTATTGGTAATATGTCGGTAATCCATTAAAGGGATATGTAGAGGAGGTCATTTGCAAACAAATGAGCACTTATAACCCTATGCAAATGTCGACCATTTTCGAGTAATTTGACATTTTATATTCCCCCCCTACATCCCTTTAATGGATTGCCGACGTATTACAAATAACCCTGTATACAGGGTCAAATTAAATTAGCTAGAAAAACTCCAGAGGCGTGATAGGTATCGATTATGTAAACACGGTGAAACAAAAATAAATTAATTTGATGATTTTTTTTTTTGGGTCACTGACCGCAGCAATTGTATTAAACTTGAAATATCAGTTTAAATAATCTGTTTTTTTTTTGTGTAAACTTCACAGACGTGATTGCTATCGATGTTTAAACACGATGAAACATATTTACTCAACTCATACTTCAATTAACAAAACTACCAGCGGTTGTTGACCCCTAAAAAAAACATCGAAACATTTTTATTTTATCGTGCGTAAATATTGATACCCATCACGTCTGCAGTTTCGCTAGCTAATTAAATTTGACCGTGTAGTTAGGGTACCTATATAGTTTTCTATCTTGGGAGCGTAAGAAGAGATAGATAGAGAGAGATGGATCTGACAGGTGCACCTGACGACTTTTAACTGCTAAAACTGTCATAGGCAGATCACGTCCACCTAAGACATGTCCAAAATATCATTTGATTGTGCTTGTCATTCAGGTACACGACTTTTTTTATTTTTTTTATGGGTTTGCTTTTGACTCTAGTCTAGGTCAGTGGTGACAGAGACAGTCGACGGAGGAGTGAGCTTACCCAGAAGAAGCCTGTTCACTCTCACTTTGAAGAGATTAGGGTTGTATGCGTTGACTTATTCACCAGAAATAGGAATGAGTCCGATATTATTCATTTCAGGTGTACTTTCTCCACAAAGAGCTACGAATACTCAAATGCTTTGTTGATTTAAAACTCTATTTAACATTTCAGATCACGGCCCTTCAATAAAAATATATAAAAGTGAACTCCCAAATATTAATCGAAACAAAAAAAAACAAAAGAAAAATATGTTTTAAGTTTTTTATTGAATTAACGGCACCGGTTAATTTTGAGTGTTATATTACACATCTGCCTATTCCTTTGAGGAATACAGACTGGCGTGATGTTAATTTATGTGTTAGTTAATGTGAGGTAGTATTTTGAATTTTCTAGCTTGACCTGTTGAATGTGTTGTGCCAAATGGTCTAAATTCTACCTAGTGATACAGCGACACTGGAAACACCTGGAACGCGGTATTTAATAAAAAATAAATGTAAGTACATATAAATCAACAAAAGAAGAGTTGACCCTTCCTATATTTTTAGTTTGTTTTTGTTGAATGGTTTATTATTATTTATTTAATAAAAAATAAATAAATGTACATAAAAATCAACAAAAGAAGAGTTGACCCTTCCTATATTTTTAGTTTGTTTTTGTTGAATGGTTTATTATTATTGGTTAAAAAAAAAACAAAGATAGTGTTTTGTTGAAAGTTTAAAAGGTCAATATTTTTCATAGACAAGCGGCAACATCTTCCAGCGGGCTAATTGAGTTGAGTAGCACACTAAAAGTAGGAATGGCTTTAATTTTGATAGTTCAACAACATTATTACAAATGCGTACACTGCCTGGACAAGTTCACTCAATCTGTGTGGTTCTTTCCTCAAAATACCGTTTCAGACACCAATCCACTTTGTCTTCACATGATGTGACCTAGCGCTGTTTCGGCCTTTCGCCTCAGAGTAGTCAGATAGGAAACGCCGAACTCATCTAGTATTTAAAATATGATTGACGTGTAAAAGTGTTTGTACAAACCTAGTTACCTACATAAATAAAATCATTTATCATTCATTGCGTTATTTACGTTGTTGAGTAGACAATCTTTTCGAACATATAAAGCAATGGATTAGCAATATCCTTCAAAATGATTCAGATTTTGATTGATAGTGTTTTGCGCAATTAGGATGCAGATCATTAAAAAAATGGCTTCCATGAAACAATCTGTTTCACGAAAACCATATTTCTATTTTTATTCTTACAATTATCAACTTGACCTGTTTTAAAAGGGTCTTACAGTAGTCCACTACTGGGCACAGACTTTGCACGCCATTTTTTCGATCCTCGGCTACTCTCATCCAGCTGCTACCAGCCACGCTGCGAAGATTGTCGCTCCACCTATCCTGAGGGCGTCCTACGACAACATTATCATCATCAGACCCTCACCTTGATAGCCTGTGGAAGGTCGGGGAGCTTCATGTCCCTCAGCTGCTGCGGAAGGTTCATACTCTTCACTGCAGACACCGCACGCGCAGGCGCGGCTGATATACCCGCCTGTAAGACAAACCAAAGATAAATAACATTACTATCAGAGACTAGAGAGGGCGCTGCAGTGAGCACTTAAACAACTACCTACTCCGTGTATTTTAATTCATAAAAATTGTTAAAAGTGCTTGTAAAGTGATTAAAAGTAAATAAAAACAAAATAAGAGCAGGCTAACACTTACAGAAGTTATAGTTTATTAAAATAATATACAGAAAAGTGAAAAAAAAATACAAAACGTAAAACTGTGATGTTTTGCCGTCTCTATTTCAAAATTCAAACCACATAATTATGAACCTTAAAACCAAGAGTGTGAACCGAAAGTGCACCGAATTATTGATGAGTTGAAAATATAATAAACAACTAAGCATCCCACAAAGGTAAGAAACAGATTTTAATACCTAAGTGGACAAATTATAACATTTTAATACCATCAATAGTGCGAGTCATTACGTTGTCAGCTCCATCTAGTAGTAAATACCGACACTAGTATCGCCTTATTGACAGCTTTCGGCACCCAACTACTTATCGAGCCTAACTTGCAACTACACACTAGAGGGCGTTATTATAAATAAATAAAAAATGGACCCGATGAAGATATGTACAGGATGCCAGCAGAACATTTCTGACATGAAATTACTTGCCTGTCATTTATGCAAGGAAAATTACGACCTACAGTGTGCAAATACAACGGAAGCCATCTTCAATAGTATGCCACAGGAGCATAAAAAATCGTGGCAATGCCAGGCATGTCGCTGCAAAGCACCGAAAATTGGAAATATCAACACCTCAATACGTCAGCATGACCACCAACTAATTAGCTCATTAATTTCAACGCCAGATAACAAAAGCAACAACATAACATTTAGGAAAAGACAACAATCTTAAATAACACGACCACGTCTGAGGACTTAAGTTTTATTGGTGATAAAGACGAAAATGAAGAACCACCAAGAAGAAAATGAAAATTCCAAAGTCACTCTTTCACTGCAGAGTATAAGTGAAATTATAATACAGCGCTTAAAAGAAAATAATCAATATATTATATCTGAAATACAAAATACTATAGAAATTGAAGTTTACAAAGCCATTACTAAACTAAGAGAGAACATAGAAGGAAAAATCAATTATCTACATAAACAAAATAATAAAAATACCGAGGAGATTGAGAAAATTAATAAACAAATTAAAGAACTTACCAAAGAAAATGATTTATTAAAAAATGAAATTAAAAACTTTAAAATTCCACCAGTAACTCCAGTAACATCTACCATTACGGACACAGAAAATAGTTCTAAAAAAAATAGTGATATATGGCTTCCCCGAATATTTTAAAGAATCGGACCATGATCTACACTGCCGAATAATTGATATGTTTTATGAAGCCCTAGAAGTGGACCTAACGGGATACATCGAGGAAATAAACAGAATTGGAAAATACACTAATAAAAACCGGCCAATAGTTATGGAACTCGTTAAGCAAAAGGATGACGAAATACATCTTAGACAACAGCTATTGCTTTCAAGGATCTAACATAAACATATCAGAATTTCTAAATCGAAACGCGCGCAGAGAAAGAAAAATAATGCGTGAAGAAATGTTCTTAGCACGAAAAAACGGCCATTACGCAATTATACGAAATAACCACTTGTTTATAGACGGCAAACATATAACGAAAAAAGAGGCGACCGACGAGAGAACTACATACCAAACTGAACAATATACAAATAATAATTTAAGCCACACAATACAGCATCACAAGTCCGACATACAGAAAGATTCTGAAAATAATACTTTTCGAAACTACAGAACAACAATTTTAAATTTTATTCCAGAATATACAAAGCATCTTTAATAAACAACATCTACTAGAAGCTTTTATCCAAGAACAGCCAATTTACAACATTATATGTCTAGGTGAGACTTGGCTGACACAAGAAAAGTTAGAAAACCTAAACTTCAGCGGCTACAGTATAGCTGCATTTTATTGTCGTCGTACTCGAACAGGCGGTGGTGTATGCATATTACTGCAAGATCAAATAGAATATAAAGAGATTTACGATATTAGTGATATGTCTATCGAGTATTGTATAGAAGCGTGTGCAATAGAATTACCAAAAGAAAATGTAGTAATAATAAATATTTATTGGAATAGAAAAGAGGGAGAAGTATTTATGCGACAATTAAAACATATTTTAAATTATATTAATAAAAAATACTCAAAATATAATGTGATACTAGGAGGAGACTTAAATATAAATATTCTAGAAAATAACTTAAAAACAAACCTTTTCTTAGATTTTATGTTAGAACATAAATTTACGCAACTAATTAAAGATCCCACACGCATCTCTCCAACTACCACAACATATTGTATAGATTTAATTTTTACAAACTCAAACGACAATTGCATCAAAACTACCGTAAAAGAACTGGGTTTTTCAGATCACTGTGCAACCATCTTGCACATGAAAATACTAAGTAACCTAGATAAACACACTAACTGGACTATGAAAAAAAGAGTGTATAATACCCAAAACATTCAAAAATTTAAATCCGATTTGCTTAAACTAAACTGGCACGAAATAATAACCGAAAACAAAAATATAGACGAAAACTTTAGAGCTTTTAATGATATAATAAATAAAATACTAAATGAATGTATGCCTTTACAAAAACTTAAGATAAATAATAAACCAATAAAATACTGGCTTACAAAAGGGATTAAATTATCTTGCAAAACTAAAAGACAACTTAAAATGCTAATTACAAAAACCAGCGATCCTATATTAACGAAATATTATAAAAAATACGAAAAAATACTAAAAAATACAGTTATAACTTCTAAAAAATTACAATATTAGAAAAAGAAAAATTCTACAAATAAAGTAAAAGCAATGTGGAATATAATAAACGAAAGAACTAATAAATTAATACAACCAGTGAAAAAGAACATACAATTACAACATAATAATAGCTTAATAAGCGAACCTAAGCAAATAGCTGACATCTTTAATGAATTCTTTGCGTCCATCGGGGAAAAAACTACCCAAGCAAAAGGAGCTCCTGTGATAAATCCCATAGAAAACACTATATTCCTTAGCCATGTAGAACCCTACGAAGTAAATAAAATTATTAAAAACTTAAAAAATAAAAAAAGTAGTGGCGTAGATTACCTTCCACCATTCTTACTAAAACAATGTGCCGATGAACTAACCCTACCGTTTTATAAACTTATTAACCGGTCATTCGACGAAGGTAAATTCCCAAATCAACTTTTAAAACGACATTAATAAAACCCATACATAAGAAAAATTCAAAAATAAACCCTAATAACTTCCGCCCAATCGCGCTTTTGCCTTCTCCATCTAAAATAATGGAGAAAGCAATGTGCGACCGCATCTACTCTTTCTGTGAAAAATATAACATATTAGACGACTGCCAGAACGGCTTTCGTAAAAACAGATCCACAGCACTTGCAGTTTACAAATACATACAAGAGGCCTTAAATACTATTAACAATAAAAACTATGCTGTAGGTATACTCCTTGATATGACAAAAGCCTACGATAAAGTCCAATATAACATACTATTACAAAAGCTACATGGAATAGGAATACGAGGCCAAGCTTATGAATGGCTTGCATCGTATTTAAAGGATAGAGAGCAACTGGTGGAAGTCGAACACGTCAACATACTCACTAAAGAAATAACTAAAATTAGATCCCACAGAAAAATAGTAAACGCGTCAATACCACAAGGAAGTGTGATAGGATGTCTTTTATTCCTGATCTACATTAACGACCTCCCTAAGATCATAAACGAGCCATGTGTATTATTTGCAGACGACATATCCCTACTTACCTCATGTCAAAACAACAGCAACATAAATGATAAGCTAAACTCCCTTCTCTCCCTAGCCGCTGAGTGGATGGACAACCACAACCTAGAAATTAACTTTTCAAAAGCTAAATTAATTACTTTCCACCCCCACCAAAAAGCCCCATTAAAATCTAACCTTCAAAGACACTAAAATAGAACAAGTTAACGAATTCACCCTTCTCGGTTTATCTATTGACACGCACATAAATTGGAAATCTCACATTCAGAAAACTAGAGCAAAACTCTCCAAATTCACTTACGCCTTACGCGAAATAAAAAAAACTACCGATTTTAAAACTGCGCTTGTAGCATACTATGCGTATGCCCAATCACGACTAAGTTATGGAGTTATATTGTGGGGTAACAGCACAGATTCCCATACTATTTTTATCCAGCAAAAGAAACTTATCCGAATACTCACAAATATAGAACCGACAGACAGCTGCAAACCTTATTTTAAACAACACAAAGTCCTAACACTTACCTGCTTGTATATTCTAGAACTATGTAAATTTGTCAAAAACAACCCTACACTTACAAAATGCGAGGAAACACGAACAAAATACACATTACGGAACATAAATAAAAACAAATTAAATAAGCCACCATCTCGACTCAAAATCCACTCCACGAGCCCTTTAGTTATGTCTATAAAAATTTATAATAATTTACCTAAGGATATTAGAGAACAAAACAAAACTATCACATTTACCCATAAACTTAAGGTATTTCTGGAAAATAAAGCATACTACACCTTAACGGAATTTTTTGATGATAAATCATTGAGATAAATAAAATATCTTTATGTTTTAAACATATAAATATAATATATAAATACCTAATTTAAAATTATAGTATAAGTGCAAAAACTTAGTTTAATACCCACTTAATGAAAGGATATAATATAGCCCTCTCTTCCTCTCTTCTAATTTTTGCTGTGCCCGACAGGGTCCATATTGTACTTTCCTGTTCTGTTATTATAACACCTTATTGTAAACATATGGTAGGCAATAAAATATTGAATTGAATCATCATCTATCTGCCTAGCCGTGTTTCAACTACAGTTAAACCAAAAAAGGTATGCGCTTCGATAATCTTCGTGTTTCCGAATGAGCACGATCGTTGCGTCACAGAAATAACTCCAAAACGAGGCAAAGCTAAGTCTTATACGCTTTATAGTATGTAGTGCACTATTATTACGCGTTTGTATGAAGTCTTCTCTCTGTAGGGCTACCTACTGCGTTTTTGGAATGGCATAGAGTTGTAAATCAATCATTGTGTAATCATAGTAATCCAAAATAGGTGAGTACTTCCATTGTTGTTTCAGCTCTATAGTAGATCTCATCATCGCGCGTTGTTTTGTCCGAAGATAGACGATGATTTCCGAAGCGCATACTTTTCTTGGGATATGTATATATTGGGGTCAGCTTCCGGTGTAACCTGATGCAGCTGAACACCAGTAGGTATGTTACATGCCTATCTGACTTACACAACCCAGTTACGATACCCCTTGGTAAAACTGTGTGTCAGACTTTAGGCGTTCTGACTACCCATAACGACTGTTAAAGATCTACCAATGTTAGCCGAGACCGACGACTCGTCGTGGTTTCCGAGGCACGGAGGGGTAAAATGGATGGACACCTATACCTTTTTATTAGGGTGGTAAGTCATCAAGTAACTTCTCCCGCTCTGGGCGGAGCGGAAGGGCGTGTCTCAAACTCAAACTCAAAGCATTTATTTCAAATAAACCAATTACAGGCACTTTTGAATTGTCAAGGGGTCGGTCAGTCAGAAAGATGAAGCTAGTTAGTTGCCCATTCCAAAGCGAAGTAGGTAACTATGGAGAAGAACGGGCAAGAAACTCCATGGAGGACCTACCTACAAAACCTACCTACCTACCTACCTTACCTATATCTATAAAGATTAAGTTAACGCATAGTACATCATCAGTGGAAATTGTCTTGCTTCACATATTTAGGGCTCGTGGTTAACTGACGCACGAGTCTTAATCTAATCTTTATAGATATATACATTGAGTACCCTTCAAAATGGTTGAGCTGAATGGTGCTGATGCATACGTCATGTTCGTGAACGGGCGCCGTCAGTAGGCACTGGTCATTTTATAACTGCCACGGCTTATTTTAACTTTTTTTTGCTTTTAACGTGCACGTCTTTCTACGTCGTTCTCACATGTATAATTTCAACACTAATGATGTAACCACTATTTTGATTTAAAAGAGTGTCGATGGAGTTTCTTGCCCGTCCTTCTCCATAGGTAGCTACTACGCTTTGGAATGGGCAACTAGCTTCATCTTTCTGACTGACCGACCCCTTGAAGTGCCTGTAATTGGTTTATTTGAAATAAATGCTTTGAGTTTGAGTTTGATAAATGGAGAAACTGACATATCAACGCACAGCCGAAACTATTGAGACTAGGAACGTGAAATTTTACACACGGCCTTTCTTTTATAATGTATAAGAGCACTACAAGCGGTTTTTGGAAATTCGACCTTTAAGGGGGTGAAAAGGGGGATTTTGTTTGTACGCAAAATCTTATTCCTTGAGTTAATAAACTTTAAACTTGCTACGAAAACTTATCTAAGTAAATAATAAAGTTAGTCATTTTTTGTTTTCTTAAACAACCCCCTAAATGGGGATTAGGGTGTGATAAGATTTGTATAGAAGAATTTTAACGCGTGGTCCGATTAACTTGAAACTCAGTATTTATACTTAAGACCAGCCATAAATAATAACGTATGTCAGGGTTTTTCGTAAATCTACTCCTAACGGAGTGAAAAGGGGTAGTTCATTTTAGAGGAGGGATTTTATTGCGTGGCTTGATTAACTAAATAATTGGTAAGTACAAATAACCTATAAGTCATATAACAGAAACGACACAATCGATTTTTCAAAACTCAGCTACTTTCGGGGTGAGAAGGGGAGGGGGGGGTTTAATATGGTAAATAGTTTTCCATTGATCAATCACTTTGCTAATTGACCGAAATATCATATTATTATGTCACTTAAGGCAATAAGGCACTAATTGTACTCGTGGCTCATCTAGGTCAAAGGGGTAACAATTAATTCAATGTCTGCACCAATGCATTTTAATTTTATTAAAATTAATTATTACAAGTACTTATCAAACTAGAATATGGCGCATAGTTACTAGACTTTTTAGTTACGACACAACATATTAAACTCTAGCTGCAGCCTGTGGCTTCGTCCGCGTGGATGTCGGAAGCTATCCCGCGGAAACGTCTTACCGAAACAAAAACTAGCATTTGTTACTCCCTCAGACTAAGGAAAAGAAGAATAGACATGACATACCTACGAAAAAAACGTGCATACCTAAAATGTGAGTCTGGCACAAAGATGGCGGCTTGCGGTAGAGCTGCGCGCATTATAATATCAAAATGTTCTTCAAAACACTGAAAGAAACAAGTTGCTATGACAACTGATGTACCTACTTGTTGGCTGTGACAAAACATGGCGACCGGCCGCAGTGAGATATTTTGTAGATAATGTTGCAATTTTTGGTAATGATAAGACTACTGTTGTCCTTTTTTTACATATGATTACCCTCATAAGTTAAAAAGAGATGCCGATATGTCAGTAACTATGCCGTCGAAATACCTACATCACATTCCTATAACTACTGTTCGTTATGCCGAGTCCTTTCTTTTCCTTAGTCTGAGGTTACTCCTTATAACATCAGCTATCTGCCAGTGACAGTCCTGTCAAAATCGGTCCAGTCGTTTCGGAGATTAGCCAGAACAAACAGACAGACAGACAAAAAATTTAAAAATAGTTTTTAAGCATTAAGTACCGTATATACTTTCATATGCTGTTATTTTGGAAGACACTTCAATTTAATTTATTCGTATGTATAGGTTACTTAGCTTTACTTACTAAGTATATAGTTTTCTGTAATAAAATACTATAAAGAGAAAAGAGAGATAATTATTATAAAGAGAAAAGATTTGACTTTTTGTGTGTTACGCTTCCACGCTAAAACAGCTGAACAGATATGGATGAAATTTGGCACATGAGTAGACCATGACCTGCATTAAGATATTGGATACTTTTCATCCTGATATTCCCACAGAATCGAGACATATGCGGGTGAAGCCGCAGGGCGCAGCTAGTTTGTATTAAAAAGCTAAATAAAATTAATTATTTACGTTTACCAACACATTATTTACGTTTATTTACCCTTAACAACTAATTATTCCTTATAAATCCAGCTACTAACCTCAGCCTTCTGCATTTTGTTCTGTTCTTGCAGCCTGCTGAGTATGTCAGCCATGTTTGTTTGGAGTACCATGCCGCCCATGACCAGTTCATCCAAGACCTGGTGTGCTGCATCCGCGTGGAAGATCAGATCCAACTCGCAGACGTTCTCGAAGCATTTGTCTAGAGTTTCTACGAACACCTGGAGATAATAATAATAATATGAGACAACATCCACACAAGGTCTTCAGGTCCCGAACTAGGTAGAGCCTGTACTACGGTAACCTGATGACTGATATACATACTTATATACATATACACACCCAGACACAGGTCAAACAGACATGTTCATGCACACAAATGTTTGACTTGACAGAGATATTTAAAATACAAAATTAAGTAGGTACATTGCGTTTTCAAAATTAGGTATTTTTGATGCGGCCTGATGGACGATTCAACGTGTTAGGCAATAAAGCTAAGCTAAAAAGCTTGGAACTGGAATGACGTTACATAGCTAAGCATGCATTGTCATCCAAAATGAGCGTGTATACCAAATTTCAGCACAATCGGTTAAAGATAACCGATTTAAAATTCAGTTGCAAGATTTCACCCGGACGAACTTAAATACATTGCAAGTTAAATAAAAGCTTGTAAAAAGCATCAGTGTTATGCCATTAGGTAGTTTACTCGTACATATACAGGAACGCACGGATTCATTCATTTAAAAACGAAAAACTTCGCAAGCGTCACGTTCGTGAACGGGCGCTGTCAGTTGGGACTGGTCATCTCTTAGCCACCACGGCTTATTTTAATTATTTTATTATGGATTGTTTTGTTTAAATTTATATTTGCTGTCCACTGGACACTCAATGTGTACGTCTTATTTACATCGTTCTCACATATAATTATACCTATATTCAACATTAATGATGTAACTAATATGGTAACAATATAATTTAAAAGAGTGTCCATGGAGTTTCTTGCCCGTTCTTCTCCATAGGTACCTAATACGCTTTGGAATGGGCAACTAGCTTCATCTTTCTGACTGACCGACCACTTGACAATTCAAAAGTGCCTGTAAATGGTTTAATTGAAATAAATGCTTTGAGTTTGAGCAATCGGAAATTACTACTGACGGCTACAGATGTCGACCTTAGGACGAGCTACTTCTCACACGGACGACTGAACGTCGTTTGCTCTCGCGTCAGCGGTCCTGACTGTCTTCATATTTTGGCTGCTGAGGACAATGATACGTCATTGGCTGAGGCCAAAACTACAAACGTAGCATACAGGAAAGTTTTATAAAAATGTGGCTGTTATTTTAAAAATAGAATTCCATATTTTTAAATAAAATTAATTTGAATTTAGAATTTATTGCCAGCCATACATAAATTACGTTCCAAATGGCCAGTATTGTAAAACGGCAACTTCATAGGAAAATACCTAATAAAATAGGTCAAGACTAAGAGCTCTATAGGTACTCACACTTTTTCAAATGGGTCAAAACTGTTTTGTGGTCAACCCCAAACTCTTCAGCTATATCGTCTACTAATAAAATCTTGCTTCACTTTCAAAAATTACATCGACTTTATCCGTAACAGGGCGACCAGACCAACCTGCATCTTTGACATCATAATTCCCGGAATGATAAAGCTCGAAACAACTTTGTGCTACTTACAGACACTGTGTTAAGTCCATAAACGCCACATATTTTTTTCGCTTGTATCACATTTTTCCCTTTTTTGTAAAACGTTTAAAACTTCAAAATGTATCGAATTACTTTTTAGATTCACTCATTTTGGCGGCCAGAAAAACAATTGAAAAATTGCGGGAAATCGTTTTAAATTACCTTTTATTTTTTTGAAATGTCATCTATTTAATGGTATCAAATCCAGCCAGATACAAACGGTACAGCCAAAGAGAATATACCACAAGTTTATACTTTTAAAATACGAAAAAACTCTTCCCCCTATATATTGATTTAAAAAAGTGTACTTGGACTTTCTAGCCCGTTCTTTTCCATAGAGATCTACGTTTTGGAATGAGGTTAACTTTCTGCCTAACTGACCGACATGACAGTCCAAAAGTAAATGGTTTAATTGATTGATTTGAGTTTGACTAATCATGAAGTTAAAACTTATAATTTATTAAAAAAAAATATATAGCCAATTATTTTTCTCCCCTTGTGTCCATTGTTAGTTTATTAAGTATTAGCATGTAACTAGTATACAACCTGTGTCTATGTATGTTTGGATCAATAAACTTATTATTATTATTTTAGTATATTGTGGTGTCTTACTGCTCCCACCCGAACGAGGTCACGGGCAGAACCTACTACGAGATAAGACCACTGAAAGCTTAGAATCTTATTAATTCCAGGCAGGAAATTGACTGAGTAAAGGGAGTAGTTCCAGAATATCTGGATTCTCACCTGAATCAGATCCAGTATGCCGAGCTCGCTCTCGGAGGAGTCCACACAGAAGACGAAGTATAAAGTCGCATAGTGTCTATAGATCAGCTTGTAGTCCGAACCACCTATTAGGCTGAAACAAATAATTATTTATTTATTTATTTAACCATGCATGTACACACTTATATAAACAGACAAGAAGAAAATAACAGAAAAATTGGTACAAAGGTGATGCTTATTTCTAATGAAATCTCTTCCAGCTGCGATAGGATAGTAGATTTAGAGATGTAGACAGCGTTATAGCGTTATACACGGTGACATTTGAATCACAGTTTTGCTAGAACAAACGTTGTTCAGACCATGGTCTACAACCATTCTATAGCATCCAATAGAAAAGAAAACGTCATTGGTTTTCGAAAAAAACACAAAAAAGGCAATGTTAAAACAGTAGGGATTATCGTTACACCCTACAACACAGACACAACGGCCGCGACGCGCGGCGCTCGCGTCTCATTAAGTAGTTGAATGCCATATCGCTACCGCAATGAGTACTTTGATGTTACGGTTAATGTTTCAAACTTTTGAGCAACATAAGACTAATTTGAGAACGCCTAGATCAGTTTGTTTTAATAACATATTTGATGCTGTAGAATGGTAGTAGACCATGGTCTAAACAACGTTTGTTCTAGCAAAACTGCGATTCAAATGTCACCGTGTATAGTTATTCTTAAATTATTTTAAATTAAGTATCTGTTGCCTGCGATCTGCGTGTAATTTGTATTTTTTTTTTAAATACAAATATCTAGAATTAAATGTAGCTAATATTCCTCTTCAGGTCCATCGGTTCCCTAGTTTAGGTGTGAAAAGGTAAAAGACAGACCGTTACTTTCACATTTATAATGTTAGTAAGTCATCATCTGTCTAGCCATTTACCAACCATGTTGGGGTCGGCTTCCAGTCTAACCGGATGTAGCTGAATATTTTACTTGGAGCGACTGCCTATCTGACCTCCACAACTAATGTACTGAATAATAGTAACGTAAGTAACGTAATAATAGTAAAGTAAAGTAGTACAAAAGTAATACTACGATACCGTTTGGCAAGACTGGTTGTCAGACTTCTGACGACCCATAACGACAGTCAAACATCCACGAATGACAGCCGGGACCAACGGCTTAACGTGCTTTCCGAGGCACGGAGGGGTCTAGGTATGTAATGATGGTCACCCATCCACGGACCAACCGCGGTAAGAGTAGCTTAACCTGCTCAATCGACCCGTGGGGCTGTTAATATGAATGCAGTATTAGCAGTTAGTATGGATGCGGTATTTACGCGAATGCGTTGTTTCGCAGATTTCTCTACTTCGGCATGCATCTATCTAATGACCAGATGTGCTTTGTACAGGGATCGGAAAATGGAGCAATCTATTTATCGATTTTTCCTAGCTAGCCTAGCCCATACAGTAGGTACTAGTACAAAGCCAAGCTAAAACTGTTGTGCTTATCCAGCTTACTACGCAAATTACCCCAAGTTAGGCTCTGGTTAGGTATCCTATCTTCAAAACACATGTCAATAAATCTCATACGCGAATCCCTTTATCAGATTCTGAACTAATGACAATGGGAACACCTGGGAAGTATACCCACAAAAAAAGAGCTTTCCAAATCGGTCCAGTCTTCATCGACTAATCGGGGAACATACCTACATAAAAATAAAAAGTTTCCAACGAACTGAGCCCCTCCTTCTTTTTTTGAATTTAATTAAGTGTTTTTTTGTTTTATTTTGTTAAGTTATACATACCTTCCTCCTTCAAGAAAATTGCACACATTGTCGTCCCGTTTCGACACCAGTTGAAATGTCTCTTTAATAATCTGTTGCTGCATGTCTTCATTCTGTAAGATGAAGAAAACAGTGTTAACTGCACCATGAAATATTTTCTATCATAAAACTAGCTGCTTCGTCGGTCTAGTGGTCACAAACGCTACCGCTGAGCATGAGGTCCTGGGTTCGTTTCTCGGGTCGAGCAAACTGTTATTGGGTTCTTCCATCTGGAATTTCTCAGTAAGCAACCCGGAGTCTGAATTTGTGCCCATTTTATGGCAATAGGGTCGTCGCACCCTGTTATATGGGACTTAAACATAGCTGGCGAAATCTGGTTGTACACCACTGCCGAATCTTTCAGGAATTACAGTATTTATGTAATAATGTTATGTACAATTCTAGCTCCAAGGGGCACACCTAACAACTGCTAAAATCTGGTTAGATAAAGTTTATACCTAACTTTTTTTTTGACATAATATTTTTATTTTTAGTAAAAATTTACTGTTTGTAATTAATTCCTTTTTTGTTTGGTGTAATAATTAATGTACTAAATCGTTCAAACAATGCGAATTGTTATATACTTAAATAAATAAATAATAATATGAATAGTAATTCTCCTTTGCACTGATTTGGATCTACATATAATAATATTATTATATTACTGTTATCCTTTTTCTGTAAACAAAAAAACTGTGTAGTAGGATTGAGATGAAGGAATACTACACTAGCCAAATCGTTAAATTTTTTTAAATGTTCACAAGAGAAATTGTTTAAAGTAGTTTGTCATTTAAATAAGTTTATCATTTACCTACTCAAAATTAACCAAAAGCCAGATCCATCAAGTCCAGAGCAAACTCAGCCACAATGTAGTATGTTTTATCATTAAAAACTTATGTAGTCTACTCTTAAACAGCACTATTGTCAAGTCTTTCCAACCACATGGCAATTTATTGTAAATAATTGGGGCCATACAAGTAAACACTTCTTATCAATATATTCTTATCAATTAATTATTGACGTAATTTACTGTTGACACACCTATTTCTTGGAAATACATCAGCTATACGTTCAAAACGACTTGGATTTTGCTTTACAAATATAGATACTTCTAAAATATATATACAAGGAAGTGTCAAGATATTCTACTGCTTAAAATAAGGCTTACAACTATAACTATATAGATAGTTATTGGTGTAAGTATATTATATAAAATTAAGTATGGTAATTTATGTTGAGTATGTTGCTTGGCCAGTAATTTATGTAAATTAAAGTTTGACACAATTTCTTAAGAGGGCTATCACAATTTTGAGTGTTTGAAGAGTCTCACACTCAAATACACGAAAAAAATTGATATTTATTTAGAGCACTCCCGAGAGAAATAATCAAACTATTTTCTTTTTGAGTGTGAGACTCTTCAAACACTCAAATACAAGAAAAATTGTGATAGCCCGCTTAAGTTAATATTGACTTGGATGACTTGCAGAAGATAAAAATTATTTTGATCAATAAATTAGCAGAGAAACTGAGACAGCGAGACATATTGGGCCAACCCCAAGTAAAACGGGATAAGGAAAAATGATGATTATGAATTTAGCAGAAAAACTCGATGTTGATTGATTTATGGATTTTGCCACTTGATACAAAATGCATCATGATGACGAATATTCAAAAAGGCTTGTGTGCAGTTTTTAATTTGTTAAAATATTACGTTCCTTGCATTTGCCATGACTAATAATAATTTTACTTTCTTTCTGTCAAATGCAAAAAGCCAATTTAAATTCTATTTTTTAAACGTAGCGATTTTGTTTTTTTTAAATTACTTACTTTGAATTTAAATAAATAAAATATAATATTATTATCTAGCATTGTATAGTGTGCACATTGCTGATAAGAATAGCGCGCTCGATGTGTACAACAACTAGCGTGTTCAGAGTAATTTACTACTAGTAACATCTTACCAGATTTATTAAATCAACAAATTTTATTACTAGCTCACTGCACGACGATCACTCTGGGCTACCTTAATTATTACATACATGTTATAATTAAAACGTTGTTTCTCATTAAGTGATTAAGTAAATCTTTGAGAAATAAATTATGTTTTAAACTTTATTGAGATTAGGCATATTTTGCCAAAACCGACTAAAATATTGTGACATTGACCTTATCAACCAGAGGTTAATAGTCTGATAAAAAAGCAAACTAGTGATTCATTTAAAATTACAATAGTTTGCTTAAAGCTTCGTTTATTTGCTATTTAATGTTCCTACTTCTAAGCGTAACTATGGCAATCATAATTCTGTTAGCCCAGAACTTGTTAACATCGAACTTAAACTCTAAACTCGAAGCATTTATTTCAAATGAACCAATTACAGGCACTTTTGAATTGTCAAGGGGTCGGTCAGTCAGAAAGATGAAGCTAGTTGCCCATTCCAAAGCATAGTAGGTACTGTCTATAATACCACAGCATCTGTTTATAATATCACATGGGTAGCTAATTTGTTAAGTACTATTGATAAAAAAGCACCTGTTTCTGGTGGTCTTTTTTTGTCAGAATATAGCTGTTCTCTGGAATGACTGATGGGCTGGAGCTCTCAAGTAAAATACTGATATTATTCAAGTATACTTGGTGGCACCAAAATCAAGCTTATTGGGCAAAATGTTTGGCTGAAGACAGAGCAGATGTGGGCTGCACTAGCGGGTCACATGAGGCATTCAATTTACCGATTATTTGGCTATGTAGACTAAGATAAGGACTAGCATATTTACAGTTTGCCCACTCAAACAATGAAGTAGGAAAAGTTAAAAGATTATTTGAAAAATTTAATAACATGATCATGAATTTTATTTCTGTAAGGTTTGTACAAACACTTTTACATGTCAATCATATTTTAAAAGCTAGATGAGGTTGGCGTTTCCTGTCGGACTACTCTGAGAAGAAAGGCCGAAACAAACTCAGAGGTCAGTCTCTTTAATAGTCCAGACATAATCATGATTGGATCATGTAAAGACAATGTAGAAATGAAAATGAAATGTGAAATGGTTTTCTGAAGAATGAACCACACAGATTGAGTGGACCTGTCCAGTTAGTGCATCCATTTGTCAGTAATCATGCAACTCAACTAAGAACTTCAGGAGCTCATTGATACTATGAACAATTCCAAAGAAAGGACATTTGGATAGGCTGCATAAATTACTCAAACTGCAAATATTTTTTTTGTTTTCTCTGTTTAACTTACTTACTTAATAATAATTAAAATAATGTAATTCAATGTGAATATTCAAGTCATTGTATATATAAAATCATCCGCGTCTAATGTGTATATAAAAATCCAGAAATAATATTGGTTAGATAATTTGAGGACCATGCAGATTGGTGTCTGAAATGATCTTTTGAGGAAAGAAGCACACAGATTTGAGTGGACCTGTAATGATGTAATCGTAATAGTATAAAACCTGTTCTATTTGTAACAAACTACTGTCACCAAAAATATAGGCGTACCTATTAAATACACATTCCTTTGTACACAAAATAGAAAAAAAACTTTCACTCACGAAGTATTGGTAGAATTTTGATAACCTCGGCTTCCCATGATTATTAAATACCAGTATGGCCTTAATCATTGTGCTAATTAACTACAAACTTAACTAATTACTGTATTTTCATTTATATTGATAAATCTATTGTAACCCAATCATCAACGAAAATTATCGATTGTCTTTAGACAGTGAAGTAAACAATTTAGTTCGGAAATTGAAAGAAACCACGCGTCAGTTGTCAGAACATAGATAAAAAATAATCAGCGCGTTCCACTTAGATACATCTTATTCAATTTATAACAATTTCTAGACAGTAGTCAATGTTGTCATTCTCGTTGCTTCAAGTCTCAGAACAATAAGTTTTGTAAGAAAATTATGCTTCATTGCAATACAATATGCATGGAAGGCGTTATATTTTGATTTTATTTGGCAATAAAACCTTTGTAGTCTAAGTCCTGCTCAACTGATTTGCATAGTCACGAGCATGTCACGAGTATAAATATATGACTATGGATAGCTGGACAGTAATATCTGATTCCATGATTCATTCACATAACACAAGTCTTAATTAAGTGCTTAACTTGGAACTAGATGGTGCTGTGTGCAATGTCAGACAATATTTATATTTATTTATTTATTCATTAACTGCCGTCAAGATGACAGCAAACATGTGTAATCATTTGTGGAAGGCGTAGGTGGAAGGCATATTATACAAGTAGCAGAACAATTATGTGACATCGAAGGAACACCAAAAATATCTGTCGAGATAAGTCAAATTAAAGGATGCTGCATCAGCTTCAAAAAATTGTATAACCACTTAGAATGTGTTAATGTTGGATATGTCTTGCGTTATAAATATCTGCCTACTCAGTTAAATTCAGAAGAATGTGATACTTCGTTATATTCAAAAATATTTGACATAAATAAATAAATCATTTATTTGGACCAAACATTGTTCATATTTTATAAACCTGCCAAACTGCGTGGCAGTTTGTCGGCAGGATTAGCGCTCGTCTTAAAACATTTGGTTTACACGATGTAATTAAACATCTAAGTACTTAGGTAGAAACATAGTTTTTTTTTTGTAGTTTAATTTACTGTCCCTCAGGCGATTAGTTATTATCACTTATTGCTGTCATTTCATTCAGCAGTTCAGCCTTTAATTTACTTCCCAGTGTTCGCCTGCTAATTACAATATTATCTCTTCTCAGCCAGTCGATACTACTGAACAGTGTAGGGGTCAAAATATACTTATTTGTTCTTTTGCCATTGTAATTTTTTACTGGTGCTCGCTTGAATTTATGTTGTCTAACACTTTTAGTATTGTAAGTGCTTTGAATTGGTCGTTATAAAACTGCTCTAGAACCACCAAGTACTTGACCTTTTCATGCACGGGAAGCACCTTACATTCAATAAAAAGTTTTTCATCATTTTCTTTACACTCGAGTTATAGTTTTGCAAGGCATTTCATAAATCGAATTTGCAGCGAGTATAGACTGTTTAAATATGTTTTAAATGTACGGCCATAAGTATTCAATCCATAGCTTAGTAAGTACCTAATGACTCGGCGAGGGCAACATAAATGACACGCAGCGTTTTCCTACTCAACGGTGCCTGCAGCATAATATAGAACTTAACAGTGACCTAAGCTTTGTACACACTGTATCAACCTGTGTCTTCCAATCCTTCCAATTCATCACTTTGGCAGCATAAAAATCTGACAGTATAATATTTCGAGTTTTCTTCTATTTATCGCAATCAGTGCCACTCATGTATTGTAAAATATTGTGACATCCACTGGAAGCATATCCGTAACCTTTCATATTTTGGATTTTTGTGTGAATAATTACAAGTAACCAATATATTTTCAGAAAGGACTCCTTTCAGATATCAAACACGGTGTAACAATCGTGTTTGATATCTAAAATGTATTTTTCTCGGTAACAATTTTTAAAAGAAACTACCACTTTATAGGTTGTGTGATTATTAATCACACAACATATAAAGTGGTAGTTTCTTTTGGCCATATCTAAACCATAATCATTAATCACTGATTAATGATTATGGTTTAGATATGGCCACAAAATAAAATAAAAAATATGCCCGAGAAAGTTTGATTATTTCTTTCGGGAGTGTTATCACATTTTTTCTTGTATTTGAGTGTGTGACTCTTGAACTCTGTGAACACTCAAACACAAGAAAAAATGTGGTAGCACTCTACATACTTACATGAAATATTTAGTAATGACGTGGGACTGCAGTTATATATTTTTAATTTGTCAATCTGTGATGTCTTGTTTATACCCTTTTAGTTGGCGTTTTTAATGTAGATGGGGATTAGTATTATAACTTTATTTTATTTTATAATAGTAGTATCGTAAACCGGTATCTGGCAACACTCAAAACTCGCGAACGCGTTGTACTGTCTCCTGTAACCCGCGAGTGTCACAATAAAAAAAATCGCAAAAACTGAATGATTATTGTGTGAAATAAACATTTATTGTTAACTTTCAAGTTCTGTACAGTGTTAAATGTTTGATGGAAGCCTATTATCGGGCCGCTGATGCTACAATAACGAGATACAGGTCAGTGTAACTGAAGATGGACATGGTATATTTTGTTGTCTTTATTTGGGTGTTCTGAGGTTTCTCGCGGTGTCGTGTAACTTATTATGATTCTCTGTATCTTTGAGACTCATATTTAGGCTGTACGTGTCGTTGAAACAGACGCTCGTGTCAAAAAATCGGTATAAAAATGGTAAGGCTAGTTGTTGAGTCTGGACCGTAAATTTGGAAAGTGTAACTAGTGGCCTGTACGGAGTTATTAAAACTAGATTGTTGCTGTCTCCGCTACCGATTCAAACGCCGGTAGAAGGTTAGGTCGCTGAAAAATCGGCGCTTTCACAGAACCGTGAAGGATTTGTGTATTGTAAGGAATTTGTGAGAATTAGAACATAAGGCATGGAATGTTTTGGTGAAGTTTATTACGTGAACAGTCTTGAATTAATTTGGGTTAGTTAAGAATTGAGATAGTAGGGACCATTAAGGCATACTTTACAATAATAATTTATTTAGAAAAGCTTTTTATTCACCATTGTTGGTGAATTTAATGAAACATTACCCAGTCTACATTTTACATAATATATAACTCGTCTACCTTCTTCAAATGTGGTCTAAACTGAAGAAGAAATAGAAATGCAGGTAATGTAAATATTGACATGATTTTTTCCAAATTTTTGGTGATGAATATCTCAACAAAATAATAATATTATTGAATATAATCAGCTAATTCATCCATCCAAATCCTGGTATTCTTAATACATACATATTCATAGATAATACTAATATTTGTATTCTAAATACAATTCTTAAATTCTTTTCTGAAATAATACGGAGATCAAGGTATAGTAAGCATTTTTGTCTTAATTACTGCTTAACATCACATTCTTTAAAAAAAAAAATCCTAATACAGTAGGGTCTCAGTAATCCGAACACTAAAAAATTTCACCCTGTTCGGATCATTGAGGCGTTCGGATTATAGTATGTATATCTTTTAAAAAGGTGTTTATTGAAATTAAACATTGATTCAAACACACAAAAATGGTTAGAGAAATGCACAAAAAGGCGGAACGACGCACGGTGATCGAGACGACGCGTACGTGTAGCACGCAAAGTGAATGAACACTGAGTGGCGCTGCAATACTCTATGAGAAAGCGGCATGCGCGAGCGGTGGGCTCGTTCGGGTTATCGAACGGCCGTACTGTACTTATAAAAAAACCTTGCTTTTCTTAAAGTATGTTCTAATGCAAGGCCCAGAAGATGCCCTAAAGTCTGACAACCAGTCTTTTCACTACCCCGACATGGCTGGGAAAATGCTTGGCAGATAATGTTGACATGTTCTTTACTGCTCTCAATCAACATAAAGAAAGAAATAAAGAAAAATAGGTTTACTTGTCACAGAAACACGTGCATACAAAAAAGTTAATTAGCTCTAATAATTAAGAAAAAAATCAAAACAAAAAAGAGATTCTGATCACAAGCACAAAACAAAAATAGTCGACAGTTGCACGTCCGTGTCATCCCTGTGACAAGAAGGCTTCACTCAGCATGATGCTGAGCTATGGGGGACCCACAGCACAGCGCTGATTTTCAGTGGTTAACCAAAAAGGACGTACGGAAACCAACTCAGGTTCAAATATTGGTACTACTTATAAAAAACTTGTGTATGTAACGGTAAATACGGTATTGTCTACCATAAATTTTCCAGCAATGCTGTTTCAAATTGATAAAACCACATATTTTAGCACGTCAACGGCAATTTAAATTGAGTCAGCCCAGAATTTGGCTACGAGTTTTGCAGCTTCAGTAGCATCTATCAGTTCCTGTACCGTGCAGGCAACAGGACACGCTGGACACAATATTAAATGCCCTATTTGTTTGTGAATAGTAATCAATATTTAGTTCTGTAAATTTCAATACTACCTTTTCATTTGTTTATCTTTGTTAAGAGGTACTTTAGATTTAATTAACACATTGATGTATTACATTATTTTTATAGCTAACAAGCGTAAATATATATTTGTATTTCTATGATTGAATCAAGACTTTCTGAATGTTTATTATTCTCTGATATTCTACAAAGTTTTCAAAACAATGATATCTTATCTGGGAGAGTAGACCCCCAGAACCTGGATTTGTGCCCCGTTGATGGCAATAAGCTTACATGAGACTAAACAGACTGACTCAATGTGGGTGTACCATTAGGTATACCTCTGCCTAAACCTTCAGAGCATACAAGCGTTATGTTTTGTTATTGTAATATTATAAGAACTGTGGAATTACATAGGTACATAAAGGAAAACTTCTTGCTTCAGTCTATTAATAGTGCCTAAGTACTCAACAGTTTTATGTGTGTCTAACACAAAACAGTTATAATAAAATACAAGCATTAAGCAGATCATCAATAACATAACAATATAAATAACAAACACAAATATCATAGATACATAAAAAGTATAAAAACACTATCTTCCAAGGCCGCGACTACGTTCGCGTGAAGTTTCTAGTTTTGACATAAAACATCCCATGACACTCAGCAATGCTGCAGCTTCCAATTAGTTAAAGAATCGAAATCCGTAGTTTCGGCCGATGTTACGGGCGTTTCCTACTCCGTATCACCTACGGACATAAGATTAGTTTGGGGCCCGACATAAGAATTAATGATACCACGATGTGCCAGTTGTCTTTACTCCCGATTTGTTTTGACCTGTCCGAAAAAGTAATTAATCAAGGGTAGGGTTTACTCCAAAGTTTCAAACTAGGTACTTTCGGACGGACCCGTATCTTCGTTGACGGACTTAAGGCTCCTACAAACAGGCGCGACACGCGATGCGACACAAAGGCACCACCTGTTGCGCGACGAGCGATGCCTTTGTGTCGCGTGCGATTCGCGTCGCATGTCGCGCCTGTTTGTAGGAGCCTTTAGAGAGTAGGCCCGCTATAGTTCCGAAGATTACCCCAACATACAAACTCACAAATTTTACCTCTTTTTAATATTTATTTGTATAGGTAGAAGATGAATGAACATTAAACAACACGCGTACTAAATGCGGTTTGGCTAGTACCGGCCATTATAAGTCCAATAATTAGGTGTTTTCCTTATAACCGCAACGATTTTTTGGCACAACTTTTACGTTGCGGGCCTGCGCCAAACTGTTGTGTACCCACGCCCTTATTAGGAAGCAGGTGGTTGCGTGGGGAACTGTTGATTGACCTAATACAGTTTCATTGGCATAACAAGTGGAACTGACCTCAGCCAATGTTACATTTAGTGGCATAGGACTACGGACGGCCGATTAGGCGTGTAGTTCAAAGTTGCCATGACAGAAAATATTTATAAATAGGCCGTACACACACACATACATAAACTCACGCTTTCTTCCCATGGGGTAGGCAGAAACTGCAGAACGCTATCTTCTACGATCCTTAAATACTGTTTATGCTTCGTACTCATTCATACTGCATGAAACCACTTCTATATCTACTCTACGAAGAGAATACAAATCACTTTCTTAACCTTGAATATTGACATGTGTCATGTTCGTGAACGGGCGCCGTCAGTAGGCACTGGTCATTTCTTAGCTGCCACGGCTTATTTTAATTCCATAATTGTTTTTATCTTTTTATTACGGACGCTTTTAACGTGCACGTCTTTCTACATCGTTCTCACATGTATAATTACAACATGAATGATGTAACCACTTTATTGTAACAATATTTTGATTTAAAAGAGTGTCCATGGTGTTTCTTGCCCGTTCTTCACCATAGGTACCTACTACGATCCCTTGACAATTCAAAAGTGCCTGTAATTGGTTTATTTGAAATAAATGCTTTGAGTTTGAGTTTGACATCGCGCCGTAGAAATCTTTCTACAATCTGTCAGTTTGTCTTACGTTTCTTCCGTTTCTATAGTGGCCATGCTACGCAAGCTGGTCATAAACACACGCTGGTTGAGAGTACAACGGACCTGACCCTCCTGAAGAACATCACCAATGAGGTTAGGTACGAGGAACAGAGTGTAAAGTTCACTCATACCTCCATAGAAAAGGGAGGATCCTCCGATCAGACGGGTGCCGTGTCTGGTGGGCAACTGCCCCGACGATTGATGTCGGGAAGTTGCATATAATATATGCTAGTCGCGCAGTAAACTCTGCTTGCGCGATGCAGGATTTGCGTGACGTCAGTATGACGCGCAGCTCGCATGTGGCGATGTAAATACCGCTACAAGGTTACTATTTATAGAGCGTAAACTGCCGGCGTTAATAAAAAATGGTTACTTAGTGATTGGTGGTCAATGTATTTTTTTTGTTAAATAATGAAGACTAAATAGAATACCTGTTATGTAATAAAATTCAATATTTTCTTATTTGTAATAATAAGTACCTATACTTACAGAATAAAATCAAGTTTTTAATAGACTCGATTTAGATTAGGATACAGGAAAATTTTTCATTGAATGTCAATTTATAAAAGGAACACCACAATTTTATTATTAGAAATGAACACCTGTGTTAGTGTTGGCATCTATACATATTATAAAGTAGATTTTCGTGTCTGTCTATGTGACCGCCTTGTTCTTTCTAATCTACGCAACGAATTTGATGCGGTTTTTACTATCAATTAGAGAATTAATTTTACGTACGTTATTAGGTACCGCATCGTCACTGGTTTCGCTTGTTGTTGTCTTTTGATAATTATAATAAAATAGTCTAACTTAATGGCTGAACCCTATCTCCTAAGATACAGGACAGACCTAGTTTAAGGGATAGAGTATAAAATTATTGTAAGTACTCCTATGTTAACGCTTTAATTAATTATGTCAACTAAATGTATGCAGTGCAATGCGATCCTTGTTTATGCAATAAATTATTATTTACTTATTTAATTTTAATTTATTCAGGAAGGTTTCTAATTACAGTATACAGGGTGACGGAAAAATTAAGCGCAAAATTTTACCATAGATTCAGTACATAATTAATTACATACTGAAGGCTCCGGCGCTGAAAATTTTCGTCGGTTATAAAAAAAAAATGCTGTTCCATACGTTTTGACCGCATAGGTGTTGCAAAAAAATTCGACGCTAGGGGGGGGGGGGGGGGGTCTAGAATCATGTGCTGATTTGATGGTTTCAGTTTTCGCGTTGATGTCGCTGCCACCCTGAATAATAAAAAAGCTCGAAAATTCATGGTCTTCCTTTTATTTTTGATACTATGTTATTTAGCAAAAAATAAGCCTTATGATGAAGCCTTTCGATCAGTATGATAAAGCTACAGGGTGATTATTTTTCTCGTGTAACGGGTTCGATTTCCGGTTCAACCATGTAATTATTTCAATATCTATGAATGCAGTTTTAAATTGTTTTTTAAATTCAAACAATGTCTTCTTTCAATTAAATGTTCCATCTACAATATTCAAGGTACTTTCCCTCCATGTGGCATATCCGTGGGACGCCCTGTATAAAGTAAAGCGTCTGCTTGGGTTCGAACCCACCACCTACAACTCGTTAGTCAGGGCGGTTACCACTGGGCCACCACTGCTCTCAATCTGGATTTGTGCCCGGTTGCTGGCAATAGGCTCGCCCCCTATCCCATGGGCATGGTTACTCAAACACAACTGGCGAAATGTGGGTGTGCTATAGGTACACCTCTGCCGTACCCTTCGCGGCTACTAGATTTACTAATAGTACTAATACTAATAGATTTATTTGTCACAGAAACACGTGCATACAAAAAGATAATTAGCTCTAATAATTAAGTAAAAAGTAAAAATAACAAAGACATCTCTAATAACGAGCACAAAACAGAAATCGTCGACAGCTGCACGTCATGACTGTGACAAGAAGGCTTCCACTCAGCATGATGCTGTGCTATGGGGGACCCACAGCACAGCGCTGATTTTCAGTGGTTACCCGAAAAGGACGTACGGAAACCAAGTCAGGTTCAATGATTGATACTACTTATAACAAAATAAAATAAAACAAACAGTAAGCACTTAGAATACAAAGCAACACAGAACAGATAAAGAGGTTAGAAGGGCCTTGTGGGCGGGGCAGGCACGCCGCACTTATGAGCAAACGCTCAAAAGTCAACCGAAATTTGTTTCACGGGCTAACAGTCGCGCTCATATTGTGACAACGTACGACGCTCCGTGAAAAACAAAGAATTATGCCGTCTTGCGCTATTATAACGTGTCGGAAAAGAAGACAGGTGTGTAGTGTAGCCCGGGAAGGGATTTCTTTTCACCGGTAAGTCCAAAAACCTTAAAATACAAGTGATATTTGTAATTATTACTATAGTATTATGTAGTTTGTAGATAAAAACGATACAATCGCAACAGTAGTTGCAAAATTATACATTGCTTGCAATGCATGGGTAGCATCTTGTACTAGATCAGTGATCGCGCAATGTATTGCGTTCACTGCAAAGCTGAAATTCGGCGAAATCCATGCTTATCGATAGTGTTGTACCAAGTTGTAAATAATGTCGATATTAAGTATGTGTGTTTGATACAGCTGATTATTATCAGTAATATTATAATTAAAATAACTTTGTTTACTATCACCAATTATTGTTTATAGTGCGTTTTTAATTTAGTTTCTGAGTAGGTTTTCAATCTCCGGAATATTAACAAACATAATATGTTGACAGCAAAGATTTTGCGCAGCTTCGTCGGAACTGAATTATTTAGCAACATTAGTAATCACCAGGTTGGATTATATCCTACTGCAAACCATGTTACAGACCTAACTAAGGGTATTATTGGAAAATATATTAATTTAAGATTGCACTTTATTTTGAAAAAATCGAATTTAAAAGATAGCAAAGCGCATGTTACTTAATAAATTCGTATTATTTCAGGGACAATAATAAAATCAGCATTTAAATTGAGTTTAAATTATTGTTCAATTTTAAAATATTCTAGTATTTTTTAAGTGAAAACTTCTTTAGGCGCGTTGAGCACTTTTTTTGGTGAACAAAATCATGGAACTCGCGTCATCGTCACCGAACGCTTTCCATGAGCTATATGTATAATATGTATAATTATATGTGTACTTTTTGGGTGAACAAAAAGCGTGAAACTCGCGTCATTGTCACCGCACGCTTCCCATGAGCTATATGTATACTGTGTATATATGTACATAGCTATATCTCCTTGCGTTATACATTATATATATATAAATAAATTAGCAAAAAACCAAAGAAAATTTGAATTTCGCGGCTATCTTAGATGTTCCCCCTTAATTTGACAGTATTAAGGAAAAATTTAAATCTTCATTAAAAGAGGTGAAAGACACAATTAAAGGACTAGAAATAGGGACCAATTAGTTCAACCAGGTTTCAGACTGGCTAAAGTATGTAGATTCATCCTTCATGGGGTACTGTTTAAAATGTTACAATAAAATACCTCCCCACATATTCCAACTGAATGAAACGAAATTTAAATCTTGTCTAAAACGCACACTATACAGCCAAGCATATTATAAGTTGGGGGATTATATCGCTGACAAAAATGCTTGGCTCAGCGCTGGACCTGCTCTACAAGAGCGCCTAAACGAATCGATTAGCATTCGAAAATATTGTGAGCTGATGAAGGTTGTACAATCTATCTTTGAATTGTATAAATTCAATTTCTTAGTATTGTATAATTACATAGCACGTGTGAGCACTATGTACCTACTATAAAACTTACTGGGTTCGTCTTTCATTGACTTGAATGTGGCACAGGTAATTTCTTAGCTGCCACGGCTTATTTGAGTTGCTGAATGGTTTTTATCTTTTTATTACGGACACTTTTAACGTGCACGTCTTTCTACATCGTTCTCACATGTATTATTTCAACATGAATGATGTAACCACTTTTTTGTAACAATATTTCGATTTAAAAGAGTGTCCATGGAGTGTCTTGCCCGTTCTTCTCCATAGGTACCTACTACGCTTTGGAATGGGCAACTAGCTTCATCTTTCTGACTGACCGAACCCTTGACAATTCAAAAGTGCCTGTAGTTGGTTTATTTGAAATAAATGCTTTGAGTTTGAATTATTTATATGTATTTAGGAAGTCCACACTAATTGTCCCCCTCTTCCCGGAAATATAGAGAAAAATTGCTAACTTATAAATTACAGTAATTTTATCGATATAAGTAATCGACCTTTTGGTCGCCGTAACATGCGTGAGAAATAAATTACCTTTTGCGCGTGAGTGAGTGTACGTCAAACGCAGTGTTTGTATTAGTGTGACAACCAATAGCAAACTCACTATCTAAGTGCGTGTGGTTTATTTGTGTGTGTAATACGCGTACGTATTGGTCTCTTGCTTGTAGTGGAGTTAAGGAGTGGGAGACAAGCGGCGACACGCGTTCTAATACAAATCAGGAACTATTTCCTTTCTAACCTGTTTTATCTGTTCTGTGCAAAGCAAGTACGAGTACATAAACAACCAATTATTTGAACAAATATTATTTGATAACATCAAAATGTATTATTAATCCGCAGGTATTACCGTGCGCGCACAATTAATGTACCCACCCAAAACATTAATTACACAGGAATATCATGACGTATCGTGATGTTATGATATGTAGACCCCACTAGTTGACACCCGTATCAGTTTTACAGTAAACAAGTTTTATAATTATACAGCAGTGTGTGTACACTATAAATATATATCACATATCCGATGCGCCCACACTCACGCTCATTGTACGGACATAACGACCGCTGGGCCTGCAGTCTCGACATAGTTAGCAATCGTTTTCGGTTACTAAGTCCTAACAATCCAGATGTAACGATATTTGGTGGTCTCCACACTCAAATTTATCGGTTGTTACTGGTATTTTAGGTAGGTACCGGTAGGTAACAACCGATAAATTTGAGTGTCGAGACTACCAAACATTTACATCTAGATTGTTAGGGCTTAGCAACCGAAAACGATTGCTAACTATGTCGAGACTGCAGGGCCTGGTATTAAATTTGTTGTAACGAGCCCTCGTTATGCTAACGACGATGTCCCGTTTTACTATTACGATACCAGCATGAGTGTTCTTATACAGAAATACTTTTGGTATTTTGTATATGGTCTTGCTGTGGCATTCGTAGATCTTTGACAGTCGTTACGGGTCGTCTGAAGCCCGAAAGTCTGACAACTAGTCTCGTCAAGGGGAATCGTGTTACCTGATAACTGGTTGTGTTGTGGAGGTCAGATTAGTAGTCTCGTCATGTAAAATACTGGTACTCAAATGCATCTGGTTAGACTGGAAGCCGACCCCAACAGAGTTGGGAATAGACTTGGCAGTTTGATTGGACTTGCTGTGACCATAGTTCTGTGTTAAAAGTTTGAATTTTTCTGGGACGAAACGTAGCCAGGATGTCTACTCTTAAAGTCCATCAACGAAGATACGGGCTTGACCGAAAGTAGTTCGATACATCGGAATGAACCCTACTCCCGATTTATTAACTTTTTCGACCGGAGAAAACTCATCGGGGTTAGGACAGCTGTCAAATCGTGTTTTCATCCATTCTTAGTTCGGGACCCGAAGTAATCTAAGGTCCGTAAATGATACGGAGTAGGAAATGGCCGCAACTTCGGGTGCAACTACGGATTTCGTGCTTTGAGAGTAGACCCCTGGATTGTACCCTTCTCATAATATAAACCTGTTAAAAACACAAAATTTAATTTGGCAGAGTTGGTAGCAACACAAAATGATTCGACCTTGTCAATTTATTTATTCATTAAAACTTAATGCACAAGCAAAAATAGACGTCCAAAGGCGGACTTAATGATTAAAAGACCATTAAGAGATGTTAGTAGAAGTTACCTAGGACTTACTTAATGATATTTTATTTACTCCTGAATGTACATGACCTTTAGAAAATCTTTCCGTTGAGACAAAAAACAAAAAAACTTCAACGTCTCAAGTTTATAGGGTCAACCTGCACTGAGCAAGCTGGTCAGGTGTTGATCGGTGCTCATCCCGTCTCTGTATGAGAATAAGCCTTTACCAGGAAGACAATTTCAAAGCGGTCGATATAACATAGTGATAATCAAACCACGGAGCATTTTGCTATGTTATGCCCGTGTATAGCTGATTATGTGTGTGTTTGACGTAACATAAATATCGATTCGGTTCGTCATTGTCGTCAAATAGCAATTGTTAGTGTTTGTTTAGCTTGACAGTGAAGGTCCACCTTGACGATACCAAGAATACTTAATCGATTATAGTTTTCTGTCTATATGTAGGTAAGTAATTCCAGCCGGGCAGCCGCACGAGTCGACCGATCAGGTTAAGATACGCTTGCTGCGGTTGGGCCGTGGATGGGTGACTGTCTTTACATACCAAGACCCCTCCGTGCCTCGGAAAGCACGCTAAGCCATTGGTCTCGGCTGTCATTCTTGGATATTTGACAGTCGTTACGGGTCGTCAGAAGCCCGAAAGTCTGATAACCAGTCTTACCAAAGGGGATCGTGTTAACCAGTAACTGGGTTGTGGAGGTCAGATATGTAGTCGTTTTATGTAAAATACTGGTTTCAGCTGCCTCCGGTTAGACTGGAAGCCGACCACAACATGGTTGGGAAATGGATAGGCAGATAGGATAGGATGAATATGATGACGATGTAGGCTTTGATCATCAGCCTAGCCTTTTTCCAACTATCTTTGCTGACCAAACCAAAGAAACGATGGATGGATGTGTGAAAGATGATGTGACTAGAAAGGGGTGACTACCGAGATGACGACCAAAAGATAAGTATGGAATAAAAAGACATGTTGCGCCGACCACGAGTAAATTGAGAGAAGGGGAGGAGAACGATGATGATGTCTAATTCCATATACTCCCAACTAAATGAAACGAAATTTAAATCTTGTATAAAACGCACACTATACAGCCAAGCATATTATAAGTTGGGGTATTATATCGCTGACAAAAATGAAAGAAAAAGAAAGAAAAAGAAAAAAGAAAGAAAAGATGTTTATTCTGCACAAACAAAACGAACATTACAAATAAAAAAATAAATAAAGAGACAAGTATACACATCCAACGTTGTCAAAAGCCTCATATTCAAGCACACAGAAAAATGCAAAAATATTTTTTTTTTTTTTTTTGTTTTATACACACCAACTTACACTACGACTACGACGTTGACTACGACTTAGCAACCGAAAACGATTGCTAACTATGTCGAGACCGCAGGGCCTGATGTATGAATGTAAACGAAGCAAAAGGGATATTATGTAAGGATCGTAGCAGGTGGCGTTCTGTAGTCTCTGCCCCCATGGCAAAAATGCGTGAGTTTATGCATGTGTTTTCCAGCTTTCATGTTTTCAAGCCCATCATCCAACTTTTTCTAACCATTTTATCAAAATTTTACGCAGAATGTCTGTCATCTGACCTACAATTATTCCAGACTACAGAAGTACAATTTTAGAAGGTCTTTAATGATCCAATTATCCATGTGGGAAGCGATCCCTACATTCCTTATTATAAAAGGTTTCGACTGCCTTTGTGTATGTAGCGGTGGGGTTGCCATAACAATGCTCTCTTTGAATGGTGCTTTTCTTTCGAAAAATTGAATAGGTGTGATACAAAAACCATGGTACTTAGCCATGATATAATTGCAATATGCTGTCATGGGTAAAACATTGTGAGGGTATAATCAAAATCCAAACTCATTTATGTCGCATTAGGCGGGAAAACAGCATTTCTGTTTTTTTTTTAAATACTTTCATTTGCTCGCTGCTTCGTCCGCGTAGAAGTCAAGTGTACTATAAAATTTTGTAATTGTATCAGTACTTTCAGACATAACCTTCTACTAAGATATAAACAATACATATTAGTTTTGTCAGTAGGTACTCAAAATGCCTACACTTCACAATTTCCTACTATTCACTCTCGCAAGAAGAAGTGGCGCGTCAAACTCCCCAGCTACCAACACGTTTTTAATTAAATTTTACGCCACACGCTTAATCGCCACATTTGGCACCCGAAAATCTTCGTCGTTCGGCTATTTCCGCTTGTAATAATATTTTGTTGAACTGCATCGTATAGCGGGCATAATATAAATCAACATGCGCGGGCGCAAGACGTCATTACCTCGACAAATAAAGTTGCAAATGTCGTGGTTTATTATTACTTACAGATTATAATGTCGGGTGCAGGCAGTTTTCACTTTGCGTAAAATGTCTACATTCATATAATATGTATTTTGTATGGTGTTCTTACATACTTAAAGAGTGTATCTGTCTATTTATATTTACGCGGTTTCTCGTCCATCATTTACAGAACTTACTAGAATTAGCTAAATGATCTCCAAAGGGCTTCTTTTCAATAGCTCATGTCTTGGTAAAAAATCAGTCAGTCATTTAATATACCACTGAAACTTGGGCAGATCATTATGTCTTTGCTCACTCATTGTATGCCTTCCGGATCTTTTTGACTTCTCTGATGTCATTCTTATACATCCCCGAGTCTTCACTCTACCATCTTCCTTTGGTTCTGGGACCAAACCCTAAGTTCTGCATTCGATGTTGTGTAGATTTACATACGTTACATAAACTCATGCGTGGGGAACGCATGAGTTTATGGGATATGGGGAACTACACAACGACAACAGAAACTACAGAACGCCACCATCCTTACATGCTCCTTTTGTTTTGTTTGCGTTCATCTGGTCATACACGCCCGGTTGCGAGTACTACGCACCTGGCTTTCTGAGGAACATCACCAATGAGGTCACTATAATGTCCTAGGGCGTCCCCTCGCGGTGCGGCGTTTCCACTCCCATCTGCCTTGTAAATAACTTTTGTTAGTCGTCTTTTATTCAGTGTTTACAACCTTTGTATGTTTCCACACAACTAAAATCGATACGGCTACTATATTATTATGCCTTAAGACTCGTAAGCTGTTGAATTAATGGTTTCTCAATCTATATGTATTAATTCGTAGTTATTAATGTGACCGCCAGAAGAACGACGAAGTTGTTGCTCTGTTTGTTTTACAATAGCATGTGTGTATACTGGGTTATTTTATTTGTAATACGACGGCAATCTATTAAGAGGATGTAGGGGAGGTCATTTGCACCCAAATGACCCTTTATGACCCCTATGCAAATGTCAACCATTATCCAGTAATTTTATATTTTTTTGAAGATAAGGTATCTTATTGTATCTCGTTGGACAGCTGAGAAGTTGTACATATTTTTGAATGTTCTGTCGATAAAGTATATCCATGTTTCAGAAATCAGCCATTTTAGTCAAACAACCTGCTCAAAATGATGAAAACTGCGTGCTCTGATTTAAAAAATATTTAAGTTAATAGTCATTTTATGGTTGATTATTATGTAAGTATTGAAGTAGAAGCAAATAACTATGTAATAATAAAAAAATATATATATATATAAAATTACTCGGAAATGGTTGACATTTGCATAGGGGTCATAAGGGGTTATTTGGTTGCAAATGACCTCTCCTACATCCCCTTAATGGATTACTGACATATTACCAATAACCCTGTATCCCTAGACGGAATTAATCCTAATGTTAGGTCAAGACTCAAGAGTAACCTCCCTCCCTCTAGTATTGTGTCACTCTTAGAAACAACATAACATCACGCCTGTAATCTGGGAAGGGTAAGGCAGAGATGCACCTAAGTACACCTGCATTTCAACCGGGCACACACCCAGACTTCGGCTGCTACTGAAAAATTCTAGATGGAAAAACCCAATAACCCTGCCCGATCCGGGTATCGAACCTAAGACCCGGTTGCGACCACCAGAGCAACGAGGCAGAAATGTTTGATTTCCCACTGCTGGGACTCCAGCCACTTTATTATGCGGGAAAGTCCGAGAGGGTTACCGTGGCCCCTGGTACGCAACTGAAGCAATACGGGTGAGTTTTAGTCAGTAAGAGTCTGACACGCCCTCCCGCTCCGACCAGAGCGGGAGAAGTTATTTGATGTTTTGCCACCATAAAAATAAAAAAAGCCTTATTAGAGGAAGTCCACCACGCAGGCAAAGTGCGGGTTGGTAAATGTCACAAATAATCGAATTTTCGGAGATAAAGTCTTGAGAGACTTTCATTCAATGTCTGCCTTTCAAATAAAGTAAATTTTGGCTCTGTCTAACCAGAAACGAAAAACTGAATACACATTTCAAAAGAACGACTCATTTCTCTAAAACCCAATGACTAAAGACTAAGAGAGGACATGAACTAAAAGATCTATATAAATTAAATACATTATGGAAATATCATACGATTCTATGCAGAAATAAAAAAATATACATGTTTCTTTCTAACTTATGCAATTCTGCAAGTGTCAAAAAGAGAAAACCGTATTTTGTCAGTTTTCTAAAATTGCAATTCAATTTTAATTGACGTCACGGAAGCCCTGCCCATCGGCCGGTTCGCCATTTTAGTTTCTGGTTTTGAGTACTTCTCAGAGTGTACATGAAGTGTCATTTGGCGTTATCGTGCGACTAAATATTAAGTTTTTTTCCATTTTGAGAACATTTTGAGTGCTGTAAATTTGACTGAGGCTGTCTGTGATAGAGGAAACCATGCCTAAGTGTTGTGTGAGGGGCTGTGGCTCGAATTACAGTAAAAAAGCGCCTCTGATATCCCTGCACAAGTAAGTCGAAAGAATTCATAGATTATTAAGTTTCCTATATAAATTTATACCAATTTCTAGTCTCAATTCATGTTTATTACTGTTCGGCCATAGATTATTGCCTATTCATAGTCTTTCGAACGATATATTTCCTTATTTTGGTTTTGTTTACTACGTATTTTTATTGACAAATATAGTGTTGTGATTGTGTAATTTGCACAACGAATCGATTTAGCATCGATAAAAACCAAATTTCGTTTGAATATTTAGCATGAAAAAATATACACATTTATGTTAGTTTGCGTGTTTTGTTTGTGTTTTTAGGTTACCAAAAAATGATAAACTTAAAAGTAAGTGGCTTGAATCATTGGGTCAAGAAAATATCGACTCCAGCCAGGAAAATGTTTGTTCACTACATTTTGAAGAGTCTTGTATTAATAGAAGTCTTGATATAGTGAGACTTCACGACAATGCAATACCGACAAGGCTCCCTAAGGTAAATTATCACATTTTCATTGTAAGCCTACATTTACCCATGAAGATGAAGATTGTACAACCTATCTTTGCATTGTATAAATTCAATCTCTTAGTATTGTATAATTGCATAGCACATGTGTGAGCACTATGTACCCACTATAAAGGTTACTGGGTTCGTCTTTCATTGACTTGAATGTGCCCTGGCGGCTGAGAGTATGTCATGCTCACTCAAATGTGTCGCTGGTGGTGACGTGTGTATTGGATCATTGAGTTCCCTTCAAAATGGTTGAGCTGAATGGTGCTGATCCATACGTCATGTTCGTGAACGGGCGCCGTCAGTAGGCACTGGTCATTTCTTAGCTGCCACGGCTTATTTTAATTCCATAATTGTTTTTATCTTTTTATTACGGACGCTTTTAACGTGCACGTGTTTCTACATCGTTCTCACATGTATAATTACAACATGAATGATGTAACCACTTTTTTGTAACAATATTTTGATTTAAAAGAGTGTCCATGGAGTTTCTTGCCCGTTCTTCTCCATAGGTACCTACTACGCTTTGGAATGGGCAACTAGCTTCATCTTTCTGACTGACCGACCCCTTGACAATTCAAAAGTGCCTGTAATTGGTTTATTTGAAATAAATGCTTTGAGTTTGAGTCATAATACATTATTATTTCCCTGTACATTTATTGTAGACAGGCAGACTTTATTGTATTTCACATTATTGGTGTACTTAATACTAATTACAAACTGATATTATTGTATCTATTTGAAATAAAACGGTTCTCCCATTAAATGCTTAATATCGATTTCTGTTGTTTTATTTTGTTAATAATCGGTATAGTTTTGAATTCCTTGTTGCAGTTTAATTTACTCTTCTTCTAGCTTGATTATCACGAGCAACTATTAATCATAGAGTAAATAATATCAAGTACAATTAATTTTAAATGAACCGCCAAATTGATGATTTTTGCAATTTTTCAGTCAGATTACGCAACAACAGGCTTTTTTGTACTTAATCCATAATGCGACGTCCTAGAATGAGAATCGAATAACAACCTACTTACCTACTATCTACTTAAAATCAAAAACCTTATTTTAATGTATGTGATTTCGATTAATCGATTTGTAATCAACACGATGAACAAAATCATTGCAAAGAATGAGCAGAGGACAACACTAGGTAATGGGCGGAGCCTACGCCATTTTACTTTCCACGCCGGCACGCGATACGATCTTTTAGTTCATGTCCTCTCTTATTCTTTAGTCATTGCTAAAACCACTATCAAATAAACATGTCGTCTAAATAATGTACAGATCTACAAATAATGAATATATAAAAGAATATTTCAAACGAAAACATCTATACTAATATTATAAAGAGGTGAAATACCACCAGTAATATAAAGCTGACACCTCACATATGATACTGACAACCATCAGTAATATAAAGCTGACACCTCACATATGATACTGACAACCACCAGTAATATAAAGCTGACACCTCACATATGATACTGACAACCATCAGTAATATAAAGCTGACACCTCACATATGATACTGACAACCATCAGTAATATCAAGCTGACACCTCACATATGATACTGACAACCATCAGTAATATCAAGCTGACACCTCACATATGATACTGACAACCATCAGTAATATAAAGCTGACACCTCACATATGATACTGACAACCATCAGTAATATAAAGCTGACACCTCACATATGATACTGACAACCATCAGTAATATAAAGCTGACACCTCACATATGATACTGACAACCATCAGTAATATAAAGCTGACACCTCACATATGATACTGACAACCATCAGTAATATAAAGCTGACACCTCACATAATATGATACTGACAGCCGTCAGTAATATAAAGCTGACACCTCACATATGATACTGACAACCATCAGTAATATAAAGCTGACACCTCACATATGATACTGACAGCCATCAGTAATATAAAGCTGACACCTCACATATGATACTGACAACCATCAGTAATATAAAGCTGACACCTCACATATGATACTGACAACCATCAGTAATATAAAGCTGACACCTCACATATGATACTGACAACCATCAGTAATATAAAGCTGACACCTCACATATGATACTGACAACCATCAGTAATATAAAGCTGACACCTCACATATGATACTGACAACCATCAGTAATATAAAGCTGACACCTCACATATGATACTGACAACCATCAGTAATATAAAGCTGACACCTCACATATGATACTGACAACCATCAGTAATATCAAACTGACACCTCACATATGATACTGACAACCATCAGTAATATAAAACTGACACCTCACATATGATATTGATAACCATCAGGAATATAAAACTGACACCTCACATATGATACTGATAACCATCAGTAATATAAAGCTGACACCTCACATATGATACTGACAACCATCAGTAATAAATGATTTTATTTCTGTAAGTAGGTTTGTACAGACGCCAGCACATCAAGCTACTACAATCTGTCAAATTTCTTTAATAGATTTTCAACTTTATCGCTAAAGCATTAAGGTTCAAGGTTGATTGGGAAAATTTGACAGTTTCGGGTAGCTTGACCTGCTGGCGTCTGTACAAACACTTTTACACGTCAATCATATTTTAAAAACTAGATTTGGTCGGTGTTTCCTATCTGACTACTCTGAGAAGAAAGGCCGAAACAAACTCAGAAGTCACAGTCTCTTTTAAAGTCCAGACATAATCTTGGTCAGATCATGTGAAGACCATGTAGATCGGTGTCTGAAACGGTCTTTTGACGAAAAACCATAGCGGACCTGTCCAGTCAGAGCACGCATTTGTCAGTAATCTTGCCGCTCAACTCAGAACTTAAGGAGCACAACGATTCGACGAACAATACCAAAGAAAGGACATTTCGGTAGGCCGCATAAATTACTCAAGCTGCCAGATCGTGAAACTAACTAAGAAATAAAATAAAAAAAAGTAATAAACCACACATAATCTTCACATTCAGCTGACACCTGACATATGATACTGACAACCATCAGTAATATAAAGCTGACACCTCACATCAAACGAATATTACTACTATTATTACTTGCATTTCGGATCACATCACACCGTGTTAACGAGCCATTGTTTTAATAACTACATATAATGATGATGCTATTATAGTTAAAATCTCGCTGCAGACTCGGTCATAAATCATTCGAGTGTTTCGCTCTCTTTCCCACTCACAGGCCTTATGGGCAGGCCACGCCCACACGTAGTCCTGTGTATTACTGCAGTCGATGAGTGATATCGATAGTTTTATATATTCATAAATGGGTGATAGAAATAAATACACATTTTTTTAAATTTTATTACCAAATATACCACAAAGCATATTAAATATATAAACAAAAGAACGTATATATAAAACTAAAAATAGATAATTAGTTTGTTAGTTGAGCTCCTTAAGTTCTGAGTTGAGCTACACGGGTACTGACAAATGCGTGCACTGACTGGACAGGTCCACTCAATCTGTGTGGTTCTTTCCTCAAAAGACAATTTCAGACACAAATCTACATGGTCCTCAAAGATTATTATAATATTATTCTAATTATTGTGAATGTGAGAACTATGTCGGTCATTGATTTATTTATATTTATTTTTGTATTTTTTTCAACGTAATCATGATCTGGCAGTTTGAGTAATTTATGCGGCCTACTCAAATGTCCTTTCTTTGGTATTGTTCGTCGAATCGTTGAGCTCCTTGAGTCCAAGTTGAGCTGCACGATTACTGACAATTGCGTGCACTGACTGGACAGGTCCACTCAATCTGTGTGGTTCTTTCCTCAAAAGACCATTGCAGACACCGATCTACATAGCTTTCACATGACCTGACCAAGATTTTGTCTGGACTTTAAAAGAGACTGTGACCTCTGAGTTTGTTTCGGCCTTTCTTCTCAGAGTAGTCAGATAGGAAACGCCGACCCCATCTAGTTTAAAAAAAAATATGATTGACGTGTAAAAGTGTTTGTTCAAACCTACTTACAGAAACAAAATCATTTATCATTTATCATTAAAATTCCTCGTCTGAGTCATCATCGATAATGGCCTTGAGCGCGCGCAACTAGCGCACATCCCTACTCCGATTATGATTTATGACCAAGTCTGCAGCGAGATTTTAACTATACTTATAGGCGATCATTTGACATACTTAAGGCTGGTAGACAACGTGACTGTAATTCTGGTCAGGTCTTCGTGAATCATGACGGGGTGGGTCGGGGGAACAAGGGATTTCACGCTGACGAGGTTGCGGACAGAAGCTAGTATAGAATAAAGACAATTGAATTACAAAAAATAAGGTCCTGGGGCCGTACTATGACGTGTTAATTCCATCATTGTTCCAGCGTGGAAGAGAGACGGAGCTATACATGACCGATAGCACTATCTCTTTTTCTCAACGGAATCATGATGGCGTTAACAGGTCATAGTACGGCCCCTGGATTCGATTGCCGGGTAGTGTTAGTGGATTTTCTCAGCAGCAGCCCCGAGTCTAGATTTCTGGATTAGGTTGATGGCAATAGGCTCGTCGCCTGTTACCTGGTGGGACTAAAACAAAACTGGCGAACTGTGGGTGTACAGTCGGTGACCTGCATAACCCTACCCTTCTTCCCCTCTTCTTCTTTGTAAGAGGGGTCAGGTAGTGCAGAGTACTGACCGTACTATAGGTGCACCTTTGCCTATCCCGTCGGGGAATACACCCGTAATGCTAAGTGTGTAATTACAACAACCGTCGCTCGCCTGAATAATTCATACAACTGATCAACAGAATAAATCATCCATCACCTAGTTGAATTTAGAAATAAGTCACAAAGGATCTTCAAATTAATCCTCATATGAAAAATACTGAAATAGTACAGAAAACGCTGATTAACGTTAATTATTTTCCAAGACTTTAGTTGGTAGAGGCTACATTAAATATTTACTCAATAATACCCCGTCCAATCGAGGTTCGAGTGCATGGTTCGACTCCAACCATCAGTGTTGCCAATACAACTAGTAATACTGACCCGCTAACTCCAATAAATATTACGTAAATGCTCAATTTCTTCGAGATGATCGATGGAGCTTAATCACGCGATTGGAACGATATAGACGTCGGTCGATAGACTCATCTTAAGCAATTTTGATAGAGAATAGTCCGATCCCCTCTTGTCTGTGAGCTAAAAGCGTCCAAAAGCATTGCTGAGCTGCACTATTCAAAATATAAAAAGGTTTAATGGTAAATCAATCAATAACGACGGTCCGAATTCGGAACTGACGCAGAACACAGCACCCCAAAAGAATTATGTCAGAAGTGGGAGCTGGTTTATGTCAAAAATCACAGAACACGTTTGATTTCGTTCACTATTTGAACACTACTGACGTAGTCTTTTTCTAGCATTCAGAAGCTGTTGCTTCCTATTTCACCAATTATTTTTTTTGGTCTAATTTCGGTGCGGGTGCCAAAACAATTGAATGTTTTCTTGGGATATGCCTAGCTTCATTGTCTCAGGTTTACTGGTTGATCGCCATGATAGATAATGGCTTATAAGAGTTAGAAAATGTGTCGTGATTGTGCCACGAGGCATAACGAACTAAATAGATGGAAACGTGTTAATAAGTTGGTTTTTGCGCCACTTCTTCCCAACTGGAAACACTGGGAAGTGGTGAAAAGACTTTTTAATACGGCCACGGGGTTTTGTAACTTTTTGACCGTCAAAAACTGCACTGCAGATCCTTAGCCCAATTTGCAGAAAAGAATTTTGAATTTGCCAAAAATACCAAAAGTGGTGGAATGGCCTACATAATTTTTTCACTAATTACTAACCAAAAATCAACCAATCTCATGAGAAGAAGGCGTGAATAACGTCTATGTATATACATAAAGATAACCCGTCGGGGATCCGAACATGCGGCAGCCCACGTGCGTGCTCAGAAATAGACCTGTTACAACACGACAGCGTGTATTTTTGGCATCTTATTTTTATGAAGTGGACGCTGGAAGATTATGCGAATGGCGGACTGCAATTGAAAAATGTCAATATTCGTCTTATGAATTTATCATATGGGTGTTTCGGCGAATCTAGACGGTCTTAGATTTCGTGGTATATGAGATGGAATGTCATTATTATTGTTTAGGGGAATTTGTAAGCTCAGATTTGCTTCAAGCTGAAATTTCAGATCATTGAGTTCTTTGTGTCTTCGTCCTACCGCGTAAGACATGATGTTAAAATCACTTCATACTTCTAGCTGTATTTGAGGGTCCTCTTTTTCCATACTTCTCTATCAGCCGTCATCTTCTAAGATATAGGTTTTTGCCCAGTTGCCATACGGGGCAGGATGGTGGAGGACTGGGCTCTGGAGACAGGCCTGGTCGTCCTAAATCGGGGTTCTGTGGACCGGGAGCTCCTCCTGGAAGCCTCGATCGTGCAGACCTGGGTGTCATTATCGGACAGGCCTGCTGACATCAACGTCGAGGCGGAGAGGTTCCGGGAGGCCATGTCCGAAATATGTGACGTGGCAATGCTCCGGGCCCAGCCCGGACGCGCCCAGCGCCAGGTGTGCTGGTGGTCGCCGGAGTTGACGACTCTGCGTAGTGCGTGCGTCGCAGGGCGGCGCCGGTACACCAGGCACCGCAGGCTCCGTATTCGCCCTCCGGATACGGAAGCCATTCAGGCCGAGCTGTACGAGGGGTACAGAGCGGCGAAGACCGCCCTCCAAGCAGAGATCCTGCGGGCCAGGGGACTGGCCCGCGAGGAGTCGTTGGAGACTCTGAACAGGGACCCGTGGGGACGCCCCTACAAATTGGTGCGAGAGAAGCTCCGCCCATGGGCTCCCCCCGCTGACACAGTCTCCGGCCCCAGCTCGTGGAGGACGTGGTGAGCGCTCTGTTCCCTTCTAGAGGGGAACATATCTCCCCGCCCATGGCTCCGCCTACTGCGGTGCTCAATGCGGACCACACCGACCGAGGTAGAGCTGCGAGTCGACTGAACGCGTAAGGGAGAAGCAAAATTCGCGCCCTCACGCCCCTAGCCGCCGCAGCAGTCGCCCTGGGCGTCGGGAATCGCAAGTTGATTCCAGGCCACCGTAGGCGCGGGCTTGTGAACGGCGAGCAATGGGCAGCTCGCTGTTCGATAAGGACCAGGCCCGGGTCGATGGCGTGTTGTGTTGGAGTTGCGGGAAAGTCCGAGAGGGATACCGTGGCCCCTGGCACAGGCAACTGAAGGAACACGGGTGGGTTTTAGTCAATAAGAGTCTGACACGCCCTCCCGCTCCTCCCAAAGCGGGAGAAGTTATTTGATGATTTCCCCACACTAAAAAAAAAGGGTCTCTATTACTGTGAACCACATAAATTAAGCCTTTTTTTTTTGTTTCTTGTTCAATGTAATGTTCGTGCATTTCTGGGAGTAATAAAGATTTATTATTATCTCTGTATTCACCCCTTTTTGGCTACATCATCTTTCACACAATTCATCAATCGTTAACATTATTAGCACTGAATGGCTAATTACCGTATTTCGACGTGTTTTTGGTTAAGCGACATTTTAATATGCTTGGCACTCGAAGCATCTACATCAGACATTTTTGTGACAAGTATTCATTTTCAAAAAAGTGGTGTGAGCCACCGTCTAAGATAGTACAATGACTCAGTTGTCTATAAATATACGGTTTAAAATAGTTCTTCTATTTAAGATATTAGGGTGCAACCAGACCGCGGTTGATCGACGACATTACGATATAATTTGGGGTATTATAACGTATGAGCTGACACACGAGTTGACGGTCGACTACGGTCTGGTGCCACCAATATTCAGAGAGGCATTCCAATTTTGCATGACAATGCGTACACTTCAGCTCGTCATATTTTTTAGTAGCCTGCTGTGAAAAGGTTTCCTTCCAAACCTCCCATCTTTTGCGGTTGCTGACCACGCCTGCCCCGCAATCATATTCGGATCGTCACACCACCTTCGTAGTCGACCTCGACGGCGATGTCCTCCCTCTGGCGTCCAGTGAGTGACAATTTTGCCCATTTATTCTGGTAATTACATTTAAAATGACCTTCTATGCCCAGCAATTGACTACGACGTTCATTTCCTGGGAACTACGACATAAACTATTATGACGATGGTTGAAATGTATCTAATACATTATTTTTACGACTACACAAGTTTATTGATCTACTCCGTTGTCAGCATTATGTAGGTGTAACTGAACTACATAATCTTGTATATAAATATAGTGAATAATTATGTTTATTCGAGTATACATTAGTAATAACAATAACATATCACAATCGATGTAGAATTAATTGCAGCCTTGCAGCTTTGACAAGACCATGTGCAGAAAATGCGTTAATTTGTCAAATTATTACCTCCTTTTTTAAAGATGTTATTTGCATGAATGAATGCAGTCTATAACTTAAAACAATCGAGGATTTACTAAATCTTCAAAGGCGCAATGCATTAACATAGCGTCCACACGTGGCTATACTTAAATAATACATCCAGCGAACCCTAGTAATGGTAAGACGGGCTGGCGTCGGCAACTTGACGTCCAAGTGCGTATGATGCGTACGGGTGGTAAAATCGATCATTAGATCCACCCCAGCTGCTTAAGGAAGATCAGGTGTTACTGAAATCCCACAGAGGAACCTGAGTTTCCGAAGTAATTGGTCCTGTATGTCGCGACCATCGGGTAGTTTAGAAGCACATGAGCTGTTGTCTCGTCTTCCTCCATGCAGGCTCTGTACAGTGAACCGTCTGTGGCTCCTATGACAAAGTAGTGTTTGCTAAATGACCCGTGACCATTGACAGCGTACCCTAAGCGTTCGCTTTCGTTACCACTTTGCTGACTAATAAACAGTTTATCACGGCATGAATTGAATGAGAGCAAAAGTTACGCTACTGAATCGCAAAAACAACCCGATAACGCTACAGTTTCACTACTGTACTACGTCGTTACCGAAACTAACGGCGAACTTATCAGTTGACCTTGTCTCGACAGCCGCATATTAAATCGTCGCCGATGCGACGCCCCACGCGACGTGGTCGTGTATACGGGGCCTAATGATGACAGCCGTTCTAATGAAGATATCGACTGACATAATAGTTGAGCCTTACCTTTGGACGAATGATGAACTTTATTTGTCGGTATGGAGGGTAGAGGTAAAGAGAACTATCTCACAAGTGTGGAAAGTTGAAAAAGTGTCCAGCGTAAACAGTAAATAATAGTTCAAAAACCCTGCAAAGTGGCGCTAGCGTAGGCAAATGGTGTGGTATGAATGTAGCAGTTGTTAACGGACTGAACTATGCAATGTTAGAAAATTAACGGATTGAAGTATGCCGAGTTACAACATTTTATATTTGATATATTATATATAGTTTTGTATTTATTATTACAGTCCGGTATACTATACCTTTTTTTTACGTAGTACAACATTATTTTGTAAACATAACCTAAAATTATTGCTTTTAAAATTTACCCGGTGGCTACTGTAGCGCCACCCTTATGTAGCACATTTTAACGGACACTGTTTCATACAAAGAGACGGTTCTCCTTACCTCTAACAATATTGCTGGAGACTCGAAGAAGTCAAAAAAATTGCTATAAAAGGCTTTATGATAATAGTTGGGTTGAGACGTTTAGGAGGTCAACCCAGTTCCTCTAGTTGTGTTGAGGAGGTCAACTGTCGTCTCCAGTAGTTGGATTGTGGAGGTAAATCATTCTTGCCAATAGTTTGATTTAGGAGATCCACCTATGAAACCAAAAGTCAGCTTGAGAAGGTCAACCATTTTCGCCAACAGTTGAACTTTGGAGGTCAACTGGCTTCCCATATCGGTTTGAGGAGGACAACCGTGCGTCCGACAGAGATTATGGAGTTGGAACAAAGAAGTCACTTCTAGATACCCACACAACTGACTCACACAATAAAAAAAACTAAGAAGATAGTATGCAGTTCGCAACAATGTTAATAAATGTTATGATACTAATTTACATCAGCTGTCAATATTGTTATATCAACATCTTGAAGCGTCGACCGTTGTCTCATTCAAGGGCATAAGACTAAGGAATATTACGTTACTCATTACAAGAAGCAGCTTAGCTTAAAAACTAGGTACATCTTTTGTATTATCACGACACTAATGACGTTTATATTTTGACAGCTGTTTATAATTGCTTGATACATTGCTACAGTCCATTCACAGTTATTTTAGCTCCGACAGCAGCAACCCAACAGCAACCTTATTACAACGGCAATAAAGGTCACTGTAATTTTGACAGTGATGCAAACTCTGAGGTAAAAAATCTGAACGGACTGTACAAGGATCTTTTGGCGCCTGAATTACATTTGACATGGGGCGTTGTTGGTAAACATTGATGCAAACTGTCACAGAAATTGTCTGGAAAAGCAAGATGGCGGCGTGAGTTCCGATTTTGGCCACGTCCCAAAATATCCTTATAGATATTATAATAGTTAGGGGGTTAAGTTATACCAATGAAAATGGCCAACGTAGCTTAGACCTTAGATTTAGTATATATACTAAATCTTAGACCTTAGTTTAGTATATACTAAATCAAATGGCTAAGACAATGATTGTTTGCGCTGTGCTGTGTGTACTTTCCAATTTATTATGATAACCTCACCACTGCGCAGAGTAAGTGTGCAAATGCACTTTAGTTAGAACTAAAGCTAGAGATAAAAATAGCTTGTTACTAAGCAAACATGTAAAAGAGGCAATGTAATTTTATCGCGAGACGCATTCCATTGAAGCGTAGGTGTGTCTTCTTTACTGCGTGTAGGTCAGTAGGCCAGCGATGTACGTCACGCGACGCAAAGATGTCGACGCGTAATGAATTATGCTAATTTTTGGACTATTATTATACAGTGATAACGCAGTAGGTTAATGTTAGAACAGTTTTGTACACACAGTTAAAGCGACTGGCACATTTCTTTGTTACGCTGTGTCGTGCTTGACGCAGGATACCTATAGCAATCAAACGAATCTGTTCAGGATCACGTCATATCACAAAAATTTTTGATTGGTTGACACTGCGTCAGAAGGCGTCAAAACACGAAACAACACAATAATGTGAATTCGGCTTAAAAGCTGGTCCAAATAAGGCGTTTCGCGCGTATTTTAAGTGCGTCTTGCGCGCGCAGTTCTTTGATAAGGTGCTTCTCCATCAGCCTCGATTGGCCTGGATATAATCGGCCGTTGAACGTCCAAGATACGGAACATTATCATCATATTTTTTTTGGGCCGAACAAGCTAAATTCGGGACTTTTGACGACCGAGTTGATGGCAAATAACCTTTCTCTGGACCAGCTATTAAGCTGATTTTTGAGGTTAAATGTTACAAAAAGATATATTATATAACGATTGGTCACGTGTCTGATGCAGTGAGTTTGTGTGTGTGTGTGTGTGTAGAATGTTATGAAGTTGAGTAGGTCAATGTTTGTCTGGCTTACGTAAGAATACGTCAGTGGCTTTATAAAAACAATCGGTTTTCATTGATTAAGACAGGAATATCAATTAGTTTGAATATTGACGCGTTTTGGCGCTTTTAGAAATCAATTTGTATTTATTTATTTAATTTTAAAGAAAGCTTACAGACTGATAATAATTATAAATATCATGCATAAGTAGTTTCATTTGCTAATTACAAGCTTCCACATGTATAAATATATTTAGTTACAAGTTACTTGCGTCGACCAATTACCTACAGTGATTTGATTAAATTTAAAGAATACAATGTAAGTTAACATACTAGATATAAAAAAAAAGAAAACAACTACAAAGTAAAGTCTACAATAACAAAAACAAGGATTAAAAGCTATTTATGGTGTCACCAAAGTAATCCTTATTTAAAATCTTTCTAATTTTGTGTGCGCTAGTGCAAAATAAATAATAATATAATAATAATTTGTGGTCACATTTTTGCATCCATAATTTAAAAATAGAACCTGACCGTGGTACCTTTATATCGTATACTTTCATATTGACACCAAGCAATAAAATGATAAAATGATTGTGAATGTGAGGACTATGTGTCTTTTTGTTCCAGTTTTAATCATGTTCTGGCAGTTTGAGTAGCTGATGCGGCCTACCCAAATGTCCTTTCTTTGGTATTGTTCGTCGAATCGTTGAGCTCCTTAAGTTCTGAGTTGAGCTGCACGGTTACTGACAAATGCGTACACTGACTGGACAGGTCCACTCAATCTGTGTGGTTCTTTCCTCAAAAGACCATTTCAGACACAAATCTACATGGTCCTCAAAGATTATTATAATATTATTCTAATTATTGTGAATGTGAGAACTATGTCGGTCATTGGTTTTTTTATATTTATTTTTTTATTTTTCTCAGCGTAATCATGATCTGGCAGTTTGAGTAATTTATGCGGCCCACTCAAATGTCCTTTCTTTGGTATTGTTCGTCGCATCGTTGAGCTCCTTGAGTCTAAGTTGAGCTGCACGATTACTGACAATTGCGTGCACTGACTGGACAGGTCCACTCATTCTGTGTGGTTCTTTCCTCAAAAGACCATTGCAGACACCGATCTACATAGCCTTCACATGATCTGACCAAGATTTTGTCTGGACTTTAAAAGAGACTGTGACCTCTGAGTTTGTTTCGGCTTTTCTTCTCAGAGTAGTCAGGTAGGAAACGCCGACCTCATCTAGCTTAAAAAAAAATATGATTGACGTGTAAAAGTTTTTGTTCAAACCTACTTACAGAAATAAAGTCATTTATCATTTAATGCAAGACTGGTCAGGTCATACCGTGATAAGATCAGCGAGAACATTTTCTACTAGCCCGCGACGTCGTCCGCGTAGAAGTCAACGATACCATAAAACATATCCTATCGACTTTCGGCGATAGGATATATGCATGTATTTATTTTTATATTTTTAATTCATTGTTTACACCGTCATTCATAACATAGTAAAAAATATAAATATTGTTAAAAATACTGTAATTAAGTTTAAAAAAATATTTAAAATAGGGTATAATTTTGAGCTGTTTAAACGCCGCCATTTTCGCGCGCTCTGTTGATGACGTCAAATACTATGTCCAGTGACAGTCTAGTCCATTGTTTACTACAGGTGTTCTCGTTCTTTACTTATTTCACCATGAAAAAAAGCTCAAAAGCCCGTTTATAAGTATTGCATTGTGAAAATAGGCGATTCATATGCGCAAAAATACGTAGTTAAGGAATTGTGTAAGGTTACCTATCAAAAGAGATGAACTATCGCAATAAATTGCTTACATTGTTGTGAATCAAAAATGCAAGGTTATATAAATACATATTCCTCATCATATTTAGGATTGTGTTTATGGCTAAAAAAACTTACATAGCGATTTTTTTTTTTAACTTTGCCCCACTAGGAATTTATTATAGAATAATTACTTTGCAGCTTTCACTCCTTTTACTTCATCGGACGTAAAATTTGGATTTGAAAGAAAATAAGGCGACATCATGAATGGATCTATTCTCGGCAGATTGTGTTTTTACCAAACCACTTCAGTCATTGTCTTAAATGATTTCTAATCTCACCAGTATGCTAAAATTACACTTAAACAATAAATTAATTCACAACACACACGTTATCACTATGTTTTCTAATCAAAAGCCTGCAATGCCATACAAATGTAAACGATACGAACTTGTTGACATAGTTTCTGCCGTTACGTTTCCTTTTAACTAATGGTGTTACGTTTACCAATTTATAGCCTGTGACTTGGGGACCAGTGACTCCTTAAGGGTACAATAAAAGATCAAAATTGGTTGTTTATGTAGTTGCTTTGTATTCTAAGTGCTTACTGTTTGTTTTATTTTATTTTGTTATAAGTAGTACCAATCATTGAACCTGACTTGGTTTCCGTACGTCCTTTTCGGGTAACCACTGAAAATCAGCGCTGTGCTGTGGGTCCCCCATAGCACAGCATCATGCTGAGTGGAAGCCTTCTTGTCACAGTCATGACGTGCAGCTGTCGACGATTTCTGTTTTGTGCTCGTGATTAGAGGTCTCTTTGTTATATTTACTTTTTTTTTCTTAATTATTTGAGCTAATTATCTTTTTGTATGCACGTGTTTCTATGACAAATAAATCTATTTTTCTTTCTTTCAAAAATCTGCTTTCACTAGCGGCATTCATTTGCATTGCATCAAGCAGCAATAACATAACAATGTAACGAATTTTTTAAGAGTATAAACAGAGGAAAATAATAATAATTAGTAATAAAAAATTGTAAGTGTTTGAGTGAGAGTGAGTGTGTTGAGGTAGGTAAAGTATGTGGTGTATACATATGTGAGTGAAGGTGAAGTGGGGAGTGTCTATGAGTGATTGAGTGTGAGTGAAGGGAGATCTGTCTAGGCATGTGGGAGGAGCAGTTTTTCGGTAACGTCATACGATTTTTCAATTGGCCATTTTTAACTGTGTATTTACATTGGTGATAATTTTATCTGTGGATATGGAGAAACTTGTTGATTTTATTGTATAAAGTATACCTGAGGTAGGTGAATTGGTGTAGTGCGAAGGTGGTTCTGTGTCTAACTGGTGGTAGGACTATATTTACGCGACGTTTAGTACTTTCTGTGAAATACAGTCGATGTTTCCTTAATACACATTGTAACACATAAATTCCCTATTGTCTTGATATCTATCAGTGAAAGAATTTTTTAAATCGGATCTGTAGTTTGGGAGTTTACCCCCTCCCTACGTCTAATAATATTATAGGGTAGATGTGGTTGTCTAGATCAGGTCATGCGAGGATTTGAAGACCAAGCATTCAGCCAGAATATATTTATGAAGATGATGTTTGCACTTGGTTCGCTGAACATACTAAACTATCGTCAGTCGTAGAGGATCTTTTAATAATTAATACCTCTACACCTTTTTAGCAAAAATCACTTGAAACTTGTACATCGTTAAAACTAACGACTCAACCCGTACTTAAATCGAAATGCTATTTAAAGGTGAACTACTGATATTTATCTGCATAATGTAGGTACGTAAATAGAACACGTATAATTTAAGATTTATCTTAATTTAGACGATTCGATAACACATGAGCTCGCGTTCTACGGTTCTGTGCTGCCGTGTTAAAGTATTTTCTACCATATTGGTAGTATTTTTCGTGTATTGGTAGAAAATAAATGGGACATTCTACTTGATGAAAGTGGTTATTGTGATTGACGACAGGGGGCGCTGTTGGTAAACATTTGTGAAATTGTATTTATACAAAAAAAGGGTGCGCTCTTAGTTCCGATTTTGGTCACGCGCCTATGGAGGTACGAGGAACAGGGTGTAAAGTTCACTCATACCTCCATAGGCGCATAGAAAAGGGAGAACTAGACCGTCCGACTAGACGGGTGTCGTGTCTGGTGGGCAACTGCTCGACGATTGATGTCGGGGCGCTGTATATATTAAGCTAGTCGCGCGTTAAACTCTGCTTGCGCGATGCAGGTCTTGCGTGACGTCAGTATGACGCGCAGCTCGCATGTGGCGATGTAGATACCGCTACACGCCAAAAGATGCACAACTATTATCTCTGCAACCCGAATGCCGATGCGTTTTCGGCCAAAACATAAAGTTGAAAGTCAAACACATTTTTGCAAATAGCTGTAATCAGCTAATTGCAGAAATATGCGTGACACAAATTTGCTGAACATGAGAAATGTTAATTATTACAATAACATTTCTTATGTTCAGCAAACTTGAGTTACACAAAGAAATGTAATAGTTTCTTGTGTAGCCTTAAAAATATTATTATTCCATAGTTTTTTGCATTCTACCTATTTTTCTTGATTCGCTTACTTATAACTAAATCAAGCAAAACGTTATTGATACTTAAGATATTATCTAAATACCTACACAAATATTATCATTGGAGGATGTAATTAAATATGTAATCCTTCATTAATCTATGTTAATTAACATGAATTACTGATAATAATAATAGATTTTGTCACCTAAATCTGTTTATTCAAGTCATCATTTTGTTCAACATTCCCTATGAAATTCTTATCAAAAAGTCATTTATTCAAATTAGGGTGAGAAATAGCACTTTTTGAACGTCAAAATTACATAAGACAGTCCCCCAAAACGCCCGCCCTTCACCACTACCTAGTGTTTTAGCTGGGAAGTAGAAGTGGCGCCACAAACTCCCCAGTAGCACAGCTGTCTGCCATGGACGAAGAAAAAAAGTTGGACAGATTCTCGCTATCAAAAAACTGTGTCACTAAAGTCGGTCAGCTCGCTGTACGCGCACATTTACACATTAGTCAGCCGACGGTCGGCCATTAAGCGCGCAAACGGCAACACTAGCACATAAACAAATTCACACATAAACGGGACGCAGTTTTGTCTTAGCGGAGTTCCGTCCGACTATTTTTGTTCGTCCATGCTGTCTGTTAAGTTAGAAGAACAGTACGGTTTCGATTTAGAACCTAACTATTACAAAACGAATGGAATTGGAAAATCATGCGCTTACTACTATTTACTAAACAATAAGCCATGATAAATTGTAATCAGCATTTGCTTGGCACGGTATGACGTCGATTTTAAATCGACATCGATAAAATTACGACAAATTGGAAATCGGTTAGCCGATGCGGATATTGTGAATTAAAATGTTTTAACACGTGCACACGATATATGGAAGCAAATTAAACATAAAATCGTTGGATAAAAAACAAGAACTTTTAGAATATTTTCCTAGCAGTTCCATCAATTAGTTACGAATGACATTATTTTGTGGTGTATGTAAAGAACTTAAGAAAATATTACCATCATACTGCCCTCCTCTCAATTTTGGTATTTGTGGTTAGTGCAACATGTCTATTTCATCCATACAATCTCTATTAGACGTCATCTCAGTCCCCTTGCGAACCATATCACCATTCAAGTCCATCCATCGTTTCGGTGGTCTTCCCCTACTCTTAAGAATCCACATCCTCAAAACTTTCCTCACGACATGTTCCTCATTCCTCCGCATCACGTGCCCATACCATGACAACCGATTTCCACACAACTTTTCAGTCACCGGTGCCACTTTAACCGTTCCTCTTATGGTTTTTTTCTGATTCCATTATCTGCCTAACCTTATATAAAATATGCTGGGGTCGGCTTCCAGTCTAGCCGGATGCACTGAATACCAGTATTTTACATGGAGCGACTGCCTATTGAGAAAACTTAAGGACTGCAAATTTAAGGTCGCTCAGCGTGCTATAAAGCGGGCTATGCTCGGAGTTTCTTTGAAGAATAAAATCAGAAACGAAGTTATCCGTAAAGAACCGGAGTTACCGACGTAGCTTGCAGAGTAAGCAAGCTGAAGTGGCAGTGGGCTGGTCATGTTTGTCGAAGGACTGATGGCCGGTGGAGAAGACGAGTCCTGGAGTGGAGACCGCGTATCGGCAGGAGTAGTGTGAGACGCACCCCAGCTAGATGGACCGACGACCTCAAGAAGGTGGCTGGGATAGACTGGATGAGTCAACAGAGATCGTCGTGATGAGAGATGTTCAACTTAATGAGACGAAATTCAAAGTTTGTATAAAACGCACACTATGCAGCCAGGCATATTATAAGTTGGGGGATTATATCGCTGATAAAAATGCCAGGCTCAATGCTGGTCCTGCTCCACAACTAATTGATTAACATTTGAAAATACTGTTGGAGCTGCTGAAGATTGTAAGACTACCTTTGCTTTGTATAAACTCAATCTCCTTTGTATTATATAATTGCATAGAACAAGTGTGAGTACTATGTACTATCGAGCTACCATTTACCGGGTAATGTCTTTCATTGACTTGAATGTGCCCTGGCGGCTGATAGATGTCATGCTCACTCAAATGTCTCGCTGACGGTGGCGCGTGTTGGATCATTTAGCTCCCTTCAAAATGGTTGAGCTGAATGGTGCTGATCCATGCGTCATGTTCGTGAACGGGCGCTGTCAGTTGGGACTGGTCATCTCTTAGCCACCAAGGCTTATTTTAATTATTTTATTATGGATTGTTTTGTTTAAATTTATATTTACTGTACACTGGACACTCAACGTGTACGTCTTATTTACATCGTTCTCACATATAATTATACCTATATTCAACATTAATGATGTAACTAATATTTATGTAACAATATAATTTAAAAGAGTGTCCATGGAGTTTCTTGCCCGTTCTTCTCCATAGGTACCTACTACGCTTTGGAATGGGCAACTAGCTTCATATTTCTGACTGACCCACTTGACAATTCAAAAGTGCCTGTAAATGGTTTAATTGAAATAAATGCTTTGAGTTTGAGTTTGAGTTTGATGCGGAAGGCAGAGGACAGGGGGTTGTGGCGCAGCATGGGAGAGGCCTGTGTCCAGCAGTGGATTGAGATACTGCGATGCTGAGTTGATAGTTTGATTGACTGCCTATCTGTCTTCCACAACCCAGTTACTAGGTAACCTACCCCGGGTACTGGGTGTCCTATCAAATTCTCTTTTAACATATTATACAGTTATCATTAAGTTCTTGATTGTACACAAGTTACTTGACCATAACTAGTGAAGTAATGAATGCAAGCATCCTTTATCAATATGGCTTGATTCGTACCCGCGACCTCGCGGTCACGGATGAATCAATGCCGCTAGTTGTTATTCAACGATCGAACACATTACGAAATGTTACGTACATGGATGCTAAGAGTTCGTATGTTGACTGGGTTTTTGATTTATTTGTAGGTGGAAAGTTTGAAAAGTTAAATTAGGTGAAAATTATTACTATTTTATTATATATACCTACTAGGTGCGTGTGTATGTACAGCCAGGGAAAATAATTGTTTAGCAGGTTGACATACTATGTCAACTTACCGTGTCAAACGACTGTCAAAAAAAGACAGTTGTGATTTGAAAATACGTTAAATTTTAAATGTGAAAATGACTATGAATTTACTAGTAAATCATTTTCAGAGACTTAAGGCGCGGTAAGAAGCAAATTTTTATGTAATTGGCAATAGCGCATCGCGGCAACAAATAAGGTAAAGAAACAGCGATGTGTTGGGTTGGGTGTTACTTGAATCGAATGACCACCAAAAAAAAATTAATTTTGTAGTTTTCATTAAAAAATAAATGCACGGCTCAGGGGAATATATTTTTAGGTATCTCTTTAGTTGATTGAATTTCCTTTAAATCATAACAAAAAAAAAAATAGTATACGCTCAACATTTTGAGTATGGTGCGACGAAAAAAAATGATTTTGCTGTTTTACGATTGTTTTATCATGATACTATTTTATTTTTATGAAAGATTTTCGAATAACTCTTTTCTTTGACAATTGACAATACACATTAAAATAATCTGGCATGTAGGTAATATGTACCAATACGCCTAACTAAGCGACAAAAAACTGAGCGTTTTGGGTGTCCTACGTTTGCCCATTGCCTTCAATTACAACACGCACTTTTGGGTAGTTAGCTCTTGCCACCAAACTAGCTGACTGGCTGATCTTTTCATGACACAAGCACTTAATGACAATAGGTGTTATTTCTATAATTGATGAATATGCTTTGATTGTGACAGATGGTTTTAAAGTGTTGTCAGCAAAAAATAACCAACAAAATTTAGTAGGTAATGGAAAAGCCTTCGTTTTGTCTGTTCCGCAATATTCAATACAAGATCAATAATGTAGTCCTGAACTCCGGAAGGCAGATTTTTAATTCATAAATTCAGGAAAGCAATTTAACTGTCAAACGACGTAATGGACTTGGTCGCAAGTCATTAGCATATTATATTAAGTATAAATAAAAAATGCTTTGAAATTAGAGGTAAACTTCGTGATGATTTTCTATTAGGGATATATTTCATTTATTTATATAACCAACTTATTAATTACAGTTTCCACACACATACAAATGCCTCCATAATTTTTAGTTTTTTTTTGCCGTTTGGACCCCCTCCAAAGTATCATTAACTCATAAAATTTATTTTTATTTATTAGGAGCCCTTATTGTCTAAAAAACAAATAAATAATAAATTGATCGTGCCTATTTCATGTTAAATAATTTTTAAGATTACCGATTTTGGTTGATACCTGCTTTTAAACTATCTGACTTTGCTCACATACCTAATTCAAGCAAATTATGAAAATACTCATAATTCCTAATGAGTTAATTCGCTCTAATGATAATTTCATTAATTTGATACACAAAATAACCGCATTTTATCGTAATAACCAGCTCAATAATTTTTCCACCGTTTTTAAACATAATTCCTACCAATTTTGTAAAAGCACGTAGAACGTTTACAAAATTGTCAATGAGCATAATTTGTTTACATTTCTGGCACGCAAACTTGTTTTTAATGTTTGCTGAGTAAACAAACGTTTTGTTCAGGTCAATTGATCGTTATTATTACACGGCAAAATCAATCTACCTAGCCTTTTCCCAACTTTGTTGCGGTCGGCTTCCAGTCTAACCGTACGCAGCTGACTACCAGTATTTTACATGGAGCGACTGCCTATCTGACCTCCACAAACCAGTTACTGGGTACCACGATACCCCTTGGTAAGACTGGTGGTCAGACTTCTGACTGCTTCTATTCTTACACTGCAGATATACTAGAAAAAGACGCCCTTTGGGAATTAAAACCTTGACCGTTAAATCTAGCATAGTCTTCTATGACCTTTTAAATAGTTTTCACCAGTTTTTAATTCAATAGAAACTTACTTTACGCATGAAACAAGAGTATTGCTATCTCTTTCCAACTGGTAGAGAGAGAAGGAGACAGTGACAGTTCAGAACTTGGTCACATGTTCAAAACATGTTCAACATGTTCAATATTCTAAATGGTTGCTCTTTAAGAGCGTTTATACCTTGTGAGTGGCAACGTCGCAATTTAGTGTCATATTTCGTGGTTTTCAATTTTTATCATTTAATCGGAGCTATATTTCAAAAATCTGTTTAATTAACTTTTTAGAATTATGTGAAAACTGTGTAAAAGGTAAGAAATCGTTGCGTTTACAATTCTATTTATATGCAAATAATACATTGGAAACTTGCGGGGCGTTATTTTCATAGTAAAATAACTGTAAGCATTACGGTTACTTACTTTTTAAACACTTTCACGTAATTCTAAAAAGTTAATTAAACAGATTTTTTAAATATAGCTCCGATTAAATGATAAAAATTGAAAACCACGAAATATGACACTAAATTGCGACGTTGCCACTCATAAGGTATAAACGCTCTTAATATTGTTAAATGTATACAATAGCTGCCATACCAATAAAACTTTTCCAACAGCGATGTCAGCGATGATATATATTTTTTTACATGAAACTTAATCTAATAGAGATATTAGCCTAATAAAGATATCTTTCTTTTGTTACAGGTATGTGTTCATTGCACGAAATGTTTTGTTAAGATGAAGGGAAGACCTCAAGAGGATTAAAAGCAGCTTACATCAGTGGGGTCTCTCAGGAGCAAAAAAAATGACTTTTAAATGTTAGTAAATCATACCGTATGGTGGCTCTGTACCGGTATATCTTAGAGCCAGAAGTTTGAAGCCATGTTCATCATCATTTCAGCCAAAAGACGTCCACTGCCGGACATAGATCTCTCCCAAGCATCCCCACTTCGACCGGTGGCATGTGACATACCAACGACCATGCAGTGGAGATGAGTCCGATATCAAGTCACATGTTTATCATCATCATTTCAGCCAATAGACGTCCACTGCCGGACATAGATCTCTACCAAGCATCCCCACTTCGACCGGTGGCATGAGACATACCAACGACCATGCAGTAGAGATGAGTCCGATATCAAGTCACATGTTCATCATCATTTCAGCCAATAGACGTCCACTGCCGGACATAGATCTCTACCAAGCATCCCCACATCGACCAGTGGCATGTGACATACCAACGACCATACAGTAGAGATGAGTCCGATATCAAGTCACATGTTCATCATCATCATCATCATCATTTCAGCCAAAAGACATCCACTGCCGGACATAGATCTCTACCAAGCATCCCCACTTCGACCGGTGGCATGTGACATACCAACGACCATGCAGTAGAGATGAGTCCGAGATTATGTCACATGTTCATCATCATCATCATCATCATTTCAGCCAAGAGACGTCCACTGCTGGACATAAGCCTCCCCCAAGCATCCCCACTTCGACCGGTGGCATGTGACATACCAACGACCATGCAGTAGAGATGAGTCCGATATCAAGTCACATGTTCATCATCATCATTTCAGCCAATAGACGTCCACTGCTGGACATAAGCCTCCCCCAAGCATCCCCACTTCGACCGGTGGCATGTGACATACCAACGACCATGCAGTAGAGATGAGTCCGATATTAAGTCACATGTTCATCATCATCATCATCATTTCAGCCAATAGACGTCCACTGCTGGACATAAGCCTCCCCCAAGCACACTTCGACCGGTGGCATGTGACATACCAACGACCATGCAGTAGAGATGAGTCCGATATCAAGTCACATGTTCATCATCATCATCATCATTTCAGCCAATAGACGTCCACTGCTGGACATAAGCCTCCCCCAAGCATCCCCACTTCGACCGGTGGCATGTGACATACCAACGACCATGCAGTAGAGATGAGTCCGATATCAAGTCACATGTTCATCATCATCATCATCATTTCAGCCAATAGACGTCCACTGCTGGACATAAGCCTCCCCCAAGCATCCCCACTTCGACCGGTGGCATGTGACATACCAACGACCATGCAGTAGAGATGAGTCCGATATTAAGTCACATGTGAAAATCATCGATATTTTAAAATCGTTTCATCATGCAACATTGACAGTGACAAAATCATCAATGCCTAAATCATTACTTGAATTAACGTGATCTTCGCTCACAAACTAAGAAAAAGTAAGTTAAGAAGTTTGACTGCCCAGTTGGTGCAGTTGGTAGTGACCCTGCCTTCTAAACCGCTGGTCCCGGAATCGATCCCCGGACAAGTCAAACATTTGTGTGCATGGACATGTTTGTTTGACCTGTGTCTGGGTGTGTATATGTATATCAGTCATCAGGTTACCGTAGTACAGGCTCTACCTAGTTCGGGACCTGAAGACATTGTGTAGACAATGTCTCCAAAAAATAAAAATTTCGCGGGCTAACTTAGACAATAACTCATAAAGTGGACAAGTACGACCCATGCTTACTAAACAACTAATGATAATTTGACTAAGCCTTCAGCATTCACAATAATTGTGAATTATTGAATTATTGAAGTGACGTGATCTTATAAATTCAACTAAAGATCATTGATGGTTTTGTCATTGTTCCCGTCATCGATATTTTTTCGTCATTGTCATGCAGCCATTGATACAAAAAATCATCTACCATACAGCTCACTGGTCGTTAGTGTAATTTCACATGCCACCGGTCGATGGTCGTTGCATTAGGTATACCAACCCGCATCGGGCTTACGAGGTGAATAATGGACCACTCCCTTTCACAGAGAGGAGGCTTGTCTCCCAGCAGTGAGCACTTAATAGGCTAATTGTGTTTGTAAGGACCAAGGAACCATTATAATATGTCAGGGGAGTGTTTTCAAAGAGTGGGTAGTTGTCAATTTTGACTGTCCCGCTGGTTTAGTAGCCATAAACGCGAATGCTGAGCGTGGGGTCTTGGGTCTGATTCGCAGGTCGGGCAGCGTTATCGGGTTTTTGCGTCAGGAATTTCTCAGCAACGGTCCGGAGTTTAGAAGTGGTGTGATACCCCCGTGCCTCGGAAAGCACGATAAGCCGTTGGTCCTGCGCCTGATCTCTCTCCGGTCGTGTCGGACTATGCGAGTGAGCGTACACACGTCTTGTGCACTATATCTCCCGCGTCGATGGCTAGACTTCGCTCAGATTGGCCGCCGTGGCCGACATTCGGCCTGGCTCTGGAGGACTGTTAGTTGTGAATTTACAAAAAAGTCTAGTTTTCCGGAATCAGACAAATCTCAACCGACGATTCATTTTATTCGCCTAAACAATGGTAAAAGTTGTTAACGAACTTAAATCTAGGTCGATCGATAAGTCTAGATTTAAATTGCATTCTGTATCTTATCCGAGGCCACCGATTATTAGTTAAATAACGTGGGATAGGCGAGCAAATATGGCCGGCCAAGTGGTTTTTTAGGCTAAAGTTATAGTACGATTCGAACTTAATGGCGGCTCGGAACATGAGGCGAGTCGCTGCGCAGTAACCAATTCACGTGTCAGCGGGGGTGAGGTATTGCGCAGCGAGAAGTGCACTTCACAGCCGCCATATATTTTGAATCGGACTTTATTTGCTTTACGGAAAGAGAGGGTTAAGTAAAGAAGATGTTTTTAATGTGTGCGTGTTCTTGCATCTACAGAGATTTGTGGGCGCCATTACAAAGATTTTGATAAAAGCCAAAAGCTCACATTTCTGGGGCATCCTACGTTACCTAGGCTATCTAGGACTTATCTGCTCCAAGCCTCCAAAAGGCATTGGTCCTTAAACAATGACCAGACTTCTACCACTTGATGTTGCTGAGTCTACATGCTAAGTTGGTTTTTATTATACATATATTGTACCTACTGCGCGCTCCCGTTATATACGTAACAGTTTTCCTTCGGAAAACCTCATTGGCATACAGTTCCTTTAAATACACTCAGAGCCAGAGCATAATGGTCCTTATACAACTTGCAATAATAAACAAGTGTGCACACTTACACATTTCAATCTTCCAAATGATTTCTTCTTCGTCGTCCTCATCGCGTCTGCTCCAAATCTTGCACAAAACTTTGAAGAACTTGGCAGCAAATGACGTCATTATTAACTATATCTGTCCTTGTCACACACTTAATAGTCCAGAGTACCTCACAATCGGTTAGTGACTTGTTTTCTTAGACCAATCTTCTAGTTTTGGTATTCGTTGCCAAATGTTGCATGAATTTTGAAGATACCTCCTACACTAGTATTCCAAATGTATATTTTCTTGCTAGGACAATGCAGAGTGTTCTACTTATACATTTGGTTTGATGACGGCCACATTTAACGAACTAATTAGTGTAAAACACTGAAATCGCTCCAAAAACGTCTTTATATTTGGAAGTTAGAACCGGCACTGATTTCGTCTAACCGTCACAGCGATGAAGTGACAACTGCTTCCAAACAACAAAGCGTCGTTTTCCTGCAAAAGTAACGTTTGCTCTGACAAAAAAAAAATCATAAAAACATGCAAATATGACAGACCTTTTTATACCAATCTCAATTTCAATTAGAATGCGATAAAAAGCTAATCTTCACCCAACAAAGAGCGGGAACAATTTGCTTAATGGAGCGTTCGAATTTCAAATTGGAACGGAATAAAAACGCATCCTTCCTGCTTCCGTATTGGTCGGTTCGTTTTTCCCGCGTGTTTTGTGTATAAAATGGTGATTTGTGACGTAGGGTCGTCAGTGTCGGGATGACAGTCATCCCCTGAGGTTGTTTAGTGGTGTCTGATTTGGATTGCTTTCACTGATCGGGTCGTGTCTTGGTGAGTTTACTTTCTATTTCTTTTCTTTTAAGGCATAATTTTAATCATCTTAAAAATTGATTTCATTAAATACTTTTGCAATCAAATATTTTAATATTAGAAAACTTTCCTGAATTGGATTTATATTTTTGGTAGAGAAAGTGCATAAAATAAAGACCAGCTCACTTAAAAATATCCCAATGCCAAAGGACAGTATCACAAAAATCACCTCGTTATCCATTCAGGCTTAACTGAAAAAGGAAACCAATAAAACCAAATAGATGGAAACACTCATAATTTATTTACTTTGCCGCAGAGCGGTAGTCTCTCAATTTACATAAACGTACTTATGAGCAAAAACTGTTTTCGCAATGGCTGCGACACTTCTAACTCTTCAAGGTTTTGTTGAAGTTATACTTCATCCAAAAGGACTTCGAGACCCTTTTTGAACTTTAGGCTCAGTTTTTTTGGTAGAACTGGGACTTGCGATGAACGTAATATGATATATTTCCGTCTTTTGGCAGAATGAATATTGTCAGAACTTCGTAAAATCGTAACGCCCCGTTCCCAAATGTTTGGAAACCTTTGGCCGGTAAGCTACTGCCAAATCTTATATACGGTGTATAGGACATCGATGCGCAAACGGTTACGTCTAGTTCAAATTTTTCGTCAGTTATTAAAACAACTCACCTTTTCCTTATATTATTTCTACGCTGGTGGGTCTAGATTTGTGTGCTGAATTCAGTGATATCAGTAGGCCAATTCTCGTACTTAAAAAAAGTTCAATTTAATGTCGCAATCTCATCTCAGCGACAATCAATGTCAAATACCTGTCAAAAATGTATGTAAATTTATTGTAATTTTGACAGATTGAGACTGAGATTAGAATGCGAACGGTCTTAAAACTACGGTAATTGCCCCTCTGTTTGCGCGTCGAAATTGATCAATGGGTTGGGTTCAATTTCCTTTTAATACCAGGGATGAAAAGTGCTTTACATTGGTGCAGGTTAATTCTAGGCCTGACAGATAAACCCTCATCACCATCACCCTATCGCAGTTCACAGCCAGACATACCTATGCCCCCTTCGTTATCCTTGACCACTCTCATCCATCTTTAACTAGCCGCGTCTTGATCTATTTCTTTCTTTTCGTGACTAAGTACTTAAATTCTAGTAGGTCAGAAGTATTTCTTCATAAATAATGTGACTGCCGCATGTCGTGTCAAAAACATTGGCTAGTCAAACAAAAATGTGCCTAACAGTTTATGAGAAAACAAAAGCATCTCTCATTGTTCTGTGATAAGGCTTTAAAAACTACTGTTACGTGACAGGTGGAACTGTTTCAGATTTTACCGTACGGGTTTTTGGTCGTGTCATATTTAGATCAGTTATTTCAATTAGACCTTTTAGAACTTGAATATTACTTTAGCTACCTAGTCAATAGTCTCCTCGCGGATGCGCGGATGGCGGATGGTTGTCAGTATCATATGTGAGGTGTCAGTATCATATGTGAGGTGTCAGCTTTATATTACTGATGGTTGTCAGTATCATATGTGAGGTGTCAGCTTTATATTACTGATGGTTGTCAGTATCATATGTGAGGAGTCAGCTTTATATTACTGATGGTTGTCAGTATCATATGTGAGGTGTCAGTTTTATATTACTGATGGTTGTCAGTATCATATGTGAGGTGTCAGCTTTATATTACTGATGGTTGTCAGTATCATATGTGAGGTGTCAGCTTTATATTAATGATGGTTGTCAGTATCATATGTGAGGTGTCAGTTTTATATTACTGATGGCTGTCAGTATCATATGTCAGGTGTCAGCTATATTACTAATGGTTGTCAGTACCATATGTGAGGTGTCAGCTATATTACTAATGGTTGTCAGTATCTTATGTCAGGTGTCAGCTTTATAATACTGATTTTTCATGATGTTCATCGTTATTTATAACTAGCATCTGCCCGCAACATCGTCTGCGTGAAATTTCTTGTTCCCCTGACCAACCGCGTGCGCTATTACTTTGTTTTCGCTTAGCGTTCTTTTTGTTTTTATTCTTTTGCTTGGCTCCTATGGGTCGTAGCGTGACCTGCCTCAAGAATTGGGCTATAAAAGACAAAAATATTTTTTTCCATTCCGGTGATTAGCGTGTTCAAACGGACAAACAAACTCTCTATATTATAACATATTAGGAATTCGATATCGATAATATTATTTGCAAGTATTGTCTCATTATCATGAGTAGGTCAAATTAACACTTCTTCTAAGAAATTGCGCCATGTACTTAATTTTTTATGCATGAATCGATAAAAAATATTAATGTATTTAGATATGCTTTTACCGTGTTATTTTAAATTCGCTAAATAATCGTAATGTTAAATATACCAGTAACATTTTGTGACATAAACGTTTTTCTAATAAAACAGCGTTACTCAAACTTTTGTGGACTAGTACCATAAAACAAAACTGTGCGGAAACACGAATATCTGTATTCAAAAAACTTTATTTGTAGGTTGGTATTGAATTCCATACTTGAGTTTACCCTAGAAATCTAGATTCATAGAAATATTACATCAAAGGTGACTATTACGTAACCTTTTCGTGGAACTACTTCCATTTCATCCACATTTTGACACGAAGACAACCTATTTATCTATGGAAGCTTTGAATCGAAATATGGCCATATTAGACGTATAGTTTAATTAGGTCACTAAGACCTTATTGCCACCACTATCTTTCAGTAAGTCGAATAAATATAATACAGAAACAAATAAATCGTCATTGTAACAATAACTTCATTCAAAACCATATCTCATAAACTCGACTGATTTTTCGTAATTTGTTCCTAACGACTGCGATGTCGCCGCGTCGCCGTCGTTCGAGTGGCCTCGTATCATTTCGCGAGCGTTCGTCAAACTTCGGGTCGACGAACTGATCGCGATTTTTTTGTACCATTGAAGGACAGACGGACAGACGAGGTTTTTTGTTTGACTAGTAATACTAACAGAGGTGATATAAAAATATTATACAATCTTTGCACGCAGTTTGGATGTTTGTTTGTCTGTTTTTATGGTTTTTTGAGTATAGCGTGTTTATTTCGTAAACGTAAAAAACTACTTGATACCTACTTCGTCGTAATAACATTATTGTGGGGGCCTAGTCTTGCAGACTACCTCGTTGGTCTAGTGGTCGCAAGTGGTACTGCTTATCATGAGGTCCTGCGGTCTATTCCCGGGTCGAGCAATGCGTTATTAGATTTTTCCATTTGGTATTTCTCAGGAGCAGCTCGCAGTCTACATTTTCGCCCTTTTAATTGCAATAGGCTCGCCCCCAACCATAACTGGCCGAATGTGGGTGAACTACTTCAAGGCGTGATGTTATCGGGCAGATTTGCTTGCTTACATAACCATGTGTGATATAGTGTAGCTGTGATCTCCAACCTTTGTCAACGTTAAAATACTATAGTCAGCGCGTTATCAACTGAGTCTTGAGGCCATAAATGTCAATAGAGATAGGAATGTGCAGCGCGCCGGGACCGTTATCGGTAAACGGCTACCTGCTCACGTGGTGTCGATGAGTCATTAATGATCTGTACGCTTGTATGAACAAGATACGATAATAAACGTTACTTAGCGATATATATCTTTTATTGTTACGCCCTGCACTAAGCGGCTCCATAAGGCCCGTAAGTGCAAGAGAGATAGACATAGGGAAATGATATGGCCCGACGACTAGGTTGATAACGCGCTTACTATAGCGACCCATATCTTGAATCTAGGCCCTATGCCTACTCTATCACACACAACCCGTCATACAAAACTAAAAATAAAATAATGTAATAAAACAGTCGAACCATCCATTCAATTACCATTACACGGCCTCCAATCACAAGGCTTGCCCCCGCGCGTTTTCCTTAGCGCGTCACATGGTTTGCCTATGAGCAAACAAGCGTAGATGGATACTTAGGTAGTATTGTGCGTTGCCTCAGAGAGGAAAGTTGTGAATTGTGAAAATGCTTGTTGGTTTTTTATTTGTATCAAGTGGAATAACATTCGTGTCAAGTGATTCCGGGAGGGCAGGTAAGCAAGTAAAATTTTGAAAATATAATTAAAATAATATATCTTGTATTTTGAGGAAAATACTATGAGGATAATAAATTGTGGAAGCTTATGATTGAGAATGACTTCGTGTAAAAATGTACCAAACTTTACGTATACGAAAAGATTCGAATACGTAGAATAACAAAAACAAATTCTCTTTTCTGATAATATTCAGTTCAGTCATTCTGTTTTGCCATTCATAGTAGAGAAGGTACAGTCTTACCAAGGGGTGTCGTATTACGCTTCTACTGGGTTCTGGATGATAGGCAGTCGCGCCATGTAAATTACTGGTATTCAGCTGCATTCTTTTAGACTGGAAGCTAAGCTGACCCCAATCTAGAGATGAGTTGAGTAGGTACAGTTAGCCCCACGACTTGTAACACCAACAATCGTCTTCTACGATGTCTCTCTCACCGTTCTGGTTTCATTCATTCTTCTTTGTCCAGGTGGTTATTCTTTTGAATGCGCTCCCTCTGAATATCAGGACAGCAACCAGTCGGTTATCTTTTAAAGTGAAGGCACGTGAACATATCCGTTAGAAGTTAGCTGAAACATCCCAGCGCTGAGTTGCTGGATTCGTTTTCTCCTCTACCGATCGTTATTTCTCCTGACCAAGGTTTATTTTGTTTATATGTATGTATCTATATATTAGTATTTATTCTTGTATTTCAAAGTAATTTCCGAGCTATCTATCCCGTATGTTGCACCTGCCATGGTATATCTCTGCATCACCCTAAGGTTGACTGGTAGAAAATGCCTCAGGCATGAAGTCCGCCTTTGTACAGATTTTTTTTTAAATATAAACTAGCCTCTTATTTTAATGAAACGCCATACTATGCTAGGTCAGCTCAAGGTCAGTGTTACCACCGACGAGTGGCGTACTGTCCAACCATTTTCTTCTTAATCCATGTAAGATATTCTACTCGTCATCGCTGACTAACAAACTGCATGATTTATCTGGCATTAAAGCAAAATCCGAGCCAAAACATTCAGCACAAGTCACACTTACCGAGTTTTGAAATAGAATAATTATAAATTGAAGGATAATTTTAATTGTACGTACGGCCTCGTCTCAAGATGAAGGAATTATTTTTAGAATTTAGTGAGAAAGTGATAAAATCATCTTTGGGTGCGCCAGAAATTGTTTTGCTTAGGATTCTTTTAATGCCCACCTCCCACCTTGAACCCAACTCTATTTTTCTTACGTAGGTGTAGGTATGTACCAGACACAGTTCTATTCACGTGATTTTGCGAACCACCTGCATTATCATTGGTTAAAAAAAAAGAGTAAATGTGGAGTTTCTTGCCGGCGCTTCTGCATAGGAAACGACCTATTAGACCCGTGCACTTACCTTCTGACGTTTTATAAGCGCCCATGTTTAATGTGGAATAAAAGAATTTGAATTTGGACAAACTTTTCGGTCATCATTATTAGCCTATAGGTAAATTGTTGGATATAGGCCTCTCTTATTATCACACACTATTCAACTCGATTCTCGACAACGCTCACCCAGCTGCCACCAACCATCCTGCGACATTTTCGCTCATCCGCGATTAAAATAATAATGTTCACTTATTAGAAAATCACATCCCAAGTCATCGTATAAAATCAATATTCAGTCGTGCATAGCCTAAACATAAAGTTAATTAAACAGATTTTTAAAATATAGCTCCGATTAAATAATAAAAATTGAAAACCACGAAATATGACACTAAATTGCGACGTTGCCACTCATAAGGTATAAACGCTCTTAAAATAGTTCCCATTCAACGGCACACAGGCTGACTAGCGTTACTTAGCAAATGCTTTGAGTTAGATGTTTCTGTCTCTATTTTGCACTTGTGATTTGTTAGTTGTGCGACGGTGACAAGAATAATGTTTAGCCAAAGTACAAGCTAAATGACATCTATCAAGATCTTTGGGTCAAACAATTTGTTATAAAAAAATCACTGATCCCAGCCTCCAATCGAATCCAATGTATTTAATCGAACCACTAATAATTCCCATTTTGCGCTCCACAAAATGTTATTGAACACTCTAATGTAATGATTGCGCCTCTTTTTGTGAACCTCAAATAATTCCTATTTTGGGAGCCTAAACATACTATATAGCCAAGTAACTGCGACCAATTTGGATTTAGCGCTCGCCGGCCGCAGTTGGTAAGGAAAAAGCCAGAAAGTATAAAGAGGTTCAATTATAGTATTTAGCGGTTCTTGAATTTAAAAAAAAAAGTCAATCATTAGAAGCTCAATTTAGAAATCAAATTTAGAACATCAGTTAAATATTTCCCAATCGAATTTACTTAATTAGCATTTTGTCATAGCACTTAAAACACTGCCCATTCAACGACACACAGAATTAGGCAACAAACGTGCCCAACTAAAGGCTCTTAATACACCTGTGACTCTTTTCCACAATTCTATCTACTCTATGGCACTCTATAACGACATCGTTATAGCGAGTGCTAGCGAACGAACGAACGTAACGGCACGTTAGCGACGATAGCTTATCGGTGCGCGCCGTTGACGCGCTTAGAACGTACCTGCGCAGACGCACGCATACGAGCCGCGCTGTTCTAATTTTAAATTTAAAGTGAGTTTTTAAATTGGTACCTTTTTGACGTCTGCTGGTTTAAGATGTGAGTTTTTTTTTTAAATGTATTTTAAGTAATGTTAAACACCTTTTTTCTGTGACAGTCACGAGGATAAAGGAGATTTCCTCGTGAAATAACGATGGCTATTTTAAGAAAGATCTAAAATTCTATGTTCGTATCACCACAAAATTTATTTCTGGTGGAAATTACTTTTGAATCTTGCTTAAAGGCTTATGCTCGTGACTCCATAGTTTGTTTTAGATTTACGAAAAAGTCTATACTTTCAATTCATAAGTAGGTACTTTCTGAGTTTATCTTCTACGTACATTACTGACATCGATGAAGGAAAACATCGAGAGGAAACCTGGACTTAACCTTAATATAAGTCTGAAATCGCAAACCCGTATAGTTTTGTTTGAGTGCGATTTGTCTATAAATATTTCGATGTCTTAGTTTGTTATGTACACACAGCAGCAGGTCAAGTTACCACAAGCTGTCAAATTTTCTCATTCGATTTTGAAATCATTTGGAGAAATAAGACAGTATTGTATAACCTGATGTTCTGGCGACTGTGTATTTCAGAGCTGACATCTAATGGTGATCGTGACGCTAAGCGTTACGTCACTTTCACAGTTTACATTACTTATGTACAATATTATGTGTTTTCATACTGCCCTAGGTATTCTTATAATGTTATTGCTGGAAGTAGTATTAAATAAGTTTTATGTTAAACTTGATGGGATCTAGATATTTTTTCGTATTTTATAGGTAGGTTTTTGGTTGGAAGTTGTAGTAAAATCTCTTTGGCTGTACTGTTTGTAACTGGCTGGTTTTGAAACCATTAAGTAGATGACATTAAAAAAAAGATAAATATGAAGTAAGAACGATTTCCCGCCATTTTTCAATCGCTTTACTGTCCGCCAAAATGAGTGAATGTAAGTTTTGTTACAAAAATGGAAAAAAGCGACACAAGCCCCGAAAAAAAAGGTCCGGTGACGTTTATGGACTTAACGCACTGTCAGTAAGAGTAACGCAAAGTTGGTTTAAGCGTTTCCAGTCCGGGAATTTTGATATCAAAGATGCAGCTCGCTCTGGTCGGCTTGTTACGGATAAAGTCGATGCCAGTTTTGAAAAACTTGAGCAAGATGCCAATTAGTTACGACATAGCTGACGAGTTAGGGGTTGGCCACAAAACAGTTTTGACCCATTTGAAAAAGTCTGGGTATACAAAAAAGCGCGATATTTGGGTGTCACACGAGCTCTTAGTTTTGAATTTGTATATAAAATACGAAAAAACTTTTTCCCTGACCTAATATTTGTGACTATTTGAATGGATGCAGGGTTAAGAATTTTACTGCTGTTTATACAGTGTCAAATTCAATTAACTAGCGAAACTCTGCTGACGCGTGACGGATATGGATATCAAAAAGCGACAAAAAAAATACTTGAAGATTTTCTTGGGGTCAACGACCTCTGGTGGCCTCTGGTATTTGAAGTATGAGTTGAGAAAATTGTTTTTGTTTTGTTTTATCGCGTTTACATATCGATGCCCATCACTTATGTGAAGTTTACACAAATAAAACAGATTTTTAATACTTAGGTACTGATATTTCAAGTGACAACACTAACTGCGGTTGATCTCACAAATTCATTTCTTCACTGCACAAAACATAGGCATGTTTTTCTATGTCATTCAAATGTCATACAAAATTACTGTGTGCCGTTATCATTTGTGAATTATCAGTATAAAATCTCTTTACCAGTTTTATTTATTTTGGCTTCTCTCCTAGATCCGACGTGATAAGTCTCTTTGATATTTTTCCAGCGTATTTTTCTAATTAAACTGACTGAGAAATGAATCTGGGAATCTTTTAAAGAATCAGCTAGAATGTTTTGCGTGTACCGTTTAGTGGTAGGTAAGGTTATTCAAGAGTAGGTATGGGTTTTTGTGGACTGTTTCGTTGGTACCTACAGTGGAAGGAAGACCGACTGCCGATCGTCTTTTGTTCGATCCCTGGCAGCAGATTCACAGTTCGCACGTAGAATTTAATTTGCTCTGTAAAGTTAGCGTTTAAAACGAATTTGGAACTTATTTTTAACCGTTTAAAGTTTATATTCGCACTTGCTCACGTTCGTTTATACGAATATGATAATTAACTGCTTAAAATAAGGTTCATATTCGTATGAAACACTAAATTACAAAAATGAAGTAAAAGTTCGGTTTGTGAAGTTTCGAGTGAGTCTGCGTTTAAAATTTTCAGCAGCAACCTGAATTCTGGATTTGCAGCACTGATCCCCCTAAATAATGGAACTAAAAATAAAAATGTTGAAACTTGAGTGTCCTAAACACTGCTTACGTCTTCGAAGAACACAGGCATGATGTTATCGTTTATATAAATAAACATATTTGATTCATATAAAAATATGCTGACAAAACTAAAACAAATAAAACCATTCAAGTGATTTTAAAGCTAAACAGTCAACGCTAACTCAATTCTTGGCAGCGGTCCGGGGTTCGATTCTCAGCTGAGATAAAGCATTGTTTAACGAACTCGTTCAACCCTCATCTTTTTGTAAGTCAAATTCTTTAGATGTGCAATGTACATTTTAAATATGGTATGCAAAAAACAAACGATCTATAAAAGTTGTTTGCTTTTGTTTTTAATAAATATTATTTTGTACCTTCTGTTATTGTGATGATTAAGATTTTAATCCTTGGCTTAGGATACGAACAAATTGGGGTGCTAGGACAGGAAACTGAACTGAACTGAAGGAACACGGGTGGGTTTTAGTCCTTAAGAGTCTCAGACGCCCTCCCGCTCCGCCCAGAGCGGGAGAAGTTATTTGATAACATCCCAACCTCCAAAAAAAAAAAAAGGATAGGAGGAGGCTTCAGCCCGCAATTTCGTGCACTAAACAAAAAAAAAGATAAATTAATTTTAAAATAAACGGTCGGGGTCCGAAATTTATGGACCCCGACCCACCGCGTCGCATCGCATCGCACGCTCAGGCTATTATTTAATTTTGGCTTAGCGTCCTTCTGCCTTTTCTTTCTTCCTGCTCTTAAGGGTCATAGCGTGATGTTTAGCCTAACTTAACCTTCCTCAAGAATTTGGCTATCAAATGCGAAAATAATATTTCAAAAACTATCGGGCTGTTTCAGAGGTTAGCGCGTTCAAACAAACACTCTTCAACTTTATTATATTTAGTATAAACAGTAGGGCCTCGATAATCCGAACGAGCCCACCGCTCGCGCATTCCGCTTTCTCATGCTCAGTGTTCATTCACTTTGCGTGCTACACGTACGCGTCGTCTCGATCACCGTGTGTGTGATCCGCCATTTTGTGCATTTCTCTAACCATTTTTGTGCGTTTGAATCAATGTTTAATTTGAACACCTTTTAAAAGACACATACTATAATCCAAAATAATCTTACATACTATAATCCAAACGCCTCAATGATCCGAACAGGGTGACAATTTTAAGTGTTCGGATTATCGAGACCCTACTGTATAATATATTATTTAATAAGTATAGATAATAACTATATTGGATTAAGTATAGATAATAGGGCTCGTGGCTAAATAATAAAAACTGAACGGGTCGATCGATCAGGTTAAGCTACGCTTGCCGCGGTTAGTCCGTGGATGGGTGACCATCTCTACATATCGATAACCCTCCGTGCCTCGGAAAGCACATTAAGCCGTTGGTCTCGGCTGTCATTCGTGGATCATTGACAGTCGTTACGGGTCGTCACAAGCCCGAAAGTCTGACAACCAGTCTTACCAAGGGGTATCGGTATTACCCAGTGACTGGGTTGTGGAGGTCAGATAGGCAGTCGCTCCATGTAAAATACCGGTATTCAGCTGCATCCGGTTAGACTGGAAGCCGACCCTAACATAGTTGGGAAAAGGCTGGCAGATAATGATGATAAAGTACAGACGCCAGCACATCAAGCTACTACAATCTGTCAAATTTCTTTAATAGATTTTCAACTTTATCGCTAAAGCATTAAGGTTCAAGGTTGATTGGGAAAATTTGACAGTTTCGGGTAGCTTGACCTGCTGGCGTCTGTACATATATAGATAATATATTTATACAGTAGAATAATCAGTATTTTTGCCAAACACTAATGCCATTCTCTTTGTAAAAAAAAACTGCAGATACGAAAAACAGTATGCTCATTCATGTCAGCATTAATATCATAATGCTCGTAATACCCTATTCATATCATATATATATATATATATATATCATATTAATGTTATTATATCTTCGTATAGAGCGTTATTGTTTAATATAAGCCAGTTTTTGTTGTATCACTGAAATATGATTCCGTTAGTGCAAGTTTATAATATAAATAAAAAAGGGCAGTGTCTCTCAAAGTTTTGTTTTATGACTACTGTAGGAAAATAAATTAACGGCTTACAGATTTTTTTAATAATGTATTTCCTCAAGTTAGTTAGGCAGAGGTGTACCCATACTGGGTACACCCACATTTCGCCAGTCCCATGTAATAGGGGGCGAGCCTATCGTTGTTGTGCTGTTAATAGTTCACGTGAAACAGTAGTTCCCTTATAAGGTACAAGATTATTTATTTGTTCAAAACATGAGGTATACACACATTGCATGCAAGCCGTTACATTATAAAAGTATCAACATATCTTTCTGAAGAATCTTAAGGTTATCAAAGACGTAAATCGTTGCGAGACATAAAGGAAAGTTCTTGGAGTGTCTTGCTAAGCCTAACATCACGCCAAGTTCCATCTAATAGGGGGCGAGCCTATTGCCATCAAACGGGCACAAATCCAGTATTCGGGCTGCTCCTAAGAAATGTCTAATGGAAAACCCCAATAACACTGTCTGACTTGGGAAACGAAACCAAGACGTAATTACTCAGCCACTTTACGTTACTAGCTTGCGACTACTAGACCAATTACGGAGTCGAGCTGGCTAGATATTGTATAACTTAATATCAGGCCGGTGTTTCCCGAAGGGATTAGCAGAAGTGTTGTTTTTACATATCAAAAATCAAAAGTCATTTATTCAAACCGGGCTGAGAATCAGCACTTTTTGAACGTCAAAATCACATAAGACAGTCCCCCCAAAACGCCCGCCCTTCACCACTTCCTAGTGCTTTAGCTGGGAAGAAGAAGTAGCGGAACAAACTCCCCAGCAGCACAGCTGTCTGGGGCCGTACTATGACGTGTTAATTCCATCATTGTTCCAGCGTGGAAGAGAGACGGAGCTATACATGACCGATAGCACTATCTCTTTTTCTCAACGGAATCATGATGGCGTTAACAGGTCATAGTACGGCCCCTGTTCATATAAACTTGAACCCCCATTAGACCCACTACTACTACACGGAGGTCACTTGTTTTATTTTTAAGCTTATCTACTCTATCAAGTGATTATATTATCAATTCTCAAGTCTTCCTATTTCTAGTAAGAAACCTTTCGAAAGCGAACCACCCTTTCAATATTCCTTTTCCTATAGAGGAAATTGTGTTCTCTCATACACTATCAAATGTTCAGCACATTTATTTTATAAACATATATAGCAACTCGATAAAATACATTTAGGTTTATAGCATAATCATATGTCTCTTATAAAATTGGTTTTACAGATGATTACATTCGATTCCATAAGCTCTGAGTCTGTAAAGAGAGAGACTTCTTATGAGAAATGCAATACGTTAAAAGGAGTCGTGGTTTCGGTTGGTGGGAATCGAATTATGATCATAAAAATCGTGACGTCTTTACATGAGCTATCGCCATTTTCCTACCCTTTTCCCAACCAGGTTGGGGTCGCCTTCCAGTCTAACCGGATTACCTGATGCAGCTGAATACTTTTAACATGGAGCGACTGCCTATCTGAGCTCCACAACCCAGACCATACCCTTGGTATAACTGGTTAAGTGGTTACGTTGCATGTTATTGTTTTCTGAAATATATTTACAAAATTAGAATAAAAATACTGCTTTGTTTTTAGAAATCAGAAAAAAAAATTGCCTCGTTGGTGTAGTGGTCGCAAGCGCTGCTGCTGAGCATGAGGTCCTGGATTCGATTCCCAGGTCGGGTAGTGTTATTGGGTTTTTTCCATCAGGATTTTCTCAGTAGCAGGCCGGAGTCTGAATTTGTGCTCGGTTGATGGCAATAGGCTCGCCCCCTATTAAATGGGACTTAAATATAAGTGGCGAAATGTGGATGTACTATAGGTACACCTCTGCCCAACCCTTCGAAGGTTACAACCGTGATGTTATGTTATGTTATTGCAAAGGTTTTTTATTCTACCGTCATCTGCACTTTCAGCTCGTCTTCTCCAATTCTCTTAATTGTACGTTCGCGATTCAATTACAGCCACTCTTCGAATTATGTTGGTGTCAGTTTCCAGTCTAATTAGTAATTAGATACGAATATCAGTGACTGTTTATTTTAATGTTTTCCACTTTAACTGTAAAAGGGATAACATTAAAAAAGGTTTTGGAACCGTTTTTTTTTTACCGACGACAAAAAGGAGTAGGTTTTTCGCTTTTCAGTTTCTGTTTTAGAGGTTTTTTTTATTGTTAAGCATTGTTCTTGTTTCATGGCGTATCGCCTTTCGTTAAATTATGTTCAGGTTTTGGATTTACGTGTTAAAAACTCTTCGAAACAGATCCCAACTGGACAAAACTTACTTCCCGCTTCCCCCCTATTTTTCCTAAATAAACAAAGTTCATTACTTCTCGATATCGATCGTCGCATTAGGTACCTATATCGGACATTCTTCAGTCTGACGTACAAGGTACACCGATTCACACGATTTATCTCCTGTTTATATTTCATGTATAAATATTATGCATGTAAAAATATGCGGTGTGCTAACTCTACCTGTAATCTTGGGCCGTATATCGGATAGTGACTTTATGATTAAAAGAGTGTACTGTTGTGCTGGTTTTTGGGGTGAACGTAAATCGGAAGTATCCCAAAATACTTCTCTCAAATTAGCAGGAACTTCAGTCTATAAGAATAGCTGCATTAGCTAGTCAGAAAGTTTGTAGCGAGGCTAACTGCCCGGAGTACGCCAGACGTATTTATAAATAAAATTACCAGCCTTTTATTGACCCACTGCAGGACAAAGACCTTTTCTCATACAGAGCAGGCACGAGCATTGATCACCACGCTTGCTCAAGACAAGGGTTGGCTATTTCAGACTTCACTACAAGCTGTTCGTGTCCGGGGTATATTTCGCACAAAAATAGCATCCAAATTTCCGATATACCCGGTGGATTTTCTAAAAAAAAATCTTCTTTGTATGATAGATTCTTTTTTTTTTACATTTTCCTAACAATTACAAATACATCAAAAAAGAATTAGCCAAATAGGTGCAGCCGCTTTAAAGTGATGCTCGGAAAAAAACATTTTTGGCATAAAATTTTTATGTAATAGGTAGATAAGTCCAGGTTTCCTCAGGACGTTTGTCCTACCGATTTCAGTAATGTCCAAGTTAAACACGGAAAGGACATGATTTGAAAAGTCACATTGATACTTGGGTTTACATCTACAACTGTATGAGAGGCGAGGGCTTAAGAACCACTGGCCCATTATGAGCATATTGCAGTATATTTCTCCAAAATAATATACAACATGTCCCGGAACTAACACCCCAATTAGAATATTATGTTAAAATCATAATATATACACTTAATTTTTACTATTGTGTATAAAACATTGTTTATTTATTAAATTAGTTGTACTGATTGTGGGAGAAGATTGTGGTCACATTACAAATCTACACACACACACAGTCTCACACGTCACGTATGAGGGCCTAGCGTAGTAGGTACTTCGTCCATTTTGTTTTATTTTGACTGTACAGCGGAAGTGCGACTGTAATTTACGTACCTAGTTTTAATTATAATAGATAAACCATTACCTATATTAAAGAAGACAGAAATCGATTCTGAACAAACTACTTTCATGATGTGCATTATTTCAGTTACACATAGATGTGTTTTTGTAGTCACATTGCAACACGGCTAAAAAGTCTTGGTTTACTTTTACTAGCGACTAACACATTTCGGAGAATCATATTCTGCTATCATAATATTTGTAAAGTGCACAACGTTGTTAAACATGTTGTGGTTCTCAAAGTGTCAATTAAGATCTCCATTTTATTGTTATAAACTATTTTACTAGGCGTATTCTTGAGAGTTTTCAAATCGAATCATTTATTTTTCGCCAACATGGGTAGGGGTATAGATGTTATACATGATTTGATAATGTTCTCCATGCTCTGCCGTCACTTGGGCCTGCAAAATTTACACATAAAATACAGCCTACTATTAAAATACTATACAAAATTATTCAATTGGAATATCAATTTAACCATTTCATTTTTCAATGTCAAGGAGTATCAGTAGTCAACAGGTTATAATTATAACAGGATACAATAATTACATAAACTCACACCTTCTACCCATGGGGGTCGCCAGAAACTACATACCGCCACCTGCTACGATCCTTACATACTCCATTTGCTTCGTTTACGTTCATACATCTTGTCATACACGCACGCCGGTTGCGAGTATAATAGGAATCTTTGATAAATATCTACCCTTTGGACCAGTTACCGCCACCACCGTTTATTTTACTTAGCTACTAGAAAACCCATATTTGTCTGTGGACATTTTGGGGGTATCGAGTCGAAGAGTGAACACATTTTGAGAAACACTGGCCACTTGTGCAATCAAAACATTAAAGTGAAAGTACATTTTTGCAGCATATTTATATAAAAAGATTACTTGCTATACCTGTTTGTTGAGAACTGTATGTTTTTGCCTTAGGTATAATAATAACTTGATCTCTTTGTAAATGGTGTATTTAATTTTTATCCCATTAAAACCAAAGGGGTATTGGCAGTCGCTCTTTAAAAAAAAACTAGTAATCAACTGCATCTGGTTAGACTGGACGCTAACCCCAATATAGCTGGGATAAGGCTAGGCAGATAATGATAACCTCCAGCTGTCTCTAGCATTAGGTGGAATGACAGCTTACTTCAAGCTCACTTCAACTAAGTTTTTACGGTGAGATGTTTACAGAATAGACCGGCTGTTGATGTAAATGAGGACAAATGTAAAATTGTTCTGTAGGTAGGTTTGTACAAACACTTTTACACGTCACTCATATTTTAAAAATGATATAAGGTTGGCGTTTCCTATCTACTACTCTGAGAAGAAAGACCAAAACAAACTCAGAGCTCAGTCTCTTTTAAAGTCCAGACATAATTTGGTCAGATCACGTGAAAACAATGTAGGTTGCTGTCTGAAATGGTCCTTTGAGGATGTAAAGAAGGATGTGAGTAGAAGATTCCTTGAGAATTGACCTAGTCCTGCCCACAAGAAGGCCATGATAGCCCAAATAAAGGTAGACATGTCAAAGACCGTTCTTTGAGGAAAAACTGAATTAGGGCTTAGCTGAGGTCGGAACCTCGGAAATTATTTTATTAGATCGCTCCTTCATTCCACGTGGTCCTATCCTAAGGCCTTTATCAGGTATTGCATTGGGAGTCTGCTTCTGGTTTGAACAGTAGGCTGTGCCCAAATGCAGGAGAAGCTCTGGGCGTCGGGAATCCCAAGCCTATTTCCGGCCACCATAGGCGTGGGCTTGCGGACGGCGAGCAATGGGTAGCTCGCCGTCTGATAAGGACCAAGCCCGGGTCGACGGCGCGTTGTGTTCCACGCGCGCCTCATAGAGATGTCAGCACCAATGATGGGGTCCGCTAGGGCCGATGCCTGTCAGGGTTGCGGGAAAGTCCGAAAGGGTTACCGTGGCCCCTGGTACAGGCAACTGAAGGAACACGGGTGGGTTTTAGTAAGAGTCTGACACGCCCTTCCGCTCCGCCCAGAGCGGGAGAAGTTATTTGATGATTACCCTTATCAAAAAAAAAGCTGTGGCCAAATTCGTAAAAGTGGTTTACTAGTTATTGGTGCACAAATGGACAGATTAGAGAGCGGCTGCCTTTAAAAGTAGTATGTACTCGTAAGGATAAGAACAATCCTAGTATTTTATGGATTATCTGCCTTTTGACACCTACAACTTGGGACTGAAATATCATCGTTATTTGCCAAACATTTCCCCAACTATGATGGTGATGACTTCCAGTCTTACCTAACACAGCTAAATACCAGTATTTATATTGAAGCGATTGGCTATCTGACCTCTAGACTACAACCCGCTTGGGACTTATAATCCCGTCAAAAAATTGCTCCCAGTTTTGTTACCATCCTACTCAGATAATACATAGATCATAGATATTCAGTCTTCAGCGCGGAAAATTCCACCTCCATAAAATTATCAAAGTCCGTCACGACAGATAATTACAGTAGTGTAATTCAGTCTCTAATAGGCCTCGATTTAACTGAATTGATTGTTTCAGTCTAGACTAGATATACTTAACAGAGACGGTGACGTAAATTACATACTGAGCTAGTTATAGTTGTCATATTTAATGGAAGAAGACGTGACCCCAAATAATTTGGGGTAAGGGGCAAGACTGGTGATAATGTAGGAGGTTAGAAACTACTCGTGGAGTAAAACTATTGAGCTGTACGTTTGAAGGGATAATCTTAATTATCATGCGCTGATGTATGTAAGTACTCGTTTATTACTCGATACTCGGCAATTTTGTTAGTACTCGTTATCGGCCGAATAAATCGGCATGACTAGGTACTCGAAAACAACTCGTAAACTTATAACCTGACCTCTTAACAGAGACCCTGATCTCAGTACCGTAAATCTATGTCCTCTTTAGACTCGGGCAGTCGAGTAAAAGTAGACTGAGCTTGTTTACTACAAACTGCTGTCGTCAAGGCTCAAGACCCGATGGATGACCGTAGGACTCATTTGAAGTCTACGGGAGATTGGCAGCATCTAGATAAAATATTAGGTTTTAAAACTAGGTCGTTATCGTCTTCTGCAAAAGATTTAGTTGTCAGCAAACTACTTGTCATTATGCCTCTAAATGTCAACAGCTGGACATGGGTTCCCAGAGATAGATATAATTCATTACTTTTGTCGTCGCACTTGCCAAAAGAGTCGTCAAAATATTATACTCTTTATGATTGATTTGACACTTGCTTTCAATCTTAGGACCCGTTTCTCGGACGAAAATGATCTCAAAATTAATGTGACAAATAGTCAAGCGCGCGTAAACTGCTGCAATTGGTTGGATGATTGATCAACAGCCAATCGCAGCAATCTACGGACGCTGAACAATTTGTCTCTTTAATTCTGCGATAACTTTCGTTGGGGAAACCGGCCCTTAGCGTTTTACGCAGCATATTCTGGTGCGTCTTCTAATCAAAATCTGCCATCTCAAATTTTCTTATATCTCTTTCTTACTGCACCTGCTAGTAAGAGATAGCGATATTTGTCGCCACTGCACAACAGATTCAGGTCAGTTAGTCTACTTCAAATATTGGTACTTTACTGTAAGCTAGTTTTCTCCTTTCGCCACAGAAGGTCGTGAGGAATACATTAGAAGTACAGTTATAATTAGATTAGACTGCCACGTTGGTCGAGTGGTCGCAAGCGCTAGCTGAGCACGAGGTCCTGGGTTCATCCTGTTACAATGGGACTTAAATCTAACCGGTGGTGAAATGTGGGTGTTTCTATAGGTACACATCTGCCTTACCCTTCAAGGATTACAGGCGTCATGTCATGATATAATTAGATTTTGGAATATTCCAGTCATTTTGCTAGTGTTAAAGTTTTTGTGCGTCTAAAAAAGCATGATGTTCATCTGTCTGGCTAAATGCGAGAACAGTCGAACTCGAGGTTTCTAGTTTAATTGAATTTAGGTTCCGGCTTTAGTTTCAAAGACTTGTTACGTCCACCAACCTGCACTGGGCCCGCGTGGTAGATTACAGACTACCCCCTTTCGAAGAGAGGAGGCCTGTGTCCCAGCAGTGGGAACATCAGACGGTGCTGGCGCGGCCATTCCGTGCTCTGTGGTTTTTTTTGCAATTTTTCTATACCCTTATCATGTATACCTACACACTTTTTCCGCGTATATAACCTTCCAGCCTTATTAAAGTGTGGACAATGCCTTTAGGCATAGCAACAGGCTTTGAAATTAGAATATTCTAGAAGGGCATATTAATGATGTCGTCATGTGGCGTCTTGGCATTAGTAAATTAATTGAAATTAGAGCTGTAGAATGGTGTGGTATTCCGAAAGAGGCTGTGATTTAGAACAGTGTAGAACAAAAATGATTGTTGATGTAAAAAGGTGAATTTAGAAGTAAGAAGCCTTTTTCAAAAGTGAGTAAATTATAAACACATGGCCTTTTGAAAGTACTAAAGAAGAAGTATGGCACCCACTATCCCTTTGAGCAACTTAAATAATTTTTGGATACTTACCGAAAAAATCTGAAAATAAATTTGCAGTCCCGGATGTGAAACTCGTCTTCCTATTTTAATGATTTTACGGCTGATTGTAGGACTAATAAGGCTTGGCATACATTACGCTCAAATTATTGGTCGTTTTATCTAAAAAGCTTTGATAATAGTAATAAAAGTGTGTGTGTGCGTTGTGTAGTGTGTGTGTGTGTGTGTGTGCATCAAACTTCACAAAAAAAGGTGCTAACACACATGAAACTCCATACGTGGCTAGCTACACGCCATCACCACCATAAAATCCAACCAATGAGCAACCGCCAAGCATTCACATAACGTGGCATACTGGCATGCGTTACAAATATATTTCCGCCCTAACGAATCTCTCACGAGGCGTTTCGTTAATCCGTTTAACGACGCTGAATCATGCGCATACAAAAATAGCCTTGACGTAATGATAAAACATTTCCTGTTAAGTGTTAGGCCAGACGTTTGAATATAAACCTTGCGCGCAGCGTACAGAGTCGCATTCAGTTTAAAATTGCACAAGCCAATGTCAGATTTTAAACCGTTCTGCCTAAATCATAATTCGAACGTTTGAACTGCGAATTTGTGTTCTATTCTTGAAAATGTAACGTTGGTTCCTTTATCTTTATTTGAATTCGTTTTGGTTTTTGTTTAATTTATGGATTTGTTTAGTTGCATTAAGGTTTATTTTTGTGTGGTAAGTGTAGTAACATATTATACGTTCGACTGATTTCTCCGTGCGTTCTCATTTCGTTGTGCATGTGTTCGTGTAACGGGCGTTAGCGGCGTTCGCTACTTATAGATAAGTACCTACTGCTGATAGATATTCGTTTATCATTTAGATATTGGTTTCAAGTGTACTGTCTTGTCAATAGTTGAGACAACCGACTAGGAAAAGGAAGGTATGTGTTTTGACTTCAACATATTTTTGTTAAATATATTAAGTAAGTATATTTTTATTTATTTAATTATTTTTCGAGAAAGTATTTGCAAGTGTTGCTTAAATTTTTACTTTAAAATATTTTAAAGTAAAAGTGAACTGTTTAAAACGTTTTATTTTAAACTTTTTTTAAGATTTGAGTTTAAATTCTTCCATAATTACCTTCCTTAATAACTAAATAATGATGGGATAAAAACTAAAATTAAATCAAATCTGTTTTAAAAAGAATTACAACATCCTGTTCAATATACGGTGTATTTTCTTGTCTTTTTTTGTATAATTAATTGACATAAATATAAGCACCTAGAATACCTCACCAAATCTACATCATCAAAGCTAAATCTATAAGGATACAGAATTAAATATATTTTCCTTCTGCAATTCAGCTTTCAGATTCGTATTTTATTATTACGTTTGATATTAATTCGTTTCAAAAATCATAACAAACGCAACTTATTATTTTATCTAAGTACATATTATATTAGAAAGCTCTGCCATATATTTTATTTTTATGAAGTTTGAATTTTTATTGTTCAGGTTTAGCCTTAAATAAGTACATATTATTTAGCATATTTTGTCAAGAACTAGTTTTTTCTCGATCCATACTTATTATGTGTTGTGATCACTAATTTAGAATTTAGATTGCTTGTAGATGTTTCAAATCCTAACTGTGGTGTAATAATTTTAAAAACTCTGCGGTAGCATACATAATCAGCCTATAACGTTCCCACTGCTGGGACATAGGCCTCCTCTCTGTGAGAGGGAGTGGGCCGTAATACACCACGTGGGCTCAGTGTGGGTTAGTGGATGTCACATGTCTTCTAGTCTTTGGTTCTAGGACATGCCGGTTTCCTCACGATGTTTTCCTTTACCGCTTTCAGAGCAGTTGTGATGAAGTAATTTACGCAAAGTAAAGCACCTGTCAGGGTTTGAACCTACAACCTACAACTCGTAAGTCGCGGCCGTTACCACTTGGTCCCTACTGCTTAGTTTTCATGAAATCCTGTACAAAGCTTTCCAGTTTTACTTATGGGCGAAGTTGATTTTAGCCTCTTCATCAAATCGCTGTAGCGTTTGCTACTAAATAAATAGCCCACACGTGATTACAGGCCATTGACCCAAACAATTGGGTCGTCTAACGACGCGAATATTATGTAACCAACGGTGAACACTTATCGATGTTTTTCTCGATAAACGAATCGATTAAAATCTAAAGGAGTGTACCTATATTATTTATAACTGAACAACATGATAAGCGACGCTCGAGTTTGTTCTGAAATTAAATCAGGTCAGAAATTAATACATGATTTTTCTTTGCCACTTTCCCGAGAAATGTATGCCTCGTTAGAAGAGCTTACCCGATATACTAAATTGATTACCTAATTTTAGTTCATTAAAAACATTATTTTAAGCCAATCGAACGTTACAGTAAATTGAAGTAGTGTTTGGAAAACAAAACCTACAAATCGTTTAGTAAAATATTACAGTACACGGTGAAATTAGGTAGGTACTAAAATGACTGGAATTATTTTAGTAATTGCAAGCATCACACACAGTCTGTTACCTCGCAAAGCCTAAACTACTGAACCAATTTCATCAAAATGCTGTGTCAGTGCCGTCAGTGGACTTGTCACCCGCCAGCCAGAGTGTATTTTATCTACCCTAATTGACGTCACCGGCAATTCAATATGGCGGACGACAAACGTCATAATTTTATTTACTCATGTCTTTAATTCGGGTTTCCTAAACGCCATGCTTATGTTATTTGTCGGGTTTTTATTTAGTTCTCTTGTTTACAATATACATTTTCTTAAAGTAAGTAATGTTTAAACGTAGAATTAACGTGACTACATCTAGGACAGCTAAAGAGACCCGAAATATGTGCCCATTATCTATGGTATCACTTTGTTTTGATTCCGTTACTGATAACATGTTTATGATAACGAGTTTTGCAACGATTCTAGAATTTAATGAAGCGAACTTATCGTAATGCCTACCTACCTACTTGAACAGATATGCGAAAAGAGATGCGTATGCTATGATATACTCCTTGTAGGATGGCAATTGATAATTTAGGTTAGGTTAGATTAGGTTAGACTATTTTCATAAGTGTGAATAATACTATTTAATTATAAATAATGCATATGTGCACAAAAGTTCAACGTTCAACAAATATTTTCTTAGCTCCTCTCATCACGAGCACACACAAGTGTTGCACCAAAGCACCCTCTACTTCCCAGATATTATCAAGATTCTAAATGTATTAAAATTCTATTATTTTCATTGGTTTAAATACCGACAAATATTGTTTATTTGCACAAAAAGTTCAACATCTAACAAATATTTTCTTCCTCCACCTTATCAAGGGACACACCTCGAGCGCCCAAATCAAACCACTCGAGTAATACTTAAATATTGCGTATATCGAAAAAGCAAACAAACTAATCGATAAAACACGTTAAATCAATTTATTTTATCTGTTTCCTTCCGATGTTTTTCACAACTTTTTATATTTGGGCAAAGGAAGTTTGTATTGGCATTCTTTATTTTTTTTAATTTGTTTATTTGCTCGGGCGTATCGGCTTTCAGTGAAACTTTTTTTTTCATTTAGTAAAAAGTCTTTTACCATCCAATCTTTGTTAGTGAATTGTTTTGGTTTCCCTTGAAGTTTTTTGTTAAGGAAATCGTTTATGAATGCCTTATCTTCATGCTTTGGCGATCTTAAGGTGTCTGGTGTTTAAAAAAGTAATTCAAAGCTATTTCCTTATAATTCAGTTAGATTGAATGATTTCACTGCCTTCAAGTAGAGGAGAGGAGAGGGAGAGAGGAGAAAAGTAGCCTATGTCCTTACCCAGGTCATGATCTATCTGTGCGCCAAAATTCATCCAAATCCGTTCAGCCGTTACGGCGTGAAAGCGTAACGAATAAACAAACTTATTTTCGGTTTATAATATTAGCTAGGATTCTAGATAATTATGTGAGTGTAACTGTGGATGTTTCTTTGTATAAAGGAGTAGGTTTGAAGTAGATAAAATGGGTCAGTAAATATCCCTTTGAAATAATTTTAGCCATAGGGCAGGAACGGGCGGTAGTTCGGTTCGATAGACATCAATCAATCAAGTCAGCCTATCGTAATCCACTGCTGGACATAGGGACATAGGCTTCTCCTCCTCCTTCTCATGCTCCACAACACCCTGCGCTTCGGCTTCCGCATCCAATCTGTCCCGGAGACATTTTTAAAGCTGTCGGTCCATCTAGCTGGGGCGCGTCCCACACTACGCTTGCTGATACGCGGTCTCCACTCCAGGACCCGTCTGCTCCACCGGCCATCGGTCCTTTGACAAACATGTCCAGCTGACTACTGCCACTTCAGCTTGCTTCGATGGATAGGCGATGTTTCCTTCTTTCGTTAAATAATTTATTTAAAATATTCCTGTGAATGCGATAAATTCCACCAAAAAGATTTGTTAATTGCAAGAAATAAGCCAAATTACGGCTCTTCTTAAACCAAATTCGACTGAAGTATAAACTGCTGCTGCTGCTGCTGCTGCTGCTGCTGTGTTTCGGCTGTAGTTCAATAACGCGTTCAGGGCGTTGTTGGGGCTGTCCCGTCACTGCAGCGCCTCGGGCATGTTCGCGGAGGCGCGCACCGACTGCTTTCATGCGACGATGCGCAAGCGGTGCGCGTCTCTGGTGCGCAGGGTGCGGGGCAGCACCAACACCGTCCTGGCGATGATTGCTAACAGACTGGATTGCCCTTACATCCAGCAATGCTGTAGCAGACATGTTGTGGCCTCGTGAGTGTGCGTATTTGTCTGTGCTTGTTATCCTGTCTGTTCTATAATATTTTATGTCATTTTATGTATCTGTGTGTATATGAGTCTTGTTACTCGAAATAAACGGATTTATTTATTTATTTATTATTACCGAAGTATTAGACGAATCATTGCTTGAATTTACTCACATCCACAAGAAGACAGAGTCCGATTTTAGGAAATCAAATGAGAATGAATTTGGTACATAGTACAGAAAACCATCGCATGTTACCTACGCTAATATTATAAAGCTGAAGAGTTTAATTCCGTGTTTGGACGCGTTATCTCTGGAACTGCCAGTCGGAATTGAAAAATTACTTTTGCATTTGATAGCCCAATTCTTGAGAAAGGCTATTATAGGCTGTAAATTTACAGAGGCGGACTTAATGCCATAGCATGCAAGCATGTAGGTATATTGTTTACTTATCTTACGATTTTCACGCGAACGAAGTCGCTGGCAGGACCTAGTTGTGTATAAACTTCATTAAACCTATTTATACCATACAGAACCTACACAATACGTATCAAATACCAAGTTCAAGTCGGAGATATCGCGGCATCGTATTTCTGACGCCCCAAACCCCTCAAGGTTACCTAAACACCTGGCACATGGAGTAGGAAGAAATGGAGAGCTGATGTCAATGGTGTAAAACGAATTCGGCATAGAGGCAGTAGGTATGCAAAGAGCTGCTAGGATCTCTAACTAAAGACGTCCACAAGACATGATACATAAATAACTGGCAACATAAGTAGGCGTACCGCCGTGCTCCTTCACTTATAGAAGACCACACTTATAACATAGATTGTCAGGTATTTTTGGCTAATATTTATTTGTTCCTGCCAGGGTTGCGGGAAAGTCCGAAAGGGTTACCGTGGCCCCTGGCACAGGCAACAGGAACACGGGTGGGTTTTAGTCAGTAAGAGTCTGACATGCCCTCCCAGAGCGGAAGAAGTTATTTGATGATTTCCCACCCTCATGTCCCATGTTAGGTGTCTTCTGTTATAGACCTGGCAACTCTGCGTAGTTTTTGCAGCTGGCATTACTTCCTCCTCGTCGAGCATTTGGCCAACTAAGCCTTTCAAGCAGAACGCTTCGTGGTGATCAATGCTTTTTCTATGCATGTGTAGACTCCTTTGCTCAACAGTCATACATCTTTACTCATCGTATGGTGACCCACTCCAGGTGTAAAACCTTTTTGCTCGGCTTGCGTCTGGGGATAAATCTTTACTTCCAATAAATCTCTTCCTTCTTGCTTGGCTTGTGGCTTAATTAGTTATAATTAAGCCACAAGCCGCACGGGTCGATCGATCAGGTTAAGCTACGCTTGCCGCGATTGATCCGTGGATGGGTGACCATCTTTACATACCAAGTCCCCTCCGTGCCTCGGAAAGCACGTAAAGCCGTTGGTCCGTCGTGGACCTTTGACAGTCGTTACGGGTCGTCAGAAGCCCGAAAGTCTAACAACCAGTCTTACCAAAGGGTATCCGTGTTACCCAGTAACTGGGTTGGGAAGGTCGGGTAGGCAGTCGCTCCATGTAAAATACTGGTATTCAGCTGCATTCGGTTAGACTGGAAGCCTACCCCAACAGTTGGCAAAAGGCTAGACAGATGATGAAATCTCTTCCAAAATCAAAATATCAAAATCAAAAGTCATTTATTCAAATTAGGCTGAGAATCAGCATTTTTTGAACGTCAAAATCACATAAGACAGTCCCCCCAAAACGCCCAACCTTCACCACTTCCTAGTGCTTTAGCTGGGAAGAAGAAGTGGCGGAACAAACTCCCCAGCAGCACTGCTGTCTGTTCAGTTAGAAGAACTGGATTCTATACATATAGTAATAAGTAATTAACATTACGAAACACAAAAATATTAAAATTATTTGCCATATGTCAGCTAGCACACGCCAATATTTAAAACTATACTCAAGCAGAAATAAATAATAAAAACAAAAACGCAAACAGAACTTAATACATAATAAAAAGCCTCCTGGCATAAAGGGCGTGCCCGCTTACATATGCAATGCTGCATTATGTTTATATGTAAGTATATAGCTGTAACTTATAGCCACAAATGATAAACTAGGACCTTCGAAGTAAAATAAAGAAACATTAATTTCTAATAACAATAACAAAACCATAGTCAGCAAGCTGACCTGTCACCACAGTTCCTTCTTCCTTAATCTTTATAAAGTCGTTTGCTACTTTCTCAGATCTGCTGCGCTATAATATTGAATACATGTTATTACTCCATTCATTTTAATCATCTATCTATAAACAAACCCATAAAGTTTCAAGTGTAGCAGACAATCGATAGCTGTTATTTATGTATGGACTATTTTTGGTGCAGCCAAGGCCGTAGAAATTCATTTCATATTAAGTACGTTAATATGTTTAGTGTGTCTGTGAACGTTATAATATGTCAGTTGGAATTTATGGCTGGACAAAGACATGGGTGTTTAGATGTCAGTTGGAACTTATGGCTGGACAAGTAGACATGGGTGTTTAGATGTCAGTTGGAACTTATGGCTGGAGAAGTAGACATGGGTGTTTAGATGTCAGTTGGAACTTATGGCTGGAGAAGTAGACATGGGTGTTTAGATGTCAGTTGGAACTTATGGCTGGAGAAGTAGACATGGGTGTTTAGATGTCAGTTGGAACTTATGGCTGGACAAGTAGACATGGGTGTTTAGATGTCAGTTGGAACTTATGGCTGGACAAGTAGACATGGGTGTTTAGATGTCAGTTGGAACTTATGGCTGGAGAAGTAGACATGGGTGTTTAGATGTCAGTTGGAACTTATGGCTGGACAAGTAGACATGGGTGTTTAGATGTCAGTTGGAACTTATGGCTGGACAAGTAGACATGGGTGTTTAGATGTCAGTTGGAACTTATGGCTGGACAAGTAGACATGGGTGTTTAGATGTCAGTTGGAACTTATGGCTGGACAAGTAGACATGGGTGTTTAGATGTCAGTTGGAACTTATGGCTGGAGAAGTAGACATGGGTGTTTAGATATCAGTTGGAACTTATGGCTGGACAAGTGGGCATGAGTGTTCCGATAAAAGGGTAGAGGGAATAGCTTTGTTTAAATATCTGCATACCAACAAATCCCTGCAAGTTTTGTTTTTGTTGTATATCTCGTGCAGTAGTCACATATAAGCCTGACCGCTGCACGTTACAGGAACTGATGGATGCTCGTGATGACGCCAAACATGTAGCCGAATTCTGGGCCGAGTACATTTAAATAGCCATCGACACTCTAAGAACAACCGGTCCGGTCAGTACTGTGCATTACCTGACCCCTCTTACAAAGAAGAAGAGGGGTCGGGTTGTGCAGGTCACTAGAGTGCCCTGGTCGAAATTCAAGTCATCCAAACGTTAAGTCAGAGTTTTTAGACAAATATTCTGGGATAATGTTGTGACGCGGCCCTATTTAATAAAAACCGACAGGCTACATTCCGACAATGTGACATATAACAAAAGTTTTTTTTTTTATTTTCTACTTTATAAAACAGCACCTATTATTTATTTTACCCACCAGACATTGTGTCTATTTTGTAATTTTTTGACGCATGTCGTATTGTCAGTAGCCCTGATCACGCTTTTCAATTTTTGACAGACTTCAAAAAAGGAGAAGGCTATAATTATGCTCGTGTCTATGTTTTAAAAAAAATGTTTTTCGTCGATATTTTTGATATTGACAATCTTCAGAGGAAATAATATTCTGTTGTTACTATTCCGGTATCTGACAACATTCTTTGCTGTCTGTTCTTTTCTGAAAACCTCTAGCGAAAAATAACACTTCGTGATCCCTGTAACGTAACTTAAAATCGATAGGCCATGACTTTGAACCCCTAAATACATCCTCGTGTATCAACCCTACCCTTGGGTGGTAGTAACGAATAAATAAAATTTAGCCTTGACCGAAAAAAACCCTCGGTTTTATTTTGCCGGCTGATCTTTTACTTTTTTATGATTGAAATGGCGGTAGGTACGTTTGGTTTCTCGGTAAAAAGGTTGGTAATCAGAATACGTTAACTTTAAAATACGAATTAAAAAAAAAAAACTGTCAATTGTTGCTCCAATATTTGAAAAATTTGGTAGGTATGTACCTATTTTTCTTCATTTATTTGTGTCAGCTAGTTTTATCGACAGTTTAATTGTATTTAAATTGTTTGTATACAATGTTTTTATTACAATTAAATGGGATAGATTAAATGTACAATGTCATAAAATATGTTTTGTTTATCTATTTTGGTAGTTGCACTAATTGCCAATCAAACAGTGTACTACTTAATGAAAATGGTAGTTTTTGTTAAGAAGGCGATACTTTTACAGACTCAAAACAGCTGTTTCTTTGTTTCGGACAAAGTAATGGCTGGAGATAAGTGTACCTACCTATAGCTGGATATTTTGGCGCGCGAAATCGGAACTAACGCCTTCATATTGTTTTTTTTTTATTCATTTCACAAAACAAAATATAAGTAACAAATGTTTACCAACCATGCCCCCGTGACAACGTCACTCAAGCCCCAAAAGATCCTTGTAACACTCTACCTACCTATGTCTATCAAAAACTATTATATCTGTATAGGCCTATGTTTACTATCAGCTTGATAGGCTTATGGGCTTCGGTTGACTTCGTAACTGTTCGAACAGTACCGAAAAAATGCAACTATCGTGAAGTAAAATCGAGATTCGTTTTAGTAAAAGATTTCAATCGTTAGATTCGCCCCATCGCCTCAGAAGATGGTCGCGTTTTTGTTTGTTTTTGATATCTCTGATACACAATGTCGCATCGTGCCATGGAAACGCCATAATGGGGGATGTGTGAGCTCACTCTTCTCAATGTGGACACTTTTCGCGTGTCATAAGTACGGTGAGGGCAAATCTACGATTTAAATCTTTGTTTTAGTCTCATTTTATGGTCTAACGAATAATATTTTCATTCCTTATCCAACCAAAACGTGGTTTACTTTAACAATCCGTATGTAGATCACTTTCACGTACGTTGTCGAAGGCCTAGAAATTGATCGGTGACCGCGATTGTGACGTCATAGTAACAATATTATCAATCTGGCGAACTATAACATTATATTACTACCTTTTGCCCGCGGCGTACCACCGGGATGTAAAGTAGGTACCTTATGTGTTAGTCCAGGTTATAGACTATCTGTGTGCCAAATTTCATCCAATATTTACGCGGCGCACGCCAGTAAAGCTCCCAGTCGGCATGATTTTTTCTGACATCTTCAACAATCATCGTCATATTTCAGCCAATTTACAGAAAACCTTAATAAATTACACATATTATAAACCTTCCTCATGAATCACTCAAAATCCGTTTAGCAGTTTTCGCGTTTGTCGCGTTCAGACAGACAGACGCAGCGGAAGGACTATAGACAGTAGTGCAGCTCTTTATGAAGGAGACTGTTCAGAGAAGTACTTTCAGTATACCCATATCTGCTGCAAACCAGCGTTGCTGTGGTCCGATTTGAAGGGCTATGGTGCTGGTGAAGTTACACACCAGCACCACATGCATGCATGTGTCATGTGGTGCACATGACACATTTCAGTATAGTCTCAGGGATGGCAAGGCACCTGTAATGCCTCTGGTATTGCAGATGTTCATAGGTGGCGGTTACAACTTACCATCAGGTAGAGGCACCTGATTTTTTTGTTTTCATTAAATTATTACAAAAAATCCCAACCCGCACTGCCAGCCTTTTCATTACTCTGTCCAGGCTGTCCAGATGCACATTTTACATGGAACAACTGCCAATCTGACTTCGAAAACCCAGCTAACGGTAACACGATACTCCTTGGCAAGACTCGTTGTTATACCTTTGACTACCCGTATCAATTGTCAAAGATTCCTGATTGTCCCCCATCCACCGGACGCGGCAAGCGCTGCGGCGGTTACTTAGCAACAAGCTCCTCTCTATGACCGAAACTTTGTAAGCATTATTGAAGCATATTTTATTTTTAATTCCTTCGACACATGACGTAGATTCTACGCATGTATACAGGGTGTGGCGTAAGTAGTGGTCCACCGTTCAGGATTCGATGAACCAGATAATTAACTACAACAATTAAAAATGTTAACCATTTTGAGTAGTAAGTTTTTTTTACAAAAATCGCTCTTGAACTTGATGGTGTGTTAAAAATTAGGGTTAAAATTAGATAATTTTTCTTCAAAAGAGCTGAATTTACATAAAAAACATAATTTATCATGATAGCTCTAGTATTCAGCAGTAATTAACAGAAATCAAAATGAAAAAATAATGTTTTTTGTTGAAACTACAAACAAATTTGTAATAAAAGGTAGAAATTTCGTAAATAAAAGACAAGAAGGAAATATTTTCAATTGGTGGACCACTACTTACGCCACACCCTGTATATATTTTTAAATCTTTATCATTTCCTACGCCTTGAACTTGTACAATGTACACGTGCGCACGAGTCATATATTTAGACTGTTTTTGACGACCAGCCGTTAGTGTGCGTGTTGTCTATTTTACTGTCTGTGAGGTCAAAATAAATGTCGTCGCGTTATAGTAACCCAATTTTCAAAGAGATGCTTTGCTTTTATTATTATTAATTTAATGTATTTATTCAAACAACATTGATCCATTTTTTATTATGAATGAACAAATACTTATTTTATAAGCCTGTTTCCTGTTTCATGGTTCCCAATAGCCATTGTCCAACTATTTTAAAATATGAGACCGAGTTAGTGTATGCAATGATCAGCCAGTTAATTTTACCGGGTTTTATTTGTAGGTAGAAAACCGGTCCTTAAATTTATTCCTCCAAAAAATAAAAACACTTTTTGTTTTTTTTTTTCTTATTTACGCATGATCACTATATCTTCAAGGAGAGGTCAGTAGCTGTACCTACTTAAACTTTACATAAAACATTACCCATCGATGTTTATCGTGTTTTTACATGCAATTGACGACATCGTGCCGAATCGATTCGACTTCGCTAAATACCCGTGGCGATAAATTGATGGGTTCCTAATTGTATCGAAGGTATGGTTCCTATGTTTATTTGACGTGGTGTTTTTAAAAAAATATTTTAGTGGTTTTTGAGCTATCTTAGCCAGCCACAAGTTCTGGACAAGACCTAGTATTACGCAGTTGGGATTGGTTACCAGTAAGAGAGCTCGCCGACGAGCGTTCATTCAGAAAACATTCAGAGTTGAATACTGAAACGCCCACGTGATATAAAAGTAAGAGAGCTCGCCGACGAGCGTTCATTCTGATAATATTCAGAGTTGAATACTGAAACGCCCACGTGCTATAAAAAGTCGCTTTCAATTCATTATCATTAAACTTACTGCGATTATCGGAGCTACAAAAAGTAGTACCTGGACGAGCTCCCTTTTACTCGCTGCGATTATCGGAGCTACAAAAAGTAGTACGCGGGCGAGCTCCCTTAATTATAAAACTTTCTTTTAAAAAACTCCGTCTCCACTCGAAAGGGATATAATAGACATATAAGTCTAGAAGCTCCTAGCATCTAAAAAAAAATGGCAACTTCTCAAACTTGTTCAATCAAGCGTATACGAGTACCAATCAAAAAATGAATTCCTATCTACTTAAATCAAGAGACACCTTTGTCTTGTGGTTTGAGTCACTAATGGCAGCAAGCGGTACTGCTGAGTACGAGGTCCTGGGTTCGATTCCCAGTCCGGGCAGTGTCATTGGGATTTTTCATCAGGAATTTCTCAGTCATGTGATGTCAATAGGCTCGCCCTGAGACTCAAACATAACTGGCGAAATGTGCTTAATTACTATTGCTACACTTCTGCCTTACCCTGTCCTTTATAATCATTTTAAGCCTGCTCTTAAAAAAAATACGATTCCCGCAAAATCTTTCATATCAGCGTAGAAATCTTCGTCAATAACGTCGTAATTCGCTGGCAGCCTGCCATAAGATGTTTGTGTCGTTTGCTTCCGTACCGTGATAATACTGCATGCGACTTGCGACCATTGTGCATAAGATAATGGTCGTTTCAAGCCAAAATGCTGTTAACTGGGTTTTGGTCGCGAGAGTTGTTATGATGTAAGTAAGTGAAAATTGTTGTGAAATTGGTGTGACTTTAACCTCCGTTGAGTATGAATAAGTACACATATACACGGTATAACAGAATAAACGCAAGTCCTGAAAGTAGTTTGCTCACAATTGACTACTGAATCTATTTCAGTAACTATTAATATACTTAGGTTTTTTTTTCAAAAAATATTTATTCTGCAATTTTGACCGCCGATTGAGCCAAAGAAAATTAAATCTTATGTCAAGGCAATAAGTCTCAATTTTAAACACGACAACACGATTTCCTTAATAATAGTTAGCTTTAAAAAAAATAGTTTTGGTCATTGTATACTGCTTTTAACTCATAATTGGGGTGTATAAATAATCTCACGCCTTCTTCCCATGGGGGTATGCAGAGAACTGAATTATGACTACCTTGATTACTATACTGAATATGAGTGCCTTGCCAGAATGCTACGATCCTTACATACATTGCTTCGGTTACGTTCATACATCTTGTCACACACGCACGCCGGTTGCGAGTACCTGACCTTTCTGTAGAAGGTCACCAATAAGGTCACTATAATTATGTCCTCCTAGGGCGTCCCCTCCCGGCGTTTCCACTCACATATAATATAATAATAATAATATGGGACAACATCCACACAAGGTCTTCAGGTCCCGAACTAGGCAGAGCCTGTACTACGGTAACCTGATGACTGATATACATACTTATATACATACAATATGTAACAAAAACCCTGTTGTTCCTTTTACCTACGTTTTAAGAATCGGTCTAAATACGTAATAAAGCAAATCATTTATAAAAAACTGTTCAAAAAAATTATTAAAATAAATATTTAATAATTAATATTTGTAATGTTTAACTGATTTCTTACCTCTGCAATTTTGCATGAAGCGATGACGCGAACCAGAAAAAAATAGAACGTTCCCGCCCACTCTTTGATCTGTGCCGCCGGCCGGTACACCGGCGCCACTTACCTACATATTATGCTACAAAAGTTCGTGACCTTGTCAGCTGTTGTTTTTCACTTTAACGAATGAATGTTTGAAAATGTTGGTTTACACGGTATTTTGCACAATTGATAATTGTTAAAACTACATTTAACACTTCACTACATTAAAAAAAAACAAAGTTGCCGCGTCTGTCACATAAAACCTTATGTTTATTTGAATGCATTAATTTATTATGATGTCTATTTGACGACTCGGAGATGCTCTTCGATATGACCACCTTTGTTGCAACGCCTACGTACGCTCCGCAGAACGGAGGTATCGGACTTGATGTGGTCAAATGCTGCTACTATCTGTGAACGCATTTCGAACTCCGTATCGCACGTGTTTTTGAACAGCTGTTGCTTTACACTGCCCCAGAGGAAAGAATCTAAAGGCGTCAGATCAGTGATCTTGCAAGTCCAACATTTGCTCCTCGGTGTCAATGTCTCCAGTCCTCGGTCTGCCTCTTCCTGCGTCAGCTCGATGTTGCTCTCGTCCGGGCACACTTCCGGTATTGTACGTACGTGCAAACGTTAGAATGCAATCACCGATGGTAATGGTAGACTCGCTAAACGTTCTTGGTAGAGTCTGCGTGCTCATCAGCATATTCAAATATTCTACGTTAGAATAGGACATGGTAAACGTAAACAAATCACAAGTCACTCACTACGTAGGTCAACAATAACATCCGTTCAAAACTAGGTTGCGCGGGAGACTAAAGGATAAATGAAGTGATTCGCCGGGCGGCGCCGGCGGGTGGCGGGGTCGCGGGGTAGGTAGGCACGCACGTGCGCCGCGGTAGCTTTTGGCGGCATCTTCTATCGGTTCAAAGAAAGTCGCCGAACTCGTAGGCTATTTAGCGAAACAAAGATGTACTTGTAAAATCAGATACTCTAAACATTTTTTTGAATGTGCCGATTTTAATAGTTATTTGGTATTGACCTCTCGACTGGCCAATGCTCATTTTTTTTAAATTATAATTTCATCAATGTTGTTCTTGTAGGTAAATGTATACGTCCCTAAAAGGAACAACAGGGTTTTTGTTACATATTGTATACACACCCAGACACAGGTCAAACAGACATGTTCATGCACACAAATGTTTGACTTGTCCGGGGATCGAACCCGGAACCAGCGGCTCAGAAGGCAGGGTCGCTACCAACTGCGCCAACCGGTCAGTCAACATATACATATATCTTGTAAATACCGTTTGTTAGTCGCTCTTAATTCATCCTCTCAACATGACCAAACCATCTAAGCATACTCTTTTAAATTTTTATCACTACATCTTCTTAAGTATTCTTCTTCTTAAGTATGACTTAACTATTTACTCTCGTGTTTGTTTCAAGCTTGTCCGACCAGTTTCGAACTCAAACGGAGATCTCGGAGAGCGCACCATCATGTCGAAGTCAAGAGCCGAAATGTTTATTATTGTTAATAAAAAATGTTGCCTCACGAAACGTGTTGGATAAGATAATTAATTAGGTTTTATGAAAACAACGAATAAACACAATAATCAGTTTATTAATAGAATTATGCTCAACTGCTGATAACACAAACATTACACTACGTCTTTAGTACCATAGTTATCTATTCGAGCCCTTCATAATTCCGGCTTAGAAGGTTACAATACACAAACCTACAACCTAAAATCCAGATTTGAAATGGATTTCAGGAACCGGATAAAGAATTTTTATCTTACATAGCGACACGCGCTTTACTTGTGTTAACCAAGTGTACACACACACTTCCGACTTCGCCGTTGTCTCGAACGGTACCAAGAGCTCTTGCTTACACACACATTCACAGCGTGTTTGTACACTTGATAACCGCAAGTAAAGCGCGATCGCTTCCTAAGATAAAAATAATATACTTACCTCATAAAAGAAACAGACAAATAAATAAGAGGTTTAAATTAACAAGTCATAGTCGGAACAAACATTCCGCAATGACTATCTAGTACAAGGTCAGCCGGAAAGCTGAAAAAACTATCCAATAGATATAATTTATTTTGTTTTTACGTCCATCATCGACTGGGCTGAATCTTGGACGGAAAGTAATATTTAGAACAGACTGTTTTGTTAGTAACGTTTTTGTAAAAATGAAGAACTTTGGATTGGCTTGGCGGGCGTTCATCCTACTGTCAGGGTTGCGGGAAAGTCCGAAAGGGTTACCGTGGCACCTGGCACAGGCAACTGAAGGAACACGGGTAGGTTTTTGTCAGTAAGAGTCTGACACGCCCTCCCGCTCCGCCCAGAGTGGGAGAAGTTATTTGATGATTTCCCACCCTCAAAAAAAAAGCAAAAGCAGAAGTTTTACAAAAACTTACAAGAAGTATTCAATTGATACATCACCCTAACAAATTATAAAACGCCAACGTCTGTTGGTCTATCCGTAAGCGTGCAGAATGTCCGTACAAGTTGCGTGGTTTTTATTATATTTTTCGGCTCGGTTTTAGTTTCCTAGCTCGCGAGTGAAGCCGCGGCAATGTATATAATTTGTCGCAGGCGATACACTACTTTTAATCTGCATTTCTACGACCCATTACCCCACAAACTTCTGCATACATCTCGATAACAATTGGCCAAAAAACACGCTGCACCAAAATTAACGATAATAACTCAAAAGCACCCACTTTACACGAGTTTTTATCAAAATAATTAACTTTTAAATATAAACATTTCACACACGTACACACCCTTGAAATGTAGGATATTAGTTCTCGCTATATAATTTGAATTTTTTCCCATTCATTTTCATTCAATTTTCCGTTTTGGTAAGGGGAAGACTTGTTTATACTTTTATTTATCTTGTGTGCACAGTATTTTATCTGGTGTTCAGTTTTTTTAAGTGATGTCATCCGAAATAGGGAGAGGACCTGTGTTGTGACTTCTTAGTGTTTGGAGTCTGGCTTTAATGAGTAGTGTCTGTTGATTTTGTTTAAGACTACTAAGCAGGACTGCCTCGTGGTCGTTGCGTCGTGGTGGTTGGTCTCGTGTTTGCAGGAGCTACTGGAGCATCAGGTCCTGGGTCCGATTCCCAGGTCGGGCAAAGTGTTATTGGGTTATTCCATCTGGCATTTCTCAGTAGCTGCCTGGAGACAGGATTTGTGCCCGGTTCATGGCAATAGGCTCGCCCCCTGTTACATGGGACTTGGCGTGATGTTCGGCTTAGCAGGACATTCCTAGAAATTTTCTCTTTGTCTCGCAACGATTTACCCCTTTGATAATCTTAAGATCCTTCAGAAAGATAACTTGATATACATTATGTACTGCGGTATTAAATTTATAATGTAACAGCTTGTATGCAATGTGTGTATATTTATGTTTTGAACAAATAAATGATCTTGTAACTTGTAAAGGAACGTGTCATGTGAACTATTGATTAACAGCACAACAATTTCGAATCAATTCAATTTCAATTTCATTTCCGAGCTATCTATCCCGTATGTTGCACCTGCCATGGTACCTATATCTCTGCATCACCCTAAGGTTGACTGGTAGAAAATGCCTCAGGCATTAAGTCCGCCTTTGTACAGTATAATTTTTTACTTGTGCATAAAGTTTTAATAAATAAATAAATTTCGAAAACCAGCCTTCAGTCCAGTCCCTGTCCTTTAGGTACTGATAATATGACTATGTTTTATGATAACGTAACTAATACCCTTTATCTCCTTGTCCACAGATCAACAGCAGGCAACTACGCGCCGCTACTCAACAAATGGATTAGCGTTATATTATAATATAAACCAATTATATTTAGCCTAAGAATAATCATGGCGCGTCACATAGTGACAGTGTGCATGTTCTGCCTACTCTGCGCGGCTCACTCGTGTGGATCGCACATACAAAACGACGGCGTACTAACTTACGATGCAAATATGAACGCGGTAGATGATTTACATATAGATTTAGAAGAGGAGAGAAAAGTTTCTTCTCGATACAACCAGAAATTACAGAAGATAAGGCAAAGCAAGGACAAAAGGGAGGTCAAAGTGAACCCAGATACGTATGTGACGCAGATATTTAGATTGTATGGGGATGTGGGTAGTATGACAATGAATTTGACAGGGTTTAACAAGATGCTTGAGGAGTTGGATCTTCATAAACTGGTTGAGGGCGGACAGAATACCGAGAGCCGAGATTATATGTACGGGAAGAATGTTAAAGATGAAGTTGTTAATGTGAGTATTTTGATATTTTTCGGTGTTACTTGATTAAGCCTTCTCTGCTTCCATTGATTCAAGATTTCTATTAAAATTATATTGAATATTGCACTAGAAACCGCGAGTGGATGTTTATCCAAAACGTTCCCATTATTGTTTGTTTATTTATTTATTTTCTAACTTACATCTATTTATCTATCTATTGTTCTTAGGCATCCATTCATTCGTCATCGACCATTTAGATTTCCGATGAGCACACAGCCGTTTTCTTCGAAATAATTACGAACTATCTATATTATAATATAACAATAACATTCCCTTCTTTCCAGTGTATGAACAGCTCCGACCTAATCACAACAGTGAACACACGATTAAAACCAACACACGACCACTCACACTCAGAACACAGTGACCACAACCACGACTCAGACGCCATCATAACTGAGGCCACACTACAAACTATATGTCCCATACTCCTGTACCAAAAACTAGCCAACACTTCCATAGAACGAACAGGATGCGTCAAAGAGACCAGCATAGGAAGAAGAACGAGAGAACAGACAGATGTACAACAAAATGTACCGGTACATGTACCCCAAGAAATGGCGTACACTAAAAATATGTACGCAGTCTGGTTGTACTCATCCTTGTGTATATTGGCGATCAGTGCCTGCGGTTTACTAGGAGTAGCAGTCATCCCTATCATGCATAAGACTTACTATAACCATCTTCTACAGTTCTTGGTAGCGTTGGCAGTTGGAACGCTATGTGGGGATGCCTTACTGCATCTAATGCCTCATGCTATGAGTCCAGACCATGACCACGGCCACAGCCATGGCCAAACAGAGGTAGAAATACGAGCGTCTCATGATGATGGTATGTGGAAAGGACTTGCAGCCATGTTGGGCGTAGTATTCTTCTATTTCACCGAAAAGGGCTTAACAGTAGTAGTTGAATGGAGAAAGCGTCGCCAGAAGCTGGAGGAGGACAAACTCCCTACAAGAGTCCGCGTTCTAAAAGACGAGACCGTAACGGGCTGTTCCGGAGGCTCAAAATCAGCAGTCACTAACTCCACATCAAATTCTCTCATGAAAATCTTCAAGAGAGACGAAAAGGGAGATCCTACTACCAAAACCTGCAAACACAAGTATTCCGAATACCCTTACTGCTATGACGAAATTGATACGGATACCCATGATGACCATCACTTAAGGGATGGTATACCATCAAGTCCGAAGCATGGGAAGAAGCACAATAACTCTGTGAGTGTGGTGTCTTCGAATGCCCTCAACCCTGAGGGTAAGGAGGAGCCTACAGCCAAGGATTGGTTGCTGAAGGGCGAGTCCCAGCCGGCGGTTGTGGAGATGAATAATATTAAACATAAGGAAGATGGCGTTAAGGATCTGAAGGATGGTGACAGTTATACTGTGATTTTGAGGTTAGTTGACATTGTGTTTATTTTATGTTGTCCCATTTTTTGGTAAAACGACTTTAAATTGTCATTCATTAAATTAAGACTCCCTCAAGTAGTTCCTGATTAATAAAATGGCAGTTTTGGGTGATGTTATTATGAAAATAGGTTAGGCAGAGCATCACCTATTCAGCTAAAACAACTATCTGCTATCACTAATCCGTCTACCTAGCCTGACGATTACTTTGGCCTCCATAAGTTACCATTTACTACAGCGCACCCTGTGCCGTGAACCCCGTAACCATCATTACTGATTGGCTTGTTCTACAATTGTTTGAACTCGTCATCAGCATACATAGATTGTTCCATCGTAGACGATATCCGTCGCTTTCCATCAGACAAGATCGAGATCATGAGCCAAACGGACAATTATTTAAAAAAAAATGTTTTGGAATGAACCACCTGCCCCACTAGCTGGACATACCTCTCCGATCACACGCCACTGAACTCAATCCTCGACCACTTTCATAAGTCACTGCTCTTATCCTACAGAGAGCACTCGCGCGCCCACCACGGCCACTCGCACGCGCATGGACATGTGCACGCGCCCCCGTCCTCCATCGCGTCCGTCGCGTGGATGGTCATCATGGGAGATGGGCTGCACAACTTCACTGACGGCATGGCTATAGGTAAGTGTGTTTATGAATTAAAGAACCTCCTTAAACCGGCTTTACTTGGGCAGTCACTATCAACCTTGATGACTGGCTAAACATTGGGTGGTATTCGAGAGAAGAAGTGGTGTCTTTCGTTGACACGTTTAAAATACCTAAACGGTTTTGGAAGCCAAGAGTTGCAGTAAGCAAATAGGCCGGTTGTTCAACTGGCGTTAAGCTCAAATCATTTGATCAACCAATCGTAATTGCTGATTTGGCAGCGAAGTTACTGATTAGCGACTTGATCAGGGTTGCAGAAGCCGGGCGTTTCTGTGATGCTCTTGATAAAGTTGTATTCTACATGATTTTTTGTGATGCCGAATGTGATCATCAAACAGGTCGAACCTACATGATGAGAAGTGGTTACCTTGGGCTTGCAAACTGTGATCAGTCAGCCTCGTCGACAATTACGAAGAAGAATTACTGCTCATACATTGTTCATAGCAATACTTTCAAAACTACAAATCTTACGTTTCCAGGTGCCGCCTTTGCTTCAAACATAGCAGGTGGTTTCTCGACGGCCATCGCGGTGTTGTGCCACGAACTGCCTCATGAATTGGGTATGTTCCTCAAATATCTTATGCCTTATTGTTCTAGTAGACCTCAACACGTGACGATATCTATGTACTTACATCCAGCAGCAGGGCAGGGCGCATCAGTATGATGCGGTCCATAGGTCGTTAGCCGGCCGGCTATGCTAAACAGATAAAGATTGTTTGTCCAGAATTTTATTTGTTACTAGCAGGGCCCCGCGCTTTCACCCGCATAACTCTCGATCCCGTGTGAATATCGGGATAAAAAGTATCCTATGTCCTAATCCAGGTCAGGGTCTACACATGTGCCAAATTTTATCCAAATCCGTTCAGTAATTTTAGTGTGAAAGCGTAACAAACAAACATACAAAAAATCAAATCTTTTCTCTTTATAATATTAGTTTAGATTTAAATAAGAATAAAATTGTGGGCAACAAAATATAAATATAAATTCTGCGTATTTGAAATTAAACATTCATTTGTTTGTAATTTCAGACCTTACACACTAAAATACAAATTACTATAGTTAGTTCTTTTTTTCCATTAAATGGGTTATCTCTTACGGTTAAATAAAATCAACCTTATAATTTCCAATTTCAGGTGACTTCGCCGTCCTCCTAAAAGCCGGCATGTCAGTGAAACGCGCGGTGTGCTACAATATCCTGTCGTCCGGGCTGTGCCTGCTGGGCATGGTGTGCGGCGTGCTGGCCGGCCACGCGCCCTCCGCCACGCGCTGGCTGTTCGCGGCCGCGGCCGGCATGTTCCTGTACATCGCGCTCGTCGATATGGTGAGTGTGCCGACTTGTAGGGCCATGTGCAATATGCACAGAGGTTCGTGCAATATTGCACATAGGATCGTGCAATCTCAGTGGATTGTGCAATATTGCACATAGGATCGTGCAATCTCAGTGGATTGTGCAATCTGACATAGGATCGTACAATCTGGAACTGAATTTTATTTATTTATTTATTCTTTTCGCACACAAAAAGGCACAAAGGCGGACTTAATGCCTTAAGCATTCTCTGCCATTCAACCAAGGGTGGTGAAGAGATTAGACGGCAGGTGCTCTGTTCGAGAGGAACAATGATTAATATTTAAGATAAAATATCATAATGAATTAAAAATCAAATAGATATGCAAGTACATAAATACGTTATAAACATAGAATACACCTAACATACGTATTTACTATAATATATATTATATACAAATTCAATGGAGGGAGGTATTTGTTGAGATGACTATGCTATTTATTTGAAAATAACTTTGCAATTTCCGCTTAAATGCATACCGACTGGTGACCATCCTGATATCAAGAAGGAAGAATGAACAAAGTCAGAAGTATGAGGAGGACAGAGTAGGAAAAAATTGTTGATATTCTGGCTCATGATTAGCACTACTTCACCTCTTCAAAATATGGTGTGACTTCTCAAGCATATTTTTACATGTATTAAAAATTAAATTAAAATTTTCGTCAATTTCCTTTTACAGATGCCAGAACTAAGTACATCGCACAGCAAAGAGGGTACTCTCTGCCAATGTATACTACAACTGATGGGGCTAGCCTCGGGCATCGGCATAATGCTGGTCATAGCCCTCTATGAAGAGGACCTGAAGTCTTTATTCGGTTAATGTGCAAAGTGGCCAAGGGTTGTGCAATTTATGGTGCAACTTGTGCAAAGTGGCCAAGAATTGTGCAAAATTGTGGTGCAACTTGTGCAAAATATTGAAATCCTGTGCAAAATGTGAATAACGTAAGAATTTGGTGTTGAACCCAGTGTTAAGTGCCAATCGGACTTAAACGGCTTGGTTAACAAGTGTTAGTGGCTATAAGCAAAACGATGTTTATGGTCTGTGACCATAGTGTACAGAAAAATGTGAATAAAAAAAAATAATGAGTTTGGAAAAAAATGTCTTTGATGGTTAGATCTCGAATACTCCAAGGATCATTTGGCGCCTGAATGACATTGACAGAGGGGCGTTGTTGGTGAACGTTTGTGAAATTGAGTCACAGAAATTGTATTGAAAAAACAAGTTAGTTCCGCTTTTGACCACGCGCCAAAAGATCCCTCTACGGTTGTACTTACATTTATTTTAAGAGCGTTTATACCTTATGAGTGGCAACGTCGCAATTTAGTGTCATATTTCGTGGTTTTCAATTTTTATCATTAAATCGGAGCTATATTTAAAAAATCTGTTTAATTAACTTTTTAGAATTATGATTAAATGATAAAAAATTAAAACCACGAAATATGACACTAAATTGCGACGTTGCCACTCATAAGGTATAAACGCTCTTAAACGATCTTGGTGCTATTTGTGTCACCTGTTTTTGAGTAATTTTTGAGATTCACAAAACAATTGTGTGTACCTACCTACTTACTTAATTTTGGAATTTCCTCTAGTACAGTTTAAAAACACTACTTGTTCACCTTTTGGTTTCATCTAAAATAAAAAGAAATTGGTGTTAATTATATAACTGTATGATTGAGAAGGAAATTATTTGAATTTAATGGTACTCTAAAATGTAAATAAAATAAAATAAAAATAAATTGTGATAATGTTACTTACTACGAATACTTAATGTGTTACTTTTTAAAGCTCGAATATTATTTACTTGTTTACTTACTATTGTAAAACCGACGTTAGCTGTTATGTGTAAGAATAAATTAAATGTACTTATGTTAAAAATGGCTTTTTCAAATTACATATCTGTCTTCGAAATATTTGTTAAATATGACTCTCAGTTGACGACTATCAGATAAATAGTTTAAAGATATTTTGATGGGAACCCAATTTGTTAATTCCTGAAATCATTCTGCCTCCATACCACATGTCATTTTGTGTGGCGTATTTGAGTAACGAAAATAACCAACAATATGCATTAATATTCATAAAATTGTTTTAATAAAGCTCAGCAAATCATACTTCGAAGAATATCACTAGAAATTAGCACAGAAATGACGCTTGGTGCAGTCAGAACATGACTCTGAATTCAGAAAGATTAGAATCACATACAGTTTGTTCTTCTCTATCTGTTTCTTTTAGAGCGAGAAGTCCATCCGCACGTAAACGCGCTTTCAATATTAATGAGTACGGACGCGGGCAGACTCTCATCTCTCTCTAGCGAATGACGCCTCTATGTAACAAAAAGAGATAGAGATACAGGACATTGCATATCCGTGCGTTAAACAGTTAGGACTGAAAGTCATATTTTCTTCAAAAGTTCCTCTCAAAAGGTGACAGTTTTCAAAAATCATTTGTAAAACGTAAAACAAACAATGAATAGAAATATCATTCATATTAATAAGAATTCAAATAAAAATACAGTGACATTGACAATTTGTAAATTAAAAAAATAAGTAATGTGTACTTACTTAAAAAGCTCTAAAATTTTATATTTATTACATTATGAGAGCAACTGCTTAATTCAGAAATACAGATAGTAATAAAAATGCTACATAAGAACTTTTGCTGTAATTAAAATAACATAAAATTTACTGGAATTTGTTTTTCTCATACAGGGTGTTTTTGACAGCCCTCCGCAAACTGATAGGGTGGCTTCAGTACATCATATTAAGATGACCGGTACATGAAATTCTTTCAGGAACATTAAGGGAATCCAAAAAACCAGATTTGTTTTATGGGGGGACATCGTGATCACTTACCTCACACGCAATGTATCGTTACCGTGGCAAAACGCACGTAGCGGACGGCAGCGCAGCGAGCTTGAGCAAGGCTGCCCCCGCCCCCCGCGCGCTGTCCGGAGCACCTGGGCCGCGTCTTTTATTACGTTACGTTACGTTACGGCATAATTTTTTTTTTCCTGAGAAAATTTCCAGTGGGATATGATTCAGAATAAGGAGCTGAATCAAACCTGTGTTTTTGTGGCGGGCTGTCAAAAACAGCCTGTATATTTTTATCGCTTCACAGTTTACAAGATGTTCTCAAACACTTTATAATGGCTTGATAGTGGTGTAATATCGAAATGCAATCAAACTCAAAGCATTTATTTCAAATAAACCCATCACAGGCACTTTTGAATTGTCAAGAGGTCGGTCAGTCAGAAAGATGAAGCTAGTTGCCCATTCCAAAGCGTAGTAGGTACCTATGGAGAAGAACGGGCAAGAAACTCCATGGACACTCTTTTAAATCAAAATACTGTTACAATAAAGTGGTTACATCATTCATTTTGTAATTATACATGTGAGAACGATGTAGAAAGACGTGCACGTTAAAAGCGTCCGTAATAAAAAGATAAAAACAATTATGGAATTAAAATATGTAAATATGCAATAGATTTCCTTTCGTCCTAAATAATAGAACATTAAACAAAGATTGGTCATTATTAAATATTCTATATTTTCACACCACTGACGACAGAACACATACATTACGCCTGTAATCCAAGAAGGGTGAAACAGATGTGTACCTTCGCAGACATTTGCGGTGAACCACTTTTGAACCTTATAACCGTATTAATAAGGTTGAAAAGTGCATGCCACTGAGGACAAAACACATATTATTACGCCTGTAATCCAAGAAGGGTGAAACAGATGTGTACCTTCGCAGACATTTGCGGTGAACCACTTTTGAACCTTATAACCGTAGTAATAAGGTTGAAAAGTGCATGCCACTGAGGACAAAACGCATATCATTACGCATGTAATCCAAGAAGGGTGAAACAGATGTGTACCATCGCAGACATTTGCGGTGAACCACTTTTGAACCTTATAACCGTAGTAATAAGGTTGAAGAGTGGTTGGTGGTGGTGGTGATTTCGCCAGTTACGTTTTTTAAGTCCCATGTCCTTGTGTCATCATCATCAGCCTATATTCGTCCACTGCTGTACGTAGGCCTCTTCTAGTGAACACCACTGAGCCCGATCTACGACTCTCCTCATCCAGTCTCTGCCAGCCGCCTTTCGCAAGTCGTCACTCCACCTGGCCGCCGGGCGTCCCACACTACGTTAGGCTAAACGCAGTCTCCACTCTAAAACTCGTTTTCCTCAACGAATGTTGGTTCTACGAGAGATGTGGCCGGCCTATTCCCGCTTTAGCTTGTTTAGTCTTTGGGCTATGTCGATTACCTTGGTTCTCTGGCGGATCACCTCGTTTCGGATTTTATCCTTCAAAGAGACTCCAAGCATAGCTCTCTCCATAGCTCGCTGATCGACTTCGCTGGCCTTGTGTGATGTGTGGATATTAGACATATCGCCTCATTGGCAAGACGGGTGACATAACTAAAAAATCTGCAATTCTGAGTTAATTATACAGGTGAACTAAAGCCTGAAAATGAGGGAGCTAGAAAGATGTGACTTTATGCTTCGTCGCATTCTTACCGTTACTTTTAAACTTTTAAATCGTCATACCCACAAATTGCTCTTTTTGAATTATGTCAAGCTTTTCGCAAATTAATGATATGTGTGTAAATCCGAGGAAAATATACAATATTATGGATGTTTACAGCATAATCAGCCTATAATGTTCCCACTGCTGGGACACAGGCCTCCTCTCTGTGAGAGGGAGTGAGCTGTAATTCCATGTAAGCACTATCCTACATTCTATTGTACTAGTTTTAGAAGAGCGGGGCCTCCTAGCACAGGTATTTCTCATACGTAAAAGGAGACCCCTATGTAAGATTAATTGTAGAAGCTGTAAATTTACTTAAATAAATTTATTATTATTAATACTACGCGGGCCCAGTGCGGGTTGGTAGATGTCACATGTCTTCGAATTTTTGGTTCTAGGACATGCCGGTTTCCTCGCGATGTGTTCCTTCACCGTTTTGAGAGCAGTGGTGATGAAATCATTTACACAAAGTAAGGCGCCTGTCAAAATTCGGACCTACGACCTACAACTCGTAACCACTGGGCCATCACTGCTCTCGGAGGTTTACAGGCGGCTATGTTATAAAGCACGAATTTATTCTCTCAAATGTATTTTAACTAATAACAATAAATACTCATTTACAGACGGGATCATTAGTTCAACAATTTAGGCCCTTAATTCCGGTATTTAGTGGCGAGTATTGATTATGAGGAGACATTATCGTATTGTATTGGACAGTACAGAACATATCATATGTAAAATATCCACTGCTGAAAAGGCCCGACCACGAGGAACTGTGTGCTCAAAGAGCCAACCGTGTATGAAAAGAAACATACGTAAAACGGGGTGGAATAGGGATGCAGGAGTGAATCGGGACGAAATTTTAAAATGGAATTTAACGTTGAAATAATATACTTTGTTGCCAACAAGGGCACTTAGGCCCAATTTCACCGCTTCACTAAACACGTTTAGCACTAAACGAGTTTAAATCATAATTCTGTTTCTGTCAAATGTTTGAAGTTGACAGTGACAGAACGATGTTTAAAACTCGTTTAGCGCTAAACGTATTTCGTGATTGGCGGTGAAATTGGGCTCTTTAATTATAATACAGTAAACACGTTAGAGTCCTTTTTGGCAATAAACTATATTATTTCAATGTTAACATCCCTTATAAAGTTACATCCTGATTCACCCCATTTTACCGTAACCAATTTGTCAAACAAAGAACGTTATGAGCCAATTATCATTCTCCCCCTTCTCCCAATTAATTCTTGGTCGGCGCAACATGTCTTTTCTTCCATAAATATCTATTTTATTATTCTATAACATTACACGTTATGAGCGGTGATGGCGTGACGGCGTAGAGCGGTAGTGGCCCAGTGGTAACGGCCGCGACTTACGTGTTGTAAGGTCGTAGGTTCGAACCCAGACAGGCGCTTTACTTTGTGTAAATTATTTCATCACCACTGCTCTCAAAACGGTGAAGGAAAACATTGTGAGGAAGTCGGCATGTCCTAGAACCAAAAATTTGACGACATGTGACATCTACCAACCCACACTGGGCCCGCGTGGTGGATCACGGCCCACTCCCTCTTACAGAGAGGAGGCCTGTGTCCCAGCAGTGGGAACATTATAGGATAATGACACATTATGAGACAATATTTTTTTATACTTTGTGACCAACTCATGAATCCAACCAGCGTGCAGGATTAATAAAACACCACTATAAAACCAGTTCACCTATCAGAAACTAATAATTATCTAGCCATGTTAATTAATAAAATAGAATCTAACTGAATCTTCCTATTATATATGCTTTAATTAGCTGTCATACTACAACTATACTTAAAATCCGGTCATTTCGGTCGGTCCGCGAAGGGTTCTGTACCACCATTCAATATTAGAAAAGGCATTTTTTTAAACACTAACTGTCTTATTACAAAACAAGGTTTTCTTTAAGACATGGTTTAAACCATCGAGTCTGTTTTTGAAATAAGAACCTAACAGAAATCGAAATGCGGTTCCTTTTACAAAACTGAGTACTTAGTCCGGTCTTCGGTTGTTAATTTTGTATTAAGAACTTTATAAAGTCGGCATAAAGTTCGAAATACAAAAACTAGCTCAAAGGTTTAGGCTCGGGCTAAAGTTAGATCGTGTTTTGTAATAAGACGGTTGTTGTATGGAGACCTCCTTTAAGTTTTACTATATTTTATTTGTTGTTACAACGGCAATAGAAATACACGTTCTGTGAAAATTTCAATTGTCTACCTATTACGGTTAATGAGATGCTCCTGACACACAGACAGTCAGTGGAGCCTTAGTAAAAACTAATTAAAGGATAATTTCAGTATGGTTGTACTTGGCTGTCAGAAAACTGTAGATTTTGTAATATCAAAACATTTTTCTATGTAACAATAGTTGGATTGGTGGAAAGAGATTGAGGTGGTCCTTGTAATACTCTTGTTTTGAAACATCCAACTAAATAGATACATACTTTGAAGAATTTCATAATAATCACTGTAGCAGATTTTCCTTTTGTGTTGCCTTTGTAATCTGCCATTTAAACATTTAATAAGTGACATCAAGACCAGCACCCTAATTGTATAACAGACTTTCAATCACAATCCGAAGGAATTTGTTAATTCATTGCTTCATACATTTGAAAAATTCGTCTGAATGACAACGTAAATTGAGCAATGAATGTTGTTAAATTGTCAAAGTGAAAGGCATTGATATGTATTGTAAGTATGTTATGCATTAACCCCGCTGTATTCATTCCTTTAAAATAATAGTGGAATTCAAGTTGGATTGACAAAATAAGAGTAGTATGTTCAGGGGATTGTAGCCTTCAAAATTCAAATTTTCTTTTGTTTTTTTTTGCAAATTGCAGCTCGGTTTTACGTCGTGTGTTAATCAAAATGCGATTCGCGACTCTAGGAGTGATATGTTTACTGAATAATAATCATCAATTTCATATAAATCGTCAAACTTTGGCAATTTGTTCCACCTAAGATTTTTTCTGAATATTTCTTAAGAAAATTCTTAGGTGGAAATTTGAATTTGGCGGGTTACAACTGAGGATTCACCTTATAGAAACAATTTGACGCGACAATTTCCACTTGTATTTTGTTCCTAATCTTGTACTTATAATATTGTGAATAAGTGTTAATATATTATCTACATTAAAACCACCATTTGTATCGGATACAAATCACGTCTACATGATTTGTGTGCTTGTCAATTTATAACACAAGCAAAACAAAACATCAAGCCTAATACCTTGAAGGGCCATGCAGAGGTGGACCTATAGTAGGTACACCCACATTTCGCCCCATATTATAGGTTCTTGTAAATATCTTCTATTATTTTGTTTTGTTGTTATACAAAAGTACTATAGTCGTCGCGTTTTAGTGTTCTTATTTCAAAACCTGGAATAAAACCGTTAACGTCCTGAATCAATATCTGTCGTGATATTCAACATGTTCCAATAACTATTATATAACTATATATAATGAACTATAATCTAAGGAGAGATATTAGCGAAAGGGCAATGACCGCTACTGCCTTGCTAAAACACAAAAGTACTGTTTTGCTTTGTTATAATTCTTGTATCGGATACAAAAGTGGACAACGACGTAAAAAAAGTCGTGAAAATTTTTTTTATTACTTAAGGTGCATACTTAATTTGAAAAAAAAAAACTTTTAAATGCATTTCATTTTTGAATAAATTGGATAAGTTTCATATTTTACACAAGTAAGTTGCTTTTTGTCGAAAAATGCTGTGCTGTTGATAAATTGTGATGTCGATTCGATAACAATCGGTATGGCACAACACTATTGTTATTTTTCGGTGTCGATAATGACGTAATAATTGAGGCTAGCTTATTTCAAATGATATGGACCATTGAATGTGTGGAGTAATTTTTCTTTTAACATATTTTTCCATGAACGATGATCGCACTTGTGATATCTCCAAAATGTAACCGAATTTGTATGTAATATCAATAAAGAGAAATCTTTTGAATTTCTGTGATGCGTAAAGGCCTAATTGTATTAAAAAAATGGTCACAATTATTCTCCAATGGTATGTTCAAGTGAACTGAAAAACAATGCTAAATAAACTCGTATTAAAAAGTCTGTATTTCAAGTCTACAAAGAAGGATCTAGAAAGAAGGTGGTTACTTAAAAAAATCGAATAAAACAACATAATTTCACGCTTGTTTTACGCAAAGGGGTAGGCAGATGTGTACGTGTACACCCACATTTCGCCAGTCATTTTAAATCCTATGTAATAGGGGGCGAGCCTATTGCCATCAACCGGCCACAAATCTAGACTCCGGGCTGATACTGGGTTATTCCTGATGGAAAACCCTAATATCAGTAAAATCTAGTACATTAATGAAATACCAAATTTTCACTGTTCATGAACAAATATGTAAAAGTTTAATTAATAATATAGAAACAGATTGTATACATAAGTTATTTTTAAGTGATTTTTGATTTTATTGGTGTTTGCAAATCATGTTAGATGTTGAGTGTAAATGTCAGTGCGGACTGAGGGAGACTGTCAGGCAAAACTGACAGTTCTCAGTTTGTGCTGATATAAGGAAAATGTGTAAGAATGTGATCGCTGTGTGAGAGAAAGTGATAAAAATGAAAATTGGATATACCGGCTATATATTGTAATAAAATATAATTCAAATTCATAATTTTTAAACGGTTTTTTTATTCAGTCCCCTCAAACTACACAACAATGCAAACCACGAATATCGAAGATACTTCCCTATGATAGTAAGGTTTAAGGTACGTCACACGACGATGATCAGCAGTACGATATTTTACTGTATAATTTTGGGATCACATTGCAGTTTCATACTGCACTTGTTTTTAACTGTATGACACCAAGGTGGGACAAGCTGGATCAAATTTTGATGATTATTATTATAGAGGGAAAGCTACAGGCTCAGCTACGTCGCGGGCTGGCACTTCGTTGAGCAAGGGTGGGTGGGGAGGGGGGGATCTTACGAATAATGTCCTTTAAATTCGTATGGTCGGTCGCTTTGTTTTCCCATATTATATACAGTGTGGCAGGGACATCGACGTGCTCAAACTGTAACCATGAATTCAGAATTTAAACTACTGTTTGATAAAGACTCATGTACCTACTGAATCCACCACGGATATCGAGGGATATAGCTTGGAGGCGTGGCACATGTCGGCTCCATGCAGTCAAATTGACCTTATATACGCGCGACGGCGCGGCGATGAGCACTGAATAGTCCCTATCTAAAAAAAGTACTCTGTGGTTTAGTCATATGTTGGTATCGGAACATGTAGTGTCATTTCGTATTTTTCCAAAAGGCCGAATTGTTCCGTCCTTATTTACAAAAATATAACAATTACAACAAACTTAGGGCAAGTGGTGTGTCCTACCACCGGTAACTAAAAAATCCCTGCATTACTTATAATATTTAAGGATTTTACAAATTATCTAGTTGTGAAATATTTTTGACTGACGCAAAACAATGGTGGTGCGCAGCGCTGAGATGCGGATATCGATAATTGTTAGTTGTTCTAAACAAGAAATTATATTAAGAAAATGTATTAGTCCTTGTGAAACAGGTTCACAAGAATTAATAAGTTTTATTTGAGTGTACCGAAAGATCCAGAAACTAAAAATAAATGGATAGATGCAACAGACAGGGAAAATAATTGGTTTCTCTCAAACCAAAGTGTAACTTGTTATTCCAACTTTCAAGAGGATTATTTTAAGGCACTCTCGATGACGAACTCTTGGATACCGTCTTGGCCAAACTTTGCCCTATCAAGAGGATCGATTGGACGATCAATTTCGACAAAAATGAAAACATAATCCTCCAACTGACTATCTATCATACCGACTAAGAAAGACCATTTCGATCTATCCCCATTAGAGTTCAGAGACGCACTTGCATTAGGTTACCACATATTACCAGACTCTATGCCAAAATCATGCGATGAATTCAGTGTTGATGACGAACTGAGAAGAAGTCGATTGCAATAAATAGCGCTGGATAAATGAGCTCATTAGGTATATTAGTTAATTAGTCAATAATTTGACGTAGGTACTATACGAGTAGTTATAGATTATTTTGTATTGTATTTCATTAATGAAAAACTGAAGAAAGTGATTTACTTAAATATAATTTGGTTTAAAATATTCCACATCGAAAAGCAGAAAAAATACCAATAACTTCTGCTTTTGCAGTCGGTTTTTATCGATCAAATATTTATACCAACCCCTCTTCCCTAGTGGAAGCTACAGTTGCATGTGCGCATCAGTGACTGCCGCAGTGCTGACCGCCCCTTAGCACAAAAGTGTTACGCATATTTTCTTGTGTCGTGCGAAGAAAACATAATCAGCATCAGCATCATGTATTTCGTTTGTTTTTGTGTGAGTTTCAGGAGTGGGAAAAAGGTGGCGACACTTGAACTTGAACAAATATATAGTAAAGGCATATCTGTCGGATATCTATGGAATCCACAGTAACACGCTGCGCGTCGATGTCGCTGCCGCCATGATGTTCTAATATGTTATTGGTTTCCGCACCTAGTCCTTTAAGTGGACCATTGTATTGGTTTTCCCATATTATAGTCAGCGCGTTATCAACTGAGTCGTGAGGCCATAAATGTCAATAGAGATAGGAATTTGCAGCGCGCCGGGACCTTAATCGGTAAACGGTTACCTGCTAACGTGGTGTCGAAGAGTCACTAATGATCTGTACGCGATTGGTCGTTACCAAATGCAATAAAATTGCCGTGTGTGTTTTTTTTTTGCTTTAAATGTGTTTACTGCAATTAAATAAATACATTCATGTATTACCACTCGTTGCGCACTGTGGATAGTTTATTTTCTAACGTTGATTTGAAGAAATTATATGGCGATATTAGCCCTCACACACGAACAGTGATTAACAACTTATTCCTGTTTGTCAATTAATTGAAAAGTGATACGGTAACTGGTATTTAATTTAGTATCTTGTAGTCACTAATAGGTATCATAATAAATTAAACGCACATAAAACCCGTATAGTTTAATATCAAAACTCGTTAACTCGTTAAAGTTTATGAACAAGATACGATAATAAACGTTGCATATCGATATATTTCCTTTATTGTAACGCTAAGCGGTGCCATAAGGCCCGTAAGTGCAATCAAGATAGACATACTGAAATTATTTATGGCCCAACGACTCAGTTGATAACGCGCTTACTATAGTGTCTTAGAGTACTACAAGAATCTTTTGGCGCCTGATAACATTCACGGAAGGGTAATAGGTAATAGGATAATTGTTGGTAAACATCTATAAAATTGTATTGCCAAAACAAACTAGCGGTGTTTGTTGCGATTTGGGCCGCGCCGAATGAACCATGTAGCGTTGTACACGAGTTGATAGATGGCGCTATTTGTTATAGATTGCATCATGCTAAGTAATAACAACTTAGAGCATTAAACCAACAATAACAACCACGCGGCTCACGGGTCGAAGGTTAAGCTACGCTCGCCGAAGTCAGTCCGTGGATCAACCATCCATTACATACTGAGACTCCTCCGGGCCTCGGAAAGCACAAGTCAATGCCTCAGACTAAGGAAAAGAAGAATAGACATGACATACCTACGAAAAAAACGTGCATACCTAAAATGTGAGTCTGGCACAAAGATGGCGGCTTGCGGTAGAGCTGCGCGCATTATAATATCAAAATTTTCTTCAAAACACTGAAAGAAACAAGTTGCTATGACAACTGATGTACTTGTTGGCTGTGACAAAACATGGCGACCGGCCGCAGTGAGATATGCTGTATACTGTTCGTTATGCCGAGTCCTTTCTTTTCCTTAGTCTGAGGTCGTTACGGATACTCAGAAGCCAGAAAGTTTGACAGCTAGAGGGTATAGTTATAGTGTATACTTAGAATAATAATTAGTTACTATTCTAAGAGTGTAAAGCTACGGTCTCCTAGAGGAGCGGTGGCCGCCACACACCAGCCGTCATGAAAATTATGGAACCAGGGTTTGACTTTACGGTGTCAAATACACTCTCTAGGAAAAAGACAAGACTTACGTACATAAATAAAGTTTTAGTGACGTCATTCGCCACCCCTCACCTAGGTAACCGTAGATTTACCCAGTAACCAGTTACTGTGTAATTCTACGGTTCCCGGTGAACCCAGGTTCTGAAGGACAAATAGGCAGTCGCTCCATGTAAAATATTGGTATTTAGCTGCACCTGTAAGACGTCCTCGTAACATAAGGTCCAGTTGAAAACCAGCGTCAGGCACTAGTTGTCTGGCATTTATGCTGAACTGGGCCTAATTGGCGCAGCCGTGAGGCACACAATCTTATTTTAAGTATTTGTTGTTTGTCTGTTTTTGTGTGAATATTGTGTACTTACATACACTGTGGGTCTAAAAAAAATATTTTCTTTCATTTTTCATCCGGTTAGACTGGAGGCCGACCCCAACATAGGAGAAGGCTAGGCAGATGGTGAGATCACATCAGTAAATCCTAAAGGCTATTAGTTACCTTCAATGGCCGGTAGATGTCGGTGGTCATAGATTCAGTCAATAAAACCCGACAACTTTTTAAATAAACATTTATTAATATTGATCTGTCGTACAAAAATATACACATCAGGGGGTCACTCTCTTGGGGTCACGAGGAAACATGGACGTCTTGCGAATGTTGTCGAGACCGAGATACAACATAACGACACGTTCCATGCCGATGCCGCCACCTGAAGAAGCAAAAATAAAAGAATTAATTGCTAAAATTGTCTCGTTCTGGATGGAATTGATATTTAATAAACTTTGACATTTAAAACGAAAGTAATATTCACACAACCTGAACGAATATTTACATAATTTAAAAAGCTAACGGTCTTAATATAATAATATGTACAGTAATATAAGAAGTTATAATGTTTGTAAATTCAAATTTGTTTACTTGTTGAATTTTGCATGCTTTAATTTTTAAGCAAAACATGTATGATCTCATATGCTATAGTAACATCTATGTGGTATACATACGGTATGTTTTACGCAAATAAATTATATTATCTTATCTTAATATGTAAGTACTTATAATAAAATAAAAAATAAATCATAGGGCATCAAAAAATTCGTCCGCATCGCTGTCAACAGGAAAAGTGCCCAAAAAGGCTGGCAGCATTGCCACGTTGTGTGGCAATGCTGATTCTTTCGCCAAAAAATACGTCAGCCTTCTGGTCACGTGAAGAGCCGATCAATCGCTTGGCGATGTCTCGAATAACTAAGTGGGCACTCGGACCAGTCATGTCTTGAAAAAGTAGTGCGGTAAAGTAAAATGCGAAGACACTAGGTCTTTCTGTTCCTGGTTAAATATCTGACGACTAATCTCAACCAAGTAAAAGAATTTTCTATCCAATCAGAATCAAAATCAAAATATTTCATTTTAAATTCATGGGCACTTATAAAACATCAGAAGCTAGGTCCACGGTTCCAATTGGTCGTTTCCTATGGAGAAGAGCCGGCAAGAAACTCCACGGTTATTCTTTAAACAATAATTTATATTTACAATGTTTTAAAAAATAACACTGTATGAGAGACAGTGTAGGCCTGCCAACAAGTACTAGATACTTAACATAATAGAAAACCGTCAACAAATCGAAGCATCTATGAGCCTACAAGGTGTACAACGTTCTCACGTTCACAAAATAGAAATAAAACTACTTATAAGAAGAATTTAATTCAGTGTATCCAGTACTGGGCTTTCCCTGAAAAGCCAGAAGTGGGTCAGTAAACCTGCCAATCTCAACCTATACAGATCATATTATTAGTTATAAACCAAACAACATTACATAAAATAATAACCAATTAACCAAGCCATTATTAACTAAACAATATTTACCTGCGTGAGGTGGGCAACCCAATCTGAATGACTCGATGTATGCGGCTATCTTAGTGATATCTGAAAAATTAGAAATAAACACTTTTAATAATTATTGCTGCCATTTGCTCTTCTGCTTTTTGGTTCTGTTATGCTGAGGGTCAAAAGATGGCCTGTCCACACACGTTTTGTTCGTGAGGGTAGTCATTGACTGGGCTGAGTTTAGCCAATCACTACAAAGCTGTAATGCCAGGCCTGAAGCTGCGTTGCGGGGGAAGATATTAAATTAATGAGGTCGGTGTCGCATTTACGTATGGTCTGTCCCAAAAGTATTTGATAAAAGTGTATGAAAATGGATCAGCCGGTCGATTCTGTAAAAATCTCACCGTGAAGTGAACACTTAGGTGAAGTGAGCGTGGAGTGAACTGTCAGTGTCATCCCACTGATGCTAGGGATTGACCAAGCATTACATTTACAATAATAATCGAGATTTTAATTATTTTTTTTAATGTTAGTTCTGTTGATCATTTTATATTATTTCAAAGCTAGTATATAAGTCGTAAGGAAATCGGCATGTCCTAGAACTGAAAATTCGAAGACATGTGACATCTACCAACCCGCACTGGGTCGCGTGGTAGATTACGGCCCACTCCCTCTCACAGAGAGGAGGCCGGTGTCCCAGCAGTGGGAACATTATAGGCTGATTATGCTATGCGTAAGAATTTGAGCTGAAGATGGTTTGTTTACTTTCATCACTAATTTTGGAACAGTCTACACGAATGGTTATTATTCCTTGTTAGAACATTATTGACTTACCGATGCCGTGATGTTTAGCGCGTTCCGTCAAGAACTCTGGGTCGTGTATCCTCTGCGCACCGCTGAGGATTTCTTCGCCACGCATGAACATGTCATACGAGTTCGACACTCTCTGTAAAGAAAACAATTATTATTCTTGTACATATTTTATGCAAACTCAAAGCATTTATTTCAAGTCTTCGATCAACAATGCAAACTAGATAACGGGTCACGTACAAAGTCAAAGCTAAATGCTGTCGGCGTGAAAAAAGTTTAAAACAGTTATAAGTTCAACCTAATTACAACCATGGCACTTAGTAATAAAGTCGTGTTTACATTGGCTGTGTTTCAAGCGAACAAAACAAAATAAGAGCTCACGTCTCAAGTGCGCTGTTATTTACCGAGACGTATTTCTCGCACCGACCCGATATCTAGTCGGTATTGTTGATCAAAGTTTCAAGTAAACCATTTACAGGCTCGTTTGAACTGTCAAAGGTCAAAGAGTCTGTCAGTTACTAAGAAAGTTGAAGTTAGTTGCCCATTCCAAAACATAGATCTCTATGGAGAAAAACGGGCAAGAAATGCATATTGCACTATTGATTGGTGCCCAATTGGACTGTTTACTTCCACTCTGCCTGTAACTTGAACATAGCTGGCGAATTGTGGGTGTACTTGACACCCCTGCCAACCCTTTGAAAGAATGCAGGCATTTTGTTATGAAGACATCTCATTTCCGCAACTGTTCTTTCGCGCAAGTATCTTTCCCGCAAATGTCCATTAGTGGAAATATATTTTCGTGCAAATGTCCCAGATCCTTTTAAAAACACTCATGTCCTATAAAGTCAACTCAACGGAATATAAAGCTGCGCCTGCGCAAGGCGAGCTGAGTATGAACGCAGTACGAATTCGCGTAGCGTAGACGGACTCGGTGCTCGTTCGAGACTCCTAAGTCTCGAACGAGCACGTCTCGCCATGTGAATTCATGCTCCGCTTGTGCTCCACTCGTGCTAGCTCGCCTAGCGTAGACGCAGCTTTAGAAACAGGCATGGTATCAAACGGCCTGACAGCCAGCGGGTATTTGTCTAGGATTAGAAGTCAGTGTCATATAGTCGACCGCACGTCTGCGGTAACAATTTGACCTTGAGCTGGTCTAGCGTATTACGGAGTATCAATAGAATAAAAGGCCAGCTTATACCAAAGTCTATTCAAATCCTTGTTTCCAATTGATGTTATTTCCAACTAAACGATTATCAACTATAATATACTGTTGATATTGTTTATTGATTATATTGTTATCCGAAACTGAATAAATTAATTAATTAATTATGGTGTAAATTAAGGTGATATTAGAATGTCAAAAAAATCATAAAAATGTTTAAAGTGGTAGCGCAAACTGAACTTTATGTCATCATCCGCCTTGTGGTCGGCTTCCAGTCTTACCAGATATAGCAACTGAATACCAGTTTCTTACATGGAGCGACTGTCAATCTGACCTTCACAACAAAGATCAAATCAAAGATCAAATATATCTAGATTAAGGATTAGGAACAAATACACATCGCTCAAGTGGCCGCGATTGCATATAAAATTATTATAAACCTTAATACACAAACATAAGGTTTATTCAAATTCAAATTCACCACTATATATTTATATATTTACCACACGCAATATATTTACCATTTCGATTGAAAAGTAGGACGTACTTTTGAAATAAGAACCAAAATATTTATGTAAAAATAAAACATAATTATCTTCAATAAGGTTGAAAAAACTAAGTTGCACATTTTATTTTTTTTATGATGGGTTTGCTCTTGACTCTAGTCTAGGTCAGTGGTAACAGAGACAGAGTCGACGGTGGAGTGAGCTTACCCAGAAGAAGTCTGTTCACTCTCACTTTGAAGAGGTTAGGGTTGTATGCGTTCGGAAACACAGACGCAGGTAGAGTGTTCCACTCTTATTCCACATTATTTGTGGTCTTATTTTTTCCGACTGTTTTTGAAGCGCTCATCGGAAATCTAATACTATTGTTGATCATAATAATTGTGTGGGGATTAATGTTGTTTTTCCAAAAACACATATTGGTTTACACATTTAGAAACTAAATCCTGAACGCAGTATATTGTTACCACTGATATGTGGTAGACTGTTCTTTTTTTTATTTAAGATGGGTTTGCTCTTGACTCTAGTCTAGGTTAGTGGTGACAGAGACAGAGTCGACGGTGGAGTGAGCTTACCCAGAAGAAGTCTGTTCACTCTCACTTTGAAGAATTTTCTTGAACGTAGAAGTCATATTTTATTTATTTCTTTTACTCACCGGGTTGTTAGGGTCAGGCATGGTATAGAAAGGCCTGACAGCCAGCGGGTACTTGTCCAGGATGTAGAAGTCAGTGTCATACTTGGCCCTGACCAATCTGCCCAGGAGTTTCTCGTCAGGAGTCGATAGGTCGTCCTCTTCACCTACTATTACTCCTGAAAGATAGAAATTTAACAATTACGTAATTGACAGCGTCAGCGTGAAATTACTTTAAAATGGCGGCCCAAACGTTTACGTTCCATGAGTCAGACGCGTTCCAGTACCACGAAACATAAGACGACAGAGCTTTATATCGCTAAAATATAACCCGACCAAGTGAAATTGGTCGTTAGTTTCGTATAACTGGCAATTGCTGCACGATTACTGACAATTGCGTGCACTGACTGGACAGGTCCACTCAATCTGTGTGGTTCTTTCCTCAAAAGACCATTGCAGACACCGATCTACGTAGCTTTCACATGATCTGACCAAGATATTGTCTGGACTTTAAAAGAGACTGTGACCTCTGAGTTTGTTTCGGCCTTTCTTCTCAGAGTAGTCAGATAGGAAACGCCGACCCCATCTAGTTTAAAAAAAATATGATTGACGTGTAAAAGTGTTTGTTCAAACCTACTTACAGAAATAAAATCATTTATCATATTACACGTATGTTACTTTGAGTTAATTGAATTTGGGATTATTTGTTGTTGATTGAATTGTCGCTACGTAACTTAGTAGAAGCTCTTTATTTACAAAATGTGTAGCTTCTCGTGACGAGGACTTTAGTTTCGTAATGTAAATCCAGCTTAAAGTATACAACTACGCGACATAATGATTCATGAAAGATAACGTACTGCATGGCCTACATGCTTGGGTGAGAAAACTTCCAACGAATGGGGAGGGTGGACTCAAAATCGGGAGTTTGGGGAGGATCTGCGTAGTCGTCTTCATCTTGGTGGTCATGGCGAATCGAATTTAAAGAAGGACTAGAAATGTGATCAGAACTTGGGGAACGATTGCTTTTAGATACGTGTTAGGGAGTAGGTGTTTTATTGATCTGAGAGACGTGCTCGCGAATAGGAGAAGCAATGATCTGAGGCCTGAGACACCTGCTCGGGACTAGGAGAAGCAATGATCTGAGGCCTGAGACACCTGCTCGGGACTAGGAGAAGCAATGATCTGAGGCCTGAGACACCTGCTCGGGACTAGGAGAAGCAATGATCTGAGGCCTGAGACACCTGCTCGGGACTAGGAGAAGCAATGATCTGAGGCCTGAGACACCTGCTCGGGACTAGGAGAAGCAATGATCTGAGGCCTGAGACACCTGCTCGGGACTAGGAGAAGCAATGATCTGAGGCCTGAGACACCTGCTCGGGACTAGGAGAAGCAATGATCTGAGGCCTGAGACACCTGCTCGGGACTAGGAGAAGCAATGATCTGAGGCCTGAGACACCTGCTCGGGACTAGGAGAAGCAATGATCTGAGGCCTGAGACACCTGCTCGGGACTAGGAGAAGCAATGATCTGAGGCCTGAGACACCTGCTCGGGACTAGGACTAGCAATAAATTTCCGAAGATTCTCGATTATAAATCGATATCGAAGATTCTCGATTATAAATTGATATCAAAGATTCTTGATTATAACTTGATATCGAAGATTCTCGACATCAATTTTCGATTTTCGGGTAAGTGTGTATTTAAGTGTGTGTGTTAAGTGTGGGTAAGTTGTAGTGTATTTTACATAAAATGATTACCTGCTTCCTTTAGCATCTGTATGGCCTGAGGGAACTCCAGCCTGAGCGGCGGGTCGAGGAACTTGAACGGTTCCACACGGTACTGCTGACCCACAGTCGCTATCTCTGACGCGAACCTAGGATCATAGGAAAATATTATGGGATTACACGCGGCAAAAAAAAAAAAGAAAAAAAAAATAGAAACAGAGAAAAGAGAAGGGAAAGAGATCATTCATTCCTTCATTTATTACTTCTAGAAACATCTACATATACCTAGATACTAAGCCTGTGTTAATCTAGGCTATTTTGGTCTACATGTGTGTCGCATGTCATCCGAATCAGGGGGTCTACTCTCTAGGCAGGAAATCCGTAGTTTCGGCCGAAGTAACGGGCTTCTGCTACTCCGTATCACTTACGGATATAAAGATTACTTCTAGCCCCGAACTAAAAATGAATGACAACACCAATGACCATGACAGTTGTCCCCATCTCATCACTCCCATCACTCCCATTGTATCGCCCTATGTGAAATTTCTACATTTATATCTGTAATTTTTTTGGTGTACCTATTGAAAGAGCGAGAGGATGTGAAAGAGCGAGAGGATGGTTCTCCCGTTGCGCGGGGCGCGGGGAGCGGGCTGAGGGACGACGCGCTGCGCGTGCGCGGCCTCGGTTCCAGGACGCTAGTCAAGAGCGAGAGGATGTGAAAGAGCGAGAGGATGGTTCTCCCGTTGCGCGGGGCGCGGGGAGCGGGCTGAGGGACGACGCGCTGCGCGTGCGCGGCCTCGGTTCCAGGACGCTAGTCAAGAGCGAGAGGATGTGAAAGAGCGAGAGGATGGTTCTCCCGTTGCGCGGGGCGCGGGGAGCGGGCTGAGGGACGACGCGCTGCGCGTGCGCGGCCTCGGTTCCAGGACGCTAGTCAGAAACACGATTCGTAGCAGGACCACGTCACTTGCGCTCACGACGGTCCGCTTCGCGAGTGCAATAGTTTACCTTGATGTGTTTATCCTGATTAAACGCGATACTTATAATTTGACTTTGATTACTGAGTTACACCTTTCACTATAGAGGCACGAGGAACAGGGTGTAAAGTTCACTCATACCTCCATAGAAAAGGGAGGTTCCTCCGACCAGACGGGTGTCGTGCCTGGGATAGAGAGGAGGGCTGTGTCTCAGCAGTGGGAACTTTAAAGGCTGATTATGTATTACTCACTGGTCCCTCAATCCTCTAAACTTGTCGGGCAAAGTCCCAGAGATGGTGTCCAAGACTGTGTTTAAAAGACATCAAGGTCACAATCCATACTTTCATTAATACTATCCATACTTCCATAGCAATATTATAAACGCGAAAATAACTGTCTGTCTGCCTGTTAGATTTTAAAACCTTGTAACAGTATCTACATCGCCACATGCGAGCTCCGCGTCATCCTGACGTCACGCAAATCCTGCATCGCGCAAGCAGAGTGGCATAGAACCATTATACGTGAAAAAAGGAAATGGCTCGATTAATTTTCTCCCAAGTGTATAACTATACAGGGTGTCCCGTAAATAATGGATCAAACGTAATGGGTAGGTAGCTTACCTCATTTCAAACAACTAATTTGAACAGTTAAAAAAAATCGGTAAGGTAACCAAGATATTTTTTTTTTCGAATTTTACCATTTTCTCTAACAGCATTCAGTGTTTTTAATGCTGTCGCTGCAACTAATAACATTTTTAGGTATGATTTTTGTCAAAAACTTCTGAATAGCTTATTGTTAATATTTTCTTTTTCAAATATAATTTTATTTGCCTTAGAAAAAAAATGTTCAATTGTTTTTTTTTTCAAATTTTTTTTTCAAAAAATTTTTTTTCCAAAATTAGTTGTTGGAAATGAGGTAAGCTACCTACCCGTTACGTTTGATCCATTATTTACGGGACACCCTGTATATCACAAACTACTCACTGGTCCCTCAGTCCTCTGAACATGTCCGTCAAAGTCCCAGAGATGGTGTCCACGACCTCGTGGTAGTGGTGCTTGAAGGACATCTCGAGGTCGAGACCCACGAACTCCGTGAGATGGCGGTGCGTGTTCGAGTCTTCGGCGCGGAACACTGCGCCTACTGTGAACACCTATAAAGTGGGGAAATAAAACGGATAACGCGCTGTTGAATTCTCAACGTTCGGCTCAACACTGAAAGATGAAAATCCAATAGCGCGCTTTATTTAGGCATTCGTTTAGGTGTCGCTTATTGTTAGAGAAAATGGACATAAGAGCCTGTTTTATAATGTGAAGTTAGTAACAATGTACTTGAATTTACTAGTGAATTGATAAATGGCTCAGAATTTGTAACTGTAATTTAGTATCTGCCAGAATAGTTAGCTGGAAATAATGAGATGTTGAAATAGGCCATTATTTATTTACACAACGAAAATAGCATAAAAATATATTATATTATTATCTTGTTTCATGTTTATTATTATATATATATATATATAATTTTATGTATGTAATGTATATGTAATTGGTACACCACTGACTACCTGCAGTATTGTCTCTCCTTCTCCCTTTAATCCATCCAAAGGTTGTCTGTAAAAGATCGCTTCTAGCGATAAGACCGCCCATTAAATCATCCTATGTAAAATTTCTACATTTATATCTGTAATTTTTTGGTGTACATGATAATTTTTACATTCTATTCTATATTGGATGTGTTTTTTAATATTACTTTTTTAACTACAACATTTTCAGACGCCTAAATGAATTAATTACATAGAAAATTAAAGATCGAATAAAATTTAAATGCTCAAAATGCGTTAAAAACCTTAGTTCAAGGCGTACGAGACGCCCAGTTTCACTTTATTTTGCCAACTATATAGCATTCGGTCCTACACCATTATTTATACCAAACACCGTTACATTTTATTAATCACCAAACTTGTCGAAGTCCGCGGCGATGGCAATCTGTTTATAAAGCTATGGTCTAGACAGGCGGACGACTTCAAGACACTGTAAATACGTTAGCGCCGCCACCAACATTTGTGTCAATCACCAACATTTTGTGTTAAGCACCAGCGTTTGTGAATCACCAACATAGTGTGATCAACACTATGTTGGTGATTCCAACCAACATTGTGAAGACCAACATTGTGTTAATCACCAACGGTTTTATTTGTTACCAACATTTGTGTTGTATTGTATTGTATAGTATAACGGGCTGGTGTCCGCAAAACCACGTTCAAGCGTGTTACGCGCCGGCCTTATACCTATATCGCTGACGATGCGTCAACGGTGGAAATGTACCATCACGACACACATACAACGAATCGGCAAGTTGACGGAAACGCTGACGGTGCGCCACGAGTAAACGACGCGCGGTGCGGTGGCCTACGTGACCATGAAGCTCGTTCATTCCGATTCCCATTTCGAATCTGGACACTAGATTTTGATTCTAATTTTAAGTAAAGTTTGTAATACCTATTTTAATTAAATCATTATAAGAAATGTCGTTTTTTTTTAGTCCTCCGACAGCGTTCGACATAATTAGCGCGTATTTTGCGTATAACTGCGTTAATAAACAACATTGTGTTAATCACCAACCTTGTCGAAGTCTGCGGCGATAGCCATCTGCTTATAAAGCTGGGGGCTCTGCGCTAGATAGGCGGACGACTTGAAGTAGGAGACGGTGAATACGTTGGCGCCGCCTTCTGACGCCGCGGAGATTATCTTCGGCGTGTGGATCTCGACGAAACCTGCGGAGTAATGGTTGTGGTTATTATTTTGTACCTGAAGTATCAAAAATGATGATACGTGTAAAAATGGAGATGGGTCTCATAGGTTCAAGGAAAATAATAATGTGAGCGCAGGCACGATTAAAAATGCATGGATTTAAATAGCAAATGTGTGTGAGGGTTAGAGTCCGACCGAAAGCGAAAAGGAAATTCGGCCTGGTTTGCATTTTCGGCTGAAAACCGAAAACTAAAAAATACATTTTTGTTTGTCTATAAGTTTTTGTTTAGAAGTCAATTAGGTACCGGGTCAATCTTTTAATCATTGATTTAAATCGCTTAAACCACAAGAAAATCAACGTTATTATTTTCGCAAGGGCATATAAGACATGCAGTCTAATATTATTTTGGAGAAACGGCAATTTTTCTGCATTTTCTCAGTTATTGTGTTTTTATCTGTTGTAAAGAAGGATTTTATAAAAAAAAAATCAGTTATTAATATTGATTTGCAGGAACTTAATTTTGTTCGGATACTGCCGAAAATCTTTTTTTTATATCGGTCGAAAACCAAAATTGCTGGGTACCGATAAAATTACCGATCGCACTCTAGCAAGGATACAGTCATCGCAGTAATTTTACCTTAATCACAATTATCGGTAAACGTATATTTCCAGCCTATTATAGTCCCACTGCAGGGCAAAAGCCCCTTCTCATACAGAGGAGGCACGAGCATTGACCACGCTTGCTCAAGACGGGTTGGCGATTTCAGACTTACAGCTAGACTATAAGACTAGGTTTCCTCACGATGTTTTCCTTCACGGATGCCAATAATTTTCAAGATAAACATAAGGTGAATTGAAAAAGTCACATTGGTAATTGCCCGGTCAAATCCACCCACGGCCTCGTGCATGAGAAGCGAGGCCTTAACCATTGGGCCATCACGATTGATAAACTATAGGTGAATGGGGCATGGTCATGGTAACCAGACGGTTCAAATCCCATCTTTAAAAACGTTCAAGATGAATGCCTCACTTTCGCGACAATCAATGTGAAAAACTTGTCAAAAATTTAGGTAAATTAGAGGTATTTTTGACAGATTGAAACTGACATTAGAATGCTAACGTTTTTAAAACGGTCGTTCGTGCTCATTTGAACAATAGTTTTGTTTTTTTCGGTAATCACCACTTTTGGAAAATACACTGGTGATTAAGGATAAATTGCTACAATGTCTACAGTACCTCTTTGAGTTAGTATGTCTCTGAACAAGCGACACACTCCGGCTTCCAGTCTGAAGATAGCCTGGTTGGCGGGTGTACGCAGGTCTAGCACGCGGTTGTCGAGACGCGTGTCCTGGTTAACGCGGATCCTTAGGGCTTCGGGGTCCTGCGAACAAAGAAACAATATTATTCATAAGGCAAAAAAACCTGTGTTTTCCACATGAAAAGTATTAAAAAGACGTCCACTGTTGAACATAGGCTCCTATCAACATCCGGCTACATTCCGCAAGATTTACGATGTCATCATCATCGTTCATTTATCACAGCAGTGGTGGCCCAGTGGTATCGGCCCCGACTTACGAGTTGCAGGTCGTGAGTTCGAACCTAGGCAGACACTTTACTTTGTGTATTTAAGTTCATCACCACTGACTACCTGCAGTATTGTGTCTCTTTCTCCCTTTGATCCATCCAAAGGTTGTCTGTAAAAGATCGCTTTTATCGATAAGACCGCCCATTGTGTCACCCTATGTAAAAATTCAACATTTATATCTGTAATTTTGATGGTGTACATAATTACGAGAATTCTATTATATTCTAAGTACACACAGCAGCAGGTCGAGTTACCACAAACTGTCAAATTTTCTCATTCGATTTTGAACTTAACCATCAACATTTTAAGGTTCAAAATCATTTGGAGAAATTTGACATTTTCGTATATCCTTATGTGCTGGCGACTGTACAATACATTTTAGAAACAATAATAATAAATAAATAATAATAAAAAGTGTTTATTTCTCACCACAAGCCAAAAAAAATACAAACAATATTTTACACACAAAAAATAGCTAACGAATTTTGGTTGTGGATCGCTGGTGCCTGTGGTAGGTAGTAACACCTGTATTACAGGTCACCAGGTCCCCACCTGCTAGAGATTAGTATTTGATAGCTTAACATCTGATATCACAACAAGTAACATGAGTTTCAAACAATTAGTGAGCTTATTATTAGAGTAAAAAATAAATAAATAAAACGAATTAAAAGTAAAAGTATGTTGGGAGGTTTTTATGAGTGTAAGGGTGTGTGCGAGGGTGTGTGTGTGGGTTTTGGAGAGAGTGTTACTGGATGAGTCTGATTAGACTAATACGTCAAAGAGAGCTTCTGTAGCAGCATATGTTTGGCTTTGTAGCCAAGCTTGTAGAGTGATTTTAAAATTATGTTTGTTCAATGAGTGCAGGGAAAGAATTCGGTTTAATTTATTGTAAAGATAGGGTCCAAGGAAAATAAAGAATCTATGACTAAAATAAGTTTAACGAGGAATAGCTAAGGCAACTATATGGTTACGGCGATTGGTTTGCTGAGAATAGTTGGAAATAGCATGTTGTTTAATAGCGGTGGCCAGTACAAATATTAAATGTCTAGATTATGATGTCCAATGAACAGTAATAAACGATATACAATAACAAATAGTAACACAGATACTTAAGTCAGATATCATGAATAAATATCCGAGCAGAATGAGAGCTTCCTAACAGAGCTCAAAATTCTTACCTACTTTCGTATTTTAAATGCGAAAGTATGTTTGTCTAACACGTAAAAGAACCTATTTTATTATTGTGATTTATATTGTACATGTGTATCCTTTGTTGGTGATCCCTAATAAATAAATAAACATGATTTTTGCATAGTGATTGTTTATGGACGGGAGAGTGGCGAGTTTATTCCGAAAAATTCACGATTCCTCTAGAAATCACTTGTTTAAGCAATAATGTTGTATTTCGTATATCAGGGAGTTTTGAAAGAATAGACGTGCGTTTGTCGTGAAGATCTATTATGAACTAAATTAACAGTGGACTGTATGTACGCTTATCCAGTATAGATAGCTAGCTATATGCTAACCTAACATGTATTCAGGTTCTAAGTACTTGCTTAAACATCACCACACCAGCGAAACCGCCATATAACTAGTTGTCTATAAACGTGTCTTTGATAAAAAAATATGTTATTTTTGACTTACATCGTTCTTCTCCGGCCTGGCCGCATCTTCGATCTGTAGCGGCAGCTGCGCACGCGCCGCGGACACGAGCCACACTTGCGTGGCCACCAGCTCCACGTCGCTCACTGTACACGACTCTATAGGCGTGGCCGTCTTCACTACCGTCGCGTACACGTCTATAATTGACTCTTTGGTTATGCTGGAAAGAGATGGACATAGTTATGTCAGTTAATTTCCAAAATTTGTTTTCAAATAAGGTCGGAAATCAGCAGATTTTGACCGCCTACAGTTACAAAAGACGCACTAAAGTTACAAAAGACAGCCCCTACAATTAAAAAAGACAGCCTCTGCTTGCGATGTGGTGACCACTCCCCAGTGTTTTAGCTGTGAAGAAGTGGCGCAACAAACTCCCCAGCAACACAACTGTCCGTTCAGTTGTAATGCTGAGATCATCCATAACTCTAGGAGTATTGTTAGCTGTATCCATTTTTTTTTAAATAAAAAGTACAACATCAATACAGTTTCGTGTAAATATTAGAAGAAGCTTTGAGAAAGAAGCGGACAGAAGGATCCGATTGGGTTGGGCAGCGTTTGGGAAACTTCGTCTAGTCTTCTCGTCACCTATCCCGCAATGTTTGAAGACTAAGGTCTTCAACCAGTGCATCCTGCCCGTTATGACGTACGGTGCCGAAACGTGGACACTGACAGTTGGGCTGGTCCACGAATTTAATGACGCACAGCGCGCTATGGAGCGGGCTATGCTCCGAGTTTCTTTGAAGGATAAAATCCGAAATCAAATTGTGCGGAAAAGCAGGCTGATGTGGCAGTGGGCTGGCCATGTTTGTCAAAGGACCGATGGCCGGTGGAGCAGACGAGTCCTGGAGTGGAGACCGCGTATCGGCAAGCGTAGTGAGGGACGCCCCCCAGCTAGATGGACCGCTCAAAAAAGTGGCTGGGATGGACTCGATGCGGAAGGCAGAGGACAGGCTGTTTTCGCGCAGCCTGGGAGAGGCCTTTGTCCAGAAGTGGACGGCGATGGGCTGAGTTGATTACAAGACTCTATTGGAGCAACTGAGTTAGTGGGACCAAAGAAGTCACGATTCACAAATCACGCCTTTTTTCTCCGAAGAAAGAGGTGAATAACTGTAAATGACACCTATATTTCGACAGTTACGTCCTAAATCCCGTATTACAGCGGGCGAGTCCATTGCCATTAGAGCTAGTAATCCAAGATAAAACCTGCTGTGTCGCAAAAGAAACGACCAGCAGATAAATCAAATAGGGGAAAGCAGAGTCGCTCGGCACCGAGTGCAACTAAAGGTACTGTGATGAACCACGAGCAGCTGGTTCCGCCGAAGAACACATCGGACGGCTTCTTCAAGGTGGTGAGAAAAAAGTGGAAGTCAACTTATCGCAACCAATGTGGGACGGCGCTGGCAGGAGCAAACATGCTGCTGCGTCCTGCAGTACCGGCGACGCTGCTATACGAGTACCGTTTGCACCACTCTACGAAGGCTCAGGACATCGTAGAGTACATACGGGTGAAGACCAACTAGACCTTGAGGGTGGAGAAGTTGGAGGGGCGACATGACACCAATTTCAAGTCATTCGTGGTGCGCGTTCCAACTAACAGTTTGATGACCTTCCCCAAGGAAGAGTTTTGGCCGAAAGGTGTGCTGTATCGGCGTTTCCGCGGCCGGCTACGCGACACCTCGCAGTATAACTCGACGCCGTCACTTCGTGTGCAGTAGTCTTTACTTTCAGATATGTATTAGTTTATAGTTATTGTTTTATGCTTGTACATATAAGGTGCTATAAAAATATCTGCCACGGCTTTAATGGGAGGTAGTATTGTGTTTAGAGAAGTTTTAGTGAAGATATTTAAGAATTTTAGTGAAGATAAATTATTGATTATTTGTCATATTTTTTTTCATACAAAAATAATTACGTATAAATTTGAATTGATTTTTTAGCATAAAACCATCCCGTAGACTTATAAGCTGTTGCCGCACCGCACCGAATTCATTCAAAAACGCCGGCGACGACATGCATAAACTGTTGCCATTCTGATCGGCCCCGCGCGCCCCTCCGCTCACCCGCACTACCCCGTTCGTCGCACGCGCCAGCCGACCGCCCGCTCGCCAGTCGCCCCCCGCGCGCCCCCACGCTCACCCGCACTACCCCGTTCGTCGCACGCGCCAGCCGACCGCCCGCTCGCCAGTCGCCCCCCGCGCGCCCCCACGCTCACCCGCACTACCCCGTTCGTCGCACGCGCCAGCCGACCGCCCGCTCACCAGTCGCCCCCCGCGCGCCCCCACCCTCACCCGCACTACCCCGTTCGTCGCACGCGTCAGCCGACCGCCCGCTCGCCAGTCGCCCCCCGCGCGCCCCCACGCTCACCCGCACTACCCCGTTCGTCGCACGCGTCAGCCGACCGCCCGCTCGCCAGTCGCCCCCCGCGCGCCCCCACGCTCACCCGCACTACCCCGTTCGTCGCACGCGCCAGCCGACCGCCCGCTCGCCAGTCGCCCCCCGCGCGCCCCCACGCTCACCCGCACTACCCCGTTCGTCGCACGCGCCAGCCGACCGCCCGCTCGCCAGTCGCCGCGCCCCCACGCTCACCCGCACTACCCCGTTCGTCGCACGCGCCAGCCGACCGCCCGCTCGCCAGTCGCCCCCCGCGCGCCCCCACGCTCACCCGCACTACCCCGTTCGTCGCACGCGCCAGCCGACCGCCCGCTCGCCAGTCGCCGCGCCCCCACGCTCACCCGCACTACCCCGTTCGTCGCACGCGCCAGCCGACCGCCCGCTCGCCAGTCGCCCCCCGCGCGCCCCCATTCTCACCCGCACTACCCCGTTCGTCGCACGCGCCAGCCGACCGCCCGCTCGTCAGTCGCCGCGCCCCCACGCTCACCCGCACTACCCCGTTCGTCGCACGCGCCAGCCGACCGCCCGCTCGCCAGTCGCCCCCCGCGCGCCCCCACGCTCACCCGCACTACCCCGTTCGTCGCACGCGCCAGCCGACCGCCCGCTCGCCAGTCGCCGCGCCCCCACGCTCACCCGCACTACCCCGTTCGTCGCACGCGCCAGCCGACCGCCCGCTCGCCAGTCGCCCCCCGCGCGCCCCCATTCTCACCCGCACTACCCCGTTCGTCGCACGCGCCAGCCGACCGCCCGCTCGCCAGTCGCCCCCCGCGCGCCCCCACCCTCACCCGCACTACCCCGTTCGTCGCACGCGTCAGCCGACCGCCCGCTCGTCAGTCGCAAACTCGCCAGTCGCCATCAGCGTACGGGACTTTTTAAACGGTGTGTGGTACGGTGGTGAAAGGTGGATAGGCCGAGGAGGGCCAGTGCCGTCGCCTCCTCGCTCGCCGGATTTAACCCCTCTAGACTTTTTTTTGTGGGGTCGTGTAAAGGACCTTGTGTACGGCCAAACCGGACATGACATTAGAAGTGTGGAAGAACTAAAAAGGCGCATCAAACGCGCATTTAGGCAAGTTAAAAGTGATACGGACACATTAGATAAAGTGAAGAGACATGTACGTAAGCGTGCCTACATTTGTGTGCAACGCGAAGGCGGACTTGTGCAACAGTTTTGTAGATAAGTAGGTAGGGAGTGTGTAAATAACTGTAAATACAGTGCAATTGTTGTAAATAAGATGATTAACTTTTAAACACGCCAAGTTACTGTAATTTATCGTTATTTGATATTAATCTAAGTACCTATTGTTGGGGCCCTCAGCACCAGCGGGGTGCCTTAGGACCACAACAGCAACAACAACCTATTGTTTAAAAATAATAAGAAAAAAATTGCGATTCTTACACTAACTTGACAGTCCAAAGCCTGTTTTAAGTGTGATGGGAAGTTTATCGTCTTATTTACGTCAGTTTTTTGGAAGAATGCGGGAGCTGGTAAGTAATTGCACTTTTAAAACACTTGGCGTATTATTGCGTACCTAGTAGATCAGGTAGTGACGAACTAGTTAGCTGATATCAGTTTTCATTCAAAGAACAGATGGAAAGAGATAGCAGTTGTTTTCATCGACGAAGCGACACATCGCGCGTAATTTGTGAACCACATTATGCAGAGTAGAGTCAATGTTATTTTAACTACACTCGAGAGCAATGAATCCGGGTCACTTAAAGAATGTTAAAAATCTCGGAAACTAAAAATGATAGGTTAATGCAATAAATTGTATTTAATAGACAATGTAATACTCCTTAAATGAAAGTAAAAAAAAATACATTTTATTAACACAAAATTACATAAAGAAAAAAACTGCTGATCTCTCCTTAAAACAAAAATAGGAAACATGAAATTTTTGGACCGCCTACAGTTACAAAAGACGCACTAAAGTTACAAAAGACAGCCCCTACAATTAAAAAAGACAGCCTCTGCTTGCGATGTGGTGACCACTCCCCAGTGTTTTAGCTGTGAAGAAGTGGCGCAACAAACTCCCCAGCAACACAACTGTCCGTTCAGTTGTAATGCTGAGATCATCCATAACTCTAGGAGTATTGTTAGCTGTATCCATTTTTTTTTATAAAAAGTACAACATCAATACAGTTTCGTATAAATATTAGAAGAAGCTTTGAGAAAGAAGCGGACAGAAGGATCCGATTGGGTTGGGCAGCGTTTGGGAAACTTCGTCTAGTCTTCTCGTCACCTATCCCACAATGTTTGAAGACTAAGGTCTTCAATCAGTGCGACCTGCGCGTTATGACGTACGGTGCCGAAACGTGGACACTGACAGTTGGGCTGGTCCACGAATTTAATGACGCACAGCGCGCTATGGAGCGGGCTATGCTCCGAGTTTCTTTGAAGGATAAAATCCGAAATCAAATTGTGCGGAAAAGCAGGCTGATGTGGCAGTGGGCTGGCCATGTTTGTCAAAGGACCGATGGCCGGTGGAGCAGACGAGTCCTGGAGTGGAGACCGCGTATCGGCAAGCGTAGTGAGGGACGCCCCCCAGCTAGATGGACCGCTCAAAAAAGTGGCTGGGATAGACTCGATGCGGAAGGCAGAGGACAGGCTGTTTTCGCGCAGCCTGGGAGAGGCCTTTGTCCAGAAGTGGACTGCGATGGGCTGAGTTGATTACAAGACTCTATTGGAGCAACTGAGTTAGTGGGACCAAAGAAGTCACGATTCTCAAATCACGCCTTTTTTCTCTGAAGAAAGAGGTGAATAACTTTAAATGACACCTATATTTCGACAGTTACGTCCTAAATCCCGTATTACAGCGGGCGAGTCCATTGCCGTTAGAGCTAGTAATCCAAGAAAAAACCTGCTGTGTCGCAAAAGAAACGACCAGCAGATAAATCAAATAGGGGAAAGCAGAGTCGCTCGGCACCGAGCGCAACTAAAGGTGCTGTGCTGAACCACGAGCAACTGGTTCCGCCGAAGAACACATCGGACGGCTTCTTCAAGGTGGTGAGAAAGAAGTGGAAGTCAACTTATCGCAACCAATGTGGGACGGCGCTGGCAGGAGCAAACATGCTGCTGCGTCCTGCAGTAGGTACAGGCGACTCTGCTATACGTGTACCGTTTGCACCACTCTACGAAGGCTCAGGATATCGTAGGGTAGATACGGGTGAAGACCAACTGGACCTTGAGGGTGGAGAAGTTGGAGGGGCCCCATGACACCAATTTCAAGTCGTTCGTGGTGCGCGTTCCTATTGACAATTTGATGACCTTCCTCAAGGAAGAGTTTTGGCCGAAAGGTGTGCTGTATCGGCGTTTCCGCGGCCGGCTACGCGACACCTCGCAGTGTAACTCGACGCCGTCACTTCGTGTGCAGTAGTCTTTACTTTTAGATATATGTATTAGTTTATAGTTATTGTTTTATGCTTGTACATACATGTATTGTGTTTTATGGGCCTTAGTTGCCTGAAATAAAGGATATTATTATTATTATTAATACCTACTTGCCAGTGAACTTGACCATCTGCTTGCTCACGGCTCGCTCGTCGCTCACGCTGATCAGAACCTGCACCGTGCTGCTACTCTGCCGAAGCACTGCGAAGCATTGCTTCCCTTTGGCACGGGAGGTTTGGAGGCGAGCTGGAAGGAAAGACGAAAAATTATTAGCGGCTGTTCAATGAGAGGTTTAATTCTCAATAAGCTATATGGGGTTGTAAAATCGGAAAGCGAATATTTAAAGACAACAAGGAACTGTAAACTCCTTTCATTTACATTCATAGTGCTGTTGACTAAATATTGTCGCAGCATCATGCTGAGATAGGAGCCTTTTGACCTCGTACAGGACTTTGTTTTTTTTTTTTCGTTCTCGACACTGCATAAGTAGGAAAAATATTGTCCCATGCACAGTTCAAGTAAAATTGTCCTGTGGATGCTCACATCTTTTCGTTCTGCAGCTGTACTTTCTTATACACTAGACAACGAGTTTAATATTGCTAACATGCAGTAAGCAAGTTTAATCTTCTCTAGAGTTCGCACAAGTTGCTCAAAAATAGCGTGTGGTAACTTCTTTTTATCAAAAAAAGGTCGATGTTGTCCCTACATGGTCAAAAATGCTTGAAAAACATGAGAATTTTCGTGATATTTTGATTTAGGCTTGGAATTTATAACTAAGCTTGATGTGGTTTACAAGCAAACTATGTGCTTGATCATGCTTGACGAAATGAAAATGGATACAAATGTCTCTTATGCTTGACATTGCCTCAATAAGAATGCTTGTTAATTTGACCATCTAGGGGCCCCTTTAGCCGTGCAGTGAAAAACGACAGACTCACCTCTAACCCAAACACTCTGGCCGTTCAGTTTGACAGTCAGCTCCTTGACATCAGTGTACACTCTGTCGCGGTTCTCTCCGGTCGATTGGATCATTTTTAGGGCTCCATACCGGCCTACGGACACGTCGGCTTCCGGGGCGTCGGCCTCAACTGCTGGTTGGCCTGAGGCTGCCTGGAGGATATAAAATTGATGAAAGTTGATGATATAAGATAGCCCAAGGACACTTCGCTTGGATGGCTGATGGGGACGAAAAGTTCTGGTGTGGCGACCGCATACCGGAAGGCGCAGCGTGGTTAGATGGATAGATTAATCGTTATTTACAATTACAAGTACTACATAAATTATAAATGGTCATGTACAGTCGACAGCACGTCAGGTTTGTACAAGGTGTAAAAGAATAAACGCAAGTCCTGAAAGTAGTTTGCTCTTAATTGACTACTGAATCCATTTCAGTAACTATTAATATAGGATTTTTTTTCAAAAATTATGTATTTTGCAATACTGACCGCCGATTGAGCCAAAGAAAATTTAATCTTGTTTCAAGGCAATAAGACTCAATTTTAAATGAATAAAGTAATGCTAGGGTCAACGCGAATTTCTTAATAATAATAGATTAGCTTAAAAAAAATGTTTTGGTCATTGTATTATGCTTTTAACTCAATACTGTAATTGGGGTTTATGAGGTCTTGTCAAATGTATGTATGTCAAATTTCCCCAAATGATTTTAAACCTTAAAATGTTGATAATTGAGTTCAAAATCGAACGAGAAAATTTGACAGTTTGTGGTAGCTTGACCTGCTGCTGTGTCCACTATATAAATTTTAAAAATTCACAGTTTTAAAGAACACTAAAAAATATTATATTTTACAAGACAAGTATAAACATTGTTAATAAGGCATATGCTTTGGGATAATTAAGTACAGTCAATACTCTGCATTACCTGACCCCTCTTATAAAGAAGAAGAGGGGAAGAGGGGTCGAGTAATGCAGGTCACTGACTGTACCTAACTCTGTACCTTAGAATAAATGACGAATGACTCTGTACTAAATATTTCCATCTAACGTTATGCTGAACCAGTATAAATTGTATTTTAACCGACTTCAAAAAAGGAGGAGGTTCTCAATTCGACTGTTTGTTTTTTTTGTGTTTGTTACGCGATCATTCCGCCAATTATGAAATGATTTTGATGATTCTTTTTTTTAAATCCCATATAAATTTTATCGAAATCGGTCGAGCGGTTTAAAAAAAATCAACAATAAATTAATTTTAAATAAAAAAAACCGCCTTCGAACGGACGTGGACGTGTAAGAAGATCGTTTTCCAATGGATGTGGGGTTAGGTAGGTGCCTAACTAAAAAGTGATAAATAAAAAACTTTTTCACAAAAAATAACAACCGACTTCCAAAAAAAAACACTACAAAGTGAAAAATAACTTTAATTTCTGAAGTCGGTGGAAAACGCTAAAATACAGATACAAAGACACCGACTTCCGAAATTAAAGTTATTTTTCACTTTGTAGTGTTTTTTTTTTTGGAAGTCGGTTGTTATTTTTTGTAACAAAACGTTTTTTATTTTCTTTTTGTACTTGTAAAGTGTGTCAATAAACGCCATTTTTATTCTTCACCTTATGCTCCACCGTATGTTTAATTAACACGTAAAAAGAAGTCCTAAAGGCAAGATTGTAATGAATTACTAAGAATCTGGTTCTTTTTAAAAGAGGATAAAAAAATAAATAAAAAAAAACCTTATGTTCAGCCTTCTTCTGCTGCTTCTCTGCAGCCTTAGCAGCTTTCTTGGCTGCCTTCTTGCTGGCAGCCGCGTCGCCTTCCACTGCCGGGGGGTGCTCTTCTGACACTACCATTTTGTGATGACTACTGAAATAAGAGACATTATTGTGAGGATTTTCAATTATAGACTTTTCAAACAAATGGTACAAGCAGCCGGTGACATCTATTCAAATTGCACGGTACTTAGATATGTCTAAGTCCCATGTAATTTGAATAGATGTCACCACTGGTGAAAAGATTAACCCGTGCCAGAAAATGGCGGCGCTAATCATGCCTTCTCACTTGCACATTTAAGACAGGAGTAATATTAATATAATAATAACTAAAACTTCTTTGTTCTAAAGAGCTATAGAATTCCGTGTCGTGGAGACTAAGCATTGCCATACAACGTAGCAATACTGCCAGCCTTTTGGGCATTTTCCTGTTGGCAACAACACGGACGAAATTTTTTGATGCCCTATGATTGTTTCCCCCTTTTTTAAATACAGGGTTACTGGTAATTCGACGTATATCCGTCAGGGGCTGATAAGGGGGCCAAAATGCAACAAATTGAACCCCCCATATGTATGGCCGAAATTCAATAGTTTTCGAGATATTAGAATTTTAAGGGTTTTTCGATATTTACTCAAAATTTGACATTTCATTCCAAATAAAAAAAAAACTACATATTTGAATGGGTACCATTAAAAATGATGTTGTAGCTGGCACTTCAATTAAGCTATGGACATATTTAAACCTACTTAATTTAACAAAATAATGAAAATAATGAGCGATATAAGAATAATATCTTACCAATATTTTCATTTTACGCTTCAAAAATGTTGTCTCGTCACAAAAATGTCTATGACATTAATCGTACAAATAACTAAAACAACTTGCTTATCCTGTAAGCTTTCCAGAAAGGTATAAAAGTCAATTTTAAAATACATAATTCGTGCCAAGGCATGTGTTTGAATCGGCGCGGGGAGAGAAAGTGTCATTTGTATTTGTATGAAATAAAATGCATAAAAAAATGTACATCAAATTTTATTACAAATTTTACACATCTTGTTCAAAATGAGCCCCTCGATTACGAATGCAGGTTCGAATTCTCTTCCTAACTTCGGTTTTCGTCACTCTTGATGTGAACGTTGTTCTCATCTGTTGCGCCGCGTTTATTATTCGCTGTCGAAGTTCTTCGACTGAATTTATTGGGGTCACATAAACTAATGCCTTCATATGACCCCAAACGTAAAAATCAAGTGGTGTGATATCAGGGCTTCGTGCCGGCCACGGAATTGGCCATCCCCTCCCAATCAATCGGTTTGGATATCTCTCGTCTAGCCACTGTCGGACAGTAATCCGGTAATGTGCTGGGCAACCATCATGTTAAAACATGAGGTGGTTTTTTATTTCTTCGGGAACATCCGCCAACAAATCGTCTAGGTTGTTTCTCAAAAACTCCTCGTAATTTTCGCCGTTCAAATTTTGGGGCAAGAAATGAGGGCCCACCAAATAATTATCAACGACACCCATCCATACGTTCAGGGAAAATCTCATTTGCGACGCAGTTTCTTTTAGTTTTTTTGGATTCCTGCCTGCTTTAGGTGCCCAAAAATGTAAGTTATGGTAATTCGTTATTCCATCCCGGTCAAACTTTGAGTCGTCAGTCCACAAAATATTTCTTAGGAAATGTTCCTGGTCAGCGATAGCGTTTAACATAAACCGAGAAAATTCGAGTCACCTGGCAGGATCTCCCTCGTGCAATGTTTGAACAGGTTGATAATGGTACGGGTGTCTACCTGATAGATGTACTACCGACCACACTTTCCACTGGGACATACCGAGTTGTCTTGCAACAATGTTCGTTGAGATGTTTGGGTCATCAATAAAACACTGAAGAATGGTGTCCTCTTCGTCAGCCGTGTACCGTCGAGGTCTGCCAGCGTTGAATTGTGCTCTTTGAACACTGCCAGTTTCAGACAATCGTCGATAGGTGCTCCCGAAAACAGTAACGTGGGGAAGTCGACGATCGGGAAAGCGGCGTTGGTATTCTCGCCGAGCCGCAGCCGCGTTTCCATCGGCAAAACCATAACAAAACATTATGTCTGCGTATTCGTTATTAGGATACGAAGCCATGTTATCCGAAATAACAATGATAACAAAAAGAATAACAAGAGAAACAAGAATTAACAATAATGATCGATAACAAATTAACGGGATGAGAGATTGGTAGCAAGATAACAACACACGTGCTTGCGCGGCGGAGAGTCAAAACTTACTAAGGAAGGCGACGGGCGACGCGAGCGCAGCAGACGCCGTGTACTCCCCCGCCCGCACACCCCGCCCTCACACCCCGGCCCATCGCGAAGAATTTCGCCATGAAAATCGGTTGTTTTAGCGAGGATCATAAACTAAAAACACAGATAATTTCTCTCCCCGCGCCGGTTCAAACACATGCCATGCCACGAATTATGTATTTTAAAATTGACTTTTATACCTTTCTGGAAAGCTTACAGGATAAGCAAGTTGTTTTAGTTATTTGTACGATTAATGTCATAGAAATTTTTGTGACGAGACAACATTTTTGAAGCGTAAAATGAAAAAATTGGTATAAAAAAAAAAAAAATATAGTAAATAATATAGTATAGTAAGTAATGTATAGTAATATTGGTAAATATTGGTATTGGTGGTATTGGTGGTTTCTTATATCGCTCATTATTTTCATTATTTTATTAAATTAAGTAGTTTTAAATATGTCCATAGCTTAATTGAAGTGCCAGCTACAACATCATTTTTAATGGTACCCATTCAAATATGTAGTTTTTATTTTATTTGGAATTAAATGTCAAATTTTGGGTAAATATCGAAAAACCCTTAAAATTCTAATATCTCGAAAACTATTGAATTTCGGCCATACATATGGGGGGTTCAATTTGTTGCATTTTGGCCCCCTTATCAGCCCCTGCCGGATATACGTCGAATTACCAGTAACCCTGTATACTTGTACATATTATTATTGATTAATGATTTTATTTCTGTAAGTAGGTTTGTACAAACACTTTTACACGTCAATCATATTTTAAAAACTAGATGAGGTCGGCGTTTCCTATCTGACTACTCTGAGAAGAAAGGCCAAAACAAACTCAGAGGTCACAGTCTCTTTTAAAGTCCAGACATAATCTTGGTCAGATCATGTGAAGACCATGTAGATTGGTGTCTGAAAAGTTCTTTTGAGGAAAAACCATACAGATTGAGCGGACTTGTCCAGTCAGTGCACGCATTTGTCAGTAATCTTGCCGCTCAACTGAGAACTTAAGGATGATTATTATGTAATTAACTTAGGTGTATTAAATTTAAACGTGTGTATTGTATACTAGCTGCCCCCGTGGTTTCTCCCGCATAAGTCTCTATCCCGTAGCAATATCGGGATAAAAAGTATCCTATGTTCTAATTCAGGTAATGGTCTACCTGTGTGCCAAATTTGAGGCCCTATCTGGATACCAGCGCTGCGGTATTTATTTTTTAAATATTGTAGCATTATGCTGAGATAGGAGCCTTGTTGGTCTCGCACGGGTCTTTAATTTTACATTTCTAGTTATTTTTAGTTTTAAATGTTGTGTTTAATTTTATTAGTTTTAAATGCTCGTTTATTTTTTTTTTGGTTTGTTTTGGCTGTGCGTGTCCCAAATAAAATATATTTTTGTCTTTCATTCACTCTATATAATATTATTAGTTAAGATTTGTGGGGTGTGGGTGTGTGATGCTGATGAATGAATGAGTTAAGGTTGGTTTAATGAGGGAGTGAGCTTCTTTGGGTGGGTTGGTGGGTAAAATTATATCTCTGCCTACCTACTCAGGGGAATAAAGGTAGAAGCAAAATTTTGATCATTAAAGCTCGCCTTTCATTATGACACCGAGACAAAAAAAAACATTTATATTTTGATTGTAAAATATATTACATCTCAGTGTAAACGTTTCCATTTAAAAGTATGGTGAGCAATAATAATTTATATCTCGAGATGTAATATAAATTACATTATAACCCATATTTAAAAGTGAGCTTTATAAGTATCAGAATTGACCCACTAGTGTTGTGTGCCTACTCTATTTTAAACGGCATGCTAGAATATTAAATTAATAAGCCAATTAGTAGCAGAGCCATATCAAATCATTTGTGTAACATGCAATTATGCTGATTGAAAAATTTGATTCACTGAGCCTGCTTTAATGGCGGCTCCCCACGTGCAAACATGCTCGACGGTTTTACGTTTATTCGAGCAAGATCGAACGTATAGACCATTATAATTTAGGACTTATTGCTCTAAATCGGACCGAAATCTTGTAAGAGCAAGGCAATTCACGCGACCTAATTCTTGATCGACGAGCGCATTTGAAGTTGTTTCAACGTGTAGTCGCTCGACCTACATCTCAGTTCGTTCCGTATTTTAGGTAGATACTGTAGCATGCGATCTCCGCGAAACATTGCAATTTATTTTCATCCACGGCTCGAAACGTCACGCGACCGAATTCAGCATGTATATTCGAACTCATCGACGTGTGCACACGACATCGAGCTCGGCGATATTTAGCGATACTTGCTCATCGAACATCAACGTACGTGTGGAGCCGCCTTTACAATTTGTTTCATATATAAAATCAATAATATTAATAGAATGTATGACCAACAAGTTTCATATTCAAGTGATTTTATCTAGGTTATTGATCAGATCCAATAGGTAGGTACTAGGTAATACGGGCTGGTGTCCGTAACTCCACATCAATGCGCGTATTTTGCGTACGGGTGGGATAATCAACCATCCGATCCACCCCAGCTCCTCGAGGAAGGCCAGCAACACCTTGGTGTTACTGACAATCTCACATAGGGTACCTGGGTTACCGACCACCGGGCAGTCATCACTCATCAGAAACCAATTTTATTGTATTGTTACTATGTGATAAGAGCATGTGTATTGTAAAACACAATAGGTGAGGTAGTTGGTGCCAATTAGAATAGAAAGCTTTTATACAATAATATACCTGAATCCCTTTAGCCTGGCAATAGTGGTCACTGTTTGTTGGCCTTCCTTGAGGAGCTGGGGTGGATCGAATAACCGATTTTCCGACTCGTACGCAAAATACGCGCATTGACGTGGAGTTGCGGACACCAGCCAGTATTACCTGTTACCTATAGCGGTCATTGCCCTTTCCCTAATATCTCTCTGTAGGAAACCAAACCATAAACTATGTATGGTTTTTCGTCACTGGAACATGTTGAAGAGCACAACATATAATGAATCAGGACGGACGTTGGAGGAATGTACTTTGTTTCAGTTTAAATTAAATATCGTTTATTTCAGGCAATTATTAAACCCATACTATACAGACACATACTCTTAAATACAAAGACATAATAACACAAATAGAATATTAAAATACAATAATACAATAACCACAAATATAAACATTAATGGTCTTTTGCCTCTCTTGCAAGTTGGACGACACGGTACACAGATTTTACAATGTCATTCGTACTCAGGGTTACCCTTGTGAATGACACTCTGAGCTTGCCAGCGCACAGTATGATATTTTGAGAATCTAGAAGGACAAAAGTCAATTTAGATCATGTCTTAAATGATCCTTTTAATGGAGTAAATTCAAAGCTAACAAGTTATACTATAATTTAGTACATTTTCTAGGAATTCACGCGAAACAATAGCAGGTAAAAAAAGGTCGGGACGGCCGGCTACCTGAGCCACGCCGACCGACCGCTCGCTGCAACCGTTTCATTCGTCTGAGTTCGCTCGATGAATACGCTGTGTTTCTGTGTGCTAGTGGTGATTTTGTGTTGTTATCGTTTTTGTGGGACTTTCAAGGTAAATTTTGATATATTATTTTGTTAGTATATATATTAGTTTAATCATAAATATTAAATTAACAGAGTAAGGTTTTTATTTAATCACAAACAGAACTTTTTGAGTTTTATCGAGGGTTTTAGTTTGTTTCCCTGCATTTCCCTGTGCATTGGGTATATTTTTCTGAAAGGTATATTCATATACTACAAGAAAAATGTTCATTTGCTTGCGAAAGCTTGCGACACTCATACAACATTTTCTTATTTTCAGTATGACTTCGCATATTTCTCGTCGTTCGTTTTTTGATGTTTGGTTTGCTAACGCCAAAGAATCAAGACAAGATGCTTTGTTGCATTATATTTTACAAGAACTTAGTGTCCAGTCCGTTACGGATGATATTTTGAAGAGTTTAAAAGCAACAATTAGTAGAGTTAGTCAAAAGATTGACGAAAGATGGTCGAAATCAGGAAGACATCGAGAACGCTTTCTGAAAACGAATTCTTCATGGTTGGAAGCGACCATATCATTTACGGGTATTGTCAGTGAAACTAACGTTGATGTTTCACTACCTGGAACAAGTAAACGTGCCGGAAGACCACCGAAAGACTTTGAATTATCCAGTGAAAAAACAAAGAAACGGCGAATTCGTCATCTTCTTGAAACTACGTGTCCAGAAGAGATATCGATGGCAAACGAAATACAGCTTCGCCAATCAGGAAAAAGGGACTCAGCAGCTATTGTTAAGGAGCTTTCCCTGTTTTCACCCCGAAGAGGAACGGAAATAAAAAAAGCACGGAGGTGTTTAATAAACCCAAAGCGAAGTGGGCTTTCGAATGACCAAGCTTTGGCATTAATCGTTGATGCAAATCTGTCGACACACCAATATGGTATCATACGAGAGCAATCAAAAGTGATTAACAGAAATCTGTATCCACCATACTACAGAGTGAAAACGGCAAAACAATTGTGTTATCCAAGTGAAATTGATGTTTCAGAAACACATGCCGAAGTTAAACTTCAATCTTTAATGGATCACACAATATTAAGATTATGCAAAGTGCAAGAAGAGGTCCTGAAAGCGATAAAAGAGTTAAGAAATTTAGATATTGTTGTTAAATGGGGTTGTGATGGAGCAGAACAAAATCGCTACAAACAAAAATTTTCCGAATCACACTCTAGTGATGAAAGTTTGTTCAGCATTTCAATGGTGCCAATACAAATGTATGCAATGAATGGCCAAAGTGGTAAACAAATTGTTTGGCAAAACCTTTCGACATCATCAACTAGATATTGTCGACCCATAAAGTTTGTATTTGCCAAAGAAACTCCAACTATTATTGTGAGCGAAGTTGACAAAATCAAAGAACAAGCTAGATCACTGATACCTACTAAAATTATTGTAAATGACATGGAAGTGTTAGTAAAGCCAACACTGATATTCTGTATGATAGACGGAAAAATTTGTAATGCAGTATCTTCATGTACATCCACACAAACATGCTACATATGTGGTGCCAAACCCAGTGAAATGAATAATGAAGAACACAATCATTTTAGAAAAGACGGTAAGAACTGAATTTCTGTCTCTGGGTATATCACCTCTGCATTCTTGGATTAGGTTATTTGAATGCATCTTGCACATATCTTACCGTCTGGAAATAAAAACATGGCAGGCTAGGGGAACCGAAAATAAAACCAAAGTGGCTGAAAAAAAGAAGTTCTTACAAGAAAAGTTTAGAAGCGAATTGGGTCTTTTAGTAGATATGCCAAAACAACAAACCGGAAACACGAATGATGGTAATACAGCTCGTAAGTTTTTCCGAAATGCTGAAAAGTCAGCAGAAATAACTGGTGTAAATGTTGAGCTTATCAAACGCTTCCATGTCATATTAGAGACCATAAATAGCGGGTATCACATAAATATTGACAAATTCCATGACTTCGCCAAGGCCACAAGAGAATTATATTTTAAGGAGTATTCGTGTTTCGTGGTACCCAATGCCAGTAAGCGTACATAAAATTTTATTTCACGGAAAAGATATAATTTCTGCATGCATTTTACCAATAGGTCAAATGTCTGAAGAAGCTCAAGAGGCTCGAAATAAGCACAATAGGAAATTCAGGGAACTTTTTACAAGAAAATCTTCGAGAATTAACACAAATCGTGATTTATTAAATAGATTGTTAATTTCATCGGATCCGTATATCGCTAGTTTGCGTGCGACTCCAAAAACAAAACGTGGTAATATTAAACCCGAGGTAAATGCCCTATTAGAAATAAGGATTCCAAGTATTGAACTTGGGATGACAGAAGACGAAACAGATAGTGATTCTCATGAATCTGAATCAGAATCTGAAGACTCTGATGAAAGGTTTGAAGAATCTGACGAAGCTCCTTAATTAAGAATTAAGTGTAATAAACTTTGTATAACTTTTTTATTGTATTTACTGTTATAAGTATTCATTTTGATGTATACCTTGTTGTGGAAACAATGTTCTGTTGTTAAATTATACGTCTAAAACTACCAATCTTTTTTTTTTTTTTTTCATTTATATTTTACCACCTAATAACACGTAAATATGGGACAAAATAATTTTGTCCAGCTAGATTGTCATAATACCACACTGTGCAGCGCGGAAAAGACAGCAATGTTGCTCTCGGCAAACATGTCAGTCGCACTACACCGCCAGGGCAAGTTCATCATAGCCTGGTAAGCATTATAAGACTGTACACGAAGAGTGTTATATGCACTCCTCGTTTACCGGTACCAAAGTTGGCTGGTGTATAACGACTGACAGTAGGCTCTGAACAGCGTCACCTTAACTAGATTCGAGCAGTGATTAAAGCGTCTAGCTAGCTTAGTGCTTTTACAAGCGATACTGCATCTCTGTTCCAAATCACCAACATCCGATAAGTTTTCTGTTACAATATGCCCGAAATATTTAAATTTTGTAACTATTTTTAAATTAGTTCCACCTAAATTATATTTAAAAATTATAACTTCCGTTTTATTTACATTGTATGTCAGGTGGTCTTGAGTTGCGTAAAGAATGCTAGGAAATTTAGGTGGGTCAAAGACCCCTATTTCTTTTTGACGTGACAACGTCTTATAATTCGATGGAGCCGGCTGCACGCACGAAAAAACATGACTCATGCGGCGTTACCTCGCCGCACGAAAAAACATGACTCATGCGGCGTTACGTCGCTCTGAGGCGTTCCATTTAAGGCTTGAAGTGCAAGCGAGAGCGCGGAACGAGCGACATAGAGGCACACTCGGCCTCCGCGTTCGGAAGCGTTCGACATCTGTCTCTCTCCTACTTGAGTGAGCGATGCGTCCGCGTGGACAGCTGCTATACAATAATACATTTAATTTTACATGTTTTCGTCAAGTATGAAGTGCAGTGAAAAGTGAATGTGGTGTCAATGGTTTATAGCAACGATAATTGCGGCGATAAAGGTAAAAATTTACATAATTGTATTTATGTGTACAAATAAATGTAACTTGATCAATTCAATTGTGATTTCCATTTACCTCCTTCTCTATATCCATACAAAATAGCAATCAAACAAATAAAATTTAAATTTTCTTTTGAAAAATGCAACCATTCCATCAGTATTTTCCTATGACGTTGTCACGTTCAACTATCGTCAGTAAACCGACTTTACGGACAACCGATTTTTTTTTAGTTTGGGAAATCATCAAATAACTCTTCCCGCTTCAGTTGCCTGTGCCAGGGGCCACGGTAACCCTTTCGGACTTCCCGCAACCCTGGCAGGGGTCAATGACCCCTATTGCCATGCTAACGTTATTTGGATATCGCTGTTAAAGAACTGAGAACTCCACCTGAATATCATATTATTTTAATACAAATATCCAAGATGAAAAGGAGCCTAGATGACATCCTCCAGGTTCTCAGCCTATCTGTCAAATTTAATTACAAGTGGTTCAGTGGTTAAGGCGTGACAAGGTACAGACAGATAATATACAGGGTTATTGGTAAAACACCATCAACCTCTTAAGGGGTCATTGTACTCATCATTATGAACGACTTTTACTACGGGATCAAATATGAAATGGCGAAAAAAATATCTGCTGGTCCACGGAGCAAATACAAAGAGGAGATGTTGTAATAAGGTTTCTGTATGAAACAACGGGTGACACTTTACGGGGTGAGGGGTGATCAGATCCCGCCCACTTCTTTATTTTACATCTACTGGTCAATAGCAAAACTATTCGCTCGTCCTGTTGATTTTACTTTGTAGTTATGTAACTATCTCACACTAGATGTCACTACATGCAGAATGAAGAACTATTTTAATAAATTACGCATAAAATTACTGACAAATGAAATGTGATGCCATCCATAGCACCAGAACGTCTATCCGAGTAGTTTTTACAAGATAAAACACCACACTTCATTCTTTTTGTCTTCTAGCGCAAATATGCTGTAAAAACGGAACGTTTACAGAGCTGTGCACAGGACGAACGCCAACAATACACTGACTAAGGCCACGCCTACATGATGACGTCAGGACCTAGTTGAGAATCACAGTGCACAGTTGCTTAGGCCGTCTCCTCTTTGTATTTGCTCCGTGTGCTGGTCCCTACATTTATGTTCGCTGAACTCGTCAAAATGTAGGGAGCAGAAGATTTTTTTTTCGCAATTAATATTTTGTCCCATAGTAAAAGTTGTTCTTATTGATGAGTACAATGACCCCTTAAGAGTGACATTTGATGTGAAATTTTGTTCAGAAAAATGAAAAGCTGACATTGCCGTAAGGACATACAACTGACATTATCATAAGTAGGACCTATTAATAATAAATGTACCCACTTGAGAAGTATGCATCATTGCCCCATTATAATTTAAGTGCATGATAAAGAGATACGTAATTAGTAGGTACCTGGTTGTATGCAACAAATCGAAATAATCAAAAGAGTGCGACTTTGTATTCAACAGGAAGGGACTCATTTTGAGCATTTGATAAATTGATTTTGTATTAAAAGTGTTAAAATGCATGGTCTTCCTTTTATTTTTGACAGTATGTTATTTAGCAAAAAATAACACTTATGATGAAGCCTTTCGATCGGTATGATAAAAGCTACAGGGTGATTATTTTTCTCGTGTAACGGGTTCGATTTCCGGTTCAACCATGTAATTATTTAAATATCTATGCAGTTTAAATTGTTTTTTAAATTCAAATAATGTCTTCTATCAGTAAAATGTTCCATCTACAACATTCAAGGTACTTTCCCTCCATGTGGCATATGGCGTGGGACGCCCTGTATAATAGGTATTAGAGTTACTTTCACATTAAAAATATTTAACAACTTGTAAGATTTTTTTTTCGGCATCTATGGTGTTCTGCACATTGGGGTGTTAAAATTTACACTAAAAAGGGCATATCCTACAAAAAAAAAACCTAGTACAAATAAGCGACGGCAGGTAAAGTACAGACGCCAGCAGGTCAAGCTACCCGAAACTGTCAAATTTTCCCAATCAACCTTGAACCTTAATGCTTTAGCGATAAAGTTGAAAATCTATTAAAGAAATTTGACAGATTGTAGTAGCTTGATGTGCTGGCGTCTGTACAATGGTTCCTGAACTAGTATGGAAAAGATTTGCCACAACAGCAACAATGAAAGAAGTATAAGAATATTTAATATTCTTATACTTCTTTACATGGAAATACATGGAAATACGAACAAGATGTCAAACAATTCTTTAATTCTCAATAGAGAGCCGGTATTCTCAATGGAATATAATTTTTATTAATTGATTTTAATTGTATTGTAGCTTCAGCATATTGTTTATATAACACAAAGTTAAGTGCTCTTATAAATTTCTGTGTAATTTAAAAATAAAATGTAAGATTTTTCAGCTAATAAAATTGAACAGATTATTGCAAACAGCTTGTTGACTGATAACACTATATAAATGCATGCCATAGGTATGCAGAACGAGACTACAAAGATAAAATGCCAATAATAACACACACACACCCACTTGTCAATTAATTACTGGTTGGTAGGTACCTAAGTGACATCATCTGTTTTGATGCAATTTTGTAATGTTACATGAAATTAAAATAATACTTGCTTAGATACGATATTATCACAGAAACCGCAATGAAACGGATGCGCACAGGTTATCGGTTAGATAAACTGTATTTGTTAACACTTTCGCAATTCACGTGCCGGTTTTCAACCAAGGTTTAAACGGAAAATACTAGCTTCTAAATAAAATAGCTAAGTGATGTATCTTCGGAAAACGATTAAACATCTTCACACGTAAGTCAAGATAAGGAAAAACAAATAACAATGTTGTTAGAAGGTTGCAATTTCCAAAAACTTGCATCATGCACTTCGTGAAAAGTATCTTAATTAATTAAACGTTAAACTCACCGTTAATTGCTTTTAATTAGTTACTTAACACTTCTTATTTACTATTCACACGAAAAACTTACTGAATAAATACAAAAAACGTGATTTCTATGCAAAAATACACCGAATAAATAGATAGGTTAACTAAGCTACGGTCAGAAATGTCAAAGTCAAACTGACTGATCCTGCATTCCGAATTAGACCATGATCGCTCACAGCGATCACATCGATATTTTGCGTTCCGTTTTAGATATCATGATAATGACAGTTTAGAACTGCCATCAATTCGGAACGCTCGTGAACGCGCTCACTGTGGTCGCTCTACGTCAACCTCAAACCTTGCACAAAAAATACCGATTGTATATTCTTCTGCAAATGGAAGTTCAACGCATTGGTACTTTTATTTTGTTGGTTGACTGTATCGACTCTGATAACTCAGATTTTGAGTTTGATAACGACGATTCGTCCAGGGATGAAACGGATGACGAAGTGCTTATATTAGCGTATTTACATGCTCCCGGCAAAGATTTACCCCGAAGTAAAATACTATGTTCATATTCATTTATTTATTGTTTGTCACAGGTGAAAAGACAGTTCTTACAGTTCACATTATAAACATACCCATGGGGTTTACAATATTTAAATTGATGTCAATATTATTGGCTATGTTAAAAATAATTAATTAAACTACAATAACACTCTTAATTGTTACCAAAAATTACAAATAACATACATGCAAGAATAATTAAACATAATGTGCATGAGTACTGATAATACTGATAATAATGATACTCATTTCAGGTATTCTGTCATTAGGACTTCATTAGGACATTCTGAAATTAGGGACTGCCAAACTGTTGCAGTTTTTAAAAGAAGAGTGAAAGAACACTATCTTTCCACTTCGTCATAGTTGCGTATATATTAATATTCTAGTGTTATTTATTTTAGAAGTATGTATGTATGTTTGAATGTTTTGTTGTTTGTATATTCTCATACTATTCGTTTTATTTTATTAAGTGAATTGTTTTTGATTTTATGTATTTTATTTTCTATTTTAGTCTTACACACGCTGTCTACATCTCTAAATCTATTTATTTATTTATTTATTTAACCATTTATGTACACACTTATATAAACAGACAAGAAGAAAATAACAGAAAAATAGGTACAAAGGTGATGCTTATTTCTAATGAAATCTCTTCCATCATACCTGCGATAGGATAGTAGATTTAGAGATGTAGACAGCGTGTGTAAGAGTAAAAGAGAAAATAAAATACATAAAATCAAAAACAATTCACTTAATAAAATGAAACAAATAATATGAGAACCTACTATATCTACTATCCTATCGCAGGTATGCTGGAAGAGATTTCATTAGAAATAAGCATCACCTTTGTACCTATTTTTCTGTTTTTTTATTCTTTTCTGTTTATATAAGTGTGTACATAAATGGTTAAATAAAAAAAAAAATCTGTTACGTCTTGGATTTTACAGCATAATATCGAAAATGCCGCTTTAGTTTACCATCATTTTTGACAGAGCTCACTGTGATATTAATTTAGGGCATGGTCGGCGTTATCGCAAGATGGCGCATGTCATGACGTCATATATGACGATTCACGGGACATCATTATTGCGCTCACGCTAATTCGGTACGCCCGTTAGCACGCTGCACGCCCAAATCGATTACAGCGCAACTCGGAACGCTCCCTGAAATTGAAATGACATAAAATTTAAAAGACTTCTAATAGTGCTGCCAGATGTTGTGAACTCTCAGTCGCCAAAATTATTGGCCCAAGTAGCATAAAGTCGCCCAATATTGTTTTTCTGTAAAGAAGCCTAAATTCGCCGAATTGTACGACTGACAGGATACTTTTTTTTGAGGAATACTAAGATTTTCATAAAACAGTTGCTTTTTATAATGGGGCAAATGACTGAAAATATAATGAACCACTTTAATTTACCAGCTTGGGTTGAAATCCTGGAACTTTTCCATTCGTCCCCCGTGTTATTTGCTATTGTTTTCCACGTTTTCACATTTTGATATCTCAAGACTACAACCTAACAATCGTACACTCAAATCAAAAGAAAACCCTCTCAAAGTATACAGAAACTTTTATTTTAATTTATACAAAAACTACCATTTCTGTGTATTTGAATGCAATAATACATACAATTTTTATACAAACCGAAATCCTTGAATTTCTATCTAACACCATTCAACACTTTACAAGCCAATTTCAACTTTATTTCGTTCGGTTTATAAAACATTCTTTGGCATTTCTCTATTTTCCCTCTCATTGAGTTTTCTCATTCATTCCGTTAAATGCATTTTAGTACTGGGCATTTTATCATTATCTAGGTATTATGGATGTAGCCTAGAATCGCCTTTTTTCTGAGACAGCCTAATTGGCGGTCAGTCACCGACCATAAAAATTGGTCGCCCCCGACGCCCTGCTATGTAGCCTAAATGGCGATAAGTCACCTAATCTGGCACCACTGTCTTCAAATGACATTTGCTTGCTGGCAGCATATAGTGTTGCCGATGGAAGAAAAATTATTTTATGATCGAACAAAAAGCAATGCGAGGAAAAGGGGCTGCAGCCTGTGGCCTTCAATATTTCGCATATCATAAAAAGGAGTCCCAACATCGAAGATAACGCTTTTATTGAGGAACAAAACTTCCAATAATCAGGAGGATTTAGTTTGTGCTTTTACGTTTTGCCTGTGCTAGCAAGGTGGCAGTCTTGATATATTACTTTACTATCATCTTCTTCTTCTTCTTCGTCTTGATATATTTTTTGCCGATGCAAGGTAACAAAATCTCAAAACTTGTATTATAAGATATAAACCATTTTCTATATAGAAAGATGAAAAATAAATAACCTGCAAAAAAAAAACGTGCGGTCGGGGACTTCCCCGTCAGGAACGAAGTTCCTTATGCGATATTCGTACGCACACATACACTCGTATATCGCGTGGAGGGGCATAACGCGTTTTCCTTACGTTACGATTTCTACCAGTCAACTCCTAGTCTCCTACCATAAGGGAACTTCGTTCCAAAAACAACCTGCTAGATAAACATGAAATCATTGAGCTATACTAGTATAAGCGAGTATAAGTCAATGCATGAGATAAACACACCGTCAACATCAGACACCAATAAAAAACAAATAGAAGAAGAAGTAATTAGAAGCCAGACTTGCGTCACGTTGGCATACGTCAATTCTAACCATAAAAATTGTCTGAGCTTTCAAAACCATTCTCAACAAACACTATTGTGTAATGTATAAATTTGTCGTTCAAAATGTCCATGTACACAACTGGCCCTGACTTAGTGATCACTTGGGCAGGCATATATAGATATATAAAAAATAATAATTGGAGAAAATGCCCGTATTCACTGCTAACATCCCTGGAACCCTCAAAGTTGGCGATAGAATTGAAATCGGGGGTAAAATTAAAGAGAATGCTCGCAAGTAAGATTGAGTTATGTGTTATATTAGTTCTAGTCCAGTGGTGTTGTGATTAATACAAGAGTAGGTTAAATTATGGGGTCGAACCATAGATTTACATCTCTGGTTCGACCCCGTCAGGCATGCACAGTACTTTGTGCAATTTGTTGCATAACTATTGTTATAATGATGAAAGCAAACACTCAAAACAAAAATAATTCGAAGACTACCAGTCCGTGCTGGGCCTCCGTGGTGAACAAACTTTCTCACAGAAAAGAGGCCCGAGTCTTAACAGTTCCAACATGCCGCAAGCAAGAGACTGCTTTAAGCATGGACTAGGTACATAATCGCGATTTCCTACGAGGCGGCTTGCGTACTGACCGGATCCCCGCCCTGGGACCTCGAGGCGAAAGTACTCGCTTCGTTGTATCGGTGGCGCGAGGAAGCGAGGGCGCGGGGCGAGGGACCGATGCAGCGACACATAGAGCTGCGTCGGTCTCAGCTTCGCGAGGACCTGGTGGCGGAATGGCGGTACAGGCTTTCACGTCCTACCGCCGGCCTCGTCACCATCGAGGCGGTCCGGTCGGTGCTCGAGCGCTGGCTCGGGAGGAGGCACGGCTCCCTAGTGTCGTTTCGGGTGACGCAGGTGCTCTCGGGGCATGGCTGCTTCGGGAAGTACCTGTGTCGCATAAACAGGGAGCCGGACGCCCGGTGTCACCACTGCGTCGACTGCCGGGAGGACACGGCGCGGCATACGCTGGCAGAGTGTGCCGCTTGGGAGGAGCCGCGCCGTGCCCTCATCTCAGAAGTAGGCAGTGACTTGTCGCTGCCGGCCGTAGTCGAGTCGATGGTCGGCAGCGACGAGTCCTGGGACGCGGTGGTTTCCTTCTGGAAAAAGGTACACAATCGAACACACTATTCCTAACACCCATGCGGCATAACACACAGATTTAACGGGTATAAGCATCTGCGATTTACAGTTAGAGTAATTGCTAAAGTGGTGTGTTATTTGGTGATCACCACCTGAGGTATCCATGATGAACCAAGCTTACCACAAACATCAGCCTTCCAAAATTCTTCCTAAGGTTTTTACCTCAGAATGTCGCCTTTCTCCTCAGAATGTCAACTTTCTCCTCAGAAAGTCGCCTTTCTCCTTAGAATGTCGCCTTTCTCATCAGAATGTCGCCTTTCTCCTCAGAATGTATACCTTTTCTCTTCAGAATGTCGCCTTGCTCCTCAGACGGTCGCCTTTCTCCTCAGAATGTCGCTTTTCTCCTCAGAATGTCGCCTTTCTCCTCAGAATGTCGCCTTGTTCCTCAGGATGTCGCCTTTCTCCTCAGAATGTCGCCTTTCTCCTCAGAATGTCGCCTTTCTCCTCAGAATGTCGCCTTGTTCCTCAGGATGTCGCCTTTCTCGTCAGAATGTCGCCTTTCTCCTTAGAATGTACCCCTTTTCCTCAGAATGTCACCTTTCTCCTCAGAATGTCACCTTGTTACTCAGAATGTCGCCTTTCTCCTCAGAATGTCGGTGAACCTATGCGCACAGGAGGGTGAGGAGCCACGCGACGTGGTCCTCCACTTCGACGTGAGGTTCCATCGAGACAACATCATCTCCTTATCACGGAAGAACGGCATTTGGATCGGCAGTGGCAACTATGACACCAACTATAATATGTTTGTGCCAGGTTTGTTCTAACTTTGTGCTTATCCCAATTTATTTGTAGTTAACAATCATTATATCATCATATTATTATCTTCTTCATCCATACATCTCCACCTGCCGTCATATCAGTATTCTTTCCCTTGCTAGCCAAATTATCGTTTATCACAATCCATTTGTTTCTACGTCTTCCCTTACATTAGACCCAAATTCGTACACCCAAAACTTTTCTCACGACATGTGCCTCATTCCTCTGCATCACATAAGAGATCGGCACCACTTTCAGGCTGATGATAATGATGCCAGTAGTCACATCATCATTATCAGCCTTCAACATTGCATTGTCACTGCTGGACAAAGGCCCCTCCGCTTGCACGCCATTTAACTCGATCCACGTTTACTCTCACCTATAGGCCACCCGTCGAGAGAATGCGTTTCTGACACTGCCAGTGCGATAAATTTAGTAGCTCATAAAGCTCAAATTCGCAAAGCACGTATTCGTTTGTATGAAACACACATTACAGATGTCAAGAACGCATTCTCTTGTTGGCCGCACTGTAGCTAAGTGTAGTTGTTCGTTGGGGCGAAGAGGGAGCCTTACGTCTTACTTTACGTTTGCTGATACTCAGTCTCTACTCAAGAACAAGTCACATTCATCATTTTCTAATATTATCAATTCGCGTATCCCCCAGGCACAATATTCAGAATAATATTCGAGGTAAAGGACACAGACGTGATCACAATCTACTGCCAGGGAAAGTTCCATTCCAACTTCCTACCCAAGATACCGTTGTCGATGGCGAGGTACATCGTCGCGTGGGCAGACATCGATAGGGTTTCGCATTGCTATTTTCAATTTGTGAAGGTAAGCTGCAAATTATGGAATAGTTTTGTTAAATCAATGCTAACTTTGAGGGCGATACGAAGGAATTTAGTTATTAGGAGCTCAACATAATGATTCTGCACCTTTTCGTCTGATGCAGAAGCTCTGCAACAGTAATAATGACAATAGTGCTGTCAGCCGTACAGAAAAAACCCGTCACCGGCGGCAAGATAGAGACGCTTCATAACATAATTCTGCTTACCCTGGCTTCCAGGCGGTTGCCTTGCAGAAGCTGGTGCCATGGCGGTGAAAAAACTTCCGTATACCCTTGAAACTGCATGAACTCTTTCACAATGTGGTATCGTACATACTAGTCCCACTAGATCTGCCTCAGAGATCGAGCGTTTATTGAATCATGGCCGGTCTGAACATAGGCTCTTTGAACTTTCGCGCATGCCATGTACTCTCACTCATACTCGCCTCATATCACCATTGGTTCCTACAATATTTTATTGTGCAGCCTTCTTTATACAATTCGACATGCCTATGTCCAGCAGTGGATTCCTTTAGGCTTGTGCCTGACGAAAGAACCTAATGTCCATTTCTCTTCAAGCAGGCGATGAGTGGAGACGAAGCTGGTGCGCCGGGTGCCTTCCAACCGCAATCTCCGCGACCCACCATAATAGCTGGCGTGGACATCAAACGATGGTGAAATACTTTGACATTTTTACTTTGACAGTTAAGGCTGTGCAGCATCTGGTTCTCTAACTGTTCCAGTGTCACTGCCATTATGGCGATATCATTGGCAAAGCGAAGATGTGAGACGTACTCGCCGTTAATGTTGAAACCCTGTCCAGTTCAGTCCAGTGTCTTAAAGACGTCCTCTAACGCATTGGTAAACAGTTTCGAGGATATCACACCCCCCTGTCTCACCCCTTTATGCAGTTGGGTGGGGCTTGTTTGGAGGTATTGGGCAACTTGTTTGAAGTTTTTTTAATTATTTATATGTTTTCCCAGCCAAAGAACAATGCACAAGAAGTCAGCGCCTGGTTCCCCACAACTGCACTCCTCAAACGAAAGTTCTGATGAAGAGCAAAAACCCAGGCAGAAAGCTGACGGCCGAGCCGACAGGTACTTTTACGAAACTCTAATGTGCCAGCAGCCGCCCGACCATCCGAAATTCGGGTCTCCAGAATCCATGAAAAGGCGAGACGCCAGCTTAGCTAGAAATAAAGTAGAATATAGTAGAAAGTTTAGAGAAGTATCAGATACAGACAAGAATGACAGCGAAGACTATTCCGAAGACATCGCATCGAAGAATGTGGATTCTTCCGTAGTAGAATCTGATGATGTTTTGCAGGAACTAGGCCTAAAAAAACGGGGAAGGAGAGGCAAATTCGCGCCATTTCAACAAGTCGTAAATTTTATGGGGAAGACGACCAGGAGAAATTAGTGCTGTGCCACGGTGATCGGCTGTTCTTCAACTGGTAGATACTTAGTCGATTTTTTGTATTTGTTTTTGTAGTTTGTTTGTATTTGTAATGGCCGTCGCACACCAGCTCGACTCAAAGTAAAGAGTTGAAAAGTAAACTAACATTTCTAGTGGTCTGTGGTGTCGACTATGCTTCGTTTACGTACCGTGTCTTGTCTTGTAATTTTGGAAATGTGACTGTAAGAAACACGTTATAAAGCTCACATTTCAATGCTTTATTTCGAATCGAGTTGGATTTGAGTCGTATGTGTACGGCAGCAATAATAGTATGTCCTTTTTGGTGTTATGGCTAGCGGGGGTGACGTGTTTAAAAATGTTTTATTCATTTATTGTTAAAAGGATGTAGATATTATAACTGTCGTCTATATGAAATAATGAGACATCAAGGTAAACTTGTAATATTTAAAACAACCGCTTCGGTAAAAAAAAAATTTTGTCGTTTGTAACAGTGTTTAAAAAATAAAAGTTTGTAATACCTAATATTAATATTTTTATTTCGTTTATTATTTACACTCGATACAAAAATACAATGAGGTTAAAATAATACAATAAAAATACGTAAATCACTTATGATGTATTAACGAACTGTACAATTATTCGTATTTTACGAAAAAGAACTTTGAGATTTAGACGATTAAATCGACTCAAATTAGAAAATTAATAACGAAACATCAATTTTAAATATAAGTTAAATAAAATTTCAGTCGATTCAATTCAAAACCCCTGAAACACATACGGTAGTATCGATTCAGTGAGCCATTCTTAATATAATCGACTAAAAGAATTCCCACACTATTTCCAGCACTGTTGCATTATTTAAAGTGGTTTTTAATTTTTTTCAAAGAAACGTAGCTATCGTACAAATCTTGACTGACAAGTTAATTAAACCCATCAATTTTTGCAAAAGAAATGAGTTTTGCATCTGTATGACTAATCTAAATAATGATACGATACAATACAATAATTAGGTCTGACAAAATTCTGGTATTCAGCTGCATCCATTTAGACTGGAAGCCGACCCCAACTTAGATGCGAGGCATAGATCCTAAGATTTTTTTTAGAACTTTGTAAAGATAAATACATAAAAAATAATAGTTGGGAAAAAGGTAGGCAGAGTGATTGACAATACAATAAGTAAGTATTAAAATTCTATACAATAGCGGGTCACAGACAAATGCAAAGCGCAGGTCCTGTACAAACTTATTTTATCACACCTAAACCGGTTTCTGAAACACTATTCAATATTTAGTAATCTGTGGTCAAATCTTATGTCAACTATATGGTTTTTAATAATATGCTACTACTGGCTCTTTTATCAATAACATAAATAAATAAAAAGCATCAATAATCATTTATCATTCATTTGCCGCTCGAACGACGTTGGCATATCCGGTATTGGTAATATTTGTGAAAATAAGTATTGAAAAAACAAGATGGCGGACAGTTTCCATTTTGGCCACGCGCAAAATGAAACTTGTAAGTACACCTTACCTATAGTTGGTAACTAATTAGTACCAGCTTACATGAGATTTGACAGCACATTAACATGGAATCAAAAACCCGGTATTACAGCTTAAAACATCTATTTAAAAGTAGCATTAGACATATATATAGATCTTATACAATCAAATCTGTACATATTTATTTATCCCTTGTAAAAATTTCGATACTTTCCTCCCAAATTCTCAAAATCACAAATTATACAGTTCAATATTACCCGGTTTCTGCATTATGAACTTGTCAACCTTAACTTCAGCGTTACTTAAAATGAAAGCCTGCAAAATTCAAAATTTAAGTAATTGCAAAAAAATGAAATAAGCTTTCGAAAAATCGATTGATCAGGTTAAGTTACGCTTGCCACGGTTGGTCCGTGGATGGGTGACGTGGATCTTTACGTGCCTCGTAAAGCACGTTATGCTGTCGGTCCCGGCTGTCATTCGTGGACCTTCGACAGTCGTTACGGGTCGTGAGAAGCCCGAGAATCTGACAACCAGTCTTATCAAGGGGTATCAAGTTATCCAGTAACTCGGTTGTGGACGTCAGATAGGCAAAGGCTCGAAAAGCCTAGGCAGATGGTGATGATGGAAGTAACTTTTGAATTTCATGGGCTACATTGAAGTAATCACCTCAAATAATGCTAGAGTTTGACAAGTTCTCAATTCAGAAACCGGGTAGTACGTGTAAGGCGTTCATAAAAGTATTTCTGTCTCTACAATACACTTTAAAATGAAACAGACAGCATGAGACTTCACGACGGCTTAAAATGTATTTGCGTGTGAGAATTCGGCCGTTAGAGAAATAGGCTCTAGAGGCCTATAATATTTACAATAGAATTGTCCTATCTGGTAGACCCAGAAATCAAATCCTAACTATTTTCTCGTAAGTATATTTAGAAATTTGCATTCGTGAATTCCAAGATAGATAACAGAGTCCAAAACATTGTCAAGTCAGTGAAAAAATTGTCTCTTTTCTCGAAAATCTAATCCCATAAATTGTGTTAAAATTACCTATGTGTTATTTTAACTGTTTTATCAATATTTTAAATGTAGAAAAGCTATTGTAAATTGTCTATTTATAAAATCGTCATTCAACAGCCATTCATAAGTATTGATTTATATCTGCTAGTTAAAAGTACAGTAGGCCGCCCGTCAGTAGTAACACTTTGACCTTGAGTTTCATTAGAATAAGAGGTCAGTTGATACTAGTTTTGTTAACCACAAACATGCGGCCGACTGCACCTAGCCTACCTAATGCTTTACGTACTCGTAGGTCTATTTTCTGACCTGCCGTATCCATAATGCTTTGGTTTCTTAGGAAAGCGGTACCTTCATATTATAACGGCCGTCATGAACATCTGTAATTTTCAGCAATATTTGACATTAAGGTGTCAAAAACGCACTGTATTTCGCAACGAAGATACGGGCCCGTCCCAAAGTAGTTCATTCGTCAAAACCGCTCCGTCGCTGTATATCATATTCTCAAAAGACCACATTCGTAAAACACGATATTCGCAAAACATCATATACTCATAATATCATATTCTGAAAACATCATAATCTTCTAAGACCATATTCGCAAAACACAACATTCTCTAAATATTATATTTTCAAAAAAGGTGAAAAAGTACACTGGTGTTCAAAAACTTTGCGGCTTTATGTATCAAAAAAAATGTGTTAAACGTTCCGTCGTCGCTGAATATAACCTATGTACATACGTAACCTCTTTGATTCATACTGGCCGGCAAATTATTTCCTCTTATGAGTGATAATTTTATTATTGTATGTGAGTGATAATTTTTTGTTTTGTTTAAGAATAATTTCATTTTTTATTTTGTTACCAATTTCGTTTTTAATAAAAAAAATAAAACATCAGACACTGAACTTTACTGTACTGAACTGTACTTGGAATGTGGTAACACAAGAATATTGTGTTTTGCGAATATGGTCTTAGAAGATTATGATGTTTTCAGAATATGATATTATGAGTATATGATGTTTTGCGAATATCGTGTTTTACGAATGTGATGTTTTACGAATGTGGTCTTTTGAGAATATGATATACAGCGACGGAGCGGTCAAAACAAGTGTCAAATAAAAAAATTCGGGCGGGCAAATATATCTCAGGTGTAGCGACAACTGTCAAATCGTGTTGTCATTCATTCTTAATTCGAGTCCGAACGAATGATATATCCGTAAGTGATACGGGGTAGTAAACGCTCGTAACTTCGGCCGATACTACGAATTTCGTGCTCAGGGAGTAGACTCCCAGATATGGCCATTTTGGTAGGTACATTTACACTCATAAGTTATAATCATTTGTATTTCCTATACTTTTTTCCTGATGTTCTAAACGCTAGCGACGTCACACGTGATTAAATCTGGGAATAATTAAGTTCCCTTCAAAATGGTTGAGCTGAATGGTGCTGATCCATACGTCATGTTCGTGAACGGGCGCAGTCAGTAGGCACTGGTCATTTCTTAGCTGCCACGGCTTATTTTGATTCCATAATTGTTTTTATCTTTTTATTACGGACGCTTTTAACGTGCACGTCTTTCTTTCTACATCGCTCGCACATGTATAATTTCAACATTAATGATGAAACCACTATTTTGTAACAATATTTTGATTTAAAAGAGTGTCCATGGAGTTTCTTGCCCGTTCTTCTCCATAGGTACCTACTACGCTTTGGAATGGGCAACTAGCTTCATCTTTCTGACTGACCGACCCCTTGACCATTCAAAAGTGCCTGTAATTAGTTTATTTGAAATAAATGCTTTGAGTTTGAACTATTATCCCAAGTACTTTTCCCATTCACATCACTTCATTAATTTTAGCATTTAATTACAAGGTCAAATTATTACAAGGTCAAATTGCAACTGGCGCAATTTCACAAGCGTATGGGTATAATAATATCAGCCTATTATTGCCCACTGTAGGGCAAGGGCCACTTCTCATACTGAGGAGGCACGAGCATTGATCACCAAGCTTGCTAAAGACGTTTTTTTTAAGCCTTATATTGAAACTCCACCTATGATGTTGTCGGCTGTTTAACCGGACTTGCCTGGGGTTGTCTCAATAAATTAAGGCCTCCAGCTAGGGCTTATTTGCTCAAGATGGGTTGGCGATTTCAGACTCATGTTTTCCGACACAGATGTCGGTTATGTCTAAGATACATAAACTCGGAAAGCACATAAATGTTTAGTAAAATACATATTGGTACTTGCCCGTATTTGAACCCTCGGCTTTTTTTAAAGGCATATCGATCCATAATTTATTCTTTGTTAAGTACGAGTACTCATATATCAATATTATCATAATTAGATATCGATACCAATCGCGTTTGTTAAACCTCGCCAGCTAATTGAATTTGTCCTTGTATAATATACTATAGACCTAAATGTTGAATGACTGATCACTTAAGAGTTCAGATAATTAACCACAGCAATTAACACTTCAAAACTTCATATCACCTTCAGAAAAACTCCACCTGCTTCAATTTCCTCTCGACAGCCCACTCTGAACAAACGCACTGATGACATCAGCCTGCTCCTCATTTACTCCTATGATCATCAGCTGCGTTTTCGTGACTAGGAAGAGAGACGCTCCATCTATCTCGTTGTCCTGAAGAAGTGAAGCTGTTTCGTCCCAGTTGAATTTTAGGAGGTGATTTGATAGATCTTCTACCTGTGGATGAAGAGAAAATACGGTTGAAAGTTATATTTTTTCTGTAAGTAGGTTTGTACAAACACTTTTACACGTCAATCATATTTTAAAAACTAGATGAGGTCGGCGTTTCCTATCTGACTACTCTGAGAAGAAAGGCCGTAACAAACTCAGAGGTCAAAGTCTCTTTTAAAATCCAGACATGATCTTGGTCAGATCATGTGAAGACTATGTAAATTGCTGTCTGAAATGGTATTTTGAGGAAAAGCCACACAAGATTGAGTGGACCTGTCCAGTCAGTGCACGCATGTGTCAGTAATCGTGCGGCTCAGCTCAGAGCTTAAATTATTATACTATATATATATACTATATATATAGTATATATACAGGGTGTGGCGTAAGCAGTGGTCCACCGTTCAGGATTCGATAAACCAGATAATTAACTATAACAATTAAAAAAATTAACAATTTTTACGCAAGGGTTCCGAAAATATTTCCTTTTTGTCTTTTATTTACGAAATTTCTACCTTCTATTACAAATTTGTTTGTAGTTTCAACAAAAAACATTATTTTTTCATTTTGATTTCTGTTAATTACTGCTGAATACTAGAGCTATCATGATAAATTATGATTTTTTATGTTAATTCAGTTTTTTTGAAGAAAAAGTTGGTTCTTCTCTAATTTTAACCCTAATTTTTAACACACCATCAAGTTCAAGAGCTATTTTGTAAAAAAAACTTATTACTAAAAATAGTTAAAATTTTTAATTGTTATAGTTAATTATCTGGTTCATCGAATCTTGAACGCTTACGCCACAACCTGTATATTTATTTATAGTATTATTTTATTTCGAATTGCTTTGGTTTTCGAGATGGAATGCTCGAAATAAACGGTAGCTGGTGCATGTTTGATTTGAATATTGAAATCCAGCTGTTGCCCACGGTTTCATTGGATATAAAGTATCCTATATCGTTATCTAGGTTTTAGTCTACCTCAATCTGTCTAATCTGTTCCCAACTATGTTGAAGTGGCCTTCCAGTCTAACCGGATACAGCTGAATACCAGTATTTTACAAGGGCGACTGCCTATCTGACCTCCACAACCCAGTTAGGTAACACGATACCCCTTGTTTAGACTAGTTGTCAGAGCTTTTGACTAACCGTAACGACTGTCAAAGATCTATGAATGACAGCCGGGACCAAGGCTTAACGTGGTCCAAGGCACGGAGGGGGTCTCGAGATGCAATGGATGGTCACCCATATACGAACGAACCGCGGCAAGCGTAGCTTAAACTTTGATCAACCCCGAGCAGCTGTTATTTAGCCACGAGCCCCCTAAAATTCAACTAAATTCGTTCAGTCGTTTGAGTAAGAAACATACATTTACACATCCGGACTTTCACGTTTTATAAAATTATAGTAGGAAGTAGGATAGGATGTCATAGAAGTTTGCCAAGGTTATCGATTATTAGAATGACCGTGACTTATCAAACTTTAATGAACGACGATTTCCTAACATTTAGTAAACCATTTTCAGTATCACGTTATTTTCCCCTAAATAAAACTTCACAGTTCCGAGAGTGCTTCCCTATTTCCTTTGTTACAAATTTAGCACCGTAACCCCAGACTAAAGGCTAAAGAATTATAAAGGAAACCTTAGTACTGTCCTTATTGTTAATGCTTCCAACTTTCCAAGGTTCATTCTGGATCGTCCGTACGAGTTTAAACTTCTCCTTCACAAATTGACGAGTTTATTCTTCTTCTAAGCGTGTCGATGGCAATCTAAATTGACTCGGCCCTGAATTCGGCTACGTGATTGGCTCCATCACGAGCGTCCATCAGTTAATGTAACGTGCAGCTGACGGGACACGCAGGACATGATATTAAGTGTCCTATCGTTTGTGGAACAACATCACATTTAAACTCCAAGGCGGAGTCGTCTATGTGAGATACATAGACGACTCCACCTGAACAGGTTTTCCTTGCTTCAGCCAACTTGGGCCCGGAGTCTGTTTAAAGACGTTATTATTCATCGGATGGCTACCATACGATGGCCTTCCACATAGTATTTGGTTTATGACAGTTCCAAACCATGATCGCAGGGGCGCGGGCGTTGCCATTGATTCCAGAGACAAATTATTGAATAAATAAATCAAAATAAAGCTGAAAGCTTTAATTACTCCAGCAACTACACCCTCCAAAAACAGCAACGCTGTTTGACGGCAGAAATAGGTTGATGGATAGATAGTATGTGAGTGTATACCGATCGTGGAGTAAGTAGGTAAACTACGAGGCCGGGTCAAAAAGTTCGCGGAATGGCGGGGTTAGAGGGTATTTATTTTTACCTGTCACTACTTGGCAACTCAATACAATATACTAAGTTCCACTCTAATCGGTTCATTAACCTTTGAGATATTTTATTTTATTAAATAGGAACAACAAACAGCTGCATTATGCAATATTATAAACAGAAAAAAACATAAATTACATAAGTAATAATGTAACCCACAGCGCTGTTCACAGATTACCATTAATAAATAAGTAGAACCTTAGTCACTAGGAGGTGAACTGTTCATGCATGACAGGTACGCTAATTATAAAAACAATAAAATGAGAAAAAAAAGAAAACAAAACAGTATTTTTAAAACAACTAAGTACAACAAACAATTAGTCTAAGAGCTCAAGTGTCTCATGCAAAAGGCTACGAAACCTTTTCAAAGAGCATGTAAATATATCTATGTGTTCGAATACTTGAGATATCGTTGGATAAACAAGTCAATCGGGAAGAAAATATAAACTATGGAGAACATTTAGTATCGTGTCGTGATTAAGGGCCGGTTTTTTGATCCGTAGTTAACTCAACCATTAGTTAAAAATAGTAACTAATGGTTCAATTTTGGCAAAATATTTTGATTTGACCAACACATTTTGCCAAAATTTTACTATACTTACTATTTTTAACTAATGGTCGAGTTAAGAGCGTTTATACCTTATGAGTGGCAACGTCGCAATTTAGTGTCATATTTCGTGGTTTTAAATTTTTATAATTTAATCGGAGCTATATTTTAAAAATCTGTTTAATTAACTTTTTAGAATTATGTGAAAACTGTGTAAAAGGTAAGAAATAGTTGCGTTTACAGTTCTATTTATATGCAAATAATACATTGGAAACTTGCAGGGCGTTATTTTTATTGTAAAATAACGGTAAGCATTGCGGTTACTTACTTTTTAAACACTTTCACGTAATTCTAAAAAGTTAATTAAACAGATTTTTTAAATATAGCTCCGATTAAATGATAAAAATTTAAAACCACGAAATATGACACTAAATTGCGACGTTGCCACTCATAAGGTATAAACGCTCTTAATGGTAAAATTTTGGCAAAATCTGTTGATTTCATCAACATATTTTGCACAAATTTTTATTTTTAACCAATAGTTGAGTTAACTACCGATCAAAAAACCGGCTCTAAGTTCCTCTCTAAGCAAGGAAAAACGCCTCAGAGCATTATGGAAGAAATTTCATCGGTTTACGGGGACTCTTGCCCTGGAAAAACAATGGTTTATAAGTGGCATAGTCTTTTCAAGCAAGGCAGAGACTCGATTGAAGACGATCAGCGCTCAGCGTCAGTTTTTTGGGATTCAGAGGGGATTTTATTGATCGATTATAAAGATAAAGGTGTCAATATCACGGGGCAATACTACGCTACGCTACTAGAAAAAGGGGAAAATGGTCTTTTGCACGACAACGCAACCGTTCACAAGAGTCATGTTGCGATGGCGGCCTTACACAAGTGCGGCTTCGGAACTTTAAACGACCCTCCCTATAGTCCTGATTTGGCCTCCTCTGATTACTATTTGTTCCAAATTTTACAAAAGAGCTTCGTGGAAACAAATTTACGGATGAAGAAGAAGTGAAGTCGACGATTTTTGCTTATTTTGAAGACCTTGAAAACTAATTTTTTTTTCGAAAGTCTGAAGAGTGGTAAATGAAAAATATATTGAAAAGGAAAAATTCTTTCATGTGAATTTCATCCCCCTTCCCGTTCATTCTGCGAACTTTTTGACCTCCCCTCTTATATGCCGACTGTCCAAAAACGCCGCCGCATTGTAGGTACAATACATGACGACATGATACTCGTAATATCAAGCTATCGGCACATTTCCAGTAAAAACTGACCTTCCATTATATTAGGTCGGGGAAAAAGTTCGTTCGTATGTTATATACAAATTTAAGACTAAGAGCTCGTGTGGCACCCAAATATCGAGCTTTATATACCCAGACTTTTTCAATTGGGTCAAAACTGTTTTGTGACCAACCCCTAACTCTTCAGCTATGTCATAACTACTAATATATATTTATTGACATAAAACATGTTTACAACATTTAATAGAATTTGCTCCAGTTTTTCTAAAATATCTTTATCCGTAACAGGGTGACCAGAGCGAGCCGCACCTTTGACATCACAATTTCCGTGCTGAAAACGCTTGAACCAACTTTGCGCTACTCTTAGAGACGCTGCGTAAGTCCATAAACGTCACATATTATACTCGCGGTTTGTGAGTCTTGTGACGTATTTTTCTCGTTTTTTGGTAATAAAACTTCAAAATGTATCGAGTTTCTTCGTTAGTTTCACTCATTTTGGCGGACAGAAAACAATTGAAAAATGGCGGGAAATTTTTTATACTTTTTTTTATTTTTTTAAATGTCATCAATCTAATGGTATCAAAACCAGCCAGATACAAAGAGTACATTTTACTACAACATTAGATCTATAAAATACTTAACAACTTTTTCCCCCACCTTTTACAATAGCTTTAGGTAAAATGAGAAGCCAGCTTAAACTGGAAATTCGAAATAAGAATGTTACAAAAAAAAAAATCTCTTACCGTCCAAGATTTGACAGTAGTCTGCTGTAACCCCGCGAATGGATTAAACTCTCTATTTGCTACATCTTCTTTCACTTCTATTGGAGCAAGTTCTTCTGTTACACTGTCTTCTTTAACAACTGCCACTTCTTCTGTCACTTCTGTTGAAACAAGTTCTTTGGTGCCGCTATCTTCTTGAACAACTTCTTCTTCTTTTACTTCTATTGGTGGAGCTGTTACTTTTGTGTTGGAGGTCTGTGGTTTATTTTTTTGACTCTGTGGTTCTCTAATCTGTAATAATTAAATGTTTTGTTTAAGAAACCTGGCTCGAGGCTACTAGCTGCTAGCTAGTGTCTTGCCAGAACCAATTTATTAACAGGGATACCGAATAGGAATATTATGTTGATTTAAGATGAACTAGAGTTTCAGACTCAAGGCATAGAATCCTCGTGTAGGTCGAAGACTCGAAGTCCTACCAAAATAAACTTGACGGAGACTAGACTCAGCACAAAAGTCAAGGTTCTCCGAAATAATGTCCGGATGTGACTCTACCGCATGATCAGGGGTTCTACTCTCGTATGTTCGTCAACAAAGATACGGGCCCGACTAAAAGTAGTTGATCCGTCAAAATAAGTGTCAAATTAAATTTTTTGGACCGTCAAAAACACATCGGGTGTAGCGGACAGCTCGTTTTACCATACATTATTAGTTCGTGCCCCAAATTAATCTTACGTCCGTAAGTGATAAGGAGTTGGAAACGCCCGTAACTTCGGTCGAAACTTCGGACTTCGTGCTTAGGAAGTAGACCCCCAGGTCATGGTAAGTGGAGGAGCATAGCTATTCACAACCGTTCGATACGCTTCCGTGTCGAAACGAACACCAATCAAAGTTATCAAAACAGACCTCTAAAGGCTGTTCCCAAATAAAATACCCGAAAGTTTTGTCAGTTTATATCAAATAGAATAGACGACTACCATTTTTCCGGCAGCTTTTTGCATTCGGGAGCAAGGCAAATAATTAGTAGTTGAAAACGTGCCATTTTCGATTCGACAAACTGTCGTATGGTTGTGAATAACTATACTGGTTGAATTCGGAACGAGTCCGGTGATCTCGATAAAAATAATGAAGTCTTAAAAACTTAATAAACAAAGTGTTCCTTTCCTCAAAAGTATATAAAACTAGCTGACCCCGCGAACTTCGTACCGCCTAACATTTTTTTTTTAATTTTTCTCTCCGTGTGTACCATCCTCGTACTTCAAGGAATATTCTAAAAAAAGAATTAGCAAAATCGGTCCATCCGTTCTTGAGTTATAAAATTACAACGAAAAGTGGCATTGATTATTATAGATAAGGATTTTGTACTCACCGGAAAAGCGAAATTCGATTCCTGAATAATGTGTCCGCCCACGACATGAGTTAAAATGAATCGTGGTTGCTGTTTCTTAACTCTTCTCTTCTTTGAGTGATTAACTTCCTTCGGTACTTTGAAATTATCAAATTGTAGTGCCTTTTCAGATTTTTCGCTATCAGATTTGTTCAAGTCAATTATTTTTGTTTCTCTAGTTTTAGTTGACGTATTTTCAGTCGTAAGCTCATTGTTTTTAGGATCAATATTGTGTATTCGTTCGACATTGCTATTCGTGTGTTTTAAAACAATTTCATTATTTGCTTGTAGTATTTTATCTTTCCCACCATTGATTTGTTCATTAACAACTTTAATTTCCTGAGCGCTACCATTTTCTATGCGGTCAACATTTGAAGAACAGCTTCCTTTTTTTAAACCAATTATTTCCCTAATTGTTTTTAATATTTCAGCATGACTTTTACTTGCTTGTTTGATAACAATATTTTCTAAGATTTCAATGTTTAACTGGTCGTTTGGTGTTGATACAGCAACTTCTTCATTTGTTTCTAGTATTTGAGCAGGTTCATCATTTGCTTGTAACATTTGTGCGTGTTCAATGGTTTGTACATTATCATAACCAACTTCTAACTCGTCATTACCTTGTGATTCTTGTTCAGTCTCTTCATAATTTTCAGACTTATTTTCAGAGCTTTCAATCTCCTGTCCAAAATAATTTGAAGCCCCTGGAAACCCAGGGGCTTCAAACTCCGGAATAACATATTCTAAATTGTTTTCAAGGTTTTCTTGATTGATTTCAGGAGCTATAATGTCGTCTTCAACATAAGACATTTCGATAACTGAATCGTTTTCGGGTATTTCAGGCTCCTCTTCAGCATTATCTGTTTGATAGCTTTTAGGTGCAGTTTCGTCAGGAATATTTTGTATGTCTATTTCATGGTTAATATCTTTATTAGTGCAGTTTTCGTGTCTTAGTCGTTTTTTCTGTCGTAATCTGCAGTTACATTTTGGGATGGTCTTCCCTATACTTCTTACACCAGCTTCAGTAGTGCTTTCAAGTTCTATGCCTATTTCATCATTGGCAATTTTTTGTAGTACAGTACTTTTTTGGACACCTGCATACATTGGGCGCCTAATAGAATGCTGGATTACAGGTCTTCTAATAGACATTTGTTTGGGGTTTTTGAGCCTTAGACTGGTTCGATTAACAGAGAAACGATTGTAAAAGGATCGATTAACGTACCCACAATTGCAAAAACTTAAATACGAGTAGGAGGACTGTCTGGAATACCTATTAAAATAGGACCGATTATTCCATAACCGATTTCTGGAGGACCGATTCGAGGACGACACTTCAATGATATTAGATTTAATTTCACTATCATAGTCTATAAAAATCGGGTCCTCCCGCCCTAACGCCGATCAGCTCCTGACGAATGCACAGATGGCTTCAGCATTTTCCTCGGTAATTCCTATGTTAACTAGTTGTGGCTTCGTGACCAGGAATAGGGACTCGCCGTCTATTTCATGGTCTTGGAAGACTGATACTGTTTCGTTCCAGTCGTATTTCAGTAGATGGTTTGATAGCTCCTCAACCTGTGAATTTGGAGAAAAAAATGTTTAGAATCAGGTAAAAGAGACGTAAAATAGAACTTCTGAAACTTTTGTCTATATCCTTTCTTATCAGGAGTTCTAACAAGCAGCTAAAAGATTATGTCAAGAGGGTTGCAACTTATGAGAAAGTATTTTTTTTATTTTTATGCTTTTAACGTTGCCCCACACTAGGAATTTCTCCTGTATCGTGGGTGCGTTTACAAACATTTAAACTCACATACACAAATAGCCAGACCCGGAACAACTACACTCGAGAGCAATGAATCCGGGTCACTTAAAGAATGTTAAAAATCTCGGAAACTAAAAATGATAGGTTAATGCAATAAATTGTATTTAATAGACAATGTAATACTCCTTAAATGAAAGTAAAAAAAAAATACATTTTATTAACACAAAATTACATAAAGAAAAAAACTGCTGATCTCTCCTTAAAACAAAAATAGGAAACATGAAATTTTTGAACTTTATTACGATTTTCTTGAATTTTAATACTTCGTATTGCCTCCTCGTGCTTCCATTACTGCGTTTACGCGGTTTGGCATGCTGTACACCAAGTTCCTTATACGATTTTGGGGAATATTCTCCCATTCCTCTGTGAGAGCAATTTTGAGCTCACGAAGCGTGATTGGGGGAGGGTTTCGTTGTTTTACGCATCTGCCTAGCTCGTCCCAAGCATGCTCGATCGGGTTGATATCCGGACTGCGCGCTGGCCACTCCATACGAGTAATGTTCATCTCTTGAAGGTAGTCATTCACAATCCTACCTGTATGAGGTCGGGCATTGTCATGCATAAATATAGCATCCTCACCTAAATTGACCATAAATGGACCAACGTGATCATTGAGGATTTCTTCCACATATCTTACGCTAGTTAAAGAGCCGTTTTCTATGATCACCAGCTCTGTGCGACTTTCAGAAGAAATTCCGGCCCACACAAGTACAGACCCACCACCGTAGGCTACTTTTTCTTCGATGCATGCTTGCTTGAATCTTTCCCCTGGTCTTCGATACACTCTGTGTCTTCCATCGTGCTTGTAGAGCATAAATTTTGATTCGTCGGAGAACATAACTTTTGACCAATCTTCAATACTCCAATTTACGTGGCTCTGGGCATATCTTAGTCTTGAAATACGATGCCCACGCTCCAGTTTAGGGCCGTTTGCAGGTCTAAGGGGTTTTAAGTTAGATTCAGCAAGCCGACGTCTTACTGTCCATGCACTTGGGTTACTTCCTCCGAGGCGTCGAAACTGATTGGTGAGTTCAGTTCCTGTGAGAAAGCGATTTCGAAGCATGGTGTTCACCAAGTATCGGTCTTCTCGTGCTGTGGTACACCTGGTTCTGCCCGTTCCTGGTCTGCGTAGGTTAGAACCAGTTTCTTCGTAACGTCGGAGAACTCTTTGTACTGTTGACAGCGACACACCGACAGTCCTGGCTGTATCGCGCTGACTCCGGCCGGTTTCCAGCATTGTAAGTATTCTGGTGCATTCTTCAGGCGTAAGCGACATAATTTCAGCTTGAATAATGAATATAGAGCACTATCAACATGGTTTATGTACCCACATAAATGACAGATTACAAACAAAAGCAAAACCAAATGCTGTAATTTCGTAGTTCCATCTTCGAAAGTGGCCCTTTTTCAAATTTGATTTTTTTATGATATAACTTTACAATAACTAAGAAGTTTTAATACCTTCATTTAAGGAGTATTACATTGTCTATTAAATACAATTTATTGCATTAACCTAGCATTTTCAGTTTCCGAGATTTTTAGGATTCTTTAAGTGACCCGGATTCATTGCTCTCGAGTGTACTTGCAGGTCATACAAATACTTATTTGTTCCGTGCGGGGATCGAACCCGCGACACGTCACGCAGCAGTCAATTGTTTAACCACTGCGCCAACAGTGTAGTCCACACAATCACGCAATTATTGTAGGAGGTACGGGGGAGTTGTGGGGAGCTAAAGCACTAGGCAGTGGTGAAGGGCCGGCGTGCCGGGGGACTGTCTTAAGTAATTTTAACGTTCAAAAAGTGCTGACTCTCAGCCTAGTTTGAATAAAAGACTTTTGGTTTTGATTTTGTAGCGGTTGAACAGGAGGCTCGCTGAAATTATAACAGACACGCTACGTCAAAAGTCAAAGTCAAAGTCAAAAGTCCCGCGGTTTTACCCACATGCAATTTCCCACAGGACCCGGACATCTTTCTGCCATAGAAGTATCTTATGACACTCGGAAATAGTGTGGCTTTCTATGATCAGATCAGAGAGATCAGGGATCTCTTACAAACAAACTAACTTTACACCTCTTCATAATATTAGGCCAACATCTATTTAAACGTTACTTTTACCGGGTTCATACGGTTCGATTTTAGTTAATCAACTCTAAACAGACTGAGTATACCAGAGAGCCATCAGAACAGACTTTCAATCAAATTGTTTTTAATTTTTTATTTAAAGTAAACAACAAAATTTGTTCAACTAAAATCGAACCGTGTCAACCCGGTATTAGCACGTTTGTCTTGTCACTGTCACACAACTGTCAAACTACAAGTGCAAGATAGAGACGCACACGTCTAAGGCAAAGATCAGATGTAGTGTGAAAATATCTTCTCCATACGAAACTACCTTTTGGAAGGGGCGACTAGAATCAATTCTATTTAAATGTAAATGTTGACGTTCAAAAGTGCCTTTTATGTGCGTATTTGAAATAAATGCTTTGACTTTGAATAAAAGTGTCTTACCGTCCAAGATTTAACAGTAGTATGCAGTAAATCAGTAAACGGATTCAGCGATTTACTATCTCCCATCTCTTCTTCTTCCTTCTTCTTCTCACAATGCAGAAGAAGATAATGGAAAGGTAGCAGCTGTACATCTACTCCTGTGTTCTTCATTTCTTCCTTCATGCATTCTTTTAGAGCGTCCATTGATTCTGATTCTGCTTTTGGGTTCGCTTGTAGTGTTTTTTCTATTAGAGGTTTTCTGATCTGCAATGAATTAAATATAATATAATAAGGATGTTGTTGGATGGTTATAATTACAGATAAGATATTCGGTTACATATTCACCTAAAGTTGAGAAGTTGGCTAATATGGAATGCGCTTTTGTATCGAAAAAATCCCGCGATTCCGGAATCGACAAATTTAATGCTTTTTTCTGACTATAGAATCGGATGCATATCTTCTAACTACCTACCTAATATTGAAAGTAAGTAGCTAGACACCAAACTGCCATAGCAAACAACGTCAAGATAACAGACTACATAAATACTTAGAATAATTCATGAAGGTAGGTAGTAGGAAGGTAGTAATTCATAGGTACCTATTGAAATACCTAGGTTTTTTTTTTAATAAATAGTTTTTTAGAAGTCGCTTCCACACTATACACCCGACTAGTTATGCATTACCGGTGTCGCTGGCATCCCGGGATTATAATTACAAAAAAATATATTTTACGAAGCCGCTTCCATACTTTCATAGCGATAATTTACTTTATATGCATCCGAATATCCGATCACTGATTACAATATTCATGTACGTCAGATGCCACAATACATTATACTTATACAGGGTTATTGGTAAAACACCATCAACCTCTTAAGGGGTCATTGTACTCATCATTATGAACAACTTTTACTATGGGACCAAATATGAAATCGCGAAAATAAAATCAGCTGGTCCCTACATTTTTCACAGCATCTTGAGTGCCATTGCTGCTAGGCACGATTGTCCCCTGACATGGATTTTAGTGCAGCGGACCAAGTCCCTGCTTACTATTTAGTTTTATGTCTCATTTATGGATCAAAGTTATCTGAATAAATAAATGTATTATTATTATTTTGACGAGTTCTGCAAACATAAATGTTTTGCAGCAGATTTTTTTTTCACGGGTAGATTTATATTTAGATATGCGGCTGAACATAATAGAACCTTTCTGTATCCCATTACTATCCCTTAAACAAATAAAATTTACCTACTTACTTACTCGATAAGTAATTTAATGAAAACCCAGGAAAAATGGCAAGTGGCAACTTATTCAAACATAAAAATGCATTGTCTTCGAAACAAAATCTACATGTAAAATTTCAACTCCATATGATAAGAGGTAGTGGTTTGCATTCAGCTTGCAAGATTTGACCAATACATCATAACTAACTAGGCAAGTTAATAAAAACTTGTAATTAAAATTGTTGTACTTACTGGGAAAGCAAAATTTGATTCTTGAATAACATATCCATCTACTACATGTGTCAAAATGTCATGTTTCGTAACAGCTTTGTCAGTAACCGCATATTTTTCATCTTTAAGTTCAATTTTTTGGTCTTTTACTTCTATTTTCTCCTCTTGTGGTTCACTTTTTGCTGTTGGCGCTATTGTTATTGTTTTACTAACATTGATTTCATTGCTAACGTTGATTTCATTGCTAACATTGATTTCATTGCTAACATTTTTTTCATTGCTAACATTGATTTCATTGCTAACATTTTTTTCATTGCTAACATTTTTTGCATCGCTTATAACACCTTCAACTTTAATTTCTTTCCTAACATCTACTTTTTTAACTTCTCTATGTTTCTTTTCTGGTGTCTGCGTATTTTTGTTTTTAGGAATACTTTCGAGTATTTGAATTATCCTACTTTCAATTGTGTCCGCTTGTGCTTTGGTCACTGTTGCTCCCTTTTCTGACTGAATGGTGACTGTTATAACCTTATCAGTTGGTACTTCAGTCATCACTGTATCGTTATCAGTCTGTGCCTCAATATTAGTATTAGTTTCAGTCGTATTATGAACACCTTCAGGTGATTTATTTTCTATAACCTGTTGCGGCATATTATCACTTATTTTATCCTGTAATAGTCTGCCTCGAGCTTGAGTGTACACTGTATTCCGAATAAGCTTATCGCTTTCACTTGGTGCAGGAGTTATAGTTCTAGTCTCAGTTTTAATTAGATTTCCATCTTTTTTGGTTTGGTCTGGGTTTTGTACTATAACCATTGGCGTGTTCTGATTAATTTGAACTGCTTGGTTATTTGGATTATTAGCGTTTAATTTAGGTTTGTGCACAGGACTTGTGTTTGTACCTATTTCACTACATAGCTTAGTGATAATTATACCCTGTTGATTTTTGTAAATTGGTTGCGACGCTGGAGATAAAGCCATCTTGTTTTGGATTTCATCTGGAGATTCACTCTTTCGTTTGCGACTAATATTCGGATTATTTAAGTAGGTTGTGTTACCGGCTGTGTTGGTTACAATTTGATGACTATTCACTCTCTCCTGGTTATATTGGTGTTGTTGCTGTGTCGGTGGAGTTTGGACTGGTATATGTTGCTGCTGTTGTACGTTTTGAGGAACGTTTTGTTGTTGCATTTTTGGCTGCTGCGCAGGAGAATTTTGCGGTAGCATTTTTGGCTGTTGCGCAGGAGAATTTTGCTGTAGCATTTTTGGCTGTTGCGCAGGAGAATTTTGCTGTAGCATTTTTGATACATTAGGATTATTTTCAACGAATCGTCGTCTCGGTTGTATCGGTCGACAGTTATAATTCTGTGCAAAGTTTCTCACACTTGGCACGGGAGTTCCAACTGTACTGTTCATAGCTTTATTGGCCTCTTGAGAAGGTTGGTTGTTTGGTTTATTATTTACGTTTTGTACGTTCATCGCATTGTTGGGCATAATCTGAGGTCGCACAGTATTCACATTTTGAGGCATTCGTTGTCCAATATTCTGCACAAACGTTTGTCCAGCATTGGCTTGTTGTATTTGTAGATTTTGCATGTTGGTCATCGCCTGCATGTTCTGTAGTTGGTTCAGAGACATCACAGGCCTCGTCATGTTCATTTGTTGGCTCATCTGTGGCCTCACGTTCATGAACTGGACTTGTCTTTGAACTTCAACCGTTTGATTAGGATTAGGGACCTGCCTAGCGACAGTCATTTGATTTTGCATCATATTCTGTGCATTTGCTTGCATCTGTCCTGTGTTAGGATTCTGATTTATATTCCTTTCGTTGTTCTGTATGCTTTGCTGTACATTCTGAACCATGTTTGGTACAATGTTGGCGAGTTGCATCGATCTGATGTCTTGGTGGTTTTGTGCCAACATGTGTTGTTGGAGTTGGAAGTTGGCGAAGTTTTGTTGGAGGTACAGTTGGCTCTGGTCCATCGGCTGTTGGACTGGCTGTATCATATTGTTGGGCAGTTGTTGGACGTAGACCACTGGGTTGGGCTGGGGCCTGTTCTGCATCCATGGTGGTGGATTTTGAGGGTTTATAAAGAAGGTCTGGTTTGGCTGGATTTGATCTCCTGGAACAATTTATTACTATTTACTGACTGTACATTTTAAATCTTCTTCGAATGTGAACTTCATATTTTGAACATGCTAAATCAACGAACCATAGGATATGACAGCGAGTCTAACCTTCAGGATATTGGATTTCCTTAATAACTTTGTCTGTCTATCTGTTAACAGTTTCACGTAAAAAATTTATATGCAGCCCATCGCAACGAGATAAAACCTAAATAGATACTGTTATCACTAATCCATCTCTTTACGGAAATAAATATAAAAGCAGAGTTGAGTCTATCAAAGGATTGGTGGTCGATGGTCGGCCGTTGTGTAAACAACACTCACCAGGTTGTACCAACACCTGCGTCTCGTACACAAATCGTACCGGACAGAGAACCATCTGCTGTTGCACCGCTTGCTGGCCCCTGCAGACAAAAATATCATCATATCTTTTGTTGTGACAAACATAAAAGGTCCAACCCTGGACAAAGGTTTTGGTCTTGGTCAGCTAGAAAGTGGGTTTATAATATGTCTAAGAAATCATCATATAGTGTAGTTCCTGGGAAGGTATTGGCCTCTCCACCAGGCAGGTCGAAAAATATGCATAAGGGGTTAGTTAGGTCAAGATGATCGGCAGTAGCAGTGTCCCCCTGTCTGCTAATAACAACATTAGTACTGCAATTACTAATGCATGCACATCGTACTACATGATCAACATCATGATCAATTTCCATCTCAGGCAAAAGACGTCTACTGCTAGTCATAGGCCTCCCTCAAGAATATACTAACAAGGAGGTTCTGTGAGCAGATACTTTTCCATCGTGCTGCAGTTCTCGACAAAGAACTTGCTTCACCCCCTCGCTACCAGGTAGTGTCGTAAAAACAGGCTAAAGGATTACGTCAAGAGAATGGCCAACAGCGTCCTCCTGTCAGAACATGCTGCGATCACCAATCCTTGCAAATCGTTCTTCGTTATCATCATCATCATACATGCGAATGACGTCTACTGCTAGAGATAGGTCTCCTCGAATATCAAATGGTCGTAACGACAACGACGAATTGCATCCAGCGGATTCTCGCGACCATTATGTTGTATTACATAATATTGTGCCTATAACTTTCCCACTGCTGAAACTCAGGCCTCCTTTCTATAATACGAGGGAGTCATCCGCAATCCACCACGCGGGCAAGAGCGGGTTGGTGGATGTCACATATCTTCGAATTGTTGATTCTATTTAAATATTGGTTCTAAGACATGTCAGTTTCCCCACTATGTGTTCCTTCACCGTGTTTAAATCGTATTGCTGAATCAATAATTAATTTTAATTATTATATTTTAGAACTTACCCTATAGGTTCCGGCTGATTCATTTGTTGCTGCATCTGATAACAAATAAAAACAAATGATGTAGTATAGCTACTGGTAACACTATTAATTTGTGTATTTATCTATTCAAGGTTGGTTTTCCTTAACCGACAGTCCTACACGAGCAATGGACGAGAATCGACATGACGAATTAGTTCTGGACATGTTGGCCATTGTGTAAACAATCGCACCGTGTCACGGGAATATGGATAGTCCTAATAAAAACAGGCAATACGTATCTATATAGGTTTCTGAAAGTACCAAACACGTTGGGCCGGTAAATGTCGAAAAGTACGATTTATGTCATTATCATTCTAAAGAAGGCCACAGCTTGCTGGACATAGGCCACTCCAATCGCACGCCATTGTACTTGATTTTCGGCTACTCTCATCCATCAGCCACCCCGCAAAGATGGTAGCTCCACCAAGACTGAAACCATCCTACTTTATGTTTGCCGATTCACGGTCTCCACTCAAGAAAAAGTCTACCCCATCCGTTATCAGGTTCCTAGGAGCCCATTGCTACTTCAGCTTGCTCATTATGTGGGTTATTACCCGGATTCTGAATTGAGAATTTGAAGTTGAGATTTTTTCTAGTGATTTCTATTTCAAATCTGAAACCTAAGGTCTTGCACAGTTATTTTACCTCAGACAGCTAACCTAACAGCGACCTTATTGTAACTACAATATAGATCACTGTGGGTTTGACGGACTTATCGGTGGCAGCAACCTTACGGTCACGACAATAATGATCATTATGATTTTGACAGACCTTGTCAGTGGCAGCAGCCCAACAGCAACCTTATGATCACGACAATAAAGATCACTATGATTTTGACAGCCTTAGTCAGTGGTAGCAACCCAACAGCAACCTTATTGTAACTACAATAAAGATCACTATAATTCTGACAGGCTTTGTCAGTGGCAACAACCCAACAACAATTTTACTGTCACAACGATAAAGATCACTGTGGGTTTGACGGACTTATCGGTGGCAGCAACCTTACGGTCACGACAATAAAGATCACTATGATTTTGAGAGACTTTGTCAGTGGCAGCAACCCAACAGCAACCTTATTGTCCCGACAATAAAGATCACTATGATTTTGAGAGACTTTGTCAGTGGCAGCAACCCAACAGCAGCCTTATTGTACCGACAATAAAGATCACTATGATTTTGAGAGACTTTGTCAGTGGCAGCAACCCAACAGCAACCTTATTGTCCCGACAATAAAGATCACTATGATTTTGAGAGACTTTGTCAGTGGCAGCAACCCAACAGCAACCTTATTGTCCCGACAATAAAGATCACTATGATTTTGAGAGACTTTGTCAGTGGCAGCAACCCAACAGCAGCCTTATTGTACCGACAATAAAGATCACTATGATTTTGAGAGACTTTGTCAGTGGCAGCAACCCAACAGCAACCTTATTGTCCCGACAATAAAGATCACTATGATTTTGAGAGACTTTGTCAGTGGCAGCAACCCAACAGCAGCCTTATTGTACCGACAATAAAGATCACTATGATTTTGAGAGACTTTGTCAGTGGCAGCAACCCAACAGCAACCTTATTGTCCCGACAATAAAGATCACTATGATTTTGAGAGACTTTGTCAGTGGCAGCAACCCAACAGCAGCCTTATTGTACCGACAATAAAGATCACTATGATTTTGAGAGACTTTGTCAGTGGCAGCAGCCCAACAGCAACCTTATGGTCCCGACAATAAAGATCACTATGATTTTGAGAGACTTTGTCAGTGGCAGCAACCCAACAGCAGCCTTATTGTACCGACAATAAAGATCACTATGATTTTGAGAGACTTTGTCAGTGGCAGCAGCCCAACAGCAACCTTATGGTCCCGACAATAAAGATCACTATGATTTTGAGAGACTTTGTCAGTGGCAGCAGCCCAACAGCAACCTTATGGTCCCGACAATAAAGATCACTATGATTTTGAGAGACTTTGTCAGTGGCAGCAGCCCAACAGCAACCTTATGGTCCCGACAATAAAGATCACTATGATTTTGACAGACTTTGTCAGTGGCAGCAACCCAACAGCAACCTTATTTAAACGAGAATAAAGATGTGATTCTGACAGTAATTAATGAATATCGTATGTCGCGATCCGTTTTTAACCCAGTAGGACAGAACCTAAATCCAGGATAATCAAGTCAAATAATAGCTCAGTGCTTTATTAGTCTCATATAGCGTCCCGTGGTTTGACACCAGGCTATATTAGGCAATATTCATTTGGTTCTAGATAAAACTATGCTTATTATTATTATTTTCCCTTTGAATAAAACATTGAGACAGCGCTGCGAACAATACAGTGAAGCATGAAATACTACACCTTGCTCTGTGCATACACACTCACACGCACACATTCACAACCCAATCTACAACTAAACTACACCTCATCACCTCACTAAGTGCTCACATGTTAACGAAACCGGCCTCACGTCACTGTTGACAGCACTATGTCTTGATTTTTTATTTAGTCCGAGCCTTTGACAACAAGCGTGAACGTTATTTTGTCCGAATAGAATTCGAGGCGCCGAAAGTGCATTGAGCACACAGTTTCTGTCACGGACAGTCTCCAAAGCCCTATGCAAGCACTATGACATTAATGACGTATGACACTGACAATGTCATACGTCATTAGTGTCATAATACGAGTAAACGATGACACGTTTGGTTTGTAAGGAAAGTGTTGAAAATGCCGCCTCTAGCAGCGGCCGCTGAGTCTCCCTGCTCGAATAGTCGGACAGATTCTAGCTAACAAAAAACTGTGTCACTCAAGTCGAACTGCTGTACCTACGTACAGGCCGCTGTGCGCACACATTCACACATTAGTCGGCCATTACGCGCGCAAAATGGCAACACTCACACATAAACGGGACTCAGTTTTATCTTAGCGGAGTTACGGGTTTGTTAAATTCGAATTTAAATTAATTTTGTGAACATATGACACAATTATACAGATTTTATACAAAACGTGTTAGCTTACGTTTGAACTCCTTCATTATTAAAATCTCGATTTAGATTATAATGTAATGCTTGGTCAATCCCTAGCATCAGTGGGACGACACGACACTGACAGCTTACTCGGTTACTCCACGCTCACTTCACTTCATTGACTTATAATTGTTTTTCCTAGCTCAATGCGTCACTTTCAACCAGGGGAGGTAAAGTTACCTTCACGTTCACAGCAAGTTTTATAGGTCATGCCAGGCGCCATCTATGAATTATGTTCCAAAAACTTAAGGCAAATAATTCATTTATGACGTACTAGATGTCTCTACAAAACGACTTAGACTATAAAATATAGTTATAGAAAATTGCAGTTATTTTTTTTTATTTATTATCAATAAGTACTTTAGTTCAATTTTAAAGACATAAATTATGGGCAACAATGTTTTTTTTTGTTTTATCGATTTATTTTATCGACGGTTTAAAAAATCACAAATGTCAAATTTCTAAATTGTCAAAAAAAAATAGCCTATACGTTTTGCAATTTGCGTGTGCGCTGAATTGTTTTCGTGTTGTTTATGCTGTTTTCTTAGTTGCTAATACGTTGAGTTGAGCCCCTGCTCCTCCGTAAAGGCTTGAAGAGTCCATCATCAGATTCGTCAGTCCGTCCTTGCGTTGATTGTATCCGAGGGGCGAAGGCCGACTGAATTCTGTGATTGATTTGTTTATTTCAAAACTACTCTAAAATTTATTTTACACTACCAAACATGGTTTTACATAAATCAATCAATCTATAAGAAATATTTGCAAAAGCAATGAAATGAAAATGAGGTATAGAATAGGTATGTATAGTATGGTTAGTTATGGAACACGAAATCCAGATGGAGCCACTCGCTACAGGTTGTTGGCATAAAAATCCCTAGAGATGGCACTCTATACCAGTAATATAAGGTCCTCTGTGCTTTCAACTAAGTTTTGAGGTTGAGCTTGTTACAGAATGGACCGGCCTGATTGTGCGAAAAAAAATTGATGACGTCAATCGAGCTACCCCAAAATATAACTCAGGTTGTTGTAACAGGAAAAAATCAGAAAAAAATTAGTTGACCAATAACGTTCCTTATGGAGAAGTGTAATCCACGTGAGCGCTCGTCACGTTTCGCTGAATTAAAATACCCAACCTTTTTGGAAGTAGGTACTTAAGAGCGTTTATACCTTATGAATGGCAACGTCGCAATTTAGTGTCATATTTCGTGGTTTTCAATTTTTATCATTTAATCGGAGCTATATTTTAAAAATCTGTTTAATTAACATTTTAGAATTATGTGAAAACTGTGTAAAAGGTTAGAAATCGTTGCGTTTACAGTTCTATTTATATGCAAATAATACATTGGAAACTTGCAGGGCGTTATTTTCATTGTAAAATAACTGTAAGCATTACTGTTACTTACTTTTTAAACACTTCACATAATTCTAAAACGTTAATTAAACAGATTTTTAAAATATAGCTCCTTTTGGATGATAAAAAAGGAAAACCACGAAATATGACACTAAATTGCGACGTTGCCACTCATAAGGTATAAACGCTCTTAATAGAAAGGGAGGTTTGAGGAAAAGAAAACTTTTAAATCCCAATCCTCGTGAAATAAATATTCGGGGTTGTTCACAAATTTCAATAGCAATTAAGTACACATTTCATCATATATGTCTAGCCATTTTTCAACTGTGTTGGGGTCGGGTTCCAGTCTAACCGGTTGCAGCTGAATATTAATATTTGACATGGAGCGACTTCCTATCTGACCTCCACAACCCAGTTACTGGGTGTTACCATACCCCTTGGTAAGACTGGTTGTCAGACTTTCGGGCTTCTGACGATACGGAACGACTGTCAAAGATTCACGAATGACAGGCGGGACCAACGGCTCAACGTGCTTTCCGGGGCATGGAGGGGTCTTGGTATGTAAAGATGGTCACCCATCCACGGACCAACCGCGGCAAGCGTAGCTTAACCGGATCGATCGACCCGTGAGGCTGTTATTACTAAGCCACAAGCCCCCTCTAATTAACTACATAATATTTGTTTACGTAAAAACATTATTAAAAACTATTGCAATATTCTAATCAGTTTCATGTTTCACAATCCAATTAGTTACCACCCAAAACATTACAAAACTGGCTCCTCTCGCCCCCTCATGTCCACTTCACCCCTTTCGCAACAAAAAAACTCGATAGACACAGGGACCAAATGGCCCACTTTTTTTTTCGTTGTGTTTTAGAAAAAAATATAAGACAGAACCCTTAAAAAATTAAATCTATCTAATTCCAATAACAAAAAATACTTCGCGTGCAAAATGCAATGTATGGCTTCCGGGCAATTATAGACCACAGACAACCCTTCCATTATCAATAATAACTAACAACATTGTATTGTACCGTCCAACACACGTCGACTGTAACAAATGACATCTACACTCTACAGCGACTTTATGTCGTAGCAGTAACGGTGATTTTCGTAATTCGAGAGTAGCAACTGTCCAGCTGGTCCATTCTGTAAAAATGACACCGTGAAAACTTAGGTTAGGTAAACTTGAAGTGAGCTGCCAGTCAACTTGGTGCTAGCGATTGATACTATTGACAGCTCACTTCAAGCTTGTAGCGGTATCTACATCGCCACATGCGAGCTGCGCGTCATACTGACGTCACGGAAATCCTGCATCGCGCAAGCAGAGTTTACCGCGCGACTAGCATATATACAACTTCTCGACATCAATCGTCGGGCAGTTGCCCACCAGATATGACACCCGTCTGGTCGGAGGATCCTCCCTTTTCTATGGAGGTAGGTATGGGTGAACTTTTACACCCTGTTCCTCGTGCCTCTATAGGCTCATTGTACCTAACCTGTGACGCGGTTGAATTTTTACAGAATAAACCGGCTGGAGTTGGCCGTACTCGCCAAACTGCCCAGCAGCGTGGTGATATTTGTTCCCCTGAGATTTGACAACGGACAGAGGGGATGCAAAATTCTATTTATTAACCGACTTCAAAAAAGGAGGAGGTTCTCAATTCGACTGTATGTTTTTTTTTGTATGTTTGTAAATGTGTGTTCTGTGTGTTTTTGTAAATTTTATCAAAATCGGTCAAGCGGTTTAAAAATAATCAACAATAAATTATTTTTAGACAAAAAAAACCGCCTTCAAACGGACGTGGACGTGTAAGACGATCGTTTTCGAATTGATGTGGGGTACGTACCTACATGAAAAATAACATACTTTTTCACAAAAAAAAAAGAAAAACAAGCGACTTTCAATAAAAAAACACTAGTGAAAAATAACTTTAATTTCGGAAGTAGTCAGTGGAAAAAACTAAAATACAGATGCAAAGACACCGACTTTCGAAATTAAAGTTATTGTTTTTTTTGACACACATGAAGGGGATTCGTTGCAAATATAATATACCAAATACATTATTTTGATGATTAAAACAGATTTAAAGGGCAGGTGGTGGCAAGGGACGAAGCGTTCTTTTTTTACTAAGTATAAAAAAACTGGATCAATGTGATTTAACGCCGGGAGGGACGCAGCCAGTCGAGGGCATTTTTAAGTAGGGACGACTAGGGTGTTTTTTTTTTATGATCATTGTGATCTTTTTTTAATTGATAGGCATTTCTGTTATGTAGATTTTTTGTAAAATATCTCTCATCTTGTTGTATGTCAATGACGTTGTAGAGTATGTGTTGCCAGATTCGAATCCGTCACCTAAATTACGACAGATAGGTACAGTAGCTATCTCTTAAAGTGAATGATGATATAAGTAGCTAAAAAGGGGAGTCACCCACCCCCCACCGAGATGACAACTAATAGAGAATACTTCATTAGAATGACATGTTGCGCCGCCCGCAAGTACCTAGGTACTACATTTTTGGATATGATAATGGGTAGGATAATGAAGAAAATGACTCTATAGGTACATATCTCTTAGGTCTTCCATTGGGTCATTAACGATTTCGCATGGTGTATTTAAGATTGATTATGGTACGGCAGACCGCACGGTCGATGAAAACACTCATGACGTTATACTGGCCTAGCGTAGTGCGGAGTGTCAATAGAATGCGAGGCCAGCTTATACTGGTTTGGTTACCACTGACGTGCGCCTGTTTGTGCTGTTGATTTATCATCACATTATCACTCGATCCTCATACTTGAACATTTAAACAAAAAGTTGTAAGTAATTTTTTTTTTCGAATAAAAAAAATTGTCATTCTTAAATTCTCTAATGGCACTGTTAATTGTTAACATAGAACATCCATATCTCACTGACGACGAACCAACACCAAATAAAATTTCGAGTAAAATATGAAACTGACTACATACACAAATTAACACCTTGTTCGACCTGGGAATCGAACCTAGGACCTCACGTTTGGCAACCGTTCTTGCGACCAGTAGATCAATAAGACAAACAGCAGTGAACAAGATGCTTGGGAACAATAACAAAAAAAAATGTCACATTTCTATAACAACAATTTAACTCAAAACAGAAAACTAAGACTCATTAGGACGAAGTAATAAACATACAATGAAGTACATACCTAGTTAACGACATCATCGACATCAGTCCACCTATTTTGGAGAAAGGCACTGTACACGGACAATATCCCAACGTGGATAAAAACATCGAAATAAGCTGTCCTTACCCACCATCTTTAGCCCCTCGTAAATCAACAGAGATATTTCAATAGAACCGTATTATTTGCTTTTATTATCAAACCCTTTTAAACATTTCAAACCTTAAATCATGCATACAGAGTCGAAATTCCAATGACATACTAATATCCCTTCATCGACAAAGGTATTCATGTACACCAATAGAATATGGACTTTAGTACTTAGTAAATAAGGTTTATTATGTATATAAGGGATGGGAGTAATAATAATCCCTACACAGCGGATGGCGGCAGACATTTTATTTTTTTTATCTCAGATAGTGTTGTGATGAATGTCGATAGAAATTATTATTGTTATTTAAGAAAAGTTGAAGGTAATTCTTGTTTTTTTAAGAACGTTTACGGTCATTTTTGTTGCCTCTTTGGCTTTTTTTATTTCAAACATGATTTTGTTCTCTTTAGAAGTGATAGCTGTTACGAGGGATTAACATCTAAATGTGACAACGGAAGAAAACCGAGAGGTTGTCATTGTAATACATTAATGTGATGTATCTCGTTGTGAATCCATAAATAAATAAAATAAAATACAAATGAACAATAATGAAACCAGAATGCGAAAAGATGGTGCTAGAAGTGGATGGTGAGATTTCACGAAAATAGGTTATTTGATTAAGAGGGCTATCACAATTTTTCTTGTATTTGAGTGTTTGAAGAGTCACACACTCAATACAAGAAAAACATTGATATTTAATTAGAGCACTCCCGAGAGAAAAATAATCAAACTTTCTCGGGCTTATATTTTTTTTTAAATTTTGTGGCCTTACCTAAACCATAATCACACATCAAAACTGAGTTAAGTTAGATAACTGAGTGAGTTAGATGTGTGATTGATTATGGTTTAGATATGGCCACAATATTTTTTTTTAAATGTGCCCGAGAAAGTTTGTATATTTCTCTCGGGAGTGCTCTAAATAAGTATCATTTTTTTAAATTGTGATAGCCCTATTAAGTATGTCAGCTTAAAAGATGATGATGGCGTTACGATATTAGCACATCGATAAAAGCAGTCTCAACTCTCAAATACATGACAACTGCGACTGTTTAATTATAACTAGAATATCGGTGGCTAGACTATGGTGGTGAAGTAGAACATCAACTATATTCCGATAAACAGTATTTTCATGAAGAAAATTTTAACTTGGATCATTCTTGGTCTATAACGAACTACCAAATTGAAAAAGATCCGTGGTCTGTCGCAGATTTTCCATGACCACCTTTTTTTTTTTTAGGGTGGGACATTATCAAATATCTTCTCCCGCTCTGGGCAGAGCAGGAGGGCGTGTCAGACTCTTACTGACTAAACCCACCCGTGCTCCTTCAGTTGCCTGTGCCAGGGGCCACGGTAACCCTTTTGGACTTTCCCGCAACCTTGGCAGGCATCGGCTTTAGCGGACCCCGACATTGGTGCTGACATCTCTTTGTGGCGCGCGTGGAACACAACGCGCCGTCGACTCGGGCCCTGGTCCTTAGCGGACGGCGAGCTACCTATTGCTCGCCGTCCGCAAGCCCGCGCCTACAGTGGCCGGGAATCGGCCTGGGATTCCCGTTTGCGTGAGGGCGCGAATTTTGCCTCTCCCTCACGCGTTCCGCCTCCTCCTTCGCGAGCATTACTGCTTCGCAGAAGGAGGTGACGGCTTCCGATGCCCTCTCGCTCCGTACTATGACCAGGACCAGGGCCGGAAGCGAGAGATCGCCACCGCCAATCGCCTGCACGAGGACACGGCGGTGCTTCGCCCAAGCCAGGCACCACTTCCACCGTGTCCTCCAGGCGATCCACACAATGGTGGCACCCGGGCGTTTCCTCCCGCCTTATCCGGAACAGGAACCTCTCGAAGCAACCGTGTCCGATGAGGACCTGCGTCAGGCAGAAGGCGAGGACGCCGTGGCGCCTCTCTAGCCATTCCTCAAAGAGAGGACTTATCGCCACAATTGTGGCGTGCCCTTCCATGACCACCTGGCTCTGAGAGTACTTTGGCAAACGTAGTACCTATGATGCTACTTGTGCAGAAAATGATGCTTCTGTCCCTTCTTCAATAATTGCATTTTATACCCACGAGAAGAGGGGAGTTGTTTTTTTTTTAATGGAAGCTGCGCAGTTTTAGAACAGACAAAATGGAACATTACACTTACTATATTTCATTACATTAGCTGGATGAGGTAAATTGCGGCGTAATGTATGGTAAATGCGTTAGTTTTTGCCTCTAGCCTATACCAGTCAGGTAGCTTCCAAGTAAAAGGATTATAATTATGTCTTACAAGTACCTCAGAAATTATAATGTGATTATTTATCTGGGTTGTGAACTTGTGGGCTATAGTCCACTAGCACAGGATAAAATATTCATAAGGAAAACATGAATTATCTATCTAACTTTATGTAGGTGAGTATCTCCATATTAGGTTCGTAGTCTTATGCATTTATCAAATAAAACGCCAAAAGAAACAAGACGCAAATAAATAACATCCAAAATTCGCACGATCCATACAAAAACAACAAGGTTATCGATAGCAAAACATTGTATCGATAAAGCAACACGTCAAAATTACAACACTCGCAAATGTAGGGCGCCACTGGGGAACGGCATACACGCCGCGTTCTCTATAAATAAGTCGCATGAGCTAGAAGGAGACGCAAACACAACAATAAACACTGCGTGAAAGAGACAGAACATAATATCCAATCAAAATATGCAGTAACAGCATTATAGTCTTTACTGGGAAGTAATAAGAAACCATGTTATTGATATCTCAACGCAAATTGTCATTTGAAGCCATCTTACATACTAAAAATATATGTTAGTCACTATAGCTCCACAAAAATATATGTAAACAAACAAAAATAAAACGTCAAAAATCCATTTCTTAAATAAAATTAATATAAAAACATTGTATTTAAAAAAATCACAATTTTCTAAAACCAAATCGATTAAAAAACTAACGGAATCAGTAATTGAATACCAATTTCAAATCGCCGTGACGTCACGCACGAATTTCGAAGTTATATCGGTGTTACAACACAGTTCTGGTACTAAAATTGGAATTTTTGACGTTTTTCCTTCAAAATCTCGGTTGAAACACAATTTTACATGAATATCTTTATGAAATAAGGTGCAAACGACTTACCGTCACAGATCCACAGCAATGGTGTCTTCTTAAACGTCAAAAAACTATAGAAAACGTATCAAAACGTCACGATTAAAGTTACTCCGGACATCTTTCGAAACGAAATGGCTGCACGAATAACATAAAAGATACGGTCACAGTGTATAGCTTGACTACCACATAACTCGAAGCGACAACGATAAACGACAGAGAAGCGATACCCCTGTACAAAATCGTATCGATTTTAGTAAACGCTGAACATTGTGGTACAGAGGTCGCCTAACCAATGATAAAACAGTGAATAACAACGCACGGTATTGGATGGAACGTGTTTCGAAATTCAAACACGTTCCATGACCCCAATATCCTCTCTACGAGACGGGTTAGTTCAACAAATATATGTGTGTCTCTTTCTTACTTATAGGGATTAGGCACAAGTTGGAGTGAGAAAACGCATGCATTTTTTTCAGATTTAAACGGAAAGGCGACTTAAGAAATTACTTTTGACCAGTAATCAATTTATAATCAGCTTTATTAAAAGTGCATAAGGTTGATTATCATGTAGTAGGTTTGTGCTCTTTGCGTAGTGATGTCATTCAAGTAGAATGGCCGATATAATGAATTATTCACACGATTTGGGCCTATTTGCTGAGTTTATGGCTCATGTTACATTGTTGAAGTATTAGATATAAATAATACGTCAGTGATGTTTTGTTTAATTATTTATTCATTTTGAGAAACTATGTCTTTTAATTGATATAAATTTGAGTGTTCAATCAGCCAGAGTCAATCGACTGAAGTTTCCCGTCGGAAAGCTACGGTGGAGATTCTTACAGAAAAATTAGATTTTCAATTTAAATTGATATTTTTTAGTTATATAAAGAAATGAAATTGGAAGATACTGGAAATATTCAAAACTGAAGAAAAATAATTCCATTTTCCTCTCATCTAAACGTCCTCCGGCATCGTGTCCTAAAGTCCGTAGGGTAAAAATCTGCTGCATTCTTACAGTAAACGTAAAAGAAAGTTTTAACTGAGATTTTTTCGACTTGAGAATTTATTTTCACTAAACGTTCGAAATCTTGAACATCCAGTTGTATCTAATGATATAAATTAAATGTCATTATCAAGCCAATGAAACGAAGTAGGAAAACACGGTAAAGCGACACACTTGCTGCATGCGAACCATTTTTGCTCACTTGACCGAAGACATTGCATTAGGTACCTACCTACCTACTTATCTAAAGCACGTAGATAGGTACCTATTCCAAAGCGATCCAATGTTTTTCTTAAACTCACAGCAATTTTTTATACTTTGTATCTTTTTAACCATGGCACGACGGTGTCAGCAAACGGTAGATACTTACCTAGGTATTTGAAAAAAAAAAGCAAATTGTAAATAAAAACCTGCTTGGATTTAGTTAGGGTGAAAGTATTGACTGCAGCATCCTTCGCTGCTAAAAGTGGACAAACCGAAGATAGGTTATTGTGTATTTGAGTAATAAAATAATTTATCATGTTTCATTGCACACATTTGTAACCCATTCCATTTTGCCTCTAGGTGTCTCCCCTTACCTAAACACCCATAAAATGTGGTGACTTTTAAATGCTTAGATATGCATTGTGAGCGAACGCCCATTAGCAACGGAGGGGTTGAAAGAAATAGCATATTTTCATGTAAATAAATAGTAAAATTGAACATAACTTTTACTACATATTAAGTACCTACCTACCTAAAAGTGAACATAGATAACTTTTACCAAATAGTAGCTTTTACCAAATACTTATAGTAGGTTTGGAAGAATCGACTCGCATTTTCGCGGTAAAAATAATATCGAAAGATACCTAATTGAGTCAGAGTTCGTAAAACAAAATCGTTGATGATTTTGTGTACCTAGGTACCTAATAGGAATTTATAACAATAGGTATCTAATGGATAAGATTTAAATAGGAATGAAGTCTGTTTTTGCTGAAACTGACATTGAAGCTGCAGTTAGAATTGAGAATTTCCTTTGTCCCTGTGATTGAGTAGAGCAGTGGTGGCCCAGTGGTAACGGCCCTGACTTACGTGTCGTTGGTCGTAGGCTCGAACCCAAGCAGGCACTTTACTTTGTGTAGGTAACATATTTTATTACCAGTGTTTTCAAAACGGTGTAAGAAAACATCGTGAGGAAATCGGCATCTACCTTCTAGAAGCAAACCACAAGTCACGTCGTGCTGCGTGCTGAATACTGCCCACTCCCTCACACAGACAGGAGGTCTGTGTCCCAGCAGTGGGAACATTATAGGCTGACTATGGTGCTAAGTAAGACCTACCGAACGTAGGACATGTCTGCTCATGGTCCTAGCTCTGCAGCCGTTAGTCACCACCAAAACATGATTTTATTAGAATCTGTGCGAAGCCACTGTCACTGATGAAGTGCTGATCAAAAGAAAACCATGCTATAGACATAGTTTATTCATTTATTTTATTTACACACAGTAAAACAGATACAGATACGACATATTAGTATACAAAGGTAGATAGGTAGATACTACTTATTTCTTAACACAGTTTCTTTCAGCAGACCCGCGAAAGGAGATAGGAAAAAGAAATGTAGACAATAGTGTGAGAACCAGAAGAGAAGAATAATTAGTTAAGAAGAGATAGTTGGTAACTAAAGAAAATTTAGTAGAAACGTTCACCTATGAGAACGTTTCTACTAAATGTTGCAACAGAGACAGAAATGAGGCAGACAAAAATACTAAACATCAAGCCTATTCCAATGGTAGGCAGAGGCACAGTACACTGTAACGTGGCACAGGTACTTAAATAGTGCACTCAGATCTTGCCAGTTAATTACAGGAATACTTATGGCCACCAACCGGGACAAACTCCGTGCTGCCACTGTGCAACTCATATCTAATAAAAATCCCAACAATACTTAGGTACCTACCTACTTTGCTCGACCTGGTGACCATCGAACCTCAGCAGCTCTGCAGTCGTGTTTACTAAGTTGCGACCATAAAAAGTCAAAGAATTCGTACAAGTAGGTATCTACCATTCGTAACCCAACCTAGGGATCGAACCCTAGACCTCACGCTCACTACTCCCGAGACAAGCGTGACTCACTTGCGAAATTGTGACCACAAAAATCAATCAATTCGCCTAATCAATGGGTAAACTATAAAAATGTTAATATTACTCGGTTAAAGATAGAAAGCGAGCTTATCCAGTGTCCAGTGTCCAGCGAGACCTGTTGCCTGAGTTACAGGAACTAATGGTCGTTGCTGAAGGCGCCAAGCCCGTACCTAGCCAAATTCTGGGCCGACTGCATAGAGATTGCCATCGACACGCTAAGAAAAAGAAGCCTATCGAATTGAAACCTGCTTTTTAAACGACCTCAAAATGGAGGAGGTTCTATGTTCGTCTGTATGTATTTTTTTATGTAGGTATGTTCATAGATATTTTTATCAATTGTGCACCGATTTTCTAAACTCTTTTTTCGTTTGGTAGGGGAAGCTCGCGTGGTGGTCCCTTATGAATTTTATTTAGTTTGCTTTGGTAGTTTTTGAGTTAGCTTCTAAATTACCTATGTATTTAATCCAATTTGTGTTTGTTGATGGTGATAAAAAACTTCCTGTCACTGTTGTTCACATAGCAAGTATATACTGATAATTATACGAAGGTACGACAGGTAAAAAGTGATAAATTAAAATACTATTTTACAGTTTTATGAACGTTTAGCTGGACAAAAACCTTAAACACCTAGATGGTCTCAAACAATCATAGGCTGGAACATTTTATCACATCAAATCAATCAAGCGACTCTGCATAAGTTTAGCTAAAACCACCAGAAATTCAGAATTTCCATCAAATTGCGCTTAAGTGGTTTGACACGATAGTAGAAGTAGTGCGATCAGTCTATAGATTAAGAAAATTGAATCGGCCAATCTACGTAGGGCAAAAGCGAGCGAATATTTAAAGCGATGAGTGGGTGGACTAAGTAGGTACTCGATTATAAAGTTAAATTTATACCTAATACGACAATGCTCACGAATTTTAAATCGTATCAGTTTAATAGCAAAAATTTACTAATCGAAATGTACCACAGACGTAGTGAAAGATTCTCGAGTTAGATTAGATTCCCGCCCGTTGCACAACACATGTTTAATACTGCCTATTTAACTAACTCAGTTCGTTGGTTGGTTACGTTCGATGGTGAAATGACCTACATACGTATCTAATGGAGGAGGGACGGACAGCGTAACGATTTATTAATATTCAGTAGGTAAGTTCCTACGCTAAAACCAGGAAGTCCAGGAAAACTATTGAGCTACCAACGTCTGCCAATTTGGAAAACACACGAGTGTATAATCTCGTCTACCATCGTCTATTACATTATTGAGACGGTGGACAAACTAGATCCGTACACAGACAGAACTACGCAACCACGAAACGTTGTTTGCCACAACATAAAAATGCCTGTAACAATATTATGAGTGCTACAGTTTCTGCGCCTTTAAAACAACGTGAATCAATTAGGTACTTACAATTTGGTTGAACCTTGTTTACTTATTAATTATAATTTCTTTATTGGCATTGAAAAAGTATACGGACAAAGTGAAACCCTGACTCCTGCGCTAGATGACAACACCTGAGTTACCGAAGCCAGTTGTCGTTGTAGATACGTTGTTACTATCATGGTGCTGAAGACTGATTTCGCCCATAGCGACCGTTCGTAACTCCTCAATAATCATTCATTTGACGTTGAAATACCCTCGAAATCTCGAAGATGACTTGTGTAGCCATCTTGGCGAACGTACCCAGTATTAGATATACGACAAACGAAATGAAGGTGTAAGGCTGACTAACACAAAAGCATTTGTGTTGGAAAAAAAACAAGTTTTAAAATGTCAATTGTATATTAGTTTAAAAATCAACACTATTCATGCAAATAATAAATACCTACAATAAAAAATCGAAAAATTATCAATGATTCAAAAAAATTCTGTCTGCCTTCGCCGTAGGATTCATTTTCGGTGGTTTAATAATCGAACCAATGCTTTTTCTTTTCATCGTGCCCTTTTTCTTCGAGGGCGTCGGAATGCCTTTGGCAATCCTGACTATCTTTGTCTTTTCGCCGCCATCTTTCTTTTCTTTTGGCTTCTTTTTCGCATCTTTCTTTTCTTTTGGCTTCTTTTTCGCATCTTTCTTTTCTTTTGGCTTCTTTTTCGCATCTTTCTTTTCTTTTGGCTTCTTTTCCGCATTTATCTTTTCTTTTGGCTTCTTTTCCGCATCTATCTTTTTCTTCGGTTTATCTGGTTTATCTTCAATGCTTCCCTTAGATTTTAATTTCGATTTCAAGCTTTTCCCTTCAGTTTTCTTAGATTTTTCTTTTAATTTCTTCTTCTTTTCTGGATCCTTCATCTTTTCTGTCTTTTCTTTTTTCGCTTTCTTCGTTTTGGGTTTCTTTTCTTTGATGTGGGCTAGCTTGAATGATCCTGTGGCTCCTATGCCTTTAGTTTGTATGATACTTCCTTCTTCTACGGCAGATTTTATGAACTTTTTGATATGATAGTTCAGTTTTTCTGTATCCACGTTGTATCTTTCTGCTATATACTTCTTAATGGCGTATAGTGACGCGCCTTTTCGACTTTTCAGGTCTATTAGTGCTTGATGTATCATTATCTTCGTGGGCAACTTCTTGTCTAGCTTTTTCTTCAGTAAATCATCTGATGGATTGTTAGTGGACTTCTTGTCTAGCATTTTCATAAGTATATCATCTGATGGACTGTTGGGGAACTTCTCGTCTAGCATTTTCTTGATTAAATCATCTGTAGCATTGTTGGGAAACTCCTTTTGTGGCTTTTTTAGAAACGCAGATTGTATTTCAATGTCTGAGCTATCAGACTCTGAGAATCCTTCGGAAGACATTGTGGGTGTTTGTGGATAAAAATATAGTTTTTTTTTTTAACATTTCTGTTACGTTTCGGTTAATTTAAGTAGGCGACATCTTTACCTTACCGAGAACTTGGATGGATTGTTAAAAAAGTGTGGGTAGTTCGTAAATTTTCGTGGAGTGTGTATGATATAAAAGAGGTTTCGCCTTGTAATTTATTTAGTTGCAAATGAGTTAGCGTAGGTACCTATAGGTATTCTAGTTTGCCGCTAGTGGAGATAAAATTATGAATGTCTTGTACTGTACTTAGATACAAGTATTTATGAAGGTCTTGATATTGACAAGTATCTAAATAACAAAATATAATGTTTAAAAACGAACTTACCTTGTAACCTTTCCGAGTTGACTCAAACCAGAATTGCAGACTGAAGGTGATTAACTTTTACTGATTGAGGTTGTATTCTATCATTAACATCAGTATTTTCTATATTCTACAAAAGGGCTGGGCAGGGATGTAGCGAAGCCCAATTTTAAGTCCCATGTAGTAGGTGTAGGGGGTGAGCCCACTGCCATCAACTGGGCAGTAATCCAGACTCCGAGGTGCAACTGAGAAATCCCTAATTGTCAACCCAATAACAATTTGCTCGACCTTGCGATCTTGCCTACCCAGGACGTCCCCACGCACCACAGTCGCACGGTAAACAATAATAGGTAGACTTGACTAAACTAACGAGTCAGTTGTATTTTATTATAGGTAGCTTACATCGACATAAAATCATGTATTGTCTTCAATTTGTGTTCCACGATCCAGTATCACAGTGTAGCTAAAATTAAGTTCCTATCCAATGTTTTACAAGTTATGTGGATACATAATTATTGATACAATAATATGGAATAAGGATTATGGACACATAAATTCATTATTTTCGATTTAATAACTATATCTTTTTAAGGATGAAAATGCGCTGACTGAACCTACTTAGTTACAGATAACATTCGAAGCAATCAATTTATTTACTTACGAGGATGCCACAGTTAAAAGCTATTGGTAATTCTATGACTTTCGTACTAGTTGCTCCACCCACTACTTGCCGACTTAAATTTTATAGGCGTCTTACAGCGTCATATGATCTTGCAGTAGCGAGAAAATGTAGAAGAAAATGTACCAGCAGCGATGTGGTTTTGTGAAAACTCTGGTGCTTTATAGTATGTGTTAAGCATTTTCAATAAAATAACAATGCTTTCTTTAGTTCGAGCAAATTATGTACACCGCCATCTTGCTGTTACTCAATTCAAGGAGACGGGTGTGGGATGAAACATTCAGATATTCATAACTGATTAAGTATGAGTACCAAGCTAGGTATACCCTAGGTAGATAATCTGATGAGAATATCTGGATGTTTGATACATGCTATTTAAGTTGTTTGAAATAGGCACTTTGGTAGGTAGGTACCTACCAATACCGGGTTCATACGGTTCGATTTTAGTAGATCATCTGCTGAGTCGAAAGCGATTTGGGACTTTCAATCAAATTGAATTTTAAATTAAATCGAGCCGTGTGAACCCGGTAGAACCTACTAGATGCTTTCTTTGCTGGCCACGAATTGAACCAAAAGGGCATCGGTTATTTTGATAGATCCAGTTTAGTGAAATAATTAAAATAGATTGATTAGATAGTTAGGTAAATAAAATAGCATGATTTTGGTGTAGGTTTGTTTTCTCATCAGCATGGCATGGAAGTGGGTCATACCGGATGAGAAAGGCGGCGAATCAGGTATTTTGGCACAACTGGGAGATGCCATGAACAGCAATTGACTGTAAGGCTGAGTTGATTGATTGATTGACGGCACGGAAGCGCTGAATGTTGGTCGAGTGGAAATGTAGTCCTGCGGCATGCTTACCTTAGGTGTCTCCTAGAAATTCGAAATCTCTTCAAAGTGACAACCGTTATATTTATGGTCACCCATCTACCTAAGTGAAGCCAAGCACCTGTTTATACAACGTGTAACATAATTGACCCAAGACCTCATACACCCCAATTAGAGTATTGGGTTAAAAGCATAGGTAATACAAAGACCAAAGCAATATTTTTTTTAAACTAGGTAACTAAGTTCTATTCTAGAAAATTGTGTTGACCCTAGCATTACTTAAAGCATTTAAAATTGAGTCTTACTGCCTTGAAATAAGATTTAATTTTCTTTGGTTCAATCGGCGGTCAGTATTGCAAAATACCTATATTAATAGTTACTGAAATCGATTCAGTTGTCAATTATGAGCAAACTACTTTAAGGACTTGCGTTTATTCTGTTACACGTTGTATAGGTAATGTGACCACTTATCTAGTAGGTAAGCAAATCACACACAAAAATCCTCCACAAATTCTAGGCATTAAGTACTTATACAATACAAACATTCTCATGACTAACCCATAAGCATGAGATCGCGTGTTGCTAACAACCACCCAGGTCGCGTGTACCGCCTAATTAGGTAGTGTTTATAACTAATTAACAAACCGCGAGCACCAGTTGGTCGCTGGTCGCATCCTGCAAGGCGTCAGACCGTGTGTAGGGCGCCTATAAGACACGCTGGGGACTTTTTACGGTGTTTTTTGTTGTAATTTGTGTGGAGTCTTTTTGTGTTGTGAATAGGCGTTTTAAATGGTTGCTATTGTATCATTGTGTTGGAGTTCATTGAAAGAAAGAAAGAAAGAAAAACATTTAATTTGGGACACGCACATGCAATACAAACAGTAAAAATAATAAAAAATACAAGAGCATTTAGGACTAACAAAATTAACATTAAAAATAACAATAACAAGAAAATATAAAATAAAAGACCTGTGCGAGACCAAAAAGGCTCCTATCTCAGCCTCATCATCATCGTCAGCCTATAATGTTCCCACTGCTGCATGCTGGGACACAGGCCTCCTCTCGGTGAGAGGGAATGGGCCATAATCCACCACGCGGGTCCAATGCGGGTTGGTAGATGTCACATGTCTACATGTCTTCGTATTTTTCCTCACGAGCATAATGCAGCAATATTTATAAAATAAATATAAATACCACAGCGGTGGTATTCTGATATGGCCCGATTGCGATGGCGTATTGCGGATTGCGTTTTTGTAGTTGTTTAATAATTAGTTTGCGCGTTTATACCTACCATAGTACCTACTTAGGTACTAATTCCATCTTCTTCTTAGCGTGTCGACAGTACCTACACAACCTACAAAAAGAAATACTTTTACAATTTGTTCAGCCTCCAATTTAGCAACTTGAATACCGTTTGCCGACGCAGCCAAGTCCTGACACAGGTGACAGGACATGCGGCGCAAGAAAAGAGGTGAGCCATTGTCTTTGGAGAGATGCCGCATACCTACGCACCGGAGATCTAAGCCGTCCCTGAATCCCCACTTGTGGAGGTTGTCCTTGCTGCGACCTACTTGGGTGCGAACTATATTTAAGATTTTCAAAGTTTGCCACGGTAACTTGTGCCCGCATGGGGTTCTTCGATGGTTCAAGAACCCTACAGTAGTCGTTTGGTCTAAATACCTATGTAATCCACTCTACAAAATTACCTACAAATTTCCAAAATTCGGATGGTGTCAGTTATTTTACTTACTTACTTTACTTACGGTAGGTACCTACTTTAAGTTGAACAGTTGACGCACGTTGGTTGCGCGTGGTTGTGAAACAGGAGCACCGCAAAGTCCGCGGTCTTCGTGTGTAGCCTAGGTACCTATCTTGTTAGTACCTAATGTATCCTTCGGGTACTTACGCACTCTGGTAAGGAGACACACTAGGGACCAACATCACGAATTCTGAGTGGACCGAAGTGAGTGCAGGCAGGCTAAGGAAGCACTCCCTAGAATTAATGGCCGCCTCACTAAACGGGGCACGGGGTCTGGGTCTAATGCCTATGCACGAAATCCGTAGTTTCGGCCGAAGTTACGGGCGTTTCCCACTCTGTATCACCTACGGACATTAGAATAATTCGGAGCACGAACTAAAAATAATGACAACACGATTTGATAGTTGTCCCTATTACCACCGAAGTGATTTTCCCGTTCGGAAATTTAAATTTGTCACTTGCTTTGACGGTTCAACTACTTTCGGACGGGCCCGTATCTTCGTTGGCGGACTTAGAGAGTAGACCTCCAGGTTCTCCGACTAACTAAGCAACAGCTGCACACAGTTACAGCAGCCTTAACTGGCCACGGGTCGTTTAATAAATACCTCTTTGTCTTAGGAGTCACAGACAGTCCGCTCTGCATGGAGGACGCCGAGACAGCAGCTCATGTGCTTCTAAGCTGTCCGGTGGTCGCCACATACAGGGCAAAGTACTTCGGTAACCCAGGTGAGAACTCTACTTGAGATTGTCAGTAACACCGAGGCGCACCGAGGTACACATAGTACCTACGTAATAAACTTATGATCATGAAATTAAAAAAAAGAGGAGGTTCTCGATCAGCCTGAGATTTACAGATATAAAACAAAATATACAAAGGTAGGTAAACTTTAGCCACCATTACGGAATACTTCCACGTTGCAAAACTGCAGAATTATGTAATTTTGCTGATTATCATTCCATCTGCTACTAACCTACCTATAGCTGCTTCGTAGATAGGTAGGTACCTACTTACCTAGTGACTAAATAGTCGTAGCTTCGAGGTGTTAGAATCTTACCCATGTATTTCGAGACAAGTACTTCCCTTAAGTTCTAATTAGGGCGATGATTGTCGCTCGTTTTGGAAAGCCATTTTAAGTTGGAATATTACGTAGGTATCTATTGTCTTTTAAAACTAGCACTTTGCTTGTCATTTCGTTCGTATGGATTACGAATTTCCCATACAAACATCACACATGGGATGTTAATGGTTTTACGGGAAATCCACCATAAAAAAAAGGGAATCTCATTTAAACTCTTTCGGTCTTATTACAAAACATGTTTATTCTTTAAACATGGTTTTAACCATCAAGCCTGTTTTTGAAATAAGAACCAAACAGAAAATGAAATACAGTTCCTTTTACAAAACTGACAACTTAGTCCGGTCTTAGGTCGTCAATTTTGTATTAAGAACTTTACTAAAGTCGGCATAGAGTTCGAAATATAAAAACTGGCTCGTAGGTTTCGGCTCGGGCTAAAGTTAGATCGTGTTTTGTATTATGACGGTTTATCCCTATATCTAGGGACGATTTTCTTAAAATACTACAGGTAGGTATACCAAATCACATAACGATAGCTAGGCCGGTACTGCTGTTTGTCTACCTATTGAGAAATGCAGAAGAATCGGTAGAAATCTGCAGAAAAATAATTACATTCAAAATCAAACCACGCACAACACGTAATAATAGTAATGTGTTTGTACGCACGACGACATTATCAAGCTATAGGTACCTACATTTCCAGTAAATAAAAGCTGACATCTCACTGTACGAAAAGCCAGCTAAAACTGGAAATGTTTAGCTTGATATGTCAGTGTGTACCAGCGGAATATTCCTCACTACTTCTCTTTTTTTTATCACGGGTAATTCTCACTCAAAACAATCTACAACTACCCACAAATTCGATTTTTTTCCTAGAATGGGAACGTAAAATACTATAAAAGTCATCGCTTCACTCACTCGCGTCGCTCCTCATCACATTGCCCGCCTAGCAATAGCCGCCTAATAATAAAACGCCGCATAGCCGTCAACGCATCAGCTCGTGTGTGAAAGAAATCAAAATGGCGCGAACAAAACAGACAGCTCGCAAGTCTACCGGAGGAAAAGCACCTCGGAAGCAACTGGCGACCAAGGCAGCAAGAAAAAGTGCTCCAGCCACGGGCGGCGTGAAGAAACCGCACAGATTCCGACCAGGGACTGTGGCCCTGCGAGAGATACGCAGATACCAGAAGAGCACAGAACTGCTCATCAGGAAACTGCCGTTCCAGCGTCTCGTGAGAGAGATCGCGCAGGATTTCAAGGCTGATCTCCGGTTCCAGAGCTCCGCTGTGTTGGCGCTTCAGGAGGCCAGTGAGGCATACTTAGTGGGGCTGTTTGAGGATACTAATCTATGCGCGATCCATGCTAAGCGAGTGACCATCATGCCGAAAGACATTCAGTTGGCTAGGAGAGTGCGCGGCGAGCGCGGGTAGTGACATTCGTATGTTTTCGCTGTTGTAGGTAGATGTTTATTGATGACAAAGCCCTTTTCAGGGCTGCAAGGTGTTTTGTTTCTTTTTTGGATGTCAAAACGTAAATAAAACAAAACACAACTATTTAACCCACAAAAGCGCGCTGTTAAATTTTCAAAGCTCCGCTTACCGCCGAAAGTTAAAAATCCGACAGTGCGCTTTTGTGTAGGCATTACATTTAGTTAGATGTCACTAAAACAGGTATAAGTCTATATTGTTAGGGAGACAAGGTGTGTGTCAAGCAAGTGTGAAAATATACATAGATTATATACATATTATATAGATTGATGCGTTATTGGATGGTGTCAAAACCATCTATATTACTATACTCTTTGGTCAAAACGTAATAGGTGTACTTTCTCAAGTTTTATCATAATTATTAGATGGTGGGCTGCTGACAAAGCCAGTGGCTATAAGGGTAGGGGAAGACTAAAAAACCGATGGGTGGAAGAAGTGTGAAAGAAAAAGGCTTGTTTGCGCACAAATTAATTGGGAAAAGGGAAGGAGAATTATTGTGATAACCTTGTTCAGGGCTGCAAAGTTTTATTTCTTTGGTGGATGACGTCAAAACGTTAAAGGTAGGTAGATCTACTTTAAAAGTTTGATAATATTAATATTTGAATGTTGGTAATTATGTACCAATGTGAGTTTAATAAGATTCTATGGCAGAACTGTTAAACTTATTGATGAAATTTACTTATAGGCAGAGAGGAAGCTTGGTAGATAATTAATTAGCACTTTTCGAACTCCAGACATAACTAGTAAAACAATACAAGGTCACAATGACTAAATTGATACGGGTGGGTAGGTAGCAGTGTTTCTCATAATATTAGGGTGCTTGTACACGGTGCATGTAGCTTGCGCATGTTGAGGCACTTGCGCGGGTTATATGCATCGTAAACATATCGTTTAAAAACATGTGCGGGTCTAGTGACTCTAGCTAGCCTAGTCTAGCTTGCGCATATTACTCACGCGTGTAACCCGCATCTTTACTTGCTCCAGCTACATGCACCGTGTACAAGCACCCTTACGAACCATCCATTTCTTACTTAAGGGGCTGACAACAGCTAAAGCGCGGTCACTGTCGGACTGCATATAACAGACAGAGAAGCGCGATGACACAAAGCTGGTATATTATTGCAAAATATGAAGCGATTCTCTATTTACAAAAAATCTATTGATTGGACTAAAGAATGAAAACACTATCACGTTAATAGGTGCTTGAAGAACATTCTGAAAAAAGAAACACAATTATTGCAGTAAATGCCAATCCGTTCCTGATCTATACTCAGGCGATGATCTTAACGTAACTCAGAGAAACTTTAAGAGGAAGCAGCCAGAATGCAACTTGAGAGATGATATCTCTGCACTCTCCGAGGAATTCAAGAGATCAATGAACTTTCTGAGCAATGAAATACGCGACCAGTTTTCCAATATCAACTCGAATATTAGCAACCTTCGCAACGAATTTAATAATTTAGCAACTACCTCCTCTGAAATTCAATCCGAGTTGAAAGAATTACGCTCTGATTTTTTCAATACAAAAAAGGATATATCGATTCTAAACACAAAACATCTAGAATTATCGAAGGTTGTCGAGGAATTGAAGTCATCGGTGGAATTTAACTCTGCGAACATTATTGATGCCGAAAGGCGTACGAAGGAGATGGAGTCGAAGATCGTTACTTCTGCGTCTGAGACTATATATACGCTGGTTAATAGAATAGATCGCCTGGAGCAACAGGCTAGGCAGTGTAACATTGAGATAGGTAACTTGCCGGAAAAACGCGACGAAAATCTAGTGGTTATTTTGGAGTCAATTGCGGCAGCTATTAACATACCTATAGCACAGAAAGACATAGTGGCTATTCACCGTGTTCCACACGCACACAAGGATAATTTACGTCCGAAAAATATTATTGTGAAGTTTACTTCCCGATTACTCCGTGATAACGTACTGAGCGCTTATCGACTGGCTAAAGGTATTACTTCAGATCGTATAGGATTTGCTGGGACTCAATGTCGTATCTATATGAACGAACATCTGACGCTTCGCAATAAGGAGTTATTTCGCAAATGCCGCGACGCTGCCAAAACAAATAAGTTTAAGTACGTGTGGGTCCGTAATGCTACTGTACTGGTCAAGGAGAATGATGATTCATCCACGATCGCGGTCCGTTCAGAGGATGACATTTGTAATAAGTTTACGTCAAATAATACGTCCTAACACGCTGTTGGTTTTTATTACAGAACGATCACTTTATTACATAATGTACCCGTATAAAAATAATGTCTGTTTAATTGTTTGTTTGTCATATTTTCCTACTAACAGCTGTGTGCTTATTTTGCTTTTGTTTGCATTGCGCTGTCTTCAATGTCTCCTTATTTCAGTAGTATCTGTCCCATATAAAAATAATATCTGGTTAAATCTTCATTGGTCATATTTTTTTGGAAACAGTTGTGTGCTTAAGGTTTCAAATACTACAATTAACTCTTCAAAATATTTCCTTACCTCAGTAAATGTAATGTACAATGTTATAGTTAGTGCGTCTTACAATCTAGTCCTGATAACAATCCTTATACTGTTGCTTGAGATTTTTGTAATTTACTGTATCGATTATAACTGCTTTTTAATGTTAATTACCATGAACGTACCGCGTGAGCTTTCAGCGTTGGTTTATTTTAAGTATACTTATGAGTTCCAAAGTGTGTGTTATTTTGTTTTTGGTTTATTTCATGGTACCCTCACATTTGTATATGACATCTCAGTTATGTATGACTCGCGTGTTTCAAGTGTGCTTGAATTGAGTTTCAATGTGAATATTTTTTTCCCTTTGGTTTATTTTCTTGTACCCTCAGATTTTAAAAATGGCTAACGATGGTAAAATATCCATTTATTATCAGAACTGTCGAGGAATCAGGACCAAATTGAATACCCTATATTTAAATATTATGTCGCATGCATATGACGTCATTATCTTGACCGAGACCTGGTTGACGCTAGACATATCTGATAACGAATTTATTGATCAACGCTATTTGGTGTTCAGATGTGATCGTAACCGTTTACTCACCAACAAAAAGGATGGCGGTGGTGTCCTTATAGCCGTATCTAAAGAACTAAATCCCTCTTGTATTTCATTTTTGCCCCCGTTGACCTTGCCCGAACATGTAATAGTTAAAGTTCCCGCGAGAGGCAATAAATATCATGTAATCTGTGCTACTTACATACCCCCTAACGCTGTTGATGATACATACTTAAGTTTTCTAAATTCCCTGTCAGTGTTGTGTGATGACTCTTCTATAGAAAACATTATCTTAACTGGTGACTTTAATTTACCCTCACTTGCTTGGGCAAAAAAGTTATCATACATGGAATATGATGTGAATAACAAACTGACAAACATAACTCGCTTTTTATCAAATTTCTGTTCACAACATGTTATGAGACAATATAACCATTTTTTTAATTCTAGCGGACGCATCTTAGACTTACTTTTTTGTAATACTCATGCAGTCACATTCTCTCCTGATGTCCCCCTTTTACCTGTTGACAACTATCATCCAGCCTTCTATGTACACATTTCTTTCTCTCACCCCACACATATTCCTAAACGTACCGTTGACAACAAACTAAATTATCACAAAGCTAACTATAGCAAAATAAATACTGATATTAGTGACGTGGATTGGAATGCCTTACTTGGTAATTTAACAGCTTGTGAATCTGTTTCTATATTCTATGAAAGGCTGTATGAAATTATAAAATCACATACACCCACATGTCGACCTAAAAATGTTAATTTCCCCAATTGGTTCTCCAAGTCTCTCATATACACCTACAAAAAGAAAACTCAAGCCTGGGTTAGGTGGAAGAAGTATGGGAATTTATGTGACTATGAGGTATTCTCGAGTAACAGGAAAAAATTTAAAAGAGTGGCTGACAGTTGCTATAGTAAATATATTAATGCAATTGAAGACAGTGTTGCTACCAATACTAAAATATTTTGGACGTACGTCGCTAGCCGTAAAACCACAAATAAAATTCCATCCACGATTCATTACAATCAAAGTTCATCCAATGATCCTATTACTATTTGCAACTTGTTTGCTACATTTTTCCAGTCTGCTTATGAGCCCTCAACATTTGACTATAACTCGTGGGAACCACCATCTATAAATGCTGACCACGATGTCTTCCTATGCAAAATGCAACTGTCTCTTGATGAAATACAGAAGGAATTAAAATCACTTGATGCAACCAAGGGTCCTGGGCCTGATGGGATTCCTTCGGTTTTCCTGAAAAACACGTGTGATACATTATGCCATCCTTTGTTTATATTATTTAATAAATGTTTGTCATGTGGTATTTTCCCTGAGGTTTGGAAACATGCAAATATAGTACCTGTTCATAAGAGTGGTTCTAAGCATGATGTCGCGACCTATCGACCTATCTCTATACTATCTGCTTTCTCCAAGCTATTTGAGAGACTGGTACATAATAAACTATATCCTGCTATTCGCGTTGTTTTAATAAAAGAACAGCATGGCTTTGTTAAAGACAGATCTTGCATTAGCAATCTCCTCGTTTTCACGTCCCAGCTGTTTGATAGTCTCGATAATAGACAGCAGATTGATGCGGTTTACACAGATTTTCAGAAGGCATTCGATAAACTTGACCACACACTACTACTTAATAAAATTGCTTACAACGGAATCAGAGGGGACCTTTTACGGTGGTTTATATCTTACATAACTAACAGAACACAAAAGGTGGTTGTTAATGGCTTTGAATCTGGCTCTTTTCGGGTCACCTCCGGTGTACCACAAGGTTCCATTTTGGGCCCTTTATTATTTATTTTATACATTAATGACATAAAACACTGTTTTCAAAATTCAAAATTTCTTCTCTACGCGGACGATTTAAAGGTCTATAAAATTATTTCTGATAAAGTCGATTGTTTTAACTTTCAGCAGGATTTAGATCGTTTCTCCAGCTACTGCTTTTCGAATAAGCTTTACCTAAGTCTTCCAAAGTGTCATGTTATAACATTTACCAAAAAGAAAAATATTACTGAGTTCAACTATCGTCTTGCAAATACGCCAATTAGTAAAGTAGGTTCTCTCCGCGATCTTGGTGTTCTGCTAGATTCGAAGCTGCATCTGGACGTCCATGTAGAAAAAATTGTTAACAAAGCCTACCAAATGTTTGGTTTTGTAATGAGATCTTCCAGGGATTTTCGTCGACCTTCTACCTTTTTACACTTATACAAGTCAATAATTAGGCCTCAGTTAGAGTTTGCAGTACCTATTTGGAACCCTTTTTACGTGAAATATAGTGAAAGATTAGAACTAGTACAACGTAAATACCTTCGTGCTTTGAATTTTAGATGCTATCGGAATAAAATGTCATACCACTTACTTCTTAAAAAGTATGATCTCCTGACCTTAAAATCAAGACGGAAACTTCTGGAAGTGATGACTTTGTTTAATGTGTGCCGCAATCATTTTGATTGTCCGGACTTAGTTAGGAGTCTTTGTTACCTGGTTCCTCGAACAGTTCATCTACGTGAGGTACGCACTCGGCGTCTATTTGCTACTGGCCTCTGTAAGACCAACGCTGGCTCGCGTTCGCCACTACATCGTTTGGTTGAGACATATAACAACGAGTTCAACTCAATCGACATTCTTTTTCTTACTAAAAATGCATTTAGGAATCAAATCCAAGCAACCCTAAAGGATCAGCAAAGTAATTTTAATAACGCAATGCTTAATAATGTACGCACGCAAAATTAGTATCCGTTGTTTATTTATTTTTTTTATTTTATAAATTGGAAAAAAAAAACAGATATCAGTTTTGGGACAATTGACTGTTGTTAATTCAAATTTTATTTGTGTTTCGAATTGACGTATTTCATGTTAAACAAATATCAACTTTATTTTAATGAAAATTAGTTTGATTTCAGAGTGAATAGCACTATTGAGAAAGTTTTTTTTTTTTTTATAAAAATTATATAAAAATGTTTAAAGCTGTAGCGTAAACTGAACCTTGTTATGTAGGAATTAAGGTTATTTTTCCATAAGCTTATATTTGTTTACATTTTTGGCGCAAATGTCGCGATTCTAATTTATATAATGTATTGTATCTGTGTTACTAGCTAGTTATAAATACCTCAAATTGTAATCTGTGGAGAACGTAGTGGGTAGCATAATCGTTTAAAGATGTTTGAATTTAAGTTATTATGACTATTTGTTATTGTGCTACTGTTTGTTCTTCCTTAAATAAATAAAAAAAAAAAAAAAAAAAAATTGCATGAATATTAGTATAGTTTTTAATCGTTAAAATAAACTTTAGAGGTATCTTCGTGACTTTTTTCTATCGTACTAAATTAGTTGTATTATGTTTTCAACACACTATCTAACTAGCATACCTATACCCTGAAGAATATCATATATTTTTCTGATTTTGTTTACTGCAGTGGATCATATACTTTTAGGCATTATAAAACATGCGTTTAGTTCATGTAGTCCCCTTAATATTATAAATGCGAAAGGACCTGTCTCTCTGTTAGCTTTTCACGCGTAAACGGCTGCATGAACGGATGTAAAGGTTTGAAACACGGATAGAACATGCTCTGGGTTAGGATTAGGACAGAGGGTAGGTACTACTTTTTATCCCGGTAGTAGATACTGCAAGTATACTCAAGTTTTTACAAATTAATTATCGTTAATTTTATTTATGTACACACAAAACACTTGGTACTAGAGAACAGTACATAAAAATTATGATGAAAAGCACAAAGGTAGGTACTTACTGGTTATTTTATAAAAAAACATTCAGCAGATCAGAGACAGGAGAGTTTATGAAAGACGTAGGCAATAGGTACAGATAATCCGGGAACTTTATAAGTGTAGAACTTAGCGCTCGTTGGTTTGGCTCTAAGTCCTGGGTTGGTTGATATTTGGTTGATTGGTTATGGTTTGGTTGTTGGTTTAATACCACTGGTTAAATTATACGAAATTATATGGTTTAAAGTTTATATTGAGACTGGTTATAAAATGGTAAATCTAAGCTAAATTAGCACTAAGATGGTTTGATATGGTTTGGTTGAGTTACGCGGTTGGTATCCGAACACGTACTAACTTGGTAATACTTGCGATACATGCATTTATGGAAATGCACGGAGGCAAAAGTGCTGAGCTGTTCGGTTATAAATATTGTACCGAACAATCAGTGTCTGTGTCTATAAGTGCGTATTTTTTCCACTTGGGCTTCTCCCAAGTCTTGAGTGAATAGTTATAGATCAGCGGCACCATCTCTAACCACCAAATGACTACAACCAGATTTAATATTGTATATTGGATCATTGAGTTCCCTTCAAAATGGTTGAGTTGAATGGTGCTGATCCATACGTCATGTTCGTGAACGGGCGCCGTCAGTAGGCACTGGTCATGTCTTAGCTGCCACGGCTTATTTTAATTCCATAATTGTTTTTATCTTTTTATTACGGACGCTTTTAACGTGCACGTCTTTCTACATCGTTCTCACATGTATAATTACAACATGAATGATGTAACCACTCTATTGTAACAATATTTTGATTTAAAAGAGTGTCCATGGAGTTTCTTGCCCGTTCTTCTCCATAGGTACCTACTACGCTTTGGAATGGGCAACTAGCTTCATCTTTCTGACTGACCGACCCCTTGACAATTCAAAAGTGCCTGTAATTGGTTTATTTAAAATAAATGCTTTGAGTTTGAGTTTAATAAAAAAAAAAACAACACTCCTCAAAGAATGCTTGTGGCTCACAAAACGAAATGCCATGTACAGTCGCCAGCACGAAACCGTCAAATTTCTCCAAATTATTTTAAAACTTAAAATGTGAAATGTTCAAAATCGAATGATAAAATTTGACAGTTTGTGGCAACTTGACCTGCTGCTATGTACCTCAGTCTATTTAGTCGCTGGTCATGCGAGCCACGAACACGGCCAGTTTTATATACCATCACGCCTGTTTGCCTGTAGAGTTAGGCAGAGGTGTACATAATTATAGATATACATATATAGTAGGTACACTGTAGTATGGTAGGTAGGTAGGTAGTTATGTTTAAAGGTTCGTGCACACTGTCGTTACACAATGGCACCGCAAGTCACGCGACGAGCGGTGCCTTTGTGTCGCGCTGTCGCGTTGCGCTTGTTTGTGGGAGCCTAAAGGGGGGCGAGCCTATTGCCATCCTATTGCTTTTTTAGATTAAGGATATTTCAAATTGACAATGCAGTCATACAGTACAAAAATCGTTTATTTACCTTACATCTAAGATACATTTACTTATAACAATTTATTATGTAGGTACTATGTTGCATCAGCCGACCACTTTTAATAAATGCTAAATATTTATACAGAGTTGATATGACAGAGGGGCATTAAATTACACTACGTATACTATACGTGTTTAGTATTAATTCGATACGGTATAAAAATAAAAAGCACCAAAAATTAGGTTTTTTTTTTAACAAACTAATTTGCTTACTTAACAGAGTAAAACGCAACCAACCTTTATAATGAAAGTGCTAGTGTGTGTGTATTTATTGCTTCCTTGTTTGCATTGCCATCTTTTTAGCGAAAATATTTGGTTGTACTTGTGACTTGCGTCAGACATAATCAGCTGTTAGGAAAGATACATCGTGTTCAAACGGGGCACAAACTTAAAAAATCATTTGCGACTAAACTACTGTTCCTATTTAATTGATTTTTGGTACAGAGCTTGAAAATGGTACCTAGTATAGACAGTTTAAAGGAAAGGTCCCTCTGTCGTATTAACTCTGTATAATAATCTTTCAAATTATACATAATCACGTATTTTTAGATTAGAAACCTTAACTCTCAATTTATATAGTTGAATTTTCTTTGCAGCTTTGTTTTATAGTGGCCATTAATAAATTCACATACTTTTAAATGTTGACATATTTATTAAAATTGGTCTTTCATGCAACTAACTCCATATTTCAGAAAACCAGATCAGTAAATCTGTCATATCAAGTTATAGCAGTACGAGGATCTATTGGCGCGTGGCCAAAATCGAATCTAACGCCAACATCTTGTTTTTTCAATACATTTCACAAAACAATTTAAGTAAGTTGTAAGTTATGACAAGTTTGTATATTGTACCACTCACCCAAAACATGGCCCCACACTAATCTAATCCCCTTACACACACACACACACACACACACACACACACACACACACACGCACGCACGCACGCACGCACACTCCGACCCACGCAATCTCACACACAGAAACACACACACAATTCCGCTCGCGCGCTAATATAATTTCTAACGTGAAGATATTATCGTGGACGTCCGTGGCATCAAGATAAAACAGGGAAGTAAAATGTATGGAAATAATATGGAAACATTGACATTCTACACTTCAGTTTTGTTATATTCTTTATCTAAATAAATAGGTACTAAGCTGGTCGAATTTGTACAATTTATTCTACTTTGCATAAAGCCTGTAGGAGAAATTTATTACAAATATACAGAGTGTTTTTTCAGGCAATGGCAGCGTTTTAATTCCCCGAATGTATGTGATATAGAATTGCATACAATTTATACACAACTAAAAAAGCTCAATCATTGACTCTTTCTTGTGATTATTATTCATTCGGTCTTATGATTATATTATCATTCATTCGTCTTTATAATTATCATTCACTAAAAGGCCCTTTACAAACAAATACTAACAATTGCGGTGAGGTTATCAGTTCCAGCCCGCATTAATTTTAGATTTTTATATACATAATTACATACAGTCATTGTCAATATAGAAAATCGATTACAAATACCTTAAATAATATTGATTTTCACCCTACTAATTGGCAATTAGGTAATAATTACAAGAATGAAAGATTTCGTTGAATCATTCATTCGTTCAATCACTGAATTCCAATCATTTTGTCATGAGATTTGTTTATTGGCAGTGGAAGCTGTTAGCTTGTTCGACTCGGGAATCGAACGTGTATGTAACTCGATTGTGATTACAACGCGAGTTTTTACAGCTTGATTGACTTTAGGTAGTCCCACTGCAATGCAACCACCTCTCCTTATTATACAGATATATTTTTCTATGTATATTTTTATTTATTTATGAATTTGGCTTTAAAAACTTGCGTTGTAGGCTCGACTTAACTAAATATTTTATGGTTACATTATTTTAAATGCATGATTTGTATTTTTATTTACAATTTTGTAAGTTTTTATATTTACACATTAACCAATTGTTTTTTACATTAATATTGCTTTTCCTTCATTTATATTGCAGCCAACAATCAGGCCTTAGTGAAAACTTATGAGTTTCTATTTGAAATTTGTATGTTTGACTAACCACTCCTACGATTTATGCTAGCCTTTTCTGAGCTCCAGCTCAGGCGGACCACTTTTTGTCAGAAACATAAAATCCATAACATATACGCAAAATTCAAAAGCGATTTCCTCTAAAAGTACTAACAGATATTTCATGGTGTATTTACATAGTATTTTCTAAACCATACTGTTATGAAATAGGACTTTTCTCAAAGTTGCAATCGTTATTTCTATAGAAAAAAGGCTTTTGAATTATGCGTAATTATAAGGTATTTATGCTCACGGCTGTTCACTCGACTTTTGAAAACCTTGACCATAATGGGACTTAGTGTTCTGCCTATAACATATCACTAGCTAGCGAGTCTTGTTATTTAATGTTCATATTATAACATGTGGAAGCTTGTAATATGCAATTTTTCCTACCTACAATCGATTATTAATTGTCTAATTAGTCTGTAAGCTTTCTGTAAAATAAAATAAATAAATACAGGGGTTTCGCAGCGAAAGTTGTATAAAATAACGGGTAGAATCACCCCTTGACGGATGCAGGTGACTAAATCGCCAATCTGTATATGAAGTAATTGGTTACTTCTTACTTAGCTTCGAAGTAACTGGTTGCTCATTTAATTTGGTTGCTAAATAAGTTACATTTACTGAATAATTTTGCGAAGCAGCTGCTTTAAATAATTTCTACAGCTTAAAAATTGCATTGTTTAAAAATTAAATGTGCAAAAAATATTTTATACTATATTTATTTATTTATTTATTGATTTTTTACAAAATATGTACCTACACAATATTATGATACGTTACAAAAAAAAAACGTTCTCCTCTAAAGATATATTCTTTAGTAATTGGTTGCTAAAGTGTTTCACAATATTATCGTAATCATTCACTTTTAATTAAAATATCTCTGTACATTTTTCTTTTCTTACTCCATTAATAATTGTAATTTCTGGTTGCCTGCAACTAGATTTAATAAACAACCATTAAGATCGGCAGTAGCTGTTGTGTAGCACCATTCTTTAATATTTGAGTGACTAATTCCTTTCAGAAGTATCGTAGACATTGTTTCCTCAGACCACAAGTATCATTACACTTTCAGGTTTCACAAACATGAAGTTATGTGGAATTGTATCTGTTCTTCGGCTTAAAAACGTAGCCGTACTATAAACGTTTAAGTAAAACTCAGAAGGATGACTGAAGTCGATAATAATAGCATCGTAGCGAAAGGTTGTTGATTCACAAGTATATCATCGTTGGTTGCTGTACGGAAACCACGAGGTAAACGTTTTATAAGACCACTTGAATCATGGATACTGATAATATGGTTGCTGCTTCACAGATATGAAGTTTATGGTTGTTTAAAAGCGTTACCGCTCTTTATCATCAGCTATAAACACAGCAGTTGTCGAAATTGGTTGCTCTAAAAATCCTCGTCACTAAAATCACTGAAGTTAATGATTACGGCATCGCAGCGCATGGTTGCTGGCTCGAACATATGTAGCTATTGGTTGCTCTATTAGATAGAAACCAATCGGTAAATGGTTCCTACGCCCGTAGGTATCACCGAAGTTGTAGCAAATGGTTGCTGCCTCGCAAATGTGAAGTGAATGGTGGTTTAGAACCGTCCCTGTTGTTTGGCCTCAGCTGCAAGCTTCCGTACGTGCACTATGTAATCTAACATTACCGTTGCGAACGCCGCGTCGAGTACGAACATTGGGATTTTACCTGAAATTGAGATAAAAGTGTATTGAATCACAAACATTCTTTGTGTTTCATGACCGAGTTACTCAAAAAAAAAGTTTGGTTTTTTTTATAGTGGAATTTTAAAAAGTAAAATAAAAGCATAGTTTTCTGTCTCGATTAAATAAAATAGGGTCTTCTTTTTTAACCAATTTTATCTCAAAAACGAACTAGGGTTCTATATTTCTTGTCAGCACCGATAGTGTTGCGGTTCAAATCCTAAATCTAAATGTTATGTGATCCGAAATCAAAGGACGTGGCCATTTTTTCCGATTTTGTTCAATCACACCATTTCTGCACAGTACACTAAACAGTGGCAGGTTTAATATCGGACTTACCTTTAAGATCACAGCACATAAGCCATTGGAAGGTAGTATATGTCTCAATCTTGCCGCCAGAAGTCTGTACCGTTCGCGGCTTCAGGAACCAGCAACCGACTTTATTTTGACCTCTGTAAAACAAAATATAACAATTGAAAGAAAATACATTTATTAAATTGATTTTTCCTGTTTATTTTTATTGCCTCGTTGGTCTACAGTCCGCGCGGAACTAAAGTCCCCGTCACGAGAAGCTATAAATTTTGTAAACACACATTCAGAGGTTTGCAACCTTGGTATCAAATACAAAAAAAAAACAGTTAAAAAAAAAGACAACATTAACAAACAATATAACCTAATCCGCGAAAACAACACAAACAAACTGAGACACATTCGAAACTCGAATGACAGCATTGACAGCGTCAGCGTGAACTTACTTCAAAATGGCGGCCCAAATGTTTACGTTCCATGAGTCAGACGCGTTCCAGTACCACAAAACATTAGACGACAGCGCTTTATATCGCTCAACTATAACCCGACCAACTGAAATTGCTCGTTAGTTTCTTAGTACACGTATGTCACTTTGAGTTGATTGAATTTGGGATTATTTGTTGTTGATTTTAATTGTCGCTACGTAACTCAGTAGAAGTTCTTTATTTACAAAATTTATAGCTTCTCGTGACGGGGACTTTAGTTGGCCGCGCTTTATGAGCGGTGGGACGGAGGGGCGGCGCCGTACTGAGTAATGACAGCAAGCGCCCCCTCCCCCACCGCTCACATACCTAAGGCGCGACCAACTATAGTATAGTTAAAATCTCGCTGCAGACTCGGTCATAAATCATAATCGGAGTAGGGATGTGCGCTAGTTGCGCGCGCTCAAGGCCATTATCGATGATGACTCAGACGAATAATTTTAATTTTCAATTTTTAGTTTTATATATACGTTCTTTTGTTTATATATTTAATATGCTTTGTAGTAAATTTGGTAACTAAATTAAAAAAAATGTGTATTAATTTCTATCACCCATTTATAAATATATAAAACTATCGATATCACTCATCGACTGCAGTAATACACAGGACTACGTGTGGGCGTGGCCTGCCCATAAGGCCCGTGAGTGGGAAAGAGAGCGAAACACTCGAATGATTTATGACCGAGTCTGCAGCGAGATTTTAACTATATTATAGTTCCGCACGGATTATAGTACTCGAAGGCGTGACTGCTGAGAGCATGCCGTCCTGGGTTAGATCTCCTTGTCGAGGAAATTGTTATTGGGATTTTCCATTAAGAATTTCTCAGTGGCAGCCCAGAGTCTGGACATGAACCCGGTTGATGGATCAAAGCATTTATTTAAAATAAACCAATTACAGGCACTTTTGAATTGTCAAGGAGACCGTCAGTCAGAAAGATGAAGCTAGTTGTCCATTCCAAAGCGTAGTAGGTACCTATGGAGAAGAACGGGCAAGAAACTCCATGGACACTCTTTTAAATCAAAATATTGTTACAAAAAAGTGGTTACATCATTCATGTTGTAATTTAAACATGTGAGAACGATGTAGAAAGACGCGCACGTTAAAAGCGTCCGTAATAAAAAGATGAAAACAATTATGGAATTAAAATAAGCCGTGGCAGCTAAGACATGACCAGTGCCTACTAACGGCGCCCGTTCACGAACATGACGCCGATTCATGATAAAGCCTCTTTGCATATTACATTGGATTTTAATGCAGGGTGTGTCATCATCATTCATTCATTATTTCAGCCGAAAGACGTTCAATGTAGGACATAGGACTCCCCCAAGCACCGCCACTTCCACGGGTTCTGTGCTTGTCGCTTTCAGCGGATTCCTGCGGCCTTCACAAGGTCATCGGTAAACCGGTACAAGGTGTAGGTAGTAAAAGACCGGCCATGTGCCAGTCCGACCCGCACACGAAGAGTTCTGTACCACCCTACAATATTTAACATAATTTTTTTTTAAACACCTTTCCTGTATGTTGGACCACTATAATTTTTTACTTTATTTATTTTTATTATTTGTTGTTTTAGCGGCAATAGCAACACACACTCTGTGAAAATTTCAACTGTCTACCTACTACGGTTCATGAGATACAGCCCGCTGACAGATAGACGGACGGACGGACAGTGAGGCTTAGTAATAGGGTTCCGATGGCACCCTTTGGGTACCCCCCTCGCTCAGCTATTATCATAGCAGTTGTCAACATTGGTTGTTTTAAAAAAACATTGTGCTTCATCTCATAAGAATGACTGAAGTTAATGGTTACTGCGTCGAAGCAAATGGTTGCTGGCTTCAAAATCAAAATATTTTAATTCACATAAACTTTTAAGGGCACTTATGAAACGTCAGAAGCTAGGTGCACGGTGCCAATTGGTCGTTCCCTATGGAGAAGAGCCGGCAAGAAACTTTACGGTTACTCTTTAAAAATAAATGGTTATTACAATATTTTCAAAATTACAGTGTCAAAGAGGGGCAATTCCCGTATTTTTAAGACCGTTCGCATTCTAATCTCAGTCTCAATCTGTCAAAATTACAATCAATTTACATACATTTTTGACATTGATTGTCGCTAAAATGAGATTGCGACTTGAATTTGAACGTTTTTTAAGTACGAGAATTGCCCTACTGGTACTTAACAAAAAGCTGGTTTACCTGACGAGGTCTCTATGCGGTGGGTAGCCAGGTACAGTAACGCTGACACCACTGCTGATGTAGCTGTAGGGCTCTGACGTCACGACCTGCCCGTCGCGGGAGAGGGGCGCGGTACAGCGCAGTATAACGAAGTCGCGCGGCGCTATGATGCCGCGACCTCCCCCCGCCGTCACTTGGTAGGACAGGTCTATGCCGGGACCTACATCCTGGAAGAGACAAGGACTTTGTTACTTAGGATTTCTTTTTGAGCTTATTTTTAAGGAATAAATATCACAATTTGACAGCTTTTGTATAGCAAATATGAGAAACTGGCGGTTTATTGTTGAACGGCACGGTTGGTTAAGCGATTGACTGCTGCGCTGCGTGTCGCGGGTTCGATCCCCGCACGGAACAAATATTTGTATGACCTGCAGATAGTTGTTCCGGGTCTGGCCGTTTGTGTATGTGAGTTTAAATGTTTCTAAACGCACCCACGATACAGGAGAAATTCCTAGTGTGGGGCAACGTTTAAAAAAAAAATAACAATTCTTACCTGAGGAATAAATATGACAATTTGACAGCTTTTGTATAGCAAATATGACAAACTGTCGGTTTATTCTTTAGATAAAAAATATCTAGCTTTTAAAAAATCGGGCCATAGAGAAGGAATAGACTAGAATGGAGAAACATGAAGGTAATTTTTTGTATGTCTGGAAAGTCATAGCTTATCAACGTTTGAAAGGACATACAAATAAGTTGCTCGGATATTATTAAATTAATTAAATAACTGATATAGAATAAAAAGAAAGAAAGTAGGTTTAACATTTATTTGGCCATAGTTCATGACACGAAATACAAAATCATCTGCCAGCCAGTTTCCAGGTTCCAGTCTCACCGGATGCAGCTGAATACCAGTATTTTACATGGAGCGACTGCCTATCTGACCTCCAAAACCCAGGTACTGGGTAATACGATACCTCTTGGTAAGACTGGTTGTCAGACTTTTGTGCTTCTGACGATCCGTAACGAGTGTCAAAGATCCACGAATGACGGCTTAACGGGCTTTCCAAGGCACGGAGGGGTCTTCATATGTAAAGATGGTCACCCATCCACGGACCAACCGCGGCAAGCGTAGCTTAACCTGATCGATCGTTCCGTCCGGCTGTTATTACTTAGCCACTAGCCCCACACACGAAATTCAAAATAAAAAAGCGAAATGCTTTAACAACAACAGTGTCCATTTTAGCATTAATACCAGACAGATGCGGCCTTATTACAAAACAAGGTTTTTCTTTTGACATGGTTTAAACCATCGAGCCTGTTTTTGAAATAAGAACATAACTGAAATCGAAATACAGTTCCTTTTACAAAACTGTCAACTTGGTCCGGTCTTAGATTGTCAATTTTGTATTAAGAACTTTACTAAAGTCGGCATAAAGTTCCAAATACAAAAAGTAAATCGAATGTGTAGGTTGGGGCTAAAGTTAGATCGTGTTTTGTAATAAGACGGATGCTGTCTGACGCTGGTTTTCTAATAAACCTTTAGGAACAAGTGACGGATAAGTAACAGTTTCAAACAAAATAGGATATCAAACGTTGATGGAACCATCTTATTAAAATTTAATACCTGGACAGGTCCATCCAAATCTGTGTGGTTTTTCCTCAAAAGACTACAAGACACTAATCTGAGTGATATTTCGTGATCTGACTAAGATGAGTGCCAGGAATTTCTATTGGGCTGTGACCTATGAGTTTGTGTCGGTATTGTTACTCAGAGTATCGAAACGGAGACTTGTACAGTCACGACCACTAATAAGTATACACTTAGCAAAATTGAAACGCGATTTTCTTGTGGAATATTAATTGCAACTATGAAATATGACCTTTTTCATAACATTATAAGTTGCAAAATACTACGTACGTAACCACATAAAATTACAATCAATACAGTAGGAGAAAATCACATTTTGAAGTTGCTAAGTGTATACATATTAGTGCTCATGACTATACGACTGTTTCTATAAAGTTACTTAAAGAAATCAACAACATTTATCATTTAGCCCCAATACTCCAGATTAGGCCAGAGACTGGCGGAAGCGTTCATCAATTTCCCCGACGCGCTAACTCTGGGCAAATATCACCGTTCTACGACCAGAAACAGTCAAATATTGCAAACAGGCCGTTTATCAAGCAAAGCTGTGGGTACGCACCTTTATAAGTTCACTCTTCAATATCGTAGGGTTCCACTCTGGCAGCTTAGTGATATTGTCCTTAAACTCTTCGTATAAAAACTTTGGAGGGGCTTCTACGACACCCTGAAAATTATTTAAAAACATTTTAGATATAAAAGTGTTGTAAGAACAGTCGTTAGATAGAATCATAAAAGACAGTGGGCAAAGTTAGTATAGGATGTTAACCATGAATTTAGCAGATTCTGAATCCCTCTGCGTTGACATTTTTCCTGGGTTTATAGAGGTACGAGGAACAGGGTGTAAAGTTCACTCATACCTCCATAGAAAAGGGAGGATCCGCCGACCAGACGGGTGTCGTGTCTGGTGGGCTACTGCCGGACGATTGATGTCGGGACGTTGTATATATGCTAGTTGCGCGGTAAACTCCGCTTGCGCGATGCAGGATTTTGCGTGACGTCAGTGTGATGCGTAGTTCGTATGTGGCGATGTAGATACCGCTACAGGTTATTAAAAAAAAATGCTGTTCCATACATTTTGACCGCGTAGGTATTGCATTTTTCTATGAAACAGCAGTTTTTTTTTTGATAGCCGATGAAAAGCTTCTACGCTAGAGGGTCTAGAACCATTGGCGGTGGTGATCTCTCGCGTCCGGCCCTGGCCCAGGCCATGGTATGGAGCGAGAGGGCATGGGAAGGCGTCACCTCCTTCTGCGAAGCAGTAATGCTTGCGAAGGCGGAACGCGTGAGGGAGAGGCCCTGGGCGCCGGGAATCCCAGGCCGATTCCCGGCCACCGTAGGCGCGGTCTTGCGGACGGCGAGCAATGGGTAGCTCGCCGTCCGATTAGGACCAGGCACAACGGCGCGTTGTGTTCCATCTGATCTCTCTCCGGTCTTGTCGGATTGCCGTCCTATCTGACTATAAGAGCTGGCGTTAACCAGTCTCCATCAGATGACTATTGGCTTTTTCGCAAACACAAAGAATGAAAGAGAATGAATGAGAATGAATACGATAATCCCGACATTTTTAACATTGCCTTTATTCTGTTTTTTAGAAAACCAATGACGTTTTATTTTTTTCTATTGGATGCTATAGAATGGTTGTAGACCATGGTCTGAACGACGTTTGTTCTAGCAAAACTGTGATTCAAATGTCACCGTGTATAATGAAATGCGCCAACTTAATATTAACGAAACAAGACTGTACATTTAATTAAGATTATGTTGTGTATGACTAAAGACATTGATGTAATTTCATGATATTGTTATGCACGTACTTTCTAGAAATATTTGCACGACTAATAAGTCGAATATAGTGAGACTAAAATTATTTTACCGTGTTATTATGTATGTACCTATATTCTGGCAAATAAATAAATTTCAATTTCAAAAAAGCATACTTACAGTAAATCTATAAACCTTTCCAAACTGCTCGGTCCTCTTGGACTCCACAATGTCTCCTCTAGAGCCTTTCTTCTCAAGGCTCCAGTTTGGCAGGTTCACGATACGCCACGCGTTGTGCATGCTCTCCTGCGCTTGAGTTTTGTATTCGTCTATCTGCGGAGAAGAGGAGACGATGTTGCGATATAATTATAAAGTTTAAATTCGCAATAGGGGTAGGCAGGGGCAAAGGTGTATAGTGGGTAGACCCACATTTCAACATTATTCAAGTCTCGTGTGGTAGATGACTCCGGATTGCTACTGTCAATTTTGTAATGGAAAAACACAATAAAATCAATTTCACCAGTATTTGACATTAAGGTGTCAAGAAACGTTCTGTATTTGGATAGCCGTTATTGTGACCGTTCTTAGGAAGCCGAAGCTTAAGGATCAGCTTGCGCCTGCGACCACTAGAGCCTAGGAGGCAAGATAAGTGGGCTAAAAGCGCAGAGACGAAATGTTTTTACTTCCAATACACAGACAGGAAACTGGATAGCCGTCGTCGATTCGCCCCTTTGCGAAGAGATAATGTAGGCAAAGGAAGCGAGGAAAATAAAAAGGTCAAATAATTTATTTCAAGTAAGCCATTAAAAGGCACTTCTGAACGTCAAAATTTACAAGAAAATTTAATTGATTCTAGTTGCCCTTTCCAAAGGTAGTTTCGTATGGAGAGAACTGGCAAGAACCTGGTCGGTGGGTCTTCTTAGGGGCGCAGTTGTAGGAGTTGACATATACGCTTTGAGGCACTATGAGCAGGCGGCCTACTCTTTTAATCCGTCAACGAGGATACGAGCCCGTTCGAAAGTAGTTCGACACTTAAAAGTGAACCCTAGTCCCGATTAACTAATTTTTCCGAACGGGAAAAAACACATCGGATCCGGACACCCGTAAGGACAACTGTCTAAACGTTTTGTTATACATTTTTAGTTCGGGCCCCGAACTAATCTTATGTCCGTAAGTGATATCTACGGAGTAGGAAACGTCCGTAACATCGGACGACACGGCGGCCTTCGGGATTAGGGAGCAGGCCCCAGCAACGAAAACAAAAAAAGAAGTGTCAAAATATTGCGTTTTTTTTTTCAGAAGTCCACACCATGTTTATTGCAGTGTCGTGTAAACCTTGACCATAGAAACCATTTAGGTTCTGACAAGCATGGCCCTACGACGCACGTAGGCGTAGTCCATGGAGCTCCGAGAAGGGGCTCTTAATTCTCAATGATAAAAAAAAAATCGAAGGCCTATTTTCCGGAAACGGTGTGTCGTAGCACCATGCTTCTCAGAGGCTAAATGGTTTCAATAGACAAGGACCAACTGATACTGCAATAACAACAATATTTTTTTTGAAGTCCTGCGTCTCTTAGTTTACTCCCCAAGAACCTCCATTATTACTCAACCATCCCGATATACAACAATAAAACGGTTTAAAAGACATTATGAATTTTTGATAGGATACCTAAATGATTAATATGCACACATGTTACCAATTATGAAATAATTAAAGATTTCTTTCTTCGATCAAGTAATGGTGAATTGATTAAAATGACTTAAGTATTGATTAGGTACATCGTTATCTTTCATTATTGCATAATGCACGTAGGTATATAATATTAAGTACCAATGATAACTGATAATTAGTGTGATAATGTTTTAATGCTGTATATCAAGGTTATTTTCAGATTATGAAAAATAGGGCAGATTTCAAGGGAGAAATTGTACTCGACCACAGATTTGTCATGTCTTGTCCGAGATAAATCCAAAGCAGTGATTGTACTCGACCACAGACTTGTCATGTATTGTCGGAGATAAATCCAAAGCAGTGATTGTACTCGACCACAGACTTGTCATGTCTTGTCTGAGATAAATCCAAAGCAGTGATTGTACTCGACCACAGACTTGTCATGTCTTGTCGGAGATAAATCCAAACCAGTGATTGTACTCGACCACAGACTTGTCATGTCTTGTCTGAGATAAATCCAAAGCAGTGATTGTACTCGACCACAGACTTGTCATGTCTTGTCTGAGATAAATCCAAAGCAGTGATTGTACTCGACCACAGACTTGTCATGTCTTGTCGGAGATAAATCCAAACCAGTGAATGTACTCGACCACAGACTTGTCATGTATTGTCTGAGATAAATCCAAAGCAGTGATTGTACTCGACCACAGACTTGTCATGTCTTGTCTGAGATAAATCCAAAGCAGTGATTGTACTCGACCACAGACTTGTCATGTCTTGTCGGAGATAAATCCAAACCAGTGATTGTACTCGACCACAGACTTGTCATGTCTTGTCCGAGATAAATCCAAAGCAGTGATTGTACTCGACCACAGACTTGTCATGTCTTGTCTGAGATAAATCCAAAGCAGTGATTGTACTCGACCACAGACTTGTCATGTCTTGTCGGAGATAAATCCAAACCAGTGATTGTACTCGACCACAGACTTGTCATGTCTTGTCTGAGATAAATCCAAAGCAGTGATTGTACTCGACCACAGACTTGTCATGTCTTGTCTGAGATAAATCCAAAGCAGTGATTGTACTCGACCACAGACTTGTCATGTCTTGTCGGAGATAAATCCAAACCAGTGATTGTACTCGACCACAGACTTGTCATGTCTTGTCTGAGATAAATCCAAAGCAGTGATTGTACTCGACCACAGACTTGTCATGTCTTGTCTGAGATAAATCCAAAGCAGTGATTGTACTCGACCACAGACTTGTCATGTCTTGTCGGAGATAAATCCAAACCAGTGATTGTACTCGACCACAGACTTGTCATGTCTTGTCCGAGATAAATCCAAAGCAGTGATTGTACTCGACCACAGACTTGTCATGTCTTGTCGGAGATAAATCCAAACCAGTGATTGCACTCGACCACAGACTTGTCATGTCTTGTCGGAGATACATCCAAACCAGTGATTGTACTCGACCACAGACTTGTCACGTCTTGTCTGAGATAAATCCAAAGCAGTGATTGTACTCGACCACAGACTTGTCATGTCTTGTCTGAGATAAATCCAAAGCAGTGATTGTACTCGACCACAGACTTGTCATGTCTTGTCGGAGATAAATCCAAACCAGTGATTGTACTCGACCACAGACTTGTCATGTCTTGTCGGAGATAAATCCAAACCAGTGATTGCACTCGACCACAGACTTGTCATGTCTTGTCGGAGATACATCCAAACCAGTGATTGTACTCAACCACAGACTTGTCATGTCTTGTCGGAGATAAATCCAAACCAGTGATTGCACTCGACCACAGACTTGTCATGTCTTGTCGGAGATAAATCCAAACCAGTGATTGTACTCGACCACAGACTTGTCATGTCTTGTCCGAGATAAATCCAAAGCAGTGATTGTACTCGACCACAGACTTGTCATGTCTTGTCTGAGATAAATCCAAAGCAGTGATTGTACTCGACCACAGACTTGTCACGTCTTGTCGGAGATAAATCCAAAGCAGTGATTGTACTCGACTACAGACTTGTCATGTCTTGTCGGAGATAAATCCAAACCAGTGATTGCACTCGACCACAGACTTGTCATGTCTTGTCGGAGATACATCCAAACCAGTGATTGTACTCGACCACAGACTTGTCATGTCTTGTCGGAGATAAATCCAAACCAGTGATTGCACTCGACCACAGACTTGTCATGTCTTGTCGGAGTTAAATCCAAACCAGTGATTGTACTCGACCACAGACTTGTCATGTCTTGTCGGAGATAAATCCAAACCAGTGATTGTACTCGACCACAGACTTGTCATGTCTTGTCGGAGATAAATCCAAACCAGTGATTGCACTCGACCACAGACTTGTCATGTCTTGTCGGAGATACATCCAAACCAGTGATTGTACTCAACCACAGACTTGTCATGTCTTGTCGGAGATAAATCCAAACCAGTGATTGCACTCGACCACAGACTTGTCATGTCTTGTCGGAGATAAATCCAAACCAGTGATTGTACTCGACCACAGACTTGTCATGTCTTGTCCGAGATAAATCCAAAGCAGTGATTGTACTCGACCACAGACTTGTCATGTCTTGTCTGAGATAAATCCAAAGCAGTGATTGTACTCGACCACAGACTTGTCACGTCTTGTCGGAGATAAATCCAAAGCAGTGATTGTACTCGACCACAGACTTGTCATGTCTTGTCGGAGATAAATCCAAACCAGTGATTGCACTCGACCACAGACTTGTCATGTCTTGTCGGAGATACATCCAAACCAGTGATTGTACTCGACCACAGACTTGTCATGTCTTGTCGGAGATAAATCCAAAGCAGTGATTGCACTCGACCACAGACTTGTCATGTCTTGTCGGAGTTAAATCCAAACCAGTGATTGTACTCGACCACAGACTTGTCATGTCTTGTCGGAGATAAATCCAAACCAGTGATTGTACTCGACCACAGACTTGTAATGTCTTGTCCGAGATAAATCCAAAGCAGTGATTGTACTCGACCACAGACTTGTCATGTCTTGTCTGAGATAAATCCAAAGCAGTGATTGTACTCGACCACAGACTTGTCACGTCTTGTCGGAGATAAATCCAAAGCAGTGATTGTACTCGACCACAGACTTGTCATGTCTTGTCGGAGATAAATCCAAACCAGTGATTGCACTCGACCACAGACTTGTCATGTCTTGTCGGAGATACATCCAAACCAGTGATTGTACTCGACCACAGACTTGTCATGTCTTGTCGGAGATAAATCCAAACCAGTGATTGCACTCGACCACAGACTTGTCATGTCTTGTCGGAGATAAATCCAAACCAGTGATTGTACTCGACCACAGACTTGTCATGTCTTGTCGGAGATAAATCCAAACCAGTGATTGCACTCGACCACAGACTTGTCATGTCTTGTCGGAGTTAAATCCAAACCAGTGATTGTACTCGACCACAGACTTGTCATGTCTTGACCGAGATAAATCAAACCAGTGATTGGAAAACATAACATCACGCCTGTCATCCCCGAAGGGTAAGGCAGAGGTGCTCCTATAGTACACCCAAATTATTCACCAGTTATGTTTCAGTCGCATATAACAGCGAGCCTTTTTATTTATTGCCATCACCCGGGCACAAATCCACAGTCCAGGCTGCTACTGAGCTGCCCGGGTGTCACCATTGTGTGGATCGCCCGGAGGACACGGTGGAGCATACGGTGGAGGTCTGCCCGGCTTGGGCGGAGCACCGCCGTGTCCTCGTGGAGGCGATCTCTCGCGTCCGGCCTTGGTCCAGGCCATGGTACGGAGCGAGAGGGCTTGGGAAGCCGTCACCTCCTTCTGCGAAGCAGTAATGTTCGCGAAGGAGGAGGCGGAACGCGTGAGGGAGAGGCAAAGTTTGCGCCCTTACGCCCCTAGCCGCCGCAGGAGACGCCCTGGGCGTCGGGAATCGCAGGCCGATTCCCGGCCACCGTAGGCGCGGGCTTGCGAACGGCGAGCAATGGGCAGCTCGCCGTAGTAGGGTAATATTGGGCATTCTATGCCACTGTCGGCAAGTAGCTCGGCTAGTGCGCCTCGCTACACGACAGTGGCATAGTATGCCCAATATTAAACAATCGACTCGACTGTAGGTTAAATTACTGTACTCACCTAGAGATCTTGCGAATTATACCACTGTCCTCCAGTAGCTCGACGAGTTCGCCTTCGCTACGGACAGTGGCATAGAATGCCCAATAGTGAACGAACGACTTGACTCTCTAGGGTATTATTGTACTCGACCAATGATCATGCGAGTTCGCTAACGCTCTGAAGGTACATTTCCAGTATAAGCTGATCTCACATTGTATAGGATTTCCGTACGATGCGAGACCAGCGTAAACTGGTTTTGTATAGCTTGATGTGTAGCCGTGTGTACAAAATGCTCAATAATGAACAATCGACTCGATCAATGACCAGTAACGCGATCAGTAAAGAGGTTACGGTAAATTTATAAATGTTAGCGTACTATATACATTCACTCATTCAATCGGGTCATTACCGACAGTAATCATGAAATTTGTAAAACAACCGCAATCGCTGCATGTTAATACAGTCTGCGACGATTTGTGTAAGACTAGTTTTCGTCATGGGGAATTATTACCTGACTCAGTACGATGTATCATTTGCGGTCCGTCCAATTGTGGAAAAACCAATTTATTGATTGGTCTTCTTATACACGAAAATGGATTAAGATTTGAAAATGTTTATATTTATTCAAAAACTCTGCAACAACCCAAGTACATCTTTTTAGAAAGAGTTTTGCAACTGGTGCCTGGTATTTCCCTCCAGAAATTTCATGGAAATGAGGAAGTACTAAGCGTTCAGGACGCAAAACCCAACTCCGTGATTGTTTTTGATGATGTTGCTTGTGAAAATCAATGTAACATGCGTGATTATTTTGCAATGGGAAGACACAAATGCATTGATTGTTTTTATCTAAACCAAACATATAGTAAAATCCCTAAGCAGTTAGTAAGAGACAATGCGAACTTAATCATACTCTTTAAACAAGATGAAATTAATTTACGACATATTTATGAAGAACATGTCAACACTGATATGACATGGGTTGAATTTCGTGAAATGTGTTCGAAAATATGGAGTGAACCTTTCAATTATGTAGTAATTAATAAGGATTGCTCCAAAAATAAAGGATGTTACAGAAATAAATTTGATACTTTTGTTGTCTTTGATTAAACACTACTGATATTTAAGACCGTTACCCTCGCGATATTATTATTCTTCAAACAACGCTTAATCAATCACCAACTGTTTATTTTTTACTATGGAAAAATCACTGAAAAGACAAATAGTTGATGCTGCAGAAGCTGTTAAGAAGAAAGTGCGAAAGATGAGAGATGTTGAGATTAACAATCAACAAGTACTGGAATCAGTTTTCAAGCCCGTAACAGAACCACTCAACCTAATTGCTAATGTCAGTAAGCAGACTTCTCTACTGCGTAATACAGAAGACGAAGAAACTGAAGTTCCGCTTATCGATAAAACTTTGCAAAAAGATGTTCCTACTAGTAAAGAAAGCAATGTTATCAACGACAATGCAGACGAATATGAATCTGATATCGAAAGTAACTCTTCATATAAATCATTAGATGAAAAAAACCAAGGTTGTGATATGTCATCCTGGTCAGTATCCTCAGAAGCACTGACAGATATTCCGTTCGGTGTCAGAGTAGAGGGCGGGAAATTGATGTTAGGATCTGCTCGTATAACGATCAGCGATGAGTATGTCATCGTGGCTGGACGCAAATACCGAAATACCCCTGGTTTAAAACAGTTGCTGCTGAAAAAGAACGTAGATTTAAGCTTGGTTACAGAGAGTGATATGAAACATTATAAGTCGATGCTACTTGATACAAACGCACATCGACGAGACTATGAGCCTGGTAAACCAATAAAAAGTAATAAAGGACAAAAATATTTACAAATTATTAAACCTCTATTCAAACTACAAAGTACAATTCAGGAATATCAATCGAAGGGAAAAGGACTACCGTTAACAAAAATGTGGAAGAAAAACGTAGATTTTGTATATTGGGACGATCCAAATGAACTGGTGGATAGGTTAAAATTATTAATTGCATCTCGAGATGCTGGTAACACCGGATTAGATAGTGAAATAATATCTATCATTGAAGAATTGCATGAAAGTAAAGTTATAAATAAATAAATATTTTAAAATGTGTTTATTTTACTATCAGCCTCCCGATACAATACACCTTAAACATGAACGTAGACAAATTTGGACACTACATTCACAAAAGAATGCGTTTATCAGAGTTATTTGAGTTTAATGAGAATGCATTGTTAAAATCAGAAAACGGAGATTTTGATTTAAAAACATCAAGACTGAGAGGAATTAGATCTCCAGTAGAAGCAGACGATGCTGTGAACAAAGATTATGTAGATCGATTGAATGCTAATATGTTAAAAGAAGTTAATAATATGATTGGTTCATTGCGTTCTCAAATCATAAAAGACGCAAAGGCTACAGTTCAGGCTGCTTTAAAAGCAAAGATACCTAAGGATTCAACTCATTTGCAAGATAAGTTTTATACTAAAGCAGAGGTAGATAATAAATTACTTCACAAAACTCCGTAATGGCAAAACAGCAAATTGTTAACGAAATACACAAAGCAGCAAGAAAAAATTTCCTTAGACGTCCGGTCATTCTGAAGGGGGTCGATGACTTGTGGCAAGCTGATCTGATGGACATGCAAAACCTGAGAAAATATAATAAGGGTCACAATTACATTTTAGTGGTAATTGACTGCTTCTCAAAGTATGCTTGGACAGAGCCGTTAAAATCAAAAAATAAACTTGATGTTACTAATGCATTTAAAAGAATACTGATTGTCAGCAATCGCAAACCTGTAAATTTACAAACTGATATGGGAACAGAATTTTATAACAACTCATTTCAAACGCTTATGAAGACGTACAATATCAACCATTACTCATCGTTTTCTACCAAAAAAGCTTCAATCGTAGAGCGACTGATTAAAACTCTTAAAAATAAATTATATAAATATTTTAGTCTGAATGGAAACTATAAGTGGTTAGGTATACCGTTAGAAGTTACGTTGAAGATTTATAATAACACAAAACATCGTACTATTAAATTTAAACCAATCGAAGTAAATAAATCTAGTGAGTCAGTTATAAAAGAAAATATTAAAAAAGCCTTAAATCATGTAACTGTTCGTAGAAAACCTAAGTTCAAAGTAGGTGACTTTGTTCGTATTAGTAAATACAAACATAATTTTGAGAAAGGTTATACACCTAATTGGTCAACTGAAATATTTAATATAAAAAAGATAAATCATACCATACCAGTAACATATCACATAGAAGATCAGCGAAAGCAAGCCATAATGGGAACCTTTTACGAGCAAGAACTTCAAAAATCTTACTATCCTGGTATTTATTTGATAGAAAGGGTTTTAAAAAGAAAAGGAACAAAAATGTTTGTAAAATGGTTGGGTCTAAACAACGAAGAAAACAGTTGGATCGATAAAACTGCAATAGTGGGTTAAAATAATTATATAACAATTACTTCTGCATTCTTTCTTTCATTACATTTTGGACAATGCAAGGAGGTGAACTTGTTAATACGTTAATTAATAATCTACCGTTCGAACTTCATTTACCAGGTTACAATTATTGCGGTCCGGGAACAAAGCTCCAGAAACGTTTACTACGAGGTGACCGAGGTGTTAATAAGCTAGACGAAGCTTGTATGCATCACGACATTGCATATGCAAACCATACAGACTTACCCAATCGTCACAAAGCTGATTTACAACTACTAAATATGGCTAAACAAAGACTTAAATCGAACGATGCTGGGAAAGGTGAAAAACTTAGTTCATGGTTAGTGAGCAAAGTTATGAAAGCCAAACTGAAATCTGGTTCCGGCGTTAAAACTTTTAAACATTTTGTGTCAAAAATAAAAGCAACAATAAAGAAACTGAAGCCAAAGGACGGTAAAACTTTAATTAACGCTGCTTACTCAGCAGCAAAAAAAATATTTCCAAGTATTCAGAAAATTCGAGTACCGCGAGTGATACCCTTACCAAAGACTGGAGGTATTCTACCTTTAATTCCTATTTTTGCGGGCTTATCAGCTTTAGGAACTTTAGCTGGTGGTGCGGCTGGTATTGCAAAAACTGTAAATGATTACAAAGCAGGTCAGCAAAATTTGCGAGAAACACAACGACATAATAAGGCTATGGAGTCTTTAAAGTTAGGCCAGGGATTATACATTAAGTCACATAAAAATGGTAAAGGTTTATTCGTAAAATCTTCAAAAAACTGAAAAATAAGCTACCTAATCGTCCTCTAACTAATGTAGACATCCAAAGGCATGCACGCGACATCCCTCACTTTCGTGGCGTCTACATGAAGGATCAGTTACCAAGGAAGTCAAAACGGATTGAATGTGCTATCGTTAACTTGGACGATTATAAGAACGAAGGAACGCATTGGGTAGCTTATGTAAAAGTATGCAATTATTGTGAATATTTTGATAGCTTTGGAGATTTGAAACCTCCAATAGAATTAATGCGCTATTTCAAGAATTGTAATGTTTTTTATAATTATACAAGATATCAGAAATTCAACACAGAAAATTGTGGACACTTATGTTTAGAATATCTGCGGGCTTTTTGGAATAAAAACGTATAAACTTTATGCTTTTCTTTTATTTGAATCATTTGCAAGATGTCACTCACACTATCGATAACTGGAAACTCGTCAACTTTATCTACTTACTATCCTAATACATTGCAACTATATGGACAATATGAGTGTGCGTTATTGCATTTCTCAACATTTAATTCTATTCCAAACATTGACAAAACGAATAATAAGTTCTATTATGGTTTCAACGATGTTATTGAAATACCAGATGGTACCTATGAATTGCAAGATATTAATGATTATTTAAAATCTGAAATGAAAGATGCAACAATCAAACTACAGTGCAATAACAATACTTTAAAAACTACTGTATATTGTACAAAAGACATAAATTTTAATAAAGAAGACACTTTCAGGAACTTGTTAGGGTTTAATAAACAAATCTTGAAAGCAAATAAATGGCATGTGTCACAGGTTCCAGTCAACATTTTACCTACAACAGTGATCAGGATCGAATGTGATATTGTAAGTGGCTCGTACACAAACGGAGAACCGAGTCACATTATCCATGAATTTGCACTCAACGTACCACCCGGATATAGGATTATAGAAATCCCGAAAAACGCAATATACTTTCCAATCAACCAAAACAACATTAGTTGTATACATATCAGACTGTTAGATATAAATAACCGCTTAATAAATTTGCGCGGTGAAGAAGTGCAGCTGTATTTGCATCTGAGAAGAAAAAATGATTGACTACAATAAATACGTGCATCAACAAATCAAAAATATCAGTTCCACTCAAGCTTCCAGCCAAATAAGAGCTCGCCCTAAGAAGAAAATAAAATTAACTAAAGACAACAAGACATTCCTCAAAGCGATCGGTTTGCTAAAATGAATATCTTAGACGTTTTATCCGCTCCATCTTACGACAATACTGTTGAAGGAATCGAATTTCATTCTTACAAGCCCTACGTAACGAGTTTTAATAGAAACGATGAAATCCGCATACCTATTAACCAACAGGACTTGTATATACTTCCATCAGCTAGTACCCTGTATTTGGAAGGAACTGTTATCGTTAGCAAAAAGGATATGAAAGAGAAAGCCACTAGTGTTCATTTTACTAATAATGCTCTACTCTACTTGTTCCAAGATATAAGATACGAGTTGAATGGAGTGGAAATTGATAGAATTAAAAATGCCGGCATAACTAGCACCATGAAATCGTTAATATCAATGAATGAAAGTGAATCAAAGATATCCAATGCATGGGGCTGGAATATCGATGGTATAAAAAATATTAATGGGGGTAGTTTTTCCGCTTCTATACCCCTCTGTAACATCATGGGTTTCGCGGAAGATTTCAAGAAAGTTGTGATAAATAGTAGGCACGAACTGATATTGCTACGAAGTAACACTAACCTGAATGCTGTCAAACTTAACACCGGTGAAATTGTAGACGACGTTCAGATAAATAAAATCATCTGGCGTGTACCGCATGTTAAAGTGTCCGACAAAGAGAAAATAAGTTTGCTGAAACTGTTAGAAAAAGATCGACCACTTCAGATGATATTCAGAAATTGGGATCTGTATGAATATCCAGCTTTACCTAAAACTACAAAACATACCTGGTCTATCAAAACTTCCTCACAAATAGAGAAACCAAGATACATAATTATGGGCCTGCAAACAAATAGAAAAAACAAATCAAGTTCTGACATGTCCCAGTTCGATCACTGCCATGTTCGTGATGTAAGAGTATACCTAAATTCAACTTACTTCCCGTATGAAAACCTAAATATAAGTTTCGCGAACAATAGAATCGCTTTATTATACGAGCAATACATCAGATTTCAACAGTCTTATTACGGACGTCGCCCGGAGCCCTTATTAAGTGAGAAACAATTTAAGGATTTGGCGCCGCTATTTGTCATTGATTGCTCTAGACAAGCTGATAATGTAAAGGCAGGTCCTGTTGTGGACGTAAGAGTGGAAATTGAGAGTGATTCGGACATACCGGATCAAACTTCTGCATACTGTCTTATATTGAACGACTGTATAATTGAGTATAAGCCGCTGAGTAATACTGTGAGAAAAATATCATGAATCCTAATACTATCATATTAGATGTTCAAGGGTTTAAAGACCTGTGCAATAATTTTATAATAAAAGAATTAGCTTTTGCTGGTCGTGATTATACGCAAACATTTTTAATAAAACCACCATACTTGTTTAAATACTTAACAAGTGATGAAAAGAGACAGGTTAAATGGTTGGAAAGAAATAGAGGTATTTATTGGAATGAGGGATATATTGACTATAGAGAATTTCAACGAATAATCGTTCCATATCTAGAAAATAAGGAAATAATTGTAAAAGGTTTGGAGAAGGTGAAGTGGATAAAGGATCTTTGTGTGAATTGTAAAGTATCAGACCTTGATGAAGAACAATGTCCTAATTTCTCTGCTTTGCATAAAAAGTACTGTGAAGGAAAATCTAATTTTAATTGTAATAAACATCTAAAGCATTGTGCGCTTAAAAATGTGCTTTGTTTAAGGAAGTATTTAGAATGGGCATAAAATGTATACTTACCTACTTTGGTTATTCGGTTTATAGGTTTTTAAATAAAAATCTCTCATAATGTAAATATGATTTTATTTTGTTATATACCCCCACACTTCTCCAAATAACACAATTACGCATACACAATGAACATACATATTATTACACAATTACAATTACAACATAAATACGAAATTAAATTAAAACATCTTAATAAAGAAAAAAAATATAAACTAAGTACACTATACCTCCCCAACTAGTTACACAAACGGTTATTAAAAATCAGTATCTATTAATGATTTTGATATTTTCTTAACTAAAGACTCAGTTTCGTCCATGACACTGTCGATAGCATCTTTCACAATATATTGAGCATTTATAATAACGTTCTCACTGTCACTATCACTGTCTATGGTTTGAGGATTGTTATTACAGAGATCTACGACTGAAATTTTTATTAATTTAATACCTCGTCGCTGTAGTCGACTCATAACGAAGGATTTGGTTGGTTTTTGCTTCTTAGACTTTTCCCTGCATCGTTGTTTTGATTTTTTTTCTTTCGTGGCTTGTTTGCTGTGTTCGGGTTCGCTACGAAGCATCTCAGAGAATCCCTCGTAAGGGTCCTGAGCATACTGGCTGAACATAGTCTCGGATTCAGAAATCTGGAACAAAATATAGACACAATATAAAACACTAACCAGTTAGTATAGCGCTCGAAAGCGCTTCCATTCATTCATTCCAAGAGTTTCCATCGAGGAATTTTTCAAAGACAGCCTGGAGTCTGGATTTGGTTCAGATTCGTGACAATAGGCCCTAAAGAAATATAACTAGCACTATTACACCTCTACCAAACGTAATGTTATGTTTATGATTATTAAGAATGCTGGGAACACAATCTTTAGTTACGAAACAATATAAAAAAATAAAAACGAGTTAAAAATATTTCACTTACCGACATGATTACGATGCACTCTAAAATAGTAGGTACTAGTACTTCAGGCGAGTAATATTTCGTTAATGAGCAAACAATTAATTATTTATACTGTTACGAGTACGTCATTAAAGAATTTAGAACGCGATAACCATAAAAATGTTAACTAAGCATTTGTGTCTCCAAGCCGAGGGTATTGAACTGTCGGGTGTTGTGTTCTGACGAACAGCGTTATGATCGTATTACTTACTTGAACGTTAACTCTTTGAAAATCAACCTTAGTGTAATGCGTACATATTGCAATTTACGTTGTTGACAGTAATATAGGTGCATGATGAAACTTGAGCCTCGGTTTGATTTCATTTTATTTAACCGACTTTAAAAAGGAGGATTCCTTAAAATAAATACCTCGTAAATTAAACAAGTGAGTTGTAATCATTTAAATTTTATTTATGTTTTTACAAAACAGTAAAATTATTAAAACTAAACCTGAATTATATTTATCATACATTAATTAGTTAAAAGACTATTTTCTAAAACTAGGGTAAGGTTATTACATAATTATACAAGTAAATGTGATTAATTATAAAAAAAAATTATATAAAACTATAATATTTATTATGAAACATTCTGAGTCTAAAAAACCACATCTTCATTCTTTAAAATCGAAGAGTGACCCCATGCTCGCGTTGATATTCGATCTACAGATATCGATCGTTTGTCGTCATTGCTAGATAAGACAATTTTGTTGACGCTCCGAGTAAATATTTCATGCTTTATTGATTTAAACATAACATTTTTTCTACGCATAACTCCACCATTAAATAAAATATTTTGATAATCTGTTATGTTCAAGTCCCTGACTACGCACGATTTTACTCCCTTTGCTTTTTTAATGATTTTATTGGGAGTTTTTATAGAGTAAAGTTTTGATCTCAAACCAACAAAATCAGATATATATTTTCCCTCCATTTCATCTTTGAACAGACCTGGTACTTTTTTGTTCAGTAATGGTATCTTAAAATTATTTTCAACGTCATAGTTACTCGTGTCAAAATATTGCAAAAAATTATACTTCAAGTCATGATAAAAATCATTAGTGAATATTTTATAGACAAATGAATCGGTATCTGTATAACACAACTGCACTCGGTCTTTATAAAAAGGCTTTACAATATTATAATGAAAATCATACATATGTGACTTAGAAAGTTCTAATACAGTGAATCCAATATAAATAGGTTTATCTAAAATAATTTGATCGGGTTTCATTTGTATTGCAACTAAATTTTCAGATAGAATAGAAGCACTATGGAAATAGGGGTTGGCTACAAGTCTCTCGGCAGATATTAATTTCTTGGTTCGATTAGATTGGTCGTACCATTGATTGACTAAATGAACGGTTACACGATTTTCAGTATTTTCTAAAGTCTTGCCAAAAACACTGTTATTCAACAACTTAAAAAAGTCTTGTTCGAAGGAACTTTCTGCTTTTTGTCTTAATTGAGTGTTTAATTCTATGTACTGTTTCAAATATGGACTCTGTCTGAAAGTAATAGCTCTGTGAACTTTACGTAATATTAAACCGTGTTCTAAACACTTTTTTAAATGAACGTAATGTATGACATATTTGTACTTATTATACAAATTTGCAATTAATTTCTTTGTTTTACCTCCCGGGGGTACACATTTCTCAGGACAAAATGGTAAGTCATTATGATGAGTGTGTAAATGATCAGGATACAAAAGATCAACTTCTAATATGAAGCCCCATTCAGCGTTATCCTCAACATTTTCAACACGAAAATTAGTTAATTCATTTTCACTGAGAAATCTAAAACTAGAATACGGTAAATACTGACACATGCTAAAGCCATAGAGATTATTACAATCTAGATATACTATAAAACACGGAGGCTGTGATGCATTATATTCTGGCATGTATTTATGATTCGCTTTTGCATACCGATGGGAACACATGCACAAACCCCCTCTTATACCGCTTTGAATCATTCTGACGATAGCCAAGTCCGACACGAGTTCTAATTGAACACCTGTTTTTAGCAACATTGCATCGAAAGATAAACTAGGTGCAGTTATGTAAAACGCCGGATCGAGTTTGTAATATTGTTTACAGGTTTTTCGAAAATTTTGAAATATGTCTGTCAACAAAAGCACATCTGTTTTTAAGTATAGATCCGTATACTCGCCTAGGTCATTAATATTGAATTCAGACCAAACAGTCTGAGCGTGATTATAATCTTCATCGCTAATATCTTCGTTGGTCAAGGAATTATGAAAACAATACTTAGATGGTAATGATTTTTGTTCGTAACATTTCCAATCGGTCATATAATCATACGGATATATACCTTTACGAGTCAGCAAATTAAATTGTCTCTCATTAGAAAAGTGAGATCGAAGATTAACAAAATTTTCTAATTGCAATGTTTTAGCAAGTTTGTCTAAACTTGTTCCTAAAAAGTTGAAAGAATCTAAAAACCTTATTTGTATATACTCGTTATCAGCAGTAGGAATATACTTTGTAAATGCTGTATATTTTTCCTTGTTCTTGGGTATTATTTTTATTTGTCCTGGAATTTCGCCTAACTTTTTTATAAATAAATGACAATCGTAGCCAGATAAGTTATGAAAAAATATTGGAACGAATTTCGGTACTTTATGTTGCAGATTACAGTGTCGATGAGCTGCGCCTCGGTATCGACCTGTAATATGACAGTGATCTCTTACTCTATCGGTCAAAAGTAAATTTTCACAAATGTAGCACTTAACAGAGCGTTTAAAATCGAGAGCATCTTCCTCTGTGAATATCATAGGCTCGGTTTTGGACAGAATTCTATGTATTTCTTTAACATCTTCAGTCAGAAAATGTACAAATTTTGAAACACAATCTTTTCCGCGATAACTTCTATATCCGTCAACCCTATCATTAAATGATGATACTACATTATAGGCGAACGCGGACGGCACGTGGCGTTGTGAGTATGACGTGTTGGCGGTATTGAAATCATCGCCGGAAATCGGATCGAGTAATGTTTCGAAATCAGCATAAATGACGAAAGGAATGTTTTGTTTCCTTTCGTAATTTTTAAATTTTAAAAATGATCCCTGTTCTGGTAAAACGGTGACAATTCCCCCACACAGGTGTGATTCAATTTGGCTGTGCGTTGGAAAAAACAATAAGCATGTTTCACAGAAGTATAGTTTACCATGATGTTTGGTCATCTGATTTCTGACTAGACGAGGCAAATCTTTGATAAGACAGTAATGAGAATTAGTGTTATTTTCTAAAAGCAACAGATGGATACTCTTAGATTTATTATTCGTTGATGTATACAAAGGTCCAATGATTGTCTTATCATTTTTTAAACCATACACGAATATATTCAGAAAGGGATTATTTTTCTCAAAGACAGCTATGTCCGAAAATGTGATTGGAAATGTCAAATCATCAATATTCAAAACATCCTGGAAGTAAGGATAAGACGAAACTCTGTCGGGATGTCGGGTTGCAGGGTACAAGGCCGCTACAACACACCATAAAAAGCAATACTCATCTTTGTTTCGAATGTTTAAACAAGCTCTTTTATTTTTTATACATTTAGGCAAAGTTATAAAATTTGATCCGCCGAGAGGTTGATATTTATTAATATTTATTTCTAAATGAGAATTGCACAAAAATGTCCAACCACTATCTCTCTCCTGAAACTCTTCAATTTTGTTTAACAGTAAATCAACTGTTAATTTGTAAGTTAAATCAAAATCGTAATTAAAATTAATGATAATGTTTTTCGTAGCGAATGATTTCAGTTCCTGTTGATCATTTTTAAACATAAGAAAAAAAGAAAAAAGTTCAAAGTTAATTTTAACAGCAGTATGTTTTTGTAGTGATCGATCTATTAGATTTTTAACTTGTTCACTTATATTATGGAGGAACACCTCAGGGATTTTTTTTATTTGTTCGCTAGTTGCAATGATCTTGTAACTTACGATTCGAGCTTTAAACGAAGAATTAATCATTACAACGTTATCATAAATAGGGGACGCGCTTTTGTTTTTATGAACATTGCTACGTAAATGACCCGTCCATCGTCGATTATCTACAAATACTTTGCAAACCGAACAGTGGGGCATTATTTTACTAATTGAAATTAATTATCACCCAATATAGACGCTAAACTCGAAATGAAACGATCTTACCCTCGTATATCGACTAATACACACATAGGCAGAACACTGACGGAATGTTAGAGTTATCGAATTGTTGAATCTGGACTAAGTCTGCATACGTCTTCTAGTTTGATGATTACTTATTCCCTAAATCTGATTAGGTGTCAATGTATTTCTGAAAAAAGAAAGATCGGTTAGTACTTACCTATTTTCAGTGAAAATCAACATTTCAAACGAAAATAAGAAACATATTCAATAATTACCTGCTTGCAAATTAGGTACTTAATGTTGTACACAAATGTTCCAATTTTATGTAGTCCAAATGTATATTGTTGAATCTGGACCGGGTCTGCATACGTCTTCTAGTTTGATGATTACTTATTCCCTAAATCTGATTAGGTTTCAATGTATTTCTGAAAAAAAGAAAGATCGGTTAGTACTTACCTATTTTTAGTGAAAATCAACATTTCAAACGAAAATATGAAACATATTCAATAATTACCTGCTTGCAAATTAGGTACTTAATGTTGTACATAAATGTTCCAATTTTATGTAGTCCAAATGTATATTGTTGAATCTGGACCAGGTCTGCATACGTCTTCTAGTTTGATGATTACTTATTCCTTAAATCTGATTAGGTTTCAATGTATTTCTGAAAAAAAGAAAGATCGGTTAGTACTTACCTATTTTTAGTGAAAATCAACATTTCAAACGAAAATATGAAACATATTCAATAATTACCTGCTTGCAAATTAGATACTTAATGTTGTACATAAATGTTCCAATTTTATGTAGTCCAAATGTATGTCAGATCGACATTCACTGTCAATCCATATAATTATTTTTTAAATGATTATAGGATTTACACTCCGAGCGTCGTGGCTTTGAGATAATGTCAAATTAATTTTTAGTTTTTGACTTTTAAACGTTAGGTACTAACTAACGGAGTATTCGTTATTGACTACCTAGTCATACGACCAATTTCCGATAAATCAATAAAATATTTGATTGAAATAATTGTTATTGCGTAAAACATTACACGTGTAACCTTATTTCTTTTTTTCTCGTCAGCTAATTCACAACAGTAAGTTTTTTTAGTCAAGGTTGTCACACATATTAAGGTATGGATAAGTATCAGAAACTAGGTACACTATCACTAAATAAATAAAATGTAGTCTAAAGGTTTCTAACCTTATGAAGAGAATTTAATATTAAGTTCATTTAAAATTTGTTACTGTTACAAGTGAACTTATTTCCTGTAGGTACCTACTTCACTCGAGCGTAAAAGTATCACAAGTAAAACTAGGATGTATCACATGATAAATACCAATCTTATGATTTTCTCTAGATTGTCAAATAATTAAATTACGTGCAAGAATATTCCCTCCAAAACATTAACCAGTAGATAAGTTATCTACTGGTTAACGTTTTGCCAACCCTGAGTCGTTTCGCTGTGTCGTCATTCGATGCTACCTGAAACATCCTTAGTCTACACTTTTTGAACAAGTATAATGCGTCTAAGAAAAAAAGTTGTTTTACACAACATTATATGAACGGTTGCAGTAATTTTTAATATAGTGAATTCTCTTTCGTTTTCTGATTTATAAGCTACATGTTTTCGAAGTACTCGGTACAAACTAACCGAAGTCTACAAGTGTGGAAGTAATCTTCAAGAAGTGCTCTGCGATCCTGCTGCATTATCCTGTCAATATCAGTGTTGATTGCTAACCGCTGCCTGCTGCCGTCAGTCACTACGCCAGCTTTCATCAGCCTGCCATATCGATTGGACATAATTGGAAAATGTAAGTATAAAACATTCCACTAGGTTCATAGTTCAGAGATCTGACCGATGTACTTATTGTAATAATTATGTTTGACTAATTTTGTTGTATCTTTATTTCAGGTCTGAGTCTGAGTGCGAGTACTTTCAACAAGAAGTTCCGATCATCGATCAGAAAACGAAACGCAGCCGCAAACCGTCTGCGGACAACAATAGGAAACGCAAGTCGCACCCACCATCAACGAATTTAATTCGTACGAGGTAAAAAAAACTATTCAATAATTAAGTTCACCACACCAGTTAAAAATAATCAGTTATTCGTTTATTGTTACAAGTCTGCTTACTATGAGGTATCACTTTATAAGTGTCTGGATATCTATTTATTCGTACGTCTCTCATACTCTGCAGGTACCTATTTTGACTGAGTGTGTATTTTTTCCTGTGTGTATCTAAATTGTAAATGTATCCTGTAAGTGCATGATGAACTAATAGAAGCTTTTTGTTGTTTCAGTACAAAAACCGATAATGATGTATTCGCTATCAGTAAGAACTACGGGTCTGACACCGTGCTCAAAGACGATTCATCGAGTACATGTCTAACATCATTCTTCGTTAACCGAGTCGCCAACGGCTGCGAACGGCGAGCAGCGAGCATCAACGGAGAGTACTACATCGACTGCAAGGTGTACAAGGCTGACGACGCGCGCCGCACCGACTCCCTAGAGCTGTGGAAGAAGGCGCTTGTGCGACTCAAGTTCCAGACCGACGCGAATTCGCCTCAGTGGCGAAAACTACAACGTGCAATCGGTAGATACGTTATTTCCAGAAAAACCAATGTTTTACGAAAAATAAACCTACCTAATATGTACCTACTTACATTGTTTTTTTTTTGCAAATCCACTTCAAAGCAGTGAGTTAACAAGTCGTTTCTAATATTGAACCGCAGGTCAAAACACCAAGTCGTTTCGTCCCACGAAGCGCATTACAAAAACAACAAGTCGTTTCGTCCCACGAAACGCATTACAAAAACAACAAATCGTTTCCACCGTTGAAGCGTTAAAATCATCAAGTCGTTTCTAACCACGAAACGCATGTCAAAATGACTAAGTGAAATCTTTATCATTGATCGTGTCAATAGTTGTCACCACTGTCCAAAGCGAATCAAACTCGCCTAGCTACTGGCAGCCAGTCGTATAACTTGCATGATCTTTGTACAAGTACAGTAATACCAGTCGTATACTATGCCACTGTCGTGTAGCGAGGCGCACTAGCCGAGCTACTTGCCGACAGTGGCATAGAATGCCCATACCGTCATCCGCAGCGAGGCGAACTCGCCCTGCTATTGGCGGCCAGTGGTATAATGCGCAAGATCTCTAGGTGAGTACAGTAATTTAACCTACAGTCGAGTCGATTGTTCAATATTGGGCATACTATGCCACTGTCGTGTAGCGAGGCGCACTAGCCGAGCTACTTGCCGACAGTCTACAGTCGAGTCGATTGTTCAATATTGGGCATACTATGCCACTGTCGTGTAGCGAGGCGCACTAGCCGAGCTACTTGCCGACAGTGGCATAGAATGCCCAATATTACCCTACTCGCCGTTCGATAAGGACCAGGCCCGGGTCGACGGCGCGTTGTGTTCCACGCGAGCCTCAAAGAGATGTCAGCACCAATGACGGGGTTTGCTAGGACCGATGCCTGCTAGGGTTGCGGAAAAGTCCGACAGGGATACCGTGGCCCCTGGCACAGGCAACTGAAGGAACACGGGTGGGTTTTAGTCAGTAAGAGTCTGACACGCCCTCCCACTCTACCCAGAGCGGGAGAAGTTATTTGATTATTTCCCAACATAAAAAAAGGCTGCTACTGCGAAATTCCTGTTGGAAAAAACCCAATAATACTTTGCCCGACCTGGAAATCAACCCCAGGACCACAGGAAAATTAAATATTCGTATATATATATAAAAAAAAATTAATAACAATCAAATTCTCCAACTGGCTATCTATCATACCGACTAAGAAATACCGTTTCGATCTATCCCCATTAGAGTTCAGAGACGCACTTGCGTTAAGTTACCACAGATTACCAGTATCTATGCCAAAATCATGTGATGGCTGTGGCAGCAATGAATTCAACGTTGATCATACGTCGTCATAATATAATATAATATGAGACAACATCCACACAAGGTCTTCAGGTACCGAACTAGGTAGAACCTGTACTACGGGTAACCTGATGACTGATATACATACTTATATACATATACAGACCCAGACACAGGTCAAACAGACATGTTCGTGCACACAAATGTTTGACTTGTCCGGGGATCGAACCCGGGACCAGCGGCTCAGAAGGCAGGGTCTCTACCAACTGCACCAACCGGTCAGTCAAATAATAATAATGAAACTAGAGATTTATTTTGTGACTTGTCAACATGCATGGGGAAACGTAGTCAAAGAACCAATTATCTCCGAAGGAGACTACGGACTACGCGGAGACCTTTCTTGCCGGGGAGTTTGGGATGCTCAGAGGGAGGCGTTATTTGATATCCGTGTCGTAGACACTGACGCTCCTTATATTTGACTCCCTGTCGCCTAAGTACTTAAATCCACCGAAGAAGAAAAAATAAGGAAATCTTCAAACGCTTGTTAATTGCGACATACTACATTCACCCCCTTGTCACATCCGTGGACAGTCTTCGTAACCTTCGTAAAACATCTTGGAGCTGCAATCGCTGACCGCTGGAATGGGTCCTATAGCGTGGATTGGCTAAGATCAAGAATTATCATCTCAATGATCCGTGCCACTATCATGTGCATTCGCGGCACAAGGCATAAATTTAAGCCAATAGCCAAGTTATTCGGCTTCGACGATGGAGCAACCCTACCTTTTTTATTTTTGTGATGACGCAGAAGGAAGCTGCGGAACGGGAGAGGGAGATCTCGACTCCCTTCCCCGGCCGCAGAAGGCGCACCGGGCGCAGGAGAAGGGCGGACAACGCCCTTTTCCGGCCCCCATGAATGGGTCCAGGGGCGTGGGACTTGGGGAAGTCCTCGCCCCCTATTTGATGGACCCGAGGCGAAGGCGCGCGCGGGTGTCGGCGCGCGCCTCTGAGGCGATGCACGGGGTAGTTAAACACCTCACTACCCCGTGCAGGAGACGAGGCCCGGACAGACCGGGCCAGCACTAGTGTGGCGCTGCGGAAGAATTTCGATTCCCGCGGCCCCGCGCGCACGTGCGAGGAGACACCGGGGTGGTTTTAGCCGGTAAGAGTCCGGCACGCCCCTCCACCTTTTCCCCAGGCAGAGGTAGTCCATGAGGATTTCCCCCCGTAAAAAAAAAAAAAGCCCTGCCTAGAGTAGACTGATTCGGATGCGGCCGACGAACTGACAAGACGTCGATTGCAATAAATAACGATGGATAAATGAGCTTATTATATTTCATTAATCAATAATTTGACAGTACTATAGTTATTCATTATTTTGCATTGTATTCTATTAATTAATAAAGATGATTTTGGCTAACCGTTGAATATTAGGTAACAAGATTTATATGTACATACTACATAGACACTATCTTTGGTAAACATGTTGACAAGAAAGCGGTAAGGTAATAATCCCTAGCTTACATGTATAATTTCAACATGAACGATGTTACCACTATTTTGTAACAATATTTTGATTAAAAAGAGTGTCCATGGAGTTTCTTGCCCGTTTTTCTCCATAGGTACCTACTGCGCTTTGGAATGGGCAACTAGCTTCATCTTTCTGACAACCGACCCCTTGACAATTCAAAAGTGCCTGTAATTGGTTTATTTGAAATAAATGCTTTGAGTTTGAGCTCATCATTTAGAAAATTTCATGCCTATTTACCTAAATGTAAGTATTTTAGAAGAAAATTACTCTTTCACGAGAACATACTCAAATGAAATACTTACAGGGTGTTTAAATGATTATACAGGGTTAAATTATTATACAGGACGGACATTTTGTGATTTCCAGTAATGACTTAACCGATGTAGCTGCAGAAAAAATCTAGAGATTGCCAGGATTTTTTTAAGATATTGCAAACTGTCTCCACTGGTCTTGGAAAAAGTTGTAGAAAAAAAAACAAAAAAAAATGTATTCTGAATTGAATTAGGTATTTAAAATGCACCACCGCTCTACAATATATTCTGTTTTTAACATTTGGGTGAATTTGCATAGCAAGAGTTGCTATTAAATTTTATGTACCAAAGGGGTCCCCTCATTATTGACCCCTCTTTTCGTTTGGTGGGCACCCAATTAATGCAGCTTTCAGTGCTTTATGTCTGTCAAATAACCATCAAACTCTTCTTACTATGACGTTCAAATTCCAAAAACACTTACAGTCAGCCACTCAGCATTAAACTCCTCCGGCTGAGCACTATTGAACAGAAGTTTCATCCAGTTACCAACAGAGAACCCTATCTTGCTCAGTTTACCCTCATACTCTTCCTGAGTCTTCGCTTTCTCCAGTTCTTCAACATGCTTCTCTATTTCTGGGTCGTTTAGAGCTGGTAGGGCTGAAGGTGATGCCGCCATCTTGGATTTATGTTTATTTCTTTTTTTAAATAACTGTCACTTTTATTTTTTATTTTTAGGCACTGATGACTGGACCGTTGAATTGTATTTTTTTTTGTTAGGGTCACAACCGTTTTAGTAAGAATACGGATTTGGTTTTCATAAAAAAAAAAAAATTGTCTTTTTATGAAGATTTAATAAGTTTTCTCTGCAAGTTTTAACAACACCTCGTCTTAATTTTCGTTTGTATGCTTTAGTTTAGCAGAAACCGATTCGATAAAAAAATTGCAATGAAAATATAATTTTTTTTTGGAGATAAGTAATTATACTATCAATGATACTGAAATGAAGTAATGTTTTTGAAAATAATGAATTTACATACATATATGTATGTTTTATAACATTACCACTAACGTACATAGCATCTGTTCCAATTGATGTTATTTTCTCTTAAACAAACATCAAATTCTGCTGGTGTAAATTAAGTAGATTTCTGAATAACTAGTAATATTGAAAAAATCATAAAAAAGTATTTCAGTTGTACCGCAAACTGAATTTAATGTGTGTGTGTGTGTGTGTGTGTGTGTATTGATAAATGATAAATGATAAATGATTTTATTTCTGTAAGTAGGTTTGAACAAACACTTTTACACGTCAATCATATTAAAGGCCTTTTTTCCAAAAACTCTTAATTGTTTACATGTTTGGAAACTAAATTGTGAAAGCAGAATACGTGTTTTATTTGTTGTTTAACCTATAACTACGTCAATTAAAAACCTTGAATTTACTCAATTAACATTCTAATTTTCAGTTGTATCTGGTTAAACATGAAGCCGACTTTAACTAAGATAGTTAAAGTTTATAATGGCGTGCGATACGTATTTACGAATTTCTTATCCTATTATACAAATGTACAGATAAACTAATATTGGCATAAATTATGTTAACTAATGCATTTGAGATAAATATGATTTGTAAGCAAAACGGTTCTGTTAGATAAGCCAGGGAACTGTATTGTTGTTCAAAAATACAAAACATTTTTTTCGTAGTCAGGCCAAAACTTCCTTTCAAAAAAGAGCATTGTTCATTGTTTTGCAATAAACCTTTATTGTTAAAGACACTTATACAGCATCTATCAGAGAGGTGTGGTACAGACCACGAAATTAAATAACTTTATCTATAGGACCAACATCGTAATGGCGAAAAAAATATACAGCCGTCCCATACATTTGGGTCGAGAAGGTATTCAAGTTTTGTATGGGACAAACGATATTTTTTCGCGATAATGATGTTGGTCCCATAGAGAAAGTTGTTCAGTTTGTGGGTCTGTACCACACTATTCTGATACATGCTGTATAGGTATAATAAAATGTTTATTGCAAAACAACAAATAGTGCTGTTTTTTTTACCCTACTGCGCTAGAAGGAGGGTTATGTTTTTTGAGTGTATACATATATGTATATATATTTCTTTGCTGTATAATTACATGCTTCATATTGATTTATGATACAGGGGTCAAAGACCAGGAATCATTACTATTATCATTATTATTCGGCCTTTGAACCACAATATTATTACAATAAAATTATTATGTCAAATAAGTATAATATTGAACAGTTTATTGAAAGACAAAGACTGTTTCAGTTGGTAAGCGGGTCAAGGTTGGACTGGACAATGATTCATTGTTAATTGTGGTGGTATAAATAAGTGATATAAATAGTCGTGCCCGTTATCAGAAAAATATAAAAAAAATCTTTGTAGTACTTTTCAAATTATACGTTTTAAAAAATAGATCGTAAAAACTGACATCCTGTGATGATCTTTCAAGCCCTATGACCACAAATATTAACTTTTCTTCGATTTTTACTCATGGTTAAATTACAGAAAAAAAATCTAAAAAAAGTTAATATTTGTTATGTGTTTCATACAGAGTGTTGAAAGACCCTTCATGAAGCAGCTACCTACGAATTCTGTACTTGAAAGTAACTTTGTGCAAAAACTATTGCCGGGTTCTTTTTTATATGTAAACATTTACTGTTTGTGATAGTCCGCAATGTAACGCACGCAAAACATTATGCTTATGTGCGCATGCAACTGTATAGGGGCCGTGGGGGTATTTATAACTTTTATTTAAAAAAAAAACACCAAAAAAGGTTGGCATTTTGACCTTCAATATCTCGGTAATCAGAAGGTACAGGTATGGTCCAGTAGAAAAAAAAACAACGGGAAGAACAAGTGACTCTCAGTGTCGTTGAGGATATTTTTACACCTGTTTTACAAAACTGTTTCAGTTAGTAAGCGGCACAAGGTTGGACGTCATTGTTGAAGTATTGGTTACTACTTTACATGGTAGAAATGTAGCAGAAATAAAAAATTATTAAGTAATAATATTTTAGAAAAAGTCACAGTCTCAGGCTTTGCAGCCGCGGTCGGCCTTAGACTGGTCAAGTATATTCCTCCATCGTGACCTCTCAAATTTCTCACCCCAACAGCAGCCGGTCGATTCTGTAACAATCTCACCGTGATTATTTTGGTGAAGTGAGCTATCTCACCTGATGCTAGGAATTAACACTATCGACCATTCACTTCAAGCTCACTTCACCTAAGTTATCACGGTGAGATTGTTACAGAATCGACCGCCTGTTCTTAAATTTTGGTCCACGAAGAAAAAAAATTACTATGGGAAAAGTACATTGGATTCATATTGTTTCATCAATCATTCTTACCCGACCTCAAACAAGGTTATCTTTTTCGCACGTATATTTTCATAATCCCTATTAATTATCATTTCAATTACCTACGCATATCAATCAAGACTCGAATCAAATCAAAAAACATAATCATTTAAAAAAAAAGCATTACTTTGTGGTAACTGTAATTAAAAACCAAAAAATAACACAACTGACATAGACACTAAACACCCTGAAAATATACTTCATGGATTTACACTCCAAATTATATCCTCCGAAATAACGCACTTTATTACACCCTGTATTCAAGCACTTTTCATTTAAAACCTAACAAATTACTTTTCCCTAGTTTACACCTTTTTTGACTTTGGCTTATTGCAAACACACATAATATTAACGACCAAAATTAATATTATTGTAAATTTTGTGTACATTAATAACACTTCATAAAAAAAAAATATTTTCTTAATTACGTTAGTAGTAATTATTCACATTTTATTTTTATTTTATCATAGCATCACGCCTGTATGTCCCCGAAGGATTAGGCAGAGGTGTACACCCGTGTGTATTTTATATTTTTTATTAATAAAATAATGTTGTAAAAATAACCACGTGTTTTTACTCAAACGGTTGTGTGAAGCGTGAACACTGCGTCAAATATAATGATAAACTGTTACAAATAATCTTTGTATAGTGTATTGTTTTTGTGTTATCTCTACATGTGTATTGTGTAGGCGTTAGTCGGTATGATCGGGTGGACAAGTGTTCTTGGGTTTATATATTTTTATATAAAGTACCTATGTGATACAATGAATTTGTACTTTAACCTGACCTATCAGTAATAAATATTTGCCTAGTCGCACACTGATATTATACTTATCTACATAAACGTGCGCATTTTCCTTTAGAAACGTTTTTTTTAAAATAAGAATAACATTACGTGTTAGAAATGTTAGTTAAAAAAAAATTATTGTAATAATAATTCTTGTGTTGACCGATAGCTTGTATGGGTGGTGCAAACTGTGAATATATTAGGTTGGGGAAACAGTCTTTTCGCATTATAGTACGTATGAACTTGTAATAAAATCTCTTTGGCTATACTATTTGTATCTGGCTGGTTTTGGTATCATTGAAAGTTTAAATTTTAAAGAACATAATTCCAAATTCAAATTAGGAAAATGTGTGATTTTCATTAATTTTCGTACCGTCAAGATGAGTGAATCTAATGAAGAAATTCGATACATTTTAAAATTTTACTACAAAAAAGGTAAAAATGCAACGCAAGCAGCGAAAAAAATTAGCGATCTTTATGGACCTAGTGCAGTGTCTGTGAGAGTAGCACAAATTTGGTTTAAGCGTTTTCAATCCGGAAATTTTGATGTCAAAGATGCACGTTGCTCTGGTCGCCCTATAACCCTATTACAGATAAAATGGATGCCATTTTTGAAAAAGTGGGGCCAGATCAGCATATCAGTAGTTACGACGTAGCTGAAGAACTGGGAATTGACCACAAAACAGTTTTGGCGCATTTGAAAAAAACTGGGTACACAAAAAAGCTCGATATTTGGGTACCTCACGAGCTCACTGAAAGAAACCTAATGAACCGTGTACTCGTTTGTGATTCTTTATTACGACGTAATGAAACCGAACCATTTTTGAAGAAGCTGATAACTGGTGATGAGAAGTGGATCACGTACGACAAGAACGTGCGAAAAAGGTCATGGTCAAAAGCCGGTCAGGCTTCACAGACTGTGGCGAAACCCGGGTTAACTCGCAACAAGGTGATCCTGTGTGTGTGGTGGGATTGGAAGGGCATTATTCATTATGAGCTGTTACCACCAGGCAGGACCATCGATTCTGAACTTTACTGCGAACAACTGATGAGATTAAAGCATGAAGTTGAGAGAATTGTATTGAGGCGAACAAAACAAAAAAATATTCAAATCGGTCAAGCCATTTTCGAGTTTTTGCGAGACTAAAGGCAGTCAAATAGGCGCGATACCCAAGGCAACAAAGGCACCGCCTGTCGCACGACGAGCGGTGCATTTGTCGCGTGCGATTCGAGTCGCGTGTCGTGCCAGTTTGAGATAAAAATCAATTGCCGTGCGTTAAGGCTCATAGCCTTAACGCACGGCAATTGATTTTTATCTATATGTATAGATAGATTACTTTTTACTTGGGTACATACTTCCAATTGTTTAATGTGTTACATATTATATTCAAATACACGTAGCTAAGATTGCAAACCGCTTTACCGATCAAGAGGTCAAGCGATAAACCAGCAAATCAAAGTTTAAATTAGACCAAACAGGAACACAGACAATAAAACGAATAAACTTATTATATAAATAAACACATCGAAGAATTGCAGGTCAATGACCGGTGCGGAGCTAAAAGCAGCGGTGCATTATCGTTGCATTATTTGCATATTTTGAATACAGGTAATTACTGAGAGCAAAGGCCTCTTTGTACTTATAGAGAGGAGGAACGACCAGTGCTCTCTGTATGTTGGCGATTTTAGACACCATCTTCTAGGTTTCCAGGGTTATTTATGTTTGCACAATGACATGATGACTTCAAAAGGCTAAGAAAATTGTATGACCCACATTCAATATTTTTGTTTAAGTCAAACTATTGTTATTATTGTAACTTACATACAATTTGAATACCGCACACCTTAATTTATTTAAATGTAGGTATAACCAATGTGTATTTATTTAAATTGAATAATTGAATGAAACGATTTCAAAAGAGGAGGTTCTATAATAGTCGGAATCTATTTTTTTAAACCGATTACTCGAAGTCGCCTGAACCGATTTGGAAAACTCTTTTTTTGTTTCAAAGGGTATAGGTACTTCCCAGGTGGTCCCATATAAATTTGGTCAAGTTCTGATGAGTGGTTTTTGAGTCAGGTTCAATTATACTATTTTATTTTACTATTGGTGTATGTTGATGATGTTGTAATAACTTCCTGTCACTGTTATTTACATTGCAAGTAGTCTTTGTTTTGGGTAGGTACCACAACAAAAAAGTGAAAATAATCTTTTTAATTTTTTTTTTGCTGTTTTTTGTGTGCACCAAATAAATGGTTTATCTATCTTATCTATCTATCTATACCGACTTCCGAAATTAAAGTTATTTTTCACTTTGTATTGTTTTTTTTTTTGGAAGTCGGTGGTTTTTTTTTTGGCAAAAAGTTTTTTTTTATGAATGTATCTACAGGGAAATACCTAGTGAGGTATCTGTTTACAACGTCATCATCATTATTTTTTTCAAACCGAAAGTAATTTGTTCTTGACGTACAACTAAATAACTGTCGGTATACTGTCCGCCGCGCTCGGCAGACAGTAGCGCTTTGTGAGTGCATCGTGCACGGATCAATCTAGCTAATCGCTAAGAACAGGTTATGCTGAGATAGTTCTTGTTGTTTTAAGTAAGTAAGCCGTTTATTTTGCAAATATGGATACAGTACATGGTGATACATTAATAACAGATAGGTTCAGCCATATTTTACCAATAGGCATGCACAAGTTATAGTTTGACGGTAAAACAATAAAGGCAATTATAAGATACATTGAAGACTTTTGTTTTTGTAAGTAATTAAATTATATTTGATTACTAGTGTATTTACCTATAATTATAAGTATGAAAATATGTATCAGGTACCTATATTGGAACTGTTTGTACTCCCCGTAACTTGTCCCTAAAGGTTCATTAGATAAAAAACATTTTTACAAAAAATAACAACCGACTTCCAAAAAAAAACACTACAAAGTGAAAAGTAACTTTAATTTCGGAAGTCGATGTCTTTTATATGTATTTTAGCGTTTTCCACCGACTTCCGAAATTAAAGTAACTTTTCACTTTGTAGTGTATTTTTTTGGAAGTCGGTTGTTATTTTTTGTAAAAATGTTTTTTATTTATCACTTTTTAGTTATGGTACCTAACCCCACACCCATTCGAAAACGATCGTCTTACACGTCCACGTCCGTTCGAAGGTGGTTTCTTTTATTTAAAAATAATTTATTGTAAATTGTTTTTAAACCGCTCAACCGATTTCTATAAAATGTATATGGGACTACTTCTGAAGTATGACCTAACACACAAAAAAAGAATCATCAAAATCAATGCGAAAAACGATGTGTGGGCCCATAAAATTTGAGGGTTGCCCTCGATTTCTCCAGGATCCAATCATCAGATCCTGATTTGGTGACTATGGGACCACTTCAGAAGTATCTCCTTTCGAACAAAAAAAGAATTTAGAAAATCGGTCCACAATTGGCGGTGTAATCGCGTAACAAACACACAAAAAAAACATACCGTCGAATTGAGAACCTCCTCCTTTTTTGAAGTCGGTTAAAAACCCAGCGTCAGACAGTATAATTATATTATCTACTATTTTAATATCAAAGAAATGTCTAAATAACAAAAAACATGTTTCAAATTTACTATTTTTTTTAAAGTAATGTATTAGTATACCAACTTATTTGGTCAAATTAAAGCCCACTTCCCCTCTCCTACTTTGCTGTGCCCGACAGGGTCCATATTTCTGTGCCTAGTTTTAAGCCTTTTGTAACATCTTTTTTTAATATGAAATGGAATAAATAAATGAAAATGAAATGAAATTATGTCAGGCATTCATGATGAATTGAAACTTTTAAACACAGTAAAAATAAACTATAACAGTGAAAAGAAAACACAATTCAAAGTCCAGTCACATGCGGCCGAAAAAAATAGCACAGCACAATTTATTTTTAATAAAAAACCACTTTGCCCACAACTGTACCGATTACTAATTGTATTGATTGTAAATCTTAAGATTATCAATACGATAAATATTTTACTGTTGATTGTACAGATTTCTGTAATATTCACATGTATTTCACTAGTTTTCCGTTATGTAATGACACCGTGTTCAGTGCGAGGTAGGTACGCGACTGCGTCACGACTGCGTAGCCACGCGTATTTGTTCGAATTATAAGCTAACTGTTGTACACTGTTGTGCAAATTTAATGACACAGTATTGTGGGTTGGACAGGAAAAACGTGTCTTTGTTTACGGTTTTACCTGATCGAAACAACAAGAATTTGGCAGAACCTTAGCCAGATTCTTGTTTTTAATTTTCTTTTTGTTTTCGTTTTCCTAAGCCACTAAGGAAAATAATATCATTAAAACATATTTGTTAATAAATTACATACAACATCTCTTTATTTTTATGAGTTTGTTATAGTGTATAACTTTTAATTTGGATTCATCAGAAACAGATACCTGTGTTTAAGAAATAAATGTTTTCATTCATTCATTAATCAAAAGGAGCATTGTCTATTAAAAAAATGCAAAGCAAAGGAAGTGAAACCTTTCGATGTGTGTATTTTTACCCCAAATGAAATTAACGCAATATCTCCAGTTGGTTTTAGAGTATTGCATTTCTTTAATATTGTTGAAAAAGAGAATGTTAAAATGAAAGAAAAATGTGCGTATTCACGTGTTAGGCACAAACACATCTTATCAAATGGGTTATCACTACACGTGGTTACTTAGTTCAATGGCGCTTGGAATTGTTACAACGTGAAGTTTCTCTCTGCCCTTTAAAGGAAAGTGAAAGTACGGTCAGTAGTCGGCATTACCTGACTCCTATTACAAAGAAGAAGAGGGGAAGAGGGGAGGAAGGGCCGACTTACGTAGGTACACTGACTGTACAGATACAGAAAAGTTTAAGGTATTATTTACCTAGGGCCAGGATGCGGTACAGGCTTACCCGGCGGTTTCTGAAAACCTATTGAATTGAATCTATGATCAGCTAAACAATATTTTAGTCAAACAATCACACGTTAACAAGACGTTGACTATGTCATTCATTTTAGGTCCGAGAGGGATACCGTGGCCCCAGGCACAGGCAACTGAAGGAACACGGGTGGGTTTGAGTCAGTAAGAGTCTGACACGCCCTCCCACTCTGCCCAGAGCGGGAGAAGTTATTTGATGATTTCCCACCATCAAAAAAAAAAAGGCCGACAGACTTAGGACTGATTTCACCAATGAACTTGAACGCGATTAGCACATCTAAACTGCGTTCAAGACCTGTCAGTGTCAATATTCCCCAACAATGAAGACACTGACAGCTCTTGAACGCGGTTTAGAAGTGCAAATCGCGTTCAGTTTCATTGGTGAAATCAGCGCTTAATAGCAATGAGTTCTACCTCTTTCTTGATTTGAAAATGGAATGGGTATTGAATGTCCCCGCTTAGAAGCGTAGCTACTGCCTGTCTATGCATCACAACGACCCCGTGTGCAAGAAAGCGGAAAAAACCATCATACATCCACGTGAATAATTACAGTACGTGTACGTGTGTGTATGCAATTTAAGACACGTCTTTGTTACTTAATCACGCTGTGTTATCTGTGCCAATTTATTTGGATTAGTACAAAATATAGAGATAACGAGTATCATGAATTTAATGCAAATTAATAAATTACTGTTGAAGTACCTACTCGTAATTTATTAACCGAGTTAAGAAAAAGGAGGAGGTTCTCAATCTCAATTCGGCTGTATTTTTTTTTTAAATATTATTACCTCGGAACTCCGTCGTTTATAAACCTATTTGAACAATTCTTCTTTTGTTTGAAAGGATATACTTCCCAGGTGGTCCCATATAAATTTGGTCAAGTTTTGATGAGGGGTTTTTGAGTCAGCTTCAATAATATGTATTTTTTCCACTTATATGTTGATGATGTTGTAATAACTTCCTGTCACTGTTATTTACATTGCAAGTAGTGGTTTAAGACTTTGTTTGGGGTAGGTACCACAACTAAAAAGTGAATTAAAAAAATCAAAAGAAAAAACAAAAACCAAACCGACATTAAAGTAATTTTTCACTTTCTAGTGTTTTTTATTTTTTGTAAGTCGATCTTATTATTTTTTTTGGAAAAACATTTTTGAGCTTCAACTATACCTCTCACATCTACAACTGTTTCTTTTCAAACACGATTTCAACATTCAATTTTAATAGTAAGTATCAAATTAACATCAAGGTGACGAAAAAACGATTCTTAAAGCGTGCCAAATTATTTTGGACCGCAGTGTACATTACATTGTACGAACTATTCTGACCTTCACAATGAACAATCGAAGACAATTTTATTGGCATAGGTAGGACAATAAATAATGTAAAAAACTTAGAGTATATATAATACTGGAGAACTCAGAAGCGCCATATTCTGAATAAAAAAGTCTGTCACTTAACGCGGGATGCGGTAGCTACAAAAAAAACGAGCATGCCTTACAGTAGTCTCATATGATTGTAACATTTGACATCTCGCCTTGGTAATAAGCAACACTAACATTATATCCTAAAAAGAAATGATTCAGGTATTATTTTAAATGATTATTTGAGGTTAAGCGCACAGCTGATGTGTTCACCTTCTCTATTTCCCTTCCTCGTCACACACACGCTACTGTTGGCTGACAGTACCAACCTCTCGGAAAATGGGTTGGTACCATCTGACGCCCATCTCTAAAAATGCGCGCGATCATTGGTCAAATCAAATAGCGCGCGCTTCCCCGGCTTCCTGTTACACACTTCCGTCGCATTTCACGAAATCACTCCCACAGCTTGCAGGAAAACGAGAGGAAAGATATATTATTGCACTTAAAAAAAAAACGAAAGCTGCGCGCCCGGAAAGAGAAGTCCGTACCATCGATTTTTTTAAATCGATATTGCTATTTATTCGGAATGTTGACTGAATCCATGAAATAAAACAGCTTATGCATAAAATAGTTAGATTTTAATTTTAATCAATCAATCAATCTGCGCTACTTATCCAAACAATGTTAGGGTCGGCTTCCAGTCTAACCGGATGCAGCTGAATACCAGTATTTTACATGGAGCGACTGCGTATCTGACCCCCACAACCCAGTCACTAGGTAATACGATACCTCTTGGTAAGACTGGTTGTCAGACTTTCAAGCTTCTGACGACCCGTAACGACTGTCAAAGATGCAAGAATCACAGCCGGGACCGACGGCTTAACGTGTTTTGCGAAGCACGGAGGGGTCTCGGTATGCAAAGATGATCACCCATCCACGGACCGACCACGGCAAGCGCAGCTTAACCTGAGCGATCGACCCGTGCAGCAGTTATTACTTAGCCACGAGCCCATTTAGTTCTGCCGCTCCGGGCTCCGACTAGTCCGCCACTGCTGATATACTTTTCAGACTTATATGGCTATGGTACGGTCTAATTAGCCAGGTGTGGTTGGAACCTACATATAGAGACATTTTGAAGTTATCGAATTATAGAGGTACGAGGAACAGGGTGTAAAATTCACTCATACCTCCATAGAAAAGGGAGGATCCTCCGACCAGACGGGTGTCGTGTCTGGTGGGCAACTGCCCGATGATTGATGTCGGGAAGTTGTATAATATGCTAGTCACGCGGTAAACTCTGCTTGCGCGATGCAGGATTAGCGTGACGTCAGTATGACGCGCAGCTCGCATGTGGCTATGTAGATACCGCTACAGAATTACCGATTTACCAGATATCGAATTACGTACAAATTGGTTAATTGGCTTAACTGCAATGCCGTATCTTCAGCTTTGTGGCTTAGGTAATCAATACCTACTCATTTGTTAGTACCTACCTATTCAATTTAATAGTTTATTTCGTTTTCGCATGTATGTACGATGCCTAAATTCAAAAGTTTTCTTTTTCGTTTTGACTTTTTAGTATGATTTTTTACAGTCACAAACTAACTATCAATAAACAAAATCATTTATTCAAATTAGGCAGAGAATCAGCACGTTTTGTAGGTCAAACTTGCATAAGACAGTCCTCCAAAACGCCCTACCTTCACCACTTCCTAGTGCTTTAGCTGGGAAGAAGAAGTGGCGCAACAAACTCCCCAGCAGTACTGCTGTCTGTTCAGTTAGAAGAACTTGATTCTACACAATTGTTCAATTATCAACAATAAGCCAATAACTTCAGTTGTCGGAACAAACACAAGGACGATTCATTTACATGAAATTAAAGTCAATTGATGATCAGCGGCAACTTTGTACTCAATCAAGAGCTAGTTAATGCAGATTAGAGGTCCTTATGGAAAGTTTAAGTACGTTTACGGTTATTAAGATTAAGAAGGTAAGCAGAATTTGAGGTAGAAATAATAAGGGCTATTGAACTGGTCCTCTAAAACTTTTTCACCAACTAATGATGGACATTTTTTTGAACTCTGTGGCCTTTTCGTGCAGTTGATTGCAGTGACTAAGCTAGGGTACCCTGACCAAACAGGTTAGATGATAAATGATTTTATTTCTGTAAGTAGATTTGTACAAACACTTTTCCACTCAATCATATTTTAAAAACTAAATGTGGTCGGCGTTTCTTATCGTCTAATCTGAGAAGGCCGAAACCAAATCAGAGCTTACAGTCTCTTTTAAAGTCCAGACATAACCTTGGTCAGATCGTGTGAAGACCATGTAGATTGGTGTCTGAAATAGTCTTGGAAAAACCACACAGATTGAGTGGACCTGTCCAGTCAGTGTACGCATGAATTTGTCAGTAATCGTGCAGCTCAACGAACTGTAACCAACCAGGCGCGAGCCGAATCGTTCGCAGTAACAAATAGTGTAGTTTCCAGACACTAATAACCCGACAGTGACCCTCATACCCTGTAATCTTGGCTTCGGCCTTAATTCGGACTTCTTGAATGCAAAAACATTATGGATACTTACCACAACAGTAGGGCGACAGATGATTGAATCTCGATTACTTTCTACATGCAGCTTTTCAAAGAACGAATGCGCTTCGGGAATCATCTTCTCTATCTCATTGGTCTCTCTTCAGAAATACGAACGTGTGATGATGAGATCTAATATAGAGCTGTTACTACCATAGAAGTACTTGCCTATTTTAACAGCTCTACAATTCCAAAAAACTTTTCATAATTTTTGAGTGACAAATGACTATCTGTGTCCGCAGTAAGTAACCCAACAGAGAGAAAACTTCATACAAACGCGCAATAATAGGTACACTATAACTAAACGCGGTAGTACCAAACTTAGAAACTTTGTCTCTGCGGGGGATTAATCTATTTTATTTTATTCGGGAAACTTACAATTATAATATACAGTGTACTTAAACAATATGCAACTGAAGGCCATTTACAAGTTGCCACAGATAAACACAAAAATTAAAATTAAAAACGAGAAAAAAATACAAATGTTGGTACAAAATACCTTTTACATAAATTAGGAAAAAAATTGTATGCGAACGACAAATACAAACTAAAAATAATTTAGACGTAAACATTTACTTTTCCGTAAAAAAGCTTTCCACCAACAAATGCTTAAGCCGAGAATTGAATGTTCATCAGACAGTTTATTAAAACTTCTGCTCGCACGATCACAAACGAATTCTGCCTGTACGTGGACCTGGAATGAGGGACATGTAACAGGCTAGTTTTGCGAAACAATTTGCAGTGTGTTACTAATCCTAAGCAGCTTAACAGCTCAGGGCAATCTATAGTACCATTTGCGATTTTAAATAAGTACGTCACATCTGCAATGCGTCTGCGCTCATGCAGTGGTAAGATTTGAAACCTCTTACATCGCGCTATATAATTGGCAGTATAATTCCTAGTTTTATATTGCAGGAAACGTAGGAACCGCTTTTGAATTCCCTCAATTCTGTCTATATAAATATTATAATTAGGGTTCCACACTTGTGAGGCGTATTCCAAATGGCTGCGGACAAAAGCACAATAAAGAACTTTATAAGTTTTTACGTTTTTAAAATCTGCCGATAACCTACGTATAAATCCAAGTGCTTTGGAAGCTTTATTAACAACACTTTCTATGTGTGCATCAAAAAGCAACTTAGAGTCAAACGTTACACTCAGGTCCCTGATAACGCTTATTATATTTATAATATTACGAATTACGTAACTTATACTCAAACGTGATTGCATGTGGTTTGCGTGTGGAGGTACTAACAAACATTCAGTTCAAACTTATTACGGAGACAATAATTTTTAAGTCTATCTAAATCCTGCTGTAAACCAAAACAGTCGGAAAGTTCTGATATAGGGCATAAAAATTTGATATCGTCGGCGTATAGAATAATTTTGGAACGTGTAAAGCACGAACCAATGTCATTTATAAAAATAATAAAAAGTAAAGAACCCAAAAGGGATTCTTGTGGTATTCCCGAGGGTATTTTAATAGTTACAGAACTGTATCCATTCAGTACAACTGTTCGACAGCGATTCTCAATATAAGACGTAAACCATCTGAATAAATCGCTTCTAATACCCACTGCAAGCAGCTTACATAAAAGGACACCGTGCTCTATACGGTCAAATGCCTTGCTATAATCAGTGTAGACCACATCCACTTGAGATGGTTCAGACATGGTAGAGGACAAGTATTCGGTACAGATAAGCAAATTCGTCACAATAGACCTGTTTTTTAAGAAGCCATGTTGACAGTTATTAAGTGATTGTTTAATAGCACTATAAACTGAAGAGTAAACATTTCTTTTCTAAAACCTTTGCAAACAAATAAAGCTTAGATATTGGTCTGTAGTTTTCTACATTGTCCTTAGGGCCTCTTTTATGCACGGGTGTATTAAAAGCTGTTTTCCAAACATGTGGCACCAGTCCCTCACCAAGAGAACGGCGAAATATTAGGGTAAGCGGTAAAGTTAAGCTTTGTGCGCACCATATTATAAGTATAGCAGGAATACCATCAGGCCCCGCTGACTTATTCACGTCAATGGCCTTTAGCAGTTTTAGTACCTCAGTTTCGCAGACTTCAATCGATTTTATATCAGAGGCAGACGCTTGATAAAGACATTGTATGTAGCTATCCTGAGTTACACCGGGGATAGTGTTCTGGAGAAAAATTAACTTAAAAACTTCACTAAACATGTGGCATACTTCAAAATGGCACTATGGCGCGACGTTCGTGCTAATTCGGAAACACGAAGGTTACCGAAGCGCATACTTTTTCTGGTTTGACTGTAGGTACTATAGATACTACATACCTGCTCTTGCGTCAGTATGATCTGCTCGCCCGGCCTCCTGACCCGCGGACTGGACTCGGGCGTCTCCACCGGCGAGAACCATTTTACGGTGGACTCAGCATAGTTGGACTGGGAGGTGTGTGGTTGTAGGAGGGGGGTTCGCTCTGATGCTCCGTGTTGGACTGGGGGAGAAATATCTAGTAAGTTACATACATACATAAACTCAGGCCTCTTTTCGATAGGGCTAGGCAGAAACTACAGAACGATCCTTTCATACTCCTTCTTTTAACAAAACTTTGCCCCACACTAGGAATTTCTCCTGTGTTGTGGGTGCGTTTACAAACATTTTAAGTCACATACATAACAGCCAGACCAGGAACAACTATTTACTTGTAGGTCATACAAATATTTGATCCGTGCGCGAATCGAACCCGCGACCTTCGCTTTACCACTGCGCCAACAGTGCCGTCTTTGCCTTCGTCAACTTACATACATCAGAGGGTCCCCGTAATCTTTAGAACTATCACAGTCTGATCTCAGTCTCAATCTGTCAAAAATACCTCTAACTTCTATACATTTTTGACATCGATTGTCGTTAAATGGAGATTAAGACTAGATTTCGAACGGTTTTAATTACGGGAATCGGTCTTCTAGTCGTACGACCAGTTAGATGAACGTGCGCAGTACTACGCACGTTGGTACATTAAAATAGGATCCAACAACATAATCAGCTTCTAAGTAATGTTCCCACTTCTGGGACACAGTCCTTCTCTCTGTGAGAGGGAATCGGCCATATTACACCACGCGGGCAAACTGCGGGTTCGTGGATGTCACATGTCTTCGAATTATTGGTCTTAGGACATGCCGGTTTCCTCACGATGTTTTCCTTAATCGATTTGAGAGCAGTGCTGATGAAATTAAATACACAAAGTAAAGTGCCTGCCTGGGTTCGAACTCACGACCTACAACTCGTAAGGGCCGATACCACTGCTCCTTAGGGACGGCAATACTTAAATGTACATCCGGAGTATACCTTGCTTAATCTGAATGGCTAATAATGTAGTATCTCTATCACCTGGGGCCGTACTATGACCTGTTAACGCCATCATGATTCCGTGGAGAAAAAGAGATAGTGCTATCGGTCATGTATAGCTCCGTCTCTCTTCCACGCTGGAACAATGATGGAATGAACACGTCATAGTACGGCCCCTGAGCTATTTATGATCAAGAAGTTGTGTGGCTGTAGCTCGTTGTCTTGGTATGGGCATGAGATGCGGAGGAATGAGCAACATATATAAGGCACGTGTTGATAATTAATGTTTTGGCTATAAGATTTGAGAAAGACAAATAAATAAATTCTGATTTTGATTGATCAATGATTTATTTGTGTAACACTTCGACATGTCAATCATATTTAAAAAAACTAGATGAGGTCGGCGTTTCATATCTGACTACTCTGAGGAGAAAGGCCGAAATAAATTCTGAGGCAACAGTCTCTTTTAAAGTCCAGACAGAATTTTGGTCAGATCATGTAAAGGCCATGTAGATTGTTTTTTGTTTGAAATGGTCGTTTGAGGAAAGAACCATACAGATTGAGTGGACCTGTCCAATCAGTGCACGCATTTGTCAGTAATCGTGCAGCTCAACTTAGAACTTAAAGAGCTCAACGACTCGACGAACAATACCAAAGAAAGGACATTTGGGTAGGCCGCATAAAGTACTCAAACTGCCAGATTATCATTAAAACTAACTGAGAAAGAGAAAAAAAAACAGTGCCAACATAGGCCTCACATTCACAATAACAATAAAAATAACATAATACTCTATAAAGTAAATATTCTGATTCCAAGACCAAAACAGCAATGGATGCATTGTTTAAAATAATGATTTGGTTAGGAAAGGGGTGTATACTGAAATGACGCCTGATGGAGAAGCATAAAAGAAGACATGCTGCGCGACCACAAATAAATTGGGGTATGGGCAAGTCAATGTTAATTACTATTTATTTATGAATTCAAGTAAACGGTCGTACACACGGCTACACATCAAGCTATACATTTCCAGTATAAGCTGATCTCACATTGTATAGGATTTCCGTACGATGCGAGACCAGCGTAAACTGGTTTTGTATAGCTTGATGTGTAGCCGTGTGTACAATCTGTGTCGAATCTTGAAATTCATCTGTTATCTTGAAATAGCATTGATAACCATAGCGATTTGACCCTCACGCTCTACTGCAGGTGTCAATAACCTCTTATCACAGTACAAAGTGGGACACGTTATCATGATTCTAGATATGTTGCAACTTATAACTCAATGTTTTTTATTTATCTTTTCTTGTTTGTCTACGGATAGGGACGCCAGATGTCCAGTGCGGTTTTCTTTATGTCTGTCCAGTCAAAAAAAATCTAGGTAAACCAGACCAAAACTGTACGGTTTTAATAAAAATTAAGGTAATATCTGGCACTTGGGCCGACTACCGACCAGTAGAATTAGGAACCGCTCCACCGAACACTGGGACGACTAGTTAAACACAGAAGCGAGAAACAGACATTGCGTTGCGCGCGGTTTGTTAAAGAAACATTCGTGAAATTGAAATATCGACGACGAACTACCAATATCTTCTATCTATCTAGAAATTATCGAAGACAAACTACCAATATCTTTTATGTATCTAGAAAATATCGACGACGAACTACCAATATCTTCTATCTATTTCTAGAAAATATCGATGACAAACTACCAATATCTTCTATCTATCTATAAAATATCGACGACGAACTACCAATATCTTCTATTTATCTAGAAAATATCGACGACGAACTACCAATATCTTCTATGTATCTAGAAAATATCGATGACGAACTACCAATATTTTCTATCTATATAGAAAATATCGACGACGAACTACCAATATATTCTATCTATTTCTAGAAAATATCGACGACGAACTACCAATATCTTCTATCATCTAGAAATTATCGACGACGAACTACCAATATCTTCTATGTATCTAGAAAATATCGACGACGAACTACCAATATCTTCTATCTATTTCTAGAAAATATCGACGACGAACTACCAATATCTTCTATCTATTTCTAGAAAATTTCAACCCTATAACAGAGTAGTTATTTCTACCTAAAGTTAGAGGTATTCGCAGCAAAATCAGCGTCTCATAATTAAGAAGTTATTTCTATTGATGTTTAATGGGATAAATAGTCAAATAACGTATTAAGAGATTTTGCCAGTACACGCGAAATGGCTTTTAACGTCGATTGGCATTAAAAATTAAAAATCGAAAAGGTAGTTAGGAGATATTGGTAGTTCTTTAAAGTAGGTTTTGTATAGGATTAAACTAATGTGTAATTAATAAATAAAAAAAAACAAACAATTTGTCAGTTTTTTTTTAACACGTCTGGTAACCTTATCTTCGGTACATTCGTACCCTTTTTTAAACACGTTAGAATAAGTCAGGAAAAAGAAGAGTTGTTTTTTTAAATAAATAATTTTAAATCCGCGGCTTTAGCAAGAATATAAATTTGGTAATATTGAAAACGAATTCTTTGGAGGAGGATAATATGAGACCACTTCCACACAAGGTCTTCAGGTCCCGAACTAGGCAGAGCCTGTACTACGGTAACCTGATGACTGATATACAGGGTGGCCGGAACATTGACGTCCAAAAATAAAATTTCGGTCCCTCGTATCGTGGGGTATTCGAATCACCCCCATGTATGTTCCGCGACTTTTCATAGTTTTCGAGTTATGAATTTTTTTCTGAATGTTTGAAAATTTTCGACCTGACCAACCTAAAAAAATTCAAAAAAAAAAGTAGAGGGTTTTATCGAGTTTCTTTTTTTGCAACTGAATTTTCATAAGTAGTACTTTTATGCATAAAATAATCAGCTTCGTAACTGTGGTGAAAGTTATGAAAATGTAGATCTAAAGTGAAAAATTTACGTTCGGTAAATTATGACTTAAATTTTCAACTTCAAATTAAAAATCTAAACAGGTGACTTCATGGTTCTCAAGTAGGCTTCAAGAATGCGCCAGACTCTCAGCTTTCATAATCATTAAAAAACGTAGGACTTAATGGGGCTAACTTTGGCCTTAATCGGCCTTCAAAGACTGCGAAGTGGAAAATTCTTAAAATTAGCTATCTGATTAATAAATTTTTTTTTTCCATTTTCTCGCTCCTAAGGTTATTTAGTTTGCTAACCAAAAATGACTGCAGGAAAGCTAAGATTTAAACACGGAGATTTTTTTAAATGTTAGTTTAATGAATTTTGCGCGATCCGTTCTCGTGGACTATGGGTTGTAAACGAGGGTGCAACTCTTTTACCTGCAATAACAATGGACCGAGAGGAAAAGAGACCGAATTATTGCTATCTCTCTCACGCAAGGCGCGCAACCGAAGCCAACGCAAAACAAGTACCTCAGTCGTACTCACATTGTGTTTACTGCTATACGCGTGTCGCCATTTTGTCTTTACCACACTCGCTTTGCCCACGGACTCCGCTGCCTACTTGTTTGACTACTTTGCTCGTTTATTGGACTGTGTTTTGCATTCTGATTTGGACTTTTTTTACGTGGAAGTGTAAAAAATGAGTTACACGTTAAGTGAAAATGCAGAAATGCATTATTTTTATGGAGTTGCACAAGGAAACGGCCATGAAGCAGCGCGACTGTATCGCGAACAACTTCAACGTCGTGGTGGGCCGCAACCTGAGCGATATCCCGACCATCGTGTTTTTATTAACACGCACAACACTTTGATGGCAGGCCGCATTCCTGGTCGACGCGGCAGTCATGAAGGAATCCCTAGAGCTAACCCGGATCGCAGAGAAATGGTGCTGGAAGAAGTTCAGCGAAATCCGTCTACGAGTACGAGAAGTATGGCTCGTGCTCTGAACATCCCAAGGACTTCTATCCAAGACATTCTTCACGATGAAGAATACCACGCGTTCCACATCCGACGAGTCCAAGCTTTACTGCCTACAGATCACCAATTGCGCGTTGATTTTTGCCAAACCATGTTACGAAAAGAGCAAGAGGATCCTGGATTTTTCAATAAAGTTTTATGGTCAGATGAGTCACGATTTGAGCGATCCGGAATATTCAATATTCATAATTACCACACGTGGGCGAATGAAAATCCACTCGAAGTGAGAGCTTCGACATTTCAACATCGCTTCAGCGTTAACTTGTGGTCTGGTATTCTCAATGGCGAACTAATTGGTCCGTTTGAACTGCCGTCCAGACTTGATGGAGAAACATACAAAAACTTTTTGGAAAATGAACTTCCATTGTTGCTGGCAGATGTGAATCTCGAACTCAGACGAACCATGGTGTTGCAAAATGACGGCGCCCCGTGTCACTATGCAACCCAGGTCCGAAATTACTTAGATGAAACATACCCCAACAGATGGATCGGACGCAGCGGACCAATTAGGTGGCCTCCACGCTCACCTGATCTCAACCCCATCGATTTCTTTATTTGGGGCTATTACAAGGAAATAGCATACGCCCGAGACTGTTCAAGTGAACAAGAGCTGAGGCAGTTGATTGCAGAAGCTGAACGTGTTGTGAGAGAGAACAGAGACGCTTTTAGACGATTGCCAGACAATTTCTTACGTAGGTGTAGAATGTGTATTGCTGCTGGTGGTGGCCACTTTGAAAACCTTTTCTAAATGTTAAAAATAAATTAAGTACTTTTTTCACATTATCATCTGTGTTTTATTCAAAACCACTTTTTACGTAAAACTTTTCTTACCCAACTCTGAAACTATTTGTTGGTTAGTTTTCAGTATTCTTATCATTAATTAACCTTAGGAACGAGAAAATAGCCAAAAAAAAATAATTACTCAGATGGGTAATTTTAAGAATTTTTCCACCTCGCTGTCTTTGAAGGCCGATTTTAAACAAAGTAGCCCTATTAAGTACTTCATTTTTTTTATGATTATGAAAACTGAGAGTCTGGCGCATTCTTGAAGCCTACTTAGGAATTATGAAGTCACCTGTTAAGATTTTTAATTTAAAGTTGAAAATTTGAATCATAATTTACCGAACGTAAATTTTTCACTTTAGATCAACATTTTCATAACTTTCATCACAGTTACGAAGCTGATTATTTTATGCATAAAAGTACTACTTATGAAAATTCAGTTGCAAAAAAAGAAACTCGATAAAACCCTCTACTTTTTTTTTAGAATTTTTTTAGGTTGGTCAGGTCGAAAATTTTCAAACATTCAGAAAAAAATTCATAACTCGAAAACTATGAAAAGTCGCGGAACATACATGGGGGTGATTCGAATACCCCACGATACGAGGGACCGAAATTTTATTTTTGGACGTCAATGTTCCGGCCACCCTGTACTACATATACACACCCAGACACAGGTGAAACAGACATGTTCATGCACACACGTTTGACTTGTCCGGGGATCGAACCCGAGACCAGCGGCTCAGAAGGCAGGGTCGCTACCAACTGCACCAACCGGTCAGTCGACCATCTTTCGATCTGTGTAACTAGAAAATGTGTTTGTCCCCAATTATTATATAACTAACTGAATATTTTCATTTTCTTATCAGACAAAATTCTTTATATAGTTGATCTTGTAATTGATTTAAACACCCTACGTTTGAAGGGCACTTGCACGTTACAAAACGACAAGGTATATTGGTCAAGTCTTATAGACAGTTTCAACATTAGTAGCGTTTCAAATTACTGGGAAGTGTTGTCAAAGTGGTAAAGCTAAAACAAGGTCGACTATAAATAAAAATAAAATAGTTATTTCCATATTAAGAATGTGCATGGCTGTGAAATTGCCGACTTCTCTAACTTATCTAAACTTGTACTGTGGAAGTCAAGGTGCTCTTTTATGCAAAGTGGTGTCGACAAGAAATTGTTCGTCGGTTTTCAAACAAAAAACTGCTGTTTCATAGAAAAGTGCAAGACCTACACGGTCAAAATGTATGAAAAAGCAATTTTTTTTTTTAAATATCCGACCATATTTTCAGCTCCCCCTGCCCTGCGTTGAAGTTGCGCTTGGATGTCCCTGCCACCCTATATAAGAAGGTCCTAATGTACATATACTAATACTAGCGGTTTCACCCGCATAAGTCTCCATCCTGTGGTAATATCGGGATCCAAAGTACCCTTTGTCCTTCTCCAGCTCATGGTCTACCCATGTGCCAAATTTCATCCAAATCCATTCAGCCATTTTAGTGTGAAAGCGTAACAAACAAACTTACTTTCGCATTTATAATATTAAGTTAGGAAATTCGGATTATAAAGAGGTAAAGTTTGTGAGTTTGTATGTAGGGGATAATCTTCGGAACTGCTGATCCGATTCCGAAAATTCTTTCACTAATGGGAAGCTGTAAAGCAGTATTACAGAGTGTTTATATGATATAATTATTATAGGTATGTTAAAACAAGAAATTTCACGCGAACGAAATCGACGCGGGCAGACGCTACTACACAATGAAACGGGAAACGATGCATGCTAAGACAACAAATACAAGTTGTTCTTTTGTAAAAAAAAAACCCCTATTTTACAAGCTTTTATTTAACTTGCAATGTATGTATGTTTGTCCGGGTGGAATCTTGCAATTGATGATTAATAGAGGTAATGTGAACAAAGGAGAATTACTCCAATATTATACTTCATTATGCAACCTGAAGTTAAGAAAAATTGTTATGTTCACATTCCCTTATAACCAAAGTTTGCCACAGGAAGAAAACAAGTTTAGGTATGAAATTAATATGACATTGCATAATTTGACAAATAATAACAATTTATTCCATCTTATTGACACTAACAATTATGTTGGTAATCATTTATATTTGACTAAAGATAGATATTTTGTGGATAGGTACTATTTGTCAAAATATTGTAAAAGACAGATAGCTGTGTCGCTATCATATTACTTTTCTATTACAGCCAAGAATTTGGCTAAACAAATTGCTTCTATTGAGCAAAGCTATACTAACATATCAAATAATTCAGCCAATAATTTGGTACACATTGACATTGCTAATCATTTAAATTAAAAAATAAGACAATAGAGGCAACCTCTAGCAATAATGTACAGAGTTGTAAGAATAATTCAAGTAAAAGCTTGAAATCAGTAAATAGTATCAACCTGGTGCATCAAAACATTCAAGGATTTATGAACAAAGATTTAGAAGTAGAATTATTTATGAACTGTAATAGTATAGATATTCTTTGTATAACAGAACATTGGCTTAAAATCCACCAGTTCTTGTTCAATTTTAATAATCACCAGGTTGGTAGTTCGTTCAGCAGAGTAAATGCTATACATGGTGGCTCCTTAATTTTAGTAAGCAACCAGCTTAAATTTAAAGAACGTAAGGATATTGTGAGCCTATCTGTTGAGCGGACAATAGAAATAGCCTGTATAGAATTGGAGCAGTTTATTGTATTAAGTGTGTACAGACCCCCTTCAGGATTGTATGACTGCTTTGAAAAGGTAATGGATGAAGTGTTAAACAAGATTTGTAACTCGAGCAAGTCCATTATCACTTGCGGTGATTTTAATGTTAATTTATTAGAAAACTCGGGTTCTTGTAGTAAAATATTAAGTCTGTTTCAGTCCTACAATCTTGTAAACCTATTTTTGGAGCCCACTAGAATAACCCCTACTAGTGCAACATGCCTAGATAATATTTATACAGATGTTATACCAAGCCACAAAGAAATAATAAATTTACTAGATTCTGATCATTGCGGGCAAAGGATTACTATCCAAAACCTAATCAAGAAAGTGGCTAAAAAGGATATCACTGTCAACCCCAAAACTGCAAGTCGCTTGGAAGCTTTTAAAGTTAAACTCATTAATAAATTACCAGTTTTATCTATTAATTTTGATCCTAATCATCTATATGATGATTTTTTTAATATATACTGTAAACAATTTAATTCCACCTTTGTTCCCAAGACTATCTCGGTTAATAGCAACGCATCTTTCAGTGATTGGGCTACCATTGGTATTCATAAAAGTAGAACACGGCTTTATGAACTGTACAATGAAAGGACCGTTTTAAACACTGCTGAATTTAATTTATATGTTAGAAATTATTCAAAATTATTTAAAAAAGTTTGTTGTATGGCCAAGTCCCGTTATTTGAGTTCGAAGATTAAAAACAGTAGTAATGTAATTAAAACCACTTGGAATATTGTTAATAGTGAAACGGGAAGGTCTAGTAACCGAAATACTGACTACAGCCTGTCCATTAAAGACAACATAATAAAATCTGACTCACAAGTCGCCGCGGCCTTTGAAAATTTCTTTTCAGATATTCCCGTTTCAACTACTAAATCACTAAACTCATCACCTTCTGTTGCTGAGTATTTGCTTAAAGAAAATGTTAATGTTTGCGATTCGGATTTTCATTTTGAACATATTACTTGTAGAGATATAATTAAAACCTTTCACACTTTAAACGTAAAAAAGACTGCAGATCTGTGGGGTAATTCTGTAGAAGTTGCTAAGTCTATTATTGACATTGTAGCACCTACTTTAGCTCTTATTTTTAACAATTGTATCGACTGTGGAGAGTTTCCTGACCTCATGAAAAATAGTAAAATAATACCTTTGTTTAAATCAGGTAGTACTACAGACCCCACAAATTATAGACCTATTTCAGTACTACCTACCTTTAGTAAAATTTTTGAGAAATTAATTTTAGCCCAATTGCAAAGATTTTTTAATAAACATAAATTATTACATAGTAAACAGTTCGGTTTTACAAGGGGTCGTTCAACTACTGATGCCGGTGTTGAACTTTTAGGACATATTTATAATGCATGGGAAGATAAATGCGATGCCTTGGGCATTTTTTGTGATTTGTCCAAGGCGTTCGATTGCGTTCTTCATAAAACGCTAATCAGGAAACTCCGCCACTACGGGATCCGGAACACCGCTCTGGATCTTCTTACTTCATACTTGAATAATAGGGTTCAGAGCGTTGACGTTAATGGTAAAAGATCTCCCGGATCTATAGTAACAATGGGAGTCCCACAGGGCTCAATTCTCGGTCCTTTTTTGTTTCTTATTTATATTAATGACTTGCCTTACCTCATAAAGGATAATCATGATATAGTGTTGTTTGCGGACGATACTTCACTTTTGTTTAAACTTAAACGTCAGCAGCTGGTTACTGACGATGTAAATAGCGCGATCTCAAAAGTAGTTCACTGGTTCAATGTTAATAATTTACTACTTAATGAAAAAAAAACCAAATGCATTAAGTTTACGCTGCCTCACGTTAGACAGGTGTTAACTAATGTATTGATAAAGGGCAGAGAATTGAATCCTGAAGATAGCACAGTATTCTTGGGCTTAACTTTGGATGCTAAGCTTCAGTGGGGCCCACACATAGATAAATTATCAAAAAAGCTTAGCTCCGCAGCATACGCTGTTAGAAAAATTCGTAATTTAACTGACATAGAGACAGCCCGTTTAGTGTACTTTAGCTATTTTCATAGTGTAATGTCGTATGGTATTCTGTTGTGGGGAAATGCCGCCGACATTCAGACTATCTTTGTTTTGCAGAAAAGAGCTGTTCGATCAATTTATAAGTTAAGCCCGAGACACACTCTCAGAGAGAAATTTAAGGAAATTAATGTAATGACTGTGCCTTCACAGTATATTTTTGAAAATCTTTTATATGCCCATAAAAATATAAACTTGTTTAAAAAATACAGTGATATCCATAATATAAATACTAGGAACAAACACAGCTTCGTTGTACCTACAACAAGGCTCAAGAAAATAGGTGGCTCGTTCAGATGTCAATGTATACGCTTTTATAATAAACTTCCAAGCCACGTTCAAGATCTAAGCCTTAATAAATTCAAATCATTCATTAAACGTAAGTTGTGCCAGAAAGGCTTTTATACCGTTAAGGATTATATTGAGGACAAAAAGGCTTGGGATTGAGTTGTTCCAATTTTCTGCATACTGAATGTTTTCTTTTATTTCTGTTACATACACTGATAAATTGATAATTATTATAACAGAACGACTTGAATACTTACCTTGAGAAGTACAATTTATTGTTTTAATAATATTGTGAATTTGAGGACTATGTGGGTCATTGTTTCAGTTTTAATCATGATCTGGCAGTTTAAGTAGTTCATGCGGCCTACCCAAATGTCCTTTCTTTGGTATTGTTCGTCGAATCGTTGAGCTCCTAAAGTTCTGAGTTGAGCTGCACGGTTACTGACAAATGCGTGCACTGACTGGACAGGTCCTCTTAATCTGCGTGGTTCTTTCCTCAGAAGACCATTTCAGATACTAATCTACATGGTCCTCAAAGATTATGTTCGAATATTTATATACACATTGACATTCATGAATTTTATACATACAATGACATGAGTAATTACTTTGTAAAGTATTATATTATTTAAATTATTGTGAATGTGAAGATTATGTGGATTATTACTTTTTTTTATTTTATTTCTTAGTTAGTTTCACGATCTGGCAGCTTGAGTAATTTATGCGGCCTACCCAAATGTCCTTTCTTTGGTATTGTTCGTCGAATCGTTGTGCTCCTTAAGTTCTCAGTTGAGCGGCAAGATTACTGACAAATGCGTGCACTGACTGGACAGGTCCGCTCAATCTGTATGGTTTTTCCTCAAAAGACCGTTTCAGACACAAATCTACATGGTCTTCACCTGATCTGACCAAGATTATGTCTGGACTTTAAAAGAGACTGTGACCTCTGAGTTTGTTTCGGCCTTTCTTCTCAGAGTAGTCAGTTATGAAACGCCGACCTCATCTAGTTTTAAAAATATGATTGACGTGTAAAAGTGTTTGTAACAAACCTACTTACAGAAATAAAATCATTTATCATTATCATTTATCATTTATCATTTATCATTTATCATTTATCATTGAATTTTAAATCAGTTATCTTTAACCGATTGAGCTGAAATTTGGTATACACGCTTATTTTGGATGACAATGCATGCTTAGCTATTTAACGTCATTCTAATTCCAATATGGCGGATCATCCAAGATGGCGGACTAGTTATTTTTTCTGCACTACCACAGTATGGCTATCAAATGAAAGGGCTTGCTGAGGAGAACACGAAAAGTAATACAACGTCACATTAAATCCAATATATTAATGGTAAAAAAACGACTATTACACAATTTATTAAATGATATAAAAGCTTGTCGAGAGATTTACCTGTGTACTAACTATAGTACATTCGCGTTAAGAATGCAGTGAGTTCATCATTGTCCGTCGGCCTAGCCCCGCCCCCTAATCAATCAAATCTTTTCAAATTACAAAGTCAAGTTCATAATGACACAATCTTTTAAAATATAATTTGTTTGAATTTAACACCACTGTGAATACACCTTTATCTTGCAGTTGCACTGATGACTCACTGCATTCTTAACGCGAACGAACTATAGTCTTGCTCGACATACTTATTATAAGTAATTCTATGAAAGAAAATGTTTCCTATAAAATATGCAAATCTCGCGACAAGCTTTTATATAATTTAATAAATTGTGTAATACATGTCCTAAATTGATTGGTTTGATTTAGATTAAAATGAATTTTCTTCATTTTAAGGCCAATTAAATAAAACCTTGTTTTGAAAAAGTTTTTTTTTCTATTAATTTCATACACATTCACTTACAATAATTATGGAATAGTGGAAATATATACATACCTATAGAATCCAGTATCGTTTTAGCCTGTAACTCTTGCGGCAGTACCTTGAAGTCTAGGAACCACGCCTCACCCCACGCGAGAGTGAATGACGTCAGAATTAGGAACACCTCGTACACTGGTTGCACCGCGTTGGGCCACTGTTGGGCAAACATTTGGGATTAGATGATCCATGATCCACCATACGAACTTATATTGAGGATTTTACAGCTTAAATGAAAAATGATAATAAATTACATTTAATTCTGAAAATAGGTTCAAAAAAAAACTTTTACGCTTCGAAAATAAATTATGTTTAGCTAGATGAGGTCGGTGTTTCTGATCCGAGTGCTCTGAAAAACGACCGAGATAAACTCAGAGGTCACCGTCTCTGTTAAAGTCCAGATATAATCTTGATCAGATCATGTGAGGACCATGCAGACTATAGTCTATTAGCGTTAAGAAAATAGTGGCTAATCGCTGCAACTGCAAAGTAAAGGCGTATTCTTACTCGGATAAAGATTAAACCACTAATATTAAAGTAAAAACGTTTTATAACACAGTATTTTCAAATATTAATTAATAATAAATTTATAATATATATAATAATATATCTGTGATAAGAAAAAGTTCGAATGCAGGAAAAAAATAATAATATTGCTACACAATTTAAATTATGATAATAAAGAGTTACTTTTGCAACGAGTGACTTAATAGTGATTTTATTCGCTTATTTGGTCACACCATGTACACTCAAAATCTGTCTCTCTCACTCTCACACACACACACACACACACACACACACAAACACACCCACTCACACACACACAAATACACTCATGCACTTATACAATTGATCGTATTATCTTTCGGTCTTTAGTTTTATTTTTTATTTTTATTTTTTCTCCTTTTGTTACTTACCTATTTGTAATTTATAATGTAAGGGAAGAGCGGAGCCTTCAACTACAGGCATTGCTATGCCTAAATGGAGACTCCTCGACATGCAATGTAAGCCAAAATGATATGAAATAAACTTATTTTATTTTTAAGTAATTATTTTAAAATTTAATCAAAGGGGCAATTCCCGTATTTTTAAGACCGTTCGCATTCTAATCTCAGTCTCAATCTGTCAAAATTACAATCAATTTACATACATTTTTGACAGGTTTTTGACATTGATTGTCGCTGAGATGAGATTGCGACTTGAATTTGAACGTTTTTTAAGTACGAGAATTGGCCTACAGAATGGTCAGAATTTTACCGCGAGGTCCATAACATTGTCTAAGTCCCACATGTTTTTTAAAAGTTCTTAAAAAGTCTTTCCCGCTATGCATTATTGATCCACTTTTATTGTTACGAGTAGGTGAGGTATTAATGTTTAAAATTGACAAAAGATGCGTCCATACTGTCTAAATGCTTTACTTCAACTGGTCAATGTGAACACGGCTTTCTTATTTTCTATGATCTAATTGGTCAAGGGGCGTGGCTAAGCTGAGTGACAACGGTGAGTCAAAGTTTTCTTAACGCGAATAGACTATGTGTCTGCAATGGTCTTTCGAGGAAAAACAAGGAAAATTTGAGTGGTGCTGTGTCAGTAAATAATAAATAAATAATAATTTTACTGTACACACAGCAGCAGGTCAAGTTACCACAAACTGTAAAATTGTCTCATTCGATTTTAAACTTAACCTTCAACATTTTAAGATGTAAGATCAGTTGGAGAAATGTGACAGTTTCGTATAACCTGATGTACTGGCGACTGTACAAAGAGAAACACGTACTGTTATACTCCATAGGTTTAGGTAGTTAAAAAAGTGTAAACAAAAAACCACGTGACTCATAGATGCTAAACCTTTTATTTCAAATGTTAAAATCATATTATATAGAGTCGCATATTAATAGACTCTATTCTGAATCTGAATCTGATGAACTATCTGTCCCATTAATAATAAAGCGTTCAGTGGTATCATTAATTATTTTGTCTAATTTAAACATTTTCTGTTCTTCTTTTATTACATGACTCTCGTAATTTTTCCAATTCTCAGCAGTCACATTGGCTAAAGCCTCTGGCAAAAGAATTTTTAGGTCAGCCATTTTAAAAGTTTTATTTTTCTCGGCTACAAACCCCTTAACTTGAGCCCATATTAACTCAATTGGATTGAGCTCACAGTGATATGGTGGCAGACGCAATACTGTGACTCCATTTTGTTGTGCTCTTGAATTTAGCAACGTTATCTAATTCGTTGTATTTTCTAAAAGGTTTGAGAACCTGTCTTTTTAGGCTCTTTAGAATAGACATATTACAAAATATTATATCATTATAATAATACTAACTAAAAATTGTGCTCAAGCAATTACATCTACGAAGAGTAGTGAGAATAAATGATAAAGTTTAACATACTATATAATAAAACAGGAAACTATCCTGTTATCGAAAATAAATTTAATTTTGTTATAACGTATTTTTAAACAAGAAAGTGTCAACTATAAAAAACCCTTTTTACGATTTGTTTACCTTTTTTTTACTACCTAAACCTTTAGAGTATATTTATACACTAAACAAGATTGTACAAGTGGAATATTTACGGCTCAACTCGGAACTTAAGGCACTCAACGACTCGATGAACAATACCAAAGAAAGTTCATTTGGGTAGGCCGCGTATAGTACCTATTAAAAGTAAGCCACAAACACATGACATAACATCTACCAAGAGAAGGACATTATGACTTTTCATCCTGAATATTCATTTGTATTAAAAAACGATCAAATACAAGACGCCATATTTTAGTTTTTTATTAGTTTTAGTTAGGTTAGGTTATTATATTTTTATTTTAATAGTTTGTTGGTTAGTTAAGTTATTGTTATTACATGTCATAAAAATAAACAAAACAAATATTACTTACAAAACAAAAAGTCACAAAAAACATACGACCACCAGTGTAATAAAATGGTGATTGTCGCAAATTACACACATTATATTTCATAAAGGCATAATCAGGAGGGGTTTCAAACTCATCATCCTCTGCCGAGCCTCTTCCTATGTAGGGGTCGACTTCGAGTCTAACTAAATGCAGCTGAATACATGGAGCAGTTGCCTATCTGGCCGCCACAACCCAGTAGTTATTGGGTAAGACGATAACCCTTGGTAAGACTGAATGTCAGACTTTCTGGCTTCTAACTACTTTATACGGTTATATTTGTACGGCTTTTTGGTGACCTCCAAGCATAAAAATGCCTACCATTATTACTGATAACCATTTATTTGGAACAATATCGGACACATCGGCGCTTGCCTTAGAGCAAATACAAGTACCATAGAGACAAATAGCTGTATATCAATATGCGGAACTAACGCCGCCATTTTGTTTTTGCAATACTTTTCTTAGAACAATTGCACAAATGTTTACCAACAGCGCCTCCCTGACAACGTCGTTTGAGCGCCAAACGATCCTTGTAGGCTTGTAGCAGTGTAATTGTCACTTCGGACACTTTGACGTTTGTCATAGTTTTTTTTTTTAATTAAAAACTTGTTTCGAACAATCCGTAATGTAAATAGGTTGAATAAATGAAATAAATACTTACATCAAAAACAAAAACTTTTCCTATTAACAATGCACAAGTGGTCCCTGTTGATAACTGAAACAAAACAAAAATATTTAGGCACAGGCTAAATTCAGAAGATGAAAAGAGACGCACTTTCGAAACGTGCTTTATTATTACTATTTATAAGAAGTTTACAGAAGTCTTAGGCTGGGCTCACACATTCTGAATTCCTCTCTGAATTCAGAGTCGGAATTCATATTAAAAATTAAGAAAGTTCAGAATTGCATACACTTTAAAAAGCGAATTGGTAAGCGATTGACTGCTGCGTTGCGTGTCGCGGGTTCGATTCCCGCACGGAACAAATATTTGTATGACCTGCAAGTAGTTGTTCCGGGTCTGGCTGTTTGTGTATGTGAGTTTAAATGTTTGTAAACGCACCCACGATACAGGAGAAACTCCTAGTGTGAGGCAACATATTTAAAAAAAAAAGCACATTCTATTTTTTTCAAATTATAATTTTCTCAGATCGATCTGTAAGAATGACAAGCGTTCTGAATTCCGGATTCCGTTTGCGTTTCTTTTTTTTATTATTTAAACTGTAAAGCTAAAAGTAATGCGATGAGAATTAATTCCTCTTCCATATCCAAGACGTTTGCCTGAGCCGAGAAACACGAGACTACTGATTTATTTGAATTTTTAAGATATGTGTGAGGCAGCTTGCCGGAATTCAAATTATGAATTCCGACTCTGAATTCAGAGAGGAATTCAGAACGTGTGAGTTCAGCCTGATACATCATTCTCATATTAATATCCTCCTGACCGAAATTCGGTCATGGCGGCCAATCTCAACGGAGACTCGCCGAGTACGTAGAAGATATTATCATAATAGTAAAAAGCAAACCCATCCCGAAATCTACATACGAGGGGCGTTCAATATAATCTCAGTATCGGCATGAATAAAAACGTAAATTCAATTAAAATTATTTTTACTTTTCAATGTGATCCCCCATTACCTCAATGCATTTACTACATCTCGAAATTAACTTTTCAAAACCCTGTAAAAAATGACTTTCCTCTTTCTCTGAAAAATGCGCATCTATTGCCGCATGCCGCCTTGAGCTCTTGATCGTTGGAAAATCGTTACCCATTTTTTTTAAATTAGGGAACAATTAATAATCACTTGGGGCTAGGTCCGGGCTATAGGGTGGGTGGTTAATTTCATCAAAACCACAATCTCGCGCAGCTTTGGAAACACGCGCCGTGTGGACCGGGGCGTTGTCGTGAAGAAGCAACACACCGGTGGCCAGCTGTTTACCCCGTCATTTTCTTTAATTACTTCCCGTAAATTTTGTAAAGTGGATGCGTAGGAGGTTGCGTTTATGGTTTCACTTTTTTTTGGGTACTCAATCAGCAAAATTTCCTTTGAGTCCCAAAACACTGTCGCCATGATTTTTCCGGCAGACGGAACGACTTTGAATTTCTTAGGGGGCGTTTCTTGTGCCACTGCATGGACTCCTGCTTACTTTCAGGGTCATAATGATGAACCCACGTTTCATCTCCACCACAGAGCTAAAAACTCTCTACAGCACTCGATTCGCACTTGTTTTTGAGCCACCGCCGCCGTGAGTATTCGCGGCACCCTTCTTGTACTGACTTTTGAAATGTAAAGAAGATCATGAAAAATAGTGTACACGGTACCAACCCACCTCTCCGGGTCATATCTGTCATCTTCATTCGGGCATCCTCCGGTATAAGCTTCTCAACTGTTTTCACGTTTTCTTCCGTAGAGGCAGTAATCGGGCCGCCCGAACGGGTGTCGTCTTCAATACTCACTCTGTCCCTTTTAAATTCACTTGACCACTTTTGAACCGTAGATAACGAAGGCGCCGAATCTTGGTAAACAGCCACCATTTCTTCGTGAATAGTTTTTCGACTATTTCCTTGTTTGGTAAGGAACTTAATAACAGCTAGGTGCTCGATTATCTTTAAAATTGTCACGTTAGCCATTCCAGTTGTGGGCACGCCACAATTGCGGCGATAAGTCCCCTCTTTGAGGAGTGGCTAGAGAGGCGCCACGGCGTCCTCACCGGACACGGTTGTTTCGGGAGGTTCCTGTTCCGGATAAGGCGGGAGGAACCGCCCGGGTGTCACCATTGTGTGGATCGCCCGGAGGACACGGTGGAGCATACGGTGGAGGTCTGCCCGGTTTGGGCGGAGCACCGCCGTGTCCTCGTGGAGGCGATTGGTGGTGGCAATCTCTCGCGTCCGGCCCTGGTCCAGGTCATGGTACGGAGCGAGAGGGCTTAAGAAGCCGTCACCTCCTTCTGCGAAGCAGTAATGTTCGCGAAGGAAGAGGCGGAACGCGTGAGGGAGAGGCAAAATGCGTGAGGCTTGACGACACGGTTGGCGCAGTGGTTAGGCGATTGACTGCTGCGCAGCGTGTCGCGGGTTCGATTCCAGTAGTTGTTCCGGGTCTGGCTGTTTGTGTATGTGAGTTTAAATGTTTGTAAACGCACCCACGATACAGGAGAAATTCCTAGTGTGGGGCAACGTTTTTAAAACAAAAAAAATAAAAAATTCGCGCCCTCACGCCCCTAGCCGCCGCAGGAGACGCCCTTGGCGTCGGGAATCGCAGGCCGATTCCCGGCCACCGTAGGCGTGGGCTTGCGAACGGCGAGCAATGGGCAGCTCGCCGTTCGATAAGGACCGAAGGCCGATGCCTGCCAGGGTTGCGGGAAAGTCCGAGAGGGATACCGTGGCCCCTGGCACAGGCAACTGAAGGAACACGGGTGGGTTTTAGTCAGTAAGAGTCTGACCCCGAGTCCCGTTCTGCCCAGAGCGGGAGAAGTTATTATATGATTTCCAAACTACAAAAAAAAAAAAAAACCATTCCAGTTGTCGTTGACTACGGATAACTACCAAACTATTGATCACAACTATACGAAATTTTACATTTATACCCTTTAATTAATTAGTCAAATTACCCACATCGTTAGTAAATCACCCTCATACCATTGAACGCCCCTCGTATAATTTATTTATTTATTTAAATGCCTTAAAACTATCATTACAGGTCTTACAAACCTAATGCGATAGCTAAGTCACACACACAAAATTAAAAATAAGTCACAACTACATCTCGGGATCATAAAAATCATTGTTTGTAGCATAATGTAAACAATAGTACTTTTGCGAATTCACCCCAGTGACATGTAAATATATCCATTTCGACCTGAATATAGTTGATGGTGCGAATTGCTCGAGTTAGAGGGGTTTTGGCCAGCAAGTTGGTCCTGGCTGCTGGCACGACCAGCAGTGGCATATAATCTATACATATTACAAAACAAAGTCGCTTTTCGTGTCTGTCTGTGTCCGCTTAGATCATCTAAACCACACAATGGATTCGGATGCGGTTTTCACCATCATTTAGAGCATTTATTCCGGAAGGTTTACGAGTATAAAAAAATAATATTAAACTTAGTTATAGCGCCGAAATCTCGATGTTTTGACATATCACCATTGCACTTCCGAAGCAAGGGCGGATTGCTAGTTATTCAATCGTTTACTTGAGTGCTATTATTACTATTTGTAGTACTCACTGCGATGATACTCCAGTTGTTTATATACAAGACCGCGTAGAACATCAGCAGCACCACAAACCGACAGACAGCGACCATTACTATGTCGAATAGAGAAGTCTTTACGTTGTAGTGTATGATTTCTGTGTTCAGTATTTGCTCTAGAGTTTCGCCTCGTATCTGGAACGAAAATATGAATAGCGAAATTATTATTGGAACGAAGTTCCTTATCGCGTGTTGTGAAAGGGGGCTAGACGAAAAAAATTCTTACGAAAAGTTGTCACGACACTTTTTGCTATAGTAAGCTATTGTAAGCTGTGCGGCGTGCGCATGTTTTTCTGTCTGTCTCTCTCTCTCTCTTATAGAAAGCAAGCCAGATATTTTCATTTCTATTTCGCATTGAACAGTGTGGTGTCGCGACGATTATTTTTGTTGAGTGTATACATATATATATATATTTTTTTTTTATATATAAATAATAATAATAATAATAAAAATCTGTTTATTTCATCTCCACAAATTACATCAAGGTCTATAGTTGACAAGATAAATTGTCGAAAAATTAGTAATTTGTGGGAGATCTGGAGTCTAAACTAAGCCGAGGCCTGTACTATAGATCTCCAGGCCCCCCATTTCATAACATTTGTATGTATTGTCAACAATATATATAAATACCTATAATAATTAAAAAAAAAAGTGTGTGTGTGTGTGCATGGCATTGTGAGTATGTGTGTGCGTGTGTGTATCATTTCAACTCATATTGACGATGCTTGCAGCAATAATTCAATGTCATCATAGGTCTTCAGTTTTAGCTATTGAACTATTGCCTTTTTGCAGTCTTTAGTAGTCATAGGATAGATGTTAATTATTTTATTATACAGGGCAGCGGAATTTGTATTGAATTGTCTTTTGGCATAATTATGCAGTTTTAACGAAATTGACTGGTGCAACACTGTATTTTTGTCTTCTTTCCTGATGGTGAGGATCATAGGGCAGGACTTTGAGTAATTTTAAGACAGCATGGAGTATGTATAATTTTCTGACTGTGAGAATACCGCTAATGGAGTATAAGTCATTAGTTGGGAATCTGTACGGTTTGGTATACATGACCTTGATAAGAGATCTTTGTGCTCACTCTAGCTCAAGAACCTTCGTTTTTCTAGCACCGCCCCAAACGGGTATGTAGTAGGTGAGAATTGTTTGAGCCATAGACACATAGATTTCAGTTAACATTTTTTTAGTTGTCGCATGTCTTAGGTTCTTAAATATCTAAATAAGTTTTCTCATACGGGCCCTGACCATATCTGTATGAGTATGCCAAGATAACCGTTGATCAACGATTATACCTAGGTATTTTATATGAGTCACTTTTTCAATGTTTTTACAAGGACAGTTTGTGATTGATTTTGAGAATTACGTTTGGTCCAGGTTGAGTGTTCATGTGTGTGGTGGATGTGTGTATGTGTGTGTGTTGTTGTGGTTGTGTGTGTGGGTTGTGTTGTTGTTGGGGTTCATGGACTCTGTTTTGAACATAACAAACTACACCACCTAGGTATTTTATATGAGTCACTTTTTCAATGTTTTTAAAAGAACAGTTTGTGATTGATTTTGAGAGTTACGTTAGGTCCAGGTTGAGTGTTCATGTGTGTGGTGTGTGTGTATGTGTGTGTGAGGTGTGTGTTGTTGTGGTTGTGTTGTTGTTGGGGTTCATGTACTCTGTTTTGAACATAACAAACTACAGATCAATTGCTGTAAGTGCCTATCTGCCTACTATTTTTACTTTAACATAAATTTATGTTTGTTTTTTGTAACTTGGCATAACAACACATTTTATTTACTAAACAGCATTGGGGGCTCTTAGGAAAGCTTGTACCATGCTTTTCAGATAAAGCATCTTTATACACTTTTTTTTAATAGGTACTTAGAATACATAGAAAATAATTATTAAAACTAAATGTGGCTTATGATGATTGTAAGCTTCTTGCGCAGTCCCCAAATGGTAGAGCATGAAAACGATGATGATGCACTAGTTATTATTTCGATATTTCAGTTTTCAATATTATCCTTAATAATGTTATAAAAATAAAAACAAACAAACATAGCTCACACCTTTTTCCCCAATGGGGTAGGCTGAGGCGTTTACAGTCCCACGTTTCGCCAGCCATGTTAGGTCCCATGTAATGAAGGCGAGCCGATTGGCATATACCGGCACAAATCCAGATTCCGGGTTAATACAAAGTAATCTAAGATAGAAAACCCCAATATCGCTACTTACACCTGACCCGGGCAGGGAACGAACCCGGGACCCCTAGCACAGCAGTCAGATACCACAACCACTGCGCCACCGAGGCAGTCAAATAATATTATATTGTTATAAATATGAGACAAGTTGACAACATAGACAAGGTCTTCAGGTCCCGAACTAGGCAGAGCCTGTACTACGGTAACCTGATGACTGATATACATATACACACCTGTACACAGGTCAAACAGACATGTTCATGCACACAAATGTTTGACTTGTCCGGGGATCGAACCCGGGACCAGCGGCTCAAAAGGCAGGGTCACTACCAACTGCGCCAACCGGTCAGTCAAAAGTCAATAATATTTATAATAGTAAAATGTTGGTATTTAGATAGATGGGACCTTGCAAAAGTACGTATAGTGTAAGCAGCTTTAATTTCTTTTTTTCCTTATGGCTAGTATTATAAAGAGATGTTTGATTGTTCAGAATAATGGATCAACCATCCACATCGAGACAGTCAATAGAAGAAATTTTGGAAGCAATGGCTTCTCCTAGAGAACAAATAATTCCAAATGAGTTTACATTGACAGACCAAGATCTCTATGGAATTTTAACCTGAAGATCTGGAGGCGAACAATGAGTGGGGTGACTTTGTTCAAGAAGAGTTTGTATTCAGAACGGAGGATGAAGATACCCAGCAGACAAATATGGAAACTATCTGGATGGCTGGCAATCCAACAGTTAGGAATACCTTGTCATTTATAGGCAACCCTGGCATTAAACGACCTATGCTAGGGAAAGAGCCAATTGATTATTTTAATCTTCTATTTAATGCAGATTTTTGTTCTCTTTTATTAACATGCACAAATGCAAATGGCGATAAAATATTAAAAGAAATGCCAATCGTCCTCACGCTAGATTTAAAAGGAGGGAAAATGTAGCAGTAGAAGAATTAAAGGTATTTATTAGTTTAATATTACTTATGGGAGGCATTAAATTAATTAAAGTGACAGACTACTGGAGCAAACACTATTTGCTTGATGTTAATTTTTCAAATTATTATCAAGAAATAGGTTTTTTCTAATATTAAGAGCACTGAATGTCCAAACACTACCAGGGAACCAAAGCATAATTAAACTGTACTTACATATTAATTGAAACATTTAATAAAACAATGGAAAACCTGTATTATCCCACCAAAGACAAAAAAAAAGTAAAGAAATGGCAATTGATGAATCATAGAGTTTGTGGAAAGGTCGCTTACGTTTCCGTCAATAAATAAAAAACAAAGCGCACAAATATGGCATAAAATTATATACAGGGTGGCCGGAACATTGACGTCCAAAAATAAAATTTCGGTCCCTCGTATCGTGGGGTATTCGAATCACCCCCATGTATGTTCCGCGACTTTTCATAGTTTTCGAGTTATGAATTTTTTTCTGAATGTTTGAAAATTTTCGACCTGACCAACCTAAAAAAATTCAAAAAAAAAAGTAGAGGGTTTTATCGAGTTTCTTTTTTTGCAACTGAATTTTCATAAGTAGTACTTTTATGCATAAAATAATCAGCTTCGTAACTGTGGTGAAAGTTATGAAAATGTTGATCTAAAGTGAAAAATTTACGTTCGGTAAATTATGACTTAAATTTTCAACTTCAAATTAAAAATCTAAACAGGTGACTTCATGGTTCTCAAGTAGGCTTCAAGAATGCGCCAGACTCTCAGCTTTCATAATCATTAAAAAACGTAGGACTTAATGGGGCTAACTTTGGCCTTAATCGGCCTTCAAAGACTGCGAAGTGGAAAATTCTTAAAATTAGCTATCTGATTAATAAATTTTTTTTTTCCATTTTCTCGCTCCTAAGGTTATTTAGTTTGCTAACCAAAAATGACTGCAGGAAAGCTAAGATTTAAACACGGAGATTTTTTTAAATGTTAGTTTAATGAATTTTGCGCGATCCGTTCTCGTGGACTATGGGTTGTAAACGAGGGTGCAACTCTTTTACCTGCAATAACAATGGACCGAGAGGAAAAGAGACCGAATTATTGCTATCTCTCTCACGCAAGGCGCGCAACCGAAGCCAACGCAAAACAAGTACCTCAGTCGTACTCACATTGTGTTTACTGCTATACGCGTGTCGCCATTTTGTCTTTACCACACTCGCTTTGCCCACGGACTCCGCTGCCTACTTGTTTGACTACTTTGCTCGTTTATTGGACTGTGTTTTGCATTCTGATTTGGACTTTTTTTACGTGGAAGTGTAAAAAATGAGTTACACGTTAAGTGAATATGCAGAAATGCATTATTTTTATGGAGTTGCACAAGGAAACGGCCATGAAGCAGCGCGACTGTATCGCGAACAACTTCAACGTCGTGGTGGGCCGCAACCTGAGCGATATCCCGACCATCGTGTTTTTATTAACACGCACAACACTTTGATGGCAGGCCGCATTCCTGGTCGACGCGGCAGTCATGAAGGAATCCCTAGAGCTAACCCGGATCGCAGAGAAATGGTGCTGGAAGAAGTTCAGCGAAATCCGTCTACGAGTACGAGAAGTATGGCTCGTGCTCTGAACATCCCAAGGACTTCTATCCAAGACATTCTTCACGATGAAGAATACCACGCGTTCCACATCCGACGAGTCCAAGCTTTACTGCCTACAGATCACCAATTGCGCGTTGATTTTTGCCAAACCATGTTACGAAAAGAGCAAGAGGATCCTGGATTTTTCAATAAAGTTTTATGGTCAGATGAGTCACGATTTGAGCGATCCGGAATATTCAATATTCATAATTACCACACGTGGGCGAATGAAAATCCACTCGAAGTGAGAGCTTCGACATTTCAACATCGCTTCAGCGTTAACTTGTGGTCTGGTATTCTCAATGGCGAACTAATTGGTCCGTTTGAACTGCCGTCCAGACTTGATGGAGAAACATACAAAAACTTTTTGGAAAATGAACTTCCATTGTTGCTGGCAGATGTGAATCTCGAACTCAGACGAACCATGGTGTTGCAAAATGACGGCGCCCCGTGTCACTATGCAACCCAGGTCCGAAATTACTTAGATGAAACATACCCCAACAGATGGATCGGACGCAGCGGACCAATTAGGTGGCCTCCACGCTCACCTGATCTCAACCCCATCGATTTCTTTATTTGGGGCTATTACAAGGAAATAGCATACGCCCGAGACTGTTCAAGTGAACAAGAGCTGAGGCAGTTGATTGCAGAAGCTGAACGTGTTGTGAGAGAGAACAGAGACGCTTTTAGACGATTGCCAGATAATTTCTTACGTAGGTGTAGAATGTGTATTGCTGCTGGTGGTGGCCACTTTGAAAACCTTTTCTAAATGTTAAAAATAAATTAAGTACTTTTTTCACATTATCATCTGTGTTTTATTCAAAACCACTTTTTACGTAAAACTTTTCTTACCCAACTCTGAAACTATTTGTTGGTTAGTTTTCAGTATTCTTATCATTAATTAACCTTAGGAACGAGAAAATAGCCAAAAAAAAATAATTACTCAGATGGGTAATTTTAAGAATTTTTCCACCTCGCTGTCTTTGAAGGCCGATTTTAAACAAAGTAGCCCTATTAAGTACTTCATTTTTTTTATGATTATGAAAACTGAGAGTCTGGCGCATTCTTGAAGCCTACTTAGGAATTATGAAGTCACCTGTTAAGATTTTTAATTTAAAGTTGAAAATTTGAGTCATAATTTACCGAACGTAAATTTTTCACTTTAGATCAACATTTTCATAACTTTCATCACAGTTACGAAGCTGATTATTTTATGCATAAAAGTACTACTTATGAAAATTCAGTTGCAAAAAAAGAAACTCGATAAAACCCTCTACTTTTTTTTTTAGAATTTTTTTAGGTTGGTCAGGTCGAAAATTTTCAAACATTCAGAAAAAAATTCATAACTCGAAAACTATGAAAAGTCGCGGAACATACATGGGGGTGATTCGAATACCCCACGATACGAGGGACCGAAATTTTATTTTTGGACGTCAATGTTCCGGCCACCCTGTATGTTAGCAGACCATCACGGTATCTGCATGAAAATTCATTTATATGCGGGGTCGCAAGATCTAATAGTTGGGGGGAGAGATCACGTGAAAAAAGTAATTCGATATTAGTGGCAAATTATTTAAATAATGGCCATTTATTATATATGGACAATAATTATTACAGTTTGGATATAGCGGAGGAATTATAAAATAAAAATATGAATGTAACGGGCATATTACAATTTAATAGAAAAGGAAATCCAAAAGAAGTAATAAAGGGAAGTTGCTTTCATTAGATCAATAAGTATCGAAATATACAGGGTGTTTTGACAGCCCTCCACAAAAACACAGGATTGATTCAGGTCCTTATTCTGAATCATATCCCACTGGAAATTTTCTCAGGAAAAAAAAAATTATGCCCAGGTGCGCCGGGGAGCGCGCGGGGGGCGGGGGCAGCCTCGCTCAAACTCGCTGCGCTGCCGTCCGCTACGTGCGTTTTGCCACGGTAACGATACATTGCGTGTGAGGTAAGTGATCACGATGTCCCCCCATAAAACAAATCTGATTTTTTGGATTCCCTTAATGTTCCTGAAAGAATTTCATGTACCGGTCATCTTAATATGATGTACTGAAGCCACCCTATCAGTTTGCGGAGGGCTGTCAAAAACACCCTGTATCATTTAAACCAGGAGTGCAAGTAAAATATAATAAATATATGAGAGCAGTAGACAAACATGACCAAATGTTGAGTTATTATTGTGCTGAACATAAAACACTCAGATGGTAGAAAAAAATGATCATTGATAAAAAGGAGATAAATGTGATTAATGCTTTTTTAATGTATAATACAAATAGAGAGTCCAAATCAAAGCTTGTATTATTTTAGATTTAAAATGATTGAATACCTGTTGCCTAAGAAACCCCTACACGTTAGGCCTACTGTACCAGGTAGGATCCATTTGCTGGCACATTTGCCTAAAAGAAATGGCAGAACTATAAGAAAAAGATGTAGACACTGTTTTAATGTGTCTAAGAGAAGATTGGAAGTTTTCTTTGGCTGCCCAGCCCAGATTGTCCAGGTTTTTCTGGACCATGGCTGGAAAGTTGTTTTAGAATTCACCACAATTATTATGAGTGAAACATTTTTATAAGTGTTTTTTTTTCATTGTTTTTATAAATCTAATCAAAATCATCTTTTTAGGTATCAAAAATTACTTCTCTGTCTTGTAATCATTAAAATCAATAAATGTTTATTATGTCAATCAATGTTATTATAGTTCACTCTTCATATGGTCTCACCACATTAATTAATTTTTCATAACACTCTAAACGTTTGCTTGCTGGTACATTCTTAATCTCATTATACCCAAGTCTTGTTCAAACTGAGCATAAATTGGAGGCAGTTCGTCTTGTGTATTCAGTTCTGATTTTAAATCTTTTGAGAACAATGCTTTAAAATATATTTTTGCTGCACAACAATCAGGGTCTGACCTATTTTTAATGGGCGACTTAGGTTCCTCCTTAGACATTCTTACTTTAAACTTTGTTTTCTTTTTCTCACATTCCTCTTCTTTAGAATCCATAATTTCTTCAATGCTAGTGTCTGAATTATAATTTGTATATTGACTATTATAATATGGTCTCATGAATTTATGATTCTCTGAAATATGCAAAATCGATTGACCACATTCAGGAAAAAAATAAAAAAAAATATTCTTATATTGTTGGCAATGTTCATGCTTATTAGTGAATAGTGCCTAACTACATTCAGGAAAAAATTCGTCTCCTAGCTGATTACCTACAAATAATACGTTTATTAACACAAACAAATGACCTAATACAAGTAAATTACAAAAATGTGGAGGACCACCGTAACATTTTACTAAAATGAATAAATCCTACCTTGTGATGCCATATTACCTTTGAATACCAACGAATACGAATCTAAGTACTCAAATAACTTTTTCTCTTAGCAGATCGATGCATGATTCCGGCGAAATACGCACAAAACATAGGGGGCCAATGACGCTCTAGGAGCGTCATCGTCCAATGTTCGGGGCCTAGCTAAAGTGTGCATGAAAATGATGGTGGCAATGAGTCAGTTAAATCAAGTGAATTGACACCATTTATTTAGACTTTTTGTTGTCTATGATTTAAATAAGATTTTACTAAACTGAGCGCGAGTTTACCTAGTCCGTAATGCTCAAGTTTTAAGAGTAAGATTTCGTCATCAACGCAGTCAAACTTGTATACTAAAAAGAGGGAAGGACCTAATATCGAGCCTTGTGGAACACCCATTTTTACTTTTAAATCAAGTGAATTGACACCATTTATTGTGACTTTTTGTTGTTTATCATTTAAATAGGATTTTACTAAACTGAGCGCGAGTTTACCTAGTCCGTAATACTCTAGTTTTAAGAGTAAGATTTCGTGATCATCGCAGTCAAATACTGAGTTTTCTGACGTTTTTCTTTTACTCAGCTCCTAAGAGTCGTAGCGTGATGTTAAATAGCCTATAACCTTCCTCTAGAATTGGGCTATTAAATGCAAAAAATATTTATTCAAACCAATAAATTAAATTTTTCAATATATTTTTTTTCGACTGTAAGTAACGCGTTTAAACAAACAACTCTTCAGCTTTATTATTAGTATAAATAGATTGAGATATAATAACGCGCTCACCATCACACATATAAGCCACAAAAGACTAGTGAACAATAGATCAAATGTGACGAACAGACAGAAGAATCTTCGCACTGTGGACATCTTGCCTTGTGGTCTGTGGCCGGCTACCAGGTCATCTGATACTAGGTTGAGAGAGGTAGAGTGTGCTGGAATAAAAAAAGGAGAAGATTACTGGAATATTCCATAGAATGCCCAACAGAGTTAAGATGCTAGAGGGTCAAATTAAATTAGCTAGCGAAACTCCACAGACGTAATGGATACACGAAACGACGCGCGCTTTACATGTGATAACCAAGTGTGCCAACACGCTGTGAATGTGTGCGTGAAAACGAGTAGTGTCAGCACATAACGCACACACACTACCGACTTTGCCATTGTCTCGGACGGTGTTGAGAGCTGCTGCGCTTACACACACATTGACAGCGTGTTTGTACACTTGCTAACCACAAGTAAAACACGCGTCGTTTCGTGAGATAAAACTAATATAGCTTAATATTGCAATTACCTCTTCGTAAAATCACGTGGTAGTCGTACATCCTGACGTAAAAGCAATCAATAGGTACTGCGTAAATATGTATCATACACAAAGAGGAGTTTTGGAAAAGGCTCTTAGAACGATTTAAAGCGTACCACTTTAAAGCTACACTTTTCTCACTAACATATTAAATAATAAATTATAATATATGGGGCACTTTTCATTCCGGCTAAAATATAACTTTTTAAGAAGCATCTGCGGAAAATAGTAAGTAATAAAAAGGAACTAACTTAACGTGAGATGGTGTGGGCTGACACTGTTGAGAAGCGACTCCGCCGCCTCCCTATAGTGCGGGTTCGCCATCCTGACCTCTGGAACCATTAGTTATTTACTTATTTACTAAATACTATTTAGTTAAGCACATAGGTACTAGAGGCGTTCAATTTATTCTCGATATGAGGGTGATTATTTTTTTTTCTTACTATTGATATGGGTAAGTAATTTATTTATTCATTTATATATTCTTTATTGTACACCACAAAATACATAAAGAAAAAAAAATTAACACTTCAAAATATACAATGGGCGGCCTTATCGCTTTCTGCAATCTCTTCCAGGCAACCTTGGAATGGACAGTGATTTACCTGGACATAAAATGGGGCTGTCATTGGTGCAAATAATAAGTATCTATACAATACACTAAAATAGATAGACAGATATATACATATCCTAAATAATAGATGCATAAATACGTACATACTAAATATATACTGAGAGAGAAGGTGCATAATGCAGTTATTTTAGCGCAGGTGAGTCTGTGTGTTCCGGACAGGTACGTGTGGCGACCACATTACTCCTAGCGGAGAAGAACGTCGACTTCAACCAAAAAAGGTAAAACGGAAATCGCTGCTGGCGACATCTAGATTTAGCCCTTAAGAACTATCTTGCACCGCGAAATTTAAAACGCATGTGTCCTACTTTCTTTTGGGCAGTCGGGCACTCTCGCTTGTAAGAAAACTTTCAATCAGACATGACATCACAGAGTACATTTTTATCAACACACAAATTGCAAAAACCATTGATTAATCAATGGTTTTTGCAAAAGTAGGATTATTTTTAGTTAACTGGTCATTACATATTTTTATATTGACTAATAAGCCGACTAGACCTCGAAAGCAAAAAAAATAACGGCGATTTCCCAGAAATCTACTTTTTTGAGTTAAGCCAATATTCTATTAAGCGTGCGAAGTGTAAGTGGTCATATTCACGAGCGTGACGTAGCCAACGGCAGAGGCAACTGCAGCCGTCGACGGCTGCAGTTGCCTCTGCCGTTGGCTACGTGACGCTCGTGTATATACAGGGTCAAATTAAATTAGCTAGCGAAACTCTGCAGACGTGATGGATATCGATATCTAAACACAATAAAATAAAAATGAAAAATATTTGATGTATTTTTTGACGACTGCTAGTTTTGTTAATTGAAGATATCAATACCAATCACGGCTGTGAAGTTTACACAAAAAAAAAACTGATATTTCAAGTGAATAAACTAACAGCGGTTGATGACCCCACAAAACAAAATTATGAAATTATTTTTTTCGTTTTATCATGTTTAGATATCGATACCCATAACGTCTGCGGAGTTGTGCTAGCTAATTTAATTCGATCCTGTATATATGTCGTAGGATAATTTGATACTTCGAATCTTCGCGAAAATCCTAGGGGTTTTGCGAAAACGCGGATAATTAGACATAGGCGAAAAATTATCAAATCTTACTGGACAAAGTCAGGATCTAACATAACCTAACCTAAATGATACAACAACAATAGAAGGGTATCTGGCGCTTGGCGGCCGCTGCCGCGGCACGCTCGCTTCGCTCGCTCGCCTTCGCGCGCTAATGGTCACTGTTCTAACATAACCTAACCTAAATTCTAATTATCCGCGTTTTCGCAAAACCCCTAGGATTTCCGCGAAGATTCGAAGTATCAAATTATCCTACGACATATACACGACCGTCACGTAGCCAACGGCAGAGGCAACAGTAGCCGTCTACACTCTTCTGCGGCACCCGTCGTCGTCGTACTTAGGAGATAATATCTAGGCGACTATGTTTTCTGTTGCACTCTAAAATTCAGAATACGACACAATACGTGCTCAATCTCTATAGATTATCACGCACATATTCAAATGCAGGTGTCAACGACTCGAAATGGGTTTTTTTTTTCAATTAAAGACTTCCTAAAAATATTTTAGAAGTTTTTTAGAAAATTGTTGTTGAAATACAACAAAATAAAATTGCCAAAATGATGCAGCTGGTTTGAAGTGATGCGCGGACAAAAACATTTGTGGCAATTGGTTTTCATTTATTTAAACTGGGCCGCAAAGAAAGCGGGTCGGTAACAAAAACCTCAATTACTTCCAAAATATTGGAGCTAGCTTTATGAAATAAAGACTGTATAATAGACAATTTTATAGTGTTAACAATATCATAAAAATTCAAGATTATGAAGGTTATTTTGAACAAGTAAGTTAAGTAAAAATTACCATTTTCACTACATTTCGAAAAATGTGCTACGGTATCAAATATGCAATTTCTACACGTTTTAGTATTTTGTATTGCCACCATGAGCTGTTAATACAGCTCTTATATGGTTTGGCATGCTTTCCACCAGATTTCTGAGCCGATGCTGAGGAATATTTTCCCATTCTTCTCTTAATTCGAGCCGACACGTGTATGGAGCTTCCGCCGTATGGCACTTTCTCTTCATGAGCTTGGTTACAGCGCTCTCCTGGTCATCTGCATCCCCCATCGTGCGTGTATAGCATGAATCTCGACTCGTGCGGAAACATTACTCTTGACCAGTCATCCAGAGCCCAATTCATGTGTCCTCTAGCGTAACTCAGCCTTGACTTTATTATTTGTTTATTTATTTAACACTTTAAGCACACAAATGTACAGAGGCGGACTTAATGCCATAGGCTTTTTCTACCAGTCAACCTTTGGGTGATGCAGAGACAAACAGTGGCAGGTGCAAATTATAATGATATTTTAGATTAAATTAGGATTTGGATTAGGGTTTTAGGGTTTGTGGTTGTAGGTTTACTTTCGATGCTGCCTTTCGAATTTTGGACCATTTGCAGGTCTAAATAGCTTCATGTTTGCTTCAGCAAGACACCGCTTTACTGTACACGTGCTCGGATTGCTCCCTCCAGCACGTAGAAGGTGACTTTTTAATTCGACAGCCGTTTTAAATCGATTTCTTCACATTGTTGACACCATTTATATCGATCCTCCCGCACCGATAGCGCGGGAGGATTGATATATGCACCATGTTCGGCCGGTTCCTGGTCTGCGAAAATTGGATCCAGTCTCTTCAAATCGCTGGAGCACTTTTTGAACGGTTGATAGCGACACACCAACATTTCTAACGTAATACGCTGACTGCGCCCCTCTTCAAGCATTGTCATAATTTTGGTACACTCTGCAGGGGTTAGTGGCAGGTTTTTAATAGAATTTTATCAGATTTTTTTCTGCACAATAAATGCCATATTTATAAACAGAAAGAAAAGTAAAACAAATGGTTTCAAAGTTGTTAAAATTTTATAATATACAGGGCGTCCCACGGATATGCCACCCACATGGAGGGAAAGTACCTTGAATATTGTAGATGGAACATTTTACTGAAAGAGGACATTATTGGAATTTAAAAAACTATTTAAACTGCATTCATAGATATTTTAATAATTACATGATTGTAGAATGATAGAATGATGAGAAAAATAATCATATGATTGTAGCTTTAACATACCGATCGAAAGGCTTCATCATAAGGATTGTTTTTTGCTAAATAACATAGTGTCAAAAATAAAAGAAAGACCATGAATTTTAACATTTGATGTGAAATTTTGTTCGGAAAAATGAAAAGCTGCCATTGCCGTAAGGACATACAACTGACATTATCATAAGTACCTATTACTAATAAATGTACCCACTTGAGAAGTACGTATCATTTCCCTATTATAATTTAAGTGCATGATAAAATGATAAAGAGATACGTAATTAGTAGGTACCTGGTTGTTTGCAACAAATCGAAATAATCAAAAGAGTGCGACATTGTATTCAACAGGAAGGGACTCATTTTGAGCATTTGATAAATTTATTAATTTTGTATTAAAAATGTTAAAATTCATGTTCTTCTTTTTATTTTTGACAATATGTTATTTAGCAAAAAATAATCCTTATGATGAAGCCTTTCGATCGGTATGATAAAGCTACATGGTGATTATTTTTCTCGTGTAACGGGCTCGATTTCCGGGTCAACCATGTAATTATTTAAATATCTATGAATGCAGTTTAAATTGTCTTTTTAAATTCAAATAATGTCTTCTTTCAGTAAAATGTTCCATCTACCGTATTCAAGATACTTCCCCTTCATGTGGCATATCCGTGGGACGGCCCTGTATATCCATCTACACACATCAAAAGTGTCTAGGGATCAAAATATATTTTTGCAATAACTTTTCTCCTGATTGATATTAATTAAAATTTTCTTTAAGGATTCATAAAATAAAGTGTTTTCGTTTGTCACAGTAACGATAAACCAAGTCACCTTTGCATTAATAAAGAAATTTGCCATTTTCCTAATAAAGGGATTTTTGACATTTGAACCACTAACACAAAAGTTCGAAAAAAAGACTGAAATAACAGTTTTCTTTAAAATTTTATTGGGTAACTTAAACAATTAATAATCCGTGTTTCTACCGCGAACACTAACAACACAAGAACATCGGTTTGGCATACTCAAAATGAGTTCATCCAAATCACGCTGTGGAATGGCCGCCCATGTTCGTTGCAACAACAAAAAAAGGTCTTCTTGCGACTGGATACCCTCCATATTCGGCAGAGCTCTTCTCTGTAGCATATCCCATGCATGCTCAATCGGGTTCAAGTCTGGCGACTGAGCAGGCCAGGGCAGGACATTGATGTTAGCTACGGCGAGAGTCTGTCTTACAACTCTTGCGGTGTGCGGTCGTGCATTATCATGCATTAACTGAAATAAGGGACCGATTTGCACTTGTAGAGGAACGATGACGTCTGATACAATCGTCTCAGCATAAATTTGAGCGTTGAGGTTGCCTCTGATCCAAATCAACTCAGTTCTTCCGCCGATCCAAATACCCGCCCATACCATGATGGTTCCACCACTATAAGGATGGACTTCCTGGCAGGATTTTAATCGCTGTTGGCGTCCAGGGGTTCTCCAGTGTCGTATACGTCTTGTATCCGGTCTCATACCAAAACGAGACTCATCAGAAAAGCACACGAAACGCCATTGTTCTTCTGCCCAATTTCTGTGTTCAAGAGCCCATTGATATCGAATCCTACGATTGTGCATTGCTATAGGTGGTACCCGTAGCGGTCTTCGGGAATGAAGGTTCCCTTCATGCAAGCGGTTTCTGACTGTTTGGTCGCTAATTAAGTTCCCTGAAGAGTGATGAAGCCTCACGGCTAACATCATGGCGGTTATTGTTGGAGCTCTTCGAGTTAAGATTTGAATGTATCGGTCTTGTCTCCGTGTGGTGCAGCGATACCGTCCTCCATGGCGCTCAGCCACGGTACCAGTGCTTCGGTAACGTGTCCAAAGTCGACTGATAACACTCTGACTTGTATTCAGAGCTAAAGCCACAGTACGTTGCCGGGAACCAGCTTCTATCATTCCCACGGCTCTGAGCATTTCTTCCCTGCTTAAATGACGTCGCCGCTCCATAATAACGTTGGTTTTAATCAGTAGTAGGGAAACAGTAGCACTAATAATGTCTTCAATGCGTTGTATGTTTTTATAGGGAAAATATTGACAGCTGATTTTCATCCTTTACTCGAATTTGATTCACAGTTCCTGATTCAAATTATGAAATGCACCAAAAAGGATCCATATAAATTTATAAAATCATAAATTTATTACAAAGCCACATCTTAATCTCAAGAAATCCGCATAAAAATGCTTGATCCCTAGACACTTTTGATGTGTGTATATATCTCAATTCTTTTCTTTATGGTATTTAATACAATCACCAAAAAGAAATAAAAAGGTTTTACTTCTTCCTATAAGTGTAATAAAATAAACTTTAATTTAGTTTTTATTTTAAAAAGGTTGCATAAATATTTTAAAAGCTATCGCATTTTTTATAACCAACACGCTTTCTTTGCGGCCCAGTGTACATAGATAGATGTAAATACATATTGTAAATTAATCAACAGTAATAAATCGACATAAATAATGTAGGTAAGTATTACTAAAAGGGATTATTAATTAGTACAATACATTCTCAATTATATTACTAAGGTAGTTACATAGTGCCAATTAATAACAATTATCGACAATTTATTGTCAACACATATTATAGACATTATGATAAGCGCCAAAATAAATGTCCTCCACATATTCATTAAAAATTATGGTATAATAATCAATTCAAAGAATAAATGAGATTCATAGAATCCAACTATGTTGGGGTCAGTTTCCAGTCTACCCGAATGCAGCTGAATAGCAGTATTTTACATGGAGCGACTGCCTATCTGACCTCCACAACCCAGTTACTGGGGAACACGATACCCCTTGGAAAGTCTATCAGCCTGTTTATGCATACATTACTATGCAAAATGTTGGGCCACAAAAGAGATTGATGTCGGGAAGTTGTATAATGCTAGTCGCGCGATAAACTCTGCTTGCGCGATGCAGGATTTGTGTGACGCCAGTATGACGTGCACCTCGCATGTGGCGATGTAGATACCGCTACAAATGAAAGGCAATTGCAGGCAGCTGAGATGAGAATGCTAAGCGGGACGTGTGATGTTACATGAATGGATAGAACGAGTACATATGAGGAAGTTTGAAAGTGGCACCGGTGACTGAAGAGTTGTGTGGATATCGATTGTCATGGCATGTGATGTGGAGGAATGAGGAAAGTTTTGAGTATGAATGTGGATGGCTATAAGAGTAGGGGAAGACCAGAGAAACGATGGCTGGACTGTGTGGAAGATGATGTGGCTAGCAAGGGATGATATGGCTAGAAAGGGATGATATGGCTAGAAAGGGATGATATGGCTAGAAAGGGATGATATGGCTAGAAAGGGGGCGAGTACTGAGACGACAACTAATAGAGATTTATGGAAGGAAAAGACATATTGCGCCGACCGCTAATACATTGGGAGAAGGGCAGCAGACCCTGGGACCTTGTCGGGAGTGGAGGCGTCTTTCCAATGGCCACTAACCGCTACACAAAGTAATATTTAAAATAAGGAAATATTTTCATAAATGGGTCATTTAAGAGCGTTTATACCTTATGAGTGGCAACGCACGGTGGGCTGAAAATCAGCTTTCATAGACTTAGGAATTTCAATCAGCAAGTGCCTGATTTTTTGCCGGATATCGCTTCTATTAGTTGTTACTATATTCAAAAATGACACCCGAGGTAATTCTGCACAAAAACGAAGGAACTATAATTTTTTTACGAAAAATTTGTATGAAGCTAGTATGAAAAAGTTAATTATCTCGCAAACAGCAAGGAAAACCGTAATATCCTTACAGGAGGTTATAGTACTAATTATTTATGATTTTTTGACATATGTCATATAACGGTTATCGCTGCAAATTTTTTTTTAAAATCGTCAAAATATTTTTATTTATTTTTACACATGAAACTGTTCCTTTTAGCGACTAAATTAAGAACATTGTTAATTATGAAGAATTTTATTGACCCAAATATTAAGACTATATAAAACAAGAAAAATAAAAAAAATTAAATCAAATATTAAACATTTTCCTTATCACTGTCGTTGTCGGTCTCCAATTCTGAGTCAGATCCATCAGAATCCAACCGATTCCTTGATCACTTCAGAAGACTGTACGGAAATTGGCTGCAAGCAAATATTGATTGGCCAAGTTGTGTGCAAACTTTAGTTAATCAAGAACCAACTGTTGGTATCTCACCAAGAGCACAATCAGACTCTCAAGAACCGTCGTCGTCGGCATCATTGTCCGTTCGCGTTGGAACAATGACAAAAAAAAAACGAGTGTGCTTTAGACCACACAACTGAAGTAAAACTTCTTTAGCTCCATCCATATGCGTTCGCCTCGCCCGATCACACTTTTCGTAACGCTCTCGTCGTGCATTCGCCAGCTTACTCCCCAAGCCAAGCGTGCCTAAAGAAGTTTTACTTCAAAAAACGAGTGTGCTTTAGACCACACAACTGAAGCAAAACTTCTTTAGCTCCATCCATATGCGTTCGCCTCGCCCGATCACACTTTTCGTAACGCTCTCGTCATGCATTCGCCAGCTTACTCCCCAAGCCAAGCGTGCCTAAAGAAGTTTTACTTCAAAAGGTCCCGAAAACCATTCGAAGATTTGGGAAGTAAACAGAAAAAGAGAAGATCTGATGATCATACAGGCGAAGACTCCAGTGAATTGGCATATGCAGCTGCAGCGCGTTTAAAAGAAACAGGGCATGAGGATATCGCATCTGTGATCGAATACATAATGAAAAATCCTGAAGCAGCCGTTAAAATTAAAGTAACGCTTAAGAAACCAGTGAAAAAAGTCATATTTACACCAGAGAAAGCGCTTGAATTGCTTCTTTCACTAAAACTCTCAAAGTGGCAATATATTACTTTGCGAGAGGCTGCCTTTCGGGAAGGTGCTAAGGATATTTATCCATCCTACTATAAAGTGCAACAAACTAGGCTTGATTGCTACCCTCCGAAGCAATCAGTGTCAGTTACGGATTCCTCGGCTAGGATTACACTTCAAGCTTTACTTGACATCACGGTGACGAGGATCCTTCAAAGTCTTTCTGACTATGCGGATGTGCAAAATAAGCAGCTAAAGCTGATATCCAAGTGGGAATTTGATGGTGCTTCCAACCAAAGCCGATACAAGCAGAAAATGGAGGGTGAGCAAGATGATGCAAGCATTTTCATGACCTCCTTGGTGCCACTAAAACTGACAGATGGAGATAATACTGTATAGACGAACCCAAAACCATGCTCAACTTTGTATTGTCGTCCAGTTCATTTTAGTTTTGTAAAGGAGAGCGAAGCAGTTGTCATTGGTTTCAAAAGACAAATGGATGATGAAATTGAGGCCCTTAACCCCACAGAGTGCATTAATAATAACATGGTGACTCATCAACTAATGATGACAATGATCTACGCCAAAGTCTGCACGTACCTTTCTGAGGCCAGATCAAATGCATCGTGCTACCTGTGCTTAGCAAAACCTACGGAAAGTAACCGCTTAGATGTTGTAACATCAAAGACTGTGTGTGCTGACATATACGAATTTGGCTTGTCATCCCTACACGCACGTATTAATTGTATGGAATGTCTGTTACATATTGCGTACAGGCTCGACTTCAAACGGTGGGCAGCGAGAAGTAATGAGGACAAAGAAATGTTGCAGAACAGAAAACAATCTATTCAAAATAAATTCAAAGATCAGCTCAATCTGTTGATTGATATTGTGAAACAAGGCTCGGGAACTACCAATGACGGGAACACCTCAAGAAAGTTTTGCGAGTTTCCCAATAAAACTGCAGCTATTACCGGGTTGGACGAAGATCTTATTAAAAGATTTGCTGTGATTTTGCAAGCGATACCATCTGGTGAGAAGATTGACGTAATAAAATTTAAAGATTTTGCCCGCAAAACAGCAGAAAAGTACGTGGAATTGTACGACTGGTACTACATGTCGTCAACCGTACATAAATTATTAATACACGGGGCTGACATAATCGAGAAAAATGATATTGTGCCGATTGGGACTCTCTCGGAAGAAGCCTCAGAGTCTCGAAACAAAGATTTTAGGAGGTTCCGGGAACATCATTCGCGGAAAAGAAGCAGGCAAGATTCTAATCAAGATATCTTAAATATGCTTATTGTTTCTTCGGATCCTTTCCTAAGTGCACAAAGGCCTAAGTTAGATGCCAAAAGAAAGCAGAGCTTTTTTGCTGAAACTCTCGACTTAATTCAGTTTCAGGAAAGTGAGTTCGAGTTTTTAGATATATCCAATCTGGATTCTGACTCAGAATTGGAGTCCGACAACGACAGTGATAAGGAAAATGTTTAATATTTGATTTAATTTTTTCTATTTTTTAAAATATTTTTCTTGTTTTATATAGTCTTAATATTTGGGTCAATAAAATTCTTCATAATTAACAATGTTCTTAATTTAGTCACTAAAAGGAACAGTTTCATGTGTAAAAATAAATAAATAAAAATATTTTGACGATTTTTAAAAAAAAATTAGCAGCGATAACCGTTATATGACATAATGTCAAAAAATCATAAATAATTAGTACTATAACCACCTGTAAGGATATTACGGTTTTCCTTGCTGTTTGCGAGATAATTAACTTTTTCATACTAGCTTCATACAAATTTTTCGTAAAAAAATTATAATTCCTTCGTTTTTGTGCAGAATTACTTCGGGTGTCATTTTTGAATATAGTAACAACTAATAGAAGCGATATCCGGCAAAAAATCAGGCACTTGCAGATTGAAATCCCTAAGTCTATGAAAGCTGATTTTCAGCGCACCGTGCAACGTCGCAATTTAGTGTATGACACTAAATTGCGACGTTGCACGGTGACAACTGTGTAAAAGGTAAGAAATCGTTGCGTTTACAGTTCTATTTATATGCAAATAATACATTGGAAACTTGCAGGGCGTTATTTTCATTGTAAAATAACTGTAAGCATTACGGTTACTGACTTTTTAAACACTTTCACGTAATTCTAAAAAGTTAATTAACACGTTGGCGGACAGTAAACGCCCCTAGACGTAATAACAATAAAACTTCTATTGTGTCTCGTTCAGTGTCCTTCAAGGGGTTAAACAGATTTTTAAAATATAGCTCCGACAAATGATAAAAATTGAAAACCACGAAATATGACACTAAATTGCGACGTTGCCACTCATAAGGTATAAACGCTCTTAAGGAAACATAAATCATTTATGGTGAGTGTTGTTGTATTCTGACTACTAAATTATTAAATAAGCATGTGTCATTCAACCATAAACATGGTATAGTGACTAATTAGCCATCTGTTTATCTATAGTAATATTATTAATGCTAGAGTAACTTTGTCTGTCAAGAGACACCATTGTGTCACTAGCACAAAACTCTATAACCAGCTTATTTTAGTAGGTACTAAAAATGTATCGCAATACAAAATTTTTAACTCCTAAGACACAGGCACCTAGTTTAGGAGTCAGAGTATTAAAATTATTGTGACCTAGTTATAAGCCTTATATGATCTTAGTCTTTGGGTTTTGTAATGTTGTCTCATAAAAAAAAAAAAAAAAATGTGATAACTTTTTGACCATGACCTGGGTATTTTTGATACTCTTGTATTGTATGTGGACTCTATTGTCCACACTCATTCGGATACTTTTTACCCCGGTTGTGTGTTAGTGGTAATTGGTGCATTTTTTTCATAAATGTGCAAAAGAGTAAAAATCAATTAATCCAATGGTAATTCAATGAGTATGTTTGTTATCTTGGAAGCAATGCCCGATACACCGCGTTTGTAAATAACACTGATAACAGTTCTGGGTTGTGGAGGTCAGATAGGCAGTTGCTCCATGTAAACTACTTCTATTCAGCTGATGATGATGATGATGATGATGGGGACTCCCTTTTCCGCACTTAGACTCTTATTTGGTCCGTTGTGCGTGGGGATACTGGCTACTAGCTCCGCCCAAAAGTACAGAAGCCTCCTGGGGGCTTCACAGGCTTCGCGGAGCGACCTCACTGTTCCGAGGATTTCTTCCCGTTGAGAAGCCACAGCCTCGCACTCCAGGATAACGTGGGCGGCTGATTCCTCGGCGTCAAGGCAGCCCCTGCAAAGGGGGCTATCTGTGGCGCCTATGTTAAAAAGATGTTTGTTAAGGGGGTCATGGCCCGTAATTGTTCCTATAATTATTCTGAGGTTATTTCTACTCAGGTTGAGAAGTTTTTTGGTTAACCGCGGGTCTACAATTGGTAAAGCCAATTTTGACTGTCTACAGTCTGTTGCCCGTGACCATCTGTTGTTATGGAGTTCGGTCGATCTTTGGCGAATCCACGCACGAAATTGTGAGAAAGGCAGAGGGAGAAGTGGGTACGGGCCTAGCACTTCCATATCAGTGCCTCTCTTTGCAAGTTCATCAGCGGCATCATTGCCTAAGGATCCACTATGCCCTTTGATCCACTGGAGGGTAATGCGATTAAACATAGATAAACTCTCCAGAGCTAAATGCTTCTATTCAGCTGCATCTGGTTAGACTGGAAAAGGCTAGGCATATTGAATGGTTTTTTACTGTCTCACTGCAGGGCAAAGGCTCCTTCTCATTCAGAGAAGGCACAAGCATTGCTGACCAAGCTTGCTCAAGACGGGTTGGCGATTTCAGACTTATATTCCTTATTATAAGTCCAGGTTATGATGCATGAATAATTTAAATTAATTGTTGACTTGGATTTATTTACAGAGAAGCGATTAAATAAATGTAGTTTGTCACCCTATTTATCAAAATTTGATCAGCAGTTTTCAAGCTATGTTTGAACTTCCATACATACACTAACAAACTCATTACACATCGCTTAGCTTAGCTTTATTTAGCTTAAGTCGGGTAATAAAATTAATAAAACACTAGCAACAAGTCTGTGGACTGCAGTATCTCATCGTTATAAAAATTCATAATTTTTCTGTACTGGTGTATGTCACTGAACTCCTTCCTACGGCTGGCCTGATTTTGATGAATTTTTTTGTTCCCTGGATGGTATATTCACAATTCGACCCATTACGTGGCAATGCGTTCAGGCAGGACAACGTCTTTCAGGACCGCTAGTAGCTTTATATATATTTTTTCTGCTACTGCATGCATTTTAAACCCATAAAATTATGGTTTCTCAAAAGACTACAGTTTGTTGTTAATCAGTGCCATTTTAGGCTGGATTAGAAATCCTTCATGATGCAGAAAGAAATGAGACATGATTTAATTAAAAATTTATAAACTAAAACTGTATTTTTCTGTCAATTTGTTAACAAAGAAAAAAGATAAACTTACAATGAGCAAGCCATTATGTTCACTAAAATACACTTGTTATGACTGATTCACTCTAGGCAATGTAATCATGCAATAGTTCTGTTAGTATTATAAATTAGTGATAACATAACTGGAGCAGCTAAATAAGCCTGTAGAATTTTAGACAAAGTTTATCACAATAATTGATATTTAATTGCTATGTATTATTCTCATAGGAACAAGTGATTAATTATAATAACAAACTTAAACACATAATTATTAACAGCTGGTCATCATGAAAACAATGAAAAATATATTTTATATATATTTTTCGACCTTCAAATTATTTACTATTTCGAAAGACTTTTGCCTTCTGCAGATCTTTAAAAAAACAACACTATGCTTTTTAATGAGCAAAATATAATGGTGCGATGGTGACTTCGACACCTAATTTATTATTTTCGACACTTCATTCGTTTAAAAAAACGTAATAAAACAAAGACTTACATGTTTTGTTCTATCAACAACACTTTAACAACTTAAATTACGAAATGCATATCTCGGTGGGCGTTGACATAAATGCAGCTGACAGGTAAGATGATATAATATACACTACATCTCGTTTTATTGTTACACCAATAAAAATGATTATCAAATAGTTCTATTGTTATCAAATTAGCACAAAAGGTGAATAGAAAATCACAGTCGAGAGGTGAACAAACGTGAAACTCGTTCCTGGTTCTGGGACAGCAGGATAGTTTATTATCTTTTTACATAAGTTAGACAAAGACAGCAATCCTTTAATGCTTTCGTCTCTCTTATTTAAACAATGGAACGTTTCGTTGTTGACGCATAGATTGACATCTACTTTTGTCGTTTCATTGCACATAATTCCAGAAAATAATTTATAAACTTATGTTTTATATTTACTTTTGAATGTTATAAAGTATCTCATTTATTTGAAAACAAATATGATAAAAAAAGATTGCGAGCTGATCAAAAAAAAATATGAAAATGAGGAATTACAATGTAGGTAATTCTTTTAGCTGGCTAGACACGTAATCCGGTGCGTTTAACGGCTCAGTTTTTTTGGGGAGATCTTGTTTTTATTGTAACAATACTTTTTCGGAGGTAAACCCCATGAAATCTTGAGCCAGGAAAAAGCGTCGAGCGCAACTTCGTAACTATGCTCGACGCTCTATTCACTAACCTAACGCATCATCGGTTGAGCTTGAAGTAAGGTTGAATGATTTATTATACCTACACATGACCTATATGCAACCGACGATACACCACGGATTCTATGTTCTATGTTAGGAGGTTTTGGTTTCCGCACTTAGTCCTTCAGGTGAACCATTGTGCGTGGGCTAACGCGACGGATTTTCCATCAGTTGTGCGAGTACCCTTCACAAAACCAACCGTAAATGCCTCTCATTGCTGAAGGCCATGTAATCTGCATATCTTAGCGTTGCCATGGCGCAATGGTGACCATGCCCGTTTGCTTGTTTACTTTGAATTACATCCAAATACAGAATACATACCTTAGGTACCTATGATGATCTGCCAGGGTTGCGGGAAAGTCCGAAAGGGTTACCGTGGCCCCTGGCACAGGCAACTGAAGGAACACGGGTGGGTTTTAGTCAGTAAATAATAACTTCTCCCGCTCCACCCAGAGCGGGAGAAGTTATTTGATGATTTCCCAGCCCAAAAAAAAAACAAAATGTACATAACTATGATGATGACCTTGTAACAAGCAGTTCTGTGCTCTTTTCTGGTGCTACTAAGGGCGGTATTTGTAGTTCAACCATTTAGTTCGCTGTCAATACCTAAATTAAGGTTTTACCTTTATCTTCAGGGAAGCAAATACATTTCGGTTAACGGATTTGCTTTACGGGGTAGCATAAAGCCGTCGGAAAAATACTGGCCGTTTAACTGATTGAATAAATTTCCTGTTTTTGTTTTGTGAACTTCGTTTAGGGAACTCCTTCTATAACCTAATAGATTCAGCACGGAAGTGTACCTATATCGAAAGTTTGTGATTAGCTGAGAGAGTGTAGGTATGGTGAACAGGTTATTTAGTGAAATAAAACAAAAACAAAACCCGTAATATTCATCGAATTTTATAAAAATTTCACAACAATTACTTATTAAAATACAATCAATTTTAAATTTGGACCTGCTTTGTTATATCTTAACTACATAATTATAATAAAACATAGCTTTATATACTAACTCCATCGTGTGTTAAAAAGAAACTCCGAAAATAAGGAAATAAATTAAATAATAATAATATTTAAAACCGTATGGAATCAGGCCTTAGGCTTATTTTGATTTTCTTTTTCAACAAAATAAGAAAACATGATACATCCTTAAAAATAACAATTACATTTTATTTTTATTCATCTTCATTCTCCGCTTCTGACTCTCAGAGCAATTTATTAATACATGGAACGTGGCCACTGGACTTCTTCTAGACTTTAAAAGTACCTAGTTGCTCAGAGATAATTTCTCAGGAGGATATTAGCCAATTTTGACCATGATTTCTCGACATCCATTGCGTAGTTCGTATACAAAACACAAATCTAGGAATTAGGTACATGTTATCTGTCAATGTACGTCGGAAATGGGGCTGAAACTGACCTTCATGTAGAAACAATCCGGGGCCATGCCATGAAATTATTACAACCATTCAATCAAATAAAAACGATTCTTGATTCAGAGTTTGAAGGCGCCTACAGTCCGGAATAAAGCAACACTGCTTTGCAGCGTATCAATGCTAGTTATTTCGAAAACGGATATTTTTATTAATAAATCTTTGCTGTTCCTGTTCATAACTGTTGAGTAAACGTTACATCTATTTCAATACCACCTAGTAGTCCCGACTCTATTATCGGGTGGGTCTTTAACACAGCAGTAGGATGCTAAGACGCCAACAGTTGCCAGAGAAAGTGACAGGATACTGACGCCGCAGACAGCTCCTGAGGTGATGTCGTTCAATGGCGTCCCTGGTTTCGGCTCCACTGACAGGAGTATTAGTAGTCCGAAGGCGCTTAGAAGAGAGAAGGAGGAGAGAACGATGTAACCTGGAAGGGAAAACCAATGAAGTTAGCATTGTTTGTTTTTTCTTTGTCGTGGGTTTTCCTGGCTCTCCCAAGTTGCCACAACTTTACGACAGAAAATAGTAAGAACGACGACTGGGCTAAGATTTTGTGAAGAGCTACGCAACAACACAACACAATATTATAATTATGTAACTTTGGTGTGGGATGCAACCTGTGTCAAAAAACCTTAACCGACGCAATTATAACAATTTTATTGGGAGCTATATGTTTGAGCCGTTTAAACACTAGGGCCATAGGGTCCGAGTGCTCTACGAGTATTTCGGGACATCGCCAAGCGGTTGGTCTCCGTCTTCATGTGACCAGGGCTGGCCTATTTTTAGGTCAAAGAGTCAGCATTGCCATCCAACGTGGCAAGGCTGCCCACCTTTTGAACACTTCTCTCACTGACAGCGCTGCAGAAGATTTTTTTTATGCCCAACGAGTTCTTCGCTTTTTTCCCTTTATATACTTGTACATAATATACCTATAATATATTTTAGTGTTAGATTGTATATTGTATTAAACTGTAACTCTCACTAATACATGCGTTATCGTCGTGCTCCTTGTTACTGCTTGCGGTAGCATTGGAGGTCGGGTTGCCTCCTTCCTTCAAATATGGCGAGGGGGGTAATGGGTGATCTTTTTTGCTCGTGAGCTGAAGCTGCTTGTGGTGACAGGTCGTCTTGCTGGCCAAAGTTTTGTTTTTGTTTCTGACATATCTCGGGACCCTGGGGTCCTGGACCTTTGCAAGGCTTACGAAGGCCCGAAGCCAACTCGCTGAGGCCCCTTAGACGATTATCCCAAGCACTACGCAAGTGCACTCAAGGACAACCCCCGTTTGGTGTAGGAGGTACGAGTATAATGTAAGTAGGTATTTATTACACATATCATACTTAAATATTACGGTACAATGCGTTAAGAGCGTTTATACCTTATGAGTGGCAACGTCGCAATTTAGTGTCATATTTCGTGGTTTTCAATTTTTATCATTTACTCGGAGCTATATTTTAAAAATCTGTTTAATTAACTTTTAAGAATTATGTGAAAACTGTGTAAAAGGTAAGAAATCGTTGCGTTTACAGTTCTATTTATATGCAAATAATACATTGGAAACTTGCAGGGCGTTATTTTCATTGTAAAATAACTGTAAGCATTACGGTTACTTACTTTTTAAACACTTTCACGTAATTCTAAAAAGTTAATTAAACAGATTTTTAAAATATAGCTCCGATTAAATGATAAAAATTTAAAACCACGAAATATGACACTAAATTGCGACGTTGCCACTCATAAGGTACCTATAAACGCTAAGACTAAATATGAAGGCGCCAATGAATCCGTAAAAATAATGGCACCTGCTCGCCCGCATGAGTTGTTATTGTTAGAACGGGTTATGTTTGTTATGGTAAATAAGGATATTTTATTGTATCTGAACTGAAACTTCTATGTTAACATGTGGGTACAATATTGTTACGTTAAAACTTGTAAACGACAATTTTCCCTCGCTCAGATCGACTCACCAAAGAAAGTAGGTATTTCCGTGAGTAACAATATGTTTAAGAACTTACCAGAAATATAATTCCTATTAGGTAGCAGCTGATTCCTCCTCTTTCTGAAGCCCAGTAGTCCTAATAAAAAGCAGGTGAAGCCAGCAAGCACGCCGAAGTCCAAGTAGTAACGCCTGCCAACCTGGAATAGCAACATTTAAGAGTTAAGAACTTTGCTAATAGCAAAGTAAATTTGCTAAATGAGAATAAAAGTTTAGGTATTTTTGGACTTGTATTGTGTTAATCCATTGATAGTGGCAAAAATCCATTTACTTTGATAAATAAACAATGTTTTTTTTCTAGAAACTCGACAGTGCCAGACTGCTGCTAAATCCAAATCCAAGCTAAGACTAAGTCATGACACGGGTGTTCACTACTTGTTAACTAGGCACCGAGCCTAGCCCACCTGACCGACTTTTCAAAGGTAAAATATAATGGTAGCTACTGACCAGCAGCGTTTTGTTGAATGTAACATTCAAAGTGAGCTTATTTGCAATGAAATCGTAACTCATCCTGACTCATCTTTAGAGGTATGAGGAACAGGGTGTAAAGTTCACTCATACCTCCATAGAAAAGGGAGGATCCTCCGACCAGACGGGAGTAGTGTCTGGTGGGCAACTGCCCGATGATTGATGTCGGGAAGTTGTTTAAATGCCAGTCGCGCGGTAAACTCTGCTTGCGCGATGCAGGATTTGCGTGACGTCAGTATGACGCGCAGCTCCCATGTGGCGATGTAGATACTGCTACACATAACAGAATTTCACTGTTCTGAATAGATGCTTACTTTCTCACATGTTACTTACTTACATTACGTCTAAAAGATACAAGTAGCTTTAGGCGCATTATAATTATGCATCTGTGCAAAAACGTACAAAGAAGTAGGTATGTTTATGTCGTCAAAATCAAGGATACTCACAGCATACATCATGTAGAAGCTCAGGCCCGCAGTGAGACCGCCACACATAGTCAGCATGATAGCTGCTATCAACAGGGAAGCTGTTGCTCCTGTTAACGTCTTGAGGCTTGAGAACGATTTGTAAGTTTCTTCGGAGTAAATAATTGATGGTGGGGATGCTACCCTGAAAGTAGAGAGAAAGGGTTGAACTTGATATTGATTATGGAGCTTCCAAGTTTAAAATACTAGCTTTGGCCCACGGTTTCGTCCGCTTGTATGTTTAAAAATTTCCTATTTATACATTTTGGTTTACGCGACGCACCGGCGCACGCCATTAAAGCTCCCAGTCGGCACATTTTTTCCGACATTTTCAACAATCATCGTCATAATTCAGTCAATTTACACAAAACCTTAATGAATTATACTTGTAAACATTCGTCGTGAATCAGTCCGTCTATTGGTGAAAACCGTATGAAAATCCGTTCGGCAGTTTTTGAGTTTATCGCGTACAGCCTGTTCAGACAGACAGCGGGGGGACAAAATGCAGTGATAAAACATAAAACTGCGTATTCTTGGATCGAACCCAGGTAACCAAGATCAGTAGTCGTTAATTCTTATGACTACAAAGTCAGCCATTCTTTATCTAGGGATTCTAAGATTGACCTATGGGTCGAGCTGTGTAATGTAAGCTGTGTAACAGCCGGATTCTGTATAATTTGTGCCCGGGTAAAGACAATCAAATGTATTTTTTTTTAATATAATCTTGATTTGAATTTGTTCAATTTATGAATGCTTTGGTTTAATTCATGATATAAACCAATTCATAAAAGTAAAAAAAAGCTCAGTTTCACACAAAAAATAAAATTTACTGAAGAGATTAGTTTTGTATGCGTTCGGAAACACAGACGCAGGTAGAGAGTTCCATTCTTTTGCTGTGCGCATAACAAAAGACATTTGGAAACGCTTAGTGCGAATTGGTGGAATAGCAACTAGGTAAGGATGGTAAATTGCAGTGCGTCTAGATGACTGATGGAAGAAGGGGGCCGGTGGAATGAGGTCGTGCAGTTCTTGGGCACACTCTCCGAAGTACAATCTGTAGAAGACCGACAAGCAGGCGACCTTACGGCGATGAGCCAAGCTGTGAAGATTGGCATCCACCAGAGCCTAGTCTTAGCTCTGCGTTCCACCGTGTCAAGCGCGGCAAGTTGGTACTTTGCTGAGCCATCCCAAAGGTGGCTGCAATACTCCATGCAGGATCGGACTTGCGCTTTGTAAAGGGTCATAAGCTGTCCAGGCGTAAAGTATCGCTTCACTTTATTTAGGATGCCCAGTTTCATGGCCGCTGTTTGGGCTTTGTACTCGATGGTAGCACCGAAGTTGAGACTGACGTCAAGTCCATGCCTAGGAGCTCAAGCCACTGATCGGCTTACAGGAACAGATGTACCCCGAAAAGAAGAGTTTGGTCGAAACGACTCCTTTTTGCGGTAAAAGACACGCTTGTGTTTGGTGGCGTTAATAGAGAGTTATGATCTTACACGTTTCGCCATGGACTGGCCATACAAATTAATATGTATACATGTTAAATGTAATACAACTGCTAAAATTATAATTAAATCAAGAACCAAGAAGGAAACCGCGCTAGCACCGAGAACACAATGTACTATCAATTAACTTGTTCTACAAGACCCCGGCATTATATTTAAACGAAGGAAGGAATCGAATGTTGCATTGAAAACTGGAGTGAATGATGCCAATGATGATAACCTCATTGGGCTAGGCTATACCACAGATTATATAATTATTACTACGTAAGCTATACTGTGTTTTGACGGCTATACTGTGGCGCCAATTTGACAAAACATGCGACACGATGGAACAACAATGAAATGGACACGAGTAAAGCCACAACTAAGCATCAAGTAACGCGTTATTCCCTTTGTAAAACAAGTGATAGCGCCACAGCAGAGCTATCGACTGAGGCACCTTGCCCACCGCCGGCGATTAACAAGAAGCGAGTAAAGGTAGCAATTAAAAGGAGCAACGAACGAACAGCAAGTGCTACGCTGGTATGAGTAATGTACCAAGCGAGAGTCTCTCAGCGAGTGTTCTGCCCGCTAAGCGAGCGTCGCTAAGCGAGTATTGTCTTTGATAGCTCTTGTCGTGATGAGTATCTACTCGCCGGGCGGCGCGGCAGTGTGAACTATCAGCGATCAACAATAATGTATCTTTCATAAACGGGACCTATAATCTTTTGCACATATGTTTTGAGCGAGAAAGTCGTTGGTAAGTCGTCGTTCGGTGGGTGGGCAATGGGGCAGGTGCATAACGCTATTAACGCAACAAAGAATGCCTTGTAAAAAAAGTATAGCTATAGTGCAAAAATGCGTCGTTTTTATCGGCGAGTGTATGCAAAAAAAAACAAAAATTTATGATAGTGATGGTGTGTAATAAAAAGCTTGTAAAAAAAACTTTACACATGTGAAACAGCTGTGCATCGGTTTGTCTGAAAACCGCGAAGTTATCGTTACGTAACCGACACATAATGATTAGCTATTCACCCGCTGATTCGTTATAGGTACAAAAAAAGCCCATTCAACTCTAAAAGTGCGATGTTATTTATGTCACCGTATAATTATGAACATCGTTAGTTTAGAATCTATCTCGCGAGATTATAATTTATCTAAAAATTGTGAACTGCAACAAACCATTTACAATTTAACGCATTATTTTTCGATAGTTTATAACCTGTCAAATTGTAAACTATTTAGTATCAAACTTGCGTGCAATGGATGGCACCTTGCGCTAATACTAAATAGATAGCCTTGCTTTTAAAAAACAAGTGCGACCAACTTGGAAGTAACGCTCGTCGGCTGCTGCTGCGGCAGCGCTCGCTTTGGCTCGCTCAGCTCGCGCGTCGTTTGTCACAGTTCTAACCTAGTTTAACCCATTTGGTCGGGATGCTTTGGTTTAGTTACTGCGACCAATTCGGCTACCGCCAAGACCGACAAATCAGGGACGATTCACAATTTTACGGGTGATAAAATCGGACCGATTGTGAACCCAGTCGGTAAGCCCAGGCCCTGCAGTCTCGACATAGTTAGCAATTGTTTTCGGTTGCTAAGTCCTAACAATCCAGATGTAAATGTTGATGTAAATGTTTGGTAGTCTCGACACTCAAATTTATCGGTTGTTACCTACCGGTACCTACCTAAAATACCAGTAACAACCGATAAATTTGAGTGTGGAGACCACAAAATATCGTTACAATCTGGATTGTTAAGACTTAGCAACCGAAAACGATTGCTAACTATGTCGAGACTGCCGGCCCAGGTTCGTTCACAATTTGACGGTTTGACACGAATAGATTATAAACTATCGAAAAATTAATACGATAGATTGTAAGCAGTATTGTACAGTTCACAATAATTTATCGACAGTTTACAATCTGGCGAGAAAGATTATAAACTAACGGTGTTTACAATCATACGGTGTCATTATAAACACTGTGAATAGCTCCTGTGATATTTGTTAGATATTGCGATATAATTATCCAATTTCGACCCACGTTTTAGCGTAGCTCCAAAATTAATGAGGTACAAATAAACTGAATAATTAAGTGACATAGCTACATACCTCGGAATAATAACAGCAGTATTCTTATCCTTCCTCTGACTGTCTCTTCTCCGATCATAATCTCGTCTTTCTCTACTCATCTCCCTCTCAAGGTCAAAACTCCGATCCCTGCTCTTCTCTCTAAAGCTGGTCACAAACACGTCATGTCTGTCGAATCCAGGTAGATTCTCAGGTAAATTCTCAGCTAGACCGTAGCTTAGCTTCTGCTGGGCTTTCGGTGAAATGGGAGAAGTTGGTGCACTGGTTCTGGAAGTCAGGTTGGCACAGGATTTTGATGGAGTAACACCACGAGTGGGAGTGCTTGATACAAATCTTCTTGGTGTTTCCGAGTATTTGTTTTCTACAGATTTGTTAGGAGTGATTCTCACTGATGGCTGGCTGGCATAACTCTTTAGTTTCCTTGGTGTTGACAGCAGTTCGTGGAGTTTTTGCGTTGCTATCAAATTCTTTTTTGACATGACAGGAGATGTGAAAGTTACATTGCACTTTCTAGGTTCGTCATCTTCCGTAGGAATTATAGCATATCTCAGTGTCCTACCATTCACAGTTTTCACTATTTCAGTAGGTATTTCTTTTAATTCATTCTCGCCTGGTCCATCTACATTATACTCTTCAATTTCATCAGCTTTTGCTTCTACTATCCTCTTCTTCGTAGGTGAATAGTCGACAATATCATCGAAGTCCTGAATGACTTCGTACCTATGCTTCGTCCTGCTATCCTCAAGGCCATCGTCGCTGTCTGCACGTCTATCATACCTAGACTGTCTTTTCTGCTTTAATTGAGCCATTTCTAAGTCTTCGCTTCTTGTCCTGCACCTTACTGGCCGAGAAGGTTTGTAGACTAAAGAAGATTGTCGTTGGAAACTCCTGTTTTGAAACTTAGGCGGTTTTGGTGGTAATTCCGGCGGTTCCTCTCTGTATCTTGGAGCTCCAGCCGGAGCCATTCTCAAAGGATTATCAGAGATATCTGTCCTCATAATCCTATTCCCTATTTCGACCTTCCTCGGCGAATTTGCTCCTAAAGGAGACATCCTCTGTCTCTCTGGCGACACAATCTTTGTCATACACGTTTTTTGCGCAAAAACAACTTCGCTTTGTGAGCAGAAAGCTGGATTTGAATAATATTTGTACACAATTTTTGGTGAATCCATTTTGTAAGCGTATTTTTCCCCGTGTAATTGTTAGTACAGGATTCCTTGTTATAAAAGAAGGGTGGGCTGTAACCGGAACCGTTCACGTTCAGTGCTTTAACTTAAACATAACTTCTAGGTTTCTTAGGGAATTCTATTCACTTAAATTATAATTAACTTGGTATTATCTTGGTTCACACTTAAATTATATTCAATAAGCTAATGCAGTTTTCAAAGTGATTTTTGATTAATTTTTTAAACCATTAAACTTGGTATTTTTTTCAATTTTTGTTCACTTAAAGACACTTCACACTTATAGACACTAGAACTACACTTAGTTTAATATTAAAAGCTTATATTATTTTATTGATAAAACACACGCCTATCCAGTTCAACGTCTAACCGTCAACTGTAAAATTATTCCTTTTTCAAAAAAACACCGTCGTCGGAAACGGCGGCGTTTGCGCACCCCTGCAAATGGGCACGCGCTGTTTGAATTCCAAGTTCAAAAAAAAGCAAGAAATCGAATAGAAACCTTATTTCAATCGATTAAAGTTGCGAATTCCTTGCGGATTACTTTAAATTGAATTTTATACAATAGAAGCCTGGGTCATTGCAATTTTAACACTATCTTTAGCAGAAAAGGGTTGTTAATTGAAGGTCGATTAAGTTTTATAGTAAACTGGTATTACGTTGTTCAATTATTGAATGAGCTTTCAAGGAAGGTCCCTTTTATCAGGGGTCGTGTCGTTAGATCTCCCCTGTTTTGAGCAGCAGCCTCGTTATTAACCGACTTCAAAAGAGGAGGAGGTTCGCAATTCAGCTGTATTTTTTTGTATGCCTCAGAACTCCGTTATTTAGAAATCGATTTGGAAAATTCTTTTTCATTTGAAAAAATATACTTCCCGATTGGTCCCATATAAATTAGGTCAAGTTCTGATGAGTGGCTTCTGAGTCAGCTTCAATAATACGTAGTTTTTCCACTTAGTGTATGTTGATGATGTTGTAATAACTTCCTGTCACTGTTATTTACATTGTAAGTAGTGGTAAGTATACCACTTTGTTTGGGGTAGGTACCACAACAGCTAAAAACTGAACAATTAAAACTTTTTTACAAAAAAAAAACCACCGATTTCCAAGTTATTTTTGACTTTGTAGTGTTATTTTGGAAGTCGGTGTTTTTTTTCATAACATCTAGTCTGGACAGTTATTAAATGTTTCTTTTATGTGGTGTATGTACCGCACAACGGTTGTGTCTATTCCAATTCGTGCAGACTGTTTTATAAATCATAATCATTATCAAACTGAAGCAGTCCACTGCAGGTTGGCTGGAAATAGGCCCCTAACTCGATTCCTGGTCAGTATCCAAGGGTAGTCCTTCACAACGATCATCGGTTCATACATAAATGTCTCAATGTCAGAAGGACCAAAAAGAAAAGGTCTTCCAGTAAGAAAACTTCGTCGTTTCAGGTAAATTTGCGTTACTTAATTGGCTTTTCAGTGGCTCGAGGTCATCAGCTCTGCGTGACAGGTGATAGACCATTGTGATAGACTGACACTGTATCATGAGCAACATGACATATTCAACTATACTACGTTTAGTAAGTACAGGTTAGGTCCAACAATTATTTAGCCCAAGCAGACATGTTTGATATCAAAGACCCATTGCTCAACATGAAAACCTCAAAAAGCTGTTGTTTCTTTCTCCAGTATCGCTATCGTCTAGCTTTCGAGTTTAAGTTGAAGTCCGATGCATGATCTCGCAGCCCACCCCACTTTCTATTTTAATAATAATAATTATTATTGTTGTGCAGGGGTAGCACGTGCCGCCGAGTGTAACGGTCGCTGGCAGCTGCTGGTATACACAGCTGCGAGGTGGGGTGAGCAACATTTTGTGACGATTGATAAAAGAAAATTTAAAAGAAATGATGAGGTAATAATGGTGCTGGTCTTGTTGCAACTAAACTCTAAATATATTTTTTTCACGTTAAAATCTACATGGACATGATCAATGAATCGTCGGAAGCTAGGTGCACGGTTCCAACTAGGGCTTGCAATCCGGATATCCGGATATTCGTATTATCCGGATATCCTCTGATTTTCAAATCCGGATTTTACTTGCATCACCATCCGGATTTTTCGGATGTTACGGATAGTTGTATTTCTCTTTTAAATATTAAATAAAAAGCAGTCATCTGTAAAGTACATAACCGTTATTACGTTATTTATTATTTTAATATCAAAATAAATGTACAAGAAATTGAAGACTCCGATGGTGAAGAAGGTTTTATTGTAGCTACAAGTAATGTACATGCAACTGGTCGTAGAACTGAAGTTTGTTTACAAGATTATAACGAAATAATAAAAAGAGCTAAGAAAAGTAGTCAAGAATTCAAGATGTCTAAAAAATCACCGACCAAGTCTGCGGTGCTTTATAAATACACCGCAGAAGGAAAACAAAAGAATATTATGTAACCATTTAGGAACTTCCATGAAAGAAGATTCATTAGATTGTTTAAGCTTTTTAAGATCATATTTCCAGAATTTGGATAAACAATTTGATTATTTTGTTCATTTTTGTTTTATTATATTTGATTTATACTATTGTTGTTTAATAATTGAGCTGATTTGCCAGGGAAAGAGATATTGTTATTTAATTATTATGTTTTCAATAGGTTGATTTGATCGGGATGTTGTGATATGTGATAAATGTAAGATCTAATTTATAATTACAACTGTTTTTATAGAAGAAAAGATACAAATGATTTTTGCGGTTTCTTTGTTTTATTGTATAATTTTAGATCTGTTTTATGTGATTGTTACTTGAAATATTGGTATAGTTTATTATTTCTTTGTCATTTTGCTTGAGAGCCTGAAAAACGTGTCACAAAAGCTTATCAGTATTATTTATAATAAAAACTAAAAAAATATCCGTATTATCCGTATTATCCGGATAATCCGGATACTAAAATATTAATATCCGCATTATCCGGATAGTAAAAATGAACGGATATTGCAAGCCCTAGTTCCAACTATTCGTTTCCTATGGAGAAGAGCCGGCAAAAACTCCACGGTTACTCTTTTTTTTTTTTCGTTTATACTGTTCTAGTAACTAGTACCAGTTAAATTATTATTTGCAAACATTCGAATAGAACAAACAGATTATTTAGGATTTATTCAAATTCAACAGTTTTTGCCATTCATTCTTTTCCCAAATTCGTTCACTATAGTTTTGGTAGGGTAACTGGCTGTCATTGGTAGATATTTGCCAGTCGTTGCGGGTAGACAGAAGCCCAAAAGTCAGACAACCAGTCTTACAATGTGGTATTGTGTTACCCAGTAACTGGTAACTGGGTGGTGGAGGTCAGATAGGCAGTCACTGATGTAAAATACTGGAATTGACATAGAATTTATATACATGGTATTTACTAGACAGATGATGATGATGAACACTATAGTTTTGGTAGGGTAACATAATTTTACTTCGAGCTGTCAAGTTACCGTATACGATTAAAAGTCTGCCTCCTCTCCTCTACAGCTCTGAAACCCACATAACAAACAGACTACTAGGTGTGTTGGCGGGCGTTATCGTTGGAGGCGAAGTGTTCAACGAGGGGTAGACCAATCCAGGATTATCCCAGATCTCTCCTTAAACTTTTGGACTTTAAGGGGAGATCTACCCTCACACCAGGATAATCCAGCGCTGACCTCCCAATAGTCACCAGCACCCTAATTGCGTAGGAATCTCAATCACAACTTGAGGGTTTTTATAGAAAATCCTAATCCATTGCTACAAAGGTTTGATTAATTTGTCTGCTAAACAATGTTAATACCATAATGATCGTGGCTGAACTGTCAAAATGTAAGGCATTACGATGAATTATTGTATGGCATGTGTGTTACTTAATTACACCGCAGGTATCTTCGTGAACGGCCGACGGCTTTGTCCGACTGTAGTAAAATGAAGAGGTTTTCTTGATTCAGTAATATTAAAACATCGGCTACTAAGTCTTCATAAAGCTTCAGGAAGCGCCTGTGTAAACTTACAGCACAAAATAGTTCTGAAAGTTTGATTAAAAGACTTGAAAGGTTTGATTAATTTGTCTGCTAAACAATGTTAATACCATAATGATCGTGGCTGAACTGTCAAAATGTAAGGCATTACGATGAATTATTGTATGGCATGTGTGTTACTTAATTACACCGCAGGTATCTTCGTGAACGGCCGACGGCTTTGTCCAACTGTAGTAAAATGAAGAGGTTTTCTTGATTCAGTAATATTAAAACATCGGCTACTAAGTCTTCATAAAGCTACAGGAAGCGCCTGTGTAAACTTACAGCACAAAATAGTCCTGAAAGTTTACACAAAGCCGATCATGATGACTCCGAATTATTCATCAAAAAACTATGAACGGTTAAGTACAGCGAACCTTTACCTTAACGAAGCCCGCAAATCGCTTCCTGATTCCAAGTTTATTTATTTACTTTTAAACCAAATAAGCCAATATATATAAGGCTTGTTATATATCGCAAGAAACCTTATTAAATTAGCTAACTACTGAAATTATAATAACCACTTTATCTATAATAAATTAAAAGTTACTACAGTGTAAAGAGACAACATTACAAAAATTTACTGATAATATATTTTACATACTGATATTATCTGAAAATACAAAGCGAATCTCTAGTTACAAACATAATCGGATTGCTAATCTATTGACCTAACTAAATCTAGTATTTAGATCAATAAATATATATACATTTCAGGATGTGTCATACCTTTTAACGAAAGTAGGAAAACCTTTCATTTAAAAGAACGAATTCACTATGTTTACAACATGTAACTTTGATTAAGTAGGGCTAGATAGATGAAAACTAAGTCCAGGGCTATGTCTTAGTCTAGGTTACCAGGATATACAAAAAAAAAACAAAAAATTACGGCTATATTCGAGGTTATCGAAGGTGTTGCACAAACTATGAATTTAGGCACTATTATTTATTTATTTATTATTTATGTACACACAATAAAATACAAGAGATAAGACATAATTATAAATTGAGTACAAAGGTACTGCTTATTTCTTAAGAAATTTCTTCCAGCAGACCTGCGAAAGGAGAAGTAAAAAAGAAACGTAGACAATAGTGCGTGAGAACAAGAAGAGAAAAATATGAATGTGTGAAGTCTAAAGCTAAAATATTATGATTCTAAACTATACAAATAACTCTAAGTAAGTAAAAAAAAACGCTATGTACACTTAGTTTTTTGGTGACACCTCGTCATTACATCATCATCATATCCACGACATCATCATAAGACGTCCACTTCTGGTATAAGGCCTACCCCAAGCACAGTCACTTCGACCGCTTCTGTGCTTCTCGTATTCCTGCGGGCCTCACAAGGTCACCCGTCCAGCCTGTGGGAGGCCTTCCAACACTACATCTTCCAGTACGCGGTCACCACTCCAAAAACTTTCGGGTTTCGCGGCTACAGTTTGTACAATTTGTTTAAACAATAAGCTTCCTAACAAAATGTTTGTAGCGCCTGGATGCGCGCCCTGCACCCGTATCGTATTGACCTATTGTGATCCTCGCAAAAATCGATAATTTTGACCTTCAAACGTCGCATTATATAATTTATTATTGTATTATGTAAACGAAAGTACGCTAATCTTGTAGAAATAATAATATTATGTAGGGAAGTTCCTACGTAGATCAGCCGATCTCATCATCTTCCTAGCCATTTCCCAACTATTTTGGGGTCAGCTTCTGGTCTAACCGGATGCAGCTGAATACCAGTATTTTCCATGGAGCGACTGCCTATCTGACCTCCACAACCCAACACGATACCTCTTGGTAAGACTGGTTGTCAGACAGTGTAGATCAGCCATTCTATTCAGTGAATATCTCCAATATTGTCAATCCCAAGCTCCAGGTGGAATGACAGCGTACTGCAAACTTCACTAGTTTTCATGGTGAGTCTTTTACATAATAGACCCGGCAGCTGTTAAACGAGCCTACCGAAGAGAGAGAAGAAATAAGGAGCCTATCTCGTTGGTCTATACAACGTGTAACATAATTAACGCAAGACCTCATACACCCCAATTAGATTATTGAGTTAAAAGCATAATACAATGACCAAAACATGTGCAGCTACACTATTATTATTAAGAAAATCGTGTTGACCCTAGCATTACTTTATGCATTTAAAATTGAGTCTTATTGCCTTGAAATAAGATGTAATTTCCTTTGGCTCAATCGGCGGTCAGTATTGCAATATACATAATTTTTTTAAACAATACCTACATTAATAGTTACTGAAATCGACTCAGTAGTCAATTACGAGCAAAGTACTTTCAGGACTTGCGTTTATTCTGTTACCCCGTGTATACCTAGTCGACGTAAGCGCGACTCAAAAGGTCGTACCTAATCGTAATTAACGGGATTTGGGTAAAAAAAAAAAACATTTACATAATTCAAACTACAGTTCATTCACAGTATTTTAGCTCCGATTTTGCATCACCGTCAATATCACGGTGATCTTTATTCTCGTGACAATAAGGTTGCCGTTTATTTAATGCTTTTTTGTTTAGCACACAGGCGTACAGAGGCGGACTTAATGCCATAGGCATTTTCTACCAGGCAACCTTTGGGTGATGTAGCTGCAATTTATACCTAATGAAAATTTAGGAATAAATATTGAGTATTGCTGTCGAGTTGCTGCAACTGTCAAGTCTGTCAAAATCCCAGTGATCTATAAAGCAGTTGTAATAATGTTGCTGTTGGCTTGCAGCTGCCAGAGGTAAGGAACTGTGAAACGACTATAGGCTGAGAGAATCAGCACGTTTTGAACTTGAAAATTACATACGACCGTCTCTCGGCACACCGGCCGTTCAACACTTTCTAATAAAGTGCTGGGAACAACTCGGGCAACAAACTCCCCAGGAGCACAGCTGTCTGTTCAGTTAGATGGTTCCTCCAAATAGGAGTTTCTCAGACGCCGTCCGTCTGAATTTATGCCCGGTGTATGAAATCTGTTATTTGCAGGTGCTTTTCGTTTTTTTATTTACAGTACCTAGGTAAGTATGTTGAGTTTACGACCCAAGTTAAAATTCTGATAAGATTAACTTTTAAGTTTCCGGTTTGTGGTTCTTATCAAAATACAACTTAAAAGTGTCAATAATGTTAGGATTTATTTTTTCATTCGGCGGAGTATAGGTTTTTATACGAGACGCGTTAAGAAGTGTTTTTGTTTGAAGCACCTATACAGGGTTACTGGTAACTCGACGTATTCCTTGCAGGACGTCAGGATACCTAGGCAAGTGTATCAGGTTAGCAATGTGGTATGATTATAAATAAGTTAGTATGTATCTTTTGTCTCATAAATGATTAACCTTCCCATACATATATACTTGAATTATCAATATTTGTAATAACAAATCGATGTCTATTTGCAACTTGAATAGAAACTAGAAAACGAAGTACAGCTATGAGATCTAATATGCACGGGCGAATTTAAAACTAGCTTATGAGCGTTCATCCCGCGCGGGTTGGCAACGTCGCATTTCTAGTGATTTTTCGTGATTATTTTTTTGTATTTAGAACAAATTACCATTTTTTTTCAGCCAAGCACTAGATTGTTGTTATTTATAAGTTTATATGCTATTTTGGACAATTATTTTTTGTATTTTCTTATAAAAATTGACATATTGTTATTTTTTTTCTATTTGCTGTACCTACCTACTTATTATTATTAAATATTTTTATTTAAGAGCAAATGTTAAAAATAATCATAATTACCTACCAACGATCTAGTGCTTGGCTGAAAAAAAGTAGTAATTTGATTTAAATTTAATAAAATAATCACGAAAAACCACTAGAAATGCCAAGTTGCCAGCCCGCGCGGGATGAACGCTCTTAAAAAGAAATGTGATTTGTGGCTTCTGTAATCTTTAATAAAATACCTGACCAAATTAAAAGTTTACCGTTGCAAACGTTTGTTTTTCAAACGTTTCACAGAAATAGGTAGGTACTTGTAGATAAATGTTATTATTCTGTGCAGAATTTGCTAAATGATATTTTTTTGTAATAGCTTTATTAATCCTCTACTAATTATATTTGCATGCTAAATAATAAGGCAGAATGTACGCACGGCTACAGATCAAGTTATACATTTCCAGTATAAGCTGATCTCACATTGTATAGGATTTCCGTACGATGCGAGACCAGCGTAAACTGGTTTTGTATAGCTTGATGTGTAGCCGTGTGTACATGGATCCTATTATACAGGATGAAATTGAATTCATGGGCATCCTTTTAAGGGGTCATAGTAAAAGTTGTTCATAATGATGAGTACAATGACCCTTTAAAATAATGCCCATGAATTCAATTTCACCCTGTATAGGTAATTTATCAACTTATTTTTGTGTACCTACATTCTAAGCAAATATAGACCTATGCTATTCTATAAGTACCTAGTACCTACTTTGCAACTAAGTACTGTATTTTTCACACTTGTCTGACACACTCCTTCCTTGTGTCTCTAACAATATAGACATATACCTGTTTTTAGTGACATCTAACTAAATGTAATGCCTACACAAAAGCGCACTGTCGGATTTTCAACTTCCGGCGGTAAGCCGAGCTTTGAAAATTCAACAGCGCGCTTTTGTGGGTTAAATAGTTGTGTTTTGTTTTGTTTACGTTTTGACATCCACAAAAGAAACAAAAAACCTTGCAGCCCTGAAAAGGGCTTTGTCATCAATAAACATCTACCTACAACAACGAAAACATACGAATGTCACTAGCCGCGCTCGCCGCGCACTCTCCTAGCCAACTGAATGTCTTTCGGCATGATGGTCACTCGCTTAGCATGGATCGCGCATAGATTAGTATCCTCAAACAGCCCCACTAAGTATGCCTCACTGGCCTCCTGAAGCGCCAACACAGCGGAGCTCTGGAACCGGAGATCAGCCTTGAAATCCTGCGCGATCTCCCTCACGAGACGCTGGAACGGCAGTTTCCTGATGAGCAGTTCTGTGCTCTTCTGGTATCTGCGTATCTCTCGCAGGGCCACAGTCCCTGGTCGGAATCTGTGCGGTTTCTTCACGCCGCCCGTGGCTGGAGCACTTTTTCTTGCTGCCTTGGTCGCCAGTTGCTTCCGAGGTGCTTTTCCTCCGGTAGACTTGCGAGCTGTCTGTTTTGTTCGCGCCATTTTGATTTCTTTCACACACGAGCTGTTGCGTTGACGACTGTATGAGCAATGTGATGAGGTGCGCGACGCGAGTGAGTGAAGCGATTTCTTTTATAGTTTTTTAGGTCTCTACTTTTGGTAGGTAAATTAAAGATGTTGAGGGTAGATTTCAATTGTTTCGAGCGAGAATTACCCGCGGTGTGTGGAAGTGAAAACTTGTACGGAATATTCCGCTGATCGTTTACTAGCGGAAAAGATTTCTGCCCTTCTCAATAAAATACCTACTGTGCCTTAATCGGTAGCTTAGAATAATCAATCGAAATCAGCCTAGCCTTTTCCCAGCTATGGAGGAGTCGGCTTCCAATCTAACAGGATGCAGCTGAATACCAGTATTTTACACGGAGCGACTGCCTCTCTGACCTCCACAGCCCAGTTACTGTAGCAGTGGGTGTCGGTAGCTTAGAATAATGAGGTGTTTAGTAAGGAGGTAGGTAGTGGTCGTCGTGATAGCAAAAAAAAACACGCCAAAACTTAATTTTCAAGACAAATGATTGCATTTTTACAACTAAGTAAGTGTATTTGTTCGTTAATTTTATTATTTTGTCGTGTTTCTTTATGTATTCTATTTTATAAATTATAAGTACTTTATTATTTTATACTTAGTAACCCGTCAGACCTAACCTGGCCCTGCAGTCTCGACATAGTTAGCAATAGTTTTCGATTGCTAAGTCCTAACAATCCAGATGTAAATGTTGATGTAAATGTTTGGTAGTCTCGACACTCAAATTTATCGGTTGTTACCTACCGGTACCTACCTAAAATACCAGTAACAACCGATAAATTTGAGTGTGGAGACCACCAAATATCGTTACATCTGGATTGTTAGGACTTAGCAACCGAAAACGATTGCTAACTATGTCGAGACTGCAGGCCCAGGTTAGGTCTCTAGGTTGGGCACTGTTATAGAGATTTTCATCAGGAATTTCTTAGTAGCCGCCCGGAGTTTGGATTACCTACTGCCCGGTTGATAGCAATAAGCTCGCCTCCTGTTACATTGCGACTGACGTACCTGGCGAAATGGTAGTGTATGTGTACTATAGGTGCACTTCTGCCTCACCCTTCGCGGCATACGGGCGTGATGTTATGCTATGTCATCAGGAACTTCTCAGTGGCAGCTCGGAGTCTGAATTAGTGCCCGGTTGATGGTAATAGGCTGGCCGCCAATTACATGGTCTAACCCATAAAATAAAACTATAAATTAAAAATTTTAAAAACCCCCGACACGGCACATTTGAAGAATTTTGGTTCTTCCATCCCCACTTTAACCCACCATAACTCGTTAAACGGCTCAATCGATTTTTATAAAACATAGCTAAGAACACTCTCGATTAAGTCTCCTTTCATCCAAAAAAAACTAAACTGAAATCGGTTCAGTGGTTCGGGCGCTATGATGCCACAGACAGACAGACACACAGACAAACAGACACGTCAAACTTATAACACCCCTCTTTTGCGTCGGGGGGGTTAAAAAGAGGTTACATAACTAGTGAAATGTGTGTTGTGTTTGTGTGTAGGATGTGTGATGTGGCTATTCTCCTCTTCTCACTCCTTCAACATAACTTATCATCAACCCTGTGTTCCCTGTATGGTTGATGATAAGTTATGTTTATAATAATTAACCAACAGACAAACTTTATAATCATTTATTTCTCAATCAACATTATTAATAATTTTAATCTAATAATTATCACTTGTATTCTACACAGGACGGACGACACTACCCTAACTATATAATGACACATTGTCTCGTCTATTATCTTCACTGCTTCGCCGCTGCGTCACGTTCGTGGCTCTTATGGAACAGATTGATGGCTTTAACAGCTTCTATATTCGCGTGGGTTGACAACTCCCCTGGGATGACGAGTTTCACAGCAGCCTGTACCTCCCTGCTACTCATCGTCGCCTTCTTGCTGTGGACAGCCAACCTCCCAGCTTCTACTGCAATCCTTTCCAGCATATCGTTGAGAAAGTTGTTCATTATAAGCATTGATTTTCGTGAGATTCCCAAGTTTTCTGGTGCTACCATTCGCAGTAGCTTGTAGAGGTAGATGGAGAAGCTCTGGTAGTTCTTCTTCTTTATTTTTTTTGTCTTTATGATTGGTTTGGAAACACTGTCCTTTGTTGGAGTTGGTTTGAGAGCCTTCTTAGGTACCTTTACGGGCGCCATTTTGTTTTATTACGATATTGAAATTTTGGTCGTCTATCGTCATGTGTTGTGTGATTTAGGTGAAATTGTGTTGTTTGCAAGTAGTGGGTGAGAGGGCGAGCTTGGTAAAGTGAACGACCAATCACGAGCGTTGTTGACGTCAAGCCACTAGATAATTCAATGTTGTTTGGATAATAAAGCCATAACTGTTTTATATCTCCCTGTTTATAATTAGTTAGGTATAAGATATTAGTTATAGATAAAGTTAGGATATATCGCAGTGGGTAAAATATAAACCTGTAAGTTGTTGTGGCGTCATGTATTGCGCATTAGTGAACGCACCTTAGAATACGTGGCGTCTGTCGCCAGTATTATGTTTAAATAAGTAAGTATACATTTAATAGGTTAGTCAGACCCGCACCCTTGTTATGAGAAAACACCAAGCTAGGATCCGAGGCGCTACCCATATGGTCCCTCTCTGGCATACCTAGAGTATAGTAATAGATTGAATCTTTGGTTTCTCGACAGTTGCGGGACACGGACTAGATTTTAACGTCATTAAGTTTATTTTGTCCCTACTAGTTTAAGTAATTAGTTATATGACTGTGCTGAACCGAGCACCTAACTTTAAATTATAATACGTGTGTGGAAATAATAATATTATTAACTGCAAGTTGTAGTTTCAGTTCCGCTCTTCGATCATAACTTCGCCTCCAATAGGTACGCGTAAGAGGAGACAGGTAGGGGTAGAATTATATATACCTTCCACTTATGTCGCCAAAATGTAAGATGGACATAACGGTGTCAAAAAACTCTTTCTAGGGAAACGCACCAACTTACTTTCTATAACGATTCAGTGACGACATTCGACGCTAGGACGCATTAGCAACTAATCCCACAGTCAAATTTGGGTTCAAACTCAAAACTCATTTATTGCAATTAAACCAATAACGAGCACTTTTGAATTCTCAAAGGAGTCGCTAGTCGGTAAGCTATAATATCTAATAATAAATAAATCGTTTGTCTATTACCACATAGGTCAAGTACATTGAACTGTATACAGATTAAGAGTTCTTAATTTAGTATTATATAGATAAGTACAATACTTTCAACCCTAACTAGGCTAGTGCAAAGCTAGTTGCCCTTTGTAAAGCGTAGTGTTCCTACGCAGAAAAACGGGCAGGAAACTCCACGGACACTCTTTTTAAATAAAAAATGTGTTTATCATCTGTGTATTGATCATCCACGATCTTGGATTCTATGTTGAAATTATACTTAAATATAGGTAGGTATGTGAGAATGATATATAAAGACGTGCACGTTAAAAGTGACTAGAATCCAGTTTTTCTAACTGAAGCTGTGCTGCTGGGGAGTTTGTTGCGCCACTTCACTTCTTCTTTCCAGCTAAATCACTAAGAAGTGGTGAAGGGCGGGCGTTTGGGAGAATGTCTTAGGTAATTTTGACGTTCAAAAAGTGCTGATTCTCAGCCGAGTTTGAATAAATTAATTTAGTTTTTTTTATTTAATTGACCCGAGCAATAGTACAACACAACAAAACACAAACAAAAAATAATAAAATATGATACAAATTACCATACCGACTGACGGCGCCCGTTCACGAACATGACGTGTCAATCAGCACCATTCAGCTATACCATTACCGGGAACCGAATGATTCCTAATGCGCCACCGTTAGCGTCAGCGACCATCACATGTACTATGCAATTATGGACATAATACAAGACTTAGAGATTGAATCTATACAATGCAAGGATAGTCTCTCAATCTTCAGCAGCTCCAACAGTATTTTCAAATGCCAATCATTTAGTTAACAGGGCGCAGCTTACGACTTGTAGGTCGTGGATTCGAACCCAGGCAGGCGCTTACTTTGTGTAATTCATTTCATCACCACTGCTCTCGAAACGGTGAAGAAAATCATCGTGAGGAAACCGGCAATTTCTAGAACCAAACATTCGAAGACATTATGACATCTATCAACCCGCACTGGGCCCGCTTGGTGGATTATCGCCCACTCTTCTCACAGAGAGGAGGCCTGAGTCACAGCAGTGGGAGCGTTATAGGCTGATTGATAATGCTAATGTTAGTTAATAGGTTGAGTCAAGCAATTTTATCAGCGATTTAATCCCTCAGGTCATAATACCTAATGTTTGCCTGCATAGTGGAGGTGCTGAGGTATAGCACACATTTTTGGGGCAACAGCTACCATTACAACTGGCATAGGGCTTTCATTCTCCAAAAAAGAGCGATTCCAACTTGGCCGCATTTCTCAACGAGACACTCGTCGACCATAAGTAGTATTTACGTAAAAATAGGTCTAGGACTACGAAACAGACGAGGACAGGCTGGTAAGGGAAAAAACGCGTAGAAAAGACTGGAAACAAAATCATCCCGGCTTTTGGAATAGTTAGACATAGTCTTCAGTATCAGGCATTTAATATAATTAAATAATAAATTACCGCTTGAGCTAAAAAGCATACTGTACACAGGCTCATTCAAGGCATTCCTGTTGGAATGATGTCTCTAACTAATCACTAAATGATTTAATAAAGTCCTATAGAACTGAACTAATATGTCTTTTTTTTTGTCTATGGCAATGTCTATGGTGTTTTATTGTGTTCCGTGTTCATGACTTTTATTTTTTGATTACCTATTGTTTTTCATTTAGATTGCTATTAATTTATTGACATAATTTAATATTCATTCATTTATTAAGTAATTTATGTTTGCAAGGTATTTTACTTACTTTATTTTTATCAAAATCATATTATTTTCTAATTTTAGCTGAATTGCATGTATTCTACTTTGATAATGTTAATGTTTCATATTCGAACTTCGAACGCAACGTAAATTGCGAAATAAAAACTGAATATAGATAAATAAAATTGAATTGAATAGTGGCCGTTTAATACTTACAAGATTTATCTCGTTTGTTTTGTGGGGCTAATATCTTTCTACCATCACGCCTGTATTTAGGTGTTAGGCAGACGTGTAGGTACTTCAGTACACTCGCATTTCGCCAGGTAAGTTTATAAGTCCCGTGTAACAGGGGGCGAGCCTATTGCCATCAACCCGGCACAACTCCAGACTCCGGACAGTATTTTAATTACCCCGTAATAAATATTATATAGCTAAATATAGGTATAATAGAGTCCTGGAGTAGATACCGAGTATCGGCAAGCGTAGTTTGGGACGCCCCCCAGCTAGATGGACATTGGACCTCAAAAAGGTCGCTGGGGCAGACTGGATACGGAAGGCAGATGACAGGGTGTTGTGGATGCATGGGAGAGGCCTTTGTCCAGCAGCGGATTGCGATAGGCTGAGTTGATTGATTGATTGACCTAAGTTATTAAATCTGTTTATAACTAACTGACCAATATGAGAGGAATACAAGACGTTGCTGCTAAGGTAATGACTTCTTCGTAGGTACCTATCGCAAACTCATTGTTTTACGAGGGTTGGTCTACAGACATTCTTTATTTTTTTGACAACTACCCGCAACAGAAATAATATCCGCGCGCCTAGCTTATAAATACTCCTCGCGCATGCAAAACAACGCATTCCACATCTTACTATCGTCACATTCACGCATAAAAAAATAAAGTTTTAAGTCAACGTCAAAATGACAGGCCGTGGCAAAGGCGGGAAAGGATTAGGCAAAGGAGGTGCCAAACGCCACAGAAAAGTTCTTCGAGATAACATTCAAGGAATTACGAAGCCTGCTATTAGAAGATTAGCAAGAAGAGGGGGTGTCAAGAGAATATCAGGATTGATTTACGAAGAAATTCGGGGCGTGCTGAAGATATTTCTAGAAAATGTGATCCGCGATTCCGTCACGTATACTGAACACGCCAAAAGAAAAACTGTGACTGCAATGGACGTTGTCTATGGTTTGAAGAGACAAGGAAGAACGCTATACGGTTTTGGCGGTTGATTTTTGGAGGTTATATTGAAGAAATGGTACAGTAATTTATTTGGCACATTAGTTTTGACAAGGCCCTTTTCAGGGCCGCAGATTATCTATTTCTTGATGGATTTGTCTAAGAACGTTTCGCACTCAATTTGAGTGTTGTAAACACTCGTTGTGCATGGTACGCACCTGCATTGTTCGTGCATCAATGCGTTTATGTATTTACCTCTAAAAACATACAATAGTTGAACCTCGTGGTCACAAACTATCACAAATGCATACCTTCGCCGAAACACTAGTCAACATTTAGGTAAGTAGTTCCTATAGATAATTGTAGATATTTTAAAGTAGGTAGGTACTAAAAATCATGTTTTTGAATAGGTAGGTAGGTAGGTACCTATTTGTCTAGATTTTGACACGAATGCTAGTTAAGTAAGGTGGGTAGGTTAACAAAATAAAGCAGTTATTCTTGGAAACTTATTTTAATGGAAAATATAAATATCTTAGTGGGTAATTATATAGATGAACTCCAGACTTTGTTTCAAACATCTGAACATTGTCTATGACTGCAAGACGCGATTACAAGTATACAATTATGTGTTCATTCTTTTACACAATTAGCATATTCTAATCAGCCTATAATGTTCCCACTGCTGGGACACAGGCCTTCTCTCTTCGAGAGGCAGTGGGCTGTAATCTACCACGCAGGCCAAGTGCGGGTTGGTAGATGTCACTTGTCTCCCAATTTTTGGTTCTAAGACATGCCGGTTTCCTCACGATGTTTTACTTCACCGTTTTTAAGAGCAGTGGTTAGGAAATTATTTATCTACACAAAGTAAAGCGCCAGCCTGGGGTCGAACCCACGACCTACAACTCGTAAGTCGGGGCCGTTACCACTGGGCCACCACTCGTCTTTTGTACACATGCTCAGTGCTAAAGAAGTTTTAAGCCTAAGGCGCTTTACAGATGGAGCAACTATTGCAGCAACTGGCAACTAGCTGGCAACTAGCTGTTTACCTACATATTATATTTCAATTGTACTGCGCACACATAGCAACTCGAGTTTCGAGTTACGGTGATCGTCAACAGTTTTCAGCTTGCTGTATCGACGACTAAGTTAGTTCCTAATTGCCGCAACTAGCAACTGTTAAATATTATACCGGTTTTTGAAGTTGCCGGTTTCCTCAACCGTCAAAAGCAACGCGTCGGGCGATTTCACACCCTCCCTCCCTCTCCCTGTGCCCGGCAATGCCAGTGTCGCTCAAGCAGCTCACAGATTGCCATAAAATTGCGGCAACCGTAAACGTTATAAACTTTTTACAGGAAACTTTTAAAATGTTGACAGTTGCCTCAACTTATGTTGCTCCATGTGCAAAGCGCCTTATACTTAAAACTAATAAATTAAGAAATACAGGCAGTTAAATATATTTTAAATATAAAAGTGTACAGACGCCTCCTTTAATTTAGTAAGGTTTAAAGTGTGCATGAGGGGTCAATCATGCACACTGAAACCTTTGCCAAATGTTAATTTTTAACGTACGCATTTGTACTTAGAGGCTTCTACACACAGAATGCGATCTGATTCATGTTCCATCGAGTATACAGTGACATTAAATAACACACCGTTATAAAAACAACGCATTTCTAGAAAATTAACGTTGTCTATGATTTGATTTGAGATTGGAATGCATTTCGGTGTGTAGAAGAGAGGCTTAGCGAATAGTAAGCTGCCTGTTTCAATAAACTCCCAAATTATTCAGCATATGAGTGAGTATGATCTGGTGCACATCTCTAAAGACGGTTCGTACGTTGTCGGTGTCAGTGGCCGTAGTGAAATGGAAGTAGCACTCCCTAGACCGACGCGCCTCGGCTACCACGAAACGTTCTGCTGTCGCGTCCAGAGCGCGGCGGTCGCGTTTTTTTGTTATTAATTCCTGGAAATAGAATTGTTTTTAAGTTCATTTTTTTACGTTTTTTTCTGTTGTTGTTAGGCTGGTAGCGCTAGCTTATCAAGCCAAATGATAGGTAAAATAATTTAAGTATTGTAATGTAAAAAGTAGGTAGGTATCTGATGAAAAAGTTAACAAATGGACCAGAAAACGTAATGCCAATTTAGGTATTTTGCCGCTTAAAAATTGAATGCAAATCATTCAATTTTTAAGTGGCAAAATACCTAAATTACATATATTATACAAGATGTTTTCATTTTAAATCACCATAGGTACAGGTGTTTTTCATTTGACAATAGATTGAGGTTAACTTTATAACCAAATTTTCGTCAATGATTTTATAATTAGTACAATTAAATAATGTTGTTCAAACAATAATTGTTGGAAAAAGTGGTGATAAATAATCATAATCATTTATTAATTTGCGAATATGGGTACAAAAGAAAAGGTCTTACACAATGTAAACAATAAGTAATATCCAATAACTTTAACCAACCTTATGGCATGAAAATTTACAAATAAGTACACAGGTAAGTATCTATGAGACTAGAATTGAATATTAGAAGACATTATTTAAAATATCGTATGGATTAACATTATATGAGTTTATCCTGTAAATATTCAGTGACAAGAGTAATAATATGCTTTTTTCAGTAACAGGGCTTTTATATAATTTTTAAATAAGTAGGTATATTTACATCACTTACCTATCTCCCGATGTGAATTTGGTAAATTGTATCTATAGGTATGCGTGGAGCCATGCTTATAAATACTATACTTTTATTTAATAACGCTGTTTTATTGCTTGGTAAACATATATTATTTAATTTGTATAATTTGCTATGTAACTTAGTAAAGTAGTTTGTATTTTTCCTAACGAACATTATAACCTCCAATAAATAGACATGGTAACGTAAGAATATTTAATTTTAAGAATGATGGTCTGCAGCTGTCAGTTACTTTTATACTAGATATGGCTCGTATACATTTCTTCTGGGCTATAAATACCGCTTCTGTAGTAGTAGGTACCTATAAAGTTGAAACCTTCTAATCTCAAATAAATGTGTTAAGTACTAATTCCCTTTAGTGAGTGATTGCTTAGGTATGTAACTGGAAAAGGGTTTGTTTACACTTTGATCAGAACATTTTAGAACAGACTAAGTAGTTCTCGTCATTGAAAAAGTATTGAACTATCGTATCAGCGCCAAATGAGCGAACTTGGAACTAAAACCGGCTAAGTGCGTGTTGGACTACGCACAATGAAGGGTTCCGTAGTTGGGATGAACTTATTCCAAGAACAAATTAAACATTGTTGTTGAAAAACAAGTTCTTCTATACATTCCAACTGCAAATTTAAGCTGGTCGACTATTACTCGTAAACTTGTAAAGCCTACTTAACTGCGATAGTTTTCCTTTTAACTTCGTGATATATAAGTACTACTACCGTGCATTTTTTCACATACCTATCCAAAAGCAGCCATTTAGCTGGCAAGCGGGGGGGACACTTGCCTCGTAACAAAAACGAGCATTTTAAAGCTTAATATTTCACATTCGGATCCCTTAATCGAAAAATTGTTTACACAAACTCGCATTATTTATGAAAGACCAATCCAACGACACCCCACACCATGGAGAAGACGAAAAAACAAAAACATCCCCATTTTGCGTGTAGAGGAGGTAACCTAAAAAAATCGGCGTGACCAATATGTATGTTCATGCGAAATTATAGCCTACTTGTACGCACGGCTACAGATCAAGCTATATATTTCCAGTATAAGCTGATCTCGCATTGTATAGGACTTCCTTACAATTAGAGGTCACTGTAAACTGGAAATTTAGCTGGATCTGTAGAAGAGTCTCTGAGCTAAGCTGCGGACAAACGGACGGACGACATGGCGAAACTATATATGGGTTCCTTGTTGATTATGGAACCCTAAAAAGGAGATATCTTGACGAAATTGGAATAGTTATAAACATAACATAACGCCCGCGTTCCTCGAAGCGCTGCTGGGCAGAAGTGTACTTAAGTAATACATTTTACCAGTCATAGTATAGAAATACTTATGCTTTTTGTTCGTGCTATGGGTTATAGGTAATGAAAAAGAGGTTGTGAAGATATTCATTTTGTAAATAAAAATGAGAATATCAGCGTCAGGTACATTTGCCTGACACATGCTGAGCTGGACTCCCATTTGGTTCAACCTTGAGACGCACACCGCACTGTGTATATTCCTCAGAACAATATGCTTTAGTTATTGTTCTGAGGTATATTCGCTATTTTCATCTGTAGTATGTCATAGTGTCAATTAATTTCTATACTTGTTTCATGGTATAATAATATACTTCGCCTGGTATTCTCTTCCCACGATGGCCTAAGACTACGTCACGATAAGTGTTGCCATTGATGGTCCGTTTCACTAAATTTAGGGTCTTTCTTAATTAGTTAATAAAAATAAAATAAATTACTAACTAGCTTAACTATTTAGTAACTCTTGTGATTCATCTTTTTAGTTTTAAATTAATTAACATATTTATTTATTAGTTCATAATTGCTTTGATAAGTAAAAAAATTAGAGATGTACCGACTAGTCGGTAAAGCCGACTAGTCGGCCATTTTTGTAGTCGGCGACTAGTCGGCGACTAGTCGGCTAAATCCGCCGACTAGTCGGCCCGCTTCTCACTCATGTTAATATGCTTAAAAAATAGAGTGATTGAAATGAAATTGTATCTTTACTCTTGTTATTTTTTATTATAAGATCCTTTGATCGTGAATCTTCATAAGACCACTGTACGACAAAACTTTCTTCAATATTTTGCTGGTATTTTTGTAATAAACTACCTTCTGAAGAACCTGGTGTCGGCAAGATTGGAGTTGGTGGTAGAATTTCCAGTTGTGACTGCGACTGCGACGTACCCGGCGACAGATCCTCTTCTCTTGACGAGCTACTTTTAATCGCAGAACCTAGTTGAGGCATCAGTTGTGAATATTTGTACTTAATATGATTTGTCATGCTCGTACCTAGTATTTGCCTTTTTCCCCTGACCACCACGAGAAATAACTGCTTGACACTGATTACACTTCACTTTACTGCTACCTTCTCCCTCCAATTCGTCAAAAAAAAATCCAAATGCGTGATTTCTTTTTCGACATGACGCAAACAATCTTATTTAGTTAATTTCACTATTAATTCAATTATTTGCACTGTGTTAGCTTAATAATTAATAAATAATAATAATAAATAAATAAATATCGTCTGACATTGCACACAGCACCATCTAGTTCCAAGTTAAGCACTTAATTAAGGCTTGTGTTATGGATACCAGATGGTTGATACACTACTTAAATACATTTTTTTTTCGTAAATACATACATATTATAAATATACATCCATGACTCGGGTACAAATGTCCATATTCATCATACAAACATTTGCCCCTACCGGGATTCGAACCCAGGACCATTTGGTTTCGCTGACTACACTTAGCCACTGTAGCCACTACACCAAACGTGTCGTCAAATAAATAATTGAATAATAATATAATAATAATAATTGAACGTTATATATTCTTTAATTCATTAAACACCAATAAAATGCCGGTTTTTATGTTTACAAATAATGAATGACGTAGAATGAACGACGCAATGTCAACAAAAAAAAACATGTCCTGACAGGTCCGCGTAGGCGCCGGCCGCGCGCCAATTCTACGAGCCGAGAGCGCGCTCACGAACATTTCCGACGTCACCCGGATTTTACCGAAAGTAATGATCGGCCTAGCCGACTAGTCGGCCATTTTGCTGCCGACTAGTCGGCTAGTCGGCTAGTCGGCCAAAGTCATAGTCGGCACATCTCTAAAAAAAATGCATTTTGCTCAGGTAATTCAATCACACACAGTAGCCACACATCGAATTGACAAGTGTCATACTAACAGCTCCCCATTTCATCACTATCGTCGTGTCGCTCATACCTATAGCGTTGTTTCGCTCGGTGAGCAAAATACTGTGGTTCCCAAACATTAGTTACTATAAAAACTGTGTTTGAAAGATACACAAGAAAAAAAAAGGTTAATTGTTCCATACTAAACTGTAAAAACAGAAGTAAAAAAGGCGGAGTAATAAGGTTTTTTTTCTTTACCCAAAGAAGAGATGATAGCAAATGAGTGGCTTCAATATTGTAGACCAAAAACAACAATAAGAACTGGTAAGTACCTTTCTACATATTATTTCATTTATCTACGGTTGTAAATTCCATATAAGGCATAGTTGTGCTAATTCGGCTGTACGCCCGAACATAACCTAACCTAACTAGTTTTTGACTTATTTTTCAAGTCGAGTTAATTGCGTCCTATTAGGTTTTCGTCGTGTACTAAGTTGGTCCATTATATTATTTTATTTTGTTTTGTAGGTGATTTTTTTTTGTTGTTTTTTTAGTCCTAATTAAGGACAGGCAAAGGGATCTTGGCCCATACAGCCAAGTCAGATGTATTTTTTTTTCAAGTGATGTTGACGTAGCTTGCTAGATAGTTTTTTTTTCAAATAAGGTTTAACGGCTCTGTATTCAAGGCCTTTTGGGCTCATCTAAAATATTAATCACTGTTTTTCGGGTCTCTGTGGACTCAGAATACATAATAATAGCGTAATTTTGAACTTTTTCGTTTCTGTATCGACTGACTACTATGACTTCACAATCGATATCTAAATGATAAATGATTGGATTTTTTTTGTGTCGAGGGGAAAACTAATTTACCCCTGCAAATAATTGATCAGGATCACGGTGAATCGTTGCACGATGAAAAATTCATTTTCACTAATTTGACTCGGATTGTTCATGATGCCACAAAGGACTTGTATCCTCAAATTCATTATGAAGTAATACTCTGTTTAGTTCGAACGAGGACCTATCTACGAGTAAGGGAACTAAATAAAACCATAATATGCAATCAATTAAAAAAGAAGCAAAGTAAAAAAATACAAAAAGTCTCAAATATTTCAATTTATTGAAAATGATAAAAATTGAGCACCCGTTGTATTATTTTTATCTTTTTCCCCACTAAAAAACTTTGAGAACCGCATCGCAACTGATGACGTATACTTAGGCCAATCACGTGACCCAGCTGTCACGGGAAGAGAATACCAGGCGAAGTATATTATTATACCATGACTTGTTTGTTTTTTTTTTTTGTATGTTGGCACCTTGTTTTTATATATAAGTCAATTGCTATAACTTAATTGTGCTTTTGTGTGTTGTACTACGTCATTTGTGTGCACTGAATAAATGGTTTATCTATCTATCTATCTAAATATCTGACATTACTTTATTATCAGTTTTTTGTGACTTATATGAGGTATTTATACAAATACGTACCACGAACAAACTCTTGATAAACATCTTGGTCCTGGTGTATTCATCGCCTTGCGCCTGAAACTCCTTGTACTTAGGAAAGTAGGGGGCGATGCTGCGACCCTGAGACACCTTGCTCTCCAGTATATCTTGTTTGTTGAGGAACAGTATAAGACCCGCTTCCATCAAGAACCTGTCAAAATAATGTTGTTTATAAGGGTTTTATTTACGGATGATTGCGATGAAGAAAAAGGTAGGCGCTTTTAAGCATAATCAGCCGGAGGTTACATTTCACAGAATTTTCATCTTGATTCACATCTCTATAGTGATTTTAGCATACCACGTGTTATTGGTCGGATGATGACCGATATATCCCGATCAGACGACAGTTTGCGGGAGTTAGTTGCTCCCACCATGTGTTTGAAATGAAACTAAAAGACTGTGACTTTAGAGGCCATGCAGTTTAATCAAAAAGGAATGCTCACAAACTTGTCACATACGATATATACATTGATGCGATCATAAATTACTAGTGCTAGTCACACATTAGAAAAAGTGAGGATCAAAAAGAGTAGCCGAAGAGTCCTTTTGTATACTGGGAGATCTGTCATTTTATTTTTTTGTTCCTGTCAAAGCCACTAGTGGTGTCCTACAATCGTAGTGATGTTACCCTCATCATTCAGGAGGACGATGTGCTAATCGCCACACCACCCCCCTACGGAGAGAACAACCCGGCTAAAATGACTAACCTCGTACAATTATAGCATATTAATAAACAGTGAAACAGGAAATTAATCAAAATTCTTAAATCTAACGCGCCGACCCGAGCGTGTGGTATAGGATTGCTTTACTGGCATATGAACCTGTACTGACTGTTGCGGGATTGAAGGCTCGAGGGACTTCTCTCTTACGGCATGCCGTGGAGGAGGATCAGTCGGGGCAGGCGATTGCATAGTGTGGGTCGTTTGCAGATCGGAATGATCAATGAAGGCCGGTTTGAGTCGATCGACGCTTACGACGGCCTTGTTGCCCCTCACCATTAGGGTGAATGTTTTCCCATCACATGAGCGCTCCAGGACTTTAAATGGACCCGTATAAGGTGGTTGCAGAGCTCTTCGGACGGTATCGTCTCTAAGGTATACATGAGTTGCAGTCGACAATTCCTTAAATATGAATGAAGCTGGTTCGCTATGACGACTAGCTGGCAGTGGTCGTACCAATGACATTTTCTGTCGCAGCTGTACAACGAAATCAACTGGGTCTAATCTTCCTGATGGTAAAGGTTGGACCAAAAATTCTCCAGGGAGCCTGAGGGGTTCTCCGTAAAGTGCTTCTGCTACCGTGGCTTCGAGATCGTCTTTAAACGCCGAACGCATTCCAAGCAGAACCATCGGGAGGGACCTTACCCACGAATCATTATGACACATTAATGCCGCTTTAAGTTGCCGATGGACTCGCTCAATCATCCCGTTTGCACAGGGGTGGTATGAAGTGGTTCTAATGCGCTTGGTACCGAATTGCTGCAGTAATCGAAGAAACAAGCCAGACTCGAATTGAGAACCCTGATCTGTGGTAATAACGGACGGTACGCCAAATCGAGATACCCATTCTTTGGTAAAAGTCTCGGCTACCTCCTCCGCGGTAATGGATCGCATGGGCCAAACCTCGGGCCATCTGGATACTCTGTCTATTGCAGTCAAACAATAACGGTATTCGTTACAGACGGGCAATGGACCAACGATGTCGATATGGACGTGCATGAAACGACCGGATGGTATGTCAAAATTACCGATGGGGGTAGAATTGTGTCTTGAAATTTTGCTGCGCTGACATGCTTCACAAGATTGGGACCAGGCTCGGCAATCCTTTCTAACCGAAGGCCAGACAAAACGCTCTGCCACCAAACGAGTCGTAGCTTGAGCGCCGGGGTGGCTCAAATTGTGTAACTTATTGAAGGCAGCGCGGCGGAAAGAAGGGGTCAGATAGAGACGTGGCTTACCAGTAGAGATGTCACAGTAAACCGGAGTGTTGGTCCCTGATGTACTGATTTTGGTGAGTGTTAAGCTGGAACCATCTTGTAATAAATTAGCAAGTTCTTGGTCTGATGCCTGCGACTTAGCCAAAGCTTCGTAATCCTGGTCCAGAGTGATGGCGTCTATGTCAATCCGTGACATAGCGTCGGCCACGATGTTGTCTTCACCCTTGATGTACTGGATGTCTGTCGTGAATTGGCTAATGAATGATAGCTGGTTAAGTTGTGGAGGTGGAAGTTTCTCACGTCGCTGTAAAAATGCGTACAAAAGGGGCTTATGGTCTGTGAAAATTGTTGCATGCTGGACTTCCAAAATGTACCGAAAATGTTGGACACTTTCATAGACCGCTAATAATTCACGGTAATAAGCTGGCCACTGTGCCTGCTGCGGAGTCAACTTTTTGCTGAAAAAGGACAGTGGATACCAATGGCCGTTTAGGTATTGCTGAAGGCAGGACCCAATGTGAATGCTAGATGCGTCAGTAAATAAAGCCAACCTGGCGTTGCTGATTGGATGTTGCAGCAGTGTTGCGTTGGAGAGGCTCTTTTTACAAGCTTCAAATTGTTGCAAGAGTTCGGGTGACCATGGAAATGGCTTTGCACCTTTAGTGTTGGTTGAAACCAATGCGTCGATCAATGGGGCCTGGAATTTCGCTGCATGAGGCACGAATCGACGATAATAATTAAGCATACCTAGAAACCGACGCATACCTTGTACTGTCTCAGGTGGTGGAAAATCTAGCAATGTTTGAATTCGATCTAGAGGGGGGCGTGTACCATCACCACTAACGTGGTAGCCCAAAAATACGGCTTCGTTGACACCTAAGACACATTTCGAAGGGTTTATAACCACTCCGTAGTCTTGCAGGCGTTTGAAGAGGACACGCAGGTGCTGAAGGTGGGTAGGCTCGTCTTTGGAAAATATGAGTATATCATCTACGTAAGGGAAACAGAATTCAAGGCCCCGTGTGACCTCATCGATGAAACGCTGAAAGGTTTGACCAGCGTTCCTCAAACCAAAGGTCATATACGGGAATTCGAAGAGGCCAAACGGGGTCACGATGGAAGTTTTTGCAATATCCTCTTCAAAAACCGGAATTTGGTGGTAAGCTTTGACGAGATCCAGTGTGCTAAATACCTTGGCACCAGCGAGGTTATGGGCGAAATCATTGATGTGCCTAACCGGGTATCGATCCGGTACGGTTCTGGCGTTCAGGGCGCGGTAATCGCCACAAGGGCGCCAGGTGTTGTCTTTTTTAACGGTCATATGTAACGGTGAAGACCACGCACTTTTTGAGGGCCGAGCTGTCCCGCATCTTACCATTTCCTCGAATTCATTTTTAGCTGCAACTAGTTTCTGCGGCGCCAAACGTCGAGGTCGACAGGAGACAGGTGGTCCGTCTGTGGTCTTGATGTAGTGCACTGTGTCATGCTTGATGACTCTAGGGAGGCCGGGAGGTCGAGTGATATCTGGAAACTCCGCTAGGAGTTGAGTAAATATTGACTTACCCGAGGCTACTGCTCGTACGCTGGGTTGGTCAATACCAGCGGTAGAAGCAGCAGATGTTAGTCCAGTAGTACCGTCGACCAATTTCTTATTTCGGCAGTCGGGTAAAAGGTGATAAAATGCTAAAAAATCAGAGCCAATAATGGCTGTACTGACGTCGGCTATCACGAATTGCCAAGTGAAATCGCGGCGCAAACCAAAATTTAATTTAAGGTTTACTGTACCAAAAGTTTGTATACTGCTTCCATTAGCGGCACTTAGTTCATAATCAGTAGGCTGCCTGCGTGAAGGTAACCAGCGGTGCGGAAAACAACACAGGTCTGACCCAGTGTCAATTAGGAAACGGCGGCTAGACACGTGGTCCGTGACAAAAAGGCGGCGGCCGATGTTTGCGCAATCAGTTGCCGCCGCTACTGACCGCTGCTTGGGTTTTCCGATTCCCAATCACATGGCCTAGTACATCTAGTTGCTTTAGCACCCCATCTCCTGTGGTACCAGCATCGCTTGGAATTATTCGCTGACTTACCGAAAGATGCTGACCGGCCGGAAGATGCGGACCGGTCACGTATGGGACGGTGTTGCTGCCTCGAGAGTGCAGCTACTTGATTACTCACATCTTCTAATTGTTGAGCTAATGTAGCTAAAGTTAAAGTTGAAGTTGCCGATGTGCAACAAACAGTAGGTGATGGGGCTAACTCCACGATTTTGTCAGCTAACTCTGACACTTTATCCAAATTGAGATCGGCCTGTGCTGCTAGTATTGCCTGAGCTTGTTGTGGCAGACGGCGCAACCAAAGTTGGCGTATGATATTATCATCTGAGAGAACTGTTCCGGCAAGTGAGCGAAGGTGACGAAGAAATTGGGACGGTTTCCGGTCACCGAGCTCTTCATCACTTAGAAGCTGTTTAACTCGTTTCTCTTGGGAAATTGACAGCCGTTGTATGAGGACTTCTTTAATTTTTTTATATTTCCCTTCGGCTGGTGGATTTGTTATTAAATCCTCGACCTCCCCTGCCAGCCTCTGATCTAGGTGACCTACTACATAATTGTATTTGGTAGTATCACCAACAATATTAGCAATTTCGAATTGGGCCTCCACTTGTGCAAACCAAATTGCGGGCTTGTCAGTCCAAAATGTAGGTAATTTCACTGCTACCCTACATACCTTTGCCTCCACTTCATTCTGGCCTAATCGCTTTTGTAGTGTTGCATTTTCTGCCATCAGTTGCTCAAGTTGTGCCTGAAGCTGTTCATTCGCCATTATTAATGAAACCTATACACAGCAAGTAGCAATAATACCACACACCCGAGCACCGCACAACAAAAAAATAAATAAATAACAATAATAAATAAATTAAAATTGTTACTGCAGTACCAAACCCAAAAGTAATAAATGTTAGCAGCTGGTAGGCATTCAAACAATATACAAAAAAAAATTACAAGATCATAATTCACACAAACAGCTGAGTAATATAAACATTAAGTTTTATAAAGTACCCAAGTCCTTTTAAAAAATTGACAGAAAACCCTTAAGTCCTGTTGATTTATGATAAGTCCAAAACTTATTTCAATGATGTAGGTATGCAATTGCACCTTATAATTAACACAAGGAACAGAAAAAGCACTGACAGAACTGTAAAAACATGGCTACTTCCTATAGGCAAATAACAATCAGAACTTTAAGCAAGTGCAATGCACAGCGACAAAATAGTATTGGTGCAATCTAATGTTCTTATTAGTATGTGCCTAAGTAGGTATTAAATGCATGCAGACAGTAAGTAGGTAAGTACCAGAGCCCTAGGTAAGTTTGTAAATAAATGGTTTTAGTTATCAGGTACTCAAAAGGTATTAACAGGAAAAATAGAAAATAAAACTTGCGTGAGGCGGCAAGGAATCTCCAGTGCTGCTTATAATCTGTTCAGATTTCACTTTGCAGTTGCAATCAGGGCACACACACACAGACTACAATATAATATTGCACACACAACATGCATTCATGCACTCTGGGCAGTTCTTCCGGCGCTTGCAGTCATTAGGTACAGACTGCTAGTTGTAGTCTGTACTTCTACAGAAACGTGATGAATTCTCGTAGCGTAGATGTACTCGTAGACACGGCGCAGCGTCGGGTCTTTGGTTGCGCGTCGGTGGCGTCGTAATCAACGTCAAAATAAGGTAAGTATCTGGTCTCGTTTGAAAGGCGACGACAGACGCAGGGAGTGGGCACTCCGGCGCCGGCGTGGGCACTTGTTTGTCTAGTTACTGATCGCAGTTTACCTTCTGATGCTGCTTGGTCAGCAGGAAACGTGAGGTTTTAGTCGCGGTCACCAATGCGGGAGTTAGTTGCTCCCACCATGTGTTTGAAATGAAACTAAAAGACTGTGACTTTAGAGGCCATGCAGTTTAATCAAAAAGGAATGCTCACAAACTTGTCACATACGATATATACATTGATGCGATCATAAATTACTAGTGCTAGTCACACATTAGAAAAAGTGAGGATCAAAAAGAGTAGCCGAAGAGTCCTTTTGTATACTGGGAGATCTGTCATTTTATTTTTTTGTTCCTGTCAAAGCCACTAGTGGTGTCCTACAATCGTAGTGATGTTACCCTCATCATTCAGGAGGACGATGTGCTAATCGCCACAAGTTTACTAAAAAACCTGCCTAGACAATAAGTAAATAGGAATATTGTATGAAACCGCTTATGATCCGTGGTTGTTTCTATTCAGTTTTTATGAGAAGAGGCTTTTGCCTTGCACTAGAAAAAAAAAGCCTGTTATTATAACCCCTATCAAATATCTTTAATAATATTTTATAGAGGTATAATTTGTTTGTAAGTTTGTATGTAAGGGGTAGTCTCTGGAACTACTCTCTAGCCCAATTCTTGAGGAAGGCTAGTTTAGCATCACGCTAGGACCCTTAGGAGCCGAGCAAAAAGAAAAAAAGTCTGAAAGAACGCTAAGCAAATATATTAAAAAGCGTCGTTTCTCCGTCTGCCTTTGTGTGAGTGAACTTATACCTCAAGATACTTTCTATTAGATATTCGATTCGATTGATGCGTTCTTATGTGATTATGTCTGACTACATTTTAGTATTATATAGATTCTTCCATTTTGTTACGTTGTTCTTCTTTATACTCGGTCCATCAGTGCTGAGAATTGTGGCCCGTGATTTTGTTACGTTAGTTATTTATTAATTCAATATCGTTGTGTTACCTGCTCTGCCAAACATCTTCAAACAACACCAGCGCTTCTTTGAGTCTGTTCTGAGTGCCATCTTCTCGCAAGTTCTGGTCGAAGTCACTGCAAGCTACTAGGAACCATATGGCATGTATACCTTCGAATACCTGAAAGGAGATACAATTTAATATGAAATAACTATTAAAAATAAACCATGAGGGGTTTGGGGAACGTGTTGCAATAAGCATCAATGTCTCATGTATGTATATATTGTATACATATATGTATATGTATATAATATCATGTCAACATCCGGACAAACCTATTGAGGTTTTTGTGATGTTTATGTTTATATTTTGTTTTGTTCTATAATTAATAAACAATAAAAAAAAATAAAAAAAATCACATTAATACTATACTTTTTCACGTACATTCAGAGTCAGACTTGTCTGCATTAATTTCAAAACTGTTAAAAATAAAGCATTCTGTTGCCACTGAAATTTACAGTTAGTAAATCTACAAACGAATGTAAGCCCAGATAAATCAAACTTAGGGTTCTAATCAAGAATGGAGATCGAACGACGACGATCCAGGATCGCCAGTATAAATACTTAGATGTGACACTCAAAAGTTGATGGTAAAATATAAAATAGTACTAAGGTCCTACCTGTATCCATTTCTTTCGTTCCCCCCTTTGCCCGCCAACGTCAAACATCCAAAAGTCTTGTACGCCACCGTGCATTGATTTTGGGACCTAGTTAAAAAAAGCAGCTAAGTGAACTAAAAAACTAGTATCTAATTAAATTAATACTTAGGTGGTATCTATGTAACTCACAGGTGCAGTCAAAAAGATGCATACTAGTCATTATTACTGAAATATTTACTAATTTATCAGTTGTTACAAAGTAGATGTTGAAATAATTACCTTAACTTTGAATTCAATTTTCTGTATGCCAGTCGTTTTCTGTCGACACCTCAATATGTCAGCGTCTGATGGTATATAATCGGGTTTTTCAATGAGATCTATCCTATCTAGAAAACTGAAAAGATATTTAATAAGAAACACTAACAATTTTGATCTTTTTATTATACATAGATGAGATAAAATAATTAAGCATCGGATACACGTATGATTAAAATGAAAACTATTTAGAAAAGCGCCATCTATTATCATACATCAGATTTATAGGAATTTAGTTAAGTAATTCGACACTAGATGGTAGTACTTTAAATTTCGATCACCATGTTGCAGTAAAAGTTAAAATTTCGATAAAACTAGAATGTCTGCGAAGTTTTTTTATTGCACAACAGATGGCGTTAAAACACATTTTTTGAAACTTACTATTCAGCACTATCAATTAGTTGATATTCATTAGATCTTTTAAAACATTCTCTGACTCCACCATCTCTCCATAATGCTCTTACATGGTCAAAATATTCCTGGAAAACAGAAAATAATTATTTTAGCACTTCATACAATACATTTTAGTGCAAATTGCTTCATTTTTATTGACAAAAATACAAAAAAAAAACATGAAAATGTAGTTACAAATGACGTAGAGAGAGAATACCACTCACTTCTGTATATCCCTTAGGCCCGTCATCGCCAAGTTTCAGAATATATTCCTTTGAATGATTATTCTGTGGTTTTTGTAGTGGTATATTCAACATTGACATGCTGTCTACTATATCGTGGATAGATTCATGAATATTGTGACGAATATGATTCGCTTTGTCTGTACGTTCACTGAAAAGTACATAGATAATTTGATTGCTTTTAGAAGTATGAAAATCAATAGTAGATTATTAACCAAGGGGTTAAAGCAGTGTCTTCTGTCGCGGGTGACGATTTAAATCGCGAGCGTAATGAAGGACTCGAGGTTTGTTAAAAACATAAATCACGAGCGAAGCGAGGGATTTAAGACGAGTCCTGAGTGTAGCGAGGGATTTAAGTTCACCCAAGACTAAGACAGCTTTATCACCGAGGAAAATACTCTACTTTTCGTACCATTTGCGAAAAAATTAACACAATAATAATATGAGATAAGCATTTATTAAAAATAATGACAATTAAACGTATTTTTAGAACATTAACTTATTTATAAAAATAAATAAAAATAAACTTAACGTTTATGTATTTGAAGAAAACAAAAACGCGGCAAATTCCAAGACTAATATTTTTTTGTCGGAAAAGCAAAGGCATCAAGCTCATACGGTCTCGTCGGTTTTCGTAATTTTATTTAATAATCATAACTGCATAATAAATGCGTATTCCTTTTTGAAAAAGATGTCTAATGCTTTATAAACAAACTCAATGGTGTAAACACAGATGTAGTTCAGTATAAATTTCGGTAAGTATTCCAAAGGACATGTCCAAAAATGTATGGACCAAAAACCCAGAATCGACAGGAATGAAATGTATACCAGTGGATTGACATTGAAATATAATATAATGTTACCAAGGGGGCAACCCTGAAATCGTTATAGTATAGGAGCTAGGAGCAAAATAAAATAAGAATTTTTTTTTGTTTAAAACAATAATAAAATAAGTTTAGGTCATGTTGTGGCTTAATATGACGTTGTTTTAATGTTGTATCACTTGTGATAATTATCATCAACACATTTCACAAGCAACAGCAACATAATAACAACATCATATTAAATCACAACATAACAAACACTCTGTTTTTTGTATATTTTTTTTCTTTTGGCCCATATATACTACAATCGTTACAGTACTGTGTGTATTATTGGTAATTCTGTGGCTAAAGATTGCAAATATAAAAATAATTGGTATAGTATAGGAGCTAAGAGCCATGTTGTGGGTGAGAATATCGTTGTTAATCATTTATTTTCATAATGTAAGTCTTATTGTGATAAGTTCTAATGATATTTCCTATAACAACAACGACATTCTAATCCACAATAACTTGTGTTACACATGAATGTACAAGCAAAAGAAATACTCTAACTTTTATACTTATTTTTGTTCGCTCATAGATACTACAATCAACGTATTGTGTGTTATTGGTAATTATGTTGCTTTGGATAAAAAAAAATCAACAATTATTATCATAAAAACTTTATTGCCCAAATAATCAAAGAAAATACAGTTTGGAACTATACACGAACTAAAAATATGTACGCGGTTTTGTTGTAGTTGTAACAGTAATCTCTTTTATTTATTAATTATTTTCTATGTCCAAACATACTAAGTCTAAAAATCCCGCAGGTTGAATCAAATCACCTTCGTTCCTCGCCCATGCAAGATAATATATGATACTTATAATATGGGCACAACTACCTAAAGTGCGACGCCCATGTATACAATACATAACTACAATAGTGCTCAGTGACCGCGTGACTATTATATGCTATATAACAATAGTATGTTCTTGTCGTAATGTGTCTTGAATGTATTCTGCATCGCATTAATGTGTGTTCCCTCTCTTCATTAAAATTCACTCTTTCAGGATGCCTGTACACTTCTATTGAGTACACACCTGTTTCTCTTATAATATATGTTCGTAGCAGTACGATCGAGCTAGTTTCACATGATATGTACCGATGGCAAAAATAAGCAGCTCATCAAATGTCATTCTTGGGAAATCTACAACATCCGTTGCCTCCATCCTGGTAAACGCAATATTTCTTTGTGCGTTCAAACGGTTATGATCGACATATTCGGCCAGTTGGTTTTGTCTATTTATGTTTCTTTCGATCATTTCGATGAAGTTCGCAGTCAGGTGACTGTCCCCATATGGTTCTTGCGTTGCGTTAACAAGCGCTGCAGCTATTCTGAAGTCTGTCATTGCCGTGGTTAAAGTGTTATTAAAATATTTATTTCTAAATATTTTAAAATCACGTTTCATTCATCCGTTTATTCTTTCTACCACCCATCGAACTAGCGTCACTAGTCTCGACTTATTAGCAGCTTCAGTGCTCAGCTGACTTTCATGTCTACTTAATGTCTGTGGCGTGTAGACCCTGAATCCACATTCCTCTGCATCTGGCAGAGCGTCCCGAAACCCCCTATCTAAAACCATGACGTCGTCGGGTTCAAAAAACCATCTTATCGGAGCTTCTTCCATAGGTTCGTTGTGATTATCCAAGACCTGTTTCAATATTGTTGCATCGGACGTTCTAGCATTATAAGGTCCTGTCACTTCTATTATATATCCATCGCAACATACAAGCATAAATGGCTTTACTAGATTGGAATATTTATGTAAACTGTAACTCAATCTCTGAAATAAGAAGTTTGGGCTCTTTTGTATGTATAAATATGTCCCATCCATAATAACAATGGCTTTTGTATGATCTTCAGTTCCAAAAATATAATTAGGTATAATTCTATTTCTTGCTATAACTTCATTCCGGGTAATATGGTCAAATCCAAGATGGCGTGGAACATAGTCATTATTGAGACATTCTCTTGTTTGTTTCATTTTTTGACATATTGCTGACTTGGATAGGCCAAAAACCGTCTCCAGTCTTCGGCAAGGTGCACCGCTTCTCAGTTTAGATAAATAGATACCCAAGATTGTGTTTCTGTTGGATCGTTCTTGTAAAGAAAAGGTTTCTTCTAATATGCTATAGAATTGCTGGTGACTTATACCGATCCAATTATGAAGTACGTCCGGACTTATTTCATCAATTTTTTCAAAATCCAGCAGCTTTTTTTTTCGAGAGCCTGAGTGTATAACTCTACTATATCGCGTAAGTTCTCGCCTCTGAAATCGTCTTGACGTCTGGCGATGTTTCCTGGTAAGTCCTCCCAAGTAGTATTCCTTAAGTGGTGTGAACATATCCGTGCAAGAGGTGGTATGTATAAATGAAAGTAGCTTAAAATATATACTTTCATTGAACTGGGCACAGCGCGAAGTCCAAACTCCTACAAACGTCGACAATACATCGTCTTGACGTGTTTGCTGCGCGTGCGAAGCCAGGTGTAGATATCGATGCAGTTGGAGGTCTGGGTGGTGGTGGAGGAGGTCGTCTTAAGCTATAGTCTATGCGCTGCCAGCACGGATGACAAATAGCTCTGGAGCCATCAAATGCAATCTGAAATAAGCAAGAACATTCCCTCGTTAGTCTCACATTCATTTTAAAGTACCTATTGTTTATGGTATACTATCTGATATGTATACAACGTGAGTTTTACATCTATAGCGAACACATGAAAATACGCGAAACTAGACTCATTATGATGAATTGACGACGAATATTAGTCGTAGTTATTGTGCGTTGTCAGTTGTGTTAGTTTAATTACTATTCTATACTAATCCAAACAAAACATGACGCAATATGATAACACGCCGTGTCGAGCGACGCCGCTGACATGGGGGTATCGCCTTGATTATAAGTTAAGATGAAACTACATACTATATTATATGTAATTGAGTAACCATAGTACTTACTTCTTGTGGCGCTTGTAAAGTGCTGAACATATGCTCCACGAAGTCCCGGTGTGACTCCAGAAACTCGAGGGACAAAACATGATGCCGCCTTTGTAGAACAGAACGGGGACAAGTCACACAACGGTTACGTTCATCCATTTTAAACAATATCCAGTCGCAAAGAAAATCGAAGTCCGGTTTAACGCGCCACAGTTTCGAATCAACAAGAAAAATCAGTGTCCAATATACAAAAGCAGAGGTCAAGTTAAAATCCACGAAGTAAAACAAAGCACACAGATCACAACGAAAACAAACGAAGGACTGCGACGGGATATGGTCGTTAGTCGTTACCTGCCTACCACACCGCCCCGCCCCCACGTCACCCCGCCCGCCGCGCCGCGCCCGCGCATAATAGCCAGTAGCAACTGTGTATTTTTTTATTTGCAATCCTTAGCTACAGAATTACCAATAATACACACAGTACTATAACGATTGGCCTATGATCTACGGGCCAAATAAAAATAAAAAACAAAAAAAAAGAATTTTTTACTTATTTTATTTTGCTCTTAGCTCCTATACTACAACGATTTCAGGGTTGCCGCTTTGGCAACATTATATTATATTTAAATGCCAATCCATTGGTACACAGTTCATTTCTGTCGATTCTGGGTAATTTTTTGGACATCATCTTTAAATAACATTCTCCCCCTAGAGGATGAATGAAATTCAGTACAATTTTCTTTCCCTGTTTTTAACCGATCGACACCCGTCATGTTGACAGATTTATGACAGATTAAAAATGACTATTGTTATGTTCGCTTTTTGTGGCATAGAATGTCACTTTTTTGAGCAAGTGGTACGAAAAAGTCATTTATTCAAATTAAGCTGATGATCAGCACTTTTGGAATGTCAAAAATGACTTAAGACAGTCCCTTAAAACACCCTCCTTCGTAAAAAATTAAACAAAAGGTGTAAGGTAGGTATATCTACCTTGCAGAGAATCCTTGAACGTGTAAAATCTTCATTTGTTTTATGATGGTTGTTTTCCCACTCTCCCCTGTGCCCAGTAGTAAAAGTTTAATTGCCTGAAAATCATTTACTTAAGTCAACTTTCGATACTTTTCATAGCGATTATGTGATCAAAATAAACAATGCTTTAAATTGACTTCTGTTGCTGACCGTACCGGGCTAGGTACGGACAGAAACGAAACTCAATAATATCTACTGGAGTAGATCAGTGTGTCAGTTAAAACAAATAAAAATTGTTTATTTGCATAAAATGCGATAAGTACACACAGCAACAAGTCAAGTAACCACAAACTGTAAAATTTTCTCATTCGATTTTGAACTTAAGTTTCAACCTGTTAAGGTTTAACTCATTTGGAGAAATTTGACAGTTTCGTACCTATAACCAGATGTGCTGGTCACAGTACAAAAGATGTTACATTATAAAATTAAGTGCAAATGCTCATTCCGCCATGCAGTGATGTTATGCCAATATTTAATGGATGTTAGTCTGTTACACAGCAACATACAATTATAGACAAAGAGTGTTGTGTGAGACTTTTATCAATAAACATCTTAAATTCATTCACTGATTGACAACGCTTAGCCAAATCCGCTGAGTCTAGATTTCCATTCAGATAGATAGACATTCAATTTTGCCCAAGAGTTCCTTTTTGCAATGAAGGTAGGTATAATCAATAAGGAAGGATTTTAGAAAATTCATCAGCAACGAATTAAATATTGAAGCGTTGAAATGTTGTACCTACGGGAGTTTGTAACTTTTTAGCAAAGTGAAAAATGACAAACTCCCTTTCACTCTCGTTCCCGTTCATACTCACTTCATTGTAAGACTTGATCCATTGTTTGATCTCCCGGTCGATCTGTTTAGAATGCTCTTCCACTTCGTCTCGTGTTCCGCCGATACAAGGAATCCAAACCATTGTTGTTTACATGGAATGTGCCACGCTAGATAAACGAGACGGTTGAGAAGGAAAAAAATCGTAAGTATGCAAGGATTTGAGGTACCTACATATTTACATAATAACCTATACCTATTAAAAAAATACTTTAAAAAAAATATTTTGCCGCAACTATAATTAAAGGATTCCTCAGAAAGACTCGATCAGGGTAGCGAGGCTGACTGTGCAAAGTCAATAAAAGTACATACCCTGTGGTGCAGTATTTCATTGCCTCTAGTATAACCTACAAGAAGTAGTTTTCATTAAATACCTACCTGAATATGCCTTATGAAATCAAGATAAATATCTAAAGCGATAAGTACTGCTAAAACATTTTTAATGTTTTTTTTTTAATTATCTATTTAACTTATCCATACTTAGAAAACAAACAGTAATCTTGAGAGCGGTGTTGCAAAGGAAATGATTGGACTACGTTCGTTTGTATAACTAATCACTGGTAATGCTGTTTTTGTAGTTCTGTCTAAATAAAGGCGCTGTCAAAATAAGCGTACCTACATAGTCAAAGTCAAAGCATTTATTTCAAATAGGCACATAAAAGGCACTTTTGAACGTCAACATTTACATTTAAATAGAATTGATTCTAGTCGCCCCTTCCAAAAGGTAGTTTCGTATGGAGAAGAATGGGCAAGAACCTCCACCATTACTCTTATAAAATGTGTTACAATATTTTGTATACATTAATTATACAGGGTGTTTTTGACAGCCCTCCACAAAAACACAGGATTGATTCAGCTCCTTATTCTGAATCATATCCACTGGAAATTTTCTCAGGAAAAAAAATTATGCCATATCGTAACGTAACGTAATAAAAGACGCGGCCCAGGTGCGCCGGGGAGCGTGCGGGGGCGGGGGCAGCCTCGCTCAAGCTCGCTGCGCTGCCGTCCGCTACGTGCGTTTTGCCACGGTAACGATACATTGCGTGTGAGGTAAGTGATCACTTTGTCCCCCCATAAAACAAATCTGGTTTTTTGGATTCCCTTAATGTTCCTGAAAGAATTTCATGTACCGGTCATCTTAATATGATGTACTGAAGCCACCCTATCAGTTTGCGGAGGGCTGTCAAAAACACCCTGTATTATATGTGAAGACGATGCACCTATAATAAAAATTACCCTACCAAAATAGGTAAAAAGAATTTAATAAACGTAGCAATGATAAATAAGTTAATTAAGTGATAGTCTATACATGGTGTTCACATATTTACAAACATTGTAAAAGTTATACTTAGTAGTATTGTAGTATCTTGGACGTGCGGTGTAGGTACTGCACGTTCGGTATTTCAATACTTAGACATTAAGTACCTACTGTTTAGAGACTAGGTTATAGAAGGTAGGTACCTATGGTAGAAAAAGACATGTAGGTACCAACCACAAATAAATCGGGATAAATAATGAATAAGTCATTTTTAACATAGGTAGGTACATAAGGCACTTAGTAGTACTTTTTTCTTTTTATTCAGGTCAGTCTTGTAACGCAAGTGTGATAACTTGATAGGTAATCGAATAATTGTAAAGTTACCTCACCTTGCACAACAGCTTGCATATTTCTTATATGATTGTAACATTTAAATCGTACTTAGAATTCTCTTTTTAGTAGGTACATTAATTTATGTTTAAATTAGTCTGTAGGTACTTTTATATTTCAAAGAAAATAACTAATTTTATTTGTGTATTATAGGAGCAATTAAAAAAAATCACAAACCTTTAACAATATTACTAAAATGTCACCACAACGAAATCACTGTAACTAAATGAGTTTTTATCAAAATATAATATCAATTTATTGATATCGCATGTTATCAGATATTTCATGCTAGTCGCGCTTGATTAAAATATTAAAGTAACTTTAAAATTAGTACTCTATTTGAATGTAACTAAATCTTCAAATGAAAAAAAACTCTGCGATCACCAGTATAATACATAGGATAATCAGCCTATATTGTTGCCACTGCTGGGATACAGGCCTCCTCTCTGTGAGAGGGAGTGGGCCGTAATCTACCACGCGGGTCCAGAGCGTGTCGGTAGATGTCACATGTCTTCGAATTTTTGATTCTAGGACATACCGGTTTCCTCACGATGTTTTCCTTCACCGTTTTGAGAGCAGTGGGGATGAAAGAATTTACACAAAGTAAAGCGCCTGTCTGGGTTCGAACCCACGACCTACAACTCGTAAGTCGGGGCCGTTACCAATGGGTCACCACTGCTCTTAAATCACCAGTATACCTCTAATAATATTGGTTCAGAAAATTAGTTGGCTCTTTAGCCAACTAAACCGTTAGTTCAATTTTTGCAATGGTTGCAATGCGAGTGCAATGGTACTATGGAAAGATTATGGGCCCTGCCTTATCATTATAATAACGTTAGATTTAGTTCAGAAGACTGATAGGTTTTCAAAGCTTCCTCTCTCGTATTATTTAGCTGTGCCCGACAGGGTCCTTACTGATCTCGTACCTACATATTTTCTAATTACACATTGCGGATTGCAATAAACGATTCAGTATCGAGTACCTTCCCAGCGTGGCTTATAACAGCAATCCTTAATATTCAGTAGCGAAACTACGAAATAATGACGTCTTTTCGTCATTAGGCTAAAAAAAGCTGAAATTGTCTAAAAAATTGAGAAAAGAATGCCAACTTACTTTATTTCCATGCTCGCAATATGTTTTACACTGATAAAAAAGACACAAACAAATCATAAAAAATACAAAAAGAATCGCCCCCGGGTGGGCTTGAACCACCAACCTTTCGGTTAACAGCCGAACGCGCTAACCAATTGCGCCACGGAGGCCTTGGTATGAAATGCGAAAATATTGAATCATAGACGCAAGTACGTCTGTGTTATGCCCACGGTCAAAAGTTACATCTGGAAAAGCCGAAGGTCAAATAAATGTTAATACATGCTATGTATCAATAATTATCGAACAATAGAAAACGATGTATCAAAATCATAATAGGCCACGAAGTAATTTATGTAGGTACCAGAGGGCGATTGCCGTATTTTTATGACCGTACGCATACATGTGTGATAATATGGTGGACGTCCACATCACGGCATTACGATAACATATATTTGACGAAGCTTTTAAATTTCCGTCCACAATAACGTGCACGTATTTTCATACATTTTAATGGACGTGGACGTCCATTAAAATATCGTCACCTTAGAAATTTTAAACACGCACATGCTTCAGTCTGTCATAAATACATCCAATTTTCCAACATTTTTGACTAATTTATGATGATGACGATGATGACGGACTAAATCTGTTGTTCTTCACAAGGAATGCGTTGTTTATAATAAGTTAATAAATATTGATATTGATATTCTTAGGATCACATATATAATATTACATAGAAGTTACATGATCATTACAAAGTTACAGTTTATTAATATCATGAAGAAAATATTAAACTATGCCTGGAAATAAATCTAGTGTAGGTAAGTATAACATAGATACTTTATTATATATATATATATATACGTTATATAATTAAATAAATAAATAAATATCGTCTGACATTGCACACAGCACCATCTAGTTCCATGTTAAGCACTTAACACTTAAGGCTTGTGTTATGGATACCAGATGGTTGATACACTACTTAAATACATTTTTTTTTTTGTAAATACATACATATTATAAATATACATCCATGACTCGGGTACAAATGTCCATATTCATCATACAAACATTTGCCCCTACCGGGATTCGAACCCAGGACCATTTGGTTTCGCTGACTACACTTAGCCACTGTAGCCACTACACCAAACGTGTCGTCAAATTAACATCGTAACATGCATACGTGGAATCATTGCTACTCTATGGTCTTGTAATGTGGGGTAATAGTGTCGATCTGAGTAGAGCATATTTTGTGGCCCAAAAAAAGTGCATGAGGGCTATGTATGGACTACAACCTGTATTGGATCATTGAGTTCCCTTCAAAATGGTTGAGCTGAATGGTGCTGATCCATACGTCATGTTCTAGAACGGGCGCTGGTCATTTCTTAGCTGCCACGGCTTATTTTAATTCCTGAATTGTTTTTATCTTTTTATTACGGACGCTTTTAACGTGCACGTCTTTCTACATCGGTCTCACATGTATAATCACAACGTGAATGATGTAATCACTTTATTGTAACAATATTTTGATTTAAAAGAGTGTCCATGGAGTTTCTTGCCCGTTCTTCTCCATAGGTACCTACTACGCTTTGGAATGGGCAACTAGCTTCATCTTTCTGACTGACCGACCCCTTGACAATTCAAAAGTGCCTGTAATTGGTTTATTTGAAATAAATGCTTTGAGTTTGAACCGGAGGACTCGTGTCGACCTATATTTCAAAAACTTGACTTGCTACCGTTGCCCTCTCTATATATTTATGAGACATGTATATTCGTAGCTAGGAATAAAAACAGACAGCAAATGAGTTTTGCTTTTCAAGACAGCAAATGAGGTATGCCCTCGCAACAGACGAGATCCCTATAAATTGGTTCTTCATGATTTACCAAGAATAACCAAGTACAATAGAAACTGCCTAGCAATGTGTGTGCGTATTTATAACCACTTTTTTATCTGTGGAAACTTGTAAATGGCCTTCAGTTGCATATTGTTTAAGTACACTGTATAATATTATAGCTGTAAGTTTCCCGAATGAAATAAAATAAAATAAACATGACAAGCCACTTTAAGTCTCCAGGTATAAGGATATATATATATATATATATATAAAGTGTATCAACCATCTGGTATCCATAACACAAGCCTTAAGTGTTAAGTGCTTAACTTGGAACTAGATGGTGCTGTGTGCAATGTCAGACGATATTTATTTATTTATTTATAAGGTTGCTAAAGCATAAATTGTATACGTGGTTATGTTAACGTAGTTATTATGATTTGAAAGAGTATAATGATACCAAATGTACGCTGACATGTTTAATAATATTTATATTTTAATTCCAATGATCTGACACTTATTGTTAATTTTTAATTTGGAATTAAAACCTTTGCATGCCCATGTGACGGTAAAATATGGAGAACTTTATTAAGTATAAAAAACATCTATGTATACTATACCTACCCCTGTTTTCAAGGAAATAAAAACATGTTTGTACTTTTTATTTTATTGAACACCATTTTATACCATGTTTTATGCAAATACATGATTATTATTATATAATATCGGTTAAAGGCGTAATGAATACAATAGCGACCTGCCTGATGTACCTACTCGTAGGTTTATTCAAACCTGTGTTTCAGGCCATCAATCAACAACGCAGAGTGCTTTAGTGGACTATTAAGTTATTCCGGGTCTGGCTGTTTGTGTATGTGAGTTTAAATGTTTGTAAATGCACCCACGATACAGGAGAAATTCCTAGTGTAAAAAAAAAACTTATTGCATTAGGTACTTATAGCAATTTTTCAGAGTATTCACTCAATATTTCAATTCATTTTTACAATTTACACTATAATACTTAGAGACTTATTGATTTTATTAAGTATATAAGAATGGACCTAAAATATATAACAATTATTTAAAATATAAAATAAATAAATAATATTATATAATTTATTAGTATTAGATAGTAAGGCACGTTTATCGCATTGGGTTATCCTATAATGGTAAATTGTATCTAAAGGATGAATTCATAGCTTGGCGCCGAGGGCACGCTTTTTCTTTTTTGACGTGGCGGTCAAAAGGCTAATTAGATAGAGAGTGTCGGACCACGCACAATGAAGGGCTCCGTAGTTAAGATTTATTTATTCTAAAAACAAACTTAATGTTGCAGTTAAAAAACATGTTCTCCGATACTTCGATATTCATCACGCGGTCAATTTTGCAACTGCGAAGTTTGAAATAGGTATCTGGGAAAAAAATGTGATAAAACGACAAATTAACGATTTTCAGACGTTTTCCTTTACTTGTGCTGTGAGAACTTGCTTCGTCCCTTTCATGATTCTAGGTCAACGGGAAGTACCAGGTTTTGATTTATTTGCGTCATAAATGTTTTGAATAAAATAAAAGACCTATGAGAGGCCAAGAAGGCTACTAGGTACCTTAAAAATAAATACCGCAGCGCTGGTGTTCTGTGATAGGGACCGCTGTGACGCCACGGACACACCTGCTATGTAGCATATATACTAGCGTAGTATCCTATGCTATATTGTAGTCTATGGTAGTACCTTTAAACTAATGGCTGTGACCACGACATTTAGGTGACGGTTTTTTTTTTTTTTGTCAAGCATAGGCGATTGTGGCGTTCCCGGCACAGAGTCACAGATAATACAACAGTGTGATAGAGATGGGCATTACAGTCATTACAATTAATCGATAATCAACTAACACTCGACTTACTTATACTTAGAGTGCATAGTTCAATATTATAAAATTTTCTTGATTTCTCGAACGTAAAAGTTCGGTATGAAATGTTTTTTTATTTATTTACTAGTGCAGAATTCAGAGTAAATTAAATATAACGTAAGTTGCCGTCGAGGTCGATATTCCTGTTATATTGACTACTACCTGCATCACTACGTGTCCTGTTATGGTGACTGTGGCGTCGAGGGCACTATGTTTTTCGAACTTTATGGCTGGTTTTCGTTTTTGTCATCTTACGTTACTAAAAATGAAATCTAACGAAAGCAGTTCACTTCAAATAAATTACGAAGAGTCAAGGTACCTAATTAAAAGGGACCCTTTGTCCCTTTCTTTTATTACACCATCCCGATTTAGGGCAAGGGTTTCTAGTAGTGGTGGCCCAGTGGTAACGGCTGCGACTTACGAGTTTGTAGGTCGTGAGTTCGAACTCCATCAGGCGCTTTACTTTGCGACAACGGGTCAGCCGCATATGTTGAATGTTGTACATCAAAATATGCAGGGTCTGTCCGGCAAAGAGTTAGAGTTAAGTTTATTTATGGAGAACTATGAGGTTCAGGTGCTATGTTTGACTGAACACTGGTTGAAAGAACATGAAGTAGTGTTTATCAATGATGATAATTTTACCATTCAAAGTGCATTTGTAAGGAAAAGTGCTATTCGCGGTGGATCTTTAGTTCTTGTTTCAAACAAGTTGAAATGTAAACAACGTTCTGATTTAGTTAATCTTTCCATCGAGCGCACTATTGAGTTGTCTTGTGTTGAACTCGAGCGATACGTTATAATTTGCGTTTATCGACCCCCCTCTGGGGATTTTATTCGTTTCGAATCGGTAATGGAGGATTCACTGAATAAATTAAAATCAAGTAATAAAAGTATAATTTTATGTGGTGATTTTAATATTAATATTTTAGAGGTTACTCCACTAAGTATTAGACTTCTTAATCTGTTTAGGTCCTTTAATTTAATTAACTTGTATTTTGAACCTACTAGGATAACAGCATCATCATCGACTTGTATTGATAATATTTTTAGTGATTGCGAAGCCAAAAATAAATTAGTGTTAAGTGACTTACCGTCTGACCACTGTGGATTATTAGCTAGCTTCCCTATGCCAATACATAAAAAGCCACATAAAATAGAATGCAGGCCTTATACAGCTAGTCGTTGCAACAAGTTTAAAAATAATATAGCCCTTAGAATTAAACCGTCGATTGTAGAACATGATAATCCTAATATAATCTATGGAGCCCTTTTTGATGTTGTGCAAAAAGAATACCAATCTACTTTCAAGGCCAAAACTATTAATATTAATGGCACCTCCGCTGGCTTCAACCAATGGGCTACTCCAGGTATTTATAAAAGTAGAGCGAGACTATACGAGTTATATGGTTTGAAAAATTACAGGTTTGATACTCCTTTCCTAGAGTATGTCAAAAATTATTCAAAACTATTTAAAAAGATTTGTGTTTTTGCTAAATCTAAATTTTTAAGCGATACAATTAAAAATTCGAATAACAAAGTAAAAACCACCTGGAAAATTATTAACAATGAAACGGGTAAGTCGGTTAAACAAGAAAAACAATTAGAGATTATGGTCGACAACAAATTAGTTAATACAGCAGCTGACGTAGCTGAAGCATTTAATGAGTTTTTTGCCAACATACCTATAACTACGACTCGCTCCTTAAATTCGTCCCCATCTGAAGCTGAAAACCTTTTGCATAATAGTGTGCCTAAATGTAGTCGCTTATTTAGCTTCGAACATGTAACACCTCGTGATGTAATTACTGTTTTTAACACACTCAAGTCAAAAAACACTGGTGATTACTGGGGCATCTCAATTAAACTTGTAAGTAATATAATCGACATCGTAGCCCCCTATCTAGCTGTTACTTTTAATAAATGTGTTGATTTAGGAACTTTTCCTGACCTCATGAAGAGTAGTAAAGTCATACCATTATTTAAATCGGGTAATAAAAATAACGTTGGCAATTTTAGGCCTATTTCTATCTTACCTGCATTTAGTAAGATATTTGAAAAATTAATACTCAAGCAGTTGCTAAGACATTTTAATTTAAATAGCCTCCTTCATGATGAACAATATGGCTTTACAAAAGGTCGTTCGACTACAGATGCGGGTGTTGCTCTGCTGAAACACATATTTAGCGCATGGGAGAGCTCGCAAAATGCTATTGGAGTTTTCTGTGATCTCTCCAAAGCCTTTGATTGCGTGCACCATGACACGCTTTTGCGTAAACTAATTCATTACGGAATTCAAAACGAAGCTCTTAACGTATTAGATTCATATTTACATAATAGGCACCAATGTGTAGATGTTAATGGTGTGAAATCTTCCGGGCTACCAGTTCAGTTAGGTGTACCTCAAGGCTCTATACTGGGCCCATTTTTATTCTTGGTGTATATAAATGACTTACCATTCTATTTAAAGGGCATCTGTGACGTTGTACTATTTGCTGATGATACCTCTCTTATCTTTAAAGTAGACAGGAATAGACAAAATTTTGACGACGTAAACAGTGCACTATCAATGGTTACAGATTGGTTTACCACAAATAACCTAGTTCTCAATGCCAAGAAAACGAAATGTGTAAAGTTCGCCTTACCGAATGTTAGAAATCTAGGACCCAACATCGTCTTAGATAAAGAGGTACTTGAAACTGTAGACTCGGCAGTATTTCTGGGCATAACAGTTGATGCCAAGCTTCAGTGGGGATCACATATATCATGCCTAGCGGGAAGGCTCAGTTCGGCCGCCTATGCCGTCAGGAAAGTAAGACAATACACTGACGTTGATACAGCTCGGCTAGTCTATTTCAGTTATTTTCATAGCGTCATGTCCTACGGCATTCAGCTGTGGGGCAAAGCCGCTGATATTCAAAATATATTTGTTCTTCAAAAACGAGCTGTACGAGCAATTTACCAGCTAGGTGCTAGAGTTACTCTGAGAGATTTTTTTAAAGAGATTGGTATTCTCACGGTGGCCTCACAATTCATCTTCGCCAACATCTTATATATTAGGCAAAATATACACTTATACACAAAAAACAGTGATATTCATAATATTAACACTAGAAACAAGGAGAAACTACGTGCTCCCTTTCACCGGCTTCATAAGGTCCATAACTCATTTGTTGGGCTTGGTATAAACTTTTATAACAAGCTTCCCTCTTCTTTGTTAGAATTGCCTTTTAATGCGTTTAAAGCTAAAGTAAAATCCAACCTTTGTTCAAAGGCATACTATTCAATCAACGATTACTTAAACGATAAAAATAGTTGGTCGCTGTGATTAACTCAAGACAATGTTTATGTTCTTTCTCCAAAATTAGCTTACCTACTGACAAGTTATACGAGTTCATATAATTGTTTATTTTATTTGACTATATTTATTAGTCACCTTAGTTTAATTTAATTTTTATTTATTATTGACATAATCTACTCATTTCAATGTTTTTTAATGAGTTGTATTGCAATATATGGTTAGCTAGCGACCTCGACAGTTCATCATATTATTCTTTTGAGCAACCGGCAGCAAGTTCGTCATGCTCCCTTAGATGTCGATGCTTGCGGTAGCGTCGGGGGTCGGGTTGCCTCCTTCCCTCAAATATGGCGAGGGGGGTAATGGCTGATCTTTGCGTTATGCTCGTGAACGGGTGCTGCTTGTGGTGACAGGTCAGCTTGCTGACTATGGTTTTGTTATTGTTATTAGAAATTAATGTTTCTTTATTTTACTTCGAAGGTCCTAGTTTATCATTTGTGGCTACTAGTTACAGCTATATACATATAAACATAATGCAGCATTGCATATGTAAGCGGGCACGCCCTTTATGCCAGGAGGCTTTTTATTATGTATTAAGTTCTGTTTGCGTTTTTGTTTTTATTATTTATTTATGCTTGAGTATAGTTTTAAATATTGGCGTGTGCTAGCTGACATATGGCAAATAATTTTAATATTTTTGTGTTTCGTAATGTTAATTTATTTATTACTATATGTATAGAATCCAGTTCTTCTAACTGAACAGACAGCAGTGCTGCTGGGGAGTTTGTTCCGCCACTTCTTCTTCCCAGCTAAAGCACTAGGAAGTGGTGAAGGGTGGGCGTTTTGGGGGGACTGTCTTATGTGATTTTGACGTTCAAAAAGTGCTGATTCTCAGCCTAATTTGAATAAATGACTTTTGATTTTGATTTGTTTAAATTAAGTATTTCATCACCCCTGCTCTAAAAACGGTGAAGGAAAACATCGTGGGAAACCGGCATGTCTACATCCAAAAATTCGAAGACATGTGACATCTACCAACCCGCACTGGGCCCACGTGGTGGATTACGGCCTAATCCCTCTCACTGAGAGGAGGCCTGTGTCCCAGCAGTGGGAACATTATAGGCTGAAAAATCATGTATGTATGTGTCCCTGAATATAATAGAATACTCTTTATTATGTACCTACACCATAAAATTACAGATGAATTACAGGTGACACAATTTTACACACTGAATATCGCCTAGTGTACCTACATAATAAGGCCCCACGGCACAGTTTCTATACTATACGGCGCGGTAGAAAAATCGTGTGACATTGTATAATGACACGGTCTCCGATCATATTTATAATTATGATGTAAGGGATTTATATGATCATATTTATGTGATTTGAGGGCACGGTTCTATGGTAGGCGGCGCCGCCATGCCGTCAACAAATTTCCATAGTGATCCTTACAACACTGTCGACCGACGAATAAATCGTACGTTTTTCAAGAAAAACGTGCGTGTATAAAGGGGCCTAGCCTTTTTTCCGGTAACGTTGTCTGTCTTTGATACTGCCAGATATTGCTGTGTTGCAGGTGCACAGCGCAGATGGCTGCGATGTGGTAGATATCGGCAACGTTCCCTTGGACGGCGAAATGTGGCAGGTGTAAATAAAACTATGCATTTTCATAATTTGGCGCCCGTCTACGTATTTCAGAAGGCCAATTCCCGTAATTAAAAACGTTAAAATTCAAGTCGCAATCTCATCTCAGCGACAGTCTAATGTCAAAAATGTAGGTAAACACTATACAATTTTTGACAGATTGACACTGAGATTAGAATGCGAACGTTCTTAAAAATACGGGAATTGCCCCTCAGATGGTGTAAATGGGGTACGTCATACGTGTGAGGTACATCAACGAGTAACAAAGGGAAGCAAAATAAAAAGCTTGATACAATCAAAACGTTTATTAGAAAATAAAATATGAAAATTAACAGCTAAGAAATTGCACTTAAGTATAACATTTGGGTGAAGCCAAACTAAATACAATCACACACGTCATTGGGGGATATTTATTATCTAATATCGAAAATTTTGCTACCTAATACTTTTTTCTGAAACCTAAAACAAAAGTGTGTGGTTTCTTCTTCTTTTAATATATAAAAATCAATGTTTGTTTGTTCGTATTTTATGCCATACCGTTAATCCGATTGCGATAAAACTTTGTCAATTTAATGCTTGCATTTGCGTGAAGGTTATTAAAGTATTATCTACAATAACATTATCTTACAGCGGCAGCAAAGCAGATTTAAATTTTATGGCGGTTCGGAAAATTACCGACGGCGTCGCTGTCGGTGAACAAAAAAATTTTAGAACTACATAGTCACTTTTCATAGCAATTTTTAATACTTTTCTAAACCTTTCAGCCACCGGATCAGATAAATTGTCATAAAGATCTTTGGATAATTTTGTGACACAACAGTTACACGTTTGTAACTGCCTTTATTTCATGCAATATAAAACTTACACTAGTATGGCCAGTACCTAGATGGTGGTTACTCCATCAATATAGGGTCATCTAGCTGTAGCTGAACCATCGGGTTGCCGTTGACTAGCACGCCATCCCGTAGTAGGAGTTGCACGCTCAGATCGGACAGTTCCTGAAAACAATAGAAAATTCATGATACATAAGTAATCATTTTAGGAAATTAGCAGGGAATAATATTGATTCTGTAAGTAGGTTTGTACAAACACCCGTCAATCGTATTTTTTAAACTAGATTATGTCGGCGTTTCATAACCAACTACTCTGAGAAGAAAGGCCGAAACAAACTCAGCGGTCACAGTCTCTTTTAAAGTCCAGACAAAATCTTGGTCAGATCATGTGAACATTATGTAGATCGGAGTTTGAAATGGTATTTTGAGGAAAGAACCACACAGATTGTGTGGACCTCTTCAGTCAGTGCACGAATTTGTCAGTAACCGTAAATGATAAATGATAAATGATTTTATTTCTGTAAGTAGGTTCGAACCCCGACAGGCGCTTTACTTTGTGTAAATTATTTCATCACCACTGCTCCGTGCCTCGGAAAGCACGTTAAGCCGTTGGTCCCGGCTGTCATTCGTGGATCTTTGACAGTCGTTACGGGTCGTCAGAAGCCCGAAAGTCTGACAACCAGTCTTACCAAGGGGTATTGTATTACCCAGTAACTGGGTTGTGGAGGTCAGATAGGCAGTCGCTCCATGTAAAATACTGGTATTCAGCTGCATCCGGTTAGACTGGAAGCCGACCCCAACATACCTAGTTGGGAAAAGGCTAGGCAGATGATGAAGTAGGTTTGAACAAACACTTTTACACGTCAATCATATTTTTTTTAAACTAGATGGGGTCGGCGTTTCCTATCTGACTACTCTGAGAAGAAAGGCCGAAACAAACCGTGCAGCTCAACTCAGAACTTAAGGATCTCAATTAATTAGTTTAAGTATATTGTATGACTAACGACCTGCACCTGCTTTGCATGGTTTCTACGACTTGTCAAAACATCGATTTATCGTGTCTTAAAAGCCGTCTTAATATTAATGTTCACACATAAATCCGGAATAAATTCTCTAAATTAAGGTAAAAATCATATCGAAATCCGTTGCAAAGCTTAGAAAAACAACGCGGTCACACATAGTCACGAAAAAGACTAATTTATAATATGGTATAGATCATGCTTATATCCCTAATCGGGTAAGCAGAGGCAAAAAAACGAATATTTAAAAAAAAGCAAAAAGCCAACGTCACGCGGTGTTCCCAGGCGGTCACCCATCCAAGTACTGACCGCGCCCGATGTTGCTTAACTTCGGTGATCGGACGAGAACCGGTGTATTCAACGTAGTATGGACGTTGGCGAAAGCATCAACGAATTTATCAATCTCTATCCATAAACAAGGAGTGACGTCATAATATTTACATTTTTCAAATACATAATAAAGCGGTTATCGCCTTATTTAATGCTTTAGTTAGAAGTCAATTAAAATGTGACGCAGTCATTTCGGCTCCAGACGAATCTCATCCTGGAGAAAGTACTAAACAAGTTTGTGAGGTACTTGTTTGTACAAGTTGCGCTATGGTGTAGGTACCCATTTTATCCGGTTAAGTACCCAACTTTATTTATTTTGGGTATGGTTCGATATAACGAACTGAGGGTCAGGACGGATCTCGTACTCATCTCGTACATATTCAAAGTACTTAGAGGGAATCCAATCCAATCAATCAAAGCCATTAAACGGTAAAAAAAATTTACAAAGTCTCTAAAAAATCTAGAAAATTCTCTAAGACACGGCTCAACTCGGGGATCGAACCTAGGAATCCATGCTGAGCTCGTCGTCGTGCGTATACCATTAGAAAACTATATCATTATTGACTGCGTTATTGAGAGGGCGGAACATAGAACTTATTTGAATTTTTTTGGGCACTCTGTAACAGTGCAATAGTATCTAGTACGAATATGGTGACGTGTGTTACTTTGACTTGAATGCGGTTTTGCTGGATAAGCTCGACAGATTGCTTAACTATGGTATCCGGTTCATATTCAACCTCAGAAAATATGACCATGTGTCGAGCTATAGGTCTGAGCTCAAATGGATGTCCATTCGCCAAAGAAGAAGTTTGCGTGCTTTGACCACGCTTTTCTCCCTTCTCAACTCTCCCACTCCTCCTTCTTATCTCGTGTCTCACTTCCAATACCTATGTTCTTCTCACGCCAAGAATCTGCGTTCTTCTAACAATCTTCGTCTACTCTGTCCTTCTCATACTTCTGACTTTGTTCATTCTTCCTTTCATATTCAGTCCATTCTTCTTTGGAATGCGCTTCCTCTTGATATCAGGACGGCTACCAGTCGGTATGCATTTAAGCGGAAATTGCAGAGTTATTTTCAAAACAAATAGAGTAGAGTCATCTCAACATCTCTCTTCCTTGAATTTGTATATATCGACGCTGGAAAGCGATTTTGTCGTATCTCGAAAAATGGATTTTTTTTTATTGCATCATTGAAATAAGAAAAAAATACTGCGTCAGACGGTCTGATCAACGTTTTCCTACGATGTGTTTTTTTTTTGATACGTCGTTGACTTTTTCTAAACTTTTTTAACAAAAGTTACTTCAAAATGCTGTAAATACCACAAAATCAACTATTTTTAAGTTATACATAGATACATCAAAAACGCTACAAGTATTTTTTTTCGCAGTCAAGATACACGGTCCTCGTTTGTATGCTATGAAACACTTACAGCAGTATGTATTTGTCACAAACTAATGTTCTATTGAGATACAGCAATTTCGCCGCCTGAGTATTTTATGCCAGCTAGAGATACTGCAATTCTATTGCTCGGATTTTGAATGTGCTTTAGACTTACTACGTTTTATTCTACCCATTTTATAATAAATATTATCCATAAATCATTAATATTAGAGTTTAAATTTGCACAACATTATAATTACGCTAAAGTCGCATACCCACACCCCCGTGTCTTCCTTCGGGTACGCCGTTTCCCGATCGTATAGCAGGCGATGCGCGAGTGCGCAAGCGAGAAAGCGAGTACGTAGTCTGCGAAATTCGGGTGTGTTTTACGTGTTCAACTGAAGTGAATCCTAGGTAAGTCATGGTATTTAACTATTTTAATTACTTTATGTTAATGATAAATTTATTCTAGTCATTTCGTTTTCGAACATAGGTACCTGATACACCAACACAATTGATAACTAGTAGTTTGCTCCTAACTGAGATCTCGCGATGTTTCGTTTTGTAGTACAGTAATGAGTAAATAGAGAGCTAAGTTAATTAGCTTCCTTCACACTTAGTTCTTCTTAGGTTCTTACCGACTAGCTTATCGCGCCTTCTGATGCACGGATATAAAAAAATAACCAAAGCTCTCCTTATTTTATTACATTCACAAATTGACGGTTATCTCTAAACCTAACCTAATATAAAACAATTATTTTAGAATAAAAATTATCCTAATAAGTATTCCTATTAAATCAACAATCGATGGAGACGTAAGATCAGAACTATCTGTCCTGATTTCACGTCTCACGATATCTCACGTTTGTTTTCGTGTTCCGTGACTTTGTTTGCATACTTTTTTAATGTAACTGCCCCGTTGATCTAGTGGTCGCAGGCACGGCTGCTGAGCGTGGGGAACTGGGTTCGATTCCCGGGTCGCGCAAAGTGTTATTGAGTTTTTCCATTAGGAATTTCTTAGTAACAGCCCGTAGTTTGGAAATCAGCGGTGTGATACCCTCGTGGCTCGGAAAGCACGTTAAGCCGTTGGTCTTGCGTCTGATCTCTCTCCGGTCGTGTCGGATTGCCGTCCTATCGGACTATGAGAGTCAGGGAAGAGGGGGTGCACCTGTGTCTGCGCGCACACTTGTGCACTATAATAATATTATCTCCCGCGCCGAAGGCTAGTCTTCGTTGAGATTGGCCGCTATGGCTGAAATACGGTATGAAGAACTTTTTAATAATTATATATATTTTTTTAATTTACTCATCTTATTTTTATTTTATTTTTCAGGTATTAATTTGATCTGAGATCAAATGATCGCTTACCTAGTTTCGTGAAACTGAATACTTTATGTAAAGATGGCGAAACGTCGACAATGGAAGGATGAGTTAAAACCACAAAGAGACACTTGCGAAGACGATGAAAACAAGAAACGTAAGATTGAAATCATCAGTGATATTACCTATAAACATGGAAAACCAGTCCGATCAGAGAGGTACATTAGCGAAGACGCAGGTACGAGTTCCAAATATTATTTCCCAGAACAGTCTTCATTTCCGACGACTCCTCATCACTCAAAATCAGCAGTAGCAGGAGATGTTAAAGATCTCACACCCACTTTTCGGAAACCAAAATATTACATGTCTGAGACGAAGCGGGTAATGAAGACCACTTGAGGGAAAAAAATGAGTCCTATAAAAGATTTCAGTGCCACCAGAAACTTAATGCTATAGATCCAAGTGTGATATGTGCAAGTTTTGATATACAAAAGGTGTTAAATACACCGCACGGTGAAAATATGGCCCTGTATTACTCAAGAAAAATAGCCGTATATAATATGACAGTTTATGAAAGCAATACCCAGGTAGGCTACTGCAATTTGTGGACCGAGGTTGACGCTCATCGTGGAGCCAATGAAATTTCTACTTGCGTGTTTAAATACCTTCAAGAGGTAGATGAACGTCAAAAAGTAAAAACTGTACTGTTGTATTCAGATTCATGTTATTGTCAAAACAAAAATAAAACGATGTTGAGCATGTTAAGATATTTCTATCCAAATCTAAAAACATAGATGTAATTCAAATGAATTACTTGATACCCGGGCACACATTTATGCCTGTGGACAGCATGCATGCCACTATTGAACGTGCTGTAAAAAAGACTACTATATGGGCACCGTCTCAATGGCAGATAGTCGTCGAGATGGCGCGTAGAAATCCTGCTCCCTATAGAGTCTCTGTTTTGGAAGGTCAAGACTTTATGGGATTTGAAGACATTTTGAACAGCACTTTTAAGAAGAATCAAAAACTACAGATTTCTAAATTATGTATTGCAACATTCAAAAAGTCAAATTCTGACAAAATGTTTATTAAATATTCTATGCTACCAGATGCTGAAGCTACAGAGGTAAATTTTTGTAGTCTGAATGGTTCTGAACCAAAATGTTGCCTATATTCTGCAAAACTGCCAGTATCGTTGCAAAAATACAACGATTTAAAAAAACTCGTCGACAAAAAAATAATACCCAGAACATACGCCAAAGAATACTTACCGTCAAACGGGGTGAATAGGGACGCAGGGGTGAATAGAGACGAAACTTTAGAAGGGATTTTAACCTTGAAATAATATAGTTTATTCCAAAAAGGACTCTTAATGTGTTTATTGTAATATAATTAACGATTAAGTGCTCTTGTTGGGGTCAAACTAAATTATTTCAAGGTTAAAATCCCCTTTAAAGTTTCGTTTCTATTCACCCCTGCATGCCTATTCACCCCGTTTGACTGTATGTCTAAAACGCGACAAAAAAATACAAGATGCATTAAATGACTCTGATGAAGAGGATAAAGATCAGTAAAAACTGATTGAAAATTACAGTTTATTTTATTGGTGTTTTTTAATAATAATAATGCATTGTTTAATAATACGTTGATGCTTTATTAACTTTAATAGTTACATTTTGTTTTGTTATTTTTTTTCAATTGATTGTTTTTTATTGATTTTAAATATAAGAACAAGAATATAAGAAACTTGTACTTGTGTAATTAAAAATTATGTTTTTTTTTTTAATAATTTGCAGTATATTTGTTTGATATTTCGTCCAAAATATCGCTCAAGATATTATTTGTTACAGTTGACAATGTCGCCCTCAGTAGATTTTATTTCTTTCTATGTTTAGAGACTGATTGAATTTTTATTTGAATACGTAATGATTGCTAAATAAACATACAGCATTTTTAATTAAACATAATATTTTGTTTTATTTGTATTTAATACAAAATTCAAGATGTACTCCTAAAAAGAATATTAGGTACAACGAAATGCAAGGACTTACAAATTTACTTCATATTAGATACATCATAACCGTTACCTAAAATTTTAAACCTATTTCGTTGTGCCGTATGTTACAACTACCAAGATACAGCAAAATTGCTGCTTCAAATTGAAATACCAATTGCTGTAACTAGTATAAAACGCATGTTAGACCAACTTTAGAATGCTATCATTATTGCCATCTGATAAATTTCATTATAAGAAATAAGTATTCCAAAAATGACCACTCTGATTCAGCTAGTTTACGAGTTATGAATTTTTGAAATAGTTTTTTGGCTCTGGTGTAAAGTTCAACTTTTCGAGATACTACAAGATTGCTTTCTTGCGTCGATATATATAAATATATATATATTTATGTAAGTATAGTAAATAGTATGTATGTGTATAGGACTTATTTATGTGTCTGTGTACGTTGTTTTAATAGTTTATTTTTTTATCATTGTTCCTTTCAATTAAAGCACCTGCCATCTAATCTCTTCACCACCCTTGGTTGACTGGTAGAGAATACCTAAGGCATTAAGTCCGCTTTTGTACCTTTTGTGCGAAAAGTTTAAATAAATAAATAAATTCCTAGGAAAACCGTGTAATAATCATAACATGCCTTTGTGGCAATCGCATTCATCGACGGTATATCCGACCTGAGCAACAGACCTGCACTGGCTGGAGTGAGACTATGACGACAACCTCGATGCCACATAAACGTCAAACAGATTAACGTCAATGGGATTGATTTAGCTAAGGAAATTTAGTACCTATAAAATATAGTGGTTCACAATAAACCATGTCCCTTCATTCGCAAATCATTATTTTACTGAACACATACAATAAGTACCCATGTCTTAATGGGGTAGCCACGGGCGAAAAAAAACACCTAAATACCAATAAATTACGTTAAAAGCAAAAAGCCAACGTCACGCGGTGTTCCCAGGCGGTCACCCATCCAAGTACTGACCGCGCCCTAATAAACAAGTATGGATGAAAGACATGTTGCGCCGACAAGTGAATTGGGAGAAAGGAAGGAGACCGGTGTTAATGATGATCATAACATCATGCCTATATTTCCTAATGGGCTAGGCACGGGCGAAAAAAAAAACACATAAATAACAATAAATTACGTTAAAAAGCAAAAAGCCAACGTCACGCGGTGTTCCCAGGCGGTCACCCATCCAAGTACTGACCGCGCCCGATGTTGCTTAACCTCGGTGATCGGACGAGAACCGGTGTATTCAACGTAGTATGGACGTTGGCGAAAGCGTCAACGAAATTATCAATTGGTATCCATGAACAAGGAGTGACGTCATATATTTTACATTTTTCAAACATAACAACTAGTCTGATTTTCACGAAGGGGTTGGCAGAGGTGTAACACCATTTCACCATTTTTATTGAATGTTCTATGTATCAAGGTGGGAACCTATTTGCTCTTAACATCGTCTTCACCTATAAATAAATTAACGTATTAAAAAGGTTTAGCAATTTTAGCCAAAGAAAAAGAACATATTTTTAAATCAGACTATCCTTCCGAACGCCTTTTGATTTACATTGCCGTCGTGCTACAAAGAGAAAATAATATTAAACAAGCAAAAGATATACCAAGATTGCTTTACCGAAAATTATGGGCTGATGAAAACTTCAATATTCTAATAACCGAGGCTATCAAAGCAGACCACTCTCTCCGTAACTCCTACAACAGAAAAAATAATAAGGATAACAATGATTATATCACAAAAAAATACACGCGTCTCGTAAGCATAGTTGCGTATAAATTAATATTCTATTGTTATTTATTTTAGAAGTATGTATGTATGTTTGTGTTTATTCTCATATCATTTGTTTTATTTTGTTTTTGATTTTATGTACTTATTATATTTTTTCTTTTGCTCTTACACACGCTGTCTACATCTCTAAATCTACTATCCTATCGCAGCTGGAAGAGATTTCATTAGAAATAAGCATCACCTTTGTACCTATTTTTCTGTTATTTTCTTCTTGTCTGTTTATATACATATGTGTGTACATAAATGGTTAAATAAATAAAGCGAGGAAAAACACGCGAAGCCCTAAATTGGTACCTAACTGACAAAAGATACAAGCAAACTCTGAAGACGAAGTTGATGTAACGGGAAAAACGGTCATGGGTGTATTGCATGAAAAGCATACTAGAAGTAGACATAGCTAGTGAACATGTGGAATTAGTTGGGAGTAAATTACACGGCGGTGGAGGCCCAACAGGTACCACATCAGAAAATTGGAAAGATTACTTGTTACGATTTGGAGAAGCAAGCCTACATTTGAGGATTGCAGTAGTACAATTAACAATGCATTTAAATAACAATTTTGTACCATGGCGCCAAATACAAGCACTTTTGTCAAGTCGACTCATGCCCTAGACAAATGTTTAGGTGTGAAGGGTGGGCGTTTTGGGGGGACTGTCTTATGTGATTTTGACGTTCAAAAAGTGCTGATTCTCAGCCTAGTTTGAATAAATGACTTGATTTGATTTAAGACCGATTGGCATTGGAGAATGCCAACGCCGGATCCTACCCAAATGCATGAATTTAGTCACCGGGTCCTGAGGTCACGGAAGCCTGTGCTTAATCGTAACTCCGCAGTGGACTAAGCGGCGGTATCGTAGGTGCTGTACACGCAATGAACGACCTTTTCCAAAAATAATTGCAATCCAGGCTCTAGTGCCGAATGCTACTCGTCGATGCAAATAATGCTTTTAATTCTATGAACTGACAGTTAGCTCTCTGGAAAGCAACAATATATTATTGGCCACATTGCGTTCGTTTCATAAATAATACCTACTTACAATGGTCACCCAGAACTTGTAATATTTGATTCCGATAAGAGATTATAGAGGGTTACTTGGAATTGGTTTAATTATGGTAAAAAGAAAAATTATTATGAATTTTCATTTCAAACCATAATGGGCTTACAGAAAAATAGCCGCTCACTTAGTGTTCCGTAAAGACGGTATTTAGCGCCATTGCACATTACAAACAGCATGGAACATCGGATAATGTGCCTAGAAAAGTTTGCCCAAGGAAGACCATAATTCAAGAAGACAGGCTTGACAGGCTTCTTTTGGCTAAGACGGACTCCTTCAAAGGCTCTAATGTTATAAGTATTTTTAGAGGACGACCCTCGAAACGTGTCCGCAAGACTGACCGGTTGGCGCAGTTGGTAGCGACCCTGCCTTCTGAGCCGCTGGTGCCGGGTTCGATCCCCGGACAAGTCAAACATTTGTGTGCATGAACATGGCTGTTTGACCTGTGTCTGGGTGTGTATATGTATATAAGTATGTATATCAGTCATCAGGTTACCGTAGTACAGGCTCTGCCTAGTTCAGGACCTGAAGACCTTGTGTGGATGTTGTCTCATATTATTATATTATATTATTAAGACTAGTTCGTAGGCGGTAGCGGTAGTTTATAGTGAAATAAAGTGTAGTGCGGTCTAATATGGCCAACGCCCAAAGATGGAGGACTGGATATTTTTGTGATATACCTATATCACAAAAATATCCAGTCCTCCATCTTAATTTCGTTAAAAGTGTCGCCAACGTCCATACTACGTTGAATACACCGGTTCTCGTCCGATCACCGAAGTTAAGCAACATCGGGCGCGGTCAGTACTTGGATGGGTGACCGCCTGGGAACACCGCGTGACGTTGGCTTTTTGCTTTTTAACGTAATTTATTGTTATTTAGGTGTTTTTTTTTCGCCCGTGCCTAGCCCATTAGGAAATATAGGCATGATGTTATGATCGTCATCAACACCGGTCTCCTTCCTTTCTCCCAATCCACTTGTCGGCGCAAAATGTCTTTCATCCATACTTGTTTACTAAGGCGCGGTCAGTACTTGGATGGGTGACCGCCTGGGAACACCGCGTGTTGTTGGCTTTTTGCTTTTAACGTAATTTATTGGTATTTGGGTGTTTTTTTTTTCGCCCGTGCCTAGCCCATTAGGAAATATAGGCATGATGTTATGATCGTCATCAACACCGGTCTCCTTCCTTTCTCCCAATCCACTTGTCGGCGCAACATGTCTTTTTCTTCCCATACTTCTTTATTAGTTGTCATCTCGGTAGTCACCTCATGTCTAGCCTTATCAGATGCCGTACTATGACGTGTTAATTCCATCATTGTTCCAGCGTGGAAGAGAGACGGAGCTATACATGACCGATCTCTTTTTCGCAACGGAATCATGATGGCGTTAACAGGTCATAGTACGGCCCCTGGTATGGTGTTATGATACTATCAAAATTACTATGAACAGTGTGACGTCATAATAATATTTGCAATATTACAGTGCCCAAAAAAATGAAAAATATCTATGTTGCGCCCTCTCAAAATGGTAGTCATTAGTAATATTCTTTTCTAGTGGTACAAGCACGACTGTTCAGCGTGGATTCATAAGTTCGATCCCTGAGTTGAGCAGTGTTTTAGATAATTTCGCTAGGAAATTCTTTGTAGAATAGAAGTCGGCCTGAAAGTCGAACCATTTATTTCAACTAGACACATAAAATACACCTTTGAACGTCAAATTTTACAAGAAAATTGCATGGATTCTAGTTGCCCTTTCCAAAAGGAAGTTTCGTTTTGCGAAGAATGGGGTAGAAACTCAACGGTTACTCTTTTAAAATGTTTTAGAATATTTTGTACACGTTAATAATTTATTTGTGTGAAAATAGGCTCCCACCTTGTTACATAGAACATTTTATAAATATGGTGAAATGCTGTGATGAAATGAAGAGAAAGGCAAATTATGCTTAATTAGTATTTATTTTAAATATTAAGTAACAGCTAACAATGACATGACGCGAGCTCGTGGCGAGAGAGCACCTGACGTTTATGTGAAATATAAACTAGCACCGCTTCACATTGCCAGTAACGTTTGTGCAGGCGTCCATACTTCTATCATTCTCTCCTGGACGCAGACTCTTTAAAGTTAAACCCATGGATGAGGTGAAGTTATCGTGCTTTGGTCGATGAAGTGCTTTCGTCAATACATCGGCGACCATGTCTTGAGTGTATCTATATTTGACTTGTACTTGCTTAGCAGCAATCTTCTCACGAACGAAGTGATAGCGAACGTCTATATGCTTGCTGAGTGCGTGGTCGTTTCCTGAAAGTCCAGTCGCACTCTGATTATCGCATTACAGAGTTATAGGAATACCTTTATATTCGGGCTGAAACTCGTCTGCGAGCTGTTTCAACCACAGAGCATCTTGGATGGCCGACGCTAGAGACATGTATTCAGCCTCACTCGTAGAAAGAGCTATGGTTTGCTGCTTTTTAGAATTCCAGCTTATTGCGGCACCCTGAAACCAAAATACGTAGCCTGTGCAAGATCTTCTGTCTTCTACATCATTTGCCCAGTCTGAATTGCAATAGCCTGTGAGTTTTCCATCAATGTTCCTCTTATAAAACAGCTTCATATTTATTGTAGCTTTCAGGTACCTCATGACTCTTTTGAGAGCCACCCAATGTTCATTAGTAGGTTGGTTATCGTACCTACTCAGAGAATTTACTATATAGGTAAGGTCTGGTCGAGTCCCTTGTGACAAGTAAAACAAGCAGCCAATTATTTCTTGATATGGTGTGTTCTTCATAAAGTCCTGCGGAGCTTCACCTTTTTTCAGTTGAACATTAGCATCAGCAGGTGTCCACATCGGCTTGCAATCGTACACATTCCAAATCTTGTAAGTATAATTTTTATGTACAATAATGTACATCGATTGATCAATTGAAATTTCACCTTATTTCTCATCTTGTGTAATTCTAAAACCAATGCAGTATTTAGGCCATTCCTACATCCTTCATGAAATATTCTTTTAATTTCTCTTTTATACAGGGTGGCCCAAAAGTCGTGGATCAGACGCAACTAGGGGTTAGGTGGGGTCATCAGCTGCAAAAAGTTGTTCTACGGGAGGTCCTTAAGGTCAACCCCTGCAGAGTATAATTTATTTTGAGTTTTTATGAGAAAATTGACTTTTTTTTAACTAATTCTTATTGAAATTCGAAAAAATCTACATCCTGTATCTTTTTTATAATTTTCACTAGATTGGTACTGATGAGTACTTGCCTTGGACATGCTATTTATGGTTGTTTATTGGGTGTGTTGAAGATAAATTAAGTTTTACGAATTTTTTTTTCTCAAATCATAACTTTTCATTTACTTTGGACCCCACTGTGAAAAAAAAATACTCTACCGAAAAGTGACCCTGTGTTACAAGTTTTGGCGCATTTAATAGGGATTCCGAAAAGGTATTACACATGGCCATGAGTGGCTCTAATATCTTTCTAGGACGAAAAAACAAGACAACGATTGTGAAATAATTGTTTTATTAAGCAAAACATTTTACAATAAATGCTCAAAATTCCTGCCTCTGACCATAATACATAATCTGCACCGTCTAATAAAATTCCTCCGTAACTTACGGAATGCACCTCTGTTGTTAGTAACTTGTAACCTAGCAAATTCGAGCTTTTGTCGTAGTTCTTGTTCGCTATTGTTCTCTCCTTGGTAAACTAGGTATTTCTTTAAAATAGTCCCAAAGAAAAAAATCTAATGGATTTAAATCGGGCGACCAGGGTGGCCACGCAATATGTCCGCCTCGACCAATCCACCGGTTGGGGAAGCGCTCGTTCAAATGATCTCTAACTGCTCGAGCGTAGTGAGGCGGGGCGCCATCATGTTGCAGCCACATTTCTGCTATTCTTTCTTCTGGAACTTCAGCTTCGTTAAGGATATGGTTTAAATTATTTTGCAAAAAATTTAAATACTGAGCACCATTCAGCCTTGCTGGCATTTCATGCAGCACCAACTGCTGGCCAATTATACCAGCCCACATGTTAATACCAAACAGATGCTGGAATCTATCATTTCTTATGATATGGGGGTTTACTCTGGAGTAAAAATGTAGATTGTGGATATTGAATACTCCCATTCTTCTAAAAGTTGACTCATCCGTCCATAAAACCTTGTTGAAGAACTGCGGATCCTCTCTGTGGTATCTTAGCATCTCTCTGCAAAACCGCACTCTGGGTTCATAGTCACTGGGCAGCAAAGCTTGCACCCTTTGCACGTGGTAGGCGTGTAATTTGTTTCTGTTAATGACACGTTGCACCGTCGATCTTGGAATCCCGAGATTACGGGATATTTGGCGTTGACTTATACTAGGATCCAATCTTAATTCTCTCAGCACTTGATCTTCATTTTCAAATTGCCCCACTGGTCTGCCTGCTCTCGGAGCATGCTGACCGGGTAAGACTCCCTCCATGTACGAATTATGTACGCGCATAAAGACTCTGTAGTCCGGAAAACGATCACGGTTAGGGTAGCGTTGACGATATTCCCTGGCAGCAGCCCGGGCATTACCGTCGCAAAAGCCATACAGGTAATGCATTTCTGCATACTCCCGTTGGGTGTATTCTCTCCTCGCAGCAGCCATCTGTCCACTTTTGTAGCCAATCCGTCCGATTCCGAATCTAGTCCGATTCACACAGCACTGGTCACAGGTAGGCAATCTATCACAAGTCCGAAAAACAAAGCGTAGGTCAAAGGAAAGAAACTGATCACAAGTCGTCGTAAAACCGAGAAAAAGAACACGTGCGTACTCATAGGCAGGAAGCGAGTCACTAAAGAACACTAAACATTCTAAAGAAACATGCTCACGCGCATCCCCCGACCCCGCCTCGGCCGGCCCGGCCTTTTGTTTCCTAGAAAAGATATCGGTACCTGAAATTACGGGCACACCGGCCTTTTATTGACAAAGGATTAAATGGTTAGTGTAAAAGAGAGGTAGAGAGTCTTTGTCATTAATTGTATTAGTTCCAGTTTATTTTTAAATAAGCCTAACCGAGTTTTATGGTTGGATTAACTTTGGCCTTGCTACGAATAATCGTCCTTGAAAGATATTAGAGCCACTCATGGTCATGTGTAATACCTTTTCGGAATCCCTATTAAATGCGCCAAAACTTGTAACACAGGGTCACTTTTCGGTAGAGTATTTTTTTTTCACAGTGGGGTCCAAAGTAAATGAAAAGTTATGATTTGAGATAAAAAAATTCGTAAAACTTAATATTGTCTTCAACACACCCAATAAACAACCGTAAATAGCATGTCTAAGGCAAAGACTCATCAGTACCAATCTAGTGAAAATTATAAAAAAGATACAGGATGTAGATTTTTTCGAATTTCAATAAGAATTAAAAAAAAGTCAATTTTCTCATAAAAACTCAAAATAAATTATACTCTGCAGGGGTTGACCTTAAGGACCTCCCGTAGAACAACTTTTTGCAGCTGATGACCCCACCTAACCCCTAGTTGCGTCTGATCCACGACTTTTGGGCCACCCTGTATATTTTTTTTACAAAACATTTTAAATGTTTGAAAAATGTAAATATGGCGTCACTCCTTGTTCATGGATACCAATTGATAATTTCGTTGAGCCTTTCGCCAACGTCCATACTACGTTGAATACACCGGTTCTCGTCCGATCACCGAAGTTAAGCAACATCGGGCGCGGTCAGTACTTGGATGGGTGACCGCCTGGGAACACCGCGTGACGTTGGCTTTTTGCCGTAATTTATTGTTATTTAGGTTTTTTTTTTTCGCCCGTTCCTAGCCCATTAGGAAATATATAGGCGTTATGTTATGATAATTTATTATCCTTTCTCCCTTCCAATTTGTCGGCGCAACATTTTGTTTTTAACACGCGTTTATTACCTTGGTATGTACCTATCTATGTAACGGAATTTTTGAACTCGATTTTCATCCCCTTCAAAACGTCGGATTGATTTGAAACTTGACACACTTAACAAGGACCGATGACAATGCAATAATTTAAATAGTTTGTCCCATTATCCTTGCCAGAATTCTCAGGATTAAAAATTTTGTTCATCCCTAATACCCGGTAGTGTCTTTGTGCCAAGTGTACTGAGAAACGGCTACCACATCCAAGGAAGGCAGCAGGCGCGCAAATATTTAGACTTTGAATAAAATATTGTGTACTGTAGTTTTTCAACAAGATAAATTGAATTATATTTCGATTGTAGCTAAAATCTTCACTTTAACGATAAAAAACAAAGTGAGCCACGTTTACAGACATGCATGGTTCGACCTTTGAGATAAGCATGCGACTACTCATAGGAGTAGTCAGGGAGTTAAGTAGGTACGCCATATACCTACTGTTCTTAGCCGTGCATTGAGACATGCATGGTTCGATCTATGAGAATTGAGACAAGCATACGACTAAATGTAGCGGTAGTCAGGGAGTTTTGCATATCATATAACTACTGTTCTGGCCGTTTATTAGACATTCTCGGTTTGCTCTTTGAGACAAGCATATGACTAGTTAATTTTTTTCACCCGTTATAACCCGGCTAGCCACAGAACCGACCATCGACAATTGATAAGGCAGACATTTGAAAGATCTGCTGTGGGCACTACAGTTATACGATCAGCAAAAAGTAGCCAATTTCTGCCAGCTAATAATAAACAACTAACAGTTCCAAAAAATACACGGTTTTGTAGTTAGCTGCACAAAAAAAAAAAAAAATAATGTGCTTAAAAAAAAAAACAAAAAAAAACACGCTTTCGTAGAAAAACGAACTAGAAAGTAGAAAATAATTTTCAATAAGTTTAAAATAAGAAGCGTTTTAACAAAAAAAAAAAAAAAAATTGTATAAAAGCGTGTGGTGCTGTATCAGAGGGGCAATTCCCGTATTTTTAAGAACGTTCGCATTCTAATCTCAGTGTCAATCTGTCAAAAATTGTATAGCGTTTACCTACATTTTTGACATTAGACTGTCGCTGAGATGAGATTGCGACTTGATTTTGAACGTTTTTAGTTACGGGAATTGGCCTTCTGATATTTTCACGATGACGCTAATTTTACAAATATTCACAAAAAGATTTACAAGAATTGATATCAACCTTTTCACTTTATTCCTATTTTAAACTTATTGAAATTTGTTTTCTACTTTTTAGTTCGGTTATATCTACGAAAGCGTGTTTTTTTGGTTTTTTTTAACTAAATTTTCTTCCATACTTCTATATGGGTAGTAAGCATTTATATAAATGAGTGACTGTAAATTAAAGTTTTAAGTGACAAACATAATTAATTTACGTTATAGTATTATTAGGTTACTTAAAATACAAAATGAGAAGCTTCATAATATTTGTTTGAGTGTCAACGTTACGTCCTGCATTTTTTTCAATAAGTATTTGGCAAATGATTTATTTATACTGAACGGTATTTTATCTGAAATGATGAAGTGTTTCGAATAGAAAAACCACTTTGAAAAATACTACAATGAGCAAGTAGTACTATGAGCGCACATTTTTTTGATCCTCATGGATGTCCGCCGCCCTGGGGCGGACGGCGGGGTTTGTCAGACTCTTACTGACTAAAAACCACCCCGGTGTTCCATCTCACACCTACGCTGGGGGTCGCGGGAACGTACGATCCTTCCGCAACCCCCGACTGGTGCCGGCCCGCCACTGCGGGCCTCTTCGGGTCTGGGGGGGGGAGTGAGGTGTTTGACTCCCCCCGCGACGTCTAAGAGGGGCGCGCGTGGAACACTACGCGCCGCCACCTCGGGTCCTGATGTGTGGGGGGCGACGGACGTCCCCGAGTCCGTCGCCCAATTCCCCCTTCTATAATAATCGTGATCTCGGTGCAAGCATGACCTGTGTGATAGGCTTGAGTCACGCATTTTATCACGGTTTATTGCTCCCAAACTGGTGTTATTTATGATACTGTAGTTATCAAACTTACTATGAACAGGGTGACGTCATAATAATATTTGCACTAATTACAATGCCCAAAAAATATACTATGTTAATGCCCAAAAAATATAGTATGTTCCGCCCTCTCACAATGGCAGTCAATAATGATAATTATAGTTTTGCTAGTGGTAGCACAACAGCTGCTCAGCATGGATTCCTAGGTTCGATCCCCGAGTTGAGCTGTGTTTTAGATAATTTCGCGAGGAAATTCTTAATAGTGAAAATGAAGTAAGTAGTGAAGATGCATGTAGAAAATGTACAAGAAGATAGCATGGATTCTAGTTGCCCTTACCAAAGGGTAGTTTCGTTGTGGAAAGAACGGGGATGAAACTCAACGGTTACTCTTTTAAAATGTTATAGAATATTTTGTACACATTAATCATTTATTTAAATGTGAAGACGATATTAATAGCAAATAGGATTCCAGCTTGTTACTATAAAGAACATTTAAAAAAATGGTGATATGTTGGTTCACTTAACACCTCTGCCTACCCCTTCGGGAAATTCAGACTGGTTGTTAAGATAAAATGATAATATTATGACGTCACTCCTTGTTCATGGATACAGATTGATAAATTCGTTGAAGCTTTCGCCAACGTCCATACTACGTTGAATACACCGGTTCTCGTCCGATCACCGAAGTTAAGCAACATCGGGCGCGGTCAGTACTTGGATGGGTGACCGCCTGGGAACACCGCGTGACGTTGGCTTTTTGCTTTTAAAGCAAAATTTTAAATACTGATCATGGTGTTCCTCTTCCTAGGTGGAAGCCCGTAGTCTAGAACACCATGTTATATGGGCGGCAAATAATAAAAAATAATATATTATCATAATGATTTGATTTCGGAATAATGAATCCATGAATGTGACGTTTTTAAGTCGTTCTACTAAAAATACTAGCTTTTTTTTATATAAATGACGAAGACCCAAGGGAAGTAGTCTCCGACCAGTCTCTGGTATAATTCTTCGTAAATGTAAATGGTAAATAGGTAATTGGTTTTCAATCACACACAGCATTTAACTACAACAACAATTAAAGCATTTATTTCAATTGAAACATTTACAGGCACTTATGAATTTAGCGTGTAACAAGGAGTCTTTTAGTTTGAGTTTGTTAGTGAAGCTATTCGCCCATTCCAAGACGATGTAGGTTCCTAATGGAGAAGAACAGGCAAGAAACTCCATGGACACTCTTTTAAATCAAAACATTATGTTACAGTGGTTGAGTGGTTTCTTTTTTGACATTAACGATTTCAGTCCTTTTTACACCACTTTTATTGCGATGCCACCCGCCATTGTAAACGTGACTCCCTCAAATTGGGCGGACGTACCTACTTGCTACCCAAGTACAGAATCTTATTACTACTTAGTTAGTTTAATGAAATCTGCTAACAATGCGATCAGTTAAAACTTTTCTAATTAAACAATGCGAATATTCACAAATAAAAGGCGTTATAGGATGAACGTTTAATTAGTAACATCATTACTTTTTATTAACACGCTTTTATTAGTTTCACCTGTATGTTTGTTTGTATGTATGAAACGACGACGTTTGGGGTCGATTTTGCCCCACTTTAAGAGATCAAATTTACTTTAAACGTTGTAGACTTATTAATGACCGACGACAATACAATATTTTGATAAGCTTGTTTTTTTTTCTTTCCTTCTTTTTTTTTCCTTTTTCTTATTATCTGCTTTACTTGTTCGCAAATAAAGTTACACCACTATGTCTCGCTGTTTATATGTATTGGCAACATAGAAATCTTTGAATATGTTTTCTTTCTATCGAGATGCAAGTGTTAACACATCTGTACATATTAAAGACGGTTTTAATTTGTATTTTAATCAACTGTTATAAAAAGTATACTAACTCAATATGTTTCAATAATTTTCAAAAATAAAAATTATGTTATGAAAAGAAAATTAACTTCATTGTAAAAATGCGTGGTAGTACTGGTAGTATAGTAATGTAGTTTGTTCAGAATCGTCAAAATAATTTATTTGCATAAAATAACAATACAAGTTAAAAAGCAAAAAGCCAACGTCACGCGGTGTTCCCAGGCGGTCACCCATCCAAGTACTGACCGCGCCCGATGTTGCTTAACTTCGGTGATCGGACGAGAACCGGTGTATTCAACGTAGTATGGACGTTGGCGACAGCTTTAACGAAATTATCAATATGTATATCACAAAAATATCCAGTCCGCCATCTTTGCGCGTTCGCCACATTAGACCGCACTACACTATTTCGCTATAACCTACCGCTACCGCCCACGAACTAGTCTTGCGGACACGTTTCGAGGGTCGTCCTCTAAAAATACTTCTTTGATAATAACATAAGAACCTTTGAAGGAGTCCGTCTTAGCCAAAAGAAGCCTGTCAAGCCTTCTTGAATTATGGTCTTCCTTGGCCGAACTTTTCTAGGCACATTATCCGATGTTCCATGCTGTTTGTAATGTGCAATGGCGCTAAATACCGTATTTACGGAACACTAAGTGAGCGGCTATTTTTCTGTAAGCCCATTATGGTTTGAAATGAAAATTCATAATAATTTATCTTTTTACCATAATTAAACCAATTCCAAGTAACCCTCTATAATCTCTTATCGGAATCAAATATTACAAGTTCTGCGTGACCATTGTAAGTAGGTATTATATAAGAAACGAACGCAATGTAGCCAATAATATATTGTTGCTTGCCAGAGAGCTAACTGTCAGTTCATAGAATTAAAAGCATTATTTGCATCGACGAGTAGCATTCGGCACTAGAGCCTGGATTGCAATTATTTTTGGAAAAGGTCGTTCATTGCGTGTACAGCACCTACGATACCGCCGCTTAGTCCACTGCGGAGTTACGATTAAGCACAGGCTTCCGTGACCTCAGGACCCGGTGACTAAATTCATGAATTTGGGTAGGATCCGGCGTTGGCATTCTCCAATGCCAATCGGTCTTAAATCAAATCAAGTCATTTATTCAAACTAGGCTGAGAATCAGCACTTTTTGAACGTCAAAATCACATAAGACAGTCCCCCCAAAACGCCCACCCTTCACACCTAAACATTTGTCTAGGGCATGAGTCGACTTGACAAAAGTGCTTGTATTTGGCGCCATGGTACAAAATTGTTATTTAAATGCATTGTTAATTGTACTACTGCAATCCTCAAATGTAGGCTTGCTTCTCCAAATCGTAACAAGTAATCTTTCCAATTTTTTGATGTGGTACCTACCTGTTGGGCCTCCACCGCCGTGTAATTTACTCCCAACTAATTCCTAGCTATGTCTACTTCTAGTAGTTGAGTCAATTCGGGGAGGCCGTCAGGTAGTGTAAATAGACTTGAATCAGGATTAAATCCGGATGCTTTTCATGCAATACATACTTACATGATCGTTTTTCCCGTTACATCAACTTCCGTCTTCAGGGACTTCAGGTTTAAGGAGTTTGCTTGTATCTTTTGTCAGTAACCAATTTAGGGCTTGGCGTGTTTTTCCTCGCTTTATTTATTTATTTAACCATTTATGTGCACACATGTGTATATAAACAGACAAGAAGAAAATAACAGATAAATAGGTACAAAGGTGATGCTTATTTCTAATGAAATCTCTTCCAGCTGCGATAGGATAGTAGATTTAGAGATGTAGACAGCGTGTGTAAGGGTAAAAGAAAAAATATAATAAGTACATAAAATCAAAAACAATTCACTTAATAAAATAAAACAAATAATATGAGAATAAACACAAACATACATACATACTTCTAAAATAAATAACACTAGAATATTAATACTTATGTATATACTTACGCAACTATGCTCTATGAGACGCGTGTTCTTTTTTGTGATATAATCATTGTTATACTTATTATTTTTTCTGTTGTAGGAGTTACGGAGAGAGTAGCTTTGATAGCCTCGGTTATTAGAATATTGAAGTTTTCATCAGCCCATAATTTTCGGTCAAGCAATCTTGGTAATTCTTTTGCTTGTTTAATATTCTTCTCTCTTTGTAGCATGACGGCAATGTAAATCAAAAGGCGTTCGGAAGGATAGTCTGATTTAAAAATATGTTCTTTTTCTTTGGCTAAAATTGCTAAACCTTTTTTATACGTTAATCGTTTATTTATAGGTGAAGACGATGTTAAGAGCAAATAGGTTCCCATCTTGATACATAAAACATTCAATAAAAATGGTGAAATGGTGTTACACCTCTGCCAACCCCTTCGTGAAAATCAGACTACTTGTTATGTTTGAAAAATGTAAATATGGCGTCACTCCTTGTTCATGGATACCGATTGACAATTTCGATATTACCTTCGCCAACGTCCATACTACGTTGAATACACCGGTTCTCGTCCGATCACCGAAGTTAAGCAACATCGGGCGCGGTCAGTACTTGGATGGGTGACCGCCTGGGAACACCGCGTGACGTTGGCTTTTTGCTTTTTAATTATTGTTATTTGGTTGTTTTTTTTCGCTCGTGCCTCTCTATCTCTAGCCCGTTCTAGCCCGTTAAAAAATTATGATAAATGATTTTAATTTCTGTAAGTAGGTTTGTACAAACACTTTTGCACGTCAATCATATTTTAAAAACTAGTTGAGGTCGGCATTCCTATCTGACCACTCTTCTCTTCAAATATCGCAGCATCATGCTGAGATAGGAGCCTTTTTGGCCTCGCTCAGGTTTTCTCTTTATTCTTTTTTTTTAATGTTTTTATGATTTTGTTAGACAATGTTCTTTTTTTATTTTATTTTATTATTATTTGTATTTCCTGTGCGTGTCCCAAATTAAATATTTTTCTTTCTTTCTTTATATGGAGCGACTGCCTATCTCACACACAACACTGGTTGTGCGACTTTCGGGCTTCTGACGACCCGTAACGACTGTCAAAGATCCACGAGTGACAGCCGGGACCAACGGATTAATTAACGTGCTTTCCGAGGCACGGAGAGGTCTAGGTATGTTAAGATGGTCACGCATCCACGGACCAAACGCGCGCATCGACCCGTGAGGCTGTGATTACTAAGTCACAAGCCCTACTGGCGCTAATATATAAATTCTATAAATAAATTCGAAGTGTCTGTTTGTAATGTCAAACCAACAGCTTGTTACTAAATGCATATGAAAATACACAATATGTAACTGAATTACTTAATGCACATTATGACATTTGTTTGTTCAGAATCGTTTAAATCAAAATCATTTATTTGCATAAAAAAAACAATAAATTACGTTAAAAAGCAAAAAGCCAACGTCACGCGGTGTTCCCAGGCGGTCACCCATCCAAGTACTGACCGCGCCCGATGTTGCTTAACTTCGGTGATCGGACGAGAACCGGTGTATTCAACGTAGTATGGACGTTGGCGAGAGCCTCAACGAAATTAACAGTCTGTGTCAATCAATCTACGAACATTTGCAATAAGAATTTACGTCTTAATAGTCGATGGTTAACTTATCGGATACAATGTTATATTATCCGCTGATGACACTTCTTTTATTTTTTAAATATATAGAAAATATACGGATGTCTTAAAAGACAAGATAGTCTGGCTGTTCTTTCAAAATGGTTTGCAGCTAATAATCATTTAGGTACTTCATGCGAACAAAACTAAATGTCTTAAGTTCTCATTACCAAATGTACTCCACGAGGATCTAAAGAAGACGACAAAATTGACCCAAAATTTTCATAACGGCCGGCGCTAAATAAATGTTTCTCAGTTTATGCATTATCATTATCATGCACCTAGCTTCTGATGTTTCATAAGTGCCCGTGTAGGTTTATATGAAATAAAATAATATTATGTAAAAATATTCACCTCTCCACCAACGATGGGGTAGGCAGAGCTGTCATGAGTGTCATGTGGCTCCGTCTCCCCTCGCTGTAGTATCTTGGGTCGCCGCGGGTTTTTAGCGATGCCTCTACCTCGACGGGCCGGTTGGAAATCTTCCACTGAAATGTTTTCCAAATATCCTGTATGTTAATCGTTTTTATTACCACACTAAAACTGCGAGAAACAACAGACAAACTAGCTGATAGGTAATTTGCAAGCGTGACAATAGAGTTGTCCAACTTAGGTGCAGTCAAAAAAATAGACTTGTCCAACATAGGTACAGTCAACAAAATAGACTTGTCCAACTTAGGTACAGTCAACAAAATAGACTTGTCCAACATAGGTACAGTCAACAAAATAGACTTGTCCAACTTAGGTACAGTCAACAAAATAGACTTGTCCAACATAGGTACAGTCAACAAAATTGTTTAACATGCAGGGAACTAACGAAACGTATCTTATTTATTCAAGACATATTACAAATATGCAGTGAGCAGGCATGATGTTAAATGGCCGTTGCTTTTCTGTATGTGAAGAGGCCTGTTTATTACAGTAAGCTAGCTAAAGGCCGGTTATTTTTAACTATTCTTACATTTTTCTTGAAGGGGCAGTCAGGTTAAAATGAGGTGAATGTAGTAATACTTCATAACTAACATACAAATCATAAGGTTGTGTCGGATGTGGCTTTTATGTCCTATATAATTTATTAGCTGAGAGCAGTGGTGGGCCAGTGGAAACGGCCGCGACTCACGAGAGGTCGTAGGTTCGAACCCAGACAGGTGCTTTACTTTGTGTAAATTATTTCAAGACCACTGCTCTCAAAACGGTGAAAGAAAACATCTTGATGAAACTGGCATGCCCTAGAACCAAAAATTTGGAGACGTGACATAAACCAACCCGCACTGGGCCCGACTGATGGATTGCCGCCCACTCCCGCTCACGGAGAGGAGGCCTGTGTCACAGCAGTGGGAACGTTGTAGGTTGAATATGATTAATTGGCATTTTTTCAGGGGATAAAAGTATTCGTAAATACAGGGTGTAAAAAGATTTATCACCAAGCCATTAACTATGCATTGTTTGTGGGGCCGAGTTGTAGGGTACGCAAAGTTCACTTAAAAAAAATTGGAACTTTGACCTTAAATATTTCCGTAACCAGAAAGTTCGCAGGTATGCTCCAGTAAACGTCTATCTAGGCTTCGTTAACCATATTTTTAGAACCGTTATTAACCCTAGACACCTAACCTTCGTCGAAATGACGAATACATGACAGAAATATCGCCATCTCTTTTTGGCGCGTGCGCCGATCGTCGTGACCACGCTGGCCAACTCAGTGTTCGCCGAGATCTTTCGGGAGGCACCTGGGTCCGGCGGGTAAGTACATAATTTCTTGAGATATTGCTAGATTGTTCGTCGTTTCGACGAATGATTAGTGTTTGTGTATAAATTTAATGCAATTGGTGTTTGTTCTTTTATGCAGTTTTTGCCATGGCTTCGAGACAAGTGCTGTCTGATGAGCGTATAACGCGTTTAATATTGGAAGAGGAAGGTGTCAGTTCATCGGAGGCATTATCCGATAGCGAAACAGAAGACAATGTGGAGTTTGACAACGTAGAAAGCGATACTCAAGACGACCCTTCCGATCGTGAAGATAGTCCCGTGAACGCTCAAGAGCGCTCTTCACCTGCTCTGCTGGATAATGAGCTGGAGCTACAAACACCTCCTATTCCTTTGCAAGAGACCTCAGGTAGTAATCCATCTATCTTGACCTTCTCACGAAGCAATATCCGCAGCCGCTCCCGTCATGTTTGGGCTACCAGTAAAGGTCGTAGTTCAAATAGAACAGCTGCAATAAATATTGTACGTGTTGCCAGAGGACCTATTCGTGCCGTAAGGGATATAGTGAATCCACTTTTATTATTTGAACAATTCATGACTGATCAGATATTTGAAGAGATTTTGAAGTGGACAAACTCGGAAATTGCGATAAGGAGGGAAAACTACGAGCAAAGTACATCTACGCAGAATGACACAAGCAAAGAAGAGATCAGAGCTCTCATTGGTATTCTGGTGTTAACTGCAGCTCTGAAAGATAATCATCTGACCCTCGACGAATTGTTCAACACAGAGTATTCGGGTACCAGATATGTGTCATGTATGAGCAAAGAAAGATGCGACTTCCTTCTACGATGTCTGCGTTTTGATGATAAAACATTCCGCTTACAACGACAAAAAGACGATCCTTTTACACCTATAAGAAATATATGGGAATTACTCATAGCTCAGTGCCGCCAAAACTATGTGCCTGGAACTAATGTGACAATTGATGAGCAGTTATTGGCATTCCGAGGGAGGTGTAAATTTCGCATGTATATTCCAAATAAACCAGCAAAATATGGCGTCAAGTTGGAGATGGTGTGCGATAGTGGCACAAGATATATATGGTCGATTGTACGCCATATCTCGGAAAAGGTACCAATACAGGAGGTCTGCCTTTGGGAGAGTACTTTGTAAAGGAACTTACTCGCAGTATACACGGCACGAACAGAAACGTTACGATGGATAACTGGTTCACATCAGTACCTCTTGCGAAACAGTTACTTCAGCAGCCTTATAAATTGACGATTGTAGGGACATTGCGTGCGAATAAAAGGGAAATCCCAGAAGAAGTGAAGAACAATCGATCCAGAAATATCAATACATCAATGTTCTGTTACGACGGTCCCCTTACGCTTCTTTCGTACAAACCTAAACCATCAAAAATGGTTTACCTACTATCCTCTTGTGATGAGGAGGGCACAGTCAACCCCGAAACAAAGAAGCCACACATGATCGAATTCTATAACAGTACAAAAGGTGGTGTAGACACGTTTGACCAGATGTGCTCAGTAATGTCATGCAGCAGAAAAACTAATCGATGGCCAATGTGTGTTTTCTACGGCATGGTAAATATATCATGTATCAACAGCTACATAATTTACTGTCACAATGCTTCTATACTGGGACATAAAGTAATGATTCGGCGTGATTTTATGAAGAAGCTGCATTCGCAACTTGTAGAACCCTGGCTCAAAATCCGACTGGAAATTCGTACAATGCCGACGCACGTAAAAGACAAAATCAGAGACATACTAGTTGCAAAGAACGATGAAGGTCAAGGTCAAAGTCAGTCATCATCTAGCAATGACCTTCCACTAGTAGAGGCACCAAAAATGAGAAAAAGAAAAGTTTGTGGTCTCTGCTCTTATAAAAAAAGGCGCATGACAAAGTCCTTATGCTCAAAATGCAACACTGCAATTTGTGGTGAACATAAAGTTGATTTCTGCGTACAATGTGCTTCAAAAAAGTAGTTTTGTTTTTATTTCCTAAATAATAAGAGTGTTATAGTTAAGTTTTGTCAAAGAGAAAAAGGCTATTTTTGTTGTTTTTTTTTTAATATAATTTTTTATAATTATGTGGTCTCATTAAGATCTCAAAAAAGTAGTTCTCTAAAAAAATTGCTTATAAGAAATATATTTGTAACAAAATAGAAAATAATTGTTTTATTTACTAAAATAATAGTTGTTTAACGTATGTGTGTATTAAACGTAACGAAATCATATTTTAATAGATGATATTATGCAGACCAAAAAGTGCTCGTCGAAACGACGTATGGTTAGGTTTAAAGGGGTACGTCCGAACGTTAGGTGTCTAGGGTTAAAAACCTTTTACTATGCGACCGACTCTAACTTATCTTAAAAGAAATTTTCAAATTCAAATTATTTATTGCGAACAAAGTTGTTAACAATCGGTATGTTCTTAGAACTTAGTTGCCTGTTAAGGCATTGCAATTTAAATGTCTATAAATATAAGAAAAGTAAAAACATATACAGGGTTATTGGTAAAACACCATCAATCTCTTAAGGGGTCATTGTACTCATCATTATGAACAACTTTTACTATGGGACCAAATATGAAATCGCGAAAAAAAATCTGCTGGTCCATACATTTTGACGAGTTCTGCAAACATTTGCCCCACACTAGGAATTTCTCCTGTATCGTGGGTGCGTTTACAAACATTTAAACTCACATACACAAACAGCCAGACCCGGAACAACTACTTGCAGGTCATACAAATATTTGTTCCGTGCGGGAATTGAACCCGCGACACGCTGCGCAGCAGTCAATCGCTTAACCACTGCGCCAACCGTGTCGTCAAAATGTAGGGAACAGCTGATTTTTTTCGCGATTTCATATTATTGGTCCCATAGTAAAAGTTGTTCATAATGACGAGTACAATGACCAATTAAGAGGTTGATGGTGTTTTACCAATAACCCTGCATACATACTCAATATTACAGTGATATAGTTTACATTAAGATGTAATCAGAAATGTCTTACATACACATAGGTGTGGGCGTCGGCTTGATACAGGCGACGTGTGTGCGTGGCACGTTGTTCAGAGATGCTAGTGCGCGCGCGCATGAAGGGATCACACTAGATGAGCCCTGCAATACTCACAAATTAATTAATTAGTTATTAAATATTAAAAAAAAGCCTCTCTATTTCATGCAAACTTTTTATACAATGCAATGTTTTTTTGAATTATGATTACTTATGCTAATTTCATGCATATATTTAGTGTAGTATGTGAAAACAATTTATTATTATAAATTTGTAAGTTTCAAACGCTTCATTTGACATAGTGGCATAATAAAAAAGTTTTTACAAAAAATAGTACATTGTTCACCGAGAGGAGAAAGTGACCGATTACCGTCGAGGGTGTCGTTTGAAGCCCGAGCCGTAGGCGAGGGCTTTAAAACACCCGAGATCGGGAATAGCACTTTCTCTCGAGTGATACATAGTGCTTTATACTACACCTACGAAAAAAAAAAAACTAAATCTTTACTAAAACTGAATCCTCAAACAACACACAAATTGAAAATGGCGCCAATGGCGTCTGCAATTTTCACATGTTCTTTTTTCAAATTGTTTATCCTGCCGCCGCAGGGTCGCACTGCCAGCCCGACACCATCCAACACACAGCTAGTGGCCAGTGTCATTTTGCGAACTTGGAGATAAAAACTCACTGTAAAAACTTTTTGGCTTTTGATATTTAGGTTACCGGCGCATAGTCTTACCCAAAATTAAAAAAGAAAAACCACGTAAGAAATGGATTTTCATACACTTTTCTCTCCCGCTCAGATACGTTTTCTCCCCGCATATTTGTTCGATATGCAATGACGTACTTTCTACCGTAAATTTGATAAAGTATCAAGGTACTTTCCAAGCAGGTGTAGTATAAAGAAAATAACCGACTTCCAAAAGAAACATTGCATAGTGACAAATATGTAGATACTTTATTACGCTACCTTAGTGAAGGATATCTTAGTGATATCTATAAGCTTGTCGTGTGGAACGTTTTGTGCAGCGAGCGCCTTCAGAACTTCCTCAGACGTCGGGTTTAGGCCTGCCATCTGAAATTTATAATATACTGTCACGACTTCCAAATATTAATAAGATTTGTAGTGATTTTAAATACTAAATAAAACCGAAAGTATGTGATTTGCATCAACTGATTTTTGTATCAGTGTAGTCATGAAGTTTCAAAATATCTCATTTGACAGTTACCGAAGAAGTACTGGTTTTTTAACGAAACGGAATGGAAATATGATGTTTGTAGCATCGCCTTTGTAGTTTTCTAAGTTAGTTCTCTTCGAGCTTCGATATCAAAAGGTTGTCTTCAAGAAGTCTTTATTAATATTATGTTGAGTGCCTAATTAAATAGTTGGTCAAATATTCCTATACAGGGTGTGGCGTAAATAATGGATAACCCTGAAACTGTCGATCGGCCAGATTATTATCTATCATTTACCCCACTTATATCGCCATATGCCCATGGATGACCAAATTATTGATATTTTAAATAAAAATCGTACTAACTCTTAGAAAATCAGCTGCCATTTCTACAATTGGAGACTTGTTCTCGTTCTGTTTTTTTTATATCATTCCTGAATATTTGTATTATCAGACCAGTATCAAGATTTTTTATTACAATCTAAGATAACATTGCAAAAATACTTATTGTTAACATTCTTTCTACGGAATTATGCAGTTTTGGGGTTCTATATCGAAAAAAAATATACGCGTATGTAGGCGATATAAGTGGGGTAAATGTTAGATGATAATCTGGCCAATCGCCAGTTTCAGGGTTATCCATTATTTACGCCACAACCTGTATACCAGGTTTATATGTGCCCTAGAAGTGAAATACAGAAATATTTATACTAGAAAAGGTGTGTTTATTTCAATACCGAAAAAGTTATTAAACCAAAAATTAAGCACCCACTTTGCCCTAACACGTTCATATTGATACTCATGTCATTTTGACAATTCATTAAATAATACTACTTTATTTACTAACACTTATTGTTGACAATAATATGTATACTTAGGTTAAGGTATTTATCTATGGGTCTATGCAACCCGAAATAAATAATTTGATTGATTGAATATAAATATGTTTAGTGTCGAGTAAACGAAGCAAGGAATAAAAGAAAAGGATAAAAAAACATGAAAAAGAAACAGTCGGTCACCTCTACGACTACAATGGTAGCGGGATGTTTGAGTCGCAGGTGCGTGCGCAGGTCGGAGCGGATGCGGAAGCGCTTGGGACAGCGGCCGCACGCCCACGCGCGCACGCCCGTGTGGATCAAGCGATGGTTGCGCATAGCTGTGGACCTGTGACCATGAGGAAATTACTCACGAAAACACTTTAATTTTCTGTAGCTAAGCTACCATACATTTTGATTGTGACAACATGGGACTTAAGGGCGCACCGAACAGCATAGAAGTTGGAATGGGCGGTTCACGCGCAAATGTAAGTATTTCCTTCGTAGTATTAAAACAATAACACAGTTTGAAAATGTAAAATGTATACGATATAAAAAACATGTAGTTTTGTTATTATTAAAAAAAAAAAACTGATTTCCTTCCGTAAGTATTTATGGCGTACTAAGGGTTTATTTGGTATTTAGATTGGATTGGAGCTTACTTTGTTTTTTTTTTTCTATAGAGGAAGCTACAAGTAATCGTATTTCTAAAGTTTATGATTCAGAGAGTGAATCCTTAAATATCTTACATATTAATTACATTACTAAAGGCTATGTAATAACTAATAACGATGCAGCAAGGGATCAAAAGAACGTAATTATTTCGCAATTACCTACGTATCGTTCCGCTCGGTGCGTTTTTAAGATTTTTAAATTTATCTGTGCCGAACGAGTCAAAAACCAAATTTACACCAAAAAATAAAGTTCAGTTTGAGCAATTTTTTTAATGACTTTTTCAATACAGCAAGTCATTTTGAATGCAACTTCATTTACATTAACACAAAGTTGATGTTCATTTAAGTGGAAATAACATCAATTGGAAACATGGATTTGAATAGACCGTACAGAGACGTCAAATGACACTTCTTACTGTCATTTCGCCAAAAAATGAAACCGTAGACAGAGAATGCTATAGACAAATTGATGTGTTTTGTCGCATTCACACAAGAAAAAGAGCAAGTTACGCCGATGTCGTGTAAAGAAATGAGACAGAACGATGAGATTTTTTGTTTCACCGCGCGTGCCACGATTTTGAAGGTTTTAGCATAGTACTTTGCTAAACAAAGTTTGTCAGATAGTTATAGTCTTCTTGTAAAATTCATTTTTATGTGCTTTAAGTTTAGTAATTTATGTTCTTTTATGTTGTGAACAATTTAGCCTTAATATTTCAACCATTAAATAAAAAAACATGGTGCGGTGTAGCGATCTAAGGTGTAAAAGTGATAGGTGGAACGAAAATGCCAGACTTGTCCTTTCATTCGTAAGTATAGCACTTTTTATCAGTAACTAGGCTATCAATAACATTTTACTGTGTTCATACATTGTGAATAATGTACCCTAGACGTAAATTCATCGATAAAAAGCAAAAAATTAACATTATTAAATTCTAACCTAAGGATTTTGGTGTTGCCAATTTTCCATAAATTATTACCCATTTTTATGGGAAATATGTATTCTGTAGTGTGTATCCTAATCCTAACTAATATTATAATTATGTAAATACGAAATTGAGTTTATTTGTTGCTTTGTTTGTTACGCTTTCCCGCTAAAACGGTTGAACGGATTTGGATGAAATTTGGCACATCGGTAAATTACTTGGGTTAGGACATAGGATACTTTTTATCGCAATAATATTCTCACGGAACCGAGACACATGCGGGTTAAAGCGCGGGGCGCCGCTAGTTAATTGTTTAGCTGAAAGATTAATGGCTTGTTGCAGTTTTCCTGAAGATGATAATTTACGTCGGAATTGGATCGTAGCTACAGGACGAACAGATTGGACACCAAAACCGACATCAAAAATTTGCAGCAGACATTTTGATAAAAAAAATGTTAAATAAAAAGAAGAAACACACTGCTATTACTGAATACAGTACCTATTCTGCTAAATATTCAGTTAATAACATATTAAGTTTCGGTACAGGTTTTATATGTTTTTTTTTTAATATAAGTTCAGTGTTTTTAAAACTGTTATATACAATTATCTGTTGCGAACTATTATTTTGTACATTTTATGTGCAATAAATGACTGAGACAGGCTTATCTTAAACTCTGAACGCGATTCAAAATATCGATCAAGAATTTAAAATATATTTTGTATTAACGTCTTAAAGATAATAATTTTTTTAGGAATCAAAGGCCTGTATTCCATCATCTTCCTCCATCAGTTTACATGAAGAAACGAATATGGAAATTGAAAATAATTTAAGCATTCTTGTAAGTACAGTATAATAATATTATAATAATTTCTAAGTACAAGTATTTGTACTTACAAATAACTATAATATACTTATTGAAATACGTTATTGACGGAAAATTAAGGACAATAACGTGTAAAATTAATAAAAGCTAATTAAAAATAAACTTGTTGTATTATTTACTCACAAAGCCAGATACTACTATCATCTAAGAAAATGTAGGTATTTAGAATCACATCATCGTCATCCATCGTCACTCTCTCCTGCTCTTAAGGGGTTGAGGGAGCATGCGTAGTTCATGCAAACGTAATAAGTACCAAAATAATTTGTAAATCAAACATATTCCTGTATCTAGGAATCTGTAGCTAGGGTGTATTTATTCCGATTGTATTACAGAATATCTAGGTTCCGAAATATGTATTTTTAACGGACACTGATTTAAAGACGATTTATGAGAAAAATAAATTTTCTATAGACATTTTAAATTGTGGGGTAATTTTTTCCTCACACTGTAACCCTAAATGTGTGACGTATTTTTGTTTTGTCTCTTTCTGCGACACGCTTTCCAGGCGTCTATAGCATTCTCTGTCTACGAATGAAACATTTTTTTATCGAAATGACATTAAGAAGTGTCATTTTACCAATGACTAAAGAATAAGAGAGGACATGAACTAAAAGATCGTATCGCGTGCGCGCGTGGAAAGTAAAATGGCGTAGGCTCCGCCCATTACCTAGTGTTGTCCTCTGCTCATTCTTTGCAATGATTTTGTTCATCGTGTTGATTACAAATCGATTAATCGAAATCACATACATTAAAATAAGGTTTTTGATTTTAAGTAGATAGTAGGTAAGTAGGGTGTTATTCGATTCTCATTCTAGGACGTCGCATTATGGATTAATTACAAAAAAGCCTGTTGTTGCGTAATCTGACTGAAAAATTGCAAAAATCATCAATTTGGCGGTTCATTTAAAATTAATTGTACTTGATATTATTTACTCTATGATTAATAGTTGCTCGTGATAATCAAGCTAGAAGAAGAGTAAATTAAACTGCAACAAGGAATTCAAAACTACACCGATTATTAACAAAATAAAACAACAGAAATCGATATTATGCATTTAATGGGAGAACCGTTTTATTTCAAATAGATACAATAATATCAGTTTGTAATTAGTATTAAGTACACCAATAATGTGAAATACAATAAAGTCTGCCTGTCTACAATAAATGTACAGGGAAATAATAATGTATTATGACTCAAACTCAAAGCATTTATTTCAAATAAACCAATTACAGGCACTTTTGAATTGTCAAGGGGTCGGTCAGTCAGAAAGATGAAGCTAGTTGCCCATCCCAAAGCGTAGTAGGTACCTATGGAGAAGAACGGGCAAGAAACTCCATGGACACTCTTTTAAATCAAAATATTGTTACAAAAAAGTGGTTACATCATTCATGTTGTAATTATACATGTGAGAACGATGTAGAAAGACGTGCACGTTAAAAGCGTCCGTAATAAAAAGATAAAAACAATTATGGAATTAAAATAAGCCGTGGCAGCTAAGAAATGACCAGTGCCTACTGACGGCGCCCGTTCACGAACATGACGTATGGATCAGCACCATTCAGCTCAACCATTTTGAAGGGAACTTAATGATCCAATACACACGCCACCACGAGTGAGCATGACATACTCTCAGCCGCCAGGGCACATTCCAGTCAATGAAAGACGAACCCAGTAACCTTTATAGTGGGTACATAGTGCTCACACATGTGCTATGCAATTATACAATACTAAGAGATTGAATTTATACAATGCAAAGATAGGTTGTACAATCTTCATCAGCTCCAACATTATTTTCGAATATATGGGTAAATGTAGGCTTACAATGAAAATTTGATAATTTACCTTAGGGAGCCTTGTCGGTATTGCATTGTCGTGAAGTCTCACTATATCAAGACTTCTATTAATACAAGACTCTTCAAAATGTAGTGAACAAACAAATACTTTTTCCTGGCTGGAGTCGATATTTTCTTGACCCAATGATTCAAGCCACTTACTTTTAAGTTTATCATTTTCTGGTAACCTAAAAACACAAACAAAACACGCAAACTAACATAAATGTGTATATTCTTTCATGCTAAATATTCAAACGAAATTTGGTTTTTATCGATGCAAAATCGATTCGTTGTGCAAATTACACAATCACAACACTATATTTGTCAATAAAAATACGTAGTAAACAAAACCAAAATAAGGAAATATATCGTTCGAAAGACTATGAATGGGCAATAATCTATGACCGAACAGTAATAAACATGAATTGAGACTAGAAATTGGTATAAATTTTTAAAGGAAACTTAATAATCTATGAATTCTTTCGACTTACTTGTGCAGGGAATTAGGGATATCAGAGGCGCTTTTTTACTGTAATTCGAGCCACAGCCCCTCACACAACACTTAGGCATGGTTTCCTCTATCACAGACAGCCTCAGTCAAATTTACAGCACTCAAAATGTTCTCAAAATGGAAAAAAAACCTAATATTCAGTCGCAAGATAACGCCAAATGACACTTCATGTACACTCTGAGAAGTAGGTACTCAAAACCAGAAACTAAAATGGCGAACCGGCCGATGGGCAGGGCTTCCGTGACGTCATACTTCAATATTGCAATTTTAGAAAACTGACAAAATACGGTTTTCTCTTTTTGACACTTGCAGAATTGCATAAGTTAGAAAGAAACATGTATATTTTTTTATTTCTGTATAGAATCGTATGATATTTCCATAATGTATAATTTATATAGATCTTTTAGTTCATGTCCTCTCTTAGTCTTTAGTCATTGCATTTTACTGCGGCTAATTAAAAGTCCGAAACTTGATGGATACGTGACGCCTGTAGCCCGTAGTAATACGCGATCGGTCGTATCGTCCAATTTGACGGCATTTTACGTCATCCGAAATCGTCGGGGATTTGGTTAACTAGTCAATTCTTCTGGCGATTCGTTACGATTCAGCGCGTATTGGTGTGCGATGTTTCATACGATTTCATTTAAAGAATTCTAAAAAGTCTGTTCGTTCGACGCGGTTTTTTTGCCACTGTTTTATTGCATTTCTTTTTTTTATGGCGATATCCTGTCGATATAATCATATACACTTCATATAACTTAACCTGCACACAGCCTTAAGGCAACCAAAATTGAGTTGTATTTAAAAGACATATTATGTTTTGTAGAAAATTGAGTCATTTGGGTATTAGAAACTCAGAAGCTTCTAAACAAAACTGTTGACACGCCCTCCCACTCTGCCCAGAGCGAGAGAAGTTATTTGATGATTTCCCACCCTCAAAAAAAAAAAGAAAAAGCTATTTTTTTTTTAACGAAATAAATGTTGTGTTCCTTTGCTGAAAGTACCTACTCACACTCACCTCCTGAACGCTACTCCGCAAACATCACAGGGAAAGGGTCTCTCCCCTGTATGAACCCTCAGATGCTCATTCCGCATAGAAAGCGTCCGGAAGGCGTGTCCACAGACGGGACACGAGTGCGGGCGGCGCGGAGTTGACCCTTCTGTGGTCGAGGTCTTGTTGCAGGAAAGGCAGGACTCATCGTCTTTGCCGTGGACATCTCTAGGATTGAAAATTAAACGTTCTGAAAATTTTAGTTATGGAAAAGCGCCAGGGTATCCCGCAAAATTAAAATTTTCTTAAGTTTGTTTGCAATCTGCAGGTCAGTGTCAGATTGTATGTTGAACAAAATATGATTGGCTACCCGAACAAGTATGTAATTACATAATTATAATCATTAAAATCAATCAATACAACACTCTTCTTTCAAATAACTTCTCCCGCTCTGGGCGGTGCGGGAGGGCGTGTCAGACTTACTGACTAAAACCCACCCGTTCCTTCAGTTGCCTGTGCCAGGGGCCACGCACGGTAACCCTTTTGGACTTTCCCGCAACCCTGGCAGTTCAATACAACCCTCTAAGTTCTATAATCCTAATTAATCCTATTGAATTAGTTTTTCGAAATAGTCATTCAATGGGATTATATGAACTTAAAGATTATTAATGATTTTAATGATTAGGTATATTTCTGTAAACATACTTGTTACGGTCGCGAGACATATTTTGTTCTGCCAACATCCTGACACTGAACTGCAATTGCAAAAATCTTAAGAAATTTGGAAACTCGTGGCGATTCCACCTTAAGCTCCATCCATATTCTACTGTTACGTGTCAGGGCCTTCCGGGTTTACTGTTCGCATACGTTTGAGAATTGTCCGGAAGATGGAAGGCCGAAATAGCTCGGGGCTCCGATAAACGGGTGTAATAAGACCCATCACCTAGCCGTCATCTACGCATTCAATACATCAAACTAAGTAAAATTGCGTAAATATATGTGTTTTTACGCAATTGTACTTAAGTTTGACTTTAATTTTTGGTGAAACTAATCGCTGTTTACGGTAGCACGACTGTAACGCACGCACGACATTGTACTTATGGGTGCATGCAATAGTACAGGGGTCGTAAGGATATAAGTTAAGTTATAATATTTAAAACTCGTTTTTATGAGAAAATAAAAAAAAAGATGGAACTTTAACCTTCAATATTTCCGTAACCAGAAGGTTCCCAAGTATGGACCAGTACAAAAAAATTATGACAGTGACGGGGAGTACAAGTGACTATCGGCATCGTTAAGCGTATTTTTACACCCGTTATACATACATACGGTCACTTACTTGACGTGTTTTTGCAGATCAATCGCGTGCGTGAACGTGGCGTGGCAATGGGAACACGCTCCGCCGGTAGATTCTGACTCGGCGCTGGCGTACAAGCCTATTTTAGACAGACATTATGTCAACTATGATGTTAATACGCGTACCAGCATGTAGCTTAAGGTCTGAGATGCATGGAAGAAAAATTCAATTTCCTACTTCAGCTGGCTATTTCTGTTACAAAGATGCCTGTTGCACGTTGCATGTTTGCATGTGACAGACGGACGACCTAAGTTTTGTAGTAGGGTCGCGTAATCCTGTCGCTTCACTTTGGGTACTGCATCCCCATAAACGAACTGACCTCAAATAAAATGAGGATAAGGGCAGAAGGTTGATATTGCAGTGATAAGTAGAGATATATTAAGCGGATGCATATTCACCTTAAGTTGAGAAGTTGGCTAATATGGAATGCGCTTTTGTATCGATCGTGAAAATCCCGCGATTCCGGAATCGACAAATGTTTTGTTTTTTTTTCTGACTATAGAATCGGATGCATACCTATCTATCTACCTAATATTGTAAAGTAGGTAGGTAGATACCAAACTACCATAGCAAACAACGTCAAGATATGATAACGGACTACATAATATATTATATTTAGAATAATTCATGTAGGAACCTATGGAAATACCCAGGTATTTTTTTAAATAAATATTTTTGTAGAAGTCACTTCGTTACTTTACACCCACACCCGAAAAGTTATGCATTCCCGGTGTCCCTGGCACCCCGGTTTTTTTTTTACAAAATATATATTTAAAGAAGCCGCTTCCATACTTTCATAGCTAAAAATTAACTTTAGGTAAATATGCATCCCAATATCCGATCACTGCTGATAAGCATTCTTTTTAAGCCGTTGTACAGGGTGCACCACTTATTATATGGCACGCTAAGGCCACTTGTTGCCACATGTGTTTTTCATCGTAAAAGTCTACGAAAAAACGTGTAAAGAAAAATAAGGGTATGTAATTATGCATTAAATAATTATAACTCCTACCTGGTTTGTTATAAACTCGCGTAGTACTATCGCTGTGTTCTTTCTTACGATGTTTGTATAAAGCTGTTTTGTTCGGCAGCACCTCGTCGCAATCCCGACACGGTATCCTAAACGAAAATGAAAGGTATCCTTACATTAGAATGAGAGGCTGGCTCGCAGTTATAAAGTAAAATAAATAAAAAAGCCATTTATTCTACATCCCACTTACAATTTCTTTACTAAATGTTTCAGAATCAGATCTTTATTTGCATAGAATGTAGGTACAGGTATAAGATGTACTTAAATTAATTAGATCGGCTACAGTCTACCTTACGGCGTGCAAATTATTACAAAAATTAAAATATTATTAAAATCAAAACAATGTCAACAAAAACAAAAACAGACATTAAAGCGAAGTCAAACCTTAGGCGTACAAATTATTACATAAATTAAAATATTAATAAAATCAAAATAATGCCAATAAAACAAAAACGGAAATTAAAGTGAAGTCAAATAATAATATTACAGTCAGGTACATAAATAAGTCTTACATGGTCAAATTTTCAATTAAATCAATCATAACCTGGATAAATTCATGTCATTTAGAAATTCTTTCACTGAGTAATAGCATTTGCCTAAAAGTAGTGCAGTTACTTTAGATTTAAAAACGTTTACCGAACAAACCTTAAAACCATGAGGTATTTTATTATAAATGACAGGACCCATTGTCATAATATTTTTCCTTAACAAAGCTGTTTTATAATTACCCGAATGTAGCAAGTTCTTGTATTGGGATCTCAAGGGGCCATAAAATAAAAAATACCATAATAAAGATTTAAACATGCAACACATTGTTTTTGGTTTGGTGTTACAGGTTCAATTCTTTGCCCTTTATCAATAAATGACCCGTCTAACGTGAGGTAGCGTATACTAACTAACTAGCTTAAGTATTTGTTTTTTTTTTATTATGAAGTAAATTATTAACATTGAACCAGTGAATTACTTATGAGATCGCGCTATTTACATCTTCAGTAACCAGCTGCTGACGCTTAAGTTTGAACAAAAGTGAAGTGTCATCCACAAACAACACTATATCGTTTTAATATCACATTTGAAAGGGAACGAAACGTAGAAGTTTTTTAATTATTTTGTACGTAATAATAAAGGGTGAATTTTTAAAGAAAATTGATGTTTTATCAGCCATCAAAGTATTTTTTTTACATTTTCCGTTTTGGTTTAGCAGTTTTTGCATAAAATAATGACAGTTGCGGAAATTTAACAATTAATATTACTTATTTAGAATATCTTTGTTGCAAAACAAAAAAAAGTAGGCCAAAATCCCTTTTTTTAGGATTTATTACTATTTGAAAATTTTTTGTACGAATTTTTGGGTTACACTCTTTAAGTAGGAATATCTTGAAAAGGGTTAAGTAAGGACGGTAGGTCTCATAGTGATATCTGTCGGAATAACCCTAGACTACCTCCCCTTAACGGCTCCGCCACTATTTTCCAGTCACCCTGTATATGTGGTACCACGATTTTCGGACTTTTTTCATTATCTGTGCTGTGAGACCTTGCTTCTTGCCAAATTTCTTGATTCTATGTCTACGGGAAGTACTCTATAGGTTTTGATTTATTTGCGAGTATCAAAATATGTCGCTTAAATGGCCGTATTTTTTATTACGTTGACTTAGAAGCTTGATTTTTTTAGAGCTCCAAGGGACCGTAGCCCTAAGTATTTAATATTAATTTCAACTTGATACCTCCACGCATTACTGAGGAAAAGGGTATTGACAGACAGACACACAGACGGACGGACAGCGAAGTGATGAAAAAGAATTGACCTAAACACGTCGTGTATGACAAGTTTTGTATACAACTAGTCTTTACAACTGGTTTTAGGGGTACACGATAACATTTTTTTACGTAAAAAAACGTCTTTCAACTGCAACGTTTAAAAATAAACCCCTAAATGTCTTACACCTTGGTGTAAATGCGAGGTGTGAAAGTGTTAGTAGTGGAAGGCTACCTGTAATCATCCCTGTTGCTCTTGTTGGTAGTTCCAGGGGGGTCGTCAGCTCCAGACTTGCCGTGTAGCTTTTTACGATGATACGCCAGGCCCCAACTGTGTGAGATAAGAAATATTTTCACTGACTATTAATTTAATAGTTATTGAATACGGAATTAAGGGAACGCCTCACTTGCTCGATTTTTAGATTAAGTACCGGTAAAACGGGGTTGATAAGGATGCAGGGGTGAATCGGGACGAAACTTTAAAAGGGATGTTAACATTGACATAATATCGTTTGCTGCCAATAAGGACTCTCTAATGTGTTTACTGTATTATAATTAACTATTAAGTGCCCTTGTTGGCAACAAATTATATTATTTCAACGATAAAATACATTTTAATGTTTTGTCCCGATTCACCCCTGCATCCCTACCTATTAACCCCGTTTTACGTTATTTAAAGTTGAGATTAATCTTGTATGGCTGGTTTATTTAGCATTACAGCAGTCAAACAAGGTCCAAAGCAAAAAAAACTGAAGTCTCTCGCTCCAAGGGCTTCCCGAAACACCCATGTTCAGTGATTATTTATCGCTTAGGAGCTACACGGTTTTTTTTAAATATTTTTAGGTAAATTCTCACTTGACTTAACTTTTTAATTTTTCTTTTTCTGTGTCGCATTTTTTGTATTTTTGTTTTAAATTATAAATCCCTAAATAAAAAAAATATAAATAGTTAATGTGGGTTATCCTTAGGAGAACCATCACGGACCTTTCTGTAGACCTTTTTAATATAAGTATACAATTCTTTAGTACATTATTTTGATCTTATCTCGTAAGGTTTAGCCAGCGTTAGCAATGGAAGCTCCAAAAAAAAATGTTTTTTACGAAATCATTACAAATCTTTGAAATTGTCGACTTTTTCCTACTATAATATGCACGTTTTATTCAAATAAACCTTCCGGAAAAAAATCTCTAAATGATAGTATAAACCGTCTCAAAATCCTTTGCGTGGTTTAGAAAACGGAGCGAAGCGGGGAATTAGACACGACAAACACAGCGATTTTCATTTATACTATTTAGAGATAATTAAAGTATGTTTATGAAATATTGTAAAACATTTTTAAAGAGTAATGATGGGTTTTCTTGCCCATTTTTCTCCATACGAACATATTTCATTTGGAAGGTGCAACTAGAATGAATTCTATTTTCTTGTCCATTTTGACGTTCAAAAGTGTATTTTAGATGCCTATTTGAAATAAACATAGTGTCAAAATTAACTAATGATTGGCTGTTGATAATATTCTTCAACCAATGACAGCAGTTGACTTCGTTTGACAATTTGTTAGCAAATTTTTCTGTTGATTTTATTCCAAAACCGAAGAGTAAGTCTGTAACTGTCATATTTAGTGCGTAATTTGCTTTCGTAACTATAGTACATTACTGCAGCGGCCAGCAAAAGAGGCATTGGTGCATACGTAAGTCCATCAATTCCTAGTTGTGGCCAAGGCTTATATAGTACTTTTCTCAAATAATGCGCGGAAATTAAAATACAGTTACTTTACAAAATCAATGATGAACAACAATAATTTTTCCCGCGTTAAAGTGTTTATTCGTTTTTTTTTTTCAATAAACAGCTTTCTATTTGCAAGCCAGTTCGAAATTTAAATAAAACCTTTAATAAGTTACCTCCTTGGTTGCCATGTTTCAGAGCAAAAGATCGTTCCATTTTTAAATAACACGATAGCTATGAGTTTACTATGTAATTTATTTGGCCGCTAAACCACGACAGATATGGATTTTGCATACAACTTTTGCCGGCCGCTGCTCGCATGTATTTGGCCAGTACAGCAATTTCGATTTATCTCGAAGAAGGTTGTCAAAATAATGCTCAAATTTCCAAGCATGTTTGAGAAAAGAATATTTACCTGTTTGGAAACGTAAGTTCGCACTGGTTACACTTGTATAGATAGTTTTCATTCGCGTGTTTCATGCGTCTGTGTACTTGTAGGTATGTCCAGTGCAGGTACGAGCGGCCGCAGTCCTGTTATAAATAAACGTTTTTATCGTTATAACGAATTTAACTTCACGCCTGTTACCTATCTATAAAGGGGTAGGTAGAGGTGTAAAGTACACCCGTATTTTGGCAATAGTGTTCTAAGTACCATATGAAGGGTACAGGAGAAAAATTATGGGTGTAAATTTTACTTTGATTGGAGAAAATCAGATTATTAAGTTCATAGACTCATTTGTATCTGTTTAAGACTACCCTCACACTAAATAAAATTCATGTTTATAGGTTTATATTGATTGTCATGGTTGGGATGAACATCAAAGTTGTAAGTGCATCATAATATGTATTTTTTTTTTAATTTAAAAAAATAATTGAGCTAATATTCCAGGAGAACAACGATGACAGTCAGCCAAAAAGTGTTAAATGTCATCAAGGAAACACTATGCTTAATTAATGTCATCAATTATATTACATACTTGCATTGGGTAGTGCAAGAAAATAATTCAGCAATAAAATAATAATAAAATAAATAATTCTCAGCAATTTAATAATTCTCTGTGAGCAGCAGATATCCGTATTTGGCTGCAGATATCGGTAACAATGAATTATATAAGTTTTGAGGATGTGCGAATTCATTTGCTTGTAGTATTGGAGCCTTATATCTATTATTATACATTGGTAATAACATTGTGATACCCATGCACTATTGTAAGAGTCTCTGTGGGAAACCAATTATAATCAATTTTTTGACTGACCTCCATAATTTTTCGCCGGTATCAGAAAACTTTCATCGTTTCTAGCCTGTGCCTCAATTTTTAACGGTTAATTATTTGGAGACAAGAAGCGTTTTTCTCTGTATTCTGAAGAAAACAAACTATTTTCAAATGTTGTCAATAAAAATAATATGACATCCATCATTTTGCCCATATACCCTTCATATAGGAACTTATAATCATGTAGCCACCACTCATCACACCACGTTTTGACATTCTGTTTCCAAGAAAAAAGGATCACAACAGCTCTCAAAAGAACTTTGCTCATAGCACGTTTTGACACTCTGAACACTCTCGCCGCGATGAATGCCGGTGCGAGGTGTGTCCAGCGAAGGTGTGGCGAAGTCCGGAGTACGATGGCAGCGACGTGTAGCGTCAGCAGTTCCTATCTTGTACTCCTGAACTATTCCTTTAACAGTTTCCCTGTTTCTTGTTCTGTGTGTCTATACGTGCTATGACCAAAGTTCTTTTGAGAGCTGTTGTGATCTATTTTTCTTGGAAACAGAATGTTAAACGTGGTGTGCTGAGTGGTGGCTACAATCATTTTGCCCGTGTACCCTGCATATACTTATATGGTAAGTTAGTGACGAGCCTATTGCCATTTATATTATTTTCCTAGAATTGGGCTTATGTCCAGCTGTTGACATATTTCGTAGTTATATGAAATCAAGTTGTTGCTTGAGATTTTATAAACTCTGAGAGTATGGTGTATGTATCTAACTGAACAGACAGCTGTTCTGCTGGGGAGTTTGTTGCGCCACTTCTTCCCAGCTAAAGCACTAGGGAGTGGCGAAGAGCGGGCGTTTTGGGGGACTGTTTTATGTCATTTTGACGTTCAAAAAGTGCCGATTCTCAGCCCAGTTTGAATAAATGACTTTTGATTTTGATGCCTGATGCTCATGCAATAAAAAAAATTGAGTTTGGAAAATTATGTTACAGCATGTATCAGAAAGATTTGGTCATATTAAAGGATGTGGTACAGACCAACAAACTGAACCACTTTATCCACGGGACCAACATAGTAATCGCGAAAAAGAAAATTGTCCCATACAAAGCTGCAATACCTACTCGTCCCAAATGTATGGGACTGCTGACAATTTAGTTTAGGTTTGTGCAGAGCCGTCGGCAACACTTTTAATAGGTCTTTACTTATGAAGTTGCCGCTTTACAAAATTACGAAACGAAACGAAACGAAACGAAACGTAAAACGTAATTTATGCATGGCTAGCAATAAATTCTAAATTCAAATGAATTTTGTTAAAAAAATATGGAATTCTATTTTTATATTCAGACATTTGTTTATTGATTACTGTTTTGTTTTCACTACATTTGTATCTTTTGCATCAATATGGACACGATATAAAGACAAGTAATTATTGAATACCAGTTCCGTCACGGTAGCAATGCCGCACAAACGGCTCGCAACATTAATTACGTGTACGGAGTGAACACTACAAACGAACGCACGACTCGTTATTGGTTTGAACAATTCCGACATGGAAATTTTGATCTAAAAAATATACCCCGTGTGGTCGGCCGAAAACTAAAGTCAACAACGACGAATTAAAGGCGATAGTGGAAGCTGACGATACTCAATCTACGGCTGAGTTAGCAGCAGCTTTCAGCGTTAGCATCAAAACAGTATTGGTCCATTTGCGTCAAATTGGCAAGGTAAAAAAAAACTTGATAAGTGGGTGCCTTGCGTTGCTTAACAGACACAGAAACGAACGGATTTTGAACCGCATTGTCACTTGCGATGAAAAATGGATTATTTTTGATAATCGTAAGCGGTCATCATGTTGGTTAGACCCTGGTTCAGCGCCTAGGCAATGCCCCAAACAAAAACTTACCCCTAAAAAGTCATGGTCACTGTTTGGTGGTCTAGTGCCGGTATCATCACAGATTCTTACCAAAAGGAACCAGCATTACTGCGGATGTGGACTGTGAGGAACTGGACATAATGATGGAGAAGCTCGCAAATTTTCGACCAGCCATGGTTAATCGCTCGTACCCGCTGCTCATAGAAGACAACGATCGACCTCATACGGCACAACAGACGGTCTCTAAGCTACAAGAGCTAGAATTGGAAGTTTTGCGTCATCCACCGTACTCACCAGACCCTGCGCCGACAGACTTCTTCTTTTTCCTCAATTTGGACAACTTGGCAGGGAAAAAAATTAATACCCGAGAGGCAGTACAAAATGCCTTTAAAGAGTTAGTTGGCTCCCGTACACCTGACTTCTTCAAGAAGGGTATTGCAAAATTACCACTGCACTGGCAGTGATGCATCGATAGCATGGATGCATATTTTGATTGATAGGAATAAAAAATATTGATATAAAAATGACTAACTTTCTGTATAATAAACGGCAATTTCATAGGTGAATACCTAATATTTAGCATTACCTCGCACAGGAAGTGTTTGACGACAGGAAAGTCGCCGTATCCCAGTATGCCGGTGGCAGAGCGTGCGGAGGAGTCGGTGTCGGCGTGTGCAGGACCGTCGGCTTGTTTCTTGGCGTCGGCTAGCGAGCGTTTGTAGAAGCCGTGCGTTGTTTTGTGAGTTGTGCATCTGGAGAGAAGAAGACATTAGTGAAGTACCGGAAAAAAACATACAAACATGGTTCCGTTCACAAACGTTGCAAAATTAAAGTTGTTTTCATGACTCCAGAAATGCTCCTACCTCCCCCTTTGCCTCCTGCTTTTATTCCTGCTCTCTTCCTTTGTACCTATTTTCTGTTCGTTTCTTTTTATCTGTTTATATATGTGTGTACCTACATAAATGGTTAAATAAATAATAAATAAATAAATACTCCTATCCTGAAACTTGTTTGTTGTATTGTTGTTTGTTGTATTTTAAATTTGGTCTGTTACTGACTAAAACCCACCCGTGTTCCTTCAGTTGCCTGTGCCAGGGGGCCACGGTAACCCTTTCGGACTTTCCCGCAACCCTGGCAGGCATACAACCCCCAGAACTATTATTAAATCCTTCTGTTACTGTTTGTAGACTTATGAATTGATTTAATTAAAGAAACATAAGTATATCACTGAACTGTTAAATCTATAATTATATGCATCTAATGTGCTCTTTGTTAGATATCCGACAGGGCATCCTTTATTTCTTATCGTAGTAAACTCACTGTTATTTTGCTTGTTATTTTATTATCGAGTTTTGCAAAGGCTAAACCTATTTTTAACCGACTTCACAAAAGGAAGAGGTCCTCAATTCGGTGGTATTAAAAAGAAATACCTCAGAACTCGGTTATTTATAAACCGATTTGGATTTTTTTTTATTTGAAATGTAAGGTTGACTGGTAGAAAATGCCTCAGGCATTAAGTCCGCCTTTGTACATATTTTTTTTCTATTGTGCATAAAGTTTTAATTAAAAATAAACAAATACACCTCCGGATTGGTCCCATATAAATTTGGTCAAGTTCTGATGAGTGGTTTTTGAGTCAGGTTCAATAATACGTGTTTTTTCCTCTTAGTGTATGGTGATGATGTTGTAATAACTTCCTGTCACTGTTATTTACATTGCAAGTAGTGGTATACGACTTTGTTTGGGGTAGGTACCACAACTAAAAAGTGAAAAACAAAAACTTTTTCACAAACAGACATAAAAAAAAAACACTACAAAGTGAAAAATAACTTTAATTTCGGAAGTCACTGGTTTTCTTTGTAAAAAAGTATTTTTAATAAAAATAACCCAGTATATGAATAGTTAACAAACCTGGAATAAGTGGCGAAGCTAACTTTACAGATGTGGCAAGTGAAGGGATTCTTGACTCCCTTGTGTATCGCGCGGTGCGTGTTCAAACCGCTCTCCAAATAGAACACACTAGAACAAAACAAAACTTAGTCAAAATGAGTGTATGATGGTGTATACAGGGTGACACGGTCAAGAGGTTGATGGTGTTTTACCTATTGGTAAGTAGTGGTATTGGTACTCATCATTACGAACAACTTTTACTATGGGACAAAATACTAAATCGCGAAAAAAACAATCAGCTGTTCCCTACATTTATGTTTGTACAACTCGTCAAAATGTAGGGACTAGCTGTTTTTTTTTCCACTACTGGGAGACAGGCCTCCTCTCGGTGAGAGGGACTGGGCCGTAAACCACCACGCGGGCCCAGTGCGGGTTGGTAGATGTCACATGTCTTCGATATTTTGGTTCTAGGACATGCCGGTTTCCTCACGATGTTTTCCTTCACCGGTTTGAGAGCAGTGGTGATGAAATAACTTACACAAAGTAAAGCGCCTGTCTGGGTTCGAACCTACGACCTACAACACGTAAGTCGCGGCCGTTACCACTGGGCCACCACTGCTCTCCATGATAGTGAAGTAAAAAACAAAAAACATTTGTGCAGTTCACACCCGATAAAAGTGAAACCTTAAAAAGTATTCTATCTCATCTTATCTCGCACATCAAAACCTATATATGTGTTTCTATTTTTAATGTCGCTTTTTCATTTCATCGAGTTTCAAATCACAATGGGGTTAAAGAAGTTTTCACTTCAAAAAATATTTTGTTTATTGTTCTATCGTGTTTAGATATCGATACCACGTCTGCGGAGTTTCGGTACAAATTTAATTTGACTTTGTATAGTAATAAATACTAACTCTTCACAATACTCGCAGCGGAACGCCTTCTCAATCTCGACCACTCTTATCAAAGCGCGCGCTTCATCAGCTAACTGAGACAGGAGTGGATCGCCCACTTCATTCGACACTTGGCGTTTTATCGGCTTTGATAGTTTTGGTGATTCTGGGGAGAAAACCATGTGAATTATGTAGCTAGATGAATATTGTCAAAGTAAGAAAATGTAAATAGATGTTTAGAGACGCCATCTAAGTAGATCGCAAACACAATAATGATCAAACATCAATGGACGTAATAGTATAGACAACTAGCGACATCTAGCATACGCTGTCTGAAGTGTTAGTGACGACATCGAAGATCGCAATACATTGAATACATATGAAAACATATACAAGGTGTCGTTTTGCATCCTCGTCAAATTCGAGGTGGTAACTATGCTAATGATTCTCGACACGAACCAATAATAAAATAAGTAGGTATTTTTATTATTTTTTATAATTTTCGGAAATCATGTTAAAACGCGGCCCGTGTGATACCACCCTGTAACTGTAACGCACGCACACAGCGACATAGTCGGGTGACACTGCCTACCGCATACACAACGGGGCGATTCTGTTCTTTGATTGTGGAGTATTCTGAAATACTGTTACACATAAATAGCTAAAAAAAATACTTAGTATGTATTAATTATAAAGCAGGTATCGTATTTTATTTGATTATTTATGCCTTTCATAATAGCCTCCTGAAATTTGACGAGGATACAAAACGACACGATGTATAATAAAGAAATCACGTCCTTGGGCTGAATGTGTTGAAGATATATCACCTGCATGTACTAGCACTGGCTAGATAGAAAACTGTCTAGATAAAAGTGACACATTGTTGATGCATTGTTTTTGACTCCATTCTTTTTCCACGTTGTTCTAAGATATAATTATCCTTTTACTTGTTACACCTTCCTAATTATATACTTTACACTATTTCATGTAGTTTCGCTCTACAGACCTCCCCAACAGAATGCCTATATATAAAACAGTCAACTACGGAGTAAACACGACTCGCTACCTAGACGGCACAGAGGACGATAGCCCCGCAGTCACCCCTGTCGCCTCAAGCTTGAACTGAGCGGAGGGCCCGTCGGCGTCGCCTTCAAGAATAGCTTAGCTAGGAGGTTAAGGGATAGGAAATCCCCGCAGTCACCCCTGTCACCTGAAGCTAGAACTGAGCTGAGGTAGTACCGATCTATCCATCATAAAAAAATTAGTTGGGAGTCTTTTTTCCTACGAAATGTGTGGGAAAAGTTTTCCGCGATTTCTAACTTTTCTAGTACTCAAACCTCAGTTGGTCGCACAGAGCTTTTAATCCTTATAAGAAAAAGGACCAAATGGCATAAAAAAAATGTTTTTGAAAATCGCCCATTTTCTTGCGAACTGTACCTACTTATTTTTTTTTTATCTGAATGCCGATTAAAATTTCTCAAAACATTATGGATAGTCTCTTAAGACCGTTTTCCCGCAGCTACAACGATTAAGGTTCCTACCCTTACTACCCCGTCTCAAAGGTCTAACCTGTACACCATATATATTACAGACAAAAATGTAGACATTTTTCGTAGGGTGACACAATGGGCGGTTTTCAGCCAATCTCAAAGCATTTATTTCAAACCAATTACAGGCACTTTTAAATTGTCAAGGAGTCCGTCAGTCAAAAAGATGAAGCTAGTTGCCCATTCCAAAGCTCTGAAATTTAATTTTAATTTTATGTATTAATTCTTCGTTGTAATGTATTTTTATTATTATTTATAGACTTGGTATATTGTTATTTTTATAAAATCTATGGTATAAGGTGACGAGCATGTGTAATTTAAAAGCCATAATAATTTATTTGTATAAAATTAATCGTATGAGCGTTTTGGAGGTCAATTCTGTTAGCTCGTAAGACATATTGAATAAATTAATAAAAAAAATTAAAGCGTAGTAGGTACCTATGGAGAAGAACGGGCAAGAAACTCCACGGACACTCATTTAAATCAAAATATTGTTACAAAAAATTGGTTAAATCATTCATGTTGAAATTATATATGTGAGAACGATGTAGAAAGACGTGCACGTTAAAAGCGTCCGTAATAAAAAGATAAAAACAATTATGGAATTAAAATAAGTGGTGGCAGCTAAGAGATGACCAGAACTTCGGAACTAGACCGAAGTTTGATAACATCAATAAAGTAAACTCACCAACTATCTGCACAGTATGTCTGACAAGTCCACTGGTAGGCGACAACTGTACTGCCACCTCTTCAGCTTCTTGTTTTAATTCGTTCGCAAAAGCTTCGATACATTCTGTCGATTTTGATGCGTGCTCCTGATGCAAAGATAGTTTTATTGAAAGTTAAAAAGTTTCGTTATTGCTTTTTGTGTAAACGAAATGTAATGGCTTGTGGCTAAGTAATCACAGCTGCACGGGTCGATCGATCAGGTTAAGCTACGCTTGCCGCGGTTGGTCCATGGATGGGTGACCAACTTTACATACCAAGACCCCTCCGTGCTTCAGAAAGCACGTTAAGCCGTTGGTCCCGGCTGTCATTCGTGGATCTTTGACAGTCGTTACGGGTCGTCAGAAGCCCGAAAGTCTGACAACCAGTCAAACCAAGGGGTATCGTATTACCCAGTAACTGGCTTCTAGAGGTCAGATAGGCAGTCGCTCCATGTAAAATACTGGCATTCAGCTGTATCCACATTAGTTGGAAAAAGCCTGGGCAGATGTAGATTTGATTTATTTTTCAGGCGAAAGTCGTCCACTCCTGGGCATGAGCATCGCCACATCGACCGCCACTGTGACCTTTACATACATCATAGAAATGGCGATCTTATGTTCTAGCTGACGTTCAGAATTCACTACTGTATCAGGGTAAGGTTTAAATAAATTATTAAATTTCTACTTCGACAAACACAACCCACAAACCTGTGCGTGCCGATGATCTCTAAAGGCCCTCGAGCAGACCGCACAGACGCGCACAAGCGTAGGCGTCAACTCCTCTTCGTGCGCGCGCACATGCATGCGCAAGCGCGAGCGACGTGTTAACTGCTTCAGGCATATGTGGCATTGGAAGGGTTTTATCTGGGCAATGAAATGATTAAAAGTTGAGGGGAAGTCTCAGGAAAGATATACAATGACTGAAAATAGATCGTACTCGAAAAAACGGTAATTTTGTAAGGGTTATTTATTACTCCCTTTTAGGGTGGGAAATCATCAAATTACTTCTCCCGCTCTGGGCGGAGCGGGAGGGCGTGTCAGACTCTTACTGACTAAAACCCACCCGTGTTCCTTCAGTTGCCTGTGCCAGGGGCCACGGTAACCCTCTTGGACTTTTCCGCAACCCTAGCAGGCATCGGTCCTAGCAAACCCCGTCATTGGTGCTGACATCTCTTTGAGGCGCGCGTGGAACACAACGCGCCGTCGACCCGGGCCTGGTCCTTATCGAACGGCGAGCTGCCCATTGCTCGCCGTTCGCAATACCACATATTTAAGAAGTCGTTTCTATACCATGTACCTAACCGATTAGTTATGCATTCTCACATTTTCTAGTATCCCGGGATTTATATTAAAAGTAAAAGTTATAAGCAGCTTCCATAATTTCTTAGCCAAAAAATAACTTTAGGTAAATATGCATCCGATTATGCGATCTCTGGTTATACGAGCTACCTGTTAAGATCATTGTTTCAACTTGTAGGTATTTTATGCTCGCGTGTCACAAACATAACCTCAAATTGCATCTGTCAATGTGCCACGCTGTCTTTGCAAAATCTCTGCCTGTAAGCCGTTGTGATGTGTTGAGCTTCCGCCTATCGTGTTTCCTACACCGTTTCTTGGTCGCTAAAGGGGAATGAAGCTGGGCAGATCGCATGTGGCTTACTGCTTTCGCACCGCAAACGCGCCTTCCAGGGTTCTACGTCCAGTCTGAGAGCGTATCTACATATCGCACGCTTAGAACATAAATGGCACTATACGAAAATGTCCATTTTTCGGTATGGACGTTTTAAGTTTTTTTAGTTATTGTATGGGTGATATGGAATTAAAAAAATATAAATAAAGCTGTTCAGAACAGAACGAATTATCAGGATGTCATAACAAAAACATTATTAGATAATAAGAATTTCTAAGAAAGCATTGGGGGTGTGTCATGTCCGCGCAAGGTAATTCATGATTAAAGGGAGAAATAAAGGGAGAAATAAAAACAATACAATTACTGAAATAATAAAGAATACAATTTATTTGGCACACGCTCACAGTTTTAGGTGAAAACTACCACAAATACTGCAGCGTGCACATTGGAGCAGTGAGCAGATATTATCTGCTCACTGCTCCAATGTGCACGCTGCTCCTAACCGCGTACTGCACGCGTGGCTGAACTGCGCGCTACTGGCGTGCTACGGCCTGCTTCCAACGCACGCTAACTCCGGCCTTTCGAAGACCCGACCTGACTGTAACTGAACCTTTTTTTTTTTTTGTTTCCGGGGTGGAAAATCCTCATGGATGTCCACCGCCCTGGGGCGGGCGGCGGGGTCTGTCAGACTCTTACTGACTAAAAACCACCCCGGTGTTCCATGTCACACCTACGCCGGGGGTCGCGGGAACGTACGATCCTTCCGCAACCCCCGACTGGTGCCGGCCCGCCACTGCGGGCCTCTTCGGGTCTGGGGGGGGGGAGTGAGGTGTTTGACTCCCCCCGCGACGTCTAAGAGGGGCGCGCGTGGAACACTACGCGCCGCCACCTCGGGTCCTGATGTGTGGGGGGCGACGGACGTCCCCGAGTCCGGCGCCCCTGGACCCATTTAGGGGGGCTGGAAGAGGGCGTTGTCCACCCTCCGCCGACGCCCGGTGCGCCTTCTGCGGGCCGGGTGAGAGGACGAGATCTCCCTCTCCCTTTCCGCAGCCTCCTTCTGCGAGACGACTGTCTCGCAGAAGGAAACCACCGCGTCCCAGGACTCGTCGCTGCCGACCATCGACTCAACTACGGCCGGCAGCGACAAGTCACTGCCTACTTCTGAGATGAGGGCACGGCGCGGCTCCTCCCAAGGACTCTAGCTGAGCCTGTGCTGACTAGCCCCTCTACGTCTCAAGCTACCAAGGACGGTACCCTTCGTACCTTAAAGTGCGAGTTCTAAGATCTATCAGACGACCCGACGACCTAGCCGTGTTCTACTATAATTATACGTATGAAGGTAACTAGCTCGTTTTCTTTCTCTCTCTCTCTCTCTCTAACCTAATCGTTGACGGCCTGCGCAGTCTACCTGCAAAGCCCTAGCCGTTACAAATTCAGTTAACAGAACGGCTTTTCACAAAATTCCTTTTGATAACCGTCTTTCATTCATTTTCTCACTTAGCTAAATACATGTTTACATAAGACCATTATTTTTACAAATTGTTACCTGCAAATGTGTGACTCCATGTTCATCTAAGGTCTGTTTGTCCAAAAACCGCTTGTTACATGTGACGCACACGTATCTTCGCGTGTCTGTGTGCGTACGACTGTGTTTTGTTAGGGTTGCCCTGAGAAATAAATGTCTGAATTTATTTATTTATTTAATACTTTAAGCAGACAAATGTACAGAGGCAGACTTAATGCCATAGGCATTTTCTACCAGTCAACCTTTGTAATTTGACAAACAGTGGTAGAAAATCAGTTTTGTTTTTTTGTGCGTATCCAAAACATTTTTATTTTTTTGTTATTATCAATGAAGTCACGCATGTTTGTTTCGAAGTGAAACTGTAAATTCACACACGGTCAATATCGAGCCATTACCCCATAGTTTAGGGATGTATGGTACGCCTTTATTTTAGGCCTATCGTTACCTGAGGAAGAAAGTCTTCTCGCAGCTCTCGGCAGGGCACTGCCTTCTGTTGGTCATGACCCTCTGCCAACCCTTCACACCATACAAGCGTGATGTTACCAGTTCCTACCTGAGGAAGAAAGTGTTCCCGCATCCCTCGACGGGACACTGCCACCTCCTCTGTTAGGCATGACCCTCTGCCAACCCTTCACACCATACAAGCGTGATGTTACCAGTTCCTACCTGAGGAAGAAAGTCTTTCCGCATCCCTCGACGGGACACTGCCACCTCTTGTGCTTGTCATGCTGAAAGTGCACGTGGTCGAAGAGCTCCGTCTCAGTGGCGAAGGTGGCGTTGTCGCACTCGGAGCAGGAGTAGCGCCCGTCTGACTTGGCTTGGTTTGATGTTTCATGGAATTGCCTTGAAAGAGTGGGTACATGCTTTAGAGATGGTTTATGCGTTTGTCCTCCCCCTTTCCCCACGGGCCATCGGCTGGCGATGCCCCTGTGACAGGCCTACACTCCCATAAATATTTTGTAAAAGTGTATATAATTTGAAAACTTAGCCTGTCGAGGCTAAAGAAGGCCATACAACATGCTGCCTATCAAGTAGAACTGACCGTGTGCCGGCATGAATTGGCATGTCAGTTAGTTATACTTGTCGGCACAATATAATAATAATAATAATATAATGATAATATGAGACATCCACACAAGGTCTTCAGGTCCCGAACTAGATAGAACCTGTACTACGGTAACCTGATGACTGATATACATACTTATATACTTATAAACAATCGAATTTAAATTCTTTTGGCTTGATCAAGCCGATTGGAGAGATGTTACGGAAGTCGTTTTACCGGAACCGGAATCGGAGGTTTTAAATTTCATTGATCGGAATCGGAACCGTTATCGGAACCGAAACCGAAACCGGGGCGGAAATAGAAGAAAGATGTGTTAAGGGAAGGCTTAATGAAACAATAGAAATATGATTCAGTCTCTTTAATTAGTCTCTAATCTCTATAATCAGTATCTTTAATAATTTAAATATTAGCAATAATATAATGTAATCCTAAAACTGGTAAATTATACTTAATAAACAGTAATTTTGCTGCTTTATCTCCATCCAATCTATTTCGTAACAGATCATAAATAAGGCCAGCGCCACTAAAAAGTTGTTCACTTTCCACTGAGCCTGGTGCTGAGCTTAATTTAACGAACTTACTAACGTCTAACATCCACAAACAAAACAATAAACTGAGACTTCGCATTACCCTGGCGAGAAGTGAAAACCTGTTTGTAGGCGCTCAGGTCACGTGTATCGCTGCGTTTCGAATTTCGGTATAACTCCGATTCAAAATTATCGGAACCGAAATCGGAATCGGAGGTGTAAAATCAATCGGAAGTTCCGACTTTTCGGAATCGGAACCAAAGCTCCGTAACATCCCTGTGATCATGCCGTTTGAACCGTATATGGCGGTCACGCGATCGTCAGGTGCAGTTCAGTTGAGTCAAGATTTTAAATTTATTTATTATTAATTTTGTATGAGAAAACTGATTCCTTTTCATTAACCACCACCGTTTGCACCACTCCGCACAATCTTTTATTTTTTTTTGTTTCTTTATGACGAGTAAAATGCCCAATGAGCGTCACCGGTGACGCTATGGCTTCAACTGAATTTTGTTTTAATTTAATTTCAATTTTGTTCTTACATTGTTTTTGTTTTTTTATTTATTTTTGTAACGTGAATACTGTGTTTTTTTTTCTTCTATTTTGTTGTGAATGCTGTGCACGTATGTGATTGACGTAAACACTAGTCCATGTCTCTGTTCTCTGTTATTTGTAAATGTTTGTGTTTGTGTTGTTGATGTGCCTTAATAATAATAATAAGTAATAAATAAATAAACTGAACGTGGCTGCCGAGTGGACAGTTTAAATTGATCGATTATAGTGTATTTGGACGAAATGCAGATTGGATCAAGCCTGCACCATTATGTCGAATTGACGACATAGGCAGCATGGTGTATGGCCTCCTTAATGCCCATCAGCAGTTGACTGCTTTAGGCTTATTATTTCTACCACAAAGTTTTCTTGAAGGATGTTATGAATCAAACAATGGTAGGTGGTCACCACCCCGACTTTACCCGCCCGCCGGCCACTACCCCAGCATTACAGGTGCAGTTTGTGCTAGCTAGACCAAACCTGGAGCCATAGAGGTCCAGCTCTCGCCTGATAAGACATGCACAGACTTGTAAAGACGGTGAAATAAACAAGCATACAAATTAGAAAACTTGCAACATGTACTTTGAAGCAATGCTGTGATTAGTTTAGAAGTCAAGTCTCTGACAAGAGAACGCTCTTCTGACGTGTGACTTAAGTTCACTACGTCTCTGTCTGTCCATTAATGCGTTTATAACGCTAGAATCACCCGACATACCTCATTTCTTTTATAATACACAGATATTTTTGTATTTCACAAGAGTAAAGGATGGGGCAGGACTGTTTAAAATATACTTACATATGAAACTTAAGTCGAACTTTGGACGTGAAGGACTCGTTACAGTTGTGGCAGGTCAATACCTGAGGGTTGGAGGTCGGTTCTCGACTGCGGCGTTTTCTCGGACGCTGCAATATAAATAAGACGTGTTTATAAAACATTTCATTACAAAACAGGGAGGACGCCTTACAACGAGTTTAGGAGTCCAGAGTATTTAAATATTGACCTTTGTATTAAGCTTTTTATGTTTTCGTTTTTTGTCACACATACAAGGTTAGTCCTGTTGTCTAGTATGGATCAGACTGTTGGGTCATAAAACGGATGAATGAAAGGCAATTGAGACGAGAATTCTAAGAGAGATGTGTGGTGTTAAGCGAATGAATGGAATAATAAATAAGTATACAGGATTTCAGAGACATCAACGCGCAAGATGTAACTTCGAATTCAGCACACGATTCTAGACCCCTATGTTAAAATACCGAACACCGGGAATGGTACGCAGTACCTACTACTCAGTACTTAAATTTTGACCTTATGTGTGTATGTATGTGTACTAGTAAGGTTGAGGATTTGAATTAAACAACCAAACTGTATACTGATCTAAAGTTGACAATATATTTACTAAAATTCATTGAACCCCAACCAAATCGTTGTAACGAAACCATAGCGAGTTATAATTCGACGCCAACGCCATCTAGTTACGTCGTGTACAACTTTGGAACAAATACAATGTATTTTGTTGAACGTTTATTTGAACGTTCAAATGCAAGTCGCAATCTCATCTCAGCGACAATCAATGTCAAAAACTTGTCCAAAAGTGTATGTAAATTGATTGTATTTTTGACAGATTGATACTGAGATCAGACTGTGAATGTTCTTAAAATTACGGGAATTGCCCCTCTGATGAGCGGCGTTTGATCATGCATGATCATTAACACCCTAGCTTCACAGAAAAGTGCCTACCTACCTACGCGGTCAAAATGTATGGAGCAGCAATTTTTTATTTTAATAACCGACGAAAAATTTCAACGCAGAGGGATTCAGAATCATGTGATTCTGAACCCTCCTGCGTTGAAATCTTTCTGAATCCATCCATCCACCCTGTATAAGAAGAAGTCTGAAAGTGACAGCTGTGACTGAAAAGTTGTTTGGAAATCGTTTGTAGTATGGGCATGTGAATGCGGAGGAATGAGGAAAATGTCGTCGAAGAAAGTTTTGAGTGTGAATGTGAAAGGCTATAAGAATAGGGGAAGACCAAACAAGTCCCTGCCAGCCTGTATAGTCGGATGAACACCAACATTATATCACAATTAATAGCAGATGGCGCTGAACTCGTAGCCAAATTTTGGGCCGACTCAATTTAGATTGCCATCGATACGCTGAGAGGAAGAATAGCAACATGGGTCTTTTAGCATTGCTTCGCGAGGTTCCTGCTCCGGGTAAAGCGGGAGGAAACGCCCGGGTGTCACCATTGTGTGGATCGCCCGGAAGACACGGTGGAGCATACGGTAGAGGTCTGCCCGGCTTGGGCGGAACACCGCCGTGTCCTCGTGGAGGCGATTGGCGGATGGCGATCTCTCACGTCCGACCCTGGTCCAGGCCATGGTACGGAGCGAGAGGGCATGGGAAGCCGTCACCTCCTTCTGCGAAGCAGTGATGCTCACGACGGAGGAGGCGGAACGCGTGAGGGAGAGGCAAAATTCGCGCCCTCACGCCCCTAGTCGCCGCAGGAGACGCCCAGGGCGTCGGGAATCCCAGGCCGATTCCCGGCTACCGTAAGCGCGGGCTTGCGGACGGCGAGCAATGGGTAGCTCGCCGTCCGTTAAGGACCAGGCCCGGGTCGACGGCGCGTTGTGTTCCACGCGCGCCTCAAACCGATGCCTGCCAGGGCTGCGGGAAAGTCCGAAAGGGTTACCGTGGACCCTGGCACAGGCAATTGAAGGAACACGGGTGGGTTTTAGTCAGTAAGAGTCTGACACGCCCTCCCGCTCCGCCCAGAGCGGGAGAAGTTATTTGATGATTTCACACCCTCAAAACAAAAAGGCTCTTTTAACTGGCGAAATGTGGGTTTAGGTAATCAGTTTATAATGTTCCCACTGCTGGGATACAAAAGTCGTCTCTTCGAGAGGGAGTGGGCCGTAATAGAATAGAATACTCTTTAATATGTACACCATAAAAATTACAGATATAAATGTAGAATTTTTACATAGGGTGACACAATGGGCGGTCTTATCGCTAAAAGCGATATTTTCCAGACAACCTTCGGATGGATTAAAGGGAGAAGGAGAGATAATACTGCAGGTAGTCAGTGGTGTATCATTTACATATAGAATAAATACATACACACATAAAACAAATACTCCGTAATCCACCACGCGGGCCCAGTGCGGGTTGGTAGATGTCGCATGTCTTCGAATTTTTGGTTCTAGGACATGCCGGATTCCTCACGCTGAAATGATCCTTTTTGGCGCAGCCGTGAGACACACACTATTGTTGTTAAACCATTATTTTCACTTTTTATTTTGTTATTTGTATTCTGTGTTTCACGAACTGTGTCCAAATAAACGTTATTCTTTCTTTCTTTCACGATGTTTTCCTTAAAAGTTTTGAGAGCAGTGGTGATGAAATAATTTACACAAAATAAAGCGCCTGCCTGGCCGTCCGAACCCACGACCTACGACTCGTGGGGGCCGTTATCACTGGGCCACCACTGCCCACCAATAACAATACATGACGAATATTATGTTTTGTTTACTTACAATATTTGTGGTACTTACCAAAGTGAGAAGATCACTGTCTATTGCCGTATCAGCTGGTCGAGGGCGTCCCTGAGCTCTCTGTGACAAAATAATAAAGTATTCTAGCATCGATCTATTTGAATACTTAATTATTTTTTTGTTGTGTTTGTAATTGTCAGGACAAGATTTGTATGAAAAAAATTTTTTTGATCATCCAACGGGAAAGTCGGAAATTTTGATGTTATTTTTGTATGAAATTCACTCCGGGCGACACCGGGCACGAACAGCTTATTTACAATAAAAGGGATGCTACAAAATGTATGTTTTAGTTTTGACCAAAAAAAATATGTTTTTATAAACTCATTTTAAGTATCTACAGCTGGGGGACATATTTATAGAAGAACAGGAAAGAAATGAGCATACGTACCTTCAAGAAGTCTTCCTCAGTAGGTATACATATAAGGTTGTCCTTGGACTTCCGCTTCCTGTTGCGTCTTCTACAGCGATGGCTTGACAGGCCATCTGCGTTCGCAAATATTAGACTGTGTGCCCGGAAAAAAAATATATAAGTGCCTAGGTGTCAAGAATTATAAACGCCGGGAGGGGCCTCCCTGGAAGAACATATGAACTTTACACCTTGTTCCGCGTACCTCTACGCGGAACAAGGTGTAAAGTTCACTCATACCTCCAAAAAAAAGGGAGGATCCTCCGACCAGACGGGTGTCGTGTCTGGTGGGCAACTGCCCGACGATTGATGTCGGGAAGTTGTATATAATTATGCTAGTCGCGTGGTAAACTCTGCTTGCGCGATGCAGAATTTGCGTGACGTAGGTATGACGCGCAGCTCGCATGTGGTGATGTAGATACCGCTACAGACATACAGGGTGTTTTTGACAGCCCTCCACAAAAACACAGGATTGATTCAGCTCCTTATTCTGAATCATATCCCACTGGAAATTTTCTCAGGAAAAAATAAATTATGCCGTAACGTAACGTAATAAAAGACGCGGCCCAGGTGCGCCGGGGAGCGCGCGGGGGGCGGGGGCGCTGCCGTCCGCTACGTGCGTTTTGCCACGGTAACGATACATTGCGTGTGAGGTAAGTGATCACGATGTCCCCCCATAAAACAAATCTGGTTTTTTGGATTCCCTTAATGTTCCTGAAAGAATTTCATGTACCGGTCATCTTAATATGATGTACTGAAGCCACCCTATCAGTTTGCGGAGGGCTGTCAAAAACACACTGTATAGTGACCTTATTGGTAATGTTGTTATCAAAGAAACTTCTAAATGGCCATCCATTTCATATTGTTTAAGAACACTGTTTATATTAGCTGTAAGTTTCCCGAATATAATAAAATAAAATATTCTTTAGAAACGTCAGGTGCGTAGTACGCACGGCTACAGATCAAGCTATACATTTCCAGTATAAGCTGATCTCGCATTGTATAAGATTCCCTGACAATGAGAGGTCAGTGTAAACTGGACATGTATAGCTTGATGTGTAGCCGTGAGTACCTACTCGCAACCGGCGTGCGTGTATGACCAGATGTATGAACGTAAACGAAGCAAAAGGAGTATTTAAGGATCGTAGCAGGTGGCGTTCTGAAGTTTCTGCCTACCCCAATGGGAAGAAGGCGTGAGTTTATGTATGTAGATGTATGTATCGAGCTTTAGAAAGACTGTTACACAGTATATTTATCTCACGAAGCGACGCGCGCTTTACTTGTGGTTATTCCCAAGTGTACAAACACGCTGTGAATGTGTGTGTAAGCGCAGTAGCTCTCGGTACCGTCCGAGACAATGGCGAATTCGGAAGTGTGTGTGTGTGTGTGTTATATGCTGACGCTACTCGTTTTACACACACATTCACAGCGTGTCTGTACACTTGGTTACCACAAGTGAAGCGCGCGCCGATTCGTGAGATAAAAATACTATAGTTGAGTATACTAGAGTTGCAAAGATGAAGCTCTATGAAGACGAATTTTTTCTGATACTCGATGTAGGTATCATATAACGGCCGCAAAGGTACCGCACAATATTGTACAAGCATAATATAGATAAAGATAGATAGATTAATCATTTATATTTAGTGCACACAAAAGAGACGTGTGACCTCTGAGTTTGTTTTGGTCTTTTTTCTCAGAGAAGTCGGTTAGTCATTTCTTTTTGACGTAGTTAAAACTCAGCGTAACGACTGTTTACGCTGAGTACGCAAATGCGTACTGCAGATGACGGCAGAACTTCCAGTACGAAATCTTTCACAAATCTTCCTTATAGACATGTTAAAGTCTCTAAGATCCTTTTCAAATGACAAACGCACCACTCGCCTATTTCCTCAAATCATTAACAGTGTTTTTCTTATAACAGTGCAGTGCAGTGTTTTCAGTGGTAATCATCAGCGATCGTTTTTGTACAATGCGACAAAAACTATCGCTGACGATTGAATACCTACTTATAATGATGATGATAATCGAGGTCGAAGAACCTATATTATAACAATGACAATTGCCTATAGGTTTATAACCGACTCCAAAAAAGGAGGAGGTTCTCAAGGCAATTGATCTATTTTTTTAGTTTTCTTCCACATAACTCAGTTGTTTAACCGATTTGGGAAATTAATTTTTTTTATTTGAAAGGATTTATTTCCAGATTGGTCCCATATTTAAAATTTGGTCAAGTTCTGATGAGTGGTTTTTGAGTCAGCTTCAATAAGGGGGCGTCCATAAATTACGTGAGGTGTTTAAGGGGGGGAGGGGGTTGAGTCAAATCTCATCTAATCTTTCGTTGGAGAGAGGGGGGGTCTCGGCAAATATCACGCAATTTTTTTTTTAATGGAAACAATAAAAAATTATACTATTTTGGTCCATTTAATCCAGATTGTACATGCTTAAGATTTAATCTTAAGCGTAACCTCACGGATTGTCACAAGACGAGCTAATGAGTTACTGTGCGCAAGCGCCAACGGCTTAGAGTGGCTAGATCAGAACGAAGTTGAAGGAGCAGATGATTTTACTGAAAATCATATGGACATGTTGGTTCCAATAGTCTCTCTTGAGACCGCGCATGATTCTCCATGGACTGAATTAGAGTAGATATTCTTTTTTTAATCACCGTACTTACGATTTGAGTATTCTATTGTTAAATTTTTATTACACTTCTAATTAAACTCTCAGCAATATTGATTACTAGTCTTAACTAGTAAATAAAAGCACGAAGCAATTTTTTTTTTCTTTTTACAATAACAATCCAACGCGTTTACGTAAGAAACCCACATTTTGAAAAATCTCACGTGAGTTTGGGGGATGGGGAAGGGGGTTAAATAAAATCTCACGACATCTCACCAGGAGGGGAGGGAGGGACAGAAAATTTAAAAAAACACCTCACGTAATTTATGGACGCCCCCTAATACGTATTTTTTCCTCTTAGTATATGTTGCAATAACTTCCTGTCACTGTTATTTACATTGCAAGTAGTGGTAGGTATACAACTTTGTTTGGGGTAGGTACCACAACTAAAAAGTGAAAAATAACTTTAATTTCGGAATTCAGTGGCAATAAACGAAAATACAAAACCAGAGGCACCGACTTCCGAAATTACAGTAATCTTTCAATTAGTAGTGTATTTTTTGGAAACAGGTGTTTAACCGTTTGTTTGTATTTGCTTGCACGCACGTGATGCTGTAGTGATTTTTCTTGTGATTTGCATAGAAAAGTTCCTTTTTTACTCTGCCGACCCTACCTTCGTAATAAAGTGCAACCTAGCATTTAGATCAATTATATGTAAGTAATCGTTATTCCATACAATTGTTTGTGAAGTTAGTTTTGAGATCAGTCTTCAGTTTTTTTACACTGTTTTTCTGTAATTAAAATAATTGTAATAAATAACGGTTGGCGCAGTGGTTAAGCGATTGACTGCTGCGTTACGTGTCGTGGGTTCGATCCCCGCACGGAACAAATATTTGTATGACCTGCAAGTAGTTGTTCCGGGTCTGGCCGTTTCTGTATGTGAGTTTAAATGTTTGTAAGCGCACCCACGATACAGGAGAAATTCCTAGTGTGGGGCAACGTTTAAAAAAAAAATCCCGATCGACGAAAGCTAATTACGTGTTTACGAGGCTTTTTTATTAACCAATTGATATACCTAAATAAATATGATTTTATCAGACCAAAGCACAATTAAATGATAACTAAGTACCTACATGAAAGATCGAACGATAATGATACTAATGAAAATGAAAATTATTAGATTTCTTTCAGGAGGTGAAAGTAGATACATGTACGTAGTACGTGTGTTAATGTGTGTTTCTTCTTAATATATAAGAAAGATTGACTTACCCGCAATTAAAACATTTTGGTGTCTTTTCAGATTCACCATCTTGCCCATCTTCTTTAACCTGAAATGAATAATAATCTTGAATATGAATCGCCTTGTAAAAAAGCCGCCATCGAGGTCGACCGTGGTGAAGATGGTGTGACAACGAGCTGCACCCTAATTGCGTAATACACTTCCAATCACAATCCGAGAGTTTCGAAGGATATTGCTAATCCATTGCTTCTTAAGTTAGAAAAATTCGCCTGCTAAACAACGTAAATAACGCAATGAACGTGGCAGAACTGTCAAAATTAAAGACAGCGATCAATTGTCATTTTATACAAGGTGTTGTTTTGCATCCTCGTCAAATTCGAGGAGGTAACTATGCTAATGATTCTCGACACGAATCAATAATAAAATAAGTAGGTATTTATTTTTATTTTTAGTATTTTTCGGCTATCGGCATGTGTAGGGCCCGTGTGATACCGCCCTGTAACTGCGCTGTAACTGTAACGCATGCACACAGCGACATAGTCGTACGACACTGCCTACCGCATACGCAACGGGGCGATTTTGTTCTTTGAAAGTGGAGTATTCTGAAATACTGTCAAACTTAAATACCTAAAAAAACAAGTATGTATTAATTATGGAGCAGGATCGTAATTTTATTTGATTATTTATGTCTTTCATAACAGCCTCCTGAAATTTGACGAGGATGCAAAACAACACGTTGTATGTGTTACGCAATTAGGCCGCTGGACATGTTTGCAGGGCAGACGCGGCAGAGGTTACTCCAACATACATAGATAGATAGCATGAAAAACATAACCCTCCCTTCGCTGTCACCCAGTCGGGTTTAAGTATGTGTGACAGTCAAAACTCTTAAGCGGTTCAAACCCTCTTTGCAATTAGCATTATCAGCCCATCACGTTCCCACTTGACTGCTGGGATACAAAATTGCACTCATATATTCGTGTATTCCACATGTCGCACTATGTGGATAATCCCTGTGAAGGGTGGACCAGTTCAAATATCTGGGCCACTGGGTCACTGAAGATCTTAGACATTTGTGAAAAGGAGCGTAGGTGGCTGGCTGTCTTTTGTAACATGCTGGCCCGCAGGTTTGCGCGATGTACGAGAGTCCTTCAGTCCTTCTACACGTGCAGCCTGTGGGTCAGCTTCACTCAGCGGGCATACAACGACCTACGCGTTCAATACAATAATGCACTGAGAGTACTGTTGCGGCTGCCGTGGCGTTGTAGTGCATCAGGGATGTCTGCGGATAATAATATTAATGGTTTTGCCGCCATTATTAGAAATAGATGTGCATCCCTGATGACGCGTGTTCGCGGCAGCACCAACAGTATTCTCAGTGTGTTCACAGATCGGTGGGATTTCCCGATGTTGCGGAGGTGGATGCAGCTCCACGCTGAATTTTAATTGTATATATATCTGTGTCAGTAACCTACTAACACTAGAAATGAAGTAAATTGTTACTAATCCTATGGACTCCGGTCTGAAATAAAAGTGTTCTATTCTATAGCGGGTGAGTGTCTAAAAGTCGGGTAGCATGTAAATTGTTCAGCGATATTGAACCATGTGTCGTACACCTATTAGTGTCAAGTTGACCTGCCCAGCAAAAGGCTATGGCCCTGGTTTCTAACCTTGGCACTACAGAGTAGTTTCTGCAGCTCCTGAGTGGCTTCGGCATCAGCAGTCTGAACGATCCAGATCTCATCCTCACTGCTGTCCACGCATTCTTGCTTTACCTCCGTTTTTATGATGGGTGGCTCCGTCTGTGTGTTTAGGTAGTAATTCTTTATGTATTTCAATGAATTTGGTCTACCTCATTCATTGAAATACAAATAATAATTATGCAATAAAATTATAATTGGTGCACCACCGATCACTAAATTATTTATATTTAGTACTAAGACGTATTTAAAACATCATTTTGTCACTATCATCTTCAAGCTTCGATCAACAATACTGACTAGATATCAGGTCGGCGCAAGAAATACGTCTCGGTAAATAACAGCGCACTTGAGACGTGAGCTCTTATTTTGTTTAGTTCGCTTGAAACATAGCCAATGTAAACACGACTTTATTACTAGGAGCCATGGTTGTAATTAGGTGGAACTTAAAAACTGTTTCTGAACCGGACAGCATTTAGCATTTTTTTTTTAGCTTCAATTTTGTACGTGACCCGTTATCTAGTCGGTATTGTTGATCGAAGTCTTCAAGCGACTGACAAAATCAGAACGATGTTTTAAATTCGTTAATCGTTAAATGTGTTTTTAGTGATTCGTGGCTAAAATTCTATATAGCTATGTACTACTTATTAATTTATTTAATACCTACAATTTTTTTTTATGACGAAAGTTTGTATTATCTATAGATTGTGAAGATGTCTACTTACATGATCAAAAATGTATTCTAAATGAAGTAAAGTGATTCAAACCAAATGATTATTTCATAGCTCAGTGGTCAAAATATAATCACTAAATGAGAAAAATCTAGGATATTTTATGGACTATTGAAGATTTTTATTACTAGTTTATTCAGAATTTAAATGAAATTGAACATTAATAACAACATAACTAATTAATTAATAAGTCTTTCAAAGATGAACTACATAGAAGATTGACAGTTGTCTATAACTAACCACCTCAGTATTAGAATCGGCCTTAATTTCTTCTGACTTTTCATCCTCTAAAATGTTGATAAAAAAAGTACATTATTAAAGAATACGAAACTAATGGGAGAAGGCTAGTAGATCAGTCAACAAATGGCCCAAAAGGGTGTTGAGTGCATGAGCAGGGACTCAAGCGATTCCTTCAGAAACTTGTCCAGGGTGCTTAGGAAGTGAACATACTAGAAGTCCTGACGTCTAGGAGGTGAGCCGGAGTGTACCCTTCTGTGTATTCTTCTGAAGCTTTGTCTGTTGTAAGGAGATGAACTTGACTTTTGCTGGTGAGATTGGACAAAAATGTCCTTGTTTTACTGATATCGATGTGTTCCATGACAAATTGATTTCAGCCGACCTCCTCAGTCTGTTTCGTCGCCTCTGTTCTTGAGACTTCGTACTGTTGGCTGAGTTTGCGTACCCATCAAATACACACATCAAAAGTGTCTAGGGATCAAGCATTTTTATGCGGATTTCTTGAGATTAAGATGTGGCTTTGTAATAAATTTATGATTTTATAAATTTATATGGATCCTTTTTGGTGCATTTCATAATTTGAATCAGGAACTGTGAATCAAATTCGAGTAAAAGATGAAAATCAGCTGTCAATATTTTCCCTATAAAAACATACAACGCATTGAAGACATTATTAGTGCTACTGTTTCCTACTACTGATTAAAACCAACGTTATTATGGAGCGGCGACGTCATTTAAGCAGGGAAGAAATGCTCAGAGCCGTGGGAATGATAGAAGCTGGTTCCCGGCAACGTACTGTGGCTTTAGCTCTGAATACAAGTCAGAGTGTTATCAGTCGACTTTGGACACGTTACCGAAGCACTGGTACCGTGGCTGAGCGCCATGGAGGACGGTATCGCTGCACCACACGGAGACAAGACCGATACATTCAAATCTTAACTCGAAGAGCTCCAACAATAACCGCCATGATGTTAGCCGTGAGGCTTCATCACTCTTCAGGGAACTTAATTAGCGACCAAACAGTCAGAAACCGCTTGCATGAAGTGAACCTTCATTCCCGAAGACCGCTACGGGTACCACCTATAGCAATGCACAATCGTAGGATTCGATATCAATGGGCTCTTGAACACAGAAATTGGGCAGAAGAACAATGGCGTTTCGTGTGCTTTTCTGATGAGTCTCGTTTTGGTATGAGACCGGATACAAGACGTATACGACACTGGAGAACCCCTGGACGCCAACAGCGATTAAAATCCTGCCAGGAAGTCCATCCTTATAGTGGTGGAACCATCATGGTATGGGCGGGTATTTGGATCGGCGGAAGAACTGAGTTGATTTGGATCAGAGGCAACCTCAACGCTCAAATTTATGCTGAGACGATTGTATCAGACGTCATCGTTCCTCTACAAGTGCAAATCGGTCCCTTATTTCAGTTAATGCATGATAATGCACGACCGCACACCGCAAGAGTTGTAAGACAGACTCTCGCCGCAGCTAACATCAATGTCCTGCCCTGGCCTGCTCAGTCGCCAGACTTGAACCCGATTGAGCATGCATGGGATATGCTACAGAGAAGAGCTCTGCCGAATATGGAGGGTATCCAGTCGCAAGAAGACCTTTTTTTGTTGTTGCAACGAACATGGGCGGCCATTCCACAGCGTGATTTGGATGAACTCATTTTGAGTATGCCAAACCGATGTTCTTGTGTTGTTAGTGTTCGCGGTAGAAACACGGATTATTAATTGTTTAAGTTACCCAATAAAATTTTAAAGAAAACTGTTATTTCAGTCTTTTTTTCGAACTTTTGTGTTAGTGGTTCAAATGTCAAAAATCCCTTTATTAGGAAAATGGCAAATTTCTTTATTAATGCAAAGGTGACTTGGTTTATCGTTACTGTGACAAACGAAAACACTTTATTTTATGAATCCTTAAAGAAAATTTTAATTAATATCAATCAGGAGAAAAGTTATTGCAAAAATATATGTTGATCCCTAGACACTTTTGATGTGTGTATTAAGCCTGACATCACCTCCCTCCCACCAACTGAGTGCGCAGCTAAACAGCATTTCAAGCGCACCTACCACCAAGTGCAGTAGTGGCTCGGTAATGAGCTGGCCCCTTTAAGAGTAGGGGAAGGGACGTGTAGGAGACACCCTGGTCCCAATAACAACAGAAAATTCACCAGCACCGGAAGAACTGCTGAAATAGACATTTTGCCGCTGCACCAAGGATTTTGGTAGTGGCAAATGTGGAAAGCAATGCTGAACTGGTCTGCGGCGTGCCTCCACTGCCAAGGGAAATGCCTCAACGGCGTGTCTGTTGACGAGGACGACGATGAAGACGACGTAGAGCTCCTTCAGCAAGAACCACCCACCACTGAGGATGAGGATGCCATGGAGAAAGAACCCTTGCCAGGATTCTCACGGCCCAAGAGGATGTAAACGTAATTGGCGTATGTATATAATATAGGTAATAGTTTAGACGACATGAAGGAATATTTGGTAGAAATCTTTTATTCGAAAATTTACATCTTCCGGAGCGTGAATTTAGCTCGAAAACGGTTGGAAATTCCGAAAAAGTGTACAGAATAAAAGTTGTAGAGAATTTTATGAGCTTCCATTTAGTATCCAGAATACTTTTGGCTACGACGCCTTGTTTTTGAGACATAAGCGAAAATCCCAAAAGTGAACAGGTGCCCCCCCACTTCAGCTCATCTGCTAGACGTCAGGACTTTTAACATGTTCACTCTCTAAGCACCCTGAACAAGTTTCTGAAGGAATCGCTTAGGTCCCTGCTCACGCACTCTACAGCATCTTTAAGAACTGGACTATAGGCAGGTAATATTCTTAATACCTTTTCTATCGCCATCTCCCTTTTTACTAGAACTTCTCGTGCGAGTCGCAATGGGTGATGGCACTTTAGCAGATGATGATGCTTTTGTTTCTTCATCATCTAAATAGATAAAAGTTAATACTACTATCAATCGAAAATTGTTTTAAAGGTAAATTTGGTGGCAGAAATAAATGTATAGTCAAAAGCAAAATATCGTTGTGATCTTGTTCTCGTAACTGTAATTATCTACGAACAACAAAAGTCGAGCGGAACTCCGCTATGACAAAACTGAGCCCCGTTTATGTGTGAATATATTTATGTGCGAGTGTGGCCGTTTGCGCGCGTAATGGCCGAGCGTCTCGTGACGCGTCGGCCGACTAATGTTGGAATGTGTGCGTTTAGCGGCCTGTACGAACAACGATCTGACCGACTTGAGTGACACAGTTTTTTGCTAGCGAGAATCCGTCCGACTTCTTTTGTTTCTCCATGTCTATAGTCTTCATTTATTTTCGTTGCTTATATATTTAGAATGTATGTATTTTTGTATCTACTGTTTAGGATTGTACGTATAAATTTTTGTATCTATTTTAGTGTATTCTTTACTTATTATTTGCACCAACGACAGCCCCATTTTATGTCCAGGCAAATCACTGTCCATTCCAAGGTTGCCTGGAAGAGATCGCAGAAAGCGATACGGCCACCCATTGTATACTTTCCAGTGTTTGATTTTTTTTCTGTTATGAATTTTTGTGGTGTACTTACTTACATTAAAGTATAATAAGTATATAAATAAAATAAATAAATATTTTATGTCACATAAACCTACATGGGCACTTATAAAACTCGTCCCAATAGGTTGTTTCCTATGTAGAAGAGCCGGCAAGAAACTCCACGATTACTCTTTTAAAAATAATTGGCTGTTACAATACTTCCAAATAACAGTGTAAAGGCGCCATCCAACAGGCGCGACGCGACACAAAGGCACCGCCTATCGCGCGACGTCCGGTGCCTTTGTGTCGCGTGCGATTCGCGTCGCGTGTCGCACCTTTTTGTAGGATCCTTTAAGAGGTATGGGAAGATAATGTAGGCCTACGTACAACTACCAGATATTCCGTACTAGCTAGGCCAGCTCAAGGACAACCACAGACTTGCGATCGACTGTACTGCCTGTACCTCTCTGGACCAAATCTTTATAACCGCTCTGGCGTCTTAAGACAGGTTTTCCAAAAGCAAATAATTTTCTGATACGGAGCTTAGTAAATTCCTGATTTACCTATATATGCTTATAGTTATGGTCAGCACAATACGAGCAGCAAAATCTTCGAGAGTATTAAAAACGCGAGCTGGCACGCCATTTTGAACTCTATTTTAGTTGTGATTTAGTTCCTTACAAATTCATCAATGAAAATGTTGTCGAGCATTTTGCTGGTTCTGCGCTGAAAATTAGCAACTAGATAAGTAATGATATGTACCTTTATTCTCCTCTTTTACGGGTTCATTTTCTTCTTTTAATATTTTTGGCGTTTCAGTCTTCTCGTGGGCCGCCTTCACATGGGCTTTCAGCCATTTCAAATTTGCATAACCTGCGTAATTATAAAAGTTAAAATTAAAAAAGTCCCGACACTAACAAAAACCCCTGAAAACGGCTGAACAGATTTTCTTCTTTCTTCTATTTTTTAGCCAAGACCATCACTCTCGATTATGTCACTTTTCACACAAAACAAAAAAAATCGGTTATGCCGTTTGGGAGCTACGATGCCGCAGACAGACACACAGAATCACACGTTCAACTTATAACCGGAGATCGGATATTCGGATGCATATTTACCTAAAGTTAATTTTTAGCTATGAAAATACGGAAGCGGGTTTAAAAAAAAAAATTGAAAAAAAAACCCGGCATGCCAGGGAGGCATAACTTGGACGGTGAAGAGACTTAAAAATATATATTTCAGGAATTATAATAAGCGTTGGCAGCTAAGAGATAACCAGTGCGTACTGACGGCGACCGTTCACAAACATGACGTATGGATCAGCATCATTCAGCTCAACCATTTTGAAAGGAACTCAATGATCCAATACACACGCCACCACTAGCGACACATTTGAGTGAGCATGACATACTCTCAGCCGCCAGGGCACATTCAAGTCAATGAAAGACATTAGCCGGTAAATGGTAACTCGATAGTACAACCCAGTAATCTTTATAGTGGGTACAAAGTGCTCACACTTGTGCTATGCAATTATACAATACTAAGAATTGAATTTATACAATGCAAAGACAGTTTTTACAATCATCATCAGCTCCAACAATATTTTCGAATGCTACTCAATTAGTTGATGCGCCCTTGTGGAGCAGGACCAGCGCTTTTTTTTTTTTTTTGAGGATGGGAAATCATCAAATGACCCCTCCCGCTCTGGGTGGAGCGGAAGGTAGTGTCAGACTCTTACTGACTAAAACCCACCCGTGTTCCTTCCTTGGCCCTTTATGTTCCGGGTCAGCGGTACCCCTTTTGGATGTTCCCGCTTTCCCGGCAACGCTGAGCCAAGCATTTTTGTCAGCGATGTAATCCCCCAACTTATAATATGCTTGGCTGTATAGTGTGCGTTTTATACAAGATTTAAATTTCATTTAATTCAGTTGGAGGATGTGGGGAAGTATGTATTTTATTGTAAGATTTAAACACTACCTCATTAAGGATGAGTCTACTTTAGCCAGTATGAAACCAGGTTGAATTAATAGGTCCCTCCATCTGCCTAGCCCTATAACAACTTTGTTGGTGTCGGCTTCCAGTCTAACAGGATGCAGCTGAATACCAGTACTTTACATGGAGCGACTGCCTATCTGACCTCCACAACCCAGTTACGATACCCCTTGGTAAGACTGGTTGTCAGACTTTCGGGCTTCTGACGACCTGTAACGACTGTCAAAGATCAACGAACGTGCTTTCCGAGCCACGGAGGGTTATTGGTATGTAAAGATGGTCACCCATCCACGGACCAACCTCGACAAGCGTACCTTAACCTGATCGATCGACTCGTGCGGCTGTTATTACTTAGCCACAAGCCCCTCTTTTTAACTACTGACGCAATAAAAGAGGGGTGTTATAAGTTAAGCGTTGTCTGTGTTCGTGGCATCTTAGCTCCCAAACGGCTGGAACGAATTCAAAGCGCAAACAATAATATTTACTTACATAAAACAAACCAACTTACCATAATTGCAGAGTGGACAAGGAAATACATCTCCATCTTCTAGATCATGTTTATGCGTTTCGCAGTGATCTGTCACTTCCGCCAGATCCGAGAAGATTTGCTCACAGAATCTGCAAAGTAAATATTGTTTAGAATATTTTTTTAAGGGACCAAAATTCATAACATTTTCATTCTAAAAGAGAATTTGGCACTCAGGGAGGAAGTAACGATGGAGCCCCGTAGACAATCTTACTGACAGGTTTATCTGCAAAGCACGGTACTTATGGGCTTTCGAGAGAAAATGTTACCTTTGACGAAATTAGCTTCCCAATAAATTATGAAGTTTTTCTACGGTTACCTAGTAATTAAATTATTCCACTGCAGAATAAAGACATCTTCTGACAAAATAGGAACGAGACCACCGAGCTTGCTCACAGCGTGTTGGCGATTTCAGACTATTAAGTTCATGAAACATAATTATTAATCAATTACATATTCACCTGCACTTTAACTCGGTAACTTCACTATCATCACGTTGATATTTCCCCAAAAACTCTTTCACCTCCTCATCAGCTTCCTCCAAATTGTCTATGATATTATCTATCTCTGGTTCCGGCTCTACAATCTCTACGTCACTCGAACTACCCTCCTTCTTCTCATCTTTGACAATAATGATGTCATCAGACCTAGTGTCTATTGGCTTGGTAATAATTTCGCCATCAGAGCCAATTTCGACTTTAACAAACTCTTCTTTGACTATTTTCTTGTCTATTTTTCTTATGATTTCTTTAGCTTTACCTAGGTGCGCGAAATTGAAGTTTTTAACTTTTTGGAAGATATATTGCTGATTATTTTTTATGACGAGATATTCATCAGGATTTAAGAATTGATTTGCGCTTTTCATTCTACATGGTGTGAAATTTTCGTTGAGACAACACTCGCAGATTATTTTTAGCTGAGTCGACATTTTCTTCTGCGGAGAACACCTATATAACCTCTGGTCTTCGTTATCAAAAAGGTACAATTTATCAACGTTGTTATTCACATGTTTGCCGCAAATAAAACAGATTTGGCTCTCGCTTTCGCCAATTAATACCCCGTCAATATCGACGTAGGAAAGTGGCTTGCTCCAAGTCTTATGAACAAGTCTCGAAGGATCCGTCTTCCGAACATGTCTCCTCTCACTGTAACCCTGGTCATATGGCAGTGACGTCATTGGGGAGTCTTTGAACATGTTCAAAATCTCCTCCCGAGTGTACGTTAAGTTATCATTCCTCTGATAGTTATCATCGTAGTTCTTAAAATTATCTTTGATCAAACTTTTTGGGGATTTATTTCGAGTTGTTACAGGGTTTAGGGTCGCGTAGGTTTTTGTTGTATTCGCTTCTAAATATTTCGTGAACTGAGCTTCGAAACCCGAAGTATTATTGCATACTAATTTGAACGGTAGAGAGTTAACGAAACTACATTTAGGACTAGAGTTTTTACTGGACCATCTAGACACAGGACTATCAACAATGTTAATCTTCTTAGTTTCCTGAATATGAATGTCATCAACTTCTACATCAGTGACATCATCAGCGTATTTAACAAAAGGTATTTTCTCAGCTGTCAAATCAACTAAAGGATCATCATTGTCGAAATGTATTTGTGAGGCGCGGATCTGTGTGCCATCGTCCAATATGTAGACCAAGTCGTTGGCTCCATCGTTGGGGTCCATCATTTGGTCCAAGTTTTGTGTTAGCTCGTCTGCTTGTAGGTTTTGTTCAGCGTTTACTAAGAATTGGTAGATGTTTTCTGATAGTGAAACGGGCTGGTTTCTGGTTATTGAGTTTATGTCTACATCGAAGCCTAGGATTGATCTGAAATGATAAAATGATTGATGTGTATCAAACACATGGACGTATAATAAAAGTTCCAACACTGAAGCTTTTAAATTAACATCATGTACCGGTACCCTGATATCTGCACTTTATAGGTACATACACACACAACACACGCAAGAACACACGACACGCATAAAACACAAGCCAAACGTACTATCGACTTCAAACTTCGACTGAAAGTAAAGAAACGTTTCTTCTTTGAAGACATTTTTTTTACGAACGACACTGTGTTGCCGGTTCCCAAATTACAACGATATCCCCGAAACTTAATTACCAAACCTCGTATGAACGCTACTGATTATAGATAGTAATTATACTGTTGTGTATCAAGATGCCTAGGGCATACAACATAAAAAAGGCGTGAGCCAAATTTTTAAACTGTAAGAATGCCTACTCTAGTCTCAGTACACAACTTGATTCGTTCTTAGAATCGGGTGCATTTTCTATTAGACCCTTATATCGAATTGAATTGTACAGTTATTCTAGGTCAGTGGGTGCGCTAACATAATCCAATGTTACAGGCAAAAGGAGAAAAGAAGACATACTTGGCCTTATCAAGGAACATCTGGAAGTTATCATCGGGTTCTATTCTGAGCGCCACATCCTCACCCGACGCGTTCTCCATGCAGAGGATCAATGGTGGTTGCGGCTCTGTCATTTCTGTACTGAAAATAATAAATTAATACTATGTAACTCCTGCCCTGCGCTTAGTCAGGGTGTGTGTGTTTACATGGGTAACTTAAATTACGCATAGCATAACGCTCCCACTGCTGGGACACAGGGCTCCTCTCTGTGAGAGGGACTGGGCCCTAATCCACCACGCCGGCTCAGTGCAGGTTGCTGGACGTTACATGTCTTCGAATTTTTGGTTCTAGTACATTCCGGTTATCTCACGATGTTTTCCTTCAGCATTTTGAGAGCAGTGGTGATTAAATAAATCACAGAACGTAATTTGCCTGTCTGAGTTCGATGTTCGATCCCACGACTTACGACACGTATGTCGGGGCCGTTACCACTGAGCCTCCACTGCTCTCCGCCCTGTACTGTCTCTCTGCTGCCGAGGTAGGCAGTAATACCAGTCATGTCAGACGACACGGTTGGCGCAGTGGTTAAGCGATTGACTGCTGCGCTGCGTATCTCGGGTCCGATTCCCGCACAGAACAAATATTTGTATGACCTACAAAGTAGTTGTTCCGGGTCCACAATACAGGAGGAAATCCTAGTGAGGGGCAACGTTTAAAAAAAAACGAGTCCTTTCATTATTGTACTCTACCCCATAACACTTCAATAATACTCTCATAAGTTTCGCAATTCTTGGCGATGTTGGTACAATCTGGGTACCTACTGCCGAAACTTGCTTGGTTTCACCGAGACGTCATAGATAGTGCTAAGGTGCTAAGTATTGTATGCGGATCTTTATTATAACGCCAAAATTACATTACGAAATTAGTGACATGACATGACATAAAATTATACAACTTTTTTATTGGTGACAGTCCTAAGGCCTCATTTACGGAGACGCGGGAAGTCGCACGTCGCGTGCGGTGTGGCGTCTCGCGTCTCTCTCGCTCTCCACCACACTGCCGGCCACCGTAGGCGTGGGCTTGCGAACGGCGAGCAATGAGCAGCTCGCCGTTCGATAAGGACCAGGCCCGGGTCGACGGCGCGTTGAGTTCCACGCGCGCCTCAAAGAGATGTCAGCACCAATGACGGGGTCCGCTAGGGCCGATGCCTGCTAGGGTTGCGGGAAAGTCCGAGAGGGATACCGTGGCCCCTGGCACAGGCAACTGAAGGAACACGGGTGGGTTTTGGTCAGTAAGAGTCTGACACGCCCTCCTACTCTGCCCAGAGCGGGAGAAGTTATTTGATGATTTCCCACCACCAAAAAAAAAAAAAAAAGGACCGTCAGCAATGAAAAAGTTGTTAGTAGTTGTTGTAGGCACAAGACGTTCGGCAGCGACGAGTCCTGGGACGCAGTGGTTTCCTTCTGTGAGACAGTCGTCTCGCAGAAGGAGGCTGCGGAAAGGGAGAGGGAGATCTCGTCCACTCACCCGGCCCGCAGAAGGCGCACCGGGCGTCGGCGGAGGGCGGACAACGCCCTCTTCCAGCCCCCCTAAATGGGTCTAGTTATATAATATAATAATATATGTAGGAGAAAGGGCTTGATGAAAGAAACACGTTTTGTTGAATTCTTCTTTAATTTGGCTCGCTACACACTAATTACATCATTTTTCTTTATGACGTCGTCGTCTTATATTTCAATCGTCCGCCATTCTCTTCCTATTCCTCTCTCAGACTCCCCCTCTCACTCCCTCGATCTTACGTTCCATTCTACCCATGAATTTTATGTTTCATTTCACAGTTATTTTTACTTATTTTAATTTCAAACAAAATAGGCCCACATATATATATATTTTTTTTTATAAAAAACGTTGCCCCACACTAGGAATTTCTCCTGTATCGTGGGTGCGTTTACAAGCATTTAAACTCACATACACAAACAGCCAGACCCGGAACAACTACTAGCAGGTCATACAAATATTTCTTCCGTGCGGGGATCGAACCCGCGACACGTAATGCAGCAGTCAATCGCTTAACCACTGCGCCAACCAACCGTGTCGTCCAATCTTGTAATGGCATTGACTGAAATATCTTCAGAATTATCAACATATTTGATATGTTACATAAACTTTCTCCCACTCACCACCTAACCTGAAATATGAGTGTTCTGCATATATTAGAAAACAGCTTATCACTGTTGTCAGCATTATTATGATTGCTTTTTTGCTTGCAGCCATTAGAATGTTGTTACCTCACGCAAAACATTAATTTAAAATAAACAAAACACACATATATTTCCAGAAGAGATAGGGAGAAGTGTAGTATATCCAAATTGCACCAGGGATGTTTAAGTCTCATGTTATAGGGGGGCCTATTTCCATAAGCCCGGCACAAAAAAGACTGCGGCTTGCAACTGAGAAAATCCAGATGAAAAAGCTTTAAAACACTTTGTCCAGGAGCCTCACTCTTAATCATTTTCGATATATTGTTTTATTTTTGACTGTAAAACATACTTAAGTTAATTTTGTGTGAAGATTACATTGTTGTAATTGTAATTATAAGGTTGTATCGTTTTAGTTATAAGTATTTTGTATTAATGTATTGGGTAATTGTTAGTAGGTAATAGATGTTATTTAAAATATTTAATATTATAAGTAGTTCTATTTATCGCATTAGGTTCCAAAACCTGTAATGATAGTATAAGAGTTTTAAATAAATAAATAAATATTTAAGTACCAATAATGTTTTAAGTCTGGTATGCCTTAATCCTGTGACTAAGGCACACAATAGAATTGTAGGAGATCAACATGAATTAAGTTTTATATTGTAGCTGTTTGTTGTTCCCATTGAATAAAAGTTTGTTTGTTTTTTTTTTTAAAAGAAGAGTGAATGAACACTATCTGTCCACTTTGTCATAGTTGCGTATATATTAATATTCTAGTGTTATTTATTTTAGAAGTATGTTTGTATGTATATTCTCATATTATTTGTTTCATTTTATTAAGTGAATTGTTTTTGATTTTATGTATTTTATTTTCTCTTTTACTCTTACACACGCTGTCTACATCTCTAAATCTACTATCCTATCGCAGGTATGCTGGAAGAGATTTCATTAGAAATAAGCATCACCTTGGTACCTATTTTTCTGTTCTTTTCTGTTTATATATTTGGTTAAATAAATTAAAATATTGAAAAATAAACATTCCCGCATATGAAGGGTTTAATAGACAAAACCGCCTAGTAATTTAAGAGGCTTGCCTCTAACCGAATCTTATTTATAGATCATGGCAAATGCCTTTAGTAGGCTAACAAGGACTCAATTTCGGGTCAAGAACAACAAATTAGCTTTGGGTAAAGAATAGCAAGTATATAAATACATAGACTTTATAGGTATAAGGAAATATATACAACATATTATGGTCATGAATTCTCAAGAAATTTTCTGACTTCTGCAAGATGCCAGAAAGTAGACCAGAAAAATAATTGGTAGGCAGGTAGGTTTGGTAAAAGCTAGAAAAAGTGATGACCTATATTTTGCCATGATACCCAACTTGTTTACATTGAAACCCTGATTTATTTTTATGGATAGCAGAAGGGCAGGACCCAAATGACATTAAGGTTTTTAAAATTTCTTCTAGTACCTTTAAAGAACTCCAATAAAAGGGAATTATAAGCTAAAACAACTAAACTTAAATGTTCGCCTTATAATAAAATGTGCTAAAAAATTCGCGACAAAACAAACCGAAAGTTTCAGACAGGAAATGAGAATAGGAAATTCGAAAATAAAAGTTTTCGTAAAGTAGTTTATTTATTTATCTTTACTCTAAATAATCATTTCCAGCCTAGGCATTAGAAAACCAAAGCGGGATTATGAAAACTGACACTGGCAACCAAATAAAATAAAATTAAACGGCCAGTGACAGTTTTATACCGGCACACATTTTTGACCATTTGGACCACAAAAACGTGATAAAATTATAGAAATACACAGTAAACGAGAGATATCTTACCAAGTCTTCTTTTTCAACACAAATGTTTCCACTTTCTTAGAACAACTGGCACTTCTTTAGAAAAAAAACAAATGAAACAATATTTTTATCGCCATTTGTGTCAAATTTCAAAACAAAAACATTCCAATTTATACCATAGACCTTAGTGACCACTTTTTAAAATTTTCTTATTTTGTATTACATTGCTGTTTGTCACTTAAAATTGTTAATACCGCAATGTATGCAAATGTCCATCCAATCACCAAATGCATTGTTCAATTATGAAGGACCCTTTCTTTTGTGCATGTTTTACTTTACTTTTTATTTCATTAGATCAAAGATTATTAAAAACGTTGTGATTTTTTAAGTTTATGATAGATTGCTGGCATGTCGAAAAAGCCCCATCTTTACTTCATGTTATAGTAGGTAGGTTTCTTGCACTATCTCTAGCTTCAACGGTCTAATAACCTGTCTAATAATGTAATTAAATATATATTTGAATTGCAGCTATTATTAGATTAGGCTGAATATTTTTTGTTTATGGAAATGCCCTTTGTTTGGCACTTTGCAGAAGAAATAATTTGCAAGAAAAGGACAGATACAGGCATATTTATATTTCTTATTTTTGAATGGTTAAATTTAACTTTATCCAGTGACATGTAAAATAACTATAAATACGATAAACCGTATAGGAATCGCAATTTTTTATTTTAATGTTTAATGGATGGACAACTAGGTATAATAATATCTCAAAAAGACCGGGGTGTGAAAGAGACAAAATTACGAATCTGGATTTGTTGATTGACAACTGACAAGTGAACTGTCATTCATTCGCAATATGGCCGATAGTTTACCTAAATACGGAACCTAATAATTGTGCGCGAATATATAATTTGCTATGCAAATGATAATTTGTTTAAATTGATGAATTAGTGAGTGAAGTGACGCGGCATGTTTCCCCTAACACCACCAGTGGTGAAACGTCTGTTAGGATGGAAAAAGGGCCCTGAGGGTTCGTCTGCAGCCGAAGATAAATGGTCCGAGAAGGCAGTGAAGAGTTTAGTTAAGAAATTAAAGAAAAGCGGAGCGCTCGAAGAATTGGAAAAGGCAATATCAAGCCAGAACAGTCATACTAAATGCGTAACAATTCCCAGGTCAGTACAATATTGATTTATTTATTTCGTGATAACAATCATTCGTGAATATGACGTTTCCGGTGGCTAATATATTATCCTTGCAATGTTTTTAGACCTTATGTTGATTGAAATAGAAGTCGTTTTCGCCAGCCACATATAATGCAAAAATTATTAAGCTAATCAAAGAGAAGTTCGTAAATCTCGTAAAGAAATTGGAAATTGTTGCCAAATTCTGCTATCTCAAACTTTATTATCCTATCAAATAAGAATCTAATAAGTCATCACTGCATTTTTTAGTTTAACTACTTAATTTCGCAAAATTAATTCAGTTTACGAACGAAAAGTTTTTTACGTGGTCGGGTTATTTCTGTGGGTCCTATTACCCTGCTTAGTTCGATGGTCGTTCATTGTCATTGACCCGGTAGATCGCAACGACCATCGCATTTTGGTGGCATTATAGCAAAATCGGAAAGGTCAAGACACCGCCGTCAAAACAAATCGAATCCTCATGTCAATATGGCGGACATATTTTGAACCTTGCAAGTTGCAATTTTTAATTGCTAAAAGTCTTTATCGGTTTTAAAGGAAACCTGTGTTTTTTTATACTTCTGTGTTCAGTGCTCGTTTTGAAGGACATCCGTGTATCCTTTCGTCCTTCAAGGTAAATACCTACGTCACGGATGCTTCCTCTGTGTTTATTATATGAGCTATAACACTTCTAATATATGCGAAAATTACGTTTTCTCGATATTAATACGCGTTCCAAGTGGTTATTTTGTGAATGTACAGATATTTTACGTCGTTATACACCAAAAGGGTTGATTATATACCCATTAGTGCTACTAAGAAAACCTCTTAAGATTTCAACAACATAGATTCCAAGCAAAGGTTTTTAAAATAGACTATACAATGCCTGATGACAATCATCTGAAAAACTTTTGCCGCCAATTTGATACAGGTCATAAATTTTTCCCTAGAGTAACATTATTTGTTTTAAATTTTTACCTTAATGACTGCATCTTATTTGTCAAGTCTTTGTTTTTGGGTTATAATAGTTCATATTATAGTGACTTGCTTGAGCCCAAGATAGCACCTGCCTAGATCTTAATATCAGCATTTGGCAAAAAAAATCTTAACTCAGGATAAGTAAAATCAAAATAATTATAATGTACAATTTACACAAAAATTATTTTTACACTGTAAGTAGATTTAGAATCTTATCATAATCATCAATGTCTGTAATATAATATAATATATAACATACAGATGTGCTGCTCATGTTCAGTTTTGTTGGTGAAATTCACACAAAGTGAAAAGTGAATATGAAAATTTTTGGGTATAGATTACTTATTAACTTTCATGTTTTTTACTAAATCTTTGTTAAATAGAATAGAGACAAAAATAATATATAAATAGTGGATTAAGCAAAAACATCTGTATGGACATAGTGGTTGACTGACCGGTTGGTGCAGTTGGTAGCGACCCTGCCTTCTGAGCCGCTGGTCCCGGGTTTTATCCCCGGATTAGTCAAACATTTGTGTGCATGAACATGTCTGTTTGACCTGTGACTGGGTGTGTATATGTATATCAGTCATCAGGTTACCGTAGTACAGGCTCTACCTAGTTCGGGACCTGAAGACCATGTGTCGACATTCTCTCATATTCATTTATTTATTAGTGTTGTTTGATATAAACTAGCGAAACATAGCGGAGTTTGAAAAAAAACTGCTTGAACAAACCACTGACTTCACCCCCCATAACTCATGTAAATGGCATATTATCTTAGACCTCATACTGTATGCTGATTGGTTGGCGCAGGCGTGCTTGACTTGGATATATTCATGGCAATAGACATACTGGGATATGAAATAAATGACTGATTTTAACCATTATTTTATTCGTGTTTTTAGTAACTTAAACATAAAATTAAATTAACATAAAATATGCATTTTTAAATTTCAAATTTGATCCCATTCACAGTTCAATTTCGAGTATGGGTGTGACATACCGGGTTTTGATATTTAAACAATTAAGACTCATCATTGCCTATTCTGTGGCCTTTTTTCATAGTCAAATAGAAGTAATAACTTCTATATTATATTGAAACAAGACCAACATTAATGTTACTAATATTTTGTAAGAATGTTTTGATTTCAAAGAGTGTCTTTGGAGTTTCTGGCACATTCTTCTCTATAGGAACCTACTACGCTTTGATATGAGCAACTACCTTCATCTTCGAAACTGACCAACCTCTTGACAATTTAAAAGTGCCTGTAATTGGTTAAATTGAAATAAATGCTTTGAGTTTGAACCCTATTCAATCAATCAATAGTTGCAAACTCATGATGGGTTTGATGGAAAACTTCGAGTTTCAGATATCAGACTGTTATAAGGTGTAATTTAAATGGCGTTGGACCTGACAAGTAGTTATTGTAATCACTAATCATCAATGAACACTGATATTGAGACAAAACAATAAGATTCTCCATACACTTATATGTTCGGAACAGCAGACTTTTTTTTGCAAAATCAGATTTGGTCCCATACTAATTATAGTTGTCCTTTCTTTGGTGTTGTTTGTCGACTTGTGGATCTTCTCAAGTTCTGTATTCAGCTACACAATTACTAATAAATGCTTGCTCTGAAGGACAGGTCCACTCAAATCTATGTGATCCTTTCCTTAAAAGACAATTTCAGACAGTAATCTACATGTTCCTCACAATGATCTGACCAAGATTATGTCTGGACTTTATAAGAGACTGTGAGCTCTAAGTTGGTTTCGACCTTTCTTCTCAGTAGTCAGATAGGAAACACCAACCTCATCTAGTTTTTATATTATGTCTGGACTTTAAAAGAGACTGACTTTTAAGTTTATTTCGCCATTCCTTCTCAGGGGTAGTCAGATAGGAAATGCTGACGCCATCTAGATAACGTTTTTTTTATATGACGTGTAAAAGTAGGTATTTCACTTATCCTTTTTTTTTCTGGAAATACAGAATAAATAATTTCATTTCAATGGCTCCTTTTGAGGTCCAACACTATTTATGTTACACCTTTAATATCCATCGCTGCCTGCCCCTTCTGGAATGTAGTCTTGATGATTATGAGTGTCCGTGGAGTTTCTTGCCCATTCTTCTCCATAGGAAACTATTACGCTTTGGAATGGGCAACTAGCTTCATCTTTCTGACTGATTGACGTCTTGACACATCAAATGCGCCTGTAATTGGTTTATTTGAAATTAATGCTTTGAGTTTAGACTTTTGTGTTATGTTTACTATATTATATTGTTTTTGTCTTACAGAGTGAAACCTAACGAGAACGTGATAAATGGTCAATACCGCAAGGGATTGCCGCATGTTGTCTACTGCAGGCTGTGGCGCTGGCCGCAGCTACAGGTACAAGTTTTTTTTTGTCTTGTGGTCAGATAGGCAGTTGCTGCATATAAAATAGTGGTATTCAGCTACATCCTGTTGGACTGTAAGGTGACCAATTGGGAATAGGCTTGGCAGATTGAGTTTATCTTATAAGTCATCAAGAGAGCTATCACAATTTTTCTTGTATTTGAGTGTTTGAACTGTTTGAAGAGTCACACACTCAAACACAAGAAAAAAAATGATTTATTTATTTATTTATTTATTTAACCATTTATGTACACACTTATATAAACAGACAAGAAGAAAAAAAACAGAAAAATAGGTACAAAGGTGATGCTTATTTCTAATGAAATCTCTTCCAGCATACCTGCGATAGGATAGTAGATTTAGAGATGTAGACAGCGTGTGTAAGACTAAAATAGAAAATAAAATACATAAAATCAAAAACAATTCACTTAATAAAATAAAACGAATAGTATGAGAATATACATACATACATACAAACATACATACATACTTCTAAAATAAATAACACTAGAATATTAATATATACGCAATTACGCAACTATGACGAAGTGGAAAGATAGTGTTCTTGATGATATTTATTTAGAGCACTCCCGAGAGAAATAATCATTTTTTATTTTGTGGCCATATCTAAACCATAATCACACATCTAAACTGGGAGTTTTGATGTGTGATTGTGGTTTAGATATGGCCACAAAATTAAAAAAAAAATATGCAGGAGAAAGTTTGATTATTTCTCTCGGGAATGCTCTAAATAATACAATAATACCTACATTTTTTCTTGTATTTGAGTGTGTGACTCTTCAAACACTCAAATACAAGAAAAATTGTGATAGCCCTCTTAAGTCATTAAAGACTGACTTGCAGTAAATGTTACATGGATTACAATTTTATTATTAGGATTACAATAATATTATTGCCTTAACTCATTGTTTTACATATCAGTTACATTTTTTAATATATTTAATATAAAAGAATTTAAACAAACAAAAAAAGTCTTATATTAATATTATCCATTTCATGATCATTGTTGCGACTCAATGCCTACAATCTAGCTGCAGTGTGGAAAGTGCAATTTGCAGAGCAGAAGATCTATATTTATTTTGGTACAAGAGATCAAAAAATATTTTGTAATGTCTTGAAGAAATAATAAATTGGCCTCAATTATATTTATAAAAAGAATAGATTTGCTATTTGGATAAATTAGAAGCAAAACTTCAAAAGAATGCTAGTTCCCGATTAATAAAATACCTCCTATCTTTACAGAGCCAGCATGAACTAAAGCCAGTAGACCACTGTGAATACGCATACCAGTTGAAAAAGGACGAAGTGTGCATCAACCCTTACCATTACAATAAAATCGACTCGCCTGGTAAGTCTAGTTCATTTATTGATGAAGTCAATTGATTGTAAGGTATTTTAGTTCATTAGTTTGATAAGAACAGCGTATAATAAACCTAGCAAGTTATCACACAACTAAAGGTCTTTGCACACAGAGCCGTCCCGCTCGACGCGACGGTAACCGTCTCTCTGTGTGGCGTCGTCCGTAATATCTAGTACATTACAACTGCTCAGTGTCGCGTCGCCGTCCCGTCCCGCCGCGCCGCGCCCGCTGTGTGCAGAGACCTTAACAAAAATGAATGAGAGAAAACCTCGCCTTAATAATGTACCAATATGGAGCAAACTTGGTGACATGCTTGTTCCTTTTCTGTAAATGCAATGACCTCAACTCGTCTCCTTGACGTCCGTATGTCACTGCAGGGATCCAGCAGAATATCAGGGCCTGGTTCATTGGAACCACTGTACTTTACCTTCCGTCGCTTTTTTTATTTTTGGGTAGAATATACCCTTTTTAGTGTATATTTGAAACCCCAAACTGCGCAAAACCAAAGGTGCCCAGAAAAAAAATCCTAAGTTTTTTTCGGGATTGGTGGGATAGTGGAAGGGGAGAGCATTATGGGTGGGGAAGATCATGTGGTGGGTCTAAATTGGTTTCCAAGCAATAATGAGGTCAATGACATCTTCACGGTCAAGGTCAACACCCCAAAAGTCGAAGGTCAAAGTGTTCATTTTTTCCCTAATATATGTAGTAAAGCGTAGTCGACGGAGCTCCGCTTCGCGTGCTCTTACTTCTGAGTGGTTTGAAAACAATAACCCTGAAGGGAATGGCGCCATCCCCTTCGAACCTAACCTGTCCGACTCGGGGTGCCCCAAGTCCCGAGCTCGCTCTTGCATCCCTAAGTTTACGTCATTGTCTTTTTACTAAGTCGAGATGTGAAAAAAAAGTCACTTACATTGGGTTACGTTTCGTTACCCACGATCTTTTATGAGTACATACAAATAAAACTTGATTACATTAAACATTATTTATATTAATAAAATATGATTGACGTCTAAAACCGTCTTATTACAAAACACGATCTAACTTTAGCCCGAGCCTAAATCTTCGATTTAGTTTTTGTATTTGGAACTTTGTGCCGACTTTAGTAAAGTTCTTAATACAAAATAGACAATCTAAGACCAGACCAAGTTGTCAGTTTTGTAATAAGAAGTGTATTTCGATTTCTGTTAGGTTCTTATTTCAAAAACAGGCTCGATGGTTTAAACCATGTCAAAAGAAAAACCTTGTTTTGTAATAAGACCAAAAGTGTTTGTACAAACCTACTTCATCATCTGCCTAGCCTTTTCCCAACTAGGTATGTTGGGGTCGGCTTCCAGTCTAACCGGATGCAGCTGAATACCAGTATTTTACATGGAGCGACTGCCTATCTGACCTCCACAACCCAGTTACTGGGTAATACAATACCCATTGGTAAGACTGGTTGTCAGACTTTCGGGCTTCTGACGACCCGTAACGACTGTCAAAGATCCACGAATGACAGCCGGGACCAACGGCTTAACGTGCTTTCCGAGGCACGGAGCAGTGGTGATGAAATAATTTACACAAAGTAAAGCGCCTGTCGGGGTTCGAACCTACGGCCTACAACTCGTAAGTCGCGGCCGTTACCACTGGGCCACCACTGCTCACCTACAAACAAACAACCTTTGTACAAACCTACTTACAGTAATAAAATTATTTATCATTTGCTTCATAATTGAGCTCATGGCGGTAGCAGATATTTAATAAAACTTACAATATTTTTACTAAAAACCAATAAAATCCGCTGTCATTTTGCACGTAAAACGAAACAACCTAGGAGTGAAATTCGTATATTATCTGTGGTAAACTGTCAATGTTATTATGTAAATAATTTGAATTTTCTGAAACTAGGATTTATTTTCTCAAAAGCTAGGCGTTTGCGCAGTGTAATATTTTACGGAAGTGTTTAACTTAAAGACATGTATACGCTATAAAATTATGAAGCTTCTCACGAGCGGAAGGTAAAGTACAGTGGAGCCGGTATCGGTACTCCCAACTAAGAAGTACCTACCGCTACCAAATTCAGGTAGGTACCCGGCGCGTACCACAAAATCTCATGTGTATTTGTACCTTTGTGTGTGTCTACCGTAGTTGGCAACCTTGAAGTTATTTTTCTAATGCCTATGAAGTATCCTTTTTACTTAATATATGTTTTCTCACTCTATTTTCCGGAAATAAAGGTTTGGTACCGGTACCAGTAGTACAGGTACTGCTCTGGTACCGGTATCATACCAACGCCGATGGTACCGGTTCCCAAAATACTAATAATATAATAAAACTAAAATAAAAAAATAAAACTAAAATAATAAAATACCGGTATTTTAAAGCCTGGCCCCTACAAATCGAGCAGGCACGGACGCGGCTCGTGCCCTTGGGGGTCTTGCATAAAATATAACCTACTAGTTGCTACTTAATGACTAGCAAATCTTATTACTAGCCAGGCGTGCCATACAAGGTTTTGTCGTCGGATTGTCCAAAAACGTGGCTAAACGAAGCAAGACCTGTTTATGTATATCCGTGTCTTGCGTCAGCCTGAGACGATGCAACGATAGGGTTTTGTCTTGCTGCGCATGGCATATCCTTTCTCGTAGTTTATACGAAAGTTAGTAGCGACCTTGCCTTCTTAGCCGCTGGTCCCGGTTTCGATCCCCGGACAAGTCAAACATTTGTGTGCATGAACATGTTTGTTTGGTATAATCCCAGTCGCCCCCACATGGATTGCCACCAGGTGGCAATTGGGAGAAAAAAATCCCAGTTGCCACCGGGTGGCGACTGAGACCTTATTGCCCCCACTTCAAATCGCTGTACATTGCGGCGTGGATCGCCAAACCCCGCTCCCCGACTCGGACAGGTTAGGTTAGAAGGGGATGGCGGGGTCTATTCGCTCGCTTCGCTCGCTCACACGACCCCGCCATCCCCTTCGTGGTTATTTTTTTATAAACCACACAGAAGTAGCGGGGCTCCGTCGACCTACCCCACCATCAACCATGCACAGAAAATGAGCGGGCGGGGGATGGCGGGGTCTATTCGCTCGCTTCGCTCGCTCACACGACCCCGGCATCCCCTTCTAACCTAACCTGTCCGAGTGGGGGTGCGGGGTTTGGCGATCCACGCCGCAATGTACAGCGATTTGAAGTGGGGGCAATAAGGTCCCAGTCGCCACCCGGTGGCAACTGGGATTTTTTTCTCCCAATTGCCACCTGGTGGCAATCCATGTGGGGGCGACTGGGACTATACCGTTTGTTTGACCTGTGTCTGGGTGTTTATATGTATATAAGTATGTATATCAGTCATCAGGTTACCGTAGTACAGGTTCTACCTAGTTCGGGGACCTGAAGACCTTGTCTGGATGTTGTCTCATATTATTATATTACATATATACTTATATTAACCACCTTGTTGTGCCAGCGCTCCCACCGATCCTAGTCCCTCGGTGCGGCGACACGGAGGTGCGCGCGCCGCCGCCCTACACGGACTACCACGCGCCGCACCAGACGCACGCGCCGCACCAGACACACGCTCCGCACCAGACACACGCACCGCACCAGACGCACGCGCAGCATCAACAGCATCAGCAGCATCAACAGCATCAGCAGCATCAAACGCATCAGCAGCATCAAACGCATCAGTCGCATCTCGACCATACGGACGCGTGAGTTGAAGTGGTCATGTATTATAGCCATTTTATATTTTATTAAATGTCCTGTCCTAGGAATGATGAATTTATGGCCAGATCTGGAACAACTATCTGTTTGCCATACTAATAAATTCCCTGTTATCAAATTCCTCTACCCGGCGTAAGCCAATCGCTTAACCACTGAGCCAATATTTTGGCTCATAACACAATAATTTATCGCGTCGTTAAAAAAAATTATTAAAAAAAAACTACTTCCAAAAAAACACTACAATGTGAAAAATAACTTTAATTTAGGAAGTTGCTGGCAAAAAACGGAAATACAAAACCAAAAAGAGTCGGTTTTTTTTTAATATAGTATTATTTTTCACTTTTGAATCTTCAGTTTTTTTATTTTTTTTTGCTGTCGTATGTACCTACCTACCTCAAACAAATTCGTATACCTTCGCTAGCTAAGTAAATAACTGTGACAGGAAGTTATTATAACATCAACAATATACACTAAGTGGAAAAAATACGTGTTATTGAAGCTGACTCAAAAACCACTCATCAGAACTTGACCAAATTTATATGGGAGCAGCTTGTAACGATACCCTTTCAAACAAAAATAGTTTCCAAATCGGTTTATAAATGGCGGGAGTCCTGACGCAACAAACGTCCTCCTTTATTGAAGTTGGTTATAAATAGCATGCTTACATACTACTTTCGCTTCGTTTACGTACACACGGCTACACATCAAGCTATACATTTCCAGTATAAGCTGATCTCGCATTGTAAAGGATTTCCTTACAGTGAGAGGTCAGTGTAAACTGGAAATGTGTGTACATACACCTGGGGCCGTACTATGACCTGTTAACGCCATCATGATTCCGTTGCGAAAAAGAGATAGTGCTATCGGTCATGTATAGCTCCGTCTCTCTTCCACGCTGGAACAATGATGGTAGTACGGCCCCTGGTCATACACGCTCGCCAGTTGCGAGTACTACGGACCTGACCCTTCTGAAGAACATCACCAATAAGATCACTATTATGTCCTTAATTAAAAGAAAAAAAATCTAAAAAACACAGATTTTGTTACAAAACAATATTTAAAGTCGTTACAAAAAGAAATTATTCATTATAAAAAATATATGTATATGCGGGGTGGGGTAGCACCCAGATTCTATACACCTACAGTCTGTTCGCCGCGAGTTCATAAAGTCAGGGTTTCCTAACTCATTCATTACAAATTGCGACCCGCTAATTATTTAATGGCAATATGGCCGCCGCGTCCGCTCGCTGTTTGGGCCGCAGTTCACAACATATGCGTGCCTCGTACAACGAAAACGGCGAAAGCGCGAGATAAGCGACAGTCGCTATTCGGAGAAATATCATAATATTTATCAACTCTCAGCGAACAGACTGTACAAAGGACAAATAACTAACTAATGATGCAAAAAATAAGTATTGCACCACTCGTAATCTCGTTAACAGTAGGTACCTTCTTGTCTTATTAGTGTAAATCAAAGATAGAAATATAAAAGAAAAACATCCTTCAATTAAAATTGATAATGATTGTAACAAGTCGCAAATTATATCATCAGTCTATCTATATACTCTGCCGGAGTTGCGGGAAAGTCCGAAAGGGTCACCGTAGCCCCTGGAACAGGCAACTGAAGGAACACGGGTGGGTTTTAGTCAGTAAGAGTCTGACACGCCCTCGCTCCACACAGAGTGGGAGAAGTTATTTGATGAATTCCACACAAAAAAAAAAAGTCTATCTATATACTAGGTGGCAGGAACATCGTCGCGCAACTTATTAGCATGGATTCAGTACAGGATTCTGAACCCCTCTTTTTTTTTGAGATTGGGTAACCATCGAATAACTTCTCCCGCTCTGAGCGGAGCGGGAGGGCGCGTCGAACTCTTACTGACTAAAACCCACCCGTGTTCCTTCAGTTGCCTGTGCCAGGGGCCACGGTAACCCTTTCGGACTTTCCGCAACCCTGGCAGGCATCGGCCCTAGCGGACCCCGTCATTGGTGCTGACATCTCTTTGAGGCGCGCGTGGAACACAACGCGCCGTCGACCTGGGCCTGGTCCTTATCCGACGGCGAGCTACCCGTTGCTCGCCGGCCGCAAGCCCGCGCCTACGTTGGCCGGGAATCGGCCTGGGATTTCCAACGCCCAGGGACGTCTTCTGCGGCGACTAGGGGCGTGAGGGCGCGAATTTTGCCTCTGAACCCCCCTGCGTTGAAAGTGATCATTGGTAATTAAAAAAAAAAAATGCTGTTCCATACATTTTGACCGCGTAGGTATTGCACTTTTCTATGAAACAGCAAATTTCTTTTTTGATAACCTACGACATTTCTATGCTAGGGGGTCTAGGTTCATGTGCTAAATTCATGGTTTCAGTTTGCGCGTTGATGTACCTGCCAGCCTCTTGACGATCTACCTGATAGTTTTATTTATCTAATTAGTTAGTTATTAAATGTATTGTTGTAGTGTAATGCAGACTGGAGGTGTGGTCGGAGTTGGCGTGGGCGCACACAGCGCGATGTATCTGGAGGCCACGCTGGCCCAGCAGGTGCCAGGCAACACCACTGTGCATGTGTAAGTACTGCTAACCATCATGAGCAATATAATGAAAGTAATAATAACATTTTACTTGGAACACTCAAAGGAAGTACAAACAGTAAAAAAGGAGCATTTAAAACTAACAAAATTAACTTTGAATAGGATCAAAAATTATAATAATAAACAAGAAAACAGAGACCTGTGCGAGGCCAAAAAGGCTTATCTCAGCACAATGCTGCGATATTTAAATAATAAAAATACCGCAGCGCTTGTATATCAGTCAAATCAAATAATTTATTTCAAGTAGGCCTTTAAGCACTTAAATGTTAACATTTAGAAAAAAATTTTATGTCTCTAGGTGTCCCTTCCAAAATGTAGTTATGGTAATTTGGAGAAGAATGGGCAAGAAACTGCATACTTATTCTGCTAATAGCAGTCCACAGCTGGACATAGGACTCTCCGATCGTCATTTAGGTTTATCCTCGGCTACTCTCATCCAGCTGCTACCGGCCACCATGCGAAGACCGTCGCTCCACCTAGCCTGAAGTCAACGCAGACAGCTGAAGTCATGTAGCCATGTAAAAGAAAATTACCTGTGCAACTGAAATGAATTGTTCATCGTCAACCAAATTATAAGGCATAATTATTTTTTGTTATGAGTTCAAATTTCTATGGCGATTCTCCTTCAGTCATTAATGTGTGGCGGCATCTACATTCTACATCACTACATGCGAACTACGCGTCTCACTGACGTCATGCAAAATCCTGCATCGCGCAAGCAGAGTTTACCGCGCGACTAGCATATATACAATGTCCCAAGTGTTGAATCATCCGGTTCCACACAAAATGGTTGAGCTGGATGGTGCTGATCCACGCGTCATGTTCGTGAACGGGCGCCGCCGGTTAAGTCTGGTCATCTCTTAACTGCTTATTGTTATCTTATATTTTTAATTGTTTCTTAATATTTTTATCATTGTTCGCGCATATAGAATCAACAATAATACTGTACCCAGGATTTTGTAATATTTTGATTTAAAAGAGTGTCCCTGGAGTTTTTTTGCCCGTTTCTTTTCCATAGAGATCTACGTTATGGAATGGGTAACTAGCTTCGACTTTCTGACTAACTAATCGACTCTTTGACAGTTCAAAAGTGCCTGTAAATTGGTTTAATTGAAATAAATGCTTTGACTTTGAGCAGCCCACCAGACAGAACACCCGTCTGGTCGGAGGAACCTCCCTTTTCTGTGGAGGATTAGTGAACTTTACACTTTTCTCATATCTCTATACTTGACTGTAATTTTGATTTGTTAGAATTTAAGAAAATTCTTTCAATCCGGGTTTTTATCCTTTTGTACATTCAAGTATATTCTAACAACTACCCCATGTCGAAAGCACTTCAGCTAAAAATCTATTTTCCTACACTCAAACGACCAAAGAAAATATGGATGACACACTCGTATGAGATGATATGGAAAGAAAAGGGAGTGACAGCTGACAGGTCAGAATTGACGTAGGTATAAAAAACAACCGCAGGAGGAAAAAGAGCATGAGTTATAATCCCATTCATGTTGTCCTCAGGAGCTCGTCGACAGTAGAGACGCCGCCGCCGGGCTACATCAGCGAGGACGGCGACCCCATGGACCATAACGACAACATGAGTGAGTTTGTTGACAATTTTGTTATATTACTCACATTTTGTTCTGAGCCCGCTTGCCTGTGTATCACTAGTCCTCACAAAGCAAAGATTAAGTCTAAATACACTTTATCTCTCAGTAGCGGCCCATAGTCTGAATATATGTCGGACCCTCATTATATCGGACTTTATTTGCCTATCAGTGTTGCCAACTTTTTTCCACTCACACACACCCACATCCACTAGCGGCGGTTCATCAAATCAACAGAAATTAACTAGATTTGTCGTAATTCTTTTATTTTATTTTGTTTGCTACTACTGACATTCGGTCGCCGTTTTGGAGGTCCATTTAAAGATTTGAGAATGAAAATAAAACATAACATAATCACTAGTCACTTTTCACTATATTCGATCTCCACACGGGCACAGCCTCTGTGTGACTTCACTATATTCGATCTCCACACGGGCGCAGTCTCTGTGTGACTTCACTATATTCGATCTCCACACGGGCGCAGCCTCTGTGTGACCTCACTATATTCGATCTCCACACGGGCGCAGCCTCTGTGTGACTTCACTATATTCGATCTCCACACGGGCGCAGCCTCTGTGTGACCTCACTATATTCGATCTCCACACGGGCGCAGCCTCTGTGTGACTTCACTATATTCGATCTCCACACGGGCGCAGCCTCTGTGTGACTTCACTACATTCGATCTCCACACGGGCGCAGCCTCTGTGTGACTTCACTATATTCGATCTCCACACGGGCGCAGCCTCTGTGTGACCTCACTATATTCGATCTCCACACGGGCGCAGCCTCTGTGTGACTTCACTATATTCGATCTCCACACGGGCGCAGCCTCTGTGTGACCTCACTATATTCGATCTCCACACGGGCGCAGCCTCTGTGTGACTTCACTATATTCGATCTCCACACGGGCGCAGCCTCTGTGTGACTTCACTACATTCGATCTCCACACGGGCGCAGCCTCTGTGTGACTTCACTATATTCGTCATGCTGAACAGTCTTTCCAAATCAGCGTTCGAATCCGTAGTGGTTTCGGCATTTGAAAGAAATAAATCTTTAAAATTACTGAAATTGGTTTTAGACAAACAATAAAACATGCCATTATCGTGTTATTATAATATGTTCTCGAGTCACTGTTTATGTAGTTGATTGTTGTATTGTTTTCTACAAATTTAATTAGACTAACCACTAGACAAAATTACCAGCCAGTAAAATCAAAATTTTGTACGCCATTAGGGGTGTCCAAACCCCCAGGTTTAGTAGAAATCCTTCCACTATGGGCGAATTCCACAAAACTTTTGTACCTACAATAAACCTTGTCCTGAAAATAAATTTTGAATTTTTGACAGTTTATGCATAGAACTGTCAGACGACCATTATCACGAATGTAAATTCAGCCCTAAGTTGACAACACTGCTGCCTATTCCTTCAGCGAACAGGCGTGAGTCTACGCCATCTACACGACAATGAGACGCAACAACATACAATCGGACGTGGCAAAGGTGCCATCTATCGGTGAAGGGGAGAAGATTATCATCGATTTCGAATCCAATCGTTCCTTTGGTCGCTTGCATTCGTTCACGACATGTTCCCTCGCGCCTCCGTCAAAAAACTTGTAGAATACGCGCAAGATACGTCTGCGCGCATGTTTGACCTTCGAAACTGTACCCCTGCCAGCACTTTTAATCACTTTTCGCATAATGATGGCGCTTATTTACTTTGGAAAACACGGAACACGACACTCTCTGGACACCTGATATAAACGTCGAGATGGCGGCAAATGATCATTTCCGATTTCGACCGCGCGCTGACTTATTTTGCGCGCACTTTTATTGTGTTCTCTTGCGAACCGCCATGTCAAACTTGTGTTATGCTGCGGCCACAGTGTCGTGATAAGGCGAACTGCACTTCGCACGCTCTTTCTCGCTCACCGCTCGACGTCTCGCTGTACAACAGAGAGCGCACGAAGTGTAGTTCGCGATATCACGTCAATGTAGCCCTAGCATAAATACTACAGTTACATTCAAATCAAATCAAAATATTTTATTTCACATAAACCTACGTGGGCACTTATGAAATGTCAGAAGCTAGATGGACTGTTCCAATTGATCGTTTCCTATGGAGAAGAGCCGGCAGGAAACTCCACGATTATTCTTTTAAAAATAATTGGTTTTTACGATGTTTTCAAATAGAAGTGTTTATATGTAGGTATGGGGGGACAGTGTCGGCCTGTCAATAGCTACTTGATACTTAACAAAATAGAAAATGGTCTTCTAATCTTAAGTTTACAAGTTAGGCCTACTCCATTCCCACATTCACAAAATACAAATAATCTATCTTATAAAATAATAAAAAGTAAAAGCCTATTTAAACCAAATGACACGATTGCCATTACAACTATAACAAATCTAGATTATGTTAAAGTAGAATCGGTTTTTTGTGTTCATTGACTGCTAACTTTTGTTGCAGACCTAACCCGCCTAACCCCATCACCCCCAGGGCTGACTACCGAAGCCGCCCCCGTGTTGTACCACGAGCCAGCTTTCTGGTGCAGCATCAGCTACTACGAGCTGAACACGCGCGTGGGAGAGACCTTCCACGCGTCACAGCCCTCCATCACGGTGGACGGGTTCACTGACCCCAGCAACAGCGAGAGGTAAGCCGCACTGTACCACTAGCCAGCCTTCTGGTGCAGCATATCAGCTACTACGACTAGTCGATAATAATGCCAAAAGTCGGGTAATATTGCCAAAAAAAGGGGGGGGGGGGGGGGGATATTATCAAAAAAGGAGAGGGGGTGATATTGCCAAAAGTCGGGTAATATTGCCAAAAGTTGGGTAATATTGCTTGTACTGTACAACGTATAGTTCTTATGATGCTGCTGGTAATTGACCACATATTCATACATAAAAAACAGTGTTTAAAAATAATAATTATTATATTTATTTGGAAGAACAAACAATTACACATTATAGTTATAAGAGTTATACAAACGTGCAACCAACAATTTTCTTCTTAGATACACCAAAAGAGATCCTTGTTTTTTTTCTTTCACAGGTTTTGTCTGGGTCTTCTATCAAACGTGAATAGGAACGAAGTAGTCGAACAAACGCGTCGACACATCGGCAAGGGAGTTAGATTGTATTATATTGGTGGTTAGTATAACTACACTACTATAAGTAAACTTTAGTTTTTTTTTTAAACTGATATTTCTATTTTTTTTTTACTTGTTTCTGTGACAAATAAACATTTTTCTTTCTTTAATTCTGTCGTGATATTTTCGAGTTTATTAAACACCGAAACGTAATCTACATAAAAAAGTTAATTAATCAAACCACCATTCTGTTTGTAGATTTAAAAAACATTTCGCAACCAAAATTATATTGTTGTCTAAAGGATCCAAACATTATATCACTCGCCATTACATAGGAGTTTTAGGAGTTCTAACGACGACGACGGTTGTATGGCACAGCCTCAATAAAATTTATAAATTGAAGGCGAGGTGTTCGCGGAGTGCCTGAGCGACTCGTCGATATTCGTGCAGAGTCCCAACTGCAACCAGCGCTATGGCTGGCATCCCGCCACCGTCTGCAAAATACCGCCTGGTGAGTAACACTTAAACATTTACAGCAATTTAAATTTTTATACAAAATTAAATCAAAAGTCTTGAACGATGGGTGAGCTACAAGATATAGGTAAACAACAAGACCTATAAGTAAACAATACTGTGGTGTTAGATGCGGCTCAATGTTATTGATCGATGGACGCGGACTGTTTTAATGGAGGACATACGCATGTCCGTAATTCACTTGTCGGGTTAATAAGTGACTCTGACAACCATGGTTTTACGGTAATCCACCAGCGAGCCATACGACCGCGACGAAGCACGTACTTCAAGTTTATGGCGCTTGATAGGTTTGGCAACGTTTCACAACACCGTGTGGCGTTACCTGATGGACACATTATAACTGGTACTTTATTTTATTTTATTTGTTAGGGACAAAAAACAGTTACATGCCAAGCTTAACTAGAGATTCTTAAAATAGCACAAAACTTAGAAATACATTTATACACAGTCTACCATATTTATATTACTATACATGTAACCCACAACATTGTCCACAATTTCTTTGCATTTTCATATGGCGTAACAATGGTTGCCGACTAAATACACAACTTTTGAATATGAAAATATATTTTCTTTTCCAGGCTGCAACCTAAAAATCTTCAACAATCAAGAGTTCGCGGCGCTACTATCGCAGTCAGTGTCGCAAGGCTTCGAGGCGGTGTTCCAGCTGACGCGCATGTGCACCATACGCATGAGCTTTGTCAAGGGCTGGGGCGCAGAGTACAGGTAATATTGCCAGACATTCGGTTATACTGCCAAGCAACAACCAATATTCCGATAATGTTGTATTATGTTGCCTAACAGAAGTTATGTTGAAAATTGTAGGGTAATATTGCCAAAAATGTTATAGGTACTGCTCAACCATGGGTAATTATTGCCAAAAATGGTAATTATATCGTCAATGTTGCCGTCAATATGTTCAAATTAGAGGTTTTTAAATGTTTTAAGTACACCATTCAAAATCACAAAAAAAATGCAGATCTGCCATACGCCACATACTATTGGAAATAGTTGGGATATCCTATTGTATGAGATCTAATAATGATACTAGCCCAAAAAGGGCGAATTACGCCAATCTCTAGTTATTGGCTAGGGGGCGTCCATAAATTTACGTGAGGTGTTTTTTTTAAATTTTCTGTCCCTCCCCCCCCCCTGGTGAGATGTCGTGAGATTTTATTCAACCCCCTCCCCCATCCCCCAATCTCACGTGAGATTTTTCAAAATGTGGGTTTCTTACGTAAACGCGTTGGATTGTTATTGTAAAAGAAAAAAAAAATTGCTTCGTGCTTTTATTTACGACTAGTTAAGACTAGTAATCAATATTGCTGAGAGTTTAATTAGAAGTGTAATAAAAATTTAACAATAGAATACTTAAATCGTAACTACGGTGATTAAAAAAAGAATATCTACTTGGTATTTAAAATTCCGTGATATTTGCCGAGACCCCCCCTCTCTCCAACGTAAGATTAGATGAAATTTGACTCGACCCCCTCCCCCCCTTAAACACCTCACGTAATTTATGGACGCCCCCCTACTAGCAGGCCGCCGACTTTGTCCGAGCGGAAGTCAACTATACCATTAAACATATCCTGTGGTCATTCTTTCACTGATAGAAAGCTACAATATTGCAGTGAAATTCAGTCAGTGTCAGTCATCCTACAATAAAAATTAACTGGTTTAATTGCGACTTTTCATTCTTTATTAACATACATATAACTGTACACAGACGTCAAACAGTAACGTCAACACCGTGTTGGATCGAGCTGCACCTGAACGGTCCGCTACAGTGGCTGGACCGCGTGCTCACACAGATGGGTTCGCCGCGCCTGCCGTGCTCCTCTATGTCGTAATCTTATAGGTGAGTGCTGGTAATATTGCTTAACTTCGGGTAATATCTCCAAAGTTAGGGTAATATTGCCGAACTGATGGTGATATTGTCCTGCTATAGGTAACATCCTGATTAGGGCTTCCAAAATTACGGATTTACTAATTACGTAACTAGTTACGCATTTTGATGCTCCAATTACGTAACTGTTTTGATTTTTTTAAAGCACGATATTTTCTGCGTGCATTAGGCATTTTAGAAGTAAAAAATTAAACAACTTCAAATGATAAAAAAATATATTAAGGAATTAAAAGGAAACTACAGAAATAAGGTAATAATTTTAAAATTAAACTTCAAGACTAAAATCAACTACCTACCTACGAATAAACTCGATCATCAATTCAAAACATGTACCAAGCATAGTCTAAAAGTAAGAAACAATATAAATTTTGGTTATTTGTTCAATATCGTTGTGCTCCTTAAGTTATGAGTTGAGCGGCACGATTACTGACAAATGCGTGCACTGGCTGGACAGGTCCACTCAATCTGTATGGTTTTTCCTCAGAAGACCGTTTCAGACACCAATCTACATGGTCTTAACATGATCTGACCAAGATTATGTCTGGACTTTAAAAGAGACTGTGACCTCTGTGTTCGTTTCGGCCTTTCTTCTCAGAGTAGTCAGATAGGTAACGCCGACTTCATCTAGTTTTTAAAATATGATTGACGTGTAAAAGTGTTTGTACAAACCTACTTACAGAGATAAAATCATTTTTCAATATTTGTTCTTGATAATATGATCTCATAAATGATAAAGACCCAAGGGAACTTCTAAGTTTGGAACAAAGATAGCCGGCAGAAGAAAATGGTAGTTCTGCTGCAACACTAGTAGGCATTATTGAAAGTAAATAATTATAAGCTGCTGTTAGGAAAACTCACGACCGCCGCCAGCGCTATTGTAGGTACACAAGATAGATTCAAGATCTGCGTTTTCTCCAGATTTGTTTACTGCAGACGTCAAGCGTCAAACTTTACGGCACATACACAAAACTCACTAGATTATCTTAGACCAGGTCAGGTCTACGTCAGGTCGCAGGCGTACGTGATAACTGAGTACCGAGTATTGAGACTGTTTCGAAATTCAAGAAAGTAAAAAAAAATCTTGGGCGTTCTCTTAGCTTGCTCAATTCACAATATTAAACTCTATTCGCTACGAATTAGATCTAATACTTGCGAAACACCTTAAACTTTGATTGTGTTATGTACCCAACTATCCAATCCACAATCAACAAGGATTCCCTTCGTTTCACGATTGCTCAAAAATGAACACTATTCTGTACGATTAAGAAATAAAATCTTGCAGACTCAATTGGAAGTTTTAAATAAGCCATGGGCATTCGGGGGATACCCACTGAAAGACTTTTGGTGTTGTCATAACGTTTAGAGTTGCTGTAATGTATATAAGTCGGAATTTCAACTATATGTATAAATGATTTTGTATTAGGATAAATTGTAAATACACACATAAACTCGTGCCCTTTTTCCCATGGATTAGGCAGGAACTGTAGGACCAAATAAATGGGTAATTAATTAATATTATCCTATATTTACGTAATTACGGACTTGAACTCTTCAGTTACGTATTTGTGGAACTGCTAAAATCTGTCCGTAATTACGGAATGGAAGCCCTAATCCTGATTAAGGGTGCAGAAACAGTAAAATGCTTGAGCAGTTTTTCGTTGATTAATTTATAATTAACTAAATAAAAACCCATATTTTTAAAGCCTTAAACACAGTCTGTTCTACTTTCAGTTCGGTGTGACAGACAGTAAACTAGGTTGGTTATGTATAATAAACGAGGGTTTCTCGCCATCAAACTGGACCAAATGGCAAGTAAAGTTTGTAACAACAAAAAATTAATGGGTTTGAGAACAAATTAAATAAAAGTCCCGACTTATCTGAACAAATACCGTATCCGGGTGTCCTTTTAAAGCAGTTTTAGCCCCATGCACGAGCTCTATAAAAAGCTGCAATATCAGTTTTCAAATGAAATCAGAATCTGAGAATACTATCAAGTTGTGGAACAAACTCGAATGTTCAAAAGATGACAGATCAAATTCCATTGCTTTCAAACAAGTTTAGGACCATATTTTTACAAAAATTTCACTCAAAAATTAACTAAAGTAGATAATTGACTTAGTGCCGATGGAATGTAAATTATCTGATAATATTAATTAAAGTAAAGATTTATTTATTTATTTATTTACATTTTTGTACAGATCATAACAATATTTAGAGGGGCTTGTGGCTAAGCAATAACAGCCGCACGGGTGGATCGATCAGGTTAAGCTATGCTTTCCGCGGTTGGTCCGTGGGTGGGTGACCATCGTTATATACCGAGACCCCTCCCTCCGTGCCTCGGTAAGCACGTTAAGCCATTGGTTCCGACTGTCATTCTTAGATCTTTGTTACGGGTCATCAGACGCCCGAAAGTCTGACAACCAGAATCAGATAGGCAGTCGCTCCATGTAAAATACTGGTATTCAGCTGCTTCCGGTTAGACTGGAAGCCGACACCAACATGGTTGGGAAAGGCTAGACAGATGATGATAAATGATTTTATTTCTGTAAGTAGGTTTGTACAAACACTTTTACACGTCAAACATATTTTAAAAACTTACGAGGCCTGCGTTTTCTATTTGACTACTCTGAGAAGAAAGGCCGAAACAAACTCAGAGGTCACAGTCTCTTTTAATGTCCAGACATAATCTTGGTCAGATCATGTGAAGACCATGTAGATTGGTGTCTGAAATGGTCTTTTGAGGAAAAACCACACAGATTGAGTGGACCTGTCCAGTCAGTGCACGCATGTGTCAGTAATCGTGCAGCTCAACTCAGAACTTAAGGAGCTCAACGATTCGACGAACAATACCAAAGAAAGGACATTTGGGTAGGCCGCATAAATTACACAAACTGCCAGATCATGATTCAAACTAACAGAGAAACAAAAAAAGCAGTGACCCACATAGTCCTCACATTCACAATAATTAAAATAATAATACTTTACGAAGTAAATACTCATGTCATGGTATATAATATAACATCCATCAATGTCAATGTGTATATAAAAGTTCGGACATAATCTTTGAGGACCGTCTAGATTGGTGTCTGAAATGGTCTTCTGAGGAAAGAACCACACAGATTAAGTGGACCTGTCTAGTCAGTGCAGCCTGATGATATCTTAACTATATTTTCTCTTTCTTTCAGATCCCCATGCAATGACAAGAAGCAATAGAAGTTATACTCACCCAACACAAATGTACAGAGATAGCTCAAAACAATGAATACCTCCATTTTTGAGTCGTAGGCTTATAGGTGGCGGTGTGGCGATGTTCATAGGTCTTGTGGCATGTAGATTTTCCACAGTGTAGAAATTTGAACCTTATTGCTGTATGTTTATGGGCAGTTGCGGGATGAGATGGGTGAGTACTGTAAGGTTTATTTTTAAGCGTAAATGATTCTAGAAGCCCCGCGCTTCATAATTTCATAAACTAAGAATTGTCAACGTTACGCGAATTTAAAAAAAGTTAGGACGATGTGAAAACTGAAAATAATTATAAAGTGCTCAACTGTTTTATTCCACGATTAAACATTGTCGTATCGACCAAACGTTAGAGCAAAGAAATCGATATAAAACAGAAACAAAAAATATAGTACTGATTAAACTTTTCTAAAGAAATCGTGCATATATATTGTAATTAATATAAAATTAAAAATATGACAAAATCTATGAACACCGGAGTCACCGTCACACGCAATATTTGTTAATAAACAATACATATTAATGTTTTAATAAATTAGAGTATACTGTGCATAGAGTATTCGTTTTCTTAAGAAGAGTAACCTATCTGTCGATAGATGGCAGCATTGGGGCATGATTTATTTTGGTATACAGAAATATGAGTAAAGTACAAAATATCTGTCATGATGTTACTGATAAATCATTAACACATTTTTTACAGCGCTATCAACCTATGCAAACGCTTTGCGTATATAAGGGGTGTATTTTCCAAATGTGCGTGGATGATGCCGTTTTAGTTGTCATCAAAATCGGCCCTGAGACTCTTTTGAGTATTTTTCGCTTTTGCTTACTCATTCGGATTTGGTAATTTACAAACACTTGAAAAATCATTCCGTTTTGTAATAAATGAGTCGCCTCCGCCATAAAGTGTGAGGACCCACCATACCACTGGCCATGGTGGGTCTAAACATATACCTCTGAATAACTATTACTTGGTGAATCATTTGGGTTAGGTTAGAACTGTGACCATTAAAGATCCTTGTAGTCCACAACACAATTTTCTCAGTGGTATAGTTTTAGACCCACCATACCACCAGGAGTATGGCCAGTGGTATTGTAGGTTCGCAATGGTCATAAAAATGCAGATACATCATTGAAAAATTGACATCTCTTTAACATCAACTAACTTAAAAGAAGGTAGCTCTTCGCATATGTCAAGCATAGTATACTTTTTGCATGGAACCATTATGAATACTAGTCTGGGACTAACTACATTTTGCATATTATTGGCGAGAGTCCTCGGCATATTCTGTCTAGCCCTTTCCAAATCTTTTGCAAATGATGTTTGGGTCGGCTTCCAGTCTCACCGGATGCAGCTGAATACCCGTAGTTTACATGGAGCGACTGCCTATGTGACCTCTACAACCCAGTTATTGAGTAACACGATAACTCTTGTTAATTAAGACTGGCTGGCGAGATTTGTCAATAATATGCAATTCAAATAACAGTCTCCTTTTGTACCTATGTAAAAGTAATTGTTTTACAATATAAGCCAATTTACAATACGCATGTTGACATGATATAGAATTTGCAAATGTGTAAATAATTATACTAAACGGCAAAGTTCGGGCAGGCACTGTCATAAAATGTGCGAGCGAGATGGCACCAGACTTCTGTACTAGTTATTCGCCGTCCTACTCGCACGTTTTGTGACCGCCACTCACACGAGTAGGCGTTTAGTATAATGATTTGAAGTAACATTCGTTTGTTCTATTATGCCGGCACTACACTTGGCGTATTTGTGCAAATATTTGCGTTATTTTGCTAACACAAAGTGAACTTTATTCTAGTAGATAAGAGGTATATTTTGTATTGGCATATTAAGGCCAATATTTGAGCAAATACGCCAAGTAAAGTACCAGCAATGTGTCACCAAATCGAAAATTGTTTACTCATTTTCAAAAAATATTACTATTTGAATAGTTTCGCCATCGCATTGTGCATTTATCGAGTTTATTTTGTTATGAAAACCAGTGTATTGTATACATAGTTGTTTTTTTTTTATTATTCGTCAACTATAGTTGTGTGGTAATATAATGTACTTGTATGTTTTGTGGGAACGGAGGTTCGATACCCAGTTGATGAATATTTTAATATACAGTTTTGAGTTGCGATCTCTGATTTGAGTGTATGGCGAGCTTGGACGGTAATTTTGTCTATGATGTAAATGAAAACAGCCATAGAGACGGATTTTTTTAGAAGGAATACAATAAAACATATTAACATTTTTAGTCAGCCTATAACGTTCGCAATGCTGGTACACAAGCCTCCTCTCTCTGAGAGAGAGTGGACAGTGTTCCACCACGCGGGCCCAGTGCGGGTTATTATAATTTTTATTTTGTTTTTAACAATTAATTATATTAATGTTTTTATAATAATCATACGTAAAACTAACTTAAAATTCACACAAAACATACAAGGAGATGATAATAATGTAAATACGTTTTGATTTAATGTTTTATTATTTCTTTTTCTATAAAATATTATGTAATCGTAGTTTATATCGCAAGTTATTTATCTACAGATTTGTACAATCGTTTCGGTGTATCGCGGACAGATTTGACGATGTTAACAAATTTATTAGAAAAAGTATAGAAAATACTATAGTTGTCGCATTTTAGCATGGCTATAGCGGTCATTGCCCTTTCCCTAAGATCTCACCGTAGGAACTCAAACAATAAACTGTATTGTTTTTCGTTATAGGAACATGTTGAAGATCACGATAGATATTGACTCAGCACGTTACCGGACTTTTTTTTTCGGTTTTTGAAATAAAAAATTCCTGAAAATGTAGAAATATAAATGGTCAATGACCGCTATTGTGCTAAAACGCGACAACTGTAGACATTTTATTGAAAAGTGTAACAATTGGCAAGCTACTGTCGGGCTCAACCAGAGTCCATGAACTTGATCAATTCACGCGACGAGATCGCGAAAAGAATTGCAAACCCTAATAAACATTATAAAAGTTAAATTTTTATCACAACGCAGTATGAAAGTTTTTCATAAGATACTATTACAAAAAAAAAAAACTCTTCTATCTAAATTCTTGCAGCTTTGTCAAATCTGTTCGCAATTTATTTCTAAGAATACGCGACAGGGGATTCGTAGACACTTACCCTGGCACGTAGAAAGTAATGGCACATAATATATTTAATATTGACATTAAAAGCTAAAAGAGAGGTTATTTTGGACATGTTTTAAGATGCACACGCGGCAAAATTGTTTAGTGTGCAGGTGACTGACGAACATTCATGGAATAAGCTGGCAAGTCATTCTTCTCTTGTATTGGCACGAACTACATGAGAATAGTTAGTAGCGCCATCTTCAACGCCACATGCGAACTACGCTTGACAGTGACGTCACAGAAAATCCTGCATCTCGCAAGCAAAGTTCGACGTGCGACTAGTATATACAATATTCCCGGAATTAACGCACACCACCAAACACCCCAATTACAATATTATGTTATAATTATAATACATACATACGCTTAATTTTAACTATAAAAAATTGTTTGTTTATTAAATTTTAAGGCTGATTGTGGGAAAACATTGTGGTCACATTACAAATTGCAAAATTGTTATTAAAAAGCGGTGAGATGTGAGTCGGACTCGCACACGAAGGGCTCACTACCACCTTACAATATTTAACACAATATAATAATAATAATAATCATTTATTTCGGACATAATTAAAAATCCATAATGAGTTAGTAACAGAAAAACTTACAACTATGTTAGTAACCTTAAAACAAAATGAATTAATGAAAAAAGTTTAATTCATAAACTTCCCCTCTGCACCGGGCCAGCAGGCATGCCTACGGGACCAGTGCGCCAGGAAAGGGCAGTCTGGTCTTTCAGCAATAACGCTTAGGATGCTGTTGGGACTCCCACGTATCCTACGCATCAAGGCGGCCGCCCTCTTGCGCATGATAGCCTCAAAACTATCTATGCCTGCCTCAGCAAACATGCCCGACGCGCTACAGAACCGTGGAAGGCCCAGCAGCACCCGGAAGGCGTTATACGTGTTTTTTTACTAAAGTATATTTTTTGCCAGATGCAGTAAGTAAGCCAAAAGGAGTATATAAGGATCGTAGCAGTTGGCGTTCTGTTGTTTCTGCCTTTGGAAGAAGGCGTGAGTTTATGAATGAAAAAAAAAACTGAAAAACACGTTTCTTGTATGGGGACCCTTTAATTTTTCACTTGCATTTTATTTTTCGTTTTAGCGGTCATGGTAGTGCACACTCTGTGAACATTTCAAGTGTCTACCTATTACGGTTCAAACGATACAGCCCTGTCACAGACGGACGGACGGACTTTCGTAATAGGGTCCCATTGGCGTACATTTGGGTACGGAACCCTAAAAAGTAACGTTTAATTTAATCAGAAAACCGTTTTTAGTATCTCCAGCTATGTATAAAACTATGCTTGTTCTACATAGGACATGAATAAAAAGATCTGACGAATCAGCGAATTTTATAGTCAGTTGCTTCCAATGATGTATTTATCTTGTTGCCTCCATACTTATCAATTTTGCCGTTTGTACCAAAAGTGATGGAATTTAATATATATGGTCTGGGTTGACTACGAAAGGCGGCGGCTTTGAGAAACGTAATATAACATCACGCCTGTCATCCTCAAAGAGGTAGACAGAGAAGTATTAGAAGTCGTCTTTTTTTTTCAAATTTGTGGGTTTCACAGTCGCCGTTGTTGTCGTTGTAAAGTATGGTGAGAATGTATTATCTTTAGAATTTTATAATTAATGTTTTTTAATCAATAACATCGAAATCATGTCGTATACATATTATTTTACTCTATGAATTTGTTGTTATGTTAAATTGATAAGTACCTTACAATCGTAGCGAGGTATGGGTTTGTAAATATAAAATGTGAAGTGAAAAGCAACGACCTATTGCTCTCACACAAATTCAAGGGCCATGTCTCGTTACGAAGTTTGTCTTCCATAATAAAGTGATCAAGAAAAGTAATGCATCATTTGGATAACTAAGTTTCTTCAATCTCTTAATTATTAACTCATCAATCCGGTAGTACATATGAGTGACAGAGTCAGCGCTATATGAAGCCCAACTTTTCTCTAAATCTCGATATCATGTGATGCACTACTTTTTATCGATCGTTTTACTTTTTGTACCAAAAATACCTTTTAACATTTGTATCAAATTATTGAAGTAGACACTACTTTTGGCGCACTTTGCGCTCTTTCTGAACAGTGAAGGATACTGAACCGCGGGCCGGTGACGCTGAATCGAGTATACTCTACTCCAGTCGTAAGTTTTCACTTCTATAGTATGATTATAAGCACACACCCTCTTTTTCCGTTCATTATTATTTTTGTACCAAAAATATTTTTTATCATTGTATCAAATTATTGTTTCAAATAAAAATACATTCTCAAAGTAAGGGTAAATATCGTGGTACGGTGCTAGTTGGTTGGTTAGTTGTGGATAGAAGTGAGATCGCTTCCTCTGACATACAGACTTACATACTGTAAGCTCAGTTTTGTATATTACAACACAAATTTGGGATTTGTTTGGAAAAACCGGTTATTCCGTTTATCCTAGACCTAGGGTGGATTCAACGTATCCACCTTAGGGTGGATTTTTTGGTGTGGTAAACGAAATAACCCGGAAAAGCAGTGATATTCAACCTGGGGGGTAAAGTAAATAATTTTGTATGATAATTGTGATAGTAATTGGAGTGTAAAAAATAAAAGGACAATTTGATTGTTTATTCTCGGAAAGTTCTATAAAAATAATTTGAGAAAAAGGTTGAGTATCTCTGCTGTCAGTGGTTAAAAACCTATTGTTATAAAAATGCAATTATTATAATTTTGTTTTAACTGACTATATAATTAAGTCCGTGTTATTTCTTTATATATTTCTATTATTTTGGACTTTAAGCGTACAATCTGCGATTTTGATGAAAATAAGGAATTTAAATAGGTGACAACTGTTGTTTTTTCAACGAATTTGCTTGTTATTTTTCTAAGTTACATAATAATATAAAATTATGCATTGTGATAGTATTTTGCAGTTATATAAAGTAGCAGTTGCTGCAAATTGCAGACAGTTTTAGCGACTGCTAAAACCTGCCTGCAATTTTTAGTACTCGCATCATTTCGGTTGCCAGCCCAATCACAACTGTTGGGCAATAGTGATTTTTAAAAGTAACTGCAGAATGTTGTTGATATGTATGCAGCGTTGAAATATTTATAAATATCAGCTCTTTTATAATGTAGTAAAAGTGGTGGTTGTCTGTTACATAATATAAAATAGGAGATATTTTATATCCTTCTCTTGGTCGTTATTTTGAAAATATGGTATATTTTGGACTTGATTCAGTTATTGTTATACTTTTTCAGAGGATTTTTATATTATCATTCATCGTCATCTGCCTAGCCTTTTCATAATAATGATAGGGTCGGCTTACAGTCTAACCAGATGCAGCTGAATACCAGAATTTTACATGGAGCGACTGCCTATCTGACCTCCACAACCCAGTTACTGGTTAAGACTGGTTGCCCGACTTTCGGGCTTCTGTCGACCCGTAACGACTGCCAAAGATCCACGAGTGACAGCCGGGACCAACGGCTTAACGTGCTTTCCGAGGCACGGAGGGTTATCGATATGTAAAGATGGTCACCCATCCATGGACCAACCGCAGTAAGCGTAGCTTAAGCTGATCGATCGACCCGATCAGCTGTTATTATTTAGCCACGAGCCCCCGTTTTTATATTATTATTATCGTGGCGAAACCAGCGAATAATGAAACATCGACTTTTTATTCAAATGCATCAGCAAGAGGGTTTTAGTAGTGTGCAAAAATTGAGAGACGGCAGTTTTCAGGATACTTTTTTTTATTTTGACATGTTGAAATAGGTTCAAAGGGATATAAATAAGTGATTTTTTTGTGTATATTATGTAATAGAGAGCCAACACATGTATATTTAGTTCTAAGTTTACGTTATGACTAGTGTAAGTTGTAACATATTAGTATGTTTTCGGTAACACTTTGTTTCTCTGGCTTCCAGGCTGTTTATTTGCGGCGATCTCACTGCGTGGGATGTGTTAGGAATATTATATAAAAATAATAACTACAATAAACATGTGTGGTTTTTTTATAATATGTTTTTTTTACTCCCCCCTGTAAGTGACGAAATTTGGGTGTATACCTACATTTCTGCCTATGCCTTTGTTTCATAGATTCCATTTTCATGTACCTAAGGATCACAGACATAGAGAATGGACTGAGCGTTAAGCCTTACAAAACTGACCACTCTCTAGAAAGAGACAAAGCGAGTGGGCGGCCAATACCTGTCTTTTTTTTCATGTAAAAAAAATTAAAAAAAAAAATTTAAAAAATCTAAATATTTTGTTTATATTTTTTATGGAATTTTTAAAAATTTTGGTCCACTACTGTGACCCCAGTGTAAACAAAACGGTGTAACTTTTAAACTGAATTATCTATCGCGATGAAACAAACTCCATAATGATTGGAAGTAATTAAGCTTCCTAATAAAATTAAAATTCTGGAAAAAAACTACCCTCAATTGAAAATAAACATCTTTTTTTGGCAAACATCTGTTTTTTGGTCATCAATTTTTACAATAATTGTAAAATTTTGCAATAAGACGCCCCATTACCTACCTTTTTTATTACTTTAACGTATTTTTCATCGTATTAGCTACCCAATAGTAAAAATGGCATGTTTATAACTCAAACATAACATTTTATATCAAATGTTAAAAGATGGCACTCCGGAACGCGCCATTTATTGTTCTCTTAAGGATGGTTTATTTGGGATGATAATTAATACAAAAGAGTTCAATTAAAAACCATTTATTATTTGACAAATAATTTAATGCATCAGGTTCTCAAAATGTCCACCTCGTTGTTGTAGGCACAAAGCCGCGCGTATTAAAATTTGTTGTGTCGCTCTCCTTATCATTTCGGGATCATTGCGAATATCATTCGCACAGTTAATTATGCGGTCACGCAAATCGGCCTCACTGTTGATGGGGGTACTGTAGACGCGTTGTTTCATGGTCCCCCATAGAAAGTAATCAAGGGGCGTCAAATCGGGTGAACACGGAGGCCACCCTACAGGTCCTTGCCGGCCGATCCATTTACCACGATAATTATCGTTTAAAAATGATCTAACATTTGCAGCATAATGAGCTGGGCATCCGTCCATCTGCAAAAACATCCTTCGACGCAAAGCCAGTGGTACATCCTCCAATAATTCAGGTAGATCATTAGTCAATAGACTTAAAAATCTTGCACCGGTCGACGTTCTCGGCAATATGACTGGTCCAATCAACATATCATCGATAAGACCAGCCCAAACATTTACTGAAAATCTTACTTGAAAAGTTGACGAACGTTTCAATCTCGGGTTTTCACGTGCACGGCACCATCTGTGTAAATTTTGACAGTTAGTAATACCGTCTCTAGTGAATGTCGCTTCGTCCATCCATAGTATGGTTTTTGGAAAGTTTGGGTTTGCTCTAGTTTTTCGTTGTATCCAAGTGGACATTACACACCTTGGACGGCAGTCTACGTCTTCATGTAGATGTTGCATCATTTGGTAGTGATAAGGATGCAATCCTTCTTTAAAATGCGCCACGCTGATTTTTGGCTTATTCCGTGACGAAGAGCCAGTCGTCTAGTACTTATGGATGGATCAGCAAACAAATCACTCAGAACTGCTTGTTCAGTAGCTACATCGATAATTACTGGAGGCGGCTCGCGACGATCTCTACTTGATCCAAGTCCAGTGATCGACAACCTTCTGTGAACTTCCTGAAAGTTGCGGGCAGATGGCACTGGTTGCCTGTTAGGAAACGCAGCTATGTAAGCTGCGCGCGCAGCTCTGGCGCTTCCTCGTCCCACTCCATAATAAAAATGAATGTCGGCAATGTGTGCCGGGGAAAATTCACTTAAACGCGGCATCATGTAAAAGCGAACGAAAGTTACGAAACTCAGGTAGCAGCGAACGAAAGTAACGAAACACATGTAGCAGCGGCGAATAATTCGGAGCGACTGCCTGTCTGTCATAATTGAAGGTCCCTTCGGCTAGCCCTACCTCACCGCACCCCGACCCGCGCACATTAATAATAAAATTCACAGAAAATGCTGTCTACCTGCTAAACAATAGTGCTTAGCCGTGCGCTGGGCCTTTCTTTAACAGTTGATAAGAAATGTTGGGATTAAGTTAAAAACATGCAATTTTTACCATTACGTGGCTAATACGATGAAAAATAACGTAAAGTAATAAAAAAGGTAGGTAATGGGGGCGTCTTATTGAGAAATTTTACGATTATTGTAAAAATTGATGAAGAAAAAACAGATTTTTACAAAAAAAAGATGTTTATTTTCAATTGAGGGTAGTTTTTTTCCCACAATTTTCATTTTATGAGGACGCCTAATTACTTCCGATCATTATGCAGTTTGTTTCATCGCGATAGATAATTCGGTTTAAAAGTTACACCGTTTTGTTTACACTGGGGTCACAGTAGCGGACAAAATATTTAAAAATTCCATAAAAAATATAAAAAAAATGTTTAGATTTTTTTTTTATATTTTTTCCGTCGATAAAATTAAGCATAGATTCCCTCATTTCGATATGTGCACATTATAAAGACTCACACTGTATAACTTCCTAGTTGGAACATGGTTCAATAGAAATTTGAAAATAGCATTTGACAGCTGTCAGTTGAAAAGGATTCTCCCTAGGGCTGAAACGTATTACTTTCAACCCGCTCCTCAGGCAACTTCAGACCTTTCCGAGTATGAGTAATGAAAAATATCTACATTATGATGGAAGCCTACCATAATTTGGGATGACTGTGGGATCCTTCTTATGAAAATTATAAAACACAAGCCACAAGCAAGATGCATGGCAAGAAATAGCAAACCTGCTAGATTGTAGATACCTAGTGTCGAAGTTAAGCCAGAAAAATATAAGATAAGATCATTTATTTGCCCAAAACATGAATATACACATATAAGGCATGCAAGATATTAAATTAAATTCTATGACAGTCATGTTTTGCCTCTTGTTTTACTTCAAGATGAAGCCTCTTCTTGTGTCTTACTGCCTTGAAAGGCAAAAAATATCTACAGCGTGTGCTAGAATCCCAGTTCTTGTTAGTTGTCATTCTTGCTCGTTGGTGTTCTTTTGGTGTACCTAAATGATGAAAACGGATTATCGTTTACACCAAAAAGCAACAAACAATCTGTGCTCTTGTTCAGTCGCCGTCAGATATATTGATCCTATTCTATATTATAGTCTGGATATATTGTAACATAACATTGCCTGTTACATTCTAATAGAGGTCAGTGCTGTTACAATACATCTGGCGGAGGCATTGACTCAAAGAGTATAATAACTATACAACCTAGCTCAATGGGCGGAGGTGACCAAATACATCTGAACAATTTTACATGTCAATAAGTTCTTTAGACTAAAAGTCACCACCGCAGTCAGTCGCCGTTAATATCTGAACATTCATTAGGTAGGTACTTCATTAATATCCGAGCAGATGCTTGTCAATAATTTCTGTACACATTTTGTAATTAAGTAGGTACTTTATATTACCTACTGGTGTTAAGAAATTAAACTTGAAGTACCTAAAACTTTGTGATAAAAGAAGTAAAACTTTGTGTCGTTTATTTCATCAACCTTTACAATATACACAGGAATACTTATATTCACGACGATTACCGACCCAATTTATGAGCGCACTGGCATGGCGGCCCCCGAGCCGGCCGCGGCCGGCCGCACCGTGCGGTAAACCTTATTGCTGTGTCAGCGATAATGCAACAATTGTGTCACTGCACTACTATTATATAAGTTAATGCACTGCACACACAACTATAACCAAACATATCTGAACACTTATAACGTCAAGTATTACCTAATTCGTTACTATGTCATTTACAATGACTAATAGTCATTGGTCATTTATAATAGGACGAACCAAAAACAAACACTATCTGTGTTATAAATACGATGAAAAGGCAATAAACTGCTTTAGTTATTATTTTAAGCAATAAACATTGTATAGAAAATCATTTGTCTATGATACAACTGATACGATAATAATGTCAAACTAGGTACTGAAAGAAAATAGATCTTGGCGCGTAGATCTATACACTTTTCGTTGGAAGGTGTTCAGTACCCCGAGTGTGAGTTTCTTGCCGTATCACAAAATACGTGACGATCAAGTTAATCGAGCTAACTAATGAGCGATGGTATTTAAAAATGGTCTGAGTGTGAGTCGAAGTATGTCATACGAACCACAGCTCGTATCGTCACTTGTCTGATAGTATGCCGAACGTTTTGTTATTTTTATTATGTTGCCTACATTGAACTTAGAATGGTTTCGGCGAGATAATACGACTAAAATACAAATCTTATCGCAACCAAGTTAACAAGGGTTATGCGTGCCCTACGTAATTTAGACGAATAATATTTTTTATGAATGAGGTGTTCCTATTTCGTTTTACCGTGTAGTGAGTAAGGGAGATGTGAAATAATGGTGTGATGTCATCATTCAAATGGCGGGCGTCATGTAACTATTTAAAATTCGTTCTGCCATCAGTTTTTCGCGCTTGTTTTCATTACTTTCGATTTCGATAATATAATAATATCGGGTTTTTGACTGTAAACACACTAAACACCCAACACACTCGCACTATCATTTTACCTCTCCTTGGACTCCACATCATGCACATTACACACGTATTACATCTCGATCAAATTGTTATGATTTATTTCCTTCATCAATACATAATTTGTAGTCTTGAGTTTGAAAATTGACCACTGTAATGTTAGTCAAATTTAATGGGCGGTGAGAGCCTGGTGATCCCTCACAAAGGGTATCCTAGTATTATGGACCCGTCTCTCACAAAGGATCATTAGTTTGTGCATTGTTGTCAAAACGCCATAATTTTTGTCTCGCTATGTTTATAACTCTATGAACCCGAAGAAATGTTTGTGTGTGTGCCAAATTAAAGATAAAGACATTAGTAATTATTTTTTTGCGTTTGGTAATTTTATATTGCAAATAAAGGCTACCATTAGTATGTGTAAAGTATGTTTTATTGACCAAATAACAATTCTATTTGACGTCAGTGTTTCATTATTCTAATGATTTAAATGTGTTATGTATGGACTAACGTAGTTCGGGTATACGTATACACATAGGTAGAATTAAACAAACACTCGGAAAAAATATATAATATGATAAATGATTTTATTTCTATATGTAGGTTTGTACAAACACTTTTACACATCAATCATATTTTATAAATTAGATTAGGTTGGCGTTTCCTATCTGACAACTCTGAGAAGAAAGGCCGAAACAAACTCAGAGATCAGTCTCTTTTAAAGTCCAGACATAATCTTGGTCAGACATGTGAAGACCATGTAGATTGGTGTCTGAAACGGTATTTTGAGGAAAAACCATACAGATTGAGCGGACCTGTCCAGTCAGTGCATGGATTTGTCAGTAATCGTGCAGCTCAACTCAGAACACCGTTTCGACGAACAATACCAAAGAAAAACTGCCAGATCATGATTAAAACTAACTGAGAAAACAAAAAAAGTAATGACTCACATAATCTTCGCATTCACAATAATTAAAACAATAAATTATACTTCTCAAGGTAAGTATTCAAGTCCTTGTGCATATAATAATCATCAATAATTGTTGGTGTAACAGAAAATAAAATAAATAAACAACATTCAGAATGCCGAAAATTGGAGCAACTCAATCTCAAGCCTTTTTGTCCTCAATATAATCTTTAACGGTTTAAAAGGCTTTCTGGCACAACTTACATTTAATAAATTCAAAACATTAATTAAGGCTTAGATTTTGAATGTATGCAGAAATGACCTATGTAATTGTCGGGCAATTTGATCATGCAATGCTCTTCCTCGGATTAAATTGGTGGTTGCTCTTTGATCTCTGTCATATCTGACATTGTCTGTTGCTAGTTGTTCACATTTGTTTTGACCTGAAAATAAAAATGAGTTTGTAGATATAAATAAAAAGCTGGGTGACTGAATTCATTGGCAATCTTTTAGGGGGTGAAAGTACTAATGAATATGAACATAAAAGTTGGGATGGGATCAACCCTGGAATCGCTTTTCCATACCCTTTGTCAAGTTATTTGAACAAAAATCTATGCAACAGCTGATTTATTCACCCAGTAGTATCCAAGTAATATAAATATTATATTATATATATATATTCTTACCAAAATCATCCGGTTCAGGTACACCATAATCTAACGCTATGTTATAGAGCACACAACAGGCTTGAATAATTTGTGCACATTTTTGAGGCCTGTAATGTAATACTCTGTCTTTGCATAAGCAACGCCAACAATTTTTCAGTCGACCAAATGTGTTTTCAATCAGAACTCTTGCAACTATATGTTGCTGATTAAATTTTGCTTCTGAAGATTCTGCAGTGGCTTCTAAGTATGGTGTCATTAACCATTGGCGCAATGGATATCCAGAATCACCTGAAATAATGAAATTACTATGTATATGTAACATTAAAAAAAACAATCCCCTAATGATGTTGGTGTTAACAGATATACTTACTATTAAAGCAAAACACTCCTAGTTGGAACAAATGTCACTCATATAGGAATAAAACACAAGTTCACAACCACCGGTGTAGGTATACTTACTAATGATTAAAAAATCAGTGAATAGGTACATACCCAGCAGCCAACACATTTCACCTTGTGCATGTAAAGATTGCATATAATTGTTGACTTGACTGTTCTCCCAAATAAATGAATCATGGTTAGCACCACCAAATTTAGGATTAACATTTATTATTCTACTATCATTGTCGCACACCTAAAATATAGTTATTAAAATTAGATTTAAAAACGATTGAATAGGTAGTAATTAGATAGCTCATTATGGCATTTCAAAATAAATCAGTATAAGTAATTATTACCATTTGTACATTTATTGAATGATAATGTTTTCTACAGTAGTATAAATGCTCCTCTTCTACTAGCGGGCCATGTATTCTAAAATGACTCCCATAGATACACCCAATTACTACACCAAGTCATAGCTTGGGTCACTTCATGAATGTACACACTGCACATATTTTGAGACAGATTTTTGGCTACTCCCACAGGACGTTGATACGAGTACCTAAAAAATATGAACAAATTTAAAACTATGTACCTAGTTTCCTAAAAGCGCCTACAAGGAATTAATTAAGTATTTTATTAGTGCGACTGCGTAGATACAATACTTACCTACCTTGGTTTGAAGTTTAACTCGTTGGGTCGACCTTAAATTTGTCAATTCTTCTAGTTCTTTGCAAAGAAATAGAAAGGCTTCCTTTGATTAACGATATCTATTCCTAAATTCAGGATCGTTGACTGGATTAAAACAGGCACGAAATTCGGCTCTTTGTTTTCGGAGATGATTCCGTTCATCTTGATAATGAGCAGTCATCATCATTTTCCAGGCGAAAAAATTACGTGCTGTCATCATTTAACACAATTTACCACAAAATTACACGCAAATAATACGAACGTAACTAATCTATACAACGATTCACCGGACACACAGCAAGTGAGTGACTTTACTACAACGTTTACGTTTACAAACGCTTGAACACTGTTAGAAACGTCAAAATTTAAACTCACACTCGCAACAACCCGCGAAATGTTCTTCGAAACGCTACTATGTACGTCACGTTTAAAATACCGAACTATTGTAGTACCGTTAAAAAACTTACACTCGCTGTTTCGGTTTACAATACTTTCCGCCAGGGGCGCTTTTTACGTTTTCATACATTTAGTACTCGATACAGAAACGTAGTAGTAGCGTTTTCTGTATGAAAAAACTCACACTCGGGGTACAGATATTTTTGGCTAGTTGTATATAGAAATAATTGACAAGCATCTGCTCAGATAGTAATGAATATTCAGATATTAATGGTTACTATGGTACTTATTGACATTTTATATTGTTCAGAAGTATTTGGTCACCTTGTCTCCTACAATATATCTGACGGCGACTGTTCAGCTGTAGCTCTATACCTATTCGTAAGTCCGGGGCAGTGGTCCAACTGCTCTGTCCAACTAGTTGGACCATGGGTCTTTCCTAAGGGCAGTTGTCCAACTTTAAAAATAGTTGGACCACAGCACCTTTTGAGAGTTCCGTGGTTTAATTCATTTAAAAAATAACTTGTCAACTCTAAAAACCTCAACTGCATCTTTATGTGTACCTACTGGTTTACGGTTATATTGAATCTATTCGCAGTAAAATAACAAAATTAAAGTCGGGTGACTAATTTGTAAACTTTATTTTTTTACCCACCACACCACCAGGGGTATAGCCAGTGGTATGGTGGGTCCGCAATGTGCTACCCATAGCCTGCATACCATTATATAAATTTCGTTGAATGTTGTAAAACATTGTAAGAAACCCGACTTTGTCACCGACTTTGTCACCCGACTTTAATTTTGTTATTTTACTGCAAAGAGGTCCAATATTGGCGATCACTCGCGTCTGGCCCTGGTCCAGGCCATGGTACGGAGAAAGAGGGCATGGGAAGCCGCCAACTCCTTCTGCGGAGCAGTAATGCTCGCGAAAGAGGAGGCGGAACGCGTGAGGGAGAGTCAAAATTCGCGCCTTCCCGCGGTCGGGTATGGGTAATGGGTAACTCGCCGCCCGATAAAGACCAAGACCGGGTCCACGGCGCGTTGTGTTCCACGCACGCCCCTCAAAGAGATGTCAGCACCAACCAGCCGATGCCTGCCAGGGTTACGGGAAAGGCCGAAAGGGTTACCGTGGCCCCTGGCACAGGCAACTGAAGGAATACGGGTGGGTTTTAGTCAGTAAGAGTCTGACGCGCCCTCCCGCTCCGCCATGAGCGGGAGAAGTTATAATTTGATGATTTCCCACCCACAAAAAAAAAAGGTTCAATATAACCGTAAACCAGTAGGTACCTACCATACACACAAAGATGCAGTCGAGGTTTTTAGAGTTGTCAAGTTATTTTTCAAATGAATTTGACCACGGAATGACGGAACTCTCAAAAGGTGGTGTGGTCCTACTATTTTTAAAGTTGGACAACTGCCCTTAGTAAAGACCCATGGTCCAACTAGTTGTACTGTGCAGTTGGACCACTGCCCCGGAATTATATTCGTTTGGTTTACCCACCTAATAACTTGATTTTGCAAACAAACGAGCGAATATGTGTAACATTTCATCGAGCATAAACGCAGCACACGTGACCTGCAGATCCGATATTTCAACAAACAGTAAACGCAGATGAACGCAAAATAAGGTAAATGCTCACACGCCGTGAGCATTACTTCGAACACCATATCGAGCATTTTAGGAACGATGCATTACACGGAAATGGTTTTTAACAAGGGAAATGAACAAAAAAATGCTGTTTTATGACATTTATTTACGTATAAAATTCGGTCACGCTGTCGCGACCGTGGCGTGCTGGGCACATTTTGGTTTGTCGTCTATACACGACCGGTCGTCGGTATAGACGACCCTGTGACCAACCTTTTGACCGCCACAGTCGTGTATAGTATACACGACTGTGGCGGTCAAAAGGTTAATGTTAAGCGGTCTACACACCAAAGCCGCTGACCCGGCGGCACAGCCCGGCGGCTTAGTGCCGGCGGGTTAACCCGGCGGCTTCAGAATGTCCAAGCCGAACGACTTTGCCGGCGGCAATGCCGGCGGCACGACAGCCGCGGCATGTGGTAATCTAGTACCTACATAATTGCCAAATAGTCGTAGAGATTGGACGTGTGTGTTTCGAATAATTCAGAAGTAGTATTTTCAGTACCTAATTGACATGGAGGAGGACGATAACAGTGATTTAATAATAGCAGTTTGTGGAGTTATTATCGGTGGATCCCTCAACACACGAAAGTGTTGGGCTAGGCCAAGTTTAATGAGTCGCAATAAATACAGTACTTGTCAAAGATTAAGTGATTTAAAGGAAGACGACTTGGTTCTATACAAACCCATTTCTTTTAAGACTTTCCTGTCATTAACCAGTACCGACTTTGAATATTTACTGAATATTGTTGGACACAAAATAGCTAAACAAGACACAAATTACAGAAAAGCAGTTTCACCAGTGGAAAGATTGTCAATAACGTTAAAATACCATTCCGGAACATCAGTAGCAAATTCACTGGCAATTTCATTAAATGCGTCGTAACGCTTTGGCCGGCTTTTGTAGTCACAGTTTTTTGGGTTCCATAATATTTCTTTTAAATGAGAGGTCTATTAGTTTTATAACTGTTGCATCGTCCCACTCCATATTGGTTAGTTGATAAAAAATAAAAGTGCCGACACTTCACAACAACAGAGAATGAATAAGTGATAGGTACGTCACTACTCTATGAAAGCCGGCGGGCAACTGACTGAGTGAGTGGAGAGGGATGCCGTCGGCATCGGCATGCTGCCCCGCCGGCTTGCCCGCGCGGGCGCAAGCCGGCGGCATGATTGTACAAAATAAGGCCCGGCGGGTTGGGCCGGCGATCCGTGCCGCCGGGTCAGCGGCTTTGGTGTGTAGACCGCTTTAGTGGGAACGTTAGTGGTTTCCTACTAAGTTAATGTATTGTACAAGTAAGTGTGTAATGGCTAAGGGATTCTAAAATAAAACCAACAAATGGACTTTTCACTCTATTGACAAAACACAATGCCACTCCACTTAGCACGCAGACTACACACGAATAATGTTTGTTCCCGGCTCCCATTTATAGTTGTTGAAGCCGCTCCTGACCTTCTGAACGATGTTGTTTACCATAGATGGCTTTTTGACACTTTCCATAGACGTGTAATAGACAATATTAGTAGAGGGATCGCAACTTAAACTTTCCTCCGACCTTCTTCGGGAGAGCTCGGAATATGATTCTTGGCTCAATGATGAGGTGGATCTCCGCGTCCCTGATAGAGACCTATCAATGCTTTGGACGTTGATCTTGCCATCTTCGGAGACCATGTCCACTCGGTTCTCGGACCTCTGGTTTAGGATGCCAGCACAGCTGTGGAATTTAGAGAATTTGTTGTGGGCACGATGCTCTAGGTCCACGTGAAGATTCAGTTGGCGTCTGAAAGAGAAGATGGTGGTTTGTTTACCGAAAATGATTATAGTGTAAAGAATTTTAAAAACAGGTTACATGTAATGGTAAATTAAAATATCAGGGACTGCAAGGCGTCCCTTCATTTCATTTGTTATCCATGAAGTGGTTTGGTACTATTCGACGTTACTCTACCGTAAATATTATGGTGTGCTATTTGGTGTAAGTGACATTGAATAACGAGTAGGTTAACTCTCCCGATTCAAAACTTACCTGTAATTAAAACTTTCTCCACAAATATGACAAAAGATAGGACCCGGAGGAGACCCGTACTGAGCAAGTCTCGAGGTCATCTCCGATTCACCAGATAAGCCACCTTTCTTGCGATGAAGATTGACGCAGCTGATAGACCTCTTTTCAGAAGAACCAGAGGACTCGGCAGTCTCAACTTCAGTCTTAGATGGTTCCAAATTACTATCCGAAAACCTATTCTTCTTGATTTCCGTAAACATTTGCTCGGGATTCGAGATTTTATCGAAAAACGAAACGATTTTCTTTAGTTTATCTTCTGGAACATCACACTTCATTTCAGGCTCAGTTTGGGTATTACTGGCCTTCTTTAAAGACTGCCTGGTGGTGGAAGGGGCGGAGAGGTTGGTTCCTTCGATTTTGGAGATTCCGATGTGTTCGTTCTCGTGAACGAACTTGTCGTATTGTTTTTCGAAGCCTTCGTGGCAGTAGTGGCAGATGTACTTCCTGTTGGTGAAGTGGCAGAGGTTCAGGTGGTCGTTGTAATTTATTATCCCTGAAATGGTAAAGAAAATCAGTATGTAAGTAGTGGATCCACCAGCCCACACTGGGCCCGTGTGGTGGATAATGGCCCACTTACTCTCAATGAGATGAGGCCTTTTTCCCAGCAGTGGGAACGTTACAGGCTGATTATGATGAAGTAGTGGATGAGAATCAGCCTACATACAGTAGAGCAGCCCTTTTAAATAGACCGATGGAAAGAATAATATGGCTCCATAAGACAATCAGTATCGGAAGGAAGACTGTTGTTTCGGAAAGTACGTTTTGTCTCAACTTCTTACGCACCGTAGGAAATCATAAGGCATCCCGAAATAGGACAATGGCGAGGTGTGGTGTCCGCCAAGCAGTTTCTCTGCACGGATTGCACGTAACTCAAGATCACAGGAGAATTGAAGTCCCTCAGGGCAATCTCCGACTGGACCTTCTTAGGGCGCCGCAGCCTACGAAATCTCAGCCCTCTTCGCCGTCGTTTTTCGCAAAAACTATCCGAGATATTATTGTCACTGGACGCGTAAATATGACCATTCGGCAGGACGTAGTTCTTGAAGGGTCTGTCCCGACGGATCCCGAAAATTCGTTGGATGAAGCATTGGAACCGGGTCGGTTTCAGCTGCGTCCTCGTCTCGTTGATCAGCAGGTACGGGATCGGATGAGGAGCGCTCGTCTGTGTGAACTCGGACTCATGGCGTTCACGTACCAAGTCGCCTTCTGCCGATATGTTTCGTTCCAGCATTAAGTTATCTCTCGAGTCTTGAGTAGCGGCGTACTTGTACTCTTTGGATACTTGGGACACCATCTGCGTGGATGTGGATAGACATTTCTTGACCTTCAGTTCTCTGATAACAGCTGTTGCAATTGAATCCTTTTCCTCGTCCGAGTGAAGGGAAACGTCACCGCTTGACAGTTCGGTGGTCCCAGCGCACGCATCAGTCTTAGTACGATGCGAGCGCTTTTTCCTCTTGCTAGTCGACTTTATATCCTCAGCTAGGTACACATCCGGGCCATAGGACTCTGGCAAAATCCCGATGACACTTGCATCATAGATTTGGAAGAGTTTTTTCAAACATTTATACTTAGCTTTGAGCACTTCGTGCTTTTTCTTGGGCACCCATTTGTTTGTGAGATGCTCATCTTCCACCTCGTTACGTTCCGGTATACTCGTTAACGTTGGTTGCTTCTTATACATACCGCGACACCAAATCGCCAAACTACAGAAAATTTTGATGACAAAAAAGAAAATAACACTAGCGAATATTTCGCAATTTCGATATGGTATCATAACTGTACCGCTTAACAGTTATTAAATATAGATGTTTCAAATAATGTATTCTTGATTCTGATAAGTGCATAGTGTAGTGACATTTTATTGACGGCTTCCTCTACTTCGAAAACGGAAGGCGGTTGAAAAATTATATTCTTTTTTATTCATATTTCTAGAAAGATGTATTTCGGTTCAGCCAGATTATCAAAATAGGTTTGGAATATATATGTAGGTTGGTGTTATTTGTACCAATTTATCTGCATCTATGGTCTATGGTCGCAAGCGCTGTTGTTGAGCATGAGGTCCAACAAAGGGTCGGGAAAAGTGCTATTGTGGTTTCCATCTGAAATTTCCCAGTTGCAGGCCGGAGTCAGGATTGGTTGATGGCAATAGGCTCACCCCCTATTACATGGTAGGTACTTAATCATAACTGGCAAACGATGGGTGAACTATAGGTAGAGTCACGAGCACTAATAAGTATACACTTAGCAAAATTTAAAAGCGATTTTCTCGCGGAATATTGACTGCAACTTTGAAATAAGACCTATTTCATAACATATAGGTTCCAAAATATTATGTTCCTAACAACATAAATTACAATCAATACAGTAGGAGAAAATCACATTTGGAAGTTGCTAAGTGTATCTATACTTACATATTATTGCTCGCTACGGTACACCTCTGCCTAAACCTTCGGGGAAGATGTACAGGCGTGATGTTATGTGATGTCGTGAATTCAGGAAGCTGAGCTTCCTGACTCACGAAGGGTCAGGGCCAACGGGCCCTACGCCATAAACTGTGGCCTCAGAACAAACGTTAGTCTAGGCTGACGCTCGAAACCCGGAGGAGAGATTCCTCACTTTTTAGGGTCTCGTATACAAAGGGTGCCAACGGAACCCTATTACTAAGCCTCCGCTGTCCGACCGTCCGTCTGTCTGCCAGCGGGCTGTATCTCATGAACCGTAGGCAGTTGACATTTTTACAGTGTGTGTGTATTGCCGCTAAACCAAGTAAAAATTCATTAATTCTAAAATGAAATAATCACACTTTAATTTTTTACCTACTTTATTTTATTTTTATATTAATTAATTAATAATAATTGTAATATTAATTAATAATAATTAATTAATAATTATGATTAATTAATTTTAGGTAACACTCTTTAAAGCGTATTGTCTAATCTTTTTACTCGAGTGGCCTATGGGTGAGCTATACTCGACGAGATTCTTATGACACCCTGCGGGTTCAATATAAAAATGCTTTCAGAATGTTGTTAAGGCTACTGTGGCTTTGCAGTGCCTCCGGGATGTTTGCAGAAGCCCACACGGACAGCTTTAAGGCCATAATTCGCAAAAAATCGGCGACTTTGCTGCAGCGTCTGCGGGGTGCTAAAAATGGCAGTCTGAAAGTCATAAAATAGAATAGAATTTTATTTTGCAAATATGGGTAATACACAATAGTTTTTATGACATATCAAAGCTCAGCCATATTTTACCAATCGGCATGCAAACATTTACATTATTTATGAAACATGCACATAATCTTAGATTATATTATTATTATTACAATTCTAATTCAATAGATCAGCTAATAAATTATTATCATTATCATTTAATCAATAAATTATAATTTTTATTCAAACAAATTTATAATTTATCAACAAATATATTTTTCTCTGTTAGAAATTCATTATGATGGAGTACACTTTATTTGTCAAAAATGTACGTCGTCTACTCCTAAACATCACCGTATTGAAATCTTTTTTAAGGGCCATGCAATAAATACTTTGCGCATCAAAGTTGTGGGTCATTATCAGGAGACTCATTATTTGGTTGACTTCGGTGTCAATATATTTTTTTTTAATTTAGGCGTTACTAACATGAAATATCAAATCCAGAGTTAATTTTAAACATAATTAGTAGTAGAGGGATCCATATAGACCGAATGGATAAGAAGGAATTTAATTTAAAAAAAAAGGTGTCCACCGAAATCAATATGTTTATCACTGAAATCAAATAGAATAAAAAAATAATTGATATTTCAAAGACTATTTTATTTGTATATAGTAACTAACTAAGTACTACTGTGAACATAATATAGTCTGTAAGAAATTGCATTTTATTTTATTGTTAGAAATTTTATTTTATCACGACGTCATATTTATTTTAAAGTTATAGGAAAATTTACAAAAATCGGCTTTGGGAGGAAGCGTTAATTATAACATTAAATGTAAATAATTAAAAATAGTATGTACTTAGTCTTAAACTAACAATCTAAGAACATAAAAAAAAACTGAGTCTTAGTTGAGATCTAGCTTAATCACAGACAATTTACTTATTGATAAAAAATCACTACAAAAGTCACTACAATTAAAAATCTGTCTTTTCAACAACATCAACAAGTCACTTTACTTAACTAATAATATTTGTATTTTTATTAAAAATATTACTATATCTGTTGATTTTACCACTATTAAATAAGCTTTTAGATATATTAAGCACCCAGCATTAAATTAACAATGTAATAATAACTCTAAATTACAGTTTTCAATCCTTCATTAAAAAAAATAAAAAATATTCCTCGTCACTGCTGTCTTTGGAATTTACAATTTTGGAGAATACTTCATTCATTACTGTCGGAGCAATATTTTCACAATCTGTCGACACGCGCGTCCAGAAGCTGTCACTTTCATATTGATCCCCTACAAAAGTACGTGGTATCGAATTTTTTTATCGATCGGCCTTCACACGTTGACGGGTACATATCTCCGCTACTTTCGACCCTTGGACCTACAAAAGCACAAATCATCGCCCTACTGCAAAAAGGGCTCAGCCAGCGAACGTCAGCTCCACCTAAGCCAGTCCTGTGTTTCGAAAGTTTATAAACGCTTTCAAGTGACTGGAGGCATTATTCCGAAACCAAGATCTGGACAGCGCCGGTAAACATCGGAGAGGGATGACCGTTTTATCGTATCAACTTCTCTTCAAAATCGTCATTTTACTGGTGTCGACGTCCAGCAGGAGCTCAGACATGTTATGTTAATGGGGTAGCTGTCAGCTAGTGGACAGTTCGTCGAAGACTCATGCAAGCGAATTTTACTCCAAAAAGGCCTGCCACAGGCCCAAAACTGACGGCAGGTCACCGACAAGCACGCTTTCAATTTGCCCGCACCCATCTTGATTAGGAAGTCGAGCAACGGAGGCGAGTCCTGTTCTCCAAATGTGTTTGCACGGCAGTGACCGAAGGTGCCAGGCGGCCTTTTTTTTATGAGGGTGGGAAATCATCTAATAGCTTCTCCCGCTCTGGGCAGAGTGGGAGGGCGTGTCAGACTCTTACTGACTAAAACCCACCCGTGTTCCTTCAGTTGCCCGTGCCAGGGGCCACGGTATCCCTCTCGGACTTTTCCGCAACCCTAGCAGGCATCGGTCCTAGCAGACCCCGTCATTGGTGCTGAAATCTCTTTGAGGCGCGCGTGGAACACAACGCGCCGTCGACCCGGGCCTGGTCCTTATCGAACGGCGAGCTGCCCATTGCTCACCGTTCGCAAGCCCACGCCTACGGTGGCCGGGAATCGGCCTGTGATTCCCGACGCCCAGGGCGTCTCCTGCGGCGGCTAGGGGCGTAAGGGCGCGAATTTTGGTGCCAGGCGGCCTGGAGAGCGATTTTCTCAGTGCTGTTTCGCTGAGACAGTCGCCTATAGGGACGGTTCTCGTAAGATGTGGGCCGGTATTTCTTTTGACGGGAAAACGGAGCTTGTTTTGTTGCTTGGTGGGGGACGAGGTCTAACTTCAGACCGCTACATATCCGATATTCTGCTGGAACATGTCGTCCCCAATGCGTGATATATCGACGATGGCTTTCTCGTCATGTACCTACGATAACGCTCGTTGTCACACTTCCCGTGCCACAGCTGAATACCTTGGTGAAGTCGGTATCGCCACATTGGACTGGCCAGTGCTCAGCCCCGACTTGAAACCCATTGAGCACGTGTGGGATGAACTGAAGAGAAGGGTTCGATCCAAAAATCCTGCTCCTTCAAGTCGATGTGCTGAAATCGGCTTTGATAGAGGAGTGGGAAGGTATCCCGCAAGAATTAAGAAGCTAATTAGGTCCATGAAGAATCGTCTTCGAGCTGTAGTTAGGGCTATGGGAGGCAATACAAAATATTGATACTTAATTTTAATGCCATATAATGTTATTATTTAATCATTTTTGTTGTATTTCGTGTTGATTATTTTCCTTATTCTCCCATTTTTTCTATACTCCTTCACTTAATCCGGGATAGCTCTTGAAATATGGGTTTAATTTAAATGCTTGACGCACGAATTTCAAGTTTACAGTATAGCTTTTAAATTGGTAGCATTTTAATTAATTTTCATCAGTTATTTCGTTTTTAAAACAAGTAACAAGTAGTTGATTCCATAGTTTTGCTAGCGAGTGTATTTATACACGGTGATTTTTAATTCACTGTTAACCTTGCAGGAGGTGAAATAACTCATGATTATAAACAACTCTCATTATGAGAACAACTACGAAATAGCAAAAAATAAAATACATTGCATACATTTTCATTGGGTAAATATTGCATTTTGTATGAAACAGCTGATATTTTTTTCGACATTTCAGAGTTGGTCCCATAGTAAAAGTTGCGCATAATCATGAGTACTTTCACGCTCTGAAAGGTTAACAGTGAATTAAAAATCACCGTGTATAATAAAATAGTAACGAAAAATGTTTGTCTGTCTAGATGTATGTTTCGGATTGGCGCAAAAATGGCGGAACGGATTTAAATGAAATTTGTCACACATATAGTTTAAATCATCAAATAACTTCTCCCGCTCTGGGCAGAGCAGGAGGGCGTGTCAGACTCTTACTGACTAAAACCCACCCGTGTTCCTTCAGTTACTTGTGCCAGGGGCCACGGTATCCCTCTCGGACTTTTCCGCAACCCTAGCAGGCATCGGTCCTAGCAAACCCCGTCATTGGTGCTGACATCTTTTTGAGGCGCGCGTGGAACACAACGCGCCGTCGACCCGGGCCTGGTCCTTATCGAACGGTGAGCTGCCCATTGCTCGCGGTTCGCAAGCCCACGCCTACGGTGGCCGGGAATCGGCCTGCGATTCCCGACGCCCAGGGCGTCTCCTGCGGCGGCTAGGGGCGTGAGGGCGCGAATTTTGCCTCTCCCTCACGCGTTCCGCCTCCTCCTTCGCGAACATTACTGCTTCGCAGGTGACGGCTTCCCAAGCCCTCTCGCTCCGTACCATGGCCTGGACCAGGGCCGGACGTGAGAGATCGCCACCGCCAATCGCATCCACGAGGACACGGCGGTGCTCCGCCCAAGCCGGGCAGACCTCCACCGTATGCTCCACCGTGTCCTCCGGGCGATCCACACAATGGTGACACCCGGGCGTTTCGTCCCGCCTTATCCGGAATAGGAACCTCCCGGAACAACCGTGTCCGGTGAGGACCTGCGTCAGGCGAAAGGTGAGGACGCCGTGGCGCCTCTCTAGCCACTCCTCAAAGAGGGGACTTATCGCCTGCATATAGTTTATAGCCTGGATTAACACTTAGTAGGGTACTTTTAATCCCGGTAGTAGGTAGGTACGTTCTGGTTGGATATTTTCCGACATCCACACGGGCGATGCCGCTGCCAAAAGCTAGTTATTGATAAAAACAAAATGGCGGCGTTACTTCCGCTTGTAGCCACGCGACAAAATAAGCTATTACCGCTGTAGTGAAGTTTCAGTTTACTGGAAATTGTTGTAATGTTGATAAAAATTATAAAGCAATTACACGGTGTACTGTAAAACAGAATAAACCCCAAAACTATTACGAAAATCTTTTATTTAATAAATAACAATTGTATAAAATTAAGTAGGCCTATTTAAATGTTTTATCTAAATTAATAAATATCACTTTTATCTATCCAAACGCGCTTTCAGGCATCAGAAGACCTGAAAACAAAAAGTTTATTATAGTTGGTAGGTTAGCAAAGAATACCTAAATAACAGATGAATGAATTGTGTAATAGATGATTATGGCTAGACAAGGGGGGCTACAAAGATGGCGGACGGTAGAAAATATGAGATGTATAGAAGAACGAGATATGCAGCGAAAAAAAAAAAACATGCGGGGCAGTCTTTGGGGACTGCCGATAGAAGTGAAAACTAAGTAATTTGTGAATTGTATCGTCGAGCAATTCGTTTTTTTTTTTTAAACCTTGCCCCACACTAGGAATTTCTCCTGTATCGTGGGTATCATCCACATACACAAACAGCCAGACCCGGAACAACTACTTGCAGGTCATACAAATATTTGTTCCGTGCGGGGATCGAACCCGCGACACGTAACGCAGCAGTCAATCGCTTAACCACTGCGCCAACCGTGTCGTCAATTATTTTTGGTTTGTAACGCACGGAGGTATATCTATGTAGGTATACAACGTGTTTTTTTTTATATCCCATAACTCTAAGGTATGATTGAGGCCATATCAAAGAATCAACTGGCATATGAGTTATGTTCCAATCCTTCGTTATTTTTTTTTTCATTTTTCTTACAAAATAATTCGGCAAAGTCACGATTATTAATGTAAAACACCCTTACGTGAAATATGCACCACAGACACATAGTACCTACTCATTGTTAACCGTCCCGTCCGAGCCCGTGACGCTACGCAGGAACCTACTCAATAGCTCTATCTTACTTACACAAAGCGACAAGCGCCAATGAGAGAGTGAAAAACCCGAGTCGTAGCAGGTGCACTTCACCGAGTTATCATTGTAAGTATCTAGGCAACTCTTGCGCGCCGCGCGCTAGGATATGTTGTGCTGCTTTTTTAATGAAATCGATATCGATTAAACCCGTACTTAGTCTTCAATGTCATTAAACACTTACTTTGATTTAACGCACATAATTATTTAATGAAGATTACGAATTTTCTAGTCAAGCAAAAGTGCGAATATTACGAAGGTGGCTCAAATTAATAATAACCTTCACCCAGTACTTAATTTAAACTTTAGCCATAGGTTACAAACCTTAATTAATGATGCTAATTCGTAGTTAGTTTAGGTAGCATACCCGATCATTTTGGTGCAGTAGTAGTTCTACTAAAGCGTACAATGTGTTTCAACTAAGAATAGGATGACCTTTATAATTATTGTGACGACAATTACATTAAAAAAGACTGCAAATTAATTTTCAATAGTATTTATTATCGTTATTATCTTGTTAATGTTACTTTCATATTTTTAAGAGCGTGTAAGTATTAGAAAAGCGTGCATTAAATCACAATATGGCGTCAAGGTCACCCTATTCTTAGTTGAAACGCATATTAAATAAGATGTAATGTCATTTAAATTTTGCTTCGTAATTTAGATATTCAAACTACTTGAGGTTTCATCGATGTCGACAAGGTAGCTTTCCCTTCACTAGCTGCCGCCGGGAAGCCCCGATACCAACATACCTACATATTTTATTTTACTATTTATTTTACTACACTACTGCGAAGTTTGGCAACCTCGCAAAAGTAAAGATTCGTCATACTGGTGACAATTTTTGACCTAATTTAATTATGATTGATGATATCTCCGAAACGATGCATTTTTGGACCACCTATTCTAGGAGTTTTAGTATTATTTTTACCTACAGAATATAACCCTAGAGTTATGGGATATCAAAAAAAAAACAGGTTGTATAGATACACAGTATACATAATATAGCTCATGGAAAGCGTTCAGTGACGATGACGCGAGTTTCACGCTTTTTGTTCACTCAAAAAGTGCTCAACGCGCCTAAAGAAGTTTTCACTTCAATAAAACGATAAGTACAGAAGGATGAGGATTCCTGCCTCGTTGGCTTTGTATTGGCAAGCACAACTGCAACCTGCAACCCAGCAGTTCCGCTTGCCACCACAACCTAACTAGCTACATGATCATCAGCACCCCAATTCCATATTTACACATTTTCAATCAGAATTCAAGTAGATTCCTAATCCATTGTTACATACATATGCTTGAAAAAATCGTCTGCTCGACAGCGTATATTGTTATAAATATTGTCAAAATGAAAGGCATTACCATTGTAAGTGATGGCTGCAGCGGCGTAACTGCGTAACACTCAGGCCTCGTTTACGGAGACGCGGGGCGTCGCGCGTCGAGTGCGACGTGGCGTCTCGCGTCTCTCTCGGTCTCATACAGCGTGGTCGAGAGCGAGAGAGACGCGAGACGTCACGCCACACGCGACGCGCGACGCCTCGCGTCTCCGTAAACGAGGCCTAACAGTAGGAATGACTTTCATTTTATTTATTTATTTATTCAATATGTCTTACGAGCTAACAGAATTGACCTCCAAAACGCTCATACGATTAATTTTATACAAATAAATTATTATGGCTTTTAAATTACACATGCTCGTCACCTTAAACCATAGATTTTATAAAAATAACAATATACCAAGTCTATAAATAATAATAAAAATTCATTACAACGAACAATTAATATATAAAATTAAAATTAAATTTCAGTTTAGTGTCAATTAATGTCAATCAATTCAATTCAGGTCAGTTATTGTGTATGGCTATAATATATTTATATATATATTGACAGTTCAACAACATTCATTGCGTTATTTACGTCGAAGACAAATTTTTCGAACATATGAAGCAATGGATTAGCAATATCCGTCAAAATGATTCAAATTGTGATTCAGAGTGTTACCTCAATAGGGTGCAGATCGGGTATGTAGGTATCACTATTACTGTTTATATTCAGAAGAATATTCTCAGTAGGCCTTTTAATACATAGGATATGGGACTAAAAGTTAAATGTAACTGGCCTTATGAGAGCATGCCTATACAGGGCGGCAGGGATATACCTAAACATGAATTCAGTGCATGGTCCTAGTTACCCTAGCGTAGAAACTTAACGTCATTTATCAAAAAAATAACCTGCAGTTTCCTCAGACTAAGGAAAAGAAAGGACTCGGCATAACGAACAGTAGTTATAGGAATGTGATGTATTTGGACGGCATAGTTACTGACATATCGGCATCCCTTTTTAACTTATGAGGGTAATCATATGTAAAAAAAGGACAACAGTAGTCTTATCATTACCAAAAATTGCAACATTATCTACAAAATATCTCACTGCGGCCGGTCGCCATGTTTTGTCACAGCCAACAAGTACATCAGTTGTCATAGCAACTTGTTTCTTTCAGTGTTTTGAAGAAAATTTTGATGTTATAATGCGCGCAGCTCTACCGCAAGCCGCCATCTTTGTGCCAGACTCACATTTTAGGTATCCACGTTTTTTTCGTAGGTATGTCATGTCTATTCTTCTTTTCCTTAGTCTGAGGCAGTTTCATAGAAACGTGCAACACCAACGCTGTCAAAATGACGTATGGAACAGATGCTTTTATTTTTTTAATTTGACGAAAAGTTTTGGCGCATTGGGGTACCGAATCATGTACCTACCGAATCCATGGTCACATTTTGTACGGCGCGGCGATGTCCTGCCACCTCAGCCTACCGCTTCAGAGTATACCCGTGTAATATTATGTTCAGTATTACGAGATTATTAAATCGTTTAGTGTGAGATAAAACCTACCAGCTATGCACGCAGTCATGAAACAAATCCCGCATCCCGCGAAGAATGCTCTCACCGCTATCTGTAAACAAAGGATTATTCTGCATGTTAAAAAAAAAAGATTTTATTGTTTCTCATACTATTGATTTACAGCACAAAATTGAGGCAGCCCCTGTAAGTTGTAAGGTAGGGTTATAAATAACTTTGTATAATAATGAGTATTGTTATGGGTGTCGTAACAAAATACCTTTTTCATCCCACCATCTCGGAAAGAGTATTTTTAATCTTCAATATCTGAGTGGAAAAGCCGTTTTTATTCTCTAGAGGATAAAGTAAATTGAATTTAGAACATCGTGTGCACTAAGTTTGTGAATTAAAAAAAACATTAAACCTATTTACTGCTACCTCTATGGTGCCGAATATATCATACAACTTTTTTTTAATTTGTTAAAAACTCAGACTCGGAACCTCCTTGGTGTTCTTTTTTCAATTTGCTTTGTACGCGGTTCTTTACGCGGCATTTTTTCACGTCATTGTTAAACCTTATATTAAAAACAAGAAACTTGAAAACAAGTGAAAAAACTAAAATGAGTGATTCTAGCGACGAGGAAGTTTGCTTGACGCCAACAGAATTGACTGAAACTGTTAATAATGCGCAAATGAGCTTTCTCCCTCAACAATCACGCGAGAAGTATTTAAAACAGTACGATATGTTCAACACGTGGCGACTAGCAAAAGGAGCCAAAACTTTCTCAGAAAACGTTTTGCTGGCATATTTTATAGAATTATCCGAGAACAAGAAAGCAAGCACTCTATGGAGTACGTATTCGATGCTAAAAGCAACAATAAAGATGAAAAAAGACAAACATATCGATACCTATCCTAAATTAGTGGCATTTTTAAAAAGAGCCTCATCTGGTCATCAACCAAAAAAATCGAAGGTTTTCACAGTATCTGATATTGAAAAGTTTCTTAACGAAGCACCCGATTCCGTATATTTGGCGGCAAAAGTAAGTCAGTTGCACATTCAGTATCTACTTAAGTATATTAATCTCAATTAAATAGTAGGTATACTTAGTAGATGTTGATAGGCATAATTATGCGTTCATATCAATTTTATTCATTTATCTACTACAATACTCTTTACGTTACAGGTTGTTCTTATTATTGGAATAAACGGAGCATGTCGAACTAATGAACTAACACAACTTAATGTCAAAAACATTGAGAAACATTCAGATGACTTACTATTAATTAATTTACCTAATACAAAGACAAAAAGAGACCGCAACTTCGTCATTCGCAAGGAATACGTAACGATTGTTGAGAAATATCAAGCCTTACGCCCGCCTAACACTCCAATCAATCGATTTTTTCTACAGTATCGCAATGGAAAGTGTGTTAGACAGCCTATGGGTACTAATAAAATTGGCAGTATCCCACGAGAAATAGCAACATTTCTTGAACTTCCAGAACCCCTGTTGTACACGGGTCATTGTTTCCGACGAACTTCAGCCACACTTTTGGCTGATTCCGGAGCTGATCTCCTGTCCCTTAAGCGCCACGGAGGCTGGAAGTCCAATGCAGTTGTAGAGGGATACCTAGAGGATTCCATCCAAAATAAGTCTAAAATATGTGAAGGCATCGTAGGAGCCATTACACTGAAAGAGCCTCAATCGGATCCTTGGACTGGCCCTTCTACATCAAAAATAAGCCGTTATGAAACACCTAACCATCTCCCTCTCTCTCCAACATTCACGCCAAGGGAATCCGATGAATCGGTACAACTATTAAGTATGACAGATAGTTTACCGAAAAACAGTACACAAGTGACTAACACCAATATTACAGTACCAAACAAAAATATTACACTCAATTTAAATAACTGTAGCAACGTTACTTTAAAATTTTCTTAATTATACCTTAGTATTATTTTGTTATAATTTAAAGATTATTCTGTAATACTTACCTGTCATAATGTAGTAATTAATACCTAAACTGAAATAAAAGTGTACCTATCTTGTGATTGTAAACGTTTTTTTTTTGCATTTTAGTCATTTCCTCGCTGAGGTGGAATGAAAAGTTACGTGTTGCACTCGAGTGCAAAGATTTTTCATAGTCATTTCCTCGCTGAGGTGGAATGAAAAGTTACGTGTTGCACTCGAGTGCAAAGATTTTTCACCTCGTGCTCTTTTGATTCCCTCGCTAACGCTCAGGATTCTAATTTTGAATCACTCGCTGCGCTCGTGATTCAATTTTAGAATCCTTCGCTTGCTCGGTCATCAAAATTGAACACGCGGTTAAAAAGCAACTTTGCACTCTTGTATAACAAATAACTATTATTTATGTGTAATATGTTTCCTCTCGCTTTCCTGCAAGCTGTGGGAGTGATTTCGTGAAATGCGACGGAAGTGTGTAACAGGAAGCCGGGGAAGCGCGCGCTATTTGATTTAACCAATGAGCGCGCGCGGTGGTAGAGTTGGCCGTCAGATGGTACCAACCCATTTTCCGAGAGGTTGGTACTGTCAGCCAACAGTAGCGTGTGTGTGACGAGGAAGGGAAATAGAGAAGGTGAACGCACCAGCCGTGCGCTTAACCTCAAATAATAATTTTAAATAATACCTGTATCTGTTTTTTAAGATATATATTGCCTCATTCAGTGGACCCAGAGAGTGACTGCTAAGCTTAAGATCCAGGGATCATTCCCAAATCAGGCCTAGTCATTATACAGGGCCAAATTATATTAGCCAGCGAAACTCTGCAGACGTGATGGCTATCGATATAATAATAAATAATAAAACAAAAATACATTAATTTGATGATTTATTTTGTGGGGTCATCGACAGAAAGTGGCGTTTCACTTTTGAAAAATCTGTTTTTTTTTGTGTAAACTCCACAGACGTTATTGGTATCGATATCCCAACACGATAAAATATATTTTTCAACTCATACTTCATGTAACAACACAGCGGTCGTTGCCCCTAAAAAAAACATCAATTATTTTTATTTTATCGTGTTTAACAACGTCTGCGGAGTTTCGCTAGCTAATTGAATTTGACCCTGTATAGGTTTTTGATGGAATCTGGACTTTTTCCTAGGCTTGCCTCCACGCTTGCCTCCTATTACATGAAATTTATGTGACGTAGGTGGCGAAAAGTAGGTGTATTTTATACCTCGTATCTACTCCTTAGAGCATTTAGGTATGCTCTAAGATCTACTCCTACGGGGAACATGGGCCTAATATTGGCCCGTTGTTGTTTTGGCTAGTTCGTCCTGTGCGAGTCCCAATAAACAATCAATCAACTTTATTTTCTCACCACAATACATACATTATTTTACATTGGTCATATTCGACAATGATACATAATTGTTAAAATACTTACCAGAAGTATTTAAACAACGTGTAACATAATTAACGCAAGACCTCATACACCCCAATTACAGTATTGAGTTAAAAGCATAATACTATGACCAAAAAAATTTTTTTTAAGTAACTATTTTTATTAAGAAAATCGTGTTGACGTAGGATTACTTTATGCATTTAAAATTGAGTCTTACTGCCTTGAAATAAGCTTTAATTTTCTTTGGCCCAAATGGCGGTCAGTATTGCAAAATACATCATTTAAAAAAAATATACCTATATTATTAATTACTGAAATCACTTCAGTAGTCAATTATGAGCAAACTACTTTCAGGATTTTTGTTTATTCTATTACACCTTGTATATTGTGGGAGACTGGTGACTAAGCTAGGCTCGTGGCCTGTGCTTCAGGACAACAGGAACCCACCCCTTTACTTTTTCATTTTATAAACTATGTAGGTACTAAGCGCGCTGATAGAATGTAGTAAGGAATCATACGACATTTTTATAGTTTTATTTACTATCTAGGTTTAGTTTGCGAGACGAATGTTAGTAGATGTGTATTTATGGGTGATAGTGTGGGTGTGCGGGTGTGTGAGAGTGTTTGATTTGCGTTTTTAGGGATGCTTTCAGTATAATTATAGTATAGTTAAAATCTTGCTGCAGACTTGGTCATAAATCATAATCGGAGTAGGGATGTGCGCTAGTTGCGCGCGCTCAAGGCCATTATCGATAACAGAATCATTAAGATTATCACGTAAACATACTGCATTCATTAAGTATATACGTTCTTTGGTTTCTGTATTTAATATGCTTTGTAGTAAATTTGGTAATAAAATAAAAAAAAATGTGTATTTATTTCTATCACCCATTTATAAATAATATATAAAACTATCGATATCACTCATCGACTGCAGTAATCCACAGGACTACGTGTGGGCGTGGCCTGCCCATAAGGCCCGTGAGTGGGAAAGAGAGCGAAACACTCGAATGATTTATGACCGAGTCTGCAGCGAGATTTTAACTATACTATAGTTTCATTTCAGTAGTCAGTCAGTTAGTCTCTTTTTGCATTTTTATTCTTTGTGAAACACTTTTTCTTTCTTTCTCTCTATGTTATATTGGTGCCATTGCGTCATGAGCGTGCGTGGTGCTCAACGCTCGTGCCTTCACCGTACGAGATGATGCCTTTTGCCTGCAGTGGGACATGATCTGAGAGTGGGACAATAATAGGCTGGCTGGACATGTTCAATAGATACTTACACTGGACAGAACTTCTCTCTGATTGGGCGCCATAGCTGCGATGGCTCCTATCATGATACCAGCTGACGCAGGGTTCGTGAACCCGCAGAGAGAGTACGTCGCTATCAGTTCGGATCTCGGCTGGAAATAAATGAAAGGAGCTAGTTACAATATTGACCACGAAGTGTGATACATTGGCAAATGCCTTAGGTAAATACTTACTCCTCACCAAGTTATGGATTAACTGTAAAAACGAAAGAAGTAGGTAGTAACGAAAGAAGAGAAACTAGAATTCGTCGATAAAACTGTTTTCCTGGGGATCACGCTCGACTCGAGGCTACAATGGGGTTCTCATTTAACATCTCTGGCGGGACGGCTAAGTTCAGCAGCATATGCTGTCAGAAATCTGTCAATTTATCGATGTAGATACCGCGAGGCTGGTCTATTTTAGTTACTTTCATAGTATCATGTCTTACTGTATTTTACTTCGGGGACGGGCTGCAGACGTCGATTCTATTTTTATTCTGCAGAAAAGAGCCATCAGAGCCATATATAATCTCCGCAGGCGCGATTCTCTAAGGGAACTGTTTAAGGTTATTAAGATCTTGACGGTACCTTGTCAATATATCTATGAAAACATCATGTACGTAAGAAAAAAATGTACAACTATTTACTAAAAGAGGTGATAGACATAATTATAGTACCAGAAATAGGGACCTATTAGATCAATCAGGTTTCAGACTGGCTAAAGTAGACTCATCTTTCATGGGCTGTTTAAAATGTTACAATAAAATACCTCCCCACATACTTCAACTGAATGAGACGAAATTCAAAGTTTGTATAAAACGCACACTATGCAGCCAGGCATATTATAAGTTGGGGGATTATATCGCTGATAAAAATGCCGGGCTCAATGCTGGTCCTGCTCCACAACCACAACTAATTGATTAATATTTGAAAATACTGTTGGAGCTGCTGAAGATTGTAAGACTACCTTTGCTTTGTATAAACTCAATCTCCTTTGTATTATATAATTGCATAGGACAAGTGTGAGTACTATGTACTATCGAGCTACCATTTACCGGGTAATGTCTTTCATTGACTTGAATGTGTCCTGGCGGCTGATAGATGTCATGCTCACTCAAATGTCTCGCTGACGGTGGCTAGTGTGTTGGATCATTTAGCTCCCTTCAAAATGGTTGAGCTGAATGGTGCTGATCCATGCGTCATGTTCGTGAACGGGCGCTGTCAGTTGGGACTGGTCATCTCTTAGCCACCACGGCTTATTTTAATTATTTTATTATGGATTGTTTTGTTTGAATTTATATTAGCTATACACTGGACACTCAATGTGTACGTCTTATTTACATCGTTCTCACATATAATTATACCTATAGGTATACAAGATTATTGATGTAACTAATATTTATGTAACAATATAATTTAAAAGAGTGTCCATGGAGTTTCTTGCCCGTTCTTCTCCATAGGTACCTACTACGCTTTGGAATGGACAACTATAGCTTCATATTTCTGACTGACCGACCACTTGACAATTCAAAAGTGCCTGTAAAAGGTTTAATTGAAATAAATGCTTTGAGTTTGAGTCGGAGAAGTATCTAGACTGTTTCGATACTTGGCGATGATAATTTATGAGTTATAGAGACCTAGTTGATGAGTAAATACGTAAATAAAGGGTTATTGGTAAAACGCCATCAAGCTCTTAAGGGGTCATTGTACTCATCATTATGAACAACTTTTACTACGGGACATTTATGTTTGCAGAACTCGTCGTCAAAATGTAGGGACCAAGTGATTTTTTTTCACGATTTCATATTCGGTCCCATAGCAAAAGTTGTTCATAATGATGAGTGCAATGACCCCGTACGAGGTTGATGGTGTTTTACCAATAACCCTGTATAATGGCCAAGGGAGTGGCAACTGCCCGCAAATCCTAAAAACCTACGCACTTCTAGTTGGGCGATCACCTTTTGTTTTAAGCCTTACGTCTTGCTAAGCACAGAAAATCCATGAGGGTGTCCTCATATAATAGAAATAGATTTGGTAAGTATTTACTTACCGATAACAGTCCTTCCCTCTTCATCTCCCCCATTCTCTGGTAGGCCACGAACTCGTTGACGACAGTCTTCAGGCCTATCAGAGAGCCCACCAGCTCACACTCTTCCCACGGCACTCCTGAAAATGTAACAACTATTGTGAGACAAGTTATATTGGCCGAGAATCGACGTGTAACTAACTGCAGTATTTTTATCTTACGAAGCGACACGCACTTTACTTGTGGTAACTAAGTATACCAACACGATGTGAATGTTTGTGTGAACACGAGTAGCGTCAGCACATAACACACACATACACACACACACTTCCGACTTCGCTGTTGTCTCGGACGGTACCGAGAACTTCTGCACTCACACATTCACAGCGTGTTTGTACACTTGGTAACCACAAGTAAATCGCGCGTCGCTTCGTGAGATAAAAATACTATAAACTACTAGAGTTATTGCTTAATTCTACAAGGTGTAATTGAAATATCAAAAAGATCTCTTTAACTGATCATTGTACTCGTCATTATGAATAAGTTTTACAATGGGTCAAACGCTGAAAATGCGAAAAAAAGCTGCTCCATACATTTGCATAATCAGCCTATAATGTTCCCACTGCTGGGACACGGGCCTCCTCTCTGTGAGAGGGAGTGGGCCGTAATCCACCACGCAGGCCTACTACGCGTTCACCTCCTTCTGCGAAGCAGTAATATTCGCGAAGGAGGAGGCGGAACGCGTGAGGGAGAGACAAAATTTGCGCCCTCACGCTCCTAGCCGCCGCAGGAGACGCCCTGGGCGTCGGGAATCACAGGCCGATTCCCGGCCACCGTAGGCGTGGGCTTGTGAACGGCGAGCAATGGGCAGCTCGCCGTTCGATAAGGGCCAGGCCCGGGTCGACGGCGCGCTGTGATCCACGCGCGCCTCAAAGAGATGTCAGCACCAATGACGGGGTTTGCTAGGACCGATGCCTGCTAGGTTCGCGGAAAAGTCCGAGAGGGATACCGTGGCCCCTGGCACAGGTAACTGAAGGAACACGGGCGGGTTTTAGTCAGTAAGAGTCTGACACGCCCTCCTGCTCTGCCCAGAGTGGGAGAAGTTATTTGATGATTTCCCACCCAAAAAAAAAAAGGCCTAATACGCGTTGGTGGATGTCACATGTCTTCGAATATTTGGTTCTACGACATGCCGGTTTCCTCACAATGTTTTCCTTCACCGTTTTGAGCGTAGTGGTGACTAAATTAAATACACAAAGTGCCTGCCTGGGTTCAACTCGTAAGTACGTCGGGGCCGACACAACTGGGCCACCACTGGTCCATACATTTATGTTCGGATAACTCGACAAAATGTAGGGAACAGCTGATTTCGGGATTGGGGTGATTTCAGGATTGGTCCTTTACTAAAAACTGTTCATAGTGATGAGTACAATGACCCCTTATGAGATTTTTTTGTCGGTTTTGCAGGTCAGTATCAGGTTGTATGTTGAACAAAATATGATTCGCGACCGTAACAAGTACTTATGTATTTACAGAATAATAAAATCATTAAAATCATCAATACAACCCTCTAAGTTCATTATAATCATACAGACATAACATACAACCTGCCGGTCGATTCTGTAAAAATCTCACCGTGAAGACTTGCGTGGAGTGAGCTGTCAGTGTCATCCCACTGATGCTAGGGATTAACCAATGTTACATTTACAATCATAATCGAGATTCTACTAATATTTTTTATCCAAATTCTTTGCATCATTTTATATTATTACAAAGTAGCAAAACAGAAATTCAGTTAGAAACTCAATGTTGTATTTTTTTTTTTGACGGCTTTGAAATAATATAAAATTATCGTTGTCTGTTAGAGCTAATATGATCGCCCGCAGATTTGCTCGGTGCTCTAAGGAGGTTAAGGCTACGCTCTTCAGAGCGTACTGTACATCGCTGTACTCATGCAGTCTGTGGGCTCATTACTCTAATAGAACTTACAGCGCCATCCGCGTCCAGTACAATAATGCATTCAGAGCGTTGATCTACCTCGATACTGCAGCGCCTCGGGTATGTTCGCAGAGGCGCGCATCGATTGCTTCCACGCGATAATGCGAAAGCGCGCCGCGTCTTTGGTGCGTAGGGTACGGGATAGCTCTAACATCGTTCTGGCGATGATTGCAGGAAGACTGGACTGCCCCTTCATCCGACATTGTTCCAGCAGACATGTTGCTGTACCAGTGTCGGAGAGGAGGTATTGATTTGATTTTATTTGCTGATTTTGTATTTTATTTATTTTTTAATGACTTCGTTTAATTTATATTGATTTTGTTTGTTTAATTTGGTTTGATTATTTTTGTTTCTATTTATTTTGCGATTTTATTTTATTTCCATATATTGATTTAATGATTAACAATTGATTTAATTTAATTTAATTTTATGTGATGTTAATTTAATTGTATTTGATTTTACTAATCTTGTTTTATGTATTTTATTGTGTATGGCAATGGGTGTAACCTACCTGAAATAAATGATTTTATTATTTATTATTAGTTAGTTAGTAAGTTTTCACGGTGAGATGAAAATTGGAATTTCGCGGGCAGCATGGCGCTTCCCCTTTATGATATACTTTTAATTTAAATTTCATAGATCGGCCCAATAATAGTTGTTCATAATGATGAGTAGACCGTACAATAACCGCCTAGGAGGGGTTTCGGTTATTTCAATTAAGTACATCTTGTATTATGACAGCCAAAAAAAACCACGGATGGGCTGTGTGAGAGATGATTAAGGCGAGAAAGGTAAGATAAGTCCTTGATCTACTAAGATACTATAAGATACTAAGATATTAAGGTACTCCTTGACAGATTACTCTATTGATATTTTCTCCATGAGTTTCGCTTCTTACGACGTTACCTATTTGTGCAGTGCGAACAATGCACGTCTATACAGGGCGTCCCACGGATATGCCACATGGAGGGAAAGTACCTTGAATATTGTAGATGGAACATTTTACTGAAAGAAGACATTATTTGAATTTGAAAAACAATTTTAACTGCATTTATATATAGGTATTTAAATAATTACATGGTTGAACCGGAAATCGAACCCGTTTCATGAGAAAAATAATCAGCCTGTAGCTTTATCATTCACGTAGCACATCAACGGGTTCGATTTCCGGTTCAACCATGAAATTATTTAAATATCTATGAATGCAGTTATAATTGTTTTTAAAATTCAAATAATCTCTTCTTTCAGTAAAATGTACCATCTACAATATTCAAGGTACTTTCCCTCCATGTGGCATATCCGTGGGACGCCCTGTATAGCTCAAATTGGTTGGGTTTGTAGTGTTCATGATTTATGGCTTGAGACAGTTTGTTTTTGTTTCCTTTGTCATTCATATTATGGCAATGACATGCATACATGTTATTTGCATGATTACTGAAATGCCAATTTTTGATGTATTATTTTAATTGTGCACTAAGTGCTTATTCTAAATAAATACCTTCTAGTAGGCATTCTACGATGACCCAAAAAAACAATTGGGGTAAGAGTAGGAGAAAGAATGATGATCGATTTAAAAAAAAAACATTTGACTTTGGTTGATTGATCGATAGACTAACGCACAATGTTAATCGATCATCCTGAAGTGAATATCTACGCGATCGACGCATCAAGGTATCGATGCGACGTCGATCGGCGAATAAGTCCCATGGATCGGTAAGCGGCAAAATATATAGCCAACTAAGTTAGTTATTAGATAAGAAACCAACTTTAAAAATAGCCTCGAAAATAACACCTAAGTACTTGAATAGTAAGTAATTAGTACCTATCGTTTTCAATGGAAAACAATAAAATGAAATGATAAGAGATGTGTTACGCTTCAGCGAAACAATAAAAACTTATTGTTACTGAGTATACGAGGCACGGTTGTAATATTATCTGTATTTAATACGACATGCATGCATAGGTAAGCAATGAAATAAATTCACCTTGTCTTCGTAACAAAATACTTAATAACTAAATAGTGTTTTGTTAAACATAAATAATTATCATGTTTACTTTTCAGTTAAGGGGTCGACCTAAACGCAAATTTTATAATGCCTAAAAGTATATGATCCATTGCGGTAAATAAAATCAGAAAAACTATGATATTCTTCAGGATATACAGGAAGATTTTTTAGTCACCGTCCAATTTTTTTCTAGGCATTAAGTAGGTATCATTCACTAACTCCATTTTTGAAAAAAAAAGTGCAAAAACGTGCAAAACTCTGTTTAGAGAGAAACGGTATGCATTTTGAACATTTATTAAAGTACTGTTAATGTGATTGTTCTAAGATGATTTTGATTAAATTTTTAATTATTTGTACATAAGTTCATTAAATTTTTTTAAATACGCCTAATAGCAAAATGTTTTGGCACGGTTTTATTAAGGTATAAAGTTCTAATTTATCTAATTTATTTTTACTTTATTTGTAATTGATTAATGGATTAAATTCTAATCATAGTGAACATAGCACAAACCTTTTGCTTATTGACGGTCCTAAGCCCGTGAAAGTATGAAGGGAAAATTTGCAACTTTGTTTATTATTGTGTTATCAATGAATTGCGGCGGCGCGCGGGGCGGACCGGCCCACGTAACTTCAACTAGCGCGTACGCACGGCGCGGCAGTGTCCAGAAACATAAACGTTTTATAGATAACTTTGTGATGTGATATCTTAATATGTTTGTATTGAGTGATACTAAAAGAAAAAACACGTATTCAATGATTTTCGCCAAAGATTAATATATAAAAATTTGGACGGTGACTAAAAAATCTTCCTGCATGTATAAAATGCTAGTTACATAGTGTGTTGAAAATATAATACAACTAATTTGGTACGATAAAAAAAGGCACGAAGATACCTCTAAAAATTTATTTTAACGATTAAAAACCATACTAATATAGATGCAATCATTCTGTTTTTTTTAGATTGTTCTTCAAGCAACACATTAAGAGGGCTATCACAAATTTTCTTGTATTTGAGTGTTTAAAGAGTCTCACGAGTGTGAGACTCTTTAAACCATTTGGCTCCAATATGGCCGGACTGGTTGTCTTTGATTTGAGTAAATACCTACAAGAAAAAAAAAAAATTGTTATTTAGAGCATTGCCGAGAGAAATAATCAAACTTTCTCAGGCATATTTTTTTTTAATTTTGTGGCCATATCTAAACCAGAATCACACGTCTAAACTCCCAGTTTAGATGTGTGATTATGGTTTTCTCTCGGGAGTGCTCTAAATAAATATCAATTTTATTCTCGTATTTGTGTGTGTGACTCTTCAAACACTCGAATACAAGAAAAATTGTGATAGCCCTCTTAATACATACATTTCGATTTCACTAATGTTTCTTTAACAAACCGCGCGCTACGCAATGTCAGTTTCTCGCTAGTCGTCCCAGTGTTCGGCGGAGCGGCGCGCTTCCTAATTCTACTTGTAGGTAGTCGCATAGACTAATATATATAAACTGAGATAGACTGGCAACTGTCAGTTTGATCATTTCTTAGCGTTGAGCGACATCTGTACGCTACACAGAGAACTAAACGAAATATATCAATAGCTACGTATAGATAGGTTCATAGATAGTTCACAAAATATCAAATGTAATGAATCGACCAATTTGCAATAAAAAATTAAATACTTTATCACAGAAAATAAAGCAGATAATTCCTCATACAAATCAGTCAAATCAGTACATTTAATATCTCTAGAACTGTTCATCAAAATAATATTTAGTTAGGAATAGGTTGAGATGAACAGTCAGGAAATAATACAAAATTATGTTAAAAATGTATTTATTTTCCTAAACATTTAGTACTACTCCAGTTTGCCTTTCTCGTTTCCTTCCCTTTATTTTATTAAAATGCTCTCGAGCCTGTAGAATAATGCAGTCCATCTCATTACAATCCGCTTCAGTAAAATTATAAAAGCTCTTGCCAGTGAGAACATTGCTGACTTCACTGCACCAATTCATAATGAAGAATGCGACACTTTTATTCAATAAATACTTATTTAATGTATTTTTATGTTCTTTCCATGTAAGAAAATTAAAGTCAATATGTAGAGTTACTATTAAATTTACATATTGTACAATTTGCTTTAAATGTGCATCAGTTTTTAACACCTCTAAAGTGATGTGTTTCACTTGGGCAAAGTAGTCAAACAATGATCGAGAAGGATAGCACAACCATTTCAAATGAAGAGATGGAACGGCCAATTTACAAAGTCTGTTTTTTGGGTACAGAAACACATCTTGAAAGTGTCGACCACAGATTCTTTGAGTTCTGTAGACAAGGTTGCTATCCAGACTCGCAATACTACCTCCAATACTCTTGATCCAATTCTGAAACTTTACTGCCTCGTTCTCAGGATTTGGAAAGTAATGTAGAGGTATGCCTGAAAATAAAGTAAAATGACTTTACTTGGACTGACTGATATGTGATTTATAGTCTGCTACTATTTTCTGGTATGGTGCTGGTATGAACTACATGAAAAAAGCATGTCATGGTAAAAGGAACCGGTCAAGTGCAACTCGAGCATAACAACTTATAAAAGTTGCAAAACTTAAATTTGCGTGCTTAAGCACTTACTTTGTATGAAATTAACTACAAATATAAGCATGTATCGGTTTATTCTGTGATATAACTATAGATTACCAATTTTCGGACTTTTTCCGTAATTTGTACTGTTAGTTCCTACTTCTTGCCAAATTTTATGATGATGGATAAAATTCCATCCAAATCGATTCAATGTTATAGTGAGAGACATGATTGAGGTTGAAATTATTATAACATAATTATATGTAGTTTCGCTTACCATCTTTTGCTACGACTGGGCACCCAGGAACACAGCAGACGTTTTGAGGCATTGTGAAAAATGTAAAATAACACTATACTGAGATATATGGTCCGTAAGGAGGGCCTATCTACTATAGATCACAAACACTTTCACAAAGTACAGTTTATGCTGAAATTTCGGTATTTCTGGAATATATGGAGGAACTAAAGCTCAACTCAAATATATATTAGTCTACAACTCAACGTTATAGCACAAAAACACCAAAAATTACAAGAAAAATGCGCACGGGCATGTAAACACACCAGTGAGAAAATTCACAATTCACAATTCTTGTGACGTAAATACTTAGTGTTGCTAACGTTTAGGATCAGAAAACTACTCTTATGATTCTATCATCGTAAAAATATCATATAAAATACAAAATTATAGTTATTTATTTTATGAATAAATTCCACTAGGTTGCTAAATCATATATTAGGTGCAACTAGACTAATTAAAGAAAAATAGCAAAATCAACAATTACTGTAAAGTACCAAATATTTCAAGCAAAAAAAAGTGGTAACACTGTAATAAGAAGTTCTAAGTGTAGCAGATAGATGGCACTTTTCACAATAAAAAAAAAATGTTCTAAGTTACCGGGGCATGGGTAGTCGGCCTAAGTGCCAGGTATTACATAACATAAATTTTTATTTGCTTGACTGGACAGACATAAAGAAAACTGGCCTGTCCGGTCAAAAACCGGACATCTGGCATCCCTAGCTGCTACTGAAAAATTCCTGATGGAACAATAACGAGCTGATTGATGAGCTCCGTAGCACTTGAGTTAGTTGTCATATAGACGGCGTTTGTATTAACAATATAAGCTACGCAGATGATATGGTGCTGCTGAGCCCTTCGATCTGTGCGTTGAGAAAGCTGTTGCGAGTCTGCGAGTCCTATGCCATGGCGCATGGGCTAAAATATAACTCAAATAAATCTGAGTTAATGGTATTTAAGGCAGGGACTAAATACTATGAAAACGTACCAGAAGTTGTCTTGTGTGGTACCTCTTTAAAAAGAGTTACTAAAGTTAAGTATTTGGGTCACTGGATCACCGATTACTTATAGGACAGTACTGTCGTTGAAAGAGAGCGCAGATCATTCTGGTTTTATAAAGTCTTCTTTCTTTGTCCAGGCGGTTTTCCTTTGGAATGCGCTCCCTCAGAATATCAGGACGGTAACCCATCAGTTCACATTTAAAGTGAAAGCTCGAGAACACATAGATCTATGTGTTCTCGAGCTTTCACTTTAAATGTGTAAGTGCGTATCTATACGCAAGAAGTTGGCAGATTCGTCTCAGAATTTTGTTGTTGTTGGTTTTCTTGTTAACTCTCATAATGTTTTTAATTTTATTTTTTCGTTGTGTGTATGTATATATGTATGTATTCTTATTTTTTTTTTAGTTATAAATATTTTCTAAGTTATTTTTGCACCTACTATGTATTGTCTCTGCATCACCCTAAGGTAGACTGGTAGAAAATGCCCAAGGCATTAAGTCCGCCTTTGTACAGTTTTTACTTGTGCATAAAGTTTTAATAAATAATAAATAAATAAATCATTGTCTGTACGATAATATGTTAGCTCGCAGGTTTGCACGGTGTACAAAACAAGCAAAGGTAACGCTGTTCAAAGCATATTGTCAATCCTTTTACACGTGCAGCCTGTGGGTTGACTATTTGCAGAGGGCATACAGTGCCCTGCGAGTCCAGTATAACAATGCGTTCAGGATGCCGCGGTATTGCAGCGCCTCCGCTATGTTTGCTGAGGCCAACGTGGACAGTTTCGCTACTATTATGCGTAAGCGTTGCACGTCCATCCTTACACGCATGCGTACTAGTACCAACAGCATCTTGGCCGTATTGGTGGACCGATGGGACTCTCCGATGCTCGAGCGCTGGATACGACTGCATGCGGTCAAGTAAACACGCGTACCTACTAGCGTCGGATAGTCCACGTAGGTCTTTAGTTTGTAATGTGTATTTTTGTACTAACATTAGGTTTATAAGTATTTTTGTGTTACTAACAATTTTATGGATGTACAAGTCTGAAATAAATAAATATAATAATAGGTAATAACAACACAATAACATTCATTGCGTCATTTACGTTGTGGAGCAAACAGAATGTTCAAATAAATGAGTAGTGGATTAGCAATGCATTTTGGACAGGTTTTTGACATTGATTGTCGCTGAGATGAGATTGCGACTTGAATTTGAACGTTTTTTAAGTACGAGAATTGGCCTACTGGTGTCCCGCAGAAGCTCTTGCGTTCACTAGTATCTCTAGACCAACGAGGCAGTTTTCTATGGTAGGTAAAATTATTTTTATGTATTTATTCTAGATAAAATATAGCTTTTACTCACCCATAACCCACGACAAAGGTATGAACACCTTCCCCAAAATCCATTCAAGGTTGATATAAGGATTGCCCAGCATTCCCCCGAAATAGCCCAGCATGCCGTTGATAAAGGCTATGAAGGCCACGAAGGCTATAATGTTAGCTATGATGTTCAGGATTAAAGCTATGCCGTTAGTGGCGCCTCTGGTGGCGGCGGAGAGAACTGATTGGTCTTCGCTGTGGAAGAAAAATAAATAATAATGATTAGACGAAAAGCATTGTTTTGTTTTCGATCATATAATATTACACGAACGAACGAAAGATTCCACGTTGGTCTCTAAGGTTGTTTATCGGCTAAAGTCTTGTTGTTGGAGGCGAGGTGGCAACCACTTTTCATTCAGTAGGCTATCGGCCTGTCTTGTTGTTCTGTTGGACAGGAAAAGGTACCGAATCGGCTGGAAGAGGAACTGACTAACTCATATGAATTACTATCCGACGCCGTTGTCAAAATACTTATGTAAGTTGTAAGTGCATTATAGATAATACACTTACAACTGCTGACTGCCTAGGTATAGCCAGTCAGCAAAGTGAATGATTGCTGACAGGCTGGACTGCTGTATTGTAAGTCGTTGCTCCAGTATCTCAGCTGGAATGCTGAAGCAGTGTTTTTTTTTTTTTTTTTGTTATTCAAAAAATAGTTTACATGCTTTTTTTTAAACATTAAACATACCACACAAACCATCGCGGGTTTAACAGCGGTATGCTATATGACAATGTGTTTGTGCAATTTTATTGTTGTTGTAATTGTATCACTAACATAGTTGTAAGTTTATTTTATTGTTACTGATACTGTATGAGTCTCAAAGTTAATCTTAATAAAGAATTTATTTATTTATCAAAGTGCCAGCACGTGATGTGAAACGGTAGGTCCTGCTGGCTGTTTCCCACCAATTTTTTTATTTGTTTTTTTTTTATTGATAAATGATTTTATTTCTGTAAGTAGGTTTGTACAAACACTTTTACACGTCAATCATATTTTAAAAACTAGATGAGGTCGGCGTTTCCTATCTGACTACTCTGAGAAGAAAGGCCGAAACAAACTCAGAGGTCACAGTCTCTTTTAAAGTCCAGACATAATCTTGGTCAGATCATGTGAAGATTAGAATCTATTAGAATCAAAATGTCTTGAATCTAACCAGCCAGAATCGCATATTACTGGAGAGTTTGTTGCGCCACTTCACCCTAACTAAACCACTGGAAGTGTTAAAGAGTGGGCGTTTTGGATTTTTAACCTTCATATTCAGCATAGCAACGTTCCTGGGACACAGGCCTCCTCTCTGTGAGAGGGAGTGGGCCGTGCTCCACCACGCGGGCCCAGTGCGGTTGGTTTTATTCTCAACCTTATTTTGATTAAAGCATCTTTTTACCCAACTACGGTAAAGTCTACGGAGGGTTATAATTTTAACACGTAAGACGATACCTCTTGGTGAGACTGGAATTGTAACCTTATGATTTTCCACTTACCAGGTCACAGGCTGAATATTATCCACCGTAGTCAGAGACCTTTTCGTCTCTGGCATCAGCAGTTTGGAGTAACAGATAGCAGCCGGAGCGGACATGACACTAGCTGTCACTAGGTGAGCTGGTTCCGCGCCAAACCCGATGTAGGAGGCCAGGATTGTACCTGATAGAGAGGGTTCAAGGTTTTAATGAGACTCAAGGAAGTTATTTCACGATATCTTTGTACCTACTGTTTTCTCCAAAAGTACAGACAGAGGTATTAGAACAGTCAGCCTTGAAAAGATGTGTGTGTTGTTTGTGCGTGTGTGGTGTGTTTTTTTGTGTGTGTGTGTGTGTGTGTGTATGTATGTGGTGTGTGTGTTTGGTGTGTGTGTGTGTGAGTGTGTGTGTGTTGAGATGTTCCTCGACAAGAATTCATTTGATTACACACAGTTTGTATTCCATACTACTGTATCAAAATCAAAAGTCATTTATTCAAACGGCTGAGAATCTGCACTTTTTGAACATCAAAATCACATAAGACAGTCCCCCAAAAATGCGCGCCCTTCACCACTTCCTAGTGCTTTAGCTGGGAAGAAGAAGTGGCGGTACAAACTCCCCAGCAGCACTGCTGTCTGTTCAGTTAGAAGAACTGGATTCTATACAGTAATAAGTAATTAACATTACGAAACACAAAAACATTAAAATGATTTGCCATAATTATGTCAGCTAGCACACGCCATTATTTAAAACTATGGTACTCAAGCAGAAATAAATAATAAAAACAACCATCAACGTGTAGCATCATTTATGATACGTTCTTGTCGATGTATTCATCTTTTTGAGGGTGTATCCCCGTATCTCGCTCCGCCAGTTATCTTACCAGCCGTAGCCCAAATCCGGACTCGGAACTGGTAGTCCTGGAAATGAGAATTTCCAGACCCAGAAAGCATGCGAACATTAATTTGGTTCTACTTATCCTATAGGACAAAATTATTGTTTGCGGATAAACGCTAAGTATGGTGTCCAGGCCCTGCAGTCTCGACATAGTTAGCAATCGTTTTCGGTTGCTGAGTCCTAACAATCCAGATGTAACGTTGGTGGTCTCCACACTCAAATTGATCGGTTGTTACTGGTATTTTAGGTAGGTAACGGTGGGTAACAACCGATAAATTTGAGTGTCGAGACTACCAAACATTTACATCAACATTTACATCTGGATTGTTAGGACTTAGCAACCGAAAACGATTGCTAACTATGTCGAGACTGCAGGGCCAGTACCCTAATTGCGTCACACACTACCAATCATAATCTGAATAATTTTGAAGGATATTGCTAATCCATCGAAATTCATCAACATTGTTCGAAAAAAAATCTGCTCTACAAAGTAAATAACGCAATGAATGTTGTAAGTTCGTAGTTTCAAGCATATTTTGTAGGCAAAGAGAATATAACCATTGGTTATATAGTCTTTGTTTGTAGGTACTTCCAAAACGGACTATTGTTGCTAACAGTACCCACTTCTCCGTGCGACAGACTCAGAACAATATCTTGTAAATATCACCTTATTTCCTCGACTTTGAATTAAAATTCATGGGAAACAAAACCAATCATGTTCCTTAAGAAACATTCGGACACCTAAGGTCAACAACAATTTGAGGTCAAAATATAAACAATGGTCAATTGTATTCATTAATGATTTAATCATGTTTTCATTCAAGATAATCGATAGAGTTGTCAGTTTGTCAAAGTTAATAATAACAATGTTGTTATATTTGTAATTACTTTACCTTGAAAATAATAACATGGCTTTTAAGGTTCCATATCCAAAGAGTGCCAACTAGGGTTGCCAGATCTCCGGTATTTAAGCGTACAGTCCGGTATTTTCGAGGCCTGTCCGGTAAAAAATAAATGGTCATACCGGACAGAACAATTTCCGGTATTTTGAGGAAAGTCGGTACTACTGGTCACAAGCGCCTACAAAAGTAGGCATATGAAATCCCTCAAACGCAAAACTCGCGCGCGCTCCTCGCTCGCTGGTTGTATCTGCGTCTGCGAGCTCACTCTTATTTTTGTTAAACATACCTATCTAGTTTTAGGTGATTTTATTTATTTCAGAAGTTCCTACCTTTATTTTGTTAAGTAAGTAGTAGATTATAATATTCATACCATTGTTTAATAAAGACTTTCTCAAAGTCTTGGCGACCACAATTTTATGACTGCATTATAATTTGTTACTAATACTAATTAAGTTGATTAATGTGATGTTGATTAATAAAAATAAAATATTACCGTATTTTTTGCGACCTAGCATACCCCCCCCCCCCCTCCCCCCCTCCCCCCCAGTTTGTGGTTGTCCGGTATATTTTCGCGACTCACCCGGCAACCCTAGTGCCAACTTAAGGTGCTCTGTGGTGACAACGGAACCCTATTACTAAAACACCGCTGTTCATCCGTCTGTTGGCTGTATCTCAAGAACCGTAATAGGTAGACAGTTGACAGAATTTTCACTGTGTGTATTTCTATTGTCGCTATAATAACTAATATTAATAAAAATTAAATAAACATAGAAATTAAAGTACAAGAAGTGTGTTTAAAAAAAAATATGTAGCATTAAATTTTGTACGGTAGTACGACTATAGTATAGTTAAAATCTCGCTGCAGACTTGGTCATACATAAATCATAATCGGAATCGGCCATTATCGATGATGACTCAGACGAAGAATTTTAATTTTCTATTTTTAGTTTTATATATACGTTCTTTTGTTTATATATTTAATATGCTTTGTAGTAAATTTGTAGTAATAAAATAAAAAAATATGTGTATTTATTTCTATCACCCACTTATAAATATACTTATAAAACTATCGATATCACTCATCGACTGCAGTAATACACAGGACTACGTGTGGGCGTGGCCTGCCCATAAGGCCCGTGAGTGGGAAAGACAGCGAAACACTCGAATGATTTATGACCGAGTTTGCAGCGAGATTTTAACTATACTATACTATAGTACGGAACCCTTCGTGTGCAAGTTCGACTCGTGATTGGCTGGTTTTTTTATCAGACTAGCTTCTGCCCCCAAATTAGGTCGCATGGAAGCCGGAAGATACTTATGTATTATACTAAAATAACAGCAAATAATATTTGGATGAGCTCATAACGAGTATAATCGCTGCGATTGTGTTATACGCGTTAACGGCGGAAATACCGACTGCTGTAATGTTTGTGTATGTGAGTTTAAATGTTTGTAAACGCACCCACGATACAGGAGAAATTCCTAGTGTGGGGCAACGTTTAAAAAAATGTTTATTTTACACAATAGAAACCTTCAAAAACTTTCATTTTTATCTTTATATCACACTTTAATATCAGGATTAACTAAGGCGATAAATGCAAAAAACGCGAAAAGTCTTTAAAATAATGCAAAAGCCGAGAGTAGGTACCTACTTCGTCGATCTACACATCGAAAACATTTAATTTAATTAATCTAAATAGATTTTTATATTTAATTTCAATAGGACAATAAAATATTTTTTTAATCCCTTGATCCCTACACATTTCTAATACTCTCATACTCATCATCAGCCTATAAGGTTCCCACTGCTGGGACACAGGGCTCTCTGTGAGAGGGAGTGGACCGTAATCTACCACGCGGGCCCAGTGCGGGTTGGTAGATGTCACATGTCTTTGGAATTTTTGGTTCTAAGACTTGCCGGTTTCCTCACGATGTTTTCCTTCACCGTTTTGAGAGCAGTGGTGATGAAATTATTTACACAAAGTAAAGCGCCTTACTGGGTTCGAACCTAGGACCTACAACTCGTTACCACTGGGCCACCACTGCTCTCCATTTTTGTTACAGTTTTTATTTTATTACAGATTAAGAACAAGGTCAATCAAAGCATCATTTAGTTTTATTCATGAAATTATTTAATCTAAAGTATTTATTATGAGCTAGGTGATATAGTTATGATATGACAAGTATTTTATTATGTTGATAACAGGCTGATAAAGAAAAAATTTAGTGCTGATAAAAATTAAATCTTCTCTAATAATTAGGATAGGAAGGTACGGTCAGCAATGAAAGCCCAATAAGACTGTCAAAATTGACTCAAAATTATAAACTAGCTGTGCTACTGGGGAGTTTGTTGCGCCAATTCTTATATTATGATAAATGTTTTTATTTCTGTAAGTAGGTTTGAACAAACACTTTTACACGTCAATCGTATTTTAAAAACTAGATGAGGTCGGCATTTCCTATCCGGCTACTCTGAGAAGAAAGGCCGAAACAAACTCAGCGGTCACAGTCTCTTTTAAAGTCCAGACAAAATCTTGGTCAGATCATTGTGATGGCTATGTAGATCGGTGTCTGAAATGGTCTTTTGAGGAAAGAACCACACAGATTGAGTGGACCCGTCCAGTCAGTGCACGCAATTGTCAGCAGTCTTGCAGCTCAACTTAGACTTAAGGACCTCAACGATTCGACGAACAAACCCGACTTCTCAGCTAAAGCACTAAGAAGTGGTGAAGGACGGGCGTTTTCAGGGACTGACTTATGTAATTTTGAAGTTTTAAAAGTGCTGATTCTCAGTCTAGTCAACTACCTAGGAGTAACTACTCCATATATATATACATTTTTACATCTTTTCCGATTTATTTTCTCACAGTCATCGTCATCTGTCTCGCCTTTTCACAATAATGATAGGGTCGGCTTACAGTCTAACCAGATGCAGCTGATTACCAGTATTTTATATGGAGTGACTGCCTATCTGACTTCCACAACCCAGTTGCTGGGTAACACCATACCCCTTGGTAAGACAATGTGATGACACTTTTTTCGCAATGTGATGTGTTAATCGAGTTTTGTTGCTGGCTGTACTTATGAAAACATAAGCTTGACTGCCTGAATCATCCTGATTATGCACTATGGACTTATCTTAAATAATCTATAAGTACAAAACTGTTATCAAATTGCTAATTTGCTATTTAAATGAGGTACGTAAGTGACGTGAGAAAATTGTTCATAATCAATTACCCACGCTAGGCTCTCGGATTGGTCATTGCTTGACTTTACGTATTCACTACAAGGTCAAATTTAATTAATTGGCGATTTTGTTAATTCTTGATAATACTTACTTACTTGGAAAACAAAACAAAAATGATTTTCATAAAACTGCGTTTTCACTTAGCGTTCTATACGGTTTTGAGCGAGTAAGAGTTTGTTCGCAAGATAAATGAAAATACTTGAACTAGCGGGGCTTGTGGCTTAGTAATAACAGCCGCAGGGGTCGATCGGTCAGGTTGTAGCGGTAACTACATCGCCACATGCGAGCTGCACGTCATACTGACGTCACGCAAATCCTGCATCGCGCAAGCATAGTTTACCGCGCAACTAGCATATACATACAAGCTCCCGACAACAATCGTCGGGCAGTTGCCCACCAGACACGACACCCGTCTGGTCGGAGGATCGTCCCTTTTTTAGGGAGGTATGAGTGAACTTTACACCCTGTTCCTCGCACCCCTATACTAGTGACCCCGAGTATGAACGTCAGCGCAGACTTCGTGCAACTACATCAGCGTGACGTCATCAACATTGCTTCTTCAAACTTTCGAGCGGCGAGTCTCAGCCAGCCAGCACCCACGGCTTCAACGGGTATCCTGACCACCACCATGCACCGAACGCGCATTCCTGGTCATCACCCTCAGCCTCATTAGCAACCTTGGCACACCACACTGCACTTTCGGCCGGTCCACAAGCAGAGCCCTTCACACCTCTCCTGGTCGACGCCAGCAGTCAGCCTCAACCCGGCGCTGTACCACTGAAGGAGTCGTCTAAACGCTGTTCACAACCCAGAAACCCGAAAATGTTGACAGTTAAAACCAAATAGATGACCACTATTCCTAGTTAAGTCCTTAAGTTCTGAGTTGAGCGGCACGATTACTGACAAATGCGTGCACTGACTGGACAGGTCCGCTCAATCTGTATGGTTTTTCCTCAAAAGACCGTTTCAGACACCAATCTACATGGTCTTCACATGATCTGACCAAGATTTTGTCTGGACTTTAAAAGAGACTGTGACCTCTGAGTTTGTTTCGGCCTTTCTTCTCAGAGTAGTCAGATAGGAAACGCCGAACTCATCTAGTTTTTAAAATATGATTGACGTGTAAAAGTGTTTGTACAAACCTACTTACAGAAATAAAATCATTTGTCATTTATTCTTGCGACAGCTATCTTGCTGTCGGGAACTAGTTAAATCAGGTAACCGAAAAATAGTCATTTTCGACTCGGAAGCCTGTCGAATGGTTGTGAATAGCTATGATGGAATCCTGAGTTTCTGAACTGAGCTCAGCAACGTTGTGCGAAAGTCAGAAACTAATCCGATCAATAATATAGTGTTACTCAACACTTTATTTGATCCGATTTTTTCATTACTGTTTGTGGTATAACGGATTGACTCAAGTTTGACCGCATTCTTAGGTACTCAGATTTTCCTTAAAGACGAAATAGTTTGGCCTATTCTAAACAGCTTGACACTAAAATCCGGTTTGATTTTGTCCGATAGATAACGTTCAGTTATCTATTGTGACAAATACCTAAATAGTGTTATATCGTAAACACGATAACCAGATAGTCGAAAAGAAACTAAACATCGAGAAGATATTTATCATCAACCTAGTAGGTACGCGGACGTTTAAATGTCGCATCGAGATTTAGGCAAAAACTGTTACACAGACACGACATGTGCAATATTGTGCATGTTCGCACGACGAAATATCAAGCTATAGGTACATTTCCAGTAGGTATAAGCTGACTTCTCATTGTACGAAAAGCCTATACAATGCGAGGTCAGCTAAAACTAGAAATGTATTGCTTGATATGTCGTCGTATGTACGTTCTACGAAGCCGTACTTTCAAGGCTCCTTCATACAGACGCGACACGCGACTCGAATCGCACACGACACAAAGGCACTGCTCGTCACGCGACTGGTGGTGCCTTTGTGTCGCATCGCGTGTCGTGCCTGTTTGAAGGAGCCTTTACCAAAACTCTGTTCAGCCTATCCTTTAAAGTGTTGTTTTTGCTGTTCAGACTTTCTGCCGATATAATAAAATGATACTACGGTTAGGTAACGCGAAATAGAGCCGAAACGCATTAAAAAAAGTTGACAATTTTATTATTTTTTATAGACTACTGGCACTTGACCAAAATAATAAGTACATGACAAAACAGCACTCAAGACAAACGCGACAAAAGGATTCATGGCTCTAAAGACAGTATCCCCGTATCTTTTATGAATTAAAATGTTCCCATACTGTCCCAGTTCAAAAATGGTAGTATTTAAACGCAAATCAAAAAATATCCTTTTTCTATGCAATAAGATTCCAAATTCCCATCAAAATTACTGATTGCACAGTATAATATTCAACTCAAAATATCACTAAACACACTACAATTTATTTTCGCAGCGTACAGCGATTTTTCCTAAAGCAAAAGCTTTTTCATCAATGCACAGCTAATAATCTTAATGCACATTATACCTGTTAACTCTTTTTCTTTTAAATATAGCTTCTATTTTTATATTATTTACAGCAGTTTTTCTAAATAAAACAGCATTTTATTAATCACAGTCGTCTTATTATTTATTAATTACCACATAATGAGATCAGCAAAAAATATATAAAATTAGATACAAAATTGTAATTTATTGAATTATTAAAGCGGGTCTTGCTTTCGCGGGGCGTCCACGCTTAGTAGTAGTTTTCTTATTCACCACGGATCGATTGATATACATAATATGTCGACGGTAGGGCTTGGTCGACGGAGCCCCGCTTCGCGGGGCTCCTACTTCTGGGTGGTTTGTAAAAAAATAACCACGAAGGGGATGGCGGGGTCTCTCGACCCCGCCATCCCCTTCTAACCTAACCTGACCGAGTCGGGGTGCCCTAAAGTCCAGATTGCATCCAGTTTCTCCTGGTAATATGTCTCGGGTATCATTTAAGCTATTACATTAGAAAAATTTGCTGTGCAGTCAGTATTTATGCTATGTATGTAGTATTTTTGTACAAAAATAAATTTAACTGTATTGCATTATGAGGATAAAAGTAATGTCATATTGATGTAAAATTTCGAATTATCTGCAGTTTGAGTTTTGTTAAACATTTAGTTTATTTGTAGTGAAGTAAGTTATTTGATGTAAAAAAGAATATAAATGATGAGTATGTATTGATAGGCGATTATTTATTTAATATGCAATTTATAATATTCCGTTCAAAAAATACTCTTTATATCGTCTGACTTACCAGATACAGTAGCGAATCCAGATGCCATGACCACGTGCAGCTCCGAGGGTGTCTGCAGCGCGAGGTACGGCTTTACCAGCAGCACAGACTCTGTCTGAGAAGAGAAGGATTTGAAGATACTTTGTACAAACAGATAGAACAGACACACACTAATAAGCCACGGCACTTTTTTATGAGCTCTTCTTGTTGTTGTCGTTACATCATATAAGACCCTCCTTTTCTTCACGACCTTAACTTTATCCTCGATTGATTTACGTGATGCAGTTTTGTCGATGATTGCCGCTTCTCTCTTTTCATGATCATCATCACCGTCCACACAGACTTTTCCGTGTGCCTCCTCCCTTTTGCCTACATGATTTTTCCCTGATGCTCTTTAAGTCAAACTTGAGGCATGTAAGATAGCCGAGACCGTATTGCCGCTCCTGCTTTCGAAATCTAATTTTAACTTCGTTTTTTGTTGTCCTCATTCCAGTGACTCATCGTTAATCTTCTTTTCTAGCTAACCTTACTTCTTCTAAAGCGTACATTCTTTTTTCTTCACCATTATTGACACATCCATTACCTAGATAATTTTATAAGCAGTTTCTTAACTCACCATCCCCAAAAATACGTTGCCAACAGCGATGACGCTCTCACACACCGTTGTGCCGGTGGCTGATCTTAAAACGAGCCCTAACTTCAGACAGAACCACTGCAGTGCCCCCCAGAAGAACAGCATCTCCACCAGCATGCTGAAGAAGAATATCACTGGTAGAGTCTGGAAAAGGAAAAAAAGATCAAGATTTGTTTGTAGTTTGAGAGCTTTTAGAGAAAGGATAAGGGCATACTTTTTCAGAATGTGATTTCTTGGATTCGAACTGAATGCAGTACGCAAGTCGTGTAATTAGAATGTGGTTTTTCATTACTTTCATTACTCGTCATTGTAGCTACGTCACACTAACGTCACGCAAAATCCTACATCGCGCAAGCAGAGTTTACCGCGCAACTAGCATAGATACAACGTCCCGACATCAATCGTCGGGCAGTTGTCCACCAGACACGACACCCGTCTGGTAGGAGGATCCTCCCTTTACTAAGGGTATGAGTGAACTTTACAACCTGTTTCTCATACCTCTATAGCCACACCAACACAACACCACAATAGAATGTGTTTTTTTTTGCGCTACAAATAACCTCTCTCTTTGACTGAGATAGAACTCGGTAACAAATTTACGTCATCACTCACTTTAGCATTGAATTACAATGATAAGATTTATAAGCAGTCAGTAAAAGTTAGCTAACTTTTCAGGATGCCGCGGCTCTTTTAATTCATCGTTTGGGTTCAGAAATTAATAAAGATAAAAAAAAAAAAAAAAAAACTTATAAGTTACTCAAGTAGTAAACAAATTATAAGCTAGCATAACTTACACTGAACGCGAAGACTCCTTCAGTCCTCACAAGTAGGTCTCCAAACGCGAAGGCTGCACCGTCCACACCATACGACAGGAATGTCGCTACCTGTGAAAATAAATAGAAGTCTTTTCAACGCTTTCGTCAGTCTGTGGCTGTTCATTGTACTCGTGTTACAAACATCTAAGACAGCCGTTCCAGAAGCCCCGAAGTCTGACAAATTGTCAAAACTAAACGCCCTGAAATTGGTCTCTCTATATTAAAATAAGACACATGTATTTAATAATAAGTCTGCATAAAAAATATATAGTTGACGAAAACACGTTTCGAAAAATTTTGGGTTTATCACGACACGTGGTAATCGTGGTATTATGAAAAATTGGTAGTAATCAATGGACTTATCTTACCAAGTCAAACAAACAAACAAAGTCATTTATTCAAACTAGGCTGAGAATAAGCACTTTTTTAACGTCAAAATCACAAAAGACAGTCTCCCAAAACGCCCGCCCTTTACCACTTCCTAGTGCTTTAGCTGGGAAGAAGAAGTGGCGCAACAAACTCCCCAGCAGCACTGCTGTATGTTCAATTAGAAGATCTGGATAATATACAGTAATAAGTAATTAACATTACGAAACACAAAAACATTAAAGTTATTTGCCATATGTCAGATAGCACACGCCAATATTAAAAACTATACTCAAGCAGAAATAAATAATACAAAAGTAAACAGAACTTAATACATAATAAATAGCCTCCAGGCATAAAGGGCGTGCCCGCTGTCACTTTTGGTGTCCAGTTTAAAGCCTACCTTATCAGAAAAGCACTGTAGCGCGGTCCTTCCAGGGGTCCACCTGATGAAAATTATTCCGAACACGAATTGTATCAGCAGGCCAGTGGACACTGTCCGCCAGTTCACTCGGCCAGGATGGGCTGAGAACACGAAACCTGGAGACAATAGCAAATGTTTGAGTATATAATTATGACCACCAAGTCTTTAATTTTTCTCTCGTATTGGCACGAGATACAGTGTTCAGGCGTTCATGAATACCTTTTCCCTCGTATTGGCATGAGATACAGTGTTCGGGCGTTTGGTGTTATATCTCGTATTGGCACGAGAAACAGTGTTCGGGCATTTGATTTTATCTGTCGTATTGGCACGAGATACAGTGTTCGGGCGTTTGATGTTATCTCTCGTATTGGCACGAGATACAGTGTTTGGGCGTTAATATAGCACTTTCAGTTTTAAAAAGAGACTGTCTAGATAATTGGCTCTAAAAAGACGAACTTTTACTAAAACTTGGTGTGATGTTTAGTGCTAACTATAAGAATAGCTTGTCACCATCCACATCCCGACTTCACCCACTGATGGGTACAGCTACACCCCAAAGAAGGTTTTCAGAAATGACGTTCACTAGGTAGCAGGCAGCACTGAGACGTCGGGTCCGGGCATCTGTCAAAAGTGTCAAAGCGCCTTTGTCCTCTTTAGTCCCTTACACCCACAATTAACATTTACACGGAAAGAAAACTCATGAGTATTAAGCAACTTCATGCATACTGTACCAGCATACTAATAAGAACAATTCTAAACAAGTCCATTCACTCACAAATACACTTCACTAAAATACATCAAGTACAGAATCGCAGCAGTCGTAGAAAGGATCACATTTTGCTACCACGAGTGCGAACAGTCAATGGCGAGAGAACAATTATTTTTGCGGGAGTACAACAATATACCTAATAAACTACCTAAAGAGGTAAAGAATGCGAACTCGTTTAATATTTTCAAAATAAATTAAAATATCACATTCTAAATGACTAGAAACTACTACCATAAATAGAGTTGCCCAGTGCCTTACTGTTGCGTTGCTTTGTTGTGCCACCGGGTTCACATTCCTTATATATTACCTATGTATATATATATGCGACCACGCTAATTATTTCTTTTGCGGGTGGATTGAAAAGTTTTAAGTACGAAGTGAAATGTTATTACGGAAATAATTTTGTTGTAAAGAAAAACAATAGCTGCTTAGTTTGTGTGTCAAAGTTCTAATTTATATATAAGTTTAAAAAATGTTCTCAAGTAAGTGAAATCTTTATAATTTCTTATTGAGAAATAAATTTCTTTAACCATATTGTCGTGACTGAATGATGAACATCTTCATAATTATATTTTACATTCATTGTCGAAATGGAAGACCTCTGGTCAAAGTGGTGCCAACTGGTGGCGTGAATTTTCATTTAAGCCCTAATTCCAATCTTCACACTCGTGTTCTGTCAGTCTCATCCAAAAGAGCTCATGACGAGGTAGAAAATATTTGCCAGTTAGCAAGGTGGTAAAGAACGACTGTACAGGGTGCGCCTGACAATTCCAATTTTTTTAAATTTCTAACGTTTGTGGGGGACGACAGAACGTTTAGTTCCATAATTAGTCTTATATTCTGAGGAACGTTTCCTTTGGTTTTGTTAAGATATTATTACTTTCTAAATATTATCTAAAAGAAATAGTATCACTCACCTAATAGCAGTATAATACAGAGTCCAAGCAAAGAGATGAGTCTCTCAGGGTCATTTCTCGTATCCAGATACAGGTATAACGCGACGAGAGCCAGCACAACTATGCAGAGACACCACTGGAACCAACTGTGGAAGGAGAATGTGTGTTTGAGTGGTATTCAAGGGGATTGGTGAAGTTTTGGGTAAAGGCGCTGCTTCACCGCAGCCCATGGCTAAGCTTCGCATGGACTTAGCTTTGATTTGTATGAAAATGTAAATAAATAAAAAATATAAACAAAATACGCCGCTCACGCAATCTAAAGATTGATTTTATTGTATTATTATGTAGGTATTTCTTGCAACCTCTGCAATCTTATAACTTATGTATTTTTTATATTTCCGTTTATATACCTAGTTATTACCACTTAATTTTTATGCATGTCGTTTTTACCTTAGGCTATCACTGTATTTGAGAATGTTGGTTCACCTATTATTGGCAACTGTATATGCCCTCAACTATTATTTATATATTTTATTTTATTATTTTTGGAAAACTTACAGCTAATCAGACACAGTGGTTACAAATATAATAACAAGAGTATGGCCAATTAGGTACAAGTTTTCACATGTAGAAAATTTCAATTCAATTTTCATTATCTACTGTTATTTGAAATTTTGTATACAGAAGCTATTGGTGTACTTTTATAAATAAATAAAATAAAAATGTAGTCGAGATCGTCCACTGTGACCCACTGTCACGTTACGCACGAATGCGTTGCTGGAAAACAAATGAAACGTCCAGCTGAATTACGTTTAGATACACAGATACCCACGTCAACTGCGTGGTTCATTTTTCCTCTCCGTGCACATTCTACGTCCAGTATTTTTATCTCACGAAGCGACGCGCGCTTTACTTGTGGTAACCAAGTGTACAAACAAGCTTTGAATGAGTGCGTGAAGACGAGTAGCGTCAGCAAATAACACACACGCACACACACTTCCGACTTCGCCATTGTCTCGGATGGCATCAAAAGCTCTAGCGCGATTACACGCACATTCACAACGTGTTTGTACTCTTGGTAACCACAATTAGTAAAGTATGCGTTGCTTCGTGAGATAAAAATACTGTAGCAATAGATGTTTTGATGATTTTTTATTGATGAGGCCTCTTTTCTTAACTCAATCTATATTTGAAGTTGGCATATTCAATAATCAATAATTTTATTCAATAATATCCTAAACTAACTAAAACTATTTAATATTTAAAACAAATTAGAATATGGCGTCGAAAAACTCCTCCGCATCGCTGTTGACTGGTAATGTACGCAAGAGACTGGCGTCATTTTGTCACGTTGTATGGCAATGTTCCGCCTCTGGCCAAGGTGCCAGCCCTTGGGTCACGGGAAGTGTCAATCAGCCGTTTGGAGATTTCGTTGAACACACAGTGAGCACTCGGACTCCACGGCCCGAGGGTTTCAACCCCGAACGGCTTGAAAATATAATTACCGATAAGGTTATTATACTTTCGCCGCTTGAGGTTTTCCGCAGCCGCAGCAGCAGCGACAGCACAGCGCGCCGAGCCAGGAAGATGGGATGGCGCAAGAGTATCAACACACTTTGCGTCCCACACTAAAGGCCTACCCACCTTCCAAGGAAATAAAGACATGCCGTCCGGACTCTTGCCATCGTCGCATGCCAAGCCATTAGGTTCTAACACAGCCGGAACGTCGACGGTGACAAGAGCTCGTCGGATGATGTCATTTATGTTCGCGTGCCGAGCTAAGTGGCCCGCACTTCGGCTGCAAGACAGGCCGTGGTGTCCGAAGCTGTTGACAACTTCGCCACAGTGACAGCGATGAGGAGAACAACAAGGAGCTCCTAGTCATAGGAAAGCAGCGAGGTGGAAAGTAGTGTCGTCGAACTAAGTGCCTATGTTCGACGACGGTAGTACATGAAGCCAAAGACCCGACTCTCACTTATCCACAACCAGCAGGCGCGCACGCTTCGCAGTAGTAGCAGACGTGTCAAGTAAATTGTTCTGTACTACCCTGCAAAGCGGCTCATCCCACAGTCTCCGGGAAGATGGATTATCAGGTTGATCTGAATTTTGGCAAGCGAGTCTCCAGGCATGCATAGCCTCGGTGAAGTATGGCACATCCAAATTAATCAGTGTGGGGGCTAGGATTTTCCTGATTCATTTTTCAGTGCCGTAGACCGAGGATATTAAAGCCGGTAAACTAACACTAGAAATTTTGCGGTCGCCGAGGCCTTCCATACAAATGGGAAGAGTAGTTTATCTCGAGGCTTAGTCGTCCAAAGGATAACCAACCATTTTTTACTTATAAAAAAAGGGTCCTATAAGAAGTTATTTTAAACAATACACTATTATTCCTTATACAATTAAATACGTTAGAATACGTTGTGCATTTAATGTAGATCAAAATGATGAGAGATGAGACGTGTTATCTTTTCTTGCGTAAACCACTGAACGGATTTCGCAAGATTTTGGTAAATAGATGAACTATATAGGTATGTTCTGCGGGGAGAGCATGGCCTCCGTGATAGGCTTGAGTCACGCATTTTATCACCGTTTTTGCTCCCAAACTGTGATAAAAGTGTGTGATTCAAGCCTATCACAGAAGGCCGTGCTCGCCCCGCAGGTTGCACGTTCCTGTGGGATAATTTCCGACACCCACGTGGTCGAAGCCGCTGGCAGAAGCTAGTAGTTATTAAAATCAGTTTTCGTGTCTGTCTGTGACCGCGTTGTTCTTCTATGCTAAACTCCGCAACGGATTTTGATGCGGTTTTCACCATAATTTAGGCAATTCATTCCAGAAGGTTTATATACTTATATTATATACAACGTGGCGCTACAATGGTGACATTAATTTAACACACGGGTAGAGCTAGTGCCCATTAATGATATAAATTTATGATAGGTTAAAATAATTCGTAAATTGAAATTTATTTTCACTATCACAAGTTTACACGTGCTTGTGTAAACTTGTGATCGTGAAAATAAATTATAATAATAACACAAATAATAATAACACAAATAAAAGCGTCCTTATCACAAGAGATGTACACGTACCTACTAGATTAGAAAACGAAAATAACGTCTGTATCGCAGTACCATAATCTAATTACTATCCTAATTACACAAAAGTAAATAAATAAAACAATAGGTAAGCGTCTTTTTCGCGGAAACATTCACAAAAATATTATACGACGTAATTATGCACACTAGTGTTAAAAAGTGTGTCAAGGACACGGGTTCGGCTAGCTATCATATACTGTATTGTAGTCTGTGGGCTAGCACTAGAAAAGCGAAAAAAGAATTCAATTTCAGTGCGGCGGCGGCGGGTGGAAGGGAGGGCGCGCGTCGCCTGCCGTTCGCCGACAAAGGGATGTATCTTTCCTTCAATTCGCCTACTCTTTGCATTTGTTTCATCCTAATAGTATTGCTTATTCGTTTTAATTTCATTGATGCGATGTCATGATCCGTGACCCCGGCAAATGACCGCTGCGGGACAGTTCTTTAAGTACAGGTTGCTCTAAGATGCTATCTTCTAAAATTTTAAATAAATCCGTAAATAATAACGTTTAATGGAAATATAATTTATTCATGAAACGAAAATGTGAAAACGTATTTATGTGTGTTAAATTAATGTCACCATCGTAGCGCCACGCTGTATAACACATTAGCATTAAACTAACAGACTTAATGAAGAAATCTCGATGTTTTGTCTTGTCGTAAGACCATGCGAATCAGGGGCGGGTCGCTAGTCATTCAAGATTTCAAGAACCATTGTTTTATTAAGAGGGCTATCACAATTTTTCTTGTATTTGAGTGTTTGAAGAGTCACACACTCAAATACAAGAAAAAAATTATATTTATTTAGAGCACTCCCGAGAGAAATAATCAAACTATCTCAGGCATATTTTTTTTAATTTTGTGGCCATATCTAAACCATAATCACACATCTAAACTGGGCCCGAGAAAGTTTGATTATTTCTCTCGGGAGTACTTTAAATAAATATAATTTTTTTTCTTGTATTTGAGTGTGTGACTCTTCAAACACTCGAATACAAGATAAATTGTGATAGCCCTCTTAATACTACGTCTACCAGTTATCTACACTACACCATGATACTATTTGGTCGTCAATTATTGTTCGCAATACAGCAAATTGACAATATTTACCGTAGGTACTTAGTGATTGTCGGCGAACTTCAAAAAAAAAACAGCTAAGTGCGTGGCCGAACACGCACAACGAAGGGTTCCGTAGCTGAGATGAATTTATGCCAAGAACAAACAGTTGAAAAAATGTTCTTCCATACATCAATAAACATCGCGGTCCAACTGCAATGTAAGTTTAATACAAATGAACGATTTTCGGACTTTTTCCTTTACTTGCTTCTTGTCAAATTTCATGATTATTTAAGTCAACGGGAAGTATCCGAAGTACTTATGTCGCAAAAATGGCCGTACTTTAATATTACGTTGAATAAAAGCATGACTTACTAGAGCTTTAAGGGACCATTGACCTACGTATTTGATATAAATTTGTACTTCATACAGCTGCACGCGGTTCACAAGGGTCCTGACAGACATACAGACAGATAGACGGACGTACTACCCTGGAGTTGATGATGTCATTTTAACGCTTTGTTTGTGACGTGGCGAGCGCGGGGAGGTGAGCGGTGTTGCGGGGGGAAAAATGGCATTCCAGCGAGGTGCACAGTTAACTCGACCGAGTAGCACAACGAAGTGATCCTGTAAGCAGGAGGCTGTCGTTGTCCGTTGTCGTTCCGTTTTGTCCTTTTGAGATACGGAACCCTAAAACATTGATTGGATCAAATTGTTCTTGTATGAGTACAATAATTATTTGAGTTAATAATACGGTCAACGATTCGTAGGCATTAATTACTTAGTTGTACTCGCAACCGGCGGCGCGTAATTACTTAGTTGATCCTTTGTTTCATGACGTAATTCATTCATTTCCTGATTCTCCCTCTTCCCCTGGTTATCTAGCCCCCCACTTTCAGTACATTTGCGCCAACCACAATAGAAATCTACGTTCATCACACAATCGTCTTCTTCAATGTCCCACTCACCGCACATACTTCATTCACTCTTCCTTCTTCGTTCAATCTATCTCTGTGGAATGCACTTCCCCAGGAAATCAGGATGGCAACCAACCGATTATCATTTAAAACTAAAGTTCGCGAGCACATATTTTGCAAGAAGCTGGCAGTATCGTCACAGCGGTAATGTTTTCCTATTGTTTGTTCTATTTGTTTTTAGTCTTAGAATAATTGATTCTAAGTTTTTAGTATTAAATGTATTCGTGTATTTATGATGGTACATTTATTTGTGCTTATATTTATATATAATTAGGTATATGTATTATATTTATAGTTTTAATAAGTATATGCGTGTCTTTAAATTTAAAAATATTTATCTACACCCATGCTATAATCCTATAAAAAAGTTTCTTAAACAGTTAGCTTATTGCCAACATTAAAACGACCAGTGTCATAGTAACCATAATATCATCCAAACGAGTGTTATAATCATTATAATATGCAACTCGTACTCGATCCCTTCCTCTTTCAATTCGTGGTAATGAATTTCAAAAAAAGAGCATTGTCATTCACGCGCGTTTCACTACTACAACTACTAATTTAAAAAAAGAAAACTTAAGTATAGGGAATTCACGTCGTATCCCGCCATTTTTGTTCGATAATAGGTAGGTATTGCGAATCTTTTAGAGGATTCATATTATGGGTATAGACAAAGTCTTGTATGCAACTGTACATAATTAGGTATTAAAACACTCATGACTGTGATAAACCTACATTCGTGTTTTATTACCCCTTCCTACCCAAAACAACAGTTGCATAAATAACTACCTATTAGATATTCCTAAATTATCATTATAAATTGCACCTACCACTGTTTCAAATCTCAAATCGTTTATTGCAACCCATAATGTACTATTACAGGTGGTAGATAAAAGAAAATATGTAATAGAAACAATTATGGACCCTGTCGGGCACAGCAAATTTTTAAATAATTAAAGAGAGTTTGTCTCTGCAAACCTGCAAACCCAAAGGTTGACTGGTAGAAAATAGATACTTATGGCGATAAGTCCGCCTCTGTACATTTGTGTGCTTAAAGTAAGTATTATTTAAATAAATATATAAGCAGGTAAGTACCTATTGTGTTCGTAGCTAGTTTTGTAACAGTTTAGACAATTTTCTCTAAATGGTCAATTTAGTTTAAATAGTTTTATGAAACATGCTCACTGTTGTTCAAACGCTGTTGGCGACACGGTTGGCGCAGTGATTAAGCGATTGACTGCTGCGCAGCATGTTGCGGGTTCGATTCCCGCACGGAACAAGTATTTGTAAACGCACCCACGATACAGGAGAAATTCCTAGTGTGGGGCAACGTTTTAAAAAAAAAAAAATATGAAAAGTGACATTTTAAAAACAACACTGCGTTCAATTTGTAGATACAGGTCAGGCGGTCTTTTAGGACTGTAAAATATCTGACTATTTTTTATTGTTTTTTGCTGATGTCAAAATAGTAAAAAATGCCACGACACAACGGTAACGACGAATTTTTTTATCAGCTGGATAGATACACTTCACAGAATAAATGATGTACGGTACTTATATCAAATATAGGTATCTATGTATACTTAATAGCAATGTAAGGCTCCCACAGACAGCCGCGACGCGACTCTTGTAGAACAATTTCCATGAAGTTTTCATAGAAATTGACTGAGATGACAGAAGGCAGGGTCGCTACCAACTGCACCAACCGATCAGTCAAATACGTTGTATAGATACTATCAATATCTATTGGTTAGAATATAACAAGAGCATTAACACCACCATCAATGACATCGTGGCAGACCCAAGCGGGACCGGGACGAGTTTGACGTCTATAAATATGGCATTGATTTACACTGAATTATGACTTGTTTAAAAAATTTAGGAAAATCGTATACTTTTACAATGTTTCTAAATATGTGAGCACTGAGCACCACGTATCTATCACATATTTAACTTATTTGTCATTTCAAAATTTTTAATCATTTTTACCTATTGTGGTACCTCATCATCTTCCTGCCCTTATCCCATTTTACTTGGGGTCGGCGCAACACGTTTTCTTCTTCCATTCTCCCCTGTTAGACGTCAAGGCATCATCTACTCCCTTTTCACTCATATCATTTCTCACACAATCCATCCATCTTTTCTTTGGCCGTCCTCTTCCTCTCCATCCATCTACATTCATACCCATCACTCTCTTAGTCACATGAGTGTCATCCCTCCTCATCACATGTCCATACAAAGACAGTCGATTCCCTTTCACTTTTTCTGTCACAGGCGCTACTTTCAAACTTCCTATTGTGGTACCTATAGTAATTTTATTCTAGATGCATTGCCTTCACATATAATTATATCTATAATTAATGTAAACAAAATATTGTAACACATTTTAAAAGAGTAACGGTGGAGTTTCTTGCCCATTCTTCTCCATACGAAACTACCTTTTGAAAGGAGTGACTAGAATCAATTCTCTTTTAAAAGTGCTTTATACGTGCCTATTGGAAATAAATGCTTTGACTTTGACTATAGGGGGGATTGGTCCAGATAAGCGCAGGATCATGTTGAGTGGAAGAAGGAAATAGACCGCTGCCCTACAGTGGGACAACTCAGCCAAATTCATTTATTTTATGAACACCACGGCAGACAACAGTGAGCGGTGGTGGCCCAGTGGTAACGGCCGCGACTTACGAGTAGTACCTAGGTCGTAGGTTCAAACCCCGACAGGCGCTTTACTTTGTGTAAATTATTTCATCACCACTGCTCTCAAAACGGTGAAGGAAAACATCGTGAGGAAACCGGCATGTCCTAGAACCAAAAATTCGAAGACATGTGACATATACCAACCCGCACTGGGCCCGCGTGGTGGATTACGGCCCATTCCCTCCTCCTTCACCGAGAGGAAGCCTGTGTCCCAGCAGTGGGAACATGATAGGCTGATGATGAGACAGCAGTGGTGACCAAGTGATAACGGCCCCAACTTACGTGTCGTAGGTCGTCATCTACGAACTCACGTTGGGCCCGCATTGTAGATTACTTACAGCACACTCCCTCTCACAGAGTGGAGGCCTGTGTCGCAGCAGTGGGAATGTTATACGCTGATTATGACATATAAAAAAACTCTGAACATCACCGGTCTACTCACATCTTCGCCCAGAGAGCCTCGACCTTACTCCACACCACCCTCTGGAACCAGGCGGCACAGAATCTCTTCACGACCATGAAGTATATGATGAAGAAGTATATGATGCTGAAGAATGCGATGAGGCTGCCGAAGCCGTGGCATAACTCTAAGGGATCGTTACCTGGGAAACAAAAGTCATACATATTATATTGTTTAGAAGACAAATGAAGGCAGAAATTTGTGAAAAAGCTGGTTTGGGTGAAGAACGTTGATAAAAAGACCTATTGAGGGGGAGAAATGCTCTGTATCGTTTCAAAGGCTTTACATGGATGGCAACCCGCGGCCTGTAGCTTTTTCCGAAGGGCCATCTACTGGGTCAAATTAAATTAGCTAGCGAAACTCCACAGACATTATGGGTTTCGATATCTAAACACGAAAAAAAAACGTTTTTCTATCCACATATTTCACGTAACTACGGGGTCAGTGACCGCAGAAGATTAAAAAGAATCTGTTTTTTCCTTTCATCATATCGAGAGCCACGGTCTGTGAAGTTTCACCAACTAATTCAATTTGATCTTGTATATGATGGTTTAGAATTAGATATAGAGGTCCTTGTGAAAGGGCTGGTTTGGGGAAAGGACGTTTGTAAAACAGAATCGAATGAGGGTAGAAAATAATACATAAATTGTTCCGTTTTGACTGCTATACCTACTTAATAGGCTATTTAATTTTGACTGTATTTTTTAATATAATTTTTGTAACTTAGAAAATATTAAGAAACAGTAAAAAAAAAGTTAAAACATCTCAAAAAATTGCGAAGTTCTATGCGGTTTTAAGTCGATGCTAGACAGAGGCACCATTATTAGCATCTGAAAACACAAAATACATAACGCCGTATAACTTCGCACTATTCAGTACAATGATCGTTTTGCGTAAGAAAGATAGAAGAATAATCTCAAAAGTGGGTAACTTCTCCATATTTCCACCGATGTTAATAAATTTTTGGAAACCGTAATTGTTATTAACACATCAGAAATAAGTATTAAGTTCCCAACTGCATTCGAGCGGTGTATGTTTTTGATAGTAGTCAAATACTCAAGGGATAGGCATGGGTGTGTTTAGTGAGCACTCATTTCGCCTTTGATTTTTAAATTCCACGTAATAGGGAGCGACGAGGGCGAGCCTATATTTCTGTTCATTGGCCATAAAGCCAGACTGCGGGTTGCCTAGTGCGAGATAACTGTTGGACAAACCCAATAACACTTTGCTCTACCTGGGAATCGAACTCAGGTCCAAGCGCTCAGCAGTCGGAACCACTACTTAGATTAATGAGTCTGTAGGTATTTAGTTTTATCCTATTTTGTTCCACTTCTAAGCTAAGGCTTCTTTGTCCCCTTTTTCCCACTAAACCTCAGACTCTCTATCCTTTACGATTTCCGATCATGTCTGCCACACGATCAATCACAATCTGAATCATTTTGAAGGATATTGCTAATCCATTGTTTCATATGTTCGAAATATTAGTCTTCTCAACAACGTAAATGACGCAATGAATGTTGTTCAACTGTCAAAATGGAAGCCATTGCTACTATTAGTGAGTTGCGCAATTACCCCGCTGTTCTGTCGAATATCTCTAAGACTGGCGCCCAAAATAAAGGCACAATTAGGAAACATCAAGCGTGAAAATCAACAATCCGTGTAATTTTTGAGATAGCAGCTTGTTGTGTGTATAATGTAGCGGTATCTACATCGCCATGTCGTCGTCATCATCGTCATGCAAATCCTGCATCACGCAAGCAGAGTTTACCGCGTGACTAGCATATATACAACATCCCGACATCAACCATCGGGCAGTTGCCCACCAGACACGACACCCGTCTGGTCGGAGGATCCTCCCTTTTCTATGGAGGTATGAGCGCACTTTACACTCTGTCCCTCATACCTCTATAATAACTCACATTTGTCTTTCTGTCTGAACGCGATAAACTCAAAAACTGCCGAACGGATTTTCATAGGATTTAACCAATATGGTCAGAGTGTTTCACGAGGAAGGTTTAGATGTATAATTCATTAAGGTTTTCTGTAAATTGGCTGAAATATGACGATGATTGTTGAAGATGTCGGAAAAAATCATGCCGACTGGGAGCTTTACTGGCGTGTGCCGCGTAAACCACGTAAAAATAAGAGTTATTATACATACTCCGGCAAAAGGCCGGTAGACCCGGTAATACGTTCCCGTGGCATATTTTCCGACATCCAAGAGGGCGAGGCACCGGGCAAAAGCTAGTACTTACTATAATTAAGCCAATAATACAGGCATCCGAAGAAAAATCCTAAAACGATGCCATTTACTATGAACCATGAAACAATCTTCATAACCGAGCGGTTTTCTTTGATGAATTCGTCCGTTGAGCTGCCCACGCGCACCAGCGTGGTCTCCAGCCAACCAGAGGGCTCGTAGTCTAAGTACTCGTGGGTTATGATCTGGAACAAGCAATGCTATTGGTTAGGAGTTTCGTTTTGGGGTTGGTTGAGTGGTTTTGGACCAGAATGGGAGTTATGACTAGATTTCCGTAAGTTCTAGAAAAGAAACCCGTCCATGCGCGTGTCGGACCACGCACAATTAAGGGTTCCGTAGTAGGGAAGAATCTATCCCAAGAACAAATTTAATTTTGTAGTTGAAAAACATGTTCTCCCATACATCGATAACGTTACGGTCAATTCTCCAACTGCTACGTAAGTTGTAATCGCATTTTTTTATTTTGATAAACTACAAGCTAACGAATGGCGGGCTTTTTCCTTTACTTGTGCTGTGAGACCTTGCTTCTTGCCATTTTCTTTTATTCTAGGTCAACAGGAAGTACCGTATAGGTTTTGATTTATTTGCGAGTATCCAAATATTTAGCATTGATTTTTAATACGTTGACTTAGAAGCTTGATTTTTATAGAGCTCCAAGGGATCGTAGACCTAAGTATTTGATATTAATTTCAACTTGATACCTCTACGCGTTCCTGAGAAAAAGGTTCGCAACAACGTGAAGTGACTCTATTAGAACAATTTCTATGAAAACTTCATGGAAATAGTTCTACCAGAATCGCGTCTCACCGTCGCGTCGCACCTGTCTGCAGAAACCTTTATCCCTCTAGAGTACTTTTAACCCCGGTAGTACGTTCCCGTGGGATACCTTCTGCATCACACGCGAGCGAAACCGCGGGCGAAACCTAGTTACTAATATTTAAACAACTGGTGTACAACTTACATTTCCATTTTTTCCATTTTTCCGGACATCGTCCATTTCGACCTCATTTACTTCTGACTGCTGTAAATAAAAGGAGTTTTATTAAAAAAAATAAGTATTATTGAAGCTGACTCAAAAAACACTCATCAGAACTTAAACCAAATTTATATGGGGCCACCTGGGAAGTATGTATTTTAAACCAACAAAGAATTTTCCAAATCGATTCAGGCGTCTCTTATGAGTGGCAACGTCGCAATTTAGTGTCATATTTCGTGGTTTTCAATTTTTATCATTTAATTGGAGCTATATTTTAAAAACCTGTTTAATTAGCTTTTTAGAATTATGTGAAAACTGTGTAAAAGGTAAGAAATCGTTGCGTTTACAGTTCTATTTATATGCAAATAATACATTGGAAACTTGCAGGGCGTTATTTTCATTGTAAAATAACTGTAAGCATTACGGTTACTTACTTTTTAAACACTTTCATGTAATTCTAAAAAGTTAATTAAACAGATTTTTAAAATATAGCTCCGATTAAATGATAAAAATTTAAAACCACGAAATATGACACTAAATTGCGACGTTGCCACTCAGGTATAAACGCTCTTACATACATAAAAATAAACAAAAGATTCGGACGAATTGAGAACCTCCTGCTTGTTTGAAGTCGCTTAAAAACAGATTCAGTCAATAAACCAACCATTTACTTCGGTATTATACAGGGATAAACTAAATTAGCTAGCTAAACTCCGCAGACGAGATGGATATCGATATCTAAAGAAAATAAAACAAAAAAGGTTTCTTAGACATATGTTTCAAGTACCTACCTACTTATCTACACTAACTGCGTGGTAGAGCCCAGAGGGATTTTGAGCAAGTATATGCAGGACGAAAACTTGTATCTGAGTAAGTGGGTCATGATGAGAGAACACCGAAAATATATTTAAAAAGTCTCAGATATGAGCCCCGTGGTCAGGAGTCAACTTTCATATTTCAAAAATGGACCAAAAATAAAGTGATCTTCAGAAATAATAATAAAATTGCGCAAAGTTTTATTCGTACGGTCTTATCCCAGTGCCGAACTTACACCGTACTGTGAATAATATTATTATTGATTATAACTGACACTGGTGCCGATTCCCCTGTTTACAAACTAAACGAAATTTAAGTTCATTGCATCTTTTTCTTTCTAATTCATTAAGAAAAGGACAGAAGATAAATTTTAGTTTAGTCCTGTCAAATTAATCAGCGCCTGACACTATTCCATACAAGTTTAGACGTGATTAAAAAGTTGACAACTAAAATTACATCAAATTACGTCAGGTGCTGACTAATTTGACAGGACTAAACTAATGTTTATCTTCTGTCCTTTGCATAATGAAATAGAAAGAAAAAGATGCACTCAATTTAAATTTAGTTTAGTTTGTGAAGAAGGGAATCGGTACCATTGTCATTAAACTAACCGTCCCATTTCCTACCAAATAAGCATTTAAAAACATTTAACTTATTCTCAATTTTGAACAATAAAAACCTCCAATTTAATACAGCTTTGTCACCACACTGCTATCAAAACCATAATAAACGACCACTACGTTGCAGATCACAAACTCAACTGAATTAAATTTATTCATTAGTTCTTATTGTTATTTACATATTACTTTATATGTTTGTCATTATGTTTAGCTTATTACTATGAAGTAATAATAAACAGCATGCCAATGGCCATCAACAATGATAAGTCACTATAGTCGGTTCCAAAAGTATCTGAGGAAAATGTAAACATTATGGATCAGCAAACATACCTGCCAATTTGTAGTGCCTCTTTCAAATTGAGTGCTTAGTTTTCATTATTTGAATACTTAAAATACGAAATTCTAATTTCACCTTGAATACGTTTTTCATTTGACAATAATTACGATTAATTTCATAACCTCAATTTTTGTGCCTGATTTATCTATTATAATTTAAGTAATAGTTTTATTTAAAAAAAAATGTTGGAAAACGTGATGAAATATAAAGTTGAATCCTTTTAAATACACACAGCAGCAGTTCAAGTTACCACAAGCTTTTTGAAGTGCCAGCTACAATATCACTTTTTAACGGTACCCATTCAATATGTAGTTTTTTTATTTATTTGGATTTACTTACATGTCAAATTTTGGGTAAATATCGAAAAACCCTTAAAATTCAAATATCTCGATAACTATTGAATTTCGGCCATAACATAAAAATGGTGGGATCATTTTGTTGCATTTTGGGCCTCTATCAGCTCTTAGCGGATATACGTCGAATTACAAGTAACCCTGTATACGTGCACAACATGTATTTTGTTTTAGTGTTGGCTTGTAATTCTATTTAAGATTTGTCAAAATAAATACAAATACTCGAACAAATAATACTCAGAAACAATATGAATTCGCCTTGGTCCATTACCTACTCTGTCATAGTTTAGTTTGTAGTAGGTATTTAGCTGACGTTTACAAACTTACATTATTAGGTACTGTTGCCTTCAGAACAGCTGCAGCGTTGCAAACGAAATTACATCTATTCTCTTTGAACAAATAATCAGGGTAGCCCGCGAAATTCAAATCGAGAGAGTTTTATTGATGATTCTAATTATTATCCTTTATATACGTATTTGTTACGGTCGCAAACAAAAAGAAGTTTATTTCGGAACAATAACACTAGACTTAGTACAACAAGTAAAACGATGATAGCTGCAAAAGTATAAACTGTATAGTAAATGCCTATGGCATTAAGTCCGCCTCTGTACATTTGTGTGCTTAAAGTGTTAAATAAATTAACTGTAGCGCAGCTAACAACGCCCTTCTCCAGATACAGAAAGGAAAGATGTTCCATGCTAAAACTGCTTAATAGGTTATTTGATTTAGCTAATTATTTATTTTAAAAAAAACATATTTTGATCAACATATAACCTGAAACTGGACTGCAATATTGCAAAAAACGTAAGAAAATTTGCATTTCGCGAGCTACTTGAGTGCATCCCCTTAATAAGTGCAGTTTCATTTAACAACATTATGTTATTTATTAAATACATATTAAAGACGTGACAAATAGTGTTTTTACAAATATTAATGGGCACTCTAGTAGCTTACTTAGCTTACTTTATTGCCATGCATATGATAAATGATTTTATTTCTGTAAGTAGGTTTGAACAAACACTTTTACACGTCAATCGTATTTTAAAAACTAGATGAGGTCGGCATTTCCTATCTGACTACTCTGAGAAGAAAGGCCGAAACAAACTCAGAGGTCACAGTCTCTTTTAAAGTCCAGACAAAATCTTGGTCAGATCATGTGAAGGCTATGTAGATCGGTGCGTGAAATGGTCTTTTGAGGAAAGAACCACACAGATTGAGTGGAGCTGTCCAGTCAGTGCACGCAATTGTCAGTAATCGTGCAGCTCAACTCAGAACTTAAGGAGCTCAACGATTCGACGAAAGAAAGATAAACAATGATAATTATGATAAATCAGTACTGTCCGGTACCTGTACTGATTAGAAATACCAATGTTACAGGTTCTACGTCAGCAGTGTAGTATTGTTATCTCACGAAGCGACGCGCGCTTTACTTGTGGTTACCAAGTGTACAAACACGCTGTGAATGTGTGTAAGCGCAGGAGCTCTCTGTAGATACGGTACCGTCCGAGATAATGGCGGTGTTATGTCCTGACGCTCCTCATATTCACGTACACATTCACAGCGTGTTTGTACTCTTAGTTACCACAAGTACGCCGTCCGATAAGGCACAGGCCCGGGTCGACGTCGCGTTGTGTTCCACGCGCTCCTCAAGGAGATGTTAGCACCAATGACGGGGTCCGCTAGGGCCGATGCCTGCTAGGGTTGTGGGAAAGTCCGAAAGGGTTACCGTGGCCCCTGGCACAGGCAACTGAAGGAACACGGGTGGGTTTTAGTCAGTAAGAGTCTGACACGCCCTCCCGCTCCGCCCAGAGCGGGAGAGGTTATAACATGATTTCCCAACCTCAAATAAAAAAAATACCACACGTAAAGCGCGTATTGCTTAGTGAGATAAAAATACTGTAACTACCACATTGCTGGACGGTTTTTTATCAAGCCCGCCGATGAAATCGTCCCTTTTGTTAAGAAATAGATTGTCATTTAACAATATTAATAACCAAAACGAATTTGATTGGATTCGTTAAAACCAACTTCTACTCGTAAAAAAATAAATTGTTAGTCGTTAAACAAATAGAAGTCGATATCAGCGAGGTTATTTAAGTACCTACATATGACTTCACAACTTGTATGTTTCTTAGTTCAAAACATAATAACATAAGTATAGATTAAAATAGGCCCGCCCCCTAATACATACGTGGTGGGGTTTAAACATAAATGGCGAAATGCGAGTGTACTATAGGTACCTACACCTCTGCCCTACCCTTCGGGCCATAAAAGCATGATGTTATATTATGTGTAATTTTAAACCATTTCCGCTCTTACAGGCTTGACTTAATACCTACATTTCATTCAAATGTTCTGTTAAATAATTTATAGATAATGATACCCAAAGTGGTCTACAGGGTTATTTATAATTTGTCGGCAATCCATTAAGGGAATGTAGGGGAGATCATTTGCAACCAAATGACCCCTTATGACCCCTATGCAAATGTCAACCATTTTCCAGTAATTTGATATTTTATGATTTTTTGAAGATATCTGGTTGTATCTCGTTGGATAGCTGAGAAGTTGTACATATTTTTGGAATGTTCTGTCGATAAAGTATATCCATGTTTTATTTTTTGCAGAAATCCAACATTTTAGTCAAATAACCTGCTCAAAATGATGAAAATTGTGTGCTCTGATTTAAAAAAATATCAAAGATAATTGTCATTTTATGGTCGATTATTATTCATTGAAGTAGAAGCAGATATTTTTTTATATTTTTAATATTACGCATTGGTTTTTCTTATAGATTTTCAAAGTTGTATACTGCCAAAATAAACATTCTATTCTATTCTATACAATAAATATATTAAATGTCAAATTACTCGGAAATGGTTGACATTTGCATAGGGTCATTTGATTGCAAATGACCTCCCCTACATCCCCTCAATGAATTTGCCGATTTATTACCAATAACCCTGTATATCGCCCCCAGGGGTCGACGACGACCTGTAGGTCGTAGGTTGTTTTTTTCTTCTACATCTCACTACAGTAAGACATCATTCAAAACACATTTGAAGTTGATGAATTTAAAAAAATGCAATATTATCTAAGTAGGGGGTCTACCCAAAACCGAAAAACCCGGCAAGTGGTCTATGAGACAAAAAGTTTGGGGACCTCTGATCTAAAGGATAATTTATTTTAACAAACAACATCACGCCTGTATATCTGAAAGGTTTAGGTAGAGGTGTAGGTACCTATTGTACACCCACATTTCGCCAGATATGTTTTAATCCCGTGTAATAATCACTATCCATTCCAAGTTTGCCTGGAAGAGATCGCAGAAAGCGATAAGGCCGCCCATTGTATTTTATGTAGTGTTCAATTTATTTATTTTGTTATGTATTTTTTGGTGTACAATAAAGAATAAATAAATAAATAGGGGGCGAGACTATTGCCACGGTAATATAGATAATATTTTTTTTTATTATTTTAAAAACGTTGCCCCACATTAGAAATTGCCGTGCTATTAGCGTGCGTGAATTAGTATTAATATTACCGTGCTATTGCTCTATTACCACCAACCGGGCACAGATGCAGACACTGGGCTGCTTCCGAGATTTCAGATGGAAACCCTCTAGGTAAACCACTAAACACTTTGTCTGACTCGGGTACCAATGTTATTTCAACCCCTTTGATGTCCCCCCCCCCCGTCCCCCCCACGGAAAGCCAAAACAAACCATAGTTCTTAATTTTTTTTTTGATAGGTATATTGTATCTAATTACAATCAAGGACAGTAAGATAAATAGTTGCAAAACAATTCATTTTATTCCTTGTAAGTAAATCAAAAGTAAATTACCTTATCGAATATTATAATCTGAAGGGCATTGATGATATCTTTAATTATAACAAATTACAACTTTGGTGTTAAAGTGGTTTTGAAGCTTCGAAAGAGATATGAATGCTAAGCGATACAGTACAGATACTTTTCGAACAGACTCTATAGTTTCGTTATTCGCTGTAACGAGGCTCTATAGTCTATTCTAAAAGTATTCTATGAAAGTGTAAAGCGCCAGGCTGCCCGAGAAATTCGAATTTTCATAAATTGCCTAAAACGTAAGAAAATTTGAATTTCGCGGGCTACCTGGCGCTCAATCACTCACTAAGTAACACATTCATCAGTATTTAGAGAAGGTTTCAGCTTATCTCAAAACTTTTTCCAGCAATAAATCAAAAATGTTTTATTTCTTTATTACACGTTGTACATACATTATACAGTTGGTGGCGTCTCCTTTTAAGCTTATATGTAGATGCATGTGCCAGGAGGCGCCGCTCTTTTTTAATTTACAATTAGTGTAACATGTTGCTAAACAAAAGATTAATATATTATCATCATTAGGTGTGTGTGTATGTGTGAGTGTGTGTGTGTGTGTGTGTGGTTGATTTTTATGGAAGCGGATTTACCATAAATAACAATGATGAATAACCATAGATACATGATTGGTCCCGCTGCGCTCGACCGCAGCGAGACCAATCATTTATCTAAGTGAATAACATTATTAAGTCGTATTTGAAAAATCATCGACGAAAATTGAGGTTATAAAATTAACCTCAATTGTCAAATGAAAACGCCGATGGTAATTTAAAATTATTATTACCTACAAATGGGCATTCACGGGTACTTTTTCTTATCCATTTGCTTAAATTTTCATCAGATACTTCAGATACAACAGTCCTTAGCATTGTATTGGACCATTTTGGTTTGGTACAGTCAGGAATAATCAATTGACTTCACTGTCGAACTATGTGATTTAAATAAACTGACAATTTAGGTAGGTTGGCAGTCATTTTGATAAATTCTTAATTTCCCTGACTACTTACCTTTCATACCGCACATAAATCAAAACGAAGTTTCACTTTTCGTTATGGTTTCTTTTTGGTTTATTTTTGTAGCAGTGATTTTTTTAGGGATGATTACCCAAATTGGATAATGAAGTATGCTGGGGTAGGTAAGTTTGGACCCGAGGAGGAGGCGCGCGCGGGTGTCTGCGCGCGCCGCTGAGGCGATGCACGGGGTAGTTAAACACCTCACTACCCCGTGCAGGAGACGAGGCCCGGACAGACCGGGCCAGCACTAGTGTGGGGCTGCGGAAGAATTTCGATTCCAACGGCCCCGCGCGCACGTGCGAGGAGACACCGGCACGCTCCTCCGCCTTTTCCCCAGGCGGAGGTAGTCCATGAGGATTTCCCCCCGTAAAAAAAAACAAAAAGGTAAGTTTTGGCGCAGGGATAAGACCGTAAAAATCAAATTCCCGGCTAATATGGCCATATTTTGAAGGCTTACAACATTGTGTTTTGCGCCATTTAAAATTCTGTCTCGACCACGGAGCACAAAACCAGAGGGGCAATTCCCGTATTTTTAAGACCGTTCGCATTCTAATCTCAGTCTCAATCTGTAAAAATTACAATCAATTTACATACATTTTTGACAGGTTTTTGACATTGATTGTCGCTGAGATGAGATTGCGACTTGAATTTGAACGTTTTTTAAGTACGAGAATTGGCCTACTGGTTTTGTGTTCAGTGGTCTCGACCGTACCTACCTACCTTCGTCGAGGGAAAAATTGATGCGTCATGTCTAATCCCAGTGCCGAATTTACCCCAACATATCTCAGTGAGAGCCTACTTTGTTTTGTTAGAGCTTCGAAAGATGCTAAGAAGTTCATCCTTCCGATATTGTTGCTATTTTCCAGCTCTATTGAGACTAGAGCTGCCTGTATAAAAGCTCGTCTGGAAAAAGCTACCACCTATCCTATACCTAATTCTGCTTTAGTTCCGGGTCGAAGGGAACTGATGCTGGTGTAATTACAAGACCCTATGACATAAACAGGGTGGCAGGGACATCATGGATTCAGTACATGATCTAAACCACCCTGCGTCGAAATGTTTCGTCAGTTGTTTAAAAAACAGTTTGCCGTTCCATAGATTTTGACCACGTAACTCGTAGGTATGAAACAGCAGATATTTTTTTTGATATCCGACCAATAATTTATACACTAGATAGAATCATGTGCTGAACGCATGGTTACAGTTTGCGAGTCGATGTGTCGGTGTGTGTTTGTTTAAAGGGTCATATCAAATTAGCTAGAAAAACTAAACATGATAAAACGCAGAGTTTCGCTAGCTAATTTTATTTGACTGTATAGGATGCCAACGTACAGACCCTATTGCATCAATAGGCAGGGGCAACTCTGTCTCATACATTTGTGGCGGCGGCATCTACAACGCCACATGCGAACTACACATCATCCTGACGTCACGCAAAAATCCTGCATCGCGCAAGCAGAGTTTACCGCGCAACTAGCATATATATACAACGTCCCAACATCAATCGTCGGGCAGTTGCCCACCAGACACGACACCCGTCTGGTCGGAAATCAGAAATCATTTATTTGTCAAACATAGGTATTTCACTACATTATAAAGATCTTATAAATAGTATTACGTGTGCTATGCTTTGTCAACAATGACATACAAATAGGTTATTAAAAATTTGTTAATTCTAAAGAAAATATATATTATATTAAAAATGAGTAAATTGAGAAGATTTTTCGAAAGATCTTCCCTTTTCTATGGAGGTATGAGTGAACTTTACACCCTGTTCGTCCGTCTGTTCACACACACACACACACGCTGAAAAGGGACCTTTAAACAAAAAACATCAGAATGACACTTACCGAGTCCAGCCTAGCTTCAGGGTCCGACGTGGTAACCATTTTAAATATATATTTTTTAATAAATATTGACTAGAACTAATATCACTTTATTTTCACTGTTTTTATAAATTAATGTTATTGTTATAATGTCTGTTTATAAGTGTACAAAGTCTCTGTGTGTTGCCGAGAAATGTTTTAACTTGATGTGCACCATTTTATCTGAAAAGAGAGAAAATAGAGTTAGCGGTTGTTAAAGAGTCTGATAGGTTAGAAAACCTTTTACTATTCATAAGAGTAACTCTGAAATCACCATCTGCCTAGCTGTTTTTTTTCTTTTAAACGTTGCCCCACACTAGGAAATTCTCCTGTATCGTGGGTGCGTTTACAAACATTTAAACTCACATACACAAACAGCCAGACCCGGAACAACTACTTGTAGGACATACAAATATTTTTTCCGTGCGGGGATCGAACCCGCGACACGTAACGCAGCAGTCAATCGCTTAACCACTGTGCCAACCGTGTCGCCAAAGCTTTTACCCAAATATGTTAAGGTCGGCTTCCAGTCTAACCAGATGCAGCTGAATACCAGTTTTTTTTAAAACATTGCTCCATTTACATGGAGCGACTGCCTTCTGACCTCCACAACCCAGTAACCGTGGAATACGATACCCCTTGGTTAACACTGGTTGTCAGACGTTCAGGCTTCTGACGACCCGTAACGACTGTCAAAGATCCACGAATGACAGCCAGGACCAACAGCTTAACGTACTTTCCGAAGCACGGAGGGTTCTCGGAATGTAAAGATAGTCACCCATCCACGGACCAACCACGGCAAGCGTAGCTTAACCTGATCGATCGAACCGTGCGGCGTTACTAATTAGCCACGAGCAACTGAAATTATATGAAGAAAAACGACTCTGCAAAAAATTAAACACAAAACCAAAGACACCGACGTCCGTTTAGATTATTTTTCACTGAGTATGTAGTGTTTTCTTTAGGAAGCTGGTTGTTTCTTTTTCTGTAAAATGTTTTTTTTATTTTTCACTTTCTAGTTGTGGTCCTTCCCCACACAAATTCGGATACAACTGGTTGCTATGTGACCAACCGTGAAAGGACGTTTATATCATAATTGACATACACCACGTGAGTTAAAAACGTACTATTGGAGTTAACTCAAATACTACCCACAAAAAATTAATAACATTTTTAAGGGACAACCTCGACAAAATATAATTTTAACAAAAATAGAATCATCGAAATCAGTTCACAACTGCCGAAGATATGGTTGAATAAAAATACCGCCACATTGACCGGTTCTGTGAACTTCTGTGCTACCCGCATCCAGCGGATTCCTGCGGCCTTCACAAGGTCATCGGTCCAACGCTACGTGTCCGGTGGATCTTTCGGCTCCATCGGCCATCTGTTCTGTGAGCAATGTGCCCTGCCCACCGCCTCGTCAGTTTGCCAATTATTCGGGCTATGTCGGTTACCTTGGATCGCCTGCGGATCTCTTCATTTCTCATTCGGTCACGTAGAGGAACTCCAAGCATAGCCGTCTCCATTGCTCTTTGGATGACGTTTAGCCATCTAATAAGGCCCATTGTGAGCAACCACGTTTCAGTGCCATAGGTCATCACTGGCAACACGCCCTGGTCAAAGAGTTTCGTCTGGAGACACTGCGGTATGTGGGACGAGAAGATATTGTAATACTTGTATTAGGCCCTGTAGTTGTAGTATTTGTGAAACTTACAATGCCACTAAAATTAGAAAGATTTGTTTAAGACCAGACACACCCCAATAACGAATACTCTCCGACAGCGCCTCAGTCCTCCAATCCCTAAGGATTACGACGATTCCTTCCCTAAGGAAGGAATATTTTACCTCGAGTCTAATACTAGAATGTCACGATGCACTAGAACGAGTAAAAATAGCCGCTAATGACCCGCGGGAAGCTCTTGTTCCCAATAGCAAACTACCGTTAATGCCCTCTGGGTACCCTGGGTACCCGGCCTGTTATCAGCTTTAATTAAAACAATTGAATACTTAGAAAAACCCATTGTTTACACTAGAGCGGCGATGGCGCAATTTCGCGCGTGCATCAACTGTAAAAAACCGAGGCGCCACGGGATCTAGAGCAGGTATCTGCCCTAAACACAGTGACACTGCAACGAATAAAAGGACACAGCGGATCACTAGGTAACGACGCAGCTGACGAACTGGCCAGAAGAGTATCCAGCACGTCAGTCTGCGGACCTTAACCTATCATGCCCATCCCCTTCAACCAGATTCGCAGGTGGCTGCAAGAGTCCACCCATACACATGCGGAGAGCTGGTGGACCTCGACACCAGGCTGCAGGCAGTCCAGGGAAGCCAAGCAATCCTTAGATGGCAGTGTAGCGGTATCTACATCGCCACATGCGAGCTGCGCGTCATACTGACGTCTCGCAAATCCTGCATCGCGCAAGCAGAGTTTACCGCGCGACTAGCATATATACAACTTCCCGACATCAATCGTCGGGCAGTTGCCCACCAGACACGATACCCGTCTGCTCGTTCCTCTATAGCAGGCTAACCAGACGTTTACTACGCCTGGACAGGAACGGCCTGCGCCTGGTGACGGGGACCATCACGGGACATTATTCACTAACCAACACTTCCATACAGTAGGCATAACGGACAGTCCCCTATGCAGGGCTTGCATGGAGGCTGAGGAAACCGTCGCGCATGTGGTCTTTGAATGCACAGGCGTTACCCAGACTAAGACATAAACCCTCGGGGCACTCAGAACTTACACAGATGTTCTCAACAGACTAGGTGACCTAGTCAACTTCTGGAGGAGGGTGGGCTGGTTGGAATAACCACCAACGGCCGCCATGGCCCACGCACAATGGTCCATCTGAAGGACTAAGTGCGGAAACTAAAACTCCCTAACATAGTAACATAGACCACACACCTGGTTTTATATTTAAGCCTAATTAAGGCCATTCCTTCAATGTAGCCCGTGCAGTTCAAAGAACATTGCTCTAAGTGACCAGTGTGCAGTGTGTAATGAGCACATATGAAATCTATACTATCTCCATATTTATTTTATGCTTTAGATATCAATTATTATAATCGCACGGACACTTCAAATCGCGTAAACATTTTAAAGAGTGGTATCACGACTTTGTTCTTGATCAGCGGGGTAATTGCGTCACATAAAATGACAATTGATCGCAATTCTTTTAATTTTGACAGTTCAGCCACGTTCATTGCGTTATTTATGGTAGGTATGCGTGTCACCATTGTGTGGATCGCCCGGAGGACACGGTGGAGCATACGGTGGAGGTCTGCCCGGCTTGGGCGCAGCACCGCCGTGTCCTCGTGGAGGCGATTGGCGGTGGCGATCTTTCGCGTCCGGCCCTAGTCCAGGCCATGGTACGGAGCGAGAGGGCTTGGGAAGCCGTCACCTCCTTCTGCGAAGCAGTAATGTTCGCGAAGGAGGAGGCGGAACGCGTGAGGGAGAGGCAAAATTTGCGCCCTCACGCCCCTAGCCGCCGCAGGAGACGCCCTGGGCGTCGGGAATCGCAGGCCGATTCCCGGCCACCGTAGGCGCGGGCTTGCGAACGGCGAGCAATGGGCAGCTCGCCGTTCGATAAGGACCAGGCCCGGGTCGACGGCGCGTTGTGTTCCACGCGCGCCTTAAAGAGATGTCAGCACCAATGACGGGGTTTGCTAGGACCGATGCCTACTAGGGTTGCGGAAAAGTCCAAGAGGGTTACCGTAGCCCCTGGCACAGGCAACTGAAGGAACACGGGTGGGTTTTAGTCAGTAAGAGTCTGACACGCCCTCCTGCTCTGCCCAGAGCGGGAGAAGTTATTTGATGATTTCCCACCCACAAAAAAAAAAAAAAAAGGTATGCAATTGCCTTCAAAACCTAATAATAATAATTTATTTAATCAAATAACAGTGTTATGGGGAAGCGCCAGGGTACCTAGCTCGTGAAATTCAGATTTTCTTGCGTTTCCTGTTTCCAGAATACTCATTCAATGGGATTATATGAACTTAGAGGGTTGTATTGTGATTTTAGTCAAAGTTAAAGTGGAAATGGGCCGGTCATGTAGCACGTCCTAGAGATCATAGATGGACAAAAACAGTTACGTTATGGAAAGGCCCATCGGGTAAACGTTATAGAGGAAGACCGTTCACTAGACGGGAGGACGAAATTTAAAAAAATGCTGGTCCACAATGGCAGCAAATAGCCCAAGACCGAGATAAATGGAAAGCTTTGGAGGAGGCCTTTACCTGAGGGGGGTTCCAGTGGAAAAATATACCAGTGCCTACCTAGATATTTAAAATGTGTGTTTTTTTATATTAATAATAATTAGGTATAATTATTAAGATAATTTAGGTTACATAGATACTATTTTTCCTAATCCTTTTGTTAACAAAGGTAGACACGTCATTCTTTAAGTTAATGTGTAAAAACTGGAAATAAAAGGCTTTTTATTTTATTTTATTTATTTATTGTGATTTTAATTCATGTAATTATGTAAATACATAGGGACCTACTTGTTACGGTCGCGAATCATATTTTGTTCAACATACAACCTGACATTGACCTGCCATTTGCAAAAATCTAGGAAAATTTGAATTTCGCGGGCAACCCTCGCGCTTCCCCCGTGCTCCCAAGTTCTTAAGTAAATTGAAGTGTTTTTGTGTCTAATCAACGGTGAGTGGATAAATATTAATTTATTAAATAGTCATTACATCATTGTAGATAATTATTTTCACGAAAAAACATCATAAAAACATGTTTTTGTCAAAAAAAAAACTTACGTAAACAATGCGTTAGTCAAAGGACGTCATCTATTTGCAAAAAACAACTTTCGTAATACGAATACTGTTTATATTTTTTATTATGGTTTGTTTATCAAAATAAAGAACCCAAAATAATTTACTTAAAGTGGGTAACTGAAATAAAAAACTTGAGTGGATCATTATTTGCGAGCGGGGTCATGTTGGGGTCATAGGCAGGTAGCGAGCCAGTCCTTGACAGTTAAACTTGACGTCACAAACCGGTCCCTTTATTTGTTATCATTAAATAATGTCATCTTATGTTGTTTCTGTAGGTACACTTGACTTAGGCTAGTTAACAAAACAGGTAGGTGTTGCAAACAGCACCCTCACTAAGTTATGAAATAACTTGTGTACAATCCCATACATACTTCAGCAGGGCGAGCACACCTTTTATCATTTGGGAGCAAAAACCGAGATAAAATGCGTGACTCAAGCCTATCACAGGTGCTCGCCCCGCTGTTTAACAAAAGAATTTCAGGCAGAACAAATTGTTTTTAAAAACTAAATGTAATATTCAAAACCATACCTAATTACCGAAAACAAACATTATAATTTAAGAGGGCTATCACATTTTTTCTTGTATTTGAGTGTTTGAAGAGTCTCACACTCAAATACAATAAAAAAAATTATATTTATTTAGAACACTCCCGAGAGAAATAGTCAAACTTACTCGGAAATATTTTATTTTTTATTTTTTGGCCCTACCTAATACCATAATCATTAATCACACATCGAAGCTGGGACTATTCATGTGTGATTAAGGCATAAATATGGCCAAAAAATAAAATATGCCCGAAAAAGTTTGACTATTCCCTGCTGATTTCCTACCTACTCATTTTTCGTACCTGAAGGTCAATTCTCGTACTTAAAAATCGTTCAAATTCAAGTCACATTCATCTAAGCGACAATCAATGTCAAAAACTTATCAAAAATTTATGAAAATCGTATTTTTGAGAGAATGAGACTGAGATTAGAATACGAACGTTCTTAAAAATACGGAAATGGCCCCTCTGATTGATACCACTTTTCGTTCCATACATCAACATTGCGTATGCGAATTAGTAAACCGTTACCTGGCAACAATAAACTGTTGAATATTATTTGTGATTATGTCTGTGTCACTCACACACAATGGTTGTTGTTAAATCATTTTCCTTATCCAACCACGTTCACTGAGTGTTACTAACATTAAGTATTGTTGATAAGGTACCACACAGGTGTTTTGTCGCAGTGTTTGACATGGTATTGGATACGAGAATATTGTTATACCTACAGCCCATCTATGCTGTAAAATGCTCACCGTAAAAAATTTGGTGAAGTGAGCTGTCAAAAGTGTAAATCCCTAGCGTCAACAAGCATATTACAAATTAGAGGATTATACCCAAGAGAAGAATGCTTGGAAACATGCTCGTCCAGCTCCATAGGACAATCTAGAGTCTAGACATAATCAAACTTGTTGTTACTTTAATTGTATAGTTTATTATTTTTATGACATTGATTTACATTCTGTGATTACTTTTGTTACAATGTTTGTATGTGAGCACCATGTATTAACAGATAATTAACTTATTTGTCATTGCTATATTTTTCAATTCTTTTTACCTGTTAAGGTAGAGTAATTTTATTATAGGTGCATCGTCTTCACATATAATTATAATTATATAATTAATGTTACATACAAAATATTGTAACACATTTTAAAAGAGTAACGGGGGAGTTTCTTGACCATTCTTCTCCATACGAAACTACCTTTTGGAAGGGGCGATTAGAATTAATTCTATTTTAATGTAAATCTTGACGTTCAAAAGTGCCTTTTATGTGCCTATTTGAAATAAATGCTTTGACTTCGACTTTGACTTTGTCATGTGGAATGACAGTTCACGATCGTTCGTTCGTTCATTTTACGATTTCACGATGAAAGTTTATAAGTACAATAGCAATTGAAATCATTGGCTTCTTTAAAAAAGTGTAAAGGACTCATGTAGGTATATAAACAACTTTTAAGTACCTACTAAGGATTAGGACCAACTCTGAATTACAACCTAAGTAGGTAATAGTTAATATCCTTTATTCATAGTTAGTACTTACATGCATTTTCTTTGTCATGGTTCTCGGTTTCTAGATTGAATAAATTTACTGCGAGAGTACCACTACTCTCGCAGCAAATTCACAAGTCACAATTTAAAAAAAAAGACTATTTTTTGGTAATTTAAACACACTTAAAATTAATCATGAAACTGAATCACAAAAAACTCATGTGGTTTTGATTTTAGCTAACTAATCACAATTTTTCAAACGCTAATCTCTCGGAAGTACAACCGCCATTGCCATAGCGTACTACACCATGCATTGTTTAAAAACAATCACCCAGGCCCAAAGTATAACGTTGATCAAACAATAGGCAAGTAGGTACTTACCGTACGCTATCCGGACACACACTATAATGTTTGTGATATCACTCGAGCGAGATATCATTGAAATTTAAATAAGATAAAGTTTGTGTACCACGACTCGTTACTTCATTAGACTCATTTGTAGCTACTTATGCTTTTGATGATAAGATTTGCTTTCAAGATGGGAAAGTGTTAAGTACTGTTAAGTTAAGTAGGTAAGTAAGTTTTCCTGTTGGGGCATTCGTTACTTCGTTGATCTAGTGTTCACAAATGGTACTGTCAAGTCAGTATAGTTTATGGGAATTCATGCCATGCGGATGGCGGGGCACAGCCGCGTTCTCTCGGGCTACAAAAATCGTAGCAAACTCAAAACTGTACAGTGTTTTTTTTTTGGTTTTTATATTTTATTTTCGCAATGTCTGGGAACGATTCTCATGCCAAAAATATTTATTTTTAGAAATTTTGTCTGGCTGAAAATTTAAACAAAATCTATTCGGTAGTTTGGTAGTTTCGGTAAAACTACCAAACTACCGGATAGATTTTGTTCAATGTTTGCTTAGATATTTCCTATGAGTATGCTACATGTTATCACGCTGTTTGCTAAGGGGGATGAGTAATATTGCAATTTATTCGTAGGTACCTATTCTTCTGTTTGTTTAGCGAAAAATGTAAAAAGACGAGCCAAAAGGTTAGAATAATGCAGATAGTTACAGATTTAACCTTTTAAATGATTATCATCACGCTACAATTTTATGGAGCGAAGCCTGCATATTTAGGGTGGATTTTTGTGATGGGGCAGGTACCTTAACGGTTGTCGCTACAAGAAAACGGTCTTAGGAGACTGTTTTTTTTTACATTTTGATCTGTATTCACAGTTTTGAAAAAAAAATACACTCAGCAAGAAAATGGACAATTTTCACCAAAAAGTTTTTATGCCAATCGATGTTTCTTACAAAGATCAAAAAACTCTATGGGATTAAAGTAAGGCCAACGAGACGAGATAAAGAATGCAAACGAACTTTCAGGGATTCATAACATTTTTATTTAAAGAAAGTTTTTTTGTGATGAATTGATATCTTTCAAATAATGTCTAGAGCACAGCAACAGCCACTCACAATAACAGTAAAAATCAACAAGAAAAACAATAACGGATTAATAACAACAAAAAACTAAACAAATACGGGAACGTAAAAAATCGTATCACTTCGAACACAATCTAAACAAGAATGAACCGGAGTTCGGACGGACCAAATGTTGATAGCTGCTGTACTGACCGCTTAACTGTACCACGAACCACACAACGTTAGCCGTCGTCGACCAACTGACGTCATTATTGCGTGCGAGAGATAAGGATAGAGATAATAATCGCTCGCTATTGTAATGTAACTCAGTAAAGGTCAGGTTGTTAAAATTCTTTATCTCGTCTCGTTGGCGTAGAAAAGTCAGAAATCGCAAGAAACTTCCGACAAAGAGACTGAGACGAGAGGGTTGCTAACCCTACTATACCTATCATATAGAATCCTACTATATTTAGAGCCCCAAATACTATATTTATTTAAAAAAATATGTGGTAGGCGAAACTACCTACTTTAATTATGAGATTAATAATAATTATGAGATATAAAAAAAACGTAATACATACAATTAATTGTTATTAAGTAAAGGCTCGAAGTAGCAAAAAACATGCATTTTTTTTTAAACAGCTGCTATATATTTTTTTTTTTCGCCATCTAATATGTTTTTACAGGCAAAGGCTTAGAAAATACTATATTAGATGTAAAAAAAATTGGCAACCCTACATGAGAGAGAACACAAATATACCAGTGTGTGAGAACAGTCGAATTATTCTACTACTTCAGTGGGCTGAACAGGTAACGAGAATAGCAGTTATTTACAAATTAACCTTTTAAGCGATTATGTTTTCGCTATACCTTTAAGGAGGTAAGCAGTCAATCATGAGTTCATGACATAATACAGAATGGCAAGAATATTGATGTACAAACTGTTACCTTGGATAGTGACTGGTTTAGGAGAGTGGACTGTTCTTAATTCATATTCTGTAAGTCACTGCTCTCAGTTACATGTGTCATCGTATCGCGTTGTTTACACCTAATACTTCGTTATAAAATGTTACTAACCCTTTAGGAGTCTTCGCTCGAATTAAAGATTTCGAATTTGAATTGCACTTTTCTATGAAACAGCTGTTTTTTTTTTGACAACCGACGAAACTTTTCAACGCTGGTGGTCTAGAATCGTGTGCTGAATCTATGGTGACAGTTTGTGCGCCGATTTCCCTGCCACCCTGTTTATAAAGGGCGATTTAAGACAACTTTCAAAAAAGCTTAAAAGTTATACGACTGCCTTACCTTTTTAACTGACTTCAAAATAGGAGGAGGCTCCCAATTCGTCGGAATCTTTTTTTTTTGTCTTTTCACCGTTTACTCGAAGACGCCTGAACCGATTTGGAAAATATTTTTTTTGTTTCTAAGCGTATACTTTCCAGGTCCATTTAAATTTTATTGAAATCGGTCGAGCGGTTTTTTAAATTCCGCCTTCAATCGTTCGTGGACGTGTAAGACGATCGTTTTCGAATTGGTGTCGGGTAGGTACCATAACTAAAAAGTTAATACCTACTTAAAAAACATTTTAACAAAAAAAAAAGAACCGACTTCCAAAATTGAAAGTTTATTTTCACTTTGTAGTGGTTTTTTTTGGAAGTCGGTTGTTTTTTATTGTAAAAAAGTTTTATGCTTCCTTTGTTACCATCATTATTGTATGATAGTTCGTAGAACGCACACAGAAAAACAAAGTTTAGGCCTTCTCTGTCATCTTTGGTTATAATAAAAATAAATATCTATAGTTGGGTGACTGTTAATGTGAATCTCGTGTGTTTGCAATCTACTGTTATAATATTAGTTTTGTTATAGCTGTTCGTCAGGAATAATATTCTGTAAGAATGCATCAGTCAGTGTACAGTGTTGTGCCGTTAGGTAGCCATACGAAGGCGTTCTTAATTTACAAAAAACTAAAAACTTCGCAAACAATGGGAAATTACTACCGAAGGCTGCGGGTGTCGACCTCAGGACGAGCTGCTTCTCACACGGACAACTGTACGTCGCTTGCTCCCGCGTCACCAGTCCTGAATCTCTTTATATTTTGGCTGCTGAGACCGAACTACAAACGTAGCATACAGGAAAGTTTTACAAAAATGTGGTGGTTAATTTAGAATATTGTGGCATTACGACTTCCACGCAAACGAAGTCGTGAGCGGAAGCTAGTAGATATTAAATAGGAGTATTGATAATTACTTATCAATCGATTTTATTGAATAGTTGTTTTTTTTATTTTTTTTTATTAAAATGTAATCAGGTTTATCAGGTTTTTAGTTTCGTGTTGTTGTTTCCTCTTACAAGTATGTCCGCTTCAGCTGCTCATGTTGTTACTTATGTTAATTGTTTTGTATATTCGACATAAACACTTTACCTACCACTTTTGACAACAACTCTTAGTAACTCTAGTATTTTTAAAAGTGACGCGCGGTTTAGTTGTGGTTACCAAATGTATCTACAAACACGCTGTGAATGTGTGCGTGAGCCGAGTAGCGTCAGTTAAAGTCAAAGTCAAAGCATTTATTTCAAATAGGCACATAAAAGGCACTTTTGAACGTCAACATTTACATTAAAATAGAATTGATTCTAGTCGCCCCTTCCAAAAGGTAGTTTCGTATGGAGAAGAATGGGCAAGAAACTCCACCGTTACTCTTTTAAAATGAGTTACAATATTTTGTATAGTATACATTTATTATAAAATTATATGTGAAGACCTATGCATCTATAACAAAATTATCCTACCACAATAGGTAAAAAGAATTTTAAAAATGTAGCAATGTCAAATAAGTTAATTTTGTGATATGTTGGTAGATACATGGTGCTCACGTATTTACAAACATTGTAAAAGTATACGATTTTACAAATTATTTAAACAAGTACGAAGTGTGTGAGTTAGTAATCTAATCACAGAATGTAAATCAATGACATACAAGTATGATTTTGTCTAGACCCTAGATTGTCCTATGGAGCTGGACCAGCATGTTTCCAAGCATTCTTAACTTTATGGGCTACTAAATGGCGTTTATAAAAATTTTTGTAAACGCTCCGGAAACGGAATAAATGAGAGACAAAATGTCAGATTGTAGAAAGATTTCTACTTCGCGATGTCAAAAATTAACAAATAAATCACTTTTTATCCCAAATAAAAACATTTTACAAAAAAAAACAACCGACTTCAAAAAAAAACACTACAAAGTGCAAAATAACTCTAATTTCGGAAGTCGTTGTCTATGGTTTTGTATTTTCGTTTTTTGCCACCGACTTCCGAAATTAGAGTTATTTTGCACTTTGTAGTGTTTTTTTTTGTAAAATGTTTTTATTTTTCACTTTTTAGTTGTGGTACCTACCACACACATTCGTATACCTCTACTAGCTATGTAAATAACAGTGAGAGGAAGTTATTTTAACTTCATCATTATACACTAAGTGGAAAAAATACGTGAAGTGAAAAAAGATAAGTCAACTGAAAAACTACCAAAGCAAAGTTAGTAAAATTTATATGGGACCACCCTTGAAGCATACCCTATCAATTAAAAAAAGAATTTTCGAAATCGATCCACAATTGCCGGAAATATCGCGTTACAAACATACAAAAAAAAACAACATACAGTCGAATTGAGAACCTCCTCCTTGTTTGAAGTCGGTTAATAAGTATCTATTTCAATTCAAACTCAGTCGCATACATTAACCTGTGTTGGTCCCAAAAGTCAAGATTAGGTAGTTACAAATCCTTATACCCCAGTTACCTTCCACAGCTGTAACAAATCGCGCATGATAAGAGTCTTTATGGTAATTCTAATTAAACATATATTTTTTTCGAAATAGTTTTTATAACCTTTGTAGTGAGTACAGGCGTGATATTATGTTGTGTGATGGCGTAAACAATGCTTAGATATGCTATAGCAACAATCGCGGTTAATCTGCTGTTATTCATTGAAGAGTTCCCCCGATTTCTACAAGATCCCATCATCAGATATTGAAATGGTGACAATGGGACCACACGGGAAGCACCAGCTTTCAAATAAAAAAAGAATCATGAAAATCGGTTCACCCAGTCGCAAGTTATGAGGTAACAAACATAAAAAAAAAAAAAAAAAATACAGTCGAATTGATAACCTCCTCCTTTTTTTGAAGTCGGTTAAAAACGTCCTATGGACCCACGAAGTCCACAAGAAATATTATTTCTAGAAATTTCCTTGCGTCACGCTAAAATGCTACTCGGAGTCCTTTACAGTCCTAACCTCAGTATTGATTACTTTGACTCTTTTGATTCGCTTTTAAATGATTTCTGTCCCTCCTAAGACCACGTAGTATTAATGGGCGATTTTAATACTTGCCTTCTTAAAAACGACAGTCGTACTCATAAACATCAATCTCTCTTATCTGCTTATAACCTTAGTATTCTGCCTCTTTCTGCTACTCATCATTTCCCTAATTGCACCCCTTCTCTGTTGGACCTGATGATTGTCTCTAACTCTAATAATGTAGCTGTCCACGGACAGCTCAGCGCTTGTTTTTCTTACCACGACCTCATCTTTATGTCCTACAAGATTCGCCCTCCTAAGCGTAAGCCGCAATATATTTTCCTTCGGAACTACAAGGGCATTGACCTGGAGGCATTACTGCGTGATGCTGATATCATTGACTGGACGGACGTCTTGGAGAGCTCATGTATCAACGATATGATTCACAATTTTTGCAGCTCTGTTCTCAGCCTTTATGACCGGCATGCCCCTATCCGTCGAGTCAAAGTCAAATATGTTCCGGCTCCTTGGCTTACTCCTGCCATTAAGGATGCGATGGCAAGTAGGGACAGAGCCAAAAGGAGGTTAAAACGCTGTTCTTCCGAGCGCAACTTGAATGCGTATAAAGTGCTGCGTAATCGCTGCAGGCGTATGTGTAGAGATGCAAAGAGACGGTACTTCCATAATTCTCTCGACAACCGCAACTCCTCTGAAGTCTGGAAGTTTCTTAAAACTGTCGGCATTGGCAAGTCTCCAGACGTTTCCAGTAATGACACTGACGTGTGTGCTCTTAACAAACATTTCTCACATCCCCCTGTTACTTTGGATCCGCACGTCAAATCAACTACGTTAAATAAGCTTTCTTGTTTGCCAGTGCCGCAGTGTTCTTCTTTTGAGTTAAGGCCAGTGAGTGAAATTGAGGTCAAAAAGTCAATTTGTGCTATCTCCTCTACTGCAGTTGGTAACGATAATCTTTGCTCAAGAATGATTTCTCCTATCCTCTCCACACTACTTCCCGTCTTGACCCACATTTTTAATTTCTCCTTGTTTTCTTGTACTGTCCCTGAGGCCTGGAAACAAGCTCATATCATCCCCTTACCCAAAATTCCTAAGCCGGTCTCACCCACCGATTTCCGCCCCATTTCTATTCTCCCATATCACTCTAAAGTTCTTGAACATATCGTTCATCAACAACTTTCTGCCTTTCTATCTACAAATGACCTACTGAGTCCTCTTCAATCTGGTTTTCGACCTGGTCATAGCACAATAACGGCTCTTTTGAAAGTTACTGATGACATCCGCTGGGCTATGGATCACAAATCTCTTACTTTACTTGTACTTCTCGACTTTAGCAGTGCCTTTAACTCTGTTGATTTTGACATCCTTCTAGGGATCCTTAAATCTTTAAATTTCTCCTCTTCCACCATTAGTTGGTTTGACTCCTATCTTAAGGGCCGCTCGCAGCGGGTTCGTCTCGGCGAGGCGTCTTCTGATTGGTGCTCTCTTTCCGCAGGTGTGCCTCAGGGCGGCGTTCTCTCTCCTCTTCTCTTTTCTATTTTCATTAACTCTATCACCAGTGTCATCTCTTCCTGCTTCCATCTCTATGCCGACGATCTGCAGCTCTAAAATCATTTTTTAAGGGAAGATGCAGAAGCAGCCGTGTCTGCCATGAACAGCGACCTGGATTTGATTAGCGAGTGGTTGCGGTCTTTTGGACTGCAAATCAACCCTAAGAAATCCCAGGCCTTGATTATCGGTGGCAGGTATATGCGGAATAGGCTCGATGTTGCGTCGCTGTCTCCACTCTGTCTGAATGGTGTTCAGATTGAATACGCACATACGGTCAAAAATCTGGGGGTGACCATGGATTCCTATTTATCATGGACTGCCCATGTTGCTCAAGTCAGTCGCAAAGTGCATTACACGTTCCATTCGTTGAAATGTCTCCAGAGCGTCTTGCCCTTGAACACCAAAATCTCTCTTGCTCAAACTCTCATTCAGCCCATCATAGATTATGCCGATGCCTGTTATTTGGATGCCGCCGAGGAGCTTTTAAATAAACTTGAGCGTTTGCAGAATATATGTATTCGTTTTGTTTTCAACCTTAAAAAGTATGATCACGTTTCCAACTTTCGCAAGATACTCAAGTGGCTCCCCATTCGACTTCGCAGGAACTCTCGGATATTGTGTCTGCTATTCAACCTCCTTCACAACCCTAAAACGCCATCCTATCTGCGGGAGCGTTTTTCCTACGCCCGACCTTCAGATGCGCCGTGCAGGTCGCATCTTAGAAACCTCCTTAAGTCCCCTCCCCACTCCACCAACTTTTACTCCTACTCCTTCACTGTGCACGCGGTGCGGTTGTGGAATTCACTTCCGCCTGACATTAGGGACTGCCAAACTGTTGCAGTTTTTAAAAGAAGAGTGAAAGAACACTATCTTTCCACTTCGTCATAGTTGCGTGTATATTAATATTCTAGTGTTTTATATTTTAGAAGTATGTATGTATGTTTGTATGTATGTATGTATGTATATTCTCATATTATTTGTTTTATTTTATTAAGTGAATTGTCTTTGATTTTATGTATTTTATTTTCTCTTTTACTCTTACACACGCTGTCTACATCTGTAAATCTACTATCCTATCGCAGGTATGCTGGAAGAGATTTCATTAGAAATAAGCATCACCTTTGTACCTATTTTTCTGTTATTTTCTTCTTGTCTGTTTATATAAGTGTGTACATAAATGGTTAAATAAATAAATAAATAAGAAAATAGATATATGTTGGTCAAAATATGAGCCGCGACCGTAACAAATATATTTACAGAAAAATAATGATTAGAATCAACAATACAATTTTCTATCCAATCTCTCTAAATATGAATATTTCTATTTCGGCTGCAAAGCCGAGTTGCTGTGCTCACCGTGACCGACCGCTTCCGAATACCGTCCCTGACCTACGTTACCGCTACGATTATAATTATGACCTTGCAGGCTTGCACCCAACGGAACGCAAAACGAATTTAAACTAATTCGTAGGATTTGCACGGAGAGGCTTGCCACGGTTCATTTATTTGTCACTCTATGTTTCTTTCGTGCGGAGCGTGGCCGTGGGTCGCAGTGGACGATCCCGCCTACGTTTTCATAGAAAGCGAAGCTATGAACACGTGTGTAGCTATAACTGGAGTTTAGAAAACTGCGGTGCGTCTGCAACTTACCGTCGAATGACGTCACTGAAAAGTTATTTATGAAAGTAAGTTGGTGTGTTTTAAGACACCTTAAAGTCAAACCCCGCTGTCGTCATTTTCATGACAGCCGTCACTGCGGCCGTTTTGTGGCGGTCACCGCTCCTCTAGGAAACTATAAGGGTATAAGGAACAGGGTGTAAAGTTCACTCACTCTCTACAACTGGGCAACTGCCCGACAACTTATGTCGGGACGTAGTATATATGCTACTTGCGCGATGCAGGATTTGCGTGACGTCAGTGTGATGGGTAGTTCGCACGTGGCAATGTAGATGCACAAAACTATAGCGCACGTTAGCGCAACTACTGGCTATGAAATCGAGGCTTCGATCCATATGTGTGTTATTTGGTTTTTCTTTAGGAGTTTCTCAGAACCAGCCCGGAATCTGGAAGTGCCCGGTTGCAAAATTATGTTTTTACAAATATGGTTGGAAAGGTTCTTGACCTAAGGTTTTTAAGTATTTCTCGTGCCTCAATTAAAGTCCTCATGCGAATTTTTACGAAGTCGTTTTGTCCCTAAAAAGTTGCCAAACTTCTTTAAAGCGGTCAGTTGCTTACCGGTTTTAGGGTTCCTTGTGCAACAATATCAAATCACTCTTTTACGGAGTCTCGTTTGCTAATTTTACTATAACTGCCCAGATCCACACCGGCAACTTTTTCATCGTCATCAGCTTAAAGCAATCCACTGCTGGGATAGACGCACGCAACATCACACGTCATTTAACTAGATCCACGGCTACTCTCACCTATCTCAAGAACTGTCCGGAATTGGGGTGGTCCCTATTGTTTTGACCGCACAGTTACTTTCTAAGAAAGATGATTCCGATGACTAATCATCTCCCTGCACTTGTCCCATGTCACTTGTGGTCGACACAACACGGTTTCTTCGTCAATTCTCTCCTGTCAACCTTCATATATATCATTTTATCCGCTATCATTCACTCCTTTCTCTTTCATATCATTTCTGACATTTCCATCTATCTTTTCTTGGGCCTTCCTCTCCCTCTTCATCCATTGACTTACTATGACGACCATTATGCTATACTACGTTTTGTGTTTAATGGTGTAATCATTTAATAATGTTGCTAATTTTAATTTCTCTAATTTGTTTATTGTAAGTCTAAACAATATAACAAAACATAAATGCGTGCTATTTGCCGATGATGTTTCAGTAATAATACCCGAGATTGACAAAACACTACACCAACAGGAAGTAGAGCAAACCATTACCGATATAATAAACTGGCTAAATGAAAACAACCTTAAAGTCAGTTAAAGTAAATCTGTCTAAAACAAAATTCATTCAATTTGCAAACTACAAACAAAGCCCTCCAAAAATTAATTTAGTACACAATAATGAAACAATAAATAGAGAAAATAGCATCAAATTTTTAGGCTTAACGTTAGATCAAAATTGTAATTGGGGAGTCCATATTGACAACCTATGTAAAAGGATAAACAGCTTCGTATACGCGCTAAAACAGCTACGCAAAACAGCAAATGAAGAAGCTGCACTCAACGCCTACCATGGCTATGTAGCGTCTGTACTGAGATACGGCTTACTCCTATGGGGTAACTCGACACATGTCCCAAGAGCCTTCATAGCACAAAAAAAATGTCTGAGAGCAATTGTTGGGATACCTCCATATGAGAGCTGCAGACCAGTTTTTAAAAACTTAAAGATTCTAACTCTAGCATGTATGTACATTTTAGAAACAGGAATTTTCGTTAAAAAAAATTTACACTTCTTCTCAACAGTAACAGAAAACAATCGATTTATAAAAAGGGACCCCACTAAGTTAAAAAACCAATTTTGCAACAGTACTCTTCATTATAAAAACAGTTACTTAATGTCAATTAAAATATATAACCATATTCCAAAACCAATCAGAGAGACACCCCTGCATTTTTATAAAAATAAGTTGAGATCGTGGCTACTACATAAGAGTTTTTACTCAATAAAAGAATTTTTTGATGATAAATAGGTACCTACGATATTATTAATATGTTATACACTTTTTATATTTTATGATTCTAAATGTTAATGTTGTGTTTTATATTATTATAATTTATATTATAGGTACAGTCTGCACATTTTTTTGGTTTTGTTTTGCTTATAATAGAATGTAAGTTTCGTTAGAGTATAATGTGTCATTAGTGTTAGGTATAAGTGTGTGTGTATAAAAATTTACTTAAACTATGATAAGTACTTACTAAATATTAATTTTAGTATCAATTATTACATGTAAATATTCGTATGCTGCGTCTAGCGGTGGATATCTCGGACGGTCTAGTCGAGAACTATACCATTTATGTAACAACTTTGTAAGTACCGTATCCTACGAATAAATGTCTTTGTCTTTGTCTAAAGCGTAGGTTATTGTCGCACTAGGGTAAACCCTGTAATGGTAGTTTAAGCTGTTATAAACGTGTACCACTACATTATACCTATGTGTACAAATTTTGAATTTTGAATTTTTTTGAATTTTGAATAAATAAATTAAGCTTGTATGTACAGACCATTCACAATTATTTTACCTCTGACATCTGACACCAGCAACCCAATAGCAACATTATCATAACGATAATTATAATCATAAATGAGCGGAAGACTGAAGACAACAAAATAAAAAAAAATTGACAATGTTTATGTCGATGAGGGTATTCTCTCTACTACCGAGATTTTAGCTAGAGGTTTTGTTTTTTTTATTTATTTTTGTAACGTGAATACTGTGTTTTTTTTCCTCTATTTTGTTGTGAATGCTGTGCACGTCTGTAATTGACGTAAATTTACACTAGTCCACGTCTCTGTCACGGTAATATTATCTATAATATTACCGTGTCTCTTTTCTCTTTTTTATTTGTAAATGTTTGTGTTTGTGTTGTTGATGTGCCTTAATAATAATAATAAATAATAAAGATCATTGTGAATTTGACAGACTTATCAATGGCAGCAAACTAACAGCAACTTTATTGCAACGGCAATAAAGATCACTGTGATTTTGACAGTGATGGAAACTCAGAGGTAAAAAACATTGTAACGGATTCACTGATTACATTCTTACTCGTTTGTTTTTTTTTGCAACGTCATTTTGTCAGCACGCCATCAAAGTCAGTGTTGTTTTTCGTTCCTTTTTCCTTATCTCAGCAGTACCTACAGCTACAAGTTTACCTGTTCTTTATATTGACGAGTCAAAAACATCAAAAGTTATTTTTTTTCCTTAACTCAGATTGAGTGGGCTGGTGGATAAGTAATAACAGCCGCACGTGTCGAGTGACCAGGTTAAGTTACGCTTGCCGCGGTTGGTCCGTGGATGGGTGACCATCTTTATTTACCAAGACACCTCCGTGCCTCGGAAAGCACGTTAAGCGGCTGGTCCCGGCTGTCATTAGTGCATCTTTGACAGTCGTTACGGGTCGTCAGACGCCCGAAAGTATGACAACCAGTCTTACCAAGGGGTATCGTATTACCCAGTAACCGGGTTGTGGAGGTCAGATAGGCAGTCGCTCCATGTAAAATACTGGTATTTGGCTGCATAAGGTTTGACTGGAAGCCGACCCCAAAATAGTTAGGAAAGGCAGGCAGATGATGATGAGCGTAGGTGACCATAGGTAATTTCGAGCCGGTTAAAAAATATTAATGATAGTTGTCATTTTATGGTTGATTAGCTGACCCCGCGAACTTCGTACCGCCTAACCTAAAAGTTCATTAGAAAACCAGCGTCAGACAGCATGTGTCTGGCATTAATGCTGAAATGATCCTTTTTGGCGCAGCCGTGAGACACACACTATTGTTGTTAAGGGGACTACATGACCTAAACGCAAGTTTTATAATGCCTAAAAGTCTATGATCCACTGCAGTAAACAAAATCAGAAAAATATATGATATTCTTCAAGATATATGCTAGTTAGATAGTGTGTTGAAAACATAATACAACTAATTTGGTACGATAGAAAAAAGTCACGAAGATACCTCTTAAAATTTCTTTTAACGATTAAAAAGCATACTAATATACATCCAATCATTCTGTTTCTTTTTTCAGATTGTTCTATAAGCAACATATTAACGTGATAGTGTTTTAATTTTTTTGTCCAATCAATAGATTTTTTGTAAATAGAGAATTGCTTCATATTTTGCAATACATTACCAGCTTTCTGTCATCGCGCGTCTCTTTCTTTTCTATGCAGTCCGACAGTGACCGCGCTTTAGCTGTTGTAAGCCCCTTAAACCATTATTTTCACTTTTTATTTTGTATTTGTATTCTGTGTTTCACGAACTGTGTCCAAATAAACGTTATTCTTTCTTTCTTTCAAATTTTTTGTTTAATTTTCTCTCCGTATGAACCATCCTCGTACTTCAAGGAATATTCTAAAAAAAGAATTAGCTAAATCGGTCCATCCGTTCTTGAGTTATAAAATTACAACGAAAAGTGGCATTGATTTTTATAGATGAGGACTTAGTTTAAAAAGAAACACGTAGTTTTTTTTAAGTTGCATATCGCCAAAAAATATTTAAAAAATGTCAAATTACTCGGAAATGTTTGACATTTGCGTAGAGGTCATACGGGGTATTTTGGTTGCATATGACCTCCGCTACATCTCCTTAATGGATTGCCGACATATTACCAATAACCCTGTTTATTGGATAAATATTAAATAAGTTTCTTTGTACCTACCATGTTCAGATAGCGATACCCATCACATCTGCAGAGTTTTGCTAGCTAAGGTCATAACATGACGCTTGAATTGCTCCGTGCTTGAAACCCCCGAAAGGTTCGGCAGAGGTGTACCTATAGTACCTACACACACATTTCGCCAGTTATATGTAGGCCCCATGTAACAGGGGGCGAGCCTTTTATTTTGAGACTGGGAAATCATCAAATAACTTCTCCCGCTCTGGGCGGAGCGGGAGAGCGTGTCAGACTCCTACTGACTAAACCCCACCCGTGTTCCTTCGGTTGCCTGTGCCAGGGGCCACGGTAACCCTTTCGGACTTTCCCGCAACCCTGGCAGGCATCGGGCCTAGCGGACCCCGTCATTGGTGCTGAAATCTCTTTGAGGCGCGCGTGTAACAAAACGCGCCGAATAATTTGAAATTCAACAAAGGATAACAATTTTATTGTGAATGACGCGACGCTTGACATTTGACATTAATTTTATCTTTGACTGTACATACTTAAACTGCATGCATACAGCGTGCTAAAAAGTTGCAATATCAATAAAGTTTGACCACTGGGAAAATTATTCCTTGTAGTCAAATCAGTTGGACAAAATAGTTTGACTACGGGGAAGGACCCCCGTCGACCCGGGCCTGGTTCTTATCGGACGGCGAGCTACCCATTGCTAGCCGTCCGCAAGCCCGCGCCTACGGTGGCCGGGAAACGGCCTGGGATTTCCGACGCCTCAGGCGTCTCCTGCGGCGGCTAGGGGCGTGAGGGCGCGAATTTTGCGTATCTCTCACGCGTTTCGCCTCCTCCTTCGCAAGCATTACTGCTTCGCAGAAGGAGGTAACGGCTTCCCATCCCCTCTCGCTCCGTACCATGGCCTGGACCAGGGCCGGACGTGAGAGTTCGCCACCGCCAATCGCCTGCAATACGGGGCGAGCATGCCATCAATCGGGCACCGAGTTGCTACTGAGATGGGCTGATGGCTGACTGGGTTGATTTCAGATGGAAAGGTCCAATAACACATTGCCCGGCCCGGGAATCGGACCCAAGAATTCAGGCTTAGCAGCAGGCCTTGCGACCAGACCAACGAGGCATTTAAGTTGACCTTCATATAATTGTGCCGATTCTGTTGTACACCGAACTAAACTAACTAAACTATCACTAAAATTCCTTACTTTTGGCTATGAGAATCTTAACGCTATTCTGCAAAATAAAATCTCTAAATTTAGAAATAATTTTGACACACCTAAAATCAAATTTGGCAATTGCGACTCCACGTGGTGCTTGTTTGCCGTACCACGTGATTTTTTTTTTAGAGCCGGAGGCGCGCCTTATTTTCTGCCTCGACATGTTTTGTATGGAATTTTTCACTTTTTGTATCCAACAGGTTGGATTTTAGAGGTTTAGGGGTATTATAAAGGGGGTCGAAATTTTCACACACACTACTGTATCAATCACAATGCCTATGCAGCCTACTCAAATGACCTTTCTTTTGTATTGTTCGTCAAATCGTTGAGCTCCTTAAGTTCTGAGTCGAGCTGCACGACTGCTGACAATTGCGTGCACTGACTGGACAGGTCCACTCAAACTGTGTGGCTCTTTCCTCAAAAGACCATTTCAGACACCGATCTACATAGCCTTCACATGATCTGACCAAGATTTTGTCTGGACTGTAACAGCCTTATTACAAAACAAGGTTTTTCTTTTGACATGGTTTAAACCATCGAGCCTGTTTTTGAAATAAGAACATAACTGAAATCGAAATACAGTTCCTTTTACAAAACTGTCAACTTAGTCCGGTCTTAGATTGTCAATTTTGTATTAAGAACTTTACTAAAGTCGGCATAAAGTTCCAAATACAAAAACTAAATCGAATGTGTAGGTTGGGGCTAAAGTTAGATCGTGTTTTGTAATAAGACGGTAAGAGACTGTGACCTCTGAGTTTGTTTCGGCCTTTCTTCTCAGAGTAGTCAGATAGGAAATGCCGACCGAGAGTTTAAAAAAAAATATGTTTGACGTGTAAAAGTGTTTGTACAAACCTACTTACAGAAATAAAATCATTTATCATTTGATTCTGAATAAATTTGAAGGATATTGCTAATCCATTGCTATAAACAACGTGTAACATAATTAACGCAAGACCTCATACACCCCAATTAGAGTATTGAGTTAAAAGCATAATACAATGACCAAAACTATATCTTTTTAAAGCTAACTATTTTAATTAAGAAAATCGTGCTGACTCTAGCATTACTTTATGCATTTAAAATGGAGTCTTATTGCCTTGAAATAAGATTTAATTTCCTTTGGCTCAATTGGCGGTCAGTATTGCAAAATACATAGTTTTTGAAAAAAATACCTATATTAATAGTTACTGAAATATATTCAGTAGTCAATTGTGAGCAAACTTTGAGGACTTGCGTTTATTCTGTTACACCTTGTATATTCGCAAAATGTGTCTGCTCAACAACGAAAATAACTCAAATCGTCTATCAAAGTGAGCGTCCGTTGTAAACTTTCCTAATAGCGTTCCTAAATTGATGAGTAACGATAAGGTTCTTGTAAGCCATTATTATTCGTAGGAAACAAACATGTAATGGACAGCTAATTACACGGTGTGTAGGTATCTATCATTGTAGGAGCAAAACATGGGGAATCTCACACTAACGGCCACTAAGATCAGTCTCGTCCGTACACTTTTACAGTTTTGCACGCCTCTTATCGCGAAGCGGTTGAGGGTGCAATTTTGTGATCTTCAAATGCCTCTATCACAACTATTGCACTTATACAATAATATGAGTAGATGTAAATCGAGAACACACTTAAATTAAACCATCTTAAACTTCATAAAAATCATTTTATGTGGCGCTACTTTGAAAAAAAAGCGTTTCGAAAAAAATATTACGTAAACGTCCTGATGTTCGCTGATTTTGTGTGTACCAACGATAACTCCCGGAAAAATTTATCTACCGAGATCGGGCTTTTTTTACTGTCCAGAACTCGGTGAACTGGTGCCGATGCCGTAGGTACCTATATATACCTATTTCATATCAGTAGCCTAGTTTACGTAGTTAAAAAAAAAACAATTGAAATTCACTATGCTACACACAGTTTTACAAAAATATCCGGGGGCACGGTAGTGCCATAGAGCAACACGGAACCGCCGCGCACGGTGGGCTGAATATCAGCTTTCATAGACTTAGGGCTTTCAATCTGAAAGTGCCTGATTTTTTGCCGGATATCGCTTCTATTAGTTGTTACTATATTTAAAAATGACACCGAGGTAATTCTGCACAAAAACTACTGTTTTTGGCACTTGCAGATTGAAATCTCTAAGTCTATGAAAGCTGATTTTCAGCCCACCGTGCGCCGCCGCGCCGGTGGCCCGTGTTGCTCTATGGGTAGTGCCCCCGCCAAGACGAGCCAAGCGAAGCGCAAGGGCACTACCTACCTTTTCTCGAAGTGTTTCGTCGTTTTTTTTAACCCTCATAGAGTTGGTTTCCGATGTACCAGATAGTTCATATTCTCAGGATATGATGTCAATAATAGACTAATTAAACATACAAAGTCTCAATTGAATAGCTGTAATACTTTAGATTTATTGATATCTAACATACACCGATTTCGTCACTGACACACTCACTGATACACTGACACACTGATGATCATCAAAATGTTTGGCTACTTCCTGAAGTGCTAGAAAGCTGAAATTTGGTATGTAATCTAAGTTTAGTATACAACCAACAAAAAAAATCATAAACGTATAACTTTAGCTCCCCATCCCCTAAAATGGGGGGGGGGGGGGCTGGGTGGGGGTGGGGGTGGAAGTTTGAATGAGACTTTCACCAATTTTATGAATTAGGACATGAAAGTTTACACGGGACTGTAGACAGTAACTAAAAAACCTATTAATAAGTACTTACAAGAACCTCCGCCTTAATCAGGAGTCTCATGGTAGGTCTCAGTTATTTACGCCCTTTGACGACGAGGTGAGCAAATCGACTGTAACAGTCAGCTATAGTTGAATATAATCGCTTAAGAGCGAAATATCGCCCTGATTTATCGCTTATGGTAATCAGTAAACCATCAAAGAAAAAAGGCAAAGACAGAGAATGGGCTATGAAAACCGGCACTACTGATGTGCAAGTAATACACCCCAAAAAATGAAGAAAAAATGAACACTAAAAAGACTGCCTACGAACTTACAAAAAGAACTGAAATCCCACCAAAAACATTTCATGTAAAATGTTGCCAAGACGACCACATAAGGTTTGCCCTGTGAAAAAGATATCAGATCTCATGTAGAGCCAAGCTTCTGAATCTACACGGCCTAACTCTACCGACCCTAACTTCACAAATTCTACATATCAGTAAAAATTTATGGCTTGGCTGTTTCGTTACTTACTTCAGAAACTAAATATTCGCATCACCTCCACGACGGTAGCGAAACGGCGAAGCCATACATTTTTACTGATAAATGTAGTTTTTTTTTGGTTGGTTTTGCACGGCTACAGATCAAGCTCTACATTTCCAGTATAAGCTGATCTCGCATTGTATAGGATTTCCTCACAATGAGAGGTCAGTGTAAACTGGAAATTTATAGCTTGGTGTGTAGGTCTACTGTCTGCGCCATTTCTTCTATTTAATTAATTACGAATTTTCTTTTAAAAACAATGGACCCATTTTACACATTGTAACACTCAAATAAATCACTCATTCGAAGGCCATTCTTTCCTTGTTCCTCTAAACTCATTCATTCACCTTCACTCAATCTCCTCTCCGCAACCGATCTACCGCTAGTGGCCAAGTCGACCAGGCGGGAGGCGGTCCCATCAAAACTCTCTAAAATGTGCAAATAAATGAATACTGGTGTGTTGTGGGGTGATTAAGTACAAAATGACTTGGTGTGGGAAGTCACAAATTAAGAACCAAGCTACCTCAGATCATAAAAACACAGTTATATGATCTGAGCAAGCTACCGAGCTGTCGAATAATTTATCCATTCGAGTACCTTTCCCTTGCAAATACACATAAAGTTATTTGCGATAACTTTAATAAATTGCATGACTTGTCAATAGAACCTACTAGTAGTCATTATAAAATCAACTTAATTAACACTACCATTAAATTGGTATAAAATGTTTAGCAGAAATAATGATTTGAACAGACTTTCCTAACGACTTTAGGAGCCACTTGTATTTGGAAGACGATTAAAAATCATCATAGAGATGCTATTAGCTGTTATTATCATTTTAGATTAATCAACCTGGGGAATAAAAACAATTTAAGTTTAAAAAACTGTAACCCGACTACGTGATCTTAGAAACAGTATGAAACAAGAAAGTATTTCAGACAGAAATCTAAAATATTTTCAATTTTTGGACCAATTATCTTTGATGTCTGTCTGAAACATTTTCTTAAACTTATTTTTTTATTTTATACTGTTCCGTTTTAACGCTAGTCCGATCGACTCCCGTCATGTTGACAGATTTTTAAATACCGTCAAATGGGGTTACTTTGATACTACGGGGTTAGATAATACGGGCTGGTGTCCGCAACTCCACGTCAATGCGCGTATTTTGCGTACGGGATACTACGGGGTTACTTTGATAACAACTTTAGGCTTATGAAAAACTTAATTTTATAATAACTACAACGCTATAATACAAAGAAACTATCAGTAGTGCCAAGTACTGATAGTTTATTTTTTAACTGGTGTTGTAGATATTATAAAATTAAGTTTTTCATAAGCCTAAAGTTGTTATCAAAGTAACCCCGTAGTATCAAAGTAACCCCATTTGACCGTACGTTACGACAAGTACAATAGTTCAGTAAATAACCTATTTACTCTTGACATAATAATTTTTATCATGCTTTTTATGTTATAATAGGTATCTACTTATAGTATTAATTTGTACACCGGCACCATACGTTGCGCAGTCTCACTTTTGTTTGTTTTTAACAATTTAAACGTATTTATTTACTTAGACAATATGATACATACAGGTGTACAGGGTGGCAGGAACATGGACGCGCAAACTGACAATGAATTCAACACATGATCCTAGACTCCCGTAGCGTAGAAATGTATCTTAAGTTATAAATAAAATAAAGCAGCTAAAGCACTAGGAAGTGGTGAAAGGCGGGCGTTTGAGGCGACTGTCTTAAATAATTTTGACGTTCAAAAAGTGCTGATTCTCAGCCCAGTTGATTTTGATAAAAAAAAACATCTGCTGTTTCATAGAAAATTGCAATACGTACGCGGTCAAAATGTATGGCAGGTCACTTATTTTTTTTCAATTCTCGGCGAAAATTTTCAACTTATTATCATGTACTGAATCCATGATAACTGAGGGGCAATTCCCGTATTTTTAAGAACGTTCGCATTCTAATCTCAGTCTCAATCTGTCAAAAATTGTATAGCGTTGACACACAATTTTTGACATTTGACTGTCGCTGAGATGAGATTGAGACTTGATTTTGATTACGGGACAGGCCTTCAGTTTGTGCGCCGATGTCCCTCCGCCCAGTACCTATACAACGTGTAACATAATTAACGCAAGACCTCATACACCCCAATTAGAGTATTGAGTTAAAAGCTTAATACAATGACGAAAACATTTTTTTTAAAGCCAACTATTATTATTAAAAAAGTCGTGTTGACCCTAGCATTACTTTATGCATTTAAAATTGAGTCTTATTGCCTTGCGATAAGATTTAATTTTCTTTGGCTCAATCCGCGGTCAGTATTGCAAAATACATAATTAAAAAAAATACCTATATTAATAGTTACTGAAATGGATTCAGTAGTCAATTGTGAGCAAACTACTTTCAGGACTTGCGTTTATTCTGTTACACCTTGTTACATATATATTTGTAGCGTGCTCGTCAAAACCTTTTGATACCCAAACATGACGTCATGATTACTTATATCTCAATTAATTTTTTTTTGGTGGTGAAATTTACGTGTAATAATTTACTTTTTTATTATATATTTATTTATATTGTATATAATTTATTATATATAATTTACGGTTTACTAATGTTCGCCATAGTTTAAAATGCAATAATTTTATATACCATACTTGTATTTACCTACCATTTTTTCATTACAAATAACGTCAGTTGCCATAATCGTGAAATTACATAAAATCATTTTCACAAATTTCATTGGTCATAATCGATCAAGTGTCCTATTAATTTTAATCCATAAATTTATAAGCAATATTTTACATTTCCATTAATGTCGTTTAGTCGTTTTCCATAACATTTATTCACCATAATATTAATTTGCCCATACTAGAACAACAATGCTAGTTCAGTACAAGCGCCTGCAGTTTTGATGATAGGAACCAGAAAAAAAGAAATCATAGGTACCTACTTATACACATTTTATTTAACCCATAAAATTAATTACAGTGAAGAAGAATTTTTAAGAGCTATGGCCTCCAATTTATATTTAAAATAATATTGTTTTTCATGAGAATAATATTGTTATATTACTTGAAATATATTGACGACGACACGATACAGATTTTTTTATCCACACGGAAACCTAAAAATAAACATAATCTACCATGATGCTTGCTTTGCAAAAGAAGAAATCTGGCGCTCGGCGGCCGCTGCCGCTGATGTGTGATCAGCAGAGGTCGGAATTAGGTAGAGTTATTTATGTACTTGCATCGAAATGTTGATATTAATATGGATCTTCCCGGGATTTCTAATGGACAATCCCGTGTGGCCAACAATATTACAAATAAATAATAATAAAAAACCTCAGAGATAGGCAGACAAATAAAACAAAGATACAATTTTACACAACATACAATTACAAACACACAACAACATACAATGTTTATTAGTATTTACATTAATTCACAATACAAATTATTATTAGTCTTAAGCAAATTCTCATACTTATTATACCTCGCCTTTTTTAAAAATAACAAAATACTTTTGCTTCTAGCCTAGACTCGTGAGGGTTTGCTTATTCAAACGGTCCATCAGAATAATGGTCCTTGTCTGATTCATTCAAAGTAGGTACCACTAAGATTTGAAGTGTTCGCTTCCGTCCGACATTACTGTACTTATAACTTTTTTATTTAATAAATCACGGGATTTTTCTGCTCTTTAAAATTGGTCTCGGAATTTGAGGCATATCCACTTTATTCTTTCGCTGTATGAAATCAGTGTAAGTACATAAATAACTCTACCTAATTCCGACCTCTGGTGATCACACTCACAGTTATAACCTAACCGTTTCGCATTTGACAAACTGTTTATTGTCTAAAGATTGTTTGCTTTAATAAATCATTTGATTACGGACTAAATGCCTTAATGACATTAATTTTGTACAAAACAATACTTAAACGTTTTTAAATTTTATTAAATGTTCCTAAGTGAAGTATCGATTATGTAATGTGTTACATATAGAAACTAATGATTCTTATATACTTAACACATGTTATTACGGAAACATATTTTATGGCAAATAAAAGTTATGATTAATAAGTTGTTATGACAAGCTTTATTAATATAAATGATAATACCTACTGCAAGTAAATATTATGAGGGGGAAGATTATAGAAAACAATAATAGTACAAATTATTTTATGGAAAACAAGACACTATCGTATAGTCCACCATGTTAAATTTAGGGAGAATTCACCTGGACTATTAGTACCTACAAATCTATTGATACCTCATTCATCAAAACCGGTTCAATGGTTTAGGCGCTACGGTCCAACACACGTAAATACAAACGTACAAACTTCCCTAAGTAAACACTTACATACATACATACAGAGACTGCTAAAATCATAACACTTCCTTTTAGCTTTGCCGTAGTCGGGTAAAAATCATGATAGAGTTTATTTTATACTTAGGATACAGCCAGGCCAAGTTAAAAAAAAAAAAATATTTCTATTCCATACATTTTGACCGCGTAGGTATTGCACTTTTTTATTAAACAGCCGTTTTTTTTTTTTTTGTAAACCAGCGAAAAGTTTCAATGCTTGGACTCCAGAATCTTGTACTGAATCCATGCAACCGGTTGCGCGTGGATGTATCTGCCAGCCTGTAGATCCAACCTTGACCATTTTAAATCATTACGTTGGTTTAATTATACCGGTCCTCTCATCATAATAACAACAGGTACTTACTTAACTACAGTAGGTCTCACGTCAGTGATAACTAATCCAGTATAAGCCGGCTTCTAATTTTGTTAGTTTTAAATGTTTTTTTTCTTTTTTTGTATTATTCCCAAATATGTTTTATTTCATTTTTTTCTTTATTTCTTTCTCTGTACTGCGTTAAGCCACCTCAAAATATGCGGCTTAGGGCCTGCGCCCACTGGCGGCAGCGCACAGCAAGAGATTTATATGCGACGAATAGAAATGTAACTTAATAATATGACAATAAAATTAAAATTTCAACGGCAACGATTCCGCTGTATCCTTAGGCATGCCGCGGCGTCCATGTGCATCCTCATGGAAATTTAAATTTTATTGTCATACTTATTATGTTATTTTTCTATTTGTCGCATAAAAATCCCTTGCCGTGCCGTGGCGCCAGTGGGCGCCGGCCCTTACTCTTCAGAGAGTTGGAAACATCAAAGACAGAAAAAAAATCGCTTCTAGACTCCGAGACCGCATATCGGCAAGCGTAAAGTTCATTTTTCAATCCCAGATAAGTAGTAATCTGACAGTTCAAGTATTTTTGTGTCGCTGTTTAACACCGTAGACCTCAGAACAATAACTTCAGTGATTGTTCTGAGCCGTAGACAGAGAAAACTTTAACACTGACGTACCTATTCAGTGTGTTTACAGGAGTTTGACATTTCACCTGTCAAATTACTATTCTGGGTTTAAAAAACGAAATTCAGTATGGGACGCCCGATTTTTTGTCTATGGCTGTCTGCAATTTACCGGCAAATGACGTCATTGAAACGTTATCTATGAAAGTAAGTTGGTGTCTTTCCCTAGAGAGCGATCTTTGACATAGTAAAGTGAAGCCCCGCGGCCATCATTTTCATGGCACCCATTGCGGCCGTTATGTGGCGGCCACCGCTCTTTTAGGCAGCCGGAGCTTTAGTAGATCGGCATAACACCACGCCTGTATCCCCGAAAGGGTGGGTTAATTGACAGAGGTGTATTAGGGTCACCGTCACAATGTATTTTGTTACAAAATAGATGGCTTATGGCTGTACCAGTTAGGTTAAACATATGTTTAAGACCGACTTGAAAGAGAGGAAGGGAAGGATCTACGTATTGAGCAAGTGTAAAATGTTATTATAACTGAACAGACAGCTGTGCTGCTGGGGAGTTTGTTGCGCCACTTCTTCTTCCCAGCTAAAGCACTAGGAAGTGGTGAAGGGCGGGCGTTTTAAGGGGACTGTCTTAAGTAATTTTGACGTTCAAGAAGTGCTCATTCTCAGCCTAGTTTGAATAAATAAATTTTGATTTTGATTTTATTAGGTTTTTCCAACAGGTAATTCTCAACAGCAGCTCGGACCCCCCATGCATAATTAGCCTATAACGTGCCCACTGCTGAAACACAGGCCTCCTCACTGCGAGAGTGAGTGGGCCATAACCATAATCCATTACCTTTGTTTCTATATTCTGCAGTAGTCCTATAATAACCGGGGGTTGTCCTTGGGTGCACTTGCATAGTGCGTACAGGGATAAATGACGGTTGGTGCCTAACTCATCAAAAACTTGTATCTGCAAGTTGTTTTGGGCCCCTCGTAAGCCTCCCAAAAGGCCGGGACCCCGGGGTCACCAGTAATGTCACGAGACGTAAAAATATGATAACTTTTATCCTCTTAACCGAATTTCGATTACGGCGACCAATTTCAACGGAGATTAGTCAGATACGCAGGAGATATTGTAGTGCACAAGTGAGTGTGAAAACAAATTTGCACTCTTGAGTGTTATAGAAACCATTATAGCTACAAACCTGCACCGCTGCCTACCACTTCACGAAATATAGGCGTAATGAAATGTATCGCGTGCCAATTCTTTTTATTGAATTTAGTAAGTAGGCATCTAGATTATTTTTTTATATAGACTCCAAGCCAAATTATGCAGATTACCTAATGGTTTATCATAATCCTATAAATTCGCGTAGGTTGAATAAATTAATAATTTTTATATCCTTGCCTAAAGATATGAATACTTAATAAACCTTATCTTTATAAAAGAAACATTGTGAATAGTCATTTTATAACAATACATAACATTATGAAGCCTGCATTCTTCGAAGGGTTGGGCAGAGATGCACATTATAGTACACCTAGGGAACCTTTCATCCAGAATAAAAGCACTGTTCCCGAGGACAGAACAATAACTTTCGTCGGTCACAACTGCTTTAGGACGCTAGATGGCGCTACGTGTCTTTTGAATGATGATTGAACTAAATTATGAGAAATAATATAAATTCGAAATTCATTCTGTCTGTATGTTACCTTTCACGCCTAAAACACTGAACGGATTTCGATAAAATTTGGCAAGAAGATAGATGGCATCCTGGGGAAGGACAAACTTACTATTAGACTTTTTGCCCCGGTAGCACGTTCCCGTGGGATAATTACTGACATCCGCGGGGGCGAAGCCGCGGGCAAAAGCTAGTAGGTACGCTATAAAATTGTGAAGCGTCGCACGTGCGTTTGTTATAGTACAGTGGAGCCGAATTTTCATATAATTTCATATTCATCACTTAAGAAATGCTGAGTTTCCCATACAAAATTTTATCCCGTATAATATCCCCTTCATTTTCATCCCCTTTAGCATTATTTTTGGGACAAAAAGTAGTCTATGTCCTTCTACAGAATGCCATCTATAGCCAATTTCGCTCCCATCGAAATCCGTTCAGTGGTTTAGGCGTGAAAAGGCAACAAACAGACAGACAGAGTTACTTTCGGATTTATATATAAAATGTATGGAAGTGATTTTACAACTTTGTTTAAATGTTAATTTTTTCCCGCTGCTTTTCCTGTTTTTAAATTGAAACAAAAGGCCGAAGAAACACTTAAGGTTATAAAATCTAGTGCCGAACGGTTTACGAGCTCTATTTTCGCGAAAACGAAAACTGGTGTCCCATTTTAGAAAATCACCCTGTGTAGGTACAGACTTACACCTGTTTAAGTATTTTTACTGACAAATAAAACCTTTTTTCTTTTCCAGATTTTCAGCTCCCAAGTTAGTCTTTTATTTTGGTTTATGTAGGTACAAATACTAATGTTACCTTTATAAAGATAATATAATGTAGAGTGCGCTATGCTATACCAGCGGGCTTACTTACACATATGTATTTGTAATTGAGTAATCAAGCCAGCCAACTCTCAATAACTAAATAAAATAAACTTGGACAATAAGAAACAATAAATATATTTAAAAAAAGAAAGTGAGTAGTAAGTAATACCTATCTATTGAATTAATTCGGTCCCATAGCTGCTCAATACATTTCGTTTCCTTTCATCCTACTTACCTAATAAAACATAAAAGGTATTTATTTAGACCTACTTTTTAGCCGCATAATTTCCTAGAATCTACTGATTCACAAACACATAATCAAATACCTAAGTAATATTAAGTATTAGGACACAATCTCTTTCACCATACAGCAAAATGTGTGCTACATTTTGCCGCGAATAAATCCTTACCCTAAATACATAACAAAACCACTCAAACGCACCATAAAATAAACATAAAAAATAACAAAATAAAAGTGAAATAAACGCACCTCGTTTTTAAATCCAATAAAAAAAAATCCTTGTCGCACTTTAATAAAAGTTTTTAACACACGTTTTGTCTATGCTATGGGAAAGATGGCGGACAGGTCCGTTTCGCGCCAATGGCTAAGACATACTGTTTTGTAGTTTACGTTTATACACAGTGTCGTGTCGGAGAAACTTTTTCAAACTATGTATATACAGAGTTGGTTTCGCGCGTCAACTAACAATAAACAAAGCGTACCTAATATTTTATTAACAAACTGTATTCTGTACTTACCTGCCTTATCAATTGGTTATCATAAAGACTGAAGGTTTTATTACTTTTTGCCTCTTTTTTGCAGAATCAACATGAAAGACATTTTTTTTTAAATTGATAAATTAAAATTTCGAGGTTAAAAGATGTTGTTTTGCTTCAAAACACGCTTATAATCCAATAATCTCTCCGATTTGACAGCTTCTCAGTAAAATCGAGGCGACAACCCAGTTGCATCCATAAAAATATCGGTCTGTAGTTTTACCTACTGTCGGACTGCAGGAAAAAACTACATCAAATCTATTACCTACTGCGAATTAATGAACATTGATGATCAACGCTTGCTCATTGACAACTTAATCTATTTTTTTTAAAGATATTTCATTGAAACCGTAACCTCGAGTTATTTCAAAGTGAATCTTGCACTTTGAAATTACATTATTCATCCGCTACTCCAATTGCCCCAATTGCGTATTTAGATCGATCCTTGGTCACTCATCCAGCTGCTACCGGCCACCCAGCAAAGACCAAATCGCTCTACCTAGGTATGTCGCAGCACTATGTTGAGATAGGGCCTTTCAGTTTCGTACAGGACTATTTGATTTAAATTTTTTAGTACCTACCTATTGTTTTGATTGATGTCCTTATAACACAGGGTGGCAAACTGTAACCATGAATTCAGCACATGATTATCGTCGATTAACGGCAATAACCTTGCACCGTGAAAATCAGGCTTGTTATTAACTACGGCATGACTACCGTGAATGACGTATGACGTATCATGATAACAATAAAAGTGTCACTGCACACGTAATGTCATCTCTTCTCAACAACATGTGCATGGTAGCGAAACAATGATCTCTGTTATTTATTCAAATAAATAATAAAAACATCTTATTAGTACTTACGGCCCACATTGTTATTAGTTGTTTATCTTATTTTGTACGTAAACATTTATTGGCGTACTGGGATACCACGGACATCTTCAATACCAGAGGCGTCGTAGATGATAGATGAAATAAAACCAAGACAATAGTAAAACAACAAGTCAAATTAAAACAAATAAAGTAGGAATAAAACCAAGTCTTGAAGTTAAATAAAATAAAATCAAGTCAAAATAAAATAAAATAAAACTACGTCAAATTACTTAAAACAATCTGAAACAAAATAATTAAAATTTAATTAAATCAAAATAAATCGATCCACCAGCTGCACTACATCCACACATACATCATACAAACATCTACAAATTATGTTAAAAAGTTGATGGCATAAATATGAGACAAGCCTTATTAGAGATGACATGGATGCGTTTTTTGCGATGATGTTTTTTGTTTTGCGTGGATGTGACGCGTGTTTCCCCCAACCTTTTCATATTTTTTGCGTCATGTTTACCTACCGCAAATAAACGCATTTTCATTCCTTCTTTCTTTCTTTACATGGACGTCATGATGTAAAAAAATTTGATGCAATTCTAGAAATAGGTTATAGGTTATCCAAGTTATAATATAATAAAACGCGGGCTGCGTTTTATTTATTTCGGTAGCGTTAGCTCGCCGAGAGCTTACAGTACCTTCTTCCTTTCTCCGAGCTTCTTCGGAAGTAGCTCAAAAAGGGTTCTATGTTAAGAGTGTTTCAAAATAGTTACTTTAATTCGATTGAAGGCATTGATCGTAGTAATAAAGGTAGCATCACATCACATCGTCGCGCAAATGGCATGGATTTAGTATTTGAGTCTGAGCGCCCCTGCGTAAAAATACGTGGGTTATAAAAAAAAAAGTTGCTGTTCCATACATTTTGACCACATCGGTATAATACGAGGAACGGGGTGTAATGTTCACTCATACCTCTATAGAAAAGGGAGGATCCTCCGACCAGACGGGTGTCGTGTCTGGTGGGCAACTGCCCGATGATCGATGTCGGGAAGTTATAAACATATATGCTAGTCGCGTGGTAAACTCTGCTTGCGCGATGCAGGATTTGCGTGACGTCAGTATGACGCGCAGCTCGCATGTGGCGATGTAGATACCGCTACATAGGTATTGCATTTAAATTAAATTATATTATTTTTATTACAGCGTCCTAACAATTGTTTGCTCCAGCTGACGACGCCATTACATCAGCGCCGACTGTCGCTGAAAACCAGCGCTGGGGCTCTGTCTTGCTTAGGGTCGCAGCATTAACCTTGACCGGTAGCCGTTTTGCGTGGATGTGACGCATGTTTCCCCCAGCCTTTTCTTATTTTTTGTGTTTGTGTTATTTTTGGCGTCATGTTTACCGCAAATAAACGCATTTTCTTTCAAAGTCAATGTCAAAGCATTTATTTCAAATAGGCACATAAAAGGCACTTTTGAACGTCAACATTTACATTTAAATAGAATAATTGATTCTAGTCGCCCCTTCCAAAAGGTAGTTTCGTATGGAGAAGAATGGGCAAGAAGCTCCACCGTTACTCTTTTAAAATGTGTTACAATATTTTGTATACTACATTAATTATATAATTACTTATAATTATATGTGAAGCCGGATGCACCTTTAATAAAATTACCCTACCACAATAGGTAAAAATAATTTAATAGACGTAGCAATGATAAATAAGTTAATTAAGTGATAAATACATGGTTTTCACATATTTACAAACATTGTAAAAGTATACGATTTCCCAAATTATGTAAACAAGTAATATGTCAGCGTGTGAGTTAAAGTAATCACAGAATGTAAATCAATGTCATAAAAATAACAAACTATACAAACAAAGTAGCAACAAGTTTAATTTTGTCTAGACCCTAGATTGTCCTATGGAGCTGGACCAGCATGTTTCCAAGCATTCTTATCTTGGATAATAATCCTCTAATTTGTAATATGCTTGTTTACACAGTGAACTTTTTAAATGAGTTTTAAATTTTCTTTCATTTAATTGCAATATATGACAAGGTATTTTGTTGTAGCATTTAACACAGTACCCCATAAAAGATGTATGTAATCTGAAAAATGGTTGATCTATTTTATCTTTATTTCTTGTATTAAAATTATGTCTATCACTTTTTTTATTAAAAAGATGTAGATTTTTTCTTACGTAGGTACATAACATTTTCATAAATGAATTGGCAATGTACCGTCATAATATTAATCCTTTTAAATAGTTCCCTAAGAGATTCGCGGTGACGTAGATATAAATGGCTCTGGCAGCTCTCTTTTGCAAAATAAAGATGGATTCAATGTCAGCAGCCCGACCTCACAGTAAAATGCCATACGACATAATGCTGTGGAAGTAGCTAAAATAGACCAAATGCGCGGTTCTACATCTGTTAACTGTCTTATCTTTCTAACAGCATAAGCGGCCGAGCTTAGCCGCCCCGCAAGAGATGTTATATGAGGTCCCCATTGTAATTTCTCGTCTAGCGTGATTCCCAGGAAAACCGTGTGATTAAGAAATTCCAGTTTTTCTCCATTCAACATGATGTCACACTCGCTACTTCTTACATTCGGTAATTAAAAATGCATTTGGTTTTTTAACCATTTAGTACCAAATTATTTACCGTAAACCAATCATGGACCTGAAGAATAGAGCTATTCACGTCGTCAAGATTTTGTGACCGTCGGTCTATCTTAAATATCAATGATGTGTCATCGGCAAATAACACCATCTTCGGTTGATTTTGAAGTAATTGGGGTAAATCATTAACATAAACTAAAAAGAGGAATGGACCCAATATCGAACCTTGAGGAACGCCTATTGCCATTTCAGACCCTAATGAGTTTATGCCGTTTACTTGAACTGTAACTATTCTATCTTTCAGGTATGATCTTAGTAAATCAAGAGCTGTATTTCTAATCCCATAGTGCTCTAGTTTCAGCAGAAGTGTCAGATGGTTTACGCAATCGAACGCCTTAAAGAGGTCGCAAAAGATTCCAATGGCATCTTGTGCTTCTTCCCAGGCGTTAAAAATGTTCTTTATTGACGATATTGAAATATGACGACACGTTTGGTGTAGTGGCTACAGTGGCTAAGTGTAGTCAGCGAAACCAAATGGTCCTGGGTTCGAATCCCGGTAGGGGCAAATGTTTGTATGATGAATATGGACATTTGTACCCGAGTCATGGATGTATATTTATAATATGTATGTATTTACGAAAAAAAAAATGTATTTAAGTAGTGTATCAACCATCTGGTATCCATAACACAAGCCTTAAGTGCTTAACTTGGAACTAGATGGTGCTGTGTGCAATGTCAGACGATATTTATTTATTTATTTATTTATTTATTAGGGTGACACCAGCGTCAGTAGTACAATGCCCTTTGGTGAAACCGTACTGTTGTTCATGAAAGATGGAATTTTTATTAAAGTGACGTAACATTTTCTTTTCATATGTGCAGAATTTATGGTCACAGTTGGCGCTTCGATGTCCCTGCCATGCTGTCTAAAGGAGTTTTTAGAACACCTGCAAGAAACGAAAAAGAGAAAGCACTGCGAGGTGTTATGTACAAAGATCTACGTTCATACAACCTACGTAATTGGTATTGACGAGGAAACTCAAGATTTTCGTACGGTCACCGAACATCAGTAGTTGCGATTTTAATAGCGCTTTTATGTTAAGGGCGGTTTCCGTAGTGCAAGTCTTACCACTGATGCGTAGTTGACTGTACGTTTATTGTTTACTAAATAAGTAAGGCGAGTAAGAAGTAGACACGGGTTAAATGGCGAAATAGTGACTCGTTTACAGTTGTGTCAAATTGTAAACAATGAAATCGATGGCACCTACGTCAATATTTAATTAAGTATATTATCACGCCAGTATTAGCACACTACAGCCATATTCCCTCGCGTGGCGCGATGTTGTTTGTGATCCGACTTAAGACTCCTTCACACAAGCGCGACACGCGACACTAAGGCACCGTCGCGCGACAGGTGGCGCCTTTGTGTCGCGTCTGTTTGTAGGAGCCTTTAGCCAGAGATGTACCGATAGTACACCCACATTTCACCAGCTATGTCTAAGTTCCCCGTTAGAGGGTGCGAGTCGATTGCCATCAACCGAGCACAACTCCAGAGTTCGAGCTGCTACTGATAAATTCTAGATGGAAAAACCCAATAACACTTTGGCCGACCCGGGAATCGAACCCAGGACCTCGTGCTCAGCGGAAGCGCTTGCGACCACTACACCAACGAGGCAGTATGTTACTAAAACCGCATTTAAATAAAGCGGCAATAAGGTTCGTTTTCCTGTTGGACAGTTAATAACTTATTACTGTCTTGATTAATGAGCCATGTAAATAACAAAACTAAGCGCTTATCAATCATAATGTTTACCGATAGAAACGTTGAATTATAGAAGACACTTTTTGTGACCAGTTACTTATTATCTAAATTAGGTACCTATATCTCAGTATCGTAATTTGTGAAGTTTAATACTTTTGTACTTTTATTTTTTTGAGAGTGGGAAATCAGCAAATAACTTCTCTCGCTCTGGGTAGAGCGGGAGGGCGTGTCAGACTCTTACTGACTAAAACCCACCCGTGTTCCTTCAGTTGCCTGTGCCAGGGGCCACGGTATCCCTCTCGAACTTTCCCGCAACCCTGGCAAATACTTTTGTACTTGGATGCAAACTATGCACTATGAGTAATTTATAATTTTATTTTAAACTACATATTTACTGCCGGCGACTCCATCCGCGTGAAGTTTCGCCGCCCGCACACCGCGTCGCATTGTATCGCCCGCCCGCGCTATCACCAATTTCGTTTTTGCTTAATTCTGCGCGCAAATTTTTCAAGCACGACTGGGAGTTCCACAGACGAACGCGTTTAATAAAAATAAAAAAATTCTTCAGCTTTATTAAATTTGTACTATAAATATTTATTGACTGAATATTCACTGTACACACCTAATATATACAGACAAGAAGAAAAGAATAGAAAAATACGGACCTACAAACGTGATACTGATGCTTACCTACTTCTAAAGAAATCTCTTCCTAAGATCATTACTTCTTAAAAAAAAGATGTAGACAACGTGTGTAAGAGAAAAAAAACGAGCGAGTCTTACAGTAGTCGCATAATTATGATGTGTAACCTCTGACATCTCACCTTGGTAATAAGCAAAACAATAACATTATATCTTAAAAAAAATCACAAAAAAAAAAAACTTGCTGACTGTATTTTTTTTTCAAAACGTTAGAATGTAGATCAAAATTTCGCAAAAAGTTAAGGACAGACTCCTAAGACCGTTTTCCTGTAGCTACAACGGTTATGGTACCTACCCCTAATGCCCCGGTTTAAAAATACGCCCTGTATGGTGTCGAATTAAAATAGGTTAGTCCATACGAAACTACCTTTTGAAAAGGGTGACTAGAATCAATTCTGATTTAATGTAAATGTTGACGTTTAAAAGTGCCTTTTATGTGCCTATTTGAAATAAATGCTTTGACTATGACTTTTGACGTCGCCTTTCGCTGCTGACCGTACAAGTGGCGCCGTCATCTCGTTCTTGTTGACGGCCCGTTTACGTGACGTGCACAAACGATGACGTTAGCCAGTCTTCAGGCTGCTGGCGAGGGTCTAACAGGGTAGAAAGGTAGACCCACGATGACCTGATGAATGTGGTCGTAGGAATCAGCTGGGCGGGGCAACACAAGATTGGTAATTGTGACGATGTTTGGGGCAGCAAACATCCGTCGATATGTAACGCACGCTTTTATCGGCCATCCGTTAATGAATGACCTTCGCGGAACCTACTTTTATACCTAAATCTTCATAAAATCGTCATTTACATATCTAATAATCTATCTATGACAAATAAATAATGTATATCAGTACATACCCTGCTTAGTTACAGATTAGCTATCGACCAAGATAATTAGGTACCTATCTAAGTACTAATAAATTATATGTGAAACTGTTAAACCATGTCTTACATGTCCAATGTCTAGTTGTAGGTACCTACCTGCTTTTTATAAGTAGATTGCTCAATCTATGCTCAAGGCAGGGGGTATTGACTGATAACTTGTTGATTTGGGCAGTGAAAATATTTAAAACTGTTCAAGCTATCATATAAGGTGTTGATCAGTTCTATACTTTCAGATCCGTTATGATCTCATCTAACGACACCACACTTGGAGAGATAGCGCTCGGAGAGAGTGCATGGAATTAGTATGCATACTTTATTACTATTTATCTACACCCATGCTCATGCACACTAATTGCCAACATTAAAACAAGTAGTGTCATAGTAACCATAATACACTCGAGAGCAATGAATCCGGGTCACTTAAAGAATGTTAAAAATCTCGGAAACTAAAAATGATAGGTTAATGCAATAAATTGTATTTAATAGACAATGTAATACTCCTTAAATGAAAGTAAAAAAAAATACATTTTATTAACACAAAATTACATAAAGAAAAAAACTGCTGATCTCTCCTTAAAACAAAAATAGGAAACATGAAATTTTTGAACTTTATTACGATTTTCTTGAATTTTAATACTTCGTATTGCCTCCTCGTGCTTCCATTACTGCGTTTACGCGGTTTGGCATGCTGTACACCAAGTTCCTTATACGATTTTGGGGAATATTCTCCCATTCCTCTGTGAGAGCAATTTTGAGCTCACGAAGCGTGATTGGGGGAGGGTTTCGTTGTTTTACGCATCTGCCTAGCTCGTCCCAAGCATGCTCGATCGGGTTGATATCCGGGCTGCGCGCTGGCCACTCCATACGAGTAATGTTCATCTCTTGAAGGTAGTCATTCACAATCCTACCTGTATGAGGTCGGGCATTGTCATGCATAAATATAGCATCCTCACCTAAATTGACCATAAATGGACCAACGTGATCATTGAGGATTTCTTCCACATATCTTACGCTAGTTAAAGAGCCGTTTTCTATGATCACCAGCTCTGTGCGACTTTCAGAAGAAATTCCGGCCCACACAAGTACAGACCCACCACCGTAGGCTACTTTTTCTTCGATGCATGCTTGCTTGAATCTTTCCCCTGGTCTTCGATACACTCTGTGTCTTCCATCGTGCTTGTAGAGCATAAATTTTGATTCGTCGGAGAACATAACTTTTGACCAATCTTCAATACTCCAATTTACGTGGCTCTGGGCATATCTTAGTCTTGAAATACGATGCCCACGCTCCAGTTTAGGGCCGTTTGCAGGTCTAAGGGGTTTTAAGTTAGGTTCAGCAAGCCGACGTCTTACTGTCCATGCACTTGGGTTACTTCCCGAGGCGTCGAAACTGATTGGTGAGTTCAGTTCCTGTGAGAAAGCGATTTCGAAGCATGGTGTTCACCAAGTATCGGTCTTCTCGTGCTGTGGTACACCTGGTTCTGCCCGTTCCTGGTCTGCGTAGGTTAGAACCAGTTTCTTCGTAACGTCGGAGAACTCTTTGTACTGTTGACAGCGACACACCGACAGTCCTGGCTGTATCGCGCTGACTCCGGCCGGTTTCCAGCATTGTAAGTATTCTGGTGCATTCTTCAGGCGTAAGCGACATAATTTCAGCTTGAATAATGAATATAGAGCACTATCAACATGGTTTATGTACCCACATAAATGACAGATTACAAACAAAAGCAAAACCAAATGCTGTAATTTCGTAGTTCCATCTTCGAAAGTGGCCCTTTTTCAAATTTGATTTTTTTATGATATAACTTTACAATAACTAAGAAGTTTTAATACCTTCATTTAAGGAGTATTACATTGTCTATTAAATACAATTTATTGCATTAACCTAGCATTTTCAGTTTCCGAGATTTTTAGGATTCTTTAAGTGACCCGGATTCATTGCTCTCGAGTGTATTATCCAAACGAATGATAAAATGTTGTACTAAATTGCATTACGCAACTCGAACTCGATCCCTTCCTTACTCATCAAACAGCCACCTTCTCACTACTCAATTCGTGGTATCTTTATGAATTTCAAAAAAAGAACATTGTCATGCACGCGCGTTTCAATAGGTACAACAGCTAATAATTTAAAAAAAACTTTTAAATTAGGTACCTATTCGAATTCACGACGTATCCCGCCATTATTATTTTTTTGTTCGATATTAGTAGGTATTGCGAAAAATTATTACTTTGTTGTTTACAAAAATGAGTGATACAAGCTTTGATAACACACCACCAGATATTTCTTAGCTTGTTTGTAATAGATACTCAGCAATTAAACTTACCATGAATTTACATAGGGTTCTTACAACAGTGTACAACACCCTATGGTTTTAGAATCTTATATAGAGGATTAATATCATGGGTGTAGATAAAGTCTTGTATGCAACTGTACATAATTAGGTCTTAAAACACTCATGTTCGATACTATTATCACACTCGGGTTCGCCTCGTGTGATAAACCCACATTCGTGTTTTAATACCCCTTATTATACAACAGTTGCATAAATAAATATTATATTATTTATTACGCATCTTCGTCCGCGTGATATTTTAGGTTGCCCCGAACCACCCCGTATTAGGTACTTCGTTTTCGCTTAATGTTCCTTCCGTTTTCTTTTTTTGGAAATTGTAGTAAATTCCCGTGGGATAAATTCCAAAAATCACGCAGGTGTCGCCGTGGGCAAAAGCTAGTGTACTTTAGAGTAAGTACTTTATAAGAATCTTTTGGTGCTTGGATGACATTGTCAGAGGGCGTTGGGCACTGACCTGGCGTTGGGTCACAGCAATTGTATTGCTATGTCAAGATGGCGGCATTCATTCCGATTTTGGCGACGCGCCAAAAGCAACCTTATCGTTACGGTTATAAAGACCATTGACAATTTGACAGACTTGTCAATGGAAGCAACCCAACAGCAACCTTATTGTAACGGCAATAAAGGTCACTGTGAGTTTGACAGAGATGCAAACTCAGAGGCAAAATAACAGTGAACCGACTGCTTTTTTAGTTTTTGTTTTAATCACTTAGCATAATCAGCCTATAATGTTCCCACTGCTGGGACACCGGCCTCCTCTCTGTGAGAGGGAGTGGGCCGTAATCTACCACGCGGGCCAGTGCAAGTTGGTAGATGTCACATGTCTTCGAATTTTTTGGTTCTAGGACATGCCGGTTTCCTCACGAAGTTTTCCATCACCGGTTTGAGAGCAGTGGTGATGAAATAATTTACACAAAGTAAAGCGCCTGGGTTCGAACCTACGACCTACTACTCGTAAGTCGCGGCCGTTACCACTGGGTCACCGATGCTCTGCTCAATAGTAACTTAAAAATAGTCCCTATTGATATTAGAAGCGTTAATAAAATAAATATCAGTTTCTAACTATGGTTAAAATGTGTGACGACGGAACCACCGTTTCAGGACGCTAACTGCATTATATCCTGCTTAGGCTCTACGGCAATGGTTTCAGTCTATCGCTCTCCATCCTACCAAAATCTAGAAAACTTTTAGAACAGTCTGCAATGAGTAATATTTTCTCTGCAATCCTACGTTAACATTATCATAATAGGTGATATGAATGTTTGTCTAGACAACTTGTTTTTATATGAATTATTCAAAAATTAAAACTTCGCTCAAAATAGTTGCACCCGTTATGCACTAAAACCAAATGTCTCTACAATAGTATGTATACAATGGCTTTATAACAAATGTATCACCTAATAACATGAAGGGGTTTAAACGTATTGAATGACAAAGCGTATTATTATTCTGTTTGAATAATTATTATGTTAATGACAAATTAAAATATTATTTGTATAATTTTATATCTGTTGTTTCTCTATTAAGATAATGATATTCTTTATTGACATATTAATAACTATTGCATGAAATTGTGACATCTACTTACCTACTTAAATAATTAATTTTTCACTCCTCTTGCTCAAAAAGACCGTCATTGTGGCGTAGGTACCAGAGCGAAGAAAAAATTGCAATTCTTCCTCTAGGCGAAAAAGTTTTTTTTTAAATGTTTGTGTGTCAAATGACAATGAGCCTAACTAAAATCTGCGATCTCTTTGGTAGAATGCATGCAATGCGTTGCGGCTGCAGAAGAAAAAAAAAAAAGACATTGGCGCGAAATCTTTATGAAATTAAGTTACCGGGAAAAAACATCTCGTTAAATATCCAGAATTGTACAAATTGTACATTTAATTCTTAATAAAATAAACTACATATTTCATATTGTATTGGATTGTTTTATTTTCTCGCAATCGTAGTGAAAAGTAGAGTGTAACACACGGCGCTAAAAACCCATTAAAACTCGGTTTCTATTTACTCCCTCGCTAAAGCTCGGGAGTAAAACTACTGCGTATTTATATACTATTTATTTTGTTAATTGACATAAGATTACCTCGGATATGTTGTATGCCTTTTGGCATAGCATGGACCAAAATTTTTTGTATATCATCTGTACTTACATAATTGTACCATGTTCACAAAATGAATAAATGAATTTGAATATTAACATCAAATCAGGATCTAGTGACCGGCAGGCTAATGACTATTTAACTCTCATAGCCACTCTCGAACTTCTTACGTACTGCGCCTTCTCTACTGACCAGAGTTAACAACTGCCTAGATCATAATAATGCTTAAATCTAAGAAGACTTCTACTGTGCTAGTCCAAGAATCTCACGTTACTGATCACCAGCCTATATGTTTATTTCTGCCCCTCAATTCCAGTTCGGGATCTCATCACAGTTTGATTTGAAGCTATTCGTAAAGAACTGGGCAACAACGACTTCAGCACCATCTTAACTTGTACCAACGCCAATCAAGCAACAAATCTGTTAATTGATAATATACAACGTGTGATTCCTAATCACACCCGAATAACCAGAACACATAAAAAATGCAGGGTTCTAAAACCGTGGATGAGCACCGGTCTGATTCGTTGTCTAAGAAACCGAGATAGAATGCATATCGAAGTCAGGCAAAAGCCTGACGACTCTATACTTAAAATAACATACACACGGAGAAACTTTTATAATACCTTAATAAGAAAGTTGAAGCGAGCATTTGAATAGGAAGAATTTCTAAAAGCCACAAATAACCCTAAGGCAACGTGGAAAGTAATTAAATTTATCACAATTACTAATGTTCAAACCCGATCCCCTCGTGAACTTCTGCGCGATTCAGTTGACGTTGAAACATCGGCAAATAATTCAATGAGTTCTTTGTCAATATAGGTACAAACCTAGCGTCGAAAATTGGAGGCAGCACTACCATCACTGCTCTAACACCACCACCCAGTCAATTATCTAACTCGCTTGTAATCCTACCTACGGATGAGGAACAAGTAGGTAGAATTATCCATGATCCCCGCAATGACTGCGCTTCAGGTTGGGATAATATTCCAGCCAGAGTTATCAAGAGTTCGCGTACTACCATAACCCCCGTAGTCACTCATATTTGTAACCTGTCCATAGACTCTGGAATGTTCCCTGAAGCTTGAGAGCCGTCGTGCATCCTATGTATAAAAGCGGGGACAGAGACAGAGTCACAAACTATGGACCTATTTCGATTCTGAGTACGGTGTCAAAAATTCTGGAGAGAATTCTGAACAATAAGCAATTGATCAGAAGATAATAAACTGAACTGCTATGGTATCTTCTTAGACTGAACCAATGGTTTTGACACAGTTTCTGTCCCTCGACTTATTTCAAAGATGGAAAGCTTAGGCGTGCGTGGAGTAACTCTCAAATTATTTAAAGACTACCTCTGCGATAGATCTCAGTGTGTTCTCATTGATTCAGTCACCAGTTCATATGAAAAGCTCACCTATGGCATCCCACAAGGTGGTATATTAGGTCCGACACTTTTCCAAATATACATCAATGATAATCTCCATCTCTAATTGCGAAATTTTCTGTTATGCAGATGATACGGCACTTTTAGTGTTTGACAAAGACTGGGAACAAGCCAGAGATAGAGCAGAATACTCGCTTTGGTTAATAATGTCAACTAACTTGCTAACGTTGAATTTAGATACGGCAAAACTAATCAGGTTCTACCGCCCACATGCAGTAACCCCATCCTCTTTCTCTGATAAAATTAAAGCTCTCACTAATTGTCTCCCTCATCAGTTAGTGGGTTGTAACTGTCCTGTTCTTAGCACAGTCCCCAATATTAAGTACCTGGGAGTGATTATTGACGAAGAACTTAACCGGCACACGCATATAGAGGAACTCTGCACTAGAATCAGAATACATATTTATAAAGAACTCAGGCACTCCGCCAATTCTGAAACTCTTACTCTTTTGTACCTCAACCTTTGTCAGTCTATCATTATGTACTGCATCCCGGTGTGGGGCGGTACTTACAAAACCCCAATGCTCCCTGTAGAACGTGCACAGCGAGCGGTTCTTAAAGTGATGCTTTTCAAACCTAGATACTACCCCACTGATCAGTTATAATCTGAGGCCGAAGTTCTCACAGTAAGGCAACTGTGTGTCCTTCGTTCAGTCCTGTGATGACACTCCAACCTTCCATTAGATAAAAAGCTAGGTAAGCAGCTTTCGCTATATGTAAAACAATACAAAACAAAGCGGTTTCCCTATATATAAAACAATCCCCTTTCGTTTTGCATTTACAAGTCGACAATTGTTAACTCAAAGTTCACGCATGTATAATAAAATACATATATTATTCCGTTGTACAGATACAACTTACATGAAATTCAAAATAAATTAAGAAAATGGCTCGTATCCTTAATTTATGATGAAACAGAAAATATATTGGCTATAGGTATAAATTAATCAAACCTACCTTGTAAGAAAGCTTACCAAACACACACACACACTTACACACCTCCCTACACACACACTACACTCATATACACACTCCTATACACAACCACAATCATTCACTCCATCTGCTGTGTCGACAGTCACTGTAAACAAAGAGAAAAGTCACGGTTGTATTTTATAAATTGAAGCCGCTGAATCTCCGACTCCTAAGATACGGGCCTGCGTAGGTACGCAGGCCTGTATCTTAGGAGTCGGTGATTTAAAAAAAATCAAAAAAAAAAAAAATAGAAAATCATAGTCAGCTTTCCGGGCTCCTGAACTAGGTAGTTCAGGAGCCCGGAAAGCTGACTATGATTTTAAACTTGGTAGTACAACCCTCTGTTTCCATAAGCTATGTACTGTCTTGTCTTTTTTGTGTAATAATAAACTTATTATTATTATATGTGTTGACATATCTCGGGACTCAACGGTTCCGGAACTTTGAAAGGCGTACGAGAGGCCAAAGGCAACTCGCACAGGCCCCGTAGTCCATTTTAAGCGTTGATGCACCAACCGACGCGACGGTTATCCCTGTATGCACTATGCAAGTGCTCCTAAGAACAACCCCCGGTGGGTGCAAGGCTATTATTGCAGAACATGGGAACAAAATATATTGGGCTATGGGTTTGGGTGGCTATAGTGTATTGGTTACCTAGAACTATGAAAGGACTATAGCCCCTACCTGATAAATGTTATATTATACACCGAAAAAATGGCAGGGGGTGACTTGCACATTCAATAATGGGCCCCCGGAAACTTTAACTAGCACTTAGTGACGTAGCGACAAGACGGCAACATATCCTGAGGTGCTTGAGGAGTGAAGAAGTATTCCACGACTATCAGGACAATCCCAGAGCCCGGAAGATGGTCGTGATCCCTACCAGCACACACTGGAACACTTCCTTCCTCCGAGCACTTTTGCTCTTGCCAATCTCCACTCCAGCCGGTCAATAAAGGCAAGCCAGATATGATGAACAAGACTTCTCCCGGGAGGTTGGGTCCGTGAGGTCGCTACTGCCCAACAGCTCGCCACATGCTGACCTGCGGTTTTCTGTATCTCTCTTGGTCTGGCTCCTCACCCTAGACCTAATCAAAAGTAAACTCTACCGGCACAGACCAAGAGTTCGGAGAGCGCAAGCCTCACCACGAAGTCAACGTAGAGTTACGGCGCACGGTGGGTCGAAACTGATATACGAGGGCATAGGGTTTTTTTTTTACAAATCCCATTTTTGGGGTCGTCTTCCAGTCTAACGAATGCACCTGAATACCAGTATTTTACATGGAGCAACTGCCTATTTGACCTCCACAACCCAGTTACTGGGTAACACGATACCCCTTGGCATGACAGGTTGTCAGAATTTCGGGCTTCTGACTACTAGTAACGACTGTCAAAGATTTACGAATGACAGCCGGGACCTGAGGCACGGATGAAGGATTATGGTACGTTATTTAATGAATGGTCACCCATCCACGTACCGACGGCGGTACGACGTGCAGCTTTATTACTTAGCCACGATTTGCTATTGTTATCGAAGGCATTGTAAATATAGAATAACCCCATTGAGTGAAACCGGTAACGATAAAATAAAAACCACTTCTATTCAATAAATGATTTTAATAACATAACATCTATAAGGAATGTATAGTGCTCACAGTACAGGACACGTCGTTAACACGTAAAATAATTTCAACATAATTCTCTATGATTTTAAATCCGCATTTATCATAATAATCATAAGATTGTTTCATTAATTATACACTAAAACAATTAGATAGATATGCAATACTATATTGCTTTTACAGTTATTTCAAATGAAACGACAGAAGAGATTTGTTAATCTTTTGTCATATTGAATATGACAAGGAATTAAAATCAATGATAATGTTTTGTAATTTCTTGCGGTATTTGAAAACGATTATTTTTACGGCATAGCGTTTTTAACATGGCGTACACGCTTAGTATCTTTTTTTTTATAACATTTACATAGTATTTATGACACATATTTTTTATGACATTGCGTTTTATACACTGTCACGTCTTTCATGACAAAGCTTTGTTTGTTTCCACACATTTTCCTTGCAAATGATTTGTAGATTGTGCTTTGCAGTATTTCAGTCAGACAAATTCTTTTCCGGAACGATTACCTATGCTTGTGGGGCATTTTATAAACAGCAGATAGGATAACCCTTCTTAATTTGCCATACTTTATTTGACTTAATACACTTGCATTGACTCTAATGCTGCACGTTTTAGTATTTTATTTTTGTTTTCGTTTTGTCATGAATGTCATGATCGTGTTAATTTTAATTATATTATTTAACACGTTTAGGTGCTAGGGAGACCAGCTTTATGTTTCATAGAAATGTAATTCCATTAACCTAGGATCGGTTACATTCGCAATTGTGGTTATTCATTTGAATTGATCGTTATTTTGTTATTTTTTCTTGCAATTTCAAATTTTACATTATACTAATAAATAGTTTTCAACGAATTAGATATACTTATAACATTTTCAATAAATTGACGAATAAGATACAATTGTATATTTTGAATATATTTGGAATGCATTTATAAACTCGAATAATTTCAACTTGAGCACCTAATAAATATAATTTCACGTATATACAACACAATATACATATAATTCTATATTTTTTAATACATTAAGTACAACAAGGAGTAGTAATTAATAAATATCACACTACTACATGTTTAATCAGGAATACGACAATTTTACATGAAGAAGAGAAAACTGATTAACTTACTGTCGTAAATGCATAACACATAAATAAATAAATAATAACGATTACATACAAAATACTGATTTATAAAATTTTCTAAATAAGTACTTAGTGCCTGCTTTGCGTGATAACAATAACGTACTATTTCAAATACTACGATATTTTTATTATTTAATATCTATTCTAACATAATACCAGCTGTCATCAATACGAAAAATTTCACTACAAACGATTACTATGATCCGTTCATTTAATAATTTATAGTCCAGGCTACAACTTCGAATATTAAAAAAACGTGAAGCTAATGACATTTAGGAAGCTTACAAACGAGCGACAGACTTCACATCGACGACATTCATTAACGACAGGCGGCGACATTTGCGATGGCCATCGATATGAGATGTCGTTCGTCTGTAAACTGCCTTATTGGCCAACAACGATTCGGATCTATTATCATGTCATTTTATACAAAATATATAGATGATTTCTAGCCGGCTTGGAATGACATTTTACTACTGTAGCAGCCAATTTCAATATATGCTGAAAGTGTGAAATATAATACTGTTTAAAAGTTTAACACGACAGACTAAAAAGCATTAAATTGTTTAAATTTAATCGATTTGTTTTCCAGGTTTTTAATATAACCGGTAAACTAAATGGTGTTTGTTATGTTTAGCTGAAATGGCTAGACCACAGGCTCCTTTACATTTCAACACTACCAACCAGGGTATTAAGAGTCCAGTTAAACCGTACCACAATGACACGAGTGGTAGCGGAGCAATCAGGCGTTTATTGTTATTTACTATGCAGTAATACTATCAGTATATATTGAAATAGGCGGTTAATTATAACTAATGTAGTGTAGCTTCGAAAGCACCTAGCGCAAATGGTAACATTTTATTATTTAACATACATATTATTATTTAACTATATTTTCTATTATTTATTGAGTCCTCGTATTTTTATGGAAATGTTGCAAAAGTATTTGTTGAAGTTGAAGTATTAGTAATGTACATACTCAAGTCAAGCAAAATTTGCTATTAAGGACATCTTTTCGATCTATAGATCTGTTTAATACTTTTGCAACTATTTCTAAATCAACTATAATTTTTCTATACAACAATACTCTAATAAACTTTATTAACTACTATAACATTAAATTAAATATAATGGAATGACACAAAACATTTGTCAATAAAGCTGCTGTAACATTTTTTTATTTCGACATTTCATATTTTTCAGCACATACAGCGCTTTTTTTGGACAAATCGGCAATAATTCACCACAATTTTACCACATTTAATATATCAACATCGTTATATACATATAAGGAATCTATACATGACGAACACATAGATTTTTTATAAGCATGAGCTACAGGTTCAATTTCGGCAGTGCGAATTTTATTATCTATTCTAATATTTTGTTGGCAGCTTTTAGTGTTTTACTGTTTTGAAGCCAGCCAAGAAATATGTATTTTAGAATAAATTTTTTTTCTTTTAACTTTTCCTGCTTTTATGCCTATCATAGCTGCATATTTTTTTTATAGTTTTATTGTTTTCATTCATTTCTTTCCATCAGCTCAAAGCAGTGTCGATTATATTTTGTTTGGACAATAATTTTATAATCTCAAAAGTTATTACGACAATCACAATAAATGGCGTATTAAACAACGATTATGAACAATAAACAGCATCAATAGCTTTTAGAAGATAAGTTTTTTTAAGGTAAACCTCATTTCATAGTATATTGAAGTAAAGTTTGTTTACTGTGTTCGTTCGAATCATTGCAAACGCATTTTAATAGAATGTCACGTTCATGGAGAATTATGATCAAATGTGGTGTCCAACAGTGGTGAACAATTTGAACTAATCAGTATAAATTATAACAAAATTCTGTTAATTAATATAAACAATGTATAAACCTTAATATAAAAGAAACTAATGAACTTCGTTGATTAAAATCTTATTTTAAATAGGAATGGCTGAGATAGACTCTTAATTAATGGTAAGAAACATTACGGTCATTTGACTTGAAGAAGTTAGTCAAAGGAAAGTTTTTTTAAGGCTAAATATAGCCTTATTTATAACAAGGTCAAATCAGAAAGTAATATTTAATATACCACCATATAAAAGCTGAATCTGGCGTTAAATAAGAAAACTCACAATTATTTAAAAATTAGAATGACTAAAGAATCGTTGTTTATTTTCAATTTATTAAAAGGAATACTGATTTTGGGAAGCTACTGATAAATGACACATTTGCCATACACAAGAAAAACTCTTAAACACCTTCACATATCCTTGAGTGTTCTTAGAGAGCCCTTTTTAATTATCATATCTTTTGATAGAAAGCTACATATAATATGCAGTGGCAGGAATGTATGTTTTAGATGGTCAATCAATTTAGATCGTCTTTTCCCAACTATTTAGGGGTCGGCTTCCAGCCTAAGCGGAGGCAGCTGAATATCAGTATTTTACATGGGGCGACTGCCTGTCTGACCTCCACAACCCAGTTACTGGGTAACACGATACCCCTTGGTAAGACTGGTTGTCAGTCTTTTGGGCTTCTGACTACCCGTAGCGAGATGTTATCATGTTATAAAACAAAAAAGCAATGAGAATAATGCTATAATCTGACTGAAAAGAGGAAGCTACACAGAAAAATATTTTGTAAGGTGAAGAAATACACAAAAGTAAATGCTTCTTCTATCATATCTCAGCACACAGAAACTCAAAGTCAATAAAAATTAACTAAAGAATCCTACTCTATTATGTACTTACTTATAATTATTATTTCTGCAGTTGCTAATATCTCATTAAGCCGTAATGAACTCTAGTAATTCGTGATTTGGTCTAATTTTGAATACGATATCATTATTTTAATTTTCTGTTTGAACACAGATCGCTATACGACAAATCATTAATCACGTAAATGCGTTGTCGTATTCAGTACGACAAGATGTGAATGATTGAATTCTCAATAGAATAGGCCGGATTTTCCTATTAATTGTTTCTTATATGATGAATAATATAAATAGAAAAAGGGTGAAACATTTTATCATACTGATCGGGTATTCAGATTTTTTTTTCTTTAATACAAAATAATTATGTTCATGGAATTTTATCAAATAAATAAAAAATGTAATTGAGTTAACATATTGACTCCCAGATCATAACACATATTTTATTGTCATTGACAAAAGTATTTTAATTACCGCGGAAAAAGTAAGAATCATTGTGATAGTAAGTTATTAATAGAAATCAAACAAAACAATATTTTAAAAGGAATGTAACTCGAGTATAATAATATATTTTAACACCAATCAATAGAATATAAGAATGGCACCATATGGAACGATTATTTCGTATGGCAATAACAAAGTAGGAACGAAAAAAGTTGAGCTAATTGAAGGCATATTAAGGCAAGCCGTGGCTTACAAAAGTTCATGCTCGTTTAGATGCTTTTTATTACGTGTAATGAACGTTTATTTCACGTTAGAAAATCAAATGTTTTGAAACAGATATTACGTTCAAATTTTAATGCGCGGTATTACAATTTCTGGGCGTTTTATATGCCTATTTTTGGTCAAATTAAATTAGCTATCGAAACTATAACTATTGGGTATCGAATATCGATATCTATACTTGATAAAACGAAAGAAATAACTATGGACACCAACGAATTATACAAACTCATGTAAACCTATTATTAAGATGTATTTAATCTATTTAACAATTTCCTGCAGTTATTAGACCGTTTTTTTACGTTTAAAAATAATAGCAACTATTGTTTTTAAACTTATAAAACTTATTATTCTTGTGGTCTTTTTCGTCTACTTGGTCTCCTAGTGAAAAGACCGAGACAACTTTTATAAACAAATTAATCTATTGTTTGAACATATTTACCTTCTTATTTCTACGGTCTTCTAATATTATGTCCCTTCTTAGCTGTGAACCAAACCTATAAAATAAAAATCATTGTTTACACAAGCTTCTCCTGCGGTCTTGTCATAGTCTACAAATTTTTCCCAGTAGACCATTATCCCAAAGTTTATAAATAAAATAATAACAACAATAGGCTTGTTTTTAACCTTATCCTGACGGTCTCTTCATTTAGTCTACTCGGTCTTCTTATATTTTTGTGAGTAGACCTTCCAGTTCTAGAACTTCCGGTAATTCTACGGCTTCCAGACGTATTGATGAGGGGTTGAAGGGGAATTGCACCGAGAATATCATCTTTGAGTCCATTAGAAGGTTTTGCTGAAACAAAACAAATTATTATTATTATTGAAAATGTTATTTTTAATTAGTTGATTCCGCCTGGTGGGAATGTTTAGCATATTATGTTTAGCCCCCGAATATCGGGTCCCCGTTATAGGTTGAGCCTGGTGGGCAACTGCAGACCCGAAGAGGCCCGCAGTGGCGGGCCCGGCACCAGTCGGGGGTTGCGGAAGGATCGTACGTTCCCTCGACCCCCGGCGTAGGTGTGAGATGGAACACCGGGGTGGTTTTTAGTCAGTAAGAGTCTGACAGACCCCGCCGTCCGCCCCAGGGCGGGGGACATCCATGAGGATTTTCCACCCCAGAAACAAAAAAAAAAAAAAAATGGTGGGCAACTGCCCAACGATTGATATCGGGAAGTTATACAACTTCCCGATATCAATCGTTGGGCAGTTGCATATGCTAGTCGCGCGGTAAATTCTGCTTGCGCGATGCAGGATTTGCGTGACGTCAATATGACGCACAGCTCGCATGTGGCGATGTAGATACCGCTACACGTGTAACAAAACGTAGAGACAGCAGATTTTTTTAGTGAATGGATTTCATTCAAATTTTGTATATCGTCTAAGTATACCATGTACCAAGTATACGTGGTATAATTTAATGTGATAAGGTACGCGCCACACTGTATATCAAGAGAGAAAAGGAAGGATTTTCAAAAATTCACTCCCTGCAGGGTATGCAGTTTGTATGGAAGTTCGACATTTTTGGCGATTAGAAACCACATAGTCCACTGTGTTAGAAGAAATAAATCTGAATTTGAGTTTTCCTATATCCATGAACTCTGTGAAGAAGCCACGAAACCTGTCTGTAGAGTTTGTCTAGACCAGAGTACCTCTGTAGAGTTGCAATATAGTCCTCCAGACCGTACCTCGGCCCTGACGGCCAATCTCAACGGAGACTAGCCGTTCGGCGCGGGAGATACATATGATGTATTATAGATCACAAGCGTGTGCGCAAACACAGGTGCACTCTTTTCCCTCACTCTCATGACTATGAAAGTGAGGGAAAAGAGTGCACCTGTGTTACCGTCCCGGTCCGGTCCGGTGTCGGGTTACCGTCCCGGAGGAATTCCAGGACGGTAACCCGACACTCGCGGAGAGAGATCAGGGTGCCTACTCTCCAAGCCCGTTAATCACGAGACCAACGGGGACCAACCTGTAGAACTGTATTGTTAGTAAGTGTTGTATAATATAATATCTCACCGGTTCCTTGTCGGGGTTGGTGCCAGCCTTCTCCAGCATCTTCTTCTGTATCTCGTGGATGAACTCGCGAGTTACCTTCACTTCGTACTCCTCTGCTGGCGTGTACATGTTTAGGATCTAAAGAGGACAAAGAAATATGATAACAGATTGTAATTGCAAAAATATATGGAAAAAGCATAGTTTTCATTACTTTAGAATGACGTGATTTAATTATTCTAAAAGTTAATACGTAGGAATTTTGGGAAGTTAGATATTAGCGTTTGTTTCCCCCCTTGCATTATAATTTGTACTTAGATTTGTGTATCTATGTGTGAGGGGGGGGGGGGGGGGGGGTTGTGTGCGTGTCTGGGCGGGGTTTATTATGTGTCTGGGGGGTTTTGTGTGTATATCTGTGTGTGAGGGGGTGGGGGGTGCTTCTGTGGGGGAGGGGGTGCTTCTGTGTGTGAGAGGGGGTGCTTCTGTGTGTGTGAGGGTGGGGGTTGTTGTGTGATAGGGTGGGAGAGGGGTGTTGTGTGTTGGTCTGCGTATGAGTGTGTTGTGTGAGAATTTAACAAGTTTGTTTTGTGGTTTTGTTGCCTTGCTTAGTTTATATTCTTACCTTGCACACTTGCATCGCGTTGAGGTTGGCACACATGTCCACGGTGCTCTGCACGTCTTGCATCGACTTGCGAGCTTGCAGTAACTGCACTGCTTGCGTTATCGGCTTTAGGACGCCTAGGATTTCTTCCACCTACAATATTTGTGAACAGTTATTATTGTTCTAGGTTTCAACAAGCATGGCCAACTGTCTGATAAAAATGGATCACTATAAGAATGACCAATAGAGCTTTCTTGGCTGTTAATAATACAATTTTATGATTTATTGTAATTTATTTTTATTTATTTATCTACACCTATGATATAAATCCTCTATAAAAGTTTCTGAAACATTTAGCTTAACATTAAAACAACTAGTGTCATAGTAACCATAAAATCATCCAAACGAATGTTATAATGTTGTACTAAATTTCATTATGCAACTCGAACTCGATCCCTTCCTTACTCATCAAACAGCCACATTGTCACAAACTCAATTCGTGGTATCTTTATGAATTTCAAAAAAAGAACATTGTCATGCACGCGCGTTTCACTACTACAGCTACTAATAAAAAAAAAACTTATAATTTATATAAGGTTCTTACACACTCGCACTCACTTATACCCCCGTGTCTCTTTTTAAAGCACGATCTGTCATAATTATTTACACCCCGTGAACCGTGGCAAGTTTTCATTCAAAAATCTCTTCAGTAACTTTAGTCACCTTTTATAAGTGATAATATTGGGTTTTAATCGCAAATAGCGGTATATTAAAAAAGTTGTAAATGATAAATGATTTTATTTCTGTAAGTAGGTTTGTACAAACACTATTACACGTCAATCATATTTTAAAAACTAGATGAGGCCGGCGTTTCCTATCATCTATCAGCTCTTTTAAAGTCCTGACATAATCTTGGTCAGATCATGTGAAGACCATGTAGATTGGTGTCTGTAATGGTTCTGTTGGTTGTAATTGAAATAGTCTCGCAATAGCTCAGCATAATTCTGTGACACAGATTGCCGTTTTGCGTGAATGTGACGCTTATTTTCCCCCAACTTTTTCTTTTTGTATTTTTGCTTTACGTCATGTCTTTAAGCGAATAAACGTATTTTGTTTCTTTCTTTCTATTACAAAGGTACTTACGCTCTTCTGCCCATACTCAGCAAGATGCTCCTTGATCCAGGTCTCGAGATGGCTGATGTTGTACCGGATCTGCAGCCCCTTGGCCCAGCAGCACAGGTCCTTGCGCAGGAGCAGCTGGTTTAAGCTGTACGCGCATATGTAGTAGAATAGCTGAAATAAAAGGAAAAATATTGTAAAGTACGTCTTAAAACAGTTACATAATCAGCCTATAATGTTCCCACTGCTGGGACGCAGGCCTCCTCTCTGTCAGTGGGCCGTAATTCACCACGCGGCAGTGCGGGTTGGAAGATGTCAAATGTCTTCGAATTTAAGGTTCTAGGACATGCCGGTTTCCTCACGATGTTTTCCTTCACCGTTTTGAGAGCAGTGGTGATGAAAACTTCCACAAATTAAATCGCCTGTCTGGGTTCGAACTTACGACATACAGCTCGTAAGTCGTAGCCGTTAAGACTGGGCGACTACTGTTCTACTGGTAAAATAATGGTTGCTTTTTAGAAACTCGTATATAGAACAAAATATACTACCTCGCACCCAGGTACTCACGTTTAACAGTCACGCATGCGACCACTAGACGAGGGATTTAAAATTGACATTGGTAAACGCACGTCCGATATAGAAAAAAACGTACTGTGGCATTATTTTTAACTCTATTTAATTTAAACAGAGTCATAATGCTTTATTTGCAAACATAGGTCAAATTACAACAGCGTGCGAGATGTTACAGATGCCTAGAGGCGTAGAAATATATTTAATTAACACTGTCGAATTGTATCCTTTTAAACACAAATTCAACATTTAAGATATCATAAGGTGGTAGGATTGTGTAAACTTTCACACTAGTAATAAAGTCAATATTAATAGGTACAGTCGCCATCTGATATATTGTAGCAGACAAGGTGACCAAATACTTCAGAACAAAATTTGGATTTGTAATTGACTAGCTGGTGACTATGGTGCCCTTGTTTGTCTGTTTTTTATTAGCTGTAAGTCCTCCATGTACTAAAATAAATAAATTAAAAAAATATATAAAATGTCAATAAGTCTCATACACTGCAAGTTCCCATTAATATCTGAACATTCATTACCTACCTCATTAATATCTGAGCAGATGCTTGTCAATAATTTCTATACACACAACTAACCAAAATTATCTGAACACTTATAACGTCAATTGTATCTACGCAGATAAACACTGAGCTAATACCTGCTTTGTTACTGCAAAAACAAACACTAATTAATTATCTGTGGTGTAAAAACGATGAAACGAAGGATTTTTCGTTTTCGTCCTTTTTATACTATAGATAGTTAGTGTTTGTTCTTGGTTGACAAGCATTGCTTAGATATTAATGAAGTAATTAATGTTCAGAAATTAGTGGTAACTTGTAGTGTGTAGTTTGTTCAGAAATACTTGGTCATCGTTTTAGAGAACAAGGGTAGGGTAACGAAAGAAAAGAATATAAAAAAAACTATGATTAATTCTAACGGGATTTAGGATAGGACGATTTATAGTATCAGTGTATTTATAAAGGTGATTAATAATTATTATTAATAGTGAATAATGAGACGATTACATGTAGCGGAGATGAGGATGTTGAGATGGATGTGTGGAGTGACAAGAATGGATAAAGTAACGAATGAGTATATAAGAGGAAGTTTGAAAGTAGCGCCTGTGACAGAAAAAGTGAAAGGGAATCGACTGTCTTGGTATGGACATGTGATGAGGAGGGATGACACTCATGTGACTAAGAGAGTGATGGGTATGAATGTTGATGGAGGGAGAGGAAGAGGACGGCCAAAGAAAAGATGGATGGACTGTGTGAGAAATGATATGAGTGAAAAGGGAGTAGATGATGCCTTGACGTCTAACAGGGGAGAATGGAAGAAGAAAACGTGTTGCGCCGACCCCAAGTAAAATGGGATAAGGGCAGGAAGATGATGATGAGTGAATAATGAGCAAATTACAATGACGACATTTTACAACTTAATATTATTTAATGTGATGAATGAGACTATACATTTATATACAGGGAAGCTATTTGTACAAAGTAAAGAAACTATTGAGATAGTAAAAGGAATACGCAGAGACAAGAGGTTACAAGTTGGTCACCTTGTCTGCTACAATATATCTGACGGCGACTGTACAAGCACATCACAGTATTTTCTTTCGTTTTCTCGTTTTTTTACGGGTTCGCCATTGTCCACTATCTCATATGATGACAAGCGGTCTGCGTAGATAGAACTTAGACGTACGGGAGACTCGGTTAACTTTTTCTGTGGTCGGTTAACAAAGAGAAGCAGGATCAAGAATACCTGTTTAAATATCATAAGCCTGAGCGGCTGGTCGACGGCGAAGGTGTGCAGATGGTCGTGCGTGGCGCTGAGCTCCAGCTTGAGGCGCGCGGGGCCGGCGCCGGCGGGCGGCGGGCGCGCGGCGGGCCCCGACAGGCCGCAGATCTCTTCGTGCTCCAGGATGGCCGGCACGATGAGGCGCTCCAGCTGCCGCTCCAGGAGGTGGATTAGACCTGTGGAACAACATAAACATCCGTTTTGTCATTTTAACAAACACTGGCGTAGTGTGGGGACATAGATTCTAGGTCAGTTGAGGATGATCAAAACTCTCGAAGCATTTATTTCAATTAAACCATTTACAGGCACTTTTGAATTGTCAAAGAGTCGGTCAGTTAGTCAGAAGGTTGAAGTTAGTTGCCCATTCCAAACCGAAGATCTCTATGAAGAAGAACGGGCGAGAAACTCTAAAGACACTCTTTTAAAATAAGATTTTACTAAATCCTGGGTACATTATTCTTGTTCCTTGTATGTGACAACAATTTAAAAGAAACAATTAAAAATATAAGATTAATGAAATTTAAAATTAACTTTCTCCAGAACCTCAAAAAAACCACTAAAAACGGCTGAACCGATTTTACTCTATCTTGTATATTTCGTTTTCTCTTTTAGCTAAGAACACTCGATCAAGTCACCTTCCAAACAAAACAAAAAAAAAATCTGTTCAGCCGTTTGGGAGCTACAACCCCTCAGATAGACACACACATTAAACTCTTAACACTCCACTGTTTCCGTCGGGGGTTAAAAATAAGCCATGGCAGGTTAGAGATGACCAGTCTCAACCCACGACGCCCGTTCTCGAACATGGGGCATATTTGTATTTATTTATTTCTCAGTATATGGTACACTGAGACATCTTACATTAAACATAGTTTCACATACACTACCATTGCTGGTGTAGAAATATTAAATGACAAGCTAGGTACACGCATATCAGGACTAGGTACATTATAAGAATATTAAATAAACTTATGAAATTTTGTATTAAGTTTATGAATTTATAATTTTCATGACAAACTATTAGACTCATCAAAAATGCATTATTTATAATGTCAAAATATTAATAGTTATATCAAAAATATAAATCGTAATGTCATAATAAAAAATACAATGTCCAAGAATTCATAATAATGTCACAGTAGGTACATTAGTATCAGTAGTCATTATTAAGAGCGTTTATACCTTATGAGTGGCAACGTCGCAATTTAGTGTCATATTTCGTGGTTTTCAATTTTCAACCGCGGTACTCCGAAGAAGAAGACGGAAGGTACAGGTCGAAGACCCGCAGACACTGCTGGTTCTGACGAGGCGTGTTCGCTGGTTGGTAGGTTGTGTCGTATGATATCTTACCCTGGTATATCCACACGGCGATGTCGCTGAGCACCTGGCGGTACTCCGACAGGTCGAAGACCCGCAGACACTGCTGGTTCTGACGAGGCGTGTTCGCTGGTTGGTAGGTTGTGTCGTATGATATCTTACCCTGGTATATCCACACGGCGATGTCGCTGAGCACCTGGCGGTACTCCGACAGGTCGAAGACCCGCAGACACTGCTGGTTCTGACGAGGCGTGTTCGCTGGTTGGTAGGTTGTGTCGTATGATATCTTACCCTGGTATATCCACACGGCGATGTCGCTGAACACCTGGCGGTACTCCGACAGGTCGAAGACCCGCAGACACTGCTGGTTCTGACGAGGCGTGTTCGCTGGTTGGTAGGTTGTGTCGTATGATATCTTACCCTGGTACGAGTATATCCACACGGCGATGTCGCTGAGCACCTGGCGGTACTCCGACAGGTCGAAGACCCGCAGACACTGCTGGTTCTGACGAGGCGTGTTCGCTGGTTGGTAGGTTGTGTCGTATGATATCTTACCCTGGTATATCCACACGGCGATGTCGCTGAGCACCTGGCGGTACTCCGACAGGTCGAAGACCCGCAGACACTGCTGGTTCTGACGAGGCGTGTTCGCTGGTTGGTAGGTTGTGTCGTATGATATCTTACCCTGGTATATCCACACGGCGATGTCGCTGAGCACCTGGCGGTACTCCGACAGGTCGAAGACCCGCAGACACTGCTGGTTCTGACGAGGCGTGTTCGCTGGTTGGTAGGTTGTGTCGTATGATATCTTACCCTGGTATATCCACACGGCGATGTCGCTGAGCACCTGGCGGTACTCCGACAGGTCGAAGATCCGCAGACACTGCTGGTTCTGACGAGGCGTGTTCGCTGATTGGTAGATTGTGTCACCGCTGTATTGGCGGAGGTTGTTTAGGAGTCTGCAGGAAGAAAAAAGAACTAATTTACTTTCCATTGAGACAAATGAACGATGAATTCAACTGAATTTCATGTCGGCTATTGCCTTCGTCGAAGGGTTTTACCCTGCAATAGGACACTGCGCGCTTTTATTAATAATATTGCCATCGCTGGCATCCAGCGCACTTTTTCACTTGTCGCCTTTGACGGTTGTGTTCAAAATGTTATCATTTACTAAGGGCCCACTTACTTGCACGTTTAGTCGGGTTAAATGAATAATTAATGAACCTTTTGTAAACTCGGAGTTAAGTAATTAACATTGTAACTCGTATTACGCGTTGCGCCACTAAATTGTAACACTGGGTTAGTTTTATTTTATTTATTTATTAGGGAAAACAAACAATTACACATTAAGAAAAACAGAAAGATAGGATACAGAAATGATACAAATGTGAAATCAACCACGTTCTCCACGCCTGGCCTGATATTGGTGTTTTTTGAGTTGGGAACATTGCAGTTCAATCGACGAAACATAAAATAGACTTGCCATATCTCTATGCCCTTTTTTTTGAGGGTGGGAAGTCATCAAATAACTTCTCAGACTTTTACTGACTAAAACCCTCCCGTGTTCCTTCAGTGACCTGTGCCAGGGGCCACGGTAACCCTTTCGGACTTTCTCGCAACCCTGGCAGGCATCGGCCCTAGCGGACCCCGTCATTGATGCTGACATCTCTGTGAGGCGCGCGTGGAACACAATGCGCTGTCGACCCGGGTCTGGTCCTTATCGGACGTCGAGCTGGTCATTGTTCGCCATCCACAAGCCCGCGCTTATGGTGGCTTGGAATCGGCCTAGGATTCCCGACGCCCAGGGCGTCTGTCTCCTGCGGCGGCTAGGGGCGTGAGGGCGCAAATTTTGCCTCTCCCTCACGCGTTCCACCTCCTCCTTCGCGAGCATTACTGCTTCGCAGAAGGTGACAGCTTCCCAAGCCCTCTCGCTCCGTACCATGGCCTGGACCAAGGCCGGACGCGAGAGATCGCCACCGCCAATCGCCTCCACGAGGACACGGCGGTGCTCCGCCCAAGCCGGGCAGACCTCCACCGTATGCTCCACCGTGTCCTCCGGGCGATCCACACAATGGTGACACCCGGGCGTTTCCTCCCGCCTTATCCGGAACAGGAACCTCCCTAAACAACCGTGTCCGGTGAGGACCTGCATCAGACGGAAGGTGAGGACGCCGCGCCGTGGCGACTATCTAGCCATTCCTCAAAGAGGGGACTTATCGCCGCAATTGTGGAGTGCTAGATAGGGACTTATTAAAATTTTGTAGAGATCGCAGAAAGCGATAAGGCCGCCCATTGTATGTTTTGTAGTTTCAAATACATTTTTTCTGTTGTTATTTTTTGTCTGGTGTACAATAAAATATATATAAATAAATATTTGTGCCCAGACAAAAATTATTGCTCACACGTAGCCAAATACCAGAAAGATAGATATTGCTGCTTTTTTCGTCAAGAAATCGCATAGCGTCGAGCGAAACTGTGGGTAATTTACATGTGATAACCATTTTTGAGTTTCGCACATTCAATAAAATGACCATTTAATGCTTAACTTACCTCAGCATATTAGCGAGCCACAAAGCGTTATATTCGACGCTTTCCGCGCGTTTCTTAAGCGTTTTCTTGACGGCTGTCCTGACTGCTTTCATGAGTTGATGCATCTTTGGTTCGTCATCTACATGGTCCATATGTCGCAGCATCATGAAGAGAATGTATGCAGGCAAACCGGGGAGGAGAGTTACCGCAGTTTTGGGCTTTATGTCTGTAGAACAAAGGTTGATTTTTGTTTGTATGAGTCATAGTTTTGATTATCTTTATAAATAAAAAAAATACAGGTGTTAATTTTAGCCAAAAGCTCTGGTTGGCAGAGTCCGGCACTATCTACTTGATAAATCCGGAATCATATATGGAAAAACTATTTTACAAAAAAAAAAAAACAACCGACTTAAAAAAACCACTACAAAGTGAAAAATAACATTAGTTTCGGAAGTCGGTGTCTTTGGTTTTGTATCTTCGTGTTTTGCCTCCGACTTCCGAAACTAATGTTATTTTTTCACTATGTAGTGGTTTTTTAAAGTCGATTGTTTTTTTTTATATAAAAGTTTTTCTTCTCTCAGTTGATTGATTGATATTTCATGAAATAGTTATTCAATAGGGTAACATTTGAATGTCGCAAGCTATCCTGGCGCTTCCCCATAACTGAGAGCAAGCTACTTTGGCATTTGCGTAAATAATGAAGAATGCTATGTGTGTCTGGAATGCATTAATAAATCCTGCGTTAAAACATAAATTTTATTCGGACTTTATTTCTTTTTTGTCGATTTTATTGAATAAGTCAGTGAATGTGCTCTTTATTTTTGTTAAAAATTCAGCAGCACAAAGTATTGTGAACATACGTATAATACATACATAAGTTATAACGGTTCCCCGCACTTGGAATATCTCCAGTATTGTGTGCGCGTTTACAAACATTTAAAGTCACATACACAAACAGCCAGACCCGGAACTACTAAGTACTTGTAGGTCATACAAATATTTGTTCCGTGCGGGAATCGAAGCCGCGTCACCGTGCCGTCGTATTTGTATCTGGCTGGTTTTGTTAACATTAAATAGATGTCATTTAAAAAAAGAAAAATAAAGAGCAAAAAATATTTCCCGCAATTTTTTTACATTTTTCTGTCCGCCTATATGAGTGAAATCTAACGAAGAAATTCGATACATTTGAAGTTTTGTTACAAACATGGGAAAAACGCGTCACAAGCCGCGAAAAAAATATGTAACGTTTATGGACTTAAGAGCGTTTATACCTTATGAGTGGCAACGTCGCAATTTAGTGTCATATTTCGTGGTTATCCATTTTTATCATTTAATCGGAGCTATATTTTAAAAATCTGTTTAATTAACTTTTTAGAATTACGTGAAAGTGTTTAAAAAGTAAGTAACCGTAATGCTTACAGTTATTTTACAATGAAAATAACGCCCCGCAAGTTTCCAATGTATTATTTGCATATAAATAGAACTGTAAACGCAACGATTTCTTACCTTTTACACAGTTTTCACATAATTCTAAAAAGTTAATTATATAGATTTTTAAAATATAGCTCCGATTACATGATAAAAATTGAAAACCATGAAATATGACACTAAATTGCGACGTTGCCACTCATAAGGTATAAACGCTCTTAACGCAGTGTCGGTAAGAGTATCACAAAGTTGGTTCAAGCGTTTTCAGTTCGGGAATTTTGATGTCAAAGATGCAGCTCGCTCTGGTCGCCCTGTTACGGACAAAGGCGATGACATTTTTGAAAAGTGGAACTAAATTATTATGTTAGTAGTTACGACGTCGCTGAAGAGTTAGGGGTTGATCACAAAACAGTTTAGACCCAATTGAAAAAAATTGGGTAAACAAAAAAGCTCGGTATTACGGTGCCACACGAGCTCTTATTCTTGAATTTGTATAAAATACGAAATAACTTTTTCCGCGACCTAATATTAAAATTAACCATATATTGTAGGCAGAGATTTAATACTCAATACTTTATTGCATTCCATATGTATTACATAACACAGTTAAAGATCAATATGGACCCTGTCATGCACAGCAACATTAGGAGAGAGGAAGAGGGCTAATTCAATACTTTTATAAATTATTAGATGTGTTTAATTGGGTGTATTTATGTATGTATAATTACTTAAATAGACTGATATATTGGGTGTATAATTATGATGCATAATTACGTATATATTATTCGGTTTGTGTACTTATATAGATATAGTTTAGTAGTTATTTTAATTTTATGTATTGCATAAGAATAATGTACATGTAATTATTATGAAATTCTAAGAGTATTTTTAATTATTAGATATTAAATTATGTTATTATTAATATCTAATAATTAAAATACTCTAAGAATTTAGAAACAACAGTCACGGGAGAGTCTCGAACCTTTGGGTACTGACGTGGTTACTGTCGCATTCATCACAAAAACTTACCGGAGATAAGTTTCTTAATAATAAGCCCTTCATCTTGTATCTTGTACTCGAACATGCCGAGGTATTCGCGCTCCTTCTTGCGCGTCACCGCCGCCATTTCTAGCGTCATTGACGCGTTTGGTGGAGCCGTTGAGTCTGTGGAGAAAAACATGAAATATCATATCATAACTTTAAACTAATGGTGCCGATTCTCTTGTCACAAAATTCTCTAAACTAGACTAAAAATCACCAAAATTTCGTTTATTCCTGTCAAACGACGATTTCCCATTCTGAAATTGACTAAAGTGACACAACTTAACCAAATTTTAGTTTGACAGCACTAAGATGGCACTGAGATTATAATTTAGTGAAAATGGCAATTTTGCTATTCTGAATTTTACGTTTTTCACCAAAAATTTTGATTGTCGTAACTAAATCTGCCTGTTTTTAATCGCGATTAAAAAGGTGTGGAATAAAATTAGTTGTCATGAACTAAAATTCACACCAACACCTCGACTTCAGATGCAAAAACAGTACTGTATCTTTTTTTCTTTTCTTTTGCTTATATCTCGAAAACGGTGTGTCCTATCGCAAAAATAATGAAAATTTCGACCCCCTTTATGAGACCCCGGAACATCTAAAATCCAACGTGTTGGTAAAAAAAAAATTTTTTTTTCATATTTTCCATACAAAAAGTTAAAAATTCCATACAAAACATGTCGAGGCTGCAAAATAATGCGCACTCTGGCTCAAAAAAAAAATCACGTGGTACGGCAAACAAGTATCACGTGGAGTCGCAATTGCCAAATTTCATTATAAATGTGTCAAAATTATTTTTAAAATTAGAGATTTTATTTTGCAGAATAGCGTTAAGATTCTCATAGCCAAAAGTAAGGAATTTTAGTGATAGTTTAGTTAGTTTAGTTCGGTGTACAACAGAATCGGCACCAATATCTGTACATCGACTGTGAACTGGCAACCGGAAATATCTCATATTTTGGAAATGTTCACATTTTGATGCAGTTTTATACCATTTTTTTTAGATTAGAAGGACGTGCAGTGTTATATGTGTTATTAATTACGTACATAATTCAAATATTTAAAAGCTACGTGTTTTTTATGCTATTTATTCGGCGTAAACAAGTATTTTCTTCATCCTGTTAAGTTGTCAAAATTGAGATAGTACGCACGGCTACAGATCAAGCTATATTTTCCAGTATAAGCTGATCTCGCATTGTATAGGATTTCCTTACAATGAGAGGTCAGTGTAAACTGGTATTTTATAGCTTGATGTGTAGCCCTGTGTACCAGTTACCAGTTCACAGTCGATATGATGGTGAATTGCAAAAGATGTAGACCTATTCGTAATGTATGAACATCCTATGTACCGTGTTTCTGGCAAGTAAAGAAGAATAGTCATTTGGTGACCCAGGCCCGACACGAAAGAGACATATCCCAGTTCTTTTGTTATATTAAGCGTAACAAAAATATGTAGTTTTTATATTCAATATCAGTGACTAACATTTAAATATATTGCTTTGTTTTTTCTTCAGGCGCAGTATGAAAAAGTTATTTTTCGTCCACTTGTACAGTCAGCGTCAAGATGTGGGTACCCCCCTTCAAAGTTAACTTTAATACAACTGGGGTACCCAATTGACGCAGCCCACCGTACTAGTATACCTATTTGGATTTGGGCTCAAACGTCCTGATAGTCCTACTTATCGCACTTCGTATCTACATTCAATTCATATATTCGTAAAAACTATAATGATAAATGATTTTATTTCTGTAAGTAGGTTTGAACAAACACTTTTACACGTCAATCGTATTTTTTTTTAACTAGATAACTTTTCTACCTGACTACTCTGAGAAGAAAGGCCGAAACAAACTCAGAGGTCAGTCTCTTTTGAAGTCCAGACAAAATCTTGGTCAGAATATGTGAAGGCTATGTAGATCGGTGTCTGAAATGGTCTTTTGCGGAAAGAACCACACAGATTGAGTGGACCTGTCCAGTCAGTGCACGCAATTGTCAGCAATCGTGCAGCTCAACTTAGACTTAAGGAGCTCAACGATTCGACGAACAATACTAAAGAAAGGACATTTGAGTAGGCCGCAAAAATTACTCAAAATACTTATGTGATGTACGATCCCATCATTGAAGGTACCTAGTTCTTCTAATATAGAATATTACTGTACATGTTATCACGGGAAGAGGACATAAGGGTGACGGTAAGGGGATAAGGAGTCATGCACATGTAATTAGTGTTACTTTTTATCTGGTATGGGCTAGACATCAAAATGATTTTCGGTACAGAGCTTGAAAATGGTACCTAGTATAGGCAGTTTAAAGGAAAGCCCCTCTGTCGTATCCACTTTGTATAATAAGAATACCATTTATAATGTCATCCATCCCATTCCTTTCCACTGTTCCTAGCTATTGGTTGCACGGACTAACGCGTTATGACTTGCGAGGGATAGTATAGGCAAAATATTTAAGCATTTCGCTTAAGAGCGTTTATACCTTATGAGTGGCAACATCGCAATTTAGCGTCATATTTCGTGGTTTTTAATTTTTATCATTTAATCGGAGCTATATTTTAAAAATCTGTTTAATTAACTTTTTAGAATTACGTAAAAGTGTTTAAAAAGTAAGTAAACGTAATGCTTACAGTTATTTTACAATGAAAATAACGCCCTGCAAGTTTCCAATGTATTATTTGCATATAAATAGAACTGTAAACGCAACGATTTCTTACCTTTTACACAGTTTTCACATAATTCTAAAAAGTTAATTAAACAGATTTTTTAAATATAGCTCAGATTAAATGATAAAAATTGAAAACCACGAAATATGACACTAAATTGCGACGTTGCCACTCATATGGTGTAAACGCTCTTAAATATAAATAGCTCTTTAGATTCATAACGTTTGTATAAAGTAAGTGTGTATTTACCATTATTATCAAGTATATCGTTGACATCTTCGATGCCGCATTCCTTTAGCTTGTTGACCAGCAGTCGAATTTGATTCTTGTACCGACGACAGCTTTCTGATAATTTATCTATCCGTTCCTGTTGAGTGAAATAATAATTATACAACGTGTAACGTAATTAACGCAAGAACTCATACACCCCATTAGAGTATTGAGTTAAAAGCATAATACAATGACCAAAACATTTTTTTTTAAGCTAACTATTATTATTAAGAAAATCGTATTGAACTTAGCATTATTTTATGCATTTAAAATTGAGTCTTATTGCCTTGAAATAAGATTTAATTTTCTTTGGCTCAATCTGCGGTCAGTATTGCAAAATAAATATTTTTTGAAAAAATACCTATATTAATAGTTACTGAAATTCAGTAGTCAATTATGAGCAAACTACTTTCAGGGCCTGCGTTTATTCTGTTACACCTTGTTTATTTTTTTTAAGATTATGTTTTTGACGAACAAAAACTTTAATAATTATGTCAATATAACAAAATCAAAAAACATTTATCTCTCGTTATTCTTAAAGACTTGACACTGACATGGAGCCACTGCTGCAAGAGCGAACGAGAACGAAGACGTTAATCGTTTTGTTATTATTTATCTAGATTTTACTATTACGAATACTAAAAACAAACCCAGTATATTAAAACACTAAAGCACGATAGGTGCTTGATACATCAACATAATCAGCCTATAATGTTCCCACTGCTGGGACACAGGCCACCACTCTGTGAGAGGGAGGGGACCGTAATCCACCACGCGAGCCCAGTTGGTTGGTTGATGTCATGTCTTCGATTTTTTGGTTCTAGAACATGCCGGTCCTCACGATGTTTTCCTTCACCGGTTTGAGAGCAGTGGTGATGAAATAATTTACATATTCGAATCCACGACCTACAACTCTGACTTAATTGCTTGATACATCATTTCTGCAAAGTAACAAGTTAGCGATTTTGGAAGATAACAATAAATAATCGTAGTCTTAAGTAAGTGGGTAAAATTGCAATATTGTTCGTCTTGTAATTTCATTTACCTTTTTGTTGTTAATCTTAAGTTTAGGAAGTATTTTGGCAGAATTTCAAAATGCTTTTAGTCTTCAGTTTTATTCCGTTTATTTATTTTCATACATATAAGTAAATACATTTTTAAATATTTTTATAAAAAACATTTAAAAATATAAAAATAGTAGTCCGCCGGTATCGGGAGCAGGGTCCAAGCTACCGGTGGTTAGGGCTCCAGAGACAGGAACCTTCTCACGATACGAGCCGTATCGAGGAGCACTGCGGCCTTCTGAATCAGGCCCTTGATCCAACCGCCTAACGAGAGCTCCGAGAGATGTTGATCGAAGCTTTCGGCCATCAGGCCATTGGCCGATACGACAATCGGCACAATGACAGCCGAGCTCACATTACACATGTCAACAACCTCGTGTGCTAAGTCGAGATATTTAATTTGTTTCTCTTTCTCAGCTTTCACGAGGTTCTCGTCATGTGAAATGGTAACATCGATAATCATTGTGCGGCGCGCTAATCGATCTATCACCACTATATCAGGCGTATTGGCGACAATAGTCCTGTCAGTAATGATTCTAATGATAGACCGATCCCAGTACAACGTGACTTGGTCATTGTCGAGAACTGGGTCGGGCGCATACTTGTAATACGGTACCTCAGTATCCACAAGTTTATATTTTAAAGCAAGTTGCTTGTGAATAATCCTTAGTTTTATTATTATTATGTGCTAACACATATTTCTGAGATTGCTGGTTATCCTGTAATTGGTGGGCTATTGTTACCTTTAGTACTTAAGATATATTTATACACAGAATATGTTGGTGTGACCTTAATAAATAAATAAATATTATATTAAATAGGACTAATATTCACCTGTAATGCCAAGCTTTCAGCTGCCAGCCTGATGATCTCATTCTGCGCAAATTCTTGGGTCTTATTCTTAGGTTCAGCGCTCAGATCTGAACTGAGTATCCTACAACAATAAACTATGTTTAAGTATTCAATATAGTAAGATAGTTTTAATTTATAATTAATACAATAGTAATTTTAAAAAGTTTGGAAAATCCAAAAGTGCACGCCTCATAACGCGCATTTGTTTTAATAAAATAATAAATCGTTTAATTGATTTGTAATATAAAAAATAAAAATATACATGTATGCAAGGAAAGTTCTTATATATTTGTATGTGTGTATTATCATAGTGAATTTTAAAAAAAGCTACATAAACTAGGCTACTAATATGAAATACGGCACCAGTTCACCGAATTCTGGAACGAATAAAAAAGCCCGGTCTCGATATATCAATCTTCTCGGGAGTTATCGTTGGTAATGGACTGCATCAATTGGGTACCCCAGTTGTATTAGAACTAACATTGAAGGGGGGTACCCGCATCGTGACTCTGACAAAATTAGCGTACAGACACCAGGATGTCCACGTAATATTTTTTTCGAAACCTTTTTTTTTTTGAAAGTAGCAACATAAAATGATTTTTATAAAATAAGAGATGGTTTAATTTAAGTGTTTTCTCGATGTAAGTACATCTACTCATATTATTGTATAAGTGCAATATAGTTGTGATAGCGGCATTTGAAGATCACAAAATTGCTTGACCTTGACGAGTCGGGAGTAAAGCACTACCTCAACCGGTTCGCGTAATGAGGCGTGCAAAATATATATTTTGGAAATCAAGTTGATGAAGAAAAATTGCCCATTTCTAGATGTAGTTCGCCACGGAGAAAAATTATTTTTATAAAATGATGTTACAATGTTAGTACATTTATTAAATACTTATGTTAGGTCTACATACAAGAATACACTACAGAAGGTATACATTTTATTTGATTAAACATGAATGTTTTGAGCTGACCAATCCCGTCCGATCAAGAAAGGTTAGAAGAGATAATAATACTTTTATTGTAGCTTATCTTTTCGAAATATTATCGCAAACACCCTGTTCTGTTTCTATTTAAATATCACCTTCATCTTTAAAACACTAATCTTTCCTAATGGTAAACTGTTTTCTTCATTTTCCTTTGTGAAAATATTTCAACATCAACAGAATATAATGTTCCCACTGCTGGTACACAGGCCTCCCCTCGGTGAGAGGGAGTGGGCCGTAATCCACCACGCGGGCGCAGTGCGGGTTGGTAGATGTCACACGTCTTCGAATTTTTGGTTCTAGGACATGCGCCGGTTTCCTCACGATGTTTTCCCTCACCGTTTTGCTGTCGTTTTTTAAATAATTTACACAAAGTAAAGCGCCTGCCTGGGTTCGAACCTACGACCTACAACTCGTAAGTCGCGGCCGATACCACTGGGCCACCACTGCTCTCTACATAAGAGTGTGGAAACATTTAACACTACTAAATAATCGTCTGTGTTACGTCTTGTCTGTTCAAGAATACACGATGTATAGTCTGTTCCAAAAGCGTCTGATGATCAACAAATCCTGTCCTGGTTAAATTCTTACGTCATCACTCAATATAGATAATTAGTAACATATTTCATATTTATGTCTCACCACTTTTTCCAATATTTATTGCTTAAATAACATTATTAAATAGTATTTTTTTTTTTACTTTGCATCACACTAGTAATTTCTCCTGTATTGTGGGTGCGTTTACAAACATTTAATAAACTCACATACACAAACAGCCAGACGCCGAACAACTATTTGTAAGTCATATAAATATTTGTTCCGTGCGGAACTCGAACCCGCGACACGCAGCGCAGCAGTCAATCGCTTAACCACCGCGACAACCGTGCCGTCAAAATTGATTGAAATTATTGAAATGTCATCGATGAAATTAAGGTTATAAAATTAACCTCCATTGTCAAGTAAAAAACATCTTTAGGGTGATTTCAAATCAGAGTTTAAGTATTCAAATAACCAAATCAATGTGTAAGCGACGCTAAAAATTGGCTTGTACAGGAACGTTTTCTGATACATTAAGTTTACATTTTCATTCGATATTTTTCGAACAGAGCATAAGTAGCCGGTTACCTAAATACTATCTTTGTCCATTTTACCAACCATACAAAAACTCACACCGTGATTTTTGAAAGATTGATCTAGTTTTACGAAAAATAAACAGCAATTCAAATCACATGACTCAAACTCAAAGCATTTATTTCAAATAAACCAATTACAGGCACTTTTGAATTGTCAAGGGGTCGGTCAGTCAGAAATATGAAGCTAGTTGCCCATTCCAAAGCGTAGTAGGTACCTATGGAGAAGAACGGACAAGAAACTCCATGGACACTCTTTTAAATCAAAATATTGTTACAAAAAAGTGGTTACATCATTCATGTTGTAATTATACATGTGAGAACGATGTAGAAAGATGTGCACGTTAAAAGCGTCCGTAATAAAAAGATAAAAACAATTAAGGAATTAAAATAAGCCGTGGCAGCTAAGAAATGACCAGTGCCTACTGACGGCGCCCGTTCACGAACATGACGAATGGATCAGCACCATTCAGCTCAACCATTTTGAAGGGAACTCAATGATCCAATATACAACATGATAATGACCCGGCTAAGCAGTCAAAAACACAGCTACTTTTGTATTTTTAATACTAACGAGGATTAATATGGATGAGTATGAAGTGTAAACAATATCACTTAATAAAATACATTTATTTGAATAACATAAAATCAAACGTTATACTCTTTAAGCTTAAACATAATGATATAAAGGTCAAATTGATAACTTATAAACTAAAAACATATAATTTTTAAAACTGTTAGTGTCAAATGTACGATAGCGTGTGTGCAAGTAGATGCAATGTACTTCGTCGAGTCGTTATAACAATATCTTCGGAACTCCACTTGAATGTTTGTATAATCTTCGCCACTGAAATGTAGATTTTATAACTAAACATAAATTCAGAATCTTAGGTAATTATCAAGTTTTGGAAAAAGAACTCAAAGTCATAACATGATAAAGTTCACATTTGATTGTAACCAAACTTCGGTTGGGACTTTTCAATCGGCCACTCAAAAATCAACTAGACTGCATGACGCTAAAGTTGATAATTGAGTATGTATCAATGAATCTTTATTATTTCAGATTCTGAATTCAAGTACAGACAATGGATTTTGCTGATTAAACTAAAGGTCAGCCGAAACATACAGAGTTGGGAATAAAGCTCTGGCCACACTGAGGCGCAGTCACGACTGTGCGTGTCGATTGTTTTAATGATTAGGAAGTTACGCGGCTATTCGCGCCAGTTTGAACACCTGCACAAGTTAGTTGCCACAATCAAAAACCATTCAAAATATAATAAGTAAATGCCATCTCGCGGGTTTACCTAGAAGGTTGTCGGCTGCTTAACCAAAGCTCAAATACTTAAAAACTAGGTGACTACACGTTAAGGGTCCTCCTTTGGGGTACGGACCTCGGCTTAGGGCGTTGCTGAGGGCATTTGCTACAATCGGTGCTGTCCCATAAAATATCCCGCACGTGATACGCTCCAGATTAGCCAGAGCTTAAAACTAAAGTGATGTGTCTGAATGAAGATGAGATAATATGTTAATTAACTAGTTGCCCTGGTTCTGTTATGTACCAACCATACTTTAGATAACGTTCAAGTTCATACCTATAACCTGGCCACTATCAAACTAAAGAATAACGAAACCACTTAAAAGCATCTTAGAAGACCGTTGTACAGTATAGTCGGTGCATATCAAAATCAATGCCTTAGATATAAATATAACTTAAAAATAAAAGTTACTAAAATCTAAAACCCAGCTACGACAAAAACTACAACTACAAAACGAGCGAGCCTTACAGTAGTCTGACATCTCGCCGTGGTAATAAGCAAAACATTAGCATTATATCCTAAAAAAAAATTATTCTGGTATTATTTGAAATGATTATTTGAGGTTAAGCGCACAGCTGATGCGTTCACATTCTCTATTTCCCTTTCTCGTCACACGCACGCAACTGTTGGCTGACAGTACCAACCTCTCGGAAAATGGGTTGGTACCATCTGAAGGCCAACTCTACCACCGCACGCGCCAAATCAAATAGCGCGCGCTTCTCCGGCTTCCTGTTACACACTTCCGTCGCATTTCACGAAATCATTCCCACATATTCTCAGACTAAGGAAAAGAAGAATAGACATGACATACCTACGAAAAAAACGTGCATACCTAAAATGTGAGTCTGGCACAAAGATGGCGGCTTGCGGTAGAGCTGCGCGCATTATAATATCAAAATTTTCTTCAAAACACTGAAAGAAACAAGTTGCTATGACAACTGATGTACTTGTTGGCTGTGACAAAACATGGCGACCGGCCGCAGTGAGATATTTTGTAGATAATGTTGCAATTTTTGGTAATGATAAGACTACTGTTGTCCTTTTTTTACATATGATTACCCTCATAAGTTAAAAAGAGATGCCGATATGTCAGTAACTATGCCGTCGAAATACATCACATTCCTATAACTACTGTTCGTTATGCCGAGTCCTTTCTTTTCCTTAGTCTGAGCACATATTGCAGAAAAGCGAGAGGAAAGATATTATACATCAAAAGTTTTAAAGAAGACATAACAGACAGACAAATTTAAATGCCGGTCACACTCGCACGTCCTGTAATGAAGGCATGAAACAAACAGTTTACTTGTGATTTTTAATTTGTCTGTTTTGGTGTCTTGTTAGTTGTTTTTGTCGTAGTTGGGTTCGAGTTTTTATTAACTTTTATTTGTTTTTATTTAAATTATTTTGGATTTTGGGACCATTGAGGGTAGGTACTTACCCACTTCTTTGATTTGAGAAAATTCAACAGTAAAATTTGGGGTTTTGTGTGTATATATAATTATAGATAAGCATTATATTTTCAGAAAGTACGATATATTAACCTTATTTTTTTTCCACAACACTTTTCTTCCGCTATAACCTGCCATGTTAGCCATTTTTTGTGACGTCACATAACCTATAACCCGCGGACGATCAAGACGCTTCCAGCGATACCTCTTTTGTCAAATTATGATAAGAACTTTAGTAGTTATGAGTGAACAGATGAACATACATACATACATACATAACGGTCAAAATCATAACACTCCTTTGTGCTTCGCCGTAGTCGGGTAATTAGCAAAGCTCACAAATGTAACAAAAATATTATTTACAGAAAATTAATGAATTATAATAAAATGTACTCACTTCTGATATTTCTCATTTTCTTCTCGTAGCTTCTCGATCTCAGATTTTGACTTAGATATATGTTCTGAATAGAATTTCTTCTCCGCTATTAATTCTTCTTGTAGTTGCCTGTAAATAGAAATAATATACAGGGTCAAATTAAATTAGCTAACGAAACTCTACAGCTGTGATGGTTATCGATATCTAAACAGAATAAACTAAAAATTAAAAAGATTTGATGTTTTCTTTTAGGGGTCAACAACCGCTTGTAGTATTGTTACTTGAAGTATGGGTTGAGAAAATATGTTTTATCGTGTTTAGATATCTATAACAATCACGTCTGTGAAGTTTACACACAAAAAACATCAAATTAATATCTTTTTTGTTTTATTGTGTTAAGATATCGGTACCCATTACGTCTGCGGGGTTTCGCTAGCTAATTTAATTTGACCCTGAATTGTCATGTATGGAATTGAATAATTAGAATTAGACAGATTAATGGCCTATTCTGCACAGTAAGGATCAGATCGGTCCAGAAAACCTGACATCCAGTCTTACCAAAGGGTATCGTATCACCCAGTAACTGGTTTGTGGGGGGTCAGATAGGCTGTCGCTCCTTGTAAAATGTTGGTATTCAGATGCGTCCGGTTAGACTGGAAGTGAAGTTAGTACGAAGAGCAGTTTGATGTCAGTGCCGATGTATGTACAATTTTGCACTTTTTGATACACTAATGATACAATGTATTTTCCAATGTTTTGTCTCTTTCTGTCACTTTATAATGTAAGAAAATGCATTATAAAGTGACAGAGAAAAGAATCAGGGATGTAACCCGCATGTTTCGACTCATGTTGAGAGTCATCTCAACATCTCTCTTCCTTGAATTTGTATATATATATATATTTATGTAAGTATATAGTATAGTAAATAGTATGTATGTGTATAGGGACTTATTTATGTATTTGTGTACGTTGTTTTTTTATCATTGTTAAACATCGCTCAAAATCAATCCTTTCCTTTCCTTTCAATTAAAGCACCTGCTATCTAATCTCTTCACCACCCTTGGTTGACTGGTAGAGAATGCCTAAGGCATTAAGTCCACCTTTGTACCTTTTGTGCGAAAAGTTTAAATAAATAAATTTCTGTTTAATCTCCTATTAAAGGTTAATTTAGATTACCTGTTAATTCCCTTTTGAGCTTCATAAGCCGTCGCCAATTCACCATCTTCGTTGATAATATCGACGTCCGACCCGTAGTTTGATGTGGCGAGCGACTTTAAGTTCACCGTCTGTTGGAGTAGAGTTTTATATTGAATGTATGTATGTTTGTAGGAAGTTTTAGGTTGGTAGGTTATTTAGTACAGTGAACTATGATCTGTTCCGAAAGCATCTGATGAAAATGTAAACAAGTGGACCATAAAAGGTACCTATAGAACCCAATTTGTAGTGCCACTTACAATTTTATTTAGGTTTGAATATTGAATACAAAAACTTGAAATTCTAAATTTAAACCACCTTAAATATATTTTTCATCTGACAGTCGAGGTTAGGATGATTTTTGAATCACTGACAATTTAACACTTTGCGGGACACCAAACAATACTATTGAGTCTCGTTCAATGTCCTCCAACCGATTAATAATGATATTCAATCAATTGTTGAAAAAAGTAGTGAGATATAAATAATAAATGATTTTATTTTTGTAAGTAGGTTTGTACAAACACTTTTACATGTCAATCATATTTTTTAAACTACATGAGGTCGGCATTTCCTACCTGACTACTCTGAGAAGAAAGGCCGAAACAAACTCAGAGGTCACAGTCTCTTTATAAGTCTAGACAAAATCTTGGTCAGATCACGTGAAGACTATGTAGATCGGTGTCTGAAATTGTCTTTTGGGGAAAGAACCACACGAATTGGGTGGACCTGTACAGTCAGTGCACGCATTTGTCAGTAATCGTGCAGCTCAACTCAGAACTAAAGGAGCTCAATGATTCGACGAACAATACCAAAGAAAGGACATTTGGGTAGGCCGCATAAATTACTCAAACTGCCAGATCATGATTAAAACTAACTGAGAAAAAAACAAAAAAATCACTGACCCACATAGTCCTCACATTCACAATAATTAAAATAATATTATAATTCTTTACAAAGTAGGCAGATACTCTATAAAGTTGCAACCTGCTAAATATGTACAAATTAATGTGCTACTAATTCCATTTATTGAGTGATTGAGTAAGAATTGAAACTGAACAGGGTTTGTTTACAATTTCATCAAATAATTTTGGAACAGACTTTACTTTGAGAGTAATAAATGTTGTGATATTATTTGATAATTATTTACAAGTCGGACTTAGGGGTTTTATTAGTAACAAAATTAAATAATTTTAGAGGGTCTAATTAATTGGATATTTAAAAAAAATAAAATCATGTGTTTTTGAAGCCCATAATAAGTAAAAGAATCATGTACTTTTTTTGTTAACTACGGAATAAAGAAAGTATGTACCATGCAGTGACAGCAACAGAAAGCATGGAAAAATAAAATCGTAAATAATAATACATAAAGAAAAAAAAATATGGCCTCAATTTTCGTCGATTTAAAATTTTAGTTTTTACCCAGTTTTGTTCATTTAAATTGATGCACGAAATATACCCATTTTTAAACACGAAATTATTAAAAAAAAACAATGGTTAACTATGCATCTAAGACAAGCATTTGTTTATAAAACATTGATCACTACATTCATGTTTAGTACTCACAACACTTTTCAGAGCTTGGAACCAAGGTTTCTGCGTTGCAATAAGAAAAATAGATTTATTATAGAGAATACAAACAATGCTAGAATAAGTAGGTGTGAAGATGACCGCTTTTGCCATGTTAAATAATTTTTATTCGTAACGACTGGATTACGAATAAAAATTATTTAACATGGCAACAGCGGTCATCGGCACACCTACTTATTCTAGCATTTTTTATTAAAAAAACTGAAATAAAGTCCGTTTACGGCCTGAATCAATATAATAGGTCGGGAAGAAATATTTTTTGTATTGATTTTTTTGGATTGAAATCTATTTGGCTGTACTGTTTGTACAGGCTTTGATACCATTCAATAGACTGCATAAAAGAAAAATACAAAGTAAAAACGATTTCCCGCGTTTTTTAACTGTTTTTCTGGCCGCCAAAATGAGTGGAATCAAACGAAGAAATTCGATACATTTTGAAGTTTTATTAAAAAAAAAATTATAATGTTATTATATTATTACAAAAAAGGGACAAATGCGACAAGCAGCGATAATTATTTGTGACGTTGATGGACTTAACGCTGTGTCAGAAAGTTGCACTGTTACAGAGGAAGTAAGTATATGCCATTTTTAAAAAAGTAGAGCCAGTTATTAGTAATTATGACATAGCTGAAGAGTTAGGGTTTGACCACAAAACAATTTTGACCCATTTGAAAAAAGTCTGGGTATACAAAAAAAGCTCAATATCTGGGTTCCACACGAGCTGTTAGTCTTGAATTTGTATCTAAAATACGATAGAACTTTTGCCCGACCTAATATATCTTCAACATGTTTTGTTCAATAACATCTAAAACAAAAGTCATTTATTCAAACTAGGCTGAGAATCAGCACTTTTTGAACGTCATAAACATAACGGAAATCCATATAGTTTGGGTTCCTACGGCGAGATATTAGGGAAAGGGCAATGACCGCTATAGCCATGATAAAACGCGATAGCTGTGCGTACCTATATAGGTACTGTTCGGGCTCTTTAGCCCGCTTGCACCTCAAATCACTAAACATATTTAGCGCTAAACGAATTTAAATCATCAAACACGAAGCATTTATTTAAATTAAACCATTTACACGCACTTTTGAATTGTCAACTATTTCATCGTTTTGTTTATATCAATTGTTTGAGGACGACTGAGACAGAATGATGTTTTAAATATGTTTAGTAATTATTGGTGCCAGTGGGTCGAAGCCTACTACTGATGACAGTTTTTCTTTTATACAAAAATAACTTTTATAATTAAATGCAATAAAAACAAAAAAAATATTATTTGTACAATCCAAGAACACACTATTATTACATGGGATTTATAACATAACCGGCAAAAGTTGACTGTGATGCACAACTCTGCCTACTCCTTCGCGAAACGCAGGCGTGATATTTTAGTAACTTCACCATAAATGAACCTCACCTGAACCTCTTTCCGACAAAAGTAGTAATTACTTCTATGTACCGGCTGGTCTATATACAGCTGTTTCGATATTTTCACTCCAGTCAAAGGTAGTGCCATTTTGACACTTTTTAGCACTTGTGACTTTAAATAACACTTATGGCCTGTTTTATCACCTGTGGATATGTTCCAGTTAATTAAGCTGACAGATGGTTTTACACCAAATTCTGATCCTCTTTTTTATTTATCTGGTACGTACATACATACGAGTACATAGACTAATTTGTCAAATGTATATTAAATTTGGACACTTTGATGCTGGAACTTTAAACTATACTTATATAAAATTGAACAAATAACACATTGAAGTAACAAAATGTAATTTTTGTACTATTTAACATTAGTCACTGGAAAAAACACTTGATTCTGTAGACAACTTGTTTTCTGTAGAGCAGTCATATTGAGTTGGTTAGTAACGCGAATAAATCGTATCAATCAAAAGCAACATATTTAACTACGTTGAAAAAAAACCGGACTCGGGATAATCCCCATATTATGTGTGTAAAAGCACCACTAGTATTCAAGAAACAATATAATTATCCTGAAACGAATAGATTTTCTTACGATATCACTTTTAATAAACAAGAAATGATTTCAAAATAAACAGAGTGCTTTCTATGTCCGCTTGTTACGAAAATAATGTGTCAGTTTTGATCAACAACAAATACATGATGTTACGAAAAGGTAAAATATTTGGGTTTCATACTAATGTTTTCATTCGGTTTTGCTTGTCAATTCAGATTATTTTATAATCGCTGGAAAGCCCGTGTAAGTTGCATTTTCTCGATTGTTTTTCAATTCTCCTTTATATCGATTTCTAATGAAATTAGAGTTAAACATCACGCCTGTATCTTCGGAAGTTCTAAGTAGAAGTGTATTTTACACCCACCTTTTGCCAGTAATAAGTCTTATGTCTGGGCGAGCCTATTGCCTTTAACCGGGCACAACATACGACCAGACAGCTATTAATAAAGTATTCAAAACGTAATAACATGTTGGCTGAACTGGGAATCGAACCCAGGGCCGCACCCTTGCGCGGGCTTGCGGACGGCGAGCAATGGGTAGCTCGTCGTCCGATAAGGACCAGGCCCGGGTCGACGGCGCGTTGTGTTCCACGCGCGCCTCAAAGAGATGTCAGCATCAATGACAGGGTCCGCTAGGGCCGATGCCTGCCAGGGTTGCGGGAAAGACCGAAAGGGTTACCGTGGCCCCTGGCACAGGCAACTGAAGGATCACGGGTAGGTTTTAGTCAGTAAGAGTCTGACATGCCTGACATGCCCTCCCGGTCCGCTCAGAGCGGGAGAAGTTATTTGATGATTTCCTAACCTCAAAAAAAAAGAGCCGCACCCTTAGCAGTCGCGTTCACGACCGCTAGACCGACGAGGTATACCAAACAAGAAAAATGACATTTATCGAATAAAAAGTTATCCCGTTATGTGCACCAACGGACAGACAGGGAGACGATGCGCTTCTTACTATAGATATTTCTGTGACACGAGCAAACAGCTCAGTTATTGTTATCATTCCTTATCACAGTGACAACCAGAACACTTTTTAGATAACTACGTCCAACGTGACGTATGTCTACATAGCCTGTATTTTGTAAATACACTAATAGAATGATGTGAAAATTCTTTTTGATTTTTTTATTATTTATTTCATATGGTTTGCTCTTGACTCTAGTCTAGGTCAGTGGTGACAGAGACAGAGTGGACGGTGGAGTGAGCTTACCCAGAAGAAGAATGTTCACTCTCACTTTGAACAGATTAGGGTTGTATGCGTTGATATAATGACAAAGAAGGACCAAAATTGTTTGAGGACAACCAAGTTTACTTCAGGCGGGATCGAAGTCAAAAGCGGTGCTATCAATTAATATGTAAAACAGGCTGCTTCGCCACCTCCGGATAAGTGCTGGTTTATCTATCTGGCAGATGTCTGGTACGTCATCCAGAGACTTAGATGTTTTCATTTTAAGTTTTCTACCTAAATATATATGATAGCTTAACACTCTTGTTTTCTTGGACAGGGTAGGCCGAAGTGTACAGTCGCCACCATATCAGGTTATACGAAGCTGTCAAATTTCTCCAAATGATTTTAAACCATAAAATGTAGAAGTTTAAGTTCAAAATCGAAAGAGAAAATTTGACAGTTTGTGGTAACTTGACCTACTGTGGTGTACATCCACATTGCTAATTATGTTTTCTCTTGTAGTCAATAATAGGATAGAAAGCGAGCCCATTACTTTTGAAAATTCATGTTTTCGTAATAACAATTTGTCGGCACGAGGATCCAAGCCAGGTCCCATGGACCTCATAGTCAGCTGTCGCTTTTGCAACCACTAGACCAGCCGGTAAATCAGGATAAATAAAACTACTTTATAACATACCTGGTTGGTTAGAACACTCTTCAGTTGTACACACTCGTCTCTTCGTCTGTCTAGTTCTTTCTGCATCACGTTCATTTGTTCTAGAAGATAAAATATGTATTACATATTTAACTTAACATAGCGATCAATAATGGCCAACCTATTTAGCCTTCAACTTTAAATTCTATCTGGAGTTTAATTTTCGCTTAATTTTTCTTGTTTTTCAAGCTTTGTGATTACTTCTGTATCACGGATGTATTAAAGAATAAACAGGGTTTTTTTTATATTAATTGGCGAAACTTAAAAGAAGATATGGGTATCATCATATAAATGCAATATTTTTTTTTTTTTTTTGTAACACGTACTCAAGATCTCAAAATATTTAAATCAGAATCTATCTAAAGAACACAAACGCTGTGCTGAAATCTATTCCATGGGAATTTCTATTTCTCCTAGTCCAACGCTTAACGCGATGCCAGCTCAAACATAGCATGAGTTTTATGCCAGCTCAAACATGGCATGAGTTTTATGCCAGCTCAAACATGGCATGAGTTTTATGCCAGCTCAGACATGGCATGAGTTTTATGCCAGCTCAGACATGGCAGAGTTTTATGCCAGCTCAGACATTGCAGAGTTTTATGCCAGCTCAGACATGGCAGAGTTTTATGCCAGCTCAGACATGGCAGAGTTTTATGCCAGCTCAGACATTGCAGAGTTTTATGCCAGCTCAGACATGGCAGAGTTTTATGCCAGCTCAGACATGGCAGAGTTTTATGCCAGCTCAGACATTGCAGAGTTTTATGCCAGCTCAGACATGGCATGAGTTTTATGCCAGCTCAGACATTGCAGAGTTTTATGCCAGCTCAGACATGGCATGAGTTTTATGCCAGCTCAGACATGGCAGAGTTTTATGCCAGCTCAGACATGGCATGAGTTTTTCTCTATTATAATATTACTTACCTATAACTTCTTTGGAGACCAGCATGGTGTCTCCAGCAGCTCGCAGCCTGTCCAGGTGTTCTCGTAACTTCTTGTTCTCAATTTCTAGCTCTTCTAGTTTGTAGCGATCTATGTTCGGGTTTGTGGGTGGCGATGAATGACGGTCTGGTGGAAAAGGAAATAAAATTTGTGATTAACAGAACGCATAATCAGTAGACCTGGATGAGACACGTACAGACCACGGAAGCATGGCACAAAAGAGAGAAAAAAGGGAAAAAGAGGAGGCCTATACTCAGCAGTGGGGGGAAAAAGGCTGCCAATGAGTGTGATGATGACGATGATGATGATTATGATGGTGGTGATGATGATTATGATGACGATGATGATTACAATGATGATGGTGGTGAAGGTGATGATTATGATGGTGATGATGATTATGATGATGAATATGATTATAATGATGATGGTGGTGATTATGATGATGATGATAATAATCAGTAATGATGTATGTGTGTGTGTGTGATATGTGATGTGTAGTCGGGAAAGCCGACTATCCAGCCATATTTTGTCGGCGATTTTCGGCAACTAGTCGGTAAAAAGCGGCGACTAGTTGGCTTTTTACTTTATTCATATTTCTATGCAAAAAAATAGGGTGATACAAATGAAATCGTAAGTTTTATTGTCATATTTTCATGAAATAAATTTATTCGCAGCAAATATAATTTATAAGCCGTAATATTTTTTTTAATTTCGCCTGCTATGTTCTCGGATTCCCCTGATGATTAACAGATAATAATTATTAAAATTCTTTGCAATCTGGATCACCTCTCATAACAGTAAATCATGCTAATGGTTTGTTGCAGACATGACATTTGACAACAACTTAATTTGATTGGAATTCGGAATAGGATGCTGTGAGAGACATTACAATGTATGTTAAAGATTCTTGATGGTTTAATTTTATACTTTTTTGCATTACTCGAGTACTTTTGGATAAATTTATTTCGTGTCTCGGACTAAAACGGAGGCCCTAATAATAACGTTCAAGCCCTCAATTTATTTCATTTTTTTTTTCTTTTGGCGCGTAGCCAACTTCGGTACTAACACCGCCATATTGTTTTTTCAATACATTTTGCAAAACATTGCACAAATGTTTACCAACAGCGCCCCTCCATCAACGTCATTTGAGCGCCAAAAGAGCCTTTCAGCATTAGACAAATATAGCTCGATTTTAATCGTTTGTCAACTTTTTAAGTAGTTTTTGAGTTTATCAATTACATACAAAAAATCAAATATTTCCTCTATACCATATTAGTTCAAACTAGAATATTATTAGTTGTAACCAATACATTACGTATCAAACAACACCATGCAACCTGGCGTTGGTAGAACTAACCACTAAAGACAGAGAAATTTTGTATAATCTTACTCATAATCCTCTCCTCAAGATCTGTAGACCTCTTCTGTGTCCTCGAAAGTTCACTCTGAAGTGCTGATATCCTGTTCCTCATGCGGAGTACCAGACCCGCATCCGCCACCTATATACAGAAATAAAAGAAAACATGATTTAGTGTAATTTTGGACTATGGAAGAGCAGTTTTTTTTTGTTCAAAATTATAGGTTTCGAAGTCGAAAGGATAGGTTGCAACATCCCTCTTTGTTCAGGGCATTTTGCCAATCGTTTTACACGTGCAGCCTATGGGTCAAACATACGATAAAATCGTATGACACTGCGTGTTCTCTACAATAATGCCTTCAGGGCGCTGATGAAACTGCCTCGTTACTGTAGCGCGTCAGGTATGTTTGCCACCATTATTCGCAAGAGAGTTGTGTCCCTGATGCGCCGTACACGAGGCAGTTCAAACCGCTACCTTCAGCTGTTCGCATGGAGGACGGATCTGGATCCGGATTGCCCAATAATGCGGCGCTGGACCTGGCTGCATATTGAGCATACCGGATCCAAACCTAAATTTAGACTAAGATGAAACATATATTAGTGTATTTAAATATTTTTGTTATTGTAAAATTGTAATTTATTAATTATTTTTGATTAACTTTAATTTAATTGTAATTTTGTGGCCATATCTAAACCATAATCACACATCAAAAATCCCAGTTTAGATTTGTGATTATGGTTTAGTTATGGCCACAAAATAAAAAATAAAACATGCCCGAGAAAGTTTGATTATTTCTCCCGGGAGTGCTCTAAATAAATATAAAATTTTCTCTTGTATTTGTGTGCGTGACTCTTCAAAAACTCACATACAAGAAAAATTGTGATAGCCCTCTTAATGAGTACGTTTGCATTCTAATCTTAGTTCCAATCTGTAAAAAATACCTCTAATTTGCCTTGAGAATCGGCCTTCTGGAATCGCTCGTGATTTTATATAATAAATCTCTTAAATGTCATAATGTAAAATGTCAATAACACTTTGCTCGACACGGAATACAAACCCAGAGCCTTACGTTCAGAAGTTGCGCTTGCGAACACTAGACTCACGACGACACTTTTAGAAAAGCTTGTTGTTGTTGATAAATAAAAGTGCTTTATTAAGGGGGAAGGCCAGGTAGCCCACGAAATTAAGGGGGAGCGTCAGGAACCCGCGAAATTCAAATTTTCTTACGTTTTTTGCAATTTGACAGAGTCCGGTTGTACGTTGAACAAAATATGATTCGCGACCGTCATTAAAATGATCAATACAGCCCTCTAAGTTCATAATATAATCCTATTGAATGACAATTTCATAAAATATCAATATTATCAATAGGATTTTATGAACTTACGAGGGTTGCTCCACAAAATGCAACTTCTGTGTGGATGCACATAATATATATTACATTACTACATTGATATTAATAGTAAATTACTGCAGCGGCCAGCAAAAGAGGCATTGATGGACGAACTAAAGTTACATGCTCTGTGGGACGAACGTGTAAATGTGGGCCGAGGCGAAGCCGAGGCACACATACGTAAGTCCATCAATGCCTAGTTGTGGCCAAGGCTTGTATAGTACTTTTCTCAAATAATGCGGGGAGATTAAAATACAATTACTTTTCAAAATCAATGACGAACAACAATAATTTTTCCTGCGTTCATTTGTTTTTTTTTTCCATAAAGAGCTTTCTATTTGCAAGCCAGTTCGGAATTTAAATAAAACCTTTGATAAGTTACCTCCTTGGTTGCCATGTTTCGGAGTAAAAGATCGTTCTACTTTAAAATTACACGATATATATTTTATTTATTAATTTTTTAAAAAAACGTTGCCCCACACTAGGAATGTCTCCTGTATCGTGAGTGCGTTTACAAACATTTAAAACTCACATACACAAACAGCCAGACCCGGAACAACTACTTGCAGGTCATACAAATAGGTATTTGTTCCGTGCGGGGATCGAACCCGCGACACGTAACGCAGCAGTCGATCGCTTAACCACTGCGCCAACCGTGTCGTCATGCGTTTACTATGTAATTTATTTGGCCGCTAAACCACGACAGATATGGATTTTCATACAACTTTTGCCGGCCGCTGCTCGCATGTATTTGGCCAGTACAGCAATTTAGATTTATTTCGAAGAAGGTTGTCAAAATAATGCTCAAATTTCCAAGCATGTTTGAGAAAAATAATTTACCCATTGAATGTACTGAATTATAGTTATTTATGATACAAGTGCGGTAAGTTGGTTTTTACAAACGAGTAGACGAATGTAAGCCCGAGACGAAGGCGAGGGCTTACCATAGTCACGAGTTTGTAAATACCAATTTCCGCGCGTGTGTCATACAACGTTTTTCAACACATTTGCGAGAAAACAGTACAATAGGTAATGAAACAAACTTTTGTTTATAAAAATATCAGTCAGAAAGTCGCAACAATAACAATCTTTGACGTTTCTAATATGAAAATGGCGCCATTTACAAATGGCGCTACGTGCGCGTGGTGAAAATTTGAATCGCAAAAAGTCGAATCGCAATAGTGGAGTCGAAAAGCATCTTTTGTCTCATTTTCTCTTTAATACTAAAGTGAGATAAACATATTGAGCAAAAGCACTTCCAATGAGGTTCGATCATTCAGCTTATTTTTATTCTCGTAATTTGAAACTCCTTGGTGGAATTCTTATATATTTTTTTATTGTAATTAAAAAAAAACCGTAAAGAATACGCACGGCGCTATAAAACGAAGAAGGCGGTAAAACATGTACTTAGGTGAGAGTACCTATTTTACCGCCCGTTCCGTTGTATGGTGCGTAATTTTTAACTTTCGAACAATGTATACAGGCTTCATAAATGCATTTTTTGAGCAAATGTGTTGAAAATATCATTTATCACCATTGGATTTATCAGTAGACAATAAACATGGGCGGTGACTTACCGGTTGTGTTGGTCCATTGTGTGTACCTGCCGACCAGTTGACAGCCTCCAGCGCCGGTCGAGTGCTCTCCACAGATCTGACTGAACCATAGCCATAGTCCTATGACAATGAATATAATTTAATAAGCAATATGAATAAAAACAAACGCATTGATATATTCACAAAATCTTATTAAAGATAAGTAAAAATAAATATGGAATTCTGAAGTCCATTTGATGTTATCCGTCGTAATGAAAAGATAACTAATTAATTACAAATAACTATATAAACTAACCAAACAAAAATATAAAATATAATAACCTAAACTAACTAAAACTATTAACAAATTAAAATATGGCGTCGAAAAATTCCTCTGCATCGCTGTCGACTGGTAAAGTACCCAAGAGACTGGCGAAATTAATAAAATTAATAACATAAAACATAACAGTTTTTAATACAGACTAGCTCCTACCCGCGAGTTCATCCGCGTGCTATTTCTTATTTTATCATAAAATTAAACCAATAAACCTCCTATACTATAGCTTTTCACAAGTGAAAGAAAAAGATGAGATGAGATGAGAAGAAGCGAATCAGTAGTTCTGATGATTACACCCTACATTCACAAACACCTCTTTATTATAATAGTCTAGATATATAACTAGGCTGAGAATCAGCATTTTTTTAACGTCAATACAATTACAAACTTAAAAAAAAATATTTTAAACTCATATGATTGATTGTTGTTAATTGATAAATTACAACAACAGCAAACGTCCTTTTCGGGTAACCACTGAAAATCAGCGCTGTGCTGTGGGTCTCCCATAGCACAGCATCATGCTGGGTGGAAGCCTTCTTGTCACAGTCATGACGTGCAGCTGTCGACGATTTCTGTTTGGTGCTCGTGATTAGAGATCTCTTTGTTATTTTTACATTTCTTTTCTTAATTATTAGAGCTAATTAGTTTCTTGGTATGCACGTGTTTCTGTGACAAATAAATCAATTTTTCTTTCTTTCTTTATTTTCTTTCAAACAATTACAACAACAGTTCACACGAGGTTTCCTGATCAGGTTTTTTAGAATCCGTAAGCAAGTTTCAGATTATTAAGATAGACGCCGTTCTCCCGATGGAATGCAAATCGGCAAAAACGAAGAACTTCCCATTAACTCCTATAGGGGTCAAAAACGAAGACCTTCCCTTTAACCCCTATAGGGGTCAAAAACGAAGAACTTCCTCTAACCCTTATAGGGGTCAAACACAAAGAACTTCCCCTTAACCCCTATAGGGGTCAAAAACAAAGAACTTCCCCTTAACCCCTATAGGGGTCAAAAACGAAGAACTTCCCCTTAACCCCTATAGGGGTCAAAAACGAAGAACTTCCCTTTAACCCTTATAGGGGTCAAAAACGAAGAACTTCCCCATAACCCCTATAGGGGTCAAAAACGAAGAACTGCCCCTTAACCCCTATAGGGGTCAAAAACTAAGAACTTCCCCTTAACCCCTATAGGGGTCAAAAATTCTTCCTTAGTGCTCACTTTCGTTATATTTGGAACGCTTTTGGAAAATTTTATCGTTCTAGACCCAACGGTTTAGCCTGTGCGTTCTCTGAATTAATTTAAGATTTCTATTATGTAGATGTCAAAGTTTTGTCCTATCTTTTTACACCCAGAATCCATTAAATTTTGGAACTCCAAGGAACGTTTGTGACTCGGTGAGCGACCAGGTCTGAGCTCCCTAAGTTAGGACGGGCATGTCGATGAGTTTGCGCTTCAGGGAGATCGGCAGATCACTCTTCACTAGCGTCTTCATGGACCAGCACCCTAATTACGTAAAACACTATCAATCACAATCTGAATAATTTTAAAGGATATTGGTAATCCATTTTTTTTTTTTAAACGTTGCCCCACACTAGGAATTTATTTCTCCTGTATCGTGGGTGCATTGCTTCATATGTTCGAAAATATTGTTTGCTCTACAACGTAAATAACGCAATGAATGTTCTTGAACTGTCAAAATTAAAGCCATTCCTACTATTAATTAGTGTGGTAGGCAATTAGCCCGCAGTAGCTTTCCAGACGTTTTCAATTCGGCGACCGATTTCTCTTTCCTGCCTGCGCGTCATACTGACGTCACGCAAATCCTGCATCGCGCAGGCAGAGTTTACCGCGCGACTAGCATAATATATACAACTTTCCGACATCAATCTTCGGGCAGTTGCCCACCAGACACGACACCCGTCTGGTCGGAGGATCCTCCCTTTTCTATGGAGGATTGAGTGAACTTTAGACTCTGTTCCTTGTACCTCTATAAAAGAAAGTAGCTGGCCTACGTGGATATACTCATTGACGTAATGTATTTCCTGTCCATCTACCTCGACTTAGTGCTGTTAGTCAAACTTAGGTTTCAGACCTGTTCATCGCAAGTCCCACCCTAAAGCTAGCCGTGCTCAGCTGGTCTGAAATTCGAGAGCTGTGGGGGCAAAAAGGACTAAATCGTCGGAAAAACGGAGGTTTGTCAGCGAGGGCTGGTTCGAGGTGGCCTGGGACAAGAGTTCCAGCAAGGCCTTGTCCCAGGAGTGCTTTCCGTTTGTTGGGACAGGTCAACTCAAAGCTGCAATGGCTTTTTCTTCAAAAATCCCTGTCACACATGGCCCTCCATTGTTAAACTCACATAAAATCCTAATAATATAATGTTCGGACATTATAACAGACCATGACCTCCGAGTTTATTTTTTTTAGGGATCAGTCGGCTAAGAACAGCGTTATCTAGTTTTAAAACATTGACCAACAAAATATAGACGTGTAAAAATGTCTTAAAAGATCTATATAGAGAAATAGAAATTTCATTTCATAAAAAAAAACACACTTACGTCTTCCACGGTGGTCTCTTGTTGCGATTTGTCACTGGCATCTGATAATGATCTCCTGTGCTCCTTGGGTGCAGGTTTACTGTGAGTAACATACAAGTTTTAATTCAGTAATTAGGTCTGCAGGAACTATAGACAAGTTAAGGTAATTTTTTATATTGTTGGTTCACAAATGCATATTATATTATCGGCTAACTCAAAAGTGGTAACCGCCATTTACAGATCATTTGCAAAACCGTTGACATTCCACATGCGAACTTAAGAGACATTTTAAAAATGTCTATAGCCAATAATATTTATGTCTAATGTCTCACAATTATACGAGTTGTATTCGATAAAACAACAGCGGCTAAAACTGATTGAGTACCAAACGTGGATTGATATACTCTCATAGATACAGTAAGCACCCGTTCAAGCACACCAAGTTTTAGGAAAAAACTGGCCAAGTGCAAGTTGGAATCGCTCACGAGGTGTTTCGTACCATAAGAACACCGAAAAAAACACGTTTCTTGTATGAAGACCCCCTTTAATATTTATTAAATTAATTATTAAAACCATACAATGTCAAGGATAAGGAAAACGTTAACTACTATCAAATACAATGTCAAGGATAAAAACCAAAATATATTATTAAAAGGAGTCCCTTTAGGCAAGGTTTTTAATTTAATTGTTATTAACTTTATTTTATTTTTACTATTTGTTGTTATAGCGACAGCAGTAGAAATACACATTCTGTGAAAATTTCAACTGTCTGCCTATTACGGTTCAAGAGATACAGCCCGCTGACAGACGGGCTTAGTAATAGGGTTCCGTTCGCACCCTTTGGGTACGAAACCCCAAAAAGTTTGACTTTGTCTCTGTGTGTGGGACAGTCTCTTTCGAATGTCTGTTCCAAACAAACCCTTTTCAGTGTTCAGGTTGAACGTATTCAATCAAATTAAAGCACTCAATTAGTACCGTATGTGGCACTACAAATTGGCATTCACAGGTACGTTTTCTGATCCATTTCATAACATTTTCATTATAGTATAGTTAAAATCTCGCTGCAGACTCGGTCATAAATCATTCGAGTGTTTCGCTCTCTTTCCCACTCACGGGCCTTATGGGCAGGCCACGCCCACACGTAGTCCTGTGTATTACTGCAGTGGATGACTGATATCGATAGTTTTATAAGTATATTTATAAATGGGTGATAGAAATAAATACACATTTTTTTTATTTTATCACCAAATTTACTACAAAGCATATTAAATATATAAACAAAAGAACGTATATATAAAACTAAAAATAGAAAATTAAAATTCTTCGTCTGAGTCATCATCGATAATGGCCTTGAGCGCGCGCAACTAGCGCACATCCCTACTCCGATTATGATTTATGACCAAGTCTGCAGTGAGATTTTAACTATACTATAGATACTTTTGGAACATGTTGGACCACAAAAGGGATGAATGAAAGGCATGCAGCTGAGATGAGAATACTAAGAGGGATGTGTGGTGTTACACGTTAATAAAAACCTGTGTTTCAGGCCATCCCCATACTAAGCGATATACAATAATACAATCCTTAATAAACTAGGTACTAAATACAAATAAAAGTTGCCAATTTAACAACTACATCATTATTGAAGTACTTCTAGAAGTCTTTCTGTGTCTGTGTAATCAAGTTTACCCAAATATTCGCGTATCTTCAGACTACAATGTTTGTAACCGGCACTGTAAATATTTAAGTATTCTATTGAGCTTATTATATAAATCGGGTCCTAAATAGACATAGAATCGGTTTACAAAGGCATGTCTAGTTTGAGGCTTTATGCAGACCAAATCTTTCCATCTCTTGTCAGAAGGTACTGGCTTGTAAGCGAGTTCAGCGTGCTGTATGTCGATTCTGTAAAATTGTGACCGTGAAGTGAACACTTAGGTGAAGTGAGCGTGGAGTGAGCTGTCAGTGTCATCCCACTGATGCTAGGGATTGACCAAGCATTACATTTACAATCATAATCGAGATTTTAATTATTTTTTTATGCTAATTCTGTTGATCATTTTATATTATTTCAAGGCTAGTATTTAAGTGGCTAAAATGACTATTTACGGGTTTTTTAAATAAAACAGCAATTCAGATACAAACTCAAATAAGTTCTTTTATTTTGATTTCCTAAACTAGTTTCCGACTGAATTTCTGTGTTGCTGTTTTATAAAAAAAAACAAATAATAATATTTACATACTTATATATTAGATTAGAAATAATATAAAATGATCAACAGAACTAACATTAAAAAAACATAATTAAAATCTCGATTATGATTGTAAATGTAATGCTTGGTCAATCCCTAGCTTCAGAGGGACGACACTGACAGCTCACTCCACGCTCACTTCACCTAAGTTTTCACGGTGAGATGGTTACAGAATCACAATGCTGCTCTAATATGATGTACTAATAAGATGACGACTCATAGTGTGGAAGGAAAAGACGATGTTGTTGCGCCAACAGCAAATAAATTGGGAGAAGGGGAGGAGAATGAATAATGACTTTTGGACCAGAACATAATGTGACAACTCGATATGCCGTATTAACGCCGGCTAGTGTAACTCACCTCTGCAAAGAGTCGATCCTCTCCTGCAACTCGTATTGCGCGGACAACAGCTTCTGTCGACTCTGTCTCTCTGCTTCTAATTCTGCGTTCAACGCCTTTTTCTCTTGTTCGTGTTGTTTGTCGCGTTCTGCGGAAGATGGAGGAAAATATATTATGTGATGTTACCGTTCCGTACCTTGCCACTTAGTTGTTTTAGGGTGATTAGCAGTGGTCTCCTTCTGCGAAACAGTTGTCTCGCAGAAGGAGGCTGCGGAAAGGGAGAGGGAGATCTCGTCCACCCGGCCCGCAGAAGGCGCACCGGGCGTCGGCGGAGGGCGGACAACACCCTCTTCCAGCCCCCCTAAATGGGTCCAGGGGCGACGGACTCGGGGACGTCCGTCGCCCCCCACACATCAGGACCCGAGGTGGACACCGGGGTGGTTTTTAGTCAGTAAGAGTCTGACCGACCCCGCCGCCCGCTCTGTTCTGTATATAAAATACTTTAACCGTTTTAACTTTAACCGCAAAAGTTCTGTATATAAAATACTTTAGTTATGCGATGTTTTTTTTTAGATTCGAGACCCTCTGCGAGCCAAAGTCAGTGAGTCCAAGGTCAAAACATGTTTTATTTTTTTTGCGAGGTCAGTCTTCTTACTTGAGCAGTCACCCAACATTACCGATCGTCTTCGATTGCGTTATGGAGAGAGACCTTATTGATTATTCATAACTAATTAAGTGCAGTTCTTATATAATGTGTGGCGCTGAAAGAGCGCTGAGCGCACTTTAAAAAAATAATGATACATTGTACCGCTTGCTTACCCATTTTCGCAAGTGGAACCATTTATGTTTCCGTCTTGCAGCTAGCTGGGATGCATTCATTTGTTTTTACAGCCTACAGTAAAGCATTTTTCTCATCTAGATTCTTGATGAAACCAATACATAATCATCAGATTATAATGTTCCCACTGCTGGGACACAGACCTCCTCTCTCTGAGAGGGAGTGGGCCGTATCCATCACGCGAGCCCAGTGCGGGTTTCTGGATGTCACATGTCTTCGATTTTTTAGTTCTAGGACATGCCGGTTTCCTCACGTTTAAAGAGCAGTGGTGATGAAATAAAATACACAAAGTAAAGCGTCTGCCTGGGTTCGAACCCACGACCGTAACTCGTAATTCGGAGCCGTTATCACTAGGCCCCGACTTATGATGAGTGCAGTGGTGCTCTCAAAAACAATACGATGTTACTTAACTGCTCTAGATCCCGTGGCGCAGCGGTTTTTGACGGTAGTTTGCTATTGGGAACGAGAGCTTCCCGCGGGTCATTAGCGGTTAAAAGTTTTTATGGTACCTGATTTATAGTACCTTTCCATAGCTGCGCTCGACTTTTGAACTCCTGCGACCACTCCACCAGACTATTGTCATAACCCTTGCTACTTTCATAGTGTTTGTTTGGTACGTCACTTATCACTTCGGAAACTAACATTTTGTTACTATCGTTTATTGCATTGCATACACTTTATTATTTTTTTGGTATTTGTTGGTCACTTTTCGGTGCAAGTGACCGAGTTAAAACTTGTTAATTGAAATACATACTATGCATTCCTGTTACGGCGGCAAAAAACATAAGTTTTATGAAAAAAATACTTGTCTATGCGTTAAAAGATAGCTAATATAGGTCTGACATACACAAACATTCATACCCAGAACAACTATTTATATACAATTATTTGTAGGACTCTTTAAAAGGCATATTCTCAGCTGTTTCGTCAATAAAGGCAAATCATGTAGAGGACTATATCAGAAATTAAGTAACAAGTTGTCACGCTTTATTGATCGTGTTTTCCAGTTATTCAATCAAACTTTCCCAGGCAAAATGTGTGTTTTTGTTGCAGTTTTAATCATGTTCTGGCAGTTTGAGTAGCTGATGCGGCCTACCCAAATGTCCTTTCTTTGGTATTGTTCGTCGAATCGTTGAGCTCCTTAAGTTCTGAGTTGAGCTACACGGGTACTGACAAATGCGTGCACTGACTGGACAGGTCCACTCAATCTGTGTGGTTCTTTCCTCAAAAGACCATTTCAGACACAAATCTACATGGTCCTCAAAGATTATTATAATATTATTCTAATTATTGTGAATGTGAGAACTATGTCGGTCATTGATTTATTTATATTTATTTTTGTATTTTTCTCAACGTAATCATGATCTGGCAGTTTGAGTAATTTATGCGGCCTACTCAAATGTCCTTTCTTTGGTATTGTTCGTCGAATCGTTGAGCTCCTTGAGTCTAAGTTGAGCTGCACGATTACTGACAATTGCGTGCACTGACTGGACAGGTCCACTCAATCTGTGTGGTTCTTTCCTCAAAAGACCATTGCAGACACCGATCTACATAGCTTTCACATGACCTGACCAAGATTTTGTCTGGACTTTAAAAGAGACTGTGACCTCTGAGTTTGTTTCGGCCTTTCTTCTCAGAGTAGTCAGATAGGAAACGCCGACCCCATCTAGTTTAAAAAAATATGATTGACGTGTAAAAGTGTTTGTTCAAACCTACTTACAGAAATAAAATCATTTATCATTAAAACCGGCCCAAATTTTTGGAAGAAAATCGATCACATGCCGTCCCACTCATCCATATTAACAGGTTAACAGAACTTCTCAATACTAAATATCTTTAATGCTTTACCAGAATGTCTACTTAGTTGGTAACTATTTAAATTAGATCATTATGGACCCTGTAGGGCACAGCAAAAGCGTAGAATCAAAATCAAATCAAACTCAAAAGTTATTTATTCAAACTAGGCTGTGAATCAGCACTTTTTGAACGTCAAAATTACATAAGACAGTCCCCCCAAAACGCCCGCCCTTCACCACTTCCTAGTGCTTTAGCTGGGAAGAAGAAGTGGCGCAACAAACTCCCCAGCGGCACTGCTGTCTGTTCAGTTAGAAGAACTAGGAGGTAGGAGAGAGGAAGCCCTGTTTTAGGACATAATTAAGTTGTTATTTTGGGAACAAGTTTTAACTTACATATAATCAAAGTAATAATACTTCCTTTTCTCGAGGTCGATTACATTAACACTTTAGATCAAAACCACTCAAACTTGGTTTTAATTTTTTTAAGGTTAAAAATATACAGGATTTTGCGCCCGAAAGGCATATCCTTCACGACTTTCTTATGCTAATTAGTGAAAAAAGTCGTTTAAGCAATTCCCTAGCAACTACTTAATATCATAACATTACGACACACATACACACACAAATCATCAAAGAACTTTAATACTCGAATATTACAGAATTACAGTAATTCACGAGCAACCAGCATATTGTTCGTCACATTATAGCAACAAATAAACAGTTTATTTTTCAAAAAACTTCACTCATTTCTAACGAATACGAAGCCCGTATATTTTTGCGCGTACACCAAAATATTAGCCAACACGACTGAATAGATGTCGATGGGACATGGAAGTAATTAATACTTTCGTTATCGATAATTATCAACGTGTTATCTAATATAATGTTTGGTTTTATCAATACATTTATCAACTCTGTTAAAGGATCGTAAATAAAAAATGTTTTGGAGTTTTTTGTCCTGCGGGGTAATCATGTACTACACTAACAGTCGAAATGGCTTCCATTTTGACAGTTCAACAGCATTCATTGCGTTATTTACGTTGTTGAGCAGACAATTTTTTCGAACATAAGAAGCAATGGACTAGCAATATCCTTCAAAATGATTCAGAGTGTGATAGATAGTGTGTTATGCAATTAGGGTGACGTTTTGTTGAAATTGATTAAAATCCATAATTTTGACATGCAAAATATGGATTTTCATCAATTTATAAAATGATTGTCCAGTAATCAATATAAGGAGCTTGGTGGCCCAGTGGTAACGGCCGCGACTAATGAGTTGCAGGTCGTAAGGTGGAACCCAGACAGGCGCTTTACTTTGTGTAAATTATTTCATCACCACTGAATTCAAAACGGTGAAGGAAAACATCGTGAGGAAACCGGCATGTTCTAGAACCAAAAATTCGAAGACATGTGACATCTACCAACCCGCACTGGGCCCGCGTGGTGGATTACGGTCCCCTCCCTCTCGCAGAGAGTAGGCCTGTGTCCCAGCAGTGGGAACATTATAGGCTGATTATGTATTGGTCTCATAAAGAATCTAGATGAGAAATAGTTATTTATCCAACATGTGAGGAAAGTTCGTTTTTCCTATGAGTTTTGATTTTGAGTCTTGAGCGAACGAAGGATTGAAAAACAGAATCACGAGCGCAGCGAGTGATTATAAATTTCAATCCTGAGTAAGCGAAAGACTCAACAAAACGTAGCAAATGAACTTGCTCACATGTTGCATACAAAACTTATCACCACTCCCAGCAAGAAAGTATTCAGTCGTCATAGGTGAATAAATTAAATAGTCACAAAGCAAATAATTAAAAATTCATCAATATTTTTTTTTTTTTTTTTAAATATCTTTAAACCTTAACATAACAAAATCAGGCAAGGTTAGTTTCTGAACGGGATCATTACTTTCCTCACTGTTCAAACAGTGAGGAAAAACCAACTTTCCTCACTGTTTTCGTAGAGGAAAGACACTTCTTTCGTGCGGGAGTGGTGAAAAATGCTTTACTGTAGGCTTTAAAAACAAATGAATGTATATCTTTGCACTTAAAATGAAGAAAAGAAACGCATTCCAGCTAGATGTAAGACAGAAACATACATTGCTCCACTTGCGTTTCTTACTATTTAGATTGTTTAATATAATTAACCTATGTTAAACAACATAAATAGTAACTATTTGAAGATTTTACAGTTGTAATACGTATGGAAAACTCTAGGAAAACGAAAAAATACAACGTGTCGTTTTGCATCCTCGTCAAATTTCAGGAGGCTGTTATGAAAGACATAAATAATCAAATAAAATTACGATACCTGCTCAATCATTCATACATACTTGTTTTTTTAGATATTTAAGTTTGACAGTATTTCAGAATACTCCACTTTCAAAGAACAGAATCGCACCGTTGCGTATGCGGTAGACAGTGCCGCAAGACTATGTCGCTGTGTGCGTGCGTTACATTTACAGGGCGGTATCACACGGGCCTAAAAGAAGGTGGTTAATCGTTTTTCATTGTTAATATTCTTAATATCTATGTAATCAATGCTTAAATTTCTTAGTCGGACTAAAGTGCGTCACAGTAATTATCATACAAACATTGAAGATAAAGTTTACTTACATGACGATACACTTTAAAACAAGCATAATTAGATCAAGGGTAAAATAACTGTGTTATTGGAGAATGTTTCTTTCGAATGCCTGAATAATGAGTAAACATCAAAGTGACACGTTGGTCTAGTGGTGTTGAGCCAATTGCGGCGATAAGTCCCCTCTTTGAGGGGGAAAGTCCGAGAGGGTTACCGTGGCCCCTGGCACAGGCAACTGAATGAACACGGGTGGGTTTAGCGGTTTAAGTTAGAGCGGGAGAGGGTATTAGATTTCATAAACACAAAAAAAGTGCTTGATAGACTTGAAATCAGAATCTTAGAAAAAATATCAAGTTTTAGTAACAAACGCAATGTCATAAATAATACAAAGTACACGACATAGTTCAGATTCCTTTTTTAATAATATCATCAGTACTTTTAATTATGCCTGATGCGAGCCTATTGCTTCACCCACAAAATCCAATAAAATCCATGACTGAACATTGATCTAGAAAATCGGTTTCAAACGAAAACGACCACGAATATATGGCGCTTTGCCCCAAAGTAAGATTTTAAGTGTCACAACTAATTCTAGTGTATTTGGAGGGGAATTAAATACTCCTTCTGTATAACTGTAATGTATGTGTGACGGCACAGTTGGCGCAGTGGTTAAGCGATTGACTGCTGCGCTGCGTGTCGAGGGTTCGATTACCGCACGGAACAAATATTTGTATGACCTACTAGTGGTTCCGGGTCTGGCTATTTGTGTTATGAGAGTTTAAATGCTTGTAAACGCACCCACAATACAGGAGAAACTCCTAGCGTGAGGCATCGTTTAAAAAAACTTAAAATTTTTATGGTGGAAGCCCGCAATTTCTATTAAAATTAGTTTAAAAAAAATAGAAAACGGATCTTAAAACTTACCTTCAATCGCCAGATCATAATGTTCCTTCACACTCTTCAACTCATTCTCCAGTTTTTCGCTCTCTCCCTCCCACGATACTCTGTCCTTCTTATACTGCTCTTCTATCGCCTTCTTCTCTTGTATCAGCTGTTTGTTGTTATCTCTTTCTTTCGCCAGCTCTTCTTGCAGAGAGGTGATTAGGTCGTTCTTGCTGAATATGTCCACTCGGAGTGTTTTTGCCTCTATTTCTACTAGTTTTAGGAGTTCTAATTTTGCTCTGTGGAAGAGAAAATTTATGATTTGAGAATATGTTAATTTTGGAGTAGACTGTGGATTTCGAACGTTAACACTGTTGGTATATGGTTCAGTTTTTATTGTTCTATATTTATTTTTGGTAGAGTTCTTTTTAATCCTATTCAAACTTGTTTCTTTCAGAAAAAAGACGGTAACCCGAACATTGGCGTATTATTTTTGTATAAAGATATTTTTTAACAGTGAAAGGCTTCTTTTTATCATTTATTAATTTATTACTGCTTTAACGAGTTTTTGTTGATGTAACTCTGATATAATATATGTTTTCTGTTTTTCCCATCTTCTCCCAGATTTAATACTTTCCTAATATAATAAGTCAATCATGTATGATGAGAAGTTCGTCTGCTTGAAAGAAACATACGAAGATGGTTTAAGTGTCAAACCAACTGCATATATGTTTCTTTTCAATTGAGATAAAATATGACCACCATTTTCTTCAAATCCAAAATTCGTGCCTTATTCTTCTCAATGGCATCCCCCAACCTCTGTTGTAGACTAATAACGTTATTCTCCAGTCCTTTGTTGCTACTTAGAAATTCCTATTATATGACTTACTTCAAATCCACAATCTGCGCCAACAGCGGCTCGATTCCCTTATTCTTCTCCCTGGCATCCCCCAGCCTCTGTTGTAGACTAATGACTTTATTCTCCAGTCCTTTGTTGCTACTTAGAAATTCCTATTATATGACTTACTTCAAATCCACAATCTGCGCCAACAGCGGCTCGATTCCCTTATTCTTCTCCCTGGCATCCCCCAGCTTCTGTTGTAGACTAATGACTTTATTCTCCAGTCCTTTGTTGCTACTTAGAAATTCCTATTATATGACTTACTTCAAATCCACAATCTGCGCCAACAACGGCTCGATTCCCTTATTCTTCTCCATGGCAACTCCCAGCCTCTGTTGTAGACTAATGATCTTGTTCTCAAGTCCTTTATTGAGCGACTTCACGTGATCTAAGCTGCGGGCCTCAATGCGGAGGCGCTTGTATTGGCGGCGGGCGAGGAAGCGACGGATCTGAGGGGGGATAAAGGTATTAAGAATAATTACAAACGTTACATGTTAGTCGCACTTATTGCCAGGAGCATCAGTTTTAAAATATTGACCAAAAAAATTACGTAATAAAGTGTCTTGGAAGATCTACTTAGAGAAATACATATCATTTCAACACAGACATTAGGAATTTCCTAGTGCATTTCACCTGTACCGAGAATGAAACTCAGGACCTGACGCTATTGTAGCAGGTCTCATATTACGAATGCGTACGCGCAAAAGGTAGAAACGTTCGTAGGCCGGAGTCGGTTTGCTACGCGCTTGGCTACGGCGTAGCTCGAGCACGTTCTGTAGTATGCTCATTTATCAAAAACTTGTTTGTGTCGCAAATTCAAACCCATATTTTTTTTTTTCTTTTTTACCTGATTGCGGCGAAACCAAAAAGAAGAGTAATGTTCTTATCACTTCGTTCATTTTGCTTGTCGCTAATTGCGTAGTTTGTATGATGTTGTTTTCCTTAGTTTCATTGCTTAATATACATAGAACAAAATGATTTACTTACAGAAGCTTGCGCAATGACAATCTGTCTCCTCTGCCTCGTGACACGTTTGCGCGCGAGGTAGCCGCGAACGTACCGTTGTATAGTGACGACCTGGGCAAATAACAAAATATTCAACTCCGGAAGTACTTCGGATATTATATCCACAGTTCCACAAGATGAAGACCATAAAAACCAAAAAAAAAAATGTAACCAGAAGAGATTAGTAATACAAAAGGATAGAGTTATATCTGCTTCAGCACGCGTAGCATGCCTACCATAGAAACGGGTTTTGTCGACGGAAGAATAGACAAAATGATAGATTGTAGAAAAACTTCTTTAAAAATCTGTCAACAGTCTGTCATTTTGACATGGTGGTCCTCCCACACGTGCTGGTGTTCGAGCAGGTTTCGGATGTATGCCATCCAAAAACTGCTGACATGGCAGATCCAACATACGGAAGAGATAGCTCGAAAATTACTATAAAATACAATAGTAAATACTAATACACAGATATACACGGTGACATTTGAATCACGGTTTTGCTATAACAAACGTTGTCCAGACCATGGTCTACAACCATTCTATAGCATCCAATAGAAAAAAAAACGTCATTGGTTTTAAAAAAAAAACACAAAAAAGGCAATGTTAAAAATGTCGAGATTATCGTTACGGCCTACAACACAGACACTGCGGCTGCGATCGCGTCTTGAATGCAATATCGCTACCGTGATGAGTACTTTGAAGTTACGGTTAATGTTTCAAACATTATTACACGTTTGAGCAACATAGGACTAATTTGAGAACTCCTAGATTAGATTGTTTTAATAACATATTTGATGCTGTAGAATGGTAGTAGACCATGGTCTGAACAACGTTTGTTCTAGCAAAACTGCGATTCAAATGTCACCGTGTATATATACATATAAACAAAATAAATCTTGATCAGGAGAAATAACGACCGGTAGAGGAGAAAACGACTCCAGCAACTCAGCGCTGGGATGTTTCGGCCAACTTCTGACGGATATGTTCACGTGCCTTCACTTTAAAACCATAAAGTTAGTGTTACTCACCGCTTTGACCTTCCTGCGGTCTCTATAAAGGTTCCTAGCCATGTAACCTCTGGCGTAGGCCTGTAACCCGGTGGCCAGACGACGTAACCTCTGGTACTTGAGTCTTGCGAGCCAGCCGCGGACGTTGCGCTGGATTTTGATGGCGGCGCGTTTGCGACGGATTTCTTGGGCTCGCCTGTTGGGTGAAAAAGATTTTTAAGAGAGTGTAGCGGTATCAACATCGCCACATGCAAATTACGCACCATCCTGACGTCTCGCAAAAATGGTTTTTTTATTTTTTTTTTTACTAATGATGGGTTTGCTCTTGACTCGAGTCTAGGTCAGTAGTGACAGAGACAGAGTCGACGATGGAGTGAGCTTACCCAGAAGAAACCTGTTCACTCTCATTTTGAAGAGATTAGGGTTGTAAGCGTTCGGAAACACAGATGCATCCTGCATCGCGCAAGCAGAGTTTACCGCGCAACTAGCATATGTACAACGTCCTATCTGGTTGGAGGATCCTCCCTTTTCTATGGGGGTATGTGTGAACAATAGAATAGAATAGAATAACGGTTATTTGGACACAGTTCGTTAAACACAAAATACAAATAATAAATCAAACGTGAAAATAATGTTTAACAACAATAGTGTGTGTCTCACGGCTGCGCCAAATAGGTTCATATATATATTCATATATACATATATACACCCTGTTCCTCGTACCTCTATAAGAGGTCATCATCATCTGTCTAGGCTTTATATAAGTCTAAGCCTGATTATAAGTATTTTACATGGAGCGACTGCCTATCTGACCTCCACAGCCCAGTTACTGGGTAATACGATACCCCTTGGTAAGACCGGTTCTCAGATTTTTCGGGCTTCTGACGGCCCGTAACGACTGTCAAAGATCCACGAATGACAGCCGGGAGCAACGGCTTAATGTGCATTCCGAGCCGCGGTCGGGACTTCATATGTAAAGAAGGTCACCCATCCACGGAGCAACCGCGGCAAGCGTAGCTTAACTTGATCGATCGACCCGTGCATCGTCTTCAAATATAATTATATAATTAATGTGTACAAAATATTGTAAAACATTTTAAAAGAGTAACGGTGGAGTTTCTTGGCCATTTTTCTCCATACGGAACTACCATTTGGAAGGGGCGACTACAATCAATTCTATTTATTGGTTAATCTTGACGTTCAAAAGTGCCTTTTATGTGATTATTTGAAATAAATTATTTGACTTTCAGTTTGACCGTCCGGCTGAAGTTGCTCAGTCACAAGATACAAACTGAAATGGTCATTTAGGGGGTTTTAAATCAGTTCAGGATAAGATACAATAGCGTGGAACAGTTGCACCAACTGCTCTCAAAACTGTGAAGGAAAACCTCATGAGGAAACCGGCATGTTCTAGAACCAAAAAAAAATCGAAGACATGTGATATCTACCAACCCGCACTGGGCCCGCGTAGTGGATTACGGCCCACTCACTCTCACAGAGAGGAGGCCAGCTGTGTCCCAGCAGTGGGAACATTATAAGCCGAATATGCTAAGCCTTTCTCAGAATCTGTTGTCACAGATAAAATTCCGCCTCTAGGACAGTGGCCAGTCTTTTTTACCATTTAATCAAATAATGCCTCACCTCCTGGCCAGGTAACCTCTGGCATGAGCCTGCAGCGCCCTCAACGCAGACATTATCCTCAGGTACTTCCGCCGCGCGATGAACCGACGCACACAACTTTGTACGCGCACGCAGTACTCGCGTTGTATGTCCGCACGGACCTTTTCTAAGTACGCCACCTGGTGAGGAGAAAATAAATTTTAAGAAGTTCAATATAAATAGCTTATTATTTTCCGAGTGACTAATAACTTAAAAGTTGACTAAATGTTTGCAACAAAAAAAAATAGAGTGGGTACCATATATAATGGGTTGGCAGCTAATAAGGAGTATCGTAATAAGTAATAGGTAGCATATTAATATATCAGTAATAAGCTCCGTTTTAATTTGTTACCAGGAGAAACTGGATGCAATCTGGTCTTTCGGGCACCCCGACTCGGACAGGTTAGGTTAGAAGGGGATGGGGAGGGTCGATAGACCCCGCCATCCCCTTCGTGGTTATTTTTTTATAAACCACCCAGAAGTAGGAGCCCCGCGAAGCGGGGCTCCGTCGACCAAGCCCTGCCATCGACCATGCATAGAATATTTTAATTAAGGTTTGGTTAGAACTGTGACAATTACGACAAACATGAACGCCCATTTTCTATTTTGTTTTCGCCATTAAGTTTCCGCTTAGATATTAATTCTGTTCCCAAAAGAAAAACTTGATGCTAGTTTAAATTAAAACGGAGCTTATTACTGATATATTAATATGCTACCTATTACTTATTACGATACTCCTTATTAGCTGCCAACCCATTATATATGGTACCAACTCAATTTTTTTTTTAAACCTATATTCATTTTACTTAGTTGCCGCATTAAATACATGCCAATATAAATTACATAACATTGTAGCGGTATCTACATCGCCACATGCGGGCTGCGCGTCATACTGACGTCACGCAAATCCTGCATCGCGCAAGCAGAGTTTACCGCGCGACTGGCATATATACAACTTCCCGACATCAATCATCGGGCAGTTGCCCACCAGACACGACACCCGTCTGGTCGGAGGATTCTCCCTTTTCTATGGAGGTATGAGTGAACTTTACACCCTGTTCCTCGTGCCTCTATAACATCAAGCCTGTATTTGGCGAAAGGGTAAGCTGAGGTTTATAGTGGACTAATATTTCAATAGCACGCACAGCATGATAGCCGTAGAAACGAAAGACAAAATGACAGAATCATTGTAGAAAGATTTCTACGAATCGATGTCATTGTGTGGTTAAATTTTAATATATCTACAATTCAATAAAAGTAACAAAATTTATAATAATCTCAATAATAAAAAAGGTTAACTTAAAACAAAAAAAAATGAATTTCAAATTATAGATCCAAACATTTCCATTAATAGTAATAGTAATAGTAATATTTATTTCTAAGTATATGGTACATTGAGATCTTAAATTAAACATTGATTCACATATACTACCATTGCTGGTGTAGAAAAATTAAATAAGCTAAGTGCATGCAAATCGTAGACATTACAATAAAAATTATAATAAATTAATATAATTGTTTTGAATTTATATATTTAATGATATGATACAATAATATTGATTTGGATTAATTGAATAGGATTATGTGTAATGTCAAGATATGAATTATTTTGTCAAACATGAAATACAAAACACGACAAAAAAAAAAAAAAAATAATTGCATGTCAAAAATATAAGTTCTACATAGTGTCAAAAATATTAATTATAATGTCAAAATACTAATAGCATAAAATATTAATTACAATGTCAAAATACTAATATCATAAAATATTAATTACAATGTCAAAAAGTATGATTTAAAAATTCATTAACGGAATAAAAACACATGTCTAAGAGCCAACTAAACATTTTACATTTGAATTTATTCATTGGTAACATTCTCAAGCCAGATGGTAGATTATTATAAATTTTTACTGTCATACAACTGGCATTTCTACTGTATAGTTGCAATCTCTGAGGAGGTACTAGCAATTTCCCAGCATTTTTTTTATTCAGTCTTTGGGAGACTTGTTCATTTAATAGGAATAAATGTGGGTGTTTTTTTACAAATAAACAAACCTCAAAAATATACAGGCACGGGAGTGGAAGAATTTTTAATTCTTTAAATAATGGCCTGCAATGGTCTAAATATTCTGCTCCGCTCATGGCTCTGATACATTTTTTTTGTACTTTTAATGCTCTGTCCACATCCACTGAATTACCCCATATCACTAGACCGTAACGCAATACTGATGAAACATACCCATGATATGCATTGAGGACAGTTTGTTTACTGGACACCAGTCTTAACTTACGTAGGGCATATACAAACTTATCAAGTTTGCTGCATACTCTTTCTACATGTTCCTTCCAGTTCAGTTTATTGTCAATTATTATACCTAAAAATAAAGCCGATGGTTCTGGTTGCAAAATTGTATTATCATGTCGAATTGTTGTTGGTGTTACCGACATGATGCATGTTTGAAATTGAACAATTTTGGTTTTATTAACATTAACATTAAGATTATTGTCCCCGAGCCATTTTATTACATTAATTAATTCAATGGTAGTATTAGTTTCCATGTCAGTTTTGTTGGAAGATTTTATAGTCAAAGTAGTGTCGTCAGCAAATTGGATACATTCATATTTTAAGCATTTTTTGAGGTCATTTATGTATAATATAAATAGTAGCGGACCCAGTACGCTTCCCTGTGGAACGCCAGATTTATGAATTTTTAATTCTGAGCTATATGTCGTCCTAGTGTTTTTTTCTATTTTAGAAATAACAGTTCTCTGTTGGCGTTCAGACAAATAGCTTTTAAGCCAATCATGCGCCTTGCCTCTTATTCCATATCTCTCTACTTTGTAGAGTAGTCGCTCATGTGAGACAAAATCAAATGCCTTGCTCATATCTAAGAATACCGATAAAGCAGACATCTTTTTATCCAGAGCTTCGGTAATTAGCTTTATTAATGAAAAACAGGCTAGAGTTGTTGAACAATTTTTCCTGAAACCAAACTGACTCTCTGCAATTAGATTATGTTTAGTTACAAAGCTATTTATTTTGTCATGCATTGCTTTTTCAAAATTTTTTGAAAAGATTGGGATCAGCGTAATGGGCCTATAATTACCCATATCAGTACAGGTACCTTTTTTGAATAATGGTTTAATTATAGACTCCTTTAATTTCGACGGAAAAACACCTTCTTCGAATGAGAGGTTTATTAAGTAGCTAAGTGGGGATGCTATAATTTTCGCGCTTAATTTAATTATTTTGGTGGTTATTTCGTCATATCCCGTAGAATTTGTATTGTTTAATGAATAAATTATTTTAATAATGTCAATTTCATTTACAGGAGTTAAAAATAAAGTATTTATGTTATTGTCAATGTCAATGTTGTGTACGTCATGATTATTATTTTTATTTTTTTGTGTCAGCTTGATGAAATAATTATTAAATTGGTTACATATGTCAACAGGATTATTAATTTTTGTGTCACTAATTATTAATTCATTTATGTAGTTATTATTATTAGATTTATTTAAGTTATTTTTTATGATTGTCCATGTCGCTTTACATTTATTCTTAGAATTATTGAAAAAATTGTTGTTGTTGATCTGCTGTGATTTTGATATGCATTTTTTTAAAATCTTAGTGTAATTGCGGTATTTTTTCTTGTGGTAACCTTTACTTATAGCATCGTGTTGATATGCGTAATATAAAGCTCTTTTTTTAATGCATGATATTTTTAAACCCGTACTGAGCCATTTGTTTTTTATGGGTTTATTGGTCCTTTTGACAAGTATTTCGGGAAAACATAATTTATAGAAGAGCGTGAATATGTCATGAAAAATATTAAATGCTTTTTTGCAGTCTGTCTCTTCGTACATTTCACCAAAACTTAAAGCTGCTAAGCAATCTAAAAATTTTGCTATGTTACTCTTATCGTAAGCTCTCTTCGTATCATACCAGAATTGTACAGTTTTTAATTTATTATTATTCATCTCTTCAAGGTAAAACGTTAATGATTGTCCAGTATCGTGATCAGAGAGAGCTAAATTATGTATATTGCATTTCAGATCAACTGCTGGGAGATTACTAGCTATTTGATCTATGCTAGTATTTTTCCTAGTAGGCATCCTAACATGTAGGGAAATATTAAAATTGTTCATTATTGATATTAATTCTTTAGAATATTTGTTATCTTTCAATATGTCTATGTTCCAATCTCCGCACAGAATAATATTTTTTTTAACTTTGCGAGTTAGATTGCGTAGTAATGATTCAAGATTTTTGAAAAATATAGACACATCAGAATCTGGAATTCTATATATGCACACTATAATTAAATTATGAGTCAATATTTCGACGCCACAGCATTCAAAGTAATATTCAATGGCCAGTTCATCAGTTATAGGTAACGGGCTAAAACTTAGATCTTTTTTTATTAAAACGCATGTTCCACCACGTTTCTTCCCGTGTCTTGAGTAACTGGCAGCTAAGTTGTAGTGTGTAAGTGCCAGATTACTTTCATGCCCTGATTTTATAAAAGTTTCACTTAGACAAATAAAATCTAAATCGCCAATCTGATTTGCCAAGTCGGTTATTGTGATTTCGAATAGATCAGTTTTATTTAAAATTCCAGCTATGTTTTGGTGTAACAGTATAAATTTTTGTTTTCTTTTAGAACTGTCACTACTACCAGTAACCTTTTTATTCTTATTATAGAATTGTAAAATTTTGAGCATCAAAAGAAACATATTTGGCCATATCTAAACTATAATCACGCATCTAAACTGGGAGTTTTCATGTGTGATTATGGTTTAGTTATGGCCAAAAAATAAAATAATAAAAATGCCTGAGAAAGTTTGACTATTTCTCTCGGGAGTGTTCTAAATAAATATTACATTTTTTCTTGTATTTGAGTGTGTGACTCTTTAAACACTCAAATACAAGAAAAAATGTGATAGCCCTCTTAAAGTAATCGAAGAATGTAAACCAATGACATAAAAATAATAAACTATATAATTAAAGTAGCAACAAGTTTGATTTTGTCTAGACCCTAGATTGTCTTAAGGAGCTGGACCAGCATGTTTCCAAGCATTCTTATCTTGGATATAATCCTCTAATTTGTAATACGCTTGTTTAGAGTGCGAGCGCTTGTTTAGATACGCGAGTCCAAAACAAGTCCCCCTCCTCCCTGGATGTCTCATTCTCTTGGCCAGCTAGTAGCTAATCTCATTCCATTTTGATTGTACCATCAAGATCAAGGAAGTAAACTTGGACTTGGGCTCTTAACTAAATTAAAAGCTTGTCTCAAGTGCATTTTAAATCGTAAAACTGGCATATCTTCAGACGGTTATACAACGTGTAGTTTTGCATCCTCGTCAAATTTCAGGAGGCTGTTATGAAAGACATAAATAATCAAATAAAATTACGATCCTGCTCAATAATTAATACATACTTGTTTTTTTAGGTATTTAAGTTTGACAGTATTTCAGAATACTCCACTTTCAAATAACAAAATCGCCCCGTTGCGTATGCGGTAGGCAGTGTCGTACGACTATGTCGCTGTGTGCATGCGTTACTGTTACAGCGCAGTTACAGGGCGGTATCACACGGGCCCTACACATGCCGATTTCCGAAAAATACAAAAAAATTAAAATAAATAGGTACCTACTTATTTTATTATTGATTCGTGTCGAAAATCATTAGCATAGTTACCTCCTCGAATTTGACGAGGATGCAAAACAGCACGTTGTATAACAACGCTTAACGGCAGAGATACGTATGGTGGTAAAACATCTCCGGATCAGATTTACTAATAGTTTTATTGTTGTTACCTGTCCAGCTCTGAAGAATATCTTGGAGGCTCCGAACTGGTACTTGTCGGGGTCTTTCACGTGGCGCGCCAGTATGCGGCCGCAGGTGGCCTTTATGTTGCCGCGGTCTATCTCTTTGTTTAAGCATAGGAGACGGTACCTGGAGGTAGAAAAATGGTCGATAGATATAACATTAATTTTGTAGTGGCTTACATACAGCATCAACATCCGACCACGGCGGCGCGCGGCCACGCACTGGGGCCTGTGTGTGACTGATAGTACGTTGCTCCAACTGCGCGCCGAGTTAGTGGCTGCAAACGACGCTAGCTTTTTTTTTTTGTATGGCATGTCGCTGTTGGCCTTGAGAGGCCGTGACTGCTTAACCGGTCAATCCTGTGGTGCATTCGAGTTAACTCAAAGCCTCCAGCCAGGGGAGACGACGCTCGCGGCGCTGCGCGTTTAAGTTTGTTTTATTTGCTGTGCCCTGATAGGGTCTACAGCGGCTCTTAGCTCTAAGCCTTTTGTTAACACCATGTTTTACCTTGTGGAACGCAAATAAATGAATATGAATAAGTTTTTTTTTTTTTTTTTTTCTAGTTTCAAGTGCCGTGGACCAAAATACGAAAGACGCACGTCTCTTCCTATTGGTCCATTATAAATCAGGTGTCTAGTAAGCATACCACGATGTACAAAATCTAAAGCGCTTTATACCTTAGGAAAACGCACAATGGTCCACTGAAGGACTAAGTGCGGAAACCAGACCGATAACATAGAACATACCTTAGGAAAATAAAGAAATATCATGGTATCACAATAAACGAGTTTCATTCCATTTCCAAGAGTAACGAAGTTTCCCTAAAATTTCATCTGTATTCTCAGAAAGATTAGGCAGAGGTATATTATTATAGTGCACCCATATTTTAACAGTTATTTTTAAGGCACTGATCCAGAACCCGAGCTACTTTTAATAAAATACTGATGGAAGAACACTAGTGCCTTATCTGGAAATCAAACCCACCAGGAGCCCACGTTCAGCAATCACGCTTGAAACCACTACTTACATCAATGAGGCAGTTGCATAAAACATTTTTTTTTTTATTTTGATTAAATTAATATCGCGAAATTTATATACAGAGTTGATATGACAGAGGGGCATTAAATTAAACTACGTATACTATACGTGTTTACTAAACACGTATAGTATACGTAAAAAAAAAACAAAAAAAAAAAAAAACAAAAAAAAAAAAAGTAAACACTGTTTAGTATTAATTCGATACGGTATAAAAATAAAAAGCAGCAAAAATTTGTTTTTTTGTTCAAACGAACTAAATAGCTTATAAATCAGAGTAAAACGCAACCAACCTTTGTAATGAAAGTGCAAGTGTGTGTGAATTTATTGCTTCCTTGTTTGCATTGCCATCTTTTTAGCGAAAACATTTGGTTGTACTTGTGACTTGCGTGAGAGCGGCAACAACGCATCGTAAGTTATACAAATATAAAATAGTATATAAATAATCATTTGCGACTAAACTACTGCTCTTATTTAATAGATTTTTGATACAGAGCTTGAAAATGGTACCTAGTATATGCAGTTTAAAGGAAAGCCCCTCTGTCGTATCAACTCTATATAAAGATCGCATTTAGCGACAAGACCGCCCATTGTGTCACCCTATCTAAAATGTCTACATTTATATCTGTAATTTTTATGGTGTATAATATAATATAGAGTATTATATTCTATCCTAGTTTAACTGTAACATGCAAAATGATAACCATTTCTTACCAAATAGGCACATTTCGACAAAAATAGTCAACATATCTGAACTAATATTTACATAATTTAAAAAGTCTAAAAATAATAATGTGTACAAGTATAATTATAAAAAATAAATCAAAGGTCATCGAAAAAGTCATCCGCATCGCTGTCAACAGAAAACGTGCCCAAAAGGCTGGCAGCATTGTCACGTATGGCAATGCTGATTCTTTGGCCCAAAAATAGGCCAGCTCTCTGGTCACGTAAAGAGTCGACCAACCGATTGGCGATGTCAAGAATTCTTACCTAAAGAAGAAATCTTGGTACAGCCATCTTGATGGGAATCCAGCTGCTGATATCCTGATAGTCTCCAAAACACCACAGGCTCTGTAACAAATACATACATCAAAGTCAGCGAAGAACAGTTTGAATTTAGCGCAGTTTGCGCACAGATTATAAAATCAATGTAATCTTTGTGAACGGTACTTGTGTACACTAAAGCCAAACTTTGTTAGCCTAGTTTTGTATCTGGTTACCAATCTTTTTGTTTTTTATACCTGAGCTGGTTGACCGCTCTGGCACTATCGAACATGAAGGGCTCCTTGGTGTCGTTCGGCTTGATGCAGCGCACGTAGTGAGGTGTCGTGGCTGACAGCGTTGACATTAAAGCTGACAGTGACTGACGGAACTGGTAACCGACTGTGTGTTTCTGCCCGGAAGTGCGGCGGGGGGGTTGCTGTGGACAGAGGTTGGTGTAAGTGGGAGAGTATTGCCATCACGGTTCCCTATTTAGTGTGTTGGTGATCGCATTATTAACATATCATGACATACGCCTGTGTTGTTTTCGCACAGGCACACCCCCGGCACGTCCATAGGATGCAGACCCTACAGAACCGTATTCTACGTAAAATAACGGGTTCCCCCTGGTTCGTTCGTAATATTAACTTACACTTAGATTTAAAAATCACCACCATTCAGCAATTCATGAAACGCGCTTGCAAGCGTTTCTTTGATACCGCTGGCCGCCATCGCAACCCTATGGTTGTGAAGACCAGCAGTTATGTCCCCTCTAGAACAAGTAGAATCCGCCGTCCAAGGCACGCACTGACCGACCCTGACGACCCCATTACCCTCCTCCAGGAAAGCAGTAGGGCCACCACCAGTAAAGTATACAGCACACACCGACACAAATCAAAATTCCGACCTCGCCGCCGAGGTCCTTCGCGTCCGCGTTCCTCCCCGATAAATTCGCCTTCCTGTCCCTTGATCGGATCCACAGAGCCAGCTGGTTGCGTAGCTGAGCCAGTAGTTTTAAACCCCCTTAATAATAATGAATCCATTCAGATCCAGCCTGTCCCCAACTTGCTGTCCCCCCCCCAGCGACGCCCTAAGCCGAGGTTCGTACCCCACAGGGGGTGCCCTTAGGTGATGGTCCCTTAGTTTATAATAAATATTATGCCCCTGGCTGGAGGCTTTGAGTTAGCTCAAAGGCACCACAGGATTGATAATTGGTAATGCTAGTATACAGAAAACTTGCCAAAAACATCACATAGTCAAACGACAAAACTGTGATTGTATCTAAGTGTTTTCATAGGTAATTAACATGTTAATCATACAATATACAGTATAGAAACCACATATATACCTGCAATAAATGCAACCACAGACCTGTTATCGCCTTTGCTGACAATGTACAAAAAATTTACGAAATCGGTCCAGTAATTAGGTCGAAAGGTTTTAATTTTGAGCTTTGAACACTTATGTAGAATTGGATCACTAGGTCATTGATTCAATGAACTTAAATCAAGGGCATGGGCAGCTCAGGTAGTAGTTAACTTACTGTGAGACTGCCGAGAGGCACAGAGGGCGTGGTCCTCCTCTTGGAAGGCGGCGGGAGAGTAGCTGAAGCAGACACCTCCACCGTTCTATCCGCGAAGATGGTGTGGATCAGACGACAGCTACTCGCGCTCTTGATGCATTCCAATTGTTCTTCAGACACAGTGTCTCTGTTCTTCTCGAGAAAGCCTCCTGATTGGTACTCTACGTTGTCCGCGAAATGCTTGATTATGAAGGCTGTGAAAGGGAGGTATGGTGCGTTACAATTGAGGAAAGGAATTGCTTTGATGTTGATACGTTTTGTCACACAAATAGTATTTTAGGAAAACTATAAAACGCTTCATCTTTTTGGTGATATCACTTAATCAAATGAACAAAAATAAAATTGAGAAACATTTATTTGTTTTAAAAGACGGTTAAAACGTACAAACGAATGCAAATACATTTATTATAATCAATTGGTGATCATTAGTCTAGCTAAAATTCAAAAACAGCTTAACCGATTAGTTTTTTTCGCTATAATACAGGGGTGGTTAAAAAAAAACAAAATATTTATTTTAAATAAATTACAGGCACTTTTAAATTGTCAAGGGGTCGGTCAGTCAGAAAGATGAAGCTAGTTACCTATTCCAAAGCGTAGTAGGTACCTATGGAGAAGAGCGGGCAAGAAACTTCACGGATACTCTTTTAAATAAAGACAATGCAACTTGGCTAAGTACCTGATAAAAAAGTTGAGTTGTCTGTCTAGCCAAGTGGCCAATAATGATAACTGGGTAATACTGCTAAGAGACTTACATTGTTAGGGTAGTCTATTGACTACTAAGGCTATTGCTAAGTAGCTAATATTGCCAACATTTGTAATCCGGCTAGGAGGAGCAACGATCTTCGCAGGGTGACTGCTAATAGCTGGATGGGAGTAGCCGAGGATCTAGTAGAAAGGCATGCTATTGTAGTTCATGTCCAGCAGTCGAAGAACCTCAGATTCATAAAGTGATGGTAGCTGGCACATGATTGGTGTGACTTGGCCACAAAGCTGTGATCTCTTCGGCAACGTGTTACTCATAGACCAAGTGATGTTCACCGGCCTAATGTTACTCACCTTGGTTCCCGAACCTAAGCTTCATAAAGTGATGGCAGCTGGCACATGATTGGTGTAACTTGGCCACAAAGCTGTGATCTCTTCGGTAAAGTGTTACTCACCGGGCTAATGTTACTCATCTTGGTTCCCAAACCCCGGATTCATAAAGCGATATTAGCTGTCCCATGATTGGTGTAAATTGGTCCCAAAGCTGTGATCTCTTCGACAAAGTGTTGCTCATAGGCCAAGTGTTACTCACCGGGCTAATGTTACTCACCTTGGTTCTCGAACCTAAGCTTCATAAAGTGATGGCAGCTGACACATGATTGGTGTAACTTGGCCACAAAGCTGTGATCTCTTCGACAAAGTGTTGCTCATAGGCCAAGTGTTACTCACCGGGCTAATGTTACTCACCTTGGTTCCCGAACCTAAGCTTCATTAAGTGATGGCAGCTGGCACATGATTGGTATAACTTGGCCACAAAGCTGTGATCTCTTCGACAAAGTGTTGCTCATAGGCCAAGTGATACTCACCGGGCTAATGTTACTCACCTTGGTTCCCGAACCTAAGCTTCATAAAGTGATGGCAGCTGGCACATGATTGGTATAACTTGGCCACAAAGCTGTGATCTCTTCGACAAAGTGTTGCTCATAGGCCAAGTGGTACTCACCGGGCTAATGTTACTCATCTTGGTTCCCAAACCCCGGGTTCATAAAGTGATATTAGCTGTCCCATGCTTGGTATAAATTGGTCCCAAAGCTGTGATCTCTTCGGCAAAGTGTTACTCATAGGCCAAGTGGTACTCACCGGCCCAATGTTACTAACCTTGGTTCCCAAACCTCGGCTTCATAAAGTGGTGGTAGCTGGCACAAGACTGGTGTAGCTTGGCCACAAACCCAGCGTCGCTTCCGCCGGGCACTCGGCATTGTTCGTCTAGGAGCGCTAGCACTCCTAAGCGGTCCTCTATTAGGTCGATGCAGGGCTGGTTGTCGTAGAATTCTATCATCTTCCAAGATATTTCTTCCTGTTGGGGAAAACAGATGCTTTTATGAATGTTTCGGTATTTTGTAGATAAAGGGAAAGTAGCGCACCGCAAATCTTGGCAGTTGAGACACGCTGGAAAAAAAATCTATCGGTAGATTTGTTTTCAGACAGTTCGAAAAGCAAAAACATTCCTAACACGTTATATATTTCACCAGTCAGCTATTAGCTTAAATTTGAAAGTTGTCGTAGTCGATTTAAAGCTAAAACTGAGAGAACATAATTCTGAGTCTCTAGTGTTTCGCTATCATATAAAAATTACAAATCTAGTTTCTATAGTTGTCATAATTCGAAGTATAGTCGGTCTATCATTCGGTTAATGCCATTATTGTTCCAGCGTGGAAGAGAGACGGAGCTATACATGACCGATAGCACTATCTCTTTTTCTCAGCGGAATCATGATGGCGTTAACAGAGGGGCAATTCCCGTATTTTTAAGACCGTTCGCATTCTAATCTCAGTCTCAATCTGTCAAAATTACAATCAACTTACATACATTTTTGACGGGTTTTTGACATTGATTGTCGCTGAAATGAGATTGCGACTTGAATTTGAACGTTTTTTAAGTACGAGAATTGGCCTACAGGTCATAGTACGGCCCCTGAAACTATCTAACTGTCAGATAGATTAATAGAACTTGTCGTTATACGACATGCAAGTGACATTCAACCTAAAGGTGCATCCAGACAGAGTGAGGCATGTGCCACAAATGATTTTATATCTCTGAGGCAGCCAAACGTATAAAATAAAAAACGAGCGAGCCTTACAGTAGTCGCATAAGATGTTGTAACATCTGACATCTCACCTTGGTAATAAGCAAAACATTAACATTATATCCTAAAAAAATATATCCAGGTACCTATAATTTTAAATGATTATTTGAGGTTAAGCGCACAGCTAATGCGTTCACCTTCTCTATTTTCCTTTCTCGTCACACACACGCAACTGTTGGCTGACAGTACCAACCTCTCGGGAAATAGGTTGGTACCATCTGACGGCCAACTCTACCACCGCGCGCGCTCATTGGTCAAATCAAATAGCGCGCGCTTCCCCGGCTTCCTGTTACATACTTCCGTCGCATTTCACGAAATCACTGCCACAGATTGCAGGAAAGCGAGAGGAAATATAATATACATCAAAAAACATTTGCGGCGCATGCCTCGCTTTCTGGGTGGACCTTTAGGATGGATAAGCAACTAGGAGGTCGAGTATACGGTCCAGTGTGCAATCCTTGTCGTAAATTAAATTGTTATCTTAATAGTTATTCATATCCCTGGCCCTGCAGTCTCGACATAGTTGGCAATCGTTTTCGGTTGCTAAGTCCTAACAATCCAGATGTAACGATATTTGGTAGTCTCGACACTCAAATTTATCGGTTGTTACCTACCGGTACCTACCTAAAATACCGGTAACAACCGATAAATTTGAGTGTCGATATTACCGGTATTTTAGGTAGGTACCGGTAGGTAACAACCGATAAATTTGAGTGTCGAGACTACCAAATATCGTTACATCTGGATTGTTAGGACTTAGCAACCGAAAACGATTGCTAACTATGTCGAGACTGCAGGGCCTGGGATATAATAATTAACATTATTTGTTGTTGTGATCTTGTTCTCGTAGCTGTAATAATCTGTAGTCGTCATTTATTTTCGTTGCTTAAACATTCAGTTTGTATTTATTTAGAATAAGCACACCAACAGCACCGTCACTTACAATTCAAATTAACTAAAATATAAAATTGGCATTTCAGTAACCATGCAAGTAATAGGTATGCATGACATTGGTGCCGATTCCTTTGTTTAAAAACTAAACCAAATTTAAGTTCAGTGCATCTTTTTCTTTCTATTTCATTAAGAAAAGGACGGAAGATACATTTTAGTTTAGTCCTGTGAAATTAATCAGCGCGTGACACTTCTCCATACAAGTTTAGACGTGATTAAAAAGTTGACTACTAAAATTACATCAAATTATGTCAGGTGCTGACTAATTTGACAGGACTAAACTAATATTTATCTTCTGTCCTTTTCATAATGAAATAGAAAGAAAAAGATGCACTCAACTTAAATTTTGTTTAGTTTGTTAACAAGGGAATCGGCACCATTGACAATAAGACTTAAAGTTAGAGACAAAAAGAAAAATAAATTGTGTCTAGAAGACCTTTAGCTAGAACACTACAAAAAACAAACCAATTATGTATGTATTTATGTATCTATTATATGGCATTTATATATGTATATCTATGTATCTATTATAGCGTATTGTATCTATATAGGTACATATTATTTTGCACCAATGACAACCCCATTTTTCATGTCTACGCAATCACTGTCCATTCCAAGGTTGCCTGAAAGAGATCGCAGAAAGCGATAAGGCCGCCCATTGTAGTGTTAAAAGTTTTTTTTTTTTTTTGTTATGTAGGGGTAAAGTACCCAATTATTGGCACTTTAAGGATCACTTGCCACTTAAATCGTGAAAACTGTCTATAAGAAATGTTGCCAGCATAAGAAATTTATAAGCATGACAGAATGAGAGTTAATCTACGTTTTGAATATATGAAAATTCTACTATTTCATTATTTTTAGGATTATTTTTATTTTATTTTTTATACACACGTTTTTCCCAAATATTGGCATGCTTTGGCCAACTATCAGCATATAGGCGTCCCATTTATTGGCATTTCGGATTGTTCAGTAAATTAATGAAAATTATGGATATTTAGGACAAAGTCAAAATAAAAAAGTTCAGGCAAGAATCACATTAATTTATGTGGTAGCTCTTTAGACACATAAAAATAAAAATAATACAATCAGAACAAACCTCTTAGCAAACATTTGGTTCATAGAGTACCAATAAACGTTAGATAATCTTTTAGAAAAAGAAATATTTTAGCAACAAAACAATTATAAAAATATAGGTACTTATTTCTTACAACTATAAAACAACTTAAACGTAAGAGATCAATAGTAGGTGGGTTATATTTCCAAGCTATTGTCTAAATATCTTAGTCTTCAAATTCAGTCAAAAATTTCTCTATTTCAACTTCATGTCATTCTATGTCCCAAGTGCCAATAAATTAGAATACGGACATTTTTGAATACCGATTTTTGGCACCGTGATAAAGTAGTAAAAAAACAATACATTTCTTAAAAATAAACTGTCAAAGACTCGAATAATACGCGCTGAATTTGCTTTACATCATATATCACATTATAAACACTTATATGACTAAGATTCGATGATATTAAAAAAGCTCCTACCTTAGCAAAAAATTAGTTTCCACTGGTATAATCGAGACGCGTTCAGCTGTTGTTATCGTTTTGGCGCCATTGACATTTCTTTTTTTTTCAGTGTTGTCAGTTATATGACTCAGGATTGTACTAAACTATTTAAATAAGTTGCAACACCGAGAGATTAGGTGTTTTCTTATGAAAGAGATTAATTCACAGAAGTGCCAATAAATAGTGGGGTGCCAAAGTAAGGTCTCATTACCCTATTTTCTGTTGTACATTATAGTATATACAGGGTGTCCCCAAAGTCAACGATAGCCTGGTACTGGGCGAGAGGCCAAAGTATACCAGTTATGAAAAAAATATGAACAAAAATCCATGTCAAGCTATGATAGACATTTTTCAAAAAGTAGAAAATTTGACACCCTTGGTCGAATTTTTTATTACTGTGATCACAATTTTAAAGTGGAGTTTTTTAATAATGTAATCAAATAACAGTGTTATTAATCGCAATCACAAATAAAAGTAATAAACATTGTTAACTAAGTAAAATAAATAATGTTTTGACGAGTTTAAGGTTTACAAAATTATTGTCAGTTAACTTTGACACTCCATGGACGTCAGATGAAATGTAATACTGGTTGAACCAAATTCGCCTTGATGTAATTTTACATTTCATGTTGCATTGCTTAGGAGTCATATTGATGCAAAGCAACATCCAGATAAACCAAAATGGCGGTAACCAACACATTTGGTTTCAAAGCAGTGCACTTAGGTACTATTAGATATTGCTGTTTTTGCTGCAAACTTATTAAGAGCGTTCATACCTTATGAGTGGCAACGTCGCAATTTAGTGTCATATTTCGTGGTTTTCAATTTTTATCATTTAATCGGAGCTATGTTTTAAAAATCTGTTTAATTAACTTTTTAGAATTATGTGAAAACTGTGTAAAAGGTAAGAAATCGTTGCGTTTACAGTTCTATTTATATGCAAATAATACATTGGAAACTTGCAGGGCGTTATTTTCATTGTAAAATAACTGTAAGCATTACGGTTACTTACTTTTTAAACACTTTCACGTAATTCTAAAAAGTTAATTAAACAGATTTTTAAAACATAGCTCCGATTAAATGATAAAAATTGAAAACCACGAAATATGACACTAAATTGCGACGTTGCCACTCATAAGGTATAAACGCTCTTAAGTCAAATAATTAAGATGATTTGACATTGACAGACCGCATTCAAAGTTGCTATCATAAAAAAATCGAATGTTGCTGATTTTGCATCTATATGACTCATTAGACCAGGGTCGATAATTTTTAAAACGGTAAAAAGTGAAAAAAAATTATAGTAGGATGATACCCAGTGGAAAAGGTAGAGAATATAACAAAAACGACAGGAAAAATAAATTACGGGCGATCTGAAGTCGGGAAGGGGGAGGGGGTGAGTTTTTAAGGGTAAAAACGGTTAATCTCGATTTCCGGTAAAACTGCAAGTCTTATGAAAAAAGTTAAATGACAAAGTTGTAGGTAATAAAAAGATCTACAACTTTTGTATCGACACTTTTTTCACATAACCTCAAAATTTATGTGAAAAATTCGAATAACCGAGTTTTTGGTTTTTTATTTTTATTTTTTTATTTATTTATTAAAACTTTATGCACAAGTAAAAACTGTACAAAGGCGGACTTAATGCCTTGGGCATTTTCTACCAGTCTACCTTAGGGTGATGCAGAGACAATACTTAGTAGGTGCAAAAATAACTTAGAATATATTTATAACTAAAAAAAAAAATAATGAGAATAAATACATATATACATACATACAACAAAAAAATAAAATTAAAAAACATTATGAGAGTTAACAAGAAAACCAACAACAACTTAATTCTGAGACGAATCTGTTAACTTCTTGCGTATGTGTTCTCGAACTTTCACTTTATCTTTTGCAAAAAAAATATTTTTTCACGAAATTTGGTGAAAACTTACCTTTGTATGTCCCAAACATACAGTAATTTTTTTGATTTATAATATTCATTTTTTCACCTTATTTTGACTTAATATCGGAAAAGCACCCTAATTTTCAATCGAAAATTCTAACGTCAAAATATCCGCTTTTTAAAAAAAGTTGGTGTGTTTTTTTTTCGTTGAAATCTCTACTTTCTGATGGTATAAAAAAATATACATTACTATGGTAAATGTTCTCAGAAAATGCAAATAATGAAAAAAACTCGAATCCGATTTTTTTTTTTTTTTTAATCATTATGTATAATTTTGAGCTATTTATTAAAATTTACACTTTAATTACTAGAAAAACGTAAGATTTCATGTTTTATTGATATACAAAAAAATTGCTAATCGAAATATACTACTATAATGAACAACCAAATAAGTTAATAAAGTTAATATTTAATAAGACATCTACAATATTTTGAGAATGTTTTCGAATCTTCTTTAAATTATATGCGTAGATACCTATTTATTTCTATTTTAAGATTAGCTATATACCTGAGTGACCTTCGGAAAATGTATGCCCGTCAAAAGTTATTTCATAGAGAAGAGGGGAAGGGGCTAGGAAGGTATGGGGTATAGAGATTATATACATACTACATACAGTGTACAGTCTCCATAGTATGTGGCTTACTACCTTTTATTTCGTAGCAGCTGTAAAAACTGTTAGCCAGTATTCGAGATACAGAGCAGTGAATAACATCGTTCGTAAAAAAAAACACGTGCTGGCTAAATTACTTGAAGAGAATTGTGACACTTTAACTTTAAAATAAACTTGAGGAATCTTCATAGCAAGGTAAATACTACCTATATTTTAATCTGTACCAATCAGCTCTAATATAAAAATAGTAATATTTTCTTTTTTATATAGTATGTTTAACCTAACATAACCTAAAAAATTAAAATCGAATGATGTTTTAGTAGAAAATTTCATTTAATAATAATTTCGATTATTTTGCACAAACAAATTTAGTTATACTCATGATAAAACTGTAAAGGCTTTATTAATTTAATTTTGTCTTTTCAGATTATCAGTATGGATGAATCTGTTTGTATAATCTGCAATAAGGCAGATGATAAGCAAGTCTATGAAATAAAAAAATCAGCTTTGAATCGTTCAGTGGGGTCTAACAAGAAAAGAATCGATAATAAATACAAAAAATTTGAGACTTTGACATCAGCTTTTATTCATCTTACTTGAAAAAAAAAATTTTCGGATTCGAGTTTTTTTCATTATTTGCATTTTCTGAGAACATTTACCATAGTAATGTATATTTTTTTATACCATCAGAAAGTAGAGATTTCAACGAAAAAAAAACACACCAATTTTTTTAAAAAAGCAGATATTTTGACGTGAGAATTTTCGATTGAAAATTAGGGTGCTTTTTCGATATTAAGTCAAAATGAGGTGAAAAATTGAATATTATAAATAAAAAAAAATACTGTATGTTTGGGACATACAAAGGTAAGTTTTCACCAAATTTCGTGAAAAAATATTTTTTTTGCAAAAGATAAAAATAAAAAACCAAAAACTCGGTTATTCGAATTTTTCACATAAATTTTGAGGTTGTGTGAAAAAAGTGTCGATACAAAAGTTGTAGATCTTTTTATTACCTACAACTTTGCCATTTAACTTTTTTTCATAAGACTTGCAGTTTTACCGGAAATCGAGATTAACCGTTTTTTACCCTTAAAAACTCACCCCCTCCCCCTTCCCGACCTCAGATCGCCCGTAATTTATTTTTCCTTTCGTTTTTGTTATATTCTCTACCTCTTCCAATGGGTTTCATCCTACTATAATTTTTTTTGGTCTCAAAAATTATCGACCCTGGTCTATATTGGATGGCATGGTCGTTTCAACGTGTATTACATTTCATGTTACGTGTCACATATGTGTACCCTCCGCCGGCGAATCTCAGCTAGTGTTCTGCCCGCTAAGCGAGCGTCGCTGAGCGAGTATTCTCTTTTATAGCTCTTGTCGCTGCGACAAACGAGTACTCACCGGCGGCGGTGTGACAGTCAGCGATCAGCTATTAATATAATTATGCATTTATTTTACTTACACGGGACCTACAATCTTTTGTACGTTTCTTGAGCGAGAAAATCTTTGATAGCTAGTCGCTTCCTCGTCGGCGCCGGCGGCGGGCGGTAGGATACGCCTTTGGGTGGCCTTAGGCTTTCAAGACAAAATAATAAAAAATACCTTAATATATTCATCCTGCTCTAACTTGAATACGTGTGAGTTGAACTGTTGCTGAAGCTTCTCGTTCGCGTAGTTTATACAGAACTGCTCGAACGAGTTTATCTCGAAGGTCTCGAAGCCATAGATGTCGAGGACACCTGGGGACAAATGTCAAAATGTTATAGTAATAATAATAACTGCCCCACCACCGTATCTCTACGTTGACGTAGTGGTGGGGTTTGCGCGTTCCGAACTCTAGCCTGTAGAGTTTACTGTGCTGGAACAGGTCTAGGGTGAGGAGCCAGACCAAGAGAGATACAGAAAATCGCAGGGCAGCATGTGGCGAGCTGTTGGGCAGTAGCGACCCCACATACCCCATCTCCTGGGAGAAGTCTTGTTCCTCATCTCTGGCTTGCCTTTATTGAATCATGTACTGAATCCGTAGTACCAGGATGTGCGTTGATGTCCCTGCCACCCTGTATTGTACTATACAGGGTGGCCTAAAGGTTTATAATCATTGCCCTGCACGCATATATACACACATTACTACACAAACACACAATACAATATTGCATATTATACATATTACAAATGCACACGCTACGCCTCACACACACGCACGCACGCACATACACACGCAGACACGCGCGTGCAAACGCACACGCCCGCGCACACACACCCCCTCGCACACACACACCCTCGCACACACACATGCACACATTATTTAATTACAATTTATTGCTTACTTATTAATTATAAGTAAAATTAAGTGTCTATGCGGAGATGGTTTTATAAGGTATAATGTATAATAAACTCACCAATAAAGTGTTTCTTAGCATGTCCGGTGTCCAGCGCCCTGTTGACGGCATGTACCAGCCACGCGAACAACTCGCCGTACATTCTCTTAGCGAGCGCGTCGCGGGCGAATGACGCCCTTTGGACGTCCATGCGGGATACTATTACCTAAGACGAGAAAAGAAAATTAAAGTTCATTTAGCTCCTCGTCGCATTCGCTCTTAGGACTTTTGTTTGAGTAAGAATGTCGTTGGGAGAGCTCGAAACATGCGCTTGAGTAAATACTGTCACAGTCAAAATACCTTCACTAGAAGTAGTCCCAGGAAGAATACTACCATGCTGTAAGTGTCTTAAAACTTTAGTCGTTTTTGAGAATATCGCAAATAAACACACATACACAAATTCAAAATGTGTCTGTGTTTGAGTGTGTGTTTGTGTGTGTGTGTGTATATATATATGTGTGTGTGTGTGTCTAAATGTGTGTTTGCGTGTGTGTGTTTGTGAATGTGTGTGTGAAATTAATCGTAACATAACATCACTCCTCGTTTCCCCGAAGGGTTGGGCAGAAGTGTATCTATAGTACACCCAAATTTCACCAGTTATGTTAATGTCCCATATAATAGGGGGCGAGCCTATTTCCCTCAACCGGGCACAAATACAGACTCCGAGATGTTACTGAGAAATTCCAGATAGAAAAACCCAATAACACTGCCCGACCTGGGAATCGAACTCAGGGCCTCATTCTCAGCAGTAAATAGTAATTACCTCATGTGCAGATGCTATTCTTCTATGTGTGAGCCATCGAGACAGCTCAGCTTTAGATATGCCGAGGAGCGAACAGACGACGGGAAGATGTTTGTCGTTCGACTGAAAAAGAAAAATAACAATCTATATAAATAAAAACCAATTGCCAAAACTGTTTGTCTGCACATCACTGCAAAGCGGCTAATAATAATAACCTAATTGTCGAATTCTTTTTTTTTTTTTGTTGTGTTTGTAAATGTCAGGACAAAGTTCGTATAAACAATTTTTTTTGTAAAATCCTCCGGTAGAGTCGGAAATTTGAATGCAATTTTTGTATGAAATTCATCCTGGGCGACGCCAGGCACGAACAACTAGTTTACAATTTTTTTTTTTACAATATATTTTTTTTGTCAGTCGTTGAGTATATTCGTTTTCCTGCTAGAAGCCATTTCCTCGTAAGCACTCGATTGATAAACACGATTATATTTATTGACGTTTTGAGTGCATTTTACTCATGGACAATCGCCGGGTCCATAAAAAGTTTTAAGGGTTAAAACGGTCCTTAAGACGTTTGTCGGATAAAAAAAAGCAGCCCAATTTTCGACTTTATATCAGAGCACACAGTATCGATATTTGTTTGGCATTTGTTTAGCTGCGCTTCATCATATCAGCGTCTCCGCCCTGAACAACAAATTTAGTTGGGAATTAAAATTATTATGTTTTGGAATGGTTAATGTACTGTCGCATTTGCACAACTGCCATACACGAGACACGATAGAGCTTAGCTGTGATGCCAATAATGCCCTCTCAGAGACAAAACTGAAATCTATACAATATTATAGAGGTTCGTCTAACTCTAAAGTTTTATTTTTTTATTAAAATGGGTTCTCTTGACTGTAGTCTAGGTCAGTGGTGACAGAGACAGAGTCGACGGTGGAGTGAGCTTACCCAGAAGAAGCCTGTTCACTCTCACTTTGAAGAGATTAGGGTTGTATGCGTTCGGAAACACAGACGCAGGTAGAGAGTTCCACTCTTTTGCTGTGCGCATAACAAAAGACATTTGGAAACGCTTAGTGCGAATTGGTGGAATAGCAACTAGGTAAGGATGGTAACTTGCAGTGCGTCTAGATGACCGATGGAAGAAGGGGCCAGTGGAATAAGGTCGAATAACTTTAAGACGAATGGCGCATTCTGTAGTCGCAGCTTTGCCACTTGCCAGGCGATACGATAGTTAATTTTTTTAAATCAAAAAAATATGTCGGCTTGCCCTAATTTTGACCCCTATGCACACCACTGTTTATATGTAGAGGGTAATCTCTGGAACTACCGGTCGGATTTCTAGCATTATTTTTGCATTTGATAGCCTAATTCTCGAGGAAAGCTATAGGCTATTTAACATCACGCTATGACCCTTAGGAGCCGAGCAAAAAGAAAAAAAGTCAGAAAGAACGCTAAGCTATAACGAAGTGATAGCGCTGGCAGATGACGCGATGCGACGGGGTGGAGGAGGGGGAGGGGTGACAAGTAATTTTACGCGGACGAAGTTGCAGGCAGAAGCTATAGTCAGCGCGTTATCAACTGAGTCGTGAGGCTATAAATGTTAATATAGATAGGAACGACACGTTTGGTGTAGTGGCTACAGTGGCTAAGTGTAGTCAGCGAAACCAAATGGTCCTGGGTTCGAATCCCCGTAGGGGCAAATGTTTGTATGATGAATATGGACATTTGTACCCGAGTCATGGATGTATATTTATAATATGTATGTATTTACGAAAAAAAAAATGTATTTAAGTTGTGTATCAACCATCTGGTATCCATAACACAAGCCTTAATAAGTGCTTAATTTGGAACTAGATGGTGCTGTGTGCAATGTCAGACGATATTTATTTATTTATTTAATGTGCAGCGCGCCGGGACAGTTATCGGTAAACGGCTACCTGCTCACGTGGTGTCGATGAGTCACTAATGATCTGTACGCTTGTATGAACAAGATAGGATAATAAACGTTACTTATCGATATATTTATTTTATTGTTACGCCCTTCACTAAGCGGCTCCATAATGAGAAAGGAAATTATTTATGGCCCGACGACTCGGTTGATAACGCGCTTACTATAGTGTCTTATCTACCTGTAATCACTGGACACTGAAACATGGGACAGGTGTCTGGTGGCAGAAATATGTATGGTGATAGTACTTCCTCGGACGAGCTCCCTCACAAAGAGCTAAATCCTAAGTCTACAATACTAAATCTATGTCACTCACACTAATATAAGCGCCATCATCACTATCATCATCTCCCGGCGCGTCAGGGTCGCACGCGTTCAGCTCCACGTTACCGAGGTGCAGGATCGTGGACAGGATCGTGAACATGTCGCGCTGCTCTGTTTCTGATACTCCTGGGAAGATAAAGGTATATTAGGGTGAAGTTACCATATGAATAGACCAATGTTTTTTTTTCACAATTATTACGACACCGCCACCGGTTAAAATGTATACAGGGTTATTAGTAATATGTCGGCAATCCATTAAGGGGATGTAGGGGAGGTCATTTGGAACCAAATTACCCCTTATGACCCATATGCAAATGTCTAACATTTCTGAGTAATTTGACATTTTTATATTTTTTGGCGGTAATACCACTTTGAAAACTATTTTTTTTTAAATGCATGTTTTTTTTTAATTATTATTATCTGCTTCTACTGCAATACATAATAATCAACCATAAAATGACAATTATCTTTAATATTTTTTAACACACAATTTTCATCATTTTGAGCAGGTCATTTGACTAATATGGTTGATTTTTGCAAAAAACATATATATACTTTATCGACAGAATATTCCAAAAATATGCACAACTTCACAGCTATCCAACGAGATACAATAAGATACCAGATATATTCAAAAAAATATAAAATATCAAATTACTGGAAAATGGTTGACATTTGCATAAGGGGCCATTTGGTTCCAAAAGACCTCCCTACATCCCCTTAATGGATTGCCGACGTATTACAAATAACCCTGTATAAATAGATAATGGTTTTACCTTAATAGTTAAACCTTTAAATCCTTTTTGAAGTGATAACTTCTTTAGCCCCGTTAATGATAAATGATAAATGATTTATTTCTGTAAGTAGGTTTGTTACAAACACTTTTACACGTCAATCATATTTTTAAAACTAGATGAGGTCGGCGTTTCATAACTGACTACTCTGAGAAGAAAGGCCGAAACAAACTCAGAGGTCACAGTCTCTTTTAAAGTCCAGACATAATCTTGGTCAGATCATGTGAAGACCATGTAGATTGGTGTCTGAAACGGTCTTTTGAGGAAAAACCATACAGATTGAGCGGACCTGTCCAGTCAGTGCACGCATTTGTCAGTAATCTTGCCGCTCAACTGAGAACTTAAGGAGCACAACGATTCGACGAACAATACCAAAGAAAGGACATTTGGGTAGGCCGCATAAATTACTCAAGCTGCCAGATCGTGAAACTAACTAAGAAATAAAATAAAAAAAAGTAATAATCCACATAATCTTCACATTCACAATAATTTAAATAATATAATACTTTACAAAGTAAATACTCATGTCATTGTATGTATAAAATTCATCAATGTCAATGTGTATATAAATATTCGAACATAATCTTTGAGGACCATGTAGATTAGTATCTGAAATGGTCTTCTGAGGAAAGAACCACGCAGATTAAGAGGACCTGTCCAGTCAGTGCACGCATTTGTCAGTAACCGTGCAGCTCAACTCAGAACTTTAGGAGCTCAACGATTCGACGAACAATACCAAAGAAAGGACATTTGGGTAGGCCGCATGAACTACTTAAACTGCCAGATCATGATTAAAACCGTTGTGATTAAAAACTCGATGAAACGAAAAAGCGACATTAAAAAGAGAGAAAAACATACATCTATAGGATTTAACGTGCGAGAGAATGAGATGGAATACATTATGCGGTCTTGAAGTGCACATTTTTTAAGGTTTACTTCTAAAGCGTGTGAACTGCACAGATTTTTTTATTTTCATGGCTTTATTTCACATCGAAACCCTTCCGTCTTACGGAGAGCTGTCAGGCAGACCCAGTTACCATACAAATTTTGCGAGCATCTTTTGAGTTGCAAAAGAAGACCTTGACTCCAAAATGGTTTCAAAAAAGGAATAAATCAAAACATGGAACTAGTTTGACAAAAAAAAAACGCATCGGTAACGAGAAACACTTCGTTCGATACTTTTCACCTATTTTCTTTTTAACGAAGTTCGGCTACTAGAGTTCGCGCAAAATAAATCTGCACGCGGCCGAAATCGGAAATAGTCCTTTGCAGCCATCTCAACATTTATATCAGGTGTCAAGAGAGTGTGCTGTGTTTCGTGTTTTCCAAAGTAAATAAGCGCCATCATTATGCCGAAAGTGATTAAAAGTGCTGGCAGGGATATAGTCTTGAGAGTCAACCACCGCGCAGACTTTCGCGCACTCTAGATTCGTGATGTTGCCAGCGACATTTATTGCCTATTGAATAAGAGATTTTAAAATAAACCCGACGAGACGGATGTTCTGTCTGGTGGGCAACTGTCCGACGATTGATTTCGGGACGTTGTATACAGGGTGTGGCGTAAGTAGTGGTCCACCGTTCAGGATTCGATAAACCAGATAATTATTAAAAAATTTTACCCAAGGGTTCCAAAAATATTTCCTTTTTGTCTTTTATTTACGAAATTTCTACCGTACGAAATTTGTTTGTAGTTTCAAGAAAAACCATTATTTTTTCATTTTGATTTCTGTTAATTACTGCTGAATACTAAAACTATCATGATAAATTATGTTTTTTTATGTAAATTCAGCTCTTTTGAAGAAAAGGTTGGTTCTTCTTTAATTTTAACCCAAATTTTTAACACACCATCAAGTTCAAGAGCGATTTTTGTAAAAAAAACTTTCTACTAAAAATGGTTATTTTTTTTTATTGTTATAGTTAATTATCTGGTTCATTGAATCCTGAACGGTGGACCACTACTTACGCCACAACCTGTATATGCTAGTTGCACGGTAAACTCTGCTTGCGCGATGCAGGATTTTGCGTGACGTCAGTAAGATGCGTAGGTCGCATGTGGCGATGTAGATACCGCTACAAATTTACCTAATGTGGTGAGAGCACTTCTCGTCTCATTAAAAGTCTTGAGGTCATCAACACCGTCTATATTTGGACTGCCGCCTTGGTTCAAATAGTGGAACGATTCTTGATGATCTGCAACAAACAAAACAGGGCTTTTTACAACTCTTTAGACAAAAATAGCATCCTGTTTTTGATAGAGAATGGTATTTTAGTACAGCCTGTATAATAATAGAGAACGCGGTGTATTTAATACAGCCTGTTTAAAAATACACAAATGGCACTATAATACATATATGTATATATATATATATATATATATATGATTGTTATTTATCATAATGCGCCATAAAACTAAATAAATGTATATAAACAGGCAAAAAAAAAAAATATTTTAACAAAACTACCCGCCCTTTGACACAGTCATACACACACCCCCTCCCAAGCACACCTTCATTTATACCCACACACACACACTCACACCCCCACACATAGACTCACCCACGCACATTACCCCACACACACACACACACACACATCATACCACACACACACACGCACATCATTCCACGTTTTTCTCAATCATTCCCACTCTTTCCGTCTTTCACTTGTTGACAATACATACAAATGTTATGAAATGGGGCCTGGAGATCTATAGTACAGGCCTCGGCTTAGTTTAGACTCCAGATCTCCCACAAATTACTAATTTTTCGACAATTTATCTTGTCAACTTTATACCTTGATGTAATTTGTGGAGATGAAATAAACAGATTTTTATTATTTTTTATTTAATACAGAATGGCACGTATTTAATACAACCTGTATAATAATGCAGAATGGCATTATTAATACATGTTATATTTTTATAGAGGATAGTACTTTAATAGAGGTTGATATTTTATACAGGGTGTTATTTTTATAGAGGGTAGTTTTAAATACAGGTTGGAAGTTTTGTACAGGCTGGTATCATTATTCAGTGATTATACAGTAGTATTTTTATACAGGGTGTTTTTTTTTTTTGCTGTCTTTAAAAAAACATTTCACTGTTTTTTTTTATTCTATAAATGCAACTTACCTAGTTGTAACTCAGGCATTTGCTTGGCAGCAGCACATAGCTGATAGAACACATGGTAGTTCCTCTCTCCCGCACTCTGGTAAACAACGCGCGATTTCTCCAGCAGGTAGGTACGCATGCTCGCACCGGATATCCGGTACACGTTGTCGAAGTGAATCTCTATGAACTTGCCGAAACGGGACGAGTTGTCGTTGCGGGTTGTTTTTGCGTTACCTATTGCCTGTGACATAAAAAAATAACTGGTTAAACTGTAAGTTTATAGATTGACTGAATATGGCAATACATGGAATGGTTTGGTTTAGAGAAAAACCCTAAAACGGCAAATGAGGTAACGTGAGGGTAACGGGATGAAAATCGCTACGTTTAAAGATACTTAGTTGAACGTCCAGAGTACTGGCTAGTATGTTTCTTTATGTTATTTTTTTTTTTTTAAACACAGTCGCCAGCACATTAGTTTATACGAAACTGTCAAATCCAAATGATTTTAAATCTTAAAATGTTGAAGATTAAGTTCAAAATCGAATGAGAAAATTTGACAGTTTGTGATAACTTGACCTGCTGCGGTGTGTACATATAATTTTTTCTACTCTCTTATCATCATTAGACATGGGATCCAATTCAACAAACAACTTACTACTACAACTAGTTGTTTGTTGAATTGGATCTCATCTCTCACCCACGAGGATCCAACTTTATCAACTGACTATCGATCCGTCTTTGCACCGCACAGTTTTTACGAATTGAAAAAACATTGAGATTTATTAATTATACAGGGTTACCTGTAATTTGACGTACATCCGTCAAGAGCTGATAGGGGGACCAAAATACAACAAATTGAACCCCCCATATGTATGGCCGAAATTCAATCGTTTTCTAGATATTTGAATTTTAAGGGTTTTTCGATATTTACTACAAATTACATTTGACATATAATTCCAAATAATAATAAAAAACTACATATTGAATGGGTACCATTAAAAATAATATTGTAGCTGGCACTTCCATGAACATAATTAAAAGTACTTCATTCAACAAAATAATTAAAATTATTTAAGAACACATACATACTTTCGTAATAAAAATTCCCTAAAATAAGGTAAATATCGAAACAAAAAACGGTGCGAGGTTTAGAAGAACAACTCGGTCACAGACACACGAAAAGCGACTTTAATTCATTTATAATATGTATAAATATAGAAGCGCTGCTGAAGAGCTGTAGTTATTAAGCTACAGCTTAACAAGTTAAAAGTATCTTACCTCCATGATAGGACTCGAAGCTAACACCTTCCTCTCGACCTGCGTCTCGCTGGCGTTGCCGCCCACTGCCGCGAAGTAACGCATCGCGTACTTAGCTGATACTGTTTTTCCGGCGCCGGATTCGCCGCTCACTGTGAGCCAGACATACATACATTTTTTAAAGGACATCATCTGCCTAACGTTTTCCCAGCTATGTTGGGATCGGTAGGATTCCAGTCTAACCGGATGCAGCTGAATAACAAATATTTTACATGGAGCGACTGCCTATCTGACCTCCACAACCCAGTTACTGGGTAATATTACAACCCTTGGTAAGACTGGTGGTCAGACTTTAGGGCTTCTGACGACCCGTAAAGACTGTCAAAGATCCACGAATGACAGCCGGGACCAACGGCTTAACGTGCTTCCCGAGACACGGAGGGGTTTTGGTATGTAAAGATGGTCACCCATCCACGGAAAAACCGCGGCAAGCGTAGCTTAACCTGATCGATCGACCCGTTCGGCGGCTTCCTTTATAGGACAATATTACTAATTTGTTTGTGGGATCATTTGAAGGAAAAGGGAGACAGAAAAAGAAGAAAAACATTTTGCATCGACTAATAACAAGCGAAAATATATAAAAAAACGGACGTAAATTATAAGACTAATTTTGGAGTTGGTTTATTTAATTATAATATTTTGACTATTATTTTAGACTATTTAGACTATTATTTTTAGATGTTTTATTATTATTTTAGATGGGTTTGCTCTTGACTCTAGTCTAGGTCAGTGGTGACAGAGACAGCGTCGACGAGGGAGTGAGCTTACCCAGAAGAAGCCAGTTCACTCTCACTTTGAAGAGATCAGGGTTGTATGCGTTCGGAAACACAGACGCAGGTAGAGAGTTCCACTCTTTTGCTGTGCGCATAACAAAAGACATTTGGAAACGCTTAGTGCGAATTTGTGGAACAGCAACTAGTTAAGGATGGTAACTTGCAGTGCGTCTAGATGACCGATGGAAGGGGGCCGGTGGTATGAGGTCGTGGAGTTCTTGGGCACACTCACCGAACTGAAGTTGAAGCTCGCGGGTGATTTGCAATCATTAATTGCAAAGTTTCATATTCTACGGCCGAAGTTGTTCATCAGCTCATGATTTTAATGGAACCAACGAGACGGTATAACTACAAATGAAAACCGTCCTCCAATCTTCTTTTCCGAGATTCGATTATATTTTAATCAGGCTTTGGTACACGGCAATTCTGTCATGAACAATGCACATCGCACAGCTTTATTCTTTCCTGTTTCCATTTATAATATGGTCTAGTAGACAAAAAATTATAACGAAGACTTACCAATAATACTCTGATCTCTCCTCTCCCTCTCTAGCTTGGTGTAGGCCTCCTCTGACACGGCGAATATGTGCGGATCTAAATCACCCATCGCTTGACCGCGATACGCCATTATTGTTTCATCACCTGATGTAAAAAAGATGTATAATTATGATATCTTGTTGAAGAGACTGTCTCGTTGGTGTACTGGGGGCCAATTCCACTAATTTCGAATGTTACACGTTCAAATGTGTTTCAACAACAGTTCGATTTTTCGAGGTTTTCGAGTTCGAAAAATTAAAGTAGTAAGTAGTAGGTAGGGTAATTTTTATTATAGGTGCATCGTCTTCACATATAATTATATAATTAATGTATACAAAATATTGTAACACATTTTAAAAGAGTAACGGTGGAGTTTCTTGCCCATTCTTCTCCATACGAAACTACCTTTTGGAAGGGGCGACTAGAATCAATTCTATTTAAATGTAAATGTTGACGTTCAAAGGTGCCTTTTATGTGCCTATTTTAAATAAATGCTTTGACTTTAAAAAAAAAACTTTAGTACAAACTTTCAGACTTCCATACATACTTTAACTTTTCCGTACGATTTTGAAGTAAAACTTCTTTAGGCACGCTTGGCTTGGGGAGTAAGCTGGCGAATGCATGACGAGAGCGTTACGAAAAGTGTGATCGGGCGAGGCGAACGCATATGGATGGAGCTAAAGAAGTTTTACTTCAGTTGTGTGGTCTAAAGCACACTCGTTTTTTTTTAAATATTTTCTTTCATATAAACCTTGTCCTGACAGTTACAAATACAACAAAAAAAAATTAGCCACATAGGTGTAACCGCTTTGAAGTGATGCGCGGACAAACATTTTTGGCAATTGATTTTTATTTATAATATATTTTTGGGGTCGGTGTCAGGGTGAAAAATAGCATCCAAATTTCCGTCTCCCGGTGGATTTTCCAAAAAAAAATCTTTCATACAACATTCTTGGCAATTGATTTTTATTTGTATAGATAAGATAAGATACTTTGCACATTGCAGTATAAAACGGATTTCATCCATCACCTCACATTTCAAGGTCCAATTGAAAACCAGCTTCAGGCACTAGTTTTCTGGCATCTTTGCCGAACTGAACCTATTTGGCGCAGCCGCGGGGCACACACTCCTGCTAATTTCTCACAATTTGCAGCGCAATTTACACGTTTGGTGTAGTGGCTACTGTGGCTAAGTGTAGTCAGCGAAACCAAATGGTCCTGGGTTCGAATCCCGGTAGGGGCAAATGTTTGTATGATGAATATGGACATTTGTACCCGAGTCATGGATGTATATTTATAATATGTATGTATTTACAAAAAAAAATGTATTTAAGTAGTGTATCAACCATCTGGTATCCATAACACAAGCCTTAAGTGCTTAACTTGGAACTAGATGGTGCTGTGTGCAATGTCAGACGATATTTATTTATTTATTATAAATTCCTTTTTTTATTTCTTTTTTTACTTGTATTATATTATAATGCCTTGTATTATGTGCCTTTTAGTCTGTGCTAAATAAATGTATTTTTTTTTATTTTTCTTTAAATGTTGTAAATTATTCAACCAGAATGTTTAAAGCTTACCGTAAATAGGTAAATCGTAGTATGGATTGATGGCAACTAGCACGATGCCGCAGTATGTGTAGATGGCATTGCGGTCGCAGAATCTGTGGACAAAACAACATTTTTACTACCTGCAGTATGCCAGCTGTTCAAAAAAAAATCATTTATTTGCTTAAATAAGGTCGGTACGGAGAGATCTTAAAGATAAGGTATATGAATCTCTTATTTTGCCATTAATGTCGGCATGCAAATTTTACATAATTATTTAATATAAAAGCATTATATATTATTATATTAATTAAGAAATAAAAGAAATTATTAAGAATTATTATAAGTTTCAATCAGGCATGCTGTTAGTAAATATTGTATTAAATCGAGTCTTATTTGGTAACAATTAATTATTTATAATAGTACCTGTTACTACAATGCAGGACTTATACCTTATAATCTAGGAACTCAAGTACACTATAAAACCATTTATCAATCAATATTTTTGTCAAGATACTCTTAAATTTAAAAAAATGGGAGTGACGTAATTGTATTTGGAATTTTATTGTACAATTTAATGCACATAATAAAACTGTTGTTCGATGTGACTGTGAGATTCCATGCTGTGTTCCATATATTTTGGTTGTGTTAGTTAGTATTGCACTTGTATGTGCAAAAGCTGTTTAAAAAAAATATGTATATAAATATAATTATATATAGAGTAAAGTTGTTCATTTTCATGAGGACTACACTCCCTTAAAGTCCCTACTTTATTTTACCTGCCATACTGTATTTCTTCAAGCAAAATTCCTTACAGTGTAGACAGGGACTCAAACCTCACATCTCTCTAAAACCCTACAAATTAACAAGGTCGTATCACAAATTGTAATAAAAACTATTTTGAGCTTTATAACTAATGACATAAGACAGATTTTTATATGTAGAAGGAAATATTTAAAAACTAACAATGTCATACATGATTCAGTGTTTGGACAAGTGGCACATATTTATGAGATTATGAAAATTACGGAGTTTTTAAATTTATGTGTGAAATTCTTGTCCAGTTATTCACAAAATGGTTTTTGAAATGCGAAAAATGATCGTTTTATGTTTTGGGGTTCAAGAAATCTATACCTACATACAGGGTCAAATTAAATTAGCTAGCGAAACTCGGCAGATGTGATGGGTATCGATATGTAAACACGATAAAATTAAAATAAAACGGATTTGACGTTTTTTTTTTATGGGTCAACGTCCATCGGTGGTGTTGATGCTATATGAAGTATAAGTTGAAAAACATGTTTTATCGTGTTTAGATATCGATACCGATCCACGTCTGTGACTTTACACAAAAAAAAAAAGATTTTTTAAACTTATATGTAAGTGGCTACACTAACTGCGTTCCATGACCCCACAAAAAAAAATCATCATAATAATTTATTTTTTGTTTGATCATGTTTAGATATCGATTCCCATCACGTCTACGGAGTTTCGCTAGCTAATTTAATTTGACCCTGTATAATAAAATAGTAACGAAGAATGTATGTCCGTTTGTCTGTTTGTCTGGAGGTATGTTCCGGATTGGCGCAAAAACGGCTGAGCGGATTTGGATGAAATTTGGCACACAAATAGTTAATGACCTGGATGAACACATAGGGTACTTTGTCATTCCGGTAGTACGTTCCAGACGGATATTTTCCGACATATACGCGGGCGACGCCGTTGGACAAAGCTAGTAATAAGTATCCGGCAAATGGCTTTGGATACGGGCTGTAGTAGAATCTTCTTTAATATTGACAATGCATTAGCATGTTGTTTGTTCTGGATCTTTTCTTTGAACGTTTTTAGAGAAGTATGAACGTCAACGAAGCAAAAGTAGTATGTAAGGATCGTAGCAGGTGGCGTTCTGTTGTTTTTGCCTACCCCCATGGGGGAAAAAGGCGCGATTTTCGCTCCGTATCAGAAGGACTACAGCAGGGATCGACGAGCAAACTGAAACCATGAATTCAACACATGGGTACGGCCAGGGGTACGGTGGGTCTGCAGTGGATTCTAGATCCACTATCGTAGAAATTGTTCAGTTGCATATAAAAATTCAATACCTACGCGGTCAAAATGTATGGAACGGCAATTGTTTTTTTTTTTTTATATAACCTACGAAAAATGTCCACCGATGGGTTTCTGAATTATGTACTGAATCCATGGTAACCGGTTGCGCATGATGTTCCTGTCACCCTGTATATTTCGTATGCGTTGATGAAGGAAATAGCACGCCAGCCATTAATTGAACCACGACCGTTACTCCTTTTTTTTTCAGCGGGAAACCTTAAAAAGGCACCCGAACTCCGGAGGGAGGTCGGGGAGTGTGGGATTTTTACCTCAATAAAACCACCCCGGTGATCACCATCAGCACAGAGGGGGTTCCGGTTTCTCTTAAAAGACCTATTACGGAGGCTCCCTGTGCAACGCCTGTAAGGCACATCCCTGGGGAGACTGTAAAAGCCCTGAGCCTCGCTATGCACTGTGCCACCATCTTCCCTGGGGTGACTAGGTGGATGGACAGAGTCCCCACCGCGGAAAGCGCGCCAGGAGAGTTGCCGGCTCAAAGGATATTTTTCGGTATCCTCGTTCGATACGAATGGCCATTTTCCGCTGCAGTCTATTGACTTTAGTCCTGCAGCGTCGGACGCCCCACAGTCTACCTAACCAAACAGGCGCCCCGTAAAGGACCATCGATCGCACGACACCCGCGTAGAGGCGGCGAACTTCCTCCCGAGATCCCCCGAGTTTGGGCAGCAGTCTATGCAAAGCACCCACTGCCTTCTCAATCCGGGGAACCAAGCGCTCGAAGTGCTCTTCGAAGCCCCACCGACTGTCCAGGATAAGGCCAAGATACTTTATGTATCGGCCCACCTGGATTTGATCTCCGACATGGACCAACGAGCTGAGTGGCTCTCTGCTTCTCAGCAGTTTATGCAAAGAGTATAGTAATATATGAGTTTATGGAACCATAACGCCTCAGTTTTCTGAGGCGCTATCTCCAGACCCACGAGCGTTACTCCTAGGCCACCACGAGCTAACTCGTGTAACAAAATAAAATAACATTTGAAAACACGCATCTATGATGAGCTGTCTCACCTATAAATGATAAATTATATTTATTTCTGAAAAACGATCCAAAAAACACTTTAAGATACATACGTCAAAAATAAATTATGTTATAAAACTAGATGAGGTCGGTGTTTTCTATCAGACTACTTTAAGAAGAAACGCCGAAACAAAGAGGTCAGTCTGTTTTAAAGTCCCGACAATTTGTCAGGTCATATAAGAACCATGCAGATTAAAGGACTATTCAGATATAAGCGATATCGCTGTCGCGATACTGGCTCAGTAATGATAGTGGTCCGCCTTTTGGTTAGTGCTCAAACACGCGAGCGGCACGCGTCAAAGGTACGGCAGAGGCAACTGCAGCCGTCAACAAGCGGCCCGCGCCAACGGCAGAGGCAACTGCAGCCATCAGCGCATATCGTCATCAGCGTATATCAGCGCCGAGCGTGACAGCGATATCGAGTACCGATTTGGTATCGCCACCGAGCTCGACAGCGATATCGCGAAACGATATGGTATCGCCACCGAACGCGACAGCGATATCGCGTAACGATTTGGTATCGCCACCGAGGCGCGACAGCGATATCGATTACCGATTTGGTATCGCCACCGAGCTCGACAGCGATATCGCGAAACGATTTGGTATCGCCACCGAACGCGACAGCGATATCGCGTAACGATTTGGTATCGCCACCGAGCGCGACAGCGATATAGCTTTTATCTGAATAGGCCTTTACTATTATATTAAGTCGACAACAACTACGAAGTATCTCTTCGAAGTTGTTCAAACGCGGTCGTTTGAACAACTACGAAGAGATACTTCTTGAATCACACGAATGGGTTCAAAGACCACAATCGCATGTAATAAGTTAACCCTAGTTGACTCACACTCAAAGTAATTATTTAGAAATAGATAAATACCATCAAACGACGCCAATTAACTTTTTTATTGTACGATTGAGTTGTTAAAACATTGCATAACATCGTTCATTTGTAGTTCCATACTATATCGTGACTTCGTGAGTTCTATTACACTTGTGCACTATGCTGACTAGTTTGTACAATGAACCGTACCTATCTCAGTGATTAACTACGAAAATCGGCTGTTTAACCAGGCTATCCTGTGGATGCCATTCAGCCAGGGCATAACACGTATAAACTAAGGGACTACTCGCTAAGGGCACCCCCTGTGAAGTACGAAACTCGGCTTAGGGCGTCGCTGGGGGAGGCCAGCAAGGGACAGGCTGGATCAGATCAACAGTAAATAGGTAATTGAACCAGGCCAGGTTAGGTCAACACGTCTTATATCATTATACTTACTTACTAAAGCTGAAGAATTTGTTTGTTTGAACGCGCTAATCTCTGGAACTATCAATCGGATTTGAAAAATACTTCTCGCAATTGATAGCCCAATTCTTGAAGAAGGTTATAAGCTATTTAACATCACGCTACGACCCTTAGGGGCCGAGCAAACAGAATAAAGTCCGAAAGAACGCTTAGCGAAAACGAAGCTCGGGAGGACGACGCTTTGCGATTGCGACGCGGTGGGACGCGAACGAAGTCGCTGGCAGAAGCTACTAAGAGATACGTTGAATTCTGGAACTCATCATTTGCCTAAGCTTCTCTCAGCTATGTTGGGGTCCGCATCCAGTGTAACAGAATGCAGCTGAATACCAGTATTTTACATGGAGCGACTGCCTATCCGACCTCCACAACCCAGTTACTGGGTAACACGATGCCCCTTGGCTTGGCTTGTCCGACTTCGGGCTTTTCGACTACCCGTATCGACTGTCAAAGATGTACAAGACACCCGTGACCAACGGCTTAGGGAAGATTTATGCTAGACCGTCACGGACGCGCGTGTCTGCCCAATTTGTAGGGACGACTCGGACGGGACACGGATGCTGCGCGGCGTAGGATGAACTGTTCCCTATAAAATGTCCGTGAAGTTTTGGATCCGTGCCTCGCTTGTGCCAAGTACATGGTACGGCTCACGCCCGCCACGGTCTAGCATAAATCATCCTCTTACGTGCTTTCCGAGGCATGGAGGGGTCTCGGTATGTATGGTCGTCCATCCACGGACCGACCTCGACAAGCGTTGTTCTATCTTCAAAATCGGCCCGTGCAGCTGTAATAATTTAGCCACGAGCCCCTCAAACAAATACTACATTCCACTATTGCTAATCAGAGCACAGATTTCACTTACAATACTATTGTATATTTGTAGCAACACAAACGTTATCAATTGTTATCAGTGGCATGATTCATGATTTCGTCATGACCGTAGTACATAGTACGGAAACGATTGGGTTATCATTAAACTGGGCACGAGCTGAGCTGAATTATCCTGAAATGGCAAAGAGGAAATCCCCTTTTGTGGGGGCGGATTTTTTACGATTACCCCAAAAGAATACTTGTTCGATATTTTAGTATTATACTCTCCCACGTGTCCATCGAGCAGGTTAAGCTACGCTTGCCGCGATTGGTCCGTGGATGGGTGACCATCTTTACATACCAAGACCACTCCATGCCTCGGAAAGCACATTGAGCTGTTGGTCCCAGCTGTCATGCGTGGATCTTTGGCAGTCGTGACGGGTCTTATTATCCAGTAACTGGGTTGTAGCAGTCAGCATCGCATCATGTAAAATACTGGTATTCAGCTGCATCTAGTTAGACTGGAAGCCGACAGTTGGGAAAAGGCTAAGCAGATGATGACTCATTGACTATAAATAGAGAGAAGTGGAAAGAGAGTAGTGAGGCTCTCAACAGGCCTTTGCCCTGTTTACTCTCAATCAAATTATTTACCGCTGTAACCCGCTTAAATCTACGTTCCAGCACAAAACGGGAGATAATTATGTTGTACTTTTAAAACAGTAGGTACCTACATGACCTGTAGCTTTGCGTAAACGCTTGCCGTACGCTCGAAAAACACACATGCCCCGGTCACACAGCGATGTGAACGAAGTCTAAGGCCTCGTTTACGGAGACGCGGGGCGTCAACCGTCGCGTTGGGCGGCCCGGCCCGCAATCAAACATAACATATGGCTTTGTATGAGAGCGAGAGAGACACGAGACGCCACGACACACGCGACGCGCGACGCCTTACGAATACTGGTAGAAGATTGAGTAGAACTTTATTTCGAGAACAGCTTGAATTTTATTCGAGAACAGCTCAAAATGCCTGCTCTTTACATAAATACTTACCGAACTCTTAGGTTATGTAGCACAGCAGGTTCGTGCAGGTACGAAAGGGATGTGAGGTCATTCTGTCCGATGAGAAGTGAAGGGTTCCGAAGAGGCGGCATCTTACCCTCATCCTTAATCTGTTGGGGAAAGATAAGGTTAGAATCACACCCATATTGCTCAAAGAGATAGGCAGAAGTGTAAAGTAGGTCTAGGTACACCCGTATGTCGCCCGTTATAAGTCCCACGTTATAGGGGGCCAGCCTATTGCCATAGACCGGGCACGAATCAGGCTGTTTCTGAGGATTTGGTAATGACTTAGCCCAACCTAGGGTTCGAACCCAAATGATTAAACGTTGCCTTTCACTAGGAATTTCTCCTGCATCGTGGGTGCGTTTACAAACATTTAAACTCACATACACAAACAGCCAGACCCGGAACAACTACTTGCAGGTCATACAAATATTTGTTCCGTGTGGGGATCGAACCCGCGACACGTAACGCAGCAGTTAATTGCTTAACCACAGCGCCAACCTGTTTTTTTTCTGTTCCGTGGCGCCAACCGTGCCGTCAAATGATTTTATTTGTGTAAGTAGGTTTGTACCCTCAGAACAATAACTTTAGTTATTGTTCTGAGTTTGTACCTCAGAACAATAAAATTGTTCTGAGGTTTATACAAACACTTTTACACAATGACTAAAGACTTTTACACGTCAATCATATTTTTTTTAACTAGATGAGGCCGGCGTTGTCTCTGAGAAGAAAGGCCGAAACAAACTCAGAGGTCACAATCTCTTTTGAAGTCCAGACAGAATCTTGGTCAGATCATGTGAAGGCTATGTAGATCGGTGTCTGAAAAATGGTCTTTTGAGGAAAGAACCACACAGATTGAGTGGACCTGTCCAGTCAGTGCACGCAATTCTTAGCAATCGCGCAGCTCAACTCAGAATTTACAAGACGATCAGTTGTCTCGCTTACGGCTACTAATAATAGTCCAATAGAATGTGCATTACGAACTGGCATTCACTTAAATGAGTATTCTACTGGAGAACTAAAGAGACTTAAACCAAATAATGATTTTAAAAAAACGAAAGCGAAGTCATTGTCTGACAAGCTGTGCTGACAAGATCTGTCAAAACATCTAAATGTTTGAATTTTCGTTTCATCGTATATTATTGATCATGATGCTAATGAAAGTGAACTACTCCAGTTATTGAGGGCAATACCTGTCGACGTTTGCTTCCCTCTGCTTGTCCCATTTGGCAGCAGAATTTTATTAGCGCAAATAATTTGTTAATTGTTTAGTTTTATTTAAATAACAGCTTCAATCGTGATTGTACGACGCGGTGCACTGTGTGCTGTCAAATTTGATATTTTGACAGATCCACATTATACTTAGCCCCAAGATTTTAACGTCTCGTTGGACTAGTTATTGAACATGGATCCTGGGATCAATTCCCAGATTGGGAAATGTGTTTTTTGTGAGGCAATTCTAAGTAGTCTGGATACCCGGAGTCTGGATTGGCACGCCCGTTATTGCATGGGACTTGAACATAACTACCTACATTTCTTCTGCATACGAACCTTTATCTGCCGAATCTCTCCGGATTGGTCTATCTTGGCGATGAGGACGCCAGACCGGTAGTCTGACGTCACTGTGGCGCTCTCCCATACCTTCTCAGGATGCTCCACCCATATTCGGGCACCCTGATAAAAAACAGAACATGGTATTTAAAAAGAAAATACGTTTACTGGCGTAAGGTCTTAACCAAAAAGGCATAAAGCTATTTAGATGTGAGTGGAAACGCCCTAGAAGGACATTGTCTATCGGTGATGTTCTTCAGAAAGATCAGGTGCGTAGTAGTCGCAACCGGCGTGCGTGTATGACCAGTTGAACGAGTATAAAACGTAAACGAAGCGAAAAGAGGTATGACGTAAGGATCGTAGCGTAGTAGTGTTCTGTTGTTTCTGCCTACTTCCATGAGAAGGAGTGAGTTGTATGTATGTGAAGATACACATACTTAAACTCGCGTCTCCTTTACCAAAACAAATGAACGCCTTCAAACTACATAACCCTTTCTTTTCTTTTTTTTTTGAGGTTGGGAAATCATCTGATAACTTCTCCCGCTCTGGGCGGAGCGGGAGGGCGTGTCAGACTCTTGCTGACTAAAACCCACCCGTGTTCTTTCAGTTGCCTGTGCCAGGGGCCATGGTAACCCTTTCGGACTTTCCCGCAACCCTGGCAGGCATTGGCCCTGGCGGACCCCGTCATTGATGCTAACATCTCTTTGAGGCGCGTGGAACACTGTGTCAAACATGGAGGAGGTCCATTCAAATTACCAAATACTCCAGCGCTTCCTAAGGAAAGAGTAAACTATAGTTCACCTTTTACGTATACCGGAATAGATTATTTGGGTCCTCTTCAAGTAAAGACAAGTAAAACGCGCCGTCGACCCGGACCTGGTCCTTATCGGACGGCGAGCTACCCATGGCTCGCCGTCCGCAAGCCCGCGCAAGGGTGCGGCCCTAGGTTCGATTCCCTGTGCCTGTATGTTATGTATGCCTGCCTGGGTTCGAAGTTTCGAACTCACGACCGCGTGCTCATAAGTCGGGGCCGATACCACTGGGCCACCACTGCTCACTGCACTGCTGGATAGTTCTTATGATATTTGTCAGGGTATTTGCTGATCTGACTACTAATGACTTTCAGAAACTTTAAAAGTAGCAAGTTCAGATACATTTCGTATCAAATTTTGACAAAATTAAATTATTTAATTGTTACCAATACTGAATGATTAAAAATGATACTGGAACACTGGCCACTGGATAAATTATTTAGGTTTTTAAAAGGCTTTTTAATCTAATCTGTTTGGATGATAGCATTTTAATGCAGCTGAAATAAAAATAATGATTATTCCCTCACTTTATGAAAGTTTTCATTTGTTTTAGCAGAATATAAAAAAACGAAGTATTATGACCTTCATTCAGTATTTATTTAAGAATGATGATTACAGAGTTGAATGCATTAACATATGCATCAAATGTATAGTCTTTACGTTTTTATAAAGATATCTGTGACATCATTAAAATTGTTCAAGTTTTTGTGAGTGCATGTGTCAAGGTAAATAGAACCGTATGTCTGTGTGCATAAGAGTGAATTGAAATACCTTGACATTATTAACTAAAATTCAATATCTTTTTGAAGTACCTGGATAAGTAAGTGGATTCTTGCTATTACTTGGTAGCCAATACAAAACTTAGTAAACATTTAATGAATTATACCAAATTCATATGTATCTAACTAGCTTTTTCCCGCGGCTTCGCCCGCGTTGATATCGGAAAATAGCCCATGAGAACATAATACCTGGATTAAAAGTACCATTATGTGTATTCACTAAAGCATCCAACACAAATATAGGAGTAAACTCACCTCTCAATAGGCTCAGTCGTGAGATGAATTCTTATATAAAATCCTCTCTAGATGTTGACATATATCATGACTCAATAACTCACTTTAAGACCCAAATTTTGATGTCCCTAAGCACGCAACTCACACAATCTAAAGATTGATTTTATTGTATTATTATGTAAGTAGGTACTTCTTGCAACCTCTGCAATATTATAACTTACTAGCTGACCCCGCGAACTACGTACCGCCTAACATTTTTTTTTAAATTTTTCTCTGCGTATGGTCCATGCTCGTACTTCAAGGAATATTCTAAAAAAAGAATTAGCAAAATCTGTCCATCCGTTCTTGAGTTATAAAATTACAACGAAAAGTGGCATTGATTTTTATAGATAAGGATGTATTTTTTATATTTCTGTTTATATAGTTGTTACCGCATTTCGTTTTTACCTTAGGCTATCACTGTATTTGAGAATGTTAGTTCACCTATTATTGGCAACTGTATAAGCCCTCAACTATTATCTACTGTTATTTGATATTTTGTCTACAGAAGCTGTTGGTGTACCTTTATGAATAAATATATGTGTAAATCCAGGTTATAAACTATCTGTGTGACAAATTCTATCCAAATCCCCAAATATATTCTTGTATACTGTTTTGACTTTGTTACTATTTTATTATATTATTATGTCATCATCCGCCTAACCTGTTCCCAACGGTGTTGGGGTCAGCTCCCAGTCTAACCTGATCCAGCTGTATACCAGTATTTTACATGGAGCGACTGCCTATCTGACCTCCACAACCCAGTTACTGGGTAATACGATACCCCTTGGTAAGACTGGTTGTCAGACTATCGGGCTTTTGACGACCCGTAACGACACAAACCAACGACTTAACGTGATTTCCGAAGCACAAAGGGTCTTGGGTATGTAAAATGGTCACCCATCCACGGACCACCCGCGGCAATCGTAGCTTAACCTGTCCGATCGACCCGTGCGGTATTACTGGTAGTACTTAGCCAAAATTCGCGGCTGTTATTCTATTATTATATTGTTTAGATAATATTAAAAAATCAAGTTTAATATTGATTTTTTTGTAACTATAGCTTAGGCATAAGAAATCTTAATAAAAAGAATTGCATAATAATAATGTCTTCTTATTAAATAACCCTCCAATGATTGTATTTTAAGTGAGAAAAACATCACTCAATTAGCTTGATTATGAATGGCCATAAAACGAAATCAAACATATTGCATAAGGTATTTAGACTGCATTGGGTTACGTGGAGTTAAATAAGATTCATTCCTAGAATATCATTACTGCCACGATATGCAGCAAGTCCACCTGTATGTCGATTCTGTAAAAATGTGACCGTGAAGTGAACACTCAGGTGAAGTGAGCGTGGAGTGAGCTGTCTGTGCCATCCCACTGATGCTAGGGATTGACCAAGCATTACATTTACAATCGTAATCGAGATTTTAATTATTATTTTTATGCTAAATCTGTTGATCATTTTATATTATTTCAAGGCTAGTATTTAAGTGGCTAAAATTACTATTTACGGGTTTTTTAAATAAAACAGCAAAACAGAAATTCAGTTAGAAACTCAAATAAGTTCTTTTATTTTGATTTCCTAAACCAGTTTCAGGCTGAATTTCTGTGTTGCTGTTTTATAAAAAAAAAGTATATTCAATATTTAGACACTCCTATACTAGCTTTAAAATAATATAAAATTATCAACAGAACTAACATTAAAAAAAACATAATTTAAATCTCGATTATGATTGTAAATGTAATGCTTGGTCAATCCCTAGCATCAGCGGGACTACACTGACAGCTCACTTCACTTAAGTTTTCACGGTGAGATGGTTACAGCCGGTCGATTCTGTAAAAATCTCACCGTGAAGACTTGCGTGGAGTGAGCTGTCAGTGTCATCCCACTGATGGCTAGGGATTGACCAACGTTACATTTACAATCATAATCGAGATTTTAATAATATTTTTTATCCAAATTCTATTTATCATTTTATATTATTTCAAAGTTAGTATGTAGTTAAGTGGCTAAACATTAGGTACTATTTTCGGGGTTTTAAAATAAAATAGCAAAACAGAAATTCAGTTTGAAACACAATGCTGTTTTATTTTAGACACTTAGATACTTACTAGCTTTGAAATAATATAAAACTATCAATAGAATTGGCATACAAAATATTATTAAAATCTCGATTATGATTGTAAGTGTAATGCTTGGTCAATCGCTAGCATCAGTGGGATGACACTGACAGCTCACTCCACGCTCACTTCGCCTAAGTTTTCACGGTGAGATGGTTACAGAATCGCACTGCTGAATCGCAATGCTGGCCCAGTGATGGCTGCACTTTGGGTGAACAAAAGTGACAGATCATGTCACTTACCTACCATAGCAATGTACCATAGTGATTTCCCTAGTCTTCTAAACATCTGCTATACAATTAAATAAAATTGAAACAACTGTTTAAAATGTCAAAATAATAGCTTTATAATAAATGCTTACGAAAATTGTATAAGTAACGTAAATAATATAACAAAGAAAAACAATTTTTATAATTTAGCCTGTCTGTTTGTTGCAACTAATCTCCTTAAATGGCTGGACCGATTTTGATGGGACTTTCAGTGGCAGATTGCCGATGTTATAAGGAGTAACTCAAGCTACTTTTATTATAGAGAAAGAATTAGGGTTCCACGCAAAAAAAAACCATGATATACAATATAATTATTATTATATACTTTTTCATAAACCTAAACCACTGAACGGATTTCGATCAAAGGTGAATGGTCATCAAGTATGAAAAAAAACCCAGAGCGAACAGATACAGGATGTAGCTCAGAAATTTGGTGATATTTAGTGATATCATTTTGTAAATATTTCACTATTAGATTCGATGGCTAAATGTGTGATATTGTGCTATTTGTTTTTCATCAGGGGTGTTTTTTTTTAAGATTTCTTCGTTTTGGGTATATCCGACGATATACATACATACACTTACGCCACGCCCATAATCCCAAAGGAGTAGGCAGAGACTGCAGATTGTCAAAATCAACTTTTCAGCCCATTTTTCGCCGCTTTTTTGCTAGACTCAGCGTGATGAGTGGCATACTCTGTCGTCGCCGTTTGAATGTTAAGTCTCATATAAGTCTCTTAGTCGACGTTTACGACACGGGAAGAAGGCATTGGTGCTATTCGTAACCGACATCACACGGCTTAAATTTAACAAATACATATATAAGTACACAATATACATACATTATTCAATAGTTTTATTACACTTCCATGGCCATTAGGTAAAGATTAAAGTAACAATACTGGAAGAAAACGTGAGTTACTAAATATCTACATACTAAGTATTTTAAAAATAAACATAATACAACATTGCTCTAATTATTTCCTTCATATGAAGACTGTTGACTTTTAAACATAATGGATAGGTACAACATAATATGTAATTCTTACGGACCGCCTCGTAGGTCCGTTGGACAATGCGCAGAGATTAACTGGCGACCGCTATCAATTCCAAGAAGTTTAAGAAGCTTTGTGTGAATCAAATAATCTTCTATCTCTCTCACTCACATAAGTATGAGCGAGATAGATACTTTTCGCTTTTCTAACCGTTACCGAAACAAAAGATACAGGTACTGAATCCATTGTAAGAGGTTTCGCGTTGATGTGCCACCCTGTATAGACATGCCCTTATAACGCCAGTTAGGTTTGACTTTTAGTTCCTTCCTTAGCCTATGTAACTATTAAAAGGGCCAATGTGACTACTGAGAATATAGTTCTGATGATAAACCAAAATAATGATACATCATCCGGCCTGGCCTGTGATAGTGCCTAACACACTATCAATCACAATTTGAATTATTTTGAAGGATATTGCTAATACATTGCTGCATATGTTCAAAAAATTTGTCTGCTCATAAACATAAGTAGGTAACACAATTAATGTTATTGAACTTGTATCATTTGTTTATTTAAGTTTTTGGTACACCTACGTTTTGGTAGGTACGTACAGAGAATTATTTTAAAACAATAATAAAATAAACGTGCTTGTGCGTATGCCTATTACAAATATACTCAGCATTCACCAAAATATGGCAGAATAATTATCTAAGAGAACATGAAAATACAAACCGATCTAATTTGAGGTATGATTTAAGTGATATTAATACTGCGTGCAGCCTGTGGGTCAACTTCACTCAGCGGGCATAAAACCTACGCATTTAATACAATAATGCCTGAGAGTACCGCTGCGGCTGCTGTGGTGTTGTAGTGTATCAGGGATGTTTAATGATAATAATATTAATGGTTTTGCCGCCATTATTTGGAATAGATGTGCATCCCTGATGACCCGTGTTTGCGGCAGCACCAACAGTATTCGATCAGTGGGATTGCCTGATGTTGCGGAGGTGGATACAGCTCCACGCTAAATTTTAATTGTATATCTGTATCTGTAACCTACTAACACTAGAAGTTAAGTAAAATTGTTACTATCCCTATGGACTCCGGTTTAAATAAAAGTGTTCCGTTCTATTGACTTTTACAGACTTTTACACAGGGTGACACAGTGGGAGATTGTATCGCTAAAAGCAATCGCTTTTAAAAAGATCTTTTAGAGGCAGCTCTTGGATAGATTAAAAGGAGGAGAGACAATTCTGCAGATAGTCTGTGGTGCATAGTGCTAGTTTTAGAGATCCAACACCCTGTTAGGAGAGAAAAACATGACCAAGAAGGTTTTGAATTAGATTAAACTTCTTGCATAATCTTACAAAAAAAATATGTCACCAATAAACAAATACCGCAATTAAAAGACATATTTTTGTCATCAAGATAAAGCAACTTGCAATGAGACAGGTGATAAGGTAATTTAATAACATATTTCAAGATAACAATCATTTTAACAATTTGTTAATATTAGGTAAGTTATGTAGTTCATACAAAGTGAGTGCTCAAATACTGTGTAATTGCAGTTTATAAATAATTCATGAGCATGAAAAAACCTCTTATCTAGATAGCTAAAGTGATTATGTTAATTTATTATACAGTCCCAACAAGATTATTACTGGAAACCATATTGATTTCCGATAAATCGGAAAAAGTATTTCTGGAAAGCTGAATGAAAGAATGGGCAGTGTTATTGTTTTTGAAAATGGAACAGTAGGGCGAACTGCAGCGACGTGACGACTGACGTCATCCCGGAACTTGGAATATTCCTTGACACGCGAAATATTTTATGTGATGCACAAATTAGCGATCGCTGAGTAAACGAATGAGAATGACGTCCTCTTCAATAAATTGAGCGAAGAAGGTCAATCATAAACACTCCCCTTGTTCTCATAGTAATTCATCAAAATAATTGCTCCGCAAACTTATTAACCAGAATACGGAGTAAATGCATGCAAGGCAGTAGAAAAGTTTAATTAACTTTGCATTTATTTCGAAATGGAACTACCACAAAAAACAAAATACAATCAAATACATTTCACTTAAAATTTTACCTTCGTGTATAGCTCCTTCGTAGTCATGTTGATATTTTATATAATCCTTGATTAATTGAATAAATAATTTATAATCTCATTATTTCACCACGAGTTCAGAACTTAAATAATCCATTTTAATAAAGTAAGGTAGATTCGAAATACGATTTTTCCGAATGCGAAACGTCACTGCAATGTTATTGACATTTATTTTCAGTGTTATCAATTTTTTATCAATATCACAATAAAATTAGTGGTTAAAACTGTTTGATTTCTCACTGTGGGAGTATTTCATGATTTCTACAAGGAAGTGATTCTTATTGGAATCTAATTGTACGGCAAAAACATTTGACAACAACAATACAAATCGAAAGTTACGTTTATCTCTAAAGTTCCCACGGTCGGGGCTGCCATGATAAAATATGCGTATTTAGGACAAATCTACGCTTCATTACACGTAGGCTTTTGAAATGAATCGATAGATTTGTTTTATATTTTCTGAAGTTTTGGTTTTTTACTTTTGGGGAGACTTCATCGGAAATATTGGGGCTTTCAAACAGTGTTGTCATGGTCTAAAAAGTATTGAAGGGGTATGCCCCATATTTGTAACGCGTAACGAATGTTGTATGCGGTAGTGTGGTAAGCTGTATTTTTTTACTAACTTCTAAAAAGGAGGAAGTTCTCAATTCATCGGAATGTATCTTTTTTGTGTCCACCACCAATGTGATACCGTTTACCATTATTGGAGGATTCAACAATCAACTCAAGAAAAGCTCCACTCAGGCTATCAAGACTTTTCATCTGGCGAAAAACACAAAATGGATACCTACTATGTGGCCGTAAGCCCGTAACCTGTGTTGTCCAAGTTCGGTCAACAAAAATGTGTAGGCAGTGAACCTATTAGGGTAAGGTCTGCTAGGTAATTATAAACCCATGTTGTGCGGATCGTTTGACGTGGGTCATTCTAACGAATATATTTTAAGTTAGTAATAAAAAGGCTAGGCATGAAATGCAGGTAATTTTTTAACTAATTTTATTTTTTCGAAGCCATATTTTAGTATGTTGTTATTTTTATGTAGGTACTAAAAAAAATGTATTAATAAAGGTACACCGACAGTTTATGTATACTAAATATCAAATAACAGAAACTAAACTTATTTATTACTTACCTAAGAAACCGCTACCAGTTGGCAACGTACCCAAAATGCTGGCAGCATTGCCACGCTGGATGGCAATGCTTAATCTTTGTGCAAAATACAGGCCAGCATTTTGGTCACGTGTAGCTTCGATCAGACGTGCCGAAAGATCTTTGAAAATTTTATGTGCTCCCGGTCCCCACGGACCCAGCGTCTCAACCCCAAATGGCTCAAATATGTATCCACTATCAAGGGAACTATATTTGTGCCTTTTGAGGTTCTCCGCTGATTCGGCCGCCGCACCAGTCCTATTTTGTGTTCCAGGAAGATGTGACGGCGCAAGAGTGTCCACACAAGTAGCGTCCCACACTAAAGGCCGCCCCATCTTCCACGGAATAAGGGTCATTCCGTCAGGTCTTTTACCATCGTCACGCGAGAAACCACGTGGTTCTAAAATAGCCGCATAGTTCGCGGTGGTAAAAGCCCGACGGATGATATCATTAAGGCTAGCGTGGCGGGGAATTCGTCCAGCACTGCTTGTACAAGACAAGCCGTGGTGACCGAGGCGGTCGACAGCAGTGCCACACTGGCAGCGGTGAGGAGCACAACACGAAGCTCACAAGCGAAGAGACGCTGCGAGACGGAAGGCCGACGCGTCCATTAAGGTGCCGGTGTTCGGTGACGGGAGAGCCTGGAGCCACAAATCCGATTCCCATTGGGCAACGGCTAAGAGGCGGGCACGATCTGCTTATGTACTTAGATACTTAAGAATATTTTATTGCTTTTATTTTTTATTTAATCTGTAGTTAGAGTTACCTACAATACTACATAGTAAATAATTACATTATGTTGTTATTCGGCATATAAATTGGTAAATAAAAACCAACTTTAACCCACCTCAAAAGTTACCCGCATGCCTGAAGTTTTTGTTGACTGTACACATTGCAACTGTGCTTTATTAATATTATTTCAGGTAACCAAACCACCCCATGGATGGACCCACTGTTATTTGGAGTTACATAAGCCTACTTACACCGCCAATCACTAAACAAATTTAGCGCTAAACAAGTTTTAAACATCATTCTATCTCTGTCATCTTCAAACATTTGACAGAAACAGAATTATGTTTTAGAACTCGTTTAGCGCTAAACGTGTTTAGTGATTGTCGGAGCAAATGGGTCTTAGTTTTTATTACTTGAGGATGGTTCGTGTTTTTTCTGACTAATGGTGAATTTCACCAATGAAAGTGAATGCGTCCAGCACATCAAAACCGAGTTCAAGAGCTGTCAGTGTCAAAATTGTTGTGGAATATTTGACTCTGACGGGTCTTGAACGGAGTTTAGTAGAATGCTGATCGTGTTCAGTTTCACTGGTGAAATCTGCACTGAAGCTATGGTCCTCCCCATTCCGATAACATAACACTTTACTTTGTTAACCTCTTGTCTAGGAGATTTGGGTTGAAACAGAGGGTAGTTTTACTATAACGGAAGTAAATAAAAGTATTATTTAATTTAAAAGCATATTTATTTTCTACGTAGTCATAATTTCCCAGCCTTTATGAATTATGATAGATAAACAAAAACGTAAATTTTAATTATCAAATAGCGAAAGCATCAGTGTTGCAATGCTCGATACAAAATTCCCTACAAATTAACATATTCTACAACAGTCCAAAATTCAAATGCTATTGTCGTTAAATGTTTGTCATACATATTAGTTTTTCACTTGTTTTCTGGAGAAGGGAACCACGCCTGGCACGCTTCTGTGGCGATTTCGCATAATGCAGTGAAGGTCTTGCCGCGTTGGTCGTATTCTGTGATAAAGAAAAAAAATAATGTTAGATATTCATTGGAACCAATAAAATATGGTCAATTGTCTTGTCCTCGACTCTGGATACGATGAACGGGTGGTTAAGACATTTTGTAACCTCGAATCCTTCCATTGCTCTTTTTATGTTAACTCACTAGCTGCTGCCCGCGGCTACGCCCATGTGGACGTCGGAAATTATCCCATAGGAACGTTCTACCGGTGTACATGTTACTTCTTATAAAATCAGATATCTGCCAGTGAATGTCTCATCAAAATCGGTCCAAACGTTTTGGAGATTAGCCGAAACAAACAGACAGACAGTTTTTTTTCTTATATTTACCATAATATATTCTGTCAAATGCATTTTGTAAAAAGTCTTTATTTTGATATTACAAACAGACACTTCTATTTTATTTATTTGTATATATTAACCTAACTGAGTTATAAGGGGAGTTTGTTGCGGCACTTCTTTTTTCCAGCTAAAGCACTAGGAAGTGGTAAAGAGCGGGCGTTTTGCGGGACTGTCTTATGTAATTTTAACGTTCAAAAATTGCTGGTTCTCAGTCTAGTTTGAATAAATGACTTTTGATTTTGATACCTTTTACAGCAGGTAATAAGCTGTATTAAGCTCAACTGGGTTGTTGTAATGGTATTATTTTGATAATTGAGTAGTCATTATTTAAAAAAAAATTACTGTCTGTTCGGGTGGGTCATGGTGGATTGTGGATGGATGGATATGTATCCACAATCAAATACACAATCCACCATCAACCACCATCTAGAGAATGAACCCTACATTAGGCACTCCCTTGTCAAGAGCGGTATTTTGTTAATTTAGAGCACGTTTGAGGCTTATGCTCGTTTTCACTAACACTAAGCGACACCTAAACCAATGCATAAAAAAGCACTCTGTTAGATTTTCAACATTCGGCGCTGACCTGAGGGCTCAAAATCCATCGTGTGCTTGAATTCTGGCATTAATTTTGCTGCTAGGATTAAATGAAGTTTAGTGTAAGCGGAATTTATACTTCCAAACACCGGTCTTTCTTACTCACCGGTAGGTCCCCTCTTGCCAAACATGATGCCATTCATGGGCGCGTTCTTGTAATTGGCTTCACTGACTTCAGCTAAGGAGAGGAGCACTGCCACCAAGCAGACGACGCCAATAGTGAAACGCATCATGTCTCCGGACATCTGAAAGATGATTCAGAAATAAAGACGTGTTTGCATAGGTGCAAAGCAACTGTGAAGAGTTTAAATTACTTCGAGTAGGTAAACAAGTTAAAATCCAGGAACATCCAAATAGCATTATGTATTTTTATTAAAAAATTAAAAACGCTGTACTGTTAAGTTTTTGTCTTTCCAGCAAGCTTAATTATCTGTGCAATTAAGCGTAATGAACGATAACATTATTTTGTAAAACGCATAAAAAAAACACGTAATGAGATAAAAAAATTAATTTAAAAAATTATTTATTTATTTTATCTCTGAGGCCCACTATCAACTACAGTAATATTCAATGTTAGAGAGCCATTAGTGTAGTCTTAGCTTAACTTAGGTTTAACCAATTTTAATGATGATTTTACTTTGCCAAGAAAACCTGACGGTGATGATGAGAAAACACACAAAAGCCAAAAAGAGTAAAATTACCTTGTATTGAGCGAAGTGTTTCTTGTTGTTAACACTGAAGTGGTTGAATGTCAACTGATGCTGTGAGATGAGTTTCCCGCCAATTTATACTTTGAAAACGAAGATGGCGGCTGTCCGACCAATTATTGGATTACTGGATACTGACCACATATTGACAGAGATTCCCGAGTATTCTCAAAGGATTATAACTTCGTTAGTGCCTTTAAGATTAGTAGTTTGGAATAGAGTGAAGATGGCAGCCATCTTGAATTCGTTGTACACATTGCTGAAGGGTAGGTAAGAAGCTGTACTTAAATAACCAACGCTCTTTGTTATATACCTATAGTTAACTTCATCTAGGAAAGTTTTGGTTTAGTTATGGTTTTGTTTAGCGTTTTACAGGTTTTAAATTGAAGGTTGCTGTTTGGTTCCCCACGGAAAAACCATAGAAAACGGTCCACTTTCTTTGGGGTCATTTTAATGGGCTGGCATCTCATGTTTCATAGCATGTTTCTCTACGGAATGATGATGATGATGCTAAAGTATGTATCGATACCCGGAACCCTGATGACATCAAAATCAAAAGTCATTTATTCAAACTAGGCTGACAATGATCAGCACTTTTTGAATGTCAAACGTCACTCTATTTATTTATCCTGCTTATAACTTTGCCGACTAGTAGGTAGAGTGGAAACTAATAGCTTAGAAAAAAAGGCTAATGGTTTCTCTGCATGATCCCGACAAGGAAGAAGTTCAAATCAAACATGTCAATTGAACTTGCTACTTATTTGCAATCTTAATAATTATTTTGGTCTGTGTCATGGCTGCTAGGTAAGTATTTAATTTCAAGTCTAACTGCGATAACAATTACATGGTTGCTATCGTGGATAACCAGACCGCTGGTTTAGAACAATTAGAACTAGCAAGGAGAGGGCGGGCTATGGGTTTCGCTAAAGAATTTGTTTTCAAATTAATCTGTTTATAAATTTCTAATAATAAAACATCCTCTTCTTGTTGTAATTTCGTTGGACTGTTTATAATAGGGGTTAAAGTATGAAATTGCCGTTTTATTGTATTAGGTACTTCGAATTGACATAGAACCTTCATGGTTTGAGATTTATGAGTGGAAGTTTTTTTCACATGGTACCTACCTATGAAGTTCTTCTTTTAAAAAACGTGCAACAATTGATTATCGACTTTCAGTTGTTTTTTTTATTCAGCTTTGACAAGAAAGATGGATACTTCAAAATTCGAGTTATTTTTGAATACGAGTTCCGACGCGGGACTAACGCGGCAGAAACAGCTCGCAATATCAATGTTGCGTTTGGAGAGGGGACTGCTAATGAACGCACCGTGCGATTTTGGTTTAAACGCTTTCGTGATGGAAACTTTGATTTGAAGAACGAACCACGTGGATGACCGCCCACCCAGATGAATAACAATGAATTGAAAGAGATGGTGGAAGCCGAGGAATTAGGTTACCTACCTTACCAAAAATATTGACTCATTTGAGTCAAATCAATAAAATAAAAAAATATGAGAAATGGGTGCCTCATGATTTGACTGATCTGCAGAAAGAAACGCGTGTTGAAACTTGTGTTGCCTTGTTGAATCTATACAGAAATGAAGGAAGATTGGATCGAATTGTGACATGTGATGAAAAGTGGATTCTTTGCGATAACCGTAAGCGAAAAATGCAATGGCTGACCCCAGGTCAAACGCCGCAACAGTGTCCTAAAGCAAAGCTTTACCAATAAAAAGGCAATGGTAACTGTTTGGTGGTCTCAGCATGGTGTTATTCACTATAGCTTTCTCCGATCTGGTCAAGCAATAACGGCAGATGTCTACTGTGCCGAACTCCGAACAATGATAGCAAAACTAGCAGTGAAACAGCCCCGACTCATGAATCGATCTTCACCATTATTGCTCCATAATAACGCGAGACCTCATACAGCACGAGAAACCGTTTTAACTCTACAGGAACTGCAATTAGAAACCATTCGTCACCCTCCGTATTCACCAGACCTTGCTCCAACGGACTACCATTTTTTTCCTGATTTGGACAATTTTCTACGTGATAAAAAGTTTTCTTCTCAGGAGGCAGTACAAAATGCTTTCACACAGTTTGTCGAATCTAGATCACGAGATTTCTATCGCAAAAGCATAAATGACCTTCCTATTAGATGGCAGCAATGTATAAATAATAATGGTAATTATTTTGATTAAATAAATATGTTAAATTAAAAAATAAAACGAATTTCAATTTTTCAGTAGATAGGTACAAATCGGCAATTTCATACTTTAACCAATAATACAACAGCGTGCACGAAATTTTATAACGTATGTTAGAAAGAAAACGTCTTCAAAACTTCCTACTTATTCTAAAATAATTAGTAAAAGCTGGAGGCCTCATTAAAAAAAAAAACAATTACCATAGAAATGAAGAGTTAATTTACATGTTTTATTTTACGTATTCAAGCTCCTTGTTGTATGAGTTGGAGACATATCTTGCCAACAAAACTGCGTATGGAAACAAAATAGGCGCTTTGATTGTCAATCAAGTCTTCCATGGATAAATGGATTATTAAATTACTGTCTGATTGATAACATAATGAAATCCAAAAGAGATTGGACAGCTAAGCAACAATGAGAAAATATTAAACCCCTATTTTTCTAATACGATTTCCTTTTTATTATATTCGCATTAACTTCGTCCGCACACAAAATTGCAGTGGATTGGTTGTAAACTTGATTATGGGGTTTGCTGTCGGGGTATAAAAGGGGGTAGAAACTGGGTTGATGCATCAGTTGGTCTTCAACTCTTCAGTCTTCAGGAAGTCTCGAGTTTGTTATCAAGTAAGTTATACTACATCGTAAATGCTTCTAAGCATCCGAAGTAACTTGACTGAGGGTGAGAATGAGACTTGGAAACTAAAGCTTCTAAAGTTGGACTGCCTACTTAGTTATTTACTTGCAAGTAATTATGCAAATATCAGGCAGTCATACACGTATTAATGGTTCAATCATTAAACCCCCTTTGACCGTGCGTTTCGAATATTTCGAGTGAGTTGAAAGTTGGAAGGATTGATCCTACCGACTCACCAGATTCAAAGGTTAATTAATGGTAATCCCAAGTAATTATTTATATAACTCGACTTCATATCAGCCGAAAGCTGCTGGACATAGGTCTCCCCTAACAATCGTGACAGGTTGACAACTAGCGGTCCTAGCTAAGTTATATTGAATTTATTGCCGGGTGCAGATTGGTGAAACTTAACTTGAATTGATACTTTTGTTACGTAGTTGTTGTGTTTCATAAATTAGAAGGACTAATAAAATTTGTTTTAAATTTCATGTTCCGTTTTACCAATCTGTCCCCGGCACGAGATTTAATGACCTGAAATAAGAAATTTATGAAACTGCTCATTTCAGGTCTTGGGAACAACAATTCAGTTAGTTTCTTTCTTCTTTCATTGACTCAATGATTTAAATTATTTTCAGATCACCACAACGATGCGTTTTGTGATAGCTCTGTGCTTCTTCGCCATCATCATGTGCATTCACAATGCTGAGGCTACGTACAGGAAGCCCCCCTTCAACGGTTCTATCTTCGGCAAACGAGGAGTTGTTGGTAAGTCATGGTCATTGATCGGTAGATGTCACTTACATAAACTTACGCCTTTTTACTATGGGTGCAGGCAAAAAGTTCTGATATGCTTCTGCTGATCTGAGGTTATTTTCAACTTACTTATTATTCTGTTAGATTTGATGCCTGCTAATGATGATGGTGCTCATGGACCATTGTAGACCCTTTCAATTGGTGTCATAAAAATACAGGATATTACTTTTACGCACTTGCTGGCCGCAAGGCAAGTGAACATAAAAATGTCGTGTTTGTAAGTAAGACTACTTCAGCATCTATGGTTTCTTAACCTCGAGTGCACGTTGTTTTTGGTGTTTCCATTTAATTTCTTATATTTGTTTCAGAATACGACACTACAGGCAAAGCATTGTCAGCTTTATGCGAGATTGCCGCTGAAACCTGTCAGGCGTGGTACCAAACTTTAGAAAATAAGTAAATTATGTATGACTTATCTAAAAAAATGCAGCCTTTTGTGATGTGATAATAATATCCTAACATATAATTATTTAGTCAAAAACTTATGTAATCGTAAATAAATAATGTATCATCTTTGACTAGGTTTGTTTCCATCTTATCCATAAGAACTCTCCAAAAATAATGAGGCCCTTGAACAAGACCTAAAGGTGCCGTATGGTGAAGTGACAGTTGGTGCGTTATTATAGTAGATAATTATGTGCTATCAATGTAAACGTGCCCTAACCCTTCTAATATTCACAGAGTAGCCACTCAACAACTCGGATAGACTTGGTGGGAACGCCGTTAATTGCTTGAGGGACATTGAGATTTCATCATGTATGTATACGAATTACTACTAATGGTCTCCTAAACTAACAGCGGTTATTGGACGCATAATACGCTTACGCAGAATTGTTCCATGTAATGGTCTCAAACAAAGTGTGTATAAGAATAATAGTCCTTGTACCTATATACTTCCGATATTGATAACCACAGGTTATCTGCACCTTTAATAAATACCGACTCTATCTGGTTAATTAACTACTTAATAAAATTGCATTTTTGATTAGGGTGTTATTATATACATTATAGTGTTGTTCTAAGTTCTGTGCCGACTAATTAGATAGATTGCCATTGACAAGCTAAGAAGCAAAAGAATATGTGCTAGTTGATTAGAATATCGGAGCTGAGGCGGGTAAACGGCAATGAGCAAAACTGAAAAAGCAACTTTCTAGGTAATTCATCCTTAAAAAATAATAATAAAACACAACATGATAAAACATTTCAGTGCGTCTACGTGAAACGGAATGTTATTAATAAGTGCGTTCTAAATTACAAAACGATCAGAAATTACATTTATCAACCAGTGCGCAACAAACGTCAAAAATTTGATCATTTAATTGGTTGTTTATCACCAGGGACCAATCGCACACAACTTAGTCTGTGAATCGTACCAATAAGAATATTCGAATAGGAACCACGTTTTTATGACGAAAACAAATCTTAATCTGTCTAATGGCTGCATACATTTTTGCGATTTACGTGTGTGGCAAATTAAACTTCCATTGTTTTTAAACCAATTAATGAAGATTTACTGTGTTTTGACCGAGTACCCAACGTAAGACTTTTACCTAAGCTATGAGGAAACTTTTGTTCGACCAGAGAAATTGACGTCTAAATCCGAAGTCCATTTCGAGGTAAATCTAAGATTATTTTACATTATTCCGCGGATTTTAGCAAAAATTCAGTGTAATTCCTTGTGTTCGTGAAACTGAGATGTTGCCTGTGTATTTATTTATGAGTTCGACTTCTTATTACGTGAAAAACATCATGTTTTAAGTGTTTTTAAGTGCGCTAACTTAAAAGGTATGATTATCAGTTTTTGTCAACAACTAGCCGTAATTGACAAGCTGAGCTGGGCGATTATCTAAAATGTAGTAAAACTGCCGTAATTACTGTAGTTGAACGTTGTAGGGACTGAAATTTCAACATTTTATACGACATCTTTTTATCAGAAGTTTTTACGTTACTATCTTGATCTGTCGTGATTTTAAACTATGCAAATATGTTCTATGCACTCTAATATTTTCGTCTACAATGCGTTGTACTAGTAATACATGTTACACTATCTTGTTTGTTTAATTATAAATAGAAATATTGAGAGAAAAAAAATACTATGCCTTTTTATCTTGCAAGTCTTTTAAGAACTTATAAAGGAGTTTCTGTGCTGCATAATAATTTATTATGATCTGAAATACCTTATGCAATGATAAAACAACCAATGTCTATGATGATTAAACTTTTTGATATTATCTATAGAGGCCTCATGGTGAGGCAAATGTTTAATAACAATATTTTTGCAATTACTTACAACCATTAATTCACGCATTTATGGACAAGTTCATTGAACAATATTGAAACTGCCTATATGCCATAAATACCATTTAATTAACATTAGTTAGCTGACATCTTTCAAGGTCAAACTTTGTTTACTTTACTTGTTGCTGAATAAAGGTAACCTTGTTTTCTGCCACAACAAATGAAATCCAGAACAAGTAAAAAAAATGGCTGTTTAGCAATATTTCTAAACTAAACCAATACCCTTTTCACAAGAAAATTAAACATTGATTAAGGTTTTGAAAAACTATATTGTATATAAATAAATAATATCTATCATATTTAAATGATTAATACATCCAAAAATAAAATTAATAACATATTTTAAAAATCAAAATTTATTGGGACTGGAAGAAAAATAAAACTTTTGATTAGATTTTAATATTTTTAATCAGTGTTTTTTTTATTGTTAAATTCAGTTCAAATGCAGTGTGTGTAATGAATAGTGTTGTTCTTTGTTTATTTTCAGCAATTACTGAAGAAAACAAGTTTGGAGCCATTGGATATTACAAGAGAATTAAGGCATGTTAACAGAATACAAGACAAACAACCATTTTTACTCAAAACGCTGGCAATACTGAAAATGACATAAAGGACTTACTGGATTTCTATAGAAAAGTACAACACACAGCTATGACAGAGACAGGAGAACCACCGTTTAAAATAGCCAAGATGGCGGACACCATAGACAGTTTTATACAAAATATCATGTCTTCCAAACAGAACCTTCGAGCTGTTGTCAGTGATGAATTTAACAAACCGATAGCATTTACTAAAGTTTATGTTGGTCAAGTGAAAAATGTGAAGGACTTATCAAAGATTATTAAAATTTTGAATGAGAAAATACCTCTCAAAGAACTACAGCACTTGAAAAGAGCCCGGAGAAAAGAGGTGTTACTATGCCCAGTACGGTATTTGAATGCTATAATGCAAGAATCAATCCAGGAGTATGTTGAAGAGAAAGTTTATGAGCTTAAAGACTCTTTTGAGTATTTTAAAGGAGTTTAGTAGAATGCTGATCGTGTTCAGTTTCACTGGTGAAATCTGCACTGAAGCTATGGTCCTCCCCATTCCGATAACATAACACTTTACTTTGTTAACCTCTTGTCTAGGAGATTTGGGTTGAAACAGAGGGTAGTTTTACTATAACGGAAGTAAATAAAAGTATTATTTAATTTAAAAGCATATTTATTTTCTACGTAGTCATAATTTCCCAGCCTTTATGAATTATGATAGATAAACAAAAACGTAAATTTTAATTATCAAATAGCGAAAGCATCAGTGTTGCAATGCTCGATACAAAATTCCCTACAAATTAACATATTCTACAACAGTCCAAAATTCAAATGCTATTGTCGTTAAATGTTTGTCATACATATTAGTTTTTCACTTGTTTTCTGGAGAAGGGAACCACGCCTGGCACGCTTCTGTGGCGATTTCGCATAATGCAGTGAAGGTCTTGCCGCGTTGGTCGTATTCTGTGATAAAGAAAAAAAATAATGTTAGATATTCATTGGAACCAATAAAATATGGTCAATTGTCTTGTCCTCGACTCTGGATACGATGAACGGGTGGTTAAGACATTTTGTAACCTCGAATCCTTCCATTGCTCTTTTTATGTTAACTCACTAGCTGCTGCCCGCGGCTACGCCCATGTGGACGTCGGAAATTATCCCATAGGAACGTTCTACCGGTGTACATGTTACTTCTTATAAAATCAGATATCTGCCAGTGAATGTCTCATCAAAATCGGTCCAAACGTTTTGGAGATTAGCCGAAACAAACAGACAGACAGTTTTTTTTCTTATATTTACCATAATATATTCTGTCAAATGCATTTTGTAAAAAGTCTTTATTTTGATATTACAAACAGACACTTCTATTTTATTTATTTGTATATATTAACCTAACTGAGTTATAAGGGGAGTTTGTTGCGGCACTTCTTTTTTCCAGCTAAAGCACTAGGAAGTGGTAAAGAGCGGGCGTTTTGCGGGACTGTCTTATGTAATTTTAACGTTCAAAAATTGCTGGTTCTCAGTCTAGTTTGAATAAATGACTTTTGATTTTGATACCTTTTACAGCAGGTAATAAGCTGTATTAAGCTCAACTGGGTTGTTGTAATGGTATTATTTTGATAATTGAGTAGTCATTATTTAAAAAAAAATTACTGTCTGTTCGGGTGGGTCATGGTGGATTGTGGATGGATGGATATGTATCCACAATCAAATACACAATCCACCATCAACCACCATCTAGAGAATGAACCCTACATTAGGCACTCCCTTGTCAAGAGCGGTATTTTGTTAATTTAGAGCACGTTTGAGGCTTATGCTCGTTTTCACTAACACTAAGCGACACCTAAACCAATGCATAAAAAAGCACTCTGTTAGATTTTCAACATTCGGCGCTGACCTGAGGGCTCAAAATCCATCGTGTGCTTGAATTCTGGCATTAATTTTGCTGCTAGGATTAAATGAAGTTTAGTGTAAGCGGAATTTATACTTCCAAACACCGGTCTTTCTTACTCACCGGTAGGTCCCCTCTTGCCAAACATGATGCCATTCATGGGCGCGTTCTTGTAATTGGCTTCACTGACTTCAGCTAAGGAGAGGAGCACTGCCACCAAGCAGACGACGCCAATAGTGAAACGCATCATGTCTCCGGACATCTGAAAGATGATTCAGAAATAAAGACGTGTTTGCATAGGTGCAAAGCAACTGTGAAGAGTTTAAATTACTTCGAGTAGGTAAACAAGTTAAAATCCAGGAACATCCAAATAGCATTATGTATTTTTATTAAAAAATTAAAAACGCTGTACTGTTAAGTTTTTGTCTTTCCAGCAAGCTTAATTATCTGTGCAATTAAGCGTAATGAACGATAACATTATTTTGTAAAACGCATAAAAAAAACACGTAATGAGATAAAAAAATTAATTTAAAAAATTATTTATTTATTTTATCTCTGAGGCCCACTATCAACTACAGTAATATTCAATGTTAGAGAGCCATTAGTGTAGTCTTAGCTTAACTTAGGTTTAACCAATTTTAATGATGATTTTACTTTGCCAAGAAAACCTGACGGTGATGATGAGAAAACACACAAAAGCCAAAAAGAGTAAAATTACCTTGTATTGAGCGAAGTGTTTCTTGTTGTTAACACTGAAGTGGTTGAATGTCAACTGATGCTGTGAGATGAGTTTCCCGCCAATTTATACTTTGAAAACGAAGATGGCGGCTGTCCGACCAATTATTGGATTACTGGATACTGACCACATATTGACAGAGATTCCCGAGTATTCTCAAAGGATTATAACTTCGTTAGTGCCTTTAAGATTAGTAGTTTGGAATAGAGTGAAGATGGCAGCCATCTTGAATTCGTTGTACACATTGCTGAAGGGTAGGTAAGAAGCTGTACTTAATTAACCAACGCTCTTTGTTATATACCTATAGTTAACTTCATCTAGGAAAGTTTTGGTTTAGTTATGGTTTTGTTTAGCGTTTTACAGGTTTTAAATTGAAGGTTGCTGTTTGGTTCCCCACGGAAAAACCATAGAAAACGGTCCACTTTCTTTGGGGTCATTTTAATGGGCTGGCATCTCATGTTTCATAGCATGTTTCTCTACGGAATGATGATGATGATGCTAAAGTATGTATCGATACCCGGAACCCTGATGACATCAAAATCAAAAGTCATTTATTCAAACTAGGCTGACAATGATCAGCACTTTTTGAATGTCAAACGTCACTCTATTTATTTATCCTGCTTATAACTTTGCCGACTAGTAGGTAGAGTGGAAACTAATAGCTTAGAAAAAAAGGCTAATGGTTTCTCTGCATGATCCCGACAAGGAAGAAGTTCAAATCAAACATGTCAATTGAACTTGCTACTTATTTGCAATCTTAATAATTATTTTGGTCTGTGTCATGGCTGCTAGGTAAGTATTTAATTTCAAGTCTAACTGCGATAACAATTACATGGTTGCTATCGTGGATAACCAGACCGCTGGTTTAGAACAATTAGAACTAGCAAGGAGAGGGCGGGCTATGGGTTTCGCTAAAGAATTTGTTTTCAAATTAATCTGTTTATAAATTTCTAATAATAAAACATCCTCTTCTTGTTGTAATTTCGTTGGACTGTTTATAATAGGGGTTAAAGTATGAAATTGCCGTTTTATTGTATTAGGTACTTCGAATTGACATAGAACCTTCATGGTTTGAGATTTATGAGTGGAAGTTTTTTTCACATGGTACCTACCTATGAAGTTCTTCTTTTAAAAAACGTGCAACAATTGATTATCGACTTTCAGTTGTTTTTTTTATTCAGCTTTGACAAGAAAGATGGATACTTCAAAATTCGAGTTATTTTTGAATACGAGTTCCGACGCGGGACTAACGCGGCAGAAACAGCTCGCAATATCAATGTTGCGTTTGGAGAGGGGACTGCTAATGAACGCACCGTGCGATTTTGGTTTAAACGCTTTCGTGATGGAAACTTTGATTTGAAGAACGAACCACGTGGATGACCGCCCACCCAGATGAATAACAATGAATTGAAAGAGATGGTGGAAGCCGAGGAATTAGGTTACCTACCTTACCAAAAATATTGACTCATTTGAGTCAAATCAATAAAATAAAAAAATATGAGAAATGGGTGCCTCATGATTTGACTGATCTGCAGAAAGAAACGCGTGTTGAAACTTGTGTTGCCTTGTTGAATCTATACAGAAATGAAGGAAGATTGGATCGAATTGTGACATGTGATGAAAAGTGGATTCTTTGCGATAACCGTAAGCGAAAAATGCAATGGCTGACCCCAGGTCAAACGCCGCAACAGTGTCCTAAAGCAAAGCTTTACCAATAAAAAGGCAATGGTAACTGTTTGGTGGTCTCAGCATGGTGTTATTCACTATAGCTTTCTCCGATCTGGTCAAGCAATAACGGCAGATGTCTACTGTGCCGAACTCCGAACAATGATAGCAAAACTAGCAGTGAAACAGCCCCGACTCATGAATCGATCTTCACCATTATTGCTCCATAATAACGCGAGACCTCATACAGCACGAGAAACCGTTTTAACTCTACAGGAACTGCAATTAGAAACCATTCGTCACCCTCCGTATTCACCAGACCTTGCTCCAACGGACTACCATTTTTTTCCTGATTTGGACAATTTTCTACGTGATAAAAAGTTTTCTTCTCAGGAGGCAGTACAAAATGCTTTCACACAGTTTGTCGAATCTAGATCACGAGATTTCTATCGCAAAAGCATAAATGACCTTCCTATTAGATGGCAGCAATGTATAAATAATAATGGTAATTATTTTGATTAAATAAATATGTTAAATTAAAAAATAAAACGAATTTCAATTTTTCAGTAGATAGGTACAAATCGGCAATTTCATACTTTAACCAATAATACAACAGCGTGCACGAAATTTTATAACGTATGTTAGAAAGAAAACGTCTTCAAAACTTCCTACTTATTCTAAAATAATTAGTAAAAGCTGGAGGCCTCATTAAAAAAAAAAACAATTACCATAGAAATGAAGAGTTAATTTACATGTTTTATTTTACGTATTCAAGCTCCTTGTTGTATGAGTTGGAGACATATCTTGCCAACAAAACTGCGTATGGAAACAAAATAGGCGCTTTGATTGTCAATCAAGTCTTCCATGGATAAATGGATTATTAAATTACTGTCTGATTGATAACATAATGAAATCCAAAAGAGATTGGACAGCTAAGCAACAATGAGAAAATATTAAACCCCTATTTTTCTAATACGATTTCCTTTTTATTATATTCGCATTAACTTCGTCCGCACACAAAATTGCAGTGTGCAAGGTTAATTAATGGTAATCCCAAGTAATTATTTATATAACTCGACTTCATATCAGCCGAAAGCTGCTGGACATAGGTCTCCCCTAACAATCGTGACAGGTTGACAACTAGCGGTCCTAGCTAAGTTATATTGAATTTATTGCCGGGTGCAGATTGGTGAAACTTAACTTGAATTGATACTTTTGTTACGTAGTTGTTGTGTTTCATAAATTAGAAGGACTAATAAAATTTGTTTTAAATTTCATGTTCCGTTTTACCAATCTGTCCCCGGCACGAGATTTAATGACCTGAAATAAGAAATTTATGAAACTGCTCATTTCAGGTCTTGGGAACAACAATTCAGTTAGTTTCTTTCTTCTTTCATTGACTCAATGATTTAAATTATTTTCAGATCACCACAACGATGCGTTTTGTGATAGCTCTGTGCTTCTTCGCCATCATCATGTGCATTCACAATGCTGAGGCTACGTACAGGAAGCCCCCCTTCAACGGTTCTATCTTCGGCAAACGAGGAGTTGTTGGTAAGTCATGGTCATTGATCGGTAGATGTCACTTACATAAACTTACGCCTTTTTACTATGGGTGCAGGCAAAAAGTTCTGATATGCTTCTGCTGATCTGAGGTTATTTTCAACTTACTTATTATTCTGTTAGATTTGATGCCTGCTAATGATGATGGTGCTCATGGACCATTGTAGACCCTTTCAATTGGTGTCATAAAAATACAGGATATTACTTTTACGCACTTGCTGGCCGCAAGGCAAGTGAACATAAAAATGTCGTGTTTGTAAGTAAGACTACTTCAGCATCTATGGTTTCTTAACCTCGAGTGCACGTTGTTTTTGGTGTTTCCATTTAATTTCTTATATTTGTTTCAGAATACGACACTACAGGCAAAGCATTGTCAGCTTTATGCGAGATTGCCGCTGAAACCTGTCAGGCGTGGTACCAAACTTTAGAAAATAAGTAAAATAAGTATGACTTATCTAAAAAAATGCAGCCTTTTGTGATGTGATAATAATATCCTAACATATAATTATTTAGTCAAAAACTTATGTAATCGTAAATAAATAATGTATCATCTTTGACTAGGTTTGTTTCCATCTTATCCATAAGAACTCTCCAAAAATAATGAGGCCCTTGAACAAGACCTAAAGGTGCCGTATGGTGAAGTGACAGTTGGTGCGTTATTATAGTAGATAATTATGTGCTATCAATGTAAACGTGCCCTAACCCTTCTAATATTCACAGAGTAGCCACTCAACAACTCGGATAGACTTGGTGGGAACGCCGTTAATTGCTTGAGGGACATTGAGATTTCATCATGTATGTATACGAATTACTACTAATGGTCTCCTAAACTAACAGCGGTTATTGGACGCATAATACGCTTACGCAGAATTGTTCCATGTAATGGTCTCAAACAAAGTGTGTATAAGAATAATAGTCCTTGTACCTATATACTTCCGATATTGATAACCACAGGTTATCTGCACCTTTAATAAATACCGACTCTATCTGGTTAATTAACTACTTAATAAAATTGCATTTTTGATTAGGGTGTTATTATATACATTATAGTGTTGTTCTAAGTTCTGTGCCGACTAATTAGATAGATTGCCATTGACAAGCTAAGAAGCAAAAGAATATGTGCTAGTTGATTAGAATATCGGAGCTGAGGCGGGTAAACGGCAATGAGCAAAACTGAAAAAGCAACTTTCTAGGTAATTCATCCTTAAAAAATAATAATAAAACACAACATGATAAAACATTTCAGTGCGTCTACGTGAAACGGAATGTTATTAATAAGTGCGTTCTAAATTACAAAACGATCAGAAATTACATTTATCAACCAGTGCGCAACAAACGTCAAAAATTTGATCATTTAATTGGTTGTTTATCACCAGGGACCAATCGCACACAACTTAGTCTGTGAATCGTACCAATAAGAATATTCGAATAGGAACCACGTTTTTATGACGAAAACAAATCTTAATCTGTCTAATGGCTGCATACATTTTTGCGATTTACGTGTGTGGCAAATTAAACTTCCATTGTTTTTAAACCAATTAATGAAGATTTACTGTGTTTTGACCGAGTACCCAACGTAAGACTTTTACCTAAGCTATGAGGAAACTTTTGTTCGACCAGAGAAATTGACGTCTAAATCCGAAGTCCATTTCGAGGTAAATCTAAGATTATTTTACATTATTCCGCGGATTTTAGCAAAAATTCAGTGTAATTCCTTGTGTTCGTGAAACTGAGATGTTGCCTGTGTATTTATTTATGAGTTCGACTTCTTATTACGTGAAAAACATCATGTTTTAAGTGTTTTTAAGTGCGCTAACTTAAAAGGTATGATTATCAGTTTTTGTCAACAACTAGCCGTAATTGACAAGCTGAGCTGGGCGATTATCTAAAATGTAGTAAAACTGCCGTAATTACTGTAGTTGAACGTTGTAGGGACTGAAATTTCAACATTTTATACGACATCTTTTTATCAGAAGTTTTTACGTTACTATCTTGATCTGTCGTGATTTTAAACTATGCAAATATGTTCTATGCACTCTAATATTTTCGTCTACAATGCGTTGTACTAGTAATACATGTTACACTATCTTGTTTGTTTAATTATAAATAGAAATATTGAGAGAAAAAAAATACTATGCCTTTTTATCTTGCAAGTCTTTTAAGAACTTATAAAGGAGTTTCTGTGCTGCATAATAATTTATTATGATCTGAAATACCTTATGCAATGATAAAACAACCAATGTCTATGATGATTAAACTTTTTGATATTATCTATAGAGGCCTCATGGTGAGGCAAATGTTTAATAACAATATTTTTGCAATTACTTACAACCATTAATTCACGCATTTATGGACAAGTTCATTGAACAATATTGAAACTGCCTATATGCCATAAATACCATTTAATTAACATTAGTTAGCTGACATCTTTCAAGGTCAAACTTTGTTTACTTTACTTGTTGCTGAATAAAGGTAACCTTGTTTTCTGCCACAACAAATGAAATCCAGAACAAGTAAAAAAAATGGCTGTTTAGCAATATTTCTAAACTAAACCAATACCCTTTTCACAAGAAAATTAAACATTGATTAAGGTTTTGAAAAACTATATTGTATATAAATAAATAATATCTATCATATTTAAATGATTAATACATCCAAAAATAAAATTAATAACATATTTTAAAAATCAAAATTTATTGGGACTGGAAGAAAAATAAAACTTTTGATTAGATTTTAATATTTTTAATCAGTGTTTTTTTTATTGTTAAATTCAGTTCAAATGCAGTGTGTGTAATGAATAGTGTTGTTCTTTGTTTATTTTCAGCAATTACTGAAGAAAACAAGTTTGGAGCCATTGGATATTACAAGAGAATTAAGGCATGTTAACAGAATACAAGACAAACAACCATTTTTACTCAAAACGCTGGCAATACTGAAAATGACATAAAGGACTTACTGGATTTCTATAGAAAAGTACAACACACAGCTATGACAGAGACAGGAGAACCACCGTTTAAAATAGCCAAGATGGCGGACACCATAGACAGTTTTATACAAAATATCATGTCTTCCAAACAGAACCTTCGAGCTGTTGTCAGTGATGAATTTAACAAACCGATAGCATTTACTAAAGTTTATGTTGGTCAAGTGAAAAATGTGAAGGACTTATCAAAGATTATTAAAATTTTGAATGAGAAAATACCTCTCAAAGAACTACAGCACTTGAAAAGAGCCCGGAGAAAAGAGGTGTTACTATGCCCAGTACGGTATTTGAATGCTATAATGCAAGAATCAATCCAGGAGTATGTTGAAGAGAAAGTTTATGAGCTTAAAGACTCTTTTGAGTATTTTAAAGTAATGGGTTTGCCGTCACTCCCTCCTAAGTTAAAAAAGCAACATACTGAATACAGCCGACTCTGGTCCTGTAATTTCCATCCTTGTGAGTACTTAGAAAAATTATATGGGAGTGAATTCTTTGCAGAAGCTGAACTTATGAAACATCGCTGTTACATGGGCATTGCATTTGAAGTTGCAAGATATTATTTAAGTGAAACAAACAGTAATTTGGAACTTTCAGATATTTTACTTAGAGATATAAATGCAACTGTTGTGGTGGATCCATCAATCAGCTCGATTGTAGCCATATCTTTTGATAACAGAGAAACTCATCCTGTACAACATTCAGCAATGCTGGCCATAGATAATGTAGGGAAAACTCAAAATGGCGGCGCGTGGAACACCGCAGGCACGGAAGACCCATCTTTGCCTGGAATAGACAACAATCTGGTTCAGTATTTAAAGAATAAGTACCCAAATGTCAAATTTGGCGCCAGAAATTATGTCACAAAGGAGGTTTTGGACGAAAATAGAATGAATGCTTCCGAAAGCCCTTATTTATGTACTGGGTATTATATTTATATGATAAGGGAGCCCTGTATTATGTGCTCAATGGGTTTAGTGCATGCCCGGGCTAACAGGGTGTTTTTTTGCTTCAATAATAACCACCAAGGAGCTCTTAGTTCGAAAACTAAGTTACATTGTGTGCCATCATTGAACCATCATTTTGAAGTGTTTACCGTCTTTTTATAGATTGTATGACGTTTTGTCTACTAGTACCTTTAGTAAATTGTAAATTGAGTTATTCCGATCAATAAAAAATATATTCTGACAATTTTTTTTTTCGAAAGATCTTTTTCTATAGGTAAGGGAGGATAACTGCCTCACAATTTCTCAGTATAGCTGAACAGCAAGCATGCTCAAAATAATAAATATATTCCAATACATACATTTACACGAGCGCGAGCGCCACTTTGTCGACGGCTGCAGTTGCCTCTGCCGTTGACGCGTGCTACTCGTGTGTATGGATTGATGTTAAGCTGAGTTGCCAAATTAAAATTAGGTACTTTAGATGTTTTTTTTTTTTAATTGCAGCTGTTCTACGTCATTGTTCAAGCTTTGGAAATTTGTGCCACCCGCCTAAGAATTTTCATATGAAATATTCTTAGATGGTACACATTTCCAAAGTTTAACGACTTATAATAAGATTTCGATGATTATTATTCTGTGAATATATCATTCCTACAACCGTGAAACGCATTTTGATCAACATACGACTTAAACAGAGCTAGAAAATTTTAATTTGGCGGGCTCAGCTCAGTCACCTTAAGTGGTTATATAGTCTTTGCCTTAAAGCGTTGAGTACCTACCTACCTATTGTTCACAATAAGATAACAATTCACAGTATGAATATTTAATAACAGGTTGCTCACCCGTCTCCCACACAGACATACGCAAATAACCCGTATCCTTTAATTAAGCCAGGCAATTCGTGTAGGATGAGCAGCTCATGGCCCTATCTCTGTAGGACATCAGCAGAATGTTTTCTAACTTTCAGAATAACACAGAGATGCAAGGGTTTTTAGATTTTCAAGCGTGTTTAGCATCTGAACGTTTTGAAGGCTGCTACAGTGGATCATCTATAGAAATCGGTGATTTCTGCCAGACCTTGGATACGATTCGGACGTCTAATGATACGGCTACATTGTCGCGGCAAAGCGACTACACTTCGCGCGCTCTCTGTTAAACAGCGTGGCGTCGAGCGTGTGCGAGAGAGAGCGTGCGAAGTGAAGTTCGCCTTACAGGGTGCACTCGATGAAATAAGACTTGTTTCGAATCTTGTTGCCTAGGAAACCTCTTCACCTTGAGCTTTTCTGGTCGTACTGACTTCCCGACACGAAGTAGTAGAAAGTACCGAGTCTTCTTCATCGTCTCTGAATACAATTTTGTGGGCCCAACACTTCGCCACTTCCACGGCATCGTCGTTGTCGGCGCAAAACACATTATGGCTTCATTTTTTGTAGCACAGAGGGCAGGATTAGAGGTGGGACATAGTTTGCGCCACAGCCCCACAATCATGCTGCCGTACCGTGGAGGTAGTAGTTACTTCTCCCCACCCCCTCGGTACTTTACGAGGTTGTAGTTAAGTTTATCTTCCCACTTGTGTTAGTAGGTAGCGAGTACAAAATGTAGGTATAATATACCGTAAAACGGGGTTAATAGGGACCCAGGGGTTAATCGGGACGAAACTTTAAAATGTATTTTAACGTTGAAATAATATAAGTAAGTAGTTTGTTGCCAACAAGGGCACTTAATCGTTAGTTATTATAATACAGCAAACGCATTATGAGTCCTCTTTGGCAGCAAACGATATTATTTCGATGTAAAAATCCATTTTAAAGTTTCGTCCCGAATAACCCCTTTTTTTTAACTTATCCCGCTGTGGGCTGAGCGGGAGGGTGTGTCAGACTCTTACTGACCAAAACCCACCCGTGTTCCTTCAGTTGCCTGTGCCAGGGGCCACGGTATCCCTCTCGGACTTTCCCGCAACCCTGGCAGGCATCGGCCCTAGCGGACCCCGTCACTGCACGTTTGACGGCACGGTTGGCGCAGTGGTTAAGCAATTGACTGCTGCGTTACGTCATTACGTGTCGCGGGTTCGATCCCCGCACGGAACAAATATTTGTATGACCTGCAAGTAGTTGTTCCGGGTCTGGCTGTTTGTGTACGTGAGTTTTATGTTTGTAAACGCACCCACGATACAGGAGAAATTCCAAGTGTGGGGCAACGTTTAAAAAAAAAAAACTGATGCTGACGTCCCGGTTAACCCCGTTTTACCGGTACTAAGTATTTCTATTTTATTTTTAATTTATTATAATCTTATTCATTAATAAAATACAATACCTACTAAATAATCTAATCTAACTGTCGAATTATTGATTAATTAACTAATAAAATGAGCTAATTTATCCATCGCTGTTTATTGCAATCGACGACGTCTTGTCAGTTCGTCGGCGCATCACATAATCAGTCTGGTCTAAGTAGGGCTGCTCCATCATCGAAGCCAAATGTCTTGGCTATTGGTTTAAATGTTTGCCTTGTGCCGCGAATGCACATACTAGTGGCACGGATTATTGTGATGACGATTCTTGATCTTAGCCAACCCATCACTATGCTAAAGGACCTACCTACCTACTATTTCTATTGGGGTAAACTGTCCACGCCGGTACACTAATAGGTAGGCTAGTCAATTCCGATCGCCAATAACGATTTGGCCTTCAGTTCCAGCAAAAATCATTGTACATTATATATCTAGCTACAAAATGGCGTAGACTCTTGCTCTACGCGGGTCTCGCTGTCTACTCTACATTAATTACTTGGTGTGGATGTGCGAAAATTTTACTGGAGGTGGCATTTATATGAAATATCAAATTCAATTGAGACGTTTTCCTTTGCAATAGAAGCTTAAGTGCTCATGGATAAGGAAAACTATGGCATTCATTCTTTCGTTATCTATACAACAAGTTTTCCCTAAATGATAAATTATTTTATTTCTGTATGTTGGTTTTTACATCAACAATTTTTTTTTAAACTAGACGAGGTCGGCGATTCCTATCTGACTCCTCTGAGAAGAAAGGCCGAAACAAACTGAGAGGTCACAGTCTCTTTTAAAGTCCAGACATACCTAATCTTGGTCAGATTATTGTGAGGACCATGTAGATTAGTGTCTGGAATGGTCTAGACTAGAGCATAGGTTCTCAACGTGGCCGGTAACGCTCCCCCGTGGGCGTTTGAGACTTTCAGGGGGCAGTAGAAGACCCAGAGAAAATTAGGGGGCGTTGAGATGGTACAAAGGGGCAGTGGGCAGGTTAAAATAATATAACCTAAAAATGAGTGGTAAATAACAAAATTTGGGGGCTCTAAATATTTTTTTTTCACAATGTAATCGCTGGGCAAAATAAGGTTGAGAATCTATGGTCTAGAACCTACGACGCCTTTTCATCTACGAAACTGCTAAAATTATGGCTGTCGCTTCCCAATATGCGATATAAGAAAGAGACGAATTACATATAAAACTGTCGACCTAGTTTACACATGTGAAACTTTGCCATGTTAAAGGACGCGAATTCTGAGGTGTAAGGAGTCGTCTAAATCTACATGGAATGGTTTTGGGTACTTTCGATGAAAGAATAGTACCTACCCATGGGTACTCTAGTTCTTCATTTCCTCTGGCACTAAGCAGTCAGCTCCACGTGTTTTTACCACTGCAAGAGCTATTCCACTAGAAAAATTGCTTATCCAATGGGATAAGCAGTTTTTCTCTTGTTTAGTCACGAACTTTGTATGAGAATAGCCTTGGATACCTTATTTTAATTGGAATAATAGGTCAATCTATTAGGGTAGGTATCTATGTTGTATTATGTTTTGTAACGTAATGCTGCCGCTCTTATGGTATTGTATTGACATAATCTTTTATGTTACTCATTCATGTAGGTAATTCTATAATACTATTGTTGGCAACATCTAATCATGCGTATTAGAAGTAATATCAGAGCATTCTTTTGTTTTTGATCCTGTGATAAGATTACTTTTTTATCATTCAAAAATCCCTCAGATTTCCTTTGACTCCTCTGTTGAAGTAGGCTTCCTTCAAGAAGTTAGGAGGATTACCCCTCAAAGAAGATCTCAGATCAGGGTTTTTATGACTGGCGTTGGTTAGCCTGTTAGAGGACCCCAAATGCCCATATATTATTCAAACATTTGTAATCTAGTAATTCTGTCTGCAGGCCCTTCCAGCTCGAAAAAAAATTAGGATAGCTCTAGTAGGTAACGGGTTGTTTAGCACAGTAGGTATCTCTTTTTGTTCAATTATTTATTCTTCATAATATCCTGTTATTTCTGCCCAGTGTTCTATGAAGGAAAATCTTTCATTCCTTGTTGTTATTTTTTGAAACTATGTTATTGAAAAATCTATTTTATTTCTAAAACACTTAACCTAATTCACATTTTGTTTTAGCCACACAACGAAAACCTCTCAGGGTTTATTTGCAAGTTGGCTGTTAGTTACTTTTTCCCTAGCATACTTCTCAACTATCCAATATTGAGCTATCAAAACCTACCAATCCAATCACAAGCTTTCAGTCAATTTAAAAGTTTTAATTTAAACTGTACCAAATACCATGCCCACTACTTACTATATATTCATTGAATATGTCCCCAATTGTGTTCCCCCCTCACTGTACCGACGACCGACCACTGCAATCCAGACACTTGCCGGATTTGTACGCAACTCATGCGCATGCATTTTTGAACATTAAGATTTTTTTGTGAAAAAAGTTTTTTGTTAAAAAGTTTGCTGGTTAAAGAGCGTCAAAAATGGCCGTTTTTCTCCGCGTCTGTCCTGGGGATGACGCTTTTTGGTAAGTTTTCCGTTTTGTGTTTTTGATTTTGGCGACGATTTATTCGGATATTTACTTGGCCATTTATTTTGTTGCACCTAACCGCGTTCTATCTCTGCATCATCCTAAGATTGATTGGTAGAGAAAGCGTATTGCATTAAATAAAAAAAAATATCTAGAGTTTAGTATTGTGAGTTTTTAAGTTTTAGTAACACTCTTCTCTATAAATTAAATAACTAATACCTAAAGACAGCTGCTTGCCTAATTAATTATACATCAATAAATAAGTAGGTACAGTACCCCACATTCTTTTACAGTATATTAGTGGAATATGAGATTTTTAATAAATAAAATCCTACTTAATTTTAACTGTTGCTTTGCAAGATAAAAGTGAATGTGTAGTCTAATTAGCATAGAAAATCATAGAAAAACAGCAAATATTGTAAAAAAATAAGCCTTAAAACGCTCCTAAAAAAAAGAACCGTATCCAGTCAGCAAAAACTGGTTCATACTGAATTCTATTACAATAAATCTTGCTTTCAAGTTACCTTAAACGGATCGTAGTTGGTGGCTTCCGCACATGTAGAGCGTGTATCTTATCATGTCTGAATAAGGTACATTTTTTATTGCCATTCGTTAAATTAAAAGTGCGGTCTTCCCTTCACGTGGACAATAAATTAATGTGTAATGTTAGCAGTTAGAGGCATGATGTTGTGTGAAAATGTGACAGTAAAAAAAATACTTTCAGATTTGGCGCCGTTTTTAAAATGACGCAACAATCTATTGGCCTCTCTTCTCTCGTTTGGGCAATGATAATATGAGGCGGTTTAAAAAAAAAGAAAGAAAATGGCGCTCGACAGCTGTTTGTTTGGCGCGGTTTTCGATATTACGCAATAATTTATTGGGGGTTTCTTTTCTCGTTTGGGCATAAGGGAGATATAAAAAAAAGATAATGGCGCTTGAAAAGGGCGACACGTCGCCTGCTGCTGCTGCCTGCAAGCTCAAACTGAAACTCAAAGCATTTATTTCAAATACACCAATTACAGGCACTTTTGAATTGTCAAGGGGTCGGTCAGTCAGAAAGATGAAGCTAGTTGCCCATTCCAAAGCGTAGTAGGTACCTGCTGTCGGTTACGGACTTGTACATTGACTCTGGTGTCTGAACTTGTGCCAGATTTATAGCGATAGCTTTCTCCCCTATTTCATAGGACTAACAAGCATGATCCAATATTATCGGATATAAAAGCCACTTTATATCACAATATGATCGATCACGCGTCAAGAGACACTGTTGTGTATCATGTTACAGCGTAGTCTGTCTATTTTCTAGTCACACAGCTACTTTATAAACTAGATTAATCCTGTTATGATAGGCGATGCTTCAAGGCCTATTAGTTAATAGGGGATCTCACTTTTGACGTGACAACGCCTCATTTAGTTGGCTAGTATGCTCATAAATGTTTGCAATGGTTCCGGTCATATGGTCCCACGGCTGGGTAAGGGACGCCCAGGTCTTCTCGGTTTTGAAAGAATGTGTCTATGCTTTTTGATTTTGTCTAGCTCTTCCTGCTATCTTCTATATGTCTGGTAAATGGAGAACTAACTTCCTTATCAATATCAATGCACCAATTTGTATACCCATATTTGCGAAGAAATAAATTATTTAATGATTTAAGATTCTTGATAGGTCCTCTCCAAATATCTTACTTTTGCTGTGCCCGACAGGGTCCATGATTGTTACTAAAAATGTTTACCACCTAAGACTACATTGTGGAACGCAATAAAGAATTGAGTATTGGTCTGCCGCAACGCTTCTTGGTTGTTTTTTTTTATATTCATTCCTCGAAAGACAACGCACAGCGAAAACCGCTGGATTTAGAAACATAAAATTTTGCACGAGAGTTCCTTTTATAACGAACATGAGCACAAAGAAATAATCATTGAAAATTCAACCCCTAAAGGGGTTAAATATTGGATGGAAGGATGGAAGTAAGTAATTTATGCTGATGGCGATGAGAAGACCCACAGGGCTTGTTTAAAAAATACATTCTTATTTTTGGGTTTTACCATTTCGGTCAACTAAACAACAGCTTAACTACATGAAATAAATATGACCGCGCGATCAAGTTTCAACAACATTGTTAGCTAGCCACGTGGTTGCTCCTCAAACGACGCAATAGGCACATAGCCACGAGCCCCTGTCATTCCTTGGTCGTTCTTGGTTAAACTAGATTTAACCCGTAATGATAGATCGTTGCAGAGTTCAAGGATAATTAGGGGGATCCTGTTGTTCATCCGATCAGCTTAGACGTAAGGACTGTATCAATTTCTTGATAAACTGATCTGGTACTCTCATTTCAGCATCCACGAGGAAGTATCTACGAATATTAGTACGATAGTTACTTAAAATTGAAGGCCTGGCCAAACCGAAGCGAGCCAGCGAGAGCGGGATGCGGGACGACGTTTGCTCGAGCCGATTGTGTCAACTCACAATCCCCAAATCACTCGCATTCGCGTCCTGCATCCCGATCGTTCGAATCAATTTCGCCAAATTTTAATGTAGAAACTAACTGACCTCCACAATCCAGTTACTGAGGAACGCAGCCGCATGCAGCCGCAGCTGGATGTCTGACAACTAAGTCTCATCAAGGGGTATACCCCTTGATGAGACTTGGTTGTCAGACATCCGGCTGTTGTCGTGGACTCGTAGTAAACATATTAGCGAGGCAGTAAGGAGTAAAGGAGCCGATAGACCACCGTGCACCGGACCTTCAGACGAAGAACAATATAGTTAAAATGCCTTTAGGGTGTTTTGCCAACTACGTAGGTACTGCCACCATTGTCAGCATTAAGAATGAAAGTAGTCGTTCGAAAAGGTGACATGTGATGTGACCACTATACAGGGGTTTAGAATCAGAACCGGTTGTGTCCATCAATTTGCAAAAACGTGTTTTGGATGGCAACATTTTAATTTTGGGACTACACTATGCTTAAAAAAACCATTTAGCGTCAAACATGGCTCAATTGCTATAGTCTGCGCACAAGTGCTAGTCACCGCCTGAGGTATGTGAGCGTTGAGACGGGGGAGGTAGACAAAGGGCAAGTAACCAGTCTGCCAATCTTGTCAATGGCGCTCTCCGCCGCACAGTGGATCCATATTGAAAATTAGTGGACATGGGCAACAAAGTTCCAATATCGATTCGATTTTTTTTTATGTGATTCTTCATGATATTCCAGACAACTTTTACTCTTGTGAAATTTCTTCTAAAGTTGATCGTTTGTCTGAAAAAAAATAAATTAGATTTTTTTGTATGGAGCGAATCACGTTTATTTTTTTTTCTTCAATTGTACGAATATGTTAGGTGTATGGCGTGAGTATATGATAGCTAGAGTCATTATCTATCCACGAAAAAATATATCAGCGCCGGCCATCCGCGGCCGCGCGAGTAATCATTCGGTAAAAAAATAATATTTTCTATGAAATTTTTTGCCTTTTAAAATCAATTCAAAGTCATATTTTCTGTCTCACTTGGCTGTTTTCACCTTTTTAGTTAAATATATAGTTTTAATAGCACATAGGTACTCACAACTAGTAATTCTGGCAGAAGTTTAGTTATTATTGCATGTTATCGGTGGCACCTGCATTGTGATTGATGACTCATTTGTTTGTGCGCTCGGCTAAGTGCATAACAAACGAGTCACCGAAAAATAATTGTCTCTGATTGGCTGAATAATTTTCAGTCATGTTAATATGTTCACTACTTGAGTAATTAACACTGACTATAAATACAAAGACATTCATTAACTCCCTCTAGTTTCGCTCTTGTCGCTTAAATTATTCATCTCGCTTGGTTTTGCCAAGCAAATGGGGCACGTTGCAAATGCAATAATATTGGCCACTTTTCCATCAATCGTGGTCATATGCAATTCATGTGATACAATAATATTTCCACACTGTGTAGATATTCGTTCATCAATTTGTTTTTTCATCTCCGACTCTTCAGACTTTATAAAATCAGCTGTCTCCGAAGTGAATGTGAACTTCACTGGTCGACAGTACAGAGTTGAGCAAAGTGTGGGGTTCTCCCAAACTATATTTTCATTCCCAGATGATGAGCCAGACACTAGCCGAAGAGGGACGATGCTTATCGTGACTACTGATGAATCACCGAACTCTGTAGCTGTGTTTGACGTTTTCTGTTTATAGTTACTCTGCGACGAAGAACCATCAAGCCCCCATTTCTAGGTTAACTTGAGTTCTTCATTTTGAGACCTATCAACAGAATTCACATCTAGTAAAATCCTCTCCACAGTGTGGTCCAATAGCGCTTGCAATTTAATTTGAGCTCAATTTTCGGTAATCTCCATACTCTCTTGTGGTGGATAACATCTTTTCTTGGCATTAACGAGCTTTGGATAAGATGGAAAGGCAGCACAGTTTTCTTCTTTCAGAAATTGTCGAAGAGCTAAGTACCTACTTCCATCTCGTGAGCGCAAGTGATGTATAAAGAGCTAAACACTTATCTTCAGAGACAGTACTTAGGCTCTGCTTTTTGAATAGTCGCTCGTGTACTTCGGATAGCGTTTCTGGATTACTGGAAAGGTATTCGACCACTTTTGCCAGATCCGTTTTGCCGTTGTCTTTCAATTTTGTTAAGTACCAGTGCTGCAACTCTTCCTCGGAATTTTCTTCTACTATGGAAGTAGAACGTCTTTTTTTTTTGCTTATTACTTAAGTCTTTGAACGGTTTTCTGTGCTCCTTTTCTGTAGATGTTCCCGCTTCCGTAGTACATACTGCAAGATTAGGAACATGGGAATTCATATCCACTGGCTCAGATAAGGCTGCGTCCGAAAAGCCCAACTCACTTCTCAGGTCAACACTGTCACAAACAGGCCAGTTGATGTTTTTTTCCAACCACTTGCGATTATTTACACGATTCATAAAAGTTTTTTGATTTCTACTTGACTCTATCCACTTTTTATTTAGACTTACACAAAAAAGCCGACAGAACTCCTTGATTAGGTTTTTGTCTTCTTCAGAAACTGTGGTATTCAAAACAGAAATTATACTTTCATATAGAAACATATAATTTTTCAGATCACCACCACTTCTTAATTTCACAAAAAGATCTAGGTTGGTACAAAATCCAGCCATAGTTCTAAAGTAAATATAAAAATAAAAGTATTTCACTGTGTTCACAAATAAGCGACAAGAGCGAAACTAGAGGGACTTAATGAATGTCTTTGTATTTATAGTCAGTGTTAATTACTCAAGTAGTGAACATATTAACATGACTGAAAATTATTCAGCCAATCAGAGACGAGCATTTTTCGATGACTCATTAGTTATGCGCTTAGACGAGCGCACAAACAAATGAGTCATCAATCACAATGCAGGTGCCACCGATAACAATAGATAATGTGCAGGTAGTTCAAAAAATAACAGCCAATCAGAGACAATTATTTTTCGGTGAGTCGTTTGTTATGCACTTAGCCGAGCGCACAAACAAATGAGTCATCAATCACAATGCAGGTGCCACCGATAACATGCAATAATAACTAAACTTCTGCCAGAATTACTAGTTGTGAGTACCTATGTGCTATTAAAACTATATATTTAACTAAAAAAATTAAAACAACCAAATGAGACAGAAAATATGACTTTGAATTGATTTTAAAAGGCAAAAAATTTCATTGAAAATATTATTTTTTTACCGAATGATTACTCGCGCGGCCGCGGATGGCCGGCGCTGATATATTTTTTCGTGGATAGAGAATGACCCTAGCTATCATATACTCACGCCATACACCTAACATATTCGTACAATTGAAGAAAAAAAAATAAACGTGATTCGCTCCATACAAAAAATCTAATTTATTTTTTTTCAGACAAACGATCAACTTTAGAAGAAATTTCACAAGAGTAAAAGTTGTCTGGAATATCATGAAGAATTACATAAAAAAATATCGAATCGATATTGGAACTTTGTTGCCCATGTCCACTAATTTTCAATATGGATCCACTGTGCGCCGTCCCACTGCTCGCTCGCATACCTCGGGCGGTGACTATAGGCACTTGCGCCCAGACTATACTAAATTAATAAAATGCGTTTACAATCAAACTTGTTCTCATCCCTTTGAATTGAGCATCAAAGTTGGCTACGTCCAAGTTAAACCAATAGGAGTGCTTCATTTGAAACAAAACAGTAACGACCGATCATACGATTTTTTCTTGTTTTTATCTAATTTTAAATAGGTACTTAGATATATTCAGTGCTTGGAAACAAAACTGATTACGGCCAGCAGTTATTTAAGTTTTTGGCTTATTTCTCATAAAGTACGCATGATTATTATGATTTATCATTGTAATGAGAAAGTTGCTTCCATTTATTTCTTTATCAAGAAAATAAGACTTAGCATGGCAACGAAGAATAATATAGTATTGTAGAATATAAAAATCTTTTAACACTTTTTTACGGAAGTTTCCGTCTCGTTGCCTATAATTATGACGCTAGAGCTATTAGTCTGTCCCATTTGTTGACAATGCATTCATTTGTAGTGTGTGTTCTCAAAGAGTAAGTTAAATGAAAGGTGAAAAATTGCAAAAAAAAATTTTTTTTTGTAGAACTTTCGGTTTAGTGTTTTCCCAACTGACACGTGGACACTGACAGTCAGTTTCGTCCACAAATACGACGTAGCTCTCTGCTCTATTCTATGAGGCTATGATTAATTTGATACGATAACTTAGGTATAGTATTTTTATCTCACGAAGCGACGCGCGCTTTACTTGTGGTTACCAAGTGTATAAACACGCTGTGAATGTGTGTGTGTAAGCGCAGGAGCTCTCGGTGGTACCGTCCCAGACTGGTGAAGTCGGAAGTGTGTAAGTGTTATGTGCTGACGCTACTCGTCTTCAAATCACACGCACACATTCACAGCGTGTTTGTACACTTGATTACCACAAATATAGCGCGCGTTGCTACGTCACTATTCGTGAGATAAAAATGCTGTAACTCACCCCACCAACCCACTCCCGCTCACAGAGAGGTGGCAGCTGTGGGAACATTATAGGCTGATAATGTTATGTTGTAAAAGAACTGTGATGCTTTGGAGTGCAATTCCCAATTCTAAAAACACTATTTCTGTCATTACAGATAAATCAGAACCACTTTGCTGACTTCAACACTGCTTGCAGAAGAAAGAGAGATATCAAAACTCAAGTGTTAAAGCGAGATAGCAACACTTCCTCGGCTCCGTTGCTACATAGAATATTAATGGAAATTATTGGTATCGGCTTTATTGCACATCTAATGAAGAACAATTTAGCTGTCTACAATATTTTATACTGACTTTTGGAGATATTTTTGAAGAACGGCCATTCATTGTTAATGGTGAGTAGATATTTTATTTTTAATTAAAATACTGATCAAATAAGTGGGTAATAAATAACTTGCCATACACCAGTAGGTATGTCTATTCTGTAAAAATGTGTCCGTGAAGTGAACACTTAGGTCAAGTGTGTGCCGACCGTAAATAAATTGGGATAAGGATGGAGAATGATGATTTAGTGAAATAGGGACAATCGTGAAAATTTCCAGAATATTAATTAGTTCTTAGCTCTGACGTGAAATGCTGAAAAGCAGTTAGTCGAATCTAAAGGCGAAAGAAGTATAAATAGATTTTAGCCAATCGATTCTGAAAAAAACTCACCGTGACAACTTGTGAAGTGAGCTGTCAATAATGCACTGAATCCTTTGCATCAGGAGGAATGATAGCTCACTTCATCAAGGTTACGGAGATTTTATTACAGAATAGACCGGCTGGTCTCCACAGGTGGCGGTGACAACATACCGTCAGATGGACCGCCTGCTTAATTGCCACAAACTATCTTTTGGGGGGAAGGAACAAGGTTTAGAGTGTGAATGTATTTATAAGTGCTTTATAAGTAGGGGAAGACTGACGAAACGATAGATGGATTGTGTGAAAGGTGATGTGCCTGGAAAGGGGGTGACTTCAGACTTGCTGCGCCGTTTTCAAAGAAATTAGGATAAGGTCAGGAGGATGATGAGGAACAAGGTGTAAAGTTCCTCCATTGAAAACGGAGGGTCCTCCAACTAAAGCGGCGCGGAGAATGTTGATTGCGCGATGTAGGATTCAGTGACTTTGTATTTGACGTTTGCGACTTATACGTTTCCATGAAACGGGATAGTTTGTAACTTTTGGGGGTGGAGGATCAAAGTATGAAAGGGAGGATCCTCCAACAAGAGCGGAGTGGAGAGTCTTGATTGCGCGATATAGGATTCCGTGACGTTAGTTGTAGATATTTGACATTCCCAATTTGTACAGGGATCTTTTGGCGCTTGGTCCTTGGATGACATTGACAGGGAGACTTTGTTGGTTTGACATTTGTGAAATTATATTGAAAAATAAAAGATGACGGCATTAGTTCCGATTTTGAAAGATCATTGTGCAGCTAGGTCCACTGGCTGGTAACGTAGTTTCCAAGAAGCGAGATAGATGTCGGTAAAAACTTTAAAAAGGTGCTACTTTCGCAGAACTTAAATGATGATTCCCTAATATTCATGGTTGCTTTCACCTCTTATATTTACTTTACCATTCGGTTCCCGCATCTATCAAAGTATGATGACAGATTAATTTACACTGATCTCCTAACTCGCCACCACCCACCACTGACCACAGATCTTGACGAGCGATAAATAGTTACTGATTAATCTAGTAGGACAAACAGACAATGACGATGGTAGAATACTGCCATCATTTGTCATCTTCGTTTTATGACGCTGTATTAATAACGCGAATGATTTTTACAATGTGTTTTGCTCATAGTATGGTCGGTCCTACAATATGAAACAGGAAAAAAATTCTGACATTCGTCTTAGCGTATCGATGGCAACTGACTCGGGTACTGACAAATGCGTGCACTGACTGGACAGGTCCACTCAATCTGTGTGGTTCTTTCCTCAAAAGACCATTTCAGACACCAATCTACATGGTCCTCAAAGATTATTTATTTATTTATTATCTATGGAAGACTTACAGCTAAGATAAACAGATTAAAAAAAACAGTATGTGAGACTGACAGCCAATTAAAAGTCCTCACTTCTAAAAACAGATTATAAAAGAGAACAACACAAATAACACAATACAGCCACAAGAAAAAAAAATAAAATACAGGACAACATTCAAACTTAAACTAAGTCCACACTATTCATACTACATACAATTCAATACCTAATTATGATTATAATATTATTCTAATTATTGTGAATGTGAGAACTATGTCGGTCATTGATTTATTTAAGTATATTTATTTTTGTATTTTCTCAACGTAATCATGATCTGGCAGTTTGAGTAATTTATGCGGCCTACTCAAATGTCCTTTCTTTGGTATTGTTCGTCGAATCGTTGAGCTCCTTGAGTCTAAGTTGAGCTGCACGATTACTGACAATTGCGTGCACTGACTGGACAGGTCCACTCAATCTGTGTGGTTCTTTCCTCAAAAGACCATTGCAGACACAAATCTACATGGTCCTCAAAGATTATGATTATAATATTATTCTAATTATTGTGAATGTGAGAACTATGTCGGTCATTGATTTATTTAAGTATATTTATTTTTGTATTTTCTCAACGTAATCATGATCTGGCAGTTTGAGTAATTTATGCGGCCTACTCAAATGTCCTTTCTTTGGTATTGTTCGTCGAATCGTTGAGCTCCTTGAGTCTAAGTTGAGCTGCACGATTACTGACAATTGCGTGCACTGACTGGACAGGTCCACTCAATCTGTGTGGTTCTTTCCTCAAAAGACCATTGCAGACACCGATCTACATAGCTTTCACATGACCTGACCAAGATTTTGTCTGGACTTTAAAAGAGACTGTGCCCTCTGAGTTTGTTTCGGCCTTTCTTCTCAGAGTAGTCAGATAGGAAACGCCGACCCCATCTAGTTTAAAAAAAAAATATGATTGACGTGTAAAAGTGTTTGTTCAAACCTACTTACAGAAATAAAATCATTTATCATTTATCAACCTAAATAAAGTTGACCCCGAATTTGGCTACGAGTTTGGTACCTTCAGTAGCGTCCATCTTTTCCGGTAACGTGAAGACAAGAGGGCACGCTGGACACGATATTAAGTGACATTACTTGCGTGCCTTCCCCCCTAACGTGGCTGGCAGTAAAATAAATGAAAAAGTCAACATTCTCAAAACGACGATACAAGTCCCGTCAGTCGGTCACTCCATTCACAAATTATCTTTTCGGAAAATGGAAAACTTCGCCTTAGCGGGTCGGTAGCAATGTCAATAAAGACTGCCCAGAGTTAAGCTCCGAATTTGGCACCTTCAGTAGCGACCATCAGTTCCTGTAACGCTGCTCACTTAACAGTTAGCTATTGATAGTGTCAATCCTTAGCATCAGCCGGTCGATTCTGTAAAAAACTCACCGTGAAGACTTGCGTGGAGTGAACTGTCAGTGTCATCCCACTGATGCTAGGGATTGACCAACGTTACATTTACAATCATAATCGAGATTTTAATAATATTTTTTAACCAAAATCTATTGATCATTTTATACTATTTCAAAGCTAGTACCAGTACCAGTAGTATATAGGTTTTAAAATAAGTATAGCAAAACAGAAATGCAGTTAGAAACACAATGTTGTTTTTCTTTTTAGACGCTTAAATACAGGCTTTGAAATAATATAAAATTATTAATAGAATTTGCATAAAAAATATTATTAAAATCTCGATTATGATTGTAAATGTAATGCTTGGTCAATCCCTAGCATCAGAGCGACGACACTGGCAGCTCACTCCACGCTCACTTCACCTAAGTTTTCACGGTGAGATGGTTACAGAATCGCACTGCTGGTAGAATGACAGTTCACTTCACCTATGTTTAATTTGATTTAATTATATCTATTTGTTTGATCTAATTATATCTCTTTCTGAAATTGTCTTATAGATAGAGCCTTCACATGCTTCCAATAGGTACCAATTTTTTTACATTTTTGACTGATCTCTTTGACAAAAAACGCGGTCGTGCACGGGTATGCTGGATACAGAAACTAAACATTGAATAGCAAATCTCTATACCCCTGACCTCATGCTAACCTAGTACCTGCCCACAATCCCAGCCTAACCTTCCACCATTGTCGAACCTCACCCATCATTGTCAATTGAACCATTGACCATTGAACACCATGCCCTTGGACGTTACCTCCCATGATGTCACCACCTCGTGAACACACAACACGTCATTAAACTGGCTGCAGATATGAATGATAAAGACCTAAGTATCTTACTTAGCTAGCGGCCAAATAAAGAAATTATAACTGTCTTCTGTTCAAAATCTTACTGTGATACCTTAGGTGAAGTGAGTTGTCATTTCGCCTGATGCTAGGGATTGACACTATTGACAGCTCACTTCAAGCTCGCTTCACCTATGTTTTTACGGTGAGATTTTTATAGAATAGACCGGCTGTTCTACTAATTATGTCTCTTTCTGACATTGTCGTATAGATAGAGGATCACAGGTTTTCAATTTATCCATTTATGTACACACATATAAACAGATAAGAAAAAAAGGAACAGAAAAATAAGTACAAAGGTGATGCTTATTTCTAATGAAATCTCTTCCAGCATACCTGCGATATGATAGTATAATATAGCCAGATAACTTTTATCTGAGGAATAAATATGGCGGTTTGACAGCTTTTGTATCGAAAATATGTCAATGTGTCATATTTATTCTTCAGGTAAAAGTTATCTGACTATTGAAAAATCAGCCCTTAGAGATGTAGACAGCGTGTATAAGAGAAAATATATTAGCTATTTTTCTATGTTTTCCCTCTGGTGCTCTCTTCAATTATTGACTGGTCACTCTGAGTAAAAAAGCTTTGAATTATATCAAGGACTGGTATCCATAATTCGAAAACTAAACGTTAAATGAATAGAAAACCTATAGAGGGTTGGTTTTACCTTATCATAGCTTAGTACCTGTCCACAATCCCAGCCTAATCTTCCACCATTGACCAACTTCACCCATCATTGTCTATTGAACCATTGACCATTGAACACCATGCCCTTGAAGCAAACCATCATGATGTCACCACACAACACGTGTCATTAAATTGGCTACAGATCTCTATCTGTCTAATGTAAATAGTTTGATTGAATGTGTTTGTGTGAGTGAATGACTGACTGGTGATTGCTTAGTAGTGACTAGTTTTTTTTTTATAGCACGTTTGTCTATTGAACGTTTTTTTAGGCCCGTTTAGGGGTTGTGTTCTTTTAAAAGGTAGGGATGTATTACCGAGAACCTGAAGTCTTTAAAAAAGGTTTGTAGTCTTCATCTTCAGAGCCAATAATGAATAAATTGGCTATTAATTAAGAAGTTACGATTTAACAAGAAAGCCAGAAATGGGGTGAGTCCTACCGATATGGTGACTACTAGACAAGTAAGGAAGAAGTTGACTTGTTGCGCCGATTCGGGGCAAGGCAATGATGATGAATTTAACTATAACTAAGTCCTCTTTGAGTGGCTGGACTGGCTAGGGGATGCTGAATCACACCGGTATATCAGCTGTCGCCTGTTAGTATCATGAAAAAATGTGCTATAATTTTACATCGCAGGACATTTTTAACCGACTTCTTAAAAAGGAGGACGTTCTTAATTCGTCTGTTTTTTTTTTCTTTTGTAAATATTTTACGTAATATCTCCGGCAATTTTGGATCATTAAAAAAAAAAAATGTATAGAGGGATAAAATGTTTAGGCTACTCTGTATGTATATTAAAAAATAATTAGGGGTGGTCCCATAATATAAATTTTATTAACTTTGCTTTGGTTGTTTCATACGTATTTTTTCCACTTAGTGTATATTGATGATGTTATAATAACTTCCTGTCACTGATATTTACATAGCAAGTAGTGGTATACGAATTTGTGTGGAGTAGGTACTACAACTAAAAAGTGAAAAATAAAATCATTTTTACAAAAAAAAACAGTACTTACCTACTACAAAGTGAAAAATAACTTTAATTTCGGAAGTCGGTGGCAAAGAACGAAAACAAAACAAAAGACACTGACTTCCGAAATTAAAGCAATTTTCACTTTGTAGTGTTTTTTGGAAGTCGGCTGTGTTTTTTGTAAAAGAGTTTTTATGTCCTCAAATCTTACAACGGAAATTCAAATAAGAGGTTTCCTACTGCTATGCTGTGCAAAGAGGGTTTCATGCTTTTTTTTACTCTAGTGTGATTGTAAGTACCTCAATAACCTGAAAAAATTACGCTAGACATTTACGATTACGATTTAGTTTAGTCAGTCTAAACTAGGCTCCTTGTTTTTCAACAGCAGAGCGCTTCACGTGCAAAATTATTTTAATTACAAATACAAAACAAGAAATAACAATGCACATTTAGTTTTAATACACTAAACAACACCATCATCACCCTCCTGCCCAAACTCCGATTTATTAGTGGTCGGCGCAGAATATCTTCTTCCACGAATCACGATGATGGATGATTTGATGACACGGTTGGCGCAGTGGTTAAGCGATTGACTGCTGCGCTGCGTGTCGCGGGTTCGATTCCCGCACGGAACAAATATTTGTATGACCTGCAAGTAGTTGTTCCGGGTCTGGCTGTTTGTGTATGTGAATTTAAATGTTTGTAAACGCACCCACAATACAGGAGAAATTCCTAGTATGGGCCAAAGTTATAAAAAAAAACTCTTCCCTATTAGACGCCATGTCAGTAGTATCCCTTTTTTTTTTTTTTTTTGAGGATGGGTAATCATCAAATGACCTCTCCCGCTCTGGGTGGAGCGGAAGGGAGTGTCAGACTCTTACTGACTAAAACCCGCCCGTGTTCCTTCCTTGGCCCTATATGTTCCGGGTCAGCGGTACCCCCCCTCCCTACCCCTTCCGTCCCTTTCTTGCCATAATTATCATCATTCACAAAATATGCAGGCTGGCAGCACATCAACGCACGACTTGGTACCATGGATTCAGTACATGACTCTGCACGCGTAGCATGACCATAGAAACGGGTTTGGCCGACGGAAGAATACAAAAAATGACAGATTGTTGACATGATATCTAAAGAATTTTTTCTACTATCTGTCATTTTGTCTATTAGATTTCTGTGGTGAAATTGTAAGTCGGTTATTTAAAAAAAAATACTGCTCTTTCCTAAAAAAGTAAGCGGTCAAAATGTATAGAACAACAATTTTTAATTACATTTTTTCGTCGGTAATTTAAATAAAAAAATGTCCAGAATCATGTTGGGCGTCGAAGTCCACTCTGTATAAGGTCAAAATATTGTAAATACTTTAAAAGAGTAATTATGGAGCTGTTTGCCCATTCTTCGCCATACGAAACAACATTTTTGGAAGGGGCGCCTAAAATCAATTAAAATTTCTTGTGAATTTTGACGTTCAAAAGTGCCTCTTAATGGCTTACTTTAAGAGGCTGACAACAGCTAAAGCGCGGTCACTGTCGGACTGCATAGAAAAGAAAGAGAAGCGCGATGATACAAAACTGGTAATTTATTGCAAAATATGAAGCAATTCTCTATTTACAAAACATCTATTGATTGGACTAAAAAAAGAAAACACTATCACGTTAATATGTTGCTTGAAGAACAATCTGAAAAAAAAAAACAGAATGATTGTATGTATATTAGTATGGTTTTTAATCGTTAAATGAAATTTTTAGAGGTGAGTTTTATCTATCGTACTAAATTAGTTGTATTATGTTTTCAACACACTATCTAACTAGCATATGTCCTGAAGAATATCATATATTTTTCTGATTTTGTTTACTGCAGTGGATCATATACTTTTAGGCAATATAGTCCCCTTAGATATATGATGTGACTTTGATACGCATTCCAACCATCGTTTCTTTGTTCTTCCAATTCTGTTTAGTGTATCCCTTTCATATGAAACCAAATTCGTGCAAAAATCCCTTCACCCATATTCCCATGCTTTAAAATTCGCAACACACCAAGAGTGGCCTTTAATTGTGTTCAATAAGTATCAATTAAAATGAGTGTGTACGCGATGTACGCTTCTTTATTAATACTGATTGTATTTAATTGTCTGGCTGTCCTCTTGGGCTTGATGGCTTGAAGATTTTGGATTAGCAAAAAACTTTTTTGGAGGTTAAGTAGGGAGTTTGTGGAATAGAGATGGCGTGGAGTCGTCTGCGCTTTATTTTTTGGGTATGTCTCTCAAGTTCTGATTGTTTGTTCCTTGATTCCTTTTTTATTAATTTATGTTTTTCAGAACAATTCTTCAAAATTAACGTTTTGATATTAATGCTAGAGGCAGTTCAGTCTTTACCGTTTTGTATGATAGACCTACCTGTCATTAGTCATGTTCGTAAAATATCCCCTTTGACGTTAATCTTGAACACAAAAGATTGGCTTCTAACATCAGAGGGACGACCACTCTAGGATTTTAATCGATAAGGTTTTTCTTGTATTAATTTAGCGTCGAGTTTGGCCACGCCCATTGCTTGCTTTAATCAGCAAATGTGTGTAACCAATTTGATAGGGATACGGCACAGTTACTGTGGATACGGCCCAAAACCGCTAATTACCTAGGATACTTTATAAGTTTATGAAAACATGTGTAAAGAAAATTTATTATATTTTCGATGGTGCTTTAGTACTAAAAAAAACATTTTTTTTTTGAGAACTGTAATTACAGTTCTCAAAAAAATTAATTTAAAACAATCAAAAACCCGACTGCAAAAACACATACCTACCTGAAAAGAGAAAAACAAGCATTATTATTATTTATTGAACTTTGTTTTGTGAAAGATATTGCAGGCCTTTATTTCAAGCTTTTTAGTTTTATTATTTTAGTATTTCTCATTCCAAATTACACATAAACATAATTATAAGTTGTATATTTTAGTAAGCCATTTATAAAACCCTTTATTTTGATACCCCACTCGATAGGTTTTGAAGAAAAAAAATAATTTTTTGAAGACATGATTTGGCGCCAAAAATCGGGTATATTTTTAATAATTTTGATGTACGCAGTGTCGCTCTCACAATTAATACGAATCTTAACGACACCTCTCAAGCTAATACAAATCCATCAAGGCCTTTAGGCTACAGAGCGTGCCAAAGAAATATTTACACTTGCTTACATAAACTCGAAAAACATAACCCTCCTGGCGCAGTCGGGTACAAAGAACGAACCCACACTGGGCCCGCTCCCTCTCAGATAGGAGGCCTGTGTCCCAGCAGTGGGAACTCTATAGGCTGATTTAATTTAATAAATTACCTAAATCATAATAGCTTTAGGTAATTTGGCACAAGTGGTGGCGCTGCTTACAAAGACTAATGCCATAAAGTATGTCAGTGTCGTGAGGAAAGTTTTGATCAAAATAGGGGAAGCCTAAGAAACGATGGAATAATTGTGTGAAAGATGACACTGATATTAAGGGTGTTTTATGGACGAAGACGACATGCTGCGCAAACTTCAAGTAAATTAGGATAAGGGAGTGATGAAAAGGGGTACTGACGTGACAATTAATAGAGATATACAACTTGTTGTTTTGCATCCTCGTCAAATTTCAGGAGGCTGTTATGAAAGACATAAATAATCAAATAAAATTACGATCCTGCTCAATAACTAATACATACTTGTTTTTTTAGGTATTTAAGTTTGACAGTATTTCAGAATACTCCACTTTCAAAGAACAAAATCGCCCCGTTGCGTATGCGGTAGGCAGTGTCGTACGACTATGTCGCTGTGTGCATGCGTTACAGTTACAGCGCAGTTACAGGGCGGTTACACACAGGCCCTACACATGCCGATTTCCGAAAAATACAAAAAATAAAAATAAATACCTACTTATTTTATTATTGATTCGTGTCGAGAATCATTAGCATAGTTACCTCCTCGAATTTGACGAGGATTCAAAACAACACCTTGTATATGGAAATATAAAATGTATGGAGGAAGATACCATGAGGGCTAGATAATGATGATGATAATAGAGAGCGTGATGATGAATGATGATGGTTGATATACATTTCAAGATAGTAATCAATTTCGTCAAAAACTATAATTGCTGATCCGACAGATGTTCTCCTATCCCTATGGTTCCTTCAAAAATCCTGTAGGTAGGTAATAATAATCCTTTATTTCAGGCAACTAAGGCCCATAAAACACAATACATATATAAGCATATAACAATAACTATAAACTAATACATATCTAAAAGTAAAGACTACTGCACACGAAGTGACGGCGTCGAGTTATGTCGCGTAGCCGGCCGCGGAAACGCCGATAGAGCTAGAGATAGAGCTCACCTTTCGGCCATAACTCTCCCTTGAGGAAGGTCATCAAATTGCCAGTAGGAACGCGCACCACGAATGACTTGAAATTAGTGTCATGGCGCCCCTCCAACTTCTCCACCCTCAAGGTCCATTTGGTCTTCACCAGTATGTACTCTACGATGTCCTGAGCCTTCTTAGAGTGATGCAAACAGGACACGTATAGCAGCGTCGCCGGTACTGCAGGACGCAACAGTATGTTTGCTCCTGCCAGCGCCGTCCCACACTGGTTGCGATAAGTAGGCTTCCTCTTCTTCTCACCACCTTGAAGAAACCGTCCTCATCGCATGTGTTCTTCGGCGCAACCAACTGCTCGTGGTTCATCACAGCACCTTTAGTTGCGCTCGGTGCGGAGCGACTCTTCTTTCCCCCATTTCATTTATCTGCTGGTCGTTTCTTTTCCGACACAGCAGGTTTAAGGGACGGTTCAGTTCTTCCCGTATTTGAAAATTTTCCGGGCAACTTTTCTAATTTTCCTTTCCCTAAAAACCTTATTTGAACTTTAGAAAACATTTCAAAAAGAAAATCAACCGAATCGCTCCAGGCGTTCTCAAGTGATTGTTTATAATTCGCGTACAGTGGCAGCCATCTTGTTTTTAATATGTCTGTTATTATTGGATTTTTTTGGCGGGACGTTGACTTGGAGAGATTTATTTTACAACATAAAAAAAAACAATCTGACTAGCTTTTTCCCAACTAAGTTGGGGTTGGCTTCCAGTCTGACCGGATGCAGCTGAATACCAGTATTTTACACGGATCGACCGCCTATCTGATCTCCACAACCCAGTTACTGGGTAACACGATACCCCTTGGTAAGACTGGTTGTCAGACTTATGACAAATCTCTATACATCCAAGTTGGTCGCTGTTCACTATAATTCGGCTAATCAGTCTTTTTAGGTCCCCAAAATAGAAATTATTTGAGGTACATAAAAAGAGGCGCGTTCATTACTTATAATAGTCTTAAATATTTTTTATTTATTTATTGCTGACATCAATTTTAATACTTTACTAATCTTTGAATTAAATTGACTTTTATTATTGACATGAAATGAAATTGACTCTGAATGAATTGTAATACAATTTAAATTCCATTAAGTAGGTACTCAAATACTTTTAACAATTATTACATTGAAATTGTTTTTAAATTTCAATGTAAGAATTAGATTATAATTAATTAATCGTTTTTAATCAAATTAATCATTTGAATGCCAATATTGGCAAAACATAGCGTATTATTAAATTATTATTATTCAAGCGTATAGTATTTTACAGCTTAGTTTCCCTAAACGGCGTTGTGATTTATAGTGTAAAGATCTTTTTCCGTTTTAACGAAGTCTCTTTATCGCTATGATTCGATATAGACAGATGTAAGTGATGTAACATACATGCGTGAGCGCATTGATTATGTATGCGTGAGCGCATTGATTTTATATGCGTCATTTTTCCTGCCATATACTGTCCCACTGCTGGGCAACAGACTCTCCTTATTCTTCTCTCTGCTTATTGCTTTTTTCGGCTAATCTATCAGAGAAAAATCTATTTATAAATGCAATTTGGGTCGCGAAATTGATTTGTAGGTGTATGTATGCTCGGGTTCAATGTCGACGAGGAACACATAAACTGTCCAATCCATTTCGACACTCTGACAGCAATCAAAAGGCAATTTTAAAAGAGCAATGTATGGAACCCTCTCTATACTGAACAGTACCCATCAACATCTTGACCCGACGATTGTATGACCCTGCGCCAGCCAAGTGGACCCAATTTCCAACATCCACACGACGTTCGCGTTCTACTCCACGATTGGCCAGAGAATTAATGACAATATTGCGTACTTATTCGTTTGACCGTCTACGTACGTACCGTCAATTTAGCAAAGACGCTCAGAGTCTTGCTTGACGTCCGCGCGCACCGGCTGCCCGCGTTAATTTGATTTGAATTTCGAAAAAAATACAAACGGATATCCGCTGGTTAGCGAATGATTTCAATTTAACGATTTCGAATTGTCTTTTTATTGGATTTAAAAATGGTGGACTGACATGATATATTTGAAGGACGGGGACGGTCGTGTAGATAGATTGTACATGTGATTCGCCAATATGGCTTTGTAAAAGAAATTGTGAGGAATAATTCGGACCCCCTTTGAATGTTATTTTTCTTTCTGTGTTGTTAAGGACTCGATAAAAAGGTGAGAACATATGGATTGCTTGTGAAACGTTTTTCTTGGAGGTATTTCTTTTATATACTGTCATAACATTTTTAATGATCTTAACTAATCTGCTTTTCATACTAATTTGAGATTTTAAGTAAAAGTTAAGTTAGGTTAAGTATTTTAAGTTTAAGTATGTTGTAAAAAAATATTTAGTAAGTACCTATGTTAAAGACCTTACGATACTTCGTTTAATACAAATTAATCATTTATAATTGCCAACTAAAACCAAACTTTTAGCTGCCTTTAATAAATATGTTTTCTCAAATTCTTTTGTTATTCTCAAAATTTGAAGAAATGGCCGCGCTGCGCAAGCGACGCTTGATGCAAAATACCTGAAATAATCATTAGCAAGTGGCAATTCCACTTTAAATTTACTGCTCATTGTCACTGTCTTTGTGAACACATGTTTTCGATGGACATCTAATATTAAGTAGGCTGAGAATCAGCACGTTTTTAATGACAAAAGGTACAAAAGACGCCCGCTTTTCTCCACTTCCTCGTGTTTTAGCTGGGAAGAAGTCAAGCAGCATTGATGCATGCTGACAATGTGCGCTTTTATAATTTCTATCGTGACGACATTATGGTGGACGTCCACGTTCATAACATTATCGTGTACGGAAATTTAAAAGCGTCTTAATATATTTCCATACATTTTACTTCCCTGTGTTACGAATTTACGATGTTATTATCGTGACGTTAAAGATTATAAAAACGCACAAAAGGTACTTTTACACGAGACTTCGAACGTCCCTAAGATTAAAAGCGTCGGCAATTCCCTTTGTCCATCGATTTGTCGGCCTATTCGCCAACAAGTCACATCTTACTAGCCACTATTATCTAATCTGCGCTACGCAGAACATTTTGATTTCAACCAAAACAATATTTTTTTGCCCGTTTCATTGATTTAACAGCCATAACAATATAAAATTCCACGAAGACAATTAACCGAGCGTGCTGGGCTTCCAATTAACGAATTAGGACCATTTGATAGGAAATCTCCATGACGTTGTCGGGTTTTAAGTTTGGTCGTAAAGATGGCAGATTTTGGTCCCTAGCGGCGAAAGTTGCGGGTAGTCAGGAGCACAAAAGTCTACGACCAGTCTTACCAAGGGGTATCGTGATACCCAGTAACTTAGTTGTGGAGGTCAGATTGCAGATTCAGTTGCATCCGGTTAGACTGGAAGCCGTTCTTGGAAAGAGGCTCGGCAGAAGAATTGAGTGGCGAAACCTTTTTCGTGAGGCCTTTTTTGTACCTTATGTTCTTTTTTTTTTCTTTGTGTGCTGTAGGTGACTGTCAAAGCTAACTTTTTTATTATATTAAAAGACTTTGACTGATGTTTAAAGCCTTAGAAATCGAGCATTTTCAATTCCACCAATCTTTGTCTTTCAGATTCAGATTCATTTATTCTTTGTTATTAGTGATGGCAGAAACTTCAATTGCCGATGCTATTTAAACCAGGGATTAATCAGGCAGATGCGCTTACGCAGAAGTTTTTGCTGATGCACATAAATTACAGTTAAAAAGCATTCACAGGCATCATTAAACTGAGTGTTATTTTTTTTTGCATGTATGTAAATATCTTCGAAGATACAACTTTTATAAACATTTATTTTCTTCAAAATTTATTTCGGTGTTATTGTCTAGACCTGTATTTTCATCCAGTATGTTAGTCTTATTGTCCAAAGGAAAAGGATCTTAGAAAATATGGAACAAAATTAATTGATTATATAACGTCCTTGGGTTGAAAAAACGAATTGTTTTGAAACAACTAGTTTTCTCTTTTATTCGTGAAGCATAAAACGTCATTGTTTTACATTATTTGCTGGCCTGATATACAAAGACAATATGTATACCTATATGTTCAAGGGTCCTACATTATACAAGGTGTAACAGAGTAGTTTGCTCATAATTAACTACTGAATCCATTTCAGTAACTATTAATATAGGTTTTTTTTTTCAAATTTTATGTATTTTGAAATACTGACCGCAAATCGAGCCAAAGAAAATTAATTCTTATTTCAAGGCAACAAGACTCAATTTTAAATGAATAAAATAATGCTAGGGTCAACACGATTTTCTTAATAATAAAAGTAAGCTATAAAAAAAAATGTTTTGGTCTTTGTATTATGCTTTTAACTCAATACTCTAATTGGGGTGTATGAGGTCTTGCGTTAATTATGTTACACGTTGTATAAATACTGCTTTTGTCGGGAAAAATAAGTTCCCCGTTTTAATAAAATTGTGAGTGCCTGAGTGTATTGGGAGATGGTTTATCTCGTGGTAAGCGGTAACGTTGCACCTTTCCGGAGGTTGAAAAGTCTCAATCAACTCAGCCTATCGTTGTCCACTGCTGGACACAGGCCTCTCCCAGGCCGCGCCACAACACCCTGTCCTCCGCCTTCCGCATCCAGTCTGCCCCAGCCACCTTTTTAAGGACGTCGGCCCATCTAGCTGGGGGCGTCTCATATTGGCCTGGAATTCCATCATACCCTTCAATCTAGAACATAACATATCAAAACAAGAAGCAATAAGAGTGTCAAAAGTGCTACTTTGGTTTAAATCTTTCACAAAAATCAGGTCAGGTTCTACAGTTGGTATTTTTGGTCCTCACAGGTTCAAAAGAATCTAAATGAATCCTATACTTACGTCCCTAACTTGCGCAGATTACTCATCATCATTCTTCCTCTAATACTATCCCCTTAATTAACTCAGTTTAATAATTTTTCCTCTAATATTATCCCACTATAATTAACTTAGTTAAATCCTTTTTCCTCTAATATCATGCCCATAATTAACTCAGTTAAATCATTTTTCCTCTAATATTATCCCCATAATTAACTCAGTTAAATCATTTTCCTCTAATATTATCACACTATAATGAACTCGAGTTAAACTTAGTGTATGCTATGTCTTCTATATGAACAAGGCAGATGCACCAATGATTTGTATCGAACTTTTGACCCTTCTTTTAAATTAATTCCTCAGCCCGAGCATCAATAAAAAAATTATTCTCAATCGTCAATACTGTCGATGCAATGCGCAGAAAAGGTGATTCAATACCCAGACATGTTTTTATGAGTACTAGTACCTACTCAGCGTCATTCTTAAAGTCATTTCTGCGAAAATTATTGCATCGATGACGATTTTTCGTTGTAACGTTCGATTAAACTAATGATAAGTCGAAGGAATGAAGCGCCATTCTTTAAATGTCTCGAATATAAAGAAAAGAAAAGGTAGAAGGTGGAATAGAAAAGGTTGGGGGAAACATGCGCCACATCCACGCAAAACGGCTATCGCTCAGCATTATGCTGCGACCCTATGCAAAACAGAGCCCCAGCGCTGGTATTCAGCGACAGCCGGCGCTGACGTAGTGACGTCGTCCGGTGGAGCAAGATGCGTTTGGAAAAATCCCGAAGTTGGTTTGATTTCAATCAACAAAATATAATGGTTGCTCCTCATGAATCTTATACAACGTCTTCCAGTAAAGCTCTTTAGAATATCCCTCAATTTAGGAGACAACCTCACAACTGACAAGGAAAGTGTTTGCTCAACATATCGATCAGTACCCAAAACCCATCCCAATTGTGTAAGAAAGGGTTCTCGGATCTCAAGTTATATGTATTTGTCCTTGTAATTTCGTTCAACTAATCACAAGTTCACAACAGCTAACAGTATATTTAACAGCAGCTGTTCTGATCGGAGAGGCCCATATTTAGTATTAAATCTCGATATTAAACTGTCAGATTTGACACATATCTCGACTCAAATCTAAACTCAGGACTGAGCATTTTTTCTAGAATACGAGCTCGAGGCTTTCAATAACCGGGTAACATTTTCAAGCCACGTCTGCTGACAAAAAATACTTTCAGATTTGATACTAATCTAGCCTCCAATCTAGTGTAAACTATACATATATATGTATATATATTATAAAGAGAAAAGATTAGATTTTTTATATGTTTGTTTGTTACGCTTTCCCGCTAAAACGACTAAACGGATTTGAATGAAATTTGGCACATAGGTAGACCTGGATTAGGTCATAGGATACGTTTATCCCTATATTCTCTCGGGATCGAGACCTATGCTGGTGAAACCGCGGGGCACAGCTAGGTTTAAATTAAATTGTCTAAGCATATTATAAGAAAGCGGGCTAGCTTTCAGTCGCCTGACATGGACGAGTAGCAATCGCTTACAAAACGTTTCATGTTTCAACGACTTTCAACAGGATTGACAGAAGCTTTTCCGTACCTTATGTCAATCCAATACATTTTTGACTTTTCCATCATCGTTATCGCTCATAGAATGTTACTGTGTCTAGACCCTCAGCCGGTCTATTCTGTTAAAATCTCACCGAGAAAACTTAGGTGAAGTGAACTGTCATTCCACCTTAGGTGAAGTGAACTGTCATTCCACATGATGAAACGACAGTTCACTTCATATAAGTTTTCACGGAGAGATTTTTACATAATAAATCGGCAGGTGTACCTACATTTTATGCCCTGCAAAACTGTCCAACAATATATCTCCTTTCTTAGAACCGCCATTTTAGCCTCACGTGGTTCTAAATTGCCGCGTACATAGCTGTGCAAATAGAATTGATGTCCAAGGTCTGGTCATATAAAACTAAGTGAATAATTTAGATCTAGACTGTGTGGACCTTAGGAAAGGTAGTGTAGTTAGTTATAAGGGGAATGAGGACTCTTGACAGTTAGAGTTAAGCATATTGTAGTTAATGGTCAGTTGTGTCTGAAGGTTGTAACTTTGTCTAGACTAGGACAGTTTTATTGGCAGGAGGATTTGGCAAAAAAAAAAAAGAGTTCGGAAAAAGTATCGGGAACGAAGCATACACGTTTTGTTGGTGAGCACAAGTCGTGACTAGACGAGTTCCTTAGACATGATAGCAGTTAATTTTTTTTAAATTAACCCTCAATTATTGTAAACCTCGGCAATCTTGCGAAAGTTACTTATTATAGGTTATTTACTAAAGTTCATAATTTTGACCAAAAACCAAATAGGAAGCCACTAATAAAGAGGAAACTCGTGGGACACAAATTCAGCTGACAAATAGATTCTTAAGCATGTTACGCAAAAAAAAAGTGCCGTCTCTTTAGTCACCTTCGACCATCCATGGAGACAGACACGGATGAAACCTGTCAGTCCAGAAAAAAAAGCCCTTTGATTGTAAATAATAACAAAACCCTTACTTATTTCCAGGAGCCGTAGTACACCGCCCCGCAGGCCTTAAGCTACAAAGAATCGAGAGGTTCCCCAGTCGTCCCCTGTGCCACATGGAGCCCACCCTTGCGCGCCTGCCACATCAGCCCCGAGCCCCCTTCAGCACAACCTTCCCGGGCCTACCCCACAAAGAATACAACCACAGCCGTTGGAGCACAAACATGCTCATGAAAATAGAGAACGAACTACTGCAAAGCCACCGCCAAAGAGAAACGACAGGAATCAAAAAGTTATACAACTCATTCTTCGTTCTATTTTAACGTGTGAACCGTTTTCTTAAATCATTCATTCATTCTCATTCATCATTCAGTGACTTTTGTGTTGGCATGGCCATATTGTGATGGAATTTTATTCGGAAGATAAGGACTATAGTATGCATAATAGCAGGAAAGAAGACAGCTATACGTGGGAGTCTAGTGTGAGGTTGGCTTTGGTTGGGAGGGAGGAGGAACTAGGGATGTACTTGGAGGAACGGGAGGGACGGAAACGGAAGTGGCAGGGGGAAGGGAAGATGATGCGGAGGGATGAGAGTGAAGAGAAGGAGCAGAGGAAGGTCCCGCCGAAGAAGGTTATGGGTGAGTTTAATTTTTTTTTTAATTTAATTTTGGGTGTGGTTTTATAACTGTGCTGGGAAGCACTCTTGTGCAAATACATTCCTTCGCGTTTCTTAAAACGTCCATTCACCCAGCTTGAGCAAGATTTAAAAAAAGTGAATTGTCAGCTTATGCTGCCTGTGTATCCACTGATAGATTTAATAGCCATTAAATGGAGTCGCCCAAAGATTTAAATGCTTTGATTTATAGAGGTACGAGGAACAGGGTGTAAAGTTCACTCATACCTCCATAGAAAAGCGAGGATCCTCCGAACAGACGGGTGTCGTGTCTCGTGGGCAACTGCCCGACGATTGATGTCGGGAAGTTGTATATATGCTAGTCGCGCGGTAAACTCTGCTTGCGCGATGCAGGATTTGCGCTACAGATTCGTCCGACCGCGTCAAAAGATGGTCTCCATCTTTTTAATCTCGCTCACTCATACTGAAAATCGTATCTATCGTTACACGCGGGATGTGTGAGCTCACTGTTCTTAGTGTGGTCACATTTTTTGCGCTCCCTTAGTACTACGGTGAGTGCAAATCATAACGGTTTCAATCTTTGAAGTCACCTTTGTAATCCTGGAGTAAAGATCATCTCGTGTTCTTGCTTTGGTGACGCTGCTGATCTTTATACGGTATTTAGGCCAGCAACCTCTAGGATAAGCATCGCATCAGTCGTCAGAGACTTGTCTACCAGCAATTTGAGATCAATGCACCCAGGTAAGGGTTTTTAGAACGGTACGCATGTATTATTGTGAACCATTTATGGATTTCATTCAAATAGCTACTGACAAAAAGTTTTGGATGCTATTTTAGTATCTTCCTCGATGATAGATGGAGCCTCTCTCTACTAATGATTTAGTATGAACATATAATATTAACGTTATTATTATACAGCGACATCTATCGAAATTAACTGTATGTAAGAAAAGAAGTCCCCGTGACAAATAAAGCGATTCATAGAACGTAGGTACCATACATAGTATATAATATGAGATAGACTGGCAAGGCAACTGTCAGTTTGATTCTTTCTTAGCGTTGAGCGACATCTGGACGCCAAGCAGAGAACTAAATTAAATATATCAAATCAATATCTACATAGAGATGGTTTTTAATAAGTTAGTTCCCGAATTATCAAATGTAATGATTCTACCGATTTGCAATAAAAGATTAAATACTCTTTTACAGAAAATAAAGTAGATAACTCCTCATAGAAATCGGTCAAATTAGTTCATTTAATACTTCGAGAACTAATCGTCAAAATAATATTATTAGCACCAAATAATATTTAGTTAGGAATAAGTAGAGATAAAAATTCAGGTAATAATACAAAATCAAAAGTCATTTATTCAAATTAGGCTGAGAATCAGCACTTTTTGAACGTCAAAATCACATAAGACAGTCCCCCCAAAACGCCCACCCTTCACCACTTCCTAGTGCTTTAGCTGGGAAGAAGAAGTAGCGGAACAAACTCCCCAGCAGCACTGCTGTCTGTTCAGTTAGAAGAACTGGATTCTATACATATAGTAATAAGTAATTAACATTACGAAACACATAAATATTAAAATTATTTGCCATATGTCAGCTAGCACACGCCAATATTTAAAACTATACTCAAGCAGAAATAAATAAAATTATGAATAAATATAATTATAATATACAAAATTATGATATTTAATTAATTTATTTTCTTAAACATTTAATACTACTCCAGTTTGCCTTTCTTGTTTCCTTCCCTTTCTTTTATTAAAATGCTCTCGAGCCTGTAGGATAATCCAGTCCATCTATTTACAACCTGCTTTAGTAAAATTATAAAAGCTATTGCCAGTGAGAACATTGCTGACTTCTCTGCACTAATTCACACCATTGTTGTGAAGAACACAACACTTTAATTAAATAACTAGCAACTATTTAAGACTGCAAATGATTTCAATCCTCGGAACCGACGAGATTCATATAAACTAGTGTTAAATGATTTGCCTATACTGTCTAAATACATATACCTACATATAACTGCTTGGCAATGTGTGTGCGCATTTATAATAAAATACCAAGGCATTTCAAAGCTTATTTAAAATTAAATTTCATAAGTGGTTATTCGAATGTACGGGCAGTAACTCCGTACACGTAGATGTAGTATTTAGATGGACGAATCACACGGGATGTGTACAGGAAATAAAATCACTGTTTTGTGTCCGTAAATGATTGACTCATCAAAACTTGTATTTGTTTGGTGAATAGCAGCTGCATGTTGTTGTACCTATGATGAAGGATTTCCCAACAGGAGTCGTAGTTGCTGTCGGAAACCGGCAAATGTTGCACAAGGCGCTCAGCCTCGCCTTTTAGTTTCCCTTTCAAATGTTGCATCTTCTGCCCCTTCGAGAGAGAAGGGTTGTTGTGAATGGCCGCCACGTAAAGATCGAGGAATGTCGGCCATTGTGTGTAGTTACCAGAGAATATCGGTATTTCTACTCTCGGCGTACTGTCACGCTGTTGGACTGCGGCGTTCAGCTGGCGGTTAAGATCTCGCTTTGTACACTCATACGTTTCTTCAAACTGCGAGAACTCAAGTTCGTAGTTTACGTCGCTACCCACGAGCAGGTTATCAAGCTGCCAGTGTACTTCGTCAATCACCTTCCATCGTGATTCAAGGATCCTGAGCTTGTCTTCTATCTCCCATCTCTCGGTAATATTCGCAGTACACAAGTTGCGAGTGAAGCGGGAGAAGGCTCTGAAGTTGGTTGCTTTTTATAGTTTAAAAGAATTTATAGATAAAAAATGTTGATGAAAAAACCTATTGTGTTTGCCTTAACCTGTCTTTAAAATTTTGCTTGCTATGTTTTATCCTAGCTAAACATGCTTGTGCCTCAATTTGTATATTTAACACCCTTGCATACCATGTTTTACGCACATAAATATTCTATTCTATTCTATAAATACTTATTTAGTGTATTTTTATCTTCTTTGCTCAGCTGAACTCAACGTTATAACACAAAAACTACAAGGAAAATGCCCACGAGCATGTAAACACACCAGGGGAAAATTTCTTGTGACGTTCAGACTTAGTGTTGCTAACGTTTGGTATCAGAACACTACTCTTAAGATTCTATCATCGTAAAAATATCACATAAAATACAACAAAAAAAAAATATTTAGGCGTCTTCGAGTAATCGGTGAACAAACATAAAAAAATAAGATTCCGACGAATTGAGAACCTCCTCCTTTTTTGAAGTCGGTTGTCGGAAAAATGGTTAAAAACTTTAATTGTTATAGTTAATTATCTGTGTATCGAATCCTGAACGGTGGACCACTACTTACGCCACACCCTGTATGTCAGCGTATAATGAAAATCGTTAATTTATAATCTATCTCTCGAAATTATAATCTATGGACAAATTGAGATCTGCAACAAACCATTTATATTTCGATAGTTTATAATCTGTCCATGGTATACCGACAGATTGTGAACTGTATGTCGATTCTGTAAAAATGTCACCGTGAAGTCAACACTTACGTGAAGTGAGCGTGGAGTGAGCTGTCAGTGTCATCCCACTTATGCTAGGGATTGACCAAGCATTACATTTTACAATCACACTCGGGATTTTAATTATATTTTTTATGCTAATTCTCGTGATAATTTTATATTATTTCAAGGCTAGCATTTAAGTGGCTATAAATTACTATTTATGGTTTTTTTTTAAATAAAACAGCAAAACAGAAATTCAGTTAGAAACTCAAATATTTTTTTTTTTCCTAAACTAATTTCTGACTGAATTTCTGTGTTGCTGTTTCCTAAAAAATAAAACTCTAAATAATAATATTTTGACACTTAAATACCAGCTTTGAAATAATATAAAATCATCAACAGAACTAACATTAAAAATATAATTAAAATCTCGATTATGATTGTAAATGTAATGCTTGGTCAATCCCTAGCATCAGTGGGACGACACTGACAGCTCACTCCACGCTCACTTCACCTAAGTTTTCACGGTGAGATGGTTACAGAATCGCAATGCTGGTATCGAACTTGCATGCGACGGATCACATATTGGACTATTTTTAGATAGCCAAGCAACTGCGACCAACTAGTAAGTAGCGCTCGCCGGCCGCTGCCGCGGCACCGCTTGCTGCGCTCGCTCGGCTCGCACGCGGTTGTTCACAGTTCTAACCTAACCCATTTGCCATTTGGTCGGGGTGCCCTGGCTTAGTTTCTCCGACCAATTCGGCTACCGACAAATCAGGAACGGTTCACCATTTTACGAGTGATAACATCGGACAGAGTGTGAACCCTGTCGGCGAGTGTCGGTTCGTTCACAATTTAATGGTTTGACATGGATAGATTATAAACTATCGAAACATAATAAGTTATATTGTAAGCAATATCGTACAGTTTACAATCTCTCGACATAGATAATAAACTAACGGTGTTCACTGTTATACGGTGACATGTGTACTTACATCTTTTTGAGGCTGACTGTACCTACGTTGTCGTCGCCAAATTAAGGGTTAACTATGAGTCTATCTAGTGGAATGTTTAAATAATTTAACTCCAAATATAATGCAATGAACATAAACTTCTTTATTTAACGAGACGCGACTTTTGTTGATAAAAGTCCGCCAATCAGAGTTGAGTTACATAGATTATGTTATTGTAGACAGGACAGTGTGGTTTAGGAATTTTGCCTACGTTGCATTATAGGTACACAAGCATGAGTAGCATGGCCACTATAGAAACGGAAGACAAAGTGACTGATTGTAAGAAAAATTCTACGGCGCGATGTCAAAATTCAAGAAAGAATGACTTTGCAAATAAAGTGAATTGTCTGCTCTTCGTAGAGTAGATAGGTCATGATATGCATGCAGGAAGGACTAGTTAGACAGTTTGATGAATATGATTATTTGCAAGACAATTTTTTATCCGTGAAATAAAATTGATGTTTGTTTTTTTTTGTATTAAATGATTTATTTCTGTAAGTAGGTTTGTACAAACACTTTTACACATCAATCATATTTTAAAAAGTAGACGAGGTCGGCGTTTCCTATCTGACTACTCTGAGAAGAAAGGCCGAAACAAACTCAGAGGTCACAGTCTCTTTTAAAGTCCAGACATAATCTTGGTCAGATCATGTGAAGACCATGAAGATTGGTGTCTGAAACGGTCTTTTGAGGAAAAACCATACAGATTGAGCGGACCTGTCCCCATTTGTCAGTAATCGTGCAGCTCAACTCAGAACTTAAGATCCCATTTGCCATAATAATATTTATAAACAGTACAAAACAATTATTATTTTCGTGTCCGTCCATGTGACCCCTTATTTGCAGCCATCATTTAGATAATTTATTCCAGAAGGTTTATGTGTTTAAGTAATACTTTATTATTTAATTTAGATATACTTAGCACAGAAATTTCGATGTCTGCCATGTCGCCACATCAGTCGATTGCACCCGAGCGAAGCATGGCCGGGTCACTATTCATAAATAGACTTAGCTCAACGATTTAGGCGTCAGACGGGCGACTGGAGAGGTTGTGAATTCGAGAACCACCCGTTGCATTACACCAATATATTGTATGTTCTCGGTTTTTTTTTAGGCAAGATCATTATTAGTCTGCAACACATTGATAACAGTAAAAGAAAACGTTTATTTTACATAAAATTATTATCTTATTTATCAATGATGACCTCTGCGAATTCTTGCCATTGATGCAAACGTATACCCCATGACAATATAATTGTAAATGGACAAAGATTTAAATTTGTGGTTGGTCTAGTGGTCGCAAGCCTTCTGAGCATGAGATCCTGTGTTCGATTCCCGTTTCGAGCAGTGTTATTGGTATTTCCGTCTGGAATACCTCAGTTGCCTGTAGTCTGGATTTGTGCTCGGTTGATGGCAATAGGCTCGCCCCCTATTAAATGGGAATTAAATATAACTGGCAAAATGTGGATGTATTAGAGGTATACCTCTATCTTACCCCTCGAGGTATACGGTCGTGATGTTATGTTGTGTGATATTCTTGAAAGACAGTCACGATTGAGAGCTATCAGTCTTCAACGTGTTTTTGACGACATTTTAATGTTTTTCTAAACTTGTATTTAAATATGTTTGTCCAAACTAATTCGACAGATCTTATTCCGTCTCTTTCTTGTGTTATCTGTGACGAAAAAATAGGAATACCTAGCCTTTTTTTTTGTTTGTTTCCGGGCTGGAAGGTCCTCATGGATGTCCGCCGCCCTGGGGCGGGCGGCGGGGTCTGTCAGACTCTTCCTGACTAAAAACCACCCCGGTGTTCCATCTCACACCTACGCCGGGGTCCACGGGAACGTACGATCCTTCCGCAACAGGAATTCCAAAAAAATAGGAATACCTAGCCTAAATTAAGGTTACAACGCTACAAGGTTGTTTTGGCGCGTGGGCGCAATCGGAAATAACGCCGCCATTTTGTTTTGTCAATACTCAATTTTCTGTGACAATTGCTTACCAACATCGCCAACGTGATTCAGGCGTCAAAAGATATTTGTAGCACTCTAGTTGGTGCTCATCAGAATGTTTTAAATCAATCGTTTCAAATCCATTCACCGTTGCCGGTAAATTCACAGAGTCACAACCATTTTAGGCAGAATACTAACATAAAATTCAACTTATCTGTGACAAATACTGATAATACGCTAATGAGTTATGTTATGAATAATGAATTGTCTGCACAAAACAGTATCTTACTACGTGTCGCGATCAACAAACGTGCCTACGCTTATTTGGTCGCAAATACAAAAGTGCCGTGTTGTGAACAAGTCGAGAAAAACAGTGTTTTTAAAACATTCATGGTGTGTGTATTTGGACTTGAATTGCGAAAGAAATTCATGGTATCTTTGATCAAAATAATTTATTATTTTAGTTGGGAGGTTTCGTAATGTTTTCGTTTCACAACACTTTTTGTTTAACAATCATAGTAACTTGTTAATTTGACGTTGCTCTTCATAGATCTTTTCAATTCATATACAGAGAAGACTGGATGGGCTCATGGCTAAGTTATGACAGCCGCACGGGTCGATCGATCGGGTTAAGCTACACTTGCTGCGGTTATTCCGTGGATGGGTGACCATCTTTACATACCGAGACCCCCCTCCTTGCCTCGGAAAGCACGTTAAGCCGTTGGTCCCGGCTGACATTCTTGGATCTTTGACAGTCGTTACAAATCGTCAGAAGCCCCGAAAGTCTAAAAACCAGTCATACCAAGGAGTATCGTATTACCCAGTAACTGGGTTGTGGAGGTCAGATAGGCTGTCGCTCCATGGAAAATGCTGGTATTCAGCTGCATCCGGCTAGACTGGAAGCCGACCCCAACTTAGTGAGAAAAGGCTGGTAGATAATGATACAGAGAAGACTGGTGATCAATGCTTGATCCCTGGTCTATACAATCCCTTAAGCTACGCAAACCTACTAACTTCGATTTGACGGTTTTAAAGACTGGGAGTCAAGTTCCTCCAAATGTTTTTCGTCTCTGTCATATGAGCAGGGTGGCAGGGACATTGATGCGCAGACTGTAACCCTGGATCCAGCACATGATAGACCCCCCCCTTTTTTTTTTGATGGTGGGAAATCATCAAATAATTTCTCCCGCTCTGGCCGGAGAGGGGGGCGTGTCAGACTCTTACTGACTAAAACCCACCCGTGTTCCTTCAGTTGCCTGTGCCAGGGGCCACGGTAACCCTTTCAGACTTTCCCGCAACCCTGGCAGTCAGTGGCCCTAGCGGACATCGTCATTTGGTGTTGACATCTCTTTAAGGCGCGCGTACGGCGAATTCTAGACCCTCTTGCGTAGACATATTTCGTAGGTTATCAAAAAAAAATTGCAGGATACATTTTGACCGCGTAGGTTTAGCACTTTTCTAAGAACTTTTTTGGATAAGCGACGAAAAATTTCTACGCTGGGGGTCTAGAATATGTCTTGAATTCATGGTATGTGTGAATTCGATTAACTTCAGATCACAGTATGTCATTAAAAAAATACCTTTTTGGAGATTCATAAAAACATACAAAAGCTAAGCATCGGTTAGGTTTTTGGCTCCTAAGCCTACTAGTATTAGCAAATTCTTGAAGACCTTGATTCTGCTAAACGCAATCCCCTACTGGCCATCCATCTCTCGTTTTGCCTCCAGCTAGGAGACTGAGGCACAGCAGGATACCCCAGGATATAGTTGACATTGATGAGGGTTGCGTCACTGGATGCATACTTAGCAGAAAGAGAATTTTATAAACAAATAAAAAAATACATCGACTTCCCAAAAAAAACACTACAAACGAAAAATAACTTTAATTTTGGAATTCGGTGGCAATTAACGAACAAACAAAAACCGAAGACACCGACTTCTGAAATTAAAGCTATTTTTCACTTTGTAGTGTTTTTTTTTTAAGTCGGTCGTATTTTTTGAGAAAAAGTTTGTATTTTTCACTTTTTAGTTGTGGTACAGTCAGCGTCACAAAAACAAAAACCCCCCTTCAAAGTTAATTTTAATACCACTGGGGTGCCCAATTGATGCAGCCCACCCCGCACCTACCCCAAACAAAGCCGTAAACCACTACTTGCAATGTAAATAACAGTGACAGGAAGTTATTACAACATCGTCAACATACACTAAGTAGAAAAAATACGTACCTATTATTGAAGCTGACTCAAAAACCACTCATCAAAACGAAATTTCTATGGGACAAAGCGGGAAGTATATCCTTTCAAACAAAAGAAGAATTTTTCAAATAGGTTTATAAATGACGGAGTTCTGAGGTAAAAAAAACTGTCGAATTGAGAATTTTTTTTAAGTCGGTAAAAAGTGATTTATTCGGAAATGGTTGTTTTTTGATTCTATCATACCTAAATATAACGTCTTGGTGTTTTTGTTTTTAGTCTCCGACCAGCCTAGCCGTTTGTCGTATAAATGATCTCGAAGGGAACATTTTACAGAGGCGTTTGGGACTTAAAAAAATTTGTCTACGATCAATGGTTCAACGGAAGAACTGCGTTAAATGTACCCTATTGAAAGATCAGCCCTTACATTAGATTCTCCAAATATTCACTAGAACTCCCTTTTCACATTATGATCAGTAATCTCTTCTATTTTTACAAATGCTCAATTATGGTAATGATCATTATTATTTGTCGTACGAGTATATATTTTTTACGAATCATCATTATTGCCTAGTTGTTATCCCGTAACCTCATAAACTTTATACCTCAACTTTTATCTCGACTGACGCTTGGTTGTTATGTGGATAACATTATTCTACATTGTAGATAGTAAAAGTAATTTGGAGTCGGAAAATATCGACTTCTCTTATAATTTTTTTTAAGGTTAAGCTACGCTGGTCGCGGTCGGTTCGTGGATGGGTAACCATCCATAGCCGTTGGTCCCGGCTGTCAGTCGTAGATCTTTGACAGTCGTTACGGAAAGAAGCCCGAAAGTCCGACAACCAGTCTTACCAAGGGGTGCCGTATTACCAAGTAACTGGGTTTTGGAGGGCATATTGCTTACCTCGCTCCATGTAACATACCTAATGCTATTCAGCTGCTTCTGGTTAGAATGGAAGCCGACCCCAACATGGTTGGAGAACCCGCACTGCGCCCGCGTGGTGGATTACGGTCTACTCCCTCTCACCGAGAGTAGGCGTGTGTCCCAGCAGTGGGAACGTTATGGGCTGATTATGCTATATATATTACTTAATTAATACACATAGTAACTGCTTAGTTACATTGAAAACTAAAGTCATCATCACCAATTAAACTAAAGCCAACGAGACGAGATAAATTTCATGCTTTGGGATTAAAAACTTTAACTTAATCGCGTATGGTTCAGTTTCCATTGCAACTAGAATTATTTTATGCCGTTATCCATTGTGTTTTTTTTTTCATTCAAAACTCAACTTAGATTACTTGAGTTTAGAGTTGATATTTGTTTAATTTGCAATTTTATGTATTTATCTCGTTCGTCTGAGTATAAATATGGTAGATGATTAGTTAATCACATAAGAGTCTGTTATCATTTATCATCACTTTAGTTTTGTTTATTATCTCATTAAGTTTTTCGTATTTTTTTATTGAGTACCAGCTGACCCGACAAACGTATCCTGTCCAAAAAATAAGTACTTATAAAAAGTTTTTCCCATTTTTCCAATTTTTCGGGAAACTTCCAATGTTTCGTTTCATAAAAACCTTATTCGGGCTACTTATTTTAAAACTAAAAATAGCCAAATACTCGTAGGTGCAGCAGTTAATAATGATGCGCTTAAAACAAACAGCATTTAATTGTTATTTTTATACATAGATAAATTATAACTGCTGTGGCAGCAATTAAAAGTTTAATCAATAGTTTTGTCAAATATTACGACAGCCGTTATGTGTTGATTATTTATAACTTAAAACCAATCATGGAGACACTAGACACACGTCCACAGCTCCATACAAACATAAAACTACTGTCAATATACTGCCCTCACAAAGGTCTAATTGATTTTCGGTGGAATGCATCTCCGGTGCCACGACTGTGCTACGCCATACTGATTCTAATCAAACTTCATCCACGACTACGTGCAACCATCTTCTCGAGGGTAATTTTATTGACACTATGGGCATTACTTTGTTGGTTGATTGAGTGTTGACTCCGGCGGGGTGATTGCGTAAAACACTAACAGTAGCGATGGCTGTCATTTTGACAGTTCATCAACATTCATTGCGTTATTTACGTTGTTGAGCAGACAAATTTTTCGAACATTTGAAGCAGTGGATTAGCAATATCCTTCAAAATGATTTATATTGTGATTGAAGTGTGTTATGGAATTAGGGTGCTGGTTTCCCAAGTCGGACTGGCAGAAGTCATCATCATCATCATCAGCCTATATTCGTTCACTGCTGGACGTAGGCCTCTCCTAGTGAACGCCACTGCGCCCGATCTTCGGCTCTCCTCATCCAGTTTCTGCCAGCCGCCTTTCGCAAGTCGTCACTCCACCTGGCCGCCGGGCGTCCCACACTACGTTTGCCTAAACGCGGTCTCCACTCTAAAACTCGTTTTCCCCAACGATTGGCGGTTCTTCGAGAGATGTGACCAGCCCATTGCCACTAGCTTGCTTAGTCTTTGGGCTATTTCGATTAGGTACCTTGGTTCTCTGGTGGATCACCTCGTTTCGGATTTTATCCTTCAGAGAGACTCCAAGCATAGTTCTCTCCATAGCTCGCTGAGCGACTTTAAACTTATGGATGGACCAGTCTAACCGTGAGTGTCCACGTTTCGGCTCCGTAAGTCATAACTGGTAGGACGCACGCGTTGAAGACTTTCGTCTTTAGGCACTGTGATATGGACGACGAGAAGACCTGACGATGCTTACCAGTCTAGCAGAAGTGTCATTTGTTTTTTCATTAGGGCTGGTTTGGCTTAGTTTGGATCTCCTGTTAATAGCAATAGGGCCTTACACTTTGGAATTACGGTTGTTTTTATACACCACTGTCTCTTATAATAAGGAGATTAAATTCTTGTACATTTTTAACACTACGCCACGAAGACTGCGCAAAGCTGCTGGGGAGTTTATTGCGCCACTTCTTCCCAGCTAAAGCAGTGGGAAGTGGTGAAGGGCAGGCGTTTTAGGGGACTGTCTTACGTAATTTTGACGTTCAATATGTGCTGATTCTCAGACCAGTTTGATCAAATGACTTTTTATTACCCAAATACCCAATATCCCCGTCAAAAAGCAGATAGGAAAGCTCATTATAATCGAACTTTAACCTCGCGCGTGTCCGTGTGTTAGCGCTGAAACTGTTTGTAATAACGACCCGATACTGGGTGACCCTGCGACCTTAGGCCAGCTATACTGGATGCGAAGCGATTTTATAATTTATAGGTTAACGCTGATAAGGTCCGTACGTGATGTGATTTGCTTGTGTTGGGTGTTACGCGAGTGATCCCTGAATGATTTACCCCTAAGATTCTTAGCCAGTCGTCAACGAAGCAACTCGTGTTATAAACGTTGAGCTCCTTAAGTTCTGAGTTGAGCTACACGATTACTGCAGAATGCTTACAGTACCATTCAAATCTGTGTGGTTCTTTCCTCGAAAGATCATTTTAGACATTAACCTTTTAATCTTCATGGTCCTCATGTGACCTGACCCAGATTATGTCTGGACTTTAAAAGAGACTGTGCCCTCTGAGTCGAATAGGAAACGGCGATAAAATCTACTTTTTAAAATATGATTGTCGTGTCTAAGTGTTTGTAAAAACCTACTTGCAGAAATAAATCATTTATCCAAATCACAAATAAGTAGCCTGAATGTCACATAATTAGCACACGACGCGACTTATGAAGGCGAAAGCGCCAGGTCAAATTCAAATTTTCTTTACTTTTTCCAATTTGTCAGGTTTTATGTTGATCAAAATATGTTTCGCGACCGTAACAAGCATGTATGTATTTACAGAATTATAATCATTCAAATAATAAATACAACCCTCTAAGTTCATATTAATATATAATATGACTATTTCATGAAATCATACATCATCTCGGGTTTCATCTCTGGACCCCTTTAATACCACACGAAACCGACTTAAAAAGGAGATTATCCAAATCCTCCATCAAACGCCGGATACTCAGCTAACTAAGTAGTGCCAGTTTAGTCATACGTTCATAGTCATACATACAGCATCACAACATTTACAGCACTCACACCGCACAGATACACGCACGCACACACTATAAATATTAATAATTACGTCACTCTCTGAATTTCTTATTTTCTGTGTAATTCGTAACTGTTGTGCGTAATGTTTGGTATAATAATTTTGTTATTCTTACTGTCAGCTGTGAAGCTACCTTATTAAAATAAATAAATAACATTTGAGGTCAATTCTAATTTAGAGAGTTGTATTGATGATTCTAATGTGTGTAATTTTGAAAATACATATATATTTCTTACGGTCACGAATCATATTTTGATACAACTTGACACTGAAAAAAAAATTCGCGTGTTACCTTGGCGCTTTCGCCTTAACTGGTCGATGCGTCATGCACGGACCGCCATTAAAATACTAGTGCTGTGACATTCTGGTGATTTGAATTTGGAACTGGTTAGTTTGAGTATCTTGGACGACGCGCGTCACAGCTTGATGAGTCAATCTGCCGTCAAATCCCACATCACTGTTTCACTAAAATAACTAAAGCTTATCATCATTCTCCTCTCCTTCTCCCAACTAATTTGTGGTCGGCGCCACATGTCTTTTTCTTACATATTTCTCTATTAGTTGTCCCTCCCTTTCTAGCCATATCATCTTTCACACAGTCCATACATCGTCTCTTTGGTCTTCCCCTACTTCTATAGCCATGCATATTAAAATAAATAGAATAGAATAGAAATCTTTAATTCAAGCTTAGAGCTCATAAATGGTTAGTAACAATTTTCTTATACAACTAGTGTTAGTAAAACATATAAAGATTGTCAATTACAATTATAATATAAAATTGATATAAAATTGAAATAGAACTAATATAAAATATAATAATAAAAAAAAAAAAAAAAAAAAAAAAAATAATAATAAAAAAAAAAATAAAAAAAAATAAAAAAAAAAAATATAATATTCATGCTCAAAACTTTTTTCGCGACATTTTCCTTATTCCTCTGCATCACGTGCCAATACCATTTCCGCACGACTTTTCAGTCACCGGTCCCAATTTCAGACTTACTCTCGTGTATTCACTTCTTATTCTATCTATCTGTGTAACACCACACATCCCTCTTAGCATTCTACAGCTAATCAAACCTCTTGATTGAGCTGCATGAAGCCCTCCTGGGAATATACTTGGGGCAAGACAACTAGTTGGCGAATGTATTGCAATTTACCCGCAGGGAGGCCTGGTAACCCCTAGGGGCATAGGGGATCGATTAACTTGTTCAAAGTCAAAGTCTAATAATTTATTTCAAATAGGCACTTTTGAACGTCACAATTTACAAAAAAAATAGATTTTCCGTCCGATAGACAAGTCATAATATGACTTGTCTATCGGACGGAAAATCTATTTTATTGTCTTGGAAACAATCTTTGCAGTTTCAGAGTCGTGCTTATTTTGTGTGTGTGTGTAGTAATCAGTAAGCTTCGCATAATATGTCGGTTGGATTTTTGACCAGAAATCTAAATAATAAAGCTATTATCCATATTTCCTGTGGTTCTCCGCGGACCGAAATTTTTGGGCAGCACTTTTGATAGTCATTGTCGTAGTCTTCATAGGCATTATGGTCTGATGGTTGATGCAGCACGATTTCGCTCTCATTCTTCTACCCGAGTCTCAAGTTTTTTCAATGTCTTGAGAGAGCTCAAGAGTTTCTAACTAGTCAAATCAAATCAAATCAAAATATTTTATATCACATAAACCTACCTACCAACATACGAAACGTCAGAAGCTAGGTGCACGGTTCCAATTGATCGTTGCCTATGGAAAAGAGCCGACAAGAAACTCCACGGATAGGTACTCTTTTAAAAATAATTGGCTTTTACAATATTTCCAAAGAGTATAGGCCTTCAACAAGCACCTATTTAAAATTCCCAGTGTGACTGCTTTTGACGTCTCTGATCAATAAATCTTCAAATTGCAAACGAGTACTGCCTCTAACCATAGTACAAAATATTATTGTTACCATTTACAACATAAAGTGTACATAATAAGATAGTGCTAATATTCATGACGTGTGCGCTGTGACAAATGTGACAATTTGTTCAATAAAATGAACAAACATTTGTCTCTTTTGTTGTTCATATTTGGTTTGAGTGCTCTAGTCTTTCTTGTGCTGTGATGCTTTATATTTTATTTAATTTTTTTCTTCGGGACAACAAACCATTGCGCAATAATGCTTAATATTTAGGTAATCACGCAACTAACATCGTTATACACAAATTAATCCAACAATGAAAATAGTTTGAGCAAGGTACAAGCAAATTCAGCAAACAATTTTGTATCATAGATTAACTATTGTGCCTTGTGAAGTAACGTGTGACAAACTCGATGTGAGAATATAACTGAAACTATGAAAAGGATTTTTTATAAATACTATTTTTAAACTGTGTGAGTGACAAAGCAAATATGTTAATATTAGCAAAATGATCGTTGTAATTTTCATTAGTCGACAAAGGAGCTCGTTCTCCTGCACTGGTTCTGCATCGCATCACAATCACAGTATCACAAATACATTGGGAGCGACGCAGGTTTATATGGTTAATTAGGTTATTACAATCAAGTTGATTGTGACAAATCATGTATAGGAACAACTGATCATGATACAATCTCCTTACTTTAAGAGTTGACAGTGAACATATTTTATCGAGAAGAGTGTGATATGATGGCCACCTCTTAAATAATTTATAGGAAACCTAAGATATTTACGTTACACTGATTCCAATTGGTCACTATGTATGTTTCTTTTGTATATTATTTATGTACACACAGTAAAACAAATACAGATACGACATAATATATTAGTATTGAGTACAAAGGCACTGTTTATTTCCTAAAAAATTTCTTCCAGCAGACATGAGAAAGGAGAAATGAAAAAGAAATGTAGACAATAGTGTGTGAGAACGATAAGAGAAGAATATGATTTGAATTCGTTTCATTCATATTGTGTTATTGGCATGGCGCAGATTTTTTATGGGTCTGGCTCGTTGGTCTTGTGGTTGCATGTGCGATTGCGTAGCGTAACTTCCTAGGTTAGAACCCCGGGTCAGGTACTGTTGTTGGGTTTTTCCATTAGGTCCTGGAGCACAGCCCGGGGTCTGATTTGTGCCCTTTTTGTGCCAAAAGGCAGTACTAAGATGACTGGCGAAAGGGGAATGCCAAGGTTTCCTACAAGACTCGGCCAGAGTCGACAAAGATGAGCTATATATCATAAAAAAGGAAAATAATTACAGAATTTGATAGTATAATTAGTTTTCTATTAGAAGTACACCAAAAAAAGTTATAGTTCTTTAAAGTTGACCACTTAATACTTCTCATTTTAACGATAACATGACGTAAACTATTAAATAATTAATTAAATTAATGACTTTTGACACCTTATCCTCACTTATTATAGATACGTTTTTAGTAAAAATATAACATACCTACATTATTTTCGAATGTATGAAAAAAAAAACCACATGTCTATATTTTAACAATTTTTTAAGTAGGTTCAGATGGTCGGTTGAGCGAGCCGGGTCAGCAAGTAATACAGATTAAAAATCGGGAGTCCGGAACACTGCAATAAACAACACAAAACTCAAAAAAAACACGGGAACACTTCGTCGCTCATGATGATAGATAACACGCGGGAGAAGTAAAATAATAAAATAAATAAATAATAAAACTTTTTAACAATAACAAATACAATTACATACTTACACAGCAAGTCAAAATCAAAATCAGTCATAAATGATTTAGATACACTGTCATCTTTAATTCAACGCCATCTGTGACATACTCTAAGTAACTCGTAAAAAGTTAATTAAAGTTAACTGTGCATCTAACATTTTTGTAACTTATATGTCCAAATAAACAGCCGAAATCCTAATTGCAAAACGTTTTTTTTTGCGATTAGCCAAAAATCTAGTTTTTTTTTTATTCGGTCACGTTAATACTAAGCGAGCGAAGTGCTGCCAGCACTATAATAACATTATTAGGAATAAACTATTCTAAACGGAATCGTTATTCAAATTAAATTACTTTTAACTATTACATTATTATAAAATAAGATATGTCTATTCAAAAATATAACTAAACGCGATTATAATATTATAAGAAGTACGAGCTATGACCTAAGTTAGTAATAAATTCACATAACTTCATACTGATATTATGTGCAACTTTGTATCGATATTATTTTATTTTGGTATTGGCAACATTTCTAATTGAAATTGTAGCTATGAAATATATTGGTCAATTGAATAATTATATAAAATGACTTTTCAACGGTGTACTTCTACAGATTTTATTTATATGGTTTAATTCTGTTTTCTGTTATGAATTATCATTATTGTAGAAAGTCTGTCGGACGCTAGATGATTCGAGCCTATTCCTGGCATTGTCTTTTGGGTGTGGGCTTCACCTCAGTGCAGTAAGGAAATCATTATTAAAGAGTTTAAGCATACAATTCAGATATTATTATATCACGCTCAATTAGCGCACGTGACGTGACATTTAGTTATTTAAGTAAACATACATGATTTATTTGCGTAATTTCGTATCTGTCACATTCGTTATATCTTTTCGCGTTCCGTAAAAGTGGTTATCTTATTGTCTTTAGCTTTACTTTAACCCTTACATTTAGTTATTGTGTTGTGTACTTATTTATTTATCTGTTCGTTTTGAACTTATGGTGATTCCTCAGTTGTAGCCCGCGAAATTAAAATTTTATTTGTTTTTTTTTTTGCATATTGAAGCTCTATTTTACGTCGTATGTTGATCAAGATGCGATTCGCGACTGTAGGAATGATATATTTACTGAATAATAATCACTAATTTCATATCAATCGTCAAACTTTGAAAATTTGCTCCACCTAAGAATTTTTTTGTATGTTTGTTATCGCTCCGGCAATTGTGGATCCAATTTTTCTAATGGATAGGGTAGGTATGCTTTAGGGGTGGTCCCTTATCAATTTTATTAACTTTGCTTTGGTTGTTTTTCAGTAGCTTTAGCTTCAATAATACGTATTTTTATCCACTTAGTGTATATTGATGATTATATAAAAAACTTCCTGTCACTGTTATTTACATAGCAAGTAGTGTTATACGAATTTGTGTGGAGTAGGTACCACAACTAAAACGTGTAGGTACTTAAATTAAAAATATTTTACAAAAAAAAAAAAAAAACCACCGTCTTCAAAAAAACACTACAAAGAGAAAAATAATTTTAATTTCAGAAGTCGGTGTAAAAAACAAAAACACAAAACCGATGACACTAAATTAAAGTAATTTTTCTCCTTGTAGTGTTTGAAGTCCGGTTTTTTTTTTAAGTTTTTTAATTTATATATCCAGGATGAAAAGTAGCCCGTGTCGTTCCCAGTACCTACCTATTTCTCAACTTCATAACGATCGGTGCAATGGCTTAATACCATAATCATAATCGGCCTATAATGTTCCCACTGATGGGTAACAGGCCTTCTGTCTGCGAGAGCGAGTGGGCCATAATCCACCATGAGGGCTCCGTGCGGGTTGGTAGACGTCACTTGTTTTCGAAATTTTGGTTCTAGGACATGCTGATATTGGCGATCTCTCGCGTCCAGCCTTGGTCCAGGCCATGGTACGGAGCGAGAGGGCTTGGGAAGCCGTCACCTCCTTCTGCGAAGCAGTAATGTTCGCGAAGGAGGAGGCGGAACGCGTGAGGGAGAGGCAAAATTTGCGACCTCAGCCCCTAGCCGCCGCAGGAGACGCCCTGGGCGTCGGGAATCGCAGGCCGATTCCCGGCCACCGTAGGCGCGGGCTTGCGAACGGCGAGCAATGGGCAGCTCGCCGTTCGATAAGGACCAGGCCCGGGTCGACGGCGCGTTGTGTTCCACGCGCGCCTCAAAGAGATGTCAGCACCAATGACGGGGTTTGCTAGGACCGATGCCTGCTAGGGTTGCGGAAAAGTCCAAGAGGGTTACCGTGGCCCCTGGCACAGGCAACTGAAGGAACACGGATGGGTTTTAGTCAGTAGGAGTCTGACACGCCCTCCTGCTCTGCCCAGAGCGGGAGAAGTTATTTGATGATTTCACACCCACAAAAAAAGGACATGCTGGTATCCTCACGATGTATTCCTTCACCGTTTTAAGTGCAGTGGTGATGAAATAATTCACGACCCCCAAAATTCGAACCCACGACCTACAATACAACTCGGCAAGCCGGGGCTGTTACCACTGGGCTACCGCTGCTTTCACTGGGCCACCACTGCTCTCGTGGTTTAGACGTTAAAACGTAATAGACAGTTACTAGTACCTATTAGTTTGGAATTATATATCTAGGTTTGAATTCACTGCACGTTTACGTATGTGCAATTCAGCAAAAAAATATTCACGCGCAGATTTTACGTCAGAATCGGCACGTCTTATCGCATTTTTGTTTATTCAAACATAAAGCAACTAATTGATCTGAAGTTATTTCGTAATCAATTCTTAACACAATAACATCTCGCAAAAAGTGTAGTGAGTTTTAATAAGTTTTAAAAGAAAATTGAGTAACTTATCCACTAGCAAGTTTATTTGAGCAAGCACTCTCACAGCAAATTGACTTTCGTCAATTTATTTCTTGCATTGTTTTCAGTAAGTCCACGTTCGCACGGACGTTAAAATATCGCGGCGAGATTTTTTCGCGTCCTGCAGAGCTATTCTGTAACAATCTCACCGTGAAAACTTAGGTGAAGTGAGCTTGAAGTGAGTTGTAGATAGTGTCAATCCTTAGCATCAGGTGGAATGATGGCTCACTTCACCTAAGTTATCACGGTGAGATTGTTACAGAATCGACCGGCTGGTTCTTCAACGCCGAGAGCCGAAAATCCGACAGGGTATTTTTTCGACGCGCTGTGATGCACTCTGTTGGATGCTCAATGCTCGGTTCAACACCGAGAGTTGAAACTCGAGTGCGCGATAAAACCCTGCCGCGATATTTTTACGTCCGTGCGTATATACGTGTACAGTTGGAAACTGTCAAAATATTATCATGATATGACTGTTTCTATAGTGCAAGTCAGAATTCAGGTAACTTGCGGAATTAATCTTGATAGTAGGCATTTTTCTAAGGTTCCTTTATTTTGTGTTCAGCAGTGGACGTTCACGCGCTAATAAATTAAAGCAGTAGGCGGTTATTACCTTATAATGATAAACACGATGAATCCCGACCAAAAGTTTAACAAGTGAAGTGAATACAGAACAATAAAGTGACGAAAAGTGAAGTGTAATTCAATTTTTCTTAATAAAATGACACTCGAACATTTTCGATGCGCCACAAAATATCACAGAAATATTATCGTCAGCCAATCCTGTACATGGACGTTTAAATGTGTGTTTTGTAACTGGTATTTTTGACAGTTACAAAAAAAAACTAATAAAATCAGGCTGTGATAATCCATCAAATAGTGTAAAATTCACGTATAAAACTATACTTGATACTACCGCCCTCTGTTATTCGAAAACACAAAACTAATCATCTAAAGTAACGCCATCTATTAGTGTTGCCTTAAAACTTTTAAAAGTGGAATTCATTGGATGCGAAATTGAGGTGCCATCTTGCCGAAAGTTTCTCTACTGCTGATAGACTAGTGGTCTCTTGCTGTGTGACGTCAAGCTGTCGAACATGGTTGAGGATACGACGCCGCAGCAGGAACAGGTTTCCGCTGCTGCGGTGCTGCAGTTTGCTGCAAGAGAAGCAAGGGAGGGCAGAAGATTCACCGAGTTTGGAGCTCAAGCTTTTGCCAGCGTCACTTACAATCCTTACGGTACTTTTTTACTATCTTTCTTATTTCTTACTTTTAAACCTTCATAGGCATCGCCACGAAGACCGGTCCTGTGCTTCCCGCAGCCAGCGGATTTCCGCAGCCAAATAATCATGAGTAGCTATGGAGGCTGATATTTCTGAGTTATAATTTTCAAAAGAATTTTCTTTTTGGTTCTGCCCTGAGTGCCCTGATCCCATGCTCACTATTTCAGTAACAAGCTGGCGTCTTTGTTTCCATGTTTGTGTTTTGGCAGTTGGAACTAGGGTTGCCAACTGTTTTTTTTTATCAAATATAGTAATTTCGAAGCCATTGCCTGTAAAAATGTATAGTGCTTAGATAGCGAAAAAAAGTAGACCTACGTTAAAAAAATGTTTTTTGCTACTTTGAACCTTTTATTGAATGTCTCATTAGCAGAGGTCGGAAGTAGGTAGAGTTATTTATCTACTTGCATCGAAATGTTGATATTGATATGGATCTTCCCGGGGTTTCTAATGGACAATCCCGTGTGGCCAACAATATTACAAATAAATAATAATAAAAACCTCAGAGATAGACAGACAAATAAAACAAAGATAATTAACATACAATTTTCATTAGTATTTATATTAATTCACAATACAAATGATTAATAGTCTTAAGCAAATTCTCATACTTATACCTCGCCTTTTTTATACATAAGAAAATACTTTTGCTTCTAGCTAGACTCGTGAGGGTTTGTTTATTCAAACGGCCCATCAGAATCATTTTCCTTGTCCGATTCATTCAAAGTACCACTAAGATTTTAAGTGTTCGCTTCCGATATTACTGTATAACTTTTTTTTTTAATATCACGGGATTTTTCTGCTCTTTAAATTAAACTCGGGATTTGAGGCATATCCACTTTAATCTTTCGCTGTATGAAATCAGTGTAAGTACATATAACTCTACCTAATTCCGACCTCTGCTCATTAGCTATTACATTTACAAGTAGTGTCGCCGTAATGGTTCCAGATTACTTTAAATATCTTTAAGATGTAAGTCGCTATATTAAAAGTGGCATTTGTTTCTTTTCATTCGTTTTAATTGATGATAATTAACCTATTTTAAAATCGTTACGATGGCTCTTCAAGTTCAACGATCGAATGTACAGACGCCAGCAGGTCAAGCTACCCGAAACTGTCAAATTTTCCCAATCAACCTTGAACCTTAATACTTTAGCGATAAAGTTGAAAATCTATTAAAGAAATTTGACAGACTGTAGTAGCTTGATGTGCTGGCGTCTGTACGTAGCAACAAAACTCATTTAAATGTTCTCAAGTGGCACTTTTAGTGACAGATTGGTACGTATCTGTAGCTTACGTAACTGCGAATCGGTGCCAGTGAGTGCCTACACAGATAGTGCCAGCAGGAATTTTCCATTATCACGAGTACCAGGTCAAGTATTATAAAATATTCTAAGCTATGAATGAACACATCTTATTTTCTTGAATCGTTTGTGTTGTAAAATGCGATAATTTGGATGTTTATTACATGAACCAACTTAGTGGATTCTGTTTAATTGTCCATGGACTGATTCTTTAGCTAGTAACTAGTAGGGCTAGGCTCTAAAGTAGGATCTATCTTTCATCTTCAAAAGTCTTGTCAAGTCAAAGTAAATGCGGCCTTTCTTGCATCAACGACTATTAAACGATAGTTCTGTGTTCAAATCCAGTCCGTTATATGCATCGTGGTTATAAGTTGGAAGTACCTCTTTTTTTCTCTATAACAACTCGGCTTTCTTCAATGCATTGATGGGCAGATGAGCACGTTCTCTCGCTCACACTAAAACTCGTCTCGAGTAAATCTTCACTATTTGTAGGATACAATTACCCTTCCTGGCATAACAGAACTGGTTCTTCAATAATCGAAGAGCCCAGAACGTGACCAGAATAATAACCTTCTTAGGACAGGTCCAAATCCAGTGTAATGCAAAGGCCTGAACTATTACTTAATGATATCCAGCCCTTTTAGATAGAAAACTTGCGACCATCAGCATCACACAACTGCTATTTCTGGTACCAAGGAGCATGATATACTTAATTCTGGAGTGTGGAAAATTTGTTCCGGTAATGTTTCGCTCTGTCACTTTCACAACAAACCACTGAATAGGTAAACGACCGCGAATTCAAATCCTCATTCTCTGTCTATTGTTAAACTGTTTGACAGGGACAGAATGATGTCTTGTCTTGCGATAAATGTATTTGGGCCCGCTTGCACCAGAAATCACTATTAATGCAAGTAGCGCAAAAAAATATTAAAACATCATTCTGTCTCTATCACCTTCAAACGATTTACAGAAACAGAACCATATTTTATATTCGTTTTATGGTGCAAGTGAGCCTAAGGTTTACAACTCATCCGAGAAAGCCATTGGAGGTATAGATGTCTCTATGTGGCGCGGATCTTCTGCGTGACAACGTTCTTTTGGCGCCTGGCCAAAGTCGAAACGAACCCCGCCATCTTGTTCCATGAATAAAATTTCACAAAATGGGTTACCGACAAGGGCGGATCCAGGATTTATTTCTGGGAGGGGCAGATGGGCCAGACAGTTAAGAAGTGTCTCCCACATCTAGTATTGCACTATGCTGTATGTCGGGTCAAAATTACAAAAAAAAAAGAACTCGTAGGGTCGGGGGAACCCTGTCAGGAACGAAATTCCTTACGCAATACTCGTACACACAGACACTCGTATATAATATCGCCATTGCCATCTTGGATTTTCATTTTGACCTCACTATCGGCTTTACCCTCGAAAACCACGTAAACGACACCCATCACGAATTTTTTAAAAGTTTTTTTGCCGCCGCCGTCGTGGATTTTCATTTTGACCCTGCTATCGGCTTTAGTAGCCTCGAAAACCTTGAAAACTATCTCTCTCTCTGGAGAGAGAGACAGTAGCCTGGAGCAGGCATAACGCTTTTTCGTTACGTGACGAATTCTACCAGTTTACTCCTACTACAAGCCGCGTTATAAAACTGTAAAAAGAAAAAAAGAAAATGCGTTTACGTAACTTCGTTCCAAACAATTTTAGCACCCCACCTCGGATAGGATAGATTTTCTTTTGACCATAGATACAGAAATAAGAGTTACTTTGTCGACATAGATAGTAAACTTTAAGAATTAAGAGAACCTGGGTTGCAAGAGTGAGCAATGCGAGCTCAATACATTTAGCACCGCACCTCGAATTGGTTTAATTAGTTTTTCTTTTGACCGCTAGCTAGCTTGTACTAGCTAAATTTTTTCACGAGTTGAGGAAAGCTATACAAACATTGGACGCGCGAGGCCCCTCAGACAGTGCTATCTTTTTAGCATTAATTTGTTATCCTCTCGCCGACTCCAGGCCGGTGCATTGTTGGCATAGCAGACATCTGTGTCCTCCGAGTACGAACTGACTGCACCACTTTGAACCTTAATAGTTACGCCACTGCTTCTGAAGATATAGTAGGTATTTCTTCAGCGTTCCTCATTGAAGCGATGTCTTAATGGATATGCATTTAGGCCAGTCCATTCAGACGATTTGATTTGATTTTACTTAAACCTGGACCCCCCGGATCTACCCTTGTTTACAAACAACACCCCAATTGTCAATGCCATTTAGGCGCCAAAGGATCCATGTAGCACTGATAGGAGACTAGTTTGCCAACATGAAACGCCCTAAAATGTTCTTGCCGCTCCCATCATTCTTCATTACATAACTCAACACCACCAAAAATATCATCATTCGAATCGATCGAAATTAATTCTACTCAACTCAAACTGATACTCGAAGTAGTTACAACTAGTTCAGTACTAGCGCGGTCAAAGTGTAGCTGATAAGGTTGCAAGAGAGCTGGAATGTTTAACGTATGTTTCAATGGCTTGATTGATGTTTTAATCAGGGCTAAATAAAACTTGTTGACTTGGAATGGGGCTTGTTTCAAGGTAGGTAGTTTATTTACAAAAACCTCGACCTACGCAATCACAATGCAGATTCCAATCGAAGATGGTCTCCTGCGAATTGCAAAACTTTATACTGAGTAATCTTGTAAGTCCTTATCTGAGGTGTACTGTAGTGTATGGATCGTCATTATCGTCAAAGAATTACCAGCCGGTCGATTCTGTAAAAATCTCACCGTGAAAACTTGCGTGGAGTGAGCTGTCAGTGTCATCCCACTGATGCTAGGGATTGACCAACGTAATATTTACAATCATAATCGAGATTTTAATAATATTTTTTATCCAAATTCTATTGATAATTTAATATTATTTCAAAGCTAGTATGTAGTTAAGTTGCTAAACATTACTATTTTCGAGGTTTTAAAATAAAACAGCGAAACCGAAATTCATTTAGAAACTCAATGTAGTTGTTTTTTTTAGACTCTTCGATACTAGCTCAAAGCTAGTATCGAAGAGTCTAAGTCAGAATAATATAAAATTATCGATTGAATTTGCGTAAAAAATATGATTAAAATCTCGATTATGATTGTAAGTGTAATGCTTGGTCAATCCCTAGCATCAGTGGGATGACACTGACAGCTCACTCCACGCTCACTTCACCTAAGGTTTCACGGTGAGATGGTTCCAGAATCGCAATGCAGCTGTTCCAAGCTTTACTTGTGAGTTACTAGAAGAGTTCACATTCTAAGACGATAATAGTCTGTTAGATCGGAAAAAAGAGTTGCCAAAAAGTAAAGCATATGAGCAACAGATTTTTTTTTTAATCTAAATTTGATTGATTATTATCTGCCTAGGCTTTTCCCAACTATTTTGAGGTCGGCTTCCAGTCCAACCGGATGCAGCTGAATACCAGTACTTTACATGGAGCGACTGCCTATCTGACCTCCACAACCCAGTTATTGGGTATTCTTTGATCTGTAGTAATACTGACTGGTTGTTAGGCTTGCGGGCTTCTGACCAACCGTTACGACTGTCAAAGATCTACAAATGGCAGCCGGGACCAACGGCTTAACGTGCTTTCCGAGTCACGGAGGGGTCTTGGTATGTAAAGATGGTCACCCATTTTGAACGAACCGTGGTAACCGTTGCTTAACTTGATCTATTGACCGGTGCGACTGTTATTACTTATCCACAATCTAGATTTGATTGATACGGAATTATAATTAGAAAGAAAGAAAGAAAAAGAAAGAAAAAGTTTTTATTGTGACTCGTACAGGAAGTGCACAAACTAAATTATAAAAGAAAAAAAAAATACAAAAAAAAAACAAAAAACAACAAACCAACAAAATACATAAATACTTGTTATTCGAGTTTTATTCTTGAACATGTTCGGCAAGATACATTTCCAATGGTGCATCTGGTTTGACAGGAAACCGATACAGAAATAAATTGAAGATAAATGCTGATTAAAAGACGAAGAGCAGTACAGAGGTTTTCTTTAACTTTTGCTACCGACTTGGTTCTGTTTACAAAAATGGCAACTGCTACATTAATAGTTGTCTAGTATATACCTACCTATCTGATAGTCATAGGTGACCTGTGTTCTAGAATCTAGGCCAAACTACATAAGGGGGAAGCCCCCAGGTCATTTGCAATTAAAATCATCAATACTACCCTGGAATGCATACCTATCCACGACGTCGACGACTATCCTTTGCCGATTTCATAAAATATCTATCAATAGGACTATATGAACTTAAAGGGTTGTATTGATGAATTTAATGATTATAATTTGGTTAATACATAATTGTTACGGTCGCGAATTATATTTTGCTCAACATATTATAACCTGACACTGACCTGCAATTGAATTTCGCGGGCTACCTGGCCTTTCTCGGTCTTTCTCCCTCGATTACGGCTTGATTCATGCTCTCCAAACATCATCATCATTGACAGTCTTGCTCCACCCTCTGCTGAGTACAGGCCTCCTCCCTTTTGTACCATGCTTTCCTGGTCTGTGCGAGCCTCAACCACCGGGGTAATTGCGTAATGCAATTACAATGACTTTCATTGTAAAAATTCAACAACATTCATTGCGGCATTTACGTTGGCGAGCAGGTGAATTTTTAAAACATATGAAGCAATGGATGGTCGATTTCCTGCAAAATCCTGCGAATTGTGATTGAAACTGTTATACGAAACTGCGGTGCAGGATTTACCTGTGCCAGTTTGTTATTTATTTGCCAACGAAACCCAGCAATCTCCCTTCTAAAGATAACGCCACACCAAACGCTCAGTAAGGGTAAACAAGAACTATCGTAGGTCAATAAGTTAACAATATCGAACCACCTCATTCTGGATACGAGATCGTTTCATCAAGCTTACACGTTTTCTTGTTTATAATTTCATTTGTTTTGTTTTAATGATATTTAAAACGATTTCGAATTTTTGATAATGAGGGACTTACAACTACAAAGACCTTTTGGCGCATGGCCAAAATAACTAACGCCGCCATTTAGAAAGAAAGAAAGAAAATGCGTTTATTTGCGGTAAACATGACGCAAAATATAACACAAACACAGAAAATATGAAAAGGTTGGGAGAAACATGCGTCACATCCACGCAAAACGGCTATCGCTCAGCATTATGCCGCGACCCTATGCAAGACAGAGCCCCAGCGCTGGTTTTCAGCGGTTTTCGTTTGTTTTTTTAATACCATTTGTAACAATAAAAAAACTAACCAACGACTTGCCAATGTCATTCGGGCGCATAAAAATCCTAATAGCACGTACCCACAGATCAATTAGCTCACGTACCGTAAATATGACAAGGATGATGGTGACTTATCGGTACATCTACGTGACTCGGAGAGAATTATGAAATGGAAGCTGCGGACGTTATCGTGAACAGACACCGACTCGCAGAACACCGTGTTTTTAACAGTCTTCAAAAAAGGAGGAGGGTCTCAATTCGTCCGAATCTTTTTTTTTTTAAATGTATTTTCACCGATTACTCGAAGACGCCTGAACCGATTTGTAAAATTCTTTTAGTGTATCAAAGGGTATACTTCCCTGGAAGTCCCATTTAAGTTTTATCGTAATCGGATGAGCGGTTTAAAAAAAATCAACAATTTTTGAACCGATATCATGAAAGAGGAGGGTTTTTTATGTTTGTTACGCCATATCTCCGACAATTTTGGATCGATTTAAAAAAATATTTATTTAATGGATTGGGTATGCCTCAGGGGTGGTCCCATATAAATTTTATTAACTTTGCTTGGGTAGTTTTTGAGTTAGCTTCAGTAATACGTATTTTTTCCACATAGTGTATATTGATGATGTTATAATAACTTCCTGTCACTGTTATTTACATAGCTAGTAGTGGTATACGAATTTTGTGCGGTAGGTACCGCAACTAAAAAGATAAAATAAAAACATTTTTATTAAAAAAACAACCGACTTCCAAAAAAACACAACAAACGAAACAAACGTCAGTGTCTTTGGTTTTGTATTTTCGTTTTTGTCACCTACTTCCGAAATTAAAGTTATTTTTCACTTTGTAGTGTTATTTTGGAAGTCGGTTGTTTTTTTTTTATAATTAGGAATTAATATGATAGTCCTGAAATCGAACTAACCCTATGCGTATTGTTCAAGTCTACCTAAAAGGGAGTGACACACACTTACCGACGCGGAATCGGTTCGAGCCGATGGCGTAGGTGATACGTCATCGGCTCATCGCGCGTCGCGTCATCCGATCGTTTTCGCTTTTATTGCATGGACATAAAGCTGTCTTTAATCGGCTCTAGCCGACTCCACGTCGATAAATGTAGTCACTGCCTTATGCATCGTATCTATTTAAATTCTTAATTACTTACTTATGGCTCCATCTATTAACTAGGGTGACTCTTTATTTGTATTGGTGCAGATAAAGATTTTTAAACGTATCCTCGTGGCAATAGTTCTGAAAATATTCGTCGAAATGCATAGTCTGCACTCTCATGCATGTTTTCAAGCATCGGGCATATTGAACGGGAGTCTTTCTTCGAATATTCAAATGTCAAAGTCAAATAATTTATTTCAAATAGGCACATAAAAGGCACTTTTGAACGTCAACATTTACATTTAAATAGAATTGATTCTAGTCGCCCCTTCCAAAAGGTAGTTTCGTATGGAGAAGAATGGACAAGAAACTCCACCGTTACTCTTTTAAAAATGTGTTACAATATTTTGTATACATTAATTATATAATTATATGTGAAGACGATGCACCTATAATAAAAATTACCCTACCACAATAGGTAAAAAGAATTTAATAAACGTAGCAATGATAAATAAGTTAATTAAGTGATAGATACATGGTGTTCACATATTTACAAACATTGTAAAAGTATACGATTTCCCAAATTATGTAAACAAGTAATATGTCAGTGTGTGAGTTAAAGTAATCGCAGAATGTAAATCAATGTCATAAAAAAGAAAAAATGATAGTAGGTAACACCCCGACATGTACATCACAAACTCCAACCAATACAAAATGAAAGTTCCATCAAAAACCATTTACTCAAACTTTGTCTCTTGTTCCACCAGCTGCCTTGAGCGACATGGGTGGCAGCGGCACCAGTTCCTCGTCATCACACATGTCTCCCGGCTGGCAGGTCAACGACCTCGACCTCGACTTGCCCGGCGAGCTGTCAATGAAGTGAGTGTCACTAAAACTTGTCAACTAATTTAAGTTTAGTACAGCGCCATGTATTAATCAAAGGCACTGATTTATAACGACAGTTGTTTATTGTAATTTTGGTAATAAAAAATTAACAAAGTGCATGTTTATTTACAATTATGGCAGTACAAGATTAAGCAGTAAACTAAATAAAAATGAGTCTTCACAAATATTTAAATAAGCACTAAAATCACTGAACTAGTCAAACTGTTGACAAATAGAATGCTTCGTTACCGCAACGGCTGTGGTTAGCGCGATGTTATTCAGCGCCATCTGTTATCCAAACCCATCAAACTTTTTGTATGGTTACCATACCGAGCTACTGTTATTATTTCAGAGGCTTGCTGTTGTCTTCGTGTTTATTAAAAATGCTTCGATTCGCTTATATATTTATTTCTCCCGACGGGCAATACTTCTGTCGCTGTGCAACATCACAGTGCTCAGTCGCATAAAACTTTTTATCTGGTTCTGAGTGACTGGCGTAATGTAATGAAGCGTAGAATGGTGTCTCAATAGACATTGATTAACATTTCATATCAGGCAGGCACTCTACAACTGCCGCCATTGGCTCAAATACAAGAGGTGCCTAGGCCGTTTAATTTTAAATAAAAAAATAATACAGCGCCATCGCTTATCGAACCCTCAAAAAACTCACCACGTAGTACCTTTTCTCACCGCAGCGAGGCGCTGCTGTCGCTGCCATCATTGGCTGTGTTCAAGCAGGAGGCACTTTCGCCGAATGGTGGTGGCACGGTGCTCTCCCCCCCACGACGGGCCTGGCCGCTGCGAAGACCTGATGAAAGACAGGTAAATAATGAAAATATATATATATATTTATAAACGAGTAGGTATGTTGCAGCGTTCCTTTTATCTGTTTCAGTTCTCTGAATTACTTTTGTTATTAAAAGTTTAGCTACCCTTGTCGTCTGCTTTTGTTTCGATATTGTTTAATTTTGTAGCTTTGCATTAGTATACCTATACGTCTTTGTAAGTGTTAAAAGTACAATTCCGAAGGCTAAGGAAGCGTTTTCATAGAGTTACATAGAAACCAGCAGTGTCGTTAAATGATAAATGATAAATGATTTTATTTCTGTAAGTAGGTTTTCACAAACACTTTTACACGTCAATCATATTTTTTTTTTAAACTAGATGAGGTCGGCGTTTCCTATCTGACTACTCTGAGAAGAAAGGCCGAAACAAACTCAGAGGTCACAGTCTCTTTTAAAGTCCAGACAGAATCTTGGTCAGATCATGTGAAGGCTATGTAGATCGGTGTCTGAAATGGTCTTTTGAGGAAAGAACCCCACAGATTGAGTGGACCTGTCCAGTCAGTGCACGCAATTGTCAGCAATCGTGCAGCTCAACTCAGAACTTAAGGAGCTCAACGATTCGACGAACAATACCAAAGAAAGGACATTTGAGTAGGCCGCACAAGTTACTCAAACTGCCAGATTATGATTACACTAAGAGTAAAAATACAAAAAAAAGCAATGACCAACATAGTTCTCACATTCACAATAGTTAAAATAATAGCATAATACTTTACAAAGTAAATACTCTTGTCATAGTATATGTATATAAAATTCATTAATGTCAATGTGTATATAAAATCCGGACATAATCATTGAGGACCATGCAGATTGGTGTCTGAAATGGACTTTTGAGAAAAGAACCACACAGATTGAGTGGACCTGTCCAGACAGTGCACGCATTTGTCAGTAACCGTGCAGCTCGACTCAGAACTTAAGGAGCTCAACGATTCGACGAACAATACCAAAGAAAGGACATTTGGGTAGGCCACATAAACTACTCAAACTGCCAGAACATGATTAAAACTGGAATAATAACCCACATAGTCCTCACATTCACAACAATTAAAATAATATAATACTTTATACAGTAAATATTCATGTCATTGTATATGTAAAAAAATATAGATACTTATAGCAAAGATTAAAAGTACAATAGTTAGCAAAAAAAAAAACAATAAAATAAATCAACATTCCCTGTGTAAATTTATTGGAACAGCTCACTCCCAAGCCTTTTTGTCCTCAATAAAGTATTTGACAGTATAATAGGCTTTCTGGCATAGTTTCCTTTTTATAAAAGATTTGAATTTATTAAGGCTTAGTTCTTGAATGTGGCTAGGAAGTTTATTATAAAAATGTATACATTGACATCTAAACGAGCCACCTATTTTCTTGAGCCTGGTTGTAGGAACAACAAATTTGTGTTTGTTCCTAGTATTTATACTATGGATATCACTGTATTTTTTAAACAGATTAATATTTTTATGTGCATACAAAAGATTTTCATAAATATACTGAGAAGGCACAGTCATTATATTAATCTCTTTAAATTTTTCTCTGAGGGAGTGTCTGGGACTTAATTTATAAATTGAACGAATTGCCCTTTTTTGTAAAACAAAAATCGTCTGAATATCGGCGGCATTTCCCCACAGCAGAATACCGTACGACATTACACTATGAAAATAACTGAAGTATACTAAACGGGCTGTCTCTAAATCTGTTAAACCACGAATTTTTCTAACAGCGTATGCTGCAGAGCTAAGCTTTTTTGACATTTTATCTATATGGGGGCCCCATTGCAGCTTGGCGTTGCGTTCTGTCATTACGGTTGGGCGTTGCCCCTGCGGCTTTCTGCCTGAGGTCACCTTCGGAAATGTACCTTTAAGCGCAGCGCACATGCAAAAATCTTCCTACATCACTTTCGTACATTTTTATGATCCGTCGCACACTACAGGCGGGCCGCACTGCACATTTTGTAGAAAATGCGTTGCGCTGCGGCTGCAACGTGCGCTTGGCTTCAGTAATCTTCTTCCATTGATATAGTTGCGGCATTTTCCACTTGTTTACCAAATTTTTGTTTTAGAACTGTTTGTATGTCTCCGCCGTTACTTCCCTTTAATATTAATCGTATAGGTTTCTTTATGTGAACGCCACCTGCCTGTTTTTCTATGTCTTCGATCGGTACCTTCATAGGCTGTTCAACTTCAACTTGTTATATGCCATACGTATAGCAAAAAAATGCATGTTATGTATTACGGTAAGTTCGTTCTTTTCCTTCTTTCTATCAGATAATTATGCAAGTATAAAAATATCACACACATACAATAATGCACGTGTAAATCAAGTCTCACAGAAACATCGATTCGTCTCTCGCCTACATTTCGCAAAATAAAATGTATCGTTTTTCATGTATTCCGACTGTTCATAGACCGTGGTCAGGCCTCCGTCACTCCATGTACTTGCGCGCTATAATTACCTACCGCTCGAGCGAGCGCTCTCGGACCGCTTGCGGTCCAAATTCGGTTCCCTGCGATTGCTGTAGGATCGCGCGGTGCGAAGCAATCACAACTGTACGCTTGAGCATTTAGGCACATTTTAGCATGCAGTGGTTGTTGAGGCGACGGAGTAGGCTATTATCTCAATAGGTATTGGAAATTTTCTACTGAGTGAAGTATCTGTTACGTAGTAACTATTTAGTAATCTGTGCCGTGGTTTTCTTTCTAATTCTCAGATCACTGCGGAATATACAGAGATACAGCAAGGACAGGCTGTTACTGACAGGGATTTCAAGAATATATGGGAGGTGGATATATGTTATCTTCTTAGAGCCTGAAATGTCTTGTCTTTTTGCTAGAATTAATTATATACTGTCCATCTTTAGAAACCCGTAAGCTATTTCTCACTTCTGGCATGACACACTCTGAAAACAATTCAATTCTTCGCCTCAGGTCTATATTCTTAGCTCTCTGTTCGCCCCACATTTCAAACTCTGTGATGTTCTGGAATCTTTAATTTCGCCACTCTTAAATCGAAAGTGGTGCCGATTCCCTTGTTCACAAACTAAACAAATTTTTAGTTGAATGCATCTTTTTATTTCTATTTCATTATGAAAAGGACAGAAGATAAATTTTAGTTTAGTCCTGTCAAATTAATCAGCGCCTGACACTACTCCATACAAGTTTAGACGTGATTAAAAAGTTGACTACTAAAATTATATCAAATTACGTCAGGTGCTGACTAATGTGACAGGACTAAACTAATATTTTATCGCTGTCCTTTTCATAATGAAATAGAAAGAAAAAGATGCATTCAACTTAAATTTAGTTTAGTTTGTGAACAAGGGAATCGGCACCATTGTCTTTTTCTCTGGATCTGGATGGCACCAAATTCTGCCCAAACGAAGTACCGAGGTACACTTAGTGGCATAAAATACACTGAATAATATTGCATTTATATATATTGTTTATGGTCCCCCGGGGACGAGAATAAAATGACTTTTACGTGCATAATAAAAAGCACGCCATTTTGAAACTCTATCTTCGACACGAGCCCAACTACCTTACTTTAAAAAAAAACACTGTTAGGTTGAGAGATGTCTGCTTCAGCCATTGTTGTTTCGTTTGGAATATTTATAAATTATTCAATCAGAATTCAATAAGAACTCTCATTGTATAATCAATTTTCGATGGCCAAAGTTATCTACCTAACGTAAGAAACGGTGCTTACCCCCAAAAGTAGGTGAATACAAGCTGTAAATGTTGATGAACGGTAATTTTAGAAGCAGCGTCCGTTTCAAAGCGATTAACAAACTCGATAAATAAAGGAGTACTTTAGCATCAACATCCAAGAGTTTCAACGTGATGGGACTCTGATCTCCGTCATATCCCAGCTCAACATAAATCAAGCCAGATCATCCAGGTTTCAGTGAATAGAAGTAGCATAGAAGTCGCATTATAAATAAAGCCTTGTATTATGTCTTTGTTTTATCTTTTGAAATAAATACAACATCAAGCCAAGCAACATCAAATAATGACATGTGAATGACATTTACGAAATAATGTCAACCTGACTGCCAACCAAATGTAACGCAACTGTATACTCAGCAGCAGGTCAAGTTACCACAAACTGTCAAATTTTCTCTATCCATTTTGAACATTTTAAACCTTCAACATTTGAAGGTTTAAAATTATTTGTAGAAATTTGACAGTTTCGTATAGCCTGATGTGCTGGCGACTGTACATGCAAAGTTGCCACATGTTTTAATTGTGCTACAGATTATTAAAATAATAAAAACATAATTATTATGTAGTTTTAAATTATTTAAGGATAAAAATACAATTATTTTCGAATTCCTCTATTTTTTCTCTACGATTTGGTGTATTTCTAGGTACATATTTGGGCAAAGTTGTATGGGTTTTTGTTGACCTCCTGAAATCATATTATTTCAATATGACAAACTGCTAATTTCTAATATTGCTTAAACATTCTATTTAATTGAAGATTGCATTGTTAATTCGACACAAAAGTTTCCATTTACAAATCTTCTCGTCATGCCTACAATGCGTTTTGACGTTATTTATTCATTCAGACACACAATCATTTGTTTACATTCACTGATATTATGACTAAGTGAAGATAATCGCTTGTTTTTAAGAAAAAAATGTTTACAGAATAAAAGGTTAGGTAATTATTATTTATACAAAAGATCGGGTTATTACTGAAGTAAATAATTACTTCAACCCTTAATAAAATTGGTTATTACTTGAACCAATTACATGAAATCTGCACTTAGAGTGTGCATTCTAAAAGTTGGCATCGGCTTAACTAAGTACCGGGGTTAATCGGGATGCAGGGGTGAATCGGGACGAAACTTTAAAAGTAATGTTATCATTGGAATAATATCGTTTGCTGCCAAAAAGGACTCTAATGTGTTTTACTGTATCTATTGTAATTAACGATTAGGGGCCCTTGTTGGCAACAAACTATATTATTTCAACGTTATAATCCATTTTAAAGTTTCGTCCCGATTAACCCCTGCATCCGTATTAACCCCGGTTTACGGTATTTGACAGGTATTAGTGACGCTAACTTTCCGAATGCTCATTAAAGAGCCTTAATAAGAAACTACATCCGAGCTGATCTGAGAATGAAAGAAATAATTCGAATAAACAAACTTAATTGCATTTTTATCATTAAGAATTGTTAGAATCGACTAACTTTTGTCATTATTATGGTTTACTTCTACCAGCCCCTTTTTTTATATTGCTTTGTTTTTTCTTCAGGCCCAGTATGAAAAAGTTATTTTTCGTCCACTTGTACAGTCAGCGTCACAATGTGGGTACCCCCCTTGAAAGTTAATTTTAATACAACTGGGGTAACCATTTGATGCAGCCCACCGTACAAGTTTTGGCGCGTGGCCAAAACCGTTACTAACGCCGCCATATGGTTTTTTCAATACAATTTCTCAAATTTTTACCAACAGCGTCCCCCTGTCAATGTAGTTCAAGCGCGCTAAAAGATCTTGTAACACTCCAAATATAGTTTCTAAAAAGTTTCCTTAAAACTCAAGTAAACAAAATCACCTACATTGTTATACTCTTCCTTCTTTCACAGATTACCAACATGGTTGTTGATAGCAACCGTGATGCCATGGAGGAGGGTAGTTGTGAACAGTCGCCTCCACACAATGGGACCATGATGGTGCAGCATGGTAAGTGGCGCCATCTGTTATCAGTATCTAGTGACTAATGATGTAACGAATAGTTCAGTTACTTGCGGATAGATGGCGTGAATGATTTTAGATGTCACAAGTAATGTTTAAAATTATTTTGGCTAATATCATTTATCAGTAGAACCCCTGCACTTTTTGTAAAATGTAACTTTTTTTATCTATTTCACGAAATGGAGATCACACTTTTTAAGAAAGTCAAACTATTGTGCTATTGTCAGTCAATGCGCTACCACTATTGCACCTACCACTGTTAGTCTTTGCATCGCCCAAAGGTTGACTGGTAGAAAATGCCTATGGCATTAAGTACGCCTCTGTACACTTGTGTGCTTAAAGTTATAAATAAATAAATAAATGGCCTCCCCGTATCCGGCCACGACTTTTAATTATCTAGTCACAGTTTTCTGTGATAATCGCTTAATTATATCATCATCTGTCTAGCATTTTCCCTACTATTTTGGGGTCGGCTTCCAGTCTGACCGGATGCAGCAGAATACCAGTATTTGACATCGGGCGACTGCCTATATGACCTCGATAACCCTGTTATTGGTTAGATACCCCTTGACAAAACTGGTTGTGGATCATGGTTAATGTGAATGATAACTATTTATGATATATTACTCAAAATACCATTTCAGACACCGATCTACATAGCCTTCACATGATCTGACCAACATTCTGTCTGGACTTTAAAAGAGACTGAGAACCTCTGAGTTTGTTTCGGCCTTTCTTCTCAGAGTGGTCAGATAGGAAACGCCGGCCTCATCTAGTTTAAAAAAAATATGATTGACGTGTAAAAGTGTTTGTACAAACCTACTTACAGAAATAACATCATTTATGTCGTTTAATCGCAGGCAGTCCAGAAAGCATGCAGTGCCAGCCGAACATGCCACCGGGCACCATGATACCCATGAACGGTTATCACTCGCCGAATGCGCAGGAGAACAAGAGTGAGTAGCGACTACTCATTTTTAACATGCATATGGTCTGGCCTTCCAATAATGAATCTTGTCATTCGCTTCGCTGTGATAACTTTTTATTAACATACATATCCTAGGCCGCGTCGTAATAGAAAGCGTTCGTTGCGTTCATATGTCACTTTTTGTGCGGTGAATCGGAACGCGTGGTCGCGTTAACACCCTATGTTAACGTGACCACGCGTTCCGGTGCCTTCTGGTTTTCCGAACAATAAGTGACATATGAACGCGACGATCGCATATTCGCGCTACGATCGCTTTCTATTAGGACGCGGGTTTAGGCTATATTTCGCTGTCTGTTACTGCGTTTATAATTACTAAATGTTCACTTATTAAGTTTTAGTACATAATATTTTCTGAGGGAACTCAATAAAAATAATTAAACAACCCTATAATCGTATATATTTGACAGAAAACGCAAAAGTTAGTTTTCAGATAAAGGAAAGTCCCAATTCAACCGGAATGTTCTAATTACTTCCATGAAAATTCACGCCACCAGTTGGCGCCACTTTGACAAGAGGTATTACACTTGGACAATGAATATCAAATATTTATGATGACGTTCATCGTTCAGTCACCACTATAGAAAATATGGGCGCTTTGACACTTTTGACAGGTGCCTGGACCTGATGTCTCAGTGCTGCCACCTAGTGAACGTCATTTCAGAAAACCCTCATTATAATAAATCGATTTATTTACAGATGCAGGCCTGCTGATGTGTTCTCCCGTGGGCTCTCTGGACGGATTCCTGCACTCCCCCATACAGTCACGCTCCGAGCCTAGCTTCAAAGATGACACAAGGTGAATATAATTATATCCAACTCTAAAACAGGTTTTTCCAAGGAAGAAGCCCACATCAGAAGTTGAGACTGAGGCCGCTGATGTCACAAAAATATCGATTTGAGCGATGCTGTACAAGGTCAAATTAATTTAGCTGGCGAAACTTCATAGACATGAGGGGTATCGATATCTATTGGAGATTCGTATGCTGTACATAGTAAATAGTATTATATTCTATTATATAAAAAAAATAGAAAATTACTAACTGACTGATAATGATGGAGCCAAACACGTAGCCGAATTCTGGGCCGAGTCCATTTAGATTCCCATCGACACGCTGAGAAGAAGAATAAAATATAATCCTAAACTCTTAATTTTAAGTAACTATACTACCAGCGCGTAATCAGCTGTTACTTGAAATGCATTCCGTCAAGGGTTTAGAGGTATTTGTGAAAACCCCAGTCTTTGGAAGTACCTACTACCGCCATACTTAATCTGCTGTCAAGCAGCGTTGCTATGTTCCGGTTCGAAGGGTGGGGTGGGTTGGGGGGTTCGTGCTGACGTAATAGGGATAAAAACTCCCACTTGCTCACTTCAGATGTCGCTGCTATCCAAAGTCCAAGAATTTGACAGCTAGCTGTCACTATCCATATAATTTTTTTTTTTGTAAACAAGCGACTTCTTTCACGCATAATTAATTAATAGTCTCCGTTGCGCAGCTGTGGTCTGCAAAAATAACGGGGACCCATCTATTTGCCAAAGATGTTAAAAGACAAAAATTGTGGGAGAAAAAAAAATTTTAAACCCGATATTTCGACGAGACTGTGTGCTATTCGTTTTGAACCCGAACGCTTTTATGGCAGAAATTCGTATACAGGTGAAACTCCCAAGAGGGCCGAGTCCGTTTTTATTAACTGCAGGCACATGTGATGTGATATTACGTAAATTATAGTGAAGGTGTGTTTTTGTTTATATTCATATTCGATCAGTGCTAGAATTAACATCTCTGCAATGAAGTTGTTAAGAAAGAAAGAAAGAAAGATATTTTATTTGGGACCCGCACAGGAAATACAAATAATAATAATAAAAGAAAAGAAAATAAAAAAGAACATTAAATTTAACAAAATCATGAAAACAATAAAAAAAAAGAATAAAGAGAAGACCTGTGCGAGGCCAAAAAGGCTCCTATCTCAGCATGATGCTGCGATATTTGAAAAACAAACAAATACCGCAGCGCAAGGGCCGTACTATGAGCTGTTAACGCCATCATGATTCCGTTGAGAAAAAGAGATAGTGCTAGGTATCGGTCATGTATAGCTCCGTCTCTCTTCCACGCTGGAACAATGATGGAATTAACACGTCATAGTACGGCCCCTGGTATTCTGATAGGGCCCGTTGTGATGCCACGGACACACCTACGGACATAAAATAAATCCCACCAAAGGACATAATTTCTTATAAAAATACTAATAAATAGAATAAACAATAACATATAATAAGAATACTAAAGTAAATGAAAACCGTATTTCTCAAGATATAGTCGAATATTACGATCGACCCACACACAATTGTTCAGTCAGGAAGATCATCCTCGAGTTGGTTTTCAACTCCGATCAGGTTATTCCTGTTGTACGCCTCCAGTCTTCACCCAAAAATGAACTTCGAGTTAACAAACACAAGTTAACCTTATACAATGTGGGGAGGACAATATGATCATAAATGAAACTTCGTATAAGTCATGATATTCCCAACCGTCACACAAAAAATCAAATGAATATATCCAGTAGTTTAGCCACAAGACATTATTTTTCATTTTAAGTATTTTCTACATGATGTATTGTAAACAGGAGAGCACGCGACAGGGTAATGACACACGTTGCCAGCTCGCTACTTTAAAAACCTACGCCTTTTCTTTCAAATTTATTTTCTCAGTGCAAATTATACTTTATGCCCGAGCCATAAGAGTCATAAAGCGTGTCATCACAGCTAGATAAGAAAAAATGCATGCGAAAGTTATTACTTTCCTGTTACGCACTCATGTCAAACGCAAAATATGTATGTGCGAAAGAGATAGGTAAGTTTGCTTGTTTCTACTTTGCTTACTTGTCGACGTGTCTAGGTTACGCGGTCAGTGTGTCACCGGACCTCCTTCCTGCCAGTGACGCGTTTTGTTTTTCTCTGGAATTTCGGATGCGCCCGCGCCCGTTTGAAGTCGCCGCGCGATTGTTATCGTATCTTTGTTGTTGTGTTGTGCGAAATTTGACGCTTTGTTTTAACGCTGGACGTGTACAGGCAGATGTGGTACCAGTTAGATGGAGCACCAGCTCATTCAGTGGTGTCTGCAAGAGAGCGTTTGACTCAAATGTTCGGACAGCAGTGGATTGGCCGTTTTGGACCAGTGCGGTGGCCAGCGAGGTCACCAGATCTCACGCCCCTGGATTTCTTTCTGTGGGGTCACATAAAGAATGAGGTATACTCAACAGAAGTTACTACCGTTGAGGAATTAAAAAATAGAATAATAATATCTTTTAATAAATTGAAAGAAATGGCTGCTAATGGTGACCTATTATCAAGAGTGAGAAATAACATTATACGTCGGTGTAGTTTGTGTATTCAAGAACACGGCGGACATATTGAAAATAAAAAAAAATTATGACTGGCGACATAGTTATGTGATCGAAAAGTGATTGTGAATAGTAAATTGATTAGTGAATAATTCGCAGGTGAATGATGCCCGACTATTTGGTCAATATTCTGTGATTTGATTTGTGTAATTGAGCAATAATAATAATAAGAATAATGGCGCCAAACATTACGTCGCTGCGTCGGCCACAGCTTTATCATGAATGAAACCAAGCTGCGTTGCCATTCTTATCGCAGGTCAGTGTACCAATTTTATAAATGGTGTTTTATTTTGTTTGCAGTTTTAAGCTATTTAGTTTGTTAGAAAAAATTGTTTTTTTAATTTCGATGTTCGGATTTATTTGATAGTTTACAAATGTTTCTATAAACCAGTATTGCCAGTGTTTTCATTTAAAGTCATATTGTCATCTCCACATTGTATATTATAAAACGTTCATAATTTAAGTATTTTCTACTAAAGCTGCTTTTTTACCAGTGTAGACGCTTCCCTTTTCCTTAGCTCGTCTTTTAATAATAATAATAATAAATTCATTTATTTCAGAACTAGTCCAAGCATATAATATGTGAAATTATTAGATAAACATTACAAAAGTCATCAATAAAACATACATTACAATTTTACAATAACAAAAATATTAAAATACACTATTATATGTTTTATCTTAGTCAAAATTTAGGTTTGGATCCGGAATACTCAATATGCAGCCTGGTCCAGTACCGCATTATTGGGCAATCCAGATCCATCCTCCATGCGAACAGCTGAAGGTAGCGGCTCGGTTTTTTAATAGTTCTACACTCCAAGTCCTATTATTTATCTAGTTTTCGTTTAATTTGTGATCGACACAAAAGTAAACATAGACAAAACTATGGCGATTTGTAGACTTTGAACTGTGCTGCCACCTATGACGAGCTTTCAGTTTTTAACCCCATTACAGGCACTTGAGACATTTCAACCCTGTCTTTAGGGTGGGAACGCATCTGTATGTCGATTCTGTAAAAATGTGACCGTGAAGTGAACACTTAGGTGAAGTGAGCGTGGAGTGAGCTGTCAGTGTCATCCCACTGATGATAGGGATTGACCAAGCAGTACATTTACAATCATAATCGAGATTTTAATTATGTTTTTTTAATGTTAGTTCTGTTGATGAATATACTAGCTTGGAAATTATATAAAATGATCAACAGAACTAACATTAAAAAAACATAATTTAAATCTCGATTATGATTGTAAATGTAATGCTTGGTCAATCCCTAGCATCAGTGGGACGACACTGACAGCTCACTCCACGCTCACTTCACCTAAGTTTTCACGGTGAGATGGTTACAGATTCGCAATGCCTGTAGCAGTTCAGATATCCATAAAAGCTGTGACTACTTACCATATAGTGAGCTGCCTGCTAAAGGCGCCGTGGACGAAAATAACCCTCTTTTGTCAATTTCTTATGTAATTGTGAGAATGCTTAATTGAAACATCAGAGGGGCAATTCTCGTACTTAAAAAACGTTCAAATTTAAGTCGCAATCTCATCTCAGCGACAATCAATGTCAAAAACTTGTCAAAAATGTATGGAAATTGATTGTATTTTTGACAGATTGAGACTGAGATCAGACTGTGCTTAAAATTACGGGAATTACCCCTCTGGTCTCTGTCCATAAAAGTACAGTTTTCGTGGCGCTAAACCATTCGTGTCAGTCACATCACTGATACTGATAATGTTTTCATAGTTTATTTCGCCTTTGAAATTATAAATTATTGAAATTATTCATAGAATATCTTAATGAAGATATTCTATTATCATAAAATAAAATTTTGATTTTAATTCAAGTAAGTAAGTATAGCTGATGACTAATATGTAATTTTATCAATTTCTTGCAATGGTTTAGTGTAATTTCTTTAAATAATAGAAAAATACATTAATGAATGGATTTTTTCGAAAAATTTGTATTTTCAACGTAATTTTTCTGCTTAGTTTGTATCGAAATTGAAAAAAATGGTCCAGCGGTCCAGCCACTTGCAAGTTGACCATAAAATGATGACGAAGATATTTTTTTTAATATTCAAAATCAAAAGAAGTTTCTAGTAAAAAGATGATCAAACGATAGTCGAACGTCATATTTTGGAAAACTTGTTGCGGATATTAGTGACTCCATGAATACTTAATTTATTTGAAAAATTGCCTTTCACCCACATGCAAAACATAGAACTCAACTTTCCAAAATCACAAATAATTTTGTTTAAATTCTTTTCCCTTTCTCACAAACAATGAACAAAATTAAGCAAAATGTCGATTTCGACGGCCCTTTATTGCCACACTATAATTTAAAATGTAGCCTAAGTTTTGCCAGTAACCGCTTACTCATTCCTTAATATTTCCTCAACAGATTCCAATACGTCCTGGCAGCCGCCACGTCCATAGCCACCAAACAGAACGAGGAGACTCTCACCTATCTCAACCAGGGTCAGCCTTACGAGATCAAACTCAAGAAGTTGGGAGACCTGTCACATTATAAGGGGAAAATACTCAAGGTAAACATAGTATATAGATTGTATGTCTTACTAGCTGCTGCCCGCGGCTTCGCCCGTGTCGATATTGGAAATTATCCCACAGGAACGCCCCCGCGCCGGCCGCTGCCACCTGGAGCGGACGTACGACCCGAACAGCCACTCTGACTCCGCATTTTAAATCTCTGATAAGGATATCTTCTATGATATTAATTTTAATGATACGCTGTAAAGGGGAATTTTGGTCTACATTAAATGTACAACGTATGAAATTGGATAAGTAATAATACTGTATTGTTTAAAATAGCTCCTTAAATAACCCATTTTTTTTTTTGTAAAATGATAAAATGGTTACTGTGGGTTATCCTTAGGAGATAGACTTAAACCATCGCGGATTTACTTGTAGATCTTTTTAAAATATTCATTTCCGTAGTACATTATTTTGATCGATCTCGTAAAGTTTCGCAGGCGTTTGCAATGTAAGCGCACAAAATATGTTTTTTACGACATCACATTACAAATCTTTGAAATTCTAGGCTTTTCTCTAATATATTATGCATGTGTTATACATGAAAAATCGAATATGAAAATAAAAATCAGCTGCTCCCTACATTTTGACGAGTTCTGCAAACATAAATTTAGGGAACAGCTGATTATTTTTTCACGATTTCATATTTGGTCCCATAGTAAAAGTTGTTCATAATGATGAGAACAATGACCCCTTAAGAGGGTGATGGTGATTTACCAATAACCCTGTATATTCAACATTAATGATGTAACTAATATTTATGTCACAATATAATTTTAAAAGAGTGTCCATGGAGTTTCTTACCCGTTCTTCTCTATAGGTACCTACTACGCTTTGAAATAGGCAACTAGCTTCATATTTCTGACTGACCGACCCCTTGACAATTCAAAAGTGCCTGTAAATGGTTTAATTGAAATAAATGCTTTGTGTTTGAGTTTAATAATTTATAAAGGTTACTTTTTTGGTATCCTCTATTAAACTCTCCCCTTTTCTCCAACAGAGTATAATCAAGATCTGCTTCCACGAGCGTCGCCTGCAGTACATGGAGAGGGAGCAGATCGCGCAGTGGCATAACGAGAGGCCCGGAGAGAGGATTGTAGAGGTAATTACACATTTTAGTATTAGTCCGGGGGAAAAGTTATTTCGTATTTTATGTACAAATTCAAGACTAAAAGCTCGTGTAGCACCCAAATATCGTATTTTTTTGCATACCCAAGCTTTATTCATAGGGTCAAAACTGTTTTGTGGTGAACCCATAACTCTTCATCTATGTCGTAACTAGTAATATGCTCCAAACTTGCTCCAATTTTTCAAAACTGGTATAAATCTTTGACATCAAAATTCCCGAACTGAAAACGCTTGAACCAACTTTGTGATACTCTTACTAACACTGCGTTAAGTCCATAAACGTCATATTTTTTTTTCGCGGCTTGTGTCCCATTTTTCCCTTTTTCCTCCCGCATCCCGGGATTCGCTTCACTTTGACTAGAGCTTAAAACCATATCGTATTATACTTTTAAAGCTTTAATAAATATTACATTTATTGTTGTAAAATTCCCAATTTTATGCAATTAATTCAGGTGGACGTGCCCCTCTCATACGGCGTGATCCGCGTAGAACAGCCGGCCTGTCTGAACGCGTTGCACGTGTACTGGGACCCGACCAAAGATGTTGGCGTTTATATCAAGGTAAGTCGTTTTTAACCGCTTATTCTTACATAGAGAGAGAGATATCTATGATTTGATATCTTGAGGAGCTTGTGGCTAAGTAATTACATCTGCACGGGTCGATTGAAGGTGTATCTGTTCTTGCCGAGATCTTTTATTATATACTTATGTACTTGTGGAGCAACACCAAAGAAGATTTTCTTCATTAAGAGGGCTATCACAATTTTTCTTGTATTTGAGTGTTTAAAGAGTCACACACTCAATTACAAGAAAAAAAAATATTTATTTAGAACACTCCCGAGAGAAATAATCAAACTTTCTCAGGAATATATATTTTTTTTAATTTTGTGGCCATATCTAAACCATAATCACACATCAAAACTCTTTCTCGGGCATATTTTTTTTAAATTTTTTGGCCATATCTAAACCATAATCACACATCAAAACTCTTTCTCGGGCATATTTATTTTTTATTTTTGTGGCCATATCTAAACCATAATCACACATCAAAACTCTTTCTCGGGCATATTTATTTTTTATTTTTGTGGCCATATCTAAACCATAATCAGTGAAATCACACATGAAAACTCTTTCTCGGGCATATTTTTTTTTTTAATTTTTTGGCCATATCTAAACCATAATCACACATCAAAACTCTTTCTCGGGCATATTTTTTTTTAATTTTTTGGCCATATCTAAACCATAATCACACATCAAAACTCTTTCTCGGGCATATTTATTTTTTATTTTTGTGGCCATATCTAAACCATAATCACACATCAAAACTCTTTCTGGGGCATATTTTTTTTTTAATTTTGTGGCCATATCTAAACCATAATCACACATGAAAACTCTTTCTCGGGCATATTTTATTTTTAATATTGTGGCTATATCTAAACCATAATCACACATCAAAACTCTTTCACGGGCATATTTTTTTTTAATTTTGTGGCCATATCTAAACCATAATAATCACACATCAAAACTCTTTAGTTTAAAAGAAAGATAGTTGATCAGTTGTTGTTTGAAAGTTTTATTTGAGTTTCTTGTATTTGAGTGTGTCACTCTTCAAACACTCAAATACAAGAAAATTGTGATAGTCCTCTTAAATAAGTTTTACATTTCACAAGGCATAATTCATGAATATATTGAGCACCGGTTGCCGCAATCGATTCGTGGATGGGTGACCGTCTATTACATATGGGCCCCTTCGTGCCTCGGAAAGCACGTTAAGCTGTTGGTCCCGGCTGACATTTGTAGATCTTTGACTGTCGTTACGTATAGTAACGTAATATTTATACCACGGCATGTAGTGTTCTCATGTAGTTTTTGCCGATACGAAAGTAGAAGGCCACATCTCTTCGCATTAACCAAATCTTCCTGGTTCTGATTGACTTGTCTCCGCTATAGTTAGAAGTGCTAGTATTTATTTAGGAAATCCAACAAAAGATATAAGTACAATAAACACACATTAATTGTTGGTGGAAAGCTTTTTTACGGAAAAGTAATTGTTTACGTCTAAATTATTTTTAGTTTGTATTTGTCGTTCGTATACTATTTTTTTCCCAATTTATGTAAAAGGTATTTTAAACCGACATTTGTATTTTTTTCTCGTTTTTAATTTTAATTTTGGTGTTTATCTGTGGAAACTTGTAAATCGCCTTCAGTTGCATATTGTTTTAAGTACACTGTATATTATAGCTGTAAGTTTCCCGAATAAAATAAAGAAAGAAAGAAAGAAAGAATAACGTTTATTTGGACACAGTTCGTGAAACACAGAATACAAGTAACAAAATAAAAAAAAGTGAAAATAACGGTTTAACAACAATAGTGTGTGTCTCACGGCTGCGCCAAAAAGGATCATTTCAGCATTAATGCCAATAAAATAAAATAAATAATGGATAACATCTCGAAAGTCTTGACAACTAGTCTTACCAAGGGGTATCGTGTTAACCAGTTACCAATTTGTGGAGATAAGATAGACATTCGCTGCATGTTACATACTGATATATAACTGCATCTGATTAGACTGGCAGCTGACTTCAACTTGCGAGCACTTGGGAAAAGACGGCAGATTTTGATGTTGACCAAGCCAGGCCTCCGTCACTCCATGTACTTGCGCGCTATAATTACCTACCGCTCGAGCGAGCGCTCTCGGACCGTTTGCGGTCCAAATTCGGTTCCCTGTGATTGCTGTAGGATCGCGCGGTGCGAAGCAATCACAACTGTACGCTTGAGCATTTAGGCACATTTTAGCATGCAGTGGTTGCTGAGGCGACGGAGTAGGCTATTATCTCAATAGGTATTGGAAATTTTCTACTGAGTGAAGTATCTGTTACGTAGTAACTATTTAGTAATCTGTGACCAAGCTAAGCTCTGTCTGGCTATTATAAATGTTCTTTATGTTTTCTTCCCAGGTGAACTGCATATCGACCGAGTTCACTGCAAAGAAACATGGCGGTGAGAAAGGAGTGCCGTTCCGTATTCAAGTGGAGACTTGCATCGCCAGCGATGAACATACACGACTGCATGCCGCTGCGTGTCAGATAAAGGTAAATTATAGTGCAAAAATATTGAATGAATGAATGATATATTTATTTACAATATAATAGGTAGCTAACATAAGTTCTGAAGATCTATGGGTTGCACTATATTCGGCATTTTAGCCGTGCAAATATTTAGATTTTACATCTTGGTTATATCTATTGCATGCAGTACACATTTATTCATTATTCATAAAAATACTTATAATAATTTCATAATTTAATTTTAGGGCAATGCAGTCAATAAAATTAAAATTAAGTACAATTCTTTTCGTTTAAAATAATAATTTATGTAAAAAAAACCGATCGATGACAATGATGTCACGTCAATAAAGAAATAAAAAAATAGCAAGAATAATGAAAGTATTTAAGTAATGTCAATCAATATGTAGATGTTATAAGAAATTATAATATATAAGTTTTACATTTTACGCTCAAAATATTCATTGATGGAATAAAAACATCTGTATCACTTCTAAATTCTTCGGCTAAGTGGTTATATATTTTCACCGACGTGGTATAACAATTTTTGTTGCATACTTTTAGTCAATTACGCGGGACTACTAGTGGCTTTTGTGCTATTTTCCACTTTGACATAACCTGTTCGTCTCTTTCAAAAAAATATTTATTTAGAATAAGCACACCAACAGCACAGTCACTTACAATTCAAATTAACTAAAATGTAAAATTCGCATTTCAGTAACCATGCAAGTAATAGGTATGCATGACATTGACATTATGCCTTAAAGTTAGAGACATAAAGTAAAATAAATTGTGTACAGAAGACCTAAATTTATAACGCTACAAAACAAACCAATTTGAGCTACATAGACGTGCACTGTTCGCACTGTTCAAATAGGGAACGTCTGTATGAAGCGAAACTCGTGGAGAAGATATCAATAGGGTAATCTGTCAAGTTAGACCTTTCATAATATTGCCTTGCCATACGTGTTAGGGGTCTTTTAAATGTGGTTATTAAGGTGGATGTAGGGTAGGCAATTCAAAAATTGATCATCTTATCAGCATTATCATCTTACTGCATTTATTTTTCATAAACTACTTTAATGTACTCCACAAAATATATAAGAGAAAAAATCTATTTAAAACTAGAGTACAATGGTCGGTCTTATCGCACAATCTGACATCGCATAAAAAAATATCAGCTGCTCCCTGACGACGAGTCATGCAAACATCAATTTAGGGAACAGCTGATTTTTCCGCGATTTTAGGTTTGGTCCCATAGTAAAAATTGTTCATAATGAAGAGTACAATGACCCCTTAATAGGTTCATGGTGTTTAAAATTACACCCTGTATATATATATATTTTTTTTATTTAATCAACATAAGTAATGGCTTTTATAATAGAGTAACACTGACTCCCAAGTAAGTAAAAAGTAAAGTAAATCTAGTTTGGGACCACTGTTTAAGATGTGTTTTAATTATAATGTCTGTAAAAATGTTGTCACTTTTTTAAATAAAGAAATTTTTTATTTTTATTGTCACCAGGTCTTTAAACTGAAAGGTGCCGACAGGAAACATAAGCAGGATCGTGAGAAGGTCATGAGAAGACCGCGCACAGACTTGGAGAAGTACCAGCCGGGGTGTGAAGCCACTGTCCTTACTACGGTAAGAAACCAAACATTTTATCCTACGTTCGGAATTACGTTTCCAAACATATAAACAAATATGTGTTTTTGGAAAAATTACTTTAACACCCTCACATAAAGCCCAGTTTGCGCTACTACTTTTTGTTTTCCGACAGTCTTCTTCTGTAATCATCTGAAGTTTAAAGTTGATTTATTCCAAGTTGAAATAACATACATTTTATTGACATGTAATACTGTTTGTAGTACCAAATACAGAAACAAACGTTATTTATCATTGGAAACAAGTATTTGAACTCGATGTATTAGTAGAACAGCTCTTTGTGAAGGAGCTCGTCCGGGGAAGTACTAGAACCAAACAGTAGTTGATGTTTCAGGTTTTACTAGTTTTTTTTTAAATGTGATTGCTCACTTTCGATAAAAAAAATTGTATCTTGCACTAATTTTAGAAAGCGTGCCCCTAGGTATGAGCAATCAATTTTTTTTTTATTGACGTCACTATTTGGGTCAACCTGTATAATTGTGTATTTTGGTTTTGGTACATTGGTAATGTGTAATTTGAATTGAATTTATTTTTTTGACAGCTGTCAAACGACGCGCTAATGCCGCCGCCATCTTTGGTCACCACGTCACCTCCCTACTCGCCTGAACTGTGGTAAGTTGATAATATTTTTTTTGGTGTCGATTTTTTTTCACGACTGCAAAGAATACATATAGTATATGCTTTTAGATACTGGAGACAGCGTCTTCGTTTGTTAAGAATTAATTCACCAAAACCTTACTTATTACGTATTTTCTTTTACATGTACATATTTATTTATTTATTTAACTTTATGCAATAGAGTAACTTAGGTAAACTTCATGCCATAGGCATACCATCTACAAGTACGTATTAAGTTAAGCTTATGTCGAATTTTAAAACCTTGTAAGTTACATCTAGCTTGGACCTAGCTAAAAGCTCTTACGACCCTAAAGTCATTAGGTTGCGCAACCAAAATGACGAAAGATATTGTAGGACTAGCCAGAGCAAAAGAGAAATAAAAACGAGCGAGCCTTACAGTAGTCGCATATGATGTGTAACATCTGACATCTCACCTTGGTAATAAGTAAAACAATAACATTATATCCTAAAAAAAAATATTCAGGTATTATTTAAAATGATTATTTGAGGTTAAGCGCACAGCTGATGCGTTCACCTTCTCTATATCCCATTCTCGTCACACACACGCAACTGTTGGTTGACAGTACCAATCTCCCGGAAAATGGGTTGGTACCATCTGACGGCCAACTCTACCACCGCGAGTGCTCATTGGTCAAATCAAATAGCGCGCGCTTCCCCGGCTTCCTGTTACACACTTCCGTCGCAATTCACGAAATCACTCCCACAGATTGCAGGAAAGCGAGAGGAAAGATATTACACATCAAAAAGCGTTTATTTGAACAAATAAGCGTGATTTATTTACTGGGTTGAAACACGGGGTAAAATAAAAGCACAAATATTACGGCAATACAATTATATTTATCGGTATCTCAGTATTTACATGGGTACTACAATCTCTACTTTCGCAGCTCAACCACTACTGCCTTGCAAAATGGCGTTACCACGTAACATTTAAAATCCTTCCTCTTCATCAGACTGAAATAGTCAATTGACATCTTAATATCCGGAGGCGCCATTTTTAAACAAATCTAATAACTTGTTAACTTTATCAAATACAATTGTGTTATTTAAAAAAATACTGTAAATATCTTAAAACTACCTAAACATTTATATAAATAGCTAACGGTATGGTACTCTTCCTATATTGTTCTTCATTTTGTTGGTGGCACGAGTCAGGGGCCGTACCATGACGTGTTAACACCATCATGATTCCGTTGCGAAAAAGAGATAGTGCTATCGGTCATGTATAGCTCCGTCTCTCTTTCACGCTGGAACAATGATGGAATTAATACGTCATAGTACGGCCCCAGGACCCTGGTTGCGCCGCTATGGTGTCTCGGTGTAACTTTTCTCTAAATACTAGAAAGATAAGGAACCAATGTTACAGTATTTTTTATGTCACGAAGCGACGCGCGCTTTACTTGTGGTTACCAAGTGTACAAACACGCTGTGAATGTGTGTGTAAGCGCAGGAGTTCTCGGTACCGTCCGAGACAATGGTGAAGTCGGAATTGTGTGTCTTATGTGCTGACGCTACTCTTCTTCACGCACACGTTCACAGACTGTCTGTACACTTGGTTAACTCAAATAAAGCGCGCGTCGCTTCGTGAGATAAAAATAGTATAACAAATTGCGGCCGTTTGGTTAAGTGTCAAAATCATTCTGCCAATGCGAAGTATCGATGACCGTACAAGGTGAAATTGAAATAACTGGTAAACTGAAAATAGGATATTTTACTCGTTATAATGGACGACTTTTACTATACGTTTTGTCGAGTTATGCGAACATAAACGAAGAAAAGTAGACAGTTTGACATTTGATAGTAGTGGTGGCCCACGAGCTGTAGGTCGTGAGTTCGAACCCATGGGTTCGATCCCATGGTTTCGTGAGTTCGATCTCATGGCGACATGAAGAATGCGACTGTCGCAACCCAGTTCTGTGCACGCCACAATTGAGGCGATAAGTCCCCTCTTTGAGGAGTGGCTAGAGAGGCGCCACGGCGTTCTCACCTTCTGCCTGACGCAGATCCTCACCGGACACGGTTGCTTCGGGAGGATAAGGCGGGAGGAAACGCCCGGGTGTTGTCACCATTGTGTAGATCGCCTGGAGGACACGGTGGAGCATACGGTGAAGGTCTGCCCGGCTTGGGTGGAGCACCGCCGTGTCCTCGTGCAGACGATCGGCAGTAGCGATCTCTCGCGTCCGGCCCTAGTCCAGGCCATAGTACAGAGCGAGAGGGCATGGGAAGCCGTCACCTCCTTCGCGAGCAGCGAAGGAGGAGACAGAACGCGTGAGGGAGAGGCAATTTTCGCGCCCTCACGCCCCTAGCCGCCGCAGGAGACGCCCTGGGCGTCGGGAATCGCAAGCTAATTCCCGGCCACCGTAGGCGCGGGCTTGCGGACGGCAAGCCATGGGTAGCTCGCCGTCCGATAGGAACCAGGCCCGGGTCGACAGCGCGTTGTGTTCCACGCGCGCCTCAAAGAGATGTCAGCAACAATGACGGGGTCCGCTAGGGCCGATGCCTGCCAGGGTTGCGGGAATCGGAAAGGGGTACCGGCACAGGCAAATTAAGGAACACGGGTGGGTTTCATTCAGTAAGAGGTTTATTTGTCACAGAAACACGCGCACACAAAAAAGATAATTAGCTCTAATACTTCATCATCATCAGCCTATAATGTTCCCACTGCTGGGACACAGGCCTCCTCTCGGTGAGAGAGAGTGGGCCGTAATCCACCACGAAGGCCCAGTGCGGGTTGGTAGATGTCACGTCTTCGATTTTTTGGTTCTAGGACATGCCGGTTTCCTCACGATGTTTTCCTTCACCGTGTTGAGACCAGTGGTGATGAAATAATTTACACAAAGTAAAGCGCCTGTCTGGGTTCGAACCTACGACCTACAACTCAAGTCGCGGCCGTTACCACTGGGCCACCACTGCTCTAATATTTACATAATTAAGAAAAGAAAAAAAAAACGATCTACAATCACGAGCACAAAACAGAAATAGTCGACAGCTGCAAGTCATGACTGTGACAAGAAGGCTTCCACTCAGCACGTTGCTGTGCTAAGGGGGACCCACAGCACAGCGCTGGTTTTCAGTGCTTACCCGAAAAGGACATACGGAAACCAAGTCAGGTTGAATGATTGGTACTTTAACAAAATAAAATAAACAGTAAGCACTTATACTCGTAATACAAAGCAACGTCATGTTTACCGCATATAAACGTATTTTCTTTATTTTACTTTCTAATCTATACTATTTACCAGGGCGTAGGCTCTACCGGCCGTATCAATGATACGGGTCACCCACGTAAGAATGCAAAAATTCGTAAAATATTATCCAAAACCTCCAAAATCTTATTGAAAAGAGGCCCGTAATTAATTAATGAGTGGAATTGGTTTGGCAAATTCACACTTGTCCCCCTTCTTCCATCGGTCATCTAGACGCACTGCAAGTTACCATCCTTATCTAGTAGCTATTCCACCAATTCGCACTAAGCGTTTCCAAATGTCTTTTGTTATGCGCACAGCAAAAGAGTGGAACTCTCTACCTGCGTCTGTGTTTCCGAACGCATACAACCCTAATCTCTTCAAAGTGAGACTGAACAGGCTTCTACTGGGTAAGCTCACTCCATCATCGACTCTGTCTCTGTCACCACTGACCTAGAGAAGAGTCAAGAGCAAAACCATCTAAAATAATATATAAAAAAAAAACATTGCTTGCGAAAGCAAAAAACAGAAAAATCTTGAAATTACTGGAGGAGTCCTATACCCGTCGAGGGGTCCTTAATTAATTTAATTATTATTACGTAGGTACTTGATTAAGAACTTTAAGTTTTTGTAAATAAGGAATAGTAAAAAAGGCTTTCTTGTTTTTTTTTATAATGAATGAATGAATGAGTGTATGCGTGTCTTTATGTTTAAAAATATTTATTCCTAAATTATCATTATAAATTACACCTACTTACTACGGTTTGTCTCTGCATCGTCCAAAGGTTGACTGGTAGAAAATGTCTATGGCATAAAGTCCGCCTCTGTACATTTGTGTGCATAAAGTATTAAATAAAAAAAATAAAATAATTTGTTTATGGTTTTGAAAAGCTTCATGTTATCCCTTGTCGCGCCGATAGAGGGCGCCTTCTTGTTTTCCGAACAAATGATCGTGATGTTCTTATACTCGCGCTACGATCGGTTTCTATTAGTACAAAGCTTTAGAATCGGTTCGCTTTCATTGCTCTAAATACGAAAGAGATAAAGAGATGACAATAAATGGTTTTATTTCTGTAAGTAGGTTTGTACAAACACTTTTACTACCACAATTTGACCCCTAACCCAACATTACAAGCATGCAATTCATAAAATCATTGTCACACGTCCATGAATTTAGAACAATAAATAGCAATTGTTATCATGCGAGACAATTGAGGCGCAACCCCGGGCAAAACCTTGTATTAGTGCGTTATTTAAAGGCTATTTATGAAGAGAAATAATCTACATCTAAAAGCATATTATTTATGTTCGATGTCCTATCATCTCTAAAACTAATTTGCATGCCCTAAACAGGCAAAATATGGACAGTACATTAACCACCAACTTTTACAACGGGTAACACCTATATTTTCTGCAAATAAATTATTCTTATTCTCATCACATTGCACGTTCTTATTTGTTTTTATGTGTTTTAAATACATCTAAAATCTCCTAATGACCAAAATTATTGATTGCATGCATCTTTTGCTAACGGTGACGTTCTATTAATTTGGGGATTAAAGTAATGGATAGATAATCAAAAGTCTAAATAATTCACATTTTATTTTATTTTAAGAGATCGCTGTCTCTTTTTTTTATAAAAAAAAATGTGTGAATTCTATGATAAAGAGGCGTGTGGAAGGGGCGGGACAGAGAAGGACCGCACTCTCAAGGTCGTTCGCTCAGGAAAGTGCTTTATTAGGACAATATCCTAAAGCTAATGGTTTAACCTGATGATACAGAAAACAGTTCCAATATTGATTTATTTATTTATCACAATCACCGCTATCATTACAGGAAATTCCTAATGTGGTAGCGTGGTCCTTAATTAAACTATCTTAAATAACATAATATATACAATATTATTTTTGTGAATTCATTCAGAGAGCAGGAAAATAAATCGATCCTGTCAGCTGTGTCATTGAGTGCGCGCAAGGCGCGCGTCAGTGGCGCTTTGCTGAGCAAGTTTGTTTGTGCGCGTGGCACTGCGAGCAACCGTGGCTACCTGCGCCTAAATGCGTAATTGTCAGACACATTCAGACAAATCTCCTTCAAAACACCGGAATTATAGGTCTTACCGCCAGGGCAATCTTTTCCTTTGGCTACTTTGGGCAAGTGCCCAGGGCCCCGCCATCCGTGGGCCCCCCTAGTTTCTGCTAGCATCGTAGCTCTAGCAGCCTCTAGGCTGTCAAAAGAAAAGCTAAGTAAAGCCCAGACGGGGAGCAAAAAATTTCGAGCTGGCTGTGCTCGTACATCTTGCGTTTTCTTAGTTCTTAAACTTTTCTGCATAAGTTGACAAAGTAATTTCTATTTCTGTATGAAGGCTCAAAAGAAAACCTTTCCTATCCGAGGCTTCACGCGCTTATACATCCTGCATTCTCCATAGGAGCCCCATTATTCTAAAGTGCCCAGGGCCTCAAATAGATTAAAGACGGTCCTGCTTACCGCGTAATTGTTTAAATACATAAGTGGTTATAGCTAAGTCCCTCCTTGTCTCGAGTTTGTTGTACCCACGGAGTGGTTGTGCTACATGCTTTTCAACTACAATGTTGAGTTTGTTCTTGGGATAAAGGAGATGTTTGATTTTGGGCCACCACTATGTGCACTACATAGATAAATAGGAAAAAAATAGGGGAATATCATAAAAATACTAAAAAAATAATTTGAAGAAGGGGTACAGTGGTTCAAAAATGATAATTTAAAAAGTTTTTTAATAAGATAACCCTATTTTTAGGGCAGCCATGACAGTTGTGTTTGACATGACGTTTGACAGTTTAAAGCACAGCTCACTCCTCTCCTATGAGATAATTCATAGGAGAGGAGTGAGCTGTGCTTTAAGTCCAGAGTATATTGATAGGCATTAAAGAATGAAGCAGTAGGACTGTTAATAAACAAAACGTTCAAGCCTTCGTTACGTTTCTTGCTCCTCTTGACACCGATATAACCAATCTCTAACTGCTCGAATAGGTGATAGAAGAAGTGCTGCCGCAGTCGAGTAGAGTACCCTGTAGTCTTATTTTATCGAAACCGAAACCCAACCCAAGATTTTCGAAATTCGTATTGTTTTGTTTTATGGCAGCTAATACACGTCAATCAAATGTCATTGTCAAAATGACATTTTTTACATGCTGCTAAAAATGTCAGCACAACATAAAATTAAACATGGTGTATCAGATGATACACCATGTTTAATTTAATGTTGTGTTGCTCTCCTTGGCCAAGTTAATTTGAGTATACTTTGAAACGAAGTGAAATTAAAGAAAATTAACAATAAAAAACGGTTACTTGTAATACATAGCGATATTTACATAATATAGTGTACATAGTGCTGGCCCAGGCTCCATACATTTCTGGAACATCTCCTTTATCCCATCTACGGAACCCTTCATTCTGTGTGGTCTGACACGCACTTGGCTGGTTTTTTACCTTGAGATTAGCAATATAATCTAGGACATATTTTTTATCGGCGTAAGTTAGCAAACTGTCCTTAACCCAAATTCTAAAATGATGACAAGTATTTTGTAGCTCTTTTTTATCATGGGCTCATTTTTATGAGGTCTTTACCTATGAAATTGCTGTTTAGTATACAGAATGTTAAAGTCATTTTATATAAATATTTTTTATTTCTGTCAATCAAAATATTCACCCATGCTGGTTCAAGCCATGGTCCGGGGCGAGGGGGAGTGGGAGGCAGTCACCTCCTTCTGCGAAGCAGTCATGCTAGCGAAGGAGGTGGCGGGACGGGAGAGGGAGAGAGTCTCCCGTCCAAGCCGCCGCGGTGGACGCTCCGGGCGTCGGGAGCCGCGTGACGACTCCCGGCCACCGTAGGCGCGGGCCTGCGGGCGGTGAGTAATGGGTAGCTCACCGTCCGATCAGGACCAGGCCCGTGCTGGACGGCGCGTACGTGTTCCACGCGCGCCTCAAAGAGATGTCAGCATCGAAGAGGGGGCCCACTAGGGCCCAAGCCTGCCGGGAAAGCGGGATCATCCAAATGGGGTACCGCTGACCCGGAACATAAAGGGCCAAGGAAGGAACACGGATGGGTTTTAGTCAGTAAGAGTCTGACACTCCCTTCCGCTCCACCCAGAGCGGGAGGAGTCATTTGATGATTTCCCATCCTCAAAAAAAAAAAAAAAAACCCATGCTATCGATACATACATAATTTTTCAATGCCCTTCTTGAAGAAGTCAGGTGTACGGTAGCCAACAAACTTTTCAAAGGCAGTTTGTACTGCCTCTCGGGTATTAATTGTTTTCCGTGCCAAGAAGTTGTCCAAATGTTGGAAAAAGTAGAAGTCTGTCGGCGCAACTTCCGGTGAGTACGGTGGATGACGCAAAACTTCCAACCCTAGCTCTTGTAGCTTAGGGACCCTCTGTTGTGCCGTATGAGGTCGAGCGTTGTCGTGTAGGAACAGCGGGGACGAGCGATTAACCGAGGCTGGCCGGAGATTTGCGAGCTTCTCCATCATTATGTCCAGTTCCTCACAGTCCACATCCGCAGTAATGCTGCTGCCATTTGGTAAGAAGCTGTGATGAATTATACCGGCACCACCAACAGTGACCAAGACTTTTTTAGGGGTAAGTTTTCGTTTGTAGCATTGCCTAGGCGCTGAACCAGGGTCTATCCAACATGATGACCGCTTACGATTATAAAAAGAATCCATTTTTCAATCGCAAGTGACAATGCGGTTCAAAATCCCTTCGTTTCTGTGTCTGTTAAGCAACGCAAGGCATACCTCACGGCACCTCAACGCGTTCGTCGCGCTGGCGATCTTTCAGTTTGTGCGTCACCCACTTATCAAGTTTTAATTACCTTTTCAATTTGACGCAAATGGACCAATATTGTTTTGATGCTAACGTTGAAAGCTGCTGCTAACTCAGCCGTAGATTGAGTATCGTCAGCTTCCACTATCGCTTTTAATTCGTCGTTGTTGACTTTAGTTTTCGGCCGACCACGGGGTTAATTTTTTAGATCAAAAGTCCCATGTCGGAAGCGTTCAACCAATAACGGGTCGTGCTTTAAAGAAAAAAGCAAAAAAATAGACCTTAAAACGATAAAAAAAAAACAGTAAACAATGTTTTTAATGTCAAGCGACAAATGCGCACGGAATTGAATTTGCCTTCACTCAACGAGCTGAAGTTGTATGACCTCTGTGTCGATATGTGCAGTCATGTAATATAATTGAGGCTAGGCTGACCTGAACTAACTAGCGGTCATTGGTAGCTAGGACTTAAGTGGAAGGTCAGGAACTTCCTCATCATTTGGTTCATCATAAAGTCAAGTTTCAAGTCAACTGTAGCAATTGTTATGATTTATACAAAAATATCTACTGCACGCGTAGCATGACCACGATAGAAAAGGGTTTTGTCGACGGAAGAATAGACAAAATGACAGATTGTAGAAAAAAAATCTTTAGAAATCTGTCTACAATCTGTCATTTTGTCTATGAAATGTCTGTAAATGGAGTCGGGAAATTTTTACACCTGCCAATGGTCACAGGGACATTTTTCATTTGGTATATAGGTACAATTCGATAAGTTTATTGTATTATTTAGCCGCGGAAAATTTCTCCGATAGGCACTCTTAATCACAAAACGCATGAAATCATCCACATTCCATACAAACGCACACGGAATTATATTCGCCTTCACGCAACATGTTTTCTCCAATAAAACTTTACTTTCTGAAAATTCTACTTGTTTTCTTGTATTTCCAAATTTTTGCTACTCTAAGTAGCAATAGGACAATACTTAGTTCAAGTGTCAGATAGAAATAAGAAACCCGACCTCTGGCCTCAAAAACCAGGGCCACAAAAATTACGCATTATTTTTATTAATTTATATAATTGCATAGGACAGTTGTAAGTACTTTTATACTACACCTGCTTGGAAAGTACCTTGATACTTTATCAAATTTACGGTAGAAAGTACGTCATTGCTTATCGAACAAATATGCGGGGAGAAAACGCATCTGAGCGGGAGAGAAAAGTGTATGAAAATCCATTTCTTACGTGGTTTCCTTTTTTAATTTTGGGTAAGACTATGCGCCGGTAACCTAAATATCAAAAGCCAAAAAGTTTTTACAGTGAGTTTTTATCTCCAAGTTCGCAAAATGACACTGGCCACTAGCTGTGTGTTGGATGGTGTCGGGCTGGCAGTGCAGCAGTGCGACCCTGCGGCGGCAGGATAAACAATTTGAAAAAAAGAACATGTGAAAATATAATATCCCTACGGTCGTGATTCAGTCGTTAGAATCCTTCACTAGCTCGTGATTCATCTATGGCCCTCGCTTTAAATCCGTCCTTTATTCACTAATTGCATACTATACTATTGATTGCGGTAAACTTGACGCAGAGTAAAAATACAAACATGAAAAATAAAAATTCTGGGAATAATATGAACTTTTTTCTCTCAGTTTTCTTCGCGTTATTGCATGTGACACTTCTGACTTTAAACACATTCATTGGGCCTAGTAGATATCAAGTATCTACTACCAAATAACCCTATTAGCAGATAGAACAACTGCCATCATAATAAGTTTGTAAGTCACGACTGACATACATAAAATGTTTTTTTTATTTTTTTATCTAAGCTTTATTGACTTTTCGTGTTAGCTAGCTATATCTATATTTTAGTTTACTAGTAGGTAGGTACGTTTATCAACACAATAGGGAATATGCCTGTTATTTAAATTTGGTTCAAATATTTTTAATCCGAATCTTTATTGGTGACGTCCAAATACTATGTCAACAAGTTCGTATTGGTTACATTTGTATGGCTTTGCAGGCTTTTGATTAGAAAATATTGTAATAACGTGTGTGTTGTGAATTAATTTATTTTTAAGTGTAATTCTTGTATACTAGTGAGATTAGAAATCATTTAAGAAAATTACTGAAAGTGGTTTTGTAAAAGCACAACCGGATAATCAGCCGTGAATAGATCTATTCATGAAGTCGTCTTATTTACTTTCAAATCCAAATTTTACGTGCGCTGAAGTAAAAGGAGTGAAAGCTGCAAGGTAATGATTCTATAATACCACATTATGTACTTTATTTTTGCCATAAACACAATCCTAAATAAATTGAGGAGTATACATAACCTATAATTTTTGATTTACAACAATGTTTAAACAAGTTATTGCCATCGATCACTAATAAAGAACTTTATTATTGATCGATGGTTATTGCAGATACTTCATCTCTTTGGATAATCGTAAACCATTCCTTACGTATTTTTGCACCTATCGGGGCTGGTAAAACACTTTATCAGGTGCACTTCTGATAGTGTTTGTGCATTCAGACACAATGCAATACCTATAAATTAGGTTTTGAGCTTTTTCATGGTGAAATAAGTAAGAACGAGAACACCTGTTGTAAACAATGGACTAGACTGTCACTGGATATAGTATTTGACGTCATCAACAGAGCGCGCGAAAATGGCGGCGTTTAAACAGCTCGAAATTCGAAGTCAATAGTTTTATGTTTTGGAAATGTGGCTTGCATGAATCCGTTCGTTTCATTTTACATATAGCTCGAATACATTTTTTCTGTGCTACTATCAATACCTCCTCTACCTTAGTGGCATTGCCCCAGAATATAAGGCCATACCGCAAAGCAGAGGCGACATAACCATGATAGGCTGCTAGGAGCGCTGTATATTCACAATTTTGCCTAGCATTTATAGGTGCGTAGGAAAATTTACTGAGCGTCCCACCATTAGTTTCCAGTATTTGGTCACCTTTGTAGTTTACCTGACATTGGGACAGAGTTTTTTTGTCTAATTTTTTTGTTCATAATCATAGTTTTAGTTATTTTTAAGTTATTAGCGTTCAGCCAGTCAACAATCGTAACAAGACTGGTGTTAATGTCATCTTCTATTTCATTATTACTACCAGAATTATATATAACCGCGCTGTCGTCGACAAATAAGGTCATTTGGTGCTTGATTACTTGGGGAAAGTCGTTAATATAGTAAATAAACAGCAAGGGTCCCACCACAGACCCCTGCGGAACACCGTCACAAAGATCTTTGGAGCTAGACGTATACACTACTTCAGTTTTGGACTTAATATCCACTTGACTAATCTGAGTAATTTGTTTTCTATCCCCTAAATAGGATTGTATCAGAAGCACGTTACTTCTGATACCGTATCTACAACGTGTTGTTTTGCATCCTCGTCAAATTTCAGGAGGCTGTTATGAAAGACATAAATAATCAAATAAAATAACGATCCTGCTCAATAATTAATACGTACTTGTTTTTTTAGGTTAGGTTTGACAGTATTTCAGAATACTCCACTTTCAAAGAACAAAATCGCCCCGTTCGAATGCGGTAGGCAGTGTCGTACGACTATGTCGCTGTGTGCATGCGTTACAGTTACAGCGCAGTTACAGGGCGGTATCACACAGGCCCTACACATGCCGATTTCCGAAAAATACAAAAAATAAAAATAGATACCTACTAATTTTATTATTGATTCGTGTCGAGAATCATTAGCATAGTTACCTCCTCGAATTTGACGAGGATGCAAAACAACACCTTGTATTTAGTTTATTTAACAGTATTTTATGGTTCACATAGTCAAATGCTCTGGTCATATCCAATTACTGGTTTCCTATTGTCCATGTTGTAATGTATTTTTACAAGTATTTTTACAAAAATTGCATTTTTTGTTAGTTTTTGGGTCTAGGTCCTCACGATGTTTTCCTATACCGTTTGAGAGCAGTGGTGATGAAATAATTTACACACAAGTAAACGTGGGTCGCTGTTGTGCTGTCTCTCATGGGATGTCGCAACTGTGACCAACCGTTATTTCTTGTGTTGTTTTCCTTGTTTTTGTTTAGTGTCTGTGCTTACTAACATACTTAGTCGTAGGTTTTACTAACAATCTTGTTGAGTCCTGGTTACTCTAATAAAGAAATTCTATTCTGAAACGCCTGTCTGGGTTCGAACCTACAACCTACAACTCGTAAGTCGCGGCCGTTACCACGGGCCCGCCACTGCTCTACTGGGTCACCAGTGCTCTATTTTATTTTTATCTAATAACTTTTTTCCTATTTTTTTTTTTTTTTTGTCTTCTTTAGGGGGACTGCCGTGTCAGATACGTTCGCGTCACACGAGCGTAATAGAGCGCATTCTACTGCTACGTGCAGTTAAAAGATATAAGCTCGTCGCTTATTACGTGTGATTTAAGCATAACTGGCAAATGGCACGTGGGTGTGCTATACAACTCTGCCCTGCCCTTTGGGGGATAGGCGTGATGTTATGATAAGTGAGACCGTGACCGGAGGTCTTCTCATAAAGAAAATATGTATGTATAGTGTAAATATTTGATTAAATTCGTGGTTTTGCAACCAATAAATGTCAAGCGTCCCGAGGATGGGCAAAGAAGCGTTGAGCAAAACATAAGTGTGCTCATTCATTTTAGCGGTAGGTAATTGAAGAAGGCAAAGTTCAGTATGTTTCTTTTAATTAGTCAATTTGAGGATGAATATCAGGTTTCACAGTTTTTTTACAACCAATCTCAATAATTTGAATACTTTAGTAACTAAAGACTCATAAATTTGAATGAGTTCGCTTAGATTCAATTTAAATTAAATATTTCACCACAACGTTTCTTCACATTTTGCACAATATGCTAAAGTGGGCCTAATTGGCAATTACGAGTGGAAAAATCTCTTGGTTCCGTAAATGCAGGTGTCATTGTCTCATTGAGAATGATTAATACTTTATTTATCCTGAGGAACACACTGTAAACAAGCCTTTAAACCTACACACAAAACTATTATTTCATTCATTTCAGCTTCAGTCATAATCCAGCAAAAACCGGTACTTACCGCAAAAAAACTATCGACGTCGCAACATCACTAGCGGTACAAAAATAACCCTACGTCTAATTCTGTCCAGCGCGTTAATTCGAAGCTATCCCTACTAGGTATAATTAGTATGCTGATCGTACAATAGAGGACAATTGCCTCCTTTTATGTGTCATCTTTTGCGTGACTGGCCGACGACACTTGCATAGCAATTGTTACTCCTACCGTAAAATATATAAAAAACGTGTCTTTACTGGCAAAGCGTGTTGTTATTATGAAGGTTTTTATGTTTATGTTTTACGTATGGAGGGTAGAGACAAGGAGAACTATCTCTGTGTATGAAAAGTGTCCGTCAAAATGTGCTACATAAGGGTGGCGCTACAGTAGCCACCGGGTAAATTTTAAAAGCAATAATTTTAGGTTATGTTTACAAAATAATGTTGGACTACGTAAATTATTGAGGTATGGTATATTGGATTGTCACTAAAAATATAAAATTTTCTGACTCGCGGCATACTTCAATCCGTTAATTTTCTAACTCGGCATACTTCAGTCCGATAACAACTGCTACATTCATACCACACAATTTGCCTACGCTAGCGCCATTTTGGAGGGTTTTTGAACTATTATTTACTGTTTAAGTTAGACACTTTTTTAACTTTCCCCCCCTAAGAGATAGTTCTCCTTGTCTCTACCCTCCATAGTTTTACGTAATAAACAGTACCTATTATGTAGTTGCACGTGATACGTTTGATGGGATAATAACAGGTCTTAATGTGTAGTTTATTGGTTGCGGGATTGTCGGTGTATTTTTATTTGAACGTTGTATTTGCCACCTATGGTGAACAAATGAATGGATAGACTGTGCGAAAGATGATATGGCTAGACAAGTGGTGACGACTGATAGAAAAGTATGGAAGAAGATATGCTGCGTCGACTCCAAATAAATTGGGGTATGGGCAGGAGAATTTAGAGAATGACGATGGTGGTCAATTGTTTAATTCATAGACTATACAAAAATCCTGCAATTAGGCGAGCTTTTCGATGCCTTGGCACTTTTCATTTATTTGCCCAGTTGTAGATAATGATAACCCTAACCCTTCGGGTCTTCAGGAATACCACGGTGATGAACTTAATGTTTCTTGACAATCATAATAATATATACCTTAAAGTTATGGGGGAGCCGGGATACCCGCGAAATTCAAATTTTCTTAAGTTCTTTGCACTTTGCAGGTCAGTGTCAGGTTGTATGTTGAACAAAATATGATTCGCGCAATTATGATTGAATGACTATTTCATGACACATGGCGCTGGCGCTTCCCCTTAAGTCTAACTGGTTTCGTAGTTATTTTTATACATTTCTTCTACCTAAGCTTAATTTGCTTCGTGCGCGTTAATAGTGAACGATAAAATGACTAAATTCGGGTTATTGACCCTCCCCCTATTTCGCCAGCCCAACGCCGTTGCTGTTGAGTTTCATCCCTTCTCAAGTCTTTTTCTTCATCCTGATTATTAACTAATTTGTTGATACTAACACACTCATGTCTGAAATAAAGAATTTTAATTTGAAATGAACGTCTACTACATTCTAACTTTGACGTAATCAATGGTTCCTCTGAATCCTCTGTCTAAAAGTACCACATAGAGCAGACAGGCGCGATGCGACAGTGCCACGCGACTCTAGAATTAGTAATTGTTCTACGAGAATCGTGTCGCACCGTCGCTTTGTGCTTGTCTGCGGGGGCCTTAATGTGTGATCTTATAAAAGGTCAACATATTCACACAAAGCATCAAAAACCAATAAATCACCAGACAATATTACACAACTCCGACCTGGCCCGTCCATTCATCCTGCATCAAGACGAATCCGAAGCAGTTACCGACCCCATTACAGTAAATTATACCCGGCTATATTTAGAACGGATAGATGCTAGCGCGACTTGGAACTGGTTTGGACCGGATTAAAAAGGATGTAATGATATTGTAAGCAGACTGTGGTTGTGACCTGTCATTTTAGTAACCTTTGACTTTCAAGTTTGTGTTTGTTGGCGGTGGTGTTGGTAAGTCTTCTAGTTCTTAATGAAGATTAAAGAATGGAATCTCTGGACACTATGTTTTACTTATCAAGCTTCCCATCTAAATTCATACTCCATGTTACAAATGCAAAAGTAACTGTATGTTACCTTTTCACGGCTTAGCGGCTGAACGGATTAGGATGATGAAATTTGGCACACGGATAGACCATAATCTGGATTAGGACGGATACTTATCATGTCGGTAGTACGTTCCTGTGAGATAACTTCCGACCTCTACACGGGTGAAGTTGCGGGGAATAGCCAGTATTTGTATATTTGCAAATGTAAGAAACAGAACTAATGTAGATAGATCGGAAAGTCAATTCCAGTAATTAAAAACTTCGAAAATCTAGTCACAGTCTTATCTCTACGACAATCAATGTCAAAAACTTGTCAAAAATGTGTGTAAATTAGAGGTATTTTTGAGAGATTGAGACTGAGATTGAAACCAGCGCTGGGACTCTGTCTCGCATAGGGCCGTAGCATTATGCTAAGCGATGGCCGTTTTGCGTGGATGTGACGCATAATTTTCTTCCAACTTGTTCTTTTTTGTGTATGTGTTCGTTCTCTGCGTCATGTTAACCGCAAATAAACGTATTTTCTTTCTTTCTTGTTTTTCTTTTGAATGCGACCGTTCTTAAAAATACGAGAACTTAACTTTAGGTTTTATTTTTTTTAACTGATCGGTGATGGCTTTGGTATTCCGCAATGCGCCAATGCATCCCTTAAAATAGTAGGTACCTAATGTTAAAACCGCTACCTGTAATACTTTCATAGTATTCACAAGTGTTTCATCCAATACATCCCTACATTATGATGCTCACAATATGACAAAGGTCTGAACCTTCCCACCAGTTTACCCATAAAATGTCAAACGTCAATGCACTTGCCCGTGAGACCGTGGTTTAATCTCGTTGCTGTCATGACCGCATCCATACTAATATAAAAATTTGCGAAAGTAGCTATGTCTGTCTGTAACCTTTCAACGGCTGAACGGATTTGTGTGAAATTTGGCATACGGGTAGTCCCATTTCCGATTTCCGACCACTACGGGAATGAAGCCGCGGGTAAAAGCTAGTAAAGAATATATGCAATACAATTTTGTATCTGCACAGCACTGTATCTCTGTCCTCTTCTAATTCTCTCATTGGTGAGCTCTCAGCTGTAATAACCTATTTAAAATACAGGGTCTGTTCAGGTCGTTGACCTTCATGGTTTGCAGTTTAAGCAATACCGGTGTTCTACTTTCGTGCAATGCTGATATCGTGTACAGTTTCCATTTATTTTTTGCGTCACTGAAAATAGTTCTTTAAGCTTATTTGACTCTATCATGCATGTGATGTATATCACGTTTTTTCATAATAATAATAATGTCGCTACGTTCTTAAGTGCTAGTGAAAGTTTCCGGGGCCCACCATTGAGTGTGCAAGTCACCCCCTGCCATTTTTTCTGTGTACAATAAAACATTGATCAGTCAGGGGCCATAGTCCTTCCATAGTTCTAGGTAACCAATACACTATAGCCACCCAAACCCATAGCCCAATATGTTTTGTTCCCATGTTCTGCAAAAGTCCTGCACCAACCGGTGGTTGTCCTTGGGTGCACTTGCATAGTGCATACAGGGATAATCGTCGGTTGGTGCATCAACGCTTAAAATGTCTAAGGGCCCTCTGCGAATTGGCTTTGGCCCCTCGTACGCCTTCCAAAGGTTCGGGACCCTAGGGTCCTGAAATATGTCAAAGACATTTAAATAATAATAAAGCAGAGCAGCATGTGGCGAGCTGTGCAGATACGACCCCACGGATCCTATCTCCCGAGAGAAGTCATGTTCCTCATCCCTGGCTCGCCTTTATTGGCCGACTTGAGTGGAGATTCGCAAGAGCAAACGTGCTCGGAGGAAGGAAGTATTCCAGTAAGATGCTGGTAGGGATATTGACCGTACTTCCGGCATTGTCCTGATAGCCGTGGAATACCTCTGCACTCCTCAAGCACCTCAGGAAGTGTTGCCCCCTTGTTGCTATGTAACTATGTGCTAGCGACTATTTCCGGGGTCCCATAATTGAGTGTGTAAGTCTCTGCAATTTCCTCCGTGTATTGTATGTATAAAACTTTGGTCAGGCAGGGGCCATTGTCTTCTCATAGTTTTAGGTAACCAGTCCACTTTAGCCACCCAAATCCATAATCCAATACCTTTATTTTCCATATCCTGCAATAGTCCTTTTTTTTTGTTTCCGGGGTGGAAAATCCTCATGGATGTCTGCCGCCCTGGGGCGGGCGGCGGGGTCTGTCAGACTCTTACTGACTAAAAACCACCCCGGTGTTCCATCTCACACCTACGCCGGGGGTCGCGGGAACGTACGATCCTTCCGCAACGTCCTGCAATAGTCCTACACCAACCGGGGGTTGTCCTTGGGTGCACTTGCGTAGTGCGTACAGGGATGATCGTCGGTTAGTGCCTCATTTCATTGAAATCGTTTATACGGGTCTCTGCCAGTTGGCTTCGGCCCCTCGCTCGCCTTACAAAGGTCCGGGACCGCATGGTACCGAGATACGTCGAAGACACAATAAATATAATAATAATAATACCAGCCTATTATTGTCTTACTGCGGAGCAAAGGTCTCTTCTCATTTAGAGAAGGCACGAGCATTAATCACCATCACCCCCACTTCATTATACACGTTTTTATTTAATGAAGTAACTGAAAAGCTCTTTAGGGGTCATTGTAGTCATTACTATGAACAATTACTAACTTTTACTATGGGGCCAAATCAAAAATCGCGAAAATCTACTGATACATTTTGCATAAATATAGGGAGCAACAAATAATATTTTTTTCGCGATTTCAGGATTGCTCCCATAGAAGATAATAAAAAGATTCAAAACGCTATAAAGTCTAAATTAAAAGTAATGACTTTACACAATTGCGCAATTTACCGGCTTCGGAGGCAACTTTAACTGCAAATCACCGACAAAGTTTCAGCTCGAGTCCAGTTTACAACTAATAAATGCAATTTGCCGCCTGTGTGCAATGAAAAACGCTTGCCCACTTGGCACTTGGTAACAAGACTTAGGTTGCTGGTTGCAATATCTTGCTATGCATGTTGGTCTTGTCTAGGCCGTGTTGCTTGAGATTGAGACATCGCTGGTGAAATCTCATCTTTTTTTCGTTAAACGATATTAAGAAATGTAATCTTTTAGACATGTCGTTTGCATAAGCAGGTGTCAAGCAAAAATTATAGCGCAGTCCTCTACAAAAAATTGTCTACTGCCAATTCTTGCTAAACATCTACGTTCTTATTACAAAACAATGTTCTTCTTTAGACATGGTTTAAACCATCGAGCCTGGTTTTGAATTATTACAAAACAATGTTCTTCTTTAGACATGGTTTAAACCATCGAGCCTGGTTTTGAAATATGAACCTAACATAATTCGAAATACTATTCCTTTTTCAAAACTGACAAACCAGTCCGGTCTTAGGATGTCAATTTTTGTATTAAGAACTTTACTAAAATCCGCATAAAGTTCGAAATACAAAAACTGATTGGCTCGAGCTAAAGTTAGATCGTGTTTTGTAATAAGACGGCTAATGCTGTTATGGTCAGAAAGTATGATGTCTTTTTCCTTGTTTGGAACTTAGTAATAGACAGCTTTCTTTGGCACTGTCCACACGGCGTTGTCCTGTACGTTATTTTACGGTAAAAAGTTGGGATCACACGTCAACATCACACTGTTCATGCGGTTAAAAAAAGAGTTCAAATTTGAAACTGCCATGTGATCACAAAATTATACTATACGGCATGATCGAACTGATCATTGCTGTGTGAGCGGGGATCTTTCCATCTAAAATGGTTTTCTTTATATTTTGATTTCGCATACATATCAATCAAACGTATTGTAATCATAAAGTGCCAGTAACAGTTGTAGCTGCTCGGAGATGAGAAAACTCCTCTAATCCTTCTTGTAAATCCGCCAATTGATTGTAAATGTGCTAACTATGAAGCTTGTAATTCTTCGAAAATGAAATTGGATTATTTCTTGGTGAATGCATTAACGATCTGTTGGTTGGTGGTTTTGTTGGGATAAAAATTTTAAATGGGTGCTTTACGTTTTTTATCGTCAATTTTTATTGAAGAATACTTTCCAGAATTGACTAAACGAATGTGTTGTAAAAGTAAGGCATATACTAAAGCTAAGTTAGTTTCCACCTTATGTACGAAGATAATCTAAAGGCACAGTAAACACATGGTTTGTACAGCCAGTGTTCATCCTCATTATCAAAATTAAATATTTGAGCGAGTAAAACGTATGTAATTTAATAGAAAGAAAAAAGAAAAATTGTTGTTATAATAATCTACTGTAAGTCTGTAACTGCCTTAGTCTCCTGTGGGTCCCTCAATGAATAAGAAGAAAAACCATTTTATTGGCATTTGAGCGGATCGGAGCGAACTATTCTGCCAGCGCGGCAGTGACACGTTGAGACGCCATCGCCAGCGCAAAAATACTTACAAAAACAAAAAAAGATAACACTACTGTTTTTCCAATCTTTTTTAACCTACCGTGTTTCACAATAAACAACCATCTAATCAACTGGTTAACATCATATTCTCGCCGCTGCTAAACGCGTACCCGATTAGTTTTTGCCACAAAGTCGTGTGAAGGTGGCACTAACTAGAATGAACCAACCCAGCAGTGGTTTAGCGAGCACCCCTCGCATTGTTCATTTATTCTTGACACGACTGTGTGACGTGGTCGCTTGTTGTTGGTAATTATATTTTACTATTCGATTATAGGATGGATATAGATAAGGCTTGGTTGGGGTTCCTGATCAGCTTATAAAAATGTTTTCCCATTTATCGTGTAGACGGAATTTGTTATAGGTATTTCAAACAGCTGAAAATCATTGGAAAGTTAATATAGTATCCGTGTAAAATCTTATACAGAGATGATATGACAGAGGGGCATTAAATTACACTACATATACTATACGTGTTTAGTATTCATTCGATACGGTATATATGTTGTAGGATAATTTGATACTTCGAATCTTCGCGAAAATCCTAGGGGTTTTGCGAAAACGCGGATAATTAGACATAGGCGAAAAATTATCAAATCTTACTGGACAAAGTCAGGATCTAAACAAGGGTATCTGGCGCTTGGCGGCCGCTGCCGCGGCACGCTCGCTTCGCTCGCTCGCCTTCGCGCGCTAATGGTCACTGTTCTAACATAACCTAACCTAAATTCTAATTATCCGCGTTTTTTTTCGCCTATGTGTAGTTATCCGCGTTTTCGCAAAACCCCTAGGATTTTCGCGAAAATTCGAAGTATCAAATTATCCTACGACATAATATATAAATAAAAAGCACCAAAAATGAGACTCTTTTTTTCAGGCTAACTAATTAGGTAGCTTACAAATCAGAGTAAAACGCAACCACACGTTGTAATGAAAGTGCAAGTGTGTGTGTATTTATTGCTTCCTTGTTTGCATTGCCATCTTTTTAGCGAAAATTGTACTTGTGACTTGCGTCAGACATAATCAGCTTTAAGAAAGATGCATCGTGTTCAAACGGGGCAAAAACATAAAAAATCATTTGCGACTAAACTACTGTTCCTATTTAATTGATTTTTGGTACAGAGCTTGAAAATGATACCTAGTATAGGCAGTTTAGGCCCTCTGTCGTATCAACTCTGTATGATTTCACCATCATCGTCCAAAGCCCGTTCACCCACTGCTGGGCATAAAACTCTTTGCTTGTACGAATCCTCACGCTCCTTTGCCAACCTCATCCAAGTTTTACCCCCGATGGCAACAATGTCGTCTACCTATCCTGCCCCGCACGACCGTAGGTATTTATTTTTAAATTTTGTAATTTTCGGAAATCGGCATGTGTAGAGTCCGTGTGATACCATCCTGTAACTGCACTGTAACGCATGCACACAGCGACATAGTCGTACGACACTGCCTACCGTATATGCAACGGGGCGATTCTGTTATGATTTCCACAATAGTAACACTGTTCTCAGTAACGAAATAACTTAAAAACTAAACGGTATAAAGACTTAAAATATGTAGGTAGCAAAAAAATAAATACTGTAAATATTAAGCAAACAACAATGTTAAACTAGCAAGTGATGAATATCAGCAAAAACTCCAGCATTCGCCAAAAAAAATACACCAATTACAGTAAACCAAGCCGTGGAACTATTTTCACTAGTAATTATCTCCGCTAACGGCTACCGCATCGTAACTGGGGGCCTACTACCCAACCACGAAATCCGCAGTTTCGGCCGAAATGTCGGGCGTTCTTACTCCGTATCACCTACGGACATAAGATTACTTCGAGACCCGAACTAAAAATGAATGATAACACCAGTTGACAGTTATCCTTACTCCTGATGTGTTATTGCCCGTCCGAAAAAGTTAATTAATCGAGTGTAGGGTTAATGCCGAAGTATCGAACTACTTTCGGACTGGTCCGTTTCTTCGTTGACGGACTTAGAGAGTAGGCCACTGTGACGGAAGATATTACTGACAACGTTGTTTTAAGTCCGGTAACGATCTAGTATCTCTTGCTAATTAATGCTGCACGGTATTTATTACAGACTAGCTGTTGCTCGCGACTTTCTTTGCTTGTATTTTGTATTTTTTTAATACAAACATGCAGGATGAATAGTAGCCTATGTCCTTCTCCAGGTCCTAGGCTACCTATCTGTCAAATTGCTAAACGATCACCTCAGTGGCTTTGGCCTAAAAATGTTACAGACAGACAGACAGAGTTACTTTCGCATTCATATTAATAGTATGGATGGATAGTGTTGCACGTTATTTGTTATATATTTATTTAGCCGATTGCTGGTTTCATTTTCGTCTTTCATTAGCATCATCATTCTGCCCTTATAGTAATTATTGGAAAAAATATTGAAATAATTATTTATTGATCTAGTGTAAAGTAATTGTAAGCAAACCCCTAGCACAGTCCAAGTTGTTATTAATGTTAAGTAAAATATAATTATGATGGAATGAGAAGGGAAACATAATTATCATTAATAGAAACTAGTAGAACAATTTCTATGAAAACTTCATGGAAGCTGTTCTACAACAGTCGCTTCGCGCTGTCGCGTCGCGCCTGTCGGCGCGGAGCCTTAACCGTCCCATTTGGCCATGGTGAAGGTTATCTCAGACTTGCTTTCAGTACAAGGGCAGTTAACCGTACTTTACCGAACCGAAGAATTCGTTATTTTGTACCAGCTAATACATTATATCAAATCGTTATCAGGAACTTATCAATAGGAAAGTTTTGTTTATTTTTATGTCAACAATACGAAACAGGAACGGCTTATCGAATTGATATCGAAATATACAAGATGTTGTTTTGCATCCTCGTCAAATTCGAGGAGGTAACTATGCTAATGATTCTCGACACGAATCAATAATAAAATAAGTAGGTATCTATTTTTATTTTTTGTATTTTTCGGAAATCGGCATGTGTAGGGCCCGTGTGATACCGCCCTGTAACTGCGCTGTAACTGTAACGCATGCACACAGCGACATAGTCGTACGACACTGCCTACCGCATACGCAACGGGGCGATTTTGTTCTTTGAAAGTGGAGTAATCTGAAATACTGTCAAACTTAAATACCTAAAAAAACAAGTATGTATTAATTATTGAGCAGGATCGTAATTTTATTTGATTATTTATGTCTTTCATAACAGCCTCTTGAAATTTGACGAGGATGCAAAACAACACGTTGTATAATATAATCGGCAATTGTCCTTGAATGTACGTTGCACAAGTAAACCCAAAATCCAATGTAACAAGGTTGTTTTTTTTTTCCATATTTTAGTTTCACTCCGCCTACCAACAGCGAGATGTAGAAAAAAAACGTAGGTACATATGTATAAACTTTATTTTGACATAGGTACAGTACGCCCAACATATTATGATTAAGGCAGGCTGTGTACTGTGTAAACCTATACCTACCTAGCTAAATTACAAACAACTGTATACTGCAGTAAAATGTGGCGGTGCAAATGTCGCGGTCGCAGACAAGTAAGGCTCCTTTATTATAAAAGAGCTCGTTTCTGTAGCCACAACAAAGCTGTGTCCATGCCGATCATATTCGCTTTAACTCAAGTACAAACCCAAGTACTTACATCGTGCGTTACAAAAAATATAACTGTATCTACAGGACTGATGTCCAGCGTATGGTCTTTGCTTGGTGATAAACTATCTATCTATCTATCTTTTAACTATTTAAATTGACTAAATTACATTTTTTAAGTACCCTAGAGTAAAATCACACCGCTAATAACCCTACCGTAGACTACTTGCGAAAACAACTACAACCTAAGTACCGTACCTACTTAAAATACTCGCATGATTATCATGCCTACTTACGAATTAATATAAAATACATTTAAGGAGCACTCGTCTAGATTGCAATTATATGGTAAAGTGAATACTCAACCGTTCAGTTATTTTTATTCATTTATTGTGTTGTTATTCAGTTAACTCAGCGCTTCAAATAATTTGAATAAACGATACGCTTTAAATGAAGTCTTTGTAATAATTTATATGATTGCAGCAACAAGATCATGCTAATTTTAGATTTTAAGATAGCTGTTGTTATCTTCTATTACTACTTGGAAACGAGCAATAAACTAACTCGAGTTGCAGAAACCGGATTGCATGAGTTTGCAATGAATTGACACACAATTGGGTGAAACCGAATAAAGCGATTATTGTATCCGGTTTGTTGCTGGTCCGTCTAAGTTTTAAATTAAAAGCACTTAGCGATATTGAGTGCATACTGTTAAAAATAACTCTGCCGATTCTATGTATCGAAACTATGCTGTATCCGTATCCTAAAAATTTAAAGTAAAAAATACGTCTGTATGTATAAAAAAAGCTATTCGATACGATATAAACATACGTGTCACAGCACTAGCGCGACGACCGCACGATGCACCGACCCGAGCCGGCCACAGCCTCTACGAACCGATTCCAACCGGTTTTGATCCAATCGAGGTGTGCGCCTCACTCGCGGCCAATCAGCGGCCATTACGCCCAGTCGCTCGCGCTCCGCCGTCTGTCACGTACTTCTTTGTTTCTAGTTTCTATTCACATTTATTTTTCCGCTGATAATTCGTTGTGTTTTTCACTGCACCCCATTAAACCGGTGTTATCCTGTGTGCAACAATAACGCATTGCCGAAACGATCATCGCCATTTGCGTATCGGTTTCTGCGGGCAGTTGACTGATCAAATATGTTGGACAAGTAAAAAAAGGTGCTACGAACAGTAAAACGACTTTACAGCCTAGTGTTGTGGTGTACATAGTGCGAATATAATCGTGACAAATGGTTGTTGAAGCGAGCTACAGGCCAGCTATGGTGGTTGCACGCGGGCGGGCGTATCGCGTTGGATCTGGTGCATTCATCTTCTTCAACTTAACAAGGCAGGACTATAGCTGACGAGTAATATGCTCGTGCTCGAGCAAAGACTGAGTGCGCGGCACCTGGGGCGTGGGGTAGTACTCAGTGCTCGCCTTGTGCACGGCGTCGAGGCCCAGGGATGGCGGATGAAATTCTCCCTGTTGAAGGCCGAGGTCGAGATTGAAGCCGACCCGGCGACGTATAGGGAACTCGCAAGGAGGCTGAATGCAGCTAACGTTCACGTCAGACCCGCCCGTCGCCCGAGATTGGTGTAAATATACTTTTGTTTTTTTTAAACCACACTGCTAAATATTTTTGTTAGAGGGATATTCTAGGATATTTCCCTGTTTCCAGATACATTTGGTTCATTTGGGAGTATACCTAGTACTACAACGTTTGAAAAACGAGACAACTTTTCAACTCTATAGTGGTGGTTTTTGTGGATACAATTTGCCAATATCACATGGGTGCTATGATAGCTGGAGATAGTTCAGTGAACAAACTGCCATACTTTGACAGTCATTTGCCTAAATTTTTCTCAGATTTGTGTTAGTAGATGACGGTGCTTGTCATTCTGCCTAAAACCGGTAACCTCCCAATTTAAGAACTGGTTCTGAAACAGACCTCATCAATATAATAAACTTGTATACATAACACTGCTGACTATATAAGGAATAAAAAAACATTGTTGTCTATGACAGTTCCAAAGAGATTGAGCTGCTGATTTGATAAGCATAATTTTATGCATCCTGTTCATTCTACTTAGTAAAAATCTTAAATTAATTATTTCACTCACTGGCAGACAACAAACAAACTAAATCGCAGGGTCTGACAACATGTTTTTTTTTACCAAATTGAGCACATAGGAACAATTTTTTATAATGTATGTTGTATGTGTAACAGGGTATGAAAATTGCTATGAATGCTTGTCATTTGTGCCAATGAGAACCAACCCAATGGGTGCATGGTTTGTTGCACAATAAACAAATGTTTACATTTACTTATTAGTGTTAAAAAAGCTATCAATTTGTAAAAAGTGTTATGTTTATTTTTATCCCCCGTTTAAAAAATAGGGGTGTTCTAAGTTCTCTGTTCCTGTGTATCTTTACAGTAACAAAACTACCAGCAGTTGTTGACCCCTAAAAAAACCATAAAATCTATTTAATTTTTTCATGTTTAGATACCAATCACGTCTGCAGAGTTTGAAATGAAGGTGAAATAATATTATAAAATATAGTATTGACCTGTGCAGCTGTTATTAGTTATTACTTAGCCACAAGCCACTTCAGTATTTAGCAAATACAGTGATGTAATACCAATTCTATGTTTTAACTTTAACAACACAGTATAATCACCCTGTAATGTTCCTACTGCTGGATGCAGGTCTTTTTATTCAGAGGATTATCTAATAAATGTAAAATAAATATTGTAAAACCATATTTTTAAAGGAGTTACCATGGAGGTTCTTCCCCATTCTTCTCTAAACGAAACTACCTTTTGGAAGAGGCTACTAGAATCAATTCTTCTTTTTCTTGTAATTTTTGATGTTCAAAAGTGACCTAAAATGGTCTTATTGAAATTATAAGATTTGAGGTTGACTCTGTGAGAGAGTGCCCTATTCCACCATGTGGGGCCAGTGTGGGTTGGTGGTGGTCACATGTTTCTGAAATTTTTATTTCACATTAATTTTTTTCATCGTTTTGAGGGCAATGGTGATGAAATAAATTGTGCAAAGTAGTACAATTGTTGGAAGTCATTACTAACATACCAAACGTTAGGGCTTTAGATGCGTAGTTCATGATGCGTAGTTCAGAACAACAATAAGCCAGAAATGTAACAGAAATAATATGAAAGGTCAAATAGATTGAACTCAACGGTCAAATCAAAAGATGTAGGTCAAATTTGTATTGCGGCACATTTTGTCAAGTGGCTAATTAATATTTTGCTGTGGTGGCCCAGTGGTAACAACTTAGGCCCTGACTTACAAGTTGTAGGTGCTGGGTCTGATCTCAGGTCAGGCAGTGTCATTGGGTTTTTCGAATATTAATTTCTCAGTAACGGTCCATTGTCTGGATTTGTGCCCATTTGATAGCAATAGGCTCTCCCCCTTTCACATGGAACTTCAACGTAGCTGGCGAAATGTGTGTATTAATAAACTTCTGCTCAATTCTTCTGGGAATACTGAGTAGCTCATACCAAATTGAAGTATTTTACAATCAACAATAAAATTTCTTTAAACATATCTTCTAAATTGATACAAAGCTATTGGATAGGTACATTGCTTTTCAGCATTTCATGTAAAAGCTAAGATACATTTTTTTCTGAATATGTTACCCAATAATTTATCTATATCTCTTTAGTTAACTTTATCTACATATTTAGCTCTGGGCTAAATAATAACAGCCGCACGGGTCGATCTTCAAGGTTAAGCAACGCTTACCGAGGTCTATGTGTGGATGGGTGACCATCGACTACATACCGAAGCCCCTCCGTGCCTCAGAAAGCACGTTAAGCAGTTGGTCCCGGTTGTTATTCGCAGATCTTTGACAGCCGTTAGTCAGAAGCCCAAGGTATACAACCAGTCTTACTAAGGGGTATTGTATTACCCAGTGACTGGGTTGTCGAGGTCAGATAGGCAGTCGCTCCATGTAAAACACTGGTTAGAGTGCGAGCCGACCACAACGTAGTTTGGAATAGACTAGGAAGATTTTACACAATAATTAAGATTTAAAAAACAAAAGTGTTAGTCCACTTTTGTTGCTAACTGTACCCGCCATTAAGCAACACCACAATCCTACAGCCACTTTTGTTGCTAACTGTACCAGCCATTTAGCAACACCACAATCCTACAGCCACTTTTGTTGCTAACTGTACCAGCCTTTTAGCAACACCACAATCCTACAGCCACTTTTGTTGCTAACTGTACCAGCCATTTAGCAACACCACAATACTACAGCCACTTTTGTTGCTAACTGTACCAGCCATTTAGCAACACCACAATCCTACAGCCACTTTTGTTGCTAACTGTACCAGCCTTTTAGCAACACCACAATCCTACAGCCACTTTTGTTGCTAACTGTACCAGCCATTTAGCAACACCACAATACTACAGCCACTTTTGTTGCTGACTGTACCAGCCATTTAGCAACACCACAATCCTACAACCACTTTGAATAGTTTCTTATCAGTATCCATAACACAATAGATAACACATTATATACCTAGTCTGCATCATGTTACTTCCTGAATATACAATCATATGTATTTGTTTTCCCGCACTATCTGTAAGTGCGTCTATCCATAAAATAATGTTGAATTGGAAAATTCTATACTTGATGAGGCATGAAATTGATGTTTTCCAATTCTATCTGTCTCTAGGGTTCCTTACCTCAAAAGGAAAAAACGGAACCTTTATAGGATCACTTCGTTATCCGTCCGTCCGTCTGTCAAGACCCTTTTTCTCAGAATCGCATGGAGGTATCAAGTTGAAATTAAAATCAAATAAACAGGTATGCAAGCCCTAGCTGTGAATAAAATAGAACGTCTAAGTTACCGCAATCAAAAGATACGACCGTTTAAAAATATTGCCGCATATTTTGACACTCGCAGGGGAATCAAAACCTATAGGATACTTCCCGTTGACCTAGAACCGCGAAATTTGGCAAGAAGCAAGTTCTTCCAGCACAAGTAAAGGAACAACTCCGAAAATCGTTTTTTTGTAGTCTTATCACATAAAAATATATATCTTTGCAATTTCAAACTTAGGCGATTGTCACACTGCCACGCATCACGCTGCATGTGGCCTGTCAACGTGTCTGAATGAACGCGTAAAGGAACAACTCCGAAAATCGTTTTTTTGTAGTCTTATCACATAAAAATATATATCTTTGCAATTTCAAACTTAGGCGATTGTCACACTGCCACGCATCACGCTGCATGTGGCCTGTCAACGTGTCTGAATGAACGCGCGTGGATGCATTTTCTGTGTGTTGGACTGTGCGTGTTTTCTATGCAAACGGAGATACTTACAAGCAACGAAAGAACACGCACTCCTGCACCCCCCGCTGCATGATTCGTGGCAGTGTGATAATCGCCTTACATTTGCCGCTGGAGAATTGACCGAGACGAATATCTCGATGTGTGTGAAAACATGTTTTTCAACTAAAAGTTGTTTTTGGGATAAATCCATCCCAACTATGGAACCCTTTTTTTTTTGTGGGTGGGAAAGCATCAAATAACTTCTCCCGCTCTGGGTAGAGCGGGAGGGCGTGTCAGACTCTTACTAACTAAAAACCCACCCGTGTTCCTTCAGTTGCCTGTGCCAGGGGCCACGGTATACCTATCGGACTTTCCCGCAACCCTGGCAGGCATCGGCCCTAGCGGACCCTGTCACTGATGCTGACATCTCTTTGAGGCGCGCGTGGAACACGACGCGCCATCGACCCGGGCCTGGTCCTTATCGAACGGCGAGCTGCCCATTGCTCGCCGTACGCAAGCCCGCACCTACGGTGGCCGGGAATTAGCTTGCGATTCCCGACGCCCAGGGCGTCTCCTGCGGCGGCTAGGGGCGTGAGGGCGCGAATTTTGCCTCTCCCTCACGCGTTCCGCCTCAACTATGGAACCCTTCAATGTGTGTGGTCGCACTCGCACATGAACGTTTTTTTTTCTCTATTATCATATTTATCATATTCATCCGCCTAGCCTTTTCCCTATGTCGGGGTCGGCTTGTAATTCTTGGATTCTTGTAAGGTTTTGGTAAATTAATGTCTTTGTTGAAATTAGATGCTAACCTGAATTATTCTCTTAGCACGAAAATAATAATTGACTGACCGGTTGATGCAGTTGGTAGCGACCCTGCCTTCTGAGCCGCTGGTCCCGGGTTCGATCCCCGGACAAGTCAAACATTTGTGTGCATGAACATGTCTGTTTGACCTGTGTCTGGGTGTGTATATGGTTATAAGTATGTATATCAGGCATCAGGTTACCGTAGTACAGGTTCTCCTAGTTCGGGACCTGAAGACGCTTGTGTGGATGTTGTCTCATATTATATTATTATAAATAGCTATGAAACTGAATGTGCCAAGTCTAGCTATATTTTTGTATACTAAACCAATTTTTTTTTTGTTGCAGTGTGGCCCCCAAATCTGTTGCAAGCCCAATAGTGGTCAACAAACCTGTTTTACCACATAATGGTGAGTATTTTAAATATACGTCATTACTTTTATTTAAAATCAGTTTGTATACAAATTAAATGCTGTTCGTTTGTTAAGCACATCATTTAAGAACGGCTGGACCGATTTGGCTATTTTTTGTTTAAAAATGTTTGTAATGGTCCGAATTAGGTTTAAAATTCGGGTAAAAACTGAACATCCATTTTTACTTGTGATGTTTGTATAAATAATTGATTTTTGGGCAAAACAATGTCTGTCGGGTCAACTAGTCTCAAACAATTTATATTTCATTTCCACTTAGTCAACTGTCTACCTTAGTGTTATGTATTCTATGTTGATTTTTGAAGGACAATTTAATTGTGGTATAAAAAGGTACTAAAAAGTTCTGGTTGCAATGGAATTTGAACTTTGTTATTTAATACATTGAGTTTGTTATTTCAAAGCTCGATAATTATCCTAAATTTTAAATTCAAATTTAGATTTACCCTTACTTCTTGAAACGGTCATCTAAATTGTTGTGACTTAAAAAATTCAACCAATCATGGGTCTTCACTACAGAATTATTTGAATTGACTTTGTGAAACTATGTCAATTTCTCATTGTATTCAAAATGAATTTTGTTAAATGTCTTGTTTCAGCAATTCTTGCCTCCAACAATCAAATGAAGCCGTCGTATTGCCAAGAGTGAGTATTTTACTGTTTTAAACCTACTTTATTCAGCCAAAGCTTGCCCGCGACATTGGCTGCGTGTATTTTGTGTATCTGTAGCGGTATCTAATCTACATCGCCACATGCGAGCTGCGCGTCATACTGACGTCACGCAAATCCTGCATCGCGCAAGCAGATTTTACCGCGCGAATACCTAGCATATAAACAACTTCCCAACATTAATCATCGGGCAGTTGCCCACTAGACACGACAACCGTCTGGTCGGAGGATCCTCCCTTTTCTATGGAGGTATGAGCGAGCTTTTTAGGGCTGTTCCTCTTGCCTCTATACATATGTATATCTTATTTTTTTATACAAATATCTATCTATCCAGAATGAAAAGTAGCCCATGTCCTTCTCCAGGTCCCAGGCTGCCTATCTGTCAAATGTCATAACGACTAGTTTAGTGGATTAGACGTGAAAAGGCAACAGATGGACATGGCAACTAGCTTCATATTTCGGACTGACTGACCACTTGACAATTCAAAAGTGCCTGTAAATGGTTTAATTGAAATAAATGCTTTGAGTTTTGAGTTTTTCATCCTTACTTTTGCATTTATAATATTAAAAGTATGGTTAACTCCTAAATGGCAGAGAACAGTGAATTTGTCAGCGCATACTTCAATTTCTTCAGATACAAGCTATTGTAGTTGCCTATGTATATTTTATTTGTTATTTGCAGTAAGTAATATAAGACTCTGTAATAAAAAAATAGCTTGCGATGGATATAAATGTAACCTATCCATTTCAATGACTTTTTTATCTTCAAATATGCAAAGTTCTGGATGCATTCAGCTGGTTTTAATTTAACTGTCTAAATAAGCAAGACCATTTGTAAGAAAAATTAAATATACGTGACGACTTGAGGACCTCTTCTTTTTTTTCGCCGGTTAAAAAGCAAGCCAAGCCATTTCAAATGTAAACAAAAACACATTTCAGAGATAATGTATGTCGGTCAGCTCTGAAGGCCGCTTGCACATAACATAAATATAGAATTTGGCAACATCCGTAATTCGTGCACGGTTTATATTGTTCGAGACGTAACAAGAAATTCGGGATAAACATCGAATTTTTGTAATTTCGATCATGCTATTTTTAAGTCGAACAAAATAAGCAGACAAAAACAAGCAACCGAAAAACATCACTGTTTCTGGGGCAGCCGGGTGAAAAACATCACTGTTTCTGGGTCAGCCGGGTGAAAAACATCACTATTTCTGGGGTCAGCCGGGTGAAAAACATCACTGTTTCTGGGTCAGCCGGGTGAAAAACATCACTGTTTCTGGGGTCCGCCGGGTGAAAAACATCACTGTTTCTGGGGTCCGCCGGGTGAAAAACATCACTGTTTCTGGGGTCAGCCGGGTGAAAAACATCACTGTTTCTGGGTCAGCCGGGTGAAAAACATCACTGTTTCTGGGTCAGCCGGGTGAAAAACATTAGAACATCAGTTTCTGGGGCAGCCGGGTGATGGATGGATTGTTTGAGGAATGGTATGAAAGAGAAGAGGGAGTAAATGGTCCGCCTCAGTGCATTTGTGTGCTTAGAGAATTAAATAAATGATAGCGTGACGGTTGACAGGGGAGAATGGACGAAGAAAACGTGGTTCACCGACCACAAGTAATGTGGGACCAGGGGCCTACTCCCTGAGCACCAAGTCTGTTGTTTCGGCTGAAGTTATGGACGTTTCCTACTTCGTACCACTTACGGAGATAAGATTAGTCCGGGGCCCGAACTAAAAATTAATGACAAACGGTCTTATTACAAAACAAGGTTTTTCTTTTGACATGGTTTAAACCATCGAGCCTGTTTTTGAAGTAAGAACCTAACATAAATCGAAATACAGTTACTTTTACAAAACTGACAACTTAGTCCGGTCTTAGATTGTCAATTTTGTATTAAGAACTTTACTAAAGTCGGCATAAAGTTGCAAATACAAAAACTGAGTCGAAGGTTTAGACTCGGGCTAAAGTTAGATCGTGTTTTGTAATAAGACCGAATCCGTCTTATTACAAAACACGATCTAACTTTAGCCCCAACCTACACATTCGATTTAGTTTTTGTATTTGGAACTTTATGCCGACTTTAGTAAAGTTCTTAATACAAAATTGACAATCTAAGACCGGACTAAGTTGACAGTTTTGTAAAAGGAACTGTATTTCGATTTCAGTTATGTTCTTATTTCAAAAACAGGCTCGATGGTTTAAACCATGTCAAAAGAAAAACCTTGTTTTGTAATAAGGCCGAATATGTTTAGACAGTTTTCCTTACTCCCGATGTGTTTTTGCCCGTCCGGAAAAGTTAATTAATCGGGGATAGGGTTCACAATTAAGAATCGAACGACTTTCGGTTGGGCCCGTGTCCTCGTTGACGGACAGTCAAAGTCAAAGCATTTATTTCAAATAGGCACTTAAACTTAGAGACTTAGATAGACTTGAGAGAGTAGGCCCCTAGGACAGGAAGTGATGAGAATGAGACATAATAGTTTTGCTACTTTAGTCTTTAAGGCACATCAATTCTGCTACCCAGCAGAATTGATGTGCCTTAAAGAGACCGACACTTTAGCATGCATACGTTGTACATACATAATATTAACCCACTCCAACCAAACGCCATTGGTGCGTTCAATATGTCTGTTACCAAAAAAATATTTAGAAATACACAAAAAGAAAAGAATGCAGACTCAATAGGGAACTTAGAAAAAAAGGAAAAAAAGAAACGTCGCGTTTTTTTTTTTTTTATTAATTAAATAAGGAATGTTTATTTATCCGAAGTAACACATAGACACAGTTTGAGCATAGTGGTGGATACTAAAATGATACATAATTGTTTAGAATAAGAATATAGTAGATTATTAAACAAGGGGATAAAGCAGTGTCTTCTGTCGCGGGTGACGATTTAAATCGCGAGCGTAATGAAGGAGTCGAGGTTTACTCCCGAGCGTAGCGAGGGTGTTAAAAAATTAAATCACGAGCGATGCGAGGGATTTAAGACGAGTCCTGAGTGTAGCGAGGGATTTAAGTTCACCCAAGACTAAGACAGCTTTATCACTTACTACTTTTCGTACCATTTGCAAAAAAATTAACACAATAATAATATGAAATAAGCATTTATTAAAAATAATGACAATTAAACGTATTTTTAGAACATTAACTTATTTATAAAAATAATTTAAAATAAACTTAACGTTTATGTATTTGAAGAAAACAAAAACGCGGCAAATTCCTAGACTAATATTTTTTGTCGGAAAAGCAAAGGCATCAAGCTCATACGGCCTCGTCGGTTTTCGTAATTTTATTTAATAATCATAATGCATAATAAATGCGTATTCCTTTTTCAAAAAGATGTATAATGCTTTATATACAAACTCAATGGTGTAACACACATGTAGTTCAGTATAAATTTCGGTAAGTATTCCAAATTTAAATCACATTCTCCCCCTAGAGGATGAATGAAATTCAGTACAATTTTCTTTCCCTGTTTTTAACAGATTAAAAATTACTATTGTTATGTTCGCTTTTTGTGGCATAGAATGTAACTTTTTTGAGCAAGTGGTACGAAAAGAATAATTTATTTGCAGACTAATGTTAAGAGGCTACAAAAATCTATACAAGGTGTAACATAATAAATAATTGACTACTGAATCGATTTCAGTAACTATTAATATAGGTTTTTTTTAAATTTTATGTATTTTGGAATACTGGCCGCCTATTGAGCCAAAGAAAATTAAATCTTATTTCTAGGCAATAAGACTCAATTTCAAATGCATAAAGTAATGCTAGGGTCAACACGATTTTCTTAATAATAATAAGTAGCTTTCAAAAAAAATATTGTTTTGGTCATTGTATTATGCTTTTGACATGTTGTATAGGGTCAAATTAAATTAGCTGGCGAAACTCCTTAGATTTGATGGGTATCGATAACTAAACACGACAAAAAAATTGGAGTCACAACCGCTGCATGGTGGTATTGTTACTTGAAGTATAAGTTCACGTCTGTGAAGTTACACAAATTATTTCAAGTGATTACACTACCTGCGTTTGAAAAAAAACTCGTTAAATTAATTAATTTTTTATTTGATCATGATATCGATACCCATTAAATTTGCGGAGTTTCGCTAGCTAATTCAATGTGACCCTGTGTAAACAAAATATAAACCCTGTCTCTTAAACTAGGAGGCCTGTATATTAAGAGACAGTGTCCGCCAGATGGTTGCGTAAATTGATTTGTACCCTTAAAGAGTTAAATAGTTTTGATATATCTAATTCTGTCTAACGTATAATGTTTGTTGTTCAGAACAAACGACGTGAAAGTGAACTCGCCGCCGTGCCACTCGCCCGGCGCGATACTGCCCGACCTGCCGCAACCCGCCGAGGATCCTGAAAAGGTAAGAATCAAGATATTATCATCAAAATGGCCTAGACATAATTATGACATCTACTAACCCGCACTGGGCCCGCGTGGATTACCGCCCACTCCCTCTCGCGGAGAGGAGGCCTGTGTCCCAGCAGTGAGAGCGCTATAGGCTAATAAATGCTTGTAATATTTCCAGTCAAAACTATGTATGTAGAATGTGTATTGCTGTGCACAGGACAGCAACACAATTTTCAATATGTCACTATTGCGGCCGTCATTAACAAACTATACTGCGTTCGCGATTTAGTTTCCAAACATGTAAACAGAGTTTTTGGAAACATAACTATTAAAGTCATTTTTCCAAAATCTCTGTTTACATGTTTGCACTACACCCACATGAAGTTCAGTTTGCACTATAACTTCAAACATTTTTATGGCTTTCAATATTGCTATTCATTCTGAAATCAACTTTATTTACACCCTCATCAAGTTGATATTCAATTTTAGAAATAAGATTATTAATAGGTACCTTTCATCCCAAAACTGGATCCCACTAACTTTTTGTTGCACTGACATCACTATCTGTAAAGCAAACAACACTCGAAATTGCAACCACCTAAGAAAACGATTGGGTTAGACAAGATTAAGTTCTGGCGCACCTTGATCAGTCAGCCTTCGACCTTCTTGCTGGCTGGCTTCTCACATAGTCCGCGTTGATACGGGATAAGATGATTAACGTTACTTTGTTGCTGCAGAACTCGGGGCTGTCAAAGGAGGCGACGTCATCGGAGACTCAGGCGTGGTTGGCGCGCCAACGCTTCGCCCACCACGCTGCCACGTTCACTAACTTCTCCGGCGCTGATCTGCTAAGGTTGGTATCTCGTTGAAAAATCCTAAAAAACAATTGAACTTACAAATAAATAAAAGTTCATTAAGAATATTTATTTGAACACTTATTTCAAAAGGTGAATAGGTACTAAGAAATGTACTAAAAATGGTCATTCAAAATGCTAAATGATTAGAGAACCCTAAAGATGATTTTCAAAGACCTGTTCAATGATACCCCACTTAATATAAACTTTTTTTTTTGTTTTTCACAATATGGTGTCTGGTTGTCGCCATATTGAATTTTGATTACTTTCATGTATTTAATGAGACTCACAAGATTAAGACAAATCGATTGACGAAAGAAACATCAAAATCGACCCACGCGTTTGGTCTCTAGAGCGCCCTAAACAAACAAACATACATACAAATATAGGCTGATAAATACCTCCTTTGCGTAGCTCGTTCGGGTGAAAAGTTAAATAGAAAAGCAATATCGTTTTATAAATCTGTTCTTGATCAATTATTAAGGGCGTATCAAAAACACCGTTTATCCAAAAAGCCAGGGAATAAAACTTAGTTGTACCAACAGATTATTTGTCAAAAAAATATTTTTCATTGTATTTGTTTTAACTTAAATATCTAGTTATACATAATATAAAACTAAGTCGCGTTTCGTGAAGACTGTCCGTGTGATCGCTTAGTTCTCGTAACATGCACAATAGATTTTGTTGCGGTTTTCACCATCATTTATATAATTTTAAGAGTATAATACAAAAATATTTCACTTAGATTTACCACAGAAATCTTGATATGTTGACATGTCCCTTGCAAAGCAGGTACATATATTTATATTTATTAATGTTATATTTTTTCTGTTTGTGTACCAGGTTATCCCGCGATGACATCATTCAGATCTGCGGCCTGGCAGACGGCATTCGTCTTTTCAACGCTCTGCATGCCAAGTAAGTACTTACTTTATACAAAACGAATATAGTATTATATTTTAAAAATGAGATAATCCAAATCCTCCATCAAACGCCGGATACTCAGCTAACTAAGTACTGCTAGTTTAGTCATACGTTCATAGTCATACATCATCATCACACACATTTACAGCACTCACACCGCACAGATACACGCACCCACACACTATAAATACTATTAATAATTACGTCACTCTCTGTATTTCTTATTTTCTGTGAAATTCGTAATTGGCGTAATGTTTGGAATAATAATTTTGTTAATTTTACTGTCAGCTGTGAAGCTACCTTATACACAATAAATAAATAAGATTACCTAGTAATTTTTTCAGTTTAGTTTCTGATTCATCGAGTCGTATGCTCTGCTAGCTCTGAATTACACCTTATAGAAAAGGATGGTTATTTATTTAATATTAGTTAGTACTTACAATATATTTTTTATTTCACAGACGCATCGAGCCCCGTCTCACAGTGTACGTCTGTCCTGCCGGCAGTAACATATACAGCGCGCTCTATCTACATGCTTGCAGGGCGCACGAGCTGTTGCACAAGCTGAACTCACTAGTGCATGCTTCCAAGGTAAATATACCATCATATTACCCCATCACGGACCACTGCACAGTGTGGGATTATGACAATCTAGCTGGACAAAATTATTTTGTCCCATATTTACGTGTTATTAGGTGGTAAAATATAAATGAAAAAAAAAAAAAAAAAAGATTGGTAGTTTTAGACGTATAATTTAACAACAGAACATTGTTTCCACAACAAGGTATACATCAAAATGAATACTTATAACAGTAAATACAATAAAAAAGTTATACAAAGTTTATTACACTTAATTCTTAATTAAGAATTAATTAAGAAGCTTCGTCAGATTCTTCAAACCTTTCATCAGAGTCTCCAGATTCTGATTCAGATTCATGAGAATCACTATCTGTTTCGTCTTCTGTCATCCCAAGTTCAATACTTGGAATCCTTATTTCTAATAGGGCATTTACCTCGGGTTTAATATTACCACGTTTTGTTTTTGGAGTCGCACGCAAACTAGCGATATACGGATCCGATGAAATTAACAATCTATTTAATAAATCACGATTTGTGTTAATTCTCGAAGATTTTCTTGTAAAAAGTTCCCTGAATTTCCTATTGTGCTTATTTCGAGCCTCTTGAGCTTCTTCAGACATTTGACCTATTGGTAAAATGCATGCAGAAATTATATCTTTTCCGTGAAATAAAATTTTATGTACGCTTACTGGCATTGGGTACCACGAATACTCCTTAAAATATAATTCTCTTGTGGCATTGGCGAAGTCATGGAATTTGTCAATATTTATGTGATACCCGCTATTTATGGTCTCTAATATGACATGGAAGCGTTTGATAAGCTCAACATTTACACCAGTTATTTCTGCTGACTTTTCAGCATTTCGGAAAAACTTACGAGCTGTATTACCATCATTCGTGTTTCCGGTTTGTTGTTTTGGCATATCTACTAAAAGACCCAATTCGCTTCTAAACTTTTCTTGTAAGAACTTCTTTTTTTCAGCCACTTTGGTTTTATTTTCGGTTCCCCTAGCCTGCCATGTTTTTATTTCCAGACGGTAAGATATGTGCAAGATGCATTCAAATAACCTAATCCAAGAATGCAGAGGTGATATACCCAGAGACAGAAATTCAGTTCTTACCGTCTTTTCTAAAATGTGTTCTTCATTATTCATTTCACTGGGTTTGGCACCACATATGTAGCATGTTTGTGTGGATGTACATGAAGATACTGCATTACAAATTTTTCCGTCTATCATACAGAATATCAGTGTTGGCTTTACTAACACTTCCATGTCATTTACAATAATTTTAGTAGGTATCAGTGATCTAGCTTGTTCTTTGATTTTGTCAACTTCGCTCACAATAATAGTTGGAGTTTCTTTGGCAAATACAAACTTTATGGGTCGACAATATCTAGTTGATGATGTCGAAAGGTTTTGCCAAACAATTTGTTTACCACTTTGGCCATTCATTGCATACATTTGTATTGGCACCATTGAAATGCTGAACAAACTTTCATCACTAGAGTGTGATTCGGAAAATTTTTGTTTGTAGCGATTTTGTTCTGCTCCATCACAACCCCATTTAACAACAATATCTAAATTTCTTAACTCTTTTATCGCTTTCAGGACCTCTTCTTGCACTTTGCATAATCTTAATATTGTGTGATCCATTAAAGATTGAAGTTTAACTTCGGCATGTGTTTCTGAAACATCAATTTCACTTGGATAACACAATTGTTTTGCCGTTTTCACTCTGTAGTATGGTGGATACAGATTTCTGTTAATCACTTTTGATTGCTCTCGTATGATACCATATTGGTGTGTCGACAGATTTGCATCAACGATTAATGCCAAAGCTTGGTCATTCGAAAGCCCACTTCGCTTTGGGTTTATTAAACACCTCCGTGCTTTTTTTATTTCCGTTCCTCTTCGGGGTGAAAACAGGGAAAGCTCCTTAAAAATAGCTGCTGAGTCCCTTTTTCCTGATTGGCGAAGCTGTTTTTCGTTTGCCATCGATATCTCGTCTGGACACGTAGTTTCAAGAAGATGACGAATTCGCCGTTTCTTTGTTTTTTCACTGGATAATTCAAAGACTTTCGGTGGTCTTCCGGCACGTTTACTTGTTCCAGGTAGTGAAACATCAACGTTAGTTTCACTGACAATACCCGTAAATGATATGGTCGCTTCCAACCATGAAGAATTCGTTTTCAGAAAGCGTTCTCGATGTCTTCCTGATTTCGACCATCTTTCGTCAATCTTTTGACTAACTCTACTAATTGTTGCTTTTAAACTCTTCAAAATATCATCCGTAACGGACTGGACACTAAGTTCTTGTAAAATATAATGCAACAAAGCATCTTGTCTTGATTCTTTGGCGTTAGCAAACCAAACATCAAAAAACGAACGACGAGAAATATGCGAAGTCATACTGAAAATAAGAAAATGTTGTATGAGTGTCGCAAACTTTCGCAAGCAAATGAACATTTTTCTTGTAGTATATGAATATACCTTTCAGAAAAATATACCCAATGCACAGGGAAATGCAGGGAAACAAACTAAAACCCTCGATAAAACTCAAAAAGTTCTGTTTGTGATTAAATAAAAACCTTACTCTGTTAATTTAATATTTATGATTAAACTAATATATATACTAACAAAATAATATATCAAAATTTACCTTGAAAGTCCCACAAAAACGATAACAACACAAAATCACCACTAGCACACAGAAACACAGCGTATTCATCGAGCAAACTCAAACGAATGAAACGGTTGCAGCGAGCGGTCGGTCGGCGTGGCTCAGGTAGCCGGCCGTCCCGACCTTTTTTTACCTACTATTGTTTCGCGTGAATTCCTAGAAAATGTACTAAATTATAGTATAACTTGTTAGCTTTGAATTTACTCCATAAAAGGATCATTTAAGACATGATCTAAATTGACTTTTGTCCTTCTAGATTCTCAAAATATCATACTGTGCACTGCTTAGCACAATCGGCTTGCAATGACCCCAGTGCTGAGACACACAGGCCTCCTCTCTGTGAGAGGGAGTGAGTCCAGTGCGGATTGGTGAGTTACATGCCATCGATTTTCGATGTGAAACATCTATAGGCGCGTCAGCGTGGGGAGTTCGAGTAGCTGATGCGTGGTGATCGCGAAGCGTAACGTTACACAAGCGCTACAATTATGGATAGCGCCATCTATGCTTACGATTGCAAACTACTGGTTCGTAGAATGATGTTGATAAATCCCTACCGTCCAACGGGGTGAATAGGGATGCAGGGGTGAATAGTCACGAAACTTTAAAAGGGATTTTAACCTTGAATTAATATAGTTTGATGCCAACAAGGGCACTTAATCGTTAATTATATTACAGTGAACACATTAGGAGTCCTTTTTGGCAATAAACTATATTAATTCAAGGTTAAATACCCTTTTAAAATTTCGTCTCTATTCACCCCTGCATCCCTATTCACCCCGTTTGACCGTTACAGTGTTAACAGATATCGTTGTCGAACGAAAACTCACAGAGAATAGTTTCGATGTTTCACATCTGCCAGGTGTCCCGCGACAGCAATATTTTTTTTTTCACTTATAGATCCAAGTGAAATTGACTTCACTGACTTCACTGGTTATTGAGAAAACGTGAGATCATAACGAGCATAATATGGTTACCCTACGTTTCATTTCAACCTCTAGAATGTTTACCAGAGAAACTTCATTCACAATGTACAAACTAATAATATATTTTTATTAAATCCACTATCTTCTTTGTCCTCAGGAATGCGAGACAGTGCTTGTTTCAGGCCCGAACGGCGCTCGCGTTCGTCTTACGGACGACCTCGTCCGACACATGCCCGACAACTCGACCTACAGGCTCGAGAGAGTTGACGACTGCAGCGCGTTGCTTCTCTGCGCTACCAACACTAATTAGGAGGGTGGAACGATGGAGAGATGCACAGAGCATGGAGACGTCTCGGCGGTAGAAAAAATTAAATAAATTTGTTGCAGATAAAGATAGTATTTTCAACACTCATACAAACAAACCGTGTTGGTGAGTGTCACCGTATTGTTATAGAAACTAACGGCCCCTGCCAATGCCTGTGATAGCCGAATTTGCGCTCAGTTGCGCCAAATTCGAGCACGAATATTATTAGTAAAGGCGCCTCTAGTCGCTGCCGGTGTGGTCATTCCATGCTTTGTGGATAGATGGATACTACTCGACAATATACATTTCAATTCAAACCTTAGAATTATGATAAAATTGGAACGGTAATGGCATATAGAAAACTTTTATATCTCTCTATAGCAAGTTAATTAATCAATTCAATGAATAGTTGCTGTTCAATTTTTCACTTCAAATTCTTTTGTTGAGTAGGAAGAATTAATGTGTTTGGACTAAAGTAAAGGGTGATGACAATGTGTAAAAATTAAATAATATAATTTGGTTTTGGCTCACCACTGAGTACAGGTCATAACAGTGTTACCACATTAGCCAAACGGGTGACCAGTTATTAAAAATGAGAATTTTTACTACCTTAATAGTAGTTTATGAAACTGTTTCATAATGAGGTATTAAAACACGAGTGTTTTAATACCTAGTTATGTGCAGTTTCCTACACTACTTTATCTACTCTCATACCTTAGGATTGAACCTACTAAATAAAAGATTAAAGTTTCCTACGAAATTCAGTAGAACAAAATGTGTGAATGGTGCCAAAACCCAGCACATCACCGCGCATGCGCTAAAGCGGGTGCTGCCACAGACAAGTAAAAATTGAAATGGAAACTTTTTTGTAATGCTATAAAAATGGCGCGCCCCGCATATGCGTTCCATTTGAAGAAAAAAAAATGATGACAATTTCTTGGTGATATTAACTTCTTGGATTTGCCCTGTATCATATTGGTAAAAAAATTGTTTTATAACATTATTTTGTTAGAGAAAATGTGTTATAATTATGATTCTATTTTAAAATGTCGATATTGTTTATAAAGTATGCCAATAAAAACTCGTTTTGAAGTATATCATTCGAATTTTAAGATATGAGAGTAGATAAAAGGAATTTAAACCAGGATTTGAAATGTGAACAATAGACTTATGTGCGTTTTATGTTGAAAGAATCGACGATTTATAGTGAATCGCTTATTATTAGACTTGTTTCAATATTAACACGTTGCGGGACACTAAACGCGCCCAGACGTAAAAACAAAAAAACTTCTGTCTCGTTCAGAGTTCTTCAACATACTAAACCCACGAATTCATTGGCAAAAGTTGAGAAACAGATGTGCAACCTGGGTCACAAGCCTCCTCTCTGGGAGAGAGTGGGCTATAATCTACCACCCAGGCTCAGTGCGGGTTCGTTTAATGGATGTTAGAAGTTTTCGAATTTTTGGTTTTAGGATATGGGCGTTGCCTTAAGATGTTGCCAGCAACACTGCAACATTCCATGTTCTCATGAACAAGTTTATCGTAACACGAAACATTAGGGCTGCTGAAGCAATGTTGCAAACTTTGTCTCCCAATGAATACGCGGCTTAAATCAGCCTATTCACGAAGCAACTCATGACAGTGATCTGCTTGTTCGATAGTGAATAGGCCACTTGACTAAACAATTTTTTATGCAAGGATTTGACAAAAAACTTGTCAACAATAAAATTATATAAGCAAGGATTTGACCAAAAAAAAGGTTTGCTTAAAGTTACTTAGAACTTTAACTGTAGTACCAAAAAAAAAAGGCTCAAAAGATTTGGTTTGCTATGAAAGCGGTGAACGGTCACACAATAACGACTGTCCAAATACAGATCATTTTTTGATACATTAATGTCAAAAACTGAATTGAACTTGTGAAAATGACCGATTTTCATGACGGCCGTTATAATGTGACGGAACCGCTGTCCTAGGAAACCAAAGCTTTAGAAATAAAAGTAAGGAATAAAAAGGAATGATGTTTCGAATGCAGAAAGAGGCCATGGAGTATTTCTTGTCATTAATTTTCACCTCATTAATCATTCTTAATCAAAAACCTAGATTATGAACCCAGTACCCAGCAGTAAATATGACAGATCGAACTTTAGAAAAACTTCGAATTTGTAGACTGTCGTCTTCTAAATCGATGTGTCACACGGGTACTGTAATTCTATATAATATATGTGTAGTGTTTTTTCACCGAACTATGCTTAGTTTTAAATACTCGTTTATTATTAGATAAGTATTTTTACAATAATGTAAACTAACTATTCGAATTCGAAAACTAAAAAAAAGGGCTTATGACCACACAATAGCAGTGAAAACTTACGACTGGAGCCGAGTATCTGCGATTCAGCGTCACCGGCCCGAGCGTGACGGTTCAGTATCGTTCACTATTCCGAAAGAACGCGAAGTGCGTCTAAAAAATATACCAATATTGTCGTGAAGGATCTCCAAATGGCAATATGGTTTTAAGTACAATATGACTCAAATAAATCTTTAAAATAATTAGTTTACACTTGTGAAATTGGTTAAGTTAATAATTCCGTATTATAAATTCGTGCAGATTGCACCTTAGTTTATTTAGCTGGCGGTTGACCTATATCATTTTAACGTAATGTAACATCTTTGAAACATTTCTATATGCCTAACTAGCAACCCACCTCTGCTTCGCACGGCTGCATTCTACTGATGTGGCGACATGTCAAAATATCGAGATTTCTGTCCTTGTGCGAATGTAACATTACTACAATACTATAAGGTCAGGCGCCAGGTAAGATAGCCGCGGCTGGTATGTGTTGATTATTGTTTAGTAGTGAGCGAGACCCTAAACTTCTCAGTGGAATAATATCACGTATGTTTTAGGAAGAAGGGTTAAGCATAGGTGTACCTATAATACGCCCACATGTCGCGTTTCTTGTAATAGGGTGCGAGTCTAATCAATTTAATAATATGACAACTTGCTTCTGTAAAATACTGATTTTATACTCAAAATGTTACCCTGCCATATTCCAAATTAATGTGCAATATTAAATTTAAATTCAGGTCTCGCCACAAGACGGATGTCGTAAAATAAAGGCAGCTACACACCATATTATGTTAATTAGCTTTAATTCGGTTGTTATGTAATCACAGATTATAATTATTGTTATTTAGATACGTCTAATATAGCGCCTCACGGCGACCTGCATGTTTATTATAAATAAATGATATTTTTATTTCAAATAAGTTTCAAGTTTATATTCAAATCGAGAAAATAATTACTGACCTGTACCTTTTTAAGGCTAATTAATTAGTTTAATTACCCTTGAAGTTACTAATCAGGTACCAGGAAGGTAGGCCGCCTGTTGACTACCTGACAACATAACAATACAGTTTAATGTCTTTTACCCTTTCAAAGGGTAAATGACATTAAACTTAGGGGTAAGTCAGGTTTATAGTTTTCAGAAGAAAGTATTCTATCCTAATCTAAAAGAAAAATAAATTTATTTTTCTTTTAATCTTAATTGGGGACAATACTACTTACATCATCATAACATCACGCCTGTACGCCCTCCCTGAAGGCTATGGCAGAGATGTATAGTAGATACACCTACAACTTGAAACTTGTTTAAAAACTGGTGCCTTAAAAAGTGCCTGAACACGACCTCTGAGGTTGGCGCTGTTGCTTCACGAAGTATTATGTTAACAAATATTTTATAAGATTTTATAATTATAATATAGTGTTGGAATAAGATATTGGTGCCGATTCTCTTGTCACAAAATTCTCTAAACTAGACTAAAAATCACCAAAATTTAGTTTATTCCTGTCAAACGACGATTTCCCATTCTGAAATTGACTAAAGTGACACAACTTAACTATATTTTAGTTTGACAGCACTAAGATGGCACTGAGATTATAATTTAGTGAAAATGGCAATTTTGCTATTCTGAATTTTACGTTTTTCACCAAAAATTTTGATTGTCTTAACTAAATCTGACTATTTTTAATCGCGATTAAAAAGGTGTGGAATAAAATTAGTTGTCATGAACTAAAATTCACACCAACACCTCGACTTCAGATGCAAAAACGGTACTGTATCTTTTTTTTCCTTTTCTTTTGCTTATATCTCGAAAACGGTGTGTCGTATCGCAAAAATAATGAAAATTTCGACCCCCTTTGCAACCCGTAAACCTATTAAACTCAACGTGTTGGTAATATTTTTTTATATTTTCCATACAAAAAGTAAAAAATTCCATACAATACAAGTCGAGGCCACACATAATTCGCGCCTACGGCTCTAAAAAAAGATCACGTGGTACGGCAAACAAGTACCACGTGGAGTCGCAATAATTGTCAAATTTGATTTTAGATGTGTCAAAATTATTTTTAAATTTAGAGATTTTATTTTGCAGAATAGCGTTAAGATTCTCATAGCCAAAAGTAAGGAATTTTAGTGATAGTTTAGTTAGTTTAGTTCGGTGTACAACAGAATCGGCACCATTATGTTGCATGATTTAGGTTAGTCAATGTATGAAGTATATAGTCAATAAATGTATAAAAAGACGCATTTTTGAGTTTCTTTTTTATATACAAATCTTTTTAAATGCCAAGTTGTGTAGAGATGTGGACGGCGTGACGACGAACAAACATTAAGCTACAATTACGCGACGCAAGATTCTTGCCTGTGGCAAAGTTGAAGCAACAAATAACTCGCATCGTCAACTTATGGCATGCCACAGGCAATTAAATCGCACCATATAAATTAGGCTCTTGCTCTCTTCTGCAGCTCCATCGAAGGTGCGCGGGGGTATTGTGACCAACGGATGCAACTAAGGCTGACGGCGTTGTTGGCGGTGATGATGAGGTTGTGGATAACATTTAACGAATTGTGGAATGCAAATAAATTAATATGAATTTTCGTTCGAGGGCCCCTGTAGCCCGGGGCCCCGTATCAATGATACGGCGATAGCTACGCCTACGCCCCTGGAAATAATAAAATAAAACTAGAAAAATTGCTTATAAAATTTATTAAATATTACAAAAGGCACTGTAACTTAATACTGGTCCTATATAATATATAGCGTTTATTTGTGATGGTTAAGACATAACAGTTAGTTCAACAATGCAGTTATTGCTATTACCTATTATAAAACAGGCTAACATCTGAAGCGACATAAAAATATACAGTTTATATTGAGGAAATAATTTAAACAATGTTTCTTGATTTGCCCAGTAAGAGGTCATCTACATTTACCCCACTTAAGGTTTAACATTAACGCCATTAAAAGGCTAGATTAACTCCACTATGGGAGCTACTGTTACCCATTTAGCAGACTACATTTACCCCATTTGTAAGGCTACTTTTACCCTCATTATGAACAAATAAACTCCCAAGGGTCTGCCCCAATCCCAGTTATGATTAAATTTGACCCTATCAAGGGGTTAATACTAACCCAACCGATATTTAACTTGACCCCAGTCTCAAATGATTACAGAAACACTAGTGACTATGTATATTTGCTAATTCGAGTGCATATTTTTTACTAAGCTCGATGATTTTACAAAAATTTGCATGTTATGTTTGCAGGTATATTTTAATGAGTTCTTATTCTATTTAATCCAGAACCTGCTTCTTAATTATTGTCGTAAAAAAGTTAAAATGGAATGTTATACATAAAACAGTGCCTAATATTATGCGGGAGTGTTTACATGTATCATAGGTATTCATATTTAACTCATAAGTAATATATTTTAAAACTAAAAAGGTGTATTTACATGCTTCAGACCTGCCTTAGTAACCAGGTACTTTTTATTGATAATTTTTAGCAAAGTTATAACAATATTTCACGTTTTTTAGTATCGGACATATTTCTGGGTTCACAAGATAAATTTTAGGTTAACCATAGGCACTGGATCTTTTAGTACAACATTTTTGCAATAATAAATAATTTATAATTTTCAGATATTATGTAAAAAAAATATCTTTCATAATATTTTTAGGGCCAAACATTTGGGAGGAAAAATGTCCGATACTTTCTTAGACTGTAAAATATAAATACTTAATAAAAAGCAATGCCGTGGTCCCAGCAAATCGAGCCACCTTCGGTCATGAGAAATCAGCATCGTATTGTTGCTTAAGATTGGAATGAGATACACAACTTTCAAACAATAATCGCTGTGAGACTCAACTTTTTATGAATAAAAAGATTCAAAATAAAATATCGGAATGATCTTAATAAAAGTATTGATTTGTTAAGAAATAAAAATGGAATGGGTACAAAATGCTTACAGTATACAAAGACCACAAAACAGAATTGGTTTCGCTTAAATATTATAATTTAAAAGTAAAAATAAATATTTAAAACTGCTAAGATCTATGCCTAAGATAGTTGGGCCAGAATTTGAAATTGAAAAAGCAAGGAAGTAGTTTAAATACTTTTTAATATCAAGTTTTTAACGTTATTTTATTTCTAACAGTTATATAAAAGTTAAGGTCTCTATTCAGCAGTTATGGTGCAGCATTTACATAAGTTTTTTTATTTCAATTCAGTCACAATTCGACTCTAAAATATTCATGCATGTCGAAAATCTTAATTACACTTTTCATATTAACATGAAAATTAAAAAGTAGGGAGTTTCCTACTTGCACTACCCCTTAAAAAGAATTGTTGAGTATGATTTTGAATTATAGTAAGTAGCTTTTCAAAAGGTGGTGAAAATAATCCCTTGTTATATATTTTAAATCTTAATATTATAAATAAAATTCGCAAAAAAAAATGAATAAAATAAATTTCGCAAAAAAAAAAACGTATTATTTATACATAAAAATCTTTACATAGTAGTAATGCTAGTGGCAATTTATAAAAAGCTAAAATTCTTATCGCAAACATTGTATAAAATAATCAATGTTTCCAAATCTTTTTTTGACAAAATTGGTCCAGCCATGGTAAACATATTTTTGCGTAGTCGAGAAAAGTTAATTAAAATGGAAATAATTATTAAAATCTACAGGATGTAGAAATTAAGGTTAGAATTATATATTATACATCAATACGATATAAAAGTGCCAAAAAACTTGACTAATTTCAAGTAAAAACTTGGTATTGCTTTTTAATACAATTTTAAAAGTTTATAAAAAGTCAAATTCGTGAATACCAGTACCAAAGGCACATTCTTATTATTTTTTTCTTAGATTTAAAAAAAGCCTTACCTTATAATTGCAGTATATTTTTAAAACAGTATATTTACGGTTTTTAACGACTATGTAGAATTGCATGGGAAATTACTTTGTAGCGCATGGTTGCTATTTTCCTGTCAGTCACATGAGTACATGTCAAATGGGTACCTAATAATGTTTAAGAAGTTAGTGGTTGACGAATAACACCCATAGTGCTCTTATAGACAAGGGTCACGCGCCATCGGCAGAGGCCACCGCAGCCGTCGACTCTCGTCGGCGGGCGCCGGAGACGCGTCGGCGGCTGCAGTTGCCTCTGCCGATGGCAACGTGCTGCTTGTGTTTAATGAGCACTTACATTACAAAGGATTACTTGAAACAAACCTTCAACTACAGACTTATAAGTTAACCACTCTTTACTTAATAAAAACTTGGATGGGTTAATAAACAACCATAAGTTTTTTGCGGAATTACGGAAATTGTTTTTTTTTTCAATGCGGCATTGTATAAAAACCATATTTTTACTAGATCAGTAATTTAAAAAACTATACAGCATTTGATTACCCAGCAATCGGCTCAAACCTAAATGTAGTAAAGAACCTGCCTACAGTCCTTGCACAGTTATTTTACCTCCGGTTTTACAGTATTTTTATCTCACGAAGCGACGCGCGCTTTACTTGTGGTTACCAAGTGTACAAACACGCTGTGAAAGTGTGTGTGTGAGTGTAAGCGCAGGAGCTCTCAGTACCGCCCGAGACAGTGTGCTGACGCTACTCGTCTTCACGCACACATTCACAGCGTGATGTACACTCACTTGGTTATTAAAAGTAAAGCGCGCGTCGCTTAGTGAGATAAAAACACTATGCATCACAGTGATCGGTATTCTCGGTGCTATAAGGTCGCTGTCAGAGATGAAATAACACTACAGTCACGAGTCAAAATGTTCTCCTCAAGTGTTCATAGATATTTTATGGTTAATTTTCGAAACCATACTATTACGAAAAGGGTATTTTCTCAAAGTTGCAATTTATTATTTGACGAGAAAAACGCTTCTGAATTTTGCTTTACTGTAAGGTAATTATGTTCATGACTAAATAACAACCACAAACTACAAAGTAGCCATCACCTATTCTCGCACAACCAAGATCTTCTGAAGCTGGTGGATACCGGTCACTTCACGGACGGTCAGTTGTCATAATGCTGTGGCACTGCGTTTGACGGCGTCAGTTCCACGTAGTTGGCTGGCAGCATGCCGGTGCGGCCGGTGCGGAGTACCTGGCCTGTCATCCAGCCGGAGTCGATTGATGTCACGTTTGAGATTAGGTCGCCTTCGCGGAATGATACCTGGAAGGTGGGATAAGTAAAAGTTAGCTTTTGGATACGTCTCACGAATATACCCGGAGAGATGGGCAAAGATCATCACTCACTGGACGCCTGACGGAGGACATCGTCGTCGAGGTAGACCACGGAGAAGGTGGTGTGACGATCTGATAACGTTTGCAGGCCAACATGGCCAGAGAGGGCACAATACAGGGAGGTTTGGAAGGGAAAAGGGGTGATCTTTTCCCAGCAGTGGGACACAATACAGGTTAACAAAAGAAAAAAAAATTGACCCGTCGCGGGACGCCTGGCAGATGTGAAACATCGAAAACCATTATTTCAACTTATTTACTATACAAAATAGTATGTATAGTAAATAAGTATGAAAGAATGGTTTAATTAAAGAAAATAATTATGGCATAATCAAAAACCAAATATTCAGTTTTTTTTTAAAGAAATACATTGTTCGTTATTTAAAATATAGCGTGGCGACGCGTCGCCACGGCATGCGTCGCCACGCCAGCAATCGGTTTTACGTGCGGCTATAGACGTTTCACATTAAAAAAACAACCTTTTGAGTTATCATGGTCCACGTACCCTACTATTGGTCTAGTTTACCTATATCGTTTTCAGTTTAGTCATTCATACATACATAAACTTACGACTTCTTCCAATGGGGGTAGGCAGAAACTACAGAACGCCACCTGCTACGATCCTTAAATACTCATTTTGCATCGTTTATGTTCATAAATTTGATCATACACGCCTCTTGCGAGTACTACACACCTGACCTTTCGAGTTTTGTCCTAAGGGAGCTGAATCTATGATTTACATGAATATTTTTGTCAGCACGCTTGGCGCAGTGGTTAAGCGATTGACTGCTGCGCTGTGTCGCGGGTTGGGTTCCCGCACGGAACAAATATTTGTATGACCTACAGTAGTTGTTCCGGGTCTGGCTGTTCGTGTATGTGAGTTAAAATGTTTGTAAACGCACTCACAATACAGGAGAAATTCCAAGTGCGGAGCAAAGTAAAAAAAAAATGATAACCGCATCATGTTTTGCCGGAATTAGGCAGTTATGTAAGGGCCAGGCCACAACAGTGCGTTGCGGCGTCGCATCGCAAAAATCAACGACGCCGCACAACGCATCGTGGAAATTTCCGATGCGCTGCCGCAACGTACAAATCTGCGATGCGACAACGCTTTGCCGTTTAGTCGGTGTCCATACTTCGGCATACACTTTTAGCGCCTCATATTTCCTTTTGAAGTGGTTTCCATCTTTATTCATAATTGTCAGTAATGGGTGCACCCAGTACTTTCTTTTCTGTTTCTTTTTCTTAATACGCCTTAACGCAAGCAGAAGTAGAACACGCGCAGTGCGGTCCATGTCTCACTAGAAACTGAACTGACGGTTAGCGTCTTGTCGTACGATGTCGTATCCGATGAAATTTTTGCGTTGCGACATCGCATCGCATAGCTGTGCAATGTTGTTTTTGCGATGCGACGCCGCAACGCACTGTTGTGGCCTGGCCCTAACTCAAATCAAAAAACTGGGCCAGTAATCTCCGCGTCAACCCATGCGCGCTGAAACCACAAAACTGCGATCGCCAATCGTGTTGATTACTTAATTTATTCCTTTTACTTTTAGAATGGAAACAGATTTTAAACTGATATTCATACTGAAATCAGGTCGTTGATCCCAAAAATAACCTACTCATCTCAGATGTAAACTATTCCTAAGTTGTCACCCTAGTTTGTAACAGACTGTACCTCTTTTTTATTAAATAAATTAGATTTGAAAAAAATACATCAAATCAATTAGTTTTTAACCGACTTCAAAAAGGAGGAGGTTCTCAAATCGGTTGGTTTTAAAAAAAAATAATGTACGCCGTTTACTCGAAGACGCCTAAACCGATTTGGAAAATTCTAACAATTAACTTACGTAATAATAAATTTAATTTCTGAAGTCGGTGGCAAAAACTAGACCGACTTATTTTTATTAAAGTTAAATTACACTTTGCATTATTTTTTTGTAAAAAGTTTTTTTTATCTTTTATCACGTTTAGATATAAGTGAGTAGATATCCATCACGTTTGCGGAGTTTCGCTAACTAATTTAATTTGACTCTGTAGAATACAGTTTGGGGATTTGAGTATGTATAATAATAATAATTTATTTGCATCAAGTTTTACATTTTACATTAAACACATGATAGTACATACAGTTTAAAGTAAATTATACAATAGTGTGGCGACACCAGCACCCTTGCTAAGTTGCCGAGGCAACTTGTGTTAAAGATGCTGGGCCCGACCCTTTATTAGATGTTTCTTAATTGCATTTAGGTACATACATGCCATTTTGCAATTATGTGAGTAGTTCATTATATGGCATAGGTAAACGAACAAATAAACTAATTAGGAAAGGAAATATAACAAAAAGAGTAGTGCGTGTAGTGGTGTGTGAAAGGGTGTGTGTGGGGTGTGTAAAGGTGTGTGTGTGTGTGTGAGGGTGTGTGTGAATTGTTATTCGTATATTTGTAGGTAATGGTAGCTAGCGATGAACGAATGCGTTTAACGGGAGCTGTATTGACTCAACAATAAGCGCGGATAAGGGGTTTAACGGGAGCTGTATGTCGATTCTGTAAAAATGTGACCGTGAAGTGAACACTTAGGTGAAGTGAGCGTGGAGTGAGCTGTCAGTGCCACCCCACTGATGCTAGGGATTGACCAAGCATAATCATACGCGACAATCATAATCGAGATTTTAATTATTTTATGCTAATTCTGTTGATCATTTTATATTATTTCAAGGCTAGTATTTAAGTGGCAAAAAATTACTATTTACGGGTTTTTTTAAATAAAACAGCAATTCAGTTAGTAACTCAAATAAGTTCTTTTATTTTGATTTCTTAAACTTGATTCTGACTGAATTTCTGTGTTGCTGTTTTATAAAAAAAAGCTCTAAATAATAACACTCACACTCACTTATACATATACTAGATCAGAAATAATATAAAATGATCAACAGAATTAGCATTAAAAAACATAACTAAAATCTCGATTATGATTGTAAGTATAATGCTTTTCTTTTTTTCTTTTTTAAAGAAAAACGTTGCCCCACACTAGGAATTTCTCCTGTATCGTGGGTGCGTTTACAAACATTTAAACTCACATATACAAACAGCCAGACCCGGAACAACTACTTGCAGGTCATACAAATACTTGTTCCGTGCGGGAATCGAACCCGCGACACACTGTGCAGCAGTCAATCGCTTAACCACTGCGCCAACCGTGTCGTCAATGCTTGGTCAATCCCTAGCATCAGTGGGATGACACTGACAGCTCACTCCACGCTCACTTTACCTAAGTTTTCACGGTGAGATGGTTACAGAATCGCAATGCTGTATTGACTCAACAATAAGCTTTCTGTGTTGTTGTAATTAAGGGTTTGTAGCCAATTATTTAGCTTCTTTTTAAATTACATTATAGGGAGTGAGTAAAAGTTCAGTATTCTGTTAAGACTATTGTAGAGATGAGGACCTTGGAAACAGGGAAATCTTCTTGTGAAAGAGCATTTACAGCAGAAGGGTTTACATACTTGGTCTTTGCGTCTTGTAGTAATTAGGTATTTCGTAGGAGATTCTTTGATGCTGAAATAGTAGTACATATGTGCAATACAAATAATTGTCTGACTGTGAGGACTTTACAGTTCTTATATAGTTCTTCAGTTGGGAAAAGGATGGGCCGAAAGGTACTAATTTATAGCACTGCTCTCTGAGCTCGTTCTAGTTTCAACAGTACCGTCTTGGGTGCACCACCCCAAGCGCATATACAGTACGTTAAGAGAGACTGGCATAGAGCGAAATATATAGTTTCTAAGTTTGTATGTATAATAGTGTGCTTCTATTAGTAAACTCAGGGTAATTAGATGCCAAAGATGCCTCACTGCGATACCTCGCGATCGCAGTTTAGGTCGCCGCCTCGAGATCACTTCCATGTAAAACAAATGCACGCACTTGCCGCAGGATACCTCTCACTGCAATTCATCGCGGGCAGCTTGGGAGTTTACCCTGATGCTTACGTGAAACAAAATAATAGGTTGGGGAATAGTTGTTTCGTGTTTTATAGGTATAAAGTTGTAGTAAAATCTCTTTGGCTGTTCTGTTTGTATCTGGCTGGTTTTGATACCATTAAATAGATGACATTTAAAAAAAGTAAAACCTGTTTCCAGCAATGACTAAATCTTTAGTCATTGGTTTCCAGCTCAGAACAATAACTAAAGCATAGAAGGAAGCTAAATTTAACTAATATAGTCGTCTCTGTTTTCTTATAGACTCATAACAGCATTAGAAAGAGACAGATGTAGGTTGCTCAAAATGCAAAGCGTCACAAAGCAAACGTCAATTTGGCTACCTTGGCTACCTTTATGATACTAAGTTTAAAAGCTACTTAACTTCTCAGGTTTTTGTCTATGACTTTGTTCATCGCATTTTTTCGTATAATGCTTATGGGCGCATGGGTGTTGAAGTGTTCCGTTGATTTTACGTGTTTTTGTAAAAATAGTACAAAATGAATAGTGATTTAGTGTAAATCGCAAAGCTTAAAGATTAAATAATGTCCTGCATTATAGTGGGATGTAAATCACATTCATCCCGCAAAGAAAATGATGCGGAAATCATAAGCTTCCATCGGTAAGTAATCAAATATGGTCATTTTATCGGTTTTGTATTCTCAGTGTAGGTTATTTTGGCATTTTTTCAAATTATTTGAGCTTAGTGTACACGGTAGTGTTTTGAAATCAATATTTTATGTAATTAAATAATTCGATTCTAGGGAAAATAGAAATTTTAAATCGGCATAGAAATTTTTGCAATAGTGCTTGCAAAAATAAACTATCGATAGAATATCAATAGAACAAGCGTCATCTAAATTATTACATTATTTTTCTTTACACGTAGTTTTGGGAAGGATTAAATATTTAAGAGTGAAATAAATACCTAAATACCTACGGTCTTGCCAGCAAATCATACGTATGAGTAATGAAATGACAGTGGTCAAAAATCCGTGTGGCTCATGGTATAATAATTTAAACTCATGTGTAGCTATGATTTTTTTTTAATTTTCAGATTTCCCTCCGATATTGATATGAGGCAAACATGGATCAACGCTATTGCACGTAACTACTGGGAATGGAAAAAACACCATCGTATTTGTTCCAAACATTTCAGCGATGACTGCTTTATTAAAATATTGCTACCAACGTCAATTTTTGATGATTTACTCGAACATTCATTCGATAATGATGTATTGGATGAACATAGAAATGTGTTGATTAAATTGATAAGCAAAGAATATTTAACAATTAGAATTAATTATATCGCGAAAGAATTATCTTCTCCTGTAGAAAAAGTAAGGACATTTCTAACAAAAACTATAATTTTTCAAGGACAGTGATTTAAATTTTTTGTTACATGTTCCGGTGCCAATCGCTCTTTAAAAATTATTGAAGCGTTTTCTTGGTAATTTCAATTTGTTAATAATTTATCCTGTGTTTATAAATAAATAAGTTAAGCTGACAGAAGTGAGTTTATTTCACCTTAGCATATTTTAGATTTAATGCCAAGGAGCGATACCATAAACTAAGAAGTCGATATCAGTATTTTATTTTATGCATAGTCACATCACTAGCTAATACTCTTTTGTCTATGACAGCGTACACTTCAAATGTCCTAAAGCGCCTTCTATGCTTTAGTTATTGTTCTGAGGTTTCCAGCCATTTTTCAACTGTTTTTCTGTCCGTCAAAATGAGTGAATCTAACGAACTCAGACTAGGGAAAAGAAGAATAGACATGACATACCTACGAAAAAACGTGCCTACATATACTGTGAGTCTGGCACAAACATGGCGGCTTGCGGTAGAGCTGCGCGCATTATAATATAAACCATCTGGTATCCATAACACAAGCCTTAATTAAGTGCTTAACTTGGAACTAGATGGTGCTGTGTGCAATGTCAGACGATATTTATTTATTTATTTATTTATTTAATATCAAAATTTTCTTCAAAACACTGAAAGAAACAAGTTGCTATGACAACTGATGTACTTGTTGGCTGTGATAAAACATGGCGACCGGCCGCAGTGAGATATGCTGTATACTGTTCGTTATGCCAAGTCCTTTCTTTTCCTTACTCTGAGCTAACGAAGAAATTCGATACATTTTGAAGTTTTATTACAAAAAAGGGTAAAATGCATAGAGCAACACGGGCCACCGGCGGGGGTAAAATGCGACAGAAGCCGCGAAAAAAATATGTGACGTTTATGGACTTAATGCAGCGTTAGTAAGAGTAGCACAAAGTTGGTTCAAGCGTTTTCAGTCCGGAATTTTGATGTCAAAGATGCAGCTCGCTCTGGTCGAGGGTTAGGGATAAAGTTGATGCTATTTGGAAAAAAAGTGAAGCAAGGTTCCGTCAGTATTAGTAGTTACGACATAGCTGAAGAGTCAGGGGTTGACCTCAAAACAGATTTTGACTCTTGAAAAAGTCTGGGTATACAAGAAAGCTCAATATTGCGGGGCCACGCGAGCTCTTAGTCTCGAGTTTGTATATAAAACACGAAAGAACATTTCCCCGACCTAATATTTTGTTTTTACATCGCGGTCGACGGCAAGCATCGATGTGATCTGGGTCGTGATTGGTCAAATCGGTTCAACTTGTTCTCCTGGAGTAAGGAGTAACACACGACTAAGCAACTGAGATGTCAGGTGCGACTGAGCCCGTTTTCGCACCGCCATCAGAAATCGCCGCAGAAATAGCGAGTATCGGCATCGCGGTATTGCGATAACGACCGCGATCGCGAGCATCTTCGTCATGTAATCACCCTAAGGGTATGGTATGGTAGGATTGGTAGACACTCATATGGCGAGGCGCAGCGCAGTGCGGCTGTAACTGCCAAACATCAAACTTCGACCTTGCCACAGTTAAAATAAAGTTGAGAATAATTCAAGCTCAAGAGCTCATCTAAGCGGTAAGCGGTGCGCGTCTCAGGTTATTTATTCTCGACTTTATTTTAAGGCAGACAATGTTGATATTTGTTTGGCAGTGACAACCGCGCGGCGCTGCGCCTCACCAGATGTGCGCCGGCCCTTACACTTGGTATGGAATTCTGACCCAAGATCTCTCAATCGTCATCGGTTGAAATAATAATAAAATCTTACCTCATCGCTGTCGCTCGCTTCGTAGTCATACATGGCGACGTATACTCGCTGAAAAAACAAAAAAACAAACAAATAATATTACTGATAGGTACTGAATAAACGAAGATTTTTTTTTTAAGCGAAAACTTCTATTGTTTCGTTGAGCGAAACGTATGGGTTCGCGTCACCGACATGATAACGTGACGTGTTGCACCAGACTGGCGACGCGCAGCGGCCTGTGTCAGGTTTAAACCATCAAGCCTTTCTTGGATTTAGAACTTTATGCCGACAAAGATTAAGTTCTATACAGGGTCAAATGAAATTAAAAAACTCTGCAGACGTGATAGGTATCAATATCTAAACACGATAAAATAAAAAATTAAATAATTTGATGCTTTTTTTGGGGTCAACAACCAATAGTTTTGTTACTTAAAGTTTGAGTTGAGAAAATCTATTTTCTTTTGTTTTATCGTGTTTAGATAGGGAAACCCATGACGACTGTAAAGTTTACACAAAAAAAAAACAGATTTTGCAAGTAACTAACAGCGGTCGACGACCCCACAAAAAAAAACCATCAAATGAATATATTTTTCAACACATTTGCTCAAAAAATGCATTTACGAAGCCTGTATACATTGTTCGAAAGTTAAAAAATTACGCACCATACAAAGGAACGGGCGGTAAAGTCATGTTATACCGCCCCCTTCGTTGTATAGCGCCGTGCGTATTCTTTACGGATTTATTTTAATTACCATAAAAAAAAATAATTATATAAGAATTCCACCAAGGAGTTTCAAATTACGAGAATAAATAAGCTGTTAGCTGAATGATCGAACCTCCTTGGAAGCGCTTTTGCTCAATACGTTTATCTCACTTTAGTATTAAAGAGAAAATGAGACGAAAGATGCTTTTCGACTCGACTATTGCGACCCGACTTTTTGCGATTCTAATTTTCACCACGCGCACGTAGCGCCATTTGGAAATGGCGCCATTTTCTTATTAGAAACGTCAAAGATTGTTATTGTTGCGACTTTCTGACTGATATTTTTATAAACAAAAGTTTGTTTCATTACCTATTGTACTGTTTTCTCGCAAATGTGTTGAAAAACGTTGTATGACACACGCGCGGACATTGGTATTTACAAACTCGTGACTATGGTAAGCCCGAGACGACGTCTACTCGTTTGTAAAAACCAACTTACCGCACTAGTATCATAAATAACTATTTTTTTTTATCATGTTTAGTAATCGATACTCATCACGTCTGTGGAGTTTCACTAGCTAATTTAATTTGACCCTGTATACAAACACTGGCTATACACCCGGGTTTAAGCGGTGATATGCGCGCGGCCCTACGTTGTCAGTTTTGTATTAAGAACTTTACCTAAGTCGGACGGTTCGAAATACAAAAACTAGCTCTGGACTTAAGAGCGTTTATACCTTATGAGTGGCAACGTCGCAATTTAGTGTCATATTTCGTGGTTTTAAATTTTTATAATTTAATCGGAGCTATATTTTAAAAATCTGTTTAATTAACTTTTTAGAATTATGTGAAAACTGTGTAAAATGTACGAAATCGTTGCGTTTACAGTTCTATTTATATGCAAATAATACATTGGAAACTTGCAGGGCGTTATTTTCATTGTAAAATAATTGTAAGCATTACGGTTACTTACTTTTTAAACACTTTCACGTAATTCTAAAAAGTTAATTAAACAGATTTTTAAAATATAGCTCCGATTAAATGATAAAAATTTAAAACCACGAAATATGACACTAAATTGCTAAGCTGCCACTCATATGGTATAAACGCTCTTAAGTTAAAATTCGTTGAGTAATGATGAGACGGGATGTGCCAACATCCCGGTACTGTATACTGGTAAAAAAATAACCAGTGCGCAAAATCTAATCATGAAACTAGACACCCGTTTTTTTTTTAGTGTGGGAAATCATCTAATATTTCTCCCGCTCTTCGTGTCAAACTCTTACAGTCTTATTGACTAAAACCTACCCGTGTTCCTTCAGTTGCCTGTGCCAGGGGCCACGGTAACCCTTTCGGACTTTCCCGCAACCCCGGCAGGCTTTCCCGCAATCCTGGCAGGATTCTAGACCCCCTAGCATAGAAATTTTAAATTGGTTATCAAAAAATTAATTCTGCTGTTTCAAAGAAAAGTGCATTAACTCTTTGCGGCACAGATTTTTATTTTCGGAGTATTATTAATATTTTTGTGTATTTTTAATTAATTAGGGTTAGTTATAAGTAGATTTGTCGGTTTTTCATATGTGGGTTGATTGGGGGGTCAGATACGGGGTGGTTACAGTAGGTGACCACTGTGAAGAAAATAGCTAAATATAGTAAGATTTTTTTATTATTATTAAATACAGTATTACACGTTTTTGACAGATCTAGTAAAAAAAAATGCTTACATGCTAAAACATTTAAGAAATTACAAAGCTGTTACTTAACACTTTGCAAAGATAAATTATTGTTTGTGGTGGTCCTCAAAGCAAGATTTGCCCTCTCGGTAGCATAAGGGAACTTTGCATATTTTGCAGCCCCAAATTGTTCGCACGGGCTCTTTTTTTGTGCTGCATCTGCTGCAACGCCTGGAAGTTCCTCGAACTGGCTGATGATTTGCGACAGCTAAGCGAACAGATCGAGGAACTTCAGGTTTGTGCTTTTTTATGGACACCAAACTCGGTGATGAAAGATTGCTTCTAGGCCTGTTTTTCATGAGCGTTTTATTGCTTACATAAGCAGGCGCCAACATATCTTGATACAATCTACGTCTAAAATCTTTGAGACAAAGTTTGTCGAGGCATGTGTTAGGGTCTTCTTGGAGGTCCTTGTACAAGAGAAATGCATTGACCACTGAGCAGTCTAAAAAATGAAAGAATAAGCGGTGCCACCATTTTTTAGATTTTCTATCAATTGCGTAGCTCCCCTTCAATTGATCAAACTTATCTACATAGTTCATATTATCATTGTAATCTTTGATAGCTTCCGGACAGTTAATTTCAACAGCTTCGCCATTTCTTTCGCGTCTGGTAATTTTAACATTAATCTTAGGGTCATGAAAGTTCGTCAACAAATAAACACACCGCTTATCCTTCCATTTCATATACGAAACCATTTCATTATCACTGATACGATAATCAGATTCACCACGTTGCAGTTTATTGTCTGCTTTTAGTTCCGGCAGGTGTTTACGAGAAGCATTGACAGTTCCACAAGCATAAATTTGCTTCTCTCGTAAATCTACTTGTAAAGCATAACTATTGAAATAGTTATCAAAATACACACGGTGGTGTTTTCCTTCCAGGCCATTACAAAACTTCCTTACAACTTTACCCCCTAAATCTGTCTCCACTTTATCTCCAACTTTTCCAGTATAGATCTCAAAGTCTAGGCAATAGCCAGAAGATGCACACTTAGTCCAAACCTTGTACCCGCGTTTAGTTGGTTTTTTAGGCATGTACTGCTTGAGAGAACTTCTTCCTTTGAATTTTACCATTGACTCATCTATAGCAATATTCTTTGTAGGGTAGCAGTTTTTCATGAATGAGTCTCTAACTTTATCAATAAATGGCCTGATTTTGTACAGCTTGTCATAGTTAAGATCTGTCCTACTTGGAACCAAGTTGTTATCATTCAAATGAAGGTTCCCTAGAATCCAAGAAAATCTCGTCAAAGGCATGAATGACGATATGTAATCGTCTCGTAAGTCGGATGAAGAAGACCAGTAATCTCAGTAACTTGGGCTCTTTTTTATTCCCATCACCAAATTGAGACCAATGAATACTTCCATTTCTTCTTCTGTGACAGGTTTATAAGATCCTCCTTTTTGTTCAGCATATAAGTTAGTCTGAAATGTGATAAGTTGAACAAGCTCTTTTGTCCAGAATAACTGAAAAATTGCAAGTGGAGATAGTTCTCTGTGAGCAGCCAGAGATGACAAGTCAGTAGGTATGTGATGTGTGGAGGGGTCATAATCGTCAGGAAGTAAAATTGAGTACGATTTTTTCCATTTTGGAACCTGTATTTCAGCCCGCGCAGTAGATGGTCCGGGTTGTGGCGCTGGTGTTGGTGATGGAGGTAACGGTTGAGAAGAAGATAATCTGGCTAGAGGTGTGTCATCTTCGGATTCAAATTCAGAGTTAGGTAGATTAGTACCTTGGACGTCTTCTCCGAGAAAAATTTCTCCAGTTGTCGGACTTCGACCTTCAACGATGAGCTCATCTTCGACATCCGATCCATCGCCACCCGCATAACTGTCATCATCAGAAGGTATATCGACATATTCCGATAAGGCATTTTCTATGTCCCAGGTTGTTAAACCTCTTCTTTTCATTATCTACAAGAAATAAAACAAATATAAAATATACTACTTGTTATTGAAAAATTATGCCTTTACAGTACGGTGGTTACCGCTGCTAACCACTTTAAATGTGTTGTCGCTGCCAAGAACCTCATAAGTTTATTTGTAATATTTATACTTATTATACGTAATTAATCATATTTCAACAATTTGAGCATATAAATAATTCATATTTGTAAATAATAACTTACCAATGAAATATAACACTTGCAAAACAACGAATTCAAATTTCACCAACTTTCGTTTGAAAGTTTAGTTCTCCTGCTAACTGTCAAACCACTGACAATTGGCGCTGTTCAAATGTTACACGTTATTATCGTACATATTAATACAAATTGTAAACAACAGATGTCGCTATATCGTAAAAAAAGCTAATAAATAGGTGGTTAGCTCTACTGACCACTATGAAGAAAAGAGTTAATTACCTACGCGATCAAAATATATAGAAAAACATTTTTTTTTATACACGGTGACATTTGAATCACGGTTTTGCTAGAACAAACGTTGTTCAGACCATGGTCTACAACCATTCTATAGCATCCAATAGAAAAAAAAAACGTCATTGGTTTTCGAAAAAAACACAAAAAAGGCAATGGTAAAAATGTCGGGATTATCGTTACGCCCTACAACACAGACACTGCGGCTGCGACGCGCGGCTCTCGCGTCTTGAATGCAATATCGCTACCGTGATGAGTACTTTGATGTTACGGTTAATGTTTCAAACATTATTACACGTTTGAGCAACATAAGACTAATTTGAGAACTCCTGGATTAGATTGTTTTAATAACATATTTGATGGTGTAGAATGGTAGTATACCATGGTCTAAACAACGTTTGTTCTAGCAAAACTGTGATTCAAATGTCACCGTGTATACCGACGAAAAATTTCCACGCTACGTCTAGAACTATAAGCTGAATTCATGGTTACAGTTTTCGCACTGGTTGTGGTGGTTTGTTTTTCCTGTATTATTTATTATGATCTGTATATTTTAACGTCGTTACGACCCGATGGTTAAGGCCTCGTCTCTCATGCACGAGGCTGTGGGTTCAAATCCGTACAAGTAATTACCAATGTGACTTTTAACATTTTATTCATAATTATATATTTTTTCTGAGTTTATCTTCGACTTTACTGACAACGGCGAAGGAAAAACATCGTGATGAGACCTGAGGGGCAATTCCCGTATTTTTAAGAACGTTCGCGTTCTAATATCAGTTTCAATCTGTCAAAAATTGTATAGCGTTTACCTACATTTTTGACATTTGACTGTCGCTGATATGATATTGCGACTTGATTTTGAACGTTTTTAATTACCGGAAGTCATAGTTAACATCGAGTCTAAAAATCGCTAACTTCTTGAGCAAGCGTGGTGATCAATGGTCGTGCCTTCTCTGTATGGGAAGAGCCCTTTGCCCTGCAGGGGGACAAAAATAGGTTGGTGTTATTTTTATATTTACCTGATTATGGTGATTGGCAGTCTGTCTGGGCAGCTCGTTGGCGAGAGGGTCGAGGTCTGTCACGCGACCGATCTGACGGCTCTGTTGCTGCTGATGCCCAGCTTGTTGGTGAGAACCTGGGGGTATAGCGTTAATATATTAAAATAAGCACTCCTTTAGGAATGGCTTAAAAGATAGAGGTTAGGATTCTAGTAATTTCAATTATAAAAATAAACATTACATTTAAATTAGTTTAAGTTTGTGACAAAATACTCGACGCTTAAGTCTTGGTTAAAATAAAAAGAGAAGAAGAAACATACAGTAAAAAAAAATTACAATAAACATTACTAAGTAAGTCGATATTTCCCAAAACCAAAAAAGACATGTAAGTGGACACAAAAAATAATGAGCAACATAAAATGAATGACGATATGAACAAAAATAAAAAAAGCAAATAATATAAAAATATTATGATTGGATATTGACTATTCTTTCCATCGGTATCTTCTCTATTGAAGCAATATCCTACAGCTTGTATATTTTAAGTGGGCTACCACAATTTTTCTTGTATTTGAGTGTTTGCAGAGTCACACACTCAAATACAAGAAACATTGTGATAGCCCTCTTAAGCCTTTGAGCCAGTTTTTGTATTTCGAACTCGAAAATTACAACTTAGTAAATAACGGTACTGTTTTATAATATGACCTGCCTGTATGTTTTAATATTAAAACAGTAAAAATAACAAAAAACAAACTATATTTTCAAAAATAGTCAAATATCCAATAAAACATTGAGAACACACAAACCTCTTTTCCCATCACTAGTGCTATTATAAATCAGCGTAGCCGACGCCCTTTGCGTATTAGGAGGAGCTCTTGGCCCATCACTGATAGGATCATAATCCTGAATCCTTCCAATCTTCTGTTGTTGAGACTGTTGTTGTTGTTGGGACTGACTCTGTTGTTGGGACTGATTCTGTTGTTGTTGGGGCTGATTCTGTTGTTGTTGAACTGGGTAATTCTGATACTGAGGGTAATATTGGCCTTGATATTCTTGATACTGAGGGTAATATGGCTCCTCTTTTTGCTTGTAGTACTGCTCTTGATACTGTCTGTTATGTCCTGATGGTTGATGTGCCTGTTGTTGTTGATGGGCAACAGACTGTTGTTGTTGGTGAACAACGGGCTGTTGTTGAGGTGGCGGTGGGTGGTACTGAGTTGATGGCGTCTGGTAGTGGTTCTTGGGTGGTAGATGCGGTGGTGGCACATTTGGTGGCAGCATTTCTGTTGCGTAGTTGTCGATTTGTTGATGGTAGTTGTCCGATGGTAGTTCTAGGGGGAGAGGTATTAGAAACATAATGGGTGGGTCGTGGTCGTGGTCGGAAAAATAACATTCGTTTGTTGACATTATTTAGGCTTTTTAGTCTAGTGATTGCATGCGTGGCTGTCGAGCTTAAGGTCCTAGTTTTGATTCCCATGTCGCGAAAGAAGTTGTAAAGATTTATTATGTCCCCGGATTATGGATATACAGTGTAGTAAAACTGCATTAAAAGATTTTATTTCTGTAAGTAGGTTTGTACAAACAATTTTACACGTCAATCATATTTTTAAACCTAGGTGAGGTCGGTGTGGCCTATCTGACTAATCTAGAGAAGAAAGGCCGAAACGAACTCAGAGGTCAGTGTCTTTTAAAGTCCAGACAAAATCTTGGTCAGATCTTGAAATGGTCTTTTGAGAAAAGAACCACACAGATTGAGTGGACCTGCCCAGTCAATGCACGCAATTTTCAGATTAAGCTAAATATCATACATCTGATTTAGCTATCCTTTTTGCGAAATGAAGAATAGAGTCGTGTTAGACAAAGTTTTTCCTTTGCATAATTGTGACACTTTCGTATAGCAGGAAAATAGTTTTTCTATTATTTTTCCTTGTCTAGCAAATTACAAATTCACAACAGACTGCTTTAATTGCAGTTACTTAACATCACGCCTTTATCTTCTGAATTGGTAGGCAGAGGTGTATAGGACTCCCTACATTTTACTATTATGGTTATGTTGAATGCATCAGTATTAGAGGCCGAGCTTATTGCTTCGGGCACAAACTCTGACTCCAGGCTGTTAATGAGATATTCCTAATGAGACAAAACCCAATAACACTGACCGAACTATACTCCATTTGAAATAAGATTAGAAAATTAAATAAGCCTTTATTACCGTCCGTTCAACCCATTTTGATTTATATTCCGTAGGCGTAAGGATGGCTTTATACCAACTATTTACTGCATCTGCCATTTGTCATGCCACCAACGCAATAGAAGTCAAAATCGGTTGAACCGACTGTAAAAAAGGTTTATTTAAATCTTATTTCAAATTGAGTATAGCAATCGAAGAAATGACTCCATGCCCAGCAATGGCGCTTACAACCACTAGACCATAGGTTTTCAACGTGGGCGATAACGCGCCCTCTTGTGTGTTTGAAACTTTCAGGGGGGCAGTAGAAGACCCAGAGAAAGTTAGGGGTCGTTGAGAAGGGACCTTACGACTACATAATATTACACGTTTAACCCATTAGCCGCCCCGGTCGGATTAATACGACAAATGTTTTCATTCCCGTGCTGCCTGTCGTATTTACTTGTTATTTATTTCATTGCACGACCCTGTTCGTCGTAGGTATTTATTTGTCGATTTAAGAGCTGAGCGCTGGGGGCAGGGCAATTGATATAAAACCAAGCGGTCAAAGGGTTAAATATAGTCGTGGCAATAGCTGTTTCAGATTCGCGACTGACGGTAAGTAAAAAAAATGGGGGGCTCTAAAAAAAACACTCAAAGTGGGCGGTGGGCAAAATAAGGTTGGGAACCTATGCACTACACCATCAGTTTTTATGAGTAGGTACGTAAAATGTTGTTAATTATTATTTTTTTCCAATGTAAATATTATTTTTCCGACTAACTTGTTCGATATAATGAAAGTTAGCAACATAGTATGGTCATTCACCTTGTGATTGGACATAAAACACATTGATACGATTGTGAATAGTGCGACATGATAAGTGTCTGTTTGACCAGCATGAAACCGTTTGAGCAAGACTGTTATAAGTATCCATTTTATACTAGTTATAAAACCCAAGGTAAGTTGGACAACAGCAATGCCTACCACAGGCATAGCAAGTGCGTTACTATCCTAGAGTCAAAGATGTCTCCTGTGCCTGTAATACCACCGGCGCGGGGCGGCAATTATAGGGAATATGCATGTATTTTTTATTTTATTTGTTCGATAGTTTACATCGCCATATAATAGTAAAACAGATATTCAACGCCAAAAAAACAATAGAAAGTTGAAGATAGCCAACCGATACGGACACCTTAAACGCCCTCCATTTTGGAGCGCTTGGTGTGACGTCATAGTCTATGACATTGACAACGGACTGAATCGCAAACACTCCTTTAAAACACATTAGACATTTATTGTTGTCATAGACGTTTACGTCATAATAATATTCACTCTGACCAATGGCGTCGCTTTTCAAATATTTAAATTTCCCAAAATTTTATTACACTTTGAAAAATAAAATTTCTTGCTCAAAAAGAAAATAGGTATAATCAAAAATATTCAAGGGGGCATAATTCTGAAGTAACACAGTTAATAAAAAAATAACTACCCTTATTTGAATCTCATGCATATTCTCTATTGGTTTAGTCCCAGCACTTCCCTGGACAAGCTCCTCTATAAGAAGTGCTACTTACTACTGTTTTTTCTTTTGAATGATCAAGGCGTGTTAAACCCAAAGAATAAACTCTGCAAGTTTTTAAATATCATGCATGAAACAAACTCTAAATTCGTCTCTTTCCAAATTATTTCAATGCTTTAATCCATTGCAAAACTGTTATTTTCAAAATCACTGAATTAATCATTTAAATATGGATTAGTCTTGCTCTAACGGCCATAACTGTATTGATCAATGTGAATTGATTTTTAATGTGCTCAGACTGAATCTGGATAATGCTTAATTACTTATTAATGAGTTAATCTATATACTATCTGCAATACTGTTGTTAAAGGTCTATTCAAAATGTATTTATCAGTTTATGAACTGTTAAAATCATGTAAGCACTGCATAGCTATTCACAACCCTTCGATACGCTTCCGTGCGGAACCAAACATCGATCTATATTATCGAAGGAGTCCTCTAAGCGTTTAGAGGACTCCTCTCTTCTCTGTTCTCAAATCCGAAACCCATTTTTATACAGTTTCAACCAAATTGACAACCACTATTCTTCCGACGGCTATGTGCGGTCGGGGACAAATGGGGTTTCTGAAAATTACACATTTTCGGCTCAGAAGCCCGTCGAATGGTTGTGAATAGCTATACTGGTTACCAATTTGCCATACATGGTACGTATAAGTACGTAAATTAAGTATCGTCAGTCGGGGCAAGTGCCTCTACGGGGCAAGTGCCTCTATCATCAAAATTTCGCAAACTATATAAATATTTAGACACAGTCATCTAAAGTTAAAGTCGGAACTAATCTCAGTATAAAAAACATTTTTCTTATGGCAATACTAATCGGGGCGTGGCTTAAGACACCATTTTAATATTAGTGTCATTTGTACTTGATTATCGAGTTAAAATTGTATCAAATTTGAAAACTATCATAATAACAACGGTTTAAGAACGTATGCCGCGCTTGCCCCATTTCGCGGGGAAGTGCGTCTACAGGGTATAGTTTACTTAAAGAAAGAATTTATTCAACAAAAGCTATCCAATTTTGAAAATGTACAGCTATGTATGTTGTCAGTGAAATTTTCCACCATAAACCACATATTTTGATTGCCGAAAGTTAATAAAAATAGAAATATTTACTACACAACTCAACTTCGTGAAAAGTATGACGCGCTTGCCCCGACTGACTTATTGTTAACTTAAAACTACCATTTTTCTACTAGTTTACGTGAATATATTAAAAATATTTAATGATTTATGTTGTAAAGTTTTCAAAAGACAGGATATAACATAACATCACGCCTAAATCCCTAAGAGCGAAGGCAGAGATGTATAAGAGGGCGACCCTCTTGATTTTGTGAGGAATGAAAAAATATGAAATGTTTTCATTTATGTAATTTTTTTTAGAATGTATAATCATTTTATCTAAGTATATTTTAACAGTATCCAGATTCACTCCAAAACACAAAGTGCCAACATAACCACACGACATCAACCAACATTGAAGCAAACATCACCAATACTTGTTACAACAGTTGATAACTCACCAACAATTTCACCATTCTCATTGATCTGCCGTTGTTTCTCCATCTGAGCCTTCTTCTCCAACTCCCCGTGGTAGGCCACGTTGCTTATAATTTTAGTGTTGGCTTTGATTCTTAGGGTTTCCGGGTCATCTGCGACCTGTAAGTAAGATTTGTACTGGATTGAAGTTTAGAAGCTGTATATTTGCGAGTGCAACTGTTGAAGGAGTACCTTTCGCAGTTGCAACTGTGGGAAGTATATCATGTAAATATGCTGTTATCAGAATTCCGTTTGGCAAAAGAATGAGGATGGCAATATATACAGGGTTATTGGTAAAACACGTGAAAAAAAATCAGCTGGTTCCTACATTTTGACGAGTTCTGCAAACATAAATGTAGGGAACAGCAGATTTTTTTTTCGCGGTATTATATTTGGTCCCATAGTAAAAGTTGTTCATAATGATGAGTACAATGACCCATTAAGAGGTTTATGGTGTATTACCAATAACCCTGTATATCACAGAGCACGAAGACGCCTCGGCGGCAGCTGCTAAATGTGGATGCTTACGGGCGCACCTAGACGCGCCGCAGGAGCCGTACGCTCCGCAGTCATCGCATTTTATAAATCTTTATATGAAATAGTATGCAACGTCGCGCACCTTTTTCGCACCGAACGACCCGCATTTCAATAAAATGCTGAAGTATACTGCCGTCATAAGAAAGAAGGCCGTAAGTTACAATTTGTCAAAAATTTGTTATTAACATATTCGGAATCAGCAAAGAAAATGCTATCTTATGGTCTTACACACAAAGCTGTAACTCGTATTAAATTAGAGATATTGTATGGATTTTGTACTTAACTACGACATAAATTCTGGTTGTTGAATCTGAAAAGCCTTAATTAACAATAACTGCCTTTTGTGTCAAATAAGGTTCAAAATAAAGCCTATATTTTTTAACGTCTAAAATAAGAATCACTAACTAAAACCATTCCGTAAATCGCGGGCCTTCATTTTAGATAAAACTTAAATTATCTCGGAATCAACGTTGACGTAGTTACGGCCTTCTTTCTTATGACGGCAGTATACTGATGACTGCGGCGCGCACGGCTCTTGCGGAGCGTCTAGGTGCGCGTCCACCTTAATGATAAATGATTCAGATAGGCAGTCGCTCCATGTAAAATACTGGTATTCAGCTGCATCCGATTAGACTGGATGCCGACCCCATCATGGTTGGGAAAAGGCAGGCAGATGATGATGAAACGAAATGATTTTATTTATTTAAGTAGCTTTGTGATAAATGATAAATGATTTATTTCTGTAAGTAGGTTTGTACAAACACTTTTACACGTCAATCATATTTTTATAAATAGATGAGGTCGGCGTTTCCTATCTGACTACTCTGAGAAGAAAGCCCGAAACAAACTCTGAGGTTACAGTCTCTTTTTAAGTCCAGATATAATCTTCATCAGATCATGTGAAGACCATGTAGATTGGTATCTGAAATGGTCTTTTGAGGAAAATCCACACAGATTGAGTGGACCTCTCCAGTCAGTGCACGCGTGTGCTCAACTTAGAACTTCAGGCGGCATTGTCAACACTTTCCATACAAACCAAGTGTGTCACCGTAACTCGCACTAACCCCGGTACTCAGAGTCGTTACTTAAAATTAATCAATCATTTGCTTTAACTGACCAGTATGAATTGGAACGCAGTCAGTCAAAAGTATGTCAGATTGAAAACGTTTCAATATTGGTGACACGTAACAAGATACGGTGGTTAATCAAAGTTCATTAATTTCAAGCGACGTCTCTGAGTGCGGCAGTAAGACACTAAGGACTTATACAGAGTGGCAGGGACATTGACGCAACTTGTTACCATGGAATCAGTACGTGATCCTGAATTCCCCCTGCATTGAAAATTTTACTCGAATATAAAAAAAACTGCTTTTCCATACATTCTATGAAACAGCAGTTTTTTTTTTATAACTTTCGAAAAATTTCTACGCTAAGAGGTCTAGCCAGAATCATGTACTGAATTCATTGTTACAGTTAGCGTGTCGATTTCCCTGCCAACCTGTAGAAATTGAAGGCTTTGAATGGCGAAGTTGACAGGAGGTTTGTGTTCAACGCACTTTCGGCGACACAAATTTGATATTGTACTGCCGTCTCTAGACGCGGTGATTCCGTGCTCGGTGTTCATGTCTTAATTATGTTGCTCATTCCTCAAGTACTTGATACATACAATACAAGGACTTATAAGAGAGAGAGAGAGAGAGAGCTATCCCAGCTATTTGTGCCTAATAATTACAGCCGTAGCAGAAGGCTATAACAGGTATACAGCGTGTAAAGGATTTCCTTTACACGTTGTATACATATTTATATAAATGGATGAAGATTACATCAGAGGGGTAATTGCGTAACAGATTAACAGTAGGGATGGCTTTCATTTTAATAATAATATGAGACAACATCCACACAAGATCTTCAGGGTCCCGAACTAGGTAGAACCTTTACTACCCAGACAGGTCAAACAGACATGTTCATGCACACAAATGTTTGACTTTGTCACTATTTTGACAGTTCAACAACATTCATTGCGTTATTTACGTTGTTAGGCAGACAATTTTTTCGAACATAAGAAGCAATAGATTAGCAATATCCTTCAAATTATCCAGATTGTGATTGATAGTGCAGGTATAGAATGTCTATGCCAAGTTTCAGTTCAAAATGAATTGCTCAAAGAATTCATACCAAATTGTTCGTTTCGTAAGTTTATTGAATTCACATCATAATAAGTGTCGTCGCTCTACGAGGGTCATTATCTATTCACGTCACTTGCTGACAAACGAATCAGACGAGCCGACAATGCTGAGAAGCGCGAGTGGTTGGTTTTGTGTACTGAAAGTATGTCCCTAACATGTATACAGGGTTATTGCTGTTCCCTACATTTTATGTTTGCAGAACTCGTCAAAATGTAGGGACCAGCAGATTTTTTTTCGCGATTTCATATTTGGTCCCATAGTAAAAGTTGTTCATAATGATGAGTACAATGACCCCTTAAGAGGTTGATGGTGTTTTACCAAAAACCCTGTATAGGTTTTTTTTAATTTTATTAGCCTTCTGCTATGGCTGAAGATATAGGGGTTTTGATGATGAAAGGAAGAAGATTGTTTAAGTAGGTATGCCTGGAGTAATTGTAAGAAGTTTGTTAGTGTGTTACGGGGGATGCGCCAGGGCTTTCCGCGAAATTCAAATTTTCCTCGCTATTTTCTCATCTTGCAGGTCAGTATCAGGCTGTATGTAAGTCAAAATATGATTCGCGACCGTCTCAATTCAGTATAAATTTACAGAATTATAATCAGAATGGCTAAAATTTGCAATGCTGTTTTTTTTTTTTTTTCAAATATACAATATGTAACAAAAACCCTGTTGTTCCTTTTACCTACGTTTTAAGAATCGGTCTAAATACGTAATAAAGCAAGTCATTTATAAAAAACTGTTCAAAAAAATTATTAAAATAAATATTTAATAATTAATATTTGTAATGTTTAACTGATTTCTTACCTCTGCAATTCTGCATGAAGCGATGACGCGAACCAGAAAAAAATAGAACGTACCCGCCCACTCTTTGATCTGTTCCGCCGGCCGGTACACCGGCGCCACTTACCTACATATTTTGCTACAAAAGTTCGTGACCTTGTCAGCTGTTGTTTTTCACTTTAACGAATGAATGTTTGAAAATGTTGGTTTACACGGTATTTTGCACAATTGATAATTGTTAAAACTACATTTAACACTTCACTACATTAAAAAAAAACAAAGTCGCCGCGTCTGTCACATAAAACCTTATGTTTATTTGAATGCATTAATTTATTATGATGTCTATTTGACGACTCGGAGATGCTCTTCGATATGACCACCTTTGTTGCAACGCCTACGTACGCTCCGCAGAACGGAGGTATCGGACTTGATGTGGTCAAATGCTGCTACTATCTGTGAACGCATTTCGAACTCCGTATCGCACGTGTTTTTGAACAGCTGTTGCTTTACACTGCCCCAGAGGAAAGAATCTAAAGGCGTCAGATCAGTGATCTTGCAAGTCCAACATTTGCTCCTCGGTGTCAATGTCTCCAGTCCTCGGTCTGCCTCTTCCTGCGTCAGCTCGATGTTGCTCTCGTCCGGGCACACTTCCGGTATTGTACGTACGTGCAAACGTTAGAATGCAATCACCGATGGTAATGGTAGACTCGCTAAACGTTCTTGGTAGAGTCTGCGTGCTCATCAGCATATTCAAATATTCTACGTTAGAATAGGACATGGTAAACGTAAACAAATCACAAGTCACTCACTACGTAGGTCAACAATAACATCCGTTCAAAACTAGGTTGCGCGGGAGACTAAAGGATAAATGAAGTGATTCGCCGGGCGGCGCCGGCGGGTGGCGGGGTCGCGGGGTAGGTAGGCACGCACGTGCGCCGCGGTAGCTTTTGGCGGCATCTTCTATCGGTTCAAAGAAAGTCGCCGAACTCGTAGGCTATTTAGCGAAACAAAGATGTACTTGTAAAATCAGATACTCTAAACATTTTTTTGAATGTGCCGATTTTAATAGTTATTTGGTATCGACCTCTCGACTGGCCAATGCTCATTTTTTTTTAATTATAATTTCATCAATGTTGTTCTTGTAGGTAAATGTATACGTCCCTAAAAGGAACAACAGGGTTTTTGTTACATATTGTATATGGTCAGCGTCACTCGTCGTGTCAAGACAAATCCAATGATATCACTTCTTTTTTTATTGTCGAGCTGTTTTTGCTAAAACAATTGAATAAATAATCATTTTACCATTTAGCTACTTACTTTTTTTAACAGATTTTTGAAATGGGTGTTTTTATAAATAATACTCTTTATTATGAAATAAGAAGTTTTTTTTTTTATTCAGTAACATGTTTCGTTGGTGGACATTGGGAATATTTATGACCATTGTTTTTTTCAATTTCGCGGGGTCTCTTAGCACATCCCCCTAAAGCAGGTATACGAGTGTTGTGAGAAGTCTGTTAGCGTGTTAATTAGTGTAATTGGCGTGTGGCCGTACTAACTAGTGAGATACATACCTGTGTGAACTTCCCCTTACTCTTCTCGAAGTCGGCGTGATACTTGACATTGCTCTGTATCTTCGTATTCTCGGCTATTCGTTTGAGTTCGGGCGTCTCCGCCATCGTCGTGTGCTTCGCTTTCGGTACATGTCTGAAAATATTTAAAGGTAGTTTTAGTTGTGAGGAAAATTTTGCTAATAATTTAGTGGGCTCGAGGCTCAATAAAAAACAGCCGCACGGGTCTACCGAAAATTAAGCTACCTACGCTTGCCGAGGTCGGTCCGTGGATGGGTGACCGTCCATTACATATCGAGACCCCTCCGTGTCTCAGAAAGCACGTTAAGGCGACATTAACTGCCCGCGCCCTTGAGCGAGTGAGAGGAGTTTGCGTCGCGCCCCGCGACTAAAGTCAGACAAAGTCAGCGATACACTGCCGCCCGTCGCCCGCCAGAGCCCCGCTTCAACGCGCACCAAGATTATTCGAAAAAACAACCCACCTTGATTTATCAAGCACAATACAAATAAAAGCCGTATACTAAAATATGGGTCATTAAATTGTCTTTTATATGATTAAAGTTTCATGTAAATACGCCCCATAGTTTTTGCGTGATTATCGTTTTTTTGTCCACGTTAGACAATACTTTACAAATTAATTACACTATGTCATTAAAATATAATTTCACATTTTCACATATCAAATTATGAATAAAATTGTCTAGTATAACATATATTTTTTTCAAAGAAATAAGACTAGAAGTTTAGACGTGATGTTCAATATAAAATCATTAAAAGTCGTTTATCTGCGCCTTAAGACGCTGGTCCCGGCTGTCATTTCTAGATCTTTGACAGTCGTTACAGCCGTACAAAGGGGTGTCGTATTACCCAGTAACTGGGTTGTGGAGGTCAGATAGGCAGTAGCTCCATGTAAAATACTGGAAGCCGACCCAAAATTAGGGACAAGGCAGGCAGAGTTGATGTAGTGTTTTGCATCCATAATTACTGCCTACGTCGTGAAATTGCGACGTTTGCAGTGAGTATTTTCCCTATTGACTAGTACTTGGTACATGAATACACTTGTGTGACAATCCTTAGGGAAAACCTATGACCCTAAGACTATGCAAATGACGTCTTTCGGCTGATGACTTAATAAACAACATTATGTCGCGCCTGGGGTCTACACTGCACGAAATCTGTAGTTTCGGCCGAAGTTACGGGCGTTTGCTACTCCGTATGACGTACGGACACAAGATTACTTCGAGACCTGAACTAAAAATGAATGACACCACTTGACAGTTATTCTTACTCCCGGTGTGTTATTGCCTGTCCGAAAACGTTAATAAATCGGGTGTAGGGTTAATTCAGAAGTATATAACTACTTTCGGACGAGCCCGGTTCGACGTTGATGGACTTAGAGAGTAGGCCCCCTTGTAACCACGAAAGGTTTGGGCAGAGGTGTACCTATCGCAGAAGGCGCACCGGGCGTCGGCGGAGGGCGGATAACGCCCTCTTCCAGCCCCCCTAAATGGGTCCAGGGGCGACAGACTCAGGGACGTCCGTCGCCCCCCACACACCAGGACCCGAGGTGGCGGCGCGTAGTGTTCCACGCGCGCCTCTCTTAGACGTCGCGGGGGGAGTCAAACAACTCACTACCCCCCCAGACCCGAAGAGGCCCGCAGTAGCGGGCTGGCACCAGTCGGGGGTTGCGGAAGGATCGTACGTTCCCGTGACCCCCGGCGTAGATGTGAGATGGAACACCGGGGTGGTTTTTAGTCAGTAAGAGTCTGAAGACCCCGCCGCCCGCCCCAGGGCGGCGGACATCCATGAGGATTTTCCACCCCGGAAACAAATAAAAGGAAAAAGAGGTGTACCAATAGTACACCCACATCTTGCCAGTTATATTTAAGACCCATGTAATAGGGGGCGAGCCTCTCATTGTAAAGGGCGGGCGTTTTGGGGGACTGTCTTATGTAATTTTGACGTTCAAACGGTGCCGATTCTCAGCCTAGTTTGAATAAATGACTTTTGATTTTGATCAACCGGGCACAAATCCAGACTCCGGGCCCGGGCTGCTTCTGAGATAATTTCATGATGAAGAGGAAATTGATCGGGATATAGTGCTATTATTATTATTCGTGTTTATTATTTTTGTTAATATTTTAAGTTTCTGTCTGTCTGTTTAGTAAAGCTCAATTATGAAAGCGTTTTGATAGGTGGATTAGGTTAGACCGGTTTCTAATTATAAACCTACGAATTTTGCTTAAATTATAAGTCAGGTTTTCCCCTTTCATTTGTATATAAAAACAAAGCAATTTGTTTTGAAAATTCCGATCAATGTTTACTTTTAAAACGATCAATAACACATAATAGACAATTCGCACTAATTACAAAACTATTTGCTGCCAAGCGTATAATTGGCGCAGTTAGCAAAAAGCCAATAGTTTCCGCGATCTAGGCAGGAAAAGTGTGAATAATTTGTGACGAACTACTTTCATTCAGTGTGACAAAGTCACGCACTTAGACTTTGTACAGTGATTGACAATATTATACAAGGTGATTTTTAATTCACTGTTAACCTTGCAGGAGGTGAAATAACTCATGATAACTCTCATTATGAGACCAACTCCGAAATAGCAAAAACAAATTACATCTGTTGCATACATTTTCATCGGGTAAATATTGCATTTTGTATGAAACATCTGATATTTTTTTCGACATTCGAGTTGGTCCCATAGTAAAAGTTGCGCATAATCATGAGTACTTTCACGCTTTGAATGGTTAAAAGCGAATTAAAAATCACCGTGTATTAATTGAAAAACGAAATGAAAATCAAAAATCTCTTTATTTATTTAACTTTAATGTAGATACTCCCTTATGTTAAGGCTGGTGCACCAAGTAATGCCGCGTTTTTTTTTTAAATCTTTTTTTGAAATTTTCGTTTGTGTCAGGTTATATGTTAAACAAAATAAGATTCGCGACTTTAACAATTACGAATTTACAGAATTAGAATCATGAATACCACTCTCTAACTTAGAATTGGCCGCAAATGTCTTGATTTCATGAAATAGCCGAATTAGGGTAAATTGAAATTAGAGACTTATATTGATTATTATAATTTTGTAAATACATATATGTTACGGTCGCGAATCATATTTTGATCAACATACAACCATAGGTAGAGGGGTACTGCAAATTGAAAAACAAAAAAAAAGTTAAATAAATAAATAAATGGTTTATCTATCTATCTATCAAAATATAAATAATTTCGCGGCCTACCCTAGCTGGCCCTTTCGCCTTAATAACTTCTCTTATCGAGTCAGTGAGCGACTTATTTTTTATTTAGAAAAAGATAAGCCAGTCAGCAGGTTGGTAACGGAGCTGACTGATCAGTCAGCTTGACCAACTCGTCTTGTTTTTCAAGTGAGAAAAAAAAGCGTTAGTAGAGACCATGTACAATTGTACATTTTACCGGCTGATAGCAACAGTTTTTACTGGCTTTCTTTTTTAAAATTTGGTTCCAAATAAATTGCAAATCTATACTAATACTAGCTGACCCCGCGAACTTCCTACCGCCTAACATTTTTTTTTTAATTATTCTCTCCGTATGAACCATCCTCGTACTTCAAGGAATGTTCTAAAAAAAGAATTAGCAAAATCGGTCCATCCGTTCTTGAGTTATAAAATTACAACGAAAAGTGGCATTGATTTTTATAGATAAAGGATTATAAATTCGAAAGTAACTCCAAGTCTGTATGTTACCTTTCATACCTAAACCACTGAACGGATTTCGATAAAATTTGGCAAGGAGATAGATGGCATCCTAGGGAAGGACTGGAAGATCACATGGGTTTCAAAAGGAAGCACAGCATTGCTTGTCGGTGTAATAACATTGGTTAGGGCACTTTCCTGGACAAACTCCTTCTCATGAGCTCTACTACTTTAAAATGAGAATGGTTGAGTTATGCTATACAGGAGTAGCTACTTCTGCCTTTCCTTTCGAAGATCACACATTAACGGTAACCATTATGGAAAAGTTCTACCAAAATGTCGGGCATTTTCAAAATCTTCTTTTTGTTTAAAATTAAATATCCTAAGCAGAAAAGTCCGGGCATGCCCGAGTGGTGGGGAACTCTAAACATAGTGTGATCTTGATTCTGATATGACTCACAACAAATACAGTGATGATACGACAAATACGTTGATACATTCAGTATCAACAATAATAGTATGCTAATTATAGCTGATTACTGTATGAAAATATGCGTAATGTTTTGTAAAAATATGCATACACGCATGTTGAGTAAGGTCAAGCACTTAATAAACGCAAAAATTTGTTAAATATGATTTTTTCTCAAACATGCTTTCTTGTGAGAAGGTACTGGCTTGTAAGCGAGTTCAACGCGCTGCTATAATACGATGTGCAGTATAAATAATTGGCGTACTGTTAGCTCACATGCAATGTGGAGCTGGTGTGTAGGACATCTGAAAGGCTTAAAGGTAGAGCACGTTCTAGAGGGAGTAAAATGGACTTTTCTCAAACATGCTTGGAAATTTGAGCATTATTTTGACAATCTTCTTCGAGATAAATCGAAATTGCTGTACTGGCCAAATACATGCGAGCAGCGGCCGGCAAAAGTTGTATGAAAATCTATATCTGTCGTGGTTTAGCGGCCAAATAAATTACATAGTAAAGTCATAGCTATCGTGTTATTTAAAAATGGAACGATCTTTTACTCCGTAACATGGCAACCAAGGAGGTAACTTAACAAAGGTTTTACCAGGCCATTAAAATTATTAAAAAAAAAAAACAAAGGTTTCATTTAAATTTCGAACTGGCTTGCAAATAGAAAGCTATTTATTGAAAAAAAACAAAGAACACTTAAACGCGGGAAAAATTATTATTGTTCATTGATTTTGAAAAGTACTATACAAGCCTTGGCCACAACTAGGCATTGATGGACGAAAAATGCCTTTTGCTGGCCGCTGCAGTAATGTACTATTATTTACGCTTTCTGCTAAAGGATGTGTGGTGTTGTTCTAATGAATAGAATAAGAAATGGGTATCTGTATATGAGTCTGAAAGTGGCACCGGCGACTGAAAAGTTATGTGGAAATCGTTTGTCATGGTATGGGCATGTGGAGGAGTGAGGAAAATGTCGCGAGGAAATTTAACAGTATGAACGATTATGGATGGTTATAAGAGTAGGGGATGACCAAAGAAACGATGGATGGACTGTGTGAAAGATGATATGGCTTTGGTGACTACCGAGATGACGACTCATAAGTATACTAAGTATATAAGTACACTATAAGTATGGAAGAAAAAGACGATGTTGCGACCACAAATAAATTGGATAACGTCAAGAGAATTATCATTTAATTTTTTATTTACAGTTTCTTCACCTAATGACTGGTTACAGAGATTTGTTTCCCCGATGAGTTGGACAGAGGTGTACAATAGTACAGGCACATTTCGCCAGTAATGTTAAAGTCCCAAGTACCTAATAGGGGGCGAACCGTCGTTGACGTCATCATCCTTCTCTCCTTATCCGAATTTATTAGCAGTCAAAGTCAAAGCATTTATTTCAAAAAGGCACCTTTGGACGTCAACATTTACATTGAAATAGAATTGATTCTAGTCGCCCCTTCCAAAAGGTAGTTTCGTATGGAGAAGAATGGTCAAGAAACTCCACCGTTACTCAATATTTTGTATACATTAATTATACATATATAATTAAATGTGAAGACCTATGCACCTATAACAAAATAAATTACCCTACCACAATAGGTAAAAAGATTTTTTTTAAATGTAGCAATGGCAATTAAGTTAATTTTGTGATACATGGTGCTCACATATTTACAAACCTTGTTAAAGTATACGATTTTCCAAATTATTTAAACAAGTATTATGTCAAGTCGAAGCAGCATGTCTCCTTCCAGACAAGTCTATCAGTCATCATCTCATCCCCTACTCTAGACATAATTATAATTTTTCACACAATCCAACCTTGAAATTGATTTCAAGCATGATTGACTTATGAACCCAATTTCGTAAGGAAACGTTGTAAGGATAAAGAAAATTAAGGATATTTACAAAATAATAGACATTTCCTTTGATTTACAACACTAAATTACCTACATGGCTGATTTGATCGTTATCAGCAACACTAATGTACTGTTGATGTAGTCTGTAATCTTATCAGCAAAATTATTTGGTATAATATTTTTTTTTATTCGCGGTGTTTTTTGTAACCGTCTAGTAAAATCATAACTGTATTTGCAATCGCGCATTCGGGTAAAAAAAAGAGGTTTTGTAGTGCAACAGTTATTTTATTTTATTTAAAATGCTTGCCTCTAGTCTAGATCAGTGGTGACAGAGACAGAGTCGACGATGGAGTGAGCTTACCCAGAAGAAGCCTGTTCACTCTCACTTTGAAGAGATTAGGGTTGGATGCGTTCGGAAACACAGACGCAGGTAGAGAGTTCCACTCTATTGCTCAGTTATTTGTCTCCTAAAACGATTTCATGGCTCTTTCAACCACTGTATAAAATTCCTTAGTTTGTTCCGAAAGAGTAGTGGTGGCTCAGTGGTAATGGTGAAATTACGAGTTGTAGGTCGTCGATTTGAACACAGACAGGCGCTTTACTTTGTGTAAATAATTTCATCAGCACTGTTCTTAAAGGCTCCTACAAACTGGTGCGACATGCCTTTATGTCGCGTGCGATTCTCCTCGCGTGTCGCGCCTGTTTGATGAAGGAGCTTTAAAACGGTGGGAAGGTAAACATCGTTCATGGCATGTGCATGTCCTAGAACCAAAAATCCGAACACATTTGACATCCACCATCCCGCACTGGGCCCGCGTAGCCTTATACTAGTATTATAGCCCACTCCCTCTCGAACAGAGAAAGCCTGTGTCCCAGCAGTGGTAACATCATAGGCTGATCATGCTGTTCCGAAATTATCTGATGAAAACGTAAACAAATGAATCAGCAAACGTACAGCTGTAGATACGAGTACCAATTGTTTGTGCCACTTATGTACAAATTTGAGAGTTTCGATTTGATCATGTGAACACTAAAACCCGAAATTTTAATTTTAAGTCACGCTAAAGATGTATTTCATTTGACAATTGAGGTTAATTTGTTAACCTCAATTTTCATCGATGATTTTTCAATTACGTACAATTTAATAATGTGATTGAAAATTGAAAAATTAAAATTGTCGGCAATATGTATGCTTGAATATGAGGCTTTTGACAACGTTGGATGTGTATACTTGTCTTTTTTTTATTATTTTTTTTATTTGTAATGTGCGTTTTGTTTGTGCAGAATAAACATTTTTTCTTTCTTTCTTTCTTTGATTTTGTTGGAGTTGGAAGAAAATACAATGTGTTACTAATATCCTTTAGTGAACGCACGCAATCAGCATGAATTTAACTTGGAACAGGGTTTATTTGCAATTTATTTATTTATATATTCTTTATTGTACACCACAAACCACATAACAAAAAAAAAAATACCCTACTTAATATACAATGGGCGGCCTTATCGCTTTCTGCGAACTCTTCCAGGCAACCTTGGAATGGACAGAGATTTACCTGGGGCCGTACTATGACGTGTTAATTCCATCATTGTTCCAGCGTGAAAAAGAGACGGAGCTATACATGACAGATAGCACTATCTCTTTTTCGCAACGGAATTATGATGTATAAGCAACGAAAATAAATGAAGACTATAGATAATTACAATCAGACACAGAATCAGAATCAGGTATTAGAATCAGATACTTTAGGAACGAATAGTTTTTTCACCTTCAGACCTTTCTCACTATATCTAGCAATAGTTATGAGAATCAGGCCAAGGTCTGTACTAGATAACTACTACTCTGTCCCACCCATTGATGACAAACAGACAGACATAATAAGTACTAATAAATGCAGAATTGCAGACTTCATAACAGACTAGAGATGGGAGAAAAGTATCGATACTAGTGTAGTACTAGTACTCTCGCTCACACACATATACACAACCATATATAGGTAGATAAACAGGATACATCATAGTTGCATTAACTAGGTAATATATTATTATTATAAATTAATCTTGATATTCTGTGCTCGTCTTACAATTACTGCTGTATGTTCAAATCATAGGCGAGGACGCTGGCACCCTAAACACAAGTTAAATCTTACTTTGGGTGCCAGAGTTCATCGATAACACTCTGTTTCCTTAGTTGTAATGCCGCATAGTGTTAAGATAAGTGTTTTTCTTGTACAACTGAAGTTAAATAAAAAAAATATTATTATTATTAGTGTCGTTGCTTTCTCGCAGCCGTGCATGTACTAATTGTGTGGACGTAGACGAGGCCAAAGTAATGTGGCATGTGGTGTGTAGTAGGTGGTGTTCTGGAGTTTTATGCCTAGCCAGGCCTAACGCCATAGGATGAAGGCGTGAGTTTAAGTGTGTATATTTTATTTTATGTTTATTAGATATTTGCACACCTACGAGTATTAAGGTAGAATATGGTTTACTTGCTGACTATGGTTTTGTTATTGTTATTAGTAATTAATATTTCTTTATTTTACTTCGAAGGTCCTAGTTTATCATTTGTGGCTACAAGTTACAGCTATATATAAACATAATGCAGTATTGCATATGTAAGCGGGCACGCCCTTTATGCCTGGATGCTTTTTATTATGTATTAAGTTCTGTTTTCGTTTTTATTATTTATTTCTGATTGAGTAGGTATAGTTTTAAATATTGGCGTGTGCTAGCTGACATTTGGCAAATCATTTTAATATTTTTGTGTTTCGTAAATGTTAATTACTTATTACTATATAGAATCCAGTTCTTCTAAATGAACAGACAGCAGTGCTGCTGGGGAGTTTGTCCGCCACTTCTTCTTCCCAGCTAAAGCACTAGGAAGTGGTGAAGGGCGGGCGTTTTGGGGGGACTGTCTTATGTGATTTTGACGTTCAAAAAGTGCGGATTCTCAGCCCAGTTTGAATCAGGGATGTTGCGAATATTCGCATCCGCATCCGCATATGCGGAACATCTGCATCGATTTAGACATCCGCATCTGCATCCGCATCCGCATAAATCAATGCGGAGCTGATGCGGATGCGGATGTGTAGCAAGTCGCGACAAGAAAGAAAGGGGCGGGCCCGGCGAGTGGCACGTGTCGATGGCGCGTGCTGATTGACCAATAGGAAAGCAATAATTTTGTTTTGGACGGTGACGCGCCTCGCAATTTTTTGTTTATTAACTTAATTTCCGCAATAAGAAGCGAATTAATTTAAATGAGTGTCCTCTTAAATGGTGGAGTGTTAATCATAGCGATTTCAAACTGTTATCTAAAATAGCACGCAAATTCTTATCAGCTCCACCAGCCAGTGTTCCACGTGAACAGTTATTTAGTAGCGCAGGATTAATATACGAACCCTTGCCAAAATAGACTGGAATCCGAAAAGGCGGCCATTCTCCTTTTCATCGTTAAATATAATGCTCCAATTTTCAAATTTAATTACTAAAATAATTAGTAATAGTAATTTACTTACTACTTTATGAATAAATAAAGAAAGGATAAATATTACTCTTTTGTACCCAACCCACACTTAAGTTTTTTTTACAGATCCGCATCCGCATCCGCATCCGCGGATGTGAGCCTCTTAAAATCCGCATCCGCATCCGCATCCGCGGATGTGAAAAAATCTGCATCCGCAACATCCCTGGTTTGAATAAATGACTTTTGATTTTGATTTTTAATTTTTAAAGAACTTTTGTAATTATGTATCACCTCATGTATTGTACCTACCCATATTCAAGCAAATAGATGATTTGATTTGTTTCTCTTACGATACCTAGTTTTTAATGACATACATTTCATCTAGCCTGTTTTCCCCGAAGAGCAAAACCGAGGTGAGTAGTTCACTACAATTGGCTAGCTATGTTTAAGTCCCATGCAAATTATTGATATCGAGCTTACTACGATTTATTAACTGGGTACACAAATTTAGACTCAGAGCTGCTAGCTACTGCGAATTTCCTCGATACTTGTAGGTAATACGTAAAGTATCGATACTTCTGATTCCACACCATATCCCCACTCATAGCGACCATAGTGGGATAAAATATGCGTCTCGTTGCATAATTACTAACAAGTTGTTGACCAGTCACTCATTTGCATTGAAATCAGTCCGTTTTGACGTAATATACGTAACAAACATGTTTGTCTGTTCGTTACGCGATGTTACGTCACTTAAGAGTAGTTATAGAATTGTATAAAGAAAGAAAGAAGTCTCTTTCTAAAGTTTAACTTGACTTAACCAAGAAGAAGGTAGGAGAAGGCCACCTTACCCACTTAGAAGAAGTAAATCAATCAGCCGGCCTTTTCCCAGCTATTTTGGGGTCGGCTTCCAGTCTAACCGGATGCAGCTGAATACCAATATTTTACATGGAGCGACTGCCTATCTGACCTCCACAACCCAGTTACTGGGTAACACGATACCCCTTGGTAAGACTGATTGTCAGACTTTGAGGGCTCCTGACTACCCGTAACGACTGTCAAAGATCTACGAATGACCGCCGGGACCAACGGCTTAACGAACCGACCGTGGCATTCGATCGAACGGTGAGGCTGTTATCATTTAGCCACGAGCCCTGAGAATATTCCTAGAACTGTATAAAAAGGGGATAATTTTTTTTTATTATCAGCTAAGGCAATCTTATCCACTGAGGAGAAATAAATGCAATTAGAAATTACGTTCGCAATGTGATGCGATTAAATTTGACATTGAATAATGTGACATTGGCCTCCTCAGAGTAAAGTCGATCAATCACTGTTACGTAGTGTGCGTGGAGAGGTTAGCCAAGTTAGCTACCCGGTTCATTTGTTTTAGAGCCACGCATTCGTGCGTAGCGTGGCCGTGGGTCGCAGTGGACGATCCCGCCTACGATTTCATACAAAGCGAAGCTAAGTACACGTGCGTATTTTAGCTGTGGGTTGCTGACTTGCTGTGGAGCGGCGTCATTAAATACAATAATACGATAGACTCTCCAAGTTTGTTTTCGTCTAGCTTATCGAATTTCACGTAGACTACGGCTCAGCTAAGGTCGATATGATCTGAAAAAAAACTGAAAGCTAAAAACAAGCCGAGGTTAAATTAAATAAAAGTTGGAGGCAGGCGGGACCCATTCCATTTTTATATTTTCAAACTCAAATGGGTCCCGCCTGCTTCCAATTTTTATTTAATTTAAAATGGCCTTGTTTTTAGCTTTTCAGTTTTTTTTAACTTAAGTTTTTTACCGCAGTCGAGTTTTTTAGTTTTTTTTTATTTTGCTTTTTTTTTAAGAGTTATTTTTTTGAGGTTCTCGGTAGGATAAAATCCGAAATGGGCTTATCCGCCAATCTGGCAATCCAGCTGTTGGCCGTTGGAGCAGACGTGTTCCTAAATGGATACCGCGAATAGACAAATGCCGTGTAGCACACGGATAACGTAGATCGAAGATCTTCGAATGGTTATCAGTGGGTAAAAGTGGCTTCCCTCAGTGGAATGCAATTGGAGAGGCTATGTCCAGGAGTTCTATGGAGTGATAAGTGATACCACCTTACATCAGACATAAGCATAATCAGCCTATTATGGTTCCCACTGCTGTTACAGGCGCAGGCCTGCTACCTCTCAAAGAGAGCAGTCTCTGTGAGAGGCAGTATAATCCACCACGCAGACCCAGTGTGGATTGGTGGATATACCCGCACTGGGCCCGCGGAGAACCAGCATGGCGTAGACCAATTTCTTAAAAAATAAGACTGATATTTCAACACATATTTCTCAAAATGGACTCTTTACCATAGCATGCGCATGATTCACACATTACGCAGTGTACCGTAACAACTATGTTGTGAGTAAGCAAGTAATTGCAATGAGTAACGACACATAAATATACACTGGTATTGCCGTCAAAGATTAAATTAGAATCGGCGGATTGTCTAGTCTATGAATTTGATGAGAAAAACTATTCTCGTCAGAATCAAGTCCAATGTCGTAGTTGGTTTCTAGTCTTACGAGATCCAGCTATTCTGATTGTTTAGGTGCAGGAAGGCTATTTATGGAATTCCATGATGTACGAGGAAAAGTGCCGAAATGGTAGCCATTTTGGTACTGTGCAACATTGAAGATGTGGTGTAAATATAAGCCAGTCAGCATGATTACCGATGTGAGTGTCCAGGGTGTCCCGGAATTAGTAATAAATTGATAGTCAGTTTCTTGTCTTGTAGCGGTATGCCATCGCCACAAGAGAACTACGTCAAACTGACGTCACGCAAAATCCTGCATCGCGCAAGCAGAGTTTACCGCGCAACTAGCATAGATACAACGTCCCGAGATCAATCGTCGGGCAGTTGCCCACCAAGCACGACACCCGTCTGGTCGGAGGATCCTCCCTTTTCTATGGAGGTATGAGTGAACTTTACACCCTGTTCCTCGTGCCTCTTTAGCCTTATTATCAGAGCAACACCGCATTTTCACAATTTGATGATTTTTTGGAAGAGATGATCGTCATAGTTTTCTTTTCGTTCTGAGACATTTACCACGTTTCATATGTGTTATCATAAAATTGTTTGTTTTTATATGCAAGTGTACAAAATCGTATCCGTTATTATAAGAATTGACGCCGTTTTTCAGACAGCAGGAATTTTTGTGACGTTACTCAGTGAATCACTTATTTCGTTCAAGTTGGAACCAGTCGTGTTGATCTGACGTAGGCACTCACTCTTGACAAACAAACATGGGACTAAAAGGGAAGGATATACTTGTTTTCGTTTTCATTATAATTCTAGTTCCCAAGACTATTTCAAGAGGAACTAGTTTATAGGAAAACAAATTGTTGTTTGAATAAGGACATGAAATATGAAGGAATTGTCATTTATTTAAAAAAACGGGTTCGCAACAGTGAAATGGCTTGTACTTGTTGGTTTAATGCTCTAAGGGCTTGTATGACTATAATCTGTTCCAAACGTACTCTGATGAAAGTGTACAAATCAAGTTTAGGTTAAATTCTTACAAAATCACACGCTAAGGGTTGTAACATATTCATCTGTATTTAGAAGGAACTTTATCTGACCACTATTTCCAACAATTATTGTTTGAATAATATTTTTAAAAATCATCAAAAGAAAATTGAGGTTATAAAATTAATGAAAAACATCTGTAAGTGATTTAAAATTAGAATTTTGGGTATTCAAATTAATGCACCCATTTAGTCTTTCATTTCTATAATTTCCATGACCCCCCACGTCTGTGGTAACACTTTGACATTGAGCTGCCGTAGTATGGAGTTTTAATAGAATACGAGGCCAGCTTTTACTGATCTTGTTGTTGGGGTGCATGAAAGTAGCCTCCCTGAGCGACGTCCCTACTGAGCCAGTACGTCCGGCGCACCCTGGGCGATCAGCGAGTTCGCACGCTGATTGGCTAATCCTTTCACCACAATGGCAATCCAAAGCCCACCTATAAAGCCCATTCAGTGCGTTAACATCGAACATTTGTCGCACGACAAATCAGAAATTCTTTCCGATGTGTACCGCAACACTCACTGCGACATTCTTAGCGGCCAAGAGACCCATCGAGATGAAACTCAAAGCCAGCCACACATTCCTGAACTACGCTTATCGCCGAGGTCTGTCACTGGTTTTGTAACCACTGATGTGCGATCTACTGAACGTCGGGTGCACCATGGTCTGTCAGCTTCGCTACCAGCCTGCTGACTGGCTAATTTTGGCCACCGCATGTATTCTCACAGGGCATATCTCCAACCTCCAAGACCACACCTTTTATTAGTAATTAACCAAAAATTAATTTCGTCAACACCACGAAGTCATTCAAAAGCTATTATAAAAGTGTACGCGACCTTGACCTTATCAAGACTGTGCGTGCTTTGAATAGGCTGGTCAGAACCACCGATTAACATTAGGTAATGGCCCGAATTTACATATTATTGTTGGATCGAAAGCGAAACTGTATGGTGATGGTTTGATGTTTGATTGGAATGTTTGGGGGAATGAAAACTAGCCTAAGGTGTATTATCTCAACAGCTACATTAATTCGGTATATTTGTACTTACCTTCTATAGAAATAGTTGGTGTAACCACAACAATAGTTGAGGTAATCTTGAAATTGCAAGATTCGTTTTAGAGTCCTGCCATTATTTTTAGCTATCAAGACAATAGTTGAGGTAATCTTGAAATTGCAAGATTCGTTTTAGAGTCCTGCCATTATTTTTAGCTATCAAGTTTACCCACTTTTGGTCTTTGACTTGCTCAGAGGAGTATGGATGAAAATATTGTTTTAGTTTAAACATTATAAGAAAAATATACTCACGATTCACAGTATGGGAGTTTTCCATATCCTTTGTAAGTACGCATGTTGAGTGTCATGCCGCATTCCTGGCATTTGAAGCACCCTTTGTGCCATACCTGAAAAATTAGAAAAAGAAGCCATAAGTACATAAATAATTATTATATGAAAATGACTACATAACATAACCGGAGGCTGCTAGTGAGCCTAGCCTAGGACGCCAAGGTAGATGGACCAACGCCCTTAAAAAGGCAGCAGGGACAGACTGGATGCGAAAGGCGACGAACCCCAAACTAATAAGGAAAAAGTCAACCGTCTACTGCTACGTAGGATGTGCACGACGAGGACAGTTAGCGGCGTGGTTCTTTTGTTGGCCAGCGCTCCCGAGCGTAGCGTGGCCGTGGGCCACCGTGGACGATCCAGCCTACATTTTCATACAGAGCGAGGTCAGTGGGTCATTTTAGGGGCGGTGTTGTAGGAGTTGCAGTATACGCTTAGGAGCACTATGAGCAGCAAATAAAAATCAAAAAAGATATTGGTAAAAAAATCGGACCATGCTTCACAAAAGCTAAATAGTTTCTATAGACATATATACAGGGTGTCCCGTAAATAATGGATCAAACGTAATGGGTAGGTAGCTTACCTCATTTCAAACAACTAATTTGAACAGTTAAAAAAAATCGGTAAGGTAACCAAGATATTTTTTTTTTCGAATTTTACCATTTTCTCTAACAGCATTCAGTGTTTTTAATGCTGTCGCTGCAACTAATAACATTTTTAGGTATGATTTTTGTCAAAAACTTCTGAATAGCTTATTGTTAATATTTTCTTTTTCAAATATAATTTTATTTGCCTTAGAAAAAAAATGTTCAATTGATTTTTTTTTTTCAATTTTTTTTTTCAAAATTTTTTTTTTTCAAAATTAGTTGTTGGAAATGAGGTAAGCTACCTACCCGTTACGTTTGATCCATTATTTACGGGACACCCTGTATAAAATTGGAAATTTCCGGAAAATAAAAATTACGATTATTTTTCTAAGTCCTCGCTCCATATCGCATCTTTTTTTTTTAGGAATGGAAATCATCAAATATCTTCTCCCGCTCTGGGCGGAGCGGGAGGGCGTGTCAGAATCTTACTGACTAAAACCCACCCGTGTTCCTTCAGTTGCCTGTGCCAGGGGCCACGGTAACCCTAGCGGACCCCGTCATTTGGTGCTGACATCTCTTTGAGGCGCGCGTGGAACACAAAGCGCCGTCGACCCGGACTTGGTCCTTATCGGACGGCGAGCAGCCCATTACTCGCCATCCGCAAGCCCGCGCCTACTGTGGGCGGGAATCGGCTTGGGATTCAATAGCGCCTCTAAGGCTACACTCCAACCCAAAGAGGCTAAGTACACCTGCGTAGCTTAGCCGTGGGCTGATATGGAGCGGCGCCTTAAGGCCAGGAAGACGATGATGATAAGAAGGTCCTTTTCAGCAGTGGCAGTGGCCGGCTGATATAGAAAACTCGAGCTTTTTCGCTCCTTAACCATAATTCAACCAGTTAACTCTCATGCACATATAATGTACGCATGTATCTAATCATATACACCACTTTATATACACATTGATATTGATGAATATTATGTACGAAATGACAGGTATATTTACTATGTTACTTTAATTATTGTGAATGTGAGGACTTTGTATGTTATCTTTTTTCTTTCTGAGTACTTTATACGGCCTACCCAAATGTCCTTTCTTTGGTATTGTTCGTCGAGTCGTTGAACTCCTCAATTTCTGAGTTGGGCTACACGATTACTGACAAATGCTTGCACTGACTGGACTGGTCCACTCCAATCTGTGAGGTTCTTTCCTCAAAATAGGTACCATTTCACGCACTAATCTACATGGCCCTCACATGATCTAACCAAGATTATGTCTGGACTTTAAGACTTTGACCCTTGAGTTTGTTTCGCCATTTCTTCACAGGGGTAGAATAGGAAATGTCAACTCCATCTAGCTTATTATTTTTTAGTTTGTTTTTATAATATGATGTGTAAAAGTGATTCCGATATCCTATTTACAGAATAAACAATATAATTTCATTCAATTTTATTTAAACCTCACTGTGTTATCAAACAGTTTGCTCGTAGTCCACAGGTGACAAGTACCTACTAGTGCATTAATTGTTAAGCAATTCTCCTCAATAATTGAGGATCAATTATTGATATCGTATGTAATGTACTTAACATCACGTGCTACGCGTTCAATTAAATTATCATAAGTGAGGTGCTGGTCAGTCACCTCTTAATAGGCATAGCTGGTCTAGAATGAGTTTTATTCATATAAAACTTATTCTTATCCTCGTCTTCCTTCATAGGGAGACAAGTGTCTTCAGTTTTGATGGACTGGTTTGGACGTCCACGGTAATATCGTCACGTTAGAAATGATTAAGTTAGGATTGATTTATTCATTAGCATTGTTTTTAGCTTTACTTTATTTCCAGTAATTTTAACTTCAGTGTGTATTACTAGATGACGCGTGACGCCAGTGTTTCCCAAGTGACTGGCCCTGAAAAGAAGCCGAAGATCTCCTTTAAAGTACAGCCGTTACTTTCGATCTTTCCCCAAAGCCAGTCAAATCTGCGCGGCGTTAAAATTGCAGTCACCAATTCAAATAATACGGTATTTAAATAACAGTCACGTAATTTTTGGGAAACAAGACACTATCATATCAGTCACATCTAAAATATTGAGCCACAGGCCCCACAGTCCATCGGGCATTGCGCAAGCAGCGTTTTCGCAAACGCTGGCCCACTTCACAGCATATAATACAACAATTAGGTAACAACACACATTATTCTGCGTCGATTAGCGTTTGTGGATGCGACGGGTTATACAATGTTTGTTGCAAATTGAGTTTTTTTGGTATTGATAGATGTTGTGTAGTGGGAAATGGCCTTCCTAGCTTTTGAGGAGTTGACAAACTCTTCATATATGTGATTAGTTTCGAATTTCTTTCCCAAAGGGATTGATAGGGTTGTGGTATTGGAACGGAACCATTAGCAAAAAAAAAAGAAAACAGAAATAAATGGCCTGCCGCCAAAAACAACGCTTCCTCGTGTAAAGCTTTGGTTTCCTAAGAAAGCGATGAACGGTCACATAATAACGGCTGTTCTAATATTGAGCGGTTTTTTGCGGTTTTTTTACACCTTCATGTCAAATACTGGTGAAAATTACCGATTTTTATGACAGCCGTTATAATATGACGATCACCGCTCTTCTAGGGAACCGTAGTAATCATCTACTCAGCAACTAGTTTTAGATGTTGAAATAGGGTGAAAAAAATTGGTCACACGGTTCCAGAGGCCGCCAGACGGACATTTGTTGAAGTTGGCCTTGCATTTCCTCTGGATCCTTTGAACAATTCTGTATCTTCCAGATCATTGCAAAACTTTGAAGTACTCATCCACTTAGCGCTATCCTTTTGGAGTCAAATGAATTTTATGAATGGTAAACCATCTGGCAGTTGTGGCACCTTCGCGGCGCATAATTAAACAATTTGCTAACAATACACGTGCATTCCGTGTCGATTAGAACATACTATGTTCGGTGCAGTTTGAATACATTACAGAGGACAGTCAAAGTCGTGTAAGTATATGACTGTGTGTATTTCCATGGGAGTTTTCTCATTGCAAAATGGGTCGTAAATTGCTGATTTTAGAGCTATTTTGGTGCTTACTAACACTAAGGAATCCCGAACCTTTCTGGAGACAAGCAAATATTTAGATTGCACAATAAGATTGACCTTGACGCTTATGGGAGGGATTGCTCCATATTGGCTCTAGTTGAGTGGAACAAGGATAGATAGGCCTTTGCAATGAAGTGGGACAGTATTGTCCCACTATATTGCAGCCGGTATAGGCTGATTATGAATAATAAGAATAATTAATAGGATTCCTGGTTGGGTAGATAGGTAGAACTACTTTCCCGGGATGGACACATTATTTGGATGGGTTTTATCTGCACTGATAACGAATGGTCATGCGTTAGATAGAAGACCAAGAAAATTACACATGAAGCGGAACTGGTACGCTATTAATCACCAATTTTATCAATTAGATTAGTGGTCACTGTCACATTTTTAGAGGACATTGTATTATATATCCAGTCAGTGTCCGCAACTACACGTCAAAGCGCCTATGTTTCGTTATCGTATAACGAAAGAAAACCATCGTGAGGAAACCTGGACTTCATAGTTAATAGAAGTCTGAAATCACCAAACCGTCTTGAGCAAGCGTGGTGATCAATGTTCGTGCCTGCTCTGTATGAGAAGCGGCCTTTGCCCTGCAGGGGGACAGTAATAAGCTGGTATAATATGAGTTACAGAAAAGTGCTGCTGCCGGTTCTTTTGACAGGTTTTCTCTTGTCAGACGACCAAAATGTTGCGTTACCCACCGAAAAGCCGATATTTTGAGGGTACTTTAACTTTACCAAAGAATGGACAACTCAACCAGGCCTATAGCATAATCTGCCTATTACGTCGCCACCGCAAGAACACAGATCTCTTCTCTGTGAGAGGGATTGGATGATAATCCACCGCGCGGTTAGTGGATGCTCGAAAAAAACGGCAAAGGTAAACATCGTCAGGAAACCGGTATGTCCTAGGGCACACACATTTCTAGGACATGCCGGTTTCATCACGATGTTTTCCTTCACCGTTTTGAGAGCAGTGGCGATGAAATACAAAGTAATGTAGCTGGCTGGTTCGACCAGGCCTATAGTCGGTGTTAAATTGAGACATTCACGTCCACTCGGCCACGACAAAGCAGGCACAAGCTCTTTAAACAGTATTTTTATCCTGACCCAGTTTGTACGAAAGCAGACAATAGTTTGACAACATAATACCACGGACAGAATAAAATGGAGCGCTTATGAGTCATGGTTTATAAATAGTTTATGGTGTGGTATACCTACTTAAGAAGAGAATGTTGAAATACATACATAACGTAACATCACGCCTGTATTATCTGAAGGGTAAGGTTATAAGTCCCATTGTAACAGGGGGCGAGCCTATTGCCATCAACCGGGCACAAATTCAGACTCCGAGCGGCTACTGAGAAATTATAGATGACAAAACCCAATAACAAGTTGCCCGACCTGGGAATCGAACCCAAGACCTCATGCTCAGTAGCAGCGCTTGCGACCACTATGAGAAAAAAAGATATCAGATAGAACAAGATGTCATGAACTTCTAAAAACAAGAAGACGGATTAATCAGAACTACCGAACTGGCAAATAAAACTCAAAGCAATTATTGCAATGAAATTATTAACGACACTTTTGAATTGTCAAGGAATCGGTTAGTTAAAGCTAGTTGCGCTTTCCAAAGCATAGTAGATTCCTATGGAGAAAAAAGGTCAAAAAATGCCATGGACACGCTTTTAAACCAACCATAACCAGACTTATTTTGCCTGTTTTTTTAGTTGGCCTGTCTCTCAGCCAGTCAGAGGCATCAGCGGGTCGATTCTGTACAAATCTCACCGTGAAGACTTGCATGGAGTGAGCTGTCAGTGCCATCCCACTGATGCTAGGGATTGACCATCGTTACATTTACAATAATAATCGAGATTTTACTAATATTTTTTATCCAAATTCTAATGATCATTCAATATGTAGCTAATTGGCTAACCATTAATATTTTCACGGTTTTAAAATAAAATAGCAAAACATAAATTCAGTTAGAAACTCAATGTTGGTTTTTGTTTTAGACACATAAATACTAGCTTTGAAATAATATAAAATTATCAATAGAATTTACATAAAAATATGATTAAAATCTCGATTATGATTGATTGTAATGCTTGGTCAATCCCTGGCATCAGTGGGACTACACTGATAGCTCACTCCATGCTCACTTCACCTAAGTTTTCACGGTGAGATGGTTACAGAATCGCAATGCAGGCGTCAACACAGGACAATTCCTATTCAAAGAAAAATATCTGAATCCTTTCGCATCGTGGATCTCTCCAAAAATAATTGCATTAAGTAGCTTGATATTATAACAAAACACACGAGATAAGTCTTTGGTAGAATCTGAACAACAGACAGATGGTTGGACGATATTCAGAAGATCGCGGATCAGATTCGATTGAGACTCGCACAGACATGAATGGCACAAAAAGGATGAGGCCTATTACTCGGCAGTGGGTGGAATGTTGCCAGTGATAAAATGTTGAGAGCGTTAAGTTGACTGCTTATCTTCTTGAAATCTTTTACCAAACACGCTTTTGACAGGAACTCATGTATGGAGAAGAGGTCAGGTTAATAATAGAAATGTCGACGTTAATCTTTTTCGTCCCGGAAACCGCACGGCTAGCAGACTCGTGCCCAAATGAAACCAATTCTAAAGCAGACATTTAAATTAATAATAGCCCTGAAAATAAATGGACCACTTCATATAATATGAGTCAGCCCTCGCAAATAACTCGTAATGTAAACATTCGCGTTTCCGTTCACCAAGATTATCATTAATTTTGGCTTCGTTATGCAACGTTACGAAGTTTATCTATCATAAGTGAGCTGAATTTTAAGCTGGTGGTTCAACATTCTTTAGTAATGTCCCTATGTGTGGTTTCCGTCTATTGACGATATTCTCTTCTATTTTGGGAATGCGAGAACGTTGTAGGCCTTGTAGTCTCATAGATGTTTTGATTTTATGGCCATTATCATTGTTTTATACCTTGTTCTTGTTGACAGGCCTACAGTGTAGGCCTCTATTAACACTGTAATTTGAAAACATTGTAAAATCCCTTTTTTTTAAGAGTTCGTGGAGTTTCTTGCCGGTTCTTCTCCATAGGGAACGACCAATTGGAACCGTGGACCTAGCTTTTGACGTTTCTTAGGTGCCTATGTAGGTTTATCTAAAATAAAATATTTTCAATTTGCTAGGTTTCTGTCCATAGTATTTTTTGCGTGTAATCGGTGGCTTGGTGGTGGTGACTTAATAAATAAATTGCCTAACACGACATAATTTGCGCCTGTATTTTCTGACGGGGCAAGCATTTAGGCAGAGCTCATTTCGCCAGTTATTTTTGCTTTGATAGGCTTTGATAAAAGCGTAAGGATGATAAAAATTGTCCTATAACATGTTGCGATAACTAAATCGATTCCTATTTGCCAATTGCAAAACCTCTCATTTCATTAGATTTCTCCATGATTTTCTACTATGAGGAAGCTATTAGACTGAGGCCTCGCTAAAAATGCGTCTCCTAAAATCACATATGTCTTGAAGTCACCAGTTTCAACACTTGCAGATTAACCAGATGGTTTCTATATGTCTAGTGGTCTTAGCAAATGTTTAGTGTCCGTCTCCTAAAATCACATTTGTGTTGAAGTCACCAGTTTCAACACTTGCAGATTAACCAGATGGTTTCTTTATGTCTAGTGGTAATCTAGTGGTCAGTGACCATATCTAGGAAACTAGGTAATGAATGACATTGAACATGTTCACATAGCGCCAGCGTTCATTATCGTTACATGTCAGTGATGCCATTCGAGGCACAGTGAGATGGAGGTTACCTCATACATTCTGTCATACTATGATTCATATGATAAAATGAAATGATTTTTATTTCTGTAAGTAGGTTTGTACAAACACTTTTACACGTCAAACATATATCTTTTAAACTAGATGGGGCCGGCGTTTCCTATCTAACTACTCTGAGAAGAAAGGCCGAAACAAACTCAGAGGTCACAGTCTCTTTTAAAGTCCAGACAAAATCTTAGTCAGATCATGTGAAGGCTATGTAGATTGGTATCTAAAATGGTCTTTTGAAGAAAGAACCACACAGTTTGAGTGGATCTGTCCAGTCAGTGCACACAATTGTCAGCAATCGTGCAGCTCAACTCAGAACTTAGGAGCTCAACGTTTCGACGAAAAATACCAAAGAAAGGACATTTGAGTAGGTCGCATAAATTACTCATAGTCATAACATAACCATCACGGTGCGGTGGAGTATTTAGGCTTGTTTAACTACATGCTGCAAAACTTATGCCCATACATTCTGCAAATCACCGTGAAAACTAAGGTGAAGAGAGCTGTCAATAGTGTCAACCCCTAACATCAGGCTGACAGCTCACTTCAAGCTCGCTTCACAATAGTTTTTCGCTGAGATTTTTACACAACTGTATTTCTAGCTATGTGTTGGTGAGGGTCAAGTTTATACTGCTGACAAATGTAATGAGATTCCAAGGTTTGAATCTACTACCTTCTGCCAGCAATCACTGATCCACGGTTAGACCAAACACTACAAACTAAGCTATAAAGCACGCAAAACCCTTCTGATTTGGCTTTTACATGCACCTTACTAAACGATACTGGTGTTGGGTAAATACAAAAATAGGAGTGCACAGATTTCTTCGCCCCAGTTAACTCGCCCTACATCTAGGACTAACTTTCCATTTCGTCTTAGGATCGTGTTACTTTTAATTATGACACTTATAGAGTAAAATGTTTACGTTTTTTTTAATTTGCAGGTCAGTGTCAGGTTGTATGTTGATTAACAAATATGTACGTATTTACAGAATTATAATCATTAGAATCAGTAACACAACTCTCTAAGTTGGCCTCAAATGTAACGATTTCTTTCAATGGGGCAATTAGAATTAACAGAGGGTCTGGTGACGGCATATCATGGCAAGGGAACCCCTTTTCATGTCATATTTCAATAGTCTCCATGATTGGCACGCTCTGGACATGCAGACCCTCCACCATTTTGAAGACTGGCTAATATCTTTATTAATGCATGAGCATGATTCTCATTTTCGTAGATAAAAAGTAGTTTTTCCCCCTTTTTTAGTGTACTATCGAGGAAGTTCATATCTATGCACCTTTAGGACTATTTTTCCCTGTAGCGCTCGGGCGCTAACAGTAACTAACGTAAAACCGATGCGGTCATCGTGTTCACGGGATTTTGTTCTAAAACTGCTTAGATATGAACTTCCTCGATAGTACCTACATAGTAACTACACCTACATTTCGCCAGCAGACTCCTGGCTGCTACTGAAAAATTCGTGATGGAAAAACCCCAATCACACTTTGGGCGACCTGGGAATCTAACCCAGGACCTCATGCTCAGCAAGTAGCGCTTGCGACCACTAGACCAATGAGGCAGTCACTCGCACACCACAGCCACACACAGTCACACTCACAGGTACACCACTGCCTCATCCTTAGGAGAAAACAGGCCTCATGTGACACTCAAAGTTGGTCTTACTAGAACTTCCTGACAAGAGCAACCAGCAAAACCAAAGCGTCGTTGTCCCTCAATTCTGACGTCACCAATTCGTGAATGCCCGCATAGCACGCAGGGCCTAAGAGCGACTATCCTGCGCAATTTGTACATGTAACCGAGGTAAATAGGTCAATTTACTGTACTTGACCGTCGGGCAGCTAACTAGCCGTTACAGATGCTATTGTTGTCTAAATCGCCTGTTTATTTACTGTATTTGGTCTTAGTGAACGAAGAAAGGTTGCATGGTTATAAAGTTCCCATGGAGTTTGCATACGGTCGTCATTTAAATAGGAAACTCTTGGTATAGATGACATACTATTTTATGGAAGACCCTCCTTTAAAATTGAAGAGTTCATCCACAATCGATATTAATTCGAACTTCGTATAGAATAAAAGCGAGATCGTGACAAATGGAGTAGCCCGGGGGTGGCGTATAAGGACGCGCTGATTGACGAAGACACCGAAGGGCAATAGTTATGTTTTTGCTTTATTTATTTTAGTTTATCAGTAAATAAAGACTTTATTATTATTATTATAGAATAAAACCGAGACTAGGCGTATCATACGCCCGGAGTTATATTAAAACTATTATTCTAGAATTATTATTTTATTAGAACAATTGTTTCACTTTATATACTTGGTGACAATCAATATGGTCTTATGTACCCTTGCTTGGCAATCAACTAACCTGTCCTACAAACCATAAAAAAAAATAGTTTGTACCTATTTGTGTACCACTTATAGTAATTTTATTTTAGGCAGGTCCTCTTCACTCTTCACATACAATATAATTAATGTAAGTATACAAAATATTGTAAGTTATAAAGACTAGCTTTGGAGATTATTGCTCATTCTTCTCCATACGAAACTACCTTTTGAAGGGGCTCGGGCGCCTAGAATCAATTATATTTTATTATAAATTTTGACGTTCAAAGGTGTCTTTTGAAATAAATTATTTGACGTTGACAACCTTACGGCAAGAACTACTCTCGTACTGACACGAAAAGTAGAATACCGTCAGATACGATAACATTAATAATTTTCTATACGACACAGCTATAAGTAACCACATTATTTGACCCAATTTCCATCCAAGTAGCGTTCAATTGAACAGTTTACTTAGATTCCGAGATAAAAGTGAGTAACTGTAACTGTCGGGCGCACCATATAAGGCTAAGGTAATCCTAGGTTAAGGTGAACGGCTGGTTATTAGTTGGATGATATAATGCTGGGGGTTATGATAGTGTGGGTAAAAATAAGTGAAGGTTTGTGTCGAATTTAACTCCAGAAATGTGTGGTCAAAAGATCGTGGGTTTGCAGTTTTGCACTCACAAGCTTTTAAGAGAAGAAAGGGGAACATAAGTTAATCCAATTTCGGAATTTATCGTCAACGGCGGCTGTCGCTGAAAACCAGTGCTGTGGCTCTGTCTAGCATAGGGTCAGAACATTATGCTGAGCGATGGCTGTTTTGCGAAGATGTGGCGCATATTTTCCCACATCTTGTTAATTTTGTGCTTTTTCGTTGCGTCATGTTTAATGCAAATTTATAAACGTATTTTATTTCTTTATTCTTTAACTATGTCAATCCCTTTCTCCTGGATTCTTACGCCATGCGAAGTTGTTGGTGGGACATCTGTCACTTTATTTCTCCCGGCGAATGAAGAATAACGACGAACATACACTTACACATTGACATACACTTGACTGTAATTATTTTGTATTTATGTTAGTTAATTATTATCGTATAAGTCTTGTTTTTGTGGGAGAAATAAAGATATTATATTATATTATTGATCCCCATTCCTATTTTAGTCTAAGCAAATCTTAGACGTACTTTAAATAAGGTAATGTCATTCTTAAATTCACTTCTGACATCACGCAAAAACTCAAACGGCTTTTTCGTACATAAATCATCTTTAACAAAGAAACTTTAATGGCAGTTAACGTTGTATATTGTACGTTTAAACAGCTTGCAAGTTGAACAGCTGATTCACGATTCTTTTATTTTCAGTTCAACGTGGATACAACTCCAGACGAATCCAACATCTGGGAGTCATACACATACATATTAGCATCCGCATAACTATTTTAAATAATGTTGTTACTCGAAATGTTTAGCCTCATATCGCATGTCATAATATCTCAGAAGTAGTAGACTAATAGCAGAAAATATCTTGAAAATAAAAATGGCGCCGACTACGCACATCCATCTGATTTATATGAAAACACGGTCCCCACTCCCCATAAGTTCCTTAAATTACACAGCATTATCGTATTTCGCGCATGTTCAGTTATTTGCCGGTCACTGTTACGGTTAGAACTACAACAATACGCCCTTAATTGAATGTCAAACTAACGACAGTTAACAAAAGATTAGCATTGTGCAACCGGCGGTTAACCCCAGGCGCCACGAACGGGTCGCAGTTATGCTTTACTTGCTACTTTCTATATTGTGACGACCATCTGTGTGTACCTGGGTTTACGACAGTTGTTCTCGACGTATAAGGAGTTGTTTAGGTGAGAATAAGGTCATGTCTTCCTTTTAATGTTAAGGTGTTAACGTGATAGGAGTTATATGAAATCTTTTCTTTTGTCATCCATCATCTTCGCGGAACAGTCCCCAAATCTGTATCTCTTAAGATTTTTCCATAATACTAATACTTGCTGCGCCCTAACGGTCATGTAGGTCTACTTTTAAGTTTAAGCTTAGTCATAGCCTGTAACTGTGTACATTGTGGAAATAAATAAATATCCACCAAGTTTTTTTTTCTTTTGCCTGTGCCAGGGGGCACGGCAACCCTTTCGGACTTTCCCGCAACCCTGGCAGGCATCGGCTCTAGCGGACCCCGTAAGGAACCACCAACCTTGGCGTAAAAGAGTAACCGTGGAGTTTATGGACCATTCTTCTCCATACGAAACTACCTTTTGGAAGGGGCGACTAGAATCAATTATATTCTAATGTAAATGTTGACGTTCAAAAGTGCCTTTTATGTGCCTATTTGAATTAAATGCTTTGACTTTGACTTTGACAAACGGATTGCTGATTGCAGTTTGTTGTTATTATTTAGCAGTTAGAATGACGGCTTTGACACAATAAAGACAGACATCCACTAAAGGTGGCAAAGGATTACGGCGCAGAACCATGCTACACCATTTTTCCTTTGTTCACAATTACATAGGCGGTATTCGATCGAACAGTTCTTCGATTGAGAAAAGAACGTAATTATTTAGGAAGATTAGATTTATCTCAAGGGCAAATAGAGTTACGATCTTTTGTCTATTGTTTCCACAAAATCCCTAATCTTTTTTTTATAAATTTGAAGTCCCAAGACATGCTTCTTACACTAATTCTTTAAAACATCGTGAAGATACAATTATTACGAACTGTGCAGTGACCGCAAGACATAGTGGTCTGAATTGAATTATTAAATCAATAATAGTGTTTGTAGGCGCGACCGGTGACATGGGGACGCCATGAGTTGTTCATAATTGTGGAAAGGTCTCGAATCGCGTTCAAAATAAGTTGTTTTGAATATCTTAAGAGTATAGAACAAACCCTGAAATAAAAGATGTGTTCAAACCCAATTATTCATTGAAGAGCACAAAACGTGCATTTTGTAGTTAATTAAGATCGAAATGCCGAGCAATCCTATGAGGAAACAAACCGCCAACAGAGGAAGAAAATATGTAAAAGAGATTTTTTGAACCCTGAAAGCTATGATAGGTTACTTATACAAAAGTAGTATCACTTGCATCCATTACTAAGTTTTAACTACTAATCTTTGTTTTACCGATGCATTAGAAAAAAATACTAAAAAGAGGTTCACAATTCGACTAGAGATGATTATACAGCGGAAAATGCAACTTTCCTTCATCATCATAATTACCAATTAACTCTTTTACCCTTTCGTATAATAATTCTTCCTCCATGTCCTACAAAACGGACACGAATCGTCACCGTACTACCGTCATTCCGTCACGGTTCTAAACATGGGCACAATGACTCTTGTCGCTTCAACGCTCAAAAATGTTGACATACTATGTTACTAAGCTGGGTATAAATCAGCGGATTTATCTGATGTCTGATATGGTTGGATGATGGGAGAATGTGGCTAAGAGTACTCTCCAAACAAGATACTTTCAGGATTTATTATGAATGTTACGATGCTTAGAGGACACGATAAAGGTGATATTTATTTATTAAAACTTTATGCACAAGTAAAAAAATACTGTACAAAGGCGGACTTAATGCCTGAGGCATTTTCTACCAGTCAACCTTAGGGTGCAGAGATAAACCATGGCAGGTGCAACATACGGGATAGATAGCTCGGAAATGACTATAAAATACAAGAATAAATACTAATACATAGATACATACATTGTATAAACAAAATAAACCTAGATCAGGAGAAATAACGATAGGAGAAAACGGATCCAGCAACTCAGCGCTGGGATGTTTCGGCCAACTTCTGACACTTTAAAAGATAACCGACTGGTTGCTGTCCTGATATACAGAGGGACCGCATTCCAAAGAAAAACCGCCTGGACAAAGAAAGAAGAATGAATGAAGCCGGAACTGTGAGAAGGACATCGTAGAAGACGATTGTTGGTGGAACGAAGATTTTTACGATGGGCAGTGCATAAATATTGAATTTGGGAAGTCAGGTAAGAAGGAGTAGTGGGTTTGTCCAGAATAGAGAACAACGTAGACAGAGCCCTCAACTCTCTGCGCTGACGAATGGGTAACCATTTTATAAGCATTCGGTGCGCAGATACCTACATGGTTAAACTTACGAAGATTGAAAACGAATCGAATGCAATTATTGAGAAGGCGGTCAAGTCATATTCTTTGCACTAACTAACAATATTCCACAAGCGCCAAATTCTTTTAAAAACTTTGTGATGCTGAAACAAAAGTCCATTTTCTGGGTATGTTTGTAGGCCAATTTCAGTAAATTTTTGTATAGGAGAACAAATGATTTTTTAGTATTCGTGGCATTAATTTCGGATCCAATCTGAGAGATCTAAGGGAAGCAACTGTGTTAGACTAAACGGAGTCGATTAAGAATGAGAACAGACAAAAGTGTTATGTAAAGAATAGTTTCATTCAGCAGTGCCCTAAATATAAATAGGGTTAACGATTTATTAAAACATAATTTGACCGTTATCAGGGAGTTTCAGGTGCAAATAACATCTGCTAAGTAAGTAAATACGAAATGAAAGAAAACACTATGAAATTTTGGATGATAATCTAAACAGGCACGTTCTAAAATAGCCAAGAATAGGCCGAATCACCCTTAGATAAAGATTAATGGACACCACTCCCCTCCGTATTGCAACTATTCATTATCAAAGTTTGGGGGAGGCATATGTTCAATAGGAGAGCGAACAATTTGGATAGGGATAGAATCGGGACGGGAAACATTGGCGGGATAGCCCCATTTTATATTGTTACGAATGTGACTCAAATTCATTGAATAGTCTTGATCGCGTTGACTTGGCGTATGAGAGGAAAATACGCGGAAGAGGCCAACGCTTTCGTGGTAAGTGTTAATGGTGAATATTTTCAGTAGTTACGTTTTTTTTTTGTAAGCTTACTGTCCAATTGGGCTAATATTAAGCAGTAATCTATACTGAAGTATAATAAAAATAAACCTCGAACCTTTTGTCTTCTATTGGTGGTACAGTCAACCGCATTCGGTGGTCATAAATTGACATAGACAGCGTCTTTATGTCGTAGCTATAAAGGCGCATAGTGTAAGGGTTGCCACTGATGTGCGATTGACTGTACAATCTATACTCAAAAAATCTTAATACGGCAATAATGTAGCATAAGAAGTAGGTACTGTAATTTAGGAATATTGTTGTTCCTTTTTTTTCTTTAAAAAAGGAGCTATCGCGAACTAAATCTTCCAATATGTAGATGCTCTACGTAATGTACAAATATTTGAACGAAAATTATCATAATTATGCAATTTTACTCCGGGAATAGTCCCCTATTGTGTGTTATCTCTATTTAAATAATACTCTTATCAATCGACCTTGCTAGTTGCTATGTCCACAGAGCTGGCAAACAATTTTTACGAAAGTTACGAACGTGAACTAGTTGTTTCATGAATCTCGGTTTTTCTGCTCTATTTATTGGAGAATTTCAATTTTATGCGTGATATTGAAATGTGTCTGGCATATAACTGATTAGGGTAAAATATATTTGTTTGATCGTTTAGAGACTAGTTGTATACAACACTTGTCATAAAGGTGAACAAAATTAACAAGACATGTCTGTAACACATGTCTTGACTGTCGACAAGTTTTCGACAAGTCGTTTACAAGATTTGTCGAAAACAAGTATCACAACATTTATGCAAATGGGTTAAACGCGGGGATTGAAATGCATATACATACTTTAAATTCTTAAGAGGTGAAGAAAATTAGGAGCATTTTGTTCCAACGCCGATGATTTAAACGTTTTCAAACTTCGCGAAGAATTTTCAATAGAAAGTAATTGAACACCTAGACTCCTCAGACCAAATAAAAAATCAAGACATAGTGCTGTCAACAGGGACGTGAGGCCGGTTTTGTAAACATGTGTGCACTTAGTGAGGTGTAGTTTAGTTGTAGACTGGGTTGTGAATGTGTGCGTGTGAGTGTGTATGCACAGAGCAAGGTGTAGTTTTGCATGCTTCACTGTATTGTTCGCCATGTCTTGATTTTTTATTTGGTCTGAGCTAGACTCTAGATCGTCTAATTTCAAAACGAGCTCTAAGTTTCGTCCACTCTAAAATTTCGAGCCAGATTTTTTTAATTCTTTCCTTATTATGACAGGGGTTAAGAGCGTTTATACCTTATGAGTGGCAACGTCGCAATTTAGTGTCATATTCATATTTCGTGGTTTTCAATTTTTATCATTTAATCGGAGCTACATTTTAAAAATCTGTTCTATTTGTATGCAAATAATACATTGGAAACTTGCAGGGCGTTATTTTAATTGTAAAATAACTGTAAGCATTGCGGTTACTTAATTTTTAAACACTTTCACGTAATTCTAAAAAGTTAAATAAACAGATTTTTAAAATATAGCTCCGATTAAATGATAAAAATTGAAAACCACGAAATATGACACTAAATTGCGACGTTGCCACTCATACATAAGGTATAAACGCTCTTAAGTTCTTATGACAAAATTGATAACATAGACACGGGTTTAAAAACAGTTTTTGTATTTGAAACATTAATTCTGTTTTAATTTCAAAAATGGCTTCATGGTTTAAATCTGGGTTTGAAGATAAACTTTATTTCGGAATAAGGCTGAGACTTACCGGAAAAAATCTAAATTGTGGTTACCTCTATTCGATATTTAACACGCAAAACATGTAATCAATGTTCAAAGTAATAAAAAACCGTACATTGTTTCTTAATTGGCAAATAACAAACGATCTTGACTTACAACACAATACATTAAGAATTTCTTCACATTGGCACTCATGAATCAAAATGGCGGAACCAATCCTAATGTTTTTGAAGTTAAGACATTTTTAAGAGCAGCTGTATCAAAATGTCAGCTTTATAACAATTAATTTCATAATACATTGGTGTGTTATTATTACTGTGCTGAGTTATGTTATAAATTATAATACATTGCTGTCATGCGTAGATCTTTGACAGTCGTTTTGGGTAGTCAAAGGCCCAAAAGGCCGACAACCAGTCTTACCAAGGAGTATCGTATTACCCAGTGACTGGGTTGTGGAAGTCAGATAGGCAGACGCTCCATTTAAAATGCTGGTAGCTGCATCCGGTTAGATTGGAAGGTGACGCCACCTTAGTTGGGAAAAGGTTAGGCAGATTGATGTTATTACTACTGTTCCACGGGTCATTAAAACTAAAAGAGCAACGGACGCAATATTCTGAAATCATTCCAGTTATATTTTGAAGTTTCATAATATTAAAGATTTTCAGATAGCTTTGAACGGTTTCGACACGGATTAAGTTTTAAAAAGTTACGTATAGTTCGTAATGGTTCTCTTCTCAATGACCTAGGTTAACTCGTTATTAATTTATTAACTGTTATTTGATATTTTGTATACAGAAGCTGTTGGTGTACCTATAATAATAAATAAATAAATAAACCCGTAGGTAATATCCATTAAAAAAAATGCTAGTTATTTTGATAGACTTTTGGGTGAATGAAACAACAGCTAGGTAGATCTACACTGCAGAACATTCAGTATTATACACTGGATATGCTTATTTGACAATTCTACAGCAATTAACCTTCAAACTGGAACAGGAATTTTCAACCATACAGGAATCATCTCACATGTGGTTATTCTAGGCCTGTGCAAATAACAAACCATTGATATCACAGCAACGGATTGTTGAGGGGCAGAGTGGGCAGAGTCCCACTTGGCGCCCTATTGTGGAACTACGAAGTCCCACTTGGGCGCCAAGTGAAACGTTGCCAGGTGTCCCACTTTGAACAGATAATCTCGATATTTAATGGCTCTGCCTTTCTAAATACAGTTTATTTGATTGTGGTCCAATTCCTAAATCCGAAAACAAGCTATTTTTAGATTTATGAAAGCACGAAAGCAACTTTCGCTTACAAAATCCTTATGTCAAAGTCGTAAAGAACTGTCAAAAAAGGCGGCTAATTACCGCCATTTTCTACGTCATAATGTCTCTACGGTCTGTAGAGGTGCACTTTCACGCTTTATTTGTTTGCAATGTTGCGATAAATGTTTTATTAACTGGTTACCTAATACCGTATCATAATTATTATTCATTGATACCTTATTATGTTCTGAGCTGAGCATATTACTCGCATTAATAAGGTATATCGGAAATCGGATATTAAGTACAACGTTTTGTTTGACAAGTAAGGAACGTGGCCAAAGTAGATGTTACCTAGTTTGTTTAGATGTTTGTGCCCGGCAAAGAGCAGGCGAATCTCATTTTTCCAAGAGTAGCAAAAATTTACCGACCGCCTATTTTTTTTCGTCTTGTCTGGACAAATATTTTTGTCTTTTGAATTAGGACTAAACTAATCAAATTCAAGCTTTCAAGCAATAATCTCGCTACCGGAAACCTGACCTCACCTTTCGTGCCTCAGAAAGCACGTTAAACCGTTGGCCCCGGCTGTCATTTGTAGATCTTTGACGGCCGTTACAGGTAAATGCCCGAAAGTCTGACAACCAGTCATCCCACGGGTATCCGTATTACCCAATAACTGGAGTGTGAAGGTCCATATACTGATATTAGTTGGGAAAAGGCTAGGTAGATGATGAAGGAACTCTCACTAAACAATATGAAATAATCCGTAAAAAAAGGTTTCAACGCAATTTTGCTACAATTATTCTGAGCAATGAAATAGAACATCGATTGCGCGTTTTTGGCATTATAGTGTAAATGAGGAAACTACGCCGATACTATGAACAATCCACGAAAACATCACGTACCTACATAGATAGTAGTTATAAAACTATAAAGATAATTAACATACCACACTTTCTTATCAACAAAGCATTCGAATATTACAACACAACACTGCAAGACATGAACAAAACACAGTCATGATTACATGTTGCATGTCTGAATACCAATCACTATGATAGTCGTACAAACTACATAGAATTTAGTATAGTGTGACGTAACAGACCATTCAATATGAAATCGAAAGCGGGTGTACAGTGTAGTCGCGAAATTTGAGTGAGCATTCAACTGGTTCCGTGGTGTAGTGGTTATCACATCTGCTTTACACGCAGAAGGCCGCCAGTTCGATCCTGGCCGGAATCATATCTTTTTGAGGTTTGAGGTTTTGGATAAATTAGTTTTGTAAATTTTTTTTTTGTTTTTTTTTTTTTTTTAAGTAACAGTATTTTTCATGTCGGCTAATTTCGATAAGCGTAGTGCAAAATCATAGATAATTGATAATAATACAATAGTTTTTTTTTTTAAATATTTGCTGCTATTCTATTTTTAACACAGAAATATTCGAAAAATCTAGATTTTTTTACAATATCCTGTGAGCTTGCTAATCAGTATTTCAGTACCATAATTAGTTCACTGTTTTTCACAAGTTTTTCCTTTTACCTGTTATTACATTTACAATTAATAATGTTCAAAGGGATAAAATTATAGCTAATCATTTGCAAATAATTAAAATTGTTTTTTATCAAATAAGTATAGTTAATTTTAACTAAATGGGAAAAAAAGGATAAGCGGTAGAGAAGTAATCTGTAAAAAGCCTGTAACGGCCCCAACTTACTAGTTGTAGGTTGTGGGTTCGAACTCTGGCAGGCCCTTTACTTTGTGTAAATAATTTCATCACCACTGCTCTCAAAACGGTGAAGGAAAAGATCGTGAGGATACCGGTATGTCCTAGGACCAAAAATTCGAAAACATATGATGTCTACTAACCCGTACTGGGCACGCATGGTGGATCACGGCCCACTCCCTCTCGAGAGGAGGCCTGCCCCAGCAGTGGGAACATTATAGGCTGATTATGCATGTTATGCTATTCAGGTTAACCAATTAAGCTATAATGACTTGCCATAAGTTTTATAACCCTATCACAGAGAGGAGGCCCGTGTCCCAGTAGTGCTAGTGTCAATGTTCATAGAACTGCATGTGTACACATTATCCTCATTATTATCTCGCCCTTACCCCAATTTACTTGCAGTCGGCGCAATATGTCTTTTTCTTTCATACTTCTCATTAGTTGTCATTATGGTATTACCCCTTCTGGTCATATCATCATTCATGCAGACCATCCATAGTTACTTTAGTCTTCCCCTACACTTATAGCCATTCTCATACTAAAACTGCATCCATACACAAGTTCTGAAAATGTGACTACTAGTAAATATTCTTCTATACCAACCAGGAGATTATTACATTAACAGGGATTGGATTATATCTTTAAAAGACTACATACTGCATGACAAATATTATTCTCAATAATTAGTGAATTATAAAGAGTAGTTATCCTTCTATGAGTGATAACTTGACAAAAATAGTTATATTCCAGCATTTACACATGTAATTACAGTGAATAGGTACCATTTACCTTATGGACAACCCATACATATAAGATAATAATGACCAAACAATATCATGACTTCATCTATTGACTAATTCAGGATAATTTGTAATAAACATGGAATGACACTGAACATGAAAAAGTTATGAAAAAAAACACTGTCACATATTTCACTATGGATAAGGAACAGAGGGGTAATTCCCGTAATTTTAAGAACGTTCACAGTCTGAGGGGCAATTCCCGTATTTTTAAGACCGTTCGCATTCTAATCTCAGTCTCAATCTGTCAAAATTGCAACCAATTTACATACATTTTTGACAAGTTTTTGACATTGATTGTCGCTGAGATGAGATTGCGACTTGAATTTGAACGTTTTTTAAGTACGAGAATTGCCCCTCAGGTTGCTCCCTGTATTGTATAATTATATAGTCTCAAATTTGGAATCTACTTTCATTCATTACTGAATATGTTACTCAAATTCAATAACCACTTGTTTGTTTCAATGTGAATCACCATTCACTATTGATAAAAACACTTTTATTGTTAATAGCACATGGAAATAAGCAAAATATTATAACAATTTAATGTATGCACATAAACAAAGCAACAGTAGTATGGAAGAAACATAGAAGGTAATATTCTGTAGTTTCTGCCTACCCCCATGAGAGAAGGTGTGAGTTGTATGTGTTATGATCAGAGGTCGGAATTAGGTCGAGTTATTTATTTACTTACACTGATTTCATACAGCAAAAGAACAAAGTGGATATGCCTCAAATCCCGAGATTAATTTTAAAGAGCAGAAAGTTCCCATGATTTATTAAATAAAAAAGCTATTTACTTTTACACAATTTAAACCACTGCACGCGCGACGTTGCCAATTTACATCAACAACATCGGATGTGAAGTTGCAAAATTCCAATATGCAAAAATTTTATGTTAATTATTTTTGTATTAATTGGCTGTCTATCTCTGAGGTTTCTATTATTATTTATTTGTAATATTGTTGGCCACACATGATTGTCCATAAGAAATCCAGGGAAGATCCATATTAATATCAGCATTTCGATGCAAGTACATACCTTCTTAACCAATTGCCTGCTGATATAAGAAGTCATGTAATAAAAGGTAAATTTGCCAAGTTACAGCGGTTCTATTCAGGGGATTGTAAACGGTGTTCTTAGGAAGAAGGTTTGCAGATTGTTGGAGAGGAGCAGATGGGTGCTAACTGATAAGGTATATTTTTATTAATAAGATTAGATAATTATTGTTAATAACTTTATATAATATATATGCCATTAGTGAAATTTAAGTGTCCGCACTAATAATCCATAAGTGTAAATTGTGTTCTGTTCCCACAGACAAACCGTGAAAACGGTTTTGCAAAGTCCTTATGCAAAGATTTTTTGTAAATGTTTTTTAATAAATAAAAAATTAAATAAAAAAAACTCTACCTAATTCCGACCTCTGGTAATGATATGTACAGTGCTTTACATAGTAAAATTTACCATAAAGAAGATACCATAGTGATAGGATCTATTCCTCTTTTATTTTTTTTCTTTTGCCTACTTTCTGTGATTTTGTAAAAAGCCAAGAGTTTTTGTTTCTTGCTTTTCCCTAAAAGGTAGCAGACTTTGTAGATATTATTCAATCATTTTGAAAGGGTGGCTAGTAACAACCCTTTTGTGTGCAGTAAAGAACTCTAATCACCAGTTACTTCACTTTTCAAGTCTGGTGATTATTACATATTCCCCAAAACGTCTACCCTTCACCACTGACTAGTTTTAAAGTTGTAAAAAGGAGAGGGATAGCATACTCCCCAGTAACAAGTCTGTATTTATTTATTTACGAATATGTAATAATCACCATACTTGAAAAGTAACTTACTGTACACAAAAAGGTTGTTACTAGACACCCTTTCAAAATTATTGAATAATATCTACTAAGTGCTTATTCTTTGGCTATATTTAAGCCAGATATTGACATTAGCTCATCCTTTGCTCGTAAAATACCTATTTGTGTTGGTGTAACCTGAAATGGTGGAATCCATAAAAGTGCATATTTCATGGACTGGTTATTTTAACATCTGCCTACTCATTTCTCTGGAAGTTGCCTAATGTTGAATATGGAATGATTTAGAAGCTGTGAATTACTGTATAAAACTCTTTTGACTTACTAAATTAATTTGTCAAATATAGTAAAATAATATTAACAGTAGACAGGCCACCTTGAGATGGACCAGGTTGCCTGCCTATGAAATGAGCATAACATGGACATTGTATTAAATTTTATAACAGCAAATCTCACTATTTTCTAGTTTTAGTGACAAAATTCCTGCAAAATATTTATCTATATTCAAACTAGTACAGGTGTTCCAAACAGGTTGTTATTCACCCTTAATGAATGTTGGAGGTTGCAGCATAAACATCAGACATTCATTGTCTATTTGTAGACGAAAATATGAAAACAATGTTTAGTTTGCCAAACTTTACTGTCAACACTCCTAATGTTCTTGATTGATTTTGTAGATTTTGAATTTGTAGGCTGAAACTTACTCTTAAATTTGTTAAAAACTTTAGTACCCTGTAAAAATCACTTTTCATGACATTCAAAAGATTTTTAATCTAATCTAAGAGACTGAAGTACATAATTTCAGTTCTTATCATTCAAGATAAAGTTTTAGGCAAGTGATATCAAACGATAAATTTGAATTAGAGTATTGTAAACAATTCGCGGTAATATGGTCGCCAATTTTATCTCATCTCATTCAAGTAATTGGCAAAGGAATTAACTCCATTCTTCAAAGAGATATCATTTGAATACAATCGATACAATAATATGACACAAGGTCGCGTATTGCTTAAGACGACTTTATTAAGGTAAAAAGGTCGATGCAAGTACAGATGCGGTATTATAAGGAGCTCACAATGATATCAGCAGCAATTTATATAATTTAATGAGTCACGCGTCCGGCTGTATGAATTGATGGGCCCGGCACACGACAATAGTTACGAAAAAAGTTAGTCCGTTGAATTTAGAACACCGAAAATTATAATCAATGACTAGCTTTCAAATCAGCATTTCTATCGCAATTCTCGTAAAAGTATGTAATAAAAAACTTAACCAGTTTGTAATAGGTTTTAAATGGAATACAAGTGAAAATTACCTTGTCCAAACATTTCAATTCCTCAGTCGGATAAACTGTTTTCTCGCACCTTGCGCAAGTTTTATTCATGATTAATGTTTTTAACACAAAAACACAATAAATATAATAAAGCACTGATATTTCACAGAGCAACACGGGTTTTCACGATTCACAAACAAAGTTTAAAACTCGGTATTGTAAGAAAACACTCAAGAGCACGATTTTCGTAGCATCTCCGTACGCGCATGCCAAAAAAATGACAAATGGCGGCGGTTGGGGTGGCCAACGTTACAACATAATTATTTCTACCGTATAAAAACCAGTAATAATGTTGCCGCATAGTAATTTAAAAACACGAAACCAATCCTCCACTACCTATATGTATAGTACACACAGCAGCAGGTCACGTTACCTCAAACTGTAAAATTTTAAAATTAGATTCAACATTCAACATTTTAAGGTTTAAAATCATTTAGAGAGATTTGACAGTTTCGTATAACCTGATGTGCTGCTGTCGACCGTACATATAAATTAAATTTAACTCGATCGACGGTTACTGAGTTTCTAATTAATTAATGCCAACGATTGCTGCTGTAGCGCAAATAAAATAAAAATGAACGTATCCTCGAACTATGTAATTAGAACAAAAGAAAATAAATAAAGTAAAAAAATATCTACGAACTACATAGGCATTTTTCTCTTTGAAGCACCGCCAGAGCTTCATTGAACAACTGTTTTGACGTTTGTATCATTTCAGTCAAATGATTGTAATCGTACTGTTTTTCTTCTTCCATCATCTTTAGTTTATCTTCTAGGATTTTTAGTTTCTCTTCAGTCAACTCTAGCCTGTATTTTAAATCATCTTTATCAAGTTCGTCGCCGGGTTGAGAATCAGAACCTGTTCCAGAATCACTAGGCTTAATACCGCTTCCTTCAGTAGAAGACTTTTTAACAACTGTGGAAGATCCATTATTGAAGTCAAAATTATGCTCTTTTACGATTGAAGTTTTTGACATCCTCGAACCTTTTCTGGAATCTCTCAGCAATCTTATTTCATCTTCCAAACTAGCGACTTTTCGCTCCAAACGCCTTTTCCTTTCTTTAATTTTCCTGTTGTTGGTTTCTAACTCATCCAATTTGCGCCTTTCGGCATCTAACCTCGAATTTAAAATCACTACTAGTTCTGACAGCTTTTTTATTTCGTTGTCTGTAGCTGTCTTCATTGGAGTGAAGAATATGCTTTGAAGAGAACATTCCTCATATCTCAAGAGTTGGGCTCTTAGTTCTTCAATTTTTGCTGCCTTTTCAGTGGCCTGTTTTTGTAAGGCGTCAATTTTGGCAGCAGTATTTTTTGTTAGTTTTTGGTATTCACCGATTTCAACGTTCATTTTATTCATTTTAGCTGTGTTTTCTTTCAGGATGTCCTGATAATAAAGCTCTGAAGTTTTGATTTGATTCTGCAAGTAAATTAACGGAAAAATAAGTTACCTATACTTGCTAACTTTCTAACAAAAAACTGCAATTTTCTGTTTCTAGCAAACTTAAAATTTACGATTTGACATTACTGAGAACAAAGAAGGGTTGATTTCAGTACCTAGTGAAATGGGCCAGAATGGTAACAAAAAATTCTCACCCTCTGTTCATTAATCAACAAGTCATCATGGCTGCTCTTCTCAACAAAAGTCTGCATCTTCTGTCTAATCGTAGTCGCGTCGCATTCCAAATTTCTAATCCTGCATCTAAAACCTTCCAGCTTTCTCTTTAGATCGTGGTTTTCTTCTTTCAGACTTTCCATATCCTTCATTGCCTGCTCCACTTCCTTCTTTCTTTTTTGTTCTATCTCTCGAACAATCTGTGGGAGCCGCAACACATCTTTTACCAAAGTGTTCTATTTATTACATTAGGTAGGTACCTACTTACCTATTTTCCACGAACGACAGCGCGGCTGGCCCAGAATGAGATGATCGGATGACTTAACATAGATATTGGCTCCAAATAGACATGGATAAGTGGAAGGAGGGAAAGGAAGCCTTTACAAAGCACTGGTAAACTAAAGGCTAATAATAATTATAAAAAAGCAGAAACAAGACAACTAGACCTAAAGGGTCTAGGATGCACACAAGATAAGCCCACGCGTGTGTTTGACCTTCAAGACTATATTCTTGCACGCGCTTTTAATCACTTTCGCCATAATGATGGTGATTATTTACTTTGGAAAACATGGAACACAACACACTCTCTTGACACCTGAAGGCCAATTCCCGTAATTAAAAACGTTCAAAATCAAGTCACAATCTCATCTCAGCGACAGTCTAATGTCAAAAATGTAGGTAAACGCTATACAATTTTTGACAGATTGACACTGAGATTAGAATGCGAACGTTCTTATAAATACGGGAATTGCCCCTCTGATTAAAAATCCGACATGGCGGCAAACGATTATTTCCGATTTCGGCCACGTGCAGACTTATTTTGCGCGCACTTTAGGAAATAAATTGCTTAAAAAATTGACACACTACATCAATAAACCGTGTTATAACCATTTCATAGAACTGTCAATAAATGACCGTTGTGATTTGAATATACGGATAATTTAAGTTAATTACGGAAAGTTTAAAATTAATTTCCCTGACTGTAATCACACCTACATACATTTAGCTCGGCCTCGTTGGTCTATTGGTGGCACAAGCTATTGCTGGACGTGGGTTCAATTGCCTGGTCCGGCAAAGTGTCGTTGAGTTTTACATTATGAATTTCCCACTAGCAGCCCAGACTGCCCGGAGACTGAATTCGTACCAAGTTCAGCCTCAAACATAACTTGCGAAATGAAGGTGTCCTTCCTTAATTAAGGACATTTCACCTATAGTCAGGTATTACAGGCGTGATGTTGCTATGTTTACCATACCTGAATTTGATCCTTCCTTTTGACATCAGCTAACTGGGCATCCGTCTTTGGTTTCCCATTCAATTTATTCTCAAGGTCACTAACTTTTGCTTGCAGCAACACAATTTGCTGCGCCCTGCCTTTCCAGCCAAGCACATCATTCTGCAACTCTTTGATACTTGTAAACTTATCTCCTAATTCCATCTGAAGTATTTTCGTAGCCATCAGTATTTCGTTTTTCAGCTCCAAATTCCTGTTCTTACTGTCGTAAAGTTTTTTGTTTACTGACGACAGTTTATTGTTGAGGTCTTTTAGCTCATCAGGGCTTGCGTCTATTGGTTCGTCTTTACACAAGCATATGTCTAGTTTTTCATGTTCTTTGTTCAGGATTTCAAATTGCATCACTTTTCTTTCTAAAGCTGCATTTTTTGTCTTATAGCCTTCTATTTCAGCGACCAAGTGGCGGTTCTGTTTGCAGAGTTCAGTTATCTTTGCGCTGATGATACCGGCGGATTTTGAGGATATGGCGGGGCCAGTACCGGAAATTATGTCACGTATTCGTTGGTTTAGATCGGCTATAGTTTTGTTTAGCTCTTTCGCATTTTGGTCTTTCATGAACACGCATTTGCGTAGTTCATTATTGTCACACGTCATTACCTGCAATTAGTATTATGAATAAAATAAATGTAAATGTTACTTGGTAGTGGAAATACATCTAGGTAAGTACAGGGTTACACAATCCAGCTAAATTATTTGGGCTTGGGCTCAAAAAATGGAATAATGCGGATTATGATTATGAATTTGGACAAAGAAAGAAAATAAATTTATTTGGCCCAGGCGTTGCTGCCTTTTTTATTGTTTTGTGGGCCTGCTCTTGACATCGATCTCGCCTTATCGAAAGCCAAAGCCTTTAGCCTTTGCCCTGTAGTCTAGTCTTCCTGGGAACTACCTACTTGTTGCACCGGGATAATCTTGTAAGTAAATTTATGGATAGGAGCTTGGTATATTATACTCTATTTATAAACAAGTTAAACGTATTTTCACCTACTTTAAGTTGTTCAATCAAATGAGCATTCAGTTCAGGTGGGTACAAGCTATCACCAGGCTCAGGTTTGTCTAAAGCAGCCAGCATTTTGAGTTTCATCTCATCAGTTTCGTCGATTTTAGTGGCTAAATCTACAACTTTCTCTTCCTTTACTATTTGCTTCGAGCGAGTTGATTTTCCTTTATCCGTCATTGTTTCTAGCTATTTTGTTGTAGGTATTTAAAATGTAAATAAAATATCAGCATTGCATGCAGCAACGAAAACTGGCATTATCGGTAAAATATTGTTCGAGTTTTGAAACTCATCACATACCTCTGTTGTATGTACTGCGCTCAAACCTCCTTTGTCGGTTTTCCTATTCATGTAGATCGAGCACCTTTTATAGGCATGTCAAGGACTGACGAGTGAGGAACCGAGGCCAGGACTATGGAGGGTACAATAAGTCAATGGTAGAGGTAGACAGGACCCAGGAGGACAGGACATGAGGTATAATCGTTTATATTATGCAAATACCTACCAACAATTGACGACCAAAAAAAGTCGACGGAACTCCGCTGAGACAAAACTGAGTCCCGTTTATGTGTGACTAAACAAATCAAAAGTGTCTAGGCAACAAGGAATTTAAAAAAAAAATGCCCTATTGAAATTAAATAGAAATATCTATTTCGATTTAAAATAAAATGTTTTCGTGTTTAGATCGATGAAGTACTCTCTGCTTTTGCTATATCAAAGACTTTTCGCAATTTTTGCTTATGCTGGATTTATGGCTTAGTTAATCCTGACACTAAAATGTAATAAAAGATAAAAATAAAAGTTTATTGCGTAAAATAAACAATTAGTAATCTGTATTTCCGTCGTTAACGCGTATAAATAACACAATCGCAGCGATTCGGCATAGTGAATATGAGTTAATACAAATCACGTTGCGGAATGGCCGCTCACGTCCGTAGTTAGGCGAAAAAGTTTTTGCTGGTGTGTGTACGACATCATTAGTTGGCAGAGCTATTCTTTGAAGCATATCCCATGCGTGCTCAATGGGATTCAAGTCTGGCGATTGAGCAGGCCATATGGTAGGACGTTGACATTAGCTGCGGCAAGTGTGTTTGCAACGACTCTGGCAGTGAGTGGACGTGCCTTATCATGCATAAGCAGAAAGGAAGCACCAAATATTGGGTCCGCAAAAGAAAGACAACATTTGATACAATCATTTCTGCGTAATCTGTGCATTGAAATGGCCTCTGATCCAAATCAGTTCGGTTCTTCCACCGATCCAAATACCCGCCCATATCATAATTTTATTGTTCCACCACTGTATGCATGGACTTCCTGGCATGATTTTAAACGTTCTTGGCGTCCAGGGGTCCTCCAATACCGCGTACGTATAGTATCTGGCCTCATACCAAAGTGAAATTCGTCAGAAAAACACACAAAACGCGACTCTTTTTCTTTGGCGTCAAACCCGTTGCAGGATTACATAGAAATATGACTTGACAGAAGATTTTCGTCTTTTGACCGAAATTCAAAAACTATTCCCTTTTTACCTATATGTAACCATACGAGTTACAAAAATATGACTTAAAAACCAGATTTTTTGTAAATAGCAAAAACGTGCTTGTACCCTAGACACTTTTGATGTGTGTATTTATGTGTGAGTGACGACCGACCGTGCGTGCATGCGTCGGCCGACTAATGTGTGAATCTGTGCGTACAGCGGCCTGCGGGGCGAGCATGGCCTCTGTGATTGGCTCGAGTCACGCATTTTATCTCGGGTTTTGCTCCCAAACTGTGATAAAAATGTGTGACTCAAGCCTGTCACAATAGGTCGTGCTCGCCCCGCTGTACGTACACCGAGCTGGCAGACTTGAGTGACGCAGTTTATTGCTAGCGAGAATCTGTCCCACTCTTTTTGTTTATCCATGCTACCAACAAACTTGACGTCACAAGCCAGTCCGTAAAGTGGTAGTTAACTGCTTATAGTTTAATGGGTCCTGTCCACGCTCTTTAAATAAAGTCAGTTCTGCCAACCCCAATGGAGAAAAGGCGCAAGTGTATTTACGATTGTATGTGTAATAATAAAAGTAACTTATTCTTTCCAAGCATTATCAGCTACCTAGCTGAATTACAAAATGTAAATATCGGTTTATATAAAATCGGTTTTATTAATTTCGTGTAACAGGGCAATGTGCTACATTGACTTATCACTACGATATAAACTGTCAACGTCAAGTGAAATCAGCCAGCTGTCATAAAAGTGACAGCAGGGACAATTGATTTTTGTCGCAGTAATCGTGTTTTTAATAAATTAAAATTGAATAAGTGCAGTTCAGTGCAAGTTTTGGTAGCCTCCATGGACTTTTAGCAGTGCGGAAGCTGTTAAAACCTTTTTATCGGTTGCTAAGAGTACTAGGCAGGTAATAAATTGATTTGTCCTTGGGTTAGAAGCAGATGATCCTCGAAAGCTATGTCTTATCATATTATTATGCTAACAAAACATCTTCACGGTACATTTGTGAGCTATATAGGCTGTTACCTAACGTACCTATGTAAAATATGTTTTGTCACATGATTGTGTCCAATAGGAATCGCCTAGATATGACAAGTGGAATGGAAAAATAATTGTTTATTATTTGTCTTCTTGAGTGCTGTATCATAATGTAAATTGCTTTAAAACATCGAGATAACTAAAATCGCTTATAAATAGGTACTCAGTTTTTACCAAAAAAATCAAATTCAATTCTTACCAATAATCTTTGTAATATTTATTCATTTTCTTATTTCTTTTATCTGCTCTCAGACCAACAAAAAAATCAAGACATAGTCAATAGTCATAGTCGCTGTCAACAATGACGCAAGGCTGGTTTCGTAAACATGTGTGTAGCGAGGTGTAAAAAAAGTGTGTGGTTGCAAATTGAGTTATAAATTTGTATGTGTGAGTGTGTATGCCCAGAGCAAGGTGTAGTTTTGCATGCTTCACTGTGTTGTTCGCAGCCCTCTTATGACTTGATTTTTTATTTGATCTGAGCATCTGCTGGACACAGTTTTCGTAGATTTCTACTCTACCTTTTATATATGTGACATTTCAAGTTCTGTCTGTCCATGCCTTGCCTGATAAAAAGCATTAGAGGGGCAGATATCACAATGTTTATCTGTTATTGGTATTGCAATAAATTAGGTTCATTCAAATAATTATTGCATGGCAAGACTTCAACCCAGGTATATTGAAAGAAATAAACCTGTGTGTGCCCGACAATTATGTGTTGCGAAGGTGACAGCCACGTCTATTGGCGGTACCCAGTAGTAGGACCAATCTACAGAGTAGAGCCCCTATAAAGCGTACCTTGCGTGTACTTAATGACGTAGCAGACCGCATAGATCTTTTTACTTGCTCTCTGAGTGAGTTCACAAAAACCACGATGAACATAATATGTTGTAGTAAATAATGAAAGTGTAATTATGGCCACACTATTGAATTAGGCGATTCCTGTAATGATAGTGATGATGAGATAATAAATAAATAAATAATTAAAAGTTTTAAATTTTTTACATTACAAGAATTTATCACAGACTATCACTCCTTTGATAGGGAAAATTGATTGCAGTTCCTATTCTAGTACATTATTAAAATAATGTAATGTACTTTTGCCTACATCCAATTTTCTTTTAATTTATTTTGGACATGGGATAGGCCTTTGTCAAACAGTGGAGAAAAAGTTACATAGTTATGTCACAATAGTACTTATTTCAATATTTTCCTATTTATTTCCTTTCACTAATGTGAGAGCTTGATTGTGTAATCTGTGACCTGTCTCTAACCCAATTTATAAGGAGAAAGAATAAGTACTCAAAATACTGCGAACTAATGCTTAAAATCTAGGTTTATCCAAAATGATGCTGCACCCAAGCCCTGTAGAACTATTTATCACTGCAAAATCTTTCATAAACATATATTACTTGCATTTTTATGTTCTATTTTTATGAGACACATTTTTTTATGTTCTACTTTTATGAGACACATTTTTTTATGTTCTACTTTTATGAGACACATTTTTTTATGTTCTACTTTTATGAGACACATTTTTTTATGTTCTACTTTTATGAGACACATTTTTTTATGTTCTACTTTTATGAGACACATTTTTTTATGTTCTACTTTTATGAGACACATTTTCCTGTGACCCTGTAGTCTTATTTATAACTGCAAAATCTTTCATAAACATAATTACATGATTTTTTATGTTCATCTTCTATGAGATATTTTTTTTTCCTTTTATCACAGTTGGTGATACTTTATTCACCTTTGTCTAGCCTATTAGCTAATAAGTAATAAGTGTTACTTAATCTGCTAAGTAATTTTGAGACACTTGCTTACAATTTTACTCACCTATTAAATTTTGTTGCACTCTCAATGACATAATCATGTCAAATAGTTTTAATCACATAAGAATTTATTCAAGCGTAACTAATCTGTAGTTAGAAGACCCTGAGGAACCCAAGATTTAATGCCTTTACAAAACTCATTATGTACACACTGGAAATATATTTTAAAATTGTATGTTTTAATTTATTAATAAGAAAAAAAGTAAGAAAAGTAATGTCAGTTGTGCACATAAAAAGTTAAGTATTCCAATAAAAAAACCAAAACATATCTATAATCCCACAACAGGGGGCCTACTCTCTAAGTCCGTCAACGAGGATACGGGCCCGTCCGAAAGTAGTTCGATACTTAGAAGTAAACCTTACTCCCGATTAATTAACTTCCGGACGGGCAAAACACATTGGGAGTAAGGACAACTGTCAAAACATTTTGTCATTAATTTTTAGTTCGGGCCCTGGACTAATCTTATGTCCGTAAGTGATACGGAGTAGGAAACATCCGTAAGTTCGGCCGAAACGACAGACTTCGTGCTTAACGAAGACCCCAGAACTAGTCGGCAGCTGTTTAAAAAATCTAATCAAACCTCTTTTCTCCCCAGCCATGCCCGGCACAAACCTCATAGTACCCGTAGTGTTGTGGGGCAAACACGCCCCAACACACTGCGTGTCCTCAGTGTACCTGTCCCGAGACCAGAAGACTCTTGTCACCGGCTGTTATGATGGTCAGATATGCATATGGCAGGTGGATCCGGATAATTTGAAGATGACACCGAGATGTTTGTTAGTAGGACATACTGCACCGGTTACGTGTTTATCCAGGGCTTCGATTATTCAGGTGAGTGTATTTATTAAACACTTTGTTGTGCATAACATAATAAATGTAGGACATTAACTGAGGTTTGTGTAAAGAAAATTCTAAGTAAGTATGTAGAAATATGATGATATTTGTAAAAATATAGCCAGTTTCCATAGCAACTGTGAACTGGTAACCGGAACTATCTCATATTCTGGAGATTTTCACATTTTAATGTAAGTTTATACTATTATCAACAGACTTTAAAAAAAGGAGGAGTTTCTCAATTTGTGCAATGTTATTAATTACGTACATAATTAAAATATTTTAGAACTAGGTGTTTAGTAGGTTATTTATTTGACGTATACAAGTTTTTTCTTCACCCTGTTAAGTTGTCAAAATTCTGATAGTACCATTTGCCAGTTCACAGTCGATATGTTAAGATAAGATATGGTTAACATTTTTGGTAGATAAGTTTTGTTTTTTTATTTATTTATTTGGTAGGTTTTCCTACCCAGACACTGAAACAGCACCCTAATTGCGTGACACACTTTCAGTCGCAATCTGAATCTTTTTGAAGGATATTGCTAATCCATTGCTTCATATGTTCGAAAAATTTGTCTGCTCAGCAACACGCAATGAATGTTGTTGAACTGTCAAAATGAAATTCATTGCTACTGTAACTGTTAGTGTGTTAAGCCCTTAATTTCCAAAAATCCCTAAATTATGCACACAATGAAAAAAGTAGTAGGTACCCATTAATTGATAAATTATAGCCTAAGTAGGTATATAATATTATTTTATCATGATTTTATTTATTTTTCAGGACAATAACTTCATAGTGTCGTCATCAGAAGCCGGTGAGATGTGTACCTGGGATCTGGTTGATGGCAAATGCAGGGAGAGTGTCAAATTGTCACAAGTCCATACTAATATACAGGTTAGCAGTATATTGATGCCTTTTCAGCAAGAAATTAGCATTTAAAAAGAACTCGTACCATCTTCTCTGGTATTGGCACAAATACTGGAGCAAAGTGGTCACACGAATCATGAGCTCGATTTTGTAGAAACTTTAAACTACACTTTTTCAGAATATCCTTGCTTAGCCAGGAATTCAACTCAAATCAGTTTGGCAAAAAATTACCACCCTGTATTATTAACCTGAGCGATAGCAAAGCAACACTGTCGCGTTGTTAATAAAGATCAAATACTAAAAAAAAAACATAATTAAAAAAAAAAAAAGAAATAGCTATTTTTCCAACTATACATACATACCTTCCTGCACGCGTAGCATGACCACTATAGAAACGGAAGAAACAGAAGACAAAATGACAGATTGTAGATGTCAAAATTCAAGAAAACAATGACTTTTCATAGGAAAGTGTTTTGTCTTCTCTTCATATAGATAGAAGTGGTCATGTCACAAGCTGCTCAGCAGTGAGTGGAACGTGGCTGTCAATGACGATGTTACTTGCTTAGTTTTCTACCTACTCCATCAAGAAGTACAATTTTATTGTAATGCTATCTCATTTTCAGGCATATCACATGTGCAACAGTGAAGATCTTCGTCTATTCTGCAATGGTTACTACGCGGAGATTCTAATCATGGACCCATTCTCATTAGAATTATTATTTTCTCTCAGTTCTAAGATGAATCCAGACTGGATTTCAGCCTTACATGTGAGTAGCTCATTTAGCTCAAAGATTATTATAATATTATTCTAATTATTGTGAATGTGAGAACTATGTTGGTCATTGATTTATTTATATTTATTTTTGTATTTTTCTCAACGTAATCATGATCTGACAGTTTGAGTAATTTATGCGACCTACTCAAATGTCCTTTCTTTGGTATTGTTCGTCGAATCGTTGAGCTCCTTGAGTCTAAGTTGAGCTGCACGATTACTGACAATTGCGTGCACTGACTGGACAGGTCCACTCAATCTGTGTGGTTCTTTTCTCAAAAGACCATTGCAGACACCGATCTACATAGCTTTCACATGACCTGACCAAGATTTTGTCTGGACTTTAAAAGAGACTGTGACCTCTGAGTTTGTTTCGGCCTTTCTTCTCAGAGTAGTCAGACAGGAAACGCCGACCCCATCTAGTTTAAAAAAAAATATGATTGACGTGTAAAAGTGTTTGTTCAAACCTACTTACAGAAATAAAATCATTTATCATTCATTTATCATTTAGTATTTATTTCCGTCTAGTTCGTCCGGTTCATTCTGGTTTAGATTACGTTCGAAATGTCACGAATTTTTTCGTTTCCGTATTTGTTTAGTTTTGTTTGTTATTAATCCGTTATTGTTAGTTTTTCTCGTTGATTTTACTGTTATTGTGAGCCCGGCAACTCTACACAACATTTGAAAGATATCAATTCACGACGACAAAAAAAAAACGTTGTTTAAATAAAAATGTTATGAACCCCTGAAAGTTTGTTTACATTCTTTGTCTTGTCTCGTTGGCCTTACTTTAGGACAGTTGCTCGGATAAGGACCAGGCCCGAGTCGCCGGCGCGTTGTGTTCCACGCGCGCGTCAAAGAGATGTCAGCACCAATGACGGGGTTTGCTAGGACCGATGCCTGCTAGGGTTGCGGAAAAGTCCAAGAGGGTTACCGTGGCCCCTGGCACAGGCAACTGAAGGAACACGGGTGGGTTTTAGTCAGTAAGAGTCTGACACGCCCTCCTGCTCTGCCCAGAGCGGGAGAAGTTATTTGATGATTTCCCACCCACAAAAAAAAAAAAAAAAAAAAAAAAAGGACAGTTGCTCGAAAAAAAAAGGACAGTTGCTCGAAACATTTCGCATTTATAAGTATTTTTGTGAGTGACATTATGAATGAGGTGTAATTTTTTTTAAATAATTTTCAGGTGCTCCGTCCTTCTTCAAGAAAAGATGATGTAGTGTTAGCAATATCTATTACTGGGACTGTTAAGGTAAACACAGTATACACGGGTAGGGCAAAATACTAGTTATAGTACAATATTATACTTTTTTCACCATTTGTGTGTTGCCTGTTGTTTTATCGATTTCAAGTTTGTATTACATAGAATCTAGTGAAACATGACTCTAATCATTGATAGACTTTAGTGATGCAACTAAACTACGATTGCTATTGTGTTTTGGTGTATATTTAACCCCGACGGAAAAAGAGTGGTGTAATAGTTTCACGTGTGTATGTCTGCGGCATCGTAACTCCCAAACGGCTGAACCGATTTAGTTTTTTTTTTGTTTAGTTTGAAAGTTGACTTGATCGAGAGTGTTCTTAGCTAAAAAAAAAAGAATATGAAAAAAAGAGAAGAAAATCTGTTCAGCCGTTTTTAGAGGTTTTTGTTTGTGTCGGGGGATATTTTATTATTTTAAATGTATTGAAATATTGTTTACACAGATTTAGTTCTTCATTTTTGTAGTTAAGCTACTTTTCTGATAAGGTTTGCCCAAGAAACTACTATTGCCAATTGCATATACATTCTTATAATAATCTTATATATACAATTCTCGTGTCACAATGTTAGTTACCATACTCCTCCAAAACGGCTTGACCGATTTTTATCAAATTTTATATGCATATTCAGTAGGTCTGAGAATCGGCTACTATCTATTTTTCATACCCCTAAGTGATAAGGGTTGGAAATTATTTCTAGGGACACTAGAAATTCCCTAGAAATAATTTATATGGCAACCGGGTCAGCTAGTTATACCTATATAAGATTATTACAAGAACGATAACATTATGAGTAATTCGACTTTGTGTAAAACCGCTAACATTGAATGTGTTTATTAAGCTAAGAGGTCTACACACCAGCCGCCGGCAGCTTAGTGCTGGCGGGCTAGCCAGTTTCAGAACGTGGCAAGTTGGACAACTTTTGTTTAAAATGAGCCCGGCTGGCGGCTAAGCCGGGTTTGGGCCGCTGGGCCGGTTTTGGTGTGTAGATACCTAAAGGCCGCGTTTCCACTGAGGCGTAGCGGAGCACAGACGTGCAGGAATCAATCAACACAGAAGAAACGCGAGAGACGTGATGTGGATTTCAACCTATGTGATTGGTCGATTCCTGCACATCGTCTCTGGGGAAACGCACCCTTTGGTTGAACCTAGGCGAGTTTCGATTGAGGCTTATTCACAAATTGTCATATAAGATTTAAAAAAACAATGTTCTTTTGCACAGGTCTGGTCTCTCCTAGGCCACGAGAACAAGCAATCAGAACCGATCTACGAAAACGAATCGAAACAGATCCGATGTTTGAATGCGCTGTCCCTCAACTGCTGTGCTTACAACCAGAGAACTGTACTGATTGTGTGTGCGAAGTACTGCCAGATATATGATGCGGGTAAGTTGGGTAATAATCTTATATACATACATTAATTAGCCTTTAAAGTTTCCACTGCTAGGAGTGGAGAGGAGGGAATGGGCCGTAACCAATTGAGGGTTTTCTGAAATGACGATTACTAGGTGGCAGCACTGAGACGTCAGGCCTGGGCTCCTGTCAAAAGTGTCAAAGTGCCAAAATTTTCTTTAGTCGTGACTGAATGATGAACGAATGAATGAAACGAATGATGAACTTCATCATGTATTTTATGTTCATTGTCGAAATGTAAGACCTCTTGCCAAAGTGGCGCCTACTGGTGGTGTGAATTTTCATGGAAACCCTCATTCATCGACGCGGTCCGGTGCAGGTTTGTGGATGTCACAGGTTTTGTAGGGGTTGAAACAAGACAACATATTTTAAATTCTTTACTCTTTTTATACATTTTTTTACCCGACCACAGCTTAGCTGAAAAGTAGATTATTTTTTTAAATATTCACGGGGACTCACCATGAATCTCCATCATCATCTGTTCAGCCCTCTCCCAACTACATATGTTGGGGTCGGCTTCCAGTCTAACCGGATACAGCTGAATACCAGTATTTTACATGGAGCGACTGCCTATGTGACCTCCACAACCCAGTTACTGGGTAACACGATACCTCTTGGTTAGACTGGTTATCAGACTCACCATCATGAATGATGCCAATCATTTTACACCAGAATATGTACGGAGTTAAGTTTTTTTATTATTGGCTTGCTCGCGTTTGGTCATTGTGGTGTTACCACAGATTACTAAATAGTTACTACGTAACAGATACTTCACTCAGTAGAAAATTTCCAATACCTATTGAGATAATAGCCTACTCCGTCGCCTCAGCAACCACTGCATGCTAAAATGTGCCTAAATGCTCAAGCGTACAGTTGTGATTGCTTCGCACCGCGTCATCCTACAGCAATCGCAGGGCTGCCTCTTCGATAAAATTAAATTAATATAGTTTTTAGTGTCTGTTATTGAGAACTGTGAATATGTTCTGATCTGACTACTTCTGTCTGACTATAGGTGGTACATAGTTTAAAATTGTATCGTTCATAAAATATTTTTTTTATAAATTGGTGCTGAGTGCTGACTGTGCAATACGTCTAGATAAAAGATAATTATATAGATCACTGTGTAGGTAAAATAAAAAACTTTAAAAGTTACATGTGTATCACAAAGCATCGTAGGTACGCGTACGAACGAACGGAACGATTATAAAATTGAGCAACGTGCGTGCGCTTCGCTTGTGAAAACCGCACTGAATTTGGACCGCAAACGGTCCGAGAGCGCTCGCTCGAGCGCTAGGGAATTATAGCGCGCAAGTACATGGAGTGACGGAGGCCTGGTGTTACTACCACCAGTAGATTGATTATGAAAGTTTATTAAAATAATTACTAAAAATCATCTTTTTCAGGTGACTTCTCAGTCCTGTGCTCGATACAGGCTCCATCTGGTGAGCGTTGGATGTCGGGCGACTTCCTCGCTCCGGACAGAGTACTAGTGTGTTCTACTGAAGGCAAAGGATATCTGTATAGACTGCCTGCCAAGTAAGTTATTAGTCAATTAGCCATAAAGTTCATGTTATAAATTTGGCTAATGTTAACTTAAGATGTGATGACTGACTATGTTTTTTGATAATGATTGACTTACTCCTTGACTATGTGGCTAACTAACTGTGATTAAATAAGGTAGCGACTCCTCGACTTTTTTGTTGATTATGACTGACTGCCGGCCAAGTAAGTAATTATAAGGACTGAAAATAATGTTTTGTTGCTGACTATAGTGACTCCTTGACTAAATTTATTGATAAAAACTTACCGGCTCCTTGACTAAGTATATTTAATAAGAGACGGACTCCACGACGATGTTAGTTGATAGCTCTTTGACTAATCGACTTGAACAAATTAAATAGTTTTGTGACTTATATTCCTGACTCCTTGACAAAGTGTTTTGATAATAATTTAATAATTCCTTTATTGATTGCCTTACTGACTCTTTGACTGAGGACTAGCTAGGATGCTATAAAGATTGTTTTACAAGTATAAGGAAGATATAAAAGCTAGTGGTTGCAATTTCAAAAGATAAAAAATGATATAATTTCATATTATCGAGGATTGTGTAAAATAAACATGTACTTACTTCATTTTTTTTAAATGGTTTTTATGTCATTTGATATTGCAAATAACAACAATAACAGCAACTAAATGAAGCAATCAATATTTTATAAATTATGAAATGGAGAAGGTCCACTTTGAAGTCGACGTTTGAATGAAATGTTTAGTAGGTATATCTAATTTTGAAGCTCAATCATAGAGGTCATCCCTTCTAAGCTAGTACGCTAGCTTGTAAGCTACCTATAAAACTTCTATTTCAAGGTATACTACCTTTACATTAATGATATAAATGTAATTTCCGTGTCCGACAATTTCTCAACAAAAAAAACCTACCCGTGTTCCTTCAGTTGCCTGTGCCAGGGGCCACGGAAATCCTTTCGGACTTTCCCGCAACCCTGGTAGGCATCGGCCCTAGCGGACCCTGTCATTGGTGCTGACATCTCTTTGAGGCGCGCGTGGAACACAACGCGCCGTCGACCCGGGCCTGGTCCTTATCGGACGGCGAGCTGCCCATTGCTCGCCGTCCGCAAGCCCGCGTCTACGGTGGCCGGGAATCGGCCTGGGATTATCGACGCCCAGGCGCCGGCGGCGGCAGACTAGGGGCGTGAGGGCGCGAATTTTGCCTCTCCCTCACGCGTTCCGCCTCTTCCTTCGCGAGCATTATTGCTTCGCATAAGGAGGAAGCCTGTTATCATGGATTCAGTACATGATTCTGAAACCGGCTGCTTTGAAATTTTTCGTTTGTTATCATGATCTGCTGTTTCATAGAAAAGTGTGAAAACCTACGCGATCAAATTTTTTTTATAATATCGTCAGTCGGGGCAAGTGCCTCTACGGGGCAAGTGCCTCTATCATCAAAATTTCGCAAACTATATAAATATTTAGACACAGAGTCATCTAACGTTAAAGTCGGAACTAATCTCAGTATAAAAAACATTTTTCTTATGGCAATACTAATCGGGGCGTGGCTTAAGACACCATTTTAATATTAGTGTCATTTGTACTTGATTATCGAGTTAAAATTGTATCAAATTTGAAAACTATCATAATAACAACGGTTTAAGAACGTATGCCGCGCTTGCCCAATTTCGCGGGGAAGTGCGTCTACAGGGTATAGTTTACTTAAAGAAAGAATTTATTCAACAAAAGCTATCCAATTTTGAAAATGTACAGCTATGTATGTTGTCAGTGAAATTTACCACCATAAACCACATAATTTGATTGCCGAAAGTTAATAAAAATAGAAATATTTACTACACAACTCAACTTCATGAAAAGTATGACGCGCTTCCACCGGAAAATTTCAATGCTGGCTTTTCAGAGTCATGGACTGAATTTATGGTTACAGTTTGTGAGCCGATGACCCTGACACCCTGTATGTAAAATATTCGACCAATGAGGCCTTTGTCCCTTGTTTATTGCACCATTTTAAAAATAATTATGGAAAATTTGACCGTTGAAGACCATTATTGTCATTAATAATTGAGTACCAAGTATTGCCATATGTTTATGTGTACTAAATAAATAAGTAAAACTCAGTCTTCCCACCTCCTGCAATGATAATCTGTCAAGGTAAGTTTTTAAGGAATTGACTTCAAAATTAGATATAAAACCATCTCGTTCAAGCGTTTAAATATAGACCTTTCATACAACAAGCGTTTAGTTTCGATTGGCATGTCATTGGTTACAATGTTATCATCATTAGATTCTCATTGGAGCACTATATGCCTATGTTATAGATGTTTATTTGGATAATTAAAAGGGGTTTTTCATAAACAATGTACTTACTTCATTATTTTCTAAAGATTCTATCTTTAGAAAAATACATTTATTTCAATTATTATTAAGACAAAAGCCGTTAAATATCGGGTATGAATCGGGTCGAGGTTAAGTCCTTGGTCCCGGCTGTCATTCGTAGATCTTTGACAGTCATTATAGGTAGTCAGAATCCCGTCATCTGACCACCAGTCTTACTATGGAGACACGAGGAACAGGGTGTAAAGTTCGCTCATACCTCCATAGAAAAGGGAGGATCCTCCGACCAGGTGTCGTGTGTGGTGGGCAACTGCCCGATGATTGATGTCGGGAAGTTGTATATATGCTAGTCGCGCGGTAAACTCTGCTTGCGCGATGCAGGATTTGCGTGACGTCAGTATGACGTGCAGCTCGCATGTAGCGATGTAGATACCGCTACAAGGAGTATCGTGTTCCCCAGCAACTGGATTGTGGAGGTCAGATGGGTAGTCGCTCCATGTAAAATACTGGTATTCAGCTGCACCCTGTTAGTATGGAAGACGACCCCAGCATTGTTGGGAAACCATGAACAAGCGTTAGAGAAAATAAATTGTATAAAATCTCTAGTATTTTTTTGAAAAATATATAATATATTGTTTATGAATAACTCCGAATTCCGTCCACTTAAAAACATAAATTCCTAACTGCCGATAAGGTAAAGCTAGCTTTAAACCTTTAGCTACACTAAAAGCTATACCATACGATAATATTTGAAGATATAAATATTTCTTTTATAGCAAACTGCGAGGCCGGGCTATCAGTAGGTCAGCACAATGTTTGTCTGTTTATATGTATTTTGTATGTAGAGATAGTTATTTTTTTGCTAGCACTTTTGTAAAGGCTTGTTTCGGTTTGTTTTTAGATAGTGATTAGTTTTGTCTGTGGCGATAACAGTGTTGTTAATAATAAAATATAGTTCAAACTAGTACAAAGGCAGTAGTGTTTCTTTAACGCAAGCATTTGTCAAACATTTGACTGACCGGTTGGGCAGTTGGTAGCGACCCTACCTTCTGAGCCGCTGGTCCCGGGTTCGATCCCCGGACAAGTCATGCATTTGTGTGCATGAACATGTCTGTTTGACCTGTGTCTGGGTGTGTATATGTATGTAAGTATGTATATCAGTCATCAGGTTACCGTAGTACAGGCTCTACCTAGTTCGGGACATTGTGTGGATGTTGTCTCATATTTATTTATTTATTTGCGCCATAACTGCGCAAAATTTGCGCTAAGTCCTCATAACCACGGGCGAGATTTCCCGCCACGATTTTTTATCGCGCAGTTGACTTCCAACTCTCGGTGTTCAGCCGAGCATAGAGAATCCAACAGACTGCTTCCCAGCGCGTCAAAAAAATTAACTTCTTGGATTTTCAACTCTCGGCGCTAAGCAGTGAGTTGAAAATCCAATGCGCAATGATAAAATCGGCGCGGGATAAAACTGAGTTTTAATGCGCCATACTATTCGACGTGAATGTTTGACAAATGCATATATTTCACAAACTTGAGGTTTTATTATATTTTGAAATAAATATAGCAAATTGTTATCGCCTTCAGTACGACAATACCTTAGTCTGTCCGTAAGCCCTGTTATAATTTGTTTTAAAATTATTTAAATTAAACCTACCTTGTTTGTTAATAAAAATTAGAGCGTATTATTTTAATTTGCGGTTGCACTATCATATTATATCCATCTTTATGTGTAAAAGTATTTATTTTAAAATTAGTTATTAAAACTTAGGTGCGTAGTACTCGCAACCGGCTTGAATGAAAAGATGTAAGAAAATTGATGAAATAAAACACAAAGTGCGGATTTATTCGGCGGAAGCGCCTAGAGACGGCAGTACTTATAAGATTCGTGACACTAAAAGTGCGCTGAACGGAGCGCCATTCAAAGCCGTCATTTTCTATATAGTCTGTTTCAAAAGTATTTGATGAAAGTGTAAACAAACTACGTCATCACTCACGAAAGGGAATTAATAACACACTTACCTGTAGCTATTTAGAAGATTTCAACGTTATATCTCACCACTTTCTCCGAAAATTATTGTTTGAATAACATTGTTGGATTGTAATTGAAAAATCATCGACGGAACATGAGGTTATAAAATGAACTTCAAATGTCAAATGAAAAACATCTTTGACTACATTCCTTAAGGACAGACGTTGTCCTATCCAAATTTCAATATTATTATGGCCTTGAGTTCACACAAAAGTCCCATAGAAAAAAGCACTTTCTGTTTATCACGAATTTTCCATTCTTCCGGCCAACTTTTAAATTATATTATTATTTTTTTTTTTTTTTTTACATAGATAGGATAGACATCTTGCAAGGTAATTGCTAAAAACAGGTTTTGCCGAGTTGGTTCTTGTTGTTTTCGTTTTGTAAGTACTTAATTATATTTGATTACTAGTTCATTTATTTATTTATAAGTATAAAAATATGTATTATTTATTAGGTATTTACCTATGTCGAAACTGTTTGTACTCCCCGTCACTTGTCCCTAAAGGTTCATTAGAAAACCAGCGTCAGACAGCATCTGTCTGGCATTAATGCTGAAATGATCCTTTTTGGCGCAGCCGTGAGACACACTATTGTTGTTAATACATTATTTTCACTTTTTATTTTGTTATTTGTATTCTGTGTTTCACGAACTGTGTCCAAATAAACGTTATTCCTTCTTTCTTCTTTCTTAGATAGATTTGAAATTAAAATTCCGGGTTAAAATATTCAAATAAACAAACCAAAGCGCTTAATTTGTAAGTGGCTCGGCAAATCGGCATCCGTTACGTTTCCTGGTCCATTTGTTTACATTTTATCAGACACTTTTGAAACAGACCATGCGTCATTAGTGTCGTAATACGAGTAAGCGGTGTCACGCTTAGTTTGTATGGAAAGTGCTGACAATGCCGCCTCTAGCTGCGGCCGTCGAGGCGACTCCGTGTTTGTGCAGCAAAAGGAGTATGAAAGGCTTTTAGAATAACCCTGGTTTTTGAAATCTAGATCAGTAAAGCCCACTTGCACGTTTAGTCGGGTTAAAAGAATAAATCCAGAGTTTGTAAACTCGGAGTTAAGTAACTAACATTTTTACTTATATGACGTGTTGCGCCACTAAAAAGTGACACAGAGTTAGTTAACCAGACATTGGTGCCGATTCCCTTGTTCACAAACTAAACAAAATTTAAGTTGAGTGCATCTTTTTCTTTCTATTTCATTATGAAAAGGACAGAAGATAAATATTAGTTTAGTCCTGTCAAATTAGTCAGCACCTGACGTAATTTGATGTAACTTTAGTAGTCAACTTTTTAATCACGTTTAAACTTGTATGGAGTAGTGTCAGGCGCTGATTAATTTGACAGGACTAAACTAAAATTTGTCTTCTATAACAACAACAAATCATTTACGTTGATATGATATTTGATAACGGATTTTATTGAATAGATTTTCAGAAATCAGGGGGTTAGTTTTGTAGATTCTGCCTACCCTTAAAAGAGTATGGCGTGATTATTCGAATGTATCTAATAAGGATTGGTACTAAAACATTTGGTAAAGTAAAAAAAGTATTTGAACGTTTATTTTAATTTAACAAAATTATTGTGCTGTATTTCAATTAAATTTTATGTGTTATTTTTATAAATGAATGAGTACTCCTTTTTGTCTTCCATGGTATTTGGTCCCATGCTATATTCATAGAGCATAATAATAAAACCACAGTAAAACTACTCAATAGCACTTGGTTTTAAAAATAAATTGAATTGAATAAATTGAATTCTTGAGAATACAAAAGTACCTATATTCTAGATTTTTCGTAAAAAAAAGTTGCAGACGTGGCTTAAATTCGTCACTGGCAATTTCTTTTTACAAGAATTTCCTATTTACATAGGATTTAATGTAAAATCTATGTAACTATGAAAGTCTTGTATAAAAGTTGTATTTCTCTGTCACCGCTGACCTAGACTAGAGTCAAGAGCAAATCCATCTTAAAAAAAAAAAAAAAAACTATTATTTTTTTCGTGACTAACTTTTAACTTGGTACCTAATACCATATTTGGTGAATTTTAGGTGTGATGTTGTTATAAATCCCATCCTATGGATCCCACTTTTTTGAGTTTCCAGAAGAAATGTCATTTGGATTGTTTGTTAAACAATATATTCGTTATTTTATAGCTCAGTACCTGATCACAAAGGCTTCCATGGTCCAACAGTTGATCATGACAGTCCCGTACTGTTTGGGATACTTTCGCATCCGGATAATAAGGTAGGTACAGTTGGTAATAATAGTTGGGGAAAAAGTTTTTTAGTATTTTATAGCATGTATAAAGTTGTAGTGAAATCTCTTTCGTTGTACTGTTTGTATAGATACAAACAGTACTTACAGCCAAAGATATTTCAGACCTGGCTGGTTTTGATCCTATTATATAGATGACATTAAAAAGAAAAATGTAAGCACGATTTCCCGCCATTTTTCAACCTTTTTTTCTGTCCGCCATTATGACTGAATCTAACGAATAAATTCGATACATTTTACTGTTAACGATACAAGTTTTATTACAAATATAGGAAAAAAGGCGACACCAGCCGCGAAAAAATAAATGTGACGTTTATGGACTTGACGCGGTGTCTGTTAGAGGAGAACAAATTTGTTCAAGCGTTTTCGGTCCGGGAATTTTAATGTCAAAGATGCAGCTCGCTCTAAGGCGATATATCGCGATAAAGCCGATGCCATTTTTTTAAATGCGGAGTAATTTATTTGTAGTTATGACATAGCTGAAGAGTTACAATATAGTTTTGACCCATTTGAAAAAGTCTAGATATACAACTAAGTTCGATATTTGGGTGCCACTCTTGGTTCTTAGTATTGAATTTGTACTTATATAAAACACGAAAAAAAATTTCCCCGAATTAAAATTTGTTAATTCTTCGTCTCTTCCTTTTATGTGTTGGCTCGAACTATTTACCGGCCACGAGTAGAGTGCATCACTATATAGCATGATAGATCGGTATATGCGTTTAGGGTAAGAGGTAATTTACATCCAGTCGGCGCCAAATTGACAATAAGGCGTTAAGAGCGTTTATACCTTATGAGTGGCAACGTCGCAATTTAGTGTCATATTTCGTGGTTTTAAATTTTTATCATTTAATCGGAGCTATATTTTAAAAATCTGTTTAATTAACTTTTTAGAATTATGTGAAAACTGTGTAAAAGGTAAGAAATCGTTGCGTTTACAGTTCTATTTATAAGCAAATAATACATTGGAAACTTGCAGGGCGTTATTTTCATTGTAAAATAACTGTAAGCATTACGGTTACTTACTTTTTAAACACTTTCACGTAATTCTAAAAAGTAAATTAAACAGATTTTTAAAATATAGCTCCGATTAAATGATACAAATTGAAAACCCCGAAATATGACACTAAATTGCGACGTTGCCACTCATAATATGTATAAACGCTCTTAAGTAAAAATATGGCAGCTTGATTGATCTTCGCACATTGTTTGTTTGGCGCCGTCGCCTCAAAATTAGTTAAACTTACATTTATTGAGGAGCTTAGTTATACTAAACGGTGACTGAGAAGTTGCGTGGAAATCTGTTGTCATGGTATGATGGGGCGAGTCTGGGAGATATGATTTGTTTAGGGTCTTGGAGTTGAACAGACTTGAAGTAGGCACATTCCATAAAATCCTAGCTCAACCAAATGGCGATGATGCGAAGAGTCTGTTTAAGTTTATGGCCCAGATTTGACCATTGAGTGTTTAGGGTACGATTTCTAGGATAAATGTCCCTAAATAAATAAAGAAAAAAAATGTGGTGTGGGGCATGCGCATGTGATGCGGAGGAATGAGGAAAATGTCGTGAGGAAAGTTTTGAGTATGATTATGGAGGGCTATAAGAGCAGGGGAAGAACAAAGAAACGATGGATGGACTTTGTGAAAGAAAATATGGCTAGAAAGGGGGTAAAAAAAAAAAAAAAAAAAAACTACCGAAATGGCGACTATAGAGAATTTTGGGAGAAAAAGAAATTTGGTGCCGAGCGGCAACGGAATGATGATGACTCATCATTGATGAGTAATATTAAAAAGTTCAGTGTCTTTTTTCGTTTGAGTAATTTATGCGGCCTATTCAAATGTCCTTTCTTTGGTATTGTTCGTCGAATCGTTGAGCTCTCTCGGTCTTATTACAAAACAAGGTTTTTCTTTTGACATGGTTTAAACCATCGAGCCTGTTTTTGAAATAAGAACCAAACAGAAAATGAAATACAGTTCCTTTTACAAAACTGACAACTTAGTCCGGTCTTAGGTCGTCAATTTTGTATTAAGAACATTACTAAAGTCGGCATAGAGTTCGAAATATAAAAACTGGCTCGTAGGTTTCGGCTCGGGCTAAAGTTAGATCGTGTTTTGTAATAAGACGGCTTAAGTTTAAGTTGAGCTGCACGATTGCTGACGATTGCGTGCACTGACTGGACTGGTCCACTCAATGTGTGTGGTTCTTTCCTCAAAAGACCATTGCAGACATCGATCTACATAGCCTTCACATGATCTGACCAAGATTTTGTCTGGACTTTAAAAGAGACTGTGACCTCTGAGTTTGTTTCGGCCTTTCTTCTCAGAGTAGTCAGATAGGAAATGCCGACCTCATCTAGTTTTTAAAATACGATTGATGTGTAAAATTGTTTGTTCAAACCTGCTTACAGAAATAAAAGCCTTTATCATTTGTCGGTTTATTTTTTTTGTTTAAAAGTTATTTTTTCTGTCCACAGCTCCTATCATGTCCGCCCGCCATGCGTTTCATAATAACCTCAGTAGGCGGCAAACAACGTCGCTTGTTACTACGCGGCGACTCGGCCGGGGTAGTCTCCGTATGGAATGTAGACGACGCCGCAAATCCCACGCCGAACCTCATGCCAAGTGAGTTGCTATAGGAATAAGAAACAAGTTTGATTGCCTTGACTTGGTGACTGGTTTATGTTACCAGTATGTCGATTCTGTAAAAATCTCACCGTGAAAACTTGGGTGAAGTGAACGTCGAGTGAGCTGTCAGTGTCATCCCACTGATGCTAGGGATTGACCAAGCATTACATTTACAATCATAATCGAGGTTTTAATCAGAACAAGTCATAACAGCTGCACGGGTCGATCGGTCAGGTTAAGCTACGCTTGCCGCGGTTAGTCCGTGGATGGGTGACCATCTTTACAAGACCCCTCCGTGCCTCGGAAAGCACGTTAATATGTTGATCCCGGCTGTCATTTTTCGATCTTTGATAGTCGTTACGGGTCGTCAGAAGCCCGAAAGTCTGACAACCAGTCTAACCAAGAGCTATCGTATTACCCAGTAACTGGGTTGTGGATGTCAGATAGGCAGTCGCTCCATGTAAAATACTGGTATTCAGCTGCATCCGGTTAGACTGGAAGCCGACCCCAACATACTTGGGAAAACGCTTGGCAGATGATACACAATTTAGATGTGTATCCACATTACAGTCATAAAATCAGCATACTGCAAAATTAAAGCATTTTTTCCCCTCAAAGGACAATGAGCAGATTTGTATGGAGTTTGTCCTAACCCTTGTAGCAATATAATGACATATGGTCAAATGTTGTACTGGTTCCGCTAATTACATAAATAAACTTTTTTTTACTCAAAGTCATTTCCAAGAAGGAAAAAGTATTAAGAGCAATAAAACTCCTTTTAGGACTATATTTGGCCAAGATCTTTATTGCTGTGCTAGTGCTTTATCTGTATTATAATGAGGTAAAGGAATAGGTAACAGAAATGAGAAACCCATATTGATTAACCATTATTTTTTATTTGGCATAATAATATACCCTTGACAGTTATCGATTAGCGTAAAAAAATATCTTGCTATTTACTCATTACGATAAATTAGAATATCATCATCCAAAAATCTGCCCGGGCATTGAAAATCAATTAAATAACGCTAATAATATTTAAAGGAATGTGAAACGCCTGTAGCTTTTTACTGACGTGGAATTCAGCTTCGTCGTAAAATGATTTGCCCCTCTAAATACCTAATGACACATGATGATGACATTTTGATCATGGTCCTTTTATTAAATATTTCTGTCCACAGCGCACGCACCGATCGTGGTGACGAGTCTGGATATAGCATGGGAGGATATGAACCCTAGTCCTGTTGGTATACTGGACCAGTTAAACCACCCAGAGGAACAAGGTTAGTTGTTTCTTCTTCGTATCGATGGTACACTTATACAGGCTGGCCAGGACTTCGATACGGGAGAACTGAACCCTCCTGCGTTTAAATTTATCGTCGGTTATTAAAATAATAATTGGTTGTTCCACCACACATTTCGACCGCGTAGGTTCACTTTTCTATGAAACGGCATTTTTTTTTTATACCCGACGAAAAATTTATAGACTAGGGGTTTAAAATGCCTGCCGGGAAAGCGGGATCATCCGAAAGGGATACCGCTGACCCGGAACATAAAGGGCCAAGGAAGGAACACGGGTGGGTTTTAGTCAGTAAGAGTCTGACACTCCCTTCCGCTCCACCCAGAGCGGGAGGGGTCATTTGATGATTTCCCATACTCAAAAAAAAGGGGTTTAAAATCGAGTTATACTTAATTAATGAAACAATTAATGTTATTTAACCATGAATTGTTGGAAAAAGTGGAAATAATGATGTTAATTTAATGAATTTTTATTTAATTATCTTAATGCTACTTTAAAATTTACTATTTCCCCTTATATAGTGATTCAACATCAGATATTTTTGGAATAGACTATACTAAAATGTTTTTAAAACACACACGTAAACAATTATTGCTAAACAGATTGTCTGCACTTGCCGACCGGTAACATCAAAACTTATTGCTCGCAACACTCCGTCTTGCCCGTAACATGTTCGCGCAACACAAGAACATGTTGCTGTAACAATGTTGTGCAACTTATGTTATTTAATAATTTGTGTTTATTTAATATTACTTTATTGTTTATTTATTTATTTTATCGTTTAGGAAAGATAAGAAGAAGGAAAAGGGTACAAAGTAGTAAGTATAAAGGTAATGCTCGTTTCTAACGAATTATCTTCCAGCATTAACAAGATTGACAGGTATTTTGTGGACAGAAGTATCTTGCGTTAGTAATAACCTTTTAAGTTGTCTAAAATGCCAGTTTCTTTATAAAAAAAAAAAAAAACTGCTAACCATTTTCATGAATGTGTAAAGCTATCGTTTCCTAGAAAAGCGGTGGCCGCCACATAGCGTCCGCAATTTACCGGTTAACGACGTCACTGATACGTTATTTATGAAAGTAAGATGTGTTTTTTTGTTTTATGACACCATAAATTCAAACACCGTTGCCATGACAGCGTCACTGCGGCCGTTATGTGGCGGCCACCGCTTTTCTAGCAAGCCGTAGCCAAACTGACTTAACACGATTAAAACATTGTTTTGGTTTTATTTGACGTGTTAATGCTGAAATATAGACCTAAAACTTAGAACAGAAGGTTGCCGTGTGAACTAATTTACTTAAAAATATGTTTTATTTATTTATTTAACAATTTATGTAAGTATACTTACACGTCTAAAAACAGACAAGAAGAAAAGAACAGAAAAATACATACAAAGGTGATGCTTATTTCTAATGTAATCTCTTCCAGCGTACCTGCGATAGGATAGTAGATTTAGAGATGTAGACAGCGTGTGTAAGAGAAAAAGGGAAAAAATAAATTAAAAACTATTCACTTAATAAAATGAAACAAACATTATGAGAATGAAAAAAATAATATAATAGTTACATACATACAACAATACAAACATACGTACATACATACTAATAATAATTTAGATTTTTCGAAATATATTTTTTTAGTAATTTGGTAATGCAATATTTTGCTACCTGTTTCTCCCTTTTACCTGACTACCCAAGAACGAGGAGGAGTTTTTTTTATGTTTTTCTTTTTAGTTTCTTTGGAGTTTCTCAATGTGATAAACAGTTTGTAAACTTGTAGCCGTATCTACATCGCCACATACGAATTACGCATAACACTGACGTCACGCAAATCCTGCATCGCGCAAGCAGAGTTTACCGCGCAACTAGCATATTATAAACAACTGCCCGACGATTGATGTCCGCTACAAACTAAACTCTATCCGTCTTATTACAAAACACGATCTAACTTTAGCCCCAACTACACATTCGATTTAGTTTTTGTATTTGGAACTTTATGCCGACTTTAATAAAGTTCTTAATACAAAATTGACAATCTAAGACCGGACTAAGTTGACAGTCTTGTAAAAGGAACTGTATTTCGATTTCAGTTATGTTCTTATTTCAAAAACAGGCTCGATGGTTTAAACCATGTCAAAAGAAAAACCTTGTTTTGTAATAAGGCCGTATTTGTTCCAGAAATAAAGCTAACAGCATCGATATATCTACTAGCTGCTAACCGTTTGGTGGTCGGCAGAGAAGACGGCTCCATCGTCATAGTGAATGCAACGCATACCGTGCAACTGCAACTGCTGCATGGCAACCATCAGCAACTTGACGGTAATTATTTAATGGCGTTATTTGATTTTGGAGGTGTCTTACTTTAATGGAGAAAATGGAAAGTATAATATTGATATAATATATATGAGACAACATCCACACAAGGTCTTCAGGTCCCGAACTAGGTAGAACCTGTACTACGGTAACCTGATGACTGATATATATACTTATATACATATACACACCCAGACACAGGTCAAACATACATGTTCATGCACACAAATGTTTGACTTGTCCGGGGATCGAACCCGGGACCAGCGGCTCAAAAGGCAGGGTCGCTACCAACTGCACCAACCGGTCAGTCAGTATGTTAGATCATGTAGTTGATTTTCTCAAAAATACGCGGGGCTTGCGATTTGGCGAAGTCTGGTTGACGATATTAAATTGATTTATGTGTCTTTAATGATTAATTTCACAACAGGAGTAATGGTCACATTTAAACTTTGCAGTATCATCTAAACGTAGCCTTTAAAAGGGATTTTTAACGTCTTTTACTTTATGGCGGCGACTCGAGTTCACTCTTGGCCGCTCTTTTATTAATTTGATAGCTAGTTTGGTTACCGATCCCTATAGTTACACCTACAACACCAAGGCGTTTGTCGATACGTTGCCAACAATAGAAGCAGAGTTAAAAAAATACTATACTCTTTATAAATTAATAAAATACAATACAAAGTAATCTATAACTAGTACTGTCCAATTATTGATTAATTAACTAATAAAATAAGCTCATTTCTCCATCGCTATTTATTGCAATCGACGTCTTGTCAGTTCGTCGGCCGCATCATATCTGTCTTGTCTAGTTATGGCTGCTCCATCGTCGAAGTCGAATAACTTGGCTATTGATTTAAATTTACACCTTATGCCGCGAATGAAGCAAGGTTTAATTGTCTCAAGTGCTTGTAATTTTAAACATCTTATTACTATTATTACAGATTGGCCCCCACATCAGTTACTTCTAGGCCACAACGGTCGAGTCAACTGTTTACTGTACCCACACCATGTACACCAAAGGTTTGATAACTTATCAATAACTTAACAATATAACTTAACAATAGCATATCAACATCACTAAGGACAGAGTTGTGTAGTATATTTCGCCAGTTATTTTATATTTTATTCTCGTGTGATATTGACATTAGCTGCTTGCTTGAAGCTCCTGTATTCGGCAAAAAAAAAATAAAGGAAAAGAAAAATAGGTTTATTTGTCACAGAAATATTTTATTTTATTTAATAAGGGATAATAAACAACTACAACATATTTAATACATCCGGTTAACAAAACTTTAAATAGTAATGTTGCAGTCAACTGCATTATCCACAGATAAGACATTTAAAGACCAGTGGTTGCCACTAGACGAGCATTACCAAAACTAACAAATATTATGAAATAAATAAATAAGTTACTATAAAGCTAGCTATAGCTACAAAACCAAATCAGATCACAAACAATTTCATTTACTTAAATTATGCAATAAATAAATAATAATAATAAGATTGCAATTAAGATAAAAATTTTATAATAATATTTAAATTTATTTTTCGAGCATGCAATATATCAATATGAATGAAATTTGAATTATAGGATTCCAACATTCTATGAATAGGGCAGCGCAAGCCAGAGTTCGTACGACAAGAATTTAGCGCGAACAGAGTACGTGCACGAACCTGACGCACATGAACTGTACGGGGGACAGAATAACACAGCCCACTCGTTAGATCAATGTCATCACAGTGATTGTGAATATCAATATTATTGTAAATATGTGCATACAAAAAAGATAATTAGATCTAATAAAAACAAAACAGATCTATAACCACGAGGACAAAACAGAAATCGTCGACAGCTGTACGTCATGACAAAAAAATTGTCGTGATAAATCGTTTCTTTAAAGGGGAAGCGCCAGGTTGCCCTCGAAATTCTAATTTTCTTACGTTTTTTTTTGCAATTTGCAGGTCAATGTCAGGTTGTATGTTGAACCCTGTTGACTGATAACCAGAGGTGGGAATTAGGTTGAGTTATTTATGTACACTGATTTCATACAGCGAAAGAATAAAGTGGATATGCCTCAAATCCCGAGATTAATTTTAAACGGCAGAAAAATCCCGTGATGTATTAAATAAAAAAGTTATACAGTAATGTCGGAAGCGAACACTTCAAATCTTAGTGATACTTTGAATGAATTGAACAACGAAAATTATTCAGATGTGCCGTTTGAAAAAGCAAACCCTTACGAGTCTAGGCTAGAAACAAAAGTATTTTCTTATTTATAAAAAAGGTGAGGTATAAGTATGAGAATTTGCTTACGACTATTAATAATTTGTATTGTGAATTAATGTAAATACTAATAATAATTGTATGTTAATTATCTTTGTTTTATTTGTCTGTCTATCTCTGAGTTATTTATTATTATTTATTTGTAATACTGTTGGCCACACGGGATTGTCGATTAGAAATCCCGGGAAGGTCCATATTAATATCAACATTTCGATGCAAGTACATAAATAACTCTACCTAATTTCGACCTCTGCTGATAACTAATGAAATAATCACTCAACGGGGTATATGAACATAAAGGTTGATTGATGTTGTGTTGATGATTTTAATGATTATAATTCTGTAAATACATACTGGTTACGGTAGCGAATAATATTTAGTTCAACATACAACCTGACACGGACCTGCAAATTGCAAAAAACGTGAGAACATTTGAATTTCGTGGGCTACCCTGGCGCTTCTCCTTTAAGAGGGCTATCGCCGAGAGAAATAATCAAACTTTCTCTCGGGAGTGTTCTAAATAAATATCAATTTTTTTCTTATATTTGAGTGTGTGACTCTTCAAACACTCAAATACAAGAAAAATTGTAATATCCCTCTTAATGGTGTGGGATTACCGAGCATATATCCAGATTTCAAGAGACCATTGAAAAAATCCTAATGAAAAACCATATCACACTTTATTTGACTAGAAGATCAAAACCAGGGGATCTAATCTGTAACCACGAAATTCGTAGTTTACGGGCGTTTCCTATTCCATATCACATACGGGCATAAGATTAGTTTGGGGCCCGACCTAAGAATGAATGACACCACGTTGTGCCAGTTGTCCCTACTCCCGATGTGTTTTGACCTGTTTGAAAATGTTAGTTAATCTGGTGTAGAGTATACTCCAAAGTTTCAAACTACTTTCCAACGGGCCCGTATCTTCGTTGACGGATTTATAGAGTAGGTCCCCTGATCCCCTCGATCTTCTTCGCAGTCGTAAATGCGGCCAATTCTCAGTAACAGATTGGAGTCTGGATTCGTGCCCAGTTAATAGAATATTCGATTGAAATTAGACCAAAAATACTCTAAGAGTAGAACAGTTTATCATGCGACTTGTTGTTGAGTGAGAAAAATATTAAAAATAAATCGAGGCTGAGAATACCTTTTTAAGAGCGTTTATACCTTATGAGTGGCAACGTCGCAATTTAGTGTCATATTTCGTGGTTTTAAATTTTTATCATTTAATCGGAGCTATATTTTAAAAATCTGTTTAATTAACTTTTTAGAATTATGTGAAAACTGTGTAAAAGGTAAGAAATCGTTGCGTTTACAGTTCTATTTATATGCAAATAATACATTGGAAACTTGCAGGGCGATATTTTCATTGTAAAATAACTGTAAGCATTACGGTTACTTACTTTTTAAACACTTTCACGTAATTCTAAAAAGTTAATTAAACAGATTTTTAAAATATAGCCCCGATTAAATGATAAAAATTGAAAACCACGAAATATGACACTAAATTGCGACGTTGCCATTCATAAGGTGTAAACGCTCTTAATAGTCCCATGAAAATCTGTCCTCTTTTTTGAATAAGCACGCCCCTTCATTGCATGGGACTTACACCATAAGTCACCAAAAACAGCTCTACCATACACCTCTGCCTACCTCCTCATAAACACAGACTAATATTATACAATTTCTCCAACAGATACGACAAATCCCACCTAGTATCTGGTGGCATAGACTTCGCGGTATGTCTATGGGACCTCTTCAGCGGTGCATTGCTGCATAGATTCTGCGTACACGCCGGCGAAATTACACAGTTGATTGTGCCGCCTCATAATTGTAGTGTGAGTATAAACTTTATTACATATTTTACTTGTAATTTTTTGTTTAATTTCTATTTTCTTTTGTACACCACTTTTATCGTTTCATAATTTGTCATTGAAGAGCGGGATCTCCTGGCATGGGTATATATTTAACTTAAATGCAGGTCCCTATGTAGGATTTATTGTCTAAGTTGTACAAGTTTCTGCCATAAACCTTTAATTTTCATTTTATATAAAAATATTTGATTGGTACTTTTAACCGACTTAAAGAAGGATGAGGTTCTCCACTCGTCTTTATGCATTTTTCATGTATGTTCGCGCATAACTTCAACAACAAAAAATGAGCTATAAAGCGTATCCTTTTGAGGTTATGTCTTTTTAAGTCAAACCAAATCAAAAGCACCTACTCCCTACATAACTGTTTCACACATAACATTGTTCTTAACCCTTTTGAAAGCAGTTTTACAAAATTTTGTAACCTTTTTGAGTCTCATTAGAAAAAAAAAAATCTGATAAATGTATTTTTTTATCAATTTCGCTTTCCCATATTTTTAAACCTTTTTCCTTTACTTGATCGATAATCGTTTTGTTGCAGCCTCGTATTCAGAAATGCATTTGCTCCGTCGCTTCGGACCACAGCGTCACTTTACTTAGTAAGTTGAAATGTTCATATTTTCGTTTGTTTTACAGTGAAATCCCGATTAAAAGGCACTTCCTGAAAAAGAAAACAATATGAAATTCATAAAAGAATTGCCAGTTTTTATTGGTTGATAATAAGTCATCATCTGTCTAGCCTTTTCCCTATGTTGGAGTCGGCTTCCAGTCTAACAGGATGCAGCTGAATACCAGTATTTTACATGGAGCGACTGCCTATCTGACCTCCACAACCCAGTTACTGGGAAATACGATACCCCTTGGTAAGACTGACCGGTTGGTGCAGTTGGTAGCGACCCTGCCTTCTGAGCCGCTAGTCCCGGGTTCGATTCCCGGACAAGTCAAACAGACATGTTCCTGAACATGTCTGTTTGACCTGTGTCTGGGTGTGTATATGTATTTAAGTATGTATATCAGTCATCAGGTTACCGTAGTACAGGTTCTACCTAGTTCGGGACCTGAAGACCTTGTGTGGATGTTGTCTCATATTATTATATTATTATTATTATTACTGGTTGTCAGACTTTCGGGCTTCTGACGACCCGTAACGACTGTCAAAGATCCACGAATGACAGCCGGGACCAACGGTTTAACGTGCTTTCCGAGGCACGGAGGGGTTTTGGTATGTAAACATGGTCACCCATCCACGGACCAACCGCGGCAAGCGCAGCTTAACTTGATAGATCGATCCGCGCGGCTGTTATAACTTAGCCACAAGCTCCTCTGATTTATAATAAGTAATGATAAAAATTTTAATTTAATTTCTGCGAAAATATTACGTTTTTTGTTACTTGAATGTTAAATGTTTATTTCTCTAAGTAGATATTATAAGACACTTTTACACGTCAATATTTTGTTGGCCAATATTTTAAAACTAGATGGCGCTGCCCAGATATTTTACGTTTGTCAGCAGCGTCTATGCTGAAGTAAAAATGAACTTTTCGTACCACTTGCTCAAAAAAGTGACATTCTATGCCACAAAAAGCGAACATAACAATAGTCATTTTTAATCTGTTAAAAACAGGGAAAGAAAATTGTACTGAATTTCTTTCATCCTCTAGGGGGAGAATGTGATTTAAATTTGGAATACTTACCGAAATTTATACTGAACTACATCTGTGTTTACACCATTGAGTTTGTATATAAAGCATTATCTTCTTGAAAAAGGAATACGCATTTATTATGCAGTTATGATTATTAAATAAAATTACGAAAACCGACGAGGCCGTATGAGCTTGATGCCTTTGCTTTTCCGACAAAAAAATATTAGTCTAGGAATTTGCCGCGTTTTTGTTTTCTTCAAATACATAAACGTTAAGTTTATTTTAATTTATTTTTATACATAAGTTAATGTTCTAAAAATACGTTTAATTATTGTAATTATTGTTAATAAATGCTTATCTCATATTATTATTGTGTTAATTTTTTCGCAAATGGTACGAAAAGTAGAGTATTTTCCTCGGTGATAAAGCTGTCTTAGTCTTGGGTGAACTTAAATCCCTCGCTACACTCAGGACTCGTCTTAAATCCCTCGCTTCGCTCGTGATTTAAGTTTTTAACACCCTCGCTACGCTCGGGAGTAAACCTCGAGTCCTTCATTACGCTCGCGATTTAAATCGTCACCCGCGACAGAAGACACTGCTTTATCCCCTTGGTTAATAATCTACTATAATTAACTTATGAGGGCTATCACAATTTTTCTTGTATTTGAGTGTTTGATAAATGATTTTATTTCTGTAAGTAGGTTTGAACAAACACTTTTACACGTCAATCCTATTTTAAAAACTAGATGAGGTCGGCGTTTCCTATCTGACTACTCTGAGAAGAGTAAGAAAGACCGAAACAAAGTCAGAGGTCACAGTCTCTTTTAAAGTCCAGACAAAATCTTGGTCAGATCATGTGAAGGCTATGTAGATCGGTGTCTGAAATGGTCTTTTGAGGAAAGAACCGCACATATTGAGTGGACCTGTCCAGTCAGTGCACGCAATCGTCAGCAATCGTGCAGCTCAACTTAGACTTAAGGAGCTCAACGATTCGACGAACAATACCAAAGAAAGGACATTTGAATAGGCCGCATAAATTACTCAAACTGCCAGATCATGTTTAAACTGAGAAAAATACAAAAAAGAAAAAAAAACCAATGACCGACATAGTTCTCACATTTACAATAATTAGAATAATATTATAATAATCTTTAAGGACCATGTAAATTTGTGTCTGAAATGGTCATTTGAGGAAAGAACCACACAGATTGAGTGGACCTGTCCAGCCAGTGCACGAGTCACACACTCAAATACAAGAAAAAAGTTGCCATATCTAAACCATAATCACACATTAAAACTCCCAGTTTAGATGTGTGAATATGGTTAAGTTATGGCCACAAAATTAAAAATAAAATATGCCTCATAAAGTTTGATTATTTCTCTCGGGAGTGTTCTAAATAAATATCATTTTTTTTCTTGTATTTCAGTGTGTGACACTTCAAACACTCAAATACAAGAAAAATTGTGATAGCCCTCTTAACTACTTTGACTGGTAACTTTTTGTACTAACCATCTCATTCTCCCAACAGGCCTTACAGAACGTAAATGCGTGACCTTGGCTTCCCGGCACCTGTTCCCTGTACTGGCCATCAAATGGAGGCCAGCAGACGACTTCATGGTGGTCGGCTGTTCCGATGGCACAGTGTTCGTGTGGCAGATGGAGACCGGCCATGTGGATAGAGTGTTGCATGGTGAGTGGTTGGTGGATGGTGGTTGATAGTGATCGGACTATTTGATGGTGATCGGACCACTTGATGGTGGTCGGGCCACTCTATGTGAGTATTGGGTGGTTGGACCACTATTTGTTGATGATTGGTGGTACGACCACATTTTTTGTGGTGGGTGGTTGGAACACGTTATATGAGTCGTGGGTGGTCAAACCACTTATTCAGTGGTGGGAGATCGAACCACTTTATGGTAGTGCTGGGTGGTAGGACGTCTACATGGTGGTCGCACCAGTTACTCTCTCACTAGATCTAACAAAACGTTGCCAACAAATGAAGCAGACGACTTTATGGTGGTCGGCTGTTCCGATGGCACAGTGTTCGTGTGGCAGATGGAGACCGGCCATGTGGATAGAGTATTGCATGGTGAGTGGTTGGTGGATGGTGGTTAATAGTGGTCGGACTATTTGATGGTGATCGGACCATTTGATGGTGGTCGGGCCACTCTATGTGAGTATTGGGTGGTTGGACCACTTTTTGTTGATGATTGGTGGTAGGACCACATTTTTTGTGGTGGGTGGTTGGAGCACTTTATATGAGTCGTGGGTGGTCAAACCACTTATTCAGTGGTGGGAGATCGAACCACTTTATGGTAGTGCTGGGTGGTAGGACGTCTACATGGTGGTCGCACCAGTTACTCTCCCACTAGATCTAACAAAACGTTGCCAACAAATGAAGCAGACGACTTTATGGTGGTCGGCTGGTCCGATGGCGCCGTGTTCGTGTGGCAGATGGAGACCGGCCATGTGGATAGAGTGTTGCATGGAGAGTGGTTGAAAGAAGCCACAAGGCTATAAGAGAACGAATGAAAATGTTTTAAAAGAAACATTTTATAAGAACACGGAATGCAGAAGAGGTTGTTGTTATATCGGCCATAGTAGTACACGATCTGTGAAAATGACAAGTGTCTACCCATTACGGCTTAAAAGATACAGCCCTGTGATAGACGGGCGGACGGACGGACAGCGGAGCCTTAGTAATAAGGTCCCGCCGGCACCGTTTGGGTACAGACCCTAAAACTCATGTTAAGAGCGTTTATACCTTATGAGTGGCAACATCGCAATTTAGTGTCATATTTCGTGGTTTTAAATTTTTATCATTTAATCGGAGCCTATATTTTAAAAATCTGTTTAATTAACTTTTTAGAATTACGTGAAAGTGTTTAAAAAGTAAGTAACCGTAATGCTTACAGTTATTTTACAATGAAAATAACGCCCTGCAAGTTTCCAATGTATTATTTGCATATAAATAGAACTGTAAACGCAACGATTTCTTACCTTTTACACAGTTTTCACATAATTCTAAAAAGTTAATTAAACAGATTTTTAAAATATAGCTCCGAGTAAATGATAAAAATTTAAAACCACGAAATATGACACTAAATTGCGACGTTGCCACTCATAAGGTATAAACGCTCTTAAGCGTGTGTGTCTCGATTTTTTGGGTATCGGGTACTTCTTGACTCTTTAAATTGGTATAATGGTTGTTTGAACATTTGTGATAGTCATGCATCCTATTTAACACTTATTCCTATAGTTGCTACAGATAAAAAATGACAATAAGACAGTGCGAATCAAATTCCCAGCAAAATGGCTTTTTTTTTTAAAGCTGACAACATTGTGGTCTGCGCCATTTTATTCGGCCCCAACGGTCGAGGCAAAATAAAATGGCGCAGAATTTTATTCATACCGTCTTATCCGAGCGCCGAAATTACCCCAACATACCTTGCTGCTAAACTTTTAAGAACTGATATTAAGCCCTTATACGCACTGCCGATTCTTTTACGCCCTGCTTTTTCAACGCTCTCTTTAGCCTCGAGATGTGAGATTCTCAACGCTCAGCTTAACACCGAGAGTTCAAAATCAAGTTCGCTATAAAAATTGTCCTTGCGTACCTGGGTTAAATATGAGCCCAACGGTCGCTAATAAGACACAATTACATTTCTATTGTTACCAATCTTTATCAGTTCGATTGACGATGAGGGGTTGAAGACACAAAAAATCTTGATGTACAATTATACCTACTACTTGGTCGAATTAACTGTGCACCTCGCTAGAATGCCGTTTCTCCCCCAAAAAAAAAAACAAAGCGTTGAAATGACGTCATCAACTCCGGGTGCACAGTTAATTCGACCAAGCTGTACCCTAAGATTAAAAAAAAATCAATATAATCTTTATTCATTTATAAAATACACTACAAAATTATCTATAACAATAGTACTGACAAATTACTGGATAATTAACTAATAAAATAAGCTCATTTATCCATCACTATTTATTGCAATCGACGTCTTGTCAGTTCGTCGGTTGCATCACATCAGCCTTGTCTAGGCAGGGCTGCTCCATCATCGAAGCCGAATATCTAGGCTATTGGTTTAAATGTATGCCTTGTGCCGCGAATGCACATGCTAGTGGCACGGATCATTGTGATGACGATACTTAAAGGAAACTATCCCTAGTTAAATGCTAATTAGTTACTAACGCTAGTGCTTCAAAATGTAAATTAAGCCTGATTTACACGGCGCCATTTTGTCTGTGTCATATAATAAGTTGAACCAACAGTAACAATTTAAATAAAATTATATTTATAACTGAAAGTAGATCTTTATCTTAGCCAAACTATCACTACGCTAAAGGACCTATTACAGCGGTCAGCGATTGCAGCTCCAAGATGTTTTACGAAGGCAGACATTTGTGGTTATATATGGTTACAATTATTAAATACCATTTTGTTAATCAGGTATGATAGCTGAGGAAGTATTGGCGGCCTGTGATGAGGCTATAGCTGATGAACTCGGAGGGTCGCTGTCGACTGGATCCAGTGATGGACTGGCCAATCCGGCTGTACACTTCTTTAGGTGAGGTGGATTTTAGTAATTTATTTATACTTACTTTAGTTATACAGGGTGATTTGTAATAAGTCGGCAATCCATTAAGGGGATGTAGGGGAGGTCATTTGCAACCAAATTACCCCTTATGACCCCTATGCAAATGTCTACCATTTTCAAGTAATATGACATTTTATATTTTTGTGGCGGTATACAACTATGAAAATTAAAAATATTGCTGACATATTACCAATAACCCTGTAGATACTAGAAGATGCACCACCTATAACATGGGACTTATATATTACTAGCTGACCCCGCGAACTTCGTACCGCCTAACATTTTTTTTTTAGTTTTTCTCTCCGTGGTAACCATCCTCGTACTTCAAGGAATATTCTAAAAAAAGAATCAGCAAAATCGGTCCATCCGTTCTTGAGTTATAAAATTACAACGAAAAGTTGCATTGATTTTTAAAGATAAGGATATGCGACTCACTCGCAGAATTACAAAATTAATTTTGGTATCAAATTATGTAATTGTATTTTCGTTTTTTGCCTCCGACTTCCGAAATTAAAGTTATTTTGCACTTTGTAGTGTTTTTTTTTGAAGTCGGTTGTTTTTTTTTTGTAAAATGTTTTTATTTTTCACTTTTTAGTTGTGCTACCTATCACACACACATTCGTATACCTCTACTAGCTATGTAAATAACAGTGAGAGGAAGTTATTTTAACTTCATCATTATACACTAAGTGGAAAAAATACGTGAAGTGAAAAAAGATAAGTTAACTGAAAAACTACCAAAGCAAAGTTAGTAAAATTTATATGGGACCACCCTTGAAGCATACCCTATCAATTAAAAAAAGAATTTTCGAAATCGATCCACAATTGCCGGAAATATCGCGTAACAAACATACAAAAAAAAAACAACATACAGTCGAATTGAGAACCTCCTCCTTGTTTGAAGTCGGTTAATAAGTATCTATTTCAATTCAAACTCAGTCGCATACATTAACCTGTGTTGGTCCCAAAAGTCAAGATTAGGTAGTTACAAATCCTTATACCCCAGTTACCTTCCACAGCTGTAACAAATCGCGCATGATAAGAGTCTTTATGGTAATTAAACATATATTTTTTTCGAAATAGTTTTTATAACCTTTGTAGTGAGTACAGGCGTGATATTATCTTGTGTGATGGCGTAAACAATGCTTAGATATGCTATAGCAACAATCGCGGTTAATCTGCTGTTATTCATTGAAGAGTTCCCCCGATTTCTACAAGATCCCATCATCAGATATTGAAATGGTGACAATGGGACCACACGGGAAGCACCAGCTTTCAAATAAAAAAGGAATCATGAAAATCGGTTCACCCAGTCGTAAGTTATGAGGTAACAAACATAAAAAAAAAATACAGTCGAATTGATAACCTCCTCCTTTTTTTAAATATACAGGGTGTCCAAGAACCTGGCGTCCAACTGGATTCCCACGATGCCCCAAGTTCTAACAGTACTCAGAAAAATATTTTAAAAATCCACCCCATGTACTTACAGAATTATACTGATTTCAAAAAAAAAAGGGGAAATGAGCACCCTGTGACATACTTTTGAATGCTGTGACTGCTAATGCTGATAATTTCGATATTTCTTGGAGGTTTTGTAATCTAGGGTATTGCTGTGTCTAAATAGAATGTAAAAATAATGTACTTATTGTACCATTTTAAAATAAAATATTATTTTAACTAAAGGTGATATGGAAAACTATTGAATTTCGCAACTTTGACCGATTGTAGTGTAAAAAAAATGTACCAAAATAGTATGGCAAGTGACGTCAAATTTTGACGCGTTTATTCCTCTTTTTAAAAAGGTATAATACTTACACATTAATTTGAAAAAAAAAATTTTTGATAATATTTTTACTCAACAACCCAATTTTTACGAAGTGCCTACCTACTAACGGTAACTGTCGGACCCTTTCTTATCTTAGAAACTGTTATGTTACTACTATTATTTACTTCGGTTCCAAGAGTGAGCAAGAAGGAAATACACACAGGTAGATGGGTTCCCAGTAGAATAAAAGCAAAGAATGTTAGTTTAAAGATATTTTATTACAATAAATGTTCAAAATGTTGACCACCCGCGGCAATACAAGCTCTCACTCTCCTTAAAAAGGACCGCTTTATGTTTCGCGAGTAACTTTTTTGACGTATCACCTGCACTGCTTGTGTTATCTTCTCACGAAGGTCAGCGATGTCATTAATGGGCTTCGCATAAACGAGCTCCTTCATAGTTCCCCAGAAAAAAAAATCCAGCGGATTTAAGTCAGGTGAGCGGGCTGGCCACGGGATTGTTCCTGATCGCCCAATCCACCTGTTCGGGTATTGCTCGTCCAAAAACTCTCTAACGGATACGCGAAAATGTGCTGGACAGCCGTCGTGTTGGAACCACATATCTGGTGGGGTCTCTTCTAGTAAGTTTGGCAAATCATTTTGAAGAAAATTTAAATATGATTCGCCAGTCAAATTCTCGGGCATCTCAAATGGACCAATAATATTCCCACAGAGAATACCGGTCCACATGTTCACTTTGAACCGGTACTGGGATCTATCTTCTCGCATCAAGTGCGGATTTTCCACATGCCACTCGTGCAAGTTGTGTAGGTTCATGTAGCCATCCTTCTTAAATGTTGATTCATCTGACCACAAAATTTTGTCGATAAAGTTTTCGTCTTCTCGATGTTTTTGCAGGATTGTTTCACAAAACGCGACTCGGCTCGGATAGTCTCGAGGTAAAAGACTTTGCACTCGCTGTACGTGGTACGGATGATATTCTTCTTTTTGGAGAATACTGTGTGCTGTGCTCTTCGGTATCCCCGTATCAGCTTCTATTCCTCGCACAGAGATGCTTGGATTTGCCGACACCGCCTCTAAAACTTCATCGCGTATGAAGTCATTTACGGGTCGTCCTTCACCAGCTACTTGATTGGGGAACCGCCCGTCACATAGTGATCTGTGCACATTAATGAAAACTCGATGGTCGGGATATCGCGTAGCCCTCGGATACCTTTCTCTGTAAAGTCTCGCTGCAGCTCGTCCATTACCTCTACATTCTCCATAAATGTAGTGCATATTTGCGTATTCTTGCGGAGTGTAGGTCGCCATGGTAGCACACACAAAACACAAACTGTCCAAACACAGGCAAAGGTCGTCGTAAAGAGTTCGTTTCAAAGTCCAGAGCACAAAGAGTAATCGAGTCCAATAAACAAAGCTTTAAATCGTAGTACGTGATCAATGGTAACAATAAGAGAGAGGTGCGTAGTAACGGCAGGAGGCAGTGACGCGTACTGACCGTACTGTTATCCTAAATAGCACGATCCCAGATAGCGTCACTATCTATCTCACTCGCACCTCTAACCTTTTTCTCCCTCACTCTTACCTGAATAATGGGGTACCATAAAGAAGAACCAGCAAATCGCAAAGATAGTTTCTGTCTTGCTCCCTCCTGTTGTAATAACGAATCACTATGGTGAGATGCATGCACATACCGTCCCTTACGGTCTAACCTGTTTTTTGAGAGGCCTGTTGTTATTTTTATGAGCATACAATAGTAATTCTTTACAGGTTAGATTCAATTCGTCGTAAATTTTTCTTTCTAAGAATTCTGTAAGACATCGTAAAAATTGGGTTGTTGAGTAAAAATATTATCAAAAATTTTTTTTTTCAAATTAATGTGTAAGTATTATACCTTTTTAAAAAGAGGAATAAACGCGTCAAAATTTGACGTCACTTGCCATACTATTTTGGTACATTTTTTTTACACTACAGTCGGTCAAAGTTGCGAAATTCAATAGTTTTCCATATCACCTTTAGTTAAAATAATATTTTATTTTAAAATGGTACAATAAGTACATTATTTTTACATTCTATTTAGACACAGCAATACCCTAGATTACAAAACCTCCAAGAAATATCGAAATTATCAGCATTAGCAGTCACAGCATTCAAAAGTATGTCACAGGGTGCTCATTTCCCCTTTTTTTTTTTAAATCAGTATAATTCTGTAAGTACATGGGGTGGATTTTTTAAAATATTTTTCTGAGTACTGTTAGAACTTGGGGCATCGTGGGAATCCATTTGGACGCCAGGTTCTTGGACACCCTGTATATTGTTTTTTTATCTAAAAAAATAGAAATGATAATCTGAATATTTTGTTTTTGATTATGCTGTATTTATTTCTTTTATAATAAACCATCTTTTCATCTACATTTTATATACAAAATAGTTTCGATGTTTCACGTCTGCCTGGCGTTGCGCGACGGTCGTTTTATATATATATTTTTTATTTTAGAGGATCAATTAAATATTTCCCTTTGAAAATGTAGTTTAAGTTATATTTTTCTTTACTTGTTCGATCACAAAAATCGTATAAGGTATTAAAATAGTTTTTTTTTTTTAACAAGTTTTAAATGTTATTAAGAACTTACTTTAAATATTCCCACGATACCGTACCGTTGGTTGTATGCACCCATAGGCACAATGATTGGCGTGCTTTACATTGCGTGTTACGGTAAACACGTAATTTTCACGTTAAAAAAAGACGTTTCCGAACAATTATTTTTGCAGAAAGTTACTTAGTTTGACGTTATGACTTCTCCACTTTGGGACAACACTTGAAATCAGCTAGAATTTTGTTCCCTTATCGTAAGTGTGTATCTGTCAGGTTTTTAATTTGACTGTTCTCATCACCACAGAGGCCTCCGCCACCGCAACCTGACAGCAATGCGCGCCGCCACACAGCGCGGCCTGGCCGTGCTGCAGCACAGCGGGCCCGCAGGCAACGCGGGGCCGCTCGCCGAGCCCGCGCGGGCCCGTCGGGCGCAGCTCACTGTACAGGGCTTCCGGAGTAATCCTGCTGGTGAGTGAGGTTATACAACGCGGGGCCGCTCGCCGAGCCCGCGCGGGCCCGTCGGGCGCAGCTCACTGTACAGGGCTTCCGGAGTAATCCTGCTGGTGAGTGAGGTTATACAACGCGGGGCCGCTCGCCGAGCCCGCGCGGGCCCGTCGGGCGCAGCTCACTGTACAGGGCTTCCGGAGTAATCCTGCTGGTGAGTGAGGTTATACAACGCGGGGCCGCTCGCCGAGCCCGCGCGGGCCCGTCGGGCGCAGCTCACTGTACAGGGCTTCCGGAGTAATCCTGCTGGTGAGTGAGGTTATACAACGCGGGGCCGCTCGCCGAGCCCGCGCGGGCCCGTCGGGCGCAGCTCACTGTACAGGGCTTCCGGAGTAATCCTGAGTGATCCGGAGTAATTCCGGAGCAATTCAATGCCTACAAACAAAACAAACGAACTTCTCAACTCGTTAAAATTGTCCAAGTTCCATGTTATTTTAGCTAAGCTTGCTTCTGAAGCAGCAATATATATTTTAATATTATATATTTTTTTGGGTTCCGTACGTCCGAATGAAGAAACGGAACCCTTATAGGGTCACTCGTTTGTCAGTCTGTCCGTCTGTCCCAGCCATTTTGATCCGAATCTACTGGACCAATTCAGTTGCAATTTGATACACATATGAATCCATGTGACCCAAACCCACACGGACGTATAACGTACCTAAAGGAATTTTGAATATGGAGGTCAATTTTGGAGGGAAACAAGCAAAATAAAAAATAAAAAAAATTTGCATACTGTACTTTGTTTATTAGCAAACGAAAGAGCTTGTTGTGAGGGTCAAATTTTTTTTTTAATAATTTTAATGTATATAATTTTAAAAATATTTAAGAAAATAGATGAAAAATTTACCATTCCCCCTCCTTATCTCCGAAACTAATGAGCCTAAAATTTTGAAAAATACAGAGAATACTTCTTTATTTATAGTCATATGGTACAAGAAAAAGAAGTCTATGGTCTTAAAATATCATTGTAAATCTCTCAATATTGTGCGTACCGTGCGTAAGATTGTTCTTGGGATGATAAACATGGTAGATAGCATATTCATCGTACGGAACCCTCGCCTCGCGAGTTCAACTCGCACTAGTGGACGTTTGACGACACGTTTGGTGTAGTGGCTACAGTGGCTAAGTCAGCGAAACCAAATGGTCCTGGGTTCGAATCCCGGTAGGGGCAAATGTTTGTATGATGAATATGGACATTTGTACCCGAGTCATGAATTAATATGTTATAATATGTATGTATTTACGAAAAAAAAATGTATTTAAGTAGTGTATCAACCATCTGGTATCCATAACACAAGCCTTAAGTGTTAAGTGCTTAACTTGGAACTAGATGGTGCAGTGTGCAATGTCAGACGATATTTACTAGTCCTGTTTTTATGACTACGGCAAAAGACTTTAGAAGCGCTTCAACATCCCGGGGCTAATTAGCTATGAAGTGTAGTAGCCATTTTGTATTTTGATTGCGAGGCTAAGTAGTCGTTAATGCATACGATTACATTTCGGTAACAATTTGATTTGGTTTCCTAGATCCCGAGAGCCACATCTTATTCTTCGATATCGAGGGTCTGATTGTGGAACTCCTCAGCGAGGAGTATTCAGCCATGAGTCCTGCTAGTTTGGAGGTAAATATACTTTAATGTTTATCATAATTCAGCATCAGAATGTTGACTGATGTGATTGATAATTATGGCTCAAAGGATGATAAGACAAAATCAGCATACTTTGCAGCAGATGAGGCGACGCTTTTTTATTTTTGTTTGAGGGTGGGAAATCATGAAATAACTTCTCCCGCTCTGGGCGGAGCGGGAGGGCGTGTCAGACTCTTACTGACTAAAACCCACCCGTGTTCGTTCAGTCGCCTGTGCCAGAGGCCACGGTAACCCTTTCGGCCTTTCCCGCAACCCTGGCAGGGACCAGCTATCCCTGGGGCTTATATCCGAGACTGGTTCTCTTACGCACTTTGTAATTTCCGATTTTGTGGGATTTCTGATGAGATATCGGCGTATTAGTGGTGAAATAATATTATAATACAATATTCAGTAGTTGACATAAATTTTTTTTTTGTGTCGTAGGCCGCTGGATTGATAACGAGCGAGTACATGAAGGTAGCAGCCCTGACGCAGTCGGCAAGCCCGGACGCCACCAAGAGAATATCAGGTTATTATTACTTCTTAAATGAATATCAACTTTACGTCTTCAATTATAAAGCTCTTTTTTAGAATGACAAATTCCAAGAAATATCAACTTTGATGACTTGTTACTGCGTACAATTTTAAATGCACGTTTATATCATATAATATATATTTATTTAAACTTCTCGCACACAATAAGGTACAAACGCGGACTTAATGCCTTATAGGGTGGTGTACATTCATATGTAAAATAAATTGAACTATGTGCTAATGAAGTTATGGTTCTAAATTAAAGGTAATGACGAAATTAATTAATTAAATACCAATATTGTATTCCCATGCTTACATTAACGGATCTAGACTTCTTTGGCCGTGTCAAAGATAAAGCTGGAGATATGGAAAGAATATTAAAAGAAAAAGATAAACACGGTGGGTATTTAGTTAGAATTAGATTATTATTTCAGATATCTATTCAAACAGAATAATTTATGATGCATCGATCTGAAGGCCAATTCCCGTAACTAAAAACGTCCAAATTCAAGTCGCAATCTCATCTCAGCGACAGTCTAATGTCAAAAATGTAGGTAAACACTATAAAATTTTTGACAGATTGACACTGAGATTAGAATGCGAACGTTCTTAAAAATACGGGAATTGCCATTCAGTAGGCCAATTCTCGTACTTAAAAAACGTTCAAATTCAAGTCGCAATCTCATCTCAGCGACAATCAATGTCAAAAACCTGTCAAAAATGTATGTAAATTGATTGTAATTTTGACAGATTGAGACTGAGATTAGAATGCGAACGGTCTTAAAAATACGGGAATTGCCCCTCTGACATTTGACAGAAACAGAGTTATGTTTTAAACTCGTTTAGCGCTAAACGTGTTTAGTGATTGGCGGTACAAGTGGGCCTTAGTTGTTTACTGTTTAGCGAAGAGATGCTTGATATCAGGTCTTGGATTCGATCCCCGAGTCAGGCAAAGTGTTGTTGATTTTTCCATTAGAGAATTTTCAGGTCTAACCTTATTGCATGGGCCTTATTATAAAACTAACGAAATGTGGATGTACTGAACACATATGTCATCATCTGTTTTCTGTTTTACTGTTTTTATTGCCTGTGCGCGTCCCAAATAAAATATGTTTCTTTCTTTCTTTCTTTCTGCCTTACCCTTCGGGTATACAGGCGTGATTCTATGTTATTTTAAAACTAATACACAACTTTTTTCTACAGGTATACTGGCTAAAATGAAGGAGGGTGCGGAGAATATGCAGACTAAACTACAAGCGAAGGCCGATCAGCTGAAGGGCCATATTGAGGCTAAAGGTAGGTGCTTCTATAGGTGCAGAAGTGCAGCAGGATTATAGGAGGTGTCGTATTTCTAAGGTGAAAGCGTCTCTGTTAAAGGTGTCGTCTTTTTAAGGTAAAAGAGTCAATGGTTAAAATTGGCGGGAACACATTTCGGTTTGATACAGTTTTTTACTTATTTAAGGATAATGCGTTGAAGTTTGAATTTTTTACGGAAATAATTGCGGTCACATTTTTTTTACGAAAATTGCGAATTTTCAGTAGACGTGTTTTTCGGTATTTGACAGATAGCAACAAAAGTAGGTTAAGATTATTAAAAGTTTTAGAAGATTTCTTGGAATAAATACTCGCTTTTTCTTGTTGGTAACAAATGATTTAAATCATGAAAATATTAGGTATGTTATAATATAAGAAAACAATAACTTTGTGTTTGCAACAGAGGAGGCCTTTGTGCAGCCTTATAGGGTGGTGTACATTGATATGTAACAGAAATTGAACTATTTGCTAATGAAGATATGGTTTCTAATACAAAAAAAATGTTCGCTCGGAATTAAAGGTAACGACGAAATTAATTAATACAATTTCAATATTGTATTCCCGCAGCAGTGGGACACAATTCAGGCAAAATAATAATTATTCTAGGTAATAAATTGTGGTATGGTCATTGACTTTTGTTACTGACTGTAAGACATGTTACCTCCAAGACTCTCTTAAACCAAATTTATGTTTCACTAGCCCAGTCAGTTTTAGTGTACTGTATACCTGTTTGGGGCGGAGCTACAAAAATTAAATTTCTAGAATTGGAGCGAGCACAAAGATCTCTCTTGAAGGTCATGTATTTCAAATCGTATAGATTCCCGACTGAAAACCTTTATACACTAAGCGGTCTTCTCACAGTCAGGAAATTGTATGTCCTCCATGCCGTTTTAAAACTCCATAAAACTGTCCCTTATGATCCCAGCCTCGACAAAAAAGAAGGAAATATCTTGTTGCACCAGAAGTCTCAGTTAAATCGACATACGCAAAAAGACAGTACCTATATCAGGCAATCGCTTCCATCTACAACAAATTAAATAAACTTTTAAATATTTTCCCATTGACTTATCGGGATTGTAAAAAATCTTTGATGGATTGGCTTAAAAGTAAAAGCTATGATGACATCGAAACCCTTTTACAAACTATCGTGTGATAATCTGGCGATAAGTGGCGCATACACAAATATACTTCCTTATACACTGACACACTCTTTGTAAACACCAACACACCCTTACACAACGCACACTCACTCACACACTCATCTCACACACACTCATACACGCACAAGTTTTTAAGTTAATGGTTTTTGTTAGTTTTACCTTTTCTTCTTCTATTAGTTTATTAATAATAATAAGTTACCATATTGTAAAATTCCATGTAAGCACTATCCTACATTCTATTGTACTAGTTTTAGAAGAGCGGGGCCTCCTAGCACAGGTATTGCTCATACTTAAAAGGAGGGGGAATTAATTGTAGAAGCTGTAAATTTACTTAAATATATTTATTATTATTATTATTATATTATGTACATCACGTGCAACTAAAAAACTGAACATCTTTGAGATGTATTTATCGCACTAATTAGTGCTAAACTCTTGTCTGCCTTTTAATAAGCGTTAAAGAAAGCGGTAGTTCATAAGTACTATTTTTACTGTGGCAATTTCCTATACAAAAAGTTTGACATGGTCTGGTAATGACAGGTGACTAGCCTCAATTAAACGTTATATCCGTATCAAATTGACGTTCATTAGGTATTATATGAAAGTATGACGTAAAATTTACAGTAGAAAAAAACATTCTCAATTATATATTTTTTTATTTAATACTTCTCTTCAAAAACTGTACACAGTTTACCCTAAATGTTCAAAATGGCCACCATTTGCGGCTATGCATGCTCTGCTCTATCGGGTAAATTATGTTTTATGTTGTGTGATGTATTTCACTGTTATATGTATACCTAAAACAAAATTAAAAATTATATCAATAATTATAGAAGTTACAACCAAATTAGTAAAGCGCCAAATTAGGGAATCCATTAAAAAAAAATATATATAATCTGAGACCTATAGAGGCACGAGGAACAGGGTGTAAAGTTCACTCATACCTTCATAGAAAAGGGAGGATCCTCCGACCAGACGGGTGTGGTGTCTGGTGGGGAACTGCCCGACGATTGATGTCGGGACGTTGTATCTATTTAGTTGCGCGGTAAACTCTGCTTGCGCGATGCAGGATTTTTGCGTGACGTCAGTGTGACGTAGATCGCATGTGGCGATGTAGATACCACTACAGACCTATGGAAAAAATGGTTTGCATTGTGGTATGTGGAAGCTGAATATACGGTGTATTGAATCCTTAACGTTGGACCACTATTTACGCCACACTCTGTATATTATACGTAAAAAAAAAAAATGTGCCGACGTAAAAAATTGTAAATGTGCACTTTACACAATTTCGTAGCACTTTCTCTGGGTTTGATAATGAGGAATGTTCATAGGTATGTAAAATCACCTGAAACTTCGTTACAGTAAAGCTTTTATATATACAAATACACTAGTTTTTGTTTTATTTAAAAATACCAAGTACTTTTGATTTTACAAGCATTCAAAGTTCGTGTAAATTTGTTGCCCCGCTAAAAAAAACATAACTTTTCCGGCGTCTTGGTAGTAGTTTTTGTTGTAATGTAGACTAGCAACACTAGGTGTTGCTGACATCTGTCAATGTCATAGAATCCCTCTCACTCAGAGTTCTACTGATGTAAATGCTAGAGGTGATGTGTTGCCTCGAGTGTCCCGGAGTGGTAGGTCCATTAGACCACCCCAGAAACTAAATCTTTAGGTAGGAGGTGTTGTAATGTAGACTAGCAACTCTAGGTGTTGCTGACATCTGTCAATGTCATAGAATCCCTCTCACTCAGAGTTAATATTAATAATGTAAGAGCTGAATTAAAGTATACAAAATTATAAATATATTTTATTTAAAACAGTACTTGTACATTTTGGCACAACACAGGATTTCCGAGAACTAGGATTGGACATATCCAATGATTTTAAGGTAATCGTAAGGCATCGTATCGTACGGAAGAGCGCGAACGGACTGAGCGATTGTTGGAAAACGACGTCATGAGGCGCGAGCGCGAGCCAACGGTCGCGAGCTCACTTTAAATTCTATAACTTGCGAATTAATTAACGTATCAAAATAATTATTTCACATGTATTTTTTATTTTTGACAGAGAATACATTAAGCTAAAATTCAAAATGAGTGAATATTCTCCATTAATTAAAACACTTTTGTTCATGTATAGCACAGCAAATCAAATGAATCTAATATCAAGTCATTTGAATTACTATTTATTTGTATTGTATTTCGGTCCAGATTATCATGTGATCTGCCAGTAGATTTACTGAACAAAGACTAAAGGCGAATTTTATCAATGAAACGCGACCAGCTAAACTAAACCGGGTTCAAGAGCTGTTAGTGTCATCATTGATGTGATATATTGACCCTGACAGCTTAATTGAATGGGGCTTAGAGGCAGTTTGAGTAATTTATGCGACCTACTCAAATGTCCTTTCTTTGGTATTGCTCGTCGAATTGTTGAGCTGCTTAAGTTCTGAGTTGAGCTGCACGATTGCTGACAATTGCGTGCACTGACTGGACAGGTCCACTCAAACTGTGTGGCTCTTTCCTCAAAATACCATTTTAGATACCGATCTACATAGCCTTCACATGATCTGACCAAGATTTTGTCTGGACTTTAAAAGAGACTTGAGTTAGTTTCGGCCTTTCTTCTCAGAGTAGTCAGATAAGAAACGCCGGCCTCATCTAGTTTAAAAAAAATATATGTTTGACGTCTAAAAGTGTTTGTACACACGGCTACACATCAAGCTATACAGTTCCAGTTTACACTGACCTCTCATTGTAAGGAAATTCGATACAATTCGAGATCAGCTTATACTGGAAATTTATAGCTTGATCTGTAGCCGTGCTGTACGCACGGCCTAACCTACTTACAGAAATTAAATCATTTATCATTTAGATGTGCTGGTACACGTTCAGTTTCGTTGGTGAAGAACGCCCTAAATTAGTCTAGGCTTTCAAAAACCTGAGCGTTACAGTAATCATTGCAATTTAAACACTTATGTATTTTCACAATACTTCTCTTTAATACTTAACATTTATAAATCAAAGCCAACAACAGACATTTACGCACGAGTTGCCGTTAACTTCACCTTTGATTACCACTGTCGACATTATAATCAAGTCTTTAAGAATACTATAGCATACTTTAGACTAGATTTCTAAGTATAATTTAACTTATCCAATTTAGTAAATAAATTGGCCGGCTTTATCTCCCGGCCCTTTAAATTATTGACGCATAAATCAGTGGGCGTTTACCATAAACTTTGAGATAAGAATAAAATAATCAAATAGCTTTGTGTGATTCATATTTTACAACGAGGTAGGTACTGTGGAGGTTTTAGCCTGCATGGCTTTCTCATGTAACCTCCATGAATATTTTGTTACTTGAAGGCATGTATATTCATGAGATAAACACTATTTCATATTTAAAAGGATAGAAAATACCGGCCATGTGTGAGTCAGACTTTTTTTATTTCTCGTTACCGGTATATCGCCCTTATGGGTGAGGTACATCTGAATGATCGCAAATTTAGACCAGCTTGGCGAAAACTGGCTTCCCTCGAGGCGACTGACCCCCTGTGAGTCAGACTAGTACACGAAGGGTTACGTACACACGACTACACATCAAGCTATACAAAACCAGTTTACGCTGGTCTCGCATCGTACGGAAATCCTATACAATGTGAGATCAGCTTATACTGGAAATGTATAGCTTGATGTGTAGCCGTGTGTACAACTAGGCAAAACACGTCGAAAAGAACACGTTTCTTGTATGGGGTCCCCTTTATCTAACTTTTTACTTTTTTTTTTAAACTTTTCAACTGTCTACCTATTATGGTTCATGAGATACAGCCCGTTGACAAACAGACGGACGGACGGACAGCGAAGGCTTATGGCGCAATTACACTTAGTCGTTAGCACGTATTCGGGTGCTCGAAAGACTTCACTCGAATCCGGGCACCCGATGCATTAATTACACCTGTCATCGCACTGGAAGACGGAGCTGGACTAGATTGTCCGAAGACGGGCGTACTCGACAAATTCATTTACACGTGATTGTTTGCCCGAATTCCATAGGCAATCGTATTCGGGAGAACGACCAAGTGTAAATGCGGCCTTAGTAATAGGGTTCCGTTGGCACCCTTTGGGTACGGAATCCTAAAAAGAGTGAAGGTTTGAACTCGGAGAGCTGACAGCCGGCGTCATGATAAGTCATTTATTCAAACTAGGCTGAGAATCAACACTTTTTGAACATTAAAATTACATCAGCCAGTCCCCCAAAACGCCCGCCCTTCAACCCTATATTATTATTTTTATCTAAACAGGGTTATTGGTAAAACACCATCAACCTCTTAAGGGGTCATTGTACTCATCATTATGAACAACTGTTAATATGGGACAAAATAAAAATCTCGAAAAAAAATCAGCAGTTCCTTACATTTATGTTTGCAGAACTCGTTAAAATGTAGGGACCAGCTGATTTTTTTTCGCGATTTCTCATTTGGCCCCATAGTAAAAGTTGTTCATAATGATGAGTATGTAGCGGTATCTACATCGCCAAATGAGAACTTCAAAATCCTCAAGCTTTCGAGCGGCGAGTCTCAGCCAGCTAGCACACACGGCTTCAAACGGGTATCCTGACCACCACCATGCAGCAAACGCGCATTCCTGGTCATCACCCTGAGCCTCATCAGCAACCTTGGCACAGCACACTGCACTTTCGGCCGGTCAACAAGCAGAGCCATTCACACCTCTCCTGGTCGACGCCAGCAGTTAGCCTCAACCTGGCGCTGTACCACATCCGACGCACTGGAGCATAACGCAGCGCCACCCCGACTCACTGGGGAATCACCGGAGACCGTTCCGACTCACCGTGAACTATGCGGCATCCGGTTCCGACCCACTGGAACCTCAACTGGCACTGGCAAGCATCGCAAAGATTCACGGTTCAGCCCACTATCGACCTCCGGGCTCCGGAGGGGAGTAATGTAGCGGTATCTACATCGCCACATGAGAACTACGTCACACTGACGTCATGCAAAATCCTGCATCGCGCAAGCAGAGTTTACCACGCAACTAGCATATATACAATCTCCCGACAACAATCCCCGGGCAGTTGCCCACCAGACACGACACCCGTCTGGTCGGAGGATCCTCCCTTTTCTATGGAGGTATGAGCGAACTTTCCACCCTGTTCCTCGTGCCTCTATAAGTACATTGACCCCTTAAGAGGTTGATGGTGTTTTACCAATAACCCTGTATATATACCCTATCTATATTATCGACTGCTTCGTTAGTCTAGTGGTTGATACCGCGACAGCACAGCGTTAGGGACCAGCACCCTAATTGCGTAAAACACTATCAATCACAATCTGAGTCATTTTGAAGGATATTGCTAATCCATTGCTTCATATGTTCGAAAAATCTGTCTACTCTACAACGTAAATAACGCAATGTATGTTGTTGAACTGTCAAAATGGAAGCCATTCCTACTGTTTGTTACGCAATTATTCCGCTGGTTATACCCAGGTCGGGCAAAGGTTCGGGTGACTGAACTTCGGTCGATCTAGCCATTGGAGCCCAAAGTTTTTAACTACTGACTGGACAGGTCCTCTTAATCTGCGTGGTTCTTTCCTCAGAAGACCATTTCAGATACTAATCTACATGGTCCTCAAAGATTATGTTCGAATATTTATATACACATTGACATTGATGAATTTTATACATACAATGACATGAGTAATTAGGTACTTTGTAAAGTATTATATTATTTAAATTATTGTGAATGTGAAGATTATGTGGATTATTACTTTTTTTGTTTTATTTCTTAGTTAGTTTCACGATCTGGCAGCTTGAGTAATTTATGCGGCCTACCCAAATGTCCTTTCTTTGGTATTGTTCGTCGAATCGTTGTGCTCCTTAAGTTCTCAGTTGAGCGGCAAGATTACTGACAAATGCGTGCACTGACTGGACAGGTCCGCTCAATCTGTATGGTTTTTCCTCAAAAGACCGTTTCAGACACCAATCTACATGGTCTTCACATGATCTGACCAAGATTATGTCTGGACTTTAAAAGAGACTGTGACCTCTGAGTTTGTTTCGGCCTTTCTTCTCAGAGTAGTCAGTTATGAAACGCCGACCTCATCTAGTTTTAAAAATATGATTGACGTGTAAAAGTGTTTGTAACAAACCTACTTACAGAAATAAAATCATTTATCATTTACTAACTATGCCCAAAGTTGGGGTCATTGTTACTTTAATTTTTAAACTTTTTTCTTTACTAACCACCGCCACATTCTTCTCAATGTCAAAATCAATAAGCACGACTAAAAGATATTTACGTCAAGCCTACATACTAATAGCCCAGGCAATCTAGGAAAACAATAACTAGTCTAGACTAGTCTAGGCGTGGTCCACAGCCTTGTATTGTGTAGACCGGTTTGCCTACGTTTATGTGTGTGTTGCAGTGCAAGTTGGAATAGACGGTTCGGGTAATGTCTTGAGGGATTTTGTGTGCTGGTAAAATGAAGTTCAAATGGTTATGTTGATAATAACAAATACGCTGGAGGTGTTCAGGCTGATCGTGGGATTTGCTTAAAATAATATGCGGGGTGTAGCGTAAGTAGTGGTCTACCGTTCAGGATTCGATAAACCAGATAATTAACTATAACAATTAAAATTTTTAATCATTTTTACCCAAGGGTTCCAAAAATATTTCCTATTTGTTTTTTATTTACGAAATTTCTACCTTTTATTACAAATTTGTTTGTAGTTTCAACAAAAAACATTATTTTACATTTTGATTTCTGTTAATTATTGCTGAATACTAGAGCTATCATGATAAAATATGATTTTTTATGTAAATTCAGCTCTTTTGAAGAAAAAGTTGGTTCTTCTCTAATTTTAACCCTAATTTTTAACACACCATCAAGTTCAAGAGCCTTTTTTGTAAAAAAAACTTACTACTAAAAATGGTTATTTTTTTTAATTGTTATAGTTAATTATCTGGTTCATCGCCTCTGTACATTTGTGTGCTTAAAGTGTTAAATAAATAAATAAATCCTGAACGGTGGACCACTACTTACGCCACACCCTGTATGTAGGAACAGCTGAAATAAACGTAGTCTGTACGCCTATCTATCTATCGAGAGCAGTGGTGGCACAGTGGTAACGACTGCGACTTACTAGTTGCAGGTCGGCAGGTTCGAACCCAGTCAGTCGCTTTACTTTGTGTAATTTTTTTCATCACCATTGCTCTAAAAACGGTGAAGGAAAACATCGTGAGGAAACCGGCATGTCCTAGAACCAAAAACAAACCGAAGTCTTGTGACATCTACCAACCCGCATTAGGTCCGCGTGGTGGATTACGGCCCACTCCCTCTCACCGAGAGGAGGCCTGTGGTTCAGCAGTAGGAACATTACAGCCTGATAATGCATGTAATGCTGTACGGCATTGTTCTTCCTTCTTCAAATAAAGCTGAAGTATATTTTTGTGATAGCTGAAAACCATGTCAAAAAATTAAATGAATTTCAGAACTTGTCTTAAACCATAGATGTATGCTAAGAATTTAAAATGCGCAGACTGCCACAGATACCACAATCAGCCAAACAGATTAAAAGCAACATAATTTATATGAAGACAGCTAGAATTAGTACAAATTAAGTAGAACTTATACATAAGCATTGAAACAATAAGATTTCTGTTCACAAGTGAAATAACTATTGTCACAATTTTACCACAACATTCATTTTCGGAATTACAGTTTAGCTAGACAATTTTGATTGAAGTTAACAATTGTCAGATATCTATGTAATGTAGTATCTTTGAGTTATTGCTACACGACTGTGTTTGTGCCAATATTGTGGAGCATTTAGGTGGATAATGCTGTTGGAGCCATTTTGTGACAGATACTTTTGTCTTTATTTATTTACTTAACCATTTATGTACGCACATTATATAAACAGACAAGAAGAAAAGAGTAGACTACCTAATTGGTACAAAGGTGATGCTTATTTCTAAAGTAATCTCTTCCAGCATACCTGCGATAGGAAAGTAGATACAGGGATGTAGACAGCGTGTGTAAGAGTAAAGGAGAAAATAAAACAAATGAAATAAAAATATAAAAAAACACTTATTATTATAAAACAAATAATATGAAAATATACTTACATATATATATACATACTAACATACATACATAATTCTAAAATAAATATCACTAGAATTTTAATAATTATGATGTTATTAAAATAGTTAATACATACGCTATATTAATACATAAGACTATGACGAAGGGGATAGATAGTGTTTTCACTCTCTGTCTCTTTTTGATTAAGGGACAAAATCTGCAGAAAGATAGGTTGTGGATTAGTTTTTTATCAGTTTGTTACATTGACATTGCAGTTTTGTCTCTGGGATGGCCACACCACCTGCTTTAGCTCTGGTATTGCAGTTACCAATAGCCAAAGGGAGAAAGACCACTTACCAGATGGGCGGCATGCTTGCTACCACACAATTTGTTTTTATAGGTTATAGTGTAGTGTCTTTGATTATGAAATCTATTATTTTATAAATACGTTTATTCGATATTTTTTGGTCTAGGTATGTACGGGACACACAAGTTCTTTTAAAATATAAGTACTAATAAAGATTCAGTAACAACTAGAGCTAGTATCTATCACCCAGACAGTTAGTCGGATATCTATGGAATGTAGTGATCTTTGAATAATTGCTGCATAACTATGTTTGTGCCAAACTGCCAATATTGTGGAGCATTTAGGTTGGTAATCCTGTTGGAGTCATGTTGTGGCAGATAGTTTTGTGTTTAGTTCTGTGTAGGGAACGAAGTCTGGTAGATATAATTTGGAATAGTTTTTTATCAATGTGTAAATATGTTGCTTGAGGTGCTTTTTGCCTTTAATATTTACCTCAAACGACCTTTAATTATAACCATGGAATTTGCTATATAAAATGATATAGACAAGATCAGAATGAGTAATTATTTGTTATATTGTCTCAAAAATATGTACGATCGTAATATTAGTACCTTCCAACCTAGGGAAAGATTTAACCCAGAAAATACTAAGTAAGTACCACCATATTCATTTCTAGCTCCTAAATTAGAGACAAATGCGACTTGTCAATTTTGTCTGTATGCTGGATAACGCAGTGTTAAACCCTTTGGCATTGCAGGTGTCCAAAGGCGGTAACGACTTTCAATCAGGTGTGCTGTCGGCCTATTTACTAACCCATAATATTATTTACTTTAATGTTTTTGTCTATGAAGTGATTAAGGACTACTACTGTAGTACTGATATGAATATACTTTAGGAATGTGCCCGACCCATTTCTCGAGAATGGTCATGTCACATTGCACTGGGATCGATCTATTAACACTGACAGGTATAATGTAGCCAATAAGCCTGATGTTGTGGTGATAGATCGACGAGAGCGCCGTGAATTTGTTGTCGATATCGCTGTCCCTCATGACGAGAATCTCCTAAAAGCTGTGAAAGATGAAACAAATAAGTATCTTGAATTGCATACGAGGTTGTTGACATCTGGGACGTGGGTCAGCAATGATTTTACCGATAATCGTTACGGTTAATGGACTAATAGCGGTGAGCCTCGACCAACACCTGAGGACTTCAGTAGGTTCTCATTGCGCGGCTGGGTTGGTTCCGAAAGGCTGGGCACCATTCTTGGACACAGCACGCATAGTGAAGAGGTGCCTCTCTGTCGATCTCTGACCACCGGCAGGTTGGATCCTGTTCCTGTTGCCGATGGGCTACAAATTTTTTTTAATGTCCTTTTTATACATATATTTAAAAATGTAAATAATATACCTACGTGTTGAAAATGAAATAAACGAAAACTGTACTTCCAAAAATACGATTAATAAAATGTCAACTAAAGTTAGGTACTACTTTGCCGCCAAAATGAATTAAATCGCTCTTGCCAAAAGTGTTTGGAATATTTAATCAGACAAGGACGTAAAACCATACAGCCTGCTATGTCAGTTAAAGTAAAGCAAAGGCAACACCGGTTCAGCCTACTTATATTGACACTGCAAATTATTTAAATATTTATAGAGGAAGTGTGAATACATGCAGCCTATGCAAATCTATACACGCAAATATATCCTTAAACGATATAAAACAAAGTCGCTTTTCGTGTCCGTCTGTGTGACCGCATTGTTCTTCAGAACTGCGCAACGGAATTGGATACGGTTTTTACTATTATTCAGATAATTTATTCCGTAATATTATATTAAAGGACACAGAGGCTCCGCTTGTCGCGCGACAGGCGGTGCTTTTGTTTCGCATGCGATTCGCGTCGCGTGTCGCGCCTGATTGAAGGATCCTTTATTTTATTATCCTCGAACTGGAACTTATCTGACGGCCTCGTTGGTCTTGTGGTCGCAAGCGCTACAGCTTAGCGTGGGGTCCTGGGTTCGATTCCCAGGTCAGGCAAAGCGTTATTGGGTTCTTCCATCAGGAATTTCTTAGTATCAGCTCGGAGTCTGGATTGGTGCCATTTTGATGGCAGTAAGCTCGCCCCCAATTACATGAGACACATACTTAACTAGCGGAATGTGGTTGTAATATAGTTACGTCTCTGCCTTATCCTTTGGGGATAACAGGCGTGATGTTATGTTGTATAAATTTAATCTCTTAGTATTGTATAATTGCATAGCACATGTGTGAGCACTATGTACCCACTATAAAGCTTACTGGGTCCGTCTTTCATTGACTTGAATGTGCCCTGGCGGCTGAGAGTATGTCATGCTCACTCAAATGTGTCGCTGGTGGTGGCGTGTGTATTGGATCATTGAGTTCCCTTCAAAATGGTTGAGCTGAATGGTGCTGATCCATACGTCATGTTCGTGAACGGGCGCCGTCAGTAGGCACTGGTCATTTCTTAGCTGCCACGGCTTATTTTAATTCCATAATTGTTTTTATCTTTTTATTACGGACGCTTTTAACGTGCACGTCTTTCTACATCGTTCTCACATGTATAATTGCAACATGAATGATGTAACCACTCTATTGTAACAATATTTTGATTTAAAAGAGTGTCCATGGAGTTTCTTGCCCGTTCTTCTCCATAGGTACCTACTACGCTTTGGAATGGGCAACTAGCTTCATATTTCTGACTGACCGACCCCTTGACAATTTAAAAGTGCCTGTAATTGGTTTATTTGAAATAAATGCTTTGAGTTTATATGTAAAATTATATTTAACTTAGAATATAGCATAGAAATTTCGATGTTTTGACATGTCGTCATAGCAGAAGGCGCCAATTCCCGTAATTAAAAACGTTCAAAATCAAGTTGCAATCTCATCTCAGCGACAATCAAATGTCAAAAATGTAGGTAGGTTATCGAAAAAGTACGTCCTCCGTGCAGGCCCTGCACAGCGGACTGTCTGTGACTCTTAAGACAAAGAGGTGTTTATTAAATGACCCGTGGCCAGTTAAGGCTGCTGTAAATGTACGCAGCTGTTGCTTGAAGCGGCCATCGATTGTAGGGAGTGCTTCCCTAGCCTGCCTGCACTCACCTAGGTCCACCCATAGTTTGTGATGATGGTCCCTGGTGCGTTTCCTTACCAGGGTGCGTACGTACCCGAAGGGGAGTGGCACGATGGGTTCGGAACCCACTGGTGTAACGTTCGACCCCCTTCTGGCAAGTTCGTCGGCTGCATCGTTGCCTAGCGAACCGATGTGTCCTTTGATCCATTGAACTGTTATGTTTTTGAGGTTGCCCACCTGATTGAGGCGCTGGAGGCACTCGTATATTAGCCCAGAATCGACTGTGTGATAGTTCAGCGCTTGCAGAACGGCCATGCTGTGCAAAAATGTAGGTAAACGCTATACAAATATTGATTGAGATTGAGACTGAGATTAGAATGAGAATGTTTCTTAAAAATACGGGAATTGCCCCTCAGAAGGCACCGGTGCGAAGCAAGGGCGGGTCTCTAGTTCATTAAATATGTTAATTAATGCGTAATGAGATCTTGTTTTATTCATTCTGCACGGTCCCCAAGGTGATCTACATTCATAAATTATTTCGTCCAAATGTGCTTTAAGTCATACAGCCGTGGAAGATATCGAGCTAATTGACGTAAGCAAGCTTGTTGATTGTTGCATTTTATCTGCTTTAAACGCCTACTGATACAGATATTTATTTATTTAACTGTCCCGTTGGTCTCGTTGGCCGCCGTGGCTGAAATTGGGTCGGGAGGATTTACTAGCCATATTGTATTTTAAGTCCTCTGTAACACAACTAACACCAACATCTGGAAGAACAAACACGTAACAATAATTCTTGTCTGTTGGTGATGTCATCAGTTTCAGCCTGAAGCGAGGTATTTTCCTCCACCATTAACATAATGGTCACTGTATCAGACCTAAATGTTACCTACTGTAGACCAAATATCAAATTATTTTACACAAAAGACTAGAAAAAAATATTACTTTGGGGGACTATAGCATGCTTTCTAGTATGTTCTAAACACATCTTATTAATAAAAAATAATCAAAAGAATATCCAGAGTTTAAAGATGAAAAAGTTTAAAAATCGAATTCTTTTAAGAAAAAGAATTCGATTTTTAAACATTTTCATCTTTAAACTCATGATTTTCTCAACTAATATCATATTTTTCACAAAGCCAACAAGTCCGCCGTCCTTTCCACCGGTATGTCACCACCAACAAAAGCCTACGCCCTCACCAAGGCAGTCGAGATATCAAGTAACTTGTTTACCGCACACATACAAACATAATTGGCTCTTATTATCATTTCCTTAAAGGTCATAATGACCTGCCATTTCTTAACAGGGCTTGGCGAAATACGCCAGAATGCCTTCTTTGTTGTTCGTGGTATTTTGAACGATATTTAAGTTCAGGAAGTGATTTTAATGGAGAACTGGAGTGGTTGATGTTTTTTGGAGCGGCTCGTGGCTAAGTAATAAGTTAACAGCCGCGCGGGTCGATCGATCAGGTTAAGCTACGCTTGCCGCGGTTGGTCCGTGGATGGGTGACCATTTTTACATATGAATAACCCTCCGTGCATCGGAAAGAACGTTAAACCGTTGGTCCCGGCTGTCATTCGTGTAACTTTGACAGTCGTTACGGGTCGTCAGAAGACCGAAAGTTTGACAACCAGTCTTACCTAGGGGTATCGTACAACCCAGTACCTGGGTTGGTGGAGGTCAGATAGTTATTAGACTGGAAGCCGAACCCAACAAAGTAGGGAAAAGGCAGTCGGAGGATGATGAAGTGATTGATATCTTTTAACTTATGCTTTATTAATATGGATTATAGTTTTCAAGGTTTTTAGGGTTCTACATTTCATCATCGTTTTTCATACTCAGCCTATAATGTTCCCACTGCCGGGTCACCGGCCTCCTCTCTGTGAGAGGGAGTGGACCATAATCAACCACGCGGACCCAGTGCGGGTTGGTAGATGACACATATCTAAAAAAAATTGGTTCTAGGACATGCCGGTTTCATTACGATGTTTTCCTTCACCGTTTTGAGAAAAGTGGAATAAGTATAATAATAATACTTTGTTTTTTTATTTTATTGAATATAATGTATTTTTTATGTAAGTATAAATAAGCTGTCGTTTGTTGTATGTAGATTTACGTAAATAAATAAATTAAGTATGTGAAATATACAACGTGTTGTTTTGCATCCTCGCCAAATTTCAGGAGGCTGTTATGAAAGACATAAATAATCAAATAAAATTACGACCCTGCTCAATAATTAATACATACTTGTTTTTTTTAGGTATTTAAGTTTGACAGTATTTCAGAATACTCCACTTTCAAAGAACAAAATCGCCCCGTTGCGTATGCGGTAGGCAGTGTCGTACGACTATGTCGCTGTGTGCATGCGTTACAGTTACAGCGCAGTTACAGGGCGGTATCACACGGGCCCTACACATGCCGATTTCCGAAAAATACCTACTTATTTTATTATTGATTCGTGTCGAGAATCATTAGCATAGTTACCTCCTCGAATTTGACGAGGATGCAAAACAACACCTTGTATTTAATCAAAGATGGACTAGTTTCGAGTTTGTTGTCAGTCTTTCAAGATGTTTTTCCCGGTGTATTTTAAATTTTCTTGGGCGTTTTTAGGTGGCCCTTTATTCAGCAGTGAGTACCTATTATCGGGTTACTCTGCAAATGATTTAATGAAGGCTTGCTCCTTATAAATATTTTTAAAATAATATCATAACTATGGCTATATTTATATTTATATAATAAGGCTTTTCTTAGCGTTCCGGAGTCTGGATTGGACATAAGGGAGTACTACACACCCTGTTTAACCTCTCGAGAAATACTAGCGTGACAATATTATAGAGGTACGAGGAACAGGGTGTAAAGTCGACTCATACCTCCATAGAAAAGAGAGGATCCTCCGTCCAGGCGGGTGTCGTGTCTGGTGGGCAACTGCCCGATGACTGATGTCGGGAAGTTGTATATATGCTAGTCGCGCGGTAAACTCTGCTTGCGCGATGCAGGATTTGCGTGACGTCAGTATGACGCGCAGCTCGCATGTGGCGATGTAGATTTCGCTACAATGATATGCAAAGCCGACATAGGGAGTGGTTATTAAGGCTTTACAAATGTGTCCATAACTGACAACCTGCCTGTCACTATTTATTTATTTATTTACTAAGACACCAAGTCCCAATAAACAAATCACAAAAACATACAATTCATAAAATGCATTACCTACATCATTCACATAAAATACATGAACATTCAATATGAACAAAAATAAAATTAAAAACTTTAAAATTAAATTTCATTAAATTGACACCAACAAAAATAAAACAATAATAATATCACAACATCTTTACCGCCGGTTGGCACTCCGATGAACTTCGAACCAATACCCGTGGATTGGACTGCTCCAATCCTCACTAACGACCATCAAAAATTGATTGGTCGCTTTATGTAAACTGCTGGAAAACGACGCTATGCGCGATCTTGTAATGGCATAAAAGTCCGGCACTCTCGCTTCAGCGAACATGCTCGACGCGCTACAGTACCGCGGAAATTCCATTAAGAGGCGGTAGGCATCATTGTACTGCACACGCATAGTACTTCGACCGTTTATATTTAGTCCACAGCTGCGGGGCGAGCACGGCCTCTGTGATAGGCTTGATTCACGCATTTTGTCACGGTTTTTGCTCCCAAACTGTGACGAAAAATATGTGACTCAAGCCTATCACGGTAGTTCGTGCTCGCCCCGCTGGAATGCGTAAAATCAGATGCAATAGGCACGGAACAACGTTGAACAACAAAGGGAAAATCTGCGCGCAAGCATATTGCACCTTATCGAGAGCGCCCGTTTTTCCCGTTCTATGCAGAATGTTATTTTATTGCTATAGCTCTTTATTGTACATACACCAGCTTGCTGGCTTGCCGGCTTGAGTCACACATTTTTATCACAGTTTGGGAGCATAAACCGTGATAAAATGCGTGACTCAAGCCTATCACAGAAGCCGTGCTCGCCTCGCAGTAGCATTTTGACAGTTCAACAACATTCATTGCGTTATGTACGTTGTTGAGCAGACAAATTTTTCAAACATTTGGAGCTATGGATTAGCAATATCCTTCAAAATGATTCAATTGTTATTGATAGTCTGTTATCCAATTAGGATGGTGTTTTAAGAGCCTAAATTGTTTTATTACTGGACTGAGAGACCTCATCATCATAATATACCTTTTCCCAACAATGGCTGCAGCTGAATACTAGTATTTCACACGGAGTGACTGCCTATCTGACCTCCACATTAACTGGGTTACACCATTAACTGGGTTACACGGCGCCCCTTGGTAAGACTGCTTGTCAGACTTTCGGGCTTCTAACTTCCCGTAACGACTGTCAAAGATCTACGTATGACAGCAGGGCTTAGAATATAATTTAGAAGCTATTTCCCTATTGCTTAGGTATGAAAGAAAGACGACATAGAGAGTGGTTATAAAGACATTACAAATGTGTCATTAAATGACAACCTGCCTGTCACTACGGAGAATACAATTATTATATTATTTTGTGTCCTCTTTATTTATTTATTGTACACCTGTTTTAAGAGGTAGTTACAACTTTATTATTACTACTGAAATAACTAAATGTAGTTGTTTTACTAGTAGACTTGGAGGTGGTATAATCTATTCCAGTTTTCGACCTATTATTTATCTCTATATTGTTGTGGTAGGAATTTTAGCCTATGTGGTAGGTAATAATATAATTCCTATAAAGATTGATCTAAAAAGTATTATTTAGTAAGTGCAACATTTACAGATTTTGGTCAAAATTAAGTACCTCGTCTGTTATTGGGTATAGAGTTCGATAGATGGCGTTAGGTTCGCTATCAAATGTATAAATGGCGAACTATGATTTGTGTAATTTTATATCGTCACCTTGATTTTCTACCATATTTTTTACCATTAATTTTTTGATGTGAAAACTTCTATAGTTGAGCGATTTGTGGTAGGGGCAAAACGTATGGGTTCGCGTCCCCGATGTGCTAACGTGACGTGTTGCGCCAGACTCGCGACGCGCAGCGGCCTGTGTAAATTTTTGGGATTCTAACTTCTGTCGGCAGTACCCATGACTGCCTATTTTTTATATTTAAACACCTACATCCCAAAAGGCTATTGATGTGATGCACCCCTTGCATGCTGACAAACATCTACAGGCTGATTTTATAACGAAGTACCTTTCCAAGGTTTTTATACTTTACTTTTAATCGATTTATGTCAAACTCCATTATGCCTGACAGATTAATGTATCACAATTAGTTAGTTATTTTCTCAGTTGATTCGTATCTTTTACTAAACCGGTTTGAGTATATCAGATTTAATTCAGAGTTCTACTTGATCGGAATACAAGTTAGAGTGATTATCCGTTTTCATCTGATTTGGTATAAATGTTTTGAGTTAGATAGAAGTGTTAAAAAAACTTCTTTGGTGATTTTTTATTTCTATTAACGTATGTTGCCCCACTGCTGGGAGTCGGTCTCCCAATAATTTTCCCAATTTGGCGATTTTAAAATTGTGAATATTACCTACAGAAAATGTTGGAGTAAAAGTTAGCTTTGATATAATTTGGAATGCTGTTAACTTGTATCAAGACTATCAAATGATGTCTGGTGATGACTGAGTGGGTTGTTTACTTCAGGAAGCAAATGTATTGAGGTGTTTTTGAACATTTTAATGTGTCCAGCAATTTTTCTTGCCTGCAAGCTTAGTTATACATTTCTATAGAATGTATAGGAGTCATAAGGTGTGATAAAAAGGAGTTTGGAATAAAATAGACAGCATTTGTTTTGTAAAAACGTGTTTATTTACACTTTGGCAGTGATGGCATGTTTTATTTACTTTTATTTACAAAGAGAGTTACTATATGAGACCTTAGTTCGTTTGAGCATGTTTCTTTCCAGTTGAGCGGTGGTGTTATAATCTACCCTGGCCAACCACTACCCGGCAACACTGACAATATAAAAAACACATCAACAGTGTTGCCAGATACAACCGACAAAGGGACTACCAAGAACAGTTATAAAAAAGTAACAGTTATTTTTAGAAAGAACTGTTATTTTTTAAATAACGGTTATTGGAATAGGTTATCGATTTACCAGCCGTGGTAGGCGAGGCCGTGGGCGCCGTAGGGGGCAGCGATGCCGTAAGGAGCGGCAATGCCGTAGGGAGCGGCAGCAATGCCGTAGGGAGCAGCGTAACCGGCGTAGGGAGCGGCGAGACCGGCTGCGACTCCGGCCTGAGCAGCGACAACTCCGCTTACAGCAGCAGCATGGGACTGAGCAGCAGCGACGGCATTCTGGTTAGCGGCAAGGCCTCCCCAGTAAGCGTTCTCGTGGAGGTCTCGGTTGGTTTCAGCAACTTGACGGACTGCCTCAGAGTTGTATTGGATAGCGGCTTCGTTGGCGCGAGCCTGGCTTTCGCCCCAGGCACGGGCGTGGTCTTGGGCGGCGACTGTCGCGTCGATAGCGGCAGCCTGGGCATCACCAGCGTTGACCCCGTAGACTAGGGGGCTGATGACGCTGGCGGAGGCATAGCCGACGAGGGCAACAAAGGCGATCTGCGGAAGAAATTGGGGACGATTTAGAAATTGTTTTAGTCGTCTTTAATTGTGGTGATATGGTGAAGAGTGGGTGGATTCGTTGTCAGATTATTTGAATTTGGAAAACTAAGGGCAGGTATGCTTGTTGAATGATGAAATAAGTAAGGTTCTTTATTTAATGAAGGAGTTCTGTCGGGGAGGTTGCAGGTCGGTCAGTGGTGATATTAATAGCTTTATAGGCAGGTGCCGTTATTAATCATCATTTATCTGTGATTCCACAATAACAATAATATTATTGGTGTATTTAAATTCTAAACTGCCATTCTGTTGGTAATTTTAAAGTGCTTAATAAATCATCAATTTACACATAACAAGCAAAAACGTTAGCAACGAAATCATTAATCAAACGGTTATTCAAAAACGCCTGTTAGTGATAACTATCATCAGATCATAAACAAAAAATGTAAATAGCCTAGATAATAATAAATATCTGCTAAACAAACCGTGAAATCATTAAGCATTCGTTCTCTCTAGATTTTATAACATTTCTTCATTGCGTTGATGCCTTGAAATAACGTGTACGGATTAGGAAATAATTAACGTTATAATAGCTCAATGCGTGCTTCCGTTATTATAGTTATCCGTTACACTAACTAGTTAACTACTTGTTACCGTTATAATAACGGGTTTAGTCGTGCATTTCTTTTGGCCAGTGATGGGCCATGGTCGTCCAGCGTGAAAAGGGCTGTGGCTGAATGGATGATTGAGCCAGTTTTATGCAGAAGCATTTTCCTGTTGCCTATTTCCTGTTTTTTGCTGGGCCGAATAATGCCGGTATAAGTTATTTCTTTTCATTTCCATATTGGTAATTGAAAACTTGATTGCTGGCTGTATGTAACGAAATTAGCCGAAAAAATATATTTGACAGAATTCTATTAGCATTGATTAAATACTAATACATGCGAGCAACTGTTTGGCAACTTTTTGTAGCTGCTTTAAATAGCCATAACAGTGATTTAAATTGTAAATAAGTCAATTGTGTGATCATCTGACATTAAGATCACAAAATTAGATATCATTTATCAAATACACACCTTTTTTCAGTAACTTATCAGCCCATTACTCAAACTTAAATCATTCAAAGCCAAACTGTCAATTCTAATTTCAAACCTGTCATTTAGGTGTAACAAACCTCCTGTTAACGTCAGTATAAATCATCTAAACATATTATAAATTGAAGTCGCTTTTCGTGTCTGACTGTGACGTGTCTGTGGTTTTTCTAAACTACACAACGGATTTTGATGCGGTTTTCACCATCATTTAGAGAATATATTCCTGAAGGTCTAGGCGTATAATTAATAACCATTAAACTTACACATCTCGATGTTTTGTCAAGTATTAAAAACCGTGCGAAGCACGAACGGTCGCTAGGCATACATATTTTACAGAGCAATTTTTTTGTTGTCAGACTGTAATTATTTTCGCACAACGTTTAAGTTGTGAAATGAACAGTTGATGTTAATTCTGCTAATCGGTTAACAGGAACTATGCAACAGTACTTTTGTATTGTGTAAAATGTTCTGAGTATCGGTTTGTTCTAGTTTGTCTATTTAGGTGAAGTTTCTTACGGTGGCGGTGTGATGTGATTTTTAAACAGTTTTACGTTGAATTTTGTTGTTTGTCTGTTATGACTGATTTTGCTAGCATTACTTTTCTTTCCTTTCATAACATAACGTCACGCCTGTTCTCCCCGAAAGGTTGGGCAGGGGTTTACCTATAGTACATCCACAATCCGCTAGTTGTGTTAGTCTCATGTAATAGGGGGCGAGCCTATTGCCATCAACCGGGCACAAACAAATCAAGACTCCGGGAGGCTACTAAAAAAAACTGATGGAAAAACTCAATAAATAACACTTTGCCAGACCTGGGAATGGAATCCAGGACCTCATGCTCAGCAGTAGCGCTTGCCACCACAAGACCAACAAGACAATCAAGTCAATATTAAGTCAGTCTAAAAAATAAATAGTTAGGAATATAAAATATTTTATTGCACATAAATGCTTGTATAAATAATAATAATCATCACACGTTTATAGAGAGACAAAGATCTTTGAAACGTTTCTGATTTCCTAAACCATTGAATAATTTAAGGTAGTTACTACAAAACATGTTTGTACCAATCCCTAATTTACAAAATAACCCCACTTGCACTCAATGTACAATTTCAATATTGTAATAAACTTTAGCTAACAACATTTCTAGAACAGGGCAACGCCTTAGATATTTTAGTCAAAATGTTTCGTAACCCGCCATGTTGGACAATAACTGACAGTTCAGACTGTATGGTTTCTGACATTGGCCTAAAATTTTCCTTACGTGACAGAATGCATTAGACGGATTTGAATATGGAAGACAAAAGAGACGCCATGTTTTGTTCCGTTGTATGTTTTGTGCTTGTAAAGAAATGGAAGAATTGATTTGGTTAGGTTTTTTGAAACTTATTGAAAGTCTAGTTAAGCGAGGAAAATATTGAATATCTGATGTAGTGATGTCGTCATTGACAAAAAAACAATCATGGAACAGAAAGTTTGTTTTAGGTAAGTTAATTTAGAGACTTTTTTAAAGTCATTATACTTTGTTAGTATTCAGACATTTATTAGTCCAAATAAATTGAGCGTCACATTCAATTATTTACTGATCTCAATTGATCTAAAATCAACTCCAAAATTCATTGACCAAATTAATTTTCCAACGACCTTTACATTCCAAATATATAACGGAACACTTGATTCATTATTATAACACAACAATAGTGATGTGCCTGCATTCTGCATTACAATTAGGGACCTTGACACCACGCGTGTGCGTTATGTTATGACATATTGTGCATGTGCCGTATTGCTGTGCTAAATTGGACGTGTGAAAACTAGCATGGCATTGCGTTATGTTTGCAGTAAGTATGGAAATAGATCTCGGATATTGAAGAAGGACTGGTAATATCGTGAGAAAAGTTTTTTGTATGAATATGTAAAATGCTTGGATCTTTTCTTTTATTAAAAGGAAATATTAAACCAATTAATAAGTCAATTTTTCAAGTTCATCCGCCTAATTTATTTTAATCACTAAACCTTGAATAAATAGCAATTTCGCATGTTCATCACGCATTAATTACAGCCATATTATAGTCAACAAACGAAATCGGAACGTAGGTAGCCACCTCATAAAAATAATTGCATATCGTTTATGGTATCATTTTTTATCTGTGCCTGTCCTTGACAATGACATTGCGTGGAACGGAATGTGATTGACATTTTTTGTTATTACGCGCGCTGATTGGTTATTGAATAATTTGATTGGGTTGTGATGGAATTAGATCCGCTTTTTTCTAATAACAGAAGGTTTTTTTATAGTTTCTATGAAGAACACGGAAGTTACGTGAGGACGTGGCGATCGATTTATTTTGATATTTAAAATTAATTTAATAACAGACATGTATTTCTTGAAGGTGTAGGCTATTTTTAACTAGGTACGTAAAACAACAGGCTTGTGGTCGGCGAAGGGTGAGAGGTGTGATAGTGCACGAAGCAGTTGTTAAGTGCGATAGGGGGAGAGCCTATTGTTATTAACCGGGCACGAATCAATACACGGAAATGAGGTAATATTTTTTTTGGAAGATAAATACTTGGACATGCATCAAGTACAGGATATCTATTTTTGTCTAGCCATCTATCTAATAGTATTTGATTAGTGAAAAAAGAGGAAATGACTATATTTGCCAGTGTGAATAGCCTTCCATTTCGATTCGAGTGGAAATATTTTGGCAACTGTATATTTAATCAATTCTCATCAGTCAATGTCTCCAGAGACAATGCCAATGAAATCGTACGTCTCAGGAAACAGATTTTTACAAAGTCTAGTTCAATTTTATTGTAACTGGATCACGTGCATAAAATACAATCAAACTTCATTGAGTAAGTAATTGAGTTAAATCACGCGAGGATACGTAAAACAAATGTCATTAATATTTTTCTCACATCAATCGAGTTTATTGTGGAATCGATGTATCTAATCGCGTTTTAATGTAATCGATTATATCTCATTAATATCGTGGGAAGTATGTTTTTGTTGAAATTAATCAGATTATTATTATTTTATCACGTGGGTGGTAAGCTTGTGTTTTGGAATTGACGGGAATAAAGTCTGGAATTTGACATTGACTGTGTCGGAAAATTGGGATTACTGTAATTTTGACACAGTTGCTTTGCTAAAGTGCGCGCAAAATGTACCTGCGCGCGGCCGCAATTGGAAATAATCGTTACCCGCCATCTCGACGTGTATACCAGGTGTCAAGAGAATGTGCTGTGTTCCTGGTTTTCCAAAGTAAATAATCGCCATCATTATGCCGAAAGTGATTAAAAGTGCTGGAAGGGATATAGTCTTGAAGCTCAAACACGCGCGCTGACTCGTCTTGCGTGCACTCTAACATATATTTCCATAAACAAACATCATGGTTAGACTTAGTTTCCTAGAATGAGCCAAAAGAACCACTACCTTACCCTTTTGGTGTGAAAGTTTTTCAATTTGGCGAATGAACTAGAAAACAATTTTCATTTGAACCTTGATAGACCCTTGCCAAACAAAACAGCGTACATTTTGAATGCGACACACACATATTGACATAATATCCATATCATGTAATTTAATCCCTCGGTAAATTAGACCAGCATTCGATACCATAAACCAGATGATTGACATTTTATACGCGTATTGTCGCGCCACAGATAAACAATGCTTAGTCATAGACATCTATTATGATAATGTGACCGAATGATTATTGTTTTGCAATATAATTCTAATGTTGGGACATTATTTTGAATAGCTTGTCAATGCTGAGGATAAGATTTGCAATACAAACATGAATTCTGATTATTGAGTTGATCTTGTTCGAGTAGGTGGAAGTGAGGAATTTGCTAAAGAATTTGGGACATATTGGGTTGGATAGATAACAACAAAATACTATCCAATTCAGGAATGAAGTGAGTTTAAAAGATAGGAAGGATTCGTAAAGGGAAACTGATGTGATTAATCCAGGTTGTGGTTACTGATGGATAAGTTGATAAATTAAAGGTCCTTTAAAAGGAATAAAAAAATAAGTAAGTAATTATTTGTCTTCATAAGACAGGTGACATTACAATAAACCGGTTTAAAGTTTTATTTTATTCGATAATCAACCTTGTCATACTAATTGAAATTGCTAGTTACTCTTAATTGAATCAATATGGATGGCAGAGGTATAACAGATAAGCAGTCTTGAGCTTTTAAATTCCATAAATGGAAGATCTATTGCCAGTGTAAGCATAGTTACGTTAATTAAAAAGATAAATAGGAAAAATTAACATTCTAAGCGTTTCGTATTAATGAAAAATGGTTTAATTATTAAATAAACAGTTGTAACGGAACGCATATCGGCTGTTGGATGCACTTCCTTAGTCAGTTAAAAATAAAACTTGTCAGGAACATTTTACAGATAGACAAAAGTTTGAAGTAAGATTTTGGCGCCAGTTTTACACCGTGGAAAATTATTTTTATAGAATGTTTTTTTTTAATTTTTGAAATTGTAATTTAATGTTTAAAAAAATAAAATTAGAAACAATTAAGATTTAAAAATTATTAATTTTCAAGAATATCACAGTTGCCTTTTGCTAAACGTTCTGTTATCACTATTTGCAAAATTAAAAAATAAAATATTACCAGAAATCTCATCTTGCACTTCTTGTTTGACTGCAGGATAGCTACTGAATGCTTTGGTGGTATTACGCTGGTCTTTTATACGAGCACAACCGCCGTATAGTGTTATTGAAAGTGAAGCGAAGTACCTGTTATATTACTATGAAGGATTAGACTAGGCGGACCAGTGATACGGACAAGGTCTCAAAATTGAAAAAAAAAAAAGTTTGTGACGTTTGACTTTTTGATGATGATAGTTTTTGAATTTTTGGAACGTAGGAAGAAAATGGCCGATTCACCGAATTGGCGCGAACTATTGCTACGGCTGTTGCTAGGGTCCGCCCTGTTTTCAATGTTCATGAGTGTTGATGCAACTTGAGGCGCTTTCTGGTATAGATAATGTCGTCTTAATCTTTAGTCTTGGGTTTCCATAAAGGCTTAGGTTATAAATGTTCGTTTGTATGTTTTTTTTCTTTTTATTGTATTAATTAGAAATAATAAATAGAATTAAAATATTCGTCGATATTTTCGTCAATTGAGAACCGATTTTGAAAATTATTTTTCATTTGGTAGAGGAAGGTTGCGCGGTGGTCCCATAAAAATTGTCTTAACTTTGCTTGGGTAGTTTTTGAGTTAACTTCGATAACACGTATTTAATCCACTTTGTGTATGTTGATGATGTTCCTGTCACTGTTGTTTACATAGCAAGTAGTGATATACGAATTGGTGTGGTATAGGTAGGTACCAAAACTAAAAGGAGATAATAAACACTAAAAAATGGAATTCACTTCCGCCTGACATTAGGGACTGCCAAACTGTTGCAGTTTTTAAAAGAAGAGTGAAAGAACACTATCTTTTCACTTCGTCATAGTTGCGTATATATTAATATTCTAGTGTTATTTATTTTAGAAGTATGTACGTATGTTTGTATGTATGTATATTCTCATATTATTTGTTTTATTTTATTAAGTGAATTGTTTTTGATTTTATGTATTTTATATTCTCTTTTACTCTTACACACGCTGTCTACATCTCTAAATCTACTATCCTATCGCAGGTATGCTGGAAGAGATTTCATTAGAAATAAGCATCACCTTTGTGCCTATTTGTCTGTTATTTTCTTCTTGTCTGTTTATATAAGTGTGTACATAAATGGTTAAAAAAAAAACAACCTATGTCCAAAAAAACACTACAAAGTAAAATATAACTTTAATTTTTGAAGTCGCAAACTCAAACTCAAAGCATTTATTTCAAATTTAAACCAATTACAGGCACTTTTGAATTGCCAAGGGGTCGGTCAGTCAGAAATATGAAGCTAGTTGCCCATTCCAAAGCGTAGTAGTTGGGTACCTATGGAGAAGAACGGGCAAGAAACTCCAACTTCTTTAATTTCGGAAGCGGTGTCTTTGTATCTGTATTTTAGTATTTTGCCACCGACTGCATACGTCATACGTCATGTTCGTGAACGGGCACCGTCAGTAGGCACTGGTCATGTCTTAGCTGCCGTGGTCGGTCAGTCATATTTCTGACTGACCGACCACTTGACAATTCAAAAGTGCCTGTAATTGGTTTATTTTAAATAAATGCTTTGTTTTTTTTCTTCTAACCACCGCTATATTAGAGCGAACAAAACAAAAAAATAAATAAAACTAAGAGTGAGTTAGAAAGTAATTTTTCACTTTGTAGTGTTTTTTTTTTTGAAGTAGTTTGTTTTTTAATTAAAAAAAAATATGTCAAGAGGATATTGGATATGAATCGCTTATGGTGTTTAGTAGAGGAAGTTTACTAGCTGTTATGATAATGATATTTTTGGTGCATCGACTTGAACAGGTTTTTTTTTAAATTACGGATTTCGGCCGCAGTCTCTGGTGATTGTTACTCTGTATCACTTATTGGCATAAGATTACTTTGAGGCCCGAATTAAGAATGAATGACAACACCTTATTTTGACAGGTCCTTACTTCCGATGTATTTTTGCCCGTACAAAAAGGTTAATTAATCGGGAGTAGGGTTCATTCCGAAATATCGAAGTACTTTTGGTTGATGAGTATGTTCGTCGATGGACTTACAGAGTGTAGGCCAGCGGTGTAGGCAGGTGTCTCTCGATAATTGTTTATTGAAGCGGAAATCGTTATTAATGGAAACATAATTTCTACTCTACAGATTTGTAGCAGGTGATCCAACAGTTAGGATCTTCAGTCAGCCTAACATTCTGTGCAAGTGTGCATTCAGCACAACATTATTTTTAACCCCCGACAGAAAAAGGGGTTTGTTATACCTACTCGGTAAGTTTAGTGTGCGCCTGTCTGCGGCATCGTAGCTCGTAAACGGTTGAACCGATTTTGGTGACTTGAACGGGGGTGCTGAGCAAAAACGAAAAACAAAAAATATGAAGGCAGAAAATCTGTTCAGCCGTTTCTAGAGGTTTTTGTTTGTGTCGGGGGTTTTTTAATTGTAAACTTTATAAAGGTTGGCAGCGTTAAAACGATGGCTAGCAACTTTTGGAAGATGTTGAGTTCTACAGTAGGCATAAACCATAACATCACGCCTGTATACTCCGAAGGGCAAGCAGAGGCCTTGCTACAACAAAATACCTTGTGATATATTGCAATTAAATGAAAGAAAATTTTAAACTCATATAAAAAGTTCACTGTGTAAACAAGCATATTACAAATTAGAGGATTATATCCAAGATAATGCAAGATAAGACAAAGAAAGAAAGAAAATGCTAATTATTATTTTAAGATAATGCTTGGAAACATGCTGGTCCAGCTCCATAGGACAATCTAGAGTCTAGACAAAATTAAACTTGTTGCTACTTTAATTGTATAGTTTATTATTTTTATGACATTGATTTACATTCTGTGGTTACTTTAACTCACACACTGACATATTAATTGTTTACATAATTTGGGAAATCGTATACTTTTACAATGTTTGTAAATATGTGAACACCATGTATCTATCACTTAATTAACTTATTTATCATTGCTACGTTTATTAAATTCTTTTTACCTATAAAAAGGTAGGTAGGTAGGTTTTTTTGGTAGGGTAATTTTTATTATAGGTGCATTGTCTTCACATATAATTATATAATTAATGTACCTATACAAAATATTGTAACACATTTTAAAAGAGTAACGATGGAGTTTCTTGCCCATTCTTCTCCATACGAAACTACTACCTTTTGGAAGGGGCGACTAGAATCAATTCTATTTAAATGTAAATGTTGACGTTCGAAAGTGCCTTGTGCCTATTTGAAATAAATGTGACTTTGAGGTGTACCTATAGTACTCTCAAAATTCACCAGTTATTTTTAAGGCGCTGCCCAAACGTAGGACACCGTCGTAAAACGCTCAGTTTTTGTCGCACAGTTAGATGTTTTGGTACATACTACAAGCCACCATATTTTTTTGTGTATACTGTCAAATGTTAAAAGAAAATACTAAAGTATTCAAAATTATTTCATAAAAACAAAATAGTATCATGATAGAACAATCATAAAATAGAGCTCAACAAAATATTTTTCATCGCGTAATGCTCATAATTTTAATCGTAAGTTATCATATTCTAAGTAATGATAATAAAGGGAATTCAATTAAATAAAGAACAACCAAAAAATATTCCACTACGCCGTGCATTTTTTATATACTGCATAATTATTTATTTATTTAACCATTTATGTACACACATAAATAAACAGACAAGAAGAAAATATTTCTAAAGAAATCTCTGCCAGCATACCTGCGATAGGATAGTAGAATTCTAAAGAAATCTCTGCCAGCATACCTGCGATAGGATAGTAGAATCACTTTTATTTTGGTCAACCGCATCGGTGTTTTTACCTTATTTCTAACCGCGTTGCGCTATTGTAAAATTTGCTTTCTACCGCGCCTTAAGTCCTTAATATAACGGGTCTCGTACAAAATCAAAGCTAAATGCTGTCCGCGTGAAAAGTTTAAAACAGTTATAAGTCCAACCCAATTACAACCATGGCTTCTAGTAATAAAGTCGTGTTTACATTGGCTGTGTTTCAAGCGAACGAAACAAAATAAGAGCTCACGTCTCAAGTGAGCTGTTATTTACCGAGACGTAATTCTTGCGCCGACCCGATATCTAGTCGGTATTGTTGATCGAAGTAATAGGAAGTGAACCTATTGCCATCAACCGGGGACACATAGACTCCAGGCGGTTACTGAGAAATGACGTAGAAAAACAACAAATTAAAATCCCCATTGCTTCTGTGTTTCCATAAGTCCAACGTAATTACAACCATGGCTCCTAGTAATAAAGTCGTGTTTACATTTGCTGTGTTTCAAGCGAACGAAACAAAATAAGAGCTCACGTCTCAAGTGAGCTGTTATTTACCGAGACGTAATTCTTGCGCCGACCCGATATCTAGTCGGTATTGTTGATCGAAGTAATAGGAAGTGAACCTATTGCCATCAACCGGGGACACATAGACTCCAGGCTGTTATTGAGAAATGACGTAGAAAAACAACAAATGAATATCACCATTGCTTCTGTGTTTGCATTAGCCCAACCTAATTACAACCATGGCTCCTAGTAATAAAGTCGTGTTTACATTGGCTGTGTTTCATGCGAACTGAACAAAATAAGAGCTCACGTCTCAAGTGAGCTGTTATTTACCGAGACGTAATTCTTGCGCCGAGCTTATATCTAGTCGGTATTGTTGATCGAAGTAATAGGGGGTGAACCTATTGCCATCAACCGGGGACACATAGACTCCAGGCTGTTACTGAGAAATGACGTAGAAAAACAACAAATTAAAATCCCCATTGCTTCTGTGTTTGCAGTGTGTTGATAATGGCCATAATCGACATTGACCGTTCAATGAAGATACTTAGTCGAAGAATGTTTATCTATTTTCTATGCCTATCTAAATAATATTATAAAGAGAAAAGATTTGATTTGTTGTAGGTATGTATGTTTCGCTCTCACGCTAAAACAAATGAACGGCACAAAGATAGAACATGGCCCGGGTAAGGACATGGGCTACTCTACATCCTTGATCGTCGACGAAGTTGCGGGCAACAGAAGTCAACATCGGTTAAACGGACTGTAAAAAAGGTTTATTTAAATTTCTAATCATATTTCAAATGGAGTGTATGAATAAAAATTTAAAAGACTTACACTGTCAAACATTGGACTTTAGGTGGGTAAATTTTTTACATTCCAATTTGGCATCTAATCATTGGCAATAATTTCCATAATAGTCCTTATTAAGGGGCTGACAACAGCTAAAGCGCGGTCACTGTCGGACTGCATAGTAAAGAAAGACGCGCGATGACACAAGCTGGTATTTATTGCAAAATATGAAGCAATTCTCTATTTACAAAAAATCTGTTGATTGGACTCAAATATGAAAACATACGTCACGTAAAAGTAGATCACGTTAATATGATGCCTGAAGAACAATCTGACAAAAAAAAAAACAGAATGATTGCATGTATATTAGTATGGTTTTTAATCGTTAAAATAATTTTTTAGAGGTATCTTCGTGACGTTTTTCTATCGTACCAAATTAGTTGTACTTATTATGTTTTCAACACACTATCTAACTAGCATATAGCCTGAAGAATATCATATATTTTTTTCAGATTTAGTTTACTGCAGTGGATCATATACTTTTAAGCATTATAAAACTTGCGTTTAGGTCATGTAGTCCCCTTAATACAGAGGCCAGTTTCTAGAATTCATATACCTACGCGGAATCTGTAGGTACTTCGTAATTCTTTGCTAGAACAAGTTATCATATTATCCACGGGCAGTTGACGTAAGTAACGTCATAAACGGAAAGAATTTATTTATACATGTAATGTTTATAAATAAATGGCCTCTGTAGGCTTCGTAAGATTTAGATAGGCACAAACAAATCTGATTGAAATATAGTAGGTAAGAATCGTTTATTTTACAGAAAATACCTTCCAAATTGTTAGTAATTACATAAATGACTTAAAAAAAATTGTGTTAGTACATTATGTACCTACATTTAACAAATAATAGAATTGTCAGTCATCATTACTCAAAATTAATCAATTATACAGGGTTATTGATAAAACACCATCAACCTCTTAAGGGGTCATTGTACTCATCATCATGAACAACTTTTACTATGGGAACAAATATGAAATCGCGAAAAAAAAATCAGCTGGTTGGTCCCTACATTTTGACGAGTTCTACAAACATAAATGTAAGGAACAGCTGATTGATGAGCCTTGAACGTAATCAAAGAAAAGAGTATGTAAGGACCGTAGCAGGTGATGTTCTGACTTCTGTAGTGTCTGTCTACCTCCATGGGAAGAATACGTATGGTCGATAGTAAAAAAGTAAGATAGGTTTTCAAAATCTCTTGCTGACCTCACGATAAAATGTATGCAGTCAAAAAAAATCTGTTCAGTCGTTTGGGAGCTACGATGGCGCAGACTGACACACAGATACACACGTTAATTAACACCCCTCTGTTTCCATCCGCGTCGCTGGTTAAAAATGACCTATGCGAACCTAAAGTTTCTTGGCTTCAAGATTTGGTCAAACGTATCGTCATATTGCCCTATATTTGGACATTCCAAACGATTAGTATTCCGTGCATAGAGTACAAAAATGGGCGTAATATACCGACAATGTCATCATGATGCAAATATATTCTCGCTTAGTCATAACGCTGATGTTGCTTCGTGTAGGACATAGGTTCTCAATGTGGGCGATAACGCCCCCTCGTGCGCGTTTTAGACTTTCAGGGGGGCAGTAGACCCGGGTCGACGGCGCGTTGTGTTCCATGCGCGCCTCAAAGATATGTCAGCAACAATGACGGGGTCCGCTAGGGCCGATGCCTGCCAGGGTTGCGGGAAAGTCCGAGAGGGATACCGTGGCACCTGGCACAGGGAACTGAAGGAACACGGGTGGGTTTTAGTCAGTAAGCGTCTGACACGATCACACGACCTCCCGCTCCGCCCAGAGCGGGAGAAGTTATAAAATGATTTCCCAACATCAAAAAAAAAAGGGTAGGGGCAGTAGAAGACCCAGAGAAAGTTAGGGGGCGTTGAGGTGGGACCTTACGACTATATAATATTACATCTATTTATACTAATATAATAAAGAGGTAAATTTTGTGAGGTTGTAGGGGGTAATCTCTGGAACTACTGGTCAGAATTAAAAATCGTTAATATTTAGTTTTATTACATAGAATTTTTTTTTTTTGCAATCAATAACTTTTGCAGTTGGAGAATTGACCGTGACGTATATCGATGTGTATGAGAACATGTTTTTCGACCACACTGTTACGTTTGTTTTCAGGATAAATTCATCCCAACTACCGAACCCTTCATTGTGAGGGTCCGACACGAACTTGACCGGTTTTTTTTTAATATTTTGTTTCTATGTGCAGTATTGGTAATTGGTTGACTATCCTACACAATGTGAGTTAAAACAAATCATGCTTTGTTCTATAACTTTTCTTATGTCGTGAACTATTGATGCATTGCCCGCTCTACGCCATTGTAAATCTATAACAAACATCTGATCACCTGGGTGGAGCAGGAAGCTTTTCGATATATCAAAAGAGAAAAAATACTGTCACAGTCTGTATGTACTGACATTTAAGGCGAGAGGAATACGCCGGGATGTCACTCACACCGTAGCGAGCGTGAAAATCCCAAATAACAAAACGTCATATCTGTATTACACTAAAAGTTAAGGTAAAATTGCCAGGGTAGACTACGAAATTTAAATTTACTTACGTTTTTTGCAATTCATTCAGGTCAGTATCCGGTTGGGTGTTGATCAAAATATGATTCATGACCGTAAGGAATATGTTTTTGTAGAATTATAATCATAAAAATCATCAATACAACTCCCTGAACACTGACCAGCGATTTACAAATAAAGGTTTGATTTCGTGGGCCACCTTAGCGCACTTGAATCAGAAGAATCAGATACAGTCAAAACAAACCAAAATGGACGAAGTACAGTACGACACAACTTAGATGTAGCATCGGCAAAATTCGTAAAACCGATCACAGTGAGCCATCAAAATTACCAATCTTTGTTACTGCTTTAGGCAAAAATGATCTTTACGCAACTTGTAAAGTCGAATCCAAATACATTCGTAAAATGACTTGCTTGCAAAATAAATGATCACGTAAATAAAGTCTCCATTATTTGTTTGTCTTTTTAGATTCGTTTTGAAGGTTAAAGCTAGAACGATGAATATTACAGAATCGCAGAGGTGTATTAATATGGAACCTATTCCCAGATTTTACCAGTATTTAGTACGTAGGTGGTGGTGGTGGTGGCGGGCGGTACGTACAGTGTATGTACGTAGAATGGAACGCCCGCCGCGCCGGCCAGGTGGAGTGACGACTTGCGAAAGGCGGCTGGCAGAGACGATGAGGAGAGCCGAAGATCGGGCTCAGTGGCGTTCACTAGGAGAGACCTACGTCCAGCAGTGGACGAATATAGGCTCATGATGATGGGTACTTGAAATTGAAATTTTATTTATTTGCAGAATATAGGTACATACATACATAATAACACGGTAAAATAATTTTAGTCTCACTATATTCGACTTATCAGTCGTGCAAATATTTCTAGAAAGTACGTATGCATAACAATATCATGAAATTACATCAATGTCATTAATCATACACAACATAATCTTAATACAATTTACACTTGTTTCGTTAATATTAATTAGGCACATTTCATTACTTAGTATATTACATTAGTTTATTATTAGATTATATCTCACAGTTAAGACAGTTCATCAATTTATTGATTAGATTATGTCAATAATTACAATTTAAATAAGTGTTCGTTAATTTATATAGTTATACACCATGTCTGTTTAAAATTTAATTGGTCATCTACTTAGTACTGTATAAACTATATTTTTTGCTGGATAAGCTAGTTTCGATGACTCAGAAATGCAACACGGGCGTGCATTGCAGAGCGTGGCAGAGCTCTTTGTATATTCATGAGCCTTGTGTTACTATGTTTTGTGAAGTCTTGTACCTATGATGTTTTCCGTATTCGTTATTTTTCTAACCATTCAGGTCAAAAAGCAGTTTATATTTATCAATGGTAGTCAGATAGGCAATGTCAATGCTCGCTAGGTCATTTAAAAATAAAACGACTTGCCAATGAACAATTTACAGATTTAACAAGTTTTTCCATGGATATAAAATATTGATCTAATTTTAGAAAGGCAAAAGCTTATATATAAATTTGCAATCATGAACCCAACCGCAAATATGCTAAAGCAATTACTTACTCATAATATTCACATACCGATCAATGCCATTCGTTCGTGACGGTGTGACATAAGGAAACTTACTCAATTAGTTTTAAGGACAAGAGTTACGTTGCAGTTTGAATTGTTATAATTCTTTTTTTGGCCAGTTTATCTTGGGATATTGTGATGAAGCGAGTGGCATAGGAGGATGGCAGAGATATAGATATTTTTCATTTTGTAGAATACTACAGAATAAAATAGAATACAAAACTCTTTAGGTATGGTGTACCTACACCATATGAATTACTCGAACATAAAGCATTTATTTCAAATAAACCCATTACAGGCACTTTTGAATTGTCAAGGGGTCGGTCAGTCAGAAAGATGAAGCTAGTCCCCCATTCCAAAGCGTAAGTAGTAGGTGCCTATGGAGAAGAACGGGCAAGAAACTTTAGAGAAGCTTAACCTGATCGACCCGTGCTGCCGGCGGTTTATAGAACAGCCCATGGTGTGGTAAATATATTTGTCGGTCAGCTGGTTGCTCTTACGTTGAATTATATTTTGTATAATATATTTCAACGTCAAAATTAGCCACTCGTAGTGGCTATTTCAATATACACCACATTAACTGCAACTGGACTCATCCATAGAAGAGGAAAGAGACTGCGAAAAATTTACCAGTAAAAGAATTTATCCAAACTCCATTCGACTCATACAGATGTGACTCAACCTGCCATATTACACCGCAGTTCAAATTAAACTGGTCACTCAATAAATTAATAAAAACGTGTAAGGAATAAGCTGGTCTCAACTGAGAGAAAGATAAGGAATTTTAATTTACTGTCATTTGACTTTTGAAGATTGTTCTAGCGTAAGTTGCGTATTTAGGCTTGTATGGGAGTTTTTTTTTCTGTGGGTTTTCGCGAGGAATTTATTGGTTATTGTAATTTTGGGATTGGTTGGTATCTGTGTGGTCTAGGATAGGAAGTATACTGATTTATCTTCAGCTCATTGGCTAATAATAGTTACCTACTGTTCAAATTTATATCATTGTCACCGTTGAGTTATCCGAATCCCTTTAACGCAATCATTTTAGTCGAAAATTTAATATTTTCAAAACTCTTTATACCAAAATAAGGCCTTATTGGTTCACTAATCATTATTTCACATAAAAATAATCAATTTGGAACAATCGTTAACAATCCAGAAAATTAGAACCGTTGTTTTAAATGAATGAATTGAATTTGAATTAATTTTAAATGATAAATGATTTTATTTCTGTAAGTAGGTTTGTACAAACACTTTTACACGTCAATCATATTTTAAAAACTAGATGAGGTCGAAGTTTCCTATCTGACTACTCTGAGAAGAAAGGCCGAAACAAACTCTGAGGTCACAGTCTCTTTTAAAAGTCCAGACATAATCTTGGTCAGATCATGTGAAGACCATGTAGATTGGTGTCTGAAACGGTCTTTTGAGGAAAAACCATACAGATTGAGCGGACCTGTCCAGTCAATGCACGCATTTGTCAGTAATCTTGCCGCTCAACTCAGAACTTAAGGAGCACAACGATTCTAAGAACAATGCCAAAGAAAGGACATTTGGGTAGGCCGCATAAATTACTCAAGCTGCCAGATCGTGAAACTAACTAAGAAATAAAAAAAAAGTAATAAACCACACAATCTTCACATTCACAATAATTAAAATATTATAATACTTTACAAAGTAAATACTCATGTCATTGTATGTAGGATTCATCAATGTCAACGTGTATATAAAAGTTCGAACATAATCTTTGAGGACCATGTAGATTGGTGTCTAAAATGGTCCGAAAATGTGGTGAAACTAGAACTGATTAGAATTGATTTTCCTTTAAGTGCTTTTTTGGTGTATACGCTTCTGACTTTGGTCAGCCCTTAGTTCTATTACTTTTAACATAAATTTCCAACTTTAGAATTTGCACCCAATACCAGTACAAAACTGTCGATTCCTCCCCGCTTCCCCCCTTCCCCTCTCAACGCGCCCACTTCCCGCAATCCGTGGCGTTATTTCATCAGCTTTCGTTCTCGGCGACCTTCCGAATCGTGGGCACAATGTAGATACACTGCCGGATGTATTTAGGGTAACGCTAAAATATTCAAGATAAAACAGCATGTGTCAGAAAAGGTGTGGTACCCACAGACCATGAAACTCAACAAATTTCTCCACGGAAACCACATCGTTATCGCGAAAAAATTATCAACGGTCCCATACAAAACTTCAAAAATGTATGGGTCAGCTGAATTTTTGGATGTTGGAAAAATTATCATTCCCATCTAATAACCAGTCCCATGGGGACAGTTGTTCAGCTTGATGGTCTCCATAACACCCTTAAAAAAGAGCACACCTGTTTGAAACATGCTGTATATCAAAGAAATGAAAAGACTCTAGATTTTTGCCTGGTCAGTGGCAATGGCTCTCAAAACGGTGAAGGAAAACATCGTGAGGAGACAGAACCAACCAATCGAAGACATGTGACATCCAGCAACCCGCACTGAGCCCGCGTGGTGGGTTATATATAGCTAGGCTCGCCATAATATTTTGGAGTTCGGAAAGGCCAGCGAAGTCGAGTATTTTTTTATTCGTGTTTTAATTCAAGCCTCGATTGAAGACTGAGAAAACTGGCTGTAAATAAAAGTACTGTAGATGTAGAAACTGTTTAGTGTACAGAAGAGGAGAGAGTCTCCAGTCTCAGAGAAATTAAGATGGATATTAGTAATTAAAAATCTCAAAATCAACATTCATAAGTAATATGTATTTAATAAATTAAAAAACATACAATATTATGCTTATGCTGCATAAATCATGCACTTATTATTATAAACATCACTACTGTCAATGAATCTAATCGATTTGTGCGAGGAAATATTAAAAATCCGGACGTAATTACGATTCCGGACATGGTTGCCAAATCCGGACAATCCAGCCGTATGGCAAGCCTAGTTATAGAACACGCCCTCTCACAGACAGAAGAATGAGAACGTTATAGGCTGATTATGTATAGTGACATTAGGCTTGCCCCCTTTAACATGGGACTTGTAACAAGTAAAGAAATGTGGCTGTATTACACATATATTACATATAAACATAATGCAGCATTGCATATGTAAGCGGGCACGCCCTTTATGCCAGGAGGCTTTTTATTATGTATTAAGTTCTGTTTGCGTTTTTGTTTTTATTATTTTCTGCTTGAGTATAGTTTTAAATATTGGCGTGTGCTAGCTGACATATGGCAAATAATTTTAATATTTTTGTGTTTCGTAATGTTAATTACTTATTACTATATGTATAGAATCCAGTTCTTCTAACTGAACAGACAGCAGTGCTGCTGGGGAGTTTGTTCCGCCACTTCTTCTTCCCAGCTAAAGCACTAGGAAGTGGTGAAGGGTGGGCGTTTTGGGGGGACTGTCTTATGTGATTTTGACGTTTAAAAAGTGCTGATTCTCAGCCTAATTTGAATAAATGACTTTTGATTTTGATTTTTGATCATGTCTGCCTACTTCATTGGAGAGTTCCAGCACGATGTGATGACCTACTGCCATTTAAAGAACACAAACCCTGAATCTCTGGGCTACTGTTGACAATTTTCTTATAGAATAACACAATAGCACTTTGCCCGACTAAGGGCTCGAACCCTAGACGTCACAGAGGACGTCAACCAGACGCAAGACGTCACAAGATTTACACAATTTCGCCCTTTTAATTCATCTCGACCTTGCATCTCCTTTAAGACTACATCGCCCTGCGATCATACAGATTATAAAATTTTTACATGACCTTTTTTCTGGCCAGTCTTGCAACCAAATATAGAGTTGCATTCCGGCTGTCATTATAATTTCTTTTATATCTATATATTATTGAGACACTTTGTATTATTATGAGCCTCACCTTTAACTGGTTTGGAGTTAAAAAGAAAGTTGTATTATCAATCTGTCTGCTTCCTTGAGGACGTCTAGTGACCTTATTTCTGTATCAGGCTGGCAAAAGATAATTCGTTTAGGTTCGTCATCACATACCTCACTTATCTATAGTACTTATATAGTATAGTCAATGTTACTTATTGGTTCAGAAAAGACTCAGGGCAAGATTTCGTGGGTTAGATCCTCCTCGGCCCTCCCCCGTCCGATAACTGGCATTAACTCCTAAGCACAAGCATGTTTGGAGGGATAGGGAGCCATTCTAGTAATGTGGAACCCATATTGCGGTCAATACCGAGTCACCGAAATAGTCTTCTGCTGGACATATACCTATCTTGCTAAGATTATATTATCTGAAGATTTTTAACTGCAAATTTCAGTAATACTTGGACCAAAAATTAATAAAACAACGCCTTTATCCGTCGGGGTTTGATGGAAACTAAAACATTCTTCCATCCGTGCATGCATTGTCTTCCTTTTGACTTCGCCGAAGTCGGCTAAATGTCCTTGAAAATAATTACAATGCTATATCCAGCACATCCGGCATACCATTGACATAAGACCCTTTAATGTGTTTCAAGAAAAAATGCAGCTAATTTATTCTTTATGAATCATGTCTTTGACACTATTGTTAACAAAAACATGATTGACACAGGCGCCATATTTATTAGAATAGAATAGAATATTTATTTGCGTAAAACATGGTATAGAAGGGTGTTAAATATACAAATTGAGGCACAAGCATGTTTAGCTTGGATACTGGATAGGAGGGATTTGGTGCTGTGGTACTGATATAGATGAAATTGATTTGCGAATGATGTGCGTTGATATTGTTAAAATTGCTTTTCGTATTGGATGTTAAAAGAGGCTTGTGGCTAAGTAATAATAGCCGCTGGATGGGTGACCATCTTTACATACCAAGACCCCTCCGTCCCTCGGAAAGCACGGTACACCACGTTGGTTCCGGCTAATATTCGTGGATCTTTGACAGTCGTTACGGGCCGTCAGAAGCTCGAAAGTCTGACAACCAGTCTTACCAAGGGGTATGACATTACCCATTAACTGGGTTGTGGAGGTCAGATAGGCAGTCACTCCATGTAAAATACTGGTATTCAGCTCCACCCGGTTAGACTGGAAGCTGACCCAGACAAAGTTGGGGAAAGGCTTGGCGGATGACGATTGGGTGTTTAAAGGTTTCAAATAAGCAGGCGGCCCACCTGCTGTTAATTGGTCAACGTCGTATTAGGGTAGTTAGATAGGATACTAATCTTTATTACGGTATAGTTTATCTCGCGAAGCGACGCTCGCTGTACTTTTTTTTTTAAATCTAATTTTATTTAGGGGCTTTTATCAAAGACATGTCAGCCCCATCGTACCCTTTCACATGGATTGGATTACTTACAACAGTATTAGAGTTAGTATAATATTCTTAATAGCTAATGAATTAGAGTTATTAGTGGAGGACCATAAATTAAATGGCACAACTTTTTAATAATCTCCGTAGATGGTACAGATACGATGGACTCGCTATACTTGTGGTTACCAAGTTGTAGAAACACGCTGTGAATCTGTGTGTAAACTCAAGAGCTTTCGCGCGTCCGCGACAATGGCGAAGTCAGAAGTATGTGTGTGTGTGTGTGTGTGTGTGTGTGTGTGTGTGTGTGTGTGTGTGTGTGTGTGTGTTGATGCTACTCTTCTCTGATGCAAATTGACAGCTCACTTGTAACTCACTTCACCTTAGTTTTCGTGGTGAGCTTTTCAGGTGGGCGGGTTTTCGCCACTGATCCGCAGGCCAATTCCCGTAATTAAAAACGTTCAAATTCAAGTCGCAATCTCATCTCAGCGACAGTCAAATGACAAAAATGTAGGTAAACGCTATACAATTTTTGACAGATTGACACTGAGATTAGAATGCGAACGTTCTTAAAAATACGGGAATTGTCCCTCAGATGTCTCGGCGATGGTGGCGCTTGCGTCGGGTCATTCAGTTCTCTTCAAAATGGTTGAGCTGGCGTGAAGCATGAACGGGCGCCGTCAGATGAGACTGATCATCTCTTAACTGCCAGGGCTTATCTTAGTTTGAATGGTTTTTATTGCATTGTGTTCTCACTTGTAGAAGCAACAAGAATAATGTATCTAGGATTTTGTAATAGTTAACTAGATTTAAAAGAGTCTCGGTGGAGTTTCTGGCCCGTTCTACGTTTTGGAATGGACAACTAGCTTTAACTTTATGACTAACTGACCGACTCTTTGACGCTTCAAAAGTGCCTGCAAATGGTTTAATTTAAATAAACGCTTAACGTCATATTGCAACACACGATCTAATTTTAGCCCGAGCCTAAACTTTCGAGCCAGTTTTTGTATTTCGAACTTTATGCCTACTTAGTAAAGTTCTTTACACAGTAACACATTTTAAAAGAGTAACGGTGGAGATTCTTGCCCATTCTTCTCCATACGAAACTACCTTTTGGAAGGGGCGACTAGAATCAAATCTAAAAATGTAAATGTTGACGTTCAAAAGTGCCTTTTATGTGCCTATTTGAAATAAATGCTTTGACTTTGACCTCTAAATACAAAATTGACAACCTAAGATCGGACTAAGTGGTCAGTTATCTAAAAGGAACTTCATTTCGATTGCTGTTAGGTTCTGTCATCATTTCCAAATATTAATAAGATTTGTAGTGATTTTAAGTACTAAATATAAAATTTAACGTAGGTATGTGATTTGCCTCAAATGAATTTTGCATCAGTGTAGTTATGAAGTTTAAAAGTATCTCATTTGACGGTTAACGAAACGGAATGGAAATATGATGTTTGGAGCATCGCCTAGTTTTCTAAGTTAGTTCTCTTCGAGGTTCGAAATCAAAAGGTTGTCTTCAAGAAGTCTATATTGGTAATTTGTTAAGTACCTAATTGAATAGGTAGTTAGTTAAATATTGCTATATACCAAGTTTGTATGTCTGCAAGAATTGAAATACAGAAATGTTTGATGTCTTCATTTCAGTTTTTATTTCACAAAAGGCTCGATGGTTTAAACCGTCTCTGAAGAAAAACCTTGTTTTGTAATTGAGTGTGAAATCAGTAATGGTCGCACTGTCCTTGCCATAAACAATTTTCCTCCCAAGAGTTCCGCTAAAAATTACTCACTGCCCAATTTTGCATATTACCATAAACAAATTCAATACACATACAATTACATTATACACTGTCCCGGTCACCCGATTTCGTTCAAATCGTGATGGGAATGACAACGAATGATTGAACAAGTGAACTTAAGTATAACACTTTCGTTCTTGGCTAATGCTGCAGGTATGTTGTGAAATCAGACGCTCTGTGAAATGTCCGGATGCGTTTGTTCTGTATGCAAATTGTGGGTATTTGAATATGTGGTGTTGATTTAGTAACATAGTATGTAGTTATTTGGCTTCTTTGGCACTTAATATATATATATATATATATTTCACAATGGAATCTCCATATTATTATATTTTCACTGTTTTTAACTTTTTAAGTACCTACTTAATACGACTTACGATTTACGAGATGCAGGTCGTAGGTTCGATCGCAGACAGACGCTTTACTTTGTGTAAATTATTTCATCACCACTGCTCTCAAAACGGTGAAGGAAAACATCGAGAGGAAACCGGCATGTCCTAGAACCAAAAATTCGAAAGACATGTGACATCTGCCAACCCGCGCTGGGCCCGCGTGGTGGATTACGGCCCACTCCCTCTCACCGAGAGGAGGCCTGTGTCCCAGCAGTGGGAACATTATAGGCTGATGATGAAGTATTTAATACTGTCGCAACTGCTAGGAAAAATATTCTCATAACTTTCAATTTTCCATACTATGTCGCTTATTCCAGCCAACTCTAGGCGCTTGCATTTTCCACAGCAACGCAATTCTATTGGTGCACGCAAATAATATAATTCGAAATCGATTTTATCAACTTTAATTAAATATCACATTAGCATAATTTAATCTGCATTAGTATTTTTAATGATATAAAAGTAACTGCGCCATTTGACACTGAAATAAAATAATACTTATAGAGAATTACGGAATAAACAGGGTGTGGCGTAAGTAGTGGTCCACCGTTCAGGATTCGATGAACCAGATAATTAACTATAACAATTAAAAATTTTAACCATTTAATAGTAGTAAGTTTTTTTTACAAAAATCGCCCTTGAACTTGATGGTGTGTTAAAAATTTGTTAGAGAAGAACCAACTTTTTCTTCAAAAGAGCTGAATTTACATGAAAAATCATAATTTATCATGATAGCTCCAGTATTCAGCAGTAATTAACCGAAATCAAAATAAAAAATAATGATTTTTGGTGAAACTTCAAATAAATTTGTAATAAAAGGTAGAAATTTCGTAAATAAAAGACGAAAAGGAAATATTTTCGGAACCCTTGGGTAAAAATGGTTAAAAATTTTAATTGTTATAGTTAATTATCTGGCTCATCGAATCCTGAACGGTGGACCGCTACTTACGCCACACCCAGTATAACAAAAGCTGTAGACGGGAAGTGCAGTAAACGGACACTCAACCTAAGAAACGACCATAAATCTCTTATAATTATGACAGTTTCTTTGTTGAAAATATTGCCATTTTATTAATGTATGATGAAATATAAGTTGTAAGGACATAGGCGTCGACATGTTTTTCTTTTATGGGGTTATAAGATTTTATGTGAGATAGTGTTAAAGTTAGTATTAACTACTATTTGTTGATTGGGACTGTACCTACTTCAAATAATCATTCTGACTAGTCTTGCTCTATGTTAGGGGGGTTTTGGTTTCCGCACTTAGTCCTTCAGGTGGACCATTGTGCGTAATCTGCCTTTTTTTTATCGGGGTGGAAAATCCTCATAGATGGCCGCCGCCTTGGGGCGGGTGGCGGGGTCTGTCGGACACTTACTGACTAAAAACCACCCCAGTGTTCCATCTTACACCTACGCCGAGGGTCGGGGGAACGTACGATTCTTCGGCAACCCCCGGCCTGCCGCTGCGGGCCTCCTCGGGTCTAGGGGGGAGTGAGGTGTTTGACTCCCCCCGCGACGTCAAAGAGGAGCGCGCGTGGAACAATAAGCGCCGCCACCTGACCCGAAGAGGCCCGCAGTGGCGGGCATGCGGCACCAGTCGGGGGTTGCGGAAGGATCGTACGTTCTCGCGACCCCCGGCGGAGGTGTGAGATGGAACACCGGGGTGGTTTTTAGTCAGTAAGAGTCTGACAGACCCCGCCGCCCGCCCCAGGGCGGCGTACATCCATGAGGATTTTCCAACCCGGGAACAAAAAAAAAAAAGATTTCTTCGGTGTATTGAGCCATTTTATTTTCCAGTTTATCTATATTGTTCCACTGCTGGGCAAAGGTATCCCCCATATTTTTCCACTTTTCTTTATGCTGTGTGTTATGTTTCTTTATGTCCAAGTCGTCACGCCAGCGTTTTTTAGGCCTGGCTCGGTGACGACTCCCGTTTCCAGGCACTGTGTGACGATTCAGGCCCATCTTTTTGGATGCATTCTTTAGGTGTGACCTGCCCAGTCCCATTTCATCCTCGCAGACTTATCGCCAACATCGGCGATACCCGCCTTGGAGCGTTATATTACCTATAATTTATTTATGTCAAAATCAAAGCATTTATTTCAAGTAGGCACTTTATAGGCACTTTTGAACGTCAACATTTACATTAAAATAGAATTGATGGTAGTCGCCCCTACCAAACGGGTCCGTGGCTTAGGCCCCCAGTGGTCGACGCCCCCGATTCGATTAATTTAATTCAAAGTAATATTTGATCAAAATACGGTAGTGTCGTATGGAGAAGAATGGGCTCCACCGTTACTCTTTTGAAATGTGTTACAATATTTTGTATACATTCATTTTGTAATTATATGTGAAAACGATGCACCTTTAATAAAACTACCATACCACAATAGGTAAATAGAATTATAAAATGAAGTAATCACAAATAAGTTAATTATGTGATAGATACTCGTAGATACATGGTGCTCACATATTTACAAACATTGTAAAAGTATACGATTTTCCAAATTTTTAAACAAGTAATAAGTCAGGTATGTAAGATATTTTCCTTTGACGACAAAGTTCTCCGATGTGCTTTGTGCAATCTATCAATCAACCACCTATTGCCTGGTTGTACTTGATTATCTATTCACATACCGTATGCAAATATATATACTGACTCACTTGAGAACAATTTTAACCAGATAGTAAGTACTTAAAGGGAAATCAGAACACCTTTTTGCCTTGGTAAATTATGCAGAACAGGCAAAACGCATTTCTAGTATTAATCTAGAAGAATGGCTCCTAGTATTAATGTAGAATAATGGCTCCAAAACCCAATTCTAGTATTAATCTAGAAGAATGGCTCCTAGTATTAATCTAGAATAATGGCTCCAAAACGCAATTCTAGTATGAATGCCATCAACCAAATATATAAAAATTTTGCATTATATTATACTTATTATTATACATTTCTGCCAGTGAAATCGGATCGGATCAGGACTTCCATAGATTACCTCCTACATCCAAACTTACAATCTTTATCTCTTTATAATATGACTGTAGATTCAGCATGGTCGTAGCGTTGCTGACTGTCCTGAGTGCTCCTGACACACTTTTAAGTAACACTAATCTTGGTGGCTTGTTCTTAGCACACGTCTTCGTCTTCCACAGTGGGTATTTCCATGCTATTAACGTTATTATAGGTTTCCAATAAAAGCCAAGAATGTAAAAGTCGATATTTAAAACGCCTTAAAGTTTCAAGTTCCACTATGAGTGATAAAATAAGCAGTTATAACCAGTGGGCTGTACCTGACGACCTGCCTCAACAAAATTGATTCTTTGGTCTTGACATACTCTCATTTAAACGCACTTCTAGCTGTCCGCGTCTTTGTTCGCGTGGAAGTCGGTAAGATACGCAATACAGGGTGTTTTTGACAGCCCTCCGCAAACTGATAGGGTGGCTTCAGTACATCATATTAAGATGACCGGTACATGAAATTCTTTCAGGAACATTAAGGGAATCCAAAAAACCAGATTTGTTTTATGGGGGGACATCGTGATCACTTACCTCACACGCAATGTATCGTTACCGTGGCAAAACGCACGTAGCGGACGGCAGCGCAGCGAGCTTGAGCGAGGCTGCCCCCGCCCCCCGCGCGCTCCCCGGCGCACCTGGGCCGCGTCTTTTATTACGTTACGGCATATTTTTTTTTTCCTGAGAAAATTTCCAGTGGGATATGATTCAGAATAAGGAGCTGAATCAATCCTGTGTTTTTGTGGAGGGCTGTCAAAAACACCCTGTATACCTACTATAATAACAGCCACATTTTATAAATATCTCTCGGCCCCCAATTCGCCGCGTCGTCGCATCGCAGCTCCTTCCGGCGCTGTTACTTCGTTTCCACTTAGCGTTCTTTCCGACTCTTTTTCTTTTTGCTCGGCTCCTAAGGGCCGTAGAGTGATGTCGGAAATTCTCTAAACTGCCTTAAAAGTTGGGCTAACAAATGCAAAAAGGATTTTTCAAATCATATTGGTAGTTTCAGAGATAACAACGTTCAAACAAACCAACAAAACTCTTCAGCTTTGTACTTGTTATTGGAGTAGGTTTGGTATTTTCACACACTTGTTTAGCCTAGAAAGTCAGCAAGAAATGCAGGAATGCAGGTACGGTGGTTGACAGCTGAAGTTCCTGCCCTTTACCTGGCACTTTAGTGCTGCAATTGATGGTGGTTCTTTTTAAAAAATTAAATGTTTGATAGATAAAATACTATGACGGGTGTAAAAAGAAAAGAAAGAAAATGCGTTTATTTGCGGTAAACATGACGCAAAAAAGAACATAAACACAAAATATAAGAAAAGGTTTGGGAAGCATGCTCCACATCCACGCAAAACGGCTATCAAAGTCAAAGCATTTATTTCAAATAGGCACATAAAAGCCACTTTTGAACGTCAACATTTACATTTAAATAGAATTGATTCTAGTCGCCCCTTCCAAAAGGTAGTTTCGTATGGAGAAGAATGGGCAAGAAACTCCATCGTTACTCTTTTAAAATGTGTTACAATATTTTGTATACATCAATTATATAATTATATGTGAAGACGATGCACCTATAATAAAAATCACCCTACCACAATAGTTAAAAATAATTTAATAAACGTATCAATGATAAATAAGTTAATTAAGTGATAGATATCGCTCAGAATTATGCTGCGACCCTATGCAAGACACAGGCCGACGCTGACGCATAACGAAGCCGAGAGTCACTTGTACTCCCCGTCATCTTGGTCATTTTTTGTGCTGGACCACACTTGGAACCTTACCGGTACGGAGATATTGACGACCAAATTTCCAACATCTTTTTCACAAAAACATGTTTTGAATGTTATAACTTTACTTACTTCTCTTTTAGTAAGATGTTGTTATAAATTCAGCCACAGCTCGTGACAAGAAGTGTTAATTATGAATGTATAAACAGTGACCGTTAGAAGAAAAGCGGTAGGCAATAGAAGAGATATATAGATTGTATGAAAAATGGTATGGCGAGGAAGAAAGTGACACTATTAATATGAGGGCATGAAGGGAGTGAAAGAAAAATATCCTGAGCCGAAACCAAATGGTGCTTAGGCCAGGAGCAGTGTACGACTAGACGCCGACAGACTGAACACCGACAAGACTTTACTTCGACAGGACTCTTCGCCGGCAGGGCATAATATAATATACATACATGATCATATACTTACTTTGGTAATCGATTATGCGAAATAGGTTAGGTTCGTTTAGAACTGTGACCACAGACTGTGCTCACAGAAAAAATGACCTGTCGGCAAAGTGTCTTGTCGGCGAAGAGTCCCGTCAAAGTAAAGTCTTGTCGATGTTCGGTCTGTCGGCATTTAGTCGTACACTCGGCCAGGAGAGTGATGAAATCTGATATAATTCATAAAATGCTGTAATTAATTTTATTATGGTTGACATTTGAACCAGTTAAAACATTTTTAAAGAGTAACTGTAGAGTTTCTTGCCCATTCTTCTCCATACAAAACTACCTTTTGGAAGTGGCGCCTAGAATGAATTATATTTTCTTGTAAATTTTGTCGTATTAAAGAGCCTTTTAATGGTATACTTGATATAAATGATCTGAATTTGACTTTGTTACTCCAGTCAAGATTCAACATGATAAGATTCTTTGAAACCATCAATCAACTCTGTCCCTTGCAGTCCACAGCCTCCTTTGCTCTTGACACAGTCTCACTCACCGTGGTAATGATAAATATTTACGTGATATTTCAAAGATGTAGCTGTCAACTGGAAGCAGGTGAACTCGATCGTGCGTGAACGCTGCGCGTGAGTCGTTTTGTGCGCTTAAGTCTTTGAGATTATTGCCTGCTTTTAAATTGTTTTTTCGTTTTTGATACCTCTGTCTAGATTTATTGAAAACCTTTTAATCTTCTAGTAACTTTGTCATGACAAGATTGATATATTTACTGTTTTTATGATTTAAACAGACTCGTTGTTGACCAGGATCATGGTGGAAAGCGGTGACGGGGTACGACAGTTCACACTTGCCAGGAAGCAAATTATTTTTAACCCCCGACAGAAAAAGAGGGACGTTATAAGTTTAACGTGTGCATCTGTGTGTCTGTCTGCGGCATCGTAGCTCCCAAACTGCTGAACCGATTTTGGTCTGTTTGAAAGGTGACTTGATCGAGAGTGTTCTTAGCTAAGAAAAAAAAAGAAAGAAGAAAATCTGTTTAGCTGTTTTTAGAGGTTATTGTTTGTGTTTTTGTATGTTTTTTTTTTTATTTTAAAATGCCTGGAAAAAATATATTGGATACCGAATGCCTAAAAACTTCCAACTGTTAATGTTAAAGTCCTTTATTCGTTTGTTTGTAGGCTTAAAAAGGTTTATAGGTGACTTTAAATGTTTGTAAACATATAGGACCAATACAGGAGAAATTCCTAGTGTGGGGAAACGTTTAAAATAAAAAAATAAAAATCACTAAACACATTTAGCGCTAAACGAGTCTTAAACATAATTCTGTCTCGTTTTATTATATAAAAAAAAAATATAATAACTACCGACTTATACCTTAATAAAACCAGACTTCTAAATTAATCTACCTGTAGTAAGTATCCACTCAAGAGTTGAAAGCTTCGATTTACTGATAGCTTACTCGAAAATAATTGCTCTTGCGCCGGCGTCGATTGTGGAAGTATGCGGTAAGATCACAATGGAACGAACCAGTTTAACTGGGGCGTGGAGTTAAGTTTATGTTACCGTGTTTGGTAGTTTTGTGGTCAGCAGTGCTTTAAGAGGTGTCAATGTTTGTTTTATAAGTAAGATATACGTTTACCCCATATTAAATACGTGATAGAAAAAAATGCTAAATTATTATGGTCACTGGCATTCCAATCTCAAAGAAGCGAAATTGCAAGTCTACAACAAACACCATTTTATTAGGTCGGAAGACGCTTTTTTTAATAAAACAGATCCTGTAATTTGTAGTCGTAAAAATCCACGTCCGTCTTGCAAATGTCACTGGCTTGACGTCATAAGGAAAAGCTAGTGTACTATCTTGCACTTTAGATGCATCACTTGCAACTTAAGATTTGTTGACCATTTTCTATCTTGTTTAGTACCAGGTACCTGTTGACAGGCCTACACTGTCTTCCCATACCTATAAACACTTTAATTTGAAAACAATGTAAAAGCTAATTATTTTTAAAAGAGTATCCGTGGAGTTTCTTGCCGGCTCTTCTCCATAGGCAACGACCAATTGAAACCGTGCTCCTAGCTTCTGACGTTTCATAAGTGCCCATGTAGGTTTATAAGTAAATAAAAATAAATAAATCACTTATTTGGACCAAACATTGTTCATCATATTTTATAAACCTGCCAAACTGCGTGGCAGTTTGTCGGCAGGATTAGCGCACATCTTAAAACATTACACGATCTAATTAAACATCTAAGTACTTAGGTAGAAACATAGTTTTTTTTTTTCTTTTGTTGTAGCATAATTTACTGTCCCTCAGGCGATTAGTTATTATCACATTTTGCTGTCATGTGAAATACATTATTCCGATTTTGATTATAACAAAAAAAAAAAAAACATAAAAGAACCAATCTGTAATTATCACTTTAATAGAAATACCTTCCAAGTAGTCTCTGAGGTATTCACCACGCAGTACGCGAACTGCAGTTGTTAAAACTAAAAACAAAAAACTTTTAAAAAATCATCAAAAATTAAAAAATGTGATTTACTTACTTGTCAAACTCAAACTCAAACTCAAAGCATTTATTTCAATTAAACCATTTACAGGCACTTTTGAATTGTCAAGTGGGTCAGTCAGAAATATGAAGCTAGTTGCCCATTCCAAAGCGTAGCGTACCTATGGAGAAGAACGGGCAAGAAACTCCATGGACACTCTTTTAAATTATATTGTTACATAAATATTAGTTACATCATTAATGTTGAATATAGGTATAATTATATGTGAGAACGATGTAAATAAGATGTACACGTTGAGTGTCCAGTGTACAGTAAATATAAATTTAAACAAAACAATCCATAATAAAATAATTAAAATAAGCCTTGGTGGCTAAGAGATGACCAGTCCCAACTGACAGCGCCCGTTCACGAACATGACGCATGGATCAGCACCATTCAGCTCAACCATTTTGAAGGGAGCTAAATGATCCAACACACGCGCCACCGTCAGCGAGACATTTGAGTGAGCATGACATCTATCAGCCGCCAGGGCACATTCAAGTCAATGAAAGTACTTGAACTTGTAAAAGTGTTTGTACAAACTTACTTACAGAAATAAAATCATTTATCATTAACTTAGTCTATCGCAGTCGACTGCTGGACATAGGTCTCTCCCAGCCTACGCCACAACACCTTGTCGTCGGCCTGAGACGCCCCCTAGCTAGATGGACCGACGTGGGCGACCTTAAAAAGGTGGCTGGGACAGACTATAAATAAAGCAAACGTCGTCATCATCATCAGCCTATAACGTTCCCACTGCTGGGACACAGGCCTCTCTGTGAGAGGGAGTGGGCCGTAATCCACCATGCGGGCCCAGTGCGGGTTGGTAGATGTCACAGGTCGTCGACTTTTTGGTTCTGGGACGTGCCGGTTTCCTCACAATGTTTTCCTTCACCGTTTTGAGAGCTGTGGTGATGTAATTTACACAAAGTAAATTGCCGCAAATAGCAAACGTAAACCTTTAAAAATAACAACACTTACTGACGACACGTTTGGTGTAGTGGCTACAGTGGCTAAGTGTAGTCAGCGAAACCAAATGGTCCTGGGTTCGAATCTCGGTAGGGGCAAATGTTTTGTATGATGAATATGGACATTTGTACCCGAGTCATGGATGTATATTTATAATATGTATGTATTTACGAAAAAAAAAATGTATTTATGTAGTGTATCAACCATCTGGTATCCATAACACAAGCCTTAAGTGTTAAGTGCTTAACTTGGAACTAGATGGTGCTGTGTGCAATGTCAGACGATATTTATTTTTATTTTATTTTTTAATTGGTCTAAGAAAATAAATCATATTAGAATGCAAATACAACATGCGCTCATGAAGGCATTCAACAAATTGACAAGGCAATAAATGAATGTTACACAAATTCTCGCCAAAATAGCCGCGCCAATGACATTGTTCAAACAAAAAAACGAATTATCGTAGCTAATTACTGCATATTTATTTTAATTACCTACTGCTTTGAAACCTGTCTTTCACAGTTCGCGAACACGTTTATAATTCTTTAGAAAGAGCACTAAGTACTTGGCCTTGACTTAGTAAGTTGTTGAAGTGTCCTATCTTTGCTTTGCATAAGCATTATCAGCCTATAACGTTCTCACTGCTGGGACACAGGCCTTCTCTCCGTGAGAATGGTCCTATCTTTGCTTTGCATAAGCATTATCAGCCTATAACGTTCTCACTGCTGGGACACAGGCCTTCTCCGTGAGAATGGTCCTATCTTTGCTTTGCATAAGCATTATCAGCCTATAACGTTTTCACTGCTGGGACACAGGCCTCCTCTCCGTGAGAATGGTCCTATCTTTGCTTTGCATAAGCATTATCAGCCTATAACGTTCTCACTGCTGGGACACAGGCCTCCTCTCCGTGAGAATGGTCCTATCTTTGCTTTGCATAAGCATTATCAGCCTATAACGTTCTCACTGCTGGGACACAGGCCTCCTCTCCGTGAGAATGGTCCTATCTTTGCTTTGCATAAGTATTATCAGCCTATAACGTTCTCACTGCTGGGACACAGGCCTCCTCTCCGTGAGAATGGTCCTATCTTTGCTTTGCATAAGCATTATCAGCCTATAACGTTCTCACTGCTGGGACACAGGCCTCCTCTCCGTGAGAATGGTCCTATCTTTGCTTTGCATAAGCATTATCAGCCTATAACGTTCTCACTGCTGGGACACAGGCCTCCTCTCCGTGAGAATGGTCCTATCTTTGCTTTGCATAAGCATTATCAGCCTATAACGTTCTCACTGCTGGGACACAGGCCTCCTCTCCGTGAGAATGGTCCTATCTTTGCTTTGCATAAGCATTATCAGCCTATAACGTTCTCACTGCTGGGACACAGGCCTCCTCTCCGTGAGAATGGTCCTATCTTTGCTTTGCATAAGCATTATCAGCCTATAACGTTCTCACTGCTGGGACACAGGCCTCCTCTCCGTGAGAATGGTCCTATCTTTGCTTTGCATAAGCATTATCAGCCTATAACGTTCTCACTGCTGGGACACAGGCCTCCTCTCCGTGAGAACGGGCGGTAATCCACCACGCACGCCCTGTCCGGGTAGGTAGATGTCACATGTTTTCGAACTTTTGGTTCTAGGACATGCCGGTTTCCTCACGATGTTTTCCTTCATGGTTTTGAGAGCAGTGGTGATGAAATAATGTATACAAAGTAAAGGGCCTGCCTGGGTTTGCGTTGCTTGGTTTGTTTAAGCATACATTTGGTCAGTTATGTTTGAGTCTCATGTGATAGTGGGGGCGAGCCTATTGCCATCAACCGGGCACCAATCTAAACTCCTGGTTGCTATTGAGAAATTCCTGATGGAAAAAAACCCAGTGACACTAGGAATCGAACCCAGGACCTCATGCTCGGCACTGACCAAGTGCCCGCAATAACATAGAAAAACAACACACTGTATTAGGGCGTGTAATCCTATTAAATAATTCAAGAATTTCTCGTAATAGTTACATCGATTATCCATGATAATGATTATTTATTGACAAATGATGTAGACTGGCTTACCTAGACGTTAAGTTAACGCTAAGCAATTAGCTGTAATTGTAAGTAACATGCGATTTGTGTAGGTGTAGGGAAAATGGGTGTCATTATTAAGAAACTACTTGCAGGTCATACAAATATTTGTTCCGTGCGGGGATCGAACCCGCGACAGGTAACGCAGCAGTCAATCGCTTGACCACTGCGCCAACCGTGTCGTCTACTAATGTCGCGACATGTCAAAACATCTTTGCTAACGAATTTGCATGTATAAAGAATGTATGTGCTATACAATATGTAACAAAAACCCTGTTGTTCCTTTTACCTACGTTTTAAGAATCGGTCTAAATACGTAATAAAGCAAGTCATTTATAAAAAACTGTTCAAAAAAATTATTAAAATAAATATTTAATAATTAATATTTGTAATGTTTAACTGATTTCTTACCTCTGCAATTCTGCATGAAGCGATGACGCGAACCAGAAAAAAATAGAACGTACCCGCCCACTCTTTGATCTGTGCCGCCGGCCGGTACACCGGCGCCACTTACCTACATATTTTGCTACAAAAGTTCGTGACCTTGTCAGCTGTTGTTTTTCACTTTAACGAATGAATGTTTGAAAATGTTGGTTTACACGGTATTTTGCACAATTGATAATTGTTAAAACTACATTTAACACTTCACTACATTAAAAAAAAACAAAGTCGCCGCGTCTGTCACATAAAACCTTATGTTTATTTGAATGCATTAATTTATTATGATGTCTATTTGACGACTCGGAGATGCTCTTCGATATGACCACCTTTGTTGCAACGCCTACGTACGCTCCGCAGAACGGAGGTATCGGACTTGATGTGGTCAAATGCTGCTACTATCTGTGAACGCATTTCGAACTCCGTATCGCACGTGTTTTTGAACAGCTGTTGCATAACACTGCCCCAGAGGAAAGAATCTAAAGGCGTCAGATCAGTGATCTTGCAAGTCCAACATTTGCTCCTCGGTGTCAATGTCTCCAGTCCTCGGTCTGCCTCTTCCTGCGTCAGCTCGATGTTGCTCTCGTCCGGGCACACTTCCGGTATTGTACGTACGTGCAAACGTTAGAATGCAATCACCGATGGTAATGGTAGACTCGCTAAACGTTCTTGGTAGAGTCTGCGTGCTCATCAGCATATTCAAATATTCTATGTTAGAATAGGACATGGTAAACGTAAACAAATCACAAGTCACTCACTACGTAGGTCAACAATAACATCCGTTCAAAACTAGGTTGCGCGGGAGACTAAAGGATAAATGAAGTGATTCGCCGGGCAGCGCCGGCGGGTGGCGGGGTCGCGGGGTAGGTAGGCACGCACGTGCGCCGCGGTAGCTTTTGGCGGCATCTTCTATCGGTTCAAAGAAAGTCGCCGAACTCGTAGGCTATTTAGCGAAACAAAGATGTACTTGTAAAATCAGATACTCTAAACATTTTTTTGAATGTGCCGATTTTAATAGTTATTTGGTATTGACCTCTCGACTGGCCAATGCTCATTTTTTTTTAATTATAATTTCATCAATGTTGTTCTTGTAGGTAAATGTATACGTCCCTAAAAGGAACAACAGGGTTTTTGTTACATATTGTATATAAGATAATTTCATTTATTTTACACATAAACCTTCCGGAATAAATTCTCTAAATGATGGTTAAAACCATTTCAAAATCCATTGTGTAGTTAATTAAGAAGATCTTGGCGCTAACACGGATAGACACGGAAAGTATCTTTCTTATACAGAGTTGATATGACAGAGGGGCATTAAATTACACTACGTATACTATATGTGTTTATTATTAATTCAATATGGTATAAAAATTAAAAGCACCAAAAATTAGTTTTTTTTTTAAACAAACTAAATAGGTTACAAATCAGAGTAAAACGCAACCACCCTTTGTAATGAAAGTGCAAGTGTGTGTGTATTTATTACCATCTTTTTAGCGAAAATATTTGGTTGTACTTGTGACTTGCGTCAGAGCGGCAACAACGCATCGTAGGTTATACTCAGATTTATCGTTTTAAGGTGCATGACCTATGCGTATAGACATAATCATCTGTTAGGAAAGATACATCGTGTTGAAACGGGACAAAAAATTAAAAAAATCATTTGCGACTAAACTACTGTTCCTATTTAATAGATTTTTGGTACAGAGCTTGAAAATGGTACCTAGTATAGGCAGTTTAAAGGAAAGCCCCTCTGTCGTATCAACTCTGTATACTATTTATTAAAGAATAGCTACGCCCCGCGGTTTAACCCGCATAACTCTCAATCCTGTGAGAACATCGGGATAATAAGTATCCTATGTCCTAATCTCGGTCATGGTCTACTCATGTGCTAAATTTTATCCAAATCCGTTCAGTCGTTTTGGCGTGAAAGCGTAACAAACAAACATACAAAAAATCTAATCTTTTCCCTTCATAATATTTCTTTGGATTTAGATAAAATCAAGAGGCCTACTGTTGCAGTCTTATGCTGGACTTAGTTCTCACCCATTTCTGCCGAGAAGTGCAATAACTCCTAGTTCTTCGATTTTAGCATTCAGTCTTTCCGTGGCCACTTTCTACATGAGGTGGTTAAGATAACATGGACTAAGTCAAAACTTGGTGGTAGTCTGGAGCTTTGAAGATCCAATCCTCAAGCTATACGTCTCTGGCCAAAGTAGTAGTCTTCTTATTCGTTTTTTTTTATGGTGAAGGTCGTGCCCATTTTGAAAAGCTTTGACAGAGTCGCTAACGAGCTGCTTCCAGGCCACTCTGTCTTACCGTGGCCCCTGGCACAGGCAACTGAAGGAACACGGGTGGGTATTAGTCAGTAAGAGTCTGACACTCCGCTCCGCCCAGAGCGGGATAAGTTATTTGATGATTTCCTACACAAAAAAAAAGAAAGGCCACTATTCGGCGCGCTCACGGCAGTGGAAACGTTGAATTCCGTTAGCGTCTTGATCTGTTTAGGTGGTACTATCAACTAGGTTAGGGGGGTTAAAAGGTAGTTCCTTGGACACTCCTGGTGTAAGGAGAGGAAAAATATTGTGGAAAAAAAGACCTTGATATTAGCTAAAATTTTTATCATCTCTGATTGTAAGCGAAGTACACTATAATTGACTCATCCTGATGATTTTCTTGTGTGTTACTAAGCGTATGCGTTGAGGAGATTACAGATGTCTTGCTATTATTCTCTGTATTCTAAAAAACTTCTCCCTTCTTATTTTGATGAAGAAGTGAATGGTGACGCCGTCCACAAATCTTACAAGAAGTCATGATTTTGTTAGAGTTGTAGAGTTTCGTTTGTTGTTTGTTTTGTTTTGTTGTTGTTTGTGGTTTTGTTTGTTGAATTAATGTTCTTTTTTTATTTTGTTGTATTTCCTGTGCGAGTCCCAAATAAAATATTTTTCTTTCTTTCTTTTTCTATTTTTCGGCTGAAATCTAGGACGGTGGACTGACTACAAGTTAACTCGTTTCTGCGTTAGCTATAAGAGATTTGCACATAAATACCGTGGTGACGGTGATGATAAGATAAGCCAGTCAGCAAGGTTGTTAGCATGTCTGATTGCTCAGAGTGTGCCGAACGTATTTAATTATCGTCTCCCTTGGAGGCTATTTTAATAAGCCCCAGTGAAGTATTACTATAGATACGTAGCTATTCATATTTCCAAGCCATATAAAGCTTTTCTTGCATTAACACGTCGCATTTCATTATGATATCTGTTCTTAATGATTAATGACTACCATATTAGTTTTGTCTGCCGTTCCTTCTGAGTTGTATCTACAATAAAGGCTCACTTATAAACATATGTTCCTCTTGACATTTATTATGGACGTGGTAACAGCGTGTATCGTTTGTTATGCAAGGTCGAAATGTGATTGAGTTGTAATCATTGTGGTGATCATGAATTAATTAAATCATCCGAACTAGCAAGCCTTTAAAGCAAGAGTGAACAGGCATTTTCAGGGCTTGCTGTTTCCACGACAGCCCTCATCCATCGCTTTCCATCAGGTGAGATCGAGGTAAAGAGCTGGCCCACTCCGGAATAAAAAGAAATGAAATTGAACTACACTCACAGGCACAATTAACCGCCCACCTTGTATTTCTTTCAATCTGCAGAAATCGTCAAATTTAGACCACTTTTGATGAGGTACGTTGAAAGCTACCTTTAAAGGTAAAAAAAAAACAAAAGCCTTGAAAAAAAGTCGTTTATTGAAGCATTTATACTAAAAATTGATTTTGTAAAAATTTTTGATGAAAATTTAGAAAATTTTAATTTCGAAAAAAGTTGTCGAACAAAACAAAAAAAATAAAATTAATAATGGGTGTTGCCGCCTCGGGCTCTAATGACTTCTTGGAGCCGGTTTGGCAATCCATCCATGATATCTTGGATATCTGATTGGGGGATATTGTGCCACTCCTCTACCACAGCTGTCTTGAGCTCTCGTAAGGTCGTAGGGGCTGGTACTCTTGCTCGGACACGTCTTTTGAGGTTGTCCCAAATGTGCTCAATAGGGTTAAGGTCGGGACTGCGTGCCGGCCATGGTAAAACTTGAATCCCGACCTCATTAAGGTACTCGGTGACAGATCTTGCGGTATGGCAACGTGCATTGTCATGCATTAATCTAAAGTTCTCACCAATGAATGGTGCGAAAGGGATGACATGGTCTTCGATAACTTCCTCCATGTATCTTTGAGCGTTCACACTGCCTCTATCGAACACAACAAGATCGGTACGAGCCTCGTAAGAAATACCTCCCCAAACCATTATGGACCCTCCCTGGTAACCCACTGTTTCTGTAATAGCGCATGGAGCGAACCTTTCATTTTGGCGCCTGTAGACACGCTGACGTCCATCTGGACCTCTTAAGGCTATTCTGCTCTCATCTGAGAACAGTACGTCCTTCCATTCCTCCATAGTCCAGTCAGCATATTCTCGTGCAAAAGCAAGTCTAGCTCTACGGTGTTGTGGGAGCAGTTGTGGGGCGCGAGCTGGACGAAACGCCCTCAGATTCCTTTCTGCCAGTCTTCTTCTTATGGTTCGTTCACTAACACTGACATTTCTCACCTCAAAAAGTCGCGTACGAGCTTCAGTAGCGGTGCAAAAGCGATTTCTCAACACATTGCTGACAACGAAGCGGTCATCTCGCGTTGAAGTGCATCGATGGCGGCCTTGACCTGGCCTGCGGGTGTATGAGCCTGTCTCCCGAAATCGTCTGATGGCATCCCGTACCGTGGTTCGAGGTACACCGAGTGTACGAGCGATGCGACGTTGGCTGTACCCAGCGTCAGCTAAAGCCACTGCCCTAGCGGCACCAGTCGCATCGAGTGGCATTTTTTACAGTCACAAACAATTAGCAAACACTAAAAACTCAAATTAAACAATATTCACACACTATGGCAGAAAATAACAGGAATTGTTAACACGGTAACGCAACGGCAACAATGTTAAACAACGACTAAATTCCAAAAACCCGTCGGTGACACAAATTTAGGAAACGAAATAAGGGTATAAGTGTTTAATTTATTGCTAAAGTACCCACTTGACAAAAAATTTAAACAATGGATAAGCCATAGTTAACGTAAACAAACAGAGTGACGAACGATAAGGGTGGGCGGTTAATTGTGCCTGTGAGTGTAAATAGGTATCATCGCCCCATCTCAAACACAGTGTGTGTTAGCGGATCCCTTTCATTATGATCATCATTCGCCTACAGCAGTCTACTGCTGGGCATATACAGGGTCAAATTAAATTAGCTAGCGAACCTCGTGTCGATATCTGAACACTACAAAATATTAAAAAGATAATTATATTATTTTAGGAGTCAACGACAGCTGGTACTTTTGTTACTTGAAGTATGAGTTGAAAAAAATTGTATTATTCAAAATCAAAATAAAAAGTCATTTATTCAAACTGGGTTGAGAATCAGCACTTTTTGAGCGTCAAAATCACATAAGACAGTCCCCCCAAAACGCCCGCCCTTCACCACTTCCTAGTGCTTTAGCTGGGAAGAAGAAGTGGCGGAACAAACTCCCCAGAAGATTGTGTTTAGATATCGATAACAATCACGTCTGTGAAGTTTACACAAAAAAGGTGCGTTTTTAAAGTAATATTTCAAGCGAATACACTAACAACGGTCGTTGACCCCTCATAAAAAGACATCAATTTTTTTTTTTTTTTTATCATGTGTAGATATCTTTACCCGTCACGTCTGCGGAGTTTCGCTAGATAATTTAATTGGTGATATTATAGTAATGTAACTTATATGGAGATTCTCTGAAAATAAATAAATGTTAATAATAATAACCAGGCTTCGAACGCGCGAACTCTTCCCGGAGACAGAAGGGCTCATGCTTGCTATACAGGACCAGGTAATTGAAACCAAAAAGTACAGAAACTCATTCATTTTTTTTTTTTTTTATAATCGCACTTGTATGAAATGCAATAGTTCTCCAGAAACAATTCAGCATATCATAGGCGCGTGCAAGTCAATAGTCCAAACAGACTACAAACACAGACGCACCAATTCGCCAACATCATATCCCAAAAATTAGCACACCAGTACAAATTTATCGATTCCGGTACACCATACTATAAATACAATCCAGAAACTGTATTAGAAAACCCCTCAACAAAACTATATTTTGATCGCGCTATTCTCACTGATCGAACAATCCATTTTAATGGACCAGATATTACCCTTATAAACAAGTTAAACAAAAATGGATATTATTTAATAGATATTGTTATACCAAATACACATAACGTGCAGATAACAATGGCAGAAGAACTAAGCAAATACACTGAATTAAAAGATGAAGTAGCCAGACTTTGTCGTCTGCAAAAAGTTACAATAGTACCAATAGTATTGTCTACAATAGGAGTAATACCGAAGCAACTTCACCAGTCCCTTAATTCCCTTAACTTACCTCCAAATACCTACCATCTGCTGCAGAAATCAGCGATACTAAACACATGCAGACTCGTGAGAAAGTTTCTGCAATGTTAATCAGAAAACCCATATTAATACATAAATACGCTTCCAGCTTCTGTGCAATCTTCTGCACGTGATTGCACTTAAACCTATTGATAATCACTTGGCTTAGGCCCGTGTTATCAGCTCTTTCCTGCTAGCCGAGAATATAAAATAAATTTCTAAATAATAATCAAATTCATCGCTACTCATAACATGTCCATACCAATCCAAACAATTTCCTTTCACTCTGTCACTGTTGCCAGTTTCAAACTTTCCTAATTTTTAAGGGGAAGTTTGACAGAGTCGCCAGTGACAGACAATTGGATAATGCCACATCTTTATTCCTGCCAGTCAGGCACAACCACTTACCCCTACATCCTTCAGGATTTCAACCTAGTTAGGATAGTAGGAGAAGCCTAAAATCTTAGTTTAGTCTTCTCTTCATACGGGGTTTCCTTAAAGAACTTACCACCCAAATGGAAAACCCGTATGTGAAGGTCTACACAAGATCAGTTAAATGCTGGTAAAACAATAAATTCACATAAATCTGTTCATAACATCCACAGCCCAATAAAAAACAGCTTGATATTTTAAAACAATAAAAGTAATACATAGTACACCCTGTATATAATAATGGATCATTACTTTGTACCGCATACCGGTAAAGGTCAACGGGTATTACAATGCCTTTGACGATGGAACTGTAGCATGCTGTATAATGTGTTGCTGGCAATAATACGCCATAAATCTACGTTGACGTCGTGGTGGGGTTTGCGCGCTCCTGTACTCTAGGTCTGGACCGGTAGAGTTTACTTTGCCGAAACACGTCTAGGGTGAGGAGCCAGACCAAGAGAGATACAGAAACTCGCAGGGTAGCCTGTGGCGAGCTGTTGGGCAGTATTGACCCCACAGACCCTATATTTTCAAACTCAAAGCATTTATTTCAAATAAACCAATTACAAGCACTTTTAAATTGTCAAGGGGTCGGTCAGTTAGAAATATGAAGCTAGTTGCCCATTCCAAAGCGTAGTAGGTACCTATGGAGAAGAACGGGCAAGAAAATCCATGGACACTCTTTTAAATCAAAATATTGTTACAAAAAAGTGGTTATATCATTCATATTATAATCATACATGTGAGAACGATGTAGAAAGACGTGCACGTTAAAAGCATCCATAATAAAAAGATAAGTGTGTACATAAATGGTTAAATAAATAAATAAAAACAATAATAGAATTAAAATAAACCGCGGCAGCTAAGAAATTACCTGTGCCTACTGACGGCGTCTGTTCACGAACATGACGCATGGATCAGCACCATTCAGCTCAACCATTTTGAAGGGAACTCAATGATCCAATACACACTAATTGTAAAACTAACTATCTCCCGGAAGTAGTCTTCCTCCTCCCATCTGGTTTGCCATTATTGGCCTGCTGGAGTGAACAATGACGAGGAACAAAGCTACCACCTCTTTCTTGCCTTTATTGGCCGACTTGAGTGGAGGTTTGCAAGAGAAAACGTGCTCGGAGAAAGGAATTATTCCAGTAAGATGCTGGTAGGGATTTTAACCATACTTCCGGTATTGTCCTGATGGCCTTGGAATACATCTCCACTCCTCATACGCCTCTCAGGACATGTTGCCCCCTTGTCACTACGCCACTATGTGCTAGCGATTGTTTTCGACGGCCCTTTATTGAGTGTGCAAGTCTACCCCTGCCAGTTTATCTGTGTACCTATTTTATGTAAAACGTTGGTCAGGAAGGGGCCGTGCTCTTTTCATAGTACTAGATAACCAGTCCACTTAAGCTACCCAAATCCATAATTCAATATCATTTGTTTCCATATCCTGCAATAGTCCTGCACCAACCGGGGGTTGTCCTTGGGTGCACTTGCATCGTCTGAACAGGGATAATCGTCGGTTGGTGCCTCATTTAATTAAAAACGTCTAACGGGTTTCTGCCATTTGGCCTCAGCCCTCGTACGCCATCCAAAGGTTCGGGACACCAGGGTCCCGAGAACCACACAAGGGTGACAGGGCTAAGTTCGGAATTCCACAGTGTAGGTACTATAGACAGAAAATAAAGATTTTATATAGAAACTAAAATAAAGAGAAAACGTTTTGTATAGTGTGTGTTGAGTGAGTGCTTGTGTCCGTGTGTGTAATGTTTTGTTGTGGTGTGTCCTGTAGAATTACGTAGTGTTGTGTTGCGTTGGAAAGTGGCTGTATTCGAGGATGTGTCGGACGGGGTACTATTTGGGTGAAAGGGGTGTAGGTTAAATCTACGTATGGAGAATTTTTTCAACCTTACCTTACGTTTACAGTAAAATTTATTGAACGTATAGATGTTACAGCGCTTGTTAACAAAGTTGTATATACGACTACCCAGGATTCTGAAATAACATTCTGCAAGTTTCGTTCTGGTCCTCTCTGTAAGACATACGTCCTTAGTCCTACGTTTTGTCAAGCAATTGAGATCCAACTGTAAACAAGTATGTCTGTGCAACGTACAGGGGCCGTACTATGATGTATTAACACCATCATGATTCCGTTGCGAAAAAGAGATAGTGCTATCGGTCATGTATAGCTCCGTCTCTCTTTCACACTGGAACAATGATGGAATTAACACGTCATAGTACGGCCCCTGTTTAGCACAAAAAGCTGCTTCACGGTCAGGACCTGACATTCTTTGTACAATTGAGCCATCGGCCAATCGGCCGAATAGCCAATTACTCCATAGGAGGAGATCTACAGATTTGTTTATTTATAATGGTGTTTATGTTTCTGGGTTTTAGGACAATTTTTAGCTTTCACCAATTCATTGTTTTCGTGATAATCTTTTAGTTTAAGTAGAAGCATATTGCAAAAGTCAAAGTCAAAGCATTTATTTCAAATAGGCACATAAAAGGCACTTTTGAACGTCAACATTTACATTTAAATAGAATTGATTCTAGTCGCCCCTTCCAAAAGGTAGTTTCGTATGGAGAAGAATGGGCAAGAAACTCCATCGTTACTCTTTTAAAATGTGTTACAATACTTTGTATACATTAATTATATAATTATATGTGAAGACGATGCACCTATAATAAAAATTACCCTACCAAAATAGGTAAAAAGAATTTAATAAACGTAGCAATGATAAATAAGTTAATTAAATGATAGATACATGGTGTTCACATATTTACAAACATTGTAAAAGTATACGATTTCCCAAATTATGTAACCAATTAATTTATGACAGTGTGTGAGTTAACGTTTAACGAAAAGTTGTGATAATGTATTTATGTTAATTTTAAGGTATAATTGTCAGAATCAGAATGTTTATTTGTGAAACATAGGTATTTACATAAAGATCTTAGGTTATTATATGGGCGCTATGTTTTGCCGTGAAGGCGTACAAATATTGAAATAAAAGACAAAATCATAAAAAATTAAATAACAATTAAACTAATAACATAAGAAGAAAGCAAAATTAAACTCTTACACGAGAAAAGGAACTATATAACTTTATAAAATTTATAATTAAAAAGAACTTACTACAGAAACAGCCTTAAAAAATCTCAAAACAGTCATTAAAATTACATTGAATACTTAGAAGTGTTCATCGCTTAAGAAATATTAAACATTATTATCATTCATAAAATCTTCTACAGTATAATAAAATGTTTCCATTAATAGTGAGTAGAGAATCTTTTTATATTTAATTAAGGGCAAATTTTTAATGTTATCAGGTATTTTATTATAAAGTTTCGGAGCCATGCCATAAAAACTCTTTTTCATTAAAGCGGTTCTGCATGATGTTCGATGTCTTTTTGCGTTCTCTATGCATGTTGTCCCTGTTCCTAATGCATCTTGTATCCAGAGTGATCCAGGGCTTGATTATTCTCAGCCTAGAAGGAATGGAACCTGGTGATGGTGTTTTTATGTATTATAGAAACAATTGTATTAATAAGGAATTCAGTAGCTAAATTAGGATTACTAGTAGACAATATGGTACTGAAATCTGTTTTTGCAACGTCAGTAACAACTTTAAGCAGATCTACTTTCGAGAGAACTTTAGTCGTTTGTGGTTTTGTTACGTGTTTTATACAAACGAGTACTGGGACATGGTCGACAATGTGACTGTCAAGGATAAAAGATACTACCAATTTCATCCCTTTAATCGTGACACAAACCAGGCAATATTTTGAAAAACCTACCATCACACATAAAAGCAATGCTTGTACAGGCCCTTATATTTCCTATAATTGACTATGGTGATGTGTGTTACTATGACCTGAATGCAGATCTCCTCAATAAACTTGACCGCCTTCTCAATAACTGCATTCGATTCGTTTTCAATCTTCGTAAGTATGATCATGTATCTGCACATCGACTGCTTTTAAAATGGTTACCCATTCGTCAGCGCAGAGAGTTGAGGGTTTTGTCTACGTTATTCTCTATTCTGGACAAACCCACTTCCCCTTCTTACCTGATTTCCCAAATTCAATATTTATGCGCTGCTCATAGTAAAAATCTTCGTTCCACAAACAATCGTCTTCTACGATGTCCTTCTCACCGTTCTGGTTTCATTCATTCTTCTTTCTTTGTCCAGGCCGTTTTTCTTTGGAATGCGCTCCTTCTGAAAATCAGGACAGCAACCAGTCGGTTATCTTTTAAAGTGAAGGCACGTGAACATATCCGTCAGAAGTTGGCTGAAACATCCCAGCGCTGAGTTGCTGGATTCGTTTTCTCCTCTACCGATCGTTATTAATTCTCCTGACCAAGGTTTATTTTGTTTATATGTATGTATCTATATATTAGTATTTATTCTTGTATTTTATAGTCATTTCCGAGCTATCTATCCCGTATGTTGCACCTGCCATGGTATATCTCTGCATCACCCTAAGGTTGACTGGTAGAAAATGCCTCAGGCATTAAGTCCGCCTTTGTACAGTATTATTTTTTACTTGTGCATAAAGTTTTAATAAATAAATATTTTTCTCTGGTAGGGTGTCAATTGTAATGTCTGTAGTGTGAGATATTTGAGATCGTCCAGTTTCTTATCGAGTTTTTTTTTACGTATTGAATTTAAAAAAATAAGATTTTTGTGTAACATTATGCCAATCTGACAAAAAATATGAAAACGTTTTGAATCATCCTACCGAAGTTTGTCCACTGCAAGGAGAAAGCTCAATACTCAATACTCAATACTTTATTGCATTCCGTAATGTGTACATTATAACATTTGGTATGTTAAAACATCGAATCAATTATGGACCTTGTCGGGCATAGCAAATGTAATGTTTAATAGGAGAGCGGATGAAGGCGCTTTTTGTTAAGAAAAAGATTAAATATTAAATAAAAATAGTATCGTTTTGCTTTTATGGTATTTATATTTTATATCAGTATTTATATATTTGGTTTTAAGTTAAGTTATTGCACGATTTACAATAATAGTAACAGTATGTATTACAATAAACTAAATATTTACGATTTTATTGAGTCTTGTAGAATGTTATTAGCTTTAATTGTGCACTGTTTAGTATAATTATTCATTTTAAATTATCAGTATATTTGCATTTTCAAAAAAAAAAAAAAAATTAAATGCAGGTTTGGCAGGCTGTTCGCGGACGGTATGTAAAAATGGTTTTTATTGTTTATGAAATTTATCGCTAATGTATTCGTCAATTGGCTTTTGATTATTAGAAAGCTTTTCGTGATGCGTCCTTGTGAAAAGATAATATAATAATTAGAATTAATTAATGATTAAAGGACAACTAAAAATGTTTGGGCTTTTCTGTTACACCTGCGAGTACGTCTGGTTATATGTGACGTGAGCTACCTACAATCATGAACTCAATGTTTAGTCCTTCCTAGAAGTTGATTTCTATGTATCGCTTGAACACTGAACTAAAGTGACGATATTTTACTAGGCGCTGGATTGCATTTAAAAACGCTTTGATTCAACGTGCTAATTGTTATTTTTACATTCAATGTTTCCTTTAATGAAGACGTTGTAAGACATCATTGAAAATGGTCTGGCCGATAATTCTCGTACTTAAAAAACGTTCAAATTCAAGTCGCAATCTCATTTCAGCGACAATCAATGTCAAAAACCTGTCAAAAATGTATGTAAATTGATTGTAATTTTGACAGATTGAGACTGAGATTAGAATGCGAACGGTCTTAAAAATACGGGAATTGCCCCTCTGGTTTGCGGTCTTTCTTTTTGTACGTTTTGCAACACGATCTTGAAGTTCAATACTGCTATAAAAAATCTCAACGCAAACTAGTTAGCCACAAACCAATTTTTATTGTTGAGTGGGATACTTAGTTTATGTTTTCCTATACTTATTCAGGACCTGTCGTGTCACTCTACTTGGGTCACGTCATGTTGCAGCTTTAAATCTAATTAGGTTCTGTTAAACCTTACTTATTTATGCAAAGCCTATTAATATGGTGAACTTTTATTAAATAGCACTGCTGTTTTCCGGTTTGAAAGGCGTAAGCATGAGATATTGCAATTTCACCTCTAAGATTGTAAACGCATCTACTAAGTCCCAAATTTGTTTAATGTGGGATAAAACTAGTTGTCGTCAGGCAGGCATGGATGCCAATCTTCATGTCAATCAAAAATGTCCTATCTATGCGTGATCAAAGGTCGTATCTTTAGGTGTAGGTCGAAATAATGATTAGCACCAAATAAAACAAGGAAACGTGTCGTCAAATTATATTTTAATTAATCCGCCCTCACTTCTGTTTACCACGCCTTCACAAAAGTGGGAGTAAGAAGACCATGCACCTGTTGAACTGCAGTAGCATACTTCAATATCGGCTGACCAATCAGTTGTCCCACAGCTGGAACAGCCACTTCGTAAGTGTACACATTAGGAAGACCAAGATGGCCAGCTGCGATCAGAGGTTGAGCGATCAAAGCTGGCTTCTCGTTCAAATTCTCAGCGGCTTTCAAAGCGGGAGATCCCGCGCCTTCAGCTTTTTCCGCAGACTTCTCCATTGGCGCGGGCTCATCTACCTGTACTGGTTCAGCTGCCGGGGCAGGTTCAGCTGCTTTCACTGCAGCTTCTTGGTTCTCTGCATTGATTTCGGTTTTGATTTCCTGACCAGTGATCAAAGACTGGGTAGAGTAGCTTGATGGAGCAACATAAGGAGAGTAGACTACTGGTGGGATTGGCGATACGATCGGTGAAATAGGACCAACAGCAGCTACATAAGGAATGACTCCGCTGATAGCGGACTTAGCGATTAAATTAGCGTTATTAGCAACAGCACCATCGATTTGAGCTTCAGCAGTCTTCAACGCATCAACAGCTTGCCATTTCTTGTCTTCAGCCGACCAGAAAGCGTCCAAATTCTGTTCGTTAGCGCCTGTATTATCAGTGATTACTTTCTCATTGACATTCTCAATTGCTTGTTCAGCTAGTTCCCTAGCTTTGTCAGCGGCCGCTTGTAGTTGGTCCTGGGCTTTTACTTGGGCATCGATAGCCGCTGCTTGGATGTCTCCGGGTGAAATGGTCGGGATGGCAGCCGGTACTGCCACTGTTTTGATGACTGGGACTAAGGCTGGGGCGTAGAGGCCGGAGGGAGCCGCGGCCGCGACAGCGAGGAAGGCAGATACAATCTGGAAGAGAGAGATATTGTTTGATTATGGTGTGAAGTGATCTTTGGTACTACGCTGATTTGGTAGGAGTCAAACAAGAACAGCTCTTGTCGCGATGAAAAGATTGGCGAGGCAGTAAGGTTACCAGTGGGGTTGAATCCCCAACTCGTAGATGCCTTTTTGATTGCACGTCAGGTTAGCAGCGGAGAGCAGTGGTGGCTTAGTGGTAACGGCCCCGACTTACGAGTTGTAGCTCGTGGGTTCGAAAACTCAGGTGCTTTACTTTTTGTAATTTATTTCATCACCACTGCTCTCAAAACGGTGAAGGAAAACATCGTGAGAAAACCGGCATGTCCTAGAAACAAAAATTCGAAGACATGTGACATTTACCAACACACACCGAGCCCGCGTGGTGCATTACGGCACACTCCCTCTCACACACAGAGACGAGGCCGGTGTCCCAGCAGTGGGAACATTATAGGCTTATTATACAGGTTAGCAGTTAATAAATTAGATCAAACTTACTCTGGGTTTCACGAAAGATGGAGACAAGAGTTAGCATGACTAGAATTGTAAAGACAAGGTGAAACAATCGACAGTGTCGTTATAAGGAAGATAAATTTCCAGGTTATCAGTAGACCAATTCTCGTACTTAAAAAACGTTCAAATTCTAGTCGCAATCTCATCTCAGCGACAATCAATGTCAAAAATCTGTCAAAAATGTATGTAAATTGATTGTAATTTTGACAGATTGAGACTGAGATTAGAATGCGAACGGTCTTAAAAATACGGGAATTGCCCCTCTGGTATCAGGAAGTTAACCTTTAAATATTTAATTGAATTACGTGTTAAGTTGTTTGTCGCAATTCGCAATTATCTAATGTTCTAAAGTTAAACAAGTTTGGTATAGGCATCTGGTTTAATGTTTTTTGGATTTGGCATTTCCTTGTCTGGTCTTTAATTTATGCTATAAATTCGACTGACTGTTGCTTGCGTCTGAAAAACAGAGTAGGAAAGGACCACTACTCGTTCCTCAAACATGCATTAGAAGAAAAAGATATAAGTCAATGGATGATGGGCAGTAACGATTCTGTCTGCTAACAATAATAAAATTGCATAATTTATCTTTGCTAAGCGTTGGAGGTTTTGAAGTTGCAAAAATGCGATCTTACATTTATAATGCAGTTTCTATTAACATAGACATACATTAAAACTCTAGCCTTTAGTGGTTTTTGCTACTGTATTTTTACATAATTTATGTTTCCATCACTTCATATTGAAGGTGAACTTATTTTTATTGCATATTTAAACTTGTAACGAATACATTGCTTTGATTGGTATGTTATGAATATCGAGTAGATTGTAATGTTGGTCTTATAAGAACGGATTATTATTTTCCGAGTGACTAATAACTTAAAAGTCGACTAAATGTTTGCAACAAAAAAAATAGAGTGGGTACCATATATAATGGGTTGGCAGCTAATAAGGAGTATCGTAATAAGTAATAGGTAGCATATTAATATATCAGTAATAAGCTCCGTTTTAATTTGTTACCAGGAGAAACTGGATGCAATCTGGTCTTTAGGGCACCCCGACTCGGACAGGTTAGGTTAGAAGGGGATGGCGGGGTCGATAGACCCCGCCATCCCCTTCGTGGTTATTTTTTTATAAACCACCCAGAAGTAGCGGTGCTCCGTCGACCAAGCCCTGCCATCGACCATGCATAGAATATTTTAATTAAGGTTTGGTTAGAACTGTGACAATTATGACAAACATGAACGCCCATTTTCTATTTTGTTTTCGCCATTAAGTTTCCGCTTAGATATTAATTCTGTTCCCAAAAGAAAAACTTGATGCTAGTTTAAATTAAAACGGAGCTTATTACTGATATATTAATATGCTACCTATTACTTATTACGATACTCCTTATTAGCTGCCAACCCATTATATATGGTACCCACTCTATTTTTTTTTTAAACCTATATTCATTTTACTTAGTTGCCGCATTAAATACATGCCTATAAGAACTAAGTATGATGTAAGTCGTAGCTTTTATGTCGTAGAACTAAATACCATCGTTCACATAATACATTACGCATGTATTTCTCGAAGGGATAGACACGGGTGTATGGTGCACATTTTCAGGCATTAAACCAGGTCTTCACACACACATACACACAATAACCCGAGCAGTTACGCTAGCAACTATTTCACAGAAAACTATTTGGTAGCAATGTGACTAAACGGGAAAAAATTTAACGATTTAGGAAAATAAATAATTAGTAAAACGCTTCTAGAAATTCTGGTGAGACCTAAACTTGATTAGACTCGTACGTAACATGCATCTTGGAATTGTAAGTCCATGTTCTCACGGACATAAAAATATCGCGGCGGATGTTTTTCGCGCCCTGGGTCTTCAACGCACTACTTAGCGCCGAGTGTGTTTTGTCGACGCGCTGGGATGCACTCTGCTGGATTCTCGATGTTCGGTTCAACACCGAGAGTTGGAAATCCAGTGTGCTATAAAATTCCGCGCGATTTTTAAGTCCGAGCGAACGTGGTTTAAGGAACTAAGCATTGTCGCCTAACTAGGGAATGCAATCCCTATATCGCGGGATCTCGATCTCACGAGATCTCGAGCTATTTTACGAGGTCAATCCCGAACCATAAACTGGGCGAGATCTCGCGAGATTGGCGAGTTTGAGCGGCAGCAGTCAGCTACACATTCCACGTGGATTCGGAGCGAATTGAATTTGAATTGAATTTACTTGCTGCTGCTGCAAAAGCCAACACGACTGTTCAAGAGGAATTAGAAGAGGCTCTAAGTGCATGTAAACGTCTTTTTTTGCGTGTTTCAATCTGGTCAGTAGACCAGGTTGACCGGTGCCGACCAGTGTTGAGTCTGAGAGGACATATTCAGGTGCTGGGTACCTAGAGCAACTGAGATAAGATGCCGTTTGTCGAACAGTATTGTTGCATTCCCTAGGCCTAACCCTTTGTCTTAGACTTACATAGACAGTGTGTTGTCTTACGTTTTGTTTTGAAAGAGCAATGTCTCGCTGTCTATCATAAATTCAAAGGAAATTCCCAAAAATCCAAGTTTTTTTTTTTTTAATATCCAGTGCCTAGCTGTGAAATTAAAGAAAAATCTATAAATATTAAAAAGATCTCAAAATTTGTGAAAAACTAAAAGTAACAACACAATCTATGCGAAGTTGAAAAAACCAACAACAAACCCAAAGCTCACGTAAATGAAATCCAAGCTAAAGCACTTTTTTCTCGATTACAAAATATCGCTAAAATAATTAACTTTTCACTTCAAAATTAATATTAAAACCAAACTGAACTGACCAGAACTCTCATCTTGACCCTGGGAACTCGTGATGGCTACTGATGAACACTGCCGCAATGCAATGCTATTTATACGACTTCACAATATATAGAGCAGCCGGGATACTCGAAAATAAACAAATAATAAGAAAAAACACGCACAAAAAACTATTCAAGAGTAATTAATGTGCATGTGGAATGAAGGATCCGTAGATTTTTTAAATTTTTATTCCGTTATACGTTACTGCTGAAACCAGTTTTATGGTTAACTCTATAAAATGGGTTGATCCTCAAAATGACAACTAAATGCTTATCATTAACCAGTCAAGCCTTGAATAATGAGACTCGATTATATTATTGCGTTACTCCCGGGGGTGTCTAAAATCAATCACAAAAAAATTCAAAGAAAAAATTCATCATCGACGAAAATACTCAAAAATTCACAAAATATTGAAATAATATCACTAAAATCCTCCTTAAAATCACTTGTCACTCAAAACCAATTGTTAAATCCGTAAAAAAAAACTACAATTAAAAGTAAAAACACTGACCAGAACTCTCATCTTGACCCTGGGCACTGCTGATGGCTACTGATGACCACTGCCACCATCCAATGCTATTTATACGACCACAATATAGAGCACACGGGATACTCCGATGGTTGAGGTGGCAAATAAAGTAAATAAATAACGTGTAAACTACATTTTTGTACTACGAGGCGTGGGTTCCGTGATTATTATTTCTTGAATATCATTTTATAAATTTATTTTCTTTAAATAGCGATGTGTCGTGTTTTGAACTGGTTACTTGTGATTGGTGACGTTAAGTTATGTATGTCTAATTGTCTAGACACGTTTTTTTCTAAAGGGCAGGGTTGGTGTACTTAGAGAACCATCTTTGCTGAACTTGTTTTACATAATTATTATCCATGCAACTGGTCTTCATATCTATGCGGGTGAGGATGTTGCATCTCAAGTATGTAAGTGCATGTCATTATTTTGCTTGAGATGCAAATAATTATTAGAATCTTTTCAGTAGAATTTTTTGACATCATTTTGTTTACCGTCAATCTGCCTAACCTATTTCTAACTGTATTGGGGTCCGTCGGCTTCCAGTCTAACCGGATGCTGCTGAATACCAGTGCTTTAGATGGAGCGACTGCCTATCTGACCGCCACAACCCTGCTATACTAGGTAATGTTACCCTTTGGTAAGACTTGGTTGTCAGACTTTGGGGCTTCAAAGATCTACGAATGACTGCCGGGACCAACGGTTTAACGTGGTTTCTGAGGCACGAAGGGGACTCGATATGTATTGGAAGCACGAGGTCCTGGTCCCAGGCTGGGCAAAGTGTTATTGCGTTATTACATCAGGAATTTGTCAGTAGCGGCTCCGAACCTGGATTGGTGCTCGGTTTATGGCAAAAGGCTCGCCTCCGGAAAGTGTGAGTGTATAATAGGTACTGTGCCTTTTTTTTTTTTTTTTTGTTTTCGGGGGGAAACCTTCAAAAGGCACCCGACCTCCGGGGAGGGAGGTCGGGGAGTGTGGGATTTTTACCTCACTAAAACCACCCCGGTGATCACCATCAGCACATAGGGGTGGTCCCGGTTCCTCTTAAAAGACCAATTCCGGAACCACCCCTGTGCAACGCCTGTAAGGCACATCCCTGGGGAGACTGTAAAGGGGCCTCCCCTGAGCCTCGCTATGTTCGGCAGCACGTGACCACTGTGCCACCGTCCTCCCTGGGGTCACTTGGTGGGCGGACAGAGTCCCCTCTCTGTGCACCCGCGACCCCCAAGGTCCACTTACAGGTACACCTGTGCCTACTAACCCTTCTAGGACTACAGGCATGATGTTATGTTGTTTGTTGTTGAACTTAAACATTCCAAATGAAACAGGGATTCCCCAACCAGTTTTCTCTCCACGGTACCCCGATCCGGGCGGGTCGGGCGAGGGCGCCAAGAATGCAGGAAGCTTCGATTGACAAGCGGGCGCCATCTTGAATTTTGAGTTAATAATTTTCGTGTACTTATTGCGTCATTGGCTTCATTATAATTAAAGACTATGAACGTGTTGTGTTATTGGGTTTTGTTTGAAATTGTTATTAATTTTGAGTAGAATAAATAGCCAAGAATCCAAAAGCCTACGCTATGTATATTGCGGTCAAAATATTTGTTATTTCTGTTTTAAAATTTCGTTTTCATGAATGTAGACTATCGCAATTCGCTTTAGAATCACAGCTGAATCATCTGGTCCTTCATGCAGTACCGATAGCCTAGCAATTAGGTCATATCCATAACATGAACCTATTTGATATAATAGCTGACAATGCGACTTATTTGTAATAAAAATAAATGTAAAATTGACCTATTTTCACGATAGGTGCTGTTTAATAAAGCACTAAATCTATTTAAAAATAAAAATATGAAATGGCGAATTGTCGGATGGTCGCTTGTCAATGTCGATGTCCAGCTGAGACCATAAACTGAGTTCATTGTAAGTAGCTGATATGAAGATGATACCTATATTATTCTCTTCTTCTCTTGAGCTTTATGAAAATAGCCCATCTATGTTAGGTACTGGTTTCTGCAAGTAGTCCTTCAGGTGGACCAGTGTGCGTGGGCCATGGCGGCCGTCGGTGGTTATTCTAACCAGCCCACCTACCTCCAGAAGTAGAAGAAGAAGCTTAAATATCCTAGTCTGTTGAGAACAGATGTGTAAGATCTAGGTGCCCCGAGGGTTTCGGTCCTAATCTGAGTGACGCCTGTGCATTCAAAGAGCACACGCGTGACGGCTTCCTCCGCCTCCATGCAAGCCCTGCATAGAGGACTGTCCGTTATGCTTATTGTGTCTTTTGATGGTGTCCTTTGATGGTCCCCGTCACCAAGGGCAGGCTATTCCCGTCCATGCGTAATAATAGCCCATTCGTAGCGGGGATAGTTGATCACTGCTGATAATGTCGAGGCATATTTAATTGCTCCACATCATGATAGTTAAAAATTCTTTATTCAGCTCACTTGATATTGAAAACTTACTTATTAAATAAAATAAACACATATTCCAACGAACCCTGTAGGCGGATTTAATTAAGACCTATTTCAAATTGAAACCAGACGTTACTTAGTATTTCTTTGCTCCAATATTATAGCTTCATGCAAGCAACCGGTTTGTTCAAGCAGGCGTTCCATTTTTAAAAAAAGTTTAGCAAAAAGTTGTTGATTTTATTTTTTTAATGGAATCTGATCCTGCGGTGATGAATGTCTTGGCTTTTACCTCGTGGAAGGCAAGTAATATGGTTAAAATACTTTTTGATGTGCTGTAGGTAGATTTTGTGGAAATACCAACGTCTCATGTTTATATTATTATGAGCCGGTCATTGTGCCTCGCAACAAAGGCCTCCCTTCCGTCTTTTAATTTTTCTATCTCTTTTTGCAATTTGTACTTTTTATTTTGCTACCAAATACCCAATTGCCAGCCAGTTTTCAGTCGCGATATTTATTTAAAACAATAGAATAGAATACTTTTTATTATGTACCTACACCATAAAAACTACCGATATAAATGTAGAAATTTTACATAGGGTGACATAATGGGCGGTCTTATCGCTTAAAGTAATAATTGGAATTCATGAAAGTTCAAACGGTGGTATAAAACGGTAATAAATACGTGGAAGGAGGGGAGGCTTTCGCCCTGCAGTGGGACACAAACGGCTGATAATAAATAGTAATAATGAGAGATCAGCTCATAACTTAAACTTAATTAACAAAACGTAATTTCCTTTTGTCTTGCAATATGTAATAATATCATCAGAAAAACATTCATATTTATTCACACAGGTAGACAAACATTATAGCTTTGTCTTCTTTAATGTATATTATTCATATACAACTCATTACTTACTTTATCTGGTCCGAGGTGGTAAATGTCAACGGTGCAAGATTGTAGGGTTCCTTGGGTAAAGAGGTGAAACTGGAGTTCTTTTTTACTTCAATTTACAGCTATAAAAACATAATGGAGCATTGCAAATGTAAGCGGGCACGCTCATTATGCCTGGAGGCTTTTATTATGTATTCAGTTCTGTTTACGTTTTTATTATTTATTTCTGCTTGAGTATAGTTTTAAATATTTTTGTTGGTTAGGTATATTGGCGTGTGCTAGCTGACTTAAGGCAAATAATTTAATTTAATGTTTTGTGTTTCGTAATGTTAATTACTTACTACTGTATAGAATCCAGTTCTTCTAACTGAACAGACAGCTGTGCTGCTGGGGAGTTTGTTGCGCCACTTCTTCTTCCCGGCTAAAGCACTAGGAAGTGGTGAAGGGCGGGCGTTTTGGACTGTCTTATGTGATTTTGATGTTATAAAAGTGCTAATTCACAGCCTAGTTTGAATAAATGACTTAGTAACTGTTATAATTATAACTATTCGATTAAATACGGAATTACGGTGCGTAGTAGGTACTCGCAACCGGCGTGCGTGTATGACCTGCATTGCGATTCTGTAACCATCTCACCGTGAAAACTTAGGTGAAGTGAGCGTTGAGTGAGCTGTCAGTGTAGTCCCACTGATGCTAGGGATTGACCAAGCATTACATTTACAATCATAATCGAGATTTTAATTATATTTTTTTATGTTATTTCTGTTGATCATTCTATATAATTTCAAAGCTAGTATTTAAGTGTCTAAATATTATTATTTAGAGTTTTATTTTATAAAACAGCAACACAGAAAGGCAATTTTGTTTCTTTTTAAATGAAAATTAAAGAAGACGGTAAGCCAACTTTGATTTTCATTTTGACCTCACTTTCGGCTTTAGCAAACTCAAAAACCATGAAAACGACAACAATAGTCATATTAAACAATAGGTTATTATCAAACAATGCCCATGCGCATTTTCTTTAGTAGCTAGTTTAGGAAAAAAAACTTATTTGAGTTTCTTACTGATTTCCTGTTTTGCTGTTTTATTTAAAAAACCCGTAAACAGTAATGCCACTTAAATACTAGCTTTGAAATAATATAAAATGAAAAACAAAACTAACATTAAAAAAATATAATTAAAATCTCGATTATGATTGTAAATGTAATGTTTGGTCAATCCCTAGCATCAGTGGGATGACACTGACAGCTCACTCCACGCTCACTTCACCTAAGTGTTCACTTCACGGTGAGATTTTTACAGAATCGACCGGCAGATGTATGGACGTAAACGAACTAAAAGGAGTATGTAAGGATCGTAGCAGGTGGCGTTCTATTGTTTCTGCCTACCCCCATGGGAAGAAGGCGCGAGTTTTTGTATGTATGTAAATACGGAATTACGTAACACCATGCTACTTTAGGTATTCATATTTTCGCCTTAACTTTTCATGTCTTTTTATTGAATTTTTTACTTGAGAAATGCATGCAGATTTCTGTATTTTAAGTACCTAAGTCAAATATTAATGTTCTAAACACATCGGCCTTCTGGAATAAATTCTCTTAGTGATGGTAGAAGTCGCATCAAATTCCGTTGCGTAATTTAAAGGAACAACGTAGTCACTCACACAGGCAGACACGAAAAGCGACTTTAATTTATAATTTAGATAAACCATTTATTCAGTGCACACAAAAGACGTAGCACAATACACAAAAGCACAATTAAATTATAACAAATTACATGAATATAAAAACAACGTGCCAAAAAAAAAAATTCAAACATATAATTAAAGAAATCATTGAAGAAATTCAAGAATAGATTCAAGAAATTTGTCATTATCATCATCTGTCTAGCCTTTCCCAACTATTTTTGGGGTCGGCTTCCAGTCTAACCGGATGCAGCTGAATACCAGTATTTACGTGGAGCCACTGCCTATCTGACCTCCACAACCCAGTTACTGGGTAACACACCCCTTGGTAAGACTGACTGCCAGACTTTCGGGCTTCTGACGACACGTAACGACTGTCAAAGGTCCACAAATGACAGCCGGGACCAAAAGCTTAACGTGCTTTCCGAGGTACGGTGGGGTCTTGGTATGTAAAGATGGTCACCCATCCACGGACTGACCGCGGCAAGTGTAGCTTAACCTGATCGATAGACCCGAGCGGCCGTTATTACTTAGCCACGTGCCCCTCCGTAATAGAGTAATTTGTATAGATGTATATTAAGGAATGGCGTTGACCACGTGTGTTATTGTTGTAATAACCATGTTTAAAAGAAAAACCTCTCATTGGTGCTTTTCACCACCTCTGAATAAGTTTGGGCAATTTATCCGACAGTTTTTTGTTACCAATTTGGACAGAAATAAATATCCATACGCTGTTGCATATTCAGTATGTTTAATATTATGCTAGTTGCTAGTTCGACTGCAATGTGCATGTTTTGATCAGCTGGAGCTTTTAATATCTTGAAACAAGTCACATCTTGGCCCTAAGTCTTTAGTAGCTAAATGCTGAGCTTGGAGAGTTTGCTGGATAGAGTTATAATACAAACCTATATCTGCCGCCAAGCAGCTGGTTGAAGGATGCTGGTGACTCTGAGGTAAAGCCTAGAAATCTCATGTGCCTATCAGAGATTTTTGAACTTTATCTCTCCGAGTTACAATCGCAACGCATCAACTTGTAGACGTCATCTGCCTGGTAAGTATTGCAGTAGATCTTAATAGATAGAGGCATAGAATCGTGCTTACAGCTTAATATCTTGTGGCATACAAACGCATCTGCGTTTGTGCAAGAGAATTAGGTATTACTGGCCCTAACAGCTTTTGAGCCTTGAATTACTCGAATTCTAGAAAAAAATAATCATATACCCGAATAAAAATTATCCGGGATATCGTCCATCCGTATTCCTAATATATTAAAAATCCGAGGAGCCGTTTTTTTTTACTAAAGCTCCGAACATCTCTACAAAGCGAGAACGAGAGAGATACGGAACCATTTTATTTTACAATTTTTCCAGCTTGACCATATTTTTTTTACGATAGCTATAAATTGAAAAAGGTGCTTTAAAAAGTAAATAACTGCGTCGTGGACAAGCGATCTTTTAGTCGGGTTTGGTCATGGCTGGCATTTCCTACGTAACAAACAGCAAGTAGCATTAAAGGTACAGTAGGCACGTCTGTGGTAACAAAACCAGTGTAAGCTGGCCTCCCATTCTATTGAAACTCCGTACTACGCTAGGCGAGCTAAAGGTGAAAGTGATACCACCGACGTGCGATCAACTGTATACGTGATATCAGGTGCAAAGCCTTCCGGGTAGTGTCCTGTTAAGGGCATACAAAATAAGGTTTATTTTTGTATGAGCTTTTTCATTAAAGTCTGGGCTCCGGTCCGTCCGGGCCTTCAGTGTTTCGCAGTATGTTCAGACGGGCACACAGCTTAGACGCCCGGAGCTTCGGAGCTTGGGAGGCCTTGCTCTTTATACACAGGGTGGCAGCACAAGCACATATTACTAAATAGTTACTACGTAAACTTAAGTCACAATTGGATGTAGTTGCACGAAAAGGATCCAATCCACTCAAAGTCACTTTAGAGATATTGACGTTTGAAGTTTGGTAGATAGGTATTTCTTCATTAGTATCCATTTTAAAATTAATTATAATTATGATGTTGTGTGTGGAATAATTAAACATTTTATTGTTAATAGTTCAAGCGTAGTATTGTAGTTTCCGAGGTATATATAAATTTATATGGTTGGATCCTTTTTGTTAAATTAAAGTTTCCGTAATGTATGCTCTAGTCTTTTGGATGTGCTATGCTAATGTTCTGAGGCTGATAAAAAGTGATATACATTTGTTTTTGCTTGGATCTTTTTCCCTGGCCGATAGTATTGAAATTTAGCATCAGTTTGGTGTACTTAACTCATTTTTGACCATGTTGTGGATGGGATCCTTTGAGTTTAACTATGTCCAATTCTTCGTCTTGACTTGGCGCGTTAGCTACCTCAGATAAATCAATATCGATACTAGTAATTTGAATTATTACAGTTATACAATCGATTAACGCTCCAAAAGAAACATTTGGCAAGCCCACCGTGCAACCCATCCTTTCTAGAAAACATTATAGTATAGCAAGCACATTATTCATCAACTTTAATAAGGGAATTGTTTATTGACGCGTAACCTGATAGCATGGATTCAGTATTACTATACTCGTATATCATAATTATTTCTATAAACAATGCTACTTCTTTTAAAACATGACGCGCTGTCAGCCTTTTAAGCTGATCCTCTATTATTTTCCAATCTTGTATACGAGCTGGCAGGGACATCGACGCGCAACTTGTATGGATTCAGTTTATGATTCTGAACCTCCGGCGTTGAAATTTTTTTTCGGTTATTTAAAAGAAAACTAGCTGTTCCATACATTTTGACCGCGTAGGTATTGCACTTTTCTATAAAACAACAGCTTTTTCTTTGATAACCGACGATAAATTTCAACACTAGGTCTTGAATCTTCGAAAGGGTTACCCGTGGCCTCTGGCACAGGCAACTGAAGGAATACGGGTGGGTTTTAGTCAGTAAGAGTCTGACACGCCCTCCAAGGTCTTCAATCATGTGTGTCGTGATGGTTACCGTTTGCGCGACGATGTCCCAGCCACCCTGTGTTGTGGTGATAGTTCGACTTTCAATGCTTAACGTAAGTGCCAGCTTCGATCTCGGGTTAGTCAATGTTGATGGGCTTTTCCATAATTTAGAGCGAACTTCACCAAACTTTTATACCTAGAACTAGTCTTACACTTTTCTTTTCTTTTGTTTTGTTGGTGGGAAATCATCAAATAACTTCTCCCGCTCTGTGCGGCGCGGGAGGGCGTGTCAGACTCTTACTGACTAAAACCCACCCGTGTTCCTTCAGTTGCCTGTGCCAGGGGCCACGGTAACCCTGTCGGACTTTCCCGCAACCCTGACAGAGTATAAATTTTGAACTATTTTTCTATACTAGAACTGTCAGACGTCAATTTTATTCCACGGATAAAAGACATCTGAGTTTGGTAAAATCAGCCCTTAAAGGGGTTAGTATTAAAAGGTTCGCCCCTTTTTTTTTTTTTTTTTTTCTGGGGGAAATCCTCTTGGACTACCTCCACCTGGGGAAAAGGCGGAGGGGCGTGCCGGACTCTTACCGGCTAAAACCACCCCGGATGTCTCCTCGCACGTGCGCGTGGGGCCGCGGGAATCGAAATTCTTCCGTAGCTCCACACTAGTGCTGGCCCGGTCTGTCCGGGCCTCGTCTCCTGCACGGGGTAGTGAGGTGTTTAACTACCCCGTGCATCGCCTCAGAGGCGCGCGCCGACCCCCGCGCGTGCCTTCGCCTCGGGTCCATCAAATAGGGGGCGAGGACTTCCCCAAGTCCCACGCCCCTGGACCCATTCATGGGGGCCGGAAAAGGGCGTTGTCCGCCCTTCTCCTGCGCCCGGTGTGTCTTCTGCGGCCGGGGAAGGGAGTCGAGATCTCCCTCTCCCGTTCCGCAGTTTCCTTCTGCGACATCACGTCCTCGCAGAAGGACACCACCGCGTCCCACGACTCTGCGCTACCGACCATCCTTCGCACTACGGCCGGCAGCGACAGATCGCCTTTCTTTAACTTAATTAGTGTGAGCAAGGCTATTTGATGTTGTACCTACTGTTAAATTAATTGTTCTGCCTCTGGGGACTACAAGCGTGTTTTGTTCCCATGTTTAAAATCTCCTGTACGGCTATTTTCGTAGTTGTCTACGGATCTTGATAATTATTTTTAAGGTGTGAACATTTACGAACTATTGATGACTTTAGTGTTTTGTGTACTGAACCCGACAGACAGTTACTAGTCTTAGCTTTTTTTCCTTAATATGCAAATTGTCTGGTCTCATTTCTGGGAGGAAAAAATGACAAATACCAAAGGTATATTTAAGTCGTGAATAATTTGTAATACAGCATTTAATAATGCTCTCGAAATCAGTAACTAATTACTTCTTAGTAAGATTGTCTTCCGTAATGTTATGAATGTTTTTGAATTACGTGGTACCTGTTGCGTAGGCATTTTTTTTTTTTGATAGTCATCATTGTTTTAGGCCTGCTCCTAAAATAATAGGGTCCCGATTTTCGTCTCGAATGTATTTTGTTTTTTTTTTAAACTGGGAATTAAATTATCGTGGGGACACCTCGAATTATTAGTTAAAGAAACTCCAACTCGCAGTGAGCAGTGAACGAGTACTGACCAATCACGTTTCTTTGCCGAATTAAAAACATTTGCTCTAAAGTAAAAGTGAATTTCATAGTCCATCATGTAGCCGTTGGTCCCGGCGGTCATTCATAGATCTTTTACAGTCGTTACGGGTAGTTAGACGCCCGAGAGTCTGACAACTAGTCTTACCCAGTAACTGGGTTGTGGAGGTCAGATAGGCAGTCGTTCCATGTAAAGTACTGGTATTTAGCTGCATCTGGTTAGGTTGGAAGTCGACGCCAACATAATTTGAAAAAGGCGGGTAGATGATGATGTTCATCATTAGTTATTCGGTGGTAATATCGATCAAACTACATAGAAAGTACAAATGATTGGATTTTCAAAAGCTCCCCTTTGATTTCAAACCTACAACTCTGTGCTTAAAAAATACACGTCGACTTTAGAACCTCATTCTTTTTTAAAGCGGATTCTTGAACCTCCAGACTACTTCGAAAGATTAAAGAAACAATAAAAATAAAATTATAATGTTCCAGTTCACATTTCACATGTAAAGCGGAAGACACATTTAGTACAGAACGCAAAGACGTTTAATAAAACCTGTTACTCACTGGCGATGGCGTTCACTTTCTGATGACCTTGAACTCACGATGCGCGGGCGACGACCTATGAGCGTTCTTTCGTATTTACAACCCCCTACAAAAACAGAGGTCATTTCAAGCACATATCGAGACCCCTCCGTGCCTCGGAAAGCACGTCACACCGTTGGTCCCGGCTGTCATTCGTAGACATTTGACAACCGTTACGAAGAAGTTCTTAGTCGTTAGTAAGAAGTCCGAAAGTCTGACAACCCAAGTCTTCTCGCTTATTCTGTAAATAGGATATCGGAATCACTTTTACACATCATATTAAACATGTAAAATAAACTAGATGGATTCGTCATTTCCTATCTGACTGCCCCTGAGAAGAAATGGAGAAACTCAGGGGTCAAAGTCTCTATCTAGTTCAGACATAGGTCAGATCATGTGAGGACCATGTAGATTAGTGTCTGAAATGGTCTTTTGAGGAAAGAACCACACAGATTTCAGTGGACGACGTGATTGACGAGGATTTGTGGTGGTCTACGATTACGGACAAATTTTTCCGTAATCGTGTAGCTTAGAACATAAGGATCTCAACGAATTGACGAACAAAACCAAAGACAGGAGGTTTGGGTTAGCCGCATACATATAGTACATTACTGCAGCGGCAAGCAAAAGAGGCATCGATGGACGAACGTGTAAATGTGGGCCGAGGCGAAGCCGAGGCACACATACGTAAGTCCATCAATGCCTAGTTGTGGCCAAGGCTTGTATAGTACTTTTCTCAAATAATGCGCGGAAATTAAAATACAATTACTTTTCAAAATTAATGACGAACAACGAACAACAATAATTTATCCCGCGTTAAAGTGTTCATTTGTTTTTTATTTTTTTTTATTTATAAAAAATAACGTTTACAAAAAATCTTTGCATAAGGACTTTGCCCCGCAAAACCGTTTTCACGGTTTGTCTGTGGGAACAGAACACTGTTTACACTTATGGTTTATTAGTAAATTAAACACTAGATCTATCAAAATAAATGCGTCATAATTTAAATAGCGGACAGGACGCACTGGTTGAAGGTTAGTCTTCAAACATTGCGGGTAGAGAGATATCCTGACGAAGTTTTACACGCTGCCCAACCCAACTGGATCCTTCTGCTAGCTTTTTTCTCGAAGTAGTGATAATGACTCCCAGAAATACATACTTTTTCACAACTTCGAATAGCGAACCTTTGATGTGGATTGGACTCAGCCAGACTTGGTATTCGTAAATGGCTCAAGTTTTGTCTGAATTCGTGCCGGGGCCAACCAGCCCAGCGGCTTAATTTCATTCATAGGCTGTGCAGCATCTCGTTTTAAGTACTGTGCGGCTCTGCTATAGCTACACAATACTTTGTGTACACTCTATGTACCTGACAACTACCTGCGTCATAGGCCTACTCTACGACACCGACTACGAATGTTCGCCACATCCCATTGTCGCACTGTGTCGCGCGCGCAATCCCCGTTGTGTCGCATGCATGGTGCTGTAAACTCCTTATTGGAGACAGTCCCGGAATGTGACATCTTTAATGACACACTCAGGGTGGTCATGTCAAATTGTCTCATGTTCTGTGAAAGCTATGTTTGTTAGGTAAACAAGTTGTAAGTTTTTATCATTTTATTCGATTTTATTTTATTTTCTCTTTTTAAAGTTATTGATAAGTATGTTTGATCTCAGACTTGTTACTTATTTGTTTTTGTAACATGTTTTTGTTTATGTAATATGCTTAGTTATATGTTCAGTTTTGCCTATTAATTACTGTCATTGGCGCAAGCCGTTATAATTAATTATGAATAATTTTTTTTTAAAAAAGACTGTCATCGGTAGAGCGATGATTTAATGATATACGAGTAACTATAAGTCATTGTAATACCCTTAAACATTATGAAATGCAAATAAAGATATGAATATGTACTCGCCGTACACCTTGATGGTACAGTCCAGTGTCTTGAAGGCAACAGATTGATAAACAATTTTGGGGGTCTCGCATTCCTCTATATCACACCTCTGGGTGTGGTTTTGTTCTGGATCTGAAGAGCCAATGTGGCAGCGTCAAATTACATCATTGCAAGGTAGCCAGAACTCCCATAATTCGATGGAGTCTTTCTATATAATAGTACTCGTAGTCCACAAACGCCATACGCAGCGGAAGTGTACTCTTCAGCTTCTGTTCAATTTTCCGATAAGTATGAATGGGGTCCACGGTACTGATGCCTTTTCGAAACCCTGGTTTTTCGGGTGACCTGTCACAAGTCTCCTGGCGAGACGGTTTGTGATCACTCTCGAGAACACCTACTTTCAACACGTGGCTGAGAAACGAGATGGGTCTATAGTTCTTCAGCAAGATTTCATCATATTTTGGCCATCCGGCCGGAAAACGGCGATGCAGGCTTGTCCGGTATGGTTTTAAAATATTGTTCACAATATAATCGCACTGACTTAACCGCTTACGGTAAATCGTCTGGGCTCGTTATGTTGATGATATAAAAAATATCGTTTTAGTGCTTTGATACGCACACACGTTTAACGCTGACGCAATAAGGTGCACACCTCCAGTCGACTTATGAATCAAAGAAAACAACATATTGTATAAAATTACTATTTCATTTATTCACACATCCTCGCCTCTGTTAGCCTGCATTTTTTATATAATTTATTTACAAAATCCAAAACGTTGACTATTATTTTTTTGCTATCTAAATTTTTATCACAGTTTACCATGCCTGTCCGTGGAGTCCATGAGCGTAAGCAACGGGGGCGGCGTGGGCAACACCGTAGGGGGCAGCGTGGGCAAGGGCCAGGGGAGCGTGCACCACGGGGGCGGGGTGGGACTGGGAGAGAGACTGGCTAACGACGGACTGGCTGGAAGCGTAGGCAGGCGCGGAGTATGCGAGTGCGGGGCCAACACCGTGAGCGGCGTATCCATGGGCACCATAGACGGCGGGGGCGGCGGCGACCACGGATGCGTGACCAACCAGCTGCTTAGCGAGCACGGGGGCGACGCCAGCGGCAGCACCGTCCAACTGAGCCTCAGCGGTCTTCACAGCGTCGACCGCTTGCCAAGAGTGGTCTACAGCGGCGTTGACGGCCTGTCCGTGGAGCTCGGAGGCCTGGTCGTGGTATTCGCGGGCGGCGTCGGAGGCGGCGCGGACATGGTCGGAAACTTCAACATGGGCGTCGATGGCGGCACCCTGGATATCTCCGGGGGAGATGGTGGGGAGGGCGGGTGCGGCGTGGGCAATGGCAACCGGGGCGTGGGCCACGGCCAGCGGTGCGGCGTGAGCCACGGCGTACGGAGCCGCGTGGGCTACCGCGAGACCGGCATGACCGATGAGGCCATGGCCGTAGGGTGCTCCAAAGGGTGCTCCCAACAGACCGGAGTGCGCGGCTGCGGCGCAGGCGAGGACGGCGGCGACAATCTGTAAAAGAATACCGATTAAAACATCGATTATATCACAAACTATCCCTATATCGATATGTCGAATCACGTCACTAATCACAACACTGTAACACGCAAAATCTAATTTTAGATTTGGAATAATATTAATTGCTAAATCACTCAAGAGTTTTAAGTAATTAAACTCAAGTTTTAACCCACCAGAAATCTCATCGTGCACTTCTGTGTTGGACTGCTCGAAAGCTACTGACTGCTCTCGATAAGTCGCCGCGAGTTTTTATACCATTGCCAGTTGCTTGAGCTCTATACGTAAAAAAAAGTAAGTGGTCTGTATTCAAGGGCGGGCAGGGTGAATAGGAAGGATGTGTGAACTTTATACCCTGTTCCTCATACCTCTCTAGCAATATTAACTTAGCTTTCTCGCGAGTGTTGACTAGGTCCTGCGTATAGGTTTAAGAAATTTCTCAGTAGTGTCCCAGATTCTGGATTTGTACCAGGTTAATGGCAATAGGCTCGCTTCTTATTGTATGGTGTTTGTTACTGGTGAAATGAGATTTTAGGTAGGATTTTACCTCTATATAGAAATATTCGTTCATAAAAAACGGGCGCGGTCGGGGGACCCCCGTCAGAATGAAAGTTCCTTACGCGATACTCGCACGCAGACACACTCGTATATAGTAAAAAGAGACGGAGAGAGAGAGAGAGAAATAAAATAAAATTAAACTAAATAAAACTAGGTAATACAAAAAAGCGGCCGAGTGCGAATCGGACTCGCCCATGAAGGGTTCCGTAGCAGCAAGTAAATGTTTTATTTTTATATTTGAGTTGATTGAATGAAAGGTAAATTGCGGTAAAAACTACTCACTATATCTCGTTCAAACTAATTTTCGGTGGAAGTTTATATGTAATGTACATCATATATTTTTTTTACTTTTATCATTCTCTTATTTTAGAAGTTACAGGGGGGGACGGGACACATTTTACAACTATGGAAGTGTCTCTCGCGCAAACTATTCAGTTTAGAAAAAAAATATATTAGAAATCTCAATATCATTTTTGAAGACCTATCCATAGATACCCCACACGTATGGGTTTGATGAAAAAATGTTTTTGAGTTTCAGATCTAACTAAGGGAACCCCCAAAATGGAATTTTGTTTTTTTTTCTATTTTTGTGTGAAAATCTTTATGCGGTTCACAGAATACATCTACTTACCAAGTTTCAACAACATAGTTCTTATAGTTTCGAAAAAACTGGCTGTGACATACGGACGGACAGACAGACATGACGAATCCATAAGGGTTCCGTTTTTTGCCATTTGGCTACGGAACCCTAAAAATGGGTAGTATGTAGCCTTCATTGACTCACCCAGTGAGATATTCAGGGCTAAGAAACTCAATTTTCGCAATTTGCCTAAACCGTCAAAATAGAGGTCGATCCGATCACTGCAACCGTTCACAACCCTGCAAAACCTCGCGTAGGGAGAATTTGCACCCAGAACCGTTGTTCTCTGCGGAGGGCAGAGTGGCGTTATAGGACTGCGAGATATTCTTGAGGGGGCATGGAATTTAAAATTATTTAAAATTTGCGGACAGTCGATTTTGTGGGCCATAACTTTGCACACAAACATCGCGTCAATCAGACTTGGATGTTTGTCCAGAGAAGCCATATTAAAATGTTTGAACCTATCACTATATTTACGTATTTTCTTGAACAAACCGCTAGCATAGGCCAGTTGCCCCAGAAAACGTTTATGTACACGTTCAAGGCTCAATGAGTGAGTAGCATAGTGTGGCCGCCAGACCACGCTACAATACTCTAATGCGCTTCGAATCAAACAAATATAAAGGACAATTTTTGTCTTGCAGCTTTTAAATTGTTTTGTGTTTCTGACAACAAGACCCAGGATTTTGGAAGACATTTTCACTGTATTATCTATATGAGGGATAAAGTTAATTTCCGATCAAACATCATGTTATTGTGTTCAATTCCTTTATTTTTTCTCCGTCAATATAATTATCCTGGTCAATGACGTGATGCTTCCTGGTAAATTTTATGTGATAACATTTGCTACGATTTAGGAGCATCTGGTTATAATATCTCTATCATCTGGATATACTAGTAAATGAAACACTAGATCTGTCAAAATAAATGCTTTCTGGTTTATTGCGACGTATTTATATGAGCGTCATAATTTAAATAGCGGGCAGGACGCACCGGTTGAAGGTTAGTCTTCAAACCTTGCGGGCGAAAAGATAACCTGACGAAGTTTTACACGCTGCCCAACCCAACTGGATCCTTCTGCTAGTTTTTTTCTCGAAGTAGTGATGATGACTCCCAGAACTACATACTTCTTCACAACTTCGAATAGCGATCCTTCGATGTGGACTGGACTCAGCAAGACTTGGTATTCGTAAATGGCTCAAGTTTTGTCTGAATTCGTGCCGGGGCCAACCAGCCCAGTGGCTTAATTTCATTCATAGGCTGTGCAGCATCTGGTTTTACGTACTGTCCCAGCGACTCTTGCCATTATGACGTGGTCATCGGCAAAGTGAAGATGTGAGATGTACTCGCCGTGCACGTTGATTGTCCAGTCCAGTGTCTTGACACCTGTGCCTAGTTGGATACAACAACGCAGAGGGGTCTGGTCTTGTTATCCTGGAACTGAACAGTCAATGTGGCAGCGTCAAATTACATCATTGCTAGGTGGCCAGAACTCCCATAATTCGATGGAGTCTTTCTAATAGTAGTCGTAGTCCACAAATGCCATACGCAGCGGAAGTTCAATTTTCCGAAAAGTATGAATATGGTCCACGGTACTGATGCCTTTTCGAAAGCCTGGTTTTTCTGGTGACCTGTCACAAGTCTCCTGGCGAGACGGTTCGTGATTACTCTCGAGAACACCTACTTTCAACACGTGGCTGAGAAACGAGATGGGTCTATAGTTCTTCAGCAAGATTTCATCATCTTTTTTGGCCATCCGGCCGGGAAACGTCGATGCAGACTTGTCCGGTATGGTTTTAAAATATTGTTCACAATATAATCACACTGACTTAAAAATTTACGATAAATCGTCTGGGCTCGTTATGTTGATGATATAAAAAAAATCTTTCAGTGCTTTGATTCTAACCATCCACGCCAATAACGCTGACGCAATAAGACGATGCCGCCGCCGATAAGAAAGACACGGGTGCACACCTCCAGTCGAGATATGAATCAAAGGAAACAACATAATGTATAAAATTACTATTTCATTTATTCACACATCCTCGCCTCTGTTAGTCTGTATTTTTTATATAATTTATTTACAAAATCCTAAACGTTGAGTATTACTTTTTGGTATCTAAATTTTTATCACAGTTTACCATGCCTGTCCGTGGAGTCCATGAGCGTAAGCGACGGGGGCGGCGTGGGCAACACCGTAGGGGGTAGCGTGGGCAACACCGTAGGGGGCGGCGTGGGCAAGGGCCAGGGGCGCGTGCACCACGGGGGCGGGGTGGGACTGGGAGAGAGACTGGCTAACGACGGACTGGCTCGAAGCGTAGGCAGGCGCGGAGTACGCGAGCGCGGGGCCAACACCGTGAGCGGCGTAACCATGGGCACCATAGACGGCGGGGGCGGCGGCGACTACGGGAGCGTGACCAACCAGCTGCTTAGCGAGCACGGGGGCGACGCCAGCGGCAGCACCGTCCAACTGAGCCTCAGCGGTCTTCACAGCGTCGACCGCTTGCCAAGAGTGGTCTACAGCGGCGTTGACGGCCTGTCCGTGGAGCTCGGAGGCCTGGTCGTGGTATTCGCGGGCGGCGTCGGAGGCGGCGCGGACATGGTCGGAAACTTCAACATGGGCGTCGATGGCGGCACCCTGGATGTCTCCGGGGGAGATGGTGGGGAGGGCGGGTGCGGCGTGGGCAATGGCAACCGGGGCGTGGGCGACGGCCAACGGCGCGGCGTGAGCCACGGCGTACGGAGCCGCGTGAGCTACCGTGAGACCGGCATGACCGATGAGGCCATGGCCGTAGGGTGCTCCAAAGGGTGCTCCCAACAGACCGGAGTGCGCGGCTGCGGCGCTGGCGAGGACGGCGGCGACAATCTGTAAAAGAATACCGATTAAAACATCTATTATATCACAAACTATCCCTATATCGATATTTTGAATCACGTCACTAATCACAGTAATCACAACACTGTAACACGCAAAATCTAATTTTAGATTTTGAATAATATTAATTGCTAAATCACTCAAGAGTTGTAAGTAATTAAACTCAAGTTTCAACCCACCAGAAATCTCATCGTGCACTTCTGTGTTAGACTGCTCGAAAGCTACTGACTGCTCTCGATAAGTCGCCGCGAGTTTTTATACCATTGCAAGTAGCTTGAGCTCTATACGTAAAAAAAAGTAAGTGGTCTTTATTCAAGGGCGGGCAGGGTGAATAGGAAGGATGTGTGAACTTTATACCCTGTTCCTCATACCTCTCTAGCAATATTAACTTAGCTTTCTCGTGAGTGTTGACTAGGTCTAGGTATAGGTTTAAGAAAATTTTCAGTAGTATCCCAGATTCTGGATTTGTACCAGGTTAATGACAATAGGCTCGCTTCTTATTGTATTTTGTTTGTTACTGGTGAAATGAGATTTTAGGTAGGATTTTACCTCTATAAAGAAATATTCGTTCATAAAAAACGTGCGCGGTCGGGGGACGCGGGTCAGGAACGAAGTTCCTTACGCAATACTCGCACGCAAACACACTCGTATGTAGTAAAAAGAGACAGAGAGAGAGAGCGAGAGAAAGTGGGAATATAAAACCGCTCAGCCGAAATGCCTGAGATACATGAGGCTGGTTTTTCAAGCCAGGATATATTTTCGGACTCGCTGATTTAAAAAAAAAAACGTCATTTAGGTAAGTGACCCTTACGTAGGTATCCCTTCATCTGGTGGAAACAAGCTCAGGTAAGGGCCTGATTTAAGGAGTCTCTTAGGTTAAGAGACCCTTAGTAAGTTTGAGGGAACGATGGTGAAAACGGGCATAAGACAAATATACAGGGTTACTTTCGCATTTATAAATACTAAGTATAGATGTAAACGTTAATTAAAACGATGACCTTCAACTAAGAATGAGTGGGCGATGACCTTTAGGTTACCACCGACTACTTGACTGGACATATCGTTCGAATGCTCCCTGGCGCGGGGCAAAGGAGACAGGGCTGTCAGGGTCGACCTCGGCGATGGAGGCCACACATGTATTTACAGGGCAGACAAGATCTGAATTGGCACTAGACGGAGAAAGGGTGATATCTTTGCCTAGTATTAGGAACTTTGCGGAAAAAAGTTGAATTGAAGACTGAATAAATATGATATTTGTTAAATGAAAACGTTCAATAACACAGGCTTATCTAATGATGCTCATTTTTTATGACGTTGAACTTACGATGCGCCACCCGACATGGCGACGACCTTGAAGTAATCTTTGTAATTTTTCTCTGACTCTTCAAACTCATCATCCTGTCCTGGTCTGGCTAGAAAACTGACCTTTGCGACTGCAGTTCTTCAGATTTATTTTAGAAACAGTGTGTTCGTTTGTTCTGAAATTATGACATGAGCATTAAGTGTGACATGAGCATTCACAAAAGAAGAAAAAAAAACAAATCCAAAACGAAATCGCAGACAACAGCTACTTTAGAATCATGACGATTTTTACGTCAAAACCAAACCGTTCTTACTTTCCGTTGATCTTGAACTGTAAAGATGCGCGGGCGCCGACCTCTACGGACGATGATCTTGTGATGTAATAAGATGTTATGCTTATATGTGTGTGTAATGTGATGCGCATGAGTCTTATGACGTTTGAGATTGATGATCGTGACGTATGGTATGTTCGATGTTGTAATGTGTTGTTTGTGTACACGTACTTATGTCGATGTCTTGTTTGATGATAAATTTTATGTAAAAGGTATATAGGCTTTTATTATTAAGCGACCCTTGAGTAGATGAGTGGTCAGGTGTTGCCGTGCACCATGTAGCTGGAAGGGCGACTTGATTTTCTCTAAAATTTTGCAAAGGTCAAAGGAGGTGAATTGTACTGGCCTTTAAGCGGAATTAGGCATTAGGCGTTTATTCAGAGATCGGAGATATCGTAATGAGTTTTCGTCGCAAGGAGTTTAATAACTTACCCTGCTAATATTACTGAATTTGAAATGGTTGCGAGCATGGTCTTTAGTTCAACACACATCACATAATACTAATGCTTCTGTCTTTTATATTGAATGAGTCAATTACAGCAAGTATCAAATTGTTTTTGGCTTGAAGTATGTGCTGTGTAAGAGACCATAAGCCACCAAGTTTGCCTAGCAATTTTAGCAACGCAACGTGCTTTTGTATTGTTTGTAGAAGCTATTCGCTCAGGCGTTTAAGATCAGCTTGAAACTCAAGCATCATTGCAATGCAAGTAGAGCAGGCGCTTATGTTTTTTTAATTATTTTAGTTTTCGCGTAAATGTTAAATTAAATGTCTATCTGGTAGTGGGGCTTGTGGCTTAGTAATAACAGCCGCACGGTCGATTAGGTTAAGCTACGCCTGCCGCGGTTATTCCGTGGATGGGTGACCATCTTTACATACCAAGACCCCTCCGTGCCTCAGAAAGCACGTTAAGCCGTTGGTCCCGGCTGTCATTCGTGGATCTTTGACAGACGTTACCGGTCGTTAGAAGCCCGAAAGTCTGACAAACAGTCTTACCAAGGGGTATCGTATTACGCAGTAACCGAGTTGTGGAGGTCAGAGAGGCAGTCGCTCCATGTAAAAAACAGGTATCCAGCAGCATCCGGTTAGACTGGAAGACGACCCTAACATTGAAGGGAAAAGTATAGGCAAATGATGATCATTTTATAACACATAGATAACTACATATACCCAGTGTCTCCTGTGAAACTCCTGTCTTAGTAAACGTCTTAGGGCTGATTTTTCAATAGTGAGATAACTTTTAACTGAAGAATAAATATTGGGGTTTGACAGCTTTTGTATGAAACATATGTCAAACTGGCAGATTTATTCTTCAGTTAAAAGTTATCCGACTATTGAAAATCAGCCCTTAAGTAAATAAATAAACAGATGCAAAAAGGTCTGCATGCTTTTTAAATAAGGTACATTTATACTATTGGCTTGTCTAAACTAATATTATAAAGAGAAAAGATAAGGTTTTTTGTATGTTTGTTTGTTACGCTTTCACACTAAAACAACTCAATGGATTTGGATGAAAGTTGGCACATAGGTAGACCATGAGCTGAATTAGGACATGGCTACTTTTTATTCCGATATTCCCACGACATATGCGGGGGAAACCGCGTCGCTAGGTAGTCAATTATTTAATTTTTCCTACCAACCATTTTTGTCCTTCACCTAGAACATTTTGATCCATCAACCCGGAACATACTCGTAACTATGCTGCTTGAAGACATAATTAGGAACGGTGGTATTACGTCCCTAGAATAGCCCCTTTGTTATACTTTTCGCCGTTTTGTCAGCCCTCGGAACAGGAATGTTACGATACTTCAATTGTTACGATTTCATTACACTTTCTCTGCATCAGATTACAAAGAAACTGGTTCGACCGTCATTAGGATGCTGTGAGTCTCTCTGAACATTGCTCACCTACTTACAAATCTGCAAGCATACAAACTTAGCACAATGTACCCATTACAGGCTACTGCACTTAAATGATGCACTAAAATGAATGAACGATCTGCCTGTTCCTTCTTTCTACTTTTTATTAGGACCCTGATCGCCCGGATCTACAGGTTATCATAATTATAATGAGCCTAGGTCTGGCACTAAGCTCATTAATTCAGCTTGTAGTTTGGGCATTGTTTATTTATCGATTGGATCTCCAACAGAGATTACACAATTACATGCGCGATTACAAAAACAGAGACCAATACGAGTGTGCGCTTCCAATTTTAGGAGACTACATCATTCTCTTATAATCTAGGTAGGGGCAATAAGTTTGACAAGGACGAAAACATTATCATCACGTTAAGCATTAAGTTACTTGGGAAGAGAAACTAAACGATTTTTTAGTTTTTCTTGTGGAAGCGGCAAGGGTAAGTGATTTCTACCGGGGTTGCGTGAAAGTCCGAAAGGGATACCGTGGCTCCTGGCACAGGCAACTGAAGGAACACGGGTGGGTTTTAGTCAGTAAGAGTCTAGACACGCCCTCCCGCTCCGCCCAGAGCGGGAGAAGTTATTTGATGATTTCCCAACTACAAAAAAAAGTGATTTGATGTGGGGTTTATTAGCAGACAACACTACGCGTCTGCTCATTATCGTAGCTGCCGCCAGTGCTACCAGTCCCGTGCATCTCGCCATTATCGTAACTGCCGCCAGGGCTACCAGTCCCGAGCATCTCGCATAAAAAAAACTAAAGCCAAAAGTCATGGGCTGAAAAACAGCACTATTTGAACGTCAAACTGGCATAAGACAGTCCCCCAAAACGCTCGCCCTTCACCACTTCCTAGTGCTTTATATGGAAAGAAGAAGTGGCGCAACATACCCCCCAGCTGCAAAGAACTGGATTCCTTTCAATAGTTTATGCAAAGTAATTAACATTACGAAACACAAAGCATTTACTTGTCAACTAGCACACATAACAACAAAAACATTTAAAACTATACTCAAGCAGATAAAAACAGATATCAATACCTAAATAAAAGCGTCCAGGCATAAAGGGCGCGCCTACATGTGCAAAGCTAGATTAAGGGGACTACATGACCTAAACGCTAGTTTTATAATGCCTAAAAGTGTATGATCCACTGCAATAAACAAAATTAGAAAAATATATGACATTCTTCAGGATAAAGGCTAGTTAGATAATGGTGCCGATTCTCTTGTCACAAAATTCTCTAAACTAGACTAAAAATCACCAAAATTTAGTTTATTCCTGTCAAACGACGATTTCCCATTCTGAAATTGACTAAAGTGACACAACTTAACTATATTTTAGTTTGACAGCACTAAGATGGCACTGAGATTATAATTTAGTGAAAATGGCAATTTTGCTATTCTGAATTTTATGTTTTTCACCTAAAATTTTGATTGTCTTAACTAAATCTGACTATTTTTAATCGCGATTAAAAAGGTGTGGAATAAAATTAGTTGTCATGAACTAAAATTCACACCAACACCTCGACTTCAGATGCAAAAACGGTACTGTATCTTTTTTTCTTTTCTTTTGCTTATATCTCGAAAACGGTGTGTCCTATCGCAAAAATAATGAAAATTTCGACCCCCTTTGCAACCGCTAAACCTATAAAACTCAACGTGTTGGTAATATTTTTTTATATTTTCCATACAAAAAGTAAAAAATTCCATACAAAACAAGTCGAGGCCGCACATAATGCGCGCCTACGGCTCTAAAAAAAGATCACGTGGTACGGCAAACAAGTACCACGTGGAGTCGCAATAATTGTCAAATTTGATTTTAGATGTGTCAAAATTATTTTTAAATTTAGAGATTTTATTTTGCAGAATAGCGTTAAGATTCTCATAGCCAAAAGTAAGGAATTTTAGTGATAGTTTAGTTAGTTTAGTTCGGTGTACAACAGAATCGGCACCAATGTGCAACTAATTTGTGTGTGTGTACAACTAATTTGGTACGATAGAAAAAGTCACGAAGATACCCCTAAAAAATTTTTTTAACGATTAAAAACCATTATAATATACATGCAATCACTCTGTTTTTGCAGATTGTTCTTCAAGCAACATATAACGTGATAGCGTTTTAATTTTTTGGTCTAATCAATAGATTATTTGTAAATAGAGAATTGCTTCATATTTTTCAATAGATTGCCAGCTTTGTGTCATCGCGATTCTCTTTCTTTTCTATGCAGTCCGACAGTGACCGCGCATTAGCTGTTGTCAGCCCCTTAAGAGCGTTTATACCTTATGAGTGGCAACGTCGCAATTTAGTGTCATATTTCATGGTTTTCAATTTTTATCATTTAATCGGAGCTATATTTTAAAAATCTGTTTAATTAACTTTTTAGAATTACGTGAAACTGTTTAAAAAGTAAGTAACCGTAATGCTTACAGTTATTTTACAATGAAAATAACGCCCTGCAAGTTTCCAATGTACCTATTATTTGCATAAAAATAGAACTGTAAATGCAACGATTTCTTACCTTTTACACAGTTTTCACATAATTCTAAAACGTTAATTAAACAGATTTTTAAAATATAGCTCCGATTAAATGATAAAAATTGAATACCACGAAATATGACACTAAATTGCGACGTTGCCACTCATAAGGTATAAACGCGTACATATAGCTGTAACTCCGACTCAAGCGTATTCCCGCGACCTTCACCTATTCATCGGTCCACCAAATTGAATTGGATGACCAAAATAACAACCTACCTATGATACCCGTGATTAGAAAGACACGTCAAGCCCGGCTGTCATTCGTTGATCTTTGTCAGTCGTAACGGGTAGTCATAAGCACGGAAGTCTGACAATCAATCTTACCATGGTATTACCCAGTAACTGGATAGTGGAGGTCAGATAGGCAGTCGCTCCATGTAAAGTACCGGTATTCAGCTGCATCCGGTCAAATGATAATTGATTTGATTAGTGTAAGTAGGTTTATACAAACACTTTTTTAAGACAATCATATTTTAAAACTTTGACTAGTAAACGTTAGACTGGAAGCTGACTCCAACATAGCTGGGCAGGTGACCTATAATAACAGACTGCGGTTACAAAATGATCTCATAGGAGTAAAAACTAAATATATTTTCAAATGTTAAGTAAATAGTATTCCAGTTTGATTGTTGGCGTAACAATCCAATATGGCCGCCGTAATATCTAGGATATAGTGAGGCAGACTAGGCTAGAATGTAGGTAAAGACGTGATCAGATTGTGTTAGTAGTTTGAACTTAACTTTAGACTATTCTACAAATTTATATTTTATGCTGTAAGACTGGATTGGGTACGGCCTACTGTTGTACTGTCACAAGGATCTTGGCGTTTGAATGTTGTTGGTGATGGCGGCGGCGGCGTCAGTTCCAATTTTCGTCACGCACCAAAAAAGAAAGAACCATTTTTCTTTCTCAAACTAAATTCTTACATACTCGAAATAACTGTAGTTGTGAGCTAGAGAGTAGATTTTACTTTCCTAAACACCTCCATGTGAACGTCTTAGTTGCGGGGAATCTGCCTTTCCTTTCAAATCTATCTTGCAAACAGTTTTGAGTCGAACTCACTGGGGGTGACATTAAGTTACCTAAATGTATCTGCAATCACTTTAACCGACAATATAGTGGGCTATTATTGGTATTGATGACACAAAGTGGAGTTAATTATTTGAAGAACGGTTACATATCCAATACTGAAACGCTACATAACGTAATAGGTCAGGGAACAAGTTTTTTTCTTATTTTATAGGTACAAAGTTGCAGTTTAATCTCTTTGGTGGAACTGTTTGTATCTAGCTGGCAATGACATTTGTAAAAGTAAACACGATTTCCCGCCATTTTTCAATTGTTTTTCTCTCCGTCAAAAAGAGTGAATCTAACGAAGAAATTCGATACATTTAATACAATAAAGGGAAAAATGCGACACAAGCCGCAATGGAATATGTGACGTTGACGGACTTAACGCAGCGTTAATAAGAGTAGCACAAAGTTGGTTCAAGCGTTTTCAGTTCCGGGAATTTTGATGTTAAAGATGCAGCTCGCTCTGGTCGCCCTGTTACGGATAAAGTCGATGGAATTTTGAAAACGTGGAGCAAGATCGGCATATAAGTGGTTACGACATAGCTGAAGAGTTAGGGGTTAACCACATTACAGTTTTGAGCCATTTGAAATGATAAAAATGATAAATGATTTTATTTCTGTAAGTAGGTTTGTACAAACACTTTAACACATCAATCATATTTTAAAAACTAGATGAATTCGGCGTTTCCTATCTGACTACTCTGAGAAGAAAGGCCGAAACGAACTCAGAGGTCACAGTCTCTTTTAAAGTCCAGACATATTCTTGGTTAGATCATGCGAAGACCATGTAGGTTGGTGTCTGAAACGGTCTTTTGAGGAAAAACCATACAGATTGAGCGGACCTGTCCAGTCAGTGCACGCATATTTTGTCAGTAACCGTGCAGCTCAACTCAGAACTTAAGGAGCACAACGATTCGACGGCCACACGAGCTCTTATTCTTGAATTTGTATATATAAAATACGAAAGAACTCTTCCCCGACCTAATAATAATGCATCAAACAACCTTAGATATATTAGGATATCCCCGAGACAATACAAGCTTAGATATAATCAACAAAGAGATATGTAGACAAGAAGTTAACGCCTTTGTATTATGCAGGCAATGCCCATTGTTGTCGCGTGCGTAAAAACTGTTCATGTTTTAAGCATATAACAAATGTCTAGTGTTGCCAAAGACTTGACTACTCAGGAACTCACCACAGGCATATCTTAAAACCTTAATTTGCAGTTGCTGGGTAAAATGGAGCTGTAGTTATGCTATTTGTAAGGGGAAGATGTCCAAAACCTATCAAATTCGGTACATTTCATCTAAGATCCATAATTCCTTAGTCGCATAAGTTTGTCGATCTGTTTATAAGGGTGTAAGTATTTAAATTAACTGGAAACATTATCAGCCATACCAGCTCTGCATTTTGTCGAGTTATTTGAACAGAAATGTATGGTTGGTCCCATGGTAAAAGTGGTCTATGATCCTGCCGTGCTAGCGATACCAGCAGTAAGTGCAATTTTCGACAAAATGAGTTATATATTGATCCCGAATCAGCGCAATGAGTTCTACCAGATGTGCTAACAGCTGTTTTAATAGCTTATCGGGGACTGGTAAATTTCGTTAAGGGTAAAGGGGGAAATAAAAAATAAAAAAAAAATGAGAAATCTTCCTTAACATCACAACAGTAAAGTTACCACGGGCTTACAAGTAAAGCTCTATCATTTAGGTTTTACTTTTACTTGAGTTATGTGCAGTAACTGTGTATTGCTGTTTTCAAAAAAAATCATTACAATTAATTTAACTTAAAAAAAGAAGTCCGGAAAACAAAGATGATTGTAACAAAAGCTTTGCGTGCCTATTACTCAAGACTATGCAAAACATACTTACACTGTAGCGCAGCAGAATGGTTTTCAGGCTATCGGTTATTTATCGCTTACACCTTGTCTATTTATTTATTTATTTTGCTTTTATAAACTATCTTGCTAACAACGCAATTCCCTCTACTCTGTCCACGTCCTTACTCTGCAGCATTTGCCATTTAGTTTAATTTATATCTATTTCGTTGCCACACTTGGACCGATTTCATAACGAATCTAATTGTTGTGGGAAGGGGCTATTTTGTTTTGAGTACCTACTCCATTTCTGGTGGAACTATTTATTTTAGTTGCTGTTACAATCAAATTAAATGTTTTTGATTTATGTAAGCAATTCAAAAGGTGAGGAAACAGTTAGAGAAATACTTATGTTGGGGTCGGCTTCCAGTCTAACCGGATGCAGCTGAATACCAGTATTTTACGTGGAGCGACTGCCTATCTGACCTCCACAACCCAGTTACTGCGGCATACGATACCGTACAATACCCCTTGGTAAGACCGGTGGTCAGACTTTGGGGGATTCTGCCTACCCGTAAAGACTCTCAAAGATTTACGAATAGCAGTTAGGAATAACGGCTTCAAGTGGAAATGAGGCATGGAGGGGTCAAATATGTAATTGATACCAAGGCAAGCGAGTGTTATTATTTAGTCACGATCCCCTCAATATTTAGGGAATCGTTAGAGAAATGCCAGCTATGTATAGAAAACAATTTCATTGTGGCGAAGACATGATTTTTTCTTAGTATTTTTTCTTTGTCTGTGGTTTTACTGGGCGGTTTTTCTATCGTCTTTTGATTGTATTTAGGGAATAACTTTAGATTTTTAAGAGCTTCACTAATTAATAAACAGAGAACTTTGTTCAAATCTATAATATCTCAGTTTTTTTTTAAAGTTTTAATGTGCTCTCAGATGAACCTTGAAAAGCTATTGCCCTTTGTTATGTTTGGTCCACATTATTTTAGATTTTTTGCTCAAAAGTCATAATGCTCTCTAGAATTCAATCTAATAAATCCTTCATTATGGAGGTGTTAGATCTCGACCTTGTTATAATATTATTTAAATGACTGACCATGTTCTTATCCTTTGTCCTCACTCTGATATTTTTTCCACAAAATATCTCTAAGCAAGTCTACGTCGTATCTTGTAAAAAACAACAAATATATGCTAGAACGTATATAATTAATTTAACGCGGTAACTTATATAGAACCGGAAGTTGAAAATAAGCATATAACCTTGACTACTTTTCGATAACTTATAAAAAGCTAACCATGCATTTAGAATGAGGCGTGGCGACTATAAAAACCTTTTTGTGTTATTAAAAAGTTATTATTGACATTATTGGCGGTCAGGAAGTCGCCTTTGCCTTTTTGTGTTTTACTGGCGAAGGTATTAGATTATCCTGCCTATGAGTAATGAAAATGTCTTTGTGTATAGGGTTGGGTTATAAAATTGTATCAAAAATATCGATGTTTTTTACTTATATAAACATATTTATAAATTGAGTCATTGAATGTTAGTGTGCTAAGGTCGACGGCTTAAAAATTGAACTTGACATTTTCAATCGAATAATAGCTACGAGATTATCTTGTATTTGTTTTAAATAATCGAAGTAACTACCGATTCGATTCGATTTTATTGTTCGAAATCATTCTTGATTTGCCAAGTCAATGCTCTTGAGTGTTGTTGGAGGTAATAAATATGTAGGTATGTATGTAATGTGTCGAGATATGAATCAAAGAAAACAACATAATGTATAAAATTACTATTTCATTTATTCACACATCCTCGCCTCTGTTAGCCTGTATTTTTTATATAATTTATTTACAAAATCCAAAACGTTGAGTATTACTTTTTGGTATCTAAATTTTTATCACAGTTTACCATGCGTGTCCGTGGAGTCCATGAGCGTAAGCGACGGGGGCGCCGTGGGCAACACCGTAGGGGGCAGCGTGGGCAACACCGTAGGGGGCAGCGTGGGCAACACCGTAAGGGGCAGCGTGGGCAATGGCAAGGGGCGCGTGCACCACGGGGGCAGGGTGGGACTGGGAGAGAGATTGGCTAACGACGGTCTGGCTGGAAGCATAGGCAGGCGCGGAGTACGCGAGCGCGGGGCCAACACCATGAGCGGCGTAACCATGGGCGCCATATACGGCGGGAGCGGCGGCGACCACGGGAGCGTGACCAACCAGCTGCTTAGCGAGCACGGGGGCGACGCCAGCGGCGGCACCGTCCAACTGAGCCTCAGCGGTCTTCACAGCGTCGACCGCTTGCCAAGAGTGGTCTACAGCGGCGTTGACGGCCTGTCCGTGGAGCTCGGAGGCCTGGTCGTGGTATTCGCGGGCGGCGTCGGAGGCGGCGCGGACATGGTCGGAAGCTTCAACATGGGCGTCAATGGCGGCACCCTGGATGTCTCCGGGGGAGATGGTGGGGAGAGCGGGGGCGGCGTGAGCCACGGCCAACGGCGCGGCGTGAGCCACGGCGTACGGAGCCGCGTGGGCTACCGCAAGACCGGCATGACCGATGAGGCCATGACCATAGGGTGCTCCATAAGGTGCTCCCAGCAGACCGGAGGGCGCGGCTGCGGCGCAGGCGAGGACGGCGGCGACAATCTGTGAAAGAATACCGATTAAAACATCGATTATATCACAAGCGATCCCTATATCGATATGTCGAATCACATCACTAAACACAACACTGTAACACGCAAACACTAATTTTAAATTTGGAATATTATTAATTGCTAAAGCACTAAAGAGTTGTTAGTAAGGAAACTCAAGTTTCAACCCACCAGAACTCTCATCGTGCACTTCTGTGTTAGACTGCTCGAAGGCTACTGACTGCTCTCGATTGGTCGCCGCGAGTTTTTATACCATTGCACGTTGCTTGAGCTCTATACGTAAAAAAGTAAGTGGTCTGTATTCAAGGGCGGGAAGGGTGAATAGGAAGCGTGAAACATTTTTGACTGATAGATTCGTATGTCGAGGAAATGGCCGGCAACTTTTTTAAATTGGAACGGCGAAGGTGCATTCGTTTTAATTTGAATAATGTCAACGTTCAATTTGGAATTTAAATAATGGTAATATCTTTTTTATGATGTACTGATATTTTAGTATGTTATTTTGCCTTTGGAAATATGTTGGTTGGTATTTAAAATGTCGTTTGTAACCAACATAACTAAACTATATTAGTTATTGAACTGAGCTGAACTTTCAAATGGCAGGACGAACGATTAACTAATTTTCATATCAATTTGAATGGGGTATCATTTAAGCTATTACCAATTTAATTAGTTTTGTGTTTCTTAAATAATAGGGTTTGTCCTCCAAATAGTAGATCTGTCACCAAAATGTAGTCACCAAACAATGCAAAATCAGTTCCACAATAAATCACCTAAAATCCTGAGATATCAACCTGAGAACAATTTTTGTTTATCTGAGAACGAAAATATTTCGTGGCGATAGATCTATTTATTAGGTGATACAACTTGATGACAAATATAAATTTTGGTGATAGAAAATATAGTTCCCATTTGAATGTCAATAGATTGCCCTCGTCAATTATATCTTTCAACTATGCGTTCTAATTTAATAATATTTCTTGCTTAGTTTTGGAAATTACATTTAAAAGTTCTCTAGAAACTTATTACGCAATATTAAGCAATTTTTTATTCTTGGTTTGAGAAGTTTTGCCTGCAAAATGACAGAGCAATGCTTTAAAACTTTTGATAACCTCAATCTGAAACTCAAAGCAGTTATTTCAAATAAACCTTTTTGAATTGTCAAGCAGTCGGTCAGACAGAAAGATGAAGCTAGTGGCCCATTCGAAAGGGTGGTAGTCCTATGGAGATGAACAATCAAGAAACTTTAGTGAAGCACAACTTTCGTAAAAATTTTATAGCCGTGAAAAGTAAAAGGACCTATTTTCTTCAAAGTTGTAAGCTAAGCTGAAATACCATAAAGATATCCGTTTCCATTGCACTGTCTCTCCTAAATACAGCAGTGCGATTCTGTAACCATCTCACCGTGAAAACTTAGGTGAAGTGAGCGTGGAGTGAGCTGTCACTATCGTCCCACAGATGCTAGGGATTGACCAAACATTACATTTACAATCATAATCGAGATTTTAATAATATTTTTTATGCAAATTCGATTAATAATTTTATATTATTTCAAAGCCTGTATTTAAGCGTCTAAAAAGAAAAACAACATTGTGTTTCTAACTGCATTTCTGTTTTGCTATACTTATTTTAAAACCCCGAAAATAGTAATGTTTAGCCACTTAAATACATACTAGCTTTGAAATAGTATAAATGATCAATAGATTTTGGTTAAAAAATATTATTAAAATCTCGATTATGATTGTAAATGTAACGTTGGTCAATCCCTAGCATCAGTGGGATGACACTGACAGTTCACTCCACGCAAGTTTTCACGGTGAGTTTTTTACAGAATCGACCGGCTGGTCACGTGTCCTGACGCGAGTTTATCATTTTCTACCCATCACAAAAAAACTCCCTCCGTCTTACGAATTTTCGATCAGGTCACGTGTCCTGACGCGATCTCCGTCTTACGAATTTTCGATCAGTATGTCGATTCTGTAAAAATGTGACCGTGAAGTGAACACTTAGGTGAAGTGAGCGTGGAGTGAGCTGCCAGTAAAAAAACCCCTAAATAGTCATTTTTAGCCACTTAAATACTAGCTTTGAAATAATATAAAATGATCAACAGAACTAACATTAGAAAACATAATTAAAATCTCGATTATGATTGTCAGTGTAATGCTTGGTCAATCCCTAGCATCAGTGGGACTACACTGGCAGCTCACTCCACGCTCACTTCACCTAAGTTTTCACGGTGAGATGGTTACAGAATCGCAATGCTGATCACTCTGTGAGCTAGCAGAGCAGTTTCGCTCAATTTAAAATGAAAATCGTGTTTTTACCTTGTTATTAATAATGCATACTTTGTAAGTCCTACATGTACTACAAAACCTTTTTGTACCTAAATACATTATTATTTATTATTCCATTGCGGATTTGACTTTGATTACTATAATAGGAACGCGCTCAAACTACACATAAGAAAAAATATGAAACCGTCAATTGTAATTTCCATAGCGGCTCTGTTTCGTTTGATGTAACACCTAATTACAATTTGCTTGTTTTTAGTTCATTGCCATGAGCTTTAATTAACACATTTTCTCCATTTAAGATTAGGTTGTTATGTTACAGATAGTTACAAAGCAAGGTAAACTAAAAAACGGTAATAAACTGCCGATAACCATGGCCTCCTGTATCACTATGTATCGCTGTCGGCAATTCACCGACATCCGTCACCTCACACTTCAGGTCCGGTTGAGAAAACCAGCGTCAGGCACTAGTTGTGTTCCACGCGCGCCCCAAAGAGACGTCAGCATTAATGACGGGGTCCGCTAGGGCCGATGCCTGCTATGGTTGCGGGAAAGTCCGAGAGGGATACCGTGGCCCCTGGCACAGGCAACTGAAGGAACACGGGTGGGTTTTAGTCAGTAAGAGTCTGACACGCCCTCCCACTCTGCCCAGAGCGAGAGAAGTTATTTGATGTTTCCCACCCTCAAAAATAAATAAAAAATAAAGGCACTAGTTGTCTGGTATTTTTGCTAAACTGGGCCTATTTGGCGCAGCCGCGAGGCATACACTCCTGCTAATTTCTCACAACGCACTTTACAGTTTTTATTGCACTCCTCATAATGCGAAGCGGTTGAGGTAGTGCTTTACTCCCGACTTGTCAAGGTCAAGCAAGTTTGTGATCTTCAAATGCCGCTATCACAACTATATTGCACTTATACAATAATATGAGTAGATGTACATCGAGAAAAAACTTAAATTAAACTATCTTGTATTTTCTAAAAATCTTTGTGATCTTGATACTTTGAAAAAAAACGTCTCGATTAAAAAATTACGTGGACGTCCTAATGTCTGTACGCAGATTTTTTATGTAGCAACGATAACTCCCGAAAAATTGATATATCGAGACCGGGCTTTTTTTATTAAGTAGGTAGTTCCAGAATGCGGTGAACTGGTGCCGTATTTCATATCAGTAGCCTAGTTTACGTATTTTTTTTTAATGAATTTTTATTAAAATTCACACAAAAATATGTGAACTTTTCTTGCATAGGTACGTGTTGTTTTTTTTTAATATTACAATACAATTATACGATTTATTATTTTATTAAAAATAAATGAGCGTTATGACTTGGAGGCACTTGGATTTTCCAAATTTTCTTTTAAAATATTTTTTTTACGTTTATTTGTTGTGCTGTGTGCCATGTAGCTTATACTAAATACATGTATTTTCTTTCTTTCTTTCATTTCTCAACGAAACACAAAACTACCTAAACGTCGGATTAATCTAAGTACATAATATCTACGTACGTATTTAAGGTAAAGTTCACGGAACTAGCCTATAATCGTGTTCCTCTCTCTCGCTTGGCTAATATCCTGTAATACCGAACTAAAACCGGTTGTTTTAATGTATGTGTTTCTGCCTTTATTTACCAATGTATCTAATATCTATGCGGGGCAGTGTACTCTGGTTTTGGAAGTGGTCCTAGTAAATAATTTGGTCTTTCTAGATCTATGTATCTATGAATACTTACGAAATACTATATAGCATTGTACTCTAGTCTATTTGGCTTGTGTCATAGTTTGGAACCTCATAAAATGTTAGGCCATATTTAAATATATTGTAGTAATGTCGATTTTCGTGTCAAGGGGTCTACTCTCAAAGCACTAAACCGTAGTTTCGGCCAACAGTACGGGTGTTCCCTACTCTATATCAGCTACGGACATACGTTTATTTCGGGGCCCTAACTAAGAATGAATCACAACACGATTTGACAGTTGTCGTAACTCCCGATGTGTTTTTACCCGTTCGAAAATGTTAAGTAATCGGGAGTAGGGTTCATTACGAAGTATCGAACAGCTTTTGGACGGGTCGATTCGGACTAGGCCCCCAATAAGGGTCCGTCCAAAAGTAGTTGATCAGTCAAAACAAGTGTATAATTCAATTTACGAAGGGGTTAATACACATCCGGAGTAGGGATATCTGTCAAATCTTGTCAACGACCTGTCACACGACGCTACCTGAGGGGCAATTCCCGTATTTTTAAGACCGTTCGCATTCTAATCTCAGTGTCAATCTGTCAAAATTACAATCAATTCACATACATTTGTGACAGGTTTTTGACATTGATTGTCGGTGAGATGAGATTGCGACTTGAATTTGAACGTTTTTTAAGTACGAGAATTGGCCTACAGGTCTGCAGGACATTTGCGTAGGCCGTATATAAAACACACAAAACCGCCAGACAGCTATAATGTCATGTATTCAATCTAGCCTGCATGGTACTCACATTCACAGTCAGTTATCTCTTTAATGTTACTGTAAATGTTACTATGTGTTATTGTTTACATTCATTAATTATCTGAACGGTAATATTATTAGTAACGTATGCATCTAAATGGCCATTTGAAAAGCGTCAGGCGCATACAATTATAATATGGTAGTATAATGTGTTCCGAGATGAATGAATGAATTGATGATTGTGGTGGGTTTGAATGGAAGATTAAGTATGTAATTGTAATATACGCAAAGATCTGTTTTATATCGTAGAGCCCTTTAGATAATCAGCCTATAAGCCGAGAGGAGGCCTGTGTCCTAGGACACAGGCCTCCTCGGACACAGGCCTCCTCTCGGTGAGAGGGAGTGGGCCGTAATCCACCACGCGGGCCCCGTGCGGGTTGGTAGATGTCACATGTCTTTGAATTTTTTGTTCTCGGACATGCCGGTTTTCTCACGATGTTTTCCTTCACTATTTTGAGAGCAGTGGTGATGAAATTAATTACACAAAGTAAAGGTTCAAACCTACGACCTACAACTTTTAAGTCGCGGCCGTTACCACTGGGCCACCAGAGCCATTTGCGACACCTTATCTATTTCTTTTGAGCTTTAGTTTTGTACGGGCGCTGTCAGTTGGGGCTAGTCATCTCTTAGCCACCACGGCTTATTTTAATTATTTTACTATGGATTGTTTTGTTTAAATTTATATTTGCTGTACACTCAACGTGTACGTCTTATTTACATCGTTCTCACATATAATTATACATAGGTATAATTATATGTTATATATATATATTCAACATTAATGATGTAACTAATATTTATGTAACAATATAATTTAAAAGAGTGTCCATGTAGTTTCTTGCCCGTTCTTCTCCATAGGTACCTACTACGCTTTGGAATGGGCAATTAGCTTCATATTTCTGACTGACCGACCACTTGACAATTCAAAAGTACCTGTAAATGGTTTAATTGAAATAAATGCTTTGAGTTTGAGTACAATATTATTTGCCGATACGTAAACTTTTCAGTTTATATGCCTATTACGTGCCATATGTATTCTTGCTAATAAGCATAGAACGCCTCCACCTAAGACTACTAGTATTGTCCAGTTATTGAGTTGTGGAGGTTAGATGGCAGATTGTTCATCTATATTATAAAGAGAGAAGATTTTCTGTATGTTTGTTTGTTACGCTGTCATGTCCCCGTGAAACGGCTAAACAGATTGATGAAATAAGAAAGAAAAATAGATGTATTTGTCACAGAAACACTCGAATAAATACATAGAAACAAGACACTTGGGCACGGGTAGACTATGACCTGCAATAGGTCAAGGGATACTTTTTATCCCGATATTCCCACGGGATCGGGATTAATGCGGGTAAAATCGCGGGCGCAGCTAAAAAATAGTTGTATTAAGACATATCTGGTTATGATAGATACCAGAGGGGCAATTCCCGTATTTTTAAGACCGTTCGCATTCTAATCTCAGTCTCAATCTGTCAAAATTACAATCAATTTACATACATTTTTGACAGGTTTTTGACATTGTTTGTCGCTGAGATGAGATTGCGACTTGAATTTGAACGTTTTTTAAGTACGAGAATTGGCCTACTGATGTTGCCTATTATTTGTGTGTCATATACTGTGTACATCTTTTGTTTGACGCCCAAACCTGATCTGAAAACGGTCCGAATTCTGTGTTGCAATTTCCTATTAGCTTTGTGAATGCAGTTCTATAAATTGACACAGCTAGAAGTTGGAGCAAGTTATTGAAATGTTGGGCTTTCTTAGTCCATGGTAGGTTGTAAGTCTTTTTAGATTGCTGTTCATAATAATTCTCACACAAAATTAGAAAGATTCTGAACAAGGGGTATTTTGGTGACAATCATAAATAGCTTTTAATTTTGATTTTGATATTGCACGACTTGACATACCCAATACATTATCTCCACACATATAATACCAATATGTCTACATACTCAAATCGCTGTAACTGGTCAACGCAAGTAACTCATAACTAATTAGAAATATACATGTGGAAGCTTGTCATTAGGAAATGTCACTATTTATGCACGAAATTAATGATTGTTTTTAGTCTGTAAGCTTTCTTTAAATATAAATAAATAAATAATCCTCTAAAGTTGTTTGTATGTACGTCACCAGAACCCTGAAATGTCGGGAACTTAAGTCTCTTATGTCCACACTACTTCAGCACTGTACTTGCCGTAGGCAGCGAAACAGTGGCTAGAACACACATAATTCGCCAGTAATATTTAAGTCCCGGCGCAGTTAAGAGCAGCGGTGGCCCAGTGGTAACGGCCGCGACTTACGAGTTGTAGGTCGCAGGTTCGAACCCGGACAGGCGCTTTACTTTGTGTAAATTATCTCATCACCACTGCTGTCAAAACGGTGAAGGAAAACATCTTGAGGAAACCGGCATATCCTAGAACCAAAAACTTGAAGACATGTGACATCTACCAACCCGCACTGAGCCCGCGTGGTGGATTACGGCCCACTCCTTCTCATAGAGAGGAGGCCTGTGTCCCAGCAGTGAGAACGTTATAGGCTGATGATGATGTTTATGTCCCATGTAAGAAGGGTGAATTTATTGGCGATTGACTGAGCACAAATCCAGACAGGCTTCTAACGAGAATTGCCTAATGGAAAAAACAACAATTCAGTCACTTTAAAATTTATGCCGCCTCACAAAAATTATAGTGCAAGCCATGTCCAAAACCGAAGCAAATATAATTATGACTCATCTTTGCATTTGGTTTGCGCTCCACCTATCTACAAGAACCACGTGACTTTTATACAGAAGTCGGCCAAGGCAACATCGTATACGGCCTACTTATTTTTATTTTTTTGCGTTCTATAAATTATTAAGGTGATTAGATTACTTAGTGTCTTGAAATTATACAATTTTATTAAGTGTTGATGGTATTGTTTAAAAGTATTTTCAATTATTTATTTATATAAAGGCTTACTAACTCAATAGATACACAGCATTAACCTACAATCTTTGTCATAATTATAGATCTCGTATATGTCTAAATTATAGGAAAGCATGATGCATAAAACTACCAAAAATTCGAGGACATGTGACATCTACCAACCCGCACTGCGCCCGCGTGGTGGTTTACGGCCCAGTCCTTCTCACCGAGAGGAGGCCTGTGTCCCAGCAGTGGGAACATTATAGGCTGATTATGTATGATGCATGCTGAGCATGATGTTCATTTACATTTCATGTTAATTTGAAGTCGAAAGGCATGGGCTCTCCTCAGTGGAAATCTGAATAGTTTCCACCGATTTTTTTTTTCAAATCCCAAAGAACACCATTTTTCCTATATCTCTATCACGCGTTGAAGTCTTTTCTTTGCCATATACAGGTTGGCGATTTAGTCACCTTTACCAAACAACTTTCGATACGAAACTCTTATACGAATCGTGAAAAAATAACAAATTACAATACAACAGCAAACAAACTATTCCGAGGCATGTATTTGTTTTTATTTTACAATTCTGGCATGGGTTTTCTAGCGAAAGTTGTTCAGCGTGTCGTGTAAAATCTCCCCTTTGACGGACGCAGGTGACTAAATCGCCACCCTGTATACATCATAAATCATTGGTCACAAAAATCCAGAATGGCCGCTATCTACATTTATTTTATATCAATGAATGTTAACAGTAACATGACTTGCAATAAATATCTAGCATTGATCACTTTCTCCTACAATCGTGCCTTTCGAATTTGAGCCTAAATCTAGATCAGATAATTATTTAAGTGGCTATCATGCTATAATTAATATTCGTCTAATCTTATTAAATAAAAAAAGTTTGGGAATCGAATCGAGCATTAGGAATACAGTTCCGTACATATTTTCTGTTGATTGTTATAATGAACTAAAGTTCGAAATTTAAAATTGAAGTATGTCCTAGTGAGAAGTACTTCTTCTTTCGTTTTGGTACGAACTACGTAAGAATAGGTCATGACATGTCATTGACTACTACCCAGGTTGCGTGCACGTTTACTGTGGCCCCTGGCACAGGCAACTGAAGGAACACGGGTGGGTTTTAGTCATTAAGAGTCTGACACGCCCTCCCGCTCTGCCCAGAGCTGGAGAAGTTATTTGATGATTTACCACCCTCAAAAAAATAAACCATATTGCGTGCACGTAGGTATCGCGTCTTGTGGAGGCCATTGTAATCCACCTCAACAACGTATAGAAGAATCGGATGGGTAATTCTTGTAATTTTAATAACGGTCGCAGTCTAATCTCCGTCTCAAAATGTCAAATATACCTCAAATTTTCGTAGGGAAAATAATATGTACATATTTGGCAAGTTTTTGACATTGATTGTTACTGAGATGAGATTGCGATTAGATTTTGAACGTTTTTAATTACGGGAATTGAATAATTGATTGTATTCTTGGTCAACTACTTTTCTTTGGAATGTACAACTACATAACTTCATCATTCTGACCGACCGACTCTTTTAACAATTCAGAAGTACCTGTGATTGGTTTTATTGTAATAAATGTTTTGAGCATGAATTTACCTAAACAGAAATTCTTCAGTTATTGAAATTCATTTGCCAAAAATAAGAGAGCCTTACGAAAATGCAGTCTTTTAATACGGACCCTTAAAATATCACAGTACAATTACAACTAACTCTTGGAGACATAAAAAAAGGGTTCATTTATATCACCACGGATCCCAAATAAAAAGACGTACAATACTGATATATCCGTTAAATCTAAATTGAACATATGATATGAATTATTATTTTTATTCTACAATGGACACTAACTTTCGAAAGATTATATTATTGTAATAATTTAGTCTGTCATTAATTTAAATACGTCCATTTTGATTTTAATTAGTAGCTGTTAATCTAGTTTTGAACAATAAACAACTTAAGCATACAGTTATGTAATTACTGCATTGTTTGGACTGTTATAATATCAAAATGATCGGTAGTTTATAAACTAAGGTATACAACAGCTGTGCAGCAGCCCGGAGCTCGAAGTATGGATTTGTACCCGTTCAATGGCAATAGGTTCGCCGGGTATTACATAGGATTTAAAAACATATCTGGCGAAATGTGGGTGTACGATAGTGACACCTCTGCCAAATGTGGGTGTACTATAGGTACACCTCTGCAAAATGTAGGTGTACGATAGTGACACCTCTGCCAAATGTGGGTGTACTATAGGGACACCTCTGCAAAATGTAGGTGTACGATAGTGACACCTCTGCCAAATGTGGGTGTACTATAGGGACACCTCTGCAAAATGTAGGTGTACGATAGTGACACCTCTGCCAAATGTGGGTGTACTATAGGTAAACCACTGCAAAATGTGGGTGTATGATAGGGACACCTCTGCCAAATGTGGGTGTACTATAGGTACACCTCTGCAAAATGTAGGTGTACGATAGTGACACCTCTGCCAAATGTGGGTGTACTATAGGTACACCTCTGCAAAATGTAGGTGTACGATAGTGACACCTCTGCCAAATGTGGGTGTACTATAGGGACACCTCTGCAAAATGTAGGTGTACGATAGTGACACCTCTGCCAAATGTGGGTGTACTATAGGTAAACCACTGCAAAATGTGGGTGTATGATAGGGACACCTCTGCCAAATGTGGGTGTACTATAGGTACACCTCTGCAAAATGTAGGTGTACGATAGTGACACCTCTGCCAAATGTGGGTGTACTATAGGTACACCTCTGCAAAATGTAGGTGTACGATAGTGACACCTCTGCAAAATGTAGGTGTACGATAGTGACACCTCTGCCAAATGTGGGTGTACGATAGGAACACCTCTGCCAAATGTGGGTGTACGATAGGAACACCTCTGCCAAATGTGGGTGTACGATAGGAACACCTCTGCCAAATGTGGGTGTACGATAGGAACACCTCTGCCAAATGTGGGTGTACGATAGGAACACCTCTGCCAAATGTGGGTGTACTATAGGTACACCTCTGCCAAATGTGGGTGTACTATAGGTACACCTCTGCCAAATGTGGGTGTACGATAGGAACACCTCTGCCAAATGTGGGTGTACGATAGGAACACCTCTGCCAAATGTGGGTGTACTATAGGTACACCTCTGCCAAATGTGGGTGTACTATCGGTACACCTCTGCCAAATGTGGGTGTACTATAGGTACACCTCTGCCAAATGTGGGTGTACTATAGGTACACCTCTGCCAAATGTGGGTGTACGATAGGAACACCTCTGCCAAATGTGGGTGTACGATAGGAACACCTCTGCCAAATGGAGGAATGTTGGAGCTGCTGAAGATTGTAAGACTACCTTTGCTTTGTATAAACTCAATCTCCTTTGTATTATATAATTGCATAGGACAAGTGTGAGTACTATGTACTATCGAGCTACCATTTACCGGGTAATGTCTTTCATTGACTTGAATGTGTCCTGGCGGCTGATAGATGTCATGCTCACTCAAATGTCTCGCTGACGGTGGCGCGTGTGTTGGATCATTTAGCTCCCTTCAAAATGGTTGAGGTGAATGGTGCTGATCCATGCGTCATGTTCGTGAACGGGCGCTGTCAGTTGGGACTGGTCATCTCTTAGCCACCACGGCTTATTTTTAATTATTTTATTATGGATTGTTTTGTTTGAATTTATATTTGCTGTAGGTACACTGGACACAACACTCCCCGGATCGAAAAGGCAGTGGGTGCTTTGCATAGACTGCTGCCCAATCTCGGGGGACCTCGGGAGGAAGTTCGCCGCCTCTGCCGCCGCCACGCGGGTGTCGTGCGATCGATGGTCCTTTACGGGGCACCTGTTTGGTCAGGTAGACTATCAGGCGTCCGACGCTGCAGGACTAAAGTCAATAGACTGCAGCGGAAAATGGCCATTCGTATCGCGCGAGGATACCGAACGATATCCTTTGAGGCGGCAACTCTCCTGGCGCGCTTTCCGCCGCTGGACATCCTGGCGGATATGGACGCGAAGGTTTACGACCAGATTCGCGATATCCGCCAAAGCGGGAATAGTGTGCCAGGAAGCGCATTCGTAAGGCTGAGGCGGTGGGAACGGCGACACGCGCTCGAGCGGTGGCGCGAGCGGCTACAGCAGCCGCAATACTCGTGCAAGCGCGTTGTCGAAGCCGTCCTGCCGCACTTCGAAGCCTGGCTGAAAAGAGAGGAGCGCATCTCCTTCAGGCTCACCCAGGTGCTCACCGGACATGGTTGCTTCGGTGAGTACCTGAACAGAATTGGGCGAGAGGCCACGGCAAATTGCCACCATTGCGGAGGCAGCCTGGATTCCGCACAACACACGCTCGAGGAGTGCCCTGCGTGGGCCTCCGAGCGGCGGGTCCTGGTTGCCAAGATCGGGCGGAACCTGTCTTTGCCGGCAGTAGTGAGGGCTATGCTGGCAGAGACAGAGAATTGGGCAGCAGTAGCTTTCTTCTGTGAGACCGTGATGGTCCAGAAGGAGGCCGCCGAGCGGGATCGGGAGAGGGCTGATCCTGCTCGGAGAAGGAGGCGTCGGGGAGGCAACCGCCTTGGCGCCTGATACGCCGAGATCTGCTTACCAATCAAGGTAAGTGGACCTTTGGGGTCGCGGGTGCACAGAGAGGGGACTCTGTCCGCCCACCAAGTGACCCCAGGGAGGACGGTGGCACAGTGGTCACGTGCTGCCGAACATAGCGAGGCTCAGGGGAGGCCCCTTTACAGTCTCCCCAGGGATGTGCCTTACAGGCATTGCACAGGGGTGGTTCCGGAATTGGTCTTTTAGGAGGAACCGGGACCGCCCCTATGTGCTGATGGTGATCACCGGGGTGGTTTTAGTGAGGTAAAAATCCCACACTCCCCGACCTCCCTCCCCGGAGGTCGGGTGCCTTTTGAAGGTTTCCCCCCGAAAACAAAAAAAAAAAAAAAAAAAAAAAAAAAAGGTACACTGGACACTCAATGTGTACGTCTTATTTACATCGTTCTCACATATAATTATACCTATATACAAGATTAATGATGTAACTAATATTTATGTAACAATATAATTTAAAAGAGTGTCCATGGAGTTTCTTGCCCGTTCTTCTCCATAGAATGGGCAACTAGCTTCATATTTCTGACTGACCGACCACTTGACAATTCAAAAGTGCCTGTAAATGGTTTAATTGAAATAAATGGTTTGAGTTGAGTTTGAAATGTGGGTGTACTATAAGGACACCTCTGCCAAATGTGGGTGTACTATAGGTACACCTCAATAAAATCTGAGGATATGTGTCCCATGACTTGTAGAACAACATCACATTTTCATGATGATGAAATATTACGTATCATAATTTTAGGTTATCAAGTCAAATGATAATATCATTTTAAGCTACTATTTGACTAGTAAACTGACACAAGAAATACCATGAATAATACAAATCACATGAAGTAAACATAGTATACGTTTATAGTGTGTAAGATTGTTGTTACAAAATAAAAATCACTGCAGCAGGTCCACTCCTTTTTGCCATTCAAAGCATAGCATACATTTTATCCCGCGGGGATTTAGTGGTTATAGAGGTATGAGGAACAGGATGTAAAGTTCACTCATACCCATAGTGAAGGGAGGATCCTCCGACCATACGGGTGTCGTGTCTGGTGGGCAACTGCCCGACGATTGATGTCGGGGCGTTGTAGACATGCTAGTTGCGCGGTAAACTCTGCTTGCGCGATGCAGGATTTTGCATGACGTCAATATAATGCGTAGTTCGCATGTGGCGGTGTAGGTACCGCTACATGTGCTTTCAATCAACAGAGCCTTTACAAATGAAGTTACCAACGTTGCTAAATAACTAATTATTTTAACTGGGTGTGGCATGAGCTTTGCTATAGGTAGAGACAAAGGCCGGTCAACGTTGTCACTTTGCAAGTTTGGAGCACAACAAAACGTTAAATAAATTATTGGCTGTTCTTTTAAGTAGTTCTTATCTCATATCGGCAACAGATGCACCAGAATTGCTTATCATCATCTTTTCAGTGCGGAATCACACTGGTGTGTACCTAAAGACCCCCTTCAGTTTCTGTCAGTCTGCACGATTGTGTGCTGCCCTCGTCCGGGTGCTTCCTGACACGGTCGATGTCTTCACCCTATCCCGCTTACAGACAATATTAGCATGTTAGCTAGATTATTGCAATATATTTACTTACCAATAGTTTGACCGAAACCGCTGTACCGTGCCTTATGTGTGTGCGCGGCGAGACGGGGGGCAGAGCAGGCTGCTCTGTTCTGTCAGACCGCCGTCAACGTTCACGACGTCCCACCCCCCGCCTCCCTCGCCGCGCATGTCTAAGGCGCGGTACAGCGGTTTTGGTGAAAGTATAGGTAGTGTTGAAAATCATGAACTAGGTAATAATAATAATTTATTTAATAATAAAAATAAAAACGTTTACAAAAGTGTACATTTAGCCAAACACTAGTAAATATCGTATACGATTCTAATTGCCTATTAATAAACTAAATCTAAACTATTTCTAATACTGGTGCAATTAATAATGGTTCGGAATTAGTTTAAATTAGCGACCCACCCGATCTAGGTTTATTCAAACCTGTGCTGCAGGCCACCACTTTACATTACAATTAAAATGGGACATGACAATTAGAAGTGAAACTAATATAAAAATAATGGAATTAAGAACTATGAGTAAAAGCATATTGGTAGTGGTACATTATTACCTAAAAATATCATCGAGACAAAATTTCTAGAAGTTTCTTTGTGTCTGTGTAATTGTAAACCTTCTTTGTCTTATTTGTTTTGGCATGTAGCTCCTAGTTGTAAAGTCAGAGGAAATGTGTCATTACGTCGTCGGCGCAAGGGCCAACTACCTATCACTGACATTATGGAAGTACTTGTTTTTAAGTATAGCTTGAGGGAGTTAGCAGAGTGCGTTTTGATACAAATTCAAGTTTGGTTATTTAGTGCAAATAATACTTTACCGCGGTCGGTTTGTGGATGGGTGGCCATCCATTACATATCGAGACTTCATTTGAAAAATTCTTCATGGCCTAGAAAACATTTAATTGGCACTTTATTAGATATAGATAATCCAATGATAAATGTGATTTTACTTCTGTAAGTAGGTTTGTACAAACACTTTTACGCGTCAATCATATTGTAAAAACTAGATGAGGTCGGCGTTTCCTATCTGACTACTTTGAGAAGAACGGCCGAAACAAACTCGAGCTCACGGTCTCTTTTATAGTCCAGACGTGGTATTAGTCAGATCATGGGAGGACCATGTAGACTAGTGTCTGAAATGGTCTTTTGAAGAAAGAACCACACTGATTTGAGTGGACCTGTCCAGTCAGTGCAAGCATTAGTCAGTAATCGTGTAGCTCAACTCAGAACTTTACACTTTGCGGGTCACTAAACGCCCCTCGACGTAAGAACAATAAAACTTCTATTTCTCAAACATGCTTGGAAAATTGAGCATTATTTTGACAACCTTCTTCGAGATAAATCGAAATTGCTGTGCTGGCCAAATACATGCGAGCAGCGGCCGGCAAAAGTTGTATGCAAAATCCATATCTGTCGTGGTTTAGCGGCCAAATAAATTACATAGTAAACTCATACCTATCGTGTAATTTAAAAATGGTACGATCTTTTACTCCGAAACATGGCAACCAAGGAGGTAACTTATTAAAGGTTTTATTTAAATTTCGAACTGGCTTGCAAATACAAGCTGTCAATTGAAAAAAGAAAACAAATGAACACTTTAACGCGGGAAAAATTATTGTTGTTCGTCATTGATTTTGAAAAGTAATTGTATTTTAATTTCCGTGCATTATTTGAGAAAAGTAATATACAATCCTTGGCCATAACTAGGCATTGATGGACTTACGTATGTGTGCCTCGGCTTCGCCTTGGCCTCACATTTACAGGTTCGTCCATCAATGCCTCTTTTGCTGGCCGCTGCAGTAATGTACTAATTGTGACTCGTTTAGTGTCCTTCAATAGGTTAAGGTGCTTAATTACTGTCCCCTACTAGATACAGGTCAATCAGACCAAATAACCTTAAATACCGTTGGGGTAAACAGGACACGGAAGCTAAAGAACCGGGGTTGGCACCGAGTTGGGAAAGGCCCTGTGATTCATAGGCCTCTCTGCGGTTGCTACATTTTACTAATAAGGTTGCACACCCGGAACTTTGTATGGGCTGTTGTTCAGGTCAATACCTAACTGGTGCATTCCTACTACTCAAGAAAATTAGGCATCATTTAGTCGCGAAAATTTTTTTATTGCTTGATGGGCATTTCTATATCTATAGGTACTATAATAATATTATAAAGAGGGGGTAATCTCTGGAACTACCGGTCCGATTTGAAAAATTATTTTTTTGTTTGATAGCCCATTTCTTGAGGAATGCTATAGGCTATTTAACATCACCCTATGACTCGTAAGGAGTCGAGCAGAAATAAAAAAACTCAGAAAGAACGCTAAGCGAAAACGAAGTCAGCGCGGGCTGGTGACGCGATGCGAAGGGGTGGGTCGGGGGAAACGAAAACTCATGCGGACGAAGTCGCAGGCGGAAGCTAGTATGGTATAAGTATAATATATTTGTTCAAAAATATACAACTATTTAATTAGTATGGTGATACACTTTGTGACTTTATTTTCTATGAAGAGATTTTGATTATCTGTGTCTAAACTAGATATAAAATATCTGTATTTATGGTAGGTGGTACAGTCACTGATAACTAAACATTTAGGTATGAGCTGGCCTTCTATTGAAACTCCGTACTCACTAAGAGAGCTCAAGGTCAAAGCGTTACCACTGACGTGCGGTCGACTGTACCTAAATGTCAAATGCAGTTTTGGTAATATTTTTCCATGACTGACAATTATCTGACAAGTGTCTTGACCTGACTTTGATCATGTTTTGCGCTAATTAGCCATGCCAAAGAGACATTTTACAATCGGTTTTTTAAACCTTGTTCGTATTTGATTTTTTAAAGAAATATCTAGTATTTTGCACGGAATCAACAAGTATTTGGAAATGTCGAAACCAAATTTACGTATTGAAACTATTTTCAATTTGTTGATAAGCCCGTTTAAGACAGCGCGTTATGCAAGTATTGGACACCCACCGGGCACCCAGTACCTCTTGCATTAGACAGTAGACTAAAAAGGAATGCAATCTACAAATAGATATTGTATCTTTAATCTTATAATATCAGCGCAAATCTTAACTCGACACTACATGAATTCCAACCATTCAATTTCGCAACCGAAGAAATAATTCAAAATAAGAACGCTCCCAATAAAGAGGTCGAATACTCATAGACAAGAGATCATAGACAAGATGACCACAGATAACAAAATCTAATTGTTAGTCCGGCCTTCTTGCACTTAACCGTGAATAAAAAGAATATAACTCATTGTGTTTATATGTCTTATGTGGAATCGTGTAAAATGTCAACTTTTATCTTTTGTAGTCGTAATAGTGTAGCGTGCGAAACTTGGGCATGGCTGTTCGTGATTCTTGTGCACAATGTCCATGAGAATGGGAGTTTGCGGGATTTGTACTCTTTTGTGGTGTAAATCTACGGTTTCATAAAAGAGCGGTGGCCGCCAGATAGCGTCTGCAATTTACCGGTGAATGACGTCACAAAAACGTTATTTATGAAAGTAAGCTGGTGTGTTTTCTTAGAGAGCGTTTTTTGGCACCGTAAAGTCAAACCCCGCTGCCATAATTTTGGCGGGAATATTGAATATGGAAAAGGAGTTTGAGATATCTGATCCTTTTTCTGAGGTACTTATCAACGATTTGCTGCTCTAGGCCTGTTGTTGAGGCCTGGCAATAGAAACCGGTATCTCCTAGAACCAAAAATTCGAAGACGTGTGACATCTACCAACCCGCACAGGGCCCGCGTGGTGTATTATGGCCCATTTCCTCTCATAGAGAGGAGGCCTGTCTCCCAGCAGTGGGAACATTATAGCCTGGTTATTGACCAGTAGTTTGCCAGGTATGAAATTACTTGGCACCATCTGTATCTGTATTTCTAGATGATTACAGTTTATTAAAGACTTCTATTCGATAGCCTTTTGTTTCTAATTTATCTCTTTGTAAATCAGGTTTCAGAACCTGTGTGTGTGTGACGTGGTAGTTTTGCACACAATGTAGGATACTCCGGCATCCTACATCGTGTACTAAACTACCACGTCTTTCTGTCTGGTTGTTCTAGAACAATTCTTTTTCTTGATGAACTCTTTCGCTCTATAGCTTTGTAGATAAGGTTTTAAAAGACTGGTAAATGTACTCTAACAAATTGTGGCTGCTCCAATGAATATAGGGTTTCATGATAATATAAAGGACTGACTTCAAAAGGATGGCCGAGCTGTTAGCTTAATAATATTTAGTCGATTTATATCTCACGTTGCCGTTGGTAACATTTGAATCGATTATTTGTGACGTAAATTGTCACTTTTGATGTCATCAATGTGACAACTGGAAAACTTAGCGGCTATTTTTGATTTGAGTGACTTACTTGATACTCAGCGGTCAAACTGTACGGATTAAATCCAATTAATTCTACGCGATCTCTATTTTATTCGAGTGAACCTGCACTGATCCTTCATCTCAGAATCCCATATTTGTCTAATTTATAGCCACCTTACAAGTCGGACGTACAAAGTTTATATATATCAAGTATCTTAGGTAGGACTCTCGCAATAGTTTGCTACTGACCCACTCAATACACTTCATTGTTATACTAACACACCAAATCATACCTTAAAACTTTGTCCATATAGTCTATTTTACCTTCCGAGTACCAGCCGGTTTGTTCTCAAAGGCAATTGGACCTTAAATGTATCTAGAAGTATGATGTACTTTTGAGTGGTATCTTAAAATGCATGTTCTTATATTGCGTTTAGCTATAATTCACTCGTTTTAATATCTCGCGGAGTGCTTGAATCTTGAGAAGTCATAGTTTGTTTATTTTGAACAAGAAAAGTAAATTAGTCTGAATACGGAAAACGATATTAGATAAGTATTCAATTACATATTATGATTATTCTATTCCTCCTGAAAGAGTGCGTCTTAGTAATTATTACCCACAAATAATTTCTGGTATTGTATCTATATGAGTGGCGATTAGGTAATCACATTAAATAGTACAGCGATTATTACAAAAATAAATAAATAAATACAAGTTGGTATCATCCTGTTAAAATAATAAAATACCTACCTAAACAATTTTATAAAAAAAAAAAAACGGAATTTTCAATTTACTTTTGCAGAAAACTCTGTTACAATGGTGTTATTGAGTACCTATAGGTACATGTCTCAAGTGAATCGACCGTAAGGCATGCAAAATGTATCAATCATGGTTTATCAAAATTAAGATTGACATTGAAACATATAAAATTAGATTAAAGTATTTGAAAATATTAAATTAATGGAGTGTCCTTCTTAGTCATATTATTACAGATTAGTTATTCATTTAATAATAATAGTTATTAAATTATTTCAATGTCGTTCCTAGAATACATACAATAGGTACATTAACAGATTAATTATTTAGAAATACATGCATAAAAAAATTCTATTACTTGATGTCACTGTGAGGTCTTGAGTTTGGAAAAAAAATCGTTTAAGTAGTCATTCAGGTTATAGTAACATATATTTTTTTTTTTACTAGACAAGGTCTTCAGAGGGGCAATTCCCGTATTTTTAAGAACGTTCGCATTCTAATCTCAGTGTCAATCTGTCAAAAATTGTATAGCGTTTACCTACATTTTTGACATTTGCCTGTCGCTGAGATGAGATTGCGACTTGAATTTGAACGTTTTTAATTACGGGAATTGGCCTTCTGGTTCCGAACTAGGCAGAGCCTGTACTACGGTAACCTAATGACCGATATACATACTTATATACATATACACACCCAGACACAGGTCAAACAGACATGTTCATGCACACAAATGTTTGACTTGTCCGGGGATCGAACCCGGGAGCAGCGGCTCAGAAGGCAGGGTCGCTACCAACTACGCCAACCGGTCAGTCAAATTTACTAACACAAACAAAATAAATAGCGTATAAATTGGCACGAAATGAACCACCCTTGTTGTTCAGGCACTAAACACGCGCGGCCCGATGGTATCAACAATTCAACACAAACTATAAGGTAATGTTACTAAGTAATCATAAATTAAGTTAAATACTAAAACGAAAAAAGTTCCCACGGCTAGAGTGTTAATTGTTAATAATTATTTTAATTGTGTATGTTTAAAATACGTAATGTAGAATACATTGTTTCAATAAATGTGATTACCTAATCGCCACGCTGTACATCTAGCTCTAAGCCTCGTTGCTGTAGTTACCAATTTTACCGTTGGAAAACCTTAAATTACTGGTCTAGAAAAGCTAAACAAACAGAGAGCAAGCGTTGGTGATCCAAATAAAAATTGAAAAGTCGAAAACTGCATGAGAATTAGCACTTTTCAAATGGCAATACTGATAGAGCTTGAATAGACAGGCCCCAAATAATGGTATCGCGTGGGCATGAAAAAAAAATTGCCTCGAAGTGGGTGGAACTTTTTCTCGCTGAAATTACTCAATACTCAATATATTTATTGCTTCCACATGTGAACTTAGGTGGTAGGTTTTACAGAATTATGATCATTGTGGACCCTGTCGGGCACAGCAAAAGTAGGAGAGAGGAAGAGGGCTTTTATTTGACTACATAATATAATAAATATTGTAATTATTTTATTGAAACCTGTAATTTAAAATTTGTCATTTAAGTACTAATTTATATTATAATAGCATTTATGTATGTTTTAATTTATTTATGAATGTATTAAATTTATGTTCTTCTTTAATTATTTCTGGTAATTTATTATATATTTTAATTGACATGACTAGTGTACTTGTTGAGTGCATTTCCAACTTAGAGCTTGGTAAGTTTAACCTATTTTTATGGCGTAAGTAATGTGTATTTTGACTGTATATTTTCTCTTGTTGTGTAAAAGTGTTGGTAATTTCGTACGAATTTACATATTTCTAGAATTACTGCAAATTTGAACTAAATTAGCGGTCAAACAACTGTTGTACTACAAACAACAACCTCTAAAAACATGGACAATGACAAGTCCTTGCCTACATGCATGTTATAATCAAAGTATCATTACTTACGAAATACGCACTGATACCACGGTCGACGGTCGGTAATAAATAAGTAAGCCAGTCTGTCGCAATGCTGAGATTAACAGCTTATTTCAACCTTAGATACAGTTTATAGTTTGGAAGTCCTAACATAGGCCAAAGTAAAATTTAAAAAAAGAATAGAATAGAATAGGTACTTTTTTATTGTGTACACCATACGAATTACAGATATAAATGAATAGTAGATGGTCCGATTACAAACGACTATCACTCATCCGTTTAATGGATGAAAAGTATTTTACTTATATCTAATTTAGTTTACTAAAAAATCTATCGCAACTGGGTTGGCAAAAAAAATCCGGAATACATAATGAATACTTTTTTTTTTAAACAGTTTGTTACTCATTAGTTTAATGAATAAATTTAATCATTCGGGCCAATCTTTTACGTGAGGCCCCACTGACGCTTGCACTCCGCACTCTCAACCTCATAGCTCTTGAATCGGTACCTTATTCTGTTGTTCTCTGAGTGAATTCACAAGGAATGCATTGTTTGTAATAAGTTACAAAATTTAATAATAATAAGTTAGGATAATAGTTTAGATTAGTACACTATTGCATTAGGTTACCCTGTAATGATAGATGTAAGTTGGAAAATAAATAAATACCAATCTAAAGTATCAAGCCTATAGAATATACAAACGTTGGGTTGTCTATTTTTTTTCTAGCGTAACTATTGTGTTGGCAGGTATAAACAGATAAGTCGATACTAGTAATTTACACCAATCTGTTTAGTAAATTAATATTTTATCTAAATAAGCGCTAGATCATGGCGAACACGGTGATACAGGGTTGTCTGCGAAAAATCTAGTTTGAATGACGGTTGGCGACCTTTGAAAAGCGAAATTTTGTGCGACAAAGAGGTCCGAGCGAACTATCAAGCACAAAAATCAAGATATAATCAAATTAAAATAACGCGAAACTTAAGTAATGTAAAGAAGTAACTCCTGCAGTACAGTAACATCGCCTAGCTTAGGATCAATGACAATGAAACTGAGCTGAATGATAGAGGATCAGTCAATTTTTCTTACAAAATTACAAAATGCGCACCGATACCCACGGTCAACGCTCAGCAGCCAGCAGTAGTAAGCAAACCAGAGTGTCGCAATGCTAAGATTTGCTGTATGATTGCCAGAGTCCAACTTAGGTCAGTTGGAACCATAGAACAATTAAAAATCTTCCTTAAGATAGTTGAGACCTATATACCTGATCCAAATCCTGAATTTGATCCTGAATCCAAAACTACGGATTGAGTTTAATGGCATTGGCTAAATCATATTGGTGTAGTAATTTTGTATTTCAAATCTTAATGGATGATAATGTTTTGAATAGAATCATATGGAGTGCATTAAGAGCGTTTATACCTTATGAGTGGCAACGTCGCAATTTAGTGTCATATTTCGTGGTTTTCAATTTTTATCATTTCATCGGAGCTATATTTAAAAAATCTGTTTAATTAACTTTTTAGAATTACGTGAAAGTGTTTAAAAAGTAAGTAACCGCAATGCTTACAGTTATTTTACAATGAAAATAACGCCCTGCAAGTTTCCAATGTATTATTTGCATATAAATAGAACTGTAAACGCAACGATTTCTTACCTTTTACACAGTTTTCACATAATTCTAAAAAGTTAATTAAACAGATTTTTAAAATATAGCTCCGATTAAATGATAAAAATTGAAAACCACGAAATATGACACTAAATTGAGACGTTGCCACTCATAAGGTATAAACGCTCTTAAAAAAAAAGCCTTCTGAATTGACGATGTTAAGTGCATCCGGGATCCCTGTGTCTGCTCGGTGTGCAAATCTTGCTGATTGTCCAGTGGCTGTTTTTTTTTTCATCACATAATTCGCAGTTTTCATATTACTCGCTCTTGTATAGCCGATATATAAATGGTTCGCCTGTTTCAACTAAAAAGAAAGAAAAATAAAAAGGTAAATTGATTTTGCAACTAGAACTTTAAAAGAACATGTTCAATTTAATTGTATCTTTAGTTTGTTACATGCATTGAATTGAAAGTACAGAAACTGATTAATTGATTTCAAAACGACATGAAACATTATTATCATTAATCTAAGCCTGTTGTATTGAATGAAACTATTTATTAATTTAAATTAAATTAAATAGTTTATACTTTGTCTAATGGTAACAAGCTACACAATTGACCTTGATGGTCTAAAGACAAGTCTACCATCAAGAATCGTATTATGACCTCGATTAAGTTCACAGCTTAGAATAAATCCAGTGACGGTTACAATGGATGGTGACTGTCACAAATATTGGTGATTGCAGAACATTTTTATTAACAGACAAGCCTTTTTTTTTTTTTTGTGGGTGGGAAATCATCAAATAACTTCTCCCGCTCTGGGCAGAGCAGGAAGGCGTGTCAGACTCTTACTGACTAAAACCCACCCGTGTTCCTTCAGTTGCCTGTGCCAGGGGCCACGGTAACCCTCTTGGACTTTCCCGCAACCCTAGCAGGCATCGGCCCTAGCGGACCCCGTCATTGGTGCTGACATCTCTTTGAGGCGCGCGTGGAACACAACGCGCCGTCGTTATCGAACGGCGAGCTGATTAACAGACAAGCCTGCTCTTCTCTTTTTTCCAACCAATACTTAGCGACCTGAGGGCCTAGACAAAGTGATATGGCTTTAATATTCTATCAGCCATAACGATGAGGGAAAGTAAAATATTATGTGGATTGACAATTGTCATGAGCTACCGAAAAACTTATGTCAATTCTGTTGAAAGTTGTTCTAGAACTACGAAGCGCTTTGAAAGCTATTGGCACTTTTGCCCTCTGGACAGCTCCTCTGTCATATGCCTTGTTTAAATCCTGGATCTAACCCATGATTCTCAATCACATAACATAGTATTCAGAGTTCTACAATTAATAAAAACTTAAATTAAAAATTAAAAAAACCCCCGACACAAAAACCTACCTAAAAAAAGTACGAAATATCTTATCTTTCATTTGATTTGACAACCATTTTGGGCACATTTGTAGAATTTTAGTTCGTCCATCCCCACTTTAACCCACCATAACTCTTAAACGGCTCAATCGATTTTTATAAAACATAGCTAAGAACACTCTCGATTAAGTCTCCTTTCATCCAAAAAAAACTAAACTGAAATCGGTTCAGTGGTTCGGGCGCTATGATGCCACAGACAGACAGACAGACAGACAGACAGACACACAGACAGACACACAGACAGACAGACAGACACACAGACAGACACACAGACAGACAGACAGACACACAGACAGACAGACAGACAGACACACAGACAGACAGACAGACACACAGACAGACAGACAGACAGACAGACACACAGACAGACAGACCGACAGACAGACAGACAGACAGACAGACACACAGACAGACAGACACACAGACAGACAGACAGACACACAGACAGACAGACAGACAGACACACAGACAGACAGACCGACAGACAGACAGACAGACCGACAGACAGACAGACAGACACACAGACAGACAGACACACAGACAGACAGACCGACAGACAGACAGACAGACAGACACACAGACAGACACACAGACAGACACGTCAAACTTATAACACCCCTCTTTTGCGTCGGGGGTTAAAAACGCCCTTGTCGGTAATTTCACTAGTATCGGAACATTCTCATCTGCCTAGCCCCTCCCCTACTATGTTGGGGTCGGCTTCCAGTCTAACCGGATGCAGCTGAATACCAGTATTTTACATAGAGCAACTGCCTATCTGACCTCCACAACCCAGTTACTGCGTAATACGATACCCTTTGGTAAGACTGGTTGTCAGACTTTCGAGCTTCTAACGACCTGTAACGACTGTCAAAGATCCACGAATGACAGCCGTACTTTCCGAGGCACGAAGGGGTCTTAGTATGTAAAGCTGGTCACCCATCCACGGACCAAACGCGGCAAGCATAGCTTAACCTGATCGATCGACCCGCGCCGCTGTTATTACTAAGCCACAAACCCCACCGGATACATAGTATCGCAACATTCTGTGATGAGTAAAAGTAAAAGAAAGAAAGAAAAATATTTTATTTGGGACACGCACAGGTAATACAAATAATAATAATAAAAGAAAATAAAATAAAAAAGAACATTAAATCTAACAAAATCATGAAAACAATAAAGAGAAGACCTGTGCGAGGCCAAAAAGGCTCCTATCTCAGCATGATGCTGCGATATTTGAAAAACATACAAATACCGCAGCGCTGGTATTCTGATAGGGCCCGTTGTGATGCCACGGACACACCTACGGACATAAAATAAATCCCACTAAAGGACATAATTTCCTATAAAAATACTAATAAATAAAATAAATAATAACATATAATAAGAATACTAAAGTAAATGAAAACCGTATTTCTCAAGAGATAGTCGAATATTACGATCGACCCACACCCGACGCACCAACATCGCGCAAGTAGAGTAGATAAATAAGTGGAGTGACGTCGAGTGGGTTAGAGTAGTGGGGGAGTGGGTAGGGGTGCTTATTGTGAAGGAACTCGGTCTGGAAAGTATAGGTACTACAACCATACCCATTTCTGCCGTCAAGCATCGTTGTGTTCCGGTTTGAAAGGTATATAGGTGCCGTCATCATTGCATTAAAATGAAACATTTTAGCTGTCTCTGGGAAGGCAACACGATGCTTCTGGCATTGCAGATGTATAGGTGATTACTTACAACCAAGTGGGCTGTCTGCGTGTTAGAAAATATGTACGGGGTTACCACTCCATATTTTATTTTGTATGTATTGCAAGATTTGATGACGTAGTCAGTCCCTTGGCTTGAATGACCTAAATCAGATTGCTTGGTTGTACACAGTTCTTAATTCTCAACTCCAACGAAATAGAATACGTTTATAAGTCTCAAATGTACGTAACTGTATACTTAAACCTAAAACCGGTTAGTTTACGTAACCTTTTGTTGAGCTGTTAGTTCTAGTTTTGTTATACAGGATTGGTGGTTTTGCAAACTTCTTCTTTCGTGTTTGAACCAGAGCAGCTTAACTGTGGTGTTCAGAATGGTCGATCTGTTTTAATTTGCGTCACCTCGTCTTGTGTCCAAATGAGAGGTACTTATGCCATGGTTTCAAGATTGATCGGCCAACAAAGTTAGTAGGTATGGGTTGGATTAGGATGCGCTGGAAGTAATTAACTTTTGTCACTCCTGGAGGAACTTTTTTTTTTTTTAATAATAATAATAATAATGTTTATTTACTCTTAACAAAGCATTGTAGTACACGTTAAAAAAAAAACAGTTTTGCAAAAATAAGTACTATATCTACAAACGTGGGTGAGCACTGCTCTCCTAGCTAGGTTATGAAAACCTGTGTTAAGGAGAAGCAGTCCGGTCCCCTAAGGTATAATGACGAAAAGGATACATAGTGCTTCTGATAGATCTGATGTTACTGTTACAATTTTGTAGTATTGAGATAGACAATTATGGTCTTATTACAAAACAAGGTTTTTCTTTTGACATGGTTTAAACCCTCAAGCCCGTTTTTGAAATTGGAATCTAACAGAAATTGAAATACAGTTCCTTTTACAAAACCGACAACTTAGTCCGGTCTTATGTCGTCAATTTTGTATTAAGAACTTTACTATAGTCGGCATAAAGTTCGAAATACAAAAACTGACTCGATGGTTAAGGCTCGGGCTAAAGTTAGACCCTATTTTGTACAAAACAAGGTTTTTCTTTTGACATGGTTTAAACCATCGAGCCCGTTTTTGAAATTGGAATCTAACAGAAATTGAAATACAGTTCCTTTTACAAAACCGACAACTTAGTCCGGTCTTATGTCGTCAATTTTGTATTAAGAACTTTACTATAGTCGGCATAAAGTTCGAAATACAAAAACTGACTCGATGGTTAAGGCTCGGGCTAAAGTTAGACCGTGTTTTGTAATAAGACGGTTTAAGTTTAAGATAAGTTTTTATTATACGTTAAATTATTGGTTTTCATAAACTACCATGTTTTCTCGTTGTTATTACCTTGCAAATGCTAATTGTTTGCATTATTACGCATGCTAATATCATCCAGATGTGAGTAGGAAAACCATTCGTTTTTGCATAATTTTGTGTCCATAACCATTTTAAACTATCAACTCATTTTAAATTTGTATTCAAACAAAAACAACCTGTATACAAATAAGCGTGAGTTAGTCGTGAACTTAGATACATATAAATATAAGACTGCCTAAGTTCAGCTGTTAGTATTTACTGAGTTTTAAATAAATATTTTATGAAGCTACCTGTTTTTTACAGATTATTTGTTGCTGGTCATTTAGGAGCAGTGGTTTGGCATAGGTTTGAACCCAGACAGGCGCTTTACTTTGTGTAAATTGTTTCATCACCGCTGCTCTCAAAACAGTGAAAGAAAACATCGTGAGGAAACCGGCATGCCCTAGAAGCAAAAAATCGCAAGTCATGTGACATCTACCAACCCGCACTGGGCCGCGTGGTGGATAACGAACCACTCCTTCTCACCGAGAGGAGGCCTGTGTCCCAGCAGTGGGAACATTATAGGCTGATTGTGTAGGCATTTCGCTAGTTATAAGTCCCAAATAGCGCGAATCAATTGTCCATTTACCGGGCACAAATCCAGACTACTGATCGTTTCTACAACAAGGGTGCACTGTATATTCAAAGGAAGGGTGCAACCAGACCACGCCAAGGTCAATCATCAACGATCGTCGACCCAAAATGTGTTAGGTCGCCACATACAGGTCTCAAAATGTCACAGATGTGTCAGTGTCATCGATCGAGGCCCTATACCACAAAACTATACAAGTCTACAAAATTGTTAAATTGTAGAAAAAAAATGCGTTACACAGAAATTACAAATACTTATGTATCGATTTACAATCTACATTTCTTTCGCATTTTTAAAAGCGTCACACAAAGCATGAGGGCAATGTATAATTTGTAGACCATTTCAGACACCGATCTACTTAGTCTTCACATGATCTGACCAAGAATTTGTCTGGACTTTAAAAGAGACTGTGACCTCTGTGTTCGTTTCGGCCTTTCTTCTCAGAGTAGTCAGATAGGAAACGCCGACCTCATCTAGTTTAAAAAATCATACACAAATAAAATCATTTATTATTTATCATACAATTTACATATTTGTAAGGTTTTCCGTTACAATTGTGAGCTTAGAGTATTGTACACGACTTGTAAAATTAACAGTGGCTTGTTAATTGTAATCCTTCAATTTTGTGGTATTAGATCCTGGTTGCACCCTTATGAATCGTCACTTATGGAGGCCAGATGTTACTACAGTCTGATCAATTATTAAGGATACAAGTATTACATTTGGTTCCTTTGCACAACACAGACATCAAACCTACTACACAATAACCTAGAAACACGAGTACACGACCATTGCGATAGCATATAATTAATTAAAAAAAAAACAATAAGGCTGACACACAAAAGATATAATTACATTGAAATTAATAAGACAGATTGATCTAGGTACATAAATGTCGTGTGATTGTTACGACATTAGATGGTCTATTTGACAAGCTGTTTTAAAAAGACCGTCTTCTTTGAATTTTGTTTGGAAATCCTCACGCATATGGGCACTCCATTTGCGGATAAGTCGAACTCATGGCTAAGACGAAACCTTTAGCTGTCCTCGGCACATTATAGACCCTATTCTTTTTTGCCCCTAAGGAGTCAATGTCTCTCAGTGTCAATCAGTGCCTCTTCATCGTAATCATCATCATCGTCGTCGTCATCACCATCATCATCGTAATCATCATCATCATCGTCGTCGTCATCACCATCATCATCGTAATCATCATCATCATCGTCGTCGTCATCACCATCATCATCGTCGTCATCATCATCATAATCATCATCGTAATCATCATCATCATCGTCGTCGTCATCACCATCATCATCGTCGTCATCATCATCATAATCATCATCGTAATCATCATCATCATCGTCGTCGTCATCACCATCATCATAATCATCATCGTAATCATCATCATCATCGTCGTCGTCATCACCATCATCATCGTCGTCATCATCACCATCATCGGCAGCTTTGTTCTAACCACTGCTGAATATAGGTCTCTTTCCTTTTGTGCATGCTACTCTGGCCTGTGCAAATCTCATCCAGGTCTGCCCGGGGATCTTCTGTAGGTCCATCCACCTGGCTATTAAATAAAATAAAAAAATAAAATAAAATCTTTTTTTTTCCGACATTTTGGTCCATAATATTTGTTAGTAACGACTTAAAAACTATGTTAGGTACATTTAAATAAAAAAATAGGAGATACTACTTATTACATTAAAATAAATACAATCAAAAATTAAAACTTTACATTATTAAAATGCATAAAAAATCTTTTACTTTTAATTAAATACTTTTAAAAATGAAACTTTACATTTAAAAATTAACATTATAATAATTACGTTACATTAAAAAAAAATTAAATGACATTATAATTTTTTTTATTTTTTTTTATTGGTCTGCTAACGCTCCATCTACCATTTCCCGGGCCCCGTTCCAATATGGATCTGCTTCACCTGCTGTCACCACGTCTAGTCATAGTCGTAGTCATTTATTCATAAACAAGTAACTTGTATCTGAATTTATAAACAAAATTATACAATTGCGAGCAACAGCCCGTAGTCCTACGTCTGCAACCCAAGTCTCTTAATACCACCAAAATCAGTACATCTACTGGATTTGATACAATAGTCAAATGCCTCATTTCAACTCTTGTTTGAAGACTTTGGAGGGCAAAGTGGAAAATATGCATGTGTCCCATATATCGCAACTGTAGAACTGAAAAGTATTTACCGTCGCGTCGTCGCGTTTCCTGCGAAGATTCCATTGTTCGCTCTATCACTTCGCAATGTGTCCGAGAGGACTATATTTTATAGCAAACATTTTTGTTCAACCCCGATACTTATTTGTTTGCCTTATGATGATACAGGCGTATCCTAGTTTAACTATGGAACTGCAGAACAAACTACATGTTTATCAAAATAAGCAAATCAAGAAAATACAAAACAGAAATAATTTTTGCACTAACAAAATAGTCTAGATTTCTCAAAAGATAGCTCCAAATTCATTGGCCATATCATTAACATCCCAATTAAGCAATCTCTGTACAAAACCTGATACATATTGTTCTTCGTCTCGCCTCTCAGATCATAAAGTCAATTAACAAATTACAATATAAACTCTAGCATCTATTGTCTACTAGTTGGCGAGTGGGTCACGCCATGTGGTAGACAAAGTCAGAAGTCCTAATAAGTCAGTCGATTAGTAGATAAAACTAGTGCATATTGTACTTCAGGAGCACCCAGAGCAGTCAGCCCCGCTTCCACCTTCCTGACTGACTAAGGGTTTCACTAACGCATACCATAAGCGTTAACGTCTCAAAACGGTGAAGGAAATCATCGAGAGGAAACTGGCATGTCCAAGAGCCAAAAATTCGAAAGACATGTGACATCTACCAACCCGCACTGGGCCCGCGTGGATGATTACGGCCCACTCCCTCTCACCGAGAGGAGGCCTGTGTCCCAGCAGTGGGAACATTATAGGCTGATGATGATACCATAAGCGTTATAGAAGAAAATAGTAGAAGGAGAGTTGCCCGGGGAAATACTTTTTCAGATCATTTTTCATATTCCTAACAACTAAAATAGCAAAGTGGTTGGATCCCGGTTGACATCAACAAATACATTTAAAAAGTCTACGGTAAAATGTAGGTTTCGGTTCTTGCCAAAAGGCTCGCTATAATATATAATGATAAATGATTTCATTTCTGTAAGTAGGTTTGTACAAACACTTTTACACGTCAATCATATTTTTTTTAAACTAGATGAGGTCGGCGTGTCCTATCTGACTACTCTGAAAAGAAAGGCCGAAACAAACTCAGGTCACAGTCTCTTTTAAAGTCCCGACAGAATCTTGGTCAGATCATGTGAAGGGTATGTAGGACGGTGTCTTAAATGGTCTTTTGAGGAAAGAACCACACAGACTGAGATAGACCAGTATTAGACCAACATTGTAACCATACTATATGATTGTTCCTCCACTTAGAATATCGGTCTGATATCGTACATTTGCATAATCGTTCCTGGATCGTACCCCAAGGAAAGTTGAACTACTTAAACCTATATCGTGGATGCCTCTAGTTTGCACTAAAGTATACAGGTAGCTTGGCCGTGTCAATCACCAATTAGAAGCTGTTACGACGCGATGGCAAGTTTCTTGCATATTTTTATGCAAGTTACAAGCTCACGTATTTGCGGATAAAGGCAGGGCTGAGTACATCTTCTGCATTGAGCGGGGCGAGCACGGCCTACTGTGATAGGCTTGAGTCACAGATTTTTATCACAGTTTGGTAGCAAAAACCGTGATAAAATGCGTGACTCAAGCCTATCACACAGGCCGTGCTCGCCTCTCTGTATGTGTTTAGTAGTCACGCCCTCTGTCGTTCACTCTGCTCTTCTACGGATGCGGACACCGTTCATGAGCGGTAGCGATAGCGGATTTACATAGACCGTAATTAACCAAGAGCCTGATTCTCTGTAGTCTACTTTAGAACAGCTATTATGAAATGAATATTCATAAATACTGTCAATATTGATAAATGGAACTCGGGAAAGTGTACTGAATTAAAGCGACCAACTTTTAGAATTCCTATTACAATTGTATATGTGGAACTATGACGATGACGGGTTCTTTCGGTTGCGACTTCAAAGGGTGCTAACGGGACCCTATTACTAAGGCTCCACTATCCGTCCATCCGTCTGTCTGTCACTGGGCTGTACCTTTTGAACCGTAATAGGTAGACACTTGAAATTTTCACACAGTGTGTACTACTATGGTCGCTCTAACAACAAATAATAGAAATATGTCGTGTTAAATATCGTACGGTGCTACAGAACCCTTTGTGGGCGGGTCCAACTCGCACTTGGCCGCTTTTTTTGGTATCGATGACGTTGCATTTCCTCTAGAAGAATGTCTCAGTCAGTGTAAACCTATTTCTCGATAAAACCCTCGTTTCTTTTGTGTCTTCTCTATCCTATGCTTTCTTTTCTAGTTCACCTTCACGAATTTAATGCCTCGATGTTTCTTATGATATTTTTACCCATAAGCCAAAAACTTCCATACAAGCTCATCCCCTACTTAGCGCCCCTATTTACCTTTAGGTGATGAATTTTCAAATATCCTTCCGCACTGCTAACTTTTGTTGTACACACAGCAGCAGGTCAAGTTACCACAAACTGTCAAATTTTCTCATTCGATTTTGAACTTAACCTTCAACGTTTTAAGGTTTAAAATCATTTGGAGAAATTTGACAGTTTATAACCTGATGTGCTGTACTGTACAAGGAAGTCTTGTGCAAAATTTCATGCTTCAAGACCCAAGGCTTTAGGTTGTGTGTTGTCTATCAGTGAGTGAATGATTGAATGAATGAATGTAAGAATTTTATAAAGTAAATGGCTTGTTAACGAGTTGGGAAAAGAGGTAGAGAATTAATTAGGTAACTAGGATTGGCCTTTAAAGCCCAGAGTGTTTGGATGCCTTGAATTAGATTTGTAGTAAAGTAAATAGTTGAACAGCGCATGCGTCACGCCCTGGGTAACCTAAAGCCATTCACTCAGAGTTGTTTAGTGGTAAGGCCATAGTGCATGAGCGGTGGCGATTTCAATAAATATCTCAATACCGGGCTTTCAATAAAAAATGACGTCCGACAGTTTTTGTATGTATGGGATTTTTTAAGAAATCAAAATAATTCCCCGGATAAAGATATCTAGCTTTAGTAAAATCTGCTCTCAATTATCTTAAGGCAGTCTACTGCGGTGATCTGTCTTTTCTAGGTTTCTTTTTTAGGGTTCTCTATCTTGAATTGAAATGCGACACTTTATCCTTACAAGAGGGTCACCCAATTTCTTCAACATTTTTGTCGGTCTGCCAAATCCAACTCCAAATTCATTAATTCAATCCAAAGACAATAATTACTAACTTATCTACCAACTTCGTAATCCTCTTGCCCTTATCTCAATTTATATATTAGGTTTGGTGCAACGTCTGTTTTTTTTCCATATTTCGCTAATAGTCCTCAAACTCAAATAATTTATTTCAAATAGGCACATAAAAAGCATGTTTGACCGTCAACATTTTTTTTTTTTTTTTAAACGTGTCCTTCATTAATAAAAAAGAATTGATTCTAGTCACCCCTTCCAAAAGGTAGTTTCGTATGGAGAAGAATGGGCAAGAAACTCCATCGTTACTCTTTTAAAATGTGTTTCAATATTTTGTATAGGTACATTAATTATATAATTATATGTGAAGACGATGCACCTATAACAAAATAACCATACCACAATAGTTAAAAATAATTTAAAATGTACCAATGACAAATAAGTTAATTATGAGATAGATACATGGTGGTCATATATTTACAAACATTCTAAAAGTATTCGATTTTCCAAAAACTTAAACAAGTACCTAATAAGTCAGGTATGCGAGTTAAAGTAACCACAGAATGGTATACGTCATTTCGGTGGTCATCCCCTTTATAGCCATATAATCTTTCACACAGCTTATCTAGAAACTAACCTATACCAATTCGACAAAAAATATATCTAGCCAATATTTCTTATCACCGCTAAAATCAATCCTGCCTACCTCAAACTTCCGGCAGACAATTACCATTATTACATTTCCACCTCCCTCCCCTCAAACCCTCTCATCATGCCGCCTTTCACCCCACATTCCTCATCATGGTCAGCAGCCGGACCCAATGATATAAGCTTCGACCTCGCAAGGGGACACTGCCTTCTATAAAACAATCTTTTAACACAACTCAAAAAATGAATTATCACCTCTATTTCTTGAGCAATAAGAGTGTTGAAAACATTTTTGGGAGGTTACATTATATTGGTCAATTCAGATCTATAAAAAATTTTTCATGCTGTTTCATATCACATTAACCAATCAAAATTCAATCTTATTTCAGTAACAACAAGAGTGATGTCAGCAATTTTTCAGGTGTAAAGTAAAGTTGGTAATAATAAGGCTAGTTCCAAGTATTGATATATAAGGAAGTAGGGCGTACAATGATTGATTTGAGATCCGGTGCGCGCGAGCATATATTGTTGGTGTTATACAGCGTGGCGCTGCTATGGTGACCTTAATTTAACACACATATACGTTTTCACATTTTCGTTTCATAACAATTTTTTATTTCCATTAAACGTTATTATTTACAGATTTATTAAAGAATTTAGGAAATAGCATCTTAGAGCAACCTGTACTTAAAGAACTGTCGCGCAGCGGTCATTTCCCTCGGTCACGGATCATAACTTCGCATCAATGAAATTAAAACGAATAAGCAATACTATTAGGATGAAACAAATGCATAGAGTAGGCGAATTTAAGGAAATTTCCTTTGTTGGCGAGCAGCGCAGGCGACGCGCGCTCTCCCTTCCACCCACCCGCCGCACCGAACACGAATTCTTTTTTTGCTTTTCTAGTGCTAGTCGAACCCGTGTCCTTGACGCACTTATTTATACTAGTGCGCATAATTACGTCGCGAAAAAGACTCTTAGCTATTGTTTTATTTATTTCTTTTTGTGTAATTAGGATAGTAATTAGATCATGGTACTGCGATAAAGACACTTTGATTGGTTTTCGTTTTCTTATCTAGTAGGTACGTTTACACCTCTTGCGATACGGACGCATTTATTTGTGCTATTAGTGCTTGTGTAAACTTATGATCGTGATGGCAGTGATTAGTGATGACAGTTATTACTAATAGTAACAAGAGAGGGTGATGTGATAAGTGTTTGTACCACTTGCGCCGCTCGGTTTCTTTGATAATATGCCGTCAAAGAATCGGACCGATCACGAGTAGGTACAGACGCCAGCACATCAAGCTACTACAATCTGTCAAATTTCTTTAATAGATTTTCAACTTTATCGCTAAAGCATTAAGGTTCAAGGTTGATTGGGAAAATTTGACAGTTTCGGGTAGCTTGACCTGCTGGCGTCTGTACAAGACGCGATGCGCGCGGTTGCCAGCCCGCGAACCGACATATTGCCGCTCCGAGTTAACGTAAGCGAGCTAGGTAAGTAATTTCATGAATGAATTTTTGCAAGGGTGATCCCAATTTTAATGACTTTTTTATTATTTAGTTTGTTTGAAAAATTTTTTTTTTCAGTTTACGTATTATTTTAACCTATCAATATTTATATGGTTAATGGGCACTAGCCCTACCCGTGTATTAAATTAAAGTCACCATTGCAGCGCCACATTGTATACGTCATTGAATTCATAAGTGCCTTCAGTGAAAGGTTCCTTATCAGCTAGGCTTTATCAAGAAGGCTGTCTATGTACCCACCGATATGGGTCTATACGACAAAAGACAGCATGGCATGGAGTCATAGGCTTAGAACATATATTTTGACCGACAATTCGACTGGTCAATCATTGTGTCACTGCTGAGGATGCTGACCACATACAACGCGTCTCAAACTAAGGGTTCTTCTCTCTGTAGGTACCTACCTCTGCTGTGGTTAAAAGATCTTTCACTCGGCAAGGTTGGTAGCTGTACTGGACGTAGGCTTTAGTATCGTCATTCTTGTAGGTTTTTGAATTTATGTCACCAGCTTATAGCAGATCAATGTTACAAGCTGATTCTTCTTGGTGGTAGGCTTCTTCAATTGCATGCTTGGCCCTCGATTACAACATTATGTTCTATATATCAACAAAACTAATTCGTCTACCCTTCACAGCTTCCTAATAATCGGGTTGTAATCAGATCAAACTTTAATAGTAAATTACTCGTCCAAATCGTCGTTGTAGTGCGAGAAATCATTAAGTACAAAAAGCTGGTTTCGAGATAACAGCATTTTAAAGTTTTTTTGTTCTTTTTAGCGCTCTAACACATTAACGCTTATAGTTATAAAAATGCTTTCTTTGAACAATATATTGATATTTTTACCCTGCACTGTAATATTCAGTAAATTATGTAAATATTTTTACCGTTACTGAGAAATATTATAAAAAGTAAGATAGTTAATTCTAGCATACTAAGAAAATGTAATTTGGGTTAGTTAATTACCTTTTTGTGTTACTTAATTAATTCTTGGTACAGCTTTTATTCAGATACTAAGCAAATAGTGACTATTGCTCAAAGGTGGGTTAGAAAGAAAAAACATAATTTTAAAGTAAAAATCAGGTATTTAATACAAAAAAAACACAGCATACAAAATAAACTATTTTTAATAGTTGATAAGTAATTGAAACAGGTCTAAATCGTAAACTGTTTATAATATGGTTTAATTTAAAGTCAACCCATGACCACGGTATTCATTAAATCTTATAAACAGTACCTACGCGATTTAGACCCGTTTCAATAAAATTATAATTAACTATGAGTATCGTAAGTTTAAAAGTTTAAAAATATAATAATGTACTTATTTCAATAATTTTAAAATACACATGCAAAATCAAGTTAGCAACGAATTAGTATTAAACATACCGAAAACGATTACAAAATAAAGAAGCTATTCTATCAAAAAATAACACGTCATCTTTGTATAAACATAATCTTATCTATCAATACTATCATGCTTCGATGCTTTATATAATCTTTAAGTATCTTCTCCATCAGTATCTTCGAAGGTGTCTGGTTCTGGCAGCCTATCCGGTTGGTTGTTAACTGGTAAAGATTGAAACCATGAATGGAATTCAACCGGTATGATGTCCGTTCGGCATAGGTTTATCAGATAATTTTTTTTGATTGTGTAATTTGGTAAGATTGACGTATACGCTTTAGGCACAATCACCTCACCAGATGTACCTGGAGCACCAGGATCTTTCTTACGTCTTGTCTTTTTTGTCGTATCCAGTATTGAGTACTCACCATCATAGCCGTATCTGAATTCTATTACGCCAAGATTAGTTGTTTCGTATCTCAGACATTTAACTTTAAGCCACTGGACCTTCTTGCCATCTTGAGCCATGGTTCTGTTCGAAATCAATCTTGCAGCTAACTCTTTGGTGTCGATGATGTCGTTATATTTTAACTCATAAACTTCATAAGGTGGTGCGTTCTTTCTATGTCTACTAGATCGGGCCCTCTTTGCCACATTCTTCCAGTCATTCATAGAGAAGATAGAAGTTCTCTTTCTTTCAGATTCTATAGCAGAATGCATTGAGTCAACCTCCATTGTGGGTGGTAAAAATTAAAATCATCCGATGTGATAGATGGGTTAGCAAAGTCTAATCCCGGTGAGTTTCGCAATGGCAAGCATGCTGATCTTGGTCCTTGCGTATCCAAATCGTAACACTCTGGCAAGACTGAAGGTGGCTCTGAACATCCTGCCAAATTCCTCAAAAATGGTGAATACGCATTGAATTGCACGCAATCTAAATCTACGTATTGCTTTGGTGTTTGATCAGATGGTGATAATAACTGCTGAGCACTTTTAGAAACGCATGGAGTTATCGCTGAAGGCATCAGTTCTTGTTCTTCTCGGAGATAAGTAGAAAAATTGGGAGCGACCTTTGTAGATGTCGATTTTAATTAAATTGTACCTTGTGAGTCAACGACGTCATCTTGATGCATTGGAGGTTGCAGATTTTGATTTACACTTTCATTAATGTTCAGTTCATGTTCACTCCGAGTCGGGCATAGACTCGGCGTTGGCTGTAAATTTTGAACCACTTCTGTATGAAGTGATTCGTCTTCAGGTAGGCACTTGTTGACGACCAAACGTTTTTTCCGTTTTCTGAAACCAATAAACAGAATAAATAGCAGAACAACATAACACCACACCCAAACTCACACCCCCCACGCATCACCCACACTACCACCACCATCTGGTGTCACCCACATTACGCAATTCATCAATACAGACAGAAAACAACAACAACAATAGATACACACAAAACATATAATACACACACCCTCACGCCCTGACACACACACACACACACACACACACACACATACACACACACACACATACATAGACATACATAAACAAACATTCACTTTGCTTGGCAGACAGAATAATTAGCTACTATTATTATGCCTAAAGCGTATACTTACTTGCACAATAAAAAAAAGAGCTGGAATTAAAAAAGATACTTACATATTTTTTTCGAATTTTGTGGCAGTAGTGAAAGTATGTAGTGGGACCTGGATGTATTTTTCTTCATTAGTAAGCAATACTGTTCCACACTATGGCGACCAAACGTCCTTCTAGCGGCAGCAAGGCAGCAACCACGAGCGAATGATCGAATCCCAAAGCGTGTGAACTTGTGAGCGTAGGTAGTTACTTAAATTTAGCATTTTAAAACTACTTAAGGCACAATACAAGTGGTTTTGCTTTAATTAATGTACTTTAGTTAGATTTTTAGAACATAATGACCGATAAACACGCGGTTACCTTAATTTATAAATTACTTAGGATCTGTTGGTGACTTTTACCGGACAACAGAATTGCATTTCATTCAAAGCTTTTTGTCTGCAAGAAATAACTAAGAGCCATTTAGTGGGTCGCCTCGAATTATATTGTATGCAAAAAGTAACTAAGTGTTGTTGGTGACTTCTATCGGATATTTAATTAAATTTCATGTAAAGCTTTCGTCTGGAAGAATTAACTAAGAGACATTATCAGTGGTTACCGTCGAATATATTGTATGCGAAAAGTAACTAAGTAGCTTTAATGACCAGTGCAGCCTGATTAATTGAGAAAACGTATCAACAAAAATTGACATAAATTACTCAAGTACCATTAGTTAATTTTCAAGAATGTTTTTTTTTCCATGACTAGTAGTTATGTACTTTTGACATTCTCGTATTATCTAAAATATTTGAAAAAACAGCTCTTTTGCCTTTTCATAAGGTAGATAATGGGTTTATAAGCACTTTGACATCATTAACTCATTTTGGCTAAAAATGTCACTTAGTGACTTCTCGCACTACAACGACGAAATGCCGACGTAACTCAATTATCTCTGAATATCATCAATACTTGACATTTTAACTAGTTTATTTGACAACCTTATAACTAATGGTCTGTCTGATGATCTCATTACTGTTTAGGCAGTCTACACTTTTAAAGTCTTTCAATAATTTGTACTTGTTGCTAGCGTTTGGGGCTACAATTCGAGTTTAATTAACATACATTGTTCTTCTCCAGTTTTTACTGTATCTGCCAAAGAACGGCCCTATCTCTATCTAAAAGGGTAAAAAGCAAAGCAAAGAGTACTTCATGCACGAGGTTATAGGTTCAAATCCGGGCAAGTAAGTACCAACGGGACTTTTTCGTTCATACTTACATCGGTGAAGACAAACATCGTGAGGAAACCTGGAAGGCTTATGTCGCCAAAAAATCTAAATCTAAATATATTATTCACATAAACCTACGTGGCCACTTATGAAACGTCAGAAGCTAGGTGCACGGTTCCAATTGGTCGTTTCCTACGGAGAAGAGCCGACCAGAAACTCGACGGTTACTCTTTTAAAAATAATTCATTTTTAAATTAAGTGTTTATGGGTATGGGAGGACAGTGTAGGCCTGTCAACAGGTACGTGTTACTTAACAAGATAGAAAATGGTCTACAGTTTACAAGTTAGGCCTACAACATTCTCACATTCACAAAATACAAAAAAGTCTATGATAAATAAAACAATAAAAGCCTATTTTAACATGACATGATTGCCATTACAACTGAAACAAATCTAAATTAATATCCTGTCTACAAAAGCCATTGATTGGTAAAGAGTTGAAATTAGAATTGTAGGTCAAATAATGAGAAGATTAAGTCAATAAGCATGTAAGTAGAAAAAAAACATCGTTATTAGTGAGCAGTTAATAAACATATCCAACCCATCTTGAGCAAGCGTGGTGATCAATATTTGTGCCTTCTGTGTATGAGAAGACTCCTTTGCCCTGCAGTGCGACAATAATACGTTATTATTATAATAATAATAATATGAGACAACATCCACACAAGGTCTTCAGGTCCCGAACTAGGTAGAACCTGTACTACGGGAACCTGATGACTGATATATATACTTATATACATATAAACACCCAGACACAGGTCAAACAGACATGTTCATGCACACAAATGTTTGACTTGTCCGGGGATCGAACCCGGGACCAGCGGCTCAGAAGGCAGGGTCGCTACCAACTGCACCAACCGGTCAGTCATTATAAGAGTACATTTCAAATGAAATTGCTAGACTTTATCTCTTGCTTTATCTCTTGCTCATGCTAGATATTCGAGATGATTGATGCAAGAATTTCTGGTCGAATAATAATAATATGGGACAACATCGACACAAGGTCTTCAGGTCCCGAACTAGGCAGAGCCTGTACTACGGTATTCTGATGACTGATATACATATACACACCCAGACACAGGTCAAACAGACATGTTCATGCACACAAATGTTTGACTTGTCCGGGGATCGAACCCGGGACCAGCGGCTCAGAAGGCAGGGTCGCTACCAACTGCACCAACCGGTCAGTCATTTTATGAGTACATTTCAAATGAAATTGCTAGACTTTATCTCTTGCTTTATCTCTTGCTCATGCTAGATATTCGAGATGATTGATGCAAGAATTTCTGGTCGAATAAATGCAATATTCGTATTTTTTTGTACCTTCAAAATTTAAGAAAACAGAAATAAATCCGTTTAAACGTCTACAGTACTTAATCCGTCTTATCCAATTTTAGATCTTGCAATGCCTACTAAGTACAATTGCCTGACATACAGTAGGCGTACCTAAATCTCCATACAAATCTTTATAAAGAAAACAGTCTCAAGTTAATACCCATTCCCATACAAAGTGTTATGCGTACGCGCCGAAAGACAACGCTGATATAAAAAGGCTATCAGAATCAAGTGGGTAATGTAGATCGTTGCGTCATGACGCGGCAGTAGTCTGCTTGGTAGGGCTGGCACTCTGAGTTAAGAGTAAAATAATAAGATAGACTTTATTGCAAAATCAGATAATAATGTTCCCACTCAGTCTTCCTCCCAGTGAGAGGAGAGGGAGCGTGATTCTTGATATCTTCGAGTTATTATTCTGGGTCTTACCAGTTTCCTCAGGATCATTTTTGTCCTTCGCTGTTTTTAGAGGTGTGTGGTGTTTAAACAAAAATCGGTTGTCTGTAAAGTCGGTTTACTGACGATAGTTGAACGTGACAACGTCATAAGAAAATACTGATGGAATGGTTGCATTTTTCAAAAGAAAATTTTAATTTTATTTGTTTGATTGATATTTTGTATGGATATAGAGAAGGAGGTAAATGGAAATCACAATTGAATTGATCAAGTTACATTTATTTGTACGCATAAATACAATTATGTCGGTTTACCTTTATCACCGCAATTATCGTTGCTATAAACAAGTGACACCACATTCACTTTTCACTGCACTTCATACTTGACGAAAACATGTAAATGTATTATTGTATAGCAGCTGTCCACGCGGACGCATCGCTCACTCAAGTAGGAGAGAGACAGATGTCGAACGCTGCCGAACGCGGAGGCCGATTGTGCCTCTTTGTCGCTCGTTCCGCGCTCTCGCTTGCACTTCAAGCCTTAAATAGAACGCCTCAGAGCGAGGTAACGCCGCATGAGTCATGTTTTTTCGTGCGTGCAGCCGGCTCCATCGAATTATAAGACGTGACGTTGTCACGTCAAAATTACACATAGAAAGTATGCATGTGAGTAGTTATAACTTTCGACACTTGACCAGCACTGGTTTTAATTTTTTTGCAACAAAAACCTGACCGAACTTCAATAGCTGTTCTACAAAAGGCTCATACATATTGGACAGGTTTCCTAACAACAGGTCAACGACTAAGGTGTTGACGCACGATCCATAGCTCGGTGATCTGATTACAACACATCTATTGTCCTGTCCCAACAAAATGGTCGCGTCACGTTGTTGACCGATGTTCCACATGTTTTGGTATTTCTACCATATTGCATTTTACGGTCACCTTAAGTCACGTTTGTGGGTGTGTAAGGTTTTAATCACGTCTAGTTTTTTGGATTGCTTTAATATACAAAGCGACACAGGCATCCCGGAAGTCTTGCAACAATAGTAATTAATTGTGTCATTGATTGGTGAAAGCTTAAGTTATTAAATAGTTCCAGACATGAAGTCTTTATAAACGAACTAATCTGCAGAATTTTTTGTCATCGGCTCGTGGCACATTGTTATATGTTTTTTTAACTGGAATTTTTATTGCTATTTAATTTCTACAAAAACAGGTAGTTACCAACCCTGCGCTTGAGTCTCAAGTGCAAGTTCGAGTGACGCAACACTACGGTGCGCGGGCGCAACTTTTTTAACAACTTCATGTCTAGCCTCCGTCGTTCTAGTTATGTGATGAAACTCTTGCCTTCTATATTTAGAAGGACTACAATTATACTGTACTTCTAAGTATATATTATATTCCTGAATGTCACAATTATGAAAATACCTAATATTACACCAATACTAACAACGAAAATAACATGTACACTAATATTATATAAAAGCGGTCTTTCATCTGTTTAATTTAGGACTGAAATCTTAGAGTTTTGAAACTCGTAAGCCATTTCTTCATAGCCAGAAAGTAAAGACACTAACTTTATACCAATTTTAACAACAAAAATGGCATGTGCACTGATAAAAGAGTTCTTTCATCTGTATAATTTAGGACTGAAATCTTAGCTTTTTGAAACTCGTAAGCCATTTCTTCATAGCCAGAAAGTAAAGACACTAACTTTATACAAATTTTAACAACAAAAATGGCATGTGCACTGATAAAAGAGTTCTTTCATCTGTTTAATTTAGGACTGAAATCTTAGAGTTTTGAAACTCGTAAACCATTTCTTCATAGCCAGAAAGTAAAGACACTACTTTTTTAATGCTTTCTTCTTTCTAAGTATCGCCACGAAGTGTACCTACTTTTTTTTTTAGGTCTTGCTTAAATATGTCAACTGCTCCTAAAATTTGCTATTGCTAGGGATTTATGTCTTAGCCGGCTATTAACTAAAATCCAAATCTAACGTAATCGGCAGTTATTCAATATTCAACTTACTAAACAACTCCTTCTTCTTCCTGACTCTGTTCTCTAAATGCTGGATACCTTTAGACCTCTTTATTTGCACGCCATTGTTCTCAGGCTTTGGCTATCCACAGCAGCCGTCCTAGAAGTATACAGGGTGGCAGAGACATCGCGCAACCTGTAACCATGTTTTTCTGAAACATAAGAACCCCCAAAAAACAATTGGTGCCCCATACATTTTGACGGCGTAGGTATTGCACTTTTCCATGAAACAGCAGAAGGCCAATTCCCGTAATTAAAAACGTTCAAATTCAAGTCGCAATCTCATCTCAACGACAGTCTAATGTCAAAAATGTAGGTAAACGCTAAACAATTTTTGACAGATTCACACTGAGATTAGAATGCGAACGTTCTTAAAAATACGGGAATTGCCCCTCAGAAGGCCAATTCCCGTAATTAAAAACGTTCAAATTCAAGTCGCAATCTCATCTCAGCGACAGTCTAATGTCAAAAATGTAGGTAAACGCTAAACAATTTTTGACAGATTCACACTGAGATTAGAATGCGAACGTTCTTAAAAATACGGGAATTGCCCCTCAGATCTTTGATAACCGATCATAAGTGTCTACGCTAGGGGAGGGGTCTAAAACCATGTGCTGAGTTCCTTGTTTCAGTTTGCGCGTCAATGTCTCTGCGACCCTGTATTATTAAAGCAACAAAATATCACAAGAAAAGCAACAAAAAAATGTAGGTATTTCGTTCACATGTCGACCATTATTTTAAATGACCATTTTAGGAGACCAGAGATAGTATCTTAACTTAGTACATACTTAGTAAGTACTTAGTGTCGAATATGGTAGCAATTGAGACATATTACAGTTGTCTTTTACGAAAAGAGCTGTATTTTTCGTTTTGTACTCGGAGTGAATGTTACAAAACTTGACTGGCAATCTAATTTAATGGAAACAATTTTATTGTCATCATTGTCATATATTCTGGCTAGCCTTTTCCCAACTATGATGAGGTCAGCTTCCAGTCCGGATGCAGCTGAATATCAGTATTTTACATAGAGCGACTTGCGACCTATATACAATTTTTTTCCGCGTGGTAATTCCCATGCGTAACGTCCTCGGGAACAACATCATTATCAGCCTGTAATGTTCCGTCTTCTGTGGCCTCACACAGGCCTCCTCTATGTGAGAGGGAATGGGCCGTAGTCCACTACCCGGGTCCAGCGTAGGTTGGTGACTGTCACATGTCTTTGAATTTTTGTGATGGTTCCAAGACTTGCCGGCTTCCTCACTATGTTTTTATTCACTGTTTTCGCCTCGGAAAATGGAGGATTAGGACGGACTCCATGTAAATATATTTATGTTGGCTAAAAATGACACCTGTGTTCTTCATCGTCATGTGCTGAATTAAATGTCTTTCTTTAATCCTTTTCGTCTGCATATATTTGACAAGGTATATACCCTGCTACACTGCGGAATCTCCTCTGCTACTGTTGTAGTGGCTGGGGAATATCCACTGCGATGTAGCTGCACTGGAGACCTTGCTGACGATGTAACACTTTTTTTACCTGTCGTTTTTTGACTGCATTCTCAGTAACTATTGAACCAATTCAGCTCAAACAAGATTGGTTCGAATTCGTTCCAGTTACTTGATATTGAATACGGCCACAGTTCACAGTGACACTACTATTCTCTTTGAACTCAAAATTATTATTCTATATATTTTATTTGATTTAGGAACGATCGTTTTCCGAAACGCAACACTGTAAACATGCAAGGTGTAATTGAAAGAACTGCAAACCTGAAAGGGGTTCGTTGTATGTCCTACCCTTCATTATGAACCACTTTTCCTATTAGCCAGTAACTGGAATCATTCAACCATATTTTTAAAATTTTGTTATTTTATGTTAGCAGAACTTGAAAATATGTATGGAATACGTGATTTGTTTTCGCGATTTCAGGTTTAGTCTCATATTAAAAGTTGGTCATAATGATGAGTATAATTACCCTCTTTTAGGTATTCGTTTTTTTTTTTTTATAGCACCACTTGCTGTCTTATGCTGGCCACCACTGAGAGAGGTGGTAGCCCAGTGGTAACGGCCGCGACTTATGAGTTGTAGATCGCAGGTTTGGACCCAGACAGGGCTTTACTTTGTGTAAATTATTCCATTACCACTGTTCTCAAAACGGTGAAGGGAAAGAGCGTGAATAAGCCGGCATGTCCTAGAACAAAAAAATCGAAGACAGCTACCAACCCGCACTGGGCCCGCGTGGTGAATTACGGCCTACTCCCACTCACAGAGAGGAGGCCTGTGTCCCAGCAGTGGGAACATTATAGGCTGATTATGTATGTATGTATGGATACCTACTGGTATTCAGCCGCATCAGGTTAAACTGGAAGCCGACATAATTGGAAAAAGGCTACGCAGATGATTATGACGATGTTACTGCGACAAGGTATTTACAAGGCAGATATGAGTGGATGCCGGGACCCCTCCCTAGAAGGACATATAGTGACCTTATCGGTGATGTTCTTCAGAGAGGTCAGGTGCGTAGTACTCGCAATCGGCGTGCGTGTATGACCAGATACTTAAATGATAAATGATTTTATTTCTGTAAGTAGGTTTGAACAAACACTTTTACACGTCAATCGTATTTTTTTTTTAACTAGATGAGGTCGGTGTTTCCTATCTGACTACTCTGAGAAGAAAGGCCGAAACAAACTCAGAGGTCACAGTCTCTTTTAAAGTCCAGACAAAATCTTGGTCAGATCATGTGAAGGCTATGTCGATCGGTGTCTGCAATGGTCTTTTGAGGAATGAACCACACTGATTTGAGTGGACCTGTCCAGTCAGTGCACGCATTTGTCAGTAACCGTGCAGCTCAACTCAGAACTTAAGGAGCTCAACGATTCGACGAACAATACCAAAGAAAGGACATTTGGGTAGGCCGCATCAGCTACGCAAACTGCCAGAACATGATTAAAACTGGAACAAAAACACACATAGTCCTCACATTCACAATAAAATAATATAATACTTTATACAGTAATTATTAGTGTCATTGTATATGTAAATAAGTATAGATACTTATAGCAAAGATTAAAAGTAAAAATAGTTAGCAAAATAAAATAAATTAACATTGCCTGTGCTTTATTGGAGCAACTCAATCCCAAGGCTTTTTGTCCTCAATATATGAACGTAAACGAAGCGATAGGAGTATGTAAGGATCGTAGCCGTTGGAGTTCTGTAGTTTCTGCCTACCCCCATGCGATGAAGGCGTGAGTTTATGATTGTATGTATGTATGTTCATTTTCGCATAATTTCATTTAAACAGTCGACATACCAAAATCAGACCACAATCCAAGGCTCTCCATTGTCACATATATTCCCAGATTGCCACAAAACTACAAAATTGCTCTAGTGTTAATATTATTTTAATTTTCACAAAGTGCCTACTATCTACAAGTATGTGAAGTGGAACGCGGGACTCTCACGCGTTTGACGAAGTGAGCAATTAATAGACTGATGTTCTCATAGCTCGCGTGATCTTTGCCTCAGAATAATTATTAACAATAGATCATCTTCTCTTAATTTCACATCATAATTATTGTGACAATAATAATTATGATATGGGGAAATGTTAAGGGGCTGACAGCAGTTAAAGCGCGGTCACTGTCGGCCTGCATAGCAAAGCTGGTAATGTATTGCCAAATATGAAGCAATTCTCTATTTACGAAAAATCTATTGATTGGACAAAAAAATTAAAACACTATCACGTTAATATGTTGCTTGAAGAACAATCTGAAAAAAAAACAGAATTGATTGCAGATTGCATGTATATTAGTATGGTTTTTAATCGTTAAAATAATTATTTTGAGGTATCTTCGTGACTCTTTTCGATCGTACCTAATTAGTTGTATTATGTTTTCAATACACTATTTAACTAGTATATATACGGAAGAATATCATAAATTGTTCTGATTTTGTTTACTGCAGTGGATCATATACTTTTAGGCATTATAAAACTTGCGTTTAGGTCATGTAGTCCCCTTAATGTAGGTACACTAGGTACTGTCAAAGCTTTATTTAAATGGCTTCCATCTGTCCTCCACTAATGTTATCAAGCTATTGGCATAATGCGGAGACCCACTATTTCATATTTAGAAGAATTAAGAAGGTCGAAAATCAGCCCCGACGGCTGACAGCAGTTTAGTAGAAGATAAATTGTAAAATGTCCATAAGTAGGTACATAGCTTGGAAAATGTTGCTGTGCTATACTCCTCTGCCTACACCTTCAGAGATAAAAGGCGTAATATTATATGTGTGTTAAATAGATCATAGGCCAAAACGGTCTTTATGGAATCGGAGACCAAGAACATTAGCTGACAATAGTCGGTCATATCCTTTTTTTTTTTTTTTGATGAGTGTGGTAAATCAAATTACTTCTCCCGCCCTGGGCAGAGCAGGAGGGCGTATCAGACTCTTACTGACTAAAACCCACCCGTGTTCCTTCAGTTGCCTGTGCCAGGGGCCACGGTATCCCTCTCGGACTTTCCCGCAACCCTAGCAGGCATCGGCCCTAGCGGACACCGTCATTGCTGCTGACATCTCTTTGAGGCGCGCGTGAGTCAGTCATACCCTACAATTTAATAACACAGATCCCTCCAATTATTATCCCTTTCAAAACCTAGTATCGAAGAATAAAATGAGCCTTGTATATCTAGTTCCCATGCAATTACGGTCGCGATTATCTCGACGCGAATCGATTACGACAGATGCTCGATAACCTTTGTTTATCGATACATCTGTACAGCACTAGCGGTAGAGTGTTGAAAATTAAAAACAGATTAAGTAATTATTCAATGAATCTTGATTTGGTTTAATTGTTCTCTAAATAATTGAGTATTTGTAATATTTTTTTTTTGTATTACGAGTAACAATCTTCAGTTTGCATGCATGTTAAAGGATGTCTAATTGAATCTCGTGTCGACACGACATGACTGCCCAAGTCGTGATAAAAAGATTTGTGCAAGTTTGGTAGGGGCTTACTGCACGTTGCTGCCAACAACACGATTTGACTGACCGGTTGGTGCAGTTGGTAGCGACCCTGCCTTCTGAGCCGCTGGTCCCGGGTTCGATTCCCGGACAAGTCAAACATTTGTGTGCATGAACATGTCTGTTTGACCTGTGTCTGGGTGTTTATATTGTATTTAAGTATGTATATCAGTCATCAGGTTACCGTAGTACAGGTTCTACCTAGTTCGGGACCTGAAGACCTTGTGTGGGTTTGTAAAAAATAAAAAAAAAACATACTTATTTCTCCCGCCAAGAAGGGTTGCTGCTCCAGTTTGAAGGGTACGCGTGTCGGTATAATCATAGGCACAATTATCATGTCCTTGTAATTCCGACCAGTCTTGCCAAGAAGTATCGTGTTGCAGTTGACGCTACTCGTCTTCACGCACACATTCACAGCGTGTTTGTACACTTGGTTACCACAAGTAAAGCGCGCGTCGCTTCGTGACATAAAAATACTATACCCAGTACCTGGGTTGTGGAGATAAGATAGGCAGTCGCTAATGTAACATACTGATAGGTATTTAGCTGCATTTGGTTAGACTGGAAGCCGAATTCAACATAGTTTTGGAAAGGTTAGGCAGATGAGCTGATGATGGGAAAGTTCAGCTTCGTCTCTGGGGTGGCAACGCATCTTGACTTGACTGACCGGTTGGTGCAGTTGGTAGCGACCCTGCCTTCTGAGCGGCTGGTCCCGGGTTCGATCCTCGGACAAGTCAACAATGAACATGTCTGTTTGACCTGTGTCTGGGTGTTTATATGTATATCAGTCATCAGGTTACCGTAGTACAGGTTCTACCTAGTTGGGGACCTGAAGACCTTGTGTGGATGCTGTCTCATATTATATTATATATCTGTGTAGCCTCTGGTATTGCAGATGTCCATAGGCGGTACCATTGTATTGCATTGTGTATTTATCTTATTTTTTATTAATTTTCGGCCTCGCCCAGCGGGGCGAGCACGGCCTACTGTGATTGGCTTGAGTCACACATTTTTATCACAGTTTGGGAGTAAAAACCGTGACAAAATGCGTGACTCAAGCCTATCACAGAGGCCGTGCTCGCCCCGCGGGTCTTCTTTTTTTTTGTTTCCACTATGTTGTGTCTTAAACTAATAGAATTTTATAAAGAGAATAAATAGATTTGAGTTTTTGTATGTTTGTTTGTTACGCTTTCACGCGTTAAGACCATAATTTTGTGAAACAACGGTTTTTTTTTGGTATGACGATAGTTAGCGCCATTTTTGACATATATAAATACGCGTGTGTTATAAGTGGACGTGAAACAAACCGCCCTTATCGGATTTGGATGACATTTGGCACATGGGTAGCCCATGATCTGGGTTTGCCATAGGATACTTTTTATCCCGATCTTTCCACAGGATCGAGACTTTTAAATAACTGAAAAGTTTTAATAAATAAATAAATATCGTCTGACATTGCACACAGCACCATCTAGTTCCAAGTTAAGCACTTAACACTTAAGGCTTGTGTTATGGATACCAGATGGTTGATACACTACTTAAATACATTTTTTTTCGTAAATATGTAGTGTGTTAGGTAGGTTAAGGAAAACCTATTAATTAAACACTACTTGAGTATTAGATTTAAACGTTTATTAACGCAAAATATAATAACATAAACTAAAACAATAATGCGCGGCGCGAATTATAAAAATGGCATGCATTCGCCGTAGAGGTTTGTAGCGGACTGCTGAGGGCGTACGAGGGACGCGGCCGTGCGCGGGAGGCGCGGGCGGCGGCGCGGCGATCCGATCGTGGCTTGTTTGTTCCACGCGTAGCTCGTAGGTATCGACGGCGTGCGGCACAGCGCGGGCGCAGGGCTCCGCTAACCGCAACCATGGCGCGCGGTCGAGCGGTAGGTAGGCAGTAAGGCGGTGTACAGACTCATGAATGTTTTAGGCCGTGTACACACGGTTGTGAGTATTTAATTAGGAGTAGTTATTATACATATTACTATAAGTTACATGTGTTTATGTTGTGTGTAATAACTTGTATGTAAGTATGTGTTTAATATTTATATAAGTATGTGTGTTATATGTATGTATAGCCTACATCACTCCCCCGCTGAGACCGGTTCACGGGCGATAGTGACGCGGAAATCTTACTGTTCTTCCGCTTCTTGTTTTTATTTCCGGTGATGATGGTGCTTGCGAAGATGGTGGTCGTGGTGGAGCTTGTGGTAAAGGTGGTGGTGTTTTCAGAGACGAGCCATCGTTGTTGTTAGCCATGTACGCTGGTTTAAGCCTATCAATGGTAACGGTTATGTGTTTTCCTTGGACGTCTATTGTAAATGTCTTTGCTCCTCTTTCTACGACTTTGTGCGGACCAGAGTAAGGTGATTCCAATGACTTTTTTAACGGTCCTTTTCGCAGGAAGACATAGCTGGCTGTACTAAGTTCTTTAGGTACGTAAAACATTTTCTCACCATGGGTGGATGTTGATGCAGGTGACAGTTTCGATATATGTCTTCGTAATCGTGCTGCGAAATCTGCTTCATCTATGATGTCATGGGTGTTTGATGGTTTCAAGAACTCACCAGGTAATCGAAGAGGCTCGCCGTACACCAACTCAGCTGTAGAAGTTTGGAGATCATCCTTCCAGGCGCTCCTCATTCCTAGGAGTACAAGAGGAAGTACCTCCGACCATTGCGTGTTGTTATGGCACATTATGGCGGCCTTGAGCTGTCTGTGCATTCTTTCCACCAGTCCGTTGCATTGTGGGTGGTAAGCTGTCGTAGGACAATGGTAGGCGCCTATAATTGACGAGATGCACTGGAACAGTTGAGAGTCGAATTGTTTCCCTCTGTCAGTTGTAATCTTCTCCGGACACCCGAAGCGCGCGACCCAGCCAGAAATGAAATTGCTAGCGCAGGTCTCTGCTGTGATGTCTGCTAGAGGGTAGGCTTCTGGCCATCGAGTATACCTATCTATAGCTGTAAGGCAGTACCTGAAATTAGAAGAAGGTGGCATAGGGCCTATTATGTCAAGGTGGACGTGGGAAAAACGATTGGAAGGAACAGGGAAAGATGAAAGAGGAGATTGGGTATGGCGGGTAACTTTGTTGCGTTGGCAATCAGTGCATTGTTGAGCCCATTTTCTGCAGTCTCGACGAATCTTAGGCCACACAAATCGTTCTGATACAAGTTTAGCTGTTGCATTGGGGCTTGGATGACTGAGATTGTGTAGGTTGTTGAAGATTGCTTTTCGAAAAGTTGATGTTATGAATGGCCTAGGACGAGAAGTAGACTGGTCACAGTATATGTATCCGTCCATAGCTTTTATTCTCTCTAACTTTAACGCTGTGTTGCTATTTAGCAAACTCTGTAACTCACGGTCATTTTCCTGTTCATTTTGAAGTGCTTTGTAGTCGATGGTAGTGTCGATACTTTCCAGTCGTGAAAATGCATCGGCGACTACGTTGTGATTTCCTGAGATATGATTGATTTTGGTTGTAAATTGAGAGATGTAGTCGAGATAGCGGTGTTGACGAGGTGAGCAATTGTCTCTTTTTGTAGTGAAGGCGAATGTGATGGGTTTATGATCGGTGAACACTTGAAATGTTCTCGCTTCGACCATATACCTAAAGTATTTAATTCCTTCATAAATGGCGAGCAATTCACGGTCATACGTGCTATATTTTGACTGAGCAGGAGATAATTTGCGGGAAAAGAATCCTAGCGGTTGCCAGCTGTCATTGGTTCTTCTTTGTTGTAAGACAGCTCCGATGGCCACGTCTGAAGCGTCGGTAAAGATTGCTAACTCAGCTTGTGTATCAGGATGCGAGATGAGAGTGGCTTCTAACAAGTTATTTTTGCATGCGTCGAAAGCTTCTTGAATCTCAGGTGTTATAGTGATGGGCGTGTTTCCTTTAATTTTTGGACCACTTAAAGCTTGATTGAGCGGGCCTTGTATTTGAGCGGCGCCAGGAAGAAATTTTCTGTAGAAATTTATCATCCCTAAAAATCGTCGTAACTCCTTAGCATTTTTAGGGATGGGGTATTCTTGAATCGCCTTTACTTTTTCAGGCAGGGGTCGTATTCCAGCTGCAGATACATGGTAACCCAAGAATGTAATTTCGTTAACACCTAATACGCACTTATTGGTGTTGATTACCACGCCATACTTTTTTAATTGTTCAAAAAGTTTTTGTAGGTGTCCAATGTGCTCTGTCTCCCCTTTTGAGAACACGAGGATATTATCTAAGAACCCAAACGTAAATTCGAATCCTTGCAGAATTTCGTCGAGGAACCTTTGGAAGGTCTGCGCAGCATTTCTTAAACCGAATGTCATTGCGGTGAATTCAAAAAGTCCGAATGGTGTTGTGATTGCTGTCTTTTTAATATCGTCTTCGAATACTGGTATTTGGTTAAATGCTTTTACGAGGTCAATTTTTGAAAAGATGGTGGATCCTGACAGCTGGTATGCGAAGTCGTGGATGTGCCTGACTGGGTACCGGTCAGGTATTGTTCGCGCATTTAAAGATCTATAATCGCCGCATGGCCTCCAGCCGTCGTCTTTTTTAGGTACCAGGTGTAGTGGAGATGACCATGGACTTTCTGAACGACGAGCTGTGCCATTTTGTAACATTTCCTCAAATTCTTTCTTCGCGATCTGTAGGCGATCTGGTGCCAAACGACGCGGTCGTGATGTTACTGGAGGACCGGATGTTGTCCTAATATGATGCTTTGTGTTATGTATTGGTACACTATTTGAACCAGCTGGTCTGGTTATCTCTGGATAACATCGTAATAGGTTGAGATATGTTGTATTACCAGTAAATGTTTTCAAGGACAGCAGTTCGTGTGTTATTTCGTGAGACGAAGGTGCGCCGACGGTCAGATTCGTAATCGAGTCGATTAACTGTTGTCGTCTGCAGTCGACTAATAAATTATAAAAACTTAAAAAATCGACGCCTATTATAGGTTTTGAAACTTCTGCTATAATGAAATTCCAAGTAAACTCACGACGTAATCCAAGGTTGAGATTAAGTTGGTATGTACCGTATGTAGGTATCGGAGTACCATTTGCAGCGACAAGTTCGTAGTTGCATTTAGTATGATAGCGCAGCTGATTACGTAATAACGATTTAGGGTAGGCGCACACGTCTGAACCTGTGTCTACAAGAAACTGTATGCCGGTACGTTTATCTGAGATAAATAGGCGGCCTTTACAGGTAGAGCAGTCGTCAGCCGCCATTACTGACTGCTTTTGCAGTTTTCCGACTTAAAATCGCAAGGCTGAATACATTTGGTGGCCTTTGAACCAAATTTAAAGTGGTACCAACATGTTGGATATTTATTTCGTGAATGAGATCGACTCTGGCGGGATTTTGATCGGTCGTCACACCTTGTTGATCGGCCTGCGCGGGAAATATGGTCCACTTTTTGAGTTAGTAATTGCATTTGTTTTGTAAGTTCCATCATTTGTTTCGACAAAGTTTCCATGTCACTCATTTTGTTATAAAAAGTTAAGTTTTTGCTCACTTTTGAGTCCACACACTCCGCACCGCACTAAAGTTCCAGGTAGCACTAGCACGTGTTTACTGTTCGGGGTCACCACTGTAGTGTGTTAGGTAGGTTAAGGAAAACCTATTAATTAAACACTACTTGAGTATTAGATTTAAACGTTTATTAACGCAAAATATAATAACATAAACTAAAACAATAATGCGCGGCGCGAATTATAAAAATGGCATGCATTCGCCGTAGAGGTTTGTAGCGGACTGCTGAGGGCGTACGAGGGACGCGGCCGTGCGCGGGAGGCGCGGGCGGCGGCGCGGCGATCCGATCGTGGCTTGTTTGTTCCACGCGTAGCTCGTAGGTATCGACGGCGTGCGGCACAGCGCGGGCGCAGGGCTCCGCTAACCGCAACCATGGCGCGCGGTCGAGCGGTAGGTAGGCAGTAAGGCGGTGTACAGACTCATGAATGTTTTAGGCCGTGTACACACGGTTGTGAGTATTTAATTAGGAGTAGTTATTATACATATTACTATAAGTTACATGTGTTTATGTTGTGTGTAATAACTTGTATGTAAGTATGTGTTTAATATTTATATAAGTATGTGTGTTATATGTATGTATAGCCTACAAATACATACATATTATAAGTATACATCCATGACTCGGGTACAAATGTCCATATTCATCATACAAACATTTGCCCCTACCGGGATTCGAACCCAGGACCATTTGGTTTATTTTTTTTTTGTTTTCATGATTTTGTTACATTAAATGTTCTTTTTTATTGTTTGTATTTACTGTGCGTGTCCCAAATAAAATATTTGCCTTTCTTTTTTATTTTGTATGTCAGTTTATGCTGCACCGGTTGACGTGATCACGTCAGCGCCGGGTGTCGCTGCAAACTAGCGCTTTGGCTCTGTCTCGCATAGGGTCACAGCATTATTAAAATGAAACAACGCGTGCAGTGACAAAAGGAGTACTTTATTAATCAAACATGGACGTCGACAAGCATAGTGTAGTACACATTCCTACCATTAGGTGGTGATACATGCACATGGGTTTATTTTGATATAACACAACAATTATGCTGCGCGATGGCCATTTTGCGAGGAAGTGACGCATATTTTGTCCCAATTTGCCCTTTTTTTTTGTTTCTTTTTATTTATTTGCGTCATATTTTACTGCAAGTTAACGTATTTTCTTTCTTTCCTACTTGGATAGAATGCCTGTGTTTTTGCCAATAGTGTATAACCCTGATTTTGAGAAAGTTGTAGTCAGATCATATACCTACGAATCAGTGACATTGTACTCTATATTAAATACCTACCTACACATTACAGTCAACGTCTCTATGTTTGGTCATAATGTCAAACTGTTTATACGAGTACCTTGACCACGTAATTACTTAATGTTAAAACTACGTAGTTTTGAGGGTTATTCTTCGTGAATTCGTTCCGCGAGTTACCTTATAACCGGTGTATAAACTTTGAACATCTGCCTGTGTATTCTGTAAAAATCTCACCGTACAAAATTTGGTGAAGTGAACTGTCACTCCAGGTGCCGATGCTTTTGGCGGCTCACTTCACCTTTTCGCGGTTAGAGTTTTACAGGAAATATCGGCTGTTATAAGGTAAGCCGTCATGTCAAATGTGTATGTAAAATTATATCGAAGTGTTTGACAACCTTAACTTAGCTAGCAGTAGCATGCAACGCTCTCAACCAATCAGTCTCCAGCAGCTTATCTCTGGGCGAGCTCTGGCAAAGCAGTCCTTAGCTTTTTTTTTTAAGAAAGACAGATTTTTGGCAAGAAGACTACTTACTATTGAACACTCTTATTATTTTACTTAGGTTTTTTATAATAAGTAATTTCTTAAAGCTATAATGTCACCTGCTATTATTTGTGTGGGTACCGTGTACTGTATGGTGACTACTTTTTTAAAGTGCAAGGTCCCGCACTGGTTCATAGGGATGGGAAAAAATTCTATCGATGTCTTTGATAATTTCGTCTTATTATTTTAGTTTTTTTTTTTTTTATAATAGAGGCCACATAACATAACATCACGTCTGTATTCTCCGATGGGTTAGGCAGAGAGAGAGAATAGAGTGTTGGCGTTATTATAAAATATGCTTTTCAAGACCACTAATTGCCTTTCGACTTTTACCGCCTGTTGTGTTTGACAATAATAGTCGCAGCAAATTCTGTCTTTCTGCCTTCTACATAGCTTGTCGTTTAATAGTGTATTCCCTTAGCATTTATTCCGGATGAACGTGGTTCACTTTCTTTGCATACGAGTAAATGCATTTTCAACTCCGATTAATTAACTTGTAGCTTTACATTATAAACTCTTATGTTTTATCTCCAGTTGTTTAGTCCAGTAGTCCTAGTTTAGCAGTAGATGATGATAGCATCATCTGCTGCTAAATTCTTACTCTTCTGCTGTTGAATTTTCATTATACCGTTTACAAAAAATACAAAAATCGATACCAGTTACTATCGAGCATCGTACATCCCTAGTCTCCGCCCTCAGATCAAGTGACAACTTGTCATATCAATTTACGGCTCACTGGCTGGTCAAGTGAAGGCATACCACCGGCATGACTACTCGCATGTAATGCTAGACATAAAAATTATTGGCATAGTGACATACAGGTTTCTTGGGTACGGGTATGGAAATATAAGTCTAGCTGCTTGACTGAATTTAGACTAGATTCAATACATGCTAGCTTATCATATTACAAGCCCGACGGTATTTTCTCATGGAAAAAACGATGAACTTCCATAAAAACTTTCACCCCCCCATTTAACCCCTTTAAGGGATGAATTTACAAAAATACTTCTTTATGTCATGTAAGGAACTCTTGTGCAAAATTTCATGCTTCTAGAGCTTCGATCAACAATACCGACTAGATATCGGCTCGTCGCAAGAAATACGTCTCGGTAAATAAGAGCGCACTTGAGACGTGAGCTCTTATTTTGTTTAGTTCGCTTGAAACACAGCCAATGTAAACACGACTTTATTACTAGGTGCCATGGTTGTAATTAGGTTGAACTTATAACTGTTTTGAACTTTTCAAGCGGACAGCATTTAGCTTTGATTTTGTACGTGACCCGTTATCTAGTCGAAGTTTTAGACTCAGCGGCTAGGGCCGTGCAATGTCTTTCAATGAATATATGGATGAATTTAAGATTTTTATTATGTAGATTCGAAAATGTGACAGTGTCTGTGGTAGGAATAAAGACAGCTTGAACCCTGGGGAATGACGTCACCTCACTACGTATTATAAAACAAAGTCACTCAGACGCGTCTGTCTCTCTGTCTGATGATGATGAAATGATTCAGGTATTATTTGAAATGATTTTTCGTAACGAAGAATAATTCTTTTTAATGAAAATTTTATTTTATTTAATTATACTAGCAACAGTAAATACATTTATTAACATAGTAATCACATATAAATTAGCTTATATTACAGCTCACTTTATACACAACACTGTAGGCTCAGCGAACATCTGATGCGTTCACCGTCTCTGCTTCCCCTTCTCGTCACACACACGCAACTGTTGGCTGACAGTACCAACCTCTCGGAAAATGGGTTGGTACCATCTGACGGCCAACTCTACAACCGCGCGCTCTCATTGGTCAAATCAAATAGCGCGCGCTGCCCCGGCTTCCTGTTACACACTTCCGTCGCATTTCACGAAATCGCTCTCACAGATTGCAGGAGAGCGAGAGGAAAGATATTGCAAATAAAAAAAAGACATGCTGCACTGAACATGTAGGAGATGATAGTGTTGTGCTTGTGAGCGTCTTCTGTTCGGTGTATGTAAGATCTTCTTCAGGGAACACAATGAAACGGTCCAGACACTTTATCAACAGTTTATTCTCACTACTAATATTATAAATACAACAGCATAAACAGGCAAGTATTGCGATTTAGCGTAAGCAGAAGGATTATGTTCGCGGAGCAAGCGAGCGTGCGTCGGCCGTGAGCGAGCGAGACGGACTGGTTGGCGCGGGCGCGCGGGTCGGTGCGCCGGCGATGTTTCTAGGCTTCCTTTGTTCTGGTGAGTAGCGGGACTCGATGCGCTATTACACGGTACGACACGACGACCACTCAACGATGCGATTCTGCAGTACTGGTAAGTTGGTTTATTATTATGTTAAGTGTTATTGTGTATGTTTGTACTTTGTGTATTAGTATGTAAAGTATTTTATAGTATATATAATTTAGTTAGTAAATGTAATATTATTATTATAATGTACTGTGGTTACACCACATGACTCCCCCCTTGAGACCATCCTAGGATGGGCGATAATAGTCAGGGATTCTCACTTTTCTTCCTGAACGAGTAGTTCTTACTTCGTTATCATTGGTTTTTGTGTTTGGTGCTTCATTTTCCAGCGGACGAGTCTCTGAACGAGTATCTGGCGTAAGTATATAGGCTGGTTTCAACCTCTCTATTGATACTGTCTGTTCTTTTCCTTTGACAAGCAGCTTAAAAACTTTTGTGTCTCGTTGCAGGACAAGGTATGGTCCAGTATATGCCGGCTGAAGGGATCCTCTCACGGTGTCATCTCGGACGTAAACGTGAGTGGCAGAAGGTAAATCTCGGAACACGAAGATGTTCCGTCTGCTGTGTCTTGCGGCTGGCCGAGGGCGGATATTGTTCATAATGGAACGTAGTCGTGCTAAGTACTCGGTGAGGTCGCTGGTCATGTGCTGGTCGGCGATTGGCTGCAGAAACTCTCCGGGCAGTCTAAGGGGTTCACCGTAAAGGAGTTCGGCGGGTGACGCTTGAATGTCCTCTTTGAAGGCGCTTCTCATTCCTAGCAGTACCAGAGGTAAGCTTTCCGTCCATTTTAGGGTTCCATGGCACATTATAGCGGCCTTAAGCTGTCTGTGCATCCGTTCTACCATTCCGTTGCTTGCAGGATGATACGCAGTGGTTCTGTTGCGTTGAAATCCGGCAAGTTCTGAGAGCTGTTTCATCAGTGCGGACTCAAATTGCTTCCCGCGATCTGTTACGACCTCTGTGGGGCAACCGTAACGTGCTATCCAGTTACGAACGAGAGCTTTGGCCACTGTTTCAGCGGTTATGTCTTGCATGGGGATTGCCTCGGGCCATCGAGTGAATCTATCCACGGCGGTGAGACAATAACGGTAGCCATCTGAGAGGGGTAAGGGTCCGACGATATCAATGTGCACGTAGGTAAATCTGCCGTTCGGTAGCTTGAAGGTGCCCATCGGTGGTGTTACGTGCCTGGTGACCTTTGAGCGTTGGCATGCGTGACAGAGTTTGGACCAATCGCGACAATCTTTGTTTATTCCTGGCCATACGTAACGCTGAGCCACTAATTTTGCGGTGGCTTTAGCGCCAGGGTGGCTAAGTGAGTGTAGGCTGTCGTAGACTTGCTTCCTGAGCTCTTTTGGGACGTAAGGTCGTAGGCTCTGAGTGCTGTCGTCGCAGTAAAGTTCCAGTTTTGTTCCAGGTACAGTTACTTTGACAAATTTAAGCGAAGATCCACCTTCTAAGAGTTGCCTTAGTTCTGGGTCGTTACGCTGTGTAATGGCCAAGTTCTTCGACTCGACAGGCTGTATGATTTCCTCTATTCTTGAGAGAGTATCGGCAACTATGTTGTCCTTTCCCGATATGTGTTGGATGTCTGTCGTGAATTGTCCTATGTAATCTAAATGGCGAAACTGCCTTGGTGAACATTTTTCTTTGTGACCCTGGAAAGCGAAGCAGATGGGCTTGTGGTCTGTAAATACCGTGAAGTGCCTTGCTTCCACGAAGTGTCGGAAATGTTTCACGGATTCGTAAATCGCGAGCAGTTCTCTGTCGTACGGCGAGTATTTCTTTTGTGATGTACTCAATTTACGGCTGAAAAAGGCGAGGGGTTGCCATTCTCCGTCTTTCTCCTGCTGTAGAACTCCTCCGATTGCGACGTCTGATGCGTCCGTGACTAGCGCTAGTTTGGCGTCCATGTCCGGGTGCGCGAGGAGAGCTGCTTGGCATAAGCTCTTCTTGCAGCCTTCAAATGCTTCTAGTGCTTCTCCGATGACATTTATGGGGTGATTTCCCTTTACAGATCCGGTAAGCAGGCTATGCAATGGCGTTTGGGATGAGGCTGCGTCTTTTATAAAGCGACGATAGAAATTAATCATCCCCAGGAATCTCCTGAGTTCCTTAACGGTTTTCGGGATGGGGTAGTCCTTTATGGCTTGGATCTTGTCATCCAGTGGTTGGATGCCTGCACGAGATACGCTGCAGCCGAGGAATGTTACTTCTTCTGCCCCGAAAACACATTTGGAAGTGTTTATGACCATTCCATATTCTTTTAATCGTTCAAAGAGGAGGCGTAAATGGCGGTAATGGGTCTCTTCGTCGGGGGATGATATTAGGAAATCATCCAAGTACGTGTAGCAGAAGTCCAGGTCACGAGTCATTTCGTCCACGAATCTTTGGAACGTTTGTCCCGCGTTTCTAAGACCAAACGTCATAAAAGGGAACTCGAACATTCCAAAAGGTGTTGTTATGGCCGTTTTGGGAATATCCTCGGGGTTTACTGGTATTTGGTTGTACGCCTTTATTAAATCGATTTTCGAGAATATTTGACAGCCAGTTATGTTCTGAGTGAAGTCCTGGATGTGCCGGATAGGGTATCGGTCGGGGATCGTTCGTGCGTTTAGCATTCTGTAATCGCCGCATGGTCGCCATCCGTTGTCCTTTTTTGCGGCGAGATGAAGGGGCGACGACCATGGGCTCTCAGACGGTCGTGCTGTCCCTATTCTCAGCATTTCTTCGAACTCCTGTTTCGCGATCTTCAGTTTGTCCGGGGCAAGTCTTCTTGGAGTGCAATATACGGGCGGTCCGGCGGTTGTTCGTATGTGGTGAACCGTATTGTGACGTATGACCCGATGTGCACCTGCTGGCCGAGTGATTTCGGGAAAATCTCGAAGAAGGTTCAAGTACCTTGACTCCCCTGTTATCGTTTTAACTGAAGTTATGGCATCTGATGCAGGAACTGGGTTTGCGTTTGCTGACAGGCTGGTCTTGTTGTCGATCAGGCGTTTGTTACGACAGTCTACTACTAAGTCGTAATGCGATAAAAAATCGACTCCGATAATTGCCTTTGTGACGTCAGCAATTATGAATTGCCAGGAAAATGCCCGGCGAAGCCCTAGGTCAAGTTCCATTTGCTGGGCACCGTATATGGCAATTGGTGTTCCATTCGCTGCGAAGACGTTGAGTTCGGTAGTACGTGGTCGCCTTTGTTTCAGGGCGGAGCGGGGAAAAACGCAGATGTCGCTCCCAGTGTCGACTAAAAACTGCATTTTTGTCCTTCTGTCCGTTATGTAAAAGCGACCGGTGGTTGTACTATGGCAATCATGTGTCGCTACTAATGACTGCCTTTGGCTTTTCCCGACCCTGATTGATAATCACAAGGTTTTAGGCATCTTCGCGCCTTTTCTCCATATTTGTGGTGAAAAATACAGGTTGGGTACTTTTTATAAATTGAGTGGGAACGCGTGTTGCTCCTTTCCCTTTGGCTTCTGTTCTTCGACCTGGATCTAGAATCTCTTGTTGAGAGGGCCTTCACTTGACGACTGAGCTCTGCTATCTCTTTCGACAATTTTTCGGCAATTGAATTGGGCACTGCGTCCGTGGCGGCCACTTGAAGCGCGGGTGGTACGAGGTCGTGTACTTTATCTGCCAGGTTTGCGAGTGCAGAAAGTGATGACTCTGGCTGCGATGCTACAACTATTTGTATATTACCCGGTAAGCGGCTGGTCCACACAGTCTTTATGAAATCGTCCGGTATGTCTGGGCCCGCTAGATGTTGCAGGTGTCGAAGAAACGCGGATGGTCGCCTGTCTCCTAGTTCCTCATGCATCAGCAACTGGGTAAGTTCTTTTTCGCGCGAAGCGGATAACCTTTTAATTAGCTCACTTTTTAACTTTTCGTATTTGCCACTAGCTGGAGGATTAATTAAAATATCTTTCACCTCTGCGGCGTAACGGTTTTCCAGGTGCGAGCTGACGTAATAATATTTGGTGTCGTCATCCTTGACACCTGAGAGCGCAAAACTTCCTTCTATTTGCGCAAACCAGACTGCTGGTTCTTCTGCCCAAAACGGTGGGAGTCGTACACCGACACGACAAATGTCGGAAGGTGTAAATGTCCTTTCTTTGGAATGCGACCTGCCTTCGTCACCTTGTTTGTCGGAAGGCTTTTTATTTTGAGACATTTTTAAATTTGGTTTTCACTAGCTTACGGTTTTATGCCGTTCCGTGTAGTGTCCAATCACGTCGGGGTCACCAATGTAGGAGATGATAGTGTTGTGCTTGTGAGCGTCTTCTGTTCGGTGTATGTAAGATCTTCTTCAGGGAACACAATGAAACGGTCCAGACACTTTATCAACAGTTTATTCTCACTACTAATATTATAAATACAACAGCATAAACAGGCAAGTATTGCGATTTAGCGTAAGCAGAAGGATTATGTTCGCGGAGCAAGCGAGCGTGCGTCGGCCGTGAGCGAGCGAGACGGACTGGTTGGCGCGGGCGCGCGGGTCGGTGCGCCGGCGATGTTTCTAGGCTTCCTTTGTTCTGGTGAGTAGCGGGACTCGATGCGCTATTACACGGTACGACACGACGACCACTCAACGATGCGATTCTGCAGTACTGGTAAGTTGGTTTATTATTATGTTAAGTGTTATTGTGTATGTTTGTACTTTGTGTATTAGTATGTAAAGTATTTTATAGTATATATAATTTAGTTAGTAAATGTAATATTATTATTATAATGTACTGTGGTTACACCACAAACACAAGTAAATTGGGATAAGGGGAGGAGAATGATGGTGACTGGCTTACTGTTGGGTAAAAGGCAATTTCTTATCTGTCAAGTTGTACAGGGGCGATGCTGCTGGACAGTTTGTTGCGCCAATACTTCTTCCTAGCTAAAGCACTAGGAAGGGGTGAAGGGCGGGCGTTTTAGGGGACTGTCTTATGTAATCTTGATGTTCAAAAAGTGCTGGTTCTCAGCCTAGTTTGAATAAATGACTTTTCATTTTGATACAACGTCTGTTTGTCATTCCGTCATTCACGGAACTGCATTACATAGCTTGGTATTCATACTCTACCCAATACGTCATAAATAAACTATAATGAAATGATAACAGAATGCGTGGGCGCACCTTGACATTTAACGTAACAGGTTTATACGCATGGCGGTTACGCGCATGCGTGCCCTCGCGTCATCAACAGCTGACGCGAACCACATATTTTTACAAACTTGTATTTCTGTTTGGCAGTGAATGACATTGTGGTTTAAAGACTCTGTTTTAGGGTTCCGTACCCAAAGGGTGCCAACGGAACCCTATTACTAAGCCTCTGCTGTCCGTCTGTCTGTCAGCAGGCTGTATCTCATGAACCGTAATAGGTACTAGGTACACAATTGAAGTTTTCACAGTGTGTATTTCTGTTGCCGCTATAACAACAAATAATACCGTAATAGAATGTCCTTTCTTTGGTATTGTTCGTCTTATCTTGAGCTCCGTAAGTTCTGAGTTGAGCTGCACGATAATTGACAAAGTCATGCACTGACTGGACAGGTCCACTCAATCTGTGTGGCTCTTTCCTCAAAAGACCATTTCAGACACCGATCTACATAGTTTTCACATGATCTGACCAAGATTATGTCTGGACTTTAAAAGAGACTGTGACCTCTGAGTTTGTTTCGACCTTTCTTCTCAGAGTAGTCAGATAGGAAACGCCGGCCTCATCTAGTTTTTAAATTATGATTGACGTGTAAAAGTGTTTGTACAAATCTACTTACAGAAATAAAATCAGTTATCAATAAAAATAAAATAATGTTAAAAATTATAGGGGGTAAATTATAAGAAATGTTCGGTTCGGTTTCGGTTTCGGTTTCGGAACAGTTTAAAAAAATGTAGTGATAACTATTAGTACGGTGGCACGGGGAACACTTCGTCGAGTCCGAACCGCACTTAGCCGGTTTTTTAAATTTAAAACAGGTTGTTATTTCAAAATCCGAAATTTACATTTTTTTTTTTTTTTTTTGAGGGTGGTAAATCATCAAATAACTTCTCCCGCTCTGGGCAGAGCGGCAGGGCGTTTCAGACACTTACTGACTAAAACCCACCCGTGTTCCTTGAGTTGCCTGTGCCAGGGGCCACGGTAACCCTTTCGGACTTTCCCGCAACCCTGGCAGGCATCGGCCCTAGCGGACCCCGTCATTGTTGCTAACATCTCTTTGAGGCGCGCGTGGAACACAACGCGCCGTCAACTCGGGCCTGGTCCTTATCGGACCGGCTGTGGTATAGGGCCCTGGTTATCATGTATATTAAATATGAGATAACTTTTATTCTACACATTTTTTTTAATACAATAAGCAGCTCGCGAATCTAATGCATTTTGTAGTACTTAATTGCATTACAATGTCAGAGTGAAGGTCTGCTAATAACACCTCGATGCTTTTACAGGCTTCTTTCAAAATAAATAACGTTCAAAATTATCTGTGACCTTACACTTTCGATAATAATATATTGTACCTATTCTTTTATTTTTACCAAATTACTAAGGGATTTAGTGCCTAGTAGACGAACGTTCAAAAGTGCCTTTTATGTGCCTATTTGAAATAAATGCTTTGACTTTGACTTTGACTAACGCTTTGAGGAGCTCGTTCGGGTACCCACTGCACTATACCTATTTTTGACCAGGCCTGAGATACCGGTATTTTTGGTAACCGGTACCATTGGCCTTGGTGTGATACCGGTACCAGACATAGTACCTGTACTATTGGTATTTCTAATCAGTATCGGTACTGTACCGGTACCAAACAAATGTTTCCGTAAGTTAGAGTGAGAAAAGAGATAAAGTAAGTATGACAGATAGTTAACATTAGAAAAATAACTTCAAGGTGGCCAACCGTATGAGCTTCCTCGTACAAATAGGAGATTTTTGGTACCGGAACCCGTTTGAAACCGGTAACCAGGTACCGAAATGGCAAGAACTTCTAAGTACCGGTTCCAAGCCATTTTTGTGACGCCCTGCATTGCTGGATTCGGGCTTGAAGGGTATGAGAAAAAGAAAAGAAAGAAAGAATAACGTTTATTGGGACGCAGTTCGTGAATCACAAAATACACACAACAAAATAAAAAAGTGAAAATAATGTTTTAACAACAATAGTGTGTGCCTCACGGCTGCGCCAAAAAGGTTCATTTCAGCAGAATTGCCTCACAGATGCTGTCTGACGCTGGTTTTCTATTTAACTTTTCGAGACAAGTTACGAGGAGTGAGTGTAATAACAGTCAAATGAGACGGTTCAGCATTGTCTCTGGCATGACAAGGCACCTTCGATGCCTCGGGTATGGGCATCCCTAGGGGAAGATGGTTCGTTCCCAGACAGGCAATTTCCTTGTTGTTAATAATTTCATCACCACTGCTCTCAAAACGGTAAAGGAAAACATCATGAAGAAATGACCTAGAATACAAAATTCGAAAACATGTGACATCAAATAACCCACATTAAGGGCCCGCGTGGTGAATTACGGCCCACTCACTGAGAGGAGGCCTGTGCCCCAGCTGTGTCAACATTATAAGCTATTATGTTTATGCTGCAGTGTGGACCGCTCGGTACATGCTCTACTATAGAATAGCTTATAGGTAGAGGTACCCACAAGCTACTATCTATCGACCATGAAACGAACCTAGTTATTCCATGAGTCGCAATATCCTTTATTAAGTTAAATATACACCGTGACATAACAATTATGTAGGCAGACCGCAGTCAGATCACCTAGACAGGGCTAGATTGTGCCTAGGCACTGTAAAATTTGATGTAGAATGTCCATTTTGCGCCGACCCCAAATCAATTGGAACAAAGATGATGATGATAATGATAAAAAGTACATTTTATTTCTGAGTCGAGTCATATAATTTCTTTAATTACGGTAATACAAAAGGTGGTAACTAAATATTCTTGTAAGATGACATATTTCGCCATAACCCCCATGCAAATATTAATATACCAGAGCAAGGAGCTAAATTTAAATAAACAGTCATCTATATCTTCAATTCTTTTCTCTTTTTTTCTTTTTTTTGTTATAGTTCACGTCTTCTTGTTTAGTTTGACATTTTATTTGTATTAATTTTTTGTTTAATTTCTGTTTTCTTTTGTACACCACAGTTACCATTTTATAATTTGACATTAAAGAGCCGGATCTCCTAGTACAGGTATATCTTTTACTTAAAAGGAGGTCCATAGGTAAGATTTACTGTAAAACATTTCCCGTATAAGCTGATCTCGCATTGTATAGGATTTCCTTACAACGAAAGGTCAGTTTAAACTGGATATGCATAGCTTGATGTGTAGCCGTGTGTACAAGTTTCTGCAATAAGCTTTTTGCGTATTTTTTTTTTGTGGGTGGTAAATCATCAAATAACTTCTCCCGCTCTGGGCAGAGTGGGAGGGCGTGTCAGACTCTTACTGACTAAAACCCACCCGTGTTCCTTAAGTTGCCTGTGCCAGGGGCCATGGTATCCCTCTCGGACTTTCCCGCAACACTGGCAGATTATTTAGATACTTATGCTATGTTTCTTAAAGTAGGTACAAACCGATTCTTGACTTGATACAATTTATCTAGGAGTTTGCCTTCTAACTTTTTGCCTGTCTAGCCCAGCCCAGATAATGCTTAGCCTTCATAGTACCTATTAGTGCTATCTATTGTAACTGTCTATACTGCGATAGGTAGGTAGTGGACGTGGCGTAATAATACGTCTCGGATTTTGAACAATTCAATTTAGTACGGAACAAAGAGAGATGGGTATGATTTTGCGATAGGAATCATACCGTTGCGCGTTGATATTATATTTTGTTAGATAAATGGCGCCATTTTTATCTTCTTGCAATGGGTGAGTTTGATCGATTTGGCTAGGTGACTAGTAAAGCGTGCTTTTTTTTTTTTCACTTTTTAGTTGCGGTACCTACCCCACAAAAATGAGTAGGTATGTAACCACTTGCTATGTAATTTTGTATAAATCAAACTTGAATACTATGTGCTACACTGTCTGTCCACTGTCCACTGTCTGTCAGTCCACACTGAATGGATTCGATTCCCAGGAATGCGGAGTTTTATTTTATTGTATTTACTCTTGTGTGTAAATACAATAAAAGTGTCTTGTGTGTGTATGTGTTTGCTCTTGACTCTAGTCTAGGTCAGTGGTGACAGAGACAGAGTCGACGGTGGAGTGAGCTTACCCAGAAGAAGCCAGTTCACTCTCACTTTGAAGAGATTAGCACAGACTCGCTTGCAAACAAACCAACAAAGCAGTCCACTAAAAGAAAATACACAAAAAAAGTCGTGCATATTTGGAATTCCACCCCCGTCAGACCGTGACGCCAGTAGATGTGTTGTATTTGTATGCATGCGTAACGCGGCCTCCGTACCGGCTGTACCGGACCGGTGTGGACCGGGCCAAGGATAGCATAACTATCGGTCCTTACATAACCGAGTTATTGCTCTAAATACGTGTATTATTGCGGGTTGTGTCGTTGGGGTTGGCAGGAGTGTTTGTTAGAATCGGAATTCGGAAGAAATATCTGCTTGTATATATCTGGCGCAAAGGCTCTTATAGAGTGACTAGCGCCCCCCTGTGTGCTTCGCGCGGTTTTTACAACTTTACAAAACATCAAGGTTTCCTAATGATATATATGTGTGGCTCTTTCCTCAAAAGACCATTTCAGACACAAATCTACATGGTCCTCAAAGATTATTATAATATTATTCTAATTATAAAAATAAAAAAAAATACAAAAATAAAAAAAAAATATTGTGAATGTGAGAACTATGTCGGTCATTGGTTTTTTTTATATTTATTTTTGAATTTTTCTCAGCGTAATCATGATCTGGCAGTTTGAGTAATTTATGCGGCCTACTCAAATGTCCTTTCTTTGGTATTGTTCGTCGAATCGTTGAGCTCCTTGAGTCTAAGTTGAGCTGCACGATTACTGACAATTGCGTGCACTGACTGGACAGGTCCACTCAATCTGTGTGGTTCTTTCCTCAAAAGACCATTGCAGACACCGATCTACATAGCCTTCACATGATCTGACCAAGATTTTGTCTGGACTTTAAAAGAGACTGTGACCTCTGAGTTTGTTTCGGCCTTTCTTCTCAGAGTAGTCAGATAGGAAACGCCGAGTGTTTGTTCAAACCTACTTACAGAAATAAAATCATTTATCATTATCATTTATGTTTAATATTAATGTATTAGACACATAGACCTTTCGGAATAAATTGTCTAAATGAGGGTGAAAACTGAATCAAAAACCGTTGAAGTTTCAAAGAACAGCGCGGTCACACCGGCAGACACGAAAAGCGACTTTAATTTATAATATGTATAGATGATAGATTTATAGAAGACTTCCACTTATATTAGGTATCGATGTGAGAAGCTGAAATAGGTACAATTTTTTTTATGATATTATAATTCAAATATTTCGTATCAGAAAATTCAGAAACCATCCAATAATCCAATCAAGGAATTTTCAGGTTACCTACTGTCGCTAGTCTTATTAGCAACTAACTTATGAGTTAAACAATGTAAAATATTAAAATCATGAGTATTAAAAGAACTTTACTAAGATGTAAATTTTCGGTAGGGATAAATTAATATACAATATGTAACATAATTAACGCAAGACCTCATACACCCCAATTAGAGTATTGAGTTAAATCCATAATACAATGACAAAAACATTTTTTTTGACCGCTAACTATACCCTATACTTTATGCATTTAAAATTGAGTCTTATGCTCTTGAAATAAGATTTAATTTTCTTTGGCTCAATCGGCGGTCAGTATTGCAGAATACATAATTTGTTAAAACAATACTTATATTAATAGTTACTGAAGTCGCTTCAGTAGTCAATTATGAGCAAACTACTTTCGGGACTTGCGCTTATTCTGTTACACCTTGTATTAGGTAGCGGCAGACTTCCGTACCGATTTGTTTATTAATTTGGTGATTAGTAATTAAATTAAGACAGACGCCACAAATTAATTAATTTAGATTAAATGGTTCCAGAGTATATTCATTATATATGGTAATATTGCACCTTCCCTAAATCGACTGTTTTAAGTTTTGATCAAATGACTCATCCTCTCTGCAGTAGTCGGGTAAAAATAAACCTATATTAGTTACTTCGTCATGACTTAACTCCAGGTGAGATATAGTGGTCAAACGCTAGCCTATAATACATGTAATATAGAAAAATTTTAGGTAACTCTCGAACTCTAAACTGTAATTCAAAGCATTTATTTCAATTAAACCATTTACAGGCACTTTTGAACGGTCGAGTAGTCGGTCAGTCAGAAATATGAAGCTAGTTGCCCATTCCAAAGCATAGTAGGTGTCTCCACCTTATCTCATTATGGAATCTCTTCTGTCTGATTCATATCTACTAGGTATCGAAATTTGCAAGATAGATGGTCGTGATATCAAACATGTTGCGTCGAGCTTTCATTAGGATCAGCGAATTTTACTCTACATCGATATTTAACTTTTCGAAGGATTATTCCAATATCTGCACTATAAAAACGAACAGCTAAGTAATTATTAATATCATATTTAAAAGAACTCGGCATAATTAGCTGTTTAAATAATATTTATTTCGGCTTTTATAAATAAAATCTGGGTCTCCCTTGTTTCACCGAAAAGAAATTGCCAAGTTATCAGTTCCCAAACAATTTTCCGCATAGTTTCATTTGCCAAATTTATTACTTAGCAAAAAATCTCTTCACAAATGATTGTAACGCAAACCTAATGTTTGGCAAGTGAACGTTTAAACAATAACTTGTTTACCAACTAGTACTTTTACCAATTTTTATGTAGTCAAATATTTCTGTTGGAATAACTCATTTTACGCAAAATAAAATTTGCCAAATAACAATATTAATAAGTAGCATTTTTTTAAATAATTAATCTTGTTAACTGGTTCAGTTTCGGGTAGCCTGTTTTTTTCCATATTTTTTTTTCTATGTGATCCAAGTCGTTTCTGGCACTCGCCGGCCGCTGACGCGGCACCGCTCGCTTCGCTCGCTCGGCTCGTGCGTAGGAGGTCACAGTTTTAACCTAACCTAACCATGTTTTTTAAATAATTAACCTTATCTAACTAGTTCCATATGTAACCATAAATTTGACTTGTTTCAGACAAATCCAAGCACATAAACTTACAAAGAAGTACGCAAATGACATCAAATTTTTGTCCAAAGATTGTTTGCTGTAATAAATCATTTGATTAAAGACCAAATGCCTAAATGACATTATTCTTGATAATATTCTGCCAAGTAAAAATTTTACCAAATGAAAATGTGCGTAGGTACGGAAAACATTCCAAACATTGCATTGGTGTAAAAAAAGGTTGCTAAAATTTGTTTGGGTAGTGGAATTTTGGCAAAATCTTTTCGGCAAAACGGCAGGATCCCATAAAATCTACGTGTACAGCACATTGAGGTAATATGAGTACATTTATAATCTCAATGGTACAGCTCTACTTATTTGCGTTTCAACTTCAAATGAATCAAGGAAGCGGAAGTTGTTTATCGGTAAATCACGATCGTAAAATAACCAGAACATATTTGGACTGAACAACATTTTAATTAAAGTTATTAATAGTGTAGTTTATCTACTTTGCACTTCGACCAATGTGCGCAGTTGAGCAACTATGCCAGCAGCCTAGTCTCAAGAGATTTATGAAAATTGCGTATAGTATTTTATCTCACGAAGCGACGCGCGCTTTGCTCGTGGTTACCAAGTGTACAAACAAGCTGTGAATGTGTGTCTTCGTTCACATGCACATTCACAGCGTGTTTGTACCCTTAGTTACCACAAGTAAAGCGCGCGTTGCTTCGTGAGATAAAAATAATGAAGTAGGAAAACATTCACCCCGTCTCATTTCAAACCGAGTTCTAATTTTGACCTTAGAGCTTACACTCAAAAAACTGGCTGAAAGGTAAACCAGTAAGCCAGTTTCTTGTAATTCGAACCTTATTCCGTCTGGGAATAAAGTTCTTAATATCTACAACATTATCAAGTTCGACTCGGGCTTAAAATTCGTTTTTGTATTTAACTGTTAAATAAACACTTTTTCTTTCTTTCTTTCTAAATCAAATTCAAAAGTCATTTATTCAAACTAGGCTGAGAATCAGCACTTTTTGAACGTCAAAATCACATAAGACAGTCCCCCAAAACGCCCGCCCTTCACCACTTCCTAGTGCTTTAGCTGGAAAGAAGAAGTGGCGCAACAAACTCCCCAGCAGCACAGCTGGTACGTTGTCGGAGTAAAGTTCGGAATTCAAAAATGGCGCGTTGTTTTAAACCTAGATTTACTGCTAGATATTTAGATTCTCATTAAGTTGGTTCATGGTGTAAGTTTGAATTGGGAGTCGGTTTCAACTTGAAAAATGTACTGAGCCTTTTGCAACTAGCTTGACAGCGACGTGCCGCAAACCTTCACGGGATAGGTGAATATTTGTATGGCCTTTTTGATGTTATTGCATGACAAACAAGCTGACGGCCCCGTACCTGATGGTAAGTGGTCACCACCATCTTCTGCAATACTAAAGTCATCGCAGGTGCGTTGCCATTCAACAGACAAAACTGTCATGTCTCATGTCATGAAAGAGTTCTTCTCGAAATAGTCTTGGCTCGAGCGGTAATGACTATACTAGGTATGTATATTGGAACACAGCAACGCTACAGACGAGCTCTTTCACAAAGAGCTCTTCTACAAATAGTCTTGCCTCGTGTGGTAATGTCTATAGTCTTCAAACTGAAACACAGCAACGCTGCTTGACGGCTTAAATTGGTATGGGTATAGGGTAGTACTACCCCTACCCTGGACGAGCTCCGTAACAAAGCGTACTACAAATAATCTTACCTCGATGGGGCGCTAAATAATATATTTTCCAAAACAACACATACAAATGTAGGTACATACATAAAGTCACGAATTTTTCCCACGAGGGGGGGGGGAGGCAGAAATAAATTATAGTTTATTGTACAAAGAGAAACACATTTTAAAGTTAGTCATACACTAAACATAATTGTACAAGTGGAGGTAAAAAATGCGCACTTGAAGAACTGGCTCCTGAACTAAGTAAAAAGATACTTGTATCTCAGGAGCCAAAGTTCCTCATAAACATTGATTGTAACAACTTAAATGCAATCAAGCTAAAGCGACTCAGTAACTATATGTATCAGTATTGAATCACTGAGCTGCACGATTACTGACAAACTCGTGCACTGACTGGACAGGTCCACTCAATCTGAATGGCTCTTTCCTCAAAAGACCATTTCAGAGATCTACATAGTCTAGAAATATATGTAGAACGCCACCTGGTACGATCCTTACATACTCCTAGGTACCTACCTCAACCAGTCTTAGCTCAGAGGGGCGTTAAATACGATACTGGTGCCGATTCCCTTGTTCACAAACTAAACTAAATTTAAGTTGAGTGCATCTTTTTCTTTCTATTTCATTATGAAAAGGACAGAAGATAAATATTAGTTTATTCCTGTCAAATTAGTCAGCATTTGACGTAATTTGATGTAATTTTAGTTGTCAACTTTTTAATCACGTCTAAACTTGTATGGAGTAGTGTCAGGCGCTGATTAATTTGACAGGACTAAACTAAAATTTATCTTCTGTCTTTTTCTTAATGAAATAGAAAGAAAAAGATGCAATGAACTTAAATTTGGTTTAGTTTGTAAACAAGGGAATCGGCACCACTATCTAAAAACAAATTCTTCAAACATTCGCAATAATAAAATATAATAATGTAACGGTAAGACACATTCCATGCGACACCGGAGGCATTAATACAGCTTGCAACATCGACATAGGAATCACGGCGCGTTGCTCTGAACCGAACCTACTACCTGCTGCCCAGAGTTGTGACATTGTTACTTACTCACGATGTCGGGTTATTGCGGAAATGTCGAGTATAGTGCGGAGTACGATAGTGGCGCCATCTGTGACGAGAAGTGAGAACTATTCTGTCGAATCAAGCATTTAGGCGGCCCAGTGGAAACGGCGAGTTTTAGGTTCGAACCCAGACAGGCGCTTTACTTTGTGTAAACTATTTCATCACCACTGCAAGGAAAACATCGTCGTGAGGAAACCGGCATGTTCTAGATTAAAACATTCGAAGGCATGTGACATCTACAAACCCGCACCGTGGTGGATTATGACCCACTCCCTCTCACCGAGAGGAGGCCTGTGTCTCAGCAGTGGGAACATTATAGGCCGATTATGCTAAGTAAAAGCCTGCTATGTTCTATCCATCTTCTACCTATCTTTCCAGTGTTTGGAAAAGAAAAAAGAAAGAAAGAATAATACTTGTTTGACAACAACAGTGTGGGCCTCACGGCTGTTTCAAAAAGGTAAATTTCAGCATTAATGACAGACAGATGCTGTCTGACGCTGGTTTGGTCAAATTAGAAGAACAGGGGGATTGAAATTGTGACTTCATATTTATCCATAAACTCAACCTATGGCAGTCCATTGCTTCCAAGCATAATTCTGCCTTCCGTAACAAGTCCGTGCCGGCCACCTTTTTAAACTCGCCTTCTTTCTGCTGGGGGGCGCTACACTTGCAGATTCACGGATAAAACGTATCATAAAATGTTATTTTATAGATTTAAGGGGACTACATGACCTAAACGCAAGTTTTATAATGCCTAAAAGTATATGATCCACTGCAGTAAACAAAATCAGAAAAATATATGATATTCTTCAGGATATATGCTAGATAGATAGTGTGTTGAAAACATAATACAACTAATTTGTTACGCTAAAAAAAAGTCACGAAGATACCTCTTAAAATTTCTTTTAACGATTAAAAACCATACTAATATACATCCAATCATTCTGTTTCTTTTTTCAGGTTGTTCTTTAAGCAACATATTAACGTGATAGTGTTTTCATTTTTTGTCCAATCAATAGATTTTTTTGTAAATAGAGAATTGCTTCATATTTTGCAATACATTACCAGCTTTTTGTGATCGCGCATCTCTTTCTTTTCTATGCAGTCCGACAGTGACCGCGCTTTAGACCAATAATTTGTAGGTCATTTAGGGAGTCGTCAACATCATTGGTCGTCTTGTTCCACCTACAGCTGAATATAGGCCTCCTACCTTTTGAGCATGTCTGTGCGAGTCTCATCCAGGTCTTCTGCAATCTTCTGTAGGTCGTCTACCCATCTGGCTATTGGTCTACCAACACTCCTTCTACCGTTTAGGGATGCTGGTGATTTCATATTGTAAAGTCTACAAACCAAATATGCATCGAATGATACATTTTCCTCATTTCTCGAATGTTACTCGGAGCAAGGTCGGTAACGGATAGCTCAATTAAATTGCTATAAAGTTAACTTGGCTACATTCTTCGGTGATTATGACATCATCCATCCAATTAAAAATAGATTAAACACTATGTAGTTATCGTATATTATGCTCCTAAGGCTCGAAGCATACAATGGTATTGGCAATGGCAGTAGCTACAAGTTACTCAAAATTGTTCTTACTCCCGACCACAGTAGCCCTCCGGTCGCCATTTTCAAATCAAAGGGGAATTGTGATGGTAGACCTTTAACTGCTAGCGTAGCCCAGACCCGAACAAATGAGCATGTCACAAAAACTATAAGCCCAGTTTGCGGTGGCTTTAATTTATACACGTGCCATTATAACTAGTTTGGCTATTTATGCTTTTCAGTTGAACTGTCTGTTTGCGATCCTACTGCCCATTGAGTTTTATTGATTATCCATCATCAGGTGATGAAAACATTAAAGTATCATTGCATATGTAAGCGGGCACGCCCTTTATGTCTGGAGGCTTTTATTTACGTATTAAGTTCTGTTTACGTTTTTACTATTTATTTCTGCTTTAGTATAGTTTTCAATGTTTTTGTTGGTTATGTATATCGGCGTGTGCTAGCTGACATATGGCAAATGATTTAATTGAATGTTTTGTTTCGTAAAGTTAATGACTTACTATTGTATAGAATCCAGTTCTTTTAACTGAACAGACAGCTGTGCTTCTAGGGAGTTTGTTGCGCCACTTATTCTTCCCAGCTCAAGCACTAGAAAATGGTGAAGGGCGGGATTTTTGGGGGACTGTCTTACGTAACTTTGACGTTCAAAAAGTGCTAATTTTCAGCCTGGTTGTTTGAATAAATAACTTTTGATTTGATATCCAAATTATGAAAATAACCATCTCCAACAAATCAACTAACATCCATCTCCTATTGTTACAGATGAAGCGACCCAAGGCAAACGCCCGAGACCGCGCGACATGTCGCTGGCAGAACCCCCTCACACCATGGAAATAGCACAGATCCTGATATCACTGCTGCACGCTTGGGGGCTTGATCCAGACCTTGACAGGGTCTGTGAGTCGAAGCTGGGGCTTTTGAGGCCTATGGTAAGTTAAGAATTGAAGATCCTTGGCCTTAATTCGCGACCGTGTTTTATAATAATGTTTAGTTAGTAGTTGTAATCGGCGCATGTGCACACAGCTTCATTAACTAGGGACCCCAGCAAAAGGCACGCAAGTCCAAGCCCGATAAAGGTGCATAACAGCTTTTTGTATTCCTACAAAAACATTTTATGATAAGTACATCGACCAGCAACGATACTGAAGAATATTAGTATCTCGCCCATTAGATCGGGGAATTCAAGTTTGCTTGTGGCGGATATGGTTGGAGGTTCAATTCCCAGAAACGTAGTTTTCTTTTTGACATTACTAACTTAATGTTTTTAAATGTATGTTCTTCTACTTTGCAATAAGGTCAGGTTCTCTTTCAAAGCCGTTCTTTGTTGTTTCTGGCTGACTATCAATTATGATTAAGTTGAATTATTCTTTGAAATAAGAAACATCTGTTTAGTATAATTAAAGGCTAGTTTTCATCTTCCATGATCACATCCAGCAGTTTTATTCATTATCATTCATCATAATTTTTTTCTACATAATAAGCTGTTCGGTTCTATCAAATAAAATTCAATACTTCTAACATTATTCTTTCAACACGTTATGAGCAGGAAGCTGCTTATTTTAAAGATATATAATTATACATTTTTAAGTAAAATGTAGTACTAACACTCTATGGGCCTTGATGCCTGATAATAAAATATTTTTATTTTTATTTATTTATAATGTCAGGGAAAAGTTTGAATTTTCAAGGTATTCAGATGTTAATAACGAGACGAATACCCAACCTGGAAGTTCAAAATGAGACTTCTCATTCTTGAGGAGTTCACTGTGGACGTTCATCACTGAGAACGGTGATTCTGATAAAACGGCATGAAGGCGTTGTCAAAAATATGCCCTACTGTAGACGGAGGTGCAATTTCGCACGAGCGAAATGTTAAAAAGCTAAGTAAGCTTGGAGTGCTCTACAAAAAGCGTACGCGGATAAAGGTGTGGATCGAAGGCTCTCTCTAGAGCGTAGATTATACAAATATATCTTACCGATTTTCAAGACATTTATTTATTAATAATGGTACACCAACAGCTTCTATATAGAAAATATCAAATAACAGTAGATAATAGTTGAGGGCTTATACAGTTGCCAATAATAGGTGAACCAACATTCTCAAATACAGTGATAACCTAAGGTAAAAACGAAATGCATAAAAATTTTGTGGTAACAATTAACAAGACATGAATTCTTTGATCAAGATCCTGAAGATATTGGTAAGAAGATCGACGATGGCTGCGATTATTCTCGGAGGGTTGACATCACGGTACGAACCGCTGGTAACCAGTGAGTTGGTTAAGGCAAAGCAATTAAACGAGCTTTCTAAGGACTCTCACCAGAACGTGGCGGCTGCGCTACGTCCAACAGATTCTTTCTACAAGCAAAAAGAAGCCTATAATCTGCTTTAAGTGTAGACAACCAGGACACAAGTCCCGTATGTCCCAATAAGAAGGATAAGGAGGCTATGAGCGTGTCCGGAAAGGGTTTTAAAGGTATAGACTGCCAACATAATGAAAAGGTGGAACAGGCTGTTGTGAAGGAAATGGCGCTCTCTCTCTCTGCGCGCGCCGGCTGCAAATGATGGCAAATGCACTCTGATTGTTCCAACTTCCAGCTTTGGCATAATTAAGAGGTTAGGACATTTGTGTCGAATTGGCATGGGTCTACTTAGAAAACGTCAGGCTACCGACGTCGAGTACTCCGAGGTTGACAAGGAACCTTGCATACCCTGCATAGAGCAAGCAAGGCAGAGGGTAAGCAGTCTAGAGAGCCCTTCAAAAGGTTAAAATACACCGCAGAACTACCTCAGCAAGATGTCCAAGGGAGGACTTTCGAGCTGGTCGCCGATGCTCAACGGGTAATAAGACTGCTGTATTTGGGTTGAAGATCAAAACCAGGCTGCTGTATTTGGCCTGAAAGCCGGTGTTTATACTAAACAGATGTTTCTTATTTCCAAGAATAATTCAACTTAATAAAATGTATGGTTATACAGTCGCTAATCATTACTAAAATTTAAGCAGACGTTTATAAATAAACCCCTCAGTGCTTTGATTTGATTATTTGAATATTTAAACCTGAAATTAAAATTTAGAATCACCTCAACGATGTTTTTCATTTGACAATGTTGATGTTAATTTTATAACCTCACATTTTGTCGATGATTTCTAATAACAATGTAATCATGTTATTAAATCATTAATAGTTGGAAAAAGTGGTGAGATTTATTTATTTTATATAAGATAGCTTCACAGCTGACAGTAAGAATAACAAAATGATTATTCCAAACATTACGCCAATTACGAAGTACACAGAAAATGAGAAATTCAGAGAGTGACGTATTATTAATATTTATAGTGTGTGTGTGCGTGTATCTGTGCGGTGTGAGTGCTATAAATGTGTGTGATGATGATGTATGACTATGAATGTATGACTAAACTGGCACTACTTAGTTAGCTGAGTATCCGATAGATATAAATTTGAAACCTTTTGAAATGCGGATTTATGTGCGAAAACCTCAGGGTGTGGATTACCTTTTCGCCTTTCATCTTTCACAGGTGCCAGTCTGCTTCGGCGTGGTTTCCCGTCACGGTCACATGGCTGTACAGCTTCCCACCTGGCTGGGAAGCTGGTCGGCCGCCTGTGCTTCCGTCCCTGACGACCCTCTGCTAATAACCTCGGATCTGCCACCTGAGCTGTTGAGGCAGGAGAAGTTGACTAGGTAAGGGGTTGACATGGGATTGTGTTTTTAAAGATAAAATAGATAGAGGAGTAGTGTGAGCTGTATTGGGGTTTTCGTCAAAAACCAAAAATATGTTGAGTATTTAACAAGAAACGGCTACCATCTAATTTAATGACTGAAAATAAACGATTGACGAACGATTCTTAGGATTGGCAAATTGGCAGTATTTGCATTTCTGACCGCAGATTCACTAGATGAAACTAACTAGGTATTAACGAAACCTTGAAATAACAGCCAGCTAAGGCCTGCTTCAATGAAAATGAATTCTGTGTTTAATAGAAAAGACTTTCCCAATTTTCATTGATGTAAAAGCAATTTTATGAGTTGCAAAGAAAACATTTAGATAAACAATTTAATCAGTGCACTCAAAAGACGTAGCACAACACACAAAAGCACAATTAAATTATAACAAATTACATGAATATGAAAACAGGTGCCAACATACAACAAATTTAAAATTGAAACGTAATTAAAGAAATGAATTGACACTATGCCATACTACAAATCGAAATAACGAATACACAAAGTGCAGTGTGCGTCTCAAGGTTGTACAAAATGGGAGTCCAGCTCAGCATGTGTCAGGCAAATGTACCTGACGCTGATATTCTGCTGGATGTGCTTGAAACCCTTGTAAATCACTAACTGTAATTCAAATATCTCCTCTCATACAGACCGCTGAAGCAAACATTTAGCATTCACACTTGCTTACTGCGTTTTAGCTATTTAAAAACATTCAAGTCTGAATGCAATGCTTTTCTGCATTACAATGCAACGGTATTAATTTCAACCTAGCAATATTTGTTTTAAACCTAATTAATCTACTTTATTTCCAGACTCTTCTCGTCAAAACTCCACTGGGAACTCAGCACAACACTAACAACCAATCACCTCCTCTCCATCGTAGCGCTCGCCAACACACTCATGTCAATGAGCAACGCGAGCTTCGTGCCCGAGCAGGAGGTCATCAGGCGACTGCACAGGTGATGATGATACCATAGTGATAGCAACAGTGATATCATAGTGATAGATGTCCCTCGTAGCCCTCGCCAACACCCTCATGTCAATGAGCAACGCGAGCTTCATGCCCGAGCAGGAGATGATCAGACGCATGTACAGGTGATGATGATAGTGACATCATAGAGATACCACAGTGATATCCTGATGATGATGATGATATCAAATCAAAGATGACTGTGATAGTATGAAGTACTTGTTTGAGCATTACCAACGTTTGAACTTTTTACCTGTAAATTGTCTTGGATCCTGTAAGGTTACTTTTGGATAGCCATAAAAGTTATTCACGGGATTTTCACCTTTCTGCTATAAACTTTCATTTGAAATAAATCTACTCCACTCTGGACACTTAACGCATACTTTTCTAGTAGCTAATTTGCGAATGAATCTTTCGATATACAACGTATCCCAAAAGAATATTCTTATTTAATTTCGAAAATCTACGTCGAAAATATTGTGGGATAACAATTTGTTGGAACTAGTTTTTGTTGAGGCACCGCCTTCATAATAATTATTGCAAGACACTTGACGTACAGTCAAGACATATGTCCGTTATTACCTCAGACTGAGGAAAAGAAGAATAGACATGACATACCTAAGAAAAAAACGTGCCTACCTAAACTGTGAGTCTGGCACAAAGATGGCGGCTTGCGGTAGAGCTGCGCGCATTATAATATCAACATTTTCTTCAAAACACTGAAAGAAACAAGTTGCTATGACAACTGATGTACTTGTTGGCTGTGACAAAACATGGCGACCGGCCGCAGTGAGATATGCTGTATACTGTTCGTTATGCCGAGTCCTTTCTTTTCCTTAGTCTGAGGTTATTACACTTTCAATTTGACAGCGTCCTTATATCGTTGCAGGAACTTCTGCTTTCGTAGTTCAAGTGTTACTTTTGACATGCGATTGACCATACAAGTCTTGTTAGTATCTTCGTCACAGAGAACCGCATCGGCCAGTGTCTAGAAACGGCAGTACTAATAACATTTGTGGCGCCGAAACTGCGTTAAGCGCACATCTTATCACGAAGTGCCTTCAAAGCCTAGGACACATTAAATTAGATAATATTTATTTTCTCACCACAATATTACAAAATACATATTATAAGGTATCAGAGTCGGACAACATTTTATAATATTGTGGGAGGCTGGTGCCTAAACTGAGCTCTAGGGCTGTATTTCAGAACACCAGGTCTCCGCCCTTTTACAAAATAAGTTGCTTTATTTCAGGTCCTTAGTAGTTAAACATTACAAACATTGTTACACATGATATATTATTTGGTTTAGTTTACTGTGGGAGACTGGTGCCTAAGCTAGGCTTTAAGGGTCTTTGTTTCAGGTTACCAGCCGGTCGATTCTGTAAAAATCTCACCGTGAAGACTTTCGTGGAGTGAGCTGTCAGTGTCATCCCACTGATGCTAGGGATTGACCAACGTTACATTTACAATCATAATCGAGATTACACTAATATTTTTTATCCAAATTCTATTGGTCATTTTATATTATTTCAAAGCTAGTATGTAGTTAAGTGGCTAAACATTACTACATATTTTCGGGGTTTTCAAATAAAATAGCAAAACAGAAATTCATAAACTCAATGTTGTTTTTCTTTTTAGACACTCTTATAATAGCTTTGAAATAATATAAAATTATCAATAGAATTTGCATAAAAAAATATTAATACTAAAATCTCGATTATGATTGTAAATGTAATGCTTGGTCAATCCCTAGTATCAGTGGGGCGCCACTGGCAGCTCACTTCACCTACGTTTTTACGGTGAGATGTTTACAGAATCGCACTGCTGGTCTTCGCCCTCTAGCAGTTCAACACATTGCATGATAATAATAATAAAAGTGATTTAAAACGTTTTGAATTAGGAGGTTTTAGTTTAGTGTCTGTAGATCAACAAGGTGTTTAAAAAAATAAATTAATAATATATGCATGGAAAAAAACAAAACAGACAAAAAAGAGAAAAATACATAATGTAAGAAAAAAAAATTATGTGTGTGAAGTCAGTGTGTACACATTGACTTCTACAGGGTGTAAAAAGACCCATCACATAGCCGTCAACTACGCATTCTGTACATCAAACTAAGTTAACATTGCACAAAAATAATTGCTGGGAAACGAATTTTATTATTGATGTGAAAAATCGCGGTAGTGCGCAACGTATCGCACGCTAACATTGTGCTTATGGATGCATGCAACGGTACAGGGGCCGTGGGGGTATTTAAAGTTGTGTTATAACATTAAAAACTTGTTGTCGTAAAAAAACCTTAGTAAGATAAAGTTGGAATTTTGAACGTCAATGGTGCCGATTCCCTTGTTCACAAATTAAACTAAATTTAAGTTGAATGCATCTTTTTCTTTCTATTTCATTATGAAAAGCACAGAAGATAAATATTAGTTTAGTCCTGTCAAATTAGTCAGCACCTGACGTAATTTGATGTAATTTTAGTAAGTAGTCAACTTTTTAATCACGTCTAAACTTCTATTCTATTCTATTATATTTTTAATAAATGGCAAGCAAAGCCGATGTCGACTATTCTGCCAATGTCTAAAGTGAGCTAGAAAAACAAGTGTGCATAAAAAAAGGGAAAAAAAAGTGAAAATTAGTTTAAAACAAATAAAATGATTTGGTTGATCCAGTTGATACAATAGAGACCTTGCTGGATTAGTACGGGACTGAAACAAACAAAAAATAGAAATAAATAAATATTATAGTTTTTTAAACACAAAATACACGCATACCACACAAACACATACAGAGTAATTCATAATTTTATATTATTGTGACGGATGAAGGTCATCAGCGCCACATATAGATCTGGAGAGGAGTATGTTAGTAAAGAAGGAAAATTAGTCGGAAGAGGGAACGTCTAAACTTGTATGGAGTAGTGTCAGGCGCTGATTAATTTGACAGGACTAAACTAAAATTTATCTTCTGTCCTTTTCTTGATGAAATAGAAAGAAAAAGATGCACTCAACTTAAATTTAGTTTAGTTTGTGAACAAGGGAATCGGCACCAATATCTCCGTAACCAGAAGGTTCCCAGGTATGATCCGGTACAAAAAAATGATAACAATGACGGGGAGTTCAAGTGACTCTCGGCTCCGTTAAGTGTGTTTTTACACCTGTTATACTTATAATTTGTGACGTATTGGAAAATGTTGATAATGGCGCCTCTAACAGCGGCCGCCGAGGCGTCTGTGTGTTCTGTGATCTTCCTCATGTCATATTAAAGATCAATAACCTACTCTTCCGGGATGTCAACTCCTGTTCTTCCCAGATCGTCCACCAGGAGCTCTTCATCCTGGGCAGCAGACGAGGAGAGAGAGGAACAGCTGGCTGCTCAACAGGCTCACATCAAGCAGGGTTGGTCGCTGTTGGCGACACTGCATTGTGTGCTGTTGCCTGATAAGGTTGTGGCTGCAGGTTGGTGCAAGCAAATTATCTATATAAGAATTTGTGAAAATAAAATTGTTAACCCTAATTAGGATAAGAAAACAGACTTTTTGAACATGGAAAGTTAAAAAAGACAGTCTCAGGCGCATCTGAACAAATAGTGAGAAAGTGTTTCTAGAACGAAATCTTCGTATACACGTTACTTAGATCTATGGAGGCACGAGGAACACGGTGTAAAGTTCACTCATACCTCCATAGAAACGGGAGGATCCTACGACCAGACGGGTGTCGTGTCTGGTGGGCAACTGCGAGATGATTGAGGTCGGGAAGTTGTATATATGCTAGTCGCGCGGTAAACTCTGCTTGCGCGATGCAGGATTTTGCGTGACGTCAGTATGACGCGCAGCTCGCATGTGACGATGTAGATACCGCTACAGACCGTAGTCTATTCCATCAACTATATTATAAAATCCAAGAACTCGTCATATCCTGACAGCAGGCAAGTTTTCCATGTAAAAACCCATGATAAGGTCATGGGCCCCAGGCTCTTAAACCCGCGCCTGCAAACACTAGATAAACGAGGTAGTCAACTTACAACGTGTTCAAGGTTTTAGTAATAAAAAGGTGCATGTTTTAGTAACTTGTTTATCGACAGCCAGCTCACCCTGTAAGTTACTGCCCGTTTCCAAAATCCACCGTGTATTTTCTTCTTGTATTTTCAGGTGCTAAAAGCTTCAAGCGTCCTCAAGTAGAAATGCTGGCTCGTCGCTGGCAACACCACTGTTTAGAAGTACGCGAGGCTGCGCAAGCGTTGTTATTAGCTGAACTTGGCAGGTTAGTTATATGATATACTCATTAGCTTTTAGTCGTAGCTTCACTCGCGTTAATTTAGATTTTGACAGTCAATTCAGATTTTTGGAACACACTGCTAAAGTTTCTAATTTTAATAATATTATTCAATCATGATTCGAAAGACAAGTAGCGCCATCTAGCGTCCTAAATAAATTCTGATTGTCGAAAGTTATTGTTGTTTTCCTCGGAGACAGTACTTATCTCTTTCTGGATGAAAGGTTCCCTATGTCCTTTTCTGTACCCCTGACAACGTATATGCAAAATTTCTTGCTGATCGGTTCAGTGGTTTAGGTGTGAAAAGGTAACAAACAAACAAACTCACTTTCGCATATCATATTAGAGGAGTTTCAAAGATAAATGGCGTACGTAATCTGTGTGGATAAATGAATTTGAAAAGATTTGAAATTTCTGGTAATTACTCTAACCTCAATTGATCGGCTGAGTTGCATGCATGCTAAAGAATTGGTGCATCAACACCAATTCTTACAATAATAATAAATTACAATGCAATATCTTCTCTCTTCCTTTCTTTTTATCTTTTTTCTTTCTTGTAATATCAATTACAATGCTTGCAAAAGACTGCTAAGTAACAAGAATCACCACACTTTAAAACCAATATTGTCTGACCGTTTGGTGCAGTTGGTAGCGACCCTGCCTTCTGAGCCGCTGATCCCGGGTTCGATCCCCGGACAAGTCAAACATTTGTGTGCACGAACATGTCTGTTTGACTTGTGTCTGGGTGTGTATATGTATATAAGTATGTATATCGGTACGGTAACCTGATGGCTGATATACATACTTACTATAGAACCTGTGCTCTACCTAGTTCGGGACCTGAATACCTTGTGTGGATGTTGTGTCATATTTATATATAATACTAGCTGACCCCGCGAACTTTTACCGCCTAACATTTGTTTTTTTTTTTAATTTTTCTCTCCGTATGAACCATCCTCGTACTTCAAGGAATATTCTAAAAAAAGAATTAGCAAAATCGGTCCATCCGTTCTTGTTCTTGAGTTATAAAATTACAACGAAAAGTGGCATTGATTTTTATAGATAAGGATTTGTACACTCAGTTTGGCAACAAACGCTTTGACTTTGAAATATTTTTGATCCTTGTAAGAAACAGCACCCATTTTCATTAAAATCTCTGAATTTTGTGTGTAAAAAATGTCTAATTTATTGTTTTCTCTAATAACATTTTTCTGTAGCTGCAACGGTTGAAGTACTTGCCATTACTGTCTCGTCCAAAAAAATCACCCTGTATACTCTCTGACGGTAAACTTTTCTCAACAGGCTCGGTCCAAAAGGGCGTAAGACGCTGGTGGACAACTGGGCACAGTTCCTGCCTCTGTACACTCACACGGAGAGTATCAACCCGCACGCTGCGCACAAGGAACCCGCTGAGAAAGTGCAACAAGTCGTAAGTAAAGTCAGGACAATTTATTGTTAAGCCAATTGACTACCAACTTAAATTGTGAAATTACGTGGTCTGCTTTTTATGTAGTAAAATGCAGATTTCAAACCTGCACCATAGACGTTATAAATATATCCGATTTTTATTGTTATCAAATTTAATTTTTTACCACTAAAACTTTTCTGTGTTACCAGAAATAATCGTTGTTTTTTTTTCTTTTGATACTCTATGAAAATATCAATTTGACAATACATTTTTTTTGTAATGGACTCGCTAACTCGCAAACTTAAAAGCTTTTCTGTTTATTGTTTATTCGCAGTTTAGTCAAATTAAATATAGTATTACATTTTTATTCGTCCACTGACAGTAAATACATGTCATCGATATTCATCTGGCAACACAGGATTATTTTCTATCACTGACTGACAGAAAAAAACTAACAGAAACTAATTCAACTTTAAAATAATCCCCTTTCTTCTATTCTTACAGCAAGAAGAAGAATTTGAAGAAGAGGAAGAAGAGATAATCCGCAAGCCGTCGTCGTTAGCGGAACTCAAGCGCAAGCAAACCACCGCGGTCGTACTTTTGGGAGTCATCGGGGCAGAGTTCGGACAGGATATCACTAGCGAAGGTAAGTATTTTAGAAAGAATTTGTTGGTAATTGTTGAATTGTATGCTTCAATTATGCAAAGAATAAACTGCTGGGCTTGGTCAATATGAATGATTTATAAAACAATTGTTCAGAAAGAAAAAAAATACAGACGTAAAAATTAAATAAGTAAAGACTGCAGCCTGACAAGAACCTTTGGCAGCTATGACAACCGTTTGATTCAACGTCTTACTTTTGCAAATGTAATTAAACGGCATTTCTTTAAGGAATATTCAAAATTAAGTTTTGATTTTCTTTAATTTTAATCAAGTTTACGTATTGCAAATTTTTTTTGTTTAATTTAACGTGAAATGACTGTTGTTGAAAATCGTGCGGTGTATTAAGAGCGTTTATACCTTATGATCGTTGCGTTTACAGTTCTATTTATATGCAAATAATACATTGGAAACTTGCAGGGCGTTATTTTCATTGTAAAATAACTGTAAGCATTACGGTTACTTACTTTTTAAACACTTTCACGTAATTCTTAAAAGTTAATTAAACAGATTTTTAAAATATAGCTCCGATTAAATGATAAAAATTGAAAACCACGAAATATGACACTAAATTGCGACGTTGCCACTCATAAGGTATAAACGCTTTTAAAAACCTGTCCTTAAAAAAAACTTTTTGTGTTTACCCAAAAAAAACCGTCAATGCCAGGATATACCTGCAAAGAATATTGCTTGCTACTACTAATTAAAGCTATGAATATAAAATTGGGGAAAAAATTGTTTTTCAAATTGGCTACCTACTCAAATTGTTCACATATTCAAATCACAACCGTCATTCTCTGACAGTTGTATGAAATTCGTATAACACGGCTAGTTAACTTAGTCGGTCTTATTACAAAACTAAATTATTCTTTAGATAAGGTTTAAACATCGAGCCTGCTTTTGAAATAAGAACCTAACAGAAATTAAAAAAAGTTTGGAATATCCAAAAGTGCACGCCTCGTATCGCTCATTTATTTTATTAAAATAATAAATCGTATAATTGATTCGTAATTAAAAAAAAATTAAATCATGTATGCAAGAAAAGTTCTTACTTTTTGTAAGTACCTACTAATAATAATAATAAGTACTAATAATAGTTTTAATAGTACGTGTGTATCATAGTGAATTTTAATAAAAGATCATTAAAAAAAAACTACATAATCTAGGCTACTGACATGAAACCACCACCGGCACCAGTTCACCGAATTCTGGAACCAATAAAAAAGCCCGATCTCGATATATCAATTTTTTCGGGAGTTATCGTTGGTACGTACAAAATCAGCGTACAGACATCAGGACGTCTACGTAATTTAATTTTTCGTAACTTTTTTTTTCATATTAGCAACATAAAATGATTTTTAGAAAGTATCATATTCAGCCTATAATGTTCGCAATGCTGGGACACAGGTCTCCTCTCTGTGAGAGGGAGAGGGCCGTAGTCCACCACGCGGCCCAGTGCGGGTTGGTAGATGTCACATTTCTTCGAATTTTTGGTTCTAGGACATGTCGGTTTCCTCACGATGTTTTCCTTCACCGTTTTGAGAGCAGTGGTGATGAAAATATTTACAAAAATTAAAGCGCTTGCCTGAGTTCGAACCCACAACTTAGAACTCGTATGTCGGGGCCGATACCACTGCTCGAAAGAAAGTAGAAAGTATAAGATGGTTTAATTGAAGTGTTTTCTCGATGTACCTACATCTACTCATATTATTGTATAAGTGCAATATAGTTGTGATAGAGGCATTTGAAGATCACAAAATCGCTTGACCTTGACGAGTCGGGAGTAAAGCACTACCTCAACCGCTTCGCGTTATGAGGCGTGCAATACAGTTCCTTTTACAAAACTGACAACTTAGTCCGGTCTTAGGTTGTCAATGGTGCCGATTCCCTTGTTTACAAACTAAACCAAATTTAAGTTCAATGCATCTTTTTCTTTCTATTTCATTAAGAAAAGGACAGAAGATAATTTTAGTTTAGTCCTGTCAAATTAATCAGCGCCTGACACTACTCCATACAAGTTTAGACGTGATTAAAAAGTTGACTACTAAAATTACATCAAATTACGTCAAGTGCTGACTAATTTGACAGGACTAAACTAATATTTATCTTCTGTCCTTTTCATAATGAAATAGAAAGAAAAAGATGCACTCAATTTAAATTTAGTTTAGTTTGTGAACAAGGGAATCGGCACCAATTTTGTATTAAGAACTTTACTAAAGTCGGCATAAAGTTCGAACTACAAAAACTAGCTCGAAAGTTTAGGCTCGAGCTAAAGTTAGATTGTGTTTTGTAATAAGACGGCGTGTGTTCATTTGACAAACAATTAATTTCCCTGACTGTATGTACAGTCACGAGCACTAATAAGTATACACTTAGCAAAAATTAAATGCGAATTTCTCGCGGAATATTGATTGTAACTTTGAAATAAGACCTATTTCTTAACAGTGTAGGTCCTAAAATACTATGTTCGTAACAACATAAAATTACAATCAATACAGTAGGAGAAAATCACATTTAGAAGTTGCTAAGTGTATACATATTGGTGCTCGTGACTGTAGGTACTCCTATACAAATGCAATGCTTCTTATAAACAAATGTATATTATTAAAAGCTAGCTTGTTATTTTATATGATTTGCATATTTGGCTTGCTTGTTATAGGCGCTGCCGGCAATAAGAGGAGAAAGGATGGCGATAGTCGAAAGAGCTCCGTTGTTGAAGGTAGGTTCAACATAATGAAATAGTACCTAGTTCAGACTATATTTATTTTCTCTGCTGCAATGTCTCGAAGGGCGCAAATTACAGTCTCGTGTGACAGAAAAGTTGTAAACAAAATGTTATTTATGAGATTTGATCATAGAGATTCGGTATTGGATCATTGAGTTCCCTTCAAAATAGTTGAGCTGAATGGTGCCGATCCATACGTCATGTTCGTGAACGGGCGCCGTCAGTAGGCACTGGTCATTTCTTAGCTGCCACGGCTTATTTTAATTCCATAATTGTTTTTATCTTTTTATTACGGACGCCTTTAACGTGCGCGTCTTTCTACATCGTTCTCACATGTATAATTACAACATGAATGATGTAACCACTTTTTTGTAACAATATTTTGATTTAAAAGAGTGTCCATGGAGTTTCTTGTTCGTTCTTCTCCATTGGTACCTACTACGCTTTGGAATGGGCAACTAGCTTCATATTTCTGACTGACCGACCCCTTGACAATTCAAAAGTGCCTGTAATTGGTTTATTCGAAATAAATGCTTTGAGTTTGAGTTTAAATATACAGGGTGGCCGGAACATTGACGTCCAAAAATAAAATTTCGGTCCCTCGTATCGTGGGGTATTCGAATCACCCCCATGTATGTTCCGCGACTTTTCATAGTTTTCGAGTTATGAATTTTTTTCTGAATGTTTGAAAATTTTCGACCTGACCAACCTAAAAAAATTCAAAAAAAAAAGTAGAGGGTTTTATCGAGTTTCTTTTTTTGCAACTGAATTTTCATAAGTAGTACTTTTATGCATAAAATACGAGTAATCAGCTTCGTAACTGTGGTGAAAGTTATGAAAATGTTGATCTAAAGTGAAAAATTTACGTTCGGTAAATTATGACTTAAATTTTCAACTTCAAATTAAAAATCTAAACAGGTGACTTCATGGTTCTCAAGTAGGCTTCAAGAATGCGCCAGACTCTCAGCTTTCATAATCATTAAAAAACGTAGGACTTAATGGGGCTAACTTTGGCCTTAATCGGCCTTCAAAGACTGCGAAGTGGAAAATTCTTAAAATTAGCTATCTGATTAATAAATTTTTTTTTTCCATTTTCTCGCTCCTAATGTTATTTAGTTTGCTAACCAAAAATTACTGCAGGAAAGCTAAGATTTAAACACGGAGATTTTTTTAAATGTTAGTTTAATGAATTTTGCGCGATCCGTTCTCGTGGTGGTGGTGGTAGTGGTTAGGTGTACACTTCTTAACTAGGAGGATATGATCAGTAAAAACGCAAGTTGAAGTAAGTAGAGGAATGGTTCCTTAGTTTAATAACCACGGTTTATATAGGCACACAACAAACATTTAATAATAATTAAGGATCACGCCACTTTGTAAAAACGGTTCGGACTTGACCGTCCTAATGAGGGGGCGTCAACATAATACAAAAGATCCTAGGCGGCCATCTTGCGCGTGCGCCGCTCGGACAAAAGGTGACGTCACGGAGGCGTGGTCTATGCGCCTGATCACCTCATGTGACGTAGGCGATCATACGATCCTGTGCTGCGTTGAGTCGTGTGCGAGTACTTGCTTGCCACTTGCCTACTCGCTACACCACTCCCCCGGCGAGCCCGAAGCTACGGGCGATAGTAGTCGGGAAATTTGACTGTGCGCCCACTTCTTGTTTTTCTTTTGGTTTCACTGTCGGGTTTTTCGGGTTGCGTTGTCGCATCTGGTTTTTCTACGGCGACGAATGCTGGTTTCAGACGGTCGATTGTGATCCGTTGTGACCTTCCTTGTATATCGACGTCGAAGGTTTTCTGGCTTCGTCGGAGTACCTTAAATGGACCTGTGTATGGTGCTTGAAGTGGCCTTCGCGCAGGACCGCGCCGGATGAAGACGTGTGTTGTTGTGTTCAGGTCTTTCGGAATGTAGAAGTTTCTGGAACCTCCGTGCCAAGATGTTGGTTTTGGTGCTAACCTGCTGATCTGGGTACGGATTCGGCTGGTTAGTGACGTCATGTCAGCTTCTTCGTCGAGCCTTGGAGTGAAGAATTGTCCTGGTAAACGCAGCGGTTCACCATAAACCAGTTCTGCTGCCGATGCTCCTAGGTCTTCCTTCCAGGCGCTTCTTATACCTAGCAAGACCCATGGTAGTGCTTCAACCCAGTTTGTTGAGGTGTGGCAGCTGATGGAGGCTTTAAGCTGTCTGTGTAGCCTCTCTACGAGTCCATTTGCTGCTGGATGGTATGACATAGTGGTGTGGTGTGTTGCACTAACGATCGCGGCCAGTTCTTTGAAGGTATGTGATAGGAACTGTCCGCCGCGGTCAGTTGTCATATGTTCTGGACAACCAAAGCGTGAGATCCATCCATTTATTAGGGCAGTAGCACAAGTCTCAGCTGTCATATCTGGTAGGGGGTATGCCTCAGGCCAACGTGTGTATCGGTCGACTATCGTGAGGCAGTATTTTTGACCAGAGCATGGTGGTAGTGGTCCAATTAAGTCCAGATGTATGTGATTGAATCTGGCGGTTGGCGGTTTGAAGGCTTCTAGTGGTGCTGATGTGTGTCTTGTGACCTTGGAACGCTGGCATTGTTGACATTCTTTAGCCCACTGTCGACAATCTCGTCTAATGCCTGGCCAAACAAATCTTTGAGAGACCAGTTTGACACTGGCCTTTGCTCCTGGGTGGCTTAAATTGTGTAAGGCGTCAAAGACTTGCTTGCGAAACGAAGGAGTGATGTACGGCCGTGAATACGAAGTAGAGACGTCACAATATATGTCTTGGCCTGACTCTGAAGTTTTTTGTTTCCTCAATTGTAAGGTGGAGCCGTTCTTCAGTAGTTCCAGCAACTCGCCATCTGTTTTTTGTTCGCTGGCAAGCGCTGGGTAGTCTACGGGCATACCGATTTCGTTAATCCTTGACAGTGCATCAGCAACCACGTTCTCTGTTCCGGAGATATATCTGATGTCCGTCGTGAATTGGCTGATGAAATCCAAGTAACGGAATTGTCGTGGAGAGCAGTTTTCACGTCGTCCGTTGAAGGCATAAGTCAGAGGTTTGTGGTCCGTTACGACTGAAAAAGTTCTTGCTTCGACCATGAAACGGAAGTATATTATGGCCTCATAGATGGCCAGCAGCTCGCGATCGTAAGGGCTGTATTTCCTCTGACTCGGACTTAGCTTCCTGGAGAAGAAAGCTAATGGTTTCCACATGCCGTTCTGTAGTTGTTGTATGACTGCTCCGATTGATGTGTCTGACGCATCGGTGAATACGCTGAGCTCCGCTTGTGGGTCTGGATGTACCAGGAGTGTTGCTTCTGATAGGCTGTTTTTGCAACGATTGAAGCTTTCCAGTTGCGCTGGTGTCAAGTTGATTGCTTGTGATCCCTTCGTTTTAGGACCAGTGAGTAATTCGTTCAGAGGAGCTTGGATAGAAGCTGCCCTCGGAATCAAGCGGCGGTAGAAATTTAGCATTCCGAGGAAGCGTCTGAGTTCTTTCACAGTTTTTGGCGGTGAATAGTCTCTGACGGCTTGAATCTTCACGTCCAATGGTTGGATGCCTGCCGTTGAAACTTTATAGCCCAGGAAGTTGGCCTCAGCTTGTCCAAATGTGCACTTGTTGGTGTTAATTAAGATGCCATATTCTGATAGTCTTTGGAACAAGGTTTTTAAGTGCTGTTCATGTGTAGTGCTGTTGGGGCTGAACACCAATATGTCATCAGCATATCCAAAACAGAAGTCCAATCCACGAAGAACCTCGTCCATAAATCGCTGGAAGGTTTGGGAAGCGTTCCGAAGGCCAAAGCTCATAAACGGAAATTCATATAACCCGATTGGTGTGGTTATTGCCGTTTTGGGTATGTCATCTTTAAATACCGGAATCTGGTTGTAGGCCTTTATCAAATCAATTGTTGAGTAGACTGCGCTCCCTGTAAGTTGATGCGTGAAATCCTGTATGTGCCTGACAGGGTATCTGTCTGGGATTGTACGGGCGTTTAAGGCTCTGTAGTCCCCGCATGGACGCCATCCATCGTTTTTCTTGCGGGCTAAGTGGAGTGGCGAGGACCATGGACTGTCTGATAAACGTGCAGTGCCATTCTGCAGCATCTCTTCAAATTCCTGTTTTGCTATTTTCAGGCGTTCTGAATCTAATCGACGCGGGCGACTGTACACTGGAGGTCCAGGAGTTGTGCGTATATGATGAACGGTTGAGTGCTTGATGATAGTGGTTTGTCCCGCTGGTCGAGTGATATCCGGGTACTCCCTCAATATGTGGTGGTAGACCGAATTATCTGCGATGGTGCGGACGGATGAAATTGCTTCTGTGGAGGTCTGATGAGGCTCAGAGATAGACAGTGCTGTGATTCCATCTACCAGACGTTGATTGCGGCAGTCGACAAGTAGGTTGTAATAGCCTAAAAGTCGATGCCTATGATGGGTTTGGAGACGTCTGCAACGATGAATCGCCAGATGAAAGCACGTCGAAGTCCTAAGTCCAACGTGAGAGGTAGGTCGCCGTATGTAGCAATGACTGATCCATTGGCTGCGAAAAGCTCATATTTCGTTTTGATGCGATGTTCCTGAACAGCGGATCGCGGAAAAACGCACAGGTCTGAACCCGTGTCGATAAGGTATTGCACCTTGGTTTTGCGGTCCGTAATGAACAGGCGGCTTGTAACGGATAGGCAGTCTTTTGCCGCCACTAATGGCTGCCTGGGGTGTTTTCCGAGTTCTTGTGCGAACAGGGCTGGTTGCATTTACGCGCTCGCTCACCGAATCGGTAGTGGTACCAGCAGTAGGGATGATTTTTAGCGCGTGAACTTGAACGTGACCTTCTGTTGGGGTCACTCCTGCTTCTGGAATGCGAGCGTGAGCGTCTGTGCAGTTCTGTGCTCATGGTCTCCAGTCTTCGGCTTAGTTCTGCCACTGTGCGCGTTAACTGTTCGATGGCACTATCAGCTGTTGTTGTTGGTGTTGATGTACTGGCTACTTGATTGGGTGCCGTGCTGGTGAGTAACATGGTCGCTGGAACAACGTCGTTGACACGGTCTGCCAGTTCGGCCAGGTCTTCCAGGGTCATCTTCGCCTGTTGAGCAGCGATGCATGTTTGCAGGTGGGTAGGTAGTCGACTAGCCCAGATTGTGCGGATAAATTCTTTAGGAACGTTATCTCCAGCCAGGTGTTGCAGGTGCCGAAGGAATTGTGTAGGTTTTCTATCTCCTATCTCTTCGTGCATCAGCAGCTGTTTGATTTTCCGCTCTTGAGATGCTGATAATCTTCGTATTAATTCCGACTTCAATGTTTCATACTTGTTCGTATTCGGCGGGTTTACGATCAGGTCTCGAACCTCTGCTGAATGTTGTGGTTCTAGCTGCGCCAGGACGTAGTAAAATTTTGTCGCGTCCACGGTTATGTTGGACAGGATGAATTGTCCCTCGAGTTGAGCGAACCATAATTCTGGGTCACTAGGATTGAACGAGGGTGTCCTCACCCCGACCCGGTTCGTTTCCCCCAGTAGGACGTCTTTTGTGGTTGCTTGCGGAACCTTGTCAACCATTTTCCAGGTGTTCTTGGACGTTCGGGGTCACCAGTGAAGTGGTTAGGTGTACACTTCTTAACTAGGAGGATATGATCAGTAAAAACGCAAGTTGAAGTAAGTAGAGGAATGGTTCCTTAGTTTAATAACCACGGTTTATATAGGCACACAACAAACATTTAATAATAATTAAGGATCACGCCACTTTGTAAAAACGGTTCGGACTTGACCGTCCTAATGAGGGGGCGTCAACATAATACAAAAGATCCTAGGCGGCCATCTTGCGCGTGCGCCGCTCGGACAAAAGGTGACGTCACGGAGGCGTGGTCTATGCGCCTGATCACCTCATGTGACGTAGGCGATCATACGATCCTGTGCTGCGTTGAGTCGTGTGCGAGTACTTGCTTGCCACTTGCCTACTCGCTACAGACTATGGGTTGTAAACGAGGGTGCAACTCTTTTACCTGCAATAACAATGGACCGAGAGGAAAAGAGACCGAATTATTGCTATCTCTCTCACGCAAGGCGCGCAACCGAAGCCAACGCAAAACAAGTACCTCAGTCGTACTCACATTGTGTTTACTGCTATACGCGTGTCGCCATTTTGTCTTTACCACACTCGCTTTGCCCACGGACTCCGCTGCCTACTTGTTTGACTACTTTGCTCGTTTATTGGACTGTGTTTTGCATTCTGATTTGGACTTTTTTTACGTGGAAGTGTAAAAAATGAGTTACACGTTAAGTGAATATGCAGAAATGCATTATTTTTATGGAGTTGCACAAGGAAACGGCCATGAAGCAGCGCGACTGTATCGCGAACAACTTCAACGTCGTGGTGGGCCGCAACCTGAGCGATATCCCGACCATCGTGTTTTTATTAACACGCACAACACTTTGATGGCAGGCCGCATTCCTGGTCGACGCGGCAGTCATGAAGGAATCCCTAGAGCTAACCCGGATCGCAGAGAAATGGTGCTGGAAGAAGTTCAGCGAAATCCGTCTACGAGTACGAGAAGTATGGCTCGTGCTCTGAACATCCCAAGGACTTCTATCCAAGACATTCTTCACGATGAAGAATACCACGCGTTCCACATCCGACGAGTCCAAGCTTTACTGCCTACAGATCACCAATTGCGCGTTGATTTTTGCCAAACCATGTTACGAAAAGAGCAAGAGGATCCTGGATTTTTCAATAAAGTTTTATGGTCAGATGAGTCACGATTTGAGCGATCCGGAATATTCAATATTCATAATTACCACACGTGGGCGAATGAAAATCCACTCGAAGTGAGAGCTTCGACATTTCAACATCGCTTCAGCGTTAACTTGTGGTCTGGTATTCTCAATGGCGAACTAATTGGTCCGTTTGAACTGCCGTCCAGACTTGATGGAGAAACATACAAAAACTTTTTGGAAAATGAACTTCCATTGTTGCTGGCAGATGTGAATCTCGAACTCAGACGAACCATGGTGTTGCAAAATGACGGCGCCCCGTGTCACTATGCAACCCAGGTCCGAAATTACTTAGATGAAACATACCCCAACAGATGGATCGGACGCAGCGGACCAATTAGGTGGCCTCCACGCTCACCTGATCTCAACCCCATCGATTTCTTTATTTGGGGCTATTACAAGGAAATAGCATACGCCCGAGACTGTTCAAGTGAACAAGAGCTGAGGCAGTTGATTGCAGAAGCTGAACGTGTTGTGAGAGAGAACAGAGACGCTTTTAGACGATTGCCAGACAATTTCTTACGTAGGTGTAGAATGTGTATTGCTGCTGGTGGTGGCCACTTTGAAAACCTTTTCTAAATGTTAAAAATAAATTAAGTACTTTTTTCACATTATCATCTGTGTTTTATTCAAAACCACTTTTTACGTAAAACTTTTCTTACCCAACTCTGAAACTATTTGTTGGTTAGTTTTCAGTATTCTTATCATTAATTAACCTTAGGAACGAGAAAATAGCCAAAAAAAAATAATTACTCAGATGGGTAATTTTAAGAATTTTTCCACCTCGCTGTCTTTGAAGGCCGATTTTAAACAAAGTAGCCCTATTAAGTACTTCATTTTTTTTATGATTATGAAAACTGAGAGTCTGGCGCATTCTTGAAGCCTACTTAGGAATTATGAAGTCACCTGTTAAGATTTTTAATTTAAAGTTGAAAATTTGAGTCATAATTTACCGAACGTAAATTTTTCACTTTAGATCAACATTTTCATAACTTTCATCACAGTTACGAAGCTGATTATTTTATGCATAAAAGTACTACTTATGAAAATTCAGTTGCAAAAAAAGAAACTCGATAAAACCCTCTACTTTTTTTTTTAGAATTTTTTTAGGTTGGTCAGGTCGAAAATTTTCAAACATTCAGAAAAAAATTCATAACTCGAAAACTATGAAAAGTCGCGGAACATACATGGGGGTGATTCGAATACCCCACGATACGAGGGACCGAAATTTTATTTTTGGACGTCAATGTTCCGGCCACCCTGTATATATTTTTTTTTAACTTTTCTAATAAAATATTAAGATCCTCTTCTTTGAAGAAAGTCGTTTGGAATACTTGCAGAACATTACATTATAGTTTACATAATTTCAGTTTGAAATGGACATTTGGGCGCAGGATACCTAATGGAAAGCATTCTAAACCGAACTATGCATGCAAACATACGAACAAACTATTTTCTAATTTTTGTTTCTGCATTGAAGTTTTACAGTATAAAATTGTTCTAGAATACTAGTCTTGTACAATTTAATATTAAATTATATGTTATTGAGGTTCAATAAAGAATACCTACTTAATGTAATCTATACAATACAAATACATTTTGTGTCAATTTGTAATGTCAAAATGCCTATGAAAGTAGATACTTACGGTACTAATCACAAAAAAATAAACTTTTTTTTTAATTTTTTGTGTGTTTTTTGTTCCGGCTAATCTCCGCAACGGCTGGACCGATTTTGACAGGACTTTCCCTGGCAGATAGCTGGTTAATCATTCTTTCTCTATTTATTTTTCGCTGATCAAATACATGTTTCCGTTCCAGGCTTCACTCTAAGCTCCTCCAATAACTTAGCGCGCCTGACAGCTCTGGCGCTCACCCATCTACTCCTAAGCCCCGCGTGCCCGCGCTTGCCTGCGCACACGCCGCTGCGCCGGGCGGCTGTGGACCTGTTGGGCAGGGGCTTCACCGTGTGGGAGCCGTATTTGGATGTCAGCCATGTGTTGTTGGGTAAGTGAAATATTATAGTTAAATATTATTCTTTATAAAAACCTTTGGTGAACTGATTTATTTGACTTCATACGTAAAACTTGTCTTTAAAATTCTTACCGTCTTTTATATTATGAAATTGAATCACGTCGTATTCTAGCACTTCTATGAAATCTTTACTCCAATTCAATGTGCATTTTTTTTTAAATCTTTTATTATATTTGGGATACGGAATACGTAACATAAATACAGGGTGGCTGAGACATCCGGGGCGTAGCTCCGCTGCCGCCCGCGAGAAGTATTGGCACAGCGGACAGAGCTCCGGCGGGATCTCAGGGCGGCATGGAGAGTGCGATTGTCGCAACCCAGCGCTGGGCACGCCACAATTGCGGCGATAAGTCCCCTCTTTGAGGAGTGGCTAGAGAGGCGCCACGGCGTCCTCACCTTCCGCCTGACGCAGGTCCTCACCGGACACGGTTGTTTCGGGAGGTTCCTGTTCCGGATAAGGCGGGAGGAAACGCCATTGTGTGGATCGCCCGGAGGACACGGTGGAGCATACGGTGGAGGTCTGCCCGGCTTGGGCGGAGCACCGCCGTGTCCTCGTGGAGGCAATTGGCGGTGGCGATCTTTCGCGTCCGGCCCTGGTCCAGGCCATGGTACGGAGCGAGAGGGCTTGAAAAGCCGTCACCTCCTTCTGCGAAGCAGTAATGCTCGCGAAGGAGGAGGCGGAACGCGTGAGAGAGATGCAAAATTCGCGCCCTCACTCCCCTAGCCGCCGCAGGAGACGCCCTGGGCTTCGAGAATCGCAAGCTGATTCCCGGCCACCGTAGGCGCGGGCTTGCGAACGGCGAGCAATGGGCAGCTCGCCGTTCGATAAGGACCAGGCCCGGGTCGACGGCGCGTTGTGTTCCACGCGCGCCTCAAAGAGATGTCAGCAACAATGACGGGGTCCGCTAGGGCCGATGCCTGCTAGGGTTGCGGGAAAGTCCGAGAGGGATACCGTGGCCCCTGGCACAGGCAACTGAAGGAACACGGGTGGGTTTTAGTCAGTAAGAGTCTGACACGCCCTCCCGCTCTGCCCAGAGCGGAAGAAGTTATTTGATGATTTCCCACCATCAAAAAAAAAAAAAGGGTGGCTGGGACATCGACGCGCCACTTGTAACCATGGATTCAGTAGTTATTTAAAAAAAAAAGCTGTTCCATACATTTTGACCGCGTAGCCATCGCACTTTTCTATTTTATTTATTTATTTATCTATGATAATAATATGATATATGATAACTTGCGTAAAATTTCTACGCTACAGGATTTAAAATGATGATGAATTCAGGGTTACAGTTTGCGCGTCATTGTCCCGCCTCCATGTATATAATATATTAGGTATTCCTGACTGTATGTATGGTCTGGTCGACGACGTTTTCAAGTACTGTCTTCCACAGAGTCGCGATTTACTTTTTCCAAAGTCTCCTTTTTTTTTTCTTTTTTTTTTTGAGGATGGGAAATCATCAAATGACTCCTCCCGCTCTGGGTGGAGCGGAAGGGAGTGTTAGACTCTTACTGACTAAAACCCACCCGTGTTCCTTCCTTGGCCCTTTATGTTCCGGGTCAGCGGTACCTTCCAAAGTCTCCTTAGTTTGAATATTAACTCCGCCATATTTCCTCAGGTCTCCTGGAAATGTGCTGTGATGCCGACAAGCTCGTGCCCTCGATGACGTACGGGCTCCCTCTTACTCCGCAGGCTGACTCCTGCCGTACTGCCCGACACGCCCTCACCCTCATAGCGACAGCCAGGTAATAATATTAATATACATTTTATTTGTTGGGCATTGTGGCTAAATACTATAAAACAATCAATCAATCTGCCTACCCCCTTCCCAGCTATGTTGGGGTTGGCTCCCAGTCTAACCAGATCGCAGTCGTTACAAGTGATAAATGATTTTATTTCTGTAAGTAGGTTTGTACAAACACTTTTACACGTCAATCAAATTTTAAAACTAGATGAGGAGAAAGGCCGAAACAAACTCAGAGGTCAAGAAGTCAGAAGTTTGAAAGTCTGACATCCAGTCTTACCAATGGGTGTCATGTTACACAGTAACTGGGTTGAGGAAGTCAGATAGGCAGTCGCTCCATGAAATAAACTGGTATTTAGTTTCATCCGGTTAGACTGGAAAGACTGGCAGATGAATGTCATTTTATTCTTAACTAGCTGGGCCCCGCGGTTTCACCCTCATAAGTCTCAGTCCTGTGGGAATATCGAAATGAGAAGTATCATTTATGTCCTAATCGACGCCATAAGAGTGAAAACCTCGTAAATGTAAAAGAAGTTACTTTCAGGATGAAGAAAAAACTGAATGCTGTACAAATTTTGTACCGCGTCTTTTATGTTTTTTTATTAATTAATCCAGAACTGTTCGATACTATAAGATTGCGAGTGCGTTGCGAGGTTTTCTTCCTAGAAACGCAATAAAATAAATTTGAGCAAGAATGCATTTCCAAGGTTTTCACTCTAAGGCAACATAACCTAGCTCGTGATTTACCCATGTGCCAAATTTCATCCAAATCCGTTCAGCCGTATTAGCGTGAAAGCGTGACAAGCAAACTTACTTTCGCATTTAAAATATTAGTTAGGATTAGGATATTATAGTTTAGATGTAACATAGACCTGTATCACAGTTACCTATATTACTATGTTTGACCCACAGACCCGCAGCCTTCATAACCACGATGGCCCGTGAGGTGGCCCGCTGCGCCGCGGCCGCGCAGTCGGGGCAGCCGTCGCCCGCCTACCTCGCGCTGCAGAAGGGACGCGCCGAGGTACGCCAGCGGGGGGCTCTGTCACTCTGTCCAGCATGGGGCCAGCTTCTCGAACAAACATTGTCGCAACATTCATGTGAATTAGGGCTGATTTTTCCCTTAGAAGAATAACAATTATTTATTTGGTGAAATATTTGATCTATTTAGGACATGCAAATTAGTTTTATTAGGGGCTGATTTTACCAAACTCAAATAACTGTTATCCGTGTAATAAAATTGACGTATGACAGTTCTAGTATGGAAAAACTGTCAAAAATTCCATTTTTTTCTCAGGGTAAGACTTTCTAGGTACCTACTTATAACAGTTTGGTGAAATTCGCCCTTAGTCGTTCATATATTTATTTATTGGATCTCCAACAGAGGCTCTACGATTACATGCAAGTTTACAGGGACAGGGACAAATACTAGTGTGCGCTCCTAACTATAAGATTACAAAACAACCATAAAATAACTATTTTTATAGCGCGTAAACTGCCGTTGATAAATCATTCAACCAATCCCAGCAGTTTTTGCGCGGTTGTGAACTTATTAATTTTGCGCGGTTGGAAACTTATCACATTGTTTTTGTACGGTTGACAACTTGTCACAGTAATTTTGCGCAATTGACAACTTGTCACATTAATTTTGCGCGGTCGACAAAACCTGTCACATTATCTTTGCGCAGTTGACAACTTCTCACATTAATTTTGCGTGGTCGACCAATTGTCACATTATTTTTGCGCAATTAACAACTTGTCACGTTAATTTTGCGCAGTTGACAACTTGTCACATTAATTTTGCGCGGTCGACAAAACCTGTCACATTATCTTTGCGCAGTTGACAACTTCTCACATTAATTTTGCGTGGTCGACCAATTGTCACATTATTTTTGCGCAATTAACAACTTGTCACATTAATTTTGCGCAGTTGACAAATTGTCACATTAATTTTACGCGGTTGACAACTTGTCACAATATTTTTGCGCAGTGACGACTTGTCACATTAATTTTGCGCGGTTGACAACTTGTCACATTAATTTTCGTTCGAGTAACTGGCCCATAGTGTGACAGCATTATGCTGAGCGATGGCCGTTTTGCGTTTGCGCTTATTTTGCCCCAACTTCTTCGTTGTTTTATAAGTTTGTGTTTTTTCATTGCGTCATGTTTACCGTAAAAATATGTATTTTCTTTCTTTAGGTACTGCGCGGCATCGAGCTGCTCATCGACAGGATGCACAATGAAGTCGCCGAGCTGCTGGTTGAGGTACGTTTATTTCGTGGTGTTCTTACTATAAGGGCGAAAATTTCGAAATCATTATAAAACATTTTTTATTTATTCAATTGTGGTCACATTACAAATCTACGTACGCACACAGTCGCACACGTATGAGGGTCTAGGTCTAGGTAGTAGGTACTTCGTCCATTTTGGTTTGTTTTGACTGTACAGCAGAAGTGTGACTGTAATTTCATAGTTTAATTTATTTTTGAGATATCAAATTACCTGTACACCAAAATTACACGTTGTATACAGGGTCAAATTAATTTAGCTAGCGAAACTCCGGGGATGTGATTGGTATCGATATCTAGACACGATAAAATTAAAAAAGAAAAGATTAGATGTTTTTTTAGGGGTCAACGACAGCTAGTGTTGATACAGGTAGTGTTGATACCTACATGAAGTATTAATTGAATATTTTTTTTTTTATAAGAAACAACCTACTTCCAAAAAAACACTACAAAGTGAAAAATGACTTTAATTTCGGAAGTCGGTGTATTTGGTATTGTATTTTCGTTTTTTGTCACCGACTTCCGAAATTAAAGTAATTCTTCACTTTGTAGTGTTTTTTTGGAAGTCAATTGTTTTTTTTTATAGAAATGTTTTTATTTTTCACTCTTTAGTTGCGGTACCTACTTCACAAAAATCGTATACCACTACTTGCTATGTAATTTTGTATAAATCAAACTTGAATAGTATGTGCTACAACTAAATTCCAGTTGCGAAAAGTAATGCTACTAACTTTGATAGAAAATGTGTGTGTACCCTGATATACTGAATACATCTGCGTAACCCTTTCGAGTGTACAGGCGTGATGTTATGTTGTGTGATTGCGTAAACAATGCATATTTATGCGATAGCAGCAATCGCGGTTGATTTGCTGTCATTTTTTGAAGAGTTCCGTTGTCTGACTCTGAAACTCATCATCAGATCTATATGAAATTGAAATTGGACCATTTCTGTACAAACCTCTTTCGAACAAAAAACCTACAGTATTCTGTTCAACCCTACGACCCCCTCTTATCTTAAAGAACGTTTCAAGTTCCTTCATGACACACATATGTAATAGATATCTGAGGTCATCGGAAAACTTAAGACTAGAGATGCCGATGCATTCCACCAGCTTGTATGACAAGTATTTTACAGCAAGCAGTACGGTTATGGAATGCCCGTGTCGATAAGGCGTGCTCAATCTTTGTCCATTTTTAAAATGTCATCATATAGTTTTCTTATGTAAATATTACACCTGCAGTATTGACTCTCCTTCTCCCTTTAATCCATCCAAAGGTTGTCTGTAAAATATCGTTTTAAGCGATAAGACCGCCCTTTGTGTAAAATTTCTACATATATAACTGTAATTTTTTATGTACATAAAAAATATAATGCCATATAAAAAAAAAATGAAAAAAAAAAAAAAAACTCAAACTCAAAGCATTTATTTCAAATAAACCAATTACAGGCACTTTTGAATTGTCAAGGGGTCGGTCAGTCGGGAAGATGAAGCTAGTTGCCCATTCCAAAGCGTAGTAGGTACCTATGGAGAAGAACGGGCAAGAAACTCCATGGACACTCTTTTAAATCAAAATATTGTTACAATAAATTGGTTACATCATTCATGTTGTAATTATACATGTGAGAACGATGTAGAAAGACGTGCACGTTAAAAGCGTCCGTAATAAAAAGATAAAAACAATTATGGAATTAAAATAAGCCGTGGCAGCTAAGAAATGACCAGTGCCTACTGACGGCGCCCGTTCACGAACATGACGTATGGATCAGCACCATTCAGCTCAACCATTTTGAAGAGAACTCAATGATCCAATACACACGCCACCACCAGCGACACATTTGAGTGAGCATGACATACTCTCAGCCGCCAGGGCACATTCAAGTCAATGAAAGACGAACCCAGTAAGCTTTATAGTGGGTACATAGTGCTCACACATGTGCTATGCAATTATACAATACTAAGAGATTGAATTTATACAATGCAAAGATAGGTTGTACAATCTTCATCTATGCAAAAAAAAGCATATAAAGAATCTTCTATTGTATTCTTTTTAATTTGCAGGTAATGGACATTATCCTGCACTGCGTGGACCAGTCACATTTGAAGAGTAAAGGTCTGAATGAGGTATTCCCGGCCATCTGTCGATACAACCAGGTGTCGCACTGTCCTGCTACTAGGAGGATTGCAGGTTTGATACTTTTACTTTATCTTGTATACATTTCAAATGAGCTTTGGGTTAAAATTACCATTGATTGGGTCCATTAAATGCTACGTGAGACCAAGACGCATGAATTAAGCAAATGAGTCTGGACCCCATAGCGTAGAAATTTATCGTCGGTTATCAAAATGAAATCTGCTGTTTCATAGAAAAGTGCAACCTACGCGGTCTTCTAAATTTATGAAATAGCAAATTATTTCACAAAACATTGACATTTTCTTAAAATTTGATGTATTTTTGTGTACATACAGTAAATTTTCAAATAAATATTGTGAGGCTACAGTCGTAATATTTATTTCTTTGAATTTTTCTCGAAGGACCTTGGACCTAGGTTGTAAATGGCTCGAACAGCCCTTTTATATAAAACAGAGATAGTATTAGTGTCCAATATGACATGACTATGAAAACAACTAAAATAAACAATTCTGGTTGTATCTCTATCAGTTACCAGTCGATTTTTTTTTAACGACATTGGCGCCGAACTAAGCCTCCCTTTCAAATGATTTTATGTGTGGGCCCCATTGTAATTTATCGTCAATAGTTGTTCCAAGAAAAAACTGTCGACTCAACAGGGTCCAACTCTATTCCATGAAGTTGAATATCGCTAGCTAGCTGCCTGACATTTGGCGTTGAAAATGTAATGAGTTTATTCTTTTTTTCGTTTAGGAGAAACTTATTTACATTAAACCCATGGTTAACTTTATAGAATGCATCGTTAACTTGTTCAAAGGTGACAAGGTTCATCGTTAATAAACGTATAATTAAAAAAAAACAGGGAAGGGTTATCTGCGAATCAAACAATCTTTGATTATCCCTTAGTGATAAGGTAAGTTATTTATATACATTAGAAACAAGAAAGGATCTAGAATTAAACCCTACGGAACGCCCATAGTGACCGCAGATCCTGCAGATCTCTTGCCAATAACGTCAACCCTCTGAAATCTGTTGTTCAGAAAAGAAGTCGAAAGCCCTGTCCCGGTACAGTTTGCTGGTGAATGTATCATGATGTACGCAATCGAAGGCCTTAGACAATTCACAGAATATGCCAAGAGCATCCTGTGATTCAAGCCACCCAAGCCTCGAATAATTTAATAATAATAATTATTATTTCAGTAATTCCACGCCCGCGTCTGTAGTTGAATGAACCTTTGAGATATGACCTGACCACCACTCATCAACCGATAGCCTAAACCTAAATCCTCAAGTAGTGTGCGTAGAGGATTCAGGGCTAAGCAGAACCAAAGTGGACTCAAAGTGTCGCCCTGAAATATTCCCCGTTTAATCCATAAAGGCTCATCATTCCTTTGGATCTGTCGACATCTTGGATATCGAAGAACCGTCTTCCATTGCCCCATACACGACTCAAGGAAGGTGCGTAGAGTTGCATCTATCTTGTACAACTCCAGCACCCTCATGAGCCATGTATGTGGCACCGAGTCGTAGCCCTTCTTATAATCTATCCAGCATTTCGACAGACCCTTGCGGGATCGACAAATCTGTTGGGTAATGGCCATGTCGATGAGGAGTAGCTCCTTAGTACCGCGGGACCCGTTCCTACATCAGACATAATCAAGTTACTGCCGATATGCGTATTAATTTTCGCACTCAAAATGGATGTAACAAGTTTATACACCGTCGACAAACACGTGATTGGTCTATAATTCTTGGGTTCCGTGGGACTATCTGACTTATGGAGCAGGTGGGTAACGCCTGTTGTTAGATACTGCGGTAGCGACCCAGACTCTAAGGATGACTGGAACTGAGATGCCAGGCAAATGTGTGAACTAGTTAGCCATTTCAACCAAAAGTTGTGCTATCCGTCCGGTCCCGGTGATTTCCAGTTCGGTAACGGACGGACCGCTCTGGCAACGTCTAATGGCGTAATTAGGACTGCTTCCATTTCTGGTATAGTTCCACACACTCGTTCCACATCTTGCATCCAGCCAGCCTCAGCGTGACAGACGGGTACCGACCAGATGCTGCGCCAGAATGTTCTCGTGGCGGCGTCATCCGGGCGGCACACGTCTGTCACATTTTGTTCAGGTCGCTCCCAAGCTCTTTACACCCACCTCTCATCGCTCTGGAACATGCGATTCTGCGTGTATCGATCAGCCCGCCGCTTATACCGCCGAATACGGCTCGCCCATGCACAAACTTTCTGCTTCAGGAAGTCGATGCGCTCTGTGACACGGGACATGTATTCTCGAGGGCTGATTTCAGTCCCCGAGAATATCCGCCTTACAAAGCGCAGCACTCGTGGTCGTGTATTGCCCTCCCTGAAGCAGTATAGTTTGCCGATAAGTCTCCTGACCCCATCGATACGACGCGCGATCCTACACTGCCAGGCTGGTACGGCTGGTTTTGGTCGAGTAGCTCCGTCATAGTTTGGAAACTTGACGTTAGCTCAACGACATGCCGCAACCGCCGCGCAATATAGAAACGAGTGTGTATCAACGAGATCCTTCCGGCTCTGGAACACATTCTTAAGCTGCGAGTCCAGGGCACACACCAGCGCCCTATTTTTTTGTGCATATGTAGGCGTGGTCATCGTGGTCGAAGTAAATTTGGATTTGGTTTTAGACAGGGAGTATCCACTGAAGACGCAGTGGCTGCCCTCAGCTCATTGGTTACCGCGCATCTCGATGCAGGGAAGAAATGCCTGACGGTATTTCTGGATCTAAAAAAGGCTTTTGACACCGTTTCTGTTCCAACCCTTGTGACCAAACTGGAAAGAGCCGGAATAAGAGGAACGCCCCTCAATTTTTTCAAAGATTACCAGTCAAATAGAAAGCAGAGGGTTAAGATAGGATCATATATTAGTGATGACGCGGACGTCTCATTCGGCGTGCCCCAGGGGAGCGTACTGGGCCCTACGTTATTTCTAGCGTACATTAACGATCTTTGCAACTTAAAAGTCAATGGCGCAAACATTTTTTCTTATGCCGATGACACCGCTGTTGTCTTTTCCGGGAATGACTGGTCTGATGTCAAGCTCAAAGCTGAATTGGGCATGGTCCAAATAACCAACTGGCTCAATGACAACCTTCTCACACTAAACACAGCTAAGACCAACTACATTTGCTTTACCATCTCAAATCGTTCACAACCAAACGAAGCATTTAGCGTCCAAATACATTCATGTGATCACGTTGTTAAAAATAACTGTAGTTGCCCTGGAATTAGTAAAGTCTCGCAGACTAAATATTTGGGCGTCATGATTGACCAAAATCTATCATGGTGCGCTCACCTTGAGCACTTAACGGGACGAGTTAGGAAACTGGGCTGGATATTTAAAACACTACGACATGTCCTCCCTACAAACATAAATAAAAAAGTAGGACCTCATAGGAATCTACTTAATGAAGTGTATATGGCACTCGTGCAATCAGTTTTAGTTTACTGTATCCCAATATGGGGCGGTGCGGCAAAAACGAGATTTATAGACGTTGAACGAGGACAACGAGCACTAAGAAAAATTATGTATTTCAAAAAGAAAAGATACCCTACGGACAGTCTATACCAGATTAGTGGTCTGCTTTCTGTGAGAAAACTATACATTACATATACGGTCCTAAAAAAACATAAGACACTTCCTTACGATACAAACATTATATCCAAAAGACGAAAGGACATGACTGCTCAAATCCCTCAAACTAAAACGAAATTCGCTGCTGTGCAATACAATATAAGATCTGCTCAACTATATAATAGAGTAAACAAGGAAATTTATATATACAATAAACAAGCACATACATGTAAAAATATTATAATAAATTGGATTAAACCATTTTCTTATGAGGATACTGAGGCACTATTGCTACTTTGCAACACATAACTCACTCGCTTATATCAACACACTCACTCACAAACACACTCAAACCCACCCTCATCCCCATTTACATATACACATTCACCCGGATTGTTACTATTATTACCTATTTACCTAAATTACATTTAATACTTACATACATACACATACACACACACACACACCCTCACATATTTAATATTTAATTTTTAAGTTTATTTTGTAAAATAACTTGCTGAGAAAGAGCGGAGTCTCCTAATACAGGCATTTTTTGCTTAAAAGGAGGCTCCAATCACTAATGTTTTGTTTTATTATGGTTGCGAAATAAACAATTTTTAATTTTAATTTAATTAAAAATTAATAATATCCTGGTTAAAGTAATATTAAATAATTTCTTTCTTAATATCAAAATTCGAGTGAAGGATCGTTTTTAACAGGTTTAAAAAAAAGGAGGCGGTTCTTAATTCGTTTGTATTTGTTTTAATTTTTTATGTTTGATACCTCAGAAAGTCAGAACTCCGTTATTCATAAACCGATGTGGAAAATTCTTTTTCATCTGAAAGGATATTATTAACAGATGGTCCCATTTAAATTTGGTCAAGTTCTGATGAGTGGTTTTTGAGTCAGCTTCAATAATACGTATTTTTTCCACTTAGTATGTTGACGATGTTGTAATAACTTCCTGTCACTGATATTTACATTGCAAGTAGTGGTATACGACTGTTTGGGGTAGGTACCACCACTAATAAGGAAAAACCACCGACTTCCAAAAAAAAAACAGTACTTGAAGTGAGAAATTATTTGAATTAGAAGTCGGTGGTTGATTTTGTTGTTTTATTTTTCATTCCATGTTCACTCGTCACAGACATAATTATATAGGAATGAATATTCATCTGCTCCTTTTCATTCATTTTTCGATGATTCAGTAGGCGATCCAAAAGCGTTGGATTGGTCGACTAATGAATTAATTTCTAATTGTTGTTACAATTTCTGTTCAGATGTTTTACTTTAGGGAAAAATGCCGAATGAGGCAAAAGTTAACAAACAATGAAGCGTCTGATATCACAGTAAAATTCCTCTTGTATTTCCCAAATAACCCCCATTCTCAAATTACACTTATCATTAGAGTATTCGTTCAGGTCTTTGTCGCTACAATACATCGAATTCCAAAGTGGCAGCATGAGTCTTTAAAAAAAAAACATGTTTTCCCCAGTGGGCAGTCACACAGGCCAACTCGCTATGTACGAGCTCCGCGCGGGTCGCTGCCAGTCGCTGGCGGCGCACAGCGGACCCGTCACGGCCTGTGCCTTCAGCCCCGACGGACGCTACCTCGTGTCCTACGCCACGGCCGACAACAGGCTGTCCTTCTGGCAGAGCACGGCTGGTAAGTTACCACCCCTACAGGTAGTTACAGATATACAGCGGGCCCGTCACGGCCTGTGCCTTCAGCCCCGACGGACGCTACCTCGTGTCCTACGCCACGGCCGACAACAGGCTGTCCTTCTGGCAGAGCACGGCTGGTAAGTTACCACCCCTACAGGTAGTTACAGATATACAGCGGGCCCGTCACGGCCTGTGCCTTCAGCCCCGACGGACGCTACCTCGTGTCCTACGCCACGGCCGACAACAGGCTGTCCTTCTGGCAGAGCACGGCTGGTAAGTTACCACCCCTACAGGTAGTTACAGATATACAGCGGGCCCGTCACGGCCTGTGCCTTCAGCCCCGACGGACGCTACCTCGTGTCCTACGCCACGGCCGACAACAGGCTGTCCTTCTGGCAGAGCACGGCTGGTAAGTTACCACCCCTACAGGTAGTTACAGATATACAGCGGGCCCGTCACGGCCTGTGCCTTCAGCCCCGACGGACGCTACCTCGTGTCCACCACCAAAGATAGCTACGGAAGACTTTCGTGAAAAAATACCAAGAAGGCGTGCAACAGCTGGCGGTGTGACGCGGAGACCCGGGCTCGGCCGTCGGCCGGCTGACTCCCCGCCATCCCTCCACCCCAAGCTCACTGCCCCCAGCGCGCGGTGATGTTGAGAGGAGCAGTCTCAACAGTGCTTCTGGCTACCCGTAACGAATGTCAAATATCTACGAATTGCAGCCGGGACCGATGGCTAAACGTGCTTTCCGAGGCACGGAGGGGTCACGGGATGTAATGGACATTGGATGGTCACCCATGCCATCTGTCAGAACCGCACCCTAATAGCAGAACACACTTTCATTCACAATCTGAATCATTTTTAAGGATATTTTTAGGATCATTTGTAAGGATCCATTACTTCTTAAATTCGATAAATTTGTCTGTTCAACAGCGTAAATAACGCAATGAGTGTTGTTGAACTGTCTGTCTGAAAATGAAAGTCATTGCTACTGTTTGTGTTTTACGCAGTTACCCCGCAGGTCCAATGGAATGTGAATGGATCTGTATCTTTCTAAAATCATCTGCCTGACTATAAATCTAGACCGCTTCAGTGGTATTTGGATAGGATATACCGCTAGTGTAATTACATGCACACACACGGCCATTTCAGTTTCGTCTCTAGTATCGTAACGTAGCTTCTACTTGCTATGCATCTGATATTACAGCAGTGCGATTCTGTAATCATCTCACCGTGAAAACTTAAGTGAAGTGAGCGTCGAGTGAGCTGTCAGTGTCATCCCACTGATGCTAGGGATTTACCAAGCATTACATTTACAATCATAATCGAGATTTTAATAATATTTTTTATGCAAATTTTATTGCTAATTTTATATTATTTCAAAGCTATTATCTAAAAAACACAACATTTAGTTTCTAATTGAATTTTTGTTTTATTTTAAAACCCCGAAAATTGTCATTTTTAGCCACTTAACTACATAATAGCTTGGAAATAATATAACATGATCAATTGAATTTGCATAAAAAATATTATTAAAATCTCGATTAGGATTGTAAATGTAACGTTTGTCAATCCCTAGCATCAGTGGGATGACACTGACAGCTCACTCCACGCAAGACTTCACTGTGTGATTTTTATAGAATCGACCGGCAGATGTCCATAGGTAGGCGCCACTGTAGCAGTAACCATTCACCATCAGATGGGCCGCCTGCTTATTAACCACGAAATACTTACTAGTTTCATTTTCATTTTTCACAGGTATGTTCGGCCTAGGCGCAGCTCAAACTCGTTGCGTCAAATGCTACAGTACAGCCCCAATGGCGGACGTAGCTCGCCTCAACCCGGCCCGTTTAGCAAGACTCGTGTGGACAAACTCGAGAACGGTCACCCTAATGCTAGCAGATGGTTCGGAAACCAGGTTTAACGTGTAAATAATACAGTTCAATTTGACTTAACGCGCAAAAGGTCATTTGTAAAAATATAGGACCTTAATTTGATTGTTGTATTCTTAGTTGCTAGTAGCGTGTCAACTGAAAATTGTAGCTTGGCAAAATAGTTTAGAAATTGAAAGGTTTTTTTTTGTCCTGGCAATATCTTATAAGCTGTCAATTGTATTAAAATTACTAAATATCTTAGTATTAATGTCCAAAATAGACTAAAAAATATTAACATAAGTTGATGGTATCGTCAGAAAAGTATTTTTTTTTGGCGATGATGTTTTTGAAAAGTATGATTTTTCTACCATTTTGCCAAGCTGAATTTTCGTAAAATATTTTGACACCGACAATAAGGTTTCTTTGTACGAAAACTTCACGAATATAAAGCTATTTTAATGTGTGTATGTATCTAATCAGAAAAATTATTTCTGTAAAATGTTACCATCACTTGTATGTTTAACTAATAGTTAATTTATATACTGCTATACATATTATTAGTTATAAGCTGTGCCGAGAATGAAAAGTATGTGAGCTTAAAATTTATAATTTTAAAGCACACTTAAATTGTCACCCAACTAATGGCATTATTTCACGGTTCAACCAAAGTATTTGAAAGGCTCAAAAATTAAGGGTATGACCGATATTGACTTATTTAGATGGTTTCTAGTACTTAAATCAACGACTTGTCAAAATTCAACTAAAGTCATCTTCACGTATATCAACTGCTGTGATTGAAACACAGCAGTTGATATAAGTTTGACAATAAGACATTCCAGAATCCGGGTGTGAATGCTTCACTGTTTACAGGATGAATCTGGTTGATTCAACGAAGTTGAAAGGCGAAATTGAACCGTACAATAATGCTATTATATCATCATATTGTATTGTCTTTCAACAAATGATGGATTACATGAAATTTATATAATCAACACGCTTGCAGCTTATCTAATAATCTAAAATATTATTTAGTGCTAAGATTATTTTATTACAAAACACTTTCTTAGTTCACAAACTAGTCTAAAATTATCGTTTAAAAACACATTTCCTTATATCTTGTGTCTGGCATGAGTTTAAATAAAAACTCATTTATGGTAAAAATTTTAGTCACTCACCAAATTACTAGTGTGGCTGACTGCCCATAGTGCGGACTTAAGTATCGTCGCTCTAGGAGGCTTTTCAAACGCACTGCATTATTATTGAGATGTATGCAAACATTTCATATACAGGGTTTTTGGTTAAACGAGGGATACAGTTTGAGGGAGGTTAGTACTCATAAAAATGATAAATGATAAATTACTTTATTTCTGTAAGTAGGTTTTTACAAACACTTTTACACGTCAATAAACGAAATGAAACGATTACTAAAGGACTAACCCAAAAATCGCGGCAAAAAAGCATCTGCTGCTCCATGCATTTTCATGTTCGGACTATCTGCGCCCCGCGGTTTCGCCCGCATAATTGTCGATCCCGTGGGAACATCTGAATAAAAAGTATCCTATGTCCTAATCCAGGTCATGTTCTACACATGTGCCAAGTTTCATCCAAATCCGTTACTTAAGCCGTTTTAGAGTGAAGCGTGACATTCACACACGTTTGGTGTAGTGGCTACAGTGGCTAAGCGTAGTCAGCGAAACCAAATGGTCCTGGGTTCGAATCCCGGTAGGGGCAAATGTTTGTATGATGAATATGGACATTTGTACCCGAGTCATGGATGTATATTTATAATATGTATGTATTTACGAAAAAAAAAATGTATTTAAGTAGTGTATCAACTATCTGGTATCCATAACACAAGCCTTAAGTGTTAAGTGCTGAACTTGGAACTAGATGGTGCTGTGTGCAATGTCAGACGATATTTATTTATTTATTCAAACAAACATACAAAAAATCAAATATTTTCTCTTTATAATATTAGTTTAGATAACTCAACAAAATGTACTTACTGATAAAATTTTCAAGATTCAGAGTTGGTATATTTGATAAATGATTTTATTTCTGTAAGTAGGATTGTACAAACACTTTTACACGTCAATCGTATTTTAAAAAACTAGATGAGGTCGGCGTTTCCTATCTGACTAATCTGAGAAGAAAGGCCGAAACAAAGTCAGAAGTCACAGTCTCTTTTAAAGCCCAGACATAATCTTGGTGAGATCATGTGAAGACCATGTAGATCGGTGTCTTAAATGGTATTTTGAGGAAAGAACCACACAGATTGAGTGGACCTGTCCAGTCAGTCCACGCAATTGTCAGAAACCGTGCAGCTCAACTCAGAACTTAAGGAGCTCTACGATTCGACGAACAATACCAAAGAAATGATTGGAGTTGGTGTAGTTGTTCATTTTCATGAGTACCACACTCCCTTAAAGTATCTCCCTCGTCTAACCTAACACCCTGTATTACAAGTCAGGAGCAATAAGTACTTCCTTCAATTCTGTAATATACACAATTTCTATACTAAAGTATGAATACTAACTTAGTTATTATAACTTTATCATTTTTAGTAATATAAGGCCCTTTGTACACGCGTCTTTTTTTTGCTGTGTAAAACTACGCTTTATTCGCCGTTTAGGCACAGTCGTCAGTGTTGTGTGGATCACTATAGAAACTTGTTGACGGACACGTTTTTCCAATGGCGCAGTTTATACGCCGTGCCGTAAAGAAATCGTGCCGTGTACAAAGGGTCCTAGAACTCTTTCTGAACGAGTTCATCCAGAGAAGTACTACGACCATACCTATCTTCCGCCAAGCGTTGCTGCTTTCTGGTTTGAAAGGTATGGGTGCCTTTGACGTGTGATTACAGGCACATGAGACATTAAGGCTGTGTCTCTGGAATACCTCTAGTATTGCAGATGTCCATAGGCAGCTGGTGACCTCTTACCATCAGATGGAACGCCTGTCATATCCGTCAATAAAAAAAAAATGTGTATTTTGTAAATTATTCGATGTGTGTAAATGTTAAGATAAATTAATGTTAACAATAATAACCCCACATTATTAAACTTAATATATAAATTAAACTATTTATTCCAAAGTTTAAGAAATTAACTGATTTCTGTTTTGAACAGGAACTTATCGCTGAAATATTGCATTTTCTTTAATGTGTATGTAAAATGTGATGTTGAAAGATTATTGAAGTATTATTTAGTTGATGTTGTTATTATTTGTATCTTGTAAAGCACTGTAATCAATGTTATTCAATAAATATGTTACATTTAAATTTTTGTTGTTTGTTGTCTGCGCCATTTCTTCTATTTAATTAAATACGCATTTTCTTTTAAAAACAATGAACCCATTTTACACTTAAATAAATCACTCATTCGAAGGCCATTCCTTTCTTGTTCCTATCACTCATTCATTCACCTTCACTCAAACTCCTCTCCGTAACCGATCTACCGCTAGTGGACACGTCGACCAGGCGGTCCCAACAAAACCCTCTCAAACATGTGCAAATATGTGAATACGGGTGTTGTCTGGTGATTACATACATTGACTTGGTGTGGGAAGTCACAAACTAAGAACCAAGCAACCGAGCTGTCGAAGAATTTATCCATTTGAGTACCTTTCCCATCCAAATGTTTAATCCCTCGTTGGTCTAGTGGCCGCAAGCGCTACTGCTGAAGATGAAGCATTTTGCCTTAAGTCGAAGGCGGGACGAGCCAAGTCACATGTAATATGGGACGAGCCTATTGCCACTCACCGGGCACAAATACTGAGAAATGTTTCATGAAAAAAACCCGATAAATCTTTGCCCGTACTGGGAATCGAACCCAGGACCATTAACCTGGCACATAACCAGACTCCAAGTTACCCCACTTATAACACAGTCGCCAATAAAACTTCTAACATATTATGAAATACTAGTTGCAGAATGACGTCACCGATCACACAGAGCAGCTATACATTCCAAACTCTCATAGAAAATCACGTTGTGCAGAATAACCTATTTACAATGTTGAAGCTCGTACCTTCTTTTACCGTTGGCGAAATCCGCATGGATACCCTCCGTCTGGGAAGAAAGGCTTGTTTTGTCGGACTTGTACCGACTGTTCCTTCTACTACCATAAGTCGGGGGCCCGGGACATACTTGTACATTCGCCGCTCCCTGACTGGTATCAATCAGCTCGCCATGCCTATCGGGCCCACCACCAAGTGCGGCCGACGACACAGCTCCAATTTCGCCAGTGGCCGGACATCGTTGAGCGCTCTTCTACCCCCGGCTGCTCTACCTACACTATGCAACATTATTGCAAAAGTTCGGAAGAACTTCAAACTTCAAAACCAAGTTGGGCTGATCCGTCAGCTGTGATTTTTAACGCCACGATTTTTTGTCGCGCACTGGATTTCAACTCTGACAACAGCTAAAGGTCACTGTCGGACTGCATAGAAAAGAAAGAGAAGCGCGATGACACAAAACTGGTAATTTATTGCAAAATATGAAGCAATTCTCTAATTACAATACGCGATTAGTCGGGTAAAATGAAAAACAGTTTTAAAAGTTAGAGGTGTTTGAGACCCTGCGTCGGCGACCAGACCAGATCACGGGAGTGCGCAATGGCATGCGCACCGTTCGGTGCCTCTCTAGAGTATATGTTCTGTGGTTCGGTGGCGGAAGACGGACTGCCTCGCGGTAGGAGGGAAGATCGCGAGCAAAGCGCGCGATTTGTTTTGCCAAGCACATATGGACTCTCGAATTTGCGGTGTTGTAGCGAGATGACGTCGTGATCTATAAGTACTTGAATATAAAGGTGTATGTTCACAGTGGCAGGGTCTCAGTAGGTACTTGTTTATTATAATTTTTTCCATACGTAACACTATTGATTAAAATTAAGAAAAATTACTAAAAAATTTAAACAGTACCACTTTAATAATGTAGCTTGAAGAAGAATCAGAAAAAAGAACCAGAATGATTGCATGTACCTACATTAGTTCGGTTTTCAATAGTTAAAATACATTTTTAGAGGCATCTTCGTGACTTTTTTCTATGGTACCAAATTAGTTGTATTATGTTTTCAACACACTATCTAACTAGCATAATATCCTGAAGAACATCATATAATTTCTGATTTTGTTTACTGCAGTTAATCATATTATACTTTTAGGCATTAAAAAACTTGCGTTTAGGTCAGGTAGTCCCCTTACGCCGAACATTGAGTATGCAACAGCGTGCATCCTAGCCCATCAAAAAGGTTCACTGTTGCATTTTCAACTCTTGGCTATAAAAATCACCCGTGCATACCTTAACTTTCCAAAATTTCTGTGAACTCCGCGTATGTCGCGTCAGTGTGTGTTGTGAGCATGCGCTATTGTGATTAAAGAGCCTAAAACTTTCATTAGAACTTGGAATAATGATTAAATTTTCAGCCCCCGTTCCCCCGCCTTATGTCACTGTCCCTTGTTGGTTTTACAGTCCCCGAAATCTAAGTTTGTCGTTAAGCTAGGCTTACCGATGTAAACTCATATTTTTTTTTGTCAAATGTCAGCCTCAAGGTCAATGAAGGTCTTCCAGGAATATTTAGATATCCATCCTGGTCGCCGAACCGCTAAGATATTTGCTTTGTTGAAAATAAGCGTTGTTATATTAGGTATAATATCTTGTTTGACTGCATAGCTTCTTATAGGTATAACGGGATGAGACTCATTTAAAAGATTAAATCTGTAACTATCAGCTATATTAGTTCCCTATTCAGCTCTGTGAAGTAATGGAAAGGATGATTTTTCGTCGGTTTTACAAAAAAAAAATGATGTTCCATACATTCTGATCGCTTAGGTATTGTACTTTTGTATGAAACAGCCGATTTTTTTTTTAATAACCGATGAAGTGTCAGTAGGTTTCTAGAATCATGTGCTGAATTCTTGGCTACAGTTTACAAGTCTGAAATGAGCCTCGTTGCTGTATTCCGGTTTGAAAGCTATGTGTCGGTGTAAAAACAGAAAAATTAATAAAAAAATAAAAAATCTTTAACAAACTTTTCAGCTTTGTCCCTTTGAGTTGGATGGCAACGGGCTTACGATGCCTCTGATGTTGCAGATGGCAGCCGTGACGATTTACCATCCGTGACGACTTATCAGGCATCCTAGTTGCAGTCGAAAATTTTCTGACGGGTTTCCCTTCGGTAAAAAATATGTCTTGACGATTAAATGAAACAAATCAGTTAAATAGAAAATAAGTGTAATTTAATTTAAACTAAATAATGTAAACATGCACTTATATTTACGAATAATAATGGAACTTATAGCTTTAAACAAAACAGTCCTCCAACCAACCGACACTGGGCCAGCGTGGTGGATTACGGTCCGCTTTCTCGCAGAAATGAGGCCTTTGTCCCAGCAGTGGGAACATTATAGGCCGTTCATGTTAACAGTAAAACTCTCATAACCAAAACTATCACAATTTTAAGTCCTCTTCCTATAATAAGGCTTGTATGATATATCATACAAGAACAGTCCTTCAATGTTTTACAAACATAATTTTAGGCACACTGGACAATTGCGACTTGTCGCGTTGCAAGTCTTTGGTACAGTAGGCCGCACGTCGGTGGTAACACTTTGCCCTTAAGCCGGCCTAGCGTACTACGCAATTTTAATAGAAAAGAAGCCAGCTGTTACGTGCGGCGTACTGTACCGTGACCCCATACTGAGTCGCATCGCCTTTACCTATGTGACGAGTCGTGCGCGATTTGCAATTTCTGTCCCTAGAAAGTTGTGGAATAGAAATCGCAAAGTTTTCAAAAAGTTTCTTCGAAAATTCAAAGTCTCGACTCGCACTCTCGCCTCTTTAAAGGTTTTCAATACCTACAAGCATTTTTTCAGTAACCTATTACAATAACATGTCGGTTGTATGTCCAAGACTTTTTAAGCTCTGTTCCAGTCATTAGAATATACCCACAACGTGTCGGTTTGCATCCTCGTCAAATTTCAGGAGGTGGTTATGAATGACATAAATAATCAAGTAAAATTACGATCCTGCTCAATAATTAATACATACTTGTTTTTTTAGATATTTAAGTTTGACAGTATTTCAGAATAAGTACTCCACTTTCAAAGAACAGAATCACCCCGTTGGGTATGCGGTAGGCAGTGTCGCACGACTATGTCGCTGTGTGCGTGCGTTACAGTTACAGCGGAGTTACAGGGCGGTATCACACGGGCCCTACACAAGCCGATTTCCGAAAATTACAAAAAAAAAAACCTACTTATTTTATTATTGATTCGTGTCGAGAATTATTAGCATAGTTACCTCCTCGAATTTGACGAGGATGCAAAACGACACCTTGTACTTATAGATATTAGTCAAATTAAATCCTTAATTACTTTAATACTTTTAATGTGGGTAATAGAATAGAATAGAAAACTTTTATTTCAGACCGGAGTCCATAGGGTTAGTAACAATTTTACTTAACTTCTAGTGTTAGTAGGTTACATACAGGAATGGTTTATAGTAAAAAATACAGTCAAAGGTTATAAAGCAAAAGCTTTGTTACCTAATATACAATAATACAATTTTATTACACTCTAGTAACAGAAAAAAATATATAAAGAAAACATTTATCTTTTTCTTGATTCTTTCATCATGCCCGAATTTGTGCTGCCAACAGCCCGTACCAGGGGGCCTACTCTCAAAGAAACGAGCCCGTCTGAAACTAGTTCGATACTTCGTAATTAACACTACACCCGATTAATTAACTTTTTCGAACGGGCTAACACGTCAAGAGTAAGGACAACTGTCCGTAGGTGAAACGGAGTAGCAGACGCCCGTTACTTCAGCCGAAACGATGGATATCGTGCTTAGAGTGTAGACCCCCAGCTTTCGGCTAACATATTGATATTGATTTGTGCCCGGATGATGACAATAGGCTCGCCCCCTATTACATAGGCCTTGAACAAAACCGGCGATATATGTGTGTACTATAGGTACATCTCTGCCTGCCTGGGAATACAGGCGAGTTATATGCTGTTATATTGATCTTGAAATGACTATTTTAAACTGAGTATAATTTTCTTCTGATTTTTCGCTTCTTAATAACAGCCACTGCGATGTGCGATTTTCACCACATGTAGGTATACCTTATCATAGTGTTTTTGGCCTCTCTCACACAAGTAATCGGCAAGTTGGAAATTGCGTAACACACTCCCAATATCATGCTCAACAACGTAATTGTGTACAACATGTCCTTTAATTATGTTTGGATACACCTGCACTTCTGAGGACCGCGAGAGACCGCGCTTGTCGTGGCCACCGACTGGCCCCAATCAATAATATTCACTGCGATATTTACGTTGGTGAGCAGACGAATGTTTCCGAACATGTGAAGCAAAGGATTAGAAATTTCAAGTGTGTTACAGCTCACGCGATAAGAGTTTGGCTTTGACCTTCGGATTTTTGAACTTTTGATTGTACAACAGGAGTGCGCGGTACGTCGTATCGATGCGAGAGGCAGGGAACGACTGGAGCGCCAATCAGAGCACCGCGTGCGCCTACACACCCGCCCCGCACCCCGCTAATTGCCCGTTGATACCCAATTTCTGATTTCTGCGCAATAACGGTCAAAGCCAAACTCTTATCGCGCGAGCTGTACGCAATGGTGTGCTGGTCGCTGTAGCCATGGCTGCCTGAGGCACCTGTCCACCGCCGACGAGGAAACGACTAGCTATTAACGACCTTCTCGCTCAAGAAATGTGCAAAAGATTGCAGGTCCCGTGTAAGTAAATTATATACATATATAGTTAATAACAGTTGATCGCTGACTGTTCACAACCTCGTTAAGCGAAGCTCGCTTGGAGGGCAGAACACTCGCTGAGATACTCACGCTCGGTACATACACATGCCAGCGAGCAGTCGCTCGTCGCCGTCGCACATTCGTTGCTCGCTACTCGCCAACTCGTTTCTAGTTGCAAGAGAGCCAGTAACTAAAAACGAGAGCGACAAGCGAGTAGAGACTCACTTCTCGTTAATCGCCGATATTACAGGTGCATAATGCACGGGAGACTCTAATGGTCTTATTACAAAACAAGGTTTTTCTTTTGACATGGTTTAAACCATCGAACCTGTTTTTGAAATTGGAATCTAACAGAAATTGAAATACAGTTCCTTTTACAAAACCGACAACTTAGTCCGGTCTTATGTCGTCAATTTTGTATTAAGAACTTTACTATAGTCGCAAAAAGTTCGAAATACAAAAACTGACTCGATGGTTAAGGCTCGGGCTAAAGTTAGACCGTATTTTGTAATAAGATGGTAAGAGATTATAATTCGAAGAGCAAAGTTAGTTAGTCATGCTGGCATGCTGGTAAAAGGGTTAAATGTTTGCGATTATTCGTTTTACTTGTTAGTATTCGGAAGTGGTGTAACTACAAATTAGCAGGGAATGTAGTGTGTCAGTGTGCAGGATTTTTTAATCAGAAATTGAGTTGATTTTGTGTGTGTTTTATAAGTGTTATATTCTGTGCACACTTACCTCTCGACTCAGTCTAATGAGCAAGCTTTTGGATGTTATTTGCCTTGGCACGTGCACCTGGTTGTGAAAAAGGAGAAAATAAAGAAAAAAAAACAAACAAGTAACAAGCCCTTAGTATATTTTGACGTCGTTTACAAACACATGATTATGCCAGTTAAGACCGTTTATACCTTATGAGTGGCAACGTCGCAATTTAGTGTCATATTTCGTGCTTTTCAATTTTTATCATTTAATCGGAGCTATATTTTAAAAATCTGTTTAATTAACTTTTTAGAATTATGTGAAAACTGTGTAAAAGGTAAGAAATCGTTGCGTTTACAGTTCTATTTATATGCAAATAATACATTGGAAACTTGCAGGGCGTTATTTTCATTGTAAAATAACTGTAAGCATTGCGGTTACTTACTTTTTAAACACTTTCACGTAATTCTAAAAAGTTAATTAAACAGATTTTTAAAATATAGCTCCGATGAAATGATAAAAATTGAAAACCACGAAATATGACACTAAATTGCGACGTTGCCACTCATAAGGTATAAACGCTCTTAAAGGCTGACGTACATTTGGGCGGGCCGCATCGCAACGCAAAAATGCAATACCAATACTTTCGTATATTTTGTAGATACATGAACCATCGCGGACTACAGGCGTAATGCACTGCGCTTTTTTGTACTGAAATGCGATGCGCTGCGGCCTTGCGCTTGCCTTTAAGTTACGGCCATAGCAACGCGTTTAACATGCGTTGTGGCGTGCAAATGTGCGTTCATTGCATGTTTGATCGCGTCTATCACAGGAACGCCTGCACGCCCTGAACGCACGCTGAACGCTATGTTATCACCGTACCTTTACTTATCTAGATCGATATTTCGCCTTCAAAATAAATAATGATCACTCTGTAGATTATTTAAGGATGGCAATTTTTGTGGATAACCGAGACTGAAAACTGAAAATATAAATCTCACCTAACGTTATCTCGCTTGGTGATTCTATCGCGTTAATCTTGCCATCACTAAATGACGTCGGTTCTGTGCATTATTTCGAAAAAAGCAAAAATAAGAGAAAACAATAACTTATACAAACACTGTAGTGCCAAGTCCTACTGGGTACCTATTTATTCCTTCGCATTCGACATAAAAAACTTCTATTTCTAAATATTTAACAACATTTAATTTCGCAAATTTCTGATGCTATAAAATAGGGAAAAAATAAATACCTTCTTTCTTTTCTTTATTCTTTTTTTTAAAAAAACGTTGCCCCACACTAATTTAGCCTTCTCGTAAGTCCAGTTGTAAGTGTGGTAGCACGAATAATGAAGATGAGCGGTTTTTGCCACCACTCTATATTACATTTTATTATAACTCACTCGGAAAATAGATCAAAATCAAAGACTAAACGCTTACACTTCTACTAATTTATACCACCAATTGCTTCATGGATATACGCTGGCAGCACTGTTCGTTTTTAGTTTATGTTCTGGTAGATAGATGGCGCCGAATAGCAAGAAATTAAAATGTATACCAGTTTTTTTTTTAATCTTTTATTTTTAATATTTACATTGTGTTTTCTATAAAGAATATGTCACCCCGATTATTGAATACAATATATATTTACGTTTACAAAACTAGCCGACCCGCAACCTTGTACCCATAATAATAATATGATAAAGTGTTCTGGCCTCATCTGACAATGGTGAGGCCAGTAATATAGAATCCTACATTAAAACTATTGTCAAAAGCCTGACGTCTTTGGACTCCAATACGACTACAAAATGTATACCAGTTGCCACCACTTCTGTTCAAATAGTTTGTGACTTCTGCGCGCACAGATAAAGCCGGCGCAAGCGTCGCCGTCGCGACGGCGACGCTTGCGCCGGCTTTATCTGTTCTATTTTCTTTATCTATTCCGTTCCGTTGGCGACGACGCGTCGTCGCCAACGGAACGGAATGTTCCAATTACAAATGTAATATTTATACAGTGTGTCTTTATAATGTGCACATATCGAAATTGGGGAATCTATGCTCAATTTTATCAACGGAAAAAATATTTAAAAAATCTAAATATTTTTTATATTTAAAAAAGAAGGCTGTCGACCTGCTAAACAATAGTGCGTAGCCGTGCGCGGGGCCTTTCTTAAACAGTCGATAAGAAATGATGGGATTGAGTTAAAAACATGAATTTTTACCATAACTTGAAAATAATAAAAACGGTAGATATTGGGGCGTCTCATTGAGAAATTTTACGATTATATAAAAAATTATGAAAAAAAAACATGTTTATTTTCAATTGAGGGTGGTTTTTTTTTTATGAGGACGTCTAATTACTTCCATCCATTATGGAGTTTGTTTCATCGCGACAGATCATTTAGTTTACACCGTTTTGTTTAGACGGGGGACACAGTAGTGATATTTTTTTTGTAATTCCATAAAAAATATTTATATTTTTTTTCCGTCGATAACATTAGGCATAGATACCCTCATTTCGATATGTTCACATAATAAAGTCTCACACTATATCAAGATTTATCTACTTGTATTGTGCATTGATGTTATTTCTAATTCTACGTTAACTTTACTTTCTCAATTAAAATTGCACGCCCTCCACAATTTTTTTTTTTTTCAAGCCTTTGAAATGTATATGCAACAAGCAGTGGATTAGCGTGCAATTTTAAATTAGCTGATCTCTATTTATTTTAATGCTGCACCAGTTGACGTCGTCACGTCAACGGCCGGCTGTCGCTGAAAACCAGCGCTGTTACTGTCTCACATATTGTCACAACTTTATAAGTTTCCGCTAACATTTTTTTTTGTTTTGTATTTTTATGCGTCACGTTTAGTCCAGATTGATGAAGTTGTGCAGTCTTTGCTTTAACAAGAACTCGAAGAAATGTAAAAATTACTAAGTATACATTTCTTTGGGAATTAGAAACATCTTGCCGAATCATCTTGAACCAAGGTGATATACATATACTCCATACATAGGTTTAGGTAGTTAAAAAAGTGTAACCAAAAAAAACTACGTGACGATGCTAAACCTTTTATTTCAAATATTAAAATCATACTAGCTAGAGTCACATAATAATAGGCTCTATTCTGAATCTGATGAACTATCTGTCACATTAATAATAAAGCGTTCAGTCGTATCATCAATTATTTTATCTAATTTCAACATTTTCTGTTCTTCTTTTATTACATGACCCTCGCAATTTTACCAATTCTCAGCAGTCACATTGGCTAAAGCCTCTGGCAAAAGAATTTTTAGGTCATCAATTTTAAAAGTTTTATTTTTCTCGGCTACAAACCCCTTAACTTGAGCAATTGGATTGAGCTCACAGTGATATGGTAGCAGGCGCAATACAGTGACACCGTTTTGTTGTACTCTTCAATTTAGCAAGGTTATCTAATTCGTTGTATTTTTTCCATATCTGAATCAGTTTCTGAATCGCTAGAACAATCTTGTAAATTTATTATAAACTCTTGTTCGCAAATATTATCAAATCGTCCCGCTCCCAATCTTCTTTCATTACTTTTCTGCATTTGGTTACCACCTTCTTCCAGTCTTCTGCAAATACATTGTCGACCGCACGATGATTCATCGCCCATCACTAATTAGGTCGGCATGCCCATAAAGTATGACATTTACAGGTACTGTCTGTACTGTTATGAAATTCAGGACTTCATAGGCGTGAATTTACTGACAGCTGTCGCAGAGATCAAGCTATCTTTTACGAAGTATAGCTTGAAACGCGACAGCCCCATCAACACCCGGAACGTGTTGTTATATTGTATGCGCAGGCCACTATATATATGCTCTTTTTGCGTAAAGTCCACCACCGCGGACTTTTTTTGTAGATCTTTTTAAAGTATACAATTCCGTAGTACATTATTTTGATCAATCTCGAAGGTTTAGCAGGCGTTTGCAATGTACCTAAGCGCTCAAAAATGTGTTTTTCACGACCACACATTACAAATCTTTGAAATTCTCGGGTTTCTCTACTATAATATGTGTCGGCGACGAGACCCTATCTGAGCACTATGGCGCAAGTAGTGGCGGGACCGCTGTGCAAAAGTAACGTAGATTATTAAGTTCACTAGTTAGAAAGTTTAAAAAAGGATTTATTTAATGTTTCTATGTTCTAATTAGTTTATTTAACTCACATTTGTTATTAGTTTTTGTATTCCAAACAAATAAGACTGTATTGAAAGGATTTCTTACAAGAATAATGTTGTTCACGTATAATTACGTAAGTTGAAAACTCACTTTTTTGTTTATGGACGGAACTTGATAATTTTTGTTTTTAAAGATAGGTTTAGTCACAAAACTAATATATCTGTTTGAATTGTAAGAATCGGGCCATTAGTTTAGAAGATATAAGGGATTTTCTATAGTGAAAATGTGCCAACCTATGTTTTTAACAGTTTTTGTTCTAGAAACTTTTTATTGTTAATAGTTACGTTCCAAATTAATGTTTAATTAGATTAAGGACATAATAAGGTATAATATATACAAAAATTGTAAGGATATATTGATAAAATATAATAAAAAACGGCTTGACAGATTTCGGCTAAAGGGAAAATTGCAAGCAAAAGGGCCTCAAAAATCGCGGTTCTCATTAAGGTAACGTAGGCCGGCCGCTCCGTGTATAAATTCAGGGCCATTTGCCGGCAAAAATCAGTCGCAGCTCAGCCGTCGAAGAGGCAACAACTACCAAGAAGCCGAAATCTGCCAGCAAAATCAAGAAGAAATTCTGAAGTTTTATTCACCGCCTCTTCGCTGCCCATCTCTCCGTGGTCCTCCTAGTGGGTGTACCCCTACTAAATCTACGCATTCAGGGGTGCGTGGTGACGTGTGTCGCCAGCGAGGTAAAAGGGAAACATACGTCAAAAACGTGGGAGACTGTCCCAGGCAACCGTAAGGTACTGAACATACCCCGGTAGCCGCAACAATATGCATGCATTGTACATATAGGTAATATATTATATTGATGAAAATCGCATTAAAATCCGTTGCACCGTTATTTTCGGCGATTTTAATATTATAAAATCAATATTTATTCGACATGGAAAGTGTCAAAATTAAAACCTTTAAATATTGCTTATTTTCTCGTAATCAATTTTCGAAATGTTTCCGTTATAGCCTCGAACTCTGTCTAATAAAATAATTCTCTACGAAGACCTTTACGCCACAATCTTCTGAGTGATGAGTTTTTCGGAAAATGTTTCTCAAAATTAAAAAACTAAAATTTCCGAGCATTTAGTAACACAACAGTCATTTTTGCAAAAATAAATAAAAGACACCTAACGCCTAGCATTAATAGCTTGTGTTGGGAAATAGCTACGACAGTGCCACTTTTCAGTTGCCTTTCCCATTTGCTTTAACACATTCGACAACAATTAGGTACCAGTTTATTGAAACTTTACTAAAGTTGAAACCATCTAGCTGTCACACTGTCACACCGATAGCCCTTGTTATTTTATGACGCGCAAGTGACTTTCAACCTTAGGGTGGTAGGTAAAGCAATTACGAGGTCGACTACGATACATACCTAAGTTACACGATAACGGTGACTTAACTATATACCATTTGCCTACAACTGTACAAGAATCATATGACGCGTGGTAAAAATCAGAACTAACGCGGCCATCTTGTTTTTTGAATACAATTTCACAAAATGTTTCCGCAACTGCCTGTCAATGTCATTCAAGCTCCAAAAGATCCTTGTACCACTGCACCTAATTCTAACAATGCATCCGGTTAGACTGGAAGCCGACCACAAAATAGTTGAGAAAAGGCTAGGCAGAATGATAATGAATGACATGCCATAATTTAATTACTAACATGATTGTTCTTATTTTTGACTACATAGGTACTTATACCAGCTGACTTAAATATGACTGTAACAGTGTAATCGTCATATAATTTATCTGAAATAGATTTTTGTATGAGTATACAAAAGATTTGAATATTTGTATGTTTCTTTGCTTTCACGATAAAACGGCAGAACGGATTTGGATGAAATTTGGCATATGGTTAGACCATGGGCTGAGATAGGACATAGGATACTTTTTATCCCGATATGGGCACAGGATCGAGACTTATGCAGGTGAAACAGCAGGGCGCAGCTAGTGTGAAATACTACTACAAAATCAAGTTTCAAAATCAATTATTTCATTTTAGTTTAATTTTGTTGTTGCCATTATTCTATCAATAATTAGGGTAAACCGAGGTATAACTGGCCGCTTTTATTAATTGGCCACTATCCACTTCAACGACAGAAATTAAGAGTTATCCACACGGTACGCCATCTATGATTATTTATTTATACTACTTACTCAAGCAGCTTTCATTTTAGTAACATTTTTTTCCACTATGATAATAGCGCCAATTTTATCGACCATTTTGTGACAGTCCGTGTTCAAGTTCTGACATGAATGGTCAATCATTACAAAAATCTTAACGTACTGCTCTATGTAATAATTGAATTTTGTGGTATTTTGTGAAGTAATCGGGAGTTGATCGTGTTTGGTGTGTTGAATAGATGGTAAGTGATACCTACTTTACATGTTTTATTGTGTCAGCATCTATTCTTAACCGAGATTGGGGGTGGCTTGTATTTAATCGAAATTTTTGCATATTTTCAATTATTGGCCACCCATGCCAGTTACTGGGTTGTAACCTAATATTCGCATTTTATTAAAAATGAAACGTATTAAGTAGCCGTATAAGGTACACTATTGTCTAATTAAATATCAAATAAAAATACACACATTTACTAGTAACTGGCCATGGTGGCTAGTAAGTGATAATTGTATGGCCAGTTTCTGACGGAATGTTTCTTGTTGTACAGATTTTCCAAAATGTCGTTAAAAAACGACAATACTCCAAAGAGGCAATAGAAGAGGCTATCAAATTTATTGAAAACGATGAAGGTTCGATTCGTCAAGCAGCTAAAAAATTTGGCGTGCCCAGAACTAGCATACAATTTAAAATACGAAATCCTAACACAAAGTTTAAGTCTGGACCTGATCCAGTGCTTACTGAAGCTGAAGAAAATGAGTTGGGTAACTTCATTATACAACAAGCTAAGCGAGGATTTCCCAGAAAAAAAGAGGATATACAGGTTTGTGTCCAAGACTTTTTGAAGAAAAATCCACGACCTAATCCATTTCGGAACGACAAACCTGGAGATGTGTGGTTTAAAGCATTCTTAAAACGGCATCCTTACATCTCGATTCGGACATCAGAGGGAGTTACGAATGCAAGTGCCTGTGTTTCAGAATCAGACATTAGGAAATGGATCGAAGAAATAAAAAAATACATTGACGATGAAGGTTTGTCTGCTGTCATTCAAGATCCTACACGGGTGTTCAATGCCGATGAAACTGGTTTTAATATTTGTCCAAGAACCGGCAAAGTTTTAGCTGAAAAAGGATCCAGAAACGTTTACGAAATCGAAAAAGCGCCAGCCAAAGAACAATTTCATCAGAATTGTATTCCGTTATCCCACAGAATTCATATTCCTGACGATGAATGTGATTCATTTTTATGCCATAATTGTTACAGAGAGAGTAATACTTCATCTGATGATGGTGGTGATGATGACGATGATGATGTACACAATTTATTTAAACTTGTCAACCAAGATAAACGGTTCTAAGTTCCTCATTCCTATAGACATAGAGTTTACAAACTGACTGTGGTATACTGATCTCTTTTAAGCTAAGATGTTGATTTTACTATAGAATAAGAACAATATTGTTAGAATTTTCTTTATTAAGTTTCAAAATATTTTAATTTGCTGTTTTTTTGTATTTCCAATATTTAATTTTCTTTATATTGATGATAATTTTTATATGGCCAATTATTAGTTATTTTGGTGGCTACTTTCTAAATTTTATGGCCAATTACTACTTAAAATTAATACTTTTTCATTCGATTAATCTATTTCTACACAATTCTGTTTAATTTAATTTTTCACATATCAATTTCAATAAACTAATAGACGCTTTAACCAAAGGTAATTAAATAATAATAATTTCTTTACACATTTTGATTTTACACTGACTTGAACTGGCAGGTGAGCTTAAGTGGCCAGTTACTGGTGAGTTTACCCTAATTGTTCGGGCAAATTCTTGCATTTTCTGTATTTTATGAAGATACATGATAAGATAAAGCTTAGTAAGTAATACTTCGTTATTTACTAATATACGAATCTGTGTAATTACAACACGTTTATACCACTGTGGGCAAATTCTTGCATTATTTATTATAGTTTCAAGATTATATAGCATTCGTTTAGCAGCCTAAAATAACGAAACGTAGCACATTAAAATCGTTCATCGTTCATGCTAAAACTGCCCGCGCCGCGCGCCGTTCGATCGTACATTTACCGGTTTACCCACAGCACTAGCAGACTCAAGATGGCTGCTATATTCTGACCAATCAGGAGCGTCGAACACAGAGCGCCGCGGTGCGCCGACCTTGATTCCGTAACAACTAACAACCCGGCGACGGCGACGTTACTAAGTACTATTATTATATAGATTCTTGGGTTGCCGCTTGCCGCGTAGCGTAAGCTTCTGTTCTGACAGTTTATTTAGCAAACAACATCGCGTTATTTGTCTCGCCGATTGATAATTATTATTGTGTTTCTGTTAATGTTAGTGCAGTTAATGGCCATTTCGGGTTGTGACGTGTACCTGTGAACTGTTTACTTGATAAAATAAACATATTTTCTCGTAAGTACAGTGCGTGATAGGTAATGTGCAAGTGAGAGGACTGCGTTATTCATTTTCGCAGATAATGAGTTACTGCTACCTAGAGATAGCTAGTGTTACCTCGTTGCTTCGAGGTCGTGAGAACGCTATTCATGAAGTTAGCCTCTTGTAGACACGGAGTTTTCTTTGTTGACAATTATTTATTAGGTAATTATTATTTTTTTTATTTTGACTTAGGACCTTTAAAATTTTACATACTACACAAGTTGCGCAACATCGTTTTAGCAAATGTATTAGGGCCGGAAAAACAAAATTTTGGGAGGATGAATGAAAGGCGATTTACAAGGAATATGCTAGTGAAAACGCCGGTAGGACATTATTGTGACATTATTGGTGAATTTCTTTAAAAAGGTCAGGAGCTTAGTATACTTACTAATGGCGCGGCGGCGCACAAAGCGTAATTTTCATAATCTAGCGGGCCATAATCTAATTTAACAACTTATTCCCAGAAGATAACTAGTTGTACATTTTTTAAGTAGTTGAACCACACTTCCTAGAAACAAAATTTATTTTACAAAGGATCACACCAAACAATAGCAAAAAGGGTCGGAACTACCTGTTACCTGCTCGTTCGCGATCGGGTTTACCGAGGGACCGCGCCATTCGTCTGAGTTCACTCGATGAATACGCTCGTGTTTCAGTTGCTAGTAGTTGTTGTGTGTTGTTATTGTATTTTTGTGGGTTTTGAGGTAAGTTACAAGTGATTTTTACTTTTAATTGTTATTTAATTTAACTACAAGCACCAATTGAATATAATATGTTTACTTTTTACTATAATAATATTCTCAATCACTTTGTACTTGAGTTTTAGTATATTATATCGCATTATACAGTTCTTTGATTGCACTTTTCTGAAAGTATAACTCGTTAGCTCTATTACATATGTCAGTTTGTTTGCGAATGATTGCGACACTCATAGAAGTTTTTCTTACTTTTAGGATGACTTCGCAAATTTCACGTCGAAAATGTTTTGATGTTTGGTTTGCTAACGCAAAAGAAAACAGAACTGATGCTTTGCTACATCTTATATTGCAAGAGCTGGGTGATCCTTGCTTTTCGGAAGACATTTTGAAGAGTTTGAAAGTCACAATTCGAAGTGTTTGCCAAAAAATAGAACAAAAATGGTCGAAATCGGGAAGACATCGGGAACGATTTTTGAAGACAAATTCCTCGTGGTTGGAAGAAAGTATATCACTGCCCGATATAGTGACAAACACTGTCGTCGACTTTTCACTTCCTACAACAAGTAATCGGGCTGGAAGACCAAAAAAAGATTTCGCTAGCAGCAGCAATAGAACAAAAAGGCGGCGCATCCAACAAATGCTCGATACATCAAGTCGGGAAGAGAGAAGAAGACCCGTATATAGCAAGCTTACGTGCTCCTCCAAAAACTAAGCGTGGCAAAATAACTCCTGAAGTGAGCCAGCTTTTACAAATAAGACCACCAGAAATTGAAATTAATAATATCCAGTCTGAAGAAAGTGATGTCGATCATTATGATAGCGATTCTGATTGAGGCTTTGTATATTATGTCTATGTTATATATTTTTTTGCATAATAAAGACTATGTATTTTTCTTTTAGTTTGTGTTTTCTGCTTATTTGTTTTTATACCTGTATAATTCTTTATGTTGAAATATATGTCTTAAACCTTGATAGTGTCTTTAATTTACTATTATCGTATTTTAGTGTATATTTTATTCATATTGCTAGGCCTAAATAAAATTGGCCAGCTAGATTGTGAAAATTACGCACTGTGCGGCGGCGTGCATGTATGACCAGATGTAGGTATGACCGTAAAAGCAAAAGGAGTACGGTATATAAAGATCGTAGCAAGTGGCGTTATGTAGTTTCTGCCTACCACCATGGAAATACGGCGCGAGTTTGTCTATTTATGTAAACGATATTTCTTTCTTACTTTCTTTTTTTCTTTCCTATTCGTGGTGCGGGAAACATTTTGCTGGCGGAATGGAAAGTTGCTATGTTCTGGCAACATGCTAATGTTCATCAAATCATGGTAAAGAATACCACTCAGCATCAGATGTATCTAGCAACAATGTTGCTCCAGCTCAACATCGTTTCCAATTATTTCGAACTACAACAATTTTATTGATACCTACCTACATGTCAAACTAGGTGCTAACCTACTTACTTTCGTGAACTTTTTGGAAGTTATTGACTAGGTACTTACCTAAGGAAATGAAATGATAACGTCGAAACATTTTCATTAACATAAAACATAGCTTAACATCACGCCTGCATTTTCCGAGGGATTGGGCAGAGGTGTACCTATATAGTACACCCACATTTCGTTAGTTATGTTTGAGCCCCATATAATAGGTGGTGAACCTATTGCCATCAATCTGGCACAAATACAGACTCTCCGCTGTTACTGAGAAATACAAGATAAAAAACCCAATAACATTTTGCCCGACCCAAGAATCGAACAAAAAGGAGGACCACACTCGCCAGCGTTTTCTTTTAAGTACTTTTTTATCCTGTGTGCGTAGTTTGTACTAAATAATATATTACTTATTTCGTTTTTCTTCTTTCTAGGTACTTTTTACAATGCCTCGAGAACTGAAAATTACACATCCACTATGGGATTACTTCAGCAGGGTGACTGCAGAACCCAAAAAGGCCATCTGTAACCAATGCTCTAAGAAGTTATCGTACAAGACTTCAATCACTAATTTAAAATCTCATTTAAAGAGACTGCACAATGCACATTACAACACTTATTTTAGGAAACTAAAAAAACATGGTACTTTAGTACACGACAACGAGGTTTCGACTAATCAAACAGTATATCTCTTGCCTATTCCATCAACATCCGAGCATCAGATTAAATATGAGGTAGCATCCCCTGGAAACCAAGAATCTGAGAACACTGATGATGACGAATTGACAGACACAGACACCAACATTAGGGGAACTTTGTTACCTGAGGAGAAAAAACTAATTGACGCTAGGTTATTGATGTTTATTGTAGGGTCGTACCAACCTGTTACCATAGTCGAAGAAAGAGGCTTTTCAGACTTAGTAAAGGCAATGAATGCCGACTATACGATACTAGAACGTAAAGATATAACAAAGAGAATCCTACCAGAAATGTACAGCAAATGTTTGAAGGAACAAAAAACAATTGTACAGCAAGGTGCAGTCACGATTTGTCTAACAGTTGACCGATGGACGTCAGAAATCTATGAGGATTCGCTTATTGCCATCACTGCTCATTTTATAACTCCTGATTATCAATTTAAATCTGTGTTACTAAAGTGTCAATATTGTGAGAGAATTAGTGAATATCTGGAATCAGTTTTAACCGAAACGTGTGCGGAATGGGAGATAGCCGGCAAAATAAATTGGTGTGTCACAGATGATGGTGCCGACATAGTGCAAGCGGTCAACTCGTTAGGCTGGAATCACAGGGGCTGCATGGCATATAAGCTAAACCTCGCGTTACAAAACTCTCTCAAATTATGTGACGAGACTCTGTCAAAGGTAAAAAGAATTGTACGTTACTTTGATTCAAACTATGAATTTGAACAAATGCTGGATGTGTATCAAACTAAGCAAGGCAGAGCAGAGCCCTTGGAGCTGTTAGATTCGGAGCACACAAGTTGGACCTCGAAGTATGATATGATCGAGAGGTTTGTAACTTTACAAGAAGCCGTCGAGGCAATAATAACAGATCTTGACGACGATGTCGATCTACCTCATATAACAGGTGAGGACTGGAGTAAATTGAAACAGCTATGCAAGCTTTTGAAACCTTTTAAAGAAGCGACGAAAGAACTGGGCGCTGATAAATATGCGTCCGCATCAAAGGTAATAGCTGTTGTGAATGGACTAAAAGATGTGTTACAGGAATTACGTAAAAGACCGGATTGTTACTATTCTCTTAAAGACGTAGTCGAACGTATAGAGAATGAGCTAAATGAACGATTCGACGGAATTGAGAGCGAGCCTAATTTGGCTTTGTGCACCATATTAGATCCTAGATACAAAATGTCAATGTTTCTTGATGAGAGCGCTGGAGAAATGGCCAAATTGAATTTAGTATCAGAGATAGAAGGACTGATGAAAGATGGTACTAGCCCTACTGATCCTTTGAATGTGGATGGCGGATCCAGCACTGCAAATAATAAAGATGGAGGCGACTTCAGTCTATGGAGAAGGAGGACTATGATTTTAGAGAAAAGACTAGCTAATCAGAGTATAAACCATCATAGGGTCGCTCAACAAGAAATGGAATCCTATATGCAGGAAGAATTAGCTGACGGTGACGCTTCCGAATGGTGGCAGAGCAACGAATCGAAGTTCCCTCATTTGGCCAAATTATTTAAAACTAGATGCAATAAGGTAGCGACGTCTGTACCCAGCGAACAATTATTTACGGAACAGGGCATCGAATTATGCGAAAGAAGGAATCGATTGTCGCTTAGAAAGGCTGAGATGATTGTGTTTTTACATGCTAATTTAAATGAGGACGATTATTTTAGATTTATGCCTGAAAATTATGATGGTACACAAACATTGTCTCTCTGATTTAATTTCTTCAGTGTTCTCCTCAATCAATGTTACTAATATACGTACTACTAGTAGGTACCTACTAAAGTTTCTTGGCCTTTCTTCTCCTTAAGAACCTACTACGCTTTGGAATGGGCAACGATCTTCATCCGTATGACTGACCGACCCCATGACAATTCAAAAATAATTTGTTTATCAGAAATAAATGTTTGGAGCTGAGTTTGAGCAAACATTTTTTTTCTTCTGTTAATAAATCTCTTCTGTACCTATCTTTGGATAGTGTTCCTATTTTTGTAGCTAGCTATACCATTATATTATTTGTGTTTGAGAGTAGTCATCACTCGATATTGCGTTTAATTTGTATGTGATTCTGATGATTTTAGGTTAATCAAGTCTCTATCAATATTTTCAGTTTTGAACTTCACAACTTAGGGGACTATTTAATGCCAATTATATAATTTGATAAGCATACTGCGTCATCAGATAGATGTCTCGGTTTTTTATTCCATTCTAATCAAGATACAATAGTAGGTACCTACATATTTTACCATCAACGAGTAACGGCTCTGTAATTGGCACATTTGGCTTCTAGATGTTCATTATGATTGTTTTAGTGATTGTTCAGACTGATGTTGTCTGAACGTTTAGTAATATAATTTTATTATTAAACAGTGGCAAACTGAAATTCAGCACATGAATCTAGACGCACATGACAGCGCAGAAATGTATCGTAGGGTATCAAAAAAAAAATTGACGTTTCATAGAAAAGTGCAAGCCTACGCGATCAAAATAAATGGCAGAGCATTTTTTTTTTATAACCGAAGAAAAGTTTCCCCCTCATTGAAACCCCCTTTTTTCAGAATCATGTACTGAATCCAAGATAACAGTTTGTACGTCGATGTCCCTACCATCCTGTGAAGTAGTAACACTGTACCACTACCTACTCCTGTAAGTACCTACCTACTTCTAGTGGATTGTTACCTACATACTTTTACAACGTGTAACATAATAATTAACGCAAGACCTCATACACCCCAATTACAGGATTGAGTTAAAGCATTATACAATGACCAAAACAATTTTTTTTAAAGCTAACTATTATTATTAGGAAAATTGTGTTGACCCTAGCAATTACTTTATGCATTAAAAATTGAGTCTTACAATTAGATTTAATTTTCTTTGGCTCAATCGGCGGTTAGTATTGCAAAATACATTTTTTTTTTTAAATACCTATATTCATAGTTACAGAAATGTATTCAGTAGTCAATTATGAGGACCTTTAGGACTTGCGTTTATTCTGTAACACCTTGTTAAGATCACTGAAATTGGATGAGTAAATTATCTGCGAAAAAAGCCAGAAGTCAATTTAATTCAATTTCAACATATTTTTGTTGGAACATTTACAATTCGAATATTTAAGTTCTTACTAATAAAAGACGATTGTTATTAGAAGTAAGATTTTCTAGAAGTGAAAAGTAAATACAAACTTTTCCTCCAAATGGTGTTTAAATTATTTCCTTATTTGCATCGTGTTATGTTAGAAGGATACTGACCATCCATCCTACTATTATACTTATATTATAAATTTGAAAATATGTATGTTTAGATGTATGGATGTTTCTTACTCAATCAAGCAAAAACGATTGAACGGATTTGGATGACATTTGGCGATTGTTCCCAACTAGTCACACTGTAACATGTCACAGTGTGACTCGTTGGGGTTTTAATTCACAAATAGTATTGTGGAGTATAAGGATCTGGCGATCGGCGGCCGCTGCCGCGGCTCGCTCGCCTTCGCACTTTAATGGTCACAGTTCTAACCTATTTTTCAACCCCCGACTGGTCCGCCACTGCGGGCCTCTTCGGGTCTCCTCGGGTCCTGGTGTGTGGGTAGCGACGGACGTCCCCGAGTCCGTCGCCCCTGGATCCATTTAGGGGGTGCTGGAAGAGGGCGTTGTCCACCCTCCGCCGACGCCCGGTGCGCCTTCTGCGGGCCGGGTGAGTGGATGAGATCTCCCTTTCCCTTTCCGCAGCCTCCTTCTGCGAGACGACTGTTTCGCAGAAGGAGACCACCGCGTCCCAGGAATCGGCGTTCTAACCTAACCTAATCCAAATGTTTCAATTGTTGGTGAATCATTTGGGTTAGGTTAGGTTAGAACTGTGACCATTAAAGCGCGAAGGCTAGCGTGCGAAGCGAGCGTGTGTGCGACTCGTTGGGAAAAATTGTGAATAAACAACACAATCGAAACAACAATCGAACTTTGGCACCCAGATAGTTTTTGACCTGGAATGAGACAGCATACTTTTTATCCCGGTAAACACAGACGAAGTCGCGGGCAGCATCTAGTTTACCATAATTGGGGTGGGTGCACAGGTTATTTTTGTAGATATCGTGCAAAACTAAAATTAATTTGCTCAGAAAATTTAATTATTGGCTAGTTTGAAGTGACTTGATCTGAGCAGGAAGGTGCCTTTAATCTGCCTAAACTTTAAAATAAATCTTGACATTTGGCTCAGTTTCAGCGTTTCTTCGATAGTCAGAAGCAGGTGCTATATTTTTAACCTAGAAGAATTACTGATAAAAGTTTATAAAAAGGAGTACGTACTTACTTGAGTAAATATCTTTTCGTCAAGATATCTTGATTGTTGTTCCGGATCTGGGTTAGTATGTGTGAGTGTAAGTAGTTATTTTCTCATTCATTAAAATAAGTCGATAGGTAGCATAACGAAATTAAATTATATTTGAAATAATAGCACTTGAAGGAAGATATAACGATCGCTTTCCTACCGCTACTTATACCGTTATTTATAATGTAGCGGTATCTACATGCGAACTACGCATCACACGACGTCACGCAAAATCCTGCATCGCGCAAGCAGAGTTTACCGCACAACTAGCATATACTCCGTGACTTTTTAGTTGTCTTACAAAGGTGGTCCACTCAATGTATCCGACATTAAATACCTCTAGGCGCGATTATTATTTTTTACCATTAATTAAAATAATAGGTACAAAGAAAAATAAATAATACATTAGAAATATGAAACATTCTGTTAATAATGTTTACGTATCAAACGGTAGAAAATACCTACCCAGCGCACGAGTCGAGTACTTAGATCATTCCGCCGCGCTCGCAAAGGGTGTTTCTAACGACGTCATGCGTCATAATGAATAATATTTTTCTTTTTAAATTATTCAAATTTCATAAATACCTATTTTTACTTTTATGAACGTTTAATAATCATTGTATATATGAAGTGGGCTGCCGTTGTAAGACGACTAAAAAGTCACGGAGTATACAACGCCCCAACATCAATCGTCGGGCAGTTGCCCACCAGACACGACACCTGTCTGGTCAGAGGATCCTCCCTTCTCTATAGGTATGAGTGAACTTTAAACCCTATTATTCCTCATACCTCTATAATAACATAACATCACCACCGTAATCTTCAAAGGATTAGGCAGCGGTGAACCTATAGTACACCTACATTGTGCCAGTTATGAAGTCCCATGTAACAAGGGGCGAGCCTATTGCCATCAACCGGGCACAAATCTAGACTTTGAGCTTCCTACTGAAAAATTCCTGATGGAAAAACCCATTAAGACTTTGCCCGACCCGGGAATCGAACCCAGGACCTCATGCTTAGCAGTAGCGCTTGCGGCCACTAGACCCAACGAGGCAGTTTCCGTTATTTAAAATATAATAACATTAATACAGTCTAATATGTACCTAATGCTATAAGTAAAATTACACATAAGATAATTTAATTTCGCATGCTATTTAGGGAATCCATTTTTTATTCTAAGGGTTGATTTTTCAATAGCCAGATAACTTTTATCTGAAGAATAAATGACAGTTTGACATATTTTCCATACAAAAGCTGTCAAACCACAATATTTATTTCTCAGAAGATATCTGACTATTGAAAAATCAACCCTAAGTCATAATAGCCCTGGGTGTGTTAGTATTAGTGAGAGAGTTAGTATAAAAAAAACAAAATAAAATAAAAAAATAATCCATTTATTGTTACATAATTTTGAATTTTAAATACATAGTCCAACGAACTACGACACATGAGACATTAAAAACAAAAAAAATACAAGCCGTTGCAAAACGGTCAAGTTTACATGTTTATATGAAAACTTAGGTAATTTTTATTAAAAAAAAAAAAAAAAATTTTGCGTATTTTTCTAATTTTATTCTATTTTGAATTTGAACAAATACTTAGAATTAAACAATAAAAGGAAAAAAAGGGAAATATTCAACAGAACCTCAAATGATGCCCGCCTTGTTTAAAATTGAGCGTCTATAAATTGTTTGGTTTTTAAAAACTATCTGTACCGCTCTAAAGTTGATCAGCGGAAAATTCGAGGTTGATGTTTTTATTACAGGGTACTATTGGTCTAATTGATCCTTGAAAATGATATATAATAATTTAAAGGGTGACATAAGTATATAAAGAAATACGTATTTCCAGTGGACCAAAATAAGTTTTGACTTTACCAAATTCCATTTAAGTACAGATCGCTTTTGATTTTGTATAGGATCGCCTGTCGACGACCGGATATTATACAGATGTTATACAAAAAGTGTTGGTCCATGCTATGTCCCGCCAAAAGGCATAAAAAATATCTGAGGCAATCTTATGTCAATTAACAAAAAAAAACAAAATTGAATAGTTGACCAAAAGTGACTAAAATTAAGATTTTGATTTGTTTTTGAGAATCAGAAAGACGCTTATTCATTATATTAGCGTGTCCATTTAATGTTTTTATGAAATCAAAATGGTAATTATAATTTGAGGTTCGATTAAATACAAGGCAAAAAAAAACACTTAAAATTATAAACGCTTAAAACTAGGTGAGATAAAGCTCAAACAGGGTTGGAGGTTAGTCGGTAGGAGTCTGACATGACCCTCCCTTCTACACAGGAACAATAACTATTTAAACATTAAAAATACTAAAATAACAAAATCTTAACTTACTTATTCGATATTTTATCATTAATAAATGCTTACTTATGCACAAAGGCAGACTTAATGTTCTAAATTTAGGGTTTAGGTCAATAAGTTTATGTTAACTTCTGTACCAAATTAAATAGCACGCTAAGCGAGTAGCTCCGAAAAAGGCCGAAAGAACGCTGGCGTGATGACTTAGGGGCCATCACGCAATCATGGGAGATTGGCCGGAGAAGGCAACCCACAGGGAAGAGTGGAATCAATGACTATAAAGCCTCTTGACTGCTCATACGGGCGAATCAGGCTCACGACACATAAATGAAATTGTACTTATACTAGATGAAACTATGAGTGACCATTTTAGTTTTGACCAGTTATTGGATCTCTCCACACGCGATTATTTTGATAACTTTTTTAAACATTTCTGCTTATATCAAATTAATTATGAGTTCTTGTTCAATTAAATGGTGTGGGAAATCGTCTAGAACATCCAGCTATAAAAAAGATGGCATAACTTTTCATCGGTAAGTAAAATATATTTATAATTTAATAATATTATGAATAAAATAATTGCCGGGCTCAAGCTAAACTAGTTGTTTATGTTTAAGGCACAAAAAAAGTATACCGCGTTGATGTCTTTTTGAAAAGTCCCTTTCTCTCACTAGGTATTGTCAATAAGTCTGTCCCTTCCCATCTGTAGGTATAGATAGAATGGGAAAGACGTATTGCTGTAGTGTTGTGACAACTTCGGAACAAAGTATAAATAATATTGACGATAAAATTACCATGTTCCCTAACTGTAAAAAAATTAATGTTTACATTTTAGATTTCCAAATATTCCAGAAGTGAAAGAAAAGTGGATTAATGCTGTTAACAGGGAAAATTGGTTTCCAAAAAAATATAGCATTGTTTGTTCAAGGCATTTCACGGCAGATTGCTTTGAAACCTTAAAGAACCGACGCCGTTTATTTAGTTCAGCAACACCGACCCTGTTTTTGCCTGTTTTGGTATGTTTTATTATTACATAATTATTACAGTTAATTTTTTTCATTTTTAGAAAAAAATAAGAAGTAGGTACAGTCACGAGCTTTAATTTGGGACCCATTTCCGTTAAATGTTGTTAGAACAATCATAATGCAATAAGGTCGAAACTTTGAAACTTTGCTTTAAGGTTGAAATGTTGAATGTCAAGTTAAGACATAAATGGTCTTATTACAAAACAAGGTTTTTCTTTTGACATGGTTTAAACCATCGAACCTGTTTTTGAAATAAGAACCTAACAGAAATCGAAATACAGTTCTTATTACAAAACTGACAACTTGGTCTGGTCTTAGATTGTCTATTTTGTATTAAGAACTTTACTAAAGTCGGCACAAAGTTCCAAATACAAAAACTAAATCGAAGATTTAGGCTCGGGCTAAAGTTAGATCGTGTTTTGTAATAAGACGGAAAATGTCTTATCTAATCGACCTATGAAATGATAACCTCGTTGCAAAAAGCTATCATTACGATTTTCTAATTACGAACATGTGTCGTGTCAGTGTCATTTAAGAAAATAGTTTAATGTGATATTTTCACAAAATATAATTTACCAATTAATAAAATGCTTGCGGCTAATCGTGACCAAATAAGGCTCCAAATTATTGATTTGCACGAACAAGGAGTAGGCATTCACGAGATATCGCGACGAATAAATGTGACAAGAAACACAGTTCGCCGCTGGGTTCGACGCCACGGGAACGAGGAAAATATTATTGACTTACGACGAAACAACCATCACCCGCAAGTTATAACACAAGAGCAGAGCCGCTTGATGCAAAGGCAATACCTGATGAATGGATTTACGCCAACGAGGCATTTTGCGGAAGCGTTTGAAGTCCACCCTTCAACAGTTAGAAGGCATCTTAAAGCTATGGGACTGCACCACAGGCGGCCTGCAAAAAAAATTGCGTTGACGGATGCCCATAAAGCTGCTCGACTTATTTTCGCACGTCAGTATCTAAATTTTGATTGGACGACGACGGCTTTCATCGATGAAAAGACTTTTCAATCTTCCCAAACGGGCAGACTACATTTGTGGCGAATTGACAGGACGCGATACACGGAAGACCACGTCATAGCTAACAACGCGTCTGGTCGCATTACAGTTAACATGTCTGGCTGGATTAGTTCAGCCGGCATTGGAGAACTAATAAATTTACCACCCAGGGCCACTGCTCAAGATTATGTCGATTTATTAGACGAGAGTGTCCTTCCAACATTGCAACTATATTATCCACAAGAAGATGTTGCTCCAATAAACTTTGTTCAAGATAACGCAACAATTCATACGGCAAGAATCGTTAGAACTTGGTTCGACAATAATAGAGCAAATTTAAATCGTATTCCGTGGCCTGCAAAGTGTGCCGATTTAAATCCTATAGAAAATTTATGGGGCTTAATGGTTCAAAAATGGTCAAATAGAAACGAAAGAACTAGAGAAGCACTTATGGATCACTGCCTCACAGTCTGGGAAAGTTTAAGGGGTACTGATATATGTGACAAATTGATTGGATCCATGCGTAACCGGCTCCAGGCTGTGATTGACAATGAAGGTGGATATTCGCGGTTTTGAATATTTATGATAAAAAAATTACTGGAGAGATTTAAATTAATTTAGTCGTAGCCTTCGGTGATAAGTGTTTATTTTGTGCACCGCTAACCATGCTTTCTATATAATTGTGTTAAGATTGAGGTTTGTGTCATAAATGTCTTAATAAATATAAAGAATAAAAAACTTTGTTTTTCTAAAGATTTTATTAATCAATATTTTAGCTGAAATCTTCTAAGCCCCCATAATCATAAACGGCCTTTAAACCTATTTTATTTTAAATATGTTGTTTTGGTCCGTCACTTTGATATTTATGTTTGAGAAAGAGACAAAACTTTTTAACTAATATAGGTTTGAAGAATAAGCGGGTTAGTTGACTAGCTATCATATATTGACAATATAATTTTGTTCTTTTTTATTTGTTTCTTTTTTCTTATGGGACCACAGGACCAAAAAGTAATTATTACTCGGAAATCGGTAATGATCGTTTGCCCTCGCTCCAGTTGACGTTAGCCCCTAGAAACGTAAAGTTGTCGATGGTAAACATTATGACGTTTATTGTTTGTGCAGTGACAGCGTTAACATAATAGCTCTAAATGGCGAAAGTTTGCTACACGATATTCAACCTTAGGTGGGTCCCAAATTAAAGCTCGTGACTGTACATGTAAAATAAAAACTTGATAATTTACAGGCTTTACCAAATAAGACAGCTGATCTATATATACATGGTTCTAATTTACCTGGGCCTTCCCATCTAACTAACTCACAAGTAAGTTAATTGATTCTAACGACGTGATTCGTGATCCTAGGCCGCATTGTTACAATATTTAATGCCTGATGTATAATTACAGGATCTAGTACCTATCAATAGGTCAAACTTACGATTTTTTGATGACAAATTTGATGATCATAACGTACCTGGAACTTCCTTTGATAATGTCACTGTTATATCAATAGTGCTCCTATCAGAAGTCAGATTTTTATGCTTTACAGAATTCACCTACCGTAAAAGTCGAGCAACAAGTTGAGGACTTGACTCCACGAAAACGCAAAATGAAGCGCCATATACTTAGACCATTTAATATTTTCACTTAATAAAAACAAGAAAAATATTAAGAGGCTTCAAGACAGAAATAGAGTGCTTACCAAAAAAAGTGGCCAATCTACAAGAAATTTTAAATACGTTAACAAAAAAATCTTTTATAACTTCCGAGAACGAAGATATTTTAAGCAGCATATGTGTTCAAAATAGAGATATAGTTAAACGCCAAATTCTAAAATCTTTAACAGGTCATATACCAAAAATTAAATATTCACCGGAACTGCGAGCGATCGCGTACAATTTCGTCAGAAAAACTTTCAGTACCTGTTTACCTGCTATATGCACGCTAAGATCTTGGTACCAGTCCGTTGTTGGAAAACCAGGATTCACAAAAGAAGCACTAGATACAATCAAAAGCAAAGCAAAAGAATCTGATAAGAAACTTTACGCCACTATTATATTTGATGAAATGGCTATCAGAAGTGGTGTTGAATATCATCCTCAAGGAAGAAGATACTATGGGCACGTAAGTTTTGGTACCAACTTGAAAACGGATTGTCAAGATGAAGCCAAAGAGGCACTTGTGTTTTTGTTGGTAGCATTAAATGCTAGCTGGAAAATTCCAATTGAATCCAGTTTCGATATTGATAATATAAATTCCACTTTCAAAAATCCTTGCAACAACTCAAGAGTTGCTGTTTTTTTAGATCCGGCCCACATGATAAAACTCGTGCGAAATGCCTTCGAGTTTTATACAATTTTGCAAGACAAATATGGTGAAAATATTTCATGGCAACATCTTGTTAACTTAAACAATCTACAGATAGCGGAAAATTTTCACTTGGCTAATCGGTTGAGAGCTGCTCACATTTTCTTTAAAAGTAAAATAATGAAAGTTAGCTTAGCTACCTAAATTTTTAGCAAAAGTGTGTCAGATGCACTTACATTCTGCAAAGAAAACCTCAATTTACGCGAATTTGAGGAAGTCACACCTACATCACGTTTTTTTGTCATGATGAATGATTTATTTGATATATTAGACTCGCACACCCATGGGTATGGCTTAAAAAGAGCAGTCAATGAAGAAAATGCTGCACAAGTTTTAACAAAACTTAAAGCGACGAAAGATTATCTGTTAAACATGTCAACAGAAATTAAGTTACGAGATTCTACACAAACACAAACGGTTCTATTAGTGAAATCGCCTAGATATGCCGAATTTTTTGGATTTTGTGTATGCATAGAAAGCGCAATATTCCTCATCCAGGACGTAATTTTAAATACAGACTGTGCAATGAAATACCTTCCCCTACATAAGATAAGCCAGGACCATTTAGAACATTTCTTTGGCAGCATAAGGTGTCATGGCGGGTCTAACAATAATCCTAGTGCTAGGCTGTTCGAGAGCATTTATAAAAAGCTCCTGACTTACGCTCAAATCAAAAATAGTGGAAGCGGTAATTGCTCCGCGTTTGACCAAATATCTATATTACAGTGTACATCTGCAGTGGAGCGCATTAACGTGACTACAAGACACATGAATCAAAACACAATCGATAATGAGTCCAATAGTAACGAAACCTTTGAATTTCCTGAACTGGAAGACATTTCAGAGTTTAGTGAGAAAGTCGTTGAAAACATGTCCGGTTTAATTACATCGTCCATGCTTTGATAAAAGTCTTAAAATGTCAAACATGTATTGTAGCTTTGATTGGTGAGGCGAACGTAAATACCTTGCAATAAAAAAAAGATATTTATAAAAACAAGTTACTGCATGCATCCACCACCGTAATAGAAATTTGCCGCCGTAGTGAAATTTGTATTAAAAAAACGATCAAAGCAAATGGGTCCAAAATACTACCACCAAAATTTAATACCGACTACTTTATTCGACTAGTTCTTAAAACTTTTATAGGCTACAATTTATTCCCCGAAATAGAAATAGAAAGCACAAACCATTTAATTGATTTAGCAAGGTGCGTTATAAAAAAGTACGTTGATGCACGCTTGTCATTTTTTACAAAAAAATAATAAAGACCTCAAATCTTTTATCCGGAAAACTTATACTAAATTGATTAATTTTAAAAACCAATAATTGTCTCGTTGAGGAGGATCGTCCAACCTAGGCGCATAATTAAAATTATCTTTGGATTTTTTTCGTTTTTTTTTACGATTATTTAACCTCGATTTAATTTTAGCATTGATTCGAATAAAGTAAAATGTACAGTGTTACGTAAGTGTTTTATTTGCACCCAGTTAACGCCCAATCAGTATAGTTAAAAAAAATATTTGAATTAATAGACATCGTTATGTTCGATTTTATCGATATTAGGTATTGTAGCAAAACTGACTTGTACATCACTATGTTTGGAACATTCGTCCTGACATTGTTGCATCGGCCAATCACAACCGCTGTATTTTCATCGTCCCCCGACCCGCAGTGGTGAGTCATGTGCCTATCAGCTCTCAAGTGGTTTAATTCTCTTTTAGTGGAATGCTGTGGGGGGATATTTGCCCAGCCGTGGGACAATACAGGTAGAACCAAACAAAAAAGTCTGAAAACTTACTGCTACAAAAATAGCGCGATAATCGCGTTCAAAATGGAGGTACAACTGCTACGGTACCTGGCGGTCCATACTGGGCGCGTGCGGTGCATAAGATGAGACAGTGCTAATGTAGCCAACGCGGTTTGGTGCGTTTTTCAACGTGCTAAAACCCTTTGATGTGTCAAAACGCCACTCGAGTTATCGCTTAAAACCTAACGTCATTTACAATGTCTCATCTCAATTAACTTGAAATCAAAATCAAGTCATTCATTAAATGAGGCTCAGAGTCGGCACTTTTTGAACGTCCTAATTACATCCCCAAAACGCACGCCCTTCACCACTTCCTAGTGCTAGAGCTGGGAACAAGTGACGCCAAAATACTCAATTTTGCTTGCAAACAAAAATTATTGCTTTACCATAATGTGTAGGACGGTGGAGCGATCAATGTATGAAAAAAAAATATTTTTGTAATTCCTTTTTTGCGGGGTTATTTAAAGTTGCCAATATACTTAAGCATTACGTATATAAAATATTTTCCGGAACAAGCCATTAGAAGTACCTAATGCCCCCGGGGTCTCACTTTCAAAAAAATTCAAAAATTTTCAAGTGTCATAGGGTATTTATTACACAGCAAAGTAATTGACTTACTGTTAATTTTTTATGTAAAATCATTAGTAAACAGACACAAAAACCAATATAACACAGCACAAGCCACATTGTGATTGCGACTAGGCTTTAAAATATTTTCTAAAATCTCGGTATTTGGCGCGATAAATCACTTTACGTGATGCACTTTATGCCCGCTTGAAGCCCGCATAAGTGCGGGGCTTGGGCTGGGAAGCAACACCCCGACCTAGCTAAAGTGTAAACTCATTGTTTTAGTGAGAATTAAGATCTGTAATTGATTGCATTTGCACGTCACTTTCTTTTGCTAAAGTTCGGACTTTGGTCTGTTGTTTGGTGAATATTTCGTACTCTTAAATAATGAGTTTACGCAGTGGAAATAAGTGTCCTATATTTAAATAGCTTATTATTTTCCGAGTGACTAATAACTTAAAAGTCGACTAAATGTTTGCAACAAATAAAATAACTTGCCAGCGATTAAATATTTTCGCGACTATTATATTATGTAAGGTTCAAAATTAAAGGTGTTATAAAAACTAAAAACTAGCAGCTGCGTTTAGGTAGCAAATAAACTATACCAGTCAAATAAAATATTAGGCGAGGAGCTATAAATAATGACTTGGCGACTAATAATGTTAGTAGGGTGGCAAAGATAATAATATATTACCAACTATTTCGTGCCGTCTAAAACCCACTTTCAGGCTTCGCTTTGCGGGCTCTAAGCTCTAAATATTAAAACGAGTACAATAAAAATTAATAAGAGTTAATTATTAATATTTTTTATCATAATTTCATGAAAACGGCGGAAGGTGCGATGGTTGGATACGAGTGTAGTGCGGGGCGGCGGGCCCACGCGACTTCTAAATTGTTATTGTTTTCATTATTCGCCGGTAATGTGCACGTTAATGTTTAGTTTTGTTTATTTTGCGTAATATTTTAGTGAATTACCAGTATTTAGTGATTTATATGTGGAGATGAGTCAGTTAGAGTTAGCTGGACCAAGTCGTGAAATAAATTGTGATGAAGGAGTGCCGGATTACTATTCAAGTGGAGCAGAATCAGAGGATCAAGGACCAACGAAACCCAAACGTGGACGAAACAAACTTTGGGTTTTTAAATCTAAATTTTCAAACTTGAAAGAGGCGGAAGATTTCGTGAATTCAAAAAATACTTGGTCTCGGAAATTTACGCGAATGACAGAAGAGGGGCAAAAACGTTTTTACAGGTGAAACAAAGTTCGGAAGAAGGGACCACAGTGTGCGGCAGAACTTTATTTGTTATTTGAGAGTGGAACCGACAATGTTCTTGCATATCATACAGATGCTGAACATAATCACGAAAATATTGGCACTCGAGGCGACTACGGCATCGACGCTCATACTAAAACAGAAATCAACAGACTCTTTGACTTACATTTGAAGTCTAAAGCTATATTGGCTTCTCTTCAAAAAATTGATGGAATAAAGTTGCCTACAAAAGTTCAACTAAATAATTATTTAAGTGATAGGCGGCGCGTGAAATTCGGACACCACACTATGCACTTAGGTGAATTAGAAAAGTGGATACATGATCATGAAGCTATTCCTGAAGATGAGGATAAACCATTTGTTATGAAGTACTGGATATTAGAGAGTGACCAACCGATCTTCAGATTTGTTTTGACAACAAGAAAATTATTAAAGTTTGTATGTTCTTCTGACGTTTTCCACGCTGATGCAACCTACAAATTGATATGGCAAGGCTTTCCTGTTTTGATTGATGGAACTACAAATAAAGACAGAAAATTTTATCCCCTTTGCTTAGGAGTTTCCACGAATGAACAAGAAGAAGACTTTGAGATGATTTTTAGTGGATTAAAGGAGAAAGTTCATTCACTGTTTGATCATGATTTACAACCAAAAGTATTAGTGTGTGACGCAGCTCAAGCAATAAAAAATGCTTTTATCCATGTTTTTGGTTCTGATACTACTGTGCGTATGTGTTGGGCGCATGCTAAAAAAAATATGCAAAAATCTGTTGAAAAGTTTGTAGAAAAAAGATACAGAAAAGATATTTTGCAAGATATAGACGCTTTGCATAATGCATCATCAGTTGATGTTTTCAATGCTGCTGCCCATGCTATTGTTGCCAAACATGCTACTAAGACAGCATTCATACAATACTTTAAAAGGGAGTGGCTAGTCAAAAACCCTAACTGGTACTTTGGGGCTGCAGCAACCCTTTCACCGACCACAAACAACGCTTTAGAAGCATTTAACAAGACTATCAAAGATCATAATACGATGCGGGAACGTTTTCCCCTTTCACGTTTCCTTGTTGTGGCGAGTGATATGGTTACCCAATGGTCAAACCAAATCTCTGAAGACTTATTCCCAGAGACACACAACATTGAACTCAAAGAATGGACAGAAGGATATTGTTGTGCAAAGCAGAACATTAAAGTAAAGACTTTAGCATCGGATTATACAAAATACGTTTATATAGTACCTAGTGAGAAAGCTAGGGCTACGGATATGGCATATAACGAAACATGGCATACATTTGACGAGTATAAAGAAAAAAACTTTGCGTTCTGGGAAGTTGTACTGCCAAGAACAGAATGGAAGAAAGGCATGTGCAATTGCCCTCAATTTTTTAAAATATATGTGTGTAAACATATAATAGGCCTCGCCATAAGGTTGAAACTAGCCACTCCGCCTTTAGAGGCCAAATTGATTCCAATTGGTCAAAAAAGAAAGCGAGGGCGTCCTGCCAAATCTAAACCTGCCCTAATAATACAATAATAATATATATTTTTTTATTTAATTGTGTCTAACTGCGTAACTTTTTATTGTGTAACTTTAATACTTAGGTATAACTACAGTCTTCTATGATTATTTAAAAATAAATAAAAGTTATTACTCTTTTTATTTTTTTAATTTATTCACCTAGAATTTTGAAAATAAAGGCCGCAAAATTCAGCCTTCATTCATCGTTTCTACTTTGCTACGTGTGGACGTTTTTTGTTTACCTCTCTGAGTTTTTTTATATTATTTTATTGTGATTTTTTGGCGGACAAGTTGACGATTTCTGCTATTTATCGGTCCCTCTCTTACTGTCTTGCGGGATTGTCCATTTACTGTGGCGGCCATATTTAATCCTGGTGCCGTGTCTCGCTCGTGTTCCCCGAAGGCGAAGCGAATCAATCGTCGGGTCTCTGCAGTAGCTCGTAAAAATCGTGAGTACGAACATACAAACAGAGAATCATTTGGTGGGATTCGAGCCTACGACACCTAGCGTAGGTGCGCTTGACGGGCGCGCGGCTCGGACCACCGAACCAACTCAACACGAGTGCGGTGCGGCGAAATACGCTATCAGTAGCTTGATGCTTAGTGACGTCACATTGGTCGCCCTGTACCACGATACATAGCGATAATCGGAACGACACTTTGAAGCTTGAATATATTTTTTTGTTTGAGTATATTTTTTGCTGTTGATTTGGTTCCTGCTTTTCTTGAAGACCCTCAAGACTTGAACTAATAATAAAATGATGCAACACTCGCCTAAAAAAACGAGCTCTAGCCCCGATTTAAGGACAACAACGTCAGAGGCCGATCCTGGAGTTACATGCAGGAAGCGTAAACAACCAGAATGCGTGTTTACTGACAATTTAAACGCACTTGCTTCCGAGCTAAGATCGACCTTGAAGTCTTTTCGCAGCAATGTTGACTCCAGCCTGGCAGCTATCAACTCCAACATTACCGGTATGAAGAGTGACTTAGAACTTCTCACCACGCACACTACAGAAATTCGTAATGACATCAACGTTCTGCGTGCTGAACAGGAAGCTTTCAAGCGGCAGATGATAGCCCTAGATGGAAGGAACAAGGAGTTGACTCAACGTGTCGACTCATTAGAAGTTTCGCTTCAGTTTACCTCCAATCAATGCGACGATGTCATTAAGAAGATCTCCACACTGGAAGGCTTCACCTCTGCGGAACGTACTGAAGGTCTAGTCGCTGTGCTTGAGGCTAAAATCGACACGTTAGAACAGCAAGCCAGAGCCTGTAATGTTGAAGTGTGTAATGTCCCGGAGAGGCGGGGGGAGAATCTGATCACACTTATTGCATCGATTGGTGAAAAAATTAAATTTCCGATTACACAAAACGATATTATTTCTATACATCGCGTGCCCCAGAAAACTTTGAATAAAGATAGACCCAAAAATATTGTGGTTAGGTTCTCCTCGGTGCCTTTTCGTGACAATGTATTGAGTGCCTACCGCTTGGCTAAGGGATTGAAATCCGACCAGATCGGCATAGCAGGTACTCCACATACAATATACGTGAATGAGCACCTAACATTGAAGAAAAAGCTGTTCTTTCGTGAATGTCGCCTTGAGGCTAATAAAAACAAGTTTAAGCATTGTTGGGTTAAGCACTCTACGATTCTTGTACGCAGGACTGACATATCAACAATATTTGCTATCCGAAACAATAATGATTTTCACAAATTTAAAATCACCGATGATAAAACCACAGAACACAATGTTTAGCATATTATACAGTCATAATAATACTGCAACTAATTATATTATAACAAAAATCGACTACATAAACTTTCCTTTTTTATACAAACTAAGTTCCTGCGAGTTCAAAACGTTTTACCTTCAATATTGTTTTTGTTTTCGTCATCTGTTACCTACACCAGGTTTAGTGGCAGCATCTTTAAGTCTCTTTGCGATTTCTACATCTTTTAGCAATCATCTCAAGATTTATCTCCAGCTTAATGGCTGATAAACTTACTTTTTACTATCAGAATTGTAGGGGCATACGTGGTAAACTTCAGACAATTTTTGTGAATATCTTGAGTAACTCATACGACATTGTTGTATTAACGGAAACATGGCTTATACCGGATATAGCAGATTGTGAGTTTATAGATGAGCGCTATTGCGTCTTTCGTCGCGACCGAGATCGCGCGGCTACTGGTAAACGCGAGGGTGGTGGTGTTCTTGTTGCCATCTTACGAACACTTCAACCCATATATTTCACCAATATAATGGGTAACTCTTTGCACACCCACATAGAATATCTACTTATACAATTACCCAGCCGTGACCGCACGAAACGACACTTTATCAGCGCGGTGTATATACCTCCGAACACACCAGACGACATCTATTCTGTGTATTTGGACATGCTTTCGGCGGTTTTAAGTAATACCATGACGCATTGTTTTTACATAATCGGCGATTTTAATTTACCGACCTTGGACTGGTCTTCCCGTGACAGTGCTGCATGCGACCGGCCACGGTCCTCCAGTTGCAGATATCTAGAGAATTTCATCGCGGAATTTAACGCTACGCAATATCATAATTTTACAAACGCTAACAATCGAACGTTAGATTTACTAATCTCCAATGAACACTGCCATGTTTACCAACCGAGCGATTATTTAGTACCCGTCGACCTACATCACCCTCCTTACTGTGCTGTGACTTCCCCTTACTTGGAATATTCATCTATGAAACGCTGCCCAATCATCAAATTGAACTATAATAAGTGCAATTATGACCTTATAAAGGCAGATTTATCTGAAATTGACTGGAGCAGCTCTCTCAAAAATTTGCCCGCACAGGAGTCTGTAAACACATTTTATAATTGCTTGTTTGGTATCATTAGAAGGCACGTCCCCCAAAAATTGCACAGAACTTCTGGATTCCCCATTTGGTTCACTCGACCCCTTATAAGGTTATTCAAAAATAAGAACAACGCCTGGACCAAGTGGAAAGTTTACAATAATATATCTGACTATGAGCAATTCTCCCTATTTCGTCGCAGATTCAACAAAGAATGTCACCTATGTTACTCTATCTATATAAAAACTGTAGAAGAAAATGTGAACAAAAATCTCAAACACTTCTGGGGCTATGTGGCTAGTAAACGGAATAACTCAGGAATTCCATCCAATGTTAAATATAAAAATACTTCCAGTAGTGATCCACGTGAAGTTTGTGAACTATTCTCTAACTATTTTCAATCAGTGTATGAGCCATCAACACTTGATATTAGTAATTGGCAACCGCCTTCTAGCTTTCATGATAATAGTGATATTATCAACAATATTTATATCGAGCCTTCTAAAGTTTATAAGGAGCTAAGGTCTTTAGACACTTCAAAAGGACCTGGACCTGATGGCATTCCTCCCTCGTTTTTCAAAAGTGTTGCCGATCACTTATGTGAACCCCTACATCTGCTGTTCAATAAATGTATCAACGAAGGCGTTTTTCCCGATGTATGGAAAACAGCTAACTTAACCCCCGTCTTTAAAAAGGGATCAAAGGATGACGTAGAGAACTACCGTCCGATCTCGATTCTGTCTACCTTGTCGAAGCTTTTTGAAAGACTGGTGTATAACGAAAGGACCATGCGTCATTTTGGGCCCACTTTTCAACCTTGTCCAACAGTGATGAATTATATGTCATACGAAAGCTCTTGAAGTGTACTTTATTTCATTTTATGGCAGCTAAGTCGAAATCGGGCGCAAAAATAGTTTTTTTTTGCGTTTTTTGATATTTGTTTTGTTTTTATTTTATATTATGATTAGCTGTTTGTCAGTAGCTAGTATTATAAATAACTCTTATTTGACTAAAAATACACTAAAATAGATCAACACATAGGCCGTGTATTGCCCTGGAACATGTTATTTTTGTTTTGAATGATTAGTTAGTTTTGTTTGTACGATCATAATAGCCAACTAACTATGCTACTTAGCGGACGGGGTTTTTTACCTGCTGTAAAAAAACCTGTCTCCAAACTCCGTCACGGAAAAGGGACAACGCTATGAGTCGTGTATAACTCCGTCTCTCTCTTGCACCGGAGCCTGACACGTCATGGTATGGCTCCTGTTTTGTACCTGCGTGCACGCAGGACACAACCCTCCCTTCCCCCGCATTCTTACACCCTTACACAAACGGGGGATGATCATGTCTGTTCAGTCGTTGCTCGTACGTTATTTACGCTCGGTGTAAGTGCTTATTTGTGTTAATCTCGGCTTGTATTACGACTTACTGATCCCGGCTTGTTAATGGACTCTGATATCACTTTGTGTAAAGGATATTGTTGTTTAGTTTTATCTATCATTACCCTGGCTAGCATATGGACATTGATTTAATTGGTTTGTGACTGTTTGCAATGGCAGAAAATTGCTGTGTTATGTGTTTGCGTTCACGTGTTTTGCGGACAAGACGCCATGTTTTAAGAGATGATCTACCTGCGATTCGTCCACAGTTTGCTGAATATGTTCAGCAGAATGCTTTGATCCAGGTATGTACCTACCTATTACTGTATCATATTTTAACATTTCAATATCTCCGACCCAATATCGACTTAATTATGTTACTAAATAAAAAGTTTTTGTATTTATAATCGTTTAATGTTCAAACCTATAACCTACTTTGGATTATTGGTTTGTAAAAGAAGAATAATACAAGAATTTTATTATCAATAGACATAGTAATAATAACCGTCCTGGTGGACGTTCTGCTACACATTTTCTACCTTGACAATTCAAGTGCCTGTAAACGGTTCAATTGAAACAAACGTTTTGAGTTTGAGCTTTAAGTACATCATAACCTATCAGATTTGAACCATCGTCTAAACAAAATAATATTTTGTGAATATGATATCAATCGTCCAAGTTAGAAGTGCACCGATTATATACATATAACACTATCAAAATATCTGTGCACCTTGCTGGAATGCAATGCCTCTCGCAAATTCCCTTTAGCCACACCGCGCTCGCCATGTCGTCACACATACTGTATTAGAGTGCTAATATGACGTCATCGATGCCAGGTGCACAGATATTTTGACCGGGTTGTAAAGATAACAATATAATTAGAAAAAATAATAGCTAACTTAAAAAAAATCTTTTTGACAAGAGTTCTGCAAGACAGTAATCTAAAGAATAATTAGGAATATCTTTAACGATTTATGTGTTCATAAAATATAATCTTTGCAGGTAGTATTTAATAATACACAACAAGTTTGTCACCGTTGCTGGCAAAGAACCAATGCTGTTGTTATACAACGACCTACAGAGAACACCGATAATGATGGCATTAATGAACAAGGACCTGCGGAAAACGTCCAAGATGATGCCATTAATGAAGAAGGACCTGCGGAAAACGTCCAAGATGATGCCATTAATGAACAAGGACCTGCGGAAAACATCGAAGTTGTTGCTATTAATGAACAAGGACCTGCAGAAAACATCCCAGATGATGCAGTTCGTGTACAAGATCCCGCGGTGCAGAACTTTCAACAATTTTTTTATGCTCCCGAACATGTTAGAGCACCGAACTCTACCAGGCGTTGTATATTTAATTATTGTCACAATATTGAACGTCATAGAATTCCTAACACGATTATTGTAAACGTACTTTGTTCACAACGTTTGTACATCCCTGAAAATGCTAGAGTATGTACCGATCACCTGGAAAGTAACGAATGGCATTTATTACATGAGAATTGTAATGTTTCAAATGAGTTCAATGTTGCACATTTCACAGACATGTCTAATATACTAATATCTGCTGTTAACCGAAGATCGAGATTTGATTTCGAGTTTTTGGAATCAATAAATGACAACGATGTTTTTTTTTGGACTGGACTCACCATCGGCCAATTCAATACAGTATTGGAAGAAACTCCTTCGCTGACACAAACGGTTAATCGTTCGCGCACCGTGATCGGGGTTTACTTAGCTAAACTTAGAACCGGAGAGTCTAACGAAAGATTAGCTACTCTGTTTAATATGTCACGCAGGTCTTTGGAAAGAAAATTAACATTAGCTAGACAACATTTAGTGAGCGATTTTGTAAACATTCATTTAGGTATGGATAATATTTCCAGGCAAAACATGCTTCAAAGGAACTTGTTTTTACCAAAAATGATATATGGTAATGAAGAAAATACAAAAGCTATAATAATATGTGATGGAACATATGTTTATATAGAGAAAAGTAGTAACTTTCTCTTTCAGCGTTTGACCTATAGCCATCATAAGTTTCAAAATCTATTGAAACCTTTTTTAATGGTATGCAGTGACGGTTATATAATAGACGTTCTTGGTCCATACGCTGCAACAACAAATGATGCGTCGATTATGACTAGCTTATGTGCTAATGAAGATAATACTTTTCATTGGATGTTTCATCAAAACGATGTATTCATTTTAGATAGGGGTTTCAGAGATAGTGTAGTAGATCTTCAGTCATTAGGATATGAACCACATATTCCTCCAACAAAGGATAGAAATGAAAGTCAATTGACGACCGAACAAGCTAATAAAGCAAGATTAGTAACAATATGTCGTTGGGTGGTGGAAGCGGTGAACGGCAAGTTTAAAAATAGGTTTAAATTATTACGCCAAGATTATTTTAATAGAGCATTGCCACATATGTTCATTGATTTTAAAATTGCGGCTTCTCTTATAAATGCTTTTTATAAAGTAGCCATAGACCACCGGCTTAGTCATAACATTTGGAATATTATAAATGAGAAAATCAACTCTCCGAATCTTTTATTTAATTATGTTACACTGAAAAACCTAAACAGGCAAAGGGTAGCATTCATAAGAATGGAAGCTAATCTGCCTCATTTAGAAGATTTTCCCCAGCTAACTGAAGATGATATATTAATGATTTCCTTGGGCTCTTACCAAATTAAACTTGCCAGGTCATACGTTAGTGAAAACTTACGGGATGGTGGTGTATACACAATAGAAATATATCGTGAAAACAATTTAAATGACTTAGAGCAATGCAATATTCAGCAAAATAATGTATGGTTGCTTAGGGGACGTGTACAGTCACGACACGTTAGATCGAGGATGTATTATACCTACGTCTTAATTGACCGTGACCAAGTAGGCAAGGACGCCATTATACAATACTACTGTACATGTCTCACGGGCAGACGCACTATCGGAAGTTGTGCCCATGTCATATCCATAATATGGTACTTGGGACTAGGTAGACATGGGGATGGTTTCCATCGACCAGCAATACATTTAGATGAAATTAGAGATGCCTTTTAAAAACTGCCTTTTATGGCTGTTATGTGTTTGCGCACACACTTGTGCACTTTAATATGTCCCGCGCAGATGGCTTGTCTCCGCTGAGACTGGCCGCCGTGGTCGAAATTCGGCCAGAAGGACTATTATTTATTATAATTATTATAACTAATACGTTCTAAGACGCGCCGAGAGGCATCACATAGTAGCTGTTAATGTTGAAATAGTCCGCCTCTGTACACTTGTGTGTATAAAACATTTAATAAATAAATAAACTCGTACAAAATAAGTCGTTTTTTATTTGTAAAGAACACTCACATCACAATCACACCTAAAAAATATTGTACAAGACCAAGTCGATATTTATCATTCTTTAATTTTAACCGCCTCTGTGGTCTAGTGAGACCACTTAACTTCAGACCCAGAGGTCCCTGGTTCGATTTCCAGTTTTTTAGGTTTAGTTGGTGGTAGGGCTTGTTCTAAGACCGCCTGGCTAGCTAACGCCATCTTATCTAAGTCTGTCGCCATAGTAACAATGTTAAGCATTGTTGTGTTTCGGCAGTAAGAGGTAAGATAGCCAGTTCCTCTGTGGTTGATGATTCCGGGTGAAGCTCGTTTCCACCTACGGCCGATCACCCTTGCTACCAGGTAAGATGGAGGCCGAGAGCTTTTCCGTTATGCATAAATAAAAAAAAAATGAATAAAAAAGGAGCAATAAGTAATAGGTCATGCGCATTTTTCATTTACAATATTGTTTTTGAACGCACTAAAACGCCAATTTCGCGCTGGATTTGAACTTAGCTACCATAGAATGAAATAAAGTACACACTAAGAGCTTTCTTATGACATAGGTTTCATCACTGTTGCACAACTTTGAAAAGTGGGCCCAGTGTTCATACAAAAGTGCCCATGGTCCTTTATCCCACTTTACACAAGGCTATAATTAAAGAACAGCATGGATTCGTCCAACAAAGATCTACTTATACAAATCTGCTTATTTTTGTGGGCTATGTCTTTGAGAATATGGATAATCGTTTACAAACTGATGCAGTATATACGGACTTTCAGAAAGCTTTCGACAGGGTGGACCACGAATTACTTTTACGCAAAATTGCCTTCAATGGTATTCGCGGAAATCTATTGAGATGGTTCACCTCTTACATAACAAGCCGTACTCAAAGGGTTGTTATTAACGGATTTCAATCAGAGCTGATTTCCGTCACATCCGGCGTTCCTCAGGGCTCAATCTTGGGCCCCTTATTATTTACATTGTTTATAAATGATATTAGCACTTGTTTTAAGCATTCGAACTTTTTACTATACGCGGATGACTTGAAAGTCTACAAAACTATAAAAAGTATTGATGACTGTTTGATGCTTCAAAGTGACTTAGATCGACTGTCTAGCTATTGCACCTTGAATAAACTCAAATTGAGCTTATCCAAATGTAATTCGATTACATTCACTAAAAACAAAAAGCAGTACACTTATAGCTATCACTTGCTAAATACACAATTAAAAAGACTATACTCACTGCGTGATCTCGGTGTGGTACTAGACTCTAAACTTCACTTTAATATCCATGTAGACAACATTATCAACAAAGCCCTTAAAATGTACGGTTTTGTTATGCGCAGCAGCAAAGATTTCAAGCGTCCATCAACCTATAGATACTTATATATATCGCTAGTTAGGCCTTGTCTGGAGTTTGCTACTATCATATGGAATCCCTATTACGCAAAATATATTGAGTCGATTGAAACTGTTCAGCGTAAATTCCTAAGAGCTCTGCATTACAGATGCTGTCACAGCCACGGTTCGCATGTTATGTTGCTTAACAATTACAAACTGTTAACCCTAGAATCCAGAAGACTGCTTCTCGGAGCAATGTTCCTACATGGTATTGTGCATAACAAATATGATTGTTCAGACTTAATAAATAAACTATGTTACATCGTTCCGAGGACAGTAGTGCGCAGACAAGCGCGTCCATACCGCTTACTATCTATAAATACCAAGCACGTCTGTAACTCCAATGCTGGCTTGCGCGCTCCTCTGCGTCAACTTGTGGATTTCTACAACACTCGATTTGAAAACATTGATATTTTTAGTCTAACAGCACATCAATTTAGGAAATCTGTAGTCGATTCTATCTTAGCTTATGAATGATTAGGTGCTGTATTTTATTTTATTATTATTTTTTCCTTTTTCTTTTCTATTCCATAAATTTCGTTTTAGGAAGCAATCAATTAATTCAAAAATTTTATCTTTCTGTCCATTCATTCATGTAGTCTGTTTTTATTTTTATCTCACGTAGCATTAACAATCAACAAATTAGTAATAAGTGGATAATGTTGCTAGTAGTATAATAAGTATTTTGTATAATTAGTAAGATACTATGTATAACATTTAATTGTACTCCTGTTTTTTATCCCGAAATAAAATAAAATAAAATAAAATATTTTTTCTGCATGCCATTTTAGAGTTTATTTAAAGCTATTAAAAGTCACACAATATATGTATAATATAAGCTAGTTTATATTTATTCTTCATACAAACAATTTTATCTGATCAATAAGTCCGGAGCCGGTTTTTTTTTTATACTACGAGTATGTATGATACCCAGCCTTATTGTACGGCATTTTGAGATCATTTTGCGCAGGACCAACTTAAGACGCTGACAAGAGCCAAATAGGCTTGTCTCAAACAATTTTTTTGCCAAATCTATACAGTTTGTCACGGCGGAAAAAATAAATGTTAATCTTGAACATAATTCTGAGAACCATGTTGTATTCAAAACAGGTTTGTGAAAAATTTTCTCGATACAAAAAAATGGTAAACTAACCTCTTAAAATGATCTTCCAACAAAAATATCTGTATTACTTATCAACGTACGTTGGTAAAATTTATAACAATAACGTATCATATTTAAATACAAAACTTGGCTGTTTTTTATTTTTGACTCCTCAACTTATTTTTAACTAATTAAATATTTTATGGTTTGTAAAAAGTTACGAGCGTCGCGTCATCGCTCTTCTCTTTCTTATGTATGCAATCCGACAGTGATCCAGGGGCGTGAAACTTAGAACTATTGCGATTTTCGAGCATAATGACAGACTAGTGTTGCTATCTTTGAAAGTTTTGCAGAACTTTATGTCGATAAAACCGTTTTCCATGTGACTTTAGTTTCGCTAGATGGCGCCTTTTTGCTTGAGCAACTGTTTTACTTACAGAACTGTCGGTGCCGCACAGTATACGATTTGACCAAACTAGAGGGACAAAAGTCAAAACTCATAATGTTAAAACGGGTGCGCCAAAGTTCACCTAAATTTTCAACTCCGATAATTGGAAATCCGAAAATGTTCTTCCTAACATTTTTCATCCTAACAATCACAATTCCTAACTACTCTGTCTCTAATGTTCATAATTCCGAAGCATTCAACTTCATAATGTCAGTAGCAATAAACATCTATTATACTTTTATTTGTTTCCCTATATTTTCTCAACATAACCATCTTTTATACTATTATTCAAAGTCATATCTTTTTTGTTTAGATTTCTTTTTATTCATAATAATCAGTATTATATACATTAATCATTGTAAGCCCTAATTATCACATGCCATAATTATGATATGCCATAACATAATTTGCCATCGACATCGGGTGTGTAACGGTTGTTTATATCAAGAGAAATTGGATGCAATTGGGACTTTAGGGCACCCCGACTCGGACAGGTTAGGTTAGAAGGGGATGGCGGGGTCGTGTGAGCGAGCGAAGCGAGCGAATAGACCCCGCCATCCCCTTCGTGGTTATTTTTTTATAAACCACACAGAAGTAGGAGGTTGTGTAGTGATCCCTTCAATAACAATGCGCGAAGTTACCGCGTCGAACTCAGTTAGCCGCCCGCACGGTCAGTGCAGTTGTGAACGGTTCCGTTTGTGCATGTGTTTCGAGGTTTTGTGCGATTTAAAGTATTTTCTAGTCATGGATTCTGTAACTCGAGGTAATTATCTGTATATAAATTGATTTTAATCCATCAAATTGTTTTAAAAGGCGTAGTTATAATGTATCTAAATAGATCGATTATAAAACAACAAAAAATAGATATGATCTAAGTTTACCCAATCTTAAAGTAGGTAGTCAAGTTGAGTCAAGGTGTAATTACGCTTTTAACATATTCTCTTAACATTTAAGTTTGTTAAAATCATAATTTCGAAATGCGACTTTATGCGATTCTAAATATTTCTTATTATTTCTTTAAAGGTGCCCGAATTCAGCGAAAATATTATTTGAATTTTGGCGTTCTACACCGCCTCTAAAGGCAAATTAGATCAAGTGTTGACATTTATAAAGTCAAGATTTGTTGATCTGAACCTCCCGGAAGATCAGGAGAAGCCACCTAAGGCCTATTTGAAGAAGGAATGTGAGAAGATTCGTTTGAAATGGCTTCGCAAACAAAGGCGATTAGATTTATTTTTAATTGATTACCAAGAATGGTTAAATGAAGACTTAGTGCTCACAATGTTTCGTGAACAGCCCCCAAAACCGAGTTCCAGTTTTGGCAGACCAAAAAAGAGTTTTGAAGATAGTTCCACGAAAACTAAAAAACGTAAAGTTCAACATTTGTTGGAAGAATAATAATATGACGTTGAACAATTATTATCTTTTGCAACTCTGGCTATGAAATTGACCCGATAAAGTTTGATTCATACTGCTCAGAAACGAGAGGCTTGTACCTCTCCTTATACCCATGGTATATCATGCCAGCTACATTACATAAATTACTAGTTCATGGAGCAGAGATAATAAGACATTCAATCATACCAATAGGACAAATGTCCGAAGAGGCTTCGGAGGCCAAAGACAAAGAAATTCGTAAAGTCAGACTGGGCCACACTTTGAAAACTTCTCGTGTCCGCACAAATTTTGATTTAATTAAGTATTTACTCGTGTCATCTGACCCTTATCATTGTTGAGAAAATTACCAAAAAAAGCAACTTAAAACATTGTATTGATTTAAAATCGCTTTTAAAGTCAGATTAAAATTTACATAATTGAAAAAATGTGTTTAATTTGCTACCACATCATCACATAACTTATAAGTTATAACATTGACCCATTACAAACCCTTTAATTGTCTTATAGACTTTTGTCCCTCTAGTTTGGTCAAATCGTATACTGTGTGCCGGCGAAATCATTCAATGACTTTGAAAGTTTGAAACTGTTTTCTATCTTGAAAACTTCTATTGCCTTACTTCTCGTGTAAAACTGTCGGTTTTCTGCGTTATCGAAGTGTTATTTGTTATTTGTTGTGTTGTTATTATTACTGTTTGTTAAGTTTTTGTTATTTCACGAGTTTTTCATTGCAATTCTTGCAATGAGTTCTCGCCAAGCTCGTTGCATTTTTGGTTGCGACACTTTTGGTAAGTATTGCACATAATAATGAAGTTAAATGTACATAGGGCTATTCTGTAATGTTAAAACACATTGTATAACTTCTTTAACAACATGGTGTTTTCACAATCAACGCTAAATTATGTTGGGATTCGGTGCCTTCAAAGCTCGAAATTCTAAAGATTTTAGCTATCTTATGCGTAATATCTATTATAAAACAGTAAACAATTAGCAACAACATTACAATTGAAAACATACACCCGTAGAAAGTATTTCTTTTTGTACCTACCTTTAAGAAAACACTATTATTTCCAGGAGTGTCAATGCATGGTTTTCCGAATAAAACTAAATATCCTGCACTCTTTGAAGCATGGGTATCAGTCATACCCGAAAATATAGCTCATGAAGATCCTGAGGTTCCGAAATCATTAAAAGTATGCGACTACCATTTTAAACCAGAACATAGGACACGAGGCCATGGCATTACTAAAACAGCTATACCCTGTCTGTATTTAGAAGGTAAACTGTATAAATATTGATTATTTGTTATATCATAATATATTTGTAGATGCATAATAGGGATGATGACAAAAAATTATTATTTTGTCCAATATGTAGATTATTAAAAAATATTGGACATAATTATATACTTATATAATTTTTTACGTAATTGAAAGGTTACTGCGATACATTGAGTTAAAATGTGGCATGACGTCACTTGTATGTAGATTTTATACGTACTTGTGATCTAGCGAGCCCCCACTCCAACTGTAATGCGTTTTATCTAAGTTATTGTTTATTAATATCATAAAGCAAAAAATACGTGTATAATATTTATTTATTATCTGACTGACGGACTAAATAGATTTTTTTTTTACCCAGTCATCATCCCTATTAAGAATGATTTTTTTTATTATATTTTATTATTATTTCTTTCTTTCTTAATCCAAGACATGGCCTACCTGTGCGGCAAATTTCGTTGAAACCTTTTTGGCTGTCTCTAGAAACCAGAAATTAACTAACACTAAATTACGTTTCAGGTGTGCCAAAAGTAATAACCGATCTGGATACAGAGCATAATTATTGCTTGCCAAGAATGAAGCTAGCTGTTTCCTCAGCAAACGTTGAAATGGCTACACCATCATCATCCGGTGTAACACAGAATACGGGTAAATAATTATTGTCACATATAATATTTATCATGTTTGCATGGAGTGTGGTCAAAACTGTTTATCACTCCTTTATCTCTATGACAGAAGACAAATACAAGGTCTTTCTTAATATGACTAAAAATTGACACTTTAACCGTCCACAAATTAATTGGTTGTCACAATATCTTTATTTGTTTTGGTCCTGAGAAGAAACTTCTCTTTCCCTTTTTTTGCCTTACTAGCCCTGCTGAGATTGTATACTTACCCATTTGTTAGTTTGGTTTACCTATCAAGCAACTTAGAATGTTGCTATGCTTGTAGAGGTGATGGTCATTCAATTAATCATAGATTTATACATAACATCACTCCTTGTTTCCCCAAAGGGTAGGGCAGAGGTGTGCCTATTTAAGTCCCATGTAATAGATTACATGGTCATGCCTTAGATTTATATAATGATATTTATTATTTGTATCATAATACTGGATAAAATTGTACCTTCATGAATATTTACTTTTTTCTTATAGACATTGCATTGACGAGCCATGTGCATATGCAAACGTCAGTAGATGCTTGTATGCCGTATATTGAGAAAGAACCTTCTAAATCGCAAACATCATTATGCAAAGGTAAGTTAGTATGTCTATGTAGATAAATAATGTTAATGGGTACAATAAATAAATGAGTGATTGCTCAACTGAACTTACTTAATAAATATTTCAAAGATTCCAAATAGAAGAAGCAGACACTTAAAAAATGTGTGTTAACAAATGATTTTGGTGATTTAGTCCTAATATTTAGTCTAGCCTTTGCTAGCATCTTCCAGTTTACTGGGATAGAAAGTATCCTGTGTTAATCCAGGATGACAGACTATCTTGGTGCAAAATTTCATCCAAATCCATTCAGCCATTTCTGCGTGATTGAGTGACAATGATAAAAACACAAACATCTTCAAAAACTTTTCTATTGTTAGGGTTCCGTACCCAAAGGGTAAAAACTGAACCCTATTACTAAGACTTCGCTGTCATCATTCATCCGTCTGTCTGTCACCAGGCTTTATCTCATCTACTGTGATACTTAGACAGTTGAAATTTCTACAGAAGATGATTGCCGCTAGAATAACAAATACTAAAAAGAGAATAAAATAAATATAAGTGGGGCTTCCATGCAACAGATATGATTTTTTTGCCATTTTTATAGATAATGGTACGGAACCCTTCGTGCGCGAGTCCGACTCGCACTTGGCCGGTTTTTTATTATAACAATAAGGCGAATGTTTTTATTGGATCTTATTATAACAGTCAATCTTAACTTTTCAGGAAAAACTAATATTACCGGAACTAGTACGGAACGGATCAAAGACTACCAGAGGCAAATCACAAACCTAAAGAAAATGGTTAATCGGATGAAAAATAAAGAAGAGTCGTTCAAAACCCGACTGGCAAGGGCAGAAGGCATTGCACGGTCGTCTGTTAAAATACAAAGTAGTATGTCCAAGGCGAACAGAATTTTTACTGGATTACAATGCAGGGAGTCAGGAAGAAGCTCACGTGGTCGACGATTTACTGAGGAAGAAAAAGTACTTTCGCTTTCCTTACTGAAAAGGAGTCCAAAATCTTATAAGTAGCCTTCTCAGCAAGTATTTTTGTTTGCCATCTAAGAAGACTCTGTTAGATGTTTTAAAAGCCGTAAAATTAGTTCCCGGCATAAACAAAATAATTTTTGAAAAGTTAAAAGAGACAGTTTCAAAAATGAATGCCGAAGACCGTGTTTGTAGCCTGATTTTTGACGAAATGTCTATAACTCCGCACGTCCATTATGACAAATCAAGGGACGAAATGATTGGTTTCGCGAATTTTGGCACTCACAAGACCCATAAGTTTGCTGACCATGTCACGGTTTTTATGATAAAAAGTTTGAGAAAAAATTTTAAACAGCCAGTTGCTTATTACTTTAGCCAAAGTATGAAGTCTGTAGACTTAAAAAATATTGTAATTAATGTTATAAAAAATATTCAGTCCACTGGACTTCAAGTCCTAGTAACTGTCTGTGACCAAAGTGGAATAAACACTGCCACTATCAACAGCCTCATATCGGATGCTAAGCGACAGTATTTAAGGAAGAAGCAAAATTTTAAAAACCATATTTTCATTGTTGGTGCAATGGAAATAATACCCCTTTATGATGTGCCACACCTCTTAAAGGGTTTGAGGAACAATTTGTTAAATAAAGATTTAATGTTTGTTGATCCAACTTCAAAAGAAAAGGTAATTGTGAAATGGGAATATTTTAACATGCTTTATGAGGCTGACAAATGTTATTGTGAGCTCCGGTTGATGCACAAACTCACAGAGGAGCATGTGAAAAAATTAATAAAATGCGGGTCAAGCCAGCTGCACAACTATTTAGCCACAGCGTAGCTGTTGGAATAAAACATTTATCTATTAGGAAAGAAGTTCCAAAAGATATGGAAAAAATAATACCATTTATACAAATGATTGATAAGTTATTTGATAGCCTAAATGGTGGCACTTTTTATGTTAAAAATGGCAAACTTTATACTGGAGCTGTAAAAAAAAACTCTCCACAACACAAACTGTGGAATGAGGCAAAAAGTTTTTTTAATTCTGTACTCTATGTAGATAGAGTAAGCAAAATAGAAAAACGAGTTCCAACTGTAAATAATTGGATTAAAACTATAGAGGGATTTCTACTTTTATGGAAAACCTTAAATGAGAATTACTCCCAAGATTGTTTCCTGACTCGAAACTGCAATCAGGATCCTCTGGAAAATTTCTTTGGAAATGTCAGGAGTATGGGTGCACGCAATGTGTCGCCAAATTGTGTAGGGTTTGAGGGAGCATATAAAACATTGCTACTAAACAATTTTAGTGCTCACCATTCACCTCGTGCAAATTGTGAAGAGGACACAAATTCTTGCCTACAGTCACTGCAGTTTTTTTATTACTGAAAAAGAAAAAGTCCAGGAAGAACCTAGTAAATATAGAAATGTGCACATTGGTGACCCCCTTCAACTGTTTAGGATAGACGACACTGAAACTCCTGGCATCTTCCAGAGAAATTATGTTTGTGGATGGGCCCTAACAAAGGTATTAAAAGCTGTAAAAGGGTGCAAAAAATGTAAACTTTCTCTTTGTGGCAGTAAAAACGAACCAGGAAACGACTTCATAAAGTTAAGGGAGTACAACAAACAAAACTTGTCATCCATCTCAAAATTTGTCATTATCTTTTAGCCATATCCAATCTGTGGTATCCAATTTTTTAACACACGATGTGCACCTACCAGGTTTAAAAGAAAGAATTAAATCTCTTGTAGAAATCACATCTGACTTTTCGTATCACGATTGTAGTAAACATAGAGAAATGGTTATAAAATACTTTACAGATATCTCAACAAATGTGTTATTATATAGTTGGTGCAAAAGCGTAAATAGAATTCTGTCAGGTAAATACAATTACAACGGTGAAGACCAAATTAAATTAGCAGCCCTTTCATACTTCATGAAACATAAAACTAAACCAAAAAAGTAAATGGCCATAGTATTGATTTTATATTATTATAACTGTAATAGTTAATTGTGTAATTGTGGTAATTACGACAGCCGGGTATATTCCGAATTTTATTAATTAAGTATTGCCAAAAGCGGCGATTAAATTTAAATATCGCCTTGGCATTGTTAACCCTTAATTGGACTAAAGGAGAATACTTCCCACATCATTTTAAGTGTCTCTATGCCGTCAAAAGTTACATGAATCCCACAATATGTCAATTATTATACGAACAAACAATGTGTCTTCACCCTAACGTCGAAGTTGAAACGGAACGTAACAGAATTTTTTATCTGTGGGCAGTCAAAAAACCGGCTGTTTGTTTTCGTTGAGTTGTGAACTAAAAATTGTAAGGTCAGGTGGGGTAAGAGGGACACCGGGGGTAGAGCCCAATCAACACAGATTAGCTGAATAAGTTTTGCGTAAAAGCAATTCTTTTGACTATAAGCTGGATAAAGTTTTTGAATAACTTCTGTGTAAGCGCTTATACAGATGATATTCAAGCAATTTGGGCACAAAATATCTTGCTTCAATTTGGATAACATTTGATTAATAGTCACATAGCAGCTGAATAAATGTACAACACCCTGAATATCTTCTGCATAAATTCTGATTATTCTTTAGTCCAGAAATTATACATCTTCTAGGCAGTTGATAATTTGTGAGTTCAGATATTCAAATGATATTCAAAAATCCGATATCAAGGGAAGTTTTATAAAGAAATTATGCAAGTAAAAAAAATAAACATGTCTTTTTTCATCGTGACGCGAGATTATTTTGTGATACTTAGTTAAAAAAATTGTAATGGAGGTAACGATCGTCACGTCGTCTTCAAAAATTTGGTAAGTAAATTGTTTCATACATTTTAAATAAGTTTAAGGTGAATTATATAAACGCATGGCACTTTACTGTGAATTATCAATATGATTATTGTACATTTTTTGAGCGCCTTAAGATAAAGCTACAATTTAAAAGGTAAACAAATGTAAAATAATATTTAAATTAAATTATCTAATACTTTTTATCAAATTTCAGTCCCGGCAAATAATGAGAATAAAATTTTGTATAACCGCTAATGTTTGCTACTCACTAAACAAGTGTTTCATAAGATAAATGTTGAGGATTTTTATAAAAAGAGGTTATGTCGAACGTTAGTTAATGGAGGACGGCCAATTTGAATAAAAGTGTCAGTTTCGGTGATTATTTTGCATTTTTCTGCATAATGGTTCACATACGACTACATATCTAGAAATGATTTGGTTTAAAGTACAATAATTATACATTTCTCAGAAACATCTCATAAATTACATAATGCAGTATACTCTTATGCAGCTTGTTAGGGTTCTTTTTGAAGAACATAAATCTATGAATATTTGAGGTTGAGTTACATGTGACCTATACTAATGTAGGTAGGACCCACTATTAAGTATTTCAAGTTATCTACAGTAGGTACTACTATGAATGACGCATTGCGTTATATTTAGTTACACAATTGTTTATATTACCCACTAAAATATAAACATAAACATTCAGCAAAATGTAGGTAGTTGCAAACTAAAGCAGCCTCTACACGGTGGCCGTGTTTGCCGAACAGAAGAGGACGGCGCTATACTAAAAAAGAGATTGAATTATTTGCGTCTTTCTTTCTGGTATAGCGCCGTCCGGTTCGGCAAACACGGCTAACGTGTAGAGGCCGCTTTAAGTACCGCGCTTCCTTTCCCACCACAACGCTTCAAATGGGCGCTCGGCTTGCGATCAGTTTGCGCTCGGCCACACTCGCTGCGCTGTTGCTTTGCTCAGTCAATATTGTGGCAGTAAATGTAACGTGTAGCTTCCTTGTCGCGCTCGTGTTGTCAATAAGTAAGCTAGGTAGGTATGATAAGCAAGATACAATCGTAAACATCGAGATTTGTTTTTAGAAATTTATTTCGAGAGATTTTCGATCGAGATTTGTTTTGGAGAGATTGCATTTCAATGCATCTCAATGTTGGTAAGTTATATTTTTGAAGTGTTATAGAAAAATTATATATTTTTTCAGAAACATGTTCAAAATCGTTTCAACTCGTCGAAAAGGCCGGGTAGAATTATCTACAGTGCCCGCTTCTTGGGAGATAAAAGGAAAATTATACTGGCCAAAAAAAAATGCCGAGCTACTTTGCAAGAACCCTACTATCCTACCACAGCCGGACTGGAACACCTACAACTGTAGATTAAAACGCGATCATTTCAAAACTTTTGAAGAAGCTGAGGAAGAATTATCTCAAATGTTGAACAGAACAGATACGGATGATACCGATTGCGACCAACAACAAGGTCCACGCGTTACTACATCTTCTCGTATATCACAAAATAAAGATTTACAAATAAAGATTATTATATTAGGTATATATTTTTTTTTTTTATTGATTGATTATTATATTATATTATATAAATTATAAATAAAGATTAAAGATTGTCACACATATAACTCTCGTCAACTGCACCTACAGTTGTACCCGGTCTATTTGTTTGAATCACTAATCCTGATGGTGATGCACAATCGTCGTATACAGAACCCTCTTCAACTGTATTGGTATGACTCGCACTTGACCCGGGCCTATTTGTATCAGTTGTCAAACTCTTTTCTATTACTGCACAGATGTTATTTTTTATCTTTAAATACTCTCGTGAACACTTTCTTCTTATTCCTCCCGTTCTCTTTCTTTTTTTCCATGAATCATTTACGCTTTTGTTATTATTTTTCTGAGGAGGCATATATGTTGTTGATGCAGCACTTATCAAGTTTTGATACAAAATGGTGAAATATCTGGATATAAACATAGATATCTTCGACTAATCAGTTATTTGCTGCTTAAGATACTCACATTTGTAACTGATATTGTTTTAAGCTGAACATAAAGACAATTGTTCGCTTATAGCGCTATAAGTTAGGTAAAACAAGCAGTTTATTTTCAATTATGCAGAAGTTTGCTGTGTAAAGAAGAAAAAATCTAAAGTATTCAGCTTCTGAATAAATTAGTACCATTTCGTACACTATGCAGCGTAAAGAAAATATTTCGTCTAATATTCAGCGTTTTGCTGTTTAACCGCTTTGTTTAAATATGTTATACAGGACAATGCAAAAACTTCAGCTACTGTGCAGCTAATAGCTGTTTCAATTACTTTTATTTGAATATCGCTTGTTTAGCAGATTCTACTCTTGATTACTATTCAGCTTGAAGAAATACCGCGAACTTTATACAGAATTTAGTAAGCTTACAACATTATTTAAATTTAAGAACTCTCTTATTCAAAATAAAGCCATAACGTCAGCTGTAATACAAAAGTAATAAAGCTTGACACTGCTTATTGTCGTATATTTTCGCTACTATCTGGCTTATGTGTTGGCTGGGAGGGACTAGGGACCATAACTAGTAAACCGAAGCGTTTATGACTATGAACTTTCCGTCAATAAAACAGTGAAGGCGAAACAGTTTGAACGGTTTTCATTAGATGTCGCTACGTGACTCAGAAGCCACAAAAAATGAAGACACGTTTGACAGTTGTGAATTTGACGAGCACAAAGTTGGCACGTTTTTTTGCGAACCAATATTTTGGTGAAAAAAGAGTGCTGGAAATATTTTAAATGTAATGATAAGCGGAGAAAACTGTAAGTATTTCTTATTATTAATCATTTTAGTTTAAAAACAACTAATAATATGAGTTTCTTTCGTTTGAAAATCCTTACATCCAAAAACAATAGCTGGGGTAAGAGGCTCACTATTCACGGTGAAAGAGGAACATATGTTTCTCTTCCCCCGTGTCAGTGGTGACCAACATTTTAAATACTGTATGGTGGTAGATAAAATGAAAAGAATTGACTGATTGTTCTGTACCTACTACAATTTTAAATTATACCTAAACTAGAAACTTCCCGCGACTTCATCCGCGTGTAACTTAACTTTCCCGTAAATTGCCGTTTTATCGTATAATTTATAGACTGTGTTACCCAGGGACAATGCAGCATTCTATGTGTTAAAGATTTTTTAAATTGGGCTTGTATTTTTGAGTTAAATCATATCACAAACAAATAAAAAATCAAATATTTTCTTTTTATTATAATAAAATTGTTTAGACAAATAAAGTTTCATGAGTTTTGTATACGTCCCTTTCTTTTTAATTGTAATATTTTGTTGTTGTTTGACTGTTGCAGGAATGATATATGATAAAACATGCCGCGAAAATATATAAGAAAATCTGATAGAAGCAGGATAATGATAAATTAAGTGAGGCTGTTAATGCAGTAAAAAATGGAACAATATCTGCATACGCCGCAACTTTATAATATACATCATTACAAATATCATTTAAGTATATTTTTCTTAAATATAAAATGAGGCGCTGTAGGTACGCCAATTTAATTGATTCAAGTGCCTTGCTTCAAAAATAATTTCACATATTTTAAAACAATTTCGGTGTTATTTTTTAATAGTTTTGGTGTTTTTTTTATAATAGTTTTGGTGTTTTTTTTTGATGAATTAAAAGACTGATTCGCTATGTTGATCTCGTTACATAGTGCCATTGTTATTTTTAAAGAGTAACTAACTAGGGAAAACTAGTTAGGGAGAGACTGTTTATTATTAGGTACTGTTTGTATGATTAAATAAATATAGAATTATTCCTTGTCGACTTCTTTTTAGTTTGCCACCCCTGATTGAACCTGTAGGTCCCTCTTACCCCGAATTGATTTATTCTTCTTTTTCATTCCAAATGATACCTTATTTCATCGCCATTAAAATCCAATATTGACCGAAGCAGTTCTAACTACAAATTCACAAACATTTAGCAACGAATATTTTAATTCAAACTACAATCTTAAGAAATACAATGACTGTCCCTCTTACCCCGTCTAAGGGGGAAGAGGAACGTTTGTTTAATCTTGACATTTACGTCAATATCGTCGTAAGAAATGTTATTAGCGTAATGACATTTAGCCCACGGGAAGCTAATACATAAAGGCAAGTTTTGTGTATTTCAAAGATCTAAAAAGACTTTAGCTGTTCTTCCTAGCAGTCAAAATATTTTACTGAAAATAAAGTATGTCCCTCTTACCCCACCTGACCTTAGTGCAAATACAAAAAAAAATTATAATGTCGCGGAAAAATGTGGTAAGTTTATTTTATTTAATATTATTTGTAGGTTTTGAGTTGTTTTATGGATATCAATGTTATTTTTTGTGATTGTTTCAATATCAGTGTAATTATTGTGCTTCAAAACTTGTGGGAATTATAATACTTTAGACCACAACTGACTCTAATTTTAGCTAATACGAAAATATACAACTAACATAATTATGTGTTTCAGAGAAAAATACTAGATCTCTCAAAGGGAGAAAATGTGGAAAGGGCACTGTCAATATTGATGTCTTCAGAAGACGACGAATCTGACCATCTTAGTGAAGATGAACATCCCATAGTAGATGATGTATCACATATGAATACAATGTTAGACCAAATTCAAAAATCATTTTCTCAAGACGACTTGATTGCTATTTTGAGTGGTAAGTAGATATTTATTGAACAATTAGGTAAGAATAGAATTTTTTCAGTGCTTAGTTTTATAGTACCTTTATTTTTCCAGGTGAAATAAATACAGACGCAGCTGAAACTGTGCAATATGCAGATGAACAAGTACTTGTCAACAGGCCTGAATGTACCCCACGTGATTACTTTCCTGATGGAATGCCTGTTTCCAGTGCAAGCTTTCAAATAGTTATTCAGCCTCTTGATGAACAGTTTTCTACCAGGAGCTTAGATATAGATACTGTATTTCAACAAAATCTTCTGAATGAAGATTTTGTTGAAATAAAATTAAAATTGAAAAAAAATCTTCTTCTTCTTCAAAATATTCTTGTTCCATATGTTTGGTATCCTTAAGCGCTGCTCCATGCTTTGAGAATTATCATTCTACACCAGCACTCTCCAACATGTAGATTATTTCCCACATAGAGCTCCCTTCATTTAGCCCTACACTTGCAGTAGGAGTATATTTCCCACGTTGTTTTTTTATTTAAATAATAAAAAAAAATAAAAACAAAAAAATGAATTTTAATCTTATTCCTAAATAAAAAATTCCCACTAGGTTTATAAAACCGAGTAGAACGCACACACGCCATGCCCCATTAAGGGTTAATAAATAATTGTAATTCAATTTTTATGTTACGAGATGTTAAGTAAATGGTAGAAATAATAACAACATTCGGAATATACCCGGCTATCGTAATTACCAAGTGACTGATGTATCTAAATGAAAGCTAATTATAAGATTAAAAGAATATGTTATAATGATTTGGTTTTATTATTTTAATCATTTGCTTACAGGCGGTCGTACACCAGCAGCCCTATTTGCATTTAGTTGTTCTTGATAGTATTTATTTTCATTGTTAAATGCAATCTGGGCTGCGGTGTAAAGGTCGCCTTCGCAGTACACTAAATTTAAATAAAGCTATGGAGATCAGTGTAACAAACCAGATATGCCAGAAGATATTCTTCAAAAAATGAAGGACAGTTTTATCCTTTCTTTAAAAAAAAGTCACGAAGAACGAAGTTTGATAGAAAAAAAACGATTCTTCAAAAAGATAGTAGTGAGTGGATGGAACTTCGGAGGTCGCTGCTGACAGCCTCCAATTTTGGCCGCGTTATAAAGAAAAGACCAAATACTGGATGCGCCAATTTGGTAAAAGACATTTTATATAAAAAAAAATATGGATCACATTCCCTCAATCAAACATGGTCAGCAAAATGAAAAAATAGCCATACTACAACTGTAAAAACAAGAGAATATTACAATTGCGCCTTGTGGGTTGTTTATAGACGCAGAGTTGCCTTATCTTGGAGCGACTCCTGATGGTATCTGTGGCGAAGATGCCATAATTGAAATTAAATGCCCAATCACTGCATACAAGGTGGGCATGAATGAGGCTATCAGCAAAAAAAAAGTAAATTTTTGGGTAAAAGATAAAGAAGGGTGCCTAAAAATAAACACAAATCACAACTGGTATTATCAAATTCAGGGCCAGCTCCATATTACAAGACGTAAGAAATGCTTGTTTGCAGTATGGTCTGGAGAAGAAGTTAAATTAAAGATTGAATTCATTGAAAAAGATGACCTATTTTGGGAACAGAAAATGAAACAAAAATTACAATCATTTTATTTAACACACCTACTCCCTGAAATAGTAGACCCGAGATTCACACGGAACCTGCCTATGAGAGACAATATTAAGGTGCATGAAATAGTCCTTCAGGCACCAATCGATCATCCCACATGTTCCAGATACCTCAGTAATACAGACTTGTAAATATTAAATCCTATCATCGAAAAACCTATGTACAGACGCCAGCACATCAAGCTACTACAATCTGTCAAATTTCTTTAATAGATTTTCAACTTTATCGCTAAAGCATTAAGGTTCAAGGTTGATTGGGAAAATTTGACAGTTTCGGGTAGCTTGACCTGCTGGCGTCTGTACATTCAGTCTAAAAAGTATCGGGAATAAAAGTAGTGGGTCTGTTTATAATGTATCTAAGTTACAATAGCCTAATGTCAACTTGCTCATCACCTTATACAAAATATTTCTTTTCCCGATGCAGGGACGTTAATTGTTGAGGAGTTCTCCTGGTATTCCACCATCAGCTCCATTTCACCATTCGCATTGTGACGAGCATAAATTGCTTAGCAACCATATTAAAGTAATCGAATCGCAACCCGTGAAATACTTATTATTGAGTAGTTCCAATAGCTATCTGTGGTCTTCATCATCAGTTCCACTTTACCAAATGTTGCTTTCCGAGAGCAAATGCACAAGTTACTATTAAAAATACCCAAATCACTATAGGTGTGCCTATAATATTTGAAGAGTTTCTTCGATTTCTGCAGGATCCCATCATCAGATCCTGACCTGATGACAATGGGACCACCTGGAAAGTATACCCTTTTAAACAAACACATAATTTTTGAAATCGGTCTAGCCGTCTTTGAGTAATCGGGGAACATGATACTAAAAAAAACCGACGAACTGAGAACCTCCTCCTTTTTTTGAAGTCGGTTAAATAAGCAAATATAATATATAATATTGAAAATTTTGTTAATATACCTAGTTTGAGATTTTATTTTCCTTACATTTGTTTACTTACTTGCTTACATTTATTTCCTTATATATATTGTTTTTGAATTCAGTGTAATTATAATGTCTTAAAATAATTAAAAATAAAAAGATTAAAATATACATTCGTATCTTTTAATCGCCTTGTCTTATTTGTTTCTAGCTCTTCATACAGAACAATAAATATAAAAGAGCGCCATCTGTTGGTTCATTGTTAATTATTATTGACTTCGTCACACTGTTCCTTACTTGGTAGTTCGCTGTATCACCGCCCTTTAAGAATGGCGCTAGGATATATATCCGCCGCTCAATAGCGGTGGTCAGCGTCTTAAATGCTTATACCTTTTTCCGATTAAGTCGTATTAATAAGTGTAATACTTCTTTGGAAAGTGTATTTAACGAAGTATCATGTAATTAAGATTATATTATATTTTGATCAAACGAGTAGAACATTTTTTGAAAACAAATGCATGTAATTTTATGACGTGACAACGTCTTATAATTCGATGGAGCCGGCTGCAAGCACGAAAAAACATGACTCATACGGCGTTACCTCGTCGCACGAAAAAACATGACTCATGCGGCGTTACCTCGCTCTGAGACGTTACATTTAAGGCTTGAAGTGCAAGCGAGAGCGCGAAACGAGCGACAAAGAGGCACAACCGGCCTCCGCGTTCGGCAGCGTTCGACATCTGTCTCTCTCCTACTTGAGTGAGCGATGCGTCCGCGTGGACAGCTGCTATACAATAATACATTTACATGTTTTCGTCAAGTATGTGTGTATCAGTAAGTGAAAAGTGAAAGTGGTGTCAATTGTTTATAGCAACGATAATTGCGGTGATAAAGGTTAAAATTGACATAATTGTATTTATCCTCCTGAGTCCCTGTGGTCATTATAACGGACAAATTATCGTATGTCATAAAGTCCTGACATTTTGTAATAGTCACCTTTTATAATAACCGAACGTCCTTCCTAACACACATATTAGTTTTTCGATTCAAAATCGCCACTGCTGCGCGTGGTTTTGTCAGCCAATGAGAATTCAGATTGTATATTGTTCCTCTATCCAATGAGCCAATGACAACATTGACAATCGTTCATTTTACCGGCGTGCGTCGTTAAAAATGGAAGGCCGCCGGGGTAGAGGTAAGTTAATCTTTGTTTTTCTTGCTGATCTTTAATTCTATTTGGCTTCCTGTTACGTTTTTATATTGCAATGATGTTGTATTTTATAGTTTTCTGTTTTTTATAAAAAATCTGTAAGATTTTGTGTATATTAGGCCGCTAATAAAATTGTCCTTTTAAACGGAATCTCGGTTTTTACTATATTTATAGCTTGACAGTTTTTGTTCGTTTTGTAGTACTCTAGGCTTTTATAGATATGATTCAATACTACTTTCCTATTTCACATTTTATAGTTGCCACCCTTTTTAGGTTATTTATATTTCGAGGTAAATTATAATAAATGAAAATGTGTTTTATTATTTATTTTAGATTTGTCGGAAAGCCAATTGATCGACATTGTGAATCAATCAGATTTTGAGGACATATCAGATGACGAGGCTGATTTTGCTGACTGTGATGGTGACGTTGAAATCCATCACACTTCTTCTGAATCGGAAAATGACACACCAAGCATTCATTTCACGGAATCAGTTCCAAGAGGAGTTCGGACGAGAGGAGGAGTTCGGACGAGAGGAGGAGTCCGTGTTAGAGGAAGTAGAGGACGTTCACGTGGTGTACGTACTCGTGGTGGCAGTAGTGCTCGTCTTCAAGAACCTGAAGAAGGAAGTGACTGGAGAAGGAGTGATTTTGCCATATCAACACCCCAACTACAAGAGCCGTCTTATCTACCACAAAATGTAAGTTCTGATAACCTATTTGATTATTTCAAAGACTATATTGATGACGCAATAATAGAAACTATTGTTGAAAAATCAAACCAAACTTCCATAGAAAGGACTGGAAGAAGTCTTAATTTGTCCAAGGCAGAATGCAAAATATATTTCGGGATTACAATGATGATGTCATGTATTCCATTCTCGCAAATAAGGCTGTATTGGAATCGTCAATATGCACTGCCAATAATTACACAAGCCATGAGTCGTGACCGATATTTTTTTTGAGAAACTCTATTAAAGTTGTATTCGATAATGATGTTAGTCCGGAAATGAGAAAAGAAGATAAACTGTGGAAAGTGCGACCTCTTTTTGACCGGGTTCTACAAGGTTGTCGTAAACAATTAAGGCAACAAACAATTTCAATAGACGAAATGATAATTCCCTTTACTGGGGCATGTCCAATCAGGCAGTATTGTCCTGGGAAGCCAAATCCAACAGGAATAAAGGCTTTCGTCCTCGCAAATCCAAATGGTCTTGTTTGCGACATGATAATATACCAAGGTAAAGATACCATTATCAATGAAAATGAGAATCAATTTCATCTGGGTGAAAAGATTGTATTGAAACTCACAGAATCTTTGGTCCCAGGTCATTTATTATATTTTGACCGCTATTTTACAACTATTAGATTGGCAAATGAACTGGATAACAGGGGCTTTAAATGTACCGGGACACTAATGAAGAATAGAATACCAGTGGAGGTGAAGGAAAAAATTACCGATGATAAGACTTTAGCAAGGAGAGGAAGAGGAAGCCACGATATTCTCGTAGGAAGTGATGGTAAAATTGCCATAACCAAATGGATGGATAACAAATCAGTGATAATGCTTTCAACGATTCATGCTGCTGAAAACATCGACTTTTGTAGAAGATATAATAGGCAATCAAGGGCTTATATAGAGGTGTCACGTCCAGAAGTCATCAAAGAATACAACTGCAACATGGGGGGTGTGGACTTAGTCGACAGATTATTGGCAGTTTGTCCAGCAAGAACGCGAACAAGATATTGGACTGTCAGATTCATTTCTCATTTCATGGATCTTGCAATTACAAATTCTTGGATTAAGTACAAACAAGAGCCATTACAGAAAGGTATAATAACTCACAAAATATTGCAACTACGCGAATTTAAGAGGCAAATTGCTGAAAAGCTAATTGATGATAATGTTTACAGAGATTCGTCACTTAATGATAATGGTATTCCAGAAACACAAAGAAATGTAAAACTCAGGCGACCGCCGTTAGTACCACTGCCATCAAAGGCAAGAAGAAAGCACGGAATCGACCATTTACCAGATATGTCTACTGTTCAGAATCGTTGTAGGAATCAAGGTTGTACCAAAAAGACATCGATTAAATGTATTGGTTGTAACATATTGTGCACGACACCATAAGGTATACTCGCTCTGAAGTACCAATAGTAAATAATTATCTCCTTATGTATTAGGTGTAACGACCATAACTTCAGTCATTCATTATGTATTTAAATAACAGTGTTTCATGTCTAACTATATTAATTAAGTTGTCTTTCGTTGCGATATTTCTCTCATAAGATAGTCGATAATATGTTGTACATTCCAGCCGCTAGAGGCGCCACTTGTACCATGTTCAAATATTTAAGCTTAAGTACTAAGGAACTTTACCTCAACGAAGACCATTTCTGTATTTTAATTATTTTAAGGTGTTAATTAAGGTTTTTGAGGCTGATTCTTATGTAAATAATAAAGACAAACTATATCTAGGGTTAGATACTTAAGAAAATATTGTAAGGGGTGTCCTACCACGGAAAACACGCTAATTAAGTTCCCCATACAAAAGTCACCTGCGCCCTGATTGGTCAAGGGGCGGGGCATCAAAACGAACTAAAGGGGTCTGATTAGTCAGGCACTACAGAATTCAACTATAAAAAGGGTGCATTTTCCGTGGTCAGGCACTCCAAATCCAGCAGTACTACGAAGAACAAGAAAAATAAATACGAAGAAAGAAATAGTAAAAAGTGTTTTTATTATCAAGAGCATGCAAGAAAACCAGGGCATCCATTCCCGCAAAATCAGTCCGTTCCAGTCCATCGGTGTACAGTCTCAGCCCCAGTAAAAACTTCCTCGCCGCCCGCTTTTAACCCCCGTCAAAAACTTCGTGTTAATAAACCAGCTACTGAGCGGTCCCGAACACATATCTTTATGTTTGACAACAAAAAGGAACTGCTTTAAAATCTTTCATAGCAGAGATTAATCCTTTAATGATCGGTTTTATATAAAGTATGTGATCTCATAGTATATTGTGGAACTTACTTGTTAATTACGCTAAAATATTTTATGTCTAGTTAGGCAAGCTGACTGATTTTTGCAACAGAATGCTGTGATTAGTGTTGGTAGTATTTTTGAATTTTTTAATACCTACTAGAAACATTTAATGATAATTATCATTAATATTTTGATTTTTATCTTGTTCTTACAACTTATTATTAATTATTTAGAAAGAATTTTTACTTTTTGTTTTTTATTTTGTTAAAAAGTTAAGATTTTTTTGTTCTTTGATTTTGATTCATAACTGATTTTGCTCAATTTATTTTGAAAAAAGAGAATTCCTGAAAGTTATTTTTATTTTACGATATTATCTCATTTATTGAAACTAAGTTCAAGTTAATTTGATAGAAATATAATTTGTTTTTTATAGTTATATAAAACTGCAGATTTTTTTATAAAATTGGAAATGTGTTTTACTAAGATACATATTCTACTAGTATACCCGAAATCTTATTATACCCGAAAGTCCAATATAGCGAACAATTTCCAGTTACTATGTTTATCTATGGTGACCGGAAGTCCTTTTTATTGGATAATTGGTACGTCAACGCTAAATATTTAAAAAAAAAGAAAAAAAATATTTAAGACATTTGTTCAGGTAAAATTCGTTTTATGCAATGGTAGCCCTGTAGTTTTCAAATGAAATCTCAGGACTTGGGGTGTTCTTCCATTTTGTCTGTCCTAAAGGACACCCGATCTTTTCGACATCTTTGAAAATAAATATGGCGGACTCAGGAGGATAGGCGTACAAATAAATGTAACTTGATCAATTCAATTGTGATTTCCCTTTACCTGCTTCTCTATATCCATACAAAATATCAATCAAAAAAATAAAATTAAAATTTTCTTTTGAAAAATGCAACCATTCCATCAGTATTTTCTTATGACGTTGTCGTTGTCAGAATACCAGCGTGTCGGCTTTTTTTTTTTTTTAAATGTCGCAGCATCATGCTGAGATAGGAGCCTTTTGGCCTCGTATAGGAATTTGTTTCCTTTTTCTTTTGTTACTTTTTGTTTTTATATAGTTTGGTTTTTTATTTTATAATTTAGTTTGTGCACTTCTTGTGCGAGTCGCAATAAACACTTTTTCTTTCTTTCTTTTCTTTCTTTCACGTTCAACTATCGTCAGTAAACCGACTTTACAGACAACCGATATTTTTTTTTTTGTTAAAACGTATGTGTCCTTAAAACCTTATTTTAGTACAGTGTTACATTCTACTGCTACAATTTTTACAAATATGTTGAAGCATTAAATGAGCTTACCACTGTTATCAATATTTATAATCAACGTATCAGATTTATGTAGAAAAAAAATATTTAGTCTGGGCGAAAAACTTCCGGTCCGTCAACAAATGTGTCTCAGCTTTGGATGCTTGTAAATAATAAATATTGTACTACGCAATCTGGTTTTATTTATTTTATATGCTAAGAATAATCACATCATGCATTTTAAACATTAAAACGTAGGTATAGGTCATCACTTGTTTTTTTTTTTTTCTATAGCCATTTACTTGGAAATCTAAGAAATAAAATCTCTTTGCTCACATTTACAACCAATTTCATAAATGAATACAATCCAAATTCTAACGAAATACACACTATCTTAAAGCCCTGTTCCTTACCATAACAAAAAACATTCAGGTGTAAGCACCATTCAAAGAAACTCAAGTCGTAAATCAGCTTTGTTTACATTATGCGGGCGGCCAACCGACCGCCCGCTGTGATGACGCATCTGACTGACGTTCAGGTCACTTGAGTTTTTTTCGCGCGCTAATTCGCGTGAGCGGATAAGTAAATATTATTTTATAACACTAAACAAGCAAATTAAAATTTTGCCTCCGCATTTTGTGAACAGTCCCCTTGTCCACAGATCAAAGAATATAAGTACAGATACCCAATTTCATAGAGCAAAAGCGTGCCGTCCTAATAGTAGTTCTATAGTAGGCAATTCTGTAGGCAATTTTAGTCCAGTAGTTACACCAATAGATGCAGTATCTGAGCTACCACGGCTATGACGCTGTCAGCCTACCATGGTTTTAGTAATATATTGAGATATCACCAGATGGCATTGATTTCCCGGGCAACAAACAGAAGCGCGACGCTCAGGGCCTTTTTTGTTTTTAATATAAAAGTAGTATTTTTGAGACACTATTACGCATCACACAAGAATATACAAAAAAGAAACACTTATCTATTTTTGGTGCATCTGTCGTTTATTAATAAATATGTAGGTACAGATTCCCTAAATAAGTTTTATCAAAAATACAGGGTCCCATTAAAATAGATGGACAAATTTTAACACAGCGCTCAGTACGTCTAAACAAAGATATCCAAGCAAAAACAACACTGATTAAAGTAATTTTATTTTGACCAAAAATAATAAATTGCCGGCACACTAGAATAAACACATCCATTATGAGTAGGTACTTGCAGTCGCGGCACACCGCGCGCGTGCTCGTAAGTAGGTACCCAGTGAGTTCTGTTAACAAAATTCTGTATTTAACCATAGTAACTTGCGCGCAGTGGAGACAGTGTAGTGTTAAGATTATTTTTTAATTTATTTTTCTTGTAAGTATCTAATGCGTTTTTCTTATATATTTTTTTACCATTGTTCTTATTTTGGTGGTCTGAATGATTTCTAAAAGTTTGTCCATCTATTTTAATGGGACCTTAAGCTAAAAAGTTGCCCAGACAGATTTCTTAGACAAGTTGCCCAGTTTACAGAGTAGTGACCATATATTAAAATATTGTATCAAAATAACTCTTCAATCATGCAATTTTATTGCATTATCACAATTTCCTTAAAATAAAATCGAAGTCTTAATTATCTCTATCTTACTATTATTTCTTTTTCTTTGTGGCAAAATGTGGATGTACTATAAGAGCACCTCTGCCCAACCTTTTCCCAAGTATGTTGGGGTCGGCTTCCAGTCTAACCGTATGCAACTGAATGCGAATGTGATGTTATGTTAAACATATTGTCTATTGTATTATTATATAATATATCTTTATTTTATTACGATGGCAGGAAAGACACCAGGGGAAAGAGCTGAAGAATCTATTGAAAGGCCAAGAGTTAAAGAAGCTTACGGAGAAATTTGAGAAGGCCAAAAAATATATTGTAGATAAGTCTCCCCCCCCACTTGGACTAAAAGCTACAATAGCTGAAACGATTCACATTGGTACAATCTGGAGAGAGATCCAGAGATTTCACTCCAGTTGTCTAAGTGCAAGCCTGAAGACCTTGATAGGTTCATTCTCCAGATTCTAACAAAGATAATAGAGCAAAGAATGGCTAAAATTGCAGTGAGGAAGGAAATGGTAGAGAGTACTGATATTAGAGAGGAAATGATTACCACCTACACAGGATCAGTTAATGACATTGACATTGTGTGACCTTAGCAACATAAAAAAACAACTGTTAATAATAAAAATATAATAATATACGATAATAAACAAAGAGAGGAAGTAATAACACTGTTTTGAGTTTTTCTGTTATTTTCTTCTTGTCTGTTATAAGTGTGTACCTAAATGGTTAAATAAATAAATAATATTTAAAAAGTGGTCAAAAGTTTTTATCACAGAGTACGTTTTTTAGATAGGTTTTTATAATAGCTAGTGCTCTCCGTGAAGCTGTGTTAACAGATTGTCCAGTGGTGATTACATCTTGCCAGGACTCCTGTGCGTTCGTGAGTAATAAGCAAATTACTTTCAAAATATTTTAATAACAACTGCATTGTGGCTCCGTCCCTGAACTGGCCTTGCGCACCATTTATTCCACACTAAAGCATCCAACACAAATATAGGAGTAAACTCACCTCTCAATAGGCTCAGTCGTGAGATGAATTCTTATATAAAATCCTCTCCAGATGTTGACATACATCATGACTCAATAACACACTATAAGACCCAAATTTTGATGTCCCTGAGCATGCAACTAACACAATCTAAAGATTGATTTTATTGTATTATTATGTAGGTATTTCTTGTGAACCTCTGCAATCTTATAACTTATGTATTTTTTATATTTCTGTTTATATAGTTGTTACCACTTAATTTTTATGCATTTCGTTTTTACCTTAGGCTATCACTGTATTTGAGAATGTTGGTTCACCTATTATTGGCAACTGTATAAGCCTTCAACTATTATCTACTGTTATTTGATATTTTGTATACAGAAGCTGTTGGTGTACCTTTATGAATAAATAAAAATAAAATATTTTTCAAAGTTAAAATAATATAAATTATGGAACACGTTTTTTTGTGTGGTTTCCGTCATTATTTTTAATAATAAAAATTAATAGGAAAAACTAATATCATCTTGCAAGTTATCGTCACTGTCGCTATCAGCGTAATTTCTAATAAAATTCTTTCTATGATCAATAATCTCCGATTCTTCGTCCGAAGAAACATCAATGCTGTCTATGTCATAGACTATCCATTTTGTTAATACGTTATGCCTTGTTAGCGTTAGCCAATTTGTTGCCATCATTTTCAATAATTTGACTTGTATGTACTGCCCTTTATTGCAGTGAAAACTTTTCTTTAGGTCTACCACGCCATATAATTCGATATCAAATACGTAATTGATATTGTTAGCATCTGCAGAAAACTTCATATACCTCTCTTGAATATTAAGATCATAATCGTCAACTATCAATTTTATTTTCATTGTGACTGTATTTTTATTTTGACGCCACTGTACTTGTGGTGTGCTGACGTGATCAATATCAGCACTTACATTAACTTTAGGACTTATTTTTGATGGCTGCACAGAACTTTCAATTGGCGAAGCTAAAACTTCTTCATTCCATTCTGTATCTGGGAGTTCTTTAATTGAAACTACCTGGGATATAGGTATCGAAAATATTTTACCGGACTCATCAGCTATTAAATCGAATTCATCAAAACTGTTATCAGAATCGACCAGAGGCATGCTATGGCAATCGTTTGAATTATTACTTGGAGTAAAATGAATCTGTTTATTCTTATCATCAACTAGAAACGATCTATCTATCTTGTTAACTGTCTCAATAGGCTCATCATCTATGTCTGAATCGGAGGATTCCGCCGATTTTCTTTCGAATCCTAAATCATCTAACAGCTCAATCTCATCATTTTCGTCTGCTAAATTCCTATCCACCATCATCTGATTAATAATAACATCTTCTGCTGAATACGTATCAATTAAAACTACACCATACTTGTGTCCTTCAGTAAATTCAGCTTTTTCTTTAGTGAAATATTTAGTAAATAGCTGTTTATGTTTATCAACGGAGTCGAAACATGAATCTACAAAGAAATTTGTGCTGAAATCAGTCCAATTATTCCCGAGAGGTTGTATACCTACTAGTCTACATTCAATAGCTTGGAAAGGTAATTGGGTAATAATTTTTTCTGTTATTGGGTAGATTTTCTTTATGGACACATCTCTCCATTCTCCTTGGTCTACAAAGAAACATTTAACCTTACCATTGTTAACGCTACTATCAATTCTAGCTCTTTCACATGTATCATCGTCAGGAAATTCCGCTAGAACAATGTCTCCTGCGTTTATGCTTTCAATAGGTTCAGGGTTCTCGTTCACGTATTTTATTATATCATGGATCAACGTGGTCAAACACTCCTCGAATTTGATGGGCCGCACAAAGAATTGCCATGGATTTTCAGCGTACATAAAGAATACTGACGAAAATTCACCGCTTTCGAGATGTGCCCATCTACCTTTAGGCAATGCTTTTACAGGGCTAGCAACTTCAATACGTTCTACTTTTTCTTTGGGAATGTCACTATTGTAATCACAGGCTTTTCTTAAATTATCAATATGATCAGGGTTTGGTATTGCATGAAGGTCTAACAGTTCCTTTCTGAAATCGCATTTCACTACCACTTCTTCTAACGAAGACAAATCCTGACAAGCCTCTAATGTGTCTACGAATATATTATTACCAACAACCATTGTTATTTGACCTCTCATGTAAAGCTCGTCGTTTTCATCAGTGATTCGTTTTAACTGGTTTTCAGCTAACTTTGAGAAAGTTACATCTTTGTCTTGGGGCATAAGATTAGCCAAAATGACTGTGACGACATGAGTTTCAATATTCTTTAAATCGTCCGGCAAATAGTATAGGCATGTATCGCGTGCCGTCTCGTATCTCTCTTCGTCTATAAGTTTGATCAGTAAGTGAGTAGGTCGATTTTTCTCATAAGCTAGTACTTTGGCCACTTGACAGCGAACGAATAAATTCTGCTTTAAAGTAACCGCACAGACGTCACCTACTTTGGGTACACCGTGAAGCTTTCGATTCACTTCTTTACTAAAATACATTCCCATTTTAATAGAAAGCAAGCTGTAAGTTTGTGGGTATTTTGTAATATTGCTTTTAATGGAACACGATGATATCCTAGCGGAATAATTTACTGCTGAATGATAGTGCAATATACGGAAGGTGATTATACCTTCTTTTGGCAGCCAAGGCTTGGGAGAGTCAAATTCTTTGAATATGGCGTGTCTTTCGACGCAATTCCAATAGTCCGGGCATTTACCGAGAGTCAAAAGCCTTCTACATATCGGCACTAAGTTCTGAGCTTTCTTCAGATATTTTTCAGTCAAAACGCTTGAGCTAATTTCATCTAAGAACGGTGGCACATCCATTGTGCATCTTTTAATGAAATGAAGGATCTTTGGCAGTTGTTCAATGTTGTTATCATCAAACAAAATCTTAATTTTGATGTTAGGTTCGTCACCCTTGAAAATAGACGGATAGTTATCGATGAGTACTGCAAATCGTTTGCAGAACATTGAGAATAGTTCCGGCAAGGAATAATGAACTAAATAATGAGCATCCGTAACATTCAAATGGGTCAAATTGCCGTCGCAGCACACCAAAATTGGCCCTAACACGGGCTCTTCATAATCTTTGAGGGTTTTGTCTAAATTGTACAATTCTTGCACCGTCATTGTGCTATCGCAAGAGAACACGACATATTCCAATTTAGTCAAAGCTTTTTCTATGAGTTTTACTTCCTCATCAGCCCTACAAACTATCACAGTCTTTTTGGACTTATCAATACCTTGGAAAAAGTTTATAACCGTGGCTAACTTATTTTCTTGGGCAACAAACTCGACTGAAGTTGCAGCTTTGGCATATAGGACGCATTCTTCGAAAGCACTGATACATACGACAGAATCAGGTGCTTTCCTAACTAGAGACGACATGAAGTCACACCATACCCTAGACACTATAATATACTGCACTTTCCATTCTTTATGGGCGCGATTTTTGACTATATCCATCACTTTCAGAAGGCAAAACTTAAGTTCTTTGGGATATATAGTTGAAATACGTTCACAGTCATCTATTACGAAAGTGGTTAAATTACGGAAATCAAGACTGAAATCTTCCTGAATGAGACGGACTAGCATGGCAGGGGTGCAAATAAGAAGATCACAGCCGTTCAGAAGCGACGTTGTAATGTGCATGTCACTCATGCCAGCGTAGCAGGCGAAAATTTTCGCGCTGTGTAAAAACATTTTGCATTGAGATTCAACTGAGGCTACAGAATGAGATGTTGCACAAACTATGATGCAGCTCAGACCTAATTTGTCTTGCGTATTTTTAAAATCATACACTAAACGGCATACTGCTGGCAAGTATCCCATAGTATTACCGCTGTAGTATGGACCTATGAGAAAGAAGCTATGGCCCCGGAGAATTGTAGGCCATGACACGGTTTGAGGCCTCATCGGCTTCTGTACACCCATATTTCTTAGTACTACATGAATATCTTTCCCAAATGGAATGTCTCTCATGTTGCTAACTGGTTCTATGCGGTTATCTTTTTTGCAATGGACCATTAGTACGGGGCTAACTAGCTTGTCAACAAAAATGGATATGGTACCATCCACATTCTTGAATGGGTTAACATTACTTCTCTTTACATCAAAAGTATCAGTTTCCAGTTCCTGGTTAACATCTTTTTTAATTCTATTGATATGTAAACCTAATTTTTCTTCCAATCCTGTTACACTTTCTACATCCGAGTCTAAGTCACACTTGGAGCTATCTTTGTCAGAAATCGAAGAAGAAACACTATAATTTATCCTCAACTGTTTTTCCTCAAGATATTTTATTTTACGTTTTATAGCACTTAGTGCTTCACCCTTATTACTATGCTTTTTAGAAACTGAATTATTTTGTATAGTATTAATAGATTTGATTCGCTTCAGTAAGTCTACATTAGATATTTTTAAGTTTACCTCGGAATCTGTGTTTGCGTACACATCTTGATTTTTCTTTGCTTCATATTCTGGTTCAGGTTTTCTTTTTTCTTGTATGACAGGTTCTTCTTTTTCTTCCTGGGTTGTCTGTGGTTTTATGGTGAACTTGTTCGCTGTAAGTCCCGCTGGACCAAACGCGACTGTGTTCACCTCGGCAGTCTTGCGTGATTTTATACCTAAAATAATGAGATTATACAGTGCAGACATTCGAGGAAAATTTAAGTAATTTAACTTATTTATTTACAATGGGCTGGTCATATCTTTCGCATATCAGAGGAGCAATGGGCAATAATCACTACTCAGTGGATCTCAATTAGCAGCCAACGACAATGAGGCAGGCGTTTTTTAGGACTAACTTAATATTAAGTAGGTACTACTAACGCCTACTGTGGATCAAGTTTTTGTTTTTTATAAATATTGTTGTAATTGTTAGACAGTATTGGCCCACAATTGCATTAGAACTGGAAAAGTGAGGCTTATAATAATAATAATAATTCACTTTAATTAAAAGAAAATTACCTTTCTTAATGTTGGCATTATTGTCACCTCCGGTGAAATGATTCTTGTTTTTTGGAGACACTGCATTATTATTCTGTTCAACTTCACAAACGCCATTATAGGTTTTCATATCTGACTGAATGTGATTTGTTTTATCATCGGCTGCATGCACGCTGGCTGGTTTTGGTAGGATTCCTGAATCATCTGCTACTAGTTTATGGGTTTCTTTCGGTTCATTAGCAATGCTCTGAGATTCTAACCAGTGTAACTTTCTTAAGGTTACACTGACTATGTTGGACGTGTTGCACACTGAAGAGTTCCTTGTACTGCATGCTCTTCCCACAGAGACCTCATCAACATCTTTGCAGAGCTTCAAGACATCCACTTTGTTCTGAAGTAATGTATCTACATGGCCACGGTCACGAACTTCTAATTGCCGAGGCATTACTGAAGATTCTAAATGTTTTTGCTCATGAAGGACTGAACACTGGTTTCTCAAAATGGTCAGCCATGTTTTCTTCGGTATGTCTCGAGTTTTGTAAGCCTCCTCAATCTTATTCATAACTTGGTGCATTGTAACGTAGTTTAGTTCAGTATTAAGGTTATTGCTGCTCAACTCTTGGTGGAAGAGACATTCATCTTCATATGCAAATTCTGAATTGACAATTTCTCGAAGAACATTCACTTTATCACCATTCTTTTTAACTACTATTAAACTTCCATATTTGTGGGTGCTGTTGTCGAAAATTGAAGATCTGAAACAAAGGAATTCAAATTTTAGTAGGGACCAAAAGATCATAATTGTCTAGCCTTTTCCAAGTATGTTGGGGTTGGCTTCCAGTCTAACTGGACAAAGTTGAATACCAGTATTTTACATGGACCAACTGCCTATCTGTCCTACAACACCCAGTTGCTGGGTAACACGATACCTCTTGGAAGACTGGGTGTCCGACTTTCAGTCTTTTGATTATCCATAACGACTATCCAATATCTACTATTTACAAAAGCGACCAACTGCTAGAGTAGAACAGATATGTAGTTATTTATTTCAACTCAGTTCTAAAGCTTCAAAAATTTCTTAGCAGTTTCACAACAAATGACAGTGTTGCAGAGACTGAAAACGAAATACTTAAACAACTTCCTAAAATGGGATCTTCAGCTAAGCCCACCACTAAAGATTTTATTTATTTATTTCTTCAGAAAGCTTACAGTCGAATGCCTAGGTAAATAATGTACAAGTAGTGCTTACAGGTGCCATTTACAAGCTTCCACAAATGAAAAACTATGTACCTAAAGATAAAATAAATAAAATAGAACCTTCTTAAACCAACAACCGTATATTCAGAGATAAGATTAACGAGTCGTACAGGTCGTACTCTATCTGCTACGACATAAAAGCAGGAGTGCCACACGGCGCGGTATTGGGCCCGGTACTGTATTTGATATACACTGCTGACCTACCAAATACCGACAATATTCTCTCCGCGACCTTCGCTGACCTTAGTAACAACCAAGATCCAATTATAGTATCTCAAAGGCTACAGGGTCAGCTCTATAAGATTAACTCATGGATGGAGAAATGGCATATCAAAGAGTCAGCAAATCAGTACACATAACGTTCACTCTTCGAAAGGGAAATTGCGCACCAGTCAAATTCGGAAACGATGTGTTGCCCCAACATGACACAGTCAAATACCTCGGTATGCACCTGGACAGGAAACAAACTTGGAGACAACACATTGAGAAATAACGAGATGAGCTGAACCACTGTCTGTAAACACTGAAATGGCTACTAGAAAGACATTCACAAGTATCTCTCGACAATAAAATAATTATCTATAAAACTATCCTGAAGCCTGTATGGACCTATGGAATTGAACTCTAGTTTAGTTAGTAGTTAGTTAGTAGTAGAACAGCCAAAAATTGCAATGTAGAGATCCTGCAAAAATACCAAAATAAAGTTCTGAAAATCATAACAAATGCTCTGTGGTTTACCAAAATGTGAGCTACCACGACTGCCTCAAAAACAATACTGTAAAGGAAGAGATTAATAAGCACAGAACAAAACTTTAGAAAGTCCGCATTGAAAAGCACGTCAACAGCTTGGTTTCTGTACTGACCAACCCACTGGAACACCGTCGATTGAAAAGACAGCATAATATGGGACATAGCTTGATCTAGTCAAGTCAAGTCAAAAAGAGGGACGGCCCTCACTGGAGGACGGTACTCGAAGCGCCAAAATGCACAGAATGCATCTGCTAAAGGCTTGAGAAACTGACACCAAGATTTTATTTGTATTTTTACAAAATACTTTTATCCTGTTGTTGAGTTCAGTTGTTCCATGTGTTACGCAACAAGTCTAAAACCTATTAGGTGGGTCCACACCGGATGATCCAGTGCGCTCCAATCGGGCGCAGCAAGAGCGCCATCCGCGCTCAAAGGCGCCTCAGTAGTTTGGCGCGCTCGATTTGGATGGTTGTGTGTGGACCGCCCAGTGTATCCTGTATTATGTGTATGTACGTGTATTATGTAAAATTTCTAGATTTATATCTGTAATTGTTATGGTGTACAAAATAAAGAGTATTCTATCTATCTAGAATGTTGTTATTGTATATTGATGTTACATATTTTTTTACATTTCTGCTTGAACCGCACATAGATATACATATAATTTGAAACCGCATTTGATGTGATGTTTTTGCTTTAGCACTTACTTTTAACCAATGAAAAACTTGGATGTTTCTTGTTTACAGAAGACTCACCTCTACTTATGGCGATACCACAGTAAATTGGGGGCTTTTTTGTAACCATTTATTTCACTACTACAGTATAATATAGATTTAATTTTTGGATATACTCATGTTTATTGACTATTTGATTAATACTCTGGCTGAAGGAAAACGCAATTGGGTTAAATTTCCTCGATATAATTCAATTCCGAAAAGACCTCTACTTTTTTATATTTTTTTCTGTACTTAATTCTAAAATCCTAAGTAATTACATTGCAAAATTGCATTCGAAATGTGCGTATTAGGTAATTAAAAACTCTATCTGAAAATATGTTTGATACATAGCTTAATTTATTTTAGGTTTGGCGCTTACATTGTTTTATTTTGGTTCCAGCGCTTTGTTGCACTCTCTTTTTTCGCATGTGGAAGTATTCGACTGTCACTTTCTTATGCCCGCCCCTCGAGCTATGATTTACTTTTTACGTATCACTTTAATAAAACTCTTAAATTCATTTATGATTTCTATTCTACACTAAGGATTTTTGAAAATTCACCTCCTCCCTTAAGGCTCCTGGGAAGTTGGTGATCAGACATCCCATCGGACACAGGGCTTGTATTGTTACATTGATTTTGTAATTTACAAACACGGAGCAAATACAAAGAGGAGACGGCCTAAGCAACTGTGCACTGTGATTCTCAACTAGGTCCTGACGTCATCGTGTAGGCGTGGCCTTAGTCAGTGTATTGTTGGCATTCGTCCTGTGTACAGCTCTGTAAACATTCCGTTTTTACAGCATATTTGCGCTAGAAGACAAAAAGAATGAAGTGTGGCGTTTTATCTTGTAAAAACTACTCGGATAGACGTTCTGATGCTATGGATGGCATCATATTTCATTTGTCAGTAATTTTATGCGTAATTTATTAAAATAGTTCTTCATTCTGCATGTAGTGACATCTAGTGTGAGATAGTTACATAACTACAAAGTAAAATCAACAGGACGAGCGAATAGTTTTGCTACTGACCCCGTAAAGTTTGTTTCATACAGAAACCTTATTACAACATCTCCTCTTTGTATTTGCTCCGTGTTTACAAAGAACAAGAATTGTGTCTATGGTAAACAAGGAAAATATTGTTTTTAAAATAATGTAAGCGTAGGAAAAATATCCATTGTTTCAGATAGTAATAGGATAATATAACAAGTTTAAAAGAGTAGCCTAAAAAAGCATGTTTATAGTAAAATAACATACTGCTAATTATGGTTACGGCCAAGGATCATTCACTTATTGAGCTACTTATTAGCACTTATTGGATGTATATCATCCAGAATGCTCAGTAAGTGAATGATCCGGATATTCTAAAACTAAAACCAGAATGTTCAAAATTGCATACTATTTCCCGTACACATCACACCCCTTGCAAGTCCTTTCTGAGACCAAATAATTTATATCAATCTGAGAGCCTAGGATTGTTGAGCATTAATTGGTTGGCGCCAAGATGGTTGTGACTATTTACAATGGTTTTCAAATTAAAAATCTTTAAGGCTCTAGACAGACGGACTGCATTTCAACTGCAATCCAACCGCAAATTGCAGTTCGGATGCAGGTGACACAACTGCAATCAAGCTGCATGGTTGGTTTGCAGTTCTATTGCAGTTGTGTCAACTGCATCCAAACTGCAATTTGCGGTTGGATTGCAGTTGAAATGCGGTCCGTCTGTCTAGAGCCTAATTCAGACATGAGTCCATAGAGAGTTACTTAAAGACTAGTGTTAGTAATTCAAATAAGGGTCCTCAACTGGTGTGGATCTTTAGCAGAAGGGAGTCCCACCTGTCTTGGAACACGCTCAGGCAGGCTTTGATTTTATTCAAATTCAAATTGTTTGCTTAGCTAACAACTTACAAATACAAACAAGAAACAATAAAGGATAAGAATTGTTTCTATGGTAACACAAGGAAAATATTGTTTTTAAAATAACATAAGAGTAGCATCCACTGTTTCAGATAGTAGCAGGATAATATAAGAAGATATAAGAGTAGCCTAAAATAGCATGTTTGAATGGTGTTATAGAAATTGTCTAATAGTAAAATAACAATTGGTTAATTAGGGCCAACCATAAATATCCAGAATGCTTTGACTCATTACTTGTTTATTTGTATTATTGTTTAGTTATTTGGCATTGTTGTTTTTAGTTATATTTATGGTTTGTAATCTAAATGTACTTAGATGATGTTTATGGTGATGACTTGTAAGGATCGCTTACCAGTAAATTAGGCTGAGTCCTATCACCTAATTCTGGCAACAGAAGATTGGTGGATTGATTGGAAAATAATTAGAAAAAACTTGTGTGTTTGGTTGAACCTTACTAGTAGCCCACATAGAAACGGTCCAGCTATATCTAGGTTCCGAATAAACGTAATTCTACTGGAGCGGCGACAGCTTATGTGAAGGAAGTAAAATAGGAGCCCTAGCTAGCGTACCGAAAACCGTATAAATGTTATAGCCTGTTTAGCTGTGCCAAATAGAAAAACAACAACTGCTAAAAAATTTAAATTGCAGATAATCTAAACAAACAACTTACTTTGTGTCGATGTAGGTAGGTGAAAACATCACATGGTTGGCTTCCAGGAAACATCTCCGCATGGCCACGGATGCTGCCGGCATCCACTGCTCACAAGGCTCGGATTTTACCACGCAGTCTTCCCCGAAAGTTACGTTTTGAGGAAGAATCCCGTAAATTCCAATTTGTTCAAAGTAAAAAGTATTTTCATTCCCCTCTTTTTGAACCAAAGCCCATATCAAATGGGGATTAATAAAATGGAGCACATCCACCTTATATTGTTGAAGCTCCATATCTAACAACAGTAGTATCTAAACAATTTTAATTCAAGATAACAAATTCAACAAGTAAGTCGGTTAGTCGGGATTTCGACGAGCTAAATCTGTGGAATAACGATAGTTTTTTTTTTTTTTTATTAATTATAATGGCCTGGTTGCTGGGACCTTTTAGCCAAATAAACGATAGACAAGACAAGGGACTATCCCACAGAGTACTTTTACTTACTATCCTCCATAGCAAGCATTGAGCTAGGAAAAACATTTTAAGTCAATGATATAGTACCTCTAGTGATGTGCCGGTGCAGTGCTCCCGTGTTGCCGCGGGTCGGGCGTCCAGACGCAAAAGAAGGTTAAGTCCGCAGGTCCCGGTCGTACATACCTAGATTCATAAATAAGCTATATACCAACAATCGATCAATAAAATGCAGCGGGAGCGTTTATGCAAGTAATTATTTATGGGATAGCGTTCAGTTGAATGCAATTTTACTTGTTTGAAACCAAATTTGGAAAACAGAAAAACTTGGGTAAGTAATGAAATCGGTTTTCGTATATTCAAATACTTAGATCTTTACTGCACATAAACTAAGTTTGAATTAACTACTTGTGAAATGGATGAGCAGGCCGATTTATTTTTATTAAGGTCGCAGGTAAAAAGAAAACTATAGTTGGCAAGGAAAGAATGAGTGAAATGAAATACATCAGTTGCTAGTTGTTGTGGCAAAGCAATTTTATTACTTCCAAGAAAATATTTTTTTCATGCTCAATTATGAACATTTGAATTGCATGAGACCTAAACTGAATGGTAATTCGTTGCCATCTTTGCTACAGTGGCGTCCCCACGGATTTATTCATCAGGCCACGATTTGATTGTATCATTTATAATTTTTAGGGTTTCCTACCCAACTGCCAACTGCCGACGGACTATTGGTTCTCTTAGCCGCCTGTCATCTGAGTATCAGTCACAGGTCTGTATCTTTATCTATGGGTAGTTGGGTACCCACTGTCACTGCAGTGGACTAAGCCTGCCGGGGGCCCGGGGTAAAAATAAATGCAAGTCTAGAACGTCGAAATATTTAGCACGCTGCCTCGAAAAGATTAGGCTTTCTTTTGAATATTGATACAGAAATAGGTGATTCTTTGTCAACAACAGAAAAGCTAGACCGTTAGACAAATGCATTTCCGACGTTTGGCTCCCTTCCGCCTGACGCAGGTCCTCACCGGACACGGTTGTTTCGGGAGGTTCCTGTTCCGGATAAGGCGGGAGGAAACGCCCGGGTGTCACCATTGTGTGGATCGCCCGGAGGACACGGTGGAGCATACGGTGGAGGTCTGCCCGGCTTGGGCGGAGCACCGCCGTGTCCTCGTGGAGGCGATTGGCGATGGCGATCTCTCGCGTCCGGCCTTGGTCCAGGCCATGGTACGGAGCGAGAGGGCTTGGGAAACCGTCACCTCCTTCTGCGAAGCAGTAATGTTCGCGAAGGAGGAGGCAGAACGCGTGAGGAAGAGGCAAAATTTGCGCCCTCACGCCCCTAGCCGCCGCAGGAGACGCCCTGGGCGTCGGGAATCGCAGGCCGATTCCCGGCCACCGTAGTCGCGGGCTTGCGAGCGGCGAGCAATGGGCAGCTCGCCGTTCGATAAGGACCAGGCCCGGGTCGACGGCGCGTTGTGTTCCACGCGCGCCTCAAAGAGATGTCAGCACCAATGACGGGGTTGCTAGGACCGATGCCTGCTAGGGCTGCGGAAAAGTCCAAAAGGGTTACCGTGGCCCCGGCACAGGCAACTGAAGGAACACGGGTGGGTTTTAGTCAGTAAGAGTCTGACACGCCCTCCTGCTCTGCCCAGAGCGGGAGAAGTTATTTGATGATTTCCCACCCACAAAAAAAAAAAAAAAGACCGTTAGACGAATAGAGAATGGCAGAGCGAGCGAAGCGAACCCGAAAATTTTTGCACCTTACCGGGCCGGTTAAGTAAGGTTTTCTTTTGACTATTCGTAACGTAAAAATAGGAGTTGCTTTGTTGATTTACGCAGGGAAGTTTAATCTGAGAAAAAAGAGAATGTAGTGTTAGCGATCCCCACGTTTAATAAAATAGAACTAAGATGTTGATTTGACAGATAGTCGGAGGGGAACAGCGCCGGCGGCCATTATCAATTGGAACGTTAGGCCTAACGCTAGTATACAGGGTGTTCGGCAGAACGTTGAACATACGAAAATGGTAGATAGGTGGTGTCGTCTGCTATCTACCTAGCCCAAATGATTTCACCTAGGCCCCACAGTTTTTTTTGTTTTGTTTTTTTTTTATGAAAAAGGAAGCTGATAAAGACACCGACCGACATACAGAATGACCTGAAAATAGTGCAAAATAGACCTCCATTATATATAAATAAATGAAGGACCTGTTTGATCAATTAATATCTTGTACTGCTTAAAAAAAATACGTAAAAGCGAATTATTTTTGTGATCTGATGAACAAATCAATGCTGTAGGTAGGGATATAGGTACTATATAAAATCTTTCACATCTTACAATAATGAATGATTGTGCACTCAATTGTACCATGCGCGGTTTCGTACTTGGGCCTACGTTTAGAGGGCTCATAAAGTTTGGCACGAACTGTAGCCACCTAATCGTAAAAATTACATGTTTTTAACTCAATCCCATCATTTCTTAAAAGGCACAGCGCACGGCTACGCACTATTGTTTAGCAGGTAGAGAACCTTTTTTTTAATATAAAAAGTATTTAGATTTTTTCCTTTGATAAAATTAAGCATTCATTTCGATATGTGCACATTCTAAAGACATACTGTATGCCACATTGATCGTGTATGGTACCCATGTAGCTAGACGGTTTATTGAAGTGAAATGACCACAGATGCCACAGAAAAACCGGAATATTTACGCTTGAACGCGTCCAACTTAATCAAATTGATATTTGTCATCGTTGTCGCCGTCACACAAACGTCAAACCGTGAAATAGGTATTTGACAAGTCGGCAATGATTTCGTGGCTGCTAAAAACAAACTGTGGTTTAAAAAAATAATTAAATCGCTGTTGAATGTTGAATTGTATCGAAAACCTGTGAAAATAACAGGTAAGAATAATCTACTCATTAATTTTCACGATATTGGAATTGATATGAAGTAATGACGATAATTGTGTATGTATTTTCATTATCAAAAATCAGTTTTTGATTACGAATATTTCAATTGTTAGCTCTGTTTATTGTGATGTGATACGGTTTTATTGTTTAATAACATGTTTGTCTTTTCATATTATAAGTTTCAAATGCAAATATACTTTTAATAAAACATTTTATCGGGACATTCGTGATAACTGGCCATTGGTAGAAATCTGCTGTAATGATAGGTATCGAATTTATATTTTCTTGGTTGCTGTGATACGAGAAATCACTAATTTAGCGTGAACGAGCTAACGTACTATAAAACAATATTATTTAACATCATGCAGTCTGTAAGACAAATTAAATACCTTATCCCTTAACTTCAAAAAAATTCTAGCTTTTTGTAATTAGAATATAGGAAAGTACAGCTCTTTTTATATCGATGGCTACCAACAATCATGGTGCAGTCATGACAGTGACTTCTTTTTTTCTTTTGACTTATTTGCATACTGCTAAAACATAGATAAATAAATGAATCTGCACTTGACCAAATTGATGTCAAGTGGTTGAGTGAAGAACTTGAATTGTTTGTATAAACTGCATATTACTACTCTAGACTCTAGCCTAATAAGCTATAGTTATTATGGCAATACATCTAAACTCCAGGCTGTGGGCAGCTACTGAAAATTATCCATTTAATAATAAATCCAATAAGTTTTCCAAACTTGGTGATCTTCTTGACCAATTTGCTTATGCTGTCAGTATTTAGGTGCAACCCTAGACCCTGACCATACTGAAAAGTGCTGAAACAAAATGCTTTTTAGCAATTAATACTAGCACATACTATGGATGTACATATATATGTGTGACATACTAAATATATTTTTTCACCGTAAACATGTTAATGATGTAAATTGTTGATACACTACTTAAATACATTTTTTTTCCAGCAGTAGCAATGATGATGATGATGATGCATAACTATAAATAGATATGAGTCCTGTTGAAAAGGTCTATTGTCTGCCATGAATTGTAATTTTTGCATGTCCACTGATAAAATGAACTGCATCTGTTTTATATTTGCCAAGCACTGTGCCCATGTTTGCAAAAAAAATATGTACATGTTACAGGTGGTGTTTATATCCAACTAGCCGACAGACATTGTCCTGTCCTAAAAATACCACAAACAAAAATCCCATAAAAAAGGACTTTCATTTCTTCCCAATTTTAAAACTAATTATTTCCCTAAAATCTTATTTGGACTATTAATTTAATTAATTTAAATATTCTTTATTGTACACCACAAAAAACATAACAACAAAAATTAAACTGAACACTACTTAATATATAATGGGCGGCCTTATCGCTTTCTGCGATCTCTTCCAGGCAACCTTGATTACAAACATTTTAAAATAAAACATAGCCAAACTGGTTCAGCGGTTCTCAAGTGATGCGCTAACCAATAAACAGCTTTTCGTTTTAATTCAATAGATTTATAGAAGATAAAAATGCATTAATCATGTATTTTTCAGATCACTATGGGTGTAGCAGTGAGCAGATACTCGGAGTTGTCTTCCAATGAGCTGCTGATGCGGTTCTGTTCTTCCGAAGTCATCTGTCCCAATGACCCGTTCTGGAATCAACTGCTTGCATTCAATATTAATCCACCGGCTAGTGCGTAAGTATCATAAAAAGGAAAATTATTTCCTAATTCAAATAGAAAATTATGTTTTATTTTTAAGTAATGTTGCCAGTGTCATAAATTCATAAAATTTGTGGGTTTACAATTTAAATAAATAAATATAAATATCGTCTGACATTGCACACAGCACCATCTAGTTCCAAGTTAAGCACTTAACACTTAAGGCTTGTGTTATGGATACCCATAGATGTAGAATTCCGTAGATCGGTAATGTCAACAATCAAACAAGACCAAAAACCATTGATCTAAGTATGCGTAAAATGTAAGTGTGTGCATAGACAGTGTTGTGACTTGTCTATTCCTTTGTTGGTCTTTATCGATAATTTATGCGACGTAATGAGTCATTCTGTTAAATGTCTTAAGGGTCTAACGCAATAAATACTATCGGCATGCGACTAGCCAGTAACCTTATTTAGCGGTAAAACTGACATTTATAATATTAGTTAGGATTACAATGTTTCTTTGTCCGAGTATCACGCAATTTCTATTGGAAATATAAAAAAAAATATATACTTACTCAATGGCAAAAAAACATCTTCATAATTAACGCAGTATGTCCCGGTAACTCTCGGTATACCAGGGGATCCTATCTTATCTTGTTTTGCTGGCCCTAGGCCAGAGCCCAGAGCGCTTCGACCCTTCTGGATCTTTTGTGCGATTCCCCTCCCTTCTACTCAACCCCTAGCCCTCCGTGCACCTTCTTCATGAGTCTCAGTATGGCTTATAGGGGATCCTAAGTTAACCAGAAGGATTCTCGAGCGTTCCTAGATATTTCTATTAATGCTTTGCCAGGTCATCCCACGCTGTGTCACTAACTGAGGGGCCATAAAGGTAACATTTTAGAGAAAATAGTGAAACAAAAAAGATTTACTTATAAAAAATCATTTATTAATGAAATGCACAGTTTACATTTTTAAGTGCCCTTAAAAATAACTAGTTTGTTATAGAATTGTCGAATACTATCTTTATTTACATTTCGTAACTTGTGTTCGTATCTAATTCTAATATTAAAAAACTTTTCAATAATTAACTTTACTAGTAGATATTTATGATTATTTATTGGATCCTGATCATAAATATGATCATTTAGAGACGGAAAACAGTGGTCATTTAGAGCGGAAAATTTGTGCATGAAATTATATATGGTCCTGGTAACAATCAAATTTAATTTAGTTATATTAAGGTTTTTGGACCTTATATTTTCTCTAAACACTTTTTCACAAAACAAACATATTTCTATCACGTCTTTTGAAGGATAGACTAATCCTCCTTTGTCTCTGAAAAAAATTAAAGAATTTACATCAGTGTGCTGCGAACGCAAAACTGTGATACATTCTTCACATTATGTGTCTTGTTAAGTGAACTCAATGGAAAAATATTTTATAATCTTTCAAATCTGTTATCAAGTCTATCAATATTATTTAACTAGCTGTCCCCCGCGGTTTCACCCATATCTTTTTTGGTTACTGCGCCACTCCCGTGGATCGAAGCGCGATATTATACAGCCTATAATCTTACTCAATAAATGGTCTATCCAACACTAAAGTAATTTTTCAATTCGAACCATCAGGTAGGTTGCTAGTTCCATAGTTTAGCGTATTAAAAGTCAAACAAACTCATCAGCTTTATAATATGTATTAGTTTATATAAGATTGTAATATATCTACATTTTATTTTGTTTGTTACAACAATTAGCGACATATAATCTAATTTTCTAAGAATATGCATTTGTACGAAGCTACCTTTATCTTAGATGTCGATATCAACAAGTCAAAAATTAGGCTATCGCATCACTAAAAAGTGAGGTTATAACTCCTTCGTATTTCTCTATTTGTTATTTCTTAGATACGGTGGTTTCAGGCATGCTAATTCATCTAAATCGTAAGTAAAATAATGTTCTCATCATATTTTGCTTAAAACCGGCTTATTAGTGCATTGCTTATGCAGAAATAACAATGTAAATAATTTGTAAACTTACCGGTGAAACGAGTAATCCTGGGGATTTTTCTTTTTTGGAAGATTCACATCCTGGTACTGCACAAGAAACCATCGTATTATGGTTATTTAATCACAGGTTATCACTCTAGTTCACTTAAATAATTGCCGAAACGCTCACGTAAACAGTTACCGGGGCCGCTATGGGCCGCTAGCAAATACGTGTTTGGCCCTGTTGACAGCGTCACTTTCTTTCTCTTTCTAACACAGCATAGTCCCGTTAAGAGCGGGAGCTCTCATTCACTCTCATGCCCAATCTACGGAATTCTATATCAATGTGGATACCAGATGGTTGATACACTACTTAAATACATTTTTTTTTTTGGTAAATACATACGAGGTGCATTCAATAAGTACCTAGCCTCATCGCCAGAGGGCGCTGTAGTTTCAAAAGAGTTTTACCACAGTGTAGCACATTCTTTTTTAATTCTTTTTTCAAATTTTCATTCCAATCCCTTCATTTGTTTTAATTTGACAACTTATGGAAGCGAACGTGTCGATCGGTTTTACAAAAATGGAAAAAGAGCAATATCGTTCGGTGATTCGATTCCTATTTTTGGAAGGGAAAACGCGCATCGAAATCAAATAGCGCTTGGATGCTATGTACGGTGACTTTTCTCCATCGATGGCCACCGTCAAGAATTGGTTCAACGAGTTTGCACGTGGCCGTTCGTCGGTTTTTGATGAACCACGTCCAGGTGCACCGAAAACAGCCGCTACGGAGGAAAACATGATCTCGTATTGGCAGATCGCCGATTGAAGGTTCGGGAGCTAGCTGAGACTGTAGGCATTTCAGAAGGAACAGTGCATCATATTCTTCACGAGGAACTCGGCATGAGAAAGCTGTCGGCGCGATGGGTGCCGCGTTTACTCACACCGGAATACAAGCGCAACCGTGAGACCACATCGGAGACGTGTTTGGCGCTGTTTAAGCGGAATCCAGCGGAGTTTTTGCGTCGTTTTGTGACCGTAGATGAAACCTGGATCCACTGGTACACACCAGAGACCAAGGAGCAATCAAAACAATGGATCCAGACCGGGGAACGTGCTCCAAAGAAGGCGAAAACTGTAAAATCGGCCGGAAAAGTTATGGCCACCGTTTTCTGGGATTCACAAGGTGTGATCTACATCGATTACCTCGAGAAGGGTAAAACAATTACAGGGCTTTACTATGCCGATTTATTGGGCCGATTCGACGCCGAATTAAAGAAAAAACGACCCCATCTGGCGAAGAAAAAAAGTGCTGTTTCACCACGACAACGCACCGGTTCACACGTCTGCCGTTGCCATGGCCAAATTGGTCGAATTACGCTACGAATTGCTGCCCCATCCACCGTATTCTCCAGATTTGGCCCCTTGTGACTTCTTTCTGTTTCCTAATCTGAAAAAATCACTCGCCGGGAATAGATATGGATCAAACGAGGAGGTCATCGCCGCCACGGAGGCCTATTTTGCAGAGTTTGACAAAAACTATTTTTCGAACGGGTTAAAAAAGTTGGAGCATCGCTGGGCTAAGTGTATCGAACTAAAAGGAGACTATGTTGAAAAATAAATTGCCACTTTTCCAAAATTTTCGTTTTCTTTTTGTAGGCTAAGTATTTATTGAATGACCCTCGTACATATTATAAATATACATCCATGACTCGGGTACAAATGTCCATATTCATCATACAAACATTTGCCCCTACCGGGATTCGAACCCAGGACCATTTGGTTTCGCTGACTACACTTAGCCACTGTAGCCACTACACCAAACGTGTCGTCAAATAAAACAATTATCCATTTAGATATTGCAAGTTTTATATAAAAAAAAAATATATATCATGTTCTAAATGGTGTTTGTTTGTGTCAATAGGTGTAACACTAACTCGTGTCAATTAGAGCATCATTCCTAGAGTATTGACCTTAATCTACATTATTTCACTGAATTTATTACATAAATGTAGTTACAACAGGTATGATTTAAATCAACATTCTCTTTTCCTTATTCAGAATGATTAAAGTGAAATAATTTATTTGTTTAGGTATAGTTTATGTGTTTATCTAGGTATGACTTCCTGTCTGGCTGGTAAATTTTAATAAAAAAAAAAACAGTTTATTAAACACATTAGCTTAATTCCTTCCGAAACATCAAACAACGGAGAGAGACATTCTCTGTGAAATTGCTTTTGCTGGTGCTTTTGATGCAAGTAGTTGCTGGTGACAAGTGTCTAATACTAAAGTATAACAAAATGCAGTAATGCTGAAATCTGTTTTAAGATAAAATAGTTATTAGTCTTACGCCCGAATTAATTAAAAATGTATCTCAATCCCAATCGTTGTCTGTAACCAAACAACGCCCGAGATTGCTAATCGGAGTCTGAGAGGATGAATCACAAACAGCCGTTAAAGACCGCGGATCATGATTGAGATACATTATTAATTTTGGGCGTCAGTAGGTAACCGCAACACATACATAATTGTATAATCAAAATCATCTTCCTCCGACAACCAGAAGACTGGCTCAGTAATATGTACCAATCTAACAATGTATATTATTAAAAGCATACTTAACAAAACATGTAATGTATTTTTATCTTTTATTGATACCTATTAAGTACTTAAATGTTTGTTGTAGTTGAAAAATTATGGATGGGAAATCTGATAAAATTTAATGGTTTTAGATAACCAATTTCCTAAATTCCTGTGTACCTATCCTCCCCAAAGAGTAAGGTAGAGGTATCCTTAGGGATACCATACCGTCCCGATTTGTAAAGAGAAAATATATAGAGTTCAATGGGTACTATAACAAGAAAAATGTCCGGAGTATTTTTTTGCAAATTGCTTTTGGTGGTAATTTCTAAATTCCGAAATGGTAACCCTAGGTACGTAATAACCGATTCCCGGCCACCGTAGTCGCGGGCTTGCGGACGGCGAGCAATGGGTAGCTCGCCGTCCGATAAGGACCAGGCCCGGGTCGACAGCGCGTTGTGTTCCACGCGCGCCTCAAAAAGATGTCGGCAACAATGACGGGGTCCGCTAGCGCCAATGCCTGCCAGGGTGCGGGTTACCGTGGCCCCTGGCACAGGCAACTGAAGGAACACGGGTGGGTTTTAGTCAGTAAGAGTCTGACACGCCCTCCCGCTCCGCCCAGAGCGGGAGAAGTTATTTGATGACTGCCCACCTCCAAAAAAAAGGTGTAGGTACGTAATAGAGAAAAATGACCGGTTTTTTTATCTTTTCAAATTTCTACTTGGCAACTCTGCAGTCAGACTTTTAATTAGCTGCATTCAAATCACACTTCTTTACTGTCATGTGACTAAAGAATACACTTTTTAAACAATCAAGTGGTGACACAAGCTCAAGCTGTAATTTTACTGCTGCTAATTAAAAGTCCGACTACAGGGTGTACCCCCACATACTAGGGTTATAGCCTACTGCTTTCAACTGGGCACAAATGCTCTGTCTTTGGGATGTTAAAACATCTGCGACTCCTGAGGTATTGCAGATTATCACCTTTTGGAAGGGGCAACTAGAATCAATTCTATTTTTTTTTTGTGGTAAATTTTGACGTCCATATGTGACTTTTATGTGCCTCTTTGAAATACTTAAATGATTTGACTTTGACTTTAACATTTACGATAATTTGGGAGGTCAGCTTGATTACCATCCAATAACAAAAAACGTATAAAGTTTTTCTCAAATTCTAGTGACGAGCAGCTAATGTTCGATGGCAGCACGGAGTCGCTACTACAGGAGTTTCTGCAGAACAACCCTCAGACCGGCAACCTTGGCTCCTTGGTCCAGGTGTTCATCACCAGGGCCACAGAACTGCTAGCAGCACCAAACAGTGACAAGTAAGTGGGAATTATGTTTTTAGAGTTAAGTTCCTGTGAAAGCGGTGCCGCAATATTGCGACTGACGTCAGACCGTGGCGGCAGTGATGATACGGTTTCCGAGAAGAGCGGTTTCTTCATATTAGAAGGGCCGCCATGAAAATCTTTAATTATCAGCTGTATTTGACATCAAGGTGTCAAAAACGATCTTAATTTGGACCGTCATTGTGTGACCGTTCACCGCTTTATTTATATATTCTTTATCTCTTCTCCTCTTCTCTTCTTCTTTTTCTTTTTCTTCTTCTTTTCTTTTTCTTTTTTTTCTTTCGCTTTCTTAGGAAACTAAAGCTTGAATGACAATGACAGTCGTAATCATAGCGGTGCCGGCATTTTTTTGACGGCGGTTCTAAGTCTGGCGCCATTTTCATAACGGCCATATAGCGTTGCTATATGTCTATATGTCCTATATGTTGCTATATGTCCGGCAGTTGTGTCGGGTGTAAAATTTAAGTATTTTCTTTAAACTGAAGGGTTATTAAAAACGAAGCTTAGTAAGCGCCTGGCAAAAATATAAAAGCAACAAGACACTTCACGTGTAAAGAGGTATTATAATTTAATTATCATGATCATTTACTTTTACTGTACTGTACGTATCTAATAAACAGTACTAATACTCCATTTATTATAACATTAGAAAAATAGCGGTTTTCACCGCTTCGTTATTTCGATATAAACTCCTTTATTTCACAATAAATACAAAGCAATGTAATCTATTTACCATTTACATTAAAAAAAAAATACTCCAAAGTACAGTATTTTTTGTAAAATAAAATGGTAATTCTTTTATTGTTTTTGATAAATGATAAATGATTTTATTTCTGTAAGTAGGTTTGTTACAAACACTTTTACACGTCAATCATATTTTTAAAACTAGATGAGGTCGGCGTTTCATAACAGACTACTCTGAGAAGAAAGGCCGAAACAAACTCAGAGGTCACAGTCTCCTTTAAAGTCCAGACATAATCTTGGTCAGATCATGTGAAAACCATGTAGATTGGTGTCTGAAACGGTCTTTTGAGGAAAAACCATACAGATTGAGCGGACCAGTCCAGTCAGTGCACGCATTTGTCAGTAATCTTGCCGCTCAACTGAGAACTTAAGGAGCACAACGATTCGACGAACAATACCAAAGAAAGGACATTTGGGTAGGCCGCATGAACTACTTAAACTGCCAGATCATGATTAAAACTGAAACAATGACCCACATAGTCCTCAAATTCACAATATTATTAAAACAATAAATTGTACTTCTCAAGGTAAGTATTCAAGTCGTTCTGTTATAATAATTATCAATTTATCAGTGTGTAACAGAAATAAAAGAGAACATTCAGTATGCAGAAAATTGGAACAACTTAATCCCAAGCCTTTTTGTCCTCAATATAATCCTTAACGGTATAAAAGCCTTTCTGGCACAACTTACGTTTAATGAATGATTTGAATTTATTAAGGCTTAGATCTTGAACGTGGCTTGGAAGTTTATTATAAAAGCGTATACATTGACATCTGAACGAGCCACCTATTTTCTTGAGCCTTGTTGTAGGTACAACGAAGGAATATGTTTGTAAATTTTAATGGCTAAAAATCATTCAAAAAATATTCTAGCATTGTGATAGTTCTAGGATTACTGTAAACATCACCATTTTATGCTTTCTGTAATAATAGTTTTTTTTTTGTAAAGATAATTTTTTATTGTAAATCATTATTTTGAAATTAAAACTTGTGTAATTTCTTGTTTGTCCACCGCAGCCGTCACCGAGAAACGGAATTATTCGAACCGAGCGCGACGTCCCGGGTCGATTGTCCATCGCGGCCGAACTCGGCAGTTCAGTATGTATAGGATAGACAAATCTAATAAAAATATTTTATTTCACATAAACCTACATACTTACTTCTTTTACTACTACTACTACTACTTTTGAAACGTCAGCAGATACGTGCACGGTTCCAATTAGTCGTTTCCTATGGAGAAGAGCCGGTAAGAAACTCCATGGTTACTCTTTTAAAAATAAATGGCTGGTTCAATGTTAATAGGCATGACAGGACAGTGTAGGCCTGTCAACAAGTACCAGGTACTTAATAAAATAGAAAATGGTCTACAAATCTACAACCCACAAGGCCTACAATTGATAAAACAAAAACCGGGCGAACGTCGACGGCAGTGTGTGGACAAGATCAAACGTGTTTTGTATTGCCGGCACATCGGCCCGTCACAATCTCGGGCCGAGTTCTAGCGGTCGGGTCGCGTCGAAGTACTCGAAACTTTGGCGGCCGGGACGACACGTGACAGACGTGCGGTGGACACGCGGCCACAGTAAATTATGTGTCGCTTCTTCAGCGCCGTCTTCTTATTCTCGGTGACGTCCCGGTGACGGCTGCGGTGGACAGACGCACTTAGGCGTTGCGCCAAAACAGTACTTGCAGTTACTGTTAGTAAATATGGACACATCGAGCGTTTATTTATTTATTTAACCATTTATAAAAACAGACAAGAAGAAAAAAACAGAAAAATAGGTACAAAGGTGATGCTTATTTCTAATGAAATCTCTTCCAGCATACCTGCGATAGGATAGTAGATTTACCTCCTTACTAATAAACGTCGTATAGTGTCTGTATAGTTACACACCGATTTCTCTCTTTCAGTCATCAGTAATTTTGGGCACGCCACAATTGCGGCGATAAGTCCCCTCTTTGAGGAGTGGCTAGAGAGGCGCCACGGCGTCCTCACCTTCCGCCTGACGCAGGTCCTCACCGGACACGGTTGTTTCGGGAGGTTCCTGTTCCGGATAAGGCGGGAGGAAACGCCCGGGTGTCACCATTGTGTGGATCGCCCGGAGGACACGGTGGAGCATACGGTGGAGGTCTGCCCGGCTTGGGCGGAGCAACGCCGTGTCCTCGTGGAGGCGATTGGCGGTGGCGATCTCTCGCGTCCGGCCTTGGTCCAGGCCATGGTACGGAGCGAGAGGGCTTGGGAAGCCGTCACCTCCTTCTGCGAAGCAGTAATGTTCGCGAAGGAGGAGGCGGAACGCGTGAGGGAGAGGCAAAGTTTGCGCCCTCACGCCCCTAGCCGCCGCAGGAGACGCCCTGGGCGTCGGGAATCGCAGGCCGATTCCCGGCCACCGTAGGCGCGGGCCTGCGAGCGGCGAGCAATGGGCAGCTCGCCGTTCGATAAGGACCAGGCCCGGGTCGACGGCGCGTTGTGTTCCACGCGCGCCTCAAAGAGATGTCAGCACCAATGACGGGGTTTGCTAGGACCGATGCCTGCTAGGGTTGCGGAAAAGTCCAAGAGGGTTACCGTGGCCCCTGGCACAGGCAACTGAAGGAACACGGGTGGGTTTTAGTCAGTAAGAGTCTGACACGCCCTCCTGCTCTGCCCAGAGCGGGAGAAGTTATTTGATGATTTCCCACCCACAAAAAAAAAAAAAAAAAAAAAGTCATCAGTAATTTGACTTTCGAAAGAAGAAGACAAAGAGTTGTGTAACTATACAGACACTATACGACGTTTATTAGTAATACACCCTTAGAGATGTAGACTTCGTGTGTAAGACTAAAAGAGAAAATAAAATACATAAAATCAAAAACAATTCACCTAATAAAATAAAACAAATAGTATGAGAATATACATAGGTACATACATACAAACATACTTATAAAATAAATAACACTAGAATATTAATATATACACAACTATGACGAAGTGGAAAGATAGTCTTCTTTCACTCTTAGCGTTATGAAGAGTATCAGAGTATGGGAGCCTACAAAGCATAGACATTTTTTTAAACTGAATGTGCCGTATTAACAGCGATATAGCTACTATAAAATATGAATAAGTGTTCGAGACCTAATCACTTGGAAGACCTTTAATAAAACAGATTTTTCATATAAAACAATTTATTTACATTTTAATTAAATGAATACAATTATTTATTGTCTTTGGCACCATTAGTGTTGAGGTAATATCTTAAATCTTTGCTGGTGGGTTCGATATCCAGGTTGGATTGGTTTTTTATATCCAGGTCCAGTAGATATAATAATCATAAGTATATTTATTTTCTCTTCACAAAACGGTGAAGGAATACATCGTGAGGAGTGTCCTAGAACCAAAAATTCGAAGACATGTGACATCTACCACTCCGCACTGGGTCCGCGTGGTGGATTAAGGGCCATTCCCTCTCACCGAGAGGAGGCCTGTGTCCCAGCAGTGGGAACATTATAGGCTGATGGTGATGAAATGTACAGCTGTAGTAGTGCTTAGAACTAGCTGAAGGATAAGTTTACATTTGTGAGAGATTGGAGCTTGAAACAGGCATTGCAATGCAAGCAACGCATGTGGTACAAATCACCGGGAACCCACGACGCTTCATAATATGTACAAGCTTACATTGGGTGCTTTTAATAATAATACATTTATTTATTCAGTTAACTTTGATCCATACATGAGACATAAACTAGTACAAAATAGTAAGCAGTGACTTGGTCCGCTGCACTAACGTCCATGTCAGGGGACAATCGTGCCTAGCAGCAATGGCACTCAAGATGCTGTGGCGACTTCCACGCAACCGGCTAATGAATGACGCGGTCTTTTTGCGCCATAAAGCTGCAAAGCCATCTGTGTGTGCATCAGCAAACATAGCTGATGATTGTATGAGACTGAAGAGAATTAACAATCTAAGAATAGCCTCTCTCATTGCATGTGACTTAAGAGCGTTGATACCTTATGAGTGGCAACGTCGCAATTTAGTGTCATATTTCGTGGTTTTCAATTTTTATCATTTAATCGGGTGCTATATTTAAAAAATCTGTTTAATTAATTTCTTAGAATTATGTGAAAACTGTGTAAAAGGTAAGAAATCGTTGCGTTTACAGTTCTATTTATATGCAAATAATACATTGGAAACTTGCAGGGCGTTATTTTCATTGTAAAATAACTGTAAGCATTACGGTTAGGTACTTACTTTTTAAACACTTTCGCGTAATTCTAAAAAGTTAATTAAACAGATTTTTAAAATATAGCACCGATTAAATGATAAAAATTTAAAACCACGAAATATGACACTAAATTGCGACGTTGCCACTCATAAGGTATAAACGCTCTTAAACGTAGCTGGCGAAATGAGGTTGAATACCTCTGCCTCCCCATTCGAAGAATATAGGCGTGATGTTATGTTCATCGTCGTCTAGCCATACCAATTGTTATTGGTATTTGATTTTTTATATATTGTTAAAAGGCGACTACTCGGGAGCACGTTCTTGTGATTGTTAGTTCTTACACCTGAAAATTTAAATGAATCTAAATGAATTTATAAATATTCAATTTATTGTTCACCACACAAGGAAAACGAATTATGAGTAAATTTACACCTAACCAGGATGATTCTAGATATTTCATAATACCTATGTGCTGTAAATCGACCTTAAGCTTTTCTGTTTAAGGGCTGATTTTTCAATAGTCAGATAACTTTTATCTGAAGAATAAATCTGACAGTTTGACATATTTTCCATACAAAAGCTGTCAAACCACAATATTTATTCCTCAGTTATAAGATATCTGACTATTGAAAAATCAGCCCTAAGTCTTTAAAGTAAGTTCTCCTATTTCGGTAAGAATCACAAAAAAAAGTAAATCCGATATAGTGTGCAAAAATTGTCAAGCTCGCTTCGCTCGCTCTTACATTATCAACCCTAATCTCTTCAAAGTGAGAGTGAACAGGCTTCTTCTGGGTAAGCTCACTCCACTGTCGACTCTGTCTCTGTCACCACTGACCTAGACTAGAGTCAAGAGCAAACCCATCTTAAATAAAATAAAAATAAGTTTTATTTCTTTAGTTTTTTTGCATAAGCCCGCGTTCTCCCCTAGGCTTTTAACGCACTACTTTGCGCCGAGAGTTGAAAATACAACAGTGTGCTTTTACCGGCTCAATACCGAGAGTTGAAAATCGTATGCGCGATAAGAAATCTTCGCGTTAAAAATTTAACAAAGAAACTCCTATTTCTATATGAATAGACATAACAAAACCCAACCTATCCGACACGGGGAAACGGTGTGGAAATGTTCGAGCTCGCTTCGCTCGCTCTTGGCACCCTTATAATGTTGTCATTATTCTGTCGGCGCCTATGATAACCTCCCCCACCCCCGAACTCTTAGGCTACTACCGCGCCTGGTGATGTTTTGCTAATTAATTTAAACATCCCTATACGACATATAACATAACGCAAGACATCATACACTCCAATTAGAGTATTGAGTTAAAAGCATAATACAGTGACCAAAACAACTTTTTTAAAAGCTTACTATTATTATTAAGAAAATTGTGTTGACCCTTGCATTACTTTATGCGTTTAAAATTGAGTCTTATATCCTTGAAATAAGATTTAATTTTCTTTGCCTCAATCTGTTGTCAGTATTGCATAATACTTTTTTTTTATACCTATATTAATAGCTACTGAAATGGATTCAGTAGTCAATTATGAGCAAACTACTTTCAGGACTTGCGTTTATTTTGTTACACCTTATTAAATAGTTACTTGGACATTACTTAAAGTGAAAAAGACAATCAGTGACTTTATTGGTGATTTCTTCAGAATGGTCAGGAGGCAAAAGTAGTATGTAAGGGTCGTAGCAGATGGCGTTCTATAGTTTCTGCCTACCCGCATTGCAGACGCCGTGAGTTTATGTATGTAAAAAGACTATCATTAACGTTTTGGGCACTTACGTGCCCAGACCGTCTTTTTACCCAATAACTATGCAAACCTTTCTTTAAAAAATGGCGTGTAGACGAAAATACATTTTAAATATTCATGTTGTACCTAAATCTCAATATTCTAATTGGTGTCTGGCGTGTTGGGGTTTGGGGAGCCGTCACAGGCCCGTTCAATTAAACGTTGTTAATTAAAAGGAAAAAAAAAATTCTTTAATAAATTCTGATTGCCTCGTTAGTCTAATGGTCGCAAGCGCTGGCAGGCAGGCATGCGGTCCTGCGTTCGATTCCCATGGCAGCAGCCCCCAAAAAGCTCGTTCTCTATTACATGGTACTTATACATAACTGGCGAATTGTGGGTGTACTATAAGTACTCCTCTGCCTGTCCCTTCGAGGTATACAGGCGTGATACTGTTATTTATTTATTAAACTTTGTGCACAATACAGGCACAAAGGCGGACTTAATCTAGACTGATATTATAAAGTGAATGATTTGTTTTTCTATGTATGTTTATTACACTTTCACGCCAAAACGGCTAAACGGATTTGGATGAAATTTGGCACATGGGTAAACTATGACCTGGATTAGGACAAAGGATACTTTTTATCCTGGTATTCCCACGGGATCGAGACTTGTGGGTGAAAACGCAGGACGCAGCTGATGCACGTCTCAATTCGTGCCAACAATACAAAAGAAAAGGAAAATATACTTACGTCCCATATTTTTAAGTAGTGAGTTTGTGAATGCTGAGGCTGCCAATGCGATGAAAAAACACAAAAATAATATGAATAACAGTTTCATGTTGATTTATTTTAATGTTTACTGCACGAAGTCCTACTGTGATGTGTCAACGACTTGGTCTGTCTAGACTTTTATTTATTACATAAATTGCATACCACACGATATGTAACGTAGTGCAAAAATATAAAAGAAGTATAACTATTATATTATACAGGGTTATTGGTAAAACACCATCAACCTCTTAAGAGCGTTTATACCTTATGAGTGGCAACGTCGCAATTTAGTGTCATATTTCGTGGTTTTAAATTTTTATCATTTAATTGGAACTATATTTTAAAAATCTGTTTAATTAACTTTTTAGAATTACGTGAAAGTGTTTAAAAAGTAAGTAACCGTAATGCTTACAGTTATTTTACAATGAAAATAACGCCCTGCAAGTTTCCAATGTATTATTTGCATATAAATAGAACTGTAAACGCAACGATTTCTTACCTTTTACACAGTTTTCTCATAATTCTAAAAAGTTAATTAAACAGATTTTTAAAATATAGCTCCGATTAAATGATAAAAATTGAAGACCACGAAATATGACACTAAATTTGCGACGTTGCCACTCATAAGGTATAAACGCTCTTAAGGGGTCATTGTACTCATCATTATGAACAACTTTTACTATGGGACCAAATTAATATGAAATCGCGAAAAAAAAAATCAACTGGTCCCTACATTTTGACGAGTTCTGCAAACATACATGGACCAGCAGACTTTTTTTTTCGGATTTCCGACTTTAGTGAAGTTCTTAATACAAAATTGACAACCTAAGACCGGACTAAGTTGTCAGTTTTGTAAAAAGGAACTGTATTTCGATGTTTGTTACGTTCTTATTTCAAAAACAGGCTCGATAGTTTAAACCTTGTCTAAATAAAAACTACTTAAAAATACTTTACTGTATGATAATAAGGGTAGGTTCAGATGACAAGCGCTCAACGCGCGTTTTGATAACGCGCGTTTACAACTACATACATTTTATTCAGGCCGTACACATGCTAACGCGCGTTTTAGTAACGCGCGCGTTCAACGCTGCGCTAGCGCTCGACTGTTGTCAGCGCGCGTCAACGCCGCTTTGAGATCATTGGTTTTCTATGTTTCCGTTCAGTTGAGCGCGCGCTTTCGACGCGGATAGACGTATTTTAGGGTTCGTCAAGTTCGTCCGAAAATCGTCCGAAATGGAAACCGAAGCTTTTAATACGGAATTATTAATTGATGAAATAGAGAAACGTCCTGCGATATGGGACATGACAAGTAGCGATTATTCAGGTAAGAATTTGAGAAGACGGGCTTGGGAAGAACTCGTCCTTATATTTTGTGAAGGACATGACAATGAAGAAAAGAAGAAAATATTATGTGAGTATATATATTTATTTACATTTACAATCGGTTTGTGTTACAAGTTAAATATAACGATCCTGCCAATCTACTTTTCCTTCATTAATGAAATAGTTTGTTAAATGTACTCGAACATTATCCGCCTGTCGCACAGCACGTCCGGTATAATGTGAGGCTAGATTTTCCAGGGGTGGCGTATAAAGTGTGTCTTCAAAATTGTAGCCATCCCTGATTCTGACATAATTATTTAGTGTACATATCGCTTTTACGATCTTTTCTGCAAAACCGATGTTAACATCTAACGGCCTGTGTAAAATGCGCCATTTATTGCACATTATGCCAAAAGTACATTCAACATACCGGCGTGCTAATGTCAAACGGTAATTAAATATTTTTTTAGCATAAGTTAGTGACCTTCCCCCATATGGACGCATTAAATTCTCCATCATGCCAAAAGCTTCATCAGCCACTATCACATATGGCAACGTTGTCGGTCTATTTTGTATTAACAATGCCTTTGGCTCAGGTAGATCTAATGACCTTTCTGTCAGCTTTTTGTACAATGAAGAATTCTTGAATATACCTGAGTCACTGTTTTTACCGTAGGCACCTATGTCAACCCACACAAAACAATAGTTTGCATCCGCTAGCGCCAATAAAACTAGCGAAAAATAATTTTTATAGTTATAATACATAGAACCCGTGTGTTCAGGCTGGATTAACCGTATATGTTTCCCGTCCAAGGCTCCCAAACAATTGGGAAACTTTGAGTTCTTTTCAAATATCGTGGATATTTCACACCACTTTTCTTTCGTTGGTTCACTCATAACAACGGGCCTTAATTTTTTCCAAATAGTTTCACATACATGTGGTATTATAGTAGCCACAGTAGATTTGCCAATTCTATAGTCGTAGCTTAATGTCCCAAATGAACATCCAATGGCCAAATATCTGGAAACAAACATAAACTATTACTAAATACTGTTTTTTTTTTCAGCGTCATCCCTGCAAAAAAAGTGGAAGAGTTTACGGGATAATTATATGAGAGAGGTGAAGAAAATAAAGACTGTCAAATCTGGATCAGGAGCTTCCAAAACTTCGACATATATTCATTATAATAGACTACGATTTCTACAGGCATCAATTGCCAACAAAGATACAGAAAGTAGTTTCGATGCAGATAATGCATCAACTTCGTCAGAGGTTGCTGAAGTAGAAATAAGTTCTGGCTTTAAGAGTCCTAAATCTACTTCAAGAAAAAAACAAAAATTAAATCCTGCTGATGAAAGATTTGCAAACATATTAGAGCAGAGTTTAGCACAGAAAAATGTGTCTCACCCAAAAGAAGATGACGATGAAGACAAGCTGTTTTGTTTGTCACTCGTTAAAGAGATTAAAAAAATTCCGGAATATAGGCGACTTCAAACTAAAATTGCCATTTATAATTTAATTTTGCAAAACCAAAATGAATTTCAAGGACCACAACAACAGACATATGAAAATCAAAATTACCCGGTATCACAACGAAGAAATTATTCATCACAAGAGCAGCGTCATCAGTCATCAGCTTCTGTTGAAGGCTTTCGTTATCATGATTATAGATCACAGCAGTCTAGTGTGTTAAATAATTTTGCACATTATGGTTATACTACAGCAATGGGGTCTCCATCGCCAGTAACACCTACTCCATCGCCAGCACCAACTAATGTCAGCAATGAATCAGAGTTAGAGTTATTCTGCGAGTAACAAAATGTTATTTTTTCTTTAAAAAAATTGTTCCTAAACAAGTTGATTTGATTTATAGATTATGTTGATTATTAAAAAACTTACCGCAATGTAATTATGAGTTTTTCTTCCGGTGAAATGCTATATCGCACAGCGTTTTTATCTGCTACGAGTTCATCGTTTATGAGAGTCAGTAAGTCATCAAATGACTTGATGGACATTCTGAAGTAGGTAGTTAAAGAATTTGGGCTCAAATTGCCTTAACTTAGGATATAAAATAATGTACTGACTTTCAGTCAGCCTGGTTGACAAAATTGGGTGAACCCAATATCTCCGTCTTCTGTTGTGTCGTTTCTGCCGTCTGTATAAAATCACCGATAAAACTGTTTCTACGTCCATCTTCGACAAATGTAGAACTCAAACTGGCCGCAACAACGCGCGTTTAACGCCTGACAAGCGCGCACCATGTGAACACTATACAAAAATTCAACGCGCGCTGAGCGCTTGTCATCTGAACCTACCCTAAAGGCGTTATTGTGAAAGTACGTAGTTTTTTTTTGCAGTAGTCTATATTGTTTGTTGGCACGTCAAGACCACATTCAATAATAAAAAAATGGCACTAAAATGTATAGAGGTTCGCCGTCCATTTTTTTTTTTGTGGTTGTGAAATCATCAAATAACTTCTCCCGCTCTGGGCGGAGCGGGAGGGCGTGTCAGACTCTTACTGACTAAAACCCACCCGTGTTCCTTCAGTTACCTGTGCCAGGGGCCACGGTAACCTTTTCGGACTTTCCCGCACCCTGGCAGACTTTCCCGCAGCCCTGGCAGTTCCCGCTACTTTGGCCGCCCGTACCTGGACTAAGCTTGTCCACTTTTACATGGAACTTCAATATAATTGGTGGATGGGTGGACGTCCACAGACATACCTACTTAATCCTTTGTTGAATGAATATAGGCGTATTTATTTTTATTTTACTTGGATGTGGCTCTTCTGATAATATTTTGTTTAGTGTAGTGTATAAGATATGAGAAACCTTGAATTATTTATTAGTAACCTTTTCCTTATTTACGGGTTTTCTCATCCGTCAATCGGTACGGGAGTGGACTATGGACACTCAAGATGTGTTATTTGAAGGAATGCGCACTGCATGTTTGTGTTACGTAGGTACATATTGTTATGTACGCGCGTGAGTCTGGTAACTAGGAGTTCTAGATTCTATAGGTATAAATATGTACCCGTTGAATCCCTGTAATGCCATGCTTTGAACTACGTTTTCTATGAGCGAGAAAACATTCGCTCACACGGTAATTGATAATGCGTTCAGAACGCCAAGTGATAACGCACAGCGTAATTTCGCACGTGTCAAAATACTCTGGCGCCTTTTTGCGTAGAGGTTTTTTTTTTAAGTAAAAACGGTTTGGCTTAAAAAGAAAAACTATTTATTTCTCTTTAAATTAACGCATGCTGTATGGGAAAATAAGTGCAGATAGCGTTGCCCAGCAAGAGTGGAACCAGACTTGGCCAAGACGTTACCGGTTTGTGAATTTTCGTCTTGTATCCCCTTGAAAATACGGGGCGGTAGACTAGAAGATAAATAGCGCTAGAACGTAAGAAAACGCCTGAAAACCCCCAAAAAGAAAGCTTGTAAAAATGGTTTCACCTTTATTTTCATGCAGATTCCCTATGCAAAAAAAAAGAGAAAATTTTGATTTCGCGGGCTACCTTGGCGCTTTTCCCTTAATAAGGAAAAGGATTAAGAAAGGTAGTGTAATTTTTACAAAATATAATCAAGAGAACCATTTTGTACAGCAGGCTGTACGTACGTCCCGGGTCGGCGGCGGCGCGTTGTGTTCCACGCGTGCCTCACAGAGATGTCAGCACCAATAACAGGAACCGCTAGGGCCGATGCCTGCCAGGGTTGCGGGAAAGTCCGAAAGGGTTACCGTGGCCCCTGGCACAGGCAACTGAAGGTACACGGGTGGGGTTTAGTCAGTAGGAGTCTGACACGCTCTCCCGCTCCGCCCAGAGCGGGAGAAGTTATGTGATGATTTCCAACCTTCAAAAAAAAAAATACTTTTGCTTCTAGCCTTGACTCGTGAGGGTTTGCTTATTCAAACGGCCCATCAGAATCAATTCCTTGTCTGATTCATTCAAAGTACCATTAAGATTTTTGAAGTGTTCGCTTCCGACATTACTGTATAAATTTTTGATTTTTCTGCTCTTTAAATTAATCTCGGGATTTGAGGCATTTCCACATTATTCTTTCGATGTATGAAATCAGTGTAAGTACATAAATAACTCTACCTAATTCCGACCTCTGGTTATGACATATAGGTTTAAGAACAACTTTATTTCTCATAAAGAATTTGATAAATAATTCACTTACTGAGAAACAATACTAAAACTAAGATTAATAATCAGAGCGCACAGAGGTGCGTATAATTATATAAAATAACAAAACAAAATAGTTACGAAAAAAAAAAAAAATAACTAAATGTGGGTAAACAGATAACATTAACTCGATCGTAAGTTAGAATAACCAACCACAACATGGATGTATGAATTTGATTTTTACTAGATGTGGCATTGATGGCTCAGTCTGTTATTAGAAATTTATTTGTTATGTTATGGTTTTATTATTATAAGGTTGTTCTTTGTTTTTTTTTTTTTTTTCATAATTCTATTTAAGTATATCACAGCTCGGCCATATTTTACCATTCGGCAGGCAAATAATTTAAAAATTAATAACAAGTAGATTGGGAACTTTCACAATTTAAAATATTATATTAATTAATTTAACTTATATCTAACTTTATACATAAAAAAAGATTATAATTATATTAAAATTAACACACAGATTTGTACTCTATTTTAACATTTTATCTTCCATAAATTCTTGGATACTATTGTAACATTTATCTAACTTTAAATGGCTGACAATAGTAGGTATTTGCATTCGATAACAGAAAGCCTAGATGTAAAGATACTATCTGATATGTATAAAATCAATCAGGAAAATCAAGTTATATTTTGAACTTGTCCAAGTTATCATTGATTTTGATATAACAGGTATGATAATGAATGCCAAGATTTTTCGAATAAAACACAGCTTCCTTAAACGCTTATTTATTAATAACTAGCTGACCCAACAGACGTCGTTTGTCCAAACAATAATACATACTTACGAAAATCTCATAAAAAAAAAAAAAAACACTTTTGCGCCTTTCCCGAATTACCCAATTTACCGTGCAACCTTTCAATTTTTTCCATATAAACCTAATTCGGATTATTAAATTTTTATTAAATCGGAACAACAAACAGCTACATTATACAAACAAAAAAACAAATTACTTTAATAATAATGTATAGCCCACAGTACTGACCACAGATTACTATTTTATAGATTAGATTAATAGTTATGCAACTGGTTTAATACCTAATTATGTACAGTTGCATACAAGACTATATCTACACCCATAATATGAATCCTCTATAAAAGTTTCGCAATACCTACTAATAACGAACAAAAATGGCGGGATACGACGTGAATTCGAATAACCTATAAGTTCTTTTTTTAAATTAGTATCTGTTGTAGTGAGACGCGCGTGCATGACAATGTTCTTTTTTTTGAAATTCATAAATATACCACGGTCCACGAATTGAAAGAGGAAGGGATCGAGTTCGAGTTGCCTAATGAAATTTAGTACAACATCATAACACTCGTTTGGATGATATAATGGTTACTATGACACTGGTTGTTTTAATGTTGGCAATAAGCTAACTGTTTCAGAAACTTTTTATAGAGAATTTATAGCATAGTCACTAGCAGGTGAACAGTTACACTCATCATCATAATTCTCATCGTTCTCCTCTTTTTTTTTATTTACTTGTGGGCGGCGCAACATGTCTTTATACTTCTCTATAAGTCGTCATCTCGGTAGTCATCTCCTTTCTAACCATATCATCTATCACACAGTCCATACATCGTTTCTCTGGTCTTCCCTTGCTCTTATAGCCATATACATTCATACTCAATACTTTCTCCATACCTCCGTATCACATGCCCATACCATGACAACCAATTTCCAGTCAACTTTACAGTCACCGGTGCCACTTTCAGACTTCCTCCTATGTACTCATTTCTTATTCTCTCCATTCGTGTCACCACACATCCCTCTTAACATTCTCATCTCAGCTGCATGCAATAGCCTTTCATTCATCCCTTTTGTGGCCCAACATTCTGATCTATACAAGACAGCAGGTCTAACCCACGGAGCAGAAACAAAGAGGAGGTGTTGTAAAGTCATTCTCCATACAAAAGTAGTGTCGCAGCCTCGCGGGGTGCGGGGGGAGCCCAAACAGCAGAAAGCCATCTAGTGGCTAGTAGCAAAATCAACTCATAGGCAAATTAGACAGATGTCCTAAGATGTCGTAAGAGTTCTGCTATGTTTCATTAAGTGTCGCTTTTATTGTAAGGAGCCGGATTCAGGTTTAATAGTTTTATAATATACCGATATAGTTTTATTTCTATTATGTCCGACCGAAATACATTTATTGACTGAAACCGAAACCGAATTTCGGCAGCGGTTTCAGATTCGGCCGAAACCGAAACTTCCAGAAATCAACGAGTGTGAGGGAAAAATAAAGAAAACGTTTTTATAATCATAGTTTTATTTTTTTATCTTTAAATCTTCTCCTCTTCTAAATTTTTCTTCTGAACTTAGTTACCGAAACTAAACCGAATTCCGTTTTTTGCCGAAACTCGACATCTATTTGACTTCACTTTTCATATAGCATTGTAGGATATGTATGTGCTTATCAAAAAAGTCTGAGTCCGGACCTGCAATTTGTCAGTGCTTCCGCTACTTGCCGATAGGGGGCGGCAATTACCGAACATTCGAGAAGAAATAAATTACAAATTTAATTTTAATTTTACTTACGAGTGGAAAGATATCTTTATTCCGTTTGAATTTGATTGATCCGTATAACTTCTGCAAGATAAAACACAGCACTTCATGGTAATGCAATGAGTATGGGTCGGGAATACTTTCTAATCGTTTAAAAGACTAAACAAATACATGACAACCTATCCGCTTCACAACGACAGTTGTACTGACGAAAGCGCCGCCTGGTCGCAAGTAGTGCAACTACCGTGTGACGTAACGACTACATTGGTGGCTGATGGACTACTTTGATTGCAACACCTCCTCTTTGTTTCTGCTCCGTGGTCTAACCATTGTTTTATACAGGGTTATTGGTAAAACACCATCAAACTCTTAAGGGGTCATTGTACTCATCATTGTGTATAAGTTTTATTAGGGGACCAAATATGAAATCGCGAAAAAAATTTGCTGTTCCCTACATTTATGTTTGCAGAACTCGTGAAAATGTAGGGAGCAGTTGATTTTTTTTCGCGAATTCATATTTGGTCCCATAGTAAAAGTTGTTCACAATGATGAGTACAATGACCCCTTAAGAGGTTGATGGTGTTTTACCAATAACCCTGTATATCTTCCCCTTCAATTTATGGAGAATGCGGGAGTCGCAGATTGTTCCCGTGACCTGCCGCCATTTCATCAATCCAATATTAATTAATGACAGTTACACTAATATTATAAAGACAACAAACAAAGTATTTTGAAAACGACAACAAACAATTAGTCTGGGAGCTCAAGTGTATCATACAAAAGGCTACGAAACTCTTTCATAGAGCATGTCAGTATATTTATGTGTTCGAAATCTTCATTGTAGGTTGCTGCCATTCGCTGAACCAGCCGGTCGATTCTGTAACAATCTCACCGTGATAACTTAGGTGAAGTGAGCTTGAAGGGAGTTGTCGATAGGGTCAATCCCGAACATCAAGTGGAGTGATCATCTCGCTCACTTCACCTAAGTTATCACGGTGAGATTGTTACAGAATCGACCAGGCCCTGCAGTCTCGACATAGTTAGCAATCGTTTTCGGTTGCTAAGTCCTAACAATCCAGATGTAACGATATTTGGTGGTCTCCACACTCAAATTTATCGGTTGTTACCGGTATTTTAGGTAGGTACCGGTAGGTAACAACCGATAAATTTGAGTGTCGAGACTACCAAATATTTACATCAACATTTACATCTGGATTGTTAGGACTTAGCAACCGAAAACGATTGCTAACTATGTCGAGACTGCAGGGCCTGCTGTGTTAGATCGGAAGCTACCTACTGATCTACGACTATAATGAGGAAAATAAAAATAAATACAAATTTTGGAAATAAACACGCGAATCAAGTAATGCGGGGTTACCAACAAACAGCATTTCATTATTATTTAGTATGTAGTAGTTAGGTATGTAAGAATATATCAGTTATCAACGGCCTAGCTACCCAACGTTGGGGTCAGCTTCTAGTCTATCCGGATGCAGCTGAATACCAGTATTTTACATGGAGCGACTGCCTCTCTGAACTCGGTGGAGGTCAGTCAGGCAGTCGCTGCGGACCAGTATCAAGGGCGTATAATCTAATTTATCCCAACGCACGGCTACAGGTGTTTTTTGTATATATCTTTATTAATTTTACTGCTGGCAGGACCCCATGCCCCGAACTTCCTGTGATCTTGTGTGCTAGAAAAAAAAAAATAGTTTATTTGAAGGACCTAGTTACTTGTTAGTCAAAATGGAAAAGAAAAGAGATTTTAATTGTCCCTTCTATTTAAGAGCGTTTATACCTTACGAGTGGCAACGTCGCAATTTAATGTCATATTTCGTGGTTTTAATTTTTTATCATTTAATCGGAGCTATATTTTAAAAATCTGTTTAATTAACTTTTTAGAATTATGTGAGAACTGTGTAAAAGGTAAGAAATCGTTGCGTTTACAGTTCTATTAATATGCAAATAATACATTGGCAACTTGCAGGGCGTTATTTTCATTGTAAAATAACTGTAAGCATTATGGTTACTTATTTTTTAAACACTTTCACGTAATTCTAAAAAGTTAATTAAACAGATATTTTAAATATAGCTCCGATTAAATGATAAAAATTGAAAACCACGAAATATGACACTAAATTGCGACGTTGCCACTCATAAGGTATAAACGCTCTTAAGATAAAAGCAATAGAAGAATCTCCTACTCGGTGTTGCTGCATACATTTTCATTTGAAAACATTGTAAAAGCCAATTATTTTTAAAAGAGTATCCGTGGAATTTCTTGCCGGCTCTTCTCTACAGGAAACGACCAATTGGAACCGTGCACCTAGCTTCTGACGTTTCATAAGTGCCCAGGTGTTGTTTAAGTGAAATAAAATATTTCCATTTTTATTTCACTCGGCAGTTTTTTTGCAAAACAACAAAATTATTTATGGTTTCGTAACAAAACTGATAACAGGCATTTTTAACTACCAAACCGATAATAATAATTGAGACGAAATTTTACCGTTTTAGTAATTTTAATGATTTAGAGATACTTTTTGGCAATGTGTAGAGATGTGACAATTTTTTTTATTTTTAAACTTTGCCCCACTCTAGGATTTTCTCATATATTGTGGGTGCTTTTACAAACATTTACAGTCACGTACACAAACAGCCAGACCCGGAACAACTGCTTGTAGGTCATACAAATATTTGTTCCGTGCGGGAATCCAACCCGCGACACGCATCGCAGCAGTCAATCGCTTAACCACTGCGCCAACCGTGCTGTCAATTGTTGCGAAACTATATTTTTCTGGACATTAAGACGAGCTATTATTAATTTAAAAAAAAATACTTACAATTGTTCTTCCTGATCACCGCAGCCGTAGCAATTTCGAAATACAAAAACAATGCAAATATCCACATTAGATTAAAAATCTTCATTATTAACCGACTTCACAAAAAAAAGTAAGAGGTTCACGTGCACTATGCTATGCACCCACTTGGATTATGTCAAGATGAATGAATACAATGTCAATAAAATAAAATAATATTTAAGTATTTTACCTGTAGTGATACGAAATTCATTTATTTAATGCTACTCGCTTTTACTGTGGTATCGCTCGCGTATTTGCGTGCACAGTATAAATATTCGCCCCAATCCAGTCTGTTTCGTCCCCAGGATGAAAGAAAGTTTAAAAAAAAAACAGGTTCTATTGAAATTAAACTCTAATAATATAGGTATCTAATCGTGAGAAAGCTTGCAGTAACCACGATCGTTGATTATGTAACCAGCTGTAGGTACAGTCGACAGCACATCAAGATGTACGAAACTGTCAAATTTCTCCAAATGATTTTAAACCTTAAAATGTTGAGGGTTAAGTTCAAAATCGAATGAGATAATTTTACAGTTTGTGGTAACTTGACATGCTGCTGTGTGTATTTGAAATAATGAGAGGAGTTTCTTTTTTATTCAGTCATTGATATCATCACGTCTGTGAACTTTTGCTAGTTTATTTAATTTATATTTATAACCCTGTATAAATTACGTAGTACGTATTTTGCTGGTGTCCCGTGTTATAAACAAACATTATTATTATTGAACATGAGGGAGCAACAAAGTGTTATTGGACGTTTCCAATTTGTTTTTTTTCTCAGAAGCTGCCCTTATTTTTTTCTTGAACTTCTCCCGCTCTGGGCGGAGCTCTTACTGACTAAAACCCACCCGTGTTCCTTCAGTTGCCTGTGCCAGGGGCCACGGTAACCCTTTCGGACTTTCCCGCGGCCTCGGCAGGCATCCGCCCTAGCGGACCCCGTCATTGTTGCTGACATCTCTTTGAGGCGCGCGTGGAACACAACGCGCCGTCGACCCGGGCCTGGTCCTTATCGGACGGCGAGCTGCTCAGTCGCAGCCCGGAGTCTGAATTGGTGCCCGGTAGATGGCAATAGGCTCACCCCTCTTACCGAGGACTTATAACTGGCGAATTGTGGGTGTTCTATGGGTGGTTATATCCCCAACAGCATCCTAAAGACTATAGAAAGAAAGAAAGAAAAATAGATTTTTTTGTCACAGAAAAACGTGTTTACAAAAAGATAATTAGCTGATAGACATTACGTCAGGCCTCCGTCACTCCATGTACTTGCGCGCTATAATTACCTACCGCTCGAGCGAGCGCTCTCGGACCGCTTGCGGTCCAAATTCGGTTCCCTGCGATTGCTGTAGGATCGCGCGGTGCGAAGCAATCACAACTGTACGCTTGAGCATTTAGGCACATTTTAGCATGCAGTGGTTGTTGAGGCGACGGAGTAGGCTATTATCTCAATAGGTATTGGAAATTTTCTACTGAGTGAAGTATCTGTTACGTAGTAACTATTTAGTAATCTGTGATTACGTCTACATGCCACTGTGGCGGAGTAATGAATAGTTTTTTTTTGTTATTTTTCTGGTAGATGTAAAGTACTAACAATACTTTCTAAGTTATGTGTACTTACACTAACCAATTAATGGACTGTACACACGGCTACACATCAAGCTATAAATTTCCAGTTTACACTGACCTCTCATTGTAAGGAAATCCTATACAATACGAGATCAGCTTATACTGGAAATGTATAGCTTGATCTAGAGCGTGATGCGTACGTATGGGCCCCAATTTTTTATTTTTAAATTATTAAAAGCTTGTGATGTCCTACTTCAGAGCAAAAGCCTGCCCACTCTCCCTCCATTTCTCTCTATTAAAATCTGCTAAGGACGAGTTTTTGTTGGAGGAGTCTAGCTGATCCCGGCATCTTGGAAAGGCCTGCTGCGATGTCGCTTGCCATTAAGAGGGCCCCATTGGGTTGTGAGTTTGGCCCATTGATCGTCTAACATGCGGCAGATGTGTCCAGCCCAATTGCATTTTAGTGTGACAGCATTCTAAGTGACTTCAGTTATCATAGTGATGGAACGGAAAAAACACTTTTTTTTTTTTTTTAAACGTTTATTTTTTTATTTTTAAACGTTGCCCCACACTAGGAATTTCTCCTGTATTGTGGGTGCGTTTACAAACATTTAAAGTCACATACACAAACAGCCAGACCCGGAACAATTACTTGTAAGGTCATACAAATATTTGTTCCGTGCGGGAATCGAACCCGCGACACGCAGCGCAGCAGTCAATCGCTTAACCACTGCGCCAACCGTGCAGTCCCAACTGACCAACAAACAAGCCATCCTTCCTTCTATCATAATATTTGCATTGTAGACTGGTTTCTCCTATAAGGATAAAATATGTCGCAAAACCTGACGTGTTGTCTAAGCAGTCAGAATGTTTACGTTATAGCTTCGTTTATTTCTGTATTCCTTGTGATTCATATAACTTACTCAATGGATTTTCATAGGGATTTTTTGTGTGGTAACACTAATAACAGTAATAACCAACTAAGACTACGTTCGCACGGGCGTAAAAATATCGTGGCGTGATTTTATCGCGCATTGGATTTTCTACTCTCAGTTTGAACCGAGAATTGGGAATTCAACAGAGTGCTTTCCAACGCGTCGAAATGGGTTGTCAACTCTCGGGGCTAAGCAGTGCGTTGAAGAGCGCGAATGTGTGCTAATTGTATATGATTAGTAGGTATGTAAAAAGAAAGAAAGAAAGAAAATGCATCTATTTGCTGTGAACATGACGCAAAAAATAACATACTTACACAAAAATAAGAAAAGGTTGGGGGAAACATGCGTCACATCCACGCAAAACGGCTATCGCTCAGCATTATGATAAATTATTTTATTTCTGTACGTAGGTTTGTACAAACAATTTTCACGTCAATCGTATTTTAGAAACTAGATGAGGTCGGCATTTCCTATCTGACTACTCTGAGAAGAAAGGCCGAAACAAACTCATAGGTCACAGTCTCTTTTAAAGTCCAGACAAAATCTTGGTCAGATCATGTGAAGGCTATGTAGATCGGTGTCTGCAATGGTCTTTTGAGGAAAGAACCACACAGATTGAGTGGACCTGTCCAGTCAGTGCACGCATTTGTCAGTAACCGTGCAGCTCAACTCAGAGCTTAAAGAGCTCAACGATTCGACGAACAATATCAAAGAAAGGACATTTGGGTAGGCTGCCAGAACATGATTAAAACTGGAACAAAAACACACATAGTCCTCACATTCATATTCATATGCTGCGACCCCAGCAAGACAGAGCCTCAGTGCTGGTTTTCAGCGACAGCCGGCGCTGACGTAATGACGTCGTCCGGTGGAGCAAACAATTGTTAGGAGGATGTCGGGCAAAGGAGTTACTTTATTGGGACTCCTGAGAGTGTAATGCGCTCCGAAGGTTGACGTAATACTAGCATGAGTGATTGCGCACTAAACCCAAGTGTCGTTGTCCGAATTTGGTACACCTTCAATTCAGATCCAACTCTGATCTGGAATTCGGATTCGGTTCGGACTCAGTGTGCACAAGAATAATATGAAAATCAATGCACGCAGTCCAAATCCTGCGCGGTAATTCCGTAACACACTTCGGTACAAGGGCAAATCTTTCATTTTGACAAATCAACAACATTCATTGCGTCATTTACGTAGTTGAGCAGACGAATTTTTCAAACATATGAAGCAGTGGATTAGTAATTACCTAATCCTTCGTGTGTCGAATTGGGGTGCTGATCAGAGCACCAAAAAATGAAAATAAAATATACAGTGCTTTTAATAAAAACAACTCATGTTACATACAGAAATAACTCGAATTTATTAATCAGCAAAGAAAAATTCTACTGCGCTACCCGCTGGTGTCATTCTTCGGTGTTCCATTATAGATTTCCACAATCTTTGACGAGGGAAATATCGATTCAAACAATAGAGACAAATCTGAAAGAAGAACCGTTGTTATTTTAACAATATTATAGAAGAAAAGTTATATTCTATAATGCCTAGAACCAACATTTAGAAGACGACCAACGGTGGACCAAGGCGGAGTACCATCAACCCGCACTGTGCCTACTTGGTCGATCACAACCCACTCCTTCTCACAGAGAGGAGGTCTTAGTCAATAAAAGTGGGAACATTTTATAATAAATATAATATTCATCAGCCTATCGTTGCCCTACTGCAGGACAAAGCCCGCTTCTCATACAGAGACGGCACGAGCATTGATCACCACGCTTGCTCACGGGTTGGCGATTTCAGACTTATATCAACTATAAGTCCAGTAGGCCAATTCTCGTTCTTAAAAAACGTTCAAATTCAAGTCGCAATCTCATCTCAGCGACAATCAATGTCAAAAACCTGTCAAAAATGTATGTAAATTGATTGTAATTTTGACAGATTGAGACTGAGATTAGAATGCGAACGGTCTTAAAAATACGGGAATTGCCCCTCAGGTCTCTTCACGATGTTTTCCTTCACCAATATCAGTGATATCCAAGGTAAAATTAGAAAGCTCATATGAATTGAAAGTCACAGTGGTACTTGCCCGGTGTTGCAGTTGAACTTGCGACCTCGTGTATGAGAGGCGAGGACTTATCCACTGGTTCTTCACGACCTGATAGAAAAAACATTATGGACAGATAATGCTCTGTGTTATACTGATTATAGTTCAGAAACCTCTGAAACTTGCCCCATAGGTACTAATATTTATTCTGTGGTTGTTTTAAATGAAACTAGCTGACCGGACATTACATTGTCTTGTTTCCTGGAACTCGATCGTAGCGCTGATCCAATTCTGAATCTAAACCATCTAGGGTCCCACTCAAACACACACAAAAAGTTCATCAAAACCTGTCAAGTCGTTTAGGAGTTCAGTGACATACAGACGTACAGAAGAATTATATATAAAAAAGATACCACAAATAGCCCCTATTAGGACCATTACCATGGTTTACCTGTTGGTATACCGCAAATTAGATGCATGCATGCTAAAATACGTGTATCGAAAAATATTGATGTATGTAATTATTTTAATAATAAATAGTGGTGTGGTAAAAAAGTGAGTATTTAAACAATAATCAATTAATATTTACCTTTCGACGATTCCATTTTCGATGTTTTATTCATCGCTGCAGCGAATACAAAAAACAGTAAAAATATTAACAGTAGCTTCATCGTAGTGCGCAATGTTCAAGAATCCACTGACAATTCGTTATTTCGCGCAGCTTTCTACTTTTATAGGCAACAACCATAGACTACACCAATTATTTAGACAAAGCCTCGCTGAACAATGATTGGAGTAGGATCGTGAACATGTATGAGTGACATTGACAGCAATAGGAATGTTGCCAGTTTTTATTTAACCGAGGACGACTAAAACATTAATTTATGATCGATAATATTATCTTAACCAATATGTAACATAGCACATTATTCATTTTTACTTTGAATAGCGGGGTTACGGGTGTAAAAGAAACGCAGGTGCTTATTAAACACACTACGATCACGCAGATCACACTTTAGTTTACCCAGTGCCATTTTGATTTATTTTTTTACACATATTGACAGAACTATGTCGCGTATTAGGCTTCAAATTTATGTTCGTGAGGTTTTATCTAGATCATTTTCTAGTCTAAGGTAAAAACTAACAAGAGTTACAAAATGGCTCAGTAATGATTTATGTCTCTGAGAGTAACTGGTTTGGATATTTTTAATTAAAATTTTCCTTATAGGTGAGAACCGGCGAAATATATCTGTTTTACAGATTAATAAAAGTCTCTCTTTGTAATGTCAAAATAACAGCTTTTTACTAAACGCATATGAAAGTATACACGGTACCTATAACAAAAAAACAATTTTTAAATTTATTGTCTGTATGTTTGTTCCCGGTAATCTACGAAACGGCCGGACCGATTTTGGCGGGACTTTCACTGGCAGATAGCTGATGTTTTATGGAGTAACATAGACATATTACTTTTTGTCCCGGTAGCACGTTCCCGTAGGATATTTCCCGACATCCACGCGGGCGAAGCCGTTGGCAGCAGCTAGTATAACATTATGTTGTTATTATTAACGGTATGGCATTTCAGAGTATTCCTTAATCCGTGTTTGAAAAATCAGAAAAAAAAAATAGTTATATTTCCACTTGGTCGTTTTCAGTTGTATCTTATATTTTGAGGGGCTAGTGGCTAGGTTATAACAACCGCACAAGTCGCTCGAGCAGGTTAATTATAATAAACCTTCATTTCAGACCACAAATAACCCTTACAGTAGTGTTAGTAAAGAAAACTTTAAACTAATGTTAGTGTCCAAAAAATTATATTATTGCTGGATTAAGTCTTAACTTCTCGCCGAACTTCACACTATCCGCGAAGTATGTAGAACGTACGTCCGACCCAGTGATGGAACATTGGACAAAGACACCCACCGCCCAACGTGCTCAGGATGCTGTGGGAACTGGCACACATTCTGCGGAGGATCGAGACACCCCTTTCGAATGCAGGATTGCGGGAAAGTTCGAAAGGGTTACCGTGGCCCCTAGCACAGGCAACTGAAGGAACACGGGTGGGTTTTAGTCAGTTAGAGTGTGACACGCCCTCCCGCTCCGCCCAGAGCGGGAGAAGTTATTTGATGATTTCCAATACCTCAAAAAAAAGGGAGTAATCGCTCGTTGCCGTCGCGCACTCGCTGCTCGTTGGTCGCCAACTCACTCGCTTCTAGTTAAGCGCTGGTGTCTTGCTATAAAATGGGACGGGCCAATTAAAAATACACAGTGATCGGTTTAAATGACTTTATTTCGCTTTTTCATCAATTGACTAAAACCTTTTTACGTTAACAGTGACAAGCTTTCATCTCATACATCATACGTGCTGTATGCCTTAGGTATAGGTACGTTGTATAAGTATTTTATCTTTGAACCTGGAAGGATGGGACTTGGCGTTGAGTGTGGCATCTTGTCTGGATCTTTACTGGGTTCTGAAAAAAAAATATATGTGTAAGTAAAAATCTATTCCTTGAAAAAAAAAAACCTCAGAAGTGCGATTTTGACATCGAGAGTTCAGAATTTCTGAATTGTAGAGAAACATTTTTTTTTTCAATTCAATTCTCAATTCTTTATTGCGTACCATAATGTTTACATAGATGTTAGGGTTATTTTATTTTAGTCACAATTATGGACCCTGTCGGGCACAGCATACATTAAAACTAGGAGAGAGGAGGAAAGATACAGAGTGTTTGTTACAATATTTAATTACAATTATTTAAAAATACCCACCGATTTTTTTTTTTTTTTTTTTGGGATTGGACTGCATTTAATCATTTTCGTTTGTATAGAGTTTTTGACGATTTCTTAAAAACAGTGCTAGTTAGAAGCATTCTTTTATTATAAAGAGTTTAGCAACAATTCCCTGAAGTGTCGTGTCTCTCTTTTTTGTTGTTGTATCGTGTATAGATACGGATGGACCGTGTGGCTAGAAAGGGGGTGAATCCGAGAGGACGACTAAAGGCCTATTCAGATAATAAGCGAAATAGTGATACCAAATCGGTACGCGATATCGCTGTCGCACTCTTAGCGATACTGGTCCAAAGTGACTAGCCTGAGAACGGACCAGGGGACTTACTCTCTAAGCCCGTCAACGAACATACGGGCTCGTCCGAAAGTAGATAGATACTTCAAAACGATCCCTACTCCCGATTAAATAAAAAAAAATGACCGATAAAAACACATCGGGAGTTACGGGGCCGCGACAGCGATATCGCGTAGCGATTCGGTATTGCTACCGAGCGTGACAGCGATATCGCGTACCGATTCGATATCGCTACCGAGCGCGACAGCGATATCGCGTACCGATTCGGTATAGCTACCGAGCGCGACAGCTATATCGCTACCGAGCGGAGCGTGACAGCGATATCGCTACCGAGCGTGACAGCGATATCGCTACCGAGCGTGACAGCGATATCGCGTACCGATTCGATATCGCTATCGAGCGTGACAGCTATATCGCTTATATCTAAACAGGCCTTAATAGAGAAGTATAAAAGATTGTGACGACCCCAAATAACTTTGGATAAGGCAGGAGGAGAATTATGAAATATTATGTATTTGAAATAAATATATCCAAGTACGGCCAAGTAAAATAGTAAACAAAAGCAGTACATTTAAATTACCTTTCGACGATTTATTAGCCATTGCTGCGGCGAATACGAAAAACAATAATAATAATAATAATAATCTGGCAACACCGACGTCAACACTTCATATCATTTTTATCATATATTATTCAGATAAATAATTTTTCCTTTTTTTTTGATGCAGTTTTTATACTTATATAGTGTAAAACCCAACCCAACCAAAACCCAAATAAATATAATCAGCATCTAAAAATGGACCATTATTCATAAAAAAACTGCCGAACGGGAGGTGACATCTGTCATGTCACCTCCGATATTACATAACTCAATAATAAATTATTGAAAAATGAGAAGATGTTGACGAGACAAGCCGCACGTCAAGCACGACTACCACCTCCGGACTCTTCGCTCAGCTCCGCCTCGCCGCTGCCGGTATCCAGCCCCTCTGTGAGCGCTGTGACGACACCGGCCGCGGCAGTTGCGTCGAGCTCGAGCGACGAGTATTTCTCTCCGCCCACGTCGCCACCACCTGCTCGTCGACGGGGAGGACGCCGGCCGCCGGACGGCTTAGGACCTCGAGGCCCAACGGCCTCTGATAGGGTCCCAGCTCCCGGCGGAAGTGTGCAGCGCATGAGATGGACGAGATCCATTAATGAAAATGTCATGCGCTCATACTATGGGGCTACAGAGGGGGGAAACAATCTGACCGCGTACCGTGTTCGGATGCTCTCTCTTTTTCAGGTGCTTGAGCCAGCTGTCAACGTTTCGGCACAACGACTGTCGGATCAGGTGCGAGTCATCCAGCGTAATCATATGTTGGATGACTCTGTACTTGATCGCCTGCGAAGTGAAATGCAGAGTGGCCATATCATCGCACCCCAGTCGCAGACTGTTGTACATCCGCAGCCCAATACAACGCATGCTGACGAAGGGAGTAATGATAGGGCTACAAATGTAAGTAGCCAGTGCAATGAGCAATTGAGGAGTGCTTTGGAGGATGCGATTCAGGAATATCGCTTCATGCCGCCCGAACTTAGGCCACGCTTACCTCGTTTGCCCATGCATAACAAAAATAGGGCGCTGGTGGCGGTCCTGGATTCGCAGTTATCAAACTATTTTGATACCTGCGAAGACCTCACCGATATTCATTCAATTCTGTACTGCGCGGCAGTAGCAGCATGTCGTGTAGCTCACGTCAAATTTGCAAATGACACTAGAGCTACACGACCGAAACCAAACGTACCAGCTTGGCAGTGCAGAATTGAACGCCGTATTGGTGGGGCCAGGACGCTCATCGGCAAACTAATCTGCTTCAAGGAGGGCAATACTCGCCCTAGAGTGATGCGCTTTGTGAGACGGGCATTCTCAGGGACTGATATCAGTCCCCAAGACTATATGTCTTGTGTCACAGAGCGCATCGACTTCCTGAAGCAGAAAGTGTATGCATGGGCAAACCGTATTCGTCGGTATAGGCGGCGAGTAGAGCGATACACTCAGAATCGCACCTTCCAGAGCGATGAAAGGTGGGTTTATAGGGGTTGGGAGCGACCGGACCATGGTGTGACTGAGACGTGCCTACCGGATGATGATGCCATGTGTTCCTTCTGGCGCAGCATCTGGTCGGTACCTGTCAGTCACACCGAAGGTGATTGGACTCGGGAAGTCGAGCGAGCCTGCGATCCGATACCAGAAATGGGGGCTATTACCATCTGCCCCCAAGATGTAGCTCGTGCAGTTCGTCCACTACCCAACTGGAAGTCTCCAGGGCCGGATGGACTGCACAACTTTTGGATTAAATGGTTCACAAGATCGCACGCTCGCTTGGCATCTCAGTTTCAGACTACTTTGGAATCTGGTTCGCTACCCCAATTCCTAACGACAGGAATTACCCACCTGCTCCATAAATCAGGTAGCACCGCGGAACCCAAGAACTATAGGCTGATCACGTGTTTACCGACGGTCTATAAAGTTCTTACATCCATTTTGAGAGCTAAAATTAACAAACATATAGACACCAACTCCATCATGTCTGCCTCTCAAAATGGATGTAGGAATAGGTCCCGCGGTACTAAGGAGCTACTCCTCATTGATATGACCATTAGCCAACAGGTTCGTCGTTCCCGAAAGGATCTGTCGACATGTTGGATAGATTATAAGAAGGCCTATGACTCGGTGCCGCATACATGGCTCGTGAGGGTGTTAGAGTTGTATAAAGTAGATACAACTCTTCGCACCTTCCTAATGTCATGTATGCGGCAATGGAGGACGGTCCTTCACTATCCAGGATGTCGAAATATTCATGGGAATAGCGAACCGATAAGGATCGAGCGAGGCATATTTCAGGGCGATAGTTTAAGTCCGCTTTGGTTCTGCTTAGCCTTGAATCCTCTAAGCACATTGCTGGAGGATTCAGGCCTAGGCTATCGGTTGAGGAGAGGTGGTCAGGTTATATCGCACCTCCTCTACATGGATGACCTAAAACTCTTTGCCCCCAACAATTTGCAACTGATGGAGCTACTGAAAGTAACTCAAAATTTCAGTAGCGCCATCAGGATGGAATTTGGTGTGGACAAATGTGCGGTCATGCATGTAAAGCGAGGGGAGATTGTTGAATCCGTGGGGACCCAACTCTCGGATTCCACAAACCTTAGAGCCCTCTCCGCATCCGAAACCTATAAGTATTTGGGTATGTCGGAAGCGTTAGGCATCAATGTTACTGACATGAAGCAGTCGTTGAGGGAACGCTTCTTTGGCCGCCTGAAAAAAGTACTTAATAGTCTTCTATCAGGCGGAAACAAGGTGCGCGCCTTCAACGGTTGGGTCATGCCAGTTTTGATGTACTCTTTCGGCATACTCAAATGGACTCAGACCGAACTCGACGCCCTGGATAGGAGGGTCCGTACGCTGCTGACTGCAAATCGAATGCATCACCCACGATCATCGGTAATGAGGCTGTATATCCCGCGAAAGTATGGAGGTCGAGGCTTTTTAAACGCTAAGACCCTCCACAATCGCGAGATATGCAGTCTCAGGGAATATTTCCTAGAAACCGACGTGGGTATGCATCGAGATGTAGTCACGGTGGACAAGGGCCTCACCCCGCTCTCCTTGGCTAAAGAGAACTGGCGCAAACCTGTAGTGCTTGACACTAATGATCGCATGGAGGTATGGCAGAGTAAGGAGCTCCACGGACGCTTTTTCCGGGCCCTACATGGACCGGATGTAGATCTACTAGCGTCCGTTGCCTGGCTGCGTTTCGGTGACCTCTTTGGAGAAACCGAAGGTTTTGTCTGTGCAATTATGGACGAAGTTATGATGACGAACAATTACCGGAGATTTATTGTGAAAGACGGCACGGTTGACATCTGTCGGGCATGCCACCGGCCGGGAGAATCAATCAGGCATATCATCTCCGGGTGTTCTCGTCTAGCTAACGGAGCGTACTTGCATAGACACAACCTTGTAGCCAGGATAATCCATCAGCAGCTTGCTCTGAAATACAACCTTGTGGAATCGGAGGTACCGTACTACAGGTATGTGCCCGACCCAGTTCTCGAAAATGGTAATATCACATTGTACTGGGATCGATCCATCATCACTGATAGGACTATTGTTGCCAATAAGCCTGATATAGTGGTGGTGGATCGATTGGAGCGACGCGCAATGATTGTTGACATAACCATCCCGCATGATGAGAACCTCGTGAAAGCCGAGAAAGATAAACAAATCAAGTATCTTGACTTGGCTCGCGAGGTTGTCGACATTTGGGATGTGGACTCAGCGGTCATTGTGCCGATAGTCGTGACAGCCAATGGGCTAATACCCAAGAGCCTCGACCAACACCTAAGGAGGCTCTCGTTAGGCAGCTGGATCAAGGGCTTGATTCAGAAAGCGGTACTTCTGGACACGGCCCGCATTGTTAGGAAGTTTCTCTCTCTGGAGCCCTGACCGCCGGTAGCTTGGACCCTGTTCCCGATACCGGTGGGCTACTATTTTTTATATTTAAATGTTTTTGGTATCTTTTGTTTATAAAAATATTTAAAAATGTAATTCATATGTATGTAAATGAAATAAAGGAAATAATAATAATAATCTTTATTTTTCTCTTCACAAAGGTTCACAATAGAAACAAGTTTAACATTTAGACAAAAGCATAAAATATGATCCTTTGTGAGAGACTGGCGTCCATACTAGGATACCCTGTGTGACGGATCACCAGGCTCTCACCCCGAACTAACCTAAATAACATTAACATTACAACGGTAAATTTTTAACTCTAGACATTTTATGAAGGGAAAAAAAAAACATACATGTATAAATTTAATGAGTTAACCAAAAAAAAAAAACAAGAAAAAACAAGAGTAGAATAATAGAAAATTTGTTATAGTGTGTATGTGTAGTGTGGTGTAGTGTGTGTAGTGTGCATGTGTGGTGTGATGTGTGCGGAGATGTAGACTAATGCTGTCAGTGTAGATGTGTAGGGTGATTGTTACAGTCAAGTACCCGAAATTATTAAATATTATGAAGGAACTATGAGTAGCTGCTCAGTGTCATCATAGTCCAATTTTTGTAACCAGGCTGAGAGTGTTTTCTTGCAACGCTGTTTGGGGAGGGCATAAATTGATAAAATTCCGTTAATTTTATTATACAAATAATTTCCAAGAAAACTGAAATGTCGACGGGAAAAAGCAGTATGGAACCGAGTAGTGGGACAAACTGCGTGTTTACGTCGCTTACCTTCAAAAAGAGTAGGATTATAGGTAAGAAGAGAATGTTTGCGCAAGATAGTATTTAAAATGAAAAGTTGACGTACAGTTAACAGTCCGGTTCGCTCATAAAGTCCTCTGGTGGGAAATAAGAAAGGCAGGAAATTGGTGACCTTTAGAACGGCCCTTTGTGCACGTTCGATCCGGAGCATTGATGTTTTTGTCGCACCACCCCATACAGTTATGCAGTACGAGAGTAACGATTGGCATAACGCAAGATAGACTGATCGCAATAAGTCAGTGTCTGCAACATGACGAAGATTTTTAAACACAAATATTAGTTTACGGATTCTAGTGGAAAGAGCATCTATGTGCGGGTGAAAACTTAAGAGTGCTATCTAGCACAATAATAATACAAATAGAAGCTTCATTGTGGTGCGCAATGTTCAAAAACCCTCTTAAATGTACCGGCAAAACATAATTTCAAGCAGCTTTATACTTTTACATAAAGCGCGGTTTAGATTTACATAATAATGAGCACATGATGAGACAGTACCTGGTTTGTTTATTCAAACATTTTCCTTATACTCGTGAGACCCTGCGAAATAACTGCACTTGATTGTTTTATAACGTAGTTCGCTATATCGTGCCAAATATGATTGAAGGGAGAATTTTCGTTGTGTAAAGAAGGTGCAGTCCACACAGTCTGTTCTTAAATGAACATGAACTATACAAAGAGAGTTTTTAATCAGGCGTCTCTGCCAGCTTTAGGACCGTTAAACTTCTATAAAGCTATCAATACATGTTATAAAAAAAGAGTATAGTCCGTAGAATACGCGAAAGATACAGATAATTTAGTTAAATGTATACTGTTTGATATTTATCAATTATTTTTATCGACTTTCAACATGGCGTCTTACTCTGTGCACGATGGCCCTCCGAAGGACCATTTTGTCCCCCATACCGTCAAACCCCGATGGCTCTCTAATTGGTCCACTGATTCACGCGGTTTAAATCTCTATTACCTAATATAAATATGGTGGGCAGTTCACTCAATGGGCCGCCAGATATTCTCGTTGAATAAATCATTCAAAATCAAAAACTTTGTTTGGGAATTTTAAGAGCGTTTATACATTATGAGTGGCAACGTCGCAATTTAGTGTCATATTTCGTGGTTTTCAATTTTTATCATTTAATCGGAGCTATATTTTAAAAATATGTTTAATAACCTTTTTAGAATTATGTGAAAACTGTGTAAAAGGTAAGAAATCGTTGCGTTTACAGTTCTATTTATATGCAAATAATACATTGGAAACTTGCAGGGCGTTATTTTCATTGTAAAATAACTGTAAGCATTACGGTTACTTACTTTTTAAACACTTTCACGTAATTCTAAAAAGTTAATTAAACAGATTTTTAAAATATAGCTCCGATTAAATGATAAAAATTTAAAACCACGAAATATGACACTAAATTGCGACGATGCCACTCATAAGGTTTTAACGCTCTAAAAGTGTTCATTTGTTTTTTTTTTTTTCAATAAACAGCTTTCTTTTTGCGAGCTAGTTCGAAATTTAAATAAAACCTTTGATAAGTTTCCTCTTTGGTTGCCATGTTTCGGAGTAAAAGATCGTTCCATTTTTAAATTACACTATAGATAATTATGACTTTACTATGTAATTTATTTGGCCGCTAAACCACGACAGATATTCATTTTCTTATAACTTTTGCCGGCCGCTGCTCGCATGTATTTGGCCAGTACAGCAATTTCGATTTATCTCCAAGAAGGTTGCCAAAATAATGCTCAAATTTCCAAGCAGGTTTGAGAAAAGCCATTTTAAAGCTTTAGCAGGAAAGAACCACACAGATTTAGTGGACCTGTCCAGTCAGTGGACGCATTTGTCAGTAATCAAATCATGCAGCTCTACTTAGAATGTAAGAAGCTTAAAGATACAACGAAAAAATCAAATAAAAAAACTATGGTAAGTATAAGGAATTCGGAATTATGTTACATCATCATCATCATTTCAGCCAAAAGACGTCCACTGCTGGACATAGGCCTCCTCTTAAGCACCGCCACTGTTATAGTAATTCATTATAATTATTGCTGCTGCAGGTGCAGAAAACCTCAAACGGCGCAAATACTCCATCTTTTTAGGCTTTATGTGTTTGAGCCGATTGGGTTTGAAACACTAGAGTTATGGGGTCCGAGTGCCCACTTAGTTTTTCGAGCCAAGCGGTTGGTCGACTCTTTACGTGACCAGAGGGCTGGCCTATTTTTTTGGCCAAAGAACCAGCATTGCCTTGCCATACAACGTGGCAATGCTGCCAGCCTCCCCCGTGTTCCAAATTCATTTATTTACTTTAGAAGTCCGTGTTTGTGTCACAGAAATTCACATGTGTACCAAATATCTAGATTCGGAGAAAATTGGCTGTGACAAACGGACAGACAGAAAGACGTTACATTTTATAATACGAAACTCAACTACAACTTTAAAAATAATGAAATTTACCTGCATTGCCAGCTGGACTAGGTGTCTTCACTTCGGGATACCCAGCAGCGAAAACAAAAAACAACATCAACAAATATAAAACGTTCATGTTTGAACACGACTGTCTTTTGCGCTACCTCCTTTCGTATAATTCGTATAATTTTTAAATAATAAATATAACTCAATTTTAAGAACGAGTGTCCTTGAAATAATCACCTACAGCTGCTCGGTAAATAAACACGCCTTAGGGTTGCCTGGCTGTATCTCTTAAGTTGTAACTGTACTTTGTAAGTCCGGCAATATTAATGATGGGAGAGCATTCATGTTTAAAACCTTGCAAATTGTTTTAGGTTGTGTCTGTGTCGGCACACATTCACAGCGTGTTTGTACACTTGGTTACCACAAGTAAAGCGCGTGTCGCTTTGCGAGATAAAAATACTGTACAGTATTATGTAACACAAATTGTAGACAATCAAATGAATTCTCGGCTACAGGCATTTTGCTGATTGAGTAGGTACACACAAAAAGGTGAAACCTAAACGCAGTATCCTACGCATGCACTTTACGAAATTTACGGGAAGCAATTAAAGAAATAAGACGGGGTAAACTGACCACCGGTGTGTTGCATGTTGCATCTTTACGACAACGCCCCGGTCCACACGGCGCGTGTATCCAAGGCTGCTGTGCGAGATTATGGGTTCGACGGAATTAACCACCCACCCTATAGCCCGGACCTATCCCCCCAAGTCATTAAAATTTGTTCCGTAATTTGAAAAAAAGACCTTCGTGGGAAACGATTTTCTAACGACGAAGAGCTCAACATGGCAATAAATGCGCGTTTTTCAGAGGAAATAGGAAAGTTATTTTTACAGGGTATTGAAAAGTTATTTCAAGATGTAATAAATGCATTGAGGTAATGGGGATTACATTGAAAACAAAAATATTTTTTATCGAATTTACGTTTTTTTTCATGCTGATACCGAGAGTAAATTGAACGCCCCTCGTAAGCCAGTGTGTGGATTATGGTATAGAGGCACGAGGAACGGAGTGTAAAGTTCACTCATAGCTCCATAGAAAAGGGAGGATCTTCCGACCAGTCGGGTGTCGTGTCTGGTGGGCAACTGCCCTACTATTGATGTCGGGACGTTGTATACACGGTGACATTTGAATCACAGTTTTGGTAGAACAAACGTTGTTCAGACCATGGTCTACTACTATTCTACAGCATCAAATATGTTATTAAAACAAACTAATCTAGGAGTTTTCAAATTAGTCAAACGTGTAATAATGTTTGAAACATTAACCGTAACATCAAAGTACTCATCACGGTAACGATATTGCATTCAAGACGCGAGCGCCGCGCGTCGCAGCCGCAGTGTCTGTGTTGTAGGATGTAGGGCGTAACGATAATCCCGACATTTTTAACATTGCCTTTTTTGTGTTATTTTCGAAAACCAATGACGTTTTTTTTCTATTGGATGCTATAGAATGGTTGTAGACCATGGTCTGAACAACGTTTGTTCTAGCAAAACTGTGATTCAAATGTCACCGTGTATATGCTAATCGCGCGGTAAACTCTTCTTGTGCGATGCAGGATGTTCGTGACGTCAGTGTGTTGCGTAATCCACATGTGGCGATGTAGATACCGCTACAAAGTGATGAGCCTAGTGAAACGATTATTTGCGTACAGCCCTACAGGTTTGGCTTGTTGGTTCCTATTTTTAATAACAATAAGGTTTCAAGCACTACAGCTTCGTCGATATCTTGTGTGACCTTGTTGGTTCGCTGACCAGATAAAAATAGCAAATGCGATTGAACAATTATATTTATATACCCTGTCAGACATTCTGTTGTTCTGTTGAAACTTGAACTTGTCAAGTTCTTCTTAACAGACAGCTGTGCTGCTGGGGAGTTTGTTCCGCCACTTCTTCTTAACAGAGAGTTGTGCTGCTGGGGAGTTAGTTGCGTCACTTCTTCTTAACAGACAGTTGTGCTGCTGGGGAGTTTGTTCCGCCACTTCTTCTTAACAGAGAGTTGTGCTGCTGGGGAGTTAGTTGCGTCACTTCTTCTTAACAGACAGTTGTGCTGCTGGGGAGTTAGTTGCGTCACTTCTTCTTAACAGACAGTTGTGCTGCTGGGGAGTTTGTTGCGTCACTTCTTCTTAACAGACAGCTGTGCTGCTGGGGAGTTGGTTGCGTCACTTCTTCTTAACAGACAGCTGTGCTGCTGGGGAGTTAGTTGCGTCACTTCTTCTTAACAGACAGCTGTGCTGCTGGGGAGTTGGTTGCGTCACTTCTTCTTAACAGACAGCTGTGCTGCTGGGGAGTTAGTTGCGTCACTTCTTCTTAACAGACAGCTGTGCTGCTGGGGAGTTAGTTGCGTCACTTCTTCTTAACAGACAGCTGTGCTGCTGGGGAGTTAGTTGCGTCACTTCTTCTTAACAGACAGCTGTGCTGCTGGGGAGTTTGTTCCGCCACTTCTTCTTAACAGACAGTTGTGCTGCTGGGGAGTTAGTTGCGTCACTTCTTCTTAACAGACAGCTGTGCTGCTGGGGAGTTTGTTGCGCCACTTCTTCCCAGCTAAGCCGCTTGGAAGTGGTGCAGGACGAGCGTTTTGTGGGACTGTCTTATCTGACAAGTACCGAAGGCTGGTTAAGGTGGAGGATAACGATGAATGATACGACACGAAAAAAAAAATAGGTGTTGTTGTGCGCGCGTTTAACTTGTGGTTACCAAGTGTACAAACACGCTATAAATGTGTGTGTAAGCGCAGGAGCTCTCGGTACCTTCCGGGACAATGGCTAATTCGGAAGTGTGTCAGCTATGTGCTGACGCTACTCGTCTTCACGCCCACTTTCACAGCGAGTTTGTAGTTTGTACACTTGGTTACCACAAGTAAAGCGCGAGTCGCTTCGTGAGATAAAAATACTGTAGCATGTTGAAAATCCTGTAGGTACTATTACAATAATTGATTAGGTATCCTTACGGAACAAACTCGATACTCGGTAACTGAATCGTTTTGCCTTTACATAAATAAACTGCAATTAGTAATCTTTAATCGTTCTGGTAGTAGTTCATACAACAGTCGGTACAGTCAGCTTCAAAAAGATGTATACATCGACAAAAATTCATTTGATTGTCTACAATCTTTGTTCCATAATATTGTATCAATGTATAGCCAAAAAACATATTAAACGTAGGGTGCTTAATTGTAGCTACCTAGCTACACGTTGATATGACATTTTTATCTCACGAAGCGACGCGCGCTTATTTTGTGGTAACCAAGTGTACAAGCACGCAGGAGCTCTCGGTACCGTCCGGAACAATGGCGAACTCACAAGTGTGTATGTGTGTGCGTGTGGGTGTTATGTGCTGACGCTACTCGTCTTCACGCACACGTTCACAGAGTGTTTGTACACTTGGTTACCACATGTAAAGCGCGCGTCGCTAGTGTATGTGTGTGCGTGTTATGTGCTGACGCTACTCGTCTTCACGCACACGTTCACAGAGTGTTTGTACACTTGGTTACCACATGTAAAGCGCTCGTCGCTAGTGTATGTGTGTGCGTGTGGGTGTGGGTGTTATGTGCGGACGCTACTCTTCTTCACGCACACGTTCACAGAGTGTTTGTACACTTGGTTACCACATGTAAAGCGCGCATCGCTAGTGTATGTGTGTGCGTGTGTGTTATGTGCTGACGCTACTCGTCTTCACGCACACATTCACAGAGTGTTTGTACACTTGGTTACCACATGTAAAGCGCGCGGCGCTAGTGTATGCGTGTGGGTGTTATGTGCTCATGCTACTCGTCTTCACGCACACGTTCACAGAGTGTTTGTACACTTGGTTACCACATGTAAAGCGCGCGGCGCTAGTGTATGCGTGTGGGTGTTATGTGCTCATGCTACTCGTCTTCACGCACACGTTCACAGAGTGTTTGTACACTTGGTTACCACATGAAAAGCGCGTGTCGCTTCGCGAGATAAAAATACTGTACAGTATTATGTAACACAAATTGTAGACAAATCAGATGAATTCTTGTCTATGTTTAGGTACATCTTTTAGAGGCTGACACTACCTAGAGTACCTAATGGTATACCTACCGAATAATTAACATGTTATCCTTAAGTATTACCTAAGAATAGATTCTTATGTATTATGATCAGGTATTTTAACTACATATTATGGTAAAGATGGTTGCGATGTTTATTATTGTTCACCGTTTTGCGGTTACTGTTTTCCGAGGACTGCCTCGTTCGTTGGTCTTGTGGGGCGGTCGCAAGCATTACTGCTGAGCATGAGGTCCTTGATTCGACTCCCGAGTCGGGCAAATGTTTTTTAAAAATTTAATATAGGTTTGCTGTTGACTCTAGTCTAGGTCTATGGTGACAGAGACAGAGTCGACGGTGGAGTGAGCTTACCCATAAGAAGCCTGTTCACTCTCACTTTGAAGAGATTAGGGTTGTATGCGTTCGGAAACACAGACGCAGGTAGAGAGTTCCACTCTTTTGCTGTGCGCATAACAAAAGACATTTGCAAACGCTCAGTGCGAATTGGTGGAATAGCAACTAGGTAAGGATGGTAACTTGCAGTGCGTCTAGATGACCGATGGAAGAAGGGGGCCGGTGGAATGAGCTCGTGCAGTTCTTGGGCACACTCTCCGAAGTACAAGAACTGACAAGCAGGCGACCCTGCGGCTATGAGCCAAGCTGTGAATGTTATTGAATTTTTAGTAGTAGTAGTACCTTATTCCACCGCCCCCCTTCTTCCATCGGTCATCTAGACGCACTGCAAGTTACCATCCTTACCTTGTTAAGGCCTGTCAATAAGTACTTACCTGGTAGAGGTACGTACTTAAAAAAATAGAAAATGGTCTAGTCTACAAGGCCTTCAACGTTCTTATATTCACAAAATATAAACTTTTACTATGGGACCAAATGTCAAATAGCGAAAAAAAAAATCTGCTGGTCCCTACATTTATTTATTGACGAGTTCTGCAAACATAAATGTAGGGAACAACAGATTTTATTTCGCTTAATAAGGCTTAGTAATAATAACCGCACGGGTCGATCGATCAGGTTAGGCTACGCTTGCCAAGGTTGGTCCGTGGATGGGTGATACCAAGACCCTTCGTGCATCGGACAGCAAATTAAGCCGTCGGTCCCGGCTGTCATTCGTTTATCTTTGACAGTCGTGACGGGTCGCAAGAAGCCCGAAAGTCTTGACAACCAGTCTTACCAAGGGGTATCGTATTACCCAGTTACTGAGTTGTGGAGGTCAGATAGGCAGTCGCTCCATGCAAAATACTGGTATTCAGCTGCATCCGGTTAGACTGGAAGCCGAGCTCAACATAGTTGGGAAAACAACCAACTCCAAAAGGTCCAACTTCTGTCGGGTCAGCTGGTTTCAAATAAAAAAACTGAATGCTTAACACAGTTTATTTCGATTAATTTGAAAATAATATTTGACAGTTTTACTAAGGTCCGGTTTTTGATCACAACCCCTAACTCGCGAAACCCAGCTCAACAAAAAAAACGCATACTTTACGACAACAATACACGGTTCACTCACGCCTTTTAATTTGGTTGAAACAACCAAATTGAATCGTATAAACATAAAAGTTAATCAATGTCGGCTTTACCTTTAATATTTCTGCACCTTTCAACCATAGGGTAGTGTGGTTGTCATTGTGGTCAGCCCTAATACCTACATTGCTTGACAACATTGAACCCATGTAAAAATAATTTATTTATATTGTGGTGAGAAATAAAGTTGATTGATTGATTGATTGTGGTGCATCATTATAACTATGAGTTTAACTAAGGTACTTTTTTATTTATTTTTCATGGCGGCCAAAGTTAGCTCAGAGAAACCAAAAGTGCCTTGGATTGACGATATCGTCAAAGGGGAACACCTGGGTGAGGGAACCAGGAAGTATGGCAAAAAAATGGCAGGCCCATAACTAGCAGTGGGTGTTTCCGGGCAGAAATCATAATGATGATGTCTTTTCAACACGGTTTGAGCTATTTCGAATAGCTCTGCTGAATCGAGAGAAGAAAAAGAAACAAAGTTAATCATTTTGGTTGAACCGTGTAATATCGCCTTAAGTATTGTCAGCTCTTAAGTAGACCATTAAATATTTGACGTTCCATAGTTTCTTATACATTTTGTTATTCAAAGATCTTTGACAGTCGTTACGGCAGTCCGAAGCCCGAAAGTCAGATAGCCAGTTTCGCCAACAGGTGTATAGTGTTACCCTCTTACTGGGTTGTGGAGGTCACAAAGGCAGTCGCTCCATGTAAAATACTGCCGTATCCGCTTAGACTGGAAGCCGACCGCAACTTTGGGGTTAGGCTAGGCAGATGATACATGATGATTGTCATACAGTTTCTTAAAAGATTTAAAACCGTCTCGCGTCTTTCACTATCTTAAAGAATGAATGTGGCTTGTTATACGCATGTATCATTCTGCTTCTTGTCACCATTTTTCGAGTAAACTTTGCTGTGAAAAACAAAGTCATAATTAGATGTTGTGTAATACAGTATTGGTTATCATTGATTTAGGGCTGATTTCACCAAAGTCAGACATATTTTATCCGTGGAATAAAATTGACGTCTGACAGTTCTAGTATGGAAGAACTGTCAAAAATCCAAAATTTATTCTCACGATAAGACTTATTCTAGGTATAAAAGATTGGTGAAAATCGCCCTAAGGGGGAAGACCCAGGTTGTCCGCGAAATCAAATTTTCTTAAGAGGGCTATCACAATTTTTCTTGTATTTGAGGGTCTGAGGAGTCTCACACTCAAATACAAGAAAAAATATGATATTTATTTAGAGCACTCCCGAGAGAAATAATCAAACTTTTTCAGGCGTTTTTTTTTTTAATTTTACAAATTCTAAACTCAGTTTAGATGTGTGATTATGGTTTAGTTATGGCCACAAAATAAAAATAAAAAATGCCTGAGATAGTTTGATTATTTCTCTCGGGAGTGCTCTAAATAATATCATGTTTTTTCTTGTATTTGAGTGTGAGACTCTTCAAACACTCAAATACAAGAATAATTGTGATAGCCCTCGTAGTTTTTTGCAATTTGCAGGTCAATGTCAGGTTGTATGTTGAACAAAATATGATTCGCGACCTTCACATGTATGTATTTACAGAATTATAATAATGAAAATCATCAATACAACGTTTTAAGTTCATATTATTATTATTATATAGCCCATTTATTGATATTTCATGAAACGGTCGGTCATAGAGGGTTGTATACAACCAGCATGAATTTACATACGAGTACCTGGTTACGGTCGTGGATCATATTTTGTTCAACATACAACCTGACATTGACCTGCAAATTGCAAAAAACGTTAGAAAATTTGAATTTCGCGGGCTACCTGGCTCTTCCCCCTTAATCGCTTTCAATTTGAAAATTCTACAATTATACTTGTGTTGTGGACACTGAGCACGGAAACGACTCCCCAGCCGCCGATGGAAGCGGCATTTTCAACACTTTCCATACAAACCAAGCTTGTTTACTAGCACTACGACACTATTGACTAATGGTAATGACGCATAGAAACTGACTACGCCTTTGAATGGTGGTCCGTGACAGGAATTGTGCGCTCAACGCTCTTTCGGCGCCACGTATTTTTATTAATACTTACTGTAGACGGTGTGGTGCGGGTGAAGGCTGACGGATGATTTGTTTAAACATAGCAAAAAAATTTTTTTGGATTTTATATGAGAGACAACATCCACACAAGGTCTTCAGGTCCCGAACTAGGTAGAACCTGTACTACGGTAACCTGATGACTGATATACATATACACACCCAGACACAGGTCAAAAAGACATGTTCATGCACACAAATGTTTGACTTGTCCGGGGATCGAACCCGGGACCAGCGGCTCAGAAGGCAGGGTCGCTAGCAACTGCACCAACCGGTCAGTCGTTTTTATCAGTCGTTCAAATTTATGATATTGAATATTATAACTAATAATCGGTCGGTAATATTATAACCAATAGTTCTGAATCGGGGACAAACCTAATAAATGTTAATTAAAGTCTTAAAAAAACACATACCCGAACTGACTGTATTCCATCCTGCACCAGCAAAAGCAAGAAACAAAAAGAGTAATAACAAAATATTCATTTTTATAATTATTTATAGTATAAACGTTGTTTCACAAAGCAATCCTTCTTACTAATGCCGTACCACACTCCTTTGTATGACTTCATCTCCTTCAGTAGGAAGTGTAGGTACCTTCAATATGTGTACTTGCGCATTGGGAATAGCCCACTGTGTTGTGACCACAAACCGTCCTATTCATAGTATAATGGAGCAGTGGTGGCCCAATGGTATCGGCCGTAGGTCGTAGGTTCGAACCCAGACAGGCGCTTTGCTTTGTGTAAATTATTTCATCACCACTGCTCTCAAAACGGCGAATGAAAGCATCGTGAGGAAACCGGCACGTCCGAGAACCAAAAATTCGAAGACATGTGACATCTACCAACCCGCACTGGGCCCGCGTGGTGGATTACGGCCCACTCCCTCTCACCAAGAGGAGGCCTGTGTCCCAGCAGTGGGAACATTATAGGCTGATGATGATGGTGAATAATATAATAGTAACGTTTAATTTTACGACCACATAAATACACAAACATGAACTCACGCTTTTTTCCCATAGCGGCAAGTACCTAAGCAGAAAGTACAGAACGCCAACTGCTACGAAAAAAAAATGAATCTATCTATCTACATACTCCTCTTGCCTCGTTTACATTCATACATCTGATCATACAGGCTCGCCGGTTGCGAGTACTACGCACCTGACCTCTCTGAAGAACATCACCGGTAAGGTCACTATATGTCCTTCTAGGGCGTCCCGTCCCAGAGTTTCCACTCACATCTGACTTGTAAATACCTGTTGTTAGTCGCCTTTCATTCTACTCTCAACATGACCAAACCAAAGTCAAAGCATTTATTTCAAATACGCACATAAAACGCACGTTTTAAATGATAAATAATTTTATTTCTGTAAGTTATCTAACACAAAACTGGAGGAAATCAACTTCAATGAAATAAAACAAATTATGCTCACACAAAATAATAGGTATTTTAATACAAAACATCTCATTTTTTACGAAGCGAGTAATATTATGTTCTTATTAGGTATATAGAATGAGCGCAAATCCTGAAAGTAGTTTGCTCATAATTTGACTACTGTATCAATAAGGTATTTTTTTCAAATTTGATGTATTTTGCAATACTGACCGCCGATTGAGCCAAAGAAAATTAACTCTTACCTTATGACAATAAGACTCTTGGGGTGTATGAGGTCTTGCGTTAATTATGTTACATCTTGTATAATATGCTTATATTTAAGATGGGCCAAGGTGCCTGAAGACGGTCCGTCGTCACCGAGGCAGGCCTAAGAAACGTTAGCGCGTCGACCTAGACTCTTTCTTGACTGATAGGCCGGAAAAATAAAAATATATAATGATAATAATATATTTATTTATTTTCTCACCACAATATCCAATAACAAAATACAATATTGTCCAGTCATGGGCTCAAAGATAAATATATAGGGAGACTGGTGCCTAAGCTAAACCGAAGCCTGTATTTCAGGCCACCAGGTCTCCGCCCCAAGTACATCATTTTGTTATGGTTTCCTGTATAATAAAACTAGACAATGTGACGTGTTATAGGAAGGAGTGTTCTTGTGGGTGTGTGAGTGATGAAAAAGTTGGAGCGTGTTAAACTGTGTGTGTGTGTATATATAGATAAAACCGTACCAAAATACATAGTTGCGTTATATATACTTTTCAATATAATTATCAAGCTCCCATATTTTCTCCGCTGATGTTGCCGTTCTTCATCGGGAAAGCTCCGTAACTCTGGATTTATCCACCGCGTACTGGCTTATTGTATGCTTTGACAATCGCCGATGCTGGTAGGTGTCCTCCAGGATGATAATGAGGAAATTTGCCTGAATAAATATAAAAAAAAACATATTTAAATATTGTGTGTCGTGATGGCTCAGTGGTAAAAGCCTCGCCTCTCACACATGAGTTTGGTGGTTCTATAGAGGTACGAGGAACAGGGTGTAAAGTTCACTCATGCCTCCATAGAAAAGGGAGGATCCTCCGACCAGGTGTCGTGTCTGGTGGGCAACTGCCCGACGATTGATGTCAGGGCGTTCGTATCTATGCTAGATGCGTGGTAAACTCTGCTTGCGCGATGCAGGATTTTGCGTGACGTCAGTGTGACGTAGTAGGCATGTGGCGATGTAGATACCGCTACAGTTCAAATACGGGCAAGTAACAATGTGACTTTTTCAATCCATGAGTTCAGTTAATCTTGGTCAGTACTGACATCGATGAAAGAAAACTTCGTCAGTAAACCTAGAATTATCTAAACTAATACCTATTATAAAAAGAGAAAAGATTTGAATTTTAGTTTTTTTTTTTTTTTGATACGCTTTCACGCTAAAACGGCTGAACGGATTTAGATGAAATTTGGCACATGGGTAGAACATGACCTGGATTAGGACGAAGGATACTTTTTATCCCGATATTCACACGGGATCGAGAGTTATGCGGGTGAAACCGCGGGTCGCACTTAGATCGCCAACCTGTCTTGAGCAAGTGTGGTGATCGCAATGCTTGTGCCTTCTCTATATTAGAAGAGGCCTTTGCCCTGAAGGGGATCAATCAAATCAAAATATTTTATTTCACATAAACCTACATGGGCGCTTATGAAACGACAGAAGCTAGGTGCACGGTTCCAATTGGTCGTTTCCTATGGAGAAGAGCCGGCAAGAAACTCCACGGTTACTGTTTTAAAAATAATTGGCTTTTACAATGTTTTAAAATTACAGTGTTTATCGGTATGGGAGGACAGTGTAGGCCTGTCAACTGGTACCTGGTACTTAACAAGATAGAAAATGGTCTACAATCTTAAGTTTACAAGTTAGGCCTACAACATTCTCACATTCACAAAATACAAAGAATTTATTTAAAAGGTAAATAAAATAATAATAAAAAAAGCCTATTTAGTTGTTGTCATTTGCAATCCAAATGACATGATTGCCATTACAGAAATCTGGATTATGTCAAAAACGTATGTAAAAAAAATTTAAAAAAAACACCGTAATTTGGGAGCAGTTAATAGACATTTACATAGTGATGCCGTTAATGAGGTACCAGGGAAGCCACATGTGCAGAAGGAATTATTGCCTGAATTCCTTGTCTTAAATTCCAGTTGATTAAAGCATACATCTTTAATCTTATAATATGTTTTTTTGTTAAGTATACTTTTGATGTGGGTTTTGAACTTCCCGTCGCTAAGTTCTGTAAACGACTTTGGCAACTTGTTATAAAAGCGGATACTGTTTATAAGAAATGACTTGCTTGTTTTAGTTAGATCTAAATTTGGGTATCACAATATTATTTTTACTACGTGTATTTATATTATGGAAATCGCGACTTATTTTGGAAAGTCCTAAGTTTTTGCGAACATACAAAATACTTTCTAATATATAAAGAGAAGGCAGAGTTAGTATATCAATTTCTTGCAATTTGTTTCTAAGAGACTCGCGAGGATATCTACCTAATAATAATGGCCATGTTAGTGATGTCCAACATAAACTTCTACTCTACGAAACGAAGACCTAATGTAGCTCAAAAATATCATTGGACGTGTAAAATTGTTATTTACAATCCATTTACAAAATAAATATAATTGTTTCTTTTTAATAAAAAATAAATATAGGTAATTAAAAATGAAACTACTATTGTACCTACGGACAGCGACAGGGGTTTATTAATATAATAACACATTGACACACAATAATTCGATAAAGCGATGGTCGAGCTAATTGTTACTTATTGTTTTTTATATCAAGAATCTCTCAAGAGCAGAGTCTGGATTTGTGCCCGGTGGATGGCAATAGGCTCGCCCCCTATTACATGTGGCTTACACATAACTGGCGAAATGTGAGTGTATGCACTATTGCTATCTGCCAGTGTCGCGGGAAAGTCCGAAAGGGTTACCGTGGCCCCTGGCACAGGCAACTGAAGGAACACGGGTGGGTTTTAGTCAGTAAGCGTCTGACACGCCCTCCCGCTCCGCCCAGAGCGGGAGAAGTTATTTCATGATTTCCCACCCTCAAAAGAGAAAGGTGCTATAGCTATATATATACCTCTGAGGTACCTTTCTGGGATAGCAGGCGTGAAGTTATGTCTTGATTCAGTTAAGTAACTGCTTTTCAGCATTTCATATTTATTATTATTATCGTTTATTTCAGGTATGAACCCATACCAATATTACAATGCATTACATTACAATAAAATAAATTAAATTACATTAAATTATCAAAATTAAATTAAGTACATTAAATTAAATTAAAATCGAGTACAAAATTACATGTCAACATATTAGCGTCTTAGTAGCTAATATTTAGCATTGTTTTCCATTTTACTTTTGTTTCGATAATAATAAATTATAATAATAAAATTATTTTATTTATATTAAATTATTATAATTATATTAAATTTAGTATTATAATTATAATATTTAACTCAATTCTATCTGAGTATAGATAAAAAAAAAAACTTTTATTTGTCGTACCCACCCCACACAAATTCGTATACCACTGCTAGTTTGCTATGTAAACAACCGCGACAGGAAGTTTTATAAGATCATCAAAATACACAAAGTGGATTAAATACATATTATTGAAGCTAACTCAAAAAATACTAAAGCAAACTTAATAAAATTCCTAAGGGATCACCGCGCAAGCTTCCTCTACTAAATGAAAAATTATTTTCATAATCGCCACAGTTGATGAAAATAACGATGAACAACACTATTAAAAAAAAAATACCAGCAAACATAGACCCTCCTCCTTTTTCAAGACGGTTAAAAAACACTGTAATGTTAATCGACTTCTGTTGGTGACTGAACCAACTCACCTGTCTTCGGCCTTTGGTTTTGGGCGGCAACAAACGCAAACACCAGAAACAAGAAATACAAAATCTTCATGTTCTTAACTACACGTGTGTTCTACTGGGAGTACCTCTTAGTAATGTCTTGAAGACTCGTTTCCTCGCTTATAAATTCCAACTTCGTCATGTAAGTACAACTGTATAACATTTAGGTAAAACTAACGACCTGCCCGGTGCCCCTGCTCCGCACGGCTCTTACGACTTGACAAAACATCGTGATTTCTTTAAAAGGTTAATAAATGTAAGTTTAGTATGAAGGGGCTGACCGCAGCTAAAGCGCGGTCACTATCGGACTGCAAAGAAAAGAAAGAGAAGCGGGATGACACACCGCTGGTAATTTATTGCAAAATATAAAGTAATTCTCTATTTACAAAAAATCTATTGATTGGACTAACAAGTTAAAACACTATCACGTTAATATGTTGCTTGAAGAACATGGATAAAAAAAACCAGAATTATTGCATGTATGTATATGAGTATGGTTTTGAATCGTTAAAATATTTTTTTAGAGGTATCTTCGTGTCTTTTTTATATCGTACCAAATTCTAGCATATATTCTGAAGAATATAATATATTTTTCTGATTTTGTTTACTGCAGTGCATATTGACAGGTTAAAGCACTTTATAATGGTAACCATTCTGACTTACTAATACTTCATAAAATTATAAACGGTTCCATTGACGCACAATTGGTGAACTATTTTAACTTTAGGTCTAGCCAACGTAGTAAGCTTCATCATTGTATTTTTGAATTGCCTAAATCCACCTTAAATACCACATATAACAGCCCCCTGACACGTATGGCAAGGCAATATAATGATAGGTCCAACTTGAGAGATTACCATATTGATATTTTCTCCATGAGCTTCGCTTCATACAGACGTTCCCTATTTAAACAGTGCGAACAGTACACGTCTATGTAGCTCAAATTGGTTAGTTTTGTAGTGTTCAAGTTTTATGTCTTCTAGACACACTTTATTTTTGTTTCCTTTGTCTCTAATTTTCATATAATGCCATGGGGTGACTATACCAGCTTCCATAGAAAAATCATGTTCTAAGTAACCCCCTAACAGTGCCTTTTATAGCTTGATTGTCTCTTTGGTCAGCACTACTGCTGAGTTAGGACCCCTGCATGGGCAAAGTGTTTATAAAAAAAACAAATTCTTCATTAGCAGTCCGAAGAGTACCTTTGTGCGCGGTTGATGTCATTAGGATCGCCCCCTATTGAAACTTCAACATATCAGGCTCTGGCAATATATGGGTATAACTGCCTAACCGTTTAATGTATACTGGCGTGATGTTATTTTATGTTTTCCTTATTAAACTTATTCTGTACTACAACTTGTTTCCTTAATAACTGTAAGACCTACGTCACCATTATCTATAACAAGACTTAGACTTAGTGGTGGATTTAAATTGTTATGCTGACGAATTTTTCAAACCTAATAACCAATGGAATTGCAATACCCTTCAAAACACTCGGATTGTGATTGAAAGTGTGTCATGCAATATGAGGGTGCTGTATGTCGATTCTGTAAAAATCTCACCGTGAAAACTTAGGCGAAGTGAGCGTAGAGTGAGCTGTCAGTGTCATCTCACTGATGCTAGGGATTGACCAAGCATTACTTTTACAATCATAATCGAGATTTTAATTATATTTTTTATGCTAATAATTGTATTGAATATTTTGTATTATTTAAAAGCTAGTATTTATGTGACTAAACAATACAATTTACGGGTTTTTTTTTTTTAATAAAATAGCAAAACAGGAATTCAGTCAGAAACTCAATTTCGTTTTTTTTTATATTATTTATTCATTGTGTGTTATTATGGGCATGTTGTTTACTATGACTGTTGCTGTAGTTTTCATGGTTTTCGAGGTTGCTAAAAGAGTGAGGTTAAAATTATAATCATTTAAAAAGACACAAAATTGTGTTTCTGACTGAACTTCTGTTTTATTGAACTGAACGTAAATTGTATTGTTTATTCACTTAAATACTAGCTTTTAAATAATATAAAATATTCAATACAATTATTAGCATAAAAATATAATTAAAATCACGATTATGATTGTAAATGTAAATGGAAATCATCAAATAACTTCTCCCACTCTGGGCGGAACGGGAGGGCGTGTCAAACTCTTACTGACTAAAACCCACCCGTGTTCCTTCAGTTGCCTGTGCCAGGGGCCACGGCATCCCTCTCGGACTTTCCCGCAACCCTGGCAGGCATAGGCCCTAGCGGACCCCGTCATTGATGCTGACATCTCTTTGAGGCGCGCCTGGAACACAACGCGCCGTCGCGTCGACCCGGGCCTGGCCCTTATCAGACGGCGAACTGCCCATTGCTCTCCGTCCGCAAGCCCGCGCCTACGGTGGCCGGGAATTGGCTTGGGGTTCCCGACGCTCAGGGCGTCTCCTGCGGCGGCTAGGGGCGTGAGGACGCGAGTTTTGCCTCTCCCTCACGCGTTCCGCCTCCTCCTTCGCGAGCCTTACTGCTTCGCAGAAGGAGGTGACGGCTTCCCATACCCTCTCGATCCGTACCAGGGCCGGACACGAGAGAAAACCACCGCTAATCACCTCTACGAGGACAAATAGTATCCTATCATCCAAATCCAAAAGGTAACGGACAGACAGATAGTAAATGCAAATAATCTTTTTTTATTTAAATGTCTAACTTAAACATAATAAGAATTAATTTTAATATTATCATCATAAATTTGAAATACGCTAGCGTCGCCATTTACCACGTGTTTACCTAAATCACGGCTAAGTTATTTTATAGCTTCAAATTGTAAGCGGGTGGACCGATTTAAATGACATAAATACTAAAGTAAATAATACCTCAAAATAGGGGTTCTAACTATATTTCAAAAGGTATTTTTTTTTCTATAACCATCTGTATTTTAAAATCATCATTATTTTATTCCCTGGGTTGGGGGGGAGGGGGGGGGGGGGTCATTTTACAAAAACCCTGTAACAATTATTTTTTTTATTTCTTACCAAAAGCATAAATTTTTTTCATATCCCTAACATAAGAAATAAATGCTAAGTTTCCATGCAAACTTTCAACCCTTATATCATCACATTTTAGGATTATTTTTGTGACAATGAGCCTGTCCTTCCCCAGAATGCCATCTAGTCCCTTGCCTAATTTTATCGAAATTCGTGTAATAGTTTAGGCGGTAACATACAGACCGCCAGATAGTTACTTTCGAATTTATAATATTAAGTATGGATTAATACATAGCAATATGAATAATTGGACGCGTAAACAGGAAAAACAAAATTGTTTCGTCGATAATATACAGGGTGTAAAAAGACGCTTAATTCAAAAGTGCCTGTAATATTGAAGGTCAAAGTTCCAACATTTTCTGACGTATTTTTACGGAAACAAGTTTTGAATTTGCTTACTATAAGCAGAATGTTTTGCGTGCGTTACATTTAGCGCTACCGTGAACAGCGATTTTTCACTCCAAATATAACAGTCGTTTCCTAGCAATTATTTTTGTACAATGTTACTTAGTTTGATGTACAGAATGCGTAGTTGACGGCTATGTGATGGGTTATTGGGTCTTGTTACACCCTGTATACAGGTTGGTCGCCAACGTTAATTTCCAATTATTTTTTTACGCATTGCTTTTGAGCTTATGTTTCGTTAAGCCGTGGTTAAAAAGATAGGCAGGCAGGGTGGTGTGCTAGTGCAACTGTTTAATAAAGTTATTTTCTCAGTAAAAGACAGAATAATTTATTCAAAATCTCTTTATTTGTTATTATTGTCTTATTTTGTTCCAATATTAACGTACAGTTTGCGTAATTCAGTAACACACAGCTTTACGAAGTTTCACATTAATTAGGTATATTAATATGAACAATTGGACACGTCTGTTGGTGTAGGAATGTCAGATGTTCTCTGGCTTTTCTGTCTCCTCGTCCACACCTAGACCTCCTGGTTTGTATAACTTAATTATCGTTGGTGCAGGTAGCAACGCCTCTATAGGGTAAAAAGGAAAAGGAAAAGTTTCTGAAAAAAAAAAAAACTATTGGTTGTCTTACTTGTCTTCTCTCTTATCTAGTAAAAACAAACTGGGGCCATATAGGCCAGTCACCGTAGATTAAAAAATCGCGTTAGTTCGCATAAAATTGCACTGTTTGGATTTTTGGGGATGTTGGCTAAGATAGATAGATACATATACTGTAAAACAATGTTCGCAGCTTCGAAAGACCAGTGCCAACTGTGTGATGCTCAAAAAACCTCGAAAGTTTCGGGCTTGTTAATATTGTTGACTTTTAACTGTTTAAAAGTGCATCCTACGTATAAGAAATTGCACCCAAACGATTCACTATTTGTATGCAATAAAATTGCAACGTTTCAACGTTTTTGCGTGAGCAAGACCTGCTCAATATTTATCCTACACGGTGCAATAAAAGTTAAACTCACTCAAACTTTTGGTCAATCACGTCTTTGCGCAATATAAACCATTAACGGTCTAAAAAACATTGCGCAATTCGTGATATTGTGCAATATAATTGATCGTTTAAGGCCCGCCTTAGTATTTACGAGGGTGGGTCAAAGAGTTCATGGAATGGAGGGGTTAGAGTGGGGAGTGGAGGACTTTTTTTACCTGTCACTACTTGCTGACTCAATACAACTATAAATGTAAGAGTTTTATGCAATTACCCAGCAGAGCTACCATGGACCAATAAAAGATATAGAATGATTAAAAAACTCTAAATAATTACCATTTTTTGTCGGCGGGACATTTTCTGGTTCCTTCTGTGGTCGCGTTTGCGTAGCGACGAACGCTAAGACGAAAATCGATACAAATAATAAAACCTTCATGTTTTAATATAACGTGTGATCAAGTAAGAGTCTTCCGTAGCAATGCCCTGTAGTTTGCACGCATCGTGATTATAAATAGCAGACCAGTTTCCTATACAGGGTGTCTGGTTATTCCAACCATTCCTTGAAAAAGTTTATTTAGGTTACACTAAATTATTGTGCCATAAATATAGCTCCCTTAACTAGGTCGAAAATTAATCGTTAGCAATATTTTGCACATTTTCTTAGTGATAAATGATGATGATACAATGATATTTTATTTGTAAATTTGTTTAAAAAAAAACACTAAACCGTCCAAAGTAATTATGTTTTAAAACTAGATGAGTTCGGTGTTTAGTTACTGACTGTTCTGAGAAGAAAGACCGAAATAAACTCGGAGGTCACAGTCACAGTCCATTGCTCGGAAAAGGTCATTGTTTGGGAATTATAATCTGTATCCGCAGTTGGTCCCAAGAGTTTTTTCATCCTTATAAGAAGAATCGAATGTCATCAAAAAAGTTTTTGTGAAAATTGCTCTGGACAAAAAATCTCAAAAAGTTAAGGACAATCTCCTAAGACCGTTTTCCTGTAGCTACAACGGTGAAGGTCTCCATCTCAAAAATCAACCCTGTAAATTGTCTTACTCTAGCGAGCAACTCAATGTTCTATGAACCAGCGACTGTCCGTAAGAAAAATGCACAAGAACTGACAGTAGATAATAAGATATTCGTGAAAACTGTTGAGGGCTTACAAGGAAACGGCTTATAGGGGGAGTACAGACAACGAGACAACAGAAGTTTTATTGTTATTACGGTGTTAATTATTATCTGATAGCTGATCAACGAATGCATAATTTGAAAAATACTTTCAATACTTCTTATTCTTTATTTGAATTTTTAATTTTTCTTTATTACTTCGTTTGGTCCAAATCAACCTTTATGTATTTGTGTGAATAATGTGTGTGTTGCGTTCATGAGTTAACGTACTTCTCCGTGCTTTCATAGCATATTTTTTCAAAATACTTCAAGCACGTCTTGCCCGAAGGGTTAGACAGAGGTGTACCTATAGTTCATCCACATTTATAGTGACATACATATAAACCAAAATCCGTTGCGTGCCGTGTCCGTTGCGTGCGTGCACTTACACTACACGATATATTAAGACCGATATTTAGGTGAGGTGTCTTTTTATTGGGGCCCTTCCTCACTTTCTCTTATAACACCATGCCGATTTAGGGAAAGGGTCCCTGAATATAGCTTAAACCCCTATTACACCACACGATATAGGGCACAATATTTAGGTAATATTTTCTTTAATAGGGACTCTTCCTCACTTTCTCTTATTACACCATCTCAATTTCCCTGAATATCGCGTAGTGTAATAAGGCATTTTACGTGCATTCCGAGGTCGCCAGTATGATCATAATTTTATTTGGGATAACTTCGCTCTGTATGTTTTTATACAATTATCTGTGGGTTTACTTTTAACTATGTCAAGTTGTTATTAAGTTTTCATTTAAAACGTTTGCATTTATACCAAATGATAACAGCTGCACAGGTCGATCGAAGGTTAGGCTACGCGTGCCGCAGTCGGCTCGTGGATGGGTGACCATCCATTACATATCGAGACTCCTCCGTGCTTCGGAAAGCACGTTAAGCCGTTGGTCCTTGCAGTGATTCTGAGATCTTTGACCAAGTGTGACAACCAGTCTTACCAAGGGTTTTCGTGTTACACATGAACAGCAACACGTGACCAACTTTTACTATGCGGGACCAAATATGAAATCGTGAAAAAAATTATCTGCTGGCCCCTACATTTGTTTGCAGAACTCGTCTAGATGTAGGGACCAGCTGTTTTTTTTTTCGCGGTTTCATATTTGGTCCCATAGTAAAAGTTGTTCATAATGATGAGTACAATGACCCCTTAAGAGTTTGATAGTGTTTTACCAATAACCCTGTATAGGCTCGCCTCAATAACAAGGGCCGTACTATGACGTGTTAATTCCATCATGATTCCGTTGCGAAAAAGAGATAGTGCTATCGGTCATGTATAGCTCCGTCTCTCTTTCACGCTGGAACAATTATGGAATTAACACGTCATAGTACAGCCCCAGGGGTCCTTCTTAAAACATGACTGGCGATATGTGAGTGTACTATACTCAGATATACCTCGTCTTATCCGTTTGTGGAATACAGGCGTGGGTATAGCGATGATGTGAGTAATTTGTAAGTAGGTAATCTTAAACTACTGGGACAAAATAAATACATAGATAGTGTGTTCACATCTTTTATTGATCATTCCACCAAAGAATAATAACTACGCGAAAAGGCCGCCCATTGCATGTTTTGTAGTGTTTAATTTATTTTTGTGAAAATTATTTTTCTGTTGTACAATTACAATAAAGATTACAGAAATCATTTTTAATCGCCATCTAAATTATTCTAGCCGAGGACTATTAGAAGGCTCCATTGATGAAAAAAGAATGGGTAACATTTTTACAGTAAAATTATATTATATTATAATAATTATAAATATTATTAATTCAGCGTGGTTACTAAGTCAAGCATTCACTATATTTGCCGCGTATACTAATAATACGAATGAAAAAAACGGGCGACACGACGTGCGGTGTGTATCCGCGGGTGGTATCCACAAACGTTGACATTTTTTAGACAACGTTGTGATGCCATAACTCAATATTTTAATACAGTAATACTAAAAGAAAAAACACGTATTTAATCATTTTCACCAAAGATTTTATCATTTAAATTTGGTTAGTGAGGAAAAATTATTCCTGTATATTATAAACAAATAAATAAACTGTCCCGATGAACTTGCTTCTATCCACTTTTTGGTTTATTGTAAAAACGGATTATCGCTGATGCAGGTAGGCCTTCGCCGGCCTTATCGGGGATGTCATATTCAGTAGTTGTTTCTGAAACAAAGGATATCGTTAAAATTCACTATCAAATGACTGACGTAAAACCATGTCATTGCAATCTAACTCTAATCTCATTGTTATCACTACATATTAGGTCGAGGAAAAAGTTCTTTCGTATTTTATATACAAATTCAAGACTAAGAGCTCGTGTGGCACCCAAATATCGAGCGGTTTTGTTGTTAACCCAGGCTTTTACAAATGGGTCAAAACTTTTTGGTCAACCCCTAACTCTTCAGCTACACTTTATCTAAAATGGCATCGACTTTAGCCGTAACAGGGCGACCAGAGCGAGCCGCATCTTTGACATCAAAATTCGCGGGCTGACAACGCTTGAACCAACTTTGTGGTACTCTTACTGACACTGCGTTAAGTCCATAAACGCCACATTTTTTTGCTGCTTGTGTCGCATGTTTCTCTGTTTTGTAATAAAACTTCAAAATGTATCGAATTTCTTCGTTAGATTCGCTCTTTTTTGCGGACAGAAAAACAACTGAAAAATGGCGGGAAATCGATTTCGCTTTTTATTTTTATTTTTTTAAATTTCATCTATTTAATGGTCACTAAACTAGCCAGACACAAACAGTACAGCCAAAGAGATTTTACTACAACTTTATACCTATAAAATACGAAAAAAAAACTTTTTCCCCGACCTATTATTATAAAATAAAGTCGCTCCGCGGCTGTCAATACTCAATACTCAATTATTTATTGCATTCCATAGATAGTATAACAGAGTTAAAGATCAATATGGACCCTGTCGGGCGCAGCAAAAATATAGCTAGCTATCGATACTAAATGAGCATACCTACATACAGTCCACTGTCAATTTTAGTTCAAAAATCCCTGATGTACTAAATACAACCTTATTGCTCAAACAATGATATTTCCCCACAAAAAAAAAATAGTACAATCATTTTTTTTATTTTTTGTTTAAAAGAAAACTACTGTTCCACAATTTTGACCGCGTAAGTATTGCACTTCTCTATGAAACCACAGATTTTTTTGATAACCGGCGAAAAAATTCCACGTTAGAGGGTCTAGTCTAGAATCATGGGCTGAATTTATGATAACAAACAGTTTTACTGTAGATTATGGTATTTATTTATCTGCCTCAACAACTCTGTCTGTTAGCCTATCAATGGCAAAGACCTGCTATGGATTAAGTGATTATACACGGTGACATTTGAATGAAATTTCACAGTTTTGCTAGAACAAACGTTGTTCAAACCATGGTCTACAACCATTCTATAGCATCCAATAGAAAAAAAAACGTCATTGGTTTTCGAACAAACACAAAAAAGGCAATGTTAAAAATGTCGGGATTATCGTTACGCCCTACAACACAGACACTGCGGCTGCGACGCGCGGCGCTCGCGTCTTGAATGCAATATCGCTACCGTGATGAGTACTTTGATGTTACGGTTAATGTTTCAAACATTATTACAACTTTGAGCAACATAACACTAATTTGAGAACTCCTAGATTAGTTTTTTTTAATAACGTATTTGATGCTGTAGAATAGTAGTAGACCATGGTCTGAACAACGTTTGTTCTAGCAAAACTGTGATACAAATGTCACCGTGTATATAATTACCATTCTGCGTTTGCGGCGGCTGCGTCGTCGGCTTAGACGTTGGCTGCGTTAACGCAGCGACAAAAAACAGAAATAATAAAAATAATATCTTCATGTTTTTAAAATCCTTCTCACACGTATTCTCTACAATGAGTTTTACTTAGTAATGTATTATAAACTGCAATTTCCTTGATTTTATATGACTGCTTGGTTTTTTATACAGGTTGATAGAAAAAGTCAAAGTTTTGCTTTAAGGCAGAGATTTCTTGAAAAATTTCTAAAAGGTGCTTTATTAAAGCAGTGTATCTCTTAAATAAACCGTAAATAATTTTATCAAGAAAAAAAAACATGATATTGTCAAGTATTTTTTAATAAAGTGATGGAACTCAAAACATAATTAACATTTAAATATACATTAATGCATCAAAAAAATCTTCAAACACACCTCTTAAATGACTCTAAAAGCAATTTTTCCTTTCATCAACAATTATAATTATACCATAACATGTCAAATGCCAAACTGCATGCAGTGATGGATTACATTTTTTAGTCCATCAATAGATTGTTTAATAAATAGAGAATTACTTCATATTTTGCAATAAATTACCAGCTTTGTGTCATCGCGCATCTCTTTCTTTTCTATGCAGTCCGACAGTGACCGTAGTAGGACTGTTATAAAAAGTAGTAAATAAACAAATTCTTGTGCGTTGACAGATTTCGCCTATTTAGGCATGCAAATTTTACATAGGTTTAAATAAACAATAATTGGCAGTCTTATCGCTAATTTAAAGCGATCTTTTAAAGACGGCCTTTGTATTATGTGAGTAAAAGAACACTATATTTGCACTTCGTCATAGTTGCGTATATATTAATATTCTAGTGTTATTTATTTTAGAAGTATGTATGTATGTATGTAGGTATGTATATTCTCATATTATTTGTTTTATTTTATCAAGTGAATTGTTTTTGATTTTATGTATTTTATATTCTCTTTTACTCTTACACACGCTGTCTACATCTCTAAATCTACTATCCTATAGCAGGTATGCTGGATGAGATTTAATAAGAAATAAGCATCAGCTTTGTACCTATTTTTCTGTTATTTTCTTCTTGTCTGTTTATATATGTGTGTACATAAATGGTTAAATAAATAAATATGTACCTAAATATGTTATTTAAGAATATGTTCTAATAAAGCTTCCAAAGAGTAGGGTGAATTTATAATCAGCATGTATTTATAAAATAGTACTTAGCTAGTTGAAATTATTCTTGAAACTGGTTTGCCTTGTTTCAAAGTACCTAACCGGTTATTGTTTTTGTATCATTCTCACTACAGAAGAATTAAGTACGTTAAATTAAGCAGAAAAAAAAATTATGCTATAGTTTCCTAGAAGCGCGGTGGCCGCCACATAACGGCCGCAGTGACGGCTGTAATAAAAATTATGGCGGCGGAGATTGACTTTACAGTGTCAAAAAACGATCACTAGGAAAGCACACCAAATTACTTTCATAAATAACGTTTCAGTGACGTCATTCGCCGGTAAATTGCAGACGCTATGTGACGGCCACCGCTCTTCTAGGAAACCGTAGCTTTGGACATCAACGACGAAGGTATCGTTAGTTAACAAACCCCTCTTATTGGCCCGGGAGGGGGGAATTTTCATAGATCTCTAAACCCAAGTACAAGTTTTTGTACGCACGAGCGATTTGAAATTACAACAGTATGGTTTTTTTATTATAAATTCTCGGTTCAGTACCGAGAGTTGAAAATCCAGTGCGCGATAAAAAAACGTCGCGTAAAAAAATCGCTCGTGTTGACGAAGGCTCTCTGGGGGGAACGGAGGCATTATGTCGAACGGAATCAATCAACTCAGCCTATCGCTGTCCAGAGTATAGGTCTCTCCCGAGTCGCCACAACACCCGATACTTCGCCGCGGCGCGGACGCTTCAACGCGCTTTTATTTAAGAGGGCTATCACAATTTTTCTTGTATTTGAGTGTTTGAAGAGTCTCTCACTCAAATGCAAGAAAAAAATTGATATTTATTTAGAGCACTCGCGAGAGGAATAATGAAACTTTCTCAGGCATATATATTTTTTTTTGTAAGAAATACGTCTCGGTAAATAACAGCGCACTTGAGACGTGAGCTCTTATTTTGTTCAGTTCGCTTGAAAAACAGCCAATGTAAACACGTTTTTATTACTAGGTGCCATGGTTGTAATTAGGTTAAACTTATAACTGTTTTAAACTTTTTTCACGCAGAAAGCATTTAGATTTGATTTTGTACGTGACCCGTTATCTAGGTGGTACCTATTGTTGATCGAAGCTTTACTGGAAATAAAGCACTTATGGTATGTATGTGTGTATGTTAAAGGTTGTTATTCTTTGCGGTCTATACAGTCTACCCGCGACCGCAGATTCTCTTAGAGACGCGCGTGGAATACTGAGTACTGCGCACTGCCTTCTCAGGGGATATTCCCGATTTAGGAGGAAAAAGGTTAAAAGAAAACATCATATACTTCTGTTCTACAGCTTGGTCGAATTAACTGTGCACCTGGAGTTGATGACGTCATTTCAACGTTTTGTTTGCGATGTGGCGAGCGCGGGGAGAAATGGTATTCCAGCGAGGTGCACAGTTAATTCGACCAAGTAGTAATTCACAACACATTTATTTATTTATTTATGCACTCCAAACATACAAATATCCTTACAGGCTAGACCCAATGCGCTAATGCAGTACACTTAAAAATTAAATAGTCCCAGTGCTTGTACCATAACAAATTCTATAGGTACCTATTCTTTCAAATTCACCCAAAGCGCAACAGAATATGTCTACGTCATCAGCAATGAGGTTGAGAGTGCGAAGCGGGCTCGTCAGCGGCATATTATATTAACATATTATATATTATTGTAACTGTTTGTTGTCCCTGAATAAAATAAAATATTATTTAGTAACTAGCTGCGCCCCGCGGTTTCACACGCAGAAGTCTTGATTCCGTGGGAATGTCGGGATAAAAAGTATCCTATGTCCTAACCCAGGTCATAGTCTACCCATGTGCCAAATTTAATCCAAATCTGTTCAGCCGTTTTAGCGTGATAGCGTAACAAACAGACAAACATATAAAAAAATCAAATCTTTTGTCTTTATAATATTATTATTATAGGTTTAAAGAAACTTTATTCTCAATAAAAACATAACATGTCGCTTACTCGATAACAATGACTATTACTTAATTAAATACTAATAATAGGTTCGACAACATCCGTCACAAACTAATTAAAACTGGTCGAAACTCGACCCACCCAACGCATTCATTTTTCAAGTAATGTCTGGTGTGCAAGCTGAGTTTTTAATGCATTGAATGAGTGAAGGTTTCTTATGCGTGAGGGTATCTTATTGTATAGCTGTGCTCCTTCAAATGTAACCACTTTTTTGCCATAGTTGGTCCTGGTTTTGGGTAGAACTAGTAAACTTGCTCGTTGTGTACTTCGTTGACTAACTTGTCTATGCTGGGTAAGTGTGATATTTGTGTGAATGTTTTTGTTAAGAACTTTTCTGATAAAGATACCATGTATGAAGAATAAGTACTTATATGCTATTCATATAAATACTTATTCTTCACAATGAAGTTCCTATAAAAAGCTAAATAAAAAAAATGTGTAAACCTGTGTTGGTAAACATAATAACATATTAGGTAGGTATGTCTCAGTTCCTTCAAACAGGCGCGACGCGCGACACGACTTGTACGCGACCCGGGACACAAAAGCACCGTGTGGCAGGCGATACCTTAGTGTCGCGCCCATTTATGCTTATTCCGTCTTATTACAAAACACGATCTAACTTTAGCCGGAGCCTAAACCTTCGAGCCAGTTTTTGTATTTCGAACTTTAGCCGAATATAATAAAGTTCTTAATTCAAAATTGACAACCTAAGACCGGACAATGTTGTCGGTTTGGTAAAAGGAACTGTATTTCGATTTCTGTTAGGTTCTTATTTCAAAAACAGGCTCGATGGTTTAAACCATGTCTAAAGAAAAACCTTGTTTTGTTATGTCGTCAATTTTGTATTAAGAACTTTACAATAGTCGGCATAAAGTTCGAAATACAAAAACTGACTCGATGGTTAAGGCTCGGGCTAAAGTTAGACCGTATTTTGTAATAAGATGGTTTGAGTTTAAGTTTTACGTTTGAAGTAACAAAACATTGTTTCACGCCCATATAGTCCGAGGCGGTGGGCAGTGTCCCTGGGCCTCAAGTCTGCTATTACAATAGTGTCAGAAATTCAGAATGGTCTATCATTGATTTCATAATTGTTGATTTTGACATGTTTGGTAATCTACTAATAGAATGGCGTCATTATGACTTTCCAATGGTCAACCACTGACACTCTATTGAAAGAAATAGCAAAGAATGGTAATCTCGTACATAATGACAAATTAATGACGTTTTGCCGTAATGAAAAAAAAATACTAAATGTTCATTTAAGTAGTAGTTTTTCGAAAATAATTTCTACTAACGGGTTTTATAATAATGGCAATACGACAATGTCATTATACCACGATTCTATTACGAATGAATTTTGCAGATTACGAACTTTTAGCAAAATGACAATGGGATCGTGATGGAATGACGAATATATAAAAAATAGCAGACTTGGGGCCCAGTACACTAACATTCCACCAGTTATAGTTTTAGGGTAGTATTCAGTGTTCATGATTGCCGTGACTCCGCGGGGTAATTTTGTAACAGTAACAATGACTTTCATTTTCACAGTATTATCAACATTCATTGCGTTATTTACGTTGTTCGAACACATTTTTCGGACATAATGAAGCAATGGATTAGCAATATCCTTCAAAATGATTCAGATTCTGTTTAATAGTGTGTTGTTACGCATTTAGGGTGCTGCTCATAAATAATTACCCTATACACTCTTGACCAGACTAGCATTTTGCCAGCGTCTTCATCTCGTTCGTTTATAGATTTAATTATAGCATAATCAGCCTATAATGTTCCTACTGTTGGGACACAGGCCTCTTTTCTGTGAGAGGGAGTGGGTCGTAATCCACCACGCGGGCCCAGTGCGGGTTAGTTTATCATAATTCCTCTTTCCCTGCTTCCGAAGGTGTTGTTGTTGATGATGATGATGATGATGTAGATGTCGTCGTTGTAGATGTCGTCGTTGTCGGCGATGAGTCTGTCGAAGCGGAACCTGATGAATATTCATTGATGATGATCGACGCAGGTTTGAAGTCATTGACGTCTGTCGGTGGTACTACTGTAAAAAGAAACATGAATTACATAAAATTGTGTCTGTTTTTGCCGAAGGATTTGGCTGGGGTGTTTTAGTACATCAACATTAAATTAGTTATGTTTGAGTCTCATGTAAACTCAAACTCAAAGCATTTATTTCAAATAAACCAATTACAGGCACTTTTGAATTGTCAAGGGGTCGGTCAGTCAGAAAGATGAAGCTAGTTGCCCATTCCAAAGCGTAGTAGGTACCTATGGAGAAGAACGGGCAAGAAACTCCATGGACACTCTTTTAAATCAAAATATTGTTACAATAAAGTGGTTACATCATTCATGTTGTAATTATACATGTGAGAACGATGTAGAAAGGCGTGCACGTTAAAAGCGTCCGTAATAAAAAGATAAAAACAATTCAGGAATCAAAATAAGCCGTGGCAGCTAAGACATGACCAGTGCCTACTGACGGCGCCCGTTCACGAACATGACGTATGCATCAGCACCATTCAGCTCAACCATTTTGAAGGGAACTCAATGATCCAATACACACGCCACCACCAGCGACACATTTGAGTGAGCATGACATACTCTCAGCCGCCAGGGCACACTCAAGTCAATGAAAGATGAACCCAGTAACCTTTATAGTAGGTACTTACATAGTGCTCACACATGTGCTATAGTATAGAAGAAGGATAATAGGAGGCGAGCCTATTGCCGTCATGCGTATACAAATCCAGACGGGTTTCTACTGAGAAAACCCTTATGGAAAATCTAATAGCACTTCTCCTGACTTGGAGGTGGAACCCAGGTCCTTATACTCAGCGTTTTCGACTTGGGAATACAATGTCGTGGCAAGAGAGTCTCGGTCATGCGATCTCAAATCAACTTGCACACTGACATCTTCTTGGGAAACTATTTTCAAAATAATAATTAGTGATATACACGGTGATTTGTAATTCACTGTTAACCTTGCAGGAGGTGAAATAACTCACGGTAATAAACAACTCTCATTATGAGACCAACTACGAAATAGCAAAAAAAAAAAATACATCTGTTGCATACATTTTCATTGGGTAAATATTGCATTTTGTATGAAACAGCAGATTTTTTTTTCGACATTTCAGAGTTGGTCCCATAGTAAAAGTTGCGCATATTCATGAGTACTTTCACGCCTTGAAAGGTTAACAGTGAATTAAAAATCACCGTGTATAGAATTATAGAATCAACACTTTTTGAACGTCTAAATTACATAAGACAGTCCCCCAAAACGCCCGCCCTTCACCACTTCCTTCCTAGTGCTTTAGCTGGGAAGAAGAAGTGGTTCAACAAACTCTCCAGCAGCACAGCTGTCTAATGTGTATTGTAAACATGGTGCGAGATTATGTTATTGTTATTATTTCGGCCTTTCTTCTCAGAGTAGTCAGATAGGAAACGCCGACCTCATCTAGTTTTTAACGTTTTTAGTTTTTAATATGATTGACGTGTAAAAGTGTTTGGACATGCCTACTTACTGAAATAAAATCATTTATCACTAAGTGATAAATGATTTTATTTTATTTTATTTACAGAAATAAAATCATTTATCACTTAGTGATAAATGATTTTATTTCAGTAAGTAGGTTGTAAACGGTGACAAATCTGGACCGAATGTTTCGTTTATTCAAATAAAAAAAAAACTTACTGTTTTCTGCATCCATTTTCGCTGCAACGATCACAAAAAACAACAATGAAAGCAATAAAATTTTCATCACCGCTTAATACGTCTTAACTGCTGCAAGGTCGCAATGTGTAATGTATTATATTAACAGAAAACAGCAATACTTATATAATAACCTGCAGCCTTATATACTTCATTCATCATTTTCCAATAATCTGAATTGGAATTCCAATGTTTGTGTTCTAAATAGAATATCCTTATTTGTATTCAACAATACATTTACTTGTGCGTAGGTACGGACGTACTAAGGAAGTTGCTGCTGGAGTCTGTGTTTCCAAATAGCTATAAGCTGTTATTTATAATAGAACACCTCATGGTTTTATGGATTGTACTGCACTACTTTTAGGCAAATGTTATCGCTCAGTTAAAGACTTCCTAATTGATATGAGTTTGTCCGAATTGTGATTGTTATAATTGATTGCAAATTTAACCATGTAAGACATATTATCTCAATTACCGTGGCACTTAGGATATGTGGTCTTTGGGTGAAACCTAGCAAATGACCCCCCCAATCCCCCAAAAAAATAGTGTCGGTTCATGCGCCAAACACCTTGTATAAGTTAAATATTAATGTATAATACTTTCTAGAACAAATGCTCTAAATGATTGTGCAAACCGCATCAAGATCCATTGTGAGGTTTAAAAGACCTTATTCCTAATTGTCGTCACCATTAGCGGTTTGCGGACTATCCTGAAACCGCACGTTATTTGAGAGAGGCAGGCGTAAAACACTACGCGCTGTAGTCTCGTGGGATATCCCTGATTTAGGAGGAAAAAGGTTTTAAAGCAAACATGTTGTTCTTCTAATATAGTTTAGTAATACATATTATTAACAAAATAAGTTCAAGTTCAAGCTCATAACCATGAGGTATACTTAAAGCTAGATTTTTTTATAGTTTCTATCTTCTATTGTGTGCCCAGAGGGATTTCTCGTCGACAAAAATGACGAATTTCCCTTTCAAAACTTTCATCCTCTTAGATGAATTTTCAATAATTCTTCTTTAGTGCTCATTCTCGATAGATACAGACGGAACTCTTGTGCAAAATTTCACGCTTATAAATCCAGCGGTTTAGGTCATGCGTTGTCTTGTCATAAATAAAAAATAAAAAAAATATCGTCTGACATTGCACACAGCACCATCTAGTTCCAAGTTAAGCACTTAACACTTAAGGCTTGTGTTATGGATACCAGATGGTTGATACACTACTTAAATACATTTTTTTTTTCGTAAATACATACATAATTATTATAAATATACATCCATGACCCGGGTACAAATGTCCATATTCATCATACAAACATTTGCCCCTACCGGGATTCGAACCCAGGGCCATTTGGTTTCGCTGACTACACTTAGCCACTGTAGCCACTACACCAAACGTGTCGTCATAGAATGAATTTACCGACGAAAAAAGAGGAGGTTCTCAAATCGACGCGTATATTTAGAATTTCCCTTTCAAAACTGTCATCCTCTATAGAAGAAAAATTTTGCAAAATTTCACGCTTCTAAGCCCAGCGGTTTAGGTCATGCGTTGTCTTGTCATAGAATGAATTTACCGACGAAAAAGGAGGAGGTTCTCAAATCGACGCGTATATTTAGAATTTCCCTTTCACAACTGTCATCCTCTTTAGAAGATAAATTTTGCAAAATTTCACGCCTCTAAGCCCAGCGGTTTAGGTCATGCGTTGTGTTGTCATGTCAGTGAATGAATTTAATTTTTTTGCCGACGAAAAAAGAGGAGGTTCTCTAATCGACGCGTATATTTATTTCTTATTTTTATATATGACCACGCCTAACTTTTTACAGAGTAGTCCGTTTTTGATGATTCTTTTATTTTTTTTAATAATTAGAAGATTTGTCTAACAGTGGGCTGGTAAGGAATGCTCAAGACCATTTCTCAGTTATCCTAACTACATAATATAATAAATGCGAAAGTGAGTTTGTTTGTTTGTTACGATTTGACGCTAAAACTGTTGAATGGATTTGGATGAAATTTGGCACATGGGGAGATCATGATTTGGAGATGAATAAAGGATACTTTTTATCACGAATTTTCAAATAAACGAAGATGTTTAAGTGTGTGTAAACCATTAAGGAGGCCTTAATGGTTTACACACACTTAAACATCTTCGTTGTACCTCTATGGAACTCATGTCCAAAATTTCATGCTTGTTGACCCATCGGTTTAGTTTAACACCTCTGCCTAGTTCTTCGGGTAATACAAGCGTAATGTTATGTCGAATAAAAGGCACGCATAGGAGCTTGGCTTTGAGTAAACACGAGCTATAAAATATTACATTTCGCCTATATATGGTCAAATTGGTTGTCTATTGTTTGCCCGAAGATTATATGCCATAATCATCATTTTCCCGAATTTCATTTTCCCGAATTTAATTTGCCCGAATGTTTCATTTGCCCTAAAAGACATATGACATACTTATAATTGCCCGAATTTTAGATACCATAAGATACGAATGCCATAAGTATTGTTTGCCTTATTTTTATGTGCCATAATAATTATTAGACATAATATTTAAATGGCATAACAAGTACCTATTAGACAAATATTAATAAATAAACTTATTTATTCTGTGCATGGTTTTTTTTTCTGTGCATGGTTGATGGTGGGCTAGGTCGACGGAGCCCCGCGTGGCGGGGCTCCTACTTCTGTGTGGTTTATAAAAAAATAACCACGAAGGGGATGGCGGGGTCTATTCGCTCGCTTCGCTCGCTCACACGACCCCGCCATCCCCTTCTAACCTAACCTGTCCGAGTCGGGGTGCCCTAAAGTCCCAATTGCATCCAATTTCTCTTGATATAAACAACCGTTACACACCCGATGTCGATGGCAAATTATGTTATGGCATATCATAATTATGGCATGTGATAATTAGGACTTACAATGATTATGACAAATGATGTTATGGTAAGTGACTTTATGGGAAACAATGATTCTGGCACGTGACTAATATGGCAAATGAGTATTATGTCGTAGGATATTATGGCTGTTGACTATTATGGCAAATGATATTAGGGCAAATAAAATTCGGGTAAACGGCGGTATACCGGTCAAATTAAATTAGCTAGCAAAACTCTGCAGACGTAATGGGTATCGAATCTTACGACCTTTTTTAAGGTAGTGTGTTACTAACTTGAAGTGTGAGTTTAGAAAATTAGTAGCTTTTTGTTTTATCTTGTATGATACTCATCACGTCTGAACTTTTTCATAAAAAAGGGACTTGGGGCTGCCAAAAATGTTACACAAAAAAAACTTATCTTGTTCTGCATCTGACTGACTGACTAGATTTGACTCCTAAGTCACAGGTTTCCCTAGTTTAGGAGTCAGGGTTTCAGCTTTTGTACGCGGCCTCATGGTATAATAATATGCTTCACCTGGTATTCTCTTCCCACGATGGCCTAAGACTACGTCACGATAAGTGTTGCCATTGATTGTCCGTTTCAGTAAATTTAGGGACTTTCTTAATTAGGTAATAAAATAAAATAAATTACTAACTAGCTTAACTATTTAGTAACTCTTGTGATTCATCTTTTTAGTTTTAAATTAATTAACATATTTAATTATTAGTTCATAATTGCTTTGATAAGTTGTAAAATGCATTTTGCTCAGGTAATTCAATCGCACACAGTAGCCACACATCGGATTGACAAGTGTCATACTAACAGCTCCCCATTTCATCACTATCGTTGTGTCGCTCATACCTATAGCGTTGTTTCGCTCGGTGAGCAAAATACTGTGGTTCCCAAACATTAGTTAGGTACTATAAAAACTGTGTAAAAACTGTGTTTGAAAGATACACAAGAAAAAAAAAATGGTTAAATGTTCCGTACTAAACTGTAAAAACAGAAGTAAAAAAGGCGGAGTAATAAGGTTTTTTTCTTTTCCCAAAGAAGAGATGATAGCAAATAAGTGGCTTCAATATTGTAGACCAAAAACAACAATAAGAACTGGTAAGTATGTACCTTTCTACATATTATTTCATTTATCTACGGTTGCAAATTCCATATAAGGCATAGTTGTGCTAATTCGGCTGTACGCCCGAACATAACCTAACCTAACTAGTTTTTGACTTATTTTTCAAGTTGAGTTAATGGCGTCCTATTAGGTTTTCGTCGTGTACTAAGTTGGTCCATGTTATTATTTTATTTTGTAGTGATTTTTTTTTGGTTGTTCTTTTAGTCCTAATTAAGGACAGGCAAAGGGATCTTGGCCCATACAGCCAAGTCAGATGTATTTCTTTTTCAAGTGATGTTGACGTAGCTTGCTAGATAGTTTTTTTTTTTTCAAATAAGGTTTAACGGCTCTGTATTCAAGGCCGTTTGGGCACATCTAAAATATTAAAAATGATAAAAATTGAGTACCCGTTGTATTATTTTTATCTTTTTCCCCACTAAAAAACTTTAAGAACCGCATCGCAACTGATGACGTATACTTAGGCCAATCACGTGACCCAGCTGTCACGGGAAGAGAATACCAGGCGAAGCATATTATTATACCATGCGCGGCCTTAACTATTGTGAACTTTGCTAGATATTAAGCATTAATATTGTAAGGTTTTTGTATCAATAAAGTATTATTATTATTATTATCTATATTCGCTGCTAGTAACCCGAAAAACAATAATATTTTCTACAACGTCTTTGTTTCTAAACACGTCTGCACTGCAATGTCCCTACGTTATGTATTTTACCTTAAAGGAAATTGCGTTATTTATAGGATTACCTCATCGATCACAAATAAAGAACTAGATACACAATCAGCGACAAATAATGTCCTCACCAAATGAGCGCCCATTTGAACATTGGGTGCGCTTTTAATCTAGTAGCAATCGAACGCTCCGACGGTAAACACGCCTCTCATGTGACGCCATAAATCAAACGTTATTACTGTCACACATTGCGTCACTAAATATTAGTAAAGGAACCATATTCGAAAACGCTCCCGTTATTGAGGTTCGGAAATGCCAGCCAGAAGTTTTATACGTAAATTCAAGCTGGCTGGACACAGATTTTTGCATTTTTCTACTAAACCGCTGTACCTACGTATCACGAAACTTTTAGCTCGATGCCTGTCACAAATTTATGTGACGACCGTTGATGTGCAAAAAGTCGTCAAAATCACTTCCGTTACCGAGATTGAGAGACCAGCGAAAAGTGGTTTTTCAAGCTGGCTGGACACGTTATCGATCGATTATCTAAGATTCTGTAGCGTCACAAATTCTGAAACAAGGGTGTTTAGCCGTCACATAAAGTGCCCTATTGACCTAATTAAAAGCGAGCTATTTTGAAGATTTGTCTAGCCATCCTGAGTCACATGTTTCAATTTAGTTTTATTCTTATATTTAATCATACTCTCTATTTTAATGTAATTTAAATCGCGGGCCGTTCGTGTATGTGGAAAATGTTGAACTTGTTTATACATTTATATGCTCCCTTTTTAGTTTTAAGTGTTATACTACAACATTGTAAAGTGTAACCGTTTATTTTCCCAACTACATAAAATAAAAAATAAAATACATACTATAAGTTAAGTACGAGAGAATAAAAAGCAATTCGGTTTTCGAACATGTTTTTTTATTTATTTTTCATACATTCCAATTACGTTATTGAGAGTTATAATGAAATTCAATACAATATTAAGTATTGCCGGGCTTGACGCTAGTGCTCTATTTAAATAGGTTAGGTTTGCATGACATAATATAATTTGAACAAGAGGTGGGAATAAAATATAAATATGAACTTAGTCAAGCCATGAATCTTTATTGTGAATATTTTCGTAACTTCTCAAAGTGCTTCCCGAGTGAATTATATTCGCTCATTATTCAAACCCTGTAGGAATTATAAAGCTTCATGATTTGTGACGAAGGTTTCATTGCAAATACCCCTGGCCTGGGTATGTTTACTGAAAACAAGGAAAAGGGTATTAAAAATCCTGTACAGAATAAATATCAAGTCTCTAGCTAAACAGGTGTATCCCGCGCGGGATGCGGGACGGAATTTTGCTCGCGCTGATTGTGTCAACTAACTTGTATGGAGGTGTTCAAACTGAATAGTTACCTACACACATGTTCGGCTCAACAAAAAAACCGACCGAAATCAATTACTACTACACATACTCGGCATTCATTCGGTTCGTGCCGATCGACAAATTTCTTCTACACAGGACTATAAGGCTTTTAAACTTATTGATTTTATCATACAGGGTTAGTTTTCAAAGACCTGTCAATTTTCAGTAATGGTTCAGAATCGATCATATTTTCAATTTAAGAAATAAATAAAAAATATTATTTGTTTACAATTTTTTTGTAAGTAGGTACATAGTCAATGTATGATTGATTTCACTTAGTATTGTCATTAATTTATGTACTAGATTAGTAATACCCACTCAGCATGCGCGTGCGCCGCCGCGCCGTGCCGCTTATCCGGCGACAGAGGTAATTATCATTGCCGCGTGTTCTTAAAAGCTAGGAAATTTTTCAGACGTTTTCAATTGAATGTTCTCATTTATTTTAATTTGATTATAATGTTAAACACACAATAACGATTTAATTAAGAAATTTAAAATATAAAATTTGGCAGGACTTTGAAAACTAACCATGTACTATTGAGGAAGTTCATATCTATGCACCTTTAGGACTATTTTTCCCTGTAGCGCTCGGGCGCTAACAGTAACTAACGTAAAACAGATGCGGTCATCGTGTTCACGGGATTTTGTTCTAAAACTGCTTAGATATGAACTTCCTCGATAGTACCTATATTAACTGAAAGCGTTTCTGAGAAAGGGACGAACAGGCAGACGGACCACAAAATAAGTAAAAGTTCTGTAGGTCCTTTGTAAGGTTAAGGTTAACTATACATAATTATTAATTTTCAACAAAAAACCTTTTTTATTTTCGGAGAAAGCACCCACTGACAGACGGAGAGAGTTCTGTCAATTCACATAAAGGTATATAACAAAAATTAACACTAATAAAACTTACTTGTTTTTTTTGCACCTAATAAAATCGTTTTGGACGCAGCCATCGTAATAAACAAAAACATTATTAAAAACAGAATCTTCATGTTGATAATTTTAGTAAGTAAGGTACGTCTTTAAACTATAAGATTTTCCTTACAATGTGGGTTATAAAACTATGCACAGCCGTTTTGAAGCAAAGTGATTCATACAATATTTATGTAAGATGTGCTATAAAGACGTCTACTTGTCAGCAAAACTAGGGATGCGAAAAAAGTATCGATAAATTGTTTGCGCAACTTATGACACTGGATTTGACTGCCCCTGAGATTGTTTTTTTCATCTCAAAATAGTCGGATAAAAAACGCCGATCTCATCTAGATTTGAGTTTTTTTTTTGACGTGTTAAAAGATTTGATAAAACCAATTTATAGAATAAATCAATATCATTTATCATACTTAGGGCCTGTGGATAATGGTGGCCCAGTGCTAACGGCCGCGACTTACGAATGTAGGTCGTGGGTTTGAACCCAACAGGCACTTTACTTTGTGTAAATTATTTCAACATCACTGCTCTGAAAACGGTGAAGGAAAACATCGTGAGGAAACCGGCATGTGCTAGAATCAACAATTCGAAGACAAGTGACATCTACCAACCCGCTCTGGGCCCGCGTGGTGGATTATGGACCACTCCCTCTCACTGAGAGGAGGCCTGTGTCCCAGCAGTTGTTGTTGGTTATGTTTATGCTGTGGACAATTTGGGCATGTCGTGAGAAAAGTTTTGAGGCGTAAATATGGATGAATATAATAATGAGGAAATACAAAGAGACGATGGATGAATTCTATAGAATATGATATGGCTACCTACTTAAGTAGAGGCTGACCAAAACGAAAAAACAAACTTTATTTGTAGATAGCGTTTTGTTTTGTTAAAAAGTGTAATAAAAGTAAAATAAATACAGTAAGTATATTTACTTTATAATACTTTTAACTATCAAAACCTATGTTAGGAACTATCCTATTTTATTTTATTTATTTATTTGTGCACAATTTATTACCTTAAACACATCCTCCAATGCGTTAGAGAACGTCCATCATGCGTTAGAGAACAATTTCGGGGAAATTACGTCCCCTTGTCTCACCCCTCGACGCAGGAGGATATCTTAAGTTCGCTGTTCCTGGTTTTGGACGGTCATTGTCGCGTTTTCATAAAGACATCTCAGCACTTGGATGCATCGCCAGTTGATTTGGTATCGCTGCAGAGACCCCTTCTCATAATCCACAAACGCAAGACACAGGGGTCGATTATACTCTTATTTATTTATATTCTTTAGAAGGGTCTTATCTCCCTTTTTAAAAAAGAGAACGACCACGCTCCTTCGCTACGCTTCTGGAGTTCTCCCAGGGACCAGGACAGAGTTAAAGAGCTCCTGAAGCTTGTTCAGTACAGGGCTTCCTCCCGCTTTTAGGAGCTTGGTCGTAATCCCGTTCTCACCAGGAGCTTTTCCATGTTTAAGTAAAGTTTATCGGAAACATTCTTTTATTCAGAGAAACTGCATATTTAAATGATTAAATTGACATTGACAGTGTATTTCTGTTACTTTTATTACACTTTTACCAAACAAACCTATGGACAAATGAAACAAAAACAACCATACGTTCTCGGTCCACATTCAGTAGGTATCTAACTTTAAGTTGATGACAGACATGTATGGAAGACGCATGCTGCGCCGCCGACCCCAAAATAAACTGTGATTAGACCAGGGCGATGTTGACCTATGGCCTAATTCAGCACCTCTGGATTGTACATATACAGAGTTGATACGACAGAGGGGCTTTCCTGTAAACTGCCTATACTAGGTACCATTTTCAAGCTCTGTATCAAAAATCAATTAAATAGGAACAGTAGTTTAATCGCAAATGATTTTAAAAATTTTGTCCCGTTTGAACACGATGTATCTTTCCTAACAGCTGATTATGTCTATACGCATACCTACGTCATGCACCTTAAAACGATAAATCTGAGTATAACCTACGATGCGTTGTTGCCGCTCTGACGCAAGTCACAAGTACAGCCAAATATTTTCGCTAAAAAGATGGCAATAAATACACACACACTTGCACTTTCATTACAAAGGTGGTTGCGTTTTACTCTTGATTTGAAAGCTAATAAGTTTGTTTGAAAAAAAAATCTCTTTTTTGATGATTTTTATTTATATACCATATTGAATTAATACTGAACACGTAGGTATAGCATACGTAGCGTAATTTAATGCCCCTCTGTCATATCTTCAACTCTGTATAAATTCAGATTAGCGTCTGACATTGCATGGCATTTAGGTATTTTGTGGAGGCTATTTTGATGCTCTCTTTTACTAATAATATGTATATTATCGATATTATTGTGTGGTATAAAGAAAGGGGTAAAATGTGTGTGTTTGTTTGGAAGTTTGTATGTAGAGGTAAATGATAAATGATTTTATTTCTGTAAGTAGGTTTGTACAAACACTTTTACACGTCAATCATATTTTAAAAACATCATCTAGTTTTTCGGTCGGCGTTTCCTATCTGAGAAAAAAGGCCGAAACAAACTCAGAGGTCACAGACTCTCATAATCTTGGTCAGATCATGTAAAGACCATGTAGTTTGGTGTCTGAAACGGTATTTTGAGGAAAAACCATACAGATTGAGCGGACCTGTCCAACCAGTGCACGCATCTTTTAGTAATCGTGCAGCTCAACTTAGAACTTAAGGAGCTCAACGATTCGACGAACAATACCAAAGAAAAGACATTTGGGTAGGCCGCATAAATTACTCAAACTGCCAGATCATGATTAAAACTAACTGAGTGGTACATGTAACATGGTAAACTCTGGAACTACCGATCGGATATGAAAAATTATTTTTTGCATTTGATAGCCCAATTCTTGAGTAAGGCTATTTAGGTTATTTAACATCACGCTATGGACCTTAGAAGCCGAGCAAAAAGAAAGAACGCTAAGCGAAAACGAAGTGATAGCGCGGGCAGGTGGTACGATGCGACGGGGTGGGGCTGGAAACAAGAAATTGGGCAGAAGCTAGTTCTTATATATTTGCACATCTACTACTTATGGTTGACGGCACGGTTGGCGCAGTGGTTAAGCGATTCGGGAGGACACGGCGCGGCATACGCTGGCAGAGTGTGCCGCTTGGGAGGAGCCGCGCCGTGCCCTCATCTCAGAAGTAGGCAGTGACTTGTCGCTGCCGGCCGTAGTCGAGTCGATGGTCGGCAGCGACGAGTCCTGGGACGCGGTGCTGGGAAAGGGAGAGGGAGATCTCGTCCACTTACCCGGCCCGCAGAAGGCGCGCCGGGCGTCGGGGGAGGGCGGACAACGCCCTCTTCCAGCCCCCCGAAATGGGTCCAGGGGCGACGGACTCGGGGACGTCTGTCGCCCCCCACACACCAGGACCCGAGGTGGCGGCGCGTAGTGTTCCACGCGCGCCCCTCTTAGACGTCGCGGGGGGAGTCAAACACCTCACTCCCCCCCAGACCCGAAGAGGCCCGCGGTGGCGGGCCGGCACCAGTCGGGGGTTGCGGAAGGATCGTACGTTCCCGCGACCCCCGGCGTGGGTGTGAGATGGAACACCGGGGGAAAAAAATAAAAAAAAGTGGTTAAGCGATTGGCTGCTGCGTTGCGTGTCGCGGGTTCGATTTCCGCACGGAACAAATATTTGTATGACTTGCAAGTAGTTGTTCCGGGTCTGGCTGTTTGTGTATGTGAATTGAAATGTTTGTAAACGCACCCACAATACAGGAGAAATTCCAAGGTTTAAAAAAAAATTGCTCGTATTTGTTGTTGTTTCATGCTGGATTAAATTCAACCGCAATGTCAATGGTTATTGAATAAATAAATTAAATTGAATTTATTAATTTGGACATCATCGACACTTTTGTTTCGATAGAACATCACTACATGAGATTATGGGGCTTTACCGATGAACCACGGGTGAACTTCAGCGATCGACCATGTTTCTAGAATTATAGACCATAATGTTAAGAAAATAACATTTAATTTTGCTTACTTTAAAGCAAATTCGCGTTTATTTATAGTTTATCCTTATCAATTTGTTGGCAGTAACTGTTAATTGATAGTTAAAGGGCAGAAGTTATCAAATGAGCTACTAATATTTGTTTAACACAAAGAGCGAATATTGGCGGATCACCTCGCTGCACTGATGTCAGGCGTGCTACGCACTTAATCGGATCTTCATGATTCGACATGATTCGGCACAGACGGCCGGCAAAATATACACGGTGACATTTGAATCACAGTTTTGCTGGAACAAACGTTGTTCAGACCATGGTCTACAACCATTCTATAGCATCCAATAGAAAAAAAAACGTCATTGGTTTAAAAAAAAAAAACAAAAAAGGCAATGTTAAAAATGTCGGGATTATCGTAACGCCCTACAACACAGACACTGCGGCTGTGACGCGCGGCGCTCGCGACTTGAATGCAATATCGCTACCGTGATGAGTACTTTGATGTTACGGTTAATGTTTCAAACATTATTACACGTTTAAGCAACATAAGACTAATTTGAGAACTCCTAGATTAGATTGTTTTAATAACATATTTGATGCTGTAGAATAGTAGTACACCATGGTCTGAACAACGTTTGTTCTAGCAAAACTGTGATTCAAATGTCACCATGTATAACGGCCCAGGATAGGTAGTGGTTGAATATTTTCAGGATTGGGCCTGAATATAGTACCTAGTTTGTCGTGGATGTGGTACGACAGCGGCTCCCCTGACATCATCATCTGTCATCATAAGACAGCCGCCATGCAACCATCGATGCGACACTCTGCTAGAGTGACAGTAATCTGCCAGTTTCACACGTATCCGACCTCTTCGGTGGTTTCTAGTAACTTCGGAAAAAAACTAGATGGCGCCACTTGCTGCGCCTTGATATGCATCGATGTTGCCGCCCGGCCTGTGCCGAGTCATGCCGACCTGAACTTGTGTATACGAGGGCGGCACTGAAAATTTCGGGAATCAAGGAAGTGACACAACATTACTATTTAAAAATGTATTTATTGCTTTTCGAAGTATTTTCCGCGAAATTTGGCACATTTTTCCATACTATGGAACCAATCATTGAAGCAACCATTCCATTCGGAAGTTGGGGTCTCCTAAATGGCCGTTTTGTAGGCGTCCACAGCTTCTTCAGGTGATGAAAATCTCTGTCCACGCAATTTATTCTTTATTTTAGGGAAAGTATAGAAATCATTAGGGCTTAGGTCGGGGCTATACGGCGGATGGTCTAATAATTCTATGTTTTCTTGCTCTAAAAACTCTTTTGTTCTGTGCGCGGTGTGAGAACTCGCATTGTCGTGATGGAGGATGATGCGGCGGTTGCAGTTCTCTTTACGGAGTTCAGATACGACCTGTGGCAAACAAATGCTAACATACCATTCTGCATTAACCGTTCTTTGTCCCTCAAGAGGAATAGTCGTAACATGGCCGGTTTTGGAGACAAGCGTGGCCACCATTTATTTTGCAACACTCCGTGAACGATCAATTTTTGTTGGCTTTAACTCATTTTCGAACACCCAAACTCGTGACTGGTTTATTGTTTCGGGTTCGTACGCATATATCCAGGATTCGTCACCTGATACGATGTTGTATACAGCATTTGAGGATCCTGCGTGGAATCTTTCGAGAGTTCTGACGCACCAAGTAACGCGAGCCGCTTTTTGCTCTTCACAGAGCGAATGCGGTATCCATCGGGAAAACAACTTTTTTACACCTTATTGTTCATTCAAGATTATTTGTTTTTGACTCATGCCAATGTCTAAAGTTGCCTGAATTTCGCGGTATGTCACATGTCGATCTTCCTCAATCAGCTTACGCACAGCATCAACGATTTCTTGGGTGACTGCAGTTTTTGGACGACCTTGACGGGGATCATCACTGAGCTTGACACGTCCACGTTGAAATTCAGCAAACCAGCGATAAATTGTGGTTTTGGATGGGGCTTCATCACCAAATGCAGAAATCATCCGGTCAACACACTGTTTTTGTGTTAAACCACTTCGAAAGACATAATAAATCATCGCTCTTGAATTTTCTCGAGTCAATTCCATTTTCTCAACGACTAAACAAGTTTGACAAAACCTTGTGACAAGACCAAGAATCTTTTTTTAAATAAATAAATGGTATTCGATTTTTAAAACCAAGGAGTTTTCAATTAAAAAGATTTTAATATGACAGGAACAGTGGAAATATTCCATTCCCGATACTTTTAGTGCAGCCCTCGTAGCACCCCTTACTATAGATAATATGACGCTGGCAGTATAGTCGACATCGCCTTGGGGGGCCTACTCTCTAAGTCCGTCAACGAGGATACAGGCCCGACCTAAAGTAGTTCGATGCTTAAAAGTAAACCCTACTCCCGATTAATTAACTTTTCCGAACGGGCAAAAACACATCGGGAGTAAGGACAACTGTCTAAACGTTTTGTCATTAATTTTCAGTTCGGGCCCCGGACTAATCTTATGTCCGTAAGTGGTACGGAGTAGGATAAGTCCGTAACTTCGGCCGAAACGACGGACTTCGTGCTTAGGGAGTAGGCCCCCTGTTACCACAGAAAAAATAAATGTTTCTAACTCTTTAATGTTATGTATTTGTAAACGACGCGACTATTGTTTTTGAGGCGATGTGTTATACATGGTATGTGCAAGTATGTACAAGGAGCACGCGGGCGCAGGCGGGCGGGGAGCGGGACGCGGGACGTATGACACCGCGTATTCATACCGTTCTTAGAACATTCTAGTGCAACAAAAACATTCGAGCTCACCGCACACTCTCCGCACGCTTACCGCACGCCCCTTTTCTTTTGAAATTTGTGTCAGTGTTTTTCGATACCTAATAAAACTTAGTACCTACTGTGCTCAAACCTGCGTTTGATTCAGTATTGTTATAAGAATTTTTGTTTGAAATATCTGTCGATCGGTCCGTGTATGTGTGACCATCCATTATATACCGAGACCACGGCGTGCCTCGGGCAAGCACTTTAAGCTGTTGGTCCCGGCTGACATTCGTAGAGCTATGACAGTCGTTACGGGCAGTCAGAAACCTGAAAGTCTGACTACCAGTCTTACCGAGGGGTACCGTGTTACCCAGTAACTGCAGTTGTGAAGGTCAGATAGGCAGTCGCTCCATGTAAAATACTGGTATTCAGCTGCATCCGGTTAGACTGGGAGCTGACCCCAACACAGTTGGGAAAGAGCTTGGCAGATAATGACATTATTTTGAATATACAGCCTCAAAGTATTTATAAATCTTTTATTTATTCCTATTTCTTATAAAAGCAGTGATAAATAACTAAGGCAAGGTTTGCCTGTTTAGTTTAAAGTAGGTGATCACCAGAGGTCGGAATTAGGTAGAGTTATTTATATTCTTGCATCGAAATGTTGATATTAATATGGATCTTCCCGGGATTTCCAATGGACAATCCCGTGTGGCCAACAATATTACAAATAAATAATAATGAAAACCTCAGAGATAGACAGACAAATAAAACAAAGATAATTAGCATACAATTTTTATTAGTATTTACATTAATTCACAATACAAATTATTAATAGTCTTAAGCAAATTCTCATACTTATACCTCGCCTTTTTTATAATTTATAAGAAAATACTTTTGCTTCTAGCCTAGGCTCGTGAGGGTTTGCTTATTCAAACGGCTCATCAGAATCATTTTCCATGTCCGATTCATTCAAAGTACCACTAAGATTTGAAGTGTTCGCTTCCGACATTACTGTACTTATAACTTTTTTATTTAATTTATCACGGGATTTTTCTGCTCTTTCAAATGAATCTCGGGATTTGAAACATATCCACTACATTCTTTTGCTGTAGGAAATCAGTGTAAGTACATAAAACTCTACCTAATTCCGACCTCTGGTGATCACAAAAACTTAATGTTGACAAGACAAATTACCATATTAGGAGGAAAATAATTAATAATATACACAATCTACATCAGTAATTAAATATTTATTTGTACTCTTTTTACTTAACACTAATAACAATAGGTACCTTCGTAGTTCAATAACAAAAAAAAAACCCAAAACTATTGCGCCACTCCTAAAAACAGACATTTGGAATGGGTAAAACATACATAACTACGGTTGGAACCGCCGTTAAATTTAAAAGAAATCGGATTGTTTATTAATTACTTTCTTTTTCGCTTAGCGTTCATTATGACAATGTTTTTGTATTTTTCATATCCGACTAGTAATTCCAGAAATTTACGCGTTCAAACAAAAAAACAAACAAACTCTTCAGCGTTATTATAAACTTGGGAGCAAATAAATCGAGTCACTTCCTTTTTTCGTATTATTGTTAGTATTATGGAACGTATCAATTCGAAACATATATCGCTTAAGAGTTTATTTAATAAACTTTACAACGAGGGTAAATTGTTGCATGATAACCTTATTGAATGATAATTTCTGTGGTGTTAAAGTAAAACGGGATCAGTCGTAAATATTGAAAAACTAATTATTTGCATAATTCGATACTAAACATTAAAATATATTCAGGTAAAAAAGGTTACAGTATTTGTGTTACAATTTCGTACAACTCAAATTGCAAATCGAGTCTAGTCAGGAAACACCAAAATACTAAAAGGGTTTAAAGAGTTAAGAATTCATTATTGCGTTTATGACTTATCCCCTTTTACCTAAACACCACAGGGTTATTGGCTCTGAAAGAAAAATGGTAATTTTTATAGAAAATTATAGTGTTAAAATAGCTCAGAAAAAAAAACTATTAAAAACAAAATTGAATAAATAAATACTAATAAAACAAAATCAAAACCCCCAATTAACCCTTTCTTAATGAAGTACAATCAAAATGTTATAAGCAAATTAAAAGCGATAATTTTAGTCTACCCTTTAAACTTTAATTTAAAACAAAAAGTTGACAACAAACTACCCTCATTACACGGGTTAATAAATAAACTTTTAGGCGGTATATATTTCGAATTGATACGTTCCATAATACCAAAAATAATAACAATTAATACGTGAAAAAAGGAGTTGCTCGATATATTTGCTCCCAAGTGTATTAGTGTAGATTAGCCTATAATTTTCCCACATCCCACTGCTGGGAAACAGGCCTTCTCTCTGTTGGAGGGAGTGGGCGGTAAATTATAATCCACGCGGGACCAGTGTGGCTTGGTGGACGTCACAATGTCTTCGCACTTTTGTTTCTAGGACATGCCGGTTTCCTCACGATGTTTTCCTTTAGTTTTTGGGGCAGCAGTAGTGATAAAACAATTTGAACGTCGTCGTACAGTAGGTACATGTCTTAGTTCGACTGGGTGAGTTTTCGTAGTCTGATCATAGTGATCATTCTATACAGGGTTATTGGTAAAACACCATCAACCTCTTAAGGGGTCATTGTACTCATCATTATGAACAACTGTTACTATGGGACCAAATATGAAATCGCGAAAAAAAAAACTGCCGGTCCCTACATTTTGACGAGTTCTGCAAACATAAATGTAGGGAACAGCTGTTTTTTTTTTGATTTGATGGTGTTTTACCAATAACCCTGTATTTTTCTCTGTCTTAATCGTAGGCCTGGTCCACATTAGTAATTTATTTATCTCCTACCGCAATTTCCATAGTAACTGCAAATAATTTGTGTAAGCGGTTTCATATGCCCGGCGCCAGCTGAAACAAAAATATCAAAATGATAAACTTCTAAATTCTAGGGATACTTAAAGGATAATGAGTAACATCTGTCATGATTTTAAATACTAAATATAAAATTGATAGTATGGGATTTGCCTCAAATGATTTTTGTATGAGTGTAGTCATGAAATTTAAAAGTAACTCATTTGACAGTTACAGAAAAAGTACTGGTTTTATAACGCAACGGAATGGAAATATGGTGTTTGGAGCATCGCGTAGTTGCTATGTTAGTTCTCTACGAGCTTCGAAATCAAAAGGTTGTCTTCAAAAAGTCTATATTGATAATATGTTGAGTGCCTAATTAAATAGTTGGTCAAATATTGCTACATACCAGGTTTGTATTTGTGTGCAACAATTGACGTACATAAATGTTTATACTGGAAAAGGTTTGTTAATTTCACATCCGATTTCAATAAGACTAATTTACAACAAAAAAAAACTTATTCAGAGGCAGCAGTTTATATAAATAAGATTTGACAGTAATCTTATGTAAACTGCTGTGATGGTTGCCATTGCAACTACCAATTTGCGCCAGCGTTCATAAAATGTATAGTAAAACGTGCACGTATTACGTTATCGTGGACGGAAATTTATATGTCTTCATTTATATTTCCATACATTTTGTTTCTGTGTACAATCGTGATGCCGTTCGTGCACGTCCACGATAATACCTATCGTCACGTTAGAAATTATAAAAGCGCACGCTGAAATAACTTGATAGGACCATTAACCATAGATTTATTTCACGAAGTTTTCAGAAACCCGTGGTAATTCTACTGTCAAATCTAGTCTAAACTCAGTCGATTTGTAAGCAAAAAAAATCTGACTATTAAATGGTTAGGGCGCTCCCTCACCGGGAGTATTCGCCTGTTGTGTAACAATCCAACATTCTACTGTAACGGCTAGAGCTTTGCAAGTAGACTGCAGGCCGTCAACTGTTAGTTAATGTAGAGTGATAATTGAAACCAGCAAGATAGATGATAAATGATATGATCTGACCAAGATTCTTGAAAGACCATTAATTTTTTGAGGAAAGAACCACACAGATTGAGTGGACCTGTCCAGTCAGTGCACGCAAATGTCAGCAATCGTGCAGCTCAACTCAAAACTTAAGGATCTCAACGATTAGCTCAACGAAATCAAAAGGTAGAAGTAACACGGCTAGGTGGCAGGCAAAGGTTACAGGCGAATGCTCCCGGTTAGGGAGCGCCTTTTGAGGATTGAAGAGATCAAACCGAAATAAAATAATTTAAAAATACTTACGATAATTACTGTTCACTGTAATACCCGGGATTAAGTATGCTGTAGAAGCAACGACTAACAAAAATAATACAAACAAAATCTTCATGTCTAATAAATGATAACACAACTGTTCTCCTCAAATTATTTCCTTATAATATTTTAGTAGCATAACATCCAGCCATTATAAAGGAACCTCAGTTATTTATTAATGATTCACAGTAAATAACATACCTACAGAATAAAGAATTTGTACCTACTTGTGGTTTGACATGCAAGCAAACGGACAATCCCGTGCGCGTGCTTACGTCAACAGTAACACTTAACATCGCAAATGTATTCCCAGAGGTGTACAAACACCCTTATTATGATATATGATGCAAGTCCAATGTCATAAGGGGCGAGCCTATTGCCTTTAACTGTATGGAAATCGAGAACTCCGCCTCTTACGAAAAATGGTCATCTTTAAAATTACGTCACTTGAAGGGGGTGGGAGGGCGTCAACAAAGGGTGTCGTTTGACTAGGAAGGGGACGAGTCACGTAACATGTATAAATCTGAGAGGAAACCTTTAAAATATTATCAACTAAATCAATATTATTTTAAGGTTTAAATTCAATGCATTCCTGCCTTCAATGCCTGCCATCGCATTTAGAAATTGATTTATTTTGCACGAGTGCGTTAAGAATCAGGAAAATCTTGAGTAAGGAATATTTTCAATGAGTGAATAAAGTGAATGTTTGTGATCTATCGCGGCATACCTACCCATTTTCCATTAATTTTTCTTTTCTTTGATCTTCTTTTTTTTTTAACATTGTTATTTATATGTGGAAGCTTGTAATTAGCAATTGTCAGTTTTTTACTATTTCGTTACCATTTTTTTTAGTCTGTAAGCTTTCTTAAAATTGTAAAAATATATTAAAAATAATATAACACTTCGCCCGTTCCAGCGATACAAGGAACGAACCAAAAATCACGCTGGTGACCACTAGGGCGGCGAGGCAAGATTTTTAGATCCTCCTTCCTTTATCACAGTTTATCTAAGGTGACCACAGTGTGTCTTCTGCTTCCATACATCTCTACCAGCCATAATCTCCCTCTTTCTAGCCTTTATATCATCTTAGGTTGTTCTTAACTGTCGCATTAGGGTAAACCCTGTAATGGTAGTTAAGCTGTTATAAATAAATAAATATTTCACGCAGCCCATCCATCGTTACTTGGGTCTTCCCATACTCTTAGAGCCGCACATTCATCCTCAAAAGTCGGAGCTCGTGGCTCAGTAAAAGTCACACGGGTCGATCAGGAGAATAAGCAACGGCTGCAGTCAGTCCGTGAATGGGTGCAGACCATCCATTTCACAGCGAGATTGATCGTAAAGCATGTTACTTCGTTAGTCCCTGGTATCATTCATAGATCTACAAGGTGTCGTTTTGCATCCTCGTCAAATTCGAGGAGGTAACTATGCTAATGATTCTCGACACGAATCAATAATAAAATAAGTAGGTTCTTTTTTAAACTTTTTTATAATTTCTGGAAATCGCCATGTGTAGGTCCCGTGTGATACCGCCCTGTAACTGCGCTGTAACTGTAACGCACGCACACAGCGACATAGTCGTGCGACACTGCCTACCGCATACGCAACGGGACGATTCTGTCCTTTGAAAGTGGAGTATTCTGAAATACTGTCAAACTAGTATGTAGTAAAAAAACAAGTATGTATTAATCATTGAACAGGATCGTAATTTTATTGAGGTTTCCGGCGACTGGGACCGCAATAACTAGGACCACGGTCCCGGTCGCCGGATCCGTAAAAAATAAATATTTTTCTTCCGGCAACTGGGACCACTCATAAATGATAACTGAAATCAAAAAATGTACAGTCAAACGAAAAAATTTTTGATGTAATAATTGAAGAAAAATCCTTTTTGATTTAAAAACATCATTTATTGATATAAAAAAACAGCCTTTGACTACAGTTCTGTTATTTAAAACTTTCGTAATAAAAACATACACATAAATTATGCTAATAATAATAATAAAAAATAACATAAATCGTGCTTATAATAATAATCAACAATTAACAATCAGTAGGTAAGTAATTATTTATCACAAAATCAGTCTTTAAGTAGTACCGTAAATATTAAAAAAACCAAAACCTTTACATTTTACCTGCATGTGTGAATTATGTAAAAACGGGCTAGCTTAATCTATTATTAAGCGCATAGGATAAAATCATGTCTAGAACGTGTCACTGATATTCATATAAATAATTTAGAATTTTTTTCGTTTGACTGTACCGATTTTGGCTTGAATTATAGATTTTTTTAAGTAATCTATGAGTGGTCCCAGTTGCCGGAAGAAAAATATTTATTTTTTACGGATCCGGCGACCGGGACCGTGGTCCTAGTTATTGCGGTCCCAGTCGCCGGAAACCTCATTTTATTTGATTATTTATGTGTTTTATAACAGCCTCCTGAAATTTGACGAGGATGCAAAACGACACGTTGTCACAGTCGTTACGGGTAAAACTTTGACGGCCTTATTACAAAACAAGGTTTTTCTTTTGACATGGTTTAAACCATCGAGCCTGTTTTTGAAATAAGAACATAACTGAAATCGAAATACAGTTCCTTTTACAAAACTGTCAACTTAGTCCGGTCTTAGATTGTCAATTTTGTATTAAGAACTTTACTAAAGTCGGCATAAAGCTCCAAATACAAAAACTAAATCGAATGTGTAGGTTGGGGCTAAAGTTAGATCGTGTTTTGTAATAAGACGGTGAAAGTTTACCAACCAGTCTTACTAAAGAGTATTCCTGTTACCTAGTAACTGGGTTGTGGAGGTCGGATGGGCAGTAGCTCCATGTAAAATACTGATATTCACCTGCATATGATTAGAATAGAAGCCGACCCCAACATAATTATGTAGTTGTGGAAGCGCTGGGCAGTTGATGATGATTGGGTCCCAATACTTTCCTCACGTCATATCCCTCATTGCATCTATCCTTATCATTCAGGTTATACGAGTATGTTAGCGCACTTTTCGTAATTTAAAGTAGTGTTGGGGTTTACCTAGGTGAAGGAAAATTGTTAGAATAATAATAGCTCTATGGTATGGGAAACAACATGGGACGTTTGCGCGTAAATGCGTACGTCAATATAGCTAACACCTTCCTATTAACCGCCTCAGTCGTATTAATACGACTAATGTTTTCGTGCCCGTGCCACCTAGAATCTATGTTACCTATTTATTTTATTATTTATGTCCTCATTACAATACATAAGGACATAAAGATACATAGGGTTCGTTTTATGTGTTTTATTTCATTGCACGACTCTATTCGTCGTCGATATTAATTTGTCGATTTATGAGCAGGCCCTGGCCCTGCAGTCTCGACATAGTTAGCAATCGTTTTCGGTTGCTAAGTCCTAACAATCCAGATGTAATGATATTTGGTGGTCTCCACACTCAAATTTATCGGTTGTTACTGGTATTTTAGGTAGGTACCGGTAGGTAACAACCGAAAGTTTTATGGAACATAGTTATTTTTGTCGATGGAAAATCCCATCGAGTTCAGGTATTTTAAGTATACACGGCTTGATAGTTAAATAAATGTATAAACTTACGGAGCATACAGCCAACAACACTACAGCGGTAAACTTTAGTACACTCATGGTCACTGGACAGCCGGAGCGACACAGAGCGATGGTAATCTCAACTTTGATATTTGTATCACAAACCTTCGTTTGAGGCTGAAGTTGTAGATGTGGCAGTAGGTAGAATAAACAGTTATAAGATCTTTTGGCGCTCGAATGACGTTGACCTGAATTTATTCAAAAAACAAGATGGCGGCGTTAGTTCCAATTTTGGCCACGCACCAAAATAAGCTTTAGGTATTATAGTAAGTACCATATGTGAAAATGAGCAGTAGTAGCCAGGGGTCCAGGCCCTGCAGTCTCGACATAGTTAGCAATAGTTTTCGGTTGCTAAGTCCTAACAATCCAGATGTAAATGTTGATGTAAATGTTTGGTAGTCTCGACACTCTTTATCGGTTGTTACCTACCGGTACCTACCTAAAATACCAGTAACAACCGATAAATTTGAGTGTGGAGGCCACCAAATATCGTTACATCTGGATTGTTAGGACTTAGCAACCGAAAACTATTGCTAACTATGTCGAGACTGCAGGGCCAGGGCCTGCAGTCTCGACATAGTTAGCAATAGTTTTCGGTTGCTAAGTCCTAACAATCCATATGTAAATGTTGATGTAAATGTTTGGTAGTCTCCACACTGAAATTTATCGGTTGTTACCTACCGGTACCTACCTAAAATACCAGTAACAACCGATAAATTTGAGTGTGGAGACCACCAAATATCGTTACATCTGGATTGTTAGGACTTAGCAACCGAAAACGATTGCTAACTATGTCGAGACTGCAGGCCCTGGGCGCTGGCTGGAAGCACGGCAATTGATATAAAACCAAGCGACCAAAAGATTGAATTAGCCGTAGTTGGGTACAAGGTTTTAAAGACAAAATAAAATATCAAGTTAATAAAATCATCCAATCATCTTAGCGGAACGGGAGTCGAAGTTTTGTATTATGTGAAAAAAAAATATATTTTTCAAAAACCTGGGATCTACTCTCTATCCACGAAATCCGTGGTTTCGGCCGACGTTACGGGCGTTCCCTACTCCATACGGACTTAAGATTAGTTTGGGGCCCGACGTAAGGTTGAATGACACCATGATGTGGCAATTGTCCCTACTCCCGATGTGTTTTTACCTGTCGGAATAATTTAGCAGTGAATTAATCGGGGGTAGAGTTCACTCCAAAGTTAAAAACTACTTTCGTACCGACTAGTATCTTTGTGGACAGACTTAGGTCCAGTTTCACCGCCAACCACTAAACACCTTTAGCGCTAAACGGGTTTTAAACATCATTCTGTCTCTGTCATCCTCAAACATTTGTCCGAAACAGAATTATGTTTTAAACTCGTTTAGCGCTCAACGTGTTTAGTGATTCGCGGTGCAAATGGGCCTTAGAGAGTAGGCCCCCAGGGGTCTACTACCTAAGCACGAAGCCATATTTTCTAGCGGAGTTACGGGCGTTTTCTACTCCGAATAACTTACGGACATAAGATTAGTTAGGGCCTGAGATAAGATTGAATGACAAGTGTTATTTCCCGTCCGAAAATTTGAAAATGACACTTGTTTTGACCGATCGACTATGTATCTACTTTTGGCTCGTAGGCATCTTTGTTGACGGACTTACGAGAGTAGACTCCCTGATACCTGCTAGAATAAGACGAAAACTTACAATGTATATTGGTCACTACTTACTTATGATACTCGTATTACGTACATACTGACTGACCGGTTGGCGCAGTTGGTAGCGACCCTGCCTTCTGAGCCGCTGGTCCCGGGTTCGATCCCCGGACAAGTCAAACATTTGTGTGCATGAACATGTATGTTTGACCTGTGTCTGGGTGTGTATATGTATATAAGTATGTATATCAGTCATCAGGTTACCGTAGTACAGGCTCTACCTAGTTCGGGACCTGAAGACCTTGTGTGGATGAAACATAATGCTGAAATTATCCTTTTTGCCGCAGCTGTGAGACACACGCTATTGTTGTTAAAATTTTGTTTTCACTTTTTATTTTGTTATTTGTATTCTGTGTTTCACGAACTGTGTCCAAATGAACGTTCTTGTTTCTTTCTTTGATTGGCTTGAGTCACACATTTTTATCACAGTTTGGGAGCAAAAACCGTGACAAAATGCGTGACTCAAGCCTATCACAGAGACCGTGCTCGCTGCCCAAATCGTACACGAACTTACACGAACGCCAATTGCGCATCACCAATATTTTTTTTTCAGTCGCGTTTCCACCGCCATTCCTTGTTACACTCGAATTCTTGCAAATATTTTTATTCGTACCTTCAGTTCAAACAATAGCTCATAATTATCTCTCTCTTGTTGCAGTGTAATGCTAGCATGGCAGACTTTCAACGCACTCTTCGTGATTCGAGCCGTCAGCAAGTATCTTGTAGAAATGGTGCCTGAGTATGAGCTGTGCAGACACTTGGACGTTCAAGCTGAACGGAGGGTCGGCAACGGACCTGTTGAAGCCAGAGATGGGCTGGATAAAACGGTGAGTTTGCAAATTTACGAAAGTTTGACAACCAAATCTTACCAAGGGGTATCGTGTTACCAAGTGACTGGGTTGTGGAGGTCAGATAGGCAGTCGCTCCGTGTAAAATACTGGTTTTCAGCTGCATCCGTTTCGACTGGGAGCTGACCACAACATAGTTGGGAAATGGGTAGGTAGGTGATCATTGTTCCTGGGTATGAACGCGCAGGCACTTGGACGTTCAGGCTGAACGGAGGGTCGGGAATGGTCCTGTTGAGACCAGGTACGGGCTAGGTAATATGGTTAGTTGTTTGCTAGTAACTAGTAGAGATGGTGCCTGAGTATGAACGTGCAGGCACATGGACGTTCAGGCTGAACGGAGGGTCGGGAATGGTCCTGTAGAGACCAGGAACGGGCTGGGTAATACGGTTAGTTGTTTGCTAGTAACTAGTAGAGATGGTGCCTGAGTATGAACGTGCTGGCACTTGGACGTTCAGGCGAAACGGAGGGTCGGGAATGATGATGAAAACGACTGAACGGATTTGGTGAAATTTGGCACATGGGTAGACCACCATCTGGATTAGGAAAAATGATACTTTTTATCCCGACATTCCCACGGGATCGAAACTTATGTGGATGAAACCGCGGGGCGCAACTAGTGTTTTATATTTTGCGCCAATATTACCAAACAACTTAAAAGTACTATTTTTAAATTTCTTTCCCATTCCTCAGCCCTCACAAGAATTATCACCATCGCCGCTTGCTTCCCCCGATGTCCCCGAGCCTCCCACGTCCCCCAAACTGACGGGGACCGAGAGTCGAGTGGAAATGCTCATCGATGCTCTGATAGGACTGATCATTGATGTTCCTGTAACGTAAGTAAAATAAGTAAGCACCCTATGCAGGTTTAACTCTTACGTAATCATAATCAGTCACCAAAGGGAATTAGTCACACATTCCTCTGAATTTAGAAGGATTGTCATATTTTGACAAGTATGTCGCCTTGTCAATTTTATTAATAATAATAATACATTTATTTATGCAGATAACTTTGATCCATACATGAGACATACAACTAGTACAAAATAGTAAGCAGGGACTTGGTCCGCTGCACTAACATCCATCAGCAATGGCACTCAAGATGCTGTGGCGACTCCCACGCAACCGGCTAATGAATGACGCGGTCTTTTTGCGCCATAAAGCTGCAAAGCCATCTGTGTGTCAGTGTGTTCCACGTTTCTGTAGCGCATCAGCAATGTTTGCTGATGCGCTACAGAAACGTGGAAGCCGCAACAGCGCCCTGAACGGGGGCTAAATTAAATAGGGCCCTGCAGGCGTAGCATGAGCACCGTATTGTTGACGGAAGAGTAGACAAAAATGACGTTCCGTGTAGACAGTACGACGGCAGCAAAGTATAGAATCAATTGCACTTTTTACGAAATTCACTCTTTTACATAATTCGACTCAGAATTCTTTGTTTTGTCATAGGATTTATTTTCTGTTTGGTTGTCAATTTTTACTGATTAAGTCACGTCAACTACAATTTTTTTACTCAAAGTGTCAAAGTACAGTATTTTGGATCAAACAATTTTACCATAATTTTGGCCTTAACTATTTCCTTGGTACTTATGCTCTGTTAACTAAATTATGTCCAATAGGAGAAGATAGCTTTGTTCTTCTATTAGTTATCACAGTTTTGCGTTCAAAACACTCCCTTGTAAAATCATGATTTTGTAGATAACCGTTTATAATTTTTGGCCGTCAAGTAGAAAGTTTTCTACTAGCGATTCCAAAATCAAATAATTGTCTTCACTGCCATAGACAAATGTCAGTTGTCAGTGTGATTTTGACAGTAAGGATAGAAAACTTTCTTCCGAAATAGTCTACATATAAAAAGACCTAGACAAAGATCGTTAGAAATGAAAGACAATATGACAGATTGTAGAAGGATTTCAATGACTAAAGACTAAGAGAGGACATGAACTAAAAGATCTATATAAATTAAATACATTATGGAAATATCATACGATTCTATACAGAAATAAAAAAATATACATGTTTCTTTCTAACTTATGCAATTCTGCCAGTGTCAAAAAGAGAAAACCGTATTTTGTCAGTTTTCTAAAATTGCAATTCAATTTCAATTGACGTCACGGAAGCCCTGCCCATCGGCCGGTTCGCCATTTTAGTTTCTGGTTTTGAGTACTTCTCAGAGTGTACATGAAGTGTCATTTGGCGTTATCGTGCGACTAAATATTAAGTTTTTTTCCATTTTGAGAACATTTTGAGTGCTGTAAATTTGACTGAGGCTGTCTGTGATAGAGGAAACCATGCCTAAGTGTTGTGTGAGGGGCTGTGGCTCGAATTACAGTAAAAAAGCGCCTCTGATATCCCTGCACAAGTAAGTCGAAAGAATTCATAGATTATTAAGTTTCCTATATAAATTTATACCAATTTCTAGTCTCAATTCATGTTTATTACTGTTCGGTCATAGATTATTGCCTATTCATAGTCTTTCGAACGATATATTTCCTTATTTTGGTTTTGTTTACTACGTATTTTTATTGACAAATATAGTGTTGTGATTGTGTAATTTGCACAACGAATCGATTTAGCATCGATAAAAACCAAATTTCGTTTGAATATTTAGCATGAAAAAATATACACATTTATGTTAGTTTGCGTGTTTTGTTTGTGTTTTTAGGTTACCAAAAAATGATAAACTTAAAAGTAAGTGGCTTGAATCATTGGGTCAAGAAAATATCGACTCCAGCCAGGAAAATGTTTGTTCACTACATTTTGAAGAGTCTTGTATTAATATAAGTCTTGATATAGTGAGACTTCACGACAATGCAATACCGACAAGGCTCCCTAAAGTAAATTATCACATTTTCATTGTAAGCCTACATTTACCCATATATTCGAAAATAATGTTGGAGCTGATGAAGATTGTACAACCTATCTTTGCATTGTATAAATTCAATCTCTTAGTATTGTATAATTGCATAGCACATGTGTGAGCACTATGTACCCACTATAAAGGTTACTGGGTTCGTCTTTCATTGACTTGAATGTGCCCTGGCGGCTGGGAGTATGTCATGCTCACTCAAATGGGTCGCTGGTGGTGACGTGTGTATTGGATCATTGAGTTCCCTTCAAAATGGTTGAGCTGAATGGTGCTGATCCATACGTCATGTTCGTGAACGGGCGCCGTCAGTAGGCACTGGTCATTTCTTAGCTGCCACGGCTTATTTTAATTCCATAATTGTTTTTATCTTTTTATTACGGACGCTTTTAACGTGCACGTGTTTCTACATCGTTCTCACATGTATAATTACAACATGAATGATGTAACCACTTTTTTGTAACAATATTTTGATTTAAAAGAGTGTCCATGGAGTTTCTTGCCCGTTCTTCTCCATAGGTACCTACTACGCTTTGGAATGGGCAACTAGCTTCATCTTTCTGACTGACCGACCCCTTGACAATTCAAAAGTGCCTGTAATTGGTTTATTTGAAATAAATGCTTTGAGTTTGAGTCATAATACATTATTATTTCCCTGTACATTTATTGTAGACAGGCAGACTTTATTGTATTTCACATTATTGGTGTACTTAATACTAATTACAAACTGATATTATTGTATCTATTTGAAATAAAACGGTTCTCCCATTAAATGCATAATATCGATTTCTGTTGTTTTATTTTGTTAATAATCGGTATAGTTTTGAATTCCTTGTTGCAGTTTTATTTACTCTTCTTCTAGCTTGATTATCACGAGCAACTATTAATCATAGAGTAAATAATATCAAGTTCAATTAATTTTAAATGAACCGCCAAATTGATGATTTTTGCAAGTTTTCAGTCAGAAATGATTACGCAACAACAGGCTTTTTTGTACTTAATCCATAATGCGACGTCCTAGAATGAGAATCGAATAACAACCTACTTACCTACTATCTACTTAAAATCAAAAACCTTATTTTAATGTATGTGATTTCGATTAATCGATTTGTAATCAACACGATGAACAAAATCATTGCAAAGAATGAGCAGAGGACAACACTAGGTAATGGGCGGAGCCTACGCCATTTTACTTTCCACGCCGGCACGCGATACGATCTTTTAGTTCATGTCCTCTCTTAGTCTTTAGTCATTGAAGGATTTCTACGGTGCGATGTCCAAAATGAAGAAACGAAATGTCACTTTGTATAGAAAAAGCTATGTCTATTCTAAATAGAAAGCGCCATGCTACGCCTGCAGGATTCACTTTGGACACTGTTTGTCCGAGTACATGAAGTATTTCCCCTAGGAAATGAGTGAAGCCTCTCGAAACAGCTAATATTCATACCATTAATATTATTCACAGAGATAACACATACTACCTTCACCTGGAATGTATCAACACAATGTTGGTGCTGATGTCAGTTTACATGTTCGCTGGCGTGCACGGACAGACGAGACTGGTGGACACTTCTTTAATATACCGGTAAGTTTCTTTTATGATATTACAACTGAGGAGCTGGCGAACAAAACCGGATTAGTCCACGAAAATAAATTTTACACGGTAGCTAAAAAACTAATATCAGTATATGAAGGAGACTAATAGTATTACATTGCATTAGGATATGTCGGTGGATTAGTTCTATTATTGCATGAGGTACCTATTTTTAATTTACTTCTATATTCTGGAACTTATTCAAGAAATAAAAATGGACTAAACCGGTTTTGTTTGAAAAAGGTGGACTTTGGTGTGGTGGTGGTGGTGTTTCGTTTTTGTTAGACATTTCCTGTTTTGATTGAAAATGTGTTGATGAAATAAATACATTACAGGACAAGTTCGCTTTAGAATGAAAAAATATATTTTTTTAAAATCTTTGTGTTGGATATTGGACTAGTCCGGTTTTGTATGAAAATTTAGTTTTTTAAGCCTTTTTTAGCCTACTTCTAGCCGGTTTTGGGTGAAAATATTAACAGGGATCGACGAAACTAGGTCAAGACATCACGATTCGAAAAAAAAACATCTTTTGAATAGTAGTGGACAAGTCCGGTTCTGTTCGCCAGCTCCTCAACTAGCTCCGGCCCCCGACTCACCGGTCCTAACGTCCGCCCTGCTATTACTACGCTTTCAGACTTTTTTCTTTTTTCTCGGCGACATAACCTTCCTCAAGAATCGGGCTATCAAATGCATAAAGAATTTTTCAAATCCGACCGGTAGTTTCAGAGATTAGCGCGTTCAAACAAACCAACAAACTATTCAGCTTTATTATTAGTATTAGTAGGTATATAGGTCATCATTTCAGCCGAAAGATGTTCACTGCTGGTTATAGGCCTGCTCAATCACCGCCACTTCGACCGGTTCTGTGCTTTCCGCATCCAGCGGATTCCTGCGGCCTTCACAAGGTTATCGGTCCACCTTGTGGAAGGTCTTCCAACGTTTCGTCTTCCGGTACGCGGTCGCCACCTAGAACCTTTCGGTGCCATCAGCCATCTGTTCTGCGAGCGATATGCCCTGCCCACGGCCACTTAAGTTTGGCAATTCTTCGGGCTATGACGGTTACCTTGGTTCTCCTCCGGATTTCCTCATTTCTGAATTGATCACGTAGGAAAACTCCAAGCATAGCCCTCTCCATTGCCCTTTGGGTGACTTTTAGCCTTCTAATAAGGCCCATTGTGAGCGGTCACGTTTCAGTGCCATAGGTCATCAACAACAGGCATTGGTCAAAGACTTCCGTCTTGAGACACTGCGGTATGTGAGACGAGAAGATATTGCGAAGCTCCTGAACGCTGCCCAGCCGAGTCGCATTCGACGGTTTACCTCTTTCTTGAAGTTGGACCGACTCGTCAACAACTTCGAGTGTAGCGTCTCCGATCTTCATGAGAGTAGGTGTTACATGGGCATTTCACATGACATTTGTCTTGTCCATGTTCATTTTAAGACCCACTCTTTCGGAAGCTCTACGGAGGTCATCGAGCATTGTACTGAGTCTCAGCCATGACTACTATATCGTCGGGAAACCGAATGTGAGTGATGTACTCGCCATTGATGTTGATGCCAACCCATTTCCAGTCAAGAACTTGAAGATGTCTTCCAGTGTAGCGGTGAACAGTTTCGGAGAGATAACGTCTCCCTGTCTTACACCTCGCTGTAGAAGGATAGGTTTCGTATTCTGGTCCTGAAGTCGGACTGACTTAGTGGCGTTTTCGTACAGACACTTCAGCACCTTGATGTACCAATAGTCGATCAGACACCGTTAAAGACGGTGTTACAGCCCATGTCTCGATCGAATCAAAGGCTTTCTCATAGTCCACAAACGCTAAGCAGAGTGGCAGGTTGTACTTCGGCATTCTGCCTGTCTACAGTGGCAGTGGAGGTGGCAGTATACAGTGATAAAGCCTTTACAGAATCCGGTTTGTTCGGGAGCCTGGAAGTCGTCAAACCTGCGCGCGAGACGGTTTGCGATGACTCTTGAAAACAACTTGTAGGCTCAGAAGGGAGATGCCTCATTTACATCTTAAGAAGGGCATTGTTGCCCTTCTTAAAGAAAATTATTACCACACCTCTGTTCCATGCCTGCGGCGTTTTCCCCTCGAGTATGACGGAATCAAACAGCTTCTGCAGGGCCTTAAGAACAAGTTTTCTGCCGGCCTTTAGGAGTTCGGCCGTAATTCCGTCATCACTTGGCGCCTTGTTGTTGTTAAGCTGCTTCAGAGCCATCCTAATCTCGTACAAGCTGACGTCCGGAATGTTTTTGGTATAGTGTCGGGTCAATCTAGCTCTTGAGTCGTTTTCCAGATTCGTAACGGGGTTGCTTGTTGTACTTGTGAATCTCTCGATCTCTGTCAACAGCTCGGGTTGGGCGGACACGATCCTGCCATCATCGGTCTTCAGTTTCGTGAGCTGGCTCTGCCCAATAGACAAATCTCTAGCAAAGACCTTGGAGCCTTTTTTCCGCTCTATTGCGTCCTAAATACGCGCGTCTGTATTAAAGCGGCGAAAATCACATTTCAAGGACTTAGAGAACCGTCTATTGCGCTACCCGTACTTGAGCGCATCGTCAGAAGACTGTAGGATCATCTCGCGCCTTTTCTCCATGAGCTGTAAAGTGGGACTAGAGAGACTTCTTGTTTCTATTTGTACGACGGGTCTTGGAAGATCTTAAACCCGACCGTATGGACTGTTTCCACGAAACCGTCGTTAAAATCGTCCACGGAGCTCCCCAGGCACTCGAAACGATTCTGATGTTCGTGTTGAGCCATAAGGCGTAAAATGTTTATTGAGGATGATATTCTAGTAGCATGTACTCGTATGTCAATTTCTTTTAAATTTCCGTTTTGTATGTTCTATCACATTTAAATTAAATTATATTATTTTTATTTAAGTGCGACGTTCGTAAGTATACTGAACTGGTACAGCGTCCTAACAATTGTTTTCTCCACCGGACGATATTACGTCAGCGCCGGCTGTCGCTGAAAACCAGCGCTGGGGCTCTGTCTTGCATAGGGTCGCAGCATAATGCTGAGCGATAGCCGTTTTGTGTGGATGTGACGCATGTTTCCCCCAAACTTTTCTTATTTTTTGCGTCATGTTTACCGCAAATAAACGCATTTTCTTTCTTTCTGAAGGCACTCGGGGTTGTGGGCTTGAATTGGTGCCGGGCGGCTCGTAGACTTCATCAGTCGAGATCTTTCCAGCTTGATATTTAAGTTCAATGTGACCCTTACCATGCGGTGATCGCTTTCACTTTTAACCGCGTTGATCACAGAGACACCATTGAATACTTGCTTCTTCGTCGACATAATGAAGTCAATCTCATATTATGTTGCACTATCAGGGCTCTGCCAGGTCTATTTTCTGTGCTCACGTTTTCTGAAGAAGGAGTTCATCATAAAGAGGCCTTCCTTTTCCATAACAGTAGCCAGTAGGTGACCCCAGTGGTTCCTACGTCCAACTCTCGCAGCTCATAATCGTCTCGTTTGCCCAGTTTCGCGTTGAAGTCCCCATGACAACGGTGAAGTAATTTAAGATACATGCATGACTCTGGAGATATCCTCATACATTGTCTCCACCTCATCGTCGGGGTGTGACGAGGTTGGAGCGTAAACCAGTACGACCTTCAGTGTACACCTTGCGGATATTCTGAGTATATGGTATGCCACCATGGTCGACACACTCGATGTTCACCACGTTGCTCTCAAGGGACTTATGGACGATAAGCACGGCACCACCTTGGGACTGCTGGTCGCCCTCCCAGAAAGAGAGCAAGAAGAGCAAGCAAGTCCCGGATTTGAGGATTATCGAGTCCTCCCCCCTCTCTTCAGATTTCAGATAACCCATCGTAACCTGTTCAATTCATCCTCGAGTTTGGTGATCGTCTCGTCGGTCCGGAGTGTACGCGTGTTGTATGTAGCCAGGTCCCGTTTTCGGTGATTGTGGTAGCCGGATCTGTTTCGGGGATTCTTAGCACCCCTTGCCCCATCGTGGCCTTGACCGCTATCGTAGCTAATGGTAGGCGAGCCGCCGGGTACTAGGGAACATTTGTCCTTGGTGCCTGTCATTTTATAGTTTGCCATAATCGCCACGCTTGGCAGACGGGTTGGCGATCGCAGTATGGTTTTAACAGTGCATAGGGTACGCTGCTTCCCATTCTCTAGTAAGTCCCTTAGTCTCCTTTTACGACACCCATGGGAAGAAATAGAGGAGGGGAGGAGGTCGTATTCTTGAAGTCCAACCACACGTTAGTATAGACAGATAGATTAAAATAAATGCACCATTTTTGCGAAATATTGTAGAAAGTGGTCAAAATCGGTGTTGTAAGTAACTAAAATACCATAACAAATGCTAACAATATACTGGTGGTACTCTCTTACGTACAGAAGTTAAAACTTCTGCACAGTGATTGACAAACTGTAATCTTCGAATCTTGGCATTTCCTACACCTTGCACGAAACTGAAAATAGTGTTAATAGTACTACAGTATCTCACGTTCAAAACCACTTAATTGAGTGGAGAAATGAATGAGAACATCTACTGCTGGCCTTAACATTCCCAATGGTCGGTGTAAAACTGCTTTGTGCTCTAATGGTGCATTCAGACCACAAGCATTTCGAACCCTAGCGTTCACGTGCTTTAAAAAATTTCATAGCGAGTCAAGCGAGGTTACTGTTATGGTTCCAAGGATAGCGCTCTTTGTATTGTGCCCACTAGAGTAATCTACAACGTACTACAAAAATATACAATAGGGAATATGCATGTGATTTAAATTTGGTTCAAATATTTTTATTACGTATCTTTATTGGCCGGACATTTGAACTAAATCATTATTTTAGTAATTAATATCTTATTAATTACTTAAAATTAATAAATAAAAGTGCAAATTAAGCGCGGGAAATTCAAATGTGTAAAACGCAACACCAATGGATAACACGAAACGTTACGTCACAAACTAGTATGTCAACAACGTAGTTCTCTATATAGTCTGTGCAAGAAACTTTTATGCTCATAATTCTGTACTCTTTGCTTTTAAGTTCCTTGAGTCTGTGATGTCAACAAGTTCGTTTTGCTTACATTTTTTTGTATGGCATTGCAGGCTTTTGATTAGAAAACCTAATATTATCGTGTGTGTTGTGATTTCATTTATTGTAATTTTAGCATACTAGTGAGATTATACTTCGTAAAAGATAGCTTGATCTCTGCGACAGCTGTCAGTAAAATCACGCCTATGAAGTTCTGAATTTCAATGTACAGACAGTACCTGTAAATGTCATACTTTATGGGCATGCCGACCTACTTAGTGATGGGCGATGAATCAACGTGACCACAGACTATAAACTATCGATATTTTAAATAAAACTTAATTTAAAATTAATTATTTTATAATTTTATTGTATATTTTATTTTAATCTCATATCATATCATTATTTACATTTGTCGTTGTTTGTTGTTTTGTTTTTTTAATCTAAAATCGATTCAGAAACTGATTCAGATATGGATTTGGGGTGTATGTACTCCTTTACAAGAATAAACGTATTTTATATTCAAATATTCGTTTAATTTAGTAACGTTTGTACCTAATTAAATTAAACCCAATTAAATGTTACATTAGCATTGATAATAGTAAGAAACGTCGATAATTTATATCTACAATTTTTTATATCATGACAACCCTAGGAATGTTGTGTTGTGTTTGACTTATGTCGCAGAGATCAAGCTATCTTTTACGTAGTATATATATCATTTATTTTAATAACGAGAACACATAGTAAAGAATGGACTGGACCACAGAACACTATTACTCCTGGACTGTCAAAAAAGTACTCTGTGGGACTGTCACTGGACATAGTATTATTTGACGTCATCAACAGAGCGCGCGAAAATGGCGGCGTTTAAACAGCTCAAAATGATTCTCTATTTTAAATATTTTTTTAAACTTAATTACAGCATTTTTTAAACAGTATTTATATTTTTTACTATGTTATAGCGGTGTAAACAATGAATTAAAAATATAAAATAAATACATGCATATACCCTATTGCCTACTGCTCTGTTTAAAATACATTTAAAAAAAATATGTCATAGCCGAATGCTATTATAACATATCGGAGTTTTTAAATGACCGCAATTAATTGAATAGATTCCTACTATATAATTGCGACATTTTCACAATTTGGCCCTCAATTTTTTTCCCCTTTTCTGATTAGCATTAGGATTAAGTTATTAATTTCATAGTTTGTTGTGTAGACTCGAATCTTTTTTGGTTTATTCTAAACCAAAAATATGTTGTTTTGTACGCCACAACTGGCAAAACATGCAGATCTACCTGTTATTTTAAGACCTTACACATATTAAGTATCATGTTTTACAATAAATATATTCTATTGTATTCTATTGCTTATAGTCCATGCGCATATTTGTATATCTTTAAACTTTTTTACAGAACACTGTTCCAAGGTCGCTACGGCATGCACGCTCCTCTCCTAGTGAAGACATTGCTCAACAATCTGTCGAGCATGCTCGCCGCGCCACCGAGCATGTTCGGCGCACACGCTGGCGGTGGCAGTCTACTTATAAACCTAGCTTGTAAGTACTAAGTTAACAAGGCGACATGCACACTCCTTTCCTAGTGAAGACATTGCTCAACAACCTGTCGAGTATGCTCGTCGCGCCATCGAGCATGTTCTGCAGAGTGGCTTGCAGAAATAAGGTGAACTAAAAATTTCGACGCAGGCGCTTCAATAATCAAAGTCAAAGCATTTATTTCAAGTAGGCACTTATAAGGCACTTTGGACGTCAACATTTACATTAAAATAGAATTGATTCTAGTCGCCCCTTCCAAAAGGTAGTTTCGTATGGAGAAGAATAGGCAAGAAACTCCACCGTTCTATTTTGTATTCATTAATTATATGTGAAGACGATGCTCCTATAATAAAATTACCCTACCACAACAGGTAAATAGAATGTAAAAATTTAGCAATGACAAATAAGTTAATTATGTGATAGACACGTGGTGCTCACACACTTACAAACATTGCAAAAGTTTACGATTTTCCAAATTATTTAAACAAGTAATATGTCAGTGTGTGAGTTAAAGTAATCAAAGAATGTAAATCAATGTCATACAAATAATAAATTATACAATTAAAGTAGCAACAAGTTTGATTTCGTCTAGACTCTAGATTGTCCTATGGAGCTGGACCAGCATGTTTCCAAGCATTCTTATCTTGGATATAATCCTCTAATAATATGCTTGCTTACAAAGCAAATGCTGCTGACAAATGCGTGCACTGTCTGGACAGGTCCACTCAATCTGTGTGGTTCTTTTCTCAAAAGTCCATTTCAGACACCAATCTGCATGGTCCTCAATGATTATGTCCGGATTTTATATACACATTGACATTAATGAATTTTATATACATATACTATGACAAGAGTATTTACTTTGTAAAGTATTATGCTATTATTTTAACTATTGTGAATGTGAGAACTATGTTGGTCATTGCTTTTTTTTTTTTTTTTGTATTTTTACTCTTAGTGTAATCATGATCTGGCAGTTTGAGTAACTTGTGCGGCCTACTCAAATGTCCTTTCTTTGGTATTGTTCGTCGAATCGTTGAGCTCCTTAAGTTCTGAGTTGAGCTGCACGATTGCTGACAATTGCGTGCACTGACTGGACAGGTCCACTCAATCTGTGGGGTTCTTTCCTCAAAAGACCATTTCAGACACCGATCTACATAGCCTTCACATGATCTGACCAAGATTCTGTCTGGACTTTAAAAGAGACTGTGACCTCTGAGTTTGTTTCGGCCTTTCTTCTCAGAGTAGTCAGATAGGAAACGCCGACCTCATCTAGTTTAAAAAAAAATATGATTGACGTGTAAAAGTGTTTGTAAAAACCTACTTACAGAAATAAAATCATTTATCATTTATCAAAGTGAACTTTTTATATGAGTTTTATATTTTCTTTTTAAATCGCAATATATGACAAGGTATTTTGTTGCAACATTCATGTAATGTGAATCCACGATAACAAGTTGACGATCATATCATAAATTATATAAATTAATATATTTTTTTTGTTTTCCTTTTCAGCCGGCCTATGGAACATGATAACCTTCAACTCTACATCACGTCAGACAATCTACACGAATCCCCCTCTAGATAGACAGGAGTTACAAGAGCGAGTGAAAAAGGAGCACCCTGTAGCTAACCAGTCGTGTCTATTACTACTGACGTTAGCTAACCATTGTATGAACGATGATAACTTGTATAGAAACGCTTTATTGTGCTGTGAGGATACTGCGGGTAAGAAAACTTGCTTATTTGACGTCTGTTATAAAAACTATTTGATGTTCAATGGTAAAGTAGTTCCTTTAATCGCCAATTCGGTTATAAAAACTATTTGATGTTCAACGGCAAAGTAGTTCTTTTAATCGCCAATCTGGACTCAATTAGCCTACAGTATGTGGACCAAATTTTGGTGTAATCACCACTTTGGGTAAAACAAAATCACCTCAGTGGGCACCACAAAATCATCACATTGAGCAATGCAAAATCACCACATTGAGCAACACCAAATCAGCACATTAATCAATACAAAATCAGCACATTGATCAATACAAAATCACCACATTGAGCAACACAAAATCAGTACATTGAACAGTAAAGAATCAGCACATTGAGCAATACAAAATCACCACATTGAGCAACACATAATCACCATATTTAGCAATAAAGAATCAGCACATTGAGCAATACAAAATCACCACATTAAGCGCACATTCTTGCCCAATATGGTTATATTTTTCGTCCATCATCTGTTAACATACTGCATTTTCTTTATTAGTTTTCTTCATTTATTTGCAGAAACATCAACAACAACCCCACATAAAGAATCGAACGGTGGGTCACAATTAACCCCACCTAGAATCGACATGGCAGCTGTAAGTACAACTTAAAACATCACTATTTACTGATTAAACTCTCTCGTAACATGAATTAAGACTCAATTTTCAGAGTATGCCATAATAATTACTTTTCTAATCCCTAAAAATAAAAATCTATTGCCAAAAATGTGTGGCCGCGCATCATTTTAAAGCGGCTGCACCTATTTGGCACAATTTTTTTTTGTTGTTTGTAATTATTGTCAGCCTTCAGGACATCGTTTGTATGAAAGAATTATTTTGGAAAATCCACCAGGAAAGTTGGAAATTTGGATGCTATTTTTGTATGACATTCACTCCTGGCGACGCGACGGCGGGCACGAACAGTTTGTATAAAATAAAAGGCTTGGTACTGTTAAATGAAAAGCGTGTTAATTACCATAACTTCTATTATTATATTCACTTCAATTCAATATCGAATTCGCCCGGTATTTTAAAATAGCGGGAAATGCTCCTGTCACTGTCAAATGACAGCTCGCTCAGCCAGTGATGTTCAACGCTGCTTTTAGGGTTGGGATTCGATATGTCATCTTCAGAATTCCGGTTATCAGTACCTATGTTGTTTCTGCTTTCTGCATTATTTTTTTTAGTTTTTTGTGTATACTCCAACTGAATCTAATAAAAATATTGTGTTTATTACAGCTCCACAAAGCTCTATGCGCAACCGCCGGATGCGAACACTCGACGCTGCTCCTGTATCTAATGCTGCACTCCTGCAACGCGTACAAACGACACATCAGCAACGTGGCGCAGATCGATCAGCTGGTCAGTATTTCAATTGTATTAGCTTTTGAATGACAGAACTATAGTTACCGACAGATATAAACATATTCAGGGATTGATAAAGACGCAATCAATCTGTCTAGCCTTTTCAACTTTGTTGGGGTCGGCTTTCAGTCTAACCGAGTGCAGCTCAATACCAGTATTTTACATGGAGCGACAGCCTATCTGACCTCCACAAACCAGTTACTGGGTAATGCTATACCCCTTGGTAAGACTGGTTGTCAAAATTTTGGGCTTCTAACTACCCGTAACGACTGTCAAAGATCTAGGAGTGACAGCCGGGACCAACAACGGCATAACGTGCTTTCCGAGGCACGGAGGGGTCTCGATATGTAACAGATGGTCACCCATCCACGAACCGACTGTGGCAAGCGTAGGAGAAGCAGCCTGGCACACAAATATATATTTTTATGCCATACGCTGGAATAACAAACACATATGGAAGTGTGTGTCCGTTATAATAAATGAAGAGAATTAATTAAATGTGATAATAGAGAAAAGTACATACAAAATCAAATAAAATGAAAAACCAAAATATATACTTGTCGTCGCAAGCGATTTTAAGACGATAACATTATCAAAATAGTAATAAAGTTGATTTCATAATATTAGTCAAATTGTAACTTAATTCTGATTGGTTGATCGGTTAGTACGGTGAACGCCGTGAGGTGGCGCTTAAATTTCCCGCCATACCTACACGTGGACAGAGTCGATCGAAGGAGCGGAGGTTCACTTTACTGTAGCTGACGCCATAGAACAGATCATACGATCGAAACTGTCACGTTCACCGTACAAGCCTTTGTTCTTTGCTATTACATACTTACTGTAAATTGCCGAATAAACGTGACTGTGATTTTGTGCTACAATCTACGTTTTACTGGTTTGCCTGAGTACCCACCTACCTACCTCATGGAACCCGCACCAAGAAACGATGACGAAAACCATAATATCGCTACGCCCACGCTCCCGCCGTCATCAGAAGTGGGATCAGCTCAGGCGCCTACCACGGATATCTATTGGCGCCAGCTCCTTGAGCAGCAAAACCAGATTACCATGCGCATGATTGAAGCCATACGAGGTTCAACGCCGACACCAAATTCAATCAAGCTGCCAGAGTTCAACCCGGATCTACCAGACGTCGATCCACGTTCTTGGAGCTCAACGGTGGACATTTGCCTCACAGAACATCCCATGGAAGGAGGCGCGCTGATTATCGCGCTTAGCAAATCACTGAAAGGAAGTGCATCGACATGGCTTTCTCAAGTGTCGCATACTGGTATGACGTGGAGCCAGTTCAAGAACCTTTTCCTAGCACGATATGATTGTGCGGAAACCTGTGCAGCGACTATAATTAACGCCAGCAATAGTCAACAAAAGGAGGGTGAAAATTTTGCTGCATACGCGAGCCGTTTGATGACGTCACTTCTAGCTAAATGGAAGGACATGAGCTGCGAGGAGATAGCTGTATCGTATGTACTTGCTCACATAGCGAAAATGGATAGTAGAATCAACCGACTAGCTTTTACAACGGAAATTAAAACGAGAACGAAGTTGATCCAAGAATTAAACGCATTTTCGTTGAAAAGAAAACATGATCGACATGTCGACAACTCCACTTTTGACGCTAAACGAACAAAGGCAAATAACGCGCCGTTCCAGTGCAATTACTGTCATAAGATTGGACATAAAGCAATCGACTGTCGTTCACGTAAAAGCAATCAGGCGCTTTCTACACCAAGGACCACTTCTACCACTACATCTACGTCATCGGATCCTAAGAAGAATGTCACCTGCTTCCGCTGCGGAGAACAAGGCCACGTCGCACCTCGCTGTCCGAAGAGGAGCAACGCAGCAGCCAGTAGCGACACCAGCAGCAACGGCAACGCGGCCTTGGAACGAAGAGTCAACTACTGCCAAGTCCAAGGTGTACGTGGAGAGCTAATACAATCTGGTGAGTCGTACATTTTTTATTTCGATAGTGGTGCTGAGTGTTCTCTCGTAAAGCAAAGTATCGCGGATAAATTCCTAGGAAAGCGTTTCGTTGCTAACATACGATTAACAGGCGTTGGTAACGCTCATGTTTACTGTACCGAACAAATTATTAGTGAGGTAGTCATTGCCGGACATTGTTTACATTTGTCATTTCTTATCGTCCCAGATGAATTTATGCCGCATAACGTAATGATAGGCTCTGATATTTTAAATTATGATTTGAGCGTTACCTTAACGAAAGGGCGTCTAGTGATAACAAAACCGGTTTCTTGTTTTGCCGCGGTGACAGAAATTAATTTGAGTGCAATTAGAACCGACGTTCCGTCCGCTTTTAGAGATATTCTTGTGCGTGTATTGAGTGAGTTTTCGTTTGGATTTATTGATGGTTTACCGTCAACTCGAGTAACTACAGGCGAAATGAAAATTCGTTTAAAAGATCCAACCCGTACTGTGTACCGCCGCCCTTACCGACTCAGTCCGCGCGAACGGGAGGTAGTGCGTATTAAAATAAACGAGTTGTTGAATGCAAACATAATCCGACCGAGTAGCTCGCCGTTCGCTAGCCCGATTCTTCTTGTGGAAAAGCGTGATGGTTCACAGCGCATGGTAATAGATTATCGTGAGTTAAATTCGAATACGGTGCCAGATAGATTCCCACTCCCGCGTATAGATGACCAAATAGCTAGACTGACTGGCGCCAACTATTTTACTTGCCTAGATTGTGCTAGTGGATTTAATCAGATTCCGATCCTGGACCCTGAAAGCATTGAGCGCACGGCATTTGTTACACCGGACGGGCAGTTTGAGTACGTAGCCATGCCCTTCGGTTTGCGCAATGCGCCCAGTGTTTTTCAGCGAGCAGTATCAAATGCCCTGGGGCCTTTAGCCTTTTCATACGCGATCCTTTATTTAGATGATGTCTTGGTACCCTCAACCAACGTAGAGGAAGGACTTACTAGGCTACGTGAAGTGTTAACTGCTTTGACCGATGCTGGTTTTTCACTAAACCTCTCGAAGTGTACTTTTCTCCAACAAAGAGTTGAGTTTTTGGGTTACGATATTTCTTCAGGACAGATACGACCAAACCCTCGTAAAGTAGAGGCGCTTAGTAAGCTCCCTCCTCCCGAAAATAGTTCTCAATTGAGGCAATTTATAGGCCTGGCTTCCTATTTTCGAAAATTCGTGAAGGATTTTTCACAAATTATGCTCCCGTTATTTCATTTGAACACCAGTGTCCAATTCAACTGGAAACCTGAGCATGAACAGGTCAGACAGAAAATTATTTCTGTTTTAACTGACAAACCCGTACTTACGATTTTTGACCCAGACCTGCCGGTTGAATTACACACTGATGCGAGTGCTATTGGTTATGGTGGTATTTTATTTCAACAAGTAGATGGTCAGTTGCGCGTTGTTGAGTACTACAGCCGAAGAACCACGGACGTCGAGTCGAGATACCACTCTTATGAGTTGGAAACTCTGGCGGTGGTGAAGGCTGTAAAACGTTTCCATCATTACCTTCAGGGACGTCACTTTATAGTAGTAACTGACTGTAACTCTCTAAAAGCATCTCACAACAAGGTCGATCTTTCCCCGCGAGTCCATCGCTATTGGGCTTTCCTACAGGCATATGATTTTGAGATTGTTTACAGGGAAGGTAAACGTATGAGCCATGTTGATTTCTTATCTCGCAACCCTTTGCCCGAACTACCCGCATTACCTAAGAATGCGTTAACGGTCGAGAGGGTAGAACAAAAACGAATTGACCTTACAACTCTGTCAGGAAATTGGCTATTGGCTGAACAGTTGCGAGATGACGAAATTCAAGCTATTGTCATAAAGCTCTAAGAAAATCAACTCCCTGCCGACATTGCCAAGACGTATGAGCTGCGATCGGGTGTATTGCATCGTAAAGTACAAAGAAATAATCGCACACGTTGTCTGCCGATAGTACCGCGTACGTTTCGATGGTCCGTTATAAATCACGTACATGAGTCGATAATGCATCTTGGCGCTGATAAGACATTAGAGAAGGTATATGAACATTACTGGTTTGACGGTATGGCTAAGTACGTACGTAAATTCGTAGACAATTGCATCACGTGCAAAGTTTCAAAGTCTCATTCCGGGCGTATCCAAGCAGAGCTTCACCCCATCCCTAAAATTACTGTCCCCTGGCATACAGTGCATGCCGATATTACCGGCAAATTAAGCGGTAAAAACGATCAAAAAGAATATGTGATAGTGTTGATAGACGCATTCACAAAACTTGTGCTTCTTTATCATACGCTTCGTATTGACACCACTAGTGTTGTCAAGGCGCTCAAATCTAGTGTCGCTCTCTTTGGTGCACCCTCACGCGTAATAGCAGACCAAGGTCGCTGTTTTGCCAGTAAATAGTTTAAAGAATACTGTAGTTCGCATAACATTCACCTACATTTAATCGCGACAGGTTCCAGTCGAGCAAACGGTCAGGTAGAACGCGTGATGAGTACACTAAAGAGCATGCTTACTGCAGTAGAAACATCGCATAGGTCGTGGCAGGAAGCTCTTGACGAGGTACAACTGGCGTTAAATTGCACTGTAAATAGAGTGACAAAGGCGAGCCCCCTCGAACTTATGATCGGTCGTGTAGCTAGACCACTAAATCTTTTGACTGCTGACGATACTGAAGTTGAGGTAGATATTTCTGAAACGAGAGAGCACGCAGCCCACAACATCGAACGAAGTTCTAATTACGAAAAGTCTCGTTTTGACAGTAATAAGGCTAAATTAGTCAAATTTAACGTCGGTGACTTGGTTCTTATTCAAAACGAAGAAAGAAACCAAACAAAATTAGATCCAAAATATCATGGTATAATAATATGCTTCACCTGGTATTCTCTTCCCGTGACAGCTGGGTCACGTGATTGGCCTAAGTATACGTCATCAGTTGCGATGCGGTTCTCAAAGTTTTTTAGTGGGGAAAAAGATAAAAATAATACAACGGGTACTCAATTTTTATCATTTTTAATATTTTAGATGAGCCCAAACGGCCTTGAAGACAGAGCCGTTAAACCTTATTTGAAAAAAAATACTATCTAGCAAGCTGCGTCAACATCACTTGAAAAAGAAATACATCTGACTTGGCTGTATGGGCCAAGATCCCTTTGCCTGTCCTTAATTAGGACTAAAAAAACAACCAAAAAAAATCACTACAAAATAAAATAATAACATGGACCAACTTAGTACACGACGAAAACCTAATAGGACGCAATTAACTCGATTTGAAAAATAAGTCAAAAACTAGTTAGGTTAGGTTATGTTCGGGCGTACAGCCGAATTAGCACAACTATGCCTTATATGGAATTTGCAACCGTAGATAATATGTAGAAAGGTACTTACCAGTTCTTATTGTTGTTTTTGGTCTACAATATTGAAGCCACTTATTTGCTATCATCTCTTCTTTGGGAAAAGAAAAAAACCTTATTACTCCGCCTTTTTTACTTCTGTTTTTACAGTTTAGTACGGAACATTTAACCATTTTTTTTCTTGTGTATCTTTCAAACAGTTTTTTACACAGTTTTTATAGTACCTAACTAATGTTTGGGAACCACAGTATTTTGCTCACCGAGCGAAACAACGCTATAGATATGAGCGACACGACGATAGTGATGAAATGGGGAGCTGTCAGTATGTCACTTGTCAATCCGATGTGTGGCTACTGTGTGTGATTGAATTACCTGAGCAAAATGCATTTTTTAACTTATCAAAGCAATTATGAACTAATAATTAAATATGTTAATTAATTTAAAACTAAAAAGATGAATCACAAGAGTTACTAAATAGTTAAGCTAGTTAGTAATTTATTTTATTTTTATTACCTAATTAAGAAAGTCCCTAAATTTACTGAAACGGACAATCAATGGCAACACTTATCGTGACGTAGTCTTAGGCCATCGTGGGAAGAGAATACCAGGCGAAGCATATTATTATACCATGCAAAATATAAAGGTCCATTTCAAATAACTGATGTACTTGAAGGCGATCGTTACGCTTTGAAATCATTAACCAGTAACAGAACCTATAAGTATGCCCACGATCGCCTTAGAAAGATGCCTCAATGTGAAGATCCATCTGAACTGATTGTTGACTTAGAATCCAATGCAGATAATAATGGTGAAAGCACTTCCGCTATTGTTTGAATATGACGCACACTAAAATGACTAAGTAAATACCTACTTTTTCTTAATCAAACTGTACAGTCTGGTCGTAATTATAACTGCGATTCTATGAGTCGTTCAGGGTGCAATGCGCGGCTAGATGTATAGTGGCTGAGTCTTAGATAAGACTATTGTTTGGGGCTTAATAAGACTACTAATGGGTCTCTGTGAGACTACTGTTCGGGTCTTTAAGACTATTGTTTGGGTCTGAATAAGACTACTGTTCGCGTCTTTAAGACTATTGTTTGGGTCTGAATAAGACTACTGTTCGGGTCTTTAAGACTATTGTTTGGGTCTGAATAAGACTACTGTTTGGGTCTGTATAAGACTACTGTTTGGGTCTGTATAAGACTACTGTTTGGGTCTCAATGAGACTACGCTGCCGAGCAGCCGGGTCATATTAGTGTTGTGTGTTGTTTATTGTTCACTGTACATACAATGATTGAAGTTTATTCTGATTTTACTTGTGAGGTATATTTCGAATTTCCTTTTTTTATGTTTACCTTGTAGTCAGGTAAAGCCGAGCAAGAGTTTTGCTACAAATGAGAATTTTGTTACAGATACACACGAGGACGTGTGACTCGTCAGTTTGGCCGTGTCGTCGCAAGCGATTTTAAGACGATAACATTATCAAAATAGTAATAAAGTTGATTTCATAATATTAGTCAAATTGTAACTTAATTCTGATTGGTTGATCGGTTAGTACGGTGAACGCCGTGAGGTGGCGCTTAAATTTCCCGCCATACCTACACGTGGACAGAGTCGATCGAAGGAGCGGAGGTTCACTTTACTGTAGCTGACGCCATAGAACAGATCATACGATCGAAACTGTCACGTTCACCGTACAAGCCTTTGTTCTTTGCTATTACATACTTACTGTAAATTGCCGAATAAACGTGACTGTGATTTTGTGCTACAATCTACGTTTTACTGGTTTGCCTGAGTACCCACCTACCTACCTCATGGAACCCGCACCAAGAAACGATGACGAAAACCATAATATCGCTACGCCCACGCTCCCGCCGTCATACTTATATATTTTTTTTATGTGTTTGCTCATTAAGTGCGTATTACCTAGTTTTATATGGCAGATATTATGTCGGCTCTAACATTTTCAAAATCTTTATGTTGGCTTAAAATAAATTCTTTCAATTTCAATTTGAAAGTCGAGCAACTTTTACTGTACTTTATGGGCGGAGCGATATTGTTCCAGCATTTAGTAGCTGCGTAGCGAAAAGCATGATGTTTTGTTTCAATCAATAAAATCTTTGCTCTTCAGATAGTGATATAAAATGTTCGCTCCACAGATAGTCATATAAATTGTTTGCTCCACAGATAGTGATATAAATTGTTTACTCCACAGATAGTGATATAAATTGTTCGCTCCACAGATAGTGATATAAAACGTTTGCTCCACATATAGTGATATAAAATGTTTGCTTCACAGATAGTGATATAAAATGTTTGCTCCACAGATAGTGCCAATCCTGCAAGTGCTGTACAACGCGCCTGATAACAATAATCACCACATTTACATGTCGTTAATAGTGTTATTGATACTGACTGAAGACGACGCGCTGATCAAGAGTGTGCATTTAATTGTAAGTATATCTATAAGGTACTATGACCACTCGAGTGTATAAGTGTTGCAAAAAGGGGTTCGAACATTTGTCAATGGAAGTTGGTATATCCACCAGCCGCGCATTTTATAGTCTTATATCGACGATGGACTACCAATACCTCCTAACTACCTTTTTTTAGATTTTTAGTTTTTAATGCCAATCGACGTAAAATGCTATTTCGCGTGTAGTGGCAAAACCTCGTAACACGTTATTTAACGATTTATCAAAAACAAAAAATGTCACGTAATATGGTACCTTAAAGTGTCACGTTCCCGATATATTTGGAGGTAAACATCGCCATATCAGAACTATGAAACTAATTAAAAATGCAGTAGTTACGCATCGAATTATTGTAAAGTTGACGCTAATTTGGACCTTTGGATAGCCGCGCACGTATTTTTGCGAACGCCATTAGTTAGACGTCAGCGACAGCTAAGTTTCATACTTTTAGCGGTGGTGGCTATTCGCCCACGCTAAATGTATGAAATGATATCGCGTGTGGTACTAGAATTAAAAGTACTTAAAGAGCAATTACTTAATTTCACTAAAGCTTAATTTAACTAACATTTTACTTTAACATAATAATAATAATAGCAGTCAATATTAGGGAAAGGTCAATCTCGTGAGATCGCGACGAGACTAGTCAATCAGTTTGTTATTTTTTTAAACTGTCACAGTAATAGAATAATTGATAAAACAAAATAATAAATGTTGTGTACTTTTTAATAATTTTTTAATTCATTTATTTATACTTTAAATATTTTATTAATCAAATAGGTAGTCAGTCTTCTTTTTTTCTATAAAAATAAAACAATTATGTGTAAGTTATCTATGAAAATAAAAAAACGTCTTCAAAATTTTGGAAGTAGCTTCGTAAAAAGGATAAAGTATCGAATGTGTCCGACAGACCTGCAAACTGTACGAGTTCGCCCTTAGACCCCTTAGTTTCGAAAACCACATGTATTCATGGTCCTGTCCAGTTTCGTTAGTCTCGCGACATCTCCTTCGATTTTCGGCCGAGATTAATCTCGGTAAATATGGCCGAGATCTCAGACAACGAGATGGCACTCCCTAGTCAATACGGATAAATGATAATAAAATAGTTTATTTTGTCAACAGATGTTAAAAAATGATACTAAAATAGTTTATTTTCTCTACAGATGTTAAAAAATGATACTAAAATAGTTTATTTTGTCTACAATTGTTAAAAAATGATACTAAAATAGTTTATTTTGTCTACAGATGTTAAAAAAATGATACTAAAATTGTTTATTTTGTCTACAGATGTTAAAAATTTTACTAAAATAGTTTATTTTGTCTACAGATGTTAAGAAATGTTACTAAAATAGTTTATTTTGTCTACAGATGTTAAAAAATCTAACCTGGTACACAGAACGCGCTATCTCAGAGATATCTCTAGGCGGTCTTATGGTACTCGTGATACTACGAGCGCTACAGTACAACATGGTGCGCGTCAGGGACAAGTACCTGCACACCAACTGCCTTGCTGCCATCGCTAATATGAGCTGTGAGTTAATTCTGACCATGCCATTCTTCTGTACCTACATTGCCACATGCGAGCTGCGCATAACACTGACGTCGCGCAAAATCCTGCATCGCGCAAGCAGAGTTTACCGCACGACTAGCATATACACAACTGCCCGACATCAACCGTCGGGCAGCTGCCCACCAGACAAGACACCCGTCTGGTCGGAGGATCCTCCCCGTACTATGGGTATGAGTGAACTTTACACCCTGTTCCTCATACTTCTATACTTCCATCAACAATAGTACTGGATTTACGATGAGCGCATTAAAAAATGGCCCGATAAATAAGACCACAAAATGTTGTGGTCTTATTTTGCAAGATTGTTATTTCAACCCTGCTGATGCTTAGAAATTATGTTTTATTTTTCCATAAATATTTTTGTTCTTGTTTAAAAAATACGTTTACTTTTCAATCAAACTAGTAAATATATTGCAAACGATAGTAAACTTTATGTTTGAGTGTTAAGGTTTATAATCAAGTTTTATACAATCGCGGCAACGTTAGTGATGTGTTTTATTTTTATTTAAGATGGGTTTGCTCTTGACTCTAGTCTAGGTCAGTGGTGACAGAGACAGAGTCGACGGTGGAGTGAGCTTCCTGTTCTCTCTTTGTTCCTAATATTTAATCTAGTGCTATTGTTGATCGAAGATGCCATTAGCTACAAAAAAATACTTGGAGTTAGTGCATTTAGACATGAGATCTGTAGGCCAATTCTCGTACTTAAAAAACGTTCAAATTCAAGTCGCAATCTCATCTCAGCGACAATCAATGTCAAAAACCTGTCAAAAATGTATGTAAATTGATTGTAATTTTGACAGATTGAGACTGAGATTAGAATGCGAACGGTCTTAAAAATACGGGAATCGCCCCTCTGATCATACTAGCTTGTTCAAAAAGTACCCTCAAAGGATAGATTCCACTGTGCCATGACGACAGTAACACAACTACTCAAAATAATTATAGCGGACGATAATAGTATTTAAAACTCCGAATAAAGTTTGAAGCCTCGTCAACGAAATCTGGCAATTCCTCGAAATAGTAATTAATATTAATAGTAATCATTCACGTCAACAGTAAAACAGCGAGGTAATTGCATTACGTACTTACAATGGCTATGTCTTTCATTTCGACAGTTCAACAACATTCATTGCGCGATTTACGCTGTTGAGCAGACGAATTCTCCAAACATTTGAAGCAATGGATTAGTAATTTAATTGAATGATTAGTATTGACGGCACAGTTGGCACAGTGGTTAAGCGATTGATTGCTGCGTTACGTGTCGCGGGTTCGATCCCCGCACGGAACAAATATTTGTATGACCTGCAAGTAGTTGTTCCGGGTCTGGCTGTTTGTGTATGTGAGTTTAAATGTTTGTAAACGTACCCACGATACAGGAGAATTTCCTAGTGTGGGGCAACGTTAAAAAAAAACTCTTTAATTTCCTTCAAATTCCGTCGGATTGTGAATTTGTGATTGAAAGTGTGTTGCACAATTGGGGTGCGGGCTTATTGTACTCGCGTCTTCTCGTTCTTAAATCGGAGTAGGAAATGTTGGCACTGCTTCTTTTGCCTTCATTTTGTAGAAAGGAACATATTATTCAAACTTTCAAAGACAATAACGTTACAAACACATAATATTTTTTTGTAATTTTCAGGTGAATTCAGAAACTTACATCCTTACGTAGCACAGAGGTTAATATCATTATTTGAAACGTTGACAAAACGAAGAGCAAGACTATGCACTGAGATTGAAGGTAAGCATTATTTAATAGTCGCCTTGCAGCAGATTTTTTCAACGTCAGATATATAACGTGTAACATAATTAACGCAAGACCTCATACGCCCCAATTAGAGTATTGAGAACTATTATTATTGTGAAAATCGTGTTGACTCTAGCATTACTTTATGCATTTAAAATTGAGTCTTGTTGCCTTGAAATAAGATTTAATTTTCTTTGGCTCGTTTTGCGGTCAGTATGGCAAACTACATAAAATTAGAAAAAAATACCTATACTTCATAGGTTTAGATAGTAAAAAGTGTAAACAAAAAAAAACACGGGACTATAGATGCCCTTTTATTTCAAATGTCAAAATCATATTATGTAGAGTCACATATCAATAGTCTCTATTCTGAATCTGAATCTGATGAACTATCTGTCACATCAATAATAAAGCGTTCAGTGGTATCGTCAATTATTTTGTCTAATTTAAACATTTTCTTTTCTTCTTTTATTACATGACGCTCGTAATTTTTCCAATTCTCAGCAGTCACATTAGCTAAAGCCTCTGGCAAAAGAATTTTTAGGTCATTCATTTTAAAAGTTTTATTTTTCTCGGCTAAAAACCCCTTAACTTCAACCCATATTAACTCAATTGGATTGAGCTCACAGTGATATGGTGGCAGGCGCATTACTGTGACACCATTTTGTTGTAGGTACTCTTCAATTTAGCAACGTTATCTAATTCGTTGTATTTTATAAAAGGTTTGGAGAACCTGTCTTTTTGGGCTCTTTACAATAGACAGATTACAAAAAATTATATCATTAAAATAAATCTAACTAAAAAATTGTGCTCAAGCAGTAACATCTACGAAGAGTAGTTTAAGAATAAATGATAAAGTTTAAAATACTTTATTAAAAGAGGAAACTATCCTGTGATGGAAAATTAATTTAATTTTGTTATTTAAAACGTATTTTTAAACAAAAAAGGGTCAACTATAAAAACGCCCTATTTGTTTACCTTTTTTTAACTACCTAAACCTTTAGAGTATATATTAATAGTTACTGAAATCGATTCAGTAGTCAATTATGAACTAACTACTTTCAGGACTTGCGTTTATTCTGTTACACGTTGTATATAATTAGGTATACATATATTATATTTATAGTCTTAATATGTTTATGCGTGTCTTTATATTTCTTTATATTTAATATATTTATTCCTAAATTATCATTATAAATTGCACCTACCACTTTTGTTGCTGCATCACCCAAAGGTTGACTGGTAGAAAATGCCTATGGCATTAAGTTCGCCTCTGTACATTTGTGTGCTTAAATAAATAAATAAAATTGAAATTGTAAACACAGAACCTTTGACTTTATTTATTTATTCTTATGTATTTCAGATGGAGACATAAATGGTTTAGAGCTTCCACATCACGCTGAAGAAAAAACGGAAGAAATTGTAAGTATTGTTTGTTTAAGGACCGATATTTCAATCGTCTGGAATAAAATAATATGATGGCATGGCAGCTATTTTAATTATAGAAAATAACAAAGCATTTATTTCAAATAAACCAATTACAGGCACTTTTGAATTGTCAATGGGTCGGTCAGTCAGAAAGATGAAGCTAGTTGCCCATTCCAAAGCGTAGTAGGTACCTATGGAGAAGAACGAACAAGAAACTCCATGGACAATCTTTTAAATCAAAATATTGTTACAAAAAAGTGGTTACATCATTCTTGTTGAAATTATACATGTGAGAACGATGTAGAAAGACGTGCACGTTAAAAGCGTCCGTAATATAAAGAAAAAACCAATTCAGGAATTAAAATAAGTCGTGGCAAGGATGTGTGGTACCAGAATTAAAAGAAGATAATCTTCAGATAAGTTTTTTCGGCGGAAAATCTACCCAAAAATGAGACAATAAGCTTTTACACCAAATCGATGTTGAATATTTAAGACAGGCAACCCATAAATTATTTATTTCTATTGTTCATAAAAAAAACATTCCTTTCTCCGCAGATGGACCACATATCGGTCCTTGACGAGGTCTTACGCATGTTGCTAGAGATCATCAACTCCTGCGTCGCCCACCAGCTCAGCAACAACTGCAACGTTGTCTACGCGTTGCTGCACAAGCGACATCTGTTCACTCAACACACGCACCATCCCGTGGCACAGAATATTGACATGGTAGGTAGACGTAGAAAAGTATTGGTTTGGAAAGGTACCTACTCACAATGGATAACTTCTTCGACAGCTCGGTTGCTTGGTTCTTGATTTGTGACTTCCCACATCCAGTCAATTTTTTATCACCACACAACACCGGTATTCACTTATTTGTACGTGTTTTTTTGAGAGAGTTTTGTTGGGACCACCTGGTCGGCGTGTCCACTCGCGGTAGAGGAGTTTTGGTGTTTTGTGGGACCGCCATGTAGACGTGTCCACTAGCGGTTCTGAGAGGGAATGGAATGGAGAGTTTCTTGAGTGAGAGGAATGAATGAACGAAAGGAACAGGAAGGAAATGGCCTTCGAATGAGCGATTTATGTTGAGTGTTGCAATGTGTAAAATGGGTTCATAGTTTTTTTTTTTAATAAAATGCGTAATTAATAGATGACATAGCGCAGACAAGTATTAAAAGTTGAATTCCAACTACTGGCGGTTCACAAAAAGAATTTAACTCTTACAATTTTCTACTGCAGTTATCAAAACATTCATTATTGTCGCGGCTAAGATGTAACCGCATGATACTGCTTAAATTACATCTAATTTTTAGCCCTAAATAAAATAAACTAACTTATTTTGGGTGCTTTATTTCAAACCAAATCAAAATATTTTATCCTAACTAATATTATCAATGCGAAACTAAGTTTGTTTGCTTGATACCTTTGTACGCCCTGAACCGCTGAACCGATCAACATGACATTTTGCATAATTATACGCTGTCACGGATACAGAAAAAGGGTTACCGTGGCCCCTGGCACAGGCAACTGAAGGAACACGGGTGGGTTTTAGTCGGTAAGAGTCTGACACGCCCTCCCGCTCCGCCCAGAGCGGGAGAAGTTATTTCATGATTTCCCACACAAAAAAAAAAGAAAAAAAAAGGGATAAGTATTGAAAAAATGTCCACGTTTTATCCAGAAAAAAAAAATACTGCTCTGAGCCCATGATTGCAACGGCCAAACGACAAGCAGAGTACAACCCGTTTTGATTGTCAAATTCTAAATTAACGCGAGTCAAGCCGCGGGCAAAAGCTATTTCACTTAAACCTACATGGGCACTTATGAAACGTCAGAAGCTAGGTGCACGGTTCCAATTGGTCGTTTCCTATGGAGAAGAGCCGGTAAGAAACTCCACGGTTACTCTTTTAAAAATAATTGGCTTTTACAATGTTTTCACATTACAGTGTTAATATTTTCATTGTTCGTCGAATCGTTGAGCTCCTTGAGTCTAAGTTGAGCTGCACGATTACTGAAAATTGCGTGCACTCACTGGACAGGTCCACTCAATCTGTGTGGTTCTTTCCTCAAAAGACCATTGCAGACACCGATCTACATAGCCTTCACATGATCTGACCAAGATTTTGTCTGGACTTTAAAAGAGACTGTGACCTCTGAGTTTGTTTCGGCCTTTCTTCTCAGAGTAGTCAGATAGGAAACGCCGACCTCATCTAGTTTAAAAAAAATATGATTGACGTGTAAAAGTGTTTGTTCAAACCTACTTACAGAAATAAAATCATTTATCAATAGGTATGAGAGGACAGTGTAGGTCTGTCAATAAGTACTAGGTACTTAACAAGAAAGAATATTACAATAGTAACAACAAGCTGCGTCCCGCGGTTTCACCTCCATAAATCTCGATCCAGTGAGGACATCGAAATAATAAGTATTCTATGTCCTAATCCAGGTCATGTTCAACTCATGTGCCAAATTTCATCCAAATACGTTCAGCCGTTTTAGGGTGAAAGCGTATCAAATAAACATACAAAAAATTCAATCTTTTCTCTTTATAATATTAGTTTAGGTAACAACTTGGTGAGATGTTTAACTCAAAGTAATGAATTGTAGAACAATTGATACAAAAAATTTATCAAGTATACCAAATTGTTTCTACAGACCAAAATCAATTAATCTGCCTAGCCTTATCACAAGTATGCTGTGGTCAGTTTCCAGTCTAACCGGATGCAGCTGAATACCAGTGTCTTACAATTCCTATTTCTGTTTTAAACTGTCAAAAGACATCCAACACTTCCGACACGGGTTACTATATATTATTTATTTATTTATTAGGCTTTTCAACAATGAGTACACTGTTACTTTATAAATTCTACATTACAAACTTAAGTCTAAGCGCCTCATCACTTACAGAAAAGCACAGCATGCACTACATTATGCGCAGTAAATAACACAATTAATTAAACAACAAGTAATACATAGTTTGAAAAACAAAAAGCAAATAAATTTACTGTTAAAGCCAAATTGATTACAATGAATTAAATAACAGATTAAATTAGATTACACTATATTAGATAAAATTAAATTAGATAAAATTAAATTAGATAAAATTAAATTAAATTAGAGTAAATTAAATTAGATTAGATTCAATATTTTTCTATATTTGATATTTTTAATAATTTAAGATTAGGTATATATATTTTTTCGAGCTCGTGTCGCTTGCTATAGAATCTCATGAAGCGATACCCCTTGTAAGACTGGTCGTCAAAATTTTGGGCATCTGACTACCCGCAACGAATGTCAACAATCTACGAATGACAGACGGGACCGACTTCTTATCGTGCTTTCCGAGGCACGTAGGGGTCTCGATATGCAATGTATGGTCACCCATCCAGGAACCGACCGCGCCAACCTTAGCTTAACCTTCGATCGACCCGTGCTGTTGTTATTAATTGGTACCACGGCATAAACGACTAATATATGACCTGCAAGTAGTTGTTCCGGGTCTGGCCGTTTGTGTATGTGAGTTTAAATGTTTGTAAACGCACCCACGATACAGGAGAAATTCCTAGTGTGGGGCAACGTTTAAAAAAAAAGAAAAAGAATATGTAATAAGTTTTATATATAACTTTTTGACAAGTAAATTAAATAGAGGTCGTAGCCCTGGATTTAAAAGGCCTACTCTTCCCTTACCTTGGGAATTTTTATAATATTACTAACAAGCTTCCGCCCGCGGCATCGTGGTATGTCGATAAAAATGCCTTTGTCCTTCCCCAGGGTTCAAAGTATCCCCATACCAAATGTCATCAAAATCAGTGCAGCCGTTTCGGAGATTAGCCGGAACAAACAAACAGACACACTGACAAAAAAAAATAACAGTTTTTTTTGTTATTAGTACCGTATACTTTCATATGCATTTAGTAAAAAGCTATAACTATTACATTACAAACAGACACTTCAATTTTGCTTAAATTTCACAAGCTACCCCGAAAAGATAAATATACAACGTGCCGCTTCAATGGCGACATTAATTTAACACACGGGTAGGGCTAGTGGCCAGTAATCATAAAACATATAATAGGATAAATCATTCGTCAATTCAAAACTACCGCCCCGACATATGGCTCTCTCTTTCCTTCAATTCGCCTACTCTTTGCACGTTAATCGTTTTAATTTCATTGATGTGATATTATAATCCGCGATCCCGGCAAATGACCTCTGCGCTACAGTTCTTGAGGCACATGTTGCTCCAAGATGCTATATTAGAATATTGTAAATAAATCAATAAATAATGACGTTTAATGAAATTAAAATATATTCATAAAACGAAAACGCGAAACCGTATACGTATGTTAAATAAATGTCGCCATTAAAGCGGCACGCGGTATAATCCTATTTATAAGAAAATTGTGACTTAAATAAATCCTGTATTTACGAGAATGGGCTTTATTTATTTCGGAAAACTTGGGGACATTTAAGACTCGCTGCGTAATCTAATTACTAATTACTTATCTCAATGTTAGAAATCATATCAAGGACATCACAAGGCTACGACTTAAACTGGATCGATTAATGTGTCTCTCAAAAGTTAGCCAGACCAAATAATAATTAGCTAATCGACCATTACTTCTATTTTCAGGTGATAGGCTACTTCTCAACGCGTTTACAGCGCGTGCAGGAAGGTGCCGGCGGCGATTTAGGTGTCACTGAAGTGTTGCAGTGCATTAAGAAAGGAGCTGAGCAGTGGTCCAGCGATAGGCTAAAGGTATATAGAATTATATGCAAGGATTTTTTCAAAGTATTTTTTTCTGATCCTGTGACGTGCAAAATGCACAGGAGACAGACCAGGGGCCTGAGGGCAGTAGCTCGGCGTACGGTAAGGACCAGGCCCGGGTCGACGGCGCGTTGTGTTCCACGCGCGCCTCAAAGAGATGTCAGCAACAATGACGGGGTCCACTAGGGCCGATACCTGCTAGGGTTGCGGGAAAGTCCGAAAGGGTTACCGTGGCCCCTGGCACAGGCAACTGAAGGAACACGGGTGGGTTTTAGTCAGTAAGAGTCTGACACGCCCTCCCGCTCCGCCCAGAGCGGGAGAAGTTATTTCAAGACTTCCCACCCAAAAAAAAAGGGGGTCTCAGAATTATGTACTGAATCCATGGTATTAGGTTGCGCGTCCAAGTCCCTGTCACCCTGTATATTATTTATAAAAATACTACTTAATACTGTCACGTAGATCCTAACGCCATCTGTTATCGAATAGAAGAACTACACGTTAGACGCTAACGCCATCTGTTATCGAATAGCCGAACTACACTGGACCGTTCCCGTAAGTACTAGAATGTTCTCGAATTATGTTAGAACATTCTAGTAACTTACTCTCGTCATATAAATAAGGGGTTGACAGCGTTGTAGGACAGTTAAGCTTAGAATGCGAAACAGTGAAGAACAGCTAACAACAGTAAAAGTGGACTAATAGTGAACTACAAGTGATTGTGTTTAAAGTTTCTGATTACTGTATTTGTGATTTTTAATTATAGTGTGTTTTTCGTGTAAATTGGTATAAATTTATTTATCCCGAACCCCAGCTCGTAACAATACGTTTACCCAGTGCTCAGTAGTTACTTCTAGATCAACGTGTTAAATCCAGCCTACACTAGAATACAGTTTTGAGTCGTATTTAATTAAAAATATATATCTCTTTTCCAGAAATTCCCCGACCTAAAATTCCGCTACGTTGAAGAAGAGAGACCTGAAGAGTTCTTCACCCCGTACGTGTGGAGCCTAGTGAACTCGTGCGGGGGGGTGTACTGGGCTAGCGAAGGGGGGGCGCGGGCACTAGGTGACCTGCTGGCCTGCTGATCTACGAAGATTAGTTGTGTTGATATTGTGGTCAAGACATTCATGTGTCGGTGGATGTAGGGAGGGGAGGGGGGTTGTGTCTGATTTTAAACGACGAAAAAGGAGAGACTGCTCATAGAGTTGTACAACGATCTTTTGGCGCCTGAATGACACTGAAAACAGGGCCGTTGTTCGTAAGCATTTGTGTTATTGTCATTGAAATTGTATCAAGACAAATCAAGATGGCGATGTTAGTTCCGATTTCGGCCACCCTAAAATAACGTTGTTTAAATAACGTTCACGGATTTCTTAGTAACAACCTATTGTCCTGCATTAGATATGCTCCAAATAGGGGCTTATGTCAGGAGGTCAAGTAGCTCAATAAATAATACAATTAAAAGAGAATAGGACAATAAAAATAATAATAATAATCACGGCTCTATTCCTGCTTGGTACACACAGCACCAGGTCGAGTTACAAACTGTCAAATGTTCTCATTCCATTTTGAACTTAATCGTTAACATTTTAAGGTTTAAAATCATTTGGAGAAATTTGACTTTTTGGTATACCTAACCTGAAGGTCAATTCCCGTAATTAAAAACGTTCAAAATTGCAATCTCATCTCAGCGACATACAGTCAAACGTCAAAAATGTAGGTAAACGCTATACAATTTTTGACAGATTGAGACTGGGATTAGAATGCGAACGTTCTTAAAAATACGAGAATTGCCCCTCTGGTGTGCTGGCGACTAATCGTTTCATAAGTTCCTTGTCATAGGGTCTGCCCCTTTAATAGAATCGCTATAGAGTTAAAATCTCACATTATACCCTAATTCTTTTGATTTTTGGAACGTATGAATTGCCTATCGCGGCTTGTGATAGTAGTTGGCTGCTAGAAATCGTCACGTAAAGAAAAAGCGTTTCGTCCATTCCACGCGACTTTCTCGCTCTCTCTTGTTTCTTTCTATTATGTACGGGTGTGTATGCATGCAAGGGTCCTGACAGGGTCCTCCGACCGCATAAGTTTGTTTTTTGTTCTTTAGAATCTGACACAACCGCCAATGGCCTCAGACCTACTCTCAAGTTTGGCACTTAAGTGGCGACTTATAAAAATATAATAATGATATAAAAATTGCGACGGTCTATTAAACTAAAGCATCTTTATATTGTTTTCTTTTATAATAATAAAATGTATTGTCAACTTTAAAAATATATATTGACAATATTCTTACAAAACAATGTATTTGAAATTATAATGTAGTATTTTTTGATGATGTAGTAAGTTAGACATAACTATTAAACTGCCCTCGGGACCTACCAAGTTAAGTCCAGAATCAGATTTGTGTATATATCTCCCGTTGATCTGCCTTCCCTGGAACATCCTGTAATTTTTTTAAAGATGTGTTAATCAAATATATTTATTTCATTCACAAAAAAAATACGCGCGAAATACCAATTAATTTAAAAAAAAATTAGGTACAGTGCGACATGGGGCTAAATGAATGTGGTGAAATAGAGAACTAACATATAGTGTACTGTATTTGACAGATGTTTGACAGCATCCTTCAAACAGCGACACCATCCGTTCATAGATGTTTTTTTTAAGAACCCTATTTCTTTGCCTTCAAATGGGTTCAGACCATCTCAAATAAAAACAGTTTGTTTTTACTACATTGAGTCGTTTTAATAACTCTTGACATCGGAATAAATCATAAAATATAAAAATAAGAAAGTTCCGACTCACTCACTTTCACACTAATCAACTCCCAGCCGAAGCCCTAGAAGGCTGAACTTTTGCACAGAACCTTTGTGCAAAATGTCAGCTTTATCATGTAGACAAGGAATAAGGCCGGATTTTACTTAAATTCCCACGGTATACTTAGGGAATTCACGGGCGAAGAATTTTTTTGGCAAAGTGTTGGTATACGATATGTTTTTAATTTCGGCTGATAAAGAAGTCACTTTTACCATTTATAGTTGAATAATATTTTTTGGTACAGATATGTCTACATAAAAGACGTTAGAATAATTATTTGAGTTCAAAACATCATTTAATTTTAAGTATTGCTTAAATTCAATGCAAAAAAATCCAGTGGATTTAGTATAGGTATTTAAATAATTATTAATTTTCCAATAATAGTCATAAAATAATTTATTTTATTTGTTACTTGCTTGCTTCCTATTTATTAAAAAAAAAAACTTGTTTATCGATCCCAGACATAGACTGAGCGTTAGCCCTACAAAACTGACCACTCAAGAGACAAAGCGACTGTGCGGCCAATACCTTTTTTTTTTTTTTTACGGGGGGAAATCCTCATGGACTACCTCCGCCTGGGGAAAAGGCGGAGGGGCGTGCCGGACTCTTACCGGCTAAAACCACCCCGGTGTCTCCTCGCACGTGCGCGCGGGGCCGCGAGAATCGAAATTCTTCCGCAGCCCCACACTAGTGCTGGCCCGGTCTGTCCGGGCCTCGTCTCCTGCACGGGGTAGTGAGGTGTTTAACTACCCCGTGCATCGCCTCAGAGGCGCGCGCCGACACCCGCGCGTGCCTTCTCCTCGGGTCCATCAAATAGGGGGCAAGGACTTCCCCAAGTCCCACGCCCCTGGACCCATTCATGGGGGCCGGAAAAGGGCGTTGTCCGCCCTTCTCCTGCGCCCGGTGCGCCTTCTGCGGCCGGGAAAGGGAGTCGAGATCTCCCTCTCCCGTTCCGCAGTTTCCTTCTGCGACATCACGTCCTCGCAGAAGGACACCACCGGTGCGGCCAATACCTGTCCCATGTCCTATTCGACTTCACAGGAACTCGCGGATATTGTGTCTGCTATTCAACCTCCTTCACAATCCTAAAACGCCATCCTATCTGCGAGAGCGTTTTTCCTACGCCCGACCTTCAGATGCGCCGTGCAGGTCGTATCTTAAAAACCTCCTTAATCCCCTCCCGACTCCACCGACTTCTACTCCTACTCCTTCACTCTGTGCGCGGTGCGGGCTTTCCGGGTCTGGCTGTTTGTGTATGTGAGTTTAAATGTTTGTAATCGCACCCACGATACAGGAGAAATTCCTAGTGTGGGGCAACGTTTAAAAAAAAAAAAAAAAATCTCTTCCGCCTGACATTAGGGACTGCCAAACTGTTCCAGTTTTGAAAAGAAGAGTAGAAGAACACTATTAATTACACTAGGAATTGTTTTTGATTTTATGTAAGTATTTTATTTTGTCTATTACTCTTACACACGCTGTCTACATCTCTTTATCTACTTTCCTATCGCAGGTATGCTGGAAGATATTTGTTTAGAAATATCTTCTATGTGTGTATAGTTATATATATTATATTATAGTAGTGTGTAAAGATTTCTTTTTACCAATAATTTTCTCTCTACAAGAGAAATTGAGACAAGTAAAATTAAGAATAATGAAAAGTATTTTTTTATAATATTATTATGAACATATTATTTTTCTCTTGTATGGCGAACTAAGTCCTGAAGCAATATTTGATTTATTATTTTAATCAATAAATCTATTATATTTCAAACACAATACTGATATTTTACAAGCATGAAAGTATATAAAATATCTACAAAAAGTCAAAACATCATTGAACCAATCAGATCTCCAGAAAGAGACTACTATTTGGCCGTACATTCGCTTTGTCTCTCTCTTACTTTTCGGTTTGTATTCACTGCACTGTCTGCACAACTGAATACGGAACGCTCAGTCCATTTTCTATGTCTATGGTCGATCCTGGCGCACCCTGAACAATCAGCCTCGCTACCACCTACAATCCATTCATGGTTATTTTACGTCTGTTATCAGCAACCCAATAACAACCTTATTGTAAAGATTATAAAGATCATTGTGAATTTGACAGACTCGTCAACGGCGGCAACCCACAGCAACCATATTGCAATGGCAATAAAGATCACTATGATTTTGATAGTGATGCAAACTCAGCGGTAAAACAACTGTGAACGGACTGTAGTTCGTGCTGATATGATGCGAGAAGAATTTTCATATCGTGTTATAAAATATTTTTTATTTATTTTTCATTCTAGATAGGATAGTATAAAGAAGTCATAAGAAGATATATTTGAACTGTATGTTATTCATACTAATATTAATATTATAAATACGATAGTAACTCTGCCTATCTGTTGGTTTGTCTGTCACCTTCTCACGCCTTACCGGCTGAACAGAATTGGATAACATTTGACACACGGATAGACCTTGACGGGCTAGGACCTAGGATACTTTTTATCCCGGTAGTACGTTCTCGTGGGATAATTTCCGGCGAAGCCAAAGGTAAAAATGTATTAGAATGATAAATATTGATTAGAAACTACATAACATTTAGACATTCCCTTTGTGCCTTTACAAAAGGATCAATTGTATGCTATCTAAAGTAATCCTAATTACTGACACACACACAAACACCACACACCACACACACACACACACACACACACACACACACACACACACACACACACACACTTATTTTTAATACTTTTCCTATTGCAGGAAGATCCATGGCTGAATTCGCTTAATACAGTATGCTCAGTATATTTTGGCACGCGGCAAAATAATGTAACTGATTTTTTTGTCGTACCTAGAAATATTTTATTAGCATTTTCTTTTGCTAACTGGCAACACTGTAATATTTTTTCCCACTAGCTAAAATCTTGATTTTAATGTATTTCATATAATGTTATCTTGATTAGATTTGTACATATACGTTTTTATTGTAAAATGGACGCAAGTAATGTTTAAACGGTGCAATCCGTTACTGTATGTCTAAATAAACGTAGATTGTATAAAACGCAATATAGGCTAATGAACAATCAATAAAAAATATATATTTAATTACATCGTGTTTTATTATTTCTTATTTTTTCTCCAATATAGCTATATAATATAGGCACTCGCCCTGCCGCCGGCGAACAACGAGAAGCGAGTAGAGCTAGTAACTAAAAACTATTTAGCGGGCAACAAGCAGCGAGTGCATGCCGGCGACTAGCGATTACTCTCTGGTATGTGTATACAGTACCAAGTTTGAGCCGCTCAGCGAGGGATCTGCTCGCCAAGCGAACGTCGCTGAGCGAGTACTCTCTTTGATGGCTCTTGTCGCTGCTACAAACGAGTACTCGCCGGCGTCGGTGTGACCGTGTGAACAGTCAGCGATCAACTATTAATACAAATACCTATCTCTTTTACTTACACGGGACCATATATACAATTTGTAGGTACGTTTCAGAGGGAAAACCCGTTGATAGCTAGTCACTTTTTTGTCGGCGCGCGGTGGTGGAACAGGTGTCTTATTCCAATTATCCCCTAAGATCTCAAAGTTATAAAAATTTTTAGATAAAAAACTTGCAGATCAATATATTTTTATGTTGTAGGTACCGCGGCGATCAAACTTTATGGCGGCTGTGAAGTGCGCTACTCGCTGCGCAGTTCCTCACCCCTCACCCCCGCTGCCACATGAATTGGTTACTGCGCAGCGACTCGCCTCATGTTCTGAGCCGCCATATAGTTTGAATCGGACTGTACCTACATCAACAATATTATTCATAAAATGGATAGGTCCAGTGAATATTGATCTGATAAGTTAATGGATCAAATCTTGCAAGAGCTTTATTCAAATTAAGAATGTTTGTTTTATTTATTTATTTTATTTAGCCTGTACTGTCCTACTGCTTGGCAAAAATTACTCTCCCCCGAGTCCTTCCAGAAACTTTTTCCCCGCGTGTCTACGAACCACACACGACTACCTTTAAAAATTTAAAAGCAGACTACTGACTACTTTTTCTGTTTGAAGAATACGCGAATATGTTTTGGTGTACATAATAAAGAGTATTCTATTCGTTTCCTTATGACTTATAGCTGCATAAAATATTTAAAGATTTCTTTAGAACAAAATATCCTCCACCAACTTCTGGGCATCCACACACACACACACACACACACACACCACACAAACTCACTAGAATTAAGCTCATTATGTAATTTTATTAAATTTTACTTACCATTACTATTTTCTGATAATTGTGGGTAGATCGACAGAGTCCTCATTTAAATAATAGGTAATATTAAAAAATTACCATACGGCCGTCCACTGTCTCTTAAGATACGGGTAAACCCTAGTTTAAGAGACAGGGTAAACGTAAATTGTCAACAGATATACCGTGTTACTACATCAACATGTTCTATAGTCGCCGGCACGTAACTTGGCAAGAGTTGTTAGATGCGTTTTTGCTTTCTTTATCTTTCTTCTAAACAGACATGTTTCAAAATAAAATATGGCAATGAACATAAAATAATGACAAACACTAAAAAGTAAAAGTGTAAATTTTTTTGTTGCACTAAGTGTACATGCGCAAACTTACTCCCAATACGTCAAAACCTTGCCAAGTTACGTGCCGGCAACTATACCTTAAATTGTAGTAACATACTTTGTATACCTCGCTAGTTACTAGTATAAATTTTGATTTCTCACTTTCTATACCTTCTTGATCAATACACAATTATTATAGGTAACTATCTAGCATTATATTACCTATTTGCATCCATTTGCTCTTTTCCGATTCAAATACGAAATTTATTAATTTCGTATTATTATTAAAAAAAAAACAAGATCAAAAGTCATTTATTCAAACTATGCTGAGAACGGCTGAGAAGCAGCACTTTTTGAACGTCAAAATGACTTAAGACACTCCCCCAAAACGCCTGCCCTTGTGCACCACTTTCTAGTGCTTTAGCTGGGAAGAAGTGGATGGCGCAACAAACTACCCAGCAGCATTTAAATTTACCGCCAATTTATCCAGTAATATTCTGTAACATAGACAATACTACTTGTCACTTCGCATGCGAATTTGATTTTGGATATTTTTTCCTTGTGTCCATCCTTCAGGTGACAAACCTGAATCATGAAAATCGTAATGGTACGATAAATAATTCATAACGAAATGTGAAAAATGTAAAAAAATAAAAGAGTATAGACAACATTTTTACTTCCTTTCCTTCCGATTTGAAATCAAATCAATCGACAATCAAGAATGTGGATGTGGTGTTGTGAATGCATGTGAATGTGAAAGAAGTGCGTAAACAAGACTTATTTTACAAGAAAATAAATATCTTCGTGAAGTTACGTTTCCAAACTGTATACGAGATTTTAAAGAAACTTATATTCGTTACTGTAGTTATTTGTGTCTCTGAAAATTAAATAACTACGAGAAATATTCGGTTTAAGGTAAGTGCAATGTTGTTTTTCGAATTATTCTTTACTTATTTGTAAATATTTTTTTGTCTTTTTGTATTTTCTACTGCGTTTAAAAAGTATTTTGTCTGTCGTTGCAGCTTATTGATTGTGTCTGTTTTAAAACTAAAGTGTCGCGTCACTTGTTTTTATTGATATTTCTAAAACCATTTGAAATATTTTAATTTCTCTTCTACCTATTTTTTTTAAAATTATTTTGGTACTTCTGTAGTTTATTTCATACATAGTAACTCGTTTATTTTCTATTACAAATTGTGTATTCTTCCTTACTTTTTACAGTGCATAGAAATTAATAAAAACAAAATCGTTTAGTAGAACAATTTATTATATTACAACATTATTTATCTAAAAAATAAAGTACTTATTTACATAAGAGCTCTTGATGAATGTATTAGTAAAACTCACAGATAATTTTTTTCTACTTATCAGTAAAAAGAAGAACACTGATAACAATTGGACACCAAAGAAGTTGAAAAATATAAAGTATGTTTGAATATTCGGGTTTATCTAAAATGATTTGTTAATTAAAATAAACAGTAAGTATTTAGACTTAGATTCTGTTAAAATAAAATCAAGAATCATTCATAGTTTGTTCTTCATTTATTTTATAGATAGGTACCTACTTACTTTACCTATCCAGGCAATAAACAGGGAAACGGTTCTTAGAATAAATGATTAAGTATGGGGAAATATTGGGTCAAAATTAATAAATACCTATGGCTCTGAAACTGATGCAGCGGCTAACTATAAGGAAATCGAGAGATTCTACAATAACTAATGGTTCTGGATAATCTGGAACTTACTTAGAATTATTTGATTCCAATATTATCAAAATATTTTAAATTATGTAATACTGAAATAGTATGTACAAACACAAGCGTTGGTATGTGAAAGCAAAAGGAGTGTGTAAAGATTGTTATGTAGCAGGTAGCATTCTGTAGTTTCTGCCAAGTCCCGTGGGAAGAAGCCGTGAGTTTGTGTACATTGTGTGTACTACTCATGTATAATTAACTAAAATGCCAACCATATTCTTGACTTCCGAGCCTCTACTTTGACCAGAATTCTTGCTTATTTAAATTATTGAGCTTGGCCTTGTATGTATAGCAGACCAACACATAACATAGTAATCTAATATAAGCTTTTATAGCAAAAAATAAATAAATATAACAAATATATTGAAATACTAGCTCCCCCGACTCAACGCGTCGCATCACATCGCCTGTCCGCGCTATTTCGCTGCTCGTATCCCCAAGGTTCCTAGCGTGATGTGAAATAACCTATATATAGCCTTCCTCAAGAACTGGGCTATCAAATGCAAAAATAAGTTTTGAAATCCGACTGGTAGTTCCGGAATAACCCCAACATACAAACACAAATCTTACTTCTTTATAATATTATCATAGTATAGCTATAATACAGGATGGCCCATTCACATAAGTGCTTATTACAAAAATTATAGAATTACTCTTTGGTCTAGTGGTCACAAGCAGCTCAGCCTGAAGTCCTGGGTTCAATTCCCAGGTCGAGCAAAGTGTTATTTTCTATCAGGTAATTCTCAATGGCTGCCAGAGCATAGATTTGTGCCCGGTTACCTGGGATTAAACCATAACTGGAGTAATGTGGGGGGTGTACTATAGGTAGACCTCTGCCCAATCCTTTGAGTATTACAAGCGTGATGTTATGTTTATCTAATCACTATTGCATAACTATTGGCAGTTCCATACACTGCACTTCATGCTGGTGTTGATAGGAATGTGACCCAAATACTCCACAATAATGTGACTAATTTATTGCATGACCACTTAATTAATTAAAACAATTAGTTAATAGCTTCATTCCCAAAGGTGTTGTGCATTGTGATTAAAGGTACTTGGTTCTGTGGGGTTAATTATTGAAAATGGAAAATATTATTAATTAAATTAAGTAAATTTGATGGGACCTCATTTTATATTTTTAAGAATGATTGAGATTCACTATTTAATCTCAGCTTATGCTCTATTAGTCAGTAATTAATTAATTTGGGTTGTGAATGCGTGCGTATATGCCCAGAGCAAGGTGTACCTACTTTTGCATGCTTCACTGTTTTGTTTGCAGCCCTATGTCTTGATTCTTTATTTGGTCTGCGATAGTGCTATAATTTGGACAGAATGAGAAAAATATTGTGTGTCTGAAAAGTTTTTAATTCAATAGTGGCAAATTCACCTGACCCAAGTTGAAGTTCTACAGTGCATAACTTAAGAGCGTTTGTACCTTATGAGTGGCAACGTCGCAATTTAGTGTCATATTTCGTGGTTTTAAATTTTTATCATTTAATCGGAGCTATATTTTAAAAATCTGTTTAATTAACTTTTTAGAATTATGTGAAAACTGTGTGAAAGGTAAGAAATCGTTGCGTTTACAGTTCTATTTATATGCAAATAATACATTGGAAACTTGCAGGGCGTTATTTTCATTGTAAAATAACTGTAAGCATTACGGTTACTTACTGTTTAAACACTTTCACGTAATTCTAAAAACTTAATTAAACAGATTTTTAAAATATAGCTCCGATTAGATGATAAAAATTGAAAACCACGTAATATGACACTAAATTGCGACGTTGCCACTCATAAGGTCTACACGCTCACGAAATCGGCTGATTTCATGTCTTCCTCGACAAATTATTTGTAATCATAATTTTAGAACCACATAAAACCACGGCCAAGAATGTACATACCAGTCTTTCACGTGCCCCAAAATTTTAAACTGTAACCCAATAAGGGTAGTCGCAGATGTCACTAAAGTCACGTGATCTCTACCCTCGTCGTAACACTGTCGAAGTAAACACCTGCCGTCACTTCCGGGATCACAGACGATGATCAGGGTCTTCGGAATATTGTAAGTAAAGGAATCATCAAAATACACACATCAAATGTGTGTAGGGAGCGAGCGCGTTTCTGCTAGTTACTAAATATCTGATTGTTAATTACTTTTTTTCTAACACTAAATTTACAATAGTACATTGTTCACCGAGAGGAGAAAGTGACCGATTACAGCCGAGGGTGTCGTTTGAAGCCCGACCCGTAGGCGAGGGCTTTAAAACACCCGAGATCGGGAATCGCACTTTCTCTCGAGTGATACATAGTGCTTTATACTACACCTACGAGGAAAATAAAAAACTAAATCTTTACTAAAACTGAATCCTCAAAAAACACACAAATTGAAAATGGCGCCAATGGCGTCTGCAATTTTCACATGTTCTTTTTTCAAATTGTTTATCCTGCCGCCGCAGGGTCGCACTGCCAGCCCGACACCATCCAACACACAGCTAGTGGCCAGTGTCATTTTGCGAACTTGGAGATAAAAACTCACTTTAAAAACTTTTTGGCTTTTGATATTTATGATACCGGCGCATAGTCTTACCCAAAATGAAAAAAGAAAAACCACGTAAGAAATGGATTTTCATACACTTGTCTCTCCCGCTCAGATGCGTTTTCTCCCCGCATATTTGTTCGATATGCAATGACGTACTTTCTACCGTAAATTTGATAAAGTATCAAGGTACTTTCCAAGCAGGTGTAGTATAAAAAAAGTATCCATAGTACTTTTTTGTAAATTTCGTCATTTGAAAAACAACCGACTTTACTTACACACGACACACGTCACTTTTTAGTGTTTTTTTTTTAATTTGGATCTCGGTTGTTTTTTTTTGTACTTGCTTATGTTTTTATTTTTCGCTTTTTTGTTGTGGTACCTACCCCACTCAAATTCATAGGTCTACCACTAAAACACAACGTAAATAACAGTGACAGGAAGTTATTATAACATCATCAACATACACTAAGTTGAAAAAATACGTATTATTGAAAAAAAACATACAGACGATTTGAGAACCTCCTCCTTTTTGAAGTCGATAAAAAGCGAATAGTTTTTGAATTCCGGTCAACAGATGAAAATCTTTTGTAAAGTCGTATTCTCAAATAATCCTGCACCGGGTTTGAGGCCAAATCAGTAACATTTCTGCCATACTTCCGAGTGGAATCAACATAAATAGTAGATTGTTATACAAGGAGCTAAAATGACCCATTACCCATATTACCCAATATACGAGGTAGTTTTACTCCCGAGCTTTAGCGAGGGAGTAAATAGAAGCCGAGTTTTAATGGGTTTTTAGCGCCGTGTGTTACACTCTACTTTTCACTACGATTGCGAGAAAATAAAACAATCCAATACAATATGAAATATTATATGTAGTTTATTTTATTTTAAAAATAAATGTACAATTTCTACAATTCTGGATATTTAACGAGATGTTTTTTCCCGGTAACTTAATTTCAGTCCTTTGGTTCGTGGTTCTTTTCCTTTCTCTTCTATTTGCAAATTAGGGTCTCCATTCTCACTAGATGATGACATTTTCACTATTGTAAAATTAATTACGGTCACTACCAATTCAATTTGCAATTAGAGAAAAAAATTATTATAAAGATTTCGCGCCTATTTCTTTTTTTTGTTTTTTCTTCTGCAGCCGCAACCATTATACCAAAGAGATCGCCGATTTTAGTTCCATTTTCAAAAATAAAATGAAGTTCTTTTTTTGTGAAACAGTATTAAGTCGAGTCTTTATTCATGATTATTCTACTTATGACTAAAGACTTTTTCGTTTTTGTAGGCTCATTGTCATTTGACACACAAAAATAAAAAACTTTTTCCCCTAGAGGAAGAATTGCTATTTTTTCTTCGCTCTAGTACGCCACAATGACGGTCTTTTTGAGCAAGAGGAGTGAAAAGAACGTTATTATGTAGAGAAGACGTCATTTGAGCCGAGAAGAAATTATCAGAGCCGTGAGAATGTTGGAAGCTGGTTCTCGGCAACGTGCTGTGGCAATCTCTCTGGGCACTACGCAGAGTGTTATAAGTCGACTTTGGACACGTTACCGCATCACTGGCAACGTGGCAGAGCGACATGGAGGACGAGCTCGCATCACACGCAGACAAGATCGTTACATAGAAATTACTGCTTGACGAAATCTTACAATGACCGCGATGATGTTGGTTACGAACCTTCATAGCTCTACAGGGATGTTAAACCATAAGAAATCGCTTGCATGAAGTCAATCTCCGTTCCCGAAGGCCGCTACGTGTACCACCTATTGAGCCTCGCAATCGCAGTGCCCATTTACAAGGGGTAGTGGAGGACCTCTGGACGCCAAGAACGTTTAAAATCATGCCAGGAAATCCAAGCATACAGTGGTGGAATAATCATGATATGGGCGGGTATTTGGATCGGCGGAAGAACCGAACTGATTTGGATCAGAGGCAATCACAATGCACAGATTTACGCTGAAACGATTGTATCAGTAGGCCAATTCTCGTACTTAAAAAACGTTCAAATTCAAGTCGCAATCTCATCTCAGCGACAATCAATGTCAAAAACCTGTCAAAAATGTATGTAAATTGCGTAGACAGAGAATGCTATAGACGCCTGCAAAGCGTGTCGCAGAAAGAGACAAAACAAAAATACGTCACACATTTAGGGTTACCGTGTGAGGAAAAATTTACCCCACAATTTAAAATGTGTATAAAAATTTTATTTTTCTCATAAATCGTCTTTAAATCAGTGTCCGTTCAAAATACATATTTGGGAACCTAGATATTCTGTAATACAATCGGAATAAATACACCCTAGCCACAGATTCCTAGATAAGGAATATGTTTGATTTACAAATTATTTTGGTACTTATTACGTTTGCATGAACTACACATGCTCCCTCAACCCCTTAAGAGCAGGAGAGAGTGACGATGGATGATGATGATGTGATTCTAAATACCTACATTTTCTTAGATGATAGTAGTATCTGGCTTTGTAAGTAAATAATACAAGTTTATTTTTAATTAGCTTTTATTGATTTTACACGTTATTGTCATTAATTGTCCGTCAATAACGTATTTCAATAAGTATATTATAGTAATTTGTAAATACAAATACTTGTACTTAGAAATTATTATAATATACTGTACTTACAAGAATGCTTAAATTATTTTCAATTTCCATATTCGTTTCTTCATGTAAACTGATGGAGGAAGATGACGGAATACAGGCCTTTGATTCCTAAAAAAAATATATTATCTTTAAGACGTTAATACCAAATAGATGTAAGATGTTGTTTACGGAAAAAGATATGTTAAATTCTTGATCGATATTTTGAATCGCGTTCAGAGTTTAAGATAAGCCTGTCTCAGTCATTTATTGCACATAAAATGTACAAAATAATAGTTCGCAACAGATAATTGTATATTAACAGTTTTAAAAACACTGAACATATATAAAAAACATATAAAACCTCTATCGAAACTTAATATGTTATTAACTGAATATTTAGCAGAATAGGTACTGTATTCGGTAATAGCAGTGTTAGTTTCTTCTTTTTATTTAACATTTTTTTTTATCAAAATGTCTGCTGCAAATTTTTGATGACGGTTTTGGTGTCCAATCTGTTCGTCCTGTAGCTACGATTCATTTCCGACGTAAATTATCATCTTCAGGAAAACTGCAACAAGCCATTAATCTTTCAGATATACAATTAACTAGCTGCGCCCCGCGCTTTTACCCGCATGTGTCTCGGTTCCGTGAGAATATTGCGATAAACAGTATCCTATGTCCTAACCCAAGTAATTTACCGATGTGCCGAATTTCATCCAAATCCGTTCAACCGTTTTAGCGGGAAAGCGTAACAAACAAACCAACAAATAAACTCAATTTCGTATTTACATATAATATTAGTTATGATTAGGATACACACTACAGAATACATATTTCCCATAAAAGTGGGTAATAATTTATGGAAAATTGGCAACACCAAAATCCTTAGGTTAGAATTTAATCATGTTAATTTTGTGCTTTTTATCGATGAATTTACGTCTAGGGTACATTATTCACAATGTATGAACACAGTAAAATGTTATTGATAGCCTAGTTACTGATAAAAAGTGCTATACTTACGAATGAAAGGACAAGTCTGGCATTTTCGTTCCACCTATCACTTTTACACCTTAGATCGCTACACCGCACCATGTTTTTTTATTAAATGGTTGAAATATTAAGGCTAAATTGTTCACAACATAAAATAACATAAATTACTAAACATAAAGCACATAAAACTGAATTTTATAAGAAGACGATAACTATCTGTCAAACTTTGTTTAGCAAAGTACTATGCTAAAACCGTCAAAACAGTGGCACGACCCGTGAAACAAAAAATCTCATCGTTCTGTCTCATTTCTTTACACGACATCGGCGTAACTTGCTCTTTTTCTTGTGTGAATGCGACAAAACACATCAATTTGTCTATAGCATTCTCTGTCTACGGTAAATTGATTGTAATTTTGACAGATTGAGACTGAGATTAGAATGCGAACGGTCTTAAAATTACGGGAATTGCCCCTCTGATGTTGACATTCCTTTGCGGACCCAATTTGGTGCTTCATTTCTGCTTATACATCATAATGCACGTCCACACACTGCCAGAGTCGTTGCAAACACACTTGCCGCAGCTAATATCAACGTCCTAGCATGGCCTGCTCATTTGCCAGACTTAAATCCCGTTGAGCACGCATGGGATATGCTCCAAAGAAGAGCCCTGCCAAATATGGAAGCCGTACACACACACCAGAAATTCTTTTCTGTCTGTTACAACGGACGTGGGCCGCAACGAGATTTGGATGAATTCATATTGTGTATGCCGAATCGCTGCAATTGTGTTATACGCGTCAACGGCGGAAATACAGACTAAGTACTAATTGTTTATTTTACGCAATAAAAACTTTTATTTTTATGATGTTTGTATCACATTTTAATGACAGGATTAATTAAGGTCAAAATACAGCTTAAGCAATAATCGCGAAAAGTCGTCATTAATGCAAAACTAGAGAATACTTCGTCGGTCTGTGATCTACACATACGAAAACATTCTATCTAATCAATCGAAATATTTTTTTTTTATTTAATTTCAATAGGGCATTTTTGAAGTAAAACTTCTTTAGGCACGCTTGGCTTGGGGAGTAAGCTGGCGAATGCATGACGTGAGCGTTACGAAAAGTGTGATCGGGCGAGGCGAACGCATATGGATGGAGCTAAAGAAGTTTTACTTCAGTTGTGTGGTCTAAAGCACACTCGTTTTTTTTTTTAATACCGTGATGACTAGCCACTTGATGTGTGTAGGTCAAAAGCCAACTAATCTATCAAAGATAATGTAAGAATGCAATTTTATCTTTTAAATTCCATCGATATCTGTTTACTCAATTCACGCCGGCCCAAGGTGGGTTCAATCCCTACCTACTCATTACTGACATTTGTAATAAGTACCGTATTTAGAAAAGTATAATAACGGGACAGTTAATAATAATAACAGCAGCACGAGTCGATCGAAGGTTCAGCTAAGAAGTTTCGCTGGATGGTTGATCATCCATTACATATCGAAACCCCTCCTTGCCTCGAATGGTCCCGGTTGTCATTCTGTAGATCTTTGACAGTCGTTACGGTAGTCACAAGACCGAGAGTTTGACAACCAGTCTTACCAAGAAGAATCGTTTTACTCAGTTAGGGGGCGTCCATAAATTACGTGAGGTGTTTTTTTAAATTTTCTGTCCCTCCCTCCCCCCCTGGTGAGATGTCGTGAGATTTTATTCAACCCCTGGGTTTCTTACGTAAACGCGTTGGATTGTTATTGTAAAAAGAAAAAAAAAATGCTTCGTGCTTTTATTTACGACTAGTTAAGACTAGTAATCAATATTGCTGAGAGTACTCATTTTAAATTAGTAAGAGCATGCACTGAGTCGAGTAAAACATTTACAAGAATAAACAAAGCAAGTTAGGACCTGTCCGTGTGTCGCTGCCACTCAGCTCGTACGCTCTCGTTCATCGAGTCGCGCGTTCGGCTGACAGTGGCGCGAAAACAAAGGACGGGCGCGAAAACAAATATGGTGGTTTGACAGTCAGTAGATGTATAACGTCGAAGTATGAATGAAATTATTTTCTTTCGAACGAATTAGGGAATGATCTTAATCGTATTACGATTACGCTTAAGATTAAATCTTAAGCATGTACAATCTGGATTAAATGGACCAAAATAGTTTTTTTTTTTTTGTTTCAATCAGAAAAAAAATTGCGTGATATTTGCCGAGACCCCCGCTCTCTCCAACGTATGATTAGATGAGATTTGACTCGACCCCCTCCCCCCCTTAAACACCTCACGTAATTTATGGACGCCCGCTTATTGGGTTGTGGAGGTCAGATAGGCAGTCGCTCCATGCAAAATACTGGTAAGACTGGAAGCCGACCCAACATGATTGGGAAAACGCTAGGCAGATTGCTTGAAAAACGGGACAATTAAAAACCCGAAAAACATGCACACAAGTTTCAATGCCACATGGTAAATCTGTAAGAAATTTTAATGCTGGTCCGCATCTGGTTAGCCTGGAAGCCACTCCAAACGTTCATGGAAAGGCTAGGCTGGCTGACAGAGACCCAAAACACACGAGGTCTTATATCCTTGCCTCATTATCACGTATGGTCTCGGCTAGTAATATAACCTTATAACATAATTATGGCAGATGCGTCCAATCGATTGATTAATAATTTATATGAAGCGACAGGCTGTCTGGCGTCTAACTGGGATACATCGGATATAGATAACGGACCCCTAACCAAAGGGTAGACAAACACGATTAAGCGTTTTTAGCTAGGTGTGACAAAAGAGAGTATTACCCTAAAACTACAAAAGTTATTCGCGACTGAAATACGCGTTTAGCACAGAATCTATTACAGCTTCAGGGAACATTATGAAGACTTCACCGTGTGTATTTCAGTTGAGCCTGACCTAAACTTACAAGCCTTCAATTAAACCAATATGACAACGACAGTTTCTAAAATTACCAACTTAATGCGGAAATTCGAGCAAAGCGGCCCCCGAAGTTTCTTTAAAACCTCTAAAACGATTTCAAAGACTCTAAATCTTTAATGCTAGCATGCAAAGACAATATAACATCTGTTATGCTAAGACCAGTGATACAAGCCTTATAAATTACAATAAACTGGCCACCTGTGTTCACAGGTATGTTAGTTAAGCGCCACATTCGAAACGGATGGACCATTTGTAGTACAAAGAGTATTGTTTCGAGCCATGCGTACCTACAGCCTTGAATGTGTCAGTCCTGTCAGCAAGAGTTAACGAACGGAAGAGGATAATAATGGCGGAGAAGGGAACAAATTTAACGATGTTCCCGCGGAAATAGAGGGGGTGTCATCTCAGGAACGTCTTGAACCGAAATCATATGAGTAAAACAGTGTCAAAGTCTTGTTCTATCAACATTTCAGGTCATGTACACACGGCTACACATCAAGCTATACATTTCCAGTATAAGCTGATCTCGCATTGTATAGGATTTCCTTACAGTGAGAGGTAAGTGTAAACTGGAAATGATGTGGACTTGATGTGTAGCCGTGTGTACTACTTTTTAACAGCCAGCTTTTGTCGTGTGGGTAGTTCAGTCGTGAAAATAATATGCAGAACCCTCTGAGGTATGAATTCCTCTGAGGTATAACTTCCTACCGATTGCAGCCAAAAGATAAATATAGTGTGCCTGTGAGCGCCATCGCATCGAATAAAATCAATATGCCTGGATTTAGATAACTATTCCGTATCATATTGACAGCTCAGTTGGCGCGCTGGCTGATTGGCTTACCTTACCTACTGTGCTTCCACTCCAGGGAACGTTTTTCATATGAAAAGTTATTTGGCCCCAGAAAGATTTTGTGATGTTTGTTTCGGCCTATAAACCCGATTAAAACGCAGGAAAACTGGTGTTTGACTCTCTCTGGGCTAACATTTCTTTCTTTTTATGCCAGCCTCTCCTTAAATAAATTATCGTAACGTGGACTTTGACTTTAGACCGGTCAAACAAAGGAATACTTCTCAAGTCTCAAACATTTAATATTCTCGTGGACATTTGAAAAATTAAATACATTAATCTTAGACATTGATGCATGTGCTGCTATATTCGGCTTATTTACGATGCGACACGACAGCTAAGTTGATGACTTTATTAGAGAACAGGCTGAATGAATAATTTCCTGAGGAATGTGTTGAGACTTTGAGTGTGAACTTCAACTGATTTGTGAACCGGATAAAAGATTTGATTTTCTTTAAAGTAAGTATACCTAGTCCTCCTCGACTTCGATAACGGCAACCCTTTGAAAATGTAATAAATTTAAACTATTTCCTAGCGTGTGCCCTAACACGACTCGCTGGTACCTGTCTCCACCACATAGAGATATGTATACCTACCTACATAGACCAATGCCTGTCTTGAATGTTATGGTATTGCAAAAAGAAACATGTTGTTATTACTCTTGGCAACTTTTAATGCCTACCTACATTCGATGTGGTAGAATGGTCTTTGAAAGGACATCAATCGTCACTGTATCAGCCTCACAAATCGCTTACAAACAAGCTATTCAGCAACACAACATCATTCGCCTATGATTAGTATAAGTAGGAACTCATTTCATCGACAAACGATTCGCCGAACCTCTTTTATCAAGAGCTTCTTTCACCGACTTTCCGTCCCATTAAACTTTTAGTTACTTCCTAATAGGTAGTTACCTCCAGGAACTACCTCAATGTGATGATATCATTCGACAATCGAAGTTATTTTACCGTCCAGAATCAAGAACGCTAGGCCCCATAATTGACAGCTCAATTATTTATCCATTGACCCGCTTCCGACGACGCTTCATAAATTCTTCCGACGGTACCAACTCTTATTTGGACGGCGAACACAACATGAATCCTAATTGATACCATTTATCACATTACCATGTTAGTTTGTCATCGTTTCCCGCCATATTTTCGTGCAGTGAGTGGCGCGAAATGGAACACGCGAACCGTGCGTTCGATTTTAAAAAAGTTTTCGGTTTTTTTTGTGTGTCTGTAATGAAATGAGTTTTTGTGAATGTAGGTTGTATTCGATCGCAAAATTTTATGAATTTTACACTTGAACTAGTTTTTGGTATTATTGCGTTATTGCTTTTTGATTTGGACCGTGAAACTGATTTTATGCAAAGTGGATTGATAGTGAAGTGCAACATTGAATAAGCTGGACATAAGTAACTGTAAACTGTGTCTAGTTGTTTCTGGCCGATATTTTTTGTTCTGAATTTTTGTCTGTACTATTGGGGACGTAATGATTAGATCCCCAGCTGTTAACATACCAATATTTAATGCACTGTCCCGTATGTTTTTAAAAGGATGTTTTCTAATTTACAAAGGATATACGTTTTCGACATTTGAAAGTTACGTGTGACCAGTATATCTTGGTGGGCGGCGAAATAGAGAACTAAAATTATCATTATCACTGTAAATAAAGTATACTTTTCTGCAATAACTTTCAAAGTATAGGTACTAAGTATACAATCCTCGATTCTTCATAGAATCTCTTGATTATCTCGTAATTGTTACACATAAATAAAGTTCACACATAGGTACATTCAGTTACTCTTTATCATACAACAATAGTGTTTCCAAGTACTCTCGGTATATCCATTAAGTACCTTCAACAAACATACAAAAACCGTAAAAGCGGAAAAAAAACGCAGATTCACGGTAACAATAATATGTCGTTGAAAACGCCTGTATTTCGTAGCAGTAAGGGTGGTGTTCGTGGTTCAAGTGTTGCAAACTGACTTGCGGTTGACCGTACAACTAATTACATATTTCCATTATTTTCCGTCGACCGCCATTCGATCAGCTGATACGTTTGTCAACGCTCCTCGGTCGGCTACAGCCTTTCCAACCGTGGCTTCCTGTCATTGTAAATGCGGCAGAAAATTATATGTTTTGTACTCTTCTCCTGGAATTGTAGAAAATATATATTATGGAGTGGCTTTGCATCGCCGGTCATTAGGTGCTAGCTTAGCAATCTGCTTTTGGGAAATGGTTTGAGGCTAGTCCAGATCATAATAAGTTCTTTTCTGTTAGCTTATGTAGAAATAAGATGATATTTAGGGAAATATCTCCAGTATAAACAATTATTTTGCTGATATGTTATGGCTCGAATGGTCGCTCTGGGCGCCAAAAATAAGTGCAAGCTCATTTTAGATAACGAAACTTATCTACTGGAAGCCAGCCTTTTTTGAGGCTGCTTTCCGGCAGTCGTTGCGCACTACGTTGCGTTGGCAAAATAAACCACATAATAAGCTTATTTGGTATTGATATTTAAAGTTCGCAAACTTCGAGTGATGTGTATGTTTTTGGAAGTTTTAGTTCAAACTATGGTTTATATACAAGTAAAATATATTTTTGGCTCCTGTTTCATTGAGAACTGACTAGTCTCAATGGAATCGGTGCTAATAGATATAATTCATTTCGATAATCGAAAAGTCTTATCTACTTGATCTGACTCCTTATACGTTTGTCAACGTTGTGGTTAGGTGGCTTCAGCGTAAAGTATCCTGCGGTCATATTGCGCAAAGCACTGGTGGTTGTGTAATAACTTCAGTTATATTAATTTAAAGCTGAACATTACTGGATTTGTAATATTAATAATTGTAAGAAATGAATAATGATGCATAAAATCAAGCTATAAACTTACATTACTGGCGGAGGAAAGTACCTATAACGTGCGTGGTCTAAATTAAGCGGCTAAAAGAAATCAAAGAAAAATTAGCCCATTTCCTTCTTTAATTCTCGATACCGCCTTTACCTAATTTCGATCCAGAAATAAATCCCTACATCAGAACTTCCTATAAACAAAAAACTACAATCATCATACATCAAGCTATCTTCAAACCTAAATATTTATAAACTTATCCTCCTATTACGTGTCTATCTTGAATTCTCAGACATGAAAAAAGAAATACACGAGGAGGGTCGACGCACCCGTTTTGGCGGACGGCCAGCGATGCACTGCATGCAAACTCAAATGCTCAAACTGCATGGTGCAAGTCTAGCAGTAGACAATAAACATCAGACGTTATAAATTTGCGTCTTCTAATTTTGAATCTTAACTTTTTTATTAGGTGCGCCACAAGTAATTGAAACTTTCGGTTATGAAGTTTTGCTTAGGTTCTCAGAGTAATTTTTTTAGATAGATTAGGTTGTTATTTTATTCTCTACACATTGAATGTACCTACCTATTTAAATGGAAGAATATTTGTATCACGTCGATTTACTTTCAGTTTCAATGTATTGTTTGTTGCCTGTAACTTGTAACGGCTCTAGAATAAAATGGCTCATTTTATTATAGATTGATGTGCAGAACTATAATAAATTTGTATCTATGCTGAAAATTTATAAAAATAATCAATCATCCATCCTTGTGGTAGATATCTAATCGGCAAAATAGGTAAATCAATAAGCGATTGTGTATCCCAGAAATGCAGCTATTGTGTTCCAACTTGACATGACAGAATATCAATGATTCTGTTACTTATTTACCTAGCTCTTATTTCAACGTGTTATGTTTTACAATATAAGATATCTCAAATATCAATTGAAACCGATTCTATTAAAAAAAAAAAACGCGATAACATAAACTTAAACCTTCGTATTGCAATATTATGTCGTTTTGCTGTTAAAACATCGTGTAAATTCAAAGGTTTTATATGAATGTCGATGATAATAAGTAGGTACTTAAGAGTAGGGAACGACCAAAGAAACGAAGGATGGACTGTGTGAAAGAAGACCAGACTAGAAAGGGGGTGACTACCGAGATGCGCCAGCCCCAAAATAAGGGCAGTACCCAATAATTTTACTCTGAACATTAAATTAGCGAATGCAACAAACTTCTTCAACATGTTTACTTAAATTAATTATCCAATTAAGTAATAAATATAACGTGTAAATAAATAATAAATTTTAGTAAGTGCAATATTAATTTCGAATTTAATACTTGTTTTGACAGTTATTAATAGAAAATGGCGCCCGGAGCAGAGATGTAGAACATTTGGTTGAGTGTAACGTGATATCTATGACTCCATGTTGTTTATGGTTTTATATTGAACTTGTTCCTTTGCCGTTAAAATGAAAGGGAATAAGTGTTTTGTCAGCTGTTAGTCATATTTGGTTAATAAAAGCCCCTGAAGTTCAACCAAGTTACGTACAATTTTCAGTGAGAACCACCGTGAGTCGCTTCTAATTTCGATATCCCCGCAAGCCTTGTTCACGATTAATTGAATTAATTATCACTGATTATTCGACATAAAAGATAATAAGTAATCCTTTTTGCTACCGACGTAGGTGCTGAAATGTGATCGAAGATTCTGCAACAGATTCAGCACCCCTGTCAACGAGAATAGACTGCCTAAGCCCTTGTAGGAGAGAAATAAAGTGTCTACTAACATTTCCAGCAAGTTATTTATGTTAAAATAACTTTATACACAATGTTCTCCATATTTCATTAGTATTAGCATCTTATATTGAGTTATCGTTTGCTTAGAATAGCAGGAATAGCTAAACACTTCGTTATTTTTGAGGCATTTGTTTCTGATCCGAGTACAATAGTTAGATCATCCAAATTGTCTCTTCTCTTTGTTAGATTACCAAGATTAAAAATCAAGCAAATACCTGTAGAAATTTTTGTGTTCTCTGTCTTGTACTGGACAGACAAATAATCAACAGAGCAGAAGTTAAAAAAAAAAACCTTTAATCCAGCCCCTCTCACCCTCGTTCAATTGGGAGCACAATCTCTAGACAACACTTTCTTTCAAACATCGTTGTGGCCACGAAATGGAGGAGGTGATGTAGAGTTTGTTATAAACAACCACGTCGTCGAGTTAAAAAAGCTGCGACTCTGTACAATGTATAGGAATCAAAACTATAATACCCAAATAAAATAACTGAAAAAGTAATTTTGGCATGTGCTCGGTTCACTCCTTAGATCTAAGTTTCGCTGTCTCACTCATCATCTGCCTGGCCTTCACGCAACTTTGTTTGGGGTCCGCTTACCCTACCTAACCTGATGCCGCTGAATACCAACATTTCGCATGGAGCGACTGCCTGTCTGACCTCCAGAACGTAGTTCCTGGGTACTGGTTACCCGACTTTCGAGCTCCTGACTACTCTTAACGACTGTCAAATAACTACGAATGACAGCCGGGAGCAAAGGCTTATCGTGCTTTCTGAGGCACGGAGGGGTCTCGGTATATAATGGATGGTCACCCATCCACGGACCGACGTAGGCAACCGTTGCTTAACCTTGGAGATCGACCCGTTAGGCTGTTCTTACTTAGCCATGAGCCTCTGTCTCACTATAACAGTATAATAAAACTAACAAGTGGACTCCTCGCTCCTTACGAGCTTCACTACAGAATAATAGCTAACGATGCTTGTGAAGTATTTATATGCAGTGCAAGTCGTAAAAGTCTGAAATATTAACGAACCGCACATTTTACGACGAATTTTCATTGATGTATTCTATTTTGTGCGAGTTTAAGAACGATTTTTGCGGTAAACACCGGTTTTTTAGCATTTTGATGTTGTTACTTCTCCCTGTTTTGTGAAAACATTTTCAAAACTAGGCGTATTTTATTATACTTTAGTTTTTAGGGTTTCGTATTCAACAAGTTTTTTTCTTTATAGTTTCGACATGTTCGTTCGTCTGTTTGTCTGCCTGTCCGCGGCTTAGCTCAGAGACTTAGTAGGTACTAGAAAGCTGTAATTTGGCACGGGTATACATAATTATTATTCAAACCGACAAAGTGGTAAAATAAAATGTTTTTTTAAACCTCCTCTTCACGTAAAGTGGATGTGTTTATTATTCTCGTCTATCTCATGGTGTGGGGTGTCGATGAATAGGCCGCGGTTTAAAAATATTGCGAGTGTTTGAAAACCATTTTTCGATTTAGGGATCCGTTGGCGAAATATTAAGTACAAAGCTAACTTTGTTCTTGGGATAAATTCATCCCAACTACGGAACCCTTCATTGTGCGTGGTCCGACACGCACTTGACCGGTTTTTCCATTATGATTTTGGTTAGGTAAGTTTACTGGCATTCGCTTATTTCACAGTCAAAACATTCGATAAATGTAGAGATATATTTTAATGCAAAAATTCTACCAAATTTTGTCGTGTTCAAAACTTATGTCAATTTTAGGTCATGTGTTTTACACATAACCTAAAATTCTTGTCATCAAATCATTTATTTACCTCATCTCCTTACCCTCAAAGAGGCTGATTAGTCATAAGTTTCAGTTTTATACTACGATATTTATGTTATATACCTGACCTTGGACCAATTGCAGCTGTACGTGTGTATGTATTATCATAATACAGTGTTCTTGGCAGTCGTTGTGATTTAGATCTTACGATCTGTCGTTGGCACTTCGTCGCGACGAGAGCACTTTTCGCTCTGGGTTTTGTTTTATAATTGTTTTGGTGTCTGCAAAGTCAAAGAAAATACCCTACTAAGAACTGACAACTTGACATAACATCACACGTTGTGTCCCTGAAGAGTTGGGCAGACGTGCATCTATAGTACACCCACATTTCGCGAGTTATGTTGTATATGAATATTTGTGTGCAGTTATGCGCATGACTACAGATATTCAGCTTAAATTGAAGCCACTTTTTTAGTGTTCCGAAACCATGTGGCATCGGATTTTATTAAAAAGCGTATTGCTTTAAATGATGAAATAGAAGTATTTACATACTCCTAATTAGGAGTCGATTTTACATAATTTATGTATGTATTCTTTGTTCTTATTTCGAAGGCCAATGCGTTGTAATTAAGTAAATAATTGATTGAAGTCTGGCACACTAAAAGTGAGTGGTGTTTATTTAGCAGCCATTGCCAAAGTCTCCGGAAAGTGGCGACGACATATTGAATTAATGTAGTATATTTAAGAACTTCAAATAAACTGCTTTTTTAAAAGGATTTTAATTTGTAATGACGTTTTTGTAATTTTTAGCTACGGGTAATTTCCCAAGAACTAAAAAAACTACAAACGTTCAGCAGATATTCTCATCTAACTGAATCTGTCGTCTCTTTATACAGTTTTGTCTTTCACATTTTTCTCCGGGCCCTGAAATTATGAACTTCGTAAAACCCGGACTAAATTGTTAATAGATTTATTCTGAATTAAAATGAAATGTACATAAATAATGACAACCCATTTTTATGTCCACGCAATTACTGCCCATTCCAAGGTTGCCTTTGGAAGAGATCGCAGAAAGTGATATGGCCGTCCATTGTATATTTTGGAGTGTTAAATTAATAATTTCGCAGTTTTTTCTGTTGTACAATAAAGTATATACAGGGTTATTTGTAATACGTCGGAAATCCATTAAGGAGATTTAGGGGAGGTCATTTGCAACCAAATGACCCCTTATATATTTTTTTTAAACGTTGCCCCACTACGAATTTCTCCTGCATTGTGGGTACGTTTACAAACATTTAAACTCACATACACAAACAGCCAGACCCGAAAATACTATTTGTAGATTATACAAATATTTGTTCCGTGCGGGAATCGAACCCGCGACACGCAGTGCAGCAGTCAATCGCTTAACCACTGCGCCAACCGTGCTGTCAACTAGACAACTGGTATCTTATTGTATCTCATTGGATAGCTGAGAAGTTGTACATATTTTTAGAATGTTCTGTCGTAAAGTATATCCATGTTTTTTTTTTGCAGAAATCAACCATTTTAGTCAAATAACCTGCTCAAAATTATGAAAATTGTGTGTTCTGATTTAAAAAATATTAAAGATAATTCTCATTTTATGGTTGATGTATTGAAGTAGAAGTAGATAATAATAATTAAAAATCATGCATTGTAAGTACTCTTTTTTATTATAAACTATAAAGTTGTATTCCGCCAAAAAAATATGAAAAGTCAAATTACTCGGAAATGGTTGACATTTGCATTGAAATCATAAAGAGTAATTTGGTTGCAAATGACACCCCTACATCGCCTTAATCGATTACCGACATATTAACAATAACCCTGTAAATTCCTTAATAATATATTATATCCTAACTTAACTAAAACTATTAACAAACGCAATTGGTACACACTCATAATATCAATGTTCTCTTGTTTCTACGGCGACAAATACAGGGCCAAATTAAATTAGCTAGCGAAACTCCGCAGACGTGATGAGTTTAAACACGATAAAACCAAAAGTATATTAATTTGATCGTTTTCTTTGTGGGGTCACCGACCGCAGTCACTTCAAAAATCTGTGTTTTTTTTGTGTAAACTTCACAGACGTGATGGGTTTCGTTTTCTAAACATAATAAAACAAAACAAAACGTTTTTTCAACTCAAACTTCACGTAACAGAACTACCAGCTCTAAAGAAAATCAAATATTTTTCAATTTTATTTTATTTTAGCCTGTTAAGATTTCGACACCCATCACGTCTGCCGAATTTCGCTAGCTAATTTAATTTGACCCTGTATACTCATTGTCTAGATGCATCGCTACCAAGGTTTCTTGAAAAACAATTGCACATTAGTAGTCACTGCCATTCAAAAGCTATAAATCAGTGCTAACTCTATTGAAGGCTGATTCACAATAATGGCAATCGGAAGTTACTGGTTCCGCGGATATTCTATTGTCTCAGTTGTTAGGTTGGTGCGATATGTATCGTGGAGTATTTATTCGCGTGAAGTGCAGGAAACCTACATAGGCTAATAAGTACACTTTAATGTTATGTGGCGCTGATGGCTAAGCACCCTTACAAGTTGGCCGGTTCATTTACGGCTCTTACAAACAGGCGCTACATGCGACGCGAGTCGCACGCGTCACAAAGGCACCGCGTGTCGCGCGACTAGCGGTGCCTTAGTGTCGCGCGCGATTTGTTCTTTAGTTTAAAACTTACAAAGTATGTAGGTACTTGCAACGTTTTTGCACAATTTGCGTCGAATTCATTGCAGATTTAATATCGGAGGCATAAGAAATAAATGTTTTTTCCTGTGAAAATCCTCATGGATTTCCCGGGTGAGTGGAAGGGTCTGTTAGATTCTTACAGACTAAAACCACACGGTGTTCTTCGCACCACCTCTCTCCTATCCCCTCCTCTCGGCGCGGGCGGCGGCGGGGAGCGAAAGCGCTAACGCATTTATCCCGTCACACAGTATTTCACGTACACACGGCTACACATCAAGCTATATATTGCAAGTTTACACTGACCTCTCATTGTAAGTAAATCCTATACAATGCGAGATCAGCTTATACTGGAAATGTATAGCTTGATCTGTAGCCGTGCGTACAACGTGCTAGGTGGACAAAAGTCTGTTTTCATTTTATGAATAAATAACTGTAGGTAATTCAATTAAAACACAAAAAAACATGCTGTAACTATAGAACTTAAGCATTTTAATAGTAATTAAAACATAATAATATATACATAATTAAATTTAAAAAATACATTTAAACTAATCCTCGTCTTCCGAATCATCAGATGAATCAGTTATTAGTTATTACATAGTCCGCTTCATTTTGAGAAAGATTGTGTAGAGGTCGAGGCTCTACAGTGGCAGCTGTGATTAATTGTAACACCTCTGCACACAGTATGCCACCCTTTTTTTTTGTACTTCCCGGAGGCTATTGATCAGAGGATCAGATGTTATAATTAACATGGATAATAAGTCTCCATTCGTTGCTATTCTTGGTATTATGTTCCCGGAACCTACGACAATCTTTGTTTCTGGCTTCCTGAGCTTCTTCAGAAAGCTGTCCAATTGGCACCATTGCACTTTTAATTACCTCTGTACTTTGAATCAATCATTTGTGCACACTAGCAGGCATATAATACCATGAATACAGACTGAGATAATGTCTTATGATTTCAAGGCAAAATGTATTGAATTCAACTAAATTAATTTCAAAACCAGAAGACAATGACCTTAATAATACATCAAATTTCTTGATGAGCGTTATATCCAATCCTGTGATCTGAGCGCTTAATTCCGGGTTTCCAAAAAACGACGAGCTGTGTTGGCATCATTAGTTGAACCAAATCCTGGCTTTGGTGTTTCCACAATGAGTCCCATTTCAGTCCTGAACTGTTGTTTTATGTTGTCTAATCGCTGTTTTACACCGGACTTCTCTTCTTCAAACCTAGCTTGCCATTTTTTAATTTCCAGCGTATAACTTATGTGTAAAAAGCACTCAAAACACCTATTCCAAGCATGAAGTGTTGACAAACCGAATCCAAAATGGTTTTGGTTGCTGTTAAATGGCCTTTAAAGTTAAATTTCGATGAAACAAAAACATAAAGACTAGCATTCCGGTCATATTTTTCGTGTTTGAGCCATTCTTCGAAAAAGTCCATTTTACTGATCGTGTGTATGTGCTGCTCTGTTAGAAAAAAAATAAAAAAAATAGTTAGACTCGAATGTGTAGAATAAAATGTACATTTCTATAAATGGGACTAATGCTACTACAATATGTCAAAAATCTAGCGAGTGTACACGTGTGTCATCATCAAGCTATAAATTTCCAGTTTACGCTGACCTCTCATTGTAACATAAACCTATACGATGCGAGATCAGCTTATACTGGATTTGTATAGCTTGATCTGTAGCCGTGTGTACAAGTACTTGCCGGACTTTGAAAGTTAAAGAAAAAAATACAAATATTCCGCATACAATTGAAACGGTTCTATATTTTAAAATAACTATAACGGAGCTTAAAATAAAATACACACCTTGAAAATTTAGATCCATTACTAAAACTTTCACAAAATTACGCACTGCCACAATGAGATGTTGTCGAAAGTGTCGCTAAAATGCAACTACCCGAACTTGCAATTGCACAATTAACTCATTACTTCATTAGTTAAACTTTGACCACATATGACTCATCGCTGTGCAATGTTAGGGGTAAGCAATTATTAGAATCAGAGGTTTGGAGACTTTGGAGGTATGGTTATTGTCGGGTAATTAACGGTTTCTGATAATCTAATAATGACTTTTGTCGACTTGGCATGTTCTACGTGAAATACTGTGCGTCATCCTCACAAATATTATATTTAAGTACACGACTATTAACTACTCTACAAACAACGTCGTCCGTCTCTAACGTTCTGTTATTTAAAGCTTAACATTTCAGTAAAAAAGAAAAAAAAGAAAGAGAAATTAACTGCACCATCAACATTTTCTCCCGTATATTTGGAACTGTCTGCCCTTTCATAAATCAATTTTATCCTCGAACCGCGCTCATACTGTATCAAACATTTCATAGCGTACTATAATTAAACTTATGACTTCCCCGAAAAGCACGTATTTTCTAACAACCCACAGGTCAGTTGCCGCGGACTTCTTGCGATAGACTGACGTTACAGGACTCTTGACAAGCGCTCGAGTACAATACGGTTATTCGATTTTTGAAATTTCTAAATTTTTGAACGCAGCCATATTTATAGCGCGGTCTAAGTGCTAGTTTTGGCGCGGTTTACGGTTTTTGTATTGGCTATGGTGGTAAATGATGAAAAAATGTGCTACAGTGCTTTGTTTATGTTGTGAATTTAGCAATGTTTGTTTAGATTTGCGTACAAATTGATCTGAAAAGTGCGAAACATTCAAATCTTATTTGGATTTGACCAACATTTATGCAGCATACATTTTAAAATGGAGCAATCACTTCGAGGATCCCAAAAGAGTACGAGAATTCAAATAGGTACCTACTTATAACAAGCGCCTTCTTTGTTCTAAATAAAGACCATGTAAAAAAACGAATTCGCTTTAACCGCACTCATCCAGAAATGCTATTTTAAAGTCACTAATAAATGGCGCGTGAGGAGAAAACGTTCAAAATCCCGAGAAATCTGGAGACGACTATCGAGTCAATTGAGCAACGTATGATTGCTAACGGTATATTGTACGAAACGTAATTTAATAGGTCCTTGATTTTAATTAATAAAATGTAAATTCAAAAGTGGATAAAATAAAATATAATAATTATTATGTAATTCGAAATTAAAGATTTTGAACGGAAAAAGCTTTTGAAAATGGAAAGCATGTCTTTTCGTCTGCGCGCGAAAGTATGGCCCCCATATAATGACCTCCTTCGACCAATAAAATTAAATACAATGGGAGGTCTAACTATAATGGTGAATATTCTCTTTGACGTTTACACGGAATGAATCCATTATATTTATTTATTCTTGTTTTGAGCCAATTGCATGGCTAAGGTAGTTTGCAACGGACGTGCTTAACTATGGTTTAATTTCTAAGATTTTCTGGAGATCAAAGAATACTAATATTAGTTGTTCAGTCTAGTTTTATACGAAGTCAGTTTACACCTTAGCGTTTTTTAATATATGTACAGCAAGCCACTAATTCTAACAAAAATGGACTCTCACGAACTTCGAGCAGACTCTGATGATAATTAATGTAATCAATTAACAGTTTTATGACCAGAATCTATGGTTTACGCCGTTACCAAGTACGAAGACCCAAATTCCTAAATGCAATATCACGAAACTCGAGTATTTTATCTAGCTAGAACCCATTTAGTTGATTGGGCAAGGCCAATCAACTAAGCCTTATCTTCATGGAATCCACTATGCTTTCTCAAAACTGTACTCATCATACTTAAGCGGTCTAATCTTAAGTATTCCTTGGTGGTGATCAGGATTTCCGACGATGGCTGAGCATCAACACAGTTTTACGTGAAATTACGTAGGTACTTCAAAAATCTAATCTGACCTTAGCCTTTTCCCTTTTCCCAATTATGTTGGGGTCGGCTTCCAGTCTAACCGGATGCAGCTGAATATCAGTATTTTACATGGAACGACTGCCTATTTGACCGCTACAACCCAGTTACTGGGTAACAGGATAGTCTTACAACTCCTTGGTACGACTGTCTTGATACGTGTCTCTTCCTCCCTTTTCAGCCCGTGATAATAACTTGAACTTGTCCAGTCTTGACTGATAATATGAGACAGTACATTAAATTATCTATTGTTATATTATTCCCGGGAGTCACACATGCAGATATAACGTTAGTCACGCCATCCAGAAAGCCTGAATTCGCTTCGTCTTCCTTCTTCTTTTAGTGCCTCTCCAATTATTTAAGGTTGGCCATCTTCTCCAAATATTTATCCTTGTCCTCTGCTACTGATTTCGCGAAGGCGTCTTTTTGAACGAAAACCGACTAGTTTTCGCTGAAAACATTGGTCATCGTAGAGTATTTACAAATAGGCGAACGGATAGGATTATCGGCGTCCACTGGGTGACTATTTCAGTCGTTTCCTCATTATCTAAGAGTTGGACGCTGCCCAAATGAGGTTGCATCACGGCGACGTAATAATGTTTATTGTTATATTTTGTTGATTCTGATACATTGCATTAATTGTGTGGAACAAAGTCGTGGCGGATTGTTTATATTCATGCAAAGTCAAATAGCGCTTGCAGCACCCTCTCCATGGAAACATAATCATTTTAACACGTGACATCTTCCTTTTTCGAAAAGCATTTAACGTTCTAGTCCTGTGTCAGTTGCTAGTCTGAAACTAGAAAGTTTGATATATGGGGTTAACCTTAGGATATCGGTATATCCAGATTTTTTTCGGGGAGATGCTATTGCTCATGATAGCTTTCGTGGTTTTCAATAACAAAATTACCTTACAAAAAATGTAGCCCGTACTTCAAGTTGATTCACTAACGATTTGGCTAAAGGCCCCCTTTGTATCAGATTTTCAATTTTTCGCCAATTATTAGTTTGACACAAATATTGGCTGGTTTTCGTTACTTCCTTGCTGCATCAAAGCTTGCAGCGGACAGTTGGAAGCTTCCCAAATAGTGTTCCATTCTGATGCAATCATACTTTTCTTTTTATTGGGTTTTCTTTAAATGCTATAGCTATAGAAGTCTGAATAGCAACTTTAGAAAAATACAAAAAACAGCCCGTCCCTTCATCACTTGCCAGTGTTTTTATTTTAAAAGAATTAGGTCTAAATCTTTGGACTTAAAGCTCCTTCAACCAATCAAATCTTCCTAGCCTTTTCACAAGTATGTTGGGGTCGGCTTCCAATCTATCCGGATGCAGCCGAATATCAGTATTTTACATGGAGCGACTGCCCATCTGACCACCACTAACCTGTTACGGGGTATCACGATCTCCGTTGGCAAAACTGGCTGTCAGACTTTTGGGCCTCTGGCTACCCGTAACGACTGTCAAAGATCTACGAATGACATCTGGACCAACGGCTTAGCGTGCTTTTCGAGGCACCGCGGGGTCTCCATATGGATGACCACCCATCCACGTACCGACCGCGGCAAGTGTAGCTTAACCTTCGATCGACTAGTGTCTTGTTTCTTAGTAAAAAAACTTCGATGTTTTCTTCCGTATATGTGTTTTGTCACAATATCGCAAGAAACTACTGGTTTAACCTAAACTTCCCACTTCTGTTGAAGTCTTAATTTTACACACATTCCCTTTAGTTCAACACGCCCATAACTTCTTAATTTACAATCTCTCTATGACTCATAGACCAAACACATTTTTAATAAAATCCATCTGTTTACTCTATACATTTCTTTCACGATTTCAACATGATTTTCATTAGTAACCATCATCAGTTAGCCACATCAAATAATGTTGGATCTCTTTGCGTCTTCATAAAGATCTTTGTGACTCACTGCAGCGGATCTAAATATATTTTCATTCGCCCTTTTACTTTTTGGAATTATTCTACATCTGTCATGTTGGATGTTGTATGTTCTATCTAATTCCATGAATCGGCAAACTATTAAGCTAAATTAATCCTTATAGCAGAAAATGAGATAAGTACCTATCTACCAGACGTTTTTTTATGATTAAATGCCATAATGAGTCATTGTCCCACGAATATTCAAAGACATTACTTTAGGACGTTCCTAAAAGTATTTTTGTCGCTCCAATACGCCTTAAAGTGACAGAAACAGCATTAGAATTAACGGCGACTTAAAGTTTAGTTCCATTTGAGTATTTGGTCGTAACTTTCGGTCTATTTGACGATATATTAGCAGAGAAGCAGCTTATTACATCTAAAGAAATTCATAGCGTCGTTTTCAACTCGGTAAAATGCTTTATATGCAACTGCAGCCTAGGTACGGCTATTGCGCCTGGCATCCGTTTTGCAAATTCGTCGCGCGGCGTGACAGATAAAATATTACACCTAGTGATGAATAAATATTTCGCGTATCTTTTGTAAATACCACTTAATTAAAGCTTCACGCGAGCACAATAATTTTGTCAAGCTTTTGTTGAATTAAAATGATAAAAAAAAATACTTTCAATACTTTTGCAAGAAAATCCAAATTTTATCGAATCGAAAACGTATCGATACCCCTCTTTAATGTAACTGCACACCAAAAGGGAAAACCTTCTACAGAAATCGTAATAATCTGTTCAGTAGTCAGTACCAAAATAAAATCATCGCTGCATTTCTCGAGATGTGCATCTATAGTTTTTTTTTTGCGTCTAATTTCGTCGACGGCACAAGCCAGTATGCGCGCGCACGGGCCAACGCGCGCTTCTAAACTTTCGATTTAATTCATAGATTATAACTTCGGCCATCTTGGTAAATATTTTTTTAAGAATAACCGTACTTTTTGTAAATAAACGCTTTTGTTAATAACTGATTTTGGGGTTATTGTACTAATTTTGGTGTCTAATTCTGTTTTTTTTATTCTAAGAGCCTCTAAGGGTCCTGTGTCGGTCAGAAATACGTGACGAAGTGAGCTTAGTGGTCTTTACGTAGAAACTATAAGTGATATAAATACTTTTTTAAAGACAGTGTGTTAAAGTGTTTGTGCCGTATGATAACTGTAGAAAAAAATGGGGAAAAAGAAGAAAAATAGCGGGAAGAAAGGAGGAAATCGATTCTTCAGGTGGATGAGAAGGTAATGTTCATTTAAAACCCGCATCTTGTGTGATTAACGGTGATCAATACACTCAATTAACAAAGAGATATGTCTGTTTTCTTTTATTAACTTACAAATGGTATCCATGTTGTCTAATTTTGGCGCACTTTTGACGCCCATTGACAACTATATAGTACATACTAATTCCATGACATCAACACATTCAGCACTGTAAGAAGCATGGAATTAGTATGTAGGTACTGTAAGCGACTGTGAGAAATAATGAATGCTGAAATATGACCCTTTGTGACTAACAAGCGATTGATGGATGACAATCATTCCTATGCATGAAAAATCTTTGATGGATCCTGGCCAATGCGCTAAACTATACTTCTGGTGAACAAAAGTGCTCTGCATACTATTGTTTACTGGACTTCTTCATCAAACGTTGATTTCTTAGTACCTAGGTAGTATTATTTATTCAATAAGTAAATTGGCACTCAAAATTCAGAGCCTCCCAAAAGTTAGTATGGTTTAACTTATATTTTTAGTCCGTGATTTTAGCTTGTAATCAGTAGTAGAAGTATTAGGAAAAGCTAAACTTGAACCACCAAACTAAGAGTGGCTTATTATCTGCACACATCAAAATACTAAACATTTGCTTTAATCCCAATGATTTAAATCGCTAGATTTGCCTTCACCGTACGCTAAAACAACAACAACAAGGCATTGACCTTTTCTGCACCAATACAAGCGCACTAAGGAAACTCCTAGCAAAGCCATTTTTTGTACAAGAGGCACCTGCCTGCACTTGAACCGTTTATTGTCTGAATTGGCTTAAAATTTGAACAAATTGACTTAAGGGGGACTAGGTACATGACCTAAACGCAAGTTTTACAATGCCTAAAAGTATATGATCCATTGCAGTAAACAAAATAAGAAAAATATATGATATTCTTCAGGATATATGCTAGTTAGATAGTGTGTTGAAAACATAATACAACTAATTTGGTGCGATAGAAAAAAGTCACGAATATGTCTCTAAAAAATATTTTAAAAAAAAACCATACTAACATAGGCATGCAATCATTCTGTTATTTTTCTCAGATTTTTCTTCATGCAACATTTTAACGTGATAGTGTTTTCATTTTTTTATCCAATCAATAGATTTTTTGTAAATAGAGAATTGCTTCATATTATGCAATAAATAACCAGCTTTGTGTCATCGCGCTTCACTTTCTTTTCTATGCAAACTGACAGTGGCCGCGTTTTGAGCCCGTGTTGTCAGCCCCTTATGATACAACTTCGAGGGAATAACTAAGTAGAAAAGAGTAGAAAGAATTTATTTGCTTGTAATGTTGGTATACAGATACGAGATAAGATGTAACTTAGGCTATGAGGGAGTAATCATTTTGTATTTATCTGTGGGGGTTGTAATTAGCAATTTAGTTATATATTATTGTTATTACAATGTTATTAGTCTATAAGCATTCTGAAAAAAAAAATTGTTTCCATACTGAGAAGAGTCAACTCACACATTATTAGACAGCGGTTCTATAACAACCAAGTTAAGTCACTACGTCATTGTGTGTCAGAGGTGTTAAAACGAAACAGAAACGCGACTATTATTTCACGCGGTAGGGCGAATCTATCGATTTAAATCTTTGTTTAATTCCATGTCCATCTTTAGAAGAATATCCAGCACACGGTGATAGGTTGGGTTGGTCCGTTCTAAGAAAGCGGCGCGTACGATATATTTGTATTGATATTAACTATTGCAACACACAGGAACCGACCGACTCTTATCTGTAAGTTGTGTGATAATAACGGCAACAAACCATTGAACTTTAAGCTTTTGTACGACATAACTTACATAATTACTAAGATAGGCTGTACAGGGTTACTTGTAATTCGACGTATATCCGTCAGGAGCTGATAGGGGGGCCAAAATGCCACAAATTGAACCCTCCATAAGTATGGCCGAAATTCAATAGTTTTCGAGATATTTGAATTTTAAGGGTTTTTTGATATTAACCCAAAGTTAGGGATTGCAGGCCTGATGGTATGATGTATTATGTAGTCTAGTAGGTGGACGCGGGGTTTCTAAGCGTGGGGCCCTGCAGGGTTCAATCGTCGGGCCAGGATCGAGTAGTGATACTGGTCTTAGTACCAACCTGGATTTTTGCCCGCATAGTGGCCATAGACTCTCTTCGACATAGACTCACGCACACATAGTACTCACAGTGATAGTGGACATACTACTCGAAATGTGAAAGTAAGTACTATAAATAAATTATTTTAGTCAACTAATAAAAGATTCTTGATCAAAGACTTGATCAGGCATAAGTTACATAACAACAGAGCGTTAATTCCAGAAATATTTCTCATAAACGCCAAAAACGAGCAATAAAAATTCAAAACACCCCAGTAAATAACTTCAGATTCACTAGAAATAGCAGATTTTCAGTGCACCAAAATTGTTAACTGCACTTTCGTGGCTACCTTCCAAGTAGGAATCAGTTTTAGCTGAATTTACGACAGCGTTTCCTAGTTTCAGCAATTTTCAGCAGTCTGACCTAATTTAAAATAAGTATAAAAACTGTTTCATGATAATATGGCTTCTGCATATATTTAATCTCGATGGCAACTTTATTGAATGTTTTATTGTAGTGCCAAAAATACTAATTTATGAATGACCGACTTTTGCTTAAAGTGCATAAAGAGTCTCATACTTCGAGTATTATAAAGCGTTTATTTCAGGACACTGAACTCAGGATTCTAATTCGCTGCCAGGGTTGCGGGAAAGTCCGAAAGAGTTACCGTGGCTCCTGGCACAGGCAACTGAAGGAACAGGGGTGTGTTTTAGTCAGTAAGAGTCTGACACGCCCTCCCGCTCTGCCCAGAGCGGGAGAAGTTATTTGATGATTTCCCAACCTCAAAAAAAAAAAGGATTCTAATTCGGAAGGAAGCTAATCGTGTCCGGCAGGATTTTTTTTAAATTTTGACCGGCTATTTACTTTCCTAACCTATCCTACTTTACCCTTAATAATTAGGATTCCTTACCCACTCGAAGTCACACTTACGACTGCCATGTAGCGTTGCTGTGATTCTTTCAAAGAATACCTCTGTTAGTTGTAACTTTTATTATGGGAATTTATTAGCAATGCTCTTTCCAAATATGCTGAGTTGGTTTACGTCAATAGTGCATCGGGTTTGAATTCACGAGCTCTTGCTCGTTACCCCGCTGCTTCAATGTCTTTGTCACTAAGATCACCAGTCCACCGGGTGTTGGCATCACTTTCCATCAGGTACTTTTCATAGACTTATTAGCAGGCCTGGGGCCGTACCATGACGTGTTAACGCCATCATGATTCCGTTGCGAAAAAGAGATAGTGCTATCGGTCATGTATCGCTCCGTCTCTCTTTCACGCTGGAACAATGATGGAATTAATACGTCATAGTACGGCCCCTGGGTTCTGCACCCTAATTGAGTAACACACTATCATTCAGAATCTGAATCGTTTTGAGAGATATTGCTAATCCATTGCTTCATTTATGTACGATTTTGTCTGCTCAGCAACGTAAATCACGCAATGAATGTTGTTGAACTGTCACAATGAAAGCCATTCCTACTGTTAGTTCATTACGCAACTACGGCAACTACCCCGCTGGTTTGAAGGCAAAAAATTTCGGCTGAATTGATATTCATGCTCTAGGAGTTTAAAAGTTTTAACCCGGAAAGGCTCAAATCTCAAATCATTTATTGCAATCCATAATGTACAATTAGGTGGTAGATACAAGAAAAATTATAGAAACAATTATGGACCCTGTCGGGCACAGCAATTTTTTAAATAAGTAGAGAGAGGAAGAGCGCTTTATTTATTTTCTTTGTTCTTAAGTTAGAATTATTTTATATCCTATATTACCTATGTATTTATATTTCTATTCATTCATTATTCTATTAATATTATATATGCAGGTATATCTATTCATTTATCATTTATTTAATTATATTCAATATTGCTTTACTCGCTTATTTTTTTTTTTTTTTTTTGTTATTAATGTAGTATATTTATTAGGTTTTCTTTAACAATCGACGTAGCCACAGTCTAAGCTTTGTATCTAATAAGCAATAACTAGCAGAATCCAATTACGGATTTTTAAATAGGTTCCCAGCGATTATGTTCAAAATCTTGATCATGTGGGCGACCAGCCTCATTGTGGGTCAGGTTGCTAAACCGACCGATTAAACTACCCACGCGGCTTCTAGACGCCATGTTTTGGTAAGTAAGGACATTGACCACAGTGGTAAATTGTCCTTTTATTTGAAAACATTTTTGACGCTAGATGGCGTTTCGTCAACTGTGGCTAACAATAATTTAAACGTTATGTAAAATTGGTAAAATAGGTTAGCTTTATTCATTTAGACTCATAACAATGACTCAATGCATTTCTTGCGACTGTAAAAACAAAGGCTCATTTTATTTTCTAAAGATCATTAAAATATCTTCATCTTTCGGAAAGCCCTTAAAAGTAAAATACGAAAAACTCATTCATTTCATTTATTTATTTATTAACATTTCACATTGTGTTAGAACATAACATAATATTATCAGGGTTGCATGCAGACAAAATTAAAATAGATACCTACATCAAAAACTAATCGTCGAATCAAATACGTCAAAAATTCGCCATCTTGCTTCCCTTTTATGTTTGTTAATCTGTGGTCCTAAGTGCCAATTTGTAGTGCGCAATGACTAAAGACTAAGAGTCATTGGTAGTGCGTAGTCGAGAAGTCAAAAGGTTACGAATGCGGTGGGCATTACTGATATTGCTGTTAACCCGTCAACTAAGCTCAATGCTTTTATTAGCAGTTGAATGTATCTGTTTTAGAATATGCATGTACTATGGAGCGCGCGTAATTAAAATGCGAACAACACTAAGACACAGTCTTATGAACTTAGGCATCCTAACGACTAATGAATTGAAACCTAGCTTTTGTCCACGGCTTCGCCCGCTCGGTGGTCCGAAATTAAACGGGAACGTACTAAAGGGATAAACATATACATAGCCTGTTAAAATCATAACCCTTCTTTGGTTTGGCCGTAGTTTTAAGTTGTAAGGAAGGAAAACCCTGGTTCCAAAGGGTATTATGCCCTCTTACAGCAAAATGAATATATGAGTTTCCAAAACCCACAGATTCAACCCAGAATTACACTTAGCAGTAGAAACAATAAAGTTACCTATACGCCCAAACACCCGCCTTCTTTAAAATTGTAATTAGAAGACCTTTTTATTCAGTTGCTCAGGTTTTATAAACGAGAAACCGACGGTAGATGACTAAACGTCAAGTTACTGTTAACAGTTAACCAAGCCATGCCCGTCGCGAAGAGTCCACGACCCATAATTTCTAGGTGATGTAGACCTCAACAAATAACATACCACCGACATATATTATTTTCTCCGCTTCCTTGGTTAAAAACTTAGCAATTTGCCGCTTCACTAAGCGACGACGACGTTTAGCGGTCGGAAAATTGTTACGTTTGATTAATGAGTGCTTTGACTTTTAAATTATTAATCATTGCGATCTACTTTGATATGTGTTCCCACGAATATCGTGTTCCCTATTCAGCTGATCTATTCTGTAAAAGTCTCACCGTAAGAAGTACGGCTTAGGGTGCTGTGAAAGATATGCGGAGGCCCATGGGCTCAGATACAATGTAAAGCAAAGGTCTTTAAGGCAGCCACTAAAAACTACCCAATTGTACCACAGTTGAAGCTTTGCTGAAATCCCGTAAAACAAGTCACATCTTTCAAGTATCTGGGCCACTGGGTGTCCAAAGACTTTAAAGACAACCTGGACATTGAGCGTGAGCGCAGAGAGTGGGCTGTCCGCTGCATTAAGTTGGCTCGCAGATTTGCGACATGCTCGACTGACGTAAAGGCCGCGCTGTTTAGAGCGTATTGTCAGTCGTTTTACACGTGCAGTCTGTGGGTCAACTATACGCGGAGGGCATACAGCGCTCTGCGCGTCCAATATAATAATGCATTCAGTGTTGATGGGGTTGCCGCGCTACTGTAGTGCTTCCAGCATGTTCGCGGAGACGGCAATTGATGGTTTTTATGCAATAATAAGCAGGCGATGTGCCTCCATCATGCACCGGGTACGCGTCAGCCCCAACAGCATTCTGAAAACCATAGCGGACACGTGGGATAGCCCCATACTGGGACATTGGATATGCCTACAATCATGTCAGTGGGGCGTAGGTACCTAATTATGTAGATAGTTTTTCTGGGTAGCTATAAATACTAACACTAGTTCTAAGTTTTTTGTATACTAACCAATCAATGGAATCTGTTTGAAATATATTTTTTTTATTTATTTCTTATTATTAGTGTCAATTCTGTGGAATGACAGCTCGCATCAAGCACACTTCATCTAAGTTTTCACGGTACGATTTTTATAGAAAAGACCGGCTGGTATCGTGAATAGCGATGAAGGGATTTTTTTTCTAGAGGACGAGCAAAATTAATCTTTGTCATCCTGTTTGTTAATACATAACTCTGCGATCACAAATCTCTGTCGAGCGAGCCTGTTGACTATGACCACTTTTCTTTAATCGTTAACTGTAGTGGTTTTTGGGAAATTAACTACAATATTTTTGCCCACGGCTTCGCTCGCGTGGGGTCGGATGTTATCCCACGGGAACGTCCCAACTACCAGGCTAAAAAGGCTATGACCTAACCCAGGTGTTAGTCTATCCGTGTGCCAAATTTCAACCTAGGCGTGAAAATGGAACAGACTACTATCACTGCATATTTATAATGTTAATATAGTATAAAAATAACTTCAAATAAGAAGCGATTTACCTAATATAATTACACGCAGTAAAAATGAAATTGTGATACTTACCCAAATTTAGATTACCTAAAACAGCAAGTCATTTCTTTTAAACAGTATCCGCTTTTATAACAAGTTGCCAAAGTCGGTTACAGAAGTTGGCGATGGGAAGTTCAAAACCCACATCAAACGTATCGTTATCAAAAAACCATAATATATTATAAGATTAAATACCACATTGAAGAACGCTCGAACTAACTATGGTAAAAAATCTATTTTGGTTGAAGGAGGCAAACTATTGAACAGCCGTGTGTTCAATAATTTGCCGGAAGATATAAAAAAATGTGACAATGTAAATACATTCAAACGTAGGATACGAAACGTAGATTAAGGCAATACATCGCAACCTTTGAAAAAACATTATACAGAATATGCCAATACAATGTTTCCAACACCCTAGAGGTAACTAATCTTAATAGTAATCATTATAATCGCTTAATTATCTCATTATAAGCGAACTGTTATTTAGGTTCTTATGAGAAATAAAGTTCTTTAAACCCAAGACAAGGAAGTTTGGCAATAATTCCTTCTGCACATGTGGCTTCCCTGGTACCTCATTAAGGGCATCACTATGTAAATGTCTATTAACTGCTCCCAAATTACGATGTTTATTTTTATTTTTTTACATAAGTAGGTACTTCTTTGACCTAATCCAGATCGTATTTTGTGAATGTGAGAATGTTGTAGGCCTAACTTGTGAACTTAAGATGTGTAGACCATTTTCTATCTTGTTAAGTACCAGGTACCAGTTGACAGGGCTGCACTGTCCTCCCATACCTATAAACACTGTAATTTGAAAACATCGTAAGAGCCAATTATTTTTACCAATTGGAACCGTGCACCTAGCTTCTGACGTTTCATAAGCGCCAATGTAGGTTTATGTGAGTAAAATATTTAGATTTGATTTGCGAAACCTGTTATCATGGATTCTGTAACCCCTCCGCGTTGAAATTTTTCATCGGATATAAAAAAAACATGCTGTTCCATACATTTTGACCGCGTAGGCACAGATTACTAAATAGTTACTACGTAACAGATACTTCACTCAGTAGAAAATTTCCAATACCTATTGAGATAATAGCCTACTCCGTCGCCTCAACAACCACTGCATGCTAAAATGTGCCTAAATGCTCAAGCGTACAGTTGTGATTGCTTCGCACCGCGCGATCCTACAGCAATCGCAGGGAACCGAATTTGGACCGCAAGCGGTCCGAGAGCGCTCGCTCGAGCGGTAGGTAATTATAGCGCGCAAGTACATGGAGTGACGGAGGCCTGGCGTAGGCATTGCACTTTTCTATGAATCACCAATGATAACCCGCTAAATAATTATTCGCTACGGGGGTCTAGAATCGTGTGCTGAATTTATGGTTACAGTTTGCGCGTTGATTTCCTTGCCACCCTTTATAGTATGGATGAGTTCTGTTTTGTCAGCAATCATGTAGTCTACAACGGTCCAGGCTTGCCTAGACGAACACTTGTGAGTCGTGTCTGACGCAGAAAATTATAATAAATTCAGATTCAGATGCATCACGTATTTATATTTATTTTAATATTGTGTAGATATAATTATGCATCCTCTACTGATGTCAATGATGATGTGTGGTCGACGATAGTCCAAAGGGGCCTAGACAAAGTAAAATTCTATCAACGATGTTGGAAAATTCAAAAAGTATTGGATTGACATAAATGCTACCGTAAACCTTATGTCAATCCAGTTGGAAATCGTTGTAGAAATACGGAACGCTATGAAAGCGTTTGCTACTTGTCTATGCCCTATGTTTAAGAGCTACAATAACAAAATATTCTGCAGACCTACATTCCAAGTGTAGCGTCCTTCTGTCCTCAGACAATATTCAAATGCCCACTGAATTGTGTAGCTCGACAGGGCGATAAAACAATAGAATGACATAAGACAAATAATTGACTATTGTGTGATGTATTTCAACTCGTACGCATGCGAGCTATTTAGTCATTAGGGCAAGCATCACAGATTATGTAATTCGCTTCCCGAATTTTTGAGTCAATTGACAGCTGTCAAAAATGTTGTAGTCAGGATCGTACAAGGATGCTTTTAAGACACGATACAGTTTATTTCATTGTTAAAATTACGTGGCGTAGATAATATGTTCTCATTCAAGAAAATCACGACTCTTCAAAACTAGAGGGTCCAAAACAGATAATTAACAATCTAAAGTTTTCCATCGCTACGCTCGTTAGTAAATGAACCTAAGCTTCGAAATCCAGGGATGGTATTATGCCCTGACCAAAGTTCTGGTAGATTTCGTCTAGGGAAGTACTAGAAGTACAAACTATTCATTTTCCTGGCTCAGACTAAATAAAAATCAAGATAGCGCTGTCAACAGTGACGTGAGGCCGGTTTCGTAAACATGTGTGCACTTAGTGAGGTGTAGTTTAGTTGTAGATTGGGTTGTGAATGTGTGCGTGTGAGCGTGTATGCACAGAGCAAGGTGTAGTTTTGCATGCTTCAGTGTATTGTTCGCAGCGCTATGTCTTGACGTTTTATTTAGTCTCAAGTTTCATAGCTGGTAAAAAACAGGCGACATAGCGGCAGACATGAGACGGTATAAGTAGCTAAAAACGAGATGAATAATGAGATTAAGACTGATGGAGATGCAAGGAAGAAAACACACACTGTCTTAAACGAAGTTCCGACAAAATTGAAAAATTTCGCTGCTGCCATCTTGGATTTTCGTTTTGACCTCACTATAGGCTTTAGCACCCTCGAAAACCATGTAAACGACAACAACGATGAAAAATTTGAAAAATTTCGCATCCGCCCTCTTGGATTTTCGTTTTGACCTCACTATTGGCTTCCGCACTCTCGAATACCATGAAACTATCTCTCTCTCTCTCTGTCTCTTTCTATTATAAAGAGTCCAAATATCACAGCTACGAATTAGAAACACGAGCTATATAGTAAATGCACTATAATAATAGTCGTTCGTTACGTGACGATTACTATTTTTTTTCTAGAAATTACGCCTATCGCAAAGAACTTCGATAAATGGAATTAATAATAAAAAGATGATAGTGGTTGATATAATGGCACTATTATGTACCTACTTTTCCACACAAACTATTTAACTGAATAACAAATTGTAGAGACAACCATTATGTAACATCATTGTTAATTAGTCTAAGGATTGGTTTTGATATCGTTACGCTACATCAACGCTAGCGTATGGACATAACGACATCTTGAGTGGTTTTTGTAACAATACTCAACCTTCATGCTTGTAAACGTCAAATACTTTGTTCATAGAGAGATGAGGACGATCTGTCGTGTCGTGTCGGCATGAGCTATACTGCCGTCATAAGAAAGAAGGGCGTAACTACATCAACGTTGATTCCGAGATAATTGAAGTTTTATCTAAAATGATGAAGGCCCATGATTTACTGAATGGTTTTAGTTAGTGATTCTTGTTTTAGACGTCAAAAAAGGCTTTATTTTGAACCATAATTTACACAAAAGGCAGTTATTGTGTACCTAATTAAGGCTTTTCAGATTCAACAACCAGAATGTATGTCGTAGTTAAGTTCCAAATCTCTCTAATATCTCTAATTATCTCTGATATCTCTAATTTAATACGAGTTACAGCTTTGTGTGTAAGACCATAAGATAGCATTTTCTTTGCTGATTCCGAATATGTTAATAACTAATTTTTGACAAAATTGTCACTTACGGCCTTCTTTCTTATGACGGCAGTATACAAGAATAGCTTATGTCTTGGTAAAAATATTGGCGAGTTAGCAATGTTTGTAGAGGGGCTGACTGTATCCTTCTATGATCAAAGATCGGGTCACACTTAGTAGTCACGCTTGCTCCTTGTAAAACTTGTCGAATCCACCTTATTAACTCATTAATTTCCTCCTTTTTTGAAGTAGTTTAATAATGTATCGTGTACTAAAGTTCTACCTGTAGTAAAGGTATGTTGTGTGTGCTGCTTTTTCTGTTGCAAAGCAGCGTTGCTGTTTCCGTTTGAAGAGTAGCTCCCGTATTAAATTGAAATGACTGCGTTTTCAACTTTGTCATCAAGATCGGTGACACTTGGTGACAGACATACCTACTGCATTAGCCCTGGTTTTCAAAGGACCTTAGTCCTCTACCTACATCTATGAATCAATCTTGGTATGTAGCACAATATTATGGTCTTGTATGTATGTATGGTAAAAGATAAAACCGCATCATTACATTCCATAACAATAACATGTACAATTTTATGAAGTCAACTATATTATAAGAACAAAAGACGCAGATTGTCCAAATTTGGTCTCTTCTCTCTTCTTCTTCTCTCTTCTTGGTATCTGCAATACCTTTTTTTTATTTTTTTGTTTCCGGGGTGGAAAATCCTCATGGATGTCCGCCGCGGCGCGCCGCCCTGGGGCGGGCGGCGGGGTCTGTCAGACTCTTACTGACTAAAAACCACCCCGGGTTTCCATCTCACACCTACGCCGGGGGTCACGGGAACGTACGATCCTTCCGCAACCCCCGACTGGTGCCGGCCCGCTACTGCGGGCCTCTTCGGGTTTGGGGGGGAGTGAGGTGTTTGACTCCCCCCGAGACGTCTAAAGAGAGGCGCGCGAGGAACACTACGCGCCGCTACCTCCGGTCCTGATGTGCGGGGGGCGACAGACGTCCCCGAGTCCGTCGCCCGTGGACCTGTTTAGGGGGGCTCAAAGCGGAACACAACAACGCTGCTTGGCATCCTAAGTAATTGCGAAAATCAGTTTGTTTGTTACGCTTACACGCTAAAACGGTTGAACGGATTTGGATGAAATTTGGCACACAGATAGATTATGACCTGGATGAGGACATAGGCTACTTTTTACCCTGGATCGCAGAGGGAGTCGCGGGCAAGAGCTAGTCACAATTATTTATGGTGGTAGTACCTATTGCCCTAGACGAGACACACAGACACACACAGATCACAGAGAGCCCTACCATCATCATCTGACTAGCGTTTCCCCGCACCACGTTGGAGTCAGCTTCCAGTCTAACTGGGTGCAGCTGAATCTTTCCAGTATTGTTATTCATGGAGAGACTCCCTATCTTACCTCCACAACCCAGTTACTGAATAATACGATACCCTTTAGCAGGACTGGCGGTCAGGCCTCCGAGCTTCAGGCGAAAAACAAATACTGCATTTTTTCTCGTGGAGGGGACTACCTAGATTTGTCATCTACTACGATTATGGGTTGGATTGGATGTCCGTGTGTCCGTGGACATCACAGCGGGCCCTATTAGAATTCCAGCGCTGCGCTATTTATTTATTTTTTAAATATCGCATCGTTATTTTTTTATTTAAAATGGGTTTGCTCTTGACTCTAGTCTAGGTCAGTGGTGACAGAGACAGTCGACGATGGATTGAGCTTACCCAGAAGAAGCCCATTCACTCACACTTCTCGTTTCTTTTCTCTGAGATATGAGCCTTTTTGGCCTCGCACAGATGGTCTCTTTTTTGCTGGTTTTTAATGTTCATTTAGTTTTTAAATTATAAATTAATTAGTTTAAATGCTCTTTTTTACCGTTTGCATTTCCTGTGCGTTTCCAAAATTCATTTTTTTTACTACAAAAATAATCTGCCCAGTAATTCTGTTTTTCTAATATTGATTGCTACATAACATTTGTTATAACCGTGCAAATACTACCGCCCTAGTTTACATTATAGTCGATAATGTGCCATATCGATAATTATAATGGAACCACATCATAGCCATACAAACTATGATGACCTATATAGCTAATTGGCCCTTCCAGCTCAAACAGGAAATGACTCATAGCTCTTAACGGGTTTTTTTTCTTCCGGACTTGGCAATAGGTTAATAGTTGCGTCGCTTATGGACGAACTACTTACATGACAGCTAAAGTTAGTCAAAGTATTTTTGTTTTGAGGTTAGAATATTAGTATAATACCCGACAGCGTATTAAACTAATATTCTAACGTCAAACCAAAAATACTTGACTTGGATTTATTGAGTTTTTGAATGTCTCAGATTTGAATGAGAGACGTCAGCGTCACAACAAAACGACGAGCTTTCAAAACATCAATCAATCCATTGCTTCATAGTTTTGAAAAATTCGTCTGCTCAACAGCGTAAATAATGCAATGAACGTGGGTGAAGCGTCAAAATGAAACTCATTGCGATCAATGTGGAATGTTCATAGGTATGTAAAATCACTTGAAACTTCGTTAAAGTAAAGCTTTTATATATACAAATACACTAGTTTTTGATTTATTTCAAAATACCAAGTAGTTTTGATTTTACAAGCATTCTATATTCGCGTAAACTAATTGGCCGGCTAAAAAAAAATACAAAAAAAAATGCAGCAACAGCAGCAGCATTTGGCAACGCGTTAGCAAGCCCCTGATCTTGATGTGGCAAGTGTCTAAATGATAAATGTTTTTTTTTCTGTAAGTAGATTTGTACAAACACTTTTACACGTCAATCATATTACGCCTATAAAGACAGCGGTAACTAAAGGTAAACTAACATGTTTCCACGAGGTGGGCTGATGGCCCGCAACATGAATTGAATCCATAGAAACCAAGATTTCTGAAAACTATTCAATTTAAAACTCAAATCTCTTGTCAACAACGTGATTTCTGCTTGACAAAAACTTGTTCGTATTTTTGGAAACCATCTGAAAGTCCTCCCTGGCTCAGGCGAGGCTTGCTTACCCTGATTTTGTTCCTGCTAAGCTTCCAAACTCCATCAGCTGGATGGTACCATTACCTACATACGATTATTACAAGTGCATTATCACTAGCATTTATAATGACGTCGTAAATGAACAGTTTCCTGCACCAACGATCGTTTCATTAAATCCTCTGCGAAACTAGTTCGAAGTCATTGTGTTACACTTATATTGTTTCATTTTAATCTGCGTTGTAGACTGATAGCTCTGGGTTATATTCGAGGTATATTTTGCACTAACTGCTGCCATTTCGCCCGCGTCTAGTTTCTTGTTTTAACATAAAATATCCTAGAGGTCCACGCTCGAGGTTTGCCAGCGAGCTTTGGAACGGGGTATTTTCGGTATTAAACTTGTGGACCGGGTTAAGAATACAACAATCCGTTCCGTCACTAAAATAACTGATAAAGAGATGACACTCGGAAACCTGCCACGCTTAAAAGGAACTGGGCTGGACACATCTGCCGCATATCAGACAATCAATAGGCCAAACATACGACCCAGTGGGTCCCGGATGGAGATGGCGGTATGAGCTGGACTTCTTTAATAAAGATTGGCTATTGGCAGCTCTGAACGGACAGAGATGGAAAGAGAGTAGGGTAGGGAGGCATTTGCCCAGCAGTGGGACATTAATAGCTAAAAATTAAAAAAATATATATACTCTGCAATACTGAAGCTTTCCATTAGTAAAAGATTTGTTGGAATCGGATCAGTAGTTTCATAGATTACAACGCAAATTTTACCTCTTTATAATGTGAGAGGTATATTTCACGCAAAATCAAACATGATCCCCGAGGGGTTTGGCAGTGGTGTGCCTATGTGGCCAGTTACCTATGTTTAAGTCGCATGTAATACACTCGAGAGCAATGAATCCGGGTCACTTTAAAGAATGTTAAAAATCTCGGAAACTAAAAATGATAGGTTAATGCAATAAATTGTATTTAATAGACAATGTAATACTCCTTAAATGAAAGTAAAAAAAAATACATTTTATTAACACAAAATTACATAAAGAAAAAAACTGCTGATCTCTCCTTAAAACAAAAATAGGAAACATGAAATTTTTGAACTTTATTACGATTTTCTTGAATTTTAATACTTCGTATTGCCTCCTCGTGCTTCCATTACTGCGTTTACGCGGTTTGGCATGCTGTACACCAAGTTCCTTATACGATTTTGGGGAATATTCTCCCATTCCTCTGTGAGAGCAATTTTGAGCTCACGAAGCGTGATTGGGGGAGGGTTTCGTTGTTTTACGCATCTGCCTAGCTCGTCCCAAGCATGCTCGATCGGGTTGATATCCGGGCTGCGCGCTGGCCACTCCATACGAGTAATGTTCATCTCTTGAAGGTAGTCATTCACAATCCTACCTGTATGAGGTCGGGCATTGTCATGCATAAATATAGCATCCTCACCTAAATTGACCATAAATGGACCAACGTGATCATTGAGGATTTCTTCCACATATCTTACGCTAGTTAAAGAGCCGTTTTCTATGATCACCAGCTCTGTGCGACTTTCAGAAGAAATTCCGGCCCACACAAGTACAGACCCACCACCGTAGGCTACTTTTTCTTCGATGCATGCTTGCTTGAATCTTTCCCCTGGTCTTCGATACACTCTGTGTCTTCCATCGTGCTTGTAGAGCATAAATTTTGATTCGTCGGAGAACATAACTTTTGACCCATCTTCAATACTCCAATTTACGTGGCTCTGGGCATATCTTAGTCTTGAAATACGATGCCCACGCTCCAGTTTAGGGCCGTTTGCAGGTCTAAGGGGTTTTAAGTTAGATTCAGCAAGCCGACGTCTTACTGTCCATGCACTTGGGTTACTTCCTCCGAGGCGTCGAAACTGATTGGTGAGTTCAGTTCCTGTGAGAAAGCGATTTCGAAGCATGGTGTTCACCAAGTATCGGTCTTCTCGTGCTGTGGTACACCTGGTTCTGCCCGTTCCTGGTCTGCGTAGGTTAGAACCAGTTTCTTCGTAACGTCGGAGAACTCTTTGTACTGTTGACAGCGACACACCGACAGTCCTGGCTGTATCGCGCTGACTCCGGCCGGTTTCCAGCATTGTAAGTATTCTGGTGCATTCTTCAGGCGTAAGCGACATAATTTCAGCTTGAATAATGAATATAGAGCACTATCAACATGGTTTATGTACCCACATAAATGACAGATTACAAACAAAAGCAAAACCAAATGCTGTAATTTCGTAGTTCCATCTTCGAAAGTGGCCCTTTTTCAAATTTGATTTTTTTATGATATAACTTTACAATAACTAAGAAGTTTTAATACCTTCATTTAAGGAGTATTACATTGTCTATTAAATACAATTTATTGCATTAACCTAGCATTTTCAGTTTCCGAGATTTTTAGGATTCTTTAAGTGACCCGGATTCATTGCTCTCGAGTGTAGTCACTGCCATTTCTGAGACCAAACTAAGACTCCGGGCCCCTACTAAGAATTTCGTAATGGAGAAACCCTTGTACCTAACTCTGCCTGACCTGAGAATCGCCGAAAGAAGACTTCTGTGACTGACTGCATGAAAAACAAGACACAGCCTAAATCAATGCAAATAGAAACATTTAGATAGTTATGTTTCTTAAACGAAGAAAGATTTTTGGAAACTCAATCGCTAAGTGGGTATTGTATCGTGTGCCTGCAATTATAGCGACATCCATATATTTCTTACAAACCGGAGAACAGCAACGCTGCTAGGCAGTCGAAACAGACCAGCACCCTAATTGCGGAACACACTATCAATCAAAATCTGATAATTTTAAGGGATATTGCTAATCCATTTCTTCATTATGTTATGTTGGAAAAAATTGTCCGTTCAACATTGTAAATTATTTCATGATTATTGTTGAACTGTCAAAATTAAAAACAATTGCTACTATTCGTGTGCTACAGAATTACCCCATGGTGGAACTTCCTAGGACGAACATCCGCACTAAGTGCTCTCTATTCTATTGTGACTCAGAATCTGCGTCGTAGACAGATAGGTGTCGATCATAATAGAGGTATTTAATGCACATACTTTATGTTAATAACATACATATTAATATGCTTCGTGCGATCTAGGTTAAGTATTTGTAACATACGGATGTCGTAGGTATGTATATGAAGCAGCTAAGGGATTTGTTTTCGGATATAATTTATAAAATATGTAGAAAATACACAAAAACCTGTCGAGCGAGAATACAGAAAGTTCTTGACATTAAAACAATATTTAGAGTGGTGGACAAATTACTGAAGATCTAGGAAACTTCGTATCAAATCAACGCAACTTCCATTAGTACTTTTTAACGATATAGACGTACTAAATTCAAGTTTAAATCCTTCCTTATTACCCTCAAATAAACACAATAACAAAAGAACCAAAATTAACACTTCCAAACCAAGTTCAAAAGTCCCTAACAAAAATAAAGAGATTCTCCTCAACCATCTGTTACGGGATAGTCATCACAGACATAGGGCACGTGCCATACGTACCATCAAACATAAACATATACCGTTTAGTCTCCAATCCCCCTCTTTTAGCCCTCTACCACTTTACACCTAATTGAATCCCCAAACTATAACTTTCAATTAAAAACAAACCACCTCTGGTTCACTTCTAACAAAAAATCTGATTTGGATTTCGAACAAGCGTTGGATACTGTACACATCGATGATACCGGTTGGTTTAACAGGTCGAGCGTGCTATAATACGTCAATTTCGAATACGCGTCATACGGTTCTACCGCCCACGGAAAGCGGACGTTGCGCTTGCGCACACAACTACTAAACTTGAAGGGAAATTGTTAAAGAGTTCCTCGGGGTACAAAACTAAGGCCTTTTGCAATTATTCGTAAAAGTGTGAGTGTCATTTGTTTTTATGTACTTTTTGTGTGAAATAATATATCTTTGGAACACTTTCTCAAGTGAAATTAGATTCCCACGGGTTTTAAGTGTTCGCTACAGTGGGAACCAAGTGCAAGAAATGGTTTGATTTTCACTCAAAATGAATGAAATGTGTAAGTACTAGTAATAAGTTAGGTATTTTTTTGTGAAGCTGTGTATGATTTTTAAAAACATTGTGGAGTTCGTTTCGAAGTATACTGAACTCTGTTTTCTTGTTATTATGACTGCAATTAGAGTGTTCTAGATTCTGATGAATCATTGGCTTCGGTCGACTTAGTGAAATTTCTTTCATTAATACCGTTCAAGGTTGTAAAGATTTATTTTTAAGGTCAGATTGCTATTTTATAAGTGTTTCTTAAACATTCTACAGATTATTTATTATTTTAAAAGTCTACGGCAAAAGATTACTTACGTTTTTTTATTCATTAGCAAGATTTTTCTATGCTATTGTTTTTTTATGTTCTCAATCAGTAATCTTGATAATAATTTAATGTCCGTATTCACAGCGTGAACCTACCATTACCTTACAGTATCTTACATATTTTATAGCTCTATTTTAATTTTTTTTACCATTAACATTGCGAACCCAGAAAACAAGACAGCTCTCGTGTTCAAATAAATAACATTCGTGTTATTTGACCACCTAAAGTGACAATTTGATCTGCAGTAACATAAATTCATCTAGTTCAATTATGAAATTAACTTCATGCTAATAATTATTTAACAAACATTCAAAATATCGCATCAAATCAAAAGTCATTTACTCAAACTAGGCTGAGAATCAGCACTTTTTGAACGTCAAAATCACATAAGACAGTCTACCAAAACGCCCGCCCTTCACCACTTCCGAGTGCTTTAGCTGGGAAGAAGAAGTGGCGGAACAAACTCCCCAGCAGCACTGCTGTCTGTTCAGTTAGAAGTTCTTATACCAAAAAATCTCCACAACCACTATCCACTTTCGTAAACCCAATAGAAATCTTAACAGATAATTCAGCCACTACAACATACCTAAGTTATCTCAAATTGAAATTTTTTTAAAGAACCAAAATGTCGTCAGCATGACATGACTACCTACATGAGCCAGAGGAATCAATTTTGTTTTAAATATCGACGGCAAAATATTCAATGTTTTCATTTGTTTCTCAAAGAAAATTTATTATACAATCGACTGAGTCAATCGCCGAGGAGAGGCCATTGTACTGCACTGCAATATGCATAAATAATGATTGAAAACTGATATTGAACGTTGGTAGCTAGAAACAAATCGTTTAGACATAGAAATCAATCTTAAAAAACTGATTTTTCATCATCCTATAATGTTCCCACTGCTGGGACACAGGCCTCCTCTCGGCGAGAGGGAATGGGTCACGCGGACGGATGTCTTCGAATTTTTTATTTTAGAACAACTGATTTTTACGCAAACCTTACTAGGTACCACAAAATCATGTTTATCTGAAGGCCTTTTCCCGTAATTCAAAACGCTCAAAATGTAGCTGCAATCACTGCCCTATATTTGTGGTATAGGGCCGTGATTTCAGCTAAATTTATTTCTAGATTGAAGCTTTACAACTACAATTTACAAATTTGTAAATCTTACAAGTGCGTGTAGGAAAACTCTAAGGCACTCAATTGTAACGGAAACCCCTAAAATATTTGTAAACTGTAGTGACAAGTCTATACTATCAGAGTAGTCAGATAGGAAACGCCTATTATCCCACGGAAACGTGCTACCGGGACCCCTACCTACCCTACCCTATGTCCTTCCTCAGAATGCCATCTATCTCTTTGCCAAATTTTATCGAAACCTGTTCGGTGGTTTAGGTGTGAAAAGGCACACAGACAGAGTTACGAGGGGCGTTCAATGTATTCTCTATAAATGAAAAGGAAAATGTAAATAATCCCCTATTATTTCAATGCATTAACTTTTCAATACTCTGTTAAAAATAACGTTCCTCTTTCTCTGAAAAATGCGCATTTATTGCCGCCTTGAGAATTGATGAATTTCTCCTGTATAGTGGGTGCGTTTACAAACATTTAAACTCACATACACAAACAGCCGGACTCGGAACAACTACATGCAGGACCTGTATGTAGTTGTTCCGAGTCCGGCTGTTAATATATAATATATATTCCCTACTATATTCCCTATTATATATAATATTTGTATGACCTGCATTGCAGGTCATACAAATATTTGTTCCGTGCGGGGATCGAACCCGCGACACGTGTCGCAGCAGTCAATCGCTTAACCACTGCGCCAACCGTGTCGTCCCATGAGTCTTTTTTCAAATTAGGGAACAAATAGTAATCACTTGAGGCTAGGTCCGGGCTATACCTACGGAGAGTGGTTAATTTCTTCGAAACGACAATCTCACACAGCAAACACGTGGCCTGTGGACCTGGGCATTGCCGTCAAGAAGCAACTCACCGGTAGTCAGTTATTCCCGTCTTTTTTCTTTAATTGCTTCCCGTAAATTTCGTGGTGGATGCGTAGGATGCTGCGTTTATAGTTGCACCTTTTTTGTGTTTTCAATCAGCAAAATTCCCTTTGAGTCCCAAAACTCTGTGGCCATGATTTTTCCGGTAGACGAAACGACTTTGAGTTTGACTTTGACTCCCGCTTACTTCCAGGGTTATAATGATGATGAAACCACCACGTTTCATCTCCAGTGACAATTCGATCAAAAATATTTGATAGAATTTCACCACAGAGCTCTAAAAACACTCTTCAGCACTCGATTCGCATTTGTTTAGAGACGCCGCCCGTGAGCATTCGCGGCACCCATCTTGTACTGACTTTTGAAAGGTAAAAAAGGTCATAAAGAATAGGTACTAACGGAGAGGTGGGTCATCTCTGCTATCATTTTCATTTTCATTCGGGCATCCTCCAGTATAAGCTTCTCGTTTTCTTCCGTAGAGGTAGTAACTGGGCCGCTCGAGCAAGTGTCGTCTTCAATTCTCTCTCTACCCTTTTTAAATTCACTTGCCCAATTTTGAACCGTGGATAACCACGGTGCAGAATCTTGGTAAACAGCCACAATCTCTTTGTGAATAGTTTTTTTTTACTTTTTCCTTGTTTGGTAAGGATTTTAATAACAGCGCGGTGCTCGATTTCCTTCAACATTGTCATGTTAGCCATTCCAGTTGTCAGTAACTAATATTAACTAGCAAACTAATGATAAAAACTATATGAAATTTGACCTTTATACCCTTAGATAATGTCATTAAATAATTAATTAGTCAAACTACCCACATCATTAGTAAATCACCCTTATACCGAGAATACATCAAACGCCCGTCACACTTGTTTGATTTCTGTGTTACGCAATTTTTTCTACAATTTAACAATTTTGTAGAATGATACACTTGTAAAGTTCTGTGGTATGGAGCCAATCAGTGTCAAAAATGTTGGAAATATAGAGGTGTTTTTATACCTTGACATTGGCAAAATCATCGAACGTTACCGATGGAACGTTACCGATGAACGATACCGAACCATAAAAATAGAATAGAATAGAGGTGTTTTTGACAGATTCATATCGAGATTAGAATGCGAGCGTTCCTAAGAATACGGGAATCTCTCCTCAATTGCTTAGGCCCAATAACTGCTCAACATTGAGTTAAGAAAAACATTTATGAGAATATTAAGAATTAAATTTGGTTTGGTTCAACAAACCCCTCTTAGGTTGGTTGGTAAATCAATGGCCTTAATTTTGACAGTTCTGCAACATTCGTTGCGTTATTTACGTTGTTGAGCAGACAAACTTTTCCATCATATGAAGCAATGTATTAGCAATATCCTTCAAAATTATTCAGATTGTTATTGATAGTGTTTTACGCAATTAGGGTGCTGTGTCTAATGTCAATCTACTAGTAATTTTCTCTAAGCGATAGGACAAACAGACTCTAAAATGACCTTTTCATGCAACAATCTCTATGTTTTGTATGTCCTAATGTAAGCTTGAGTAACCGTTGCACCAATGCTTGAGGAGACCCTAGGATTGAGGTGGCACTAATATCTTTGTTTGCATATTCTAATGCAATATGATGGCAGACTTGTCGGGAAAATATGATGATAATAAGTACAATTTCTAGACTGTATTTGTGTCTTTGACTTAAGAACCTACTTCGAGTTCCTGCAAGCCAATTTCATTATATTGTTTCTCGAACAATAGAGGTTCATGTCGTTGTAAACATATTAGTCATTCAGCAAAGTGGAAAGCACTAGTAACCACTACAGAAGCAACAAGAATAATGTAGTTACCCAGATTTTTTTTATATCTTGAATTAAAAGAGCGGCTGGAGAGATCTACGTTTTTGGAACTGGCAACTAGCTTCAACTTTCTGACTAACTGACCGACACAGGCCTCTGCCCAGCGCGTGTTGGTGGAGGTCACATGTCTTCCAATTTTCATTTCTAGGATACAGGTTTTCCTTCACCGTTTTGACAATACGCTTTACTCCTTGACAATTTAAATATGATTTAATGGAAATAAATGCGTTGATTTTACCACCGAGCAGCGATGCGGTCTTTCAGTTTGAAGAAGTGCCTGTCTTTACTAACACATGGATATATTTTCAGCTTCGCCTCTGGTATGGCAAAGTTGCTAAGCACCTGCTATGACTCTAGTATTATATACCAGCCGTGCTATTTCTGTAACAATTTCACCGCGATAACTTAGGTGAAGTGAGCTTGAAGTGAGTGGTCGATAGTGTCAATGCCTAGCATCATCAATGATAGCTCACTTCACCTAAGTTATCACTGTGAGATTGCTACAGAATCGACCGGCTGTTGCCACCAGACGGGCCACCTGTTTAATCGCTAATTAATAACACAACAAAATGAATCCGTTCCATATTCAAAATTAACATGTCGAGCAACTCAATTAAGAGCGTTTATACCTTAGTGGCAACGCGGCAACGACGCAATTTAGGGTCATATTTCGTGTTTTCAATTTTTATCATTTAATCGGAGCTATATTTTAAAAATCTGTTTAATTAACTTTTTAGAATTATGTGAAAACTGTGTAAAAGGTAAGAAATCGTTGCGTTTACAGTTATATTTATATGCAAATAATACATTGGAAACGTGCAGGGCGTTATTTTCATTGTAAAATAACTGTAAGCATTACGGTTACTTACTTTTTCATCACAACTAATTTTATTCCACACCTTTTTAATCGCGATTAAAACCAGGCAGATTTAGTTACGACAATCAAAATTTTTGGTGAAAAACGTAAAATTCTGAATAACAAAATTGCCATTTTCACTAAATTATAATCTCAGTGCCATCTTAGTGCTGTCAAACTAAAATTTGGTTGTGTCATTTTAGTCAATTTCAGAATGGGAAATCGTCGTTTGGCAGGAATAAACTAAATTTTGGTGATTTTTAGTCTAGTTTAGAGAATTTTGTGACAAGAGAATCGGCACCATTGGCTAAATGCACAACAGTGCGAAGCGTAGACGTTTTCTCTGTCTACGGTGCGAAGCCAAAACAAAAAAAATAAAACTCAATTAAATAATGAACTTCATTATGGCGTGTCTGTGGTAAAACCTGTTTCTTTACAACAAAGAACTTGTTTTTAATATTTATGATACGCATCATCCGAATTTGTCCAATTTGTTGTTTATCGCTTTGTTAATTTCCTTGCCTTTCTGATTTGAGTGTTGCCTTTTATGTGGATTTTAATTGAGAAGTTTATTATAGTTCTTAGATGGTTGCTTACCAAATTATAAAATTTTGAATATGAGCGTTATCAAATCATATATATCCCTTGCCTTTATTCCAATTTGTTTGTTGTCGGCGCAACATGTCGTTTTGTTCCATACCTACTTCTCTATTAGTCGTCATCTCGGTAGTCCCCCCTTTCTAACCATATCATCATTCACACCGTCTATCCATCGTTTCTTTTTTCTCCCCAAGCCATCCACGTTCATATTCAAAATTTTACTCACGACGTTTTCCTCATTCCTCTGCATATATTCAGAATTGAGAGTATGAGTGAAATAAAGTTTCTTAAACCGTAAAATCGTTGGCAACGAAGATCATGTCATGATGGAGGTTTTGATGTGGATAGATTTATGAGTAGGGGAAGATCTACGAAATGTGCAATAAGCACTTCTGTATGTTCCTTTGCACAACAATATTTCTGTTGTAACCTAGTCAGCCTTGCATCAGAAGATATAACATCATTACATAAGGAAAAGACTCTCTTTCGAAATATTGTGTGTTTACCAAACATAGACAAGATAAATGAAACAAGCAACTTTACCACTTATTGTTGAAGTCATAGAGTTCAAACACACAAATATTTCAAAATATAATATTTACAGAAAAAATCAGGTCTTCTAAAACATTTACATAATTTTGTTCACACGTTAATTTTTTTCTCTTTGTTTGAAGTTTTAAGCAAAAATTCTTGAAATAAGTTTTGCATGTTTATTTGTTCTGTCTGAGTGCGTTGCTTTATCGTATTATGTTGTTTAGTCTTATCTAATCTCCGTCTGCGTTAAGGGTGTTAAATTAAATATCAAGTCATTTATTCAAAGTAGGCTAAGAATCAGCACTTTTCGGACGTCAAAATTACATAAGACAGTCCCCCAAAATGCCCGCCCTTCACCGCTTCCAAGTGCTTTAGCTGGGAAGAAGAAGTGGTGCAACAAACTCCCCAGCAGCACAGCTGTCTATTCTAGCGCAGGAAACTTTAGTGGAGGAAAAGTGATTTATGTTATTTTTCAGATACCAAACTATTTCGGTAATAACAGACTCTAGCCTGTCATCTTTTTCCATACATATCTGTCAGTTGTCATGTCTTTCACACCATCCATCGTATGGTCCACCCATCCGATTCGTAAATAACAATTCATACATGCATCGAAATAGTCTGTCTACTGTGTTGTATAGGAATTTGATTTTTAATTCACGAATCGTTTATGAGTTTTATTATAGCGAAATTTGTTTAGTATGACAGATAGACTCACACCCTTGAAGGATGCGGGTGAATATATCGCCACTCTTTATCGATTTATTTTTAAGTTTTATCAGATTTTTCATTTCATCATAGAGAAGCGAAGTTTTTCTAAATAAAATCAGAACATTAAACTTTTCACTACGACATTTGAGGTCATGTTTCATAAATAAGGAAACTAGTATGACAACATTAACAAGTTCTGCAGCTATACTTAGAACAAGATATAAATATATAAACATTATGTAGCTTTCTACTTTCTTTCGCTTTTCTTATACGGGTGAACTTGACAGCTAGGTTTACAGAAATGCTGGTTTAGGTTGCAGGTCGAAACCTGGCATGGATAGCGATTTTTACAATAGTTAGTTGACAATTTTTGAGAAACCAATTACTAATGTTCCTTGTGGCAATACTGTCATGGCGCGTCGGCGGTGGCTCGCGGCAGCTCGAGTCATTTTTTTTTTGTCAAATCTATGTTCATTTACTTACAAAATTAAATTGAATTTTTAATATTTTTAGCTGCGTTATGGTTCTGAGCTAAAAATGTTCTATAAAACAAAATTCATAAGGTATTTTTCTTACTGTCAACTAGCATAATTCATGATGTAGCTGTACTTTCTTTGCTAATCAAAAGTGATCGATGTACGGAAAACCGTTAAGGAAAATAACGTGAGTGAAACTTGGACTTGATCAATGCACATTTTTCCTCGCGAGTTTTTTTTTGTCGTCCAATCCAATGTTAATCATAGGTACTTACGTGTTTTTTATTTGTTTTGGCACAAATATATAAGGTAACTGTTGGTACCTACCTACTTATTCAATTTAAATGACTCGTAACTTTACAAGCTTTCGTAATTTATGTAATTTCTTATCGTTAGTTGCGCGCAACAAACTAAGATCAAATAAAAAACCAATTTTTTTTTTTTATTTGGTCTGACGCAACAAACGGAAAAATTTCAATTAAGTATATCTTGAACTTCATTCAATGAACTTAGACCAAATATTCCGAGTCAATGAAGGAATTATTTCAATATTTCCAAGGAATACTTTTTTTTATTTTTATACAAAAATAAGACATCACCAAGAATAAGGGGATTATATCCAAGATAAGAATGTTTCGAAACATGCTGGTCCAGCTCCATAGGACAATCTATAGTCAAGACAAAATCAAACTGGTTGCTAATTAAATTGTAGGTATAATTTATTATTTTTATGACATTGATTTACATTCTGTGATTACTTTATGTCACATACAGTACAGACTTATTACTTGTTAAAAATTTTGGTAAATCGTATACTTTTACAGTGTTTGTAAATATGTGAGCACCATGCATCTATCACATAATTAACTTATATGTCATTGCTACATTTTAAATTATTTTTACCTATTGTGGTATATGGTAATTTTAATAAAGGTGCATCGTCTTCACATTATAATGTTATTAATGTATGCAAAATATTGTAACACATTTTAAAAGAGTAACGGTGGAGTTTCATGCCCATTCTTCTCCTGAAATGCGAAAATATTAAATTACCTTTTGGAAGGGGCGACTAGAATCAATTCTATGTTAATGTACTTAAATGTTGACGTTCAAATGTGCCTTTTATGTGCCTACTTGAAATAAATGCTTTGACTTTGAAGAGACTGACCATAGACTTTCCGCGACATTAAGTTGAGCCAGTAACTGCCCACTTCAAATTGCTGGACTTTGCGGAAACAACTGTAAATATGTAGTAGGTATCAAATCTTCCGTAATCCAGACTAAACTAGACGTTGTATGCGGCTGCGATTATTAACTGTTATCTGAAGATAAACTAGTCCTACATGGAAGCGTAAAATAGTTACAGGAAAAATAGTTTCCAGTGCCAGTTTTTTTTTATTAAATCTTGGAACATAATATTTGTCACACACGATGCTAATTGATCCAACTATATAGTACATACTAATTCCATGCTTTGATCACATTTAAAATACCGATAGGGTGTTGCCTGGTGTATCTAATGTTCCTTCATAATCGATACCTAAGACTAATCACTAATATATCTTCATCTAAAGAAAGGAAACCCTACAACCAAAAGCCATTAATTCCTTGGCTTCTATTAAGAAAAACCCATAAGCACCATTCCAGAGATTACCGCACACACACCCATTTTCGTGCTGACCTACAGTTTGTTACTTTCAATCAACATGGCGCTAATTTAATATAACAGCCAATTGTGAAACGATTAGGCCTATTGACTTCGAATTACGGCTTTTAAAAATAAGACACGAATGCTAGTTACGCACGGCGACATATCAAGCTATACATCTCCAGTATAAGTTGATTTCTCATTGTACGAAAAGCCTATACAATGCGAGGTCAGCTAAAACTGGAAATGTATAATTGGAATAATATTATATGTCGTGTGTACCTAATTCGTTGTAAGGGTTGTACACACGTGTTAACACACAGTGACCAAACAAATTTAATAATTGTAAATAAACATTTAATTATTTTAAAATAGAAATAAAACGTAGGTATTTCAAATAGTCAAGCAATTTGAATTGATAAAGATAACTGCATTTCTGCAAGGAGTCCTTTTGACAGTTTTGTTAACTTGCAAATAACTATCATACATTGACTGTGCCTGTAGAAATATATTCACTGGAAAAAATTGACGTACAGTGATAACGTCAGTAAGGGCAAATCCGACCAAGGTTTTTTTATCAAGTGCAGTTTTTGACAGATTTTCCATACAAAAACTGTCAGATGTCAAATATTTATTTGCAAAATAAGACAAACTAGCTAAATAGGTATATAAGTTTGGTCGAATTAATTTGTTCTTATTAAAAACATACCACCCTTGGTTGACTGGTAGAGAATGCCTAAGGCATTAAATCCGCCTTTGTACCTTTTGTGCGAAAAGTTATAAATAAATAAATACCTGTCCGATTACTCCCATGAATTCATAATTCGACTGTAGCCAAGAAAAAAATGTACTCGTGTGAGATTAACAAGCGCGTTGTTAATTTATTTAAAACTATGTAGGTAGTCCATTCATTACCTACTAATAAAAATAGTTCCATAAAAATGCTTCACCTGTCAAAAATAAATTTTTCTCCAACTTTAATCTTGATCCATTTGTAAATTAACTAGTCATACCGTTTTGAGGGCAAAAAAAGACAACCACAGAATTTTATTATAAAAAGTCATTCACCTGAAGCACATGAGTAATTAACAAATGGAGACCTAAGTATGTATAAATGCTATTGGATGGAGAACAATCAGGCTTCCCTTGCCCACCTGATTGTAAGTGGCCCTATGCACATCTGCAATACCAGAGGGATCGTAGGAGCATTGTCATCCCATAGAAAAGCTGAAATGTTTCATTTGTCTGTAATTACACTGTATGAGGATATGGAAGCCTCCATACCCTCTAAAGCGAAACAGAGTAAAGTTGCTTGATGGCAGAAATAGGTATGGTGGTAGTTTGGACGAGCTCGGAGCTCCTTCATCTAGAGCAATGAAACCAAAAGAGGTTTATATCGACCCCCAGGGGTCGACGACGACCTAATAAATGTATAAAGATGAAGTGTGTGTTTTATTGTTTTTTTTTCTTTTACATTCCGTTACAGTTAGACCTCAGTCATAACACATTTGAAGTTGACGAATTTTCAAAAATGCAATATTAAGTAGCTAACCAGGGGTCTACCCAAAACCGAAAAACATAGCAAGTGGTCTATGAGACAAAAAAGTTTTATGACCTCTGATCTAGAGCTTTGTGAAGGAGGTACATTACCTCACAGAACCAGAGGCAGCGTGATACAAAAAATTTAGTACAATAATTCCTTCGTAAAGCTTCAAAATCGGAGCAACGCGATTGAACCTTGGTCTCTGTATTATTAGCTACTCATGTGTCTGTATTGTAATGTCTGTACTCTGTACCTACATCATGTAATTACCTCACAATGGGTTCGTCGACCTCAAGTAATAAAACTTACATTGTTTTATTTTACGTAAGTTTTCGAGTAATAAGCGAAAAATCGTGGGAGACTGTGATTATATTTAATTATTTATTGCTTTTCTCTCTGTCTAATACTAGCGGAATAGTTGCGTAACACACATAAAATGCCAATTGATCGCAATGCCTTTCATTTTGACAGTTTAGACACGTTCTATGCGTTAGACGTTGATGAGTAGACGATTTTTTAAAGCCTCGCGGTGAAAGATGTCGCCTAGGGTTATTGAAAAACAGGTGTTACTCATTTATGGTAATAGAATTTAGTTATTATTCTAAGGAAATCGCACGCGAAATTTCGCCATGTTTTCCCGCTCCAGCTTTTCCGTTCGCTTTTCTCAGTGTTGCCGTTTTATACAGAATAAAATAATTAATATCTATGGAAATTATAATAGTGCAGCCGCATATTTTTTGTTTCCTAGTATTTTATACCTATTGAAAATAAACTTGACTGTCTCGTTGGTCTAGTGGTTGCTAGAGCTGCTGCTGAGGTCCAGGGTCAGGGATTTCTCAGTAGCAGCCTTAAAACTACGTACATAGATTAAAAATTATATTCCTGGATCTCCAATTCAATTAAATGTTTTCTGGGGGACAATGACATTACGTTAATTCGCCGTTCAAGGTAAATGAGATAATCAATTAAGTATTCTATTACAATAAAATCCATAGACAATGACGAAGCGGTTTTGCGGTGGGAATTTATTTGAACAATGAAATTAAGCATTAAATAGCAACACGCTTTCGAAGATGACAGAACAAGATTACATGTTTTCATAATTAAACTATCAATATTGTGTACGACTCATCATGAAAGTCTCACGCTTTGAATGAGAAAAAACATTTGATGATATTGTAACTGAAATAACTTCACTTTCCTAAGCGCTGTTCTAATAGACTCGTAACAATCTGATTTGATAAATCTAAACTTAATTAAACGGTTAACAATTTTGTAATTTAACTAACAAACTTCATTAAAACAATTCGACAGATAATCATAATCACATTGTAATGTTGACATTGACAGGTGGCAGGATCTAAATTTGAATGCCTTTGCAAGCAACGCCATCTTGAAATGTCAAAATCATAATATACTGTGTAATGTCAGTAATGTCTGTCTGCCTTTCTGCATGTTCATAATTTAATGAGGCTCAGAGGACAAAATTGGATTCGTTTAACGGAGAACTATGCATCTTGTATGTATATAGACTAGATTTCTTTCTATCAAAATCGTGTTACACTTTCATAAAAAGAACTAGAAAGCAGCTATAAACATCTAAATGTAACGGTCAATTAGAACAATCGATCGGTGATCGTATGCAATGAGGAATCGATAGATATCGCTCGATTGCGTAAAACATTTCATTTTAATCACTTCCTGTATTGCGCAAGTATTAAATAGCGATTATATCGATGTTTCTTTGGGATATTATCGTGTGGTTTTGGTAAATACAGATAATGTCACTCATAAATTGGGATCATATCCTACTATACTTTACTCAATTATTATGCAAAAGAGACGTAGGTATTTCAAATATCGTGCTTTGTTTTATGTCCAGTTTCTATCTTAGGTTTTCTTGGGTTTCGAGAGTCCAAACCCCGGTTTCAGAAAGCCAGTTCTAACGATTTTGTCTTTTAGTTTTGGCTGATCTTTTCTATGAAAGAAGATGGTTTAAAACAAGGAAAAAGTATGAGAAATATCAATGCATTCATTTCATAATTATTTAAAATAGTGAACGTATATTATGACATGCAATTTTTTACCGGTCGATTTTAAAATTAGATTAAGTTGTAATAACTTGTCTAGTCTCTGAGTTTAATGAAATTTATTAAAACGATCCGCTATGATCGTTAACTCAGTCTAGGCCAGGCATTGATCGAGAATATAATTTATTTTAAATAGTGACATATGGCTTGGATAAAAATGGGATGGCCTCTGCCTATAACAAATTTACAATTTAGGCTAAGCTTAGAGTTTCCCTACGTGACCGAAATGAAGAGATCCGCAGGAAGGTAACCGACATAGCCCGAAGAATTGCCGGCAGGGCAGATTGCTAGCAGAACAGGTGGCCGATGGGGCCGAAAGATTATGGACCGCGTGCCGGAAGACGTGGCGTTGGAAGGCCTCGCACAGCATGGACCTGTAGCGGTATCTACATCGCAACATGTGAGCTACGCGTCATACTGACGTCACGCAAATCCTGCATCGCGCAAGCAGAGTTTACCGCGTGACTATAGCATACAACTTCGCGACATCAATTAACGGGCAGTTGTCCACCAGCCACAACACCCTTCTGGTCGGGGGATCATCCCTTTTCTACGGAGGTAGGTATGAGTGAACTTTACACCCTGTTCCTCGTGCCTCTATAGACCGATGACGTAGTGAAGACCTGCTCTGCACGCGAGAAGTACAAAACGTCAAAATGGCGGTGCTTAGGGGAGGCCTATATTCAGCAGTGTACGTCTTTCGGCTGAAATTGTGATGATGATAACAATTTAATTACTATACTTCTAGGCGTATTAGGCACGCTCAATTGTTTTACTACAATCACATCATCCATCACATCTGTCATCATAACCGATGCAACTATAAAACCACAACCGATATAAAATGGTTCCATTTTATAATAATACGAATTCCTTTACGTATCGTTACCCATCGAAGGTGCTAGTAACAGTAAAACTAATGAAGCAAATAACAAGACAGATATACCTGCCGTCAATAGCTCGCTGCATATTTCCACGCATTGTATCCAAATGTGTAAAGCATTATAAGTCGTAAATACCGGATGAAAATGACAGCTCCTTAAATTAAATTGGAATTTAGTATCCGTTGTTTATTTATTTATTTATAACTTTTCGCACAAAAGGTATAAAGGCGGACTTAATGCCTTAGGCATTCTCTACCAGTCACCCAAGGGTGGTGAAGAGATTGGATGGCAGGTGCTTTAATTGAAAGGATTGATTTTGAGCGATGTTTAACAATGATAAAAAAAAAAACTATCAAAACAACGTACACAAATACATAAATAAGTCCTATACACATACATACTATTTACTATAATACTCTATACTCTTTAGTTTAATGAATACTCTATGGGATATAGAGTCGATGTAGGGGGATCGTGACTCGAAATGATAACAGCCGCACGGGTTGATGGAAGGTCGATACTCCTGCCGCGGTCGGTTTGTGGATGCTGAACATCTAGAAAGAAAGAAAGAAAGAAAAAGTGTTTATTGTGACTCGTACAGGAAGTGCACAAACTAAATTATAAAATAAAAAACCAAACTGTATAAAAACAAAAAGTAACAAAAGAAAAAGGAAACAGAAATTCCTATACGAGGCCAAAAGGCTCCTATCTCAGCATGATGCTGCGACATTTAAAAAATAAATAAATAAATGCCGCAACGCTGGTATTCTGATAGGGCCCGCTGTGAAGTCACGGGCATTTAACAGTAATAAATAAATAATGAAATACATATAATGTAAAATAATAACAAATAAAACATTATAATATTCGCATTTCTATCCGCGCCAGACGTAACCTACTTGCTTGTCTATGCCATTGAGTGTCACTCTGTGGCAATCATTCATATCTATAAGTAGTCTGTGGTGGCATTGCTGTGACAAGCATCTCTTACATATCATCATCTATTACAAATCGAGACCCACCGCGCCGCAGAAAGCACGTTAAGCCGCTGGTCCCGGCTCTCATTCGTAGTAACAGTCGTTGGTAGTCAGAAGCCAGAAAGTCTGAAAACCAGTCTTACCAAGGGGTATCGTAATACCCAGTAACTGGGTTGTGGAAGTCAAATAGGCACTCGCTCGATGTAAAACACCGGAAAAGACTAGACAGATTGATTGATTGGGATATACAATCGATGTCCACGAAGGAATATTGCCAGTATCACCATATTTTTAGACAGGGTTATTGGTAAAACACAATCAACCTCTCAAGGGGTCATTGTACTCATCATTATGAACAACTTTTACTATGGGACCAAATATGAGTCCGCGAAATAAAATTATGTTGCTCCCTACATTTATGTTTGCAGAACTTGTCAAAATGTAGGGACCAGCTGATCTTTTTACCAATAACCCTGATTGTGTTTTACCAATAACCCTGTACATTACCTACTTGTTGTTTTTTTTACCATTACTGTGCGAGTCCCATTATATACTTTTTCCTTTTTTTATATCTTGCTTTTTTTTAAATCGGTGATCCTTGTGTTTTGTACTTAGATCGGAAGCTATCAAAGTCCATACATTTTAGGACAACCACACTGTAATGTATGTAATTTTATCTATCACATTTAAAATTTCTTATTGAAATATATTTAATATAACAGACCTAAAATAATATTAATACTATGTACTTATGTCAAAAAGAAGGAATAAATCATAGGGCATCAATTCGTCGGCGTGATAATTTAAGTAATCTATCGCATAATTAATTTAACTGTCATTGGTTTATATTTAATTATTTTTACCTATTGTGGTATAGTAATGTTATTCTAGGTGCATCGTCATCACTTATAAATTAATGTAAGTATACAAAATATTGTAAAACATTTCGAAAGAGTTACGGTTTTGGTGGACTTTCTTGCCCATTCTTCTCCATGTGAAACTACCTTTTGGAAGGAGTTGCCCCTTCCAAAAGAGAAAAAAAAACATTTTTTTTTTCTATGTACATTTTGGCGTTCAAAATGGCCGTTTATGGCCTATTTGAATTAAATGGTTTGACTTTGTAAAAAGCAGAATAGAAATAAAGAGAATAAAATCTAAGTACATACCTGTCCATTATTTTTACCATCTGTATTCGCGTGTGACTAGGCGCATTGTTGTAAAACTTAACTTGACACACATTATAATAATGTTATTATTACTTATTATAATCGCCATGTTTTGTTTTTCTAGCACACATTCAAGCAGGTATTTTATACCATCTTTATATGATTATATTTTTAACGTTGCATCGCCCATTAAAACCGGATGATTGCCACTTAAAAATAGAACCTCACCGTGCCACCACTGATACATAAATCTTGTCTATGATTCACATAGTCTGGAATGTACCAGTAGATCTCAAGCGGGTTGGGCCCAACGGTCTATGGCTCCTGTTTCTAAGACTATAACATCCCTGTAATTTGAGGGGCTCGTGGCTACATAATAACAGCTGCACGGAGCGAATGAAGGTTCTATACCTGCCGTGGTCGGTACGTGGATGGGTCGCTATCCATTACATGCGATCGTGATCCCTCCGCGCCTCGGAAAGCACGTCATTCGTAGATCTTTGACAGTCGTTACGGGTAGTCAGGTGCCCAAGTCTGACATCCAGTCTTACCAAGGGGTATCGATCGTGTTACCCAGTAGCCGGGTCGGGGAAGTCAGATATGGCAGTCGCTCCGTGTATAAAAACTTTTTTTATAAAAAAAAAACAACCGATTTCGAAAAAAACACTACAAAGTGAAAAATAACTTTAATTTCGGAAGTCGGTGTCTTTGGTTTTGTATTTTCGTTTTATGTCACCGACTTCCGAAATTAAAGTTATTTTTCACTTTATAGTGTTTTTTTTGGAAATCGGTTGGTTTTTTTTGTAAAAAAAAGTTTTTATTTTTCACTTTTTAGTTGCACAAAATTTTGTAGGTAAGTATAAGTACCACTACTAGCTATGTAATTTTGTATAAATCAAACTTGAATAGGTACTATGTGCTACAACTAGCTTCCAGTTGCGAAAAAATTTGCGACTAACTTTGATAGAAAATGTGTGTGTACCCTGATATACTGAACACATCTGCGTAACCCTTTCGAGTGTACAGGCGTGATGTTATGTTGTATGAATTGATTGCGTAAACAATGCATGTATACGCGATAGCAGCAATCGCGGTTGATTTGCTGTAATTTTTTGAAGAGTTCCGTTGTCTGTCTCCGAAACTCATCATCAGATCTATATGAAATCTAAATGGGACCATTTCGGAAGAAACCTCTTTAGAACAAAAAAAGAATATTGCATATTTGAATTGTATATTGAATTATATATTCATATATTGCCCGAACATGGTACAGACGCCAGCACATCAAGCTACTACAATCTGTCAAATTTCTTTAATCGTTTTTCAACTTTATCGCTAAAGCATTAAGGTTCAAGGTTGATTTGGAAAATTTGACAGTTTCAGGTAGCTTGACCTGCTGGCGTCTGTACATAAACAAATATATAGACATCCGAATTGATAACCTCTTCCTTTTAGAAGTCTGTTAAAAAAACTGGTATTCAGCTGCATCCGGGTAGACTGGAAGCCGACCCCCTACATAGTAGGAAAAAGCTAGGCTGCCTGAATGTAGTTAAAAAAAAATGAAGACAGGTAATCCCGGCTGAACTTATCAAGACACTCAAACTCAAAGCATTTATTTCAAATAAACCAATTACAGGCACTTTTGAATTGTCAAGGTTCGTTCGTCAGAAAGATGAAGCTAGTGGCCCATTCCAAAGCGTAGTAGGTACCTATGGAGAAGAACGGACAAGAAACTCCATGGACACTCTTATTGTTACACAAAAGTGGTTAAGTACATCATTCATGTTGTAATTATACATGTGAGAACGATGTAGAAAGACGTGCACGTTAAAGGCGTCCGTAATAAAAAGATAAAAACAATTATTATGGAATTCAAATAATCCGTGGCAGCTAAGAAATGACCAGTGCCTACTGACGGCGCCCGTTCACGAACATGACGTATGGATCAGCACCAATCAGCTCAACCATTTTGAAGGGAACTCAATGAACACGGCGCTCTAATGCGAGTTACAGTTGAAAATATTCAGTCTATACACTTCTGTTAGATACAGCTACTACGATTGTATAGATGAAGTCAATCCGTTTGACCGTCTGTAATCAGCTTTTGCGTGCAATAGAGCAATTTGTGGTTGATGGCCCAACGGGACGGGTAGTGTTGTAACATGTATCGACGACTTATCGATACTTGCTGTTTTAAATTCTAAGTTAAGCTGAACATTTATAATAGGTACTACTAACTACTTTCGTTAACATATTAGTGGTATGCCCCAAATATCACCTGTTTCAAAGAAAACTTATTTTTTAGGAGCTTTGTTACGTACCTAATGTTAGGAAAACATGATAACGCAGCAAGTGAATACCTCAATAAGAACTCTTTAAGAACAAATACAAGTTGTCTTAATTTAATTTACATTTTTTGAATGGTTTGCTCACCTTTTGACCACTATCTTACCTGTTAGTAAGCGATCAGGTTAGCGATCAGCGATGCGGTCGACAGTGGTGCAGGCGTAAAATATTTTTCATCATATCGATAAAATCTCGTCTATATCCCATCCCTAGAGTATCGTCAACTCATCGCGTTCCGTACGCTTCATTGGCGTTACTGTTATCTGTTCCAACGCGTTAGCTGTACCGTGCCATACTGTCAGCAGGCCACCGGCTCGGAAAGAACATTTCTATCTTACAGTTTCTACCACTACAGTTACGAAAGTTAGACAAGAAGATATCTCTGTTTAAACCGGAACAATTTACCATCATTAACTTCACCCACACCCAAAGGTTGACTGATAGAAAATGCCTATGGCATTTAAGTCCGCCTCTGTACATTTAAAGTATTAAATAAATAAATAACTTAGGTAGTTACCATTATTATTTACATTTCGGCAGCTATCATTATCATACAATTTCTTGAATCCAGACTAATGCTAGTCTTTTCTGTAAAAATCGTAAATTGAATAAAAGTACGATAATGTCGCTCAAGTAGCGGTGCAAGTCATTTGAAATCCCACTGCGAGCTGCGGTGTGTGCGTTAAACGGTCTTGATTTTTGCCTCTTTTATTATTTACACGAATCTCATATGCGCACGGAGAGTGACAAGCGAAAAACTACCAGCTATGGGTCATAAAGAATAGTTCCATGCGAAAGTTGTTTCTGTGACTCATAATACATGTATCAAAAGCCCCTCCAAATATTTTGCTACGACACCTGGCTTTCGTCTTGTAGTTTTGAAGTCTCCTTTTACAATATTTACTTAAAACAGCCATCGTTTCTTTTCATAATGTAAGTACATTGATAAAGTACCTATACAAAAAAAAACTTGAGAGGTGTCAAGGGACACCCGGATGGAACGAAGTTCCTTTCGATTAATTAGTGAAGGAATTGTAATAAAATTTTATTTTTTTTAAGTTATAATAATATTTTTTTTATTATTAACAAATATAATGTAATATAAACATATATATATATATATATATAATGAAAATATGTGGCTTGCTTTCTATAAGAGAGAGAGAGAGAGAGAGAGAGACAGAAAAACATGCGCACGCCGCCGCCGCCGCACAGCTTACAATAGCTTACTATAGCAAAAAGTGTCGTGACAACTTTTCGTAAGAATTTTTTCCGTCTAGCCCCCTTTCACAACGCGCGATAAGGAACTTCGTTCCAAAAATCGCGTGCTTTTACCAATAAAAGGTATAGCTCAGCATAAGGGCGTGCCAGACCGTGCCTAATACCGAAAACGAAATAAGTTGACGTAAAAATGTTGGTATTGCGTTTATGTTATGTCTCAAAACCATTATTGGTGCCGATTCTGTTGTACACCGAACTAAACTAACTAAACGATCACTAAAATTCCTTACTTTTGGCTATGAGAATCTTAACGCTATTCTGCAAAATAAAATCTCTAAACTTAAAAATAATTTTGACACATCTAAAATCAAATTTGGCAATTGCGACTCCATGTGGTACTTGTTTGCCGTACCACGTGATTTTTTTTAGAGCCGGAGGCGCGCATTATTTTGCAGCCTCGACAAGTTTTGTATGGATTTTTTCAGTTTTTGTATGGAAAATATGAAAAAAAAAAATTTTTTTTTTACCAACACGTTGTATATTAGAAGTTTCGGCGTTCATAAAGGGGGTCGAAATTTTCATTATTTTTGCGATAGGACACACCGTTTTCGAGATATAAGCATAAGAAAAAAAAAAAATACAGTACTGTTTTTGCATCTGAAGTCAAGGTGTTGGTGTGAGTTTTAGTTCGTGACAACTAATTTTATTCCACACCTTTTTAATCGCGATTAAAAACAGGCAGATTTAGTTACAACAATCAAATTTTTTGGTGAAAAACGTAAAATTCAGAATAGCAAAATTGTCTCAGTGCCATCTTAGTGCTGTCAAACTAAATTCACTTTAGTCAATTTCAGAATGGTAAATCGTCGTTGACAGGAATAAATTAAATTTTGGTGATTTTTAGTCTAGTTTAGAGAATTTTGTGACAAGAGAATCGGCACCATTGTCCAAGTAATCTCAATGCTCAAAACATACAAATTATTTCCAAAGGACTATGGCACGGTAATATTGTTATAGATAATATTACCCTGACTATGGCTAGAACATGCATGTACTGTATGTACATACATTCATAATATGATACTTCTTGTATCATATTCTGGAAAATAAATATTTATAATATCACCGACAATGGTGAAGGAAAACATCGGGAGGAAACCTATAATTTTATTAAGGGCTGACAACAGCTAAAGCGCGGTCACTGTCGGACTGCATAGACGAGGAAGAGAAGCGCGATGAGACAAAGCTGGTAATCTCTTGCAAAATATGAAGCAATTCTCTATTTACAAAAAAATTATTGATTGGATTCAAAAATGAAAATACTATCACGTTATTATGTTGCAAGAACAATCTGAAAAAAAAACCAAAATGATTGCATGTATAAATGGTTTTTAAAATCGTTAAAAGAAATTTTTAGAGGTATCTTCGTGACATTTTTCTATCGTACCAAATTAGTTGTATTATGTTTTCAACACACTATCTAACTAGCATAATATGTTTTTTTTTTCGCCATACAATTAATTTTGCACGTATTTCACCTAATGTACCTAATATATTTTTCTGATTTTGTTTACTGCAGTGGATTTTGATATTTTTCCATCGGTTTTAGCTAGTCTGTCAAGTCTACTAAACCTACCTACTCTAATTTTATTTCTATTAGGTATCTCAGTTCCTAATTTGTTTTTTTTTTTACGTCATTACAATATTGGCTAGATTTTGTGATCCTATCTTTCTTCTACTATAATTTACAGAAAGAAAATATGCGTTTCTATTTCTTTTTTTTTACGCGTAAGTACTTAATTTTTGTGTTTATGTGCTTGATAATGCTTGGTTTTTTACTACTTATAGAAACTAATATGGACATTGAACACGGCTCGCACTAATAATATCTTTATTTTTGACCATTCAAAAATCATCAGCTTCTACAGTGTGTCCAGTATATCTGACTGCGCTGGTCGCAATGTGGAGACTGTCTGTCCTTAAGAGCGGAGAGGAGCGCAGGGCTAGAATTCATTTGAAATAGGAATTTAGTGAAATTCTTGGTTCATGTTTCCCTGTCCTCTCGAGCCATCTCGAGCGTGGAATTAGTAAGTACTATATAGTACAACGGACAGGGATACTCCGCTGACTGTTCTGAACTTATATGTCGCACTTCTCCGTTTCGAATGGATAGGCAACTCTAGTCTTTTGTTATCTACTAGTCTAACATACAATGGGCACTTCATGCTTGCAAGGAATAACACTATGTCCTAAGCGACAAACCATTACTTCTTATTCACGTTTAAAACACGTCCATTATTTATAAGCTTATTCATGACAAAATGTTCCTTAATATTAAACATTTGGTAGACCTAATATTTCTCCGAATAATGAAAGGGTTCTTAAAAGTAGTTGGTAGATTCGAATTTTAATATCTAATTCTTTAAATAAGTATCAGAAAAAAGTAACAATTAAATTCTGAATCACTTTTACATCTATATGGAACAGTCGTCCCTACACAATAGTCTACAACCACAATTTGACCAGCACCTTTTCTTTACAGCGACCTACCAGACGAGGAGGACAAGAAATCGCCTGTCCTACTCCTAGGCGTGAACAAGATCTCAGATTCACCATCATTCACAAGAAGACGGTCCATTGAACCTCACACTTCGGGATCCATAAGGTTCTTTCGACCACTAAAATCGAAATACACAAGAGGACTCCATGGAGACGAAAGGCTCGAGAAAATAAGACAAGATCTGTTAGTTCACAAAAGCAAACCAGATACATACATTCCCAATGATCACGAAGTTTCTTTAGAACCAGAAGAAAGATGCATGAAGCTCAGTTGTGTTGGCAGTTGCATTTGTGACAGAAAAGAAAGCTCCACTCGAGGGTCGTTCTCTTTTCAAAGACCAGAACCTGGCACACAACACTACGAAGAACCTAGAGACTTTTCGGAAAACGACATCGAATTCAAATATACAGAACACATTCCTCATTCTCAGCCTTCAAGTAGTAAGCAAAGCTACAATGTCACCCCGAAATCGACGGAAAGGAGACACTTCCTGCTAACGAATCTCAATGAACGGTTCCGAAAGACTTTGAGCTTAGATTCCAGAAAAGTAGAAACTAATCGTGTTGTGAGCCACCCCAAAGAAACAAGACCCAAATCTTTGGTCAACACAAGCAATATTTGTGTGCAACAATATAAAACAGGAGATTACGTCGCCCCAAATTTTAATAAAACATCCCAACCAAAGAAGAAACGAAAATCATTTTTCTCTCTCGACACTTTTTTTGACTCGAAAAGGTCTGACACCTCATCTATAGACGATTACTGTTCCTCGAAATACAAACGTTTTGAGCTGGAAAGTGATGATTCTCCTCTCTTTAAACGCGAAAACAATGAAGAAAAGACTCCAGACCTCCTCAATTTACCAGTAATTATAGACTCTGTAAGAAAAAAGCAGTCAGATACGCGGAGACAGTTAGAAAAGTTAGAAAATCATTACTATAAGAATATTCATAAGACACAGACTGTTATTGACGCTGTCCCTAAAGACGCGACAAACGTGCAAGGTCCTAGCGGGCATTCTAATCATCTTTTCTTTGATGAAGACGTAGAATACATTGAGCCTATTCGCAGCACTTTCACAAGTCAAAGCACACTGATTTTAGACAAAAACTCTCCCGAGGAACTAAAACCTGACTCGATTCTGACTATAAACACTGACGAAACGGATATAAGACTGCCTAGTTCTACAGTGTCTCCTAAATCGAATATAGATGATTTTGACAGCATAGGAGCTTACGAAATTGAAGTGAAGGAATCAGATTTAGTGAAGGTAGCAAAAGATCTGACTGTCAAAGTGATGGATAAGTCAGTGGATTCTATAGGCAGCTGTTCCCTCGATGTCGACGCAAGTACAGATTTTTCAGGTAAATAGTGTTGTCAATGTGTTCTTGGCTTTCTAATTGTTGTTGGTATAGTTACTTCAGATTCAGAAAAAAAAGTGGATCCGTTTTTTTTTCTGAATCTTTTTGTATTTATTAGCATGCGTTATTGTGATTATTTTCTTCTTTTTTATGTCGATTTAGAATGAGTTTATTTTTAAAAGTACAATTATTTATATAAAAACAATAATTCCGGAATGCTTGAATATGTTTGATTGTATTGTTTTAACAACTTTTAAAATGAACTCAGTAGCTCTTATCATAGTTTAATAACTATTTATTTTCATATTATTAAATGTCTTTACTATTATATGTAATCTGTGTTTTCTTTTTCTCCTTTTCTGTAGCGTGATTGTGGTGTTTTCTATTTAATGTCTCAATAAAGTACGATAGTCTATCGTTTAATTACATCTTATTAATTTTGTTCGCATTTTCTTGTGATTCCGAAGCTCGATAAAGTTTCTAGATCTCTCCATGGCATGTTAACGTAATTTCGGGGAATTTAGGAATAAATCGTGCTCCGTAATTCCGTGTCTGTTTTCGCTCCTCCATGACATCTTCTGATTGCTTTCTGTTTAAGTATAGACGTCTTCGGCTCGTAAATCACCGTGAAGAGCGGTTTTATTTTTAGCTTCACAAATGTTTGGTTTTGTATTCACAAGAACATGTAAATGTGTTAAAAGTTTTGTGTGAATCTGAACGTAAAACGAGACAACGCGCGAGAATTTAAAAAAGTTTTTATCAAAGCTCTTAAAGTCGTGTGTTTGACTTTCAAGACTATATCCCTGCCAGCACTTTTAATCAATTTCGGCATGATGAGTGCGATTATATAATTCGGAAAACATGGGACACAGCACACCCTAGACAGCTGATACAAACGTCCAGATGGCGCGGGCGGCAAACGATTATTTCCGATTTCGGCCGCTCGCAGACTTATTTTGCGCTCACTGTACTTACATGCTTGCGTAATGTAACCGTCGCTCGCGTCGCGTCGGTAGTTAGAAGTATTACCACTATTGGTAGATGATTCTAATAGAATAGTAGACAACCAAGTAAAATGAGCTCAATCATAGTAAAGCATTAGGTACTCTTTCCAAGCTGAAGCAATGAATATTTAATTTATCGTTGACTTCGACTGATCGATTAACACAAACGTCACTAAAACACCTTACATGCTGATAAAACTCCATAAATGTAGGTCGTGCATAGAAATCGCAAACAATGTTGATTGCAAAATGCAACTCACAAACAAAAAGACAATTGGATACGCGTATACATATGGATAATCTATGTATCGACCTCGTTTTCTACCCACGCACGACTTATAGCTCGGTCATTGCCGTCATATTGCTTATGAATACGCACCTAAACACACCTGAGATAAATATATTTCGCAAAATTTTAACAACGCATTATCTATATAGACTGTGAATAACGCATCCGAAACTTGCCGACCGTGAAACGGAACGGTGCGGACTGGCCGCAAACGGGTGTGCGTCGTTGACTGGAGGAAAAAAAAATAAAAACGTTGACATTTCTTTGTGAACTGATGTCATTTCATTTAGTGTCATAAAATAGTTCAGTGAAAAATTATGTGAGGTGTTTAAAAAATAATGGTTATATATTAATTATTTTATAATTCTATTTATTGTGTAATTCAGTTAGTGTGTGTTGAAAGCGATCGGTAAGTGTTTTGAGCCGGTTTTCAATGTCAGAAATGATTTAAAAAGAATAACTTTTACCGTATTTTTTGTAGAACCAATTTATTTTGTCCAGTAGTCGTAACTAATATAAAACTATGATAAAATTGTCTTAAACAGCATGACGTAGTATATTTTTCACAATTGGCTTAACGTAGATGACTAATGCGATTACTTTTAATAGTTCACAGAAACACGATTCATCTTTATTTCTTTTTCTTTTGCTTGATTTCGTTCTGTATTTTTTTTATTTTTAAAGTATTAGTGCCGATGACCTATTGACCCTTGTTCCTAATCTTATGAATGTTACATTATATAATATACATCCTATTCTTAGTACATTTAAAATGCAATGCACTGACCAAAATATTATTCTGTCATTATTTCAATAGTACTCAAATAATGTTTGTTGTATTTAGTTAGTACTGTGTGCTTCAAAAACACAACTCTTGCATGGTCATTAAAAACCATGTTCAAAAACTTGTAAAACCAAATCTTGTCAAAAGGTTATTTTGAGTGATGAAAATATCATACATAATTTATTATTATACAATGTAAAGTGCATTAAGTAATGATTATTATCTATCTCTACACACATGACACTCAAGAAATTACAATTAAATGATAAATGATTTGATTCTGTAAGTTGGTTGTATGCCGCACTTTTTCTTGTCAACTTCTCAGTTGATCAATAACAGTTCTAATAAATAAATAAATAAATAGATAGATAGACATTTTAAGAATCAGATAGTGTGTGGAACAATGATCACTCTCCTGTCTGTATCCTAATATATTTGTAGTTGCCGCAACATGTCTTTTTCTTCCATAACACTATTAGTTGTCTTCTCGGTAGTCACCAATGCCAATGTAGGGTAAATTAAACAGAATTTCTATAACAAACATTAGGCATGAATAATACATGGAATCTATAGATTAAATTGCTATTTTAAAACAGAATTGAAATTAACTTTGTAAAGACTATTTTTATGTAATGAAAAGTTATAAAATGTTTATGAAGTTTTAGGAAAAGTTTAGCTTTGTAGAGCATTGTCTATGTGACTGAAACAAGTGTGCCAAAAATTCCATTTGCCTTATCCATGCCCTCCATCGGCGGGTTGGCACAACACATTTTCTTCTCCCATTCTCCCTTGTCAACCATCACTCTATCATTCACTCCCTTCTCTTTTATATCATTCCTCACATAATCCACCCTTCTTTTCTTGGACTTCCTCTCCCTTATGGAGGGGGAGAGGAACGCCAAAGAACATTTATGTTCACTACTCTTTTAGTCATGTGCGATTTTCATCCCTCCTCATCATATGCCTATACCAAGCCATTCAATTTCATTTCAACATTGTCACTGGCGCCTTATCAATGCCCGCATATTGAATAAATGTTGTTTCTTGATGTTCATTATAGAATTACACAATACAATACATGCAAGACATACAAGTTTTATACAATACTTTCCCTCTGCATTCTCTTTTCAAAGTCAAATAGTTCATTCAATTTTTTATTACTTTGACATTAAAACTTTTTGAAATCAGTTTAATTGTCATAAGAATTTTATGTTATAGCAACATTGTGTAAGAAAAATGGAAGAATGCTTTAGGAACTTACTCTCTTCACTGCTTAACATATTGCAGTTGACATCAGCATAACTTTACACAGCCATTTAAAAAGCTGATGTGTCAAGCATGACACTTGTTCAGTTACTGGACTAGATAAACACCATTTACTGATTAAATTGGAGGAGAGGTTTTATTTTACTTGGGTCAATCTAAGATTAAGTTTTTTTTTTTTTTTTTACTTGTTACCCAATAACTAGATTGTGGACGACATATAGGTAATTACTCCATGTAAAATACTGGTATTCAGCTGCATCAGGTTAGACTGGCAGCTGACCCCAACATAGGCTTGTTTAAGGAGAATGCTAAGTGTAAAAGTGTTAATTAAATTATTATTATTCTGTTAGTCCTTCTCTATGGTTGGGACAAAATTTAATCAGTTTTTAATGCCGTCATCAAGGTTGTATCGGGACTGCGACCCATGTATACAATCATATATCTAAGTAAGGCAGTATGTAGAGGCTGTGTAAATGCATAAAACAAAAAGCCTTATTAGCAAGCGAGGCCCCATATTCACAGCTAATATTACATAAAAAAAGATTACAAATCTGACTTGCAAATGTTATTGCAATGCCTTAAGAGCGTTTATACCTTATGAGTGGCAACGTCGCAATTTAGTGTCATATTTCGTGGTTTTCAATTTTTATCATTTAATCGGAGCTATATTTTAAAAATCTGTTTAATTAACTTTTTAGAATTACGTGAAAGTGTTTAAAAAGTAAGTAACCGTAATGCTTACAGTTATTTTACAATGAAAATAACGCCCTGCAAATTTCCAATGTATTATTTGCATATAAATAGCGCAATGATTTCTTACCTTTTACACAGTTTTCACATAATTCTAAAAAGTTAATTAAACAGATTTTTAAAATATAGCTCCGATTAAATGATAAAAATTGAAAACCACGAAATATGACACTAAATTGCGACGTTGCCACTCAAGGCATAAACGCTCTTAAGAAATAAACAGACAAACAAAGAAATAGCTGACATACATACAACATTGACATATGAGTCATATTTGCATGTAGGCGGTAGAACTGGTCAACTTCTTATTTAGTGATATTAGCATACAGTTTAACTTGCACTTTTATCTTGCTTCATACTTGTCTTCTACTACATTTACAAATTATCGTGACTATTCTCTGAAGGGTTTGGCAGAGGAGTAGGTATATTATTATAGTAGCTAGGTCCACTTGAAAATCAGCTTCAGGCACTAGTTGTCTGGAATTTTTGCTGAATTGGGTCTTTTTTGGCGCAGCCGTGAGGGACAGACTTCCCTGCGAATTTCGTACATCGTACTTACACTTTTTATTTTATAAATTATCTGCTTTATATTCAAATGTGTGCCTTTAGTCCATGCTAAATAAATTTATTTCTTTTCTTTAGCTTCCACCTGCGGCTTCGCCCGCGTGGTATGTCAATAAAAAGCCTATGTCCTTCCTTAGAGTTCAAAGTATCCCCATACCAAATTTCATCAAAATCGGTCCAGCCGTTTTTGAGATTAGCCGGAACCAACAGACAGATAGACAAAAATTTCAAAAAAAAAAAAATTGTTTTAAGTACCGTATATACTTTCAGATGCATATAGTAAAAGGCTGTTATTTTGACATTACCAACTGACATCCACATATCTCCAGTATTGTTATGCATAAACACACACTTTCTTCCTATGGGGGTAGCAGAAACTTCAGAAGTGTACAGTATTGAAGTCCCATATAATAGGGAGTGAGCTTAATGCCATAAACCAGGTACAATTCCGTAGTTCCCGACTCCAGGCTGCTACTCAGCTTAATCCAAAACTACGTACCTACCTTTTTTTTTTTTTTTGAGTCTGGGAAATCATCAAATAACTTCTCCCGCTCTGGGCAGAGTAGGAGGGCGTGTCAGACTCTTACTGACTAAAACCCACCCGTGTTCCTTCAGTTGCCTGTGCCAGGGGCCACGGTATCCCTCTCGGACTTTCCCGCAATCCTGGCAGGCATCGGCCCTAGCGGACCCCGTCATTAATGCTGACATCTCTTAAAATACATACGTGGGGTTCGACCACAGAAGTGGGTCCTGTGGTCGATCCCCGAAAATACCGGTTTTTAAATCAATATAATATAATATCTTACTCAAAAAATAAATTACAGGAAGTCTCTTAAATAATAGATCAAACGTAACGGGAACGTAGCTTACCTGTTTTTCAAAATGTGATTTGTAATAGTAAAAAAAAGCCGTTACGGCAACCAAGTTTTGTTTTCGATGTTTCTCTACCAGTTTTTTTTTAATGCTATCGCTGCAAATGATAATTTTTTTTGGTATGATTCTTGTTCAACATTTCTGAGTTTACTAATGCTATAAGATAAATAATAAAATAAGTAAGTATTACGTTTTATTTGTCTTAGAAAAAAAATCTTGAACTGAAAAGTTATTTTTACGATGAAAAAAAATCTTGGTTACCGTATCGGTTTTTTTAAACTATTCAAATTAGTTGTTGGAAATCAGGTGAGCTACCTACCCGTTACGTTGGATTCATTATTTACGGGACATTCTGTTTATGGTATATGGTCGCTCTCCCAGTCTAAGGCGATTTGCTTTAATTTGTAATGTTTTACTTCCATAAGTGTCTGATTATGGTCACATTGGAATAAATAAATTAACTTAAAGTAAAGCACTTGTACCTATACATAGGTCAGCATTTTAGACTTGTTTGTAGGTATGTTTAGCAACAATATTTCAAATTAAGGTCTCTACCTGTCCTCATTTACGCAACACTTGAAGTTTAATCTACCCCCAAATAATTCAATGACAACAGACACACAAACACACACACACGAACACAGGCATTTTATCAATTCTTACATCATTATTATAGTCCATTCTAATCTTATATCTCTTTGATAAGATACAGAAAACATGCTGTGCGGTAATTATAATAATTTTTACATCTATATTTGTCTATTCAAAGCTTCCAAATTCAAAATGTGTGACTATTTCCTTCTTTTTCATGCTTGTGAGTGTCGAAGGAGTTTTTAAGCTGTGTTTCGACCTTTTTGGTCCGTGTTTAGTTTTGTGATTGTGCGGCTAATCTATGGATTATCTGTGTGGTAGATATGTGTTGAGTTCATGCTTTGTTTTTGTTGTATGTGTCATTTATGTTTGCTTTGCTATCCAGAACACGATATTGGCATTTATCTATATCTTTTTTAATAGCTAGTGGTCTAAAATGTTGTTATAAGAGAGATATATCTTATGTTAACCTTCATAATATTTTACACTTCTGTGATAAAAGTTGTTGCAATAATTAGCACACTTCAAAAAAGTATGCATAACATTTATTAGCTCGGTCTTGACCATAGGAACTAGCTTTTGAAGCTGATATATATTAAAACAAAATTATATTGTTAAGCTCGGGTACAGGCGATTTTTAATCGCGCATTAGATGTTCAACGCACTGCTTAGTTTCGAGGGTTGAAAATCCAAATTCGTTTTTTTCACGCGCTCTAATGCACTCTGTTGGATTCTTAATGCTCGGCTTAACTAGTTTACATTCATTCCAAATAATTTATTATTAACAGTTACATGAAACATAGGTATAAAGCCCATATTAGATTACTTTTAAATGTTCAATAAATAAATACTGATTTAGTTATCTATGGCTTATTTACATTTCTCAGAAACATTCTTAATTTAGGTATTAGTACTATTTTATTACTATCTTAATCTGCAGGGTCATGCTGAACAATAAAATATAAAAAAATGTCAGTTTAAGTAGGTAAGTATATTACTTATCTTAGGTTTTATGTACTGAGGTTGTTGGTTTCTTCTAGAAACATGAATATAATTAGAGTAGTGTCTGCCCGCGACTTCTTACCCGTTAAATTTCGGCCCCCGACCCGCCGTATCGCATCGCATCGGCCACCCACGCTAATACTTCATTTTCGTTTAGCTATTAGCTGATTTTTTAATTTTTGTTCGGCTTTAAGGGCTAGACCATGCAGCATATAACCTTCCTCAAGAATTGTGCTATCAAATACAAAAATATTTTTTCAACGGATAGTTCTAGAAATTAGCGTGTTCAAACAAAGAAACACTAGGTTGTATACGGATTAGTATAGCTCCAGTCTTCATAGGAGAGTAAAATTATATTCTACTTCTTAACATGTTTATGGCAATCTAAATTGCGAAGTGTAGAACTAAGCTATAATTATAACGTTATCAATAGCGACATTCCTTCAAGTAGGCATCGGGATTCAGGAAACGCATTACAGGATAATGACTGTTCCGTTAATTGCAGAACATAGGTATTATTGTTTCATGCGACTATCTAGTCTAATCAAACCATCAAAAGTCTTTAAAAACAACACAACACCCTTATTACTAAATTGCTAATAACAAAAAATCTCCTCATTCCAGATACCACATCGGGAAGTTTGAATCTCCTAACACCATCTTCCACCACCAGCCGGATACGAGACTTCACATCTCGTCTGCAAGAGAGGGCAGGGTCCAACCTTCAGCCTAACTACCTAGCCAGTCCGACTCCCGTGGCTACACCCGTCCGGACCCCAGAAGACACCACACCAACCCCCAGAAAGTCAGAGAATCTCCTAAAGCCGCCCCCAAAAGTGTACGTAGACACTTCAAGCCACAGATCAAGGGGACACCATAAGAAAAGAGACGATCTCCCGCATAAGAAGCCGAGCTATCTCAACCTAGCTTGCTCCGTCAATGGTTACACAAATCTTACTACCTATGATTCGAAATTGAGGCAGGATATCAACAAAAGTCGGGAAGCATCCCCTATAAGACCAATAACACATACTTATCAATACAGAAGCGAAAATAACTCGTTATTGGTACCTGTTCCGGTCAGTGCGAATAAACTGCTGGTCCCGACATTCGGTCCTCATGATACGCGCGCCGATTTGACACAAAAAGCGCCTACTAAGGCGCACACAGATCCTTACCTAGCCACGTCACCGTTTAATGTCTACATGGCGGCCGAAAATAAGCAGTTAAAGAACGATTTTCTCGGAAACATGACGACCACGAGCCGTCCTTACATATCAAGCGAGAGTAAGAATTTCGCGACCTCAATGCTCCATAAGACTGACGAGGTGGATAATTCGAAGGAAATTACCTTCAAGTCCAGTTATTCGGAGACGAATTTCAGGAAGACGGTAACCTCTAATGGAAAAGAAACCCGGTTTAGCTCTGAATCTTACACCATTTCATCCAATGGGGTCTCTAAACGTGTTGAAATTACAAAGGAGAATGGTGAACAGCTTACGAGTCCAATGAAGAGTTTCATTCAGCAGCGGGTGGAAAGACTTTACGGCCCCGGCGCTTTGGCTCAAGGCTTCTTCAACCAGAAGCGCCACAAACACAAAAGTACCAGCGAAGATGACGAGCCAAAAGTTTTGACCGAAAAGTCTTTAAACACGCCAGAAAGGGTACCGAAAAAATATGAAGAAACGGACATAGACCAAGTTTGCACGAGTCCAAACGGAGAAATGGACTCCAGTGTGTCCCTACCAGTCCTAAGGCATTTAAGGCCTGAGTTTCGAGCTCAGTTGCCTATTCTATCGCCAAAGAAGTGTGTGAAAAGTGATCTGTCTCCGCAAAAAGTTGAAGAAGACATTCCTAAAGTGGAAAAGACTGAGATAGAAGATGATAAAAGTGCAGTGTTGGTGACAAATGGTATTTCTGTGATAAAACTAGCTGGTGAAAGTGATGATGCGGTGATATGTAGTGTTAATGGTGGTACTAATGGTGTGGAGGCGGTGAAGGATGCGCATTACTTCTTGAATTTGGAGAAGAAGGAGACTGAGAGGCTGTTGGTGCTTGCCGCTACTGCGGAGAAGGAGTTGGAGGACTTACAGGTGAGTTATTTTCAGGATAGTAATATTTATCACACAACCCTGACCATTGAGTAATGAGAAAATGACCTCATAGATCAAGTTTTAATAATACTGTCACACAGGGCAGCATATTATAAGCAACTGAGACAGTACTGTAAAGCCGAATGGGTTCATAAACTCGATGTTCTTTGTCAAAGGCCGGGTACTGCACTATCTTTTGCCCCCAACTCAAGTTTGCACATATACACACCTCAACCCCCCCTAAGCATGCTAGAGGGCTAAAGTTTCAAAGAATCTATATTCAAGCTATGCATTGTCTGTTGCATTGTTGTTGTTTGTTACAATTTGTGTGTCTTGGATGTGTTCAATAGACAATTGACAAACGAAATCTGAGAGATCTATCAGGAGTTCAACATAACCCTTTACTTCTCCTTGAGGCTTCCTTCTCGAACATAAAATCTGTTGTGGTAATGTAGCAGGCACATGCCATGATATTTAATTGAATAACACTGAAAAAAAGTGCTTTGTCTTCAGCATCTAAGTCTACCCACTAAATTATCCTTACAGAAAAAATACATAGCTGTGATTTTTATCCTTGAATGGACCAACAAATCTAAATGACCTCTCCTCCATAATGGTTTTGTAGACCTTGTCCGCTAAAGGCGCATCTAATTGTTATAGTTTTGTTTCTACAATTAAATTCGGTCTACCAAACCGGTTGGAGGTTCATTAGGGTTGTCTAATTTGATTTGATTTGGTTGGTTTTACATGGTATCTTTTGGGAACTCATGTAAGATCATGCTTGTATTCTTTGTAATGAAGATGTGCATTTACCACCTACATTTTGCCAGTTGTTACAAGACCTATTTAATAGGCCTATTAGAACTAACAATGGTAAACTATGCCTGCAGCTGCATACTAACAAAAAAAAAATCTTATGTACCTATGACCCAAATAGGGGTGGTTTCCGCATAATTATGTGATAGTACCTTTATAATATTCTCGTGTAACATATTATCTTCTTATTAATTGATCTTCAGTTGTTAATGCTGTCTTATTTTTCACCCAAACACAATTTTGGCAACCCTAGCTCAAGATTTTTGAATAATTATAAGTACCCATAGAATAATATATGTTGCAACCAAACCTAGTTATTAAATCATTTTTATGAGCCATGTCTGAACTTCAGAAGTTTTTTGTTTGCTAACACTCAATGAGATTTATAGCTTTCAAGTGTTCCCAAACATATTCTGAGGTTTTTATCTATACAAGGCAATACCGTGTATGTATTTGTATATTGATATGGAACACATTCAAATTGGTTGTCTGTAAAGTCGGTTTACGGACGATAGTTTTACGTGACAACGTCATAAAGAAACATCGATGAACCACTTAACTACTACTACTGTACTATTCGGAATACTAGCTCTCACGTCACGCGAGAAGAGAGATAAATGTGACACAAGCTAACGCTAATGAAAGGGAAAGGGCTGATCGTGCCTGTCTATCGCTTGTTCCGCGCTCTCGCTTGCACGCTCAGGCTCACGTGGAACGTTACACTTTTTCGTGCATGCAGCCGGTGTTCATCGATTTATAAGACGTTATCACGTCAAAAAATTAAGATAGTCTGAAGACACAGATAGGTGAAATTTCTTAAGAAACAAGCATTACCTTTGTACTCAAATGTTATAATAAGTCGTATCTCTATATATTTTACTATGTGTACATAAATAATAAAATAAATCAATATTAAGGTCCGCGTTTTTACAACCTCTCAAGTGCAGGTCCACAAAAAGTCCACCTTTTAAATGTTTCTAACAATAGAATTAGTGTATAGGTACCTACTTATCACTGTAGCAAGCAACAGACATTGATTACGCCTAAATTAAGCAGGAAACATTTACATTCAAGATGACATAATAAATTAATAATAAAACCAAAAATTTCAATAAAATTATGTTCACTACCAATAAAATTTGACATTGAACACAAACTCAAGGATGGTATTTATAATATGACCATACACTGTATCAAATTAGTTAATACCTCATTATAATATTCAAATATTGTAGTCTTTAATGCTATGTCTCATCTTATTGATGCAGGTGTTCCAATTTCATGGTTGATGCTTTTGTTTTTATGATACAGTCCTTTAAATGACTTAATTATGTGGTGATAAATTATTTTATTTCTTTAAGTAAGGATGAAAGTAACTTGTTTAGTCCCAAGACCAATAGTTCGAGGGACTAAATAAGTCTTTAACCCGAGGTAAACACTGTGCTTTTCATTACGAATACAAGGAAAGTAAAAATAAAAACATGAATTAGCTAAAGAAAAAATGAGCCTCTTTTATGAAACCAGGCGTTAAATCCATATCTGAATCAGATGAACTAATTGTGTTAATACAAATCTCTGCTATACGGAAGTTTAAATAAAACTCTACAACTCGAAAAAACAAATGAAGATCAGATCGCCTATTTTTTTTTTCTGTGGTCGGCTATTATTTCAGGCATTATTTATCATTTCCATCATTGAAAAAATGGTAAATATTTTGCCCAAATCTGATAATTTATAGAAATAGTTGATAGTAAATTATAATAAAGTCAGTTAAAAAAATATATTCTTTAAATAATAGGTACTTACTTAACTTTATGTTATTTCAATTTTACATTGCGCTGTAATTGAGTGGCTGTATCATCATATGAACATATGTATGTTCATATGAACTTGGAACATGGTTCAATAGAAATGTGAAAATAGAACTAGTTTTTTTGAAATGTTGACAGGTGTCAGTTAAAAACGATTCTTCCTAGGGCTGAAAAGTATTACTTTCAACCCGCTCCTCAGGCAATTTCAGACCTTCTTTCCGAGTATGAGTAATTAAAACACTTTTACACGTCAATCATATTTTAAAAACTAGATGAGGTCGACGTTTCCTATTGGACTACTCTGACAAGAAAGGCCGAAACAAACTCAGAGGTCTAAAGTCCAGACAACAAAATCTTGGTCAGACCATGTGAAGACCATGTAGATTGGTGTATGAAATGGTCTTTTGAGGAAAAACCACACAGATTGAGTGGACCTGTCCAGTCAGTAATCGTGCAGCACAACGATGTGCTAGTATTATTAGAATTTATTATCATCCCTATCCTTACATGTTATAAAAAGCAATCTATCTGCCTGTCTGTTTCAAAGTCAAAGCATTAATTTCAAATAGGCACATTATAAGGCACTTTTGAACGTCAACATGTTCGCAGAACATTTTTGTTTATTCTAAATTCACATGAATAACATCACGCCTGTGTGCCCCGAACGGGTAGGCAGAGATAGTACCCACAGTAGATTTTAAATTCATTAAACATTTTAGTTAGCGTTTCTATGGGCTATTTCTATAACTTTAGTGTTTGTATATTTCATTGGCTGTATATTAACTGCAATATGCTTTTTATCCATGCCATTGTGAAAGGTGAACAGGTTTTATTAGTGGATGACTAGCAGCATTCACCTACATGTGCTATGACCATACATTGAAATCACCAGTTTGTGTGCCAAGTATGGTTGAATTTGAGTAATTCTTCCTTTAACTTCTTTAAACCATAATGTGTTCTCTTACATAATTTGTTGACATCGAAGTCAAAACATTTATTTCAAATAGGCACAATAAAAGGCACTTTTGAACGTCAACATTTACATTTAAATAGAATTAATTTTAGTCGCCACCTTCCAAAAGGTAGTTTTGTATGGAGAAGAATGGGCATGGAACTCCAATGTTACTCTTTTAAAATGTGCATTAATTTTATAATTATATGTGATGACGATGCATCTAGAATAAAATTACTATACCACATTAGTTAAAATAATTAAAATTGTAGCAATGACAAATAAGTTAATAATGTATAAAAGTATACGATTTTCCGTTTTTTTTTTTTTTACCAATAATAAGTCAACATCAACATAATATGTTGAAGTATCCATGCAACTACACTTTTGAGGACCTAAAAACGCAAGTAATGCTGAAATTAACGTAGCTACCTACTGGGCCCAAGTAATTAATAGTTATTTATCCAACATGTGAGGAAAGTTCGTTTTTCCTATGAGTTTTACTCAACAAAACGAATAGCAAATGAACTTGCTCTCATGTTGCATACAAAACTTTTCACCACTCCCAGCAAGAAATTATTCAGTCGTCATAGGTAAATAAATTAAATAGTCACAAAGCAAATAATTAAAAATTAATCAATAAAATTATTTATTTTTTTAAATATCTTTAAAACTTAACATAAAAAAATCAGGCAAGGTTAGTTTCTAAACGGGATCATTACTTTCCTCACTGTTCAAACAGTGAGGAAAAACCAACTTTCCTCACTGTTTTCGTAGAGGAAAGACACTTCTTTCGTGCGGGAGTGGTGAAAATAACATTACGCCTATAGGTATGAGGAACAGGATGTAAAGTTCACTCATACCTCCATAGAAAAGGGAGGATCATCCGACCAGACGAGTGTTAACGAGTGTTATGTCTGGTGGGCAACTGCCCGACGATTGATGTCGGGACGTTGTGTATATAATTATAAAATATGCTAGTCGCGCGGTAAACTCTGCTTGCGCGATGCAGAATTTTGCGTGACGTCAGTGTGATGCGTAGTTCTCATGTGGCGATGTAGATACCGCAACATATTATGATCCTTGGAGGGTTAGCAGAGATGTACCTGTACTCTGTAGTACACCCACTTTACTCCAGTTACGTTTTAAATCCCATATAATAGGAGGCGAGCTTATTGCCATCAACAGGACACAAATCCAGACTGCGTTCTGCAACTGTCAAAATAATAATCCTAACTAATACTATAAATGTGACGACACGTTTGGTGTAGTGGCTACAGTGGCTAAGTGTAGTCAGCGAAACCAAATGGTCCTGGGTTCGAATCCCGGTAGGGGCAAATGTTTGTATGATGAATATGGACATTTGTACCCGAGTCATGGATGTATATATATTTATAATATGTATGTATTTACGAAAAAAAAATGTATTTAAGTAGTGTATCAACTATCTGGTATCCATAACACAAGCCTTAAGTGTTAAGTGCTTAACTTGGAACTAGATGGTGCTGTGTGCAATGTCAGACGATATTTATTTATTTATTTATAAAATGCGAAAGTGAGTTTGTTAGGCTAAAACAGCGTAACGGATCGTTTTGAAATTTGACAGATAGGTAGCCTGGGACCTGGAGAATGATATAGGCCACTTTTCAATCCTGGAACGCATTTGAATTTGCGGGCAGCAGCTAGTAACTAATTAAATATAAGCTATGTATCGTATTTCTTTTCCTAAAATTGTGTCGTCTACTGTTTTCAGGATCGTGAGGATGTGAGTGAGGAGGTCCTGGGTTTCCTGCGCGCTGCATCCGGCAAGGCGAGGTTGTTGGCCACACAGAAAATGCAGCAGTTTCAAGGTAATACCTCGTCTACCTACGATTAACCAGCAAAAATATTGCTGGTTAATCATCAATGTTGAGCGACTGTTATAGCTTAACTTACGAGAGGCTTATGTTCAGTGGCTAGAGTAGCTAGTCCTAAAGGGACTCCGTTTCAAAATTACCCGATTGCCGCTGCAAATGGCGATATTTTGTTTTTACAAAATAATTAAAAGGGTGAAACTGGTATTGCGCCCTTACTAAGAAAATGCAAAAGCGAGCGAAGCGTGGCAAAAATTTTTTTACAACCAGACCCCGAATACGACAAGCTTTCATTTAAGAGCGAGCAAAGCGAAGTAGAAAATTTAGACATCCTGTCCCTGAATACGGCAACTTTAATTGAAGAGCGAGCGGAGCGAACTCGGTAATTGGAGTATTTTGGATTGGTAAAGCTTTCATTGTAATTTTACTAAGAGCATGCGAACAAGCGAAGCAAGATAGGTTAGATTTTCAGTGCGATATGACCTAAAGCTTGCATATAGAGCCTATAGCTTAAAGTTTTTATAAGATATTCAATTATTAAGGCCCTTTTATCCATAAGAATGAAGTTTTGGGTAATATTTTGCGAATTATTGCTTGCTACACACGTGGGGGCCCCGTATCATTGATACGGCTGATAAGGCGGTAGCCACGCCCCTGCCTATTTCCAGAGAACTGCAATAGCTTGAAATTATAGTAGGATTCCTGTTTGATTAAAATTAGATAAAAGGACTGAATGTTGCGCTGCAAAATACCTCATAACATAACAGCCTACTCCTCGTAAATGATTAATGATTTAATTTCTGTAAGTAGGTTTGTACAAACACTTTTACACGTCAATCCTATTTTTTTTAAACTAGATGAGGTCGGCGTTTTCTATCCGACTACTCTGAGAAGAAAGGCCAAAACAAACTCAGAGGTCACAGTCTCTTTTAAAGTCTAGACAGAATCTTGGTCAGATCATGTGACGGCTATGTAGATCGGTGTCTGAAATGGTCTTTTGAGGAAAGAACCACACAGATTGAGTGGACCTGTCCGAAGCGGTAGGCAGATGCGTACAACAATTTTTTTTCAGTTATGCTTGACTCTCGTGTTAGGTCAGTCTAATGCCATGAACCAGTTTCTAATCCAGTCTTCCAGCTGCCACTGAGATATGAATTATAGACACACACAATAACACTTTGTTGGGCCTGGAAATCAAACCCAAGATCTCATACTCAGCAGGAGCACTTGTGACCTTTAGACCAACAAGGCAAAATAGTTAGTTACTTTGATTGATATTAATATTTAACACCACTAGGACCCATTTGCTTTGCTTTGAAATTGATCTATATTTCTAACAATTTCCAGGTCTATGCTACAACAATATAAACGAACGTCTGGACGAGCCATTCCCTACCACAGTTGAAGACCTGCAAGGGTTCTGGGATATGGTGTGTCTGCAGGTCACCCACGTGGATGCTATCTACCAGCAGATAGCAGATCTGAAGGCTAACAACTGGCAGGAGGTAAGCTAGGTTCCGTTTAGGATGGGTGACTACAGCATAATTAGCTTATAATGTTCAATGGACTCAGGCCTCTGTGAGAGGGAGTGGGCCGTAGTCCACCCAGAGCTCCAATTGGTTCCAAGAGGTCATTATTCTTTGTTTGTGAAGTATTTTGTAACACTGACCTCAATTACCCCCTAACCACCAGTAGCTTGGACCCTGCTCCCGACATCGCTGGAACCCTATTTGATTTGAATGAAATAATAAATATTTAATTTAAAAAAAGTTGAATTGTTATTATTATAATAAAATAAAAAATAAAAATTGGGTTCTGTACCCTGGCGTTTGCCAACCTTTGGGTACAGAACGCAAAAAAAAATAGGACCATATTACTAAACCTGCGCTGTCCGTCCGGCCGTCTGTCTGTTAGTGGGCTGTATCTCATGAACCGTAATAGGTAGACAGTTGTTTCACAGAGTGTGTTACATTTCTATTGCCGCTATAATAAAAATAAAATAAAGTAAAAAAAAAAAAACAAACGTGATTTACAATTTTACAAATTATGTATCTATTGTAATTCATCCGACATAATGCTGAGCTGAGGCATTTTTCGCATTAAAATCGTTGTTTTCTTGCTGAGCTGAGGCATTTTTCGCATTAAAATCATTGTTTTCTATTTCAGTATTTAATATCAACCATTAAACAATAAATTAATTTGATTTTGTTTTAATTTCCAGATAGCAGTCCCCGTAAAGCCAGTACCTTCCACCCCAGTGACGTCAACACCTCGTCGCACCCGCGTCGCTCCCGTGATCAAGAACGAGAAGGCACGACTCGCGGCTGAGAAGAGAGAGGCTGATAGAAAGGCCATGATGGAGTTGAGGAGGTGAGTCATCATCATATGTTTTGCTTCTCCTATGTTGGGGTCGGCTTCCAGTCTACCCGATGCAGCTGAATACCAATATTTTATATGGAGCGACTGCCTATCTGACCTCCACTACCACAACCCGGTTACTGGGTACCTGTTGGAAAGACCGGTTGTCAGAGTTCACGCTTCTTGACAACCTTTTTTTTTGGTGGGAAATCATCAAATAACTTCTCCCGCTCTGGGCGGAGCGGCAGGGCGTGTCAGACTCTTACTGACTAAAACCCACCCGTGTTCCTTCAGTTGCCTGTGCCAGGGGCCACGCTAATCCTTTCGGATTTTCCCGCAACCCTGGCAGGCATCCGCCCTAGCGGACCCCGTCATTGATGCTGACATCTCTTTGAGGCGCGCGTGGAACACAACGCGCCGTCGACCCGGGCCTGGTCCTTATCGGACGGCGAGCTGCCCATTGCTCGCCGTCCGCAAGCCCGCGCCTACGGTGGCCGGCAATCGGCTTGGGATTCCCGACGCCCAGGGCGTCTCCTGCGACCGCTAGGGGCGTGAGGGCGCGAATTTTGCCTCCCTCACGCGTTCCGCCTCCTCCTTCGCGAGCATTACTGCTTCGCAGAAGGAGGTGATGGCTTCCCAAGCCCTCTCACTCCGTACCATGGCCTGGACCAGGGCCGGACGCGAGATCTGTGTAACCCTATTAGAAGTTCCTGTATCACAAGCCAACATTGACCATATAAATGACAACTTTCACAGTTTCTCCCCTGAAAGATAGCCAATTAATTCAAAGTTAGTCCTTTTATACAAAGTGAAATAAAGTATATTTTTATCATGTTATTAGCTCTCTCAAGTTGGAATTAAAAGACAGTAAGACACCATCAATTACACCCCATTTGGAATGTACATTCTACATACCTCTTTGACCCATCTGTCTCCTGGAATAGAACTCTAATAACCTTACAGAAAAAAATACTGTTACCTACAGCAGCAGGTCAAGCTACCACAAACGAACAAATTTTCTCATTCGATTTTGAACTAACCTTCAACATTTTAAGATTTTAAAATCATTTGGAGAAATTTGACAGTTTCGTATAACCTGATGTCCTGGCGGCTGTACTTGAATCCTTTCATAGCATTTGTGCCTGCACTTTGTTCTTATTATAAATATAATTAAGGCTCATATGATTGACCACGGAGCAGAAACAAAGAGGTGTTGCAATCAAAGTAGTCCATCAGCCACCAATGTAGTCGTTACGTCACACGGTAGTTGCACTACTTGCGACCAGGCGGCGCTTTCGTCAGTACAACTGTCGTTGTGAAGCGGATAGGTTGTCATGTATTTGTTTAGTCTTTTAAACGATTAAAAAGTATTCCCGACCCATACTCATTGCATTGCTCGTGGGTTGCAGCTGAAAATCAGCGTCAGGTGGTACACCTTATGTTGTCATCTGACATTATGCTGAGCTGAGGCCCGTTTGGCATTATAATTTTTGTATTCTGTTTTTATAGTATTAAGGTGTATTTATTTTGCTGTAATGCCAATAAACGCATTTTCTTTCTTTCTTTCTTTCTTTATTAACATGAAATGCTGTTTTATCTTGCAGAAGTTATACGGATCAATCAAATTCAAACGGAATAAAGATATCTTTCCACTCGTAAGTCAAATTAAAATTCAGAACTATGTCGGTCATTGATTTATTTATATTTATTTTTGTATTTTTCTCAACGTAATCATGATCTGGCAGTTTGAGTAATTTATGCGGCCTACTCAAATGTCCTTTCTTTGGTATTGTTCGTCGAATCGTTGAGCTCCTTGAGTCTAAGTTGAGCTGCACGATTACTGACAATTGCGTGCACTGACTGGACAGGTCCACTCAATCTGTGTGGTTCTTTCCTCAAAAGACCATTGCAGACACCGATCTACATAGCTTTCACATGACCTGACCAAGATTTTGTCTGGACTTTAAAAGAGACTGTGACCTCTGAGTTTGTTTCGGCCTTTCTTCTCAGAGTAGTCAGATAGGAAACGCCGACCCCATCTAGTTTAAAAAAAATATGATTGACGTGTAAAAGTGTTTGTTCAAACCTACTTACAGAAATAAAATCATTTATCATTTAATTAAATTTGTAATTTATTTCTTCTCGAATGTTCGGTAATTGCCGCCCCCTATCGGCAAGTAGCGGAAGTACTGACAAATTGCAGGTCCGCACTCAGACTTTTTTGATAAGCACATACCTACATATATGCTATATGAAAAGTGAAGTCAAATAGATGTCGAGTTTCGGCAAAAAACGGAATTCGGTTTAGTTTCAGTAACTAAGTTCAGAAGAAAAATTTAGAAGAGGAGAAGATTTAAAGATAAAAAAAATAAAACTATGATTATAAAAACGTTTTCTTTATTTTTCCCTGACACTTGTTAATTTCTGGAAGTTTCGGTTTCGGCCGAATCTGAAACCGCTGCCGAAATTCGGTTTCGGTTTCAGTCAAAAAATGTATTTCGGTCGGACATAATAGAAATAAAACTATATCGGTATATTATAAAACTATTAAACCTGAATCCGGCTCCTTACAATAAAAGTGACACTTAATGAAACAAAGCAGAACTCTTACGACAATCTGTCTAATTTGCCTATGAGTTGATTTTGCTATTAGCCACTAGATGGCTTTCTGCTGTTTGGGCTCCCCCCGCACCCCGCGAGGCTGCGACACTACTTTTGTATGGAGAATGACTTTACAACACCTCCTCTTTGTTTCTGCTCCGTGTGATTGACGCACTTTATTAAGTGCTTAGATGGTTATAAAACCATCTAAGCACTTAATCAAGTGCGTCCGGTTGGCTGGCATTGCGAATCAATAAAAACTACAAACCCAATTTCTCATTTAATATAACTCTTGAATTAATTAATTCATTCATTGACTGACAGACAGCTCCACGCTTAAAACGCTGGATCTAGGAACCATGAAAATTTGCACAAGAGTTCCTTATACAAAGTCAAATTAAATTAGCTAACGAAACTCCGCAGACGTAATGGGTATCGATATCTAAACATGAAAAAATAAAAAGATTTGATTTTTTTTAGGGCTCAATGACCGCTGGTAGTGTAGTTACATGAAGTAAGAGTTGAAAAAATATGTTTTATTGTGTTTAGGTATCGATACCAATCCTGTCTGTGATGATTACACAAAAAAAAAACGATTTTTTTAAACTGATATTTCAAGTGAATGCAATAACTGCGGTCGATGACCCCAAATGCAAATTTTTGCATGCCTAATTTTAAGTAGAATATCTAAGGATGTCTAATTATAATTCTGCATTTCTTTTTGTATCTACTTTCTTAGAAAAAAAAACAATTTAATTTATTTTTTGTTTTTTTATGTCTAGATATCGACACCCGTTCGTATCGATATCCGTTAGCTAATTTAATTTGACCCTGTATATCAAAAGTGAGCACAAGGGAAAGATTTTTGAAGAAGTTAAATACGGGATGAAAGTTATTATCGAACTTCGTCATTGTTGACAATGGAAAATGCCATCGGGGACACGGCTTGTCTTAAATATTGACAAACTGTTACTAACTCATTATGGATTTTTAATTATATCCGAATTAAATTATTACATCTTTATTTCTAAGTAAATAGAATACTGTTACATGACATTTAATAATAATTATTTATTTGTTTTCCAGACGTGTAGCCCGTGAACGTCAGATGGCGCAGCGAGCGGCCGCGCCCGGCACGAGCAGCGAGGTGCACAGGGATATGGGCATTGAAGGCAGTCAGGTATGTAGCGGTATCTACATCGCCACATGTGAACTACGCATCACACAGACGTCACGTAAAATCCTGCATCGCGCAAGTGAAAGTTTATCGCGCAACTAGCATATACAGGGTGTGGCGTAAGTAGTGGTCCACCGTTCAGGATTCGATGAACCAGATAATTAACTATAACAATTAAACATTTTAACAATTTTTAGTAGTAAGTTTTTTTACAAAAATCGCTCTTGAACTTGATGGTTTGTTAAAAATTAGGGTTAAAATTAGAGAAGAACCAACTTTTTCTTCAAAAGAGCTGAATTTACATATAAAATCATAATTTATCATGATAGCTCCAGTATTCAGCAGTAGTTAACAGAAATCAAAATGAAAAAATAATGTTTTTTGTTGAAACTACAAACAAATTTGTAATAAAAGGTAGAAATTTCGTAAATAAAAGACAAAAAGGAAATATTTTCGGAACCCTTGGGTAAAAGTGGTTAAAATTTTTAATTAATTTTTATTTTATTTTTCTATTTTTGTTAAGTATTTGGTTTATCGAATCCTGAACGGTGGACCACTACGTACGCCACACTCTGTATATACAACGTCCCGACATCAATCGTCGGGCAGTTGCCCACCAGACACGACACCACACCACACTTTTCTATGGAGTTATGAGTGAACTTTACACCCTTTTCCTCGTGCCTCTATATGTACATACAAAATTGTTACTTCTTCTTGCACACAATTCATTCAACATCTGCACAGCCGTTCCCCAACTATATCTGGGTCGGCTTCCAGTCGCTGAATACCAGTATTTTACATGGAGCCACTGCCTATCTGACCTCCACAACCTAGTTACTGAGTAATACGATACCCCTTGGGAAGACTGGTTGTTTATGGTCTATGACAAGCAAGTCTATTTAGAAATAATAATATTTCTTTCTCTAATTTACAGGAGGTAGAAATCTTCGTAGGCAAAACAGCGAAGCCTTCAAAGATAGCCCCGAAAGGAGATTGTATGAGTTCCGAGCGATCTCAGGACTCGATCACTGAAGAAAGCTGATCACACTACCCTTAGATTTCACTACACTATAGAAATGATCTACTAAACTGTGTATGTATGTTCCTGCTTACTCTGTAAAGATATGGCGTGAAGGTTGACAAATAATATTACAGTCGTCATCTGCCTGGCTTTTACCCAACTATTTTGGGGTCGGCTTCCAGTCTAACCGGATGCAGCTAAATACCAGTATTTTACATGGAGCGACTGCCTATCTGACCTCCACAACCCAGTTACTGGGTAATACGAGACCCCTTGGTAAGACGGGCTGTCAGTGTTTTGGGCTTCTAACGTTCCGTAACGGCCGGGACCAATGGCTTAACGTGCTGTCTGAGGCATGGAGGGGTCTCGATATGTAATGGATGGTCACCAATCCACGATCCGACCGCGCCAAGCGTAGCTTAACCTTCTATCTACCCGTGCGAATGTATAAATTTGGTCGAATTCGCCCTTATTAAAAACACGCCTGTCAGTTTTATCCAGTGAATTAATTAATTCGACTGTATCCATGAAAATCCTGAATGCGAGTAACAACAGCGTTGCTCATTTATTTAAAACAAGTTCATTGCCTTCTAATAAAAATAGTTCCATAAATATGCCTCCATAGTTTACTGGGTAAAGATTTGGTTTCCTAGGAAAGCGGTTCTGTCATATTATAACGGCCGTCATGAAAATCTGTCACTCACATCAGTATAACCTGGCTGCCCAAAGATTTAAATCGCTAGATTTGCCCTCGCCGTACTTAGTCCCGCGAAAAAGTGTCCATACTGAGACGAGAGCACACACATGATTATGTAGCGTTTTCATGACAATCAAGTCGTGTCACTGCGTCATTGTCAGTTAGAGGTGTTAAAACGAAATAGAAACGCGTTATCTAACGATTTAAATCTTTGCCGCTGTCATCATTTCCATGACAGCCGTCACTGCGGCCGTTATATGCGGTCACCGCTTTTCTAGTAAACCGTCGCTTTAGAGATATTTTAAAGTTGACTGATGACAATATTGTACGGTTCAACTAAATTGATATACTTTGGTTGAAAGATATTGTTATTCGATTCAATCTGGTTGTTTCGTCCAATTTGAAAGGTATACTATGAACCGTGTACCATTGCCATTATCAAGTAGTCCGTATTTAAAATAAAAGTAGCCTACCATCACTTCATAACTTCGATCAACAATAGTAGGTACTATATTCTCGATGAGCACATCAAAAACATTCGAAAAAAATAAGATTTATTTTGCAACAAAGTATTTTCAACCTTATTGCTTGGAAATTATCTTTTATTTTTCCATAAATATTTTTGTTCATATTTCAAAACTACGTTTACTTTTCAATCGAAGTAGTAAATATATTGCAAACGACAATAACCCTTATATTTGAGTGTTAAGGTTTATGCAATCGCGGCCCCTTGAGCAATGCGTTTTTGTTCCTAATCCTTAATCTAATGCTATTGTTGATCAAAGCTATAGAGAGCTGTATTATGTATTATAATCTTACTGCAGTGTGGAAAGATACGTCCTCCATCTCTTTCCCACATTGTAGTAAATAATAAAGGTGATACTGTAGGCCTCCAGTGGCTGTTTGCGAAAGTTGAATTGAAACTATAATTTTTGATCTTTTTAATATTAATTTTCACGTCTTTTCTCTCAGGGTGTAAGCAGAGACCCAAGTTATCAACTCTTAAATCATTGTACAAAATAGTTTAGTAGATAGTTTTGTTATACAAAAAAAGTCCTATGAAAACATGAGTTTTGTATGAAAATGTATGTAATTAAAAAAATAATGAAATTATGATACTCAACGCTGTAGGAATATGGAATCGTACAATTTGTTTTTTAATCCCCAATAAATTATTGTTTTAATTCATATTTTTTTCTCTTTTTTGTGGTTTACAATTTTAATTGATTTGAAATAAAGGTTTTTTTTTTATTTCTTTGGTTATGAATTCTTCGTTGCAGATAATTTAAAGAAATTATATAAATAAATGATTTTCTTTAATTTTTTGTTTTTAATTTAATTGATAACATATCGATTAAAATTGTAAATGATAAAAGAAATCATTTTAAAATGTTAATTCATTACTTACAGCTTTTTTTTGCACACGAGCGACGACATCTTTGAAAAACATTTTATTTTACAATAATTTAAAAAAACAAACTAGCTTTTGGTCTACTTATTTCTTCTTTTTTACCAATATCATGGCTTCCAAATATCGATCGTGTGTAAGAAACATAACTAAAATATTAAATACGATTTCGCACATTCCTCTAAAATTAATAATTATTTATTTTTAATCGTGTTTGTACAACATCTTGTCGCATTTTCGCTATAAATTGTAAATATTATATGCGCCTAAAATTGTATGCACTGTTAAACAGATATAACAAGTATCAAAATTATGCCTCTATTGTGTAGAAAAAGTATCAAGATTTAATTTAAACTTGTCAAATCTCATTGCAATTTAAATGATTGGTAAAAACCAATATTTTAGTAATCCAATAACTACAACTCGTGAGTATTTTTGGTACAATTTAACCACAAAACAACTGAGCCGATTTTGTTGAATGTTGGCTGAATTATAGCTTGGTTACTAGAGAATGACGGGGCTACAGCCAGAGAAAATTAAAATCTCTACATCATCATGAGTCGCGGGCACGGCGTAATATGAATAATAAAAGTAAAGGTAGAAAAAGAAATCGTACTTCCCATGGAAGCGAAAGTTACACTGAACGGGTTACAAAATCGGGCATATGAAACGCCCAATTTCTTTGAAATAACTATAAAAGATCTTGATACTTTTTCTTTATTACAACTCATTTTACCGAATTATGTAATAAATTAAATAATATAGAATCTTTAATAAGCTGTTGGCATTTTTCTTCACATTAATACGCCTCTGCGAGAAAAACTTTTCCGAAATGTCACGTTTTTCTTTCAAAGAGGCGAAAGTAGTTGATTTTAATTGATCTTTTCAATAGTGTAAACAAAGCAACATGATTTAGAATATCAAATATTGCACAGGCTAGTAATTTCTCCTGTATCGTGGGTTAGATACTTAGATACAAAAAAATCACATACACAAACTTCGAATCCAAGACTCTGCTACCGCATTGCGCAACAACTATGGATTGGAAAGCACCCATTTATATAAAACTTGGCACTACCCAAATCAGAAAGACGACCTCGTAATTGCTTTACCACCGTATGGAATGAATGTAATTTGCACGTCAAAACGACAAGGTCTATTTTTCTATGTTACTGTTAGATAAAACTACAAGGTTCTTCAGGCGCGTGGCGAAACTTGGAACTAACACCGCCATCTTGTTTTGTCATAATTTCTGTGACAATTTCACAAATGTTTACCAACAACGCCCTCTGTCAATGTCATTTAGGCGCCAAAAGATCGCTGTAGCACTCTTATTTCAATTGCATGGGAATTGTTTGGTAGAAATGATAATGCAATTACGAGGTTGACTATAACTTTCTTGATATTGCCTTGTTTACAATATTGGCTAGATCAAATGAAAATACCTATTATGATAATATAACTTGAAAGTCGTTTCGTAGCGGCAGGCACGCGTCACTAAGTTTGAAATAGCATAATATAAAAATATGTACGGAAATACATGAAAAATGTAATGTTACTGCTCAATGTATTATTTTAATTCTGTCTGACATTTTTCCTGGGAAAATAATTTGAATAAAATCCAGAGAAAATTTTCAGTTCATTTTTGTTTTATGAGATGGAAATCTTGAAAGTAAAAAATAGACCAGAAACAACACCCATTCCACACAAATGCAATAGAAACTTGGCACTGTTTCATGCGATATGGACAGAAAATTCATAATTTTTTAACATCTTGCGGAACATTACCTGCACATCTGCAGGCGTTTAATGTCTCGCAACATGTTAAAAACTTAATAACAATAAACCTTTTAATGTGTCTCGTTCAGTGTCCTTCAACCGATTAACAAATAAAGTCAAATATCCTATTTTATTTTAAAATGGGTACCTTTCCGTTTTCCTCTCGCTCCGCACATTTAAAGAAAGAGCGAGACAGCAGGCTTTATTTACATTATACCCTGAAATAAATAGAATATTACATAAAATGAGACATTGAATGATAAATAACGTGAAAATTATCCTAAGTTTTGTCCTATCCTAAAATATAACTTCAGTGCTGTTCTATAAAAATCTCACTATGATAACTTACGTGAAGTGAGCTATAAATATTGAATGACATCTCACTTCAAGCTCACTTCACCTTAGTGAAACTTTTAAAGAATAGACCGGCTGATTGATGTGAAAAGAAAAGGTTAGTAGAACCGAAATAGAATCCCATGTTTATAAATAGGTATGTATTTTAGGAAAGTGTAGTAACGAGAAAGACTAATCACTATTTTGATATGGCAATGACAATAATTGTTTTTATCAGTCGTTTTTGTATGAAATCGGGAAAAAGTCTGAGCATTTTTCGTCTTTGGACATAGCCAGGCTGTAATCACCTCGCTAATTTAAGAAGGGTGTTAGTGATATACTTGGTAAGTTCCAAGTGTGAATCAAATCTGTCTAGCTGTTTAACAGTGAAAAGTGAAAACGTGATAAACATACAGACGCTTTTTTGAATTTAGTATGCATATTTGTGGGGATTTTTATGAAACAAAAGCAAATTTTTCGAACATAATACAACCACCAGTCAATTTGACAAGCTTGGTGGCTATCAAAATATTCAATCACCATTCATTTCGTCAGGCATGGTGATTGTTATAACAGGATAAAGTTGACAAGCTGATATTCTAATAACGACTGATAAAACAATTAAAAAACACCCGATTACTGAAAGTAGAATTAAAATTGTCAAATGTAATGTAAAATATTTGTTTTTTATTTCAGTTAACCATCACAATAGCTTACATCAGATTTGACAGAGGTGTTTTATTGATCAGGGGCCGTTGTTGTATCGTATTCATTCTTCCTGTGCTAAAAAGAGATGGAGCTATACAAGAGAATTAGCCCTATCTCTTTCTGGCACTAAAAGATATATGACTTTCACAGCTTATGCACGGTAGGCCGTCGGCTTCCAGAAATCGGTGTTTAAAAATAAAATGATAAAGAAAAATGCACTAAGTGGGAAAAACTATAAATAATGTTAATTAGTATGTTTTGTTATGTTATGATTGTATGTTAGTGTGGTCGATTTGTTAATTTGTGAATGTTAAGATAGTTTAGTTAACAATGAAGGTGGTATGCGAGAGATATTAATTGATTTAGATACTTCTTACACGAACTATTTAAAAGATAGCTCATGTCGATGAAGAATCTTTTTCCAGTACAGGGCTATTCACAAGAAATATAATATTGACGTGTCACTCGCATACTACATTTGAATATCATGCATATTACTAGATAAGATACCTATTTGAAATATTAATTTGTACAAAATCTACGGTTTTTTTTATACTCTGGTTTACGTATTTTGATACTTTTTACATGGCAACACGCATTTATCGAAAAGCAATGGTAGAAAAATTATATTTGACGTGTTTGGCAAAAATCTAATTGTGCTTTCAGTCAGATTCTTGAAAACTATGTGTAATATCGGAAATTATTGTTATAAACATCTTTTAAAGCATAATGTTTAAGGTCATGTTGCCATGCTTATATTATCAAACTTTTTTTAAATATTAAAATAAAATTATCTAATGCTTTTACATTTGTCAGGATTTTAATTTATTTTATCTTTTAACTGAACAATTCTGAAGTTTAAACAACATGAACTGTATTTTTAAGCGAATTTACTAAATTTTAAGTCACTATAATATTGCACACACTGAAATGATATATATTTTTCACTATATTTCGATTGGAGATTATAAAATTGCACTGTAAAATCATTTATATATATATATATTTTTATGGATATCCATTAAAAAGTTCGCCACTGCTAGACATGGGCTTCTCCATAATACACGCATTATCTAATAACGCTTCATAAATCATTCAAAGAAACATCTACCTAAATAAGCGGAGTTACTGTAACTGGCAAAATGTTGAGATACTATAAATGAAACGCCTACCTCGTCGTTCGGGGAATACTTTTATTTAGACAATTTAACAGTGCAATTTTACCAGTCGTAAAAAATAATCCTAGCAAAATCTACTATAGAAAAAGAAAAAAATTGTTTGACTCTAAAAGCGCATTAGAATATACTCGCCTGTATTTAATGAAAGTTAAATTATCCGCTGTATTATAATTTATACAATAAAGATCATGACATTGGTTATTTTTTGTTTTATTTTTGTGGCAACATTAATCTCAATCTCGACCTGACTCGCAAGACGTACAGTCGTTTCACACTTATTTTGACTGACAGCAGCAACCCAATAGCAACCTTATTGTAACAACGATAAAGATCATTGCGACTTTGACGAGACTTGTCAATGGGAACAACTATAATGAACAAACATGAACAAATGAAAAAGAAATGAAAAATGAATGAAATGAAAAAGATTGACGGTGGCTTGATTTTTGTCACACCATAAGCTTCTCAAGAGTATCCAATAACGGGATCAGCCCCTGCTGGCATTGCTCTGAGTGAGCTACTAACCACCAGTATCTACCCCAGGCAAGACTGTTGGGTTCACGATCAGATTGAGGAAACAACTAGCTGTCAACGATTTTCTCGCTCAAGATATTAACAAAAGATTGTAAGTCCTTTGTAAGTAAAAGAGATGCAAATATTAATAGTTGTTCGCCGACTGTTTACACCACCGACCGGTGAGTACTCGTTTTTCGCCGCCACGAGAAAAGAATTATCAAAGAGACTACACGCTCAGCGACGCTCGCTCGTTTGGCGGGCAGAACTTTCGCTGAGCTGAGAAGAGACCCACACTTCGCACAGTCGGTTACAGTTTCTCCAAATGATTTTAAACCTTAAAATGTTGAAGGTTAATTTCAAAATCGAATGAGAAAATTTGACAGTTTGTGGTAACTTGATCTGCCGCGGTGTGTACATACGCATACCAGCGAACTTGTCATCGCGCACCCGCTGCTCGTTGCTCGCCTTCTCGCTTTTAGTTGCTAGCTCTAGGTACTCGTTAATCGCCCGCAGTGGGTCAGGTGCTACCCTTAAGATAATTGCAGGATTTAATTCAATTAAATTCATTCAATAGGAGGGTCAATTCACATTATCCCTCAGTCGAAACGACACAGCATTTTGGCTTCCTTCATGTACCCTCTATAGAGAAATGAAACTGTCACACGCATGTGAAATTGAGTTCTGCTTCAATGTACTTCAACTCTGTATCCGTGTGAAAAGAGTCTAAAGCGCGCGCGAATATCTTCGCTTCTGCCAACTCGGAAGCCTTCACAATATTTTTTCATGAGCCAACAGGAACGTCGCCGCGCCGGCGCCGTCCGCGTCGTATTTTTTTCAAAATACGACGCGGACGGCCCATTACCACATTAAATACATTAAGCCCATACAGCTCTATTTCTAGAACTGTATTAGATGGTTCTTTTGGCGCGTGGTCAAAATCGGAACTAACGCCAGCATCATAAATTTTCGATACATTTCAAAAAACAATTTCAGAAATAGAATGGAGGAATTGTGCCAGTTCGAAATTTTTATAAAACCTTTGATAATTAGTTACCTTGGTCACCCGCATGTTTCGGAGTAGAAGATCGTTCCATTTTTAAATCACACGATATATATGAGTTTAATATGTAATTTATTTGGGCGCTAAACTATGACAGATATGGATTTTCATACAACTTTTGCCGGCCGCTGCTCGCAGGTATTTATCCCGAAGAAGATTGTCAAAATAATGCTTAAATTTCCAAGCATGTTCATCATGTATCACTTTGTGACAACCGAAATAATAGCCGTTTTAGGATTTTCCACACTATATAAAAAATGTTTTTTAATGACCTTACTGCATAATTTATCAAAAATGATATCAACCTTTTTTCAATAAAAAATTACTTTAAATACTTATTTCAATGTTTTTTTTATTATTTATCCCTTATTTTAGAGACCTATTATACAGGGTTACTGGTAACTCGACGTATTCCTTGCACGACGTCATAGTAGGGTTAAAAATGTTAAAATGCAACAAATTAAGCCACCAAATGTTCTACCGAAGTTCAGTAGTTTTTGAGTTAGTTACATTTTCAGTATTTTTATGAAAAATCCCAGAATTAATCTTTTGGAGCCAATTTAAAAATGATTTACAGCGCGACTGTACTGAAATTTAACTTAATATAATAGTTGATGCCGTAGCAGATCTTTGTTCATAATTAAAAGTTCAAAAATGCCAGAAACCTTGGCAAATACCACTAAAAAAACATTTATTTTTTTGTGATTTTTGCTGTTACTACACACAAAATGTTGTCTAGTGTAAAAAAAAAATATTACGCCTTATGTACAAATTACTAGGCTACTGCTTCTACCGAAGTTCAGTAGTTTTTGAGTTAGTTACATTTTCAGTATTTTTATGAAAAATCCCAGAATTAATCTTTTGGAGCCAATTTAAAAATGATTTACAGCGCGACTGTACTGAAATTTAACTTAATATAATAGTTGATGCCGTAGCAGATCTTTGTTCATAATTAAAAGTTCAAAAATGCCAGAAACCTTGGCAAATACCACTAAAAAAACATTTATTTTTTTGTGATTTTTGCTGTTACTACACACAAAATGTTGTCTAGTGTAAAAAAAAAATATTACGCCTTATGTACAAATTACTAGGCTTAATTTGTTGCATTTTAACCCTACTATGACGTCCGGCAAGGAATACGTCGAGTTACCAGTAACACTGTATATATTTGTTTAAGAAAATATTAAATATTCGTCCATCTAAGGGTTAACTAATAACAGTGCCCCCGTGTTAACGCGTTTCGTGCTCCAAAAGATCCTTGTAGCACTGTCTAATGTAAATTACAATGGAGTTTTTGACAAAAGTAATTTGCTAAATCTTTACACTTAATTAGCAAAATTCTACATTTCAATAAACTATATGAGCAGTGGTGGCCCTGTGGTAACGGCTGAGCCTTACGAGCTGTAGGTCGTAAGTTCAAGCAGAGACTTATTTACTTTACTTAGCTTTACTTTGAGTAAATTATTTCATCACCACTGTTCTCAAAACGGTCAAGAAAAACATCGTGAGAAAACCGGCATGTCCTAGAACCAAAAATTCAAAGGCATGTGACATCTACCAACCCGCACTGGGCCCACTCCCTCTCACGGAGCTCCTCTCAGTATAGCCTATAATGTTCCTTGAAGTGTCCCAGCAGTGGAACATTATAGGCTGATGATGATGATGACATAAGTAATCAGCCAAAATGAAAAATTAGGTAAGCTACAGAGGTACGAGGAACAGGGTGTAAAGTTCACTTAATCACTTATACCTCCATAGAAAAGGGAGGATCCTCCGACCAGACGGCTGTCGTGTCTGGTGGGCAATCACCCGATGATTGATGTCGGGAAGTTGTATATATTATTATGCTAGTCGCGCGGAAAATTCTGCTTGCGCGATGCAGGATTTGCGTGACGTCAATATGACGCGTAGCTCGCATGTGGTGATGTAGATACCACTACATTACTCCCCTCCGGAGACCGGAGGTTGATAGTTGGTCGAGTTGTTGTTGTTGGTTGATTGTTGATTGTTGGTGGGTTGATTAATAGTTGATTGTTGTTCATCACGGCGGGGTCACCAATATAGAGGTACGAGGAACAGGATGTATCACTGATACTTCCATAGAAAAGGGAGGATCTTCCGACCAGACGGGTGTCGTGTCTGGTGGGCAACTGCCCGATGATTGACGGAAATTGTATGCTAGTCGCGCGGTAAACTCTGCTTGCGCGATGCAGGATTTGCGTGATGTCAGTATGACGCGCAGCTCGCATGTGGTGATGTATATACCGCTACAACGCAATCACATTTTACCTTCGACGCCTTGAATTAGGAAAAGCTGAATAATTATTTTCTGTTCTTTACGCGAGTCGCAGTACGGTCTCCAAGTTAGGTTTCCTGGTTAGGAATTCGGATTCGAAGACCTGAATGCACGCATTTCATACAAAATTGTCTATAAGGCGCAAACGTTCTTATATTTTTCTAACGGAAATAATTCCTAACATTCGTTTCGGAATGACGCGAGACGGTGGGTGGAGCGCTCTGAATGAAGATCAGAAAAAAAAACCGAATAACGTCATCCCGAACGCAGCGCTCGCATAGGTACATTTTTTGCTACCCGCCGCACAAAAAACAAAAATTTTCATTTAAAACCGCGCCAGCGCTCGCTGTGCCGAGTGGACATCTAGGTAGGTAGTATTTTTTGTTTAGTCTTTTTTTATTTAAAATTTTATTGACATCCTGTAAAATCATAAGAACTCTTCGGGGTGTGCTTTATAATTTTGCTCTTACCAATACAATTGACTCTCTTTTATTCTCTACCTATATATTTAATGGGTATAGGTAAGTACCCAATAGCGACGTATCCTCTTCTTCTTGTTTAGCGCCAGTAAAAGTGCAATAGCAATCAAGTCGTCGTAGTCCATGCTAGACGTGCTTTCACGAATGCGTCAGTCTACGTCACAGACCACTAAATTACTCCTAGGACACTATTATCACTACATGTTCGACGTACTGGCAGTATAAATTCCTAATAACTAAAATTGAACGTTTGCGCTAGTCTCAGGGAATTCTGAATCTGAATTCCTAATCCGGAAACCTAACCAGGAAACCGTATGTATGCGGCCAGGCTTAAAATAATTATTTACGACCGACGAAAAAAAAAAGGATCAATATGACTTTGTTTATTTCTATAAATACACGATGTGGGTTCGAAACATTGCAAGCAGTGGCGGACTTTCCCTAAAGCCGAAGAAGATCGGGACTGGAGCAGCCAGATATTAGGGGTGGCCAACCTGCGCCTGTAGCTTAAAATATCTCAGCCCAGTAAATAATGGAGCTAAATTTGAATCGAACGCAATGTTTTTGACTTAAAATTTTTATATAAGCATGGGCCCCGGGGGGCGAGGGTTTTCCAGGGGGTGGACTTGCAGCCCTAGGTACAAAAACATGGTAGGTACAAAAAATAGGTAAAGAAACTGCAAACGCCCAAAATAATAATAGATACCCATCCGAGGTGAACCTTAAAATTTTCCTGGATGGAATCCGATCCTTAAATTTTTGTGCAAACTTGACAAATTTAGTCCAATTCCTATTTCTGCATGAATGGGTTTCATCCAGAAATAGGATACGAGGTGAGGTGCACATATTTGTGAGCATTCTCTTAATTCTTAAACTTTTGTGCCTTAGTTGACATAGTAGGTACAGTCAGCGTCACAATGTGGGTACCCCCCTTCAAAGTTAATTTTAATACAACTGGGGTACCCGATTGATGCAGCTCACCGTACCTAACTCCTATTACTGGGTGAATGGACAAAAAACTTAACCTATCCAAGAGAAGGTGCTTTAATTTCCGAGCTCGCTCTCACATTCTGCATTCTCATTCTGAAACTTTTCTGCATTAGTTCACAGAGTAGGTACTTAACTACCTATATCTGTATGAATGGTCAATAGAAAATCTAATCCAACCTAATCCGGGTGCTAAAATTTTCGAGATCACTGCGCTCCCTCTTGCATCCTTATAAATCGACCTGTCCGCTTTCTGTATGAATGGACAAAAGAAAATCTATCCCATTCGAGGCAGGATGCAAAAAAAATTAAGTCGACAAAGTTACTATTTTTGCGAATGGACAATTGAAAAACAAAATATAATATCCGAGGTGGAGTGCAAACAAAATTGAGCTCGGTTCGAGGAGCTTAAGATGCAACACCTTGAAAATCACGGAATCTCGGGATGTAAATTGCAGTTTGCTATCTATTATATCTTCTAGATCTTTGATTTTACTCACTGAGTCTAGTTTGGTGTTGTTGAGCGTGTATTAAATTATCAAAGGATGGTTTTTTTATTCCTGGTAAATGCTATGTGAAGGAATTTAGTGGCGTTTAGGATCATTACGTACACCAGCAATCAAAATTTTCAAGATCATTTTGTATATGAGCGGCATCATCGAAGGAATGGACGGTTTTAGAAATCTCAGGATCATCAGCATACAAGGAGTACAATGACATAATCACAATATAATTAATAAAATATTAAAAAGAGTACCGGTCCGGACCTAAGTGCCCTTGCCAGCAGTAACAACCAAAATAGACGAATGTTTATTTATTTTATTTAACCATATAAGTACACACGAAGAAAATAACAGAAAAATAGGTACAAAGGTGATGCTTATTTCTAATGAAATCTCTTCCAGCATACCTGCGATAGGATAGTAGATTTAGAGATGTAGACAGCGTGTGTAAGAGTAAAAGAGAAAATAAAATACATAAAATCAAAAACAATTCACTTAATAAAATAAAACAAATAATGTGAGAATATACATACATATAATGTTGGGAGTTTATGAAAAATTATAGGTACAGAAATCAGAGGTTCCATTTCATATAATAAAAAAATGGCAAACAAAAAGCAGAGAAGAGATCGCAGAAAGCGATAAGGCCGCCCATTGTATATTAAGTAGTGTTCAGTTTAATTTTTGTTGTTATGTTTTTTGTGGTGTACAATAAAGAATATATAAATATAAATAAATAAATATTCTGTATAAATTTCACAACAGAAATTTGGCCTAATGGAAATTTTACCTTTGCTAAAAACTTATGGTCTATGGTCTTATTTTAAAGTAAAATATTTAATTTAATAATATTACTTAAATATTAGAGTAACGGTAATTTTCTTTAATATTTTTACCCACAAAAACAAATTACTATTTCATATATCGTTGGGAAAATTATACAACTACCATCAGACAAAATGATATTACGTAGAAAGAAACGTTACGTATAGATTGGTTTAGTCTATGATTTGACAAGACCTACAGCGTCATTTCTGTACTTTTATAATAATTTAATTAAAAACACATTTTAACTTTAGCATTTTAAATCAGATATTTATTGTCTAATTTTATTTTATTATTTTGTCATAAATAATTACATTATTTGTTAAAATGTATTAAGAGTACAAAAAACGTTGAAATTGGTCCCGCGTGTTTCCTTCCCGCGCACGTCGTGCTAGGTGGAAGTTGGTCATGGTCGTCCGCCAAACGGAAAGCCGCCATGATGGCTTTCTGTAAAGTACGCTCAATATGTAAAGTTTCGTTATTGTTTTTCATTAATTGTGACTGAGTGCGTGCAAAAATTAATCATGGGAACGAACTAGAGTGTGCAAAGTTTAGTTTACGGTCCCTTGGGACCTCCTAGTGGAGCTATAAAGTGTTTTATAAGTGCATTTTTGTGTCGACGCTAGCGTGTTTTGTTCTGTCAACAAAATGTCGAAGCTCTCGTTTAGGGCGAGGGCCCTGGATGCGTCGAAACCAATGCCCATATACCTCGCCGAGGAGCTTCCGGATTTACCGGACTACTCGGCGATTAACCGTGCAGTACCTCAGATGCCTTCTGGAATGGAAAAAGAGGAGGAAAGCGTAAGTATTTTGCGCATTTAGATGTTAAGTCATCGGAAACTACTGTGTGTCGGCCATTACGTTATGTTTCTTATTCTCACCGCTAGGGGCGGTACAATTTCGCAGGAAATTCTATAATTTCGAAAATTATGTATTATTTGGCTTCTACCTGCACGTAAGATTTATGAGAATTCTTTTTCTGGGGGTAATAATTAATGAGAGCAAATATATCGTTGTTAACTTGAATGCGAAAGTTATTGTCATATTTTGGCGCGATAATTGACCACATGGTGATTTTAACTTACTGTTACTTCGTAGCATACAAATACTGTTTTCTCGGTTATTTTTATGTGGATTTTGCTGGATTTTTTATATGTTCTTGGCGAAATTATTTAGATTTTGTGGTGTAAAAATGATAGTAAACGGGCCGTGTCATATGTTATTTGTTTACAAACAATGGATGCCGGCAATCGCAACATTTTAATTTATTATCGACACCTCTTCATCTTATTTTAAATGAAAACATCAATATTTATTGAAGAGTAACAAACATTTTACGTGAGGCATGTTATTATTATCGCGTAATATTTCAAACAACACTAATTGATTTTTAACCGACTCCAAAAGAGGAGGAGTTTGTTACCTCAGAACTCCATCATTTATAAACCGATTTGAAAAATTCTTCTTTTGTTTTAAAGGATATAATATCAGATTGGTCTCCTAGAAATTTGGTCAAGTACTGAAGAGTGGTTTTTGAGTCAGCTTCAATAATACGTATTTCTTCCACTTAGTATAAGTTGATGATCTTGTAATAACTTCCTGTCATCGTTATTTACATTGCAAGTAGTGGTATACGACTTTGTTTGGGGGTATGTACGACAACTAAAAAGTGTAAAATAAAATGTTTTCACAAAAAAATCACTGACTTAAAAACATCACTACAAAGTGTATAATAACTTCAATTTCCGAAGTCAGTGTCAAACAACCGAAAATACAAAAGCCAAAGTTATTTTCACTTAGTAGTGTTTTTTTTTTTTGAAGTTGGTGGTTTTTTTGTGATTACTCTTTTATTTTTTACTTATGTGTTGTTTGTGTGGATGATCTGTTAGGAAAACCCATTTACTATTAGAAGACCTTGATATCTACACCGAGTTACTGATTTGGTGTGAAATTAAACACAAAATTTGTATTCTTTTAAGTGCTGCGATTGATAAAAATCAGCCTCTCCAATAATATTCAGGTATATTAAATTCTAGTGAAGAATGCTCTTTATTCCATGGATCAGATCAACATTGATTTAGCAAATCAATTGATGTTTATGAACTTCACGAAACGAGTACAGTACTTCTTCTTTCAAAAGAGTACATTTAGGATAGAATACTCGTTATTATTTATACCAAAAAATTACAGATATAAATGTAGAAATTTTACATAGGGTGACATAATATTAGGCGGTGTTATTGCTAAAAGCGATCTTTTACAGACATCATTTGGATGGATTAAAGGGAGAAGGAGAGACAATACTGCAGGTGGGCAGTGGTGCACGAATTACTTTAGACGGTTAGCATTTATTAATACGGGCCTGTCATTGTCCAACTGCAGGACAAAAGCCGCTTCTCATACAGAGAGGACAAGAGCATTGATTGCCACGTTTGCTCAAGACAGCAAGCATCTGTTGCTACTTAATATTTACCCAGTAACTGGTTCATGGAGCTCAGATAGGCAGTCAGTCCATGTAAAATATTGGTATTCAGCTGCATCCGTGTAGACTGGAAGCCGACCCCAAAATAGTTGGGTAAAAGCCAGGCAGATGACGACTAATATTATTTGTCAACCTTCACGCCATATCATTACAGTGTAAGCAGGAACATACATACACAGTCTAGTAGATCATTTCTATAGTGTAGTAAAATCTAAGAATCAGCTTAAGAGTCCTCAGATCGCTCGGAACTCATACAATCTCCTTTCGGGGCTATCTTTGAAGGCCATTAGGGCCAATATGCAGATGATGAATTCTAACTACATTTAACTTTACTAGGTACTTAATAATTACATCTGTCTGTGTCACTGCTTAAATCAAATCAAATTATTTATTTCCTTGCAAACATGGGTATAGTATACATACTGCTTAGCTATAGGATCAGGTTTTAAGTTCATTTCAATGAAACTGTTGTGTTGACTCTTATTATTTTATAACCTTCTTAACTAGAATGGGGATTGAAATTGAAATGACAGTAGTATTATCTATTAACTGGGTTGTGGAGGTCAGAAAGACAGTCGCTTCATGTAATGTACTAGTATTCAGGTGTATCCGGTTAGACTGGAGAGCCAACTCTAATGGTTGGGTAAGGCTAGGAGGATTTTGTCCAATGGTACTTTGTTATAGTTATAATGTTTTTACCTATATTTTGTTCACTTCCCAATACAAACTCAGGTATGTTGTAGTATATGATTATAAAATATATTGTTATTGTCTATGGAACGACGACGTGGAGTCCCTTCGATAGTCAACCTGAATCATGTTGTGTAAGTGCTATTATATAATATCTTTATAAAAGAGTAAGGCAGTTTCCTTGATAATACAAGCCATCCCGACCGAACCCCAAACAAGGTAGACTTAGGATATTATATTAAAAGTACATTTAAATATATTCTGCTACATACTGCATGCTTTCTATACTATTTTGCATTGCTAATTTTATACATTTATTTCATGTTTGTATATTTAAGTTAAAATTAATGGGGTAAGTAATAAATTTAACAATTTTTTTTAGTTTGATTCTTTTTCTTTATTTAATTCTTGGTGTGCTTGTTTATTTTATTTAATTTGTTATCTGTATAATATGCCTTTTATTATATACATTTCATTCAAAGTTTTACTGCTTGGTTGATTGCAATGTGCAATTCACCTATTACATGGGACTAAATATAAACGGCAAAAGTGTGTTTTCTATAGGTATACCCTGTCTAACTCTGAGATTTACGGGCGTGATGTTATGGTATGTTGGTAGGTAGAGAACTAGAGACAAACAGTAATTTTCTTGTAACTTTTCCTTCCTATAGACCGAAGCTTGGGTTTAAAATAATTATTTTGCTTTTAAGGTAGGTAACTAACATTCCTCTTCCAAACTATAATTAAAGTAAGTACTTACCTCGTTCTATAACTACCTACTCGCCACATATTTCAGGTCATGCATGTGTCAGGTATTTTTGTTATGGTGACCTCATGCAGGCAGTTAGCACAACCATTTATTGTGTACCGAAATTATTAGCTGTGTCACTGTCAAGAATACATACAAAGATATAGATGTGAGTTTGGCGCCGAGCATACGATGGACAATTTGTCAGCGAGGATAGAGTGTATGGAAATCTATGCAATAACGCACACGTGGGACAAATAGACTGCTGGGATTTTAATATGATTCTAAATGTATTATTATCCATCGTCTGCTCAGCGCTTTAGGTTAATAGTTTTGCTTCGCTATTGTCCGGGCCTTGTGCCTTCGCCAAAGTCGCGGACAATAGCTTACATTCTTCATTTTTCCAGCATAAAGTATTTTCTAATTTTTCAATAAATCCGTAGTTGAATTGACTCTGATTTAAAAGATAATAATAATACTGAAAAAAAGCTCAAATTCCTAACCACAGTGGACTTATATGTCAGTGTTAAAACCGAGATGACGAAAAAGAAAGAGACATGTTGCGACGACCCCAAATAAATTCGGATAATGGCAGAATGATGAGTGGTCTAATATGTCAGTCCGTTTCTCTTGGTCTAATGATAAATGATAAATGATAAATGATTTTATTTCTGTAAGTAGGTTTTTACAAACACTTTTACACGTCAATCATATTTTTTTTTTAAACTAGATGAGGTCGGCGTTTCCTATCCGACTACTCTGAGAAGAAAGGCCGAAACAAACTCAGAGGTCACAGTCTCTTTTAAAGTCCAGACAGAATCTTGGTCAGATCATGTGAAGGCTATGTAGATCGGTGTCTGAAATGGTCTTTTGAGGAAAGAACCCCACAGATTGAGTGGACCTGTCCAGTCAGTGCACGCAATTGTCAGCAATCGTGCAGCTCAACTCAGAACTTAAGGAGCTCAACGATTCGACGAACAATACCAAAGAAAGGACATTTGAGTAGGCCGCGTATATAGTTTTATAGCTACAATTTAACATATTTCCTTTGATATTTTAGTACTTTAAGCCTTCAAAGTGAATGCTACTGCATTAATATGGATTCTCTTTTTGTCGTAAAGCAAGCAATTAAGGGTCGGCAGAATTATATCCTTAAACCAATGTATGCCCTATTCGTGGGTAACCTGAGTTGATTTTGCAATTGTCGATTTAATCGTTTCGCCGTCACTCGGGTGGCATTGAACCTTAGATATCATATTTGCTATCTTCGATCCGCCCACGAAGAATGATTATGACTCTGCCACCCCTTAACAATTATTTTTTAATTAATTATCCGCAGTGGACGTACTCTGATAGACTTTTTTTAGGGAAGCTGAGTCATTTTGAATCACAGTAGCTAATTTTTCATTCGACAGCAGATTTTTTGTTCAAATACTTCACCAATCTTTAAACCGAATTTTAAACCTAAGTTTAATTCAGGTACATACAAATTAATGCGTTATTCAACGTGCTAAAACCCTTTGATGTGATGACAAAAACCGCCACCCGAGTTACCGCTTAAGGTCTAACGTAATTAACAATGCCAGATCTCAATTAACGTATTAATTATGGGCCACATCTGCGTAGTTCTAATTTATAATCAACGCGTAACGTCGCAGGTCTGGCAGAAGCGTAACAGGAAAAAAAATCTCAATCGCCTCACCGGATTTCGCGGGCTAGCGAAGTTAAAAGATATGCACACTACGACGATCGTCCTCGTTGACTCACTATTGTCAACATGTTGATGTGTATGTCTACAAGATGCAAATATTTACGATTAAAGAGTAATAAAAGATGCTGAGATGTGATGATGGTAGTCATCTAGTCAGTTAAGTGCGATTTATCGTAGCTTTAATTATTTTAATCGTCTTACCAAGGGGTATCGTGTTTATTTATTTATTTGGATATTCAACAGAGGCTACACAATTTCATGCAAGTTTACAAGAACAGAGACAGATACTAGTGTGCGCTTCCAATTATAGGAGATCACATCATTCTCTTATAATCTATGTAGATACAGGAAGTTTGACAGGGCGAAACGAATAAAATAAATTAAAAAAATACAACACGAAAACACGTGTTACCCAGTAACTGGGTTGTAGAGGCAGTCTCTCCATGTAAAAAACTGGTATTCAGCTGCATTCGGTTAGACTGGAAACCGACCCTGACATGTTGGGAAAACGCTCCGGCGCGACAGATTGATTGATTGTTTTGATCGTTGTTTTTATGATAGATGACGGAGCTTAAAGGTCAATGGAGACGTGGAGCCGTCATGTTACTTCTCCGTAGAATATTTTTTATTGAAAATCGAAGTAATGGAGATGCAAACATTTCAAAACACAAGCGTCCGGTGTGTCGTGTTTCTTAGGGTCAGACAGCAGCAAAATAACGCCACAGGATAGGATCTGAAAACTCGCTTTTCGTTGTGATTGAGATCAATTTATCAATGAAAAAACTGTTTGAGCATTTTGTACCAAAGCAATGATCTATTCTGTGACTAAAGCATTGTTCTATATCTATTGTGTGATGTTTCACATTCGGTCTAAGCTAGAGCAATATTTACTATGCACACTAAAGTACAGCGGTCTGTACCCCAGTTGTAATAAAATTGACTTTGAAGGGGGTCCCGTCTTCGTGAAGCTGACTGTACCTTCGTACTATAAGAATAAGTAATAAAGTCATCCTTTCCGTAGCAAAAACAAATAACATTTTATGATGTCAACTTTTGGTTCACGGATAAGCGATAAAAATAGTAAACTAACAATCATTTCTAAAGTGGTTTTATGAAGGAAAACTTTTTGTTTATGCCAACGTCAGCGTCACTCTTAAATATTAATGGATACCTACGTTAGAATATTAAACGAATATCGTCATTATCAACTCTATCCAATTGTACGAATGTACAAAGTTCATTTGTATACTTACTACTATTTATTTTCGGAAGTAAGTAATGTCGAAAAAGTATAATCTTCTAATCACCACGCAAGGTCGGGTTGATGAACCTTAGAGTCGTCACTTTGTACGCTCGACTCGACCCACCATCCGGCCAGTATGACGTGAATTGACAAAATTATGGGGCTCTGAGGACGATGCCTCGTTGTAATGTTTCGGTAAGGGCTGTATTCTATAACGCTACTTCATTTTAAGTCGCCGTTAAGTATCATACTGTCTTTGTAATTTTAAAGTGTGCGGTAGCGACAGGTATTTTTGGGTTTAGGAAAACTTACCTAAGAGCATAAGCACCGTTTCATCCTCTAACGTCTGTTATCTATAATAAATAGGTAACCGCGAGCACTATTGATCCCCTTTTGTGATCATGATCACGTATAGTTAAGTATTGGCCTATTTATAGAGGCACGAGGATCAGGGTGTAAAGTTCACTCATACCTCCATAGAAAAGGTAGGATCCTCCGACCAGACGGGTCTCGTGTCTGGTGGGCAACTGCCCGACGATTGATGTCGGGACGTTGTATCTATGCTAGTCGCGTGGTAAACTCTGCTTGCGCGATGCAGGATTTTCGTGACGTCAGTGTGATGCGTAGTTCGCATGTGGCAATGGTTGATACCGCTACATATTGAAAAAGCATTAAAATACCCTCCATGGATTACGATATTTAATTGTACGTCCGGAATAACTACTTACTTGAAACAGTCAGCCTCGCACGCAACCATCTGGCTGACCTGCTAATATGTTTACCACGGCTTGTGCTATTCTCACGTAGTTCGTGCTGATATAGTATTTTTATCTCACGAAGCGACGCGCGCTTTACTTGTGGTAACCAAGTTTACAAACACGATGTGAATGTGTGCGTGAAGATAGCGTCAGCAAATAACACACACGCTTACGACTTCGCTATTGTCTCGGACGTTACCGTGAGCTCCTGCGCTTACACACACATTCACACTTGGCAACCACAACTAAAGCGCGCGTCACTTCGTGATATAAACTACTGAACGACAGAAAACCACTCGTAGAAGTATTCGTTTCTGTTATTGTAACTCAGTTATTTTATTATTTACTACTAGGATAAAAAAAATATAAAAAGATTGTTACGCTCAAAGTCCGTCTAGAAACATTTTATTTCTGCGACTGACTCATAGATAAGTGTACCTGGTACGATAAACAGCTGATGGCATTTTTCCACTAGTAAACATAGTCGTAAGTATTGATAACATCATCCTTTTATTAAACGTTGTGTTGGTACTAAAAGAGTCTTGTTGGTGTAGTGGTTGCAAGTGAGAATGCTGAGCGTGGCGTCCTAGGTCCGATGAGACTAGGTCGGGCTAAATGTTAGTAGGTTTTTCCAGTAGGAATGTCCCAGTATCAGTCCGTAGTCTGAATATGCCCGGTAGATGGCCATACGTTTGGCGCCCATTGACGGACTGACCAGGCTCGACAGGTGACTCGATAAGTTTGTCGATTTGTGGGACTTGTGACGAAATGTGGATGAACTGCTCATAAGCCATCGCACATCTAGTGACCTAAAAACTCGACTCAAAGGCAATGAAATGTATGCTTTATACCGTCGCATAATGACACGATATAAAGCATATAATGGAATAACATAATATTATATATACTAGCTTTTGCCAGCAGCCTCGCCCAGCGTATTTGTTGGAAATTTTCCCACGGGAACTTACTACCGGGATAAAAGTATCCTATTTGTTAATACGGCTTGGTAATTGCGTAAATCACTATCAGTAGCAGTCGCCTTCATTTTGACAGTTCAACAACATTCATTGCGTTATTTACGTTGTTGAGCAGAGACATTTTTCGGACATAAATGAATCAATGGATTAGCAATATCCTTCAAATGATTCAGATAGTGATTGATAGTGTGTTATGCGGTTAGGATGCAGGTTATAAACTAACTGTGTGCCAAAATTCATCGAAATCCGTTCAGCGGTCTTTGCGTAATTGAGTAAAAAACATCTGAACGTACAAATTGCCACGTTTATAATATTAGTAAGATTGTTGCTTCAGGTTCACATTCGTAGTCTAATCCTCATTCTTGCAGCAGTAAATACTCGAGATCGATTCTGCTGAACAGTCTTGAATCTGGGGCACTCTGAGGGCAAATTGTCAAGCTAGATTATGGATGAAGCATGAAATAATGAATAAAACAACATAATCATGTAATTCTAATTACGTGCGATAGTAAACAAGCATAATTAATGACGTCATTAGGCGTTTCCTTAATTAATGATACAGCAGCTTCATCTGATATATTAATGAGTTTGTACATAATGCCTGTCAAGTGACGATATTGATGTCATTATCGTTATTCTAGGGGTAGAATAAATAACGTTAGCAATACTAATTTGTAGATGCTTAGTTATGTTAAAATAAAATGATATGGAATTGAGTTGATTTAATATTTTGTAGTGACTTTAAAAAAGAGGTATTTATCGATAAAAAAAACCTCTGAAATCGAGTCGATGACAGAATATTGGATGATTCATAGTCGTCCTATTGTCCATTTCTCAATTTACTTCGGATCAGCTTAGCATGTCGTTTTCTTCCAAACATGTTTATCAGTTATCATCTCAGTATTTACCCACTTTCTAGCCATATCGTCTTTCAAACAACCCGTCGTTTCATTGGTGTTCCACTCCCCCAATCTTAGATGATTCGTACTATAAATTACCTAAATAGGTTTCATTTAAGACCACTTAGCATCCATTGGACCATCATATTTTCCCCAGCGATCTTACGGTATATGTAGTCAGTCCGCTTTGGTGCGACAGGCAGCCATATCATGGGGATTACCAGTGAATCGACTCAATCGATAACTGAGAGTCTCGCGTTCTCATTCGTTGCTTTAATGTAATCTGTAAGAGTAATTGCGTATGTTACACGGTATAAAACGATTTAGAATACCTTTATTAGTTATGCGTTCTGTAGTAGGAAAAAAAAAAACAACTGGGATTTGTTATTGCAGTTGGCAGAACAGGAATGTAAGATATTGTGTTATTACTAACTGTTTCACGTGACTGTTTGATTAAATTATAATTTTTACACGCAATCGCAATGCCTGTCTGTGTGGGCATCCATGAGTTCGCTTTTAAACCAGCACCCTAATTGCGTTACACACTTTCCGTCTTATTACAAAACACGATCTAACTTTAGCCCGAGCCTAAATCTTCGATTTAGTTTTTGTATTTGGAACTTTGTGCCGACTTTAGTAAAGTTCTTAATACAAAATTGACAATCTAAGACCAGACTAAGTTGTCAGTTTTGTAAAAGGAACTGTATTTCGATTTCTGTTAGGTTCGTATTTCAAAAACAGGCTCGATGGTTTAAACCATGTCAAAAGAAAAACCTTCTTTTCTAATAAGACCGAAACGAAACCGAAAGATTTTGAAGGAAGGCTATAGCCATTGCTACATATATTTTCGAGAAATATGTCTTCTCGACAGCGTAAATGACGCAATGAACGTTGTTGATTTGTCAAAACTTGTGTGTTACGTAATTACCTCTCTGTTCATCGATGTGTTCCTAGGCCTGGTTTTAATTATCACAAAATGGATGGCATTACTTATAACAGCTATAACGAAAATTACTGACACTTTCAGCCTGCTATTGAAGAATTTCCCAACTGAAACCAATATAAAAACCATCCTTCTTGCAAAAGGAAAGATCTCGATAGTTCCTCGGCAGACTTGGGATCTTCATTCCAATATTTTTAAATAAAATTACGAATTCTGTAGTAACGAGTTACGAGTTCTGTCTCCAATAACATATTATTATCATAATCATCTCTCGCTATCGCTGAGCAGTATAATATGCAGACTGTAGACGCAACTGCATTGAGCTGTTCATTGATAGTGTGGTCAACATTCATAAGTCATAACTCATGTAATTTATTTATAAGCTGTTGAGTTTCCTAATAAATAAATAAATCTCTGCCAAGCCGTTTACAAAACTTTTAAAATTTTGGGTCGGCTTTCAGTCTAACCGGATGCAGCTGAATACCAATACTTTATATGGAGCGACGGCCTTTCTGACTTCCATAACCAAATTACTGGGTAACACGTTACCCCTTGCTGAACCCGTAACGACTGTCAAATATATACAATAACAAATAAAACGCGTAAATCTACCGCAGACGGATACCCGTTATATTTTATTTACTGTATTCCTCATTTCCAACCGAACATCTCTCGGGGCACATTTTATTTGGACCATTATGCTTCCATCTAGAATTGAGTACGTACTAACTAGAATATGTACTTCTTCGAGTTAAATGGGTTTAGAGTGGTAGGTACTATCTAAGTAATGTTATATATACCCTAACTTATCTTTTCACCGGGTTCTGTCAACGTCTTACGAGAACGTTATTTTATATACCCTACCTTTTAGTTCACCGGGTACGGTCTACGTCCTTCTAGCGAGCGGGACCTGTAGAATTTGAAAGTGGAAAGGCTGTTTGTTTGATTGTATTGCTAGCCATAGTAATTCACTTAACCATCACCAAGGGTTTGTATTTTCTTGACATAGAATATGGGATAGGAGCCTCTAGCTCAAATTAGAAAGGATGCCTCCTATGCTAAGACGGATTTCGTCCGAATTTTGTACAATTTAGTCTCGAACTGCACGATTATTTTCAAAATTTTATGAGGAATCAAAGTTAAATTATTCACGTATAGTCCAGAGATAACTGGACTTTGCAGGTTCTCATTTTGTTATAAAAATCCAATATTTTATGTTTGTTTTCATGAAGTATATTCTACAAAATTACTTGCTATTATTGCTCATAAAAATGAGTTCAACATTCTTCGCTGTCATCCAATTAATAAAGCATTACCTGCAAGCGATCACAACGAACTCGCTTTTAAAATTAAAATATTTTCACTGGTAAAATTAAACTGGGTTCTGACTACATTGCAGTATCATATATTCATATCGCTGACGCGCGTTATGTTGTGTGAACGAGTGCATATGCACCTATGGTAAATAGCAACAACCCCATTGAGAGCCTGTATTGCTTTATTTATAATAGGTAGTTCATAAAACCCCCTATACTTAATATACTAAAAGTCATTAAGACATACGTGAATAGGCTAGTCTTAGCCATACCTGCACCATCATTGGTTTCATCAGATGGGATCTAGTACTTTACCGCAAGCCAATGAAATGGAAAATATACGTAATAGAAAAGGAGTGCCCCCCACACGTCGAAAAAATAGGACATAATATTATAACAAGTGAGGTAAGGACCCATCTTTAAACAAATGTTACCAAGCTCCCATTTTTTCCACATACGTTAACATAAAAGCAACATAAATATTTGAATTTGTATTCAGTGTACTGCCTGAGTGCGTCACTGCCGAATAGAAATGCTATAGGTGGATTATAAGTTTATTCGTAGGTAGCCCGTCTCCCTGTATCTATGGGACGGCTGTAAAAAAAACTGAGTGTCTATTGAGGAATTGAGTGACGTAACGTAAGTTCTTTTTTTCTAGGAAGGAGATAAATATAATAAAGGTCGTCTTTCAAGATCCAGTGACAAGATGTTTTCTTTTACTAACGTGAATATACTCTTGTCATTGTTCACATTGTCGATAATGTCGGGTTTTTATGGCTCTCAGATATACTCCCAAAGCAACTGATTCGACAAAGTTACCGATTGAAATGATGTTCTTCCTAATCTGAGTGCTCTCAGACACAATCTGCTAAATATACCATTATGAACTATCCAATAGAAATAAATCAGGTTAATACACCAGAATCCGGCTATTTAATTTTAAAGCTTCATCCAAAAAACGCCAATATTATTTAAAAAAAAAACCAATCAGTACTTCGGAACGCAACATAATTTAATATTGCGCTCAGGTACACGATTGATTTTTCGTCGAAACATGGCTGACATTCAAACTCTTGAATACAAAATTGAATCAATTGAACTGGCGTTTGGCCATAAATGTCAGTTTTATCGTCTGTTTTGGATCCTGGGCTTTCTGTTACTATTTTAGCAACTTGATTTCTATCGATACGCTGTCTCACCGAAGACCAAATTTACTCATTATAATTATGACGTCCTCCTTTTGTTTGATATATCTCTATGCTACTGACTGCCTCGTTGGTCGCAAGCGCTACTGTTTAGTATGAAGTCCTGGGTTCGATTCCCGGGTCGGGCAAAGTGTAATTGGGTTTTCCATCAGGAATTTCTCAGTAGCAGCCTTGTGTCTAGATTTGTGCCCGGTAGATGGCAATAGACTCGCTCCCTATTACATGGGACTTGAATATAGTTGGCGAAATGTGGGTGTAATAGTACACCCAAAGAAAATTATGAAAAAAAAAGTTGATTTAGTAATTTGTGCGATTAATGTCTGGGTGGGTGTGGTGGGTGTCTGGTGGGTGGGTGTGTGTGTCTGGGAGTGTATATCTATATAAGTATGTATATCAGTCATCAGGTTACCGTAGTACAGGCTCTGCCTAGTTCGGGACCTGAAGACTTTGTGTGGCTGTTGTCCCATATTATTATTATTATTATTAATGTCATAGTAATTTTTTTAACGAGACAGCATTTTCTTTAAGCGTAAAATGAAAACTTCTTAAATCGCTAATCATTTTAATTATTTTGATGACTTGAGTACTTTTAATTATGTTCGTAGCTTAATTGATGTGTCAGCTACAATATATTTTTTTAATGGTACCCATTCAATATGCAGATTTTTTTTTATTTGGTACTACATGTCAAATTTTGGGTACCTACGTACCTAAATATCGAAAAACCCTTCAAATTCAAATATCCCGAAATCTATTGACTTTTAGCCATTGGTACATATTGAGGGTTCAATTTGTTGCATTTTGGCCCCCCTATCAGCTCCTGACGGATATACGTCGAATTAAAAGTAATTAGTATTGAATACAGTTACAACGCAGCGGATCCCCATAATGAAATGACATTGCCTGACCGTCTGAGTGATATAGGCGATGACGTAAGCAAGGCATAAATGCCTCGGAAGGGACCGTTTAACGGAAACAATGTGTAGTAAAACCTCGTTTTATACCGGATAACTGGGAGGTACAAACTTTGTTCAAAGTTAAGGTATGTGGGAGGTATTTTTCTCGTAAAGTAAGACGGATGTTTGTGTTGGTAGCTGTAGGATTAGAGGTTTAGGAATAAATATGTTTGTTGTGTTTTACGAAGTTGGAGGTTACCTCGTCAAAATGATGTGCATATTTAAAGCCTTCACAAATCGACAAATCGCGGTATTTAAATGTTTTTGTCACAGCCTACGTATCAAGCCGGCTTGTAACGGTGGCTTTTCTTTTCACTACAAAGGCCATTCACTTCTACTATGCTACTTGTAGAAGATACAACATCTACTTCAATGAAGCAAAATAGGTAGGAGTATGTAAGAATCGTAGCAGTGGTGTTCTCTGGTTTCTGCCTATCCCCATGGAAAGAAGGCGTAAGTTTATATCATGTACTTCAATTTCCATTTGAAAAAAATGTGATCCCTATGACACTTACGTGGTGTCAAGCAGTATTTCAGTGACCATTGAAATACCAACTTTGAATTGGCAAATTTGAACTTTGCAACTTTGAATTCTCTTCAACCCACATACATACATATACACATAAAGTTGGACTCATGCTTTAGTTCTTGGCATCGACTCGGCACTTTAAAACGTACCAATACACTAAACATAGTAGCACAGTGCATCTACTAAACAGTGTCTCAACCCATACATTTTATAGGTATTGAGGAATGACCAAAAACCACATTCTAAATTCTCTTCACTGCCTCGTTGGTCTAATGGTCGAATGGTTGACTTCAGCGTTTAGTGGCAGTAGCCTAGCCCCCTCCCATTTCATGTAAATACACCCTCATTCTGTCTGCCCCTTTGGAAAATACAAGCTTAATGTTATGTTTATCTAAACTACATGTATGCCGTACCGCAGTTTCGGCTCAGCTCGGTGGTCCCATTCTCCGCGCATTTGAAAACGCTCACGTTGACTTACTGTAAAGAGTCGATATTGGTAGACTGTGGCTTTATAGCATGCTTAGGGTAACCGTTCTGGAAGATTTAACTAAACGATGGCAGCAAACACATTTAACACCTTCGTTAATGTGTTTAACATTGTTGGACTTTGCAAAGGTCTGCAGTTGGGCCAATGTTTGACATGGGTTTGGGCTGTTGTTAATGGAATAGGACGGATTTATTATGATTTTGGTGGGCAAGGAGATGTTGTTAAGTGTTAATACGAAATAGATTCTTCAGATGTCCTCATCACTCACTAATGCATGGAAAAACTGCGTGACTTTTATTGTCAGTGAAGTTTACAAAAATTTTGCTTATTACTGATCGATTATTGAACATGTAACTAAAATGATTAAACAACTTAAAAAAAAAACGGGTTTTTATTCGACCCGTATGTTTTTATGTTCGCGATTTTTTTAAAACAAATGAATCTGTTTTGAACTTTTTTCACAGACGTAAACTACAAACATTCAGGAATATTTTGGTACACACAATATTAGGTTATCGATAATTAAACTTGTGGAATTATCTTGTTTCAAATCGAAGAGAACGGGAGTGGATCGATTTTTCAGCGCGCAAGTGTAGTTGGTACAAGTTGTGCTCTTACAGGGTAACTTTAGATAGATTGATAAACCAACATTACTTGGCACCATGTGAACAGCTTCAAAATAAAAAGGGCTAAGACTTTAGTGTCTTTCTTGGAGGCGTCAAGGCGTCCGCAAAACACTCGTAAATGTTAACAAAAAAACTATCTTAGGCAGAAAACATTATGGAACCCTTTAGGGATCGACAATTTTTTTACTGTTCGGGATGTAGATCATAAGAAAAACCGCACTCCCCAACAGACGGATGAGACCGATTTTTGCAACGTTATTTCTTACCACTACCATACCGTTTCAATAAGATTAACTTGCCGGTTTTATCATAACTGCTTATAAATATTGTACTGTACAAAGCTTGCTACAGCAAACAATTCTGAGAGAATCCCGCTATAATCTTGATGGATATCGCCTCACTGTTGGCAGGTGGATTGATGGCAACAATGTAATGTTATTAGTGTATGGAGGTTGATTTTTATGATGATGGCCCGTCTCTGTTGTTTCATAAGCAATAGCCGTAAGCTACATACACATTTTGAGTGACTCTGGTGGGTCGATCCAATGGTTCTTGACAAAATAACTTCTATCTGCGTTCTTTTAATTTGGAATTCATTAAAGGGAGACATTTAGGCCCATATCTCACTAGGACACCATGGTGGCGCAACCATGATCGCGCTGCCTGTAAAATATACACAGTTTTATGGTGGTTATGTCACTAGGCGTCTAATCGGTTGTGCGACCAACCATACATTTTGTTGGTGGCGGCGACTAGTTGCGCCGCCATGGTGCCCTGGTAAAATATAGCCCTTAGTTTTTTCTGCTAGGATATCGTTAGCTTAGTTAATCATCCCGATACATGGTGTCCGATAAAAGGTAATCGGCCTAGCTAGTATTTATCGTCATTTAAGCCGAAAGACGGCCACTGCTGGACATAGGCCTCCTCAAGCGTCGCCACATCGACCGGTCTTGAGCTCCTCACATCCTGGGGACTCCTGCGACCTTCAGAAGGTCATTGGTCCACCTTGTGGGAGGCCTTTTATCTAGCTGGTATAATAGCTTTATTATACGTCGATGAAATTGTTATAGTACTTACATCATTCATTAGTCATCCATCACACGCCAATCTTTTTAGGTATTCAACTGTGATAATAATAGGTATAAAATATTCCAACAAGTACCATATTACCATCACGGTATTTTCAATTCTACCGTTTCTTTGTAACGAATAAGTTGACAGCTTTTGGAAGTACTTTTTTTTTACGAAATATTGGTTTCCATACAGCCTTTGTTATTGCTGTAAAAGGTTTTCTTACAATCGGGTAACATTCTTTTATGTGGCATTATGTAATTGAATGAAGGGCAGCGATTGTATGAATTTGAGCTTATAAGAAGTTCTTAAGAAAAGGTCGCTGTCCTTATTTCTTTTTCAAGTAACCGGTGCTAAAGTAAACTTAATTTTTACCTACTGATATTCTGATAGGATAACCGCTATGAACTTAGACACAGCTGCTAGTGAAATAAAATCTTCATTGTTATTATTACTACGACTCTTTTGTATTACTTTTGGTGGTCTAGAAAAGGACTCGTACTCCCAAAACCTGAATCACTGCAAAGGACGCTATCCCGAATAATTTCAACCTAAAATAACACTAACCCGAATCACTTTATCCCTAATGAAAGCTAACCAGGATCATTGGATAAGTTGGGTATATTACGACCATATTGTTTTAGTGAACAGTATTTGGAAATAACGTAGGTTAGGTCCATTCTTGGATAAGGTGACGGCTGATGATGGTATAAAAAAGAGGGTGTGCTTTTTTCTTATGGCCGCACGATAGAAGTGATGACTTATATGAAAGATAGAAAATGCGTTTATTTGCGGTAAACATGACGCAAAAAATTACATCAACACAATAAATAAGAAAAGGTTGGGGAAACATGCGTCCCATCCACGCAAAACGGCTATCGCTCAGCATTATGCTGCGACCCTATGCAAGACAGAACCCCAGCGCTGGTTTTCAGCGACAGCCGGCGCTGACGTATAACATACTAAACAGGAATATAAAAGGAAATGGACATACATGCTACGAGAGTATCATCCTCAGCAAAAGTTTTACGCCGTATGGCAACCTTTTATGAGCCGAGTATACACGACTCAGCATCACTGATCGACTAGAGCCCGAGTATACCCGATGCAGCGTTACCGACCCGTTCGTGACTGTTCAGAACGATCGCAAAGCGCACCTAAAGAAGGTTTCACTTCTTAAAAAAATACGCATCAGCTTGAGAACCCTCCCCTTTTTTTCAGTTTTTGTCAGTTAGACCCGTCCGTCAATTCGGTATTTCTTTGCTTTTTCAATTATTTGTCTTACAAGATGAAGGAATCCGATTGGAAGCCTTCTCGTACCTTTTTAACAGGCATTTTCTGTAGCTACCTGCGAGGTGCGTTGGTCTCCCGGGACTCTCTGTCCCTCGTAATGTAAAACGTGACGCGATGTATTGATTTTTAGGGACCATTTTAAATCATACTTGGGATTTTTTGAACGTTTTTCGTCTCTATTTTGACTTGTAAGATTCATTCTGTGATATTGGTTATCAATCAAATCTGAATTGCAGATATATCAATGATATGAAATGAGACACATTTTCTCTTTTATATGGTAATGCATCGGCTAGCAGCTGGTTTCTTGATTATGAAGTTACCTATAAACGGAGGTTAACATTGTATCTGCGACCGAATTTTTGACGATCAAACTCAATACCTACTTACCCTTAAAGAGCTATTACGATCACCAACCAGCGGGGTAATTGCGAAACACATAAAATTGCAATCGATCGCAATGCCTTTCATTTTAACATCCATTGCTTCATACGTTGGAAAAATTCAACGTAAATAACGCAGTGAATGTGGCTGATCGCAATGCCTGTCAAAATGAAAGGCATTGCGATTTACTGACAAATGCGTGCACTGACTGGACAGGTCCGCTCAATCTGTATGGTTTTTCCTCAAAAGACCGTTTCAGACACCAATCTACATGGTCTTCACATGATCTGACCAAGATTTTGTCTGGACTTTAAACAAGACTGTGACCTCTGAGTTTGTTTCGGCCTTTCTTCTCAGAGTAGTCAGATAGGAAACGCCGACCTCATCTAGTTTTTAAAATATGATTGACGTGTAAAAGTGTTTGTAACAAACCTACTTACAGAAATAAAATCATTTATCATTTATCGACTTCCATTTTCTGTGTTAAGCAATTACCTCGCCGTAGGCCGGGAGTGATGCCTATATTAATTACGGACGGTCATTAAGTAATATAATAGTCCCGTAGTCAACGACAACTTTCTTTGTATAAATTAAAAACTTTTTATAATGTTTGATTGCTACAGATGTTTCTAAGTTCAATATTCTAACAAGTAAGCAACAAGGCAACAATCTACCTTATAAAAATTTCATTGCGCAGCGATAATAAAATAGAACTTTTTTTAAAAGCCCTCAACATTTTATGGAGACCTTGTTTTGTTGTTCTTTCAGCCTTCAAATGGTTAATTAAAATTGCGGCTAACCTCAGGGAAAAACTAAGCTATAAGGCATCTACAGGAAAACCTATATTTAGATCAATAGGAAGGTTGAACATAATAAAATAGCATTATTTTGTTGAATTGGGATTTAGCTTGAAAATTTGACGCTCGGTGTCGAAAATTCTGACGACAGGTATTACAAAAAAAAGGTCTTACAATGAGAAAAAAATCTTAATGGCTTCTTTAGAGGCTCGCGCGGAAGGTTTAATGTTACTTAAGTAAGTAATTAATATATCAGGAGCGTATAAAAATATAGCAACATTTTCGAGCCAGCACCATTATAAGAGTTTCGATGGACTCAGGCCCCTCCAATTATGAAGATCCGACCATAATCCTTGGCAAGCGTTGATTACATTGTAAGACAGAATTAATAACCTACCGTGGGTGGGTACGGTTGCCCATGTTGCTAACTTAAGCCCTTAATCGTTCTCTTAGCACCATGGGAACGGATCTCGTGACCGGTAATTGTAAGGGTCGAATTTGTTAACTCATCTTGCACATTGTGTATGCAGAAGCAGAAACCTTTGTCTCCTGGACGTTTCTTAATAAAGACGTAATTTTTCACTAGGTTTGCTTTTGTCCCCCATCTGGATACTTGGTTCTGGTTGGTAGTATTTACTTAAAATATTTCTTATATACTTACAAACAAATCCCAGAAATGATAAAAGCATGGCTGTCTTAGAATGTATGCCAATTCGAATGTTGTCTTGGCCAACCTAACAATAATTATAAAGAATTTGTCACGAGTGACTAGCCTCATGAAGTCATGACAAATCTTCTTACAAATATTGGCACAGCAACATCTTTCTGTGAGGTGAGACAGAGTTAGGAAAATAACAACCCGTTTTCCAAATAAGGCTTTTATGCTAATGTAATCGGTCAATAGGAGGCTTATCAGGCTACGATGATTCAGTAATACCGTAGATACATGACTGTATAATATTTTAAGTGACTAAGCATTTAGGTAGTAACACACACATATAACGACTTGATAAGCGGTTAGTAGTAAGTCACTATGGAAAATATTTATGAATGTTTTGTTTTAACATTTATCTAGACCAGTTTATTGCTTGATGATGTTAAAAAATGCTTCTGAAGGCTAACGTCTCAAAACTCAAGTAATAATTTGGTACCAAATCTGTAGGTACCTACCGAAAAGGAAACCACGTCCACATTTTGGACGTTATCGACACAAACTACTGGCAAAAACTTTTCCAGTCAGCAAGGTGTTGACGGGGCTGACTGTCCACTATCCAGGGTGCGCTGGAGATACATTTGAGTATCGCCAATCATGGAGTTTCATTTAATACCATCCAATACTCTGATTGCCACCGCTGCTGTTAAGTTTTGTGCTGGTTAATGTAATTGTTTGAGCAATAAATAACCTATAAGAAGAAGCTGCCGGCTGTCGCTGAAAACCAGTGCTGGGGCTCTGTCTTGCATAGGGTCGCAGCATAATGCTGAGCGATAGCCGTTTTGTGTGGATGTGACGCACGTTTCCCCCAACCTTTTCTTATATTTTGTACTAATGTTATTTTTTGCGTCATGTTTACCGAAAATAAACGCATTTTCTTTCTTTAAGAACACAATAATATAATAGAACTTTAGGTTATAAATTTATAATAAATTTTTGTGAATAAATATATATATTTTATGTAATTTTGCCGTTCAAAAAGTGCTGATTCTCAACCTAGCTTGAATAAACCACTTTTGATTTACATAAATAAACTAAGTCAACATTGAGTAAGCTCGGGGCCTGTAGCTTATCCCGAAAGCAAATAAACCTAACTCAACAGTTGTCTAGTTCTCATTGGACTACATATTATAGAATAGCTAATTCAACATTAAGTAATTAATGAAACAACACTGTATCTGACGTCACCAAATGACGTAGGGCCTAGGTCGGTCGCATACAGAATGTAGTCTGTTATTAATTATTATCTTAGTAGGCGGTCTGCGATAAAGAGAAATTGTATCGAATCTTATGTTTTATTCTGTGCCTTATTCTGTATTCGAGCTCGTATCTGGGTTTAATTACTGTCCGACAGGCATAATTTAATAGTAGTGAAGCAGTTAGTTCGAAAGTACTTCCACCATATACAGGTTGGCAGGACATCGATGCGCAACTTTTTACCATGGATTCTGAACTCCTACGTTGAAATTTTTCGCCGATTATTTAAAAAAATCGAAACATTTCAACGCTAGGGGAGAATCGTGTGCTGAATTCATGGTTACAGTTTGCGGGTCGATATGCCATCCTATATTTGTGCCATCGTAGGACAAACAATCTCTAAGCCCAGACCTTAGTAATAGTGTCATCGTGCGTCTTGAGACGCATGTCGTGAGTTCAAGTACCCACGAGGTAAGAATTTCTGCGGAAGATTTTTTGGATTCCCCTTACGCTCCAATTTTCGTCACAACGAAGCCATTATGAAGAATTAGGGCACATGACGTACACGTTTATCCCATATTAAATACAGTATTTTAATTAAATTATTTACACCGATATTGGGAAGGAAAACGCGAAGCACGATTTTACTCCAAACATTTCCACATCGTATTTGTTTTTTAGCCCCTTATCTTATCGTGTAATTGTATAATGCGACCTAATTTTGTGTGTCTAAATGTCCTGGGCTTAAGTTTGTTGTTCACGGATTTCGAAATATATATTATGTTGGACTATCTGAGTTTGCACAGCTACGTTTTACGCGCGAGCTTCTGCGGAGAACTGACGATCGACGCAAATATCGGTGGCGTGTGGAGAACGTTATAATAGGGCCGTCCGATATAACTGCAAACTCAAATCTCTACGATATATCGCTGCCGTTTGAACTGCTATAACTAGTCCATCAGACAATAATTTAATCATCGCCAGAGAGAGATGGCGGGCTTTGTTTGGAAAGGTTCTCTTTGTTATTTAATTTGGGGATCAATAACTTTTGCGGTCAATTGCATACTCTGTTTAACACGGATCCGGGAATTGGGTAACAATATCTCGACTTTACTACTCCTCTCAATTCTGTATAAAGATCTTACTAAAGATATTTGTATCTTGAATTCAACCATCCGCTTTTATCTTGCCACTCCAATAGAACCGGAAGCGATTTTATTTCAAGTTTTCTATGACTTAAATGGAACATATTTCGAAATTTAAGGAAGTGTTTTTTATTAAGATTTGGTTTTTTCCATGCTTATCTAATGTTTTACTTGTTATCCTCAAGTTTTCGTCGCAATGGTAGGTTTCCTACTTTCTTTTTTTAAACTCATTTTAATTTATTTTCTTTGATTTGAGTGTGGCATGATATTGAAGCAACTAATTTTCAATTGTCACTTCGATATACATGTAGAAGTTTTAATACTATTGACTTTTCTTCTGATAACTCACTGCTTTTTAGCCTAACACTGACTTCTGAATGACCTTGTCTTTCTTTCTTCTTTTCTATCCTAGTTCAATTTCATTTAATTTCAACAACAACTACAACGAACGACTGCTTTCAATTGTAACTGATGCACTTTGTTTGGATACCGTTGGGAGTTTCATTGCACTCTACAAAAGGGAAAAGAGCGACGGTGCACACATCCGCGACGCTCCGTCGTCACGGTAGATGCTGTGAACATAGGCCGGGTATATAAAATATATAGATTTATTTTTACGGTTGTTATTTAGCATTTACTTCTTTTTGAAGGTAGATTGACTGTTTCTTGCGTGTTGAAATGGTACTTCGTTATCTACTACTATCATACATACAACCAGTATTCGTTTTGTGTTCATAGTAGGTACAGTAAGCCACTCGCTAGTGGTAGCAATCAGTACAAGCTGGCCTTGCATTCTATTGATGCGGGTAACACATCTCCGTCGCGAAACCACAGTAGTTCCGCCATGACTAGTCCGTTGTACGACAAGCGAAACAGAAGTGAAACTGCCTGTTCTAACGCACAGATTTGATTATGATTCCATCTATTTCCCGCGTGATTTCGCCGATCTGCTCGGAAGCCGGTTACACCTCCACGCTCAGCCTGCCATTTTGTTGCGGTGCCGCGTTTGTTTCGCACATATCTGTGGCAGTCGGCATGTTTTATAAAGGGAACAATTTTTTTTTCCGTAAAATAGATGTTGATTTTACGGAAAAACTAATCTAAGAGGTCCGAAGTAGACTTTTACCGTATTAACCAAGTCGAAAGCGACGACATTTTGCTCCGATTGCTACAATTCAACTGACTTTCAAGATGTTCCGCTCTTCAAATCGCGACATAATGTAGTAATGTTTCCTAGCGGAATTCGTTAAGCGGTTTCCCATCATTCGGAGTCGGAGGTGTGCTAAGGCTCTTAAACTCTGCTGTACTATGCTAGGTCAGCTCAAGGCCAGTGTTACCATCGACTAGTGCTTGCAGACCCGACACACGAGTTCTCTGGACCTAGAAAAGATCAATGTTTTTCATTATAACCGGTAAAAAAACATATTGAATAACGGAAGCACCTGGGTATACATTAAACGGCAAATAAAGACCCTGATTTATGAAAGTGTCACAAGTCGCAATGATTCAATCGATATTTTGTGTCCTGCGTAATTACGATCTTTTGTTTTATTTTAGTCTGCTACCTACATTCCTGAAAGAGAATTGAGAATGGCAGGTGACACTGATAGAAATGTCAATGTTTATTATTAATTGATTATACTTTTGAGGTTTTCATATTATTGGCTTTTATTGTGTCTTTGACCCAGCTGACTAGGAGAAGTGGAGATGTCTATTTTGAGTTATATTACTTACATAAAGTTTCAAATGCAACGGCCTTCTATCTTGTTATTCATCATCACCAGTCCATTGCACTTTGATGTCGAAGACTAATAAACTCATCAGATATTTCATAAGATAAATTTAGATTACGTTCTACACTAGACCGGTTTTTTAAAGCAATAATTCGGCTCATTAATAAATATTTGACGAATCTCAGTGAGTACAAGTAAAATTTTATTAAAATGTTTTTATTTTGGTAACATTTATTTTATAGCAAGCCCGACACCAAGTCATTCGCGCGTATTAATTAGGAAAAAGTTCTATAACGCTAAGGATAATGCAAATGAAATGACGTTGGACATTATGAACGTGTTTTTTAGAGTTTTTATTTTAGTCCGTAAAGTTTTCGAGTATGAGGCAAAGTATAGCAGTTAAATTATCGTTTAAAATCTAATTAGCATATAAATTTAACAGCGTGTTTTCGAATATACACTTTCATCTAAAAATAAAGTTTTCTGGTAGATCATTGCTTAAATTGGAATTAATTAATTAATAAGGGACACCTGGTGGATAAAGCGCTCAGGGTTATGAACGGGAGACTGCTTACTGCTGTCCCTTTACGTAAAACTATTAAGGGTGAATTTTACCAATGTTTTATACCTAGAATAAGTCTTATCCTGAGAATAAATGTTGAATTTTTGACAGTTTTTCCATACTAGACGTCAATTTTATTTCACGGATAAAAGATAATATATATCTACTTTGGTAAAATCAGCCCTATGAAATGATAGATAAACTCACGCCTTCTTCACATGGAGGTTGACAGAATCTGTAATTTCTGTCTACCTCCAACGCTACCAGCTACGATCCTTACCTTCTCACTTTCTTCCTTTAGCTTAGTTCATCTGGTCAGAAATGATACGCCATTTCTTAATAGTTTTAAGTACTTGGTCTTCAGTTACCCATAGATCTATGAGTAACTAAAGACCAAGTACACAGGTAATATCAGAATGATTCAGAGTAAGGCGATTTAACATGACGCCGCGCACCGACGCGGCATGCGGTGAAGCGGATCTTACGTAGCATTGGCGTGTATGTAATCCGTTGATGCCTAACACACGTACATGGCTCGACCGTACGTTTTTGAAAATGGATTTTACTTTCGATTCACCGCCTGCCGGGTCGGTGCGCGGTGTCGTGTGACAATCGCCTAAGAATCACGTTTCTCTTAAGGAAAACGGCGGAGATAAGAAGAGTCAGTCTCCGTCTAGTTTTTAGCAGTTCAACACTAGCTTTGTTGCTATGCATTCTCACTAGACTACTAACGTACCTATTTGCTATTTAATTACTTCGATGGAAAAGAAGACACAATTTGTTAATATTTTATCTTCTTAATTAAATTGTTTGCGAAGAAAACTTACCGTAGCGGACACAAAGGTCGTTGCTCGGTGCTTGCTCTCTTTGGAAAAATGTTAATATTAATTATGATGAAATGTATAATAATTTCTCGTATAATAAATAACCTTGTGTTTAATTATATCGTCTCATTAGTCTGGCTGTCTGGTGGCAGTGCGGCTGTGGACTTTGAGCTTAGTTCGACTCCCAGGTCTGGCCTATTATTACATTTGTCGGTTTCCAAAATTCGAACGGTTTGAGATTGGACATGTGCCCAAAAATTAAGATAGGATCGCTTCATTGCTAGGGTCATCATCAGGGGAATAACCTATTTCTGCTTATTTATGACGCATTTCAGTTCTGGTTTGAAAGAGTTGCGATGAAATTACAGACAGTAGTTATCTACGTGGTTTGCAACGCATTGGCAAACTTCCTGGTGTGGTAGATCTTAGGCGGCAATCACTTATATTATTATGTACTCTTGAGCCAGGCCCGGGTCGATGGCGCGTTGTGTTCCACGCGCACCTCAAAGAGATGTCAGCATTAATGACGGGGTCCGCTAAGGCCGATGCCTGCCAGGGTTGCGGGAAAGTCCGAGAGGGATACCGTGGCCCCTGGCACAGGCAACTGAAGGAACACGGGTGGGTTTTAGTCAGTAAGAGTCTGACACGCCCTCCCGCTCTGCCCAGAGCGGGAATAGAATTTTGATGATTTCCCACCCTCAAAAAAAAAAAAGGCGGCAATCACTTATTAGAATGTACTCTTTGAGTGCCTAACAAAACAAAAACAAATTCATAGGTAACCCCTCATTTTCTGCTCCGTATTTGGGTAACGGATGACATCAAAAGACTGCTTAACACAATTCCTTATTATGTTATTTAGACATAGATAGAGCTAACTAAAGCAGCGGTGATAGATAGGTCGTATCTTTGAGATTATTAATTCTATCAACTTTATTAATGCTGATTACGTGCAAAATATTACGTCACGTATTTTATTGGACGCTGATAACACCTATCAACGTTATCGGTCAATCTCTTGCGCACACTCGCCGAACCCTTTTAACGGAATGGTTTTATCGTTCGGTAAAATTAAATGCTATTTTTCCATTACATACGTACATAATCTTGCCTTCTTCCTATAGGGGTAGGCAGAAATTACAGAACGCCCCCTGCTATGATTTGTCTTTTAAATAAAGAAGTCACTAGCTTCTTCCCACGACTTCCGTCCGCGTGGTTGTCAACTATGCCTTAAAACATATCTTTTGCCACTCGGTAGAAGTGTAGCTTTCAATCAGAGAAAGAATTTTTGTAATCGGATCATTACTTCCAGAGATATATTTCCAAATATTTATGAGAGACGTGCAAACAAACAATTTTACTTCTCTAAAGTATTCGTTTAGATAAACCTCTTGATCCCTCTGGCATCTTTCATAAAGAATTGTTTGACTGATGCAGCTATGTTAATAGCAAAGGAATGACGCATTGCTCATTTATGTTTAGAATGTGTCATTCCCAGACTTGGAATAGGAAAACCCAAACGACATTCTTAAATTCTATATTTGAGTCTTATTCAAATTAGACTAACGAATATTTTTTTAAACATGATATTGTGAGCGTGGAGGGGTTCGTGACTAAATAATAACAGTCGCACGAGTCGATCGAAGTTAAAGTTACGGTTGCCGTGGTCGGTTCGTGGATGGGTGATCATTCACTACATAATTGGAGAGCCCTCCGTGCCTCGGAAAGCACGGTTTAGCCGTTGGTCCCGGCTGTCACTCGTATACCTTTGACAGTCGTTACGGGTAGTCGGAAGCCCAAAATTCTGACAACCAGTCTTACCAAGTTGTATCGTTTTACCCAGTAGCTGGGTTATGGAGGCAGATAGGCAGTCGCTTCATGAAAAATATTGGTATCCAGCTGCATCCGGTCAGACTGGATGTTGGCTTCCAGTCTGACCCAACATAGTTGGGAAAAGGTTAGGCTGATTGATATTGTGAGTATGCAGCCTTACGGCTATATTTTCTGCGATGCCCGACTAGATTCATCCAGAGGTCTTCGTGAGGCGACGTCGCGGGCCAACATATCTACCCGAAATGTCAGTTCGGCTGAAAAGGATTGGCTTTGCTAATTATCGGTTTTGCTGTGAGTTAGTCAGCTACTGTATCCAAGCTTCTTGTTTCTGGTTTCATGGGACCTTTTAATTCGAGCCCAAGTCTCTAGGGACCAACGAATTAAGGGATACTTAAATAAATACCACTGTCCAGTACTTCTGTCTATCTGTCCTCTAATTGGAGAAAGAGAATCCTCTACTGAGAGATTGGAGAAACATGATTGTATCCTTACTTTCAATTTATAAAGAAAGTAACAGCACTTGACCTTTAATTCTCATTATGATTTCTTTTTCATTGTTACTTGCGAGTACAGCCCACGCAAATTGTTTAGGAAAGTACTCCAGTACGCTTGTTGCTTGAACAAAGTGGTAATTTGTCATTAAAAATACTTTTATTTACAAGTACTCGTTTTATTATGGGTAGGTAGAGGGGACCTGGTAGATTTTTTTTCTGAGAATGAATCTGAAATAAGCAAGTGTAGGAATGTGAACGATCGACTAGATCCTTTTTAGATAAGTTGTTCATGGCAATGTCTATAATAGATTTTGAATAGCTTTTTAATAAAATAATAAAGGCTTCTCCCAAGTTGCGCCACAACTCTCGTCTTCCGCATCGGTTCTAGTTGAGGTCACCGATCAATTGTGATTAGGAGGCGTTGTTCACTGCGTAGATAGCGATTCGTCATCGTCTTGCCAGTATACTAACTAATTTATTAGGGGACGCCACAATATGTCTTTTTCTTTCACTCATATCAGAGTTCACTTCTCTCATATCTTTGTCATATCCATCCATCGTTTCTCTAGTTCGCTTCCTCTTCTGTAAACACCTACATTCGTTTACATAAACCTTTCTGGTAACAGGACTTGAATAAGTCGTAAATAGACTAAATTTACACAATATAATTTCCAAAACACGCAGAGCCGAAAATTAACTTTAGTTTGCTTACGCAGCTTAAGAAGATTTATTCAGAACATCTCTTAATAAATGCTTTTGAATTAAAATCCACTTACATAAATTCCTAATGCCGCAAAAACGCGACCAACCCTTACCTAACGCAGGTAAATCCTTAATTAAAGAAAGGATTCAGCGGAATTACGACCGAGGCTCGGATACGATCCAGCAGACCGGAATATACGGAATACGCCAACTGTCACACTTAAAACAGAATAGGAACATTCAGAAGGCCGACTAATATGTCAAAATGGTAATATGGTCAGAAGCCTGCTTGGGTCTCGAAAACTTTCTGCCAATTGAGGTTACTATTTCTTCAGCTAATCCATGGACTATTTAAAAAAAAAATGTCAGCATAGAAGTTAGCTACGAGTAAACTGTACAGTATTAGCAGTAGTTTCGAAACCTCCATTAGTAAAAATATGAGATTATTTAGAATCAAAATGGGGAACCACTTTGCTTGTAAAGTCATAATTGTGATATATATAGGCTTGAATATATGCTTGAGGTAATCGAAGACTGAAGAGAGAAAAGGGGCCAAAGTTTTATTTCAGCTAGGAGCAAAACTTCTGCCCCTTTGAACGCAGATGTGTCGAAAAATGAAATTTCTCTCTTCTACTGTTATTCTAATTAAAATAACGTTGTTTTGTTCTCAGTAATCTTCCTGTGCTAGGTTTAATCGTTTATTATTTTTGTGAAATAATTTATTATGGCAATATTATCCCAGGTGTCATAGATGTTGAAGAAAAAACACGACATGTACATTTTCTTCTGTATTAAGAATGTACATTATTCTAGGATTATGCTCAAGCACGAATGCGGATTTGTAATAAAATTTTAAAGGGAACAACAACAGTCGTTTTTGAATAAAGATTAAAAGCATCCTTGAAGAATTAAGGGCCAATGAGTGTGTTCTACTTTAGACAAATTTATATAGACCAGAAGACGTAGCTCCAGAATTAATTCTTAAATCAGACTGTAAAATGCCCGTAGATCTGGACAAACGCGCAGACGGCAACGAAAAGCTTCGTATTATTTAATCTACTACGCTATTTCTGTAAATCTCCTGCCGACAATCGCCACGTGGCATTCACATGCAAAGCATGAATGAATCGTTATAAAAATAGATATATTTTCTTAGTAAACAACATATGTAATTCTATAAAACCAATATACCTTCTTACTAAACAACAGAATTCTACAAAACCATGAATTCAGCACGGGTGGGTAATTTAAAAAACATAGCTGTTCCATACATTTTGACCGCGTAGGTATTGTACTTTTGTATGAAATAGCAGTGGGTATGTTTTTTGATAACTGACGAAAGATTTCTACGCTAACAGACTGAATCATATGCTGAATTCATGATCCGTCTTGTATCGCATACTTAATAGAAAGAACCTTCAATAGCTAACAACACTACATAGGGACTTAGCCATTCGAATGCGTAATTGATAAGAACGTAGTATGAATTATTGTAACGTTTTCTTCATGGTTTATTAAAGTTTTTAAAGCAATGGGACCCTACCCTAATGTGTACAAAATATTGTAACACATTTTAAAAGGGTATCAGTGGAGTTTCTTTCCCATTTTTCTCCATACGAAACGACCTTTTGGAAAGTGCGACTAGAATCAATTCTTTATTAATGTTAATGTTGACGTTCAAAAGTGCCTTTTATGTGCATATTTGAAATAAATGCTTTGGCTTTGACTACATGGTGTTATTATATTTAAAACCTTTGCACGTATCATGATTCTCTTACCCTTATCACAATTTATTTGGAGCCGGCGCAGCATATCTCTCCTTCCATATTTTATTTATTAGTCGTCATCTGAGTAGTTACCCCACTTTTTAGCCATGTCATCCCTCACACAGTCCATCCATCGTTTCGTTAGTCTTCCCCCTACTCTTAAAGACATCCATTCATACTAACCATACTACTATAATATTATAAATTCGAAAGTAACTCTGTCTGACTGTCTGTATGTTTCCTTTTCACGCCTAAACCACTAAACGGATTTCGATAAAATTTGGTAAGGTGACAGATGGCATCCTGAGGAAGGAGATAGGCTACTTTTTGTCTCAAAAGTAATCCTAAAGAGGGGGTGTATAGATGATGAAAGTATGCATGGGATACCCAGCATTTCTTAAGGTAGGGTAAAAACGTATATGTATTTATTATTTATTTATTTATATATTCTTTATTGTACACCACAAAAAACATAACAACAAAAATTAAACTGAACACTACTTAATATACAATGGGCGGCTGCTTATGTATGCTTTTGGTAAGCCATACGTGTTTAAGCGTTTTTGTAAAATCATTCCCCAAGGGATGATTTTAAAATTAATATCTATTTAATATTGAAATTTAAGTGTACGTAACTCTTTTTAAGCGATTTAAGGGATTGGAAATATAAGCTTGTCTGTTACCTTTTCATGTCTTAATGGCTGAACGGAATTGAATGAAAGGCATACGGATAGGCCATGACCTGGTTTAGGAGGACATAAGATACAATTTTATCTCGGTAGTAAATTCCCGTGGCATAATTTCCGACAATCACGCGGGCGAAACCGCGGGAAAAAGCTAGTATTCTTATATAATTCTTATTCACAGAGCTCTGCACGCATATTAAAGGGATGCCCGGAGTATGGATTTGTGCCAGACAAATCCAATAACAATAGGTAGTAAGTTTATAAACTTTATTCTGATTCGATTCTGATTCTCTGTCAAGTTGTATCTGGTTAGACTGGAAACCGACGCCGACGTACTCGGGAAATGCCAAGATGATAAAAAAGTACTCCCGTTTTTCAAAGCGTTTTTCTTGTGTTTAACATTCTCTTTGCTGTAAGGTATTCTCGCTGTTTCGCAAGCTCGATCTGTTTTTTCTGGCATCTAGAATAGCAAAATGTATGTGGTTTTTTAAAATGTGTTTCAGTTTTAAGGATATTATACTTTGTTATTGATGTGTACTCAAACTCAAAGCATTTATTTCAATTAAACCATTTACAGGCACTTTTGAATTGTCAAGTGGTCGGTCAGTCAGAAATATGAAGCTAGTTGCCCATTCCAAAGCGTAGTAGGTACCTATGGAGAAGAACGGGCAAGAAACTCCATGGACACTCTTTTAAATTATATTGTTACATAAATATTAGTTACATCATTAATCTTGTATATAGGTATAATTATATGTGAGAACGATGTAAATAAGACGTACACATTGAGTGTCCAGTGTACAGCAAATATAAATTCAAACAAAACAATCCATAATAAAATAATTAAAAATAAGCCGTGGTGGCTAAGAGATGACCATTCCCAACTGACAGCGCCCGTTCACGAACATGACGCATGGATCAGCACCATTCAGCTCAACCATTTTGAAGGGAGCTAAATGATCCAACACACGCGCCACCGTCAGCGAGACATTTGAGTGAGCATGACATCTATCAGCCGCCAGGACACATTCAAGTCAATGAAAGACTTTACCCGGTAAATGGTAGCTCGATAGTACATAGTACTCATACTTGTCCTATGCAATTATATAATACAAAGGAGATTGAGTTTATACAAAGCAAAGGTAGTCTTACAATCTTCAGCAGCTCCAACAGTATTTTCAAATGTTAATCAATTAGTTGTGGTTGTGGAGCAGGACCAGCATTGAGCCAGGCATTTTTATCAGCGATATAATCCCCCAACTTATAATATGCCTGGCTGCATAGTGTGCGTTTTATACAAACTTTGAATTTCGTCTCATTCAGTTGAAGTATGTGGGGAGGTATTTTATTGTAACATTTTAAACAGTACCCCATGAAAGATGAGTCCACTTTAGCCAGTCTGAAACCTGGTTGAACTAATAGGTCCCTATTTCTTGTGTGATATCTTTCGTCTCGCTTTCCTGCAATCTGTAGGAGTGATTACACGAAATGCGACGGAAGTGTGTAACAGGAAGCCGGGGAAGCGCGCGCTATTTGATTTGACCAATGAGCGCGTGCGGTTGTAATGTTGGCCGTCAGATGGTACCAACCAATTTCCCGAGAGGTTGGAACTGTCAGCCAACATTTGCGTGTGTGTGCCGAGAAAGGGAAATAGAGAAGGTGAACGCATCAGCTATGCGCTTAACCTCAAATAATAATTTCAAATAATACATGAATAATTTTTTTTAGGATATAATGTTAATGTTTTGCTTATTACCAAGGTGAGCTGTCAGATGTTACTTAGCGTATGCGACTACTGTAAGGCTTGCTAGTTTTTTTTTTTTTTTTTAATTATGTAGTACAGTCTTCTATCTGTCTATCAATAAGGATGACGTAACCAATGTTTTGATTTAAATTAAGAGTTGTATATAGAACCTTTTTTCGATAGGAAGTCACTACTACGCTTTGGAATGGCCTTCATCTTTCTGAGTGACTGACTCCTTGACAATTCAAAAGTAAATGGTTATATTCATTATTATTAATTTATTAGCAATCCGTAGATCAGGTACCGCTACCGCCGATGCTTCGAGTAAGATTAGTCATAGACCGCTATTTAAGGCGCTGCCTGCCCAAACGTAGGTCACCATAAAACGCTCAGTTTTTTGACGCAGTTAGGCGAAATTAGTACAAGAACAAGCTAGAAAAAAAAATTGGGTGTATTGTCAAATGTTCAAAGAAGACTTATTCAAAAATATTTCATAAAAATAATATAGTACCTATCATGAATTCATGTAAATGGTAAAACAGAGCTCAAAAAAATATTCATCGTCGGCATAATTCCACAAAATTTTAAGCGTAAACCATCATATTTTATGTAATGATAATGAAGGGAATTCAATCAACTCGAAAAATACCAAAAAAATATTCTACTGAGCCGTGTATTTATTTTGTAATTTAATTATTATTCGATTCAACTAACAATCAAACGCATCGCTGTTTTGAACCTTATTTTGTTGCCGCGATGCGCTATTGTCAATTATCTAAAAAAAGCGCCTTAAAGCATTGTGATGTTGTACTGATAGACTCAGTAGGTGACATATCCCGTTTTTTTCAATTATCCCGTTATTAACGCAGCATAACATCACGCCTGTTTTCGCCGAAAGGTAGGGCAGAGGTGTACCTATAGTAGGGCTTCATTTCGCTAGTTATGTTTAAATCCTATGTAATAAAGGGTGAGTAGTGTTGTAAGAAACTCGAGTCTTGGAGTCTTATTTAATCAAACTTGAGCTATTATTGAAGACTCGAGTCTTATAAATAAAACTTAGAGCTCAAGTCCTTCAGAATTTGGAGTATTTTATGAGTGCTGCCAAACAGAACTCGAAAGTCTTGAGTCTTTTTAAAAGAACTCATGACTGAGTCCTCTCCTGATTTAGAAAAGGCCTGCCCTTATTTCATTTATTATAAGTAGACGGTATTATGTGTATATAATATTTTATTTAGACGTTTTAACAAGCATTTTGATTTAGCAAATCGGCAGTCTTCAGGTGGATACTTTTGATTGGGTTATTTGAGTTTAATGCAATTTATTTGTTACAAATTGCGATTTATTTTCAATTAGTAAATAAATTTGGATGACGATATAAAATCACCCAGTATTACCTATACACCTACTTAAGTTCATGACTCAGTCTAGCTCAAAGAACTTAAAAGACTCGAAAGGACTCGGAAGGCTCAAAGGACTCGGACTCATGTGAATAACGAGTACTAGTCTTAAAATTCTACTCAAGTCTCGAAATTAAGACTAAAAGACTCGAGTTTCTTACAACACTAGGTGAGTTCGTTGGTGTAGTCATCATTTTCATCATCCACTTGACATATCGCATTCCACTGTAAGACTTGGCCACCTCCCATTCCATCACAGGTATTAGTCAAGTCCCTGCCAAATCCTTTTTAAACAAAACAGACCTTAAGTTTTTGAAGATTTAAAACTTAAGTAAAAAATCAACCTAAGTAAACTTATTCAAGTGGCCTACGCACTTAACCTTCAGGTTCAGTTTATACTAACTTAAAAGATTATTATGTAAGCGCTACTTTTAGCATGAGAACCCATTCTAAGGGCTGCACCTACTCTAGATTCTTATAGTGATAAATATAAATAAATATGTGACAACATCCACACAAGGTCTTCAGGTCCCGAACTAGGTAGAGACTGTACTACGGTAACCCGATGACTGATATACATACTTATATACATATACACACCCAGACACAGGTCAAACAGACATGTTCATGCACACAAATGTTTGAGGTTTGACTTGTCCGGGGATCGAATCGATAAAGGTTTATGTGGAAAAAAATCGCTTGAACATTCATACGCTGCTCGCTGGCGCTGTTTCGACTCACGTGCGTTTCTCGTCTGGAAAATAAATAAACTATGACAAACAGTGCAAAACATTTGGAAAACTGGTCTCGTGATAAGAACGCATTGTTGTTTTGATTTCTCAAACATTTTGTTAAGTTTATTTATTATGTTTTCCTACACATTTATTTATTTAAATTCAACGGAAATCCTATTGTATTTTCATAAAAAAACATATTATACGAACACTACACAAATTACATACACACACTTCACATTATACCTTCCTCCTCCACGATAACCCCACTTCAAGATAACGTAACTAACACAGATGACAGAATCCCGAGTGCGTACGTATTATACGAACTTACGAAGAGAGCTCACAACAGCTGACACGAACCACGAACGTTTATCGTTGAATGAATATTGTGTGAGTCAGACGATCACGTGGTGCGTTGCGTGTCAGACGTACCAAAGATTAAGTACGGCAGAATAGACAGTTCGAAAACGAGGAGGTTATCGCGGGGTCGGTCGTTGTTATTTGGGAGATGTTTTAGCTTGAGCACCCGTTTATTTCGTGGTGCAGTGTTGATCTTTTGTTGTTATTATTACTAAAGGAATTCATAGATTAAGTGCTAAGTAATACATAGAAGAATGGTTTCTCGAAAAACATTATTAATAATGAGCACAGATTTGAGATAATGACAGTCATTTTTTTTTTAATAATAATAGATTACAATGCGTCAATATTAACACTGTCACAGTCATTATAAAGTTATCGTTACATAGTGTACCTCCCTAATTATTTTAGTAAACTAAGATAAATGATCCTTTAGCTGATTAACTTTCTCTGTGTACTTGGATCTAATTAGTAGGCATAGTTCACAAAATACGAAAGTCTTTTCTGTTCAATAATCTATATTGACTTATCAAGTAGTTCCCGTCGCCGCAGGCGCACACAATACCGTGCTTACCCTAGCATTCAGCTGATGCGAACTGGCCAAATGTTGCGAAATATTAACAATGAGGTTTCTTTATTGTTACAGAATACACTAAAATTGTTCTATTGTTAGGCTCACTGAATGTAAGGAAATAAATGAAATAATACACACCTACTCCTTTAGTTTTCTTACTTTGCGATTTAGTTTCCAAAAATGTTAACAAATTGAATTTGGAAAATAACTTCAACACTCACACATACACACATCAAGTTCAGTTTGCGATACAACTAAACTTGTTTTTACGACTTTTCAATAGTAAGTACTAGTTATTCTGAAACTAACTTAATTTACACCTGCACAAAGTTGATATTCGTTTAAGGAGTAAAAACATGAATGCAAACAAGTGCTTGAATAGACTTAAAGGCACAAAAGAAAAAATCAATCAATTTGTGAAATATTTTCTGTGTGCCTAGGTATTGGTAATGATGAACTTTGATCAAGAATGCTATTTATTCGATACTAGCTTTTGCCCGCGGCTTCGCTCGCGTTAATTTAAGGTATCAAGCAAACAAACATACTTTCCCATCTATATATTATAGTTAGGAGGATGCTAAACTCCCCTCCCGCATCCGCACCCCCGCCTTGGTGACACCTACTTCGCCTGTCGCCACGGGCCGCGGAGCGCAGAAATAGTATTATATTGATTTCGCCATAACTTTCAAACCAAACGTCCAATTTTAATGAATTAAAGACTGAATATTATCTACATAAACAGTACTTTGTGGCAAAATGGTTTATTTTGATAAGGAGTAATGATATGTGTAAAATAAATGCGTTTAAATTAAGTCCTAAAAAAATTCAATATTTTTAAATAAAAAAATGGTTGTTGTGCTTAACTCGAAATAGATAGGTAGTGTGTCGCGGACTTTTTTGTAGATATTTTTAAGGTCTTTAATTAATTAGAACATTTTATGGTTCTATCTTTTATAGTTTAGGCGGCGCCGGCGTACGCCAAATAAGGAACTTTTTTGGATGATTTTTTACACCTTGGGTCCGAAAAACCCAAATATCTTACGGACCCCTATTTTTTCTAAAATAAAATATGTTACTCGCAGATAATGTAGCTTTATAATAATGAAAGATTTTTTTTTAAATCTGTTCAGTAGTTTTTGAGTTTATCCATTACAAACAAACAAAAATACAAATTTTTCCTCTGTATAATATTAGTGTAGATTTGGCAGACTGACAACTTATAGCTGGAGTGGCATAAGAATCTTGCATATTCGTATAGGCATACGAATCTTTATTTCAGCATATTGATATTGAAATTTGAGAAGATGAACTGATTTATATTTTGTGCACTGCAATTTTACTGTTAAGTAGTGCCAGATGCCCACTGCCGAACAAAGGGTTTTCTGTACTCAGAACAGAGAATGAATGAGCATCGTCAATGGTGCTTTTTAACAACGCTTGCGCGTTGCGTTACTAACGGTTACAGATCAGGGCCCTACAATAGACATTTGCAAAGCAGGTCAAGATGACAGTTAATAGTTAAAGCGTACATAGTACAAAATCGCATGACATTAGTTCGCTTTGACATGTTATAGTGTAAAAATAAAGGAAGAAACATGTTTATTTGGACACAGTTCGTGAAACACAAAATACAAGTAACAAAATGAAAATAATGTTTTAACAACAATACTGCCTCGCGACTGCGCCAAAAAAGGTTAATTTCAACATTAAGTAAGGTTAACCCACAGGCTTGAATCAATGGTGTCTTTAATAGTATGTGTTTCGAACCAGCAATCGAGTGCTGAACAGGAGCTCATCCAAAAACCTCTGTAGGTACTTCATCATCTTCCTGCCCTTATCTCGTGTTACTTGGGGTCGGTGCAACATGTTTTTTCTTCCATTCTCCACTGTCAGCGGTCGCACTATCATTCACTCCTTTTTCTTCAGACCATGCATCTTTTCTTTGGTCTTCTCCCTCCATCCAAAAACCGCTGTACTTTACCACTACGAAATTAACACAAATTAATAAATACTTAAAGAGAATTGGGTAGTTATGAAATATTACTACGTCCATTGGAATTCTGGCCGCTAGCCAGTCTACGCTAGTTCGGACTGGTTTTGTGTGGAGGTGTACTTTTCAGACGCCAGTAATCGTTTGTTGTCAACTACTGAAATTTAAAATGGCTTTCGAAACTGGTTATCGGTGAATATTGTATCAGCTGTACCTTTAGGCCTGTAGCTGTCCTCAAGGTCGTTGATTGTGTTCTTAATTTGAATTATTTTATTAAGTTTTTTGGCTTAGATTTATGTCCCATACATACAAATCCTGCTTTTTTTTATCAAATTTTCGATTTAAAAAGCATACGTGATATGATAAATCCAAAATTCCAAATCGAGCCTTTAGAAGTGGAGTCCAAAATACATATTGTAGTACGATGCCTTTGTAGGAAAAGTTAATTATTTTATTAGGTAGTAAAAACGGCATATTGAGCCACTATAAGCGACAGACTAAAAACACAATTTTCATTCTGAATAATGTATGAATGAGTCGCTTCGGATCCCTTCGCCGCTCGTCGCCTACGTAAAATGGAGAAGCGAGCTTCTATGCTATAGCAAAATACCGCTCCGTGGGTGTAAAGACTAATGAAGTGCCATTGTGTTATATAAACATAACAGCACGACTATTCCCCGATGAGAGTTTGGCAGAGGTGTATAGTACAATCACATTGCGCCAGCGACGGCGGCGGCACAAATCCTGCCTGGGTATTTCCTAATGGAGAAACAAACCCATAGTACTTTGCCCGATAGACCAACGAGGCAGTCAGTCGTGTAACGTGTTATAAAAATATTGTTCCTCTTCTTGATTGCATACTTGTTTAATAAAAAATAGATCGTACTAGGCTGTCAGCCAAGTTCGCTTTACAACTCTTACAATAGTTACAATGTATCTTCTTCTACTGCTGAAAATTATTGCGCATTAAGGGGACTACATGACCTAAACGCAAGTTTCATAATACCTAAAAGTAGGGTAGGTATATGATCCACTGCTGTAAACAAAATCAGAAATATATATGATATTCTTCAAGATATATGCTAGTTAAATAGTGTGTTGAAAACATAATACCTACAACTAATTTGGTACGATAGAAAAAAGTCACGAAGATACCTCTAAAAATGTCTTTTAACGATTAAAAACCATACTAATATAGATGCACTCATTCCGTTTTTTTTTTCTGATTGTTCTTTAAGCAACATATTAACGTGTTTTAATTTTTTTTCCAATTAATAGATTCTTTATAAATAGAGAATTGCTTCATATTTTGCAATAAATTACCAGCTTTGTGTCATCGTGCTTATCTTTCTTTTCTATGCAGTCTGACAGTGACCGCGCTTTAGCTGTTGTGTTGTCAGCCCCTTAGAGCAGACAGTTTTGATTGTACACCACTCGGCGGGCGTTAATATGACACTTCAAGCTTAAGCGTACCCATGGACGAATCTTTTCGCCGCACTCGATTTTCAACGCATTGCTTAGCGTCGAGGGTTGAAAATCCAACAATGTGTTCCGGCCAGGTGCTGTCATCGTGTTCGTCATTGGCAGCCTTATTCCAACCATTACTGGCCATAGACCTCCTTCCTTTTATGATATGCTTCCCTGATATGTACTAGTAATCTAACCTACCAGCTCGGCTTTCCCGGGAATTTTGTTTGACAGATTGAAGTAATTTCGCATTCTTTCAAAATAATCATTGAGATAACCTCTGTTTTAAATGTTCTAGACTAGAATTATACAACGTGTAACATTATTAACGCAAGACCTCATACACCCCAATTAGAGTATTGAGTTTAAAGCAGAATACAATGATCAATTTTTTTTAGAAGTAACTGTTGTTATTCACATCGGGTTGACCCTAGCATTACTTTATGCAATTAAAATTGAGTCTTGTTGCCTTGAAATAAGATTTAATTTTCCTTGGCTCGTTTTGCGGTCAGTATTGCAAAATACATACAATTTGAAAAAAATACCTTTATTAATATTTACTGAAATCGATTCAGTAGTTAATTATGAACTAACTACTTTCAGGGCTTGCGTTTATTCTGTTACACGTTGTATTATGCCACTAATGGCCACGATTGCGTCAAATTCTATAATATTACACCATATTGGATATTGCTTATGCCATCAGCGGACGACATGTAATTTTTTCGAATTCTTTTAGCTAAAATTAACATAATACATGGGTGGCAATAAAGCAGTTGAATGATATATTAAATAAGAAAAGTTGAAACAGGTTTATGGTTAAAAATATAGAGATTCTAGTGTCGCTAGCGTAGATTCTCTATTACTTAACACAAAGTAATAGAGAATTATATCTGCAGCCTTCTTGAGACATATTTATATCATGTATATTCCAATCTGTATTTAAAGGACTATTGGAAAACAATATTTTTTAGTCTCCACATGTGGTACATATTTCATTCGTTACGTAGATAAATTGATTGTTGTGACGTAACAAACTCACAAACACGTTCAGTCTGCAAAACTGAGTACTTTGTAGCCTCTTTGACATTTCTCTACATTGAGCGATAATATCGATGAACACAGTGTGTGGAAACCATTAGACAAATTGACAGTCGTTATCGATAGAATCGGCGCAGTTGACATATGAGAGTATCTTTACAAAATATTTTTTTTTATCTTTAAACCACGCTCTTTATTGTGCAATTTTTTTCCACTTTCACTTCCATTGAGTGGTAATTCCTGCTTTTTACGTTTTGACAAATTTAAGGAGAAATGTTTTCATATCCTGTCTGTGTTCTACTTTCACGAAGTAGTTGTGTGTTTTGTTAATTAATTCGGTAACTTTGCTGATTGATTACCTACATTATTAAACTTCCAATTTCGACCACATGTTTATGTCTTTTTCAGGAACAGTTGGTGATTATATCCCGATTATTACGTTTATACACCCCCACAAAATCCACTCTAACGTGGATACCCGGAAACGCATGTCCGAGAATCCACCCTTAGCCTATAAATTCCATTTGTCCAACTAGGCCCTAGGCCTAGGATTCTCGGACGTGCGTTTCCGCGTATCCACCTTAGGGTGGATAAACGGAATAACTCATAAATCCAGACTATTCACTTATTTAAAAGCGAAAATAACCTCTCATTTCTGCAAGTCTTAAATTTTATGATTTGCTGTTAAATCTCACGGTAGAATAGAATAGAATAACTCTCTATTATGTACTCCATACGGATTCCAAATATAAATGTGGGAGGCATTAGTGGACCAAAATAGTTAAGCTACCTGCAGTCATATCAATCTGAATAGGCTTTCAAAAAAAACAAAGCAAAATGAAGCAATTCTGACCAAAATCGGATAAATTTCTCGAAATAATTCACCTCATACACCTACATACATAAACTCACGCCTTCTTCTCATGGGGGTAGGCAGAAAATATAGAACGCCACCTGCTACGATCCTTACATTCCTTTTGCCTCGTTGTTCTTGTTGATCTTTATTACAGCTTCCAACAACATCGTTAATTAAGACGAAAATATTTCCCGTAAAATAACTACCATAGCTCCGTTTTCGACATTTTACTCTGAACATGGTATCCCCGGAATGCAGTCTCGCATTCGGGGGCATTCAAATTGTTTTCACAGACAAAGAGGAAGCGATGACAAACGTGAGCGATGTTCACGGTGACAGCCACGACAGTTGAATTGTAATGTGTTGTGTAGTGACTGGACTACTAAAAACCTTTCTTCTCGTGTTTTGTAAATGTAGGGGAATTACTTTTATACCGAAGTATCTCTGGATTGGATCTCTGTGAGTTTTGATTCCGTCATATCATAAAATTATCGTTCGTTTTTACAGCAGCATTTCTGTTCTGCGAATCTATCAGGTTTTCATAAAGTCAAAATCAAAAGTCATTTATTTATATTATACTAGGCTGAGAATTTGCACTTTCTTAAAGTCAAAATTAGTGGCTAGCTGGTGCTTTAGCTGGTAAGAAGTGTCGCAACAAACTCCCCAACAGCACAGCCGCTTGTTTATTTTATTTTATTTATTAAGGGATAATAAACAACTACAACATATTTAATACATAACAAACTTTAAATAGTAATGTTGCAGTCAACTGCATTATCCACAGATAAAACATTTAAAGACCAGTGGTTGCCACTAGACGAGCATTACCAAATTAACAAATATTTTGAAATAAATAAATAAGTTACTATAAAGCTAGCTATAGCTACAAAACCAAATCAGATCACAAACAATTTCATTTACTTAAATTATGCAATAAATAAATAATAATAATAAGATTACAATTAAGAATAATATCAGATTTAAATTTATTTTTCGAGCATGCAAATATATCAATATCAATGAAATTTGAATTATAGGATTCCAACATTCTATGAATAGGACAGCGCAAGCCAGAGTTCGAACGACAAGAATTTAGTTAGAAGAACTAAACATAACAAAAACCTCGTGCCTCTGATATCATATCCCGTAAACAAACTTCGAGGAAACTTTTATTTCCAATAACCGCTGCAATAAACTGTCAATATGATGGTGATAACAACATCGGTCCGGTTCTACGAATTTTTTGCACAAAAACCCTCGAATTCAAACTTTTATCTTCCCCTTACACAGGCTAGCTTTATTTTCGCAGCATTAAGAGAAAGAAAAATCCACATATAAGGTGTCCTTGAGAATAATCTTTATATGTTAAAAAAGTCGGCTTAAGTACAATAAAACTATCACAAATACCAAATTGGCAGATGAGCGAAACATGTCGAAAATGTAAATGTCGAACGATGGTAATACAATTTGAATTGTAATCGGTTTCGTTTGACTTTGCTATAACATTCAAAAGAATTGTAGGTCCCACAAACATGTAGGTACACAATGTACGTATGCTTAGTATTCGTGCTTGCTTTTTTTCTCATTCAAGCATAATATATAGCATTTGTACACTATGTATAGAAAGGATATGGGCAGCGTTTTCGGATAATGTCGCATATTTTAGAGACCGAACTTTGTTTGCTCTTGTATTTGTCCTTATTTATTTGGGATCGGCGCATCTCTATCTCAATTTCACTCTTGTCTAACCATGGCATCTTTAAACAATTTGTGCTTTCGCCACACTTACACCCATTGTTGTTTCTCAGCATGAGAAATAATTCTCTTTCTATCACCTTTCAAACAAACTTAAGTTACGTTTATCATAAATCGAACCAACCATTTCGCTAACACACAAATAAACTCAATACTTATAAAATAAAACGTGGAAAGCGCATTTCGATATTCTACGTGTTACGTGCAGTATTTAAATAGTTGGCAACTATCTATCTATGTGTACGTTCGGAACGTGTCGGGTGCCATAGTACACGAGCCGTGATTAGTTGCCAGACGTCGCCTACTGAGTTAACCATTTTCACTGAACCTATATTAATCGCTCGTGCTGGTAAAATTGAAAATTTTGTTGCTGACCGTACAAAAATTGTCAATAGGAAAAAAATCTGTAGTTCTACTAGTATAATTTTTTTTTTTTTTTTTTTTTTTTTTTTTTTTTTTTTTTTTTTTTTTTTTTTTCGCGGGTAGGTGTAAAAGAAGACAGACGTAATTCTGGTATTAATTTTATATTTAAAATAGTAATCTACAGTATTCTCACTAGTTTTCTACATATTATCAGTGTATAGCCTATACACTACGGGTACTCACGTTTGCAGCACTTTTATGTGACTCAAGCAATAATTTTACACCACCTGCCAGCTCATCACTTCACTATTTTCACTTCACTGAACACAAGTGGACAATTTCTGCTAGAATGTCGCAATTTGACGAGATAATATCTGCACAGAAGACCCTGGAAGATAGCTTTAACCGGAAGATGAGCGAGTTGGAAGCGCAGATACAGTGTGCAGGACCTGCCAAGGACACCGTGGCGAGGGTAGCCGAGGAGTTTCGCACCTTTAGGGAGCTGATCTTCAACATGCTGAGTCTGCTTAGAAGACAGATCAGCGAGTGTGCTAGACAGGTCGACGGGTTGGAGACCAGGCACCGGCGGAAGGCACTCATTTTCCAGGGCATAGCTGAGGTTGAAGGGGAAGTCAGCAGCTCAGTGATTCTGGAGGTGATAAGTAAAAAGCTGTCTCTGAATACTATCACTGCATCCTCCATAAAGGTCTGCCACAGACTTGGCCTAGCCAAAAAGGATCACCATAGGCCCATCCTAGTCAAGTTCTCGAGCTATGACGACAGGGCTGCGGTCTGGAGAGCGAAGACAGGACTGAAGGGGTCATCTATCTCTGTCAAGGAGTTTTTGACTAAGACCCGACAATCCATCTTTGGGAAGGCACGGCTTCACTTCACTATGCGGTCGTGTTGGACACAGGACGGTGTCATCGTTGTTAAAGCCCCCGATGGAAGCAAACATAAGGTGACAACTTTTGAAGAACTGAGTCCGCTGCTGGTGAAGTATCCCCGGGTTCAAACGTCTGGAGATAGCCTGAAAAACAAGACGAGTTAGTATCAGTCCTCGATGTTTATACAGCATAATTTTTACGCATTAGATACCCATTATCTAATTAAGATTTCCTTACCTTAAAGTTTGCTATCTTCCATTTTTGCTATTGATAACCTTAGCCCGGTTTAATTTTGTCTCATTTGCATATTAGTAAAGTAGTTGTTTCTGTTCTATTCCTCCTCGAAAATCTCTCAGTTGTAAATAATTATACAATAAGTCAAGTAACGCATACTTCAGCGTAATTTACCCTCAACCGGATTTATATTTGTTCACTTTTTGTTTTTTGATTCACCTTTGCAATTTTTTTTGTTTTGTAATGTCAACTTGTCAAGTGACAAGTAATGTCAATGTCAACAACATCATGTCAATCAAATTCACAGATCCCAATGAAGGTTTGGATACGTTCAAGGAAAATGTAATGTCTTGAAGGCTTGAAGGGTGCGTTCGGAATGATAAAAATTTGCGTAAGAATTCAGCTGTCACTACTACTTTGTAACGTTTCTTGATTTTATTTCTTATTGTACCTATTCACTGTCTTTAATGATGATGTTAGCTGGCGGGTGGTGCAGAGATGCAAACGTCCTACCAGTATTTCGTGTAGGTCTCTTTTTAGTTTATTAGAATATTTTTTTAGTATTTATATCTGTTTTTATTGTATATTTATATATATGTGTGTCCATGACAACATCTGATAACGAATCTTTTTTCTCTGCCAATGAATCTACTGCCTCTTCTGGTAATGATAGCTTTTGTTCTGTTACAGAAACCCTTGGTGAACTTTTACGTCTAGGTTTCAGCCAAAATCTTGGCCGGCTGTTCAACGTCTGTCATATAAATGCTCAAAGCATTCCAAGCCACTACAATGAGTTGTGTGTAACTTTCACGAACAACAACGTCCATGCCGTCCTGATTTCTGAAACTTGGCTAAAACCTGAACTTTTATCCACCTCCTACTCTCTCCCAGGGTTCGTTCTGTTGCGGAATGACCGAGTGGGTAGGAGAGGGGGTGGTGTAGCTATATATCTCCGTGCTGATCTTCCTTTTAAAGTTCTTTTTACTTCTTCCTGTAATGCTTCGGCTGAGTTTCTTTTTCTTGAGGTCTGTGTCAAAGGAGCTAAAACCGTTCTTGGCGTTGTGTATTGTCCCCCCTCACTTGATTACTTCACCGAATTCGAATCGGTCTTAGAATCTTTAGGTTCGGAGTATGCACATCACATAGTCATGGGGGATTTCAACACCAATCTCCTTGCCCACAACTCCCATCGATCCCGTAAACTTCTACACCTGGTCGAGTCAGCTAGTCTGCATCTGTTGCCTCTCCAACCAACTCATCATAACGCTGCCGGTGATGATACTTGGCTCGACTTGATCCTCACCTCAAATCCTACCCTAGTCTCCTCACATGGTCAACATGACGCTCCTGGTTTTTCCCATCACGACCTTATTTTCCTGTCTTATGTCCTTAAAGCCCCTAAACCCAAACCTACATTCCAGTACAGGCGTGCCTTTGCGAGGATGAATTGTGAAAAGCTTACTCAAGATGCTTCTATTGTTGACTGGACAGACATGGAGGAAGCCGCTACAGTTGACGATAAAGTAGCGTGTTTCAACAATATTATAGTTAAGCTGTACGACACCCACGCTCCTATCAGGAGAGTCAAGCTAAAGCGGCCACCTGCGCCATGGATGAATGTGGGAGTTCGGATGGCGATGCGACGAAGGGACCGCGCGTTTCGGAAGTTTAAAAAGGATCGGTCAGATGATAATTGGGGCCTCTTCAAAACTGCTCGCAATCGTTGTAATCAGATGATACGCAACGCTAAACGCCGCCACATTCTTAGTAACATCACTTCTTCTTCTCCTGCTGATATCTGGAAATTCCTTGGAACTCTAGGTATCGGCAAGTCGCGACATTCAGACCTTCCTAGCACATTTGGTTTGGACGATCTAAATCGTCATTTCTCTACTGTTCCCACCCTTGATAATCCAACCAAATGTCAAACTCTTGACTACCTTGCTGGTCTGACGCGACCCAATATTACCCCCTTCACCTTCAGCCCAGTCGACCCGGGAGAGATCAAAAAGATTATCCTATCCATCAAATCCAAAGCCGTTGGTTGTGATAACATCAGTCGACACATGATCGTGACAGTGGTTGATCAGCTCCTTCCTGCAATTTCCCATATAGTTAACTTCTCCCTTTTCTCCGGTGTTTTCCCTTCCCTGTGGCGGAAAGCCCATGTTCGACCACTACCAAAAATCCCTAATCCCACTCTTCTTAGTCACTTTCGTCCAATTTCCATCCTTCCCTTTTTGTCCAAAGTACTTGAGGCCTGTGTACATAAACAATTCTCCAACTTCATTCACAAAAACTCTCTCATCAGTCCGCTCCAATCTGGGTTCAGACCCGGGCACAGTACCGTTTCTGCTCTCCTCAAAGTGACTGACGATATAAGGCGAGGAATGGAAGACACTAAAGTTACGGTTCTAGTGTTGATCGATTTTTCAAATGCTTTTAATACCGTCAGTCATGAAGTCCTTTTATCCATCCTCTCCTATCGCATGGTCTCTCCCGAGTGTTTGGAATGGTTTTCTTCCTATCTTCGGGGGCGTCAGCAATCAGTTCTTGCTGGTGACTCTAACTCCAGCTGGTGCGATCTGGAAACTGGCGTCCCACAAGGCGGCATTTTATCTCCACTTCTGTTCTCTATCTTTATAGATCTCATAACTTCCCTGCTTCAGTGTGCGTATCATCTCTACGCTGATGACTTACAGCTTTACTGTCAGGCAGGTGTTGACAGCTTAACCCGTGCGGTCGAGGATCTAAATCGGGATTTACGTGTTGTCAAAAACTGGTCTGATCGTTTTGGGGTGGCGGTTAACCCAAGCAAGTGTCAGGCTATCATTGTGGGGAGCCCCTATAGCTTGAGGAGGCTGCATGGTTTAGCGGTGCCACCTGTTACTTTTGATGGCACTGTGATTCCGTTTAGCTCTGACGTCAAGGATCTGGGTTTGCATGTTGACACTTGCCTCGACTGGCGTAAGCAGGTCGCGATTGTGAGCAAGAAGGTCACTGGAACGTTGCGGTCGCTCTATCGCTTAAAAAATATTCTCCCATCACACATTAAGGCAATGCTTGTACAGTCCCTAATCTTCCCCATAATTGACTATGGTGATATGTGCTACTATGACCTGAATGCAGATCTCCTCAATAAACTTGACCGACTTCTTAATAGCTGCATTCGATTCGTTTTCAATCTCCGCAAGTACGATCATGTATCCGCACATCGATCGCTTTTAAAGTGGTTACCCATCCGGCAGCGCAGAGCGTTGAGGGCTTTGACAACCCTGTTTGCTATCCTTCACAAACCTACTTCTCCTTCTTATCTGACCTCTCTCTGTCAATATTTATGCTCTGCACATAGCAAGAATCTTCGGTCTGAAAATAATCGTCTTCTTCGTTGTCCTTCTCATCGCTCTGGTTTTATAAAGTCTTCTTTCTTTGTCCAGGCGGTTTTCCTTTGGAATGCGCTCCCTCAGAATATCAGGACGGTAACCAATCAGTTCACATTTAAAGTGAAAGTTCGAGAACACATACGCAAGAAGTTGGCAGATTCGTCTCTGAATTAAGTTGTTGTTGGTTTTCTTGTTAACTCTCATAATGTTTTTAGTTTATTTTTTTGTTGTATGTATGTATATATGTATTTATTCTTATTATTATTTTTTTTAGTTATAAATATTTTCTAAGTTATTTTTGCACCTACTACGTATTGTCTCTGCATCACCCTAAGGTAGACTGGTAGAAAATGCCCAAGGCATTAAGTCCGCCTTTGTACAGTTGTTACTTGTGCATAAAGTTTTAATAAAAAAAAAAAAAAAAAATATAATATTAGGTCTTAATAACCCGCGCAATACATGTAGCCAGAAATAAAACCGATCAGAAATAAATTATCACTATGTCGGTGTACAAAACTTCACTGCTAACACAGGGTCTTCTAATTGACGGGCCCTGTTATGTACTGTCATGATCAACATACAATTTTACGTAATAATCACAGTAACAGAGATTACAACGAAGTCCATAATGTCCAAACAAGAGATGTTCAAAATAGTTAAGTACGGAGCAGACAACAATACGTAACACCCAAACAATTCTACAATTTTGGACAGTGTTGTAAGTAAGTTCTGTCTCAACCATACATAGTAGTCTTTAATAGATTAAAACAATATCTACCCTCCATCCAACGCAGTTAAAACAAAACTTTCCATAGCAAAAATAAAACTTTCCATTGCAAAAACAAAACTAACATAAAATCAGAGCTTGTCAACACCATCACTACGCAACTCTGCTCTGTTGGTGACAGTATTGTGACAATTTAACTAAAGCTGCCATAACTGTCGCTTAGGAGGCTATCAAGGGCTCAATAGAACTGCTACTATTACGTTCCGAACTATTGGATCGGGTCCAGGTTTGTTATTGCCATTATTAAAATCGAGAAATGCGCACGTAGCTGTTGTGCCTGGAGGAAACTGGGCAGATGTTTGTTAAATGCTGTAGAGTTTACAGACTAGCTTCTATTAAAGTTTCGGTACCGCACGTTTTCGGAAAACAATACTGCTCTGTACATTGTTTGGGAGGTGTGGAAGAGAAGGAAAATTTTGTGAACCTACACTGCACTGAAATATTAGAGATAATCCTGTAGGTGTCACGGTATAAGGCATTTAATGACGTGGAATAAAATCTTCTAAATATAAAGCAATTTCCTTTTAGACGATATCATGTAGATAAACAAGCTGACGTGTCAATTTCACATGAATAAAAACGATCTTGGCAGCTTGTAGTTTTTTCTATTCAAAGAATTTGCCAAAATGGTATTCACTCCGTCGTAAAATTCGACCTAGAAGTACGGAAATGAACGCGAAAGACTCGTAAATTTGCCTACCAAGCTGAGAACTTGTTCCTTAAGCAAAAAGACTGGCATGGAGCCAGAAAATGTAGAATGAGAAAGACCAAGTTTTCTTCAGGGGAAGAAAAACGAGTTTGAAGCCGGGAATATAATAACTTAACTCCACGCCTCTAGCCTGTAATCCTTTAGTTTATAGTACACCCATAATTACTCCAGTTACATTAAGTCCCATTTAATTCATGGCGAGCCTCTTGCTATATAGGTACGGGCTGCCGCTGAGAAATTCCTACTGGAAAAACCCACCCGACCTGAGGATTGAACCGGGATCTAACGCCTTGAATATTGTACAAGTTCTGAAACCAATAAATACACCTATAGCCGTTGTCAGGGCAATATAACGTGGTCAGAATATATTATTAGCGGTCTTGGGTTTCCTCATCAGTTTTCCTTGGCCGTTTGGCGATACGTTTAAATTTCGCACATATGTTGCAAAGTACTGACGCACGTGTGTGTTAATGAATATCAATTCCCATGTTCTAAGTTACGGGTAAAGTGGTTTCATTTTGAACTTGTAAAGAAGTGAGAAATAATTTTTATTGGAAGACATGGCCTTCCTCATTTTATAATACCCAATTAGAAGTCTTCGGGAAATCAGGATATCTGTTATCTACTAAGTTGATGGCATATTGAGCGTTTTCGTTGCGTGCTCGCATCCTGTGATTTTGAGTTTAATTTTCTTGTACAAAAACTAACCTACTTGTTTTGTACCGTACGCGAAATACGCAACTTGATCGTAGAGTTGCAGACCCCACCACAAAAAACAATAAAATACTTTTCTTGTAGGCTTCCAAACCTAGTTTAGTCTTAAAACCAGACAGACAGAGAATGGTGCCGATTCCCTTGTTCACAAACTAAACTAAATTTAAGTTGAGTGCATCTTTTTCTTTCTATTTCATTATGAAAAGGACAGAAGATAAATTTTAGTTTAGTCCTGTCAAATTAATCAGCGCCTGACATTACTCCATACAAGTTTAGACGTGATTAAAAAGTTGACTACTAAAGTTACATCAAATTATGTCAGATGCTGACTAATTTGACAGGACTAAACTAATATTTATCTTCTGTCCTTTTCATAATGAAATAGAAAGAAAAAGATGCACTCAACTTAAATTTTGTTTAGTTTGTGAACAAGGGAATCGGCACCAATATCACTAATATTAGTCCAAATAAAACTAATATATAACATAACATCACACCTGTAATCCCTATAGGGCTAGGCAGAGGTGTACCTATAGCACAGTTTTCACCCACATTTCGCTAATAATGTTAAAGTCCCGTGTAATGGAGGCAAAACTAATATTTCAGCACATTTATTAAGAATCTGTGCTGAAGTTTTATTTATTTATGATCGAAGTTACACAACCTTTTCAACCATACATACAAAATCTATATTCGCTCGTCACATAATGCTGTATGCAATATTCGTTATTGATTTTCATCGAAACTGATTTCATTGTGTTCATTGAAACCAATTAATTTCTCTATTGGACTCTTTTGTCTGCTATTGAAAGCTATTGGAAAATTTAACTAGGTTTTAGACAGATTTAATTGTGCAATCGTCATTAATTGGAGGGAAAGCGGATGATTACTCTTTTCAGGCGGTTAATTAAACAGTTTTTTAAAAGAAAATGTTAATTTTGGTTTTGGTAGAACGGTGTCGCAAGACAGTATTGAGTGTGGATAGCTATACGAGTAAGGGAAGCTTAAAGAAACCATGGATGGATAGTCGGAAAGGTGTTATGGAGATGACGGATGATAAAGATGTATTGGAGGAAGGAAAATCATGCTGCGCCGACCGACCCCAAATAAATTAGAATAAGGGTCCTGCCCTTATTCTAATTTATGATTGGGGATGATGATGATTCGGAAGGACAAATTATTTTTCCCCTGAACGTGGTTTACGAAACTATTTTATTTATAACATGGTGCTATCATTAGTTTGAGTGCACTTCTTAACATTCAATCAATGCGCAAACTAAACAAAGCATTGACACACATTTAACCACGATCCATCCACAATATGTCTAGAATACCCACATATATTCCAAAAATAGAAAGGTTCACACTTGACAGTCCAACCTCTGTACCAACTGGACTTTAAGTCTAGGTCAATGTGATCAACTAGGAGAATTACTAATGAAACTTGTGACGTAACGGCTGGTTTGTTTGGATTATTAAGCGTTTGTATCAATAAGTTGATACCTGATTGTTGCAATTTTTTTTTTTTTTTATTATTGGGAGAAGAGCGGCTTCCGGCCAGGATTTCAAGGGATATGTGGTCGTAATAGTACTATTGAGCCATATACACGGCATATGGTATGCACATAGACAGGACATGGGAACAAGGGCCTTGGAAGTCATAATGCTGCATTTTTTTTTGATATCTTACAAATTTTTAATTACTTTTTCGTATTTTCGTAAGTGCTGACATAGCAGAAGTAGCAAGTGACCCTTCGTTTTGCTCAGCGATTACTTTTGCCCATTACAACTGCATTACCTCGTTGTTCAATTCCGCCCAGGAGGTGCCGTAGATATCTTTATAACGTCATCCAGAGACGAAGCAAAAAATCTTACATTAATGGATTTAATAATCCTCTTGTCTAGATTTGTTTAACTCGGAGGCAAAATGCTCTTCAGTACAGCCTTAAAACCTAAATGACTGTGGGTGGCTATTAAACAATTCCAAACAAACACATTCACCATAAACGCCAAAACCTTAATCATCCCTTAAAAAAAAGAAACCATGAGCACATTTAATCGCAACATAAAAAGCAAGCAGGTTTTAATTAAACCGTCAAAGTAAGAAGCCCAGACGTTACGTAAATCGACGATGCGACATTGGGGAAACGTACTCGTCGTACAATAAAAGAAAAAAAAACGGGCAGCGTTCCAGTAGCTATATTGCACCACGGGGACACGTTTAATGTGCGGACTTCCGCTGATTTCGTGATGATGTTCTTTTTATAGGACCTCTGTGATTTTGTTCTATTAAGTTGGCTTAAGATGGGCCACTTTTTAATGCCTTGAAAGAAGCCAAAAGAACGATACCTGGCACTATCTTGTGTGTACCTCTTAGCAATTTAAATTGCACAAATTTACCTGACTGGCTAATTCATTTGCTTATATAAATTTGGCAGTCGTTACGGCTAGTCAGAAGCTCCAAAGTTTAACAGTACAATCTCACCAAGGTGTATCGTGGTACTTAGTAACTGGGTCTTCGTAGAAATCAGATTTCTCAATAAAGAATAAATCAATTAACATAAAAATAATACAAAGGTTACCTGAAAATAATTAAGAAAAGCCTCATCTCGTCTGCGATTAAAAAGGTTATCTTTAATCCCATAATTAGTTATAACCAAAATATACAAAAATACACACAAAAATATCAATTTATATTAAAATAGGATGATATCACCATCACGCGGTTGATTCATTTTCGTGTTTTATAGAAACTTCGAGACATACATTTTGATGAAATACTACACTTAAACAAACTGTTGTTTTATCCAGGTGTATCCAGACAGTGAGGCATGCGCCGCAAATGATGTTTTTTATACGTTAGATGCCTTAGCTTGAGGCAGCCAATTATTAAATAAATCATTTGCGGCGCATGCCTCGCACTGTCTGGATGCCTTTAGACTTACAACAAAATATTGTGTAACTTACTTTGCTGTTTTTGTGTTTACTCCGACACAAGGTATATTTTTGGATGCACAAGGCAAACAAGAAGTATTTACTAGTTATGTTGTTCTTACAATTTAGTCTTGTACAGTCATCTAAAGATATATGTTATCAGGTATAGTATTTTACGAAGCGACGCGCGTTTTACTTTTAGTAACCAAGTGTACAACCACGCTCTGAATGTGTGCGTGAAGACGATTAGCGTCAGCATAGCACACACAAACACACTAACGCGCACACACTATTCCGACTTCGCCATTGTCCCGAGAGCTCCTGCGCTTACAAACACATTCACAGCGTGTTTATATATACTTGGTAACCACAAGTAAAGCGCCTGTCGCTTCGTAAGATAAAAATACTGTAGCTGTTGCTAGACTTGCTAGTGGTTCATTAAGTTGTAGTTGGCTACAATTTACTTGATGTACCACTCAACAGTCCACGGCTTCATTCTGCGTGTATTTTGTATTTCATCATTTTTAATACAAATATTCAAAATGAAAAGTAGCTTATGTCTTTCTCCAGACTACCTATCTGTCCAATTTCATAACGATCGGTTCAATTGATGAAGCGTGAAAAGGTAACAGACAGACAGACAGAGTTATTTTCTAGTTAGGTCGTCGGTAGTCAGGTAGAGTTATGATGACTAACTGCGCCCCGCGGTTTCACACACCCGCATAAGTCTCGATCTAGTGGGAATATTGGGATAAAAAGTATCCATGTCCTTCTCCAACTCATGGTCTACCCATGTGCTAAATTTCATCTAAATCCGTTCAGCCGTTTTAGCGTAACAAACATACAAACAAACCTACTTTCGCATTTATAATATTAGTTAGGATTAGGATGTTGTGAGTGTTTTCAGTAATCAAATCTCCTTTCGTGACTTATCAGAGGGGCAATTCCCGTATTATTAAGAACGTTCGCATTCTAATCTCAGTGTCAATCTGTCAAAAGTTGTATAGCGCTTACCTACATTTTTGACATTAGACTGTCGCTGAGATGAGATTGCGACTTGAATTTGAACGGGTATCATTTAAGCTATTACCAATTTAATTAGTTTTGTGTTTCTTAAATAATAGGGTTTGTCCTCCAAATAGTAGATCTGTCACCAAAATGTAGTCACCAAACAATGCAAAATCAGTTCCACAATAAATCACCTAAAATCCTGAGATATCAACCTGGGAACAATTTTTGTTTATCTGAGAACGAAAATATTTCGTGGCGATAGATCTATTTATTAGGTGATACAACTTGATGACAAATATAAATTTTGGTGATAGAAAATATAGTTCCCAATTTGAACGTTTTTAATTACGGGAATTGGCCTTCTGATTATCGCTTTAGCTGAATGTACGTACCTACAAAATATAGTAAAAATACTACAACCTTAGTTAAATATGGCTTGGCCATTGAAACAACCGTATATCCAAATATGTGAGGGTCAGTCTCCCCATTATGAGCTGCGGTTTCAGTATCGGTATTTTACATCGATGAAACACGTCAAAATACCGGGTTTATCCCACATAGCTTGGTAACAGAGCCAAATATCTCAATTCAATATAATATGAGTATTATGACACCTTAAGATAGTGTTTAAATAAGTTAATAATAGTATATTATGCAATTAGTGAATAAAGGACGGATTTAAAGCGAGGGCCATAGATGAATCACGAGCTAGTGAAGGATTCTAACGACTGAATCACGACCGTAGGGAGTGATTCATGATGATTGATTCATATGATGATGAGTGATTCATGATGATTAGAATCCTGAGCGACGCGAGTGATTCATGGCCCTCGATATAAATCCGTTTTATTCAAGAGTTGCATACTATACTTTATACCATGACTACGAGAAAAAGAAAGATTTAAGCGAAAATAAACATTTAATAAAGAAAAAGGAAGCTTAAATTAATTAAAATGCACATTAAAATTGGAACAATTACTAAAATTAAGAGTAATTTTCTTGATATTATTATTAAGATGGTCAACTTGTGTAGCGATATAACAGTGAGTAAAAGTGCTTTTATTCACTGTTTTCAGTGAATAAAATAAGCTTTTTAGAGGGGGAATGGTATAGATATTATATTTACTCTGTTTTATTCATTTTTGTAGAATGATTCTGTGTATTTTGTTTTGAGGTCTGTAGTCACATATTTTCTTAGTTTTTCTTCGTAGGCGAACGAGCAACGCTCTACAAAGTACCTATAATGCAAACGCATCGCCCGATCACAGCGAAAACACATTAAACAGTATCTCAACTAGACCAATTTGTGACGATTTTTTAATTAAAAGTTAAAGAACGTCAATTTTATTATGAGCGGAGAGGTGCGGAGCAGAGACCAAAGAAATAATTAAACAATAGCTCAAATAGACAAGCAGTCTTACTTAAGGTGAATTTCACCAATGAAACCGAATGCATTCAGCACATGTAAACTGCGTTCAATAGTGAACAATTTTGACATTGACAGCTGCTGTCAATGTCAAAATTGTTTGGAATAATGACACTGACAGCACCTGAACGCGGTTTAGAAGTTCTGATTGCGTTCAGTTTCGTTGTTAAAATCCTCACTTAGTTCTGTACCTGTGAAACTTGCTTATAGTTCATGCAGAGGTGTATGTAAGCATGTTTCTGAGATGCGGGCGTATGTTCATAGTTGCTCAACTGTTACCTACTGTGGCTAGGCTGTCCTACATTCATCTTTAATAGTTTGTAATCTGGTTCATATATTACACTGGCTGATGTCTGGATTATTTCTCTTGCCCTTGCGACATTTGGTATGTTTGGATATTGCTATAGTCTGTATTGATGCTTTTATGATTAACACGCTTTTATTAGCTTCACTTGTTACTAACAAACAATGTACAAAATCTTAGAAGTCAGTTTTAACCTACTTCTAAGTGTCGCATCTAAATGAAACTTTATATTTTTATATAGTTTGGATGACAAAACTATAATTTGGTATCGTGGAGCTGATCTGATGATGGAGCCAGGAGGTGGATAGTGGAACTCTTCAGTGGCTACTAGTAAATCCTTCAAGTTTGGGCTCATAATATATGATTCGCTTTGACGAGTCCAATACATTGGCCTTAGGCAACGAGGGTCTGATGATGGAGCCAAGAAGTGATAGTGGAAATTTTCAGGGGCTCCTAGTAAATCCCTCAAGTCAATTTCGTTGTCTTTAGACTTATTAACTAAACGAAAAATATACGCGTGGAACGCTTTTTAGTTTTCTGTAGAGGTACTTTTAATTACATAATTTAAACAAAGCGCTCCACGCGTTTTGATTTAATCATTGGATATAAAAGAAGAACTAATAAAAGTCAATTTAATTATTTTATAGTTTTTAGTGTGTGATACAAGCGTTTTTTTTGTTTTTATAAAACTACATATTTTTTGTTCATATTAGCTAAATTGTCAACGTCGAATTAAATATCTGGTCACTGTGTTACTTTTGGTCGAGACTAGTTGCCGTAGTGTCTTCTACTGCTTGGGTCTTGTCAGCACTAGCTAGCCAGCTATACGAGAATATTAAGCTAAAGGCCTTTTAAATGCATAAGTCAGTCAGCAGGTTAGTAGCGTGCGTGGCTGACTGCCTATTGTACAGGTACACACGACGGACGCCTATTACCGGTTGTTCACGTAGATACTTACTCTAAAATACGCGCATTGACGTGGAGTTGCGGACACCAGCCCGTATTATCTATTATCTACTCTTGTATTGAAATTCTGCCCGCGACTTCGTCCGCTTGGAATTTCTTGTTTTAACATAAAATGTATCCTATGACCCTCGGCAATACTGTTGCCTTTTTTTTTTGAGGTTGGGAAATCATCAAATAACATCTCCCGCTCTGGGCAGAGCAGGAGGGCGTGTCAGACTCTTACTGACTAAAACCCACCCGTGTTCCTTCAGTTACCTGTGCCAGGGGCCACGGTTACCCTCTTGGACTTTTCCGCAACCCTAGCAGGCATCGGTCCTAGCAAACCCCGTCATTGGTGCTGACTTCTCTTTGAGGCGCGCGTGGAACACAACGCGCCGTCGACCCGGGCCTGGTCCTTATCGAGCGGCGTCCTTATCGAATACTGTTGCCTGTCTTCCCTTTAGTGAAATAATTTTTGGAATCGGATCAGTAGTTTAAAAAATTACCCCCTACTTTACTCATAGTATAGAGATATATTGATATTCAGCAGCATGTGGCTTGATTGGACTCAAGACTCCTATTTAGTTAAAAAGCCCTAACAATTTCAGAATTTGCAGTGTAAAATCAAAAAAATCAAAATCAAAAGTCATTTATTCAAATTAGGCTGAGAATCAGCACTTTTTGAACGTCAAAATCACATAAGACAGTCCCCCCAAAACGCCCACCCTTCACCACTTCCTAGTGCTTTAGCTGGGAAGAAGAAGTGGCGGAACAAACTCCCCAGCAGCACTGCTGTCTGTTCAGTTAGAAGAACTGGATTCTATACATATAGTAATAAATAAATTAACATTACGAAACACAAAAATATTAAAATTATTTGCCATATGTCAGCTAGCACACGCCAATATTTAAAACTATACTCAAGCATAAATAAATAATAAAAACAAAAACGCAAACAGAACTTAATACATAATAAAAAGCCTCCTGGCATAAAGGGCGTGCCCGCTTACATATGCAATGCTGCATTATGTTTATATGTATATAGCTGTAACTAGTAGCCACAAATGATAAACTAGGACCTTCGAAGTAAAATAAAGAAACATTAATTTCTAATAACAATAACAAAACCATAGTCAGCAAGCTGACCTGTCACCACAAGCAGCACCCGTTCACGAGCGTATAAATTCCTAGACACTCAAAGAAACCTGAAAAGTTCAGTCGAAGCCCACAGAAGTAATTTTTAATTGGCAATCACTTGCTGCTTTTATCGTATGGACTTAAATTCGATTCAACTATCGCTGGAGTGTCATTCGCTCGTTTTATTGCTGTTTGTCATCCATAAAACGAATTCTACAACTGAAATAGTCAAGTAGCTTTTACTACCTTATGTTTTGAATCAATTTGCCCTTTAAAGTACTCTTACCGGTTTTCAGGGATATCGAAAGGGTTTTTATTGGTCGATGAATTAAGTGAAAGTGTTAAAAGAAAGTACGATATCATTTATTCAAACTAGGCTAAGAATCAGCATATTTGGAACTTCAAAATTACATAAGACAGTCCCCCGAAACGCCCGCCCTTCACAACTTCCTAGTGCTTTAGTTGGAAAGAAGTGGCGCAACAAATTCCCCAGCAGCACAGCTGTCTGTTCAGTTATAAGAAATTGAGTCAATACAATAGTATGCAAAGTATTTATCATTACGAAACACAAAACATCAAATTAAGTTATTTGCCTTACAAAAACATTGAAACTACTCAAGCAGAAATAAAAACGTACAGGGGCCGTACTATGACGTGTTAATACCATCATGATTCCGTTGCGAAAAAGAGATAGTGCTATCGGTCATGTATACGTCCGTCTCTCCTTCACGCTGGAACAATGACGGAATTAACACGTCATAGTACAGGGGCCGTACTATGACGTGTTAATACCATCATGATTCCGTTGCGAAAAGGAGATAGTGCTATCGGTCATGTATAGCTCCGTCTCACTTTCACGCTGGAACAATGATGGAATTAACACGTCATAGTACGGCCGCAGGAATTTACTCCCATTTTAGTTACTTAGGCAGCAATGTGTCACGGTTTCAAATGTATGGGTGTCGGTAAAATTTCAGACGTTGTTGTATGGTTCTACTGTTTCTAGCTGATTGTAATGACTTTAGATGTAGAGATGGATAAAGATAGAAAATGCTTTCTTATGCAACAAATTGAATGTTTGAGATCATTTTTGGTGTGAGAACGCTCATGTATACCCTCTAGGAAAGTGGCAGGAGCCCTATGTCGAACTTCTAATCGACTAAAACCATACGTTGCCCGTCCGCAGCTCATGTAGGAGTTTCGGTATGCCCGGTGGACTGCACTGGAGCCCTTCATGTTTCACACACTATTGTCTACATTTCTTTTTCATTTCTCCTTTCGCAGGTCTGCTGGAAGAAATTTCTTAAGAAATAAACAGTGCCACTGTACTCAATACTAATATGTCGTATCTGTATCTGTTTAACTGTGTGTACATAAATAATAAAATACATAAATAAAATAAATGATTCTGATCAAAACAGCCTGTCATATTATATCACCATCTATACAGAGCCATGACGTAGTGAGGTGACGTTATCTCGCCAAAGCGTGGGAGTTCTGTTTAGTTATCTCTATGTATGGAGCTTAATTATAAGCTCGGAGCTTTCATTTAGTAACACGATTCTGGTCTAGAAAATGTTTGCACCTTTTCATTTGCTGTGTGGATAGGGAATTCGATTAGCTTAGTTTAAAGCTCTATTTGGTCTGGAAGTTAGTAAGGATTTACCTGTGAATGAAGTCTGAAATGAATAGTCTGTAACATAACATTATGCCCCTATTCCGTGAAGGTGTAAGTAGATTTGTATCACACCCACATTTCGCCGTATCGCCAGTTATGTTTAACTCCTATGCCCCAATATAATGTGAGGCTTCTGCCCGGCAGAAATTCTGATTGACTCTACAAAGTCTAATAATTTATTTCAAGTAGGCCAGTCAAGGGCGTTTTAAAAGTCCAAAATTACAAGAAAATAGAATTGATTCTGGAAAAGGTATTTTCGTATGGAGAACAATGGCCATTAAAATCTATTGCTACTGTTTTAAAATGTTTTCAATATTTTGTTCAGTAATTATTTAATTATATGTTAAGCCGATGTACTACTCGCAATCAGCATGCCTGTGTGAACGTACACGAAACAAAAGGAGCATGTAAGGGTCGTAGCAAGTGGCGTTCTGTAGTTTCTGCCTACACCGTGGAAGGAAGACGTGAATTTATGTCGGTGTCGCAGACGGATTGTCGAATCCGCTGTTTTACTTAACCGCTAGCGATTTTCCATAATTACAGAACTTTAAGCCCACGTCCGCACGGATGTAAAAATATCGCGGCGACATTTTATCGCGCAATGAATTTTCAACTCTCGGTGTGGAGCCGAGCGTTGAGAATCTAGCAGAGTGCATCCCATCGCAACACACTGTTGGATTTTCAACTCTCGGCGCTTAGCAGAGCGTTCAAAATCCAGGTTGTGATAAAATCTCGCCGCGGTATTATTGCAGTATTACATCCGTGCGAACGTGGACTAACACGCAGAATTGCATAAACGTTTTGCATTTATCAATACAGCGGGTCAACGATTAGAGGTTATGTAAAACAGCTTGAAACGAAACGTCAAATTGTAGATTTTAGTTCTAAATGTCGCTCGTGGCTCGTGTGTTAAAGTTCAAAACAACAATAATGGCATCCGAAACAGAAATAAATAAAACCAGTTATATGAGTGAAAATTTTATTTTGTTAAACGTAACGCAATGACGATCTAGCTGAACGTTATTTAGATGTTTTACATGACGGTTTTCTTTTTTTAATTTTCGTAATTTGTTTAGAGACGTTTATAATCGCAATACGTATGTCAGTCCCAACGTACCCTAAATAAACATTGGTCATATCCGAGACATGAATTGGGCCATCGATTGTTGTACGCGGTTATGTGAAACAACGGATTCGACAATACATCTACGACATAATTATTATGTAAGAAGCACTACGAATTGACTGCTTCGTCGGTCTAGCGGTCGCAAGCGCAACGGCTGAGCACGAGCTCTTGAATTATGTCAAGAAGCAAAGTGATAATACAAAGTGGCGCGTACCTTTATCACATTAAATTATACCACGTATACTACATGGTATACTTAGACGATATACAAAATTTGAATGAAATCCATTCGAAAAAAAATCTGCTGTTCCATACATTTTGTCGAGCTACGTGTGACAAAATGTAAGGCACAGCTATTTGTTTTGTGAACGGATTTCATTCAAATTTTGTATATCGTCTAAGTATACCATGTAGTATACGTGGTATAATTTAATGTGATAAGGTACGCGCCACTTTGTATATGAAAGGACCATTAGTATCCTCCCCTAATCATCGTCATCCTAATTGCCTCCATTAATGCTTCTAGGAAACCATTTGATTATGTCAATATTCCTGTAAGCCGTCGGGTCACCGGGATTTCCATCATACACACCAAGGGGAATCAAGAAGAGGGTCTTGTGTAGCGGATGTTTAATGGCAGTGGTGATTGCGTTAACATCAGGCGATACGCATCCTCCTTTGTCGCGTAAATTACACTATATACATACATAACATCTAGTCTTACCAAGGGGTATCGTATTACCCTGTAACTGGGTTGTGGAGGTCAGATAAGCAGTCGCTCCATGTAAAATGCTGGTATTCAGTTGCATCCGGTTAGACTGGAAGCCGACCCCAACATAGCTGGGAAAAAGCTAGTCAGCTGATGATGATACATACATAACATCACGCCTGTAATCCCCAAACGAGTTAGGCAGAGGTGTACTTACCTATAGTACACCCATATCCATTTCGCCAGTTATGTTTGAAATCCCTTGTATTAGGGGGCGAGCCTATTGCAATCAACTAGGCACAAATGCAGGCACCGGGCTGTTACCCAGAATTTCCTGGTGAAAACACCCTGGTTATCGAGTCCAAAGTAACGCTAACGACCAACGAAGTTTCACTTTTCATTTGAGGTGAATTCTCGGCTGTAGCCCGCCAAATTCAAATTTTCTTTGCAAATTGCAGCTCTGTTTTACGTCGTATGCTGATCAAAACTTTAGAAATTTGTTCTACCTAAGAATTTTCATAAAAATTCTTAGGTAGAACAAATTTCTAAAGTTTGACGATTGTTATGAAGTTTATGATTATTATTAAATATATCATTCCTACAGTCGCGAATCGCATTTTGATCAACATACGGCGTAAAACAGAGCTGCAATTTGCAGAAAACCAAAGAAAATTTATATTTGGTGTGCATGAATATATATATACATGAAGTACAAGACGTATGTATACATGAAGCACATAATTTAACGTGCCGTTCCATTCCATCCCAGAAAAATCTACTGGCCAACTTATGGCTCCAGCAGACCGGCGCGACGCAACTGTGGTGGAACAATTTCTATGATAACTTCATGGAGATTGTTCCACCAGAGTCGCGTCGCGCCTGTCTGTGAAGCCTTTATGGATCCTCGGTTTTCCAAGCACTGCCAAACACGAGGCTCTGCCAGTGATTAATCCAATTCATTTAATTTAATCAGTCCGTATATAAAAGCTACAGAATTTATTAACGAAGTCGCAGGCAGTGCAGGCACTGTTTTAACTTGATTTTCAGTCTTTCGATTGATTGTTTATGCGTTTGGTGCTACAGCTGGTTTGATTAATAGGATCGAGGAGGGTGGGTAGCTGTTGTTATTGGGTTTCTTAGAGGGTTCTTTGTTTTAGCTAGGTTAAAATAAAATATAGCTGAGTGCAAAATATGTGTTTAGTCGGTGTGACTGATTAGCTGATTACGTAATTTAGGTAAACAAATCCTAAGAAGACTTCTTGGTAGGCAGGCGTGGTGAATTTATACTTTAAACCAACCAGGTTATTTAAAGAACTATCTAAGGTCATAGACACGTTTAATCACTGACTTTAAAAAGCTTTTTTACATGCAATAGTAGTTAGTTTTGTTTCCCGTCGACATCCATCAATCTCTCAAAGCGAAGCACACAAATTGCGCAGCATGACCCAGCTAGAACATTGTTCTTCTTATTTCTAAGACTGTGAGAAATACTAAAATGCTAACATCAACAACATCTTGGAAGCTACAACAAAACATTATCTTTAAGACTTGTGGGTTTCTAAAGGCTTATAAGCATTAAATGCTGCTTTATGCGGCCTGCCCAAATGTCCTTTTTTGGTATTGTTCATCCTGTCTTTGAGCTCCTTACCTTCTGAGTTTGAGCTTCACGATTACTGACAAATGCGTGCACTGACTGGGCAGGTTCACTCAAATCTGTTTGGTTCTTTCTTCAAAAGACCATTTCAGACACTAATCTACATGGTCCTCACATGGTCTGACCAAGATTATATCAGAACTTAGAGACTGTGATCTCTGAGTTTGTTTCGGTCTTTCTTAGAGTATTCGGATAGGAAACAGAGAACTCATCTAGTTTTAAAACATTTTATTTTTGACGTGTTAATTGTGTTCGTACAAACATACTTACAGAAATAAAATCATCTATCATTAGTATCTGTTAAAATCTGGTGAACAAACTACGCTATGTACCCGTAACCACTTTAGTGAACACTTCTTGTGACTTCTATGTAACTGTTTACAACGACAAAAACATTTTCGCCACCGCCACCAAGCTAGTTGACAGCGAAAACTAATAGCCTTTCAAATACACCCAAAGCGAATTTCATCTATCAAAGCCGCTCGCTTCATTCCTTTACAAATTAGACAAGTTTTTCAACAAAAAAAAGCGGCTTTTTTAAGCGGACTCGGCCCGCGGGATTCGAAGTTCGGTCTGTGCCTAAAAAGAAAATAATACAGATAGACCATTCAAGTTGCTCGTATTGCCGTGAGGTTCGCGTCAAACGAGAGTTTTGAAAAGATAAATTGGAGTTTAAACGTAGCTTTGTTAGCTTTTGGTAGCTTTGGCAGTTTGAATAGTAACGTTTGATTTAAATTTAGTTTTTTGTTACTTATTTTTTCATTTACGTTTCGCGTATCAGCGCTACGTTTCGAGTACGACCTCTTTACCAATCTTCACCACTATCCTGATGCTTTTATTTCAATTTATTTGGGTCCAGGCAGCCGTTTTTGTCTTCCATAGATCTCTTTAGTCATCTGAGAGTTAGAGTTATTTCCTATCTCTGAGACGTTTATGATTTGTTTGCATGTAACGAAATTTTTTCTTAAACATGAAGGATAATTTCCCGTATTTTAAGAGCGTTCTCTTTCTAATCTCTCATTCTGTCAACAATACCTCAAATTTTCCAATTTTTTTTACATGTTATTGATATTGATTGTCTTTGAGATGGATTGCTGCTAGAATTTGAAAGTTTTTAACCGACTTCTAGAAAAGGTGTTCTTAATTATGGGAATTGGAGTCCGGTTTAGCGATAATCCTAGTTTCAATCTATTGCTGCAGCTGTTACAAACTACTTGTTTGAAGTAACGGGTATTAATTTCCCATTGTATTTGTGAACATAGCTCATTTTCGTTTTATTTTGTAACCTATGTATGTAATTCAACTAACGGTATTTTACACGTTCCCTAATCAGTAAGTTCTCTGCTAGTGCTGCGCACTTCTGTAGATGACGTACTCACAATACCTAAAACTGTATGTCATTTGTTTGTATATGTTCTAGTCAGTAAGTCGTTGAAGTGCCATATCAACAAATAAGTCCTCACCCAGCCGTCCTCATAAAAAACGAGAGCACATTATAATTTCTTGCCGCACTAAGGTAAAGCTAGGCCAGTTGGAAAGGTTCCGTTGACCTCATGACACGCACTTTGTTCTATTATTAGTACTACAATGACGTCATTGTAGTGGGACGGTCTTTGACCGACAGATGAGCGAGAGAAAGTCTATAAGTTAGATGCAGGTACTATCTTCAGTATTGTCCGAAATATGTGTGTTCAGTTAATAAACTTCATGCGGCTAAATGAGCTGGTATGCATGGATGGTGTCCCAAATCGAGTAATGGGTTTTTCCATCAGGAATTTCTCAGCAGCAGTTCGCTGTCGATGACGTAACCTATTAATGGGCTCGTCCTCTTCGTATGGCAGTTAAAACTTATAAAGATAGGTAGAGAAAATAATGAGGTCGTAATACACCGATACCTTCGGGGAATACAGGCCTGAAAATAGAAATATGTAGATATTACGGACTATGCTTTATTGTACACAAAAATTTAATAATGCTGTGAAGTTTTAGCTAGAGAATCACACGAAGAGGAATGAGCCTAATCTAGATACCATCTTTACCAAGTGCCTCTTATTTGTACCGCAGATATAGACTGTAGGACGTGTAGAACTATCGGCGATATCGCTAACTTAATGACGTGCGTCACTTGCGGCGCGCACTACTATATCTTCGAATTTACAAACTTACTGCTCTGTCTTGTCTAGGGTATATGTAGTATTATGACCATTTTCCTTTGTATGATACAGTTACTGTCGCGTCGACAGGTAGCCCTCGCCACTATCTGACCATTTCTCAACATTTTCAAACAAGTATTTTCATAAGTCGCAAAAAGGCCATTCTCTCTGGCTTCAACGTACTCAGTTTTAAATTACAAGGATCATTTAGCTCAGCCTAACGTGATGAGTATACACAAAGCCGGTTTTCTTTTGTTGCGCGGCCATTTTGAATCGATTTGGCTCATAATAACAACTTAATTAAGACCTAGACCCAGAATGTATGGTTGCCAAGTTTGGTTGAAGATTCTGCTTGGAATCACAGCCAGTATCTTGAACGTTGAATGACGGATTTTGGCAGCACTGTACTATTGTTTGGCTAAGATTTGCACTTGATTTTGAGCATTGTAATGTGACTTACGATACACTTATGTTCGACGTAAAACCATTAGTATGTCATTGCATTGTAAATCTTATCTCGGTAAGGTAAAGTATAAATTAGAATGATTCCAGTTTATCAAACTCACGGCAATCATTGAAATGTATACTTTATTACAATGATACAAAAATCATATTGGAATGACTTACTAATGGTTTTACCGCATTTTATCGTGAACGTGCTGCTTTAGATCAAGTATGTGAGACGGAACTGAACCGTCGCCGTTGTTCAGGAATTGGCGAAAATAGGACCGTACCTTTTAAACAACTCACTTATCGAACACCTCTTTCTTCCATCTTCCAGCTCGTAGAGCGGTAAAATGTTTTGACATCTTTATTGACCATCTGGAAAAGGTAAGGTTCACGTTTATCAGAATCAGATCCACAATTGTTTTTTTTGTCATAAACAGAATAGTTCAAAAATAAATATGGTATTATTATACTCTTTTCTCATAGGCTTTAATTCACTGCCAGTGCTTGGTAAGCTTACGCAAAGACACGGTTCTAATGTGTAAAAACTCTTTAAAGCTTTTCTATACGACCACGCCAAATCCTAAAGGCATTATTTTCCGTATTACACTTTATTATTCACTTGGGCATACCAAACTTCACACGAAGAAGACCAGCTGAAATGGTGTGTTGGCTGCAGTTTCTAGGAAAACTACCGACGAAGCAGTTTCTGTACCTAAATAAAAAAATCGATGTAATCCAAATCTTTTAAGCCCTTTACCGTGAATAGATCTATGTTAATAGGTCGGGAAACTGTTTGTTATTTTACAAACAAACATTTCCACTAACGCCTATTTTTATAACATTGTTATAAGGATTTAAACCTCCAGGAACTTTACAAACCAAGAAATAGGAAAAGCGGATAAACAACATTCTATGAAGACATATTTTGCGAATTCATTGAGCTTCAAGATACATCTCCAATCTACCTAGACATTATCCGGTTTGTGTGACTGGTTGCCATAGTGATGATCCCCTCGAGTGCCATCATTACGTGGCACATTGATCGGATGACGATGCCTGAATTTTGAAGTGATATTAATTGGCTGCGTAGCGTAATGAAGTTAATAACTGATGGGAGTATACAGGTATGAGGAACAGGGTGTAAAGTTCACTCATACCTCCATAGAAAAGGGAGGATCCTCCGATCACACGGGTGTCGTGTCTGGTGGACAACTGCCCGAAATTCAAATGTAGTCGTCTCTACCCAACGATTGATGTAGGGGCGTTGTATTTAGGCTAGTTGCACGATAAACTCTGCTTGCGCGTTGCAGGATTTTGTGCGACGTGAGTACGAATGATAATTGGGGATAATTATTTAAAGTGCTTTGTTTGTATAATATCTTAGTTCGATACTAGCACGGAAAATATATTTGTGTGGCCTACAGATTAGATAGTGTTCTTCCGGTTCTGGCTTTTTATTTGTGTAGGCGAAATTCCTAGTGTCGACGAAACGTCTTCAGGGTTGCGTACCCAATGTGTGCCAACGGAACCCTATTACTACGCTCCCGTTGCTCGTCTGTCTGTCAACGGGCTGTATCTCAATAACCGTAATAGGTAAACAGTTGAAATTTTCACAGTGTGTATATCTCCGCTGTAACAACAAATAATAAAAATTAAATAAAGTAAAAATTAAAGGGTTTCTTATATGGGTCTCACCATACAAGAAACGTGTTTTTTTCATGTGTGACTCAGACTCGCACTTGGCCGGTTTTTTATCAAATTCCGTCTTGCTGACTAGCTTATATTTTTACCACGGCATGAGCTTTCGTACAGATACGACAGAAAATGATATAGGAATACAATGGTTATATCTTTCGATTCCACAGAATAAGCATTTACCATCAGCGTCATCGATTTTCCAATCTGTATTGATGTGGCATCAAACTAAATATACTTAACGTAGTACATACATATACTCTCGACCTCCAACTTCGACCTTGTTTCATAACTCATAAGACAGGCGGGTTTCTAAGTAATTCCCTTAAAGACTTTAAGCATTCGGCGGCGTCGAGTCTGGCTTAAAACGAACTTTAATTCAAATGAAATAGGTTTTCAGAATTATCCTTTCGTTGGAACTCTTCGGCGATATAGATTTGCTTTGATGTTTTCTTTTTAATACCTGAGTAAAATAAACGATAGCCGAGAACAGATTTGATTCTAGTAATGGGTTTAGTACGAAAAATCGAGCTTTGCAAAGAGACTGTCGAGTGTCAGTGACGATGAGGGCACTAAGCTTAAATATGTAAAATTTAGACGTGCCATTTTTGTTTGGATATTGTATATAAATTAATTTGACGTAGGAATCGTTTCTTGGCATTTCTTTCGTTTCTGAAACTCAAGCGCTTTTAAAATAATTTAGGATCAAGTACTTTGCTTCCGTATGTCTGTTATTTCGAGCGTAAGTTAAAAATCCACTGGATGAGTTTTTATATAAACCTTTTTCCTGGGAAGTTTCAGTCAGTATATTTGAAGCTGCTTAAACCGCTGCCGTGTATGATATAAATTATTTATCTACCCTCTAGGAATGTCGCGATTTCTGACCGTAAAGAAATTTTGGGTTTTTGGGTTCTAACCATTGAACATCGTGGGAAATTATGAATTTCTTAGTACTATTATGTTGTCGTTACCCGAAGTAGAGATAACGTGATAAGAATTAAAGTAACCGATAATGTACTGATAAGGAAATAATAGCGATAACTGTTAAGTAGGTACTTGGTTTTATCAGTTATAAAATGTTTTATTGTTAAGTCAGAGAAATTAGTTTTAAGCATATTTATTAACAACTTAAAATTATCCGGATATTCGAATTACAAGGGTCATTCTTGAACGGTTGTATCAAATGGCTATAACATGGCAAATTGATGTGGGTAAGGTGTCAATTAACAATTAATTTCCCTGACTGTATGTACTATTTATTAGACAATATTAGTAAGAGGTAATTACCGATGATTTTTCACGTTTTTATTTCCTTTTCTCAATGAACATGCTGTGCCTACGGATTGTTTTTAATGATTTTATTTTTTCCTTTCAGGTAAGTACCAAGACAACTATTTCACCCAACCGAGCGGTACTTTACGGTAAAACTAGTTTTTTTAAAACGTTGCCCCACACTAGGAAGTTCTCCTGTATCGTGGGTGCGTTTACAAACATTTAAACTCACATACACAAACAGCCAGACCCGGAACAACTACTTGCAGCGCATACAAATATTTGTTCCGTGCGGGAATCGAACCCGCGACACGCTGCGCAGCAGTCAATCGTTTAACCACTGCGCCAACCGTGCCGTGCCGTGTCGTAGTTATAGAAAATGCATTTTTTTTTCTTTTATAGTGTCTAGGAAAGAGTGCGCAAATTGTGTCTCTAAATGCCTTGCGTTAGATTTAGCAATCGTGCAATCAAAACTGTGAGAGCATTCTGTACAGCAGCATGAACGCCAATAATCTTGTTTTAGGTTTAATGAAACTTTATTCTCGATAAAAACATAACATGTCGCTTACTTGAGAACAATAACTTGTATTACTTAGTTAAATAATAATATTAGGTTCGACAACATCCGTCACAAACTAATTAAAACTACCCGAAACTCGACCTACCCAACGCATTCATTTTTCAAGTAATGTCCGGTTTGCAATTAGATACAGGCTAAGCTGAGTTTTTAATGCATCGAATGAGTGTAGGTTTCTTATGCGTCAGGGTATCTTATTGTAAAGCTGTGCTCCTTCAAATGTAAGCATTTTTTTGCCATAGTTGGTCCTCGTTTTTGGTAGAACTAGTAAAGTATTATTTTTAAACTAATATCTGACACATATTCACTAGCAGAATATTTAAAATACACAAAAAAAAAAACACTAAGTATACGCGGAGCGCAAATCTGTAGTGGTCGAGTAGTAGCAAACATTTTTAGAATAACACCGGCTGCACTTTTGATGCAAAATCATTTTAACTTGACTTTTAATAGAAACACGCTCGAGTTTACAGTTGCTTCGAGTTAACCGCAATGTACAGGGTGGAATTTAAATTGTACGAGAGAATTTATGGTGGAAATACGAGTATCTATTTTAATTTCATCTGACGTTAGTTATGTTCCGTCCCGGGTTTAGGGAACGTAGATTTTTTTAAATTTCACGAATCTTTTATTGCTTTTATGGGGACAGTAGTTTATAGGCCAACCGCTTAACTGAGACGGTGCCTGAGGTAGCTGCGCGGTGCGGAATCACTGAGCTCTCGCATCACGTCACCATACCCTTCCTACCTCAGGCACCGTCTCAGTTAAGCGGTTGGCGGGTAAAACCACCCCATGACGTATGCAGGTGACTCACTCGCCAGGCTGTATGGTCGAAGTTGTTAGGAGTATTGACGCTTCTGTGATTATTGCCTATTTACACAATACTACACTACTAATGCTTAAATAAAAGCGCACTGTTGGACTTTCAACGCTCGGCTCAGCGACCGAGAGTTTAAAATCCAACAATGAGCTTTGATTTAGGTGTTTACTAGTGTTCGTATAAACGGGCATAAGTTACATTGTTGATTAAGACTGTGCCAGACCTGAGTCAAGACTGCCTTTAGAGACAGACTATCGCTCTATGAAAACCATGATGGCGCGCACACTTTCTACAGAACAGTCGTAGTTGTCAAAAATCAAGAAAAAAACAGTTTCGACTCAGGTGTGGCGTTATCGCTATACGAAATCATGATAACTGCACCTCGCATTATCGCCAAATTCGTCATCCAGAAATGCACTTACTGATAATAATTTTAAATTGGGTGACAGCTACTCATTTTATCAGTAAAGAAAATAGATAGTGTAAAGTTCAGTGGACTTCTGCAACTATATTAGTAGTAAATGATATTATTCATGATCTGTATCCTTGACTTAACTAGGTACTTACTGGTAAGCTTAAATACAATAAAGCAGGGAAGATATTTATCGAGTCAGTTAAAATAACGCAATAATCGAACTCTTATACGATACAATCCGTGTGGCCGATGAGATATCCCTTAGGCAAAAATGACTAAGTGCCATTCCAACTGTCATCCCCTTTTTTTTATGAGACAACATCCACACAACTTCACACAAGGTCTTCAGGTCCCGAACTAGGATAATGAAAATTATATATTATAATAATTATAGTTATATGAAATTATAATAAACTAACCTGATGACTGATATACATACTTATATACATATAAACACCCAGACACAGGTCAAACAGACATGTTCATGCACACAAATGTTTGACTTGTCCGGGGATCGAACCCGGGACCAGCGGCTCAGAAAGCAGGGTCGCTACCAACTGCACCAACCGGTCAGTCAACGTTTAGGGGGAGAATCTTCAAAAATCCTTCCTTTGATAAATAATAAATGGTTTTATATCTGTAAGTAGGTTTATTCAAACACTTCTACACGACAATCATAATTATTTTTAAAACTAGATGAGATAGGCGTTTCCTATCTGACTACTCTGAGAAGAAAGGCCGAAACAAACTCAAAGGTCACAGTCTCTTTTAAAGTCCAGACATAATCTTGGTCAGATCATGTGAAGACCATGTAGATTGGTGTCTGAAATGGTCTTTCGAGGAAAGAACCACACAGATTGCACGCATTTGTAAGTAATCGTGCAGCTCAATTCAGTACTTAAGGAGCTTAACGTTTCGACGTACAATACCAAAGAAAGGACATTTTGCGTACTCAAATCAGATCATGATGTAAACTGAGAAAAAAAAAGCAACGACCCACATAGTTCTCTTATTCACAATCATTAAAATATATCAAACTTAGTGGTAACTTTCGCTATATTATAAGGATCTGCTGTGCAAAATTCCCTGCTTCTTGACAACAGAAAACGCTCAGCCTAAACCGTTGGGCAGTTTGGTTTGTGCGTTGTCTGCCACCGAATGATTCAAAGAACTTAAGATTTTTATTAAGAAGAAGACATATTCACGCAAGAAAGTGAACTTGTTTCAATATATGAGTTTCTTCGCAATTATTGAGTAACTTATTATCTGTCCAGCAAAATTTAATCCGTTTGAACAACGCTTAGGTGCATTTTATAGACCTATGCCATTTGCATCTGCCCAGCAAAGTACGTATTCATGATGTGATAATATACAACACACATATTGTCTCTTCCTTGTTTGAGATCCTGGGTTCGATTGTGTGATTCGGCGTGATGTTATATGTATATTTCTTAACTTAGTCCATGATGGCAAAGCAATAGCATTTCGCAACGAAACATCTTCAGCCCCATAGGTCAAAAGTTAAAATCATCCGATCATTCACTACCGGTAAAACCATGACAAAGCTTTTAAATAACGCCGTGGAATTCCCATGAAGTGTGTTTTCTAGCCATCGATCTGGCATTCACTGTTCTCGGTGCCCGCCCATGTCATAAAACACCCTACTTGGTTTCAACGGCACGCGCCAAACATTGTTGAAATAAAAGCTTCGTACTATCAACTGCCGCTGTTTTTCAGCCAGCATTTTTAAAGAATGGAATTGTTTTTGGCATAGATATTGTCGTTGCAAAAGAAAAAAAATATAGTGTTCATATTTTAAAATTCTGATAAAATGTTTATTTTCATTTTATGAATGTAATTTAATCCTCAAACAGTAGCAAGTGTTATAGGGGTTCGTATTTCCAAACACGATCTCGTTTAAAAGAGGGATCGTTGGTATCACGCTGTATAACGAGTTATGCAGATCAAAGAGACGGGGTGCAAAAACTAAAATGGTACACTGTATTTTTTTTTGGATGGTGTCATTGCCTTGGTTAAAAAGCTTTTATGCATGAGAAACCATATAATCATTATAGGCTGATTATGCTATGATGTCGCGATCTACTTTATTCGTAAAATTCTTAAATTCATTTACTGGCCGATAACGCACAGCCTAACACTGGGTCTAGAAACATGAAATTTTGCACAAAAGTTCCTTATAGGTACATGCATAGAGCAACACGGACCACCGGCGGACCGGAGGGGAGTAGCCATAGCGTGTGTTCCCGATACAGAATTGTCTGTCATTTTTTGGGGGGGGAAATCTGCGCCACGCACACTTTCTCAGACTCCCACACAAAAACAATCGGCTGTCACTACGAAACCCACACTTAACAATTATAACAATACACTAACAATTTCACACACACATAGCTGCATTCGGTGTCATAACAGTGTAATGAAGTGACACAACTACATTGACAAGTTGCGAACAGCCGTGGCTGTAACAACTGTCGATACGCATTATCGATAAATTCGAGAACTCTGTTAGGGAAATCAGGTTTAAAAAGTGATACAAAGGTGGATATTATAATAAAGATAGGATTTTATTTATTAATCCAACAATTATCATAGGAAAGTTAACTTAATGTTTATATCATTTTGAAAACCAGCGATAGTTTTATCTATCACTGGTTTTTAAAATGGATATTTTTTTTATAAATATGTCGAATACATTTTTGTGGGTTTGCCTTTTCCATTAAGAAAGAAATTTTTGTATCAGTATATTTTTCTATTATTAATCTGGCCAGTTCCAAATTATGATTTGTAAAATCATTTTCATGTGAATGGTAACTGATAGAGGGAAACAAGTCTTTGCCAATAAACTTTTCTAAAGCTTTTGGCACGATTTGGTGTGTGGTACAAGATCGTGTAGGTTTATTGTCGTCACTTAAACGATGTCTTATTTCTTTCTCACAAATCGGGCATAAAACAATGACCTCTTTTGAAGCATACAGCAACTTTCTTCTGCTTTTTTGATGCATTAAGCTTTTTTCATCAATCGGCCCGAGCAAACCTTTGATGCACGTATTGCACAAAATTTTTTTTGATGTCGAGAAAAAAACAAATCCTGCTATGTATTCCACTTCTTTCACGGCAAAAGGAAATAAAAAAGTTAGAGCTTCAATCTCATCAATCAAATCGTCAGTAAAACTGGTAAAGTTGACTTCGTCAGTAGCGTCATTCGTATTGTATTGTCGTACGGTTGAAGCATTAATTTTTTCTAATGCAGATGTGCAATTCAGTATGGTATTTTTTCCAATGGAATGCAGTTCGTTCCGCTTCCAGTTTGTGTTAGTTCTGTGTTAATAAGATTTTTTTTATAAATTGTTTCAATCTGGGAGCTTGAGGGATTATCGGAATAACCACCATCACTTCTTACAATCGAAAAAAACAGCTCGATGTGATCTTGACTGATCCTGTGGAGGGGCATATATTTCAGACCATTTTGTTGGTTTTGTATAAAATCTTGAAAGATAGACTTTGTACTCTCAATGCAGATCAAAATTCCCAAAAAACCTGCGTATCGTGGAGAATCTAATAATTTCATTTTAGTAGACTCTCCATTGCGTTTTTTTACATAGGTTGATAAGCTCAATAAAATCTTTTGAGCTTCGTCCATTTTTCTAAAAGCTTTCTCATAGTTTTCAGAGTTTATTGCTCTCTTATAACCATTTTGACGTGACCGTCGTTTATCAGTGAAATAAACTTTGAAGTTGCAGTCGATCCATAAAACTCCGGTATATTTAATTCTTTTTCACAAAACACAAGTGCGTCAGCAACACTTGCGCTGAACAATTGTGCTGCAAGGCGAACATTCATTATTTTTGTTTTGTAATAAATGTGATTTGCTCTCAACTTATTTGTGACTCGGGTCTAAAAAAAGTAAAATTGTTGCCCCGTTGTAGGATCTAATATGGTAGTTTGCAATTTATTTGCAACTAAGCAGCAACCCAGTTCTGTTGCCATCGCTAAATTTGCTCTTGCGCCGTCACATGTTAATGCTTTTATTTCCACTCCAGTTTCATGTATTAGTTCAGATGCTTTAGTTATAAGCTGAGCTTTTAACTTAGCACTTATGCCTTTAACAAAAAAATATAAATATATAAAAATATTTTTTGAAGTGGAAAAATATAAGCTTCATTTAACAACTATGACTAACCATACTACATAACCAACATTTTACTGGCGGCACGAGGCATTACATCGGGTGGACTAGGTTTTAGCCTTCTCCATGATATAAAAAAAACTTACGGAACAAGTACAGTGTGGTATTAGAGTTGGCTTGGTGCCCTCGACCAATCTCCTTCTATTGTTCGCCAACACTTGAAAGTCAGAGGTCTTGAAATTATCTGAGCAAATGACACTGTTTCTTGTAGGTATCTAGTTAAGTCTGTTATTACAAAAGTTCTTCCATATATCCTTTAAACTCGAATCTTTAGGAATACTGCAATAAATAAATAAATAAAAACAATATGGTCGAGCTTCACACTTAGTAGTTTTAATGTAATGTAATAATACTCGTAAGTATTGTATTAAATTTAATTTGACGCAATTTTAATATTAAGCAATATCAAAATAAAGCTCACAATATACATAATTATAATAATTAAATCACAAGGCATAATCTCAAAAATTATTATATGCATGAGAGATATAGCTTTAAAGAGTCCTTTGCATTTGCCATTTTTATCGATATCTAACCGGTAACAACACTATCGCTCGGTGACAGCGAAAACACTCGGATCAGTCACTCGACGGATCCGCATATTGTATGAAGGCGAGCGGCCTGTGTTGGTAGACGAATCCGAAACAACACGACCGTTATTATTGTAAATTATAAGCTTAAAAAGGAGTAAAATGTAATAATTTGATTAAAAATTCCTTACATATGAAAGGTAACGCCATCTTTTTGTAAATTTGACGTGGCAGACCTCTTTTTGCAGCAAAAAACTGAACAATTCGGCATTTTTGTGGGACGTCGATTCAGCCGCGCAACTAGATTTAGTCTAGTGAATGGAGCGGCTGCAACTAGTTTTATTGTACGCATAGGACCGCTTGGACTTGTACTTTGGCAGAGGGGAACGCCTGCGTATGGCTACTCCCCTCCGGTCCGTGTTGCTCTATGGGTACATGTAACGGAGGTGAGCACCAAAGCAAGATTTAAAATTATGCATAGATTCCCTCATTTCGATATGTGCACATTATAAAGATTCAAATTGTATAACGAATGGGAGTACAAAAGCAAGATTTAAAGAAAAATATGCCCCTAAAGGGGTTACATAGAAGATGAAAGTTTGTATGGTAGTTCGTCAGTTTTTCCGATGGGAAAACCATCGGGCCTGTTTACGTATTTAAGCTTTGATTAACAATACCAACTAGATATCGGGTCGGCGCAAATAATACGTCTCGGTAATTAACAGCGCACTTGAGACGTGAGCTCTTATTTTGTTCAGTTCGCTTGAAACACAGCCAATGTAAACACGACTTTATTACTAGGAGCCATGGTTGTAATCAGGTTGAACTTAAAACTGTTTTTAAACCGGACAGCATTTAGCTTTGATTTTGTACGTGACCCGTTGTCTAGTCGGTATTGTTGATCGAAGTATTTAAGTGTGAAAGCTTTGAACTTAATATAATCTGAAGCCAATAACATGAAGGAGATAATAACAATTTCTTAGAAATTATATCAACTTGCTTTCATAAGTAGCCAATCTCTTTCATTTGCCGATTTCCAAGTAATCTCAAATAAACAAAGTGTCCAACAAAGATAATGCTTTATTAATTCCTAGAATACCAATCTATACTACCTAATATATAATAAAGAGGTATTTTTTATTACGAAGCAAAAGGATGTAAGCATCGTAGCAGGTGGCGTTCTGAAGTTACTGCCTACCTGGAAAGAGGGTAAAATTTGTGAGTTGGTATGTCTACCATGTCTAGGTATGTGGCTATTATGTCTATCATGATATCTTATGGCGGACCTCATCCTGGGCTGATCACCGTAAGATTTTGTCGACAGTTTGTATTCTGTTCCCAAGTATTATGCCAGCTTATACAGGGTTATTGGTAAAACACCATCAACCTCTTAAGAGGTCATTGTACTCATCATTATGAACAACGTTTACAATGGGACCAAACATGAAAACGCGAAAAAACAATCAGCTGGTCCCCACATTTTGACGAGTTCTGCAAACATAAATGTAGGCAACAGTTGATTTTTATTTCGCGATTTCATATTTTTCAAATTTTGTCCCATAGTAAAAGTTGTTCATAATGATAAGTACAATGACCCCTTGAGAGGTTGATGTTAAAGTTTAAAGGTTAAAGACTAAAATTATCGCATTTAATTTGCTTATAACATTTTGATTGTACTCCATTAAGAAAAGGTTAATTAGGGGTTTTGTTTTATTATTATTTATTTATTTTATTTTTAATTGTTTTTTTTCTGTACTGTTTTAACCAGACAATTATCGATCAAAATTACCGTTTCTCATTCAGAGTCAATACTTTATCATTCAATAAGGTTATCATTCAATAATTTACGCTCATTATAAAGGTTAATAAATAACCTCTTAGGCGATACTATGTTCCGAATTGTACGTTCCGTAATACAAAAAATAATAACCATTATACGTGAAAAATGGAAGTGGCTCCATTTATTTGCTCCCCAGTGTATTTTATGTTAAAACAAGAAATTTCACACGGAAGAGCTTTTAGTGCATTGATGAAAAGGATTGCAATAGCATTCAATTCATTCAACGTTCATGTCCCAAATAGACGAATCGAGCTTTAAATCGTACCTATTTGTTCCGAGATAAATCGCGTCCGTGTACATCCGACCGACATACAGATTATGATGAATTTATTAGTTATTGGTTTTGGATTAACCTGATATTCCAGTGAAAGTAATTATCAGCCAACCTCCGGATTCTGAAAGCTTATTGATTTATTTAGATCTATGGTCAAGTGATTTGAGTCAATCAAGCTGCCTAGCCCCTTCCCTACTATATGGGGGTCGGCTTCCAGTCTAACAGGATGCAGCTGAATATCGGTATTTTACATGGAGCGACTGTCTATCTGACCTCCACAACCCAGTAAATGGGTAATACGGTATCCCTTTGTGAGACTGGTTTGTCAGACTCTCAGGCTTCTTGATTATCTGTAACGACTGTCATAGATCTGCGAAGAATGACACCCGGGACCAACGGCTTAACATGCTTGCCGAGGCACGGAGGGGTCTTGGTGGGAAAGGGATGATCACCCACCCACGGACCGACCGCAGTAAGCGTTGCTTAACCAGGATCGATCGAACTGTGCTGCTGTTATTTTGCCACGAGCCAGATAAAAGCTGTTAGCCAAATAAAATTGAAAAAGGCTCTCAAAAACCTGAGGGGCAATTCCCGTATTATTAAACGTTCGCATTCTAATCTGTCTCAATCTATGACAAATACCTCTAATTCGCCTATATTTTTGACAAGTTTTTGACATTGATTCTCGCTGAGAGGCGATTGCGACTAAATGTTGAACGTTTTTAATTACAGGATTTGGCCTTCAGAAGTAAGTTCTAATCAGGTCCTCTTACTAAGTCGTTGAGTTTCGAATACTTGCCTGTCACCATACAACTATAAAGCTATCTAGAACCTTACGTAAAACTAAAGATACACTCTTCCCGTGACCCAAGTGCTAGCTTTTACCTTGGCAAGAGGCTTAAGCATTGCCATACTACGTGGCAATGCCGTCAGCCTCTTGGGCTCTTGGGTGCATTACCAGTCGACAGCGATGCAGAGGAATTTTTCGACGCCATATTTTATTTGGTTATCAGTTTTAGTTAAGTTAGGATGTTATATTTTAATTTTAATAGTTTGTTAGTTAATTTAGTATAAAAAGTTTAGCCAGTGTATATATTTTTATCCTCTTTAATAAATATATAAACTTATTTAAAAAACTACAGATTTAAATCATCATCTTCATAACTTCGTGAACGGATATAAAATTTAATATCTTAGGAATCGATTCACAAAGCTCGTCGGTCTTGATACGGTATCGAGACATCTTTGAGAGCATCAACGCTTCAACGATTACTAACCGTATTTTATAAAGTAGGTGCCTAAGTGGTTGCTCATTTTATCTCAATAATAAGGTTTTAAGTAGAACAAAAAAAAAAGGCAAAATCAAAATACAGCAAAACAAGCCAAACTAGCAAACTAACAAATAGGCACCAAAATGGTCAAAAAAAGTGTATACATCGGACGGTAAACTCATTATCACAACAATGAGGTTTTTCTAAACGCCAACACAATAATAAGTATAGATTATTTCTGCCAAAACCGGCTTGTTTTGCTAAAGTTGTCGAAAATGTATCTTAACTCCTACTTGATAAGAGGCATAATCGAATGCTGACCACGAAAATACAGCATGTTTCTGATTGAAACAGATGTTAAAGTTCGTATGTATGTATGTGGGCTTTATTTATAGTTCTAATCGATGTTTCCTATGTGGTTTTATATCATACTGCACTGTAGCAAAGCTAGAGCCATTACTTACTAATTTTATCAGTCATTCATTCACAATTTATATCCTTCATCAGTGATTATCACAATGCGGTATTTCCATCATACAGGATGAATTTTCCAAGTGTGCGTGGATTGCCAAATCTGATAATAGAAGAAACTAGCTTTTTCCCGCGGCTTCGCCCGCGTATATGTCGGTAATTATTCCGTTGGATACTAACAGGATGAAAGTAGCCTATTTCCTTACCACCCAGGTCATTGTCTACCTGTGTGCCAATTAAGGCGTGAAAGGGTCACAGACAGACAGAGAGCAAGACTTACTTTACTACCAGCTTATTAAAAAAAGATGCTGAATTTCTCCCCCTAATATAATTACCTGTTGCTATGCAAAGGTCTTATAGTAGCTTAGTACGCGAAGTCTCGAACTGCAACTGCTTCGTAGAGTTACAGATGTAACTTCAAAAACCAGTTTTGTAGAACTAAGACGCTCCTAGACATGTATGGCTAGACTGTCTCAAAGTTTGACTTTAGTAGTATCTATGGCAGTTATTTTAAGCTACGTACAAATAATTTATTTGGAAAGCTGTTAAGTTTTTGAAGTTATAATGGAACGCATTCATGTAGCTTCCACGAGTGGCAAGATTTAAATGTATGTACAGTGGGCTGCATCAATTGGGCACCCCAGTTGCATTGAAATTAACTTTGAAGGGGGGTACCCGCATCGCGAAGCTGATTGTACATCCGGACACCCTGGGCAGCCAGCAATTCAATACCGCATTGCTGACTAGCAAATATTTTGACCCACGGGCTTTAACTTTATTCCAAACTTAAACCTTTCAGTCAGTTTTGTGTATTTCGAACCTTATTCCGACTGAGATAAAGTTCTTAATACAAAATTGACAAGAAAAAAATCAGGTTTTAAAATTCAGAACTTAAACGTTGTCGAAAGGTTCGAAATTAAAAAAAATGGCTGGAATAGATAAATCTTGTTTAAAAGCCGATTTAGTTTGTGCTGATACGAAAGAAGAAGTAACAAAAGTAATCACAAATATGTCCCGTATAAAAAACACAGAGAAACTTTATTTTACCTGACATCTATTATTCATCTATTATTCAATAAATTAGTATATAATAACATCCCCAACTAAACCTACATCGCTCACAGACCGCTAGGAGGTATAATGAACGGCCCCGACCCGTTCGCAATATGTTTGCGAAACGTGATCTCAAACTATACAACCCACAGAGCACGGACTCGCCGCACCTCCGGCGGCAGTATACTAATCAAATTCATGGCGCCGAAATTTCGTTAGGCGCAACTTCTGTAATGGATCGCCTTCAAAGCCGTCCGTTTCTATTCGTCATTAGTGTCGTAGTGCTAGTAAACAGTAGTAACACGCTTGGTTTGTGGAAAGTGTTGAAAATGCCGCCTCTAGCAGCGGCCGGCGAGGCGTCTCCGTGCTCTGTGATACAGGCTTCTAGTAGGTATGTAGGTCTCGCCTGTCACGGCCAGGCCATCGATTAGGACTCGAAGTTGCTGATTCATTTCCTCCAGTGAAGTGTTTCAGCTTTTGCATAGATTGTAGGTCGATTTTTGCTCGCCTATAAATGCTGTGTCTCTTCCGTAGTAAAAGTATAGCATGATCCCCGATCTGCGATCATCAATTCTTTTACCGAGTTAAATGATAAATGATTTTATTTCTGTAAGTAGGTTTGAACAAACACTTTTTTACGTCAATCGTATTTTAAAAACTAGATGAGGTCGGCATTTCCTATCTGACTACTCTGAGAAGAAAGGCCGAAACAAACTCATAGGTCACAGTCTCTTTTAAAGTCCAGACAAAATCTTGGTCAGATCATGTGAAGGCTATGTAGATCGGTGTCTGAAATGGTCTTTTGAGGAAAGAACCACACAGATTGAGTGGACCTGTCCAGTCAGTGCACGCAATCGCAGTTCTTTCATTCTTTAAATTCACTTACTTATTTAATAGTTTTTTTTTTAATAAGCCCGTATTTTCCCATTCCTGGGGGCTGGGCAAGGCCCTACCCACTCTCCACGAAGAACCAGTTTTTTGTTAAAGAAGTGACGAAATATAAACGAAAATTCTGATTTTAAATTACAAATTGTTTCGACCACAATGTCACAAAAATGAAGAGTTTAAGTAGGTACTACTTAAATAAAGGTCACTGACCGATTATAAATTTTACAGTTAATAAATATTTAAATAAAATGAGAGACTGATATAAAGTAACCAAGTCTGCAATATGAATTTATTTCAGTTTGATTGGGGTCAAAATACTACTCATCTTACTCAAATTCGTCTACGGTTAGACTAAGCCTCACTATCACAAAAAAAACGGGCTTTATGTCCGTTTCACTAACACGAAACCTCTCACGTAAATGAATACCTAAATAATAATAAAATATATTTTAAAAAAATGGCTTTCATTTAGTGTTTCCCACTGTTAATGAAAACGGACATTATCCTAGTCAATATATTAATTTATGGTCAGACTGATGACGTGTAACGTGAAAAGAGAAAAAGAGGATGGAACGAGGCAATATGTATTTTCTGCCTACCCTCATGGTACCCCAGGGGGTGGGTTTATGTATGTATCGTAGTCATATTTATTTCTGGATAATGTTTGTATGCGTGTGTGTGGAATGTAACATTATTTATGTACACCTAAGAAGGAATTGGTATTGGTTTCAAAAGAATACGTTTCATGTTATCAAGCCTATTGCCATTTACTTGACACGCTTAAACAGTTTAAACAATCTCGAAAAACAGACGCAAATTATAATAATGAACTATAATTTATTAACGGTTTAAGTTACTAAAACACTTTCTGTATCTTAGTAGGTATACTGTTTTAAAACGATAAAACATAGCTGTCTTCGCAGTTTGCTATAAACATGGTAAATTGTTCGTAAGAGCCATTTACGACAGACGATGTTTTACGATTACGACTTTGAGTGATACCATTTTATTTGTCCACGTTTTTAATTACAATTTTGTTGTGTACAGAGCACATGACACGTACACTTTTTAAGTGGAATATTAAATACCCTGTTCAAAAAAGTTTGTACTACTACCGATTTCTGAAAGGCGGATCAACACAAACACTAAATAATACGCTGTCAAATCTCATATTTAAAATTCAAATTTAATTATTATTTATCGATTGTACAAGAATATATAGGACGGTGACCCCCAAACTAGGCAATTGCCTGTATCTGGGGTTGGTTTACTGCTGCGACCTGTTGACGGAAATACCAGCCAATCGAAGCACACTCGTTACTAAACTAATTCGGAAACACGAAGATTATCGAAGCGCATAACTTTTCTCTGGAACTATTGTAGCTTTTAGAAACCTAAACAATTATACGTGTCAGTCGCTTTCACGCGTTTCGTATTTCTACAACAGAATTGCCATTAATCTTTTCAGTAGCTTATGTCAATCCAAATACATTTTTGACTTTTCCATCATCGTTTTCGCTCATAAAATATCAGATGTCACCACGTCTAGGGTCTCAGGAGTATTGTTATTTAAAAAAGAAAATACAACGTAAGTCAATCAAAAAGCTTTTGCACTACGTGTTACTTATGTTGAGTTGAAATCCCAAGAATTCGATACATAAACAACTCTCCTCGGTGATATTTTTCTCTCTATAACCTCCAAAGATACGGCTTCATTTTCAACTCACATTTTTCCTCCTGAATCCTGATACACTTTGCTCACAAGGCAAAATATTTATTTTTAGTATTCCTTGTCGGTACAGTTTTGGGGTGACTTACGTACGCTATACGTAAGTAAACTAGACGTTTTGTATATGTAAGTGGTTTTCGAAATGGATTATCACATAACGTAACACATAACATCACGCTCGTATTTCCCGATGGGTTAGGCATAGGTGTAGTGTACCTATAGTAGACCCACATTTCGTCAGTGTTGTTTAAGTCCTGTAGGTCTTGTATGTAGGTAACAGTGGGGCGAGCCTCTATTGCCATCATCAGCCTATAACGTTCCTACTGCTAGGACACAGGCCTCCTCTCGGTGAGAGGGAGTGGGCCGTAAACCACTACGCGGGCCCACTACGGGTTGGTAGACGTCACACGTCTTTCGAATTTTTGGTTCTAGGACATGCCGGTTTCCTCTCGATGTTTTCCTTCACCGTTTTGAACGCTTTACCATCGTCGAGCGTATTGCCATCAACCGGGCGCAAATACGACCTCTGGCTGCTAATGAGATATACCAGATGGAAAAACCCTATAACACTTTGCCCGACCCGGGAATCGAACCCCACATCTTATGCTTAGCAGTAGCGCTTGCGACTACTGAACCAACGAGGCAGTCAAATGGATAACTTTGACCGTCTTATTACAAAACACGATCTAACTTTAGCCCGAGCCTAATACTTTCGAGCCAGTGTTGTATTTCGAACTTTTCGACATAAAGTTCGAAATACAATACTGGCTCGAAAGTTTAGTAAGGTTTTTAATACAAAATTGACAATCTAAGACCGTACAAAGTTGTCAGTTTTGGCAGGTTCTTATTTCAAAAACAGGCTCGATTGTCTAAACCATGTCTAAAGAAACACCTTGTTTTGTAATAAGACCGTGAAAGTTTAAATTTTATGCAGATTTATTTATAGGGTTTTGTGTAGGGTTAATAACCCTACAGTGTAAAGTCAAGTGAGTAGAAAGTAAAAGTGGGGTGGGGTCATCGCTCGGTAAAAGGCAGGTGTGAGTAACTCAAAGAAAAATATAGGTAGAGGATGATTCCCGCGAACTTTCTACGTTTTATTGCAAATAAATTTTAAATTTCGCGGGCTACTTTGAAGCAATCACCTTAAAGGGGGGGAGCGCCAGGGGTAGCCATTAAAATTCAATGACTTGACTATTTCATGAAATATCAATATCAATAGGGTTACATGAACTTAGAGCGCTGTCTTGATGATTTTAATGAGCTTAAGTAATGCTAAAATAGAGTTTGACAAGTTCTCAAGTTAAAATTCTCAATTCAGAAACTGGGTGTAAAATTGATTTGAAAAAATCGCAGAAATCGTCTTTAAACAAACGCAAACTTTATAATATATTCCTATTTAATCTTCAATCACACCGTTTAATATCTATGTGCCACTAAGTACTATCGCTTCTAAAACACTAGGCAATCAGCTTTGCATATTGCCTTCGCCTCCCCAGAGAGAAATAGTTCTCTAGCTCTTCAGATCCACATTTAGAGGTCGTTTCGCAACTTCGACTTGATTATGACCACCTCGCCCTTTGCCAAGAACTTTTCCAATCACGGTCAGTAAATAGGTTTATTTAAAATAGCCTCTACGAGTGGCGATTCGTAAATATACGTTCGGCGCTCCCTTGACAGTCAGACGCTCTACCATCTTGCTCATCATATCCGCCTACGTCATTTCCCTACTATTTATATATGCGCACACATATAAACAGGCAAGAAGAATGGAACAGAAAAATACGTTCAGAGGTGATGCTTATTTCTTAAGAAATCTCTTCCAGCGTACCTGCGATAGGAAAGTAGATAAAAAGAGATGTAGACGGCGTGTGTAAGAGTATGTTGAAGTCAACTTCCAGTCTAACCGGATGCAGCTGAATACCAGTATTTTACATGGAGTGATTGCCTATCTGACCTCCGCAAACCAGTTACTGGGTAACGTGGTTCCACCTTGCTGACTGGCAAATATATTTACCACGGCATAAGCTTTTCTTATAGTTTTTCTTACCGATACAAGAGAAGAAATTAATGATGACAATAATCGAGTTGCCTTATAAGTATGTCATCAAAACGATTGACATTGTGCATTGTGCAAGATAAAATTAAATATTTGCAGACCATATTATGTAACGGGAGATTGTAAAGGGGTCGTTATAGTTTTAAGATCTTACATTGGAAACCGACATCCTGGCAAATTAATGAATTTGATGTAATTTGATTTGACATTTAACATTGTTTACGGTTTCATTCGCCCGCACTTACCAGATAGTTTAGGTTTTCGTCGTTACTTGATAACGCGGCAAGGTCACGAGTAGAAGTATTCGGACAGTCTCGAAAAACAGAAACGATTATAATAAACACAAACGTATTGAATGTATGACGGCTCATAATCACAATAGATAAAGTATTGCGTCATCATCTGCCTAGCCTTACCACACCAATTTTGAGGTCGGCTTCCAGTCTAATTAGATTCAGCTGAATAACAGTAGTTTACATGGAGCGACTGCCTCTCAGATAAAGTATTTATCCAGTTAATAATATAAATAATAATGTCATGGAGCTAATGCAATATTAAATAAATTGTTCATGGTAGCACATGGCCTTGATTTGCTATGTAATATCTACTTACCTACGTTGCCTTTTCAAGGTCGACGGGCCTACTATATAGTAATAACATTTGGCGCGTCTCGCTCTCATGGTGTGTGTACTTGTTGAGATGAATAAGCGATCATAGATGATGTCAATGCCAATAAGAAGGCTTAGGAATCTTATAGGTTATTTATTTTTATGCTCGTGAGATAGTACGTTACTTTGTACCTGAAATTGTTAAAGATTTTAACTAATTAGGTACCTATCTTTGGATTTGACTTGATTATTTAGTATGTACTGTCCTTGTATTAAAAAAAGGTTTTGACACGATAGACACGAAAAATTCTAAGCGGAAGTCCTGTCGACTTTGGTTTTATTCTCCAAAACAACGATATTATGTAGGTATGTAAATGATATGTCGTACAATGTATGTGGGTGTAGTATGTGTCATACATAATACGATTTACTATTATCAATACGGGCCTCGTGTACCACGCATACTCCGCACTAAGCGTGGTACACGAGGTGCGATAGTACACATTTATCAGTAGCCATTGATAAGAGAAACATATATATTTCGCAGTAGAATTTTTGGGGCCTCGATACTGTATCAAACTCCTCAATCGATGGATGGTGTGATAGATTATATGGCTAGAAAGGGGAGATGAAGGCCATAAAATAAATGAAGACAAAGTAAAGGGAGACGTGGCACCATCGCCAAATAATTCGAAATAAGGGCAGAAAGATGTTGATGATTTTGAGGGACTCGAAAGTAGTCATTTTATGGGAATTGATGTTTCTACTAAATTATTTATCACAATATGGAGTGAATGGGACCTTTGTCATGATTCCATAACGCTGTTTCCTCTTTTAAGCTTTAGACTAAGCAGGATTGCTTTTTTAAAACGTAAATCTTAGAGACAGTCCTATTACAGTGGAAACAGCTGTGTTGTTATCCCCGAAAGGGTTACGTTGTTAGTAACGCTCACATTATTTCAAAACGACTTGTTTTTCGTTTTCGTCATTTAAGATCTGCTTCAACTTTTTGTTAGGGGTGAGTCATCATCATCAGCCTATATTCGTCCACTGCTTGACGTAGGCCTCTCTTAGTGAATGCCACTGAGCCCGATCTTCGGCTCTCCTCATCCAGTCTCTGCCAGCCGCCTTTCGCAAGTCGTTACTCCACCTGGCCGGCGGGCATCCCACACTACGTTTGCCTAAGCGCGGTCTCTACTCTAGAACTCGTTTTCCCCCAACGATTGTCGGTTCTGCGAGAGATGTGACCAGCCCATTGCCACTTTAGCTTGCTTAGTCTTTGGGCAACGTCAGGTTACCTTGGTTCACTGGCTGATCACCTCGTTTCGAACTTTATCGTTCAGAGAAACTCCAAGCATATTTCCCTCCATAGCTCGCTGAGCGACTTAAAACTTATGGACCAGTTGCGGTGTGTACGGGTTCACATTTTGTCAGTTAAAAAGTCCTATGTACCGTCGCCAGCACATCAGGTTATACGAAGCTGTCGAATTTCTCCAAATGATTTTAAACCTTAAAATGTTGACTGTTAAGTTCAAAATCGCATGAGAAAATTTTACAGCATGTGGTAACTTGACCTGCTGCTGTGTGTACTTGGGACCAAGGCTTTCAACTTAATAAAAATCTTTAATTAATTCACTGGCAGACAGCGCACATCCTAAACCGCTGGGTCTAGAAGCATGAAATGTTGGGCCAGATAGATAGATAGATTGATTTGTTTATTTGCATAGAATGTTCTAAAATTCTAGGCATGGGCCGTGCAGACATGACGTAAGTCAAGTCAAATAAGTAACCGCGTCCGATTAGATTGGTTTGCTTATTGATAATGCCTTGAAATCAATTGTATCGTGTTGGACAGACTATACGTGTGTATGCGAGCAATGTAGCTGATTTGTTCACACCTTTTTGTAAAAAGGCGGCTGGGAAATGTATATGTGAGCCACAGGGCACGGAATCGCCCTGCCGACATTATCTAGAGACGGCAGTTGTAATTAAATTCATGTCGCCGAAAGTGCGTTGAGCGTACCACTTCTGTCGGCGGGCGCATTTGAAACCGTCACATTCTTTACGTCATTCGTGTTTAGTGCAAGAAAACGGTGACACGCTTGGTTTGTATGGAATGTATTGACTATAAATAAAAAAAAATTGTCTGACGAGAGTCCATTGATTGGTTAAAACTAGTGTTAGTACTTATAGGCTATGTCGCCTCTAGCAGCGGCCGGAGGCGTCTCCGTGCTCTGTGATCTGAGCACTAGCAACAGCTCGAAATTCCCAGTTAGCGCTAAAGAATGAGGTTAAAAAAAAACCTAATTTATGCACCTTTTCTCTTACAGAATCTGATCTAATCGTAATCATGTTTTCTGTAGCTAAGACTGTGAGAAGGATGCCGTATGTAATAAGATTTTATGTTTAAGAGATAAAGTTAAAGATACTATCACGAGAAAACCAATCATACAGGGTTTTAAATTTAAAGTACGCTTACAAACGTTCCTGTTCCCTAGTTACAACTTCGACCCTATCTTTGAAAATTGAAACTACAATACACCTTTTGAAAACTTATTAACTCGCAAAGTAAAAGCTTTCTCCTCTAAAAGCACAAGGGGCTTGCAGTTGTAGGTACTCCTGAACTTGTAACTTAACTAAGGCACGATAGAAGTTTCTTCGTTGTTAAACAAAAGACGTGGGACTGATAATTATTAAAGTTCACGTCATTTCTGAAATATAAGACTCCATCTAGCGTCTAGTCTTTGTTCTTCTCATTGGCGTTATTAATTCCGGCTTTTCCTGCTAAATATTTTCCTGCTTTTTTCGATGTTTAAAATACCCGTCATCCTTTATGAATCTATGGCGCCTATTTAGCCATGTTTCCCACAGGTCTGTTTATTGGTGTCTGTGTACTTGGCCCCGGTACCAGCCGGTCTGAAAAATCGCCTTATTTTTCACAGTGTGATTTTCACAGAAAATCAGATCAGGATCTCCGTACTTACTTAAGACTTCAACTAGCCTTTTATGCTATCAACCTCAGCTTTCTTTGAATATAAAAGTCCGACCCTCTATATTAAAACAGTTTAGTACGGAATTTATCTTGTTCCTATATCAACAGAGGGTTCTAATAATAACCTTTTACTTGAGGGAAAATTGTGGGTATTCTTTACTTTCTATTTGAGAAGTTTCACGGTCAAAAGCTGACCGGTGGAGCGTTGTAAACTAATGTATTGTATGTAGCGTGCACCATCATTTGGATTGTAGGTTTAGTAAAAAGGTATGGCTTCGCCGTTTCGCTACCGTCGTGGAGGTGATGCGAATATTTGTTTTCTGAAGTAAGCAACGAAACAGCCAAGCCTTAGGGTCGGTAGAGTTAGGCCGTGTAGATTCAGAGGCTTGGCTCTACGTGAGATCTGATATCTTTTTCACAGGGCAAACCTTATGTGGTCGTCTTGGCAACATTTTACATGAAATGTTTTTGGTGGGATTTCAGTTCTTTTTGTAAGTTGCTAGGCAGTCTTTTTAGTGTTTATTTTTTTCTTCTTTTTTTGGGGTGTATTTCTTGCACATCAGCAGTGCTGGTTTTCATAGCCCATTCTCTGTCTTTGCCTTTTTTCTTTGATGGTTTACTAATTACCATAAGCGATAAATCAGGGCGATATTTCGCTCTTAAGCGATTATATTCAACTATAGCTGACTGTTACAGTTGATTTGCTCACCTCGTCGTCAAAGGGCGTAAATAACTGAGACCTACCATGAGACTCCTGATACTTACAGTCGATTTGCTCACCTCGTCGTCAAAGGGCGTAAATAACTGAGACCTACCATGAGACTTGATTACGGCGCAGGCTCTTGTAAGTACTTATTAGTAGGTTTTTTAGTTACTGTCTACAGTCCCGTGTAAACTTTCATGTCCTAATTCATAAAATTGGTGAAAGTCTCATTCAAACTTCCAACACCCCCCCTCCCCCCCATTTTAGGGGTCGGCGGGCGAAAGTTATAAGTTTATCTGATTCGTGATCTAAGTATGCGGTTATAGATTTTAATACACCCCTACTAAGCAAGAATTTGTATCGTGGTTCGTGATGTAAAGAATTCAATCATATGGGCACGCGGTCCGCTTGCAAGCCGTCTTTAGCGGCAGCTGGCTTGCAAACTGTTTGTTTTGCGAGGACAAGACAAAATAAACTTCTGTGGCTTTTTATTTGATGTTTTGTTTCATTTCTTTGATGAGAAGTAGATTTAATAAGGTTCCATTAGAGTAAACTTGATGAAAAAATAATAACGCCGATATTAGATAAGCAGACATCATATTATTGCCATAATTAGTCCTATTTTATGTTGATAATATACTAGAGATATTTGCTAATGTAATTGGGGAAAATGGTCAGATATGCAGTCGCTCCATGTGAATTCAACTGCATTTGGGGTAGACTGGAAGCCGCCCCAATGTAGGTACTTAGTTCGGGGAAAAAGCTAGGTTGAAAAAGTTAGATGATGAATGAAAATGAAGAAAATACCTTTTTGTTGCTATGAGCAGATTAAAAAGGTTACTATCCACGTTTTATACATAACTCTATTTATTTCCAAACTACCAATAATTAGAAACCTAAAAACACGGGCTCCAAGAAAAACGTTAACACGACAAAAAATATATATTAGCGAATAATTTGAGCACGATCCACGCTAAACTTAAGTTCGCGACAAGCCATGCGGTTCGGCCGGGCCTCAGTTCACTGACCCCGGAGTTACGTAACACCCGAATTTAAGGATACGTTGCCGACGGAAAGACGGAGTATGGAAATTATTTTTATTGGCTGTTACACAGTTCTAATGTGTTCTGTAGGAGTTTGAATTATTGCTGTGGGTTCAAATAGGAGCTGGTGTGGTTTTGGGTGTTCTGGCTTAATGTTATCTGTAGTAAACTGGTCGTTAGTGGCTTTTCACACGTTCTGCTCGTCGGCCCCAGGTAGTACCTCCTCTTTTAGCATATAAGAAGGGACTCCGAGATCCTAATTCTGGCCTCCAGAGGGTTGATTTTAGCCCTAAGCAATACTTAAGCTCAACACAGTGCTTGAAATAAGCTGCCCCATTGCCGTGCTGCCACTCGTACCTGCCTAGTGTTATGTTTGCCTTGTATAAACCATTGAGGTGCTTCAGGGAAGCAAGATGCAAACTACTCTGCTCCAAATATCTCCTTTAAAAGCAGTGCCAATTTCAGGAGAACTACTGAAATCGCAAATTGAGTAGTGTTTTGTTAACATTAAGTATCTTAGTTTCCTGAAACTGGTGAGGAAATTAACATAGTTAGCAACCAAATGGACTATCTCAAGTGTTTCTTCGAATATCAGGAGCCTTACAAAAGCGTTAAAATATATTGTATGGGAGAAACATCCCGAGAAACAATACCAGATGTTACTGCTGTAAAGTTCTGGTGCTAAGTACGTAAGTGTGTTCCCGGAATCGAACAGAGGATTGTGCCAGACAATCTTATACGTATTTTGCGTGAATTGGACTAATTTTGAGCGAAACAAATTACCTTCGAGTAACCTCGTGACAGCCTCGTCTAGTGGTCGCAAACGCTACTTCTTGCCATGAGGTCCTGGGTTCGATTCTCAGGTCGGGCAAATTATAATTGGGTTTTTCCATCACGAATGTCTAAGAAATAGCACAGAGTCTAGATTAGTGCCCGGTTGATCATGCGGCTTGAACATAACTGTCTAAATGTGGGTATATTATAGGTACACCTCTGCCTAGCACTTCAGGGAAAATAGAAGCAGGCGTGGTGCTATGATGAATGCCCTCTTCCTCTCTCCTACTTTTGCTGTGCCCGACAGGGTCCACAATGATCATAATTCTGTAAAACCTACCACCTAAGTTCACATGTGGAAGCAATAAATATATTGAGTATATTGAGTATGATGATTACCCTTTATACTGTACTTGGGCTAGACGCCCGAGTACTGGGGAATACCAGGAAATACACTCCGAGTTAAAGAAATAGACTGCCACACGGGAATGAGTGACACAGACAACGCTCATTAAAGCCGAGATGTGTCATATTAAGGCTACACTAGTAAGTCATTCAGCATTCTTCCACACTAACGTCGTATGGAGTTTACTCCACTGTTTGACAGAGTATTATATTAACAATTAAAAATGATATCTACTTCTCAAGTCATTATCTAGCCCTGTAGGGACCCAGAATTACTGGGGGCCTACTCTCTAAGTCCGTCAACGACGATACGGAGCCGTCCTAAACTAGTTCGATATTTTGAAATAAACCGTACTCCCAATTTATTAACTTTTTCGGACGGGCAAAAACACATCGGAAGTAAGGACAACTGTTAAATTATACGTCAACAATTCTTAGTTCGGGGCCCGAACTAATCTTATGTCCGTAGGTGATACGGAGTAGCAAACACCCGTTGCTTTGGCCGAAACTACGGTATCCGTGCTTTAGAGTGTAGACCTCTTGTACTGTACTATGCTAGAAAGAAATAAAAATAGGTTTAATTGTCACAGAAACACGTGCTACAAAAAAGATAATTAGCTCTTATAATTAAGAAAAAAAAATCACGAGCACAAAACAGAAATAGTCGACAGCTGCACGTCATGACTGTGCCAAGAAGGCTTCCACTCAGCATGATGCTGTGCTAAGGGGGACCCATAGCACAGCGCTGATTTTCAGTGGTTACCTGAAAAGGACGTACGGAAACCAAGTCAGGTTCAATGATTGGTACTATAACAAAATAAAATAAACAGTAAGCACTTACAAAGCCAGTACATAAATAACCAATTATTTGAATAAATATGATTAAATAACATAAATATTACCGTTGGCGCATAAATAATGGACCCACCCAAAACATTCATTACACAGGAATATGATTATGGCAGTGTTTTGTGCTTTGTCTCGCTCCCAACTCACGTCCGCGTCGTCGTCGCGCGTCGCCTGCGCGCGTTAAGCCCCCATACATACCATAATCAGCCTATAATGTTCCAACTGCTGGGGCACAGGCCTCCTCCAGTGAGGGCCGTAATCCACCACGCGGGCTCAGTGCGGGTTGGTAGAGGTTACCATGTCTTCGAATTTTGGTCGTTTCTAGGACATGGCGGTTCCCTGACGATGTTTTCCGTCAGCGCTTCGTGATCAGTGGTGATGAAATAATTTACACAAAGTAAAGAGCCTGTTAGGGCTCGAACCTACGACCCGGCCGCGGCCGTTACCACTAGGCCACCACTGCTCGCTATGCCCTCGTTTACATCCAAATTCAAAATCCATACTTTCAACGTTTCAACACATCGCTTTTTCCCCGAAACATGCAGTTTCTTGGTAAAGCGTCCAACAATTCGTTCAACTGTTTAGGGGATGTCTGCTAGCATTTACAGTGTTTCGAATCGGCTTATTGTTTAGCCATATATAGGAACAGGCTGGATTGATTGATTTATTCAACTTCGTCTGTGGCTTTTAACGTAATACCTCGACCTCGAAACTAAACAAAGGTGTCATCAATTGTAAAGTTGTATTTCGTTTAACTGAATGGTGGCCTTGTGTATGTATAACTTTTAAAGCCACGCTTTACATTATCAAAATCTATCTGCCTAGCCTTTCCACAACATAGTTGGGGTCAGCTTCCAGTCTAACCGGATGCAGCTGAATGCCACTATTTTAAGTGGAGCGATTGCATAACTGACCTCTACAGCCCAGTTACTGGGTAACACGATACCCCTTAGTACGACTGGTTGTCAGACTTTTGGGGCTTTGAGTACCCGTTATGACTGGAGAGGTATTAACATTCTTCTGCCTGACTGCCGATATGTCTAAGTTTTGAGTTCTGACTCGTCGTGCTAGTGGTCATAAGCGAGACTTCTGAGCGTATGCTTGATCACACAGGACAGGTTCCACTAAAGAGCTAAATTGGGAATTTAACATAATTGAACACATTATTTTTTATTCACGACACGTCTTGTCTTATAATGAGATCTTTTAATATTTGTTACGAACTCAAAAGCCAAATTAAGTGCAATAGAAATCGGCCACGTTTGAATTTTCGCCCTCTTCAAATGCTGCGTCCCGATTTCTATTACATTAAGCGGAAACCGCGCTACTCTGAAGCGCTTCATGAGATTAAATTTCATGTAAAGTGGCTTTCTTAGAATACTTGTGTAAGAAGCAGTACTTGCAGTCCATCAAAATCTACGTTTAATGTAGTTTTTTTTTTTTGTGGTAAGACTTTAAAACAACAGCAACACTTATCAACATCGTGTGTAAATTTACATGATGTTAAATTAGTGTTGCTGTTTCAAAGAGTCTTAAATTAGCGCGAAATATTCAAAGAAAACAAAGCTGGCTCAATTTGAAAATGCTAATAGGTATCGTACGGTCGCCAGGCTTGTCTGGCACGGCTTTACATAATATTAATTTTTGTTACGTTGACAATGTTAGGGAGCTCCGAGCGACAATCGCTGCGATTATTTGGTCGCCGAATATAAAACATTCAGAGTTCAATACTGAAACGCCCACGTGCTACAAAAAGTTGTTAATTATAATTAATTATTATAAAACTCGCTGCGATTAAGTATCGAAGCTATAAAAAGTAGTACGTGGGCGAGCTCCCTTAGGGTGTTTAAGAATAACGAGTGTGGTAAGACACGATAGGGATTGAGAAGTCATGAAGGGGAATGACGTTTCCTCGGTTTTGAACGTGTCACAGAAGGGTCAAAAACTAACGGTGGCGACGGGTGTAGAATATGATGATTCCTTTAGAATGGATTGAACTGCTTTTTGAATGTTATACAAAAGGCAAACTCAGAATGTAAAAGGCATTTCTTGAAGTCTTTCAGTTACATATAAATATATATATTATGCATGTCTAAGGTCAGTGAACGATGGGTGCCGAGAATGCTCTGTATGTATATATATGTAGGTATCTATCAAATGCTTTGCACGACAACCCACCCATTCACAAGAGTCATGTTGCGATGGCTACCTTACACAAGTGCAGCTTCGAAACTCAGAACCGCCCACTCTATAGTCCAGATCTAGCCCCTTGTGATTATAATTTGTTCCCAAACAAGAAAAAGAGCTTCGTGGAAAGAAATTCACCGATGACGAAGAAGTGAAGTCGACTATTTTTACCTATTTTGAGGGCCTTGACAAATATTTTGTTTTTTCGTAGGTATAAACAAATTATTTCAAAGGTCTGAGAAGTGTATTAGGGTTAATGGAGAATATATTAAAAAGGAAAAATTATTTGGTATTTAATTTCACCTCCCTTACTTTTCATTCCGCGATATTTTTGACCTCCCCTCGTATACCTACAAATTTTGTACGGATTAGCAACTATGAGGTTAGGATTATTATCCCCATTCGAGCATTTGACGTCGTAAACTCCTAGCACACAAGAATGTAGCTTAGGATAGAGTAAAGTTTAGCGAATATCTTTATAAACAACCTTTATATTGCGTGCACTAATCCTGCTAGCCAAATGTGACTGACCGGTTGGCGCAGTTGGTACCGACCCTGCCTTCTGAGCCGCTGGTCCCGGGTTCGATCCCTGGACAAGTCAAACATTTGTGTGCATGAACATGTCTGTTTGACCTGCGTCTGGGTGTGTATATGTATATAAGTATGTATATCAGTCATCAGGTTACCGTAGTACAGGCTCTGCCTAGTTCGGGACCTGAAGACCTTGTGTGGATGTTGTCTCATATTATTATTATATATATTATATGGTATTATACCCTCAATATCAATCATTTAAGCGGCCTACAGGGACCATCTTCTTCAGTGTGATGAATTATAGTAATTCGTTCCTATTTACTGGCTATAAGAGTAGGGGAAAACAAAAGAACCGATGGATAGACTGTGTGAAAGATGATATGGCTAAAAGGGAGACAACTAATAGTGAACTATGGAAGAAGACATGCTGCGGGCAACCCCAAATAAATTGGGATTAGAGCAAGAGAATGATAATGATTTCTCCTTTTGATCTCAACGAAAATAGCCTAGAGATCTGTCACCATGCTTATATCTATAAACGTGGGTTTAATACCCCTAAAAATACGTAGGCGTTGCCCTAGCTTGTGTTATGTTGACTCTCATAATTCCGCAGTGATATATTATGGGTAAAAACGATTATTCACAAAGAATAATAGCTGCACTCTTCCGGGGGAATGTTGTTAGATTATAAATATGAGTTTCTGAGTTTTTTGTTTAAAATATGTAGGTATCTATGTTGTTGGCTTTTTAGCATATTTTGTAAATGAAAAGAACATGGAACAAAACGTACCCACCCATGTAGCAAATTGAAATTGGTACCATTAGAAAGGTCTTTGAAAATATATATATTTGTTGTATGGGGGCAACTTTGTAGCTTGCGGGGGAAAAAAGATATTCGACGTTGAAAATGCCGAAAATCCTTAATAAAAGCGACCCATGCACATTCGACGTTTTTGCGATTTTATCCGTTAGGTACTTCGAACTGGACTCGAGGTGGCCCTGCACAAGTCCGAGGCCATGTGTTTTCATGGTCCTCGGAACACGCCACCGTCGGGTTCCCAAATAACGGTAGGAGGGGTTCACATTGGCGTCGAGTCGACGATGAAGTACCTGGGACTCGTCCTCGACAGCCGGTGGAACTTCGTGGAGCATTTTCGACGTTTGGCTCCCAGACTGGAAAGGGCCGGGGCTGCCTTAAAGCGGCTCCTGCCCAATCTGGGGTGGCCAAACGCCTTCTGCCGGAGGCTCTACGCGGGGGTCGTGCGGTCCATGGCCCTTTACGGGGCACCGGTGTGGGCGCGTTCCTTGAGGCGGCGGCCAGCCCGCTGGTTGAACGCGCCCCAAAGGGTCATGGCCACCCGGCTGGTCCGGGGATACCGTACGGTCTCCGGTGAGGCGGCGAGCCTCCTTGCCGGATTACCGCCATGGGATCTGGAGGCAAAAGTCCTCGCGCACATTTGGGAGTGGCGCGAGGAGGCATAACGCCGGGGCGTAGCTCCGCTGCCGCGAGAAATCACGGTACGGCGGACAGAGCTCCGGCGGGATCTCAGGGCGGCATGGAGAGTGCGATTGTCGCAACCCAGCGCTGGGCACGCCACAATTGCGGCGATAAGTCCCCTCTTTGAGGAGTGGCTAGAGAGGCTCCTCACCTTCCGCCTGACGCAGGTCCTTACCGGACACGGTTGTTTCGGGAGGTTCCTGTTCCGGATAAGGCGGGAGGAAACGCCCGGGTGTCACCATTGTGTGGATCGCCCGGAGGACACGGTGGAGCATACGGTGGAGGTCTGCCCGGCTTGGGCAGAGCACCGCCGTGTCCTCGTGGAGGCGATTGGCGGTGGCGATCTCTCGCGTCCGGCCTTGGTCCAGGCCATGGTACGGAGCGAGAGGGCTTGGGAAGCCGTCACCTCCTTCCGCGAAGCAGTAATGTTCGCGAAGGAGGAGGCGGAACGCGTGAGGGAGAGGCATTTGCGCCCTCACGCCCCTAGCCGCCGCAGGAGACGCCCTGGGCGTCGGGAATCGCAGGCCGATTCCCGGCCACCGTAGGCGCGGGCTTGCGAACGGCGAGCAATGGGCAGCTCGCCGTTCGATAAGGACCAGGCCCGGGTCGACGGCGCGTTGTGTTCCACGCGCGCCTCAAAGAGATGTCAGCACCAATGACGGGGTTTGCTAAGACCGATGCCTGCTAGGGTTGCGGAAAAGTCCAAGAGGGTTACCGTAAAAAAAAAAAAAAGGTACTTCGAACTATTATGCGCTAGCGTCGGTATGTCGTAAAAATTGGAGAGAAGCCAGAAAGAACAGAGAAGCCATCGAAGCCTATTATTGCTCCTGCATGACGGGTATGAGAACTCTAGGTGCCTGTGCTCACACTGTTAGCATAATATGGTACTTAGGTGTTGGCAGGCACCTAGATATCTTCATAGGTCCGGCAAGTGCCTGGGATGATTATAATCATTGAGAGTAACAACACAATTTAAAAATGATGTTTGTGCTGGTCTTGTAATAAAACTGCGTTTTTGAAGATTTATGGTTTTTATTTAATATTTTTTCCATACCAAAAACGAATGGTAGGAAGCTAAATCGGTCTCTCTTTAGGCAGAAAAAACAACTGGTTAATTATTTGGTCTACAGAACAGAAAAAGGTGCGATTGCTATAACACTTTGCAATTAAAAATGTAATAAAGAAGTTATCATAACTTCGGTCTCCCATTCATTCATTCATTCGTTCATTTATTTTTGAGTTAGTCAATTAAGCCTCTTCTAAATGACACCTAGTCTAAAATGCTACAAAGGTGGGTACGGGTTCCATACAAAATTACCCATTGTTCTTTCCATTTTGGTCTTTTATTAGCCCAAGGGTTTGCTTTGCTTAGAGGTGGACTGTGGTTTGTGCTTCATTTGCAAGTGGAATTTGTTTACTGTTTTCATTGATTTTATCGATATCATCAGCTAATAAGCGAATCTATCAATCATCATTGGCATATTCATCATTCTTTCGGCCAACGAATTGTCTTAACTGTTCCTACGTTGCCCGCATCCTACTTATCACCGCGATCTTCACTTGGCCTTCCGTCTTCCTCCCTCGCTCAAGTATTTAATTTCATAACCAAAACACTTAAATCGCTTTCTAAATCCATTGTCCCTTTTTCAAATCTAATAAATCCTTCTCATTTGTCAGAACAAGCCTGAAACATAAAAACCACTGGTTTGGAATAGATAACGGCCAGTTCTCGTTGTACGGCCGCAGTTCTTTTTGTTGATTACAGCCATTGAGCCGCACGAGTGATCCTTTCCACTCTGATTGAAAAATGGAAACTAGCTGGTTTTCGTTTTGAGTTGAGAGATAAGCTTTTATGTGAGGAGGTTTTAGTTGTAGGATTGTTAAGCTATTTGTGGTAAAAATACGATTAACTGTAAAGGCTCCTTCGAACCGGCGCGCGACAAGCGGTGCCTTTGTGTCGCGTACGATTTGCGTTACGTGCCTCGCCTGTTTGAACGAGCCTTAATGGAATTAATTTTTGTGAGTGTATGTATGTTGGTAATTTAATATAGCACTTACGCTAGAAAATGCTTGCTTTGGTCTCATATATTTTTTATATGTAATAATGCAAATGAAGGCCACACCTTTTACTCATTAGCGTATTCAAATTAAATGGTGTTATAATCTCGTGCTCCCACGTCATTGACATAGGAATATCATATATTATATATGATACATCGTTTTAAATGTCTATTTACTTGTAAAAAGACGGATATACCGGCAATGATTGATTAATCTAACTAGATAAGCAGTCATGATAGATTAAAACATAAATAGTTAAACATAACGGGACTATCACAAATCAAGCAAGGTCCGCGTGGTGGATTACGGCCCACTCCCTCTCACCAAGAGGAGGCCTGTGTCCCAGCAGTGGGAACATTATAGGCTGATTATGCTTTTAACCTAACTAAAAAAGTCCGTAAAGCTTTAAAAAATGTGTCAGAAAATCCCAGCAACCTTCAAAACGTTTACAAGTAATCGTGCTACATAATAAAACTTAAGTACTTAGTTTTATCTCTCCCTTTCAAGCCCTTTACGGCCGTCGTGATCAACCTTCTGAGATAAGAAAACGTGGATAAGAATAGACTAGATTGAGTCATAGTTTCTGTTGAAAGACTTATCCAGCGTGCATATATCCAGGGTCAAGTAGTTACGCATCATTAAGATGATTGAAAATCGATTGAGTTTTATGAGGACAAGTCTCTTATGGGTAATAAGTTGTATTGGGTTCTGTGGGCATCGACATGAAGGATGTCCACATAGCTGTAAAAGTAGAAGACGTGACCGTGACGTGTATTAAGGGCACATTTGAAAAAAAAATGCGTTTAATAGAAAAGTTTGAAAGAGAAGGCCTCTTTATGACTTTGTGGCTAGGAAGTTGTATTGGGTTCTGTGGGCATCGACATGAAGGATGTCCACATAGCTGTAAAAGTAGAAGACGTGACCGTGACGTGTATTAAGGGCACATTTGAAAAAAAAATGCGTTTAATAGAAAAGTTTGAAAGAGAAGGCCTCTTTATGACTTTGTGGCTAGGGGCGCAAAATGTCTGCCGAAATCGTCACCTTTTTTGCTCAAATGTGGTCGTCGTCTTCTTCAGGACGATTATCAAGCCTGAAAAGCTTGCTGTGTAGTTCCATGCTATCGATATTCGATCCTCGCATTCGTCTTGAGTCCATGGTATTAAGTCAAGAGACGGAATGCCTCGTTGGTCTAGTTATCGCAAGTGCTACTACTGAGAATGAGGTCCTAGATTCGATTCTCAAGTTGAGCAAAGTGTTATTGGGTTTTTCTATCAGAAATTTCTCATTAGCACCCCGGAGTCTGGATTTGTGCTTGGTGGTTTTATGTTATGGGCAGCAGATCTAATAAAATACTTCGATCACTAATCTCTTTGCTCCAAGGGATTAGGGCATTTAGAAAGGCTTCCTAAATCTCTTGTTGACAGAAACGTTCAAGAGCTAATATTAATCTTAATTTCCATCATTTACTAAATGATAAAGACTCCTAATCTAATTACATTTTTAATATAATCTCGTCCCGCTCAAGGCTCTTTTCAGCACACAAATAAGCCATGATGAAAACACTCCTAAGTCTTCTCATTTAGTCGTAATTGCTTCTAATTCGTTCAGTAATTGTAGGCATAATTCGGTAGGTAACTACCGCAGAATAACAGAAGGTTGGGTCCATACAACGAATGAAAACTGGTGCACGCACACATAGATACTTACGGACGGAGATCTCAGGCTGACCAGTAAGCGATTCATACGAATATGAACCTTATTTGTATGAAGTTAATATTCATATGAAACGCTTGATCACATTCGTTTACCTTAAAGGAATATGGACATTTACTTCACACGAATATGGTTCATATTCTATATGGGTGATTGTATGGAGTCAACGAGGGACTCGTGGCTAAATAATAACAACCGCACGGATCGATCGAAGGTTAAGCTACGCTTGCCGCGGTCGGTACGTGGAGGGGTGACCATCCCATACATAACGAAACCCTTCCGTGTCTCGGAAAGCACATAAAGCCGAAGCCCATAAGTCTGACAACCAGTTTTACCAAAGTGTAGTGTTACCCTGGTTACCCAGTAACGGGATTGTGGAGGTCAGATAGGCAGCCGCTCCAAGTAAAATACTGGTATTCAGCTGCATGCGGTTAGACTGGAAGCCGACCCCAACATTGTTGGGAAAAGGCTTGGTACGTTGATGGTATGGAGTCGACCTTCTGTGCTATTCCTTGGGTACATTTTTCCTTGGAGAGAGCTTATGTCACCGGCCTTCGTTGCCTAACAACCAACGCCTGTCTAAGTCGAAAAGAGACCACAGGGACTTTTGTAAGCAGAACCATTTTAAGCAGCAGGTTTTGTATGTGGGTTTACTCGTGTATTAATAATTTGCAGATTATTACTTCCATGAAATTCTATGTATAACTTATACCAGCGCCCGCTACATCATCCTGCGTGTATTTTGTAACTCATATTTTTTTTACAAATAGCTAATGTGTTGCAATGCCTTTTAAAACCTTCTCCGGCGTACACACAACAATTTACCAAAGCTTCATCACAATCAATTTGAGCTTTTTTCGAGTTTTTGCGAGACTAACGAACGGCAATTGATTTTTATATACGAGGGGCGTTCAATGTATTCTCGGTATCGGCATAAAAAAAACTTATTATTTTGATGTTTCAATGTAATCCCCCATTACCTCTACATCTCGAAATTAAGTTTTCAATACCGTGTAGAAAATAACCCTTTCTCTGAAAAACGCGCATTCATTGCCGCCTTGAGCTCTTCATCGTTGGAAAATCGCTTACAACGGAGGTCTTTTTTCAAATTAGGGAACAAATAATAATCACTTGGGGCTAGGTCCGAGCTATAGGGTGGGTGGTTATTTTCTTCGAAACCACAATCTCGCACAGCAGCCTTGGAAACACGCGCCGTGCGGACCGGGGCGGGCGTTGTCGTGAAGAAGCAACACACCGGTGGTGATCAGTTTACGGTCTTTTTTCTTTAATTGCTTTCCGTTTATTGCGTAAAGTGGATACGTAGGATGCTGTGCCATGATTTTTCCGGCAGACGGAACGACTTTGAATTTCTTAGGGGGCGCAGTAGGTACTCTTCTTGTGCCACTACATGGGCTCTTGCTTTCTTTCAGGGTCATAATGATGAACCTACGATTTGTCTCCAGTAACAATACGATCGAAAATACTTGATGGATCTTCACCACAGAGCTCATAACTATCTACACCACTCGATTTGCACTTTTTTGAGGCGCCGTTGAGCATTCGCAGCACCCCGTCTTGTACTGACTTTAGAAAGTTAAAGAAGGTCATAAAGAATAGTGTGTACGCGGTACCAACGGAGAGGTGGGACATCTTTGCTATCATTTTCATCTGCAATCGGGCATCCTCCAGTATAAGCTTCTCAACTTTTTTCTCTTTTCTTCCGTAGAGGGAGTAACCGGGCCGCCCGAGCGAGTGTCGTCTTCAATACTCTCTCTCTCTGCCCTTTTTAAATTCACTTGACCACTTTTGAACCGTAGATAACGAAGGTGCAGAAGTCTTGGTAAACAGCCGCCATCTCTTCGTGAGTGGTTTTTATTACTTTTTCCTTGTTTGGTAAGGAATTTAATAACAGCGCGTTGCTCGATTTTCTACAACACTGACACGTTAGCCATATAAGCTGTCGTTGACTAAGGATATATAGCAAGCTAATGATCACAACTGCATGAAATTTTACCTTTATATCCTTAGATAATGTCATTTATTAAATAATTAGTCAAATTACCCACATCGCTAATAAATCACCCTCATACCGAGAATACATTGAACGCCCCTCGTATAAAGATGTCCAGAATGGAAAGTATCCTATGTCCTTCTCCAGGTCCGAGGCTCTTTATTTGTCAAATTTCATAACGATCAGTTCAGTGGTTTAGGTGTGATAAGGTAATAAACAGACAGACAGAGTTACTTTCGCGTTTATGATATTAAATATGGATTGCTTATCTTTGTTGAATACTGACGGCTCCGCAATTACTGTGACAATTACAACCGGTTTCTGAAAAGCTAATCGTTGTTACTGCGAACAAAGGCTGTACTGTACTTGTACTGTTAGACAAGTGATTTGATTTGATTTCAGTCGACCAATCACAGCAGTTTACACTTAGGTAGGTATACTAGTTTATCAGTCTTTGCATTGAATTTGGTCAGTTTACAAATGTTCGAAAACTCGTGTCGCCAGCAAAATTGTATTACGTCACTGGCCAATAGACATTGCAATTCCTCGTGTTCGACATGCAATATCCAAAATTCGACACGTGGCAATATGGAACATCGAAATTTGATTCGGTAGATTTCAACATTTCAGGATAACCCAACATGAACTACTTTGTGTTCCAATTCCAAAATGAAATATAGTATTGCTGGGGAGTTTTTACGCCAATTCTTCCAGGATATTATACTAGGAACTGGTGAAGGCTGGAGTTATTTAGAGACTATCTTTTGTAACTCTTGACGTTTAAAAACTGCTGATTCTCGGCAATTCTCATGTTAGAGTCTAGCACTATAGAATTTTAAAAGTTGTCGAGTAGCTTTTGACGTTGGAATGTACAGATAGTCTTTGATAGTTTTTAACATTCACAAAAGCACAGATTTTCAGCCTTATAGACCACACACCTTCCGCAGCAGGTCCTATCGCCCAAATTCTAGAAAATCTATTTACTATCTCTTTGACTCATACTTTACTATTATTGGCATTTTAATTAAATCAGGATTACTGTTGACTCACCTACATCCTTGATCTTATGTATTACATTCTCGATGTAGCTAACAGATCTAGTAGCCTTAAGTTCATGGTAAAAAGGCTGAATGCCCTTTTTAATAAGGTTCTAGCTGTTATCTATCATCTAGCACGTTAATTTGGACTTAGCTTGGGTAGGTGACGGTTAAGTAAAATGGTTTTAGGAATCCTTCTACCGCATGTTCAGTTCAGAGATAGGATTTTGAATGCTGTCATTAAATTTAGAGACCATTCTAATCAACGTATTGACTAACGCGTCATAGATAAGAATAAGAATCCCTTAGGACAAGGACTTCTTGACAATTGTGAAGTACGTAAGTAAATAGGTGAATTCGAGTTCACCGCAATGCTTTTTAAATATGGTCATTTTGTGTTTCGGGAAGGATTGAACGAAGAAAGAACAATACAATTGATCAGGATACAGGTTGGAGCCGATAAAAAAAGCTAAAGAAGTAACAAAGCCATTCCACAAATTAAATAAACCTTGATTAGAGAAAGTCCACAGAATAAACCTCGCAGTAAGGCAACAATGTTATTTCACTGCTGCAAAACAATTTTCTCTTATCCCGTTGAGTATAAAAATTGTGTTATATTGTTATTTGTACCGCAAGCCGCTCTAATTCATTTCTTTGTAATATTGTGGGCTGCAATAAAAGCCGTTTTTCTAGGGAACACGTGGACTCTGAAATACGGTAATGATTATTTGTTCTACATTTCTTGGCTAAGGTTGCAAACTCAATCCATGGGTTAGTTAAGTGGCAAGCTTCACCCAAAATAAGTGGTTCGGCGCTGGGATAAGACCGTACGAATCAAATTCTTGGCTAACACATACATAAAGTCACGCCTTCCCATGGGGGTAGGAAGAAAATACAGAACGCCACCTGCTACGATCCTTACATACTCCTTTATTTTATCAATGCCGACAACATTGTGTTCTGCGCCATTTTATTAGGGCAGAATAAAATTGCGCCGGATTTGTTTCGTACGGTCTTATCCTAGCGCCGAACTTACCCTAATAAAGTATATGAATTGAAATATCAATTTAAAGTGTTAAAAATATATCAGGATTGATTATTAATTCAGCACTCCATCTGAGAGTTAATCGAAAGAGGTTTAATGCATTCTACATTTGCCTCTGCAAGTAAACTTTAAAGCAACAAAATGATTCAATTTAAAAACCCCATCTCCTCGTTCCCTCAAGAAAAACCTAGATGTAGTAACTTAATATGTGCTGGGGAGATGTAGCGGAGCGTTAAGCCCCTCCCGCATCCTTATTCTGTGGTTTACACTCCGATGACGTAGGTCGATGACATTGCGCAGGGCTGGATGATGTACTTTCTATTTGTTTGAAGGCAGGGATTGTGGTGTTCGTCGTTATACGAGAATTTATGTTTTAGGGACAGATAGCAACGTGCATGGGCTGTGATTACAAGTGACGTATTTGGAGAGATATTGGCATTATGGTTTGATGTTCGACCATTTTATTGATGTGACTTATATTCTAGGGAATGTTGTAGGTCTGTGAGATGTATACAGCAGTGCTTGTTTTTTTATAATGATAAAGCATGGAATATAACCCAGGGCTGTTTGCCATCTGTTTATGTATTCGTCATCCGAAATAAAGTCATCTCTAAATTTATTTCTACGTCTTTTAGCAAAGGCTTGTGAAGCTCGTATATTTCAATAGTAGGTATCTTTCTTGATAAGCGTAATATTAACATATTTGTCTTATAAAAACTAAACATTTGACATTGATTGTCATTCATTGACCTTGGTACGGTTGGTACGCTTAAAAACTCAAGTCGCTGATAAGGTACTAATTCTAATGCGCAATAAAATAAGGAACTTATAGCTAAAACATAGTGCATTGTCACATTACGTATTTAAAAACTGCTTCGTTGGAATAGTGGTCGCAAGCGCTTACTGCTGATCATGAGGTCCTGGGTTCGATTCCCGAGTGTAGCAGCCCGGAGTCTGGATTAGTGTCCCGTTGATAGCAATAGGCTCGCTCCCTATTACATGGGATTTAAATATAACTGGCGAAATCTGGGTGTGAATGTGAACTCTAGATGCACTTCTGTCCAACCCTTCTGGGAATATAGGCGTGATGTTATGTTTATGTAAAGTGTTTAAAAACTTATCACCATGAACCTGTAAACTTCCACGAATGAATATACTCACATAACATCTTTGGCAGAGAGATTCGGAGATTCTCATTCTTTCGTATCGGTATCTATGAACTATTTGAGATGGGCTCAAATCGTGGAAAGATTTTACTCAGTCAGGAATTTCTGCACCCCCAGTTTAGATGCTTGCAGTTTGTTAATACCAACTGACAATATCCTCACAGAACACGTTAATTTCTGCTAGATTTAAAAACTGCGCAAATACAACATTGTTATACAAATAGTTTGATGCCAAGATAAGCTATCGTAGCAATCGGTTTGATAGTAAAATACACTTTTTTTATCACTTATGCGTCAGAGCTCACCTATTTATTTGCAAACATTAAAATGCTTGTATATCCATTGGTACGCGACGAGGCACAAAGGGGAATCGTTCTATAGGTTTCGTTATGACCATTCCATTATGAGTGAAGAATATCCAAAGAAACATTATTCAATCAATCAAACTGCCTATCCTTTTCCCAACTATGTTTGGGTCAGCTTCTAGTCTAACCGGATGCAGCATAATACCAGTATTTTACATGGAGCGACTGCCTATCTGACCTCCACAGCCCAGTTACTAGGTAACACGATACCCCTTGGTAAGACTGGAGCTCCTGACTACCTACCTGTAACGACTGTCAAACATCTACGAATGACAGCCTGCTTTTTGTGTCACGAAGGGGTGTCAATATGTACCGGATGGACACGTATACACGAACCGAATGCAGCAAGCGTGCTTTACTTAGTTATTATTTAGCCACGAGCCCCTACAAAGAAAAAAAAATTATTATTTTCAGTTATAATTCCAATAACCAATTAATAATTAAAAAATATTATTATTTTCAGTTATAATTCCAATAACCAATTAATAATTAACCCTGGTAGGTTGACAAAAATCAGGATTAACAAAAAACTGGCTTTATTAGATTTAAATTGGACTCTTTTGATTTTAATAATAATTTTAACGCTTTTAATTTGGTATTGTATTTTTAGATGTAAAGCATAAGAAAAAACACTATTATTCTAGTTTTTAATCACTTTTACCAGAAATTATGTAACAGAAAATCAACGATATTAGGTTGATTTCCACAAAAAAATGTTTAACCCGCTTTTATTAACTTCACTTGTAAGTTGTAACTAACAAACAATGGATTTAAAATCTTAGAAGTCCATTTTAACGTACTTTAATTCTGCCGCGCTAATTAGAAGTGCAGTAAGGAGGTTTTTCGTATAATCTCCTCACTGCACTTCTAATTAGCGCGGCAGTATTGTCGTATCGAAATGAAACCTTGTATGTATATGTAGTTCAGATGACAAATCTACAATTTGGTTTCTTGGAGCTGATCTGATGATGGAGCCAGGAGATAGATAATGGAACTCTTCAGTGGCTACTAGTAAACCCCATCGAGTTTGGGTTCATATGATTCGTTTTGACGAGTCAAATAGATTGGGTTTGGGCAACGAGGGTCTGATGATGGAGCCAGGAGGTGAATAGTGGAACTCTTCAAGTGGCGCATTAGTCATAACTTTGTTGACTTCAGACTTATTAACTAAATGAAGAATATACTCGACTAAAAGTAAAAAATAATACTAAGTAGTTTAAAAAAAACTAAAAAAACATGCTTTTATCACACACTAAAACGGAAAACCGACCACGCGGCACAGTGGTGCAGGTAGTACGGGCATGCGGAAAATATTATTTTTAAATGAAAAGACGTTGCGTTTCTTCATAATACTTTATTAAAATGATATAATGGATGTACCAGTTTACAAAGAGAAAGATATAACACGTATTTTTTTTTTATTAACATGAAAATATTCATCAAATTTTTTCACATGAATTTCATATAATTAAATCAGCATTTTTAAATAAATAAAAATGAATAAACTAAATATTAAATAGAGAAGACATTGATTGAGAGATGGGTGCTATCCACTAATAAAGCTTTGGCATCATCGTGAAGAGGATAGTATTTTTTATTCGGTACTGCACGTAAACTGTTGATAAGGGGATCTGAGGTAGCTAAGAGCATATTCATAACATCTTCATTACATGATAGACGAGAACATTTTCTTGAATGACCTAACCTATAATTGCGGTAATCTTTATTTCGCGCTTCTTGAGCTTCCTCAGATAACATCCCAATAGGTAAGGCAGCAACACTTATTATTTCTTTGCCATGCAGCAAGATTTTATGCACAGTATTTGGCATATTATACCAGCTGTACAGGCTTACGTATAGTTCAGCAGTCTCGTAACAATAACTACCAAACTTATCCGAATCAACTAATGCACTAGAATTAATTGTTTGCAATATTATACCAAACCGATGAATAAGTTCTTTATCGACTCTTGTGACTTCAGCTACAATGTCTGCATTATTGAAAAATCTTCTAGACGTATTTCCATCGTTAGATGTTCCCATTCCTTGCTTTACAAAATCCACTTTTAGACCTAAACGTTGAAACAGCTCACTTTGGATTCTTTTCTTCTCTTCATCTTTTTGTTGTTTGGTAGTTGCGTTCGTTCTCCAACTGGTAAATGACATATTGTACGCAATATGTAATATGCATTCCATAAATTTAATCCGTGCGTGAAGCGGGGATAAACCGACCTTGAGAGCCTCCGTATCCACAGTTTTATTTCGCACTTGGTCAAGGTTATTCATTTCTGATGGCTTTGACTTGCATATAAAACACACTGCACATGATGATGTGTCCGTAACTGTCTGCGCTATTTTGCCATCTATCATTGTGAACACAAGTTTATGGTAGACTTTGTAAGTCTTTTCCTTTAAACTAATAACAGTTTCATTTAAGTTTGCTATTTCAGACTCCATTCTAGCAATTTAATTTTTCGTAGATTCTGTAGTTTCTTTTTGAAATTGGAATTGTACCGGGCGACAACACCTTGTAGAAGAAGGAGTTGCATTTGTCCAATACACAACAGATTTATTTTCCTTTTCATACAGACGCAGTGGAACTAATGATGTCAAAAACATATATGAATCTGACACATTTTCGTCGATAAAAGACTGTTTGTACTCAGCATGACCTGATGATCCGTCACATCCCCACTTGTGTAAAAACGTTGAATTTACACTAATCTGTGTAAGGTCGTCTTCAGACATTACTTCAAATAATCTTCTGGTTGTGTGATCCAGTAATGACTGCAAACTTACACAAGCGTAGCTTTCCGTTACATCAATATCCGTGGGGTAGCATTGCCTTTTTACTTCAAGTACTTTATGATAATCGGGAAAAATATCACAACCAATACTTTTTGCTGCATTTCTCAGTACTTGATATTGATGTTTCGAAAGTGATGCATCAAGTAATAATGCCAACGCTTTTTCTGGAGTAAACTTGATAGTATCCGATGATCCTTCTTGTACGAGTACCTTAGAGGCAGCTTTCTTAATCATTTCTTCAGGAACGCTTTCACACAATCTTTTAACTTTATATCGCTTTGTTCGATCGCAACATTCATCAAATGATTTTTCTGGTCGTCCTCTATGAGAGCGTTTTGATGGCCCTGGAACATTACTGTCACAATTCACCACATCAGTCTGCACCGAAGATGTCTCAACGGTAAAAATATTTTTCAGCCACTGTTCATTTTTTGCCATAAAAGCATTTTTATTTCTCGCTGCAGTTTGCCACTTTTTTGTAAATACGGGTAGAAAATTACGGCTTAACTTTTCATAAACTTGATTCCAAACACTTTCTGTAAGCTGTGGATACATAAGTTTTAAATTTTCGAGGCATTTATGTATCTCACGATTACTTGATATTATGATTTCCACTAAATCGGCATAGACAATAGTAAAGCTATCCATCACTATAATAACACTGTTATCGTAAGAGAAAATAATTGTAAGTGAAGTTAAAACTACCATTCAATGCTATTTATACTTACACGATATGATAAAATGTTAATTACCCTCATTAGAAACACTTATTAATATAATGCACTTTTTCTTAATTACAGAGCGTCATTAGTTAAGGACCTGGTATTTCCAAGATCGCAGGTTATCGCAGCCAAAACTAATGTATTCTTAATCTATAGGGTCTAATTAATCTCCGAAAGTATATTATTACGTATCGGTCGATAACGGAGATTAGTTATGATCTCATGATTGAAAACAAAAGGTTCCAAATGACCTTCTTCACTAAAAATGTAATAGTAAGTAATTATTCATTATATTATAACATTATGTTTACTATTTTATTAGTACACACAATAAACTTATGACTAAACTAAAAATGAAAGTTGATAATTATAGTATTTTGGTTCTATTCATACTTGAAATAACAATATTTTTTGCACGAAATTTGTAAATTCTCGATCACCCTACTTTGGCATCATATAATTAAATACTGTATAATTATTTATCCGTATTAATTTTAGGACTTGTTTCTACTAACATTCTAGTATGTGTGTACCAAATTGTAGACATTTTAAACAAGGTTGAAACAAAGGACTTTTTTCCGCCCTTGTACCAATGTGCGCGGTAATAAACGCCGACCTCATCTAGCTTTTAAAGTATGATTGACGTGTAAAAGTGTTTGTACAAACCTACTAAAATCATTTATCATTTAACCGTTAGGAACGAAGAAGACCCTGTTTGGCGGAAATACCGAACTAATTCCTTGAAACTAATGCAAGGACAAAGCGTAATTGGAACCCCAGAAATAAAAACTCCACACCTTAGCAGCGCCGCAGGAAACACCTGGAGCTACCTAATAAAAAAACAAAATTATTTCTCCATTGCCTTGTGCAGTAATAAGACTTCGTTTGTAAGCTTTTTTTTTCATCTTTCACTTCCATTACGATGGCGACGTAGTTTTTAGTCCGACACCCCCGGTAATTTCAATTGAAATATTTCTAATAGAAAAGTGCTGCGGACTTAATTTTATCTTTGGTTTTGCAGAATAAGAATTGAGTTAAAGTAATGTTTGATTTGTGAATGATTTAGCATCGTCCTCCTGTCCTTATCTCAAGTTATTTGGAGTTGGCAACAGCAAGTCTTCTTCCAAACATATCTATGAGCTCTGTGTTAACTTACCATTCAATCCATATTATCTTTTACACAATTGATCTATCGTAACTTTGGTTTCCCCTACTCTTATAGCCAAAACTCAAAAATTTCCTCACATGTCCGTCATTGCTACTGACGACACGTTACTACTAACGATTCGTACCATTGACACAAAATAATCCAGCATTGCAAATTGTGAATTCTTGATGCATGAACCAAATTTTGCAGGGAACTGATGTTAACAACATCCATGTTTTCCGATATTGGCCAGTTTAAGAGATAATTATCTTTAACGATACCAGCAGGCCGCACGCCAGTAGTTTAATTCATAAATTCTACAGCATTGACGAAATTGTTTTTAAAGTTTTGTAAGTTTTGTAAATAAGGCATTACTTTATGTATCTTTATCTATCTATCGTTTCTTATAAACACCTTAATAAGAAACAGAAACTCCGAACCGAATCTAAGTACATATAAGTATCTGAAGTATCCCTAACAAGGCCCAATTCTCATTTCCGTCCAGTAATCTCGTGAGCACCCAAACAAGTCCCATTTCGTCGTACTTGGCGACTGTATGCGTTGGACCGTGCCGTCTGTCTGGTTCAATTACCGACACGTTTGAACGAACCTTTTGAGGACTGACTTTGTCAGTCTGAATCTGGAGTTCTGGAGAGACTATAATTTGTAAAGTATTAATAAATTTCGCACTTGTGATCCCTTTGTTTCTTAAGCTGGAGTTATGTGATATTTAGGCCCACTTTGCACCACACCACGCTTAACGCTAAACGAGTTTAAAATTAAAACATCGTTCTCTTCTGTCACCATCATCATCATCATCTGCCCATAGTTTGAACATGTTAGAAACATAATAATGTTTGAAATATTCTTAGCGCTAAACGCATTAAGAGATTTGTAGTGCAAGTGTCCTTAATTCGAGGAACCGCGTTACAATCTTATATGGATGAAAGAATCTTATGAAAGAGCTTGTTTGAAGAAGTTCTAACTAAATTCGAGGTTCTCAAAATAAATGTAGAACTATTTACTGCCTAGGAGCAAATCCGTGTTTATTTATTTATTTCTGTATGCAGGTGAAATTATACGCACGTACGACATTATTTCATCTTTGTACACACGGCTACACATCAAGCTATACAAAACCAGTTTACGCTGGTCTCGCATCGTACGGAAATCCTATACAATGTGAGATCAGCTTATACTGGACATGTATAGCTAGATGTGTAGCCGTGTGTACGTGGGTTCCGCATCGCCAAATCTCTTGGTGTTGCGGTATTGTAGGTTATCATCACCGGTGATATCTAGCGACTCCAAGTGTTCATTTACCAATCCTTAACATACACAAAATTAACTCTGTATTATTTTCTTTTACACTAACGTTGAATTCGGTTGCGTTATACCAAACGACCGTAGGTAAGCGTTAGACCGTACTGTCTGGCTGTTTCAAATAGCATCGGACCGACTCTCGAGGCGTTTCGAGAGGTTTGTTACACTGTACTTATATTTTTTATTATATTTACCTAGTCTTCCTTCCCTGAGGAGGTAGTGTAGTTGGACGTATTATTACTCCACGCGTATTTTTAGATTGAAGTCCCAAGTTTCGGAAAATCTGTTCGGAACTATTTCGTGTGTTGTTTTCGTCTGTTCTCGACGGCCTATTTATTTTATATCTTGGGGAGCTTGAGATTATGCATTCTTCTCTTATTTTTCTAAGGATAAGTCTATGAAATTAAGATTGCAGTTCCATTTTCTTTGCTCAAGCTACCTAGAATGATTTAAAAAAGAATAAGTTTTTGAGAAAATACTTCAAGGCGGATAGCGACACTATGAAAAACAGTCTGACGGAGTCGGGAGCTTGGTGTCAGAGCAAACAAATATGGCATTTTAAGTAATTGTAAAATAAAGTTAGTTTATAGGAGCATGAGGAACAGGGTGTAAAATTCGCTCATACCTCCATAGAAAAGGGAGGATCATCCGACCAGACGGGTGTCGTGTCTGGTGGGCAACTGCCCAATGATTGATCTCGGGAAGTTGTATCTTGCCGCGCGGTAAACTCTGCTTGCGCGATGCAGGATTTTGCGTGACGTCAGGAAGATGCGTAGTTCGTGTGTGGCGATGTAGATCCGCCACAAGTTTAATGTCGGCCAATGAACCAAAAAAATATTACTCTAACTTATTACACTGATCGACAATCTTGTGTGAAAAGGTTAAACCTCTACGAAAGGTTTTTGTCAAAGAAACTCACATTTCTCTGTGTTATATTGTTGCCGGCACGTAACTTGGCAAGGTTTTGGCGTCGCGGTAGAAGTTTGCGCATGTCCAATTACTGCATCAATTTTTTTTTTCGCTTTATTGCTTGTCATCATTCTGTGGTTATTTCTAAATTTATTTTTAAACATGTCTGTTTAGAATAAAATTAAAGAAAGGAAAAACGCATCTAACGAATCTTGCAGGTTACCTTTAGCTGATATTTATCTTAAAACTTAAAAAAAACACCTTCTTTCTTTAGCCATCTTTCACTCGAACTGAAACGTCTTAACACAAAGTGAATCAAATGTGAAAAATTAATTTATTTAGTAAACCGATACAACGAGCTTGGATTTCGGCTCTCGGCTACTTTCACACGACTACCGAATGATCGAAAAATTAAATCAATTGATCATATGAACGTTCACTCAAAATATTGTCGATGTCGTCTGTCGTGTGAACGTAGAATTAAATAAAAATGAACATTCACTCAAGCGAAGAGGTTATAAATAAGTTATTATTTCGGTGAGGTTATATCAGCTTAATAAAACCTTACCTTTTATTTAGGTTCTCGGAACTGAAGGAACCAACATACCTACCCTAAGCGGTAAGTAGTAGGCTTAACTCATGCATGACCGCTACATATTAAACTCAATTGACTCGCGTGGGATGATAAAGTATTAGTACGTTTGACATTCATATGCTCTTATCTCTACGCTACAATGTTTTGATAGTAAATATGCCGTACAATAATGGCTGGGTGGGTATTAAGCCGGCGCCAGCCGGACATATTATATGTACATATCTTCAAAGATTTGAAGACTGCAGGACGGGATGGTGAAGCGAGAAATATCATCTGCCTAGCCTTTTCTGTCGGCTTCTAGTCTAACTGGATGCAGCTGAATACCAGTATTTTACATGGAGCGACTGCCTATCTGACCTCCACAACCCAGTTACAGGGTAAAATGATACCCTTTGGTAAGACTGGTTGTCAGACTTCAGACCCGTAACGACTGTCAAAGATCCACGAATAATAGCCAGGACCAACGGCTTTCCGTGCTTTCCAAGGCACGGAGGGGTCTTGGTATGTAAAGATGGTCACCCATCCACGGACCAACCGCGGCAAGCGTAACTTAACCTGATCGATCGATCCCTGCGACTGCTTACATTACTTAGCCACAAGCCCCAAGGTGAGGTGAGAAACACACGCACTCAAATACGTTGTGTCAGTTAATACATGTAACATATTATTATCATCACGCCTGTAGTTCCTGAAGAGTTAGACAGAGGTGTACCTACCTATAGTACACACACATTTCGCCAGTTACGTTTAAGTCTCTTGTGATAGGGGACGAGTCTATTGGCATCATACGGGCACAAATCTAGACTCCGGGCTGCTCCTGAGAAATTCCTGATAGAAAAAACTAATAACACTTTGTTCAGACCTTGGACCTCATGCTCAGTAGTAGCGCTTACGGGTCTCTATAGCAACGAGGCAGGCAAAGAATCTTGCAAATAAATAAAGAAGTAACGGAACCGGACATTAAATATATACGTGATACTAATATCTATGTCTGGCTCAAATAGGAGGTCTGGGTTTAGTAACTACCTCTCATTGTCTTTCAAACCAATAGGCTCAGGATTCGATTAGACCGGCAGTTTGTCACATCTGGTCAATTAAATGTGATTTGTGTGTGGAAATACATACAAGGTGCGAGTATATACGATTGTGGACCGCGTTAGAACATGTGGAATATTTGTTGCATTGAGCTTCAATAATTCAGATTTGGGAGGAATATTCAAGGCATTACATAATTTAAAATGTGTTTCAGTCCTAAAAGAAGAAGCAACTAAGTACCCAAAACATGGTTTGCGACGTAATGACAAAGGTCTTAATTAAAATTATGAATCTAAGGGTCGAAGAATGAAAAATCTGAAGACCTAAATCAAATTCAGTACCTCCGCCATCCTCCACTAGACAAATGGAGGTCCATAAACACAGAAACCCAACAAACAGACAATATAGGTATATCTAAGTGATTAATTAGACGGCTCAAAAGGGTAAACAACTTTGAACCACATCAATTTATTGAAACTAACCCCAGTTTCAGGGGATCGCCTCCCCAGTGGTTTATAGACACCATTAATTTTCATTGATAAAACCGAATTCGAATGAAATGCTACTTTCAATTTGTGGTTGTGAGATTCATTTGATTGGGTAGGCTTTTATTTTGGTGGAACTGAGAACAAAGATTATTTATTAGCAGGCGTAAATCCTATCCAAGGCCCGCTGGCACAAATCACTGAATACGTTTAGCACTAAACTAAAAACATAATTCTGTCTCTGTCAGCTTCAAATGATTGACAGAAACAGATCGATGTTGTAAATTCGCTTAGCGCTTACCGTATTTAGTGATTTGTGGTGCAAGTGGGCCTAAATTTCCATAGTTTTAAGATGGCAGTTACATCGTATTGACATTTTGGGAGCCATGGACACAATAGAATGATCACCATCTGCCTAGCCTTCCTATAGTCCCAACTATGTTGAGATCGGCTTTCCGGATGCAGCTGAATTTTATCCTATAGCTATAGCCTATCTGTTCTCGACAACCCAGTAACAGGGTAACACGTTACCCCTTGGTAACACATAGACACAATATAATGATACAGAAGTTTTGTACGATAGCCACAAGGTGACAAGATTTCTCGGCCAAAAAGACTCAAGTCATCATCATTATTATACACTGTACCACAGCCTTGTATTGAGGTTAGGAATGTGAGATGTTTCACATACTGCTGTTGAATGATACCATTCGCCTCGGTTCTGTGACAAATAGTATCCGAGTCCCACCACAGATTTTAAAATATTGTCGGCCGTAGTATATATGTATAGTTTAACTCTGTACTACGCTAGGCCAGCTCGAGGTCACAGTGTTAACAAAGCTTACAGCGACTAGACCCAACCCCCGCCATAACCAATTTGACCAACCAATCAAGGAAGGAAGTACCAAATATTTTTTGTCCAGGCAAAAGGTTAAAACATGTGTTTCTTTTATTTAAAAAAAAAAACGATTTTTATTTGATCTATTTAATACAAAATTCTTTTGCACGAATTGACCATGGACGAAAAAAATTAAAAGTGATCATGCGTCGACTTTGTACACGTACCTTTACAAATATGTAGACAAAATAAACTTGTTATCTGACCTGTTTTGCCCACAACACCTTTACAATCAACCCCTTGTTTGTTTTTCTATTGGCATCTACATAATTCAGTTACCTCCCGTTTCGCTAATGAGGGAACTTGAGTAGGATGTTTTTCATATGATCAGTTGAGCGAGAAAACGTGTAGTGTTTACTGATTAGTGAAGGTTGTTTGTTTGTATGTGATAGAAGGAAATTGTATTGACCATATCATCAATACTGCTTTGAATCTTCACCCATGTAAGATTTCGTAGTAGGCAGACTAATAGGTCATCTTGCTGCTCATATCACAATATGTATATATGGGGGGCGGCGTAGGAAATATTTTTCTTATATTTATATCTTTTCATCTCTTCAGTCATTCTCTCATTGTGCACTTCGTTCCTAGCCATATAATATGAGACAACATCCACACAAGGTCTTCAGGTCCCGAACTAGGCAGAGCCTGTACTACGGTAACCTGATGACTGATATACATACTTATATACATATACACACCCAGACGCAGGTCAAACAGACATGTTCATGCACACAAATGTTTGACTTGTCCGACTTGTTGCTCAGAAGCTAGGATCGCTACCAACTGCGTCAACCGGTCAGTCATATCAGTTTCACACAATCCATATTTTCTTTGGTTTGTCATAAATACTAAAAACAATTTCTAGGTCTCACAAATACTCTTCAAGAAATAGAATTTATTGTGTTTCTGTTACATACTACAAAGACTGAGGATATTTTTCTATTGTATTATCATTATATGGGTCCTATACTTTTACTACTTAATTAACGTCAAGAAAGTTGAGATATAAAAGCCATTAACCGCTAGATTCTTTAGCTAATATCAAAGAAGACATGCCATGAGGTGACTCGCTCGTTCCAACAAAATACCAAGTCACCTTTGACTAAATTTACCCGTAGGTTCGCGTGACTTCGAAGAGTTTGGGTCAGTTATTTCTGTTAGAAATTGTATGGACTTGATTAAAATATAGACTACGGTCATTTCGTGCCTAGTTTTATTTAGAAAAATTGGGGACGAAGATTTATTGTAATGGTTCTATGCAGATTTAGGTATTAATGAAATTGTATGCGGTGCTGGCACGATGTTCGGAATATGTTGGCTGAAATTCTTTGTGTAAAATAATTACAATTTTATTGAGCTTGATAAACGAAAGCTCAATAAAATTTTAATTATTTCATATCAGGTTAATTAATTTTGATCTTTTAATGACGATATACTGTGTAGTCTGTGAGACGATAACTCACGCCGTGAAAATGACCAGCTTTCTACAACTTCAATAAAGCTATGATCATGATTTTTTTACTTATCAATATTTTATTACCTTATGAGCTCAACTGTCACTAATGAGACACAATTACTTTTCTATTGTTACCGAATTTAATAAGTTCGAGCGACAGATGCGGGTCAGCATTTATATTACTATATTTAACACAACTACATATATTTATCTATACAAATAAATACAAAAACAAAAGGACACTTAGGCGACGAAGTACCTACTCGTCCGCATCGCTGTCGTCCAGAAACGTACCCAGAAGACTGGCAGCATTCCCACGTTGAATAGCAATGCTAATATTTTGGCCAAAGAATGACCCAGCCCTCTGGTCACGTGAAGTATGGACCAGTCGCTAGTCGGCGAGAAATGTCTGGATTATGTTCATTATATATTTCTTTAATATCATTCACTCAATCAATCATATGAGATTGTTTGTCATAGACATAGATGACAAATAAGATTATCAAAGTTTTATTGAAAAATTCCCAGTAACATTTTGCAAAAGTCTGGCTTCTACACTATCACCAAAGTAAGACGCTACCTTACTGAAATAAATGGCTCCTAAGTGTTTCCGCCACTTTATTTCCATATCAGTTCTCCCAAGAGCTATCTTGTAAAAATATGCGGAAAAACGCGCCTGCAAGGAGTATCTAACTAATAATGTTGATAAATGATAACATTAATATCCTTCGGAGTAACTGCGAGAAAACTATGAAGGAGGCAAGTGGAGTGAAATATTTCTTTACCGCGACATGGAGTAAGAATAAATGGGATGCTAATGGGCAAGTTAACGGTGTCAGTCAAGTTTGCAGAACACGGCCTATGACAGTTGTAATTCTGCACAGTCAATGTGAATACTATACTACTGAATACTCTTTAAAGACCATTATCGATGGAATATATCGTTACAGCGTGGGTGATCGTCTAAGGCTCGTATCTTAATTCGTGGTCTATTAAGACAGACCAAATGGAATCCCCGCAAAATGGGAGCCTATTAGTACTCCATGTTTATTACTCCTTTTTGCAAATTTTCATAGACACGTAAGTCCTACTCAGAACACGTTATAAATCGTGGTATTAGCCAGAGCTTATGGGAGTTAGAAACGACCATTTCGCTTTTATACGAAGTCATATTTTTACGACTGTCTCGTTGGTTGGTCTAGTGGTCGCAAGCGCTACTGCTAAGCATGAGGTCCTGGGTTCCACTCTCGGGTCGGGCAAAGTGTTATTGGGGTTTTCCACCTGAAATTTCCAGTAGGTGCCCGGAGTCTGGCTGTGTGCCCGGTTGATGGCTATAGGCTCGCCCCCTATTTATAACATGGGACTTAAATGCATTAGCCAAAAATGTAGGTGTACTATAGGTACACCACTGCGTAACCCTTCAGGATATACAGGCGTGATGTTATATATGTAATATTTTTGATCAAAATGATTGCTTTTGCTAAGCTTATGTAGCTGTGGACGGAGCACATAGCTTGCAATAGACGTGGTGAAGATGGCGGAAATCAGTTGGATCCTGGCAGAGCGCGACTGGTCGATTCCTATAGGAAGGCCCATATTCAGCAGTAGACGACTTTCAACTGAAATTATGATGCAACAACATTGCAAGTTACACCGTCAAACTAATCAATAACCGACAAAGTTAACGATACCTTATCAATATTATATCTTACTGCAGTATTGTCATACGTTAACAGTGAGTCAGTGACGTAACGCTGCGGATTCGATATGATGTCGACTTGTGGGAACGTTTCCAAGTCGTGTAGATAAATGTATCAGCTCGATAGTTCCACTGAGAAACAGTACAGTAATCAAAGTTTCAAATTTGACAATGGCAGTGGAATGTATGAGGTTTCAAGTTTCTTTGTCAAAGTGATGCTCCCAAAATTTAGTTTTTGAGAGAGCTCAGTGTTATGGGTGTAGAGTTCGGTTTGCGGATTCGACTCTTGACTACTTACGTCAAGTTTCATTAAAACCTTATTGTACTGACAACAATACAATGAGATAATATAAACCTTTTTGTATTGTAGAACTACAGAAATAGGTATGCAAATTTTAGAAAATGTTTTGATTATTTCTAATGATGGAAATTTTGTGGCTTCCTTCTCCGATCGATCGGCATTGTAAAAGTAATCTGAGATACTGTAAAACAAAATGATATAGGCCTCTTTATCCGTTTAATGACCTATAAAACCTACAAAGCGATGTCTAACAACGTTGTTTTTGAACTATTTTTCCAGATCAACAGATTTAATTTCAATATATTACTTTATGATAAACCTTTTTGTTTATTCGTTTAAAGCTTTCTAAAATATCAAAGAATAAAATCTCTTAGGAAAGTCTACATAGAAAATGAAAAAAAAAATAACACTATCACTTCTTAGTACATGGTAATTCATTTTAATTAGGATCAGCGCTTTAGTTCTTGCAGTCCGTTTTGTTCTAGCTTTTATAAACTAGACTTACATCTAAGCTCCCGTAATCGGATTATGCTGTGATAAGTTTTAGTCGGCTTGGGTGTGAGTTATATCTTGTTTTTAGCTTAGTGTTTTTCCAACGTATTGCCAGGTTGCGTATTTTTAGTCCCTGGATTTGTAGGACTAGGCGCTTTCAAAGCTAGCACCTTCAAGCTTTCATATGAATGGGGTTTGAGTAGGATATTTGCAGATGCATGTATCGATGCATTGTGTTTTCACATGTACAGACAGTGCCCTGACTTATCCATGTGGATTAAATGTGCTAACATTGTTTTATATGGTTCTGACGGAAGGTGGCCTATCAGATTTCTGATAAACTTTAGCACTTTTACCCGTCACATCGCTAATGAATTCAGAGGTTTCCTATCCTAGTTTATATTTTCATGGGCAGCGTTCTAGTACACAACGAATGGTCGGTTAGACATAGAAACCCATCCATAGCATATCAAAACCTAATAATGCTTTTCCTTAGCACCAACTAATTAGTATTCTTCCACCATTTCACAGTAAGCATCCAGTGTGCCAATGCGCTATGGAGCTTCATACCTAGTCATATTAATGTTCTAATTATGTAATCCTCTTTGCGTTCTATGATGTAATTGTTAGAATAGTGATAGACTAGTTTCCTATGTCGCTTGAGACCTGTTTTCGATAGAAATTATAGTGTTAGGTCATCTTTTGTCTACGAGTTTCTGATTGCTATTTTATTTTACGCAATTAGGCTGATGACGGCCCACCGGATTGAAAGGTTACCGCCTACGTACACATGCAATATTCGGTTTTTTCCATGCGTTGCAACCTACAATAAGCTTGTGTTTTCGTTTCGTCAACATAAAGCTGTCGTATATGCCAGTTTTTTCAACGGCACTCCTTCAATTCGGAACTTTAAAAAGCTGATGGGGCTGCAAAGCTGGCAGTAGAAATAAGTATAGTGGTAGTAATTATCCGGAGGAGCCCTTTCTCACTTACATAACTAAACTACCAATAATCATTTATGTAGTTACCCAGGTTGCTAGATGTTAAGGACCTCAAGTTGCGACTAATAAGCAAAATGAAACGCTTAAATAATATTAATATTTAACAAAATATAACTCAAAACTACTCATCTTTAATGCATCATTAAATTCGTTGGCATTGGACCAGTCCAATAAGTTTTGAATTATTAATATTCAAAACCAGTCGTGGGAAATATGCAGACGATATAAAATTGACCTGCAAACGATGGCCCAACGCTGGAATGTTGGTGCCAATTTCTTACTCCTATTTTGGATGGAGCTACCAATAACTTAATCGGCATGGTACGTGGAAAATTAGCAGTTTCTGTTTTTAAAGTACATTTAAATGATGTTCAGCTGCATCCGGTAAGACCGGAAGCGGACCCCAACATAGGTAGTTGGGAAAAGGCTGACAGATGATGATAGAGAATTTTATGGCAAGCGATGTGGTGAACGATGGTACACGCTTGCCTAGAAGTAACCTATAGATAGACAGAGTAGTATTCACGAGCCAGGCTGATTTTAGTGATTTTTGCATTGGGGCGTCGAAAAATTAGGTGAGATTCATGTCTTGTCACAAGTAGTACTCGGGAGGACATAATATGTCGCAACAAAGGCATTATGTAGGATTTTGTATCTGCGCAATATTTACGTCGATACAACTGTAAACACTTCACAAAGTTGGTTGGGTTTCTGTTATCTGTAACACATCCAACTGTTTTTAATTATAAAGTTTATCTTTAAGTGCTTATCTGGATGTAACTGTACAGCATCCTTTTAAGGCCGATATACCAGGCATTTAGCGTTTCGTGACTCACGATGTGATGCTTTTGTACAGATGTGTACGTTAATTGGCCACCTTTTACGCATTAAACAAGCTTTTTTAATTTTATTATGTTATAATATACAGGCACATGATTCTAGACCCCCTAGCGTAGAAATTTCTCGTTGATTGTTTGAAAAAATACTGAATCCATGGTAACAGGTTGCACCGGCGGTGTACCTGGCCACCGTAGGCGCGGGCTTGCGGACGGCGAGCAATGGGTAGCTCGCCCTCCCATAAGGACCAGGCCCGGGTCGACGGCGCGTTGTGTGACACGCGCGCCTCAAAGAAATGTCAGCAACAATGACGGGGTCCGCTAGGGCCGATGCCTGCCAGGGTTGCGGGAAAGTCCGAAAGGGTTACCGTGGCCCCCTGGCACAGGCAACTGAAGGAACACGGATGGGTTGTAATCAGTAAGAGTCTGACACGCCCTCCCGCTCCGCCCAGAGCGGGAGAAGTTATTTGATGATTTCCCACCTATAAAAAATTTGTTAACAGGTTGCGCGTCGATGTCCCTGCCACCCTATATATATTAGGTACCCTACGAAATTGCCGTTTAGTATACAGAAAGTCATTTTATATTATATACATACCCATGCTGTCGATGTATCTCTGCCAACGCAGTGTTAATTTTTCAATGCCCTTTAAGAAGTCAGGTGTACGGTAGCCAAAAAACTCCTCAAAGGCATTTTGTACTGCCTCTCGGGTATGGAATTTTTTCCGTGCCAAGAATTTGTCCAAATTTTGGAATACGTAGAAGTCTGTCGACGCCTTGCGTCTGGTGAGTACGGCGGATGACGCAAAACTTCCAACCCTAACTCTTGTAGCTTAAAACGTCTGTTGTACGGTTAGCCTATGGTACTGTCACAATTAAGACGAATCTAATGACACTTCATCAATAATATGTTAACATCCATCACACTGTTTAGGCTACAGACCGTGCCTATGAAATAGACATACATACTCTCGAAAAACATTACTTTCCTTCTGGGGCAGTCGGGAGAAAAGTGTAACACAAGCGACCATACAAAAGCGTATAAAAGGTGCCGGTTAAATCTCAATAAGCTCGTCCCCTTAATCGGCGAAGTTACGGTGTACCTGAAAACACCCCGCCCTCCTTTGGGAAACACAAGCGTGATTATACGCTATCGTACCTTTAAGAAACAGTTCATATGCGACCAGTTTCCAAAGTTTGGAAAACCATTTGGAAACGATAATGGAGTCTATTATGTGAGCATCCATTGTTCAAATTACCCATTACCGCTGTGAAATAATTTCAAGTTTTCATTAAAGGATTATGGCATTTTCTTGAGACGAAATAAATTATAGATAATGTGCAAGACGACACGTAAAAACATGTCGTCATCATCTATTATAACTATATGCCTTCTCTAATCCTTCTGAAATGTGAAGATTAGCAATTATAAGAAGCGCTTGGTCCAGATTTAACTAAGACTGGCTTTTTTAAAAACAATTTTATTGCATTGTGTGCTGAAAACTAGCTGCTTTTTTAAAAACATTTGCACTGTGTGCTGAAAACTAGCTGGCAATTGAAGAAGCTTAATAATTGTTGAAAGTAATCTTCTAACATATCAAATGCTAAAACAAACCCACTTTGGTGAAGTTTTGTTTTAAGAACACGAAAGCGCTTTGGAAAGCTTTTTCCGTATTATTTGTAGGTTGCTATTTCCATATGATTATAATTCTATTTTGCTTTTTAGCCTATATAAACATTATTTTGCCGCATCGGACTGAAATAGCAACCCACACACCCTATTTAAGAAAGTCTTAGCAGAAGAAAGCCATCAGCAAGAGTATTCCCAACGGGGGTAGGCAGAAATTGGTGCTACAATCGACTCGTTCGTGTTCTTGTAGCTTTTTGAGCAGCTGTTATCAGCGCTGAAGGATTCAGGACTTCAGGGATTAGAATATTCACCACCCACTACTCTCACCACTATTAGACATCTTCAACCACCCTGAACCATGACATTACAGGTCTTTATAGCCTCGTCCCTGGCAAATATTTGCATGAATACTTTTGAAATCAAACTAACGGAAATTTTTCTCTTGTCCACAGGAACACCATCTCCAGAGGGCGATATCAGGCACTGGTCTGATAATACCAACGCCTGAGGTATGCCAGGTCAGCGACCTAGAGTTCTACGAGCGATGTTACCCGCCCGATTACAAAATGCCCAAGCAGCACATACATATGCAGCGTAAGTCGAACCATACAATTTTGTCGTATAATAGCACGATTTTTTTGGGAACGTGATATTATGCAGACGTTTCGCGATGTCGCTTGGTAGATAAAGTATTTTTTTTTCTTGTGGTATGTCGTTTTTATGACGGTCGGTATTTTGTTTGCCATTGCGGGGCAAAAGCTACTTGTCGAAGTAGGAAGCATTGCGTTGGTCAGTGGAAGCTGGCAATTTTTAGGCCGTCATAAGTCCGGTTGCCGTCATGACATTCTCTTGCACTTACAGTCCGCGATGTCTAAGATCAACTGAGAAACAACAATATACTTATTATTTTCATAACTCGATTATTTTATCGATACACCTTAAGCGGAGAGCAAAAGCAATCGTTTAAAACGACTTCCATCGACCCCACATACAGTTTTTATTCATGGCTGCTTTCATCCCCTATATTATTATATTTTCACCTTTGTAACATCTCTTACCCCGTATAATTCTAACATTCGGCGATGTCATAACGTGTTTTTCATCTGAGTTACGACTTAAATTTTCCGCTGTGTTACTTTTTTATGCGAATGCTTTAAGTCTGCGAGCTTTATATGTATATAAATGTGTAATACAGGACGGTTATTTTGGACGGGGCACGAAGGGCAGTTTCTTAAATCGTTGCAGCTACAAGTAAACGTAGTGCCCTTCATGCCCCATCTCACATCCCCATCCTGTATTAGTAGATAGAAGACAACGAAATAAAAAGGTTTTGTGTACGTATACATTAACCTACTTGAGCGTCTCACGCTGCTAAAATATAATGTTCTCCTTTGAAAGTAGATTTTAAAGTGAATAGTGCTCTCGGAAGCTTATAATATCGGAAGTAAGCTCCTTAGTTGTTGAAAGCACATCCAAACTTGTGGTTTCATAATATTCTACCCCGTTGTTAATTAACGTCTGCTTGAAATTGATTTATCAATAATTTTTTAATAAATTGTCAGTCAGACACGTCGAAGCCCGAAAGTCAGACATTGGTCTTACCAAGGGGTATCGTGTTACCGAGTAACTGGGTTGTGGAGGTTTGATAGGCAGTCGCTCCACGTATACTGGTATTCAGCTACATCCGAAAAGGCTGGAAGCCGACATGCTGCATAGTTGTAACATAGTTGGTCGGCCCAACAAGTTTCGGCAGAAGGTGATATATCAGTCCAAAATGGACTACAGGGAATCCATGGCGCAATCCTTTATCGTCAAAATGAAGACGTTACGAGTAATATGTTATGAATTATCACGCACATTGACATCCAAAGCACCATTTCAGGGACGTCCAAGTGACACAAAGAGCTTCACTTAAGTTATTAAATGGATTATAGTGCTTAGCTAGCTCCAAAGCCATCAAACGGTCACCATTTTACCTTTCAATCTAAATTAACTATGAAAGAGTCGTCGACCCACAAGGTCGTTGGTCCTCTTTTCAGTAATAAACGATACAGTCCCTCGAATACACGTGAAAGGTAGGATTGGGAAGCATTATGTTAAGTCTGAACGTTGTTAGTCGAGATATCCTATCTGCTAAGATGGTTAGGCGTTAGGCTTAAGTCATAGACAAGGCTTATAAGCAATTGGGTCTTATAAAACTCAAGGATTAAGTGTCTTGTCTGAAGGCACAAACATTCGTGATTGTGAAAATTAAGAGCATTTAATGTCACTACTTCTGGGACTCAAGTTTTTCGCTGTGCGAGGGGACGAGCCGCATTCGTGGCCAGTGCGGGTTGGAAAATTTTACTGCGTGACAATAATTCGTTTGTGAACTAATTATGGTGATTCGAAATTGTGAGTGTCTACTCCTGCAGTAATTCTACCAACATTAATATAACAAGCTAAGCTATCAGGTGTTGAAGCACTAATATACCACAATAGGCGTTTATGCTAATTTTACTAGTCAAGTTCTCACCTTTGTTTTGTTAGATTAAATAAACCTATAAGGCCATTGACATGAGCAAATAATAAATAACACAACAAATTAAACAACGGAATTATTCAATCAGTGAAAACCCAGGTGGCAGACGAAGCATTAAACAGTCAGACAATGTTCACTAATCCCGCGTGCTTTAAACACATTTTGATTGGCTAATGCCGACAGGCTGCGGTATTCTGATAGGTGGGTTCTTCAGGGCTGGTGAGCCCTTCCTGCCTGAGGTAAATATATTATGCGCCTAATCAATTTATTTATTTATTTTATTTTATGAGGCAACAGAACAAGGTCTTCAGGTCCCGAACTAGGTAGAGTCTGTACTACGGTAACCTGATGACTGTTATATACATATACACACCCAGACATAGGTCAAACAGACGTGTTCATGCACACAAATGTTTGACTTGTCTGGGGATCGAACCCGGGACCAGTGGCTCAGAAGGCAGGGTCGCTACCAACTGCACCAACCGGTCAGTCAAACAGGCTAGGTAGGGATGAATACCCGCTTCTAATCGTTCTGGTTTGTGGCTAATGCTGTCTCCGCCAATAGTTTGAGGGCTGTTGAGCCCCTCTGCCTGAAATTATATATAATGTGCCTATATTATTATAAATTAAAGTCGCTTTTCGTGTTTTGGCCAGTGTTGTTCTTCTAAAGGACGCAACGGATTATGATGCGGTTTTCATCATCATTTAGCGAATTTATTTCGAAGGTGCACAATGCACATTTGTCAAGTCATAAAAACCGTGCGTAGCAGGGGCGGGTCGTTAGTATATAATATGAGCTAAGTGACTATAAGTATTTGCCAATTGGCTTATAAGTAGCGCTCGCGTTCCTACTATTTCATAAGTCTCTTCATATAAGCACCGTCGATACTTCAACATTTGCACTATAAACTAACTCTTTTTAACCGACTTCTAAAAGAAGGAGGTTATCAATTCGGATGTTTATATTTTTTTAAATGTATGTTCCGGCATAACTCCGTCGTAATATAGGTAGACGGAATTGCAAAATTCTTTTTTGTTTGAAATATGTTTATTCCGAAATGGTCCCATTTTAATTTCCTATAGATCTGATGATAAGTTTCGGAGACAGACAATGGAACTCTTCAAAAAATTACAGCAAATCATCCGCGATTGCTGCTATCGCATTGTTTACGCAATCACACAACATAACATCACGCCTGTACACTCGAAAGGGTTACGCAGATGTATTCAGTATATCAGGGTACACACACATTTTCTATCAGTTAGTAGCATTATTTTTCGTAACTGGAAGCTAGTTGTAGCTGCACATAGTATTCAAGCTTGATTTATACAAAATTACATAGCAAGTAGAGGTATACGATTTTTTGTGGGGTGGATACCGCAACTAAAAAGTGAAAAATTAAACTTTTTTTGTAAAAAAAAAAACAACCGACTTCCGAAAAAACACTAAAAAGTGAAAAATAACTTTAATTTCGGAAGTTGGTGACAAAAAACACAAATACAAAACCAAAGACACCGACTTCAGAAATTAAAGTTATTTTTACTTTTTAACGTGATAAATGTTTAATAAGTAAATGGTTTGCGATACCGCTATATTACGTGCCCCGCCTAGGGCAGCACATCTCGCCAAATATGGCATACAATTCACAGAAAATGGTTGTTCATCCGTATGTATATATGTAATTCAGTTTCACGAACCTGCTATGGGGCTATGTCAAGGACATTTCTGCTGAAAATCAGAAATCGATGAAGCCTGTATTGAAATAGGTCATGCGTGGCACGTGCGGGGATATGCTAACATAATTACTAGGTTTAATATGCTATGCCATGCGTACTAACTGCATTTACTGTGCGGCCAAATATTGTGATGTTTTTGGACGAAGCTGTCGTACTAACTTTGGTCACGTATGATTTAGTAGCCGTTCAGTTCTTTGTTAAAGGAACCAAGGAACAAAGTAACTATATATAAAGTAAGTATATGAGGGAGCAAAACTTTATAATGAAATACCTGATGATGTGTTTAACAGTAACAGTTGTAATACATATAAAAAAGCCCTAGAGGAATATGTTAGAATCAAGTACTAACACCGAATGTCACCTATATCTTCTAATTCTGTTGTTTTGTTTATCTGTATGTGATCACAGAGACTGTATCTACTTTTATTATATATTTTCTATACATTTCTCAATATGTAAGTGAACCGTAATGTTCGTTTTTGAGAAATAAATGTCTTTAAACCCAAAGTCCCGGAAAATACAAATTCCTGCTACCAAAGTACGTTGCTGTGCAGGCACATAAGTAACTTCAACTTTGTGTCTAGAATGACATCGTACCTTACCAGAGTATCGCAAATGTGTGAAGGTGTCTGTAATTAATAATTGCTTTCCGTCAGGTGTGCCGCTTATTGGCAATCAATGTGAACTTACGACTTGAATGACCAGAATAAATAATAGCAACTACTTACTATTGTATTGAATCCGGTTCTTCTAACTTAACAGACAGCTGTGCTGTTGGGTTGTTTGTTGCGCCACTTCTTATTCACACTTATTTGCTGACAATAGTACTATACTGTTTACCGGTTATGACAGAACTGATTTAAAACTTGAATTAAATAGCACCCTAACAACAATTATAAAATGGCCCTAATATAAACCAAGGTAAAACAAAAATCATGAATTTTAGACGGCGAGTACAACCTCATACCAATTTAAATATATGCTTCTCTCAAACCAGCATAGAAGAAATCGATGTAACCATATTTCTGCGTCTCTATATTGAGAGCAAAGTAAATTGGAATTCACATAGAGAGCAAGTTTGCAAAAGACTTAATCAGAGCTCCTATGCTCTTTACAGATTAAGGAACACTGTTAGTTAGTCTGCACTCCTAACTGCCTATCATGGATATGTTGCTTCGATCATACGCTACGGCATCATATTCTGAGGCAACTCTAGAAAAAGAGCGTGCTTCTAGAGCTCAAAGTCGTTGTGATCGTCGTGCAATTTAATATACCAAGTGGAATCATGCAGACCACATTTAACAAATTTAAAAATATTAACTCTCGCTAGTGTATAGGTACATGAAACTGTAATGTTCATAAAATCAAATCCAAACTTATTTGAATTTTGCACTAGGGCCAGACACAAAGACAAGCTGCGCACCGTAGCCAGGTAAAACAAAGATTTTGTACCATAGCATTTTTTTGTTGGGCCCACGTATCTTTACTAACCTTCCACCTTTTCTCAGAACTATGAGCGATATAAATAACATTGAAAAAATACTACACGAATTATTGATAAGTAAATGTTATTATTCTATAAGAGAATTTCTAAATGCCAATACATTGAATCATACTATTTTGTAACATGATTTTTAATTTGACATAAATACTATTCTAATTTAACTTAATGTCCTATTGCATGACAATTTAATGTATCGTATTGTAACTATGTACCGAACTTATAATATGAATTTTGTATGCCTCGATGGCGGGACATAGCAGACTTAACTGTAACTAACACAACATCTTAAAACCTACAATAAATTATTTGAATTTGAACTTCTTCTTCCCAGCTAAAGCACTATTAAGTTGTGAAGGGCGGGCATTTTGGGGGACTGTCTTATGTGATTTTGACGTTCAAAAAGTGCTGATTCTCAGGCTAGTTTGAATAAATGAGTTTTGATTTGATTTTGGAAGATTTCAGATTCATGATGCTCAAGCAATTCAAGCGATGAATTTCAAGCTTTAACATAAACAATAAATTGTATATTGTTGTAGCGGCATCTAATATGATAAGATGGTAACCTTTAAGTGTGCAAACAAAATATCATAATCAAAAATTAAATATTTGTATTCGCGACGTAAAAGTCAATGTCGTGGATTTTGTGTAGCTATGACGTGATTTAGTAGTTGATAAAGAGGAACTAGATGTGGCCTGTTAGGAAGAAACTTCATGCGTGCGTCCTCTTTGAGGTAGAGAAATGTTCCCGAAACAGCAATTTTTTTGCAGTGAGTGAGTTCGGTCCTAGGTAGGAACACACGACGACAAGCCATGCTTTTCCAGTAAAAGCTTGCATAGCATGGGCTTTCCGTATCATGAGAATTGATCTCAAATGCGTTCGTCTCATCTTAGTGGAAGCAGGCCCTGGTAGAAGGTTTTTAAGCCTTTTGCTAAGCCGTGGTTTTTAAAAATGAACTTTATAAAGGGACATTTGTATCGGACTGCTTGTTATAAAGTGTCCTTCATAAATAGTTTTTAAAATATTGTTACGAATAATACCCTGTTGAGGTTCCGATAATTTAAAGGGATAGCATAGCGTCCACATCCCTTGGTCGAAAACCCTTTGTTAATCAAAAACCTTTTCGCTAAGCTACAAAAGTATTCTATATGGTAATCTAGTATTAACCATTTCTGTACATATTCAACCAAGCCTACATGATTCTGTGCGGTTTTACTTCACAAACACCCTTTTCTTCGCTTCCAAAACTGCACTTATAAAGAGCTAAAATTTGTGAGTTTGTATGTAGAGGGTAACTTTCGGAACTACGGATCCGATTCCCAAAATTCTTTCGCTAGTGTGAAGCTACAGTATTGCCGAGTGTCATAGGATAATTTATGAAATTTCACGCGAACGAAGTCGAGAGCTAGCAATATATAAAGACTTAAAGAGACTATAGATGGATTATCTTGAAAATTGATATGGCTCGAAAGACCCAATACTGAGATGACGGCTCAGAGCTGTATGGAAGAAGAAGATGTGCTTCGTCGACCGACTCTACAGGCTGGGTGACTTGTAATTTGACGTATCCCTTCCAGCATGTGATAGTGTGACCCATTTGCAACAATTAAGCACCCCATAAAGCCTTGGCGAAAATTCATGGGATTCGAGAAAAACCAAAAAAAAATAATAAAAAAAATACAAGTCACCCTGTATAAATGTATCGGGCAAAGAACAGGAGGACGATAATGAATAATGATGTCAGCCTGTATTTTGTTTTACTGCAGAATTGATTCCACTTGAATTATTAATAAGGAATGCTAGCTCATTTAAAATATTAGTCCTACTTGCAAAATTTGCTCCGACGCCACATCCAGTTTCTGAACACCCGTCATCTTTTTGATCAGACAACCATAACCACAATACTCCATGCGTTCGTCATAACCTTTATAAGACCCGATTTCACCAACGTTGAATTTACACGAGAGTAGCTATCCTAGTATAACTTTACTCCAACGATTTACTCGATGGATAACTTCAATTTCGTTTCACCACACTAATCTATGGATATCTTACTCTCGCATAGTTACTCTGTGATGGTGAACGAATGAAAATAATGAAAACATTAAGCACCCAAGAGGATAGGTAGTTTGTCGCATGCTTGAACAATAATGCTGCGTATTACTGTATTTGTTCGGGTAATACGTTAGCTTGACGTTTTGGTTAACCTTCAGTTGAACTTTAACTTTAAGTTAACTTTCAGTTCGCAGCCCAAAAGCTAATGCAGGAAAACGTCTCTTCCATACTCCATAGGACCTTTCAATAGGGTTACGTGTCCGTATTTGTGACTCATGATAGAGTTGTTCCACTGGGGTCCTCGGATTCTCTAAAGGAGTCATTGTGTATGACGTGGAAGCATAACCGCCATCTACTAACAGCAATGCATTTCCATATTGACCAGAATCAAATTTAGCCTTTATGGAACTATTATTGAATATAGTGCTATCGTGAGATGAACCTGGCCACCTGGCCACTATGTCAGTGATCTCTAGGTTGGTATTGCATATTGTTTGCACATTGATAGAAAAGTAACCCTTTCTGTTGCGAAATAGCTCTGCATGATCTCCACCTGGTGAGGTTATACGAATGTGGGTACAATCCATAGCACCAATGACACGTGGGAAACTTGCTATTTGAAAGAATGCGTCCTGTGCCTTTCGTATTTCCTGGTTTGTGGTAGGAAATCTTATATATTCTTTGTGCAACGATGCTATCGCTGCACTGACTCGGTGAATAATTCGGTGTGTTGTTGGTGTACTCATTCCGCCAAAGTCACCAATACTCATTTGGGTGTTATTTGTTGCATAAAATCTTAACGTAGCTAATAATTGGTTAACAGGCGATATTGACTTATTTCTGAAACATAACAAACAGTGCCGGAATCAGCTTATCAATGATAACAAGGAATACTAACAAAATTATTATCTAGGACACTCACCTATCTGTTGGGTACTCTAAACGATGCTCGATTTTTGCCAATAAGCTTAATGCTGCCTCCTTAGATAAACGAAATCTTAAAACGAATTCGAGGTCATCATAATTTTCGAAGTATTGGCTCCTCTCCTTATACCACCGTGGGCGAGGAAATTCATAATCGTCATCATCACTATCGGTTTCATTTATTAACATACTTAAACGACGCGCCATTTTTGGTTTGATTCACAGCTTTATTACCTTCGTATATTTGTTTGTATAATCTTACGATCAATGTTACAGCTTATAACGGTTGCAATGCAATCGACTTGACAGTTACAGACACAAGCTGTCAACTTAATCTACGAATAACAGTTTACTCGGCCGAAATCGGTGGTATAAGAATTTACTCTAGTATAGCGATTTTATCCTTAGGTTAAATGTTGGTGAAATGTAAAATGGGCTTACTCGCGAGTAATTAACGATTTATTCTTGGAATAAGACTTATTCTGCGTTGGTGAAATCGACTCTAAGTAAGCATATAAAGCTTGTAATCGTTCTCGTACGATAAGTACGTCTTAAGATAATAGTTGACATTCATTGGTGAGGCTTGTTAGAAGGGATTATGACCTTTGCTAGTTTTTTTCTGCTTTTTTTTTTTCCGTGTTCTTCTTTGTCTAGTATTGGAAGCTTAACTTTGTGAATGTACAAAATATTATACAAGTAAAGATGTAGTATTTTTTATAATCAGAAAATATGAGTATCAAATCTGAACTTGAATTGAGATTTAACAACTTCTCCCGTAACGACACAAACTGCATGAATACTTCGTGCCGTGGTAAAAATATTGACTTTCTTGGGTACGCTGCATGGCATGTACCTACATTTAACGATCACGTCTTTAACGAGATTCTTTCTTATTGAATTGAATATCGTCCGCACTTAAATAACATCATTATAAGATTCACATTTCAATACTTCTCTTCTCACAGTCCATAGAAAGACAAGCAACTAATAACAAAGTATGCGGAGTCGACGGTCTCCTTACCTTACTATACAAACGGGTTGGTGACCGCATCCGCCCCGCACAGGGTATCACGTAGCCTGACGTAGTATAAGAACCTTTAGCTTAGATCAAAGACCTGACTGACGTCACTGTACGCTTTGAGAAAAGAGTAGAAGTTTCAATATAAGAACCGACACAGCTAAGTATTCAATGGAGGTGAAGCATCTTAGTAGATTTTTTTATACATTTGACGTCGATGCCGGAAATACAGCGGTCGATGTGGCGACGCTTGGTCCCAGACTTAAGTACGTACTGCAGTGGATGCCTTTCGGCTGAAGTAACGATGATGGTGATAATGATGAGTGTTATTAGTTTTTCTATCAGGAATATTGCGAAATGTGGGTGTACTATCTGGGTCGTTGAAGAGGTGAACTCTATTTAAAATCTTTTTTTGCAAGCACAAATTCACCGCCACATAAAAACTCCAGCGAAGATATTTCAATGTTTTGTCCATAAAAATAATAAGCTTTCCTTTTCATAAAAGAAAAAACCATTCATTCCTTGAGGTTAGAAAAAAAAATTCCGTGAGTAAACATGTCAACACACATCTTCCATCAGAATGACACGGGTGTTGTGAGAAATTAATGAATAACATGTCATCGCGTCCCCTCGGATTTGTAGAAGACATGTCAGACAAACAAGGTTTTGTCATTAGTGCGATATTTGTCATTTTAAGGTTAATGGTAGACGTGTAGGTACTGTCCCCAGATTGCTAAAGAGCTGCGGGGTAATTGCAAGTATAAAATAACAATGCTCAAAACTGATTGTTTTACCTTGTGTGAAATGAAAAAATACCTCATTATTTTCTATTCCCTCCCATGTATAATGTTGTAAGTTTCAAACACAGAAAAAAAACAGTTTTTTTTTAATACTGCATAAACTGTTTACTTTCCTAAATACACCTACTTCATTTATTGTTCCAGCATCGGACACCGACGACGATGCGACATACTAACAATGACAATGCCTCTTATTTTGACAAACTAAAAACATTCATTGCGTGATTTGCGTTGTCTCGCAGACGATTTTTTTTGTGATATTAAGGTAGTGTATTATTAGCAGTATCCATCTAAATCCGCACCGTGTGAAACGCATTTAGGACGCGGATGTGAGCTAATCTACTTTCGAATATTATGTTACCTGAAGGCCATTTGCTGTAATTAAAAACGTTCAAAATTAGTCGCAATCACATCTCTTGCAGACCCGGGTCGACGGCGCGTTGTGTTCCACGCGCGCCTCAAAGGGATGTCAGCACCAATGACGGGGTCCGCTAAGGCCGATGCCTGCCGGGGAAAAGCGAAAAAGTCCAAAAGGGTTACCGTGGCCTCTGGAACAGGCAACTGTTTTTTTTTTTGTTTTTAAAAAAACGTTGCCCTACACTAGGAATTTCTCCTGTATCGTGGGTGCGTTTACAAACATTTAAACTTCATACACAAACAGCCAGACCCGGAACAACTACTTGCAGGTCATACAAATATTTGTTCCGTGCGGGGATCGAACCCGCGACACGTAACGCAGCAGTCAATCGCTTAACCACTGCGCCAACCGTGCCCTCGGAACTGAAGGAACAGGGTGGGTTTTAGTCAGTAAGAGTCTGACACGCCCTCCCGCTCCGCCTAGAGTGGGTGAAGTCATATGATGATTTCCAACCAAAAAAAAAGGGGACATACATTTTGGGAAATTAGAGGTTGTTTTGACAGATTGAGGCTCAGATTAGAATGCGAACGTTCTGTTTATTTCGCCCCTGTTATATTGATCGACAGAGATACGAAAAGCCAATCAAATTAAAACATATCTCACGCAATCTCATGCCAGATTTAAGGACAACATAATTAATATAAATAGGCGTTAGGAAGTGGGGGAGCTCGATATTTGAGACGCTACTGCCCTTCGCGTAACCCCTTTGTGTTTTTCGGCGGCCATGTATGTCGACGAAGAGTGTCCTTCGTTTTGACCTTAACCATAATATGACAAAATACACCTGCTGCACCAATTTGTACCTTTCACTCCAAAACTGTTATTAAACTTAATTCGAAGAAAGTTTCAATACCACCGGACGTTTGCAGCGCAATTGAACGCCATATGCCGTGGACCATCTGTCAGTATGTACGCTACTCGCTAGCTCGCTACTCGGAAACGGCTGTGTCGATACACAGTGCCTTAGTATGATGCGTGGTGCATCTTAATAATTCTACTCATACTTGGCTTTTTTGTGCGTTTAACATTTTGACCACAGGTAACTAAAATCTGAGCATTTTTGTTGTATGTTTGAGCTTCACGCCAAAAGCAATGGACTGTTTTTACACGATTACGGCAAAGCTAAAAGGAGGGTTACGATTTTACCAGGCTATTCCACGATATATTGCACAAATCTTAAAGACACCCCGGAGAAGGATATCATATCATACTTTTGTCCAGGTATTAGTGCTACCTGCCTAAAATCCGGAACCCACTGGAGTCACTGGCTTCTGTAAGGCTCCCCCCGCAGTGTGCGACGAATTTCCATGGAAATTTCATGGAAATTTCTACAAGAGTCGTGTCGCGCCTTTCTGCAGGAGCCTTATCACAGGTGTTTTTACCTAGCACAGGAGTCAGGGCTTTATTTTGTTTGTACCTACACTTTTTTTGCCAATCAAGTAATTATAAACAAGAAAATATATAAATTTGTGGCCCTAGGATGCTCACAACAGATAGTTCTTAAATAATTAGAGCATTTCATCATCAAACTAAAACCCATTTCAATTTAAATGACACATTATTGGCGTGTGTGCCACAAACCAACAGCAAAACCTATTTCGGAAAATACCTGCGCCGTTTCCAAGTATTAAAATATTAATTTGAATCTTTTAATCGGATTTAGGCTGCATATTTCGAAAATACTGCTTAAATACCAGGTGCTATATTTAATCCGGTCGCACCCAGAGGACAGACAGGCCGTCAACAGTTCTGGTTCAATGCGTCGGTTAAATGTTTTTCGTATACATATATGTAGATGTTATGATAAAGCTATAAAACACTGTTTGTGTGATTTTAATCGCGTTTATGTGTGTCTGACGCACAGAGGACATAGCACGTGAAGTGTTAACATGCGAGGTAGCATGATAGTTGACAATCTAAACTTTCTAGTGTAAGATTTTGACACGTTCTTCGATTTTCAACAGCGAAGTGACTTTTAAAACATTCCAGTTCCTCTAACGTTATCTATTGCAGCATTACAGTTTGTTAGTAATGAATTAATGATACAGACCTCGGTGGTTTAATGCATGGCTAGGTGGTATGCCGTTAATGTCAGCAATGGAACGTTTGCGCCAGGATAATGTGTGCCGCCGCCGCCCGGCGCCGCTGCGATGTATCTTTTCTCCGGCTCAACACGCGAGTTTAAGCTTCGGGCGATGTATTCGTCCGTTATCCTACGGCTACACTGTCGTCTTCAAACGCACACCGCACACCGCTCGACATCTCGCGTTCGCGTTATTGCGACAATGTAGCCGTAGCATTATTAGCTCTTCATTTTTGCCTCCTCTGTGTTCAGACTGAATACAATGTACTAATCGTGCATACTATACATTGTGACTAAGCGAAACTCAAGATCTGTACCAAGTGATTGATTCTTCCTCATTCCTCATTGACTATCGTTTTTGATACTGATTAAACATACACACGATAATATTTGCGCAAAATCAACATTTATCTTAAAAGAGAACTGAAACATAGTCACGAAATCCATAATCAAGTTAAAATGTTAATGAAATAAAGTTTTAACATAAACATTACCGTAGTCGTAAGCACTAGTTACTAGTTATAAAGTTCGGAAAACATTAACGGAAGGTTAACATGAAGCTACTCTATAGTTTTCATTAGTATGCAGAAGTTTTTGTTTATTGAGTACAGTGCAAGCACTGGGAATAAGGAAAACTATTGAGTTTTGTTTGGGACACGGCATTGGATGAACGCTCGAGCATAGTTTGCTGTAGTGCGAGTACTTATCTACATGTACTCGTATAGAATATAATAGAATACTCTTTATTATGTACACCAGAATTACAGATAGAAATGTAGAAATTTTACATAGGGTGACATAATGGGCGGTCTTATCGCTTAATGCGATCTTTTACAGACAACCTTTGGATGGATTAAAGGGAGGAGAGCAAATACTGCAGGAAGTCAGTGGTGTACTATTTACATATACATACATACATAAAATATATACTTATCTACATACTTTTATATATATATATATATATATATATAGGAAACCAGATTATGTAATGATGATGTTTAAGGAGAGAGGAAGTGTCTTTAACCAGAATTTTAAAAGTGGACAAAAATTGTGCACGTCTTATCGACACGGGCAAGGCATTCCATAACCGTATTTCTTGAACAATAAAAGACTTGTCATAAAAACTGGTGGAATGCATCGGCAACTCTAGTCACCTCAGATATCTATTATGTGTCTCACGAAGGAACGTTCTTTAAGAAAAGACGGAGTTGTAGGGTGGAACAGAATACAGTATATTTTGTGTATATATAAGTGCATAGAATTGCTGTTACAAATTAACAGCAGACGACAACGTGTAGTTTTAAACTGTGGTTGCTGTCTTTAGGCTCGGCCCCCTATTACACGGGACTGATGGTCAAATGTACTACGGGTACACCTCTGCCTAATCCTTTGGGGGATTACAGGCGTGATGTTATGTTGTTTGTAGAACTATCCGCTGGTCAAGGGAACTCATCCGACGCCGATAAAAGCAGTTGCTGCATGCAGAGGTGCATTAAAATAGCTTCCACGAGTGGTGATACTTAAATAAAATTCACGTCGCTCGAACGGGTTCCCTAGACAGTCGTCTTCTCTACCAACTTGCTGACTGTCTATTTGGCTAATGTTTTCACCACGGCTTGAGCTCATCATTCTACTCGTATTCTGCCCTCATAAGAAAGAAGGCCGTAACTGACATTTTGTCAAAAATGAGTTATTAACATATTCGAAATCAGCAAAGAAAATGCTATCTTATGGTCTTACACACAAAGCTGTAACTCGTATTTGATTAGAATTATCATAAGGATTTTTGCTTCAACTACGGCATAAATTCTGGTTTTTGAATCTGAAAAGCTTTAATTACACAATAACGGCCTTTTGTGTCAATTATGGTTTAAAATAAAGCCTATATTTTTTGACGTCTTATAAAACTAGAATCACTAACTAAAACCATTCAGTAAGTCGCGGGCCTTCATCATTTTAGATAAAACTTCAATGATCTCGGAATCAACGTTGACGTAGTTCCGGCCTTCTTTCTTATGACGGCAGTATTGCCCTGATTTTAATGTTTTTGGGGTCGGCGCAACAAGTATTTTTCTACCATACTTCTCAATTAGTCGTCACCTCCATCCATTGCATCGTTTCTTCAGTCTTCCCCTACTATAGCCATCCACATTTATACTCGAAACTTTCCTCATACCTCCGCATCACATGCCCATACCGTGACAACCGACAACGTCACAACATTTCAGGCACCGTTGCTATTTTCAGACTTTCTCTTATAGCAATTAGATTAGAAGCAATGACATTGTATAACATTGTTAATGGCAATTTTGACTGTATTGATTTAAACAATGTATTGTGCTATGCAGTCCCCAGAACTGTCCATAGACGGCGGGTGCGTGCTGGCAAACTCTTTGCAGTAAGTACCTGCCGATCTAACACTGGTCTACGTTCGCCAGTTCGGCGAATGCCGAATGGCAGCAACCTACAATGAAGTATTCGAACACAGATATATTTACATGCTCTTTGAAAAGGTTTCGTAGCCTTTTGCATGAGACACTTGAGCTCTTAGACTAATTGTTTGTTGTACTTAGTTGTTTTAAAAATACTGTTTGATTTATTTTTTTTCTAATTTTATTGTTTTTATAATTAGCGTAACTGTCATGCATGAACAGTTCACCTCCTAGTGACTAAGGTTCTATTTATTAATGGTAATCTGTGAACAGCGCTGTGGGTTACATTATTACTTAAGTAATTTATGTTTTTTCTGTTTATAATATTGTATAATGTAGCTGTTTGTTGTGCCTATTTAATAAAAAAAAAATAGCCATGCTCATAAAATTCGTGCCCATACGAGAAACAAATAATAACACCTTAAGTAGGTACCTAATCCTCTGTACTACAGCCACTTACAACTTTGAAGTGACACGTACTTTTTCTCTGTGACTAATGTGGCTATTAGTTCTAAACTCATTAGTAGCATCGCGTACGTTTCGCAATTCCCATGGCGGTAGGCGTGCTCTGCGCCTGAGTTCAATACTCTACAAATGTTATGGTGGATTTTATGCTGAACTAACGTGGGTAATGGCATTGAATCTACTTTATCGTGGGTAAATGTGTTGTAACTGACGGAGGAACTGACATTAGTTAAGCTAAAAAGCTGACCCTATTTTTGTAAAGGCTCATTTGCCTAGCCTTTTCCCAACTGTGTTGGGGTCCGCTTACAGTCCTAACTGGATACAGCTGAATACCGCAGAATTGCACATGGAGCGACTGTCTATCTGACCTCCACAACAGGGTAACTCGATATCTCTCTGTAAGACTGGATGTCAGAATTTCAGGTTTCCGACTACCCGTAACGACTGTTATAATATGTGTGTTCTACTAATACTCTCGGGTGTTTAATATCAAACTGTGTTTGTTACCTCTGTATTGACTATGAATACGAACAATCTATATAGTTCGTATCCTATGGGAGTTTATTCTGTGACAGAATCAACACAGTTGGTAAACTATTAAAATATGTTATATTCTACTAACTTTTGACAGTTATCTCACGGAAACATAAGTACTACCGGGATAAAATATCATTTGTCTTAACCTAGGTAGGTCATGGTCTACCTGTGTGTCTGTGGTAACAAACAGACAGCGTTACTTTCGCATTTAACAAAAATAAATTGTGGATACTGGGAGCTTTGTAACTTTCATAGCAGACTGTGCTGATGCATTCAGATGGAAAGCACGTTTGTGAACTCAGTCGACATGTAAATCCATGGCTGCAAGGAGGTCTTCATAAGAATAACTCACGCCGTGGTACAAATTAGCAACTTAGTATCGTTTAGGAATGCCGGGGTCATCATCATCATCATCCACAGCTGGACGTCACCAACTGCTGCCATAGGCCAGTCTTTGTTTGTGATAAGCTTCAAGCTCCTGTGCCAACCTCATCCAGGTGCTGCCCGCGGGTCTACAGTTTAGTCCTTCTAAAATTCAGATACTCTAATTTCTCAATTCGGTCCATTTTGCAATGCTTGTATTTATTATATGGTGTACTAGTGACTTCGTTTTTAAAATACCTATCGGGTTAGAAATGAAATTCATACGAGTTTCCACGCAAATAAATGCCAATATTGACTTTATTGCGATCCTCGTGCCTCTACGTGGGCGGTTCCGCTCACGTTGGAAAATGATTGCTGGCTCTCCGATTTTAATTGGACACATCGAAACATCAGACGGAGACAGGGCAAATATTCAGCAGGTTTGTAATTACTACACACAGATATCGTCGCCTTAGAGTGAACGCTCTGGAATGCAATTTTTGATACTTTTTATATTTTTTTATATTTGGAAATAAAACCTCGCAACGCTCGCCCTAGTTTTACACAAAATTATTAAATTGTAACGCCATCTATGACGTACGTAATAACGTATATTAGGTTGTTCTTAGACGACGTAACCGTAGTAAGAGCTATGGGAATAGCCCATCCTGTAGTATAAAAAGCTACCATGCATGGATCCTGCACCAGTTAGGTTCGATCAGATGTGAGCACGTACTACACAATGTAACAATCAGTTTCAAGTAATAGGTAATCTCTCCGGACGTCGCAGTGGGCGCGGAGGTCTTGAAATCGTAATCATAAGATTAGTCCGGGGCCCGAACTAAAAATGAATGACAAAACGTTTAGACAGTTATCCTTACTCCCGATGTGTTTTTGCCCGTCCGGATAAATGTATTAATCGGGAGTAGGGTTCACTTTTAAGTATCGAACTACTTTTGGATGGGCCCGTATCCTCGCTGACGGATGTAGAGAGTAGGCCACCAGATACGGTGCCAATTTGATGAGCTCTGATGGAGCTGAACTGTCTGAACTATAGTCTACAGCTCTAAGGCTTCAGACACTATGGGTGCCGAATAGCAAATGCACACGGTGGTGTATCGGTATACATATGAGTAAGTATGCATGGTTCATTGTGCCGGTACGTGCGAAAGCAATATACATTTCGCCTTTGGCTATTAGGCAGTGAAAAGGGACTAAACGAGAATCCTTATGTGTGTGTTTAATTAACGGTTCAAGTTCGCAGGCAGGCGATCGATATCTGGTCCAACAGTCTGATGTAAACTTCAAAATGTATGATGCTTTCATAATTTAGTACTAGACTAAGTTTCTACGAATTACATTAACAGAATCTGTAATTAAATGTGAAGGTTGTCTTTAAGACAGCATAATTATGATACAATAAATAATACCAGGCTATTATTGTACTTAAGTATTTATTTAAATTTCTAGTATTTATTAACTATAAGTGCCGCGACATACGAGTTGTAGGTCGTAAGTTCGAACGCAGACAGGCGCTTTACTTTGTGTAAATTATTTCATCACCACTGCTCTCAAAACGGTGAAGGAAAACATCGAGAGGAAACCGGCATGTCATGGAACCAAAAAAAATCGAAGACATGTGACATCTACCAACCCGCACTGGGCCGCGTTGTGGATTACGGCCCACTCCCTCTCACTGAGAAGAGGCTTGTGTCCCATGAACATTATAGGCTGATGAACAACTATAAGTCCAGGTCTCCTCACAATGTTTTCTTTCAGCGATGTCAGTGACGTCCAAGGCAAACACAGAAAGTACATATGAATCGAATATGCCACATTGGTACTTGCCCGTATTTGTTCTCACAACCTCCTGCATGAGAGGCGAGACCTTAACCACTGGGCCATCACAACCCAAACAATGATAATTAGAAATACTTGCCACTCAAGTTTTGTTAGCCAGTTAGTAAGATGACAGCGTGAATGTTTGCGAGACTACCCAGGGTGGGTCAGACGTAAAGGAGGCACATTCTAATCTCAGTCTCAACCTGTCAAAAATTGTATAGCGTTTACCTACATTTTTGACATTTGACTGTCGCTGAGATGAAATTGCGACTTGATTTTGAACATTTTTTATTACGGGAATTGGCCTTCTGTAGTAATACATTGACCCTGAGCTGACCTAACATAGTACAGAGTTTCTATACAATCAGAGGCCAGTTTATACTGGTTTTAACCGACTTCAAAAAAGAAGGAGGTTTTAATATATTTTTTTGTTTGTTACCTCAGCTCTCTGTCATTTATAAACCGATTTGAAAAATTCTTCTGTTCTTTGAAAGAATATGCTTCCCGATTGGTCATATATAAATTTGGTTAAGTTCTGGTGAATGGTTTTTGAGTCAGCTTCAATAATACGTATTTTTTCCACTGTGTATGTTGATGATGTTGTAATAACTTCCTGTCACTGTTATTTACATTGCAAGTAGTGGTATACGACTTTGTTTGGGGTAGGTACCACAACTGAAAAATTAATAATAAAAACATTTCACAAAAAAAAAACACCGACTTCCAAAAAAACACTATTAAGTGAAAAATTACTTTAATTTCGGAAGTCGGTGTCTTTGGTTTTTGTTTTGTCGTAGTTTTGGTGATTATTATGTCCGAAGACAAGATAGTAACCAGTTTTGTTAACGTAAATATACTATTTGGTACTCTTATTGGAAATGAGGCAGCTTCTTCCATGCTTGGGGGTTACAAACTCCACGATAAAGTAATTACATTAAGGGCGATTTTCACCAATCTTTTATACCTAGAATAAGTCTTATCGTGAGAATAAATTTTGGATTTTTGACAGTTCTTCCATACTAGAACTGTCAGACGTCAATTTTATTCCACGGATAAAATATGTCTGACTTTGGTGAAATCAGCCCTTAGAGAGCTCGGAGATAAATCTGGCTAGTGTGGGAGGACGAAGAGTTTTGAATACATAAAGTCATGGAAAAAAAAAATAATGTATACATAGAGCGTTAGAAAGAGAGTGTGACAGTTACTTATGACCGACACGACGCTCTACAAAGACGTACTTTTACTAAAACGTGATGTGACAAGTAGGTACTGTATTCTGTACTTTACTATACATACATACAGGGTGGCGGGACATCGACGCACAAACAGTAGGTAACTGAATTCAGGACATGCCCTAGCGTGGAAAATATTCGTCGGTAGCAGGGGGCCTACTCCCTAAACACGAAGTCGTGGTTTTTAAAGAAAATATGAACGTTTACTACTCCATATCACTTACGGACGTAATATTAGTCCGGGGTCCGAACAAAAAATTAATGTCAAAACATTTAGACAGTTGTCCTTACTCCCGATGTGTTTTTGCCCGGGAATCTTAATTAATCGGGAGTAGGGTTCACTTTTAAGTCGTCATAATAATCATCATCAGCCTGCAGCAGTCCACTGCTGGACATAGTCCTCTCCAATTGCATGCCATTTAACTCGATTATCGGCAACGCTCATCCAACTGCTACCAGCCACCCTGCGAAGATCGTCGCTCCACCTAGCCTGAGGGCGTCCTACTCCACTTCTATAATAAGGGGTACCGCTGACCCGGAACATAAAGGGCCAAGGAAGGAACACGGGTGGGTTTTAGTCAGTAAGAGTCTGACACTCCCTTCCGCTCCACCCAGAGCGGGAGGGGTCATTTGATGATTTCCCATCGTCAAAAAAAAAAAAAAAAAAAAAAAAACTACTTTCGGACGGCCCGTAAACTCGTTGACGGACTTAAGAGAGTAGGCCCCTAGTCACTGCAACAACTACAATAGTGACCGGTTATTTACCCCTGCATGCATTGTAATATAGAACTAGAGATATCAACTTTTTACTGCTACCAACATTCGCCATCGCCACTATGAAAACCGCAAGTTTTTCATACTGGCGTGGTGTCTAGCTAGGGTTTCGTAGTGAAACAAGGAACTTCACTGCATGTTCTTTCGAAAAGAATATAATTCTTTTAAAAACAAGTAAATTTTTGGGTGAAGCTTGCTTATAATCAATATATGAATTGACTTTTCCATCATTATTTTTGGAGGCGGTGCGGCCGAACATAGATTAAAGATTGCGAATATGACACGTTTGCGCGTGTCAAAATAGCAACCTTTCATTTTGACAGTTCACGAACGATAGCCGAGTTGAGTGATTGGCACGCGGATAGGACATAGATCGAACGACATGGATAGCAGTCAAATATTGGAATTGAAATTTAAAAAGAGACATCTTAGGTAATTTCGGGCGTAAGTCCAGTATGTCTTTATTTTAGTTTCAGCGTCGCAAGCCTTAAACCAAAGTACTAGCGCAAACTGTGCGTCTTGTCGCTGCGTCTAGTCGCTGTAACAAGACGCAGAGTTGTCGTATGCATCAGCGTCTTGTCGCTGTGACTAGACGCAGAGCTGCGACAAACGTCGTGCAGGAAGGGATAATTTTCTTGTAATTATTCGAGAGAGATGGCCGTAGCCTGTCGTTGCGTCTATTCGCCGCGCTTTCGCGGTCTCCTTTCGCATAGTGTGCGCTATGTCTAACTACGTTTTGCAACAAAGATGAATGTTACGTACTACGGAACCCCCATTCCATAGTCGACTCAAAGCAGTCGATGCTCACATCTCACATTTTTTATACATCAGACCGCATTCTACCTCGTAGGAATCTCGTCAAGTATTCGGTTAACGAACTTAGCGTACATTATGTTAATTTTAAATAGCCCTTATACCGCAATACCTTATGAACTTTTTTAATTAGGTCATTTTAATGTCGTATCATAAATTACTTGAGTGTATTTTGTTGCTATGAAATGTTGTTGAAAAGATTTTTGTGTCGGATGTATTTTAATTTTGCAGTTTTGTACTTACCTATTTTGGTTATCCTAATTAATTATTGTAAATGCGAAATTAAGTTTGGTTGTTTGTTACGCTTTCACTTTAAAATGGCTGAACGGATTTGGATGAAATTTGGCACATAGGTAGACCTGGATTAAGACATAGGTCACTTTTCATCCCGATATTCCCACGGGATCTAGACTTATGCGGGTGAAACCGCGGGGCGCAACTAGTTTTCTAATAAACCTGTTTTAAGGTGAGTTTTTTTTTTGTTGCAAACTAACTTTTCGGCTCTTACTTGGTTGAATATGTTCCATTCTGAGTAGCACACAGGCCGATTTCGATCTGCTACTGGGATAATCATACAATATCGAATAACTTCAACCTACTAATCGAGTCCTAATTCGGTCATGTATGTCTTATTGCTTGAGTTAATTATCTTTTTGTACGCACGTATTTCTATGACAAATAAAGCTTGTATTTTTTCTTTCTTTCTTTCTTTGTAGGACAATATAGTAGTTCCAAAACATTACACTTATTTATTCAATAATCTCTTAACAACATATATAAATATAGTTACGTATTTTTTCACCCATTTTACGTTGTTTCTCATAATTAAATCACTGTGTCCAACACCCTTCAAACGCGCTCATATTTTATTTTTCAGTAATATATAATTTAATGAGACAACATCCACACAAGGTCTTCAGGTCCCGAACTAGGTAAAACCTGTACTACGGTAACCCGATGACTGATATACATAAAAGACTTATATAGGTACATATACACACCCAGACACAGGTCAAACAGACATGTTCATGCACACAAATGTTTGACTTGTCCGGGGATCGAACCCGGGACCAGCGGCTCAGAAGGCAGGGCCGCTACCAACTGCACCAAGGTTGGTCAATCAATATGAACAGTGAACACAAAAGGTTCGTTTATTAAATTCAATTTAACCCGTCGCGTTAGGCATTTTAACGGGATTATTAAAGGGCGAATCGTGTCAGTGTATTGTTTTGGGGTTTCATGGAATTACCATTATGGAAAGTAATTATAGGACAAACAGAATGTCTCATTAGGAATTTATCAATTTTTTTTCGACTTCGTCCATACTCATCCCTAGTCCCAACTCGCCCGCTTTTTTATATGCCTATTAGCTGCAAGGGTACAGTTTGTCGGAAAAGAGCTACGATGTAGAAAATAAATACTTTCACGTATACATGTTGCTCTTGATCTTTTTCTTTATATTTTTTATAAGTAATAACAGCCGCACGGATCGATCGATCAGGTTAAGCTACGCTTGCCGCGGTTGATCCGTGGATGGGTGACCATCTTTACTTATCAAGACCCCTCCGTGCCTCGGAAAGCACGTTAAGCTCGTCCCGGCTGTCATTCGTGGATCTTTGACAGTCGTTATGGGTCGTCAGAAGCCCGCAAGTCTGACAACCAGTCTTACCAAGGGATATCGTATTACCCAGTAACTGGGTTGTGGAGATCAGATAGGCAGTCGCTCCATGTTAGATACTGGTATTCAGCTGCATCCGGTTAGACTCGAAGCTGACCCCAACATAGTTGGGGAGAGGCTAGGCAGATGATGATGATGTGTCATCAGAAATTATTTACGGACGTAAAACAAACATTCAAGTAATGTCTCAAATTATCAACGGAGATACCGTATTTAACATCCGTACATTAAAACGATCATAAACCGTTATAACATAACATAACATCACGCCTGTAATCAGCGAAGGGTTAGGCAGAGGTAGTACACCCACATTTCGTCAGTTATGATTCAAGTCACATGTAATAGGGGGCGAGCCTATTTCAATCAACCGCGCACAAATCTAAAATCCAGGCTACTATACTAATGAGAAATTTCAGATAGAAAAACCCAACAACACTGCCCGACCTGGGTATCGAACCCAGGACCTCTCAGCAACGTTTGCGACCTCTAGACCATCGAGGCTATAACCTTTACAGTAACTGATTTAATCCGTTTGACGTACCTACTGTTCATAAATTAAACAAAGATTCAACTCCCAAATTAAAAGTTTCGTGTCTAGTCTAGCTCTAAAACTCTACATAATTGATAGTTAAAGTGGAAATCTGAAGGTTAGGGCACATTGCTATGTTTAGATTAAAGTTTCCAGTTAACATGCGTTTGGTTATATATAAACTTACCTAGAATGAGCCACCCCTGCTTTTCCCTGCTCTTCTTGTCGGTCTTCATTAACGTAACCAAGAAAATTAACTTTCTAGCAACTTGGTAAGACTGATTTTTCCCCTTTTTCGTTACAATATTGGTTTGTATAACCAGCACCCTAATTTCGTAGCACCCTTTCTCTCACAATCTGAATCATTTTAAAGGATATTGCTAATCCATTGATGATTCATTTATGTCCGAAAAATGTCTCTGCTCAACAACGTAAATAACGCAATGAATGTTGTTGAACTGTCAAAATGAAATCCATTGCTATTGTTAGCGTGTTAGGCAATTAATTACACATAATTTTCAAAAAAACAATAGGTGAGAAAATCTTTAAACACGCTGAACTAAAGGAAGATGTGACCAGAATTTGGGGACAGGACAAACTGTACGTAGTACCCATTGTTGTCTCCCAGACGGGTGTTATACGCACTAATTATACTAATAAACCTGAAAGACGCAATTCACGTAACAGTTCAAAAAGCTGCAATTTTGAACACCTGCAGAATAGTGAGAAAATTCATGGAAACTGAGGAAAATTAAATCTCTCCTCATAACATTCATTCTTCGAGATAAAAAATCAACAGACACGCTACATTGACTTGGCTTGGGCCCATTAATGTAGCTTAAACTATTGGCTAGTTTAGTCTACATTAGCTGAGGGTTAAGAAACAAAACTTGTTTATCTGCATAATAATATTAATTTAATTTCAGACAATATTTACAGTCCATATTAGTACAATTTAAGAATAAATAATATTAAGTATAGCAGTACTAAACAATTTGCAATTATTATACATTACACAACTTTACATAACAAATGAGATCAATTTATGACGTGGACGAATATGACAAGTAAAATAACAAAACAAAGAGATCGTGGCTTAGGGCACTATCGACTATAGACTATAAAACATCAAATCGATCAAGAAAGGCAGTAGCTATAATACTAAATTGACATCATGTTATTACTGCTTTGACGTTTAAATATGAAACTAATAATTTCAACACACTCTTCGATATATAGGCCAGTCATTCAGGTTGGTAGCAGGGCTGACTACTCAGGGATCACCAGACGTACTCAGACACTATTTATTAGTATTATAAGCCCATGTTGTCTGCGGGGCAAAGGCCGCGCTTTCCTCTTTTAGTAGATGCGTGTAATGTGTACAGAGAGAATTAAAAGATAATAAAGACTTCAAGATTTATTTACTCACGATACCTAATACATTGAAATATTTAGGAAGATCGTAAGGCGCGCGTCTGTATTGCGGGGTACGGGACAACTGAGGTTCGCCACGCTTGCAACTCCAATCTTTTACAAATGTGTGCATCAGCGTCGCTCTACACTCTCCTCTTATCCCGGTCTAATACAATTGTGGGCCAACCCTTTAAAAATGAGTCTAGCTCAGGCATTCGTATACTTTTTTCTATATCCTTGAATGTAAGCATGAAAGATAATCCAAAAATGACATAAAAAAAGAAAGTTATGTGAAAGACTGTGGGAGACATAATGTCCAGCAGTAATATTGTCGTGGTCAATGAAAAAAAAAATACAAAATCATCCTTTTAAAAATGTAACAGCTTTGAACACACGTCAACAATAACTGATGTACCTAAAGCAACCCGTTACTCATAGTTGGCAGTATCTACGAGGCAACTGTAGTCAATCATGTTGGCAACCCGATCCGTGTGCCGCTGTGTATTTATTACACCTATTCATTGTCGCTGATTTATATTCCATATAGGGTTCAATTCATCATTCAAAATTACTGTAGGAAAATTAATAGGATTCTGACGGCCTTTGAGAGAACATTACAAACATTGGAAAAGGAAATCGAATCCTCATAAAGTTAGAAAAAGTCAGGATGAAGATGATGAGTGAGGCCTGTCAACCCTACACTATAGTGACATGGATGATATAACCAATATTTTGTAACAATCATTTTGATTGAAAAGAGTTTTCTGCCCGTTCTTCTCCATAGCTACCAACTACGCTTTGGAATGGGCAACTAGCTTCATATTTCTGACTGACCGACTCCTTGACAGTTCAAAATTGCCTGTAAATGGTGTAATTGAAATAAATGCTTTTAGTTTGAGTTTATTATGAACCTCCACGACTGGCTACCTACACGTCAATATTTTCACCAAGGCAAAGGCATGACCTATTACCATTATGGTTCGTGCGATACGATAGATGAAGAGTCTCTAGGCACGAGCTATATGAGATAGTTCATCGTGATGAAAAGATTAGGTGATTTTCACCAAGGCAAAGGCATGACCTATTACCATTATGGTTCGTGCGATACGATAGATGAAGAGTCTCTAGGCACGAGCTATATGAGATAGTTCATCGTGATGAAAAGATTAGGTGTTCAGCAAGGTCGGTAGCTTGAAGTCATCACTCATAGAAGCTCTTGTACATCTAGGTAGGCACAATATCCAATCTGACATCCTCAATCTGCCATTACGTGTCCGCCATTGGAGTGGCGACTACTATATCTACGAAAACGAACTACACCCGCATCGAATGTGCATGTTATTTTGTATGGACAACGCCTTCGATTAACAATACCAACTAGATAACGGGTCTCATACAAAATCAAAGCTAAAACCTGTCCGCGTGAAAAAAGTTTAAAACAGTTATACATAATTACAACCATGGCACCTAGTAATAAAGTCGTGTTTACATTGGCTGTGTTTCAAGCGAACTAAACAAAATAAGAGCTCACGTCTCAAGTGCGCTGTTATTTACCGAGACGTATTTCTTCCGTCCGACCTAATCGGTATTTTTGATCGAAGGACAACGCTGTCTTAAAGTGTGCTTTAGGAGGATTAAGGAAATATAGGGTACGCTTACAACACGATTCCAAAAAAGACAATGCAGGATTTGGTCATTATTTATAACTGATTGAATAGTAAATACTCAATAGTTTATTGCGTTCCACGTTGTGTAATTAACAATGAAAGTCGGCTTCCATTTTATTGTATGCCACAGGCAAGAGAGAAGCAGGCAGGCTTGCGTCGTGTAAATAGCACAGCATCATGCTGAATGGAAGCCTTCTTGTCACAGTCATGACGTGCAGCTGTCGACTATTTCTGTTTTTTGTTCGTGATTATATATGTATATTTGTTGAATTTTTCTGATTGCCTACTCGAGTTAATTATCTTTTTGCATGCACGTGTTTCTGTGACAAATAAACCTATTTCACTTTCTTTCAAAATGTGGCTTTCGGCCTTATAATAAAAGCGGTGCAAATTGTGCGTTTTGTGGCTCTCTTATTTATCTCTCATTATTAATTGTCTTTATTCTTAGTCGTAAAATACTGGTACTTTGGTTCTGTGCTTTCAGAAGATGTTTCGGATACAAAAACGTTGCAACAGCAAAAACTAACAAAAGGCCTTTATAAAGCGCAGCAAACCGCTGCGAACAATCTGCTAACAACACAGTCGGATACGATATCCGAAACCTCAAAGCGATCAACGTTTCCATTTCCATTATCGGTTATGTAGGTTTTCCATACATAGAGCAGGAATGGGGTATTTATATTAATAAGGGAATATCAGAAGCATTCGCTTGACATACACTAAGGCCGCTTATGACATAGATAACTAAATGCGTTTAACGCTAAATGAATTTAAAACATCTTTCTGATTCTGGCAATCGTTTAAAGTTGACAGTTTTAAATCTGTTTAGCGCTAAACATATTAGTGATCTGTGATGCAAGTGGGCCTAAATGGTCGACTAAAATGTTGATCATATCCAATCAATGTTGTCTAGAAAGAGAAGAACATATACCAATCTAAACGTTAGAAAGGCGGAATACTTTATGCTATGTCGGAAAAAACGTGCAAGCCCAAAGTTGGGACTTGGTCCTGGAATGGAAGAGTGAAATCTTAGAACAAATTAAAACTTAACAACGTTCAGTTCAGCCCTTTAAGGTCCTTGTAGGTTCAAATAGAGGTTTCCCGGCAATCGATTATTTTGATTTTCAAGATTTTGGGTAGTCGAGTCGGACTATAAAGTATTGGTCTCGTTAACGCTCAAAACTAGGTATGGTAGGTAATTTAGTTATACCAGCCTATCATGTCCCATTGCAGGACAAAGGCCTCTTCTCATAAAATCAAAATCAAAAGTTAGTTATTCAAACTAGGCTGAGAATCAGCACTTTTGAACGTCAAAATGAGTCTCCCAAAACGCCCGGCCTTCACGACTTCCTAGCCCTAGCCGGGAAGAAGAAGTGGCGCAACAAACTCCCCTGCAGCACAGCTGTCTGTTCAGTTAGAAGAACTGGATTCTATACAGTAGTAAGTAATTAACAATACGAATCACTAAACACTCAATTAAATTATTTTCCTTAAGTCAGCTAGCACACTCCAATATACCTACCGACAAAATACAGTAATACTGAGAAGGCAGGAGCATTGATCACCACGCTTGCTCAAGACGTGTTGGCGATTTCAGACTTTTTAACTTTAAGCCAGGTTTCCTCACGATGTTTGCCTTCCCCGATGTCAGTGATGCCTAAAATAAATTTAGAAAGTACATATTAATTGAAAACGGCACATTGGTAATTGACCGGATTTGAACCCACAAACCTTGTGCATGAGAGGCGAGGTCTTAATCATTAGTCAACAAAAGCAGCCAATCCATGCTCAGCTCAATAAATTCTCCATTGTTTGAACGTCTTACACTACATCTAAACTATTTTAAACGAAGCTTCAAACGTTTAGCTATAGACAGTGCTAAACAACTAGAAATGGGTCAAGTACTTACATCTTCTATTGAAGTGGTTCTCATGATAGATTTGACACCGATCTGTCTTCGGTTTCCTTGCCGACATTTAAACGGTGGTCTGTGGACAGTTGGAAAAGACAATGAAATAAAAACATTCGTAGAGATTCTTTCTTAATGGAGTTAGCAACTACCTATTAGTCATTGAATTTGATTTAACACAGAAGTGAAGATACGGGCGTTCTTATCAGCAAAACTATCCCTCTAGTGTCTAGTCGACCTCGATATTGCCTTAACACTTGACAAAAAATCCTATACAATTATAAACTCTACTAAGGTTGAAACTATCTAACTGTCATAATTATAGACAAATAGACATTGGTGCCGATTCTGTTGTACACCGAACTAAACTAACTAAACTATCACTAAAATTCCTTACTTTTGGCTATGAGAATCTTAACGCTATTCTGCAAAATAAAATCTCTAAATTTAAAAATAATTTTGACACATCTAAAATCAAATTTGACAATTATTGCGACTCCACGTGGTACTTGTTTGCCGTACCACGTGATCTTTTTTTAGAGCCGTAGGCGCGCATTATGTGCGGCCTCGACTTGTTTTGTATGGAATTTTTTACTTTTTGTATGGAAAATATAAAAAAATATTACCAACACGTTGAGTTTTATGGGTTTACGGGTTGCAAAGGGGGTCGAAATTTTCATTATTTTTGCGATAGGACACACCGTTTTCGAGATATAAGCAAAAGAAAAGAAAAAAAATACAGTACTGTTTTTGCATCTGAAGTCGAGGTGTTGGTGTGAATTTTAGTTCATGACAACTAATTTTATTCCACACCTTTTTAATCGCGATTAAAAATAGTCAGATTTAGTTAAGACAATCAAAATTTTTGGTGAAAAACGTAAAATTCAGAATAGCAAAATTGCCATTTTCACTAAATTATAATCTCAGTGCCATCTTAGTGCTGTCAAACTAAAATTTAGTTAAGTTGTGTCACTTTATTAAATTTCAGAATGGGAAATCGTCGTTTGACAGGAATAAACTAAATTTTGGTGATTTTTAGTCTAGTTTAGAGAATTTTGTGACAAGAGAATCGGCACCATTGTCGTTTTATGACCTGCATAAAGTTAAATTCAACCTTTTTATAACGGTTTTTGCTCCCAAACTGTGATAAAAATGTGTGACACAAGCCTATCGCAGTAGGCCGTGCTCGCCCCGCTACGGTTGGTAAAGCAATTAGTCAACTATAGGTCCGTATCAATGTGGTACTATCCGGGTAGTGGTACTAGGGCACTTATAAAAGGTGACACAATTTTGGAAAAAAAGAGGAAGGTGTTCAATTATTAGAATAAAGAAGCAAGGAGCCTTTTTTCAAAAAACTAAACATAAGGGTGGCAGGGAGATCGACGCTCGACTTGTTACCATTGATTCGGAACATGATCCTGAACTCTCTGAGTTGAAATTATTCATCGGTTATAAAAATAATAAAATGCTGTTCCATACACTTTGACCGTGTAGGTACTGATTGCACTTTTCTATGAAACAACAGATTTTTTTTTTGACAGCCGACTGCTCTAGGGTGTCTAGAATCATGTGTGTTTCAGTTGGCGTGACGATGTCCCTGCCACCCTGTATAATACTAGAGAAAGAAAGAAAGAAAAATGCGTTTATTGCCATTATAGTAAAAAATATCACTAAACTAGAGACTGGAGCAGCCGCGTTGCTCAAGTAGCCTTTTCAGCCAGCAGAGCTTTTCACCTCGGGTCGAACAATTTTCTATTGCGGTTTCCATTATGAAATTGTCATCGCGACGTGTGTAGATTTGTGCCGGGTGTATGGAAATACTAGCTTTGCGCGCAATTTCGTCCGCGAGAGTTACCATAGAATATATCCTAGGGCACTCGGCAATACTGTTGCTTCCCATTAGTAAAATAATTTTCGGAATCGGATCAGCAGTTCCAAAGATTTTTTTCACAAAGTTCCCCTACATAGAAAATTAGAAACTGATAAATATTACCTCTTTATAATATTATTATTGTTGTATAGATAAAGATAGGGTATCCCCATACGGCCGAATCCAATAACCTATTTTCAGTGAAAGACAGATTGCTATTGATGATAGACAGTATAGTTCTATCTGCCCTTGAATGTCGTCTCACAATCATCGATAAAGGCTATCTATCTAACGAAAACAATAGGTATGCTTGTGGTTATGGTCCTCCCTCCCGTGCGTTCCATTACATCACTTTAAAAAACAACACGTAACTATATTAGCCTGTGTATAAAAAAAAAACTTTTAATTCTTAAATAACTGGATAATTTAAAAGCTAACAGTCTTAAAATAATAATAATATGTACAAGTATATAAATATAATGACTGGATGATAAATAAATAAAAGTGTATTCATCAGAAAGTGTGACATATTCGGTGAGCCACAAACTAAGCGTCGCTTGTATCTTGTGACTCTACAATCTATTAAATTAAACGTCTTTAAGTAAGTAAGTAATACATTATACATTATACAAGATTTTACTGCATTTTGCTGAACCAATAGGAGGAATGAAACGTAATTGACAGTTTGATAAAAGAAACAAGAAATCTTGTTGAGGTTACTTTTAAATGAGGTTATATTTCGTTTATAAAATACTCACTGCTGTTTTATTTGAACGACTAAGTAAGTTCATAACAAATAAATTTGCTCTTATTATTATTATTGTCAATTTATAAGTTCTTTTGATTTGAATATTTTGAAGATCCATTTTCATCTCAATATCTGTTTTCCAATCGGTTAATAACTCTGTTACGATTTTAAAATATATTTTTGGTTTAACGTACTTTCTCTTTAATCGGACATGTTTTACATGATTATTTATAAAGTGTATTTTAGTAAGTAAATGTTGCATAAATATATACGTTTTTCCCTGCAATTCGGCGGATAGATTTAACTTTGTCATAATTAGTAATTGTCCTGTCAAACAGATAGCTGTCAACATGTTATAGGGACGCATATTTTGGCTTTTTTATACAAACAGCTATCCGTAGTAAGCGATATATCCTCTTTTCGATAGACAACGTGGACCGGTGGTATTCCTTAATCTCTGAAAGATTATTGTGACGTTAAAACCAGATATAGCCCTGCATCACCCTAAGGTTGACTGGTAGAAAATGCCTCGGGCATTAAGTCCGCCTTTGTACAGTATTATTTTTTTACTTGTGCATAAAGTTTTAATAAATAAAATATAGAAAGGTTTTTCTATCTCCAGCACGCTAAAATTGGTGATAGATACGGTATTGGGTTCGGCCCTTAGATATTAACAGCACAACTGGGCGAAATATCGGTGTACAAACACACCACACCTCTGTCTGCCCATTCGGGAAATACTGCCGTGATATTATGCTATTCAAAAAGATCTATACTGAGTATTGACAGATTTAATAGATATAAAACGCTAAAGTTTCCTAATGCAAACACCGACGCGACGTCTATACAATAGACGCTTGATTTGACACCAATGTGATGTATCGTTTGACATCAATTTTCTGTACCCAGCCTGACGGACACGGGACGCGGCAACAAGGTCGAATAGAATGTGCTATGAAAGTTTAATTGATTTGCGATTCTGGGAACTTGTTTGTGAATGTTCAGGCGACGCGCAACAGTTTTAGCGGTCAGATAAACTCATGCTTTTGCCTTATACCGTTTACGATTTCTACTTAGTCGCTTCGCCCATTCATACATCCTCCTTCTGCTGGGCAGTTTGTTGCGCCACTTCTTCCCAGCTAAAGCACTAGGAAGTGGTGAAGGGCGGGAGTTTTGGGGGACTGTGTTATGTAATTTTGACGTTCTAAAAATGCTGATTCTCAGCCTAGTTTGAATATATGACTTGATTTTGATCCCTAAACGCAGCTACGCAGCTTGGGAATAGAAATATGTTGGGTGTTAGAACTTAACCAGACGACCTACTTCATAAAGAGCTCTGCTACTAATAATGTCTAAACTTGCTAGGCAAGTATACATTAATAAGCTCACGCCTGTGTCCCATAAGGGTTAGCAGAAACTACTTAACGCCACTAGGATTCTTACATTATATTGTTTTTGCTTCGTCCACGACTCCACCGTTCATATATCTCGGAACACACCAATGCTGCTTTTTTTTTTTTTTTTTTGAGGATGGGAAATCATCAAATGACTCCTCCCGCTCTGGGTGGAGCGGAAGGGAGTGTCAGACTCTTACTGACTAAAACCCACCCGTGTTCCTTCCTTGGCCCTTTATGTTCCGGGTCAGCGGTACCCCTTTTGGATGATCCCGCTTTCCCGGCAGGCTTGGGCCCTAGTGGGCCCCCTCTATGATGCTGACATCTCTTTGAGGCGCGCGTGGAACACGTACGCGCCGTCCAGCACGGGCCTGGTCCTGATCGGACGGTGAGCTACCCATTACTCACCGCCCGCAGGCCCGCGCCTACGGTGGCCGGGAGTCGTCACGCGGCTCCCGACGCCCGGAGCGTCCACCGCGGCGGCTTGGACGGGAGACTCTCTCCCTCTCCCGTCCCGCCACCTCCTTCGCTAGCATGACTGCTTCGCAGAAGGAGGCGACTGCCTCCCACTCCCCCTCGCCCCGGACCATGGCTTGAACCAAGGCCGGGACACCAATGCTGCTTGATTGTAGAAACATGTTTTTTGGTAGTACTTCCCGGGACGAGCTCCTTCACTAGGAGCTCTACTACTACGAACTTCTACGGTCTTTTTAGACATGGTTTAAACCATCGAGTCTGTTTTTGAAATAAGAACCCATCAGAAATCGAAATACAGTTCCTTTTTTACAAAACTGACAACTTAGTCCGGTCTTAGGTTGTCAATTATGTATTAAGAACTTTACTAAAGTCGGCATAAAGTACGAAAGAAAAAAAACTGGCTCGAAGGTTTAGGCTCGGGCTAAAGTTAGACCGTGTTTTGTAATAAGGCGGCTAATGTCTAAACCACAGAGCAGTACAAACGAAATTCGTGGCGCAGAAAGTGCATTGAGCGCAAAACTTCTGTCACGGACCGCCATCCGAACCCGAAGCATTATATAGAAAGTGTTGAGAATGCCGTCTCTAGCAGCGGCCGCCGAGGTGACTTCCGTGATCTGTGGATTTTTTTATGCCAACGTAAAACTATGTTCACTAAAATAAACTGCCATTCTAAGTTATCCTTATCAGAAAACCGTTATCGAAGCCATCGAGTTACGGCAATATTTTGATGTACTCGTCGCACCTACTAACCCAACCCTAGGGAAATTACATTTTGTTATCAATGTACACATAGCCATTTTATATTAACATATATATATCAATATTTGCACTGTCGCATTATAGATATATAATTATAAAAATTCGTGTGTTTATGTGACTCGCATGTTTGACGTAACTGTGGATTCAAAACTTGTTACCTTGTACGCAATCAGCTACTAACGACATTTCCGATGATGTATTGCCAAAATATGACTCCCCAGTAATGGGAAATCGGTCAGAAAACCAGAAAAGGCTTGAAATGAGTAAGCGTGGTGATTAATGTTTATTTCGTCTCACACAGGGAACAGATTGATATTACGTAATACAATCGAACAACATGATTCCGGTTACGACCGAAGCATCCGTTTGCCAAACACGAAGACCGCCATCGAGAAACTATGGATTTTAATGTCCTTTTTGATCTGTACAAAATGCCCATTAAATTATCAAGACAAAGTTCCGACAGACCGATTGAATTTGCAACCTTTCAAGCTAATAAAGTGTCATATATTTACATGAGTATACTTCCTATCTTTCTGTTATCCCTTACTCGTCTCTTTGAACACCCTCGGGTACGAAAGGGTCGTCTATTTGCGATATTAGGGGTTAATAAACTCTACGTTATAGGATTAATATGAAGCGGTCCGCAACTTTTGTCAATCCTATTGAGAAACGGCGTGATGGTTAATCGCTTTGGTATGTTAATGTATTTTTTTTTCTTCCCTCATCAATATCAATCTACCTAGCCGTTTCTTAACTTTGTTTGCGTCTGCTTCCAGTCTAACCGGATGCAGCTGTATATCAGTATTTTACACGAAGCGACTGCATTTTTCGTCTCTCGTATTGCCACGAAATATGTGAGAATAGATACCGAATTGTTTGTCAGTCAGCAAGGTTTTAGCAGGACTGACTGTGCACCGGACGTTCTTTTAAGTATGACAACTCGTTGAGCCGTCAGAGTCCCGGAGAAAACTACTCCTTAGCGCAATATATAACGCAAACAATATATATCGTAATATATGTATATATGAGTATTAATAGCGCATGGTTACTATTTTTAGTAGTCTAAAACGTAATGCAGAGCAATACTTTACCGTTCCTATATGGAAGCCAATAATTTTACCATAAGCCAATTTAACCTATACTTATCTGCAAATACATACCTAACCATCTGTTTTGTCTGACCACCCACTCTCATAGATACATAATACAATCCAAAACAAACTTTAACTCTTAGCAATAAGATTCCGTTTTCAATATATTCATACTATCACCCCCCGGATATTGAAATTGATACCTCTATCCGTACGTAACAAGGACCTTTGTAACGTTGCAGTTTTTTTTTTTAATTTTAGCGTTTCATTGTTCAAAGCGAACAAGTTTTATTCTGTGTTATTTATTGGGAAGGGGGATTTTTTTTCAACCCTCAATTTCAACCTGTTTAAAATTGGGGTGTATTTAAAACCTGATACGTTATTAAATGTTTTGATATTTGATATGGTTGACTTTGTCGTTGAAGGGTTGAAAAGTGATGGGATGATGGACTTATGAATGGCAGAATTTACATAACAATGTCATGTGGGTAGGTCGTAAAAACCACTGCCTACATTGATTTTTCGAATTTATTTAGTTTTAGGGTCAGATTATTAACCCTTTTCTGTTTGCACAAGTCTTTGATCAGTAAATCTGCTGTCCATGTCGGGCTTTCATAATATCTTCCTCTATAGACTATTAAAGCAGAAAGTAATCTTTTACGCTTGTATGAAAGTTAAATAAGTAGTTGGCGAGGCCTTTTTCCGGCACAAGACAGATATTGGTTGATGACAAATGTAAGGTAAGGTAGATTCAGCAACAGAACTTGCATATTTTCGGTCTGGATGGAATCACAATTCCAGCTATAAAAAGTGTGGAAGGTCAATAAACCTTCACGTCTTTGAACAATTACGGCTTTCCTAGCAAATCGTTTGTTCAAACGTGTCGGCACGAGCCACATTTAAGTGCTCAGAAAGCAGCCATTTAAAACTCTCATCTCCATCCATGACGGATTGATTTTACGATCTCATTAACATTGGTCAGCGACTGTTAGTATTACTGAGAAAACCTTAGTGACTCACCCACTTGTATTGTATTTTTTTTGATTGATTTTTTTTTTCGCAAGATACTCAAGTGGCTCCCCATTCGACTTCGCAGGAACTCTCGGATATTGTGTCTGCTATTCAACCTCCTTCACAACCCTAAAACGCCATCCTATCTGCGGGAGCGTTTTTCCTACGCCCGACCTTCAGATGCGCCGTGCAGGTCGCATCTTAGAAACCTCCTTAAGTCCCCTCCCCACTCCACCGACTTTTACTCCTACTCCTTCACTGTGCACGCGGTGCGGTTGTGGAATTCACTTCCGCCTGACATTAGGGACTGCCAAACTGTTGCAGTTTTTAAAAGAAGAGTGAAAGAACACTATCTTTCCACTTCGTCATAGTTGCGTATATATTAATATTCTAGTGTTATTTATTTTAGAAGTATGTATGTATGTTTGTATGTATGTATGTATATTCTCATATTATTTGTTTTATTTTATTAAGTGAATTGTTTTTGATTTTATGTATTTTATTTTCTCTTTTACTCTTTTCTCTTTTTTTTCTTCTTGTCTGTTTATATAAGTGTGTACATAAATGGTTAAATAAATAAATAAACATCACGCCTGTAATCTCCGATGGGTAAGGCAGGTGGGTACCCATAGTACACCTACATTTCGCTAGTTATTTGGAAGTCCCATTTAATAGGGAGCGAGCCTATTGTCATCAACCGGGCACTAATCCAGACTCCTTGCTGTTACTGAAAAATTCCTGCTGGAAAAACCCATTAAGGCGGAGATTTCTTGAAAAAGTTCAAATAGGTGCTTTTTTAAAGCAGTATATCTCTTAAAACGTAAAAATATTTATCAAGAAAAAAAAACACTGACATTTTCAAGTGTTTTTTAATAAAGTGATGGGACTCAAAACATAAGAAGGAATAAGGAACATAAGGAATACGAATTATATTATTATTACTATTTCTTCTGTTTATTTATTTTCATACATATAAATACATTTTTAAATATTTTTATAAAAAACATTTAAAAATATAAAAATAGTAGTCCGCCGGTATCAGGAGCAGGGTCCAAGCTACCGGTGGTTAGGGCTCCAGAGACAGGAACCTTCTCACGATACGAGCCGTATCAAGGAGTACTGCCTTCTGAATCAGGCCCTTGATCCAACCGCCTAACGAGAGCCTCGAAAGATGTTGATCGAGGCTTTCGGCCATCAGGCCATTGGCCGATACGACAATCGGCACAATGACAGCCGAGCTTACATTCCACATGTCAACAACCTCGTGTGCTAAGTCGAGATATTTAATTTGTTTCTCTTTCTCAGCTTTCACGAGGTTCTCGTCATGTGGAATGGTAACATCGATAATCATTGTGCGGCGCGCTAATCGATCTATCACCACTATATCAGGCTTATTGGCGACAATAGTCCTGTCAGTAATGATAGACCGATCCCAGTACAACGTGACTTGGTCATTTTCGAGAACTGGGTCGGGCGCATACTTGTAATACGGTACCTCGGTATCCACAAGTTTATATTTTAAAGCAAGTTGCTGGTGAATAATCCTGGCTACTTGGTTATGCCTGTGCAAGTACTCGCCGTTAGCCAGACGAGAACAACCAGAGATAATATGTCTGATGGATTCACCTGGACGGTGGCATGCCCGACACACGTCAACCGTCCCGTCTTTCAAAATATGTCTCCGGTAGTTATTCGTCAAGATAACTTCGTCCATAATTGCACAGACGAAACCTTCAGTTTCCCCGAAAAGGTTACCAAAACGTAGCCAGGATACGGACGCTAAGAAGTCTACACCGGGTTGATGAAGAGCCCGGTAGAAGCGCCCGTGAAGCTCCTTGCTTTGCCATACCTTCCTGCGGTCATCGGTAGTAAGTACTACAGGTTTGCGCCAGTTCTCTTTAGCCATGGAGAGCATCTTTATTTATTTAAACACCATTCATTATATATTTTTAATTATTATTATCATGGCCAATAATGCACTGACAGATCTTCTAAGCGTAAGTTTACGCAGTTTCCTTTCTGTATCTTATCATAAAGATAGATAAACCCTCTCAATAGCTATCGATTCGATTGATGATTTGCGTATCGAAGCAAAGAAAAAACTAAATAACTGCCAGTATTTCTAGAAGATCCAGACGTGATGCTAAGTGGTTTTGTGACCAGATATAATTCGTAAAACCCGTTCCTATGTATATCTCCAAAAATAAAATACTAGGTATAGCTGCGATTTATTAAAACTTATACGGGGATTCATAAAAAAGTTCAAACAAATCGCAGCTCCAAAATAATATTTGCCTTCAAAGATAGAAAAACGTTCTCAAGCACATACGAAATACTTATGAGCGACAAAACAATATTACCCTACTGTAGAAAATATTCGTTTAGAACTCTAGAACCAATTGCGAACGATACATAAATTACTCATGTAACCAAGCAATACCGTTTTGTGTCTTTGTGTGTGCTTTACGAATGTGTGTGTATACGTAAACATTTTGTGTGTCTGTGTGACTAACGCACATGTGGTGAAGTTTTAGAAGATTTGGAATCTTGAGATTTGTTGTCGTGAGAATTTGTTCAGCCGAATTTGTGTTGGTCATGGCAATTGTTTTGAAAATGTGTTGTAATTATCTGATTAAAATTAATGACGCGGAAAGTAAATCCAAAAATAAATAACGTGATCCGTACAATCTGAACGTTAATTGAAAATCGCACGATGCTTTCGAATATAATTAAAATAACAAAAACATGAAACATTTCCCTCCCTGCATCCTACGAAACAGACGAGGGAGAAATGGAAAGATTATTTTTGCAGCCATTTCGTATTTCTGTTTGACGGTTATTCGACGTTTTAAGTGGCATGAAATTGAATTCGGAACCTGCCTTTGAACGTGAATTCATTTGAATGTGATCAACAATTTTCATAGCTTGTTGTGAACGTATGAAAGCTTCGACTGAAATGTTGCCTGTGACTGGGTTCGCGAGACCCCTATGTGCCGTCAACGTGATGTGTTTGCTAATAAGATGGCAAATGTAGGGTTCTCGGTGGAAAAAATGCCAAATATAGCCTATATACTTTGCTTATTTGACATGTTATTGAAATTTTTAATGACAGTAATTCATATTTTTATTGAATTTATTTAATAACTACTTTGACATTGAATTGTATCTAAAAATATGCTTATTGAATTGTAATTATACCTAATCTTTAATGAATAATGAAGAAATGTAATTTTGAGGAAAATTATCACGGTTTATGCACCGCACCATCTCTTCCTGCCAATTTGTACGCCACGATATGCGGTTGCTTTCTGTATCCCATAATTATCCTGCATGCAATGTATCAGTTGTTTAAACAAATAAAATTTACTTACTTAAATATTATTACGAGCCAATGTAACACCAATCCAGAACGAGTACCTATTTGAGATACGTTAGATTTAAATATTTCTTAATAGCAAAGCTGGCCTTTGCTCAGGAGTGGTATTGCATCACAATACAGTCTAGTTCTTTTTTAAGACCATTTCAGACACCAATCTACATGGTTCTCAAAGATTATTGTGATATTATTGTAATTATTGTGAATATGAGAACTATGTCGGTCATTGCTTTTTTTTGTGTATTTTTCTCCGTTAGCTTAATCATGATCTGGCAGTTTGAGTAATTTATGTGGCCTCCTCAAATGTCCTTTCTTTGGTATTGTTCGTCGAATCGTTGAGCTCCTTAAGTTCTGAGTTGAGCTGCACGATTGCTGACAATTGCGTGCACTGACTGGACAGGTCCACTCAATCTGTGTGGTTCTTTCCTCAAAATACCATTTCAGACACCGATCTACACAGCCTCCATATGATCTGACCAAGATTTTGTCTGGACTTTGAGACGGTGACCTCTGAGTTTGTTTCGGCTTTTCTTCTCAGAGTAGTCAGATAGGAAACGCCGACCTCATCTAGTTTTTAAAATACGATTGACGTGTAAAAGTGTTTGTTCAAACCTACTTACAGAAATAAACTCATTTATCATTTATATTTTAAAACCAACTATGTATGTTGTGGTCGGCTTCCAGTCTAACCGGATGCAGTTGAATACCAGTACTTAGTTTACATCGACTGCCTTTCTGATATCTACAACCCACAGCAAAGCTACCCACACACGTAGACTTAAATCTTAAAAGCTATTTTGAGTCCTTGTCATGATTTTGTTTGAAATATGAAACAAAATGTTAAGGAAAATATTTGTTTTCAAAGCTCCACCTCAAAAAGTTATTTACCTCTTTTTGTTCTTTCCTACCTTACACTGATTTGGTACGAAGGCTTCATAAATCCATGAAAACAAACCACACGATGAAAGCTGTAAATGTTACCTAAAATTTTCCTTCAAAAAGGGGTCACGAAATACACGTGATTCATTTACTTAAGATTTTTTGTTGTAAATAGTAAATTTTTACTTTTGCCAAGTTTTTTTGCTAGCATAAACCCTCAGATCATATAAACACAGAGATATGCTTTGTAAACAAATGTATTCCTGGTCCGATGTCTCCGCGTTTCTCCCACTTAGTTCACTAACACAAAAGCAAAAACTATAAGAACGGCACACGAGCGAGGCTCACATCTCTCACGCACACAAAGAAACTTACAGCAACACTAAGGGTCGGTACACATCTGACGGAAGATGCGTCGGGCGTAACTTCGTTAACATCCAATTAGTACGCTCGACGCACCAACGCATCATCAGTTAAGTGTGAAAGGTTGAATGTTTTCTCATATTATTGTCTGTTCTGGCGTTACGCGACCGATAATATGCGACGCATCTTCCGTTAGATGTGAACCGACCCTAATAAACTCACTAATAGAACACATGCAAACAGGGGGCGGCGCTTCTATCTGTAGCTACGGACTCAGAATAAACACACATATGCAAGTTACGCAACTAGTGATGTTAAGTTGTAATCGTAGAAAAATTTCGATGAATTTCAGCTAACTGTGATATCTGCTCTTTTTTTTATTATTCTAAAAGTAATTCTAAAAAGTAAATTAAACAGATTTTTTGAAATATCGCTTCGATTAAATGATAAAAAATGAAAACCACGAAATATGACACTAAATTTGGACGTTGCCACTCATAAGGTATAAACGCTCTTAAATACTTAACTAAATCTGGCCGGAGTGCCCCTACCACAGTCTACCTACGCACCCTGTTATTGAATTGTCTGGCTATGGCAACCCCGTTCACCCTAACCTTGTATACAGGTATAAAGACTATATCTTTAATTAGCACCGTAGTACCCCTCTTCCCTATGCATATCTGGTTGGAATAGATACTTGTGTATGGTTATTTCACGGTCCAGCTTTTAGAGCTTAATTAGCTAAGTGTCCCGTGATGGATTGATGATTAGACGTTGATTGAAGTCATGTCGCAGTTAAATGACATTGGTCAAAATAGTATCTTTTTGTTTGACCAGATAGATGAAAACGAAGGTATGAATAATAATAATCAGACGTATGAACGTAAACGAAGCAAAAGGAGTATGTATGGATTCGTAGCAGGTGGCCTTCGGTAGTTTCTGCCTACCCCATGGGATAAAAGCGTGAGTTTATAGTATTTTCTCAAACATGCTTGGAAATTTGAGCATTATTTAGACAACCTTCTTCGAGATATTTAGTTTATAACTTTTAAGTAATTCAACTAGCGATGTCTTGTATGTACTATTAATTTCTGTGCTAGTGCTGTGCACTTCTGTAAGTGACGAATTCACAATTCCTAAAACTGTATCGGTCTTATTACAAAACAAGGTTTTTCTTTTGACATGGTTTAAACCATCGAGCCTGTTTTTGAAATAAGAACCTAACTGAAATCGAAATACAGTTCCTTTTACAAAACTGTCAACTTAGTCCGGTCTTAGATTGTCAATTTTGTATTAAGAACTTTACTAAAATCGGCATAAAGTTCCAAATACAAAAACTATATCGAATGTGTAGGTTGGGGCTAAAGTTAGATCGTGTTTTGTAATAAGACGGTATGTGTTTTTAGTTTATGTATGTCCTAGTGAGTAAGTCGTTGAAGTGCCATATAAATAAATAAATAAAATAAATAAATAAATCGAAATTGCTGTACTGGCCAAATACATCGAAGCAGCAGCAAGTTATATGAAAATCCATATCTGTCGTGGTTTAGCAGCCAAATAAATTACATACCTAGTAAACTCATATCTATCGTGTAATTTAAAAATGGAACGATCTTTTACTCCTAAACAACAACAACCAAGGAGGTAACATAGCAAAGGTTTTATTTAAATTTCGAACTGTCTTGCAAATATAAAGCTGTTTAATGAAAAAAGAAACAAATGAACAATTTAACTCGGGAAAAATTATTGTTGTTCGTCATTGATTTCACTTCATACTATTTTAACATTCCATTAACATTTTGTCAGAAGGGAACTTGAACTTTTCCAGGTTTTATTAAAAACGTGGGTACTCGTGCGCGAAAACATTATATCAAACGTGAAATATTTACCGTCTCTATCAACAATAGGTTATTTAAAGAAGAGACGTAGGTAGATATTATATAGTGATGAAGACGGATGTGAAAAGATTGCATGCAGCGGAGATGAGAATGTTGAGATGGATGGGTGGAGTGGTGGAAATGGATAAAGTAAGAAATGAGTATAATAATGGAAAGTTTGAAAGTGGCGCCAGTGACAGGAAATCGTTTGGCTTGATAAGGGCATGTTATGAGGATCGGAAACTCATGTGACTAAATGAGTTATGAAAGTAAATGTTGGTGGATGGAGAGGGACAGGAAGGCCAAAGAAAAGGTGGATGAATTGTATGTGAGGAATTATATTAAAAAGAAGGGAGTGAATGATAGCGTGACGGTTGACCGGGGAGAATGTAAGAAGAAGAAGAAGAAAGCGTGTTGCGCCGACCACAAGTAACGTGGGACAAGGACAGGAAGATAATTACGTAGGTAGGTATTATTTACTGAGTTTTTATTACACGCCTGTCGTCGACAAATCTTACAAATTCTTCTTCTATCGTATCAGCGCGGCACGAACAAGGATAGCTCATCAATCAATAAACCCAGCCTATCGCAGCCCACTTCTGGACATAGGCCTCATAAGTATAGCTCATGACGTGGGAAACATATTAGGTCGGCGAAAAAGTTCTTTCTTATTTTATATACAAATTTTAATTCAAGACTAAGAGCTTGTGTGGCACCTAAATATCGAGCATTTTTGGTTACCCTGAATTTTGCAAATGGGTCAAAAATGTTTTGTGGTCAAGCCCTAATTCTTCAGCTATATCGTAACTACTAAAATTTACTGATCGTGCTCCGCTTTTTCAAAAACGGCATCGAGTCTATCCGTAACACGTCGACCAGAGCGAGCTGCATCTTTGACATCAAACTTCCCGAACCGAAAACGCTTGAACCAACTTTGTACTACTCTTACAGACACTGCGTTAAGTCCATAAACGTCACATATTTTTTTCGCGGTGTCTCGCATTTTTCCCTTATTTGTAATAACACTTCAAAATGTATCAAATTTCTTCGTTAGATTCACTCATTTTGGCGGACGTTCATCGTTTCATCGTATTTAGTTTTCTTTTTTTAAAGGTCGTCTATTTAATAGTATCAAATCCAGCCAGATACAAATAGTACAGCCTAAGAGATTTTACTACAACTTTATACCAATAAATAAAATACGAAAAAATCTTTCCCTAATCTTATTTATTAACCAGTCAGCAAGATGGCAGCGAGGAGCAGTGGTGGCCCAGTGGTAATGGCCGCGACTTACGAATTGTAGGTCGTAGGTTCGAACCCAGTCAGGCGCTTTACTTTGTGTAAGTTAATTCATCACCACTGCTCTCAAAAAGGCGTATGAAAGAAAACATCGTGAGGAAACCGTCATGACCTAACTCCTAGAATCAAAAATTCGAAGATATGTGACTTCTACCAACCCGTACTGGGCCCGCGTGGTGGATTATGGCCCACTCCCACTCACTGAGAGGAGTTATAAGCTGATTATGCTAAGACTTAACTCCCCCTGGGTACGCCAGACGTACACTTGAACAAAGAGTGTGGTATGCAGGCAAACAGGTTCATATTTCTACTACACAGCCAATTTTATAAAGTAGTTGCAAGTTAGCTGCCTGTATACCAAATAGCTTGTTCGATTGTACATACAAGTAATAGATTCTATTTTAATTCACCGTTCAACAAATAGATCTATCCCGCGATATGCTATCTCGTGTGCGTTTCTCAGACTACGCACGCGTCTGGTGATTCGATTACATTAGTCGGCGCTGTCAGCTGTGAGCTCTCGAGCTAGGCTCGGCCTTCGCAGTGCTTCGCACGCACTTCGCAGAATGATGACAGAGACCGGCGAGAACGGACGTGTGCTTTATGAGCGGAAATAATATGTACGATTGGATTTAGTTGACAATTTGTAATATGTTTGTCTTGTTGATTACTTTAGGTTAGGTGCAGATATTACATGTTTTAGTTCTTCTTAACATCTTAATTTAGCATCGTAAGATCTGTCATACATAACTTTAAAAAAAAGTAGTGTTGTTTGTTAATACAGGTTGGTCAACATAACATGTACTATGTCAAAAACGTTTTTACTACCACAGGGTTATAAAAAGGTGTATTTGAGCTGGGTCATAGAAAATCTAAAAACGGCGCTGTATTAAATAATTATTCAATTACACTCAGTTGGGTACAGACAGACGCTAATTTTATTAATGAAACATTATTCTCTCAAAAACACAATTCCCTTTCATTATCAAAGACCATAAAGTATAATTAAAGTGCCACATATTCCTTTATTATCATTAAACAAAGAAGGAGGAAAATTAAAATGTTTGCTCGGTTCTGCGAAACGTGATTCAATCAGCCCATAGAGATTACCTGCCTGCCTTATTTTTTTAGCCAGGGATGTATAAATTTAAAATTAACTTCAGGTTTGAAGTTGTTTTTAGAAATAGGCCTATTTGAGTTGCTATTAGTGTTGTTTTAGACCATTTCGTTTTACGTATAACAAGTTGGCGTCTCGTTCCTGAAGCGGTTTTCTTATAACAGTCTTCCTCGTGTAAACACCAACGAGATCTAGCTAAGATACTACACGTATGAAGATTATAAGAGTAGGTATATGCTTGATTCACCTCCGAGATCTCACGCATAGAGCGATCAATCTAAACAGACGAATCTTATCCGATCGGCCTAAACCCTAAACTAACCGGATGCGTGCACAATTGCACATATACACGAACCGATCGTATAGTAATCGAGGCGATCGATCTTGAGGCCGTGAGGGAACCACCTCATACGGTATGAATTCTGATCAGATTTAATGGACCTGTAGGTCGAACTGACCGCTAGTGTTAATACATGTGATCATTAGCATCATTGCCATCACACAATTAGGGATTCGTGCGAAAGAGTATGCTCCGGATCATTGAGGCCCCGAACGGCCTGGATATCGGAAGGTCCTGACCGAATGTAAGATATAGAGCATAATGATTTTTTCTTAGCTCGGCCACTGTTCAATCTTATCGTCACATGGGCACTGCAGAATATTTTTGGCGGATTATATGTGCAAAAGAATCTCTTCGTAAACCTGAATATTTGTTCATAAGTTATTTTGTATTGTTACAGCGCTATGGGAAGAGCAAGAGGCGCCGGAGTACGACATCGACACGGAGGACGAGCGGTGGCTCAAACAGCAGCGGCACCCCGAGCTCACAGGTATAACTACATACCAGTATGTGAACACTTCTCTCTCATAACTATCCTTTGAATTTTCTTTTAGAAATGATTGCCCTAACAGCATTGATGATTTTAAAGCTGTCCTCTTTGAGGTATCCTTCAACGGAGAACCATGTTAATTTCGGATTTGGTATTGAAGATGAAAGGAAAAACGATCCCCTAGCAGGACGCTCACTTATAATTTCTCAGGTCGATTGCCCTTAACATTATAATTGACCTTCTGAACTGGGAACTGCATTAACAAGACACATGATATAATGCTGTCTGCATTAAATCATGTGTCATCTTATGAATCGTTAATCAAATGAACAAGTCCATAATAATATGTATTAAGTCAAGATAGAATTGATTTTGATTGCAATGAAACAATATTACTCATTGCCTTGACGTTGCGGTCAATATGCGGTCCGTCTAAAGGTGCGTTTGCAGAGCCAAATCTCCTGTGTATGACCTCATGAATCGATCTCCCTTGAGCTAGTGACCTACAAACGCTTACGCGACAGCCTCAATCTAGTAGTGCAATTTATCGTCATCATGCCATTTAGTATGTCCTTGTCTTATTGGACGTAAACGGCGACTTAAAATCGTCATCAGTTCAGTCTGAACTGAGCACTAGAAAATTCCAACTCAGATCATGGTCGTTAGCGACGAAAATCAATTCCTTGATCACCCTGGATATACAGGGCAAACACACTTGGTAAAACAGAGGGCTATTTCTTCAAACAATTTTTTATCAAATCACTATGTTCTAGGCACACCAAATTGTGACTACTTCTGATGAGAATTTTCTGTTTATTTCCAGAGCTAAAGTTCGAACAGATGATGGACAAGCTAGAGAAGAGCTCGGGCCAAACCGTGGTGACCCTCAACGAGGCGAAACTGTTGCTCGAGAGGAACGACGACCTTGTCATTGCTGTGTACGACTACTGGCTCAACAAGCGGCTTAACACGGTAATCAAAGTAATAACATTATCAACCTATTATGTTCCCACTGCAGGGACACAGGCCCCCTCACTGTGAGAGGGAGTGGGCCGTCCGCAGGCCTGCACTATAGTTTCCTTGGTCGTTTTTAGAGAAGATGGGTGATGAAAATACATTTTAATAAAATGCATTCTTGGGATCGATCCCAAGACCTGTGCAAGTCAGGGCCGATACCGGCTACCATAGAGTTGAAATGTCTTATGTGCTTGTTACTATACCAGTATCCCATATCATTCAAACCGAAAGTCAGCAATGGTAGTATAGAGGCACGAGGAACAGGATGTAAAGTTTACTCATACCTCCATAGAAAAAACCGGTAAACTCTGCTTGCGCGATGCAGGATTTGCGTGATTACAGCAAGTACCCACAAGGTGGACCACCGATCTACAAATTCAGCTGGTGCAATGCTGCAGGAATCTGTCGGTTATGGAATCACAGTATGCCCTTGTGACGATGCTAGAGGAAGGCCTAAAATGTCCAACTGTGGTCATGTAATTGAAAAGGGTACCGAAGACCAACTTATCGAGAGTGCATATCGAACCTCTTTTTTAATAGAACAATGTGTATTTTACAGCAACACCCGCTGATCCTGTCGGTTAAAACAGAGAACAGGCCGGGTCAGTCGTCAAACAACCCCTACTTAGCGTTCAGGCGGCGGACGGAAAAGATGCAGACCAGAAAGAACAGGTTGGACACCATTTTAATTAATTGATAGCCTAGTGTCCGATGGGATTTCTCAATGACAAACTTCCATACAAAACGTTTGAACACCTTTATGTCAAAAATTACAAACTTCCGTACAATAATACTTTTAACTGCTTTAAGTCCAAAATGACAAACTTCCGCACATAACTTTTTAACCTCCTGTAGGTCAAAAATGAGAAACTTCCGTACAAAACGTGTTAACCCCTGAGGATGTATTTTCAAAAATATATCCCTAGTACTCACTTTGCTATACAGGGTCAAATTAAATTAGCTAGCGAAACTCCGCAGACGTGATTGTTGGGTATCGATATGTAACATGATAAAACAAAAAAAAAATAATTTAGATGTTTTTTGTGGGTTCATTGGCTGCAGTTAAAAAAATCAGTTTTTTTTTGTGTAAAATTCACACGACAGGGTTGGTATCGATATCCAAGCACGACAAAACATATTTTTTCAACTCCTATTTCATGTAACAACACAACCAGCGGTCGTTGACCCCTAAAAAATGTTTTATTTTTAAACGTTAGGTAAACGTTCTTTTCTTCAACTCTAACGGAAACTCGAAAGCATTTATTTCAATTAAACCTATTACATGCACTTTTGAAATGTAAAGGAGTCACAGAAAGATTAACTAAGTTTTTAGATTCCAAAGCGTAGCAGGTTCCTATGGAGAAAAACAGGCATGAAACGCCATTCTTCTCTCTTGAGTCATCATCAGCCTATAGTGTTCCCACTGCTGGGACACAGGCCTCCTCCCTGTGAGAGGAGAGTGGGCCGTAATCCACCACGCGGGCCCAGTGCGGGTTGGTAGATGACACATGTCTTCGAATTTTTGGTTCTAGGACATGCCGGTTTCCTCTCGATGTTTTCCTTCACCGTTTTGAGAGCAGTGGTGATGAAATAATTTACACAAAGTAAAGCGCCTGTCTGGGTTCGAACCTACGACCTACAACTCGTAAATCTCTTGAGTAACTAATACGAAATCCTCAACATTTCACTAACTATTCCTAACTTCAATTCCAGAAAAAACGACGAGAGCTCATACGAGAAGATGCTGAAACTCCGGCGAGATCTAGCGCGAGCGCTCACCCTACTCGAGCTGGTCGCGCGGCGGGAGAGCGCCAAGCGAGATCTCGTGCGGCTCACTGCGCTCATCGCAGAGCGACGCTACGCCGCCGGGGACTTCGCTAACCAGCTGCTACCGGAGCCACTTCCAAGGTAAACAAAGAAGTATTTAGTCTGGTCATCCTCATCTGCCTAGCTTGTCCTCCACTATGTTGCGATCGACTACCAGTCTAACCGGATGCAGCTGAATACAAGTATTTTACATGGAGCGACTGCCTATGGAAAGATGCCACCCAGGTATAACACCTGGACAGGAAAGGAGCCTTTCAGGCGCGATCAAAATCGTTTTTTATTTTTATTTAGCCTATAGAGTCTTTCTATTGCAGGGCAAAGGTCTCTATCTAGGAGAAGTGGAAAAAATCTAGTTCATTCTATTTTCTTTTGAATTCACTGGGTGGTTACTGTTCACGATACGACGAAAATCCCAGAAATAGTACAGCTTCGACGAGTAGTATGATATATCCACATTTTCTTCTAAATTCTATAAGTATTAGTAACAAATTGACGCCCCCCGCAGGCCCGCCTACCCGGCGGCCCCGCTGGCGACGTTCCGGCGCGAGGCCTACGTGCCGCACTACCCGCCGCGCCCGCCGCCCGCGCCCGTCGACCAGCCGCGACAGGTACCTACACGACAGCACGTACACTGGGCTATGTCATAACTAAACATTACGAGACTTAGGATACTGTCTTCTCACTGAGCTTAGGAATTCGTTGTACGCTGCGCAAACGTGGCGCTGACGCCAGATGTGAAGGCATCCATACCCGATGAGTAAATAATTCAAACGAAAACCGAGCTTCATACAAGTGCGCTGTTAAAATTAAATATCAAAAAGATCTTCTCTAAAACGACATAATAGACCATAATAGAAAAACTCACTTAAATCTTTGTTGCTAAAGTCAAAAATTACATCAATTGATAAGTGAAGAGTTAAATCTATCTACAATGTAAAATTAAATTAGCTAGCGAAACTCCGCAGGGGTGATGGATATCGATATCTTAACATGATAAAACATATTTTCTCAACTCATACGGCATGTAACAAAGCTGCCAGCGGTTGTTGACCCCTAAAAAAACCACTTTTATTTTATAGTGTTTAGATATCGATACTCATCGCGTCTGCAGAGTTTCGTTAGCTAATTTAACTGGACCCTGTAAATAAATTAAAATAAAATGCTGTTCGTTGTGTAAGCGCATCATTTGACAACGGCTGGACCGATTCGGCTATTTCGTATTTTAAAATGTTCGTAATAGTCCGAGTTTTTATGGAAAAAAAATTGAAAAAGTTGAGGAATAACTGAATGTTTTTTTTTCTATGGGATTTTTGTATGAACCCACGACCATATTGGAATTTTGACAGGACAGACATCTGTCGGGCCAGCTACAGTCCATTCACAGTTATTTTACCTATTGCCGTTGCAATAAGGTTGCTGTTGGGTTGCTGCGATTGACAAGTCTGTCAAATTCACAATGATCTTTATAATTGTTACAATAACGTTGCTAATGGGTTGCTGCTGTCAGAAGTAAAATTAACTGTGAATGGACTGTAGTATGTAATAAAAAAATGTGTGCAGTTAAATGCACGTCCATGGCAACAATTCGGATTTGAAAGCGCCTCTATTCCGTAGCAGTAAGGGCGGTTTTCGCAGTTCAAGTGTAAACTAATGACAATTGAAGTTTACCTTTTTTAACACGAGTGTATGAAGCTTGGTCTCTGTTCGATACTTACTCATGACATATCCACTCGGTTTCTGGGAGCCTGATCAAGTCTTTGATTGGTAAATCTGCTGTCCAATGATAGTAGCTGTTGTGACTGGTTGACAAAAAACATCAGCAACCAACCACAGTTTATTGAATAAGCTTTCAGATACTAGTAGAAGGAAGTTTAGACAAGTGGGACATCTTTCTCATCCCACTCACTGTATCAGTGATGAAGGGCAAATAAACATCGAAAATGTAGGCAGGAACAATTTATCAGTTTTAAATATTGTTAGAAACTATATAGAGGCAATCTAACTAACTACTGAGGCAGCTTGTATGTATGTTTGTTTGTCTCGTTAAGTTAAAATTATGATTACATTCAATAGCTCTATGTATACAATGGCCCACGTTTTTTACATGAAAACTTATGTATTACTTTTCTCTTGTATGGGCATCAACTAAATTAAATATTAGAGTAGCATAAGAAGGGCCAGCGCAGACAAATGCTGTAGATTTTTCATTGGTCAATTGAAAATTAACTTAATCGCGATTTAAATAGAGTTCAAAATAACTTGCAAGAAAGAACTGCCTATAGCGTGTGTTCGTGTATGGTAATTTGAACTCTATCCCTGTTAAGATTTAGTTGATTTTCAATTTATTCATGAAACATTACTCGGAACATTTTGCTGCTCTGGCTGTGCCATTTAAACCTGTACCATTTTTTACAAGAGCTTCCAAAACTCGCGAACAAAGATAAAGTGTCCAAATAGCAAAACAAATAACATTTGACACTAAAAATAAGCGAGTAAGATATCATGATGGTCTGTTGCCTTACAGCGAGAAAAGCGTCCGTACAAGAGACGGAAACACAGGCATCCCGTCGTCGGCTCCGCGCAGGGGCTGCGAGGTACGTATCTTTCTAAACTGCGTTCGCGATTTAGTTTCCAAACACGTAAACAAATACGTGTTTTAGCAAAAACAACATTAAGACATAAACTAGAGATTGCACTACAAATTCAAACATTTTTATGACTTTTCAATAGTGTTTGTCATTCTGAAATCAACTTAATTTACAGTGTCATAAAGTTGATAAGAAGGCGTGAGGTTATGTATGCATAAAGTTGATATCCGTTTAAGTGGTAATATCAATTGGAAATGACTAATTAATTAAGTTAAATAACAACCCAATAGGGTAATTGACATTTGATTTTTCGAATCTTAGAAAAAAAAATTAAGTCCCTGTATATTTTTTTTGCTGCGTTCTGACGTCACAAGACAGGAACGCCATAGTAACTTTGCGCCATTCAGTACAATGATCGTTTCACGTGACATCGATAGCAGAATAATTAAAAACCATTTAAACTTTTTTTCAAATAATTAATTCATGTTTATTTTTGATAGTTGTCAAAATATCTTATGGCATTTCAGAAATCTTTGGCGAAAACCAAAGTTTATTAAATAAATAAACTCATCTGTGAAATTAAAAACATATCGAAGGTGATTTAAAATGAACTAATTTTAACTACGACTGACCATTCAAGATCGCTTATCAAGGGTTCATAGTAGACTCATCTGGAATGCAAATATCTCTTACAACCCTTTTCTATTTTATCCAATATTAAAATAGAAACTTAGTTTGTGTTTCCTGTATCAATCTCTTGTACCGGATACTGTCCTATCCATAAGATACTATAGTCCATTAGACGCCAGTATTGTATATCATCTAACATCCCTAGACAATGGGTGTCTTGCCAAACGATTATCAATTTTAAAAGCAATAGGGTAGAAGTTAAATTACTCTTACCTCTGGGTATGCTAAATGGAGGAATATTCGTGTTGTAATAATGAAGATCATGTTACTCAATAAAACAGCAGTGTGGCAACGCGACGTTTATCTGAGTGGGGATACAAAGTACAGTCACAAGTACTAATATAAATTTTAAAAGTGATTTTCTCCCACTTTATCGATTGTAATTTTATGTTGCTAAGAACATAGTGTTCTGGAACTTATACTATTATTTATTTATTAAAACTTTATGCACTAGTAAAAATACTGTTCAAAGACTGACTAATGCCTGAGGCATTTTCTTTGGGTCTAAATAGGTCTTATCTCAAAGTTGCAATCGTTATTGCACGTGAAAATCACTTTCAGATTTTCTTTTATATTAATTTAGTCGTACCTCGTCTTCCAAAATCATCACAATAACACGAATATTCCTTACAAAGTATCCCTCAACATAAACAACTCTCACATATCCACAGACTCGGGCGTGTATACTTCTTCGGAGGAAGAGGGAAGCGGCCGGGCCGAGGCCGCCACGCCGCCTGACGACGGACCCTTCGCCTTCCGACGCAAGCCCGGATGTTATTATGAAATGGTGAGCGGGTTTATTGACGCTATATCTTTGTGTTGTGTTTAGGACATGCTGAGAACTGAATGAAATCTCCTTAAAAATAAGTTTTTTGTTCCAAATTTGCATTTTTTATAGCTGCACTTAATCGGTCCTCACGCTAGTGGTATTGATAAATGATTAACGATTTTATTTCTGTAAATACCTCGTTTGGTACAAACACTTTTACACGTCAATCATATTTTAAAAACTAGATGAGGTCGGCATTTCCTATCTGACTACTCTGAGAAGACAGGCCGAATCAAACTTAGAGTGAAGTATCATTTTAAGAAATTTTAAATGTACCAACATTGGAGGATTGAAAAGTTTGAATTTTCTGCCCATTTTTAGGTGCCGCACTCGCAGCATCAAATGTTGCTGAAAACAATGTAATGCATAACTTTTGTTATCAAAACAGCAACATGTTTTGCAAACTAAAGTTAAAGGCGGGGGGACTAAGGTAGTAGCCCGCGAAATTCAAATGTTCTTACATTTTTTGCAATTGGCAGGTCATTGTCAGGTTGTATGTTGATCAAAATATGATTCGCGAAATACGTTACAATAACTGAATTTCACGGACTACTCTGTCGCTTTCACCTCTACCCGGTTCCTTTTTGCAGCAACATGCTTTCAACATCTCAAAATGAATGTTGTTGATACAATTTTGCGCTACTTTCGCTTCACATGAAATCAGAGGGGCAATTCCCGTATTTTTAAGGCCGTTCGCATTCTAATCTCAGTCTCAATCTGTCAAAATTACAATCAATTTACATACATTTTTGACAGGTTTTTGACATTGATTGCCACTGAGATGAGATTGCGACTTGAATTTGAACGTTTTTCAAGTACGAGAATTGGCTTACAGGTCTTTAATTCATAGACACCTTATTTACCGTGTGTGTAATGTAGTCATTATTATTTGTAGCCCACATCAACGCTGTATGGCGATCCCCTGGACCCAGATGATCCCTCTAAGGATGGAATGTTTGAGCACGAGGTTGATGAGAGGTATAGGTAAGTGTACAGAACCATTTCATTATTTTTTTATCAACTCAAACCATTTATTTTAAGGTATTTCAGGCGCTTTGTATTGTCAAGGAGTCTGTTAGTTATTCAGAATGATAAAACGCACCTTGATATCCAATTAAATTCAAGAACTCATGTTTTTCAACGGCTACACAGTAGCTAGCAAGTTAGCAAACGAAAATTTACCCTACCCATGTTTTACTCGTATTTTTTTTTTTGGAATTTTCGTAATTTTGTACATAATTATTCTCGCCTGTTTCTCTAGGTACACGCTAACTTCACTTCGCGGTGGAGGCGGGCGTTGCGTTGGCTTCGCACGGCGGCGCGTGTGTCGCGGCGGGCGCGTGGCGCTGGACAGAACGCGCACGCGCCTGCACTCGCTGTTCACCAGCCTGCCCTTCAGCTTCCCCGCCTCCGAGCACTACCGCAGGCAGAAGGGCGAGGAGGTAACACGTCACATGTTAACTTTTACTTCGCACGGCGGCGCGTGGCGCTGGACAGAACGCGCACGCGCCTGCACTCGCTGTTCACCAGCCTGCCCTTCAGCTTCCCCGCCTCCGAGCACTACCGCAGGCAGAAGGGCGAGGAGGTAACACGTCACATGTTAACTTTTACTTCGCACGGCGGCGCGTGGCGCTGGACAGAACGCGCACGCGCCTGCACTCGCTGTTCACCAGCCTGCCCTTCAGCTTCCCCGCCTCCGAGCACTACCGCAGGCAGAAGGGCGAGGAGGTAACACGTCACATGTTAACTTTTACTTCGCACGGCGGCGCGTGGCGCTGGACAGAACGCGCACGCGCCTGCACTCGCTGTTCACCAGCCTGCCCTTCAGCTTCCCCGCCTCCGAGCACTACCGCAGGCAGAAGGGCGAGGAGGTAACACGTCACATGTTAACTTTTACTTCGCACGGCGGCGCGTGGCGCTGGACAGAACGCGCACGCGCCTGCACTCGCTGTTCACCAGCCTGCCCTTCAGCTTCCCCGCCTCCGAGCACTACCGCAGGCAGAAGGGCGAGGAGGTAACACGTCACATGTTAACTTTTACTTCGCACGGCGGCGCGTGGCGCTGGACAGAACGCGCACGCGCCTGCACTCGCTGTTCACCAGCCTGCCCTTCAGCTTCCCCGCCTCCGAGCACTACCGCAGGCAGAAGGGCGAGGAGGTAACACGTCACATGTTAACTTTACTTCGCACGGCGGCGCGTGGCGCTGGACAGAACGCGCACGCGCCTGCACTCGCTGTTCACCAGCCTGCCCTTCAGCTTCCCCGCCTCCGAGCACTACCGCAGGCAGAAGGGCGAGGAGGTAACACGTCACATGTTAACTTTACTTCGCACGGCGGCGCGTGGCGCTGGACAGAACTGAATTGTCCTTGAAATTGCGATTAAAATGTAAACGTTTTCTAAGTACGAGAAACGGGCCTTCTTACCTACACAGGCTGGTTATTGGGCAACACCCCTTGGTAAGACTGGTTATAAGACTAACGAGCTTCTGACTACGCATAACGACTGTAAAAAAATGTTAATCTTAAGACACTAAATTGTACTATTCGTCAGTCATAGTCCAATACTACGTTATACGTATAATAAAACGTTTAAAAAAAAAAACTGGACGTAGGCTTCGCCCAAACATCGCCACTTCGACCGCTAATTATAATAACACAATTTAATTCTAAAACAAATAATAATACCAAACTTTATCTCAATTCCAGGTGGAACTCGAAACAAAGGCTCATAGAACGCCAAAAGAAATGTCGAGAGACTACCACACAAGCGGCAAATACCCATGGCGACACGCGTTCAGAAAACACCTCTCCCGAAACCCCGATCTCTGGACAACCACCGACGAAATCAAGCCATCCGACATTAAACAGGAACCAACCGATAAATCTGACAGATCGGACGTCCTACCCAACCTTACTGACATGTCGGATCTACCAGACGTTATTCAAGACAGTGTTAAAAGTGATATTAGATTAAGTGCGAGGACTTTAGACGGAGTAGTAAGAGATAATTTGGAGAGGGTCATGAGGAAACGGTCTTGGAGCGGGTGTTCGGATAGCAGTTATGATTCGGATGAGAGTTTGCAGCCTGTGGAGAAGGAGTTTGAACAGTTCATCAATGAGGTTAATAAAAAATGGTGAGTGTATTTTCCTATTTTTGTTATTGTGTTCGTAATTAAAAAGCCTCAACGAGTGAAACCTAAATGTTCAGTCAACTGCTCTTCCATGGTAACAATTTGGCAGGGTCTTTATTATTTTTTTGTAGTAAAGGCGGTTTTCGAATTTCATAATAATATGTACCCCTCTGACGAGCGGTTTACCGTACGTAGCCGAGCCCCATTACCATCTGGCTGTCTAACCACTGAATCAGGTATTGGAAAGACTAATGTCCAGCAGTGGATGGTCCACGCGTAGCATGGCCACCATAGAAACGGGTTTTTTCGACGGAAGAATAAACAAAATGACAGATTGTGAAAAATTTTCTACTATCTGTCATTTTGTCTATTCTTCCGTCGACAAAACCCGTTTCTATGGTGGTCATGCTACGCGTGCTGTGCGCATAGGACTTACTAACTTACACAACGTAACTGGGTGTAAGATACACCTCTGTCTACCAATTCAGGAATACCGACATAATACTTTGTGTATGTCATGTTGCTATTAGCAGATAGGATCCTGTTTACTGTTGAATTTGTGCAGAATAAAAAACATATTCATGCTTTCCGCTGTGCTTGCAATAAATAATCTGAAATAATTCTGTTTCCAGGTTACATTTCCGACCAAAAACACCGCCACCGTCGCCCCCTCACGTAGACACACACGACGACCAATTCCCCGTCGCTCTCGACACCCCGATCTCTGTAGAGCTGAGGGCGGCCGAGACACCGCTCTCGGGCACCCTAGACACCTTCACTACCTCAGAATTCACTATCGGAGACTTGTATCCGGATCTGAACGCGGAAGTCGATAACAGTGGCACCAGTCTGGATATTAGTGGCGATGATTTGCTGACTGAGAATTTTACTGGTGAGTTTTAAATATTTTTTTCATACTAAAAATGCATGTTTTTTGCTGTCAAGATCTAAATGAAAATATGCGCGAGTAGGCTAGAATATCGACACAGGGAATACTTGCACGTTATTGTGAACTCTAATTCTGTTGTGATTCGGTTCATTACCAATTTATCTATGAAAATCTGCTCGAGCATTTTGCTGCTCTGTCTGCACTGAGGCCTCGTTTACGGAGACGCGGGGCGTCGAGCGTCGCGTGCGGTTTGGCGTCTCGCGTCTCTCTCGCTCTCGACCACGCTGTATGAGAGCGAGAGAGACGCTCGACGCCACGCCGCACGCGACTCTCGACGCCCCGCGTCTCCGTAAACGAGGCCTGACCGTTGTGCCGTCCGAATAGAAAACGATCGTCGCGATCGTTTATTTGTTTGACGTATAGTCGGTGACTTGATTAATCGCGTTCGTGAAGGTAGTTGTGGCTTTCTTTTGTGAGACACCTATGCCCGACAGTGGACGGTTTTCAACATCCTATCCAATATACTACTGAACCTGTACCGGCTCTTTACCAAATTTATTTTGACTTAGTCAATGTTTAGTGCAGTTTCAAAATGGTTAAGTTAGATTTGCATAATCCGTTCTACCATCCTTAATCGGTTCTACCATCCTTAATCGGTTCTGCATTCCAATTTCCACTCAGATTTGTCCCTAGCCAAAAACTATCCAGAGCTATCGTAGTAATCATCAAATTATCTCCATTCCAGGTCTGACAGAAGCACAAGTAGAAAGCATACTCTCAGAGACGGACCTAAAGGCTCTAGCGGATGATGACGACAAAAAGATCGCGATCACAGACGACTTACTGGACGAGCTCGTCAACAACGTGGACGCTAAGGATTCTTTTTTATTGCACGGCCAGAGTTCGGACGGGCGTGCCGACTCTGGCCCGAGGAAGAGAAAGGTGGGGATACCAGTTTTATATATTGTTTTAGTCTCGACCTAGTCGCTAGGAAAAGATACATTGAAATGCTAATTAGTAATATAAGTGAATCTACCGCTTCGAACGAGACCAAAATGACTGTGGTTGAGGCCAAACGAGCGTAATTTCTGCCGCACATAATGAGTCGTGTATTTAAGTTCAAATGAAATTCCGCAAATTGACATCTCTATTTGCGTCGTCGTGTGGACCAAACCGATCTTTTGTATGTAAATTCAGAGTAAGTAATGCGATTCACAATTCACAAAATTACACACGTTTGGCGTCAACCTTAGCCGTTTTTGTCTGTTTATGATTTCTAAACGCGAAGACTTGTAATTGGCTTTCTGTCGTCTATTGTTTCCCTTTTTTGATGATTTTTTTTGCTGTAAGTCTTCCATGCTGTAATAAATAAATGTATCCATTCGAAAGCTCATAACATATTCAAAACGACATAGCTTCAGTTTCACCTGATGCACCAGATAAATTCATAAATATATGAAATTATCTGTCAGATCTATAAGTTATTCCAGACTTGTTGATCATTGTAAAACAAGTAATAACAAAACCATATTTTAACACACATTTTATTTTCCAGGCGGACACGTTCGGTTCGACCGTCGTAAACATAACGAACGCGGATAAAGAACCGATATACGTAGACATGATCAAGATCGAACCGCCGCCGCCGCCGCCGATCAAGATACTAACGCCCAAAGTTAAAGAAGAAAAGGTCACTGACACCACACCCGTACCCAGTACCAACATAATAGTGGAAGAAGTCAACGAAGTACCAACCATCAAGATAGAAAAGAAACGAAAGGAGGATACTATCGAAGAGGTTCAGTTACCCCACGGGATTCAACTGAAGACAGTGCAGACGAAACACTCGCCGTTGAAGAAACATATTATAACGTCGGCGGGGCATCGGAGGACGAGTGACGTGGCTATAGTGACGTCAGTTCCGGCGGATACGCAAGTGCAGACATCGCAGCCGCAGATTGTGACTGTTGCTGTATCTGATAGTTTGAAGGTATGTTTTGTGTAATTTTTATTGCCTGTCTAGTGTTTGTAAACGCGCCTGCGAGCGTGTGATCATGGGTTTGATTCCCGGATCAGGTGTTTTTCGGAAATTCTCAGTAAGTAACGGTCTAGATTTGTGACAAATCGTAATATTTCATGTGGGTGGGCTAGTCTCCTTTAAGGTGAATCCTCAGTTGTAGTCCGCCAAATTCAAAGTTTATTTGGTTTTTTCTTTGGAAATTTGTTCCACCTAAGAATTTTCACATGAAATATTCTGAAAAATTCTTAGGTGAAACTTCCAAAGTTTGTCGATTGATATGAAATTGATGATTATTATTCAGTAAATATATCATTCCTATAGTCGCGACTCGCATTTTGATCAACATACGATGTAAACAGCGCTGCAATATGTAGAAAACCAATGAAAATTTTAATTTTTGGGCTATACTGAGGATCCACTTTAAAATAAAACTGGTGAAATGTCAGTGTACCATTCTACACTTGTGTCCACTTCGGAGAAAACAGGCGTCATTTTATGATTACTTCTCCAAATTATGTTGAGTCGTTGAGCCTTTGCTTAAGCGTGGCCAATAAAATAACATTTTCCGTAAGGAATATACCTGCTGTCAAATGATCAGAAAATTAAAAATAAATTGAATGTTATTTGTTAAAAAAAAAAATTGCTAGCATATTAAAATTGATTATACCTCTGTCTTATCTTTTTGAAAATCCAGGCATTATGAAGTTGTAAGTGTATAAAAAGGTTATAATGTATTGTTGCAGGTTCGCCTTCAGAATCACCTGCTATCGACTCAGGCTGGTGTGTTGGTTCAGAACGGACCGTTCCCGCCCGTGGTCGCCGTGCCTGTGCAGCAAAGAGATGGGACAGGTATGTTATTCTATTAGAGTTTGTAGAAGGATTATACTATTATAAGGACAATCCCGGGGTCTGGATTTGTACCTGGTCAATGTTTGTATTGCTGATTCTAAGTTATTATAATTCTGTAAATATACAATCACATCGTGATCAATTTGTATAAAGCGCTCGTGGCTCATTTATTGAAGATACCCTATTTTATTAGAAGGTCAATAAGTTTGTAGAGGATCAATAAAATGTTCCGTCAACAACAGGCGCGCTGACAGCGGGCGGCGCGGCGACACGGCGCGCGGGCCCGCTGCTGTCGCTGGCGCACAAGCACGTGCTGCACGCGCCCGCGCCGCTCGTGGTGCAGCAGCAGCACCTGCAGCACGTGCCGCCCAGCAAGCTCAAGGTGCTGCACGCGCACCCGCTCACGCACACCCAGCGCACCGCGCTGCTGGCGCAGAACCGCACGCTGGGCCTGCCCGGCCTGCCCGGCCTGCCCGGCCTGCCCGGCCTGCCCGGCCTGCCCGCCGTCGTGTCGCTGGCCGCGCTCGACAACAAGCCGGCGCTGCTCAAGGTCATTGTTATACACGATCGTTAGCGAGCTCCTACGCGGCCCGATTCAAACTTTGTGGCGGCTCTGAATGCGCTACTCGCAGCTCGGTATCTCAATTTGTTACTGCCCAGCGACTCGCCCCATATTCCGAACCGCCATAAAGTCTGAATCGAACCCTACGAGGAACTATTTTTTTTGAAATTATTATTACGTCGTTTCTACAATCAGCATTTCGGTTATAAGCAAATGTGCTGCTTGGTTCATGACGGTGTGTTGCTTGGTTTCACCAAGGGACGTTGTACGACTGACGCCGGGGTCACCTTATTAAAACACATATTTACGGCGCGGGAAGAGGCCCAAGACGCCATAGGAATCTTTTGTGACCTCTCCAAGGCATTTGATTGCGTCGATCACGAAACCTTGCTCTTGAAACTTGAGCATTATGGACTTGGAATACTTGCGCTCAATCTAGTAAAATCTTATTTAAATGATAGGCAGCAGCAAGTTCAAATAAATGGTGTCAATTCACTTAATTTAAAAGAAGAAATGGGAGTTCCACAAGGCTCGATATTGGGTCCTTTCCTCTTTTTAGTGTATGATCTACTCCATTTATTAAAAAATCAACCACAAATGGTGTTATTTGCTGACGATACTTCTTTAATTGTTAAGGTAGAAAGAAGTGCTACAGATTTTGACGACGTTAATAACACCCTAATGCAGGCCCATACTGCTAATAATTTAGTATTAAATGGAAAAATAAAACTAAGTGTATACGATTTTCTTTACCTAATGTCAAAAGTAGTGATTGTGAGATAGTATTGAATCAAGAGAAACTAGAATTCGTCGATAAAACTGTTTTCCTGGGGATCACGCTCGACTCGAGGCTACAATGGGGTTCTCATTTAACATCTCTGGCGGGACGGCTAAGTTCAGCAGCATATGCTGTCAGAAAAATCCGTCAATTTACCGATGTAGATACCGAGAGGCTAGTCTATTTTAGTTACTTTCATAGTATCATGTCTTACGGTATTTTACTTTGGGGACGGGCTGCAGACGTCGATTCTATTTTTATTCTGCAGAAAAGAGCCATCAGAGCCTTATATAATCTCCGCAGGCGCGATTCTCTAAGGGAACTGTTTAAGGTTATTAAGATCTTGACGGTACCTTGTCAATATGAATGAAAATTGTTGTCAAAATGATGAAAACATCATGTACGTAAGAAAAAATTTACATCTTTTTACTAAAAGAGGTGATAGACATAATTATAGTACCAGAAATAGGGACCTATTAGTTCAACCAGGTTTCACACTGGCTAAAGTAGACTCATCTTTCATGGGGTACTGTTTAAAATGTTACAATAAAATACCTCCCCACATAATTCAACTAAATGAGACGAAATTCAAAGTTTGTATAAAACGCACACTATGCAGCCAGGCATATTATAAGTTGGGGGATTATATCGCTGATAAAAATGCCTGGCTCAATGCTGGTCCTGCTCCACAACCACAACTAATTGATTAACATTTGAAAATACTGTTGGAGCTGCTGAAGGTTGTAAGACTACCTTTGCTTTGTATAAAATCAATCTCCTTTGTATTATATAATTGCATAGGACAAGTGTGAGTACTATGTACTATCGAGTTACCATTTACCGGCTAATGTCTTTCATTGACTTGAATGTGCCCTGGCGGCTGATAGATGTCATGCTCACTCAAATGTCTCGCTGACGGTGGCGCGCGTGTTGGATCATTTAGCTCCCTTCAAAATGGTTGAGCTGAATGGTGCTGATCCATGCGTCATGTTCGTGAACGGGCGCTGTCCGTTGGGACTGGTCATCTCTTGGCCACCACGGCTTATTTTAATTATTTTATTATGGATTGTTTTGTTTAAATTTATATTTGCTGTACACTGGACACTCAATGTGTACGTTTTATTTACATCGTTCTCACATATAATTATACCTATATTCAACATTAATGATGTAACTAATATTTATGTAACAATATAATTTAAAAGAGTGTCCATGGAGTTTCTTGCCCGTTCTTCTCCATAGGTACCTACTACGCTTTGGAATGGGCAACTAGCTTCATATTTCTGACTGACCGATCACTTGACAATTCAAAAGTGCCTGTAAAGGGTTTAATTGAAATAAATGCTTTGAGTTTGACGTGGTTATGTAGAGCTCCAGTGAGCACCGTACATAATTGTGGTAATTTTTTTATTTAACTCAAAAATGTGTGGCCTTTTACGGTGCTAGATGATATTTGGTTGAAGCAAGTCTACTGCCAACTGATATGGGTGGTTTTTAAGTCTGTCCTTTTATGCATATACTACCATCAGTATAATTCTCCTTTACTGTCCTTACTTTTAATTACACGTCGATTTCTGCATTGGTAAATATTGATGAACCTTGTGGTATTGGAGAATAAATTCAAAATTGAGTTTTGTAATGGTTGCCCTATGTTGATGTTTGAATCCTAGGCACTACCTCATAGCTGTATCCCGTTGGTCCAAATTGGGTTTATCACGACTTTGTACACCAGTAACTTGTTCTCAGGTGAGAATTTAGACTTTATTCCCAGCAACCAGTACAGGTTCCTAAAAGTGATATTAGCTTGGTCTCTTTTGACTTTGATGTGGGTTTTCCAAGTTAGTCGCCTGTCCAAGTGCTTACCCGGATACTTTACAACGTCTTTGCGTCGCAAGTCATTGCTTCCCTGTTTAACCATGGATTTCGATACGCCTGCAGTTATTCTCCACTTCTCAAGCCAGCTATCGATCTATTAAGTCTAGCGCCTCTTGCAGCTTTCTTGAGGCTTCTATTGGATCTTTGTTGCTGGTTATAATGGCTGAGTCATCGGCAAAGTAGCAATTGTAACATTTGAAATTTGTGGTATATCTGCTGTGAAAATAGTGTAGAGAACGGGGCCCAGAACAGAGCCTTGCGGAACTCTTGCTCTAATTTCGTGAAACTCAGAGTAGCTATCCTCTTCTCTTACTTGGAACAGGCGATCTGTTAGGTAGGACTCGAGAATTCTATTAGTAACTGTGAGGTAAGTTTGTTTTAATTTTGAAGAGTATGCCCTTATGCCATACACGGTCAAATGCATGTTGCACATCTAAGAATGCAGAAGCGCAATATTCCCCTAGCTCAAGTGATTGTCGTATTTTGTTGCACACTCGATGGACCTGCTCTATTGTGGAATGCTTCTCACGGAATCCAAAGTGATCACGTTTTTCTGTGCTAGTAGTGGTTTTAGCCAGCGTAGGATTAGCTTTTCCAACAATTTTGAATTGATTGGGAACAGGTTGATTGGTCTGTACGAAGTGATCTCATTCTCGGTTTTCTATGCTTGTATATCATTTTCATCTGTGACACGAGAAAAAGCCCAGTCTTAGGCTTGCATTAAAAAGCACTGTTACAAAAACAATAGCCCTTATTGGCAACTCAATTGTCTTTGTTATAAGATCATACCCAGGTTCTTTCTTGTCCTTGAGTCTTTTTAGCTGTGTTGTTATTTCCTGTGGTGTTACTGGTTTGGGTGGCGGCTCCATTTGGAAGTCTTGTTTTAGGGCTTCTATCTATATCTGAGTCTCATGTCACTAGTTTGATTCCTCGGTTAATTTGAGACAAATACAGCAGCCAGATGTATGAGAACGCGTTTCCTTTTGGCTCACTCGCTCTCGCCCATTGATTGTTGTTAAATTTTAGTGGAGGTTTCACTTGTTGGGGTTGGTCATAATTATTTTGTTGTATATTTCCTTAAGGAATAATCCGTGGCAGACGTGGCTGTTAGACTTTCTAGCTGTGCTTCCAGGTTAAGGTCCTCTGCTTTGAGTGCCGATTTAAGAGGGCTATCACAATTTTTCTTGTATTTGAGTGTTTGAAGAGTCTCACCCTCAAATACAAGAAAAATTGTGATAGCCTCTTAAGTAATTTTGTCATTTTATTGTGCTTTTTCTTGTCGCCGGGGTGTTTGCTTGTGTGCGGTACCGTGCGACGTCTCCTTTTTTCCAGCACCATAGCGTTTAGTTCCATAGACAAACTTCAAGTTTTAATTTTTCTGTAAATTTCGGGTGTACATTTCCAACAAGCTTGGACTAATTTAGTGAAATATTCAGTACTTCTTCAATTTCATTTTCTGTTTTGAGTCTAATATTAAATTTTATATTATTTTGTAGGTAGTGTCGGAAGTCATTCCAGTCGGTTTTTATAGTTGTAGATGGAGGTTGGTCTATCGAAGTTGATCACGGTGGTGGTGCTGATGGTCAGAATTATCGGCGTGAGGTTACAAGATCCATCTAGACAGGACTAAGGCCCGGACTCCTCCACCAAAGCGTAGATGAGACGAAAGGAGAGATGTGTAGGAAACAACCAATAGGATTTCGTTATTTACATAGCTCATCCCGTCTAGCTTCAGTGGATACAGTTGAGCAGAGAGGAGAGGTCTCGTGTTTGCTTAGCGCGAACAAAACAGAGATGAGAACTGTGCCTCGCGAGCTGGCGGGGGCGCGCCGCGGAGTCGAAATTTTTTGTAGGTTATCAAAAAATTAAATTTCTGTTTCATAGAAAAGTGCAATACCTACGCGGTCAAAATGTATGGAACAGCCAATTTTTTTATTAATAACGGACGAAAAATTTCAACGCAGGGGGTTTAGAATCATGCACTAAATCCATGGTATCCGGTTGTGCCACCTGCCACCATATTAAAGCTTGGAACTTCTGCTCAGCGTGTTGATGGCAATCTAAATGGACTCCGCCCAGAATTTGGCTACGTGTTTGGCGCCATCACTCGCGTCCACCAGTTCCTGAAATGTGCAGACGATAGGACACGCAGGATATAATATTAAATGTTCTATCGTTTGTGGAACAGCACCGCTCCGCAGCCTTTAACTATTATCGAACTTCGTGATGTGAAGTGTGTCTCTGATATCAGAACGATGGCAAGATTGTGTAGCTTTATTAATATTTCTAGCTCTTGCTGGTTGGGAGCGAGTCCATTTGTGTTCTATGCTCCTACCATCTGGAGAGAGTCCATCATGAAAGTTTTCTCGTGAGAATTGTTATAAGGTAGCCATTCTGTTGTAGGTCAAAATGTTTAAAATTTGTGCCCGTTTTATGGCAATAGGTTTGCCCCAGATAGGGGGACATTTTATAGATGTGGGTGTACTATAGGTACAACTCTGCTCAACCTTTCGAGGTAGACAGGCGTGATGTAATATAAACGAAAGCGTATGTGGAGGTTTAATTTTTAGTTTTAGGCACTAATAAACCAATGTACGTATAAGGAATCTTACCAGTGTTTGCTAACGATTGCTTATTAAATAACGATGATCCCGCACCCAGGCCGCGCCGGGCGCCGTGGCGCAGCTGTTCGAGCTCAAGGGCGGCGCGCTGGGCAAGGGCCCGCACCTCGTCAACGTGCTGCGCCAGCCCGGCCCGCGCGCCGACGAGCGGCGGCGCGTCAGCCTCAGCCTGGACCCGCGCCAGCTCGCCGTGCGCCACCCGCTGCAGCTCAAGCCGCGCGCGCTCGTGGCCAACCTGCTGCACAAGGCGCACCGCCCGCAGGTACGCCCGGCGGGAGAGAGCTGTCTGTGTCACCGAGGTGACACTGACGGCTCTTGACCTCGGTTTTTGATATGCTGATAGTGTTCGGTTTCCGATTGGTTATATAGGCCCTAATCGTTTAATTTAGTATTTTTTTTTTTATCTTTGCTATTAATAACTTCGTTAAAATAAACAAAATTATTGCCCGCTCGAATTGACCATCATGTTCGTTGTGATTGGAAGTAACGAACATGATCTTCAATTCGAGCGACCAATAATTTTGTTTTGCACTCTTGTAGCTCGCTTATGAGTTTATCCTGTCGAATTTCGCAAATAAAGACATTATGAAATCAGCATATTATTATAAAATTTCATAGTGTAAGCGATTTAGATAACTTAATTGCTAGAATTGTAATAGAGAATTGCTTGGCATAGAAATTATTCGAAGGTACAGTGAAGAGACACAAAATTTGATGCCAATCGATCCTGTTTCTAATACTGATCAAAAATTTATATGGGAACCAACCACGGAGCAGAAACAAAGAGGAGGTGTTGTAAAGTCATTTTCCATACAAAAGTAGTATCGCAGCCTCGCGGGGTGCGGGGGGAGCCCAAACAGCAGAAAGCCATCTAGTGGCTAGTAGCATAATCAACTCATAGGCAAATTAGACAGATGTCCTAAGATGTCGTAAGAGTTCTGTTATGTTTCATTAAGTGTCGCTTTTATTGTATGGAGCCGGATTCAGGTTTAATAGTTTTATAATATACCGATATAGTTTTATTTCTATTATGTCCGACCGAAATACATTTTTTGACTGAAACCGGAACCGAATTTCGGCAGCGGTTTCAGATTCGGCCGAAACCGAAACTTCCAGAAATTAACAAGTGTGAGGGAAAAATAAAGAAAACGTTTTTATAATCATAGTTTTATTTTTTTTATCTTTAAATCATCTCCTCTTCTAAATTTTTCTTCTGAACTTAGTTACCGAAACTAAACCGAATTCCGTTTTTTGCCGAAACTCGACATCTATTTGACTTCACTTTTCATATAGCATATATGTAGGTATGTGCTTATCAAAAAAGTCTGAGTCCGGACCTGCAATTTGTCAGTACTTCCGCTACTTGCCGATAGGGGGCGGCAATTACCGAACATTCGAGAAGAAATAAATTACAAATTTAATTTTAATTTTACTTACGAGTGGAAAGATATATTTATTCCGTTTGAATTTGATTGATCCGTATAACTTCTGCAAGATAAAACAGCATTTCATGTTAATGCAATGAGTATGGGTCGGGAATACTTTTTAATCGTTTAAAAGACTAAACAAATACATGACAACTTATCCGCTTCATAACGACAGTTGTACTGACGAAAGCGCCGCCTGGTCGCAAGTAGTGCAACTACCGTGTGACGTAACGACTACATTGGTGGCTGATGGACTACTTTGATTGCAACACCTCCTCTTTGTTTCTGCTCCGTGGAACCAACCATCGTAAGAGCTACCTACTTCACTGGAAGCTTTATATTGATATAGCATATCCGTTTCCACGGATACGCTATCTCAACGCTCCCTTCGCCGTCCAGTAACGAACCTCCCGCTCCCGCCCGCAGGTGGCCGCCGTCGCCTTCGCCGCGCCCAGCGCGCGGGCGCGGCCGGCCGCGCCGCCCGCGCCCGGCGCGTCCACGTCGGGCGCGCCGGCCGCGCCGGACGAGCGGCGGCGCGGCGGCGACACGCTGCCCATGCAGGTCACGTGACGCCGCCGCGCGCCCGCGCCCGAGCCCCGACACTTATCTAAGGCTGTGAAATAGTTAATACGTGGGAAACTTTAGCGAGGGTCGATATTATTTTGTTCGCGGCCGGCGTGCCCTCGCTAGTTTTTTTTTAGCAAAAGAGACGTTTGTTTTGTTCGTTTTAATGTGTTGTCGAATAGAGAGCGAGTGTATATTTTAAATGTGTACGAGCATTAAAATAATGAAATAAAAATGTTTAAAAAATGTGTAAAATAATAACCGCATTACTGTGTATCATATAGGTTTATGTGTATTATAAATAATAAACTTATTTACTTAATAATTTGGTTCACTGGCCGGACCAGTTGAGCGGACGCTTGTCGGCGCGCTGTGAGGAGTCAGGCGGTCCGTACTTGTGGACAGATCCCGTAGAGTTAGTATTATTTTGTGTTTGTACCATTAATTTATTGTTAGACATTGTATATAATGATGTTCAGTCCCCGGTACTTCACGACTCTCGATGGCACCACGTTATATACAAATGTACTGAATACTCAACCTGTGCATATATTCCATTTTGTGTTCAACCATCATGAGACGCCGATACCAAATAAACGTGGAATTTTATTGATAAAATATTGTAAAGCGGTATAAATGTCTGGCAACACTACTGACAAAATCGTACGTGTTTATGGCAACACTCGATATTCTGGCGGCAGTGTTGCTGTAAAAAAAATACTACTTTATAGTTAATCAACGCGGCTTAATACCAGCTTTCCTTAGAAGGCATAGTAAGTTATATTAGTTTGCGAGTCGATGTGTGGATGTGTCCCACGCTGGGCGCCAATTGAGACTATACAAGGTGGTGTCGTTTGAAAAACTTAAAGCTTGAAAAGGGGTCGTTGACCTCATTGTTATGAACAACTTTTACTATGAGAGCAAGCCTAAAATTTCTGGTCTTTTTAAAAACTATCTGTATCGTTAAATTTGGTTGCAGTAACTAAGCTAAGGGCCCCCGACCAAACGGGTTAGGTTTAGCTGGAACTGTGCCCAACTGCGCGTGTGTTTAAATAACTGTGGATAGAAACTACACTTCATTTTGTAAGCGTTCCGTTTATGATAATGACTGACTTTAAACTGTCAAGTCGGTAAACAGTCGACTTTCTGTGTAGTACAGCTGGCATCAACATTGCGATCCTTAGAATAAAGTCGAAAATAAATAACCTTACTCTAACGTGCACCTTTGATGCGCTTTCAGGCTAACGGAAGTTTATTTATTTTAAACTTTATTCCAAAAGCGCAAGCTCGATATTCGTTTGGCAGTGACAACCGCACTAAATGGCGGTGCCAAATACAACGTAGAAATGACACACAAGTGAGATTCCGAAACTATTATTGTAATATTAGTGCGTATAAAAGCCCACTGAGACAATTAGACAACTGGGTGGAATCAATTGGTAGAACATAGAAAGGTGTTATACGGCCAATCTCCAAAAGATGACGTATGCATGCATCTTCCTAGCCTTTCCCAAAAACAACGAGTTCCGCCGAAACGAGATAAAAACTCACTCAATTTTATTTACTTTTAAGAATATTACAAGGTGTAAGGGTTAGCGCACACTGAGCAGCAAAATGTGCGAGCTTGTTAAGTTGATAATGAACTAAATTACAGCTGCAATAGAGTTGAAAATAGCCCTGGGTGTCAACTCTATTTCTGTTGCAATTTAGTTAATTATAATATTTTTTTATCAAAACTGTTTGAGCATTTTGCTGATGTGTGTGCTGACGCTAAGAGCTATCTTTTCTCTACATATTATTATACTACGCAACCGATTTTCTTGCGACTTTTGCCATTAAATAGAGAATGTATTCCGATAGGTTTATGTGTATAATGCATTAATATTGAAACAACCGTGCCGAGCAGGGGCTAGGTACTTGTAAAATCATTCATAACGTCACGATTGCCAGTTGTCTAATTGATTTGGTCGGCTAGTATTAGAAACATATTGTATTGCGCTCGCGCATGTTGGTTGATCAGTGTAAGTCGCGTGGCGCTCGGGTGGACAAGTTATGATGTGAATACGGCTTCACTCTTTCGTTCTGATCATTTAACTGCCGACATGTGTGTGTGTACTAAGGTACCTACACCTCGGCCTGGCCCTTCGGGAGTACATAATGCAACGTCATTATGCTATTTCAAATGTATTGAATTAATTTCACGAAATAACTGATTTAAAGTGATATTAAACTACCAAATACAGAAACACGTTTTATAATATCTGTAAACGTAATCGGTATGATAATTGTAGACTATTAGGGAGAGTGTGTCCATTCAAATTATTAGAAATAAACGTGTAGAGACACAATCTAGGTAGATAGAAATAAAACAAATAATACTTTTTGTTCATTTTTAATGTGGCAACATTGTAAGTTGTGCTTCGTGGTCGCTGGCCAGGTGTTGCCAGAATTAATCGTAATCGTATCGTTTATCGTATTATCGTCGTACATTTAAATGACAGAAATGGAGCGTCCACGAAACACAATACTTAAGTCAACAGATTTGCATTCTCGGTGTACTTAGTTTCTTTTTCAGGATTCAAATATATAATAAAAAATAAATTTTGTCCGTTCAACTCACTTCTTGTTAGAACTTTAGCAGAAAAAAGCAAAAAAAAAATGTTTAAAATATCGTGTATTTTAATGTAAACTAAAAACATTGGGGTTTAATCTAGCTATTCGAAAATTATATCGAGTCGTGTTACGCAAGTGTCCTGTTGTCTCAACCATTATTAAAAAAAATAGTGAGCTCGTTTTTCATGGCAGTCCATTGGACCAATGAGCTGTTAGGAAAAAGAGCTCGCAACAAAAAAAGTAACGGTTTAACTATGTCTATACATATATAATTAGTAAGTATCATATACTGTACAAAAAGGCTGCAAATTTGGGAAAAAATGTAAAAAAAACATTGGCCTCATGTTGTCGTTGGGGCCGATACCATACGCTTAGTAAAGTGGATAGGAAGATGTACCTCATAAGTTTCTGAATTCTAGTTTAGGCGTTCTCGTTGTGATCGCTCGCCCGCGAGACCATACTTGTTTCCCTTAGCTTTGTTTACAATGCGGACGTACATTTGTTGTAAATATTATTATTTTGTATCGTTTAGTGCGGCGCGCTCGGCCAGGCGAGCACGTCGAGCATTGAGCATTCGAGCTTGAGCATGCGAGCGCTCACAACCCGACGCGACGCAATTATACAATATCGCTGTAAAAATGTTTGTAAAAATAGTCATGTTCACAATTTCAGTGTAGTTTTGTTGATTATTTTTTTCAACCGGAAATTGCTGAATAAAGCGACGATTCTGTTTCATGCGTTTGTTTTATTTATTCTCTAGCTGAAGCCCGCGTTAGAAAGTGGATGAAAACTATAATTATAATTTGTAGGTAGCTAGGTACTTATTGAAATCCACTTAATTTTAACTTAATTGCTTTGAGTGGCAGAATGGTTCCTGCTTATTTACTGTGTATGAAAGTACCTATGAATATGGTGTGTAGGGAAAGGATTTTATGAAGAAAGGCACAGAAAGACAACGACTAGGCATTTATTACAATTGGGCTTGTCAGTTACATACCATAATGAGAAAACTAGTTGTCCGTTAAAAAAACTAGGTCTTCATGGAGAATGACAATAAACTCCATGGCAGCTTGTTTTAAAGTACTTTATCAACACATTTTTCCATTAGTATACATTATTGTTAGTTACCGCTCCACGAGGGCAACAAAGATCGACATTGTAGTTCATAGTGCTACAATTAACTTTGTGTCTGGGTACGCTCTTACCCCTTCTCCTTTGTAAATCTTACTAGTGTCTGTACCACAAAACTGTAAGCCACATGACTGTAGCGGAAGAACCTTACAAATATCTAAATTGTAGGTAAAGTGGACGTACTTATGCAAACCGGAACCAACCCACAAATAGGTCAAAATTGAGTTTTAAGGGACAAGAGCCAAGGTAGCCCTCGAAATTCAATTTTTGAAAATATAACTCCCAATAAGATTGGAATATTTTCGCCGTTTGAGGTTTCCCGCACCTGCAGCAGCCCGCCGTACTAGGAAGATGGGATGGCGCAAGGGACGACACAATATATGTTGCATTCCACACCAAAGGCCTGCCTAATTTCCAGGCCATTATGGTCATTCCGCCTGGTCTCTTCCCATCGTCGCGTGCCAAGCCGTTGGGTCCTAAAACAGCTGGCACCCTGATGAGAGCATGGCGGATGAGCTATCCGGCCTGCGCTCTTACTCATGGTGTCCAAGGCAGTCGACAGCTACACCGCACGGGCAGCGATGCGGAGCAACGCCTCCCTCCTTTTTGGCGCAGCCGTGAGACACACACTATTGTTGTTAAACCGTTATTTTCACTTTTTATTTTGTTATTTGTATTCTGTGTTTCACGAACTGTGTCCAAATAAACGTTATTCTTTCTTTCTTTCTTTCTTTCAACGCAAGGAGCGCCCAGATGCAGACAAGTGGCGAGCCGGTAAGTGGTGTCACCCAGCATAGTGCCATGTTGGGTGACGGTAGCGCCTGAAGCCAGAGGCCCGATAGTTATTAGTTGGATTTTTTTTTAACCTGATCTAGATATTTGAATTTAGAATCTTAAGCGATTTGGGTTCACATATATCTGAGTGGTTCTTACCTCCAGAGACCATCTCAGATTAAATCTGCATGGTGCTCACAAGACAAATAAGAAATGTCTGGACTTTATAAGAGAGACTTTGACTACTTTGCTAGTTTCACTGTTACGTCTCTGTGCAGTCCCACAGTAATTATCAACGTTATCTAGCTTAAATTTTAGATGCGCGAAAGTGTAATTTATCTTAACCTCTGGGTTCAATACCCCGGTTTGGCAAAGTGTTATTGGGAGTTTGTGTCAAGACATTCTCAGTATTGTCCCAAAGTCTGGAATTTGTGCCCGGTTGAAGTGAATAAGCCGGCCCCTTATCGCCCTTATTACATGGGGCTGAAACCTTTCTGGCGAAATGTGGGGGTTTACTATAAGTACACTTCTGCCTCACCCTCGGGGAAAATGATATGTCGGTGTTACTTCCTAACACAATAAATATCAAGTATCATTAACATTTCATTGCCATTTACTCAACTATCTACTTAAGCCTAGTGTTATGTAGGTAAGTAATAAAGAGGACCAACATTTTGACCCCTAGTCATCAACCTATAATGTCCCACTGCTGGGACACAAGCCTCCTCTTAGTGAGATTGTTGACTCTAGTTTAACAAAAAATATTGACGTCTAAAAGTGTCATAACAGATTTACTTACAGAAATAAACATTTTACTTCTAAATTATTATACACGGTCAATTGTAGGTCGTTCTGGAACCGAAAGCCATATACTCGATCATCGAACTCAAAACGATTGGGACTATAATTTTCATTAAGTTACAATAAAACAAAATCACGAAAAATCTAATTTATTGTTTTTTTTGTGTAATAGTGAGAACTCGTAGTAACGCTTCCTTGCGATCAATGCATATGTGTGTAAAACGTATCGACGAACTGCAACACTTGCGAACGGCACCCATTGAAAAATTCATTCATCGATCAGACAGCATGATCCGTCAGCCACGCCCCCGGCCCCTTACAGTCTAGCCGACCGCCCGCGCGCCCCCGCCATTCCTATTCCTATTCTTATTCCTTTCTAGTATAGTCTCGCGTTTCGTTGTATTAGGTCACGCACGCGCAACCTAATTACGCGCCAAAAATTGGAGTTTTGGGCTATGGTAGATTTTTATGTGACATGGCGAACCATAACTTAGAAGAGGCCAGACGTTTGTATGCTCAGCTGGAACACCTGAACTCACTGCGCGCACGTGGAATCACTGACCCTCAAGTTTCCTTCACCTCCACCATCTCGGCTGTAACCCAGCGCCTCCTCGATCATGGACAGTTTCGAGCGCCCACACACGCGCAGGGCCGCGGTAGACTACCATATTCGGCGGAGTTGGAGGAAGACATACAGGAATACTTCGAACGCGACCCACGCGGCCACGTCGTAGTACCATAATGGCGGCCAGGCGATTCAATGTTAGCCAATATTATGTATCTCTCTGGCACATTAACGCGGTCTGTTCTTGACTTAAGAAGTGCGACAGTGGACGCTTTTAATATTGTGAAAAGTGAAGTGAATAAAAGAGTACCTACAAGTAAGTAAGTACTTACCTACTTAGATACGAAACATGTACTCGTACTTACTTATTACTGACGCGACGGTCCTAAGCCCGTAGAAATTATGAAGGAAAAATTAGAGTTATTTAACTGATAGGTATGTAGATAAACGCAATTTAAATCAAACAATGGTTATGAATAAATAAATCAAACGATTTATTATTGTCGCGGGTACTTAGGTATCTACAGCAACAAAGTGCAAGTAGGTACTGATGACCGCGACTGGTGACTGAACACCACAGTGAAAGGTGGACATCACAGAGTACATTATAAATAGGGTAGTGGACATCTTGTTCACTGTTTACCTACCTACATCAAAACAATCTTTTTTGACCGTGGGAGGACAAGGAGGTTCCTCAATAATATCCTTGCTAGCAAATTTCTAGTATTAATGTACCTACTGAAAAAAAAAACTTTTTATTACATTAAAATTCCTGCTTGCCATTTGGACGTACCGCCACTATTTAAAGCGGATTTAACCTTATTTATACTCTAAACATATGGCTGTAGTACTATGTCTATTTTATCTATGCGTACGTTGAGGTACCTAGTTCACAGAGGTCGCCGATCGCCGCTAACATGCAATAGATAAAATAGGTACACAAATAAAAATACGAAAAGCGAATTCAGACTTTATTTCTTAACCGTAAACGGTTACAAATCGAAATTTCACCAAACTAGGTACAAGTGACGTAGGTACGCAGTTTACTAAAATTATTCTGAGAAGCCACAGAATTGATGCACAACCGAATTCAGCGGTTAACTTTATAAAAGAAGGTCTTGATTCGGTACAATATTTTCATAGAAAAGGGCACCACCAACTTATAATGAACTCTATTTGACAGATAAAACGATTCATTATTCTGTTTGAATTGCCTGCATTTGTGTGGCCGCCGCATTGCAACATTGTAAGAATTTGTTTCGGCAGTATTATTTTTATTCATCATAATTTTATTGTGGTAGGTAGCTGTATGCTTATTAAGTACCTGTTAGCTCGATTGGTGGACACTCGATTCAAGGCCTTAAATAAAACTCACAAGCGTACTCGTCATGTCTAGTTGAGGTAATAGACCGTACGATTACTAGTGATTTCGTGATGCGAGAGTAGTGAATGAAATTTCAATTAATTTCTCTCGTTTACGAGATGTGATAGTGATAAACACCGTGCCGTGCGTCCAATTAGGTTCCAATACAAACGAGAGATAACGGAGGTAAATGAACTTAGACCAACCTAAATAGTACCTACCTGAAATAAAATACCTACTTGCAGCAGGTTATTCAACCAACGCAACGTCCGTTGCACAGCTGTCCCGCGCTACGTCATCACCGAGTGGACCGCATACAATGTTGCGTTAAGAATGAAATAGTGGGAGGCCTACTAAGATTTAACTCGAATGACAGAATAAAAGTGATAAATTTCTAACTTCTTTAATAGATGTCTTAAAAAAATTATAACAATGCCAATAGTAACTGTTAATCGTCTGGAGTTACTGTGTTTCGGCTCCAGAACGATGTAAAATTATTCGTGTATAATGGATTTTGAACTTTTGCATGTAGGTATTTAAGCATGACATTGAGTTTGTGGTTCTAAAACTTTATAATGACTTATTTAATTCTCTAGATCTTGGATCATATGATGGATTCTGAATTTGTTTTACTATGTTTTTTCTGTTCCTATTGAAAAAGATTTTCTTTTGTTTTCTGCATTGCTATACCTGACACTGATAGTAACGCAAAATAACAAAACAACATCATTGTACCTAAATTGGTTACTTATTGTAAATAAACTTTACTTCCGTTTTAACCTATATCAATAACTAGCTGTTGGTCGCGATTTCGTCTGCGATTCAGGATGAAAAGCAGCCTATGTCCTTTTCCTGGTCATGGTCTACCCCTGTGCCAAATTTCATTAAAATACGTTCAGCCGTTTTAGCGTGAAAGCGTAACAAACATACAAACAAACTCACTTTCGCATTTATAACATCATTTAGGATGTTCTAGTAGGTACCCTTATAAATCTATATACCTATCAACATTTTGATGAATAGAGAAACAGATGAACAGACGAAATTAATATACACGGTGACATTTGAATCACAGTTTTGCTAGAACAAACGTTGTTTAGACCATGGTCTACTACCATTATACAACATCAAATATGTTATTAAAACAAACTAATCTAGGCGTTCTCAAATTAGTCTAATGTTGCTCAAATGCTTGAAACATTAACCGTAACATCAAAGTACTCATCGTTGTGTCTGTGTTGTAGGGCGTAACGATAAACTCGAGTTTTTTAACATTGCCTTTTTTGTGTTTTTTTCGAAAACCAATATGACGTTATTTTTTCTATTGGATGCTATAGAATGGTTGTAGACCATGGTCTTAACAACGTTTGTTCTAGCAAAACTGTGATTCAAATGTCACCGTGTATAACAAAACTTACTTTTTCATCAGATTTTAAGGTAAATAGGTAGGTAGTGCTGTAATAAACCCATAAAGTTAACGGTTTGGTTATTAGGCACCTTGCGACGTACACATTCCCAACAGGAGCCATGGTCATTTAGATTTCAAAAGTCATTAATGTGATCATTTGAACTCGTCCCATCTCTTGAAAACAAATACTCATTTCTGGGCGTCTGACGTAATAAAAAATAACACCATACACTTTTTATTTCTATTAACATTTTTGTAGTATTCCGTAACAGTATTAGATAAAATTCTATTAAAGTCTAGCCATTCTTTTAAAAACTTTAGTTTTGGTTTTTGAATTCTCACCACATCACCCGTTTCATTAAATGAATTGTGAAACGGTTTACCAACAGTCGATTGGTCCATGCACCGTTGGTCAACATTGTCTTTAAACCATACACTTTTCATCCAAAGGACTTTTCACCCACGAACGTTTCGCCAACATAACTCTTTTTATTTTTAATAAAACCTTTTAAAAATAACTAAAAAAATATGATTGTTTTTCTATTACCTACAAATTTAACAAATAATACAAGAAAGTAATACTCAAATATGTAATCATCATAATATGTAATCATCATAATATGTAATCATCATAATATGTAATCATAACTTTTTAGACACATGAACAGTTAGTTGTTAAAACATTACTTTCGTAAATGGCCAATGTGTGCCCAGCCGCTTAAATAAGTTTTTAAGTCCATTTCCTCTTTCTTTGACAGGTGCTGGTAGAAGATGCGTTCTTGATATTTAAGTCCTACTCGTTTCCGTTTCGGCATGGGCTCCGAAGCGTTAATGCAATCCGTATTCTTCTGCTCTTTTTAATCAGTTCAGAATTTCAGATGTAGTTGTAAATAATATATTACATTTACGTCTGCCCAGCAAAATATTCCACCTGTTATGCCAGGACTCGAGGGCATTTTGAGTTAGGGGCACTTGTGATCGGTAACTGTCAACTTCTGACCACATAGAAGGTGGGAATTTGAGTTTACATAGTGACAATGTCATCTTCGAGCTAACATTTTTAGAAATATTCGCTGTCCCTGTCACATAATATTGTGCAAACCATGTTAAGACTTCTTCTGCTTCTTCTGGTATAACTTAATTCCTTATTATGTCGAAAGCATCTAAACTTTCAGTTGGCTCTAAAAATGCAAATGCCGCGAAGTGTCGCATGTTATGTGCAAAAATTCGGTCTAGACTATGACGTTTAGCTAAGCCGGTTGCCTGAATGTGTCGCCATATGTTTTGGTTGAGGTGGAAAAAGCACATATTGTTTATGCAGCCTGGGAAAGCATTAATTGCAGCCGTTTCAAAATCCGTAAGGAGCCAAATTTTTGTTCATTGTTTTAATAACAAATCTTTATAATATTTCAAAAAATATTGTATAACCTTTTTCAGTTTTGTGGTACAGTAACAGTAGTCCTTAAACCAGTGGCACAGTCTCATGTATTCCATCTATTGTGCTTACTGTTGCATGAATTGTATAGATTTGAATAAATGAGACGGGGCACACTACGCAAATACAATTTTCAATAAAATGTCCAATCAAAAAGTGTTCGTTCTTTATTTTTGTATATTCGTCGGGAATATTGAAATATTGTACTTTTTTGTAATGTGGGTAAGGTTTTTCTTCTCTTACGATGTACTATCATCACCCCCATAGCGTCCTTGTTAGATGTTTATGGGGCGGTAGTTGCAGGTATTTCTTGAATACATCTTTGTGCAATCTGTGTCGGAGTATCCATTGAACTGCTAGCTTTTTCTTTAATATTGCTTTTTAACTTCATTACAATAAGTTTATCTGGATCAGGCAAATGCATATGCTCATGATTATGTGGCATTGCAGTACGAGTGTTATCAATTAACAAAGTTGATAATAAATTGTCCTAGAAATAAATACAGACTAAATTTATTGAAATAATTCTTACGGCTAAAAAGCCTATTCAGATTTTTTTTCTCTATAATAACAAACTCCAGGAAAACAAAACTTAAGAAAAGGAAGCTAAAGAGTAACAATAATTTTATTGTATCATATATTTTTACTTTGTTGCACATTCGTCGTTTTCCTGTACTTTAGAGAGTTTGAAAATAGGCAATCGAGAACGGGAAAGTTATTTTATTTAAAACAAATGGAATATCAAGAAAAAATGATGTGCACAATATGGCCAAGTAGTGCAAATTGATTTATCGATCTAACAGATTACGATTAGTGATCGAAAATTTATATATTTTTTTCACGAGTTCTAGCTATATTTTGTATGTAGGTAACATTTTTAACAATCTCAGGAATTTCAAACGATTCTGGGATCCGGAATTCTGCAAGGCATGTATGTCCGTATTATTTTTTCGTGGGAATAAAAGTGACGTTTATGTACCTTTATTAGCGCCCGATTATCCGATCAGTGAATATTACCTAGACATATCTTGCTTTATGAATATCTGCTTACTCAGTTAAATTTAGAAGAATGTGATGTCTTTTTCTGATCAAAAATATCCGTCATCACTTTAATACTCACCTACTATGAGATGGGTAATTGATACTGGCAGAATAGTCGACATCGGCTCAGTTGCCCATACACGCATATTAAACTACTTACTGCACTGGAAGCTTCATATTGAACGCTTCCTTCGCCGTCCAGTAACGAACCTCCCGCTCCCGCCCGCAGGCGGCGACACGCTGCCCATGCAGGTCACGTGACGCCGCCGCGCGCCCGCGCCCGAGCCCCGACACTTATCTAAGGCTGTGAAATAGTTAATACGTGGGAAACTTTAGCGAGGGTCGATATTATTTTGTTCGCGGCCGGCGTGCCCTCGCTAGTTTTTTTTTAGCAAAAGAGACGTTTGTTTTGTTCGTTTTAATGTGTTGTCGAATAGAGAGCGAGTGTATATTTTAAATGTGTACGAGCATTAAAATAATGAAATAAAAATGTTTAAAAAATGTGTAAAATAATAACCGCATTACTGTGTATCATATAGGTTTATGTGTATTATAAATAATAAACTTATTTACTTAATAATTTGGTTCACTGGCCGGACCAGTTGAGCGGACGCTTGTCGGCGCGCTGTGAGGAGTCAGGCGGTCCGTACTTGTGGACAGATCCCGTAGAGTTAGTATTATTTTGTGTTTGTACCATTAATTTATTGTTAGACATTGTATATAATGATGTTCAGTCCCCGGTACTTCACGACTCTCGATGGCACCACGTTATATACAAATGTACTGAATACTCAACCTGTGCATATATTCCATTTTGTGTTCAACCATCATGAGACGCCGATCACAGATAACTATATACTAGTCGGAGACAGATAGGACAGTACTATGGTTGACGATTAGTTCCAAAAATATGCGCCAAGCGCTAGTGTCGTAATGTCACTGAGGGATGACCCACAGCGTACTATAAAAATGACGCTGACCATCCGGCATAGAATATCGATAGCATAGTGATGTGCCATGGAATATTCTTATAGGGTTAATTTTATTATTTGCAATGTTCAATGTTTCTTCCTATATGTTCATTGGATACGAATATAACGAAAGAAATGTAAAAAAAAGACTTCAGATTTTACTTTTTATTTATTTTTTCGTCTTAACCTATGGGCTTTATATTTCTCAAAGGCAATTTGTTGAGGTGCACACATCTGTTTCACAAGTTTTTCTTGTACACCTCCTTTTAAAATTTTATTAATTATGTTGCACCAATTATGAACATGGGTGCGTATCATTAAATTAAGCAACCATTCCTTTACTTCGGTGTTATGACCTGTACACCCCAACCAATTTAAATCAAATTTCTTTATTATTTCTATTTTTAAATGTTTTTTTTACACATTTTTTGTATGCATACTTATTCAAGTAATCATGTATAAGGCCCGAGATATTCCTATATAACATTAGAAACTTCTTTGATGGATATGTTAAATTATGATGTTTTAAAAGGGTATATTCTCGTTGTTCAATCCATTTATGAAATACATCTCTTTTTGTTTGCGTATAAGTATCAGAGCATCTCCTACAATTAAATTTGTTTGTCACTCTCCTGCACATATACCCTGCTGTATATGCAGAAGAGTGCACGCGCAATCTTTCGTTTACTGGATTTAGTGATTGGTTACTGCTAACGTTTTGCGTCATTGTTATGGGTCTACTACACACGGCATTTTCTTTATCTTCATCAAATGTTGATGAGGAACTCTCATCAACATTGGATGAAGATATGAGTTTAAAAAAATCTACAACTGTGTTTCCTGTATCATCCTCACAGTTTGCGTATATTGAATGTGGACCCATAACGTTGGACATTAGCCGTGATTTAAAAGCATTCAAAAAAGTATTTGCATCAGGATTGACGTTCCTGTAGTTGATGGCTCTGATCCTACCAAAAAAATTCTCAAGAGGATCCTGATTAACATTTCTAGGATAAAAATATTGTATATCATATTTTTCGAACAACAGTTTAGACAACCTTTCAAAACTTTCTATAGTTGTAACCCACCCATTAAGAGAAGGAACTCGAACCTTATAGATTTTATTATTTTTGAGGGCTTTCTTGCTACTATTATCAATATATTGAATATTATTTAATATTTGTTTGGCTTCTGTCGTTTGGCTTTATTGGTCCACGAAGTTTGCCCCGGACAGTACTCCCTCGAGATCCATTCACGCTGTCAAAGAGCTTGTCCATGAATTCCACAGCTTCGCCTGTTGTGGCCATTGTCTCACTGACATTTTGACCCGAGGCTGTAGTTTCTGAAATACATAATTATATATAAGTATAACAAACAAACAATGTTTCCATTTCCATTCTATCAGACTACAAGAAAGTGCAACTGGTATTATTCTTAGTATATTAGTTTAAATCAAACGTCTTATTAATCATAATGGCTCAATTGTAAAAATTAAAACCCAATTATTAAAAACCTAATTCTTTTTAACAAAGAGTGAATATGTATAGTGTGAATTCTTGTGTTTCTTTTGTCGGAAACCCTAAATAAATTAAAGTAAAGTGAGTAAGTGAGTGATTGATTGATAACAAAGTAAAAACTTACTGAACAATGCAGTGTATTTAAGCATTCCACTGGTTGTTGCACTCAGAGTTTGGGCAGCTACACTCACTTTAATTTTCTTCGTTTTTGCTGCGTAAATATGGTGCTCTGTTAGTTTTTTATGCATTCTAGTATGACCTAGTTGGCAATCAGCATCAAATACCATTTCAATATCCTTCCAAGTGGCAACTTTGCTTTTGAAAAACATGTCTTTTGTAAGAAGGTTGTGCCTACCCCTTAAGTGAGTGTGGGGGATCATACACTACACTTAGGTGTTGTCCTGACATCTCAATAGTTCCATCTGCAAACAAAAAAGCTATTGAGTACAACTACTAATTTATAAAATAATGTCAAAGTTTAGACAATGATTTAGATGTTTGTTATGCAATTGTGGTTTAACAGTTCAACATATTTGGATGGAATTTGGTACACAGTTAGACCATGACCTGGACTAACATACAGATGGATATTATGATAATTATAATGATGATGGATACTTTTTATCCTAGATAATTTGCAACTGCTATGCAGATAATGTGAACAAAGGCTATTTGTAGAGAGAGTATCTACTCACCATTATATATAATTATGTCTCAACTCAAGCAATAAAGCGATGAGAACGAATAATACCCAAACTAACCCAGAGATTCGACACGAACACGAATGACTGAAATTATTCTATTCTATTTTTATGGTTCTGGCTCCATCGAGACTGAAATTACGAAATTACTGAAAATACAATCTGTCAGTTTGACAGTTATACGCAACACTCAACAGCCAAAATGGCTGCCAACAACATGGCTACCGAAAGTAGCGCCATAACGCATTTTTTGGAACTAAAGCTGTCGCAGGCCTGACGCCGATACCAAATAAACGTGGAATTTTACTGATAAAATATTGTAAAGCGATATAAATGTCTGGCAACACTACTGACAAAATCGTACGTGTTTATGGCAACACTCGAGATTCTGGCGGCAGTGTTGCTGTATAAAAAATACTACTTTATAGTTAATCAACGCGGCTTAATACCAGCTTTCCTTAGAAGGCATAGTAAGTTATATTAGTTTGCGAGTCGATGTGTGGGTGTGTCCCACGCTGGGCGCCAATTGAGACTATACAAGGTGGTGTCGTTTGAAAAACTTAAAGCTTGAAAAGGGGTCATTGACCTCATTGTTATGAACAACTTTTACTATGAGAGCAAGCCTAAAATTTCTGGTCTTTTTAAAAACTATCTGTATCGTTAAATTTGGTTGCAGTAACTAAGCTAAGGGCCCCCGACCAACCGGGTTAGGTTTAGCTGTAACTGTGCCCAACTGCGCGTGTGTTTAAATAACTGCGGATAGAAACTACACTTCATTTTGTAAGCGTTCCGTTTATGATAATGGCTGACTTTAAACTGTCAAGTCGGTAAACAGTCGACTTTCTGTGTAGTACAGCTGGCGAGCAAGTATCAACATTGCGATCCTTAGAATAAAGTCGAAAATAAATAACCTTACTCTAACGCGCACCTTTGATGCGCTTTCAGGCTAACGGAAGTTTATTTATTTTAAACTTTATTCCAAAAGCGCAAGCTCGATATTCGTTTGGCAGTGACAACCGCACTAAATGGCGGTGCCAAATACAACGTAGAAATGACACACAAGTGAGATTCCGAAAATATTATTGTAATATTAGTGCGTATAAAAGCCCACTGAGACAATTAGACAACTGGGTGGAATCAATTGGTAGAACATAGAAAGGTGTTATACGGTCAATCTCCAAAAGATGACGTATGCATGCATCTTCCTAGCCTTTCCCAAAAACAACGAGTCCCGCCGAAACGAGATAAAAACTCACTCAATTTTATTTTCTTTTAAGAATATTACAAGGTGTAAGGGTTAGCGCACACTGAGCAGCAAAATGTGCGAGCTTGTTAAGTTGATAATGAACTAAATTACAGCTGCAATAGAGTTAAAAATAGCCCTGGGTGTCAACTCTATTTCTGTTGCAATTTAGTTAATTATAATATTTTTTTATCAAAACTGTTTGAGCATTTTGCTGATGTGTGTGCTGACGCTAAGAGCTATCTTTTCTCTACATATTATTATACTACGCAACCGATTTTCTTGCGACTTTTGCCATTAAATAGTGTATTCCGATAGGTTTATGTGTATAATGCATTAATATTGAAACAACCGTGCCGAGCAGGGGCTAGGTACTTGTAAAATCATTCATAACGTCACGATTGCCAGTTGTCTAATTGATTTGGTCGGCTAGTATTAGAAACATATTGTATTGCGCTCGCGCATGTTGGTTGATCAGTGTAAGTCGCGTGGCGCTCGGGTGGACAAGTTATGATGTGAATACGGCTTCACTCTTTCGTTCTGATCATTTAACTGCCGACATGTGTGTGTACTAAGGTACCTACACCTCGGCCTGGCCTTTGGGGAGTACATAATGCAACGTCATTATGCTATTTCAAATGTATTGAATTAATTTCACGAAATAACTGATTTAAAGTGATATTAAACAACCAAATACAGAAACACGTTTTATAATATCTGTAAACGTAATCGGTATGATAATTGTAGACTATTAGGGAGAGTGTGTCCATTCAAATTATTAGAAATAAACGTGTAGAGACACAATCTAGGTAGATAGAAATAAAACAAATAATACTTTTTGTTCATTTTTAATGTGGCAACATTGTAAGTTGTGCTTCGTGGTCGTTGGCCAGGTGTTGCCAGAATTAATCGTAATCGTATCGTTTATCGTATTATCGTCGTACATTTAAATGACAGAAATGGAGCGACCACGAAACACAATACTTAAGTCAACAGATTTGCATTCTCGGTGTACTTAGTTTATTTTTCAGGATTCAAATATATAATAAAAAATAAATTTTGTCCGTTCAACTCACTTCTTGTTAGAACTTTAGCAGAAAAAAGCAAAAAAAAATGTTTAAAATATCGTGTATTTTAATGTAAACTAAAAACATTGGGGTTTAATCTAGCTATTCGAAAATTATATCGAGTCGTGTTACGCAAGTGTCCTGTTGTCTCAACCATTATTAAAAAAAATAGTGAGCTCGTTTTTCATGGCAGTCCATTGGACCAATGAGCTGTTAGGAAAAAGAGCTCGCAACAAAAAAAGTAACGGTTTAACTATGTCTATACATATATAATTAGTAAGTATCATATACTGTACAAAAAGGCTGCTTTGGGAAAAAATGTAAAAAAAAACATTGGCCTCATGTTGTCGTTGGGGCCGATAACATACGCTTAGTAAAGTGGATAGGAAGATGTACCTCATAAGTTTCTGAATTCTAGTTTAGGCGTTCTCGTTGTGATCGCTCGCCCGCGAGACCATACTTGTTTCCCTTAGCTTTGTTTACAATGCGGACGTACATTTGTTGTAAATATTATTATTTTGTATCGTTTAGTGCGGCGCGCTCGGCCAGGCGAGCACGTCGAGCATTGAGCATTCGAGCTTGAGCATGCGAGCGCTCACAACCCGACGCGACGCAATTATACAATATCGCTGTAAAAATGTTTGTAAAAATAGTCATGTTCACAATTTCAGTGTAGTTTTGTTGATTATTTTTTTCAACCGGAAATTGCTGAATAAAGCGACGATTCTGTTTCATGCGTTTGTTTTATTTATTCTCTAGCTGAAGCCCGCGATAAGAAAGTGGATAAAAACTATAATTATGTGAGCAATTATAGGCCCATCGCTATTCTCTCTATACTTGCAAAGGTGTTTGAGGCTCTCATATGCCCTGTGCTAGCTAGACATTTATCACAGCTAATAATAGATAGCCAATATGGATTTATGAAGGGGAAATCGACAGCTACCAATTTGGTGACTTATGTTGAGAGCATTGTTGAGGCGGTTGATGCGCGTGTCCAGGTTGATGCAGTCTACACCGATTTCAGCAAGGCTTTTGACACAGTAGACCATGACATACTCGTCAAGAAGCTTAAAATGTATGGCGTTTCAGACCCTCTCTTAAGTTGGTTCCAATCTTATCTGTCTAGACGGATGCTCAAGGTTGTGGTAAATGGCTGCTCTTCAGATTCGTACATTGCAACGTCGGGTATCCCTCAGGGATCTCATTTGGGTCCGCATATATTCATTCTTTTTATAAATGATATTTACAAATGCTTCCCGAACTCAAATATATTCTTATTTGCCGATGACCTGAAAGCCATAAAGACTATAAGAAATCCTGCAGACTCGGTACTATTCCAAAGCGATTTGGACCGGCTGACTAAGTGGTGTGAACACAATAAAATGTCTTTAAATGTAAAAAAATGCCATTATATCAAATTCACGAAAAAAAAAACCCATACAGTCAGCTTACAAATTGAATGGTGAGTGGCTTGAGGAAGTCGAAACTATACGAGACCTAGGTGTTCAGTTCGATAAAAAGCTAAGTTTTGTTGAACATATTGACAAAACTATATTAAAAACGTCAAAGATGCTTGGCTTCGTTATGAGAGAATGTAAAAACTTCAAAGAACCCACCATTAAAAAAAATATGTACAACTCGCTAGTTAGAAGCCACCTCGAGTATTGTAGTGTGGTTTGGTCACCTGAGTATAGGGTCCACATCAAGCGCATTGAACGGCTGCAAAAACGGTTCTTGTGGCATCTTACCTACAAAACCAATATGGGAAAAAAGCTCAACTCGTACCAAGAGAGACTGAAGTATTTTAATATGGTGCCGCTGGAGAAACGCAGGAATATGCTGGATTTGGTTTTCCTTAACAAGTTAGTAACGGGCTCTCTGAACTGTCCCGATTTGCTCAGTAGGGTCTTATTCCATGTGCCACGTAATCTGCCAAGAAGTTCTAATAGGAGACTTTTCTGCATGCCAAGATGTCATACCAACTTAAGGCAATATTGTCCACTGTCCAGAATGTATGCTGCATACAACGAGCACGAAGAGGTCATTGACCTCTTCCACTCATCAGTACCTACTCTAAAAAAAGCTGTGCTTGCGATTTAATGGGTATCTCTAGTCTAAACTCAAATCAAATATTTACCTAATCTTAAATTATTAAAAATATCAAATATAGAAAAATATTGAATCTAATCTAATTTAATTTACTCTAATTTAATTTTATATTTAATTTTATCTAATTTAATATAATATAATCTAATTTAATCTGTTATTTAATTCATTGTAATCAATTTGGCTTTAACAGTAAATCTTATTTGTTTTTTGTTTTTCAAACTATGTATTACTTGTTGTTTAATTAATTGTGTTATTTACTGCGCATAATGTAGTGCATGCTGTGCTTTTCTGTAAGTGATGAGGCGCTTAGACTTAAGTTTGTAATGTAGAATTTATAAAGTAACAGTGTACTCATTGTTGAAAAGCCTAATAAATAAATAAATAATAAATAAATTATGTATAATGTACCTATAGGTAGGTAGGTACTTATTGAAATCCAACTAATTTTAATTTAATTGCTTTGAGTGGCAGAATGGCTCCTGCTTATTTACTGTGTATGAAGGTACCTATGGATTTGGTGTGTAGGGAAAGGATTTTATGAAGAAAGGCACAGAAAGACGAGACTAGGCGTTTATTTCAATAGGGCTTGTCAGTTACATACGATAATGAGAAAACTAGTTGTCCGTTACAAAACTAGGTCTTCATGGAGAAGAAGGTCAATAAACTCCATGCCAGCTTGTTTAGTTTGCAGTATTATAACAACACATTTTTCCATTGGTATAAATTATTGTTAGTTACCCACTCTACGAGGGCAACAAAGATCGACATTGTAGTTCATAGTGCTACAATTAACTCTTACCCCTTCTCCTTTGTAAATCTTACAAGTGTCTGTACCACAAAACTCTAAGCCACATTATTGTAACGGAAGAACCTAACAAATATGTAAATTGAGGGCAAGCGCCAAGGTAGCCCTCGAAATGATTTTTTTGAAAATATAACTCCCAATAAGAATGGAATATTTTCGCTGTTTGAGGTTTCCCGCACCTGCAGCAGCCGCCCCAGCACAGCCCGCCGTACTAGGAAGATAGGATGGCGCAAGGGTGTCGACACATGTTGCATTCCACACCAATGGCCTGCCTAACTTCCAGGGCATTGTGGTCATTCTGTCTGGTCTTTTCCCATCGTCGCGTGCCAAGCCGTTGGGTTTTAAAACAGCTGGCACCCTGATGAGCTATCCGGCCTGCGCTCTTACTCATGGTGTCCAAGGCAGTCGACAGCTTCACCGCACGGGCAGCGATGCGGAGCCCCACAAGGAGCGCCCAGATGCGGACAAGTAGCGAGCCGGTAAGTGGTGTCACCCAGCATAGTGCCTATGTTGGATGACGGTAGCGCCCGAAGCCAGAGGCCCGATAGTTATTATAGTTGGATTTATTAACCTGAGCTAGATATTTGAATTTAGAATCTTAGCCAATTTAGATGGACAACTGTCCAGACAGGCTCACTTAAATCTGAGTGGTTCTTACCTCCAGAGACCACCTGCATGGTGCTCACAAGACAAATAAGAAATGTCTGGACTTTATAAGAGAGACTGACTACTTTGTTTCAGTGTAACGTCCTCGTGCAGTCCCACAGGAATTATCAACGTTATCTAGCTTAAATTTTAGATGCGCGAAAGTGTAATTTATCTTAACCTCTGGGTTCAATACCCCGGTTTGGCAGAGTGTTAAATACACATGCACTCTGCGGGTTTGATATACGCAAAGGGCATACAACGCCCTCAGAGTTCAATATAATATAATGCCTTCAGAATGTTTTTGGGGCTTCCACGTTACTGCAGTGCATCAGGAATGTTTGCCGAAGCACATACTGATGGGTTCAATACCATCCCGCGAAAAGGATGGCGTCCATGTTACGCAGACTGACGAGCAACGACAACGGCATTCTGAAGGTCATCAGTAAGAAGTCATGTTGGGCCATTATGGCGCATTGGATGCATGTTGTGCATGTACCAAGGGTGTCAGGTGAGTGCAACAGATACATGAATTAAAATAATATACATTTATATATTGTATTACCAACATTTGTTACTTACTAACATAGTTTATAAGTGTGTATCTGGTGATATCACAATATATTACTAAAACAATGGTAGGCTGACAGCGTCATAGCCGTGGTAGCTCAGATACTGCATCTATTGGTGTAACTACGGGACTAAAATTGCCAACAGAATTGCCTACAATAAGACGACACGCTTTTGCTCTATGAGATTGGGTATCTGGACATCATATGGATCAAAGTATTATTATTTTATTTTTATTTTATTTAAAGATTTGCATGTCATCAACTTAGCTTATATAAATGTCGATTTAAATAAACGTCAACGTTAAACCGGTATGTAGGTCGATTTAGAGTTAAATCTCGATTTTATAGACAGACGTGATTACAGTGTTATTTTAAATGTTTCTGTTTATTTGTGAAAATGGACTTCTTTTCGCTTAATCATAATGATTTGGTATGAGATGATGACGAGGAGATCGTAAAATATTTACAGACCCCGTTTTTCTCGTAGAGTATACGTTACAAGCCATTTATTTAGTAGGTACATTACGAGATGACGAATTTTTTAAATGGTTCTGCTTAAGTAAACAGTGTACAAAGTTCCTTTTAGATATAATTAATTATTCATAAGTTTCCAAGTGATTTTAACAGGTAAACTTCGTTTGCGAGTTGTACTCGGTGGTCAAGTTTTGCCGTGCATCTTGTTTGTCCCTTGCTGTAGCTCCATCTCTTTTTTTTTCTGCTGTCTGGAATTGTTCCACAAAACGTAATAAATGCATTATTTCTGCCCTGGTAAAATTAGGTGCCGTAGATCTCATCATAATATGTTATATATGTATTATGTTATGAGTTTATGACTGATGCTAAAGAAATGAGTTGCCATCAGTTTTTATATGAAAACTTTGCTCAAAGAATGAATGGCGTGTAGCAGTATCTACATCGCCACATGCGAGCTTCTCGTCATACTGACATCACGCAAATCTTGCATCGCGCAAGCAGAGTTTACCGCGCGACTAGCATAATTATATACAACTTCCCGACATCAATCGTCGGGCAGTTGCCCACCAGACACGACACCCGTCTAGTCGGAGCATCCTCCCTTTTCTATGGACGTATGAGTGAACTTTACGCCCTTATGCTCATACCCTCTATAGGTGAATCAATTATTGACTTTTTCGTACCACTTGCTCAAAAAAGTGACATTCTATGCCACAAAAAGCGAACATAACAATAGTCATTTTTAATCTGTTAAAAACAGGGAAAGAAAATTGTACTGAATTTCATTCATCCTCTAGGGGGAGAATGTGATTTAAATTTGGAATACTTACCGAAATTTATACTGAACTACATCTGTGTTTACACCATTGAGTTTGTATACAAAGCATTATACATCTTTTTGAAAAAGGAATACGCATTTATTATGCAGTTATGATTAATTCAAAAGGCATCAAGCTCATACGGCCTCGTCGGTTTTCGTAATTTTATTTAATAATCATAACTGCATAATAAATGCGTATTCCTTTTTCAAAAAGATGTATAATGCTTTATATACAAACTCAATGGTGTAAACACAGATGTAGTTCAGTATAAATTTCGGTAAGTATTATAAATTTAAATCACATTCTCCCCCTAGAGGATGAATGAAATTCAGTACAATTTTCTTTCCCTGTTTTTAACAGATTAAAAATGACTATTGTTACGTTCGCTTTTTGTGGCATAGAATGTCACTTTTTTGAGCAAGTGGTACGAAATAGTAGATTATGCACCAAGGGGATAAAGCATTGTTTTATTGCCGTGTTAACTCCGAAGCGAGGGAGTTAAGACATGAATCCTGAGTGCAGCGAGGGACTCAAGCTCGCCCAAGACGAAGGCACGTTTATCCCCGAGGAGGATACTCTACTTTTGACACCATCTACGAGAAAATAAAGAACAATAGTTGATACTATAATAGAATTATTTATTAAAATTACAATTACAGTGAGTAGACCTATTTAAAACAATTAAAAGTTAAAGGTAATAATATATGATACATTACACCAGTTGTGAAAAGACAAAGTTATGTTTGTATTCGGTAGAGTTTATTTAAGTATTTTATATAAGTAAACACTGATTTCACCCAGTTCTGCTTGATAGAGCCGACGCCAAGGTATTTTAGTAAAGGAGATTAGCAGGAACCCATGTATTTTCAGTATCACATACAGGCTTACCGTTTCATAGAATGAATATATGGATTTGAATGCTACAATAGAGTATAACAAAATATGTAATGGTAAGACATACGTTAGACTTGGGGATATTAAATTGATTTAAACATAACCTCAAAATGGACCACAAAAAATAATTCATGGTACCTACCTACTTATGTAACTCAAGGCAGACACTTATAAATCATACATTTCACTCAGATAAAGTATCCACTTTATCTGTTTGTACTTTAATAACTATAGAAGGATTTTTGAAGATTTTAAAGTAGGGTGTTCTAAGTTGAGATATAAAAGGCAATTATAGATATGAAGATTTTGAATTATTTTAGGCCATCCAATAGCTCTAACGTCGCTTATAATAGTAGTAACGTCCATTTTGCGGGATTCGAAACCGCATACAAGATGGTCAATGGTCCATCCACAAGAGGGTCGTCAACAGAATTTAAAAGATAATGAACAATTTAAAATATAATAGGTAAAAAATAAAACCATAGTATTTATTCTTAATTTATAACTTTTTATTCTAATGATAACAATACATTATCAAGAAATACCGCAGGGGGCGTTGTTCCTTCGTGTCGAGCGTAAGCTAAATACCACACTACACCCATGACATGTGAACAACAACCCACGGTTCTGAACTGAGTCCTGCTAAAAGTTCTTAACTCATTTAGCTCATCATCATCGATTTGGGTTTATTGTAAGGCAGCACTGACGTAATACGTTTAATTGGCTCTATTTTATGCGTTTTGTTATGCTTAAGTGCGTTTTGTTTCCGTAACGGGGCTGCACCCTAAAATCATGTTTTTTAACTACTCCCAACAACTAATAAAACTTTTTAGCTTGGTAAATAACTACGGATACAAGACCTATGATTTGCATATAAGTAGATCTTGAAACGTTTATATTTGACGAGGTACCCTTTTTTTTTTTTTTGAGGGTGGGAAATCATCAAATAACTTCTCCCGCTCTGGGCAGAGTCTGCAGGAGGGCGTGTCAGACTCTTACTGACTAAAACCCACCCGTGTTCCTTCAGTTGCCTGTGCCAGGGGCCACGGTATCCCTCTCGGACTTTCCCGCAACCCTAGCAGGCATCGGCCCTAGCGGACCTCGTCATTGGTGCTGACATCTCTTTGAGGCTTGACGAGGTACCCAACTCGCCCATCTCCTTTCAAGTAGATTTAAGAGGATTTTTAAGTTTTTGTTTCATGACAAAACTATTGTTACGTGTTTGAAAATTGAATTTCTTTTTAGGTTGGTTCCAAAGAAAGATCGGTACTTATTTGTTTTGCCGCTAGTGTAGTAGCGATATGTGCATATTAACAAACGGCGAGCGATTAGCGAACGATTTTTAGATAATACCAATTTTTATAACGTTAAGCGATTGATCGCGCGATGACTGCGCGATAATTGCTGTATCGGGACTCGAGGCTAGGTAACAACCGCACGGGTCGCTCGATGAAGGTTAAGCTACGCTCGCCACGGTTATTCCGTGGGCAGGTGACCATCTGTTTAATAGATAAGTACCGAGCAAAGACCTTATAGTTTTAGGTATAAGGTCTTTGGTACCGAGAATTTTTTCGTGCCTCAAATTTAACCAAAGTGTGCCTAACCCCTGCTCACGGAACAAGAATGCTTGAATTTAAAAACAATTTTCTCACAAGCAAGATGATTTATTTTAAAAGTGCTGAATGAAATCTACAGTAGGTTTGAACATAGATAATTATTTACAATATTATTTTCAATAAAAAAAAAACCATTTCCAATCGTGGAATTATTTAATCTGTGAGTGCTATCTCCAAATAGTGGATGTTTTTACACGTCCCGTTTTCAGAACACTTCTTATAAATTGTGATGAGCTTAGCGGGAGCCCCATTGTTGTGATACTCATCTGCAAAATAACACAGTTTCATTAATAGGGTTAAAGTTAGGTTGGCAATTTTTTTATTACAAAATTGGCATACCTAATGAGGTCAGACAATAAAATAACAGTATTTTAGGCAAAAAAATAGGTGCGAAAAATGAAGAAGTACAACCTTTTGTATTTTTTTTCTAACCATGTCTCGGAAAACGATCATTGTACTGAATGGCGTGAAGTTACTATGACGATCCTATGTTGTGACGTCCGATGCTAGTAGTGCTGTCTCTGTCTAGCATAGACTTTAAAACGCATACCAACTTGCCATTTTTTGAGAATTAAAGTGGCTTATTTTTTCAGGGTTTCGAAAAATCGACAAAAAAACACTGGTAAACTTAAATCAAAATCAAAAGTTATTTATTCAAACTAGGCTGAGAATCAGCACTTTTTGAACGTCAAAATTACATAAGACAGTCCCCCGGCACGCCCGACCTTCACCACTTCCTAGTGCTTTAGCTGGGAAGAAGAAGTGGCGGAACAAGCTTCCCAGCAGCACATGATAGCTGTATGCTTCTTAGCTTACCGGATTATTTGGCAAGCAGATGGGGTGAGGGGGTCGAACCCAGGTCCACACAGGTCCAGGTACAGTAATAAATGATAATGATAAATGATAAGTGATAAATGATATTAATAAATTATTTATTTCTGTAAGTACACAGTTTGCACAAACACTTTTACACGTCAATCATATTTTAAAAACTAGATGAGGTCGGCGTGATTCCTATCTGACTACTCTGAGAAGAAAGGCCGAAACAAACTCAGTGGTCACAGTCTCTTTTAAAGTCCAGACATCATCTTGGTCAGATCAAAATCAGCATCAATAACTTAGGTAAACTTACTTTTTTGATAAACTTGTATATAGCTCCCATCTTGAGCTGGTCGGCTGGTGGTGACCACGTCTGCAATCACGGAACTACAGTTAGTCAGGGCACATTCAATTCAATGAAAGACATACCCACTAACATTTAATAAACATAACATCACGCCTAAATAACAGAAGCGGAACGCAGAGGAAAAAAAAAAACGAGTTGTACTTTAGTACACCCACATTTCGATACTTATTTTGAAGTCCCATGTAATAGGGGGCGAGCCTATTGCCATCAACCGGGCACTAATCCAGACTGCGGGCTCAGAAATACCAGATGAAAATACCCAATAACACTTTGCCTGACCTGGGAATCGAACCAAGGACTATACGTGATACTAATAAAAAACTTAAATTCGCCACCGTAGGCGCGGGCTTGCGGACGGCGAGCAATGGGCAGCTGGCCGTCCGATAAAGACCAGGCCCGGGTCGACGGCGCGTTGTGTTCCACGCGCGCCTTAAAGAGATGTTAGCAACAACGACGGGGTCTGCTAGGGCCGATGCCTGCCAGGATTGCGGGAAAGTCCGAAAGGATTACCGTGGCCCCTGCACAGGCAACTGCAGGAACACGGGTGGGTTTTAGTCAGTAAGAGTCTGACACGCCCTCCCGCTCCGCTCAGAGCGGGAGAAGTTATAAGATTTCCCACCCTCAAAACGTTCTTAACAACAAACTTGTTAAAAAAGGTCAAGTACTTGGTGGTTCTAGAGCAGTTCTGTAACGACCAATTCAAAGTACATGTTGTGCAAAACACTTACAATACTAGAAGTGTTAGACAACGTAAATTCGTGCGAGCTTCAGTAAAAACTTACTATGCCAAAAGAACCAATAAGTATTTGACCCCTACACTGTTCAATAGTATCGACTGGCTGAGATGAGATAATGTTGTAATTAGCAGGCGAACACTGGGGAGTAAATTAAAGCCAAACTGCTGAATGAAATGGTCGCAACAGGCGACAATTAACTAATCACCAGAAGGACAATAAACTGACATATTAAACAAAAATAATTCTTGCCGTCCTTTTAAACTATGTCTCTAGTACTTACTCAGATGTTTAATTAGATTGTGTGAACCGAATGTTTTAAGACGAGCGCTAATCCTGCCGAAAACTGCCGCGCAGTTTGGCAACTTTAAAAAATATTATGTACTTACAATGTTTGGTTCAAATAAATAATTTATTTATTTAAAAAGACTCAAAAAGACCTTATGCTCAGCAGTAGTAGTAATTGATTAGTATTCGAAAATATTGTTGGAGCTGATGAAGATTGTAAAAACTCTTAGTATTGTGTAATTGCATAGCACATGTGTGAGCACTATGTACCTAAGCTGGGTTCGTCTTTCATTGACTTGAATGTGCCTTGGCGGCTGAGAGTATGTCATGCTCACTCAAATGTGTCACTGGTGGTGGCGTGTGTATTGGATCATTAAGTTCCCTTCAAAATGGTTGAGCTGAATGGTGCTGATCCTTATGTCATGTTCGTAAACGGACGCCGTCACACTGGTCATGTCTTAGCTGCCACGGCTTATTGTGATTCCTAAATTGTTTTTATCTTTCTATTACGGACGCTTTTAACGTGCACATTTTTCTACATCGTTCTCACATGTATAATTTCAACATGAATGATGTAACCACTATTTTGTAACAATATTTTGATTTAAAAGAGTGCCCATGGAGTTTCTTGCCTGTTCTTCTCCATAGGTATCTACTACGCTTTGGAATGGGCAACTAGCTTCATCTTTCTCACTGACCGACCCCTTGACAATTCAAAAGTGCCTGTAATTGGTTTATTTGAAATAAATGCTTAAGAGTTTGAGTTTTGTGGTTAGCGCTTGCGACCACTATACTAACGAGGCAACTATACATTCCCAGTAAATTGTAGATTTATAGTAGGCATATAGTACTCAAACAATATGTGCTCAGCGATTATCCAGGGTGTGTTCCACGCAACACGCCTAAACAAGTCATCACTTCAAAAAAGTTGGAACTTTAACCTTTAATATCTCCGTAAACAGAAGCTTCCCAGATATGGTCCAAACTGTGATGACTCGCGCTTCGTTAAGCGTCTTTTTACATCCGATGTAATATACTTAGTAATAGATTGATTTTATACAATGCAAAGATAGTCTTACAATCTTCACCAGCCTCAACAATATTTTCAAATGCTTGTTTATGCGGCCTTGTGTTTGTGGAGCAGAACCAGCTTTACGGACAGCAGGATGTCAGCAGATGGGGTGAGACACATGCTCAGCATTTTCGCTTGCAGCCCCTAGACCAGTGAGGCAGTAACTACGAGCTACTAGTAATATAATAGGCTAGGTAAACTTACTGTTTTGATCTTGTATATCGCTTCTATTTTCCTTCGTAGGTACTGTAGTTTCGGTGGACGCCTCATGGACCTCCACTGGAAACACGAAACTCGTCAGGTGCTTGGTTTTTGTTATATATAGGTCAAATATATAGTGGCCATTGTATGGACAGCGGTAGTTGACCAACAGTATAAAGTTGCAGAAGAGATTTTGTTGTTTGTCGCAATTAATTGAAGATTAGAGAACACTTCAAAGACTAGCATTATTATTTACTCAAAATTATATTTAGGTTGACTAAGTCTGCCTAGCATTTTCCCAACTAGTATTTTACATGTTAGATTTTACAGATTAATTTGGGTCACTATAATATTTTATTTATTTATTTAACCATTTTTGTACACACATATAATCAGACAAGAAGAATAGAATAGAAAATAGGCACAAAGGTGATGCTTATTTCTAATGAAATCTCTTCCAGCGTACCTGCGATAGGATATTAAACTAAGGGCTGATTTTTCAATAGTCAGATAACTTTTATCTGAGGAATTAATATTGCGGTTTGACAGCTTTTGTATAGAATATAATGTCAAACTGTCAGATTTATTCTTCAGATAAAAGTTATCTGACTATTGAAAAATCAGCCCTTAGAGATGTAGACAGCGTGTGTAAGAGTTAAAGAGAAAATAAAATTGATAAAATCAAAAACAATTCAATTACATATATACAAAAATACATACAATCTATATTTATTTCTAAAATAAATATCACTAGAATATTTATATAAGTATACGTAACTATGACGAAGTGGAAAGTTTTTTTTTTTTTAAACGTTGCCCCACACCAGGAATTTCTCCTTTAGCGTGGGTGCGATTACAAACATTTAAACTCACATACACAAACAGCCAGACCCGGAACAACTACTTGCAGGTCATATAAATATTTGTTCCGTGCGGGGATCGAACCCGCGACACGTAACGTAGCAGTCAATAGCTTAACTACTGCGCCAACCGTGTCGTCAAAATATAAATAGTGTTCTTTCACTCTTATTTTAAAAACTGCAACAGTTTGGCAGTCCCTAATGTCAGGCGGAAGTGAATTCCACAACCGCACCGCGTGCACAGTGAAGGAGTAGGAGTAAAAGTCGGTGGAGTGGGGAGGGGGCTTAAGGAGGTTTCTAAGATGCGACCTGCACGGCGCATCTGAAGGTCAGGCGTAGGAAAAGCGCTCCCGCAGATTGGATGGCGTTTTAGGATTGTCAAGGACGTTGAAAAGCAGACACAATATCCGAGAGTTCCTGCGAAGTCGAATGAGGAGCCACTTGATTATCTTGCGAAAGTTGGAAACGTGATCATACTTTTTATAGTTAAAAACCATCCATGTCGATTCGTTCGAATCGAATCGATCGATCGTTTATCCATAACGATTACTATTTCTCGGGTAAGTTCGGCAGCATTTGCGTTGTGAACCACCTTATGTCAGCCTATTCTGCATGTTTTTTTTTTGCAGTCAGTACTTTTGTATCTCTGAGCGGCGGCGTAGTAACAATAACTTAACTGTCTCAGGCCGTTGCCGGACTGCTACCGAAGATGGATACTTACAACTACATGCAAAAGCGTTCGTAATGATAAGAGCACGTACACACCTACATGACGTTCGGTTTAAGAAATCTTTTCAACGTTTCACGCACAAGGTTCTACTAGGATTAGATTTTTGTATTTCAAAAATTTATAATCATAATACTGTTATAGCTGGTGACTTGTAACATAGATATCATGAAGTGCAATAATGCCACACTGGATTTCGAATGTTTATTGTTAAATTATAATCTCACATTAGCACTAAATCAGCCCACAAGACTATCGAGTAAGACTTATAAAGACAACTTTGCACATGACTTTAAGAAACAGTGTAAGACTGACGTGTTAGAATTTGGCTTATCAGACCACACTGCCCAATTAATTAAGCTTCCTGTCAAATTTTTTTTAAAATTAAAGTATTGGCATAAAATGAAGCGTGACTACAGCTCAGAAAAAAATTCTAAATTTAAAAAACATATAAAAAACCTTTCTTTTTATGAAATATACAACACAAGTGATCCATCAGCAGCAAATCATTATTTTATAGAAACATTTAAATTATTTTATGAATTGTGTTTTCCACTAACTAGAATTACTGTGCAAGTAAATACCAAGCTAAGATGGATATCACGTGGAATTAAGACCTGTAGTAAGAATAAAAAACAATTACTCTGGAATTTCAGACGGAAACCAACATTGACTAGCAAACAAAAACATACAAGTTATTCAAAACTACTAAAACGAATTATAGACCTTACTAAGCGTGCTCAAAACAATTACAGAATAAAAACATCGACTAATAAAAGCAAAACGGCATGGCAAATTATAAATAATAATAAATTATATATTCCAAAAGAATCAATAACTGAATTAAAAATTAACGATAAATTTACAACAAATCCTGCGGTAATTGCCAATGCGTTTAATAACTATTTCATTGAATAAGTAAATCCTATTCCAGGAAAAGAATCCACAGCCCTAATTAATCGCCAACCGAACTCAATATTTTTATCACCCTGTTTGCCTTATACATATATGCGGAGAATTATTGGAAATCTTAAAAATACTAGCAGTGTAGAGAATGACGGTATTTCGACTAAAGTAATCAAAGCAATAAATGAAGATATCTCTCATCACATTCTGAATCTTTGTATACAAAGTGGGACATTTCCAAATGACCTCAAATTGTCAATTATAAAACCTATATTTAAAAAAGATAATAAATACTTAATGGAGAACTATATACCCATAGCACTAATTTCTGTATTCTCAAAAATCTTTGAGAAATATATTTACAGTGAAATCAATAGCTACTTAGACCAAAATGAAATTCTATGTGATGAGCAAAAAGGCTTCAGGAAAAATAAAAACATCAATATGGCGTTTTATGACTTCTTATACGTAGTTTCTTCACAAGTTGACAAATCTTTACCTGTTTGTTCTATCTATTGTGACATGTCTCAAGCTTTCGATTATGTAGATCAAAATATTCTGCTGAATAAACTTGACGCTTATGGTATAAGAGGTAATGTCCGCGAACTGATAAAATCATATTTATCAGACCGCCAAAATAACCAAAATTTCAAAATTTAATATTAAAACTAAAAGGGAACAGATTTTCTCCTCTGATAAGCGTTACATCAAAAAGTCATTTATTCAAATTAGGCTGAGAATCAGCACTTTTTGAACGTCAAAATCACATAAGACAGTCCCCCCAAAACGCCCACCCTTCACCACTTCCTAGTGCTTTAGCTGTGAAGAAGAAGTGGCAGAACAAACTCCCCAGCAGCACTGCTGTCTGTTCAGTTAGAAGAACTGGATTCTATATAGTAATAAGTAATTAACATTAAAAACACAAAAATATTAAAATTATTTGCCATATGTCAGCTAGCACACGCCAATATTTAAAACTATACTCAAGCAGAAATAAATAATAAAAACGCAAACAGAACTTAATACATAATAAAAAGCCTTCTGGCATAAAGGGCGTGCCCGCTTACAATGCTGCATTATGTTTATTTGTATATAGCTGTAACTTGTAACAAATGATAAACTAGGGCCTTCGAAGTAAAATAAAGAAACATTAATTACTAATAACAATAACAAAACCATAGTCAGCAAGATGACCTGTCACCACAAGCAGCACCCGTTCACGAGCATAACGCAAAGATCAGCCATTACCCCCCTCGCCATATTTGAGGGAAGGAGGCAACCCGACCCCCGACGCTACCGCAAACATTGACATTTAAGGGACCATGACGAACTTGCTGCCGGTTGCTCAAAAGAATAATATGATCAACTGTCGAGGTCGCTAGCTAACCATATATTGCAATACAACTCATTAAAAAACATTGAAATGAGTAGATTATGTCAATAATAAATAAAAATTTAATTAAACTAAATTGACTAATATAGTCAAATAAAATAAACAATTATATATATTTTTTTTTTTATATTTATTTATTTAAGGAACTTTTAACAAAATGTTACAACAGTTCCATCGTAACCTTACCCAAAAACATCACAATTACAAATTAACTAATGAATAAACTAATATAGCTGCCGGCGACATTGGATTGGTAAGAATAACATTAAATATACCTAAATCTAGTCTATTAATATTCAATTCAATAATTATTGTACTTCTTTCAGATTCATTCCTGACACACTCCAACAAAAGGTGATGGACATCTTCTACTTTATTATCACAAATTAAGCAATTCGGATTGTCCACCTTTCCCATTTTAAATGCAAAAGCTCTTAATGGTAAATGTCCGGAACGAATTCTGAAAGTTTTTACCAACATTTTACGACTAACTTTAAAACTACTAAACCAGGGAACTCGAGGTGGCTGACATTGGATTGTTTTATACCATATCCCTATATCGTTTGATTTTTTATTGAAATATTCTTTCCAGTTTTCATAACAATAGCTTCTGAATTTTGATAAAATTTCCGAATGAACTGGTAAAATATAAATTTCTATACCTGACGATACTGCTATCTTAGCCAGTCTATCAGCCTCCTCGTTTCCCTGTAGACCAATATGTGACGGGATCCATTGCAAGACTAAATTAACATTGTTCGAAAGAGATGCCTGTATTTTACGCAAAACAGCAAAGGCAAACAATTATATGAACTCGTATAACTTGTCAGTAGGTAAGCTAATCTTGGAGAAAGAACATAAACATTGTCTCGAGTTAATCACAGCGACCAACTATTTTTATCGTTTAAGTAATCGTTGATTGAATAGTATGCCTTTGAACAAAGGTTGGATTTTACTTTAGCTTTAAACGCATTAAAAGGCAATTCTAACATAGAAGAGGGAAGCTTGTTATTAAAGTTTATACCAAGCCCAACAAATGAGTTATGGACCTTATGAAGCCGGTGAAAGGGAGCACGGTCACACGAGTCACATATGGTGTTCCGCAGGGAAGTGTATTAGGCCCTCCTTTGTTCCTACTATACATTAATGATCTACCAAATGCAACTAAGGAACCCATGTCATTGTTTGCTGACGACAGTACTGTAACCATAGCACCTAAAAATATAATCAACTACCATTCCGATTCTAATGATTCATTGAATTCTATAATCACCTGGCTTAATGATAATAATTTGAAAATTAATATCAGTAAAACATTGCATTTTAAACAACGAGAAAAGTTACATAATTTACAACAAAATTTAATTTAGTATACAAAGATAATATAATAAAAGAAACTGAAACAGCCCGATTTTTGGGATTGATCATTGACAAGCAATTAAATAGGAAAACTCACATTGACAAACTTTGTAAAAAAAACTAGTACTTCGTCATATTATGCTCTTTATAAGTTGGCACCGACTGTCAACACAGATACTTTACTTACAGCATATTACGGTCTTACTGAATTTGGAATAATATTCTGGGGCAATTCAACTCAAAAGGACACTGCGTTCAAAGCGCAAAATTAAGCGTTGCATACGAGCTATCTTTGGGTTGCTAACTACTGACAGTTGCAAACCAATGTTTGTACAGCACAGAATTCTAACACTTCCGTCACTTTACATATATTAGAAATATCGCTGTTTGTAATATTCAATCCTCATTTGTTTCCCCTTCGGATTAATAATACAGGTAGAAATAGACGTGAGAAGTACAGACTTTGGGTGCAATCACTCTTCGCCAAAACAGCATTACTAAGTAAAAGTGTAATATGCATGGCCCCATTAATTAATATATAATAAAACTCCAAATTCCCTTAAGAAAATGAATGTAATATCATTCAAGAGAGAATTTAAAAAATTGCTAATTAGTAGTAAGGGATATTATAATGTTACAGAGTTTTTGAATGACAAATTTTGAACTTAGATCCTTTAATTAGTTTTCTTTCATTTTATTGTTTTAATTATTATTATTTGTTGACTGTATTTTTGTATTGATTGTAATTGGGTATTTGAATTGATTGAATTTTGACTATAATTTTATTATTTCCCAATTTATAGTTCCAATTACTTACATATCATAAACTATTTTGTACGCCGAATATGGCAAAACATGTTGAACCGGCAATTTTAAACTCGTTTCCATCCATATGTGCATATCTATGTATCATGTTACACATGTTTATAAAAATAAATGAATATTTAACTTTCCTTATACGACAGCGTATTCTGTTTCGTCGATGATCTGCTCGTACACTCGAGAAATAAGGAAGAACACCGCTGCCGCCGCCACTTAGAACCAGTACTCGAACGCCTAAATACCTACGGCGTCAGTCTTAAGAGCGTTTATACCTTATGAGTGGCAATGTCGCAATTTAGTGTCATTTTTCGTGGTTTTCAATTTTTATCATTTGTTCGGAGCTATATTTTAAAAATCTGTTTAATTAACTTTTAGAATTACGTGAAAGTGTTTAAAAAGTAAGTAACCGTAATGCTTACAGTTATTTTACAATGAATATAACGCCCTGCAAGTTTTCAATGTATTATTTGCATAAAAATAGAACTGTAAACAAAACGATTTCTTACCTTTTACACAGTTTTCACATAATTCTAAAAAGTTAATTAAACAGATTTTTAAAATATAGCTCCGATTAAATGATAAAAATTGAAATCCACGAAATATGACACTAAATTGCGACGTTGCCACTCATAAGGTATAAACCCTCTTAACATAGATAAGTGCGAGTTTGACAAGAAACGTTACGGAATGCTACACTTTTTCGTGCATGCAGCCGGTGATCATCGATTTATAAGACGTTATCACGTCAAAAATACATTTACAAAGAATATCTCTGTGTTTATATGACCTGTGCGATGACCTGAGTTAAGATAAAGTATACCTACTTTTTATCCGGTCTCGTGGGATAATATCCGACTTCCACGCCGGCGAAGCCGAGGGCAAAATTTAGACTGTCATATTTGTGACAGTAGGGTTCTAACATATCATTGTCAAAATAATGTTTCGAAATTAATTATTGTTTGGTGGGCGTGGCTTATCTTCCGCGCGCCAGATTGATGACGGTACTTTTGATAGGCAAAAGAAGAGACAACGACGCGGTAGGTATGTGCTAAAACGAATTGACGTCTTTTCTAAATAAAAAGTATAATTAAAACTACTCAGACTGCTTTGCTTCATTTTTTATACGATTACTCGCTATGTTTTAAAGCCTTGATACAAAAATATATATACGGTCGAATTGAGAAACCTCCTCTGTTTTTGAAGTCGGCTAAAAATAGCAATTTTTTTTAAATGTATCTGATCACAGCCTAGCCACAAGAGGTTAGGCCATATCTATGTCAAAAAACATACCTGCACCAAAATTTTAAATCGCTATTCCATAGAACACGCACTTTTTTTTCATATTTATATCACCTTAGTAATTATGAGTGCTTACAGACTCTTGATTAGGCAAGGTAAACACACAATACAAAAAAAAAACTATGTATTAAAGCCATCAAAACACACTCACTTGGTAGATCATCATCATAGTAATAAGGCCGCGCGGAAGCGAAAGCAAAGAATAAAAACAAAACAAAATATAACTTCATGGCGGCCATCTTGTGACGAGCACTACTTACTTACAAGAAACACTTTTACTATGTCACATGCGGTCGTTTGATGAGAGTTTATATTCAGTCGTCTTGTCATTGATGATAGCACAGTTCAAAGGTTATTTCCACAACAGTTATATTTGGGTTAAGATCACATTTCTTAAAACCTCAAAAATAAAATACTTTTTCGGTACAGTATGCAAACTTCAGTGTAAACACTGACCTTGAGCTGGCCTAGCGTAGTACGGAGTTTCAATAGAATTAGAGGTCATCATACAGCGTGGCGCTGCAATGGTGACCTTAATTTAACACACATATACGTTTTCACATTTTCGTTTCATGACAATTTTTTATTTCCATTATACGTTATTATTTACAGATTTATTAAAGAATTTAGGAAATAGCATCTTAGAGCAACCTGTACTTAAAGAACTGTCGTGCAGCGGTCATTTGCCGGGGTCACGGATCATAACTTCGCATCAATTAAATTAAAACGAATAAGCAATATCTATTAGGATGAAACAAATGCATAGAGTAGGCGAATTTAAGGAAATTTCCTTTGTTGGCGAGCAGCGCAGGCGACACGCGCTCTCCCTTCTACCCACCCGCCGCACCGAACTCGAATTCTTTTTTTGCTTTTCTACTATTTTCTAGTGCTAGTCGAACCCGTGTCCTTGACGCACTTTTTTACACTAGTGCGCATAATTACGTCGCGAAAAAGACTTACCTATTGTTTTATTTATTTCTTTTTGTGTAATTACTAATTAGGGTAGTAATTAGATTATGGTACTGCGATAAAGACGCTTTGATTTGTTTTCGTTTTCTTATCTAGTAGGTACGTTTACACCTCTTGCGATACGGACGCATTTATTTGTGCTATTAGTGCTTGTGTAAACTTGTGATCGTGATGGCAGTGATTAATGATGACAGTTATTACTAATAGTAACAAGAGAGGGTGATATGATAAGTGTTTGTACCACTTGCGCCGCTCGGTTTCTTTGATAATATTATGCTGTCAAAGAATCGGACGGATCACGAGTAGGCACAAGACGCGATGCGCGGTTGCCGGCGCGCAAATCGACGTGTTTCCGCTCCGAGTTAACATAATCCAGCTAGGTAAGTAATTTCATGAATGAATTTATGCAAGGTGATCCCAATTTTAGTAGCTGTTTTATTATTTAGTTTGTATAAATTTTTTTTTTTCAATTTACTAATCATTTTAACCAATACATTTTTTTTATGGTCAATGGGCACTAGCCCTACCCGTGTGTTAAATTAATGTCACCATTGTAGCGCCATGTTGTATACTAGTTTTGTTACCACTGGCACGCGGCTGACTGTACCTGGGTAGGATACGACGTTGAAAGGTTTCTTGTTGGTATAGCTTGTGATCAATGGAACCAAAATCGAAGCGGTAACTGTGTATGAGAGTTTAGTTTCGTCACATTATTCGTAGTAATTTGCGACCCCCAACCCCCAACTTAAATATAGAACTCAAACTCAAAGCATTTATTTCAAATAAACCAATTACAGGCACTTTTGAATTGTCAAGGGGTCGGTCAGTCAGAAAGATGAACCCAGTTGCCCATTCCAAAGCGTAGTAGGTACCTATGGAGAAGAACAGGCAAGAAACTCCATGGACACTGTTGTATCAAAATATTGATAAATTTTTAGAGGAGCGGTCCTCTCGTTGAGATGGAGAAAGTAAAACACAGACGTGAGACGGAGTGTAAAAATGGAATGAGTATATTTATTTTTTATTTTTTTATGTATGGCATCTCGCAGTTGGCCTTGAGAGGCTGTGACTGCTTAACCGGTCAATCCTGTGGTGCCTTCGAGCTAACTCAAAGCCTCCAGCCAGGGGCATAATATTAATTATAAACTAAGTGACCATCACCTAAGGGCACCCCCTGTGGGGTACGAACCTCGGCTTAGGGCGTCGCTGGGGGGGGGACAGCAAGTTGGGGACAGGCTGGATCTGAATGGGGTATATTTATTAAAAATGAGCCTAACTATATTATAAACTAAAAGCAACAAGTAGTGCTACGTGTACACATTTCATAAATTATGAACAGCCGGTCAGGGCGCGGAAGTCCGACGTATATTTTGATCGCGGTTTACTCCGCGGGCCGAATCTATAAATATCACCTGCCGATGCAGAGTGCTCCCGGCCCAAGGACCGATCGCAATGCACAGAGCCTCCAAGCTGTGTGCTTTGCGGTCAGACCGGACATCCGGCAAACTACCGCGGTTGCCCCAAAGCCCCCAAAAAGTCGTCTTCCTCAAAGACGGCAAAAAGGTTCACCGACAGACAGACCAGACTGTCCTCCCCCCCCAGGGATACCCGGTTCCCTCAGCCCAGCTTCCAAGCAGGCTAAGTCCCCAAAGGGCCAGCCCTTGCAACCTTCTTAACCACCAGCAGGCTTTTCATTAAAATAGCTTAACTTGAGTGATCGGGGTTTGGTTCTCGTAATGGGTGTAATATTCATTATGAGGTTACATTGGTGTAGGACACTAGGGCTTGCGTAATCTCGGGATACGCATTGTATATTTGTTGTTTTAGGAAGAGGTTACCAGCCTGACGGGCGGCAACGATTTCGCTGGCCATCCTCCTAGCGCGGGGGGTGAGGAACGCCGTAAAGGTGGTCGCAATCACATTGAATGCGTCCATGGGGTTTTCCCCGACCACAGGAGTGGTTGGGGGAAGGGGGGCGGGGGCGGGTGTTTTCGCGACGGGGGCTGCTTTAGGAGCAGGCGCGGGTTTGGGGGGATGCGCGGGAAGGGGCGCTGGGGCCACTCCCCGCAAATCCCCCCCCCCCCCCCCTGATGGATCCGCATATCCGTGCCCCCGCGCCCACCTTCACGGCGTTCCTCACCCCCCGCGCTAGGAGGATGGCCAGCGAAATCGTTGCCGCCCGTCAGGCTGGTAACCTCTTCCTAATACAACAAATATACAATGCGTATCCCGAGATTACGCAAGCCCTAGTGTCCTACATCAATGTAACTTCATAATGAATATTACACCCATTACGAGAACCAAACCCCGATCACTCAAGTTAAGCTATTTTAATGCCAATGGCATCCAGGGACAACGCGACGAGATCGCCGAGTTCCCGCATGTCCATAAATTAGATATCCTACTTGTACAGGAAACCTTCCTCAAGCCCCGCCACCGAGACCCGTCAATTGCGAACTACCGTATAGTTCGCAATGACAGGACTCGGTGCCACCGAGGCGGTACCATCATCTACTATAGAAAGGATTTGTACTGCATTCCTGTGGACGCGCCCCCTCTCTCGCGTTTAGAAGTGTCTGTCTGCCGGCTCGGCATGACAGGTCACCAGCCGATCACTCTAATTTAATATCGGTTTACATCCCCCCGCAACTATCAGAAAACTATTCCCAGTTATCTGACGACCTCGCTATCCTATTTGGCTTGAGTGACTCCGTTATCATAGCGGGCGATCTCAACGCCAAACACAGCCTGGAATAGTAACAGGATCTCGACAAGGGGCAAACATCTGTTTGACCTCTGTCCCATCCTTAGCTTCGATGTCATCGCCCCGATGACTCCCACTCACTTTCCCCACGCGCCCCTTCATGCCCCTGACGTCCTTGACGTGGCACTTCTAAAGAATGTCAACCTTCGGTTGGATTTTATAGAGGTGGTACATCAACTGACATCCAACCACCGACCTGTAGTTGTGACATTAGGCCCCCGACTAGGACTCCCCGACCCCGACAGACCGCCCCTCACCAAAGTAGTCACGGACTGGAGGAAAGTAAGCGAAAGACTGAAATCCTCCACATCCTCCTGCCCCCGACTAGACTCCATTCCCGATCAGTTCGACTCGATCAATGACACGACAGCCGCGATCGACTCACTCACGGATCACGTACAATCCGTCCTGAACGAAAGTTCAAGGGAAGTTCCAGCGATGGACGACCATCGCTGGAAGTTGCCGGACGATGTACGTGAACTACTGACTGAGAAGAACGCGGCTGTACGTGACTACAGCAACTTTCCTTGCCAAGCTAACAATGCCCATATGCGCTATTTACAGAGATCTGTAAAGAAACGCATAACGGAGCTGCGTGACGCTGGCTGGAACAAGATGCTGAGCGAGTTAGAGCCCACCCACCTGGCCTTTTGGGAACTGCAGAGGAAACTCCAGTCCCAAAATGTAGCCCCCACGCCCCCATTGGTGCGTCCCGACAAGACCATCGCATTCGATGACATCGACAAGGCCGAGTGCCTTGCCGACAGTCTTGAGGCCCAATGCACACCCAGCTCTCAACCAGTAGACCAAGCTCACCTCTCTGAGGTTGACGCGGAAGTCGAACGTAGAGCCTCCCTTCCCCCCGTCGAAGACCCAGATAATCCTCTGCACTCCGTCACCCCAGACGAGGTGCACGATATATCATCAAGGGTATGAAACGCCGTCAAGCCCCCGGCCCAGACGGAATCACGAATAGGGTCATCCAATTGTTCCCCGCTAACCTCATAATGCTCATGACCATCATCTTCAATGGTGCTCTGAATGATCCAATACACACGCCACCACCAGCGACACATTTGAGTGAGCATGACATACTCTCAGCCGCCAGGGCACATTCAAGTCAATGAAAGACGAACCCAATAAGCTTTATAGTAGGTACGTAGACACATGTGTGAGCAACACATGTGCTATGCAATTATACAACACTAAGTGATTGAATTTATACAATGCACAGATAGTTTTTACAATCTTCAGCAGCTCCAACGATATTTTCGAATGCTAATTGATTAGTATATGTGCCCTTGTGAAGCAGGACCAGCGTTTAGCCAAGCATTTTTGTCAGCGATGTAATCCCCCAACTTATAATATGCTTGGCTGTATGTGTGCGTTATATACAAGATTTAAATTTCGTTTCATTCATAACTATGCTTGCCTGCAATGTGATATAAGTAAGCTGTAGTTATCAGAGATAAAAAAAAATACTAGTGTATTTTTTAACACTGATTTTTCCAACGCCAGATCGACATTTTGAATTTTTGACAATTTTTCACTAAACAACTTGCAGACTCAGTTTTATTTCACAGATAAAAGGTCTGGATCTGGTCGTGGAAAAATCAGACCTAATTAGCCTAAATTAGGTTAATCGAAGGTTTAGATTCACATGAGAGTTGACGCCATTTTGTTAATTAATGTACGGAACCCAGAGCTGGTGAACTCGCACTTGACGGAAATATTTTTGCATTTATCACAACGCACTCAAGAAAGTTTACAAGGTTATCGGTGCGGGCTCTCTCATTCCTTGTTATGATGTTATTTTTTGCCTTGCTAGGCACACAACACACACACACACAGGACTGCTGTCCTGCCACTAGCAAATGACATGTAGGCTTGTGACTTAAGAGCGTTTATACCTTATGAGTGGCAACGTCGCAATTTAGTGTCATATTTCGTGGTTTTAAATTTTTATCATTTAATCGGAGCTATATTTTAAAAATCTGTTTAATTAACTTTTTAGAATTATGTGAAAACTGCGTAAAAGGTAAGAAATCGTTGCGTTTACAGTTCTATTTATATGCAAAGAATACATTGGAAACTTGCAGGGCGTTATTTTCATTGTAAAATAACTGTAAGCATTACGGTTACTTACTTTTTAAAATAAGCAATATCCAGAATATGCCTTGAGACCAAATGTGAGCTTAGATATACATCACTCGGTAAGGAGGTAAAATACTGTGTACCGCAGGGGAGTGTCTTCGGACCTCCTCTATTTTTCCTATATATAAATGAACTGCCACGACAGACACGACAGCCCATGGTACTATTCGCAGACGATAGTACAGCGATAGTTAAGTGTACCAATAAAGATAATTATGAATGGGAAATTAATAACACATTAGAAACAATTATTCATTGGCTTGATACAAATAACTTAATAATAAATCTGAAAAAGACAAAAATAATGCACTTCTACATGTTAGTTATAATGGCTAGAAAGTGGATACAGCTTGAGTAGCGAAATTTCTAGGCATCCTGATAGACAACAGTTTGACTTGGAAACCGCATGCCGATGACGTGTATGTAAGAAGTTAAATAAATCAGCTTACGTACTGTAGTTATAACCTATCACATAAAGTTAGCAACGATACACTTCTACTAGCTTATCATGGGTTGGTTGCATCAGTGTTAAGATTTGGAAACATATTTTGGGGCATAGGACAAGTGTGAGTACCTACTATGTACTATCGAGCTACCATTTACCGGGTAATGTTTTTCATTGACTTGAATGTGCCCTGGCGGCTGATATATGTCATGCTCACTCAAATGTCTCGCTGACGGTGGCGCGTGTGTTGGATCATTTAGCTCCCTTCAAAATGGTTGAGCTGAATGGTGCTGATCCATGCGTCATGTTCGTGAACGGGCGCTGTTAGTTGGGACTGGTCATCTCTTAGCCACCACGGCTTATTTTAATTATGTTATTATGGATTGTTTTGTTTAAATGTACATTTACTTTACACTGGACACTCAACGTGTACGTCTTATTTACATCGTTCTCACGTATAATTATACCTATATTCAACAATAATGATGTAACTAATATTTATGTAGGTAACAATATAATTTAAAAGAGTGTCCATGGAGTTTCTTGCCCATTCTTCTCCATAGGTACCTACTACGCTTTGGAATGGGCAACTAGCTTCAGATTTCCGACTGACCGACCACTTGACAATTCAAAAGTGCCTGTAAATGGTTTAATTGAAATAAATGCTTTGAGTTGAGTTGAGTTGGGTAACTGTAGTGAGAGGGAGGAGACTTTTTAGGCCCAGAAACGGTGTATTAGATCTATGTATATATACCTCAAAAGCACAGACAGCTGTGAACCTGTGTTTCGGTCTCTGAGGATACTGATTTTTACATGTTCGTACATTATGGAGGTGGCAACTTTTGTAAAAACCAATCTAAACTTATTTCCGTCACTGGCCAATTTATGAATACGTAATGGCCCCTTGAGATACCAATACAAGAACCAGCTACATTCGGGCACAGATTACTAAATAGTTATTCGGGTGATTACAAAACAGCACTGTTATGGAAAAGTATAACGACAGTGGGACTGTCATTTATAATAGAATATCTCATGGTTCTGTAAACATTTTTAAATTTAATGTAACTGCACTACTTTTACGCAAATGGATGTCATTTGCGTAAACTTTAATTTCTGTTTTCTTTTGTTGACATTGTTTTGTTTGTATTAATATTTTAATATAATATGTAATAATTTGCACACCGTAACGTAGACTGTAGCCGGTCTCATTAATTTATTTACAACATCTTATATCTGTACCTACATTCATAGCAAATAAAGTTCTGATTCTGTACAAATATGTAGCAGTCGGACCCGGACCGGATCGTCGTTATCTTTGCTAGTTTTTTTTTTTTGTGATGTGTCAAGTTTTTAGGTTTCGAACTATAAAAAACGGAACCTTTGTAAAGCGGTCCCTAGACGGTAAATGCAGCATGACATGCGTTACGTGCTGTCATGCATGCATGATCGTTTAATTGTATTGATTGATGCGATTGACATGCAAACTACGTGCTGTACATTGATTGACAATTCGTTTTATTTTTCGTCCTGCAATACAATGCATGACATGCGCGCATGATCGTGTTGCGATCGGCATGTCATGCAACAACTCATTTCGATAGCAAACGGCAACCAAGATGGACACGGTCAACGAGGCACCGCACGAGGTTCCTGACGATAATGACGAGATCAACGCGAGCGCAGATTCAAAGGAATTTGTTATATTACTAATATCCATGTGAGACTGCCCAGAGTTATGGGACTCAAAAAGAAAAATATACATGGACAGAAATAAGAAAACTATAGCATTAAACAAAATAACCAACGCATTGAAAAGATTCGACAAAGATTTTACTGTAGAGAAATTGAAGCGAAAATTAAACACATTACGGTCAAATTTTAACAGAGAACATTCGAGAATGAAAAAAAGCCTTAAGTCTGGAATGGCAAGTGATGAAGTGTATCAACCGAAACTATGGTATTATCAGGAAATGCTATTTATCACAGACTCAATCGAGATTGCACCGACAGAGGGTTCGATGGAAAGGAGTGTAGTTAGTATTACTTTTTATTGTTATTTATACACCGTGAAAGTTTAATTCGTTTTGCATCCGTTGCCAGATAGAAGTATTATACATTTTGGTCGAGTAAGTGTATGTACCTTTTGTATGGAATATCTGAAAAAATTTTCGAGTTGGAAAGTTGGTGCCATAGAAAAAGTTGTTCGTATTCATGAGTACTACCATCTGGCAACGGATACAGAACAAATTAAATTTCACGGTGTAAATTAACATATTTAGACCGGCCTGTTAATCTAGTAGGTAGAAGCTCTGCCTTCTAAGCTGGAGGTCACGGGTTCGATCCTCGCCCAGGACAAAAAATTGTGTGATGAACATAGATGTTTGTTCTGTGTCTGGATGTACGTCAGTGTCTGGTGGGTACCAGACACTGACATACATCCAAACAAAAGCCTGTGCTATGGGTAGGTATAGCACAGGCTTTGTCTAGTTTGGGATTAGGGACCTTGTGTATGGGAAAATAATATAATACGATCATTATAATCAATTATTATTTTACTAACGTAATGAATAGAGTGCAACGTGTGTTGTAAAGTTTTACTTATGATAAGCATCTTTGTTGCCACGAGACCGCGCCAATTGTATTAAAATATTCACAAAAAATGTCACGAATTCTTTTTGCTTCCACTGCTGAATTCCCTCTGTAGTTTTGTAAAGGCAAGGTTGTTATCGTATCTGCTCTCCAAGACCCCGGAATTATTGTTCCAGTTTGTATATCCTCGAAGTCTACATCGTTACGTCTAATATAATTTATTCTTCTTTTTGATAAAAAGTTATGTAAATGACAGCAAGCCAGTACAATTTTTCTCACTTTTTGTGGAGGCAGAGTAATATTTCTTTTGAATATTTTAAATCTCGTTGTTAGAATCCCGAATGAATTTTCGACAACCATCCGTGCTCGAGATAATCTATAATTGTAGATTCTGCGCTCGTCTGTTAAAACAGCTTGATTAAATGGTTTCATGAAATTTGAGGTGAGCTGAAATGCCTCGTCGCCAATGAGAACGTAGGGTAGCGTTTGGTTTGTTGATGGTAATTCTGAGGGTTGTGGAATATTTAGTTGGTTTGATGAAAACCTGTCCCAGAATTCGGTATTTTTTAAAACGCCGCCATCTGACACTTTGCCATTTGCTCCCGCATCAACCATAATAAATTCATAGTTAGAGTTTACTATAGCCATAAGAACGCTGCTATAATGCAATGCAATGTGCGTCGCTGCTGAGTCGTGTTAGGTCCAGCAGCAACAGCTTATTAAGCGTGTTCGCGGACAGGTGGGACTCTCCACTGCTGCGCCACTGGATGCGCTTGCACACTGCCTTGTGAGCAGTGGGCATTTCCTCCTCGTCAAATTTAATGTGTTGCTTCTTCTGTGTTGTCACTGCTATTTTATTGTTTGTATTGATTGTTTGTATCTTTTTGTGTGTTGTGTATTTTTGAGATTTTGTTAGTTTTTTTTGTTAGTAGGTATGTGTATTTTACTTTTTTTTGTGTTTCGTTCTTTTTTGTAAGTGTACCTATGGACAGAAAGTCTGAAATAAACGTTTATTATTATTATTATTATTATTATTATATGATTGTTTATAGTTATAATAGTATGATCCTGAATTAGCTGGCTTCTCAATATTTATATGTTTACCATCAACACTGCCTATACAATGAGGAAAATTCCATCGATTTTGGAATTCTTCGGCAATTCTGCACCACTCTTCCGATGATCTGGGAACCTGAAAACAAAATTAATTTACTTATAAATAAATTTCACTTTTTGTTTTCTGTTACAGGAGGTCGCGGAAAATGGGTCGACTAACTCTCCTACTTCAAACACAACTCGGAAGAAACAAAAAAAGTCCAAAGACGATGATTTTTATCTTTAGCCACGAATTATTTTAAGAAACTTAACAGATTAAGCCCCCTTCAACGACGGTTTGCAGAAAAAATAATAAATGAAGATATAATAATATACAGGGTGTCCCGTAAATAATGGATCAAACGTAATGGGTAGGTAGCTTACCTCATTTCAAACAACTAATATGAACAGTTAAAAAAAATCAGTAAGGTAACCAAGATATTTTTTTTTTTCGAATTTTACCATTTTCTCTAACAGCATTCAGTGTTTTTAATGCTGTCGCTGCAACTAATAACATTTTTAGGTATGATTTTTGTCAAAAACTTCTGAATAGCTTATTGTTAATATTTTCTTTTTCAAATAATTTTTCAAAATTTTATTTGCCTTAGAAAAAAAATGTTCAATTGATTTTTTTTTTCAAATCGAAAAAAAAATTCTTGGTTACCTTACCGGTTTTTTTTAAACTTTTCAAATTAGTTGTTGGAAATGAGGTAAGCTACCTACCCGTTACGTTTGATCCATTATTTACGGGACACCCTGTATAATACGTTTTTGAAGCAGAAGTGGAAACATTAACACGAGATGGAGTTATTTTCATATCACCAACTCCACATACACATTATATGTCTCCGGCCTATTCAAACATTCCTTCTGTTGAGTCAGGGAGTTCCCAGTCATTGCCTATATTTAGTCCATGTACCTTGTCCAGCCTATCTCCTACTGTATCTATTCCATCCCCTGTAAATAACCCTCGCCCAAGGGATTCACACACATCGGTTGTTTCGACTCCAGTTAATCGTCCTACACAAAATGTTTCTTGTACAACAATCCCATCCCGTAATAACACTGGGCTTGGCGGTTAGCTTACTCCAGTTCCGTCTCCAACTGACAACATCCCATCTCCTAATCAGTACGTAGTTTACCAGTCACCACCATCTCAAAACCAGCCACACACTATGACGCAATATGTGATTCAAGAACCTTGCACGTCGCTGCAGTTTCTTATTAATAATCCTGGACCAAGCGGTTCAATCACATCGGTTGTTTCGACTCCATTTAATCAGCCTACACAAGAAGAATCTTTTGAAACAGAGTCTGAATGTACTGGAGCTGAAACGGGACCGCGGCTAGCAACATATTTACAAAACTTTAGTTCATTTTAATATTCTTTTCCTAATACTATTTTTTGGTTCTAAAATAAGTACCTAAGTAAATAAAGTTATTCTCTTACCTGGATGTTTTCTTTCAGTGCTGCTATTGCCGCTTCACAAGTTTCAATTATAATACCTTCGAGTGTGTAGGTACGGAGCTTTGCACAAGTAAATTTTAAATCCTCTAGATCCATACCAGAAACTAGATATCTTAATGTCACACTAAGTCTTTGATTTGCAGGTATTGCCTGTCGCATTACAGTATCCTGTTTCTCAATTCTAGGTCTTATTAAATATAACAAATACTCGTACGTAGTTTCATCCATTCTTAAGAAGTTTTTAAAATCATCAGGTTCTGTATCAGCAAGTACCTACTCTTTGTAAATGTTCATGCGTAAATCGGTGCCTTAACAAGTACCACTCTTTTGACCATCGTCTTGTTCTCTTCTTTTTACGCAGCATAGCAGCTGTCATCACAAGAAAAAATGAACCTGCCTTTGATAAATACTGATCCATAGCAACAAAGAAGACCTTCTCACCGTATTACATAGAAATGACTGATAAAAATGATTGATAATGCTGCATGATGAAACATGGGCGTTCATGCAGCAGCACGTAACGCATGACATGCTGCATTACCGTCTAGGGACCGCTTAACATCACTTTTTTGCCCGTCTGTCACAGAGATTTTTCTCGAGATCTATGCAACGTAGGAATTTAAACAAAGACTAATTAGTTTTGTATTTTTTTTTTAATTAGTGGGCCAGTTCAATCTTAGGATAAAAATGTGTTTGGCATCGTTTAAAAGAGCATTCTTTAGAGATTCTCTAATTTTTTATAATGTTTGGTTTAGCGGCGTTGAAGATAAATCATAAAATTAGCGACCGTTCCACAGACAGCTCAGTGTAGTCGGTACGGAACCTTAATTGTGTGAGCCCGATTGGCTCTTTATTGTTTTACATTTCAGTCAATCAGTTAAATGTTAAATGATTTATTTCTGTAAGTAGCTTTGTATGAACAGTTACACGTCAAAAGTAAATTATATTTCAAACTAAATGAGATCGATGTTCCCTATCCGACAACTCTCGAGAAGAAAGACCAAAATAAAGTCTGAGGTCACAATCTGGGGCCACAGCAGGACCGTGTAGAACAGTGTCTGAAATGGTATTTTGAGGAAAGAACCACACAGATATTAGTGAGCCTGTCCAGTCAGTGCACGCATTTGTCAGTAATCGTGTAGTTCAACTCAGATTGCAAAAACAACATTCATTATGTCAAAATTGGAGTAGCTCAATCCTAAGCCTTTAACAGTATCTTTGTCTTTTTTTTTTAAAACGTTGCCCCACACTAGGTTGGAATTTCTCCTGTATTGTGGGTGCGTTTACAAACATTTAAACCACATACATAAACAGCCAGACCCGAAACAACTACTTGTAGGTCATACAAATATAATTATGTTCCGTGCGGGAATCGAACCCCAGACACGCAGCGCAGCAGTCAATCGCCCAACAGACACCGTGCCGTCAAAAAGCCTAAAAAAATCGGTTGTCTGTAAAGTCGGTTTACTGACGATAGTTGAACGTGACAACGTCATAAGAAAATACTGATGGAATGGTTGCATTTTTCAAAAGAACATTTTAATTTTATTTGTTTGATTGATATTTTGTATGGATATAGAGAAGGAGGTAAATGGAAATCACAATTGAATTGATCAAGTTACATTTATTTGTACGCATAAATACAATTAAGTAAATGTTTACCTTTATCGCCGCAATTATCGTTGCTATAAACAATTGACACCACATTCACTTTTCACTGCACTTCATACTTGACGAAAACATGTAAATGTATTATTGTATAGCATCTGTCCACGCGGACGCAGCGCTCACTCAAGTAGGAGAGAGAGGTCAACTGTTTTGCTCTGAGCGATTAGTGATTCTATCATACAGCTCGCGCGATAAGAGTTTGGCTTTGACCGTTATTGCGCAGAAATCAGAAATTGGGTATCAACGGGCAATTAGCGGGGTGCGGGGCGGGTGTGTAGGCGCACGCGGTGCTCTGATTGGCGCTCCAGTCGTTCCCTGCCTCTCGCGTCGATACGACGTACCGCGCACTCCTGTTGTACAATCAAAAGTTCAAAAATCCGAAGGTCAAAGCCAAACTCTTATCGCGCGAGCTGTACACTGCATTTCATTTGGGTCTTCTGAGAGTAATACTGGTAATTCTATGTCGTCGGCAAATCATAGGTGCGACAGGTATTTTCCATGTAGATTTAGTCCTTTATTTTCCCATTTCATCGCTCGAGAGATTTGTTCCAGCATGGCTATACATATTTTAGAAGAGAGTGGGTCTCCTTGTTTTACTCCTCTTTCGATTTTAAAACTAGGTCCTGGTTTCTCAAGCATAATTCTAGAGTTGCTGTTTTTGTATATTACCATTATCAGATCGATGTAGGTATTCATTGCTAACTCCTTGCACTGATCAAGCTTGCCCTAAGGAGCTGTGTGAAATTGAATCAAACGCTTTCCTGCAACCGATGAAGCACAGATATAAAGGTTTGTCGTATTCGTTGTATTTCTCTATGTAGGATCATTTTCAGCGAATGTATGTGGTCTCTGGTAGAGAAGCCACGTACAAATCCAGCTTGTTCTACTGGTTGATTCTCGTCTATGCATTTTGTCAATCGTCGTAGTAGTGTCGACGAGAACAGTTTGTACAGATTTGAGATGAGACTAATTGGCCTGTAGTTAGATATTGGTTTCGGGTCTCCTTTTTTGAATAGAAGTACAATATTTGAGCATGTCCACTGTCTGGGTATTTCCTTTTGGGCCAGCTCGTTATTAAATAGAACTGTTAATGGTTTAGTTAAGGTGGTTAATCCTTTTATTATCATTTCATTTGTTATGCCGTCTGAGCCTGGACTTTTATCGAACTTGAGTTTATTAATGGAGTATTCGATTTCGCTCCTGCAGAATTCTGGTACGTGGTCTGTATTTACACAGGATTAATTTGTGGTTTTGTTGTGTAACCGCTGTCTTCTTTATAAAATTCTTTGTAGAAATCTGTAGCCACTTTTATTAAGTCAGCTCTATTTGTTATAAGATGACCTGACTTTTTCTGTAGTTGGTTCATAAACTCAGTCGTGAGATAAATTCTTATATAAAATCCTCTCCAGATGTTGACCTAAAAATCATGACTCAATAACACACTTAGACCCGTAGACAGAGAAAACTCTGTCTACGACTAGACCCAAATTTTGACGTCCCTAAGCACGCAACTCACACAATCTAAAGAATGATTTTATTGTATTATTATGTAGATATTTCTTGCAACCTCTGCAATCTTATAACTTATGTATTTTTTGTATTTCTGTTTGTATAGTTGTTACCACTTAATTTTTATGCATTTCGTTTTTACTTTAGGCTATCACTATAGTTGAGAATGTTGGTTCACCTATTATTGGCAACTGTATAAGCCCTCAACTATTATCTACTGTTATTTGATATTTTATATACAGAAGCTCTTGGTGTACGAATTTTTTGTATGCTCAATGAGCTCTTCCCCATTTTGGGGTTTTGTAGTAAAACAGTCCGAGGTTAGAAAGCAAAATGATAAATGTTTAGTTGTTTTTAGATATATGTGATATTGTATAAACTAAAAGGAAAACTATCACAGCTGAGTAGGCTCCACAAGTTAACGAGTAGGTAGATATGTAAACGTCGCGCGTCGACCAACACATAAACTGTACTTGAAAGTAACAATAGATATCATAAAAAGCCCATAGAAATGGGTTCTATGGCGTTTACATAATAGCTTTAAATGTTATTAATTAAAATGTAATTTTTTTACATTTATTGGTATATAATGATGTAATCTACATTAGTGCGTACTACTATTATAACTTTACCTACTTTACGGGGTAGTCAGGATCGAGGGGCACAAAAGCTTGTGGTGTTTGATCCTATAATTAAAAAGATTACGATATTTCTGTGATACTTATTAAGGTCAATTGTTTTTGAGATATTTTTCGTTGCAACCGCAAAACTGACTTTGATCTCATCGTTTTTTTGAAAAAAAAAAATGAAATACAATAGTTATTTGTTATACAAGAGTGCAAAGTTGCTTTTTAACCGCGTGTTCAATTTTGATGACCGAGCAAGCGAAGGATTCTAAAATTGAATCACGAGCGCAGCGAGTGATTCAAAATTAGAATCCTGAGCGTTAGCGAGGGAATCAAAAGAGCACGAGGTGAAAAATCTTTGCACTCGAGTGCAACACGTAACTTTTCATTCCACCTCAGCGAGGAAATGACTAAATGCAAAAAAAAAACGTTTACAATCACAAGATAGGTACACTTTTATTTCAGTTTAGGTATTAATTACTACCTACATTATGACAGGTAAGTATTACAGAATAATCTTTAAATTATAACAAAATAATACTAAGGTATAATTAAGAAAATTTTAAAGTAACGTTGCTACAGTTATTTAAATTGAGTGTAATATTTTTGTTTGGTACTGTAATATTGGTGTTAGTCACTTGTGTACTGTTTTTCGGTAAACTATCTGTCATACTTAATAGTTGTACCGATTCATCGGATTCCCTTGGCGTGAATGTTGGAGAGAGAGGGAGATGGTTAGGTGTTTCATAACGGCTTATTTTTGATGTAGAAGGGTCAGTCCAAGGATCCGATTGAGGCTCTTTCAGTGTAATGGCTCCTACGATGCCTTCACATATTTTAGACTTATTTTGGATGGAATCCTCTATGTATCCCTCTACAACTGCATTGGACTTCCAGCCTCCGTGGCGCTTAAGGGACAGGAGATCAGCTCCGGAATCAGCCAAAAGTGTGGCTGAAGTTCGTCGGAAACAATGACCCGTGTACAACAGGGGTTCTGGAAGTTCAAGAAATGTTGCTATTTCTCGTGGGATACTGCCAATTTTATTAGTACCCATAGGCTGTCTAACACACTTTCCATTGCGATACTGTAGAAAAAATCGATTGATTGGAGTGTTAGGCGGGCGTAAGGCTTGATATTTCTCAACAATCGTTACGTATTCCTTGCGAATGACGAAGTTGCGGTCTCTTTTTGTCTTTGTATTAGGTAAATTAATTAATAGTAAGTCATCTGAATGTTTCTCAATGTTTTTGACATTAAGTTGTGTTAGTTCATTAGTTCGACATGCTCCGTTTATTCCAATAATAAGAACAACCTGTAACGTAAAGAGTATTGTAGTAGATAAATGAATAAAATTGATATGAACGCATAATTATGCCTATCAACATCTACTAAGTATACTATTTAATTGAGATTAATATACTTAAGTAGATACTGGTGCCGATTCCCTTGTTCACAAACTAAACTAAATTTAAGTTGTGTGCATCTTTTTCTTTCTATTTCATTAAGAAAAGGACAGAAGATAAATATTAGTTTAGTCCTGTCAAATTAGTCAGCACCTGACGTAATTTGATGTATTTTTAGTAGTCAACTTTTTAATCACGTCTAAACTTGTATGGAGTAGTGTCAGGCGCTGATTAATTTGACAGGACTAAACTAAAATTTATCTTCTGTCCTTTTCATAATGAAATAGAACGAAAAAGATGCACTCAACTTAAATTTAGTTTAGTTTGTGAACAAGGGAATCGGCACCACTGAATGTGCAACTGACTTACTTTTGCCGCCAAATATACGGAATCGGGTGCTTCGTTAAGAAACTTTTCAATATCAGATACTGTGAAAACCTTCGATTTTTTTGGTTGATGACCAGATGAGGCTCTTTTTAAAAATGCCACTAATTTAGGATAGGTATCGATATGTTTGTCTTTTTTCATCTTTATTGTTGCTTTTAGCATCGAATACGTACTCCATAGAGTGCTTGCTTTCTTGTTCTCGGATAATTCTATAAAATATGCCAGCAAAACGTTTTCTGAGAAAGTTTTGGCTCCTTTTGCTAGTCGCCACGTGTTGAACATATCGTACTGTTTTAAATACTTCTCGCGTGATTGTTGAGGGAGAAAGCTCATTTGCGCATTATTAACAGTTTCAGTCAATTCTGTTGGCGTCAAGCAAACTTCCTCGTCGCTAGAATCACTCATTTTAGTTTTTTCACTTGATTTCAAGTTTCTGGTTTTTAATATAAGGTTTAACAATGACGTGAAAAAATGCCGCGTAAAGAACCGCGTACAAAGCAAATTGAAAAAAGAACACCAAGAAGGTTCCGAGTCTGAGTTTTTAACAAATTAAAAAAAAGTTGTATGATATATTCGGCACCATAGAGGTAGCAGTAAATAGGTTTAATGTTTTTTTTAATTCACAAACTTAGTGCACACGATGTTCTAAATTCAATTTACTTTATCCTCTAGAGAATAAAAACGGCTTTTCCACTCAGATATTGAAGATTAAAAATACTCTTTCCGAGATGGTGGGATGAAATAGTTATTTGTTATACAAGAGTGCAAAGTTGCTTTTTAACCGCGTGTTCAATTTTGATGACCGAGCAAGCGAAGGATTCTAAAATTGAATCACGAGCGCAGCGAGTGATTCAAAATTAGAATCCTGAGCGTTAGCGAGGGAATCAAAAGAGCACGAGGTGAAAAACCTTTGCACTCGAGTGCAACACGTAACTTTTCATTCCACCTCAGCGAGGAAATGACTAAATGCAAAAAAAAAACGTTTACAATCACAAGATAGGTACACTTTTATTTCAGTTTAGGTATTAATTACTACCTACATTATGACAGGTAAGTATTACAGAATAATCTTTAAATTATAACAAAATAATACTAAGGTATAATTAAGAAAATTTTAAAGTAACGTTGCTACAGTTATTTAAATTGAGTGTAATATTTTTGTTTGGTACTGTAATATTGGTGTTAGTCACTTGTGTACTGTTTTTCGGTAAACTATCTGTCATACTTAATAGTTGTACCGATTCATCGGATTCCCTTGGCGTGAATGTTGGAGAGAGAGGGAGATGGTTAGGTGTTTCATAACGGCTTATTTTTGATGTAGAAGGGCCAGTCCAAGGATCCGATTGAGGCTCTTTCAGTGTAATGGCTCCTACGATGCCTTCACATATTTTAGACTTATTTTGGATGGAATCCTCTATGTATCCCTCTACAACTGCATTGGACTTCCAGCCTCCGTGGCGCTTAAGGGACAGGAGATCAGCTCCGGAATCAGCCAAAAGTGTGGCTGAAGTTCGTCGGAAACAATGACCCGTGTACAACAGGGGTTCTGGAAGTTCAAGAAATGTTGCTATTTCTCGTGGGATACTGCCAATTTTATTAGTACCCATAGGCTGTCTAACACACTTTCCATTGCGATACTGTAGAAAAAATCGATTGATTGGAGTGTTAGGCGGGCGTAAGGCTTGATATTTCTCAACAATCGTTACGTATTCCTTGCGAATGACGCAGTTGCGGTCTCTTTTTGTCTTTGTATTAGGTAAATTAATTAATAGTAAGTCATCTGAATGTTTCTCAATGTTTTTGACATTAAGTTGTGTTAGTTCATTAGTTCGACATGCTCCGTTTATTCCAATAATAAGAACAACCTGTAACGTAAAGAGTATTGTAGTAGATAAATGAATAAAATTGATATGAACGCATAATTATGCCTATCAACATCTACTAAGTATACTATTTAATTGAGATTAATATACTTAAGTAGATACTGAATGTGCAACTGACTTACTTTTGCCGCCAAATATACGGAATCGGGTGCTTCGTTAAGAAACTTTTCAATATCAGATACTGTGAAAACCTTCGATTTTTTTGGTTGATGACCAGATGAGGCTCTTTTTAAAAATGCCACTAATTTAGGATAGGTATCGATATGTTTGTCTTTTTTCATCTTTATTGTTGCTTTTAGCATCGAATACGTACTCCATAGAGTGCTTGCTTTCTTGTTCTCGGATAATTCTATAAAATATGCCAGCAAAACGTTTTCTGAGAAAGTTTTGGCTCCTTTTGCTAGTCGCCACGTGTTGAACATATCGTACTGTTTTAAATACTTCTCGCGTGATTGTTGAGGGAGAAAGCTCATTTGCGCATTATTAACAGTTTCAGTCAATTCTGTTGGCGTCAAGCAAACTTCCTCGTCGCTAGAATCACTCATTTTAGTTTTTTCACTTGTTTTCAAGTTTCTTGTTTTTAATATAAGGTTTAACAATGACGTGAAAAAATGCCGCGTAAAGAACCGCGTACAAAGCAAATTGAAAAAAGAACACCAAGAAGGTTCCGAGTCTGAGTTTTTAACAAATTAAAAAAAAGTTGTATGATATATTCGGCACCATAGAGGTAGCAGTAAATAGGTTTAATGTTTTTTTTAATTCACAAACTTAGTGCACACGATGTTCTAAATTCAATTTACATTATCCTCTAGAGAATAAAAACGGCTTTTCCACTCAGATATTGAAGATTAAAAATACTCTTTCCGAGATGGTGGGATGAAAACATAATTTTACGGTCGATAAAATCAATCATTCTTTTTGACAAACTCAAACTCAAAACTCAAAGCATTTATTTCAAATAAACCAATTACAGGCACTTTTGAATTGTCAAGGGGTCGGTCAGTCAGAAAGATGAAGCTAGTTGCCCATTCCAAAGCGTAGTAGGTACCTATGGAGAAGAACGGGCAAGAAACTCCATGGACACTCTTTTAAATCAAAATATTGTTACAATAAAGTGGTTACATCATTCATGTTGTAATTATACATGTGAGAACGATGTAGAAAGACGTGCACGTTAAAAGCGTCCGTAATAAAAAGATAAAAACAATTATGGAATTAAAATAAGCCGTGGCAGCTAAGAAATGACCAGTGCCTACTGACGGCGCCCGTTCACGAACATGACGTATGGATCAGCACCATTCAGCTCAACCATTTTGATGGGAACTCAATTATCCAATAGACATGGGTAAGGAGTCGGTATCAACAGAAGACGCAAACGGGCGCGGGATAAACCAGTAGGTGAAGAACATGTCGTTGCGTTTGCCTCGCGCTCAGTCACCAGTCGTCACGACTCACGAGCTACACTACAGCCAAATTCACAAGGAGACCTTGACAATTATTGTATTCGCAATTGAGAAATTCCATCAGTACCTTTACGGAAGGAGGAAGTCGTACTTCGGCCGGACCACAAACCACTTGTTAGTATTTTTGGGCCTATTATAGGTATTCCTATCGCGGCAGCAAGCCGTTTACAATGCTGGGCAATCAAATTATCAGCGTATAATTATTCTACAGAGTATCTATGTCAAAACGGACACAAATACAGCCGATTGTCTCTCACGTTTAACTGACTCAAAAAAAGGGAGACAACAGGTGACGAGGAAATTTTACCAGAACAAACATATTTGCACTCGCAATTGAAGCCTTGGATTATAACGTAATTAAAAAGAAACAAACTTTGACCCAATGTTATGTCGCGTATGTTGGGCATCGGAGGTTGAAATAAAGGAAATTAAACCAAATTTTAATAAACAACGAATTATACTGCGAATTGGGTTATGTAACATCGTGTAATTATACCGTTGTCATGTAGAACAAAAGTTATTTCGGAACTTCACGATGGAGATAGTAAAGAGTAAGTCGGTAGCTCGTAGTTACGTGTGGTGGCCGGTTGAAGACGAAGCGCTGGAGGCGGTATGTCGCTCGTGCGTAGTATGTGCGGATGCCCGCCCCCTGTCTGCACACGTGCCACGCTCATGCCACTACCAGTCAGATAGGGTATTCTCTTCCTGATGGATCTCAAACAGGCATTCTAGACACTTCAGTTATAGTTGTGGAGGTCACTCCGGATAACTCTTTAAACTAGTTAGTAAGACAACAGAAGTTACCCTGTCAAATAACCACTTATTATTAGAGAATAATAAAACGGTATCTTCTGGCAATGTTACTCATAATAATAAAAAACCAAAGGGAGAGCAACATACTTTAAAACTATTTCATCAAAATATCCAAGGTTGCTCTTCCAAATTACTGGAAATAGCATTGTTTTTAGAACATGCCAAATTTGATGTCATTTGTTTAACAGAACATTGGTTGAAGGGTCATCAGGTAATGTCAATAAATTATGAAAACTATTGTGTAGTTAGCCAATTCAGCCGAAAACGTATGATACATGGTGGGTCATTAATATTAATAAAAAATTCGATTAAATCGAAAGAACGAAAAGACATCATCGGACTGTCTGTTGAACACACCATTGAATTGTCCTGTGTTGAGCTTGATAAGCATGTTATAGTTTGCGTATACAGACCTCCAAGTTACCAGAATCTATCTGTGTTTGATTCTGTAATGGAAGATGTGCTAAAGAAACTTACTGCTAGTAGTAAGTCTATAATCGTATGTGGTGATTTCAATATTAATTTATTAGAAAATAACTCAAATACTGTCAGATTATTAAGTCTTTTTAGGTCATTTGATTTGTCAAATATTTTTATGGAGCCAACCCGAGTGACAGCTTCTTCTGCCACTTGTATAGATAATATTTTTTGTAATTGTGATTACTTACACAAACAAATTGTAAATAAGTTGCCATCTGATCACAGTGGACAAACAATAACGTTTTGTACCTACATGCCTTTACAAAAAATTCAAATAAGGTTTAGGCCAATAACATGTAAAAACATAGAGAAATTAAATAATTCTTTGGCCAATAAATTATGTGTTCATGGTTTTAATAATATATGTGACCCAAATGAGTTCTACGCCGAGTTCTTTTCACTATTAAACACGCAATTTAATAACACTTTTCCACTAAAGACTAAAAGTATTTATACAAAGTTCTTATTTAGTGATTGGGCGACTCCAGGTATTCGTAAAAGCAGGGGGAAACTTTTTGAACTGTATGGCCTAAAGCAACACATGAATAATAAAAGCTTTGAACAGTATGTTGCAAAATATTCAAAAACTTTTAAAAGTGTGTGCCGAATAGCTAAAGCTCTTTATATTAGCAATAAAATAAAATCAGCTGATGATAAAATAAAAACTACCTGGCAAATAATAAATAATGAAACAGGTAGGAAAAAACACCGTAATACGGAAATTAATTTGGAGACTGCACATGGCCTCATCAGCTCAGATGTAGAAATAGCTCAGGAATTTGAAAACTTTTTTAGTAGTATTCCCCTCAAAACAACTAAAGCTTTAAAATCCTCGCCCGCGCTTTCTGCTGCCTTACTTAGAACGAATGTAAAGGCATGCCCTTTGGAGTTTAGGTTTCAGCATACAAACCCCCAGGCTGTTATAAAAGCCTTTAAAGATCTAAAAATTAAATCCACTGAAGATCTCTGGGGAATGTCTGTAAAAGTCTGTAGACCTATCATTGAAACCATAGCGCCCTATTTAGCATTTATATTTAACACCAGTGTAGACCAAGGAGTCTTTCCGGATCTCATGAAACATAGTAAAATAGTTCCTTTGTTCAAATCCGGTGATAGTAAAGAACCCAACAATTATAGGCCTGTGTCAATTCTGCCCGTTCTCAGTAAGGTGTTTGAAAAGTTGATGCTCAATCAAATGTTACGTCACTTTAATAAAAATTCCATCTTTCATGAACAACAGTACGGTTTCACCAAAGGGCGTTGTACCACTGACGCTGGTGTCACCCTAATAAAGAACATTTTTAACGCCTGGGAAGAAGCACAAGATGCCATTGGAATCTTTTGCGACCTCTCTAAGGCGTTCGATTGCGTAAACCATCAGACACTTCTGCTGAAACTAGAGCACTATGGGATTAGAAATACAGCTCTTGATTTACTCAGATCATACCTGAAAGATAGAAAAGTTACAGTTCAAGTAAACGGCGTAAACTCATTAGGGTCTGAAATGGCAATGGGCGTTCCTCAAGGTTCGATATTGGGTCCATTCCTCTTTTTAGTTTATATAAATGATTTACCCCAATTACTTCAAAATCAACCGAAGATGGTGTTATTTGCAGATGACACATCATTGATATTTAAGATAGACCGATGGTCACAAAATCTTGACGACGTGAATAGCTCTATTCTTCAGGTCCATGATTGGTTTACGGTAAATAATTTGGTACTAAATGGTAAAAAAACCAAATGCATTAAATTTAAATTACCGAATGTAAGAAGTAGCGAGTGTGACATCATGTTGAATGGAGAAAAACTGGAATTTCTCGTCTAGCGTGATTCCCAGAAAAACTGTGTGATTAATTACACAGTTTTTCTGGGAATCACGCTAGACGAGAAATTACAATGGGGACCTCATATAACATCTCTTGCGGGGCGGCTAAGCTCGGCCGCTTATGCTGTTAGAAAGATAAGACAGTTAACAGATGTAGAAACCGCGCGTTTGGTCTATTTTAGCTACTTCCACAGCATTATGTCGTATGGCATTTTACTGTGGGGTCGGGCTGCTGACATTGAATCCATCTTTATTTTGCAAAAGAGAGCTGTCAGAGCCATTTATAATCTACGTCAACGCGAATCTCTCAGGGAACTATTTAAAAGGATTAATATTATGACGGCACCTTGCCAATTCATCTATGAAAATATTATGTACGTAAAAAAAAATCTACATCTTTTTAATAAAATAAGTGATAGACATAATTTTAATACAAGAAATAAAGATAAAATTGATCAACCATTTTTCAGATTAGCTAAAATACATACATCTTTTATGGGGTACTGTGTTAAATGCTACAACAAAATACCTTGTAATATATTGCAATTAAATGAAAGAAAATTTAAAACTCATATAAAAAGTACACTGTGTAAACAAGCATATTACAAATTAGAGGATTATATCCAAGATAAGAATGCTTGGAAACATGCTGGTCCAGCTCCACAGGACAATCTAGGATCTTGACAAAATTAAAACTTTTTGCTACTTTAATTGTATGGTTTGTTATTTTTATGACATTGGTTTACATTCTGTGACTACTTTAACTCACACACTGACATATTAATTGGTTACATAATTTGGGAAATCGTATACTTTTACAATGTTTGTAAATATGTGAACACCATGTATCTATCATTTAATTAACTTATTTATCATTGCTACGTTTATTAAATTCTTTTTACCTATTTTGGTAGGGTAATTTTTATTATAGGTGCATCGTCTTCACATATAATTATATAATTAATGTATACAAAGTATTGTAACACATTTTAAAAGAGTAACGATGGAGTTTCTTGCCCATTCTTCTCCGTACGAAACTACCTTTTGGAAGGGGCGACTAGAATCAATTCTATTTAAATGTAAATGTTGACGTTCAAAAGTGCCTTTTATGTGCCTATTTGAAATAAATGCTTTGACTTTGACTTTGACATGGCTTGGGCCGTAGCGTCTCTGGTCCAGGCTTCTTTTGGTAATTTTTTGACCTATTTATTTGTTGTACATTCTTGCTCAAAATGGAAAGAAGCAGTCCGAATCCGAATGAATAGAACTACATCACAAGCAGCGTACGGTCCGGCCGTACAATTCATATCTTTTTAGTTTTGTACCGCATGCGCAATTTACTTTAGTTCGCATTCGGTCGTCGCCGCGTGTACTCATTATCATAATATCGTAGCAGTACGATATCCTAAAATATTTCTATCATAAGTGATCACTGTATCAATTAGCTATAGCATTATATCAATAAATCTATTATTATAATCTCTGTCACTACTTATCATTTAAAGTTGTCCCGTAGAAGCAGTTATTAATGTACTACGAAGTTTGTGGTCGCAATTTGGTCTACCAAAACAAACTATAGAGGTATGAGGAACAGGGTGTAAAGTTCACTCATACCTTGTACTATACGTTGTAGTCGTTGTAGTCTCTGCTTGCGCGAGCCAGGATTTTGCGTGACGTCAGTATGACGCGTAGTTCGCATGTGGCGTTGTAGATGCCACCATAAACTGTCAGTGACAACGACCCAACCTTTTTAAAACAGCTCTTTGTCACCCGATCCAATGGTGCACCTGAAAGCGCAGTAATCCGTGCAGAGACCATGCCTGCTGCATGTTGCATGCTCGCTTGCATGCTGCATGCTTGTTTGCATGATCGCTTGCATGCTTGCTTGCATGCTCGCTTGTATGCTGCATGCTTGCTTGCTTGCTTGCTCATTGCAAATTTGAGTTTAGAACTTATAACTTTGATTGAAAACGGTTTTATGTCTTTTGTATATGAGTGATTGTAATATTAATTGTGACAAACAAATTTAGGGCATATTATATTTATTATATTATTTATTATTATTTTTATTTATTTTTATTAAGTTCGGGCAAGTTATCATTCGGACAAATGATGATTAGGAGAAAAAAAAAAATATGGCACTTTATAGATTATGGATAAAAAAGTTAGGGAACACAATAGAGAACCATCATCGAGATACGCGGAAATTACCTTCTAACTTTTCTTTTTGAGTAACCAGTCAATGGTTCTTTGAAAACTTTACACTCCGTTTGTTACGCCAAATGGTATGCGGCGAAACTGATACAGATTTTCAGCCGCTTCGAAGGCAGTATATGGTTTTTCTTTTTGTAGGATTGGTACTTGATGGTAAGCACTCAGTAAATCGATCGCGCTGAAGGTAGAATACTTCGAAATATTACACACTAGGAAGTGGTGAAGGGCGGGCGTTTCGGCGGACTGTCTTATGCAATTTTGACGTTCAAAAAGTGCTGAATGTCAGCCTAGTTTGTCATAAATAAACTTGGTTCTATAAATTGGGAAGTGGATAAGCGTCAAACTGTGTATACGTGTTTATGCCAAGCCGCTGCTTGTGATTAGCGTTCTTTGTAATTAGTATTTGAGCTCGCCGGGGGGACTTGCTTTCTTCGATAATGCCATCAACTTTTTATCGTCTTGACTGTGAGATTTAATCACAATACGTTTACAGTTTGGACTGATATTTGTAAAAAGTGAAACAGCAGGGATAGAGGTTTCTGCAATGCTACCTACTTTTAGTGGTTCTTTAAGTCCACCGCATGAAAATTTGAGAAAGGAATAATCGCCTAATAACATCGTGACCGATTATCAAGACACACACAGAGATATTTCAGGAGGAGTACCTAAATTCACGTTTTGGTTTGCGTTAAAAAAGTAGTAGGAGGAATCCGGGAAACTTGCCCAGATGGGAGAGTTGAACCGTATTTCAAAATCACACATATTAGGTACACAAATCATAATGTAATTAATATTATTGTAATGTAAGGCTCAATCAATGTGATTTGTTGGAAACGTATCAGTGTTTTTTTAAGCATTTGAAGCTCTGTAGTGTTAGTGACACATAGTTATAGTTTTCTGCGATTATTCCATAGGTAAACGTAACTAATCTGTGAAATGTAATGAATCAGTAATTTTATAATGTACCTACGGTTCAATCAATGTGATTTGTTGGAAATATATCTGTGACTTTTTTAAGCCTTTTGACATATGTAGTCTTAGCGACACATGTTGATTTGTTCTATTAGCGACCTCATATAAATAATTATCGTTAAAGATTACGATATTGTTTATTTTATTAAAGATTTACTCAACTTATACAGGAGTTTTTTTTATCCATTTTCACGTGTTATCATGGTCACCCCATTAGATGTAATATATGATATTTTTGATCCATTTTATCTTAAGTACTAATACAGCAGAATCGCAATTTATTTGGAACGAATGTACTCCTATACATAATTCAGGAAGTCGAATTTTGTAAACAAACATGTCATATTTCAAAAGATAGAGGCATCTATAGAGGGCCGTGCTGATTGAACTAAAATTGTTTATTTTTCAAATATAGCAAGTTGTATGAGAAACCAAAGCGTTACATAAATATGTTGCTTCCCAAACATTCATGATTTTTTAATAGTTTTTGGCTAAGGTTGTTTTGTATTTTTTACATATTTTCTTCTTTTTTTTCCAGCACGGCCCCCTATTCACATCTATATATTATTTGATATTAGAATTCACAATATCTGTTGCGGCACATATAACGTGTTAATAGAGTACATTCCTTGAGTTTAAGAAACTTTTAATACGCTACACAGGGTGTGGCGTAATAGTAGTGGTACACCGTTCAGGATTTGATAAACCAGATAATTAACTATAACAATTAATTTTTTAACCATTTTTACCCAAGGGTTCCGAAAATATTTCCTTTTTTTTTATTTACGAAATTACTACCTTTTATTACAAAGGGCAATGCAACTTTTGCCATACATAGCTGGCATGTTTTTTTTTTTCTTTTCGCCAAAAGTGAAACCTAGGCCATATGTTAGAGGATTATATCAGAAATCAATAGCAAAAAGAACTAGGTCTACCAACTGTAACCGAACCAAGTTAGAGAGTGTTTAGTAGATTGCTATTGTTTTTTTATCATGCGTTAATTTTCATAAATAAAAATACTCCGTGTGTAATATTTTAAGTTTCCCATTGTTAAATACTACTCGGCAACTCTAATGAGTCATTCCGCATCCCCCCGCTTCTGCATACGTCGACGGGCGCGGTAGGGGGCGGCGGCAAGCGGAGGCCAAGTGACTCGTTTCAGTTGTCGGGTTATGGATTAAGTAGGTTGTTAATGTTATATTTTTACTAGAACACATTTGTATCTGATAATACATACAGTCCTTACTGAGCTCTGTTTCACGATAACTACAACTGGAGCCTTCAAATCAAGCGTAAATAGTTTCGAATCATACAGATTGCGCGCGCGGTGTCAACAAGACACGCCGCGTGTTCCTAGAAATCCCGACGCGCATGGAAGAGAATAGCATATCATTGTCCCTCTCTATCCCGAGCTTGCAGACCTCTTTCTGTTGCTGCTGCTGCTGGCTCACTCACCTTTCTGCCTTCGGATTGTGTACGTTGTTTCTGTGTACTTACCGTTAGTGATTTTACCCCACAACTTGGCTTTGATACATTGGATACCGTTTCTGTTTTAACTTGTGACTTGGCTGTGTTTATGGGACTTGGTTTGTGTTGTGACGTCAAGTAACTTGTGCTGGCTACAATGTCTAATAGACCATGTATTATTTGCCGGAGAAGTACAAACTGCGTTGGGGGCAGAAACGTTAAGAGGTAATTTTTACTTACACCTTCTTTTGTCGGAGAACACACTTTTATTTTGGATTATTATATTGAACACATCGACAATTCCACAGAGGTTAGTAATCGTTTTTTTACATATTTATGCAACAACTTTTTTAGTTACTTACCTAAGCTTTTTGCCGAATGGCTTATGAAAAGAATGTTTCATTCAATATTGGCAAACGTGAAGAGGGGCCTTAATCATATACCTAGTTTACATCGCGTACCTACATTACCGCCTAATCTACTTAACTAATATTTTAAAACCTAAAAATAGATTTAAAAACATCTTTCACTTATAGAAAACACAGATTACGTAGGTACCTACCTACATAACACTAAGAATTATTAAAAAAAAGGATACAGCTATAAGTTATTCTAGGAACTGACACCAAATTGAGTTCCGACGCAAAGCTGCAGTTTACGATAGGATAAGGCAGACCATACTATATTACTATTATTGTTCGTTGCCATTCCCAACACAAGCCCTTTGTAACACGCCCAATGACCCTTCTATTGTTCAACATTTCTTTACGTATTAATGTTTTATTATGTTATTTTTTATCAGTTCTCTTCTGTAACTCAGTTCTTCCCGAAATTGCAATTGAACCTTTATTTTACAGATTGACGAGTTGGATAGAATTTGTCGACCGTGTTTTCAACGTGGGACTTACTGGAATCGGCAGAGGAATGCTCAGCAAGAGAGTAGTGACACCGATACTGCAGAAATCTTACAAGAAGACAGTGATCAAGAAATTGTGCCTCAAGATGATCAAGAATTAGTTGTAGAGCCAAATATTGGTGATCATGATGATCAGCCCGATCCTCAATCAGGGACAATAGAAATACCTGGATATTTACGACTCTCAAATAACTCCACTTTATGTATTATTAATAATTGCGTTAACCAGAATCTGCACCGGATTAATGTTGCTGTTCGTAGGGATTTGTTAATTAAAAACAATATATACATCCCACGAGCTACGCGTATATGTGATATGCATTTAGAAAGCGATATCTGGGAAGAACTAAGACATATAGCGCGTCATACGTTTTCAACTTTTAACAGCACTCAAACAAAAGATATGTTGACTTTGCAAAAAACAGTGTTAAAAGAATTTATCAATTTAAAAAAAATAAACGATATGGACGATTCTTTGTTTTATTTTTACATTGGATTTAATAAAACCCAGTTTATGGAAACAGTTTCAGCCAGTCCGACTTTAAGAATGACATTTCCCAAAAAACCCTTAAACGCTTTAGGCATTCTCTTAACTAAATTGCACACAGGAGACTCTAATCAAAGACTAGCAAAACTATTTTCAGTGTCGCGACTGTCAATAGAAAAAATAATGAAAGGGACGCGGCAATGCTCAGACCAATATAAAAGTTGGTCTGAGCGGCAATGTCTGTTGAACGATTTTGTTCCACTCCATATGGGTCTGGATCACTTAAATAGAGAAGAATTAGTGAGTAGAATATTATCTATACCTAATCACCTTTTTGGAAACCCGGAGTCCCCAATAGAGGCCAGGAGAGCGGTTGTGATTGCAGATGGAACCTCTCTTTATATGCAAAAAAGCTCTAACTATGGGTTCCAACGAAAGTCCTATAGTCTGCATAAATATCGGAACCTATTAAAAGTATTTTTGATTGTGTGTCCAGATGGCAACATTATTGATACATATGGGCCTTATGAAGCAACAAAATCAGACGCAATGATTTTGAAAGAAATCACTAATGTTCATGATGTAGATAACCCGTTTCATTACTTTTTTAAAAGTGACGATGTTTTTATATTAGATAGGGGGTTTTGCGATGCAATTGACGATCTCAGGGCCATGAACTATCGCGCTTATATACCGGTGACAAAAAATGCTGGCGCGGTACAGCCAACAACGCAACAGGCGAATCAAACGAGAAGAGTAACATTATGTAGATGGGTCGTAGAAACAATAAACGGACGGTTGAAAAATCAGTTTCGACAACTTAGGTCTACCTTTTTTAACAGACAGCGAGTCACTTGTTCGACGAAGTAAAAATAGCCGGTGCATTACTAAATGCTTTTGGTAAACCACTCACTGATCATCCTTCAGTGGAGTCAATAACAACAAGAATAAATGAAACCCCTAATCAAAATATTTCAGCGATTACGTTATTCACAGGAATCTTAATCAAATCAGAGCTGATTTCGTGTCAATGACTGCGAATGTTCCCGGTCTGGACAACTTTCCCATACTCGACATAAACGACCTAATAATATTTGCTCTGGGGACGTACCAAATAAGTCAGGCCAGGAGTTATTATGGCGAACATGTGAGGGGCGATGGTTCGTACCATACTGAACTGTACAGGGAGGATAGGTTAGATATTTCGGTTTTGCACATACTTCGTCTATCTTTTGATATAAGGGCTTAATGATGGCGTAGCACCAATAAAAGGGCATTACTGTTTCTGTATATCTGGGAAGAGAACACTTGGTTGTATTGTGGTTCATGGCGTGGGGCAGACATCAACAAAACTTAAGTCCTCCAGCTCAATTCCTGGATTTCATAATAAGACAGGATGGGGGAAGAGAGACGAGTAATGATGATGATTAATTAGGTTTATCTATAAGAATTTAGTAGTTTAACACTTTCACTGTGCAATAAACCACATATGATTCATGACATGTGATTGTTTAACTATTGTGTCTGCTTTGTGGGCAGTGAAAGTGATATAATTATTGTTCTATGATAATATTGATAAGGAAAACAAAGGTTTTTGTAAAACCAGAAGTACTAATTATTTAATTGATGATGATTTTATGGTTGTATCATTTCTTTTTTCGTCAGAATTATGGAATATTCGTACAATTTTTGAAAAGTAACCCAGAATACCTATCCTATAGTGGAATAAGAAATGGATATAAGAAAAATAGATCAACGCCTGACAAAAATATACTAGCAATACTTATTTTTTCATTTTGATTTCTGTTAAGTACTGCTGAATACTAGAGCTATCATGATAAATTATGTTTATTTAAGTATGTAAATTTAGCTCTTTTGAAGAAAAAGTTGGTTCTTCTCTAATTTTAACCCTAATTTTAACACACCATTAATTAAGTTCAAGAGCGATTTTTGTAAAAAAAAACTTACTACTAAAAATGGTTAAAAATTTTAATTGTTATAGTGAATTATCTGGTTCATCGAATCCTGAACGGTGGACCACTACTTACGCCACACCCTGTATATTTTTCAAGCTATTATTATGAACGGCAATACTCCATTGCCCCTAAAATATAGTCCACTTTTTCATTGCTCCACGCGCTCTTTTTACAATTTGCGGTAAACTATAGAAGAGTACGAACATAAAGCACTATTGCTCACCCCCTTAAGGAATATCTACACAAAATTTGAACCAAATCTATTATTTACGTATGATACTGGAACATTTTTGGCATTAGAATCGTTCCCAGATCTCGTAGAATTTTTTTTGTTTCTTCAAAATATACATTGTTACAGTTTTGATTTCGCTACGATTTTATCTATAGAGTATATATCACATATACCTACAGCGAACGGAACTTCGTTCAAACCGGGTGTCCAGGAATATTTTGATCTATCTAAAATTCTATCCGCACATATCACCTCCTTCCCCCTATCCCTATCGCCTTGCCGGGACGTGGACGGACTGTGTTCCGTTTGGGGTTTAAGAAAAAATCGGTGCGTATATTTTACAACTTCTGAACTTCCACACAAGTCCGTGTTCGGCGGGCGCCGAAGCTTCAGTGCCTGTCCCGTGTGGCCTTGATATGTGTGGATAGACCTTTAATCGACGTTGCTGACCGTACCTAACCTTTTTTTTTTTTTTGTTTCCGGGGTGGAAAATCCTCATGGATGTCCACCGCCCTGGAGCGGGTGGCGGGGTCTGTCAGACTCTTACTGACTAAAAACCACCCCGGTGTTCCATCTCACACCTACGTATCTCACAACTACGGGTCGCGGGAACGTACGATCCTTCCGCAACCCCCGACTGGTGCCGGCCCGCCGCTGCGGGCCTCTTCGGGTCTGGGGGGGGAGTGAGGTGTTTGACTCCCCCCGCGACGTCTAAGAGGGGCGCGCGTGGAACTCTACGCGCCGCCACCTTGGGTCCTGGTGTGTGGGTAGCGACGGACGTCCCCGAGTCCGTCGCCCCTGGACCCATTTAGGGGGGCTGGAAGAGGGCGTTGTCCGCCCTCCGCCGACGCCCGGTGCGCCTTCTGCGGGCCGGGTGAGTGGATGAGATCTCCCTCTCCCTTTCCGCAGTCTCCTTCTGCGATACGACTGTTTCGCAGAAGGAGACCACCGCGTCCCAGGACTCGGCGCTGCCGACCATCGACTCGACGACGGCCGGCAGCGACAAGTCACTGCCTACTTCTGAGATGAGAGCACGACGCGGCTCCTCCCAAGCGGCACACTCTGCCAGCGTATGCCACGCCGTGTCCTCCCGGCAGTCGACGCAGTGGTGACACCGGGCGTCCGGCTCCCTGTTTATGCGACACAGGTACTTCCCGAAGCAGCCATGCCCCGAAAGCACCTGCGTCGCCCGAAACGACAGGGAGCCGTGCCTCCTCCCAAGCCAGCGCTCGAGCACCGGCCGGACCGCCTCGATGGTGACGAGGCCGGCGGTAGGGCGTGAAAGCCTGTCCCGCCATTCCGCCACCAGGACCTCGCGAAGCTGAGACCGACGCAGCTCCATGTATCGCTGCATCGGTCCCTCGCCCCGCGCCCTCGCTTCCTCGCGCCACCGATACAATGACGCGAGTACTTTCGCCTCAAGGTCCCAGGGCGGGGATCCGGCCAGTACGTAGCCCGCCTCGTAGGAGATCGTGCGATACCCCCTGATGACTCTGACGGCCATCGCCCTCTGCGGCTTTCGCAAAATAGCGACGCTGCCGGCCGTCAGGTCAGAGGCCCACACCGGGGCCCCATACAGGGCCATGGATCGCACGATCCCCACGTAGAGCCGCCTACAGGTGGCGCTCGGGCCCCCCAGATTGGGAAGCAGCGTTGCGAGTGCGCCAGCCGCGCCCAGCAACTTGGGCGCCAGCCGTCGGAAGTGGGGCCCGAAGTCCCATCGGCTGTCGAGTACCAATCCTAGGTACTTCATGGTGGACTCGACAGCGATCCGAGCCCCCCGACCGCGATGTGTGGGCCGGGTGGTGGCGCCCGCCGGGGGCCATGAAACACCATAGCCTCCGACTTGCTGAGGGCCACCTCCAGGCCTAGGCGACGTATGCGGCCCACCACCTGTGAGACCGCAGCCGTCGCCAGCAACGCTGCCTGCCTGTGCGAGCTCCCCCGGGCATTGACCAGCGTGTCATCTGCATAACAAGTCAGGTCTACGCCCGGTTGGAGCTCGCCCCTCAGCACCCAGTCGTACCCGATGTTCCACAGGAGCGGCCCTAGGACCGAACCCTGCGGAACACCGCACGACATGCGGCGCTGGTTTCCGCCATCACGTCCCACGTAGGTGACACACCTCTCCGACAGATAAACCCCAACGATGTGGCGGAGGTAGGGAGGTGTGGGGATTTTCCCTGCAGTAGATATTGTTAATTTTTGAGTTTAAACTTTCAATGGTAAAATTAGTTTTTATGATTTTGGGTTTCTTTGAGTTCTTTGTGTTAGGATTAACATTACCGTCGACCGAACTACCCATCTGTTTGGGATTTTACTAAATTCCTATTTCTCGAATAAACATCTTTTGTTTTATCGGGTTTGTTTCTTATCGCAGTTTGGTTTACAACTCTTAAGTATTTTCAAATCTTGGTTTTTTCGCCGAACAGATGGACAATTCCAGTCGACGGGCTTTTATGTCCCACTTTATGACTTAAGACAAAAGACCCTAAGCTTCGGACCTCCCTACTTTTAACTTGTGATCGATATATACAGGGTGGCCCAAAAGTCGTGGATCAAACGCAACTAGGGGTTAGGTGGGGTCATCAGCTGCAAAAAGTTGTTCTACGGGAGGTCCTTAAGGTCAACCCCTGCAGAGTATAATTTATTCTGAGTTTTTATGACAAAATACACTTTTTTTAACTAATTCTTATAAAAATTCGAAAAAATCTACATCCTGTATCTTTTTTATAATTTTCACTAGATTGGTACTGATGAGTCTTTGCCTTAGACATGCTATTTACGGTTGTTTATTGGATGTGTTGAAGATAATATTAAGTTTTACGAATTTTTTTTTCTCAAATTATAACTTTTCATTTACTTTGGACCCCACTGTGAAAAAAATATACTCTACCGAAAAGTGACCCTGTGTTACAAGTTTTGGCGCATTTAATAGGGATTCCGAAAAGGTATTACACATGGCCATGAGTGGCTCTAATATCTTTCAAGGACGATTATTCGTAGCAAGGCCAAAGTTAATCCAACCATAAAACTCGGTTAGGCTTATTTAAAAATAAACTGGAACTAATACAATTAATGACAAAGACTCTCTACCTCTCTTTTACACTAACCATTTAATCCTTTGTCAATAAAAGGCCGGTGTGCCCGTCAGGTACCGATATCTTTTCTAGGAAACAAAAGGCCGGGCCGGCCGAGGCGGGGTCGGGGGATGCGCGTGAGCATGTTTCTTTAGAATGTTTAGTGTTCTTTAGTGACTCGCTTCCTGCCTATGAGTACGCACGTGTTCTTTTTCTCGTTTTTACGACGACTTGTGATCAGTTTCTTTCCTTTGACCTACGCTTTGTTTTTCGGACTTGTGATAGATTGCCTACCTGTGACCAGTGCTGTGTGAATCGGACTAGATTCGGAATCGGACGGATTGGCTACAAAAGTGGACAGATGGCTGCTGCGAGGAGAGAATACACCCAACGGGAGTATGCAGAAATGCATTACCTGTATGGCTTTTGCGACGGTAATGCCCGGGCTGCTGCCAGGGAATATCGTCAACGCTACCCTAACCGTGATCGTTTTCCAGACTACAGAGTCTTTATGCGCGTACATAATTCGTACATGGAGGGAGTCTTACCCGGTCAGCATGCTCCGAGAGCAGGCAGACCAGTGGGGCAATTTGAAAATAAAGATCAAGTGCTGAGAGAATTAAGATTGGATCCTAGTATAAGTCAACGCCAAATATCCCGTAATCTCGGGATTCCAAGATCGACGGTGCAACGTGTCATTAACAGAAACAAATTACACGCCTACCACGTGCAAAGGGTGCAAGCTTTGCTGCCCAGTGACTATGAACCCAGAGTGCGATTTTGCAGAGAGATGCTAAGATACCACAGAGAGGATCCGCAGTTCTTCAACAAGGTTTTATGGACGGATGAGTCAACTTTTAGAAGAATGGGAGTATTCAATATCCACAATCTACATTTTTACTCCAGAGTAAACCCCCATATCATAAGAAATGATAGATTCCAGCATCTGTTTGGTATTAACATGTGGGCTGGTATAATTGGCCAGCAGTTGGTGCTGCATGAAATGCCAGCAAGGCTGAATGGTGCTCAGTATTTAAATTTTTTGCAAAATAATTTAAACCATATCCTTAACGAAGCTGAAGTTCCAGAAGAAAGAATAGCAGAAATGTGGCTGCAACATGATGGCGCCCTGCCTCACTACGCTCGAGCAGTTAGAGATCATTTGAACGAGCGCTTCCCCAACCGGTGGATTGGTCGAGGCGGACATATTGCGTGGCCACCCCGGTCGCCCGATTTAAATCCATTAGATTTTTTTCTTTGGGGCTATTTTAAAGAAATAGTTTACCAAGGAGAGAACAATAGCGAACAAGAACTACGACAAAAGCTCGAATTTGCTAGGTTACAAGTTACTAACAACAGAGGTGCATTCCTTAAGTTACGGAGGAATTTTATTAGACGGTGCAGATTATGTATTATGGTCAGAGGCAGGAATTTTGAGCATTTATTGTAAAATGTTTTGCTTAATAAAACAATTATTTCACAATCGTTGTCTTGTTTTTTCGTCCTAGAAAGATATTAGAGCCACTCATGGCCATGTGTTATACCTTTTCGGAATCCCTATTAAATGCGCCAAAACTTGTAACACAGGGTCACTTTTCGGTAGAGTATTTTTTTTTCACAGTGGGGTCCAAAGTAAATGAAAAGTTATGATTTGAGAAAAAAAAATTCGTAAAACTTAATATTATCTTCAACACACCCAATAAACAACCATAAATAGCATGTCTAAGGCAAGTACTCATCAGTACCAATCTAGTGAAAATTATAAAAAAGATACAGGATGTAGATTTTTTCGAATTTCAATAAGAATTAGTTAAAAAAAGTCAATTTTCTCATAAAAACTCAAAATAAATTATACTCTGCAGGGGTTGACCTTAAGGACCTCCCGTAGAACAACTTTTTGCAGCTGATGACCCCACCTAACCCCTAGTTGCGTTTGATCCACGACTTTTGGGCCACCCTGTATAGGAATGGATTTCCGATGTATCAATCAGTCTTGTACGCAGCCTCGAACCACTGAACACTCAACTTGGAGTGTTCTCGCGATTGTCTCCTCGTGTCCGTTTGTTCTGGCGAGTCGAGACGCCGTGTTTATCCTATTGTCAACTTTTTGTAATTGTTTTAAGTTAGTTTATAAATAAATTCTCTAAAATAAATTCGGTGTTTGTTCGAACAATTATTATCGTCACCTTTTTTTTTTTTTTTTTTTGTTTCCGGGGTGGAAAATCCTCATGGATGTCCGCCGCCCTGGGGAGGGCGGCGGGGTCTGTCAGACTCTTACTGACTAAAAACCACCCCGGTGTTCCATCTCACACCTACGCCGGGGGTCGCGGGAACGTACGATCCTTCCGCAACCCCCGACTGGTGCCGGCCCGCCACTGCGGGCCTCAGCGGGTCTAGGGGGGGGGGAGTGAGGTGTTTGACTCCCCCCGTGACGCCTAAGAGGGGCGCGCGTGGAACACTACGCGCCGCCACCTCGGGTCCTGGTGTGTGGGTAGCGACGGACGTCCCCGTGTCCGTCGCCCCTGGACCCATTTAGGGGGGCTGGAAGAGGGCGTTGTCCGCCCTCCGCCGACGCCCGGTGCGCCTTCTGCGGGCCGGGTGAGTGGATGAGATCTCCCTCTCCCTTTCCGCAGCCTCCTTCTGCGAGACGACTGTTTCGCAGAAGGAGACCACCGCGTCCCAGGACTCGGCGCTGCTGACCATCGATTCGACTACGGCCAGCAGCGACAAGTCACTGCCTACTTCTGAGATGAGGGCACGGCGCGGCTCCTCCCAAGCGGCACACTCTGCCAGCGTATGCCACGCCGTGTCCTCCCGGCAGTCGACGCAGTGGTGACACCGGGCGTCCGGCTCCCTGTTTATGCGACACAGGTACTTCCCGAAGCAACCATGCCCCGAGAGCACCTGCGTCGCCCGAAACGACAGGGAGCCGTGCCTCCTCCCAAGCCAACGCTCGAGCACCGGCCGGACCACCTCGATGGTGACGAGGCCGGCGGTAGGGCGTGAAAGCCTGTCCCGCCATTCCGCCACCAGGACCTCGCGAAGCTGAGACCGACGCAGCTCCATGTGTCGCTGCATCGGTCCCTCGCCTCGCGCCCTCGCTTCCTCGCGCCACTGATACAATGACGCGAGTACTTTCGCCTCAAGGTCCCAGGGCGGGGATCCGGCCAGTACGCAGCCCGCCTCGTAGGAGATCGTGCGATACCCCCTGATGACTCTGACGGCCATCGCCCTCTGCGGCTTTCGCAAAACAGCGATGCTGCCGGCCGTCAGGTCAGAGGCCCACACCGGGGCCCCATACAGGGCCATGGATTGCACGATCCCCACGTAGAGCCGCCTACAGGCGGCGCTTGGGCCCCCCAGATTGGGAAGCAGAGTTGCGAGTGCGCCAGCCGCGCCCAGCAACTTGGGCGCCAGCCGTCGGAAGTGGGGCCCGAAGTCCCATCGGCTGTCGAGCACCAATCCTAGGTACTTCATGGTGGACTCGACAGCGATCCGAGCAGCCCCGACCACGATGTGTGAGCCGGGTGGTGGCACCCGCCGGGGGCCATGAAACACCATAGCCTCCGACTTGCTGAGGGCCACCTCCAGGCCTAGGCGACGTATGCGGCCCACCACCTGCGAGACCGCAGCCGTCGCCAGCAACGCTGCCTCCCTGTGCGAGCTCCCCCGGGCAGTGACCAGCGTGTCATCTGCATAACAAGTCAGGTCTACGCCCGGTTGGAGCTCGCCCCTCAGCACCCAGTCGTACCCGATGTTCCACAGCAGCGGCCCTAGGACCGAACCCTGCGGAACACCGCACGACATGCGGCGCTGGTTTCCGCCATCGCGTCCCACGTAGGTGACACACCTATCCGACAGATAAGCCCCAACGATGTGGCGGAGGTAGGGAGGCACCCGATGATAGCGCAGTGCCTCCCGAATACAACTCCAGGGCAGGGTGTTGAAGGCGTTGGAGATGTCCAAGGACACCGCCAACATCACCCCGCCCCGGGACACCGCTTCCTCCGCCAGGACTCTCACCCGCGACACAGCGTGGATGGTGGAGCGCCCGTGCCGAAAACCAAACTGGCTGTCGTCCAGGTCCGGCCCCTCTCTGCACAAGTGGCCGACGAGGCGGGCTGCGATAATGCGCTCAAACAGCTTACCCACCTCGTCTAGCAGCACTATGGGCCGGTACGCGGACGGCGAGTCGGCAGGGCGCCCCGCCTTCCTGAGCAGGACCAGACGACCAGATTTCCACAAAGTGGGAAACTGGCCCCGCTCAAGACACGCTGTGTAGAGTCCTCTCAGTTGGGGCTCAAGCTCCTTCAGAGCGAGGGCTAACACGCAGCCGTGAATCCCATCGGGCCGCGGCGCCACGTTCTTGGCCCGGAGCCGCATCACGGCTGCCCCCGTCTCTGCCTGTGTCACCTCTGGGACGCTGATGGCGTTCTCTCCTGTAGGCTCTGCGGCTGTGGGCACAGCCATCGGCGGCGGACTGTGCTCCGCTCTCGCCGGGAAGAGGGCTGCGACTGTTTCCTCCAGCAGCTCGGGTTGAAGACTCTCCGTAAGTGGGGGCGCCACGGCTCGAAGTTTCCCTCGGACCGCGCGATAAGGGCGCCCCCACCGATCCACGTCTAGAGTCTCCAACATCTCCTCCCTGGCTCGCGTTTTCGCCTCGCCGATGGCCAGCCACAGAGCCTCCTTCGCCGCGCGGTACTCCTCGTACAGCGCGGCTTCTTCGTCAGGGACCCGACGATGTCTCCTCCGGTATCGGGTGTACTGGCGTCTAACCGCCACGCACGCGACGCGCAGCTGCGCGATCTCGGCGGTCCACCAGTACACCTGGCGCCTTGCTGACTGTCCGTGGACCCGGGGCATGGACGCGTCGCAGATTTGCGTCATCGCCCCGCGGAACCACAGCGCCTCCTGCTCGACGTCGACGGGTCCGTTCGTTGCCGACTCCCGGAACCAGGCCTGGACAATAGCGGCCTCCTCGAGAAGCTCCCTGTCGATGCGCTTACGCGCCCAGCGCGGACCGTCCATTCGTGGGGCCATCGAACCGCGGCCACCGGTGGTCTGGGCGGAGACGTCGAAACGGATGTATCGGTGATCCGACAACGTCTCCACCTCCACGGCGACACGCCAGTCGCGGACACGGCTCGCGACAGCGGGGCTAGCGAACGAGACGTCCACTATAGAGCCACCCCGCTGCCGCACGCACGTGTGGACCGAGCCCCGATTTAAGACGGTCAAGCCAGTCGTGACCGCCCACTCCTCCAGCACCTCGCCCCTAGCATCGGTCACAGGAGATCCCCACGCCGCAGACTTGGCGTTGAGATCCCCCAGCAACAACACAGGGCGAGGGAGGAGTCGGCCCACGACGGCACCCAACTCGACAAGGAACCTCTCGAAGTCGACGAGACTCTTGTTGGGCGAAAAATACGCCCCAACCGTACCAATGCCGTCCACGAGGGCGGCTACCCAGCCGTGACCTCGGGACGGGTTGACAAGAGCCCCGCCAATGATGGCCACCAAACCGTCTAGGTTTCCCAACCAGTTATCCCTGGGGGGGACAAAGTACGGTTCGGCGACCACAGCCACGTGAATCGACCACTCTGCCATGCTCTGGAGCAAGAGATCCTGTGCTCTGGCAGCGTGGTTGAGATTGCCCTGGAGGAAATGGTAGAGCGCAATTATGCGCAATCCATTCCCCCCGCACCATTCCTAGGCCGGCAGTCGGCCGAAGGGCAGCCAGGCTGAGGGGGGGGTAGAAAGCCCCCGGCAGCCTTGACACCCCTTCTCTTCCCTTTCTGGGCGGGCGAACCACAAGCCTTTCCGCCCACTCTGTGCCCAGCGGGCCTCCCTGCAGCTGTACAGAGGCTGCAGTTTGGCGCCGCGGAGCACTGGGCCGCCTTGTGGCCGGCCTGACCGCAGCGATAGCACTGCTCGCTGCGGTCTATTTCGGCGGTGCACCGTGCTCTGACATGCCCAATGTCGAAGCAACGGTAGCACCGCAAGGCCCTGGGTTGCAGCTGCTTCACCCTCGCTGCCACCCACCCCACCAACAGACGCCCAGCGTCGGCGATTTTGTTCGCCGCCGCCACCGGGCACCGCACCCAGATCGCGCCGAGCCCGGAAGCATCGACGCGAATCTCGCCCGTCCGCACGTCATCGGGCGGACATCCGCCGACTCGGGCCACGCCGCCACGACCTCTGCCGGGGTCGTCGAGTCATCCAGGCCATCGACGCGCAGCTCATCGGTCTTCGTAGGCCTGGACACCCGGACGTCCTCCGGGTTGAGGACCTCCCTCAGCTTGGCGGCCAGGATGTCCGCCTTTTCGCCGCTAGAGGCACACGACACCTCAAGCAGTCGCGCCCCCGTCATCGCCGGCCTCATTCTGAGGCCGGACGGTATGCCAAGGTCGGGGAACGCGACTTTGGCCCTCGCCTCCGTTAGGACCGCCTTATACGAGACGCCCCTTTCGACAGCTCCGGGCTGCAGCGTGATCACTACAGCCGCGGAGCGTGGGGTTCTGATCCTAGGCGGCCCCTGAGCCTTCTTGGGTGCCGGTGCTCTAGCGGGTACCGGCGGCGCCGTCTTCCGCTTGCGGCGGCCCTTCTTGACGACCGTCGTCCAGGTCTCCTTGGTGGACCCGGGTGCGGTCGCCGAGGGTGTGGTCGGCGGGGGAGCGGCTGCCGGTGACGCGGCCGTCCGGGAAGTGGGCGCGGACGTGTACTCCACGGGCTTTCTGGGCCGATCCGCGGGCTTTTTGGTCCCAGCCGCAGAATTTTTGGCCACCATTGAGGTCCCTTCTTTCCTCCGATTGTCCGCTGCGAGTGGCGGACGGAGTGTCTGGGCTGGGAGGAGTCTCGACTCCAACCCTTCGAGGCGGGCATTCATCATGCCCCCTACTTGGAGCATGACGGTTCGGGCTACCTCCGCAACCAACTCAGCTTGCAGGTAGCCAGGTGTTCGAGTGGACGCGGATGGTGCAGGAGCCGCACGTTCTTGTTGCCGACTAAAGTCGGCCCTTAGAGCGGCAAGTTCCCGCCGGATGACCTCCATCTCGGATAGGAGACGGCTGTTCTCCTCCTGTAATTTTGCCGTCTCCTCCGAGGTCGTGCGATTAAGGAGGACTCCCACCGCCTCCTTAATCTCCTCCGCCGCCTCTTTAACAGCTCGCATGAACGTGCCCTTCAAGTTGCCAGACTTGGTGGCAACCTTCAGAACCACGTCCACGCCGTCCAATACTTGGCGGCTTAGGGCCGCCGCCGACAAATCCTCAGCAGCGGTCAAGCGAGCAGACCGCCGCTCTCTGGCCTGACCAGCCATTTCAGCCACCTCATCCAGAGCAACTGCCCGTCTCTCCTCTCTCCTAGCGAGTTGGATTTCCCCCTTTGTGGTGACCAAAGAGTTTTGGGTACAAGCACTCTCCACTTGCTTGGTCCCCGGGTCGCTTCCTCCGCTGGGTGCCGGCGTGTCGGGGCGTTTTAATAAAAACATTTTACAAAAAAAAAACAACCGACTTCAAAAAAAAACACTACAAAATAACTTTAATTTCGGAAGTCGTTGTCTATGGTTTTGTATTTTCGTTTTTTGCCACCGACTTCCGAAATTAAAGTTATTTTGCACTTTGTAGTTTTTTTTTGAAGTCGGTTGTTTTTTTTTGTAAAATGTTTTTATTTTTCACTTTTTAGATGTGGTACCTACCACACACACATTCGTATACCTCTACTAGCTATGTAAATAACAGTGAGAGGAAGTTATTTTATTTTAACTTCATCATTATACACTAAGTGGAAAAAATACGTGAAGTGAAAAAAGATAAGTTAACTGAAAAACTACCAAAGCAAAGTTAGTAAAATTTATATGGGACCACCCTTGAAGCATACCCTATCAATTAAAAAAAGTATTTTCGAAATCGATCCACAATTGCCGGAAATATCGCGTAACAAACATACAAAAAAAAAAACAACATACAGTCGAATTGAGAACCTCCTCCTTGTTTGAAGTCGGTTAATAAGTATCTATTTCAATTCAAACTCAGACGCATACATTAACCTGTGTTGGTCCCAAAAGTCAAGATTAGGTAGTTACAAATCCTTATACCCCAGTTACCTTCCACAGCTGTCACAAGAGTCTTTATGGTAATTAAACATATATTTTTTTCGAAATAGTTTTTATAACCTTTGTAGTGAGTACAGGCGTGATATTATGTTGTGTGATGGCGTAAACAATGCTTAGATATGCTATAGCAACAATCGCGGTTAATCTGCTGTTATTCATTGAAGAGTTCCCCCGATTTCTAAAAGATCCCATCATCAGATATTGAAATGGTTTCAAATAAAAAAAGAATCATGAAAATCGGTTCACCCAGTCGCAAGTTATGAGGTAACAAACATAAAAAAAAAATAAAAAAATACAGTCGAATTGATAACCTCCTCCTTTTTTTGAAGTCGGTTAAAAAGCGCCCCAGAGAGTCACGTCAGGTCGAAGGAGCTGACGCTCCACCAATTGCGCGACCACGTCCTCGCCTGCCGGCCAGCACCTTGGCGGCTGGCAGGTTCTCCTCGCTAGAAGAGAGGCCTGTCATCCCCATGCGCCTCTCGTCCTCTTTACGTGGGCGCTTCCTCCAAAATTTGGAAGGAAGCCCAACCATCTCCTCCTCAGTCCGCGAGTGCTTTGAGCTTACGCTCGCCACACTCATCACACTCATCCTCTCAGATGCGGTGTCACAGTCTGACACCGCACCTGACATGACACCCATCTGCTCGACCAACACGATCGGCAATTCACTTTTTTGTTGTTTTTGTTTGTTTTTATTATCGTCACCTTTTTTTTTTTTTTTTTTTTTTTTTTTTTTTTTTTTTTTTTTTTTGTCGCTGAGAAATTCTTTATGCATCCCCGCTCGTGGGGGACGAGACGGGGTATGTGGGACTCCTGTCGAAAACCGCACTCGACAGTATACCCACTAAAACTCAGCGGTGTTCCCACAACGCCGTGATGGGAGGGCTATGGGAAATTGGCTCAGCCTCTGCTTCCACAGCCCTCCCGGCGTATGCCCGCCTACTTGGCGGGCCCCGCATGCCCCCCATTCAACTGGGGGGCTACGGGAATGGCCGGGAACACCCGGCCACTCCCGTCCGACACTGGTGGAGGCCCGTGCAATACAGGCAAAGGGCGCCCCCGCACCCACCGCCTGCTGGCCTCCACCCGGGAGGAGCCGGAGGTGACTACCAGACCGGCGTCTTCCTCGACCCCTCCCCTCTCCGGAGCGACGCCGCGCGAGAGAATCTTACCCCCGCGCGCGCGCCGCTGCCTCCCTCCGGGACAGGACCGCCTAAACCGCAACGGCGGCCCTGCCCAGTCTACGCCCACTCACCTCCCTCTGTAAGCAGAGGAGGAGTGGACGTATCTGCCCTCTGTAGCCCGGTTCCCTTCACCGACCATCAAGCATGATCGGTGATTGGAACCGTGACCTTTCCCCGCTTGTTGAAGATTAGCCGCCAGCCCCAATTGTCCCCCAAAACCGCACTGGGAGAAATTGGAGCCGACGTTGCCCAGGGTGCGCCACGAGGAGGCTCTTCAACATGCACCCCTTATTATCGTCACCCTGTCCCAACATTGGTGACCCCGACGTGATTTGCGTACGGATTTTATGAGTGACAGTGACGATTAGTTTGTATCGCCGAAATCTTCGTTGAGTGGCGCGAGTCCTTCGAGTGAGTAGGACGAAACTCTCGCGGACGAAACTTGTATCAAGAAAAGTTCGGTTCTTCCCACAACAACGATGGCAAACCCAGACGCCCCCAAACCAGAAGTCCTCGCGCGACTGAAAATCCCTGCGTTCACCCCGGACGATCCGGAGGTGTGGTTCCAGCAGGTTGAGTGGGTTCTCGAGGACGCCGGCGTGACAACGAGTGCCATGAAATTCCGTCAGGTCGCCAAATCACTCGACGGAAAATATTCCAGAGAAGTTCGCGACCTGATTATTAACCCGCCGGCGGACAGGCCGTACGAGAAACTTAAAGAAGAGCTCCTGCGACGCCTGGGGAAATCGCAGGCACAAAAGATACGGCAACTGCTGGAGCGAGAGGACATCGGCGACCAGAAGCCATCACAGTTCTTGCGCTACCTGAAGGAGCTGGCTGGGGACAACGCCGCTGATGACATCGTCCGCAGCTTGTGGATGGAGCGGATCAACCCGTTCGCTCGCGCCGCCATCGCTGCGCAAGCTGCCCAGCCGAATGTCACACTGGACGACCTAGCGAAGACCGCTGATTGCGTGATGGACGCAATGGGCGCCATGGCGCCCCAACAGAAACAAGTGTCCGCGGTGTCGACAAATGAATCGCGGTTGTATGAAGTGCTCGAGCGGTTGACAGTGCGGTTGGACAACCAAAGCCGCGAGTTGAACGAACTTCGTTCGGAAGTGCGCGGTCGACAACAGTTCCGCGATAGTGCCAACACGCGTCGTCGTTCGCGTTCCCGGTCGCGAAATCGGTATGGTGGATTGTGTTTTTACCACTACCGATTCGGCCCAAAAGCTCATAAGTGCGAGCAACCGTGCACTTACGTCGCCGGCGATGAAACGAAGCCGGGAAAAGGCGAGGGCAGTCACTAAGTGCGGCTAGTGACAGCTGCCCCAACACTCGCCGCTTATTTTTGACGGACCGGAACAGTGCGGTTGATTTTTTAATCGATACCGGGGCCGATTTGTGCGTGTTTCCGCGGAGATTAGTGAGTGGCCGACGGGTGAAAACCGGGTACGAGCTAACCGCGGCTAACGGTAGTACGATCGCTACATACGGTTCGATTCCGCTCACACTGAACCTCGGTCTCCGCCGCGATTTCGCGTGGAACTTCGTGATCGCGGACGTTCCCAAGGCAATCATCGGAGTTGATTTTCTGACCCACTTTGACCTCCTCGTAGATCTGCGTAACGGGCGGCTGCTCGATCGTTCTACGAGTGTGAGTGTCGTAGGTCAGGAGTCCAAGTGCTCGACCGTCGCCGGGATCAGGACAGCCGCTGGTGACACTCGTTACCACGAGCTACTCCAGCAGTTCCCGGAGCTGACGCGCCCCGATGGCGCTTGCAAGGCGGCGAATGTGAAACACCGGACGGTGCACAACATTCACACAACACCAGGACCACCTGTCGCCCAGAAACCACGTCGCCTGGCCGCGGATCGTTACGTCGCTGCCAAAAAGGAGTTCGAGTCCATGCTGCGAATGGGTATTTGTCGCCCGTCGGAGAGCAGCTGGGCTTCGCCGCTCCACATGGTGCCGAAGAAGGGGGACGAGTGGCGCCCTTGTGGGGACTACCGTGGTCTCAACGCACGGACGATCCCGGACAGGTACCCAGTGCGCCACATCCAAGACTTCGCCCAGACGCTCCGCGAAAAGAAGATCTTTTCCACCATCGACCTGATGCGGGCGTACCACCAGATCCCCGTCGCCCCAGAGGACGTGGAGAAGACGGCGATTATCACCCCGTTCGGCATGTTCGAGTTTCCGTCGATGAGTTTCGGTCTCCGGAACGCTGCACAAACATTCCAGCGGTTCATCGACGAGGTCCTGCGCGGTTTGGACTTCGTCTACGCCTACATTGATGACCTGCTAGTGGCTTCTTCGTCCGAGGAAGAACACCAGGAACATCTCCGTCTTTTCGAACGTCTTCGGCAGTACGGAATTGTCGTCAACACAGCGAAATAATGTTTCGGCGCCACAGAGGTCAAGTTCCTGGGCTACATGGTGTCTGGTGACGGAACTCAGCCACTCCCGGAAAAGGTCTCCGCCATCCGAGACTACCCTCGTCCGACGACAGCAAAAGATCTCCGGCAGTTCCTAGGTATGATAAACTTTTACAGACGTTTTATGCCCAGGACTGCTCGGACTCAAGCGCCGCTCAACAACCTTCTCCACGACAACATCAAGGGGAAGACGCCAATCAACTGGAACGACGCCGCCGACGCCGCATTTGTCGCCTGCAAAGAAGAGCTTGCTGCGGCGACACTGCTGGCGCACCCCAAGCTTGGCGCCAAAGTCTCTCTGGTTTGCGACGCATCGGACCACACCGTCGGAGCCGCTCTGCACCAGCTGGTCGACGACGTTTGGGAGCCACTTGGTTTCTTCTCGAAGAAGCTAAGTGGTGCCGAAACCAAGTACAGCGCCTACGATCGGGAACTTCTGGCCATCTACAAGGCGGTCAAGTACTTCCGGCATATGGTTGAAGGACGCCACTTCTTCATCCTTACCGACCATAGGCCGTTGACCTTCGCCTTCAACCAGAAGTCCGATCAGTGTTCGCCACGTCGCTACCGCCACCTGGACTTCATCGGCCAGTTCACCACCGACATCCGCCACATCTCCGAGAAGGAGAACATCGTCGCAGATGCCCTCTCCAGGGTAGACGCGATCGCAGCGCCACTCGACTTCGAGGCCCTCGCAGCATCCCAGCAGGATGACCCAGAGCTCCGGGAGTTCCGCCAGAGGCACGACTCTGGCTTACTCTTGCGCCAGATCACCATGCCGGGTTCCAACGCTGCCGTCTTCTGCGATGTCTCCACCATGAGGGCACGGCCCTTCCTGACGGCCGCTTTCCGCAGACAAGCCTTTGACACCATCCACGGGCTGTCCCATCCTGGCGCCAAGGTTACCACCAACCTGGTGAGAGAGCGGTACGTCTGGCCTTCCATGTCCAAGGATTGCCGAGACTGGTCCCGAGTCTGCATCCAGTGCCAGCGGTCAAAGGTCTCGCGCCATGTCTCGTCTCCGATCGGCAATTTTAAACCGCCGTCGAGACGCTTCGAGCATGTGCACATCGAACTGATCGTCATGCCACCTTCCGAGGGATATCGGTATTGCCTTACCTGCGTTGATCGATTTTCTCGATGGCCAGAGGCATTACCGCTCCAGGACCAGACAGCGGAAACCGTCGCCAGGGCGTTTTACACCAACTGGGTCGCCAGGTTTGGTGTCCCGCTCCGGGTGACGACGGACCAGGGACGCCAGTTCGAGTCCCACCTGTTCCGCTGCCTGAACAAGCTGCTGGGGACGGATCACCTTCACACCACGGCGTACCACCCAGCCGCCAACGGAATGGTCGAGCGCCTCCACCGTCAACTGAAAGCCTCCATCAAGTGCTTGGAGTCTGACACGTGGACCCACACGCTCCTGACGGCACTCCTGGGGATCCGCGCCACTTGGAAGGAAGATCTTCGAGCCAACGCTGCGGAGTTGGTGTACGGAGAACCACTTCGTCTACCTGGTGAGTTCCTGGTTTCAACATCTATCAGGGATCTGGACAACTCCGCTGACTTCGTTCGAGAGCTGCGCCAGCACTTTGAGGCGCTCCGACCAGTCAGCGGCACCAGGCACGGTGAGCGAAAGATCTTCGTCTTTAATGATCTCGCCACCGCATCGCATGTCTTCGTCCGACACGACGCCGTCCGGCGTCCGCTCCAACAACCCTACGATGGTCCGTTCGAGATGGTTTCTCGGACCGAGAAACACTTTACCCTCCGGATCCACGGCGCCAACGTCCCTGTGTCGATTGATAGGCTGAAACCAGCCTACATCGTCTCAGAGGACATTCCACCGGCGGGCGCTGGAAATCCGGACGAAGACGACGACGACGAAGGCATTCTGCTCTTCGTGCCAGGCGAAAACCCACCACCGCCCCAGCAACCTGCTCCACCTGCTCCAGCAGTACCAGTAGCACCACCGGCACCACAAGCGCCAGCTCCTTACGTGACTCGCTCCGGTCGTCGAGTCCGTTTCCCCGACCATTTCCAGGCGGGCTTGTAATCCTCGCCAAGAATTGTTCCATTTTGACGATTTTATTGAGTAATCGCAAAATGAAATAATTTGCGAGTTTTTGTGATGTTAGTTCAGTTTTTTTAAGCTCGAATAAATTTTTGCAATTTGCTATATATTATGTTTTAAATTGTTTTTGCTGAAATCTGAAAGATTTAGAAAAATCAATCAACTTTCTTAGTTTGCGTTAAATTTTTGCAAAATTTATTCCTTACACGTTGTACTCCCTGTATTTTATTAATTAGTTTAGCAAATTTGCAAAATCTGTTGTAACTTAATTTCATTATCGTTAATCACTAGCAGGGGGGTACTGTGGGGATTTTCCCTGCAGTAGATATTGTTAATTTTTAAGTTTTAACTTTCAATGGTAAAATTAGTTTTTATGATTTTAGTTCTTTGTGTTAGGATTAAGATTACCGTCGACCGAACTACCCATCTGTTTGGGATTTTACTAAATTCCTATTTTTCGAAATTTCATCTTTTGTTTTATCGGGTTTGTTTCTTATCGCAGTTTGGTTTAAAACTCTTTAAGTATTTTCAAATCTTGGATTTTTCCCCGAACAGATGGACAATTCCAGTCGACGGGCTTTTATGTCCCACTTTATGACCTAAGACAAAAGGCCCTAAGCTTCGGACCTCCCTACTTTTAACTTGTGATCGATATACACACATCAAAAGTGTCTAGGGATCAAGCATTTTTATGCGGATTTCTTGAGATTAAGATGTGGCTTTGTAATAAATTTATGATTTTATAAATTTATATGGATCCTTTTTGGTGCATTTCATAATTTGAATCAGGAACTGTGAATCAAATTCGAGTAAAAGATGAAAATCAGCTGTCAATATTTTCCCTATAAAAACATACAACGCATTGAAGACATTATTAGTGCTACTGTTTCCCTACTACTGATTAAAACCAACGTTATTATGGAGCGGCGACGTCATTTAAGCAGGGAAGAAATGCTCAGAGCCGTGGGAATGATAGAAGCTGGTTCCCGGCAACGTACTGTGGCTTTAGCTCTGAATACAAGTCAGAGTGTTATCAGTCGACTTTGGACACGTTACCGAAGCACTGGTACCGTGGCTGAGCGCCATGGAGGACGGTATCGCTGCACCACACGGAGACAAGACCGATACATTCAAATCTTAACTCGAAGAGCTCCAACAATAACCGCCATGATGTTAGCCGTGAGGCTTCATCACTCTTCAGGGAACTTAATTAGCGACCAAACAGTCAGAAACCGCTTGCATGATGTGAACCTTCATTCCCGAAGACCGCTACGGGTACCACCTATAGCAATGCACAATCGTAGGATTCGATATCAATGGGCTCTTGAACACAGAAATTGGGCAGAAGAACAATGGCGTTTCGTGTGCTTTTCTGATGAGTCTCGTTTTGGTATGAGACCGGATACAAGACGTATACGACACTGGAGAACCCCTGGACGCCAACAGCGATTAAAATCCTGCCAGGAAGTCCATCCTTATAGTGGTGGAACCATCATGGTATGGGCGGGTATTTGGATCGGCGGAAGAACTGAGTTGATTTGGATCAGAGGCAACCTCAACGCTCAAATTTATGCTGAGACGATTGTATCAGACGTCATCGTTCCTTTACAAGTGCAAATCGGTCCCTTATTTCAGTTAATGCATGATAATGCACGACCGCACACCGCAAGAGTTGTAAGACAGACTCTCGCCGCAGCTAACATCAATGTCCTGCCCTGGCCTGCTCAGTCGCCAGACTTGAACCCGATTGAGCATGCATGGGATATGCTACAGAGAAGAGCTCTGCCGAATATGGAGGGTATCCAGTCGCAAGAAGACCTTTTTTTGTTGTTGCAACGAACATGGGCGGCCATTCCACAGCGTGATTTGGATGAACTCATTTTGAGTATGCCAAACCGATGTTCTTGTGTTGTTAGTGTTCGCGGTAGAAACACGGATTATTAATTGTTTAAGTTACCCAATAAAATTTTAAAGAAAACTGTTATTTCAGTCTTTTTTTCGAACTTTTGTGTTAGTGGTTCAAATGTCAAAAATCCCTTTATTAGGAAAATGGCAAATTTCTTTATTAATGCAAAGGTGACTTGGTTTATCGTTACTGTGACAAACGAAAACACTTTATTTTATGAATCCTTAAAGAAAATTTTAATTAATATCAATCAGGAGAAAAGTTATTGCAAAAATATATGTTGATCCCTAGACACTTTTGATGTGTGTATATAGGAATGGATTTCCGATGTATCAATCAGTCTTGTACGCAACCTCGAACCACTGAACACTCAACTTGGAGAGTTCTCGCGATTGTCTCCTCGTGTCCGTTTGTTCTGGCGAGTCGAGACGCCGTGTTTATCCTATTGTCAACTTTTTGTAATTGCTTTAAGTGAGTTTATAAATAATTTCTTTAAAATAAATTCGGTGTTTGTTCGAACAATTATTATCGTCACCCTGTCCCAACAGAGGCACTCGATGATAGCGCAGTGCCTCCCGAATACAACTCCGAGGCAGGGTGTTGAAGGCGTTGGAGATGTCCAAGGACACCGCCAACATCACCCCGCCCCGGGACACCGCTTCCTCCGCCAGGACTCTCACCCGCAACACAGCGTGGATGGTGGAGCGCCCGTGCCGAAAACCAAACTGGCTGTCGTCCAGGTCCGGCCCCTCTCTGCACAAGTGGCCGACGAGGTGGGCTGCGATAATACGCTCGACCGTACCTAACCTAACATAGGTGTGTTACTAAAACTAAGATGCGATTGTAAACTACATAATATTTATGTGGGTTATAATAAAAACACATTTTACAGAAAGAATGCTTTTATTTTCCATTAAAAACTATATATACAATATTATTGGCAGCACTCCTCCCGACTTTTTTCTAAAAAAATAATCCAGAGCATACATCTTTGGAAAAAAAACGAATGTTCAATAATAATATTGTTGTTTTAAATTAAAAGTCCGAGATATACCAGACAAATTAAATGATACCAGCCTGTCTATTCTATAAAAAAATTCACCATGAAAACTTGGGTGAAGTGCGCTGTCAAATGTGACACTATTGACCGCTCCCTTCAGCGAAGTTTTCACGGTAAGATTTTTACAGAATTTATCGGCTGAGGTCCTAAGACCAACATCAAAAAGTTCAAATAATTATAAATAATCTCCGGTTAAATAAAATGTTATCAAAATTTTTGCGAGTACTTTTGTCGTAACGCTTTATTGCCAATTTATATAAAACAGCTTATTTTTTTATAGACAAAAACTACGAAATGTAACACGAAACGGCGGCGTATTGGTACGAAACCGCGTATTACTACCAAACCGCGTTTTGGTGAACTACCTACGCTGTTTCGGTTGTTGTCGTTTGAATACCATAATTATTATGTTGCTAGTCAAATTAGGATGAAGAGAATAGGTCGGATCAATACCTACATAATAATAAGAATTCAAAAAAATCGTAGTTAAATATCAGAATTTTCTCACTTTGGAGCTTTAAACGCCTTACAAGTTTTCAAACAATAGGAACCACTAAGGGAAAAAATCAGATCGCACTTTGATACGTTAAGCATCTCATACGAATGTGAACTTTATTCGTATGGCGAATGTTTATATTCGTATGAAACGTTTGCTGACATTCGCCTATACGAATATTAACATTATAAGCATTAGAATATGGTTCACTTTATTTTATATGAAATGCTTACCTACTAGCAGTCAGTGAATCTCGCCCTAAGCCTACGCGCCAGAAATTATGGAAAAAGGTGCCTTTCACGTTAAAGAGTAAGGATTCAAAATTGCCTTCTTTGTGGTAGATTCGGGGTAAAAGGCTAAATTGTTGAGTGCATTTTTTTTATTGGAATTTGTTTACACTGTACAGTTCTTTCACAATTATTTTACCTCTGACAGCGGCATCCCAACAGCAACCTTATATTAACGAGAATAAAGATCACTGTGGTTTTGAGAGACTTGGCAGTCGCAGCAGCCCTACTGTGATTTTGACATTGATGCTAAATAAGAAGCTGTAGGGTTATTCTACCATAGACAAAGTATTTTTATTAGATAACTAAAACCGAATATAATGTCTTGGGGGGCTTGATGTGTGCATTTCGGTTGGTTTAAAAAAAGAGGATGTGTGCTTATGACATCACGAGTCAAAACTTACGACTGGAGCTGCGTATACACGATTCACCGTCACCGACCAATTGGAGCCGAGCAGACCAGATTCAGCGCCACCGACCAAGCGAGAGCGGTTCTGCACTACATTGATTGAATTCGAATTTCGAATTCAATCAGAATTGAGGATGTTCTAAATTCGAACGGACACATACATTTTACACGTAGGTACTATGGCTACTTCGGACCGACATTTCTAGGATTGGGATTTGATGCAGTGCAGAACCGCTCTAACGGTTCAGTTTCGTTCACTGTTCAGAGAGAGCTTAAAGAAGTTTTCACTTCCAAAACATTCATTATTTGCAATAATCATGCTGGTGATCAACAACGAATTGCCAGTAAAATGGCATATTAACACGCCTGTAGGCAACAATAAAAAAATATATCCTAGATTTATTACAATTGGGTCTAAATGGGGGTCTTGATGTCAACCTATATTTTACTATAACATGTTCGGTAAGTAAATGTTTATTTTTCAATTTTTTAAAAGATATCAGAATACGTCTTAAGCTAAAATGTGCGAAGAAAAGCTACGAAAATTCATCCTAGGAAAATTAATAAAATTAGAAGCAAGTATTTTAGTCAATAATGGCGATCTTTTGTCGAGGATTTCACACAAGCGTAGTTTCACTAACGTCTACTAGGTCCTTATAAACCTTGATTCTTCTGTGCGATTGCAACATTGTTACTAGGCAACTACTAGATACTAGATACAACTAGAAAAAGTCCGTATTTATTTGTACTCTTGCGAAGCAAAAACGTTTTTTGCGTTTAGTTCGCAATCAAGCAGGCGGTCCATCCGATGGAAAGTGCGATCAGTGAATTTTGCCCTGATCACATGAATCAAAAATACACTGATAGCACTGTCGGCTGTTCATAGTAATCGTTCCATACGAATATGAACCTTATTTTATGTGTTTAAGTTTCATGTCGATTTTGATGCGGTTTTCAACATCATTAAAATTTAGAGAATTTATACCGGAAAATGTATAAAACTTACATGTAATTTAAAGAAATCACGTTTTTTTGTCAAGTCGTAATGCTATGAAAAACTACGCTTGCGAGTGTTATTAAAAAAATTGCAGTCAATAATTTGTAGGTAAAATAAAAATACTAGATTTTTCCCGCAACTTCTTAGTTTAATTTGGCTATCTACGTTTATTTCTTCTTAATTGTTAGATTGTTTACAGGACTTGACGATGCTTGCCAAAATATGATATGTCCGTTTTCATTATCTAACACTAGGCGACAGCTAACTATAAAGTTAGCCTAAATAAAAGCGTGCTGCCTGTGGGATTTCCAACTGTCGGTGCTAGCTCGAAAGTAGGAAATTCCAACAGCGCGCTTTTAGTTGTCGCCTAGTATTAGTAAAAACGAGCATTAGGTGACGTTTTCTTATGGAGGATCTTCTCATTAAGTCTGATTTTAATTATAGAACGCCCCCACTTTGTCATTTTGTCGTGTTTTTTTTCTTCTAAAGGGAGCTCGTCCTCATATTATTTGAAAACAAAAGTGAATAGGCAGTATTTACAGAAATTGCCCATTAATTGGCCTATTACCTAGTAATTTGTTTTGCAACCCTAAAATGACAATACCTAAAGCTATGCTTTCCTAGAAAAGCGGTGAACGGTTATCCAAATACAGAGCCTTTTTTGACACCTTACAAATGCTGGTGAAAAAGACAGATTTTCATGATGGCCGCTATAGTATGACGTAACCGCTCTTCTAGGAAACTAGCTTTAAGAGCGTTTATACCATAGGAGTGGCAACGTCGCAATTTAGTGTCATATTTCGTGGTTTTCAGGTTTTATCATTTAATCGGAGCTATATTTTAAAAATCTGTTTAAGTAATTAACTTAGAACTTAGAATTACGTGAAAGTGTTTAAAAAGTAAGTAACCGTAATGCTTACAGTTATTTTACAATGAAAATAACGCCCTGCAAGTTTCCAATGTATTATTTGCATATACATAGAACTGTAAACGCAACGATTTCTTACCTTTTACACAGTTTTCACATACTTCTAAAAAGTTAATTAAACAGATTTTTAAAATATAGCTCCGATTAAAAGATAAAAATTGAAAACCACGAAATATGACACTAAATTGCGACGTTGCCACTCATAAGGTATAAACGCTCTTAAACCTTAGAGAAGTTACACGATGTGTCACTCTGTGAATTTTTTGCTATTAATATAATTAATATTATGAAAGGAAAGCCTAGAATGAATAATACAGGTACGTTTCTTAGCTATTTACAGTTTTCTTATAAAAATACTGAAAAAAGCTACAGGAAAATATCTAGTACTTTTTAGATAGGTAGGTACTTAAATTACGAGGCGAATCTTATCTTATCCCCTTTTTAATAATATTGTTTCATAAATATGTTTTTTTAGTAAGTATCATTTTGGATATTACGTTTGAATATTTGGAAAAAGTCTTAAGTTTGCTTAAAATTAGATATATATTTTTATAAAATGGCTTCATTGAGTTTGGGTGAACTCATCTTTAGTCTTATTTTTTTTTTTTTTTACTATAATTATTTTGATATAAATTGATGACAAACGAAAAAGGAGTTTGGAAAATAGAGAAACAAAATATCAACGCGAATATTTTTATTTCAGTTAAATAACATTCGCGTGATTAGATTTAGAAGACATTATTATCACATTTATTTTACAATTTTCAATACATTTCTAGACATTTTTATGGTTCGGTACATAATTTTCATGTCATTTAGCCAGTTTCATATGAATATATGTATAAACCTGGCCTATTTGATTTACATAGTTTGTCTAACGTACGCCAACAAAATAAATATATCAATATTTCCAGCCACATTTTAGATTGCTTCAGATTTCAATCAATATTATGGTATGATCAAATCCGTTGGGCTAATTTTAGGTATATATTTATGTTGGAATCTCCATCGAATAAAGTTATTTCAAGCCACTTCTTATCGTGCTTTAAACATTTCAAGCCACAATACGCCTGCATTATTTCAAGCGACATTTTTAAAGGCTTCCTTTTGAAATTATAATGATATATTTTTATTTTATATTTTTTTCGTATAAAACATTGATATATTTCACATGAGTTCACCCAAATTCACATGCAAATCAACACTCACCTATACGACCAGCAATTTAAAAGAAAACTTAGTTTTTAGCATAACTTGAGTAATGCCAAGTATATTTGTATAAACCCTATAGTGTAAGCTGTACTCTGTAGCTTTTGTAAAATTAACCTTTTTTCATATGAATTGTTTTAACGTGTATCGTGGTCAGAGCAAATTGGAATTCTAATAACTATGCTATTAAAGGTTTATAACGGAACTGCTCTATATTTTTTTTTTATCCAGACTAAGGAAAAAATCCTGATTGAAACAATACCCGACCTGGGAATCCAGCCCAGGAACCCAATGCTCAGCAGTCGTATGACTACCATCTTACTACTAGAGACCCATACAATTTACGAATAAAACTGATTTTGGTAATAATCACTTCTTAGTTTGATGAAAAATAAGCAACTCTTGTAAAAGTAGGCTACATAAGTTATTTTACAAAAAGCTACAGACATTAAACTATTTGTAGAAAGCTTTCTTCTACCACAAAGTTTTGGGGGTAAGTCTTGCGTTAATATATAATTTTAAGTCCAGTTTTAATTCAATACGTATCCCACATTAGGACTGTCATGGTTTAGTATCAAGTAATAAGGGGCGAACCTATTCGTGAACAACTATTTCATTCGACGTCAACAAAAAGATCTTATTTAGAATAAAATTATTTTTTGCGGGTACTTTCTACTTTATAATATTATTCATGTGGGGTGATAGGAATTTAGGGAATTTTTCCGTCCGTCTTGGCTCGACGTGTCGACATGTGTCGACATGGATGACATCTCTTAGATTTGATTCTGGCAGGTGGATGACAAAATGTCATCCAATTATAGTAATATACCTCCAATAGTGCACTGCTTTAGGCTAATCTATATAAATAAAAATTAAAAGCTGTTTGTTGGTAAGTGCTGAACTTGGAGAACAGTTGGACCGATTTGGCATAATTTTTTGTTTTATAATGTTCCTAATATTTCAAATTAGGTTTAAAAGGAAATAAAAATTGGAAAACTTTACCGGAAAATTGAAAAAACTGAAAGTCCTTTTGTATGAACTATATTGTTTCGAAAGAACAACGTCTGTCGGGCCAGCTAGTGATGAACAAAACTGGACTAAAAACTATTAATTTCGTTATAAAATCAACTTACGCATAGACGATACAACAATATATATGTTTACAACCATTATTTACCTGAATCAAAACATCTATTATATCACATTTTTAACATATTAAGAAACCTGGCCGATTCTTCCCATAAATGTTTTTCTTTATACAAAATTACTTTTTTTTTTCATAAATACATTGGACTAATTTGGAGTGTGTTCAGATAGTGAGAAACTGTTGGGCGATTGTTGGGCAACGAAGGAGCAACGATTATTTCCGAATATTGGAAAAGCTCACTTACTTCAAATAAAAACGATTCATTAACGACCGTAAAAAAGAAAATCACGACTAAACCTTATTTCAGTAAAAACTAAATTAAAATCTCTAATTAAAACGCAGTCTAGCATTATTATGCCCCAGCAGGGCTCTCAAGATAAAAAAAAAGCACCAGCCAATCAGAGCCAAGTATTCACACGCGGACCAATCTGAACACACTCTTTGTTCATGGGCGGTACATTTTGAAACTTAAACCAGTTGCACAATGCCAGTTTAGTAACGTTTAGTTTCAAAACGGATTAGGTGCGAAGGCTAGAATTTCAACTACATTGAAATTACACAAATTATGTACACTTTAACCATACCTAGCCTTAGGAAAGAAATTAACAAATTTTCTCTCTTTTAACAAATTGCTAACGGCTAAATTAAAAAAAAAATCGAGCTGTTGGTATGTTGGGCGACTTTTTCGCGCGATTCTCTCTCGATGTACACCCAAACTTTCAGCTAGGAATACAACTTGCCAGTAACTTGTGCAAAAGTATTACACCCGCTCACCATGTTCTGCTGGAAGTGGCCACATACAAGCCTGAAAGAAGATCAGCTATGGTACAGACCCTTGGACCCTCACTGCGATGATTGCTGCATACAAATCTAAGGATCCATAACGAGGTAAGTGGGTTGATGCAGTGAAGAGAGACCTTGTTCACATATCAAATGCTTTGAACTTATGCAACGCTATGTATGGAAAGAGAGCAGAAGAAGTAGCACCGGCTTTGAGCGCATTTGCAGATGTGGTGTTAATTGCAGGGTCTAGAAATGCACAAAGAGCCTTCTTCCCTATGCTTCATCATATTTGCAGTAGCCTCTGAGCAACAATTGAAGGAACATGGTATCCAAAGAGGTGCTGCTCCACTAACATACAGCCAGTTGGATTTCTCAGGAAAAGGCATGTGGATGATGTACAAAACATGCATGGCGATGAAATGGAAAATGGAAACTGCGATGGATGACGTTTCAGCGGCTCAAATCGTGTACCATGCCATTTTCGGTACCCAAAATGAAGAGTTAGGGGTGTTACAACAAGTAACGAATGTGAAAACTCCGTGGAAACGCCATAACAGCTTCTGGATCTTCTCAACCGCCTAGCTTTTTGGCAACTATGTTGGGGTCGGCTTCCAGTCTAACCGAATCCAACTGAATACCAGTATTTTACATGGAGCGGCTGCCGATCTGTTCTCCACAACCCAATCACGAGGTAAGACGATACGCCTGGGTAAGAATGGTTGTCAGACGTTTGGGCATCTGACTATCCGTAACGACTGTCAAAGATCTAGGAATGACAGTCGGGCTCGTGCTTTCCGAAGGCACAAAGGGTTCTCGATATGTAATGGTAACCCATCCACGGACCGACTGCGATCGATCCGTGCGGCTGTTATCGTTTATCCACGAGCCCTTCTTGAATCTTTTGATTGGTGATAAAAATGGATGTCACGATGGCATGCAGTATTTGCACACTTTTTTCCAAGTTACTGGTATGTGTATTCCTGGCTCTGAAAAGGTTCAAGAAATGGTGTGCTTATAAAATTATTATTAGTAAAATAGACGTGATATGTAGGTTATAGAAGAAAAAAAGGGCATTGAAATAGGCTGAATACTCATTAGTTTTTTTTTTTTTAATATAAGATCTTCCCTTCAGATCGATGATACAAATCGTCTGAAGTTTTCATTGCAGTTGCGAGTCAAGCCGACATGTTGTTTGAAGACTAATAGTTTCTTAAAAAGCCATTATACATTCCATACATTTAAAGCAAGTATCAAGTTTAATTTATTTAGTCTTTGAACATACGACGGCTCTATTAAAAGGAAAAGAGGGACCCATAATAATATTACGAATTTGCATATTACTTGTACAAAATGTATTTCCTCATATATTTCACACTAAATGCGAGACAAACACAAACTTAAAAGCTATTCGTTGAATTTACAGTATTTCCATTCACTTCAAAGTAACCTAAAGTCGCACGAAAAAGTCGCAGCGACTAATCGCCGGTTTGCAACAACCCTAAAAGATACTATTTTTAAAATTCACAATTGTCTAACTAACGACATCTTAAAACCTAACTTTCGATACCTATACATCGTTTTATGCTTTTTAATTTAATATTTTTTATATTTGCAATTCATTCGTCCAATCACTCAATGCTACGTCATAATATTTTTGTTTTGTATTTTTATTTTATTTTTAACACCTAATCAGAATTATTCATAAGAATCGTCATACACTAAAGTAAGCTTTTTTTATCGTAGAGCGTCGATATCTATAGAATAATAATTTATCGACACTTCAGCAATGCGGGTAGCAGTGACATTGGCATACATCGTTGGTGACGTCATTAGTCTTAGCTTCGGGATCATTCGTCTTTTACGAAGCTCGCCGATGTCACTGCATCCGCATTGTACGATAAGTCTTGGGCCAGCCAGAAATAGGAAAAAAATACTATAAGAATCTAGACAGGCCCTAATACCTACAAAATATACACTTACATTTAAATTATTTAAAACAAAAATCTCACCATTTTACAAACAACAGTCACTATCGCCAACCAACCCAAAAGTTAAAATTTTTATAATTTTTTATTTTTCGTTTTTTTTAGTTTAGTAACTTCTGGTTGGCTGTAGATTATAAGTGAAATAATGTGTATACCAGTATCAGATTGAAACAGAATTAATTCAAGATGTGTATTTTAATAAAAGTACAATACTTATCATTCCAGAAAAAAAAACATAAATTGATGAGAAAATAAACTGAATCTTCTTTCCGTCTTTGTAGATAATTTTGTTGTGAAACTATTTAAAAAAATCGCCTAAAATGACACTGATTTACATATAATTTCAAGCCCATTCATCCCCAGGGTGGGTGACGGCGTCAGTGGCCGTTTTATTAGTATATCTAGCATCCCCGCACCTAGATCCCGCCATTTTGAAATCAGACACACGATTTTGGCTCCAAAAACTGACAGTCCGTTTGGAAAACCGTCGCAGCTGCTCGCATTCAATGTACAAAAGTGCTGTAATTAATTAATGATAATTTACATTTCAGTGTTCTTTTTTTAATTTTGACACAGCTGCAACGTCAGACATCCAAAATTCGAAAACAAACCAAAACCGTGCGCCGTTAAAAAACAAAGAGAAGAGAAAAAAAACAGGTGATTATTGATTTAAAAAAAGATTTAAACCGTAGGTACACTACACTATTGAGGTCCGATAGTTGTTGCTTGAGGAACGCCGACACACGAAGCGCTACCGCGGACGGGGCTGACGTCACTTGGCCACGTGACCGTTGCCCATCGCCTGCTCGACGACCTGCAAACGTTCGACCAGTTCAGCGCACAGCCGTGTGTCGTCGTTCCTAATGAGGCTGCAAGGGTCACGCACAGCAATGGGACGAAAAGAACTAGAGAAAATTATATGAAAATTACTTCCCGGGTTTCAAAAAGGTTCATCAAATATCTGCTGGTCTATACTGTTAAAATCGCACTGTGAACTTAGCTGCGAGTGAGCTGTCAATAATGTCAATCCTTAGCATCAGGTGGAATGACAGATCATTTCAAGCTCACTTCACCTCAGATTTCATGGTAAAATGTTAACAGAATAGATCGGCTGATTAGTTAATCTGACTTCTCTCTCTCTGATTGGTTGTCGCAAATAAAAGCAGCCAATAGAAATACTTGTCACGATATTTGCCCATAGATTAACACCTAGTTTCTGAATGGCGCATCAACGCAAAATTGGTAACAGAATCTTCTCATGTCAAGTTATTTGATTGGCTCACTGAATCACATCAGTTAACAAGAGTTTGGGAGTCTGTAAGCATTTTTTGTGTTGATTAGCCTTATTCAGAAACAGTGTCATTTTGTTATCAAATTTTCTGTCAAGTAATTCGATTAGCTGATGTTATTTTCGACAAGCTACAACGTTTAACGTGAGATTTGGCATCAGATAAGCCGATCTATTTTGTAACAACTAACCGTGAAAACATTGGTGAAGTGAGCTTGAAGTGAGCTGTCAATAAGTGTCATTTCGCCTGATGATAGTGATTGACACCATAGACAGGTCATTCAACCTGTTTTTACGGTGATATATTTACAGAATAGATCCTCAGATGTTTGATTGGTCTTTCTGAAACCGGGTGTCTGTCTGAAAGTACTTGGTTGGAATTATCGGAATTCATCTAATTATTAAATAAAAAGAAAAACGAATCCCAAATAAAACAGAATCTCAGACATTACATAAAAACAAAGTAATTATCCCACCGCTGTGTGTTTTTTTTATACACATTTACATCTCGGATTGCCATAGAAAGCAGCACCCTAATTGCGCAATCCATTCGTAATATCAATCCCTATCATTTTGACGTTACAACAAAATCCATCGCTTCATGTCTGAAAAATTGATCTGTCTACAGAAATAAAGCCGCAAATACACAGGCCTGTAACTTGCACGAAAGTAGATTGCATAACTGTGGCCAACCAGAAGACCAATTCTCGTAATTAATACTTTGAAAATCTAGTCGCAATCTCATCTCAGTCAATCAATGTCAAAAATTTATAGAAATTAGAGATATTTCTGACAGATCAGTCTAAGATGAGACTGAACGTTCTTAAAATTACGGGAATTGCCCTTAAGTAGTTATGGCACAATAGCATGCAAGCTACTTGCTTACTTTCGTGCAAATTACAGGTTTGTGTACTAACGCATTGAATATTGTTGAACTGTCAAACTGACAGGAAATGTCATTTGTAATGTGTTACGAAATTCGAGTGCTGTTCTTTTTACAAATCCGAAGTGCTATGTGCCTCCCGCCACCAGGGTTTTAAAAAGCGAGGGTACCCAGCGAATAATGTGCGTTTGTAACCCAAAATGGACTTTTTCAGAGTAAAGAGGTTTTGTTTGAAAAAGCCTTGAGCCCCAGGAGGTCACGATATACACAGCTGCGCGCAAGCTATTATTTAGCTGTTACATTTAAAACATCGATCAGTTTTGGGACTAAGTTTTTTTTATTATAATGAAATAATAAGGCAATCATTTTTTTTTAATAAAACAATCGACTATCTTTTTAATATATGTGTTCATATTTATCAGTGCGATTGTTACCCAACTCTTATGCAATAATTGATAGTTGTTATGAAATTCTCGCTCAAATATTATGCAGCAATGGTATAATTTCTTTAGTTACGTTTTAGATACTTCTTTTTCGACTTGCTACTTAGTCCATTATAATACAAAATATAAATAGCCCAAAACTGTAAAAAAATTGCCGGCAGACATTGTCAAGTATTGTTAAGTCTTTCGGCTGAAAAAGTCAGCAACGACATAAACGTTGCTAGCTATAAAAAAAATTACACAAAATTACTGAAGACATTTCCAACACATGATACAAATGACCAAACTCTAAATGCATTAAAAAAATACAAAGAAATTTCGAGAAAATGATACATGACTGACCACAAAATGAATAAAAAACTTTCTAAACAAAAAAAGGAAATAAAACCATAAGATATCATCTTTTTATTACAAAAATAAAAACAATTGCAGTAAAATAAATATAACAGCTAAATAATAGTGAAAATATGCTTTTTGACAGACCAGTGTAATGAAAAATATGTCAAGGAACATCATCATGCATTAAATTATAACAATAGTGTTAATTATAAACCCTTACTAATAAATGCTCTATAAAGTTATTATAAGCTTAAACATCAATATGACTACTAAAAATTAAATTTAAATCGTTCAGTCGTATATGAGAAAAACACAAACATACAGGTCGAACACAGAACCATCTTTTTATAAGTCGGTTCTAAATGTATGGTTACATTGACGATATTCATGACATAACTTTAATCAAGGGTTTATAGGTTAGAAGTATAGAATGAAACTATTATTTAAAACGTTAAGATTTTTCAGGTCTTTCGTAAGCTAAGAATATTATATATATTTTAATAACTATGTGTAAAATGTAACTGTTATTCAAAGGGCGTTCTGCAGAACAGTGTCAAAGTGTATGCTCGAAAATAGAGTGGTGTTATAGGTTAAAATATTTAGCGCCTGACTCCACGTCACACCAATGTGACGAGTATATTTTTTCCTCGTCGTCACACCGTTGGTTTTATAACCCCTTTTATAAATAATAGTAAGGTACCTAAGTATCTTTTAAAATACTTGTAAGTATCACTTTTCGGAGTGTTTGTTCCCATCTGACTATATTTTTTTACTATCATAATATCTTTACCCGCAAACAGGCTAGGTTAGGTTAGAACAGCGACCCCCTACGACCAAAAACGACTAGAATACACAGTATTAATAAACTGTAGGCGAGTTGTCCATTAGGTATTTCATACATAGTTGAAATATCCAATTTCTTAAAAAATCATTAGATTAATAGTTCTTTAGTGCGATTAATTTTAGTTTAATCAAAATTAAGTAAGTAAAACAGTACTTGAGTCGACCAAAATGCATTAGATAGGATGGGTAGATGGAGGATTTATCTATTACAAGCACAACACTAACGTTGTGATACAAAAGGTGTACTAAAACTGGCAGTGTGACGAGGAAAAAATACTCGTCGTCACACTGGTGTTACAACCTGGTGTGACGTGGAGTCGGGTATGAAATATTTGGGCACCCAACCACCTTTTGAGGGTTTACAATGAAAATACCCATTTTTTCGTAAGTACTCTTTTTTTGTCCAAAAAGTGACAGTTTACGAAAACCTTTTTACTTTTGTCAGAAGATCATTGTTAGTTTCATTATCAAAATATGTTGGTTTTATAAACTCAAATAAAATGCAAAACTCTTCAAATTACGAAATCATACCTTTTTAATTAAATAAAATCGTTTTTAAAACATAATAAATTCGATAGATTCAACTTATGCAAACAGTAAAGCTATTTTACAAAAATAATTTTGAAATTCGTAATGGTAATCTCAGCTTTAAAAGTTGAGACATAATTCGACACTACACACATAACTTTTAAAATTCAAAAACAATGATACAATTTTTTTTTTGTTAGAAAACCACGATTATTAAAAAGCGCAAGCCCTTGTATTCTGATATCTTAAATTTCTATATTTTTATTAATTCATTACATGGACTTACAAAAATATAAAAAAGAGGGTGTGTGCACACAACAAAGTGAAAACTTTCGACTGGAGCCGAGTATACGCGATTCAGCGCCGAGTATACCCGATTCAGCGTCACCGACCCGAGCGTGATTGTTTAGTTTTGTTCACTGTTCAGAAAGAGCGCAAATTGGGCCTAAAGAAGTTTTAACATCAAAAATATTTATTGCCATAAGTTTGTTTTAAGTTTATTGAAAATATTCGTGATTATTTATTTTTTCATTGTTTTGTAAGGTAAATAAAAATACAAAGTAACCTTCCAATACAAAATTATAGGCTAAGTTTTCAGAATTCGTATAGTTTTATTTATGGCAGTCTGTCATGTCATATGATCTAATGGCAATGGAGTTATTAAAATAATAATGTTATAAAGTTAAGTGCAAAGTATATATTTTTTTATATAATTACGAGTCTAGTGTCGAATTACGGCTTAACATTATCAATATAAATTAACAACTCCTTAGAGTTAACACCGCGTCACACTATCAACATACTGTCAATATAATTTGACAATTAAGCTGTCAGATTTTATAAAATATATTATTAAAAGATTTTGACAAAATAGTATGTACTAATATACTGTCAATATTCACTGACAATGTAACGCTTACTGATATGATTATGAAATGATTATTCAAGAATAAGAATAAAATTTTCTAGGAAAGGAAAGATGAAAAAAAGTCTACTGAATTAGCCTCTAATAACTTAAATAATAATGATACAATAAGATTTTATAATGTTTACTTTTCAGAAAATTCGACAAATTCTGAATAATCACGACATATTTCTCAGGAAATCAAACTAACATTTTTATACAAAACTATAATAAACTTAGAACATAAAAAAATATATTACTTGTCATTAGCAATGAACAAGCTTTAAGTACTTTCGTTTTGGAAAATATATCAAAAACATACGTTTATTTTTCATTTTTATTTCTACTACAATATAATGGTAACAGCAATGGCACCATATTCAGATGTTTAATTTTATTTACACAATTTATAAAAAATATATACATACAATTGTTTTCATAGATAGTTTTAAAAATGTATTTTTTTTTCAGTTGTTTTTTCAGAAAGGTAATGTAAAGTACCTATAAAAGTCTGCCAAAGGGGCTTTTGTTTTAAACTAATTGACATGCGTCTTGTTTTTGTTTATTTTTACAAAACCTACGAAAACATTTGTATAAAAAACAACAATTCCATAATACTTGAATTTAGCTTCGAACTTGAAAGCTGAAGTTTTAAGGAACATTAATGATACACCCTGTATATATATTTTTTTTAACTTTTTGATCATTTTTGAGCAAGCATTTCTTTATTTACATATTTTTACAACTTAAAAAGGAATATTTATTAACAAGTCAACTTTTAGCTAAAGGAAAATCTATAATTTTCATTAAAAATGTAATTAAAGCTGAAATGGTAATGTGTTCAGATAGTCGCCTAAAATTAGTTGTTTAATTAGCAACATTATAAATCACTTTATAAAATAGAATATATGTTAGTACTATAAAGAAAAAACGTACTACTTAAACATTTCAAAAATGTTGTAAGTATAATGTATATTGGAAAAATTTTGGAAAGCCCTTTATGGAATGGTATAACAGTGAAAATCTAAATAGTTTAATTTCACAGGCCTACGACTTACAACTAAATAAAAAAATCACTAACTGTGATGTTTTAAACTATAATAGTCAAAATTGTAAATATTGTAGTTCTTTATAAATAGTATACAGGATCAAATTAAATTATCTAGCGAAACTGCAGACGTAATGACTACACGAACTGCGGTTGATGACCGCACAGAAAATTATTATTTTTTTACAAAAAAAAAATACAACCGATTTCACTTTTTAGTTATTGCACCTACCCCACACCAATTCGAAAACGATCATCTTACACGCCCACGTCCGTTTGAAGTCGGTTTTTTTTTATTTAAAAATAATATATTGTTTATTATTAAAAACCGCTCGACCGATTTTGATAATATTTATATGGGACCACCTCTGAAGTATGACCTACTAAACAAAAAGAGAATGAGAGAGGCGGAATAATCGCGTAACAAACATACAAAAAAAAACATACAGTCGAATTGAGAACCTCCTTCTTTTTTGAAGTCGGTTGAAAAACCATATTAATTTATTTAGTTTTATCATGTTCCCCATCGTGTCTGCAGGAGTTTCGCTAGCTAATTTAATTTGACCCTGTATATTTTTTGTATAACATAGTCGTATATATTTATTAAATATTGTATAGTAGCTGTCAAGCGACACAGAATAGCAAAAAGCCATATATTTTATCTATAGTAAGTAAATATTTACATTAAACATATACTATAAATATATTTTGCCAGACATATTTAGGGGAAAGTAGAAGGTGTAAGAATTTTTTAAACAGCTGAATTTCTAATTAGGCCGCAAGTACCGCAGTCTTCGCCTCAGTTTATTTGTACTGAGACTAACTGGTGATTGAACTAGATATAAGGCTGAAATTATAATATCCTCTAGTCTTTACGCTAGTCGGTCTTGAACCCTCTACGTAAGTTTATTTTGATAAATACTTATTTTACCTGTTCACTAGATAAATGTTTCCTAGTCGAATTGAGCATCTCAAGAATTGTCGTTTGAATCACAACTTTCTTGAAGTTAGATTTCTTTTTACAACAGCTTTATAAAACTGCAAAACAAATTTTTGTTTATTTAAATTTTCAAGGCTCTTATTAAAAAAAATAAGATTATTCCCCTAAACATAAATTACAGTGTGAATATAAAATATATGTTTTTGGCCCTGTAAATGTGTTGTAGTCCTATAATATTTGTACATCAGTTAGATATTTAGCTCGTCAACAATGTATACATAGTTTTAAATAGTTTATTCTTATAATATGTGATCGCAAATTGTGATATTGTAAATAGTTGCCTTATAAACAATTATTCTGCTTAGTTAATTTGGCAACTCTGTTCCTTTTAAGGGTAAAACTCGACTGTGGTCATAGCTGCAGTAAAAGTTTATATTTGTATAAAATACTACATACTTTCACTGAGTTTATAATACACCCATTACTAACTATGTAGTTTGTATGTTTAATGTATTTAGTAGGGTAATCCGGACAGCTACAGAAAAAAACTAAACGACGCAGCCTGACCCGGTGATCGAACCGAGAACCGGCTTAGCTGTCGCGCTCACGATCACAGACCATCTTATATAAATCTTGAGCCAAAACTCATGTTTTCGCCAACAACCAACTGTATGCAGTTGGTTGTTGGTATATAATAGATCAACCATTGTGCGCTTTTATAATTATGATGACGACATTATTGTGGACGTGCACGTCAGGGCATCGCGATAACACAAGTAAAATTAATAAAAATATTAAGCACGCTTTAAATTTCCGTCCACGATAACGATATTATTCGTCACGTTAGCATTTATAACTGAAGTCTCTAATCAGTAGATTAGAGAATTCAAACAAAGAGTAATTTTTCAGCTGCAAAGATTCCGATAACAATTTTTGCAGGAAGAATTTCTTTAACTATATTTAAGTACCAAGTTTTAAATAGGCCAGCCATAACTACAATCCATTTACCCTTTAGTCTTTAAACTAGCACATGTCGAATACTAAAAACATTCAACAGAATATATTCAGTACTTATTTTAACACTTATTTAAGTAAACTTATTATGATAAGTTACAAGTCTCTTGTTGATCCGACATACATCTTAAATCTACCAATTCCCTTATTAAAAATTCCAAATACATTTTCTCACATGCGAATACAATGTGATAAAGAATTCAAAAGCTCATTTTTAACTGGAAATCTATCGTCAGATACCATAATAGAAGCTTTGGCCTACTTGCATCACAAATCACTAAAAGCGTTGAACGCTAAACGAATTTCAAAAACCATTGTGTTTCTGGCAATGTTTTAAATATACATACAAACTATGGAGGGTAGAGACAAGGAGAACTATCTCTGTGTATGAAGTGTCCGTCAAAATGTGCTACATAAGGGTGGCGCCACAGTAGCCACCAGGTAAACTTTAAAAGCAATAATTTTAGGTTATGTTTACAAAATAATGTTGGACTGCGTAAATTGTTGAGGTATGGTATATAATTATACTGGACTGTCACTATCTACTCTAGTCACTAAAAATATTCATTTTCTGACTCGGCATACTTCAATCCGATAACAACTGCTACATTCATACCACACAATTTGCCTACGCTAGCGCCATTTTGGAGGGCTTTTGAACTATTATTTACTGTTTAAGTTGGACACTTTTTCAGCTTTCATCCCATAAGAGATAGTTCTCCTTGTCTCTACCCTCCATAACACAAATCTATAATCCCGATAGATTAGACAGAGGTGTACCTTGTAGTGTTGTTCTGTAAAAATCTCACCGTGAAAACTGAGGTGAAGTGAGCTTAAAGTGAGCTGTCAACAGTGTCAATCCCTAGCAACGGGTGGAATAACAGCTCACTTTAACTCAGTTTTCACTGTAAGATTTTTACAGAATAGGACTACTATAGTAGCGCATTTCGCCAGTTATTTTTACGTCCCAAGTAATAGGAGACGAGTCTATTGCCATCATACGGGCACAAATCTAGACTCCGGGATGCTACTGAGAAATCCCTGACGTAAAAACCCAATAACACTTAGTCCGACCTGAAAATCGAACTCTCATACTCTGCAGTTGCGCTTGCATCCACTAAACCAACGAGGCAGAAATGGAGACATGCTTGAAATTTGTTTAACGCTAAACGTTTAGTGATTTTTTGGTGAAAGCGAGCTGCATGCTCTGCTTATTCAAGTATTTCAATGAAGGTCATCAAACTTGACATTTATTTGTATCTTAATATCCATTAATAATCTAGCTACGGCGCAGCATGAGAGTAACAGGCTATGTAGGTGTCATAATATTTATGTTCGATTCATCATCTGCCTAGCGTTTTCGTTTTCCCAACTAAATTGGGATTGGCTTCCAGTCTATCCGGATGCAGCTGAACAGCAGGATTTTAAATGGAGCGGTCGCTTATCTAACCTCTGCAACCCAGTTGCTAGGTAACTAGGTGCCTGCCTATATGGGTGTTCTGTATAGGTCCCAAAAAATGATTCGATTTTGACAAGATGAGCTGTCAAAGCTGTACGAAGAATCTATTTTAAATATTTCCCAACTATTATATACAGGGTCTTTGGAAGCTAGTTGCAAAACTTAAGGGGGGTGACAGTTGACACCGTTTGGAGCATTTAGAGCATGTTATTTTTAAGTTATGAACAATTGAGACTATATTATTATATTTTTTAAATGTCAAAGTCAAGACATTTATTTCAAATAGGCACATAAAAGGCACTTTTGAACGTCAACATTTACATTAAAATAGAATTGATTCTAGTCGCCCCTTCCAAAGGGTAGTTTCGTATGCAGTTTTTTAAAATTTTAAAGTATTCTAAGACTTACGTTAGAAAAAAAAAATACATACCAACTTTAACCCTTGTCTTTGGGTTGGGTTTAACAGTCAGAAAATGAGAAATTAAAAAGATATCAGTTAGAAATAATAATAAAAACGTAGGTACTTCGTCTAAGACATGTATGGAAAGAAAGGAAAAGAGAGAAAGAATAACGTTTATTTGGACACAGTTCGTGAAACACAAAATAAAAAGTGAAAATAAAGTTTTAACAACAATAGTGTGTGCCACGACTGCGCCAAAAAGGTTAATTTCAGCATTAATGCCAGACAGATGCTCAAAATGCTGTAAATAATGTCAAATATCACCCCTTAAGGCTTTGTACCCAGCTTCCTAACAACCTGTATATTTGTAACATGCATCAAGATTATTCACATTTATGAAAATATCTAAACGGGCAGTTTGCGTATCAAGACTTCTAATTCTATAAATTGTTTGAAGGAAGAGGCGGTGAGCGAGGAAAAACCCACCAATAGAATTTCATCATGTTAAATAGGAACTTTTTCGACGCTCTTCAGCTTCGTACGCAGGCTAAGGCTGGCTGTACGCAGACAGCCAGCCTTAATGACGACTTCAAATACTGTTTTACAATTGGACCGTATATAGCCAGAATATTCTTGTAACTACATATCTGACAATAGACTCCCAGCCACACACACACACACACACAATTACTTTATCAACCAATTAACCAATTGTATCTAGCGTTAACACTACTTAACTACAACATTCGTGACACTATTCGGGCGGCGGCGGAGGAACAGGCGGCGGCGGCATAGCGGGTAGCGGGGGCTGCGGGGCCTGAGGGGCCCGCGGCGGGGGGCCCGGGGCCCGGGGCGGGGGCCGCGGGGGGTACATGAACCCCTCCATACCATAATAATACCCGTCCATACCTAACCCGTAGTACAGCGGCGGGGGCGGTTGCACCATAAAATAAGGAAGAGGTTGTCTAAAAGGGGGGGGTACATTCCAGTTGCCTACCTTAGGGTGGTGTGGAGTTCCGTTGTGGCGCGCGACTTTGGGAGGCGGGCCAGGCTCGTGGGGGGGCGCGCGTTTCCTAGACGCGTCGAGAACATCACGAGAGATCTTGATCTTCAAGCTGGAAGTCTGTGGAGGTGGTGGAGGCGCCGCTAACCTTTCCTTAGGAATTTTAATCTTCAATCCAGGACTTGTAGATAACTTCTCTTTCGGAATAGTTATCCTTAAAGCCCCATCTTGCTGCTGTTGGGCCTCTACCGGTTGAGGAGCGGGACTATCTTTCCGCTTCTCTCGATCTTTCTTATGTTTTTTGCGTTCTTCCTTAGTTTTGTCCCGGTCTTTGTGTTTGTGTTTGTCCTTTTTCTTTTTTTCTTTCTTGTGTCTATGTTCCGGTACTTCTTCTACGTGTGGAGGAGGTTCTACAACTGGCGGGGGAGGTAAAACGGGCGCGGGAGGAGGTTCCGCGACCGGCTCGCGTTTCACTTCAGGCGATTTGCGCTCTGTTGCGACTGTAATAGGGGCTGGTTTGGCTAAACTTTCCTTTAGTAAGTTAGATACTAATGTAGGATCAGTTTCAATGCCATTTACCGGCCGTGCAGGCGCTTCAGGCTTTCGTTCAGGCCCTCTAGTCCTAATCGCATTACCCCTTTGCGAATCACGAATAACATTCTCATATCCAGGCGTTTCGTCAATTTTCTTCACAACGGGTACTAACTCAGGTTCAGAACTAGACTGTTGACGTTGTCTAGGCTTCAGTACTTCCTTCGAAGGAGGAGATGAGAAGGGGGACAGTATAGCTGGCGGTTGCATTTCTCTTATAGCCGCTGAAGGATCCGGCCGCCTTCTATGTGGACTCGGCGGCCTTTGCTCTTGAGTTTGTACGGAGGGTTGAGGTACTGGCGGTGCGGGAGTTGGGGTTGGTCTTACTTCGGGTTTAGGGCGATGGGGGGTTGGTTGGGGAGGCCTGCGAGGGGCTTGAGCAGCCGCCGCGCTCGGCGTGGTCGCATTCTCAGGAGAGAATAAGGAAGGCGGTCTAGTTCTTTGAGGAACCACTTCGGGTTGAACAGTAGGTGGATGTGAAGGCGCTGGTGTAACAGTCGCTGATGTTGCCGTAGAAGTGGCAGTTGAAGGGCCAGGGACAGGAGGACGGTGGTGTCTATGGTCATGTGGCGGTTTCTGGTGGTGGGGCTTATGTGGGGGCCAGGGATGGTGTTGTTTATGGTGGTGTTGGCCAGACGGTCGCTGATGATGAGGCGCCGCTTGAGCAGTAGGTCTTGGTTGAGGAGCGCCTGGCCTTGCCTGTTGCTGCTGCTGCTGTTGTTGTTGTTGTTGTTGTTGTAAGGCTTGTTGCCGTCTTTCTCTCTCCTCCCGTCTTTCCCGTTCTTCCCTATCTTTCTTTTCTCTGTATAGGGTGTAGTCAATTTTTTGTGGTTGCGGCTGCGGTGGTGGTGGTGGTGCAGTTGTTGCTGGTACGTAACCACCGGGGACTGGTTGACGTCTTCTTTCCCGTTCGTATTCTGTAAAGACAGTTTCGTCATAGGATTTGGTGATACAGTACTTTGTACAATTAAAACGTAAACTTGTGAACTCCATCAGAAGCTCAAGCGATCAATGAGCTTAAATCAATTCTAATGATTTAAATTTTGACAATACATCAAATTAAATGAGTTGCTTCCTATACGGGGTGAAATAAATCAGCTAGCGAAACTCTACAGACGTGATGGATAAAGATATTTTTTTTTGGGAGTCAACGACCACTTGTAGTGTTGTTACTTGAAGTATGAGTTGAGAAAATCTGTTTTCTTTTGTTTTATCGTTTTTAGATAACGATACTTATCACGTCTGTGAAGTTTACACAAAAAAGAAACTGATATTTCAAGTGACTACACGAACTGCGGTACATTACGCCAATTTTTTTAAATTAAATTAATGTCTTTTTTGCTTTATCATGTTTAGATATCGATGCATATTATAGAGTCTGCCGAGTTGCGCTAGCTAATTTAATTTGACCATGTATTAGGTATGTTTCCAAAATTTGTCTGTTTCACAGTTAAACCAAAGTATTTCATACCATTGAACTGTAAAAATAATACTGAAGTCTCCTATTGAAAGCTATCGTCAGTTCAGATGGTTTTTAAACTTCGTTTCAAAAAGATTCCCAGCAGTGCATTCCCATGGCAAGCATCTTGACGCGGCTTACGGCAATTCGTTAAGAGCGTTTATAGGAGATATCCCCTTTAGGAATGCAATCAGTCCACAATACCCTCAAATTGTACAAAATGAACGAACCTTTATCAAACGACTTGTCAATTTCATCGACGCCGGCGGCATGTTTCTTGTCAAACGGTGAATTCGCGACGCCGGAGGCGTTCGGTAACGAGTGGGGCGAACTGCCGTCTGCTGTAGAAAATAATGTTTGATTTAGTTATTGCATAAATTTTCAACTTTAGAACAGTTTTGTGGAAGGCAAGAGTAACAAAGATAAGGATAAAAGTTAAAGAAAAGGTAAGTGTTTTTTGAACTAATTTACAGAAATAAGTTTAATTTATGATCAGTGATCGGATAATCGGGCGCTAATATTACCTAAGCTTCACTTTTATTTCCACGAAAGAATAATACGGACATGCCTTTCAGAATCCCGGATCCCGGAATCGTTTGAAATTCCTGAGATTGCTAAAAATGTTACCTGCTTACAAAATATACCTACTTAGAACTCATGAAAAAAAAAATATATTTTGAAAAAATATATATTTTTATTAGTCTTCTTTTCGTATAAAATACAATAAATTAGTCGATTCCATCACTAATCGTAATCTGTTAGATAGATAAATCAATTTCCACTACTTGACCACATTGTGCACATAATTTTTTATTGATATTCCATTTGTTTTGAATAAAATAGAGATACTAAATCAAAAAAACCACTGCTATAAATTAATTTCATTAAGTTTGTTAATCCCGGGAACCCGGGATTGCTTATTTATTCAGAAAGGAATGTCCATATTATTCTTTCGTGGGAAGAAGTTTAGGTATATAAGCGCCCGATTATCCGATCACTGTTGTCATTGACAGAGTCAAGAACGTTAAGTAACTCGTGAGTGGAGCAAAACTGAACGATTGGTATTACTAATGTTTGCTTTCTAAGTTAAAACTACCTACAGTACGACGATCGTGGGAACTTGCTTTTGTAGTTGCATGATGACCCTCACACGCCGGATCTCATCACCTACTTAACTTATATGTAAGTAAAGCATTGAAATGTGAGCCATATCGTATCACGAAGCGACAACACACAATAAAACATTTGTATTGAAGCGAAGACTTTTTAAGAATGTCACTTTCATTTGAAATTAATCAATCATTAACTTTGAATAACCACCGTATCTTGGCACATGTCACCAAGATTGCAAAGTTTTCAATCTGACATTATGTTGACCGACAGGGTTCCAATTTATATTGGTCTGCTCTAATAGTAAATGATTTATTAATTTTAAGTAAGTACCGGGGTTAGAGTTATTTTGGCTTTAAAATGTTCAGGATTAGGTCCGCTTGAAAATAATAAAAATTACGTTTTCTAAAGTTAACTCACCAGCCTTAACATTCATCATCTTCCTCTTGAGTCTCGAGGGACATTTCTCGAAGATGAGCAGGAATTCCGCCGTCAGTTTCTCGAGCAGATCGGTCGTGACTGACCGATCTACGTAGGAGAACCAGTGGCGGCCCTCGTTTGATTGTGGGATCTGTGCGTAGGTTTAGAACCGGGATCTTAGGGAGGTTTGTGTGAAAAAGGTCGGTTAACTAAAAACTTATTATAGTTTTAGACCTGCCTGCCACAAATCACTAAATGCGGTTAACGCTAAACATAATTCCAACAAACGGTTTCAGTATTAATTTGTCAACTTCGAACGCTAAACAGAAATTGATCAATGATAGATAAGTATATCTTTCAAGATGCAAGTCTTAGTTTAAAAATTAGGAGTTTACTATTGCATCATAATGTAAATATTATTTTCAAACAATGTATACAGTGCAAAGTGCTATGTTTTTGTGAAATTAATACTTTTTATTATTATTATTATATACACGGTGGCATTGGATCACAGTTTTGCTAGAACAAACGTTGTTTAGACCATGGCCTACTACCATTCTACAGCATCAAATGTGTTATTAAGACAATCTAATCTAGGAGTTCTCAAATTAGTATTATGTTGCTCAAACTTGTAATAATGTTTGAAACATGAACCGTAACATCAAAGTACTCATCACGGTAGCGATATTGCATTCAAGACGCGAACGCCGCGCGTCGTAGCCGCAGTGTCTGTGTACCGATAATCCCGACATTTTTAACATTGCATTTATTGTGTTTTTTTCGAAAACCAATGACGTTATTTTTTCTATTGGATGCTATAGAATGGTTGTAGACCATGGTCTGAACAACGTTTGTTCTAGCAAAACTGTGATTCAAATGTCACCGTGTATAATGGTTCTATCAGCCTTTTTTTTTCTATTTGCTCGGCACCAAAGGGTCCTAGCGTGATGTTTAATAGCCTATAGCCTCAAGAATTGGGCTATTTAAATCCGAGCGGTACTTCCAGACAATACCCCCTACATGCAAACTTACAAATGTTACCGCTTTATAGTATTAGTACAGATGTACAGTAGAATACTCACTGCCCAATTACTCCATTTGCTTGCTAAATGTATACAGAAACACGCGACGACCGTGGGTCTGTATTGTAGGCACATCGTCGTCAAGTGCAGGCTGTTCGACGCCATAAAGTAGGAGGTCTGCGCGAGGTCCTTCGGCGCTAAGGATGAAGATATTGCTAATGATAATAAAGACGGGAGGTTTTGTTAAAGTTATGCGATTTTTAAACTTATTTCTTGGGCCTTGGGACATAATTATGAGCCGATCATAGACAAGGCGAAGCAATAAGGTAGTCCGTGCAATAGTTTTTTTTTTTTGGTCTATGCAAATTAAAACCCTGTACCTGTATTGTAATAAGGTCGTGATTCGCGACAATAGTAATATGGTACTCTCTAATTTATTGGTTCAGGTTTGGACTTATTTTTTTATTGGATTTCGCGGGCAACATTAAAGCTCCACAAGTTCCTCTGTACACACTCCGGCTGTACGGTAAGTGACAAAGTGCAAATTTTATATGGCTTAGAACCTTTTTCACCTGCTCCAAGTAACCCGTTAAATTACTTGACAGATGACTTCAAAAAAATCTGATCCATTTTTAATGAAGGTATTCTGTAAGAAGTGGCTTTTCAGATCTTGTGAAACAGGCATTCTTGTCAGCCGGAACATGTGAAAAAGCGCTTATACTTTGCCGCAAGTAAACCCAAGAAAAAAAGTTTAATATTGCTAGTGTAGATATAGGGTACAATCAAAAAGCTAATGTACTTGAGGGTATAAGCAGATCAGGTTTTCTAGGGTTTTTCTAGCTCTCAAGAATCTAAAATGGGTGAGAACGTGGTCAAGATCTTAAGTAAAATTATTCAAACGAAGGTATCAAGGTAGTTTAAACTTTAATATGATTCTAGTCAAAGTTAATAATATTCTCATTTTGCTCTCATAATAAGTACCTATGCGAAGCATCGTCACTCATTTATCACTTTTTGTCGTCAGCGGCGCCATGTCATTAACACCTTATAGTAATTGGCACATTGTCAACATGTTTGCAGTTCTTTAGTTAAAATTTTCCTTTACGAAGCAAACGTTAGAGTTTTCTGCATCTCAAGGTGAATATTGTTTAAAGGTTTCAAAATATTGGAGAGCTCTATTAATCTGTCGGAGCAACAAGAGGATTATTTGTATAAATTATTTTCTATTTTTTTTTTTATACTAACATTTCCTGATTGAGCCCGAAATAAATACATTTTATTTCTTTGTACCACAGGGCAAAAAACAGGACCTCTCTTTTTAAACTGATTAAGTAACAAATGAGTGACGACTCTATTCATAAAACATTATCTTTTCACTCGCAAAAGCTACCTACAATTGATTTACTTTAAAAATTAAATAAACCAAAGTGAGCGGCGGAATTTATGAATGTGCAAAAACTATCATGAAGCATGGTGACCATAATGCAGCAATTTAATGGACGTGTGATTAGGGTGACACTCAAACAGTAATTCCATGTTTTATCCACATACCTGCAGTATAGTTTCTTATGAAGTAGGTATACATTGCCTGTTGAGTCGCGGCATATTTTTTTTGCCGCCGGTCAAGTTCGGTGCGGCTAACGGAAACGGTAACGGTTTTGTCTCGTTTTTATTACAACGTGTGGCTTCCATACTTTGTGGGTGAGTTTGATTTTAGAAAAAATAATGGGTGGTTGAGAAAAATGTTTTTGTAGTTTAATTGTGAGGGAATAGTGTTATTTGAAATTACTTCGAAAATTAGAAAAGTTTAGTGAATGAGACAAAAATCGGGTAATCAACATTTTTTTTTTGACTAATTTCTTTTAGTTGACAAAACTACAGGGTTGTGTTAGAAAAGTTTATAACAAAACAGTAGAAAGGGAAAATTAATCATTTTATTTTTTGGGAAAAAATCTTTTATTCTCATTTTTTACAATAATTCTTTTAATGTCGCCAATATTTACAACAAAAATATTCAAAGAATGGAAGTCAAACGCTGTATTTCAAGAAAATTATACGTTAGACCACATGTAACAATGAAAGCATCTATAAACATAGTTTAAAATATTCTCTTATGTACATACAGCAAAAGAATTAAATATGCAGACAAACAACAGTCACCTCGCAAAATGAGCTCGACAACTGACCCACAGACCATCTCTAAAAACACAGATGTCCAACCTGCACACCTAAAACCTTCGCTGACAGTACTCTTTCTAAATTCAAAATTACATTGTGGCATACCAGAATACATAAACAAAGTAAACACGCGACAAAATACGAAAAAAGAACAGAAAACCGGCCCGAATCCGATCCACAGCCGTTTAAAAAATCCGAACGAGCCGACCTGAACGCAGTCACGTCGCCCGCACGTAACGCATCGGTCGTGTCAGTCGTATGACGTCATCAGGACACAATAGGACGCTTGTCTCACCTTTGACAAGGTGACACGTCCGTACGACGTGCGTGTGGGGGTGGTCGATGGCAACATCGAACCCTAATGTCTGTAGGAGTACATTCTCGTTGAAAACTAGGTCCTGCGCCTGTAACAATAGAACAAAAAAGTTTCGTTAGAAACCGACAATAATAATATTTTGAAGGACACGTGCAAATAAATTAGGATAAGGAAGGAGAATGATAATGATGAAGGATACGGGCAAAGTTAAATACTTTATCATTTATTAAGTGGCTTAAGAATAAGCAAATTTTAAAGGTCCATACTTAGGTCCCAAAACGTCCACCATTTTTTTGTTTGCTCTTGACTCTAGTCTAGGTCAGTGGTGACAGAGACAGAGTCTAGGTCAGTGGTGACAGAGAGTTAGGGTTGTAGGCATTCGGAAACACAGACGCAGGTAGAGTTTCACGAGATGTGGCGCAACAAACTCTCCGGCAACACATCTCATTATTTATTATTCTGCATTTATAGATACATTTGATAAAATATGAATTATTAAAATAACCAACATCATTATTTTGGCTGAGATAAGCTTTTATCAATATAATGTTATCATCGGATTATAATGCACTAACAAAATGCCAAAATATGCATGCACATATGCACAAAAATGGGCGAAATATGCACAAAATACGCACAATCAAAATACTATTTATTATTATAATTTACATTTATTTTCAAAATATATTTATACCTACCTATTAATGATCAGTTGTAATTCTTGTGACACTATACAATTAAATATGAGTGTTTCTAGATTTTTACAGCAAACAACTTGTGACGTTTGTCACATAATATTAATTTGTAGACTGAAAATGACCTCTCTTTATCAACTGACGTTACTGCACAGAACTTGTTTGGTGCGAATTTCTGCAGAAACCTCTTCAGGCAGTTTGGCCAGTACCATTGTTTTTTTTTTTCTTCTTTAACTTTCTTTATTCCTTCAACACGCGCGGCACGGCACTGGCTGCGGCCCAGCATCCTTTCCAAGTATTACAATACGCCTAACACATTTAACTACCGAAATAAGCACTATCACTGAAAAGTACTAAAATGTGCTATAAAGCCATGAAAAAAACATGCAAATGCATATAATCCAATGTCTAGTTATCACATAAAACCGAAACCTGGAACTACTGAGAGCAGATGGCCGTTAACGCGGTAATTTACAACAACAAAAATGTATCAAGTAATTTTTAGTATTTATTTCTGTACAAGTGATTTGTAACCTTTAGAAATAAATGAATTCTAACCGTATCTAAAGGTCGGAAATACCACTGCTGAGCATGGCTTCGATCCTAGTGTCGGGCAAAGTGTCATTGGGTTTTTGCATTACTTTTCTCAGCAGGTAGCCCGGAGTCCGGTTACTGGCAGTCTTTTCTTTTACTTGGGACACGATACGTGGCGAAATGGGCGTATATCAAACAACTTCGCCTACCCCTTTGGTGACTACACGCGTGATGTTATATTAAACTAGCTACCACTTCCGAACGGCATGGAATTCGTTTTTAAACCTTGAACCCCGTCTACCTCGTACCTCATACAACGAATATTATGAAACCATCAAAATCAAGTCATTTATTCGAATCAGATTGAGAATCAGCACGTTTTGAAAGTCAAAATAACTAAGACTTCATACACAAGACCGTCCCCCCAAAACGCCCCCCTTCGAAACTTTCTATTGCTTATAAAATTTGTTTGTATGTAGGGGGTCGGATTTAAAAATATATTTTTTGCATTTGATAGCCCAAATCTTGAGGAAGGCTCTAGGGTATTTAACATCAAGCTATGACCCTTAGGAGCTGAGTAAAAAGAAAAAATCTGAAAGAACGCTAAGCGAAAACGAAGTTATAGCGAGGGCAGGTAATGCAATGCGAAGGGGAAGAAGAAAAATGACGCGGACGAAGTCGTGGGCGTTTTGCGTCAGGCTGGCGTTTGCTCTGAATATGATAAATGACGTCACCCTCAGTGCGTGTCAGTAGGTACACACTAATAAAACGCATGTAACAACACACCTAACACAGGTGATTGAGACCCAAGTACTTTGCGACACGCACGAGGTATTGGATAACACAGGCTTCCCATATGGCACGGAAAATAAAACTGTGCATTTAGTAAAGTACTAGCCGACATGCGATACCCACATTTCGTCCGTTATGTTAAAAATTCCATGTAACTACAGGCCGAATTTAATGCTATTAATCGGGCACAAACCAAGGTTCTCTTCACGGTGATAGAAAACATCGTGAGGACCGGCATGTCCTAGAACCAAAAATTCTAAAACATGTGACATCTACCAACCCGCACTGGGCTCGGAGGCCCGTGTGCAGTGGAAGCATTATGGCTAAATATGCTAAACAACTGCTGCTACTGAAAATTCCTTAGTAACACTTAGCCCGAACTTATCCTCTCCCGTCTTACCGACTGAAACCCCACGGTTCCCGAGTCGGGGCCCGGGAGATACTTATACATTCGCGCGCACCCGTCTAGACTTAGCCCGACCTAGCCACCGATTCAATGTGAGAAGATAAATTTCTTCTTTAAAAACAAAAACTCTTGCCGTGATAAAAATATTAGCTAGCCAGCGCGGTGGTACAGGCCGATTGAAACTTTATGGCCGCTCTGAAGTGAGTTACTCGCTACGCAGTACCTTACCCCTCACCCCCGGTGACACGTGAATTGCTTACTGCGCAGCGACTCGCCTCATGTTCCGAGCCGTCATAAAGTTTGAATCGGACTGTAGAGGGGTTTACTGCCCAGAGTACGTTATATTGAAATAGTTTTACATCACGCCTGTATTCGCGGGCAGAAGTGAATAGTACACCGACATTTCAGTCACATATTATGGCGATGTTTAATTTATAAAATTATAATCACCTGTTCTTGGTATTGCTCCGGCGTCAAGGCGGTGAGACTTTCCCCTCGGTGGAGGCATACATGTGCCACTTTAATTACATATTCTAATTTCCTTGGCTGTTCCTCAACCTGAAAAATATTAATGCAAATTGATTACCTACATACGAATGTAAATGTTACTTGTGTTAAGTACTATTCGACATTATTCTAAGTTAAAAAAATATTATCACTCAAAAATTTAAGTAAAGTAGATTAAAATATTGAGAACCAGGTTCTTTTTAATTAAAAGTAAAAAAAAAAATACATTTCACAAAACATTATGAACGGAAATTGAGCGCGAAGTGCGTATTTGGAGGTAGGTCTTATTTACTGTTTGACGAAATCATTTATTTTACAGAATATGGTACATTTATATGGTCTTAAGAGTGCCTTGGTTTGAATAAATACATAAAGCCGAAATTCTAATTTAAAGTCACCTTAAAGATGTTTTCCATTTGACAATGAGGTTAATTTGATAACCTCAATGTTCATCGTTGATTTTTCGATTACAATTTAAAAATGTTATTCAAACAATAATGTTAGGAAAAAGTTGGTGAGATATAAAGTTAGAACCTTCTAAGTACAGATAAATGTGTTAAATAATTTAACCAGAGCAGGGTTTGTTTACACTTTCATTTGTTACTTTTGGAACAGACTATAGACCCAATTATTTTTGTGTTAGGGGTATTCATACCTCCCGGCCACCGTAGGCTTGCGGACAGCGAGCAATGGGTAGCTCGCCGTCCGATAAGGACCAGGGGGCCTACTCTCAAAGTACATCCAGGTATAAGTATGCGGGCAAAAACGAGTCTGTATTTGTCCTTCCCTTAACTGTAGAAAACAAAATCATACTTCCTCACAGCACTAGCCTAAGAAAATAGTTGAATTTGCCTGCATACTTATCTATTTTGTCGACTGTACAAAACAAATCGTCCTTCCTCAACAGTGAAATTAATGTCTCTGTATCATGGGACTTTATTCAAACTATTCGTGTCAACTGATAAACATTAGATAAAATGTAGAAATAGGTCGTTTTCGTAGACGCCGTCTACCGAATCAAGGCCGTCTACGTCTGTGACAGTGATTAATTTTACTAAACAAAGCAGGCATCTATTTGGATGCCTACGTTTTTTGCAATTAACTTTTTTTTACACCTTTGAAGTTTTTTCATTTTCTCTCAAGAGGCGTTCGATTAATGACGAAATTGACATCTACACATATAGCTTTTCTACTTTTAATTTATGTAGGTATTGTCTAACTACTTTTCTACTTACTTTTTTTTCTCTTCTTTTTGGATCAATAAACTTATTATTATTATTTATGTTTACGTATCTCGGGACCATGGAGTCCCGGTCCTTTGGAAGGCGTACGAGGGGCCGAAGCCAACTTGCAGAAGCCTCTTAGACAATTTTAAATGGAATGAGGCACCAACCGACGATTATCCCTGTATGCTCTATGCAAGTGCACCCAAGGACAAGCCCCGGTTGGTGCAGGACTATTGCAGAACATGGGAACAAAACATATTGAGCTATGGGTTTGGGTGGCTATAGTGTATTCGTTACCTAGAACTATGGAAGGACTATAGCCCCTGGCTGATCAATGTTTTATTATACACGGAAAAAATGGCAGGGGGTGACTTGCACACTCAATAATAGGCCCCCGGAAACTGTCGCTAGCACTTAGTGACGTAGCGACAAGGGAGCAACCTATCCTGAGGTGCTTGAGGAGTGGAGAGGTATCCCACGACTATCAGGACAATCCCAGAGCCCGGAAGATGGTCAAGATCCCTACCAGCACTTACTGGAATACTTCCTTCCTCCGAGCACATTTGCTCTTGCGAACCTCCACTCAAGCCAGCCAATACAGGCAAAAAAGAGGTGGGAGCTCTGTTCCTCGTCATTTTTCACTCCAGCCGGCCAATAAAGGCAAGCCAGAGATGGGAAACAAGACTTCTCCGGGGAGGTAGAGTCCGTGGGGTCGCTACTGCCCAACAGCTCGCCACATGCTGCCCTGCGGGTTTCTGTATCCCTCTTGGTCTGGCTCCTCGCCGTAGACCTGTTCCAGCAAAGTAAACTCTACCGGCACAGACCTAGAGTTCCGAGCGCGCAAGCCCTACCACGAAGTCAACGTAGAGATACGGCGATTTTTATTATTACGTACTACCTTACTCCGCGCTGTGTTTTGATAAGTTTTGCCTCAATTGATATACATGTTCGCTTACTCAACAACAAACCCACATTGTTTGCAGGGCCCTGACAGGGTCAATGTACAAAAACCGACAATTAATCTGTAAAATTTGTGATGTGCACGACAGCAAATAAATAAGTGTCCGGGCAGACGGATGCAGTTTGTTGTTATTTATAAACGTAAAGGTACATGCTCCTCTTGAGATCTTACGAGCGGGAGAAAAGGGGCCAGCATTTGGGTATTCTAACCAACGAATTTGTATACGTTTCATATCCAGTTTCAGAAATAGTTTGCTTGCGTGAGACACATTTTTTGCCGGTCTGGTTAATTTTGGCACGGTTACTTCTTTAATCTCTATGAAAAGTACTCGGGAAGTCGTTACCTGTGATTATTAAAAGAACTGGATATACTTCGAATTGAAATTCCTGTTTCTCAATAGAAAAGGTTGAATAATTAAAAGTTACATTATTCTGTGATTTCGGAAATCAGTCAATTCATAAGTAGGTACTTTAATGTATTGTACAGTCGCCAGCACATCAGGTTATACGAAACTGTCAAATTTCTCCAAACGATTTTAAACATTAAAATGTTGATGGTTAAGTTCAAAATCGAATAGGAAACTTTGACAGTTTGTGGAACTTGACCTGCTGCTGTGTGTACAGCCAACAAAAGAGCGAAGTAACCAGGCAGTTACTACAACTTCTCATAAACTTTAGGTGTGTTTAGCAGTCGAGGAATGTGCCGACGTGATGTAGTGCAAAGATGTTTAATTTTTTTGGCTGGTTATCCATCTGTTTCGTTGACTGTAGACAAGTCGAAACATCAAGTTATACAATTTCCAGTATTAAGCTGTTCTCGCATATTGATTAGGCTTTCTGTACGAGGAACTTATGATACGTGGCCAAAAAAAATCAGAACTAACGGCGCGGCGCCATCTTATTTTTCAATATATTTCGAAAGTGTTTATCAACAGGCGCCTCCTTGTCAACGCCATTAGATCGAGAAAAGATCCTTGAAGCAAATTTAATTTGAGACAAGATATGTAGGAGCGGCTTTGCACTGCATCCGATCCGAATCCGAGAAATTTCGGTCCGAAGTAGCCATAGTACTATTTGTATGAGGGGTTGCGCATTAGATCCGAACAATGTCCGTCCGAATTTAGAACATTCTCAATTCGGATTGAACTTGGATCTTGAATTCGTATTCGTATCGGATGTAGTGCAGAACAGCTCGATGTTTCTTACAGTACAAATTAACATTATTTCACGTACCTTTGCGGCGAGGAACAGCGCGGCAGAGGCGATAGCGTTCCTGTGGAACTGTGTGAACGAGTGGAAGGCGTAAAACCTGTGCATATACACGATCGCCGTGTTGATACATAGTTGAGAGCTGTGGGGGGACTGGTTAAGGAAATATTTGTCAAAATTCTGCTGAAAATATGCACAAAAATAAAAAATTAAGTCGAGCCATGTGATTCAATTATCATATTTACAATTGGTCTCATTAATAATTATAATAAGCGTTTATTTCAGGCATTAAAAAAACGACCCACAAAATAAAACAAACATAATATTTTAAAAAAAAGAGACAGACAACACAATAACTCCCCACCCAATTTACACCAAGAGCTAAAATAAATGCACCACGTTAATTGGTACACTCAAATAGCAGCCAATATATTCTGTAAAAAAATCACAGGCGAGGTGTCAATAACTCCCTAGCATCAGGTGGCATGAGAGTTCACTAAACCTAAGTTTTCACAATAGACCGTCTGGTTAATATTAGGCGAAAAGTGAAGTGTGCCATGTCCACGTACGAGTTGTAAACACTGTCATCGTGGGCTTTTCTTGTATGGCATAACCGAAACGGGGAAAAGGTTGACGAATTGCAATGCGCGTTCATCAATTATTCTTCTCTATATGAGAAGGGGTCTTGCCCTGCAGTGTGATAATTACATGCTTAATTCTCTATCTAATAATAGATTGTAGAATCGAGTTCTTCTAACGTAACAGACAGCCAAGCTGCTGGGGAGTTTCTTGCAACACTTCTTCTTCGCAGCTAATGCACTAGGAAGTGGTGAAGGGCGGGAGTTTTTGAGAGACTGTCTTGTTTTTTTACGTGCAAAGAGTGCTGATTCTCCGCCTAATTTGCACAAATGATCATTGAGTTTGATTTGTAGTTTAGCAAGCAGACTGACAATCAGCACAGACAAGGGGTTTGTAAAACGAAACGTCTCATGTGCCTTCACTGGCACCTTTCAAACCGGAACCCAGAAATGCCGCTTGGCGACACAAATTGGTAAGATGTTAAGACTGACCCTCGACGAGCCCTTTCACATATCTGCATAGTTTGCATTTTGGGTACACAGGAAAAATTAACAGGAAACTGCCGCCATTGCGGTTACAGATTTCGCAGAACGGTTAAACGGTCCTTGGAATTTGGACTCGATTATGTATCGGGGCAAAACCGGTACTTAAACTCGGGAACACATTCGTGAAACGATACGCGAATTTCGCGCTCTCATTGGCCTCATTTCAACTCACCGAGGCTTTGAAACAATGAAATATGAATCAGCCAATGAACACGCGTCGGGTCACGCAAATGACAGTTAGCTTTTATGATTTACGGATAGATGTCGCTATAGTTATAGTTATAGTAGGTACTAAGCCGTGTATTGTGACGGCGACAATAAAATCGAAGTTATAAAATTCTTGTGTATGGAATGTTTGTAATTAGCATGAAATTCAAGGTCACTGATTGGTAATAAAATTCTTTACTTCATTGATACGTGTTAACAATGCAGCTGGAGTGTAGTTTACGATTTTATAGTAAATTTTATTACTAAAATTTGTTTGGTTTCCAGTTCGAAAATTGTGTGCCTGATTGGGTCTTTTGGAGTAAACTTGACTGCCTAGGGATTTTTATTGGTTTCTTTCATTAGGAAATTCTCAGTTGCAGCCCAAAGTCATGATATGTGCCCTGTAAAGGCGCCCCCCACCATGAAAGGTGGGTGTACACATTCACGTACCTAGCTAGTACAGAGGTGTGTTAGTCAAATTATTTTTTGCGGTAACATTCTATCATTCACCAACGAAAACTCACGTGACTATTATTTCTCAATCACTACAACTAGACTAATCAAACGATATTATCGCTTGTACAGACGCGACGCGACACAGAACGAATGTCAAGGCAAAGAAAGGCAAAGAGAAGCTAACCTCTGTGCTAAAAAGACAATGACCTTATTATCATGTTTAAAACCGTTTAAAAAAACGCGGGAGATGGAAAAACACGTTGCCACTGCGTTTATGCGTCATAAATGCATTTACCTAGGTAGATTATTTAACAACATAACATGTGAAATACTGGTACTTATTCAGCTGCATCCGGTTAGACTGGAAGACGACTGCAACATAGTTGGGACAAGGGTAGGCAGATGATGATTATAACATCACGTCTGAATTCCCCTCGAGGCAAAGTAGAAGTGATGGCACCCAAATTTCTTCAGGTATTTAGAAGGCGAGTCTATTGCCAACAATTGAGCATAAATTCAAGCTGCTACTGAGAAATTCCTGATAGAGAACACCCAATAGGACCTGGAGATCCGAAACCAGGAACCCATTCTTAGCAGTTGCGCGTGCCACGCCACATGCAGTTACTGCCGCTTAAGTTGACGAATAATCTCAGCAGACGTGTTCTATCATTTTTTATTGGCAACCAACGACGTGGTTAAAATCTAGTATCCTGTATTTAAATGTTTACAACCCACTTCACCTTTAAAAAGCTTACGTCAATCAAACACGCTGGCATTTTTTCTAGGCCTCTACAAAACCGTCTAAGGAACACTCTAGAAAATGGACTATTGTAGGTACAGTTAGGTGATGGGAGATAACTTTCACTAAGCGAAAGTTAAACTAAACCGTGTAACGGACTTTCTAAAATGGGGTACAGTTAGGCTATTTGTTATGGGGTGGTCTATGGTACAGTGAGCTTCAAGCTTTTTGTCGTTTCTGAAATGGGCTACTCGCTGCGCAGTACCCTACCCCTCACCCCCGCGGTCACATAAATTAGTGCGCAGGTAATCGCCTCGTGATCAGAGCTGCCATAAAGTTTACATCTGGCTGCTAACTATTGTATGTAGATACGTCAATTTTCAGGAAGTTCCTGGAATAGCTGTTCGTCTTTGAAAGATCCGGGAGTCAAATTATGGATTTTTACTTATGACTATAATAGTATGTAAATAGTTAATTTATTTAAATTCCTCTTTGTATACTTTAAGCATCATGTGGAAATCTTTTGCTGGCTTAAGGGCATATCAAATCAATCAGGACTCCTTCCAGTAAAAACGAAACAAAAGCCTGCCTCTAGTATCTCACCTTCTAGGAAATAAAGGCATGACGCCTTTGATCAAGGAAACAACCACAGTTGCTCATAATTTTACATAATACCTGCGGATAAATTGATTAATGGCTACAGATAACTTTATTTCTAAGGGCGTTAGCAGACTTGCTACTTTAGCAATAGCGATCGTCGATTTCGCGACTTTCATTAACGCGTTTTGGTAACTGTCTGCGATCGGTCGCGAAAGCAAAATCGTGTTCGAGCGATTGCTTCGATGCTGTAGGTATCGTGTTTTGGCGACTTCCTGCGTTGAGAGTTTATAAATTGCTGCGAATGGCTTTCGAATATGTGCGCGGAGTAATGAGTTCAGCCACACACGAAGGGTTCCGTACCACCGTAAAATATTTAGCGAAAAACGCGGAATAAAACACCGTTTCTTGTATCTCCCTTTAATGTATAACTTTATGTATTTTATTTTTATTATTCAATTTCCATTCAATTTATTTATTTAGCGAAAAGAAGAAATACAATACAATCATGTTACGTTATTAGGATATTATTTGTTGTTATATATAGTGGCCATAGTAGTACACATTGAACCGTTCAAGTGTCTACCTATTACGGTTCAAAAGATACAGGCCAGTAACAGACGCTACGGAGAGCGGAGCCTTAGTAATAAGGTCCCGTGGGCACCCTTTGGGTACGGAATCCTAAAAACAGACTAAATAGCTGTTGTTAAAAGTAGCAGGTCTGCTAAGGTCCTAGCTTCCTAAGCAACGGTGAACTAACCATAAGATATTAATAATTACAACAAGGAAATCCGCGATACAACAGCAGTAAGCAGCCATTCAATTTATAAATTATTGCACTATTTCAAAGTATGACTCAGACATTTTTCCCGTAAGCGTTTGTCGCACTAAGCCGAAGCAAATAAAAATACCTATAACGAATTTATCTTGGTGAATCATACCAACTTGTATGTATGTTTGTATGCACAGTTGAATCATAATAATGCCATATTAATTTTGTTGTATTATTGTTAATAGTTCGATATCTGTTTGTTATGCGAAAATAGCGGTGTTTACGTCAAGAAATGTATCTATTTTGATGCGAAAATGTTATGAAGTGATAAGGATTTTGTTCTTCTTCAAGTCTTGTGACAATTTCGAATTCTGTCTTATACAGTCTACCGCGCATAAGTGGAAACACTTGCACTATGAAAGTTGCCCTTTTGCCCTTATGACACACAGTGAGCTGAAAATCGACTTTCATACACAACACCTAATACTTTTTTCTCAAATGCTCACTTTTATGACTTGAAAATGTTTTGGAAGACTAAATAAATGCCTAAAAATATCAATATTATGGAATAGCATTGCAAACAACAACGCACACAGAATATTTTCTTTAAAAATTACTATGGAACTGGCATGAACGTCTTATATCTCCGCTATGAAATGATTGGCCCTAAGTCTTTTGCAGGTGATTATAGATATTGACAAAAAAAAGAAAAAAAAAATAGAAAATTGGAGCAAAAAATAACTAAATAAAAAAAACCTATTCCGAATCACTATCATCTGAGTCTAACTCAGAGTAGGAGTCTAACTAAGAGACGTCTCTAAACTCGATTTCAGGTTATTGAAGTTTTAACACTGTCAGTGTTTCCTCAAATAAAGTTTTCTTTCTTTTTGCATCCAAAATGGGTCTTGTTGATGAAACAAGTGCTAAAATGCTTGTTCCGGGCTTTCGATGCCTCTTCCGAAAGATTCCCAATTGGGACAATATTCATTCATATCAATTAATCTTCTTCAGATAAACTACATCTAAATCGAGATAACAGTTTCAAATAAAAGCTGATAATCGTACATTTCGGCTGAATGAACCTTTTAAAATAACGAACAAATCCAGATTTGTTAAGATGCTTTACATGTTTATGGTGATGTTATTGCTGTTTGTATGTACTTTATGAATTTATTTTATTTTGAGTTCTCCTATTTATTGCAACGATGTTAATTTAAGTAGTGTGATCATTAAACTAATTTACTTACTACCCTCATTAGCTAATTAATAGAATAGGTATTAATAACAATATTACTTAAACTCATAAAATAATGACTATAATTAGGATAAAGGGATCGTTAGATGTTTAGGTCTTTGGACTTTTTTTTATCCTGTGGCGTGTTTATACAATGTAGTGTTCAGTGCATCGTTTAAGTAGTCCGTGTAGATGTTTTAATTGAAGGATTAATGACCTGAAAAATAATTAGGGCCAATCATTCCATAGCGAGCGGAGATATATATGACTTTTTCATGCCAGCTTCAAAGTAAATTTTAGAGAAAAAATTATGTGTGCATTTTTTACAATGCTATTCCATAATGTTGATATTTTTAGGAATATATTCCAAAACATTTTCAAGTCATGAAAGTGGACATTTGGGAAAAAAGTATTATATGTCGATGAAATTCGATTTTCAGCCCACTGTGCGACATACAGGCGTTGTCAGTGTCAGTGTGTTACCACTGATGTGCGGGAGACTACAGTAAGCCGCAAATCAGTGGAAATGTTTGACCTAGAGCTGTCCTAACGTAGTACGGAGTTTCAATAGAATGAGAGATCAGCTTATACTGGATGGCTAATTAAAGTAATTTTTTCTGTAGGTACGTAGTCGAAGACAGTGAAGAAGTGCAACAAAAGAGCTTCCACGTATTTCGTAAACGTTCGTAGGGCGCGCCCTGCACCCTAATTGCATAACACACTATAAATCAGAATCAGAGTCATTATGAAGAATATTGCTAATCCGTTGCTTCATACGTTTGAAAAATTTGTCTGCTCAATAACGTAAATAACGCAATGAATGTTGTTCAACTGTCAAAGTGAAAGCCATTCCCACTGTTAGTGTGTTATGCAATTACACCGCTGGGCAGTTAGCTGGGCTATCTGACTGGTGACTGGCTAAACTTTTTCCAATGCCTATAAGCAGGAGGTTCTCAGTTCGTCAGAATATTTTTTTTTGTATGTTCCCCGATTATTCGAAGACGGCTGGGCCGATTTGGAAAATACTTTTTTCGTTTGAAATAGTATACTTCCCAGGTGGTCCCATTGTCACCGGGTCAGGATCTGATGACGGAATCCTGGAGAAATCGAGTGAACTCTTCAAATATAAACTCTATAAATATTATAGGCACATCATTCCGATTTGGGTATTTTTTTGTTGTGGCAACAACTAAAGTGAAAACACTACAAAGTGAAAAATAATTTTAATTTCGGAAGTCTGCGGCAAAAACCAAAGACACCGCCTTCCGAAATTAAAACTATTTTTCAAATTGTAAGTACCTAGTGTTTCTTTGGAACACATTTGTTAAGCCCAATGCTTTGATATAAGTAATCAGACTTATTATTGTGAAATAAATCAACTAACTTGCAGCATAATTACTAAAGTTGCGTAACACGGACGTGCAATTACAGTAAGTAGCTACAATTATGACTTGTCAACCTACTTACAACGCAACAACATCAATCTATTTTCGTATAAACAGTGAAAACGTGCCGAACGCAAAACCTCATGTCACTCAGGTTGGCTGGACAAATCTTCAAAATAGCTTGCATTTAACTAGGTCAATAGGTCACTTTATGTGACGGCTAAACACCCTTATTTCAGAATTTGTGACGCTACAGAATCTTAGATAATCGATCGAAAACGTGTCCAGCCATCTTGAAAAACCACTTTTCGCTGGTCTCTCAATCTCGGTAACGGAAGTGATTTTGACGACTTTTTGCATATCAACGGGCGTCACATAAATTTGTGACGGGCACCGAGCTAAAAGTTTTGTGATAAGTACAGTGGTTTAGTAGAAAAATGCAAAAATCTGTGTCCAGCCATCTTGAATTTACGTATAAAACTTATGGCTGGCACTTCCGAATCTCAATAACGGGAGCGTTTTAGAATATGGTTCCTTTACTAACATTTAGTGACGCAATTTGTGACAGTAATAACGTTTGATTTATGGCGTCACATGTAAGGGTTTACGAGAAATCAATAAAAACTTAATGTCCAGCCAACCTGAGTTCAAGATGGCTGGACACATGTATCTCCACTGCCTGATGATCTACGACCTTCGAAATGTGTTCAAAATTTTGTGACGGGGACGATAATGATAACCTGAAATTGTGACGGAGAAAATTTGCGTAGTTTCAAAGATATTGACCATTTAAATTTTCCCATACAAACATCCATTAATATTGTGAGGTGACCATAATTTTACATAAATAAAGGATTTCTTTTTAATCGATTTATTGGCCGGTAGCATCCACGCCTGCTTTGTATTTGATTTCCCCGTGGGAATAAAAGGTTTTCCTGCAGTGAAAAGAGTAAGTATGTGTTAATTCAAAATAATAATTGACACACAGCGCTGCAAGAGAGAGCCCACTTGTATTTCGCGTTTAGTTCATTATCTTATGTAACTGAAAATGAGAACTAAACTCGACAGCCGGCAGTGTATGTACTTTTCAAAGTGTTATCACTAATCAGAGTACTAGTAACTATTAATTAATCTGCGGTAAGACAACCTAAATACGAGTTAAGATTCGACCAGTTGTCCTAGTAGTACCAACTTTAAGCAATAGATGGCGACACCGACATCAGCTATCATGGCAGTATAGTTTGTCCTCCGACGTTTTCGTGGTAGCCCGCGAAATTCAATTTTTCTTGAGTTTTTTGCAGTTATTTTTTTCGTCCGCGGAAACAAATAACTTATAGAAATGTTTGATGATTCTTATGGTTATAATTATGTAAATAGGTACATACTTGTTATTGTCGCGAATCATATTTTGATTTCTTTTAACGAACGAACGCAAGAAAAATTGAAATTCGCGGGCTACCACGAAGGAATCACATTAAATACATTTTTTACGCAATTTGTAGATTTCAAATTTTGAAATCGATATTGTTTATTTAATTATTATTCTGATAATTAAACAAACAATACCTAGCTGCAACTTCATAACATTCAATCACTACTGACTCATTTCTATGAATTAGAGCAGCATGAGCGATTTTAGTGCTCATGAGTGCGATTCGGAACGCGGCCATGATGATGAGATTTGCTTTGTGTGTAATCTGTGTGTGACTTATTTGTAACTGATCGTTACAATTACAAACTTTCAGTTATTTACTTCGTACAACTATTGTACTTTGTTGTGTTTTCATACAACTATTGTTTTGTGTTTTGTTTAAAAACCAATGTGTCCTTGGTAAGTAACGTGAATTTCAATGTTTTTTTTTGCGAAAGTTGTTAGTTTTTACGATTTGTGTCGTCAGTCGGATGTATGCGCCCTGTTTTATTTATTTAAGTATTAGGTACACGGGGTACACCGGCAGAACATTTTATATCGAACGTTGATTAAAAACTTATTCTAAAGAGTAAAGACATGTGTTCCATTTGGGGTGACACAATAGGTACCTGGAGTTGATCCATAAAACATAAGTACCTACATAAATTAGGTTTTGTTTTTTACTTTTAAGGGAATCTGACGGTATTTCTCCGTAGCTTCGTCGCTTTGACGCCTCACGCCACTGACTGGGGGTCGGTCGTCGCCGGGGCCGGTGGACTGTCATTGGACGTAATGGGAGCTCCACACTTTCATGCGCGGCGCGACATCCATCCATAATAATAATTAGGCGTGACAGCTGAAGACGCTGATTGGGAACGCCTCTATAACAGGCCAACCAACTCCATTGAAACCGTTTGATGATGCTACTGCTCGCGCCGAAGACGTTGCTGCCCGTCACTCTGCTCCACGCTGTCGTAGGTACCTACCATAATACAGGTTAGCCGGGCGAATAGTTTGCGTTAACCTTGGAGGTAAAAATCGTTCTACAATGGCAACTATTTCCAAATATTTTCTTTGGTTACTCTTTGTTATTTGCATTTGCAAAGCATCTGGTGTTAAAATTAGAGGACGTAAATTAAAACTTACATTACAAGAACAAAGAGAAGTATTTTTGAAATATAAGGATAAGATTTCTCAACTGTCTTCGAAATACGACAAAAATGTTTTTACAGATATTGCAAAAGACTTAAATAACAAAATGTCACCAAAAGCATTACATCTTTCTTTTTTGCGAAATTTTCCTGAATTGTGCCATAAAAAAAATATTACTGTCGAGTACAATGTAAAAAAGGACACAGAACCCAATTTTTTTGGCCCAGAAAACCTTCAAAGTAAATCCCCTAGCTTAAATACCACTTCCTCAGAATACAATTTAGAAGTTGAAGAACAACATTGCGAAAAAATTTCTTTTCATGTAGACATACACACTTGGTCAAAAATTCAACCCATATTATCATATAGGAAAAAGAACAGATGTGATTTAGGTTACAGAAAAGTTTGGAGGCTACCTAAATACAAGTGGACGCAACTTATGCGCCAAAAAATATACATGTCAAAAAAAATTCCATGTCGTCTGGTTTTTAAAAATTATAAATTAATAAATAATAAAATTATTAGCATTGTAGGAATTTGTACACAGTGCAAAGCCAAAATAGTATTAGAACCTTCTGAACTAACAGATAAACTAATTCACTTCAATTGTAAGTTATTTGGATATGATGAGAAATTCATTCATGATGTTACAAATAAAATCAAATTAACACCTTATGAAAGGAGAAAGATATCTCGCCACATAATTTCTCAGTCGGCGACATTTGTGCATAAAAAAATTGCAACCAAATTTATGAATTTTGGCGCAATATGTCCAAGTTTTATACCAAATCTTCACACCTTACAACAAATAAAACATGAAACAAATAAAGCATCCTGGTTTCATGAAAACCAAATTTTGTCACTTAGCCAAATGTCTTTTACAAATCCATACTCAACCATTATTAAAGATATGCATTTATATCCGCACTTTCATATTTATTACTGGACTCCAGAACAGACAGAGTATTATAAAGCTTATAGTGATAAGTGTTCAAGCATCACGCTAACGGTTGATGCAACTGGTAGTATTTTTGTTCCTGTGACGCTACCTGACAAAAAGAAATTCACAAAAACATTGTATTTGTATGTTGTATTATTAACAGCAAATAGTAATTATAAAAGCGTTCCCGTAGGACAGATGATTACTGATAGTCATAGTTTACAATCTATAGCCAATTGGTTAAGCCATTGGAAACAGTTCAATTTTAGGCCACCAACGGAAGTAATAATAGATGACTCAGCAGCTTTAATCAGAGCAACAGTGAAGGTGTTTACTCATTATGAAAGTACTAAAGATTACATAAATGCTTGTTATAATTTGTTGCTAAGTCCCTGTGATCATCGTAATGCACCTAATGTACATATTCGATTAGATACGAGTCATTTTGTCAAAACGATTTATAATTACTTCAAAGATATTGACGTAAGAATAAAAACATTTTATATTCGAGCTATTTTGTTTTTAAAGTCGTGTGATAACTTCATAGTAATAAAAGAAATAATTGTGAACCTAATTAAGGTTTGTCTTATTGAGACATATACGAAGGATGATTTAAGTACAGGCGTCTTTGAAATGACGAAACACAAACTTGACAAACTTTTTGCTAATACTTTAATTGATGACCCAGCAGAGGATACAATTTCTCTTTTTAATGACAACGATGAGATTAGTGACGACAATATATTTTTACATTGGTTCAATGAACAGGTGAGTAAAGAAAAAGAAAATGTCGCTAAATGTGAACCCGGTAATGTAGATAACTATTTGTACTTTCCCATGTTTATAGCCCTACTCAAAAGACTTTTGAATAAATTGCCACTGTGGTCAAACATAATGTGTCCTATTTTTAAAAATGAGAATAAAGCTCCGTCTTCTTCTGCTGCGGAAGATTATTTTAAGACCTTAAAAAAATTAATATTTCGAACTAAATTAACTCGACACCGACTAGATAATTTTATTATGACTCATACAGAATTTTTAGATGGGGAACTTAAATTAGCAATGAGTAATTTAATATTGGACGCAAATAAAACTAACAAAAATATCTCAAGAAAACGTAAACGAAATGTGAACAAAATAAGATATAAAAAGAAAAACAAACTACTTTTATCAGAAAAGCAACGGCTTTCTTTTGTTTCCGACTCGGTCTTATCAGATATACCATCTCACACAGAGAACTGGAAAGGAGAGGCACGCGGTGAAGAGAAAACCAATACGTACAGCAATATAATATATTTACAAAATGGTAATTTTAACACAGATAATAACCTATCGAATACTTGTGCTTTAGACTCATGTTGTTTTTTAATAGCTCACGGTTACAATACTGACACCAATATTAGACAAATAATAGATGCCGAGGCTAGGGACGCGACTGTGATAACTTACATCAAAACCTTAACAAGTGGCAATAATAAGGAAGCTGAGCAGTTAAGAACCCTTTTATGTACTAAATACTTTACTCTTGACGATAAGAATAACCGAAACTGTGCGTGCAATGCAACTTTTATATTTGAAAAAATTTTTAATATATTTTTACATAGTGCTATTTTCGAAAAAATATGTTCAGATTGCTCTTTACGTATTTCCAGAGAAGTGATATTTATACCAGTGCATTTAGAAATGCTAAACATGTTTGGAATAGATAGTTTAGAAGAATCACTCCTAATAGATAAATCTACATCGGGTTGTCAAGGAAAAATAACAATGGGCTGTAATGGAAAAATTACAATGAGCTATGAACTCGGGACAGTAATAACATTCGACCTCAATGGTCTCAATAAAGTCTTTCTCACCGCGGTTCCACAAACTTTGATAATTAAAACTTCTGTTTTTAAAGTTCTGGGCGCCATTGAGTTCATAGAAGGAGCAACATTAGGACATTATAAATGTCATTTCTACTCCAATGGGTGGTTTTGTTATGATGACAATGATAAAAGAATTAGAAAAAGTTTAAATCAAACTATTTTTGTTCATTGTTTGACTTACATAAAACACGACGATAACATTTTACTAACTTAAATAAAAAAAAATTGTGTTATACAATACAACAGCGTAACATAAACACAAAATGACTGGAATAAAATCTAAAAAAAAGTTTTTTCATACAAATTGACTCGGCCAGCGGATTAGTTTGTATGAAAACTCAATTGATGTTTGCAAATTTCTTATATATATTTCAGCAAATTTCTTAAAATAAAGTTGCATTGTTTGAGCGAGCAACCGAGAGGTTTTACGTTATATAAATAACATGTTGTAGGTTCATGTTACGCTGGAATATGTTCCTTATTTTTTTAAATCGAGTAAGTGTTTTTATACTGTATGTTGTTTTTAATGAGAATCTATTTAGAAATAAGACTTTCTTTATATAACTCACCTAGCTAACTAGGTAGTACGTACTAAAACCAAATGTGATTGTATCTTGTCAAATGAATCAATAAAGAATACTTTACCAAATACTTAATCAAAAAATGAAGACTGATGCTGTGATTGATTTTGTGTAATAATTCTCTTTTATAAATAGGTATTGAAGAAAATTTTAGTATATTCAGCTATTTATATGATTAAAATGACGACCACCAACTTCATTTGCGCTTCAAACACTTAGGCTGCAAACTGGACGACTGCGGGCGCGGGCGCGGCGGCGGGCGATCACGCGTGTAAATGCCCCCCTAGCCAAGTTGCAAACGATAAACGTGAACGCTTAGTAATCTCCAATAGATTTTCAACTTTATACCTAAGAGCATATAGTTGAAAATCTATTAGACTACTGAGCGTTAGCGACCGGAACGAACGAAAACGCTATGTAATCTTCAATAGATTTTCAACTTTATATCCAACAACATAAAGTTGAAAATCTATTAAAGACTACTGAGAGTTTACGTTTATCGTTTGTGACTTGGCTAGGGTTCTCGGTTTCGCTCAGTTTGTCGCGGTGAAGAGATGTACCAAATGTACGAACGGGCCAGTTTACGCGCGTCGCCGCCCGCCGCCGCGCCCGCGCCCGCCGTCGTCCGGTACGCGGCCTTAGGACGGCGGTAAAACAACGTTGTGGTACAAGGCGGGGATTACGGAAGTGCAAATGCGAGTTGATCATCGTCATTTTCGCCATTTGAAACGCTGTATAAGTACAAATAAATAAATGTGATTTTATTTACAGCAAACATTATTTTTTCATTTAAATACCTTAATTTAATAGCATTAGTTTAGTTCTCCTGACATAATATATACCTACTAAAACGAATAGATATCTGCACGTAAATAATCAATAACATTTAAAAATTACAACCCCCCCCCCCCCTCTTCCTCACTTCTACATTTTTGTCTTCTATTGATTTAAATATCTACAGTTGTTCGTATTAGTATCACCAATACACGGATTTTCGTCCATTAAAGAAAACACCTTAAAATATACTTGTCCTACATAAAACCTACAATATTGGTTACCCTACTGCAGTGTTTGTATGGGAAAATTTAAATGGTCAATATCTTTGAAACTACGCAAAGTTTCTCCGTCACAATTTCAGGTTATCATTATCGTCCCCGTCACAAAATTTTGAACACATTTCGAAAGTCGTAGATCATCAGGCAGTGGAGATACATGTGTCCAGCCATCTTGAACTCAGGTTGGCTGGACATTAAGTTTTTATTGATTTCTCGTAAACCCTTACATGTGACGCCATAAATCAAACGTTATTACTGTCACAAATTGCGTCACTAAATGTTAGTAAAGGAACCATATTCTAAAACGCTCCCGTTATTGAGATTCGGAAGTGCCAGCCATAAGTTTTATACGTAAATTCAAGATGGCTGGACACAGATTTTTGCATTTTTCTACTAAACCACTGTACTTATCACAAAACTTTTAGCTCGGTGCCCGTCACAAATTTATGTGACGCCCGTTGATATGCAAAAAGTCGTCAAAATCACTTCCGTTACCGAGATTGAGAGACCAGCGAAAAGTGGTTTTTCAAGATGGCTGGACACGTTTTCGATCGATTATCTAAGATTCTGTAGCGTCACAAATTCTGAAATAAGGGTGTTTAGCCGTCACATAAAGTGACCTATTGACCTAGTTAAATGCAAGCTATTTTGAAGATTTGTCCAGCCAACCTGAGTGACATAAAACCTCCCCTTTAATAAGCAAGGTCGACTCAACTCGTGGCGCCCCCATGTGATCAATTCATAATAAAGGGGTCGCGTCGGTCGATGGAGGCCGAAATAATCGGACATCCCGAAACATACACGTGACTAAATGCGTCAACAATGATAACAAGTTTATAGGTAGTGTCTCTCAAAAGATGTATTTTTTTTAATCAAACATTGTTTTCAACATAACATCACGCGTGTTTCCGGAAAGGCAGAGCTACCCATAGTACACAAATATTTCGCCAGTTGTTTTAAGTCCCACGCACAATTCCCTCCCGGCTGCTACTGAGAGATTCCTGATGGAAAAACTCAATAACACTTTGCCCGATCTGGGGATCGAACCCAGGACCTCATGCTTAGTATTACCGTCTGCGAACATTAGACGGTTTATTCCAGAAATACTCACTAGTTAAATAAACTCAAGACAAGTGGCGATTTTATAATTAATTCTAAAATAATTAAATTGATTAACGTATTGTTTGTTTAATAATTTAGAAACAACAACACCTAGTGAGGATTGTTACTTATTTTTCCAAAAATCCCCACTAGGCTGAGTTTATTTAACTAGTAGGGATTTCTGGAAAAAAATCACAATCCCCACTGGTGGGGATTTGTCGGTGGGGATTTCGGGAATAAATCCATGAGACTAACGAGGCAGTCTCAGATTTTTCGTAAAGATAAATACATAATTGTTTTTCATTGGGCAGTAGGTGTGCTTGGGCCCAGTAGGTGATATATTTCAGGTAAAAATAAATAAGTTCTGTCAATCCGTTTTTCGCCTTTTACAACACCTATTACCTATCTAATGGCTGGAAGCCATGTTGGAACACACCAAGGAGGCACTCAACATGTAATTTACTAATACACCGAGCACGGAGACGCCCCGGCGGCTGCTGCTAGAGGCGACATTGTCAACACTTTCCATACTAACCAGGCGTGTCAAAGTTTTCTCGCTGTACGACACAAAAGACGTGAAGAAACTGACAGCTTTGAATGGCGTCCGTGACAGAAGACATTCGGCGCCACGAATTTTATTAGCACTGCCGTCTCCGTCTATAAAGCCTAGCTAGACGATGCCGGTGCGGCGATTTCGTGCCCTGGCTAACACACTCTTTAATCTATTAGAGGCCCTGGACACTAGGATAATGGAGCTCTTATGGCGAATGCAAGATGCAAGAGCAAGCCTCGGATAGGATATAAATATAAAAATATAAAATATGTTTATTCAGTCTCAAAAGTTACATGCTATACATGAGTTGAGACAGCCCCAGTAAGTAATTAAAAATACTTGTGTTGGGGTTGACTCGCTACTTCCCTTATTTAATACAGTATTGAGACTAAACTAGTTAGAAAATAATACAATATAAGACAAAACCCAGCCAAGAATCAAAGCTGGTGAAAATATAAAATGGTTATAGTTTCTATGAACTTATTCTAAGCATGCGTGATTGTGTGTGTGATTGTGTGTGTGAGTGTGTGTGTGCGTGTGAGTGAGTGTGTGCGTGTTTTTGAGTGTATAATTATGTATGTGTGTGTCAAGTCAGCAAATTCGTACTAGAATGTGCTCAGTTTCATCATACGTAAGAGTGTTTAGCCATTCAGTTATAACTTTCTTACATTCATACAAGACTTTAGGATGAAATTGTAGTTTAGCATTTATTTTGTTGTAAATATATGCAGATTGTGTTACGTACTGTCGTCTTGCAAAAATCGAACGAACCATTGCGGAGTGGGCCACAATATCACTCCGTCTTCTATCCCGGCTGGCAGAATCAAATGGAATAGATTTATGTAGATATAGGGTCACATTTAACAAATATAATTGTCTCACCGATAACAATCCACTTATTCTGTATAATTTAACTGTGGGGTATCTAAATGGTTTGAGGTACATCACTTTTATTAGAGACCGCTGGGCTCTTTCCAGCTCAAGGAATTTTGTCTTTATGGCACCTCCCCAGACTGGAATGCAGTATGTGATCACTGATTGAGCTAATGCAATATAAACATTATTGAGCATTACGGGAGACAACACATGGCGTAGTGTCTTGAAAATCCATATCAAATTCCTTACACGTGACATAATAGTATCAATATGTGAGTGCCATGACAGACATTCGTCAATAATTATGCCTAAGTATCTTGTAGAGGGAACTTTTTTTATAATTTGACAGTTACACTTTTGTATATAGCGTTCCGCACACTCATGTATCGCAATCTCAGAATCAGGACCTGGTTTAGATCTTTGACTCGGAGAAAAACAGATATAGTTTGTTTTTGAAATGTTAAGAGTCAGCAAATTAGCGTTTAACCAGTCCAGTATAACGGTGAGACCACGTTCAGCATTCAGGCGTACGGATTCCCAAGTTTATCCGTGGTAGACAACAGCTGTATCGTCCGCATAGGAGAAGATTTTCCCTCCGCTGCTCAACAGGTTACACAGTTCATTAATGTACACCAGGAACAGCGTTGGGCCTAGCACACTCCCCTGTGGCACACCAAAAATAACATTTTCTTCTTCACTGTGTAGGTTTCCTATTTTAACTTGTTGAGTCCTACCGCGGAGATAGCTGTCAAAAAGACATAGAGCTGTACCTCTTATACCTATCGCCTCAAGCCTCTGCACAAGGATGGGGACCGAGACTGTGTCAAAAGCTTTCTTTAAATCTAGGAATACTGTCATGCATTTGTATCCTTTGTCTACCCTATCTACAATTTCAGACGTCAGTGCTGTAATAGCGTGCTGTGTTGAGCGTCCTTGTCTAAATCCATATTGCGAGTCCGAAAGTATGCTGTATTTATTCAGGTAGCTAATAAGTCTTTTATTTAACAACTTTTCTATAATTTTTGAAATTGCAGGCAAGACGGATATGGGTCGGTAAGTGTTAACATCACTCGTGTCACCCCCCTTATGCACGGGCGTAATTATAGAACGCTTCAGTGCGTTCGGAAATATTCCCGACTCAAAACAAAGATTGGCCAGTTGACATATAAGGGGAACTACTAAATCCCTAGATAATTTTAGAAAACTTATAGGTATCTCGTCCCAACCAGATGCACTTCCCGAATCAAGAGCCATGAGTATGCAGTCGACTTCTGCTGGATCGGTCTCCATCAATACAAAAGAGGTGGTCTGTGACCGAGAATTGGAACTCATGATTAAACTAGATCGAATCCCAACCGGAGGCATTATTTATAGGTTGTCTTTTGACCATTCATACAGAAATAGGAGTTACTTTGTCGACTTATGCAGAAAATTTTAAGAACTAAGAAAACCCAAGATGTACACGAATGCCATCTGGGATTTACTTAGCTTTTCTTTTGACAGCACCTAGCTACGACGCGACGCTGACAGGAACTAGGGGGCCCCATGGGTCGCGGGGTCCTGGGCACCTGCCCAGAGAGGCCAATGGAAAAGACTGCCCTGCTAATACACGACTAGTACATAACTACTGACGCTGTACAAGACATAATTAGCTAGTTTATGACATGAAGCCATGCAAAAACTTCCATATGGAAGTTATTGTTGTCTTATAAATAAACAAAGTAACGTGATTGCATCTTAAACGCGTCATTGACTGTGACATTATGTAAAGTGCACTAGAACTAGTCACAGGTCACTGATCTTTTTATATTATCATCATTATTGTAAATGTATCAACTGATTTACGTAATACAAGATGTGTGAATACTTAATATTTTATTAGTTTCCTGTTAATCAATATCTTTAGTCAAATCCTTTTTTATTTTGTTTATTTATAGCCTTACTTCAAAGTAATAGTTGTAGCACAAAATGATAAATGATTTTATTTCTGTAAGTAGGTTTGTACAAACACTTTTACATGTCAATTTCAAACATTTAATATCAGTTCGGAGTCTCTGTGTGCCATTTTGCAAAGGTCTCCTCCAACCCATTCCAATTCTCTCTGTTACTTGCCTGTCTAGTCCATGTCTGTCCACCCGTTCTCACCTAGACATTCTGCAATCGCAAGGGTTTTCCTCTTGAAAAAATGGCGGGATGAGTTGGTGAGGATGGATGGAAAGACATGGACTAGTCAAATTCTGGGTCACTCAAGAGTATATTTTATATATTTTTTTTATACTTATACTATTTCACAAACTCCTGTCTTGTTGCCGTTATGATGAACATAAGGTTCAAATTGCAATAACAGGACTTTGTGAAATGTGGCAGCTAAAAGTAATAGTTAGGTACATCATCTGCCTAGCCTTTTCCCAACCATGTTATGTTAGGGTTGGCTTCCAGTCTAACCTGACAGAAGTCGCTAAAAATCGGTATTTTACATGGAGCGGCTATCTATCTGACCTCCACACTCAGTTACTGGATAATACAATACCTTTTGGTAAGAATGGTTGTAGAACAAATGTTATTCTCTGTTTATTAGAACAAGACAAATACTTGCCCCTTTTTTTGCAAGAAAATGTATAGAAATAAACAACAGGTTTCCTGCACTACTTTATTTTGTAACTTGTTATTCATTGCACAACATTGTGAAATAGAATGAGTACATAACCTTGCCCGGGTGTCACAAAAAGATAGGATGACTTTATTATGCATATTAATTCACTACCACTGTTTGAAGGTGGACTTCAGGCACATCTCATCAGGCAGTCTCTTTTTTATTATTTTTTTATTTGCAATGTGCGTTTTGTTTGTGCAGAATAAACTATTTTTCTTTCATTTCTTTCTTTCACATGCACATTACCTACAGACCAAAACTGCAACACCATATAGTTTGGTGATGAAGGAAAACATTGTGAGGAAATTGGCATGTCCTAGAATCAACATCTAACATCCACCAAACTGTGCTGGACCTGCATGGTGGAATATGGCCCACTCCCTCTCACCGAGGGGAGGCCTGTATCCCAACTACGGGAACATTATAGGCTGATTATGCTTAGTGTATAGTGATGTATATTGGAGTGCTAATAAAATAATAATGCATCCCTTGTTGGAATTATTCTTTTATAAGTCTGCATACTTGTATACTTAACTCAAAATTGCAGTTGTTTTTGTTATGTGACCCTTCGTGCCAAAGAGCGATAATTATGTAGTATTGGTTCTTTGACAACATACAACACCTTAGCATCATTTGGCATTGATGTCCTGTACCACATTGCTGTCTGGCTTATCTATATACCATGGCTAAGCTATTTTCAATCAGGTTGTGCTGATACAAAAGAGAAAATTGTCAACATAAGTAGGAGTTTCTAGCTTGTTCTTCTTCATAGGAACCTGCTACGCTTTGGAACGGGCAACTAGCTTCATCTTTCCGACTGACTGACTCCTTGACAATTTAAAAGGACCTGTAAGTGGTTTCGAGATTGAACAGATGATTGGCAAAATTTGTAAAACACAATATACCTAATATATTTACTAAAGAAAAGTATCATTACAAATAATAACACCGTTCATTTTGGCCTGATAAGCACCCTTTTTGTTAAATAAATAACATTACTCAAGATATATTGTACTTTTATCAAATTGGATCATCTCCTGATATAAGTTTAGAGGTTGTTTGATTGATTTGAGATATACCTGCTAGCCATCAGTCTGTTATCTTTTTTGTTTATTCTAGAACATTCCTGGCTGGTTCCATTGTCATTTCTAGCCAAGGGACCAATAACATAATAAAATATCTGTGTCCAAATAAACATTATTCTTTCTTAATCTTGCCTGTATTCCTCGAAGGGTTAGACATTGCAGAGGTATACACACGGCTACACATCAAGCTATACATTTCCAGTTTACACTGACCTCTCATTGTAAGGATATCTAACACAATGCGAGATCAGCATAAACTGGAAATTTATAGCTTGATATTAAGTCTCATATAATAGGGGGCGAGCCTATTGCCATTAACCGGGCACAAATCCATACACTGGGCTGCTACTGAGAAATTCCAGATGGAAAAACCCAATAACACTTTGCCCGACCTGGGAATCGAACCCAGGACCTCATACTTGCGACCACTAGACCAATGAAGCAGTTGAGGGAGAACTATCTGCCTTATTAATCCTGTCCCAAAGGGACGCGGTAAAGGAGTTTTTTTCTTACTGGCCATATTGCTAACAAAATTATATCTTCCCACATCCAAGCATCCTCATTTGTTCTGTTATTTGGACACTTTAAAGCTGTGCCTGTCTTGGCGATAATGGCAGCATATTTGGATAATTATGGCGATAACTGTTACGCCAAAAATAACTGTGAGTCTCGGACAGTCTAGCAGTTCATGTATGAAACAGCCATTTCCACATTGTTAGAATTATCATACAAAAGCTTTTTTTTATTTTTAATCATTGCATAGTACAGTTACTACTTTTGAAAGTCATCTGCATTAAACTAAGCTGTACTGTACCATTATTGGGTAGAGGTCACAAAACTCTTAACAGTAAATGGTCTTGAATGTAATCTTTACATTAAATTACCATGAAACACTAACTTCTCAATGTGAAACAGTTTACAAGGTCAGTTATTTAATCAATGAGGGTCAGGGTTTCTGCCTTGGCATTCACAATGCAAGGTCTTATATACAATAGGCATAATGTGAAGTTAAAAATGTCGAGTTTTGTGGAATGACCTGTATAACTTATCAATGTGACCGAGATGGATTTATTGGATCTTTATCACTATTGCAATTTGTGATTTTTGCAATATTGGAGACTAGCTTTTGTCCGCATCAAGGTCAAAAATTGTCCTATGGGAAAATACTATGGGGATACAGCAATCCTATGACCTAACCCAGATCATGGTCTAGCTGTGTGCCAAAGTTCATCGCAATCCATTCAGCCTTTACGGCATGAAATAATAACACACTGACAAGAGTTACTCCCATTTTAGCACTTATTAGTATGGATGGATTTATAAGGTGTTTAAGACCTAAATGATGACAGCTACTACTTTTGTAGTGTTATTATGTTAAACACTAGGAAGTGAAGAAGGATCAGCTTATAAGAGAATTATTTTCCAACTTCTGATAATGAGAAACTGTTGATCCTCAGCTTTAGATAGTATAAAATAACTTTTCATGTGTCTGTGTGACCACTTAGACCTTCTAAACTGCACAATTGATTTTGATGTAGTTTTCTCTACCACTTAGAGCATTTATTCAGAAAGGTTTAAGTGTTTATTATTAATATTTTGTATAGATATAGCACAGAAAACTCAATGTTTTGACATTTTGGCATACCACCCATGCAGGAGCTGATCGCTAGCATTTTTTTTTGTTTTTAATTTGAATATGATTGTTTCAGTCTTTTATTTGCAAATCTGCAGCCAGCTTCTAGTCTTACACAATGCAGCTGAAAATCAGTATAGGAGATTGCCCAGGAACAGTACTCTTGAGAAAGGTCTTGTGTCTCAAAAAGTCGAACAGTATGAAATATCTAAAATAAAAATATATTTTTTGAATAAGACTTAATTATTATTTATAATGGGATAGTTTTTTGAAAAATAATTAGGTAGTACTTTTAAGTTTCCGACTATAATGTACGCCATTTTTGCTACCGCCTGTCAATAATAGGATGTCCATTTTTTCTATTGCATGTAAAGTGACTACCTACCTACATAAAATATAATTAAATTGGTTCTGTATTGATTATTCAATTTATTATTGTGTATCGAGTTAGATAACTGTTTATTTAATCAAAGAAGGTGTAAACTATTCTTTTTATATTGGTATATAGCTCGCAAGTTAAAATAAATAAATCTGTATCCATAACCCCACAGAACTAGATATTAGGTACATTTTTTTAAATCTTATTTTTATTGAAAATGTGACAAGACAATAGAATAGTGTGCGAGTAGGTTTAATTGGTTGGTACGGTTATTATTACCTTAATTTTTTGTTGATATTGAAATCGATAGTTTTGAATGTCTGATATTACTATTTCACCCACATTGATTAAAAACAACAAAGATTTTAATCTGTAATAACCTCAATAATCTCTAGTAACACATTGATTTTAATTGGGTACAACCTTATTTGACATTTATTGCCTGTCTGTCATATTTTTGCAATAAATCAACATTGTCAGTTGTCAACCATTATTTGTTCTGCTTGTTGTGTAATGTACCAAACATTGTGCGTCATGTTGGAGCTTATTAGTTCCTCCGTTACTGCTGCTAACCTATTGAAAATAAACATACATACTTCCAGCCTTTCTGCACCCTGTGTGTTGTATATTACTAACGACAAGACTTTTTGAGTTGTGATAATTATATTGAACATGGGAGCGGCTGTGGACCAATGTCTCAACTGCTTGTTGAGATTCACGCCACTATCATGAACATTTTACGAGTCTGGATCTCACTAACGTCGTAAGAACGAACATTGTATTTTAATCGTAGTATGATCGTTTGTGCATAGAAACTGCGCTTTTATAATTGTGTACCATATAAAAAATCTTACAGAGGACCACGGATTTACAATATTAATAACATTATATATTATTAATTATTTTATATTATTAATCTAAATCAGTTAGACTTGGTGAGCTGGCCACTTGACATAGGTAAACCACTAGTCATTTTACACAACAGTACTTCAAAAGCACAATGCTCACTCGTAAACCCTTTCAAATAGCTTTTTTCAATATTCATTTTATGCTCGAACATAACCTCAAAATAGTAATTACATTTTTGTAAATATCTCGGAAATGCCATGGTAGATTGTTTTGAATCTTTTGAGGAAGTATTTGGACATGTCATCGAGTATTTTAAAGATGATTTGATGAAGACAACAATTTTGAATTGAGTACATTTGTCCATAGTGCCGTGGGCAATCTCCTTTCATCAATTAATTTTATTTCAGAAATCAGAAAGTTATGCTCTCAACTGTTGCATCATACATTATGGATTGGAACTGGATAGAAAGTGGACTGTTGTCTTATAATTGAGTTTATCCTCAAGTAATTTAACCAGTTAAGTTTTGAAGATGGAATACAAGATGACAGGTAGAATTTTCATGTTTTTTTGACAAAGGAATGAGTCATGGTATAATAATATACTTCGCCTGGTATTCTCTTCCCGTGACAGCTGGGTCACGTGATTGGCCTAAGTATACGTCATCAGTTGCGATGCGGTTCTCAAAGTTTTTTAGTGGGGAAAAAGATAAAAATAATACAACGGGTACTCAATTTTTATCATTTTCAATAAATTGAAATATTTGAGACTTTTTGTATTTTTTTACTTTGCTTCTTTTTTAATTGATTGCATATTATGGTTTTATTTAGTTCCCTTACTCGTAGATAGGTCCTCCTTCGAACTAAACAGAGTATTACTTCATAATGAATTTGAGGATACAAGTCCTTTGTGGCATCATGAACAATCCGAGTCAAATTAGTGAAAATGAATTTTTCATCGTGCAACGATTCACCGTGATCCTGATCAATTCTGTGCAAGGGTAAATTAGTTTTCCCCTCGACACAAAAAAAAAATCCAATCATTTATCATTTAGATATCGATTGTGAAGTCATAGTAGTCAGTCGATACAGAAACGAAAAAGTTCAAAATTACGCTATTATTATGTATTCTGAGTCCACAGAGACCCCAAAAAACAATGATTAATATTTTAGATGAGCCCAAAAGGCCTTGAAGACAGAGCCGTTAAACCTTATTTGAAAAAAAAAACTATCTAGCAAGCTACGTCAACATCCCTTGAAAAAAAAATATATCTGACTTGGCTGTATGGGCCAAGATCCCTTTGCCTGTCCTTAATTAGGACTAAAAAAACAACCAAAAAAAAATCACCTACAAAACAAAATAAAATAATATAATGGACCAACTTAGTACACGACGAAAACCTAATAGGACGCAATTAACTCGACTTGAAAAATAAGTCAAAAACTAGTTAGGTTAGGTTATGTTCGGGCGTACAGCCGAATTAGCACAACTATGCCTTATATGGAATTTACAACCGTAGATAAATGAAATAATTATGTAGAAAGTTATTACCAGTTCTTATTGTTGTTTTTGGTCTACAATATTGAAGCTACTCATTTGCTATCGAGATGATATGCTTTGGGTAAAGAAAAAAACCTTATTACTCCGCCTTTTTTACTTCTGTTTTTACAGTTTAGTATGGAACAATTAACCTTTTTTTTCTTGTGTATCTTTCAAACACAGTTTTTATATTTATAGTAACTGATGTTTGGGAACCACAGTATTTTGCTCACCGAGCGAAACAACGCTATAGGTATGAGCGACACGACGATAGTGATGAAATGGGGAGCTGTTAGTATGACACTTGTCAATTCGATGTGTGGCTACTGTGTGTGATTGAATTACCTGAGCAAAATGCATTTTTTAACTTATCAAAGCAATTATGAACTAATAAATAAATATGTTAATTAATTTAAAACTAAAAAGATGAATCACAAGAGTTACTAAATAGTTAAGCTAGTTAGTAATTTATTTTATTTTTATTAACTAACTAAGAAAGACCCTAAATTTACTGAAACGGACAATCAATGGCAACACTTATCGTGACGTAGTCTTAGGCCATCGTGGGAAGAGAATACCAGGCGAAGTATATTATTATACCATGGAATGAGTTATGTTTTTATAATAAACCCAGCCTTATCTCATGAACACGGACAATACTTTATTATTGTATTCCACCATTAATCATTTGTTTGATAGTCAGGTTCAAGTGTAACAGGATTAAATAAGATTAGGTACATTGTAAGTATGACCACATCTTTGTCTAAAATAAATAATAACTAATGTATTGTATTTTATTCCTACATTTTCCTCAAAGAACAATATTACCCATAATGATGATTTAAGAGAGTTGAGCTTCAAGATGCGATAGTTCGTGTTTTAAAGTGTATTGTGAATGTGATCAAGAATAAAGAAAAATACGTAAATTTTCGAACCAAAGTGAAAGAAATTACACACGTTATCTAAGTTTAAAACCTGTATGTACCAGGAAAACATGATAAGGTGAAGATCACGACCAATATACGTAGAAATGAGCTACACGCGCGTGTTCAGTGTAAAAATCGTTTGTATCGCGTAATTTTAGCTCGGGCATGCAGGTCGATCACTCACACGAGCCCTACGTCACCCGCGCAAGCGTCCCGTCGCCTCACAGCTGTAAGATCAGTGACCTCGAGAAAAAACCACGCTATCATGCGTGACCCTAACCTAAATACAAACATTTCATACATTTTAGGTCTTTTCATACATATTGTAACTGTCTTACCTGTAGAAAACGAGCCGTTACTCACTGTCAGGCGGGAAATCCCACACTACCGAGCGAAAGTGGCCACAATGACGCCGCGAGCCACAGTAGGAGTTTCGTCATCTTTTCACTATATTTCACAGTCACAACACACTTTATACACACTTCTTTATGCATTTGAACGCACGCTAACGATAATTACACAAATAAAAACACATTTCGTTGGCGTGTTTTACGCACTTTTAGCACATGACTCGACAAAAACATTGAGCTGAAAACACCACATTTTGAAAAAGGATACACTTGAAGCCTCTGTCCCATATCCTGTATTAAATTCGCGGCCTGCTGCCGATATGCTAATTCTTTATCTGCATCTAAACCGCATTTTCTGCTTGGAGAACTCAGTAATTGTTCTTTTGTAAAATACCATTTTTCTTGCCCACCAGCCATTGAACGGATGTTCCGACTGCGCGCGAGAAAGCACGACGGAGAGCAGAGCTCCGTCTAAGTGCGTGAGTGGGAAAGGGATAGCGCTATGACAGCGGCGACCGGACGTAGACCACGTTAACATTTGAGAGATTTAAAACTAATAATTTAACATTTTGAATGTACAACAATCATAGTAACCACTAATTATAAACTAAAAATTAACTACGTTTTTGAAAACAACAAATTAATTATATAACGATTGAGAAAATTTCGTCTCAACATAAATTCTTGATAGGTATTCTCAAACGGACGCCATTGTAAAACTTGGTGGTTAACGCAGTGAGGTCTCCGGTGACAGAATGTGGATCTGCAACAATCACAGGTATGTTTCACTTTATCACTATGTTTTATTTTATAGTATAGACATTTCTCTTTCTTTTGTGCATATTTTTAATGTGATTCATTAACTTTTGAACGATATTAAACCACTTTAAAATTACGGACCTAAATACTCTGTCACACCGTGCAAATGGCCGACCCACCACTGTTTACAATACACGTTACTATTTCTTTGGTGAGAAAACATTACTTTTTAACTTAAATGACGACTAATGATGCCATAATTAATTAATGATTTTTTTAGACAATGTAGTGTGATCAGGATTCTAGAAATATTGGTAATTAATTAATGAGAATGAGTGTTGACAATGTACTATCGAGCCGATGAAGTGAAATTTTGCGCGGCTACGTGGATTTGCACGATTGCGACCAAAACAAGAAAAATATTTTTTGTGCTGCTATAATTACGTAACAATAGTATAGTGTTCGCTTATTTATTTCTAGTAAACATATTTCTATGTTGTCGATATTTATTTAGGTTGTGTAATAGCGATAAATACTCTTCGTTCAATATCAAATATGTTTTCGTTCGGAAGTGAAAATTCCAACAAACTTTATGCTCATAATATTAGGATTACTGAACGTAAGTACAACGATAATAAATGCCAGGAAATTATAATCAAGCTCATTAGCTCATTTAATTTACCTTTTTCTTTAAACCATGACTGTAAAAAATAGAAGCTTAAGCATAAATCCTATTTTACGACTTACTACGGAGAGTACGAGTTCCTACTACGACCAAGCTGTTATCACCGTGCATACTTTTCTAAAAACATTTATTTGTACAGGCTGTTCAATGTTTTATTTACGCTGATTTATGAACATTGCAATTTGCTAGTACCCACCAATCTTTTTTACTAGTAGTTTTGAAAATTGTTTACCAACTTTCGCCCCGAAATTCCCGACATTACCATTGAGCTAGGAAAAACAAGTCAATGGAAATTACAAAGACACAGGCAAACAAAGGTCAAAACTAACATTGCTTACTTTTTTTTTTCAGTTAATCCTTCAACTTCAACAATGTCGCAGCCTCCCCGGAATGTGATCCACCTTCCCAAAGTCAGGATGCTCAGCCGCGGAGGTCGAATTGCTTCTGGTCTTCGCATCACCAATGTCAAGTCTATCAAACCACCAGACCCAGAAACTTTGAAGAAACAGGAAGAGGACAAGCTTAGAGCTCAGGTATTTTGATTTATTTTTTGTCTATGGATTTTGGGGTTGGCAACAGCTGTTGGTTAAATGCTATATGATTTTATTTCTGTAAGTAGGTTTGAACAAACACTTTTACACGTCAATCGTATTTTAAAAACTAGATGAGGTCGGCGTTTCCTATCTGACTACTCTGAGAAGAAAGGCCGAAACAAACTCAGAGGTCACAGTCTCTTATAAAGTCCAGACAAAATCTTGGTCAAATCTTGTGAAGGCTATGTACATCGGTGTCTGAAATGGTCTTTTGAGGAAAGAACCACACAGATTGAGTGGACCTATCCAGTCAGTGCATGCATTTGTCAGTAACCGTGCAGCTCAACTCAGAACCTTATGAGCTTAACGATTCGACGAACAATACCAAAGAATGGACATTTGGATATGCCGCATAAACTACTCCAACTGCCAGATCATGATTAAAACTGGAACAAAAACACACATAGTCCTCACATTCACAATAATTAAAAATAATATAATACTTTATACAGTAAATATTAATGTCATTGTATACTTTATTATAAAAACGTATACATTGCCATCTAAACATACCACCTATTTTCTTGAGCCTGGTAGTAGGAACAACAAATTTGTGTTTGTTTCTAGTATTTATATTATAGATATCACTGTATTTTTTAAACAGATTAATATTTTTATGTGCATACAAAAGATTTTCATAAATATACTGAGAAGGCACAGTCATTATATTAATCCCTTTAAATTTGTCTCTGAGGGAGTGTCTGGGACATAATTTATAAATTGAACGAATTGCCCTTTTTTGTAAAACAAAAATTGTCTGAATATCGGCGGCATTTATGACTGACCGGTTGGTGCAGTTGGTAGTGACCCTGCCATTTGAGCCGCTGGTCCCGAGTTCGATCCCCGGACAAGTCAAACATTTCTGTGCATGAACATGTCTGTTTGACCTGTGTCTGGGTGTGTATATGTATATCAGTCATCAGGTTACCGCAGTACAGGTTCTACCTAGTTTGGGACCTGAAGACCTTGTGTGGATGTTGTCTCATATTATTATATTATTATTAATATTTCCCCACAACAGAATACCGTACGACATTACACTATGAAAATAACTAAAGTATACTAAACGGGCTGTTTCTAAATCAAACCACGAATTTTCCTAACGGCGTGTGCTGCAGAGCTAAGCTTCTTTGACAATTTATCTATATGGGGGCCCCTATATATATCTATATATTGAAGCAAAGCAAACAGCACTATATTGTTTATCCTTTATGAGGTAAGGCAAGTCATTTATATAAATAAGAAATAAAAATGGACCTAGAATTGAGCCTTGAGGAACCCCCATTCTTACTAACGATCCGGGAGATCTTTTCCCGTTAACATCAACTCTCTGAATCTTATCACTTAAGTAAGAAGTAAGAAGATCCAGAGAGGCGTTCCGGATTCCGTAGTGGTGCAGTTTCCTGATTAATGTTTCATGAAGAACACAATCGAATGCCTTGGACAAATCGCTAAAGATGCCCAACGCATCGCATTTGACGACCCCTTGTAAAACCGAACTGTTTGTTATGCAGTAATTTATGTACATTAAAAAATCTTTGCATTTGATTTAAAATAAGTTTTTCAAAAATTTTACTAAAGGTGGGTAGCACTGAAATAGGTCTATAATTAGTAAGGTCTGATGTACTACCCGATTTAAACAACGGTATTATTTTACTGTTTTTCACAAGATCAGGAAACTCACCATGGTCAAAACAATTATTAAAAATAACAGTTAAAGTAGGTGCTACAATGTTTATAATTGACTTAGCAAAGTCCACAGAATCACCCCATAGATCTGCAGTCTTTTTAACATTTAACGTGTGAAAGGTTTTAATAATATCTTTAAAAGTGACATATTCACAATGGGGTTGACGTATCCTTGTGGATAAAAGCCCCAAAAATAATTAAGAATTAAAAAAAAAAAAAAAACATATTCGAATTGAAATTCAGAATCACAAACTGGAATGTTTTCTTTAAGTAAAGACTCTGCAGCAGTGGGTGAAGAGTTTAGAGATTTAGTAGTCTGTTTATCCTATCCATAATAATATAACGTTTTATTAGTCTCTTCTATTGTCCTAGGAATAAATGTTGAGTTGTAGAGATACTTTTTTTTTATTTGGTCATTTTTAGGGCTTCGTACCCAATGGGTGCCAATGGAACCCTGTTACTAAGTCGCCGCTGTCCGTCCGTCAGTCTGTCTGTGAGTCAGTCAGCGGGCTGTATCTCAAGAACCGTAATAGGTAGACAGTTTAAATTTTCACAGTGTGTATTTCTATTCTATAACTAACTTCATTTTCCGACCATCCACAGCTCCAGAAGGAAATAGTCTCCCGTTCCCGAGTATGCGCCTACAAGAGCTACGAATGCCCCCTACCGGTGATCTCGGGTCGACAGTACTGCTACCGACACATAGTGCGCGACCCGACGGCGCCCTATCGCCCGTGTGCGCACACGTACGGGAATGGGGAGCGGTGTACTATGCCTGCGCCGAGCGATTCTAGAGATCATAGGGATCCGGGGTGAGTTTATATTATTTATTCGTTTGTTTATGGGAAGTCGTGCCTCGTTGTGTCCAGTCACTAGCTAGACTAACGAGACACTACTAGACTTTATTAGTGGTAGCAAGCGTGACTGCTGAGCATGTGATCAAAAGTATACATATAATGTGTAACATAATTAACGCAAGACCTCATACACCTCAATTAGAGTATTGAGTTAAAAGCATTATACAATGAATCAAAACATTTTTTTTTTTTAACCTTCGGTATGCCTGGTAGGGTCTGTCAGACCCATCTGTACACATAAGCCGTTGTATTTCCTTCAAATTCGAATTTCGCGCCTAACCGCACTTAGTAGCTGGCCGTTATGAATTGCTAGACGCCCGCCGCCCACCACCTCAGTCCGGAGCGCGCTCTCGTTGTAGTAGGACGTACGTATAGTTCGCCCGGGTCTCACAGACCCGACCAGGCACACGACGTGACGTTTCTATGTAAGTATTTTTTGTTAGTGTTTTTGGAAATTGATGTTATTTTTGTGCTTAAATATAATATTTTTTAAATTATTTTAGTTTCAAAATGGGGAGCCATCTGTGCGATGATGATATTAGTAATTTATTAGTCGACGCGGCTGAAGATGACGTAGTTTTCAACTCAAGTGGAGAAGAATCCGATCACGTGAGTCAGAGAAGCGAGGCATCTGAGTCAGAGGCACAAAACAATGATTTTGGTGGGGCTGTTGCGGAAGAAAGTTCGTCAGATTCTGAATTGGGCGTGCCGTTGTCTACGCTAGCTTCATTGCCGTCAGGGAGAGCGTACAAAGGTAAGGATGGAACTTTATGGCATAAAAACCCTGGTCGATCTAACGTACGTACACGAGTTGAAAATATAATATCGGGTACACCAGGAGTAAAGCCTCAAGCTAGAGATGCAAGGACTCCTTTAGAATGTTTCGGACTCTTCATCAACGAGTCTATGTTGTTCGACTTAATACTTCATACAAATGTAAGAATCCGAAGAACGAGAGACAATTTGAAATCTTCTAATGAATACTGCTACTCGGAAATTTCTATTACGGAGCTGAAGGCTACGATTGGTCTAATTTATCTCGCAGGATTGTTCAAATCTGGAAGACAGAATTTACAAGATTTTTGGTGCAATGATGGAACGGGTGTTGCTATTTTTCCCATGACGATGAGCCTAAGAAGATTTTCATTTATCTTGAACCATTTGAGGTTTGATGATGTCAGTTCGCGCGAAGAAAGATTAGCATAAGACAGGCTAGCACCATTCAGGAAGCTCTTTGATGATTTTGTCACCAACTGCCAGCTGCATTACACGCCTTTCGAGAATCTGACCATAGACGAAGAACTTGTAGCATTTCGAGGGCGTTGCAAATTTCGCCAATATTTGCCCAACAAACCGGCCAAGTATGGAATAAAAATATTTGCACTGGTTGATGCCAGAACCTACTATTCCTTGAATTTAGAAATTTATGCAGGAGAACAGCCAGAAGGGCCATATAAAATCAGCAATAAGCCACATGACGTTGTTGATCGTCTAGTGAAACCTATTTCCAGATCAGGGCGAAATATTACAATGGATAACTGGTTCACGAGTTATCCAACTTACGAACACTTGCTAAAACATCATAAGTTGACTGCTGTTGGTACAATGAAATCCAATAAAGCTTGTATACCTGAGAAATTCAAAAAAAATCGTAAACAACATTCATCCCTGTTCGGCTTTCAACAAAATTTGACCATAGTATCATATATTCCAAAACCCCGCAAAAATGTGTTTATGCTGTCATCACTCCACCATGACATGGAAATAGATCGTGAAACAGAGGAGAAGCAAAAACCCGTGATTATAACATTTTATAATAAAACAAAGGGTGGCGTAGACACCGTTGACAAGCTTATTCAATCTTACGATGTCACACGAAACTCCAGAAGGTGGCCATTGACACTGTTCTTCTGGATGCTCAATACTGCTGGCATCAATGGCAAAATTATTCAAATGCTCAACTGTCCAGAAAACAAGTATAGTCGTAGAAGTTTCATAAAAGACTTGGGCCTTGTACTAATTGAACAACATTTGCAGTCACGAAAAAACAACAATCGTTTATCTACAGATCTTCGCAAACGAATAGGTAGTCATTTGGGTACCCAAGTTGACACAGCATTGAAAAAATCGTCTCCTGGTATAAAACGTAGATGCTACGTATGCCCAGTCAAGAAAGATCGCAAAACGAAATATATTTGTGAGACCTGTAAGAGTCACTTATGTCTGGATCATGCACTTTTCGAATGTGCAATTTGCTTCCGAACCAGAGCCCTGGAAAATGTTGATAGAAGTAATGAAGACTGAATATTTTCTAGTTATTAATAAGTGCATAGAAGTGCCTTATATTTTTATATAGTCTGATTGAGATCTCTTTAGTTTTTAATAAGTAATGTGTGTTATAAGAGTAACGACGTATTTTTTTTAGTTAAAAACACTACCTAAGTTTAATTGGAAAAACAATTATTAAAAATTGTTGATTTGCAATATTTTTTTGTTTTATTTTGTAACATACACCCCTAGTAGAAATATTAGTACATTTTAATAACTTATTTATCAATAGTTATTTGAGAAATTACAATTTAAAAATCCGGGTCTGATAAACCCACCAGGCATACCGTGAAACTTTTTGCCTCCAGGCATACCGAAGGTTAAACCTAAATATTGTTGTTAATAAAATCGTGTTGACCCTAGCATTACTTTATGCATTTCAAATTGAGTCTTATTACCTAGCAATAAGATTTAATTTTCTTTGGCTTAATCGGCGGTCTGTATTGCAAAATACATAATTTAAAAAAAAAACCGATATTAATAGTTACTGAAATCGATTCAGTAGTCAATTTTGCGCAAACTACTTTCAGGGCTTGCGTTTATTCTGTTACACCTTGTATAAGATCTCTAGGGGCCATACCATATTTCTGGACAGTTTAAATTCACAGGACAACTTACTCCTAGTTTGCATTTGTGGAAGAGAAATTACAATTATATCATGTAGGTAGGTACTAGCCATTAGAGGCTTTTTTGAGTAAGTTAAAAGTAATAGTACCTCATAAGGGACAAAATCGCTTGACATTTTACTGTTGTATTTAATATTGGACTGCTTTTTGTTGAATATTGAGTATATGGTAACATCCCCGACCGGGCGGGTAGTGTTCTGCCTGACCTATATTCCTCTCAATTAGGTAGCTAGAGGTGTTTATGACACCCAAGAGCAACGAATGCCCTCTACCCGGGTCTCGGGTCGTCAGTTCTGCTACCGACATATTATAGTGCGCTCGCTACCCGAGCGCGCTGAATCGCCAGTGCGCGCGCACATACGGGAATGGAGAGTGGTGTACTATGCCTGCACCGAACGATTATAGATATCATAGGGACCCGGGGCCAGTTTATTACCAGCTGGTGGATGCCAAGCTTCACAGCTTCGCTCATCGCCGTAAGGTCGCCTGCTTGTCGGTCTTCTACAGATTGTACTTCGGAGAGTGTGCCCAAGAACTCCACGACCTCATTCCACCGGCCCCCTTCTTCCATCGGGCATCTAGACGCACTGCAAGTTACCATCCTAACCTAGTTGCTATTCCACCAATTCGCACTAAACGTTTCCAAATGTCTTTTGTTATGCGCACAGCAAAAGAGTGGAACTCTCTACCTGCGTCTGTGTTTCCGAACGCATACAACCCTAATCTCTTTAAAGTGAGAGTGAACAGGCTTCTTCTGGGTAAGCTCACTCCACCGTCGACTCTGTCTCTGTCACCACTGACCTAGACTAGAGTCAAGAGCAAACCCATCTTAAATAATAATAAAAAAAGCATCATCTGGCTGATCCCAACCATGTAGTGGTCGGCTTCGAGTCTCAACACCAGTATTTTACATGGAGCGACTCCAGTTTGAGTATTGTAAGTACTATGGGACTGCTGAGCGTAGGATCCTGGGTTCGATTTGCAGGGTTGGTTGAGTTGACAGTAATAGTTAAGATAAGATATAATTTATTTCTCAGTACATCTTCACAGTCACTTCTATGTATTAATAAAAAGCTTCACGCACTACCATTGCCAGTGCAGAAATATTAAAATAAAAGTAAAATTAATATCCCCATTAGTAATTATAAATTAGTTAGAAATGAAAATAGGTAATTTTTAACACAATGTCGGGATCATCCATAAGGGATACCGCTGACCCGGAACATAAAGGGCCAAGGAAGGAACACGGGTGGGTTTTAGTCAGTAAGAGTCTGACACTCCCTTCCGCTCCACCCAGAGCGGGAGGGGTCATCTGATGATTTCCCATCCTCAAAAAAAACAAAAAAAAAATTCTTATATTTATTTATGAATTAAATGTCAAAATTTACCAATTAAATAAGTTTTAGGTATTAGCACATGGGTCAAAATCGCATGACACTTCGCTCTTTGACAAATATTGCATAGTACATGGTAAGTAATAACATCCCGGAAATAATTATTGGGTTTTCGTTTTCAACATGAATTTCTCAAAAGCCGTCTGGAGTTGGTGGCGGTAGGCTATTCCTTCCTTCCAATACATGAGACCTAAACATAATTAGCGAAAACAGGGTGACCTAAACACTTCAGCATATCCGTTCGTTGAATACAAGCGTAATGATATGTTATGTCGCACTAATATAATTTCCTTTAATTTCAGTCTATGCTTCGAGCACGCACGCGCAGCTCTCTACGAACGCCAGCGCAGCGCGGCCGCCCCTCCGCCAGTCACTACTACGGAATCACTACTCAACCAGCTGCAGCATTACGTCAAGTGAGTGACAAATATCATCATTTCAGCCGAAAGACGTCCACTGTTGAACATAAGCCTCCTTCAAGCGTCGCCACATCGACCGGTCATGTGCTTCACGCGTCCAGCGGATTCCTGCAGCCTTCACAAGGTCATCGGTCTATCTTTAAAGAGGCCATCTAACGCTGTACCTTTCAGTACTTTTTGCCATTACATAATTTTTGGCCCCATCGACTATCCGCTCTGCGAACAATGTGCCCTGCCCACGGCCACCCAAGTTTAGCAAATCTTATAATATTTTAGTTGTAATAGAGCTTGTCCAGGTAAGAACTACAATCATACCTATTTCTGCCGCCAAGTGGCAAATGAAGTGAATGGAACTGTTTATTTTGTAAATAGGATGGTTTATGCATTATGCGTTCAAGTTGTGGTTGCGTATAAATGATAACTTCTTGTTTTCTCCAGAATATAAATGATTTATTCCAATTGTGAGTAAGTAGATTGGTACACGGGACTCGTCAGTACGGAAAGTTCGAGAATGAAGCTATACAGAGCAAGGTCGATTCAAATGTGTTAGTATTGAAGATAAAAACTGAGTGATTTTAACGTTCCGCGAAGGAGCACTCGGAAGTCTTCGTAAACTGCTCCTGGACCTGTCATTGGCTGTCCGAAGATGCCGTGATAATTTTGATCCTCGGCTGTAAGTGGGTAGTGGGTACCCCAAGGAAAAGAGCGCCTAAAGTTTCTGTGATAGCAACACGCAGGTTATCAACATCATGCCTGAACAAGGATATCAGAGTCACTTCTAATGTCACATTAAAAAAATAAGCTAGATGGAGTCGACATTTCCTATCTGTCTACCTCTGACAAGAAATGGCAAAACAAACTCAGGGTACTGTCTCTTGTAAAGTCGAGACATAATCTTGCTCAGATCATGTCAGGATCATATAGATCCGTGTCTGAATGGTCTTTTGAGGAAAGACCCACACAAATTTGAGTGAACCTAACCTGTCCAGTCAGTGCAAGCATTTATGTAGCTCAACTCAGCACTTAAGGAGCTCAATGACTCGACGAAAAATACCAAAGAAAGGACATTTGGGTAGGCCGTATAGAGTACTCAAAATGCCAGGCCATCAATAAAACTAACTGAGAAAGAAAAGTCGTTGCTCTATTCCGGTTTAAAAGGCATGGGCACAGATTACTAAATAGTTACTACGTAACAGATACTTCACTCAGTTGAAAATTTCCAATACCTATTGAGATAATAGCCTACTCCGTCGCCTCCGCAACCACTGCATGCTAAAATGTGCCTAAATGCTCAAGCTTACAGTTGTGATTGCTTCGCACCGCGCGATCCTACAGCAATCGCAGGCAACCGAATTTGGACCGCAAACGGTCCGAGAGCGCTCGCTCGAGCGGTAGGTAATTATAGCGCGCAAGTACATGGAGTGACGGAGGCCTGGCATGGGTACCAGTGTAATTACCAGCACTTTTCAGAAAAGAATATTCTTTATTATGTACAACATAAAAATTACAGATATATATGTAGAAATTTTACATAAGGTGACACAATGTGCGGTCTTATCGCTGAAAGCGATGTTTTACAGACAACCTGTGATTTGTCTCAGATTTGTTTCTAAGATGGCATTGCATATACAATGCCTCCGGCAGGGCTTGTTAACGTTACCAACTAACAAAATAATAACCGTTACGTAACGTTAATTCCAATGTGATACCTAATTAACGTTACAAAAATATAACGTTAATTGATAACATTACCAGTAATTTAACGTTAATTAACATTAACGTAAAATACGATAATAACGTTAATTTTACCGTTAATTTAGCTACAACCCGGTAACATTCACGGTTGTGTGTGTTGTTTGTAATCATACTGACTCGTTCGGGGCGAGCGCGGCGTGGTGAAGGCGGAGCGGGAGGGGCATCGTATTCCAGTGACGTACAGTACAGAGATATTGTGAATTTGTGACCGCGTGTTGCCGTTCCGCGTAGGTAAACATTTTAGTGCGCTCGCGCAACTTGCTTAGCATTGGATCAGTTTAGAGAATGTTTAGAATACTTTAGAACTTTAGATGCACTGTTGCCGCTCCGCCACCGGTAGCGCCGTCGCGCCACCGGCCGCCGCGCCTCAGTCGTGTGTAATAAGTTTATAAGTTTTATAAGTTTTTTATAATAAGTTTTTATTTATTTTCTCTCACAATGGTTTTGTAGCACTTAACAGTTTTGAACAAATTATATAAATTCACATTGTGAGAGCTGGTGCCTGAAGTAGGTTTTAGAAAAACCTGTATTACAGGTCACCAGACCCCACTTAGTGGCATCATACAAATAAATAGGCAGGTAACATGTATTTCTACTAAACAATTAAAACAAAAAATAAATATAAAAAAAGAAAGAAATTAACTAACACAACAAAAGCAGTCAAAGGGTGTGTGGTGAATGTGTCAGTAAATGGTGGTGAATGTGTCAGTAAATGGTGGTGAATGTGTACTTGAATGGTGGTTAGTGTGTAGGTGAATGTGAATGGTGGCAGGTGTATGTGAATGGTGGTGAATGTGTAGGTAATTATTTGAATACAAGTTTTATTTAATTGAGTGGAGCAATTTCTCTGTGTCCTCATAGGAAAGAGCTTTCAAGAAGTCGGTTACTTTTTGCTTACAACTGGGTTTGTGTAGTAAATAAATATTTTGATCCTTGTTAATAACATTATACAGATAATCCCCTAGGTAACAGAAAAAATTGTGGGATTGCATACAGTACCTTTCCGTCGTTTATCTTTCAATAGATCCGAGTCATAAACTAGCTGCGAGTGCTTTTTGAGGACCGTTTGCAGAACGAAAGTTTGTCTTATAGACAGTACATCCCACTTTTTGTATAAGTCGACTGTAGGAAATCGGAAGGGAAGACCAGCAGCAACCTTAAGTATAGCACGTTGAGCTCTTTCCGCCTCTATCAAGTGCGTTTTAGCAGCACCTCCCCAGGAGATGATGCAGTAGTCAATAAGCGACTGACATAAGGCATAGTATACCATCTTGATGGTACGAAGGTCGGCTACATGTTTTAGACTCTTAAATATGTAAATGAGTTTGCGTAATCTCGTTACCAGGATGTCTATATGAGGTTTGAAGCTGAGGAATTGGTCTAATGTAACTCCAAGGTATTTAATGTTATGTGCCCTTTGAAGGGGAGGACAAACGCAATACTGGGAGGTTGACCAACACGTGTGAGCCGTTATAGACAGTGAAAGTGGGGGCAGCACGTTAGATCGATGTGCAAATGCCACGTATTTAGTTTTTGTGATATTAAGAGTCAGCACATTATTCCGTAACCAAGCAACAACCGTGTTAAGCCCCTCCTGAGCATCACCAAAGACCCCTTCCCAGCTATCACCACTAAAGAATAGAGCAGTGTCATCGGCGAATGTAAAAATTTGACCATTACTCAGGTGAAGCTGGCACAGGGCGTTGATGTAGATCAAAAAGAGGGTCGGTCCGAGTATACTGCCCTGAGGCACTCCAAAAGTCACTGGCTCTTTGTTACTCACCATACCATCAATTCTAACTTGCTGTTTCCGGTTAGATAGGTAGTCCTGGAATAATTGTAGGGGAAGACCTCGTACTCCCATGATTTCCATTTTGTGCAATAAGTGTGGGACAGAAACTGTGTCGAAGGCTTTTGCCAAGTCCAGAAACGCCGTCAGACAATTTCTCTTTTTATCCAAGTTAGTTATGACCGAGCTAACCAATTCATGTACCGCGTCATTGGTAGACTTACCGCGCCGGAACCCAAACTGGGAAGAAGAAAGGAGGTTGTTAACCTCGAGGAACTTAGTCAGCCGGTCATTCATTAGGCGCTCCAGAACTTTTGAGAGCGTTGGAAGAATAGAGATGGGTCTAAAGTTGTTGACACAGTTCCTGTATATACCTTTGTGTATAGGTTTAAAAAAATGTAATGCCTACAGTGAGTTGGTTTGTGCGAGACGCTTACAAGATGGGACGTAAAAAACAAAATAATGTCTACAGAAATCAACAAAAAAAAAACCCAAAGTATTTAGCATGTTTTTGTTAGTCAATGATGTTTTTTGAAGCTATCTTGATCTGAAAATACTTAGACAATTGACACGGTGTCTTTTGGGAACCAAAGCTTAATCTAGGCACCAAATTAATACTATTTTCAGCATTCTCGAGCTTTTTTGGCTACTTTTGCTGTCGCACTTTTCTAATAACGTTCAGTATATAGACATAAGTTACTGAACGTTTTTCTTCTGGCACTCGATCCAGTTCAAAAGCAACCAGTCTTGCAAACGCCGCATTTCGTGGGTCGCTAGGTCCTGGTTGGTTAAAATCCAACGGAGGTAAATTGGAGACGTTACACCTTAATTCATTTCCGTACCGTTGATACATGATTGCACTCGTTAAATCTTCTGTAGAAACTTGTGTTTCTTTCGTTTTCTTTACACAGACTTCTTTGTTTGACGATGCCTTCCTTTTACGACTAATACGACTTACGTCACTTAATATACTTGGTGAGGAAGGTCCGGATGTATCCTCAGGAGAAGACATAATTACCACTATTATTATATCGTAAATTGGAAAACTACCCGTTACTGATCTCAAGCAACTGACAAAAAGAAAATAAATGATTGGACAAAATATAACTTGTATTACGTTATCACTGACTAAATCAGCTCACTGTAGGTACTACCAGCACTTCTCACACGTAAGAATCTGGCAACGATTTGATCGAGCGAGACGGCACAATGCGAAAGCGCGTAAGGCGGCTTAGCTTAGGCGGCCCGCCGATCGCCTCTCTGCCCCCCGCTTATTCCACCTCACAGGCTTAACCGTTTAAAAATAACGATAAAACTAACGTTATTAAACAATTAACGGTTAAAAAGATTAACGATAAAATGTTTCGAAAAGAACGTTAAATCTATTAACGTTATTTTAATATTAACGGTAACTCTGTCAAATGGAGGTAACGTTACAAAAAAATTACCGGTATTTAAAGCCCTGGCCTCCGGTATTCCAGATGTTCATAGACATCAGTGACCTCTACCATCAAGCTCCTGCTTATTTGCCATCCAATTTTAAAATGCTCAGTGTCCTCTTCATTTTAGTTAAATAAAAGAGGTCAGAATCACAGTAATTTATTTGTCAAACATAGGTACTTAATTAAATAAGTTACATTATAAAAAAAAAATCATTAGCATAATTAAATAATAGTTAGTTAGTTTTAATGATTTATTAATTAATTTTCGGATAATTATTAAGTCTGGCTTGTTCTATAACAGGACGTAATTAGAGCGTGATTATTAATTATTCATTGATTGTAGAAAATGCGATATAGCATAGTCTAAACCATAGGTTCTCAACGTGGCGTGGACGATAACGCCCCCTCGTGGGCGTTTGAGACTTTCAGGGGGGCAGTAGAATACTCAGAGAAAATTAGGGGGCGTTGAGATGGGATCTTACGACTTTAAAATATTACACGTTTATATATAATCGTGGCTATAGCTGTTACAGATTCGCGACGGATGGTAACTAAAGTAATAGATGGGCAAAATAATGCCGAGATCTTATGGTCTAAAATTCTAAACTCTTCAATAATGATATAACATCATGTTTCAGGCTAGAACGTCCGCGCACCACTTCCTGCGCATCATCAGTGTCCGTAGTAAGCGATCCAGCAGAACAGGAACAAATCGATCCTCAGGCTGTTGATCCGTTTAGTAAGTACTATTGTTGAATTTCATATCTATGCACCTTAAGGAATATTGTTCCTTGCTGCGCTCGTCTGCTATAGAAATCTCATCAACCAATAGCATTGCTCCATGAGATTTTTGATGAGTCCCTTGTTTTTGTAAATGTCCGATCCTTTTGTTTCTATAGTAGGTAAAAGAAACCCAAATGTCCAGATGTTTTGGGCTAACAGCCCAAAGCAACAAAACAAAATTGCCGTTACTTTTTTCGTCCCTTTTTATTCCACTGTTATTGGTGGATGCAAAAGGGGGCGGAAATCAGTCTTAGTCATCTATGCAAAGGATTTTGTTTTAAAATTGGCTTGGTCAATATTTCAACGATGGTACCTTTATATTATACTAGCTTTTTCCCGCGACTGAGTCCGCGTGAAATTTCTTGCTCCCCCGACCCACCGCGTCGCATCGCATCGCCTGCCCGCGCTATTAATTCGTTTTCGCTTAGCGTTCTTTCTGACTTTTTTATTTCTGCTCAGCTCCTAATGGTCATAGCGTGATGTTAAAGCCTATAACCGCCCTCAAGAATTGGGCTATCAAATGCTGAAAGAATTTTCAAAATCGGTTCGGAAATCCAGAGATTACCCCCTACAACCTCACAAACTTAATAATAATAATATTTGTATAGACTAGCTTTTCCCCACGGTTTCGACTGCGTGGAGATTAGAAATGATCCCACAAGACCGTACTGCCGGGTTCAAAATTCTTGGTCTATCCGTTTGCCTCATCCAAATCCGTTCAGCTGTTACGTAATAAGTAATACGGGCTGGTGTCCGCAACACCACGTCAAACTTGCGTACGGCTGATAGCGATGTATGGAAGAAGACATGCTGAACTGATTTCAAATTAATTCCAATTAGGACAGGAGAATATTCATTATTTTGGCTGCAACCTTAGTGGTTACAAGCACGGCTGCTAAGCCTAGAGGTTCTGGAGCCAAAATCCCTGAACGGGCAGTGTTTCTTTTTTTGGCACGATGTTCCTTAGCTCTGCTTGAGGTAGGAGTTGACTGGTATAAATCGTCTTGTAAGGAATGTGTTTCGCCCCTCCATGGGACTCTCTCTTTCTCTCTCTTTCTTCTGAGTTGAGCTGCACGAAAGCTGACAATAAATTGCGTGCACTGCCTGGACAGGTCCACTCAATCTGTGTGGTTGTTTCCTCAAAATACCATTTCAGACACCGATCTACATAGCCGTCACATGATCTGACCAAGATTATGTCTGGACTTTAAAAGAGACTGTGACCTCTGAGTTTGTTACGGCCTTTCTTCTCAGAGTAGTCGGGTAGAAAACGCCGACCTCATCTAGTTTTTAAAATACGATTGACGTGTAAAAGTATTTGTACAAACCTACTTACAGAAATAAAATCATTTTATCATTTCTATACGAAAGCGTGTGTGCGTGAGAGTATATAGTATAGTCCAGTTAGTTGCAATAAGTTCACTTCTTCATGGTACTTTTATTCTATTATATCCTTTCGAGGAATACAGCTGTAATATTATATATTATGATCTTAATTCCAGAACAAATCGACGCGACATCAATAAACAACGCCTACTCCACGTCTATAATGGAATGCGCGAGCTGTAGCGACTCCGACGGCGAGTCTGTGACCTTGGGCCCCGAAGGAGACTGTCGCGCGGGAGACCACGAGGACTTGTCTGATGCTGAAGACGCTCCCTGCGAGGAGATGCCGCTGTGGTGAGTCAACATCATTATCTGCCTGCCTTTCCCAACTAGGCAGGGTTCGACTTCCAGTCTATCCGGATGCAGCTGGATACCAGTATCTTATATGGAGTGACTGCCTATTTGCCCTCCACAACCCAGGTTCTGGGTAGCACGTTCGGTAGTTCTAAATTCCCAAGAGAAAGGAAATATTGGGCCAACGAAATCACTAGCAAAGTTTTAGTTGAATATATTTTGATAACAATCATAATATAGTGGCCCAGTGGTAACGGCCTCGAGTTAGTAGTTGTAGGTCGTGGGTTCGAACCCAGACAGAGGCTCTTTACTTTGTGTGAACAATTTCATCACGAGTGCTCTCAAAATGGTGAAGGAAGACATCGCGTGGAAACCGGCATGTACTAGAACCAAAAATTAGAAGACATGTGACATCTATCAACCTGCACTTGGCCCTCGTGGTGGATTACAGCCCGCCCCCACTCACTGAGAGGAAGCCTGTGTCCCAGCAGTGGGAATATTATAGGCTGATCATGCAATAGTAGCATTTCTTTGCAGCTAAAGCACTAGGAATATGTTAAGTGTGGTCGTTTTGGAGCTGTCTTTTGTAACTTTTGAAGATCAAATGGCTGCAGGGTCTCAAACTACTTTGGATGAATGATTATTAATGCTTTGTCATATCTCTATTTTACAGGAGAGCAGGGGTCTACACGGCTGAAGAAGCAGTATGCGTCGCTAAGAACGCCTTAAAGTTCCTTCAAACAGCGTATATCAAACAGATGACTCGAATGCGCGTGCTGCTACAAACTGCCAGACTGCTGTATCTGAGGCAGTTGAAAGCTGAGAAAGAATTGTACTGTGAGTATTACTTTTGTTTTCTTATTTTCTTCTGCTATCAGTCCCAGGACTATGAGCAGATTTATTGTTCGAATTGGTCATGCTGATGTGGTTTCTCCAGCAAGATTTGGCTCTTTAAATTTTACTAGGTTGTGCCCGCGGCTTCGCTCGCGTTAATTTATAATTAGACAATCAATTCGGGTTGTACTCTGCTTGTTGTTTGGCCGTTGCAATCATGGGCTCAGAACGGAACATTATTCTAGGACGCTCCTATACACAATGTTGTATGTCCTTCTATTTGGCGTTAATATGTATAAATTCAGGGCATTGGACACACGCGAACCTGCTACTTAAAGCTAGCCATGGGATAAGCATGGCTTTTCCAAATGGATCCCTGATCTGCAATGTTTGCCCTTAGTTATCTTAGTTTTATTGGAAACTGGAGTCTTTTGGACTATTTTTTTTCTGTATCCCTGACAACGTATATGCAAAATGTTATGATGATCGGTTCAGCGGTTTAGGGCGTGAAAAGGTATCAAGCAAACAACTTACTTTCTCATCTATAATATTATAGTAAGCGCGTTATCAACTGAGTCGTCGGGCCATAAATCACTTCCCTATAGATATAGATAGATAGTTTTTTTTTAAACGTTGCCCCACACTAGGAATTTCTCCTGTATTGTGGGTGCGTTTACAAACATTTAAAGTCACATACACAAACAGCCAGACCCGGAACAATTACTTGTAGGTCATAGAAATATTTGTTCCGTGCGGGAATCGAACCCGCGTCACGCACCGCAGCAGTCAATCGCTTAACCACTGCGCCAACCGTGCCGTCATATATCTATATCAAGCGAGATAGGTAGAGCGCTTGCACTTACGGGCCTTATGGAGCCGCTTAGTGAAGGGCGTAACAATAAAATAAATATATCGATAAGTAACGTTTATTATCGTATCTTGTTCATACAAGCGTACAGATCATTAGTGACTCATCGATACCACGTGAGCAGGTAGCCGTTTACCGATAACGGTCCCAGCACGCAGCAAATTCCTATCTCAATTGACATTTATGGCCTCACGACTCAGTTAATAACGCGCTGACTATAGTTAGGACGGCAGCATGACCTGGTTGGCATTAGCAATGTCCATTACGGCTAACATTTTCAGTCGCCTTTTATGAGCCGGCTTTGTAAGCGCTAGCTTAAATCATAAAAGGCGGCTGGCAAAAAAAACTGATGCACTGTGTTTTAGTTAAGTTATTCATGAACCTCGCAGTTTCTTGTAAAGTGAGTATTACAAAGCATCAATAATCATTCTTTCAAAGTAGTTTTTGATCTACAAAAGTTACAAAAGACAGCTCTAGAATATTTCATATGACAGAACATTTCGTCCACAGGCAGTATAAATGCACAAGCCCGCAGCGGAACGCTCACGGTGCGCGAGCGCCGACAACTGCGCAAGCTGAAGGCGTTCGCCAGCTACCACAAGAAGCACGGCAACGACGCTGTGTTAGCGCGCAAGATGCACCACAAGAGGGCTAAGGTATGAGCTTTATATTAAAAAAAGAAAATAGTTAGTCGAAATTAGGCTATAGCGGTATCTACATCGCCACCTGCGAACCACGCATTACACTGACGTCACGCAAAATCCTGCATCGCGCAAGCAGAGTTTACCGCGCAACTAGCCTAAATACAACGCCCCGACATCAATCGTCGGGCAGTTGCCCACCAGACACGACACCCCTCTGTTCGGAGGATCCACCCTTTACTATGGGGGGTATGAGTGAACTTTACACCCTGTTCCTCATACCTCTCTATGTCTGAGAATCACCTTTTTGAATAATAAACATCACATGAGCATGAAAGTAGAATTATTGCTGTAGCATAATATGCTACAGCAATAATTATAATATTAATAGTTATAAATAATAGTTACACCACATATTATGTGGTGTAACTATAAATGATAGGCGAGGAATTATGCTGAAGGTAACGTTGCGGCTTTATAGAAGGTGTAGTGACAAAAATGTAAAAGAAAACCTATGTATGCTTTTGTTTTGGTCATGTGGAGAGTATAATTAGAATAAAAGGCGAATAACAAAAGTTATTTACAAAGCAGGTGTGAGTCTAAACGCCGGGACGGGATGCCCCTAGACGGACATAATATAGTGACCTTAATGGTGATGGTGTTCGGGAATGTCAGGTGCGTAGTACTCGCATCCGGCGTGTATGACCATATGTGTGAACGTAAACGAAGCAAGAGGAGTATGTGAGGATGCAGGTGGCGTTCTGTTGTTTCTGCCTGCCTCCTATAAAAAATTATAATACAATTTTATAATTATTAAGTGTTTGCCCACAGCTGACCGACCCGTGCCCCAGCCGCCCCATCCCGTCCCAAGGTCGCTGCACCTTCGCGGAGGGCGGCGTGAGGTGTCCCGCGCACGTACTGCCGGCCGCCAAGCACTGCCTCAAGCATATCCTGCACGACAGGCAGCAGGTGACCACGTTATTGTCTATCATTGTTTTATAGAGAAAGAAAATGTGTTGATTTGCGTTAAACATGACGCAAAAAATAACATGATACAAAAAATAAGAAAAGTTTGTGGGAAACATGCGTCACATCCACGCAAAACGGCTATCGCTCAGCATTATGCTGCAGATCCCCAGCGCTGGTTTTCAGCGACAGCCGGCGCTGACGTAATGACGTCGTCCGGTGGAACAAACAATTGTAAGGATGCTGTACCAGTACGGCGTACACGAACGTCGCACTTAAATAAAAATAATATAATTTAATTGAAATGTGATAGAATATATTAGACAGGAATATACAAGGAAATAGACATACATGCTACGAGAATATCAAACTCAATAATCGTTTTACGCTTTGTGGCAACATTTCGAAGAGTCTCATTATCATCATTATTATATTCTTATCTCAAACTCTGGTTCTTTCATCAAAAGACCATTTCCGACACCGATCTACATAGCCTTCACATGATCTGACCAAGATAAGATAAGATAAGATTTATTTATTTGCATAGAATGTAGGTAACGAATACATTTAGGTGTTACAATATTTTGAGATCCTTATACATTCTGCCTCATGGCATGCAAAAATTGATTAGCTTATATAAATTAATTATTAACTTATTACAGTTTCTTATACAATATATCATTTACTATTTTTATTATTTAATTTATTTAGAGGTACTTATTTGTTTAATATATGTACATTAAAAAGACTTGTCATTTAAGAAATCTGGTATAGAGTAATAGCATTTTTTTACTAGTAATATTTTCAAGTACTTTTTAAATATTCTTAGAGGTTGCTCTTTAATATTTCTAGGTATATGGTTATAAATAAGAGGAGCCATACACATAACACTTTTCCTCAATAAAGCAGTTTTATATTTACCTAAGCATAACTTGTCTTCGTATTGGGTTCTTAAACTTGTAGTCCTATTTCTAGTGTTTTTCAAAGTCGGGAATAAGTGAGCATTTGTTTTAACAAAAATGGCCATTTCCAATATATATAGACATGTAAAAGTAAGCAGATTGTTTTGTTTAAATACAGGTACACAGCTGTCGGTTACTTTAAGGTCAAAAATACATCTAATACAGCGTTTTTGCGCTCTAAAAATATTTTCTCTTTCACTGCAGTTGCCCCAGAATATTATACCAAACCTCAATACAGAAACAACTAGACAAGATATTGTCTGGAATTTAAAAGAGACTGACCTCTGAGTTTGTTTCGGTCTTTCTTCTCAGAGTAGTCAGATAGGAAACGCCGGCCTCATCTATTTGCTGAATTCATGGTTACAGATTGTGCACTGGTATTTTTTTTCCTGTATAAAAAATACACGCAGGTTGGCAGGCAACAGCCACCATTAAGCTCAAACTCAACACAAACTCACAGCATTTATTTCAATTAAACCATTTACAGGCACTTTTGAATTCTTAAGTGCCCGGTCAGTCAGAAATATGAAGCTAGTTGCCCATTCCAAAGCGTAGTAGGTACCTATGGAGAAGAACGGGCAAGAAACTCCATGGACACTCTTTTAAATTATATTGTTACATAAATATTAGTTACATCATTAATGTTGAATATATAATTATGTGTGAGAACGATGTAAATAAAACGTACACATTGAGTGTCCAAATAAATGTTACAATATTTTGTTGGTTATTTCCAGGTGTTATTCAATGCTTGCGGTGACATTCGTGGCGTGGCGTCGTGTCGGGAGCCGATACCTAAGCTCCCTCTGCCGTCGTCAGCCTGTCGGTTTCACACCGACCCGCCTGTCTATACAGTGTTTACTTTGAAGGTAGGTTATTTTAAAAAACCTTTATAAAAAGTATGGAGGGTAGAGGTAAGGAGAACTATCTCATATTTGGGGAAAGTTCAAAAGTGTCCAGCATGAACAGTAAATAATAGTTCAAAAACCCTCTAAAATAGCGCTAGCGTAGGCAAATTGTGTGGTATGAATGTAGCAATTGTTAACGGACTGAAGTATGCAGAGTTAAAAAAAAAAATATTTTTAGTGACAGTTCAGTATACTATACCTCAACAATTTACGTAGTCCAACATTATTTTGATTATTACTTTTAAAATTTTAAAAACACTAATATTCTGCTTACGTAATACTTGAAAGGCCCCAAAATGAAAGGCTAAGGAGAAGAGTCGATCACTGGTAAAAAGCAGCTCTAAAGAGCCTGCTCACTACACCGTACCATACCATGACCGCGCTATGAACGTATCAGCTTACTACCCACCCTACCCAAAATATGATTCGCGACTGTAACAAGTATGTATTTACAGAATTATAATCATTAAAATCACCAATACAACCCTCGAATGACAATTTCATAAAATACAACTTGACACGGACTACAACTTGAAACTGACCTGCAAATTGCAAAATCGTAAGAAATTTTGAATTTCGTGAGCTACTTGGCGCTTCAATCAATCATTTTTTTTTTCTTGCAACGAATGTAGGTTACATTAAATACAGGTGCAGTAGATAGGAGTGGGCCATGTACATTCTGCCTGGACATAGGCACGCAAAAATTATAATAATTGTTAAGAAGCTGTCCAGAAGTAAAATTACAAATTAAAATGTCACAGTCAGAATTTTTAAAATTATATACATACATAAATTATTCTTGAAAAATGTCAAATCAAATGGTTACTATAAAATAAAATTTAAAATAAATGTATAATAAGTCCATTTAAGTTCAAGATAATATTAATTAAGTATATTTACTATACACATTGCCAATTAAAAAATAATTAATCGAATAATAACATTTTTCTATTAGGAAGGTTACTAATTTATTTTTAAAGTATTTAAGTGTTTAATTGTGTTGTATTGTATTGTTTAGTTGGCTCAGAATGCATTCGATTGGCAATCAATTCAGAATGCGTAAAGAAGTCATTTGTTTACAAAAATGTTTACAAAAGAAATAAGGATAACGACAGCTCTCTGTCAAGTTCTTGGACTAGCGATAGTAGTGACATCTGACTGAAGTGAGCAAGTGGCAGTTTTTAACCCCATTCCAACACGAGAGCCACCAGAGCTTACAAAAATAAAATATCTTCTTTATTTCTCTCACAAACTCATTATCCCTTTACAGAAAGACGGATCCGACAGCGAATCAGAACCACCATCGTCGTCCGACGACTCGCAAATTGAAGAACTACAAGACCTCGCAGAAGTCTCCACTGACGACCGCGCGGAGGTGCAGGAAGTCGATGTTGAGCAGGAGGGGGAGGTGTCCTTACCTCCTTACACACCGGACGATATGACGGACGAATGACAGATCGCCGATCTGGTCTACCAGATGTATGATGATTTTGGTGAGCAGTAATACTGGTTGACGCGATATGTCATAAACGCCCTGTTGTAAACTATACTGTGGCTTGCGAGGGAATGGAAGAAAGATTTGTTCAAACAAATGATATAGCTGGAAATAGTGTTAAAAGTAGTTTCAGTACTACGAATTAAACTCATTTTTGTGTTTGTTATTAAGTGTCATTAAGTCAATGATAAAAATAGTGTTAACAGTGGCTGAAGCTCTTTTATGGGTGAAAAGCAGACATTTTGTATAAAAAACCACTGATAAATAATGTTAAAGTGAATTGAATCACTCCTAAGAGTGTACATTTTCATTACAAAAATCATTGAACAATTAGAAGACCTCGCCGATCTGGTCTACCAGATGTTTGATGTTGTGGTCTGGATTTTACGGCTATGAAGACGAAGATAGTGCTATAGCGATGGATAATTGGAAACCCGGGCGTTAATATGGTATATTGAAGAGCAGTGGTGGCCCAGTGATGGCGCCTGCGACTTACGAGTTGTAGGTCGTAGATTCGAACCCAGACAGGCACTTTCCTTTGCGTAAATTATTTCATCATCACTGCTCTCAAAACAGTGAAGGAAAACATCGTGAGGAAACCAGCATGTCCTAGAACCAAAAATTGGAAGACATGACCGCGGGGTGGATTATGGCCCACTCCCTCTCACCGAGAGGAGGCCAGTGTCCCAGCAGTGGGAACATTATAGGCTGATTATGCATTAGCTAACATGGAATATTGAGCTTTAGAAAGAGACTGTCACACAGGTATGAGTGACAACGCTCGACAAAGACGAACTTTACTTGCATGCAAAAACATTGCCCCACCACGTTCTCTCTCTATTTGAGAGACTATCTCAAAAAAAAATATATTGATATTGTAATTATTTTATATTGTGTGTAGGTAGGTAAGTTAACGATTATTAAGCAATATTCTTGAAAAGATCGACTCGATTCTGTAGATGTTCTCCTCATAACTCCCTTTTGCTCGGAAAAACTGCATTACTTTTTTTCATCAGTGAGATTGACAAAAGCTTAATTTTGTTTATGTCTCTTCGTTTATGACATATGAGTTTTTACCCGACTCCAAGAAATAAAGGAGGATCGTTATTTGACCCGTATCTTTATAAGTTTGCGGTTTTTTTTCAAATAACAACTGAATCAGGTTTGATAACTCTTTCACAAATGTAATCTACATACTTTCAGGGAGGTTTTAGTAAACATAATTATAAGGTTACTGTTAATAAAACTTGTTGAATTATCTTGTTTCAAATCGAAGTGCACGGGGTGGGTCGATTTTTTGCACGCAAGTGTATTTCTAAAACTCGCTGCGTTATGTATGAGCGGGTAACGGACTAAAAAATTTTATTAGATTGATAAAATAGTGTTGGAAGTAATCGTTACTTTAATGAGTAGCTGAAATGATGACTAGGATGTTGGTAGTGTTTTAAACAGTGTTGAAAGTGATGTAGATAAAAATCAGACGTTTTAGTGATAAAAATAGTTTAAATATTTTAGTTTTGTTTAAAAGTTGAATCTCTCTTCAGAGTGTAATACATACGTTTTCATTACATTTTAAGATCCATAATTGCATTTATAAATAGTGTTAATACCCTAGAATCTAAATACAAAACAAAATACAATTTGTGACTAAAAACAAATGTAAGTGTGTAAGTACCAACAATTTTAAAGAAAAACAATGAATTAAATTACGTGTTCTAAGTTACAAACTTGAGTGACCTATTCAAACACTTTGATGCGTTGACGATAATTGGCTTATCTTCACCAATGACAGAACTGTTATAAATTTATAATGTAATGTACAGTAGTACCCAACTGATATGGCGCGTCGTGAATCTTCGTTCGCGCAGAAAAGAAAGTATGGCTCCGAAGATTAACGAAAGAATGCTCAAAACTTACAATCAACCTTAGGTCACTATTATAAGGTACATAATACACTGCAGCTGTTAGTTCCGTCTCACTCGCAAGTCGCGCCCCTCCGCACAATTACACTTCGTGCCAATTTTATCGGGCCACCAGTTTTTATCAAATATAAAATATTTATTAAAAATACAGGTTATTTAAAATGTACGATTTATTTAATAAACAATTTAGTAAACAATAGAAAAAACTTAATCTAAAGGCCGCACTCCTGCTATCCCAGTATCCCAGTAAAAAGGGGGCACCCTTTTTAAGGAACTCATTTTAAATCATAAAAAGAAACAATTTTTTTGCCACTACGTGTACTTTTACACGCCACGCGGCGCGCGCTAACATGGCCGCAGCTGCCGACCAATAGCGGTACAGGAAAAAGAAGCGCGGTACGTGGAGCGTGCCGATTGGTCAATAGCATTTCCCGCGCTTTAAAAATTCATCTTCTGCGCAGGTACATCGGTAAGCCATATCAGTTGGGTACTACTGTAACAATGTGTTGTTATAGACATTTAAATAATAATCAGTGACAAACTGTGGCAACAATTTAATTACATATTTGTGGTGAATTTGGGCCTCGGTGACGAACGTAAAAAACAAGATTCGTGCATAAGTTTCATGACTAAACAATGTTTATTACGATCATTCCTCATTGCTCATCATGGGTGGTATAGTAATTTTATCTCGCGAAGCGACGCGCGCTTTACTTGTGTTTACCAAGTGTACATGCACGCTGTGAATGCGTGTGTATGCGCAGGAGCTCTCTCTCGGTTAGAGGTGGGCAAAGTGTATCATTTTTGCGATTGGATTTTGCATCTGGATCATTGAAATGATCCGAAACACTGATATGTTTCATTTGGCTCATTTGGATCATCGCCTCAAAGGATATAAAGTACAGAATGTTACGTATAAGTACATTACGTTGCGTCGCGGGCGTTTACTACTGACTCGGAGAAATGTTATGTGGCAACAATGCTGAAAGTTTCATGTGTACAAATGTATAATCGATCTTCCTACATACTTTATCCAGGCTTAGGGACTGGCGGCTGGTCCTTTATTTATGGCCAGCTGTCGTTATTAAAAATCGATTCTATTTACAGTGATTTGTTGATTCAATTATAAATTATAAACAATTTTAAACAAATTATAAACAATCTGCCGCGTGCCGCATCAACGTAAAAAACTATGGTAAAACGATAACTTGTTAGTGCAAACATTATATGCAAAAAACGACCGTATAGTATTTGATACGTAAGCGCTTTAGTGGTCATTTTTCCGTGCATGTGGATAACGACAACGAATAAACGAAAATCTGTGATTGTATGAGTGATACACATCTCATTTGGTATCTATTTCTGACTTGTATAGTTTGTAATTATGTCGCCGACTTACTCGCGACTTGTGAGTCTTAAAACTCGGTGTGTCTCAGTCTTCCTCTCTCACTCGCTCACTACTCAGTCGCCTCGCGAGCGACGCGTCGCGCGAAATGAGCCAGAGTAAAGTTAATGTTTCAGATCCAAATGATGCGTTTGAAAAGTTGTTACTGAACCAATATTTTCACTGAAAAAAAAAAGTGTTTGCTTTAACAAACATCTTGTTTAATGTGATCACGCATCTTGACTCCATACGAGCCTAACAAGATCTTGACTTCTGAAGCTATGAGAACTTTGTTAAAGTATCATAGTTCCGTCTACTAAGTAATGAATTGGTTTAATCACGGGTAGTTATTTACCTAATATCGCTCTAATGTTGGTCAGTTTAAAAATGAGACATAGTCACATTAAAACACTTAACTTGTAGATTCGACTAAGATCTTGAACGATACGTCTATGAAACGTTATTAGATCAATGAAATTCTTATGTTGTTTCAACTAAGATCTTGCATAAAGTAACCGTGATAAAGTAATTAATTCAACTAACCTCATATTCGTCGTAGACATGAGCCGTTGTCATATAAACTACCTGTATTCGTCAATCCAAATCAGTGTCTTTTGCATTTCTACAAAGTAACGTTTGCAATAATAAAATTATGGTCGAGTATCTACTGTTTTTTGTTTCAACTAAAATCTTGCATCAAATAACTGTGATAAACTGATTAATGCAACTAACCTCGTAAACAACGTAAACATGAACCCTTGCCATTATTGCTCGGTTCCTATAAACAAAAACGAATCGTTTTGCATACCAATGGTAGCATTTTTGATTGCAACACTGGGCATATAAATCAAAATCAAAAGTCATTTATTCAAATTAGGCTGAGAATCAGCACTTTTTGAACGTCAAAATCACATAAGACAGTCCCCCCAAAACGCCCACCCTTCACCACTTCCTAGTGCTTTAGCTGGGAAGAAGAAGTGGCGGAACAAACTCCACAGCAGCACTGCTGTCTGTTCAGTTAGAAGAACTGGATTCTATACATATAGTAATAAATAAATTAACATTACGAAACACAAAAATATTAAAATGATTTGCCATATGTCAGCTAGCACACGCCAATATTTAAAACTATACTCGAGCAGAAATAAATAATAAAAACAAAAACGCAAACAGAACTTATACATAATTAAAAGCCTCCTGGCATAAAGGGCGTGCCCGCTTACACATGCAATGCTGCATTGTGTTTATATGTATATTGCTGTAACTAGTAGCCACAAATGATAAACTAGGACCTTCGAAGTAAAATAAAGAAACATTAATTTCTAATAACAATAACAAAACCATAGTCAGCAAGATTTGTAATCTAATTTTACCTGTGATAGCTACTTCCCTAAGGGCGGGTATACTATGCAAAGTTATGAGGTCTTAGCTTCATTATTGGTAAAGATACAAGAGTCATAACTTTAACCAATAACGGTCCGTAAATTATTGGAATCCGCCATATATGAATTACCTGTGTTCAGCCATCTATCGGCAAATGAATGTCGCACTCTGTGTTTACCTTAGTTTTGTAATATTAGTTATTATTGGGACCGATAGATGGCGCTTTTTATTTGAGTCCGAAAATTAGATCGCGGTGTCGAGATTCTCCGCCGATCATATTATGTCATGATTCCTCTTCAGCTAAGGATACTGAGTTTTCCTCTATCAATTTAAAGCCCAACTTTAACTTGTACTCACGCAGCTGAGGTATTTTATGCATTCTGTCATTCTGAAGCTTACGTTGCTCACGATTTATATAATCCAAGAGTTTGACACAGCAATGTCAATCATATGAAAAATAAACCTAATAGTCCACTTACGAGTTCGCGCCCGTATCGGGCAAACCGCTATCTTTCTGTCCGCCAAATCAACGCCACCCATATTGGCGTTGTACATTTTGATGACTTCTGGGCGTGGAACTTGAACATATCTTTTAGTAATTTTGTTCCAACGCTTACATGTATCAACTTTTTCGTCAGCTAAACAAGTTGACATTAGTAAAACAGCCTTATTGTCTAACCATTTCGTTACAGCAATTTTCCCATCTTGCGAAGCATGAACCTCAGTAGTTCCACGGCTTTGTTTTGAAAACTCATTGTCAGGTGTCATGACGCAGTCGCGAGGTACACGATTCTTCATGATAGTCCCAGTAGCATTGAAACCACGATGGGTTAATTCTTGCATCAACCTCACAGATGTGAAGTAGCGATCAAAGTATAAATAGTGACCCGGAACTAATGATGTTGTCAAGTACAAAACAGCAGAGTCTCCTAAAGTGAAACCATCATAACCTGGAAACGTCGTTGCTCCCTCGTATACCTTCATGTCACAAATACATCCGTTAGGGTTGGCCAAAACAAATACTTTTAATCCGACAGGATTGGGCTTATTAGGGCAGTACTGCCTAATACCACACTGACCTGAGAATGGTATAATCATCTCGTCTATCGAGAGATGCTCGAACTTTTGTTGAACGTGACATCCTTCACAGATACGATCAAACAGAGGTCTTACTTTCCAGATTTTGTCGATTACACGCTGACTGTCTGGGACATCGTTATCAAAGACAACCTTCAACCTGGTTCTTAACAAAAAAAGTCTGTCACGGGTCATATTATCTGCCACTATTGGAAGTCGCCAAGCATTCTCCCAATACATTTTGATTTTAGGATAGCCAATAGTAGCCGTGACCATATTAATACCAAAGAATATTTTCAATTCCCTCAATGTGAGCCCTAGATTCTTTAGAGTTTTCATCATTTCCGTTTGGTTAGTTGCTGTTACGATTTTCTCTAAAATGTTGTCTTCTATGTAGTCTTCAAAATATTTAAACATTCCAAAATTACTAAAATCTCTTTGGACATAATTAGGAGAGAGTAAGTTGTGTATAGTTGGACTAAACACTCCTGTCCACGTATTACTTGTTTGATTGTTACCTTGCACAATCCTACCTCTTCCCCGTACTCGCATCAAACGCCCTCCAACTCTTGCGCCTCTGCGTGAATATTGCCCTCTTCTTACTCTGGACTCCCGATGCCCTCGAATCAATGAAGATGATGAAAGCGCTGGTGATGAAAGTGGTGGTGTGGATGATACTCGATCATCATCAAGTAGATGGAGTGATTCTTCTGAATCGGAGCTATTATAGCCATCAGAATTAGAATTGGACCGTAAATCAGGTGGCTCATATAGGTCGTCATCATCAGAAGCACTAAAATCTCCCTCACTATTGTCTAGCTCGTCAAGAATTTGATCTTCATCTAAAACTGAAACAAAAACGCAAACCATAATTAAAAACGAACGTTCTAAAATAAGTACATCAAAAATGACAACATTACTGTTTAGGAACCTCATGTACTAAAATAAGGACATTGATAGAAATCGCATCATGGAGTAAAGTTATTTGAGTAAATCGGTGAAATAAATGTGAGTGGTTGCTGTACAAACATTAGTTGGCCTGTACGAACTCCAAAAAACTAACAGATTCCAAAAAAAAAAACATGATTCAAATGGATTAACTTACCACATCGACCCCGCGCACGCGGCTCTCGTTGTTGCGACGCCATGATTGGTTTGACAGAAAGGACTGAGTGGGGAGATCCATTTTTTGAATGAACTAAAAACGACAACGTTTCGTTTCACGTGAAAAACTTTACGCTAAACTGGTTCACTTCGGCAAAATATTTTATTTTTTTGGTTGTTCTAAATTTAGAACTTCAGTAGGTACTCAGGAGGTTTTTTAAATATTTGAGGAAATTGTTTCCGTCCATCTCATCATGATAATCGCCTTTCTTTGATTTTGCTTTCATAGCAGGTCAGCGCCTTTAACGAACCCATTTTCGCCACCGGCGTGCACCCTTACCCAGCGTTGGCCTGGGCTATCATTTTTTTTAATTCCTTTGTCTTTAGAGCTCTGCCAGCACTTACTTACAGTATAATGGGCATGAATCCACGACTCGTCCATATACATTACAGGTTTCTTATTAGCCCCCAGGGGCCGTACTATGACGTGTTAATTCCATCATTGTTCCAGCGTGGAAGAGAGACGGAGCTATACATGACCGATAGCACTATCTCTTTTTCTCAACGGAATCATGATGGCGTTGTCATAGTACGGCCCCTGTGCGTCATTTTGTATACGCCATGCCTTTATATTGTCTCTTTCTATTAACTCGCTTCTGTTTTGACGACACTTTTTAAATCGATATCCCAGCTTATTTTTTAGGATACGGCCCAATGTTGTTTTCGATCCTTTTAAATTCAAATCCTGTTTGGCGGTTGCTAATATTTTGTTGAGTGTAGGCACTTGTTTGCGCACATCATAAATAGAGTTAACTATATTTCCGATTGCGCAGATATCGAAATTGTCGACAGGAACACGTGTGTTATTCTGTCCCCGTTTTCCTTTCTTAGGCGTACGTATTTTTGTCGATGTTTGCTCGGCGAGCTTACCTGCAATGTAAAGGATTCATTAATAAATTAGAAATAGTGTCATGTGCGATAAGGAACTCCGTTCCAAAACATCAAATATTCAGGTTTGCTTACATTTAATTCATTATACTAATTAGAGATTATCTCGTAAACACGTGGACCGATTTACATAATTTAAACGAATAAAATGGTTGTAGACCTATACCTTTCACTTGACACCAAAATCGTTAAGATATCTCAACAAACAAAAAAACACATTTTCAAGTTCCTCTCGTAATTAAATTATACGACATACTTATTGTTTGAGCGCTATACAATATCATAAAAAGAACGTAAAATTGCAAAAAGGAGATTCAGACATTATAAGTACCTAAAAAAGTTGCATCATAGCTTCATACAAACATACCTTCTTTTTTATCTTTACTATTGTGCTAACTGGTAATACCGTGGCCATGGAAGCTCGAGCATTACTATGCTCGAATGGATGATAACGCTCCAGATTTTTTTCTTTTTCAAAATATTTGATGACATTATACACAATTTGGCGTGTATCATTATGTATAATCTTTCCTCGCTTTCGAGGAGACATGATTACTGTCTCCGCACAGTCCACACGTCCAAACAACGAAACTTAACAATAAAACAAAACTCAACAACAGTAACACACAGGTAACAACGGAAAAATAACAGAAAACTATAACAAGGAATTATTCGTAATAAGGATCACTGAGCGCGTCAAGACAGCGTGGAAGCAAATCAAGACTAATATTTTTTGTGCTTACGGTACGCGCGAGAGTGAGTATAGACGGCACTAGTGTGCGAGCGAGAGAACATGATAAGCGCCGCCATTTTAGATTCCTTTCTTTAATGAACCGGGTTATACAAACTTACGATTATAATTTCAACGCTTGTAATGGTCTCGCCGCGGAAGATTTTTACGGGCAAAACGCGTGCGCTCTCGCGTGGCACTGGGGCACAGAACACTATTACTCCTAGCGGAGAAGAACGTCGACTTCAAACAAAAAAGATAAAACGGAAGTCGTTGCTGGCGACATCTAGATTTAGCCCTTAAGAACTATCTTGCACCGCGAAATTTAAAACGTATGTGTCTTACTTTCTTTTGGGCAGTCGGGCACTCTCGCTTGTAAGAAAACTCGAAGCGAGAGTGCCCAGAGGTACTTTGAAATAGAAAATAAAACAACAATATTAAGATATTATGTTATAATTATTTACTTTTCAATCAGACAGATGACATCAACACACAAATTGAGTTACGTATGGTTAAATTCTCACAAATTGAGATACGTAGGAATGATGAACCGAAACAACTTCATCATAGATGAACTTCACGCCGTCTTCACTTTCTCACTAAGGTCAATGTCTCATTCAAAACAATTATTCGCTGGAACGGAGAAGCATTAGGTCGACTCGATGTTGGTTAGATCAGGTGAAGATCTTCAAATGTAGATACAAATCCAAAAATACCACGAAATTAACACAGAGACAACAAACAAAACAACCGACGCTATATTGATATTGTATTATGTGCTATTTTACTCCGCTAGGAGTAAATTAATAGTGTTCTGGGAATGTGATTTTTCCATTGACTTATAGATTTTTCCGACGCCGCCGCCGACGCCATTGTCAACTTGGTGTTTTATATATTGAAAAAAATAAAAATCCTACTATAAAAAATAATATCATTCCATTTCATTGTTGGACCCATCGTATCTAATGTAAAACATGGCGGTTTTATTCATGTTCATCATTTTCAAATATTTTTTATTACAATTCCAATAAAAATTAATTCATGAAGTATGGATAAAAAACTATTACATGGAAGTAACGATAATTTTATGGCAACATTGTGATTTGTCAAATGACGATATTGCCGGAAGTTATGTGTTACCACACAAAATCTTTTTTTATTTTTTATTGGCAAGTTGGAGGTTTTGCCCTTGTAGGTATTTCGTTCCTTCCATACAAAGTTGACAGGGGCTGGACTGGGGTCTTAGGGGGGAGCGCTTCTTATTACGTAGTACGATGTTAACCTACGACATTTCTAACATAGAGTATTCAAAGCCGCGGCACCTATCCTGGAATTACCATATATTAACTTAAAAAAGAACATTTATTTTAAAATATACCTAGGTACTAAGGTTACTGCATGATTTAAGTTACCTGCTAATTTTGGGATGAGATCGGGCAGCTCCCATGTCTTTAATAATTCGGCCACTTCGTCCATGTGTTCAATAGTGTTTTAGCACTATACGGTATATTAATCGTATGTTTAGCACTCAACAGTATTTTAAAATATGTAATTCCTTACATATCTTTTTCAATTATTGTCACACAACACAACACGTACCTCAGGGGGGGGACACTGCCGTACTTGATGTAGGCGTCCAATTTTTCACAAAGATACTAGCACCATCTTTTACGAAATCCGCGTAAACTTGAGAGATTTAGTACGAAAAAATGACATAGATGGTGCTTACGCCAATTATCGCCAGTGTGCATAGCTCTCTAGAGTATATATGTTCTGTGGTGCATAGTTACACCTTGTTGATAATGAAAATTTTGTCAAAAATAATAATAATGTACAACATTCTAAACCCGAACAAATATTTATTTATTCGGTTCTATTAATGCTCCAGAAAGTGCGGTTGAGTTGAGTGGTAGTCTTAGTAGTAGATTATTTTAATAAACATCGCCATAATAAGACAAATAAATGACTTAAATATTAACACATTCATCATTTTTATTTTGTGCTGGCTTTGTAAAACATTCAATTTTGTAAACATTAACTGTATTTGTTTTTTTTTATTTTGTAAATTCTTATTTCATAAAGAGTTTTTTCTTATTTCAAGAACTATGCACGAATTGCTATGGAACAAATACAAAATGTTTATAAAACTGATTTTTATATGTCCTACATTGCAAATTACCCGCCTACCCATAGAAAACCTATTCAGAGTATACCTAGTAAATATATAGATAAATACGTACCGTAAAATCATACAATTATGGTCCAAATTTCGCAATAGTCAAACATATTGTTGGTTTTACTCTAAACTATTATTATTTCAAATAATCTTTGTGGTTTTATTATTTGTAAGTATAGCGACGATTAACATGCGCCTAACAGCATCAAACAAGTATTATCATTTAATTTTTTTTTTTTTACTTTTTTTTGGACCATTGTTGTCTGCGGTGTTTTCAACTATAGTCCTACCGTAAAATGGCACTGAAAACGCTTTTATATTAAATTTAAACTATACTTGAAAGTAACTCTGATAATAATAGGCCATGTAAATACAAATAAAATAAAAATAAAACATTATATTAGTCAAATTTTTTTAATTTTCCAAATATTGTTACAAAAATTCACTCATTGAACTATTAATGAAAGAAATTAATAATCAGACCAAATATTTAGTTAGGTTTATGAAAAAACAGTTGTATTTTAAATAAAAAAACAAAAGAAGTTATTTTTTAGGCTTTCCCCACTTGTCTTCTAGTTCAGGAACCCTGAATAAAGCTCTCTTTGTGCTCATTTTCTTTGGCGTTTCAATTTTAAATTTAATTTTATTGGTTGGGTAAAAAATCACGTCATCCTTTTCAGGCCACTTCCAAGAAAGCCCGCAGCGTGTCAAGCACTTTACATACGCCCCATTAGCTTCTTTGGTTTGTATTTGGCCAGGCCATAACTCGCCTTCATATTCGACAACGACGAAATCATTTTCCTCTGGGATTAATTCGCAATTCGACGAGGTGGCGACGCAATTTGGAGACTCGTTTTCTTTGTCTTTAAATTCTACTAGATCTTCATCTTCAAGTCCTTCAACGAAAGTTCGATCGGAATCAGAATCGTTTGCAAATTCTATGACATTTTCATTTATGGAATCATCGGTATCGCTATCTACAGACATTACTCGACGTTTCTTTTTAGATGGCTTCATTTGAGATGTCGTAGGTGTGGTTGATATAGCTTTCAATTCTTCAGCAGTGATACTTTTTCCAGCGGGTACATTTAACTTCTTTTTTCGTCCAGTTCCCGCACGACCGACAACGGTATTTCTTTTATTTTCAAGAAACTCTACAAATGACTCTGATACCAGGCTTGGATCAACATTTTCTGTTTCTATTTCTCTGTAAGTTGACAAGCGTTGTAATACCGGGGTCTCATTTGTTGGATAAATGCCAGTCTTTAAAAATCCAGCTTTCAGATTGGCTTCAGTTCTCGGCATCACACTCTCCCACAAACGCTTCAGCAAAGAAGGAAACGTATTTTTCGGAATAGTGGGCAAAACTTGACCATCCCTCGTGCTCTTCCACTCGTCTAAAACTCTTCTCCAATGTAATTTTAGTGGTCTAAAATACGCAACGTCGAGGGGTTGAGTCAGGTGCGTGCTGTTTGGTGGCAAAGCAACAAATGCAATGTTATATTTTTCACACGCCTCTAAGACCTTTTGACTAATGTGGGAACTTAAATTGTCGCCAATTACCACTTTTCTTCCCTCTTCTCGTCGAAGTACAGGTAAAAGTGTGGTAAAAAACCAATCTTCAAAACTGTGCGTGTCAAACCATCCTGAACTGGATCTGTTGTAGTGAGTATTAGGTGGCCCACCCTCTGTCCAAGTATCCCACATATTATCGGCCTTGTAGTTGACGTAAGGTGCAAGAATCTGTCCAGCCGCATTACCACATACCATCAAACTAAATGCAGCTTTCGTGGAATTTTTGATTGCCTCCGGATACTTAGTTCCTCGTTTTGTGAGCACTTTCTTTTTCCCGGGATCGTCCACTAGGTTTGTTTCATCGTAATTATATATCAAATGTGGTGGAACTCCCTCTGTTTCTACTTTAAGATGGTTGAAATAGTCTTTAATCGTCTCCTCATTGACCGCAGCACGAACTCGTTTAATGTTGCTGCACAACCTCTGTGATAGTTCTTTTTTGTGCCTCTTAAGGAAACATTGTACCCATGTTCGACCTGGTAAATTATTGGTGAATTGGGGCACTATTCGACCTTTTTTATCCAAGTACAATTTTACTATGCAACGCAAATCGAACACCGTAATGGGAAATCCGAATTTGCACATTTCTATTGCATGATCCACAAATGATATTTCTTCATCTTCAGCAAAAACGCATTGCCGTCCAGGGTTTCTGACCTTGTTCAGTTTGATTGCTTTAAGTTTTAAAATAATCGAACTTCTCGGTATTTTGTATTTTGCAGAAGCTTCTCTTTGAGTGAGTACTTTATTTTCTATATCAGAAATACAAAGTTGCAACTGCCGTTCACTATAAAATTTATAAGACCGGGCCCCTGGCTTTCTTCTAGACATCGCAACTCGTTCTGTAAAGAACCATAGGGTAGTTTATAAATATGGTCCAAAAAAAAACCTGGACTAAAGTTGAAAACATAGTACGAAATTTAAAAAAAAAATCACTAAATTTGAACTAAGTAACTGTTTGAGAAATAACAACATTTAATTTAGTGTATGAATAACTTACCGATCAACCATAAAAATCAGGAACAAAACAATACACAAAAACTATTTTTTTCAAATTAAAGTTCGCAGTGAACAAAAACGTGCACAAACTCGTTTACATCGGTTGAGCTCACTGATCGGATGCAAGTAGTGCCATCTATGCAAAATCGATCAAAACACGTTACGTATGACATTAACAACTAAAAACTTCCATAACTTCACGCTAGATGTCGGTGCGCGTAGTTTTAAATGTGATTATGTGACTGAGTGAATTTGGATTTGGACCATAGTTGTCCCCTAGGACTATAGTTGTATGATTTTACGGTACCTATGTACGCACCTATAGTTTTTGGGATTAGTTCAGCGGATATAGTACCAGATGGCGACACTGTCTAATATAGGCGTCAAAAATTCTAGAGAGGGTTCTCTATTCCATCTATGATATTACTATACTCTTTGACGTAGGTACCTACGCGTTTTGACAAGTTCGGCCGGCGAAGTTAAGTTTATCGAGTGGGGAGGGGGAGGGAGGGGGGTGGAGAGAAGCGCGGAGAGCACCGCGTTTTGTTGACATTACAAAGCGTTGTTAGATGCGACGACCACTTCTCTTGTTTGACTTAGCTATGCCAATGACTAAAGACTAAGAGAGGACATGAACTAAAAGATCTATATAAATTATACATTATGGAAATATCATACGATTCTTTAGAAATAAAAAAAATATACATGTTTCTTTCTAACTTATGCAATTCTGCAAGTGTCAAAAAGAGAAAACCGTATTTTGTCAGTTTTCTAAAATTGCAATATTGAAGTATGACGTTACGGAAGCCCTGCCCATCGGCCGGTTCGCCATTTTAGTTTCTGGTTTTGAGTTCTCAGAGTGTACTAGTGATGCGACTCGAGTCAAATTTTACCACTCGAGTCATTCGAGTTTTTATACAATCTCACTCGAATACCACTCGAGTAGTCGAGTCGTAAAAAGTATTTGTTTGTTCACTACATTTTGAAGAGTCTTGTATTAATAGAAGTCTTGATATAGTGAGACTTCACGACAATGCAATACCGACAAGGCTCCCTAAGGTAAATTATCACATTTTCATTGTAAGCCTACATTTACCCATATATTCGAAAATAATGTTGGAGCTGATGAAGATTGTACAACCTATCTTTGCATTGTATAAATTCAATATCTTAGTATTGTATAATTGCATAGCACATGTGTGAGCACTATGTACCCACTATAAAGGTTACTGGGTTCGTCTTTCATTGACTTGAATGAACCCTGGCGGCTGAGAGTATGTCATGCTCACTCAAATGTGTCGCTGGTGGTGGCGTGTGTATTGGATCATTGAGTTCCCTTCAAAATGGTTGAGCTGAATGGTGCTGATCCATACGTCATGTTCGTGAACGGGCGCCGTCAGTAGGCACTGGTCATTTCTTAGCTGCCACGGCTTATTTTAATTCCATAATTGTTTTTATCTTTTTATTACGGACGCTTTTAACGTGCACGTGTTTCTACATCGTTCTCACATGTATAATTACAACATGAATGATGTAACCACTTTTTTGTAACAATATTTTGATTTAAAAGAGTGTCCATGGAGTTTCTTGCCCGTTCTTCTCCATAGGTACCTACTACGCTTTGGAATGGGCAACTAGCTTCATCTTTCTGACTGACCGACCCCTTGACAATTCAAAAGTGCCTGTAATTGGTTTATTTGAAATAAATGCTTTGAGTTTGAGTCATAATACATTATTATTTCCCTGTACATTTATTGTAGACAGGCAGACTTTATTGTATTTCACATTATTGGTGTACTTAACACTAATTACAAACTGATATTATTGTATCTATTTGAAATAAAACGGTTCTCCCATTAAATGCATAATATCGATTTCTGTTGTTTTATTTTGTTAATAATCGGTGTAGTTTTGAATTCCTTGTTGCAGTTTAATTTACTCTTCTTCTAGCTTGATTATCACGAGCAACTATTAATCATAGAGTAAATAATATCAAGTACAATTAATTTTAAATGAACCGCCAAATTGATGATTTTTGCAATTTTTCAGTCAGATTACGCAACAACAGGCTTTTTTTGTACTTAATCCATAATGCGACGTCCTAGAATGAGAATCGAATAACACCCTACTTACCTACTATCTACATAAAATCAAAAACCTTATTTTAATGTATGTGATTTCGATTAATCGATTTGTAATCAACACGATGAACAAAATCATTGCAAAGAATGAGCAGAGGACAACACTAGGTAATGGGCGGAGCCTACGCCATTTTACTTTCCACGCGGGCACGCGATACGATCTTTTAGTTCATGTCCTCTCTTATTCTTTAGTCATTGAGCTATGCACACAGACTACAATATAGTATAGTACTTATAGCTATGCAGGATATTGATTCAACCATGCTCATTGTTAAAAACTATGATATAAATTATATAACGCTAACAAGTTACTTGTTAGTATGAACTTAAATTATTATTTGATAGAAAAAAGCCCACCTATGATGTGAGAAAGACAGTTGATTATACTGTACATGTGCTTAATTGTCGATATAAATAAAATGAATTGGGTCTGGCAACTATGATATCTTGTGTAAAGTAAATAATTAAATAATGATTCCAAACATTTTAATGCCAACTAAGAGAAAATGTATCTTAGCCGCGGGCATTTTTTTTAGTGTTGAATCACTTCAATGATGCGGATCAGTGAGTCGGCCTATAATGATTAGTAAGGCGTACCTACTCGACGGAAGTCTCGGCACTTGCACGATCTTTAGAGTACAAATAAAACTTTAATTAAGTATAGGTATTAAAAATTAATTATATGAATTGCTTCTTTGAGATCATGGCGGTAGCAGATATTTAAAAATGAATGAAAGAAAATTAAAAAATCCGCTGTAATTTTGTCTGAGCCTAAAACAGAAGAACTTATGAGTAAAATTCGTAAATTATCTGTGTTTCAGAAAATTCCACTTATTTACATAATAAAATTGACATTTTACCACAGATTCTATGGTAACTTTAAGAATTTTTTATTTCTCAAAATCTCAAACACTTTCGTAAAATATTACACTGCGCAAACGCATAGTGTAATATTTTACGAAAGTGTTTTACCTACTTAAAGACATGTATACCTACGCTATAAAATTGTGAAGCTGCGCACTCGGAACGGAAAGTGGAGCCCAATTTGTCACCACAAGTACCTTTAGCGCATGTCGCTTCGTGAGATAAAAATACTGAAACATGGGTCAATGGACTGCAAAAAGTAATAAGTGACCAAAAGGGAGAATTGGAAAGGGTTTAGAAATAGCACCTGGGCTATGCAATTAGCTGATAATGTATGATACCTACTTAATAATCAGACGTCAAACTGTTGTTTATCTATTATTGTTTCTATTAATAAATAAATAAATACATACATAGCCTATTAAAATCATAATACTCCTCTGGCTTTGCCGTAGTCAGGTAAAAAGTCACAATTTACGTTAATCTTAACACCTGAACTACGGAAACTACTACTTATTACTGCTACGGGATAAACGGGATGTCAACGTCAAATTGCTACACGGACGTGCAGTTATTGACTAGCTGTTGCCCGCGACTTCGTCTGCGATCCAGGCTCAAAAGTAGCCTATGTCCTTCTCCCGGTCATGGTCTACCTATGTGCCCAAATTTCATCCAAATCCGTTCAGCCGTTTTAGCGTGGAAGCGTAACAAAGATATAAAAATCAAATCTTTTCTCTTCATAATATTAGTTTAGTTGATGTAAAGATTTTTGTGGCATGTGAAAACTGATGTTTGGTAGATTGAAAGAAAGTATAGTAACTCAGAATTTAGGACTGTGATATGGTTATAATGTATGGGAATCGCGAATAATACGGCCGATGAATCATGGCTGGTCCGAACTTACGCAGAACACTGCGCAATATTTTTTTTAGAATCCAAATGGAGACATGGGGCGAGTGTGATTGAGTGAACATGTGCGAAAGGTTAGAGAGCCTATGTTCAGAGCGGCCATGATCGTTCATCGGCCCTATTGTAATGATGTGCTGTTTTAGTCATTAAGGAGACATTGTTAGGTATCTGATGGTCTGGTTCAGCTAAAATCGTAGACAGATGCGAGATAAAAATATGTAATGCTTACAAGACGTGTAATGTTTTTGTGGTGAATATTATTGTAATAAGTGTATAAGTAATTCATGTCTTAGTAATACACTCCCAGACTTCTAAATCGAGCCTCCATGCATTTGTGTGTTAAGTAGAGTCATTCGGGGTAAGAGCTCGCGGCGGGTAAGAGTTCGCAGTAGCCCGATCTCCGACAGGGGTGAGGGGACTGAGGTCTGTGTTGGCGGAACTTAATAACGCACGAGTAGCCGTTTCGGAGCCACGTGTCGCGCGGGCGCAAAGTATGTACTTTTCGCCACATATCGCAGAATACGTCAACTGCAAAAAAATCCTATAATATTTGTGGCGGGGAAAAGTGTGTTGAAGTTACATGCATAGATTTAAGACAGTAAGTTTATCACATTTCTATTGTTCGATTATCGTAGTATTTATGTAAGTGTATCATATTTTCTAAAATGTATTGACTTGTGTATTGTAACCGATCATTTAATATTTTTGCTGATTGGGGTAAGAGTGCGAGGTCAAAAGTACGCACGCGTACTTTTACCCATGTTGTGTACTTATACCCCTATGTAAATAAAAATATCCAAAGTTATATAAAAGTGGTTTATTCTTTCAGAACACATCAAAATGCCGAGTAACTATGTAAGGAAAGCACCACAACGAGCCCTGATCTCAAATAAATACCGCTAAAAAACTAAGTCATAGACGTGCTGCACTAGAAGTTGGTATCAGTGAAGGTGCTTTGCGAAAGGGGCTTAAGTCTACCCACGTGCCAACCTCTTTGAATCGTTTTAAACCTACATTTACCAAAGACCAAGAAGCAGAATTTGCAGTTCATTGCCAAGATATGGACGATAGGTTTTTTGGCATTATTATAAATGATTTACGACATTTCGCCTGTGAGTTTGCAACGGCCAATAATATAGAATACCGTTTCGATAAATCGTGCAAGATGGCTGGTCGAGATTGAGTTGGTGGGTTTATTAAAAGAAGTATTCATCTAAGTTTGCGGCAGTCAGCGCCCATCAGCTTAGCCAAAGCAATAAGTTTTAATAAAACTCAAGTTCAGAGATTTTACACTATGCTCAAAGAAGTCTATGACAATCACAACTTCCGGCCAAATTGAATTTATAATATAGGCGAAACTGGAATGAGTACAGTTCCAAAAAAAACCCCTAAGGTCGTATCTGTCAAAGTAACTATTACTACTTACAGTTTAATAAATGTTGATTATTACCCATCTTTATTTTATGTTACCATCCATTTAGATTTCTTTAAATGCGTCCGTTTACCCCACACGCGTATTTTTACCCTAAGACTTGCGTAATTTTACCCGCGTGACGGGGCAAGAGTACGCGTTCGGAACATGTTACTTTAAACATAAGTAGAAAAAAATTGAATTGATCTTGAACGAAAATTTACTTAAATAATGAAAATATATTAAAATCTCGACCAATTCTATATCCAACCAACCCTGATAATTCATTTTTCATAGTTCGTTGAGACCATGGAAAATTAAGTGCGTGCTCTTGACCCGAATGACTCTAAGGTCTACAACAGCAAAATAGTGTTAAATCAACGAAAAAGTTCTGTTAATTTTGAAGCAGACTACTGGCCAAAACTTCGGTGTCATCATTGTTCCAAATTCGAATTTACAACTTTAAAAAGTTGGTAAAATTTAATACACAAAAAAAAATCGGAGGTTGGCTTGATTCAAGGGTTCAGGAGTGTATGAATAACTGTACCAAAAGCTCAGTAAGTAGATAATTAATTTTGTGTGATTAGTATTTATGAAAGTAAGCTACAAGAAAATGTAACAGTACTTAGCAAGCATTTTGTAGATTTTGCTGAAGAATTTTCACTTATCTGAGATCATTTACGGGTTAAAAACCAAGTTTGAAACATTTTATCTTAAAAAAAAAAACATTCTTGCCTTTTGCAGTAATATTGTACCTTTACGAATAATTATATTATATACATTAACATTATTCATGTCTTAACACGTTGAACGCCAGTGCGTTTTCTTCGTGTTTCCATTTGGGCCATGGGGGGCACCATTTGGTCGACACTTATCTGTTCCGTTGGAGCCGCGGGGGACAACATGTGACCGCAAGCTGGAGTTGATTTCAAACGTGTCTATGGAGCCGTCGGACAAATGTTCTAAGCAAATCTCGATATAAGGTGACCCCCATGGCCCTGTAGACTAATGCAGTTCAGTTGGTTTTTATGTAAACATAATACCTAGAAAAATATGTCAAGTTTTCTAAGCCATATTTGCAATGTAGTGAGAATATAAATGTGTATGAGAGTATTGCGCTCAATTATGGTATAATGCCGAAACCAGTTGGGATAAATTTTGATTACAAATAGAATATGTATATGTGTATAAATTAAATACTATTTTTATGACTTGATAAATAAAACACGCATATAATAATAAAAAATATTATAATTAAATCAGTTTTGGTTTTGGTACTAAATAAAAAACAAAATAGTATTAGTTAATATTCATTTATATATTTATTTATACGAGGAACACATGCAAAATCAGACTTAATTTGAGATCAATGCCAGGTAAACTTAAACTTACATCACAAAATTATTCTAATGAACTTGATGAAAACAGTCGTAACAGAGATATGGTTTATTTGGGCAAGTTTCACAAAATGTAACCACCTTTTTGGTCTTGTTTTTTGCCAAAGCCCTTCCCATTATCTCAACGTTATGTTTATAACAATTTTGACATGTACGACGATTATTTTTGGCGGTGCCTTCTTTTTTCGTGAGCTTGTGCTTTATACGTCTTGGCCTCAAGGTTTCTATTGGTTGTTCTTCCTTTTTTGACAATAAACCCTTCAATATCTGTTTCCTGAATTCAACTACTTGCATGTTTTTCCCAGTGACAGTCTTGTACAATATTAAAGCATTAACAACGGCCGTGTTTAGAAGCAAATTTATGGCCACTTTTTTATACCATTTGACGGACTTTCTCAAAGGTGTCGAATATGCGGCCATCTGGTCAGATAAGTCCACGGCTCCTTTCGCCTTGTTGTAATCTACTACGATTTTAGGCTTCAAAGTGGTTTTACCTCGCTTCGTGACGGATTGGAAGCGGGTAGAATGTTTTGTAGAAAGAACGTAAACGTCCCTTTTGTCTTTCCATTTTAATAGAGTTATTCCATCAGTACTCTCCATGGCAATATGTTCGCCTCGTTTCAATTTAGCATTGATTACTTCTTTAGGAAGATTTTTCCTGTTTTTACGAATTGTACCGACGAGGTGCGTTTCATTTTGCAAAAGGTTTCTAGCCAAACTGACACTTGTGTACCAGTTGTCAGTGTATAATGTGTGCCCTTTGTTCAGAAGGTCACTGCACAACGACATCACAACGTTTTCAGGCGTAGTATTGACTTGATCATTTTGTTTGCCCGCATAAATACTGATTTTGTAGGTATATCCAGGTAACGTGCATAGTTTAAATTCCTTTACACCATATTTATGTCGTTTCTGTTTATTGTACTGTCTGAAAATAATTCTGCCCCGAAATGGTACGACACTCTCATCAATGCACAGATCTTCGCCAGGAGTGTAATGATTCTTGAAATTTTCGTTCATTAGGTCCAGAAGGGTTCGAATGCGATGTAATCGATCAGTCTTGTGAGCGTCATCTTCTTTTGAAAAGTGTAGCATTTGTAATAACAGCTCAAACCTGTTCCGAGACATTATTTTTCGTGCAAAAGCATGTCCTATTATTTCGTCCTTGGACCAATAGTCACTCATTTTAGGAAGCTTCACCAATCCCATAAATAATATCAAACCAAAAAAGTTTTTCATTTCATCAACATTAGTAGGCGACCAATTGCGTATGCGTGCTGACTTAGAAGCTTCTCGTGCAGCTATTTTGTGTATAGCAAACTCGTTAGTATCATACACTATTTTCTCAAAAATTTCGTCTGACACCAAAAGGCAGTAAAAATTATATGGCGATTTGTTAATCATAGCAGAGCGGAGATTAAAAGGCAAACCAGGAATCTCAGTGAAAGCAATAATTTGACGCTGATTACCTGCTGGTTGCGTCCATGTACGTGCAGATGTCGACGGAGTACTCATGGTATTCAAAGTAATTTGTAGCTGGTCCAACTCACTTTCATCACTTTCAAAAACCATAACACGGCGACGACCACGGCAAACTGGTTGATCGTCCAGATCTTCCTCTTCCGAGCTGACGTGAAAACTGTTGTTGAGTAAATTTATTTCTAAAGTGTCTATGTGTGATAAGTCTTCTTGACTTATCTCAAAATCTCCGAAATCATCCATCTTTATAATATGAACGCAGTATGAATATATAAAATTAGCAAAAACCAAATAGCGTTGTGAGCGTATCGCGTTCAATGTGACACTAAACACGCACTAAACGACATAAACACTCTAAACTCGTGGGCTGCTCGTGTGTAAGTACGCGGGTGCGGGCGCGCGGGCGGCGGTGCTCGACACCGTGACCCGCGCGGCCCCCGCTAACGGACTTGCGATTTTCTCTTCGCATAGGCCACGGGGGACGACCTATGAGTGACACTCAAATTATAGCAAATTTAAACACTAAAATGTTTTTTTTGTAACCAATAACTAAGTTTTAGCTTATTTCCGCTCCAATAATACAATAAGTACATTGTGTAAAATTTTACATATTTACGGATTTTCTCCTGGCCCTATCGGCTATTACAGTGTCGCTCATATGTTGACCTCCACGGCGTTCAACGTGTTAATTAAGCCGTGTACAGTCGTGCAAAGTATCGCGAATTCTGCGTGTGGACGGGACTACGAGCATTAAATGTACAGTCCATTCACAGTTGTTTTACCTTTCACAGCAGCAACCCAATAGCAACCTTATTGTAACGACTATAAAGATCATTATGAATTTCACAGACTTGTCAATGGAAGCAACCCAACAACAGCCTTATTGCAACGGCTAAAAAGATCACTATGATTTTGACAGTGATGCAAACTCAAGAGCTAAAATAACTGAACGGACTAACTCTCGCGCTGATCCATCGGCTGTCGGTTTGTAGCGCGAACACAAACGACTCTCGCAGTCGACACATACAGAATTCGCGTTGAGTTTGTATGTCGTCCACACTATTCGTATTTCATTACACGATAAAATATATTATACACGTCTGGACACGGCTTGAGAAATAAAGTGGGTGTTATAATCCATTCTATCTAAATAACTATTAGGACAGTGTTTTTTTTTTATGTGAAACATCTGTAGGCTCCCATTGGGGTAATTTCGACTTGTATGGCGTGACGGCAAATGGTAGCGGCCATACTATGATGTGTTAATTCCATCATTGTTCCAGCGTGAATAACAGACGGCGCTATACATGACCGATAGCACTATCTCTTTTTCGCAACGGAATCGTGATGGTATTAACGCGTCATATTAAGCCCCCAGGGCGTTCTCTTATGCCGCCGTCATCCCCCCTCCGCCATGTCTCATATCTGCCGGGTATACCGTGACGGCCACATTTATTTGTTTTTTAATAAATGTCTGTAGCTGTTATCATTATGTCAGTGTAACATTTAAATAAGGTAAAGTCAGGAAAAATAATTGTATATCAAATTAACTACCTACCAACTTAAATTGTCCATAGGTATATTTAAATCACAACTGTCATTCTTTGACAGTTTATGACAATTGAGTGACAACTTGATAAAAATTAATTTCCCTGACTGAACATAAAACAGTATATCTTTGTTAACCATGTTCTAGTCTAGCAAAAATATTAAATGTATTCATAAATAATATGATAATTTGTATCTGAATGTTCAAAATAGATACCAAATTAAAAGCATTCCCAATACCTACTCGACTAGTTTTATTTATTTAGTAGTACCTACTAACACCAACACCATACCTACCAGAATACTTTTTTCTGGCGCTCAGCACCGAGCACCGAACCGAACCTAAAGCCGCATTTTCACTAGGAGACATGTCACGGAGACATATCGCCCAACATTCACATAAAAATGTACTCTGTGGTGGCATGTCTCTGAAACTTTGTGGGACAATGTCGCTCGACATTTCCCTTGTTCACATTGGCCAGTCGTGATCAGTATGTCGCCCACAGACTACAATATAGTATAGGATAATGTCGCCCGAGGAGGTAGTGTTGTTCAGTGTAGCTTACATAATTATTCATTCGGAAGATAATTGTTACGGACGCCGAACTCACCGTAGAATTACGTAGTATAAACCTGTGTACAATAGCATTATTTTGTAGAAACATACTCGTACCCTAGAATAAGAAAATCTTTGTAATTGGTCACGGGGTTTGGCCTCCGACGGGCTGGACAAGTCGAAACCTGTTGGAGACCAGGCATGAACCAAAGTGGCCGCATTAGTGGGTCGCCAGGAATAATAATAAACTTTGTAGTAGGGCACCCACTACTTGTGCCCATGTACCGGACTATAATAGGAGGCCAAAATCCCTTGTAAAATCAGTTCGCTTCAACAGTTCAACCACAGTACTACAAGAATAAACCAGAACAAGTGACCAAGTCTTTCATTGAAGAACAACCATACAGTCCACACCTTACAGTCTGGTCCTTCGAGCCGGATCAAGGAAAAAGGAATCTGCGACTTGGAAAAGGAATTATTCGTAAGTTGAACCAGTTTTAACTCACCTGCATATCTCCGCTGTGTATTCTACTGTGTGCCGTCAACCGAACGTGATGGTAGTTACCCGTAGTCAAGGTGACTTAGTAGAATTGGAAGAACAGCGGCGGGCCCTAGAACGAAGGGACCAAGAGTTGCTAACATCAGTGCGTCGCCGGGAAGCGGAACGAATAGAACGAGAGCGACTAAGACGACTATCACTCGATCCACCGGCGTCACCGCAAGTCGAAAGTATGACTGGACCTACCACCGCCGAGGACATCGCTACCGCAGGACCATCGGGACAGCGACGAACAAGATCGCCGCCACGCTCAGTGAGATCGAACGCGAGTGCGACTACGTGGCTACGATTGGTCGAACTTGAGGCGGCCGAGAAACTAGCAACCATTCGACGAAAGGAACTAGAAATTGAAGCAGATTTGGTGAAGAAGAGATTGGCTGCCGAGGTCTCTGTGATACAAGACGACCAGGAAAGCGTCCATGAAGATCTACTTCGAGAAGAAATCCAGCACCAGAAGGTGGACCAATGGCTACGCACCCACCCCCTCAGTACACGGGGGGAGGGGGGCGCGAACGCAGAAGCCAAAGAAGACCCAAAGCAGCAACGCTTTGATGTACCACGAGGAAGATCGCCGACGCCAACGAGAGCCAGAAACAGCATTGACCAACTAGCTGCGACCCTGGAGAAGATGGCTAGACCACGACTTCGGCACACAGATCTACCGACTTTCTCTGGGGCAGCCAGCGAGTGGTTACCATTCAAGGCAGCCTACTATGACACGACCAATATGTACAACGTGTCACCGGCAGAGAACCTCCAGCGACTAAGAAGTTGCCTCAAAGGCGAAGCACGAGACACAGTATCGGCTCTTCTACACGCGGCCACAGAACCAGACGCTGTCATGAAAACGCTGGAACAGTGCTTTGGCCGACCAGAGGTGATCATAGACAAAGCAATGGATGGCCTGAAGAAGATGCCAAAACCTAGTGCCAGTGCCAGTGACTTAAATAGTTTCGCGGTTAAAATCCAAAATACGATATGTGTGTTAAAGACAATCGATCGCAAGGGATACCTCTATAATCCCTTGCTAACCCGGGAAGTGCTTGAAAAGTTAATTCCCCATCTCCGATCTCGATGGTGCGACTACGCCTGTGACAACGAAGGGAGAACAGAGCCCGAGATAGTGACACTGTCTCGCTTCTTAATGCGAGAAGCGGACAGGGCGTTACGTTATACATACGCCCCAACAACGAGTACCGCAACCGCCATTCACAAGAAGGAGACCAGGCCTGCCATAACCCTGAAAAAGAAGCCCAATACAGTGTACGTCACGGTTGAAGGGACCGAAGAAGATCAGTGCCCCAGTTGCAAGCAAAGTCACGTATTGACTCAGTGCCCGAAATATAAGGCACTGACCGTGGACCAGCGCTGGGAACTAGTGAAGGAACATAAGTTATGTTTCAAGTGCGCCCAGAAGAAACACAGGCGTATCATGTGTAAAGCAAGACCGTGCGGTGTGAACCAGTGCCGCCGGCCTCACCATGCCACGCTGCACCAAGAAAGGAAAGAGTCGCCCGAAGAACATTCAGCGACTGAACATAAGTCTGAAGAACCAACGAAGCAGGAGGCAGTCATGTCGGTGGCTACCCTACCAGCTGCCGGCCCGAAGACTGTCCTCCTCAAAATGTGCCCCGTAATCATCGCAGGTCCACGGGGGGAGGTGAAGACTCACGCACTCTTCGACGAAGGAGCCACCATCACCCTCATTGACGAAGACCTGGCTGCGAGCATCGGAGCAGAAGGGATGGCACAACCACTGCACATCCATGGAGTAAACATGTCTTCGCGAGAGCAAGACAGCAAGATCGTCACAGAGTCACAGTGCAAGTGAGAGGAATAAGCGAGATCAGTGCACCACACAAGCTTCAGGCAAGAACGTTGAAGAACCTGAGACTTCACCAGCAGTCAATCCCAGACACTCTGCTAGAATATGAGCACCTACGCGACCTCCCACCAGACGAGGTGTGTTATGCACCAACACGCCCCGGACTCCTAGTAGGGACAGACCACTGGGAGTGCATCGTGTCAAGAAAACTCAGAGTCGGCGGCCCCAACCAGCCAGCTGCATCCCTAACGAAGCTTGGCTGGGTAGTACATGGGACCGCACCACGAAGCATCATCATAAACGAAGATAACGTGCTGCATCTCTATGAAAGCGAGAAGCAGCGACACGACCACCAGCGGCTTCACGACCTAGTGGAAACCCACTTTAAAATAGAAGCACTAAGTATTGCACGAGAACCACGCGTGAGTGACGCTGACCAACGAGCGGTAGCCATCGTCGAAAGAACCACGAAGAAGATCGACGGTGGCTACGAAGTCGGATTGCCATGGCGACACGATGACGTCACCATGCCACCCAGCTACGGTGCAGCACTCCGCCGATTAAAGAAAATCGAGCTCACTTTAAAGGAAGAATGGCGTTGGCTACCAACCGATCACAACGTAGCCGACGACGCCACCCGACTTACCAACGCGCCGATACACATAACCGATCGGTGGTTCCAGGGGCCTAGCTTCTTATACTTACCCGAGGAGCAATGGCCCGGGAAAACGCCACCCGCTGTAGACAGCGAACAAGGAGTCCTGCACATCGCCGAGGCTCCACGAGACAGCTGGTTACCTGACGCTGCCCGCTTCTCCAAATACGAGACGCTAGTGAGAACGGCGGCAAGAGCCCTGGCGTTCATCGATATATGTCGACGCGCGGCTACGAGACTGGAACACAGACACATCCAGCGCGCCGAGAAAGAACTCCTGCAACGAACGCAGCAGGAAAGTTTCGGCGAAGAAATGAAGCGGATGCAGTCAGCTCGTCCTCTCCCGAAGACGAGCAGACTGTACAAACTCGATCCTGTACTGGAAGACGGCCTCCTGCGGGTACGAGGCCGCATTGAGGCATCAGCAGCACCACAAGAAGCAAAGCGGCCGATTATATTAGATGGCCGCCACAGAATAACCAAACTTCTGGTGCTGCGAGAACACTGCGCAGCGGGTCACGCCAACCGAGAGCGCGTGACCAACGACCTACGTCAACGGTACTGGGTCATACATCTGCGACCCACCGTACGCACGATCGAGAAAAGCTGTGCTTACTGCAAGAGACAGAAGGGGACGCCACAAGCGCCAGCCACGGGAGACCTGCCACACGCCCGCCTAGACCCTTTCCACCGCCCGTTTACTAACTGCGGGGTGGATTACTTTGGACCAATGATGGTCAAGGTGGGCCGCCGTCGTGAAAAGAGGTGGGGTGCCCTATTCACGTGCCTCACCTCCCGCGCCGTGCACATTGAACTCGTCGCATCCCTTTCAACGGACTCTGCAATAATGGCATTGAGAAGAATGGCTGCACGCCGGGGTTGGCCGCGACTCATGTACTCAGATAACGCGACCAACTTCCGCGGGGCTGACCAGGAGCTCCGCGCCGCCTACGCCGAGTGGCTGCCCGACCTGAACGACGAAGGGCTGCATCATCGAATGGAATTGCGGTTTATACCTCCTGGCGCGCCCAATCAAGGCGGCGCATGGGAAAGGATGGTACGCTCCGTCAAGGCGGCCCTCAAAGTCACCCTACGAGAGAAAGCACCCGCTGAAGAAGTCCTCAGCACGCACCTCGCTGAAGCAGAATTCTCCATAAACGCACGACCCTTGACCCATGTCAGCGTGGACCCGAACGATCCCGAGGCCTTGACCCCCAACCACTTCCTGTTGGGGTCTTCTAATGGCCTACCTATGACAGGGCCGTGCAAGGAGGACGACCGACGAGCATGGCGAGCTAGCCAAGCGCTCGCCGACCACTTCTGGCGGCGCTGGCTACGGGAGTATCTGCCCACATTGGTACCCCGCGGCGAACCGAAGAACAAAGCGAGGCCGCTACAAATTGGCGACGTGATCCTGGTGGTCGACAACACGCTGCCCCGGAACACCTGGCCGATGGGAATCGTGGAGCGCACGCACCCTGCGGCTGACGGCAGCGTCCGAGTAGTCGAAGTACGGACCAGAACCGGAATCTTCCGACGCCCGGTGAGCAAACTCGTCGTCCTGGAGAAGAAAGAAGAGGCTTCGCGAGCTACGCCGGGAGGAGAAATGTTACGGACGCCGAACTCACCGTAGAATTACGTAGTATAAACCTGTGTACAATAGCATTATTTTGTAGAAACATACTCGTACCCTAGAATAAGAAAATCTTTGTAATTGGTCACGGGGTTTGGCCTCCGACGGGCTGGACAAGTCGAAACCTGTTGGAGACCAGGCATGAACCAAAGTGGCCGCATTAGTGGGTCGCCAGGAATAATAATAAACTTTGTAGTAGGGCACCCACTACTTGTGCCCATGTACCGGACTATAATAGGAGGCCAAAATCCCTTGTAAAATCACCATTGACCGGTTAAGCAGTCACGGCCTCTCAAGGCCAACTGCGAGATGCCATACACAAAAAAAAAAACCTTGTAAAATCAGTTCGCTTCAACAGTTCAACCACAGTACTACAAGAATAAACCAGAACAAGTGACCAAGTCTTTCATTGAAGAACAACCATACAGTCCACACCTTACAACAATAGCAAAACGTAAAAATAAGAGGTGGTGGGTCCGAGAATATTTGCTAGAAAGGGAAAGCTCAAGTTTAATAAGTGTTGGGGATTCTCTTAGAGGACACAAAGACCAGGTCGAGGATTAACTTACTCATTAGTGAAACACATGCTTGATTATAACTTTGATGTTTATTCTTCAAAGGATGGCCGACGACTGTTTTCAACTTCGTTGGAAGTCGCTGCGCCCCCGCAAGGGGGCGCGGCGAGCGGTGACGGGGCATCGCCCCCCGGCCGCGGATGCGTCACGGTGGCCCGTAAATACGGGCCCCTCATCTTATGTGCCATACTATAGGCCTGAAGAAGTTTGAGCGCGCGCATAGTTACGCGCGCCCATGTGAGTGATTGCTATTATGTTTCTGTAGGCGCGCCACGGCGCTGTTTCACAGCGCCGCTATCTTCACGACACCTCGGCGGTCTGTCCCCGCCAGGTGAGACCCCTAGTTACCTAGGGGAGGCCCGGCGAGAGACGACCAGCGACGAAGGTGCCGACTCGACGCTCCTACAGATAAGGTGTGTGGCCCCCGCCCCCCCCCGCTTCCAGAGCTAGCCGGTTACGGTTGGGACTAGAGAGCCGTCGTGAGAGTGTGAGCGGTATTGTACTGTGTGAACACCGCTCAGTGTCTACGTGAATCGCCGCCCGCGCCGCGCATTCACGTGTGTGTTTAGGCGCCTGTATAGAGGTGGGTGTCTGTATTTCGTTTACGTAACGTGCCTATATTAACCTAGCACACGCTACGCAACGGATGTATGTAGTGTTGTGGAGTTCAGTTGTTTCGAGTAAGCCGCGTGTAACCTGGATGCGGCTTACTCGGGAGTCAGTCCGGTGCGATGGGGTCGTCGTCCGCTACCAGGTCGTGGGGTAGGGGTCTCGCGTCAGGGGGGCGCGTATGCCAAGGCGCTATCTGCTTGACATGGGGCCAAGCAGATGCGTCGGCACGCGCGAACATCCCTTTAGCGAGGCGCCGCAGATACTCATCCAGGCTCTCAATCCCGAGATCCCTCTGGATGATATCGTTCCTCACGAAGCGAGGGGCGTTCAATATCGTCCGCAGCGCAAGACTTTGTTGCGCGCGGAGCAGCTTTTTGGTCGTCTCGCTCGCGAGGGCGATCCATGCCGGGGCGGCGTACGTCAAGATTGGGCGTATGTACAATTTGTACACGCCCAACTTGACGCGCGCCGGGATGCGGGACGAGAGCACTGGTCGAAGGAGGTTGCGGGCGACCCTACCTTGCGTAGCGACCTTGCGGACGTGTGTCCCCATCGATAGCCGACGGTCGATAGTCACACCCAGGTACTTGGCCCGGGGCGACCATCCGACGTCGGCTCCTTGTAGTTTCAAGGGTGGCGGGAGAGGCGCGGATCCGGTGATCAACGCCTGCGTCTTACCCACGTTCACCGACAGCCGCCATTTAGACAACCATCCGGGAAGCAGGTCTAGGGCGCGCTGCATTTTGACGGCCGCGTACTTCGCGTTAAGCGAGGTGGTAATGTACGCGGCGTCGTCAGCGTACAGCGCGAGCGTCGCGTCCGGGGTTGTGGGGATGTCGTCGGTGTACCGTGAGTAACACGCCGGCGATACGCAGCTGCCTTGCGGCACGCCAGCCATCACCGGTCGGGCGCCGGATAGCGCCCCGTCGACCACCACCCTGAAAGTCCTGTGGGACAGAAAAGAAGAGACCACCCTGACAACGCGACGGGGCGCGTCGGACGTGGCCAACTTGTGTACGAGGCCTTCGTGCCATACACGGTCGAAGGCCTTCTCCATGTCGAGGAATACTGCCACCGAGTACTCCTTCTTGTTCATCGCAGCTGCGAGAAGGTGGAGTACCCTCGACAGCTGGAGCGTCGTGCTATGCTCCGACCGAAACCCGAATTGTTCTGGTCTTGGCGCTATATGCGGTAGGAGATGTCGCAGCAGGAGTGCTTCGAACACCTTGGAGACTGTCGGCAACAGAGTGATCGGCCGATAGCTCTCCGGCTTCAGGATGTTTTTCCCCGCCTTGGGCAGCATGACAACGCGCCCTTCCTTCCACGAGGCGGGAAAGGTCCCGGTGCGCAGTACCGCCGTAAACAGGCGCGCCAGCGCCGCTACCATACGGTGCGGCAGGTGGCGCAGCGCTGTGTTGGTGATACCGTCGGCACCGGGAGCCTTTCTGGGCCTCGTCTTAAGGATGGCGCGTCTGACTGCGCCAGGCGAGAAGAAGACAGGGTCCTCCTCGGGAGCTATCGGCGTTGCGAAGTAGTCTCCCAGGTGTTTCTCGACTGCTGCGACATGTTCAGTGTCGCTGGTCGGGTTCGGTTGGAACTGACGCTCCAGGTGTTCGGCGAAGACCTCCGCCCGCTCCTCCGCTACGTACTTTAGCGCCCCGTCGCTGCTGAGCAGCGGACGCACCGGGACTGGGGTGTTCAGCAGCTGGCCGCACAGCTTGTGTAGTGACGGCCAACTGTCCGTCGTGGCGTCTATTTTGTCCTCCCAGTCCGCGGCGGTGTGTGCCTGGAGCTCGGCCTTCACCTTCTCCGCGTGTTTTCAACCGCGCAGGGCTGCTCTATATATACAATTTTCTTAAATATGACTCTACCGCTGGTGCCCTCTGGTGACCACGCCCACATCGGGGCACTTTATTTTGACCAATCAGAGGCCAGCACAAAAAAATACAAATTACTGCACAATTCCACTAGGGTCAAAACTTTACCGTAACGACGCCCGTTACGCTATTTCTTATTTATTTAGGTACCTCGTCACGATAAACACATAAAAAACACATGTTAACAATATTCACTTTACTTACAATTCTAGAGTCCTTCACTATTCTCACTTATTGAGCGTTTATACCTTATGATGAGTGGCAACCTCGCAATTTAGTGTCATATTTCGTGGTTTTCAATTTTTATCATTTAATCGGAGCTATATTTAAAAAATCTGTTTAATTAACTTTTTGGAATTACGTGAGTGTTTAAAAAGTAAGTAACCGTAATGCTTACAGTTATTTTAAAATGAAAATAACGCCCTGCAAGTTTCCAATGTATTATTTGCATATTAATAGAACTGTAAACGCAACGATTTCTTACCTTTTACACAGTTTTCACATAATTCTAAAAAGTTAATTAAACAGATTTTTAAAATATAGCTCCGATTAAATGATAAAAATTGAAAACCACGAAATATGACACTAAATTGCGACGTTGCCACTCATAAGGTATAAACGCTCTTAGTAGTCTTTAACACTGTTTATCGTCCATACGCGTTACACTAGTCTTTAACACTGTTTATTGTCCATACGCGACACACTGTCTCTAACACTGTCTATTGTTCACACACGACGCACTAATCACTTTGCCGAGCTTTGCAGCCGGCGTCGCCAACAATAAGCAGTCTTCGAATGCGCGACGGATCTTTCGAAAATTTTTATTTACGGTAATACTACCACAAACGTTTACCGTAAGTAAGGGTTACGGTAAACTATTGCGGTATATTTAAATTTTATATTAGTCATATTCTTGAATTTCAGACTCCAACCAATGTGAATGAAAAGAGAAATCTCGTAATTTTGAAAAATTATGGAATGTTCCTCACTGCATCAGAGCGATTGACGGAAAGCATGTGTTACTAGAAGCGCCACCCAATTCTGGCAGTGATTATTATAATTATAAAGAAAATTTTAGCTTAGTTCTCTTAGCAATTGTGGATGCCGAGTATAACTTTGTATGTGTTAACTGTGGTGCAAAAGGGAAATCGTCTGACAGTGGAGTGTTCCAGGAGACTTCATTTAATAAAGTTAATGAACAGCAACTGAATTTACCAGATCCCGAGCCACTGACCCAAGGTGGTCCGAATATACCATACGTTCTCGTGGGAGATAGTGCATTTGTACTATCAGAAAACATGAAAAGGGAAGCTTAAACGGATTTTCAACTACAGCGAATACTCACTCGTCGCCGTCACGCGATCGCTGCTCGTTTTTACACTTGGTTTGTATGGAAACTGTTGGCAATGACAGCGGCTACCGCAGAATTGGCTGAAAATCAACTTTCATAGACATACGAGTATAATACTTTTTTCCCAAGTGTTCACTTTTATGACTTGAATATATTTTGGAAGACGCAATAGACGACGACGATGGATGGCGCTGCGCCCTGCAGCCAAGGAGAGGAAGCCTCGGTTGCGTTTCCCAGCAAGTCAAGTTAGTGCTCTTATTAAAGGAATGACAGGCAAATCTCCTGGGCATGACGGGCTCAGCGTCGAACACCTGAAATATGCTGGAGTGCACCTCCCGAGGGTCCTGTCTCTGTTGTTTACTATGTGCATCAGTCATGCGTACCTTCCAGCTGACCTAATGAAAACCACAGTGGTGCCCAAAGTTAAGAACAGGACTGGTGACATCTCGGATAAGGATAATTACCGCCCGATCTCCCTCGCGACCGAGATAGCAAAGGTCACATGTTCTATGTTAGGGGGTTTTGGTTTCCGCACTTAATCCTTCAGGTGGACCATTGTGCGTTGGCCATGGCGGCCATTGGTGGTTATTCCAACCAGCCTACCTCCCTCCAGAAGTTGACTAGGTCACCTAGTCTGTTGAGAACATCTGTGTAAGTTCTGGGTGCCCGAGGGTTTCTGTCCTAATTTGGGTAACGCCTGTGCACTCAAAAAAGCACATGCGCAACGGTTTCCTCAGCCTCCATAGCAAAGGTGCGGGACGGTTTGTTTAATTCTTGCTTGCAAAAGTATCTAAAGCTACACGAGGCCCAGTTTGGGTTTCGGCTCAAACTGAGAGCGCAATCTTCAAGTGTCAAGCACACTGTCCAGTACTACACTGATTGTAAGACACCGGTGTATCTACACCTGATTTCTGGATCTCTCCAAGGCCTTTGATCTCTCATGTCATGCTCACTCAAATGTGCCGCTGGTCAAATTCAAATGCTTGAGCTGAATGGTGCTGATCCATGCGTCATATTCGTGAACGGGCGCCGTCAGTGGGCACTGGTAATTTCTTAGCTGCCACGGCTCATTTTGATTCCTGAATGGTTTTCTATCTTTTTATTACGGACGCTTGCACGTATTTCTACATCATTTTCATCGCTTTGGAATGGGCAACTAGCTTCATCTTTCTGACGGACCGACCCCTTGACAATTCAAAATTGGGTATGCCTGTAATTGGTTTATTTTAAGCATTTATTTCAAATAAACCAATTTATTTGAAATAAATGCGTTTGAGTTTTGAAACAGATACATCACTCCGTACAAAATCTCCTATACCTACCGCGATAATAGCATTCTTAATGCCGTCGGCGACCGACGCGTGCTTTAAAAATATATCTTTATTTCAGACCCGTATTAGTCCACACGTTCTTAGTGATTAGTAACAGATTGTGCTTATATGCTAAACTGGGGGTTTACTCTGTAAGCACGACATACGTAGTTTCGGCCGAAGTTACGGGCATTTGCTACTACGTATCACCTACGGACACAAGATTACTTCGAGACTCGAACAAAAAATGAATCACTATACCACTTGACAGTTATCCTTACTCCTGGTGTGTTATTGCCCATCCTAAAAGTTGACTAATCGGGTGTAGGGTTAATTCCGAAGTATCGAACTAATTTCGGACAGGCCCGTTTCTTCGTTGACGGACTTAGAAAGTAGGCCCCCTGTGCCTAAAACGCTCTACCACAGAGTTATTATCGTTTCGTAGGTAGTTATCCCACGCAAGTACATGAAGTGTTGTAGCCCTGGCTACATATTTACATTACGTTGACTTTTGACCTTTCCATGACACATAGTGAGTAATTTTTGACTACCTATATTCTAATTAAGCTTTAAAATGATCTAGGACCTAGGTAATTATCATGAGTTTATGTCATGTAGGTGATTTTCAAACTCGAACGCACCGCTGTTAGATGGGCGAGGCCTTCCGGTGGCCAACACGCACGCACACAACGATATAGTCGTGCGACACTGTCTACCCTACCGCATACGCAACGGGCCGATTCTGTTCTTTTAAAGTGGTGTATTCTGAAATACTGTCGAACTTAAATATCCAAAAAACAAGTATGTATTAATTACTGAGCAGGTATCGTAATTTTATTTGATTATTCATAACAGCCTCCTGAAATTAAACGAGGATGCAAAACGTCGCGTTGTATAATGCCACGCCACGTACCTACCTCTCAACAGTCTTGTACGCATAGTCTTTAAATTTTTCAATATTTAAATGTTCTCCTGATGTTATAGTTTGTAAACCTTTAGCAAATCTTCGGATTCGTTCATCATCTAGTCCTGCGATAGCAGCGGTTTTTTCTGGAAAATTAAAGAATCTTCTGCCAGCTGACCCTGCTTCACCATATCAATTATCAGGCCGAGTTCGTTTTTGAAGCGATCTTGAATTAATTTCTTCCTAGCGTCCTTTAAATCTTGGTCAACCTTTCACAGCCCACTTTTTAATGCTCAATCTGTAGGATATGTGTAAAGTGCATTCCATCATATTATTAATACGCGCACAAAGTGAAGAAATCCCAAACTCTATCATGTCAGCCGATGTTGCCAGTTTAGACACTGCTTCAAAATTGTTTAGCTCGGGCGGTAGGTATCGCTAGACATAGGTTTGTAGCAAGAAGCGTTCGATCTAGCTGCTGAAAGGTATGTGCATATCTTGGCATCGATCATAGTCATCGTGAGCTTGTGACACACTGTGTTGCTGTTGCCCTCGGTTGGTCAGAGATCATCTACTTATTTCATCCTTCATTTTATGTTCTTCTGCCTTCACGACTGCTTCGCTTTCTTTAATGAAAGTAAACTGCACCGAACGACAAAACAAAGCTGAGCAAGGTTTCGGGTTCTCCCAAAATGTATTTTCTTGACGTGTCAGTTTTAATGGCACCAATGATGTCCTAAAAATACTGGAGTCATCTTGAATAGAATGCATTTTTTGTTTATATTTACGCTGGCTAGACATTCCATCCAAACCACGTTTAGAAATTATTTAAATACTCTATTCACTGTTAAGTCCAAGAGAGCCTGCAGAGAAATTCTGGCTGAGCTATCAGTAATGTAACCGTGATGGAAATTTCTGGTTCAGTGGATAACACTTTCTTTTTTCCTTTTGCGCTCTGTGGTAGGAAGAATATGTCACTATAATACCTTCTCGAATTGCTGATTCTCTCAAAGTTATATATTGCCATTTTGATAAGTTAAGAGATAGCAGTAGGTAATCCAAGCGACTCTAGGGGTGTAAAGATTTCCTTGCCAACCGGCTTTTTTGTTATCAAATCATGGAATCTATTAACTGTTTCAGTATTTTTCATCATGTATTCAATCACAGAAACAATAGTGTCTCTTCCATCTTCCTTCAACTTGGTAACAGTTGCATGAACAAGCTCACTGCAATCACTGTTCAAATGATCCCCACACCGTCTCTTCTTTTGCTTTGTCCCTAAGTCTTCAAAAGGTTTTCTAGGGAGTTTCCTTTTCGTCATAGTGACATAGTATAAACTGATGATGTTGATGGCTCTTCTTCATCATGAGCGATAGATGTCGAAGCTTCCTGAAATGTTTATTTGATACAGTCGACGTTATTCTCAAGCCAGCTTCCATAAACCTTTCAAAATAACTCCCATTTTTCGGTTTGCAGAATTCCAACGCTTGTCTATTGCTCTCGTAAATATCAGTAGGCCAATTCTCGTAATTAAAAAACGTTCAAATTCAAGTCGCAATCTCATCTCAGCGACAATCAATGTCAAAAACCTGTCAAAAATGTATGTAAATTGATTGTAATTTTGACAGATTGAGACTGAGATTAGAATGCGAACGGTCTTAAAAATGCGGGAATTGCCCCTCTGGTAAAATTCTTTAAACGTCACACGATCTTTTTCAGCTAAACTACTTCTCAATCGTGATAACACAGTCTCAAATAAAAACTGATAATCCTTAATTTCCTAACAAATCTGGTATTGTTCGTTATTTAAAAAGGATTTTTTAAATAACGAACAAATCCAGATTTGTTTTTGTTACGATGCTTTCCATGTTTGTGGTGATGTTATTACTGTTTGTACTTTGAACAGATTTTATTTTGAGGTCTACTATTGATTGCCACGATGTTAATTTAGTGTGACGAGTAAACGAATCTACTTACTACACTCATTAGCTAATGAATAGATTAGATATGAACAACAATATTACTTAAGCTCATAAAATAATGACGACAATTAAGATAAACAAGTCTTTAGATAAATTGGGTCTTTGTAACTAATTTTTTTGATCATGTGGCGTTTCAATACAAAATAGTGTTGTTCCGGTTAATCGTTTAAGTAGTCTGTGTAGATGTTATGCTTATGTGGCCTACCCAAATGTCCTTTCTTTGGTATTATTCGTCGAATCGTTGAGCTCCTTAAGTTCTGAGTCGAGCTGCACGGTTACTGACAAATGCGTGCACTGTCTGGACAGGTCCACTCAATCTGTGTGGTTTTTTTCTCAAAAGTCCATTTCAGACACCAATCTGCATGGTCCTCAATGATTATGTCCGGATTTTTATATACACATTGACATTAATGAATTTTATATACATATACTATGACAAGAGTATTTACTTTGTAAAGTATTATGCTATTATTTTAACTATTGTGAATGTGAGAACTATGTTGGTCATTGCTTTTTTTTTTGTATTTTTACTCTTAGTGTAATCATGATCTGGCAGTTTGAGTAACTTGTGCGGCCTACTCAAATGTCCATTCTTTGGTATTGTTCGTCGAATCGTTGAGCTCCTTAAGTTCTGAGTTGAGCTGCACGATTGCTGACAATTGCGTGCACTGACTGGACAGGTCCACTCAATCTGTGTGGTTCTTTCCTCAAAAGACCATTTCAGACACCGATCTACATAGCCTTCACATGATCTGACCAAGATTCTGTCTGGACTTTAAAAGAGACTGTGACCTCTGAGTTTGTTTCGGCCTTTCTTCTCAGAGTAGTCAGATAGGAAACGACGACCTCATCTAGTTTAAAAAAAATATATGATTGACGTGTAAAAGTGTTTGTAAAAACCTACTTACAGAAATAAAAATCATTTATCATCATTTAAAATAAGTTAAACATTTGATTCAAAAAAATATGCTAAGTTTTAAAAACAAGATGGTGGCGTTAGTTCCAATTTTGGCCATGCGCCAAAAGATCCTTGTACAGCTATAGTCACATGAGACGTTTCAACTTCATCTCAAGGCTCCAGGTAGAGCGTAGAGTAAGAGGATTCTGTGATGACATTGAATAATGCACTTTATTCTCGAATTCATGAAGTGCAAAGTTGTTCCAACATTACACAGTCATCAATCGCCTTAAGTTAAAACGTGCGAGCTGGTTTCAACTTCAAAGCCCTAGTAATTAAGTTCATTATTTATTACTGTCACTCTCAAACTACAAGTGCAAGATAGGCGACGGGAAACATGTCTAAACCAAGCTAGTAGTATATACTAAGGCCCACTTTTACCGCCATACACTTAACCGAGTTTTAAACATAATTCTGTCTCTGTCATCTTCAAACATTTGACAGAAACAGAACTCAAACTCAAAGCATTTATTTCAAATAAACCAATTACAGGCACTTTTGAATTGTCAAGGGGTCGGTCAGTCAGAAAGATGAAGCTAGTTGCCCATTCCAAAGCGTAGTAGGTACCTATGGAGAAGAACGGGCAAGAAACTCCATGGACACTCTTTTAAATCAAAATATTGTTACAAAAAAGTGGTTACATCATTCATGTTGTAATTATACATGTGAGAACGATGTAGAAACACGTGCACGTTAAAAGCGTCCGTAATAAAAAGATAAAAACAATTATGGAATTAAAATAAGCCGTGGCAGCTAAGAAATGACCAGTGCCTACTGACGGCGCCCGTTCACGAACATGACGTATGAATCAGCACCATTCAGCTCAACCATTTTGAAGGGAACTCAATGATCCAATACACACGCCACCACCAGCGACACATTTGAGTGAGCATGACATACTCTCAGCCGCCAGGGCACATTCAAGTCAATGAAAGACGAACCCAGTAAGCTTTATAGTGGGTACATAGTGCTCACACATGTGCTATGCAATTATACAATACTAAGAGATTGAATTTATACAATGCAAAGATAGGTTGTACAATCTTCATCAGCTCCAACTTTATTTTCAAATGCTAATTAATTAGTTTACGCGCCCTTGTGGAGCAGGACCAGCCCTGAGCCAAGCATTTTTGTCAGCGATATAATCCCCCAACTTATAATATGCTTGGCTGTAGGTATAGTGTGCGTTTTATACAAGATTTAAATTTCGTTTCATTCAGTTGTAGTATGTGGGGAAGTATTTTATTGTAACATTTTAAACAGTAGGTACCCCATGAAGGATGAGTCTACTTTAGCCAGTCTGAAACCTGGTTGAACTAATTGGTCCCTATTTCTAGTCCTATAGTTGTGTCTTTCACCTCTTTTACTGAAAATATTTAAATTTTTCCTTACGTACATGATGTTTTCATAAATATATTGACAAGGTACCGTCATGATGTTAATGTCTTTAAACAGTTCCCTTAGAGAATCGCGCCTGCGGAGGCTGTATATTGCTCTGATAGCTCTTTTCTGCAGAATAAAAATAGACTCAATATCGGCAGCCCGTCCCCATAATAAAATACCGTAAGACATGATACTATGAAAATAGCTGAAATAGACTAGCCTCGCGGTATCTACATTAGTAAATTGACGGATTTTCCTTACAGCATAAGCTGCTGAACTTAGCCGTCCTGCAAGAGATGTCAAATGAGGACCCCATTGCAAACTATGTTTTAAACTCGTTTAGCGGTAAACGTGTTTAGTGACTGGCAGTGCAAATGGGCCTAAGTCTATGTCTATACCAAAGAACGAGCGTGGCCTTTATAGATCTCGGCCCGAAACATGGCGCTAGGAGAAATAAAACAAATCACAGTCATGTAAAAATAAATGTATTATCAACAGAAAATTAGCTGAACTCACAAAGATCAATTATAAACAAATTAATAACAAAGATAGATAATTTAGTAATAACTAATAACACAATCCAAAGGAATTTAACTGTAAAGGAATGTTTTAAGTAACAATAAATGCTTTGATATAACATTATGTAAACACTATTTTGTAATCTTTCTTGGCGCTGCATACGTTTTAATACTGCAAGTCTTCGAAAACATTTTAATTAGTTACATTTTGCTACTGTCGATTAATAAATTAAATTCTTTATATATAAATAGGATATAGAATCCAATATGGGTAGTGAGCAGACCAAAAGTCTGACAACCAGTCAGATAAGAACAACAACAAAACAACCCTTGATAAGACTAGTTATCGTGACCCAGTAACTGGGTTGTGGATATTCAATTGCATCCTGTTAGACTTGAAGCTGACTCCAACATTAGGACAGCTAGGCAGATTGATTGATTGTTCAATAATTTAAACTAGCAATATTAAAATATAAGAAAATTTTCTTTGAGCAATTATTTTTGGCCAATGATTTGTAGAAGTACCTTCTTTTTTGTGCGTTTGTTAAAACTAGGGTTGCCAGCATAGATTATTTAAAGGAAGTTACAATTTTCTTTATGTCTTCACTAATACAACAGGAATAAATAAAATAAAAGTTAAACATTAAATAGTTTTTAATCAGTCGTTTAGGGTTGTGTTCGGAAAATTACGTATTTTAATTTCAATCTTTTTAATTCACACTTTACCTCGTCATTTAATAAAAACAAAACATTTCTATATTTTGCGGACCTTCGCAATTTTGCTAAAAAAAAAACAATATTTTCCATACATGATTTTTTCAGGATATTCTTCAAAAACTGTACTTAAGTAGCTTACTCGATGAGACACTGCTAATCGAGAACATCTTAATTGTCTACAAATAAAGAAATATAAAATTATGCAATTCTTAAAAAAACAAAAATTAATTTCGCAGGCGAATTGGAAGAAATTGGGTAAGGTAAGCATATTACAATAAAGGTCACGTTAACGTTTTAAATATTTATATATATTTGTATATATGTATGTAAAGCCAGGGAAAATATTTTTAAGCAAATTGACTACCCACCAACTTAAATTGTCCGTGTATTCAAATTCGTATAGTATTCTTTGACAGTTGTAGGAAATGGCTATGAAGAATTGACGTAGTGTCAATTTGCTTGACAATTAATTACTCTGACTGTACCTAATTAGAAATAACAATATATTTTTCTATCTAAAAAGTGAAAACGCACAGCAAAGTTCAAAGTTACTTTCATAGAACCTACACATTTGTGAATGAATTCCATTATAGTTTTTCTCTGCATTATTTTTTTATGTAAATTACTGCTACAGTTAAGAGCGTCCATTCTGAAAGTTGGCAACATACATTTTTATTGGTTTTGATTAATTTATAAATATTACAAAATTAAAATATGACTACCTCGTGGGTCTAGTGGTTGCAAGGGCTACTGCTGAGCATGGGGTCTAGGATTCGATGCTCGGGTCGAGCAAAGTGTTATTAGGTTTTTCGATCTAGAATTAGCAGTAGCAGCGCGGAGTCTTAAATTGTGTCCGATTGGTGGCAATACACAATTTAATAACACTGAATTAGGTGTTAATAAGAGGGCTAAGATATGAGCTTTATAGTTTAAAAAATATTGTTAGTCGAAATTAAACTGAGAATCGGTTTTTTGAAGAACAAAAATGACATACTTAGGCATGAAAGTAGAATTATTGCTGTAGCATAATTATATGGCGAGGAATTATGCTGAAGGCAACGTTGAGCGACAAAAATGTAAAAGAAAACCTATGCTTTTGGTTTGGTCATGTAGAGAGTATAATTAGAATAAAAGGCGAATAACAAAAGTTATTTACAAAGCAGGTGTGAGTCTAAACGCCGGGACGGGATGCCCCTAGACGGACATATAGTGACCTTAATGGTGATGTTGTTCAGGAATGTCAGGTGCGTAGTACTCGCATCCGGCGTGTATGACCAGATGCGTGAACGTAAACGAAGCAAAATAAGTATGTGAGGATGCAGGTGGCGTTCTGTTGTTTCTGCCTGCCCCCCCGGGAAGGCGTCAGTTTATGTATGAATAAATTAGGTGTTGTAACAGTTTCACGCTTAAATATCCAAACGGAATATTCAGTGTCACAACACTAATAATTGGAATAATATAATTGCACTACAGTTCATAGATCTTTGACAGTCCTTTCATTATGGGTAGTCACCCAAAAGTCTGACAACCAGTCTAACCAAGGGTTACCGAGTTGTGGAGCTCAGATAGGCAGTCGCTCCATGTAAAATACTGGTATTCAGCTACATGAGCTTCATCCGGTAAGACTGGAGGCCGACCCCAAAATAGGTTGTTGAGAAAGAGCTCGGCAGCTTACAGAGCAATATTTAATTATTTCAGATATATTAATAAATTAATCAAAACAGCGAAAAAGACAGCTATTTGGGACGTTGTCAACTTTCAAAATGCTAGCTCTTAAAACTATTTATTAATGATAATATTTACATAATTTTCCACACACAACGCCATGAAAGCCTCACTCCATTTATCGCTGGGTCGTCACATCATTTCTTTTTCTTCATCTGCTTTGCTTTCTTCTTTTCTTCACGCTTGATTTCTTTTTCTTTTATCGATTTGTAAAGTTTGTAGCCGAAGAAAACTGGAATAATGAGAAAAATATTTGTTTAGTTTTTTTGGACGCATATTTCATTTCTTGGAGAGAGAGTAATGTTAAGAACGGTTATAAATTTGTAGTCTTGGCAGTTGGAATGGATTAGTATTAATATTTAGTGTAAACTGAGAGGAAGACCAACGGGACACGACATGCAGTAGAGCGATACAAATGGTTTTTTTATCGCTAAAAGTAATTTCTTCATTGAATGGTTATAGAAATGGAATCTTTGGGAGTCGGAATAGATTATTATTAATATTTATTGTGAACTGAGAGGAAGAACAACGGAACACAACATACAGTAAAATTTTATTTTTTTCTTCTGAAATCTTTACAATGACATAAGTATAAATATTGCAAACATAAGTTTCTCTTCGTGCTCAGCGTTATACACAGCGGTAAACTAAATTAAGGCAATAAGTGAAGTTTTCTATGACCATAAAAAATCAGTTTAAAATTATCATTTCATAATTAGAGCACCTACATAAAGGCTCCTTCAAAGGGTCGCGACACGCGACACGAATCGCACGCAACACAATGGCACTGCCTGTCGCGCGACGAGTGGCGCCTTTGTGTCTCGTGAGATCCGCATCGCGTGTCGCGCCTATTTGAAGGAGGCTTCATAACACACTTGCAATAGCTTTTGTTTTGACAGTTATACAAAAAATAGTGCATAGTAAATCCAATCCTGCGCAACCTGGACAATCAGGCTCGCTACCATCTTGTTGGTTGGCTAATATTTTTACCACGGATATCAGTAGCCCGGCTAGCCCGCATCCGCAACTGCGCAGCATCCGCATTAATTTTGATATCCGCAAAACATTCGCTTCCCCAACTTTTGATTACAAAAGATCCGCACCCTCACGATTTCTGGGGATGTGACCCTACATTGTACGCTCAAATTGTGATTTCTTTTAAACTGGCGCTAGCAAAATGGGCGGGCCGGAGTGTGAGTCACGCGTTCCTATTGGCTGAACTCGCAATGCCCTGTCCTATGGCCTTACCTTTACTTAAACTTTGAATATTAATGTTGTGAATTTGAAAACGCGAGTGTTATAAAATGTATTAGAAAATGATTTCCTACAACACAAATACCCTATACATTAAAAACAAGGGCTATTTTGTAGCACGACATCCGCATCGGCACCCTCAACCGCATTCTCAATGAGGAATTTTCCAATATCCGTATCCTCAAACCCGGTTATCTTGATGTCTTCATCCGTTATACGACATCTGTTACAACCCTTCTTCTCACACATACAGTAGGTTAGTGATTTGAGAGAAAGAGAATAGTCAATGCGTTATTTTTTTTTATACAGAGATTTATTATACTTGCCTAAATAACTAACCTGTCGAATACTGGCTAATATTCTTCGACAGTCGATTGTGGTTTTATATTTGCGCTAAAGCAAAGTTAGAAAAATATATATAATAGGTTTTATCTACTTTTAAACATTTCTATAATAATCTTTATCCCATTGCTAGTTTCAAGATTAGAAAAAATAATTTGTTTACGCGCCCGACTTAATGCTGAAATCAGTGTTGAAATACGATAAAACAAGTAATTAAGATATCCTAGACAGATATCTGTTAAAAGGTAGCGATAAAATAAAATTAGGCGATCAAAGGAACGTTCACATTCAAATGTCAGTCTCAATCTGTCAAAAATACCTCTAATTTCCCTACATTTTTGACCAGCTTTTGTCACTGATTGTCAGTGAGAGGAGAGGCCAATTCGTCGCAATCTCATCTCAGCGATAACCAAATGTCAAAAATGTAGGTAAACGCCATACAATTTTTGAGATTGAGACTAGGATTAGAATGCGAACGTTCTTAAAAATACGGGAATTGCCCATATAGTATTCGACCAATTAAAACTTTACGATGAACCCAAACCAGCAATTATTAAAACGTTTTTTTTAACTCTTGATGACTATATTTAAATTAGTGAGGCACACTGGGCAGTGAGCCCCTCTACCAATCTTACCAATTGGCTAATATTTTCACAACGACACGAAAAAATACGAGACATATCTCCTGTCTAAATCTTTTGTAGTATTTAATCACATACCTAACAAAAATATGACGAGCAACACCACAGCTGCGACCATATAAAGTTTAGTCATCACTGCACTTCGTATGGCATCTTCTACACCAGCCAGCATCGCATTATCTTTTAGCCTCGTACTTAGCTTACTAGCTAAACCTTCTTTGATTTTCGACGCGAATTTAGCCTTGTCTTCCGCGCTCATATCTTTAAACTGTGCCAAAACTCCTCTTAATTGATCTCTGATTACTTCAGATTCCTCATCTTCAGGTTCAGTGGACACCATTTTTTGGAGCGTATTTATAAGGTCCATATTTTGGATGGATTCTGTTAATTTCTCTCCGATCACTTTGCTGAGTTGAAGTCTATCCGGGACGTCTTGTTCTTGTTGGTCCGCCATTTTCTGTTGCGCGGGAAAAAGTTACGTTGGCTTTAATTTTCGAACTCTATATTTGAGCAATATTATAGATTCGGATTGTAAAAATTAACTAGTGCATCGTGTATGAGTAGCAGATGCAATACGGGTGGCGCCGCCGAGTTGCGCTCTCATAATGTCAGCCAAAAATACTGTGCGTATTTTGAGAATATCGGCGAATCGGTCTGGTGATAACAAACGAGAGTTTTGAATTTAATTCTAGGACAAGATAGCTTTAGGGAATCCTTTTTAGAACAGACAAGAAGTGCTAAAAGTACGTAATTACTCCGATCTATTGTTTCTTTTTTCAAAAGTTGGAATGCGAAAATCAAGGATTTGTTATTCGGATTTAAGTGATTGAGGAGATTGTAATACGTATTTTTGGACTATCTTTTTGTGTATTATTGGAAGTAAGACGGAGACGCGGAGATAACCGTTTTAACCAAATGGTGGCCTAGGTTAGGCCATAGAAAGTAAGGATGTCCAAATGCGTGTTGGACAGGTTCATCTCCATAGGTACCTACTACGCTTTGGAATGGGCAACTAGCTTCATCTTTCTGACTGACCGACCCCTTGACAATTCAAAAGTGCCTGTAATTGGTTTATTTGAACTAAATGCTTTGAGTTGAGTTTGACAGACGATTTACCCAAAGTCGTGAGAATTATCTATGCACGAAACCGGGACATATGACAGGGATTTTTGTTTAGGTACAGAACCTTTCGAAGACGAGTACAATTTTTTAACCATTTCCACAAAGTTCCCACATAAATTCGTGCCCGCATGATCCAATAACGTATCACCTACCGCTATTTTGCAACCAACCTAGATTCAATACTTATCATTTATCGCCCACTCGCATCCCGAGCGATATTAAACTATCAAGGACACGAATATCACTTTTAATCGAAAAGGGACCAGCAGAGATTTATTGATCGATGATCATTTTTGTATTGGTCTTTGTTTGCATCTTTTAGTAAAGCTAGGATCTTTTTACACTGCGGTAGCCGCCACATAGCGTCCGCAATTTACCGTCGAATGACGATGAAAGTGAGTTGGTGTTTCCGTAGAGAGCGATTATTTACACCGTCAAGCTTTACAGTGCTGTCATTTTCATGACGGCCGTCAGTGCTGCCGTTATGTGGCGGCCACCGCTGTCAGCATTACCAAACAAATTAAAAATAGAACTGGCCTTTAAAACGCACCTTACCCAATTCACTTGGTGTAACAAAGTATCAATTAAGTATGGAAATATTACCTATCGGAGAACAACTGAAGTTATTTTGATAGCAAAGTTTATGTTTTGCTATGATAATTATTATGTGTTAACCAATACTATTGACTGAAATCTATTCTTGGTTAAATATTAAAATTAAATACGTAACACCATCTGCAATATAAACCACCAGACCGAAAGCGCTTTAAGAAAATGGGACTTGTTAATACGTATTTCAGAAAACTAAATAAGCCAACTATAAACATAGTCATTCCACTTACCAGCTCGTTTGACACTTAGTGATACACTAACTATATCTGAAGACAAAGACTTATCGCTAGTCCATATTACGTGTTAACATATAATTGGAAAATTATTTATCTCTTCATTGATAATGCGGTATCTGAATTTCGAAACTGGCTTAAGAATGGAATCAGCGTGTTTTTTTTAAATATTTTTGGCTGACTTGATGGCTGGGTTGGACTACAATTCAAATGCAATGCATTCAATTCATGCGGTGAATTAACGCTTCCTCTTCTCTTTGTTACGACGGTACATCTATGTTTCATAGACTATTTGGGCACAGTAGATGGTCACATTTATTGCGGCATCAGAGGCCTTGTTCAGCTCGACAAGGGTGCAGCTAAACGGATATTAGCTGGGGCATAGTCTGTTCAGAAGCACCGAACTCGCACTGGATGTTGGATGATCCTATAAATATTGCACCATTTCGCCAAATTATGTTTGAAGCAGCCTATTTGGGTACGTAATCGATTCAGTGCTGAACACTTTGAAAACTCCTAGTAAAAAAAAGTTTGCTCTAAGGGCCCGGGTGTCACCACTGCGATGATCGCCCCGAGGACACGGTGGAGCATACGGTGGGGGCCTGCCCTGCATGGGCGGAGCACCGCCGTGTCCTCGTAGAGGCGATCGGCAGCGGCGGCGACCTCTCACGCCCGGCCTTGGTTCAAGCCATGGTCCGGGGCGAGGGGGAGTGGGAGGCAGTCGCCTCCTTCTGCGAAGCAGTCATGCTAGCGAAGGAGGTGGCGGGACGGGAGAGGGAGAGAGTCTCCCGTCCAAGCCGCCGCGGTGGACGCTCCGGGCGTCGGGAGCCGCGTGACGACTCCCGGCCACCGTAGGCGCGGGCCTGCGGGCGGTGAGTAATGGGTAGCTCACCGTCCGATCAGGATCAGGCCCGTGCCGGACGGCGCGTACGTGTTCCACGCGCGCCTCAAAGAGATGTCAGCATCGAAGCGGGGGCCCACTAGGGCCCAAGCCTGCCGGGAAAGCGGGATCATCCATAAGGGGTACCGCTGACCCGGAACATAAAGGGCCAAGGAAGGAACACGGGTGGGTTTTAGTCAGTAAGAGTCTGACACTCCCTTCCGCTCCACCCAGAGCGGGAGGGGTCATTTGATGATTTCCCATCCTCAAAAAAAAAAAAAAAAGGGCTACACCTTTTGAGCAAACGTTTTTTTTGTAGATTATATTGTAAGTATCTTTTTTTTATTAAATTGTGATTGAGTTGTTATGTTGGTATGAAACCATGTGGGGATCTAATTGTTGTTTTTTATGGTCAAGACTACCACAGAGTTATAAACAGGGTTAACCGATTAAAGAGTAGACTTTTATTGATAACGCAAACTGTTTTAGGTTATCGGGTCACTACAACAAATAAACCTGTGTGTTATAAAAAGCTGTTGATAAGATATTGATAGTACCTACCTATATTAATTTTAAAGTCTGAATATTATTCAACTGCTTTTTAGTACAAATGAAATGTTTATTTCTGTAAGCACATCTTTTAAGACACTTAAACATGTCAATATTTTAAAACTAGATGGCGTCGGCCATTATTTATTATTTTCTTTCTTCGAATTCCAGTTTATACTCGAATCAAGCTTGGGGATAAACACCATTCTAGAATACTCCAGAATTGATTCAATTCGTAGAATAAGGAATGACGGCTTTAGTCAAATAATTGATTTAAAATTTGCCAAAGGCTTGAGTTAGGTAAAAGCATGCAGAATTTCTACCAATTTCATGGTCGGAGTTACGCACTTCCGTGAAAGGGAGAGGCCCGTGTACAGCTTCTTCTTCTTGGCACGACAGTATTTCAAATCTCTTTGGCCCAAAACTACGCCACTTCCACGGCAGCAAAAGGCCACGATATTCAATTTTTTTTTTTAAATATTTTTTTGTGCAATTAACGTTCACCTAATTTGGGCAGAATATGAAAAAAAAAACCCACCGCATATTGATAGCAATATCACACGTAATCCAACCAGTAATCGCTATCTGACTTACGTAACAGTCTCTTTGGAAATAACGATAAACATACAATCTATTTATTACAAGTTTGTATGTAAGTAGGTGCTAAGAAATAATATTGATAAATATGTGACCTAGATGTCGAAGCGAGAAAATTGAGATTTAATTTGACAGTTTTTAGCGTTTTTCTCAGACTGAAAATACGAAAGCCTGAGTCATAGTTTGTTTTGGCCTTTCTTCTTAACCTTTAACCTTATCTAGTTTAAAAAATATGATTAACATGTAAAAGTGTTTGTACAGATTAATAATTAATTTATCATTGTAACGTCATCCTGAAATTACGATTATCATCCTTCTAGCCTTGTCCTATGTTGGGGTCGTCTTCCAGTCTAACCGGCTGCAGCTGAATACCAGTATTTTACATGGAGCTACTGCCTATCTGACCTGAACCCAGTTACTGGACAACAAGCCCCCAATTCACTTTATCCTTAATGAATACATTTACCTCTTTAAACATTTGAACTATTATTAATATATTAATTACGTTATCGTAGTTGTTAGCTTTATTGTGCATGCTGTGAGTGATGGAGTGCACCGACTGAATACCTGATCAATCTGCCTAGACTTTACCCAAATATATTGAGGTCGTCTTCCAGTCTGAATACCAGTATTTTACATGGACGACTGCTTAACTAACCTCCACTACCCAGTTACTGGGTAGTATAGTATGATACCATTTGGTAAGACTAGCTGTCAGACTTTCGGGATGTTATCTATTATTTATGTGTGTTTATTGCATATCTTTTGTTGGATCTCCTAAATAAATACTAGCCGTTCAAACTATAGCGGGGACAAGACAATTAGAACCAGGTAGATTTGGTTGAAGCGAAGAGATGTGGCCTTCTTCTCTCGTATCGGAAAAAAACTACATGAGAACACCACATGCCGTGGTATAAATATTAGTCAGTGAGGAAGGTGGCATCAGGGCTGACTGGCCAGGGTACGCCGGATGTACATTTAAAATGGCATTCGTGGAGCCTATTACAGTGTAGCCACTTTCACTAGAACGATTTTGGCCCAGCACCTCACTCAAGACTCAACCATTACTGAAAACAAGTTTAATGCAATTTGATTAGTTGCCGTTTTAAATAATGCTCGAGTCTTAAGTGGGGTTCTACGAAGTGTATCAGGAAATTGTAGTCATATTGAAGGGTGTTACAGAACATCAAACTGAACCACTTTCTCAACGGGCCGCCATCGTAACCGCGAACAAATTATCAACTGTCCCGTATAAAAATTCAATACCAACTCGACCCAAATGTTGGTCCCATGGAGGAATATGTTCATTTTGATGGTCTGTATCATACCAGAAGTGTGGTCATATTTAAGTGACCACACCTTTCAGATACATTCTGTATTACACGGTCTTGTAGCTTTATACACTACGTCTTCTTTATTGGCCCAACACTTCTCAAGGCGCTATAGTCAAGGCGAAAATTGTAAACGCATTAAAAACGAATATTTTGCCATTTCATTAAAAGAATTTGGTTCCACAACTTTCAGATTAAATCGATTTATAATGTAAGTTATTTTAATTAAAAATGTTATTAGTAGAATGCGATAAGCTAATGAAGGTGTTGGAGTATTAGATGAATGCTAAATATTATTTAAATTTTATCGTTTTGAACGGGAATATAAGACTAATTTATAATAAAAATATATAATTATCTGTCACCCAAAATTAAGGTGAAGTAAGGGAACAAATATCCAGAAGACAGGTCCCCGCAGCCCGCTAACAGTTCCAAATTTCATGGTTATAGAAATCGACCCTGCCGGCTACAACATACTTTATCCCATTATGTGTGTGTCCCTATTTATAACAACGAATTTTTATTTTGATATAGTCCAAAATCACTCGAAGTAACATATTGACCAAATACCAAGATAACCTTTATCTAAAACTAACATGTTACATTCACTAAAATCCCTAAATCTACGCCCCATTTCACACACATATAGAAATACGGCAAATTTTGACCTTGGTTTACTCATTTACCGCCCGGTATCCGGCAGCCTGGACGTGCCAAAAAGAGGGCTAAATCACAATCACAATTTCGAAAAATCACAACACAGCAAAAAAAAACAAAGAAACTTACTGATCAACGCGAAAACCAGCAAAATAAAAACAATAGCCAAGGACGTTCCTCCGCCATAACCACCGAACACTTTTGGCACATCCCCAGTCAGCATAGCCTTCAAATTTTCCTTTACATCATCAGCTATCTCCACCGTATCTAGTAATTCCAGCAGCACCTTTCTAGAAGGTTGTTTGCCAGGTTCTGAACTGGCTGCTATCAATTCCTGGAGCTTGTCGAGGGTTCCTTTATCGAGAGTGTCCATCTTGGGCGAATATTTTCGTCAACTAAAGTTTTTAACGATATGATTCTGAGCTCATTATCTGTAATGAAACGTGGAATCCACGTTGTAAGCAAGGAGCGGTGTAGAGTGTGAGATATCGGCGGTTTGATAAGCTTTAAGATTCGGTTTGGTGGAACCGATAATTATTATTTCAGTAGTAATTAATGTACAACATTTTTGCTTTTGTTAATTTTACTTTTGTTTTGAATTATTTCAACTCTACTTACTTTCCTCGAGACTCGAGTGTCTATCAGTATGTTTGTCGTACCCTGGGCAGTCAGCTTCGCCTTATTACCACGCCATGAGCACTAGCTCATGGCGTGGTAATAAGGCAAAGCTTGTAAACACCTTCTCCAACTAAGCAAACAATGCTTGTGTTAAGAGTAGCTAGGCTTTACATCAATAATGCGACTGACTGGGTTCGAAAGCAAAATCTCTCCACTACCAATCCTTAGTCCACCATTCTCCTTCTCTTATTCGAAGTACACGAGGATAGCTCACGCTGTGGTAAAAGTATTTGCCAGTTTTAACAGGGTGATTGTGTGACTGACTCTCCAGCGTACGGCAGCCGTACATTTAAGTTTCTTTGCTCGTGGAAGGTGGCTTTTTTCAGGGTAGCTGGCAGCAGCTGGATGAGAGTCGCCGAGAATCGATATAAATTACGTGCGATTGGAGAGGTCTATCTCCAGCAGTGGACTGTTGTAGGCTGATGGTGATAATGACTCGTGTAGCATATTTTAATGCATCAAATCTCCACTCGCTCTCGCCACCGCTTTTGTCTTACAGCTTATTATAATGAAGCATTGATTACACAAGTGTTTTACCTAATAGTATCCATCTTAACGTCCGTTCACATAGACCGACTCTAAAGCGTAATAGAGTTCACAGACATATGTTTTTTTCGCAAACCGTAGGTCTTGGCGCCGGATGTATGAGCTCAGATCCGTTTACATGGACCGGCTTCCGGGGCGCATAGTTGGAGCGGGTGCGCTCGTAGCCCAGCATATACTCTTAAAGGAATCATACTCTCACCGTCGAGAACATTCCTTTCGTCGCAGTCGAGTTTTTGTTACTACCCAAATGTCCCAGGAGTTAGTGTTTTTGATATAATGATACGTATACTCTTAACTCGCAATATAGAATAAGATAGTTCCGATGAATACATTCTAATTAAGTACCTGTATTATTTGAAGAAGATGCACGCAAACGGAGCCGGCCGGCAATAAATGATAAATGATTTTATTTCTGTAAGTAGGTTTGCACAAACACTTTTACACGTCAATCATTTTTTTTTTTTTACTAGATGAGGTCGGCTGCTCGAGCACATAAGAGCACGCAATCGCATCCGGTCGGCTGCTTTTAATTTCACACTGAGCGCATTGGGACGGTTCTCGAGCTTCGTCTTATCTCAAAAGATGTGAAATGTAAAGATGAATCTTATTTCAATGTCCCAAAACTCTATCCATCTACTTATACTTAATATTATAAATACGAAAGTAGGTACTGTCTATCAGACTGTCACCTTTTCACGCCTACCTTTAGGTACAGTTAAACGGATTTGGATGAAATTTGGACACACGGATAGATCATGACTTGGGTAAGGACAAAGGGCGCATTTTATCCTCGTAGGACGTCCCCGTGGATTTCCGACTGCCACGCGGGCGTAGCCTTGGGCAAAAGCTAGTTTTAAATACGATAAATTTTTTCTCCGATCCGGTTTATGTGAAAGGCCACGTAATAAAAGTTAAAGGTATTTAAGGTCGTTAATATATTAACGACTAATTAAAACACATTATTACAGAAATAACTTAAAAATAACATGTAATTTTATCTGATCATAAAAATTTATATCAATGATGGACGAGTCGTAAAATTAAGAGATACTTAATTTGTTTTCAAGTTGTTGTGTTCAGCAACCCTAAAAGCGTAGCGCGACAAAATTTTATCGTCTCGCAGCGGTGTGTGTGACTAAGTTCAAGCAGAATGGGTTGGGACCTTGTTCCACCTACTGCTTAGTATAGGCCTCCTTTGTGGCTTTGGCCCTTTTGTGCCCTGCTTTCCAGGTATGTGCAAATCTCATCCAGGTCTTCACCGTGATCTTCTCAACGGTGTCAACCATAATCATCCCTAATTAGGGAAATTTACATAATTACATAGGGATGTAATAATGTAAATTTTTCAGAGAGTAACCGTGGTTTTCTTGCCGGCTCATCTCCATAAGAAACGACCAATTTAGAACCGTGCACCTAGCTGCTAACGTTTTATAGTGCGCATGTAGATTAATGTGAAATAAAATATTTAGATTTTGTCTTGTTTCAACACTAATATTACGAGGACAGAATTTTGTTCCGCTAGCTTAGTAGCAAGGCAAGAGACTTGGGGTAAACCTCTTCTCCTTGAAATATATGTATCTTGACGATTTTTTATGGGATGACATACGTGCAAGCTGCCCGCCAGATGGTTACTGGTCACCTAGCCTTTTCCTGAGTGGGGGTCGGTTTCCAGTTTAACCGGATGCAGCTGAATACCAGTATTTTACATGGAGCGACTGCTTATCTGACCTCCACATCCCAGTTACTGGGTAACATGATACTGAAGACCGGTTGTCAGACTTTTGGGCTTCTGGCTACCCATAACGACTGTCAAAGATCTTCGAATGACAGCCGGGACCAACAAGTTCACGTACTTTCCGAGCCGCGGAGGGGTCTCGATATTCGATATGAAATGGATGGTCATCACATCTACGGACCGACCGCGGCAAGCGTAGCTTAGCCTCTGATCGACCCCTGCGGCCGATATTATTAAACCACGAGCCCCTGGAGCCCCTAGGCCGTGCCGACAGCCAGGACCAACCTACTCGCCAAAACACCTGTGACCCGGGCAATACGTATCATTAACGAAGTTCACGGTAAAATTGTTGTGTTCACGTGTCATTTGAGTGAATTCGCAAGGACACTGCTATTTATTTTATGTTATAATGTAGATTAATTTAGGTAGTATATTATTGTGTTGAGTATTCTGTATATTATGAGCAGAGGTCGGAATTAGGTTGAGTTATTTATTTACTTACACTGACTTAATACAGCGAAAGAATAAAAGGGATATGATATATATTTGACGACACGTTTGGTGTAGTGGCTACAGTGGCTAAGTGTAGTCAGCGAAACCAAATGGTCCTGGGTTCGAATCCCGGTAGGGGCAAATGTTTGTATGATGAATATGGACATTTGTACCCGAGTCATGGATGTATATTTATAATATGTATGTATTTACGAAAAAAAAAATGTATTTAAGTAGTGTAAGTATCAACCATCTGGTATCCATAACACAAGCCTTAAGTGCTTAACTTGGAACTAGATGATGCTGTGTGCAATGTCAGACGATATTTATTTATTTATTATTATTATATGCCTCAAATCCCGAGATTTATTTTAAAGAGCAGAAAAAAGCTATTTACTTTTACACAATTTAAACCACTGCACGCGCGACATTGCCAAATTTCCAAATTTACATCAACGACATTGGATGTCCGAAGTTTCAAAATTCCAATGCGCAAAAATTTTATTATTTATTTATTTATATATTCTTTATTGTACACCACAAAAAACATAACAACAAAAATTAAAAAAATTAATAATTAAAAATTATTATTAATTAATTATCTTGGTTTTATTTGTCTGTCTATCTCTGAGGTTTTTATTATTATTTATTTGTAATATTGTTGGCCACACGGGATTGTCCATTAGAAATCCCGGGAAGATCCATATTAATATATCAACATTTCGATGCAAGTACATAAATTAAATAACTCTACCTAATTCCGACCTCTGATAATAAGGTATTGTGTTATAGTTCATATTACTTTTTAGAAAATTGTTTTAGTTTTTTAAATTATATTATAATTAAAAATAATAAGATATTGGTGCCGATTCTCTTGTCACAAAATTCTCTAAACTAGAGTAAAAATCACCAAAATTTAGTTTATTCCTGTCAAACGACGATTTCCCATTCTGAAATTGACTAAAGTGACACAACTTAACTATATTTTAGTTTGACAGCACTAAGATGGCACTGAGATTATAATTTAGTGAAAAAGGCAATTTTGCTATTCTGAATTTTACGTTTTTCACCTAAAATTTTGATTCATGTCAAACTAAAATATAGTTAAGTTGTGTCACTTTAGTCAATTTCAGAATGGGAAATGGTCGTTTGACAGGAATAAACTAAATTTTGGTGATTTTTAGTCTAGTTTAGAGAGTTTTGTGACAAGAGAATCGGCACCATTGTATCTTTTTTTCTTTTATTTTGCTTATATCTCGAAAACGGTGTGTCGTATCGCAAAAATAATGAAAATTTCGACCCCCTTTGTCAAACCTTAAACCTATAAATCTCAACGTGTTGGTAATATTTTTTTATATTTTCCATACAAAAAGTAAAAAATTCCATACAAAACAAGTCGAGGCCGCACATAATGCGCGCCCACGGCTCTAAAAAAAGATCACGTGGTACGGCAAACAAGTACCACGTGGAGTCGCAATAATTGTCAAATTTGATTTTAGATGTGTCAAAATTATTTTTAAATTTAGAGATTATATTTTGCAGAATAGCGTTAAGATTCTCATAGCCAAAAGTAAGGAATTTTAGTGATAGTTTAGTTAGTTTAGTTCGGTGTACAACAGAATCGGCACCATTAAGTATAGATTTGTAAATTGACCGCACTGTCGCATTGGGTCATACGCGTAAGTAAGTTGTAAGGGAGATTTTAATAAATAATTGAATACAAAATAATGTACAACAGGCAGAGGCAATGCAATTTCAGAGACAAAACTGAGAAATGTCAGAACATTATGATTCCATAACATAACATCACGCCCAGTATACTCCGAAGGGCTAGACAGGGGTGTACTTTCAGTACACCAACTTTTTGCCCGTTATGTTTAAGATCCAGACTCTGAGTTGCAACTGAGAAATTCCAGATGGAAAAACCCAATGAGTCTCGGCAATCGGACCCAAGACCTCATGCCCAGCTGCATGCTGTAGCGCTTGCAACCACTAGACCAACGAGACAGTAACCTACACCCACATTTGGCCAGATAAGTCCCAGGTTAGTCCCAAACTCCCAATGGGTCGTCCATACCTTGCCATCTCTAATCTGGGGGCCTACTCTCTATGTCCGTCAACGAGGATACGGTCCCGTCCGAAAGTAATTCGATACTTAGAAGTGAACCCTACTCCCGATTAATTAACTTTTCCGGACGGGCAAAAACACATCGGGAGTAAGGACTACTGTCAAAACGTTTTGTCATTAATTTATAGTTCGGGCCCCGGACTAATCTTATGTCCGTAAGTGATACGGAGTAGGAAACGTCCGTAACTGCGGCCGAAACGACGGACTTCGTGTTCAGGGAGTAGGCCCCTGGATTGGGGGAACTTGGTTTTTTCAACTTCTATAATCAACCATGTCAAGACTTGCAAGAAATCCACTTCATGAAGTTAACTATCAACGATTGTCTCGCCCAAGAAACGTACAAAAGATTGTACACGTGTAAATAACAGTCACATAATATATTAATAGTTGATCGCTGACTATTCACAGCGTAGTAGTCGTTTGTCGCAAGCTAGCGAGTTATCAATGAGAGTACTCGCTCAGCGACGCTCGCTTGGCGGACAGAACACTCGCAAAGAGCACGCTTGGTACCTACGCATACCAGCGAGTACTAGGTACTACTTACCTACTAATATGAGCGGTATAGGGCCATAGGTACTCGACATTTACCTAGCTTGTCGCCGATGTGCACGGCTCCTCGTTGCTCGCCAACTCGTTTTAAGTTGCTAGTAGTAGTATAGAGGCACGAGGAACAGGGTAAAGTTCACTCATACCTCCATAAAAAAGGGAGGATCCTCCGACGTTGTATATATGCTAGTCGCGCCATAGGTACTCGACATTTACCTAGCTTGTCGCCGATGTGCACGGCTCCTCGTTGCTCGCCAACTCGTTTTAAGTTGCTAGTAGTAGTATAGAGGCACGAGGAACAGGGTAAAGTTCACTCATACCTCCATAAAAAAGGGAGGATCCTCCGACGTTGTATATATGCTAGTCGCGCGGTAAACTCTGCTTGCGCGATGCAGGATTTGCGTGACGTCAGTATGACGCGTAGCTTGCATGTGGCGATGTAGATACCGCTATACTAGTTCTACTCGCTTCTCATTAATCGCCGGCAGTGGGGCGGGTGCCTAAACCAAATTGCGATTGGATTTTACGTATTCATCACCATTTTTTGAGTTCCGTACCCAAAGGGTGCCAACGGAACCCTATTACTAAGCCTCTGCTGTCCGTCTGTCTGTCAGCAGGCTGTATCTCATGAACCGTAATAGGTAGAGAGCAGAAATTTTCACAGTGTGTATTTCTATTGCTGCTATAACAACAAATAATAAAATAAAATAAAGTAAAAATTAAATGGGGTCTCCATACAAGAAACGTGTATTATTCGGCGTTTTTTTGATTGTGGTATGAAAGGCAGGCATGAACTTCCCTTGGTACAATTTATTTAATCACCGCTGCTCTTAAAATGGTGAAGGAAATGTCCTAAAACTAGATCTACAGAGACATGTGACAGCCACTAACCTGCACTGGGACTGCATCCTCTCATAGAGAGGATGCTTGAGTCACAGGCTCCAAGCAGAAGGTCATATGATTATATTGTTGATGTTGTATAACGGGTTGAATGCCGTATTACAGAAACAATTAAAAAGCCATTGTGTCTCGCATGGATCCACGTTCCGGCATACAAAAGGTTGATAAGGCTCTAAGGCTGGACAATATATTTTCATCACATATCCACACTCGTAGAAATGCTAATAATGCAGGCCCAGTGGTTGCCTCCTATGCTCAAGGAGCTCCAATCCAGGCAAGTGCCAATGTCACCTTTCAATTGTAACTCAAAGCATTTATTTCAATTAAACCATTTACAGCCACTTTTGAATTGTCAAGTGGTGGGGCTGTCAGAAATATAAAGCTAGTTACCAATTCCAAAGCATAGTAGGTACCTATGGAGAAGAACAGGCAATAAACTCTATGGGCACTCTTTTAAATTATATTCAAAATCAAAAGTCATTTATTCAAATTAGGCTGAGAATCAGCACTTTTTGAATGTCAAAATTACATAAGACACTCCCCCAAAATGCCCGCCCTTCACCACTGCCTAGTGCTTTAGCTGGGAAGAAGAAGTGGCGGAACAAACTCCCCAGCAGCACAGCTGTCTGTTTAGTTAGAAGAACTGGATGTTATTGATATTGTTATTTAAATATTAGTTGCATCATTAATGTTGAATATAATATAATGATAATGTGAGAACAATGTAAATAAGACCTACAGTATTCAGAGTACAGCAAATATAAATTTAAACAAAACAATCTATAAATAAAATAAGCCAGGGCAGCTAAGAGAGGACCAGTCCCAAATGACAGCACCCGTTCACGAACACAACGCATGGATCAGCACCATTCAGCACAACCATTTTGAATTTCATATGTACTTTCTGAGTTTACTGGACATTACTGAAATTGGTGAAGGAAAAACATCATAAGGAAACCTGGACTTATAGCTAATAAAAGTCTGAAATTGCCAACAAGTCTTGAGCAAGAATGGTGATCAGTGCTGGTGCCTTGCCTGTATGAGAAATGGCCTTTGCCCTTCAATGGGACAAGAATGCACTGGAATTTATATGTATCCTGGGTCCTGGATCTACAGTGATCTGGTGAGCAAATTTAATGCTCTGCATCCCAGATGTGGAAGACATTTTAGAACAATTTTATGATACCTAAATGCATGTCAGTGACCATGTAGATTTATTTTTCTTTTTCTGATTCTATCATATATACCTAGATGATTTTTTTTAAGAATTCATCACATTGTATGACTGACTTTGGGATTGTTAATGTGAATATTAGGTCTAATATTTGACCTAGCGATCATTTTTCCTTGCTTTTTGCAGATGTCTTTTACATGATAACTTTGTGTAATTGGCAGCATTACTTTTAACATTATTTAATTTTGAATTTAATAAAATTAAAGTTTTGATTTCACAAAGAATTCTCAAACGGATAACTTTATACTAATATCTTTTACTTTGAAGAAAAAGGCCGAGCATTTATTAACCAACTTTTACGCTCTACGTTTATATGCAAAATAAAATAGAAACTGGCGCGATAAATTCCGCGAAAATTATGCCAAATATTATTAACAATTTGACATCGTAGCGAAGAGAAACTTATGTTTTTCTTACTGTAGAGATGTTAAATAATTAAAGAATCGTCTAACCTGATAAACTGATGACAATAATCCCAGGAACAATAAAAACACTGTTGGAAAATGCGTGTTCCAAAGGGCCCTCAGACCCGCCACTTAGATCCACCATTGTTGTATAATACTGAAATATTACCTCCTAATACTGTGATAAAACGGTCAATTCACTTATTCAGACCATAAAATATACCATCTTTAATAAAAGTAATACTGTTTTCCCAAAAAAATAATCAAAATCTTTGATCCGCAAAATATGAACCGCAAACGACAACAAGACAAAAAGTTTTGATGTTTTTCCATTGATTATTTAATTCGAACACTAGTCTTTTAAGTTTCGAAGCCCAAGTCAGGATTATGCCTTGCAAAAAGACGGTGTGCTAAAACTAAATCAAAATGGGACAATAATCTTTTTTTTTCTTAGGTTTCACGATCTTTTGCTATGTACACTACCGTAACTCGATGAGTGTGCTAGCTAATTGACTGCTGACTAATTGTAAGACATGACATAAGTTATCATGTCTTGTCAAAAACGTCTTGCGTAGGTACGGCCGTGCTTGCCCCGGAGTACCTAGCACAGTACCTAGTCTCAAACAAATCAGTCATGCACGCACATTACCCTCTGTGACAGTACCCCCCTTTTTTTGTTTGAGGTTGGAAAATCGTCAGATAAAAATGCTCCCGCTCTGGGCGGAGTGGGAGGGCTTGTCAGACTCTTACTGGTTATACCTAAAACCCACCCGTGTTCCTTCAGTTGCCAGTAGGTTTTAAATAAAGTACATGGTGATATTTCTATGGTTTTTAGACTTTATAATACTGTGGTTTGAAATCGTGAGTTTGATTTAGGTACAGTTAGCACCATAAACTTTAATGTCAACATTATTCATCACTGGAGTTATTATTGTATTGTTTTGTCTATTTTATTGTAATGAAATTAAATTAATTTTATATACTTATTAACTTTTACCCATTGGGTTGTGCTCTGATAATTTTTTGTAATTCTCTGTTCGTCCCAATATTTTGAACGCTCTTGTACCTTTTTGTTTTAGAACGTTGCCCCACACTAGGGATTACTCCTGTATTGTGGGTGCGTTAGCAAACATTTAAACTCACATACACAAACAGCCAGACCCAGAATAAATACTAATAGGTCATACAAATATTTATTCCGTGCGGGAATCGAACCCGCGACACGCACCGTAGCAGTCACTCGTCAACCTTCACCGTTACATCCGCACGACGACATACGACATACCTATACATTTTCATTTTAAGCCGACTTCTCATTGTACTGTAAAGCCTATACAATGCGAGGTCAGCTGAAATTGAAAATGTATAGCTTGTTATGTCGCCGTGAGTACCAGCCCATAATACGTTTGTAAGAGTTTTAACAAAATAAGCCAAAATGTAATAGATTCGTAGCCGGTGGCGTTCTGTAGTCTTATGTTACCTAGCTTCATGGGGTAAAGTTGTGTTTGTGTAGATATGTTTTAGATGTATGTGTGTGTAAGTAAAACAACAAAACTATTATAAATATAAATTTATTATTGAAAATACACAATTATGTATATCTTTTGGCCTTAAAGTAACATTAGTGTACACAATACTAAAACAAATAATAACACTAATGACACATATTCAATACAACAGTTCTATGACCACTATCATACACGTTTAAAAATAAAACATTTTTATTTATTTATAATAATCAGGAGTAAAAATAGTTAATTTTATAATAGGTATGTTTTTTCTTGGAATGTTGCCCTATGTGCTGCAATGTCATCCGTATAACTACGATTTTTTTGTTGTAGCTGGCAACTTTAATTTATTTTTGGAATGTGACGTATTGACCAAAGCGGTTATTTCACCAATGAAGGGAGATTCTGCTGTTTATCGGGCACAATATTTTAAACTGGGATTTTTTCAAGAAAGAAAATTACAATTATGCTTTTGCCCGAGCCGGCAGTTCGATGTTTTTTTCCCCACTCGTTGTTTTTTCTCACGGGTTTTTATTTGCCAAAGTTGCTAGTTTCAACTTAACATTAAATGACGTTAATTTACATTAAAGGTTAGTTTATTTACACACCCTGTTATACGATTCTAATCATTTTCGATTCAGTCGATTTTTGGATATTTTTCTTTTATTACAATTTGAAGAACCTCAACTTGGAAAGAATTATCACAGAATATTATGAGGCGATCTTCAAACTTCGATAATAGTTTGTAAAAAATTTGGTCTTACCTAAAACATTTTTTGTCATAATCTCTCACCAAAATACATTTTTAGTCCTAAAAAATCTATTGGAGAAATGGTTCTTTTTTAAGTTTTTTTTTAAATCGTAAAAACTTTTATAAGGGCACTTTTGGAATGACATTGAGCGTTTTCGCGCGTAATCTAAAATATATCACCGAAAAAAATAAGATTTTTTCAATATTATGTTTCGTCATATTACTGGTTATAATTTCGACATTCAAGATCTAGTTAGGAAATGATGACAGAAGATTTATATTTCTAATCTATTATCACGAACGCATCAAAAATATTTGTAACCAATAACATGGCAACACACGTGTACAAAAAAAAACGTTTATTTGAGTTCAAACAGCACTTAAAACTATATTTCATTAATCCACAAATACAGTTCCTTCCAAAAATTATAAATTTATTGCATTTGTCTATACTAAGCTGTATGAGCTAAAATAAGGGTTTTCATTTACCTAAATTTTTAACTATTCAATTTCAATTTTATGAAAATTTTTGTATTTTAATTTTTCTTGAGAGGATCGAGGTTATCTATTGAAAAATCATCGTTTCCAAAGGAGATCCCTCGGCTGAATCCGTCCTGCAAATAAAATAAATCAAAATAAGTAACAGGACAAAATAATTGTATACATTCATATTGGACAAAAACCAGGGTTCGGTAGTTTAACGGTTTATTCGAAACAATTTGACTGACCGGTTGGCGCAGTTGGTAGCGACCCTGCCTTCTGAGCCGCTGGTCCCGGGTTCGATCCCCGGACAAGTCAAACATTTGTGTGCATGAACATGTCTGTTTGACCTGTGTCTGGGTGTGTATATGTATATAAGTATGTATATCAGTCATCAGGTTACCGTAGTACAGGCTCTGCCTAGTTCGGGACCTGAAGACCTTGTGTGGATGTTGTCTCATATTATTATTATTATTATTATTATTATTATTAATTTTACAAAATACCTCTTACTTTTATAATCGTTAATACTATTAAAAGCCTCTATACCTATACTCCATTTATTAGACAAATAACGGTTTTAACCAACGTTATTTCGATATAAAATAACGTATACTAAGTTCCGTTAATAAACGATAAATCTAGAGCAATGTAATCTATTCACCAATTACATTTAAAAAAAGTACTCTAAAATAGAGTCAGTTCAACCATATTACACAATAACTGTTGTTATATTTCTAATACTATAATAAATGGAGTAGTTTTTTTTTACGTTGTGTACGTTCTCCGCATGCTGATGTTTTATTTTGCTGACTGTACTTTGCTGTATGGATCTTTTTCCCGATAATGTAAACTACATTCGCATACAAAGGCTATAATTTTCGTCTATATTCCAACCCAAAATATTTTGTAGTTATATTAATTCAGATAGTGAATATCTGAATTTATGGAAGAGACCAAATAGGGACACTTTACAAAATGCATTAATGCCTTCCATTTAAACAAATTACGATATTTTAGAGGAAAAGCGGTCATGTTGCCCTGTGATTTATCCCTGGTTAATGGTCAACGTGTAACATAATTAACGCAAGACCTCACACACCCCAATTAGAGTGTTGAGTTAAAAGCATTATACAATGATCAAAAACATTGTTTTTAAAGCTAACAATTTAAAAAAAAAAAAATATTAAGAAAATCGTGTTGACCCTAGCATTACTTTATGCATTTAAAATTGAGTCCTATTGCCATGAAATAAGATAAATTTTAGGCGGTCAGTATTGCAAAATACATATTTTTTTTATACCTAAATTAATAGTTATTGAAATCGATTCAGTAGTCAATTATGAGCAAACTACTTTCGGGACTTGCGTTTATTCTGTTGCACCTTGTATAGGGCGATTATATTTTTACGATATAATGTAGGTATATCGACGACTGCCGCGTCCCTATGAGTTGTTTTTTGGCGTACTCTAATTAATTTTAGAAGAAAAAAAAAACTAAAGATATGAATCACATGTCCGTGGTAGGAACAGACAGTTTCAGAAAAAAAAAACTTTATAATTATGTCATTCATTACCCAGGGAGAACATAGAGGAAGGCCTATGAACTGAACGTAAATAACCACGTGATCACGTTTCCTCATAAGCGTAGGTACCTACACAAAATTAGTTTTGATAATGAAAGCGAACACGTACCTAATTTGTTATTCGACAGTTATGTGTACCTTTACCCCGTATTTAACCAGATATATATTACAGAGTGGCCTGCATATTTAGACATTAATATTAATGAACTAACTTCTAATTTTCAAGAGCAAACAACTGCCGATCTATTCTACAAAAAGGTCAACGTGAAAACTTAGGTGAAGCGAGTTGTCATTCACCTTATGTTAGCGATTGACACTGTTGACAGCTCTCTTCACGCACGGTGATTTTTTTAACGAATACTGCGCGGTAATTCCGTAACACACTGACGGTAGGAATGGTTTTAATTTTGACAGTTCAACAACATTCATTGCGTTATTTACGTTGTTGAGCAGATACATTTTTCGAACATATGAAGCAATGGATTAGCTTTAGAAGGATATTTCCTTCAAAATTATTCAGATAATTATTGATAGTGTGTTAAGCAATTAAAGTGCTGGTATAGTGGTCATGCTATTTTAAATACTACATTAATATTATTACTTGTAGTGTAGTCTGTCTAAATATGCCAGGTACCTACTGTGTAAATAATATTATTATATCACATCACATAACAAAGACAAAACATTTATCTTCGACAAACACATCAACCCTTGACAATCACAATGGTTTTTTTTTTAAATTATATTTTTGAACTTACCGATCCCCGAGCTGTCAAAATTAATAAAAATACTTTTAAAATCTTTTTCAGAATTTTTATACCAATCTTTGTTAAGACTGTCAAAATTATTAACAAAAAAAATATATAAAAATAAATATTTACAAGAATATGGTGTCCTATCTAGTAAACATACAATTTTTTTTAAAGTAACTTGCCTAACAATGAAAGCATTATAGAAATGTATGAAATAATTTCGTCATTAATTAGTAGGTATTACACTTTTGTTGTTAGCTGTACATCGGTTGATTTGAACACGGTTACATTTTTGGTGACTGATTATTATTTATTTATTTTTCCACCGACCAAGATAACTCATAATAACTAATTAACTATTTAAATTCTATTTTATGTTGGAGTAACACTATCAGCATATTTTTGTTTACAAAACCGGACACCCATTCTACCACAGACTAAAAAATCACGAGATACGCACCTTCATTTCAGAAATAGTTTTGTCTAGGAACCCATTGAAATTGCTGTCCAATTCCACAACCGGCTTCTCACTGAGGTTGCCAAATCCATTGAAGGTAGGATTAAATCCGTTGCCAAAAATGTTGCCACTCTTCTGGGTGTCAAACGGGTCGAAACCACTGAGGCCGTTCGTGAACGAGGTTGTGTTGAAAACTGACGTTTGCAGGTTAAAGTCGCTTATATCGTAGTTCGGCCCGTTTGGGTTCATTCCATTCGGGTACGGCCCGTTTGGGTACGGTCCGTTTGGGGTCGGCCCGTTTGGGGTCGGTCCGTTTGGGGTCGGTCCGTTTGGGGTCGGTTTGTTTGACGCAGCGAACGGCTGGGATTGGGGATGAGAGATGGGAGCGGGTTGCTGGCTGGGGACGGAAAAAGGGGTGGAACCGAATAGGTCACTTCCGTTTATGGCTGGCTGCTGTGGAGTGTGACGCTTCGAAGCTTTTGGTGGGGGCGCCACTGGAATGAAAATTAAGATGTTATTTCGGTTTAATTGGTATTTTGGAATGTAAAGCTGCTGTCCGCGTGGATGTCGGAAACTATCCCACGGAAACGTGCTACCGGGACAAAAAGTAGCCTATGTTACTCCTTATAACATCAGCTGGCAGCCAATGAGTCTTGTCAAAAAAAAAAACAAACTGTCGACCGTTTTGGAGATGTGCAACAAACAGAAAGACAGAGAGACAAAAGTTTAAAAAATTGGTATTTTGTTTGTTATATATACTTTCATAAGCATTTAGTAAAAAGCTGTTATCTTGACAGTACAAACAGACACTTCAAATTTATTTATTTGTATGTATAGATGAGACATTGACACTCACTTTAGGAAAGCTCATTTTACATAGCTGACTAGCATTGTTAATTATATTGACATTTCAAATGGAACTTGACGGGGTCTAGTTGTCATGGGTCCAGTTGTCAGACGAGGGGTCGACTTTTCTGGGACGAGTTGACGGGGTCGATTTTTCATGGGATTGAATGTCTTGGGAACCAGTTGACGGGGTTTTTTCAGGGTGGAGTTATCTCAGAGTAAGGTTATATTGATACCGCTTACAAAAGGCTGGCTAAGCTTATTATACTTACAAAGCGGCGGCGTGGTTGTGAGTGCGTTGTCGTGTGGCGGCGCTGAGAATCGAGACATCGGCTCCGACTCGAACGCACGCGGGTCGAAGTCTGCAACAAATTTAAAAACGTTTAGCGACAGATGGCAACACAACACTGCTGCCTTTCATCACTCCAAAGGGATAAAAGTTGCCAGAGTTAAAAGAAAATCTGGAGTCAACTTTTCTCTCAATTGAGAGAAAACTCCGGAATATATCCTTCAAGTTTTAAGCAGATTAAATTGCGTCAAAATGGACAGAATGACGAGACACTGCTGTGTGTTTGTTTATTTATCAACCCTTATAAGGTTAAGTTAGGTTATCACTGTTCGTCCAATGGTCGGCAGTACAGAGTCCTGGGACGCGGTGGTATCCTTCTGCGAAACAGTTATCTCGCAGAAGGAAGCTGCAGAAAGGGAAAGGGAGATCAAAAATGCTGTCCCGTCCCGCAGCAGGCGCACTGGGCGTCGGCGGAGGGCGGAGAACGGCTTCTCCCAGCCCCGCTAAACGGGTTCAGCGGCGACGGACTCGGGGACATCCGTCACCATTCCCCATTCCACAGGACGGCGGCGCGTAGTGTGTCCCCCCCCCCCCCCCTATGGGACGTGGGCCATCACCAGTCCGGGGCAGCGGAAGTCGCATTCGCACTCGCAGCCTCCCCACCCAGGTTTACGAGGGAACACCGGGGTGGTTTTAGTCAGTAACAGTCTGACAGACCCCTCTGCCCACCCCATGGCGGAGAACATCCATGAAGATTTCAACCCCCACACAAAAAAAAAGGTTTTCACTATCATACAACTTACCACTGTCTGAATCAGAGTTGAGCACCAGACCTTCGAGCTTGGTGCCTACAGAGGGGTTCTTGTTTGACCACAAATCACCCAAGAGTTTACTGGAAAACACAAATACATATATTATTATTTAGTTATCGAATAAAAATCACTTAATTATCATTTGAAATGGAACTAAAGAATCACTAGCTGCTCCCCGCGGCTTCACCTGCATAAGTCTCGATCCCGCGGGAATATCGAGATAAAAACTATCCTTTGCCTAATCCAGGTCATGGTCTACTTATGTGCCAAATTTCATCCACATCCTTTCAGCCGTTTAAGCGTGAAAGCGTAACAAACAGAAAGTCAAATCTTTCCTCTTTATAATATTAGTTTAGATTATAGAATGACTAGCTGTTGCTCGCGATTTCGTCTGCGATCCAGGATGAAAAGTAGCCTATGTCCTTACCCAGGTCATGGTCTATATGTGTGTTAAATTTCATCCAAATCCGTTCAGCCCTATAAACTCACTTTCGCATTTAAAATATTGGTTAGGATTCTACCGATACCGCCCGGACATTTCACTTCAATCACATTGCAATTTGAAAGCTTTAGTCCGCAGCTTCATCCACGTGGATATGGAAAAGCAACATTTCAAATGGTTGTGCTGGCGTCTTACCCAGTGCCAAAGCTGTGCTTCCCGTTGTGTTGTGGCGGCGGCGTCGAGAGCAACAGGTTGTTGTCGTTGCTGGAGTTGAACGTGTCCGTCGAGTTGTTTGACAAAGCGTCTGTGCCTGTTGAGGATGTAAGAAGAATATTAATTAAATAAGTGTTTCAATGTTGATGGAAGGAGAGGGAGAGGACGCCAAAGAAAAGATTGTCTGAGGAATGATATGGAAGAGAAGGGAAGAATGATACCGTGACGGTTGACAGGGTAGAGTGGAAGAATCAAATGTGATGCGCCGTCCACAAGTAACATGGGACAACGGTAGGAAGATGATGTTATAGGATTTCAAATTCAAACTTTTAACAACTCGAAGAGCACGTGATTCGAACCCGGACGAGCGTGCAGTTTACTTTTTGCAATTTGTTTCATGAATTACCTCTGCTCTTAAAAACGGTGGGGGCCAAATACCGTGAGAAAACGGGGATACCTGTCTAAAACACAATTTCGAGGCAGCAATTCGCAGTGCGCCAGTGTGATTACGGCCGACTCCCTCTTACAGAGGTCTGAGTGAATTTCAGCAGGCAACATTATTGGCTGATTATGTTATGTACGGTCAGGGACCTTGATATTTGAACACTACACCGGTTAGTCGTCTTATTTCCATTATAGTACCTACATACTAATTCCATGTCCCACGACTAACAAAGAATGACAGTTGTGATTGAAATTTACGGTGATTGGCAATTTGGTTTCTTGGGTTTGCATTTAGAGTGATTTTATGGCGCTTGAATGACATTGCCAGGGGCGCGTCCTTAGAAAACATTTTTGAGAATTTGTATTAAAAAAATAATAGCCGTCGCGGGACGGCTGGCAGATGAGGAACATCGAAACTATCTGTTAACATTGTAGGGATTTATCAACATCATTCTACGTACCAGTAGTTTGCAATCGTAAGCATAGATGGCGCCATCCATAATTGTAACGTTACGCTTCGTGATTACCACGCATCAGCCACTCAAACTTCCCACGCTGACGCGCGTATAGATGTTTCATATCAAAAACAAGATGGCGGCGTTAGTTCCGATATTAGCCACGCGCCAAAAGACCTTTGCACAGCCGTAGTTACTTCCCAACTTACCCATCTCAGTATTATTATTCCCGTTTCCATTGCCGTTGCTACCGCCATTGGCGAACCCGTTAGCCATGGTAAGAGACGCGATCTGCTTCTCCAGTTCAGGCGGCGGCTTGAATTCCGTGATGTCCGACAGTTTGTTCCGAGAGAGGTAGGACGAGAGGTCATCCTTGTACGTGATCTTTGATAACTCCTGGAATTATAGGAGGAGTGGTTAGAAATAAGTAAACAGGTGAAGTACGCTTCACATCCGGGAGTTACGGGGATGGCAAAACACTGTAACATTACTGATTTATTAATTATAAAGAGCCCATATAACAGGGGACGAGCCTATTGCCACTAATCGGTCTGCTAATGAAAAAATTCTGAAAAAAAAAGCTTTTTTTACAATAAAATACAACTGACTTCAAAAAAATAACACTACAAAGTGAAAAATATCTTTAAATTCGGAAGTCGGTGTCTTTGGATCTGTATTTTAGTTTTTGCCACCGACTTCCGAAATTAAAGTTATTTTTCACTTTGTAGTGTTTTGTTTTTTGGAAGCCGGTAGTTTTTTTTATTTGTAAATAAGATTTTTATTTTTCACTTTTTAGCTAAGATACCTACCCCACACCAATTCGAAATTTCGAATTCCGATCGTCTTTACACGTCCACGTAAGTTTGAAGGCGGTTTTTGTTTTGTTTAAAAATAGTTTATGGTTGCTTTTTTTAAAACCGCTCGACCGATTTCGATAAAATTTAAAGAGAAGTATACCTTTGGAAAAACATAAAAATAATTTCCCAAATCGGTTCAGGCGTCTTCGAGTAATCGGTGAACATACATAAAAAAAAAGATTCCGACGAATTGAGAACCTCCTCCTTTTTTGAAGTCGGTTAAAACACCCAATAGCAAAAACAGCAGTCACGCTTGCGACCTCCAGCACAACGCTGTCATCTTCTGGCAGTATTGATTGCGCTACGACTCTGGCTCATTTGTCTTGCTGTAGGTATTCGAGAAATATGGTTTCCCAAACCCACAGGGGGATTTATCCACATCTGGGGGCCTACTCTCTAAGCCCGTCAACAAAGATACGGGCCCGTCCGAAAGTAGTTCGATACTTCAAAATGAACCCTACATCCGATTAATTAACATTTTCGAGCGGGTAAAAACACTTCGGGAGTTGGGACGACTGTCAAATCGTGTTGTCATTCATTCTTAGTTCGGGCCCCGAAATACCCTTATGTCCATAGGTGATACGGAGCAGGACACGTCCGTAATTTCGACCGAAACCACGGACTTAGTGCATAAAGAATTAGACCCCCAGGTACACAATTCTAGATAGTATTTCTTGGCTTTATTTTAGAACCTACATGTATTAAGTGGAATAATTATTTACCTGTAAACGATTTTTGTAAGCATTCATCTGTAGCTCTAGCTTCTTGTTCTGTAGCTGCATCTTCTGCATCTCGATGTATTTGCCGTTGTCGTTCAAGAACCGTCTGGAATGTACAGAGTTGGAATGTAAGGAATTGATACAAGTTAAATACCTTTCCGGCTATCAGAATCGTGCATTATAATAGCTTCCGCAAGTGACGATACTTAAATATACAGTCAGGGAACTTGATTGTTGAAGAGATCACAGGCATGAGAGTGCCACGCCCTGGTGGACTAGCTTATTAATTTGATCGAAAGTTAAGTTTTTCGTTTCCTTAGCCTGAACTATAAATTCATCTTCTTCTCATTTATAACCATCCATTCGCCCCTTATACCTACTTAATATTTTTTTCAACTCGCCCCGTTTTGAAAGTCCTACTTTTCCAGATTCTTCTCAGATTATTTTACGACAAGTAAATTCTCGGAAATAAACGGACTAAGTCGCACACGAAAAGGGTCGACCATCGTCCCACAAGGTCATTTAAACAATGATTTCTTTAAAACCATTGTCGTTATGTGAGTTTTCGCACAAAGAGCCTCATGCAATGCAACCGCTTTGGAGGGACAGAATGACACTTTTATGTGGGGACATGACTCAAATTCATAATGATAACGATGCACTTTATTATACTGGATTTATGACCAGCCGATCTACTCTGGGCCACCAACCCACGCTGGGCCCGCGTGGTGGATTACGGCCCACTTCCCTCTCATCGTGAGGAGGCCTGTGTCCCAGCAGTGGGAACATGATAGGCTGATTATTCTTATGCTGATCTGCCGGTCGATTCTGTAACAATCTCACCGTGCTAACGTAGGTGAAGTGAGCTATCATTCCACGATGCTAGGGATTGACACTATCGACAACTCACTTCAAGCTCACGTCACCTAAGTTATCACGGGGAGATTGTTACAGAATAGCTCGGCTGTTCTGTAACAATCTCACCGTGCATTTTTAGGTGATGTGAGTTTGAAGTGAGCTGTCGTTCAAGGAATGTGTTAATAGTAGAAGTTAGTGTTCATCCATCATACTATGAATAACAGCTCACTCAACGCAAGCTCACTTCAACTTAGTTTATACGCTGAGATTTTTACAGATTAGACCGGCGCGCGGCGGCAGACGATAAGCTATACGTTACGTTTTTATTATTTATTTCTGCTTGAGTATAGTTTTAAATATTGGCGTGTGCTAGCTGACTTAAGGCAAATAATTTTAATGTTTTGTGTTTCGTAATGTTAATTACTTATTCTTATTCACTTCTTCTTCCCAGCTAAAGCACTAGGAAGTGGTGAAGGGCGGGCGTTTTGGGGGGACTGTCTTATGTGATTTTTACGTTCAAAAACTGCTGATTCTCAGCCCAGTTTGAATAAATGACTTTTGATTTTAATTTATTAAGGCTAATGACAAGCTTCAACAAACGAAAAGCCTATAATTATGTTTTTGGGTGGCTTCAAGCAGGCATCAAACCAGATGGTAGGGGGAATCCAGGGGCCGTACTATGACGTGTTAATTCCATCATTGTTCCAGCGTGGAAGAGAGACGGGAGCTATACATGACCGATAGCACTATCTCTTTTTCTCAACGGAATCATGATGGCGTTAACAGCTCATAGTACGGCCCCTGATCGTAGGGGGTTTCCGCCGTCTATCTCCAATACCAGATGCATCACAATGTGTTGTCACCACACTGACAAAGCTGAAATGTCTCAAGTGCCCGCCCTGTTGATTTCACCGACCGAGGTAGGTATCCTTCGAAGTGGAACATAGCAACGTTGCTTGGCGACAGAAATAGGTATATAAAATAGTTGGCCGAAACATCCCAGCGCTGAGTTGCTGGATTCGTTTTCTCCTCTACCGATCGTTATTTCTCCTGACCAAGGTTTGTTTTGTTTATATGTATGGATCTATGTATTAGTATTTATTCTTGTATTTTATAGTAATTTCCGAGCTATCTATCCCGTATGTTGCACCTGCCATTGTTAATCTCTGCATCACCCTAAGGTTGACTGGTAGAAAATGCCTCATGCATTAAGTCCGCCTTTGTACAGTATTTTTTTTACTTGTGCATAAAGTTTTAATAAATAAATCAATAAATAGGTAGGTATGGTGGAAGCACTTCCCCGGACCAGCACCTAACCAAAACAAAGAGCTCGACTGCTTCAGTATAACTTTCGTTCTTTGGACTAATAAACCAATGAGAGGGGCTCATGGCTAAATAATAACAGCTGCACGGATCGATCGCAAGTTAAGCTACGCTTGTCGCGGTCGGTTCGTGGATGGGTGACCACTGAGCATCCATTACGTACCGATAACCTTTATTTAACCACGTTAAGCCGTTGGTCCCGGCTATTATTCGTAGATCTTTGACAGTCGTTACGGGTAGTCACAAGCTCAAAGTCTGACCGCCAATCTTACCAAGCGGTATAGTATTACCCAGTATGTGGGTTGTGGCGGTCAGATAGGCAGTCGCTCCATGTAAAATACTAGTATTCGGCTGCATCCGGTTAGACTGGAAGCTGACACAGTTGACGATGGCTAGGCAGATTGATTTTGGACCAATAAACTTGGATAAGAAACTTGAACCAATAAATTATTTGTCCTTTTTCTCACTTACCTGTAAGCCAAATCAAACGCCTGTCCAATGGTGAGCGTGATTTCTGATGCCAATTTAGTCGAAATAAACACGAAACACTCATGTTTTTCCGCCGGGCCGTCATGGCCGTTCACCGCGTTGACGGTGCTGCCTCCTTTCGCGATGAAAGAGAAGTATTTCTTGGCTCCTTTGTCGTCGGCGCAGTAGGATATCCGATGAAGAGGGAACTGGTACATGATGTTGTTTGATCTTGGCTCCTGAAATCGGAAAAATTAGGGGGTAAGTAAATAAATGGGTGTATTAAAATAGCGTCGGCCGAGAACTCCTTGGTAACCTACGCTTCTTCGTGTTTTCCAAGTGTCTGCTTTGACAAGTGGCCCATGCAGTCAACAGACCAATCTAATCACACGCGAGTCTCGTCCAATCACTGTCAGATTGGCTAGTTCTATGTTCAGATCCGTCTGATCTGACCAAATCCGTACTATATCTTGTGTGAGGCACTTGCTTGCTGGGGAGTTTGATGCGGCACTTCTTTTTCCCAGCTAAAGCACTACGAAGTGGTGAATGGCGGGCGTTTTGGGGGACTGTCATATTTAATTTTGACGTTCAAAAAGTGCTGATTCTTAGCCTAATTTGAATAAATTACTCAAAATCGATCGTCTTACAATTAGAAGCAAATCGTTGAAACCAAATAGATCACAGGATTCGTCGGTTCAAAAGGTTGCTCCCCTAGTTACGGTAGGTAAACGAAAAAACCATAATAAAGGCACCATTCATAATATGCAATATAATCAAAACATACAAACAGCTGACTGCCATCACACAAACAAGCACAATGCCATACCTATGACCGCTTTGACAATAGAGAGCGGTGACGCTTTTCGCTCGTGACCTTGCGCTTGCGCACCGTGACGTGAAAGCGGCGGAAACGCCCGAGTTCGCCCGAACGCACTCGGCTAACCACCATTGATTACAGCTGTGTGATTGTGCGGCTATTTGGTATTTACCCTTTCTAATTAATGTTTCTGTGTAGAGGTTGTCAGTTTTGCATTTTGCAGTTATTGCATGTTGCACATGGATTCATTAGAAAGAGATTTTGTTGAATGATTTCCTGCCAGTCATCATCATCATATCAGCAGAGCAAAGTATCCACTGCTGGCCATGGGTCTCCCCAAAAATCACCAAAAATGACCGGTCCAATGCTGCCCCCATTCACTATGATCTAACTTTTTTTACATACATAGGTATAATCCGGTTATGTTCAGCAGGGTCTATTAAGTTTGTCTATGGTTTTTGTGAAATAAATATATTGAATTTGAATTGATTTTTCAGTGGCAAATACAACCCGATTAAATACTATTGCTTTAGCCCCTGGTAACGTTCATTTCGCTCATGTTAGGTAACATCTTTAGACCCGTCTATACTCAATACTTTATTGCATTCCATAATGAGTACCTACATTATAACAGTTGGTATGTTAAAACATCGAATCAATTATGGACCCTGTCGGGCACAGCAAATTTAATGTTTAATAGGAGAGAGGATGAAGGCGCTTTTTGTTAAGAAAAAGATTAAATATTAAATAAAAATAGTATCATTTGCAAAATTAAATGCAGGTTTGGCAGACGGTTCGCGGACGGTATGTAAAATGGTTTTTATTGTTTATGAAATTTATCTATAGTACTTATCGTATTCGTCAATGGTGTAGTAGCTTTTGATTATTAGAAATTGTTTCAATTTATTGATAAAGGTATTATTGTTATTTATATTTTTGATGCATTCCGGTAACTTATTATATATTTTAATGGACATAACAAATGTACTAGAAGAGTGCATTTTTATGCGTGAAGTGGGTATGTTTAATCTGCTGGATGCGTAAATTCGAGCCCTTAAATATGTAGTTCATATTGCCGTATGATAGGTATGACTATTTCATGAAGTCATAACGTTTGAGGTCAATTCTAACTTATAGGCTTGTATTGCTTATTTTAATGATTATAATTCTGTTAATACATACTTGTTACGGCCGCGAATCATATTATAATCAACATACAATCTAATATTGACCTGCAAATTGAAAAAAAAAACGTACGAACATTTGAATTTCGCGCGCTGGCTTGACGCTTCCCTCTATAAACTGGATTTCATTTTCATGCTTTAAAAAAGTTGGCATCACCACAGATTTTCTCAGTATGCACTTGAATCGTCAATCACTAACTTTGTAACGGTAACAATGGAAGGAAATGATGAATTAAGTGATAGCATTGACAGTTTCTTTTAATTGTTTAATTGACGCCTGCCGTTGCAAGGAAAGATTAATTAATGATTACTTAGCAGCTTTTTCATCAATCCATTTTTTTTCCGCTGACTCTGCAGCATTGATGCCAAGTAACTCTCAGCAGTCTACAGACCCCTCATTTTATCCAAATCGGTCGTTCCGTTTAGGATGTAACACCAACCATACATACACACAGGTTAAACTCATAACCCTCCTCTTGTCTTCATGGTTGGGTAAAATTAGTTTGATCGCAGGAAGCTATTATGGTAGTTATATAGCGAATTATGTACGTGCTGAGTATATAATGTTCATTATTAGCTTAGCTTACGCGATATAATACATAGACTATGATTTATGTGATCTCTGCCAGGTACAAGGATGGATAGATTTATTGATTTGACAGATAAATTACAGATACCCCCACGGTGATTCATTCAAACACTATGGAAAAGCCTGAAACTATTAAGAGGTAGAGAAAGCTCCAGGAACAAGTTCTCCGATTTTAGAGTAAAGATAAAATTACATTTAAAGATTTTTGAACTGCTTTTGGATATTTTAGAAGGGCATGTATTTAATGCGGCAACTAAGTAAAATGAATATATGTTTAAAAAAAAAATAGAGTGGGTACCATATATAATGGGTTGGCAGCTAATAAGGAGTATCGTAATAAGTAATAGGTAGCATATTAATATATCAGTAATAAGCTCCGTTTTAATTTGTATATGGTACCCACTCTATTTTTTTTGTTGCAAACATTTAGTCGACTTTTAAGTTATTAGTCACTCGGAAAATAATAAGCTTTTTAGAAGTCTTTTTTAGGGTTTCGCAGTCGCACCGAAAAGTTGAAAACGGGACAAGCCTGCGCACTCTGTATGTCAGTCAATCTGTGATCTGTCTGCCTGTCAAAGGTCGGCATCGTGTCAACCATACAGTAAAAGTTAGCTAATTGAAATTTTCACAGAATACTTGAGTCGCACAGGCAGTCAGCCTAGCCTGTTGACTGGCTAATTCTACCCCGACATGAGATAATCTCGTGCCGGCATGAGATACACAGCTCAGCACTCCCTTCTCAATTAGCAAGCGTAACGCTCACGTATTGCTCATGTATGTAAACAATGATTGCTCATACAATAAGCAGTTAAAAGTGAAATCAAGTGTACTCGCAGCAAAAGAGTTTGGTGTGCAGGGTAACCAACATAATTCTCCAAGCAAAACGATTGAGTCGCTAGAAGATTTTAATTGTTCCGCAGTCTAAGGTAGGTCCTATGGAGAAGACTCTGGGAGTAACTCTATAGATATTCTTTTAATTTTAAATTATGTATTACTAACTTCATTCGCAAAACATGAATTTCAACTTATCCTAGGTACTTAGTTTTTTTCTTGCAATTGTTATTAAACCGAGTGCATTTCTCAAAATATTTAGGTGCTTAATTCTATTTAAATGGGTTTACGACTGGACGTGTTTTGACCTGAGGGAGCATCTCTGAGATACCTATATGGAAGTCTTTAGCAGAAAACAGAAAACAATTTGTTACAATCGTGTTTTTATGTCAATTAAAAATCAATTAAATACCGATTCCAACTTAACAATTGAATTAATTTCGTAGCGATTTTTTGTCATTTTGACAGTAACAAGACTTTGTCAGCTCCATAAGCGCAAAACCAAGCCAAAAAATAGACATGATAGACAGCATAATCACCTCCCTACAAATCACTTTTGCCGACAGTACAAAACAAAGTGCGTGCGTGCGAATACTACAACAGTACCAAGTTACACAGAGATCTGATGAACTGAAAGTAAAAGTGATTATATCTGCGGGTAGTTTGTGAAGTAATTGATTTCACGCTGTTTCTGAGACCGAGGTGTCGTGGGATGAGATTTTTTTTTTCTGGCTTCAGGTACTTAGTTGAAATTTTATCGTGGTTGTTGATTTTTATGACGTATAGTGGTATAGAGCACACTAATTTTTCATACATACACACAAATCTCACATCAAACACAATCACAAATCATTGATTAGACTTTATCCTCTATTTTAAGCCTTCAGGATGTAATTTAAAAAGAAATCTTTTTAGGGTGCCTACGTCATAAAAGCGAACCTACCCTCCAAATGTCGTTTAAATTCCACTTCGATGAATCATGGTGACATTTATCTTCACAATATCATGTAAAAGGTAGAAGATGTTTAGTATAACGATAATATCACTTCCTCGGCGAATTCCTTCGCAAGAGTTCTACAACTGTTATTAATAAGACCCAAAACAACGCCTGTAAACCCCAAAGGGTAAGGCAGAGGTAGTCCCATGTAATAGGGGGCGAGCCTATTGTCATCAACCGGGTACAAATTCGTGATAGAAAAACCCAATCACACTGCTTGAATCGTACCTCACGCTCAGTAGGAACGCTTGCGACCAGTAAACTAACGAGGCAGTTCTTCATAATATTATGTAGATTTTCAGTAGTTTTAAAGTTCTGAGTTGAGCTGCACGGTTACTGACAAATGCGTGCACTGACTGGACAGGTCCTCTTAATCTGCGTGGTTCTTTCCTCAGAAGACCATTTCAGATACTAATCTACATGGTCCTCAAAGATTATGTTCGAATATTTATATACACATTGACATTGATGAATTTTTTACATACAATGACATGAGTAATTACTTTGTAAAGTATTATATTATTTAAATTATTGTGAATGTGAAGATTATGTGGATTATTACTTTTTTTATTTTATTTCTTAGTTAGTTTCACGATCTGGCAGCTTGAGTAATTTATGCGGCCTACCCAAATGTCCTTTCTTTGGTATTGTTCGTCGAATCGTTGTGCTCCTTAAGTTCTCAGTTGAGCGGCAAGATTACTGACAAATGCGTGCACTGACTGGACAGGTCCGCTCAATCTGTATGGTTTTTCCTCAAAAGACCGTTTCAGACACCAATCTACATGGTCTTCACATGATCTGACCAAGATTATGTCTGGACTTTAAAAGAGACTGTGACCTCTGAGTTTGTTTCGGCCTTTCTTCTCAGAGTAGTCAGTTATGAAACGCCGACCTCATCTAGTTTTAAAAATATGATTGACGTGTAAAAGTGTTTGTAACAAACCTACTTACAGAAATAAAATCATTGATCATTTATCAGTATAGCAATAAAATCACTTCTCCGTACGAGCTCCTTCACAAAGAGCTGAACTACTAGTTATAAGTAACCTGAACTAATATTTACATAATTAAAAAGCTAAGCCTTAAAATAATAATATTAAATTTAAAAAAAATGCACCAAAAAATTCGTCCGCATCGCTGTCAACAGGAAAAGTGCCACGTTGTATGGCAATGCTGATTCTTTGGCCAAAAAATAGGCCAGCCCTCTGGTCCCGTGAAGAGTCGACCAACTGCTTGGCAATGTCTCGAAAAACAAAGTGGACACTTGGACCCCATAGCCCTAGTGTTTCAACCCCAAACGGCTCAAATACATAAGTCCCAAAAAGATGTGAGTATTTGCGCCGTTTGAGGTTTTCCGCACGAGCAACAGCCGCCCCCGCGCCGTGCTAGGAAGATGGGAAGGCGCAAGGGTGTCGACACACGTTGCATCCCACACCAAAGGCCTACCTACCTTCCAAGGCATTATGGTCATTCCGTCTGGTCTCTTCCCATCGTCGAGAGCCAAAATAAATTGAAGTAAAAACTGACCTGTATCGCAACTCCATCGACGGATATGGTAATTTCCACCTTCTTGCACTTGGCGCCATCTTTGGCCTCCGACTTCTTCAGTTGCTGTGTGAACTGGAGCTTCTTTATCGCATCCTTCACCACTTCGATGCCTTTGGGCTGGTCTACTTGCGTGCAGCCGAGGAACTGGAAGAAAAAATTAAATTGAGACATGTTTTAACCACAATTGCCATCTTGAGTTGGAATTACAATGAAGTTTCTGTTACAATACAGCTGTATTCTTCGAAGGAGGTAAACTTTGTTTAAGTTGCATGTTAAATGGGCGAGCACGTTGATAATAATCGGGGACAAATGTAGACTTTTGAATTCTTGTTATCAGACAAGTCGTGTGGTATGGGAAGATATATGAATCAGTCGTCAGGGTATGGGTAGATGCTGAGGAATCTGGAAAATGTCACGAGGAACGTTTTAAGGTGGATCCTCAGTTGTCGCACGCCAAATTCAAATTTCTTTTATTTTTTGCATATTGCAGCTCTGTTTTACGCCGTATGTTGATCAAAATGCGATTCGCGACTGTAGGAATGATATATTTACTGAACAATAATCATCGATTTCATATCAATCGTCAAACTTTGGAAATTGGTTTTTGTTTGTTTCGCTTGCTTGGTTGTTTGTTCAGATGGAACTTTCTGCAATATGCAACAAAACCAAAGAAAATTTGAATTTGGCGGGTTACAAGAGGATTCACCCATAAGTACAAATGTAGACTATAGAAAAAAGGACATAGACTAACCTAAAGAAAAAATTGATGGATTGAGTAAGGTTATAAGGGTAGAAAGGGGGTAAATACTGAGACGGCTGACGACAGCTGAGACGGCTGATGTATGGAAGACGCCATGCTGCGCCGACCGCAAATAAAAAGGGATGGGCAGGCAGGAGGGTGATAAAAGTATTTTGTTTTTAAAGTACCTACGCAATTGTAACCCGTTCAGTCAGTTAGCCAGTGCGTGACCACCATAAAATAAACTTGATCATAAAAGGATGTTACAATCTAATCGTTAACATGGCAATTATAATAAAAACAATAGCTTGTAAGTGTGAACGTGTACAATTAATAACTAAGATGGCGGCTATTAGTTTAATTATTGATTTAAAGATAGACGGGTCAGGGTAGGGCCGTGAGAGTTCTGTCAATCGATAATATATTTTTAAGCATGATCTTCCTTTTATATCTAATAGAGTCTGATAGAGGCACGAGGAACATGGTGTAAAGTTCACTCATAGCTCCATAGAAAAGGGAGGATCCTCCGACCAGACGGGTGTCGTGTCTGGTGGGCAACTGCCCGACGATTGATGTCGGGAAGCTGTATATATGCTAGTCGCGCGGTAAACTCTGCTTGCGCGATGCAGGATTTGCGTGACGTCAGTATGGCGCACAGCTCGCATGTGGCGATGTAGATACCGCTACACAATCAACAAAGTACTAGATTTTTGATGAGCGCATCAAAAACGACAGGAAAAATAAGATCACAAAAATGTTGTGGTCTTATTTTGCAACATGGTTTTTTCAACCTTATTGCTTAAAAGTTAGGTTTAATTTTTCCATAAATATGTTTGTTCTTATTTTAAAAATACGTTTACTTTTTTATCACAGTAATAAATATATTGCAAACGATAGAAAACTTTATGTTTGCGTGTTAAGGTTTATAATCAAGTTACATTCAATCGCGGCCATTTGAGCGATGTGTTTTTGTTCCTAATCCTTAGTTTAGTGCTATTGTTGATCGACGCTTTTAATATTACTAGCCTATGTTTCTCCCACTGCAATGCAAATTGCACTTTTCTTTGTAACAGCAATTTTTTTTTTGATAACCATCGAAATATGTCTACGCTAGGACAGGCGCCACGGCGTTCTCACCTTCCACCTGACGCAGGTCCTCACCGGACACGGTTGCTTCGGGACGTTTCTGTTCCGGATAAGGCGGGAGGAAACGCTAGGGTGTAACCATTGTGTAGATCGTCTTGAGGACACGGTGGAGCAAACGGTGGAGGTCTGCCCGGCTTGGGCGGAGCACCGCCGTGTCCTCGTGTAGGCGATTGGCGGTGGCGGTCTCTCGCATCCGGCCCTGGTCCAGGCCATGGTACGGAGTGAGAGGGCTTGGGAAGCCGTCACCTCCTTATGCGAAGCAGTAATGCTCGCGAAGGAGGAGGCGGAACGCGTGAGGGAGAGCACACGCCCCTAGCCGCCGCAGGAGACACCCTGGGCGTCGGGAAACCCAAGGCGATTCCCGGCCACCGTAGGCGCGGGCTTACGGACGGCGAGCAATGGGCAGCTCGCCCTCCGATAAGGACGAGGCCCGGGTCGACGGCGCATTGTGTTCCACGCGCGCCTCAAAGAGATGTCAGCAACAATGACGGGGTACGCTAGGGCCGATGCCAGCCAGGGTTGTGAGAAAGTCCGAAAGGGTTACCGTGGCCCTTGGCACAGGCAAATGAAGGAACACGGGTGGGTTTTAGTCAGTAAGAGTCTGACGCCGTCCCGCTGCGCCCAGAGCAGGAGAAGGTATTGGATGATTGGCCAACATGACATGACAAAAAAAAGGGGGGTCTAAAATCACGTGCTGAATTCATGGTTCCAGTTAACGCGTCGGTGTCCTTGCCACTCTTTGCTGAGAAAACAAGACCGATGCGTTCATTCCGATTTTAGCAACGCATCAAAATAACTTTGTAGCGCTATAATAGTGGGTTTACCAAGACTCTAGAGGCGTTATTCCCATGCAAGAAGCACAGAGACTAATCGTAAAAACAAAAGCCTGACAATCCAATAACAAACAAAAGATAACGCTATCATTGCACGTGCTATTAGCAGATGGTCCGTATCTGTGGTATGTAGGGGGCGTTGAGCATACGTCACTATTCTGCGGTGTTATCTAGGAACGAGTGCATAGTGTGGCAGAAATAAAGCTCGGTACTTATTGGTTTACAGAATTAGTACTAAAGGGTCGACAAACGGTTTCCTCTTTTTTTAAACAACCATCAATAGTTTCCTTGGTTTTCTTCTACTATTATAGCTGTTCACATTCATTTGAATGTGAACAGCTATAATAGTAGAAGAAAAGTCAGGCTTTTGTTTTTACGATTAGTCTCTGTGCTTCTTGCATGGGAATAACGCCTCTAGAGTCTTGGTAAACCCACTATTATAGCTAGCTAGGAAATCCTAGCTCAGAATTGAACCCATCAGCTTAATCGTGACACCAAAAAGGTAACTCCACCATTTCAGTATTTTTGTCACACTCAGCATTTTTGCCTTCACCTATAACCTAACTATGACTGTGAAGGGTCCATCTTCAAAGATAAATCAAAAACCTCATCCAACCTTTTATGTCCATAGGCGTCAAAGATTCGATGGATTGACGGTGTGAAAGATGATAGGGCTAGCTAGCTAGTGACTGATGACGACTGTATAGAAGAAAAATACCTGCTATAAAAGTATATTAAGTAGTGTTCAGTTTTATTTATTTTATTTATTAAAACTTTATGCACAAGTAAAAAAATAATACTGTACAAAGGCGGACTTAATGCCTGAGGCATTTTCTACCAGTCAACCTTAGGGTGATGCAGAGATATACCATGGCAGGTGCAACATACGGGATAGATAGCTCGGAAATGACTATAAAATACAAGAATAAATACTACTATATAGATACATAGATACATACATATAAACAAAATAAACCTTGGTCAGGAGAAATAACGATCGGTAGAGGAGAAAACAAATCCAGCAACTCAGCGCTGGGATGTTTCAGCCAACTTCTGACGGATATTTTCACGTGCCTTCACTTTAAAAGATAACCGACTGGTTGCTGTCCTGATTTTCAGAGGGAGCGCATTCCAAAGAAAAACCGCCTGGACAAAGAAAGAAGAATGAATGAAGCCAGAACGGTGAGAAGGACATCGTAGAAGACGATTGTTGGTGGAACGAAGATTTTTACTATGGGCAGTGCATAAATATTGTATTTGGGAAGTCAGGTAAGAAGGGGAAGTGGGTTTGTCCAGAATAGAGAACAACGTAGACAGAGCCCTCAACTCTCTGCGCTGACGAATGGGTAACCATTTTAAAAGCAGTCGGTGTGCAGATACATGGTCATACTTACGAAGATTGAACACGAATCGAATGCAGTTATTGAGAAGGCGGTTTAATTTTTGTTGTTATGTTTTTTGTGGTATACAATAAAGAATATATAAATATAAATAAATAAATAACTTTGATCCATACTTGAAACATAAACTCGTACAAAATAGTAAGCAGGGACTTTGTCCGCTGCACTAAGATCCATGTCAGGGGACAATCGTGCCTACCAGCAAAGGCACTCAAGATGCTGTGGCTACTTCCACGCAACCGACTAATGAATGACGCGGTCTTTTTACGCCATAAAGCTATGCTGACCGCAAATAAAATGGAAAAAGGACAGGCGAATTTTATTATGATGATGTTAAAATACACACCTTAACAAGGTACGCGACGTGGCCCTTCACGAGGGCATCAGGCGCGTGTATCCACGTCCTGCCATTAGGCGCGCCATTCTGCTTCCCCTTGCCCTGCCAGAACAGCAGGGTAGACATCCTGGAACAAACAGAGACAACAAATGAGATACGATGAAGGATGCAGCAGACGTATTTTCCAGGATTTTTCCTCTGGCTCATGTATGCGATCGGTCCGTAACAGCCACGTAAATATTCTGATCAGATCTGACGGGATTGAAGGTAAACCTGATCATGTATGATAGGGTGGGGGGCATTAGGTGATAGCCCATCTGATGGGAAGTAATTACCGCCGCCCCACCTGCAACACTAACGGTGTTGTCCAGACAATGTATAATATGATAGCGTCACTCTTTGCTTCGCACGGGTGCAATGGCGACAGAATGGTGAATTCTGGGCCATGTTAAATATTAATGAATTATATACAGGGACCTTCCGGAATAAATGCTCTAAATGATGGTGAAAGCCGCATCAAAGTGTATTGTGTAGTTTAGAAGATCTAACTATAGAAGTAGCCACACAAACAGGCACGAAAGACGACTTTTATACTAAGTATGTATAGACAGAATATGACGTCTTTCATTTCGTATTTAGGTACTTAAATAGGGAAGTCAAGATTGCATAGTATTTTTTAATGTATTATTAATGTATTTAGCAGTGGCGACATATCTAATGAGATACCTAATGGTAGACGACGAAGTAATTAGTTAAACAGGAATTAATTACTACTACGATGTAATAAAGTGGTTACAGATAGATAATATCCCTGTATTTTATGGCAGAGACATTGCGATGCCAAGTCACCAGGCTCTCATATCACCACGAACTATATCAAAATAGCTCATAGCATTATCAGCCAATAATGTTCCCACTGCTGGGACACAGGCCTCCTCTTTGTGAGGAGTGGACCGTAATCCACCACGCAGGCCCAATACGGGTATGTGGATGTCTTTGTGCTGTGCTTTCCGAGGCACAGAGGGGTCTCGAACTCTCGGTATGTAATATATGGTCACCCATCCACGGACCGGCCTCGGCAAGCGTAGCTTAACCTTCGATAGAGCCGCGCGGCTGTTACTATTTAGCCACGAGGCTCTCTCAAATTGGGACAAGAGGATGATGAAATAATATAATAAAGTGTTAAAGAGAACCAACCTGTATAAAAACATGCGTGTAAACTGGAAAATCAATATGTTGTCTTGTTTTATATTACACGTGTGTGATAAATAATTATTTACTTAGTATTATTGTTTTACGATCATGCGGATGCAACACGATGTAACATTATGTAGGTATGATAATTGCAATGAACATTTCCATGATAGTAAGAATTGAGAAATACTTATACAACGTGTTGTTTTGCATCCTCGTCAAATTTCAGGAGGCTGTTATGAAAGACATAAATAATCAAATAAAATTACGATCCTGCTCAATAATTAATACATACTTGTTTTTTTAGGTATTTAAGTTTGACAGTATTTCAGAATACTTCACTTTCAAAGAACAAAATCGCCCCGTTGCGTATGCGGTAGGCAGTGTCGTACGACTATGTCGCTGTGTGCATGCGTTACAGTTACAGCGCAGTTACAGGGCGGTATCACATGCCGATTTCCGAAAATTACAAAAAATAAAAATAAATACCTACTTATTTTATTATTGATTCGTGTCGAGAATCATTATCATAGTTACCTCCTCGAATTTGACGAGGATGCAAAATAACACCTTGTATATAGTGATGCGCATATTATGTGAATGCTTATTAAAGAAGCTTGGAATCGTTGTGATTAATGTCAATTCTATCATTGTATATGCTCCGTTAGACTAGTAGTGTTCGCAAGCGCGGTTGTCTTGGTTCGAAGCAGTCGATCATGAATGTCCTTCAAAATCCTTTGGATAGTGATAGAAAGTGTGTCTATTCTGTAAAGTTCGTTATGAACCTCACTCAACTGACCGAACACAATTTGGAAAGTGAATTCATTTCTTTTAAATTATACACGGTGACATTTGAATCACAGTTTTGCTAGAACAAACGTTGTTCAGATCATGGTCTACTACCATTCTACAGCATCAAATATGTTATTAAAACAAACTAATCTAGGAGTTCTCAAATAAGTCTTATGCTGCACAAACGTGTAATAATGTTTGTAACATTAACCGTAACATCAAAGTACTCATCACGGTAGCGATATTGCATTCAAGACGCGAGCGCCGCGCGTCGCAGCCGCAGTGTCTGTGTTGTAGGTCGTAACGATAATCCCGACATTTTTAAACATTGCCTTTTTTGTGTTTTTTTCGAAAACCAATGACTTTTTTTTCTATTGGATGCTGTAGAATGGTTGTAGACCATAGTCTGAACAACATTTGTTCTAGCAAAACTGTGATTCAAATGTCACCGTGTATAAACGCAGACTATGTACTGTAGTGCCCCAAAAAAATGCAGCCACAGCGACCTCTGTGCTGCCACCTGCCACCGACAATCCCGTGGAAGTGGCGAAGTTTTGGGTCAACAAAGTTTAATACATTGTCGTGCCATCGGCATCGACACGACGAAGAAGAAGAACGCAGATTCAGGATGCATAGATTATGTGAATGAAGATAATGTTTAGAAGGGGGGTGAATAATGAGATCGCGGCTCATAGAGAGATGTGTAGAAGAGGTTGACATGCATCGACCACAAATAAAAAAGGGATAAAGGCAGGGAGAACCAAGGTAACCGACATAGACCGAAGAATTGTCAAACTTAAGTGGCGGTGAGGAGCTCGCAGAAAAGATGTCCGGTGGGGCGGAAAGGTTCTGGAGTGGCGAACGCGTACCGAAAGACGAGAAGGTGGACCGATGACCTTGTGAAGACCGCAGGAATTAGCTGGATGCGAGAAGCACAGAGCCGGTCGAAATAGTGACGCTTGGGGAGGCCTATGTCTAGCAGTGGATGATGATGATGTGAATGATGAAGGGCAAGATGATTATGAATATATGGAAAATGCAACTGTCTGCACTGTCAATACAATCCAAATGAAGCGACAAATCCTCCAATAATCCCTCAAATAATCTGTTGTTAGTGATAATTATAATGATACAGCAGACATCACGTTGGACCTTGGCGTGTCTGATGAAGCGATAGCCGCCATAAAAACCAATTAATATATTATATACGTACACAATCGTGTGCTACGAACACGAACATTATTATTATTAATAAGATGAGAATTATATAAAAGAATAAGCTTGGAGCGAAGGGTTTCCAGACCATCACCATCACCGTCCTGTCCCTATTCCAATATGGTCGGTTGAAGACCTTTCGACAGTCTGAATGGCCAGTCAGAACCTCGAAAGTCTGTGAATTAGTCTGACCAAAGGGGAACGTGACATAGCGTTACTGGGTTGTGAAGGTCAGATAGGAAGTCGCTCCTTATAAAATACTGGGAACTTAGCTGCATTCGGTTAAACTGGAAGCCGACCTTAATTTAGTTGAGGATTGGCTAAGCAGATGATGATGATGATCAGCGCGGCATGTCTGCTTCTTCCATATATCTACATCTCTATCAGTCTTAATCTCAGTATTAAGGGGACTACATGACCTAAACGCAAGTTTTATAATGCCTAAAAGTATATGATCCATTGCAGTAAACAAAATCATAAAAATATATGATATTCTTCAGCATATATATGCTTGTTAGATAGTGTGTTGAAAACATAATACAACTATTGTGGTACGATAGAAAAAAGTCACGAAGATATCTACCTCTAAAAATTTCTTTTAACGATTAAAAACCATAGTAATATACGCGAAATCGTTGTTTTTTTCTTCAGATTGTTGTTCAAGCAACATATTAACGTGATAGTGTTTGAATTTTTTTGTCCAATCAATAGATGTTTTGTAAATAGAGAATTGCTTCATGTTTTGCAATAAATTACCAGCTTTGTGTCATCGCGCTTCTCTTTCCTTTCTATGCAGTCCGACAGTGACCGCGTCGTCTTTTCAGGCTATAATTCTCATCTCATTCACATAATCCGTCCATCGTTTCGTTCTTTTTAATTCTTACATCTCATCATCATCCGATTTGAAGTCGTATTTGAAGTCGCCGCCACATGTCCTTTTCTTCCCAACTTCTCTGTTTAGTAGTCGTCATCTCGGTAGTCACCACCTTTCTAACCATATCATCTTTCACAGTCCATCAATCGTTTCTTTAGTCTTCTGCGTTACGTGTCGCGGGTTCGATCCCCGCACGGAACAAATATTTGTATGACCTGCAAGTAGTTGTTCCGGGTCTGGCTGTTTGTGTATGTGAGTTTAAATGTTTGTAAACGCACCCACGATACAAGAGAAATTCCTAGTGTGGGGCAACGTTTTTTAAAAAAAATAAAAAAAAATATACAAAACTCCCCTCACGACATTTTCCTCATTCCTCCGCACCACATTCAATTCTTGATTATATCTATTTACATTTATAACCAAAGTTTTCGCACTAGATCCATGTCCTTCATTCCCGTTCTTACCGTTTTAGTAATTTCCGTGTACATTCTAGTACCGGCCTATCTAATATTGACCGGTAACTTCCTTTAAATAAATCCTTATCCGTGATCGAATGATATTATTGCCCAATCATTTCTTAGTACCGGATGGTGACGAAATCATAGACTACAGAGGAAGCTACGTAAGCTTCCTCTGTAGTCTATGATATATGAGTGGGACTGTGAAATGTAGGTACCTCGTACCTACTTTGTGATTCTAATTGGACTGTTGTCAAGCTTAATTGTATTGTTCTTGTAAATAGCTACAATGACTGAAGAAATAAAGTTATAGAAGGAAATATATTATAATATATATAGCATATACAGGGTGTTTGGAAGGGAGCTGTACATACGCCTAGGGTAGAAACTAGGGATAGTCTGCTACCTACCCCCGCCCATTATATTGACCTTGGCCTCAAGGTTTTTTTTTACCTTACTACCTTACCTTAAAATTATTTCTTTACCTTACTACGGTACTTCAGGCCCCATAACTTTTCTTCTCCACAATTTTCTGGTGTAAAATAATTTTTTGCAGGACCCTAAGACTCTAACTATTAAAACAAGACCATTAGCCGACCGGTCCCATGGATAGATTTTGAGCTACAGGTAGTTTTAGTCAAAAAATCACAAAAAAGTCAAATAAAAAATAAAAATAAATTAAAAAAAAACCTTGAGGCCAAGGTCAATATAATGGGCGGGGGTAGGTAGCAGACTATCCCTAGTTTCTACCCTAGGCGTATGTACAGCTCCCTTCCAAACACCCTGTATATATCACATCAAGCCCGTATTCACACAGAGGTTTCGCAGAGGTGTATGTATCCGACTCCTATATTTCGCCATTTTTATGTGCAAGTCCCATGTAAAAGGAGTGAATCAAGCTACCTATGTTCCTAATAGAAGAATTCAATTACACAGTGCCCGAGTTGGGGATCGTACCCAGGACCCCACGCTCCACGATCTTGCTTACGACCACTGGACCAACGAGGTGGTTCAAAGTTCATAAATCATAATATTTGATTCACTTAAGTAAGCCAATTAACATTGTCAACGAACTTGACCGAATTAATTTATCAAACATCATTAAGTTAATCGTTTTAATAATATTTTGATTTATTTATTTATTACAGCATGCAAGGCATATAGCTAAAAAAAAACCTCAAAAAAAGGAAACAATAGTCGACAGAAAGCTCATTACAAGTCTTCGCGTTTAGAGTTCTAATAGAATTTGTGTTGTATACATACAAGCAGTAATGCATTATTATAAACTATGTATATTTAATAATTAAAACTGTTAAAGTAACCACTTGTGTTTTTCATAGAAGAGTGAGAGAAAAAAAAACAAAAACAATAAAAAAGCATTGCAGCTATTTAAAAAAATTGAGGCTTGAGCACCTTCTTACCGAAGGTCACACTGGTTGCAAAGAGATCCAAATTGTGTTGTGTACAACTTTTATAAAAAAAATTGATGTACGACAAGGGCTTCTTCAAACAGGCGCGACACGCGACGCGAATCGCACTCGACACAAAGGTACCGCCTGTAGTGCGACGACCGGTGCCTGTGACCGCGTGTCGCACCTGTTTAAAGTAGCCTTAAAAAGGAACCAGTCTGACATTGAGAATTTCCGTACCGTAGTTTTTAAGGACAAAATCAGCTGTTACTGTATCACAAGATTTATTGAGGAAAATTAAGTTACTGAATTGTTTTTATTGTAATGAATGTGTTATTTGATTGCTATTTACCTACCTCGTATCACGAAATAGCTGTGGTGCAAATATAAGTTGGTTAAGGGGTTGCTGCAGCTATTTAAATGACGATTTTTTTGGTGATAGGTATTTTATACCAAGTGATGATAGGTACTAGGCACTTCCGGTGCGTCCTGGACACAACAGGCCGAAAGATTGACCACTAGCTTCTGAGTACTGCCTACAACTTCGCCCGCGTTACCCTATGGAACTCGGCAATAGTGTTGATTTCTGCCAGTGAAAGAGTTATCGATCGGATCAGAGATTACTTATTTTTATTATTATCCAAGCCTACAATCTTGACCTTTTTAGAATAATGGTGTTAGTGTAAAATACTGTTGGAACTGCTGAAGATTGTAAGACTACCTTTGTATTGTATAAACTCAATCTCCTTTGTAATAAACAATTGCATCGGACAGCGGGGCGAGCACGGGCTATTGTGATAGGCTTGAGTCACACATTTTTATCACAGTTTGGGAGCAAAAACCGTGATAATATGCGTGACTCAAGCCTATAACAGATGCCGTGCTAGCCCCGCTGGTGTGAGTACTATGTACTATCGAACTACCATTACCCGGGTAATGTCTTTCATTGACTTGAATGTGCCATAGAGGCTGATAGATGTCATGCTCATTCAAATGTCTCACTGACGGTGGTGTGTGTTCGATCATTTAGCTCCCTTCAAAATGGTTGAGCTGAATGGTGCTGATCCATACGTCATGTTCGTGAACGGGCGCCATCAGCAGGGACTGGTCATCTCTTAGCTGCCACGGCTTGTTTTATTATTATCTCTATTTGCTGTACTCTGTACACTTATTTGCATCGTTCTCACATGTAATTAAAAATTGAACAGTACCTACCTAATTATACCTAGATCTATTATATATTTATGTAACAAAATCATTTAAAAGAGTGTCCATGGAGTTTGTTACTCGTTCTCCTACATAGGTACTACTACGCTTTGGAATGGGCAACTAGCTTCATATTTCTGACTGACCGACTCCTTGGCAAGTCAAAAATGCCTATAAAATGCTTTGAGTTTGAGTTTGTAGATGTAATTTAAGTACTGGTTGTTCTTCTACATACTCGTAAAGGAATCTACGCTACGTAAATTGCTTCAACTGTCTGACCAACTGACAGACTCCTTATTCAAAATTCAAAGTGCTTGTAAATGAATTTAACACTTTGAATTTGAAAAGAGAAGATGAAGAATCAGCCGCCATGTTTTATTGCAGCGTCATTATTTGAATGTTGGTAAACATGGGACCAGACGCCGAGTCACATCAGGAAGGTCAGTTTAAAACCTTGACTTGGAAAATTTAAATAAAGCGAATTTATATTATTAGTATCACGTATATTAATGTCCGGTTCCGTTACTTCTTTGTTTATCTGCAAGATTCTTTGTCTGCCTCGTTGGTCTAGTGGTCGCAAGCGCTACTGCTCAGCATGAGGTCCTGGGTTCTACCCACAGGTCGAGCAAAGTGTTATTGGATTTTTCCATCTGGAACTTCTGAGTACCCGCCCGGAGTCTGGATTGGTGCCCGGTTGCTGGCAATAGGCTCGCTCCCTATTACATGAGACTTCTAACATAACTGACGAAATGTCGGTACTATAGGTACACAAAGCAGTAGGTCAAGTTACCACAAACTGTCAAATTTTCTCATTCGATTAAGAACTTAACCTTCAACATTATAAGGATTAAAATCATTTGGAGAAATTTGACAGTTTCGTAAAACCTTGTGCTACCGACTGTACACCTCTGCCAAACCTTTCGGGATTATGCTGGTTTCATACGAGGGCAGAACAGTTTGGAAGGACAGTGGCGTTTAATTATGTACTGTTCTGTGCGTTCAAACAGTAGCAGTACTGTGCTGCCCACTGTTCTGCCCTCGTGTGAAACCAGCATTACAGCGGGGCGAGCACGGCCTACTGTGATAGGCTTGCGTCACACATTTTTATCACAGTTTGGGAGCAAAACCCGAGATAAAATGCGTGACTCAAGCATATCACAGAGGCCGTGCTCGCCCAGCAGGCGTAATTTTATATATTATTTTATTCTTTGCTTTGGCTTCGTTAAATTATTGAGAATCATTGCCATTGAGTATCGTGAATTTGAAATTTTCTATTTTGCTTGGTCCCAAGATAATTTGCAGTTTTTGTATATGCCTAACCCACACGGGACTTAGCTTGATTATATTCACATAACACAATAACTGTGACGCAATTATTTCCGTGTGTTTTACCTGCTAATCAGGGTTGCCAACTAAAATTACACTTTAATTATCATGACGGCAACACTGAGGATAAAAAGATTTTAAGATAATAGCAAAATGTCGGAAAACACGACCAATTAATGAATCATTTTGTGTAACTACTAATTAGAGTTAATCATTTTAGTGTTGCTAAATAAGGTATTTAGATAAGCTAGTATTTTTAGGACGCGACAAGGAGACCTCAAGTTACACAAAAATTTACTGGTTTTCTATGTTTAACGGATCGTTTTAGTTACTAACCGTCAATGGCGTCAATACGTAGAATAATACCATAGACACTGAGGGCCCCTATGGCGAATCTATGATGCAAGAGCGAGCGAAGTGAGTTCAAAAATTTTTATAAAAAAAAAAAAAAAGTTTTTTTTTTGTTGTCTCTGATAGCCCCTAGCTACGGCAAGAAATAGGGGCCCATGAATCGCTTCACTTGCCCACAATGGCCAAGTGAAAAGACGGCCTTAGATAGATCTTGGATAATGATTTATAATGCCTAATTAAGTAATGCCTTATCCATCCATACTGTAAAACGTGCTTTCAATTATGTCCCCTAGTTTCTTTTTAAATGTTTTGAACGTTGCAAAGAGATAAGGCCTAGGTTGAATACATTAAAGGTTTTAAGACCAAAAAATTAAACCGTGTATTCATTGATTTAACAGCAAATTGCAATAACCCCAAAAAACAAACTATCAAACCATTACCGATATAAACAGCTCAGTTCATCTGTTCTTACTTGAAGGATCTGGTTTTAACGAGACACCTACAAACTAAACTCTACCCTAGTAGCATAAAAATAGATCACAATCTTCTTTGTAGACAACACACTCGTCTACAACTTAAAAAACGCATGCAATAATCAACCTTATCATGAAGAAGATAAAGTTGGATTGAACAAACGAATTTTTGTCATTGTTTCTTTACACCACCAGATATAAATACAATTTTATACTAATGTAAATAAAGTCTACATTCAATTGATGATGGCATGGCGGTTGTTACGTTACAGCAATGCGGATGGCGTCGAAGTTCCGTACTTAGTACCGGCTGATACGGCGCTTACTCACACATGCGCAGAACGCCGTTCATTCACACTTGGCAAACGTGGTGATGGGACATGCTCGATAGCTGGCGACGATAGTTTTGTTTATTGGATAAGATTTTTGGAGTTTTTTTTTGTTGTTTTCGTAAAATAATAGGACGGCAATGACAGTTTTAAGAGACTGATAGTGTAGATATTTCGTTAATTGTGTATTTACTCTTAACTTTTTTCAAAACCTATTTAAAAAAAATATATTTTAATTCAAGTTATTTGAATAAAACCAGGTGAAGTTGGACAGCTACACGTTGGTACGCACGGCTACAGATCAAGCTATACATTTCCAGTATAAGCTGATCTCGCATTGTATAGGGTTTCCTTATAATGAGAGATCAGTGTACACTGGAAATGTATAGCTTGATGTGTAGCCGTGTGTACAACATTTTTTTTTAGTCCTTCACACTCCAATTCGGGCTAAACCACTTAATTCCATTGCTTTATTCTATATTTAGAACATCATTTATTTAATTAGGTGGTATAAAATTACCCTTTTATACTCTGAAGGGTAGGCACTATAATTCGAGATTCCTGGCGGCTAATGAGAAATTCTCTATTATGTATTTTCAAAAAATCTCTATTACTTTTTCAAAATTCAGCATATAAAAATTAGCTTCGAATCGTAAGTCTGTAGGTATATACGTACAAATTTAAACTGACTTGATTTATGCTAACAATAACCTTTGAATTCTAGATATTTCTTTAATATTATTAATGTAAACGTTCAACGACCTATGTGTTATTGTATTTTTTTTATAAAACAGAACTCTTTTTGGTGTTTTTGACGTAATTTGATCAAATTTTATAGTTTTTTTTACATTAAAATATTGGAATGAAAAATTTGGCTAGTTTTGTAACTGTTGTTTGTTTTATTTTTATTATTATTTAGTCAGTGGCTTCGGTCAAGTAATTTTTTTTTGTTTTCAATTATTTAATGTCCTTTTGACGAGGGGCAATACCCGTATTTTTTAAATGTTCGCATTTTAATCTGTCTCTATTTGGAAAATATACCTCTAATTTGCCTACATTTTTGACAGTGATTGTGGCTGAGATGAGATTGCGCCTAGATTATGAACCTTTTTAAATACAGAAATTGGCCTCCAGGTACCAAGCAAATATTAGCAATAACAGTAAACCAATTACTTAATACAAAAAAAATACAAAACGTCTAATAATAAAACTGATAAAGTGCGGTATACAATGTTAATTAACATGAATGTAAAATAAAAATTAATATTGAAACTCACAATCTCTTGAACATTCAATCAAAACAGTAATTACTGCAATAAAAATAATGGCTGTAATTAACTTTAGTCACTGAGTGCCGAGTTACAATATGTCTGTCTACACCATGTATGTTAAGACTGTTATGAGTTATGATAATTATTTTCCAATATTATCATACTTTCAGAACAATAGCAATTTCAGGTTCTTCTAAAAAAGTAGTAAAAAATAGGCTAGATGGAGTCAACATTTCCTATCTGACCCACCCTGAGAAGAAATGACGTAACAAACTCAGGGGTGAAAGTCTCTTTTAAAATCCTTTTAAGTGTGAAACGAAGGATGGATAAATTATCTAAAACATAATATAGGGGTGGTTATATTGAGATAACAGCTCATGGAGCTGTATGGTGGAAGAAGATATGTAGCGCAAACACGAAAGTTATTTGTGGTATAAGTACCATCATCATTCTCCTGTCCTCATCAGGAGGACGTTGAGGATACTTATCCAAATCACATCATTTCGGAACCCACGGGAACGACAGCTAATTAACTATCTGTCCTTCAATCCTGTACTTAAAATTGTTTTATATTGAAAAAAATCCACAGAAGAGACATTTGCAATAATATGAAAACACTGGAATAACGATTGATTGACATGAACAGAATGACTTTTATTACATACACATACATAAAAGCCTTTTCCTCAAGGGGGTAGGCAGAAACTATAGAATGCCACCTGCTACGATCCTTACATGCTCCCTTTAATTTGTTGAAGGATTTTATGAATACCTCAAAAATCATTATAAAACACTGTGACCTCTCAAGTTTGTTTCGGTCTTTCTTCTTAGAGTATTCAGTTAGGAAACACCGAACTCATCTAGTTTTAAAACAATTAATTTTGACATGTAAAAGCATTTTTTTTTAAATCCAATTTACAGACACAAATATCACTTATCACTTACAGGAGTTTGCTGATTAGAGATTTCTAAACCAAAGAAAATATTACCATGATCTGAATCTGACCTTTACTGTTTACAAGTACATACTGCATGATCCAATCTCAAGTTACTTACGATAATCGATAAGGCACATCACTATAACTTGCATAACACACACGCACACAACTACCGGACGCCGAGTAGACTAGGTTATTGCAAACTATCCTTTACCAAAGGAATACTGGAGATAAGCAGTTTGTAAAGATACGTAGGTTTTACATGGAAATCAGAGGAGCAAAAAAATTTTTGAAATGACAGCCCTTTTTGAAGGATGATGGGTGATAGAGATGATGTGCAGCCGACCTCAAATGGATTGGGATAAGAGCAGACGGATTTTAATGATATAATGAAAGAAAAGACAATCTTCTCATTTCGTATAGGTTCGCTTTTGATCTTACGTGAATTTAAGCGATGATGCGCGCTTGCTTAAATAACCTATTTAATTGAGAATTGTACTTAGCTATCGGAAAACGCAGACTACGCGATCAGCACATCGAAAATGCGTTTAAGAACTGTCAGTGTATATATTCCACAACAATGATGGCAGTCGCAGCTCTTGAACGCGGGTTAGATGTGCTAATCGCGTTCAGTTTCATTGGTGAAATTCGCCCTGAGTTCTAATACTCTTTTAGTGAAAGCTCAAAAGTTATTTATTTGTCCTAGAAACAAATGAATTCAGAATATTCAATGTAGGTGTAGTTTTTAATCTACTGCTTTAAAAAAAAACTCATTCTCTCTTCAAAATTGGAACAAACCTTATACAGATGTAACATTTTGACAGCTGTTTGAAATTGGAACATGAGTTTCGTGAACAGCGAGCGCGCCATAACTCATAATCATAACTGTAATGAGTTTATCATATTTGGGATGTAATCGGCTAGACGATTACGTTCGACCTTAGTATTCAGTATTCTAGGATAGGTATCCTGAACTACCTGTGACGTCAGAGCGATGAGTCATGTCTTCCTTCACAGTAATTGCACTCCGAGCGTATAACGATAACCTGTGTCGAGTTCACTGAGGCAGTATCTTTGTTGTCACGTTTTTCATTCTTAGGTGACGAGAACAATATAGAAAATAAATTATAGGTAGTTTTTTAGGATGTCTCGCGTGGTCTTAATAGTCTAAGGTTATAGATCGGTTTATCTTTTGACAATGTTTTAAATCTTGACGATATGATGGTCGAGATGAGGTCTGTAGGAGTATGGGAGGCAAAAACGCAGGCCACCCATCCATCTGATGGTAGAGGTCACCACCGTCTATGGACATCTGCAATACCAGAACATCACAGGTGCGTTATCCTTATCATCCCAAGCACAAATTTGAAATACCTCAAGTGACAGTAGGGAAAATAATATTCAAAATATTTTTTTTGTTATTGAAAAAAATAACCATTGAGGATACTGTTATCAATTTTCCTACTTTGATTCTTATGAATTTTATAAGGACAAATAGTGAATATATTTTTAGAGATCTTCATTTAACGCTTTTGAAGCCTTTAGGAATGTTTTGAGAGTATATGAGTGTTGTAAGAGAAGGGAAGACCAAGGAAACGATAGACGGATAATGTGAAAGACAATTTATAATGTGGAGGGGTTGAATACTGAGACGTTAGCTGATAGAGAGAGATGTATGAAAGCGAGAGGCAGAAGGATTATTATGATATTTTTCTTGTCTCATGTTTCCAGAATCCACCGGAAAGACAGCATGAATAGCTATCTTTCGTCGTTTACAGTCAAATGTTCACAGAAGAGGCATAGGTAGGTACTAACATGATTGGAGGATGATATGAATATTGTACAGAACCGATATTTCTCCATATTGATAAGTTCGTCGACATTCAAACTGTTTAGTACGACAGTTTTTGTAAACAAGACGCAAGCAAACAGGTTTTATAATAAAAAGCGCCTTTGTCTATTACCCAGCGTAAAACATCGATTGTTTTTGCTCACATGAGGATAAAATTTCATGTTGGATTGATTTCGTAAATGATTCTTTGAATATTATTAAATAGGTTGAGGAGGACCGAGGAATTACCCCAATTCACGATAACTTTTTGTGTAGTACCTGCCGTACGGATTCCTAGGACGATGCAGTGTCCGATAATAACTGTTAGTGGCCACAATAGTAATTTAAATGACGTCACAAAACATTGTCGATGCGAATAGAACAAAATTAATTATCGTGTAACAAATCAATGAATTTAATTATAGAACACATAATTTAAAACACGATTGCTTAAATAAAACACCCTTATGTTATTTAAATTCTAATTTCGAATAGATACACGATTTGCGCGCGAAATCATTCGCCCATTAACTATAATCGAATGCTATGTTCTACAATACACATTGCTTCATACATTTGCAAGTCATTTGAGTGCTTTAGTACTAAAACTGTATTGTAAAAGGCACAATGCGGGATATTCGACTAAAATAGCGAAAAGGTGTGTTGACATAGTGACTCAGCCTTTAAATATGCACGGAACGTTCTAGGATCGTGAGATAAACCAATACATGCTGTGTTCTGTCGCTAGACTAGTGGGTTTAGGTTGCGACAGAGCTGTATGGATTTGATACCTTTGCCTAGCTAAACAATTAAACTAAGAGCTATAGAGCGCTAAATATTTTGACAGTTCTGATTCTGAGCTGCTGTAATTTTTGCCGCCAATCAGCATTGCTTTGCCGTGTTCCGGTTTGAATGGTATGGATGCCGGAGCAATTAAATTATAGACACATGAGACATTACAGCCACAGTATATTACAGCTTTGTCCATTGTATGTAAACACTTAAATTAAAAACGCTTCTGATACATTCTAATTAAAATTATCACAATATTAAATCCGACTAATTCCGCATAGAAAGTATGTTAGTATTTCAGATAATCATTATAAAAAAATATATTGCAAATACAACATTTTTAATTAGATTCCAGTTTCGTTAAGAAATCGCACACAGCCTTGTTATAGTTAAGAATTCCACATATTTTTAATTGAATAAGTAACACGTTTTTTTTTCATTTTTTATAGAACATTTATTATCTATGTGGGGTAAAATATTTGTATAATCTGAAAGTATGAATGCAGCTTTAATTGTTAAAACGGAACGCAGCGGATGAAAGAAAGGGAAGTAGGTGTGCGAGGGAGAAAGGAGAGAGATGGCGATAACTAGTTTTTACGACGAACTAACGTGCATGGTATAATAATATGCTTCGCCTGGTATTCTCTTCCCGTGACAGCTGGGTCACGTGATTGGCCTAAGTATACGTCATCAGTTGCGATGCGGTTCTCAAAGTTTTTTAGTGGGGAAAAAGATAAAAATAATACAACGGGTACTCAATTTTTATCATTTTTAATATTTTAGATGAGCCCAAACGGCCTTGAAGACAGAGCCGTTAAACCTTATTTGAAAAAAAAAAACCTATCTAGCAAGCTACGTCAACATCACTTGAAATAAAAATACATCTGACTTGGCTGTATGGGCCAAGATCCCTTTGCCTGTCCTTAATTAGGACTAAAAAAACAACCAAAAAAAAATCACTACGAAATAAAATAATAACATGGACCAACTTAGTACACGACGAAAACCTAATAGGACGCAATTAACTCGACTTGAAAAATAAGTCAAAATCTAGTTAGGTTAGGTTATGTTCGGGCGTACAGCCGAATTAGCACAACTATGCCTTATATGGAATTTACAACTATATGATAAATGAAATATAGGATAAATGAAATAATATGTAGAAAGGTACTTACCAGTTCTTATTGTTGTTTTTGGTCTACAATATTGAAGCCACTTATTTGCTATCATCTCTTCTTTGGGAAAAGAAAATAACCTTATTACTCCGCCTTTTTTACTTCTGTTTTTACAGTTTAGTACGGAACATTTAACCATTTTTTTTCTTGTGTATCTTTCAAACTCAGTTTTTTACACAGTTTTTATAGTACCTATCTAATGTTTGGGAACCACAGTATTTTGCTCACCGAGCGAAACAACGCTATAGATATGAGCGACACGACGATAGTGATGAAATGGGGAGTTGTCAGTATGTCACTTGTCAATTCGATGTGTGGCTACTGTGTGTGATTGAATTACCTGAGCAAAATGCATTTTTTAACTTATCAAAGCAATTATGAACTAATAATTAAATATGTTAATTAATTTAAAACTAAAAAGATGAATCACAAGAGTTACTAAATAGTTAGCTAGTTAGTAATTTATTTTATTTTTATTAACTAATTAAGAAAGTCCCTAAATTTACTGAAACGGACAATCAATGGCAACACTTATCGTGACGTAGTCTTAGGCCATCGTGGGAAGAGAATACCAGGCGAAGCATATTATTATACCATGCTAACGTGTAACGCTGATCTTTTTATTGTGATGTTAAATAAATAGTTTCAAGTGCTTTACCCGTTTATTTATTTTGCTATACAATCCCACAAAATTGGGGGCTCGTCCGGGATTGGCAAAATAACGACACGGGTTCTAGTTGACTAACAACGGAGACCGCGCAACCGGCACGTGGCGTGGGGAACGGCGGCGAAGAGTATTCGAACGTATTCGAAAATCAACGGCGGCCGAAGATAATTACGACGGTTTCGGCAAACGGTGAGCTGAAGCTAACGAAGATTTATTAAGAATACGAGAATGACGAAAGACGAATCACGCACGGGCCTAAGCTCAATGTTGTACCTAACTTCGGATCTAATACCTAAATTCACCGGTCAAGATAAAACGTATCCAGTGACGCGATGGATACAAGACGTGGAAGAAAATGGAGAAATATGTGGTTGGACACCGTTACAACAGCTGCTGATGGCACGGAAATCCCTATCAGGCACCGCACAGCTCTGGATGCAAGCTGAGCGCCCTCACAAAACATGGGAAGAACTTAGGGCGGCCCTGAGTAAAGAGTTCTCTGACACTGTCGACATCAAAGCAATACACGAGCTTATGAGCCAACGAAAGAAAGGACGTGACGAGAGTTGCATTGACTATATGATGGTCATGAAGGAATTGGGGAAAAGGGGAAAGATACCAGATTACGTGGCCATTAAATACATCGTTGATGGCATAGTCGACCGCGAGACCAATAAAATCATGCTATACGGTGTAACTACATATCCTGATCTTAAAGAGAAGTTTAAAATTTACGAGACTATTAAGGAAAAGATGAAACTGGAACATTCTAGAAGTACCTACAGAAATGAAAAAGAAAAACGTGGCATCATACGTCACGGAAAAGCATTGAAAAGGTGCTTCAACTGTGGTGACGGTGATCATGTGTCGGAAGACTGTCCGCAGAAGGCACAAGGTCCAAAGTGCTTTAACTGCAATGAATATGGCCATATTTCACCGAAGTGCCCGCATAAAAAAAACATGGCGGTAGGTGGCGGTAAGGAAGATTCGAGTGCTGCATCAAGATGGCGTAGTTCCGGTACTTCCGGCGATAGAAAAGGTCAACGGCGGCGGCGGCGCATCGACAAGTGGGAGCGGGAGCGGCGAACGTGTGAGCAAGCAAGCGATGTTCGGTCAATCATCGTTCAACGACGCGGATGATATGTCAAACTCACAGAATGACAGAAGACGAAGATAGCAAACGTCAAAGTCAAATCGAGTATGACATTTACGATGTAAACAAACAATTGAAACAATCGCAACGGAAAAAACCTATGAAGATTGTAGAATTGTGTGGAAAAACGACAAGTGCGCTTATTGATTCGGGCAGTGATGTGAACCTGGTCTCATATGAGTTTTGTGTTAACGTCAGTAAAGTGATGAACAATAACATAACGCTGGCTGGACTTGGTTTCGCTAAAGTGGAGTCATTAGGTTGTATAACAACAAGTGTTGTGATCGACAGTACGAAATACGACGATGTGTTATTCTACGTGGTACCTAAAGACTGTATGCCTTTTGATGTAATCATAGGTCACGATTTTCTTAAGAATGTTATAACGGTTATGAATGGTAGTGTGGTGTGGATGAAACCTGTGGAATGGGTGAAAGAAATAAATTGTTTTAGTTGCAGTGTCGAGGTTGGTCATGTAAGTAATACTTACCTTAAAGACGAGGTTGTTCAGATGGTTGAGAGCTATCAACCATGCCAAATTAAAGAAGCTCCTATCCAGCTCAAAATAATTGTGAAAGATGATGTCCCGATGGCGCAACGTCCACGACGCATATCACTAAAGGAGCAGGCTGTAGTTGAAGAACAAGTTGCGGAGTGGCTTGAGCAAGGAATTGTACGTGTAAGTTACTCTGAATATGCTAGTCCGTTAGTTCTTGTTCGCAAAAAAGATGGTGCTATAAGAGTGTGTGTAGACTACAGGAAATTAAATAGTAAAATTATAAAAGATGAGTTTCCATTACCGATTATTGAGGATTACATTGACAAGTTGGCGGAGGCAAAAGTATTTAGTGTACTGGACTTAAAAAATGGATTCTTCCATCTGAATGTTAGCAGTGAGTCAGTAAAGTACACTGCATTTGTTACGCACCACGGTCAGTTCGAGTTTTTGAAAGCTCCGTTTGGCTTGTCTGTTTGCCCAAACTACTTTATGAGATTTGTGACCATAATCTTCAGAGAATTAATATCTAAAGGGATTGTTCTGATATTTATTGACGATATTCTTATTCCAGCAAAAGATGAACATGAAGCCGTTAATAGATTAAGAGAAGTTTTAAGAGTGGCGTCTGAATATGGCTTGCAAATAAATTGGAAGAAAGCACAGCTGATATGTCGAAGCATAACTTATTTAGGTCATACAATTGAAAATGGACAGGTAAGGCCTGCCAGTGAAAAGATTGATGCTGTTACAAAGTTTCCAGAACCTAAAACGGTTAAGCAATTGCAAAGTTTTATTGGACTGGCATCATATTTTAGGAAGTATATCCAGAATTTTGCATCTATAGCACGGCCACTTACAGATTTACTTAAGAAAGATGTCAATTTCGAATTCAACGATGAGCTACGGTGTGCATTCAATTGTTTGAAGGAACGTTTGACTACTAAACCAGTTTTACGGATATTTAATCCAAGATTGGAGACAGAAATGCATACAGATGCATCATGTCTGGCTTATGCTGCTATACTCATGCAGCGATCTGATGATGACGGTGGACTACATCCAGTATACTTCATGAGTCGTAAAACGAATGATGCGGAAAAAAAGTACACCAGTTATGAACTGGAAGGTCTGGCTATAATAGAAGGAGTAAAAAAATTTAGACACTACTTGTATGGTATAAGATTCAAAATTGTAACTGATTGCCAAGCATTCCAGATGACGCTTAAGAAAAAAGATTTGAGTACGAGGGTTGCAAGATGGGCATTGCTTCTACAGGAGTTTGACTTTGTGGTTGAACACCGGCCAGGAACGAGGATGAAGCATACTGATGCATTGAGCCGAAACCCATATGTAGCAGTAGTAACGCTGCACGATGAGATCAGACAAGCACAACAGATGGATGATGGTCTAAAAGCTATATTAGAAATTTTACGGGAGAGAACTTATGGTAATTATTATATGGATAATGGATTGCTGTACAAAGGAATCGAAAAGCATTTAGTGATCCCAAAGTCTATGGAAAGTGAAATCATAAAAAGGGCTCATGCAAATGGACATTTTTCAAAAAGAAAGATGATTGAATTAATAGCTAAAGACTATTTTATCAAGAACCTTGATAAGAAAGTTGAAGAGTTTATTACAAGTTGCATTCCATGTTTATTAGCTACGCGTAAAGAGGGAAAACAAGAAGGATTTCTAACTCCGATAGAAAAGGAAGAGTCACCGCTGCATACACTTCATTTGGATCACATTGGTCCAATGACTGAGACGAAGAAGCAGTATAACCATATTCTCACGATGGTAGACGCATTTACGAAGTTTACTTGGATATTTCCCACTAAAACTACCAAAAGTAAAGAAGTAATTGAAAAGTTGCAAATTCATCAGCAACATTTCGGCAATCCAACCAGATTTATTACTGATCGAGGAACGGCTTATACAAGCAATGAGTTTCAAGAATACTGTAAAAACGAAAACATACAACACATCAAAATTACGACGGGAGTGCCAAGAGGAAATGGGCAAGTGGAAAGGGTGCATCGTACTATAATCTCTGTACTTACAAAGATGTGTATAGAAAACCCTGCCCTGTGGTACAGGCATGTAAGTAGGTTACAACGTTCTCTGAATAGTACTTTCCAGCGAAGCATAAACACTACACCCTATCAACTATTGATTGGGACTAAGATGAGAATGAAGGAAGACATCGAGATTTATGACTTGCTCTTAGAAGAGGAAAGAGAAAGCTATTCAGAGGAGAGAGAAAGACTTAGAGAGAAAGCTAAAGAACAAATTCTAAAAGTTCAAGAAGAAAACATAAGGAACTTCAATAGGAAGAGAAAAGAAAGCATGAAGTACAATGCAGGAGACTTAGTGGCAATAAAACGCACGCAGTTTGGCACGGGAATGAAGCTGAAAGCCAAATATCTGGGGCCCTATCAAGTTGTAAAAGTAAAGAGGAACGATAGATATGATGTGAAAAAGCTCGACCCTAATACTGAAGGCCCTGGGGTGACCTCTAGTTCAGCGGATTGCATGAAGGTGTGGCCAGGTGTAGACTCCAAAACCTAAAAGGTGAGAGTTGTTTGTTAACTTGAATTTGTCTTGTTTCAGGTTTGTGTATGAGAGGTTGTGTGCAATGTTTGTTAACACCATGTATTGTTATGATATTTAGCTTAGTTTATTGTAATTAAGAAACCTGTGTCTGCACTATACCCACTGCAATGTTAAATGTAAGTAAACATGTTTACAGAAGAATATTGATGATGTTATGTTATACTTTCTCTTTCAAAATAAAACTTAGATATTAAGTGATGTTATGTTGTTACTTTGATGTCGTAATGCTGTACTAGTAGTTGAGTTAAATTTAAGTTGAAAGCTAGTGATGAATGTTTGTGTGCATGTCTGAGGACAGACATGGATCAGGATGGCCGACTGTGGGGTAAAATATTTGTATAATCTGAAAGTATGAATGCAGCTTTAATTGTTAAAACGGAACGCAGCGGATGAAAGAAAGGGAAGTAGGTGTGCGAGGGAGAAAGGAGAGAGATGGCGATAACTAGTTTTTACGACGAACTAACGTGTAACGCTGATCTTTTTATTGTGATGTTAAATAAATAGTTTCAAGTGCTTTACCCGTTTATTTATTTTGCTATACAATCCCACATCTATACTATTATTAAAGCTAAAGCTGAAGAGTTTGTTTGTTTGTTTGAAAGCGCTAATCTCTGGAACTGCCTGTCAGATTTGAAAAATTATTTTTGCATTTGATAGCCCAATTCTTGAGGAAGGCTATAAGCTATTTAATATTACGCTGCGACCCTTAGGAGCAAAACAAAAAGAAAAAAGTCAGAAAGAACGCTATCCAAAAGTGAAATAATAGCGCGGGCAGGCGATGTGTCATGCGTTGGATGGTGTGGGTCGGGGGAACAAGAAATTTAACGCGAACGAAGATGCAGTCAGAAGTGTATTACATAATTAAGTAATAAAATGGACAGTCATCCCCGCAACTACCCTTCTGATTGGCTAATATGTTTACCACTACATGAGCTACAATGCTACAAGCATATTTTGGCGCTTGCATGACGTTGACAAGAGGGCATATTTGGGTACACAATTGTACAATATTTTCTGAAATGTCACTTGGAACGCATTCAAAAAACAAGATGGCGGCGTTCGTTCCAATTTTGGTCACGAGCCACAATAACTTTGTCGCTTTATTATGTAATTTCGACCCGACATAAGACGATCGACTAGTTACCTACGTCTTTAAAAATAAATTACAAATATCCTTATAATTTTCCTGGCCGATTCCGATGAAACAAAAATGACTGTAGAAAAGATATTTAAATTATTTTTATTATGTGGTAATAGGTAACAATAATGCACTGTATTGTATTTAATTACAATCAAGTAAATATGTAAGTTTATATTACATATTATTATGGTTTTTAATACTAGACGGCTGTCAAGTCTCATTAAGCTCTGCATGTCGATTCTGTAAAGGCGTGAAGTGAACACTTAGGTGAAGTGAGCGTGGAGTGAGCTGTCAGTGTCATCCCACTGATGCTAGGGATTGACCAAGCATTACATTTACAATCGTAATCGAGATTTTATAAAAAAAAATATAATTATGCTAATTCTGTTGTTCTTTTTATATTATTTCAATGCTAGTATTTAAAGCAAACATTACTATTAACGGGTTTTTTTTTTATAAAACAGCAACACAGAAATTCTGTCAGAAACTTAAATAAGTTATTTTCCTAAACTAGTTTCTGACTGAATTTCTGTGTTACTGTTTTATTTAAAAAAAAAATCTAAATAATAGTATTTAATCATTTAAATACTAGCCTTGAAATAATATAAAATGATCAACAGAATTAACATTAAAAAATGTAATTAAAAACTCGATTATGATTGTAAATAATGCTTGGTCAATCCCTAGCATCAGTGGGGACTACACTGACAGCTCACTCCACGCTCACTTCACCTAAGTTTTCACGGTGAGATGGTTACAGAATCGCAATGCTGTTCCAAAAGTATCTCTTGATAAAGACATTTAATTTTTGAGCTCTCGTAAATTCTTGCAAAAGGATATTCTTGAGAACTTCACTGCGAAATTCTCGCTGGGAGAATATTCTCGGGTATTTAACATCACTAGACCCAAGCAAAAGGAGTGTGACAGGATCGTAGCAGATGGCGTTCTGTACATCGGTACCTACTGTGTGTGTGTGTGTGTGTTTCTGCCTACCCACATGGGAAGAAAGCGTGAGTTTATATGTATGTAGGTAGACCCATGTAATCGGGAGCACATTTATATTACCACCAACGGGGCACAAATCTCTCTACTGAGAAATTTGTGATGGAAAAACCTTACACCAATTATTATTGACCTGGGGATCGAGCCCTGCCGGTCTATTCTGTAAAAATCTCACCAGCACTATGGTTAAGTGACCTGTCATTCCACCAGTCGTGCGATTCAGTAACCATCTCACCGTGAACACTTAGGTGAAGTGAGCTGTCACTGTCAGTGTCGTCCCACTGATGCTAGGGATTGACCAATTAAGCATTTAATTTACTATCATAATCGAGATTTTAATAATATTTTTTATTTATTTTATTTATAGTCCGTGCGTGACGAGCTAGCGCTTATAGAATTAAAAAAAAAACGTAGTTTCTGACTGAATTTCTGTTTTGCAATTTTATTTTAAAACCCCTAAAATAGTACTGTTTAGACACCTATCTAAATTCTAGCTTTGAATAATATAAAATTATCAATAGAATTTGGATAAAAATATTATTAAAATCTCGATTATGATTGTAAATGTAATGCTTGGTCAATCCCTAGCATCAGTGGGATAACACTGACAGCTCACTCGACGCAAGTCTTCACGGTGAGATTTTTACAGAATCGATGGACTGGTGATGCTAGGGATTGACAGTACCGTCAGCTCACTTCAACTAAGTTTTCACTGATGAATTTTTTACAGAATGGACCGGCAGAACTCCATGCTGAGCACTAGATCAGCGAGGCAGTCAATCTGAGCACACAATATGTTGACCTAATTTTTTCTGTAATGAATTAGAACAAGCTCGTTATCATCACTGTTTTGCACTAAGTCGAGAATCAGATATCAATGTCTATTCCCACGCTATTTATATCGCTGATGTAATAATTATAATATAAAGAAACGTGATCTAATATTTATTAACGTTGTTCATGTCACTAAGGAAAGAAAATGTTGTAATGCAAAAATGATCCTCTTGGAATCACAGTGACAAAAAAACTTTATGCATTTATTTCTAAATAATTAATCTTTTAATGTATTGTATGTACCTATTCAAGGAATTACATTGAAATCATTTAATTACTATTATTATTAAATGAATAATTAATCTGTATTAATATGACTCTATGCATTTAAGCGGAAATTGCAGAGTTATTTTCGTAACAAATAGAGTAGTCATCTCAACATCTCTCTTCCTTGAATTTGTATACATATATATATATATATATATATATATATATGTAAGTATATAGTATAGTAAATAGTATGTATGTGTATAGGACTTATTTATGTATTTGTGTACGTTGTTTTGATAGTTTATTTTTTTTATCTTTGTTAAACATCGCTCAAAATCAATCCTTTCCTTTTCTTTCAATTAAAGCACCTGCCATCTAATCTCTTCACCACCCTTGGTTGACTGGTAGAGAATGCCTAAGGCATTAAGTCCGCCTTTGTACCTTTTGTGCGAAAAGTAATAAATAAATAAATATGAAGGCCACTCCATTAATTTAATATTTTTAAATACTTTTATCTAATTTTATTGATGATTGATAAATTTTGCATGCCTTACGGTCGAATCACTTGAGACATGTACCTATACTCAATAACAACATTGTAACCGTGTTTTCTGCAAAAATAAATAATTTGATTTGAGAATTTGATTTGATTTAGTACACTCATACAGGGTGTCATAGCCTTCAGAAACCAAAATAGTTACTGTAGCCGAAATCGGCCTGGTATGTATTACAGGGTGTTATAAAGCAAAACACCTACAATATCGACGTTAATCGATCGGTGTCCAACATCATCATCATCATCAGCCTACAGCAGTCCACTGCTGGATATAGGCTTCTCCAATCACACGCCATTTATGTAGCTCGAATTTCGGCTCCTCTCATCCAGTCGCTACCAGTCACCGTGCGAAGATCTTCGCGCCAATTAGCCCGTATTGATCACCGTCGATATTAAAACGTCAACATTGATCGTTATGCGCTGACACCATAGAAATAAGAAAGTTTTTTTTTTATATTTCTATGGCTGACACCAAATCTATATATTTTCAACGACATCGATCCGTCATCGATCGTTCCATCAGCCTTGCCGCGCACGGGCCCCACCACACGCTACAGCCACAAAAGGCCGCCACCTGTAGCGGTCTACCGTGTGCGGTGAGTTCATATAAAATGTACGAAAACTGTAGTCTGCGGCTCGGTGATGCGGACGGCGGCGTTTTGTGGACGTAGCGTGTGGCCCGTGTGCGGCAAGGCCAATATTACCGATAGATCGATAAAAAAATTGACTCTGTTTGTTGGCTTGACTAACACAGGGTTTGTCGTTTGTCTAACGACATGTTTTAGGGCCTCATTCATTTATCATCGATGGGATGTCGATCCTGTGGGTGTAATTATCGATTATTAAAAACCACAAGGCAAAACCACACACAAAAGCTAGTCAACAACCTGCACTATACTGCAATCGGTTACCTAATCCTCTAGTTTAAAACATATCACTTCTGTAAAACACGCAAAACACATTACCCTCCTTTAACCAATGTAGGTAGTGCAAGAAAAAAGTGCACTAGTGAAGTTTTAGATCAACGAGTTTCCCATAGCGTTTCACTTTTGTTTAGACTCATTGAAGCGTTGAAAATACTATGAATGCTCGACCTGTTACTATTTTTGTAAAGAGCATCTTGCAAGTAGATTTTCACCCACCTGCAGTCGATCTATTATGTAAAAAAAAACTCTCCGTAGAAACTAAGGTGAAATGAGCTGTCAATAGTGTCAATCCCTAGCATCAGGATGAATGACAGCTGACTTCACCTAAGTATTCACAGTGAGATTTTTACAGTATAAAGTCTACATAGAGTAGTGCTATTCTGTAAAGTTTATTTCGAACCTCACTCAGTGAGCGCACACAATTCGAAAGTGAACTCATTTGTTTATAAATCAGGGTCCATCGTCCACGACGCTACTCAAAAGTAACATAAGCATAATCAGACAATAATGTTCCCACTGCTGCTGGGAGTGGACAAAGACACAGGCCTCCTCTCTGTGAGAGGAAGTGGGCCGCGGGCCCAGTGCGGATTGGTGGATGTCACATGTCTTAGATTTTCTTGCTAGGACATGCCTTTTTCCTCACGACGATTTCCATCACCGTTTTGAGAGCAGTGGTGATGAAATTATATATACAAAGTAAAGTACCTGCTTGGGTTCGAACGCACGACCTACAACTCGTAAATCTGGCCAATTCCAGTGGGCCACCGCAGCTTAACTACTCAAAAGAAACCTTTTACAAATTCAAATCACGAATGAGTACCCAGAACGTCACAGCGCTAGTATTTTATTAGTAACATGTTTTGAATCATTGCTGATGGCTCCAGATGGTAAGCGGTCACTGCCGTCTATCGTAATACCAGAGGCATCACAGAAGCAATTCCATTCTAGAGACAAAGCTGAAATGTGTTTGTGCTTTTAATTACACCTTGAAACCTTGACATAGCAACGTTGCTTCACGGCAGAAATACTTTGTGCTCCACCCAAAAATCTCGCAGGAAAGATAAAAGGGTAAATATAATATATGTACTTATAATTTAATATTGTCGCATTGTAGGACAAAGGCCTCTCATACACAGAAGACACGAGAATTGATCACCACGCTTGCTCAAGACGGGATGGCGATTTCGAATAACATAAATTATGTATATCATTGTATTGCGTATTGCTGTTGTATGCTCACTTATTAACCAGTCTAATTCTACAAGCGAAGACTTGTAATTGGCTTTCTGTCGACTATGTGTTCCTTTTTATTAAGTTTTTAAGCTGTAAGTCTTCCATGTTTTATTAAATAAATAATTATTAGAATAAAACAAACTCCCCCTGCGTCTATCTGAACTGAATAAACGCAAAAATTACCGAAAGAATTTTCATACAGTTTTCTTCAATGAACGGAGTGATTCATGAGGAAGGTTTTGGTGTATAGTTTTCATTAGAGGTTTTGTGTAAATTGGCTGAAATATGACGATGGTTGTCGAAGAGGTGCTTTACTGGCGTGCGCCGCGTAACCAAGAGTTTAAAAAAATTAATGTATTACGGATTTATTGCTCATAAAAAGATCAAAAATGAACGTAATTGTACGTTTCCATGGGATAATTTACGACACCGCAAAAGCTATCTAACAATAAGTCCAGGTTTCCTCACGATGTTTTCCTTCACCAATGACAGTAATGGTGCATATCTTGTGTCAAAATCCTCAAAACATTCAAGCAAATTAAGTTTCTGCGTACTAAATAAAGGTATGGAGCCAAAATCATCGAATATCCAATAAAAACACGCTTGACCGGTTCTATTCATAGAACTGCAAGATGATTTTAAACTTTGTACAGATTGGACTTTACTCTTTTTTTAAGGAAACACGTTTAGCTTTGTAATAGGGATTACCGAGATTCATAATTATCTTGGGTTCTTCTTCTTTTGAGAATAGCTTATTATTTAGTTGTCTTGCACTGGTGCTTTGGAGGAGCTCTTGGCAAAATGATAACATCTTCACGGGTCAGAATCAACAAGGTAAAGCAACGCTGGCTGAGGTCGGTCTGTGGATGGGTGACCATCTAAAACAAAGCCGTTGGTCCCGGCTGCAATTCGTAGATCGTTGACAGCCATTACGGATAGTCAGAAGCCCAAAAGTCTGACTACCAGTCTTACCAAGGGTTAACCGGTGTTACCCGGTAACAGGTTGTGGAGGTCAGAGGGGCAATTCCCGTATTTTTAAGACCGTTCGCATTCTAATCTCAGTCTCAATCTGTCAAAATTACAATCAATTTACATACATTTTTGACAGGTTTTTGACATTGATTGTCGCTGAGATGAGATTGCGACTTGAATTTGAACGTTTTTTAAGTACGAGAATTGGCCTACTGATAGGCAGTCGCTCCATGTAAAGTAGGTACTGGTATTCAACGGCATCTGGTTAGATTGGAAGCCGACCCCAACATATTTGGGAAAACTGGCTAGACAGATTGTTTCATTTTTTACTCCAGAAGGCCAATTCCCGTATTTAAAAACGTTCAAAATCAAGTCGCAATCTCATCTCAGCGACAATCAAATGTCAAAAATGTAGGTAAACGCTATTCAATTTTTGACAGATTGAGACGTGAGATTGGAATGCGAACGTTCTTAAAAATACGAGAATTGCCCCTCTGTGCGTTGTCAACTTGTCAGTCGCAGACATGGAATTATCGAATACGTAGGTAGGTTTAGTTTTGTTTAAACTGTGCTAAACTACAAAACATTTACCTAATATAGAATGCGCTGATATAGCCTGCAGAATTGACAAAATGGCAGCGGGCAGGGCCAGTGCCCTGCTAGCAGTCTAGCAGAACTTCCTGGAGTGGCGACCGCGTACCGGAAGAGGCCGCGTGGTCAGGCCCTCAGAATTTGGAAGGGCGTTGGATGAGGGAGGCACAAGACCGCTCGTTGGGCCAAGTCCAGCAGTGGTCGTCTTTCGTCTGAATGATGAGCTAAGCTGCTGCCTCATCCAATTAAAGTAAGGCTGACTAGAAAAGCGGTGGCCGCCACACAACGGCCGCAGTGACGGCCGTCATAAAAAAGAAGGCAGCGGCGTTTGACTATACGGTGTCGAAACACGCTCTCTACAAAAACTTACTTTCATAACTAACTTGTCAGTGACTTCAGACTCACTGTGGCGATCACCGCTCTGCTAGGAAACTGTTACTTTAGTAGCATCCCGATATCGGCAATTCCTATCCTCATTTCATTCTCAATCATCATTAACTAAACAAAAACCCGCGATAACTAATGTTTATAAAATACTAAACGGTAACATTTCGTAGCAGTTATCTTTAACTGCCTCGGTTACGTGTCCTTACGTAATTCTTAACTAAGTTACGTTTATAAACTTTATCTTATGCGTAATATGTCGTTAGACTAGATCGAGTTTCCGTTGTTAGAATAGGAATGAAGGAAAGACGGAAATACATTAAAATTTGATTTGATACAGGTAATTTTTGGACGCGAGAAGCACGGGACCGATATATGTGGCGACTGGCGACGCTTTCACCACCAACTACCCAAATGACCTTACCTACTTTAGTATTGTTCGTCAATCGTCGAGCTCCTTAACTTCCGAGTTGAGCTACACGATTACTGACAATTTGCTTGCACTGACTGGACAGGTCCACTCAAATCTGTGCGATTCTTTCCTCAAAAAAACATTTCATTCATGGTCCTCACATGATCTGACCAAGATTATGTCTGGACTTTTTAAAAGAGACTTTGACACCTGAGTTTCATTCACCATCTATTTTCAGGGGTAATCAGACAGGAAAGTCGACTCTATCTAGCTTATTTTCTTTTATAACACGACGTGTAACACTGATATTCTATTCACAGAATAAACGATTTCATTTCATTTCTTCAGCGAGACCTGTGCAAAGGACGTCTTTCAGCTGAAATGATGATGATGATAGATAGATAGTTCTTAAAGTAGACCAAAGAAACGATTTATGATAGGATCATTTAGATCATGAACTAAAATTCACACCAACACCTCTAAGTACTTATGGTGCATAAACGGGACTGTATCTTTATTTTCTTTTCTTTTGCTTATATCTTTAGAACGGTGTGTCCTATCGCAAAAATAATTAAAATGTCGACCCTCCCTTTATAAAACCCAGAAACCCCTAAAACTCAACATGTAGGTAATCATTTTTCATATTTTCCATACAAAAAGTGAAAATTTCCATACAAAACATGTCGAGGCTGCACACCCTTCGAGCGAACCGGCTCTAAAAAAAATCACGGGGTAGGGCAAACAAGTACCAGGTGGAGTCGCGATTGTCAAATTCAGTTTTAATTGTGTCAAAATTATTTTTAAATATATAGTATTATTTTTTTTGCAGAATACGTTTAAGATTCTTATTGATTCTTTAAGGCATTTTAGCGATAGTTTAGTTCGGTGTACAACAGAATCAGCGCCACTGTCACATGACCCTATTTGAAACCTCAGGTCAAGAAGATAGAATAACTTTATCTATTTTGCGCATTGTCGGCATTATTTATAAGGAGAAAGGTTATCATATAGCTCCTAATCTATACCAGAAAAATTGGGTTATCTAATTCTTGAAACTAATAAGAAATAATGAGGTTAATTAATTGGTATTCTTTTCTTGGCATAAACAATTTGATGCGCCATTTATTTATCAGGTACAAAGGTCACTGAAATGGTATTTATCAGGTACAAAGGTCACTCAATTGCGTTTTATCAGAAATAAAGGTCACTGGATGCGTTTTATCAGGTACAAAGGTCACTGAAATGTGTTTTATCAGGTACGGAGGTCACTGAAATGCGTTTTACCAGGTACAAAGGTCACTGAAATGCGTTTTATCAGGTACAAAGGTCACTGAAATGCGTTTTACCAGGTACAAAGGTCACTGAAATGCGTTTTATCAGGTACAAAGGTCACTGAAATGCGTTTTAATAAGATCACATCACCACTTGATTCCACGAACTGGTTGGCAGAGCAGAGCTGTATAATGTATAATCTACACTTCTCCAGTCGTGTTTAGCGTAATCGTTTTATAACGTTCCACTTCTGCGTCACAGTCCTTCTCTCTGTGAGAGGGAATGGGCAATAATCCACCAAAGCGGGCCAAGTGTGGGTTGGTAGATGTCACAGTAGAATTTCTGGTTCTTGGACATGCCGGTTTACTTACAAAGTGATTAAGGCCCATGTAACCCGGGACGACCCTATGGCCATTAGGCTCATGGAAAAACCCAATAAAACTTAGCCCGATCTGGACCGATCAGCAGGAGTCGCGCTTGCGAAATCACCTAGTGAGCAAGCCTGGCGATCAACGCTCGATTCAAATTCTATGGAATAAATGCTTTTGCCTTGCATCTGGCATACTTACAGATAGATATTATTAGAACTTAACATCCATTTTGATACAAACCACATTTAACGTTGCCAAACCCTACTTAGATTTAACTATCTTCAAATTGCGACTAACCGCGAAAATGCTGTTTAAAGCATATTGCAAAACCGAAATCACAACCCAATTTAGCACACACGGAAAAATCTACCTTTTCTATCGAGAATAGAGTTGAAAATCTAGTGTGTTGTGAACTAGTAGTGAATTTCGTAAAAGGCAAAATTGGGTCGCAAGTCAACATTTTCATATATTTCTCTTTGTTGGATAACCAGCGTGATTCTGTTCAAATAAGAATATGTTTCTAGAAAAAAGTCGGTAAGTAGTCTTTTTGGGTAAGAAACTAATAACCTAAACTAACTAAAACTATTAACAAATTCAAATATGGCGTCGAAAAATTCCTCCGCATCTGTCGACTGGTAATGTACTTTTTGGGTTGAGTTTCCTATACCTACTTAACGAAAAACAGTGACCAAACTAAGACACCGATTATTTATTTTATTTAGATTGGGTGAAAGATAAAAGATGACCAAGGTGTATCGTGTTACCCAGTAACTGGGTTGTGGAGATCAGATAGGCAGTCGCTTCATGTAAAATACTGGTATTCAGCTGTATCCGGTTAAACTAGAAGCAAACCCCAACAAATTTGGGCAAAACTAGGCTAAATTGATTTAGATTTCTGGGTGAGAGATGTAAGTTTTTTATCCAAAGAGTAATCATAAACAATCAAGCAATTTCCAAGATGGCTGACAAACAAATAAACAGCAATCAGCTGAGCGGACTGCGCAATAGTCAAGTACCACCTCATTGTCGATATCATAATATGAATATTTAATCGACCACACGTGTCGAATGTTAAACATTATAAATAAATAATAATGCGTGTATCAATGTCTTTATCTGTGATATAACCTTTGTTGTACATACTGGGAGATTAATTATGATGATTTTTAACTGTAATCATGTGTTGTGATCGTGCGATGGAAGAATGGAACGTAGTCGATAAATGTTACCATAATGGTGACGGTTTTTCCCATTCTTGATTTATATAGTTGAGAAAACAGCGAATATTTACTTTGAATCTTGAACAGAGCATTATTCACGTAAAAATGGCTACGAAACAGGGGGCTTACTCTCTTGTGCGTCAACGAAGATACGGGCCCGTCCGAAAGTAGTTTGAAACTTTGGAGTCAACCCTACCCCCGATTAATTAACTTCTTCGGACACATTGGGAGTAGGGACAACTGTCACATCGTGATGTCATTCATTCTTAGGTCGTGCCCCAAACTAATCTCGTGTTCGTAGGTGATACGGAAACGCCCGTAACGTCGGCCGAAACTACGGACTTCGTGATTAGAGAGTCCCCTGCTGTCAGAAGCCCGATAATCTTGATTCGTTTTGCCACCTTGAGCAACTTCTAAATACTTTAACAGCGTTCTAAAAAAGAGGGAGGTTTTCAAATCGTTAGTTTTTTTATTTGTTGCTAGCATCTCCTCGCGACTCCGCCCGCATGTAATACTATGAATCTCGGCAATACTGTAGTTTCTTAGTAGTGAAAGATTTTTCGGAATCGGACCAGTAGCTTAATTTACAATGATGTAGGTAAACGAAAAAGATAGGGCTTACTACATACAAACTCAAAATTTTTACCCCTTTATCAATTTATGTACAGATGTGTAGCGGTATCTACATCGAGCGAGCGAGCTGCTCGTCATACTGACGTCACGCAAATCCTGCATCGCGCAAGCAGAGTTTACCGCGCGACTAGCATAATATATGTATACAACTTCCGTTGGGCAATTGCCCACCAGACACAATACCCGTCTGGTCGAAGAATCCTCCCTTTACTATGGGTATGAGTGAACTTAACACCCTGTTCCTCGTACCTCTATAGATGTATAATAAATAGTAAGTATACCATATATCTTAAAAATATAAATTGTCAAATTACTCGAAAATGGTTAACATTTGCTTAGGGGTCATAAGTGGTCATTTGATTGCAAATGAAATCCCCTTAATGGATTGCCGACGTATTACAAATAACCCTGTATTTATGACCTGCTGAGACCCACAAGCGGCGCAAATGCTGTAACCTTAATTATAGGTAATTACAGTTTTGAGCCGTTTGGGGTTGAAACGCTCGGATGGGGCCCGAGTGCGCGTATCCTTTTTAAGGAAATTTCTTGCAGACTGGTCGACACTTCACGTGACCAGAGGGATGGGTTGTTATTTGACCAAAGAATTAGCTTTGCCATTCAACGTGGCAATGCTGCCAGCCTTCTGGGCACGTTTCCGGATGACAGCGATGCGGACGAGTACTTCGACGCCTAAGTTTCCTTTTGTTTTTGTATTTATTTGTTGTTAGTTAGTCATTTAATTTAGTACCTAGTGTAAATAGTTAACTGTAATTATAAAATAAACAATGTATTTAGTATATACAATAATATACATGAAAATAGAGCAAGGAAACCATATTATGTCATTGTAATGATGATGTTTAAGGAGAGGAAGTGTTGAATCCTAGTGCGAGGTCTAGGAATTCAATACATTTGAATGTAAACTTAGCAAATAAAAATCTTATTCTTAATATATCTTGCAATTGAATTCAGATTCCTTGGCCCCTTTCACTTTAGCAGTTTGGGCTTCATTTCGTCATCGACGACGTGTAATTGAATTTAAAACGTAAAATAATTGGTAGGCATTATCTCTATAGACGCTGAATATCAGGGTTTTATAAATGCCATCCACCGACATTGGCACTTTCGAGCTTTCTTTTAATTATTAATGTGTGGGCTCTAACATTGGGGCAGAGCTTAAAAACGATGGAAAGATTGTCAAAGGGTATCGTCTACCCAGTTACTGGGTCAGATAGGTAGGCCGCGCCATGTAAAAGACTGGTTTTTAGTAGGGGAAAAGGCTTAGCAGATGAAAGTACAGGCCTCCTCTCTGTGACAGGGAGCGGGCCTTAAAAGGTGAGATGTGCTGCACAGATAGAAAGAAAGAAAGAAAGAAAGAAAGAAAAATAGATTTATTCGTCACAGAAACACGTGCATACAAAAAGATAATTAGCTCTAATATTAAGGAAAAAGTTAAAATAACAACGAAGATATCTCTAATCACGAGCACAAAACAGAAATCGTCGACAGCTGCACGTCATGACTGTGACAAGAAGGCTTCCACTCAGCATGATGCTGTGCTATGGGGGACCCACAGCACAGCGCTGATTTTCAGTGGTTACCCGAAAAGGACGTACGGAAACCAAGTCAGGTTCAATGATTGGTACTACTTATAACGAAATAAAATAAAACAAACAGAACATTCTTAGAATATAAAACAAGTACGAGTACATAAACAACCAATTATTTGAACAGATATTGGAATGTAAGTATTTTTAATCCGCAGGTATTACCGTGCGCGCACAATTTATTAAAGTACCCACCCAAAACATTAATTACACAGGAATATCAATATCCAGTGTTCAGTGCCATGTCTCGGTCCCACAATCACCGCCGCGTCGCGGTCGTCGCCGCCGCCGTTGCCCGCGCGCGCGCTCACGAAATCTTGTTTGATGAAAATCAGATGAGATGATTATGCTGGAGTGTGTCAAAGATTATTCCTATGGCTAGGGGAGAGAATACTGAGATGACGACTGAAGGCTCCTAAAAACAGCCGCGACACGAGACGCGTATCGCACGCGACACAAAGGCACCGCATGTCCCGAGACAACCGTCGCCTTTTCGTCGCGAGCGATTCGCGTCACGTGTCGTCTTTTTGAAGGAGCCATAATAGAGATGAGGTCAAATAAATTGGGAACCAGCCAAATTATAGTAAAATTTTAAAATATTCTAATAAAAAGAAATACTAACCACGTCAAAAACAGCAGCCAAGGAGAAAAAAAACAAACGAAAATACAAAAATTCTCTCCTAGCTAACAATGGTGTTGGTACCAATTAAAATGCACAGATTATAAATAGTGTTCCCACGACTTGGCTACTCTGTGACTGTTCCGAAGACAATGGTTCTCATTGGTGTGACGAAAAAACACATTTACGCAACCTCCTTTTTGTTTTGAGTCAGGACAAATGAGTTATTTTGATATTATTAAATATCTTCTAGGTGACTAACACCTGCATCCCAATTGCGTAACAAACTTTCTTTTACAATCCAAGGGTTTTTTAAAGGAAATACCTAGTACAGTGCTTCATAGGTTTGAAGAATTTGTCTGCTCGAAAACGTTAAGTACTGAACGTGGATGAACTGTCAAAATGAAAGGAATTGCGAGAAATTTGTGACTAATGAATACTGAAGACGTGGCTCTGGCCTAAAATAAATTTAAAACAAGATATAAACTACTAAGGACGAGGCTGTGGCCTTATTTACTTTTGGACAAGAAGGATGAAACTGAAGACGAGGCTTCGGCCTTACTTAAATACGGGAATTGCCCCTCTGTTTTCGTTAATTTTAAGACAACACTTGAATCTAACATACTAAATACTTTTATTGCATTCCACATGTAGGTATTCTTAGGTGGTAAACTTATAATTAGATCACATGGACCTTGTCGGGCACAGCAAACTAAGTGAGTTAGGAGAGGAAGCATTTGTTAATTTAATGATATAACATTATTTAGCAAACTATATCATCATCATCAATTCAGCCTATAGCTGTCCACCGCTGGACATAGGCCTTTCCAATCACACACCATTTAGCTTGATCCTGGTCTCCTTTTATCCAGCTACTACGAGTCTCTCTCTACTCCTTACGATTGCCGATTCCCGGTCCCCCAAGAATGGCCAAAATGGCCGACCGGTCTACTTCTTCTGAGCACCCATTGCCACTTCTGCTTGCTTTCTGTACGACCTGTCATTGGTAGACCAAAATAACAAGAACCAATCAAATCGACGGAACTGACATTTTCCAATCCGTAGGTAATCATCGAGCAACTCAGCTCTTTCGCCTACGTGATCGATGTTTTCCTAGGCATCGATGTTAAGTCGAGCGTGTGGGTATAATAACACCCTTTTTTTTTGAGGGTGGGAAATCATCAAATAACTGCTCCCGCTCTGGGCGGAGCGGGAGGGTGTGTCAGACTCTTACTGATTAAAACCCACCCATGTTCCTTCAGTTGCCTGTGCCAGGGGCCACGGTAACCCTTTCCGACTTTCCCGCAACCCTGGCAGGCATCGGCCCTAGCGGACCCCGTCATTGATGCTGATATCTCTTTGAGGCGCGCGTGGAACACAACGCGCCGTCGACCCGGGCCTGGTCCTTATCGGACGGCAAGCTACCCATTGCTCGCCGTCCGCAAGCCCGCGCCTACGGTGGCCGGGAATCGGCTTGGGATTCCCGACGCCCAAGGCGTCTCCTGATAATAACACCTTTTTTTTGTTTCCGGGGTGGAAAATCCTCATGGATGTCCGCCACCCTGAGGCAAGGTTGGTATCGGTTGATTTTACACGATTAGTAGCCAGTAGTAGAATCGTATCAATGGACCAAAGTGACTATCATACAGTACATTGTTATATTATCGTAGAGAATCATCTATTTTTAGTGCCATCGTGCGTCACTAGCGACCTGCGAGTTACGATGGGTTATACCTAACGGATCGTTACCGGTATGTTTAACGACTGGTTAGTTAGAAAATAATTAATCATGAAGGTGTACTAGGTACCTAGATTATTATCAGTCATAATGGCACTGCGTGTGAAAATATATGTGTACAAATACCCTATTTAGAAGAAGGTTCAAGGCCAATTTATATTGATTAAAAACATTGTGTGGTTCTTTCCTCAAGAGACCATCTCAGACACTAATGCATGCATGGTCCTCACATGATCTGACCAAGATTATGTCATATATTATTATATATATTATTTAAAAGAGACTGTGACCTCTGAGTTTGCTTCGGTCTTTCTTCTCAGAGAAGTCAGATAGGAAACACTGAAGTCATCTAATTTTGGAACATAATTAATTTTTGACCACCACCAGAACCAATTTACGGAAATAAATCATTGATTTTCATTGAAAACTTCTACACTTTACGAGAAGTTTCGATTTACGATCGGTAACAATCATCAACTATTCGTTCAAACATAGAAACCAGCCACAAGTCATGTGGACGCTCCAAAGCAATTTGTTCCCCTCCGTAACGATGATTCTATTAGGGTCATCTACGGGTCACTTGTCCAAATATTATAGGGACAATTTGTTGGTTGTTACGTCGTTCAGTTCCGTTCGAGGCAGTACCGGGTGCTGGAAGGTCCTTTAATTTATAACCTTAGTTATTTTTAGAATAGTGAGTAGTAGGAGGTTGTGTCAGCCTGCACTGGTCCCGCTTTGTGGTTTATCTTACAGCCGGATCTCTCTCTCAGACAGGAGGCCTGAGTCTCAGAAGTGGGAACGTTCATCTGCCTAGTATGTTGGAACGGTTTTAGCCTAACTCGGATGCAGCTGAGTACCAGTATTTTACATGGAGCGACTGCCTATCTGACCTCCACAACCCAGTTACTGGGTAACACGATACTCCTTGGTAAGTTGGGTTGTCAAACATGCAAGCTTTTGATTAATCGTAACGACTAGACTGTCAAAGATTCACGAATGACAGCCGGGACCAACGTCTTAATGTGGTTTCCGAGGCACGGCGCGGCGGCGCAGCGGGAACAGTATAGGCTTATTAAGTAGTTTCTGCTAAGAGATACTGGATTCAATCACCATGTCAGGCAAAGTGGTAATTGTGTTTCTGGCCTTCTGACAATATGCTGAGCTGAGGCCTATTTGGCATACCTACTTAAGTTTAAAAATATATATTTTTAAAGATGTTTTATTTGTGTTTAATTTATTTTCATCACCACTGCTCTTAAAATGGTGAAGGAAAACATCGTGAGGAAACCTGCATGTCCTAGAACCAAAAATTTAAAGACATGCTGACTTCCACCAACCCGCACTGTGCCCGCATGGTGGATTATGGGCCCATTCCTCTCACAGAGAGGAGGCCTGTGTCCCAGCAGTGAGAACATTATAGGCTGCATAGGCAATAAACGCATTTTCGTTCTTTTTATTAGGAATTTCTCAGATACAGCCTTTTTTTTATTATTATTTAATCACATCCAAAATCCTTTATATTTTACAAACTTCCAACTCGCCAAACTTAACAGTTTGATGGCGAGAAACGCTCGTTTGACATACGTTGCTTAAAATTATAAACGCTAACTAAAAATTGCATGCCTACTCTCAGACCATAGTTGACATATCTGTTTTATACTGGCACCACTCGTACCTTTGCAAACGGACAACTGGTACTATAATGAATTATCATTGTTTTATTTATTTAGTAAAAATTATGTTTCGATTGAAATAAATGATTCGACTTTATGCCTTTTTTTTTTTTTTTTTTGTGGGTGGGAAATCATCAAATAACTTCTCCCGCTCTGGGCAGAGCAGGAGGGCGTGTCAGACTCTTACTGACTAAAACCCACCCGTGTTCCTTCAGTTGCCTGTGCCGGGGCCACGGTAACCCTCTTGGACTTTTCCGTAGCCCTAGCAGGCATCGGTCCTAGCAACCCCGTCATTGGTGCTGACATCTCTTTGAGGCGCGCGTGGAACACAACGCGCCGTCGACCCGGGCCTGGTCCTTATCGAACGGCGAGCTGCCCATTGCTCGCCGTTCGCAAGCCCGCGCCTACGGTGGCCGGGAATCGGCCTGCGATTCCCGACGCCCAGGGCGTCTCCTGCGGCTCGACTTTACCTATGCCTGGAGCCTGATTTTGTGCCTGGTAATTGGCTAGGCCCCTATTACGTGGGACTGAAACATGAACTGTCAACTATTTGCTGGTCATGCTATAGAATCCATGTTGTTTTTGTTGTGGTACTGTATAACCGCCATTTGAACATTCGGCCTTGGTACGACCATTCTTGTCCATTGTCAAATGCTACTAATAATACTTTGTTATTTAGTTTTTTTAGCAAACATCATTGTATGGACAGAATTGAGTACTTTGTAAATCTGTGGCTTAGTAAATGTTTTTGCTTTTATAAATTAGCGATAATTACGTTAAATCTCTAGACGGTGTTATAAATAAATATTTTTTTTCAGATTCATCCTAAGATTACATCCATATATTTTGTTAGTAAAATTGCGAGCTTACAAACTAATGTTAGTAATAAAATAATGTTTTTTTTCTTAATAAATACTTAGTTTTATTAAATGACATACAATAACAATTTTATTATTGTATGTCATTTAACTAAACACTAGTGGCAGGTCCGGGTAGGCCTTCGATTCTATTAGAAAATGCCAGAAAATAGGAGGCTGTTTTAAAATTGCAACATAAAGGTCAAGTCAACAGAGTCGAGAAGATTGATTTCTAGAGCATTCAGATGAACAGCCTTTTTTATTTATTGAGGATCGACGAGTAGATGTAAGGATCATAGATCATAGCAGTTGGCGTTCTGGAGTGTCTACCTACCTCCATGAGAAGAAGGCGTAAGTTTATGTGTAATCGACGACCTTATTAAATACAAAAAATATTTATCGTGTTTTTTTTTGCAAACAGCCCAGGGCCTTTTTACATCCAAACCAAACCATTTATTCAATTTTTACAAACTAGAGCCTAACGATTTAAAAATGGAAACCATAAAAAGTACTAATTTCAAAAAAGAAGAAGGACCAAAAACAATATTTATTTTTCTTGACCGACCGGCATCGGCATTGGCATCAGAGCATATGCATTGTAAGGCACAGTACACACAATCTGTGTCTAGGTCATCGCTCAGTATTCGCTAATAGAAGACGTAAGGTGCTAACGTGAAATATAAATATTAAGGTCAGTTGTACATGCATGATTTTAATGGCATTACCGTTTATTGCTGTGAATTTATTGAATGTTTTATTGACACGTTGTTAGACGTTTTATGGCTTTTGATTCAAAGATGGCGGCGAGATGAGTTAGTGTAGAAAATAAAAGAAAATCGATCTACACTGACTTGATTGAAAGATCTAGAAATCTTTGACAGCGTTAATAATCTTATTTGGAGAAAGTATAGTACTTATAGTCTGTAATTGTATTATGTTTGTACCTTATTTATTTATTTATTTATTAAAACTTTATGCACAAGTAAAAAAAATAATACTGTACAAAGGCGGACTTAATGCCTGAGGCATTTTCTACCAGTCAACCTTAGGGTGATGCAGAGATATACCATGGCAGGTGCAACATACGGGATAGATAGCTCGGAAATGACTATAAAATACAAGAATAAATACTACTATATAGATACATAGATACATACATATAAACAAAATAAACCTTGGTCAGGAGAAATAACGATAGGTAGAGGAGAAAACAAATCCAGCAACTCAGCGCTGGGATGTTTCAGCCAACTTTGACGGATATGTTCACGTGCCTTCACTTTAAAAGATAACCGACTGGTTGCTGTCCTGATTTTCAGAGGGAGCGCATTCCAAAGAAAAACCGCCTGGACAAAGAAAGAAGAATGAATGAAACCAGAACGGTGAGAAGGACATCGTAGAAGACGATTGTTGGTGGAACGAAGATTTTTACTATGGGCAGTGCATAAATATTGTATTTGGGAAGTCAGGTAAGAAGGGGAAGTGGGTTTGTCCAGAATAGAGAACAACGTAGACAGAGCCCTCAACTCTCTGCGCTGACGAATGGGTAACCATTTTAAAAGCAGTCGGTGTGCAGATACATGGTCATACTTACGAAGATTGAACACGAATCGAATGCAGTTATTGAGAAGGCGGTCAAGTTTATTGAGGAGATCTGCATTCAGGTCATAGTAACACACATCACCATAGTCAATTATAGGAAATATAAGGGCCTGTACAAGCATTGCTTTTATGTGTGATGGGAGAAGGTTTTTCAACCGATAGAGCGACCGCAACGTTCCGGTGACTTTTTGACTTACAGTCGTGACCTGCTTTCGCTAGTCTAGACAAGTATCGACATGCAGACCAAGATTCTTAACATCAGAGCTAAACGGGATGACTGAGTTGTCGAAGATTACAGGTGGCACAGTTAAGCCGTTCAGTTTCCTCATGCTGTAGGGGCTCCCCACAATGATAGCCTGACACTTAGCGGGATTAACCGCCACCCCAAATCGATCAGACCAGTTTTTTACGACATCTAAATCCCGGTTTAGCTCCTCAATCGCATCGGATATGTTGCCAACACTTGCCCGGCAGTAAAGCTGCAAATCGTCAGCAACAACGAAACGAACGAAAGAGGGTGCATTTTGTCTATATTTAAACCGCTCCAATGCAGGTTAAATAGTTTTACTTCTACTCTATTAAGAATGCAAATGATCTGTACATGGCATGAGCTATTGTCTTTTAACTGGTACCAATATGAGAAAAGAATAAGCTAAGTATTTTTGCGCAAAAACAGCTTTATATAACACAAACTTACATGGAACTTTGACTCATAAAGTCATAATATTACCTATGATGTATGGCCTTAATTACTATTTGCCATAACAAAGTCCCTGAACTTCATTTGTAGGATTTTTCCGTTGCTTAACGACCAGAAATATTAAATTAAAGCTGCTGTAGGATATAAACTTCGGTCAATGACTGGCAGTCAAAGGTTTGCGTGATTCTAAAAGGTTGAACAAGGCAATTGGCAAACACATTTCTAATTCAAAGGTGGAATGTTAGAAATAATATTCATAAGTCGGCAATTGTATTGTTAAAAGTGAGATTTGTTTATAGATGGAAAGAAAGGAAAGGTTTTTGTAGTAAAAAGGGGTACCTACACCATATCATATTTAGATGTATAGGTATGGAAGAAAACGACGTACTGCGACGACTTCAAAAAAGATGGCCAAATGCGAGGAGGACGATTATCAAATGGTGAATAGAATGTTACCTCAAGGAACTGGGCAGAACCATCGATCGGTCTCCAATTTTCGATTGCAGTCGGCAGTTGTTGCAGATAATCAGAAGCATGAACGTCTCACTACTGGTGGCCAGAAGCAATAGCCAGAATAGTAATTACATTTAGTACGACTACAAGACAAGACCGGCTGACGATGATGATTCATTATTTCAACACAATCATCACACTAGTTTCATCATAAAGTGAATCGGCCAACAACCACTATTCAATGATAACGAAGGGGCATATCGATATTTCCGGAACAACACAACCCACAGGATTACAAATATTTCCGATTCGGAAAACCCCTTTTACCCATCACAAGTAGAACTTACCGGATATGAGCGTTCGTCTAAGGCTTCAGCTTCACATTCAAATGTTGCCTCTTGATTCATACCTTCATTATTTTAACTGGTTGGTTCACCAGCCGATAAATAATAATTAAGTCTTTTAATTCATATAACTGTATCCCAGTCTACTACTGCAGTCTTAGAGACACCTATTACTTACTAGGCAATTGACAGCTGTATAGTAAATAAAAAAAGCTAAAAGTAAAGTAAAATAAAGCTAGGAACAAAGAAGAGGAGTACATTGACGGGATCGATGGACTCAATTATCATCTCAGTGACTCATAATTAGAAGGCAGCCTTACACTTCATAATTAACTTTGCACGACACAACTAAATCAATTAGTCAAGACTTTGACAGTCGCATGTGTGTGCTAAGACTAAACGCGATGACAGTGACAAAAACAAACAACAATGCAAAAACTGCGTTCAGGGAAGTTTAAATTTAGAATAGCTTTTTTTTATGCCTGATTTTTTTGTTTGTTCTGGGTGCAATTAAAGTATTTAATTAGTCAATTCCTACACAATTTACAGACATTAATTTTAATGGATATCTATGTACTGATTGTATGTTCACTTTATTTGTATTAACCGTGGGTGATCTATGCTCGTTCCTTCTCTATTTTAACATCTGCCTTGCCTTTTCCCAACTATATTGAGGCCAGCTTCCAGTCTAAACTGATGTAGTATTTTACATGGAGTGACTATCTCAACCGTGCAGTAACTGGGAAGCATAGAAAAGGAAAATTCCTTCTCTATTTAAAAGGCCTTTATACACTAACAAAACAGGTAGGTACTCACTTTTTCTTGCAACCCCATGTATGCCAATAAATAATGTATCTATTTACTTTAGGCCAGCAGTAGGATGGAACTTTAACAGACAGATAAATATAGATTGGAGTCGTGATTTCGAGAAGTTGCTGGCCGCAATGAGTTCCAGTTATACTAAAAATTTTGAGCTTTTGTTGCGAAAACATTCGATTTTATTCATTTGGTTTTCATATCTGTTTTACACATTTCTTTTTATATCCCACAGTTTAAGCAATATAAAAAAGTAAGCAGTTATTATACTACTAGTATAAAAAGTACTGTCTGAGGTGTTTTCAAGTCATAATATTCTCACCAACAACCATTGTTTAGGATTTAATTTTAGTTAGATACCAACAAAATAAGTTCTGGTTTCTCACAAAATTAATAAAATTGTATGTTGTAGATATTTAATGATACTGCAACTAATAATTGTTTTATTTATGCAGTTTAGTTTTACATAAATTTGCAACAAATTGCTTGGGAATATCCTAGTACGTAGGTAATAAAAAGCAAGTATTAATTGATAAATAAAAATTGAATGCTGGCAACTGTTAAAGTGTGCTATTGACGTCAAATATGAAATAGGTAACTCTTTTCATTAAGAATGATAATTATTTTCTTATTTACCTTTTACTTTCAAGAAATAAAAGGGCCAGTGAACCGCACCCTAACACATGGAATGTCAACGTCTTTTTGAACCAAAATATCCATAGACAAAATATTATGAAAATATAAGGTTCTTTTGGTGCGTGGCCAAAATTGGAACTAACGCCGCGATGCCATCTTGTTTTATAAAAACAATTTCACAAAATGTTTCTCAACAACGCCCCGTCCTTGTAGCACACTAGTTTGATTTATGAATGTTTGCCAAATCTTTGACACACTATCAAAAGTATATTCGTTAATAATTATTTGTTCCAAAGAACAGCAAAATATTGTCATTTTTTATTAGAAGTTTTTAACTACTAAAACTAGTGACAGATATCATAACCAGGAACGCGGCAAAAAGGTCACGTAAAACAACATGGCGAACCGAACGGCGTGAAAATGGCAATCGTTTGAGGTTAAAAGTGAAAGATATGACGCCTTCTATTGTTACTATGAGAATTTGTTAGACATTCTTGTTATTGTGAGTGTAAGATATAAAGGTTATTAAATGAAGCAGGTTGTACCCGAACCCGCACAACCCAGCTCTTTGTACGTTCTGGTGATCGAAGCATACGACCCTAAGATCCTATGCTCAGCAGTCGAGCTTGGGAACACTAGAATAAGGGTATCATTTAAGCTATTACCAATTTAATTAGTTTTGTGTTTCTTAAATAATAGGGTTTGTCCTCCAAATAGTAGATCTGTCACCAAAATGTAGTCACCAAACAATGCAAAATCAGTTCCACAATAAATCACCTAAAATCCTGAGATATAAGGTCTAGTACCAAATAAATGTTTTTGTATGTATTATAATAGGTGTGTCCTAATAAGTATTTAAGCAAACTAATTTAAAGAGATCACCAATAGTAGTAGTTTTCTTATTCACCACGGATCGATTGATATACATAATATGTCGACGGTAGGGCTTGGTCGACGGAGCCCCGCTTCGCGGGGCTCCTACTTCTGGGTGGTTTATAAAAAAATAACCACGAAGGGGATGGCGGGGTCTCTCGACCCCGCCATCCCCTTCTAACCTAACCTGTCCGAGTCGGGGTGCCCTAAAGTCCAGATTGCATCCAGTTTCTCCTGGTAATTTGTCTCGGGTATCATTTAAGCTATTACCAATTTAATTAGTTTTGTGTTTCTTAAATAATAGGGTTTGTCCTCCAAATAGTAGATCTGTCACCAAAATGTAGTCACCAAACAATGCAAAATCAGTTCCACAATAAATCACCTAAAATCCTGAGATATCAACCTGAGAACAATTTTTGTTTATCTGAGAACGAAAATATTTCGTGGCGATAGATCTATTTATTAGGTGATACAACTTGATGACAAATATAAATTTTGGTGATAGAAAATATAGTTCCCCTAGAATAACGGGGTCTTCTAGGCTTCTAACTTTTTTTTTGACATTTAACACCAACGAGGTGCATAAATAATTTACAATTTTCTAAAGAGAAATGGAGTCTTCTCGTATTACTTTAATGAAAGTAACGAAACACTTTACTTTAAACGTAAAGTATTAATGTCCAGTATCCAATATCTACACGGCTGAATAAGCAAAAGTGTCTAGTTTTCACTTACAATGAACTATCAACCTTAAACATTTGATACATAAGAGTAAAAATTTCACTGAGCTTTTTGGTAAGGCGATTATATTTTGAGTAGTGGAATTTTAACTGTATTTTCTAGGATATAGGGTATAAAACTGAATAAGTAGGGAGTGTAGATTCAGCATTTCAAACAATTTTTGCTACTAATCGCTTTAGTGTTTGATTACTTTTAAGCTGTTGGTTTTAGTTCATTCTAGCAGAAATGGGGGTTAACATACATGTTAAGTACATATTTGCTTTACAATGCTTAGGCACTCCACTTACGAATACCAAAACAATGTCATCAGAATCAGCCTATAATGTTCCCATTGCTGGGACACAGGTCTTCTGGGCCTCCTGTCCTCCTTTCTGTGAGCGTGGGTGGGCCGTTTTACACGACGTGGATCCAGTGGCGGGATGGTGGATTTTGAGATTTTGTCCAAAACAGATTTAGATATTTAGTATACTTACCTGTAGTTCCTGCCTACCTCCATGGAAAAAGGCGTTTATGTAGGTACCTGCGTACAATCCTTATGTAATAGGTACATATCACTATTAGGACCACTCCCCCGTCTGTGAGGATCTATCTATATCATTTATTGCTGGAATGTGTCCGATTTGAATCTGGGAGAACATGTCTAGTAAATGCCTTTGAATTAAACAGACTGGATGTTGGCACATTCAACGTGATTCTTAGGCAACCCAATTCTAAGGGAGCAAAGTGTTTGTTTGATTTAAAGGCATTGAAGTAAATTGTTATATTTATAATTTTAGTTTAGATTATTGGCAATCAGATGTGGTTATGGTACAATGGGCCTGGTATGCACAATGTGTAAAAGTCCTTATAATAAATTTAAAAAAAAAAAAGGACCACTCCCACGATTTCCGATGACGAATTCATGATAAAAATCGGAAGTAACTTAGTTATTCGGAAGTATTATAGTTTTAGCTGTTACTGTGAATCATATCCGATCACTCAGTGAATCAGACTGAGCTACGAGACAAACGTCATCATCTACCTAACATCTCCCGTGTCGATACGGCATGCTCAAACTGTGTCCACTTTTAAAATTCTGGTTTAAAAACACTTCCCCTCTCCTTAAACATCATCATTACATATGGTTTCCTTTCTCTTGTTTCATGTTTATTATTATTTATTGTATAATGTAATTTAAACACCACTGACTACCTGCAGTATTGTCTCTCCTTCTCCCTTTACTGTCCCAAAGGTTGTCAGTTAAAGATCGCTTTTAGCGATAAGACCGCCCATTGTGTCACCCTATGTAAAATTTCTACATTTATAACTGCAATTTTTTGGTGTACGTTACTGGTAACTCGACGTATTGCTTGCAGGACGTCATAGTAGGGTTAAAATGCAACAAATTATTATTAAATTATATGTATAACATCTGCATTGTAGGCAGAGATGTTTTGTTACACTCACATTTCGGTCTTTATGTAAAAGAGCCTTTAGAGAACTAACTTAATACCTATCTAATTACCAATTAAGTACCTACATATTTGTATAGGTACCGTCTTAATTTTATTGACATATTATTAAATAATGCATGAAATTGTGACATCTACTTACCTATTGAATTTATTTTTATTTTGTTAATTGACATTCGATTACCCCAGATATTTTGTATGCCTTTTGGCGGGACATTTTTTGTATATAACATCTTTATAATTGTACCTACACTATGTCCACAAAATTAATTAATGAATTTTAAATTGGAACTTTTTGTTATTTATCGAAACACCGGGCTGCAATCCCTACTAAGAAATAGGGTTTTGACAGCTAACTTTTAGACATCGGGCGTCGTGTAGGTATAGTCAAAGAGTCATACTGCAAAAATAGATTGGAATCTAAATAAATACTCATTTCAAAACAAGTAGGTACTTCCATCCGTAATGTTTTTGTCATGGCTTTTTGCTGACATCACTATAAATTATTGTGTCTGAAACTACGTGAGGAATGATTTCAGTTATTAGCTTTGTACTAACTTGGTTTTTCCCGGTCAAGTGCGTTCAAAGATAGATGGCAATCTGTAATATTTATGGAATTTATTTTGCAGTTTCAACTTGAGAGTTTGTTATTTTTGGAACGGAATAAATAACTAAAATTTTGACCAGAATAAAAAGACTACTTTTACGACATCGACATAAAGTCTTTTTCTTTACGAAACATGCTAATAGTTAGAAAGAAACTCAGTGTCTCTTTCTTACTCATAGGATGTTTCGTTCGCCTGGAGTCTTTCCCCTGTTCCTGCTTCAGTGTTAAATACTGTATTTATTTATTTATTTTTAGCCAACAATTGCTTACACAATACATTCAAAATAATTTACTTAAAATACGTTTATATGCAACAATTACTTACAGGCTAAAACAACATGCACCATTTATGGTTTTACATAATATTACAAAGCCAAAAAGGATATTTACAATTAGAGCTATTCAAATAATTATTGGTAATTCATGCGTAAAAATAACAAAAAAATAATTCCAAATATTTAAGATAAAAATATTGATAAAATTAACATTAATAAATTAAAATAATAACTTTTAAATTTGAAAATCAAAATTGAAATTAACATTCAGTAGCGAGAACATTGGTTGTGCAACCAATGTTCTCGCTACTGAATGTTAATTTTGTATAGGTACAGGTATTACACGTGTGGTGCTCAATAATTATGTTATACAACTTTCCTATGGTGTCATGATGTATATCAGTAAGATCACTGCAACTGTTAAGATTATTACAAATGCGCGAGATTGGTGAGTTAGGACCCAGAACCGTTCTGTAGTAACCAGCTAGACGAGAAAATTTACAAATGGCTACGATTGACACAGTCTGCTTCGTAGGTCTAATGGTCGCAAACGCTACAGCTGAGCATGAAGTCCTGGGTTTGATTCCCAGGTTGGGCAAAGCGTTATTGGGTTTTTCCAACTGCAATTTCTCAGTAGGAGCCCGAAGTGACATTAGACTCGCCCCCTATTACATGGGACTTAAAATAATTGGCAAAATGTGCGTATACTAAAGGTACAACTCTGCCAAAGTCTTTGGAGAATACAGGCGTGATGTTATATTAAAACTCAAAGAAATGCGGTAAAAAATGTGCTATTAAGAGCGTTTATACCTTAAGAGTGGCAACGTCGCAATTTAGTGTCATATTTCGTGGTTTTCAATTTTTATCATTTAATCGGAGCTTTTAAAAATCTGTTTAATTAACTTTTTAGAATTATGTGAAAACTGTGTAAAAGGTAAGAAATCGTTGCGTTTACAGTTCTATTTACATGCAAATAATACATTGGAAACTTGCAGGGCGTTATTTTCATTGTAAAATAACTGTAAGCATTACGGTAACTTACTTTTTAAACACTTTCACGTAATTCTAAAAAGTTAATTAAACAGATTTTTAAAATATAGCTCCGATTAAATGATACAAATTGAAAACCACGAAATATGACACTAAATTGCGACGTTGCCACTCATAAGGTATAAACGCTCTTAAACACATAGGCAGTAAGAATGTTTACACAATTTGGCGAGATTTCGCTTAAATAATGAGTATAATGACTAGTCTCTAAGTCCGTCAACGAAGATACAGGCCTGTCCGAAAGTAGTTCGATGTTTAGAAGTGAACCCTGCTCCCGCGTAATTAGTTTTTCCGGACGGGTAATAACACATCGGGGGTAAGGACAATTGTCAAATCGTTTTGTCAAGTATTTTTAGTGCGGGTCCCGGACTAATCTTAAGTCCGTAAGTGATACGGTATAGGAAACGTCTTAGTACATCGTGATAGGGGGAGTAGGCCCCCAGTAATTACATTCCGTCATTGATTTTTCTATGTCGGCCTCAATGTGACTTTAATTGCAGTTACGGTGAAGGAAAAATAATGAGACAACCTAGATTAAAGGTGTGAAATCTTTAACATCGATCAGTAGTTTCAGAGGTATAAACAAAAAAATGGCAGTCTTGGGGACTGCCGACAGAAGTGAAAACCCCAAAATGTACTCAGGCCGCTGCGCGTCGCCAGTCTGGCGCAACACGTCACATAAGCATAGCCAAGCGAAGCGAACCCATAAGTTTTCCCCCTACCAAAAATCGCTAAACGCGGCTAAAGAAGTTTTAACTACAAAAACCAAATCAAAATCGTATCAACATTGTTTTTATGTGCGTCACTATAACTATTTTGTTTTTATATTATTATACATAATGTTTGTGGTCAAATATTCACCCAAATCTTCTTAAAACTGAAAGCTGTCTCCAACAGAGTCTAAAATTATGCTTATCATACCATCTCTTAACAAGTCTTACATTCGCAATGCGGCTAGCATAAACATGGCGGGGCCACGCAAATGACACGGAGCCAGAATAGAAATTGTATTTAACGTAATGCTCGACCAACTTTCTTTCCAGGGACATACGAACAGACAACTGGGTCGATGATGTGTTTAAATATATACGTAACTCCCCGACTATGTTGTGACGTAAGGAATTAGCTGTTTGAAAAAAGAACTAAGGAAGTGTGTGGCATTTTTTAATAATTGTATTGAGGATGGCTTTTGAGGTTGGCTTCCAGACTTTCCTTCCTTTTTAGACTGGAAGTCAACCCCAAAAGTTGCGAAAAAGGCTTGGCAGAAGGTGACCTTTATAAAATTGTGTATCGGTCCTCGGAAAATACGTTAAGCCGTTGTCATTCGTAGATCTTTGACAGTCGTTACGGGTAGTCAGTCAGAAGCCCGAAAAGTCTGACAACCAGTCTTACTAAGGGGTGTCGTGTTACCCAGTAACTGGGTTGTGGAGGTCAGATAGGCAGTCGCTCCATGTGAAATACTGGTATTCAGCTGCATCCGGTTAGACTGGAAGCCAACCTCAACATAGTTGGAAAAAGGCTAGCAAGTTTGAGATTTTGCTAATAGATTAAGTATCTATTTCTTCCTGCCGGTGCAATGCCGCCAATTATAGTGAATTGCATGAATGCATCTCTATTGCAGTGTTGACAAGCAATTGGCTTTGCAACCGTGATGATAGGTCCATTAAATTGACAAGATTGGCCCACTGTGTGGGGTGATGGGCCATGCTAGCGGTGTGAGTTTAGAGTGTCACTAATATTAATTTCGGTTGCAACCCAGATAATGGATTCGTGCCCATAGAACTATTATTACTTAGTACTTTATCTCAATGTTTGTGCCCGGTTTATGTCGATATACTGCGCGCTGGAGAAATGTGGGTAAAGTCAGGGATAATTTAATAATTGTTTAGCAAATTGGCTTCCAACTTATAGTGTCCGTTTATCCAACTGTTAAATTGACGTTGTGTGTCACTTTGATAAACAATTAATTTCTCTTACGACACTGGCAGAATAGTCGACATCGGCTCAGTTGCCAAAAAAGAAAGAAAAAAAAATTCTCTTACCCTACTAATGCATCCCTCTTTTCAGGTATAAACGAGTACCTAATTTTACATCATAACATCTTTCAATACAAGAAAAAATAAGGGTCATATGAGATTCAACTTTTTTTCAAGTCGAATAAAAACAAAACCCTCATTAATTGCAATATGGAGTCTCAGAACCGCTTATGGCCGCGGCTTGGGTCCGCAAATATAACTACCTCGTAAAGTGGGGCTACCTCGACGGAACGGCAGCAGTGTGTGGATGTGGAACTGTGTCGCAAAATATGCTCCACCACCTATCCTGCTCTTTGCCCTAAAAAATGCAGCCAAAGTGACCTCTGCGCTGCCACCGTCGTCGACACCGCAGAAGAAGCGAAATTTTTGGCCAACAAAATTTAATAAACTTACTGTCATGCCATCGACACGAAGAAGAAGAATAATATGAAGTTCAGGCTAATTCATGTGTCACATAACATTGATGTTTATGTAACACATTGTATACAAAACAAACAAAAATATTATTTGCATAACTCGATGACATTACAACATCAACAACACAATTTACAATGTAATAAATCCTTTAGTCATACCGATGAAACAATATCGATGTCTGTAATCGACTAGAGGCTGAATGAATGTGTCATACCCATGCTAAATGTTGGTGGCCGTTTAAAAAAAGTGTAACGCGTTCGATTTTCAATTTGGGTGTGATGTGGTACGCGCAATTTTTAAATTGTCTTTAGATTGTTAATGGACGTGAAATCTTGACTACGTAACTGATTACTGTGTAGAACAGTTATTATATGATTAGATTTACGTAGGCATTTGGTGCCAGTTTCATAAACTAAAACTTATAAATTTGGAGTTATCCAATCGGATTGATTGAGTTTCTCGTCGAAAAGTTCAAAAGCGGTCTCAATAATATGTAGTTGGGTGTTTGACTAAAATTATACTAAAATAAAAACAATAGTAGGTAGGTACTGTTTAAAGAAGTTTTAACAAATAGGCGATGTAACCTATTTGTATTTACAACGGGTTCATAAAAGTTACCTTCAAAACTCCTTTGCAACAGGTCAACGTAGTACAAGAAATTACCTGCAAATAAACAGAATACACACACATTAATATGGATTTAAAAACATAACCTAAGTAGGAGATACACGAAAAATAAGAAAAGAATTGCGCACATGATGACTTTTATTTTCACACAACTTCTTCAATGTTGTGTCGTAAAGAATGAAGTACATTAAAAAAAAATATTTTACTTTGCAGCTAAGTACTCAAGTCCAGTGCATCCTAGGCAGTCAGCCCCGCTGCCAACTAGAAACGTCACCTGATACAACTGTCAACTTCGTTGTCAATGTCAAAAGTCTACTGTCAACTTCAACCCTTGATTTGACTTTTGTGGTTCTATAATTCGTCGATGGAAACCGCTGGATGCGTGAAACACAAAACCGGTCGAAAAGGCGGTACTTTGGGGAGGCTTATGTCCAGTAGTGGACGTCTTTCGGCTGTAATATGATGATAATTCGTCGATGTATAACAAAATAAATAAATCTTGCTCATTTTAATAACTATTTATTAACAAAAACGTGTTGTATGTTACATGTAACCACACCATTCTCATACTTTTCATCGGATAATTCATATAATACTCGATAAATTACTGAATAAACTCCAAACGCACGCAGTGCAAGTAGTTTCTTCCTCCTTCGTAATACTTCAGCGCTGGCGTAAAGATATTACGCACTAATAATAATTTATACGCTATAAATCACTTTAGTTGTAAATACGCATTTACGCGCGTGAATTAGGCATAATTTCCGTATTTAGGACAGAAACCACATAGTCCTGCAAGACTTATAGTGCGGTTCTGAGGTTCTCAAATAAACTGTCGATAAATAAAAAAGGAGGGAGTGTGCTTTTGACCAATAAAAGTGAAAACTTACGACCAAGGCATACGCGATTCAGCGTCACCTACCGACGGGAGCCGAGTATACCCGATTCAGCGTTACCGACCTGAGTGTGTCGGTTCAGTTTCGTTCACTGTTCAGAAAGAGGGAAATGGGCGCCAAAAAGGTTTCACTTAAAACAAATGGTCAGAAATATGGTAGTGATGCTGAAAAATGTGCACTAAGGGAACTGCCAAACAAACATCGACCCAAATAATTAAACTTCCTTTAGCTCGAGGGCATATCTAAGCGGAAAGAGTTGCGCGTCTCAGGTTATTTATTCTCGACTTTATTTTAAAGGCAGACAATATTGATATTGGTTTGGCAGTGACAACCGCGCTGCGCTGCGCCTCGCTGATGTGCACCGGCCCGAACGTGCCATAATTTGTCTTCGGATTATGTAACATAACGTCACGCCTGTAATCCCCCCGGGTAAGGGAGAGGTGTACCTATAGTACACCCACATTGCGCCAGTTATAACCGGGTACAAATCCTAATGGAAAATGCCAATGAAACTTTGCCCAACCTGGGAATTACACCCAGGACCTCATGCTGCAAAGAGGCAGAATAAGAACTTCCGAAAAAATCCCGAATAATTCCGAAACATTTTCTTGCGAAACTTTCGTTAATACCTACCAGTATCTGCACTGGTACTAGGTAAGGTTTTAGTCAACAACTTGGCACACAAACCAGTGGATAACTTAAACTAATATACGCTAAGATTATACAAGGAGCCTACTAGGTTATCTTACACGAGAACTACAATGAGGCTGAGTCAACGGTTAAGTATAAATAGCGAATACCGTAGTATTATCCGCATTAAGTAATTCTAGTCTATAACAAAGTGATTTTAGAAGCTGTTAACATTAATCAAATGATCATTCTCCTGTGGGGCGAGCACAGCCTGCAGTGATAGGCTTGAGTCACACATTTTTATCACAGTTTGGGAGCAAAAACCGTGATAAAATGCGTGACTCAAGCATATCGCCCCGCAGCCCTTACCCCAATTTTTTGACGTCAGCGCCGCACGTCTTTTTCTTCCAGACATCTCTATCAGCCTTCGTCTCGTCTGTTACTCGTCACTCCGTAGTCATCCCCTTTCCAGCCATATCATCGTTCACACAATCCATTTTCCATCACAATTCGTCAACGAAGATAGGGCCCGTTGGAAAGTAGTTAATCCGTCAAAACAATTGACAATTCAATTCTTCGCACAGGCAAATACGAATTGGGGTGGGGACAGCTGTCTAATGGTGTTGTCATTCATTCATAATTCTGGTCCCGCACTAATCTTATGTCCGCATGTGGGGGGTCTACTCTCTGAGTCCGTCAACGACGATACGGGCCCGTCCGAAAGTAGTTCGGTACGTAAAAGTGAACCCTGCTCCCGATTAATTAGTTTTTCCAGATGGGCAAAAACACACCGAGAGCAAGGACAACTGGATGTAGTTACACGAAAAGGATCCAATCCACTCAAAGTCACTTTAGAGATATTGACGTTTGAAGTTTGGAAGATAGGTATTTATTCATTAGTATTCATTTTAAAATTAATTGAAAGCATGATGTTGTTTGTGGAGTAATAAAACTTTTTATTATTAATAGTATAGTCAAGCGTAGTATTGTATTTTCCGAGGTACTTATAAGTTAATTTATTTTTTTTGTTAAAAAAGTTTCCGTAATGCATGCTCTAGTCTTTTTGACGTGCTACCTATGGTAATGTTCTGAGGTTGATAAAAAGTGATATAAGTACCTACATTTGTTTTTGCTTGGAATCTCTTTTCCAGGCCGATAGTATTGAATTTTAGCATCAGTTTGATGTACTTAACTCATTTTTGACCACGTTGTGGATTGGATCCTTTGCGTTTAACTATGTCCAACTGTCAAATCGTTTTGTCATTAACGTTTAGTCTGGGCTCCGGACTAATCTTATGTCCGTAAGTGATAAGTACGGAGTTGGAAACGTCCGTAATTTTGGGCGCGAAACTACAGATTTCGTGTTTAGCGAGTAGACCCGCAGATAGCTATCCAGTCCATAAAAAAAACTGAAAACATTTCTTTGCAAATTTTCCAGATTATGGTGCTTTAAAAGAGCTTCTACTGGTGACGCTTACTTGTGTAGATACATCTGGTCTGCGTCCCAGGCAGTCAGCTCCTCTACCACCTTTGCTGGTAGGCTTATCTTTTTCAAGACAGTTACTATACTCTCTTATATAGCAGTTCAATATAAACGTTAAAAAATTGAAGTGACACACGATGTTGTACCGTAAGCGCTTCATCTATTACCTTGACTTGCCATGCAAATGGCAGAAACCCAGGGCAGCCATTCCCGTTTGCCAGCAAGACTACTAACGAAGATGAATAGATTACCTGTACCTCTTATAGCTGCTATCTTTGAACGTGACTCATGCAATTTGAACCAATAAGGATGCTCTCCGTTCAAGTAATCAAGGCGGTGGTCATTCAGGCGGGAGAACCGTTTCTGGGGTTAATTTGTGCTTACAGATGGACAGGTTGATTATGGTCGTATCAACGTCTGGTTATTATGGACCCCTAAATCTTAATGCCACAGAATGATAAGGTCGCTGAAGTGATAAATTAATTGGTGACTTTAATAATACATGACATACGTAGTCACGCGTTCCTCCCATTAATTTTACACACTTATTTTGCTTCGTTTGCGTTCATATATCGGGTCATACATGCACGCCGGTTGCGAGAATTACGCACCTGACCTTTCGATGGACATCATTAATAAGTAGGTCATGATATGTCCTTCTAGGGCGTCCCCTCCTATGTTATTATTAATACTGGCTGGTGACTGGTGGCAGCTGGATGAGAGAAGCCGAGGTGAGTTAAAGGAGGTGCGATAGGAGGGGCTTTGAGGATGATGGTGATTAATACTGGCACATAACGACCATGCTTTTAGGAATCCTCTTTGAATATCCCTGTAGCTGTATTGCTACTATCGTCATGGAATAAACGGTTTCGTGAATAGGTTAACTACTGGACATACCTAGGTAGTCGATACACCATAGTCATCTAAATTGCTGATTGACCTGTTATTTTCATCAAGTGAGTCAGAGTCTAGACGATGTTCTCTAGAATAGTCTTCTTCTCTTATTAAATATTCTTATGGAGTCAGAGATATAGCACAATATTTTTCTAAACAACCGTCCACGGTTATCACGGCTGCCACCCATGGCAGCGCTGCTTGTCAAGAAAGATGTCAATAACCTATCAAATTTAGTATAGCTGTAAATGAATCTTTATGTACGAGGCCTCTGGTTTTTTCATTACAATTTCACAATTTTTTATCAAAACCCTGTTAATGTCATTCAGACGCCAGAAATTGGAAATGCAGTTCTTTGTAGCACTGTATATTCACTTTAGGTCTCCATGCCGCCACTATAATTCAGAGCCATGTCGGAGTGTAATAAAATCGGTAAAAATAAAGATGTCACAAAGTCACAACAGGTCAAAACACTTCGATTTTAAAACACATGATTACAAGATGGCGTTGCAGAGGTCAACGCCCCGTTGACAGAACAATACCTGGCCGTATTTAATTCAAACGCAAATTCGCGCGCGTTTGTGTGGCGTGCAGTAATAACGGCAGCCATTTAACTGGGTCAGGTTAACTCAGGTGGTGCTATTTCAAACATGTTATATGTATAATTTTTCAAAAAAACGTTGATATTGAATCTGACGACTCATATTATATCAATATGGCCGAATACTAAAAAATACCAATTATAACGGTATCTTTTAATGCAAAATTCATCTAGAACAGCAGCTATTTGAGATGAAAGTAGACATTATAAGCCGAACTAAAATAAATTGGGATAAAGGAAGGAGGATTTATTATTTTATATATAGGATTATATTAGTAAATTACATGGCAAGGGAGTCTAGGCAAGACATGTATGTCTAATTAATAACATTACTATTAGCTCTCTTTACTAAACACGCTGTATTTAGAAGCAGCCGGTCTATTCTATAAAAATCTGTGAAGTGAGCTGTCAACAGTGTCAATCCGTAGCATCAGGTGGAATGATACCTCGTCACCTAAGTTTTCACGGTGAGATTTTTACAGAATAGACCGGTTGTTACGAATATAAGACAGTAACCCACTTACAACAAAGGTTATAACTAAAAGGTTACACACATAGGTCAGTGTGTTATCAAATTTGTCCATTGATGAATTAAAACAAACGGGAGCAAATTAACTGGGTCGTGATGGAGCCATATTAGATAACATAATGCATTGATGGAACCTACAGAGAGACCTTTTATAACTGAGGCGATAATATTCACATTATAACACCCACATGCCACACCCCAATTGCGAAACACTTGCAGTGACAATCCAAAGGATTTTGAAAGAAAGAAAGTCCTAATCGATTCCTTCATAGGCTTGAAAAAATCGTCTGCTCAACAACATTAATAACGCAATGAATGTTGTTGAACTGTCGAAATGAAAGGCGTTGTAAGTGTGCAATTTCTTCGCTTCAATACAAAAATTCGACAAGTGACCGTTTAACTCTTGGTAAAAGATGTGATTGACTGTCTGAAATAACTACAGCTAGTGAAACCACGTAAATAAAAACCCAGCCAGGGTTGCGGGAAAGTCCGTGGAACCTGGCACAGGCAACTGAAGGAACACGGGTGGGTTTTAGTCAGTAAGAGTCTGACACGCCCTCCCGCTCCGCCCAGAGCGGGAGAAGTTATTTGATGATTTGCAAATCAAACATTTTAGTCAAATAACCTGCTTAAATTATGAAAAATGTGTGCTCCGACTGAAAAAATATGAACGATAATTGTTTTTTATAAATTTTCCAAATTGTGTACCGCTAAAAAAATATAAAATGTGAAATTACTCGAAATTAAGGGGTAATTTGGTTGTAAATGACCTCCCCTACATCCCTTTCATGGATTGCCGACATATTACCAATAACCCTGTTTATTAGTTTGAACTTGTTATTGAAAATGTAGCATATATTAGGATCACGCGTATTATGATTGCTGTCGGTCAATACCATAACTTAGTTAATCACGCTGGATGTTGGTTAAACCCATAAATAAATAAATCTTGAGGAAAAACGACATTACTTATTTACCTATCAGACAGGATAACTTTATACCTCATTACTGTTTTATAATATGAGTGGATTAGGAGAAAAATGTAATATTTTTTTTTCTGGGCAGTCAGCCCCGCATTCACAGACCAGCCGGTCGATTCTGTAGAAATCTTACCATGAAAACTTAGGTGAAGTGATCTGTCATTCCACCTGATGCTAGGGATTGACACGATTGACAGCTCAATTCAAGCTCACTTCACCTACGTTTTCACAGTAGATTTCAACAGATTATATCGACTGATACATCTAAAACCTAGGGTGTTTATTGAAGTGTTAAGTTGTGATGTGGACCATGTGTGTGTTGTGATGTCACCAGGACTTAACACTCTTCTTCCACTAAATGATAAGGGTACCGTATGAGTATGTAGCTCTTAACTTTCGACCTCGCAAAACACGTACCGTAACGATAACGCGAAAATTATGTGTGGAGTTAAATTTTAATTAAACGTTATCAAAATGTACGTAAAACAATTACATTTCTAAGTCACGTAAAGCAATATATCGGTTTTTAAGATTGCACTGACAAGGTTACGTCGTGCGTTTAGAATAAGATACCCCCATTCAAGGTTGTAACGGACGAGTAGGCTGGACAGGAAGTTGTTTTGGCCTGTGATTGAAGTGAACAGTAAAAGGTGATTTCCCTTCAAGACTTTCGCGAAAATTTTAAATGTTTTCGTAAAAAAGATTGTTTACGACGGACTACCTACTCTTTAAAACCGACGGCCGAAAGGTTTTGGGGTGGGGATAGCGTTCCGAAAGACGTAGCGTTGGAAAACCGCAGGAATCCGCTGGATGCCAGAAGGACAGAACCGGTCGACGTGACGATGCTTGTCGGAGGCCTATGTCCAGCAGTCGACGTCTTTCGGCTGAAATGACTCTTCAAAAGTTAAAAATACCAAACTAAAAAAGTATTAAAATATCCGCAACATACCTATCCGTTGTCAGTTGTCACCGCACTGAACAAACGAGTTGCTGACCGCTTCGAACCAATCCTTTCGCGTCGGTGACGATTTTAATCAACGCCTCATTTAGTCATTGTTCTGAGATCAACGCCATTAAAAAGCGCGCGAAAAAAATAATCTTTACCTCTAAATAAAACCATTGAGCTAGGAAAAGTCAATGAGTATAACTAGGTCACTCTATACTCTATGACATTCCGCGACACTAGCGCCATTTGATTATCATCCTCAAATTCATAGAACGTCAATTCAAATTGGAGGCATAAAGTGCCCCATTCACGTACGATTCCGGAATAAGTCGACTTCCTTACAAGACCGCCAACAAAGGGAATACGACAAAGGCGATTTGTCTTGGGTATAAGCGATATAACACCCTTTGTTTTCTTTTGCTGTTTATCTATGCGGTTCTTTACGTGATAAAGGAATTACTTACAATAATATTGTAAATCGCATTCGCGTGTTCATTGGAGAGACAATAATAACGGGTTGGAGGAATAATTAATGAAGTTGATCATAATATTAGCCTTTCGCAATAGAATTCTCAAACAAAACTTATATTTTTAATACTTTAGGACATTAAATGGTAAATAAAGCAGTGCAAGTTTATTTCTTACTAGCTTCTGCCTGCGACTTCGTCCGCGTGTTTTAACATAAAACTCCTATAGTACTCGGCAATAGCGTAGCTTTCTATCGGTGAAATAATTTTAGAAATCGGATGAGCAGTTTTGGAGATTACCTCCTACATCTAAACTTACAAACTATACCTCTTTATAATACTTATTAGTGTAGATGTACAACCTATAGCTACTTCTTAAACTATTAGTCTAAACTCTAGTCATGACATTTGCCTAACCTATGAAGTCAGCAGGCTTACACATACACGATGATTATCAAGCAGTTTTTATTTATTTACTTACGCTTTACCAATTGACGTCATGCACTAGAAATTTTACAATATTTATGCAAATTTAAATTCAAAATAATTTATTAGTTACAACCCGCCAGTTACTTAGGCTTTTGTCACATAAAACAGTAACAATTAAAACAAATAGCGAAAACTCTTTGTGTTGGAAATATTATTCTCTTGCAATTGTTTATTTAATGTTTTGCATAACCGAAGTCGCGCGTTGTAACAATTAGAATCGTGCATACATATGAGGCTTGCACAATACTGTTTGCAAGAACACAAATTGTAATTATGACCTCGCTAACGTCAATGTTTTGTGAAAAATAATGTGTGCAATGTCAAAGCCGTAATTTACTTTCAAAGAAGTGTGGTTTTTGGTGCAAGTATTTTGGGTTTTTTAATTATTTGATTATGCAACAGGAAAGGAAGTAACGATATTTCTCTATCAACATTGTCAATAAAATCAAAATAGATAATTCTGGCAAAACTCGTAATAATGTTCATTAAGGATAGTTAATTGTCACAAGTTCATTACATACTCTTGTGAATGGAAATTTTTGTTCTCATACTTCGACACAAAGATATCCTACGTCTGTGGGCGCATTAAGAACCAAACATATTTTTCAACAGTCAACACTAATTCGGACGCAGAGCAAACATCATAAGGTCCCACAATATTTGTCTCAAATTCTCGATGCGAGAATTAAACTCAACCGAGAAGGACGCGAGGCCGACGCTGCGCAATTAAGACAATTGGACCATCAAAATTTTGCATTTAGACAGTGTATTTTGGTTGAATTTCAACATGATAGGAATGGTGGTACAGAACTTGCTTTCGATGGGACTTAAACTGAAGTAGGCTGCTAGGCGGCAGGTCTCAAACAGTGCTCTCATTGTTCTGTTTAATGTAGATTCCTAATGATATCCAAAATCCATGCAAGTGGTCTCGAGCACTGCCCAAAACCAATGAGAATCTAAAAAGAAGCCTTGACCCAAAACTGGAACCTAGATTCTTTGGGATAAGAACAACGAGGTCTTAAACAATGCAACTGATACCCATTATATAGACGAATATAATATATATAGTAAACGTTAAAACTAAGGCACTCAGGCATAATAAAAACAAAAAAAAGACTACACTGATATTGGTGCCGATTCCCTTGTTCACAAACTAAACTAAATTTAAGGTAAGTGCATCTTTTTCTTTCTATTTCATTATGAAAAGGACAGAAACCAGAAAAGAGAAGAGATCAGAGAGAGAGGGGATCAGAAGATAAATATTAGTTTAGTCCTGTCAAATTAGTCAGCACCTGACGTAATTTGATGTAACTTTAGTAGTCAAGTTTTTAATCACGTCTAAACTTGTATGGAGTAGTGTCAGGCGCTGATTAATTTGACAGGACTAAACTAAAATTTATCTTCTGTCCTTTTCATAATGAAATAGAAAGAAAAAGATGCACTCAACTTAAATTTAGTTTAGTTTGTGAACAAGGGAATCGGCACCATTGACGAACAGAGTGCAAACTCTTCCAACGAATTCTAATGCTGGAAACGAAACATACAACATTACCTAAACTAGACATACAACAAAAGCCACTTATTAGAACAACGCTGAGTCGCTGACACACATTACTACCCAGTTGCATTTATAGTGAGTATGAGTTGCAAAATACTCTCGGATTCAGATAACAATCTCAGCGCAATAACATTGTCTAGAGTTATTATAAATAATAATATGATCCTTAGCAATTTCTGGTCTTATTTGCTGAGGTATTTTTGTTACGAGAGTAGAATTTCAAGTAACAACTGTATTTTCCGAAGGAACAGAGATGTATGAATGAAGTATCCACATTTCACAAGTTATAGGGAGCGAGCCTATTGGCAACAAATGAATTAATATATTGATCTATCTCTCTATATTGAACTCTCTCGGTCTCTCACACGGAATATTTCTTATTCTTAAGAAGTTTCACATCTATCACGTGTACGGTGCCGCACGCGCAATTTTTTTAAAGTAGCCTTTTTAAATTATGATTACAAAAGACTTAGAAAGTCGTCTATATAAATAAGCGTTTCACCAAAGAGAGGAAGTATTCTGTAAACTGTTCCTTCATATATTTGTGTCGAAATTCCAGAAGTAACAGATCTTTAAATGTACATGTGAAGTTAATTAAGAGGCCGAGGACCACCCATTGCCTCTGTAAGATAAATGCAGTCTGCACTGTAATCATAATACCCACTTCTTCTTTTCGAGTCGATGGATTTGTATTAAGTGAGTTGAGCCCAATTGATGGCCACGTTATTAGCTACTTATGTCATGCCCCTTATTATACCTAGCTGTCTGCTGTCAAATCTAATGTTACTGATATGCAATTTAAATGAGCTTGTATGACACGGAGTATAATTTTTTTAGTCCCATCGAAATAATGTTATTGTTCACGTGGTTCTAAACTTAAAAAAATAAAATTATTATAAATCTCCTTAGACCCCAAACATTGTTGACATAGACCACTTGCCACGCTTTTCGGTTTTGGGTAGATCTTAGCCAATATTGCATTTTTGAAAATTCAACAACTTCAAATGTGTTTTGACTGATATCTAACTGTAGTGAGATGTAGAAGAAAAAGCCTGTGACTCAAGCATCCTCTCTATGAGAGGATGCAGTCCCAGTGCAGGTTAGTGGCTATCACATGTCTCTGAAGTTTTAGTTTTAGGACATTTCCTTCACCATTTTAAGAGCAGCGGTGATTAAATAAATTGTACCAAGGGAAGTTCATGCCATTTTTTTTTCACGGTGGGAAATCATCAAATAACTTCTCCCGCTCTGGGCGGAGCGGGAGGGCGTGTCAGACTCTTACTGGCTAAAACCCACCCGTGTTCCTTCAGTTGCCTGTGTCAGGGGCCACGGTAACCCTCTCGGACTTTCCCGTAACCCTGGCCAGCATCGGGCCTAGAAGACCCCGTCATTGATGCTGACATCTCTTTGAGGCGCGCATGGAACACAACGCGCCGTCGACCCGGGCCTGGTCCTTATCGGACGGCGAGCTGCCCATTGTTCGCCGTCCGCAAGCCCGCGCCTACGATGGCCGGGAATCGGCTTGTGATTCAGCATCAAATATAACACTAGGTAGGTATTGATAACAATAAGAACTTTCAAAATCACCAAAAGTGAATGGTACTAGTTTAAATTTTGATAGACATTCAAGGGTAAGCAGCGAACTGCAACGATTGTTTCAGACAGGTTCATTTTTGTGCTGTATATTCGTTAAAATAATCTAATTATATTATTTAAAGCAATTTTTGGTAGCCTTGATTATTACGAAAACAAAAGTAACATTTAATAAAACACTAAAATGATTTGAAGATCGCTAAACAATATCAGATCGCTTGAATCAATAGTTCGAATATTTGCTTCAGATTTCCGTCAGAATTGCATGGAAGAAGGGTCTTATAAAAATTGTGGTCAAATCAAATGACGGAATAAAAAGGTCTCGATTTTTTGTGAACAGGCTCAAATAAATTCAACGCCGAAAATCCATAATTCTGAATTGGTTCTATCAAAATACTTCAAACTTTTACTTTGCTCAATAATACTTTATATTTTCTCATTCAACTCCTTCCGGGTTCTTTCGAAAGCGAGTCATTCAATTCAGGTGACTAACTTACATTTGCAGCTGTCGACGACCGTAATGGCCTAACTTCGAATTGAAATATAAAGAAAGTTAATTTTCTCACCGACAATTTTGTCAAGAGTCAAAGTCTAGATAATGCCGTGGCAAATTCAAATTGATTCTAAAATTCTAAGCGCGAATCAAAACGATTGAATGGGCAGCTTTAAAAATAGATTATAAATGTTAAATACAATGGAAGTCCGCTTGTTGACCTTTTAGTTTATGTGCGAAATAGTGAATGTATTGGACAAAGAAATAGAATGTCTATAAGTATTTAATTAATCATAGAATTGTAACTACTGTAGCCGATGTTAATTTGTTACTTGGCTCACCATCGTAATATTTTAACTTCCGCCAAATCGTTTGTTCTTGTGATTAGTTGAATGAAACAACAGTCAATCTAATCCATGGAATTAGTATGTACTATAAGCTGCTCTAATCACATAACAATGTCAGGTTGACATGAGATTTGATAGACAACAGATAAATAATAATGTTTCAGAATAGAAGGAAATTCTTTCATGATTTTTTTCCTTTTCTATCTGTCTTTGACTTTATCAAAGAAAGATTATATTATTATTTATTTCTTTCTATTAAGGTTTATTTATTTTTTCAATATGTTTTTGCTCGTGTATATGTTGAATGGATAGACAGATACATATTTTCAAATGACATAGATCGTTAGTTATGGACTATGGTACAGAATTCATGATTATGATAATAAATGAGAAAGTTGGTTACTCAATCGAGTGGCAACCGCAATTGTGTACAAAATGGTATTGTGTTGAGGTAAACTACAATACATAAAGGTAGATATTTACTACTAGCTTCTACACGCGACTTCGTCCGTTAAAACTAAACGTGTACCCATTTTATGATAAAACATAATAAGGTGCGTTCAAAATTAATAAAAATTTCGCAAAAAAGGTTTTTTAAAAAATTGCATTTATTTTGTTCCGGCTTTTAAAAATAATTCAATAGTTGTAAATTAATGCTCCTTTAATTGACTATTTTTTGACATATAACTCGTTACGGGTCTCATCCGAATTTAGTCAGGTCAATAAAAGCCATTGTTCTTTCTTGTTTTAACATAATATAATATAATATCCTATGACCCTCGACAAGACAATATAGCTTCACACCAGTGAAAGAATTTTCGGAATCGGATCCGCAGTTCCGAAGATTACCCCCAACATACAAACTCACTTTAATCTTTTATAATATTAATAGAGATGAACCTTTGTTGCGTAGTTAATACTGACTTCCCAGTTAAAACATTAGGAACGGTGAATAGGTTTTAAAGGCTGGGTGACTTCAATGTACCTCCCTATCTTAGTTATAGAAGCAGCTCTTTGAGAAAAAGCTCGTCCAGAGATATACCTACTAAAAGCACGGTGCTGGACATTTTACTTTCGGCGCTAAGCGCCGGTTTTTTGATCCGTAGTTAAATCAAACATTAGTTAAAAAATAGTAACTAATGGTTAAATTTTGTCAAAATATGTTGATTTGATCAATATTTTCATAGTTACTATTTTTAACTAATGGTTGAGTTAATAGTTAAATTTTGGCATAATGTGTGTTGATTTGATCAACACATTTTGGCCATTTATTTTTAACGAATAGTTGAGTTAACTGCGGATCAAAAAACCGGCCCGAGGGTTACAAATTCAACAATGCGCTTTTATTTAGGCATCCATTAAGGTGCCGCATAGTGTTAGTGAAAATTACTCCAATATAGTCTTAGCATATTTTGCCGCCAAAAACCAGCACACATCTCAACTTTATCTCTGGGATGGCAACGCACTTGCTATGCGTCTGCTTCTGGTATTGCAGCAGATGTCCAATCAATGTGACTTTGTATAGTACTTACTAATTCCATGACTCTGACTGACGTTTGCTACCGAAATGTCAAATGCTCCACAAATGTCATTGAACTTTCGTTAGCAAATTGCAAAATGAAGACAATCAAGATAGACAAGGCTGTATGGTTTTAGACCTTTGCTTGCTTGCATCGGCTAATAATTAAACAGCTTTTTTACATAAGCAACAGTAATTTCAATCTAAGATACTAATAATACAAAGAGGTTGAATTTGAGAGTTTGTATGTAGGAGATAATTTTCGGAACTGCTGATCCGATTCCGAAAATTGATTCACTAATGGGAAGCTACAGTAACGCTGAGTGTCATGGGATATGTTTTAGCGTTTATATTTTGGCATTTGAGCAATTTCATGCCTAACCTCTTCATGCATAGGCAATTTGTTCAATTTGATGTAGTCATTTAGTTCCCACGGTAAGCCAAATATTGTGACACTATTTTTAAAGAACCTACACTACTGACGCGAACGTAAACATTACACATTGAGCTTAAGGCGCTACCCAAACGTAGGACACTGTAAAACGTTGTTTTTGTCGCACAGTTAGGCGTACTACTTATTTATAAAAAGCCAGAAAAAAAATTTGTGTCTTGTCAAATGTTCAAAGAAAAGACTTACTTATTCAAATATATTTCTTAAAAATAAAATAGTTACTTATTATCATAATAAAACAATCGTAAAACAGAGCTCGAAATTATTTTTTCAGATTGTTCTTCAAGCTACAAATATTAACGTGATAGTGTTTTCATTTTTTAGTCCAATAAATAGATTTTTTGTAAATAAGAATTGCTTCATATTTTGCAATAAATTAAGTACCAGCTTTGTGTCATCGCGCTTCTCTTTCTTTTCTATGCAGTCTGACAGTGACCGCGATTTAGCTGTTGTCAGCCCCTTAGATGAGCTTAAATACCTACTACTGTATATTTACTGTATTTGGTCTGCCTAGATATCTTAGACTCTTAAATACTTACACTAACTAAGTATCTACAAACACTTAAAAGTCTACTCAATCAAGCTTATGTAAACAATATCCTTACATCCAATCCAGTTAAACTCTTCAATGAACTTTAAACTTTGACTCTAACACTGTAAGGTGTACATTTAAATGCAGGAAAACGCTAACAATGAGTTTGTATACTTTAAGATTATATTACTCGACATTGGATGGCGTCATTATAGGATGTACTTTCGCTTTACAGGTGACCTTCCTACTCATTCGGTAGGTAAGTTTTAATATGCTTGCTTATGAAAAATAGCCGGATTTTAGGTATTTAGATAAAGTTTTCTTTAATTTTATATGTTGATAACCGTCTTTAATTATTAAATGAATTGTGTAGCCAGTGGTTTCTGAACGCCTAACCAGTATGTGTTCAGTATTTATATATGTATATCATATTAGCTTCTTTTTGGGTTGTTCCCACTATTCCTACTATGAATTACCAGTAGGAATATTGTATTTATTCTAACCTGAACTAATATTTACATAATTTAAAAAGCTGTCTTAATATAATAATATGTAACAGGTACTTATATGCAAAAAAACAAAGGGCATCAAAAAATTCATCCGCATCGCTGTCAACAGGAAAAGTGCCCAAAAGGCTGGCAGCATTGCCACGTTGTGTGGCAATGCTGATTCTTTGGCCAAATAATTGGCCAGGCCCTCTGGTCACGTGAAGAGTAGACCAACCGCTTGGCGATGTCTCGAAAAACTAAGTGGGCACTTGGACCACATAACCCTAGTGTTTCAACCCCAAACGGCTCAAACACATAAGCCCCAAAAAGATGTGAGTAATAGCGCCGTTTGAGGTTTTCCGCACGTGCAGCAGCCGCCCCCGCACAGCCCGCCGTGCTAGGAAGACGGGAAGGCGCAAGGGTGTCGACACACGTTGCATCCCACACCAAAGGCTTACCTACCTCCCAAGGCATTATGGTCATTCCGTCTGGTCTCTATTAAAAATACTTATTATATTGTATTGTAGGAATATTGTGAATTTTCTTCTCATTATTCCTACTAGTAGTAATTATGTGAAATCTGTGTATCAATAACCCTACCATTACTCACACAGTCAGACATTATGATGAGTACAATCAATGATTAAAGTGTTCAATTATCTCGAAAGCTATTGAATTTCGCCCATACATAGGGGGGTACAATTTGTTGCATTTTGGCCCGCCTATTAGCTCCTGACGGATACTACGTCGAATTACAAGTAACCCAGTAGAGTCAGCCTCTAGCATCGGGTGGAACCAGCACACTTCAAGCTCACTTCACCTAAGTTTTCAATGCGAGATTATTACAGAATAGACCGACTTGTCAATGTCATTTCAATTGTTGCAAATAATTAAATTCATTTTATGATCTTGAACTTTAGCTTGATGTCGTTTGCACATGACCCCAAGTACTACCTACAACTTGAAATAAGCACGTATAAAACATGTTCTAAATGTGACATCATTGCGTTGTATGTGTTCATTTTATTAACACTTATGTCATTTATCATAATATGAACATTGAACAGCTGAGTTGAGGCCGAAGTGATCTTGTGATTTTTTTCGACTCGGAAATACTACATTACCTAAAGCAAACGGCCATGATTAGCGAGATCGCAAGTGGGGCTGCCTGCCCAAGTTGCCCCAAGATTCCAGAGTTGTTAGTAAGGCAGCCTTCCCAAATTGCCCCACGAAATTAAGTATGTCACTCGTGGAGGGTTTTGTTCTACTCTATTTAAGCAGCAAGTGGGGCTGTCTGCCCAAGTATCCCCACGATTCCAGGGTTCGAGGTTACCTGCCCAAATGGCCCCACGCTTTTGGAGGATCTTTAATTTTACTTGTTCTACTTAATTTTACGCGAATGTCCGACTACAATCAAACTAAAACATTTGACCCGCATATGTAACACTTAAAAATAACCTTGTACAGCACGAAAATAACCTCAAAAACTTGCAAATTAATTTTTTTCGTGTGCAATTATCAGACATGTTACTGGTTGTTGGGTTCTGTAAATAATAAGCTACTTCTGTTCAATATTTAAGGGACCGCAGAAGTGACAATTACTTAAATACCAGATTTACGCAAATAGGTAATATTAATAAACGACATAAAATCAAGCGGAAATACAACCATGACTAATTTGTCAAATGTTTAACAATTTCATACAAGCATACGGAATCCTTGAATGATTGACTCCATTCAGCTCCGTAATGTAACCTTCGTGTCGAACACATCGTATGTAACACGCAGGTTTTTGTAAATAACTAAATACCTCTACACACACACACATTATAGGTAGGTATGGTCAAGAAAATTAATTGTCTAACAAATTGACACACTGTGACACTACAAACAACCAGTCTGACCGGGACAAACCAGGATTCAGTTGCATCCCGTTCCACTGGAAGGCGACCACAGCATACAGGGCTTAAGGCTAGGGCGAATTAAATTGACACATTTCATACAACTATCAAAGAAAGACAGTTGTGATTTGAATATACGGACCAGTATAGATGATGGTAATTACAACAACAACAAAAAACTCTGGCTTTGCAAAAATTATATTATCTGTGCCCGTCGAGCTTTAGAAAGAGGCTGTAACATAATATGTAAAGTTCGTTTTTTAAACACAAATAGTAATTTGACAAGTGTAATGTCAAACTCCTATACTATAAAGCAAATACAAAGAGACTTGACATGTCAGATTACTATCTGGGATTAAAAAACGAAGTGATACAGGAGAAGGAGACGAGGCGTTATGTTACCAAAAGTTTACATACATACATGACAGCATTTTTTTAAACTGGTAAGTTCAGCATATTGTACAGTTTTATTGTAAACAAGTATATTAATACATAAAAAAACATTAATTTAGCTTTAGCCAGTCTGAGCGTTTATACCTTATGATGAGTGGTAACGTCGCAATTTAGTGTCATATTTCGTGGTTTTCAATTTTTATCATTTAATCGGAGCTAAATTTAAAAAAATCTGTTTAATTAACTTTTTAGATTCACGTGAAAGTGTTTTTAAAGTAAGTAACCGTAATGCTTACAGTAAGTTATTTTGCAATGAATATAACGCCCTGCAAGTTTTCAATGTATTATTTGCATAAAAATAGAACTGTAAACGCAACGATTTCTTACCTTTTACACAGTTTTCACATAATTCTAAAAAGTTAATTAAACAGATTTTAAAAATATAGCTCCGATTAAATGATAAAAATTGAAAACCACGAAATATGACACTAAATTGCGACGTTGCCACTCATAAGGTATAAACGCTCTTAAAAAGTAATGCCAAAAAATTTAATTATTTAACTGCGGGTAGTTTTTTTTTTCTCCCCATAAGACACAAACATCACCTTTGTACGTATTTTTCTGTTCGTTTATTCTTGCTTGTTTAAATATACGTGTGTACATAAATCGTAAAATATATAAATAGAACAAGATTGCTTAATAAGTTAATACCTACCAACTGATGTATGTATTTGTATTTTTTACATTAACTTTATAGTAGGTAGTTGTTTACTTCTACATCAAAACAGATAAATAGACCTCTGTATTAAAATTTAGCCTTTCGAAATGAATGATACAGTTGTAGAACCACTTTTAAAATCTCGTTTAGCAACTTGCTAAATTTATATTGTGATTACGTAATTTAAAAAAATGTTATAAAAAACAGAATATTGCATAATATTATTGCAAACACCTTAAAAACACTGATGATCGAATGATTCCATTCTATTTACATATTGGACCATGATGGGCACAATTAAAAGCATAAAAAATAAACGTTGATTTTGGGCAGATCTTAGACCATAACATAAATGGTGTAAGGATAAGATTTTTCAAATATTACGGCCAAAAATGTTAAAGAAAAAGGAAAACAACAAATAGTTTTGCCATAGTATAAAAACAAAGGGAGCAAAACATTTATTTTCATTTCTCACCTCATACTTGGAACGCATAGACCAGACACGGCGGAACATCTGTGCCTAAACATTTTTTTTTCCACTTTCACATTAGGCGGGATCGCGGGAAACTAAACCACAGACAACGCACGGAATCTAGACCACATACTCAAATGAATTAATTTTCGTGTCACTTGTCGGAATAGAACGATTACAATTACATTCATATGGCCATGCGTGTGTTTTTGAGTAAAAGGACAGTGTCTAGCTTTATTTCAGGTGAGATAGTGGTCAGACACGAGCTTGACCAGAATTAAAACTAATTGTCCATTTTTTTAAATTGAAAAACCATCAAAATATCACTAGTGGTCGTTTTATCGTAGACTTACATCGTATTTAAGGCGTTATTTATTAAAGATCGAAGGACAAGAAATGATTCCCATTGATTAAAAAGAAAACAGTCGAGTATAGGTGTTTATGGGGAAGTTTGAAAGTGGAGACAGTGACAGAAAAGTTGAAACGAAATCGTTTGGCTTGGTATGAGCATGTGAAGAGGAGGGAAGAAAAACATGTGACTAAAAGAGTGGGGAGTATAAATGTTGATGGATGGAAAGGGAGAGGAAGACCAAAGAAAAGATCGATGGATTGTGTGAGGAGTGATATGAAAGAGAGGGAGTTAATGATAGCGTGACGGTTGACAGAGGAGAATGCAAGAAGAAAACGTTTTGCGCCGGCCACAAGTAATATGGGACAAGGACAGGAAGGTGGTGATCAGTCAGCTGCCCGTCCAGAAATGTATCTTCATTTTCAAACAATCTGACACTATTTTGCAGCCACTAGATGACTAGATAAACAAGGATATTTCTACGAAATACTTAAATATAACATATGGTTGGTTGCGTCAAACGACCGCGACCTTACTATATATGTAAATATTTTAATGTTCCGACCGGTATCGTATCCAAACTTGAGAATTCTTTGTTGCGTAGTTTCTCACAAAGCTATATACCGTTAAATAACCGAAAATTCTGCCCCCTTTAGTTTAAAAAACTTGAGTGAAGATGTGCCACATATCCGTGTTATTGTTTGACATGACATCGTAATAAAAGTGAGTGTGTGTGTGTGTGTGTGTCGACCATTTCTGTTTTGTGCTCGTGATTAGAGATCTCTTTGTTATTTTAACTTTTTTTCTCTTCATTATTAGAGCTAATTATCATTTTTGTATGCACGTGTTTCTGTGACAAATAAACCTATTTTTCTTTTCTTTCTTTCTAGTTATTTTTGATTTCTTTAAAAACAATAATTATCTTTTTTTATTAAAACTAGTAAACCCAATAGGAACAGTCTAGTGTAAACAACATTACTTACACGTTATAAAACACACAACTTTATGTATAATTTATTATAAACAAACATTTTTATCTAATTAATTACATTACTCTGTACAATAAAATTCTCAGAATTAAATGATAAACATGGAACTTCCCATTTGATTCGAAGAACAAAATAGGTAGGTTAGTAGTAATCATTTAATTCCGGGCGACCGTATACCGTAGCCTATGGGCAGTAGTCAATGGGCCAACAACCATGATGACCTACTTGCAACCGAGAGCTATTTTTCAATTCAGTTGATGAATGTAACTTTGGACGAATTACGGGACCAAAACACGCCAAAAGTTTGACAGCTGTCAGTCGTGAAAATCTATAAACGTCAATTCTAGGCAAATTAGGCAGATAGGGCAATTTGGGCAGGTTTTCTATAGTATGCCCTAAATGCTTGGACAAAAATCCAACACTAGTTCTATTTTAAAATGAAGGGGAAACTGCTTAGAAACTTAGATGAGTTATAATTGCAAGGATAGTGTAAGGAAAAATTCTTTTAAAACAGATCGTGCCGTAAAATGTTGCAACTATAAAAATAACCGTCTCCAAAACATGTTAGGGACGTTTTCTAGTATTTATCAGCATTTTGCACGGGATAAACTTCACAAGTGAAAATGCGGGTAACCGTATTATTAATCCGAAAACGAAAAAGCCAAAGAGGAAGGGACTCCGGTTATACGAATACCGACGTTATTTTGTTCCGATGTTTTGTTTACGTCTTTAGTTGGTTTTGTTGTCATAGTAGGTTTTAGTTTTTAACTTCATTTTTTGTTTCATAGTTTTTACTTTTTGTTTCTACCCACACAATATTTGCAATTAAAAATAAATAACAAATTATCAGTTATATTTTTAACATTACAAAAATAGACTGGGGAAGGGTTCGTCGACTCGCTTTATCAGGGGTTGATAGCCTGTCACAATAATTTATTTCTTGTTATTTTTTATCAATGAAATGAAGTTCCGTGCAGTTTTTTTTATTAAAATTTCAGACTACTTTTTGTGCAAGGTAAGGTCAACATCATCACCAGCTCCCTGCCCTTGTCCCACGTTACTTGTTGTCGGCGCAACACCTCTCTTCTTCCATTCCCCCCTGTCAACCGTCACACTACTTTTGTCGTCGATGAGGTCAACTAAGGGGTTAAAACACCGACCAAGTACGAATCGGACTCGCAAACGAAGGGTTCCGTACCACAAGACAAAAAAACGCCGAACAAAACAGGTTTTATGTATGGATACCTCCTTGAATTTTTAACTTTTATGGTCATAACGGCAATAGAAACACACTCTGTGAAAATGTCAGTTGTCTACCTATTACGGCTCATGCGATACAGACCACTAACAGACATGCGGACGGACGGACAGTGGAGGCTTAGCACTCTGGACAGTCAGCGCCCCTACCACCTTGGCGACTGGCTAATACTTTACCACCGTTTCAGATAAGTCTCATAGATTGTGAGAGAGAAAAAATAAGACCAACTGAAATATTGAACTAAGGCTGGACTCTCACATTCTGAATTCCTCTCTGAATTCAGAGTCGGAATTCATAATTTGAATTCCGGCAAGCTGCCTCATACATGATATCTTAAAAAATCAGATAAATCAGTAGTCTCGTGTTTCATGGCTCAGGCAAACGTCTTGGATATGGAAGAGAAATTAATTCTCATCGCACTACTTTTAGCTTTAAAGTTAAAATATTTAAAAAAAAGAAACGCAAACGGAATCCGGAATTCAGAACACTCGTCAGTGTCAATTTTACAGATCGATCTGAGAAAATCACAATCAGCAAAAATCTGAATGTGTGTGGGTGCTATTTAAGCTGTATGCAATTCCGGGCTTTCTTAATTAATAATAATATGAATTCCAACTCTGAATTCAGAATGTGTGACTCCAGCCTTAGAATGTCGCCTTGTCAATAACTTTTTTTTATACTTAACAATATTAGCATGAATAAGATATGAATCATTTATTTGCAGAAAATATTACTGGTGTTACCAGTTGTAAAAGTTGGTGGTTTATCGTACAGTCCATATTTTGCCAGTTTAGGGCATGCACATTAAATCGTATTATTATGTAGATAACTAGGTACCCACCTATATTCTTCTGTTATTATTTAAAACATATGTTTAAACATTGCATTACTTCAATACAGCATACTTTTGTCGTTGATAGCGGTTTCCCGTCGTTCGCGATCAGCTGATATCAGATAATTATTACATACAATATTGTTCTCACATTTTAATAAAGTAACCATTTTAGTTAAATCAATGTAGGTAATGACATTCATATAAAATCGTTGCATTAGAGGCCATCTTGATTTTCGTATATAAAAAAATAAAATTGTCTATGAATATATGGAGGTAGGATGGCATTATGCAAAAAAAAAACGCAAACTCAAAACCAGAATTGTAGTGCCGTATGTATTCTTTATTTTTTTTTATCTTTATAAATAAAAATGAAATGTAATGTAGAAAAAACCCGCAAATTTTCAAATTCGGAAAAGTGAACGTCCTTTTTTCTAAGAGTTTTTTTGTATAAATTGTTGAAATTTGGAAAAGACAACGTATGACGGGTCAGGTTAGTTGAAAATAAAATGCGTTGTCTGTGACTCTGTACCTATGTCTTGTGTTTATTTACTGCCGCTAGCCGTTTTCATTATGCGCTCTTTGTTTTGATATGACTACATTGTCCTTTCGTCTTAAAATGATTGTGCACGTCCGATGTTCGAATATTTACAAAACTTGCCAAGAGAATCTATATAAATATAGATCTTAGTTATACTATGCTTTTAAAGTCTAGAATCGTACAAAGAAAAAGGTTGTTGAGAAAAACAAAGATTTAGCATTGAACACAACGTGAGCATAAAGTTTTGCTAAGTCAACTTATGATTACGATTCAAGGTTTTTGCTTGCGTTGTTTTTACTTACTAATTATTGTATTAAACGCTGTGCATAGATTAAAAAATACTTGGGAAAATTCCAAACACTATTAATTTTCTGTAGTCAGACAAAAAAAAAAACAATGACAGTTCATTCCGAACACAAAATACCATAGGCAAAAAAAAACAAACCTCGAATTAGCCTTCGTCATTTTAGATCCGTTCCCGCCAAATTCAATTTCACTGCCGCTAAAACTTGTAACCAAAGGCACGTCGCCTTCTGCCATTTCAAAATAAACACTTATTAAAACGCGAAGTTACTTTTTGTTGAGGTAAATAACGTAACAGTTAACAGTTTTTGCGCGCACGACCCGTCTCCGCGGCGTTCGGCGATGCACTGAACGTTTCTATTCTACGATTATTTTATTGATGTTAATATAATGATGGACGCTCATACACAGATAACGTGTGATGGTCGCTGGACGATGTTGTGGCACTGATAATTGGATTGGTTTATGCAAAGCTGACGCATGCCACAGCATCACAAACATCAAAAATCTATTATTATATTACTTTTTTGATAATGTCTTTGTTGCGTTTCTTTGTTTACAATTGATGCAACTGATCATTGTGTCACGACATATTAATATTAGGCAATATGACCTAAGACATTTTGACCATTGTTTTTTCGTGAGTTCTTCTCCATATACGGTTTAAAATTCTTAATTTCTCAAAGATTACAAATCACTTACGAGGCGAAATAAGATATAAAACAAAACTTAAGGGAACTAACTAGCTTCAACTTGTTGACGGACCGACTTATTGACAATTCAAAAGTGCCTGTGAATGGCATGAGTTTCGAGTATTAGTTATGCTTGCAAGTTTTAAGGGAAGACTTGTAGATGAAATTTTACGAGATGTGCGTCTCATACAATTTTTAACGCTGCTTAAGTGCTCTATCTACCTTCTGTGTGTCCAGAGATACTGCTTTAAACCTGTACCACTAGTAAAACCAAGTTCAGATCAGTTTTTTTATTTCTTTAAACAATAGTTGTCTGCCCACTACTTTGGCCCACTTAATGTATTGCTTATTAGCTAACCAAATATGTTGGGCGTATACCTAAGTGACTTGTTCACGTAATAAGGCACACACACGTACAGTGTACACGTATTATGCGTATTTCCGGATTGACATGACATTAGGAAAACAGTGAGGTGTCTAAAGCAGCTGGTTGTTAGTATTCTGAACGTGTTGTGAGGTAGAAAACGATAGACAGTCGCATTATAGCCAATCAGACGTAATGAATGGCCTGTTCTTGCATCAATACAGGTATTCCTACGTTCGTATTTTGAATCAAACTGTTCCCCTTCAAGGAAGGAGGTTTTCAGGGAGCGCTTTTGAGAATCGTCTCTAGAGAAAAAACCAACCACAACTTTGCGTTCTTCACCATCAAATTCTTGGATGACAATCTAAAACCGCCTCATCATCATTGGCAGCCTTATTACACCCACTGCGAAGTATAGGCCTTCTCCATTCTCTGACATGCTTACCTGCCTAAAAACTGCCTGCTGCGGCAAATTTAACTGTTTTGACTTTGATTCCACTACACAATCAATTTTTAAAGATGCACGATACCCAATAAAAGGTCAGAAAATACAAAATAATGATCCGAGTCAGGCTCGACTAGTTTAAAAGTGTTAGTACCGCGATAGTCAGAACGTACGGGCGCGCGACACTGCAGCTCTGTGTTGAACAAAACAAAACAAATCGGTGATATCGCTCGGCGATACCTCGATTGCAGTACTCAGAATTCTACCTTTAGGAATCCGTAACCATTACATACATAATCTTACGCCTTTTTCTCGTGGATGGTAAGCAGAAACTGTATACTGTCATCCTTACGTTCTCGTTATGCTTGGCTGAAGCGAAATCATCATTCTTCTGTCCTTATCCTTATTTATTTGGGGTTTTCTTCCATACTTAGATCTCTATCAGTCATCTCAGAATTCACTATATTTCCACCCTAATCACCTTTCACACAATCCTTCCATCTAAAGGTCTATCTCTCTTCCTACTGTAACCTTCATCGATTTATGAGTCTGGAAGCCATCCAGATTCATACTCACATAATCAAAAACCTAAATAAAGTATCGTTTTCGTTCATCAACTCCTTTCTAGCCGGCATTCGTAAAGCCTTCTTCTTTGGGTCAGCATCAATGCTTCTTTTTTTGTCTCTTCATCATTTGATTCAGTGTCTCCATGTCCATATAGCTTCAAGATCATCGTAATATTCAGTATCTATCCTCCGACTACAACTAGCATCCTATTTAGTTTTTTATCCAACCTGTCCATTTGCCGAGGACCTAATCAGCTAGATAGGTCCTTCTCAGAGTCAATCAAAAGGTCGTAGCTACGTCCTTTTAGGCATTTTTTATTATTAATGAAATGATTACTTAAATTATTCATACCGAGAGGTAATATTAGTCTTACTTTCGGTGCTCCAGTAACCTCAGTATTTATAAAATATGCACATACAAAAACAAACGAAAGCGAAAATTAAGAATATACGCAACTTTTTATGACTTCCACTTTTACCTGCTTACGCGTAGACAGTTACAAACTTACTGTTTAGTCAAATGGCATATATTAACATCAATTAGTTTATATTTGATCCTAACTAATTGTAGTCTAAATATAACCCACGAAACATCTGTGAATGTTTTTATTTTAACTCGAATACACTCATCAATTCTGTTGACGTCATACGTATGTATGTATTGGCTAAATAACTTGTAGCGGAAAACCTATGATAAATATGCCTGTTGACATTTAACAAGATTTTACCTAGTTTTAATAAGTTTTAATGAATTAAAATTATGCTGGATATTGTGTTCTATTGTACCTATCCTGTATTGATAGTGCACACCTACTGTTTCCTGTAATCTTTAAACAAGGTAAAATAATGTAAACAGCGGGCAAATACAGAACAGTCCTGATAACTTTTATCCATCTCTCTGCATAGAAAGTCATGTATACCAAATAATAGTAAATACACTACTTACAAATACAATAAATAAGTACCTAATTGGCTTTCAGACTAATGTACTGTCCTTAATCTGTTTGTTTTAGCTGTAAGTCTCCCATGTTATTTAAATAAATAAATAAATAAACAGCATTCTTAATTTACGTTTTCCTGTTGTAGGTAACTACGATATTGGTATAAGCTATATATTATATTGGTATTTATTATTATTTGAAACTAGTATCTCAATCTTCCTTAAAAAATTATAAATCAAAATCCCAAAATACGTCAATACTTTAATCATTATCACTTGACTAGCCTTTCCCAACTATGTTCGGGTTGGCTTCCAGTCTAACCGAATGCAACTGAATACAAGTATTTTAAATGGAACGACTGCCAATCGGACCTCCACATCCTAGTTATTGAGTAAGACGATACCCCTTGTTGAGGACTGGTTGTCAGACTTCCGGGCTTCCGAATATTCTGAATACGACTGTCAAAGATGTACAAATGACAGGCGGAACCAACGGGTTAACGTGCTTTCCGAGGCACGGAGGGATCTCGGCATGTAATGAAATGGATGGTCACCCATCCACGGATAGACCTCGGCAAGCGTTACTTTACCTTGGAGATCGACCCGAGCGGCTGTTATTATTGAGCCGCGAGCCCCTCTCATTAGGCCCATTGACCATTTGAAAAAAATAATAAAACATTAATATTACATTCTTGGTTTCATATCACATAAGCCCATCAGCTACGTCACTAGTAATCTCCGTGTGTTGTACGGGTTGTACCACGCTGTGTCATCCACGTTTTTCGGGTAAAACCGCGCAGAACATTTAGAGGGGCGTACTTTCCTGGTATTTCTGTCAATTGTGGGTAGAAAGGTACGCTTATCATGATATCATGTGCATTCTTGTGTAGGAACATGACAACAGATAAATAATTATCTAGCCATGACTGCATTGTGTTGTTTATATTGGCTGCTAGCTGACCTGACAGACGTTGTCCTGTTCAAATTTCAATAGTTTATTATAATAATCCCATAAAAAAAGACGTCCAGTTTTTCCGAATTTTAAAATGTTCCTGGCAACTTTTCCAATTCTTTTTTCCATAAAAACCTAATTCTTCGGAATGTTGTGAATATTTTAAAACGAAAAAATTTAGATATATCGGTCCAGCGGTTCTCACGTGAATTTCAAAAATTCTCAATTCTGTCACCAACGAACATTACCTATTTCATTTTTATTTGTATAGAACTTAGTCTTTATTTTTAATTAACTACAAATATACATAAACTATAAAACTATTAAAATTAAAATATAATAACCTAAACTAACTAAAACTGTTTACAAATTAAAATATGGCGTCGAAAAATGCCTCTGCATCGCTGTCGACTGGTAAAGTACCCAAGAGACTGGCGGCAAAATTTATATATAGATAAATTATGTACTAAATACAATATATACAACTTTAATAGCAAAGTGTCGTGATCACAGTTTCAACAGTTGATGTAACTTATAAAATTGTGGGTATAGTGCATCTTTAAAAACTAATTGTGTAGTGGCATCAAAGTCAAAACAGTTAAATTTACGCAGTCGCCACTCCAGAACCTTTCGGCCATCTGTTCTGCTAGCAATGTGCCATGCCCACTGCGACTTAACTTAAACTTAATCGGTCTTTATACAAAACAAGGTTTTTCTTTAGAAATGGTTTAAACCACCGAGTCTGTTTTTGAAATAGGAACCTAACAGATATTGAAATACGGTTCCTTTTACAAAACTTACCTACATCTTAGTCCTGTCTTAAGTTGACAATTTTGTATTGAGAACTTTACTAAAGTCGGGATAAAGTTCGAAATACAAAAACTGGATTGAAGGTTTAGGCTCGGGCTAAAGTTAGATTGTGTTTTGTAATAAGACGGAATATGATTATTCCTGTTTCTGCCACCAAGCAGCCTACAGTCGACCGTTCACTGCTAGGTAGGATGTGCACGGAGAGGTTTGTCAATTGTTATCTGCGCGGTTCATTATTTGTTTGGCAGTCACGCTGTAGGCATGGGCAAAAAATATCGATACTTATAGCAAAATACCGATATTTTTCCATACAATTATCGATATAATAATATGAATTGTTGTGTGCCCTATGGCCTGCGCTAAATAAATCGCATGCTTAATATACCTAATACTGAATAAAGTTAGGATATCTGCATTTTTTTTGCACAGATAAAGAATAGAATTGATTTTTTTTTTGCTAATGTGGTAATACACAATAGTTGTTATGACATAATCAAAGCTCAGCCATATTTTACCATTGCAAACATTTACATTATTTAGCACTTATATTTAGATTATATTATTATTATTACAATTATCATTCATCATTCTCATTATAATTAGCATTCAATTAATTCAATTTTATTAATGGTTTTTGAAAAAGTAGGTAATACTAATAACATTACTTATTTTTATTGAACTGTTCATTACATATTTTATATTGGCTAAAAAGCCGACTAGAAAACGAAAGCCAATATTCTATTAGATATGAAATAATAATCTTAGTCCATACGCGACCGTGACCACTAAGTATTATCTATCTACTAAATAGATGGGCCGCCGCGTGCCGCCGCCGGATTGTTTTCCAACCAATAAATATACAATAAGTTAGGTCAATGATAAGCCGTTTCGTACATAATATTATTGTTTTTCTCCTAACTCCTGAATGATAAACGGAGAAGAGGTATTTCCGATTTTGTTTTGTTTTCCAAAAGTGGCGAATTCTTATCTTTATTTTGAACCCTGGTGAGATGGGTGATACCTACTCATAATAATAAAGTATTTTATTACGTGAGATTACGTTGTTTCGTGGAATCTCTGAATGTTAGACGATTAAGAAAATAAGTAAGTACCTACCTAGTATTAAAGTACTTATTTGCAATTTTTGGTTGCATTATTTGTAGATAATCTAATTATATTTTCCGTGCCTCGGAAAGATTTCTTGAAAAAGGTCAAAAGTGATGGAACTCAAAACATAATTAAATATACATTAATGCAACAAAAAAATCTTCAAGCACACCTCTTGAATGACTTTAAAAGTAGGTAGTTTATCCTTTCATCAACAATTATAATTAAAAATATGCCATAAAATGTAAAATGCCAAACTGCATGCAGTAATGGATTACATTTTTTAGTCCAATCAATAGATTTTTTGTAAATTAATAAAGAATTACTTTATATTTTGCAATAAATTACCAGCTTTGTGTCATCGCGCATCTCTTTCTTTTCTATGCAGTCTGAAAGTGATCGCGCTTTAACTGTTGTCAGCCCCTTAAGCCGTTGGTCACAGCTGTCATTCGTGGATCTTTGACAGACGTCACGGGTCGTCAGAAGCCCGAAAATCTGACAACCAGTCTTACCAAGGGGTATCGTATACCCAGTGACTGGGTTGTGAAGGTCAGATAAGAAAGAAAGAAAAAGAAAGAAAGAATAACGTTTATTTGGACACAGTTCGTGAAACACAGAATACAAATAACAAAATAAAAAGTGAAAATAACGGTTTAACAACAATAGTGTGTGTCTCACGGCTGCGCCAAAAAGGATCATTTCAGCATTAATGCCAGACACATGCTGTCTGATGCTAAGCAGTTGCTCCATGTAAAATACTGGTATTATCAGCTGCATCCGGTTAGACTGGAAGCCGATAATGATAATGATGTAGGTACCTATATTTAATATTCTAGTATATGACGTCACAAAACCAATTTCTTTTCTTCTCGTTCTCACACACTGTTGTCTACATTTCTTTTTCATTTCTCCTTTCGCAGGTCTGCTGGAAGAAATTTCTTAAGAAATAAGCAGTGCCTTTGTACTCAATACTAATAATGTCGTACCTGTATCTGTTTTACTGTGTGTACATAAATAATACAATAAATAAATATTAACATAATATAACATCACGCCCGAAATCCTCGAAGGGTTGGGCAGAGTACCTACAGTACACCCTCATTTCCCCAGTATTGTTAAAGTCTTATGTATAATAGGGGGCGAGCCTATTGCCATCAAAACCAGGCACAAGACGACGATTAGGAATGCGACTAATTTATCAATGAAACAAATTTAAAAAATTACCTACCTCTGTGGATATTTAAATTTTAGATTTAGACACTTTAAAATAAATGCTCTATTTAATTCAGTTTATAGCTTTGAATAGAAGTTTAATATCACTTTAATTAATTATTTTTAAATTACAGTAGGCATTCCCTATGCAACTAAACGGCACTGCTTAAATATGCTTGCACTGCTTATTTTATTTTTTTAGGGTGAAATCACAAATCAAATCATCAAATAATTTCTCCCGCTCTGGGCGGAGCGGGAGGGCGTGTCAGACTCTCACAGACTAAAACCCACCCGTGTTCCTTCAGTTGCCTGTGCTAAGGGCCACGGTAACCCTTTCGGACCTTCCCGCAACCCTGGCAGGCATCGGCTCTAGCGAACCCCGTCATTGTTGCTGACATCTCTGAGGCGCGCGTGGATCGACCCAGGCCTGGTCCTAATCGGACGGCGAGCTACCCATTGCTCGCCGTCCGCAAGCCCGCGCCTACAGTGGCCGGGAATCGGCCTGGGATTCCCGAGGCCCCGGGCGTCTCCTGCGGCGACTAGGGTCGCAAGGGCGTGAATTTTGCCTCTCCCTCACGCGTTCCGCCTCCTCCTTCGCGAGCATTACTGCTTGTCGAACAGGAACCTCCCGAAGCAACCGTGTCCGGTGAGGACCCGCGTCAGGCGGAAGGTGAGGACGCCGTGGCGCCTCTCTAGCCAGTTCTCAAAGAGGGGACTTCGCCAAAATTTTGGCGTGCCTATGATTCTAGACCCCTAGCGTAGACACTTTTCGTCGGTTATAGCAGTGGACGGTCGACTATAGGCTGCTTGGTGGCAGAAACTAGTATGCTGTAACCCACCGATCCAGCGCGAAGAAGGGCCAAACTTAAGTGGTAGTGGGCAGGGCATATTGCTCGTAAAACTGATGGCCGATGAGGCCGAAAGTTTCTGGAGTGGCGACCGCGTACAGGAAGACGTAGCGTTGGAAGGCCTCCCACAGGGTGGACTGTTGACCTGGTGAACGCCGTAAGAATCCGCTGGATGCGAGAAGCACAGAACCGATCGAAGTGGTGGTGCATGGGGGAGGCCTATGTCCAGCAGGGAACATCTTACGGCTGAAATGATGATGACCATGATGATGATGATGATGACGACTTTCCCGGACGAGCTCCTTCCTTTGTAGGACTGACCCAGTAAGTCTGGAAATACATTTGAAAATGCACATCGATAGCATTATGACCTCTCGGTAGAACTAATAACGGATAGTTATCAGTTTTAGTAGCATAGGTCAAGGTTTTAGAAACGCAAGACGAAGTATTAATGTTACTGCCTGTTAGGAATTTAATCTATTGAGGACATATTAATTAATGTTAGTTATGGAAGCGCAGCATAATCAGCCTATAATGTCCCCATTGCTGGGACATAGGCCTCCTTGCGGTGATATGGAATGGGCCCTAATCGACCACTAGGGCCCAGTGCGGGTTGGTAGATGTCACATGTCTTCTAATTTTTGGTTCTAGGACATGCCGGTTTCCTCGCGATGTTTTTCTTCACTGTTTTGAGAGCAATGGTGATGAAATAATTAACACAAATTAAGCGCCTGTCTGGGTTCGAACCTACAACCTGCGATTCGTAAGTCGCGGCCGTTACCACTGGACCACCACTGCTCAAGTGTGCTCCTCATGGAGGCGCAGGCGGGCTGAAAAATAGTAGGACTAAGTCTTTTTGGGGCCTACCAATAATGATAACCTAAAGGCCTACCATTAAATGTCTAAAAATTACAAAAAAAAATACATGAAAGTTGTTCAAGTAAATGGTGAGCCTAGCACGAACGCGCTGAGTAAACGTTACGTAAATTCGGACAATTGAAAATTCTCGTTTCGCACACAGTATTTACTTAGTTTTAAAACTTTCTATGGGTTATATTTATTGTGCTTGTCGTAATTTCCACCTAAATGCTTTACGATAGTTGTATTTTCGATTCAAAACTCGTTTAAATTGTCGTTATGTTTACGTCGCGCGTTCGTGCTAGGGGCTCCGAACTTTTATAGCAATCGGAAATAGGGAGTTTTCAATTAAGTCGTCCATAAAGTCGGCAGTGAATTGAAAAAAACAAAAAAAAAAACCATTTAATTGTCTATTAATTTGCATTCAATCAATCACAACGGTTCAAAGATAGATTCTTGTTGATCTCAGTTCTTTTGTTTCCATAAGCAAGTTACAGGAGAATGATTCTACCCATTCCTTGAATAATTGACTCAATACAACACCCCTAATCATCATCACCATCATCATCATTTCAGCCGAAAGACGTCCACTGCTGGACATAGGCCTCCCCCAAGCACCTCCACTTCGACCGCTTTAGTGCTTCCGCATCCAACGGGTTCCTGCGGCCTTGACAAGATCGTCTGTCTACCTTGTGGACACCCCTAATGCAATGGGTTAATTCTTGCCCGGAATTTTGATTTTATCAGGCTTTCATCTTTTCGGCTCTCGTAACGGCACGAACATTGGGATAATAGCTCAAGCCGTGCCAGATTAGTCAATGATCGAGATGGTAGCAAGGCTGACAGTCCAGGGTGCGCCCCACGTTCTAAATTTAAGGACGTGCGATTCAGTAACGCGTTTCGTTAACGAGCGACTGCATCGCTACTTTTAGCAGGTCGTCGCATATGCAAGCAATTCCGTAGCGATAGAATCGCATAGTAACGATTCAGCATCGCTACTGCATCGAAGCAAACGCGCGACTGTATTAAATCAGCATCGCTACTAACGTGCGACTGTTTTGGGCGACATCGGGTAAACGAAGAGTCGTGGGTGCCGCTGCTTTGAAGACACAGACAGACAGATGTAACCACTAACCACTACAACGTACTACTGTATCGATACTGCATCACGTCTGTAGGACTTCTGCATCGCGATTGTATCGATACAGAAACCCGGCTGTATCGATGCTGTAGCGTGATATTAGCGATGCAGAATCGTAGTTACGTGGTCGTAGGTTAGGCCGTGGGTGACCCCCCTAAATGGATCGCCACTCGTGGAGGCTATTTTAATGACGATATAACATCACGCCTATGATCCCAGAAGGGTTATGCAGAGGTGTACCTATAGTACACACTCATTTAGCCGGTTATGTTAAAGTTTCATATAATAGGGGGCGAGCGTATTGCCATCAACCCGGCACAAATACAGACTTCGAGCTGCTATTAATAAATTCCTCATTCCACCGGCCCCCTTCTTCCATCGGCCATCTAGACACACTGCAAGTTACCATCCTTACCTTGTTGCTATTCCACCAATTCGCACTAAACGTTTCCAAATGTCTTTTGTTATGCGCACAGCAAAAGACTGGAACTCTCTACCTGCGTCTGTGTTTCCGAACGCATACAACCCTAATCTCTTCAAATTGAGAGTGAACAGGCTTCTTCTGGGTAAGCTCACTCCATCGTCGACTCTGTCTCTGTCACCACTGACCTAGACTAGAGTCAAGAGCAAACACATCTTAATTTAAAAAATAAATAAAATACCAAATAACACTTTTCCCGGCCTGGAAATCGAACCCAGAACCTCAAGCTCAGCGGTAGCAGTTGCAACCACTAGACCAACAAAGCAGCATGCATCTCATGAAACATGCAATCAGAAATTATCTAGCAAGCTGCTTATTCACAGTTTCGAAATCACAGCGATAATGTGAAAACAGATTATAGCTATACCATAGATTATTATACACTTTCATTCATAGAGATATCAAGTGTCAATCATAGTGCTATAGAAGCTTGATAGTCTATGCACGCACCATAAATATAGTAAGTCTATGACACGTACAAGTTTCACTGGGTCTATATCCGTTCTTGTTACTTTATGGTGCATTTACTTTCGACTGTGTTCATTAGAGTCCAATGAAAACTTCCCAACTACGTTGGCTTCGAGTCTAACCGGAGTCAGCAGGATATCAGTATTTACATCGAGCTACTGCCTATCTGACATCCACAACCCAGTCACTGGGAAACACGATAAACCCTTGGTGAGACTGGTTGTCAGACTTTTGGGATTCAGACTACCCACCCGTAAGAACGGCCAAAGATCTACGAATGACAGCGTGTTAACCTGCTTTCAATCAATCAATCAGTTTATTTGTGAAACATAGGTGTTTACATAAATAGGTGTGATATGCTTTGTCATATAAGACATACACATTTATAAGTGACACATTAGGTGTCATTACATTATGTGACTTAGAAAAAACGAGGCTCAGTCCAGTGCTATGCCAATTGAATGGGCAAAAGACGACGGTCCATCTGGTGTTAGGTGGTCTCCGCCACTTATGGTTATCTGCCATACCAGAAGTATCGCAGAAGCGCCGCACTCCCAGAGACAAAACTGAAACGTATCATGTGCGTTTGTGCATGTTATTACACCGGGCACCAGCCGCATGGTTTGATCGATCTGGTTAAGCTTCGCTTGCCGCAGTTGGTTCGTGGATGGGTGACCATCTTTACAGCCCACTTCCTCTCACCGAGAGGAGGCCTGTGTCCCTGCAGTAGGTACATTATAGGCTGATTATGTATGTATAAAGGTGCCTTTAGATGCGAACGTAAACGAAAGTGCAAGACCCCAGGTAGCACTTCAAACTGTTCAAAGCATCCATTTTGGGCAAGAACTGTACCAAGTAATAAACAATTGAGTTCGGTCCCATAACGGACGCACCAAAAGAAACGTTCCCACAATTAAAACTTCAAAAAAAGAATAGAAATTCGAATTTGCAACGCGTCACCCAATCTGTGGCCGCCAATTTTGGCGCTGTACACTTTCGACGCACGTGATTGGCTTCACAAACTAACTCTGACCCGTAATTGGTCAGAGAGTAATGGCGGACGACAATCGTTGGCTTTCTCTAATTGTCTATGACTTTGACTTTCGCTGGCTACGCTAGTAGTATTTTTTTTTTGTTTTCTAACCAGTTAGACAAAATTGTCAAGAAGTGACCTAGTTTGTGGTTTCAAACTGAGTTTTAAGCACACAGCCTTGGCGGTCGCAAGTACGAATGCTGATCGTCCTAGGTTTCGATTCTCAGGTCAAGCAGTGTTACTAGATATTTCCATCAGGAATTGTTCAGACGCAGCCCGAAATCTGGAGGCTGCCTTAATGGCAATCGGCACGTCCCCTTTTATATGAGACCTGAATATAACCTGCTAAATCCAGTACCAGTACTATTAGGTACCCACACCTCTGCTTCCCTCTTCGGGGGATGAAAGCGTGATGTTATGTTGAACAGTCGTGACATAAGACCGCTAAGCAATATGCATTATCTGATGAATAATGTGCTAACATTAAATGTTCTGTCGAGTAGGTCGTGAATTGCATTCCAAATCATCTGCATGACATTTCAATACATAGATTTTAGATCAAAGTTTCGTTTTCAAATCATTTTATTACTGACTAGCTTCAACCAGCGGCTTCGCCCGTGTTAAATAGTATAACCGGGATAAATAGTATTCTATCACCCAAATCCATTCTGCCGTTAAAGCGTGAAAAGGTAACCGGACAGATAATAAATGCCTAACTTAAAATGAAAAAAAAAAACATTTTAATATTAGGTATCATCACTATTTGTAATACTCTAGCGCCCCGCCATTAAACACGTATTACCTCCAAGTTATTTTATAACTTCAAATTGCAATAACTTATATGCGGGTGGACCGATTTATATGAAATAAATAATACCTCAAGATACGGGTTCTGACTACCTATATTTCCAATGTCTTAAATCTTCCAATAACATGTGAATTTTAAAATCATCATCCCCTATTTCGTCCCCTTTGGAGAAGAATATACAAAAACGCTGAAACAGATAACTAGTTATTTCGTACCAAAAGCATAAATTTAAGTTTTCATATCCCTAACTTAAGAAATGCTTAGATAAGTTTTCCGTTTTGAGACAAAAAGTGTGTTATAGGTAAAATTGGCTATATGGGTTATAGGTAAAATTTGGCAAGGAGAAATATGGCATCCTGGGGAGGCCCCATGCCTTGCCAAAATTTATCGAAATCCGTTCAGTGGTCTAGGCGTGTAAAGGCAACATTCAGACTGCCAGAGTTACTTTGTAATTTATAGTATTAGTATTGAGTATAGGCCTGTGTTGTCCTACTTCAAACTTGTTTTTTCAGGGCAAAGGCCTCCCTTCCCTTTTTTCACTTTTCCCAATCTAATTCTTTAAGGAGTTCAGCTCAATCCGCCCTCTCTTTCTGGGCCTCCCGCGTAGTCGTATCCTGCTAATAATCTCATCATAAATTTCAAATTTTGCTTCGGTCTTTTTTTGTTTTACTTCAATATCTCTTGTTCTTGTCTCTTGTTGGCACGAGTTATAAGATATCTCGTGCCGTGGCTTAAATACTAGCCAGTCCACAAGGTTTTGAAGCTAGGTTGACTGCCCCAGACGCGTTGGAGACCAATGTCTTAATAATAAAACACCGTTGGTTCCAAAACCTTCTGGAGTAGCGACCTGGTACTGAAAGGCGCACCCTATAAGAAAGTAGACCGACGCGACGCGTTGGTGAAGGTTGTCGGAATCAGCTGAATGCGAGACGCGCAGGACCGCGATGTTTACGGGCGTCCTACGTCCAGCTGTGGGCATAATTCGGCTATTATTTATTCTTCTTTCTTTGTCCAGGCGGTTTTTCTTTGCAATGCGCTCCCTCTGAAAATCAGGAGAGCAACCGCAGTCGGTTATCTTTTAAAGTGAAGGCACGTGAACATATCCGTCAGAAGTTGGCTGAAACATCCCAGCGTTGAGTTGCTGGATTCGTTTTCTCCTCTACCGATCGTTATTTCTCCTGAGCAAGGTTTATTTTGTTTATATGTATGTATCTATATATTAGTATTTATTCTTGTATTTTATAGTTATTTCCGAGCTATCTATCCCGTATGTTGCACCTGCCATGGTATATCTCTGCATCACTCTAAGGTTGACTGGTAGAAAATGCCTCAGGCATCAAGTCCGCCTTTGTACAGTATTATTTTTTACTTGTGCATAAAGTTTTAATATTTTTTTTTTTTTTAACTGTCCCACAATTGAGGAATTTCTCCTGTATCGTGGGTGCGTTTACAAACATTTAAACTCACATACACAAACAGCCAGACCCGGAACAACTACTTGCAGGTCATACAAATATTTGTTCCGTGCGGGGATCGAACCCGCGACACGTAACGCAGCAGGCAATCGCTTGACCACTGCGCCAACCATGTCGTCGAATAATAAATAAATAAATAAATGATGATGATATGAAGATATTGCCTAACATCATTCACTTACCCTTATCCCAATTTAATTAGGGCCAGCGCAGCATGTCTTCTATCATACTTCTCTATCAGTCGTCAGCCAATTTCTAGCCATATCATCTTTCACACCGTTCATTCATCGTTTCTTTGGTCTTTCTAATATGATGATATTGCACACATAACTATTATTCTTGCCTTAATCCAGCCTACAAGACTATGAAAAAATAAAGTCTCGAACCTCGTCAAAATTCAAAGGCAAAACCACGGAGACAGCTAGTCAACGCCTAAGATTATAAATCATTTACTTGTCAAGATAAGTAATAAAGGTACAATACACAATACCCGCCTCAGGTCAATGCCTGCGCATCATAACATAATCTAGGTTATTAAGACCTTGCCTAAGAAATAAGTGCTAATAACTAAGGGGGTCAAAACTCTGAATGCGTTGCTAAATTGCGTGCGAGCATTATAATCAACATCAATATCGTCATCGACCTGTTTAATGGTGATTCTAACAATCAGTGAACCCAATTATTTTTGGATATTTTTAAAGAAGATATATTGTAAGTTTAATTGCACGTGACCAAACAAACTATTTAAATAAAAGAAAAACAAGAGACTTCCAAAAAACAAACTACAATAGTGAAAAATTACTTTAATTTCGGAAGTCGCTGTCTTTGGATCTGTATTTTAGTTTTTGCCACCGACTTCCGAAATTGAAGTTATTTTTAACGTTTTTGTTTTTTTTTTGAAAAAATGTTTTTTATTTTTCACTTTTTAGTTATGGTATACCTACCCCCACACCAATTCGAAAACGATCGTCTTACACGTCCACGTCCGGTTGAAGCCGGTTTATTTTTATTTAAAAATAGGTCAGTACCTACCTATTGCAATTACAAAAAAAATAATCGATTCAGTAGTCAATTCAGTCAGTCAGTTTTTGACGGCACGATTGGCGCAGTGTTTAAGCGATTGACTGCTGCTAGCGTGTCGCGGGTTCGATTCCCGCACGGAACAAATATTTGTATGACCTGCAAGTAGTTGTTCCGGGTCTGGCTGTTTGTGTATGTGAGTTTAAATGTTTGTAAACGCACCCACGATACAGGCGAAATTCCTAGTGTGGGGCAATTAAAAAAAAAAGAGAAAGAATTATGAGCTAACTACGTTCAGGGCTTGGGTTTACGCTGTTACACCTTGTATAAGGACTATCCCAAGTTTACCCACGAGCATGGTTAGACTTAAATACAGGATGGCAGGGATAATACACGCAACCTGTCACCATGTATACGATAAAAAAAAAAACGATCATGTCTAGGCTAACCTCTGCGTCGAAATGTTCCGTTGGTTTTTTATATCTCTTTATTTATTTTATAGGTTTGATCAGACATGATCTCAGATCATATAAACACATATGATCTGCGGACATGATCATGCCACCCTCATAGGCCTCACAGAGATTGACTTATCTACGCTTAATGGCTAACTTAACTTAATTAAAAATTTAATTGGCCTCATCTGACAGACGAAGGGTCAGAATCAAGTTACATATTATGCCTGTTTCCCGCAGATTCACATAATATTCGAGCATCCGGGACTTCGTTCCGGGCACATTCGGCAAACACATGGTAAACATCCTCAACCACATCACACTCAGCACAATTTGGTGAGTTGGATTTACCCATCAGGAACGCAAAGTTGTTTAGCGGTATATGCCCGGACCGAAGTCTTAGGGCTGTCACAACATCTGTTCTAGACAAACCAGACTCTGCAAACCACGGTGAACGCGTAAGGCCAGGCTGTATGGTCTTATACCAGATGCCTTTAGATAATGACCTCTCATCAAAATGCTCCCTCCAAATCTCGGTGCACTTTTCCCTAACTAAGTATAAGCAATCAGAGACAGCAGCAGGTGCAGGTGCATGGTATTCCATTACAACTGGCTTCTCTGACCAGATGATGGGCTTCTTCTTTTCCTGTTATTCCCACATGTGAAGGCACCCATTGAATTTTAACTATTCTATTTCTAATCCCAATTTTGCGGAGCGATTCCAAAAGGTTATAAGCTATCGGTGTGCCTCGAAAATTCGAGGGGCTTCGAGCCAGATGTTGAATAGTACTCTTGGAATCTGTCAAAATAACATATTTCCCGTCTATAAAGGAATCAATGTAAGAAATTGCGTTCCGTTGGTTATCAGCAAAAAAATCTGCTGCTCCATAGCAGTTTTTTTTTGATTAAATGATAAATGACTTTATTTCTGTAAGTAGGTTTTTACAAACACTTTTACACGTCAATCATATTTTTTTTTAAACTAGATGAGGTCGGCGTTTCCTATCTGACTACTCTGAGAAGAAAGGCCGAAACAAACTCAGAGGTCACAGTCTCTTTTAAAGTCCAGACAGAATCTTGGTCAGATCATGTGAAGGCTATGTAGATCGGTGTCTGAAATGGTCTTTTGAGGAAAGAACCACACAGATTGAGTGGACCTGTCCAGTCAGTGCACGCAATTGTCAGCAATCGTGCAGCTCAACTCAGAACTTAAGGAGCTCAACGATTCGACGAACAATACCAAAGAAAGGACATTTGAGTAGGCGTAGGATTACCCACATACTAAAGTTACGCTATATTTAGAATCATGTGACGAATTCATGGTTACAGTTTCCCCTGCATCCTGTTTACCCTACGTCTGGCGCACCCTGGACACTCAGCCTCGCTTGGTGAGTGGCTAATATTTGTACCATGACATCAGCTACTTTCATACACCTAGTTAGTGCCGATATGAGAACAAAAGAAACATTTTTGTTGCTATCAATTTTTTTTTTCAGACCAGCCTTCGTCTCAAGTCGCTTTGAGGTTAAATCCCAAAGGCATTTCAAACACCGTTCTATTTCTGTCGATTGGCAAACTGATGAAGTTTTAAATACGTTTACCGCTAAATGTTGGTAGTGATTTGTGGTGCAAGCGGACCTAAGTCTGTAGCGGTATCTTGTAACAAGGTTGTGGAAGTCAGTAGCTTTATGTAAAATACTGGTATTGTTGCTACATTGGAAGACGACCCCAACAAAGACAGAAGAAGATGATGGCTGTGAAACAGAACCAGAATCTTGCGGCTAAAATGTGCCAGAACATTATTCGAAAGCGCTTTAAGCTTAAAACTCGAAAACCTACAATTTAATACCTTTGTGCGGAGTACTAAGGTTGCTCGGTGAGTCATAGGTAAAGTATGTACAGTGTAGGTCTCAGGTCGAGGATGACGTCAGAGTCGCTGGACGGCTTTAGAGGACAATCTCATTGTTTGTTGACTTTAAGCTTACAGCTTGTGATGTTAGTACTTTGTAGTAGATCAGGGGCCCTATAATTATCACTTGTGCGGCAGGCGATGTGCAGGGCAGGCCAAGGAGATAAGTAATTTATTTATTTACCAGCTTCGTCCGCGTGAACGCCGGAATATATCCCTCGGGACCGTACCTACTATCGGGATTAAAAGTACCCTATGTGTTAATCTAGGTTATAAATTACTATCTGTGAGCTAAATATCATCACCATCATAGGAATTAAGAACAATAAGAATTAAGAATTGTTTATTTGGATAACATTAATAATAATAATTGTTTATTGGTCAAGAAGGTACAGATGGTGCGAAAAAGAACTTGAAACTAGTAACAGCAAGATAGTTTACAAGTTTATGAACTATATTATATGATAGAACAAATTTATGAAGTACATGGTACATCTGTTGACAATATATGTTTCCCTGTCTCTTAAACTAGGGTATACCTGTATCTTAAGAGACAGTTATTCATTGCAGTTTAAGTGAAGCCCTGACTCCAGATGTATATAAAGTCCCCGTCACGAGAAGCTATAAATTTTGTAAATAAAGAACTTCTACTGAATTACGTAGCGACAATTAAAATCAACAACAAATAATCCCAAATTCAATCAACTCAAAGTGACATACGTGTACTAAGAAACTAACGAGCAATTTCACTTGGTCGGGTTATAGTTGAGCGATATAAAGCGCTGTCGTCTAATGTTTTGTGGTACTGGAACGCGACTGACTCATGGAACGTAAACATTTGGGCCGCGCCATTTTGAAGTAAGTTCACGCTGACGCTGTCAATGCTGTCATTCGAGTTTCGAATGTGTCTCAGTTTGTTTGTGTTGTTTTCGCGGATTAGGTTATATTGTTTGTTAATGTTGTCTTTTTTTTAACTGTTTTTTTTTTTGTATTTGATACCAAGGTTGCAAACCTCTGAATGTTTGTTTACAAAATTTATAGCTTCTCGTGACGGGAACTATATGTATATAATATCTGTACTACAGGAGTCAGTTTCTTCTTTCTAAATACATGGTGCATATAGTATGCAAAAATCATCATATTATAATATTATTTTCTCTTTTACTCTTACATACGGTGTCTACATCTCTAAATCTATACTACTATCCTATCGCAGGTATGCTGGAAGAGATTTCATTAGAAATAAGCATCATCTTTGTACCTATTTTTCTTGGGCCGTACTATGACGTGTTAATTCCATCATTGTTCCAGCGTGAAAAAGAGATGGAGCTATACATGACCGATAGCACTATCTCTTTTTCGCAACGGAATCATGATGGTGTTAAGAGCGTTTATACCTTATGAGTGGCAACGTCGCAATTTAGTGTCATATTTCGTGGTTTTCAATTTTTATCATTTAATCGGAGCTTTATTTTAAAAATCTGTTTAATTAACTTTTTAGAATTATGTGAAAACTGTGTAAAAGGTAAGAAATCGTAGCGTTTACAGTTCTATTTATATGCAAATAATACATTGGAAACTTGCAGGGCGTTATTTTCATTGTAAAATAACTGTAAACATTACGGTTACTTACTTTTTTTAAACACTTTCACGTAATTCTAAAAAGTTAATTAAACAGATTTTTATAATACTTATAGCTCCGATTAAATGATAAAAATTTAAAACCACGAAATATGACACTAAATTGCGACGTTGCCACTCATAAGGTATAAACGCTCTTAACACGTCATGGACAGCCGCTTCTTTTCTTCTTGTCTGATTATTTAAGTGTGTACACACGGCTACACATCAAGCTATATACACCTCTCATTGTAAGGAAATCCTATACAATGCGAGATCAGCTTATACTGGAAATTTATAGCTTGATCTGTAGCCGTGGTGGGTACATAAATGGTTAGTAAATAAATTTCATGCAAATACGTTTTGTCGCTTTTGCGCCAATCCAAAAATCGTCGTTACAATTTTATTATATGTTTACAGATAGATAGATCGTTAATAATAATTGAAGGAGCACATGGTACGTACATGAAAATGCTGATATCTTTAATCTTATGAATGTATATTGAATTATTTATAGGTACTTATTGTTTATTTTTTGCATTGTTCGCACATAAAGAAACAACAAGAATAGTGTACCTACCCAGGATTTTGTATAGTATCCTGATTTAAAAAAGAGTGTCCTTGGAGTTTAGTTTCTTGCCCGTTCTTCTCCATAGAGATCTACGTTTCGTAATGGGCAACTAGCTCCAACTTTCTGGCTGACTGACCGACTCTTTGACAATTCAAGAGTGCCTGTAAATGGTTTAATTGAAACAAAATGCTTTGAGTTTGAGTTTGAATACCTGTCACTTTTTGTCCAATATTGCCCTCCTACAATTTATTATAAAGTATTGGCAAGCTTACCGGGCACAAATTCAGACTCTTTGCCCAACCTTTTTTTTTGTGGTAAATCATCAAGTAGGTATCTTCTCCCGCTCTGGGTGGAGCGGGAGGACGTGTCAGACTCTTACTCACAAAAATCTACCCGTGTCCCTTCAGTTGCCTGTGCCAGGGGCCACGGTAACCCTTTCGGACTTTCCCGCTACCCTGGCAGGCATCGGCCCTAGCGGACCCCGTCGTTGGTGCTGACATTTCTTTGAGGCGCGCGTGGAACACAACGCGGCAACCAGGGCCTTGCCCTTATCGGGGCGTGAGGGCGCGATTTTTGCCTCTCCCTCACGTCTTCCGCTTTCTCCTTCGCGAGCATTACTGCTTCGTAGGAGGTAACGGCTTCCCAAGCCCTCTCGCTCCGAACCATGGCCTGGGTCAGGACTGGACGCGAGAGATCGTCACCGCCAATCGCCTCCACGAGGACACGGCGGTGCTCCGCCCAAGCCGAGCAGTCCTCCACCGTATGCTGCACCGTGTCCTCAATAACACTTTGCCCGACCTGGGAATCGAACCCAAGACCTCATGGTAAACAGTAGCGCTTGTGACAACTAGACCAACGAAACAGTGTTTATCCTATTTTCGATATAAATAAACTTTTTTGCACAACCGTAGCCAAAATTCCAGTTAATTTCTTACGTTATGATGAACTAAGCTAAACATGTTGTTGCTTAGCGAGTTAATCTACAAAGAGAGATGTAATTTGACCTCCGAACTCTTGACGAACGTAAGTTGCTCTTTGGAGGTAATGTAGGTTCGCTTATTACGTCCGAGATTAGAAGTAAAAGTGCACTAAAATGGCGTCTAGGCTGATCATTATCTTGCTGATTGCTGATGTTTATCTTGTTATGGGCATGTGATGAGGAGGGGATGACATGCATATAACCAAGAGGGTGTCATTTTGGTGAGGGATGGTGACGAAAAAGGATACCAAAGAACAGATCATGGACGAATTGTTAAAGTTGAATGATAATGGGATAACTGCCAGGGGAGAATGGAGGAGAAAAACATATTGCGCTAACCCCAGGTTACATGACGCACTTATAACAAATATAAACATTACATAACGCCGATTCTCCGAAAGCTTAGGCAGTACTTCGAACTGGCGTGGCGTACGCACGGCTACAGAGCAAGCCATAAATTTCCACTATAAGCTGATTTCGCATTGTATAGGATTTCCTTACAATGAGAGGTCAGTGTAAACTGAAAATTTATAGCTTGATGTGTAGCCGTGTGTAGGTACCACTCGACTCGCAATACTTTTCGAAATAGCGTGCGTCGAAGCAACGTTTAACATTTGAATCTTCATATTTATTTAGTACAAAGGCGGACTTAATGCCTGAGGCATTTTCTACCAGTCAACCTTAGGGTGATGCAGAGATATACCATGGCAGGTGCAACATACGGGATAGATAGCTCGGAAATGACTATAAAATACTAGAATAAATACTAATATATAGATACATACATATAAACAAAATAAACCTTGGTCAGGAGAAATAACGATCGGTAGAGGAGAAAACAAACTTAGCAACTCAGCGCTGGGATGTTTCAGCCAACTTCTGACGGATATGTTCACGTGCCTTCACTTTAAAAGATAACCGACTGGTTGCTGTCCTGATTTTCAGAGGGAGCGCATTCCAAAGAAAAACCGCCTGGACAAAGAAAGAAGAATGAATGAAACCAGAACGGTGAGAAGGACATCGTAGAAGACGATTGTTGGTGCAACGAACGATTTTTACTATGGGCAGTGCATAAAATTAAATATTGAATTTGGGAAGTCAGGTAAGGAGTAGTGGGCTTGTCCAGAATAGAGAACAACGTAGACAGAGCCCTCAACTCTCTGCGCTGACGAATGGGTAACCATTTTAAAAGCAGTCAGTGTGCAGATACATGGTCATACTTACGAAGATTGAAAACGAATCGAATGCAGTTATTGAGAAGGCGGTCATATCACTCCCGTACCGTATAGTACACGGACAATTCGCCAGTTATGTTGTAAAAGGGGGCGAGCCTGTTGCCACCAACCGGGCACAAATTTAGACTCCGGGCTGCCGCCACTGAGAAATTCCTGATAGAAAAACCCAATAAAACTTTGCCCGACCTGGGAATCGAAACCAGGACCTCATGCTCGGCGCTCGCGACCACTAGATCAACGAGGCACTATAGTTCGCACTCATAACATAACAACTGACGTACCTAATATTGGTGTACTTACCTATGTTTTTTGGACATGTTATTGTAATCTATTGTATTTTTTGGAATAATTGTATTATTTGGAATTGAAATTTTTAATGACAGTAGGTAATTCATATTTTTATTGACCAAATGATAATGATAAATGATTTTATTTCTGTAAGTAGGTTTGAACAAACACTTTTACACGTCAATCATATTTTTTTTTAAACTAGATGGGGTCGGCGTTTCCTATCTGACTACTCTGAGAAGAAAGGCCGAAACAAACTCAGAGGTCACAGTCTCTTTTAAAGTCCAGACAAAATCTTGGTCAGGTCATGTGAAAGCTATGTAGATCGGTGTCTGCAATGGTCTTTTGAGGAAAGAACCACACAGATTGAGTGGACCTGTCCAGTCAGTGCACGCAATTGTCAGTAATCGTGCAGCTCAAGGAGCTCAACGATTCGACGAACAATACCAAAGAAAGGACATTTGAGTAGGCCGCATAAGTTACTCAAACTGTCAGATCATGATTACGTTGAGAAAAATACAAAAATAAATATAAATAAATCAATGACCAACATAGTTCCAATAGTACAACCATAGTTCAACCAATTTATTTAACGTCTACTTTGACATTGAATTGTATCAAAAAAATATGCTTATTGAATTGTAATTACACCTAATCTTTAATGAATAATGAAGAAATGTAATTTTGATGAATATTATCACGGTTTATGCACCATCTCTTCCTGCCAATTCGTACGCCAAGATATGCGGCTGGACATGTTAGAACTTTCCTGTATCCCATTACTATCCTGCATGCAATGTGTCATGTACACCATGTTTAAACAATAGTTATTTATGATACTAGTGCGGTAAGTTGGTTTTTATGAACGAGTAGACGAATTTAAGCCCGAGACTAAGCCGAGGGCTTACCATAGTCACGAGTTTGTAAATACCAATTTCCGCGCGTGTGTCATACAACGTTTTTCAACACATTTGCGAGAGAACAGTACAATAGGTAACGAAACAAACTTTTGTTTATAAAAATATCAGTCAGAAAGTCGCAACAATAACAATTTTTGACGTTTCTAATATGAAAATGGCGCCATTTCCAAATGGCGCTACGTGCGCGTGGTGAAAATTAGAAACGCAATATAGTCGCGTCGAAAAGCATCTTTCGTCTCATTTTCTCTTTAATACTAAAGTGAGATAAACGTATTGAGCAAAAGCGCTCCTTGGAAGCGCTTTTGCTCAATACGTTTATCTCGGTTCTCTAGGTTCGATTATTCAGCTTATTTACTCTCGTAATTTGAAACTCCTTGGTGGAATTCTTATACATAATATATTTTTTATGGTACTTAATTAAAAAAAAACCGTAAAGAATACGCACGGCGCTATACAACGAAGAAGGCGGTAAAACATGTACTTAGGTGAGAGTACCTATTTTACCGCCCGTTCCGTTGTATGGTGCGTAATTTTAAACTTTCGAACAATACAGGCTTCGTAAATGCATTTTTTGAGCAAATGTGTTGAAAATAAAATTTACTTACTTACTTAGGTACCTCTGCCTACCTCTTTCGGGATTACAGTCGTGATGTTATGCAGATACAACACCAGTGATGTTGATACAGTAAAAGTGTGAACACAGCTGTTAGCTGTTCTTAGCACATAGCTATGTTTCGCAGTTGTAAGGTTGAATGGGTCAAAACTATTATTATTGCTTGCTATTCCACCATCTACAAGAGTATCATAAACACAGAATGACGTTTTTTAGTGGTAGCAAAGGTTTTGAAGCTATGAAACCATATAGTAACCATAAACATCAGCGGTAAGTTAAAAAAAATGGGACCCCCAAAGCGCGGTAAAGTAAAGATTGCTATTTGTGTGTTAACTTCAGAATAGTACAGTCGACCGCACGACACTGGTAACAATTTGACCTTAAGGGTCGGTTCACATCTGACGGAAGATGCGTCGGGCGTAACTTCGTTAACATCCAATCAGTACGCTCGACGCACCAACGCATCATCGGTTAAGTGTGAAAGGTTGAATGTTTTCTCATATAATTTGTCTGTTCTGGCGTTACGCGACAGATAATATGCGACGCATCTTCCGTTAGATGTGAACCGACCCTAAGCTGGCCTAGCGTAGTACGGAGTTAGTTTGAATAGAATGCGAGGCCAGCTTATACCTGGTGGTTTTTTAGCCAGTGAATTATGGCCTACTGTAGCCCAGGCTTTCTCGCCAATATTTCTTCTCCGTAAGTACTTAGTTTCCAAAATTACCTAGTCCGGGGCCCGAACTAAAAATTAACGACAAAACATTTAGACAGTTGTTCTTACTCCCGATGTGTTTTGCCCGCCCGGAAAAGTTAATTAATCGGGAGTAGGGTTCACTTAAGTATCGAACTACTTTCGGACGGGCCCGTATCCTCGTTGCCGGACTTAGAGAGAAGGTCCCCAGGGACGGTTAAAAAATTCTCGGATGATAAAATAGGACAGATTGTGAACCCTGTCGGAGAGTGCAGGTTCGTTCACAATTTTGACGGTTTGACATGCGATAGATTATAAACTTCCGGTAAAACGGGGTTAATCGGGACGAAACTTTAAAATGGATTTTAACGTTAGAATAATAGCGTTTGCTGCCAAAAAGGACTCTTAATGTGTTTACTGTATTATAATTAACGATTAAGTGCCCTTGTTGGCAACAAACTGTATTATTTCAACGTTAAAATCCATTTTAAAGTTTCGTGCCGATTAACCCCTGCGTCCCGATTAACCCCGTTTTACGGTATCGAAAATGAATACGTTATATTGTAAGCAGTATGGTACTGTTCACTATTTTATCGAGAGTTTACAATCTCGCGAGATATACCTAAACTAACGGTGTTCACAATGATACGGTGACATATAATAATGATGTGAGCATGTCTAAAATTCGTCCAAATTCTAAACAAACCAGCTTCAAATTCAAACCAAAGTGGTCCAAACCATTTTGTCCTAATATAGATAGTCAAGATAATGACATCAGCAAAACACAACCGGAGACGACAATTTTATGCTCATTCTGAGCGCCATCAACCGTCATACCTTCTCCTTCACTCTCATTGAAAATGACAGGCTATCTCGCTCACACGATCGCAATAAACTGCGTTTACCGTTAACGGAATTCTAGCTATTTTGTTGTTGTGGTACACATCAAGCTATAATTTACCAGTTAACACTGACCTCTTATTGTAAGGGAATCCTATACAATGCGAGATCAGCTTATACTGGAAATGTATAGCTTGATCTGTAGCCGTGGGGTACCAGCTGATTCCATTCATCACGGGCCATGCTAGTGGGGTCAGCAGGAATGGTAGTTATAGTGAATGGTTGACCTTCATTTTGCGTCGTAATACAAAACTAGTACAAGAATGGTCTCGTACTTGTCAAACTGTAGATCACAAGTGAATGATGTGGTCTACTATAATAAATTGGAAACGCACACTTGTATATCGATACCGGACAATTGTCGTAATGGACAAAACACGACTTTTCATTAGAGCCAAAAATTTTCACGATACATCTCAAATAGTAAAAACAAATGAATCAATAAGTAATAATAATTAATAAAAAAAAGATAGGATTATTATATAGCAATCGATAGAGCTCGTGACGCTGCCTGTTTCCAAATATATTTATAAATATAACTAATTTTCGGCGAAATGTCCTTTACGACAATTGAAATTTCCAGTATCGATATTTTGTCCCTGTTTTTGAGAAATTGCATGTCATTGTTTAATAATTAAGCCTCTGTCGGATATGGAACAAAAAAAAAATACAATACCCCAGATTTTTAAAAGCTTTATCCCTCCTTTAGTGCCTCATCAGTACCTTAATCTGCCACCAAATCTCAGGCAACTTACTTAAACTGACTTACTTAACTTTAATATACAGGGTTAAAATAAATTAGCTAGCGAAACTCCGCAGACGTGTGGGTATCGAATGACTATCGATAACTAAACACGTTAAAACATATTTTTTCAACTCATACTTCATGTAACAACACCACCAGCGGTCGTTGACCCCTAATAAAAAAACATCAAATCTGTTTTATTTAATCGTGTTTCGATATCGATACTTATCACGTCTGCAGTTTCGCTAGCTAATTTAATTTGACCCTGTATAATTAGGTAATTTGAATCTGTATATATTTTCGTCGTAGCTCCACGTAAAATACTGTATCCGATTAGACTGGAAGTCGACCCCAACATATTTGGGAAAAGGCTAGGTAGGCAGGGTACTGTATGTTTTCGGAAACCGGTGGCTTTCTACATTGGGTTCATGATAATACCGATACGAAACGGGACTAACTATTGAGATAACAGCTGAAATAGCTTTATGAAAGACTAGCTAGTGCCTGGCGGTATGCGTTGCAATGCATTTTTAGTTATTTTTTTTTTTTTGTTAAATACTTATAGCTGATCCTTAGATTTCGGCCGCGTAAGTATTGCACTTTTGTAGGAAACACCAGTTTTTTTTTTATAACTTTCGAAAAATTTCAACGCAGGGTGTCCAGAATCGTGTAGGTACTGAATCCATGGTAACAAGTTGTGCGTCCGATGTCCCTGTCACCCTGTATAGATCGACTTGCGCAGACTCCAATAAATTGAGATAGGCGTAGGAGGATCCTGATGAAAAATGAAGATTTACGTCGAGAAGGAACGTTAACGGACACTAATAGTACATTACTGCAGCGGCCATCACAAGAAGCATTGATGGACGAACGTGTAAATGTGGGCCAAGACGAAGCCGAGGCACACATACATAAGTCCATCAATGCATAGTTGTGGCCGAGGCTTGTTTGACAATTACTTTTCAATATCAATGACGAACAACAATAATTTTTCCCGCGTTAAAGTGTTCATTTGTTTTTTTTTTCAATTAACAGCTTTCTATTTGCAAGCCAGTTCGAAATTTAAATAAAACCTTTGTTAAGATACCTCCTTGGTTGCCATGTTTCGGAGTAAAAGATCGTTCCATTTTTAAATTACATGATAGTTATGAGTTTAGGTACTATGCAGTCTATTTGGCCGCTAAACCACGACAGATATGGATTTTCATATAACTTTTGCCGGCCGCTGCTCGCATGTATTTGACCAGTACAGCAATTGGGATTTATCTCGAAGAAGGTTGTCAAAATAATGCTCAAATTTCCAAGCGTGTTTGAGAAAATAGATCTTTAAAGTAGACCATACTATTATGAATTACAGATACCTATGCATGTAGAAATACTAAACTGCTTCTGTAGGTACTTATAAAACAAAGAAATATATATATATAAACGGAAACCGGTATATATACTTACCGGTTTTCGTTTAGTTGATTACTATAAAACTATGGGATATAAAGCTATGAATATAGTGTCAAAAGCAAGTTATCTTTATGAACTACAATTCATCAGTCTTCTTTTATACGTTTTAATTTAAAAATCTGCGAAATTTCTTAGAAAGGCGATTAGGGGCGCCACATGTGACTCGGCGCAGTCTTAAACATATGACTAGCAAAAACAGACTAGGTCATAAGAAAGTCCAGAGCTAAGCGAAATTTTATGGACATCATTCTATAATTCTACTTTCACAGGATACACCACCAATTAGTCTGTATTACTTAGTTCAGGCATTACCAGCAGTTTTTAGGGTTCCGTACCCAAAGTGTGACAACGGGACCCTAATACTAAGGCTCCGCTGACCATTCGTCCCTCCACCCGTCCGTCCGTCTGTCACAGGGCTGTATCTTTTAAAACCGTAATAAATAGACAGTTGAAAAATTCACAGTCTATGGTCGCTATAACAACAAATGTAAACAATATAATAAAGTTAAAAAAATAAGGGGTCCCCTACAAAAAACGTATTAACTAATATTATAAAGAGAAAAGATTTTATTTTATGTATGTTTGTTTGTTACGCTTTCACGCTAAAACGGCTGAACGGATTTGGATGAAATTTGGTACATGGGTAGAGCGTGACTTGGATTCGGACATAGGATACTTTTTATCCCGATATTCCCACGGGATCGAGACTAATGCGGGTGAAACCGCGGGGCACTGCTACTGTTAAATATTGTACGATGGTACGGAACCCTTCCATGTGTGATATCGACTGGCACATGGCCACATTTTTCGACACAAAATAAAAAAATAAAATACTTTAATACCTTACACTTTACTTTAAAATGAATAACATTATAGAATTTAAGTGGAACTATGTATTACAGATATCTGTTAATTTAGAGAAAATTTCTCAATTTAGTACATCCTGAGCTCGAAACCTGCTGATCAGACTCAAAAACGGTGTTTCAATGTAACTTGGGTATAACAGGTTTTCTAAACAAAATCTGGTTTTACAATTAATTTTTATTTTATGCAGAACATAACGATAATTTTAGAATTTAGATAAACACATGTGTTCGTTAGTTTTAAGACGTACTTAAGAGGTAATATTTATTGCGCTTGCAAAATTTCTCGTCTTATACCCGACTTTAGTTATTGATATATATGTAAAAGGTATTCATCATCTGCCTAGCCTGTTTTCCCAAATATGTTAGGGTCGGCTTCCAGTCTAACCGGCTGCAGCTATTCAGTATTCACCGATATTTTACATTAGCGACTGTCGATCTGACCTCCTCAACCAGGGCCTGCAGTCTCGACATAGTTAGCAATCGTTTTCGGTTGCTAAGTCCTAACAATCCAGATGTAAATGTTGATGTAAATGTTTGGTAGTCTCGAAACTCAAAGGAGAATGGGCAAAAACATATGAACTTTGGTCTACCTACTCAACACTAACGCCGTCTATGCTAATGAAAAGATTATATCTAATTAAACTAATAACCAATAGTGTGAAAATACTAAGGGCTGGCAAAATTTAGAAAAAAAGAAAACAAAAGAAGAACAAAAAAATCTTGTGATTTATTACATAATATTATAATTGCGGTATTACATGATGCTAGTATCTATAATAACATTATTCAGGTGGGCTGCTGGCGGTATGAAACGTTCCTGATGGCGAGCCCAGCATAAGTACCATAAGATTGATATGACATGTGCACACGTCCCAATTGTGCGACGTCCAGTCAAACACGTGCAGTAATAGTGCCTAAAAGCATCTCTTCCTTCAATCCCTCTGTTTATTAGCACGTATGTGTAGTACTGCTTGGCTCTTGTATGACGTGATTGTATTCGTCCCCTCAGTAAGAAACTTCCTTGTTCCACTTCAATGTTGTATTCATTGATATCATCCAGTTCATTATCTCTGTATAATTCTATAATATACATTCCATCACTTAAATGTTCAGCACAGTAAGATCTGACTATCTTAATGTGGTAAGTTCCCAGAGCGATAAGAATAAGATGTTCTTCTTCTAATTGAGGAATATCTTCAAAATCAGAAAGATTTGCTGCCATGCGCCTAAATACGACTCGTTGCCTGTTCAAGTTTTTTTGTATGACATATTGAGCCAAATGATTTTCGGAATGTATTCTTTCATTGATAATTGTAAGTATCGCGTCAGCATAGGCATTGTCCCTGATCGGCACGTGATAAGCATTGATCAGTGCTGCAGCAATCCGGAAATGTTCAAACATGTGTGGAACGGACCTGTTACAGTTATTAACCCGTAGAAACTTGAAGTCACGCTTGAACCTTCCGTTTACTATTTCTACTACCCATCTTACTATTGTAATCAAACGCGACTTATTCGCTTGTTCTGTTGATAGCTGCAAACTGTTTCTGTCTTTGCTAGGTGGCATATGTGCTTCGTAACCGCATGCTTCAAAATCAGGTAGAGCGTCTCTGAAGCCGCGATCCAAAATAAACACATCATTCGTTGAATAAAACCAAGGAAATGCACTGTCATGATCATTAAGAATATTTTTCATAATCGTGGCGTCTGATGTAGTCGCTGCATAAGGGCCTGTTACGTCGATAATATATCCATTGCTACAAACAATTAAAAATGGCTTCAACAGGTTCCTGTACTTATGGAGACTGTAACTACGTCTTTGAAAGAGGAAATTGCTGCTCTTCTGTATGTAAATGTACGTCCCGTCACAAATCGATATTAGTTTCGTGTTGTTCTGGTCTCCAAAAAGCGCTTTTGGTATCAACAAATTCTTGGTTAGCGCTTCATTTCTACTTATATGATCGACCCCCAAGTGCGATGGCACGAACTCTGCTAATAAACATTCTCTCGCTATCACAAATTGTCGTTCGAAGGTTCGACGAGATACTTTTAGAAGTGCTGCTAGGCGTTCGTTGGGTTCGCCTGTTCGGAGTTTCATGAGATATCCACCCAGAACCACGTTCGGTACATTCGATCGCTGTCGCAGTGATGGGGTTTGTTCGAGTAACGAATTGAATTCAGCGATCGTGAGTCCAGTCCAGTGTCGCAACTCATTTTCATCTACTGTATTTAAATCGAAATCAAACATAGTCGATGGATTCTGTAGTGCACTTCTGTAAATTGAAATTATATCCAATATATGGTCTTGGTTAAAATCGTGAGAAACATTGCCGCTTAGTAACTGGTCCCAATCGTGAGCCATTATGTGTTCATTACAAACACGAGCACTTGGAGGGATGTAGAAATTGTAATAAGATAACATGTGAACTTTTATGCTATTGGGTATTCGAAGTCGTGACTCGTTTAAACAATCCCTAAATATGCAATGACTCGCCGTATTAGATGCTCTAGCGAGATATCGTTGATCTGGTATAGCATGTGGAACTGCTATATTATCATCTTCGTTGACAGCATTGTCTATTATTTCAACAGATCCAATAGCCGGCTGTGCTCTTTCGGCAGTGTTAATTCTTTGCCAACATCGGTGGCACGTGAATACAATTTCATCGAAGGATACCTGAAAGAAGGAAATAATGTTTATTATTATTACTTTACGTACATCTTTGGCCCGCTTCACATTAGGTCCAACCGTCAGCTTTACCGGAACGATAAAAGTATCAGATGCATATTGCCATAAGTAATTAAATAGCGCTGCCGAGCTGAGTAATGCCGAATAAATAATAATCACACGTGGTTGCGATGACGTTGCTTACGTACGGTACTGAGAGGATGACTCAGCGGGGCGGTTGGACGGCGGTTGGCGAAGGGATGCTCATTCCACGAACCGGCAAACTTACCGCGAACAGGTTGTAAATAGTTTAAGGGCTGTTTCACATCAATGCGACCCGATAAAACTGTCAGTGACGTCACGTTTACGGGACGTTCAGCCACGATTTCGGTCGAGTCGAATATTATATTGGCATACTGCTTTGTATTGCGCCGTTCACACACCTGTCACCTGTCGGCTCGCAGTGGCAAAACCACCCGCCCACATCCCATCCACCCGCGCATTCCCTGCTCTCGTCACCAGTTTATGCACATTACTTCGGTGGTGTGTACGCAAAGAAGACTCGTTTAAACATTGAGTGAAACCAGAACAGACGACGTTCTATATATTATATTCGATCCGACCGAAATCAGGCCTGAACATCCGGTAAATGTGTCGTTGTCGACAGTTTAATCGAGACGACCTAATGTGAACCAGCCCTTAAACTATTTACAACCTGTTCGCGCTAAGTTTGCCGGCTCGTGGAATGAACATCCCCTCCCCAGCCACCGCCAACTGCCCCGCTGAGTCACCCTCTCAGTACCGTACGTAAGCAACGTCATCGCAAGCACGTGTTATTATTGTTTATTCGGCACCTTAATATTCTTCAGTTTCCCGATATTTGTTAGTTTTTTTTTAACTCTACCCCTTGAGTGATGTGACATCGTCAGCGGAAAACTTAGCGCGGACGGGTTGTAAATACATAAAACCACAACCGTACCCCTAAAAAGTCAGTCTAGGATAGAACTACTTAATGTTTATTATTAAAAGAGCGTAAAAGGGTAAAAGCTATTTAATCAGAAGGATATAACATATTGCATTAACGACCAGAACTTACCTCGTGTGAAGAATGTCTCCGTATATATTCTTCTACAAAAGGTCTGGATTGAATTAGATTATGCGTTATTAAATGACGTCGCTGCTGTCTTAAAACAGAGTGGTCACAAACAACACACAACTCACGTCTATTTCCTTCCATTATAAAAAAAGATGATCGGAGTCCAAGAAACACGCACAGGTCAAAACAATGGCAATATTCAACAGTCCGGTAAACAAGCAAAGGTAAGAAATAATAACGATCCACAATAACATATACGAGTACACAACGACAAGCTAAGACAAACTGCGAAATGCGAGTGATTGCGAAGGTGAAGCGGAGCGGGTGGGGACAGCGAGCAGGTATATGGGCTGCGCTTGCGTCGCAACTTATTCCACCATCGGTCCCCCGCAAAACCGTGTCGAACTGTAGTACAGTAGATGTAAAATCTGTTTTGAGTAAAAGGTAGTGGAAAACCCTATTTTGACATTTTCCCGAAGAACCCCATGAGTTACACATTTGCGGTCATACAAAGAAATAAAGTATAAAAAATGCCCTTTTCATTGATATATAGCTTGTTGGTGTTGAGTAGGTAGACCAACTTGCCCATTCTCCTTTATCGGTTGTTACCTACCGGTACCTACCTAAAATACCAGTAACAACCGATAAATTTGAGTGTGGAGACCACCAAATATCGTTACATCTGGATTGTTAGGACTTAGCAACCGAAAACGATTGCTAACTATGTCGAGACTGCAGGCCCAGGCCCTGCAGTCTCGACAGTTAGCAATCGTTTTCGGTTGCTAAGTCCTAACAATCCAGATGTAAATGTTGATGTAAATGTTTGGTAGTCTCGAAACTCAAATTTATCGGTTGTTACCTGCCGGTACCTACCTAAAATACCAGTAACAACCGATAAATTTGAGTGTCGAGACCACCAAATATCGTTACATCAGGGCCTGCAGTCTCGACATACTTAGCAATCGTTTTCGGTTGCTAAGTCCTAACAATCCAGATGTACGGGGGAGGGTCACAAACGCTACTGCTGAGCATGAGGTCCTGGGTTCGATTCCTAGGTCAGGCCAAATTTTATTGTGTTTTTTGATCTGGAATTTAAAAATAGCAGCGGGGAGTCTGTATTCGTGCCCGGTTGATGGCAATAGGCTCGCCCCCTATTAGATGGGACTTTAACATATCTGGCGAAATGAGGGTGTACTATGAATGGGTATGACCTCTGTCTTATCCTTCAGGGATTACAGGCGTGATTATATGTTATATAGTAAAAGTGGAATATAAACCACAAATTAATTAATTATAAGCAGTCTAGGATGTTGACAACTGGCCACCAATAAGTTTCTAAATTTCTAAAGAGTCGTCAATTAATCGAAACGGGTAAAATGTAGGTAGGTTCCAAGTTATTTATAATACCAAGTCAATCATAAATCTACTGGGAAAAGTAACCGTGGAGCCAGTAACCGATGGGTTAGCAACCTCTCATTACACAGCAAAGCCTATTTAAGTTTTCACCACAAAATGACAGTATGATTCAGAGAATGGCGGCGACGAAAATAAAAACTTTAGAATGGCGCTCAATTTAAAAAGAAGTGGCCAATTCGAGTTTTCTAGAATTCAGAACCACAATGGAGTGGACTTATGTAATTTATAAAATAAAATCGTTACAATAGAAAAGTGTTTGATAAAAAAAAACTAAGTAGGTAGGTACCGAATTATTTGAAAAAAAAAATGCTTCCAATTTGGCCAATAAACACTTTTGATAGAAGATAATAACGATAATAACGTCAATACTTAGCTAGCTGACACAGGAACTGTAAATAATACAGTTAAGATGTCAAGATACCGTTTCTGACCAACAATTAAGTGTTATTTGTCAATAAAATTTTAAGATTAATTCGATTTTAACGGATTGAGTTTACAAAATGTTTTTCGGCAGTCATTCTTCATTCTTTTTTATTGTAGATACGTTGGCAACTGTGATGCATAAGTCCTGCCAAGTATGTAAGTAGGTCTTCATTCTCCTTAGGTAAAACAATGTACCTTTGCCTACAAATAAGTAGCCACCACCAGTCAATGTTTTTTTCCGTTGGCAATTTTTTGTGTCATGCATGATACTCGTGTTTAAACATGTCTTGTTTTTGTACTATTTTACGGGCGTTTGTGGGCCCCACACAGCCGGAAGTGTTGCCTACTAAAAATAATTACCCACACCCATTCCGACAATTTACCACGCCAATGGTGCCGATTCTCTTGTCACAAAATTCTCTAAACTAGACTAAAAATCACCAAAATTTAGTTTATTCCTGTCAAACGACGATTTCCCATTCTGAAATTGACTAAAGTGACACAACTTAACTATATTTTAGTTTGACAGCACTAAGATGGCACTGAGATTATAATTTAGTGAAAATGGCAATTTTGCTATTCTGAATTTTACGTTTTTCACCTAAAATTTTGATTGTCTTAACTAAATCTGACTATTTTTAATCGCGATTAAAAAGGTGTGGAATAAAATTAGTTGTCATGAACTAAAATTCACACCAACACCTCGACTTCAGATGCAAAAACAGTACTGTATCTTTTTTTCTTTTCTTTTGCTTATATCTCGAAAACGGTGTGTCGTATCGCAAAAATAATGAAAATTTCGACCCCCTTTGCAACCCGTAAACCTATAAAACTCAACGTGTTGGTAATATTTTTTTATATTTTCCATACAAAAAGTAAAAAATTCCATACAAAACAAGTCGAGGCCGCACATAATGCGCGCCTACGGCTCTAAAAAAAGATCACGTGGTACGGCAAACAAGTACCACGTGGAGTCGCAATAATTGTCAAATTTGATTTTAGAAGTGTCAAAATTATTTTTAAATTTAGAGATTTTATTTTGCAGAATAGCGTAAAAATTCTCATAGCCAAAAGTAAGGAATTTTAGTGATAGTTTAGTTAGTTTAGTTCGGTGTACAACAGAATCGGCACCAATGTCTATGCGAAAACAATCTTATATTAAAAAAACCGGTAAGTTACGCAAGTTGTTACTCAATATTTATACACAGGACTTAGTAAACACGAATGAAGTTTCTTTCAACAGTGAATAGTTTGTAGAGTAGTTAAAAGTAACAGATAATTGTTCAACCCTGCAAGAGAAAGCGGTCGAAACACTGCTCTAGATAAAATAAAACCTCACCTGTGTCAGTAGTCGTTGATTTCACAGACTAAACGTCTCAAATACACTTCCAGAACAACAATAAAAAACTGTTTTTATAAAAAAATCACAAACAAAAACTAACCGTATACCGCTTACTTGCAAAGGAAAACTAACTTTATATAACTGTTAACTTCCTATATTTACAACCGGTTTTTACGAGTTTAGATATTAGAATCTGATTTGCGAAACTCACCGTTACGTTTGTTTAATTACAGAATTAGTATGTCAATATTATTTATTTGTTTTACAAAGAGATTTTTGTTGGCGTGTTCAAATAAAAATGGAGAAAGGTACACAACGCGCGATCGCATCGACCCCCCGCACACAACTGACTTCCAGCTCGAGTAGTGTTACCAGTGCACGAAGAAGGTTTTGCTCCAATGCAAACTTAGATTTCCGCTTCGAAAAATCTATTACTTCCTTATCGTACCGCCATAAGGTTTAATATTATCTGAACATACACTTATTACACGAAAACAAAAGTTTTTTTCTAATCATAATCGTGATAGAACGCGTACAAAGAGTATTTTATCGTTTTGAAAACGAATAAAAAATACATAATTGAATGACAAAAATAGGAAGAAAAAATATGAAGATTTCACACGTTCACTCCGCTCCCATGTGTTGATAAGTTAATTATTCATTATCTGTTGTTTAGATACAGAGAATTGATAGTTATTCTCGATAGTTAGTACCTAGAGCTGTTTTAATGGTCATTTGGTTATGATTCAGACGCAAAACGGCTATTCAATTTTGATTCCTTAATTAATAACATGTTTTTGCCTGTGTTTGCGGGGTATAAACTAGTTAATCAGCTCAACTGTTACTGCCCGAATCAAATCACTATCTAGACACTAAACCATTAAAAACCAGTCTTGAATTTCTTCAATACTTGGTCATACATACACCGATACCTGCCTGTTTTTTGTAGGTAGCCTTTTTCTTGTTAGTTTTTACAAAAAGATCACCTGGAAGTCATTGGTGGCTGATTCAAAAGCATTTTGGAGGTAAAAAAATCGTAATAAGGAAAATTATTTTTAGTAACTTTGCTGATTTGACTTAGTCATCTGCACAGTTCTGATTACTTCTGACCGAGCAAACATGTTTTTTCACATTCAGGCTCACATTTAAACAACATCGCCATGGCTGGAAAACTTGCTCAAACAGTTTAGAGTATCCTCGCACTAAGACCGAAATCTATAAATACTAACTTAGCACGTACTTACTTTGGCTTAGCGTTATCACTGTCGCACAACTGTTAAACTACAAGACGTGGAAGACAGATACGGGAACATGCATAAGTGAAAGCACGTCTTAAGATCTCGGCCTAAGTGTATTTCCTGTGAAGGCGTTGACGTATTATTGGAGCCACACCCTAGTCGTCGCTTAGAGGCTACGTAGACTTGACGTAGACGCTGCACTAATGCATTCTTTACGCTACATGCATTTCTAAGTTAAAATAATTTGCGACCGCTTTAGCTGTGTTCATTACATCAAAGGTGAATAAATTAATTAATGATATCCCAACTATAACAAACATAAATACATCAAAAATAATTTTATTATCACGAAAATATAACACTTCATAAACATCGGCTACCACCTTCAGTAATTCTACAACATTACCCACAAAACCAGCAAATATTATAACTTGGCAACACCGAATACAGGTGGTAAACGGTGACCCGCAGGTAGCTTCGTTCCCAGTTGCATTGCATAAATACTAAAGACTTGTAACGGATACGCTCTATGCGAAACACAACGATTTACCTCATTTTGAATTTAGAACCACATTCAATTTAGAATACAATAATATTCGTTTATTTTATGTGCCTACTATTCGTTACTTGAAACATAATAATTATAGAATGACTCATTTTGTACAACATTTAAATAAAGAACAGTTTGTCAATAAAGTTCTATAATTAGAATTACCCTCCAAAATATAACATACAGAAATCTTTTTCGTTCGTTATGTAGATACAATAACGTTATTGTTTAGTGATTTTCTAAAGTGACTCTTGCAATGTCCATTGAATAAAGTTGTATGAGTTATTGAGTGCGTAATTATGTAAATAATTAGTACATAATTAATTAGTGTTAGTATTAGCTTTAGTTGCTTAGTTCGCTTGATTTAGCTGTGGTTGTGAGCTTTTTTTACAAAAGAGGCTGATTATGCAATATGCAAGTACGCTACTTGCATAATGCATAATCAGCCTATACTGTTCCCACTGCTGGGACACAGGCCTCCTCTCGGTGAGAGAGAATGGGCCATGATCCACCACGCGGCCCCAGTGCGGGTTGGTAGATGTCACATGTCTTCGATTTGTTTTGGTTATAGGACATGCCGGTTTCCTCACGATGTTTTGCTTCACAGTTTTGAGAGCAGTGGTGATGAAATTAAATATACAAAGTAAAGGGCCTGCCTGGGTTCAAACTCACGACCTATAACTCGCAAGTCGCGGTCGTTACCACTGGGCCACTACTGCTCAGCCAACTTTAATTTCCTTTCCGTACATCTTATAGGGGTTAAGTTCATTTAATCCCTCATCTGCCAGCCTTTCCCAATATTTTTTGGGTTCAGCTTCCAGTCTAATCGGATGCGGCTGAATACCAGTATTTTTACTTTATGGAGGGTAGAAGTAAGGAGCACTATCTCTTATGGGGAGAAAGTTGAACAAGTGTCCAGCACGACAGACGTCCCCGAGTCCGTCGCCCCTGGACCCATTTAGGGGGGCTGGAAGAGGGCGTTGTCCGCCCTCCGCCGACGCCCGGTGCGCCTTCTGCGGGCCGGGTGAGTGGACGAGATCTCCCTCTCCCTATCCGCAGCCTCCTTCTGCGAGACGACTGTCTCACAGAAGGAAACCACCGCGTCCCAGGACTCGTCGCTGCCGACCATCGACTCGACTACGGCCGGCAGCGACAAGTCACTGCCTACTTCTGAGATGAGGGCACGGCGCGGCTCCTCCCAAGCGGCACACTCTGCCAGCGTATGCCGCGCCGTGTCCTCCCGGCAGTCGACGCAGTGGTGACACCGGGCGTCCGGCTCCCTGTTTATGCGACACAGGTACTTCCCGAAGCAGCCATGCCCCGAGAGCACCTGCGTCACCCGAAACGACAGGGAGCCGTGCCTCCTCCCGAGCCAGCGCTCGAGCACCAGCCGGACCGCCTCGATGGTGACGAGGCGTAGGTAGGGCGTGAAAGCCTGTCCCGCCATTCCGCCACCAGGACCTCGCGAAGCTGAGACCGACGCAGCTCTATGTGTCGCTGCATCGGTCCCTCGCCCCGCGCCCTCGCTTCCTCGCGCCACCGATACAACGACGCGAGTACTTTCGCCTCGAGGTCCCAGGGCGGGGATCCAGCCAGTACGCAAGCCGCCTCGTAGGAGATCGTGCGATATCCCCTGATGACTCTGACGGCCATCGCCCTCTGCGGCTTTCGCAAAACAGCGACGCTGCCGGCCGTCAGGTCAGAGGCCCACACCGGGGCCCCATACAGGGCCATGGAGCGCACGACCCCCACGTAGAGCCGTCTACAGACGGCGCTCGGGCCCCCCAGATTGGGAAGCAGCATTGCGAGCGCGCCAGCCGCGCCCAGTAACTTGGGCGCCAGCCGTCGGAAGTGGGGCTCGAAGTTCCACCGGCTGTCGAGCACCAATCCTAAATACTTCATGGTGGACTCGACAGCGATCCGAGCCCCACCGACCACGATGTGTGAGCCGGGTGGCGGCGCCCGCCGGGGGCCATAAAACACCATGGCCTCCGACTTGCTGCAGGATACCATTTTTTTTTTTTTTTTGTTTCCGGGGTGGAAAATCCTCATGGATGTCCGCCGCCCTGGGGCGGACGGCGGGGTCTGTCAGACTCTTACTGACTAAAAACCACCCCGGTGTTCCATCTCACACCTTCGCCGGGGGTCGCGGGAACGTACGATCCTTCCGCAACCCCCGACTGGTGCCGGGTCACTCCGGTCACTCCGGGTCTGGGGGGGAGTGAGGTGTTTGACTCCCCCCGCGACGTCTAAGAGGGGCGCGCGTGGAACACTACGCGCCGCCACCTCGGGTCCTGGTGTGTGGGGGGCGACAGACGTCCCCGAGTCCGTCGCCCCTGGACCCATTTAGGGGGGCTGGAAGAGGGCGTTGCCCGTGCTGCAGGATACCATACCTCAACAATTTACGTAGTCCAATATTATTTTGTAAACATAACCTAAAATTATTGCTTTTAAAATTTACCCGGTGGCTACTGTAGCGCCACCCTTATGTACCACATTTTGACGAACACTTTTCAAACACAGAGATAGTTCTCCTTACCTCTACCCTCCGTATATTTACGTGGATCGACTGCCTATCTAACTACCACTAGCCAGTTACTGGGTACCACGATACCCCTTGGTAAGCCTGGTTGTCAGACTTTCAGGATTCTGACGACCCGTAACGACTGTCAATAAAGGTCGACAGCCGGGAGTCCGTGACCAACAGTGAGACACGGTAGGTATGTAATTGATGACAATGTAATTAATGACAATAAATTTAGCGTCATAGTGTTATTGTTCATTTAAGTATCTAATCTTTTGTTTTTTGGCCTCGCACAGGTGTTTTTTCTTATTTATTGTTGTTTTACAGTTAATTTTGTTAGTTTTAAATGCCCCTTTATTTTAATACTGTTTGTATTGCCCGTGCGTGTCCCAAATATAGTACCTAGATTGTTATACAAGGAGATAAAATGACCCATTATATACGAGGTAGTTTTACTCCCGAGCTTTAGCGAGGGAGTAAATAGAAACCGAGTTTTATTGGGTTTTTAGCGCTGTGTGTTACACTCTACTTTTCACTACGATTGCGAGAAAATAAAACAATCCAATACAATATGAAAATATGTAGTTTATTTTATTAAAAATTAAATGTAAAATTTGTACAATTCTGGATATTTAACGAGATGTTTTTTCCCGGTAACTACTTAATTTCAGTCCTCTGTGAAGATGAATTTTGAGTGGTTCTTTTCCTTTCTCTTCTATTTGCAAATTAGGGTCTCCATTCTCAATCACACTAGATGATGACATTTTCACTATTGTAAAATTAATTACGGTCACTACCAATTCAATTTGCAATTAGAGAAAAATTATAAAGATTTCGCGCCAATGTCTTTTTTTTGTTTTTTCTTCTGCAGCCGCAACGCATTGCATGCATTCTACCAAAGAGATCGCCGATTTTAGTTCCATTTTCAAAAATAAAATGAAGTTCTTTTTTTATGAAACAGAAATAAGTCGAGTCTAATATTCATGATTATTCTACTTATGACTAAAGACTTTTTCGTTTTTGTAGGCTCATTGTCATTTGACACACAAAAATTAAAAAAAAAACTTTTTCCCCTAGAGGAAGAATTGCTTTTTTTTCTTCGCTCTGGTACGCCACAATGACGGTCTTTTTGAGCAAGGGGAGTGAAATAGTAGATTATTAACCAAGGGGATAAAGCAGTGTCTTTTACGATTTAAATCGCGAGCGTAACGAAGGACTCGAGGTTTACTCCCGAGCGTAGCGAGGGTGTTAAAAACTTAAATCACGAGCGAAGCGAGGGATTTAAGACGAGTCCTGAGTGTAGCGAGGGATTTAAGTTCACCCAAGACTAAGACAGCTTTATGACCGAGGAAAATACTCTACTTTTCGTACCATTTGCGAAAAAATTAACACAATAATAATATGAGATAAGCATTTATTAAAAATAATGACAATTAAAAGTAAAATAAACTTAACGTTTATGTATTTGAAGAAAACAAAAACGCGGCAAATTCCTAGACTAATATTTTTGTGTCGGAAAAGCAAAGGCATCAAGCTCATACGGCCTCGTCGGTTTTCGTAATTTTATTTAATAATCATAACTGCATAATAAATGCGTATTCCTTTTTCAAAAATATGTATAATGCTTTATATACAAACTCAATGGTGTAAACACAGATGTAGTTCAGTATAAATTTCGGTAAGTGTTCCATATTTAAATCACATTCTCCCCCTAGAGGATGAATGAAATTCAGTACAATTTTCTTTCCCTGTTTTTAACAGATTAAAAATGACTATTGTTATGTTCGCTTTTTGTGGCATAGAATGTCACTTTTTTGAGCAAGTGGTACGAAAACATATTTTTCGATCTTTCTTTTCTTGTCTAAGTTGTATCATGCATGTTTTAATTGTATGGTATGGTAGGTAACCTATGTTTATTTCTATGTATGGTTTTACTTGTTTTATTTATTTATTTATTTATTTATTAAAACTTTATGCACAAGTAAAAAAATAATACTGTACAAAGGCGGACTTAATGCCAGAGGCATTTTCTACCAGTCAACCTTAGGGTGATGCAGAGATATACCATGGCTGGTGCAACATACGGGATAGATAGCTCGGAAATGACTATAAAATACAAGAATAAATACTACTATATAGATACATAGATACATACATATAAACAAAATAAACCTTGGTCAGGAGAAATAACGATCGGTAGAGGAGAAAACAAATCCAGCAACTCAGCGCTGGGATGTTTCAGCCAACTTCTGACGGATATGTTCACGTGCCTTCACTTTAAAAGATAACCGACTGGTTGCTGTCCTGATTTTCAGAGGGAGCGCATTCCAAAGAAAAACCGCCTGGACAAAGAAAGAAGAATGAATGAAGCCAGAACGGTGAGAAGGACATCGTAGAAGACGATTGTTGGTGGAACGAAGATTTTTACTATGGGCAGTGCATAAATATTGTATTTGGGAAGTCAGGTAAGAAGGGGAAGTGGGTTTGTCCAGAATAGAGAACAACGTAGACAGAGCCCTCAACTCTCTGCGCTGACGAATGGGTAACCATTTTAAAAGCTTTAATTTTAAGTTTGTTATTGTTGTTTGTCGAAAAGGTCTTGTGCTTGCGCCGGCCTCAAGTAACTTGGGTGGGACAGTAAGAGCGGGGAGATATTATCGTTTGTTTTCCGAATTAATTTAATTTTAAAACTGTCCAATAATCTAGAATGAAGTCGGCTTCGGGTGGTGTTAGGTATTAAGTTTTCTTAATTTCTTAAAATAATAATTAAGTGCGATGTAACTATTTTTAAGAAATATCTGTGCCTTATTTACGGAACTAAATGTAATTTTTTTGAAATAAAATTTCAGTCGCGAATCCCGGTCCGGAGTCTGAAATTTTCATGTCCTAGAACCTATATTTCTAAGACAAGTGACAGCCATCAACCCACACTGAGCCCGCGGGTGGAATATGGCCCATTTCCTCTCATAGTGAGGAGGCCTAGGTAAGTGTTACAAACGCAGGGAGCCTACCGGCCTCCTTCTGCGAAGCAGTAAGGCTCGCGAAGGAGGAGGCGGAACGCGTGAGGGAGAAGCAACTGCAATAGGCCCAAATAAAAGCTTTGTTCCCCTTGTTCGCTGTCAAACGCCGAATAAACTTCTGGTATTGTCCCTCCGTGTTTTTTCTACACTGCACCTACGCCCAGCCTCAGCAGAACCCACATAGAAGACACTACTGATACCCTCACACACTCTCTTTCGCCACATAAGACCCAACGGGAAGTGGCGGGACATTATAGGCTGAATAAAATGGCATTATAGGCTGGCGTTTCTTGCAATAAAAAATTAGGAATTATACTGCCAATTATATAGCGCGATGTAAGAGGTTTCACATCTTACCACTGCATGAGCGCAGACGCATTGCAGATGTGACGTACTTATTTAAAATCGCAAATGGTACTATAGATTGCCCTGAGCTGTTAAGCTGCTTAGTATTAGTAACACACTGCAAATTCTTTCGCAAACCTAGCCTGTTACATGTCCCTCATTCCAAGTCCACGTACAGGCAGAATTCGTTTCTGATCCGTGCGAGCAGAAGTTTTAATAAACTGTCTGGTGAACATGATTTGGATATATTCAATACCAGTGTTTCTCGGCTTAAGCATTTGTTGGTGGTAAGGTATAAACGCTCTTAAACAATATGCAACTGAAGGCCATTTACAAGTTTCCACAGATAAACACCAAAATTAAAATTAAAAACGAGAAAAAAATACAAATGTCGGTACAAAATACCTTTGTACATAAATTAGGAAAAATAGTATACGAACGACTTATACAAACTAAAAGTGTTTAGGAAGTAGGTAACCGTAATGCTTACAGTTATTTTACAATGAAAATAACGCCCTGCAAGTTTTCAATGTATTATTTGCATATAAATAGAACTGTAAACGCAACGGTTTCTTACCTTTTACACAGTTTTCACATAATTCTAAAAAGTTAATTAAACAGATTTTTAAAATATAGCTCCGATTAAATGCAAAAAATTGAAAACCACGAAATATAACACTAAATTGCGACGTTGCCACTCATAAGGTATAAACGCTCTTAAGTACACTGTATATTATAGCTGTAATTTTCCCGAATAAAATAAAATAAAATAAATAAATAAAATAAGTAAGTGTGTTTGTTGTTTTAAGAGATGGCGGTAAGCTTCCATGTTGTGTCCATAACTTATTTCGTGTAGAATAGTGTCAATGTACTCACTGTTGACATAGAATTTACGTACCTACCGTAGTTAACCCTGTAATGTAATTTTAGTGTTAAAGATAAGATAAGAAAGGCTTATGCCCGTTTTCACTACACGAGGCGACCATCTAAATCAGAGGTCCCCAAACTTTTTTGTCTCATAGCACTTGCCACGTTTTTCGGTTTTGGGTAGACCCCTGCTTAGCTAATATTGTATGTTTGAAAATTCGTCAACGTCAAATGTGTTTTGGCTGATGTCTAACTGTAGTGAGATGTAGAAGAAAAAACAACCTACGACCTACAGGTCGTCGTCGCCCACCTTTTTTTTTTGAGGCTGCGAAATCATCAGATAACTTCTCCCGCTCTGGGCGGAGCGGAGGGCGTTTACTGACTAAAACCCACTCGTGTTCCTTCAGTTCCAGGGGCAACGGTAACCCTTACGGGGGTTTTTTTTTTTCTTAAAACTTTGCTCCACACTAGGAATTTCTCCTGTATTGTGGGTGCGTTTACAAACATTTAAAGTCACATACACAAACAGCCAGACCCGGAACAACTACTTGTAGTTCATACAAATATTTTGTTCCATGCGGGAATCTAACCCACGACACGCAGCGCAGCGATCAATCGCTGCACTTCGCCAACCGTGCCGCAACTTTAACCGCAACCCTGGCTCGTCGTCGACCCCTGGGGGCCGATACAGACCACTTTGGGTATCATTGACCTAAATGTATGCCTAAGTGAAAGCACAATGTTGTATTTTCGACCCTCGGCCGAGTGTCGAAAGTTGAAAATCCAACAGCGCAGTGTTAGTGAAAATAGGTAATTAATGTTACATTTAAGCTTGGATTTAGATAAGAGGCTTTAAGAAGACCCTGACTATTGTCACATGCCTTTGTTAAGACAATACAAGGTGTAATTGAAATAACTGAAAACCTAACGAGTCATTGCACCCATAATTTTTATTGAGTCTGTAACAAATGTGTACACATTAGATAGTTGAGTTTATTTAAGTGGTCGTGGGGTCTAATCTCTAAGTCCGTCAACGATGATACGGGGCCGTCCGAAAGTAGTGGATCCGTCAAAACAAGTGGCAAGTTCTATTTTTCAGACTGGCACAAACACATCGCGAGTAGGGACAGCTGTCAAATCGTGTTGTCATTCATTCTTAGTTCGTAAACTGAACTAATCTTATGTCCATATAGAGGCACGAGGAACAGGGTGTAAAGTTCACTCATACCTCCATAGAAAAGGGAGGATCCTCCGACCAGACGGGTGTCGTGTCCACAGATAACTATATACTAGTCAGAGACAGATAGGACAGTACTATGGTTGACGATTAGTTCCAAAAATATGCGCCAAGCGCTAGTGTCGTAATGTCACTGAGGGATGACCCACAGCGTACTATAAAAATGACGCTGACCATCCGGCATAGAATATCGATAGCATAGTGATGTGCCATGGAATATTCTTATAGGGTTAATTTTATTATTTGCAATGTTTAATGTTTCTTCCTATATGTTCATTGGATACGAATATAACGAAAGAAATGTAAAAAAAAGACTTCAGATTTTACTTTTTATTTATTTTTTCGTCTTAACCTATGGGCTTTATATTTCTCAAAGGCAATTTGTTGAGGTACACACATCTGTTTCACAAGTTTTTCTTGTACACCTCCTTTTAAAATTTTATTAATTATGTTGCACCAATTATGAACATGGGTGCGTATCATTAAATTAAGCAACCATTCCTTTACTTCGGTGTTATGACCTGTACACCCCAACCAATTTAAATCAAATTTCTTTATTATTTCTATTTTTAAATGTTTTTTTACACATTTTTTGTATGCATACTTATTCAAGTAATCATGTATAAGGCCCGAGATATTCCTATATAACATTAGAAACTTCTTTGATGGATATGTTAAATTATGATGTTTTAAAAGGGTATATTCTCGTTGTTCAATCCATTTATGAAATACATCTCTTTTTGTTTGCATATAAGTATCAGAGCATCTCCTACAATTAAATTTGTTTCTCACTCTCCTGCACATATACCCTGCTGTATATGCAGAAGAGTGCACGCGCAATCTTTCGTTTACTGGATTTAGTGATTGGTTACTGCTAACGTTTTGCGTCATTGTTATGGGTCTACTACACACGGCATTTTCTTTATCTTCATCAAATGTTGATGAGGAACTCTCATCAACATTGGATGAAGATATGAGTTTAAAAAAATCTACAACTGTGTTTCCTGTATCATCCTCACAGTTTGCGTATATTGAATGTGGACCCATAACGTTGGACATTAGCAGTGATTTAAAAGCATTCAAAAAAGTATTTGCATCAGGATTGACGTTCCTGTAGTTGATGGCTCTGATCCTACCAAAAAAATTCTCAAGAGGATCCTGATTAACATTTCTAGGATAAAAATATTGTATATCATATTTTTCGAACAACAGTTTAGACAACCTTTCAAAACTTTCTATAGTTGTAACACATCCATTAAGAGAAGGAACTCGAACCTTATAGATTTTATTATTTTTGAGGGCTTTCTTGCTACTATTATCAATATATTGAATATTATTTAATATTTGTTTGGCTTCTGTCCAAAAATTGAAAATTTGATGGGCGATTGGCTTTATTGGTCCACGAAGTTTGCCCCGGACAGTACTCCCTCGAGATCCATTCACGCTGTCAAAGAGCTTGTCCATGAATTCCACAGCTTCGCCTGTTGTGGCTTTTGTCTCACTGACATTTTGACCCGAGGCTGTAGTTTCTGAAATACATAATTATATATAAGTATAACAAACAAACAATGTTTCCATTTCCATTCTATCAGACTACAAGAAAGTGCAACTGGTATTATTCTTAGTATATTAGTTTAAATCAAACGTCTTATTAGTCATAATGGCTCAATTGTAAAAATTAAAACCCAATTATTAAAAACCTAATTCTTTTTAACAAAGAGTGAATATGTATAGTGTGAATTCTTGTGTTTCTTTTGTCGGAGACCCTAAATAAATTAAAGTAAAGTGAGTGAGTGAGTGACTGATTGATAACAAAGTAAAAACTTACTGAACAATGCAGTGTATTTAAGCATTCCACTGGTTGTTGCACTCAGAGTTTGGGCAGTAATTTTAATTATAATTTGCAACTCACTTTAATTTTCTTCATTTTTGCTGCGTAAATATGGTGCTCTGTTAGTTTTTTATGCATTCTAGTATGACCTAGTTGGCAATCAGCATCAAATACCATTTCAACTTTGCTTTTGAAAAACATGTCTTTTGTAAGAAGGTTGTTCCTTAGCCCCTTAAGTAAGTGTGGGGGATCATACACTACACTTAGGTGTTGTCCTGACATCTCAATAGTTCCATCTGCAAACAAAAAAGCTATTGAGTACAACTTAATTTGATGGATCACAATCCTACTAATTTATAAAATAATGTCAAAGTTTAGATGTTTGTGCAATTGTGGTTTAACAGTTCAACATATTTGGATGAAATTTGGTACACAGTTAGACCATGACCTGGACTAACATACAGATGGATATTATGATAATTATAATGATGATGGATACTTTTTATCCTAGATAATTTGCAACTGCTATGCAGATAATGTGAACGAAGGCTATTTGTAGAGAGAGTATCTACTCACCATTATATATAATTATGTCTCAACTCAAGCAATAAAGCGATGAGAACGAATAATACACAAACTAACCCAGAGATTCGACATAATTTTAATGTCTTTGAACACGAATGACTGAAATTACTGAAAAATGAAAATACAATCTGTCAGTTTGACAGTTATACGCAACACTCAACAGCCAAAATGGCTGCCAACAACATGGCTACCGAAAGTAGCGCTATAACGCATTTTTTGGAACTAAAGCTGTCGCAGGCCTGGTCGTGTCTGGTGGGCAACTGCCCGATGATTGATGTCGGGCAGTGGTATATATGCTAGTCGTGCGGTAAACTCTGCTTGCGCGATGCAGGATTTGCGTGACGTCAGTATGACGCGCAGCTCTCATGTGGCGATGTAGATACCGCTACATCCGGAAGTGATACGAAGTGGGAAAAGCTCGTAGCTTCGGCTAAAACTACGGACGTCGTGTTAAGCTGTTGTGCATACCGTACTACCCGAAATGAACGTTCAGTTTGTTGCAAGCCAGCCTGTACTACTGTATCTTCTATCTACTTAATAATAATACAGCACTGCACAGCCTAAAAGCATTAAATTTTTCACAAGATAAAGATAATTTTGTTTGTTCAAAACATGAGTATACACATGCCATGCAAGATGTTACATCAAATTAACTGACAGTCCTGTTTTGCCTTTTATAACTTAATAATTGCATTGCACATGTGTGAGCACTATGTATGTACCTACCTACTAAAGCTTACTGGGTTCGTCTTTCATTGACTTGAATGTGCCCTGGCGGCTGAGAGTATGTCATGCTCACTCAAATGTGTCGCTGGTGGTGGCGTGTGTAATGGATCATTAAGATCCCTTCAAAATAGTTGAGCTGAATGGTGCTGATACATACGTCATTTTCGTGAACGGGCGCCGGCAGTAGGCACTGGTCATTTCTTAGCTGCCACGGCTTATTTTAATTCCTGAATTGTTTTTATCTTTTTATTACGGACGCCTTTAACGTGCACGTCTTTCTACATCGCATCGTTCTCACATACCTATAATTTCAACATGAATGGTGTAACCACTTTTATGTAACAATATTTTGATTTAAAAGAGTGTCCATGTAGTTTCTTGCCCGTTCTTCTCCATAGGTACCTACTACGCTTTGGAATGGGCAACTAGCTTCATCTTTCTGACTGACCGACCCCTTGACAATTCAAAAGTACCTGTAATTGGTTTATTTGAAATAAATGCTTTGAGTTTGTTAAAGAAGGTGCGCACTACAGAAGGATTTTTGAAAGGTCATCACCTACAGGGGTTACCGATGGGAAAACAAATAACAGCTTTAAACTAAACTCATTTGAAACTTTATACGGTACTTATACTAAAAAAACAATTGTTAGATTTTTTGTCGTCTGTCTGTTCCGGCTACTCTCCGAAACAGAGATTTTGATGAAATTTGGTAAGGCGATACTTTGAACCCTGGGGAAGGACATAGGCTACTTTGTATCGACATACCACGCGGGCGAAAGCTATTGATCAATAAAATTATGAACCACTAGTCGGTAATAGAGGGGGCGAGGGTCAGTGGGTCATCTTAGGGGCGGAGTCGTAGAAGTTGGAGTATACGCTTAGGAGCACTATGAGCAGCAAAATAAAACAAAAAAATAATTAAAAAAAAAATAATTGGGACGGAAATTACCAATCTTACTAAATAAATACATAAATAAACATTTATTTCAGAATCACTTCAATATTTGTTAATAACAATGTAAAATTATAAACTAGTGAAAGTAACATTTATTCTAAGCTGCGTGAGGCACGCCGATCCTGCGGAATGTCTACTTGACTGCGTGCAGTCGTATCCACCGCCCCAAGATCGGAGAGTCCCACCTATCAGCCAACGTTCTAAGAATAGTGTTGGGGCTGGCGCGAACACGGCGTAGCAGAGATGCGCATCTCTTGCGCATGATGCCCGAAAAACTATCAACGTCCGCGTCGGCAAATATGCCGGACGCGCTACAAAAACGCGGCAGCCCCATCAACACCCGGAACGTGTTGTTATATTGTACGCGCAGGCCACTGTATGCCCTTTGCGTAAAATACACCTACAGACTGCAGGTGTAAACGGATTGGCAGTAGGCTTTGAAAAGCGTCACCTTAACCCGAGTCGTACAACGCGCAAACCTGCCAGCCAACATCTCACATCGAACAGCCAGCGACCTGCGCTCCCGCTCTACAGCAACGTTATCTTTCAAGTCGTCTGAGACCCAATGACCCAGATATTTAAAATTTGCAACTCTTTTTAGAGGTCTGCCGCACAGCATAACTGGTGGAATTGTGTAGCATTTACTGTCTGCTTTATTGCAGTATCGAGTTAGCCTTGTCCATAGAAACCAGTTAGTTTCTGAGAAGCTTGACCCTACGATGCACGTAGGCATAGTCGACGGAGCCCCGCAGGGCGAATATCCTACGTCAGAATGGCTTTTAAAAAAATCCACGAAGGGTAGGGCAGGGTCTTTGCTCGCTTGCTTCGCTCGCTCACAAGACCCGCCATCCCCTTCGAAGCTGATCGGTCCGAGTCGGGGTGCCACAAATCCCGAGCTCGCTTTGCTCGCTCTCGCATCCTAAGTTCTAAAAGGGCTTTGACATCATTTTTAATACGACTAACGGCTGGACGAAGACTAAAAACACCAAAATGATTTTAGCCTTATATTAAGGTGTTCTATGCGATAGAATCTATTTGCGAAAAAAACATTAATTTCTTTAAAATTTATTTATTCCTCAGTAAGTTAAAAAAAAGAAGACTTTATTTTTCGGAAACGGTGCGTCGTAGGACCTGCTTCTTAGAAGCTAAATGGTCTCAATAGACAGCGTTAACTCGATACTGCAATAAAATAGGTACCTAAATAAATAAAAAAAAACAATTTTTAAAGTCCTCGCTCCATAGCACCCCTAAGACTATACACTCCAACCGGGGCGAGCCTATTGCCATCAACTGGACACCAATCTAGACTACGCTTCTATTGAGATATTCCATACGGAAATACAAAATAACTCCTGAACTTGGGGAATCTAACCCCGGATCCCACGCTCTCCAGACTTCACTTCCATGGATTAAGCTTCTTAAACACTCAAGAAAAGAAGGTCATGAATTTACCTACATAGGTACTTACTTGACAGTACCTACCCAACAATGCCTGGCCACTACATCTCCGCGCTGTCGAGGAAAATGTCACGGCTGACTACAAAAAGAAAGGAGCTGCATGATAGGACAGTTTTATAACAATGACTTTGTTAGGTACCTCTACATTCCTTTGCTGCAAACTGTAGATATTTTGAACTAACCAAGCCTGCTATGCCTACCTAGAAATGAAAATATTTTATAAAAACATACCTTACCTATTAATATAGATACAAAAACATTTCACGCCTCAACGACTGAACGGATTTTGATGCGATTTGATGAAAAGTATTTTAGCATACTTTTTATCCCGGTAGGGCGTTCCCGAAGGATAATGTCTGACCTGCACTTGAGCAAAAGCTAGTTGTACCTAAAAGTATAATTACCCGAAGAGGCAGGCAGAAGTTTTCAGTACCTACACCCACTTCAAACCTGGCAATGTTTAAGTCCATAATAGGAGGCAAGCCTACTGCTATCATCATCAGCCTACAGCAGTCCACTGTTTGACATAGGCCTCTCCAATTGCACGCCATTTAGCTCGATTCTCAGTAACTCTCATCCAGCTGCTACCAGCCACCCTCCGAAGACCACCACCTACTGCCTTCAACTGGTCAGAAAATCAGAGACCAGGCTGCTATCTCTACTTACCCTTCAAAGAGTACAAACTTGATATTGTCTTTCACCACAGAGCACGGAATCGTCGCACCGGCTGCAGCTAGAGACTCGTTACTAATAATATTTGTGTCCGAATTTGGCGCAACTGAGCGTAAGTTACCTGTCATACAGGGCATCGTTAGAATTGTATTGGGTCGTCAGTTTCCACGAGTAAACGGTGACGCTTATATTAACTCAATATTAATAAAATCAAAGAAGTAACGCATATAGATGTTTAGGTGTAATACTAATAATAGATAGACATTAATTGGACACCATGACAACAACTCCATGTACAGTATAAAACACCTCGCATGGGTTATTCCCTGAGTACCCCAATCTCCGAGGCCCCCGTCCCGTCCTGGAGCACCCTGAATAGGTATGATAAATATAATTACATATTTTTTTCTATTATTTTCAACTTGTACGGTCGACATAAAAAATGCTTAACAGTATATGTTTGAAAAATATAAGACGAAAGTAGTTTATTTGAAAATTTGTACAATGTCGAAACATACTAACATAGATAATTACAGTTTGAATGAAATGCATCAAAAATATAAAATAAATGTTACAATATTATCAAATCATACTTAACAAATATAATTTAAAATTTATGAAAACAATCTTTATTTAAAATTCGAACCACAGCCGGCGAGAAGGGTTGCAATTTAATTTCCTAAGCGGACACCTACCAGACCAACAAACAATAGAGCTAGTGCGGCCTACTACTGGACAACATAGTCTGTCTTTTTTAATCTTGCGACATAATTGTGATTGTATCTCTATTAAGTAACTACGTATACAAAATAATTGCTAATGCTATTTGCATCTGGTAAGAAAGGGCCATAACAAGCCCATATAATTTAACACCACAATTGTATTTAACACCATTGTATACCTACCATGTTTTACGCAAATACATATTTTGTTATTATTATTATTATATTTTTTGACATTTATCTCGGAAGCCAAGGGACCCGGACCTTTGATAAGCGTACGAAGGGCCAAAGCCATCTCGCAGAGGCCGCTTAGACAATTTTAAGCGTTGATGCACCAACAGACGATTATCCCTGTATGCACTATGCAAGTGCACCCAAAGACAACCCCCGGTTGGTGCAGGACTATTGCAGAACATGGGAACAAAACATATTGGCCTATGTATTTGGGTGGCTTCAGTGTACTGGTTCCCAAGAGCTATGGAAGGCCCCTGCCTGATCAATGTTTTATTATACACGGAAAAAAATGGCAGGGGGCGACTTGCACACTCAATAATGGGCCCCCGGAAACTGTCGTTAGCACTTAGTGACGTAGCGACAAGGGGGCAACATATCCTGAGGTGCTTGAGGAGTGGACAGGTATAACACGGCTATCAGAACAATACCAGAGCCCGCAAGATGGTCAAGATAGCTACCAGCACTTACTGGAATACTTCCTTCTTCTGTGCACGTTTGCTCTTGCGAATCTCCACTCAAGCCGGCCAATAAAGGCAAGATGAGAAACAAGACCTCTCACGGGAGATAGAGTCGGTGGGGTCGCTGTTGCCCAACAGTTCGCCACATGTGCCCTGCGGTTTTCTGTATCTCTCTTGGTCTGGCTTCTTATCTTAGACCTGTTCCAGTAAAGTAAACTCTACCGGCCCAGACCTAGAGTTCGGAGCGCGCAAGCCTCACCACGACATCAACGTAGAGATACGGCGCGGCGGTGGGGTTATTATTATTTGATGTTGTCTTTCAAAATTCTCAATTTCTTTTCTTTTTCTTCATTTTTTTTTCTTCTCAAATTCTCAATGCTGGGTCTGACCAAGATTACGTCTGGACTTTAAAAGAGACTGTGACCTCTGGGTTTGTTTCGGCCTTTGATTATATACTTGATAATCAAAGGTTTCGGCCTTTCTTCTCAGAGTAGTCAGATAGGAAACGCCGACCTCATCTAGTTTTTAAAATATGATTGACGTGTAAAAGCGTAGACAGAGATAGTTTTCTCTGTCTACGTGTAAAAGTGTTTGTACAAACCTGTACAAACCTACTTACAGAAATAAAATCATTTATAATTTACACTTGACTCTATAATAAACCTATATACTTATTTCGAATTATGACCGAACTCCTTGAAAACGTAGAGATTACGCCTTATTTTTTATTCTGTCCTATCATGTTTGTTGACATCACAGAGTACTTTTTTATGACATTGACACTACTGTCAAAGACATAACGTTAATTAGAACATTTACAAATATTTGCACTATTTTAATAATCATTTTAAATAATGACACATTCGTAAGTAATTATTTAATTATTCCTGTTCTTAATCGATAAAGTGACTTTAGTTGATGAGTGTTTAATTTTGCAACAGATTAAAAAAAAAAATAGTTTAACCTAAAATATTTATAGCGGAGCCCTAATACTAGATCTTTGTGTCTATATGTCCGTCTATCTGTCAGCCCGTTAAAATGTTGATACAGAATGGGCGCATTTATATTGGTGGGCATTGGTTAGTTTGCTTGCCATCCAACACCATAAATAATGTAGCTTAAATGCGCGCAAGATAAGTCTGCGCGCGTGTTTGACCTTCAAGACTATATCCCTGCCAGCATTTTTAATCACGTTCCGCATAATGATGACGATTATCTACGTTGGAAAACACGGAACAGGAACACAGCACACTGTCTTGACACCTGTTAGAAACGTCGAGATGGTGGCAAAGGTTTATTTCCGATTTCGGCCGCGCGCAGACTGATTTGGTGCGCACTCGTAAGCGCCTGTTGCTTGATGTTCGCACTTACGCAGCACATGAAATACCTTCTTTTAACATAGTATCACGCCTGTAATATACCCTTGAAGGGTTAGGCAGAGGTGTTCCACAAACATTTCGCCAGTTATATTTAAGTAAATGTAATAGGGGGCGAGCCGATTGCCAAAAACCGGGCACAAATCCGGACTCCGGCCTGCTCCTGAGACAAAGTCAAAGTCAAAGCATTTATTTCAAATAGGCACATAAAAGGCACTTTTGAACGTCAACATTTACATTTAAATAGAATTGATTCTAGTCGCCCCTTCCAAAAGGTAGTTTCGTATGGAGAAGAATGGGCAAGAAACTCCATCGTTACTCTTTTAAAATGTGTTACAATACTTTGTATACATTAATTATATAATTATATGTGAAGACGATGCACCTATAATAAAAATTACCCTACCAAAATAGATAAAAATAATTTAATAAACGTAGCAATGATAAAAAACGTTAATTAAGTGATAGATACATGGCGTTCACATATTTACAAACATTGTAAAAGTATACGATTTCCCAAATCTAGAACATAATAATGATTAATTTCACGACTACTACTTACCACGAGATTGCCTCGTGTTGTTGGGTGATCTAGCGGACGACTGGTCGCAAGTGGGAGAGAGAGACACTGGGTCCTGGGTTCGATATCCAGGTTGTACAAAGTATTATTGGGTTTTTTCAATTGGTAATTCTTAGTAGTCGCACAAACTCATGGTTGATGGCAACAGACTCGACCCCCTATAGCATGGGACTTGCTAAAACAATTCTGCCTTCCTCTTTAGGAAAACAGACGTGAAGTTATGAACATTTAGGTATGTTATTTTTTCAGTTGCTCACATTGCGCGTACACTGCCAATTTCGAGAGTGCTCTGAAGATGCACAATCAACTTCATCATGATACCAAGGACAATTGCTCGGTGTTCAGCATGAAAAACAGACTGACAGCGGTAAGAACAGACTATTCGACTAATTTTTTTAATTTGTTAAATCGAAGCCTAGAAAAATACTAAGCCGCAGTAAAAAAAAATTGTTAATTTAAGAGCGTTTATACCTTATGAGTGGCAACGTCGCAATTTAGTGTCATATTTCGTGGTTTTCAATTTTCATCATTTAATCGGAGCTATATTTTAAACATCTGTTTAATTAACTTTTTAGAATTATGTGAAAACTGTGTAAAAGGTAAGAAATCGTTGCGTTTACAGTTCTATTTATATGCAAATAATACATTGGAAACTTGCAGGGCGTTATTTTCATTGTAAAATAACTGTAAGCATTACGGATACTTACTTTTTAAACACTTTCACGTAATTCTAAAAAGTTAATTAAACTGATTTTTAAAATATAATAATAAACGTTTATTTCAGACTTTCTGTCCAATATAGCTCCGATTAAATGATAAAAATTGAAAACCACGAAATATGACACTAAATTGCGACGTTGCCACTCATAAGGTATAAACGCTCTTAACACAAAAAATGGCGAAGTTCTATGTGTTTTGAAAGTCGATGCAGAGACAACATTGTTAGCATCTGACGTCAAAACACAGGAACGCCCATAGATATAATTTTTAATATTTCTGTGGGAACGCCATAGTAACTTCGCGCCATTCAGTACAATGATCGTTTTGCGTGTCAAGGATAGAAGAATTATTTCAAATTCTCCATTTTTCCACAATGTTATTTTGATTTTTTGGCGAAGAGGCTTGTTTTAGTAATATCTTTAAAATATGTATTGATTTATGTATATTTTTGATAGTAACTAAATGCTCTATTTAAAAAGCTCCCACACTAGCGTGGGACCACAGAGCACGGAGACGCCTCGCCGGCCGCTGCTAGAGGCGGCAATGTCAACACTTTACATACAAACCAAACGTGTCACTGTTTACTCGCTGTAGGTACGACACAAGTGGCATAGAAACTGACAGCTTTGAATGGCGAAGATGATTAAATGAGAGAAGTTGTGCACTCAACGCACTTCTGCGCCACGAATTTTATCATTTCTAGACGCTGTTTCCGAGCTCAGTGCGTGGGACGCTCTCCAGCTAGATGGACTGACCACCTAAAAAGCTGCCGGGACTCACTGGATGAAGGCGGAGAAGCGGGGTAGATGCATATAGTTGCGTTAGGCTGAATTTATTGAAGGAATCATTTTTATTTAGGGTTTTTTTTTTACACTAGGGACACAATATCTCGAGAGGACACATAACTTTTCTTGTTTTCATTGTTAAAAAAATAAGTTTCTATATTCAATCAAATGAAAAATTTCAGAAAAAGTCCACCACACTACCCCGAACCTCTTTGCTGAGTCCATCGTATCATAGTATCAAGGCTGATAAAGACACGAAATGTAAGTATTTATTTAATCGTTTTGCAGCTAAAGTTAAAATACCAGCTACATTATAATGACATAGTTCTCGTTAAGGCTTTAGGAATTATACAACACGTGTGAGTGTCCACGGTAATCCCTGTTTGAGCACTGCTCCTTCTGGATCGGGGTTCAGGGGTCAATGAAAATCGGGTTATACTGACCGATTATATTTCGCGTGATCCCTGAGAGAGAGGACCGTTCGCCCGAACCAGTGCGCAGTAACTGGTCGTTCCAATTCATACATCACGCGCGCATACAATTCGCTTACCTTGCACTCTGCCTTACATACGTACATGTGTCCCTACAAGGCTAACGTCCCGTTCGCGCTATTCGTACTATGCTCAGAATCAGCACTTTTTGAACGTTAAAATTACATAAGACAGTCCATCGGGCATCGATGGAAGGAACAAAAAAAACCTATAATTATGGAAATAGAGAGAGAGATACTCACCTACTAGGTATCTGTCAAAGAAGATAAGCTCGCCAAGCTTCAACAAATATAGAAATACCCATATATCATAAATAAATAAAACCTAAAACTGTCGACAGAGTTGGTAATAAAAAAAAAAAAACTGGTTTCGATATTGATGAACAATAGGTACAGGCGATAACTTCGTGCTATATTTCACGTAAATAAATACCGAGAGTTCGATGCGCGTCGTTTCGGCCGATTTTTATGAAGACGTAATTACTGCTTACCTTATTATACTGTGGCGTTCCGCACCGGGCTTTTTTGTTTGGTATTTTTTTAGTATGCACTAGCTTTAAGTCGACTACCTACCTATCTATATTGTATGTTTACAGCAAATTTTTCACAACTACCCTTTCCCACAGCGCTAGGCCGCACATCATCAGCGACGCGGTTGCTAGACAAGCTGCGTGCACGCATCTGTCGGAGCAAAACATTGTTCTCACACACGGAGGAGGACTTAGATGCTACTGCCACTACTATTAACGACCCCGGTGGAGCTGCAGCGGGATTCATCGTAAGTATCCCGTTATGTTTTTCAAATATCTCATTATAAAAAAGGATAATTCAACTGTTCCCATTAGAGCGTGGTCCAAGAAAGCCGCGACCAAGGATAAAACAACAAATCAATATTAATATTATATTTATCATTGCTACGTTTATTAAATTCTTTTTACCTATTGTGGTAGGGTAATTTTTATTATAGGTGCATCGTCTTCACATATAAATATATAATAAATTAATGTACACAAAATATTGTAACACATTTTAAAAGCGTAACGGTGGAGTTTCTTGCCCATTCTTCTCCATACGAAACTACCTTTTGGAAGGGGCGACTAGAATCAATTCTATTTAAATGTAAAGGTTGACGTTCAAAAGTGCCTGTGCCTATTTGAAATAAATGCTTTGACTTTGACTTTGAATAGAATGATAGAACATAGCGTCAGTGGCAACTTTTACTATGACAATCAAAGAAATCTGTCCCGGCAAAAAGAGATACGACCATTAGACTAACGATTAATTGTTTTATTAAGTTCTGTGTTTTCTAGGTTTTTGCAAGAGTGTCGTCGTCATGCACGACTTTTCTTTAGTATTGTGTACTTTTTTGTATCCGTGGCTCATTTTGATGGTTCCATCAGCGGGGCGAGCACGGCCTACTTGTGATAGGCTTGAGTCACACATTTTTATCACAGTTTTGGAGCAAAAACCGTGCCGTTTTATAAAATGCGTGACTCAAGCCTATCACAGAAGCCGTGCTCGCCCCGCAGAATGACAGCCCTGCTACACTTTTTCTTGCATTGTGCTGAGACAGTAAAATGTTGTAACTGTAACTTATAAATTCGGGACCGTCCACCGATGGGCCACCACTTTTAACGGCTAAAACGTTGTAGGACTTACGTCTATTCTGACCCTCAGCAGGACACATCAATAAGGACCGAATGCCCTCCAAAGCCTGTTAAAGCAGAACCCTCAATATCATGTTTAGATGATGTCAATGTCAACAAGCTGCTAGACGATAAAGAGACATTTGGATGTCACATGTGCACGTTTGTTGCTGATCGGTAAAACCATTTTTTTAAATATTTTTTAAATTCATAGTAATCAAAAATTGCACTGCATTAATGCAGCAACATGCGTCTTGTCTTGCTGGAAACTTATTGCTGGCAACATTTGATACAGTTTAAGTGTAAAAAATTGCTAGCAACACTAAATGATGTTACGAATCTTTATTTACCATGAATACAGGGCTTATGGGTTGACCCACATCTGTCAGCATGGAATCACCTTTTTTCACGCTCTATTCCTTTCTCTATGACATGTGTAAATACTATGACATGAGTATTTACTTTGTAAAGTATTATAATATTATTTTAATTATTGTGAATGTGAGAACTAGGTCGGTCATTGATTTTTTTTTTTTGTATATTTCTCAGTTCTTTAATTTTTTTAATCTGGCAGTTTGAGTAATTTATGCAGTCTACTCAAATGTCCTTTCTTTGGTATTGTTCGTCGAATCGTTGAGCTCTTGAAGTTCTGAATTGAGCTGCGCGATTGCTGACAATTGCGTGCACTGACTGGACAGGTCCGTTCAATCTGTGTGGTTCTTTCTTGAAAATACCATTTCAGATCTAAATATCTACATAGCCTTCACATGATCTGACCAAGATTTTGTCTGGACTTTAAAAGAGACTGTGACATCGGAGTTTGTTTCGGCCTTTCTTCTCAGAGTAGTCAGAAACGCCGTCCTCATCTAGTTTAAAAAAATATATGCTTGACGTGTAAAAGTGTTGGTACAAACATACTTACAGAAATAAAATCATTTATCATTTCTATCGCTTAGGATTGGCATTTCCTAGAGCCGGCGACTGCCGATTACGCCGCGCGCACTGTACCTTTTTCGCTCTAAGAAATGACAACCCTAAGGCTGCTAAATTCTGAATTTGGACCAGATGAGCCCTAACGGACGTGCAATGCTTGTGGGGGAGACCTATGTCCAGCAGTCTACCCGAAAATGATCATGATTAAGCCTACCTATGCTGAAACGGCTGTAAATTTCCTCTTTTCAAATTTAATGAATACCAAATTAGACAGCAGTTCATTTTAGCCATTTGTTCATTCACCGTGAACCCTTTAGCTATCTTAAATGCTAAATTGTTGATACTGATCACCAGACATACTCGTAATTTTCATGAAATTTATTCAAAAGTATTAAATCTTCTTTACAGAATAACAGTCCTAGACAGACATCTCCTAAACGACCACAAAATAGGTCTCGAGAATCTGCTCAAACTGGTCATGGCTAAAACAAAAGACGGCCTATCTGAAGAAGATCCCAAAATGTCCCTATACGGCATAAAACAACCTTACTATAAGCTCCCAGACGAAATGATAGAAGATGGCGAATTTATCGTAGAAAATGTGACACCAACAATAAAGATTTTGAAGCATGCGTCAACAAATACTGAAATTCAATGGTCAGACATCCCAGATTTGAAGAACAACTGCCGAATGATAACGGCAGAATTGGAAAAAATTATAAAGTATCCTTTGGAGAAATGTGATAAAGATGAATTTCTCGGCAAAGTGCAAACTTTGAATGAATGCATGTGCAAGTTCGCGGATTCTTCGAACACGTTGAAGAAAGTTTTGGCTAAAGAGTTTGATTCGAAGCATAATGTTCATGAGCATTTGTCGTCGGAGCAGCCTTTCTTCGATTTGTGTTTAGGAGAGTAAGTATGGTATTACTAGCTTGGGTCGCATTGTGGATAATAGAATGTATTGATTTTTAAGGAGGTTAATCAGATAAAGGGGTGATTTCCAGGAACGACCTTAATAAAAATAAAAATTCTGGCTGAACCCATATTACATAAAATGAAATACAATTTCACAATACAGCAACAGAATAGATTATACATAATTATAATAGAATAAAATGTCAATGCCAACGAATTAAAATAAAAAAAATTAACGAATTAGTAGGTACAAATTGCTTCAAATACAGAATTTAAATAAAAAACCGAATGAATGAACGATGTTTGTTGATGTGGTTTTGTTTGTTGAGTAATTTGACAGTTTCGTATTATAACCTGATGTACAGGAGACTGTGTAAGGTTGTATTTTATGTGGTTGAATGTGCTCCGGATACGACGCAAGTTTGCAAGCCAGCGGGGCGAGCACGGCCTACTGTGATAGGCTTGAATCACAGATTTTTATCGCAGTTTGGGAGCAAAAACCGTTATAAAATGCGTGACTCAACCCAGAGGCCGTGCTCGACCCGCACCCCCCGATTTTTGGGCACGCCACAATTGCGGCGATAAGTCCCCTCTTTGAGGAGTGGCTAGAGAGGCGCCACGGCGTCCTCACCTTCCGCCTGACGCAGGTCCTCACCGGACACGGTTGTTTCGGGAGGTTCCTGTTCCGGATAAGGCGGGAGGAAACGCCCGGGTGTCACCATTGTGTGGATCGCCCGGAGGACACGGTGGAGCATACGGTGGTCTGCCCGGCTTGGGCGGAGCACCGCCGTGTCCTCGTGGAGGCGATTGGCGGTGGCGATCTCTCGCGTCCGGCCTTGGTCCAGGCCATGGTACGGAGCGAGAGGGCTTGGGAAGCCGTCACCTTCTTCTGCGAAGCAGTAATGTTCGCGAAGGAGGAGGCGGAACGCGTGAGGGAGAGGCAAAATTTGCGCCCTCACGCCCCTAGCCACCGCAGGAGACGCCCTGGGCGTCGGGAATCGCAGGCCGATTCCCGGCCGACCGTAGGCGCGGGCTTGCGAACGGCGAGCAATGAGCAGCTCGCCGTTCGATAAGGACCAGGCCCGGGTCGACGGCGCGTTGTGTTCCACGCGCGCCTCAAAGAGATGTCAGCACCAATGACGGGGTTTGCTAGGACCGATGCCCGCTAGGGTTGCGAAAAAGTCCAAGAGGGTTACCGTGGCCCCTGGCACAGGCCACTGAAGGAACACGGGTGGGTTTTAGTCAGTAAGAGTCTGACACGCCCTCCTGCTCTGCGGGAGCGGGAGAAGTTATTTGATGATTTCCCACACACAAAAAAAAAAAAAAAAAGGGGTACCCATTTGAATATTATAACATCTGCCATCATATTTTTTCCACTGCGAGAAAGAGGCGGAACTAGGTGCATCGACATGATCGAGAGCATCATTCCTTTTTACTTGACTACGGCAAAGCCAAAGGAGGGTTATGATTTTAACACGCCATGTAACGTACCTATGTATATAATATATGTTTATCTGCTCTCTCACAGATAAACTGCTCGTCGAATTTTGAGAAACAAGGTGTCATTGGAATATTTATGTTGTTCCGCAGGTTATAGGCTATATGATGTCACACATAATTACTATAAATAAATAGGATATATCCTACAGATTACGTGTGACTTCCGGTTATTTTGTTACGATGCCTTGTTTATACCATTTTAGTTGGCGTTTTTGTCGTAGTTGGATTTTTAGTTTTTATTGCAACGGAATCATGATAGCATTTACGGCTCCAGTTCAGTGAGTCAGTTTAGCAGCTTGTGCCGCTGACTGACGCTTACACGAAGCCAATCAGCGGGGCGAGCACGGCTTACTGTGATAGGCTTGAGTCACACATTTTTATCGCGGTTTGGGAGCAAAAACCGTGATAAAATGCGTGACTCAAGCCTATGACAAAGGCCGTGCCCAGCGCCGGATTAAACCTCGGTCGGGCCTGGGGCTAAAAGGAAAGAGGGGCCCCTTCAAAACATTTTAAAAGCAAAAAAAAAATTATCATGTTGAGTAAAATCGTGCGTTTCAACATTTATTTTAACAAAATGACAATTAGACATTAAAAATTCACCCTGGACTTTGCTTCAGCAAATTCTGAAATAATATCATCAAAATCAAGCGATCGAAGTAGATCTTTTCCGATGCTCAGTCTTGATAATGATGACAATCTTTCATCGGTCATTATCATTATCGACCTATACATATTTTTTATGCGTTTTAAAACAGAAAAATATCTTTCTGTCTCGCAGTTTGCGATAGGAATTGTTAACAATAACTATATTTAAGCTATAAGTATAAATATTTGGGAAAATCTGTGCCCTATCTAAATTAACAATCCAGTTTAATACATTTCGTGGATTTAGTATCATTAAGTACTTATCGCCTTTTCATAATATTTTTGAGACTTTGAAGTAGTAAAAAAATTCTTTGGTTGGATTTTTTAGTAAAGGAATGAATTGTTGAAATTCATCATGTAAATTTTTATCCAAATCTTGGTGATATATGCGGACAAGCTCAGTTGTTTTACATTGCATTTCATCTTCTTCTATAAATAATAAATGTAACAAAAAGCTAAACATACTAGTCATATGAGTGTAGGCCTCACTTCTTTTCTTTAGCTCAGTGACCAGCTTATCGATTAAAGAATCGACGCGAAATTTATCCGATCCACATACATAACTTTGTAGTTTGTACACTTCCATCTGCGAACTTTTTGATAATTTTTCGACTCTTAAAATCCGTATATTCAAATTTTTCAATGTTTCCAAGATTCTTAGCTTGTGCCTCAAATTCATGGAACTTTTCTCGCAAACTAATCGTAAAACTAATAATCGTACAAGTAATTATTAAAAAAATGCACAAGCTGGGTCGATTCGGTAACTTGAGTTTGCATATTCAAAGATAAAAAAAAACTGCACGCGCTGGGTCGGTTCGGTTACTCACAATTTTATTTCCATATAAAAAAAACATTTTTTTTTTATTTTTATTGGTTCGTTTTTTTTTCATTTTTCATTAACATTTGGGGCCCTCCAACTCTTGAGGGCCCGGGGCTGCAGCCCCCCTAGCCCCCCGGTTAATCCGGCGCTGCGTGCCCCGCAGTACTGAACTGTCTTCAAATGTACATATACATACACGGCCAATGAGAGGGCAGTGACTGAACGGCCACGTAAACTGACTCCCATACTGGCCTGATATCCAGAGCCCATAAGGCGGTCTTTCTAGGCTGGGCACTTTTTTAACGCCATATATTTTTTACCGCGCACCGGACTTTCAACTTTCGGCGTTTGCAGAGCGTTGAGAATGTAACAGAGCGTATGCCAGCTGCGTTAAGCGCAGTTTTTGACTGCAGACGCTCAACGCTGAGAGGTGAAAATTCAGCGCGAGGTTAAAAGAATGTCGCGTTAAAAACTGACGTGTGGTAAACCTTGTCATAATAATATTGTATTTTTATCAAGCAGTAGAAGTACGCCACGGCTGTGGGACCGAGCTCACAGCGATCAAATAGACAGGACCAGAAGCAAGTATGGTGAAAATAATAGGTTAGTAGCTTTATTACAATAGTTTTTTACCTAATACCTACGGTATAAGCATCATCATTTACCTAGCCTTTTCTCAATGGGCCATATTTATGAAGAGGTGGTAAGCAGGAACCAAACGCGATAACATTGAACTTGCCTAGGAATAGAACGCGATATCTGCGCGTCGCTGATAAATAACGCGCTTAATAGCACACACATATTATTACAATAGCTTTTTCATCCTGTGGATCACCAGAACATTATTGAATATATCATATCTACACTAATATTATAAAGAGGAAAAATTTGTATTATTGTTTGATTGTAATGGATAAATTCAAAAACTACTGGACCGATTTTAAAAATTCTTTCACCATTAGGAAGCTACATTATCTGCTAGTAACATAGGCTATATTTTATTTGATAAAAAATAGGGCTCCGTAAGATATTTGGGTTTTTCGGACCCAAGGTGTAAAAAATCATTGAAAAAAGTTCCTTATTTGGCGTACGCCGCCTAAACTATAAAAGATAGAACCCTAAAATGTTGTAATTAATTAAATACCTTAAAAATATCTACAAAAAGTCCGCGACACACTATACCTATCTATTTCGAGTGAAGCACTACAACCATTTTTTATTTAAAAATCTTGAATTTTTTTAGGACTTCATTTAAACGTATTTTTTTACACATGTCATTACTCCTTATCAAAATAAACTATTTTATCACAAAGTACTGTTTATTTAGATAATATTGAGTCTTTAACTAATTAAAATTGGACGTTTGGTTTGAAAGTTATGGCGAAATCAATATAATACTATTTCTGCGCTCCGCGGCCCGTGGCGACAGGTGAAGTAGGCGTCACCAAGGCGGGGCGGGGGTGCGGATGCGGGAGGGGAGTTTAGGTCTATGAGTAAGGTACCCGTGCGGCTCAGACACGTGGTCGGAAAAAAAAAATCTACATCCACGCGGGCGGAGCCGCGGGCGACCGCAAGTTCATAAATAATAGCGTAAATCTGGGAGCATTTTGGAATTAATACAAAACGTCAAACGACTGACATCAGTTTTGTCACGTCGAAAATTATTTTTGTCATAGAACCAAGTGCTGTGACAATAATAATTATCGACAATATGTACAGACGCCAGCACATCAAGCTACTACAATCTGTCAAATTTCTTTAAAAGATTTTCAACTTTATCGCTAAAGCATTAAGGTTCAAGGTTGATTGGGAAAATTTGACAGTTTCGGGTAGCTTGACCTGCAGCTGGCGTCTGTACAATAGTACATTGTTACCCTAGGGGTGAAAGTAACTTATTTAGTCCCGAGACGAGTATTTCGAGGGACTAAATAAGTCTTTAACCCGAGGTAAACACTGTGCTTTTCATTACGAATACAAGGAAAGTAAAAATAAAAACATGAATTAGCTAAAGAAAAAATGAGCCTCTTCTCTTATGAAATCAGCAGTTAAATCCATATCTGGATCACATGAACTCATTGTGTTAATACAAATCTCTGCTATACGGAAGTATAAACAAAATTCTACAACTCGAAAAAACAAATAAAATTCTGATTGCCGCTTTCCCTCTATTTTTTTTTTCTGTGGCCGGGTACTAGCTATTCAGCCATTATTTTTCATTTCCATCATTGAAAAAGTGGTAAATATTTTGCCCAAATCTATCTTATTTTAAAGAAATTGTTGAAAGTAAAATTTACTTTCAATGTTATTTCAATTTTACATCGCGCTATAATTGAATGGCTGTATAGGAAGTTGGAACATGGTTCAATAAAAGTGTGAAAATAGAACTAGTTTTTTTTTTAATAATTTGACAGCTGTCAGTTGAAAACGATTCTCCCTAGGGCTGAAAAGTATTACTTTCAACCCGCTCCTCAGGCAACTTCAGACTTACTTTCCGAGTATGAGTAATGAAAAGAGTATTTAATACACATATGTAGAAAACATTATAACGTCATAGGTGTATAATGGATTTTTTAGATTTTTGAGATTAGCGTCGTAGAAGAGCGGACAAGAAACCTTTGACGTAGAAATTTTGCTATTTTCTTTTCATAAAATATGTTTTTATTGAAACACCTACTTAAAGTGATCTTCTATCAATAAAACTACTAAGGGGTTCAAACCTTTGTGGCATATCCGACTCGCCGCCATTTTTTTTTTCCAAGTGTCCGCGATGAATATATTTTAGATTGGTAGGGGACACATACACAGACAAAAACATTTCGCTCTAATATTCAGCTGCATTCGGTAAGGCTAGAAGCCTCCCTCAGCATAGTTTGGGAATACGCTAGGCAGATAATCTACTGCACAAAACCCAACATTTGCATCTCATTAAGAGAATGTTATTAACCTTTTTTAATGCATTGTTTCAGATGTGACAAGAAGTTTTCATCCGAGAGTTTTTACTTCTAATTTATAATAATTTGTGAACAGTTTTAAGATATTTAACAATAAACTATTCATTATTTCATATCTATAGTTAGTACTTTTAATCGTCGTGCGGACGTCGGGTGTGCACTTGTGCACCGTGCGTTAAGTCGCTGCGACAAGACGCAGAGTTGTTGTTTGCGTCTGCGTGCAGTCGTTACGACAAACGTCGTGTAGGAAGCAATCATTTTCTTTCGAGTACCTATTCGACGCCCGATTTTAAATGGACGGAAGTCCATTTTAAATCCATATTGTGATTCGCCATACAAACACATGTCCACCGTCCTCAGCGCATATACCAAGACACAGAGCACCTTATAATACTGGCACCAAGACTAACACTGACGTCGTGTGTGCACGCACCGTGCGTTTATGCGTCTAGTTGCTGTGACATGCAGCGAGAGCGTGAGACTACCCTAGCCTGTCATCCCCTAGCCTGTCATTGCGACTCTGCAACTCGACGCCCAAGTGTGCGGAGCAACACATATTTGGACTCTGTAAAATCATTTAACTGCATTACCTTGGCTGGGGATATAAATATAAATCTTACACCAACTTCATCTGAGCAAGCACAGGAGCGAAACAATAGACAAAACTATTCTGCAATGTTAACTATGCATGGACTCCTGGCAGGACACACTTTTCCTACTAGACTAAACAATTGCCTTGACCATTTTATGGTAAAGCTTAATAAGGAAAAATTATCTGCTCACATTGCTGTCTTAAATACTTCGGTTACTGATCATTCTCTATTATTCCTAAACCTGTCTAAAATCAAGATAAAAAATAAAATTCAAAAGACAAAAATAAGTACCGATTTCAATATGGCACTGAAATCTTTAGTAGACAAAAATCTTGGAGAAATCATGTTTTCTAATGATCCAGACTCCGTGGTGAAACTTTAGATTGAAAGAATTTCGGAATCTTTACAAGAAAATACTATCACGACTACTTTACCTAAAACTAAGCGAAATATAAAACCCTGGATAACCCCCGGAATCTTAAAATGTATCAGAAATAGAAATAAAATGAAAGAAATTAAAAAATGACCCGCACAATGAAATATTAAAAATTAGCTATTATAAGATATCGAAATTATTGCAATCAATTAATTAAGAAACTGAAACGCCGGTACGAGAGGGATCAATTAGCAAACTCTACCAAAAATAGTAAAACATAACCCACATGAAGCAAACCAACACAGATAACACTAAGCTATTGGAAGACAAGTCGTCGCCCAGTGAAGCAGTCAATCATGTTAATGATTATTTTGTAGGAATAGGTAAACAACTTGCAGAAAAAATCTTGCCGAATACTAGATCGGATGCTAGGACTTACTCAGGAGCATATAAAAATCAATTAACATCACTTGTCCTCTTGGATACAGACGAATATACGAAGATATAGACGAAGTACATTATTTACTTATGAATTTAAAATCAAGTAGCGCTCCTGGCTGGGACAACATCCCAACAATATTTCTAAAAATAGCTAAGCACGTGGTTCTGCCGATTATTGTTCACCTAGCGAACTTGTGCTTTAGTAAAGGCATCTTCTCTAACCTCTTGAAAAAATCTACAATTACGCCTGTGTGCAAGGCCTTTAACAGTATTACCTGTTTTATCAAAAATATTAGAGAAACTTTTAAACAAATGATTAGTAGACTTCCTTAATAAGTATAGAATATTATCTGATGCACAGTATGGATTTAGACAGGGCAAATCCACTGAAGATGCAGTCACTGCTATAAAATCTCTCATTACTGAAAACCTTGATAACGGGAAAAAATGCCTCTCAGTTTTCCTCGATCTAAAAAAGGCTTTCGACACAGTCTCTGTTCCCATTCTTGTACGCAAGCTAGAATACATAGGCATAAGAGGAACACCTCTTGAATTATTCAAAAGTTATCTAACACATAGAACTCAAAGGGTTAAAATTGGCCAGTATACAAGCAGCGACGCGAATATAACATTCGGAGTGCCACAGGGGAGCGTCCTCGGGCCTACCTTGTTTCTAATTTACATCAATGACCTATGTGAGTTGGAGGCAGGTGGTGCTCGGGTCTTCTCTTATGCTGACGACACTGCGTTGGTCTTTAGCGGCGATAGTTGGGATTCTGTGCGGAAGGATACGGAAATGGGATTGGCTAGAGTTGCTTCCTGGTTAAGAACTAACCTACTTACGCTGAATAGCCAAAAGACTATCTACATGTGTTTCTCACTAAGTAATAGAACGCAGCCTGGCAATAATTTCAGTGTAAAGATACACCAATGCCACAATATCCAGGACACAAATTGTGCATGTCCGACTATCGACTCCGACTATATAAAAGGTGGAAAAGACGAAATACTTGGGTGTTGTAGTTGATCAGCGACTCTCTTGGCATTATCATGTAGCATTGGTTAGTGACCGCATCAGAAAATTGATCTGGATCTTTAAATGTCTAAGGCATGTTGCTTCAGCGAATCTTATTAAACAAATATACACTGCTCTAGCCCAATCCGTTCTAACCTATTGTATTCCTATCTGGGGGGGTGCCTCCAAAACCAAGTTCCTGGATCTGGAAAGATCACAGCGTGCCCTTCTCAAAACTATCCATTTTAAACCGTATCGTTTTTCTACACACGAGCTCTACAAGCTATGTGACCTTTTAACTGTAAGAAAGTTATATATTCTGATGTCTACGTTAAAAATGCATAAAACAACGGTATTTGATCCTAGTTCTCTCAGGAAAGGAAGGAGTTATGGTCGCATAAGTGTTGTTAGGGCTCGTACTGCATTCGCAAGACGGCAATATACTGCCCAAACTACTCTTCTTTATAACGCCATAAGCAAAAAACTTCCTATCTACCAAAAAACTCATTACGAATGCAAGAAAACCATGACTGCATGGCTAAAGACCCTTTCATATGAAGAAACTGAGGCACTACTAAATCCAGTTATACAGCGTGGCGCTGCTATGGTGACCTTAATTTAACACACATATACGTTTTCACATTTTCGTTTCATGACAATTTTTTATTTCCATTAAACGTTATTATTTACAGATTTATTAAAGAATTTAGGAAATAGCATCTTAGAGCAACCTGTACTTAAAGAACTGTCGCGCAGCGGTCATTTCCCTCGGTCACGGATCATAACTTCGCATCAATGAAATTAAAACGAATAAGCAATACTATTAGGATGAAACAAATGCATAGAGTAGGCGAATTTAAGGAAATTTCCTTTGTTGGCGAGCAGCGCAGGCGACGCGCGCTCTCCCTTCCACCCACCCGCCGCACCGAACACGAATTCTTTTTTTGCTTTTCTAGTGCTAGTCGAACCCGTGTCCTTGACGCACTTATTTACTCTAGTGCGCATAATTACGTCGCGAAAAAGACTCTTAGCTATTGTTTTATTTATTTCTTTTTGTGTAATTAGGATAGTAATTAGATCATGGTACTGCGATAAAGACACTTTGATTGGTTTTCGTTTTCTTATCTAGTAGGTACGTTTACACCTCTTGCGATACGGACGCATTTATTTGTGCTATTAGTGCTTGTGTAAACTTATGATCGTGATGGCAGTGATTAGTGATGACAGTTATTACTAATAGTAACAAGAGAGGGTGATGTGATAAGTGTTTGTACCACTTGCGCCGCTCGGTTTCTTTGATAATATGCCGTCAAAGAATCGGACCGATCACGAGTAGGTACAAGACGCGACGCGCGATTGCCAGCCCGCGAACCGACACATTGCCGCTCCGAGTTAACGTAAGCGAGCTAGGTAAGTAATTTCATGAATGAATTTTTGCAAGGGTGATCCCAATTTTAATGACTTTTTTATTATTTAGTTTGTTTGAAAAATTTTTTTTTTCAGTTTACGTATTATTTTAACCTATCAATATTTATATGGTTAATGGGCACTAGCCCTACCCGTGTATTAAATTAAAGTCACCATTGTAGCGGCACATTGTATAACAATCGTATAGAATGATAATAATAACTTACACAAGCAGTAAATAAAAACGCGGACTAATTAATAAACAATTGTCTAACACATCCTTCACACTAATAATATGCTTTTGGTTTCCCTTTTTTCTCTTCCACAATCGCACACACACACACACGCACGCACACATTCACACACACGAACGCACACACACACGCACCCTCACACGAAAACACGCACGCACTCTAACACACACGCACACTCAAACACATAAACACTCACACTTACACTCCACACATAGCTATACTTGAAATCGGAATCTGAGATAATACAATTATCAAATGTGGAACAACAAACTCAATGACTTACCTATAAACAGCAGTATTCAAATTCTATTGCAATAATTGTTTTTCTGCTTTTCTCTGTGTTGTCTAAAATTGGGGATAAAATGTAATATTGTCTGAGATTACGAATTCAAGTACCTACCTAAACTAATTTAAATAATTATGTAAATTCTCTAGATGACTTACCTATAAACAGCAGTATTCAAATTCTATTGCAATAATTGTTTTTCTGCTTTTCTCTGTGTTGTCTAAAATTGGGGATAAAATGTAATATTGTCTGAGATTACGAATTCAAGTACCTACCTAAACTAATTTAAATAATTATGTAAATTCTCTAGATGACTTACCTATAAACAGCAGTATTCAAATTCTATTGCAATAATTGTTTTTCTGCTTTTCTCTGTGTTGTCTAAAATTGGGGATAAAATGTAATATTGTCTGAGATTACGAATTCAAGTACCTACCGAAACTAATTTAAATAATTATGTAAATTCTCTAGTTTAATTTTTGTTATTGTAGGTAACTATTTTTTATTTATTTTTGTTAATTCTCTCATTAACAGGCTTTGTATGTGTACATATAGCATGGAAGAGGGAGGTCTTCTTCTTATGTTTCTCTTATAACATTAATTTTAGGAGTAGTTCATTTGTACTTTAGTTATAAGGAAATGTAAGAACTTAAGCTGGTTAATAAACGATTTATTATTATTATTATTCTGTTACAGGTCTCTATACTTAAAAGAAGACCTCTAAAATGTATTTGTTAAAACCTGTTGATTTTGAAATAAATAAACTTTAAACTTTAAGCAATATATGAAAATCGTCGGCTGCAGTCTTTGAACAGTGACGATATTGTCGAGTCTCTAATCCTTGGTTGTTTGGGTTTTCACGAAACTAAAAGGCGATCGATTTGTATTGTCAAAAATACTTTCCAAACTTATGCTTTAGAGAAAATTAAGAAATAAATATCCAGTGTTTTGTTCAAAATAAATCAGCTTTATTTAAAACAGGGCAAAAAATAAAACACCTAAAAAACAACGACAGTTATCACCAAAATAAAATCTTGTAGAAACAAAAATCCGTCACCAACATAGTTCTGAGTTCTCAAAAAACTACCCACTCTCATCCATACAGTTCTGGCAGCATTGTTCGTCATTCAAATCCCGACAGTGCTCGCAAATCAACACCCCGGTCTGCATTTTATGTTTCTTCTCATAGTGGCAACACAGCATATAGACACATTTGTCGCACGTCTCCTTCTCCGTACCATGGCAACACTCATTTTTCGCAAAAGAGTCTCCACTGGACATGAAAGTTTGGCAACACTTGCAGCTATCATTGTGTTCAGCTCCGAAATCTTTTTTATTTTTGCCTGGGTGACTTTTGACTAAAGGCAGTACTCTTGGTCCACTTCTGACCATGGGACGGTTAGAATAGTCAGAGTTCTTACTACTTTTCCTGACAGTCGCGAACATTCTGTTAACTTCTTCGATTGCGTCTTTCGACCTCGATTTCTCTTTTAAAGAATACTTTAATTCTTCCAATTTCATTTGAGGAATGGAACACGACTTATGCTTGATTAGGTCTAGTGAATTTTGTGTCTTCAGATAAACTGGCTGGCAACAGTTAACGAGTGTGAATTTTCCGTTTTCCATAACATTTTTCTTGTCATCAATAGAATATTGGAAGGTACTGACAGACAGTCTAGGTTTGTCTTTTGGACTCCTTGTATCGTTTTTGTCAGCTGTGGAAACGGCGACGTCTTTTAAAAGCCCAGCTTTAACTTTATCTTTGTTGATATCAACTTTATTGTTTTGGAAGACTGTTAGCACTTCATTTAGGAGGGTTAAGCCTTGGGCCACATTGGTATCAGAAGTCTGCACTGTCTTTACATTTGGATCTCTTTTTTGACTGTCTTTTTGAACTACCACTCTTCCATTCATGATTTCACAATCTGAAGACTTGTGTTGTGTGTCAGGACATTTCTCCCCGCAATCCTTGGTCTTATTTCTCATAATACAAAAAGTTTCTTTTTCTGCTAGTAATCTTTCTCTTTCTTTAATTTTTCCACTGCGATCTTTACTTTTCTGACAAACGGGACACAGTTTAGGTACTTTTTTACAACATTCGCCACCATTCCCTTCCGTTCTCGGGTTCAGGCATATAGCACACACATACTTGTTATGATGGCCTTTGTTACATTTTTTATTTGCATTGTCTTCCATTTCGTTTTCTGGGTAATACTCGTGATTTTTGTAAGTGGTTATGTTTATTTGGATGCGTTTTATTCTTGCCCCCGATATCATATGAAGTTCTGAAATTATAGAAGACTTATGAACGTAGGTATACAATGTTCATAAGTCTGTGGCTACATGAAATTATACTAAATGATAAATGATAAATGATAAATGATTTTATTTCTGTAAGTAGGTTTGTTACAAACACTTTTACACGTCAATCATATTTTTAAAACTAGATGAGGTCGGCGTTTCATAACTGACTATTCTGAGAAGAAAGGCCGAAACAAACTCAGAGGTCACAGTCTCTTTTAAAGTCCAGACATAATCTTGGTCAGATCATGTGAAGACCATGTAGATTTGTGTCTGAAACGGTCTTTTGAGGAAAAACCATACAGATTGAGCGGACCTGTCCAGTCAGTGCACGCATTTGTCAGTAATCTTGCCGCTCAACTGAGAACTTAAGGAGCACAACGATTCGATACTATTACTACTTATTCATTCTTGATGCGTCAGCTAACTGCATAAGAGGATTCGAACCCAGATTTTGAATTTTTGTGTTAGTGGGCTTTTAAAAATCCTTTGAATATACTCTCATGGGAATGTGCAATACAGGACAACTGGGATCATAAGGCCTTTTGTCCCCGATAAGAATATTGACGAATCCGCATACGCTCCGCCGTTGTTCTTAAGCTCTGGCCACACGTAGACGAGTTGTGTGCGTGTGAACTGAGGAACCACGACGGGAATTTGCAAAATAATAATCCCAGGATTTTGTAGTAGACTTAAAATAATTGTAAAACGAATCTGGGAATTTGTAAACAAATATGTTAAAAGCTACAGCTTAAAAAGTGTGGTCCTTCAGTTCTCACAGACCATCAGCCAGTACTCGAAAAGTATTTTAAAAAATTAAGGTTTCGCGAATACAGACAGTAAAGAATTTGTAAAGATGTTTACTAAATAATAGACCACAAACAATTAAAGATTTAAAAATATATAACAACGAAACTGTGGTCCCTCAGTTCACACAGCAAAGATTTGTGAATATTACCGAATTAAAATAAATGAAAACCTTTTTTTCTACATGAAGTTTTAGTAAAACTCTTAATTTTTCTTGGATATTTATTTAGAACACTCCCGAGAGAAATAATCAAACTTACTCGGGCATATTTTTTTTTTTATTTGATTATTTCTCTCGGGAGTGTTCTAAATAAATATCACATTTTTTCTTGTATTTGCATGGAGACTCTTCAAACACTCAAATACAAGAAAAATTGTGATAGCCCTCTTAACACGTTTTGTAAAATGAAACTGAGGGGCCACACTTTTTAAGCTGTAGTTTTTAACATATTTGTTTACAAATTCCCAGATTCGTTCTACAATTGTTTTAAGTCTACCTACTACTAAATCCTGGGATTTTTATTTTGCAAATTCCCATCGTGGTCCCTCAGTTCACACGCACATGATGAATTCCACACAGGATGCACATGGGCGCATCGATAGTTGGATTTATTAAGAAGTCGCGCGACTATTTTAGCCAGTTTAAACCCCTTCATACAATGATAATATAAGTAAAGAGAAGATATTATAGGTTAAACACGCCTCCGCAAGTGGCACGTCAAAACTTGTATCTTTTTCGCTCCAGATAGTTACGACACGCCGCGCCGTCCTACTTTCACGTATCATCTAATAGTTCGACATTTGGCATTTTTTTAACATCGAATGTTGGGTTGGTAACCTATCCTATCTAACTCTTTTCACTTATAATATCATTGCCTCTATAGGTACTTTTACTTTTAATATCATTGCCTCCATTCAAGTTAGTTGACACAATCGGCGCGAGCGAATTTCTTCCCGCATCCCTTGCGGGATTCGCCTCAGTTTGGCTAGAGCTTAGACCCTGGTGATTTCACCGGATTACTTATACAGCTCACCGTGGACCTCATGTGTTTGAAAATCTAGGTTCAAAAGTAACTTACTCCACGAGTAGGAACGAATATATTCCTATTCATATTTCGTTCCAGCAAATGTATTTGAATAAATTCATAAAAAAACCTATAACACACAATAAAAAAAATTAAATATTTTTGGCTAATGTCACAAATATATTTGAATCTGACAGAAGAATATTTTCAAAAGTCTATCTTGTTTTATGCTTTCGAAAAGGTGTAAGCATAAAGGTAGAATAATTATGTACCTTTCCTTTTAGGCCTTAGTTTTAGGCTCAAGAATAATTTTGAAAACCACCGGCCAAGTGCGAGTCGGACTCCCAAACGAAGGGTTCCGTACCACCGTACAATATTTAACACTACATAATTATATTTTTTTAAACACGTATCTTATTATATCGACCCCCTTTAATTTTTAAGTTTATTTAATCTTTATATTCTTTGTTATAGCGGCAATAGAAATACACACTGAAAATTTCAACCGTCTACCTATTACGGTGCGTGAGATACAGCCGACGAACGGACGAACGGACGGACAGCGGAGGCTTAGTAATAGGGTTCCGTTGGAACCCTCTGGGTAAGGAACCTTAAAAAGAGTAGGTAGGTCCTGCGTCTGTGTTTCCGAACGCATACAACCCTAATCTCTTCAAAGTGAGAGTGAACAGGCTTCTTCTGGGTAAGCTCAGTCCATCGTAGACTCTGTCTCTGTCGCCACTGACCTAGACTAGAGTCAAGAGCAGACATATCTTTAATAAAAAAAAGGTAGCTAGGTATCCCACCAGCATCACGAACAAGGCCTAAGATATCGGAGTTCAGGGCTCCTAAAAATAATCTAAGTTATTAGATTTCAAAGAAACGGCTTTTTTCAGGCGGAAAAAAATAACTTACTACCAGCACAACGAGTGAAAAGACGTTTTCTCGTAAAAATGCGTACCCGATTTAAGAGTATCTATCCGTCAAGCAGCGTCCGTCTTTCAGCTGAAATAATGATGATGATGAAAGATTTCAAGAGAAAAGACTGTTTTTAATGACCGACCTCCTCAAAAGTCTATGAATACATTCTTCTTTTTCTGATGTCCCGAAAACTGTCACCTCGAAAACAATAAGGCATACGTCATTATAATCGGAACTAAGGGAAAGATTGTGAAAAAAATTCTTTGTAAAATTTTCAAATTTATAGTTAATTTTTTATAATAATTAAGTAAGTGATGTCAAAAAACTTAAAGCTTTTAGCTTCAAGCCTGTGAGAACAAGAATATTCCCAAATATGTTAGTATTAGAAAAATGTAGAATTTTGTTTCCCTTTGAATATTCGACATATTGATGAACTGTAGTAATTGAAGCTTGTCAGGAATAACTATATCTGAGAAGCGTCATTTAATCTAAAATAAAATCAAAATGTCCATGTTGTTGATAGTATAAGAATACAGAATAAATTAATCCATTAGCCTTTTTCCCCTGCTTCTCATTCCATAACAAGTTAAACGTTTGCATAAATTTACATTGCAGATAAAACTTCAGATCAAATAATTAATAACGCAATAAAAGTGAAGAAACATGGCCAATTCACAAAACAAACTATGATAAATAAGAAGAAATGAAAGAGAGTAAAGCTGTTCATGTGAGAAAACGTGATTTTAACGTAGAATTAAGTAGAGAATATCAATTTTACGCCACGAAGATCGTAAGAGACGTAGACTATTTGGCAGAGCCTGCAAGATATGACCAGAAAACCCAGGAAGTGGGTTGCCAGTACGATAGTAAACGTGATAACCTGATATGCACTTGTAGGTATCTGGCACCGCCTAGAAGGAGACAAGAGATCAGATACTTCGGGTCGCCAAAACAAATTTACGCGTACCAAAGGTCAAGGAGCTTCACTGATATAGGAGTGGGCAGTGTGAAGGCACTGCAAAGGAAGAAGGTGAAAAGGATATATCTACCAGAGACAATCGAGAGGGGAGTCGGTAGTTCTGATTTGTCTGGGTACTTCTTACGTAAGTCATTATTGGTAGTTGTAGAAGTTTTTGGTGATGACCAGCTCAATAGCCATAAATTCTCCGACAAATAAGCCTTCTAACATTGGAGGACCTGCTTCCCACCTACCTCTGAGTCTAACAAATTCTTTTTTGACTTGTACTTAAACGGCTAAACGCAAACAAACTAATTTAGAGATATAACAATATATCACTACTTGACAATGACAAGCTCATCTCCCATTATCCTGACATACTGCCAAGCTCGTCTTCCATTCGCCCGCGAACACTTCGGTCAAACTTGGCGTACATATGCACCAACAGGAGACTGTTGAGCGCGTAGTTTGTTTTTAGCAGTTGCAAGATCGCTAGAGTGGGCAACTGACAGTCTGACACATTGTTTTACGACGAACGAAGGGGATCTTACTGTGGTATACTTTACCTCATGGCGAAAACACCGGGGCAGCTCGCGAAATTTAAATTTTATTAAGTTTTTTGCAATTAACAGTATTAGGTTGTATGTTGATTGATCACACTATCATTTGCGACCGTAACAAATATTTACAGAATTATAATCATTAAAATCATCAATACTCTCTAAGTTCAAATTAATTATGGCATTGTAGGTCAATTCTAACTTAGAAATTTGTATTAATGATCCTTAGGATTAGTATTCAGTAAATACATATTATTTACGGTAGCGAATCATATTTTGATCGAGATGCAACCTGACACAACCTGCAAATTGCAAAAAAACCTAAGAATTTTTGAATTTCGCGGGCTTCCTGAGTGCATCCTCTTTGAAGATCTACCCTAACCATCCTAATAGACGATTTTCATATAAAATATCAATAAGCTGACTTTTATTTTCAGAACGAACCAAGCAGCATCGAGCAAGTAGTTATTATGAAAATAAAAGAACATCATCAAAGTGCGTGGGAGGATTATTAGAATATAATATAGGTTGCGTCATAAATGAAAAGCTGTCCCCTATAATACAGACTATATCAGGATCGACGAGCTACAAAGAATCCACTTTCAATAAAACCATAGAAATAGGAAGTAGTTCTGTTGTGAAAAGTTTAACAAATACAACAACACAAGTCGAAAATTCAAGCAAAAGGGAAATAAATGAAATAAAATCTGAAGTCAAAATCAGAGAGTCAAGAGAAGAGACAGTGCAACCGATAATAATAATTCAGGAAGATCCGATAGCAATGAAAACGATCATAGTAGATTCACATAAAGCTGCGGAAACGAAAAAGAAACCATCAGAGAAAGGGTCCTCCTCAGATTCATTGCTACAACATGTCCATAATCTTGAGAATCCCAGTGTTGAACGAAATAGCCATATGTCCTTAGAGGCCCAAGATCTTATGGAGAACAAACTTGAGATGGAGTACCGAAATATATTTACAGCTAAGTCCAAGTCTAAAGATTCAAAACATAGTTCACACACATCTGATCTTAAGAGTACTTCAACGTTGAAACGAAGATTTGAAGCTCTACGGCGAGGTTTAGCTAAGAAGGATGACTCGAAGAAGAACACTCTCATTGTCAATAAAGTATCGAGTCAGGTTAGCGGACGGAGCCGTAAAGACGTCTCGATAAATTCTGATCCACCATCTCTGGAAGGAAGATCTTTCTCCAACACGAAGCCTTACAGCCCCTTCGCCACGAGGTACAGTCGAGACAAAACTATGTACAATCCCAGATCTTCACACTATAGACGGTCTGTAACTGGCAACAAAAAAGAAAGAGGTAGCGCCGAGTGGTCTTCAAAAGCTGCTGATGACGACAGCGAAAGCCAAGGCGTCAAAGGCATGTTTAAGTTATGGGGGAAGAAATTCAACTTGGAAGAAGATCATTATAAGAGCCGCTGCACTCTGAAACCTTCATATAACTCCACAAGGAAAGGACCCACGAAGAAACCTGCGGTACCCAAAGAACAAGTTAACCCGACTAATACACCAGAAATAGATGAAAAGAAAGAGGGCAGAAAGTTCTTCTTTTTTAAAAATAAAAAGAAGATCAAAGAAAAGCCTTTTAAAGCTAAAAAAGGCGTTACTGCAGGACGATGTGAAGTAACGGATGGACTAGTCATCAAAATACTTGGCGGTAATATTTTTGACCCTGAAGATATTGAGAAAGAAGCAGAAATTAAGCCTGATGATTTTGAAGAAGATGTAAGGAAAGCGTGGCTTAAGAAATTCCTTACACCTTCGATTGATTCACGGAATAGTGTCAAGGTCCGGTGGAACAACAGAACTTATGCGCCAAGCAGCAGTACTGTCTTTGAACTAATGGACAATATCTATAAAGATACCAGCATAATCTTCAGATCAAAAAGTCAAGTGACAGTTCAGTCATCATACAAATCTTATACAAGACAACATGTAAACTTTTTGCAACAAAATATAGAAGCATGGATGATTCCAAAAACGATTACAGACAGACCGAACTTACAGCTGCCAGTTAAGCAAATAAAACAACAGCTCACATGTAAATCAGACGAAGACAGAAAAGATAACATGGAAGTTAGAATCTCAGACCAGAAATGGTTTATAGACAAATCTAAAGCGTTCTCACATAAAATAGAAGTTGTGTTACATTCGAAGAACTTCTGTAAACTAAACAAGGAGGAAAGTTCAGAATATCTAAGGATCGACATCCCGAAAGGATTCTTTCTTGATTCTAGTAATGATGAAATCAACATACATACTAAGAACCAATCTAGTGACGAAGAGGTTTTTAAAATTGTAGAATATGAAACTGGCAGTGACTTAAATAAGGACAAAGCACCTCCTGACTTGAACATGGGTGATCGCAAACAAAATAAGATAAAAGTGACCGTCAGTGTAAAAGAAATTAAAAAATGTGTAGAGGACGTTGTGGAGACGACGATTATGATGCCAACGTTGCGAGACGTGGCGGTACAAGGCAGTAATGTGTACATACCGAAGAGGTGCGATGTAGTCGGAGTTGGAATCATCACTCATAGAGACCTGAGCCAAGTACGGAAACCTATGTAAGTGTAGACGTTTACTTATGTTATTTTTTAGGTTTAACTTGGTTTCTGAAAGCCTTACCGCGTATTAGAAGTTAATATACAGCCAGAGAAATATTGACCATTTCGGACAGGCAGCTGTCAAAGAATAACAAATGTGATTATAATATACGGACAATTTAAGTTGGCAGTAGATTTGCTTAAAAAAATATTTCCCTGACTGTACTATATTTTATGTCCCACAGAGCTTTTCCTTTCTTGTTTTCCACAGTTAGTTTCGCGTCACTGTTGCATTCAACCTCCGTCCGTGTTTTCATAACACCACGTTCTGTCTCCACCCCATCCATATCCTAACGCCGCGCCGTCCAGTACGCAGCTTACCTTAACACGCCCGTTTTCGGCTATCCTGTAGAACATATATGTAAATTACAAACTTTATTTTACTTTGCAGATTGAAGATCCAAGATGACTTTTCTGATGAAGAATCAGAACATAATCTTCTGAAACCCCACACGAAGAAATGCGAATTTGCAGAGAGTTATTTACAAGAATACTATCGGCATTGGACGCCGCTGGGTATCGACTTATACTCCTGGTGCGCCAGCGATTCACAGCTCAAGTGCTCGTCAGAACACTCCAGATCTAGCTACCACAATCAGGGGGCTGGAACAAAGTCCTGTCCCAACATTTTCGAAGACTTCCAAACGTCGGCCATCGTCTCGTCGTGTGGCGCGTCGTCTTGTAGCCAGTGCTACAAATTTCAAGAAAATGCTTTTGACAAAAAATCAAAGAAAACCAAAAAAAACAAGAAAAGTGATGGGAATAAGCACGACCCTGATAAAAGAGTACTACCCAAGGATTCCATCGAAGTTTTTAAAAGAAGGAAGATTTACGCAGGAAGTATGAAGTCCCAATGGTTTTCCGATAATCCGGACTTCAATCACCCGTCTACTGTCCAGAGTTGTGAGAGTGGTCTGAAAGTCGGGCAGACTACACCGCAAACTGGGTGCCCTAAGCTAATTAAGCCTTGTTGCAAGTCAGTAGAGCCTAAACCAAGAAAAAGAGCATGCAAAAAGCATGTGTCTCTGCCCGACTGCGATACAATGAACGATTTGCTTGCAAAGCAGTTAAGCACTAAGGTACCCGAGAGCATTCTGTCATTCAAAGGGAGCGGTTGCGACATATGTAAGAAAAAGGGTGTTACTTGTTCTAAGCATGCGAAAGTGAATCCACGGCCGATTTGTGAGATCCCGCGTGCCCCTTGCAGGGATTCGTGTGAGCAGATGAAGAAACCGCCTTGCTCGGCGTCTAAACAGTCATGCGACAAGCCGCCGCCATGTCCACCACCATGTCCGTCGTTTGATTCGAGGTCTCTTCCATCTTGTCCTCCTACTCCTCAGCCTTGTAGGAAGCCTTCGCCGTGTGTGCCAAAGCCTCCGTCGTGCCCTATATCCCCATCCCCTTGTCCTTCCACCCCAACTCGCCCTCCGTCGCCTCCATGTCCTCCAAAAAATAAACCACCTTGTCCTCCGTCCCCTCCATGTCCGGCAAAAAAGAAACCCCCTTGCCCTCCGTCACCTCCATGTCCACCGAAAAAGAAACCACCTTGTCCTCCGTCCCCTCCATGTCCGCCGAAAAAGATACCACCTTGTCCTCCGTCCCCTCCATGTCCGCCAAAAAAGAAACCACCTTGCCCTCCATCGCCTCCATGTCCGCCGAAACACAAACCACCAAGCTGTCCTCCTACTCCGAGAACGCCACCGTCACCTCCATGCCCACCGAAAAAGCCACCATGTCCGCCGAAAAAGCCACCGAGCTGTCCCCATTCTCCACCATGTCCGCCGAAAAAGCCACCGAGCTGTCCCCATTCTCCACCATGTCCGCCGAAAAAGCCACCGAGCTGTCCCCATTCTCCACCATGTCCGCCGAAAAACCCGCCTAGCTGTCCACCATCCCCTCCGCCTTGCCGTAGGAAGCCACCACCCTGTCCACCATCCCCACCGCGTTGCTACATACAGCCACCATCTTGTCCTCCATCACCTCCTTCTTGTTTGAAGCCAGCCCGTTGTCCTTCGCATCCATCGTGCGCCGACATCCGCATCGTGGAGTGTCCGCCAAAGCCGGCGCTACCACCAATATGTCCTCACACGCCACCTTGCGCACAACATATCCAACCACCCTCACCACGGTGTGCCCCGTCGCCACCTTGCCCATCGCCACCTTGTTTACCACCCCCAAAACCAAAACCGTGTTACTGTCCGCCATTGCCACCACCACCACCACCACCGTGTCCATGTCCACACTCACCGCCTTGCCCCCGGTTCCCACCATCCCCACCACCGTATCGCCCCCCGCAGCAATCCCCTTCTTGCCCATCGACTCCACCACCGTGCCTGCACACACCACCGTGCACTCCGCCACCTTGCAGTAAAAGTAGTAAAAAATGCCCAAGGGCTCCCCCGTCCTGCCCCGAATCACCTCCGGTATGTTGCACTGACCCTAATCGATGCCCTGCTCTTCCCCCACCTTGTAAAAAGTCATCAAGTGGTATCAAGAAACTCTTCAAAAGGAAGCCATCCCAAGTGTGCCCAGGTTCATCTCCGTGCAAACCAACACCCTGTAAACAATCTTTTTGTAGATCATTAGCGTGCCAGCAATCTATGACGTCGATTTCGTATAAGGCACTCCATCCTGACGCACCCTTCTATTATTCCCCCATTCATCCCTGCCCGCCGGAAGAAGAACCTAAGAAGCCAAAATCTAAGAAGTGTAGCACATCACCTTGTAATACCAATGATGACTTCCCATGGCCAACCAAAAACGAGATTTCTAATCAATCGTCGAGAACATCGCTTTGTCAAAATTATCAAGAGTCAAATGTAGAATGTAAGAGAGATTGTCCAATGATGCCTAAAATGTCATGTGAAACGGTACCCTCACTCAAAAAGATAGATTGCAAGACAAGTTGTCCAAATTATCCGGGATCGCCACGACTGCCCTGTCTGACTAAGATATCTGGGATGCAGTGTCCGGCGCCACCCCGCTGCCCATCGCCTCCCGCGGATCCTATCAAAGTTTCGACCCCAGTCCAATGTAAAAGCAAATTAAAAATATCTGGTCTTTTTCTCAAAATGATGCCTTCAACTAAAAAGTCAACGTGCTCTAAAGATTGCCTAGCCTGGGAGAGCGGACAACAGAATGACGAGTGTCTAAGTCTTAATTCCCAAGATAAAATTACCATACGACTGAGAAAAGAAACACCAAGCACAGAAGAGATAAGAGAAGGCCTTAATATAAAAGTGCAAGATGAAGACGGTATGACTTTATTTGAGAGAAAAGATTACAGACTGCAACATGCAGGCTGCAGTATAGAGAGGAGGCCTTCTTTATTAGGTGAAATGTACAAGGCATCCGAAGTACGCAGAGTTACCACAAATGACTCTGCACAAGCTATAGGAACAAATAAAGACAAACGCAAAGAAATTAAGGAAGTCGCAAGCGATGCTAGTATAGCAAATCTAATAGAAATTCAGTTTAAACTCAAAGTCACACAAGGAGAAAAAACTACTGAAATTGATATAGCTAATGACGGTGAAAAAGATAATGGAGAGAATATTGAGAGCAAAGAGCCAAAGAAGAAATGTACTCAGGAATTTTTCGTAGTCAAAAATGAAGACGAACGGCCTGCTGAGCATTCAGATCAAAAGAACGATATTAACATTCGCATAGTAATAAAAAACTTTAAATCCAAATCGGGGAAGAAAAAATCCGTGAACCTAAAACACGAGGACTACAATGACTTTGCAAAGAAGATATCTGCTAAGTTCCACACAGTTTCTACTGGGTACAGTGACATTTTCCACGATGATAAGGTTTTTTCAGTTCATAGAGCTACTGTTGATCTAACTTCTTCCGTTGATAACACTAAGACGAACCACACAAGCAAGCACAGTAACAGAAGCATGCACAGCAAGAAAAGCGTGAACAGTAACAGAAGCGTGGAAATAATGAACGAACCGGTAAACGAAATCGGAACGGCAATTTTAATGGGCTCTTCTGAAGTTTCTGTATGCAGATGCATTACGACGGAGGAGGAAAGGAGTGAAGATAACGAACCGAAGTCATATCCAAGTCAAAAGTACAGTAATACTAAAGAAATTCATGAAAACGCAGAAGAAACGGATACACAACTGACAGATCACAAGTATGAATATAATGAGGACACCGATACAGACAAACCAATGAGATACGACACGGAAGGAACGGACACGGACAGACAAGTCGACCCGCCGAAGTATGATACCGAGACAGATACGGAAAAACGGCCTAATAAAAAATACGATACATTCATATCCACTACAGATACCGACGAACCAGACAAGCTACCAGAAATAAAGAAATCACTAAGCTTAGACGTGATCATCAAACCTCAAACTAAAGACGAAAAGAAAGAAATGTTAAAAGACGTGATGGAAAGAGCACACGATACTAAATACAAGAACAAAACTCGAATGAGAAAACTACAAGATATGCTTAAAGTGATATTGACTTCTGATAGCAGTGATCATGAAGACAATAAAGTACCGGCAAGCGACTTAGCTAAAGATGTTACTTACGCTTCATTGAAACCCAACTATTTTAGAGATACTGACAGCATGAACAATTACTATAAAGTGGAAAGCAAAACAGTGCTTTCAGAAACAGCAATCAACAGGCAAGTTGTGTACCCAACAGTCGAGAACAATAGTGATTTCAGTAATAGCTTCCGCAGTGTCGACGTTTTATCTTCTGAGAACGAATCGAAGAGAGGAGGAGGATGCATGTGCAGCACTGTAGCTGCCAGATTAAAACTAGCATCAAGACTTGGATGCGAAGGAGGCGGATGTTGCTGCGCCGCTAAACAAGTATTCAAGAAAAACGAAGAAACCACTTGCGATTTGAAAAGGGAATCCGATTACACGCAAATCGATTACAAAACAACGGAATTTGTGGACGTACAAACGCAAAATTCCAGATATTTAACGAGCAAAATTAATAGCACTAATTTATCAGTACATAGCAGTTTTAGACGTAGTATTGGCGGCAGCTTTAACTTTGAGGAACGAATACAAGAAGATTCGGGAGTTTTAAACGTGGATTCTAGACAGTTGAGCTTGAGGAAGACTATTTCTCCCGAAAGGTGCCATATCAGAGAATGCGAAATGAGAAAACGCAAAAGAGACGCATTTCTGAGCATATCAGACGAAGAAAAAATCTTATTACTCAGTGGTCCATCTACTCGAAAAGACGAAAAGAAAGATATGACAGGGATGCATGCTTCAAACATCTTGCAGTCTTATGAAGCCAAGAAAGCAGTTTTGGAGATTTATACAGAGAAAACTGTTTCGGACGATGGAGAGCATTTGGTAGCGAAATTACCAAAGTTTGTGTATGACAGGGAGCAAGAAATTCAGGCGAATTACGAAGCTATGGCGACCAACACATATAAAACTGTTTGTAAAAAAAATATTATTATGATGGCTATCAAGAGATAGTGAATAATATCTAAAGTAGCTTTTTATTGTGTTTCATGGGAATCTGTGTAGATTGTTTAGGTTCTTATTTTTTGGAATATACGGTATTTTGTTTCTTACGTTTTTGTTTGATTGTTGAAGCCTAAAGGTGCATCCACACCGAAATTACTTTTTGTAGAGCCACATTTTGCAACACGATATTGATAAGAACCACCTTTTTTTTTCTTTAATTACTTTTTGTTATCCGTTGTTGCCAAGTTACGCTTGCTAACGTTGATCCACAAAAAGTAACTTCGTGTGGATCATAGGTATATCGTTTTTTTTTACATTTCTATGTTAAGAGCGTTTTCAAACGTACCATAACTTCCTGTATAGTTATTACTAGCTGCTGCCCGCGACGTCGTCTGCGTGAACGCTACACAGCACCAAAAATACCTACCTACGATTATACCTTTTAAATTAACATACATTTACCCGTTTCTTCTTTACATTTCATATCTACAGAAAGTGCAGTAATAGAGGGAGACTGTCTTTTGTAAAATTGCCCTTCAAAAAGTGCTGATTTTCATCCTGCTTTGAATAAATGACTTTATGGTGATTCTGCTGAATTAAGTCATAAGTTGTGACTGAAGCAGATAGAGAAAATAATGAATACAGAATAGGGTAAAAATACATCCTTAAAGGACTTCTCGATAAACAACATTAGTGGTTTGGCTCTCCGCAGCCAAAATGTAAAGAGAGTCAGGACTGGTGACGCGGGAGCAACCGACGTACAGCTGCCCGTGTGAGAAGCAGCTCGTCCTGAGGTCGACACCCGCTGCCCTCAGTGTCTGCCCCTGCGACTTATTGATGGTCATCGCGAAGCAAATACTCACGGGGAACTGTACGCGCTTGAACTGGAACGGGAAGTTATGAGGTATGAGGGGAATGCGTGGTATAAATACTGCCTCGCCGACGCCACAACCCGTAAGAATTTCCGCCTCAATGGTGTGTCTGTGGAGCGAGATGATTTTAAGGCGGGTCCCATTACACAACTTCGGAGGAGATAGGTTCCGAAGAAGCATAATCGGGACACCGACCTTCAGCTTGATGGTATGCGCTGGAAGTCCACTTGCTGACAGGGAGTTCAGAAATTCCACGGGATAATGCGTGGCGTCATCTTGCTCGACGACAGTGTTTATAGAGGTGTAGACCACTTCATTCCCCTCAATTTCCGAGAGAATGCATTCGTTAATTGCTGCAGCCTGATCATTTTTGGTCGTCAAAATGGCCCGCTCACACACCCAAGAATTCTGCTGGTGCGGTATACGACTGATGTCCCCGTACACACAGCGAATGAGTTCTTCAAAGCTGGATACAACTCTACCGAGAGACTCTGGAAGTACCACCTGTCCACCTCTCTCCTCTGGTAGAGTGCCTTCGCCAAGACTTAGAAGGACATCGGAGAATTCTTGAGCACGTGCATTGCCGCCGAGCCGAGCTCTCATATTAATGGTCAAGCGCAGCGTACGAACTCGTGACCATAACGAAGATCGTTTCAACGAAGCATTCACCTCGTCAGCCCTCGATCCCCGCGTCACCACGGGAAGCGTTTGTCGGAAATCGCCACTGAACAGAACTGTGACACCACCCATCAAATGTTCGTTCCTGCGGATGTCCTGCAAGGTTCTGTCCACGGCCTCAACTGCCTTCCTATTGGCCATCGTACACTCATCCCATACGATCAGAGAGCAATCCTTGAGCACGTGTCCCTTATCACACCACAAACAGGCGTTTCGGCGCTCTCTAAATCGATGGGAATTTGAAACATGGCATGTGCTGTCTTGCCCCCCGGAAGCAGTGTGGCAGCGATTCCCGACGACGCTACAGCAATGGCAATTTTGCCTTGCCTCCTGACCTCTGCAAGTATGCCAGTGGTAACAAATGTTTTTCCTGTTCCCCCAGGAGCATCCAAGAAAAACATTTTACCCTGGTTTTGCCCAACACTTTCAAGGACGGTGTCATAAATTTGTTTTTTCTCTGAAGAGAACAAAGCGACATGGTAATTTCGTATGGTGGTCATTTCACCCGGATCGTAAATTGTCTCAGCGTTATACTCCCGATTTATACGGTCTTGATGCGGTAATGATTGGGGAGCTGGTAACCCATATTCGACCAGTGGATTGCCACCGATAGAAATAACCACGTCTTGAAATGAACTGTGACAGGTGTTCAGCACGTGTTCATCAGTTACTTCGACTTCGTCTCCAGTAGAACGCCTCAAGGCTCGTAGAAAATCTTCAGACAGATGATGGCGATACTTCTCCCACAAAGCTACCGGGTTCGCGACTCCACAAAACACCAAGATGACGGCAAACAGATGACGCATGCGGCTGGGACTGTCACTGACGCTCGCCTCCGCGAGGGTGTTATCCCAGTTTTGTTCACCGCCGAGAAGGTGACGTGCTACGCAGGCTGCGCGGTAAGTGGGATACTCCACGCCATCAAATGTCCTCAGAAAGGCGAAAGACGTTGGGCCTCGGATCGTGTGAAGTAACAACCGCAGAAAATAGCATTCGCCATTATTCGGGTGCACGGTGTAAACTCTACCCAATGCGGTGTCCTTGAAAATTCCCGGAAAACCTTCCACGGCACCTCCTCGTCGACGTCGGTTAAATACACCCCTTTGCTTGTCGTACGTGTAATATGAAGGCACCTCGTCATACGTAAGGGACCTCGCAAAGTGGTCGACTTCACAGAGCCTGAAAAATGCCAAGAGAGTTGTTTGGCGCGGATTTTCCAAGCGCTCAGCAACGTTGTCGGGATCAAAATATATGCGTTGGCCGTTTTCTAGGTGGACGTCTAAATGCATGACGGTAGGATGCCTGTCATGTATAGAGAACGCCAGTATCCGCCAAACCGCTTCAGATGTGCTGATGTAGCGACCAGACTGGTACTTGGTCACCTCGTCTGTATCAGTGCTCTGTAAAGCAAACGTCACCTGATCGCTCCCTTTGTTGACGTATTTGCAGATGTATAATATGTTTATTTTGTACTAACTCTATTACTATATTTATTCTGTACTGTAAAAAAAAGCATGTCTTATCTTTAAGTGTTGCCACACACGGGCCACACGCGACAGCCACAAACGCCGCCACAAGAGGCAAGAAACTGCCCCAAAAGTAGCTGAAGCGCGCGACAGCCACTTGTGGCCGATGGTCGACACTTGCGGTCGGTGGTTGCTACTTTTTTTAACCCAGGCATGCAATGCAGTATCATAATGGACTCGGACGAAGGTTTAATTGCGCTACTTTTAATAAAAAGACGTCGTCGTAGAAGACGAAACCGTAGTTATTTGCTGAGAATATTATTTGCATAGAGGCCATATGCTGGAAAATATTTGGACTTAGACAAAAAAGTTTTCAATTATAGGTTAAGCCGTGCCAGACGTTGCATTGAGTGTACCTTCGGCGTACTAGCAAACAAATGGAGAATATTACATAGCCCATTAAACACTTCTGTTCATTTCTCAGAAGACATTGTAAAAGCTTGTTGCATTTTGCACAACTTTATTCGCAAAAGGGATGGTTTCAATTTTCGTGACACTTTGAAAATAGTGGGACTCGAAAATATACAAAATACAGGCTGGCCAGTAACACGAGCGTCTACTGCAAGAGATACGTTAAAACTTAGAGCATTAAATGCTCTAAGCGTTAAAAGATTATTTTATGAATGAAGGAGCAATACCGTGGCAAGAAAATAGAATATAAATCACTGACCTCTATTAAAATACGCTGGACTGGCTATCGCTATCAATTTCATGTGCCTATTTGAAAATCGCCATTTTGGCGCTGACGGCAGCAGTGTGGGGGAATGGAACTAATACTAGTGATGTATAACAAAAGGTTTGTTATCGATAAAAACTTTTCTGATATCGACCACAATGATAGAAATATTACCAACGCTACTGTTACAGATTTCCTATATATTAAATTGGTTTAGGTAATTATTAACATGTAACATTCGTGTTGTCTTTTATACGTAATATGTTTTTAAAAACGTGAAATACTTTTTATAACATATGTCAAGATTTACTAAAATTGTAGATAATTGTTTTATTTTATTTTTTAAACGTTGCCCTACACTAGGAATTGCTCCTGTATCGTGGGTGCGTTTACAAACATTTAAGCTCACATACACAAACAGCCAGACCCGGAACAACTACTTGCAGGTCATACCCTTCTTCAAACCCGTTCTTTGGTATTGTTCGTCGAATCGTTGAGCTCCTTCGGTGTTATTACAAAATAAGGTTTTTCTTTCGACATGGTTTAAACCATCGAGGCTGTTTTTGAAATAAGAACCTAACATAAATCGAAATACAGTTCCTTTTACAAAACTGACAACTTAGTCCAGTCTCAGGTTGTCAATTTTGTACTAAGAGCTTTACTAAAGTCAGCATAAAGTTCGAAATACAAAAACTGGCTCGAAGTTTTAGGCCCGGGCTATAGTTAGATCGTGTTTTGTAATAATACCAAAGTGGTATTATTGAGTCTAAGTTGAGCTGCACGATTACTGACAATTGCGTGCACTGACTGGACAGGTCCACTCAATCTGTGTGGTTCTTTCCTCAAAAGACCATTGCAGACACCGATCTACATAGCTTTCACATGACCTGACCAAGATTTTGTCTGGACTTTAAAAGAGACTGTGACCTCTGAGTTTGTTTCGGCCTTTCTTCTCAGAGTGGTCAGATAGGAAACGCCGACCCCATCTAGTGTAAAAAAAAATATGATTGACGTGTAAAAGTGTTTGTTCAAACCTACTTACAGAAATAAAATCATTTATCATTTATACAAATATTTGTTCCGTGCGGGAATCGAACCCGCGACACGCAGCGCAGCAGTCTATCGCCTAACCACTGCGCCAACCATGCCATCATTAAACAAAAACAAAACAACATAGGCAACAAACAATGACAAACAACACAATATAGACATATATTTTGTTAAATGTTACTAAAACACAGATAAAAAGACGTCTGCACTAGTTGAGTACCTAACTAAACTAATGTACTATAGATTGAAATAGCAGTATCTAGTACTGTTTATGGACTGTAATAATAAGTATCACATGTCCGGTTGACCCCTTCCTTCCTTGTTCTCCTTAATCGGATAACAGTTCACTATAGGATCAATAAATAATAAAATTCTGTGAAATAGTAAATTACTAAGATAGAAATAGTAATTAATAAGATAATCCCTTCCTATAAAGAGTGCACAATAAGATATTATTACTAGTCAGATACCGCATGTTGCCATGTGTTATGTTATGAGACACAATAACATTCTATTAGGTCTGTAATTATAATTACGGTAATTAACTTGTAACAACTTAATTACCGCAGGGGAGGGGGACAAAGAAATAAAAAAAGCATTCTCAAATCACATATTTTATTAAATTAAAAATTACTGTCGAGCCATTTTTTCAACGTAGTTCGTGACTGATGTTTTAAACAGGCTTCCGTGAAGTGTTTAGAACACAGATAATGATACATTGTCGGAGTCGGAGGGGGGTCTGTATGTATGCTTTCGCGGTTGCGCAACGACATGCTTTGCTTTGCTTTGCTTGGTAGTATAGATGCAGGCCTACTCTGCCGCTTCCTTCAGAGGTGGTAGGGTGGCGGGGTCTTGAGGGAGAGCGCTACAGTCGTGATGATCCTCAAGGCAAGTCTGGCGGATGCACCTTCCCGAGGTTGCCACCCCGTTCTTGGTCTAATTCCTTAAGAAATAGACGTAACAAAAACCTCCAGGCGCCTTTTATCTTAACACATCCCTTCCCCATCCTTCATCCTACCCACATCCTCATTCCTCCCACCTCCATCTCTCCAATTCCCACTCCTAACCGCGACCCCTCAGTGACTGGGTGGGTGCGGGCTCGTCCATCACTAAAATAAGCTGATGACGAGTAGGAGTAAGTAGTCACCTGCGCTAGGACCTGCGCAGTTGAGCGCCGTGAGCGGGGATGAAGGAGTCCTGGGGGGTTGAGCCGAGCGGCTCTGGTTGTAATGTGCCCGTAAGGCAACACGCCCCCTTTGGTCTGGATTTCAAGCGAAACGGTGGCCCTACCCATTAGCCAAGGGTGGGGAAATGGCCACTGTGTCCCGTCAGAGGGCCACTGGCGAGGTGCGTGAGGTCCGCTGAGGTCGTCCTCGGACGGCCAAAGCGGTAGGTAAAGGTCATGCTGACGGTGTAAGTGAGGGTTGATCAGTTCGTTGGGGGTGGCCTTTTGGACCCCCTACGCCAACCCGATCGAGCACCCGATGTCGCACTGTAAGCCAGCCTTGCGCCCCTATATCTCTCTGGTAGTCCTAACGTTCGAGCTTCTTATTAGTGAGACGTTCCCAGTTGCGGGCTCCATGGAGGGTGGGAGCCAGAGAGACGAATTTAAAAAATCATTTAACATGGAAAATTCAAGGCCAGTTAAATCTACAGACCTGGGAGTGGAGGCGAAAGCCAATGAGACTCCCAAGGGAGGTGCTTGCACTTCCCTCGCCCCTGGTGGCCATGCGGTTAACGCCGTGGGTACCAGCGCGGGTGCAGGTCCGGCTGTGGCGAGAACCACAGCTAAGACCAAAAACAAAACGTCCCGGAACAAACAAAGGACGCCGGCGCTGATTGGGACCAGTACCGACCCTTCTAATACTCAGGCGAAGACGGCGACGACTAATACCAGTGCCGGTCTGACCCTCCCCACACAGACTCCGGCGCTGGGTAATACCAGCACCGGGCTTCCTGCCAAACACCCTCATCCTTCTGTGGCTCCTCAAGCCTCCTCCCAACAGGCGGCCGTAACCGGTCAAACGGAGACGGCCGGCTGCGCTGAGGACGCTTTTTCGCGCGCCTGGCAGGTGCAGAAACGCAAGGGCAAGGGTAAACGCACTCAACAAGCCCGTTGCCCTTGCACTGAACCTTCAGTTCCATCCGAACAGGGTAAGAAGGAGGACAGAGTGACGAGGAAGGAGCGCCGCCAATCACGTTGGATGACAGGTAAGGGCTCCCGTAAACAGGCTACTGCCGCTAGGTCGGTCAAACCGGCAAGCGGCCAGCTGAACTTCTCCGACGGGAAGCGGTCGCAGGCAGAGACCGGCGCAAGCCGGCCAGCGCCCAGCCGACCGTCAACCAGTTTTCCGGAGAGACCGGCTAAAGGTAGCAATGACACACAGCGACCCGATTGGAAGGATCAGGCCGTGGCCAAGCGAGCTCTCAACGAGACCTCGTCACCTCGAGGGGAGCATAAGCGGCCGCGGCTTGATCAATCCAAGAGGGTTGATCAACGAAGCTACGCCCAAGCTGCAAGTGCTACCCTCGACGTCGCGATCACCTGCGACCGCACGGGGATCCTCAGCAAGGACGTATCGGACCAGGTACTCGCTGCTATCCAGAAGCAGATCATACTCGAGGCCTGCTCCCCCAAACCAGACACTCCAGGGCCGACCTTCAACGCCAAGCCGCTGTTCGCCGGGGGTGTCCTGAAGCTGTGGTGCGGTAACGACCACACCTTAGGATGGCTAAAGAAGACTGTCTCCGACCTTTCTCTCCCGACTAGCATCTCGTTGGTCGTCAAGAGTCAGGCGGAGATCATGAAACGTGCTCGATGTGGGATCGTGATCCCAGACGAGCAAGGGGTATTTGGTGAGCCGACCAATATTGGGCGTGCTCTCAGTTACCAAAACCCCTGGGTAGACATCAAGAGGTGGGTGCTCTTGCATGCCGACAAGCAGGCCGCTGCGTGGTTCGTGGTGGTCGGTATCCCTGAGGACCAAATCCCGGCCCTGATGGAGGCCGGACGCCGTCTCTCAATAGGATTAGGGGCGGTGTACGTGAAGTTCCAGGGTCGGAACGGCAGGTTCACCGACGTCCCTCAGGGATGGGACCCCACCACGGAAACCATTGGCGACGCGCCAACTGTACTGCAGACACCAGCAGGGGAGTCCACTCCCCCAGCATCATGCAACCCGGAAGCATCCGCGGCCGCTGCTACCACAGCAGAGTTGGCCGTGTTTGATGCCGCCATCGTGGGAGCCGTCCCTTCATCGGGCGAGGAGTTGGACGACATTACCCTGTCTCCGGCTTCGGGTCGGGGAGGGGACGGTTTCGACGAGGGCGACCTGTTTGCCGGGCTGAGACTGGAAGGGGACGAGGGGGGTTCGACCAACGATGGCGTTCCCTTCGTCGACCTGTAAAGTCCTCCAGGCTAACCTCCACCACAGTCAGACCGCGACGGCTCAGCTCCGCAAGTGGCTGGAGGTTCAGCACACGGCCATTGCCCTGATCCAGGAGCCGTGGATTAGGGCGGGCCGCATACAAGGACTCTCAAATCTTGGCGGTAAGCTCCTGGTCACCACAGATCATGATCACCCCAGATCGTGCATCTTTGTCACAGGTAACCTCAAAACACAGATCTTAACAGACTTCTGTTGCAGAGATGTCTCTGCAGCAAGTATGCGTATACAGCGTGACGACGCCCCGGAAAGGGTGATCGTTTTCGCCTCGGCCTACATGCCTGAGGCGGAAGCGCCGCCTCCGCACGACCTCGCCCGCCTCGTGAGCTATTGCGAGAGAGGTGGGTTTGCGGTCGTCGTCGGGGCCGACGCCAACGCTCACCACCAGCTGTGGGGTATGGACACGCAAAACGAGAGGGGTAAGGCATTGGTTGACTACCTATTCTCGACTAACCTATCCCTACTAAACACTGGCTCCGAACCAACATTCGTAACCAGGAGAAGCCGAACGATCATAGATCTCACGCTGGTATCGGAGGGCGCGGCGGAACTTACCACTGGGTGGCGGGTCTCCAAGGAGGCCTCCTGCTCTGATCACAGGTGGATCCGCTTCGACATCCAGGTCTGTGTTCCACCAACACCACCACGGCGCATTCCGCGAAACACGGATCGAGCCAACTATACACGTAGCCTTGTATCCAAGCTTACGACACTAAACAATCCGACGACATTTGCGGATACGACACAGATTGAGGTACATGTAAGCCAGCTTACTAAATCAATAATAGACAGCTACCATACTGCCTGCCCAGAGACCACCCCGCGTAGCGCTCCGGGCAAGCAACCCTGGTGGGGGGCTGATCTGGAGCGCAAGCGCGGTAAGGTAAGGAAAGCTCTGAACAGAGCCATGAACACATGTGCGGATGAGGACTGGGACAACTATTACGCAGCCAAATCCAGCTACAAAAAATGCATCAGGTTCAGGAGTACCACGGGATGGCGCAAATTCTGTGGTAGCATAGAGTCCTGTCAGCAGGCTAACAGGGTAAGGAAAGTACTGTCACAGCAGTACACACCTGGGCCCGTTACACTCCGCAAACCAGACAACACACTCACTTCCTCGCCAGAAGAAACGAGACGCGTCCTTATGGAAACTCACTTCCCTGGCTGTACCTTTGCGCAGGTAGTCGCCTGGCAAGATGTACTACAAACACCAACAGAAAATGAATGGCTTTATGCAAGTAGGGTGATCACGTTGGAGAAGCTCCAATGGGCCATCCGTAGCTTCCATCCTTTCAAGGCAGCCGGTCCTGACGGAGTGTTCCCCGCCTTGCTACAGTGGGGTGGAACCGCTGTCGCAATAAGACTGGTGCCCCTAATGAGGGCGTGCCTGGCCCTTAGATACGTTCCTAAAGGTTGGAGGGAAGTGAAAGTAATATTCATCCCCAAGCCAGGTAAGGGAGACTACACAAACGCCAAATCCCATAGACCCATAAGCCTCACCTCCTTTCTACTAAAGACTCTGGAAAGGCTGTGTGACAGGGAGCTGAGGGACGGCGCTCTGAAAACCATACCGCTACACGGTAATCAACACGCATACAGCTCGGGTAAGTCGACTGAATCTGCCCTTCATCTAGTAGTCAGCCAGATAGAGGAAGCGATTCATCAGAAAGGCACCTGCCTGGGCACTTTCATAGACATCGAAGGTGCCTTCGACAAAACAAACTTCTCCAGCATCAGCGGCGCCCTCTATAGACATGGCGTCGAACAGGTACTAGCGGACTGGATTACTAACATGCTAAGCAAACGAGTAGTTCGCCTTGAGGATGAGCAGCAGCTGGCCATGATAGCCAGAGGCTGCCCCCAGGGTGGGGTGCTGTCCCCTCTTCTGTGGAATATGGTGATTAACGATCTCATAACCAAACTCAACGCCAATCGTTACTACACAATAGGGTATGCAGATGACCTCGCAATCCTTGTATCGGGGAAGGTGACGGGTACGATCTGCAACCTTACTCAGCAAGCGCTACGAATCGTAGAGAGATGGTGCAGGGAATTCGACCTATCAGTGAACCCCACTAAAACTGAACTGGTTATGTTTACCCAGAAACGAGCATTAGGCCCGTTCCGTCTACCAAAACTTTTCAATACAGAACTGCAGTTGACCAACGAAGTCAAGTATCTCGGGGTCATTCTGGACAGTAAGTTAAACTGGAGTAGTCACTTGGACAACAAACTAAACAGGGCCTGCATAACCTTCTGGCAGTGCAGGAGAATGATAGGTAAGAAGTGGGGCCTATCCCCTAAAATTATACTATGGCTGTACACCACAGTGATACGCCCTATGATCACCTACGGGGCCGTGGTCTGGTGGCCCCGTACTGAGTTGGGTACAGCTACTAGCAAACTACAACGCCTGCAAAGACTAGCCTGCATGGCCACCACAGGCTGCATGAGGACCACTCCGACTGCAGCTATCGAAGCCATGCTGGGACTACCACCGCTCCACCTGTTCATACAGCAGGAAGCGACGATGGCGGCGGTTCGTCTAAATGCACTAGATCTCTGGGGTAAGAGAGATTTACCACACACCGCGCTGCTTGAGGGACTCAGCAAGGAGTTCCCCATTACGAAAGCCATAAATGACCGGGTACCCAAACAATTTATATTTGATAAAAAATACAAAATCCAACTTCATGAGGATCGCCGATGCGAGGGCTTGCGCCCGGCAGAGCTGCGCATCTTCACGGATGGATCCAAAACAGGTAGTGGCACAGGTGCTGGAATCTTCTCGGAGGACTTCAATATACGCATCTCCACACCATTGGGGGTCCATAACACAGTGTTCCAGGCCGAATGCATGGGTATTTCACTAGCCGCCTCAGCCATCATGGCCAGGGAAGTTAAAGAACACTCGATCCGCATACTCTCAGACAGCATGGCCGTTCTGCAAGCGCTGAACAGTCACACCGTGGATTCTGGGCTAATATACGAGTGCCACCAGCGCCTAAACCAGGTGGGCAACCTCAATAACATAACCATTCAATGGATCAAAGGACACAGCGGCTCGCTAGGCAACGATGCAGCCGACGAACTTGCCAGAAGGGGGTCGAACGCTGTACCAATGGGTCCCGAACCCATCGTGCCACTCCCCTTCGGGTTCATACGCACTCTGGTAAGGAAACGCACCAGGGACCAACATCACAAACTATGGGTGGACCAACGTGAGTGCAGGCAGGCTAGGGAAGCACTCCCCACAATCGATGGCCGCTTCACGAAACAGGTTCTCCGACTAACCAAGCAACAGCTGCGTACAGTCACAGCAGCTGTAACTGGTCACGGATCATTTAATAAACACCTCTTTGTATTAGGAGTCACGGACAGTCCGCTGTGCAGGGCCTGCATGGAGGAGGACGAGACAGCAGCCCATGTGCTTCTAAGCTGCCCGGTGGTCACCACATACAGGGCAAAGTACTTCGGCAACCCAGGTACCCTACGTGAGATTGTCAGCAACACCAAGGCGTTGCTGGCCTTTCTCGAGGAGCTGGGGTGGATCGAATAACCGATTTTCCCACCCGTACGCAAAATACGCGCATTGTCGTGGAGTTGCGGACACCAGCCCGTATTATCTATCTATCTATCTATTGTCGGAGTCCAGTTGACAACCTTCATATTTTTTAACCAAAGTTTGAGAGTGTAATCGGAGGGGAACCTGTAACTAAAGGAAACATTATAGTAGGTATGGGTAAAAAATTATAAATTATATACATATATCTATAACTATATAGAATACTTAATGAGAATTATGAATCATAAGTGTTAAATTATTTGTTATTGACTCTAATAATAATAAACCTTGAAGTATTTGCTATTATTAGAGATCATTATAATGTGCGTATCATTATTTTAACAATGATGAGCATGACTTTTGTTTTACATCATAATATTACGAAAGTATCGATATGAATTTTGACATCCCTAACAAAAGTTATTGGTTATAAAAATGTTCGTTAAATCCCGTTAACTCGAATAGTTTACGTTTATTATTGTAAGAATACACTGTTTTAAGCGGTTTTCTAATAAGTATTTATGTTTTAGATTCACTTACTTGTGAAAACTGACACCACTGCCCTTTTCGTATCGTGTTTTACAATATACGCACGATTTCATGTTGGACGAACAATACAAGCTATGATACAATCACTGTCACTATTATAACACTTTAATTTATATCACAATCACAGTAAACACTTTAGAAAACTTTTTATTCCGCAGAGACACTTAGCGTAAAATCAACAAACAACGGCCATTTGCAATCTTATTAGTTCTCAGAACTCTCACGTCTGTCACTGGGGGCGCTTTGAATCGGCACAGCAAATAGCTGTCATTTTGTATGGGATAGCCAGTCCAGCGTATTGATAGAGGTCAGTGATATAAATATATGGTTTTATATTATTTTATTAAACTTACCTTCAATGTTCTTTTCTTTGGCAGTTTTATTCGAAAAATTTCCTACAAACAATTCGCAAATTTCTTCCCAGGCCTTCACTTTTTCTCCTCTATTACTATAACTATCACTTTTTGAATCCCAAATCGCAGGACGGGATTGTATCTCTGATATAAATATTTCTATATCCATATTTATCTACCTATATGAACCACAGACTACGTGCGTGCGTTACCGTCGGCTCTAACAGGTTTACTGAGGTAAGAGAGAGAGGGGCGCGGAATTTCGCGAGTGGCGTGTGGCGGCTTTTTGTGTCGGCGTTTAGTGGCCGGTGCGGGACACAAGAAGCAAGCTGCGACGATTTGTAGCGTGTGGCCGCCACCGGCGCCAACCGTGTGCGGCGAGTCCATATAAAATGTATGAAAATTACAGGAAATATGCCAGTGGCGGCGTTTTGTGGTTGTGGCCCGTGGCCCGTGTGCGGGAGCCCTTAGATATACATGGCATGCTTAATTTTCCTCTTTCTTCGTTATTTAGCTCAAATTGCTTATAGCAATAGCGTGCCGTTTTCGAGTTTAAATTTTGTTATAAATCTATGAAGTTCTTTTTGAGTTCTGTTTGTTATTACATACAGACAAACTCGATGAATTTTATAAGACATAGATGAAGCAGCTTAAAACTTATAGAAACACATTTTTTTTAATTGTCTTGCTCATCTCTGAAACGAATTAACGATACAGTTTTTAAGAAGAAAATGCACAACTCCATCTATGACTTTTAAAAACAACTATTAACCTCGCCAACATGATCAAATTTAAATTATTTATATCCAAAAAGGGCTTACACATGTAATTCGACTTGATGTTTTTAAAATCTCATAGATGGCGCTGCTTTAAAATTGACTAAAATTGTAATTAAAATTGACACTACTTTTATAGTGTGAAGCTAGCTTATAGCATGGTTAACATTCAAATATGCGTCGTTAGATTACACGTTGTTACAGAAGAATGCGTTGAAGAAATAAAGGTTCACTGCTCGTTACCCGTCGGTGATAGCGTGATAATAATATGTAGCCTATATGTTGACCCGACTTCTTTATAATATTCGTGCAAAATTTGACGTAAATCCATGCAGTACTTTTTGAGTTTATCCCGGACATACAGACAAACAGACAAAAATTCTAAAAACTATATCTTTGGCTTCGGTATCGATTGTAGATCACACCCCAAGTATTCTTTAAAAAAAATATTCAATGTACAGGTTTGACTTTCCTACTATTTTATTATATGTATGGATACTCTTTGACCATAACCATACTACATCATATCACGCCACTCCACAACGTTATCTTGAGCAGGCGCTTATTACATCAAAATGCCAGTTTTGTTCCCACGGACCACATTTTGCCGTCAAAGTCAACGTGGCGTACGTAGACGATGGCGACTACATCGCAGCCACAACGCAACCAAAAGCGACAACGCGCGCTAATACAACGTTGTGTGTTGCTCATTACCCAACTACGTAACGCAAAGGAGGGTAATATGTTTATCAGCGTTCATGTATGTAGGTATGTATACTCCTTTGTGGCGCTCTGGGGACCCAACGCGTGGGCCGATTTTGACTTTCATTACAAAGGGTAGTTGCGTTTTACTCTGATTCGTAAGCTATTTAGTTTGTTTGAAAAAAAAAACTCATTTTAGGTGCTTTTAATTTTTATACCGTATCGAATTAATACTAAATACGTATAGTATACGTAGAGGTAATTTAATGCCCCTCTGTCATATCAACTCTGTAAATCGACCGAACATTCCAAAAATATGTACTACTTCTCAGCTATCCAACGAGATACAACACGATACCAGAGGGGCAATTCCCGTATTTTTAAGAACGTTCGCATTCTTATCGCAGTGTCAATCTGTCAAAAATTGTATAGCGCTTACCTACATTTTTGACATTAGACTGTCGCTGAGATGAGATTGCGGCTTGAATTTGAACGTTTTTAATTACGGGAATTGGCCTTGATGTCTTAAAAAGAATATAAGATGTCAAATTACTGGAAAACATTTGAATAGAGGTTATATGGGGTCATTTGGTTGCAAATAACCCTGTATACGACTGTGAGTGTGCGTGCGGGTATCGCGTAAGGAACTTCGTTCCTGACGGGTCGGGGTCCCCAACCGCACATGTTTTTTTTTTACTCCTTATATGTAGGCTATTAGGAATTGCAAATGAAAATAGCAAGCTCTGTAAAATTTATTTTAATAAATCCACAATACACATAATATTAAAAAAAATAAAAAAAAAACAACTACCTAGATTGAATCACTAGAAAATGTAAGATCAATAGGGATATCATAATAATTACTTAAAATTAAGATCTCATAGTGTTACGAAAGACGCGGTTACTTTCTAACAATGCTTTCTAAAGCCAAGCGCACATTACAGCCGCAACGGGCCGCCGCGCAACGCATTTTCATACAAAAGATGTTCTCGGTTAATAGTAACGCATCCTTCAGTGACAGGGCCACCATTGGTATCACAGAAATATTAATTATATCTATGATTGGTATACATAAAAGTAGAAAACGACTTTATGAATTGTATGATGAACAGACTTGTTTAAACACTGCTGAAATTAATTTATATGTTAAGAATTATTATAAATTATTTTTTTAAAGTTTGTTTTATGGCTAAGTCACGTTATTTGAGTTCAAAAATTAAAAATAGTAGTAATGTAATTAAAATGACATGGAGTGGGTATCATTACTATCGAAACGGGAAGGTCATGCAACCGATGTAGTGACTATACAGCCTCGCTATTGATGACAATTTAATTAATAAAAAAAGTGGGGTGGTGTGCGTTGGTTCATAGAAAATTTACGAAAGTGATGAAGGACGCAGAAAGATCAATGCGTTGCGGTGCGTCCAGCCCTAATTTGCGCTAGTCTTAACAGCGTTTATACCTTATGAGTGGCAACGACGCAATTTAGTGTCATATTTCGTGGTTTTCAATTTTTATCATTTAATCGGAGCTATATTTTAAAAATCTGTTTAATTAACTTTTTAGAACTACGTGAGTGTTTAAGAAGTAAGTAACCGTAATGCTTACAGTTGTTTTACAATGAAAATAACGCCCTGCAAGTTTCCAATGTATTATTTGCATATAAATAGAACTGTAAACGCAACGATTTCTTACCTTTTACACAGTTTTCGAATAAATCTAAAAAGTTAATTAAACAGATTTTTAAAATATAGCTCCGATTAAATGATAAAAATTGAAAACCACGAAATATGACACTAAATTGCGACGTTGCCACTCATAAGGTATAAACGCTCTTAACTGGTCTAGCAATTACAAGAGCCTCAGCCCAACGTGAGATCAGTTTTAGCCATATCAAGAACTAAGAAAATCTACTTATACCTACCGAAGGCAGGCTGGACATAGTCCTCCCCAAACATTGCCACAACGACCGGTTCTACGCTGTTCGCATCCAATGGATTCCCGCGACCTTCACCAGGTCGTCAGTCCCAGCAGTGGATGCCTTTCTGGTGAGATGATGATGAGGATGAATGCTACATAAACTCAAACTCAAACTCAAAGCATTTATTTCAATTAAACCATTTACAGGCACTTTTGAATTGTCAAGTGGTCGGTCAGTCAGAAATATGAAGCTAGTTGCCCATTCCAAAGCGTAGTAGGTACCTATGGAGAAGAACGGGCAAGAAACTCCATGGACCCTCTTTTAAATTATATTGTTACATAAATATTAGTTACATCATTAATCTTGTATATAGGTATAATTTTATGTGAGAACGATGTAAATAAGACGTACACATTGAGTGTCCAGTGTACAGCAAATATAAATTCAAACAAAACAATCCATAATAAAATAATTAAAAATAAGCCGTGGTGGCTAAGAGATGACCAGTCCCAACTGACAGCGCCCGTTCACGAACATGACGCATGGATCAGCACCATTCAGCTCAACCATTTTGAAGGGAGCTAAATGATCCAACACACGCGCCACCGTCAGCGAGACATTTGAGTGAGCATGACATCTATCAGCCGCCAGGACACATTCAAGTCAATGAAAGACATTACCCGGTAAATGGTAGCTCGATAGTACATAGTACTCACACTTGTCCTATGCAATTATATAATACAAAGGAGATTGAGTTTATACAAAGCAAAGGTAGTCTTACAATCTTACCTACAATCTAGGTACGAAGTAATACATTAAATACCCCCACCTGTCTAGCCTTTTGCCAACGATGTTGGGGTCGGCTTCCATTCTAAGCGGATGCAGCTGAATACCAGTATTTTATATGGAGCGACTGTCTATCTGACCTCCACAACCCAGTTACTGGGTAACACGATACCCCTTGGTAAGACTGGTTGTCAGACTTTCGGGCTTCTAACGACCCGTAACGACTGTCACATATCCACGAACGACAGCCGGGACCAACGGCTTAACGTGCTTTCCGAGACACGGAGGCTTCTTGGTATGTAAAGATGGTCACCCATCCACGAACCAACCTCGGCAAGCGTAGCTTAACCTGATTGATCTACCCGCGCGGCTGTTATAACTTAGCCACAAGCCCTACCCCTACATTAAGAGCCTACCTACTAGTATTTCTGTAAACCCTTCAACTAAACTCAAATATTATTACGCTAATAACAGGAGCGGGTTTATGTTAAAAGCACAAAAAGACAGTACAGAAGGTCAGCACCATATAGGTAACGTGTGATAACACACGCACACATAGGTAGTCACGTTTCACGTACAGCAAGTGCAAGTGCACTGGCAACTGGCATTCGTTTCAGATCCCCATGCGTACATCTGAGGGGTAATTCTCGTAATTTAAAGAACGTTCGCAGTTTTTAAAGATTTTTTTCGAAGTTTCGCTGAAAAATCCACATATTGAAGAATGGGAGAATATTCCTCAGCATATGCTGGGGAATCTGGTACTCAGCGTGCCAAATCGTGTAGAAGTCGTATTGAGAGCCCGCGGAGGCAATGAGAAATATTTAATGATTAAAAAATTAAGTTTCAATTTCGTAAACCTACTTTAGGAGTTAGGTAATTGTTTTCTGTCTAAATGGTCCTATTTAGTTTTTTTCTTCATTAACGCATTTTTTTTCTGTGTCAATTTTTTGTTTTTTTAATGCGTTATTAAATAGCTACATTTGAATGTTGCTTTTCACTTCAAGAAGATATCTTGCGTGGTTCTGAAATTGTAATGAGTCTAATTGTCAATGGTTTCTGTGAGTAAGAATAAGAATACTTAGATTGATAGACTCAGTCTCAATATGTCAAAAATACCTCTAATTTCCCTGCATATTTGACATTGATTGTCGCTGAGATGAGATTGCGACTAGATTTTGAATGTTTTAAATTACGAGAATTGGCCTTAGGTCTGTCTGTACCAAAAGTATATTATGAAGGTGTAAACCAAACCAGTTTAGGCTAAATTCTTACATAATCAGAGAATTCTTACTAAAGATAATTAGTAACAAATTCATTTGTATCTGTAAAGGGTTTCTACTTTATATCCCACCACATTTACCAACTATTATTGTTTTAATAACATTATTAAAGTGTAATTGAAAAATCAACGACGAAAATAATTGATGTTACAAAGTTAACCTCAGTTGTCAAATGATAAACAACTAAGATGATTTAAAATTAGAATTGCGGGTTTAAGAGCGTTTATACCTTATGAGCGGCAACGTCGCAATTTAGTGTCATATTTCGTGGTTTTCAATTTTTATCATTTAATCGGAGCTATATTTAAAAAATCTGTTTAATTAACTTTTTAGAATTATGTGAAAACTGTGTAAAAGGTAAGAAATCGTTGCGTTTACAGTTCTATTTATATGCAAATAATACATTGGAAACTTGCAGGGCGTTATTTTCATTGTAAAATAACTGTAAGCATTACGGTTACTTACTTTTTAAACACTTTCACGTACTTAATTCTAAAAAGTTAATTAAACAGATTTTTAAAATATAGCTCCGATTAAATGATAAAAATTGAAAACCACGAAATATGACACTAAATTGCGACGTTGCCACTCATAAGGTATAAACGCTCTTAAGTATTCGAATATTCAAATCACTCGTTATAAAAGTGGCACTAAAATTCGGTATCTACAGGACTAAAGGTACGTTTTCTAATACATTTCTTTACACGTTCATCAAATACTTTCGGAGCAGACCATAATAATTATGTGTGCGTGCGCGTTTGTCTCGCTGTACCTATGGCGCCTGCTTTCTGTACCTATTTATTTTGTGTTTATAGTGCGGCGGGCGGGCTTCAAACTCACGACCCATAATTATAATATTTAATTAATTTAAACATTAAATTCGTATAAAATATTCGATTATAATTTTACGATTATTAAATTGACATTATAACATCGATATCGCTCCAATATCGATCCATGTCTTACACCTGTCTTGTCTATATTTTAAAGCTTGTCTAAGACTGATGAAGTGATGACGACGCCTAACGTGACGCGAGACATTTTGGAAGCGCGCGTATACGTGAGTACAACGACGTGCATGGACGGATTTTTTTAGCTCTAGTTTCTTGGCTACGCACTGGACAGACTTCAGTTTTCTTTCTCCATTACATTTTTCATCATTTTTCAACACATTTGATCAAAAAATGCATTTACGAAGCCTTTATAGATACATTGTTCGAAAGTTAAAAATTACGCACCATACAACGGAACGGGTAAAATAGGTACTCTCACCTAAGTAGGTACATGTTTTACCGCCCCCTTCGTTGTACAGCGCCGTGCGTATTCTTTACGGTTTTTTTAATTACCATAAAAAAAAATATATAAGAATACCAAGGAGCACCAAGGAGTTTCAAATTACTAGAATAAATAAGCTGAATGATCGAACCTCCTTGGAAGCGCTTTTGTTCAATATCTCACTTTAGTATTAAAGAGAAAATTAGACGAAAGATGCTTTTCGACTCGACTATTGCGATTCGACTTTTTGCGATTCTAATTTTCACCACGAGCACGTAGCGCCATTTGGAAATGGCGCCATTTTCATATTAGAAACGTCAAAGATTGTTATTGTTGCGACTTTCTGACTGACATTTTTATAAACAAATGTTTGTTTCATTACCTATTTTACTGTTTTCTCGCAAATGTGTTGAAAAACGTTGTACGACACACACGCGAAAATTGGTATTTACAAACTCGTGACTATGGTAAGCCCTCGGCTTAGTCTCGGGCTTAAATTCGTCTACTCGTTTGTAAAAACCAACTTACCGCACTAGTATCATAAATAACTATTATAACTAAACAAAATGACAAAAATATTACAAACATAGTATTATACTTTAAAAAATAATTAGGTAGTTATACACAAGTCTTTAGAATATTTTTTGGTATACATTATTAAGTGTAAAATTGAGCTAGAACATAAATGCTAAGTATATAGGAGTCGCATTTAATAAAATGCTCTAACTAGTATAAGATTAGAGATAATTTCCTTTGGCATGAAGTTAGGACTGCATCGGTCTTCTTACAGCCGAGTCTGGAATCATAAAGTTATTCTTATGAAAGTTTTGCATAGTGTAATGTAATTTATTATGTAGGTACAATAAAGCATAACTATTATAACTATTTATTTAAATAACAATACGTTTGTCCACACCAATTCTCGGTCTTCAGCAGAGGTCGGAATTGGTAGAGTTATTTATATACTTGCATCGAAATGTTGATATTAATATGGATCTTCCCGGGATTTCTAATGGACAATCCCGTGTGGCCAACAATATTACAAATAAATAATAACAAAAACCTCAGAGATAGACAGACAAATAAAACAAAGACAATTAACATATCATTTTTATTAGTATTTACATTAATTCACAATACAAATCATTAATAGTCTTAAGTAAATTCTCATACTTATACCTCGCCTTTTTTATAAATAAGAAAATACTTTTGCTTCTAGCCTAGACTCGTGAGGGTTTGCTTATTCAAACGGCCCATCAGAATCATTTTCCTTGTCCGATTCATTCAAAGTACCACTAAGATTTCAAGTGTTGGCTCCGACATTACTGTATAACTTTTTTATTTAATAAATCACGGGATTTTTCTGATCTTTAAAATTAATCTCGGGATTTGAGGCATATCCACTTTATTCTTTCGCTGTATGAAATCAGTGTAAGTACAGAAATAACTCAACCTAATTCCGACCTCTGGTCATCAGCCACTTTCAGACTTCCTCTGACATACATAAAAACGAAACAACATAATCAGCCTATGTTTCCACTACTTGGACACACACGTCCTCTCTGTGAGAGGAGGCCTCCTTTTATATATTCATTTCCAACTCTATCCATCCGGGTAAGGCACATGTCCCACCGCCGACAGGGGGCCGTACTATGACGTGTTAACTCCATCATTGTTCCAGCGTGAAAGAGAGACGTAGCTATACATGACCGATAGCAATATCTCTTTTTCGCAACGGAATCATGATGGTGTTAACTCGTCATAGTACGGCCCCTGTACTATGACGTGTTAATTCCATCATTGTTCCAGCGTGAAAGAGAGACGGAGCTATCCATGACCGATAGCACTATCTCTTTTTCGCAACGGAATCATGATGGTTTTAACACGTCATAGTACGGCCCAAGGGAGCGACTATAGCTGTCAACGGTTTTCTCGCACAAGAAACGTACAAAAGATTGTATGTAGGTCCCGTGTAAGTTAAAAGAGATAACTTCATATGTATATTAATAGTCGCTCGCTGAATGTTCACACCGCCGCCGGCGAGTACTCGTTTGTTGCAGAGACAAGAGCTATCAAAGAGTACTCGCTTAGCGACGCTCGCTTGGTACATACGCATACCAGCAAGTAATCGCTCGTCGCCGTCGCGCTCGCTCGTGGCTCGCCAACTCGTTTTTAGTTGCTAGCTCTACTCGCTTCTCGTTTTTGTTTGCTTGCCGGGGATGGGCGGGTGCCTAACACCATATATCTCTCTTAGTACTATCATCACAGCTGCATGCAATTGCCTTTCATTCGTCCCCTTTACGGCCCAACATTCTGATCCACACACACACACATCTAAATGATAATGAATTATAAATATAACAAAATAGTAACTTTACCTGCAAACAAGCCGAAAAGCCCGGCTTGTCCTAATAAACAAATAATCAGCCGTCCCATACAAATCTTCAATACCTACTCGACCTTTATGGGACAATTTTATTAATATTTTTTTCGCGATTACAATGTTGGTCCCAAGGGTAAAAGATTTGATGAGAGATTTTGAGTTTGATGGTCTGTACCACATCCTATATATGAGCACACATTTCATAGACACACTGAATATTAATTAAAGGTTGTAACATAAAAAAAACATGCAACTCAAACACACCAGACTTACCTTATATCACCAACCACCAGTGGTTAACACAAAAAGACAAAAGTGCCGAATATATGTGAATTATAGTAGACTTTTGTGCCCAAAGTATACACCTGTGAACTGAAGTGTTTGAGCCATCTGTGAATTACCAAAAGTGAATACCTGTATAATTTTCCTTCAGTGTAACCATAATAGATTATGCCAAAAAGAAAAATTGTGGGTTTTTTTTAAACCTGAAGTATATTTTTTCAGAAAAAAAAATTGATAGAATTCTAAGACATAAAGTGTAATATCTAATTGATTTTTGAGTGGTTAGTGCCTTTAAGGTTGTGAGTGTAGTGTTTTGTTGAATCAGTTAAAATAAGAGGGTATTTTTTTATTATGTTTTAATAATTTTACTTTTCTCTGATTTCCATAAAGTTTTAGGGTTATTGAGGTAAAAAAAAAATCACATATTGCAAATACGCATTTAATTCAAATATCTCTCGCGATATACAGATAAGTACACAGGATAATATAAATACATTTATCGATAAACATGGTAGGTACAGCACTAGCAAAGTTCAACAAGATAAAAAAGTTTGTACATTTACATTAAATAACAACAATTATGATATAATTAGTTTTAGCTTACGTTGTTTTAATAAAATAATCAGGTTTGTATTTCATCTAGATGACTGAAATGAAAAAAAAATACTATGTTAAAGATTACATTTTACTATTAATAAAATAAATTAATGATTGTTTTATGAATTAATATTGTTTAGTATTGATCAATTAACCAAATGTCGTATGTTCGTTAAAAGGGGATCGGTATAGTTTTGACATTTGAAAAAAAATAGCGTCGAACTATTTTTTATCTAACAAATACGTTTTTATTATTACTTTTTTTTTTTGTTTTGATAAATAGCATACGATTATTGAAAACAACATTACAATTAATGTTAAAGCGATACGTATGATTATTAAATACAGTGTAAAACACGTGAAAGATAAAATAAGTGTGATTAATTTGCGTGGAAATCTGTTAAACATTCTCTATTTATATTTCTCTTTTATACAAGGTGGAGACGACAATACGACAATAAATTAAACTGCTTATATCTAATGATGTTTAAACAAAAATTCAAGCAAATATATCCAATACTTTAGGCACTATAGCTAGTCAAAGATTGACAAAACCCATGGTCGGCCCATCACTTTCGGTGTTAGGATTAATTTGATAGTTTCAAAATACTCCTATGCATTAATATTGCCAGTGTTTTCATTTATTGTCGTATTGTTGTCTCCACATTGTATGTTGAGCCTAAAGAAGACTAAACTTGCATGTTCTGTGTTCAATTGAATGACAGTTAACATTCTTAAAATAATTATGCTACACCGCATTGCACACTTATTACCGTTTGGCTGAAAAATGGGAAAAAACCCAATTTTTGCGAACTTTGCCCTTGAATAACTTATTTGCACATGCAGGAGCGATGGAGACTTTTGACATGTCTTTTGTATTGATGATATAAACAATCAAACCAAGATTCAGCTCAATAGGGATTAACGAAACCTTGAATGTGTATTTTGACCGGGCTATTAATCTAGCTTAAATCGAGCTTGAGTACAGTACAATTTGCAAGACAATACGATCACTCGATAGACTTTCACATGATGTATTTTCATACAGGTAGAAACCTCGTTAATAAAACAGAAACGATATTTAACCGGAGAATCGTTAAAGTGGCAATGAAAGGGCATTTCGTGCCGTTTTATTGCCTTGAAATATCAAAGGTAAAGTTAACTTTCTTCATTGCAAACGATAAGACTAGCTCTAGGTAAGGCCTCGTCCAGAGCGAACGCACGACGCGACGACATATCAAGCATAAACTTTAGTATAAGCTGACCTGTAATTGACCCGAATGCCTGGTTGGTCTAATGGTCGCAAGCGCTACTGCATGAGCATGATGCCCTGGGTTCGATTCCCTGGTCGGGCTATCTGGTTTTTCCATCTGATATTTCTCAGTAGCAACGTCTGGTCTGGATTTGTGCCCAGTTGATGGCTGTAGGGTCGCCCCCTGTTACTACGGGACTTAAACAAAACTGGCGAAAAGTGAGTGTACTGTAGATATAGCTCTGCCTAACCATTCGGGGAATACAAGCGTGATGTTATGCCCAGGGCCCGTACTATGACCTGTTAACGCCATCATGATTCCGGTGAGAAAAAGAGATAGTGCTATCGGTCATATATAGCTCCGTCTCTCTTCCACGCTGGAACAAGGATGGAATTAACACGTCATAGTACGGCCCCTGAGCTGGATTTATACGGAAATCCTACACAGGGCGAGGTCAGCTTATCCTAGAAATATACAGGGTTATTTGTAATACGACGGCAATCCACTATGGGGAGATAGGGGAGGTCATTTGCAACCAACTGACCCCTTATGACCCCTATGCAAATGTCAAGCATTTTCCAGTAATTTGACCTTTTATATTTTATTCAAGATATCTGGTATCTTATTGTATCTCGTTGGATAGCGGAGCAGTTGTACATGTTTTTGGAATGTTCTGTCGATAAAGTATATAATGTTGAAATAACCACCGACGGCCGACATGGCTCACGCACAATGGTCCACTGAAGGACTAAGTGCGGAAACCAGACCGATAACATAGAACATAACATAGAAGTATATAATGTTTTATGGCAGAAATCAACCATTTTAATCAAATAACCTGCTCAAAATTATGAAAATTGTGTGCTCTGATTTAATAAATATTAAAGATAATTGTCGTTTTATGGTTGATGTATTGAAGTAGAAGCAGATAATAATACATTTAAAAATATTATGCATCGTTTTTGTTTTATACATTTTCAATGTTGTATACCGCCAAAAAAAATAAATCAAATTACTAGGAAATGGTTGACATTTGCATAGGGGTCATAAGGGGTCATTTGGTTGCAAATGACCTCCCCATACATCACTATAATGGATCGCCGACATATTACCAATAACCCTGTATAGCTTGATGTCTCGTTTTTTGTATACTTCACAGATATTTTAATTTACATAGCACCATTGGTTTTAATTCACGCCGCTGCCTCAGTCGTTAACTTTGGGCGTATACGACTATATATAATATATATGCTCAAAGGTGTTAAAAAGATACTTTCTAGATTGACGTGCAATATAGAAAAGAAAAAAAATAGTTTTGTGTACTTACCTAATAATAATTAAGATGTAGTGGCACCGAGTTGCCGTGTCTGGCCATACCGCTGTTAAACCCACGATGGTTTGTGTGGTATGTTTAATGTTAAAAAAAAGCATGTAAACTATTTTTTTGAATAATAAAAACAAAAAAAAAAAACATTTCTTACGTTTGATGTAGACGCTCGAGTCCGCCATTGTCACATTTCAACAGACCGTAAAATAATAACATAAAATATGTTACAATTTCACGACTCACATTGAGCGTAGGTAGTATCGTTAGTTGTCATGGAGAATTGACTGTCGAAATGTCACAAATGAGGACGCAGATTCAACACCCGAGGTTTTCCTTCACTCTGGACAAGCACTAAGATGTTTATGTATATATCATGTGAAAGTCTATCGTGTGACCGTGCATAATTCGTGGCTTGTCCATGCAGATATGGTATTATTCGATTTTAGAATATTTATAATACAAGACCGGTTTATGCCTAGAAATGTATGGCACGTGAAATGTGTGTTCCATTTGACCTCATGAAATGAATTGTCTTCTTCCTTGTTTCTAGAAAGCTGTGTTAGGAGGCCATGTGTTGAAAACGTTTTGTTTAAAAGGGCTAACGTTGCATTATTATTGATTTTAGAAACGTTCCCATAGCTAACATGAAGCTTCTGAGTGACATTTCTTTGCTGCCGAATAATTTAATTTTATACATGGACATTGCCACAACTACTTACAAAATACAAGCGCTTCAAAACACGATATACCATCAAATATATTAATATATTCTGTACCATACATTTATGTAAATTAATTAAACATAAGTACTGTGTAAATAATTTTATTTAAAATTATATTTTCAGAATAATAAAAATATTTTGCAACATGCAAAATTTTAAACAAATAAGTAAAATGAGCGTGATTTTAATAATTTACTAATGGTAAATAAGATTGGTCTACTTAAAAATTAAAAGAATGATGTCGTTTTTTGTATCATACCTAATCATTGATTTGTAAAAACCAACCAACAATGAAATCGGTTTTTACAAATCAATGATTAGGTATAATCATTGATTTGTAAAAACCGATTTCATTGTAAGTATAAGTTAAAATAAAATAAAATAAAAATCAGATCTAAGATAATCAGTCTATCAAAAAAATAAAAAATAAAATAAAAGGTAAAACATAAAGCTGACTAAAATAGAAAAAAAAGATAAAATTCAGGATCCATAAATTGTATGAATTAACTTTTTATACATCAAAGGGATTATTTATTACACTACCCCCTTATTTATAAAAGTGACGTGAAGCTGTTGGTCCCGGCTGCCATTCCTAGATCTTTGACTGTCGTTACAGGTAGTTAGAAGCCCAAAAGTCTGACAACCAGTCTTACCAAGGGGTATCGTCTTACCCAGTAACTGAGTTGTGGAGGTCAGATAGGCAGTCGCTCCATGTAAAATACTGTCTGTTATTCAGCTCCATCTAGTTAGACTGGAAGCCGACCCCAACATAGCTGCGACAAAGCTAGGCAGATTGATGGTTATATCAGTCAACCAATAACACTGCCGACTTGACAACGGTTTTAGAAATCAGAGGTGCAATTCTAGTATTTTTAAGAATGTTCGCATTCTAATCTCAGTCTCAATCTGTCAAAAATTCTATAGCGTTTACTTACATTTTTGACATTTGGTGTCGCTGAGATGAGACTACGACTTGATTTTGAACGTTTTTAATTACGGTAATTGAACTTCTGGTGTTTGTTTAAAAATCATTGACTACACACATTCATTGATCCAGATTTATTTTTATAAAAAAAAGAAATAGTGACTACATTTAAAAGTTAGAAATCTAGCAATGTTTCTGTGAGCAAGAGCCTCTATATTCAACCTTTTCATCAGTACAATAGTTAATAGAACATTATAACATTTTATTGTATGAACGTAAAATCTTACAAAACCAACATACCGAAATAAACTAAATTATACCTAAACAACACTCTGGTAACTTGGCTTAGAAACCAATTTTTATGGTAGATACAAGTTCAATAAAAGTAAACTAAAAAAATTAAAAGGGTGTGTGATATAGAATTAAAAATTTATGACTGCAGCCACTATACGCGATTCAGCGCCGAGTAGATGGCGTTTAGCGTCACCGACCGACTGTAGCCGAGTATACCCGATTCAGCGTCACCGACGCGACACCGAAGCGTGACGGTTCAGTTTCGTTCACTGTTCAGATAGAGCGCTAAGTGCACCTGTATAAGTTTTCAGTTCAATAAGAAATGAGACTATTTAATCAGTTATCTTATAAATCTCTGATTTATTTGTATTAAATGGCCAACGCGCATTAAGCAAGCGTGGTAATCAATGGCCGTTTTTCTATTTATGGGAAGTGGCATTATTGGCCTGCAGTAATGACGATAATTATTATACTTGGCTTTTACAGCGTACTCAGTAACTGGGTTGTGGAGGTCAGATACGCAGTAGCTCCATGGAAAATACTGGTATTCAGCTGCATCCGGTTAGACTGGGCACCGACCCTCAATCAGTTTGAAAACGGCTAGACAGATTGATTTTGGGTTTTACAGTGCAGAATATACACCTCATACATAATATAAAGAGATACTTCTTAATTCTTATTGGCTAACAAACCAGCTACCCAGTGTGTTATATTAAAGTATAGGCAAGAAAATATAGTTGCCAAAAATATGATATAAAAAATACTGATTTTTTATAATACATCATAATACGTTAAAGAGTTAAAACTAATGTTGTTGCACCTTCTTCATTCAAATAGTTTTTTTACTGTATTTTTATTCTTAACTAACGTAAAGTATTTAGGTATTTATGAATGGCACTTTATTTTTAAAGTTTTGAATCCAATTTATAGTTCCGTGTACCAAGTAATTAATTTTATAATTAATTTGTATTTGTATATGCATAATTGAGATTTAATTAATGAGAGAAAAAAATGTGTCTTTTAATCTTACTAAACCGACTGTAGTATTCGTTCACTGTGTTATTAATCAACTGTCATATCAGGTACTACATTTTTTTTTTTAATAGTAATCAGCGTGCCATTCATAAAGTATTCTCTATACCTAATATTAAAATTAACAACAGTGGCAGTGCGAAGATTCTTATCCTAATAATAATAATATATCGATTAATATAATTTTATTGATACAATTACTATAAAGATGGCAACATTAATATGCTTCTTTAGAACATTTGGCTATACTATATGGGGCTTTAAGAAAAGTTTTAAGTTGGCTTTTTATAGTAACTGGAGAGTACTTTTTATAGTAAAGGAAGCATAATTTATTGGCCAAAATAAGACTTCTCGGTTCTAAAAGCCTGTTTAAATTATTGGGTATTTAGAATTCAGCTTACTATGACACAGCTGTTTATTTCCGTGAACCAATCGCAACAGGGACCACTATTAAGAATGCTTTAAAATCATCAATGTTGCATTCCGTTCTTACGCTTAGAAATAGCAACATTCCATCTCTTGATGGAATGTTGCTATTTCTGCTGTTTAGCTACACACACTTCATAATAATGGCCCGAGCTTTACAGCAGATTTGATGAGACTCAGAAGCCGATGATTAAGTATATCTCAGTTAGTATACTCAGTAGTGGCCATAAATTACGTTTTATTAAGACAAAAGAGATTCATTTAAGTACATTTACCATTCGTTTTTGTTCTCCAGTAAAGCCATATTTTATTGGTAAAGCACCAATTATAAAATACTAATTTGAACGTTTACATTAAGCTTCGTAACAGTTACATTTTAATAGCCAGGGTAATAGGTTTTTGTTTGTATTATTTTATTGCAATATAATTTCAATTGAAAGAAAGTTTCGTATCTGTCTAAAAACCGAATTTACATTGCGAAACGAAATGCGCACACTTACGTTATTCATTGATAGTTTCAAGTGTAAATAATAATCTAATTACACGTGAAACTTATCAATGAATATGTTTGTACAACTGGTTTCGTAATGTTAATTCGGCTTTAGCGATTTCGTAATGTAAATTCGGCTTTAGAGCGAATTTGACCAATGAAACTCACCGCTATCAGCACATCCAAACCGCGTTCAAGAGCTGTCAGTTGAATTTACTACTTTAATTTACTAATTTCCTGCTGTTGTGGAATTTTGACACTGACAGCTGTTGCATGCGGTTTCAGTTTCATTGGAGAAATTCACCCTTAAAATATTTAACATTTTCATAATTCAATTATCATCGTTTTTTCGACGATTTCATCAAATTACATTGCATTAAACTTACAAAAATAGCTGCTTAATTCAATAATCTAACACGGTGCCTCGTCGTCTGCGTCTTTATGTATTTCATAACTTGATATTGTTATTCTTGTTGTTTCAGAACTTAAGTGGGTCATTTCCACCTGTTATCAAAAGTTATTATCAGTTTGTGTAGTCATTATTACACTTACGACTTGTTATAATGGTTTAATTTTTTATTTAAGGGCCCATCAAAATATGCGCTTCATTGTTTGCACTGTGTTCAATGCGTCTGGCCAGCGTGTGGCCAATTTGAGTGACTTGATTTTTCACTTACAATTATAAACTGCATTAATTCATTCTGAGCTATACGAATAGGGGAAGACCGAAGAAACGATGGATGGACTGTGTGAAAGATGATATGACGACTAATAGAAAAGTAAGGAAAAAAAGTTTAAATTCGTGATAAGGGCAGGAGATTGATGATTAATCCATTCTGAGATCACGGTTGATGATGTATGGAAGAAGACATGCTGCACCGACCACAAATATATTATGGAAATAAGGGTAGAAAGATGATGATGATGAATTAAGTTCATAGTCCCGGTAGGTACTCTATTACTTTGATAGGACCTTATATATACAGGGTGAAATTGAATTCATGGGCAATACTTTAAAGAGTTTAAAGTGTCATTGTACTCATCATTATGAGCAATGCCCATTAATTCAATTTTACCCTGTATTTATGCAATAAAACGAGGCACTCTGGTGCACACATTTGAATATTTTCATACGATTCTTTACTATAAGTACTAAAAATACGTACTAATAAATTTTAATTTATGTTAATTCCATGTTAGTGAAGTCGTAGGGAAATTATAGAAAAGACTTAAAATAAAAATCATGTTATATTTCGAGGTGAATTTACATGCCCTCCTCGGGTGAAACTTCATGTTTTAGAGTCTTCACGCACCCAGCTTGATGACCGGGTAATGTTCAAGAGAAGAAAGATAGAAGAAGAAGAATAGATCACATTATTTAAATTATTCTTAGATTATGTGCTGCTTCTTATAATTTACTTACGACTTTTAAATCTTACTTATAATATAATATCATACAGTATGAAATTCTTACCTTTTGCAAGCAGTTATCCTTATTAAACTAATTTTAAGAATGTCCGCTTTAAGCCAGCCATAGGTAAGCTTCAAAAGCATGATTTCTATTTTAGTAGTATTTTTAAATGATGGTAAGACTAAATGGTAGAAATTATAGAACGGGCAACTAATTAACTTATAATATGTTCACTATTATTAGTACGTTTCTCTAACAATAATTGGAGTGAAATAATTCAACTGTCTAACGAAATCAATGATACCCAAAGTTATCTATATCGACCCCCAGGGGTCGACGACAACGGTCGTAGGTTGTTTTTTTCTTCTACATCTCACAACAGTTAGACATCAGTTGAAGCACATTTTCTGTTGATGAATTTTCTAAAATGCAATATTAGCTAATCGGAGGGGTATATCCAAAACCGAAAAACATGGCAAGTGTTCTATGAGACCAAAAACCTCTGGTCTAAATGAACTAGCCAGTCTAAAATGGTTAATTTAATTACAATATTAGTTAGGGTAACTACTGTCAAATATTTAAGTTTTATTTAGTTACGGTTAAGTGAAAAGGTTGCCATAAAATTATCTGTAGTGAATGCGTATTCTATGACAGTATTAAAGAATTGTTATGAAATACGCCAAAAATCTAACTTATGTAAAGTAAAAAAAAACGTGGTTTTTGAATGCCTTATTAAACTAATTTTGTGTTTAAAGTAAGGCAGAAATGCAATGTCCTATAATGTACACACAATAACATAAAATTATCAAGCTACATATTTCTAGTATAAGCTGACCTCGCATTGTATAGGGTTTCCGTAAAGTGAGATGTGAGCTTGCATAACATGACATAAGCTCACTCCACCGTCGACTGTCTCTGTCACCACTGACCTAGACTAGAGTCAAGAGCAAAGCCATCATAAATTTAAAAAAAAATACGATTTCGATTATAACGTACGAAAATTTGAATTTCGCGGGCTACCTTAGCGCTTCCCCCTTAAGTCCCATGTTATAGGGTGCGAGCATATTGTCGCAAATCCAGACTCAGGGCTGCCATTAACACTTGACCATTTCCCATCCCATCCAACCATTTCCTTGAGATGGAAAAGCCCATTAACACTTTACCCGAACTTATTTTTTTTTTCGCCCGTCTTTGAAATCGAACCCAGGACCTCATGCTCTGCAGTAGCTCTTGAGACCACTAGACCAACGAGACAGATGTAAGCTTATACTGGAAAATAATAGCTCGATATTATGTCATCGTGCACACAACGGTCATAAAAAGGATTAAAAATATTCAGTAATTTTTTTCTCAAATGTTTATTCTACATGTCGGTCGTTTTAAATAGTTAACAACAACAAAATATACATTATATTGATATATAGTAACAACGACGAGAAACGTAACAGTTTATACACACCAGACTACGTTTTTGTAAGGGTGACCAGTGCAGTAAAATCAATTTGATCTATATTTTTTACTAAAGTCAAACCATTCCACGAAATCCTGTTACTTTTATGACAATGACATAAAGTTCAAATTGCAATAATCAACAAGAGTTTATGAAAAGGAAATTAATACCGTCATAATCCTTGTTCAACACATTTACTCTTTTATTTTTACTTGTAAACTAGATGTTTTTTATTTTTTATTTTTGTTCAATCAAGCACGCGGCCCACCATGGTAGGTTGTCTCCGACGCCTATGGACATCTGCTATACCAGATGCATCGTAGGTGCATTGCCATCCCATATTGAGGTAGCAGTTTTGAAATCATTGGTGAAAATTTACGTCAATTTTAACATTAAATTAGGTGTATTTAAATTGAAATACTACTACATTAATCGATATACAATTTGTACTGTACCAGTGATCCTACGATGAACACATTAATTATTAATTATTTTTTTATTCATTCTTATCAAGGAAAGGTCACCACTTACAAAAAGGATTTAATTTAGTTTTTTGATCTGTAAGCACTTTTACAATATTTGATTATAACGAACAAATCTATTCTACACATTCAAATGGTCAGTTGTATAACTAGAATTTTGTTTTATTTTCGAATAAGATGCAGTATTATTGCGAATATTTTTTTTATATAGAAATTGCATACAAATGACCTGAGCCTTGCCCATGAGCTTTATGGTCAAATAAATGGTAAGCTTTTAAAGCCGGCGGAAATGTATTAACATTAATATTTCATAACATTATTTTTCGGTAAAAATACTTACAGATCTCATACAGTTTCATAAATATTATTACACTCACATGAAAGCGGATTATATTTACTTCAAAAGCGTACAACGAATTGCTTTTGTTAACTGACAACCTTCGTTTTAATAATAGCAATACATTTAAACGGAAGTTATAATACGAAAGTGGTAGTTTTGGTCGACTTAGTGTTGGCAACACTGGATCTCGTGGCAGTTATTATTCAAAAAAAGAAAGTTCTTTTATCAATTGTCTTTTTAATTTTGTACTTTACCAACGAATTGATATGACTTCTTACGAACGACTGGACGCGTATACTCTAGTCAGCAGATCAACAAAATTAAAATAAATAAAATTGTGAATCTATTAGTTGCTGAAATAACTACGGACAATACCGGCTTTGATCGAGTTTAATGGATGTTAGGATATTATAACGCATTATATTAACAAAGTCATTGTCTTAGAAGGAGATCAATATTTCAGCGAATGTCTTTTTAGTCGTGTCTTTTTATGTGCGTCTATCTGTTTCTTGACAAGGTAATCGACTGTCGTAATGTATTATGACTTACGACAAATGATTAAGTTGATTTTTTTATTTTTCGTTGAGCGGTAGCATGCCGGTATTAATACAGGGTGTGCAAAGTTGTGTTATATAGATATTCGTATATTCACGTTATTCACACATACTTGTTTCATAATAACACCCTGTTTATCTCTAACTCCACTAATATGTCGAGATCAGTCGATTGCTGAATATGATTAGATGAAGTCAGTCGAAACATTTATTTTGGGACTTATTTAATAGGTTTAAAGTAATTTTGTAATTGATATACAGATTAAAAACCGTCGTTACTATTTTATTTAACCAAAAATCAAGGTTTTTAAAGGACAACAAATATTATTTTTAGTTTTAATCTACTTACTTATATTATTTTTCAGATTTTGCTATCTAAATAACTATCAAATAAGTCCCAAAGTACAAAAAAATATATTAAAATTATTACTTACTACACAATAGCTAAGTTACATAGTCTAAAAACATTTTTTTGTTTAAAAAAATGGGTCCGTTTTTTTTGGCATTTATTAAATATTTCGAAAACGGCGCACGCGGCACAACATTTATCAACTAGCGTTTCATTTTACGATATTTTTTTCAACAAGACAATGGCAACACTTAGTTTAAAATTAAGTTACACCAGCCGACATTCACGCAAGTTGTTATTGCTTAATTTTATTTAAAAAATTAGACATTACAGCGCCATTTTTTTTCTTCAAAAATCATTGTTTATTATTACGCATTCCTTAAAATGGAAGCACCCAATTTTGTGTTTATTAAATATTGAGATTGCCATGACCAAAAAAAAAAACCTAAAAAGCTAGCGTCGTAAAAAACAGAGTTATAAGCGTTTATAAATATGTTTATTGATATTTTAATCATTTGTAATCCTTTTCTACTCTTTCTTTAAGATGCAACTAGAACCCACCGTAAGCAGCGTCCAAAGGAAAAGGGCATTCATTAATATGGCGTATGCACGATATAAATATAAAAAAAAATAAAGTATGCATAGTATAATAATAATGTAAAGTTGTACGTAGGCATTTCTCTTGTTCCAGAAATTGTTAGCAGAAAAATAACCAAAAGACACGAAACATGAGAAACATCGTTCATCGAATTGAGTTTAATTATTCATGTAATTTTTTTGAATCACGATGAGGAAGTTAATTCGGACTTGTGCTCGGTTTACTTACTAGGTAACGTTTTCATTGAAATAATTTGTATTATAAAACATAGAAACAATTTCTGGCAACACATGTTGATTGATGTTGATGTTGATTGATTGAGTTAAAATGAACGATAAAAAATATCCACTCTGACCTTGACACGTATTCTTTTGTTTAAATTATTTTTTCTTTTCTTTGCTTTCAAAACTACAAAATATATCTTTGATATCACGGAATATTCACCTGGGTGCATGGTAGTGTCACCGTCAAAGTTCGGTATGAAATGTATTTTTAGTTTTTATTGTTCACTTTCACGTCGGATAGAAGCTGTAGCGTGTAAAATGCGTGTCAGTGTGATAAGTATATTAGACCCTTTACCAAACATGTGAAATTATTTACTTACCCATTCCTTGTAATAATTTAGTCAAAAGTACTAGAATGTTGAAGAGACGATTGATCAAAAATATATAGGTATTTTATACGTAGAAATTAAAATAACAGGTGATTATACTGCAACTCTATTAAATGAAATTACGAATCAAACATCTATTTCGAGATGAAACAATCAACTAAAACACTCGAACCAATGAATCAATCAAACCATCTCTCCAAAATTGAACCAATCACCCAGCGTTGAATCAATCAGACAGCGTAGGAATCACTCACCACTTCACTGGTCAGGCAGTTGATAGTGGAGGGAGGGAGGGCGCGCGCAGGCGGCGCCGGGGGGCGCGGCGAGCGGCGCCCCTCGCGCGCATCGCACGGCGTGGCGCCGCGAGCTGGAGTTATTGGGTAGCCTGTGGGAAAGACCAGTCACCTATGTAAGCTTGTGTGCTTATCTTTGTGCTAATTAAATATATTTTCTATTTTTTCATTATATCCTTTCTTTGGCACTAAGTAAGCTTTAAAAAAACGCGTAAAAAAATCGACTTGAAAGTATAGACGTTTATAGAAGCGCGTTGCTTGATTCTTGACTGGTCGTTACGTGCTCTCACAAAAACTATTATTATCAGGTTATATCACCTATTGAGGTTATATCATAATATTAGGTCTGTTTTTTTTTACTATAAATATATTAAATATATTTTCAAACGCCAAATTTTATTTTGAAAATCAATTATGATTTACTTATCAAAGCTTCACTAATGAGAAACACTTTATTATATTACATTATTCACGGCTCCTTTAGACGTCGCTCGTCGGTGGAACTCGAAAGATTAACATGTAAATGGTGACGTACCTTGTTCACTACTACTGGACTCGGTGAAGCTGGGCGTGCCCTCCGTCCACGTCGGAGTGGAACCTTCAACAGACGCGGGCGGCGTCCAGCACACACTGGAAAACGCATGCACAACTTTAAGAACGTAGACCACGAAAGAACGAGCAAATAGGGCAAAATATCGTATGTGATCTTGTCAAGACATCGTTTTTGAGAAAATTTTGGCTTGGTAGACCGTCGTGTCTGACACTCGTGCGGGACAGTCTCTTTCTAAAGCTCGATGTGACATATTTCCTGTACCTTCACGCAATATGTCACATCGACACGTCTTTGAAATGCTGGTATTCGTGAAATTGGTCACCCGAGGCAGTTTAGGACTGCAAGCAAGACCACGTCAAGCTTGGTCAGTATTATTATTATCTAGCTAATAAAATACTGTGATTATCAATCATGAAATCTGTTTGATGAGTAATGGTTTTGGCTTGATCATTGTTCTTTTTGAATGGTGCAGTGTAAATTAATGACAGCAACCGCTTGTCACTGCTTACCAAGTCCAGCTACATTGTCGAAAAAAATTACGTCATGTATTGTTACCTGGCATCATTACTGCGCGCACTGCTCAATGCAGCCGGCGTTAACGCCAAAGACGACGCGGAAGAAGTCGTCATCACACTCGCCGCACTAGACGCGCCTCTGCGTCTACCAGAAGCACTTGATGACGTCGTTGATGAAGAGTTCGTGCGACTTGTCCTGGGAGGTGGAGCTTCTTCGAAAGGTGGTGGAGGCGTCGAACAACACGAGAGAGGGGCACCGCCTGGTGGTAAGCTAGCGTTACTACTTGGACTAGCAAGACAACATTTTTAGAGGATAGGTGGACTAAATGTTTGGTGGATAAAGGCGTAATGGTTGTGGAGGTAACAATGATGATGATGAGCGCAGGCGTAGCTCTTTGAATGGTTTTGTTACTGTTTACAGTAGCGTTCACATGCGTGACATTTCAACGGACAATACTGCGTAACAATGACGCTGTCTGTGTATTTTATGAGGCCTCGGAATGATTCGCTGTGTGGCTTTAGATTACTTATTGCTACGCGTATTGGTCGCGGTCACGGTGACCGGTCCATTGAAATGTCTCAAATATGAACGCATCTTTAAATTACTTTTTATGTCACTTGGTTATGTCAGACTCCCAATTCAAAAGTGGCTACGCTTAAGAGATCAAAGCTATTTCTAATTTCAGGCAAATTGTGGTCAATGTTTTTCCTAGTTCGATTCTAGTTCTAGCCAGTAAGATTTTAATAGTACATATACAACAATAGCAGCGGCCAGCAAAAGAGGCATTGATGGACGAACGTGTAAATGAGGGCCGAGGCGAAGCCGAGGCACACATACGTAAGTCCACCAATGCCTAGTTGTGGCCGAGGCTTGTATAGTACTTTTCTCAAATAATGCGCGGAAGTTACAATACAATTACTTTTCAAAATCAATGACGAACAACAATAATTTTTCCCGCGTTAGTGTTCATTTGTTTTTTTTTTTCAATAAGCAGCTTTCTATTTGCAAGCCAGTTCGAAATTTAAATAAAACCTTTGCCATGTTTCGGAGTAAAAGATCGTTCCATTTTACACGATAGATATGAGTTTACTATGTAATTTATTTGGCCGCTAAACCACGACAGATATGGATTTTCATACAAGGTTTACCGGCCGCTGCTCGCATGTATTTGGTCAGTATAGCAATTTCGATTTATCTTGAAGAAGGTTGTCAAAATAATGCTCAAATTTCCAAGCATGTTTGAAAAAAAGTATTTACATCTGCATAATCAGGCGCTTGTTTATTAAAAAGCGATATATTTTTTCTATTGTATTTTAAGTGCCGTGGAATTCCAAATCTACTAATAAAAAGCTATGAATCAGTGAATGTCTGTGAAGTGTCACTGTAGAAATACACTGCAAAATTAATGCCTAAATACAATATTTAGAATTTTACAGTCGAACTTCTTGAAATATTTAATGAATTAAAAACGAAAATAAATTAGTGGAATTGAGGATATTGAAATAAAGCTAGGATGAAGAATGATTTCAATAAAGTATGAATTTTCTTCTGTCATAGTTAACAAAACTTCAAATAGTGACAATATTATCTACTGCATAGATATCATTTGAAGCTTTGCCCAGCTTACAGTATTGCAAGTATATCCCTCCTTGTCTTTTGTTCTTATAAAGCCTTGGTCAGTTTTAAACCTCTTTAATTAATTTGCAAGAAATGAAAGGTTAGTCTGGCAATAATTAATGAAATATAGAATATTTCATCAGTGAAGTTGCTTTATCTCGACGAGTTACTACCGTTCCTAATTTGTCACATAATTTACGACTAAAAACGCAATAACCCCACTTATCGGAATTGGAAAATACATGAAAAAGACAATTACATCTACATACAATCTAAAGTAAATACTAAAGTGATTGATAATGCAGCAATTAAATACATAAAAATATATATAGTCAACGTGTTATTTAAAAAGGATGCACTATGTTAAGAAGAAAAGGAGTTTAATAAAATTTGTAAATCCAACGACCGAGCAATTATAGCGTTAAATATAGAAAAAAATTGGCAGTCATTACGGATCACAACACAATCTAGAAACATTTACATGCTTGACTAAGAACAACAGCAGTTAAAGACAAATGGCTTTGAGCCTCAACGAAATATATCTTCAATCCATCGATCTAAATATCTTCAACGCATCTTTCTAAATCATCGTATCGTAATTTTAATTCGGTTTCAACTTTTGACACCATTACTTCCTTGTGTTTAAATTTTATTTCAGCTTCTAGTCAATTTTGATTAGTTCATCTACAGCATCTCTTCAAATTCTTTCTTCATCTTAATAATCATCTTCCTCTTATCCGATTTTCTTTTAAAGCTCCCTTTCTTCTTCTGTCTCGGTATCTTATTTGGCGTTTTCGCCAAAGGCGTCTCAGAAAATTGTTTAATTTTCTCGTGAACATTGCCACTTATTGATTTTGAAACTACTGGGTTTATGACCGTTGTTGCTAACGAGAAATGCTTCATGTCAATCGAACTCAAACTGCCGTGAGTGTACTCTATCGGTTCAAACATTTTCTTAGTTTCTTTGACTAATCTTTGCGTGTCAATATTCTTTTCTGATTGTTTACTATCCTGTGAAGATGATATAGAGCTTCTTCTTGAACTATCAGAGTCCGTTTGGACATTAAAAATATGTTTTTGAAACATATCGATCTTGGTTTTAGCTTTCTTGTGACATATAGCTTCGTCTTTCGTCATTCCTCGTTGATAAGTTCTAATTTCTACTTTTGGTTTAGGTTTCTTCTCTTGCGAACGGTTTTTGTCTCTTTTAGATTGAGTAAAGTTCAGTTTTTTCGATATGCCTGATATTATTCCTGGTTTTGAGCCGTTCTTTTCTGTTTTTACTTCTGTATCCACTTTTGGAATCTGTTCTATCTTCGTGTTTTCAGCCGGAGCTACTTTTCTCAATGTTCTGGCCGCTGATATGAGGTCTGATGATTTAATGTTGTGAACGCTCACTTTTTCATTCGAAGAGTCTAAGCTTATCTGAGTTATTCCCGTCAGTTTGTCGCCTATCTGGGTCACAACTTCCTTTACGAATTGCGACGTACTTTTAGCTTGTTTAGCCCTAACATCTTCGAGACTTTCACGTATTTCTTTAATAACAATCCGTTCTTCGCTACTAGATTCAGTAAGAGACGTATCATCGTAATCTCCTGAGTCCAAATGTTCTCTCAATACTTTATCGATGTTGAATTTAGCCATCATTGAAGTTTGAGCAATCAAATCTTTACCGGGATGAGATCTCTCCGTGATACTGTCAGCTTCTTCTACGAAGTCTAGGAAAGAGTTCGAAGCAACTAATTTTGTGATCTTAACAGAGCTGTTTGATACAGACGGTGGGATGCGACATGCAGTGGGTTCTTTAAACTTAAAATCATGCCCGTAAAAGAAGAAATCATCATCACTGCTTGTGATAGGTGTCTGCGGAGGGATGTCACTCACAGATATATTTAAATTCGGATAATCACCTTTCGTGTCGATGCTAGACGCTTGGGAGGAGGCTCCTCCACGTTTAGCTTTAGGAGACCCTCTCGGAGGGACCGGAGGGGGGACTCTCTGCTTTTGGGAGCCTTTCAAGACGGCGGGGAACGCGATGTCGGGCTCTGACACGGCGATAGTCGTCTTAGTCGACGACATGGTGACTTTAGCGGCTGTCGACACCGGTGACGTCACCGATATCGGCGTAATATGCGCTGTCACATCCGATAAAGAAACTGGCGATCGACAAAAACGCTCAAATTTTTGTATAAGTTTATTATTAATTAAAATACACAATAATAAAATGTATAAACGAAAAATTTGGCACATTAGAAAAACAGATTATAACAATAATTAAAATATTAAAAGATTTGTGTATCATTGGAAGCGTAGTTACAATTACAGACGGGTTTTACGTAATATCGTTAAATATCCAAAATGGCGTGTTTGAATTTATATTTTTTAGATGGAGCTTGACCGTTTAAATAACGTATTTTTTATTGGTGCATCAAGTTTATGTATAAGATATTAAAATAAATTACAGCATGCAGATTTAGGGAGTAAAAAGAAAAGCGAAGATTGATGGTATACCCAATAAGAAAAAAGTTCCAATAAGGCCACGGCAGCATGAAAAAAGGAGAGATAACATGACCATAAGTTTCTTTATATAGTTTTTTGTATTTATTTACGGCTACAATTTAAATATTTACCAGAAATGTACCCATTTTAGTATCAAAAAGGATAAGGGCGAGATTACAATTCCAAATCTGTATGTCTATGTCTTTCTGTACATTAGAGCAGCTATTTTCTAGAGCGAGGAGACCGCTCGTAATATTTCGGGCTCATTCACATAGAAAGCGCTTTTACGTGTGAACCGAATTCTCGCTCTAGTGAATTGCACTTCTTAGTGACAGAAAGAGATAGTGGTACTGGTTTTATTTACGGTGATACGTAAATGAAACCAGTATCACTATCACTTATTTACGGTGATACGTAAATAAAACCAGTATCACTGTCTCTTTCTGTTTATCTTTTATGATACAAAAAATAGATATATTTAATAAAAATCCTTTAAATAGCCTTTATTTAATAAGCAAAAAGCGTAGCAAGGGATCCAGACCTTTGAAATGGGTCGCTAAACTGATTATGGTGACAAGAATTTTGAAAAAGATGCGAATAAATTTTGAATAATATATCTTCGCGTGTAATCCAATTAATGACTCGACATTTAAAGCAAAAGCAAGTGACATTATTTATGAAATAAAAAATAATTTTGGCACCGACGATAAAGCAGCAAATTAATTTAAAATCTACATTTAGCCAATTGATTTGTTTAATGTGTAATTTAATGATATCTGAATATTTATTTGATTCAAGCGATTAATGGGTGTGGGAACAGTATTATACAAATTTGATTTAATATTTTCTATTTAAAATGATGTTGTGCTTTAAAAGTGTACTCCTTGCTACACTTTTTGTTAAATTATATTTTATTGTAGATAGATAGTACTTCATGTAAGTAGAAATTCATCGATCAATGTTTTGTGGGTCTATGAAAGAACAGAATTGCTTGTTTTTGTAACTTCTCTAAATAGAGCTAACTTAACTTACCCCCCCCCCCCCCCCCCCCCCCCCAGGTTAGTCCGGAGGTGTATATAATATTAAACCCACATTGCGTTAATTAAACATGTTTGAGTGAATCCCATGTAAATAGGCCATTAGGGCTATTAATAATAGGGTATAGCTTATTGTCATCAACCGAGCACATATTCTGAGAAAGCAGAAAAACCCAATTACATTAAGCCCGACCTAAGCATAGAATGCCGAAGCAGTCGATTCCAGACTTTCATATCCCACAAAAATCAGTTTTCTTTGAAACACTATATTTTGTGCTTATTTCAATTTTTTTTTCATCTTTTAGAATTTTCGTAGTAAAACGACAAATTGTTGTCACATACGACAAAACACAATACGACATTCGGTCTCACCTGCTTTGACGCTCGCGACACCACTGGATCCTGCTCCTATCCGTTTGATAGCGTGAAAATATGACGTCATATTCATGAGCAATAATTTCATAAAAATACAAAAAATAATTTTGCAAGTTTGCGAACTTGGTTGATGCACTGCCGTGCTCCCAGATGTTTAGGTTCTACTACGTTATTTTGAACCTGACATAGGTAAAACAAATTGAAAGTAACCGTTCAAATAATACCAGATATTAAAATGGAAATTAGAATATATTTCGCGGTTGCATTTACTCTAATAACTTAGCGCCAAAATCATTTTGTAATTAATACAATTCGTAAATTTTTAATCTCAAATGTAGTCAAGAAAATAAAACGAATAAATTCCAGCCAACAAAAAATCACATTTATTACCATAGTATATACATATATAATTTTGGTCAAACAGCTCAAGTGATATACAATATACTTCACAGTCTACCACACAAGTAAACTATAACTTACACTATTTCAGTGTTAAAAAACTACAACACTTTTGTTGGTGACTGTACAAGAAATCGAAAGATATTTTTTTTGTAATTTTCTGAACTTTTCTCCAAAACGCTGCAATCACAACGCATTTTTTACAAATGCATTATTACAAAATAGAAAAATGTACAGTCGCATACAAAAGTTTAACCAGCCATTAAAATAAACTAACATTCATTCAATTAATCTCATTACATTGTGAGGGTTGTTTTAATTATTTCTACGGACTATTGGTGCCGATTCTCTTGTCACAAAATTCTCTAAACTAGACTAAAAATCACCAAAATTCTGTTTATTCCTGTCAAACGACGATTTCCCTTTCTGAAGTCGACTAAAGTGACATAACTTAACTATTATTTTAGTTTGACAGCACTAAGATGGCACTGAGTTATTAATTTAGTGATAATGGCAATTTTGCTATTCTGAATTTGACGTTTTTCACCTAAAATTTTTGATTGCCTAACAAAATCTGAATATTTTTTATCGCGATTAAAAATATTTTACACTAATTTTATTCAATACCTTTTTGGTATTGAATAAAATTAGTTGTCATGAACTAAAATTCACACCAACACCTCGACTTAGACGCAAGAACAGTACTGTATCCTTTTTTTCTTTTCTTTGCTTAAATCTCGAAAACGGTGTGTCCTATCGCAAAAGTAATGAAAATTTCGACCCCCTTTATAAAGCCCGTAAACCCTTAAAACCCAACCTGTAGGTAATACTTTTTCATATTTTCCATACAAAAAGTGAATAATGCCATATAAAACACGTCGAGGCTACCCAATATGCGTGCCCCGGCTCTAAAAAAAAATTCACGGAATAGGGCAAACACGTGGAGTGTCGAATGTCAAATTCCATTTTAGTTGTGTCAAAATTATTTTTAAATTTAGAGTATTTTTTTTGCAGATCAGCTTTAAGATTCTCATAGCCAAAAGTAAGGAATTTTAGTGATAGATTAGTTCGGTGTACAAGAGAATCGGCACCATTGTCTACTCGCGTTGTTAAATTAATGGTAATAAAAATAATGGTACTTACAATGAAAATAAAATATTACATGAGTGATTGGCATTAAAATTGTGACAAGATTCATACATATTTTTTTTTTAATTAAAGGAATGTAACTAACTAATATAGGGTTTGTTCAGTAGAGGGTTTTAAATAACTCAATTTTCCACACCGTCACCGTCATCGCGCTATGAGAGGGAAGCGAGAGTGCACACACTTATGATCTATAATATCTCCCGCTCCAAAGGCTAGTCTCCACTGAAATTGGCCGCCATGGCCGAAATGCGGTCTGGGGGACTATTAATATTAACTAAATACTTAGTTAGGGGAGTATTTCTTCAAATTACCAAGTACTCACAGTTACTTAAAATTTTGGAAGACATATTTTTAAATATAATACCCGAAACTGCTGACATAAATATCAAAGTTTAATTTAAAAACTAATAGTCAGTTCATACTTTGTGACGTCATCTTTTTTAAAGCAAAAAAAAATTGAATGAGAAGTACCATTAACTAACGGAATCTGTTCATGTTCTGTCATTCGTAAATCGAATGGCAGCCTGAAGAAATACCGAATTACATTTAATTTCCTAAACCTTAATAAAAGACCTCACACATCACAAAAAATAAAATACAGAAACCACAAGTAAATTAAAATAAAACAATAAAAATAATATTTATCTAATAAATAATAATAATCAATTCATCAAACTCTTTACATCACATCCCAATACATTATTTCAGTTCATTTTTTTTTTAATTAAAGGCTGCACTACAAATTGTTCTTTAACAAATTTTCAGTTCACCTCTCTATTGTCACTTTCATTAAGTCAAAGCTCTCAAATAGTTATTGCACAATATTTTTCTAACATTTACTGGTATTTGTGTCATATTAATATAAACACCAAGTTTGAAGTGCAGTCTTCAAAAACCTATTCTCATCACTAGGCCAAAAATCATTACTTTCCTTGATGATTTAAAAAACTTGATAATATTTTTAACACAAAAAATACACTGATCAGAAAATATTTATTGAACCACTTTTTTTATAAAGGAACAGCGCTATTTGAACTTAAGGTATTTTCTTGGCTTATTTGTTACTTTAGACCAAGACCGTATAGTAATTTTATCTCACGTCTCTCTTGCTGTGAATGTGTGTAAGCGCAGGAGCTGTCGGTACCGTCCGAGACACGGACGAAGGCGGAACTGTGTGTCCGTATGTGTGTAATATGCTGACGTTCCTCGTCTTCACATACACATTCACAGCCTGTTTGTACACTTGGTTACCACAAGTAAGGCGCGCGTCGCTTCGTGAGATAAAATACTGTATCATTGGGTATATTAGTTTAATTTCAAGGTGCCTAATTTTTTCATGAATAAAAGTAAAAGTGCCCATAGTTATTAAGACAGACAGCCCCGCTCTCATCTTGCTGAATGGCTAATATTTATACGAGGGCATGAGCTATTTTTGTCACGCTGATACAAAAGACGAACGTTATTTATAATTAGTTCAATACATTTTCTTGATCAGTGCAGTGTGTGCTTAGGACCACATTATAGAAGTGAAAACTTACGACTGGAGCCGAGTATACACGATTCAGCGCCGAGTATACGCGAGTCGGCGTCACCGACCTGAACGTGTTGGTTTAGTTTCGTTCGCTGTTCACAAAGAGCTCAGAGTACGCCTAAAGAAGTTTTCACTTCAAAATTCATTTTCTTCTAATATATAGTTAGACGATGCAACAGAAACTTCTACTAGATTCTGCTTTAACCTCAAAAAGAACCCAGACGCACATACATTCTTTCAAAATAAAATACAGCATATATTACATCTTTTAAAATTAAAATACACTCCCGGACTCTTAAATCGAGCCACCATGCATCAATGTAAAGTTTATGTCTAAAACATCAAAATAATGACGAGTCAAAGAAAAAGTTTTATGCATTTTCAAGCCCACGTACTGGCCATTATTTTTGTGTCGTCATTGTTCCGAATTTGAATTCGCGTTAATTTATTAAGTTGCGACTTCTATACAAAAAGTGCAGGGTGCCTCGATTTAGGTATCAGGGAGCATATTACATAGGAATAAGTATAGGTAACAAAACAGACTAAATCGACTATGTATTTAGTTGGATTCGAATTTTAATCCAGTTTTAGTAAGTCGACATAATAGTTCAGCGATTTGATAGAAACATAAAATAAAAGGCCAAAATGTTAGGTTATGTCAACTCAATTTACCATAATGATGAATGGTAATACAATCTATAACTATCTAATCTATAGATATTATATTAAATCATTAACTTTGCATTTTAATATACATATTCGGGAATTTCATTAATATACCCTCTATTTATATTGATATAAAAACTAATGCCTTGTATTTTCGTTTAGATAAATCATCGACATTATATTAAATGTGTATTATCAAAATGTATAGCTTTATATTTACTAGACATGTACATTGTGGTCTATCGATATAATTTATCGATACTCGATGTGGAAAAAAATCACTTTGCATGTACTGGCCAAGTTACAAAGGATTACACAAGTCAAATATAAAGCATTTACGAACACTAAGTTATTATGAACTATGTCTTTTACTTTTAACTGAACTACTTCGATAATCGTTAAATATCGATACACAAATACACTTCACTACATTCATCGACAAATCCCTAATATCAATTCACACAACACGCTTTCTAACGATAACTTCAGTAATTTCTCTACCGATAATTTTTGACATATAAACTAAAAAATTATCGATACATCAAAAGTAAAGTGACGTCAGATATATTTGAGACGGTCGACAAAACTATCGATTTTTGTGTGATACCAAATTTTTGTGTAATCTTCCTCAATCTGCTGGCGGTACTACAATTATAGTACTTCCACTGTCCTTCCCAGAATATATTTCAGCTTTTTCTATACTTCTGATGTAGACGACCTCTTTGATAAATTCTTCTCTAGATTCCGAATCCCTAATATGTTCATCGCCGTTCAATTGTACTACGGACACATGTTCGGTTAACAGTAGATTCCTCTCCTTCATAATTGGAGATTCTGGTTTAATATAAACCGTTTGCGTGGATCTTACTTTACGAAATCTCATGTCTTTGGGCAGAGTGGCTGTTTCTCTGGCCTCTAAACTCGGCGTTGCTGACTTTCTGTAACTAGAACTCAGGCTTTTAGGTAAAGTATTTGACGTTTCAGCGTTTAAAACGCTATCCGTCTTCACTAAGCCTATATCTACGAAGAATTTCTTGAATTTTTCTACGAAAGTTGGAGACTTGGCTCTGTTGAGGCTGTTGGTTAGCCTCTCATTCGAGTTCTCTTTTATCTCGTCGATCCTTGCAGGTATATTTGAAGTGCTTTTGTGTTTTTCTAGAACGTTCGATCGTCGTTTCCATTTAGCGTCTTCATCCTCGTCGTCTATAAAGGGTATATCTTGGAGATTGTTTTCATTTCTAGTGTCGACGGCCGCGTCTTTTTTCTTAGGGAAGTTCGTATGTGCTTCTACGTATATTTGAGGTACACTTGTGCTGGTATTGTCTGTTTGAATTCCACTATCAGCTAGGCTACCGTTTATATGGGAGCTTCCCGCTCCTGTGCTTAAAACTTTGGTCAATTGATCGGATAATGTGTCCATTCTGTCTTGAATCGAAGCTCTGTATACATTGTTACTATATGACGTTCCTGGGTCTCGAGTAATGTTTGACGTATCGAATTCTATACGTCTTGGGAACGTTCTGTCTCTGTCAATTTTCAGTCTATCAGACAGTACGGAGGGGTACTCAGTAGGCGGCTGTATGCTTGGATGCCTTTGATTCCAAGTTGATATAGTAGTGTCAGTAAAATCGCTCATACTGGATCTAATTGAAGATCTAGGCGATAGTCTCGACTGCCTCAAGAGGTCAGGGTTGTAATCTTTAATCGGTCTGCCGATGTAGATACGTCCTGAATAAAAAACGTCGTTGTCAAAATGGTTGTATCGGTTGGACGTTTTTTTGGTACATTTCAGTTTATTTCGCTCCCCCGTCGGCAAATCATGCTTTGAACATGTTGACCACCAACACCGTTAGCACAAAAAACACATCACAATTTTTTTTTTTTTGTAAAACGTCAAACGCGTGTATAAAAAATTGAAAAAGAAGTCTACAAGAATAAGGAAACGAAAAATAGGACGGTTCACAACAGCGGGGTAACAAACACCGGAAAGGGGGGGAAGGGTGGGGGATAAAATAAACTGAAATGTATAATAATATATAGGTACCAACATAATTCGCATTCAATGTTAGGGTAAGTTGGGGTGAAAACTACTTTATTTAAAATAATTGTAATGGTTAATAATAAACTAATATTAGTTTTTGAACAATCAAGCATACAATAATGAAGCAAGTTGACGATTTCCTATAATTATTAATTTATAAAAATTTAATAATTAATTATTATTTTTATATTTCATATCTTAATGAAATATAAAAATAATAATTATTTTTTTAGTAAAAAAAACAATTTAATTTATAAGTTTTTGACGTAATAATTTAATTTTCGCCAATAAACGGTATTTGCAAATAAGCTTTACTTTAATTATTTATACACATTAAAAAAATTGTGAACATAAGTTTCCATGCTATCAACAAGTTTGAATTTATGCTCTAAATATGAGACCAAAAACTACTTTTTGAGGTTTAAAAAAAATCGTCAAAATGCTCAAAAAAAAAACTAAGTAAAAAAATAGGTACACTAAGAGTACTAAAAACAACAGTTTCTATCATACCTGGTGTATCAATTTCCTCCTGCGGTCTCGATGGCTTGGCGATGCTCTTCCTCTTCGACGGAGAGTGTTTCAGGGCTGTGGAGTTGAAGATGAAGAGGTTAACCACCACGTAATGATGTTAGGAGGAAGGAATATTATTGTGGTATGATTCAACATGTTCAAAATATCTTTTTTCTTTTCAATTAGAGTTTTAGTTACAATTTTATTAATGTGAATATTAAAATTTATAAAATACAAATTCTAAAATCCCTTTAATGGGTTTTGATACAAAGTTACTATTGTTTCTATAATTTCAGTATAATGATTACGAAATTTTGTATTCAATCACGCACACGCTTAGATTCTATCTATCTTATTAAATGGCATGATCTTTTCAGATGAAAAATACCACCCAATTTCGGATACACAGAAAATAAATAGTTACAATATTTTTTTACGATTTTTTAACAGACCACAATAATATTCCAAAATATATCCAAAACTTAAAAGAAAAACAGTTAAAATAAAAAACATCAGCTCACTAATTGAAAAAAAGCTCTTTTTTTCTTAAAAACAAAATATCAGCGTTAACGCTTAAGTTCGCAAAATAATAGTCAAAAAGATCTCAATAAGCATTCTAATACAGTGAAGAATTTTGTGAAAATATGTTACAAGGGGATAGTAACATAAGAAATGATTTAAAACGCCGTTAGCAGTTAAAAGGAAACCGCAATCTTTGGTAAATGGCATGCAATTAATGTTATTTTTATAATATTTAGTAACACAATAATACTATTGATCTCTAACGTTACTATCCCCAAAAGTAGAAAATAAAATAAAACAAAACTGTATATTTTTATATCAAATAACGTCATCATAAAACTCCATCTGACATCACTTCGCATTCACCGAAATAAAAACAAAAATCGTTCGAAATTCAATCCACAGAGAGAAAAAAACAACTGCGAAATGACATGTGTCAAACGAAAAAAAAAGAAGAAACATAGAGATAGAGTACACGTGCTTCGTCGAAAGAAACCACAGAGAGGTAGCTAACTACGGTAAGGGGATGAATGAGGGGTAAGCTCGGTAGATGGAGCCACTTGCGATGTCGGGGATTACTAGTACAAGACCACAACACATTCGTGGGTAGTTGTCGTAGATAATGATTGGAGTATTGTATAAAGTATGTATTTATTAAAGCACTTTTTTTTTCATTGACGATTATCGGTAAAATTTTGTTTAAAAACCAAATGTTAATAAGTCCGCTGCCATTTTTGTACAGCAAATATAATTTTGTTTTTTATTCATTTTTCTTGGCTAGCTTTTAATTTTGCCTTTAAATTCCAATAAACGATTCATTAAAATGTAACCATACTCCTTTAAAATCATATTTACAACAACACCACACACAAAATACTGGAAACAATCCAAAAAACATCGAGGGGTCAAGTTCATGAAATGGGGTCAGGGTCACAAGGTCACATCATCATGCTTTGGGACCCCCAAAACAACTGGGACTTACTCAGACCTCCACGGACCCGCGCGAGTATCCGATTACGGACAATTGTCGGGAAGAAAAATGGAAAAAAACACAGATATTATTTTCGGCTGGCAACATTATTCAAGGGCGTGCATCTGATCTCCGTTATATTGCATACAATAATAATGTTTAAACTAAAGAAATATTTTAAATAAAATTAAAAGTGTCTAAATACATGCCTGATTATATTGCTCCGAACGAAAATTAATTGAAATAATAATTAAATTAAATATTTAGTTGAAATAAAAACCACGTTATTCAGCTAATGCCTACAAAAAATGAGGTTTAGGTGTTGGTGTTTCTCCCATTTCTAACCCCAAAAAAACTTTTTCTACTGAAAACTCGATAAGACTATGAAGAATATACTACATAAGCCAATTTTTATACCATTGCATAAACATACTTCTCATAATAAAATGTATACTTTAGCTTCAATTTTTATAATATAAGTACTTACACTACATAGACAATAATTTTATTATACTTCTATCAAACGAATATTTTGTCTAAGACAAGAAATAAAATAAAATTGACTTGTGTAGTCAATAACACCTTTTTAGTCACAGATGATATATTAACACACCATGCTTTTATCTAAATAAAACCACACTAAACTACTACGGGTGTTCTTTTGTTTTACGATACACAAGGTTTGAAAAGAGTACTTTAAATCGTGTTTACATTGTTTTTTCCGAGTAATGTAAAATCTTTTTGGTGTTTCTGCAAACTATTAAAAAACAAATCATTTAAACTTTATTCGATTTAACAGCCTTTGTTTTATAACGCAATAAAACTGCCGAAGTCTTGTTTTGAATAGAACTTGTTGGCGCGCTGTATTAAATTAATTTTCGATACAGCATTTTTCTTTACATGAATTTTCTCAAGACGAACTTTTGTTAGTCTCGTTTCGAGAAGGAGCTTCTCAAATGTCTTAGGTGAGAATCGCCTGTCGATTTATCGTATCCGTATAAGCGATGTTTAACACATGAATGCGATAAATTGCGAGGCGATTCTCGCTTCCTCCATCGAGGTTTTATGAACGACATTACAATGCATTTGTTTTCTACTACTACTAAATTATTACCACTATATTCCACCAACACCCGCCCCCCTATTCACATCCACACACATTATAATATACAAGTAACACAGTAATCCCTACGGTACCTATGTAAGAGGTGACTAGCGTTCGGAACTTGCGATGGTTCCCCTTGATCTCTGGTAGGTCCACTGATGCAACACATACATTTTTTGTTTAGTAAGTTTATTGGAAGGCGTGGCCTGGAGGTGGGAATTGGTCGCGGGCATAACGTACACGGATCATAATGAACGGTACAAACGAGGCCAAATAAAGAACTATAGCGCTACAGGTTTTTTTGGCGCGTGGCCAGAATCGAAACTAAGCCCACCATCTTGTTTTTACAAGCTTTTATTTAACTTGCAATGTATGTTTGTTTGTCTGGGTGGAATCTTGCAACTGAATTTTAAATCAGTTATCTTTAACCGATTGAGCTGAAATTTGGTATACACGCTTATTTTGGATGACAATGCATGCTTAGCTATGTAACGTCATTCTAATTCCAATATGTTTCAATATATTTCGCTAAACAGTTGCACAAATGTTTACCAACTGCGCCCTCTTGTCAACGTCATTCGAGCAAAAGATTCTTGTATCACAGTGTATCGATCATGAAATGTACTGAATTTGACAGGTTTTTGACATTTTCCCTTTTTCAAGCGCCGCCTTTACAAAGATATAGAAGTTTGTCGGATAGTAGAAGCGATAAAGCTCGTGTGGTTTTTGGTCAAAAGTTTAGACCGAACACCGATTACATTCTAAGACTTGCTTTCTCAGCATTCGATAAATTCGATTTCTCGCATTGTGAAGATGGTCTGGCAGCTAACAATCTAAATCAGAACTAATGCTATGCGCTGCATTTTTTATGATTACTTTTCAATTTTATTACTTTTTAACTTCTGTTGCATATTCATTTATTGCTGAACTTGTTTTGTTTACTTTGTCACCAACTATTGTGACCCTATTTGCAAAATAAAATGATCTTATGTACGTTTTAAATCGAGACCAATTCCTAGAATCATTTACTCTAGGCCACGCCACCAAACAAGAATGTAATTTTGTAAAAAAAAGGGGAAGTTTCTTAAATTTATTTTAGAACACATTAGGCTACAACATTTTAGAATCATTTAAATTAACATATTTGTAAGACTCCATTTATTTATAGCAATATAATATTCTCATGTGCATTACATTGCAAGTTCAATTTTTTTTTAATGCAGCAAAAGTGGTACAGTAGCTGTAGTCCTTTCCAGGACGATCTTTTAATAAAAAGAATTTAAACCGGGACGAACTTTTTACAAAACTAATTTGAAACGGGGGCGAACTTTTTACAAAACGAACTTTCAACCGAGACAAACTTTTTCGAGATGACTTTTTCTAAAACGACTTTTTTTTCGTTCTATACTTCTTTAAAAATCTTATAGAGTCTTATAACTATGTCGTATAACACCGCCCCCTATGGATTAGGCAACATTTAGACGTTAAGACACAATGTTAGCATTTAACTATCGGAGATCGAGTGTACTATGAAGGTGTGAACTTGGCTTTATTATAGATGACAGATGAGGTTACTTTGTTTTTAAAACAAGAATGGGATTTTTTAAATAAGTTTTTTAGATTTACGTAGCGGCTCGGAGAGTCTGGATTTGTGCCCTGTTAATGACAATAGGCTCTTTCTCCAACGGGACTTACATAAATTAGCAAAATGTGGGTGCCTTCTTATATTTTATGTATTTATTGAGACAACTGTTACTCGTATTTGTGTTCATACTTTCATAGTAACTTTGGATCTACATAAGGGACCTTTCTCAACATAAGATTTCATTGGAGATAGGTAGGCAAGACAACACCTATGATTTGAAAACCGAACATAAAATAGAAACAAGTTTACTTTAGATCAAGATTAAAATAATTCGTTTTTCATTATAATATATAGCACTTCCAAAAAAGAAATCAATAAATGAACGATGTTTTAACCAATCAAATAGTTTAATCCATTAAAAAGGTTACCTACTCGAATATATAGACTTTGCTTTACTAAACCAACCCATCTCCAACTTGACCTCAAAACACATAATTCTAATAACATTAGGAATTACTATTTGGTAATCATCTATAAGAGAATTAATAGCGACATGATAAAGAGCTTAACTAATGACAGGATTGTAATAGAAAAAGAGAAAATTTAAATACTTGAAATTATTCAGACTGGTAACCCTAAATTGTAACTGGCAACATTTTAATACCATTGTGAAAGGAATCTCTTTGGTTATGGTCATAGAGTAGAGAGACGTTATGAAGAGCATAGAGTAATACTTACACGAAGGTATTTTCTTGAACACGGTCTTAGCCATGAAATCTAAAAATCTCTGCGCGTAGAAACTCGGTCTGTGCACTGAAACTGTGTCCTGAAATTATGAAGAAGAGCTTATATTTTAATTTACTGTTAATCACCACTATCAAAATCAAAAGTCATTTATTCAAACTGGGCTGAGATTCAGCACTTTTTGAACGTCAAAATCACATAAGACAGTCCCCCCAAAGCGCCCGCCCTTCACCACTTCCTAGTGCTTTAGCTGGGAAGAAGTGGTGGAACAAACTGCCCAGGAGAAATCAATTCTAATCAATATCAATTATATTTTCTTAAGTCTAGATACCCGGGGACCCTAATATAGATATAAAGAGTATCGAATTGTACTGGGGTAACAGTAAGGTCTACAATAAGCCTAAATATATGGGAATACTTTGTTCCCACATTACGGATGGTCAATCAGAGGTGCAATTCCCGTATTTTTAAGACCGTTCGCATTCTAATCTCAGTCTCAATCTGTCAAAATTACAATCAATTTACATACATTTTTGACAGGTTTTTGACATTGATTGTCGCTGAAATGAGATTGCGACTTGCATTTGAACGTTTTTTAAGTACGAGAATTGGCCTACTTATGTCGGTATTAAGACTTGAACTACGAAAACTGCTGTTACTGTTTCGAACTAGTTTAACACTCAAAATTTAATTGTTACAATGTACGTGCAGTCGGCTGTACCAAAATATTGGGATATTTTTGTCGATAATCCTCTTCGGCGCGCTCTGTGTTTCGCAAGAGGACGATAAAATTACCCTATGTTACCCTTGTCGCTGGTACTTACCCCATCGTGTATCATGCTCTTCCACGTGTGCTCCAGTTTCTTGCGGAGGCGGTACGACTGTAAAATGTCGATGATACCCAGGAACAGGAGGAGACGCTCGCCACGCGCGTTCCTTGCAGGAATGCCGCCAGGACTGGGAAGGAATATAAAATTTAATTAATTAAAGGCTTTAAACAGCCTACAGATAACTTTTGCTTCTTTGGTAAGTTTGGTCTATAGTAAGCGCGTTATCAACCGAGTCGTCGGGCCATAAATCATTTCCCTATGTCTATCTCGCTTGCACTTACGGGCCTTATGGAGCCGCTTAGTGAAGGGCGTAACAATAAAAGAAATATATCGATAAGTAACGTTTACTATCGCATCTTGTTCATACAAGCATACAGATCATTAGAGACTAGAAAGAAAGAAGAAAGAAAGAAAATACATTTATTTGACCCAGGTTAAAGCACACAATATTACACAAAAACAGACAAACAGTACTTAAAATAGTATTGTGGTGTGCCTCACGGCTGCGCCAAATAGGCCCAGTTCAGCATAAATGCCAGACAACTAGTGCCTGACGCTGGTTTTCAACTGGACCATGTTACGACGACTCATCGACACCACGTGAGCAGGTAGCTGTTTACCGATAACCGTCCCGGTGCGCTGCACATTCCTATCTCTATTGACATTTATGACCTCACGACTCGGTTGATAACGCGCCGACTATAGCTAAGGAAATCGCTACAAATGTATATTTTTCCGTCGCGGAACGATTTACAGCTGATACTTTAGACATTTCGACTTCATTGTTCATTCGTTATTGACATGCCTCGCTACTGACGAGTTGTTGTATCACCAGGTTGGACAGTTTTATTGGGTGTTTCATCATTTTTTCAGTAATAGCACTAACAGCTAAGAGTTCGGATTTGAGCCACATTACTGGTCGTAAGCTTGCTCTAAACTGGTGAACTGTTGATGTATTTGTATATATATATACAGGGTGGCCGGGGAGTTGACGTTCAAACGTAAAATTTAGACACTTTATGATGAGGAGTATCCGAATTACCCCCATGTATGTTCTACGATTTTTCGTTGTTTTCGAGATAGAATTTTTTTAATGATTTTTTTCGTAATTTTCACCTAATATCAGTTTTCGATTTTTTTCTCGTTCTGTTACAACATTTCTGGTTCAGTTTTTTTGTGATAACTAATTAGTCTAAACTAACACCCTAAAAAATTATGGTTTATCTAGGAATTGCAGAACTTACTTAGAATTTATTCGAAAGTTCAAAATTAAGATTATATTTTAAAGATAGTAGTAAACAAAACACTCACGGCACATCCTCTTCCTCATCAATAGGCTCACTTTCAGCCTGTATGCTCTCCATCGCGGTGGAGTGGGCCACCAGTCGCTGACGGTTGATAGATCTGGAACAGACGACTTTGTTTAGTCGGAGTGAAGGGTAAAGAGCCGATTGTATGCACAGGGGTAAGGATTAAAAGAGTGTTTATGGGAAACAAAAGTTGCATAACATTAGCAACATAATTACTGTGTGACCAAGACATAGGTTTCATGGGGGTTAAGAAAATAATATTATTTCAAATGCAATCAATACTCGACAAAAATTGTGCGCATTTCGATCCAAATTGTAAGAATCAAAAGCCATAACTGAGAACAAAATTAACCAGCTTATTGTTTTTTGGGTGCAAATGAACATGAAGCAATTCTGAGGAATGCCGAGTTTAGTCTTACTTTTAAATAAAATTTGCGCATACAATCAGCATTTTTAGACACAAAGACACCTTGAAGTAAATCTTTGTAAAACATTTAAACGGTGCAACGAATGATTATTCTTCATAAGTGTGAAATACAACAGTCCGGTTCTTGTTAATAGTGATTTTAGCAGAATGTTATTTGCGAAACTTTGCAAGCGGTATTAACGGTATAGAATGTCGTTATTCGCATTTGTTTTAACAATACATGAAAAAAATATGTAAGTAGTCCCTTTCGGGGAGTAGAAGTGTTATGATATTTTGTTATGGAGTCAAGAACGTTGTATTTCACACTGTAGTACATTACAAAACCTTGAACAAATAATTGAATGGGCAAATGCATTCAATAACATGTAGATGCATGCTTTTAGATTTCCATACACATTCATATTTTGAGGCTCCAGAGTAAAATGGAAGTAGACGATTAAAGGTGAAACAAAACGATGACAGGCTGCCTAGCTTTTATCCAACAAGTTAGGGTCGGCTTCCAGTTCTTGGCGAGTGCCGCTGAATACGACCTGAATCGCTTTTAGTCAGTCGCTGTATGGAGCTTCCAAAAAGCGACTTAGCCCACTTTCGCACGGACGTAAAAATGTCGCGACGGGATTTTATCGCACACTGGATTTTCAACTCAAATTCAAATTTATTTATTTGTACACATAGGTATAATGTAGTGGTACACGATGTTATAAAAATAGAAAAATATTGAGTCACTATGTGCTGCCTTGCAAGGCGTAAAAATATTACTAAAAAGTTGGTAATAGGTATGTACAGGTAATAATAGCCTATATAATTTTATATAATGCTAAGCTCGGTGTTGAGCTGAGCGTTGAGAATCTAACAGAGTGCATCCCAGCGCGTCGAAAAAACACTGTTGCATTTTCAACTCTCGGCGCTAAGCGGAGCGTTGACAATCCAGTGTGCGATAAAATAAAATCCCGGCCCGCGATATTTTTACGTCCATACGAACGTGGGCTAACTCTCTGGTCGTCGATGCTATAGAATGCTAAGTCCCATGTACTCCCAGAGGTCACGAGGAACGTCCTATTTTTTCGTTTATTTGTACAGAACTCATTGTCACATTAAAAGATGTTTACTTGTCAACACTTTTTTAAAGAGATCTTTTCACAATGGAGCCTCACTTTAGTTGTTAGAACATGCATAATAATTAATAGTAATAATATACAGTTATAGAGATGTTTGTCTCCAGTTATTCGAGTTAATATTACCTAACTATTGGACCACACGACGAGTAGATTACTGGTGTATCGATTACTGGTTAGTCGATTTCATTCGATTCTTAGTCGAAATTCTTAAATTTTACATCGGAATGCGTATTAACGAGGGTAGTAACAAATTACGGTTCTATGTTCAATTTAAAGCAGGAATTATTCATTAATTCCACGGGATTTTGTAAAGGATTCAAAACAGCAGTATTTTGTTATAAACAATTTTAGTCAAATCATCTAACTATTTTATCAATTATGTGTCTTATTGGCTCTAAACTTTTGTTTTGTTTTCACCTGAAAACTTATAGCAATAATTTAAAACGTCATCTTTAAAGACGACCAATACCACTCCGGGCATTTATGACACCAGGGGGCGTACTATGGCGTATTAATTCCATCATTGTTCCAGCGTGAAAGAGAGACGGAGCTATACATGACCGATAGCACTATCTCTTTTTCGCAACGGAATGATGATGGTGTTAACATGTCATGGTACGGCCCCAGGTCAGAAAGCGGCCAAACGCGTATGAAAACCTGTTTATTGACATACACCATTGCACAAAAGCCACAGATGCTCCAAATATTAATACCCCAAAAGATTTACGTCCCAATGCGAGAAAACATTTTTTAAACCCAATCAAACCACCCCACAAACCAATAACCAACACACCACTAAGAAATAAAAAAAGTAAGGAAAATACATAACACGAATAATGTTATATAATAATAAATATAAATACGTATTAATAAAAAGAAACATTCAAAACATATAAAACTCAATCGTACTGCGTCCGTTTGACTTGCGCGGTGAAATCCTCTCTGCCTTGTTCCGATCTGAAATGGTTGTATAATAAAAAAAGAGATACAGTACCGCCACCGATAGAAAAAGTAGAAAATGTCGATAATAGAAAAAAAAACATTTTACAATATGAGTTTTTTTTTAAACTTTTTTTTTTTTTTTAACTCAAGAAAAATCAAAATCATGCGCACGATTTATTTATGGCAAATAAATGATCAATTAACATGAAATAAAAAATTATATCAAGTTATTTTTTAGAATATCATTGTAAGGTTTCGGTGAATAAAAACGCAGAACAGTTTTATTAAACACTAACGGTTTGTCTAGTGTCATTTCATTTAATGTGTATTTATTTTAAGTAATAATTTAACGTCAAGTTTTTATAAATACAGGAACGAGTTTTTAGAGAAAGGAGTTTTTATTTCAGAAACAATAAAAATACCATACAATATTATATCAACTTACTACCCAACTGGTCACAGCCTAACAAAAACAGTAGTACAATAAAAATCAACAACAGATATTATTATTAACAAGATGTTATCTTATTTGTCTACTGGTTTTTAAGTATGTGGCTTATGCTGAACAAAACACATTCTTCTTAGTCCGTGGCTTATTTTAATTAGAATATGCAGTGCTACAATATGAATCTTTTGGCGCTTGAATTTCATTGACAGGGAGTTGTCTGTAAAACATTTGTGAAATTATTTTGAAAAAATAAGATGGCGGCGTTAGTTCCGAATTGGCTACGCGAAAAAATATCCTTGTACACACAGCAGCAGGTCAAGTTACGACAAACTGTCAAATTTTCTCCTTCGATTTTGAACTTAACCTCCAACATTATAAGGTTTAAAATCACTTGAAGAAAATTCACAGTTTCGTATAACCAGATGAGCTGGCGACTGTACAACTATAGCATTTTTCTTTAGTCTTATGTCGTTTTCGAAACAACTTTTCTTTACAAACCTGGTTCTATTAAGTCCTTTCCGTGGTTCTCCTTCGGCGTCGTCGCCCTCACTCTGACTGGAGTCCGTACGCTTTCGGGCTTCCGTCTTCTCCCTTTGAGCTTCGTCGAGATTGTGGACGCCAACTAGGAGAGAGTAATCCATGATCTGGGGATAATAAAAATTGTTATCGAGTTATTGGTGTGAAAAGAAAACTGTGTGAAGCCAAACGAGTATTGTTTAGTGGAAAAGACATATATTTATTTAATCATATTGAGGCTTTTCCAGTACTCTTACCTCAGTAAGTTGGTCCCAGAAGTCTTTAAATCCTAACACGAAACTGCATCGTTTGGCATCATAAAAATAAAACGTAAGAATTAACGTTTTTCTATCTGACTGTCCTATTATTTTTTTATCTGTGACAGTCTCCATAAAGCGTTTTCATGCAGCTACAAAACGGTTGAGATACTTGTCCTTACTGCCTCGTCTCAAAGACCCTGTATATTGATCGCGGCGGTAAACTCTACCTCTGCTTCCACGACGCAGGATTCGGTGTAGACTATCCACTGTAACTTGTAATTCGCTACTTAGTTAGTAGGTGTCACTGCTGTTGTACACGTTAAAAGCTCAGCCGACAGCCACGCTTAGCGCATAGTCTTGATTAGCGCGTTGTAGTTGTACGCTTCTATACCACTTGCCATTAACTCAACTATCTACTTTATCATTACGTGCTCTATGTTGAATTTCGAGTGACTATTAGTAATTAGGTCCTAAATTGTTGGTTGCAATGGAATTTGAACTTTGTTCTGTATGATATTGAGTTGTTCTCACATGTATAATTACAACATGAATGATGTAACCACTTTTTTGTAACAATATTTTGATTTAAAAGAGTGTCCATGGAGTTTCTTGCCAGTTCTTCTCCATAGGTACCTACTACGCTTTGTAATGGGCAACTAGCTTCATCTTTCTGACTGACCGACCCCTTGACAATTCAAAAGTGCCTGTAATTGGTTTAATTTAAATAAATGCTTTGAGTTTTTGAGTTTTTTTTGAGTTTGTGATTCCAGAACATGACCATGGTATATGATTCTGAATTCAAGTTAGGTCTCGTGTTATCTTCAACACGCGAGTCACGCTGCAGTCATCATGGGCGCGTTGGACGTGTCCGCCTCTAGGAAAAGACCTTCGGTGTGGTCTTCCATGAAATCTAAATCCTTGTGCCGACGAGCTCTTTCGCAAAGGCACTACTACTATAGTACTACAACTTAAGTTTGCGCCTCGGGAATCATTATCGACCATCGGAAACACGAAGATTGCCGAGGCGCATAAATTGAGTCGTAGTTACTGTATTAAGTTTTGCTATTCAAACAGATACCTTACTTATCTCTGCCGCCAACCAGCATTACCACTTACCTTCAAGTGGGCTTATCGGCTTGTTTGCCTTACAATTCATGTTGCTTACCTTAAAGCTCTCCAGCACTCGACAATCACGCTGCATAGTCTTGATGAGCGCGTTGTACGTGTCCGCCTCAAGGAACAGGCCCTCGGTGTGATGCTCCATGAAATCGAGGTCCTTATAGGTAGGTGACGTCTTCTGACGCTCGCCTTTATTCGCCTGAACGTGAATATACAGGTGATATAAACTGTTGCCAGTTTTTTTTTTTATTTAAGATGGGTTTGCTCTTGACTCTAGTCTAGGTCAAAGGTGACAGAGACAGATTCGACGATGGAGTGAGCTTACCCAGAAGAAGCCTGTTCACTCTCAATTTGAAGAGACTAGGGTTTTATGCGTTTGGAAACACAGACGCAGGAAGAGAGTTCCACTCGTTTGCTGTGCGCACAACAAAATACATTTGGAAACGCCTAGTGCGAATTGGTGGAATAGCCACTAGGTACTAGGTATGGTGATGTTTGACTTAGAGATGGTGAACAGGTGAACGTAGTCTGATGATGGAGCAGGAAGGTGGGCGCAGGATCTCTGCCTTACTAATCGTAGACCCACTGAATTTGGACTCGTTTGATTGATCTTTATAAGTTAGTAGTTGTTAAACACAAGTAAAAATTACATACATCTGGCCTGAACTTGTAAAGAATATACAACACAATAATTATGTCCAATCATGGACGAACAAAAAAAGTCGGATTAAACTCCGCTAAGACAATACTGAGTCCCGTTTATGTGTGAGTGTTGCCGTTTGCGCGCGTAATGGTCGACCGTCAGCCGACTAATGTGTGAATGTGTGCGTACAGCGGCCTGTACGTACAGCCAGCTGGCCGACTTGAGTGACACAGTTTTTTGCTAGCGAGAATCTGCCCAACTTTTTTTGTTCGTGTGTCCAATAAACAGTACATTTTCGTGTGTGTGCCCAATACTTCTCTATAAAAATTAAACCAGTCGCGGAATGAAAAGGTGGAAGCACCTCCAAGTCTATTTTTAGTTGCACAATGAGTGAGAGTAATTTATTCTTGTATTACGCGAACACGCGTCAATTATTGCATTGTAAACCTAATGCCATAGACATAAATGTCAGATGACGCTCTCTCGTCATTTACAGCGACTATTGGTGTAATATGCTACGTACCTTCCTCTTATAAGTAGACCCTTTGAGATCGTACTTCATATGTAGCTTGATGGACGACGGCAGTATGTTGTTCATGGCCACCAGTCGAACGTTCTTACTGTTGCATTGATAACAGTATAAACCGAAGAATTTTGGCAATAATGTGCGTGGGTTCTGTAAAAATAATAAACATAGCAAGTTAGTGGTGCTCTATGCTAGAAACGACTAAAGAGTAACTTTTAGGTCTAAATAAAGAGTACCTTTTGTTAAAGCTTAATAGGCCCAAATAAAGAGTTATCTTTGTTAAAGCTTAATAGGCCTAAATAAAGAGTAACATTTGATAATGATTAATAGGCCTAAATAAAAATATTAAATAACATCACGCCTGTATTCGTCGAAGGGGCACTTAGGCAGAGGTACATCCATTGCATAGTTCACGGACACATCGCGGTTGTAAGTAAGGAAGATTTAGTCTCCGCGCTGTTGCTGTGAATTTCATAATGCCTTTTTCTTTTCTCAAACAGCTTACGATCATTCGACCAAAGACGAAGTATTAAGACCTACCTGACAATAGGTATTAGGTAGGTACATACATACGCTCCGCCCACTTTAGGGTGAGACCAAGCCAAAATATCTCACGTGCCTGTAATGATACCGGAACACAGCAACGCTGTTTGGCCGTGGAAATAGGTGTGATGGCAGGACTTCCCCGGACGGGCTCCATAAAATAAGGTCCAATATAGCTCAACTGATCAAGGTTCAAGTAGTATCACTGCAGAAGTTTCTGAAGAAACTCGCCCTCTTTATGTTGCACCGTCTTGATGATGAACTCGTCATCGTTTGTCAAGTAGAAGATGCTGCCATTCGCGCCCGGGTTGCTCAACGGTTTATTCAGTTTATCCCCCAAAAAAATCCACCCTAGCGTGGATACGCGGAAACTCATGTCCGTTAATCCAGCATAAGCCTAATTGGATAAACGAAATTTATAGGCTTAGGGTGAATACTTAGACATGCGTTTCCACGTATCCACCTTAGGGTGGATTTTTGGGGTGGATAAACGGAAGAACCGTCCTCAACTCGCGCAGCAAAGAGTGGTAGTACTTCCCCAGGCGAGCTCCTTAACAAAGAGCTCTCGCACTAGTAAATAAGGTTCAAAATAGCTCACCTGATCAAGGTTCAAGTAGTACCCAGGCAGAAGTTTCTGAAGAAACTCGCCCTCTTTATGTTGCACCGTCTTGATGATGAACTCGTCATCGTTTGTCAAGTAGAAGATGCTGCCGCTCGCGCCCGGGTTGCTCAACTCGCGCAGCGGGGCGCTGCACATTGACATCTGGTAGAAATCGATTAACATAATATGGTTTGCAATGGCGCTATTGGGATATGAGTTGGTTCTATGTGTGCTTGTGATGTTCTTCTGTAGGTTGGAGAGCTTGATTGTGATAGCTTTTATTTTACTTTTTATCTCAGTTATCAGTAAGAGTCCCTAATCCTATATTGTCTAGTCTAAAATGCTTTAAAACTTCTGTTCTGTCATATATTGCTAAATGGTTTTGAATGCCGTTTTATGAATGTAAATTGGGCTTGTGGCTAAGTAATAACGGCCGCACGGATCGATCGATCAGGTTAAGCTACGCTTGCCGCGGTTGTTCCGCGGATGGGTGACCATCTTTACATACCAAGACCCTCCGTGCCTCGGAAAGCACGTTAAGCCGTTGGTTCCGGCTGTCATTCGTGGATCTTTGACAATCGTTACGGGTCGTCAGAAGCCCGAGAGTCTGACAACCAGTCTTACCAAGAGGTATCGTATTACTTGGGAAAAGGTTAGGCAGATGATGGTGACATTGAGGTTACCGTTTGGCACCTGATAGGCAAAATTATCTCTTAATAACCATTACATACATATATTAATAAACACACGCCTTTTTCCTTATTATAATCACTACTAGATACCGATATATTGTGATACATAAAAAAATATTACAAAAAAAAAAACAATTAACTTTTTATAAAAAAAACACTACAGAGTAAAAAATAACATTTATATAATTCGGTGTCTTTGGTTTTGTATTTATTTATTTTTTGTCACCGACTTCAGAAATTAAGTTATTCTTCACTTTGTGGTGTTTTTTTCGGAACAGGATTGTATTTTTTTTTTGTAATAAAATTTTCATGCGTGAATTTTTTTGATCTTGGTACCTACCTCAAAAAAAATCGTATACCTTCACTTGCTAAGTAAATAACAGCGACAGGAAGTTATTATAATATCATCAACAGAAACTAAGTAAAAAAAAAACGTATTATTCAAGCTAACTCAAAAACCACTCCTCAGAACTTGACCAAATTTATATGGGACCAATCTGGAAGTATAAAATTTCAAAAAAAAAAAAAATACTAATAACGGAGTTCTGAGGTAACAATTTTTTTTTAAACAACCGATTTGAGAACCTCCTCCGTTTTTGTAGCCGGCAAAAAAATGGGATTTCATTTAGGCAAATTGGACGTGTATTCTAACGGTAAACTCATCTGTAGATACAAGTTAATAAATCGCTAATACACCTACAAGGAAAATTCGTGACCGATGATAATACCCATGTATGATAATATTGTAAATTAAATATAGCAGATATATCATCATTGCGACATTACAAAAGTTCCACGCAAAACAAATATATTTAAGTGTCGTGTCAACTTAGTAAGTAAATATATCATAAGGAATCCTCATTCATCTACACCATTTATTTAATCTTCAACCAATTATGAGAAGGTTATGGCAGGATAACAGTTATTGGTTAATCAAAAACTTTTCTTTATCAAAGTTGAAATAGAGTATATTTTGTATTGGCCACATAATGCGATTATTTGGATAAATATGGCAATAATAATATACTAATTTGAAATATAGATAAAATAATTAATAATGAGTAATGCTAAATAGATAGTTATGGAAAATTTTGTTCCGGTTCCCGGAGCCGTACAGTTAGGTCAGTTACTATTGAGTAAATAGTGTTGTCCTACCAAAGAATTGTATTGTAAATTATTTTGACGTCGGGGAAAAGTTCTTTCGTATTGTATACAGGGTTATTGATAAAACAACACCATCAACCTCTTAAGGGGTCATTGTACTCACCATTATGAACAACTTTTACTATGGGACCAAATATGAAATCGCGAAAAAAAACTCAGCTGTTCCCTACATTTATGTAGGGAACAGCTGAGTTTTTTTTCGCGATTTCATAAATGTACTTTCATATACTCTTACTGACATTGCGTTAAGTCCATAAACGTCACATTTTTTTTGCAGTGTGTGTCACTTTTTTCCCTTCGTTGTAATAAAACTTCAAAATTCTTCGTTACATTCAACCATTTTGGCGGCCAGCAAAACAATTGAAAAATGGCGGGTAAGACAGTACTTTTTATTTTTGATGTGAAACATCTATAGCCGCACGTAAAACCGATTGCTGGCGTGGCGACGCATGCCGTGGCGACGCGTCGAAAAGAAATGTTTAATTATTAAAAAAACAATCATCATTTTCTGGAAAAAAAATCATAATGTTTTATTTTTACATTATGTCATATTATTTCCTGTCGTAATCCGTTCTTTTATGCCTATTACTTGTACAAAATAATTTCGATGTTTCACATCTAAATTTTTTAAATGTCGTATATTTAATGATATCTAAACGAGCTAGATACAAACAGTATAGCCAAAGAGATTTTAGTACAACTTCATACCTATAAAATACGAAAAAAACTTTTCCCCGACCTGTTATTTAATTTGCCAATATTGGTCTAAGACCAAGTGTGTGTGGGGTGTTCTGTTTCTTTTTGTTTTCATGTTATCATAATCCACAAGCTAGCACATAGGCTTACTCGACTGTAGGAACAGTCAGCGTCAAAAATTTGGCTCAAATTGATCTGAACAAGTAACAAAATTAAACTTCATCGAAATTGGATAAAATTCTTATCAAAATGACAGGCTATGTTCATTTTGAAACACGCTTCCTTAAAGGTGTACAGTGCATTCAGTTAATTTAGCTCTGGCAATAGCACCCTTATTGTAACGATCATCATTACGAATTTGACAGACTTGTCCAACCCAATAGCAACCTTATTGCAACGACAATAATGATCACTGTGATTTTGACAATGATGCAAACTCAGAGGTACGAATAACTGTGAACGGACTGTTTATGGATCTTTTGGCGCGTGGTCAAAATCGGAACTAACACCGCCATCAAATTTTACCAATAATTTAACAAAACAATGTAATAAATGTTTACCAGGCCCTGCAGTCTCGACATAGTTAGCAATCGTTTTCGGTTGCTAAGTCCTAACAATCCAGATGTAAATGTTGATGTAAATATTTGGTAGTCTCGACACTCAAATTTATCGGTTGTTACCTACCGGTACCTACCTAAAATACCAGTAACAATCGATAAATTTGAGTGTGGAGACCACCAAATATCGTTACATCTGGATTGTTAGGACTTAGCAACCGAAAACGATTGCTAACTATGTCGAGACTGCAGGGCCTGGGCCTGCAGTCTCGACATAGTTAGCAATCGTTTTCGGTTGCTAAGTCCTAACAATCCAGATGTAAATGTTGATGTAAATGTTTGGTAGTCTCGACACTCAAATTTATCGGTTGTTACCTACCGGTACCTACCTAAAATACCAGTAACAACCGATAATTTTGAGTGTGGAGACCACCAAATATCGTTACATCTGGATTGTTAGGACTTAGCAACCGCAAACGATTGCTAACTATGTCGAGACTGCAGGGCCTGGAGAAGCTCTCATTCAACGTCTTTCGAGGGACAAAAAATTCTTGTAACAGTGTTTATTGAGATGAAGTTTCTGTATCAAACGCTACGTGCCACACATTTGTTTTACATGCATCGTGCTAAAAACATTGAACAAAGCTACGTGAATTTATTCTAAAGAAAGTATCTAAATCGGTGCGTTTAATTCTTGAAACTATCACATCTACTGATAGGCTGCGGCTTGATATAGCTGAAACGGATGAACGGAGCGGACCGTTTAAATAAATGTCAGAAGCGCCTTGAGTTTTCCACAGCAACTACTACTCGGTCGAATTAACTGTGCACCTGGAGTGGATGACGTCATTTCAACGCTTTGTTGGCGACGTGGCGAGCGCGGGGAGGTGAGCGGTGTTGCGGGGGGAGAAATGGCATTCCAGCGAGGTGCACAGATAACTCGACCGAGTAGTACCTTATTATGTGTAGGAAACAGTACGCCTGTATACACTGAATGGGTAGGCAGAAGTGTACCTACAGTAAGTAGCTAGACCAACATTTCGCCAATTATGTTTAAGTCTCATGTAATATAGGGGTCGAGCCTATTGTCATCAACCGGGCACAAATCCAGACTCCGGTCTGGTACTGAGAAATTCCAGAAGAAAAAACCAAATAACACTGCCCGAGCAGGGAATCGAACCCAGGACCTCCTGCTCCAGCAGTTGCACTTGCGACCAACTAGACCAACGAGGCGAGGGGCGTGACAAACCTCCGGGCTACTATTAACAATTTCCTAATGGAAAAATACTGGCAAACCCAGGGATTCAACCCAGGCCCTGCAGTCTCGACATAGTTAGCAATCGTTTTCGGTTGCTAAGTCCTAACAATCCAGATGTAACGATATTTGGTGGTCTCCACACTCAAATTTATCGGTTGTTACTGGTATTTTAGGTAGGTACCGGTAGGTAACAACCGAAAAATTTGAGTGTCGAGACTACCAAACATTTAACATCAACATTTACATCTGGATTGTTAGGACTTAGCAACCGAAAACGATCGCTAACTATGTCGAGACTGCAGGGCCAGGACCTATAATTCTGTGGTGTTAAGGTAAAAAGGGATAAGTCACAAATATTGAAAAACGAGTTATTTGCATAATTAATTGTGATACTAAACATTAAAATGTATTAAGGTATAATGGAGATCATGTCAGTATTTGTGTTACAATTTCGTACAACTCAAATTGCAAATCGAGTCAAGTCAGGAAACAGCAAAATACTAAAAGGGTTTAAAGATTTAAGTTTACTCATCTCATTATTGCGTTTATGACTTATCCCCTGTTACCTTAACACAACAGAATTTAAAGATTGTTACAAAAGCCTTGTGGACACAATAGCCCCGTAGACAAATTAGCCTCGAGTTGTCTCTAGTAATGTCCATTACGCTCATTTGTTTATCGCTTTTCACTCTGCTCTATAATATCACAAACCGCAGCCTATAAAGGGTGGCAGGAATGTTGAAATTCAAAAAAAAAATTTGGTCCCTCGTATCGTGGGACCATTTAATAGTTTTCAGGTTATGATTTTTTTTTTCAGATTTTTTGAGAATTTTTACCTGACCAACGTAAACGTTTAAAAAAAAGAAGAAGAGTTTTTGGAGTATTTTTTTTTTTGCAATTGAACTTTCATGACTTTTCCTTTTTTGCGTAAAATAATCAGCTTCTTAACTTTGATGAAAGTTATGAAAATGTTAATCTAAAGTGAAAATTTTACGTTCGGTGAATTACGACTTAAATTTTTAACTTTAAATGAAAGCTGACAGTCTGGCGCATTTTTGGGGCCTATTTAAGAACCATGAAATCATCTTTTTAGATTTTTAATTTAACGTAAATAAATTAAGTCGTAATTCACAGAACGTAAATTTTTCACTTTATACCAACATTTTCATAACTTTTATTAAAGTTACGAAGCTGATTATTTTACACATAAAAGTAAAACTTATGAAGATTCAGTTGCAAAAAAAACCTCGAAAAGTCTTCTATTTTTTTTAGAATATTTTTAAGTTTATCAGGCCGAAAATTCTCAAAAATGCAGAAAAAAATTGCAACTCGAATACTTTGAAAAGTCGCTGAATATACATGGGGGTGATTCGGGTACCCCACGATACGAGGAACCTAAATTTTATTTTTGGACGTCAATGTTCCGGCCGTCCTGTATATAGCTTATAGCATAAAGATTCGTCTTCATTAAGCGATTAAAGTCCTGTTTCCGCAGCGCAACTTTTATTTGATACCTTTGAATACTCGTCATTTCTGGAACTCGGAAATTAAGGTTTTAGCTTTGGCGATAAACGAAGAAAACATCCACAAGTAAAATCGCTGCATATTCAAAACAAAGCAACTCTATTGGTGGATTTTTCCCTCGTCACTGCACCGTTTCCTCACAAGATTCCTTGTGGAAACCCAGTCTTACACCAGACAAGCATTATTTGCGTCACTGAAAATGAGTCAAGAAATGTTGAGTTTATGTCTAGTATGACGTAAGTTTCAGCGACTCACTTAGAGGAACGTAACGCTGGGTCAAATCCCAATTCTTTATACATATCTACGTCATTATTAAGCTATAGCTTAGATAATTAATATAGATATTGAAAACCTCACGAAACACAGGACATTCAGTAGGCAGCCGTTAATAATGCACATCTTGTTTTAAGAAAAAGTTCGGCCTTGTATAGCGTAGTCTCTGTCACTCATACATTTGTGGCGGTTTCATTCTAAAACCCAATCGGTCTTATTACAAAACAAGGTTTTTCTTTTGACATGGTTTAAACCATCGAGCCTGTTTTTGAAATAAGAACCTAACAGAAATCGAAATACAGTTACTTTTACAAAACTGACAACTTAGTACGATCTTAGATTGTCAATTTTGTATTAAGAACTTTAATAAAGTCGGCATAAAGTTGCATTTATAAAAACTGAGTCGAAGGGTTAGGCTCGGGCTAAAGTTAGATCGTGTTTTGTAATAAGACCGAATCTGTCTGATTACAAAACGAGATCTGACTTTAGTCCAAGTCCAAACAGTTATTGTATTTCGAACCTTATTTTGACTTACATAAAGTTCTTCATACAAAATTGACTACACAGACTCCGGTTCAAAATCATTTTTGTATTTAGAACTTAAACTTTTTGTCGAAATAAAGTACGAAATTCAAAAACGGTTTGATAATATAAACTTGGGTTCAAATAAAAACCTTGTTTTGTAATAAGGTCGAATGTGCCGTACTAACGGGTACTGTAAGGGCGGATTTCACCAATGAAACTGGACGCGATCAGCACTTCTAAACTGCGTTCAAGAGCTGCCAGTGTCATCATTGTTGTAGAATATTGACACTGACAGCTCTTGAAAGGAGGTTAGATGTGTTAATCGCGTTCAGTTTCATAAGTAAAATTGGCACTAAATCGCTATAAAAACGAGCCTTCAATTCTACAATACCAAACAGAAGAACATCTAATAAAGCTTCCAAAAAAGTTAATACAGTAATCTTACTAAGAAATCATCGGGCTGTATCCCAAATAGGTCGCGGAAATAACGAAACGCTATTGGCGCGTAAGTCTTGAATTTGAATTCCGAATAGTGATGTGCAGGCGTGTGATTGGATCCTTCGTGTGGGAAGTTCGTTGTTTCCACGGTCATGAAATCTTGCATGAGGAGATCTCGCTCTGGTTTGGATGCTAGCCCGCCGATTGCATGCTGGATTCCTGTGGGAGAAAAGAGAAAAGTCTGTTAGATGATGTTTTGATAATTAGAGATTGATATTCTTTATTGTACGGTCAAAGTGAGAAGTCGAATAACGCATCGAATAATTTTGTAACACACAATTATTCGATATATTGTATTTTAGCATTTCATGTAGCCAACAGGCGAAATTCTGAACATTACTCGCGAAATGACGTGAAAAACTACACTCGCATTTCGCCAGTAACCTAAGAGTTAGTATTCTTTTAATTATACTTCTGTTCCGATTTTATTTAAATGTTTAACTCATCCCAATAAAACCCCGCAAACAACCCGCGTTAAGACTCCCGCAGTACATTTTCCAAACATTTTCTATGAAGAATTCATAGATTTTTTTCTACTAGTCGTGTCGCAAACAAAAGAACATCAAGAATAACAAAAATCACAGCGATATAAATGACGGTCTTATCGCAAGAAGCACGGACAAAAATTGGATAGAAAGTATAACAGGCAGAGCATGAATGATTGATTTTATTGTTTTATAACACAGTCTACAACGTTAAGGTTTGAGAGGAAGCCATAAATATTATGATCCCCAAAATAATTGTTTATTGTCTGGTGCTGGAAAAACGTCTAGAATCAGTCAAGTTATAGTTTCCAGCGGGCCCATGACAACACCACACGGAATGGTGGCGATTTGAAACCAGCCTGGTTGAATCCAGAGGATCTTAATACAAACGTGAGAAGAACCTCTAAAAACTGTTTTATCTAATAAGAATAAAAACAATATCCAAGCAAACAAAACAAGTCAATGAACAAATCAGTTGAAATCATCATAGCTTCCGCAACAAAAACTTCTCAATTCATAACAAAAAAGTGTTCATTCATTCATTCCATTTGTCTTGTTGACACACCAGGCAATATGTAATGCTTGACAAGATAATTATATTATTACGATGCTAATGCTAAGTCATTAGTAACACCACGGGTCCACGGTCAGAGGCTACTCTTGAGAAATCGACCTTGAAATGAATGAATGTTTGCTTATAATATTGAAGAGTTTTTCGTATACATTGTTCACTTCTGCTTATGCAGTAGGTATCTCCTCTTCTATTTTAAAAATGAAAACCTGTTCGTTGCTAAGCGCATCACTTGAGAACTGCTGGACCGATTTGGTTATTTTTGTTTTAAAATGTTCGTAATAGTCCGAATTAGGTTTCTATGGAAAGAATATTTTGATAAAATCCCGGATAAATTTTAATTTCGGGAAAAAATGGTCATTGTTTTTTCTATGAAATTTGGTCAGAACAACGTCTGTCGGGTCAACTAGTTTTTACATAAAATCACGCCAGTATTAGGCACAGCACAGATGCACAGTACAACTACACATTGCATACTGGGCAACTGCAACTGCATATTGGGATACAGGGCAATGAAAAGGCTGACATGCTGGCTAAATATGCAGCAAAAAATGGAAAGGAAACTAATATAACGATAGATTATTCAGAAGTGTTGCCTAAGGTTAAAAATAAATGTTACGATGATTGGAAGGAGTATTTTAATAGACGTTCGTTGGAAAAAGGGATCTGGTATAAAACCATGCAGAGTCAGCCTTTTCGTGTGCCCTGGTTTATTAATAGTCAGTTAAGTAGGAAATTAGTTGTTACTGCTCATAGACTTAGATCGGGACACATTCCATGTAATAAGTTTACCTTTATGATGAAAAAAACTAACTCGTCTAATTGTTTAGAGTGTGGAGTTGTGGAGGACTTACATCACTTATTGATGGAATGTGTTCGATATGAGTCTAGTAGAAGGGATCTGTTTGGGGTTTTGAAGTTGAACCAGCTTGATATGGGCACATTTCATAACATTCTGTCTCAACCAAATGGCGATGATGCGAGGAGTCTGTTCGGGTTCATGTCCCAAATGTGATCCGTAATAGTATGTGTTTAGGGTACGATGGGACTGTCATACGCATTGCGGTAAATGTCCTTAATTAAAAATAGAATAAAAAATAAAATAAAAAAAACTACACATCGCATTTTTATATTTTTATTGCTGAATGGGCAATATTAAATTTTTCTTTAGAGGGCGAGTCTATTGACATGAACCGGGCACAATTCTGGTTCCAAACCGGCTGCTGAGATTCAATACAAATACTATAAATGTGAAAATAATTCTGTCTGTCACCTTTTCACACCGCAACGGCTGAATGAATTGCAACGAAGTTTGGCACACGGGTAGACAATGACTTGGGTTAGCACTTTTTATCCCGGCAGTACGTTCGAAACGTACAAGCAAGCGCGTTCAAGCGTTCAAGCTTTAGGTTCTCCATAAAAAAAAAAAATATAATACTTTCCCTGGAATCGAACCAGAAGACACAGCAGAGTTGACACATACCACTGAATTCGCCAACAGCTATAGGTTAAAGCATGATGACCAATACCAATGCTCGTCCTATCTCTCATGAGATCTTTGGTCTGCAGTGGAACAGTTACTGAAAGGTGTTATTAAAACCGCTACACTCTCCGAAATCCGTCTTATCCTGCCTTAGAGGTCCTAAATCTTCACTTATTACTTTGTCATCAAAAAATCCGGACCCTGCCGTAATCATTTGTTGGTCAGGTCATGTGCAGGGTCAAGGTGACAGTTAGTATGAACTTGGTACAGAATCGCGTGACAATTTACTTTTCGTCTAATTTTGTCCTGTTATAAGAGTGTTACGTAAGCGGGTAAGTCCCAAGATTGTTACCCGCTATAAAATATTCAAGCAAAGACGTTTCAAGAACTTCCGTACTCGTAAAAATAGCTTTGTTCTTTTAAGTGGCGATCGAAACTTTAAATGAAAGATTCAGGCACTTCACGAAGTAGCTTGAATACGGGCTATATTCGGAACAAACATTTTACACGGCAAGATTGAGAAAAAAGGTGCAAATAATGTAGTTGTTCTGGTTTGCACATGACTACCCTTTTTTTTACTTTTTTTTTTTTGAAGTTGGGCTATCATCAAATAGCTTCTCCCGCTCTGCCCAGAGCTGCAGAAGTTACTTGATTTCCCACCATTAAAAAAAAAAAAAAAAACGGGCTGCTCCTGAAAAATTCCAGATGGGAAAACCCAAAAACACTTTCACTGACCCGGCAATCGAACCCAGGACCTCATGCTGAGCAGTAGCGTTGTCGAGCACAAGACCAACGAGGCTGTGAAGTTTCCCTAGCTAATTCAATTAAATCCTGTGTAATTCACGCCGAAACTAGAGACGAAGAAAGAATATTTCAAAAGCCTCATGTGTATCTTTGTCATGCCCTTTCCTGGTATGTTAACATTGGTTTCAAAGAATCATTGATTAATTAAATTAATTGTTTTCCCCTAACACGTTAAGTATGTATATCCCCACTTTTCACGAGACAGGCCGACTGGGTTTTCGTTATGAGTATTATTATGACACAACAAAACAAGACAAAAGAGTTGGAGGAAATACTATAGTTTTTATTTTAATTCCAGTGAATCCGATATTTTATTGACAAATAAACTAAGCAAACTGTTATAAACAGTAAAATTAAATCAACTAGTGAAAATTCACAGAACGTGTGATGGGTAACGACACCTCATGGTGCTGGGAATTTTGTTGCGCTACTTCTTCCGAGTTAAAGCACTAGGAAGTGGTGAAGGATGGACGTTTTGGGGGACTGTAAGAATGATGACTGATGACCCAAGAACTCCACGACCTCATTCCACCGGCCCCCTTCTTCCATCGGTCATCTAAACGCACTGCAAGTTACCATCCTTATCTAGTTGCTATTCCACCAATTCGCACTAAGCGTTTCCAACAGTCTTTGCCTTTATAACATCCCGCTACGACACTTAGGTGCCGAGCAAAAAGAATAAAGGTCAGACAGAACGCCAAGTGAAAATGAAGTAACAGCGCGGGCAGGCGATGCGCGGCGACGCGGTGGGCCGGTTGCCGAAATTTCACATGGATTGATTTATTTCACCTAATTTTCACTTTTCATACAGAAGCTAGTAGGTATTAATATAACATGTCCATCTGTTGTACGTTGAATATGTGGCCTCTATACGGGTCTATAAATCCGTCGTTGACACATCTGTTGCGTTTAAAAAGGTTTTGTTATTTTATTACAAAAAAGTATATTTATTTACAGACAAAATATTCACGTAATTTATGAGGTAGCGTCATAAAATATGCATAAAAAAAGGGAGAAGGAATGATAGGGACATCACAAATTCGCCCGCATCGCTGTTGACAAAAGTTAATAAATTACTTCAAATGATGAGCTTAGAAAATTATATGTATACGCCCCCTATTACATGGGAACAAAATGAAGGTCTCCTCTGCCTACTCCTTCGGAGTGTACAGGCGTGTTGTATGTGGCTGTAGCACACTTGACAATGAACGATAACGCGCCCTTGGATGTATATCAGTTTCCTATGCGCCACAGGAAGCACTGTTGTTGACGTTTTTCCTCTTTTTTTCGAGTCATAACGTTGCTTTGTATGTTTGTTTAATGCAGAACGGAAAAGTGACAAATTTGAAAGAAATAAAAGAATAACGTTTTATGTTTTCTGGACACAATTCGAAGTGATAATAATGTTTTACGCCGGTAATAATAATAATGCCTACTCAAATGTCCTTTCTTTGGTATTGTTCGTCGAATCGTTGAGCTCCTTAAGTTCTGAGTTGAGCTGCACGATTGCTGACAATTGCGTGCACTGACTGGACAGGTCCACTCAATCTGTGTGGTTCTTTCCTCATAAGACCATTTCAGACACCGATCTACATAGCCTTCACATGATCTGACCAAGATTCTGTCAGGACTTTAAAAGAGACTGTGACCTCTGAGTTTGTTTCGGCCTTTCTTCTCAGAGTAGTCAGATAGGAAACGCCGACCTCATCTAGTTTAAAAAAAATATGATTGACGTGTAAAAGTGTTTATAAAAACCTACTTACAGAAATAAAATCATTTATCATTTTAACAACAAGTGTGCGCCAAAAAAGGTCCATTTCAGTATGAATGCCAGACAGATGCTGTCTGATGCTGGCTTTCTAATGAGCCTTTCTAATAACTAACTACTTTCTAACAACTAAGTAGTCAAATAAAAGCCCTTTTCCTCTCTCCTACTTTTGCTGTGCCCGACAGGCTCCACAATGATCATGTGTTTGTAAAACCTACCACCTAAGTTCACAATGAGAGAGAGCAGTGGTGGCGCAGTGGTAACGGCCGCGACTTACCGAGTTGTAGGTCGTACGTTACGTAGGTCGTAGTTCCAACCCAGACAGGCGCTTTACTTGGTGTAAATTATGTCATCACCACTGCTCTCAAAACCGTGAAGAAAAACATCGTGAGGGAACCCGGCATGGCCTAGACCCAAAAATTTGAAGACATGTGACATCTACCAACCTGCACTGGGCCCGCGTGGTGGATTATGGCGCATTCCCTCTCACCGAGAGGAGGCCTGTGTGCTAGCATTGGGAACATTATAGGCTGATTATGCTATGCTAAAGTTCACATTGTGCAAGCAATAAATATATTGAGTAATGAGTATAACAAAAAATGTTATCTTTATGCCACGTCATTACGTCAGCGCCGCCGGCTGTCGCTGAAAACCGGCGCTGGGGCTCTGTCTTGCATAGGGCAAGGATTGCAACCTTTGCTTATTGTTTGTGTTCTTTTTTGCGTCATGTTTACCGCAAATAAACGCATTTTCTTTCCTATAGAAGTCCTGTCTAAGTCTCCCGAAGCAAATGGATAGTTTAATGTATAAGTTTGAAGCCTTTGTCTGTGTGGCTGATTATGGCAACGCAACTCCATAACGGCTGTGCAGATTACAGTGAGCTTTTTATGATTACAGTTTGTACGGTCTCTCTCTACATTTGTAATTTGATCGTAAAAGACCAACCAGTACCTACATTTTCCTAAGTAAGCTGGTTGAATCTTTTGAATAGATCTATCAAGGGTATTTCTTTCCCTTTGTTTCAAGTTTGACTATTGTGGCAAAGTTGCAATTTTGTCATTGAAACGTTAATATTAACACAAAACCATATTAATTGGACGCCAATAAAAGCCACACCTTAAAATATTTTATTTATGACACTTCCTATAAAAATGAACAATACGACGATTATATTGATTAAAAATAGACCTTACCCCACACAATATCATGCATCAACTTTTTAGAATCCATTTTAACCACCTAATCCACTGCAAAACCACTAAAAAACACCATCAACACTGATTTTTTTTGCACTAAATCACTAAAAGTATGTCAACAACGCGACACAACGGGTACAAAACTGGTAATATTCACAAATTATTTCCTTAAAACTTCCAGCTGGATTATAGTTTATTTTCCTGTTAATTCCTATTTATAATAATAAGTTGGTAATAATGACTGTGTTTTGTCCTTTTTAATGGGCGGTTGGAGAGTGACTGATTTCAATATCTGTTAGAACGGGAAGCGGGGCCTCAATATCGGTGTTTATTGCGTATTCCAGTGTTCGTATAGATGGTCATTTAGTCATTCAATAAGGTTGTCATGGAATATAAATAAACATTGGAATAATCATTATTTTATTGCTTGCATAAACCCACAACAAAAGGCCACTTCGATTCAGGTATGAATTAGCTTTTCACCTCCAGTGTTTTCTTATAGATCATGGCAAAACCAATTCACCTCATTATTTGTTATTAAAACACACTGCCCTACTTATGAATCGACCCCCCATGTCCAACTTTAGGTAACTGCGCTTGCGACTACTAAACATGAGCTGTGTTTATATTTGTGATGCGCTGTCAATCGAGTTGTTTTGACGCATGGCGTTTCGGGATGCGTCATTTGAAAACGTTAATTGAAAATGTAAGAGCAGGAGTGTGGACGAAGTTTCTACGCAGACATTGACGACAAAATGTGAGTTTCAATCAGGGGGGGGGGGGGGGGGGGGGGGGGGCACACTGCCGTACTTGATGTAGGCGTCCAATTTTTCACAAAGATACTAGCACCATCTTTTACGAAATCCGCGTAAACTTGAGAGATTTAGTACGAAAAAATGTGGCATAGATGGTGCTTACGCCAATTATCGCCAGTGTGCATAGCTCTCTAGAGTATATTATGTTCTGTGGTGCATAGTTACGCCTTGTTGATAATGAAAATTTTGTCAAAAATAATAAATGAACATTCTAAACCAGAATAAATATTTATTTATTCGGTTCTATTAAAGCTCCAGAAAGTGCGGTTGAGTTGAGTGGTAATCCTAGTAGTAGATTATTAAACATCGCCATATTAAGACAAATAAATGACTTAAATACTGACACATTCATTATTTTTATTTTGTGCTGGCTTTGTAAAACATTCAATTTTGTAAACATTAACTGTATTTGTTTTATTTTTATTTTGTAAATTCTTATTTCATAAGTTAATCTAGAACTATGCACGAATTGCTATGGAACAAATACAAAATGTTTATAAAACTGATTTTTATATGGCCTACATTGCAAATTACCCGCCTACCCATAGAAAACCTATTCAGAGTACTTATAGTAAATATATAGATAAATACGTACCTATGTACGCACCTATAGTTTTTGGGATTAGTTCAGCGGATATAGTACCAGATGGCGACGACACTGTCTAATATAGGTGTCAAAAATTCTAGAGAGAGGGTTCTCTATTCCATCTATATTACTATACTCTTTGGTTTCAATTGTTAATTAGGGTGAAGTATCCCTTTAAACGTTTTTCACACTGATTTTGCAGTTTGTCGCGTCGTGATTGTTGCTTTGGTAGTGACTTTGAAATACTCACTAGCGCTTAAAAGCCATCTGTGAAGTGTACTGAAACTGTGTCTATTTAATAAAACCGACAGGCGACAATCCAACATCCCGAAAATTTTACAAGTTTCTTTCGTAGTTATCTGCTTTATTAAACAGCAATCTGTCGTGCAAATGTGTAAATATTTGCAGTTTTTGACAACTATGTAGCATTGTCAGTTATATTAAATGGGAACCAGACGTAACCAACAGGGTTTATTGGGAAACCCCAGCATCATCGAATCAGTCGTTATGCCACTAAACATCTGTACAAAGTTGGTACAGATGTTTGGAGTGGATAGGAAGATAAGGGTTGGTTTGGTACTATAATATGAAACCTTATTCTCATATGAAGGGCATACAACCATATTATAATTAATTTGTCGTTTAATTTGAACAAACAATTATTACAATAACATACACATGAAAATAAGCTTGCCTTAGGAAAACCTTGAACTGTGAACAAATGCTGATAATTGAACCGTTCACACCGAGTTTGTTGGTTCGTAGTTAAATTAACGAAAACGTTTCGTTAATTTAACTTGTTAATTAATGGGTAGGATATCTAATACTTCATTAATTTTAAAACTAAAAGTAGCTGAATACCGTTACCGGTAGTCAGAAGCTTGAGAGTCTAACAATCAGTCATATCAAGGGGTTTTGTCGTAGTCAGGTGCATTCGGTTAAACTGGAAGCTTACCATAACATATTTGGGAAAAGACTTGGCGGATTATGAAGTAGCTATGAATCGAGTGTTCAAAAAATCAATGTTGTTGAGTGTTCAATGTGTGTGTGTTGTGTGTGAATCAAAAATATCATATTTTAAAACCACTTTCTTTGGAAAGTGGTTTTAAAATATGATATTTTTGATTTGTCGCAGACAAACACTTTTTCTCGGTGACCGATTTTTGACCAACGTTTTCTGCATGATCGATATTTATGGGAGTCTGCTTTGATGTACTGAATGTCAATTTATGTTCTAGAAGCTGTTGCCCGCCACACAGGTTGCGTGAATTTGTATTTCAGTGGTCTTATTAGAAATATCCAGGATGAAAGACTATGACCTTCTCCAGGTCCTCGGCTACCTATCTGTGAAATTATATCATAACGATCGGTTCAGTGTTTTAGGCGGTAATAGGTACGAGGGTCATTCAATAAATACTTAGCCTACAAAAAGTAAACGAAAATTTTGGAAAAGTGGCAATTTATTTTTCAACATAGTCTCCTTTTAGTTCGATACACTTCTTAGCCCAGCGATGCTCCAACTTTTTTAACCCGTCCGAAAAATAGTTTTTGTCAAACTCTGCAAAATAGGCCTCCGTGGCGGCGATGACCTCCTCATTTGATCCATATCTATTCCCGGCGAGTGATTTTTTCAGATTAGGAAACAGAAAGAAGTCACAAGGGGCCAAATCTGGAGAATACGGTGGATGGGGCAGCAATTCGTAGCGTAATTCGACCAATTTGGCCATGGCAACGGCAGACGTGTGAACCGGTGCATTGTCGTGGTGAAACAGCACTTTTTTCTTCGCCAGATGGGGTCGTTTTTTCTTTAATTCGGCCTCGAATCGGCCCAATAAATCGGCATAGTAAAGCCCTGTAATTGTTTTACCCTTCTCGAGGTAATCGATGTAGATCACACCTTGTGAATCCCAGAAAACGGTGGCCATAACTTTTCCGGCCGATTTTACAGTTTTCGCCTTCTTTGGAGCACGTTCCCCGGTCTGGATCCATTGTTTTGATTGCTCCTTGGTCTCTGGTGTGTACCAGTGGATCCAGGTTTCAGCGACGGTCACAAAACGACGCAAAAACTCCGCTGGATTCCGCTTAAACAGCGGCAAACACGTCTCCGATGTGGTCTCACGGTTGCGCTTGTTTTCCGGTGTGAGTAAACGCGGCACCCATCGCGCCGACAGCTTTCTCATGCCGAGTTCCTCGTGAAGAATGCACTGTTCCTTCTGAAATGCCTACAGTCTCAGCTAGCTCCCGAACCTTCAATCGGCGATCTGCCAATACGAGATCATGGATTATTTTAATGTTTTCCTCCGTAGCAGCTGTTTTCGGTGCACCTGGACGTGGTTCATCAAAAACCGACGAACGGCCACGTGCAAACTCGTTGAACCAATTCTTGACGGTGGCCATCGATGGAGAAGAGTCACCGTACACAGCATCCAAGCGCTCTTTGATTTCGATGCGCGTTTTCCCTTCCAAAAATAGGAATCGAATCACCGAACGATATTGCTCTTTTTCCATTTTTGTAAAACCGATCGACACGTTCGCTTCCATAAGTTGTCAAATTAAAACAAATGAAGGGATTGGAATGAAAATTTGAAAAAAGAATTAAAAAAGAATGCGCTACACTGTGGTAAAAATCTTTTGAAACTACAGCGCCCTCTGGCGATGAGGCTAGGTACTTATTGAATGCACCTCGTAACAAACGGACAGAGTAACTTTCGCATTTATATAATATTATAATATACCTAATTAGTATGGTTTTCACGTTGTCCACCGACTTTTTACAGTCTTTTCCGTTTTCCCTGATACGTTAAAAATTTTGGCAGCTTTAAGCTACATCCTCACTGTTCCGGGTCAGGGACTTCCGGTCGTGCGGAAATGTATGAACGAGTTCATATAAAATGTATGCAAACCACGACGCAAGCTATAATTTTTCCCCATCCCTGAACGGACAGTGAACCCATGAGGGGCAGACCCTCATATTATGTGTCTGTAGTTCTGTATCTATACTTATTATAAGTTATTCGTCTCTATAAGTCGCTTTTCGCGTCTATCTGTGTGATCGCTTAGTTATTCGTTCGCGTCTATCTGTGTGATCGCTTAGTTCTTCGTTCGCGTCTATCTGTGTGATCGCTTAGTTCTTCGTTCGCGTCTATTTGTGTGATCGCTTAGTTCTTCGTTCGCGTCTATCTGTGTGATCGCTTAGTTCTTCGTTCGCGTCTATCTGTGTGATCGCTTAGTTCTTCGTTCGCGTCTATCTGTGTGATCACTTAGTTCTTCGTTCGCGTCTATCTGTGTGATCACTTAGTTGTTCGTTTGCGTCTATCTGTGTGATCACTTAGTTATTCGTTCGCGTCTATCTGTGTGATCACTTAGTTCTTCGTTCGCGTCTATCTGTGTGATCTCTTAGTTCTTCGTTCGCGTCTATCTGTGTGACCACGTTGTTCTTCTACTAAACCATGCAATGGTATTCATCATCATTTTCAGTTTATTCCGGAAGGTTTATGTGTACCTATGTCGTGGCCAGATCTTAGAATTGATAATTCCGTGAAGTGTTCGGTCATATCTTGGAAATGGTTGTGTTTAAAATAAATAAACTTCACAATATCGTTTAAACGTCAACGTTTAATGATATGTCAGTCGACGTTTGGCCATATCGTTAATGTAGGGTATCCATTGTTCCATTTTATGAAATGATCAATTCGATCAAAAAGTCGCCAGTTTCTTTCGGGATTGGTGGGATAACGGGAGTATTAAGGGTGGGGAAGATCACGTGGCTGGTCATAATTTGGTTCCAAGCAATAATCGGAAGTCGACGGAGCTCCGCCAGCGGGGCTCCAACTTCTGAAGGGTTTAAAAAAATATACCACGAAGGGAATGACGGGGTCATAGTTCGCTCGCTTCGCTCGTTCACTAGGCCCCGCTATCCCCGTCGAACCTAACTTGTCCGAGTCGGGGTACCCCGAGTCCCGAGCTCGCTCTTGCATCCTAAGTTATTGTAGTAACATTGCCGTTTTACTAAGTCGAGTCGAGATATATTATTTAGGCGAAATCATAGCCTCTACCGGTGGATAATCCTAGCTATTTTACGATATGATCACTGATTGTCGAAAACAAATAATGAAGTAGTCGTGCGTTTAACTGTTCATATCGTCAAACGTTGAGTATTCAAAAATCTGGCCAGACCACATCATGGCATGACCAACGGTCAATGTTATATTTCATGAAATACAACCATTTCATAAACTAGTCGAACACTTCATGAAATGATTAACTCTAAGGTTATCCACGATATGTAGGTATGAATCCCCATTTACACGGTGCATGTTTCTGGAACGTTCAAGAGCAATAACCGCATACCATGAAGCACGTTCAATAATTGCCATTCCAGAATTGCACGGAAGTGTTTACACGCGTGCGACCGACCCCTTGGTTGTCAGACTTTTGGGCTTCTGACTATCCGTAATAAATGCCAGGGATTTACCAATGACAGCTGGGACCAACCGCTTAACGTGCTTTCCGAGACACGGAGGGGTCTTGGTATGCAATGGATGGACACCACCCATCAACTAACCGACCGCGGCAAGCGTAGCTTGACCTTCGATCAACCCGTGCGGTTGTTATCATTTAGCCACGGCTCCACGAGCCCTTCATAGTAACTAGCTATTTAAATGTATATAGTGTAAACAATTGTTGGTTAACCTAAATAAATAAATAAACAGCATTTTATTTAGACAATGATCACAATCGTTTACAATGACACTCGGAAACGGATATATTCGATGTATCTCATGAATTTGGCTGGCGAATGCCAGTGCCAATCAAATGGCTCGTCTGAGTCAGATTATTATCAGGAAAGAATTCCTTATATTGAGTCATCGGTGCACCGAAAATAATACAAAAAGTTCTTGAATTGTGACTGGGTTTTCGGAGAAGTAAATTGAAAGATGATTACGTCATTAATTGGTTTCAACTTTCCATATAGGTACTCTTATAGCAGGTCAATATTAGACGAAAGTCAAGTGACAGTCGACTGGACGTCGGTGGTAACAATTTGACTTTGAGCTGACCTACCGTAGTACTTGTTTTGTTACCATTGATGGGCGGCCTACTGTTCAATGTGCGGTGCATAACTGCTAACTGTCTCCTTGACCTGCGTTGAATATCACCTGCCCTGCAATGATTATGGTTGGATTTGGCATTGGGGCGATGGTGGGACGCACTGGACAGATTAAACGAAGATTGGACATCTTTTGCGCAAAGCTGTGCAATTGTCTTTGCACAGCAGAGGCTAGAACAGAAACAAGTGTGATTACGTCATGTCATACTAAAATGTTTTTGGCATGATTGTATATTTATTTGAATAAATCCTTTGCCTATACCAGTATTATTGCTGCATCGTGGGTGAGTTTACATTCACAAAATATCAAATGTACGAACGCTATTGTAGGTCATAGGCGAAATCAGTGGCGTGGAATTGAAGAAGTTAGCTTCATATTTCTGACCGACCGATTCCTGGACAATTCAAACGTGCCTTTAAATGGTTTAATTGAAACAAATGCTTTGAGTTTTGAGTTCAGTTGGGAAGCTATGGAGTGGGTTAGGCTGATGATGATATTACTAACTAGCTTTTGCCCAAGACGTCGTTCGCGTAGAGGTCTTAGACACCAAAATACCTTCATACCGGTAAAATGCTGTTACTTTGCCAAGAAAGCCCAAATTTGCCTATTTCGTTTCGATATTTCGCGTTTGCTTAGTTTTTTCTTATTTTGTACCATTTGGTAGTAGCTGTACATTATTAGGGCAACCTATTTTTATGTTTTTGCAATGGTTACTCCATTTTTACTCTGTCAGTTGTGCGACAAAAACCGGTGCGAACAGGTGATTTTTTTTTGTGACATAATTTACTTAACTTTGCCTCCTAACTGTGAAAAAAGAATACCTTAATGGCAATAATCTAACTGCCGATGCCGGGGACAAGCACGGTGTCTCATGCACACGGAAAAAAATACTGCTATGATAAACTGTTTATTTATTGAGATATCCTCCTAGGCAAAGTTGCGTCTTTTACCTACAACTTTGCCTATGACTTTCGAGTGCTTGTAATTCGGAAAAACATGATGATTTAAAAAGATTTGGCTTCTACCTGGCAAGACATAAGGTCGGTTTTCCGTGTAAAACTCATTAAAAGCCATAATAATAAATAGGTTCAGATAAACGAACAAAAAACGTCAAAATCCAGGCAAAGTTGCAGCATTTTACATAAAAACAGCCATATTTCCCGCCCGCGCTATTACTTCGTTTACCCTGGGGTAAAGCAAACCGAGCAAAAAGAAAAAAAGTCTTTCTGACTTTAGCTCATAAGGATCGTAGCGTGATATTTAATAGCTTATAACTTTCCTCAAAAATCGGGCTATTAAATGCACTGCCTGGTAGTTCCAGAGATAAGCACGTTCAAACCGCGGGCCTGCGGGCGGTGAGCAATGGGTAGCTCACCGTCCGATCAGGACCAGGCCCGTGCTGGACGGCGCGTACGTGTTCCACGCGCGCCTCAAAGAGATGTCAGCATCGAAGAGGGGGCCCACTAGGGCCCAAGCCTGCCGGGAAAGCGGGATCATCCAAAAGGGGTACCGCTGACCCGGAACATAAAGGGCCAAGGAAGGAACACGGGTGGGTTTTAGTCAGTAAGAGTCTGACACTCCCTTCCGCTCCACCCAGAGCGGGAGGGATCATTTGATGATTTACCATCCTCAAAAAAAAAAACACGTTCAAACCAACCAACTCTTCAGCTTTATTATTGGTAAACTAAACGGTCTTCTACAGATTGTACTTCGGAGAGTGTGCCCAAGAACTCCACGACCTTATTCCACCGGCCCCCTTCTTCCATCGGTCATCTAGACGCACTGCAAGTTACCATCCTTATCTAGTTGCTATTCCACCAATTCGCACTAACCGTTTCCAAATGTCTTTTGTTGTGCGCACAGCAAAAGACTGGAACTCTACCTGCGTCTGTGTTTCCGAACGCATACAACCCTAATCTCTTCAAAGTGAGAGTGAACAGGCTTCTTCTGGGTAAGCTCACTCCATCGTCGACTCTGTTTCTATCACCACTGACCTAGACAAGTCAAGAGCAAACCCATTTTATTAAAAAAAAAACTACTATTATTTTAAGATTTAATATTTTGTATGTTTGTTTGTTACGCTTTCACGCTAATACGGCTGAACGGATGTGGATGAAATTTAGAATATGGGTAGTCCATGGCCTGGATACTTTTTGTCCCGATATTTCCACGGGATCGAGACTTATGCGGGTGAAACCGCGGGGCGAAACTAGTATAAAATATAGATAGGTAGTTAGGTAATCCTCTACAATGTTAAATTAATTCGTTCAATGACAGACCACGCACATCCGAAACCGCTGGGGTCTAAAAGCATGAAATTTTAGCATTCAAGAGCTACGGTACGGTTGGCGCTTTTTTGAGACTATATAGACTGCTGCGTTGCGTGTCGCGGGTTCGATTCCCGCACGGAACAAATATTAGTAACTACTTGTAGGTCACAAATAGTTGTTTCGGATCTGGCTGTTTGTGTATGTGAGTTTAAATGTTTGTAAACGCACCCACAATACAGGAGAAATTCCTAGTGTGGGGCAACGACCTCATCTAGTTTTTAAAATAATATATGATTGACGTGTAAAAGTGTTTGTACAAACCTACTTACAGAAACCAAATCATTTACTTATCATTTAAAGTTTAAAAATAAAATAAGGAAAGCGAGCACTAAGGAATGCCTCTAAAGGGGGTTAAACTTTATCCCATATTAACACACACTTTATCGACTTGGATATTTTCGCGCTTACACACTTGTAAGTTCAAAAGAATGGCTATTGAATCTTTACAATAGCTACTTTGGATACCTAACTATATTATCCCTAAAATTCCTACGAGTACCTACTTACCTTCTGCTCTGTAAAAATAACGCATGCTTTCGATTAAATATCTAGTTTGTCACCATTATCTCGCGGACAATTGTGTGAAATCTCATGGGGCACGGGGCTTGTACTGAATAAATGCGATAATTCTTCAAGCAACCGAATTGCACTGTGGATTTGTGGAATCACTCGCAGCAAATTAACTTGTTGATTGATCGATAGATTCCTGGAGCGCATGACACCCGGAATTCTCATTACGCACTCATTTGCATGTCCAAAAGTCACATTTTCAACCTACGTTACGTTATTGATAACGGACTTGCCCAATGACGTAGATCAACAAAAGATATCAATCAGTGACGTAGACCGTTCACATGTCGGGAGTCCGTGACGTGTGCTGATAATCTGTGATAGTGTTACTCATATTTCAACAAAATAAATGAATTAGTTTTAGACTGTGATCAGATTGTCTGTCCAATCTGAAAGGTGCTGAAGGCGTTGTGATTGGCTAGCCGGAGTTCGGTATCTAATTTATGACAAATTAATACTGTCTGTAGTGGAATAATAGTATTGATTGCAGTAAAATAATCTTACACTATTATTACAGCGGGATAATCGAGTTACACACTAAGGCCTCGTTTACAGAGACGCGGCGCGTCGTGCGTCGCGTGCATTGTGGCGTTTTGCGTCTCTCTCGGTCTCATACAGTGTGGTCGAGAGCGAGAGAGACGCGAGACGCCACGCCGCACGCGACGCACGACGCCCCGCCTCTCCGTAAACGAGGCCTTACAGTGTCAATGCCTCTCATTTTGACAATTCAACAACATTCATTGCGTCATTTAAGTACGTTGTCGAGCCGGAGAATTTTTCAAACATATGAAGCAATGGAATAGCAATTTCCCTAAAAATCCACCGGCTTTTGATTAAAAATGTGTTACGCAATTGGGGTGCAGGTCGATATCATGCGATTTTGTACCATGTGTGCTTCAGCTGTTAACTGTCACATGTACCCACGGAGCAGAAACAAAGAGGTGTTGCAATCAAAGTAGTCTATCAGCCACCAAATGTAGTCGTTACGTCACACGGTAGTTGCACTACTTGCGACCATGGTATAATAATATCTGGTATTCTCTTCCCGTGACAGCTGGGTCACGTGATTGGCCTAAGTATACGTCATCAGTTGCGATGCGGTTCTCAAAGTTTTTTAGTGGGGAAAAAGATAAAAATAATACAACGGGTACTCAATTTTTATCATTTTCAATAAATTGAAATATTTGAGACTTTTTGTATTTTTTTACTTTGCTTCTTTTTTAATTGATTGCATATTATGGTTTTATTTAGTTCCCTTACTCGTAGATAGGTCCTCGTTCGAACTAAACAGAGTATTACTTCATAATGAATTTGAGGATACAAGTCCTTGTGGCATCATGAGCAATCCGAGTCAAATTAGTGAAAATGAATTTTTCATCGTGCAACGATTCACCGTGGTATTTATTAAATTCTCTCTCCATTATATCAGCAACCCTGATCAATTCTTTGCAAGGGTAAATTAGTTTTCCCCTCGACACAAAAAAAAATCCAATCATTTATCATTTAGATATCGACTGTGAAGTCATAGTAGTCAGTCGATACAGAAACGAAAAAGTTCAAAATTACGCTATTATTATGTATTCTGAGTCCACAGAGACCCCAAAAACACTGATTAATATTTTAGATGTGCCCAAAAGGCCTTGAAGACAGAGCCATTAAACCTTATTTGAAAAAAAAAACTATCTAGCAAGCTACGTCAACATCACTTGAAAAAAAAATACATCTGACTTGGCTGTATGGGCCAAGATCCCTTTGCCTGTCCTTAATTAGGACTAAAAAAACAACAAAAAAAAAATCACCTGCAAAACAAAATAAAATAATAAAATGGACCAACTTAGTACACGACGAAAACCTAATAGGACGCAATTAACTCGACTTGAAAAATAAGTCAAAAACTAGTTAGGTTAGGTTATGTTCGGGCGTACAGCCGAATTAGCACAACTATGCCTTATATGGAATTTACAACCGTAGATAAATGAAATAATATGTAGAAAGGTACTTACCAGTTCTTATTGTTGTTTTTGGTCTACAATATTGAAGCCACTCATTTGCTATCATCTCTTCTTTGGGTAAAGAAAAAAACCTTATTACTCCGCCTGTTTTACTTCTGTTTTTACAGTTTAGTATGGAACAATTAACCTTTTTTTTTCTTGTGTATCTTTCAAACACAGTTTTTATAGTAACTAATGTTTGGGAACCACAGTATTTTGCTCACCGAGCGAAACAACGCTATAGGTATGAGCGACACGACGATAGTGATGAAATGGGGAGCTGTGAGTATGACACTTGTCGATTCGATGTGTGGCTACTGTGTGTGATTGAATTACCTGAGCAAAATGCATTTTTTAACTTATCAAAGCAATTATGAACTAATAAATAAATATGTTAATTAATTTAAAACTAAAAAGATGAATCACAAGAGTTACTAAATAGTTAAGCTAGTTAGTAATTTATTTTATTTTTATTAACTAATTAAGAAAGACCCTAAATTTACTGAAACGGACAATCAATGGCAACACTTATCGTGACGTAGTCTTAGGCCATCGTGGGAAGAGAATACCAGGCGAAGTATATTATTATACCATGCTTGCGACCAGGCGGCGCTTTCGTCAGTACAACTGTCGTTGTGAAGCGGATAGGTTGTCATGTATTTGTTTAGTCTTTTAAACGATTAAAAAGTATTCCCGACCCATACATTGCATTAACATGAAATGCTGTGTTTTATCTTGCAGAAGTTATACGGATCAATCAAATTCAAACGGAATAAAGATATCTTTCCACTCGTAAGTAATATTAAAATTAAATTTGTAATTTATTTCTTCTCGAATGTTCGGTAATTGCCGCCCCCTATCGGCAAGTAGCGGAAGTACTGACAAATTGCAGGTCCGGACTCAGACTTTTTTGATAAGCACATACCTACATATATGCTATATGAAAAGTGAAGTCAAATAGATGTCGAGTTTCGGCAAAAAACGGAATTCGGTTTAGTTTCGGTAACTAAGTTCAGAAGAAAAATTTAGAAGAGGAGATTTAAAGATAAAAAAAATAAAACTATGATTATAAAAACGTTTTCTTTATTTTTCCCCCACACTTGTTAATTTCTGGAAGTTTCGGTTTCGGCCGAATCTGAAACCGCTGCCGAAATTCGGTTTCGGTTTCAGTCAAAAAATGTATTTCGGTCGGACATAATAGAAATAAAACTATATCGGTATATTATAAAACTATTAAACCTGAATCCGGCTCCTTACAATAAAAGTGACACTTAATGAAACATAGCAGAACTCTTACGACAACTGTCTAATTTGCCTATGAGTTGATTTTGCTACTAGCCACTAGATGGCTTTCTGCTGTTTGGGCTCCCCCCGCACCCCGCGAGGCTGCGACACTACTTTTGTATGGAGAATGACTTTACAACACCTCCTCTTTGTTTCTGCTCCGTGCATGTACCTGACCCATCATTTGCTCTGCATTTGATCATGTTAGGTCCCCTAAACGACTGCCAGGGTTGCGGGAAAGTCCGAAAGGGTTACCGTGGCCTCTGGCACAGGCAACTGAAGGAACACGGGTGGGTTTTAGTCAGCAAGAGTCTGACACGCCCTCCCGCTCCGCCCAGAGCGGGAGAAGTTATTTGACGACTTGCAACCCTAAAAAACTCTCGGACTTTCTCGCAATTCTGGCAGGCATCGGCCCTAGCGCACCCCATCATTAATGCTGACATCTCTTTGAGGCGCGCGTGGTACACAACGCGCCTTCGACCCGGGCCTGGTTCTTATCTAACGGCGACCTGCCCATTGCTCGCCGCTCGCAAGCCCGCGCCTACGGTGGCCGGGAATCGACCTGCGAATCTCGACGCCCAGGGCGTCTCCTGCGGCGGCTAGGGGCGTGAGGGCGCGAATTTTGCCTCTCCCTCACGCGTTCCGCCTCCTCATTCGCGAACATTACTGCTTCGCAGAAGGAGGTGACGGCTTCCCAAGCACTCTCGCTCCGTACCATGGCCTGGACCAGGGCCGGACGCGAGAGATCGCCACCGGTCTAGAGTAAGCCTATGGTGGCCTCGGGACGAAATAAACTCAAACTTCATAGAACGGAGGGTTGAGCCTCAGTAGTAGAATAGAAACCACCGATCGCGAGACAAAATTAAATCATCATCAGTCTATAATTGTTCCCACTGCTGAGACTGGGACACAGGCCTCCTCTCAGTGAGAAGGAGTATGGGGAGGGAGAAATTAAATCAACGATAAAATTATTGATTACCGCGATAATATTCATACCAGGAATTTATTTATTTATCTGGTTCACCAACAATTGTTTACACTAACATCTTGACAAAAAATAAAATGTATTTAAAAAAAAAACTTTGAACAGTGTAACAATTAGTTAAAGGTAAACACCACATGCACTAAATTAAATTATGTTAATTGTAAGCCTAGGTACACCGTACATGTACAGTTTGCCAGTTTATCAGGTAATCAGGTTACATAGAATAAGTATAAGTATTGCATAGTAATTTGTTTATATATACTCAGCGGCCCAGAATTATGACCAAGGATTATTTCGCCTCTTATCTCGCGATAGCAAAAGCTTTGAGTGTTTCTAATGAATGTTTCTTATTCAGGTAGGTCAAAAAATGTTTACACTTCGTTCATGAGGGTAATTCATTATGTCTGAGTGCACCATGACGTTATTTTTAAGTTTTAGTTGAATCGGGTCATTTGAGCGCTAGAGTAGCTGTTTTAAAGTTGTGTGTTGTGGAACCCTAAACCCAGCCTATGACTATCAACTGCCCGCTGCGTCTGATCATACTATAATGTATTGTACAGCTCGCGCGATAAGAGTTTGGCTTTGACCTTCGGATTTTTGAACTTTTATTGTACAAAAGGAGTGCGCGGTACGTCGTATCGATGCGAGAGGCAGGGAACGACTGGAGCGCCAATCAGAGCACCGCGTGCGCCTACACACCCGCCCCGCACCCCGCTAATTGCCCGTTGATACCCAATTTCTGATTTCTGCGCAATAACGGTCAAAGCCAAACTCTTATCGCGCGAGCTGTAAAGTTAGTTCTTGTCGACGGTGGGCGCCATTCCCACATAAACAGCGGAGGTTAGCACTGACAGGGTAATGTCTGGTAAGTGAAAAGTTTAGTGTAAGGATATTCAATTATTGTGATTTTGTTGTTTAATTCAATAACTAAAGTAAAAAATTTTTCATGTTGTAGTGTTTTTTAAAAAGTGCTTTATTTTGGAAACGTAACTGTTGGTGCAGTGATCTTTTAATTTCTAGGTTCTAAAAGCATTTGAGACGCTTATTAAATGCATATCCACCCTTAATTTATCGTCAAAAATATATAAAAATGCAAATAATTGGCAAATTCATAAATGGCCAAGTTTCAGTGCCGGTGAGTGTATTTCGTGGCTGATGAATCATTCTAGATATCAATGTTTTGTGGTGCAGGTGGTTATGATTTAGATAATATGATTATTTGACATTCCTCATTACCATATTTAATTTACTTTTTGAGGAAAATTGTTGATTAGTGGATAACATGAGTACTGCACAGGCTAATGTATTATGTTTAATTAATGATATTATTTAGTTAATGTATTATATTTTATTGACGTGTAAAAGTAGAAATAAACGTAAAGAAAAAAAAAATAACCTATCTGCGACAGGACGCTAAGCTAATATGAAAGCACCGGCCAAGTGCGAGTCAGACTCGCACACAAAGGGTTCCGTACCACCGTACAATATAATTTAACACTCAATATTTTTTTTTCGTTTCTTGTATAGATCCCCCTTTCATTTTTAACGTTATTTTATTATTTGTTGTTATAGCGGCAATAGAAATACACACTGACTGACTGACCGGTTGGTGCAGTTGGTAGCGACCCTGCCTTCTGAGCCGCTGGTCTCGGGTTCGATCCCCGGACAAATCAAACATTTGTGTGCATGAACATGGCTGTTTGACCTGTGTCTGGGTGTGTGTATGTATATCAGTCATCAGGTTACCGTAGTACAGGTTCTACCTAGTTCGGGACCTGAAGACCTTGTGTGGATGTTGTCTCATATTATTATTATTATTACACTCTGCGAATATTTCAACTTTCTACCTATTACGGTTCATGAGAAACAGCTCGCTGACAGACAGACGAACGGACGGACAGCGGAGGCTTAATCATAGGGTCCCTTTGGCACCCTTTGGGTACGGAGTCGTAAAAAGAATATATTCAAAACCAGACCTCTGCGAAAAAATCTCTAGACCGACTCAGAAAGCCTTGCGGAATGTATCTTGCTCCCCACAGAATATTTATCGAGTTTTTTAATTATCCATGGTTTGCCCTTTTTAAATGTTGTGAGCCAAGTTTTCAAGTATGAATGTGGATGGCCATAGGGGAAGAAGGGGAAGGGGGTAGACCAAAGAAACGATGTATGGACAGTGTGAAAGAGGATATGGATAGAAAGGGGGTGACTCCCGAGATGAATGTTAACCTATTTATATTCCAAATGTCTAGGTCGGCGTTTCAGCATTTATGGCAGCCTAGTTCTACCCAACACTTAATTTCACGATGTTAACACTATAGAGGTACGAGGAACAAGTGTAAAGTTCACTCATACCGCCATAGAAAAGGGAGTATCCTCCGACCAGACGGGTGTCGTGTCTGGTGGGCAACAGCCCGACGATTGATGTCGGGAAGTTGTACACACATCAAAAGTGTCTAGGGATCAACATATATTTTTGCAATAACTTTTCTCCTGATTGATATTAATTAAAATTTTCTTTAAGGATTCATAAAATAAAGTGTTTTCGTTTGTCACAGTAACGATAAACCAAGTCACCTTTGCATTAATAAAGAAATTTGCCATTTTCCTAATAAAGGGATTTTTGACATTTGAACCACTAACACAAAAGTTCGAAAAAAAGACTGAAATAACAGTTTTCTTTAAAATTTTATTGGGTAACTTAAACAATTAATAATCCGTGTTTCTACCGCGAACACTAACAACACAAGAACATCGGTTTGGCATACTCAAAATGAGTTCATCCAAATCACGCTGTGGAATGGCCGCCCATGTTCGTTGCAACAACAAAAAAAGGTCTTCTTGCGACTGGATACCCTCCATATTCGGCAGAGCTCTTCTCTGTAGCATATCCCATGCATGCTCAATCGGGTTCAAGTCTGGCGACTGAGCAGGCCAGGGCAGGACATTGATGTTAGCTGCGGCGAGAGTCTGTCTTACAACTCTTGCGGTGTGCGGTCGTGCATTATCATGCATTAACTGAAATAAGGGACCGATTTGCACTTGTAGAGGAACGATGACGTCTGATACAATCGTCTCAGCATAAATTTGAGCGTTGAGGTTGCCTCTGATCCAAATCAACTCAGTTCTTCCGCCGATCCAAATACCCGCCCATACCATGATGGTTCCACCACTATAAGGATGGACTTCCTGGCAGGATTTTAATCGCTGTTGGCGTCCAGGGGTTCTCCAGTGTCGTATACGTCTTGTATCCGGTCTCATACCAAAACGAGACTCATCAGAAAAGCACACGAAACGCCATTGTTCTTCTGCCCAATTTCTGTGTTCAAGAGCCCATTCATATCGAATCCTACGATTGTGCATTGCTATAGGTGGTACCCGTAGCGGTCTTCGGGAATGAAGGTTCACTTCATGCAAGCGGTTTCTGACTGTTTGGTCGCTAATTAAGTTCCCTGAAGAGTGATGAAGCCTCACGGCTAACATCATGGCGGTTATTGTTGGAGCTCTTCGAGTTAAGATTTGAATGTATCGGTCTTGTCTCCGTGTGGTGCAGCGATACCGTCCTCCATGGCGCTCAGCCACGGTACCAGTGCTTCGGTAACGTGTCCAAAGTCGACTGATAACACTCTGACTTGTATTCAGAGCTAAAGCCACAGTACGTTGCCGGGAACCAGCTTCTATCATTCCCACGGCTCTGAGCATTTCTTCCCTGCTTAAATGACGTCGCCGCTCCATAATAACGTTGGTTTTAATCAGTAGTAGGGAAACAGTAGCACTAATAATGTCTTCAATGCGTTGTATGTTTTTATAGGGAAAATATTGACAGCTGATTTTCATCTTTTACTCGAATTTGATTCACAGTTCCTGATTCAAATTATGAAATGCACCAAAAAAGAATCCATATAAATTTATAAAATCATAAATTTATTACAAAGCCACATCTTAATCTCAAGAAATCCGCATAAAAATGCTTGATCCCTAGACACTTTTGATGTGTGTATAATGCTGGTCGCGCGGAAAACTCTGCTTGCGCGATGCAGGGTTTGCGTGACGTCAGTATGACGCGCAGCTCGCATGTGGCGATGTAGATACCGCTACAATACCTTTTCTTTTATTCATAAACGATCTTGACCCCAACCACTGTTAGTATCGATCAGACTACCTCAAGAAACGAATCCTTGAGTTTTACACATCGAAGTTGCTATAACCGCTGTATTTTAAACACAGCTCATTTCCTTGCTAGGCTGGTACAGTAGGGCGCACGTCAGTGGTCACAAAACCAGTATAAGCTGTTATCTTATTCTATTGAAACTGCGTCTCACGCTAGGCCAGCTCAAGGTCAAAGTTTTACCACAGACGTGCTGTCTACTGTATATACGCTCGTCAGATATCGACGGCGAAGTGCCAATAACACATGTGACAAAAATCAAAAATTTACATAAACTGAAAAAAATAACTTTTTTTTTTTATAAGTTAAAAATTTGTTATTATATAATTTATTAATTTAGAATAATAATAATGTTTCTTCAGATATTATGTTATGCTGAATTCGTATATTTTATGATATTGTAGTAGGTATTCAGTTAGATAGCAGGTATTAACTTTGTATATTTTGTTCTTTTTAGTGATAGTGTTATGATATTTAGAAGGTAATGGAATTAACAAAACACCGATATTATTAATAGGAATTTTAATATTCATATCAGAAAATAAACAAAAACAATGTAACTAAGCAATTGTTTGCTGACATAAAATGAATGTAGCTGCTTAGTTTAGTAATAATAAAAAGTCATCAAAAATCAATTAAATTAAACAGATGAACAGATAATTCATGGTGACAATCTCTTGGCAAGACAGCTTTTTATTTGTTGAAGGTGTAGACACTATGGGAATTGGTCCAACATGCAAAGTTGAGAAAGTGACAACATTCAGTTTTTTTTCGGTCTAACAGGTAACTCTGTCCAATCATCTTCAAAAATAATAAAAAGTGATCTGGTCTATATTGGATGACTCTCAGATCAACAACTACAGGATCGCCTGCTTTTCGACCAGGTCTTATGGCGCTGTATCTCAATTTTTTTTTTTTATTATTGTATTCCTTAACAAAATAGTAGTTAATCTGAACAGCTTCATAAGGAAAAGCATTTATCCATGAAACAACCAACGACCACGTATAAACGTGTCCATAAAAGTTAGGAGGTAATGCCATAAAATAGACACGTCGGTTTAGTTGGGAGGTATTTCCACATTAAATTTAATGCTGTTGCAACCAAAAATACACTTTGATAAAACATGCGAATAACGCCTTTAAATTCAGAACGATAAAAAAGTGAATTTCTCGAAAAATTTCAGTTAGGATCTGATCACCTCGCCGTCGATATAACAAATGCACGACTGAGCATCCGCTGATGGCTGACCTTCGTGGGGTCATGTTGTTAGTATTGTGGCCTACAGTTAATTTCCACGTTGGTCTATTCTATGTGGCTAGCTTACACGACTGTGGATCTAGTGATCCCGGTACCGGGTCGACTCAAAAGTTAGGCTGGGGTGTCCGATAAAGAGACCTACGTCTAACTGTGGACATCTTTCGACTGAAATGATAATTATGGAGTCTCGTATAAACGTCATCGGCCACATACAGCGTCTTGCCGTACGCCGCGTCAAGGTTGCTATGAAAATGTACTGATTTGGTCTCGAAATGCTCTTGAATAATATGCTGTGTGCCTTTTAGTCTTCTTTTTTTTATACTTTGTGTCGTTTACGCTGATGCCAGACGTCACTGATAACGTCCAATGGGAGACTTTCAGTCTTATTGAAATTTTCTTTCAACCCGGAAGCCTGCAGCCAGACGATGTAAAACCTTCGATCCTGCGCTTGATCTCTCTCCGGTCGTGTCGGATTGCCGCCCCATCGGACTTTGAGAGTGAAGGAAGAAAGAGTGCACCTGCGCTTGCGCACACACTTTGTACACTATACTATCTCCTACGTAGTTGGCTACTACAGTTTCCGTTGGTATTTTTTTAAATAATTTCTACTCTTTTGCCAAGCTGCACTTCAGCTGGATGTGACAAGAGAAGAGTTGGTTTAAGTAAGCTCATCCGTCAATTAAATCGACCTCGTGCAATACACAGATGAACCATAACATTACCGATTCGGGTTACTGCTATTACTGTGACATGGATGGATATACCTACTATGGATATGGCATATTTGTTTCGCAACCTTTCGCTTATAAAAACCCTTAACATTTTGCTGCGGAATTTTCGTGGCAAAATAACTAAAGCCGTTGTCTTGATCGAAGGTTAAGCGACGCTTGCCGAGGTCGGTGCGTGGATGGGTGACCATCCATTATACAATATGCAACAAAAACCCTGTTGTTCCTTTTACCTACGTTTTAAGAATCGGTATACATACGTAATAAAGCAAATCATTTATAAAAAACTTAAAAAAAAATATTAAAATAAATATTTAATTATTAATATTTGTAATGTTTAACTGATTTCATACCTCTGCAGTTCTGCGTGAAGCGATGACGCGAAACCAGAAAAAAATAGAACGTTCCCGCCCCTCTCTTTGATCGGTGCCGCTGCGCCGGTACACCGCCGCCACTTACCTACCTATTTTGCTACACAAGTTCGTGACCCCTATGTGCCTCGGAAAGCACGTTAACCCGTTGATCCCGGCTGTCATTTGTAGATTTTTGACAGTAATTACGGGTCGTCAAAAGCCCGAAAGCCTGACAACCAGTCTTACCAAGGGGTATCGAATTACCTAGTAATTGGTTTGTGGAGTTCAGATAGGCAGCCGCTCCATACAAAATACTGGTATTCAGCTGCATCCGGTGAGACTGGAAACCGACCCCAACATATTTGGGAAACGGCTGGGCAGATTGAACATAATAAGAATAAAAACATTGCTTATTCATATAAAAGCATCATCTGCCAGCCCTTGTCCAATGTTACTTGGGGTTGCGGCGAAAAAACCTTTTTCACGTCCATCCTCCCGTTAGCGGTTGCGCTGTCATTTCCCCTTTTCGTTCCAATATCGCTCACATAGCCCATTATACTTTTCTTTGGTCTTCCACTAAATATTCATCTCTCTCTTAGTCACACGCCAAACACTTTTCTGCATCTGTACCATCAGGCTAAGCGCGTACTACGAATTTTACACTGCGGTAAAAAAATATTTTTGTTTCAGACTATAAATCGCAGTTTAAAAATCGCAATGATTTAAATTATAGTGCGCGCTTAGCCCAAGACACTTTAATTTACTTGCCTATAACACGTCGTTTTTCCATAAAACATTGACCCGTCATGAACCGACCCAAGACAAGGAAAACTATAACAGGTATAATTTAAATTGCTAGTATATTACAAAACAGTTGTTATCTATCGTCAACTACATACTTTTCTATAACACATAGAATGTGTGAGTCATCAACTCATCATTGTTTTCACTATTTATTCTAGTAAGTACTTTTTTTTATCTTTTTATGGGTTTACAAGTAAGTGACTTAATATTATGATGATTCTCGTAATTACAGGGTGGCATCGACGCGCAAACTAAAACCATAAATCCCCCCTAGCGTAGAAATATTTCGCCGGTTATCAAAAAAAAATCTGCTGTTTTATAGAAAAGTTCAATCAATAACTTTTTTTTTTTTTTTTGTGGGTGGGAAATCATCAAATAACTTCTCCCGCTCTGGGCAGAGCAGGAGGGCGTGTCAGACTCTTACTGACTAAAACCCACCCGTGTTCCTTCAGTTGCCTGTGCCAGGGGCCACGGTAACCCTCTTGGACTTTTCCGCAACCCTAGCAGGCATCGGTCCTAGCAAACCCCGTCATTGGTGCTGACATCTCTTTGAGGCGCGCGTGGAACACAACGCGCCGTCGACCCGGGCCTGGTCCTTATCGAACGGCGAGCTGCCCATTGCTCGCCGTTCGCAGGCCCGCGCCTACGGTGGCCGGGAATCGGCCTGCGATTCCCGACGCCCAGGGCGTCTCCTGCGGCGGCTAGGGGCGCGTCAATCAATACCTACGCGGTCAAAATGTATGGAACCACATTTTTGTTTTTTTTTAATAACCGACAAGAAATTTCAACGCAAGGAGTTTCAGAATCATGTACTGAATCCATAGTAACATGTTGCGCTTCCATGTCCTGCCACACTGTATATTGTCATAGCCAAGGTGTTACAGAATAAACGCAAGCCCTGAAAGTAGTTTGCTCATAACTGACTACCATTAACCGGGGTTACTTTGAATTGCGGGATGACTTTGATCAAAACTTCCATTTCGTATAAAATCGCGAATTGCGTTAAACGAAACGCAATTTGGTAATTTTTTTTTCGATGTTACCAACACTATTTTAACGAGGCCAGGAATGCTTGGTTGTTAGCCTGCCCAAACACCGAGTTCCCAAAAACGCTTACATCACAGAGGCTGTGGGACGGGCCGCTCTGCGAACAAGTACGGAAGCAACTCCTATACACGTGCTTGAACTCCGCAGATCGTGCCCGCCTCTTAGCCGTTGCCCAATGGGAATCGGGTTTGTGGCTCCAGGCTCTCCCGTCACCGAATACCGGCACCTTAATGAACACGTCGGCCTTCCGTCTCGCAGCATCTCTTCGCTTGGGCGCTTCGTGTTGCGCTCCTCACCGCTGCCAGTGTGGCACTGCTGTCGACCGCCTCGGTCACCACGGCTTGTCTTGTACAAGCAGTGCTGGACGAATTCCCCGCCACGCTAGCCTTAATGATATCATCCGTCGGGCTTTTACCACCGCGAACTATGCGGCTATTTTAGAACCACGTGGTCTCTCGCGTGACGATGGTAAAAGACCTGACGGAATGACCCTTATTCCGTGGAAGATGGGGCGGCCTTTAGTGTGGGACGCTACTTGTGTGGACACTCTTGCGCCGTCACATCTTCCTGGAACACAAAATAGGACTGGTGCGGCGGCCGAATCAGCGGAGAACCTCAAAAGGCACAAATATAGTTCCCTTGATAGTGGATACATATTTGAGCCATTTGGGGTTGAGACGCTGGGTCCGTGGGGACCGGGAGCACATAAAATTTTCAAAGATCTTTCGGCACGCCTGATCGAAGCTACACGCGACCAAAATGCTGGCCTGTATTTTGCACAAAGATTAAGCATTGCCATCCAGCGTGGCAATGCTGCCAGCATTTTGGGTACGTTGCCAACTGGTAGCGGTTTCTTAGATTAAGGTAAGTAATACATAAGTTTAGTTTCTGTTATTTGATATTTAGTATACATAAACTGTAACAACTATGCTCCGATTAAAATATCCCTACAGCAAGGTAAAAAAAAAAAACACTGAAGAACTGTCATATCCTTTTCTGAGGACACGCGGAGACTTCGTCAACGATTTTAATTAAAAAAGGTAAATATATCTCTATTAATAGCTTTACTAGATCAAAGTTACCCCCATACGACAAAAACGTCAATATTTATTATTCCCGTTGGCAGATTTTGGTTTTTTAAATTGAATTGGCATTGTTATTGGAGTTACTTTTTAATCATCATCATCATCATCATTAATCACGCAATAAAATGGGGGGTATCAAAGTAACCCCATCCTACGTTTAACTTTGGTCAGCCAAGTTTTATTTTTTTTCTCAATTTCAAGCCATATTTTTTCACTTATCATTACAGGAATCGAGAGTGATAAAAAAAACCGATTATTAGACATTTTTTGTATTTTTTTATACCCACTAATTTAAAAGATATGGACTTTCAAAGTTCAATATTGATCAAAGTAGCCCCGGTTTACGGTACTGAATCAATTTCAGTAACTATTAATATAGGTATTTTTATCAAAACTTATGTATTTTGCAATACTGACCCGCCGATGAGCCAAAGAAAATTAAATCTTATGTCAAGGCAATAAGACTAAATTTAAATGCATAAACTAATGCTTGGGTAATAGGAGTTGGCTTTAAAAAATAATTGTTTTGGTCATTGTATAATGCTTTTAACTCAATACTCTAATTGGGGTGTATGAGGTCTTGCGTTAATTATGTTACACGTTGTATAACCACCATCCACAATACAACATACTCAGCGTGTGTGTTCTCATTGCTGGGACACGGGTCTCATCTCTGTGAGTGGGACCACAAAACTCAAAAAACTCAAACTCAAAGCATTTATTTCAAATAAACCAATTACAGGCACTTTTGAATTGTCAAGGGGTCGGTCAGTCAGAAAGATGAAGCTAGTTGCCCATTCCAAAGCGTAGTAGGTACCTATGGAGAAGAACGGGCAAGAAACTCCATGGACACTCTTTTAAATCAAAATATTGTTACAAAAAAGCGGTTACATCATTCATGTTGTAATTATACATGTGAGAACGATGTAGAAAGACGTGCACGTTAAAAGCGTCCGTAATAAAAAGTACACAGCCTGTGGCCCAGCAGTGGGCCTTAATTCACCACGCGCACATTGTGCGGGCTGGAAGATGCAGAGACAGTCTTTAAACCCATCCCTTTTTTACCGTAGTGATAAAAACTCAGCCCTGTCACTGTGTTATGGAGGTCAGATTAGCAGTCGCTCCATGTTAAATACTGGTATTCAGCCGCATCCGGTGAGACTGGAAGCCGACCCCAACACAGTTGGGAAACGGCAAGGCAGATGATGATGTTAATAAAAACGAAGAATATTCCTCTCAAATATTGCCACATCTATTATTTTCCTACTTTACAACTCAACCTACAGTCCGCGATCTAATTTTAACCATTACACAAGCTAACATCCTACGGGTTTGTTTACAAAATAAACTGTATAGTAGTGGAAAATTATCTGTTTTAAACGTTGCAGTGTTAAGGTTACCATAACATCACGAATTCTGCGAAGGAGTTTGCAGAAGTTTAATAAATGTAATAATTCACCCGGATTTTAGCCAGTTGCTCGTTATAGTCCCGTGTAACATGTTCACGTTTGTCCTGTTCCCGCAGACAAACTGTGAAAACGGATTTTAGGGGCCACAGATCACGCGCGCCCCTCTTAGACGTCGCGGGGGGAGCCAAACACCTCACTCCCCCCCAGACCCGACGAGGCCCGCAGTGGCGGGCCGGCACTAGTCGGGGGTTACGGAAGGATCGTACAGTCAAACGGGGTGAATAGGCATGCAGGGGTGAATAGAAACGAAACTTTAAAGGGGATTTTAACCTTGAAATAATTTAGTTTATTGCCAAAAAGGACTCTTAATGTGTTTATTGTAATATAATTAACGATTAAGTGCTCTTGTTGGGGTCAAACTAAATTATTTCAAGGTTAAAATCCCCTTTAAAGTTTCGTTTCTATTCACCCCTGCATGCCTATTCACCCCGTTTGACGGTACGTTCCCGCGACCCCCGGCGTAGGTGTGAGATGGAACACCGGGGTGGTTTTTAGTCAGTAAGAGTCTGACAGACCCCGCCGCCCGCCCCAGGGCGGTGGAAATCCATGAGGATTTTCCACCGCGGAAACACAAAAAAAAAAAAAAAAGCCCAATCCAAAAGGTTGATCTCTATGAAGAAGGACGGGCAGGAAAATCCAAGGGCACTCTTTCAAATCAAGATATTACAAAACCCTGAGTACATTATTCTTGTTGCTTCTACATTTCTACAGTTCTACTATTCACAAGAGCTCTACTGCTACAAGTGACATTATATGTAGAAATATTTTCTTCATAAAGGAGAAAGTGCAAGTAGAGCGACATTGCAAAAGTTGTCACTTTATTATGAAGACACTGTCACTTTTTTAAAATAGAAAGCCAGTCAAAATGATATCGCAAAATATGGCAAGCATATTTGATAATCTGAATCATGATACATATTAGCTTAACTCTAGGACTGAAACGCACATGCGAGGCCTCTGGTATTGCAGATGGCCATGGTGAGACCGAACACTGCAAGCACCACCATCATTTGCAAGGCAGGGGATGTGCAGGGCAGGTCAAGGTAATAGTTTACAGTTGCACCGCACATGGTACAAAACCGCGGGATATAGAAATTTTTGGCCAAATATTGATCCTTACTAATTTTAGTAATTACACGAAAAGGATCCAATCCACACAAAGTCACTTTAGAGATATTGACGTTTGAAGTTTGGAAGATATTTCTTCATTGGTAAGTATTCATTTTAAAATTAATTGAAAGTATGACGTTGTGTGTGGAATAATAAAACTGTTTTATTGTTATTAGTATAGTCAAGCGTAGTATTGTATTTTCTGAGGTATATGGAAATTTATACGGTTGGATGAATTACAGTTTCCATAGCGCACGCTCTAGTCTTTTTAACGTACCATACATGTGTTTCTGAGGTTGAGAACCAACTCACAAGTTACAAAGTTAAGAAGTGATAGACAGTGGTTTTTGCTTGGATCTTTTTTACTGGCCGGTACTATTAATATTTAGCGTCAGTTTGTTGCCTTAACTCATTTTTGACCATGTTGTGGGCTGGATCCTTTTCGTTTAACTACGTCCAATTATAAATGCGTAACAGTGGTGCCGATTCCCTTGTTCACAAACTAAACCAAATTTAAGTTCAGTGCATCTTTTTCTTTCTATTTCATTAAGAAAAGGACAGAAGAAAAATTTTAGTTTAGTCCTGTCAAATTAATCAGCGCCTGACACTACTCCATACAAGTTTAGACGTGATTAAAAAGTTGACTACTAAAATTACATCAAATTACGTCAGGTGCTGACTAATTTGACAGGACTAAACTAAAATTTATCTTCTGTCCTTTTCATAATGAAATAGAAAGAAAAAGATGCACTCAACTTAAATTTTGTTTAGTTTGTGACAAGGGAATCGGCACCATTGTCTGTTACATTTTCACACCTTAAGGACTGAACGGATTTAGATGACATATGGCACACGGATAGGACCATGACCTGGGTTAGTATATACGGCTTTTCATACCGGTAGTACGAAAAGCGAATCTGATATACGAGTGTATGGTAAACCCCCATGTCCCGTTCATGTTCCAAACAAAAACATTGAAAGAAGTGCATTTTAATTACTTTTCACAGTCCTATCACTAGCTGACGCTATTAGATGATACGAACCATTAATTGCACGGCCTTGAACGATACAAGTGACTTTTGATCGGCGAATCGAGTAAATAAACATTGTAATGGTTTTAAACGGTTGTTTATTGACATTCAACAGCGTGTTTGTAATTGTTGTAGGTACTAGTATATGTAGAAAGTACGAGAAGGTTCTTGTGAAGATGAAGAATCAGGCGACTAATTTTATGGAGATGGACCATTGTATTTTGAGTCTGTCACTTCTTTCGAGCGTATTCATAAGCAAAAATGCAAAATACGCACTTGGTCGTGAAGTTGCGGATACCATATAGTATATACTACATGGTGTAAAAAGACCCGTCACATAGCCGTCAAGGCGTCAACTACGAATTCTGTACTTAACTACTTACATCAAACTAAATAACATTACACTAAAATAATTTCTGGGAAACGACTTTAATAAAAATAAAAAAAATAAAAATATTTTATTATCAGGCATCAAGGCCCATAGAGTGTTAGTACTACATTTTACTTAAAAACTATGTTAGTAACATGCAGGAACATTTAAAAGGTTACAATCACAATCATGGGAAGGTTTAACAAGCCTTGTTGCCAACATGTAGCTTGGTAAACCTCCCCATTGTAGGCCCATCCAGCCTCTCCGCAAACATATCTCCCTATCCAGAAGGTTCCCAGGTATGGTTCAGTACAAAAAAAATATTACAATGACGGGGAGCACACGTGACTCTCGGCTTCGTTAAATGTCTTTTTACACCCGTTATACTATACTAGAGACAACATTAAAAATGTCACTAAATATTTAAGTAAGGTAAATGATAAATGATTTTATTTCTGTAAGTAGGTTTGTACAAACACTTTTACACGGCAATCTTATTTTAAAAAGTAGACGAGTTCGGCGTTTCCTATCTGACTACTCTGAGAAGAAAGGCCGAAACAAACTCAGAGGTCACAGTCTCTTTTAAAGTCCAGACATAATCTTGGTCAAATCATGTGAAGACCATGTAGATTGGTGTCTGAAACGGTCTTTTGAGGAAAAACCATACAGATTGAGCGGACCTGTCCAGTCAGTGCACGCATTTGTCAGTAATCGTGCCGCTCAACTCAGAACTTAAGGAGCACAATGATTCGACGAACAATACCAAAGAAGAAAAAAAGAAGGGCAGGAGAATGTTGAAAGTGATGACAACATTCGCTCTCACCTATTTGAGCATGAAGCCAGAAACTACAGAACGCTTCGTGCCAAGATCCTTACATGATCCCGAGATTTTTTTATAATGGAACCCAATACCGTTTAGTCCAACCTGGTGACCTTTCCCGGTACCCCATGTTGAGCAGTCGGACTACTAATGTCTACTAGACCAAGGAAGCAGACAATTCTTAAGTAGACATTTCAATTGACATTGAAGACCTTAGCTAAATTGTCATATACGTTTAACTACCTAATTCTCATACTCAAGTCCCACGGTTGCGTGTGAAAAACATTTAAATGTCTCAGGTCACCGCAAAACCGTTGGAAATAATATAAAAATACTGTTTGGATTGTCAACATCCGGCTAAAACGGTTCATTTTTAAATATGGGTTACGTTAATATAGTGGAATGAAAAAGAATATCAACTGCTTCATTGTTGCGGTTTTAGACGAGACATTCTGAACTGACGAGTCTGCGCTAGATCGTATTGACCGGCAGAATAACATATGCATCAGACTACTTGGTTTTAACAATTTGTTTCTAATAGTAATAATCGTTCGGAGTTCGGACTGTACTGTAGTAAGCGATAGATTTATATTGTCTAGATCAATAGGTTAATCTCACGTAACTAAAGAAGTTTAGTTGCAGTGAACAAAGTTAAATGGACAGCGTCAACAGGCCAACTTTCAGTAGGAGCACTGGTTCTCATCAAAGAGAAAGGCCAACCGCCCTTGGTGTGGCCACTGGGGCGAGTCATCAAGGTCTTCCCTGGCTGCGACGGGACCACACGGGTAGTGGAGCTGAAGACGAAGAGAGGAACGGTGCTGCGGGCTTACAACAACGTCTGCCCACTTCCTCTCACTTGAATGCTTCAACCCGGGGAGGATGTTCGGGCGCCTCCGACCACTCGGCAATCTTCGGCAGCTGTTGCTGCAGTCAAGTTTCCATTAAAACAATGCCTTCAGACTATCGCTGACAAATATGCTCGCGTCAAGTTAGTGTCACGTGAGCGAAATCTCCTACTACGCGCAGTTCAAATAATACAAGAAATACATGACATACGGTTTAGCAGTCAAACTTGAACTTAACTTCAATTGCAGCGCAACTTGATCGCTGCGTCATAAAATCACGGCGTGAATAATTTGCCTACAGACATTCGTTCAAACAAATTTGAAAGTCGAACTGAGTATGATGCCTTAAAGATGTTGTAGGCGTATGGCACTTATCGAACATGACGTACGTATCTAGTTTAACACGGAGAGACGTATATCGTCTGCCATCCTTGAAAAGGGTCGTAGAGGACAGACAACATAGCAAGCTACAAGGACACCAAGAGACACCTTTTTCATCTGAAAATAAACCAGATTGGCATTTTTGCGACCACACGGCACATGTATTATGAAACGGATAGAAAAAACACGAGAAATTCTAGTGTCATGGGACCTCGTTTGAGGAAACAGGAGAGGCGCACTTAAGACACTGTGACCATTTGTAAGCAGGCCTAATCTTTTTGGTATCAAGGTATCCTGAAAAGCTGAAAAGACTTGAAAATATTCTAGTCTGTGATCAAGCCCACTGCCGCATGCCGTTCCTCTTTATTTTTATTTATTTACTAAACCGACATTTTTGAGAAATAAGCGACGAAAAAAAATTTTTTGACCTTTGTTTCACGATTGTTTTATCATGATACTACCGTCAAATGGGGTTACTTTGATACTACGGGGTTACTTTGATAACAACTTTAGGCTTATGAAAAACTTAATTTTATAATAACTACAACGCTATAATACAAAGAAACTATCAGTAGTGCCAAGTACTGATAGTTTATTTTTTAACTGGTGTTGTAGATATTATAAAATTAAGTTTTTCATAAGCCTAAAGTTGTTATCAAAGTAACCCCGTAGTATCAAAGTAACCCCATTTGACCGTATTCTATTTTTATGAAGTATTTTTGAATAAGTCTTTTCTTTGAAAATTTGATAATACACATTTTTTTCTGGCTTGTAATATCGCTCATTTGCAAAAAGAGTGACATAACTAAAAAATCTGCAATTTTGAGTTAAGTATACAGGGTGAACGCAGCAAATTTTATTCTTTTTGCTATTTGATACAAAAACGACATTACACTACAGCCTAAAAATGAGGGAGCTAGAAAGATGTGACTAGAACATGCTTCGTCCTGCTATTTTTACTTTTTTAAATCATCATACCCAAAAATTGCTTTTTTTTAATTATGACAAGCTTTTCGCCAATTAACGATATGTACCAATATGCCTGCCTAACTGTGTGACATAAAAACTGAGCGCTTTACGGTGTCCTACGTTTGGGGAACCTGAAACAACGATGCTTGCCGGCAGAAATAGATTTGGTTGTAGTACTTCCCCGGTGAAGCTTTCATAAAAACTTCTACTACTGCTGCCCTATTCGTCAGCTTGCAGTTTGCGGCTAAAAGCTCTCGACTTTATTTCTATAACCGAAGGTTAAAGTTTGACTAACAAAATCGCAGACGACAACGATTAAGTCAAACTGATTCTACTCGGAAAAATATTATCGATGGACCTGTCAACACATAAGTACCCACTCAATAAAAGGATACATTATGTGGTATGTAATGGTCTCCATTAGCATGTAAATACAATCTATAGGTACATAACACGTAATTATGTACGTGGATGTCACATGTGGCTGATGACGTTAGGCCATTATCATTAGACTTTAGTTAGTCGGAAATGAGTGGTCGCCAGTGCGAATTTACATATTTGCAAAAAGGTAGTGTGCGGTGAAGCTGAAAAAAAATTGTTTTGTCGCCTATTTTGGACGTGATGTAAGGTCAAAATAGGTATTATGGTAGTAATGCCTGTTCTCACTAACATTAGGCGACATCGAAAACATCATTCTCCTGCTCTTATCCTAATTTATTTGCGGTCGGCGCAACATATCTTTTTCTTCCACACTTCTCTGATATGCTCGGTTCCTATAAACAAAAACGAATCGTTTTGCATACCAATGGTAGCAGTTTTGATTGCAACACTGGGCATATAAATAGATTTGTAATCTAATTTTACCTGTGATAGCTACTTCCCTAAGGGAGGGTCTACTATGCAAAGTTATGAGGTATTAGCTTCATTATTGGTAAAGATACAAGAGTCTTAACTTTAACCAATAACGGTCCGTAAATAATTGGAATCCGCCATTAGTCAAATCGCTAGTCACCTGTTTTCTTACCATATCATCATTCACACAGTCCATCGTTTATTTGGTCTTCCCTTACTCTTGTAGCCATCGAAATTCATACTCAAAACATTCCTCATACCTCCGTATCACAACCGATTTCCACACAACTTTTCAGTCACCGGTGCCTCTTTCAGACTTCCTCCTGTGTACTCATTTATTATTCTATCCCTTCGTGTAACACCACACATCCCTCTTATCATTCTCATCTCAGCGGCATGCAATAGCCTTTCATTCATCCCTTTTGTGGCCCAACATTCTGATCCATACAAGACAGCAGGTCTCACCATTGTTTCATATATCTGATATATCTTCCCCCTAAGTTTAAGGTGAATGCGGAGATTGCCGTCGTGACCATCGTCATCTCGGTAGTCACCCCTTCTAACCATATCATCTTCCAGACAGTCCATCCATCGTTTCTTTGGTCTTCTTCTCCTCGCATAGCCATCCACATTTATAATCAAAACCTTCCTGGCGACACATAAATGTATTGCCAAAAGTGTTGGATTTTTTTTAGGTATTACATGTAGGTATCGTCTAGTATACGTGTGTGTCAACGGCCATAATTGACCTACTGTAAGGCATATACCTCTGTAGGCCAATCTTCATTGCGTTGGTGATACAGGCGATATCTGATCATTAGGTACAATTTTCTTCAGCTAAGAGTGTCTCAAAATACCCGATGCGAGATATAGGCTTTCTGTAACAAAAGGCATGCAGAAAGCCAATCCATGCACAGACGGTTCTTGCTATCTGCACCATGCTAATGCTATTATGTTGATGTCGTTTATTTTTCACATATGAAGACCATTTTAACTTTCCTAATTTCCACCGGCTTTGATATTTTTTTCAAGCTGCACGTCACTCAACTATTTTGGACACACAATTTCGACGTTAATCCTACTTACCGAGCTGTATAGATCCCATAATCTGCGAGGACTGTATCTTCTTGTAGGTGATCTCGCCACCCTCGCCGACTCGCCGATGACCGATCTTTCTGTCTGATTTGTGCACCTTACTGATGGCCCCCGAGGGGCCCACGGCCGGCTGTAAAAACAAAAAACATTAGAATTTCTTAAAATATCGATTTTTGGGATTGGCGTTTAAAGCATAGCCGTTTGTGATCATTAGACCAACAAAGCAGAAACTTTTTCATCATCAATTAATTGGCAACACAGTGGGCGGAGAGGCAGAGGGAGTTGCCAGTCGCTATTAAAAAAATGTTCGTGTTGCCTTGAAGATGGTTGTTTCGGCTGTTGGTGTATGTGAGATTTATATTAAATTTGTAAACGCATTTACAAATTCTAAAACTTTGTACTGGAGAAATTAATATCGCGGGGTCAGCATAAAACACTAACAGTAGGAATGGCTTTTATTTTGACAGTTCAACCACATTCATTGCGTTATTTACGTTGTTGAGCAGATACATTTTTCTAACATAATTATGAAGCAATGGATTAGCAATATACTTCAAAATGATTCAGACTGTGATTGATAGTGTGTTACGCAATTAGGGTGTTGGATGTTCGTTGGTCTTTCAAGTCCGTTAAGAGGGCTATCACAATTTTTCATGTATTTGAGTGTTTGAAGAGGCACACACTCAAATACAAGAAAAAAAGGGATATTTATTTAGAACGCTCCCGAGAGAAATAATCAAACTTTCTAAGTAGAGAAGGAGAACATTGATGAAGTAATAAATTTGAGTTGATAATTCCAATTTTGCATAACGAGTTATTTTTTTAAACGGCAATGTTTCTTGACTGTGTCAGTTTTGTGTGTTTTTGTGCCAACTTTTTGTATTGTAGAAAAATTACACTAAACAATTCCTTTTTTAACCCCCGACGGGAAAAGAGGGGTGTTAACACTCTAACGTGTGTATCTGTGTGCCTGTCTGCGGCATCGTAGCTCCCAAACGGATGAACCGATTTTGATGGTGACATGATCGAGAGCATAACGAGCTAAAAAAAAAATCTGTTCAGCCGTTTTTAGAAGTTTAATGACGGGGTAATTTTTAATTTTAAACCTTAACTTTTATTTTGCAGTGACCTTATCTCAATTTAATGGTGGTCTACGCAAACTATTCATTCATCGGTTCTTCGGTCGTTCCCTACTCTTACTTAACATACATAATCAGCTTATAATGTTCCCACTGCTGGGACACAGGCCTCCTCTATGTGAGAGGGAGCTGTACTCTTATAGACATACAAATTAAAATTCATGGCGTCGATATCACGAAAGAGATCTTAAACTTCTACTTAGGTACATCATTTAGAGCAAAGGTCCCCAAACTTATTTGTCTCATAGACCACTTGCCAGGTCTTTCGATTTTGGGCAATGTTGCATTTTTGAAATTTCATCAAATTCAATTTTTATTTTTTATTTAATATTGGTTTGCTCTTGACTCTAGTCTAGGTCAGAGGTGACAGAGACAGAGTCGACGATGGAGTGAGCTTACCCAGAAGAAGCCAGTTCAGTCTCACTTTGAAGAGATTAGGGTTGTATGCGTTCGGAAACACAGACGCAAGTAGAGAGTTCCACTCTTTTGCTGTGCGCATAACAAAAGACATTTGGAAACGTTTAGTGCGAATTGGTGGAATAGCAACAAGGTAAGGCTGGTAACTTGTCTTGCGTCTAGATGACCGATGGAAGAAGAGATGGGATATGTTAATGATATGTTTTGACTGATGTCTAACTGTAGTGAGATGTAGAAGAAAAAAAACAACCTTCGGTCGTCGTAGAACCCTCGGAGTCGATATATACCACTTTAGGTATAATTGATTTAGAGTATTTATTCCGGAAGGTTTGTGTGTATAATTAATTACTCTTTAACTTAAATATAAACATAACATCACGTCTGTATTCTTCGAAAGGACAGGCAGAGGTGTACCTATAGTACACCCACCTTCGCTAGTTATGTATAAGTCTCATGTAATAGGGGGCGAGCCTATTGCCATCAACCGGGCACAAATCCAGAGTCCGGGCCACTATTGAAACATTCCTGATGATAAAACCCAATAACAAGCTAAAAAGCTAGCCTAACCCTTTTTACGGAAAAGTAATTGTTTACGTCTAAATTATTTTTAGTTTGTATACAATTTTTTTCCTAATCTAAGTAAAAGATATTTTGTAAGTACCGACATTTGTATTTTTTTCTCGTTTTTAATTTTAATGTTGGTGTTTAACTGTGGAAACTTGTAAATGGCCTTCAGTTGCATATTGTATACATATTATAGCTGTAAGTTTCCCGAATAAAATAAAATACATAAATAAACACATTGCCTGACCCCGGAATCGAACCCAGGACCTCATGCTAGGCAGTAGCACTGGCGACCACTAGACCTAGGAGGCAGTCCAGTACAGATAACATCAATAATTTAGCACCGACATTTCAATTTTTTTTACATATCGCCACGCCATTGCACCCGTGCGAGGCAGGGGCGGAGCGCTAGTAAATAACAAAATGGCGCCGATACCTATGTAAACATGAAAAAGAGATTATTATTCCACTTTTAAAGAGTCGGTTCTCAGTAAGTCATTATGGTAACTACATAATTACTTGAATCCTTAGAAATACGACTAATTTAGGTAAACATTGCGTAATCATTTTTACAACAATGTTATTCTTGATAAAAAAAGATTTCATCTTATCTCGAACCAAAACTGAAGTATGTGTCATGTTTGTAGTGTTACTGAGTGAAGGGATTTGATTTTAAAACTTGTCTTCCAAGTTTTGTATCGTTAGTCTAGTGGTCGCTACGCGCAAGTACGACGGGCTGACTGAGCGTGGCTCCCTAGTCCCAATTAGGGTGGCCATCCATACTGTTTAAAACAATATTTTTCATATAAAAACTTTTTTTATAAAAAAATACAACTGACTTCCAAAAAACACTACAAAGTAAAAAATTACTTTAATTTTGGAAGTCGACAAATCGCCAGCTGCTGCTGCCTGTGTAATTGCTCTGTGCTCTTTGGAAATGCTGACCAAGGGCCAAGACCGAATAGAGCTAATAGAACTCATAGAATCAACTAGTTCTCTGTCCGAAATGAACTAGTACGGAGCGATCTTTAAAATGACCGATAAAATTTTTGTATTTTTTTTTATAATTTTGTAAAATTTTGAAAAGGTTAATAAAGTTTTAATGGTATAAAAGAAAATATTACATTGAGAGATATTTAAATTTAATGGAATTTAAATATCTAACATTTCGTTTAACGACATACTCGAAGATCTGTGAATTCGTAGTTTTAGCTAACATTGCCTTTATCAGGATTATAGAGTTCTTTATTTAGGAAATTCTCAGTTCCCACTTCCCAGAGTCGTGATTTGTGTAGCGCAGCGACACACCTGCTGAAAATTACGCGACGTAATTTCGGTCTGATGTGATGTAGGGAATTTAAAAGCATTGGAGGCGTACTAGCGTCGAATTTATGTCGCGGAGTTTCCGGCAGGTCTGTCGCTGACGCTAAGAGAGTGGCAAAAAGGCATAAGTGTTTATTGCTTCCTCGTCTTAGGTCCCCTGTAAGAGGGGGCTAGGCTATTGCCATCAAAGGGCACAAATTTCAAAACTCACTTTAGGAGATTTTATGCTATTTATAAAACATATTTCTTCTCCCAGTTTCCTATTCTGCATCTATTTTTAACTTTTTCCTTAAAGTCTGACTCAATGCTTTCCGTGCACTGTGGGTATTTTTTATAAGGAAAACATTGCAGGCTATAAATAGATAGACAGCTGATTCAATGCACGGAGAGTAAATAATAATAAGAGCTATCACACGATAAGCGACCACCATGTCCTAGAACCCGCACCCGCCACTGGGCCCGCGTCGTGGGTAGACCACTCATAGATGCTTCGATTTGTTGACCATTTTGTATGTTGTTAGGTACCTGGTAAGTACTTGTTGTTAAAAGCAACCAAGGAGTTTCTTGCCGGCTCTTCTACATAGAAAACGACTAATTGGAACCGTGCACAGAACGATGTTTCAGAAGTATCCGTGTAGGTTTATGTGAAAGAAAATAACTTGAATTTGAAATTCCTCTTATTGAGAGAGGCCTGTGTCGCAGCATGAGAACGATATTGTCTGGTTATGCTACACGTCTGGCGATGGTGTAACAAAATTGGCACAAAGTAAGGAAGCGTGACAAGTGCGACAACGCTGACCTCGTCTTGGCAGTCTGTGACCTCTCGCTTCCGGTGGCTCAGTCCATGCAAGCAAACTGTTTTGCGGAAACTTCAGTGTGGTTACTGGACTTTCTAAGCTGGGTAGGTGATTAATGATTATATATGTGATTTACAGAATGTACTTATGTAAATCCAGTTTAATGTATATTTTCGTTAAATTATCGTTAGCAATATCTTACTTTTTGAAAATTGAGAAGGATATGGTGCTTGTGTTGAGACATTCATCATGATTTCCGCAGTTTCTAGTACCTTATAGGTTTCAATAGATGATTGGCAGGACAACAGTCTACTTTACGAGTTAAGAATAGCCCAAACTCGGACTTCCGGGTTCATTTTATCGTTTGTGATGCTAAGCTTGATTTAGTTTCGTAAAATATCTAGAGAATTCTCCCGCTTCTGAAATTCGACTTTAACATTAAAAGGGAAAAAGCAAGATCTAGCCATTTTAGGACTAGTATCCGATTGGATAAAACTCAAAACAAACAATTCCTACCATTTCTAATAAATATGTCACAAAATTTTAGACAACCGCGCGCCTCCCAACTTGGCAGCCTGTAGCTCCCCCTACCACCTTTCTTTCACCTACATTCGGTTATTTATAGCCATCCACCCACCATCGTCGCGGTAACCACTTACAAGGATAGAACAGAAGACCGACTTCCAAGAAAATGTGTAAAACAATCGCAACATTAGATAGATAACATATAAAGGTCTACCTGGAGAACTAAAACAGGTGTTTTAGTTCTCCAGGTAGACCTATAGAGGTCTATAGCATAGTAAATATGTACTTTAAAGATCATTACTGGCTGGCTGGGTTGTGGAGGTCAGATAGGCAGTCACTCCATGTAAAATATTGGTATGCTGTTGCATCCAGAGACTGGAATCCGACCCAATATAGTTGAGGGAAGGCTAGGCAAAAGACGACTATCTCGTTGTTGGTGTAGAGAACAAAGAAGCGTAACTGCTGAGCATGTGGTCTTCAATCGGTAAGTAAAACGATTGTTTTGTATTGTAATTACTTTGCATAATATTGTATAGAAGCAAGTTCTTCTAACTTATCAGACAGCTGTGCTGCTGGGGTGTTTGTTGCGCCACTTCCTCCCAGCTAAAGCACTAGGAAGTGGTGAAGGGCTGGCGTTTTGGGGGTCAGTCTTACTCTTATGTAATGTTGACGTCCAAAAAATGGTGATTCTCATCCTAGTTTGAATAAATAAGTTTTGATTTTGATAGCGTAATAGGTTCTTAATGAAAGAACGAGCAAGAAACTACATGATCACTCTTTTAAATCAGATTTTTTTTGTAACAATTTCTAATTAAATAATTTTTCGTGTGAAGTTGGTATCGACCCCAGCTTAGGCCAGTTAGAAGTTATTCTTTCTCCCATCGCTACGTAAACCGAGGAGACGACCGACCTCACCGACTGGCGACTTGCATGTGTCAAAAAAACATCGGCAAATATTGTGCGCAAGTTTGTCACCCCACAAATTTTAAGTGGTATTACTGCCGCTAGCTGTCACATGGCCGCACCGCCTAAATTGGTAAGGTCATCGGTCCCAAACAATGATGAGTTAGACGTAATGAGACTGAGTCATTATATTCTGATACATTTTAATGGTCTTTGTGTTTCTAATCTGGTAGATGGAAATGTTAAATTTTCTCAGATTTTAGTTTGTAGATGAAGCTGCATGCTTCATCTACAAACTAAAATCTGAGAAAATCAGCTTATAATGTTCCCACTGCTGGGACACAGGCTTCCTCTCAGTTAGAGGTTGTGGGCAATTATACACATACGCGGGTCTGGTGGTTGTCACATTTCTTTGAATTCTAGGACACACAGAGGTTTCTCAAGATGAACATTTCCTATTTATTTACACAGAGTAAAGAGCGTGTCTCGGTTCGAACATACGACTACGACCTACAGCTAGTAAGTCTCAGCCGTTTCCACTGGGGCACCACTGCTCCCTCTGATAGAAATGAAGAACCTTCACGAATGACAAATATAAATGATCGCCTTAGGCACCCTGGGCAGTCAGCCTCACTACTAACCTGGTGACTGGCTAATCTTTTTACCAAGACATGAACTTGTTGTCCGGATCTGTAGCGTCTCTGTGACAACCTGTCTCAAGTTTGATGGGCCCGGATACCATTATATATTTACATACCTACTTAAGCCAAACTTGACTGAACGCCTAACAAACATGTTCTATTATCCCTAAAAGGGTTTAAGTTCACATACTAACTTCCACTATTACAAGTAAAAGCTTTTAAGCCATATTCCGCCATAACATGTAGGCATAAATACATCCTCTTTTGCCAAAACCTCATAGCCATATTTCAAGGATGACATAATATCCTGGAAATCCTGCAATGTTGTAGCCAAGTAGGCACTTTATTAGGACGACTGTCTACATCGGTAATAGTCGGTCTGTCCAGACAAATGTAAGGCTGATTACAGACTGGGTCCCGGATTTTGAAATCCAGATCAGATATCACATCAGTATGGCAAATAAGTAAGTACCGTGGTCAACATTGCATATGGATATCTGGAATTCCAGGCTCGGGCCTATTTAATAAAACCAACAATCGACAATCCTATTATTTGACTTAAAAAAGGAGGAGGTTATCAATTCAGAAGTTTTTTTTTTGTTTACAGAGACGAAATTGCAAAATTCTTTTTTTGCTCGGAGGTTTGTTTCCGAAATGGTCCCATTTAAATTTCATATAGATCTGATGAGGAGTTTCGGAGACAGACAACGGAACTCTTCAAAAAATGACAGCAAATCAACAACGATTGCTGCTGTCGCATAAATATGCATTGTTTACGCAATCAGACAACATAACATCACGCCTGTACACTCGAAAGGGTTACGCAGATGTATTCACTATATCAGGGTACATCCAAATTTTCTATCTAAGTTATTAGCGTATTTTTTCGCGACTGGAAACTAGTTGTAGCACATAGTATTCAAGCTAGATTTAAACAAAATTACATAGCAAGTAGTGGTATACGAATTTTCGTGGGGTAGATACCGCAACTAAGTCGGTGACAAAAAACAAAAATTTAAAACCAAAGACACCGACTTTCGAAATTAGTTATTTTTCACTTTGTTTCGTTTTTTCGGAAGTCGGTTGTTTCTTTTTTAATAAAAAAAGTTTATAAACAAGTTTCTTTCATAGTTTTAGTGCTATAATAAACAGCGAAAATGTGTCAATGTTGAAAACAATGTACGTTCCTCGTTTCCCACAGTAGAAATCATACCTAAACTTTAATCCCCTGCAAAATCCTTTTTGTTATTTTATCAGCCTATTCTGTCCCACAGACGGGCAAAAGCTTCTATCTCAAGTCCTAGGAACCTTTTTACCGCGCCACCTCGAACCATCATAGCTTAATTCCTTTTGGAGATAAATTTAACAAAAACGAGCGAGCCTTGCAGTAGTCGCATATGATGTGTAACATCTGACATCTCACCTCGGTAATAAGCAAAACATTAACATTATATTCTAAAATAATGATTCAGGAATTATTTGACATTATTATTTGAGGTTAAGCGCACAGCTGACGCGTTCACTTTCTCTGTTTCCCTTTCTTGTCACACACACGCAACTGTTGGCTGACAGTATCAACCTCTCGGAAAATGGGTATGGTACCATCTAACAGCCAACTCTACCACCGCGCGCGTTCATTGGTCAAATCAAATAGCGCGCGCTTCCCCGGCTTCCTGTTACACACTTCCGTCGCATTTCACGAAATCACTCCCACAGATTGCAGGAAAGCGAGAGGAAAGATATTACACATCAAAAAATCTTACTAAGCGCTCACCTTCGTTATAAAAAAAAACTCTTGTGCTTCTAGAGAGTGCAGAATGTCTGAATTTAAGTTTTTTTTTAAGTAGATAGGTTCAGGAATTATCGCAGATGCGTTACCATTCAGAAACAACATCTCTTATTCAGCCTATAATGTTCCCACTGCTGGGACACAGCCCACCGCTCTGTGAGAGGCAGTGGGCCGTAATCCACCACGAGGGCCCAATGCGGGTTGGTAGATGTCACATGTTTTTCGAATTTTCGGTTCTAAGACATTCCGGTTTCCTCACGATGTTTTCCTTCACCGTTTTGAGAGCAGTGGTGATGGAAATAATTTACACAAAGTAAAGCACCTGTCTGGGCTCGAACGTACGACCTACAACTCGTAGGTCGCGGCTGGCCACCACTGGGCCACCACTGCTCTCCAACAGAATCAACATGATTATCTATTTACACCGGCACCCATATCCTTCAAACCTGAATACAGCAAATCTGTATGGCGACAGGAATAGGTATGTTGTTAGTACTTCTAAAATTAAACTAAAATCTAGCTCTACTAAAATCTTCGATCAACAATACCGACTAGGTATCCGGTCGGCGCAAGAAATACGTCTCGGTAAATAACAGCGCACTTGAGACGTGAGCTCTTATTTTGTTCAGTTCGCTTGAAACACAGCCAATGTAAACACGACTTTATTTCTAGATGCCATGGTTGTAATTAGGTTGAACTTATGTTTTAAAAAATTTTCACGCGGACAGCATTTAGCTTTGATTTTGTACTAGACCCGTTATCTAGTTGGTATTGTTGATCGAAGACTAAAATAAATTACTTTATACCATCTGCTACGATACAGCGTGGTTCCGTACGCTTTTTGGTTGACTCAGAAATCACAATGGATTGTAAGGTCGGTTCCCACAGTGTATGAAGGACTCACACGCCATTGTGTGAAGAATGTTGCTTTAAAATCCTTGTCTTGTAAGCTTTTGTTAATGTTTAAGCGATTTCCTTTCAACATTTTAAACCACCAGCGTAATTCCACTCGAAATGATACCTATTACTACCTCGTTGATCTTGAGGTCTCAAGCGTTTCGAACCCGGGATCCTGGGTTCAATACCCAGGTCGGGCAGCGTTATTGGGATCTTCCATCAGGAATTTCTCAGTAGCAGACCGGAGTCTAGATTTGTGACCGGTAGATGGCAACACGCTCGCAATATTAACTGGCGAAATGCGGGTGTACTATGACTATGCACACCTGTGCCTAACCCTTTGCGGATTACAGGCCAAATGTGATGTAATGTTTATGATATTTATTGCAAATCCAGAAGATACTGATTATGACCATACTTTTTGACAGGTTCTTTCACCATTGCTGGAATAGGTACCGTCAAACGGGGTGAATAGGGATGCATGCAGGGTTGAATAGAGACGAAACTTTAAAAGGGATTTTAACCTTGAAATAATATAGTTTGATGCCAACAAGGGCACTTAATCGTTAATTATATTACAGTATACACACTATATTATTTCAAGGTTAAAATCCCTTTTAAAGTTTCGTCTCTATTCACGCCTGCATCCCTATTCACCCCGTGTGACCGTTACTAATGTAGATATTCCTATACACAAAATTATTTTATCTTTTTCGTGAAAAGTGCGCTAATGGACCTGCGAGGCGAGCACGGCCTCTGTGATTTGCTTGAGTCACGCATTTTATCACGGTTTTTGCTCCCAAACTGTGATAAAAATGTGTGACTCCAGCCTATCACAGTAGGCCGTGCTCGCCCCGCTTGATTTATACTACAACAATCAGGAATGCGATGGGTCACGACTGCGGTCGCATCGTTAGCATGTGGCGATCTGTCGTTTCTATCTCACTGCCTAAGGACATCGACGGAAATATGCGTGATTATCGTGTGATTGTATGGGCTTTAGGTTATCGATACTCATCGAGTAAATGCCTCCAAGGGTGTCATAATATGTGCGCTTAACTAGGTGGCTGGTAACCTTATTCCGAGTGTTACGCAAATTAGGGTGCTGTTTTGACAACGACCGACAAATTTGTTTTGACTTCGTCTGCGCACAGCCATAAAACCATGAAGAAATATACACGCGGTAGCAATGAGATCGACTCTTTATTCAGCGCCTGGCCGTATGCCAGCTTTGTATTTCTTTTTCCCCATAGACAATATTTATAAAGACTGAATACTGATTGCGTAGGCTATGTAGATGCCTTGATCTGTCTGATTATACTATAGATATCGATGTTTAGAACAATAAAATAATGCGACAAACGTAATCTAATGCCTATATTCCCACAAGGAGTAAGCAGAGGTGTTTGTACACTTACATTAAGCCAGTTTTTTTTAAATTAGAGGACTAGTTTTAGTTACTATTTCCATTTAACGCTGTTTTTTGTGAAAAACGTCTTTACATAAAAGGTAGACGCAAGAGTGATCTTATTTATTGTTCTATTTTCCTAAGGCAACCCTAAAAATGTCTTTATAATTAAGCTTTTCACACGGTAGAAGTGAACACTTTCGACTGGAGCCGAGTATACGCAAAACAATGCCGAGTACCTATACCCGATTCAGCGTCACCGACCCGAGCGTGATGGTGATGACCGACTGTTTCGTGCACTGTTCAGACAGAGCGCAAAGTGCGCCTAAAGTAGATTTGACTTCAAAGACCACTCAAATTATTTTTGCCATAGGCAATAATGACATATACAGTTATGAAGAGAAAGCAGGTGCACCAACATAGTAGTACAAACTGGTAATTTATCACAATCATTGGGCACCTCCATATTAGTAGGGCAATACCAAAGAAACGATGGATGGACTGTGTGTAAGATGATATGGCTAGAAAGGGTGTAACTACCGAGATGACGACAAATCTTTATACATATATATTGATTGTAATAAACCTGTTTGTGCCCGACAATTATTATGTGTTGCGAAGGCGACAGCCACGTCCATTGCCGGTACCCAGTAGTAGGACCAATCTACAGAGTAGAGCCCCTATAATATAACGCGTACCTTGCGTGTACTTAATGACGTAGCAGACAGCATAGATCTTTTTACTTGTTCTCCGAGTGAGTTCACAAAAACCACGATGTAGGTACATAATATGTTATGGTAAATAATGAAACTGTAATTATGGCCACACTATTGAATTAGGAGATTCCTGTAATGATAGTGATTATGAGTTAATAGGTAAGTTGAGCTCCTTAAGTTCTGAGTCGAGCTGCACGGTTACTGACAAATGCGTGCACTGTCTGGACAGGTCCACTCAATCTGTGTGGTTCTTTTCTCAAAAGTCCATTTCAGACACCAATCTGCATGGTCCTCAATGATTATGTCCGGATTTTATATACATATACTATGACAAGAGTATTTACTTTGTAAAGTATTATGCTATTATTTTAACTATTGTGAATAATAATAATAATAATAATAACATGAGACAACATCCACACAAGGTCTTCAGGTCCCGAACTAGGCAGAGCCTGTACTACGGTAACCTGATGACTGATATACATACTTATATACATATACACACCGAATGTGAGAACTGTGTTGGTCATTGCTTTTTTTGTATTTTTACTCTTAGTGTAATCATGATCTGGCAGTTTGAGTAACTTGTGCGGCCTACTCAAATGTCCTTTCTTTGGTATTGTTCGTCGAATCGTTGAGCTCCTTAAGTTCTGAGTTGAGCTGCACGATTGCTGACAATTGCGTGCACTGACTGGACAGGTCCACTCAATCTGTGTGGTTCTTTCCTCAAAAGACCATTTCAGACACCGATCTACATAGCCTTCACATGATCTGACCAAGATTTTGTCTGGACTTTAAAAGAGACTGTGACCTCTGAGTTTGTTTCGGCCTTTCTTCTCAGAGTAGTCAGATAAGAAACGCCGACCTCATCTAGTTTAAAAAAAAAATATGATTGACGTGTAAAAGTGTTTGTAAAAACCTACTTACAGAAATAAAATCATTTATCATTTATAATAAATAAATATTCTTCTGTGCGTGAGTATGTGACTGAACCCCTAAACGGCTGGACCGATTTTGATGGAAATTACTTGTGTGTGTTCAAGTGGATTCGAGAATGGTTTAGATTCACAATTAGACCCAGTGGGAGGCGCTGCGTTCGGACAGGACAACGTCTGTCGGGACCGCTCGTAGAGAAGTACTTATGGAAGAAAAAGACATGATGCTCAAAACGCAAATAAATTAGGATAAGGACAGGAGAATGATGATGAATCATTGAGCACCTCTGCCGTACCCTTCAAGGAATAGGCGTGACGTTATGTCTGTTGTTATATCTAGTCCAAATTTTTCCCACGGGACTGATAAAGAACTGTCTTATCAATAAGGGTCATCGGACTGTGATAACACTGTTGACACATTCCATTGATGATTAGTTTTTAAGGGATTATCAAACACTAATTGATTAATTTACAAGAAGGCGTGTAGGCGTTGTGCTAGCGTCGCGTAGGCGTGAAAGGTATATATATCGTATATATATAAAAAACAATGCCACTTTTCGTTGTAATTTTATAACTCATGAACGGATGGACCGATTTTGCTAATTCTTTTTTAGAATATTCCTTGAAGTACGAGGATGGTACCTACATAAGGAGAGGAAAATTAAAAAAAAAAATGTTAGGCGATAAGAAGTTCGCGGGGTCAGCTAGTATCGTATAAAATCACCACATTACGCCAGTCGTGTTTAAATCTCTTTTAATAGGGGTCACAGGGGATTCATGTCATACAAAGTGGCGCGTACCTTATCACATTAAATTAAACCACGTATACTACATGGTATACTTAAGGGGCTGACAACAGCTACAGCGCGGTCACTGTCGGACTGCATAGAAAAGAAAGAGAAGCGCGATGACCCAAAACTGGTAATTTGTTGCAAAATATGAAGCAATTCTCTATTTACAAAAAATCTACTGATTGGACTCAAAAATGAAAACACTATCACGTTAATATGTTGCTTGAAGAACAATCTGAAAAAAAACCAGAATGATTGCATGTATATTAGTATGGTTTTTAATCGTTATAAGAAATTTTAAGAGGTATCTTCGTGACTTTTTTTTAGCGTAACAAATTAGTTGTATTATCATATATTTTTCTGATTTTGTTTACTGCGGTGGATGGCATTATACAACTTGCGTTTAGGTCATGTAGTCCCCTTATGGCGGTATACAAAATTTGAATGAAATCCATTCACAAAAAAAAAATCTGCTGTGCTGTGCCTTACATTTTGTTACACGTAGCTCGACAAAATAATATGGAACAGCACATTTTTTTATTGAATGGATTTCATTAAAATTTTGTATACCGTCTAAGTATACCGTGTAGTATACGTGGTATAATTTAATGTGATAAGGCACGCGCCACTTTGTATAAATAAAAAAACAATTGCCAAAAATGTTTGTGCACTATTTGGCTGATACATTTTTGTTGTGTTTGTAAGGACAAGGACAAGGTATGTATGTTTTTTTTTTTTTTTTGAAAATCCACCAGAAACGTCGGAAATTTGGACGCTATTTTTGTATGAAATTCACCCCGGGCGACGCCGGGTACAAACAGCTTTTATAACAATACATAATATAACTTTCATGTATTTTATTGTGTGTACATAAATAATAAAATAATAAATAAACTTTCTGCATAGGTTTTAGGTAGTTTTATTTTAACGTTAGATACCGATTTTAACGTTGGAAGTTCATATGCAAATAGTCTTTTTATTATTACATATTTAATCTCATTTAAAACTAATAATTACTCACGTCCAGGTAGATAACAAAATGTTAGCACTACATTAAGTAACAATCGTGAAACCGTAATAGTATACAAACTAGAATCTACATTGATCCTAATTAAAGAGCAACAATGTGATTTACTTTTTTTCAATCGTGACAACATCATTCTTATCTTGAAGGTGTAGACAGATGAATTTTACACCTACATTTAGACAGTTCATTTAATGTTATAAGTCCCCATGTAAGTAGCATTGCCAACTTTTGTATATGAAATACAGTATTTTCGAAGCCATTGTCTGTATAAATATAGCCGACACCGAAAAAAATAAAGTAGATAAGTATACTTATGTACAAAAAAAATTACATACTTTGTTACTTTGAGCCTTTATTATCAGGTTTATTTTTAATGTCTCATAACTATTATTAAACTCTAAAAATAAATTACGGTTACGAAATGCCTTTTTTTTTAACGAAAAAGTTCAAAACCTTTTTCGATATTAATACTGGCCCACACACTGGTTCTACATTTATACATGTAATTTTTATTATGTACATAATAGAGAGTATTCTATTCTATTGCTTATGTATATCTCGCCACTTTGTATACATCACTGAAAATAATTATGCGCTTAGAAAAACCTGTAGCTGGTACAGAAAAAAACAAATGATACTATTTTGAAAAAATAAGAAAAGTCAGAATCACTAAGCAATATTTGGTGCCATTTTTCAGCAGTAGATTTACAGCACATTTTTGGTTAGAAAAAGCAGAATTTTATTAAACTGATTTATTTCTGAATAGGTACAAATTTCAAAAACAGATTACGGCTGCGCTTTGTTTTACACTTATTTTAATAAAATAATGTTATTTAAATGTTCATAGAAAATATACTAGTTAAAAATTTAGAACGCGAAAAAATTTAGAACTCGTCAAAATGTAGGGACCAGCAGATTTTTTTTTCGCGATTTCATATTTGGTCCTGTAGTAAAAGTTGTTCATAATGGTGAGTACAATGACCCATTAAGAGGTTGATGGTGTTTTACCAATAACCCTGTATAGTAGGGTTGGCAAACCTACATGTAAGTAATAGGGGGCAAGCCTATTGCCATCAACCAGGTACAAATCGAGACATCAGGCTGCTATCACAGTCTATACATCATACAGTCGTCCGACGAAGACGTCTAGACAGGGCAATCGTGCGGAGTGTGAGGAGCGAGACGCGGGAGGCGCGAGCCCGAACTGCATACTGCCACCGTGTTAGTAGTTCGGGACACAACTCTCAGGGTTGACGATTTCGACTTTTGATAAAATTATTTATTAGGATGAGGATTTTTTAAATGATTAAGTTCAAGAAAAGAAATTTCAAATCCAGTAAATCTAAAAACCGAAAATATTTGTCCGGCGCCCATATATAAAGATGTACAGTTACAGTTCCATAGATGAGCGACTGATACACAAAAAGACGATATTTTGGTCATTTTTAATTATTGATTATAACAATAATGTTGATGACGATGTTGATCACAAATAAATAAATTAATATTGTTTACTTGAGACAACCCTAGCTGTCGCGACAATACCTAGACGTTGTCGGCATTTACCACGAGATCAAAGGCGTTGTCCTACTGTATCTTTTTATTTATACTGTGCTGCTATTGAGATATTTGCCTGTAGCCTGCAGTTTCTTTAGCTTCCCAGGGAAACTAATAACTAATTAGTGTCCGACCGAAGCTTCGGCTTCGGCTTCGGCATCGGCCACCTTCGGCCAAAAAATCCATATTCGGCGAAACCTTCGGCTTCGGCCCAAAACCTGGCCGAAGCCGAAGGTTTCACCGAAGGTCCGAGCAACCGTCGAGATTGAACTGTTACGAAAGACTGAGTGAGAGAGCGACGGATCGGTCGTGTTTGCAGAGGCCGCGGGGATTCACTGTCAAAATATATCACATTGCATGTGCGTCATTTTGATGATTACTATGTGATTTTTATTGTAATCAATGTAGCTTTACTTAAAAAGTTCTTGAGAGAGTTAAAGGTTAAGTACAAATATGCTTAGTAGAATTAATATTATATTATTCTTATAACTTGTTGTTTGCAAAACAGTCATTACCGCATTAGTTATACATATTGTTATTGTTACATTTATTTTGAATTTTCTAATATTTTCTAAACTGTGCATTTAATTGACCAACATTTAATTATTTATTAAGAAGTTAGTGATTCTTTATTTTATTTATTAGTCTAGTTTCGGTCTAGTCGAGTAAAACAGAGACTGATTGATTGGTCTAATTGTAATTTGTGAATTACTTAATAAAGAAATGATTATTTTTTACAAATAAATCACAAACTTTTATAACCATCTCTAAATCAACTTCTTTAGGAGACAGTCAATATAAACCTTCAATATTGAAGTTTTGAAATAATTTTAATATTAATTGTAGCTTGTAGACACTGGTGCCGATTCTCTTGTCACAAAATTCTCTAAACTAGACTAAAAATCACCAAAATTTAGTTTATTCCTGTCAAACGACGATTTCCCATTCTGAAATTGGCTAAAGTGACACAACTTAACTATATTTTAGTTTGACAGCACTAAGATGGCACTGAGATTATAATTTAGTGAAAATGGCAATTTTGCTATTCTGAATTTTACGTTTTTCACCTAAAATTTTGATTGTCTTAACTAAATCTGACTATTTTTAATCGCGATTAAAAAGGTGTGGAATAAAATTAGTTGTCATGAACTAAAATTCACACCAACACCTCGACTTCAGATGCAAAAACGGTACTGTATCTTTTTTTCTTTTCTTTTGCTTATATCTCGAAAACGGTGTGTCGTATCGCAAAAATAATGAAAATTTCGACCCCCTTTGCAACCCGTAAACCTATAAAACTCAACGTGTTGGTAATATTTTTTTATATTTTCCATACAAAAAGTAAAAAATTCCATACAAAACAAGTCGAGGCCGCACATAATGCGCGACGGCTCTAAAAAAAGATCACGTGGTACGGCAAACAAGTACCACGTGGAGTCGCAATAATTGTCAAATTTGATTTTAGATGTGTCAAAATTATTTTTAAATTTAGAGATTATATTTTGCAGAATAGCGTTAAGATTCTCATAGCCAAAAGTAAGGAATTTTAGTGATAGTTTAGTTAGTTTAGTTCGGTGTACAACAGAATCGGCACCAATATTGAACAAATTTAATTACTGAGAGATTATAAACCTTCGGCTTCGGCTTCGGCTTCTGCCGAAGGTTGTGGCAATTGCCGATTAATCGGCTTCGGCTTCGGCTTCGGCCAAAAATAGACCTTCGGTCGGACACTATAACTAATACATGTGTTAGATAAAAAGTATCCTAGGTAACATAACACTACACTTGTAATCCCAGAGGTAGGTGCAGAAGTCTACCAAATTTTTGCTATAGTATAGTTAAAATCTCGCTGCAGACTTGGTCATAAATCATAATCGGAGTAGGGATGTGCGCTAGTTGCGCGCGTTCAAGGCCATTATCGATAACAGAATCATTAAGGTTATCACGTAAACATACTGCATTCATTAAGTATGCAGTTATATATACGTTCTTTTGTTTATATATTTAATATGCTTTGTAGTAAATTTGGTAATAAAAATAAAAATAAATGTGTATTTATTTCTATCACCCATTTATAAATATATATTATAAAACTATCGATATCACTCATCGACTGCAGTAATACACAGGACTACGTGTGGGCGTGGCCTGCCCATAAGGCCCGTGAGTGGGAAAGAGAGCGAAACACTCGAATGATTTATGAATGACCGAGTCTGCAGCGAGATTTTAACTATACTATAGTTATATTTAAACCCCATGTAATAGGGGGCGAGCCTATTGCCAACAACCGGGCACCAATCCAGACTCCAAGCTGCTACTGAGAAATTCCTGATGGAAAAATCCAATTACACTTTGCCCAACCTGTTTTTTTTTTTTTAATAACGTTGCCCCACACTAGGAATTTCTCCTGTATTGTGGGTGCGTTTACAAACATTTAAAGTCACATACACAAACAGCCAGACCCGGAACAATTACTTGTAGGTCATACAAATATTTGTTCCGTGCGGGTATCGAACCCGCGACACGCAGCGCAGCAGTCAATCGCTTATCCACTGCGCCAACCGTGCACCCACAACCTCATGCTCAGCAGTAGCACTTGTGACCTATTGACCAATGAGGCAGTATGTATCCAGAATTAGGTCAAATGCATACAAATCTGTTAACTGTTAAAGTGTGATTAAGTAGGTAACAAACATCAAACAAACTTTGACATTTATAATATTAATAGGAATATTAATTGGTCGGCTGATACAAAAAGAAGAAAGTTTCACCTCAAACGTCTGCCATTTTGAATGGATAGGTAATTATTTCTTTATTTTTAACTGCAGGATAATGATTAATATTGATTAATGAGTTTTCCTCCCTTCCACTTAACAATAAAAACATGCATTTGGTGATGTTAAAAATTTTATTAGTTTGTTTGCTCATTTCGGCCATTAGTTTTAATTTTAAGTACCTAAGTATAAATAATAAAGTAGGTAAAGGAAGTTGCATCTCAGTAGGTAAACTAAATATATTAAATAATTTTAATGGTTACTAAATGACACTATGTAATAATCTTAAGGAAATTAATTACATAATGATAGAGTTTAATGGGTTTCCGTGAGAGTTCAAGTAAATTTGACATATATTTGCTATTTTCTGATTTTAATGATTAATATCTTTTATAAGAGGAAACTTTTTGAGTATTAACTGGTGTTTTGACAACCTAATTAATAATTCAAGTCCATTCCAACAAACAGTAATTTACTCAAAAAGAATAGCAATAAGGTAGAATAGCTAGAAGCAGGTAGTTTACGTTAAAGTACTGACAAAAAAGGAGAATATGCCAAAAAAGAGAATCAGACTGAAAAAATTACTACTTTTTGTTAGCATTCAAAGTAAGCTCTATTGTTGATTACAATGGTTTAAAGTACTGGTTGCATTTTTTTTTTTTGCTTTTTAAATTCTTGAATTTAGAAGGAAGATTGTTCTTTTTTTTGTAACAGAGGCTGCAGCTAAGTACCAATCATAATCTTGGACATGGATATTGCTGATATTTTTATGACTGCCTTAAATAATTTTTATAGTATCCAAATAACTAAATTTGTGGCTGTTGGGTAGAATTTAGTAACAAGGAGATTGTTGCTAAAATGATTTCGAAAGTCCAGTACATGGGAGAAAGGGCCTGAATAAATATCCAAATAATAGGCCTTGAATATATAAACAATTCACTAAAAACATTTGTGTTTGTAAAGATTAAATTAAATCTGGCAATGATGTAACACACCATTTCTTTATTACATTACAATCAAAAACAATGTTGTACAAAAATAGACCAAAAAATACTTGACATATTTTGATTTACCATAGTATTGTTCTAGAAAAATTTCGATAGTTTTTGTATTTTTTTAGCTACAGATAAGCGTAAATGTATAAACTGTGTATGCATGTGTTACGAAGATTATATTGTACGCACAATTCTGTTACTTAGCAGTTTCTCATCGCGTAATTGTTAATGAATCTTGAATGCTAATTACACACAATTCATTTACCCAATCTCTACAACACTTTCCCCGCAATATTTCCAACTTTTCACGCAGTTATGAATGAAATAGTCAAAATAATAACAAATAAAACGATCACTTACATCGTACGGTACATTTTTCTCAGCGATTGAACTCTTGTCTCGATCTGAAAAGAAGAAAAATGGGCCGATGAGTATTGTGAAAATCGTCCCAGTTGACAACGTTATTATCTTGTTACAATGGGATTACAACAATGGAATGCGTTGTAGTATTATTAGATTTAGCAATGCACTACCATCTTCGTCTGCGCCCGAAGGTCCAGTCGCGGTATCAGGCTTTTTTGAAGCCGAAGTGTCCATCACTTCGATATGATCAGTATCTCCTGAAGCCATTTTTATTTTTCTGTTACATTCCCTATTTTTAAGTCTCTCGGTTGTATATTTGCACAATATTAATTCGCATGGCGCACATCACACTTGCATCGCTTACACAATGATTCACTATAATTTAATTAGAAGAAATCAATTAGTTTACGCGAAAATGCTCGCCCGAAGCATCCGTCTGACACGACCACTCATAGTAACTGGGTTGCCAATTAAAATATTAATGTTTTTCCGTATAGACAATAGAGCTAAGTGGGTGGATGGTACTGTTATCGGCACACTATTGGGGATATTGTTTGTGTTTTCAAATGTTTTGTATTGAACAAAATATTTACCGTCGTCTGAACCGTAGGAAACAAATCCATTAACAAAAACAATATTGAACCAAATATTTACAGAGGAGAAAATCCTTCGAGAGTGCTGCAATGCTAAGCATAGATATTCTGCGAGGCACCACATATTTAATTAAGGTACCAGTCAAATTAAGATAAACAAAATGGTAGTCTTATATTTAAAAACAATTGCGGTTTTTACTATTACAGAAATGTTTTTGTTCAATTAATAAAATAATTTTGAAGACTCCCTAGAATAGACTCCCTTGACTTTTACATGCTTTCTATTTTATTCAATCTACGTGTACCTATTCCACTCACAGAACATATACATCATGAATTCCACTCCTTATCCTATTCATGTCATATTTATAATATTTCTATCTTTCCCTGTATTACTTATAATTGTTCAACATATTTAATTCTTTATACATTTTATCCTATCCATGTTAGAATATTCTTTCGTTTTATGATCAACTCATTTTTGACCAACTTTATTTGCTAACCACCTGCTACAGCAATAAACCATATTCTATTCTATATCTATTCTAAGCTACGTCACGACTATACTATACTATATTGTAGTCTGTGGTCACGACTAGCAAAGACCGCAGGCGAGTGCGCATTTGAAAAATATAACGCATTTGAGATCGTGCACTGTTCAAAATCAGAGGGTTACAGAACAAAGTGCAGATTGTACCTAAGTTGTTCCAAGTGCACGTACTATAAACGAATAATAATTATTATAATAAGGATATGTATATATACCTGTGTATCTATTTTAGTGTATTGTATTTGCACCAACGATAACCCCATTTTATGTCCAGGCAAATCATCGTCCACTCCAAGGTTGCCTGGAAGAGATCGCTGAAAGCGATAAGGCTGCCCATTGTATATTATGTAGTATTCGATTTATTTTTTGTTATGTATCTTTTGGTGTATGTACAATATTAGAATATATAAATAATAAAAAAAACACACACATGGTCATTCGCAAGTATCTTTAGCATTTTCTAAAGAAGACCATTATTTTTTTGCGTTTGCTGTCGCGGGATTGGAGACAGATGTGGCTATATCATACACAAGCATGATGAAAAATAAGTTTTCTGGCATCAACAGAATATCATCGCAATTAGGTGGTATGGTAGATTTACGAATATTTTTGCATGGTAACTCTGACAAACGCCATGTTTATTTCTTTACCGTCAATTCGTTGCCGCGGTAAGAATTTTTTTATAGGTTATTACTTATCTTGGCGTCTGTAAGATTATGTGAAATAATTACAGATTATTAATTACAAATGCGTTGATAAACAAGTAAAAATTACCGGTGCATTAACGTTTCGGTTTCAGTTTCTGTGAAAAGGCAGTGAGCAGTTGGAAATTTCAAGAATACATTAGGTATTGCAGCGGCGTTCGTTGAAAATGGGCAAAAAAGTAAAGGAATATAAAGCTGGCGACTTCATCTTCGCCAAAGTAAAAGGATATCCAGCATGGCCGGCCAGGGTGAGTGTGAAATATAAGTGATTCTGTTGCCATTGTGTGTTAAAATGAAAAAGCTGTACCCTTTTGTGTTCTAATTGGGTGTAAGCGCGGGAAGACATGTTGTATCGCGGTCCCGACGCCTTCGCACTGCCCCAAGGTCTCAAAAAGCAAATAAAGACTATATTATCCACTTAATTTACATTTTTGATATTGACACAGCAACAGATTACTAATTTACTGATAACATTGTTTTAATAACATTGTTTAAGTAATTTTAACGACTCCTTTCATATTATTTAGCAAATTTTGCGTTCAAATCATATTCCCCGTGCCAACTTATCAGAGTTATTCATGAATTGTAACAAAAAACAATTTTAATTATAAATTAATTGTCACCATTGTGTAGGTGAATGACACTTGTAAAAAACATAGAACCAAACCAATTTACTCATATTCTTTCCAAGGATTCAATCTAGATAAATAATCCAAGCATGTTAGGTATTGTAATTCCTCTTAGCTTTATTTTGTTGTAGTTTTAATAATGATTAAAACAATATTGACATTAACAAACATTTGATGATAAATGATAACCCATAACTGTCATTTATGCTGGATCCTGTTTGCATTAGGCCAAATAGATGATGTGATTTCTGAGATTTTTTATTTTAGATGGCAAGCAAGATAATCACCTAGTTATATTCAGAAAAAACTACAGCCACATCTAATTAGATTAATCTTTTATACAAATATTCATTGTGATATTGTTAGAGACAAGTATTAATTTAATTGTAGGTAAATCAATTTTATATTATGTGACTTTTTTTTATTATGTGACTTATGTGTTTGAGCCGTTTGGGCTCACTAGGGCCTGAGGTCTGAGTGCCCACTTAGTTTTTCGAGACATTGCCAAGCGGTTGGTTTAATCTTCATCTGACCAGAGAGCTGGCCTATGATGATGATGATGGGGACTCCCTTTTCCGCACTTAGACTCTCATTTGGTCCGTTGTGCGTGGGGTAGCTGGGAGAGCTGGCCTATTTTTTGGCCAAAGAATCGGCATTGCCATACAATGTGGCAATGCTATAATGTTTTATATTATATATGTATAATAACATACATTCATTTATTAAAACCTTTATGTTATGAGGAAGCACAAAACTAAATGCAGAATGTATAAAAAAAAAAATTACATATACTATCATTCCTGTATACCTTACAGGAGTAGGCAGTGGTGTATAAATTCACCTACAAACACACAAAGTGTTATGTATTAATATATTTTCTTTTCATAGGTAGGACTTGTTAATAAAAACATCAATGTTTAGAGGCACACTAAATGCTCCCAGACATAGCAATGAAACTTATATTGTCTTGTTGAGTGTCCTTCAACCGATCAACAAAGATATTAAATAATTTGTACCCATTCATTTTTAGTTTCAATTAAAACTTAATTGTTTACTTTCAGGTGCAAAAGCCGAATGGGAAGAAGTATTTTGTATATTTCTATGGCACGGGAGAAACGTAAGTATACAATAATTTTGTTGATGCTTTACTGAAATAAAAATGTTAAGACACATTTGCATCATTTATATTAATATATTAAGTTAGCAACTGAACACAATTTCTTTTCAGTTGTGTCAATTATTTTTAAGGTTATCTATCAATATACCCATTAAATTAAAAATGTCTTTATTTTTTCAAATTACTTGAAAGTGCAAGAGATTTAAAATTTTGCAGGCTATGTTGCAGGAATTACTTTCATATTTTTTTTATATGTATAGTTTTATTTACTTTTGACATGTTAAGCCAAATAAGTATGTAGTGTTTCTCCTTATCAAAATGATTAAATTGAAAACCTACAATTTATCAATCAAAATATCTTATCACAGTCAAATCCCGATTTCAATGGAAGTTCCATTGAAACATGCATTTTTGTAAATTATTTCCATTTAAAACTGTTCTTACAAAATATTTTGTTAAAACATAGCATACATTCCCACTGTTGGGACTCTGGCTTCCTCTCTGTGCGAAGGACTCTCCTCTCTGTCCATAAGGTCTAGTCTGGGCTAGTCAAAGTCTCTGATCTTCGAAATTTTAGGTTCAGGACATGCATGTGTCCTCATGATGTCATCTTTATGTCATATCATACATAATAATTATAATCTGTTCCAAAATCTCTGTATCTGATGAATATGTAAGCAAATCAGAAAACTTACCTGTGGATACCAATTTGTAGTGTCAGTTAAAAACTCACTGGGTTATCTTATATGTGGAAGGCAGCCCCTTTAATCGAAACGCGATGATACGACGCAGCCCTGTACCGATACCGACCCCGGTACCGACACCGCCTCAACAACCATGACAGGACCAAGACGAGAAAGTTAAAGTTGTGTCCACTCTGGAGATTCAGAACTGGATGGCGTCTATTGAGCAGTGCCTGATGGTTTGTACTATTGCTTCTGTGGAAAAGCTAAACGCTGATCAGTAGCTAAAAATAAGCAATGGTGCCGATTCTGTTGTACACCGAACTAAACTAACTAAACTATCACTAAAATTCCTTACTTTTGGCTATGAGAATCTTAACGCTATTCTGCAAAATAAAATCTCTAAATTTAAAAATAATTTTGACACATCTAAAATCAAATTTGACAATTATTGCGACTCCTCGTGGTACTTGTTTGCCGTACCACGTGATCTTTTTTTAGAGCCGTAGGCGCGCATTATGTGCGGCCTCGACTTGTTTTGTATGGAATTTTTTACTTTTTGTATGGAAAATATAAAAAAATATTACCAACACGTTGAGTTTTATAGGTTTACGGGTTGCAAAGGGGGTCGAAATTTTCATTATTTTTGCGATAGGACACACCGTTTTCGAGATATAAGCAAAAGAAAAGAAAAAAAGATACACTGTTTTTGCATCTGAAGTCGAGGTGTTGGTGTGAATTTTAGTTCATGACAACTAATTTTATTCCACACCTTTTTAATCGCGATTAAAAATAGTCAGATTTAGTTGCGACAATCAAATTTTTTGGTGAAAAACCTAAAATTCAGAATAGCAAAATTGCCATTTTCACTAAATTATAATCTCAGTGCCATCTTAGTGCTGTCAAACTAAAATTTAGTTAAGTTGTGTCACTTTAGTCAATTTCAGAATGGAAAATCGTCGTTTGACAGGAATAAACTAAATTTTGGTGATTTTTAGTCTAGTTTAGAGAACTTTGTGACAAGAGAATCGGCACCAATATTTGCCAGAAATTTGGACATGAGAGTTTCGCAAATGGCTGTTCACGATGTCACTAAAGTAAAAAGCTATACAAACCCATACCTACCTTAAAACCGTGAACGAAGCCGGAGACCTATCAGCTTGTCTAATGGAGATGAACCGGTCATTCACAAGTCTTGTACGATGCAACTTGTAAATCTTTTGCAGATATGCTGAAGGAGAGGTCCATCACCATTGTTTGTCCTAATACTTTTAGCTCCGTGGCCAATTATCCCAATGACAACCCAAAAGACGGTGACAAATTCAAGAACATGGTCCATAAAATCTTATGCCCTGGAGAATTGAAGCTGAAAGTACGAGAAGTACGCAAAATTGGAAAAGGTGGACGCATAAGCACTGAGACTAAGATGACTTAGATAGGCTTAAGCAAACAGTCCAACTTGCATCGTCCGGGCTTATCGTCGACGAAACTTAAAAGCGCAAACCTCGCATTATAGTTATAGGAGTTCCCACATCAATGGCTGAAAATGAGGTTTATAAATGTATTTATGGACAAAATGCCCACTGTATCCCTAGATAAATTTTTGACCTCAATAAAATTAAGCCACAAATCTAGCAGGAAAGATGCTGAGAATTGCACCTACGAGGGGGCGTTTTTAAGTTCGCGGAATGGAGGGTGAGAAGTGAAAATAAAAATACTAAATTATTTTTCTTTTTCAATATATTCACCCGCTACCCTTATACACTTTTCAGATTTTTCAATTAGCTTATGTATACCTTCATAAAAAAATGCTTTGTCTTTGTCCGAAAAATAAGCTGAAACCGCGTCCTTCACTTCTTCATTAGTTGAAAATTTCTTCCCACGAAGTTCTTTTTTCAGTTTTAGGAAGAGGTAATAATCACTGGGAGCCAGGTCTGGGCTGTAGGGTGGATGGTCTAAAATATCGAAGCCCACCTTTTGCAGGGCAGCCAACGCAACACGGCTCTTGTGAAAAGGCGCGTTGTCGTGAAGAACAAGGACACCTTTGGTCAATTTACCCCTCCTTTTTTCTTTAATGCTTTCTTTCAACCTCTCGAGGATAGAAGCATAGTATTCTCCGGTTATAGAAACGCCTTTATCTTTATTTTTACACAGGATCCCTTCTGAATCCCAAAACACTGTTGCCATGATTTTTCCAGCCGATTGTGACACTTGAAACTTCTAGGGTGGTGGTGTGCCTTTTTTGTGCCACTGCATAGAGTCTTGTTTCGACTCAGGTTCATAATGATGAACCCAAGTTTCATCTCCATTTACAATTCGACTTAATAGTCCATCCTTATCTTCGTTACAGAGGTCCAAAAACGTGCGAATACACTCCACGCGGTGTTGTTTTTGAGGCGGCGTGAGCATTCTTGGCACCCATCTTGCACTGACCTTTGTCATGCCAAGATGATCGTGTAGAATTTGGAAAATTTTCGTATCCGATACTCCAACCATTTCTGCAAGCTGTTTCTTCTTTAATAAATAATAATAATAAATAAAACTTTATTTCAGACTAAGTCCATATTTTTGTTAGTATTTTGTTGTTAGTAACAATGGTGCTTAGTGTAGGTTAGTATTGTTAGTTTACACGATTAACAATTATTATGTATTCATTCCTATGACTGTCCCCACCCAGTGGCCCTGAAAGGGACAGTCCGGTCTGGCAGCGATCATCTTCAGAATGCTGTTGTCACTACCATGCAGGCGCTGTAGTAAGGAGGCCGCTTTCTTTCGCATTATGGCATGGAAACCATCTGTGCGAGCCTCCGCGAACATTCCCGAAGCGCTACAGCGCCATGGCAGTCCCAACAGCATCCTAAAGGCATTATTCAATTGAACATGCAGGACGTTGTAGGCTCGACGCGTGTATGACACCCACAGGCCACTCGTGTAAAGGGATTGACATTCTTTAGTCTGGCATCTTCCAATATTATTTTTTCGACTTTTTTAATCATTTCCGGAGTAGTCACCTCGATCGACCGTCCGGGCCGTGGGTCGTCTTCAAGTGAGGTCCTGCCTTGTTTAAAGAGACTGTGCCACTTGTAAACCATGGTTTTACCCGGGCAAGAGTCCCCGTAAACGGATTCCATCTATTCCAGTATATTTTGAACTGACTTTCCTTGCTTGGTAAGGAACTTTATTACGGCACCAAACTCGATTTTTTCCATAATTCACCCTTTCTTCCCAATTGAGTTGTTTGCTTGACGATAGTTCAAAGACTAATGATCCAATTAAGATAAAACCTGGTATTTATACTAATATAGTGGCTGAAGTTGAGCCATCCCGATAATGACCTATTGCTATCCCCTCCCCACCATTCCGCGAACTTAAAAACGCCCCCTCGTATATTATAGAAGTTTCAGCTGTTATATGCAAGGTCCTCATCACACAAAACAGATTATAGATGTGTAATATCTTTCCTGTCGCTTTCCTGCTATCTGTGGGAGTAATTTCGTGAAATGCGACGGAAGTGTGTAACAGGAACCCGGGGAAGCGCGCGCTATTTGATTGATTTGACCAATGAGCGCGCACGGTGGTAGAGTTGGCCGTCAGATGTAACCAACCCATTTTCCGAGAGGTTGGTACTGCCAGCCAATAGTTGCGTTTGGCATAATAAGCTTGAAACAATATGAGGTTATGAGCAAAAAGGAACAAGCCCTAAGATGACCTTGATATAAAAGCGACATTGTTCAACACTTACCCAATAAGGGGTTAAAACACTTTCATAGTCAGTTTAAGAAAATAAAAACCGTTACAACAGCGATAACCGTGGCAGAGGGACGGGACATGCGAGCATGTGCCCCTCATGCCTGTATAGTACGGTGTGCCTTTTGAGTTGTCACCGACGCGGCGGCGTGTGCGACGACGCTTAAGGCTCCAGCGGGTCTGCCGCGGGGGGAGACAGAGGAGAGGAGAGGGAACATGGGATCGTTAACCAAACGAGTTCTGTTCTACTGATGCCACTCAAGGTCACACGCATTGCGTTGAATAAAGACGTCAGCAATTTGGTTTTATAAAAGTAAACATGTTAAACTAGCTAACCCAATGCTTAATAGAAACCTTATTTCATATTTTAGTCGTATTCTATGTAATTAATTATTTATTAAAACAAACGGAATGTTACAAGCTGTAACCTGAAATCTATTGCTATGCTGGAAATGAGGCACCAACCGACGATTATACGCCTATACGTACAAGGGTACGCGCTATGCAAGTGCACCCAAGGACAACCCACGGTGGGTGTAGGACTATTGCAGGATATGGCAACAAAGATATTGGAAAATGTGTTTGGATGGATGGCTTTATTATTATTTGATAATTCGAAATTCTAATTTTAAATCACCTTAAAAATTTGACATTGCGTTTAATTTTAACACTTGTTATATTGTTGGAAAAACCGGTGAGATTTAAAGTTGAAACCTTATAAATGCAGATGAATGTGTTTCTAATTCCCTTGTGAGTATTTTCGTAAGAATTTACTCTGAACAAGGTTTGTTTACACTTCCTTTAGGCACTTTCGGACCAGAGTATAGTCGTATTTTTTTAAAATCAATTTTCTTTATTTCTAGCGCAAACCTCTCCCCGAACATGATATTTGACTATGCAGACAATAAAGACAAGTTTCTGACTAAAACTGTGAAGAGACGAGACTTTAACGACGGTGTGAAGCAGATTGAACATGACTTTGCGAACAAAGTGCCGCTGGAGCAAGTGATAGGGGTTTCTGTTGAGGTAAGATAGATGTTTATTCTCACTTCACACTTGCTGCATTTGGAAATAATGGACGAATGCCTTTGACAGTTTTTTTTTAAATATTTTTTTTGAAACAGGATAAAAATATAAAAAAGTTCAGATTTAATATAAAAAAAATGGCAACTGTGCTAACTTTGTAAAGTCTATGCTAGACAGAGACAGCACTACTGTGATCTGAAGTCGGAACACAAAAATACCATCGCAGCTTCGGCCCCATTATTCAGTTCAATGATCCGTTTTTCGAGCAAAGGATAGAAAGTAACAAAATTGTGGAATAGATTTATGAATATCATAGGCGGAGGTGTATAAAGGCTAGCGTGGATTACTGTTGCATCGGATAGCAAAACTGAAGAGCCCGGTACAGCCAGCGCACAGTGTGGAATAGTTCATATAAAATAAACCAAGTAATTTAAAAAGGATTTAAGCAATGCAATCCGTTGTGATGTGGCCCGCCCAAATATGCTTTGTTGCACATTTAGCTAGATAATTATGTTATAAAGAAATAATAATAATATATTGCTTCTCAAAAGGTACCACCAGCTGAATCTTCAACCAACGATTCCGCCAATGACTCGACAACAAATGACACGTTGGATGACACCGGTGTTGATACTACGGTTGCTGATGAGACTCTGGCTGACGATGTGAGTATACTTTTTAAACACTATCCTACTCTCTTTTTACTATCTTAGAGGAGCTTTAAACATGTGGTAAGTATCCTTCCCACTGATCACGGACAAAAATTCATGGCGCTGAAAGTGCGTTGAACGCACAACTTCTGTCACGGAGCGCCTTCTAAGCCGTCAGTCTCTATAATCTATCTGTGTCGCAGTGCGAGTAAACAATGACATACTTGGTTTGTATGGAAAGTGTTGACAATACCACCTCTAGCTGCGACCGCCGAGATATCTCCATGCTCTTCCATAATTTATTCACTGCCTGAATTTGAAAGGAATCATTTGTTCTTTAAACAGATGTGTTACTGGGTAGTTTGTTGTCCCAGTTCTTCTTATCTAAAACACTTGAAAGTAGTAAAGGGTGGGGGCGTTTCGGGGGCTGTATTTTGTAACTTTGACATTCAAAAAAATGCTGATTCCTAGTTTAATTTGAATAAGAGATTTTTTAATTTAAAACAGATTCTCTTGTGTGTATGTCTGTTTATTTGTTTAGGATCTCCAACAAAAGACACTACATGACACTTAGATCAGTTATTAAGTAGGTGTACTCCTTCATTCATGATTCTAGACCACGGCATGCACAGTAAAGTTCGCGTGTCAGTTAGGGTGCATTTGACCTCAGAATCGCGTTTAAAAATATCTGTTTTCGAAGTGAATTTTTTTTTGTCGTGTTTAGCGGTTTTTGGTAGGGGCAAAACTTACGTGTTCGCGTCAACGACATGGTAGGTAATGTGACGTGTTGCGCCAAACTGGTGACGCGCAGTGGTCTGTGTCCATTTTGGGATTTTCACTTCTGTCGGCAGTCTCCATAACTACCAATTTTTTTAATTATATTATACTATTCTGTTTTATTTACAGACTACCCTCAACGCTACTCAGAATGACACTGCAGTTGAAGATTCGGATGACACCGGAAACCTTGTCATTGATGAGGGAAAGGTATGTTCAATATTACAATGCATTAGTTTAAAAAAAAGTCATGACAATATTTTATAACTTTTAATATAACATTTTTCTCATCATATAACCCCTGTGTTCCCCTACCCAAATTTAACCAGTTATAATATCTGTATACATTACCAGTAATACCTCACCAAATTCTATTGTAGGCTTACAATAGCATTTGACGAGGTTAAATGGTTATAGTAAGCACGTTATCAACTGAGTCGTCGAGCCATAAATCATTTCCCTATGTCTACCTCGCTTGCACTTACGGGCCTTATGGAGCCGCTTAGTGAAGGGCGTAACAATAAAAGAAATATATCGATGAGTAACGTTTATTATCGTGTCTTGTTCATACAAGCGTACAGATAATTAGTGACTCATCGGCACCACGTGAGCAGGTAGCCGTTAGGTCCCGGCGCGATGCACATTCCTATTCTATTGCCATTTATGGCCTCACGACTCAGTTGATAACGCGCTGACTATAATAAAGGCACTGTTCAATGTATACTGGGTGGCTGGCACATTGATGTGCACTTATTACCATGGATTCAGTACAAGGTTCTGAACCACCCTGCATTAAAATAAAAATTATTGGCTGTAAAATTGGCTGTTCCATACATTTTGACCGCGTAGGTATTGCACTTTTCTATGAAACAGCAGATTTTTCTTTTGATAACCTATAAAAAAAATCTATGCTACTTCTAGAATTATGTGCTGAATTCATGGTTACAGTTTGCGCGCGTCAATGTCCCTGCCAACCTGTTTAATATGCTGTTTATATTAAATAAATAAGTTTCATGTAATAGAGGGCGAGCTTATTGCCATCGACTGGGCACATTTCTAGACTCCGGGCCACCCGGACTGAACCCCTACAACATCCGCCAGTCCTGAGAATCAAAGGCTGCAACCATTAGACCTACAATAAAAAAATAAAAATAAATTGTTTTCACAGCAAAAGCAAACCAAGAAGACTAAGAACGACGTGAAAGCTAAAGAGACTCCAGTCAAACCAGCGAAGGAGCCCAAGACTCCTCGGGGCAAAGGCAAGAAGGACGAGCCCGCTAAAGAAGATGATGATGAGGCAGGGAAAAAAGAGGAGGAAATTGTCAGCAGAAGCGGACGAAAGATACGGCCGAAGAGGTATTTAATTTATTCTTATATCCGTTTTACACTGTTGTTTTGTCTTGATTTTAGCATACAGTACTACCATTTAAGTTATGCGCCTCGGCAATTTATGGGCTATCTTCGGAAATACGACCGCATGATGATGACAATCTAATACCCATTTTATTTTTTAATGGCACAAGCATAATCGGCCTATAATGCTCCCACTGCTGGGACGCAGGCCTTCTCCGAGAGGGAGTAAGCCGTAACCTACCACGCGGGCCCAGTACGGGTTATTAGATGTCACAAGTCTTCATCCATGCCGGTTTCCTCACGATTTTTTCCTACACCGTTTGAGAGCAGTGGTGATGAAATTATTTACACAAAGCGCCTGCCTGGGTCGAACCCACAACCATCAACTCGTAAGTCGGGGCCGTTACCACAGGGCCACCACTGCTTTTACTGGGCCACATACTGCTCCCTTTTAATGGCACAAAAATACGAAATATACAGAATGTTAGGTAATAATCAGTTGGAATCTGATATGGCTGCTATGCCCAACATTTGAGAAACAGAAACTGGAAGACAGAAGCTGGAACCAATATTGTAATAAATTTAACTAAATGGACAATACGGGAGTATTTACAGCTCTATGTACCTACTTCCAAATACGTTTTCAAAACTATTGAGCGACAGATAACGAGGGGCGACGTCCATGCATTGGAAACACGAAGATTGTCGTAGCGCACAAATTTTATCGTGGTACTGAAATTGTATTTTGTTTTATTTTTATATTAATATTGGATTACATACAGACATTTTGTAAAGTTAACAACCTGTCTCAATAAAATTCATAGATCATAAAAAGCGTCTCGTGCCGTAGTGCAGTTTTTGAGTTCTAAACTGTGGTAGCGATTGTGACGTACATAATATATATGTCGCAGCAAGCGATAATTTAATGACAAAAAGGATTTAATTTGATTTTGTAGTACAACGTAGACAGAGAATGCTATAGACGCCTGCAAAGCGTGTCGCAGAAAGAGACAAAATAAAAATACGTCACACATTTAGGGTTACCGTGTGAGGAAAAATTTACTCCACAATTTAAAATGTCTATAGAAAATTTATTTTTGTAATAAATCGTCTTTAATAATAATTTAATCGTCGTTTCCGTTCAAAATACATATTTGGGAACCTAGATATTCTGTAATACAATCGGAATAAATACACCCTAGCTACAGATTCCTAGATACAGGAATGTTCGATTTACAAATTATTTTGGTACTTATTACGTTTGCATGAACTACGCATGCTCCCTCAACCCCTTAAGAGCAGGAGAGAGTGACTATGGATGATGATGATGTGATTCTAAATACCTACATTTTCTTAGATGATAGTAGTATCTGGCTTTGTGAGTAAATAATACAACAAGTTTATTTTTAATTAGCTTTTATTGATTTTACACGTTATTGTCCTTAATTGTCCGTCAATAACGTATTTCAATAAGTATATTATAGTAATTTGTAAGTACAAATACTTGTACTTAGAAATTATTATAATATACTGTACTTACAAGAATGCTTAAATTATTTTCAATTTCCATATTCGTTTCATCATGTAAACTGATGGAGGAAGATGATGGAATACAGGCCTTTGATTCCTAAAAAAATATATTATCTTTAAGACGTTCATACAAAATAGATGTAAGAAGATGTTGTTAACGGAAAAAGATATTTTAAATTCTTGATCGATATTTTGAATTGCGTTCAGAGTTTAAGGTAAGCCTGTCTCAGTCATTTATTGCACATAAAATGTACAAAATAATAGTTCGCAACAGATAATTGTATATAACAGTTTTAAAAACACTGAACATTATATAAAAAACATATAAAACCTGTATCGAAACTTAATATGTTATTAACTGAATATTTAGCAGAATAGGTACTGTATTCGGTAATAGCAGTGTTAGTTTCCTTTTTATTTAACTTTTTTTTTCAAAATGTCTGCTGCAAATCTTTGATGACGGTGTTGGTGTCCAATCTGTTCGTCCTGTAGTTATGATCCAATTCCGACGTAAATTATCATCTTCAGGAAAACTGCAACAAGCCATTAATCTTTCAGATATACAATTAACTAGCTGCGCCCCGCGCTTTTACCCGCATGTGTCTCGGTTCCGTGAGAATATTGCGATAAAAAGTATCCTATGTCCTAACCCAAGTAATTTACCGATGTGCCAAATTTCATCCAAATCCGTTCAACCGTTTTATCGGGAAAGCGTAACAAACAAACCAACAAATAAACTCAATTTCGTATTACATATTTCGTACATATAATATTAGTTAGGATTAGGATACACACTACAGAATACATATTTCCCATAAAAGTGGGTAATAATTTATGGAAAATTGGCAACACCAAAATCCTTAGGTTAGAATTTAATAATGTAAATTTGTGCTTTTTATCGATGAATTTACGTCTAGGGTACATTATTCACAATGTATGAACACAGTAAAATGTTATTGATAGCCTAGTTACTGATAAAAATTGCTAAACTTACGAATGAAAGGACAAGTCTGGCATTTTCGTTCCACCTATCACTTTTACACTATAGATAGCTACACCGCACCATGTTTTTTTTATTTAATGGTTGAAATATTAAGGCTAAATTGTTCACAACATAAAATAACATAAATTACTAAACTTAAAGCACATAAAACTGAATTTTACAAGAAGACGATAACTATTTGTCAAACTTTGTTTAGCAAAGTACTATGCTAAAACCTTCAAAATCGTGGCACGCGCCGTGAAACAAAAAATCTCATCGTTCTGTCTCATTTCTTTACACGGCATCGGCGTAACTTGCTCTTTTTCTTGTGTGAATGCGACAAAACACATCAATTTGTCTATAGCATTCTCTGTCTACGTAGTACAAGAATAGTTTGTTTTGAAGTTGGCAACGCAGTGACGTCTTTGTGAGTCACGTGGACAGAGTTGTTGTGCGGGAGGTTGAACATTATCGAGTCAATCCATCTATATTACTATACTCTTTCGGCCTTATTACAAAACAAGGTTTTTCTTTTGACATGGTTTAAACCATCGAGCCTGTTTTTGAAATAAGAACATAACTGAAATCGAAATACAGTCCCTTTTACAAAACTGTCAACTTAGTCCGGTCTTAGATTGTCAATTTTGGATTAAGAACTTTACTAAAGTCGGCATAAAGTTCCAAATACAAAAACTAAATCGAATGTGTAGGTTGGGGCTAAAGTTAGATTGTGTTTTGTAATAAGACGGTTTGAGCCAGTCTTATTCGTGCACTCGAAGAGTTCGGACCGGCACAACAAATCTGTCGGTTGTCGATTATTATTATTATTTTGTTATTTTAAAGTATTTCCTCAAAAATAAATCGTGATTGTAATTATCAAGTGTTATCGTTATTGTGTCGTCCGAGTACCCTTTACGCCCATAACATGGAACCGATACCAAGTGAAGACGACGGTGTCGATACTGTCGTCCAGCCTATTGGTTCCCCGTCATCATATAGTATAAAAGTACAGTCAGGAAATCAATTGTTGAGCAGATTAAAATACTAAGTCAATTTGACGCCATGGCCTTTAAAATGATATTGATTTGTTTCTTCATCATTTATTCTATTTCTTTTTAACATTTGTGTGCATGAACATGTCTGTTTGACCTGTGTCTGGGTGTGTATATGTATATCAGTCATCAGGTTACCGTAGTACAGGCTCTGCCTAGTTCGGGACCTGAAGACCTTGTGTGGATGTTCTCTCATTATATTATTATGTCTCTATGGAAATACAACAAAAATTGGCTTAGCCTTTTGCCAACTATATTAGGGCCGACTTCCAGTCTAACCGGATGCAGCTGAATATCAGTATTTTAAATGGAGCGACTGCCTATCTGACCTTAACAACCCAATTAATGGGTAACACGATACCCTTTGGTAGGATTGGTTATCAGACTTTTGGGGCTTCTTACTACCCGTAACAACTGTCAAAGATCAACAAATGACAGCCGGGACCAACATGCTTTCCGAGGAACCTAGAGGTCTCGATGTGTATTTAATGGATGCACGAACGGATCGCGACATGCGTAGCTAAACCTTCGATTAACCCATGCGGCTGTTATCATTTACCCACCTGATAAGTGCCAGTATTGCATCGTAATATAAACAACGTCATATCTGCAGGTATATGGACGAACAAACAGAAGAGAACACAACACTACCGTGTCCCGCGCCGAAGAAGCGACGTGGCGTCTCACCGACCCCTGACAAAGAGAAGGATAAGGCCGACCCCAAGGAGAAGGTGCCGGACAAAAATATTAAACAGTTCAATGCTGTTACACAGGTTAGTACATCCTTATAGTAATTTTATATCATGAAGCGACGCGCGCTTTGCTTGTGTTTACCAAGTGTACAAACACGCTGTGAATGTGTGTGTAAGCGCAGGAGCTTTCGTTACCGTCCGAGACACTAGCGCAGTCGGAGGTGTGTTTTTGCGTGTGTGTGTTATGTGTTGACGCTACACGTCTTGACGCACACATTGACAGCGTGTTTGTACAATTAGTGACCACAAGTAAAGCGCGTGTCGCTTCGTGAGATAAAAATACTGTATTACAAGTCGTGCACCCGATGGGGTTGTCCATCGGCAAAAATAACAAACTTCTATACTAACATTCATGCCCTTTCGGTGAATAAAAAAAATATTTCATAGTGTTCATCTTCGTTAAATAAGGAAATCTGCAAAATTTCAAGCTTCTAGACCCCGTGGTCCTGTCAGTGATATCAACACTAGTGTAAGCTGGCCTCTTATTCTATTGAAACTCCGTACTACGCTAGACCATCTCGAGGTCAAAGTGTTACTACCGGCAGGCGATTGTCTGTAAGTACTTTTATTCACTTTCCAATATCAAGTCTAGATAGTCTAACCAAATGTCAAACACTCGACTACCTTGCTGGTCTGATGCGTCCTAGTATCGACCCCTTTGTCTTCACCCCAGTCAACCCGGCAGAGATCAAAAAGATTATCCTGTCCATTAAATCCAAGGCCGTGGGCTGCGATAATATTAGCCGCCATATGATCGTGACGGCTCTTGATCAACTACTCCCTGCAATCTCCCACATCATAAACTTTTCCCTTTACACCGGTGTTTTCCCTTCTCTGTGGCGTAAAGCCCTTGTTCGGCCCCTGCCTAAAATATCCAATCCCTCTCTTCCTAGTCACTTTCGCCCAATTTCCATCCTTCCTTTTCTATCTAAGGTGCTCGAGGCCAGCGTTCACAAACAATTCTCCCACTTTATTCACCGCAACTCTCTCATCAGTCCATTTCAATCCGGTTTCAGGCCCGGGCATAGTACCGTTACAGCTCTCCTTAAAGTGACCGACGATATAAGGCGGGGAATGGAAGACACTAAAGTAACAGTCTTAGTGTTAATTGACTTTTCCAATGCTTTTAATACCGTCAGTCACGAAGTCCTTTTATCCATCCTTTCCTATCTTATGGTCTCTCCGGAGGTACTGAAGTGGTTTTCTTCTTATCTTCGGGGACGTCAGCAGTCTGTTTATGCTGGAGACTTTTCGTCAAATTGGTGTGATCTTGTAGCTGGCGTTCCTCAGGGCGGTATATTATCTCCTCTTTTATTCTCCATTTTTATTAACCTCATCACCACCGAACTTCAGACTGCGTATCATCTTTATGCTGACGATTTGCAGCTTTACTGCCGGGCAGGTGTTGGCAACATATCCGATGCGACTGAGGAGCTAAACCGGGATTTAGATGTCGTAAAAAACTGGTCTGATCGATTTGGGGTGGCGGTTAATCCCGAAAAGTGTCAGGCTATCATTGTGGGGAGCCCCTACAGCATGAGGAAACTGAACGGCTTAACTGTGCCACCTGTAATCTTCGACAACTCAGTCATCCCGTTTAGCTCTGATGTTAAGAATCTTGGTCTGCATGTCGATACTTGTCTAGACTGGCGAAAGCAGGTCACGACTGTAAGTCAAAAAGTCACCGGAACGTTGCGGTCGCTCTATCGGTTGAAAAACCTTCTCCCATCACACATAAAAGCAATGCTTGTACAGGCCCTTATATTTCCTATAATTGACTATGGTGATGTGTGTTACTATGACCTGAATGCAGATCTCCTCAATAAACTTGACCGCCTTCTCAATAACTGCATTCGATTCGTGTTCAATCTTCGTAAGTATGACCATGTATCTGCACACCGACTGCTTTTAAAATGGTTACCCATTCGTCAGCGCAGAGAGTTGAGGGCTCTGTCTACGTTGTTCTCTATTCTGGACAAACCCACTTCCCCTTCTTACCTGACTTCCCAAATACAATATTTATGCACTGCCCATAGTAAAAATCTTCGTTCCACCAACAATCGTCTTCTACGATGTCCTTCTCACCGTTCTGGTTTCATTCATTCTTCTTTCTTTGTCCAGGCGGTTTTTCTTTGGAATGCGCTCCCTCTGAAAATCAGGACAGCAACCAGTCGGTTATCTTTTAAAGTGAAGGCACGTGAACATATCCGTCAGAAGTTGGCTGAAACATCCCAGCGCTGAGTTGCTGGATTTGTTTTCTCCTCTACCGATCGTTATTTCTCCTGACCAAGGTTTATTTTGTTTATATGTATGTATCTATGTATCTATATAGTAGTATTTATTCTTGTATTTTATAGTCATTTCCCAGCTATCTATCCCGTATGTTGCACCTGCCATGGTATATCTCTGCATCACCCTAAGGTTGACTGGTAGAAAATGCCTCAGGCATTAAGTCCGCCTTTGTACAGTATTATTTTTTACTTGTGCATAAAGTTTTAATAAATAAATAAATAAATAAATATCAGTCCCGACCTTTGACTGCTGCATATTGTTCGATCGATCTCCTTTAACTCAATTCGGCTGTCCCAACAATATCGAAATTTTAAAGTGAACAGCTAGTTAATTCTGTAAAAATCTCACTGTGAATACTTAGGAGAAGTGAGCTGTCATCCCACCCGATGCTAGCGATTGACAGATCACTTCACCGAAGTTTTTACACTATCAGCTGCTCCATCGTAATCATGTCTCCCCTTTCGTGTCGTATGGTCGTCCTATCGGACTATGACAGAAGAAGAATGGAAGAAGGAACCTGTGTCTGTGACTCTGTGTACTAAAGTATCTCCTGCATATTTGGCTAGTCTCCGTGGGCCGCTGTGACCGAATGTTAATCAGGAGAAAAGTACTGTTGACATTAACATTTTGTATTTATTATTTACAGTCTGAACTCGAGGATCTGAAAGAGCCGTTTAAACCAGGTAAGAAACCTAATATTAAGAATAACAACATCGCGCCTTTATTTCCTGAATATTTCCTGAAGATGGTAGGCAAATGTATATATAGTATGCTGCTTTATCGCCAGTTTTTTTAAGTCCCCTGTCAAAGGCAGTGTGCCTATTGCCATTTACCTGACACAAATCCCTGCTCAGCAGGGCTAATATGACACACGCGACAATTACTCACTCTCGCGTCGAAGAGATATGTCTATTTCTGTCAATATTCTCGTTTTCTGACAGCGCTGCCATACAAAATACTCGACTCGTTCTGTCACACTTGATCTTTTCTCGACAAACCCTAACTTGGCACCTAAGATATCTCGATCTGAATTTTGACAATTCAATATTATTTCGAGATAATCTCCTATTTTTCTCTCATTTCTCAAGTCCTCGATTTTGACAACGAGAAGAGTGGACAAAATTATGATTAAAAAAAAAACAAAATAAGGTGGCAGTTTTACAATTTATTATACTTATTTTAGTCATAATTTTATTTTACAATATATTAATAATGAAAATAAAATACTTAGTTTTAAACTACTATTTATATTAGAATGACGTTCCTTTCGGCGGCGAGAGAAACTGTAGCGACGGGAAGCACTATGACGTAGATGATCATCACTCAGTAATAACCAGTCACTTTGCATATTATAGTGATTAACGAAATCTAGGGAGTTATGGCTGTTTTTCAATATCAAAGCGTCGCAACATAAATAAAATGAAATGTATATTTCTGTAAGTAGATCTTTTAGGACTCTTTTATACTTACGTCAATATTTTAAAACTAGATGGCGCCGGCTTTTTCTAGCTGACTGATCCCTGAAAAGAAATGCCGAAACAAACTCAGAGGTCATGGTCTCTTTTCAATCAACAGAGTCCTAACATTGTATTATTACGCTTCTAAGTGAGTCTAACAATGGAGGGCCATGCCTGGAAGGGCCTTTTGAAGAAAGAGCTATTGCAGCTTGAGTTGACCTGTCCTAACAGACGGCATGCATGCATCAGTCATCGTGTAGCTCAACCTATTTTAGGGAGCTCAACGACACGTCACATGACCCTACCGGATCTGCAGGACATTTACGTAGGCCGTATATAAAATACTCAAAAACCCCAGACAGCTATAAAGTCATGTATTCAATCTAGCCTGCACGGTACTCACATTCACAGTCAGTTTTCTCTTTAAATATCATCAAAAATATTATAAGTTATGTCACGTAAATCAATAATAATGACATTATTAATTCCAAAACACTTAATGAAACAAAATAAAATGGTTTGTTGCTTGGGGGTACATTGGAGTAGCTTAATTATAGCAGAAATACTAAAATGGCTAGTTTATTTTCCAAGGGTGGTGATTGACAAAGTTTAGTGTTTTATGGTTATAATAGCGAAATCAAGACCAACTCCAGTTGCATATTTATCTGCAGACCAGTCCTCTTGGTAAGTGTTGTGATTAACAAAATTTGTATTATCATAGGTTTTATCGTGATTGTTACAATATCAATATTCGCTTTGTCAAATTTGTGAACGTCGTTTAATAAGTTGATTTCCGTCATTTTGTATTTTAGTTTCGGCATGCCAAAGAAAAGCATTTAATTTTAATAAAAAAGTCGTTCAATCTAAACATAAATTAAAAGAGGTGGGCGTAAATCATTATAGTAGGTACATACTAATTCCATGCGTAAAATCGAATGAATAAAAAAACTGAAACGGATTTATTTTTAATAACCTACATCGGTCTCCCGTCGCGAGATAAAAAGTGTCAAAGTGCCTTTTTCGGGTTTACTCGAGCGTTATGGTCATGTTAGGCATTAGGATGATGTCAGAATCGTAGACAAATTTCGAGAAATCGAGAAAAAGACCGAATTCGTGCTTGTCATGTTAGCCCTGCTGGGCTGTTACTATCGGTACATGGCGTAATGAATAAAAATAGGTATGGTTTTCAGGAACGACCGATAACAGGCTATGTAGGACAACAATAGCGGAAGAGGTCAATGAACTCATTAAAGACGTACCCGATGAAAAATTGGAAGCAATGAGTAAACACTTAAGATTTGTTCTACAAATATATCTATCAAATAATAAAAAGAACGAAATATTTTTAAGTAAAATAAAATAGAAGAAAAATTTACGTTATATTTTATTTAACACAATAGAACATATTATTATTCCATTTATCTGTGATCGAAACAAGTAAAACGAATAGTGCCACGTTTCTTGGTATATCCGTATTCAAACCCAAAAATCAATACCTACGTTAAAATGGCGACAGACTAAAACCTTATTTAACTTTGGCTGAACATGTGCTGACCTTTACAAAAAAAAAGTTACTTCCAATCTTCCAATACGAATTCCAATTTCAAAAAAAATATTTTACCGCGAAAGTTACAAATAGTTTTTGCAAAAATTAATGTCTGTTATTTTATTTTTATTAAAATTACATAAAGAATGGGCGATAAAAGTAATGAAAATAGTCAATTTAGTTTCAAAGATGACATATTCAGTCAATATGACGATAATTTCGCTACGGAAGATTGTTTGAAGAGCTATGAAAATAATGTCGGATCAGAGGACGCTAAAATGCGTGAAGGTAATTTTTACTAATACATACTAGTTGGCATCAAAATAAAACTTTTTTTTACTTTATAATAAAATTGTTATAATTAACTTTAAATTATTTTAATCATAATGTTGACGTAATGAAACGTCAAGCTAAACGAATTCATAAATTCTTTTGTGTTGCAACGGATGCAACCCATTATTATTGTTGTTATTTATGTTAGATAAGTTTCCCCTTGTTTTCGATTATTTAAATATGCAGCTGAACTGGATGCCAGTTAGACTCGAAACCCACCCCAATATAATTGGGCAAAGGCTAGGCTATAACAGTCTTTAATTTTCGCAAATCAATCGTAACAATTTGAGTCACTAGATTTAAATTAAGACAAAATATAGAATTTTTGAGCGTAGTTATTAGCTACTATATTATGACAAGACGTTATTATTACTACTAACAATAGGTCGCAGATAAATGAAAGTTGTTTGCCGTTATATATATAAATATTTTTTTTTTAACTAAGGAGCATTCGGCGTGTTTTTTTTTCGGTTTAAATTCCACTTTAGATAATATAAGTTAGCTAAAATGCATTCTGTGTTATCATGACATGGAAACGTCTTATGTAGTCAAAATGGTTTAGGCCCTTATTGAAAAGCGACTGTAATAAACAGACTTAAAAAAAAAACATAACTTTGTGTTATCGACGCGTTTGTGTTTTTTTTTTACCTCATCTTCATGTTTTATAAATATTTTTAGATTCAAACTCAAACAAAGAAAGGATAGAACCGAGTGTTTCCCAAGTGAAAATAGTACCGACATTCGGTAAACCGAAGAATTTGAAGAAAGATGGCAAAAAACCAGTTGTGAAAGCTAAGAAATTCCTTCCACCGGTTAAAAAGATTTCAAATAATGAGCAAAATTCAAATAAGTCTAATAATACTGGTAAAATACAAGAAATTTTGGGCCAGCATTTGCAATCAACACCCAAGACCAACTTGAGCAACCAAGCCAAGCCTAATCTGAGCCAAGATTCTGAAGTTTTAAACTTTACATCACAGTTCATGCAACATTTGGATACTGTGAATATAGGATTAGACATGACGCAGATTACTCAAAATTATAATAATATTGAGACTTATCCTAATTTACTGCCTACCTTAGATGATTCTATAAATATTGGTAGTATGGACATATTCAATACACAGCAAGGAATTGATAATGCTAATAATATATTAGTAAATATATCAAACACGGAAGGCTTACCACATTCACAAGGGACATCACTCAAAGAAAAAAGTAATGTTAACAAAAAAGTTTCCCTACCAACGAGAATAAAATCAAACTTACTTGGCAGCATAATTTCAAGTTCTTTAAACATATTGGATGATGAGGATATAGTTCCCGCTGAAAACCTTTCTCTAGAGGCACATTCTGATCAGTCAAGCATAAAAAACCTATCTCAGACTGAAAATCAATCTTTTTGCTCTGTAACCTCTTTGAGTAAAACATATAAAAACTTAGACTGCAATAGTTTTAAAAATGGCAGCCATAGAATACCAGAAGGAAACGAGTTTTTGGATTTATTTAAAAATAATTTCTGTGAAAAAGTTAAGCCTGTAGTTATGAGTACCGAGTTTGGTGATATAGGATTTAATACAAAATATTCTGATTTTATGAAGGATTTTGGATTAATTGACGATCAAACTGAAGATGAGAAAGACACTTGTTTAAAGATTATAAATATGTATCCTAATGAAAACAGTATACTGAAGAAAAAGTTGTCCAAGTAGAAATTGTAGAAATAAAATATTTATGATTACTATTTGTGTTTCCATTTTGTAGATTTCGATCGAACAAATTCAGACGAAGTATGTAAGTAACGCAGTTTCTCTATTAGGTAATTCTCAGTGACAGCTTTGAGTCTAGATTTGAGACAGGGTAATGGCATTAGAGTGGCCCCCTATTACTTACACGGTACTTTAACATAACTGGCGAAATTAGGGACACCTGCCTACTTATTCGGGGAATACAGGCTTGATGTTGCATATTTACTTAAAACATTGAGGTAACTTGCTATCCAATTAGTCATGTAGGTACTGAATGTGGTCTTTGATTAGAGGTCGTCTAATTTAAAATGGCACGCCCCTCCACTGCTTGTTGCATACACAGTTCAAATGTTTGTATATAAATTTTAGTGGAGGGGCGCGCAATTTTAAATTTGACACCTCAAGTTAAAAGCAAAAGTTCTGCTTTGTAGAGCATTGTCTCTGTCACACATACCTGTGTGACAGTCTCTTTCTAGGGACTGACCCAATTGTTAATTTAATGTATGTATTTATTTTCATGTTATTTTTATCTATATTATTTATTTTCTTTTACATAACGTTACAATTAACGTTCACAGAAGATGCAGAGAAAGAAAATATTCTTATAGCATACCTGCCTTCTGGGCAGTATATCGGGATCAAGCTGTTCCAGTCAAGACCTAACAGCTTCAGAAACGAATCTACAAGGCTACAGTGGGATAAGCAGGCGGCTTTGAATGCTATCACACTCAAAATGCAGCTCGGTAAGTTGTTTTGATATTATTGGAACGCTAGGCGAAATCGCGGCAGACCAATGCGAAGATAAGATGGTGAGAGCCATAGAATTGTGTGGAAAAAGGAGAGGGGTTATTTTGCCTTCCAAGGTGACATAGGCTAGTTATTTTATAGTAAGTATCTGATAAAATTGTAATCAAGTGGATCAGAAAACATATCTGTGGATGCCAATTTGTAGTTCTTCTAACAAATCGAGTGCTGTGATTTGATTATTCGATTTGAATACATAAACCCGAAATTCTAGTTTTGAATCGCCTTATAGATATTTTTTATTTGACAATTTAATAATGTTATTCATACAATAATAGTTGGCAGTGGTGGTTGGATTAAATTGAAACCGTCTAAAGATTCTGGGCACGTTTCCGGATGACAGCGATGCGGACGAGTACTTCGACGCCTAAGTGTCCTTTTGTTTTTGTATTAATTTGTATAGTTAGTTAGTCATTTAATTTAGTACCTAGTGTAATTAGTTAGTAGTTTTAATAAATATTCTAAACATTGTTTTTGTCAACAGAAAAAGGCCACATAACATCGCAGTCGGTTCTAGCACAGCTGGTGACAGACCTTAACCTCACAGACGAAGAGAAAGCTACCCTCGATAAGGAAAGAGAAACTGGTATGTATTGTGCTAGGGCGTTAATATAACACATCGATATTTAGACTGACACCACAGAGCACGGAGACGTCTCGGCGGCCGTTGCTAGAGGCGGCATTTTCAACACTTTCCACAAATGACGGCTTCGAAGGTAGTCTTGAAAGAAATTTTGCGTTCAACGCACTTTCGATACCGCATATTTCACTTTTACCATTTTGCCGTTAGTATTGCCGTTTCTAGGCAGCAGAGAAAGACAGAGAGAGAAAAGGATATGTTGCGCCGATCCCAAATAACTTAAACAAGAGAATGATGACATACCGAAACATAAATAGTGATAATTTGTAAGAACGATATTTTTTGTGATGTGCCCTCATCTCTAATGAATGATCCTAGTAACTGCGATCAACTTTGATGTAGTGCTCACCAGCCGCTCTCGCGGGTCGCTCGCTATGCTCGCGCGCAGTTGATGGTAACCTAACCTAACTCTTTAAGATGCCACTAGCTCAATTACTGCGATCAACTTACAACAGTACAGATAGGTTTTTAAAGAGATAAGATAGCTGGAAAAAGAGTGTGAATAAAAAAAGGCGAAAATATTCACCCTTTTATAATTTATTCTTGAAATCATGGTTGCTCTAACAAGTCTCCTCTTGGCGAAATGAAGACGATTAGATGCATCAATTTGCCTTCGGCATTTCACACAACAGCGGGTGTTGTTTACAAACGGACGGCACCGATGGTGATAATATTTACTATCCACTAGCAGCTAATGAGCTGATGCGAGTGTTCCAAATAGCTTGCAGATATATAATCTGTCCAGTCGGTACTTGAAGCAGTTCAATGTGGGAGCCGTCACAACATTTTCTGGGAGCCTATTCCATGCTGTTTTTTTTTTTTTGAGAATGTTGCCCCACACTAGGAAATTCTCCTGTATCGTGGGTGCGTTTACAAACATTTAAACTCACAGACACAAACAGCCAGACCCGGAACAACTACTTGCAGGTCATACAAATATTTGTTCCGTGCGGGGATCGAACCCGCGACACGTAACGCAGCAGTCAATCGCTTAACCACTGCGTCAACCGTGCCGTCGCGTCGTGCCGTGCCGTGCCGTGTTACTACTCGGTTAGGCAAAAATTGCTTCAAAGGCTTCGTTGATGAATTTTCCCATAGCTTTAGGAAATGTTTCTTGGCATTCAATGTGCATACGGTGTGTATTATGTTGTCGGCAGATTGTATGATTCCTACCCCTTAGTCCGATACATTTGTTTTAAAAATGTTTTTTTTTTATTTTACAGAAGAGAAAAAGTCCCGCGTACAATTTCTGAAGACTGAAATGAAGTTGATAGAACTAGATGCTAAAATTAAAACGTGCCTGTCTCTCGAAAAGGCAGATACCGATATGTGTTTGAAACTTTTGGATGATTTAATGGGTAAGTGTTTAATAATTATACATAGTCATCACGAAATAAAAAACAACAGACACACACACACACACACAATATCTACATCTTTTTATCTGCTTTCCTATCGCAGTTATCCAAGAAGAGATTTCTATAGGAATAAGCATCACCTTTGTACCTATTTTTCTGTTCTTTTCTTCTTGTCTGTGTGTAACTGTGTACATAAATGCTTAAATAATAATAATAAACAAATAATTACAGACAATCTTCCATCATGTGATTTTACATTTTGGAAGGAGAAAAAAGTAGATTTAGAAAAATATTATTAATTTGTTTTTATTTACAAAAACATAGCCTTAAACTACGGTTTTCCTGAACAGCGATTCCGTCATGAAACACTGTATTTGACATTTGTGTGTCAAAAAACACTGTATTTGACATTAAGGTGTCAAAAACACTGTACTTTACATTAAGGTATCAAAAAACACTTTGTATTTGACATTAAGGTGTCAAAAACCCTCTGTATTTGACATTAAGGTTTCAAAAATGCTCTGTATTTGGACAGCCGTTATTGTGTCACCATTCACCACTTTCTTTCGGACCGGTTTTTTGATCGGTAGAACAGTTAACTCAACCATTAGTTAAAAATAAAAATTTGTGCATTATGTTGATCAAATCAACACATTTTGCCAAAATTTTACCATTAACTCGACCTTTAGTTAAAAATAGTAAGTGTGGTAAAATTTTGGCAAAATTTATTCATCAAATCAAAACATTTTGCCAAAATTGAACCATTAGTTACTATTTTTAACTACATATCAAAAAACCTGCCCTTAGGAAACCAAAGTTTTAGTAGAGTTAGTGTAGTATAAATATAAATCCTTACAGGTTTAGATATAAAACCGTTAATGCTGCTAAAACACCCGACATGTTTGGAGACTATCAAACGCATGCGCGCCTACGTCGGCAACACGCCATCCTGGGAGCTCTCGGAGAGCGCGGCGCTCGTGTTCACTAAGCAAGCGCACCGCATCAGGAAACAGGCCGACTGTGTTTACAAGAAGATGAAGGTAAAACTGACATCATCAGCATCACAGAGCACGGAGACGCCTCGACGACCTCTGCTAGAGGTGGCATTGTCAACACTTTCCATACAAACCAAGTGTGTCATCGTTTACTCGCACTATGGCACAAATGTTATTAATACTGCTGACTCTAGATGCTGTGATTCCGTGCTCTGTGATCAGCATCATCATAGCCTCTTCCCGATTATGTTGGAGTAGGTTTTCCAATCTAACGGGATGCAGCTGAACACCGGTATTTTATTATTTATCATAGTTATACTATTTATCATAGATATATTATTTATCATAGATTTAAAGTCAAAGTCAAAGCATATATTTCAAAGCATTTAATTTTTTTACATAGAGGGCTTTTGAACCTCAACATTTAAATTAAAATTGAATAGATTCTAGTTGCCCCTTCTAAAAGGTAGTTTTGTATGGAGAAGAAAGGGCAAGAAACTCCACTGTTGCTCTTTTAAAATGTGATACAGTATTTTGTATGTACATTAATTATATAATTACATGTGAACACGATGGACCTATAATAAAATTACTATACCACATTACGTAAAAATAATGAACGATGTAGCAATGACAAATAAGTTAATTTTAAGATAGATTTTCCAAATTTTTCAAACAAGTTTTATGTCAGTATCAATTAAGAAATAAGTGTACGACAGCCGGTACCCACGGCCTTTGTGAGATGGATGGTCACCCATCCACCAACCGACCGCGGCAAGCGTTCCTTAACCTTGATCAATCGACTCATGCGACTTGCACTTAGCTATGATTACTTACTACTATGATGGTTTGTTACAGGACCTGTTCACTCCACTAGAAGGGCTATCGTTCTGGGAGTTCTTCACTAATAGAGTACTCAAGTTCAAGAAAGCCACATCTACGATAAGCGCCGATGAGCTATTAGAGATGATACATGAACCACTCGGTAAGTACTCTCAAAATAATCGAAGAAGTTCTTTTGGGCAGGTGTCAAAATAACATACCTACCAGCCGCAACAAACCCAATGACACAACATTGAAGGTGTTATACGGAGTAAATTGAATATGACTAAATTTTAGGTTTCCGTACCCAAAGGGTGCCAACTGATTACTAAGCCTCTGCTGTCCGTCTGTCTGTCTGTCAGCGGAGTGTATCTCATGAACCGTAACTGGTAGACAGTTGCAATTTTCACAGTGTGTGTATTTCTATTGCCGCTGTAACCACAAATAAAATAAAGTTAAAAATTAAATGGGGTCTCCATACAAGAAACGTGTTCTTTTCGGCGTTTTTTGCATCGTGGTACGGAACCCTTCGGGTGCTAGCGCGATTCCGACGCACTTTTGGCCGGTTTTTTTTACAGTGTGAATACATGTGGTATACGCAATTATGCGCCGTCATTGCTTGTGTTTAAAATACTTGTGAAGGAACATTACATGTCGTTGTGATCTTGTTCTCGTAATTGTAATTATCTATAGTCTTCGTTTATTTTCGTTGCTTATAAATTTAGTATGTACGTATTTATGTATCTATTATTTAGGATATGTATATATTATGTGTATCTATTTTAGTGTATTGTATAGATACTTATTATTTGCACCAACAACAGCCCCATTTTATGTCGAGGAAAATCTCTGTCCATTCCAAGGTTGCCTGGAAGAGATCGCAGAAAGCGCTAAGGCCGCCCATTGTATATTAAGTAGTGTTAAATTTTATTGTTGTTATGTTTTTTGTGGTGTATAATAAAGAATATATAAATAAAAATAAATAAATATACTTTTGAATAACATGTACACAACTTTGAATAGTTATTTATGCAACTGTTGTATAATAAGGGGTATTAATATGTGATAATAGTAACACATGAGTGTTTTAATACCTAATTATGTACAGTTGCATACAAGACTTTATCTACACCCATGATATGAATCCTATATAAAAGATTCTGAAACCATAGGGTGTTGTACACAATGTACACTGTTGTAAGAACCCTATGTAAATTCATGGTAAGTTTAATTGCTGAGTATCTATTACAAATAAACTAAGAAATATCTGGTGGTGTGTTATCAAAGCTTGTATCACTCATTTTTGTAAACAACAAAGTAATAATTTTTCGCAATACCTACTAATATCGAACAAAATTGGCGGGATACGCCGTGAATTCGAACAATCTAGAAGTTTTTTTTAAATTATCAGCTGTTGTAGTGAAACGCGCGTGCATGACAATGTTCTTTTTTTGGAAATTCGAGTTGCATAGGTAATGAAATTGAGTACAACATTATAACATTCGTTTGTATGATATTAAGGTTACTATGACACTGGTTGTTTTAATGTTGGCAATAAGCTAACTGTTTCAGAAGCTTTTATACACGATTTATAGCATGAGTGTAGATAATAGTATATTATGCAATTAGTGAATAAAGGACGGATTTAAAGCGAGGGCCGTAGATGAATCACGAGCGTAGCGAGTGATTCAAGTATTAGAATCCTGAGCGACGCGAGTGATTCATGGCCCTCGATATAAATCCGTTTTATTCAAGAGTTGCATACTATACTTTATACCATGACTACGAGAAAAATAAAGATTTAAGCGAAAATAAACATTTAATAAAGAAAAAGGAAGCTTAAATTAATTAAAATGCACATTAAAATTGGAACATTTACTAAAATTAAGAGTAATTTTCTTGTTATTATTATTAGGATGGTCAACTTGTGTAGCGATATTTTAATGCTAAACTCCTTGTCGAAAATGTCGACCAATCAAATTGAATTTAGAACACATCAATATAGGTCGAATACAAAGATTACACTAGATACGGCAAGCCACGACCAAGCGTGCCCTGCATGTTCGACTATTCGTACTAAAAAAAGTCTGTTAGCTCAGTGACGCTTAGCGATTGAAACAATTCTGTTTACTTTGAGCACATCACTAAATGGCTGGGGTGAAGCTATCGTAGGTATAAAAAAGATGACACGTTCGGTTTTCATACTATCTAATAACATGCCGTAAATCTGTGGTCGAATACATTGGTGTGTTCCATTTTCAAACATCAGAACAGTGAGTAAAAGTGCTTTTTATTTACTGTTTCCAGTGAATAAAATAAGCTTTTTAGAGGGGGAATGGTATAAACATAGTTATAATACGTCATGGAAATCAGGAACTGCAAGAAAAACTTATTCAGTTATTTGGAGGGTAGTGACTAGTGCTTATACTCCAAGCAACCTTTTAGAGTGCGGTCGATAGATAACTCGCAATATAAGAATGTATTTTACACTTCAAACCCCTTAATGACGTTGGCTTATACAGGGTGTCTCAGAAAAAACTAACTTCTGTAGATGCATGAAAAATTAATAAATATTTTTATATAATACACATTAAATTACAAAATCAGAAACTGAAGAGCAGGGAAAATTACTTTACAATACAGACACGTGGTTCCAGCAAGATGGGGCCACCTGTCATACGCCAAACCAGTCAATGGAGACAGTACTACCCTTATTTTTTTTATTTTCTTTTTGTGGGTCGGAAATCATCAAATAACTTCTCCCGCTCTGGGCAGAGCAGGAGGGCGTGTCAGACTCTTACTGACTAAAACCCACCCGTGTTCCTTCAGTTGCCTGTGCCAGGGGCCGCGGTAACCATCTTGGACTTTTCCGCAACCCTAGCAGGTATCGGTTCTAGCAAACCCCGTCATTGGTGCTGACATCTCTTTGAGGCGCGCGTGGAACACAACGCGCCGTCGACCCGGGCCTGGTCCTTATCGAACGGCGAGCTGCCCATTACTCGCCGTTCGCAAGCCCGCGCCTACCGTGGCCGGGAATCGGCCTGCGATTCCCGACGCCCAGGGCGTCTCCTGCGGCGGCTAGGGGCGTGAGGGTACTACCCTGAAAAGCTGAATTCAATGAGAGGTGACATCAGATGGCCCCCGAGGAGCCCAGACCAACCACCCCCCAGATTTTTTCTTCTGGGGTTTTCTAAAGAGTCGGGTGTACAACAGTAATCCATCAACCATAATAAATTTGAATTGAAGGAAAACATCAGATAAGAAATCAACAACATTTCCTATTCAACTTCTGAGGCACGTTTTCATGAATGTTAGAGATCGCTTTGAAGAGTGCCAGCGTCGCAAAGGACGACATTTGAATAATGTTATTTTCCAAAACGTAATTTTCCCATGTCTTCAGTTTCTGTAATTTCACGTGTATTACATGTATATACATTTTGTTAATTTTTTATGCATCTACAAAAGTTAGTTTTTTTCTGAGACAACCTGTACTATGTTTTGTTGTCTATTTTATTGAGTAGGTGTTATTATATTTACCCCTTCGTGAAATACAGGCGTGAGTGTTATTTTCTATAATGTTATGTTTCTTAATATTTCAGAGATGTCAGTGCCCACTGCGCACGACATGAAAGAGGCTGTCGACGCTGCGAATGAATCGGAACAGCTCGAACTGACACAACCCAAAGAAGAAGATACAACAGAAAAAGCCAAGAAGAAATCTACGCCAGGTTGTTTATTTTTACATATTATTATTTATAACTGACCCGACAGAATGTTGTCCAGTCCAAATTTTAATTATTCATACAAAAATCCCATATAAACTTTTCCGTTTTTCCCGTATTTTTCGAGCAAATATTCAAATTTTTCTTCCCATAAAAACTAGTCTGACTACTCCGAACATTTAAAAAAAATTGGCAAATCGGTCCAGCTGTTCTCAAGTGATACGCTTACCAACGAACAGCATTTAATTTTTATTTATTTAATAATAATAATATAAGCCATAGTGAAAACCTGTGAAAATTTCAACACTAGTTAAAACAATACAGCTCTGTGAAATAAAGAGAGATAGTGCAGTTTTAGCACCCTATGGAAACCTACAAGAAAAGGTCACTGAAAGAGATTTTTCAGCTTTGTGTCTGGGATGGAAACCCATCTGTGATGCCTCTGATATTGCAGATAGGTATCTGTGGGAGGAAGGAAGGTGTGCAGATACCTATCTGCAATACCAGATTGTGGACTACCTAGTCCATAAATGGTAGTATGAGGTACGAGGAACTGGGTGTAATGTTCACTCATACCTCCATGAAAAAGGGAGGATCCTCCGACCAGACGGGTGTCGCGTCTGGTGGGCCCCATGATTGATGTCGGGATGTTGTATATATGCTAGTCGCGCGGTAAACTCTGCTTGCGCGATGCAGGATTTGCGTGACGTCACTATGACGCGCAGCTCGCATGTGGCGATGTTGATACCGCTACAGTAGTAACCACTTCCTCAAAGGTGTGCTACCTATCTGCAATAACAGATTATGGACTACCTAGTCCATAAGTGGTAGTGTCTACCTCCTTAAAGTATCCCTGATAGTTAAGTATCTTTCCCAAACGTTCATTGACACAATAATGGATTTAAAAATACCCATAACGAAGACGAGAGTGACTTGTTCTCCCCGTTATTATGTTTTTTTTTGTACTGGACAGTACAGCAACAGTTACAACGTTTTTTGAAGTTTTGTTTACGAAAACAGGTTTTAAATGTTAAGTTAACTTTAAATACTCCCATGATGATCCTTGTACCGTTGCATGCACACTTAAGCAGAATGTTTTGCTGCGCTAAGTTGCACTGTAAACAGCCAATTGTCACACCGCAAATAAAAGTCGTTTCCCAGCAATTATTTTTGCACTAAGTTACTTAGTTTGATGTACAGAATGCGTAGATGACGGCTTCGTGGAAAGTCTCGTTTACACCCTGTATAGTGTGTTCAGAATGTTCAGATATCAAGCCTATCTGATAAGATAGAGATGATAAGATAGAGCACTGTAAGATACAAAAAAAGTCTATTCGTAAACATTTCGGCTTAGCATTTCAGTTTCCTATTAAAAAAGTTCATAAAACAGTTTATAAGTTCATACCCCAGTATCAAACATATTTCTAATATCAAAACCCCTATCCACAGCAAAATCAAAGAAAGATAAGAAAGAAGCGAATAGCACATCGAAAACGCCAGTCAAACGGCAATCCTCTAGAAAAATACAACAAGAAGAGAAAGAGAAGGAAACTACAGAAGACACCCAACCAGAACCAACTACAGAAGACACGGAAGCCGCGAAACCAGACGAGGACGTGCCAGAACAAGTAGACGAAAACCGAGAAAAAACACCAGAAAAAACACCAGAAAAAACACCAGAAAAATCGCCAGAGCCTGAAAAAGAAACGGAAAGTCCGCCAGAAGATAAAGAAGCTATGAACGAAGAGAATGGAGAAGTTGAGAAGGACGAAGAAGAGAAAGTTGTGGAGAATGAAGCGGAGAAAGTGGAGAAAATTAAAGAAAAGGAAGATGTCGGAGAGCCAAGAGCGAAACGATCGAGAGAGGTTAGTTCTTGTCAGTTGTTTTAATTTGAATGCAGTTTTAACGTTTACCTGAAAAGTAACTATTTTACTACAAAAAAGCATGATCATCTGCCTAGTCTTTTCCCAACTAAGTTGGGGTCGGCTTCAAGTCTAACCGGATGCAGTTTAATACCAGTATTTTACCTGTAGTGACTACCTATCAGTTACTGGGTAACACAATACACCTCCGTGACGGATTTTTTCCAATATAAAACTATAACAATCCAACCTAATGTTTTGGTCAGCATTGTGAGAATAGTGAGAGCAGTCAATCCTTTTTGGTAGTAAAATATGTACATTTCTGGTGAGTTTTTAAATAGGTTCCTTTTAATATTGGGTACTTGACTATATATTTTGATTTAGAATATAGATAGGAATGCTCCTGTATTGCACACCTAATAAAAGAAAAACAAATGAAGTGTGATACAATGGGCAGTCTTTTCGTATATATTGATTTCTGCTAGACAACTTTAGGACACAACAACAATTATTTAGGAAACTTAATTGCCGAAAGGCGGATGTACCTTACGTAGTAACCGTACGCCACTGCTTAAACCCTAGGGGGAAACAGGCGTGATTTTATGTTTAACTTTAGGATGAATAGAAATTATACTGAAATAAAATGATTTATTCTGTAAATAGGATATCGGAATCAATTTTACACGTCTTAAAAACAAAAAAAATATATATAAGTCGACATTTCTTAACTGACTACCCCTGAGAAGAAATGGCGAAACAAACTCAGGGGTCAAAGTCTTGGTCAGGTCAAGTGAGGACCATGTAGATTAGTGTCTGAAATTGTCTACTAAGTAAAGGACAAGTTTTACACAGTTTTTCGTTGATAATGGCCAAGTTTGGTACACTGCAATGTTAGTATAAAACCCAATGCCACGTCATTTTTGCGAATCTGTCTAAACCGTATTTGATGAGCTGAAAAGGCCAGTTTACAGTAGGGGGGTATGTTGAAATTTTACTTTCACAAAAAAACGCGTTGTGCTGCCATTGGAATTCAGTTATCCTAGGATTAATTGATCTATCAGAGCTAAATAAAGTTTCTTAAAATATATCCTAGTCAATAATTTTCATCTCACAATTAATGATTTTGGCTCCAATTTTCTAAAGTGAAAGTCGATGTGAATTCGAAGTAATATTTTTTTTTTGCATGCATGCATAATATACGCTAATCTTGGTAGTGATAATAAAAATCTAGATTTCTAAATTGCTTCAACTAGTCTAAAGGATTAATTTTTAAACTGGGATCACTTTGACAGCTTTGTGCCAATTGTGACAAGGATGAGATGTTACAAATCCACCTAAAGTATTTCAATTTTAAAGTTACAATTTAAAACATATTATTATTAACCAAAATTGAGGTTAGCTAGTCATTTTCTAACCTTTTATCCATATTACAACAAAGTCAAAAGGAAGGGTATTTTTATTTTCTCACGGTTGACATAGCTTTCACAACGATCGTTGTTAAAAAATAAAACATTGTATTTAGTATAAAAAAAAAACAAAAAGCATGAAAAAAAATCTACAACAAACAGTTAAAAAAAGAATTTCATTTTTGCAGATTAGAAGGAGACGAATCCATGTAATATGATGATGTTACTTTAAACAAAACAATCCTATCGCGGAAAGGGTCAGATTTTTTTTTATAGATTTACTCTATGCACGAAGTATTTAAAAAGTAGTCAAGTACCCAATTTTTGAAGTAATGCATTCGCGAATTTAGTTAAGCTAAATTATTTTTTCTTATCATTTCTTACATGCTGCTTTGGGAATTGGATTTACAGCTTCATTTTAGTAGGTTGTCTATAGAAGATGCAGACTAAATCACTCGGATAGTTTAGAATGAAGAGCGGTGACCGTCATGTTATAACGGCCGTCATGAAATCTATTTTCACCAGTATTTGACATTAAGGTGTCAAAGAATGCTCTGTATTTGGACAGCCGTTATTGTGTGACCGTGCACCGCTTTTTTAGGGAACCGAAGCTTTAGTCCCTATAGATTTGATGAGATAATCGATTTTCACTTTTGATGAATCAATTGTGATATCAATTAAGTTTTGCTTTTGATAAGTAGCAAATCTGTAGGTACTATTAGGTATAGATTTTGTATGAAATTAATACACAATAATAATAATAATACGATATACCCTAATATACACATTATACTTACATACTTAAAAAAAAGAGTAAGTATGCAGTATACAATAGATGTAGCATTTTATGTGCGCACGTCATAATTGTAATTTGAACCTTATGTCAATACATATAAAAGTCACATGAAGCGCTCTATCATTAGCCACGACTATGCTACCATTTTTTCAGTGCGTACGAGAGATGGAGCTATACTTGACCGATAGCACCATTCCTTTCTTGCAACAGAATCATGATGGCCTTAATACTGATCACTACGCTGAAATTGTATCACACAAAATAAGATTTATTTTTAGATTAGTTATCAATTGTAAGGGAGGATTATATATTTATTTATTGTTAGGGCGGAATTATTTTATCAGTTAGCTGGGTTAGTGTTGCTAGCATGCACAAAAATAATGTTGCTAGTAAAAAAATGTGATTATAAAAATATTTCTTATGTAACAGGCTATACCTACTGGTTCATTTCTAAAAATGTTTTCAGTATTTCAAAACATAATAGGTACCATGTTCGGACTATAAGCACGATTTGGCATAGGAAATTATCATTATTACAATTATAGCCTTCTCCCTCTCACAGAAAGGGCTGAGTCAAGATAGTAGGGATATAGGCTGATTATGTATTTTATATGATAATTTGATTACGAATAAAAATGGCCTTTAAAAACGACAAAAGGGTAATTTAAAAGTAGCACAGAGTATTAGATTATGAAAATGTAGTATTATAAGTATCTTGGAAATCCTGAAACGAATGGGTAGAAGGTAAATTTAAGGTTAAAATAAAATACCTACAAATCCAATTTGGTATTAAAATGGTATAAATTTTATTTTAGGCATTGAAAATGTTGTCTTTAAGATAATATTGTGTATAAAGATTATGGCTTCCAAGATCTGTGATCGGTAAAAAGTGTCGAAATCTAGGTGTGTATTTACTTACACCTTATGAATAGAACCCTTCGGAGGTATAGGAAACCATTGTCGCACGACATTGTTGCAGCGACATGGTTTTGTGGTTACTGAAAACATGTGTTACATAATATACTGCATGCAATGTTGCCAGTAACATGTTGCTGAGACAATGAAATGCAACTTTTGTTTACCCTGAATAGGTATATGGGGCTATAGGCTATTGATTTGATTTAGATTTTAAGTAACGAATCAATATGAAAGACGTCGATGTAATTATAGTCACTAGTAAGTTAAATGATTAAGACATAATCAAAAGAAAGAAAAAAAGAAAGAAAGAAAAAATGTTTATTCTGCACAAACAAAACGCACATTACAAATAAAAAAAAAAAATAAAAAAAAGACAAGTATACACATCCAACGTTATCGTTAATCACTTACTTTTGTATGTATTATTTGGAATCTAACACAAAAATAGCAGATAACGTATTATAGAAAATGTCACCATTAAGGCTTGATAGCGGCATGCAAGGAGTTCATCAACTTAAGGCGAATTTCACCAATTAGCTAATTGTTTTGGAATGTCGACAGCTCTTGAACGTGGTTTAGATTTGCTGATCGCGGTAAGTTTTATTTGTGAGATTCGCCCCCAGTAACTGTACAGCCAGCACGAAAATAATGTTTAAAATTATTAGAATTACTAGGAACATTAAACAGAATGACAAGCCAAAATATATAATATAATCGAGGTCATTATTAATTAATTTCTTTGCTCGGATCGTATTTTATAGTCTGATTGTCCCTATATTTTTGGTGCTGACTGTTCTTACTACATTCATTAACATAGTTTTGCGTATCTTTAAGCATTACTATATTTTAAGAATCACGAACACTATTATACAACTTACTTTTAACAATTTCCGCTATTAACCCGTGCTCGCGTTATACATAGGTACATGTGTAACATTGCTCGAATTAAAATTTGAATGTGCACAGACATATCAGGGTCTGGTCCTTTCGGTCTCAGTGTCCAACCTGGGACGTCCCGCACGTTTCATATAGTCTTGTTTCAAAAGTATCTGATGGATGTGGAAACAAACCCTGTTCTGTTTAAATTCCTACGCAATCACTTATTAAAGGGAATTAGTACTTAGCACATTCATCTGTATTTTGAAGGTTTCAACTTTATAACTCGCCACTTTTTCCAACAATTATTGTTTGAATAGCATTATTAAATTGTAATTGAACCATCATCGACGAAATTTGATGTTGTAAAAATGTCAAATGAAGAACATCTTTTAGATGTTTTAGAATACATAAGTATTCAAATAATCAAATCGAAGCACTCAATTTGTAAGTGGCACTACAAATTGGCATCCACTGGTACGTTTTCTGATCGAATTTGCTTACATTTTCATCAGATTCTTTTGGAACAGACCATACATATCCGAGCCCAGACGGCCCGGAGCATGTAAGGCCCTGACCCAAAACTCTGTGGATAATTATTTTCTTATAAAAAGTATATGGTGCAAGGAACGAAAACTTTTACCATGGATTCAGTACACAATTCTAGATACCCCAGAATCTGAAGTTTTCGTCTGTTCTGAGAGAGAATAAAAACATCAGCTTTTCCATACATTTACTGCTTTGAGCATCAGATTTTTTTGTGTTGCAATAAACATGTTAGTGGCCGCATAGAATGGAAGTGTTGCTGGCAATATGTAAAAGCATAGTATTCATGGTAAACAAAGGTTTAATTTGATGATGCGGGAAATGAGGTTTAGCAACAGTTTTTAACTTTTAATTTTATGTTTACTATAAAAATTCGGCTTATTTTTTCCTCGCTGTTATTTGTCGTCGGTCGCAGGGCACCAAATGCTACCTTTATATGTTTAAATAATTTTGTATTGACAAAATTATAATTATTTACAGAGCAAGAAGACTGAACCCCCGCCGCCAAGGTCACCTGCTAAGCGAAAGTCAAAATTTTAAACAATCTTGTTTTTTATAACAAACATTGGATTTTATTTTTATACGAACGACCGCGCGGTGCGGTCTTGTTATGTACTGTGGGTGCATTTTTATGTTGTATCAGAAAAATAATATATTTTAATAAATATCACTCGCAATACATGTACACACAGCAGCAGGTCAAGTTACCAGGAACTGTCAAATTTTCTCATTCGATTTTGAACTTAACCATCAACATTTTAAGGCTTAAAATCATTTGGATAGATTTGACAGTTTCGTATAACCTTCCTATGTGCTGTCGACTGTACTTAACATAATTGGCGAAATGTGGGTGCATTCCTCTGCATATCCTTCGGGTAATACAGGCGTTATGTTATATGTTATTTAAATATCTACCATGTAAGGTGGGTGAAAATCGGGCAGTAATGGATTCGCAAAAAATATGATTATAAGAGCCCTTAAAAACTACAGTACCCGAAGTTGATATTAACATATTGAGCTTTAGAAAGAAACTGTCATGATCACACATGATAGTCTCTTTCGTATGCTCATGTGAGTGACAAGGATGACGTTCTACAAAGATAAACTTTTTTTTTTTAATTCGAGATTTCATAATTTCTTCCTGGTACTGTAGAATATAGAGTAGGTCTTTTCAAAATCCTCTGTTTAAAATGTTCATAGCTTTTGAACATTGTTACCTGTATTCACAGGCTTTGTAAAATTGTTCAGTTAGGGTTATTTTGCATTTTTTTTGGTGTTTCCTCACTGCTCGATCTCATATTTTCATTATAATCATCATTTCATATACATGCATAATATTTTATCAAATCATTATTTTTTAACGCTTGAATTTTCTGTTGCTAAGGTCAGAAGTTTACTTACCTCACGGTTTCTGAGTCTGATCAAGTCTTAAGGGCTGGCCAAACGAGGCGAACTCTGCACGGGATGCGGGACGAAATTTTCTCACGCAGATAGTGTTAACGAACTTGCGATTTGCCTCAGTTAACCAGTCCTTCATCAGATCGGTAAACTTCTGTCAAATATCACGGTTGGCAGCTGTTGTGTTGACCAAGATAATTATGTTAAAATTTGATATGGCATCAGGTTAAAATGAATTGACTTTTCAGATGTTGGACTTATATCAACGTATTTAGCCATCAAAATTGTACTCATTTCAAATATGTACTTTTATAGAACTTGATTTTAACTAGTTTTTCAAATACAATGAATAAAAATGCATCCACAATGAGAAAACGGTGAATCTGCTAGTTTTTATGTAAAAAATTTAACATAAAGCAGTTTCTATGAAATAATTGAGATAATCATAGATTAGTATGACATGTATGAAGACGCCTTTAAAGTTTCCAAAGCGAATCTTTAAAACATATAATTTATGATACATAAGTTATTGTGTATGCAATTTTTTATAGGAGTTTTTTCGTTCCCAACTTCCATGGTGTATTTTTTTTTATATGTGTTACTACATAACGATTGTGCTAAGTCTAGAACCGATTATATTATTTAAAATGATAAATGTATTTTCTTTATATTCTTCTTCCGATTTCGAAAATTCTTGAATTCGTCGATACATTTGATTCATATCAAAATTTGCTTTAAACAGCTAATGTAATTATAATATCATGGCAAAGTGTTTATGACATTGCTCAAATTCAAGAATAAAGGATGATGTCTATGCCTTTCGCAAATTATTACATAATATTATGAATCTGTGGCCTTTTTCGAAGTAAATATCAGTATAAGGTCCTTTAAATGCAAATTCTATCAAATACATTGTATTGCTTGGTTTTGCACTACTAGATCTACAAGTAATATGCCTTATTTTGAATAACTAACCAGCACCCGAATTGCGTAATACACTTTTGTCAATTTCACTTGCTCAACAACGAAAGTAACATAATGAGAACTGTTGAATTTTCTAAATGAATGGCATTGGGTTTGTTAGTGACTTACGCAATTGCCCCGCTGTTTAAAACAGTGCATTCATTTATTATATTAAAACTTCGTTCCTTTTTGAGAAAATTAGGTCTTCCTATGGTTCATTGTGTTGGTTTCTTGATCATAATTATTATAAACTAAGTAAATAAAGTACTAATAGGTTGTGCATAGCTTTGCAAGAAATATGTGTACTGGGTGATTAAAGGTAGAAATACATAGTAGTTTGGTTTTTTAGAAAATTGTGTAGTAATTCGGCACAGATTGGGAACGTTTAAAGCATGTAGGTATATGGAAGTTTTTCTAAAAGTTTACTTTTGCTAACTTCATCTGTTCGAAACAATCTATAAGGTTTAAGTACATTTTTTATTGTATTAGACGTATGACAGAGATAAATGTTAGTTATAATTTACATTGTAAATACTTACAATAAACATACCTACTGATATGAATCTTTGGTTTTATTTGGTAAAAACTGAAAACTTCTAAATTTCCTATGTGAGTTTTGCGTTAGACCTCCACTATCTCACCTGCAGTGAGATTCTGTAACCATCTCACCGTGAAAACGTAGGTGATTTAGGTGAAGTAAGCTGTCAGTGTCGTCCCACTGATGCTAGGGATGGACCAAGCATTACATTTACAGTCATAATCACTAGTAAGGGTGACTGAAGCAAAATACTTGGGTCACATGCTGTCGGATCGCCTACAGGATGATGCAGACTTAGAGAGGGAAAGGAGGGCGTTGGCAGTCCGCTGCAACATGTTAGCCCGCAGATTCGCACGATGTACTACAGATGTAAAACTATTACTTTTCAGAGCCTTCTGTCAGTCATTCTACACGTGCAGTCTGTGGATCAACTATACGCGGCGGACTTTCAATGCCCTGCGTGTTCACGTGTTCAGTACAATGACGCTCTGAGGGCAGTGTTGAGGAAACCAAGGTACTGCAGTGCCTCAGAAATGTTTGCGGCAGCTTCCGTCGATGATTTCTTCTCCATCATCAGGAAAAGAACCGCATCGATGATGAGCAGGGTCCGTGGTAGCACCAACACTGTCCTCAGAACGTTAGCGTGCAAAATAAACGGTCCGTTTACTGTTTACTGAACGAGTGTTCACTTGCTCAGAAATAGGAAATAGACTATAGTATAATGTACTCGTACTATACCTACTGATTTTGATTCTGTACTAACAAATTATTAACACCCTGTTATTTGTATTTTTATGTGTTCTACTAACAACCTCACTAACGTTTCATTTGTTAAAAATGTATGGACGTATGTCTGAAATAAAGATATAAGTAGGTATTATCTATACCTACAAGATTTTAATATTATTTTTTATGCAAATTCTATTGATAATTTTATATTACTTATTTCAAAGCTATTAAGTATGAGTCTTAAAAAAAACAACATTGCTTTTCTAACAGAAAATAGTACCTAATGTTTAGCCGCTTAACAACATACTTGCTTTGAAAGAATATAAAAATGATCAATAGAATTTCGAGAAAAAATATTAGTAAAATCTCGAATATGGTTGTAAATGTAACATTGGTCGATACCTAGCATCAGTGGGATGACACTGACAGCTCACACCACGCCAGCATTCACGGTGAGATTTTTACAGAATCGACCGGCTGATGTGCACGCTTGCCCAAGAGTGTGTAAAAAAAGCAGAATCTAGCCCAAAATGCCTCAAAACATCTACACGGGTATCCATTCCCCTTATTGGCAGGTAAATTTCGTTTTAATCGGGTAAAGGCACATGCCCCACCGCAATTAGTGAAAAGCGAATAGAGCTAGCAACTAGAAGCGAGCAAGGAGCAGCAAGAGTGTAGTCGGGATAGTTTTGTCGCTGCGCTGAGTGAGTATAAGAGTGCGGTGAGTAAAATGGCTGCTGGTATGCGTATGTAGGTACCAAGACTAGCTATACCAAGATATCCGAGAGATATGCCTTTACTCTATATTTGTTCCAAGTTTAAGGCTGCCTGTCCAGTGAAGCGGAGCGAGGCAGCGGAGCGGAGAAACGGTGAAAGATTAACCAATAGGATTGCATAAAATCTCCGCTTATGCAATCCTATTGGTTAATATTTCACCATTTCTGCACCTTTGAGGAGTGTCGCCACCTTTTCCCCACTCCTGAAACTCACAGAAAAATAAACGAAATAGATACGGCACACATGATGCTTTCTTCGCGCGCACACAAGAAAATATGCGTTAGGCTCACGCAGACAACGGAGCGCAGCGGAGAGAATTTTATTAACGGACTTGAAAATAAACTCTAAAATGATTACAATAAAGTGCATTAATGCTTGAACCTGACAAAAAATGCTCGCGCATCCTCGAAGATACGAAAATGTGTAGAATACGAAGAAAAGAAAATGCACGAGACCGCGCGTGGATTATTCCTCTGTCTGCGCTGACCCTAACACTTTTGTGCTATCTTAGTGCACATATGCTCAAAAGGGGCGGGCACTAGAAAGTATAGATACAGTCGCTGAACGCAAACACGCAACATCAACTAGGGAAGAAAGGTTGGTATAAATATTTGATCGATAAAAATATTGATGAAAACCGACTGCAAAAGGAGAACTGTTTTTGGACGTATTTTGTATCATTAATTTTTCTGCTTTTCGATGTGGAATATTATGAACACCCAATAAAACCAAATTATTATATTATATTATAATTATAGTATTTGTCTGCAAATGACATTTTGAGTAAACCAGTTTCTCTCTTGCTTTACAAGTCGAGTATGACGTGCAATGGTCTGATCATTTCCCACTGATAATTGATTGTAACTTAGATCTAAGTAGTCTCGGATGAACAAATAACAATCTGTGCACCGGTGTTCAATAAGGTTGTTTGGGGTGACCGTACGGTGAGCAAGTACAGAGTTATAGTAAATTATGTCACACTCAACATCGCTGAGCACAAATTACTGTTAAAAAATATGTATTTAAGACAGGTCACTACATTGTCTGATGCAGCAACATAGTCAGTTGGAGGATTTTGTTTAAATTTTTGTGGAAATTTATCGTTCAATCGCTCTTCTCTTGACAGGGCATAGTGTGACCAAGACGGTATCGAAAAGTTCTTTCTCTTTGCGGCTTTCTTTCTGTGCATCTTTAAGGGATTAATGATGTTGAGAGAGGTACATATTATGTGTATTTTCTATCATAGCACTTGAGAGGACTGTACCACCTTTTTTTGAACATACATAGTTTATACTTTGGTTTGAGGTACACCAATTATTTTCCCTGACTGTTGCATCTATCCATTTATTTAAAATTTCTGGGTCTTTCGGGAAACTGAAATAAAATGTATTCATTCTTGTAAAACAGGTTCTTAATATAATTTCTTATTTAAAACAATTATCGATATCAATATCTCAGCGCACCTGGGCACCACTACTGCATCGTTTTGACTTGCGTGTCAGTCAAAAATATATCACACCTAGGTACATAATTTGTAAAATCTTAAAAAAATATAATTAATGCAGTGACTTGTTACTTACCGGTGGTAGGACATGCCACTTGTCCTAAGGTTTGTTGTAATTGTTATATTTATTCAATTAAGGACGGACAATTCGGCAGTTTGTAAAAATACGAAATAACACTACACGTTCCGATGCAAAAATAATTATGACTAAACGGTGCACATAGTCGTCGCACGTGTTTAGGGGCAGTTTGACTGCATGCATGGAGGCGACATGTGCCACGCCTCCAAGCCATATGGACCTCATTATCCGTGGTAGGTACCTACAAAGCGAAGTCAGAGCAATAGCTCTTGCCACTGCGCAAACTAGTGAAGGAAGAGTTCTCTGCGGCGGCGGCGGTGTTAACAGTCAGCGATCAACTATTAATATAACTATCTACTTATCTCTTTTACTGACACGGGAACGTTTCTTTATCGAGAAAGTAGTCGATAGACGATAACTAGTCGCTTCCTTGTCTGTGGTGGGACAGGTGCCGTAGAGGATATAAACACACTGCTGCCTATTTATAATAATAATCCTTTATGCGTGTAGGTACCAAATCTTTTAAGTGAAAACTTCTTTAGCCGCGTTGTGATTTGGATCTCGATGAAACGAAAAAGCGACATTAAAAAGAGACAAATGCATACATCACAAGCACTGACCTCTATTAAAGGTCAGTGATCACAAGGATATGATTTAACGTGCGAGAGAATAAGATAGAATACATTTAGTTTCTCTGTCTACGATTGTAGTACATTCTTGAAGTTCACAATTTTGAAGGTTTTAGGTACTTCTATCGCGTGTGAATTGCAAATGGAATTGCACGATGAATTGCACACAATGTGTGAAAAAAAAACATGTCATGTTTTTTTTTTAACAACTTAATGACCACAGTGCAAGGTCTGGTCAATTTTTCCAGGAAAAACGGTTTTACCTAGTAATGTTAACCTGTAATACCTACCTACTACAGTCGGGCAAAGGACATGGTAAGTTGCAGATTTAAGTAAAACACGAAATTATACAAACCTATAATTTACTTATTAACACTTTTACTGCGAAGAACCCGGCTCACGGGTGCAACGATAATTCATTCGCGTGCCGACAACTGTCCTCCCGCGTCCTACATAATATGATAATATTGTATGTAGGACGCGGGAGGCGAGTTGTGGGCATACGAGCGAATTATCGTTTTTATTTTGGCAGTGAATATCTATAAATATCGTCGCCTTCTCTTTCTGTTTTCTCCAGGATACATGCTGAGGATCTTTATGGCCGATTCCTTTGCTTCATCTACGTCTGAAAAATAAGACGTCTGTTTAGGAAACTTTAGTGCGCACGCAGCAATTTGCTGATTGGCGCACAAAAGCTTGGTTTGAACGGGTGCCGGCGAAATTGCTGTAGAAATAGCTTTCATGTGTAGCCAGGAATCGAACCGGACCTTTTAAGCTTAATGCGGCGAATCCCAACAGGAGGGTACCTTTTTATCATCAGTAGTACGCTTGTCGCCTTGCTTCAAAAACTAACACCAATAGGAAAATACGACTCACATTCATCTTCAGAGCTATCCGGCTGATGTCTCCTCAACGCAAGCTGTTTATCAAACCCAATGCCATCATACTGGCTATTCATCGCCGAAGCTCTAACTGATTTATTTTCCAAGAAATAAGTATATCTCCGACATAGGCAGCTGTGGGTTGTAAATCCCTTGAAACAACCCCAAATAATCGTCCCCTATAGGAATATGATGATCATTTCTGTAACTCCTGTCTTCGAATTCATTTCTTGGTCTATTTTGTCTACTAGGCCCTTCGCCTGGATCAGACGCTTCTTTTTCGCCCTTATCATCGAAATATTGTCCAGAAAAACCAACTAATGGTCCAGAACTAGCTTGAGATAGATTCTGGTAGTCTATAAGACCGCAATTATTTACAAATCCAGCCATGTTTGCCTCAGACTCTGATATGAATTCAAAATCTGATGAGTTGTAGCCATCATCAGAATCTGGTTCATCAGAAACAGCATGCATTGAAATGCTGTCTTTTATTTCTTCTGTTTGACTTTTCTCATCTTCAGTTGATGAATTTATTGAAATAATATCGATGTTTTCATTTATATTCAAACTTGTTTCATTTTTATTAGGATTCGTTATTTCATTATCTTTAAAGTAAGTTGCAATTTCATTATTCTTAAAAACATTTTTAACAGAACTGTTTATAGAGACCAAATCTTCATTTACAGCGTTCAGTTCATCAAATATTTCGATAAAATCGTCTAAATTGATCAACTCTGGTCCAGAATCATCAGTTAAAGCAGTTTTATCTATATTATTTAAAGCTTCTTCAAATTCTATAAGGTTTTCAATAGTTTCATCGTCTATAACGTTGTTGAACGTATCTTCGGCTTCAGTATTATAAGTCGCGTCATTTGAGCCCGTAGCTTTGTAAGCAACTTGAATTTGTGTGAGATCATTATTACTCTGGTTTGTGCCGGGTTCATCCTCTATAACATTAACAACTAAACTAACATCAGTAGCACTATTAAAAATCCTATCATCTTCAGGTCCAACATCATCATTGAAACTTATTTCATTTTCCTTAGGTTTTTTGTAAGTATTATCATTAGGACCGATATCAATAGGAGCAACATTTTCAAGATTATGAAGAATCTTAGTAACACCGTATTCATTAATACTAACAACAGAAGAATCGTTTGTAATACAATCTTCATTATTATTTAAGGTAACATAACTTTTAGTTTTATCATTTGTTTGTGAATGGTTTTGATCAATGGATGTTTCTCTGGGTCTCGTTATATTATTATTCTCCTGCGTGTCCGAGGTCATGTCGTTTCCATGAGTTTGTAGAAATAATTCGAAAATTCGAAAGAAGTTCATTGTAAGCTGGAATATCAAGAGTTTATTTAAGTAAATATATATACCTACCGTACGGAAAATACGAGCTTTGACGTGCCACCGTGGACACCAGCCCGTTAGGCTATACAAAGGGCATACCTGCAGGGTACCTACCGGTGAAATAAAACTTCTAGTAACTAGTCAATAGAAAGGTCAGTGTCAGTCAAGAATGCTAAGTTAGGTAGGTACCTAAATCTTTCCGACGACACAATCAGGTTTAATTAAACTTGAAAATATGAATAAAATATTGTATCGTGTGCAATGTTTAGTAGCGTTAATATGGCAAATCGGGTTTTACACATAGGTACCTACACTGTCACATGACAACAAACAGTAGGTCTGTAACAGAGACGGCAGCTAACACAGCTTGAACCTTTTCTATTCGATACCATGTGTCATACTTTAGGTTGCGTAGCGTAGGACAGATAGGTAGACCTTACTGAACCGAGTACAAACATATTGCTGATCTATATTATGATAATTGTGCAGTAAGTACATAAACACAATGCATAATATTGACACATTGATTCCGAAATTAGGGTAAGTATTTAATCGTGATTATTGCTGTTCTGGATACACACTCATCCCTGTATAACATTAAGGATAGGTATTAGGTAGGTAGGTACCTACTCACTTTGTCCAAAAAAGTATCCAGTCTAGTAAAAAAATATTAAATTCTTCTTAATTTGCTCAAAAATATGTAGGTAGCTATTTAATTTTAACAAAACGACTTACACGACACCCAACAACTTTACAGTTTTACACAAGACAAGACCACCAGTGAAATGTCAATTTCGGAAAGGCGGGAAATGAGCATGCAGGCAAAGGTCTTAATTCATTAAGTCTAATAAATAGAAACTAAAATCGAGTTATCAAATGCTTTTTTATTTATAAAAATGCATGTTACAAGTTTGGTATGTATGTTAGAAACGTTTATATGGGCCACATTATGGCAGTACGACGATGTCCAGTAACGATAATTAGATGATAGTAGTGACCATGGTTTAAGCTGTATTCATCAAATAAAAACAACAAAGATCTTTGAATAATTCTTACATTAGAATTTATAACCTATAATTAAATTACAAAATTAGGTAGTTGTCACTTTTTTCCTGATTTCTTGATGCCTCCACTTGCCAAAGGACCTTTTTGTGAGGCCTTTGCTTTCGCCTCCTGAAAAATAAATGAAAACCCTGTTACACGAAATTATTTAGCAAAGGCATAATGAGTGATGACATTGTCGATAGGTCATAGATGTTTTTTTTTTTAATGGGGTTTTTAAAGCAATCATAAAGAAAAACCTTTAAATAATTATGAGAACAAATTTTAGGCTGGTATGTGTTAATGGTGTTTTTAATAGTAAAATTAGGTACTAATTGTTAAAAAGAAACTTTAGGCACAAACCTGTAATGCCTTCTGTTGTTCCTTTAACTTTTGTTTATGAGCTAAGTCATCCTCGTCGAGGTCCTTGGAGTCTTTCTTAGGCGCCTTCAGCGGCTTCTTCTTACCACCTTCACGGCCTGACATCTAAAAATATCACAAATAAAATATAGTTTAATTTTAAGCAAACAAATTGATATTAGAATAAAATTATATTATTACACATCATCCCATGGGTTTTAAAATAGGTATACAATTAATTTTCTTTCAGCATAGATAGATGTGAACAACGATTTTCTTCCACAGGCTACAAAATATTACGTTATTATACATTATTTTAACACTATAAGCACACAAATGTACAGAGGCGGACTTGGTGCCATAGGCTTTTTCTACCAGTCAACCTTTGGGTGATGCAGAGACAAACAGTGGTAGGTGCAATTTATAATGCCTATAATTCCCCAGCAATTTATGTATCAGATATTTTACCTCAACACACGTAGGTAATAAATAAAATTTACCTAAATAATATTATAAAAAAAGGATTACATGAAGAAGTCTTTCACACATAACCTACAATGAATGTCATGGTTAATATTGACCAATTAACGATACACGGTTCCAAACTGTGACTCACAAATTAGTATATTTAAAGGCTATTCTTAATTTAATAGTGACTTTATTGGTGATGTTCTTCAGAAACGTCAGGTGCATAGTACGGGCAACCAGTGTGTTTGTATGGCCAGATGTATGAACGTAAACAAAACAAAGGGAGTATGAATGAATCGTAGCAGGTGGCATCACGGGAAAGCGTGAGTTTATGTATGTATGCCTAATTTTTTAAACTGAAGACTTTGACATTGGTCTAGCAATGGCAAGAGCAGTTACTGAGCATGGGGTCGTTCCCCAAAGAAATAATTTCTCGGCGCCCCAGTCCGTTGTCAGAATTTATTGCAGGTTGACAGCTAATCCTACTAATAAATGTGAATGTTTGTATATTTGTTACTCAATCACACAAAAACGGTTCAACAGATCGCTGTGAAATTTGAGAGATAGATAACCGGGGACCTGGAGAAGGACTTAGGCTACTTTTCAATCTGGATTGCAGACGAAATTGCGGGCAACCGTTAGTTATTTAATAAAATTTGCTTGAGCCAGAATTCAGCCACATATGTATAGCATTGGCAGTCGGTCTTACTAGATACAGAAAGCAGTGAACTTAACATTCTGGTAAAACCTGGTAGACCTATGACCATAAATAGACTGATAATGTGACTGATTTGATTGATAAAAATTGTCTAATTTTCACAAAATAGTATTTAAATATTAAATAGAACAGTGAAGTGAAAATCAATTTAATATAGCACCCAGCTTTAAACGAAGGACAATGCTTGTAATCCATCGCTCTGAATGAGTGCTCTATGATAATTTTGTTACAATTAAGGACCGGCCTATGTCATAACTTAATGCCTTGCATATAATATTCAAATGGTAAAAAAAATCATTGCAGTATACAGTTGTGGCAAACATTTCACATCGGTTCTCTTGTAGCAGAAGGGGTGGCTTAATTTTAGTAGTTCAGAGAGGCAATGTCATATTTGATAAACAACATAATTCACATACAATTATAGTCCACTTGAAAGGACACGTCATTATCATGAACATGTCTGTTTGACCTGTGTCTGGGTGTATATATGTATATAAGTATGTATATCAGTCATCAGGTTACCGTAGTACAGGCTCTGCCTAGTTCGGGACCTGAAGACCTTGTGTGGATGTTGTCTCATATTATTATATTATCCTATAGCTGAAAGACATAGCCAGGAGTAGTACTATATTACAATATCGCTGTACAAGATATACAGGGTGGCCTGTTTACAGTGGTCCAAAACACGCATGTGGTTACAAATGCAAACTTAGAGGTAGAATCCTTTTTATGATGGACCACTCGCGCAAGCGCATAAGGGGCATAAGTGTCGCACTTATGCCCCCTATGGAGCAGTGGTAATGTGGTGAGTGTGTTCTCAATACTTAGCTCTGACTAATCGACAGTTACCTGCGTGTTTATATTAGCGATTTATCAACAAACAACTCGAGCTCATTGTGCATCCTTACATCGCAAAGTTACGATTCATAATTTATTATGTCATGATTTATGAATTGTAACTTTGCAATTGTAATGGCCCTAGTATAGGAAGCCTCTCACCTAGGGATTTCCTAAATACCCCCATATATGTTCACCAATTATTTACAGTTTAGGAGAAAACATTTTGTTCAATATTTTTTTTTAAACCCATTTTCTATGTAATCAAATCTAATAATTAATTTGTTGTGATCATTTTACAGATCGAGTTACTAGAAATTGTAAAATCTACATTATTGTAATTCTATGACTGTGAACGAAAAACATTTGTGAATGAGTGCAAGTGAATAATAATTAATGTTCCTAACGATCTTAAGACGTAGTTTAGCCAATGAACGAAGAAATAAACTGATCTTTTCAATCTAACTTTGATTAATAAATTAGTGAAAGAAAAATTAACAATTCCTTCATTTTCTAATTGAACGCGTCGCGTCGTTGGCACAAATTTTTCTATTTGTAATAACCTCAACGCCATACTAGACTTAAATACGAAAAACTATATTCCTCATTTTAATGACGCATTATTATTACTTTGAAAGGTCATAATATGAAAAATACTTACATTTAGAAGTGGTAGTGGAGATGTAATACGAATGAATTCAACTTAATTGAAGAAATACACGCTTTTTTCCCAAATTAAAATGAAGGAAGAATTGATTGATTGACGTTTTGACTACTTTTGACAATTTTGTCTCATGTCTACCTGACAGAACGTTAAGTGAACGTTAGCTTGTTCGTTCGGAAACAATTTTAGTCCAAAGACTTGCCAATCGAGTTGCAAATGGCATCCATTTGGCGTGATGCAAAATATATTATTTTGGAGATAAAACTACTGTACTCAAAGGTGGTGACTACGGCCACAACTCTTGTAGTCTAGTCTTAAATAAAACATCGTAGGTCGCAATGTTCTGATTTTTTGGGATTGATTGATTTGAGAGGGGACTGCTAGCTAGTGAACGCAGCGTGCGATTTTAAACGCTTTCGTGATGGATACTTTGATTTGAAGAACGAACCACGTGGAAGACCGCCCACACAGGTGACACATAACAATGAATTGAAAGACATGGTGGAAGCCGATCCGAGCCAAACTACCCAGGAATTAGCGGCATGGTTTAACGTTACCTTACCAACAATATTGAATCATTTGCGTCAAATCAATAAAAGAAAAAAATGTGAGAAATGGGTGCCTCATCATGATTTGACTGATCTGCAGAAAGAAACGCGTGTTGAAACTTGTGTTGCCTTGTTGAATCGATACACAAATGAAGGAATATTGGATCGAATTGTGACAAGTGGATTCTTTACGATAACCGTAAGCGAAAAATGCAATGGCCGACCCCCGCAACAGTGTCCTAAAGCAAAGCTTACCAATAAAATGGTAATGGTAACTGTTTGGTGGTCTCAGCATGGTGATAATGGCTGGACAAGCAATAACGGCAGATGTCTACTGTGCCGAACTCCGAACAATGATAGGAAAACTAGCAATGAAACAGCCCCTACTCATGAATCGATCTTCACCATTATTGCTCCATGATAACGCGAGACCTCATACAGCACGAGAAACCATTTTAACTCTACAGGAACTGCAATTAGACAAAATTCGTCACTCTCCGTATTCGCCAGACCTTGCTCCAACGGACTACCATTTTTTTCGTGATATGGACCATTTTCTACGTGATAAAAAGGAGTCAGGAGGCAGTACAAAATGCTTTCACACAGTTGGTCGAATCTAAATCACGAGAGTTCTATCGCAAAGGCATAAATGACCTTCCTATTAGATGGCAGCAATGTATAGATAATAATGGTAATTATTTTGATTAAATAAATATGTTAAATAAAAAATGAATTTCAATTTTTCAGTACAAATCGACAATTTCATACTAACCATTAATTTTTATTACTATAAAGTTAGTTACATGTTAGTTATAATAACTGCCCCTAATATTATCTATACAGTATTCCAACTTCATACAAGCGGACGAAGCGCGAGCTATGCCTACGCGCCTCGATCTCGGCATGCGCTCGGCATGCAGACAGTCGGTCGCGACTGTGCCGCAGTGACGAAAGGACGGTGTGTTGTTTTTTTAACAATAACCGCGCGATTTTTTCACTATAAATAAATTCAAGTAAGTACATATTTAATATGACGAGTAGGATATATTGTGTTGTTTTTGGTTGCATGAATTCGTCATTAACGCATCCAGAGATAACTTTTTTTAGATTACCTGGAAACTCTGAAAGGTAAGACTATAAAATAATTTTACAACACATTTGCTCAAAAAATGCATTTACGAAGCTTGTATATATGGGCGCCAAACCATTATTTGATTCAGATACAATCCTAAAAGAATTTGCTGATACTTACGTCATATCGCAAGATAAATTGAGTGCAGGCAGGCTAGGGAAGCACTCCCCACAATCGATGGCCGCTTCACGAAACAGGTTCTCCGACTAACCAAGCAACAGCTGCGTACAGTCACAGCAGCTGTAACTGGTCACGGATCATTTAATAAACACCTCTTTGTATTAGGAGTCACGGACAGTCCGCTGTGCAGGGCCTGCATGGAGGAGGACGAGACAGCAGCCCATGTGCTTCTAAGCTGCCCGGTGGTCACCACATACAGGGCAAAGTACTTCGGCAACCCAGGTACCCTACGTGAGATTGTCAGCAACACCAAGGCGTTGCTGGCCTTTCTCGAGGAGCTGGGGTGGATCGAATAACCGATTTTCCCACCCGTACGCAAAATACGCGCATTGACGTGGAGTTGCGGACACCAGCCCGTATTATCTATTATCTAAGATAAATTGCTTAGACGTAAAATACAAATAGAAAATAAAACTCGTAAACTGATTATTGTGCCACGAAATTATAGATGGAATCTGATTGAATATCATAATAATCTTCAACACGTCAGTTGGGAAAAGGTTCTAGCTAAATTAAGAGAGCAATATTGATTTCCCAATATGTCAAAAATAGTTCGTAGGTTTACTGAAAATTGTGTTAGTTAGTTGTAGAATTCGCAAAGGTATGTCGGGTGCTAAACAAGTTACCCTTCATCATATAGATAAAATTGCAATTCCCTTTCACACCGTACATGCCGACATAACAGGACGTATGAACGGTAAACGTAATAACGCTGAATATGCGTTTGTATTTATCGATGGCTTTACCAAGTATACTCATTTAATTTATACGATTGATCGAACCTCTAACACAGCCATATCTTGTTTGCAAGAAGTAATTTCTATTTTCGGCACCCCTAATAGACTCATAACAGATCAGGACAAAAGTATGACATCATCTGATTTCAAGAATGTTTGTCATCGTTTCGGTATTGAACATCACGTAGTAGCTAAAGGCGCTAGTCGGGCAAACGGTCAGGTAGAACGTATTATGAAAATCATCAAAGATAATAATTGGTCTGTGGAGCTTAAACACAGTGGCACACTGCTATTCGAGATTTACAGTTGGCTGATTCTACCGTTTCTAAAAATACGGGAAAACCTCCCATAGAGTTATTATTCGGGAAAAAATGTTCGCCACCGGGTATTAAGCTCTGACAAATCGATGATGATGATGATGAACCAATTGAAGATCTTAGCTTACTGTTAGATCATTATGTAAATTAAGGATGGACGAGTGATCATTTCGGGACAAGTTAAGATTTGACATCAAGCCTTTTGAAAAAGGAGATTTTGTCTTAATGCATAAACATAGGTACAAGACATACGACTAAACTTGGTCCTAAATATGAAGGTCCTTTGGAAGCTCTAGAAGTATTGCCTAATAATCGCTACAAAGTAAAGCATGTCAATTTAAGGGGATGTTTCGAAAATATCGCTAGTCATGATTTTTTGAGACCGCCACCTCTGGCTCAAAATAATCCATTTATGGATGACAATAATAATGAACCGACCGTATGGGCGGATGATTTGTAAATTACCTTAGCTACTCCACCTACCTCCCTATTACACTGGCTGGCCACCATGTGTATCCTTTTTCCTGGTCTTAGGGCTATATCCCAGGCGGGTGATGCCATGTGATATGGCTAGATCCAAGGCGGGTGATGCCGTGTTAGGGGGCTATATCCCAGGCGGGTGATGCCATGTGATATGGCTAGATCCAAGGCGGGTGATGCCGTGTTAGGGGGCTATATCCCAGGCGGGTGATGCCATGTGATATGGCTAGATCCAAGGCGGGTGATGCCGTGTTTGGGGGCTATATCCCAGGCGGGTGATGTCATTTGATATGGCTAGATCCAAGGCGGGTGATGCCGTGTATTTTTGGCTAAGCCCAAGGTGGGTGATGCCGTTTTGATACAAAATGTTTTACAGCGCAGAGAGCGCGCTGGATCAGAATGGCCGTATGGGCGCCAAACCATTATTTGATTTTGTTTCGATTATTTTGTACTTAATCTGACTTGTATGTTATTTATTGAATTAATATTTGTATTTCCGGTTAAGTCTATGTTAAGTTTTTATTTTGATGTATTTAAAATATTGAGATTTCCGGTTCAATTTATATAAAGTTTCTATTCGTAAACTTCCTTTTGATTTATTTAAAACGTTGTGCGTTTCCGGTTGACTTTATTTTTATTAAGTTTCTATGTTGGTATTATGGTTTTATCTTGACACATCCGCTTGAATTGTTTAAAATATAAATTCTTTTAGAGTTAATATTATTAAGGATTTATCTTGACTTGAATGATTTAAAATGTAACTTCCTGTAAATAATTATTTTGACATATCCGCTTTATTTATTTAAATAAAATTCTTTTTGGCGGTAATGTTTGGCGGTATTTTTGTGTATAAAAACTGTTGTAGTGCGAATGAAAGGACATTCTTTATGCGCTGCTTGTGGAATAAACACCCTGATTTGAAGTAATGGTATCTTCTTTGTACTCTTCTAAATAGTTTCCTGCCATTTCCTATTACTGTGTATTTGTGTGATATATTGGTGCAAACAAATATGTGTGACTCCGGCCACGACGGTGATGATGCGCACACATAATATACATTGTTCGAAAGGGAAAAATATTTTTATAAACAAAAGTTTGTTTCGTTACCTATTGTATTGTTTTCTCGCAAATGTGTTGAAAAACGTTGTATGACACACGCGCGGAAATTGGTATTTACAAACTCGTGACTATGGTAAGTTACATTCGCCTACTCGTTTGTAAAAACCAACTTACCGCACTAGTATCATAAATAACTATTACTTACTAGTAGGTAGGTACTATCAACAAAGTTGACGCATGACCACCTTAAGGCTTATATTTCTTTACAGCGACTAGGCCTAACCCCCGCCATACCCAATTTGACCAACTAATCAAGGAAGGAAGTACCAAATATTTTTTGTCCAGGCAAAAGGTTAAAACATGTGTTTCTTTTAATAAAAAATTCTAATTTTATTTTATCAATTTAATACAAAATTGTGGGCGGGGACTGAGCATGGTCACTTCGTGCAAACGAAAAATGTTTAAAAGTGATCATGTGTCGACTTTGTTGATGGTACATAATGTGTGTCTTTTTAATGGATAAGTAAGTATTTCCTTTTAACTCCTGAAAAAAAAAAGGTGTCTGGATTAATAAATAAACTGAATAGAGTAAAGGAAAGTGATTGACACGAGTGAAATAGGTAGTTATAGGCTGTTCATGAATCATGCGTGCACTGACTGGACAGGTCCACTCAATCTGTGTGGTTCTTTCCTCAAAAGAGCATTTCAGACACAAATCTACATGGTCCTCAAAGATTATTATAATATTATTCTAATTATTGTGAATGTGAGAACTATGTCGGTCATTGGTTTTTTTTATATTTATTTTTGTATTATCCTCAGCGTAATCATGATCTGGCAGTTTGAATAATTTATGCGGCCTACTCAAATGTCCTATCTTTGGTATTGTTCGTCGAATCGTTGAGCTCCTTGAGTCTAAGTTGAGCTGCACGATTACTGACAATTGCGTGCACTGACTGGACAGGTCCACTCAATCTGTGTGGTTCTTTCCTCAAAAGACCATTGCAGACACCGATCTACATAGCCTTCACATGATCTGACCAAGATTATGTCTGGACTTTAAAAGAGACAGTGACCTCTGAGTTTGTTTCGGCCTTTCTTCTCAGAGTAGTCGGATAGGAAACGCCGGCCTCATCTAGTTTAAAAAAAATATGATTGACGTGTAAAAGTGTTTGTTCAAACCTACTTACAGAAATAAAATCATTTATCATTTAATGAATTATATGTGAATTAATGTATATTAATAAAAAATGTATGTTAATACAACTAAGTGTAGCGAGCATACAGTGCCATGCGCGTACAGTATACTATACTATATTGTAGTCTGTGAACAACAATGCGTTCAGGGTGCTGTTAGCGTTGCCGCGGTTTTGCAGAGCTTCTACGATGTTCGCGCAGGCGCATACCTGACTTTTACGGTATTAGTATGAAGCGGAGCGCCTCGCTACTAAGTCGCTTTCGTATACTGAGCGTATTGTGCGAGCGGTGGGACTCGGTGGTGTTGGAGAGGTGGATGCACCTGCATGCCAGTTCGTCACCATTTGTTAAGTGATTATTGTTTTATAATTAAATGTAATGGATTGAATTTTAACCTACCTAATAACTAATTGTACCTACTATAACTTATTTTATTTTTTGTTGTTGTTTATCCTTATTTATTTTTTAATGCAATGGGTTTATTTAATGTTTATTGAATCGTTTGGTATAATGTCTATGTAATTTGTAGTGCTTAATAAGGGAATAATTTACTGAAATTAATTTAATTTATGTTGGTTTGAGCAGAGTTAGGACGCTGGAAGGCTTTGCTGTTTGTGCACTTGATCCAAAAAAGCTTTTAAATGACCCTCACGACCAAAACTCCTGGCAAGAACTAAATCGTTTGCGAAATCTTAAACATTACATTTGTAAACTAAAAAGCTAGAAAAAAAACCCGACTACGGTAAAAAACTTAAATTAAGAAAAACTGAAAAGCTAAAAACATTTTATATTGTAATTCGTAACGAATGTGTTACGCATTAATTAATATTGATATCCGCTGAACAAACGTGTTTGATAATACAAAAATGAAGACCTTAGATAAGTTATTGTTAATAACAATGTGCTTTTATATTTTAGTTACTAGTAAGGATTTTTTTTTTATTTTTTTTTATGGAGAATCTGTTTTTGGGACACGAGGCTTTTCTTAAAAGTCGGCAAATATTTTTTTTTTTGGGGAGCTTTTCTTAAAAAACCGGTGAACGGTCACACCATAACGGCTGTCCAAATACAAAGCATTTTGGGCACCTTCAGATTGTTATTGAAAGTATCAAACTATTTTGGGCAAGAGACCCATTTTCCAAAATGAACTGATACCTCAGATTATCCAAATAAGTTAATTTTGTGTGAAGATTACAGTGTTGTAATTGTTGTGTAATTGTAATTATAAGGTTGTATCGTTTTAGTTATAAAAAATCTTATCTGTAGCTTTTTACTTGATACAAAATACTTACCAATTTAAAAACTTTTCGGTTGGCTATGTGAGTAAACTTGACATCATTTTCTCATCATAATTTAACAAAATAAATCGATCAAAATTTAACAAAACAAATCGACATAAAATTCAGTAAATATCAAGTGTAATTATAATAATTATTAATACAAATTACGTAAAAATACTTAAGTAGATAAATATTTTTTAAAAAAAAAAAACTTATTTTCATAGATGAACCTGGTGACGTTCTACCAATCGAGCTAAATATGGTTTAATATTGGTGAGTTGCAGCCTTAAATCTCCGCGTTTGTTGATATTCAAACGGTTTCTTTGTTTTGTAAAAATGTTTGTAACCAAACTGAAGCCTTTTTCGACTAGGTATGATAATTTTATATGACATTTTCTACCGACATTTGTGTGCATGAACATGTCTGTTTGACCTGTGTCTGGGTGTGTATATGTATAAGTATAAGTATGTATATCAGTCATCGGGTTACCGTAGTACAGGCTCTACCTAGTTCGGGACCCGAAGACCTTGTGTGGATGTTGTCTCAAATTTATTTATTTGGTTATGATGGAAAAGCGATAAGGTATTTTAAAGCATTGTTCCACAATGCAGGATACTGTGTTTCAATGTTGCGTTGAACCAGAACTTCTGATAGCCTTGGTTGAACTTCTGCTTATGCTCCTCGTCAGTGCTGATGATATTCAACTCTTCTTGCATTATCACGTTGGGTTCTTCCATGGTTCGGATTTATTATCCATTAAGGAATTTTTAAAGCTTATTTTTAACACACCAGGTTAAAAATAAGCTTTAAAAATTCATTTGGTTAGGTTTATTTATTTGTGTAAAACATGGTATAAAATGGTCTTAGAGTGCAAAAATAAAGCAGACATGTTTTGCCAAGATTAAACATAGCCAGCAAATATTTGTAATAACAATTTCCTTAACATAATTATTATTATAATAACACTAAAACTGTACTAACATTTTATAACTTTATTTTCAACTGTAACAATATTTTGATTTAAAAGAGTGTCCATGGAGTTTCTTGCCCGTTCTTCTCCATAGGTACCTACTACGCTTTGGAATGGACAACTAGCTTCATCTTTCTGACTGACCGACCCCTTTACAATTAAAAAGCCTGTAATTGGTTTATTTGAAAAAAAAAAAAACATTTATACAATTTATTCTTAAAAGGATATCTCGAGTTAAAAATTTTCAGATTACTAGGTAATTTGTTATAAATTCGTACACACATAGTCAAGCAGCTTTTATTGTAGTTTGCAGCCTGGGAGCACTGTTTTAAGTACGAGTCTGTGAGGATCTCGTCGGCTTCGAGGATTTACATAGTTTGCTATTTTAAATAAATCCTTATAGTGCCGTGCCATACAAACATAATTACATATTTCATATAGTCACTGTAGTATAGAAAATTTGTATTAGGTACCAATCAGCGTAAAAAATGAAAACAAAGAAAACTGAATATATATATTATAATTTTAGGTACTTAACAACTTTTCTAAACTGATCTAAAAAAATAGGTACTTAGAAAAATATTAAAACGTTTTTTGGTGCTTACCTATCCTGTTACTTTTTTATAAACTGCGGAAATGTATGGTTACGCTATTAACGCGCGTAGGTAACTAAGCATTTTGTAAATTCTATTTATTTTTACATTGTAAAAAATATACATTTTAAAGTTTCGTCCCGATTAACCCCTGCGTCCCGATTAACTCCATTTTACGGTAGTTCTAGTTATTTCCCACGTTTTCTCGTCGACATTGGCACCATTGCCATAGAAAAATAGAATAGACCTAACTTTCACGATTACCTACATTTTTACAGAATTAAATCTGCTGATCTCGACTGTATAATCAAATCGCCCTGTGAACAAATACTTAGATAGATTTTAAGAACTTATAAATGTTAGCTACCTTTATTCTTGCAAATAAATATATCATTCATTAATTTAAATTTTTTTTCCTCCACGGTTTCCGCCAGCCAGTTTGCATCAGCCAGGAAAATCAAGAATCTTTATTTCCATAACAAGACGAAGCATTTACTATAAGCTTATAGCTAGCTTTTATTAAAAACAATGACAGGTAAATAAATGTCTTTTTTTAGTTATTTTTTTATTTAGTCTATAATGTTCCATTGATAGGCAAAGGGAAAAGAGTGCCTGGAAGGACTTGGGGGCGCCCGCGCCGCGCCAAAGCAACCCTCACGGTACGCGTCCAGCGCAGCGGGGAAATTGCGTACCTAACACACATGTAATGACAATTGATCGCATTTTCTTTCATCTTGACAGTTCAGCCACGTTCATTGCCTTATATACATTGTTGAGCAGACGAATGTGTTAAACCAATGAAGCAATGGATCAGAAATAGCCTCCAAAACTCTCGGATTGTGATCGAAACTAGGGTGCTGTTCATCTCGTCACCTCTTTCTGGGCCAGCCACCCATTCCCGGCGGACCCATTGTTTGGAAACTTTAGCCCAGCGCTCATCGTGCATGCGGCTGATGTGACCCGCTCAATCACACTAATAATACTGGCCTGGAATAATTTGACCTCTTGCCAATAAAAAAAGCAATAATTTATTGTCTCTAAAGTGGCCAAATTAATTAAGATTGCCATAAGGCTTATTTGTCAATAGTCAGATCAGATGTCTTTTGTCTTAGGATTATACATATAATATTGCGGTCTATAGCTTTTGTAAAGAAAATATGTCAAACTGTCTTATTATATACACTTGAGATACTCAATAGGGTTACGTTATTTAAATTTGGTTCAAATAATTTAATTCTGAATCTTTATTGGCCGGACATTTGAATTAAATAATTATTTTAGTAATTTATATTTATAATTACTTCAAAATAATAACCAAAAATGAAAATGAAGCTCGGGAAATTCAAATTTGTAAAACGCAACACCATTGGTTAAAACGAAACGTGACGTCAAATACTATGTCATGTCAACAAGTTTTGCTTACATTTGTATGGCAATTATCGCATTGCAGGCTTTTGCTTCGAAAACATAGTAATAACGTGTGTTTTGTGAATTCATTTATTATTTATGTGTAATTTTAGCATTCTAGTGAGGTGACACAAGAGGCCTAAAACATGTTTTGCTAGATTGCTTACACATTACTTTAATTAAATAAAATAAAAATGAATTCATTTATCATTCAATTTGGCCGTAAATAAGCAGATTAGTTAAATTTTTGGGAATTTTCGAAAAATAACATAAAATTTAGGTTAAAAAAAAATGGTAAGACTTCGTCCAAGGGCCGGTTTTTTGATCCGTAGTTAACTCAACCATTAGTTAAAAAACGTAACTAATGGTTCAATTTTGGCAAAATGTTTTGATGTGATCAACACATTTTGCCAAAATTTAACCATAGTTAGCTACTATTTATAAGTAATGGTTGAGTTAATAGTTAAATTTTGGCAAAATGTATTGATTTGATCAACACATTTTGGCATTTTATTTTTAAGTAATGGTTGAGTTAACTGCTTATGGATCAAAAAAACTGGCCCTAAGACAACCATGGCTTAAATGGTTCTAAATTGTCTGTACTATCTTCGCCCTACTAAGCTTTGCACCCATCTTCCAATCTTGCAGTGTAAGAAAGTAAGTTGGTGTATTGAAGCCAGCATTTTCATGACAGCTTTTTTTTTATGTATGGCATCTCGCAGTTGGCCTTGAGAGGCCGTGACTGCTTAGCCGGTCAATCCTGTGGTGCCTTCGAGCTAACTCAAAGCTTCCAGCCAGGGGAATTCATGACAGCCGTCACTGGGGCCGTTATATGGCGCCCACTGCTTATATAGGAACCTGTAGCATAAGGGGGAACGCCAGGGTCGCGAAATTAAAATTTTCTTAAGTCTTTTGCAATTTGCAGGTCAGTGTCAGGCTGCATGTTGAATAAAATATGATTTGCGTCCGTAACAAGTATGTTTTTACAAAATTGTAATAATTTAAATCATCAATACAACCCTTTACGTTCATAATATAATACCATTGAATTACTTTTTCATGATATTAATAATTATAGTCGTGTTCATGGCCAATTCCCGTAATTATCATCATCTCAGGGTGTGGCGTAAGTAGTGGTCCACCGTTCAGGATTCGATAAACCAGATAATTAACTAAAACAATTAAAATTTTTAACCATTTTTACCCAAGGGTTCCGAAAATATTTCCTTTTTGTCTTTTATTTACGAAATTTCTACCTTCGATTACGAATTTGTTTGTAGTTACAACAAAAAACATTATTTTTCATTTTGATTTCTGTAAATTACTGCTGAATACTGGAGCTAGCATGATACATTATGATTTTTTATGTAAATTCAGCTCTTTTGAAGAAAAAGTTGGTTCTTCTCTAATTTTAACCCTAACTTTTAACACACCATCAAGTTCAAGAGCGATTTTTGTAAAAAAACTTACTACTAAAAATTATTAAAATTTTTAATTGTTATAGATAATTATCCGGTTCATCGAATCCTGAACGGTGGACCACTACTTACGCCACACCCTGTATATATAATCTCAGCGACAGTCAAATGTCAAAAATGTAGATGAACGCTATACAATTTTTGACAGATTGAGACTGAGATTTGAATGCCAACGTTCTTAAAATACGAGAATTGCCCCTCAGATGTCAAGAGAGTGTGTTGGTTCCGTGTTTTACAGAGTAATTAATCGCCATCATTATGCCGAAAGTGATTTTAAAAAGTGCTGGCAGGGACGTCCCTGCCAGCACTTTTTAAAATCACTTTCGCAGTCAGAAAGGTCAAACACGCGCGCAGACTTATTTTGCACGCACTTTACAACCGCTATCAGTCCTTTGACAGACATGGCTGGCACTGAAGGACTATTCTGTTTGTAATCCGCAAACTCGTTTTGCAAACAATTTTAAGACCAATTTGACCGGATCCGGCTGTCATCCGTACCTAGATCATTTTACTGATGATCTGATAACCAGTCTTACTCGTGTTACCCTGTGACTGAATTGTGGAGGTCAGATATGCAGTCGCTCCATGTAAAATGCTGGTATTCAGCTGCATTCGGTTAGACTGGGAGCCAATACCAACATAGCAAAAGGCTAGGCAGGGCCCGTACTATGACCTGTTAACGCCATCATGATTCCGTTGAGAAAAAGAGATAGTGCTATCGGTCATGTATACCTCCGTCTCTCTTCCACGCTGGAATCATGATGGCGTTAACAGGTCATAGTACGGCCCCAGAAGATGACACAAATCACGAGGCGGGCAATTCAGAAGTGTCAAGAGTGACTCTGAGCATTAGGAGGTCTACTACTTTAGCTAGGAAATTCTTTACTGGTGTGTAGCAAGCATTCCTGCACTCGTTAACAGTGTCAAATCTATTTTCATTGCCTCCACAGCCGTCGTAGTTAAATTGTTCGCATTTCTTCGTGCTTTTGTTGTAGCCAAAACTGAAATAAATAAATAATAAATGGTTTTATTTTTGTAAGTAGGTTTGTACTAACACTTTTAACTACTAGATGAGGTCGGCGTTTCCTATCTGACTACTCTGAGAAGAAAGTACGAAACAAACTCAGAGGTCACAGTCTCTTTTAAGTCCAGACATAATCTTGGTCAGATTATGGAGATAGGTCTTTTGAGGAAAAACCGCACAGATTTAGTGGACCTGTCCAGTCAGTGCACGCATCGCATGTCAGTAATCGTGCAGCTCAACTCAGAACTGAAGGAGCTCAACGATTCCACGAACAATACCAAAGAATTTTTGCAGGCTTTTGAGTAGGCTGCTAAGATTACTCAAACGGCCATATACCTACTTCGAAATTCTTTATCAACAAAACGAAGTGAAGGAAAAATAACAATAAAATAAGTAAACAACGTTTGATAGTAACTAAATGAAAAATCAAAATAATAACGTAACTGACAAAATGTTACCCTTTTTTCTGTCTAGCTCTCATTCGACAAGTGTGCATAGTATATTTTATTACGTGCGTTATGGAACTTCATTCCAAGAAAATATTTTTTTTGTCAACGAATTCTCCAAACGGCTGGTTGCACTTCCCGTGCGTGACCCAAGGTCTGGCTTTTACCTTGGCCAGAGGCTAAGCATTGCCATACAACGTGGCAATGCCGCCAGTCTCTTGGGTACTTTACCAGTCGACAGCGATGCGGAGAAAATTTTCGACGCCATATTCTAATTAGTTAAAGTTTTAGTTACTTTAGATTATTTATTATATTTTTATTTTAACAGTTTGTTAGCATAATTAGTATTAAGAAGTTTTTCATTCAAATATTTATTTTTACTTTTATACAGTTATTGATCCAATGCGATGTTTTGGATTTTTCCATTACGAATTTCTCAGTAGGTATGGGTGTCGTGGCGGGGTTGATGGCAAAAAGCTCACCCCGTATTATAAGAGTATACATCAACACAACTGGCTAAAAGTGGGAGTACTATAGCATAATCAGCCTATAACGTTCCCACTGCTGGAACACAGGCCTCCTCTCTGTGAGAGGGAGTGGGCCGTGTAATCCACCACGCGAGCCCAATGCGGTTTGGTAGATGTCACATGTCTTCGATTTTTTTGGTTCTAACGATGTTTTCCTTCACCGTTGGGAGTACTATAATGCCTAATAAACCTACCTATGTCCACACCACACCATTCTCCTGCTCTTATCCCAATTCATTTGCGGTCCCATACTTCCCAATATTCGTCATCTCGGTAGTCAGTCCCTTTCAAGCCATATCATCTTTTACACTTCCTCTTCTCTTAAAGTCATCGACATCCACACTCAAAACTTTCCTCACGACATGTTCCTCATTTTTCCGCATCACATACCCATACTATGACAACCGATTTCCATACATCTTTTCAGTCACCGGTGCCACTTTCAGACTGCTCATTTGTTATTCTGCTGTCTACAGGAAATACAATATGTTATGTGATAGTTTTTTAACTTACTAGAACGTGTTGCTTTCGTTGAGATTGTTGTGTGCATTGCTTTCGTTGAGTTCGTAGAGTTCGTTGATTACGTTGTCACTGTCACTGTCTTCATTGGTACCCAGGCTTTCGTTGCTGCAGTCCCCTTCGTCAATTGGCAACTCACAGACGTCTGGATCGAATTGTAATTCCGACCCAGAAACATCATCAGCTGAACCAGAAAAATACAAAAAAAACACTATTGCATTTTAAAATATTACGAAGTCAACGAAGAAAAATTTAGAATATGTCGTGAGGAAAGTTTTGAGTATGAATGTGAATGGCTTTAAGAGTAGAGGAAGACCAAAGAAGCGATGCACGGACTGTGTGATAGACGATAATATGGCTAGACAGGGGGTGACTACCAGAGAAAGAAGTTTTATTATTTTTTTATTTAAGATGGATTTGCTCTTGACTCTAGTCTAGGTCAGTGGTGACAGAGACAGAGTCGACGATGGAGTGAGCTTACCCAGAAGAAGCCTATTCACTCTCACTTTGAAGAGATTAGGGTTATATGCGTTCGGAAACACAGACGCAGGTAGAGAGTTCCACTCTTTTGCTGTGCGCATAACAAAATACATTTGGAAACGCTTAGTGCGAATTGGTGGAATAGCAATTAGGTAAGGATGGTAACTTGCAGTGCGTCAAGATGACCGATGGAAGAAGGGTGCCTTTGGAATGAGGTCGTGGAGTTCTTGCGCACACTCTTCGAAGTATAATCTGTAGAAGACCGGCAAGCAGACGACCTTGCGGCGATGAGCCAGGACTGTGAAAGGCTTAGTTCCCTAGGTAATATAATTATAATAATATTGCCAGTCTATTATTCTGTCACTGCGGGACTGCCATATACAGTATGAAAGAAAAAGACATGTTGCGCCGACCACAAATAATTTAGGATAAGCAGGAGAATGATGATGTCAACGATGAACAAACCTTGCAACTGGTTAATGAGTAGGTAAAGTATCATCATCTGTCTAGCCTTTTTCCAATCCTATGTTGGGGTCGGCTTCCAGTCTAACCAGATGCAGCTGAACACCAGTATTTTACATGGAGCGACTGCCTATCTGACCTCCAAAACCCAGTTACTGGGGAATACGATACCCCTTGGTAAGACTGGTTGTCAGACTTTCGGGCTTCAAGCGGACTGTCAAAGATCCACGAGTGTAGCCGGGACCAACGGCTTAATGTGCTTTCCGAGTCACGGAGGGTTTAGCGATATGTAAAGATGGTCACCCATCCACGGACCAACCGCGGCAAGCGCAACTTAACCTGATCGATAGACCCGTTCAATTGTTAATATTTAGCCATGAAATAAAGTATACATGTTTAAATTAAATTAACTGGCGCAACGCCACAGTCTTGGTTTTTTGATGGGAGTTATTGATATCTAATGCCAATAAGTACTGCTTCGTCGGTCTAGTGGTGGCAAACGCTACGCTGAGCATGAGGTCCTGGGTTTGATTCCCAGGTCGGGCGAAGTGTTATTGGGTTTTTTCCATCAGGAAGGTCTCAGTAGCAGCCTGGAGTCTAGATTTGTGCCCGTATGATGGCAATAGGCTCAAATTCAAATTCTTTATTGCGAACTAAGGCACAGAATTGTGAAGATGTTAACAATCAGTCGGTTCTTAGAACTTAGTTGCCTGTTAAGGAATTGCAATTTAAATGTCTATTAACATTTTGACGAGTTCTGCAAACATAAATGGTATGGTAATGGTAAAATAAAAATGGTTTCATTTATTCTTCTTTCTTTGTCCAGGCGGTTTTTCTTTGGAATGCGCTCCCTCTGAAAATCAGGACAGCAACCAGTCGGTTATCTTTTAAAGTGAAGGCACGTGAACATATCCGTCAGAAGTTGGCTGAAACATCCCAGCGCTGAGTTGCTGGATTCGTTTTCTCCTCTACCGATCGTTATTTCTCCTGAGCAAGGTTTATTTTGTTTATATGTATGTATCTATGTATCTATATATTAGTATTTATTCTTGTATTTTATAGTCATTTCCGAGCTATCTATCCCGTATGTTGCACCTGCCATGGTATATCTCTGCATCACCCTAAGGTTGACTGGTAGAAAATGCCTCAGGCATTAAGTCCGCCTTTGTACAGTGTTATTTTTTACTTGTGCATAAAGTTTTAATAAATAAATAAATAATATGTGGGCAGAACAAAGAATTTTTGTGTGGGGCAAATCCTCGGGGGGCGAATGCGGATAAAAATCAGTCTTGTTATCACATGTCACCTCTTTTGTCGACATGATAGATTACTTAAAATATCGTAACACAACGCCTAGTTTTAGCTAAGGGTTAGGTAGAGGTGTACCTATAGTACATCCACATTTCGCCAGTTATGATGCAGGATTTGCGTGATGTCACGCAAATCCTGCATCGCGTAAGCAGAGTTTACCGCGTGACTAGCATATATATACAACTTCCCAACATTAATCATCGGGCGGTTGCCCACCAGACACGACACCCCTGCTCAGCAGTAGTGCTTGCGGCCAGTAGACCAACGAGGCAGTCAATGACAGATTATTATAATAATTATTTATTTACTTACATATGGAGTCATCAATCTTTATAGTGGTAGCGTTGTCTTCAGTTTCGCATATGGTTATTCTAAAAACTAATAATATAACTAAGCAATAATTACTGCTACAGTTAATCATTATTGTTTGTGGTTTGGGTTCATAACTTCGCAAACCAAACAAAAAGAAACCACTATAATCTTTTAACTTAACAAATAATTGATTAAGTAATTGGTTTTGTATTCAATTAGTTTTAATTAATATAAAAAAAAATTAAGTCATCCAATTAAATTGGATTCTCAGCTATGTATCGCACGTGTTTAGTCATTGTAAGTAGTGTGTACCTACTCATTTGTTTTTCCTTTTGGCGTGCACACTTTCCTTTCCTTATACAGAAGGCTTGTAAATACTGTTCGAATAAAGTAGTTTCGAAATAGTATAGCTGACAAAAGCATCATTCATAAAAAAATGTTTGTCACAAGCGTCACCAAATGTTTATGATAAAAGCATCGCTAGAAAATATTTCCGTCAAATGAATCACTCGAAAATTTTGCTGTCAATAGCATCACTCAAAAATTCCGCTGTCAAAAGCATCACTCAAAAATTCCGCTGTCCAAATCGTCATGCAATTTTTTTCAGTCTTTAACGTGATTGTGGGTACTCCACTGTGTCGTCAATGATACAGGTATTGAGCGTGATAATATATACAGGGTCAAATAAAATTAGCTAGCAAAACCCTACAGACGTGACCGATATCTGAACACGCTAAATAAAACATATTTGATGTTTTTGGGGGGTCAACGACCTCTGGCCGTGTTGTTACTTGAAGTATAAGTTGAGAAAATCTGTTTTTTTTTTGTTATAACGTTTTTGCATATACCAATCACGTCTGTGAAGTATAAAAAAAAACGGATGTTTTAATTAACTAATACTTCAAGTGACTACACTAACTGCGGTCGGAATCTTCAGAAAATAGATTTTTTAAAATCATATTTAGATATCGATAATTCGATACCCATCATATTTGCGAAGTTTCGCTTGCTAATTTAATTTGATTTTGTTCCACGCGCGCCTCAATGAGATGCCAGCACCAATGACGGGGTCCGCTAGGGCCGATGCCTGCCAGGGTTGCGGGAAAGTCCGAAAGGGTTACCGTGGCTCCTGGCACAGGCAACTGAAGGCACACGGGTGGGTTTTAGTAAGTAAGAGTCTGACACGCCCTCCCGCTCCACTCAGAGCGGGAGAAGTTATTTGACGACTTCCCACTCTCGAAAAATAATACCACGCGTATAGCTGAACTGCGAAAAAAAAAAACAAGTCATGGGACCAATAATTTGACACAAAAAAAAATTGTGAGTGCAATACGACACTGGATCACACGGTTTCTAAGTAAAATACGCAAATTTACACGGCTATAGGCGGTTTGTCTGTTTTGACTCGGTAAAATTAACCGCCTGTGGGCGTAGCGTCATATCAAACACGAAAAAGCGCCTGTGGGTTTAACGTTATATCAAAAACGTAAAAACGTCTGTGGGCGTAACAACGTTTTAAGCACGAAAAAGCGCCTGTGGGTGTAACGTTATATCAAAAACGTAAAAACGTCTGTGGGCGTAACAACATTTTAAGCACGAAAAAGCGCCTGTGGGTGTAACGTTATATCAAAAACGTAAAAACGTCTTTGGGCGTAACAACATTTTAAACACGAAAAAGCGCCTGTGGGTGTAACGTTATATCAAAAACGTAAAAACGTCTGTGGGCGTAACAACATTTTAAACACGAAAAAGCGCCTGTGGGTGTAACGTCATATCAAAAACGTAAAAACGTCTGTGGGCGTAACGACATTTCAAACACGAAAAAGCGCCTGTGGGTGTAACGTCATATCAAAAACGTAAAAACATTGGCGTAACGACATTTCAAACACGAAAAAACGCCTGTGGGTGTAACGTCATATTAAACACAAAAAAACGCCTGTGAGCGTAACGTCATATCAAAAACGTAAAATCGTCTGTGGGCGTAACGTCATAACAAACACGAAAAAAATACGCCTCTGGCCGTGACGTCAGTGAAAGTGTTAAGCTAGTTTATGTGTACCTAACCAAGTATATTAAAGATATTTCATGTATTTGTCACTATAGTGACCTAGAAACAGTCGATCATAACCATATACCTTACCTTCAACAAGGTAACATTTGAACATGCTGGAATGAGATGATACATAATAACATCACGCCTGTATTTCAACGCAGGGCTGGGCAGAGGTGTACCCCACCCACATTTCGCCAGCTATGTTAAAGTCTCACGCAATAGGGGGCGAGCCTATTGCCATCAACCGGGCACAAATCTAGACTCCGGCCTGCTACTGAGGAATTCTAGATGGAAAAACCTAATAACGCTTTGCCTGACCCGGGTATCGAACCCAGGACTTCATGCTCAGCAGGAGCGCTTGCAAACTCAAACTCAAAGCATTTATATCAAATAAACCAATTACAGGCACTTTTTGCTACTTGCGACCACTAGACCAACGAGGCAGTGAGTTGTTGTCACGTGAAAACATTTTGACGTGAAAAAATTAATTACACGCTCCCTGTATACTATGTTTACATTTCCATTGTTAGACTTTAATACGAATGTTTGGTTACCACGATTACTGGAACACGCGTTAGTTCATTCATATGCGCCTGAAAACATCCACATGACATCCGGTCATCCATCTTCAGCCAATACTAGTCCCATTGCTGGGACACAGGCCTCCTTAGTGTGAGAGGGAGTGGGCCGTGATCCACCACGCGGGCCTGGTGCGGGTCAGCATATCAAATCAAATCAGTGGAAACTTGTAAATGGCCTTCAGTTGCATATTGTTTAAGTACACTGTATACTGAGTACTGAGTACTGAGTGACACTCAATGGCATAGACAAGCAAGTAGGTTACGTCTGGCGCGGATAGAAATGCGAATATTATAATGTTTTATTTGTTATTATTTTACATAAATATGTATTTCATTATTTATTTATTACTGTTAAATGCCCGTGACTTCACAGCGGAGGGCCCGCTGTCAAGTCATCATTCATTCATATCAGAATACGTAGACAGAGAATCTCTGTCTACGTCAGAATACCAGCGTTGCGGCATTTATTTATTTTTTAAATGTCGCAGCATCATGCTGAGATAGGAGCATTTTGGCCTCGTATAGGAATTTCTGTTTCCTTTTTCTTTTGTTACTTTTTGTTTTTATATAGTTTCGTTTTTTATTTTATAATTTAGTTTGTGCACTTCCTGTACGAGTCACAGTAAACACTTTTTCTTTCTTTCTTTCTTTCTTATAATAAAGCTGTAAGTTTCCCGAATAAAATAAAATATGTATATAGGTATCATTTTATTGGTTTGAAAACATGGGTACATATATGTTTTATTATAAGAGTCCTCCATGTTCTACTGTCACATGGGCATGCGAACCATTTATTATTATTTAATTTACACAAACATATAATAACTTTTAATTATATTAATAATTTTTAAAATTATTTTATTATTTTGGTTTCTTCTCTTTTTTTTTGCCTTTTGTAGGGTTAAGATTGCCACTAGGGTTTAAGGCACACCACCACCGCGCGCCATGTGCCGGCGATTATCGAGAATCGAGTAGAGCTAGCAATTAAAAACGAGTTCGCGAGCAACGAGCAGCCAGTGCGCGACGGCAAAAGAGCGAATACTCGCTGGTACAGTATTTTTATCTCACGAAGCGACGCGCGCTTTACTTGTGGTAACCAAGTGTACAAACATGGTGTGAATGTGTATGTGAAGACAAGTAGCGCCAGTGTATAACACACACACGCACCCACACACGTCCAACTTCGCCATTGTCTCGGACGGTACCTACCGAGAGCTCTTGCGCTTCACAGCGTGTTTTTACAATTGGTAACCACAAGTAAGGCGCGCGTCGCTTCGTGAGATAAAAGTGTTTTACCCACCAAGCGAGTTTCGCTGAGCGAGTATTCTTTTTGATAGTTCTTGTCGCTGCGACAAACGAGTACCTACTCGCCGGCGGCGGTGTGCTGTTCATTCAGCGAACAACTATTAATGTACGTATCTCTTTTACTTACATGGAACCTATAATCCTTTGTACGTTTCTAGAGCGAGAAAATCGTTGATAACTAGTCGTTTTCTCGTAGGCGCGGTGGGACAGGTGATTATAGTAAGCGCGTTATCAACTGAGTTGTCGGGCCATAAGTCATTTCCCTATGTCTATCTCGCTTGCACTTACGGGCCTTATGGAGCCGCTTAGTGAAGGGCGTAGCAATATAATAAATATATCGATAAGTAACGTTTATTATCGTATTTTGTTCATACAAGCGTACAGATCATTAGTGACTTATCGATACTACGTGAGCAGGTAGCCGTTTACCGATAACGGTCCCGGCGCGCTGCACATTCCTATCTCTATTGCCATTTATGGCCACCCGACTCAGTTGATAACGCGCTGACTATAGTAAATTAAACAAATCATTACACAACCAAACTATTTATAGTACTCTGACCAGTCAATACATATCCAACTAAATTAATAAAATCGTTAAGAGACACCTGTTGAGATGAGAAGCAAGTTGTCAGACATCGGTTGTAGCTGGTGAATCTGTTGGTGTTACCGCCGCAGCCGGAGTAGGTAAACTGGATACAGCGGGCGCTAGCTCTGTCGTAGCCATATCTAAATATGAGAAAAGGAAAATATTTATTGAGATTCTAATGATGGACACTATTTTTTTAAATAAATGAGCCTCTTTTTTAATTATCTGGCCTTTTCACACAGTTTGTCGCAGCAACTAAGCTAGTGTTCTCCGACCAAATGGGATGTCACAGTTTAGTAAAAGATGTTCAAAGTGATGAGTACAATGAAAATAATTTTGCGTAAGGGCTCACAAAAACGAATGTACAAGGCCACATTAAATTAGCTAGCAAAACTTCACAGAAGTGATGGGTGGGTACCTATCGATATTCGATATGTAAACATAATAAAGCAAAACAAATAGGTTTTATAACTCTTACTTCCAGTTACTGCGGTCGCTGACCCCAAAAACATATAATCCTAACTAATACTATAAATGCAAAAGTAAGTTTGTTTCTTTGTTACACTTTCACGCCAAAACAGCTAAACGGATTTGGATAAAATTTGGCACACAGATAGCCAAGGACTTAGGCTACTTTTCACCCTGGATCGCCGACGAATACACGGGCAACAGCTAGTCTATAATAAAATAAATAATTAAATCATGTTTAAATATCAGTGCCCATCACGTCTGCGTAGTTTCGCTGGTTAATTTAGTTTGACCCTGTATGGCTTACCTTAGAGTAGGAGTAGATAGAACAGATAGTATGCCACAGTTGCCGGGATCGATAGGTAATTGACAGGTAGCACCTGAAAATAGACTCAATATTGAATAGCGTAATTCATGGTGATTGAATGTCGCAGTGCCCAGACCCAGAAGATTAAGAACCCAAGTATCAATAGGCAGTATAGAGGTATGAGGAACAGAGTGTAAAGTTCGCTCATACCTCCTTATAAAAGGGAGGATCCTCCACCAGACGGGTGTCGTGTCTGGTGGGCAGCTGCCCGACGGTTGCGCGGTAAACTCTGCTTGCGCGATGCAGGATTTTGTGTGACTACAGGATGATGCGTAGGTCACATGTGGCGATGTAAATACCGCTACATTACTCCCCTCCGGAGACCGGAGGTTGATAGTGGGCTGAGTTGTGTATCTTGCGATGGTTGCCAGTGCCACTTGAGGTTCTAGTGGGTCGGAACCGGGTGCCGCATAGTTCACGGTGAGTCGGAGCTATCTGCGGTGATTCCCCAGTGAGTAGGGGTGGCGCTGCGCTATGCTCCAGTTCGTCGGATGTGGTACAGCGCCGGGTTGAGGCTGACTGCTGGCGTCGACCAGTAGAGATGTGAAGGTCTGTGCTTGTGGACCGGCCGAAAGTGCAGTGTGCTGTGCCAAGGTTGCTGATGAGGCTGAGAGTGATGACCAGGAATGCGCGTTCGCTGCATGGTGGTGGTCAGGATACCCGTTGAAGCCGTGGGTGCTGGCCGGCTGTGTGTGTGACTCGCCGCTCGAAAGCTTGAGGAAGTAATGGTGATGACGTCGCGCTGAACTAGCTGCTCGAAGGCTGCGTCAATGTCCATGGTCGTGGTTACCAGTATAGTGATTTGAGGAACAGGGTGTAAAGTTCACTCATGTCCATAGTAAAGGGAGGATTCTCCGACCAGACGGGTATTGAGTCTGGTGGGCAACTGCCCGACGGTTGCGCTGTAAACTCTGCTTGCGCGATGCAGGATTTTGCGTGACGTCAGGATGATGCGTAGTTCGCATGTAGGTACCGCTACAGGCAGGCCACATTGCTCGCAGAAACCAAATCAACCTTCCTAGCCTTTTCACAACAATGTCGGGGTCGGCTTCCAGTCTAACCGGATGCAGCTGAATACCAGTATTTTACATAGAGCGACCTACCTGCCTGCCTATCTGACCTCAACAATCCAGTTACTGGGTAACAGTATACTCCTTGGTGAGACTGGTGGTCAGACTTTTGGGATTCTGACTACCCGTAATGACTGTCAAAAAAAAACAGCTGATTCTTAGAAAAGTGCAGCACCTACGCGGTCTAAATGTATGGAGTAGCTATTTCTACATGACCTAGATGGAAGTTTTGTAATGCCTAAAAGTATATGATCCACTGCAGTAAACAAAATCAGAAAAAATATATAATATTCTTCTGGATATATGCTAGTTATGTGTGTTGAAAACATAATACAACTAATTTGGTATGATAGAAAAAAGTCACGAAGATACCTTAAAAAAAAATATTTTAACGATTAAAAACCATTCTAACATGCAATGATTCTTTTTTTTTCAGATTATTCTCCAAGCAACATATTAACGTGAGAGTGTTTTCATGTTTTAGTCCAATCAATAGATTTTTTGTAAATAGAGAATTGCTTCATATTTTGCAATAAATTACCAGCTTTGTGTCATCGCGCTTCTCTTTCTTTTCTATGCAGTCCGACAGTGACCGCGCTTTCGCTGTTGTCAGCCCTTTAAGTATAGATTATATCTACCGGTCGGGCTGTGCCGAATCATGCCGAGCCGAACCAGTATTGTGGCACCTCTGAAGTTCTAATTTTTGGGCTAGCGTTAACCTATACTGTGCTTCAGTTTCACTGTCTGAAAAAGTATTTTTTTTAAATTGTTATTATACATACCATTTATTTGCTGTGTATTCGCCAAATTGATGAGTGTCAAAAAGGCACAAAAAATACAAAAAGTCGACATTATTTTCATCTTAGACACTAAACAAAATTAAACAATGTATTATGGCAGTAAAAAAAACAAAATTCAATTTAAATGGTGTTTAGCGGTCTTTTTTCGTCTGTTATATGGAACGAATTTCGATAGGAATTTCACCAACTAACAATAATATTTTTCTAAGACTTGAAAATAATTTAATAGTTCTTCAAAGAAGGCTAGTTACTGTTGATAGTGAAGTCTAGACTTCTATAAATACTAGTTATTTCAATAAAATTGTCACAAGGTTACTGAAACATTGTCACCATTTACACGGAGTAAGTAGTGAATGGCGTATCTACTAATAGAATAAGTAAGCTGAAGTGGCAATGGGCTGAGCTATATTCTAGCTAAACATTTCTACATTTAATATCTGTAATTTATATGGAGTACACATGGATGACCAAAAAAAAAAAAAATAGGCCGACATGGGGACTGCCGACAGAAGTGAAAACTACAAAATGTATACAGGCCACTGCGCGTCGCCAGTCTGGCGCAACACGTCACATTAGCATGTCAGTGAAGCGAACCCATAAGTTTTGCCCCTACCAAATTATCGCTCAATGCGGCTGAAGTTTTCACTTTAAAAATTCGGACAGATTCTCGCTAACAAAAAACTGTGTCACTCATCCATCTGTACGTACAGGCCGCCGTACGCACACATTCAAAACATCATTAGTTACCCGGCAACGCCGACGGTCGACCATTACGCGCACAAACGGCAACCCACACACATAAATATTCACAGATACACGGGACTCAGTCTTGCCTTAGCTAATTTCCGTCCGACTTTTTTTGTTCGTCCATGGGTGTACATGATATAGATTATTAAAGGGTATTCTATGTATATTAGCTGTAGTACCCATGACCGTTGGGGAAAACGTGTTCATGAGTGGAGACCGCGACGTGTAAAAATGTAAGGTAGGACTCTTCAGGATAGATGGAACGACGATCTTCGTAGGGTTTCTGGTAGCAACTGGATGATAGTAGCCAAGGATTGGAGATGCGTATGTCCAGTAGTGTACTGCTACAGGATGAAGATGAGTTACAGACGTGGTCTGAATGGTATCATAGCTGACTATAACATAAGGAAGAGACAGCTGTTGTTACAACCGGAGGGCAGAATGCCATGTTGTCTCACCAGCCAAAGCCAGTAATTGTAAATATTCCTTATAATTCCTTGTTGAATTTCGCAAGTTTTTAAATAACCGAATACCTAATAATTTTGTATAAACTTCACCTTGTTTTATTACCCAAAAAAATTCCTTATGTGTTTTGGTAAAGTAGGCGAGGACATTATCATCATCATCTTAGCCTAACCTTTTCCAAATATGTTGGGGTTGGTTTCCAGTCTACCCGGATTCAGCTGAATACTACAGCCCAGTTACTGGGTAATAATATACCACTTGCGAGCTAGCACTCCATTTTATGTTGAATCATGCCACTTGAGGTCACCTCGCCACCCATTATTAATTTATGACATAATTGTCATTTAATAGCCCTATTATAATTAGTAAAAAAGTTGATAATGGATTAAGGAAAATATGGGTACTTTCATTGTTGAATGGAGATACAGAAAATAAACCATTCATTGAGGAAAATACACAATAGATCATTAATTTTGGAACTAAAAGCTACAAATAGCGTTGCAGTGCTCAGGTTAGAAAGATGTAATTACAACCTAGATATTGATAGGAATCAAACTTTATACCTATACAGGGAGGATCATTTGAATAGTTTAACCACGGGGAAAGATCCACGGTCAAATTTCCTTGCGGTCAAATCAGTTGGACAAAATAGTTTGACTACGGGGAAGGACCTAATTTTATTATAATTATTGAATGAATGATTTTTACATTTATAAATTAAATAACAACCACAGTTAGACAAACTTCTTATATTCAATCATTTACATTAATCAATTATTTATTATTATTTTCCTTGTCCAATATTACAGAGTACAGTAATCACAATGAAGATTTTTATCACTTTAATAGGCATTCAATTATAATAACATTTATAATATAACCATATTTAAGTTCTCCAATAATACATGACCTTAATTACTGCAATGTTATTTATATTTATTTATTTGTAATAATCACCATGAGTCGTTTAAAAATGTTGTAATACTTTATACATATATGCTTTTTGTGTCCAAATTTTTTGTTGGTTTAAGTTTAGGTATAGTTTGCTCTATCCAACTTTTGGGCAATACTTTGCATAGCTGGCGTAATCAAATGTGGGTGTTCTAATACACCAGTGCCCAACCCTTCAGAGAAACAAAGCGTGATGTTACGTGTTGTTAAATATGACTGCCTCGTTGGACCAGTGGTCGAAAGTGCTTTCGAACGCTTTCATGACTCGTGGGTGCGCACCCAGCCAGGCACTACGTAATTTATTTTACTTTACAGCTCTCAAAATAGTGAAAAAAATACATTGGGAGGAAACCAGCATGCCCTCGAACCGAGAATTCGAAGACATGTGACATCCACTAACTCGCACTGGGCCTTCGTGGTGGAATAGTTCGGAGAACGGTCGCCGATAAACATGAAAGGTCAAAAGTCGTTTAATATCGAATGTGAGGTCAGGTCTATTGATATGTGTTGACCTCAGCGATATTAACTGCAGGACCGTATTTAATAAATAATACAATATGGTAAATGATTTTATTTCTGTAAGTAGGTTTGTACAAACACTTTTACACGTCAATCATATTTTAAAAGCTAGATGAGGTCGGCGTTTCCTATCGGACTACTCTGAGAAGAAAGGCCGAAACAAACTCAGAGCTCACAGTCTCTTTTAAAGTCCAGACATAATCTTGGTCAGATCATGTGAAGACCATGTAGATTAGTGTCTGAAATGGTCTTTTGATAAAAACCACACCGATTGAGTGGACCTGTCCAGTCAGTGCACGCATGTGTCAGTAATCGTGCAGCTCTACTCAGAGCTTAATAAGGAGCTTATAGAGGTTCGAGGAACAGGGTGTAAAGTTCACTAATACCTCCATAGAAAAGGGAGGATCCTCCGACCAGAAGGGTGTCGTGTCTGGTGGGCAACTGCCCAACGATTGTTGTCGGGAGGTTGTATATGTATATGCTAGTTGCGCGGTAAACTCTGCTTGCGCGACGCAGGATTTTGCGTGACGTCAGTGTGACGTACTTCTCATGTGGCGATGTTAGATACCGCTACAAGCTCAAAGATTCGACGAACAATACCAAAGAAAGGACATTTGGGTAGCCCGCATAAATTACTCAAACGGCCAGATCATGATTAAAACTAACTGAGAGAAAAAAAAAACAAAAGCAATGTATGCAAATGTGAGCCCCAACTAGTTGGAAAAGGCTACGTAGATCAAGTTTCAATGAGCTGAAGAACATAACCGTAGAATCCTGTTGGTCCCGTATTTAAGCTGATACTTCACTGGCTCATCACTACACCAAGTCTCTCGCGCAGCCACGCTTCACTTTCAACTGTTTCCCGCCATTCGTGGTGATTGACAGTTGACATTAGTGACAGTTACCTCACTACTGATGTGCATGAGATAGCGACGTGTTGACTTTAATGCTTTTTTTTTTATTCCGAAACGAATTAAAAATCTGGGCTACTGAGAGTAGGTATTGAAAATTTCTATGAAAACAAAAAAAAGAACATGTTGCTTAAGATTATAGTAGGGACTGAAGCCCGCACTTTCTGAAGCACTTGGTTGCTTTGCGCTTGCTTATGTTTGGTACTTAGCTTAGGTAGGTACCAAAGAGGCAGTACCTATCTGTTGTTGACCAACTAAATTATTGTGAGTCTAACTGAATATGTAATATGCTAGGAGCTAAGAAAGCTGACAGAATTAGAATCAAAACCACCAGGCAGAAGATCCAGCATCCAGGTTCAGGTCATAACCCCTTAAAATCAGAGGATTAAAGTGGAAATGGTCTGGACACATGGCAAGAGGGAAGGACAAATGGACCAATATAGTTACCCAGTGGTTTCCAAGAAACGACCTTTTAAATGATTATTATCCCGCTATATCTCTAAGGAGCTATGCAGTCTATCATAACATACATTATTATAAAAACGGCTATTTTAGGCAACTTTCAACAAGTCAAATAGTTTAGCGGTTCGACGACTGCATTGCAAACCTATTTTCGATTATATATTTACTATAAGTACTTCCTTTTTTACGTTTTGATATACTAATATATTATGATTGTTCGTAAAACATACAAAGAAAAACAAAGTTCAGGCCTCTTCTGTCATCTATGGTTATATTATCTATGGTTTGTGGTATTTCTTACACCAAAACCGCATCTTTTATATTTTTATAATTTAGGGAGCTGTTGTGCCCAGCAAATCTTGTACTCGATACCTAAATCTATGTTTTCAAATATGAAATTGTATGAGATTCATATTTATAGCTCACATTTTATATTATGATTTTGAACACTTTTGCCACTGAAAAGCAAACCCTTAGTTACCTTTGACTGTTATTACATCCAAATCTGTATTTCATACGATTAATTTCAACCTTTTAAATAATCTCAGAATACGTATAAACTTTGAAATTTTTATCGTAAATTGTCATCTGTCAGTTTCTTTTTAAATAAAGCTCGTTGAACACAAATACTTTCAGAACGTCTCACATTGTACATTTAGTATTTTATCTATGGTCTCACAGGGACTATAAAAGCGGCCGTCAGTTCTGACAAAGGTCACTTCTGACAGACCCTGATGACCCCATTACCCTCCTCCAGGAAAGCAGTAGGGCCACTAGCACAGTATTTATTTATATATTTGGGACAAACAAACAGTAACACATTATATCTGCGCAAATAATATAAAAAATATGTATAAACAAAGAAAGAAAGAAAGAAAAAGTGTTTATTGTGACTCGTACAGGAAGTGCACAAACTAAATTATAAAATAAAAAACCAAACTATATAAAAACAAAAAGTAACAAAAGAAAAAGGAAACAGAAATTCCTATACGAGGCCAAAAGGCTCCTATCTCAGCATGACACACAGACACAAATCTAAATTTCGACCTCGCCGTCGAGGTCCAACGCGTTCGTGATTATCCCCAAGTATTCGTCCTCCCTATCCCTTGATCGGATCCGTGCCAGCTGGTGTCGCAGCTGAGCCTGCAGCTTTAAATTCCCCGATTAATAATAATATAACTGTTTTGATCCAGCCTGTCCCCAACTTGCTGTCCTCCCTCAGTGACGCCCTAAGCCGAGGTCGTACCACAGATAACTCTATACTAGTCGGAGAGTTCGTACCCCACAAGGGGTGCCCTTAGGTGATGGTCGCTTAGTTTATAAGTAACTAGCTGACCCCGCGAACTTCGTACCACCAAAAAATTTTTTTTTCTCCGTCTGAACCATCCTCGTACTTCAAGGAATATTCAAAAAAAAAATTGCAAAATCGGTCCATCCGTTCTTGAGTTATAAAATTACTACGAAAAGTGGCATTGATTTTTATATATTATAAGGATTTTATGCCCCTGGCTGGAGGCTTTGAGTTCACTTAAGTTAATTACTTTGCGCAGCCAATATCAGTCTTTGCTCAATATTTACGCAGTCTTATATCAGTCTTAAGACCAGTCTTGAAGGAGTCTTTAAGCAGTCTGAAGCAGACTAGAATCAGTCTTTAGCGCAATCTTAAGCGCAGACTTTAGTGCAGTCTTTAGTCAGTGGTTGTGATTTGTATTACCCAAAAGAATAATAAATTCAGTTATTTTCCGTTATTCCTAATGAATCGCCACAAGTGTTGTGTGTGTGACTTATTCCCTCCGCTCTCAGATAGCGTAGCGAGGGGCGCCCTAGCCTGCCACTCTTGGACCATGAGCTCTCAGACGCTGGGGCTCCCTTCTCACGTAACGGGACATTCCTCCTGCAGAACGCGAGGCGCTGCTGTCATTCCACTAACGTGAGTTAACGACGACACAACCTCCTCCGCGACGACGATCCACGACACGACCTCCGCCACGACGGTCTACCTGATCTGTTCGGCGTTGCTACCCCATCCTCGTCCAGCTCCACCGCTACCAGCCGCTATATCTTACTCCTGATTCCGTGCCTAAGCCGAGCTGAAGCTCCTACTCGTCTTTTTTGTTTTTGCATTGTACTCTTAAAATGTGACTTAAAATTAGTCTCCCGTTAGTCGTAACACTACAGGTTAGATGACTGTTAATGAGAAATCCCGTGTGTTTACAATTTACTGTTATTTTATTTTAGTGATAGCTGTTCGTCAGCAATAATCTGTAAGAAAGCACCAGTCAGTGTATCAGTGTTTTGCCATTAGGTAGTATATACAGGAACGCAGGTGTTCATTAATTCTTAAAAAGGGAGCGCAGCTTTATAATAATTTACCGAAAGAAATGAGAGATTCTTCATCAGTGAACATTTTTAAGAATAGGTTAAAGTTGTAATATATAATATTAATTAAAATAACCGAAAACGTCCCTGCTTTAAAAACAGTTGTTGACTATAGTATAGTTAAAATCTCGCTGCAGACTTGGTTATAAATCATAATCGGAGTAGGGATGTGCGCTAGTTGCGCGCGCTCAAGGCCATTATCGATGATGACTCAGACGAAGAATTTTAATTTTCTATTTTTAGTTTTATATACAGGGTGTAAGGGGAACGCTTCCGAAGCCAGAACGTAGATTATATACTACCTAAATGCAAACGGATACCAATAACCTTTCACTTTAAATTGGTTATTTTCAAGACTTCATATTTCGTAAACACGCAATGGAAACCGTCCAAAACGTGAGGTCACTGACACGCAACGCAACATACGCGCCACCTTGCGTCCGCGTGTTTCGGGCGCCGAGCGCTCCGTACGGCCGAGTCACGGGATTTTTACGGAATTTACAAACATCACTTTCAAAATGCCTACATTTACAACACTTCACAAAATTATGAATTTTAATCGCATTATTCGTAGCCCACTGTTAAACATTAAAGCTGACACAGGCATTTTACGTACCTGTCTAAATCCTTTGCGACCTTATGAGGTTTGGCTCGAACTGCGCTCCATCCCTTTCAATACAAAGTCGGGCCCGTCGTTGTGTCGACCCGTGAACACGAGGCAATAGTGTAGGATCCTCAACACATTCTGCACGAAGTCTATCGAAAACACTCACTATTCTGCCCCGCATTTCATCAGCACTGTCACATTCCCGATTAAAAACTCTTTCTTTCACATAACCCCACAAAAAGAAGTCCAAAGGTGTTAGGTCAGGTGAACGAGCCGGCCAGGCGTGCGGCCCCATTCTTCCGATCCAGCGGTCATTAAATAGCTCAGTGAGACGCTCGCGGACAGGGCGCGTAACATGCGGTGGAGCACCATCGTGCTGGAACCATGCTCGACGAAATTCAGCCAACGATACATTATCTAGCATATCATCTAAATGTTCGTTTAAAAAAATAAGATATTCTGATCCATTGAGGCGCTGCGGCAGAAACACTGGTCCTAGAATTCGTCCATTAAAAACACCAGCCCATACGTTGACGGACCATCGGGTCTGATGGCCGGTTTCTTGAGTGGCGGACGGGTTCACGTCTGACCATACATGAGCATTCCTCCTGTTCCACATCCCGTTCCTCGTGAAAGTGGACTCGTCCGTCCAGATAATGTGCTCAATAAAGCCAGGCGCACGTTGTTGTTGATCTAGCAGCCAACGACAATACGCACGACGACGAACGTGATCGTTAGGTAGTAAAGCTTGTACTTTGTGTATTTTGTAGGGCCGCATTCTGTTCCGGCGCAAGACTTTGTGAACTGTCCAGTGAGAGACTGTCGGTTCGCCCCGGCGGCGCCGCAATAATTTCGCTGCACTTCGTGTGCCCAGGCGAGGATTTTGGCGAATCACATTTAAAATACGCTCCTCTGTCTGAACATTCACTTGTTGTCCACCACCTGCCGCTATCAGAGCAATCAGTCGATTTTCTAAAACTCGCTGAAAAGCTGCCGTTATCATGCGAGAATCAGACGGATGCCGGACGTTCGGAAATCTGTCTCGGTAAATTCTCAACGCAAGAGAAGCATTGCCACGGGCTTCTCCTAAACACATCAACATGTTGCCGTATTCACGAGCACTGTACACGTATGCATCAGGCATTGTTAAACACAACAAAACTGTACTATAACTAAAAAACAATAAAACAACACTAAAAACGTAACAATAATAACTAAATACAAATTAAAAACTAACAAAACAGTATTAAATACGGTTCAATACCTATCGACCGATTAAACGTAACGCGCGTTCGCTCACGAACTGAGTCTGAAAGGAACTAACTAGATTACTAAGAAGTACTAAGAACATCAAACATGCCGCCTGGCGTACGTGCGGCGGCGCGCGGCGCCGGCCGACAAACGTACCGCCGCGCGCCACGCGTATGTGCGTGGACGGGGAATCACATAGCGGTGTCTTTTCATGTGCAAAGATCAACAAATTACAGAAAATGTTAGAAAAATAATGATAACCAGAAACCAATTAATTTTAATTGATATGAAATTGTACTTTGCTTTATTACAAGCTGTTTTCATTTTCTAACTTTTAAATTAGTTTTAACGGGTTTTTTAGATTAAATTAATTAAATTATCCACTTTCAATTGATTGGTATTACATACCTACTTAATGAAGGATACAGTTATAGCAATAAACGAGTGCGTGTCGTGTGACCCGTAATTACATTGACATAAAGTTCAAATTTAATTGATTCACGCGCGCTATTTGCTTGAAACGGTGCACGTGATGAAATTTTTTTAGGCATTCACAGGTAAAGTCGGCGATTTTTTACTTTATTTCATTCACTATCGATTAACGACTTACATACAAAACTGTTATTAGGTGCACGACACGGCCCATTAATTTAAAACATTTGGAGCCTCTGTAATGTTTATTTTTCTTTATTTTGGCGGCGCTTTACAAAGGATGTCTAGGTCGCCGCCGCGCCGCGCAATAGTCGTCGTCGTTCTCTCTGTCAGTGTCAAGTGAAGCGACCCGGGTTCAAATCTCGGCCAGATACCAATGACTTTTGTAATCATTTACCTTGATTATCAGAATTCGACCGAAGGTCACAATTATCTCTGTACCTCGCTGGAATGGTCCATCTCGCTTCCCCCTTCACCTCCCCATGTTAGCCTCGTCGCGTGACTCGTCGCCTCAGTACGGTGAGCCTCTTCGTTACTTATACGCGTCTCGTTATTTTGCTATTTTTTGTATTATTATTGTTTTGATTTTGGATAGTTATTGTTATGTTTGCCGATATGAAGTCGTCGACCCCAGATCTAGAGATAATCTGACCATGATGTAGGTAGGTAAACATTTCAATTTTCTTACTGTGCAAAATTTTATTGAACGAATTAACGAAAGTGCTCTTTCCCAATCACAGTAGGTATCTTATTATCTCTATTCGACATGGATCTCAAGGTTAAGCATAAACATCTGGATTTTTCTGATTTGTGAGCATAATTTACGAACATTCGGATCAAAATTGTAACCCGGTTCAAGGGGAAAATCATTACGAACCTTGCATGAATGGAATCCGAAAGTAGATATCCCAGAAGGTAATAGTGTACTGAAAAGATATTTGCTTCAACTTTGACGCACATCAATCGCGTGAACAAAGGGGTCGTTGGCCGCGCTGCTGTCGGCAAGCGCTCGCGCACTTTGAACTCGGGGTTATGCGCGATTGTCAGCTGATATTTATTTACGAATACATTGCTTGTTAGAGTTGTAAAGAAAAAAAATGTGTTTAATCGCAAATTATGGTTTCATTTAACTGTTCTCACAGCATAGTGTACGAAAAAGCTAAAAAAATGAGTAAATTTGTAAAAAAAAAAAACTGTTTTTTTATGGTATCGTATCGAGAATCACTAGCCCTATCACCTGTCTTCGTTTTCGGAAGCGTTTCCCTGCCACCCTGTATACGTTCTTTTGTTTATATATTTAATATGCTTTGTAGTAAATTTGGTAATAAAATAATAAAAAAAATGTGTATTTATTTCTATCACCCATTTATAAATATATAAAACTATCGATATCACTCATCGACTGCAGTAATACACAGGACTACGTGTGGGCGTGGCCTGTCCATAAGGCCCGTGAGTGGGAAAGAGAGCAAAACACTCGAATGATTTATGACCGAGTCTGCAGCGAGATTTTAACTATACTATACATATAGTCAATAATAATTATTATGAATAATAATCAGCGCAGACATTGTTGCGAAGCGAACGAGTCAACTTTAGATAATCACAATGAAATTGTTATATTTTCTCGTCCTAGTGTTTGTGGCTTTCGCTCTATGTGAAGCTAGGGGTAAGTTTTAAAACCACTTTAACTTGTACACTATTTGACACGAAAACGGAAGATTCAAATCCGTGAAAGACTTTTTCACCTTTCCGAATAAGCTGCAGTTAGATTCTTTGGCAGATAATGTTACATAAAAGTGCAGCGCAAATTCCTCAGATCGATGCACTATAGGTGCTCCCACAATTTCCCAACCTATAAAAATCTACTTAATAAATACAATCTAATGAGCCTGAAGTCTAGACGTTCATATCAAATTATGTTTAGAAATTATGTTTCTTTTCGACGTATGCTATAACAGGTATAACTGCTCTGAGATTACTAATAAAATATGCTACTGTGTCCCAAGAACTGTTATTAGACGAGAGGTGCGGGCACGTCCTCTTTTTGCTGTGTCCCATTGCCGCACCAATGCTGGTCCGCGGGCGCCTCTACGTCGCTTGTGCAAAAACTATAATGATTTTTGTTCAGAAAATACAGAATTAGATTTATTCTCAGTGTCAGCAAATAGATTTCGTTCTGCTTTGTTAAAGAAACTCAAGGATTCCGATGTACAGACGTCAGCAGGTCAAGCTACCCGAAACTGTCAAATTTTCCCAATCAACCTTGAACCTTAATGCTATAGCGATAAAGTTGAAAATCTATTAAGGAAATTTGACAGATTGTAGTAGCTTGATGTGCTGGCGTCTGTACCTATAGTTGTTTGAACAGTCTTGTAGTCTTACTCGCCTAGATTGTTCATTAGCAAAGTTATATGAATTGTATATGCTGTGGATAACGGTGTGAGTTTCACATTTATATAATATCTTTGTTTATATTATTTGTGCAGATATAATGTGTTACTGTTTGTTTGTCCCAAATAAATACATAAAGTCAAATCAAATCAAATCATTTATTAATTTGCGAATATGGGTACAAAGAAAAGGTCTTAAAATATAGCAATAATGTCCATTAGCCATATCCTACCATAAGGCGTGCAAATTTACAATACACAGGCACAGATTTACGAAATTAGAATTTAAACAGAGTTTATCTTGTAAATATTCAGTGACTGAGTAATATGCTTTTTTTAATAGCAGTGTTTTTATTTTGTGTTTAAATATACTAATACCACTTATTTCCAAGATTGAAATTGGTAAATGGTTATATATACGCGGAGCCATACCTATTATACTTTTATTTAATATCGCTGTTTTATTGCTTGGTAAACCTATATTAAATTTATATCTTTTGCTATTTAACTTATTAAAATATTCTGTATTGTTTTTTACGAACATTATAACCTCTAATATATATATATGTCGTAGGATAATTTGATACTTCGAATCTTCGCGAAAATCCTAGGGGTTTTGCGAAAACGCGGATAATTAGACATAGGCGAAAAATGATCAAATCTTACTGGACAAAGTCAGGATCTAACATAACCTAACCTAAATGATACAACAACAATAGAAGGGTATCTGGCGCTTGGCGGCCGCTGCCGCGGCACGCTCGCTTCGCTCGCTCGCCTTCGCGCGCTAATGGTCACTGTTCTAACATAACCTAACCTAAATTCTAATTATCCGCGTTTTCGCAAAACCCCTAGGATTTTCGCGAAGATTCGAAGTATCAAATTATCCTACGACATATACATGGTAACGTAAGAATATTTCAATATTTTTTCTGTTCAATTGCAAATTAATCGGGTAGTTATTGAGTATATGGCAAGGTAGGCTAGGCAGATGATCATCTGCCTAGCAACTGACCTCCACAACCCAGTTACTGGGTAACACGATACCCCTTAGGCTGGTTTCGGGATTCTGACCACCAGTAACGGTGTTGTGAAATACCCTATCTAAATCAATATAGTGAAAAATTCAACTTTCTGTATCCGGTTAGACTGGAAGCCGACCCCAATATGGTTGGGAAAAGGCTAAGTAGGTTGGATTTATTAATCACGACAGTTTTAGTTATACAGGGTGGCCGGGGAGTTGACGTTCAAACGTAAAATTTATATACTTTACGATGAGGAGTATCCGAATCACCCCCATGTATGTTCTACGATTTTTCGTAGTTTTCGAGATATCATTTTTTTAATGATTTTTTTCGTAATTTTCACCGAACATCAGTTTTCGTTTTTTTTCTCGTTCTGTTGAACATTTCTGGTTCAGTTTTTTTTTGTAATAACTAATTAGCATAGTCTAACCTAACACCCTAAAAAATTATGGTTTATCTAGGAATTGCAGAACTTACTTAGAATTTATTCGAAAGTTCAAAATTAAGATTAATTAAGGTAATTCGGATACTCCTCATCATAAAGTATCTAAATTTTACGTTTGAACGTCAACTCGCCGGCCACCCTGTATATGCAACTGTTGTTTATTAAGGGGTATTAAAACTCGAATGTGGGTTTATCACATGAGTGTTTTAATACCTAATTATGTACCGTTGCATACAAGACTTTATATGAATTACATACATAATTTACATACCCATGATATGAATCCTCTATAAAAGATTCTGAAACCATAGGGCGTTGTAAAGTGTTGTAAGAACCCTATGAAAATTCCAAGTTTAAAAAAATAAAAGTAGCTGTAATTTTGAACGCGCGTGCACGACAGTGTTCTTTTTTTGAAATTCATAAATATACCACGAATTGAGTAGTGAGAATGTGGCTGTTTGATGAGTAAGGAAGGGATCGAGTTCGAGTTGCGTAATTAAATTTAGAACAACATTGTAACATTCGTTTGGATGATATTATGGCTACTATCTATGCTGCTTTTATCTGTTCCGTGTTACTATGACACTGGTTGTTTTAATGTTGGCAATAAGCTAACTGTTTCAGAAACTTTTATAGAGAATTTATATCATGAGTGTAGATAAAATAAAATATACCTCTTGTTTTCAGATTCTAAATGCCTACAACATACAGATCCAGGTGTATGCTATGGATATCAACCAATGTATGTATTATGAAACTGCGACAATAAAACCATTCTTTTATAACGAATTGCTTTTTGGGGTCAACACTCTTTGGATAGTTACTTGAAGTAAGATTTTTTTTTGTTTTATCTTGTATAAATAACTGTTATTTCAAGTAGCTACAATAGACGTCGTTGACCCCAAAAAACAAACATCAAATTATTTGTTCTTTGTTTCATCATGTATAGATATCAAACTTGACCTTGTATATAAAATGAAACCTTGACTCACACACAGCTCAAACCACTGAACGAATTGGGCTGAAATTTGGGCGCAGATAGTTATTATGACGTAGGCATCCGCTAAGAAGGGTTCTTTTTTTAATTCGACCGTTAGGGGCGTGCAAAGGGCGTGAGGGAGAGGCAAAGTTTGCGCCCTCACGCCCCTAGCCGCCGCAGGAGACGCCCTGGGCGTCGGGAATCGCAGGCCGATTCCCGGCCACCGTAGGCGCGGGCCTGCGAACGGCGAGCAATGGGCAGCTCGCCGTTCGATAAGGACCAGGCCCGGGTCGACGGCGCGTTGTGTTCCACGCGCGCCTCAAAGAGATGTCAGCACCAATGACGGGGTTTGCTAGGACCGATGCCTGCTAGGGTTGCGGAAAAGTCCAAGAGGGTTACCGTGGCCCCTGGCACAGGCAACTGAAGGAACACGGGTGGGTTTTAGTCAGTAAGAGTCTGACACGCCCTCCTGCTCTGCCCAGAGCGGGAGAAGTTATTTGATGATTTCCCACCCACAAAAAAAAAAAAAAAAAAAAAAAAAAAAAAAAAAAGGGGCGTGCAAAGGGGGGATTTCGTTTGTATGAAAAATCTTATTCCTTGACTTAGTTAACTAGAAACTTACTTAATTAACTAATACATAGCTAAGTTATTTATAATGATTGTAATTTTTTGTCAAAGTCCGATTAACTCAAAACTCAGTACTTATACTTAGGATCAAAAATAAAGAATAACGTGTATCAGGGTTTTTCGAAAATCGTCCACTGAACCCCCTAAGGTTATATTAAAAAAAAAAATCTGCGTGACTTTGTTAACGCCAACATTTGTATGAACAATCTTTAGTTTATGTTATGGAAACATGCCAAACGATTTTTTAAACAAGCCCTGTCGTGATGAAACGGGAGGACACTGTTTATTTGAAAACTCTTATTTTACTAAAATACTTATACAGGGTTATTGGTAAAACACCATCAACCTCTTAAGGGGTCATTGTACTCATCATTGAACAACTTTTACTATGGGATTAAACATGAAATCGCGAAAAAAAATCAGCTGTTCCCTACATTTATGTTTGCAGAACTCGTCAACCTAAAGGGGCCAGCTGATTTGATTTTTCGCGATTTCAAGTTTATCCCCATAGTAAAAGTTGTTCATAATGATGAGTACAATGACCCCTTAAGAGGTTGATGGTGTTTTACCAAAAGCCCTGTATACTACGAATACTTATTTATCTAAATCTTTAATATAATAAAAACGGTCAAATAATACGGGTCGTTGACGTAAATCCCTGTACCTTGCAAATTAGTAATTGTACAACATGAATGAACCATGAAACTAACTTTATATACTTACAGGGAATTTTAATATCATATGAAATCTAACCTTAAATGATTTACAACGTAATTTAAAATAGTTGAAAATTTTAAAACGTAGGATTTGGAAATACATTAAATTCGCGGTTGTTTTATTTTTGCTTCTTTTCTCACTTGTTTTCAATCTGTCAAATCAAAATGACAAAAGGCGGTCATTGTCGTCTTTCACCATCATTATAATGAATTACTATCATCAACATAAGACGACGGACGACCAGCCGGTCGATTCTGTAAAAATCTCACCCTGACAACTGGCGTGGAGTGAGCTGTCAGTGTCATCCCACTGATGCTAGGGATTGACCAAGCATTACCTACACTTACAATCATAATCGAGATTTTAATAATATTTTTTTATCCAAATTCTATTTTGATCACTTTATATTATTTCTAAGCTAGTATGTAGTTAAGTGGCTGGCTAAACATTACTATTTTCGAAGTTTTTAATGAGGCTAATGAGGTTTAAAATAGCAAAACAAAAATTCATTTGGAAACTCAATGGTGTTGTTTGTTTTTTTTAGACTCTTCGATGCTAGCTTTGAAATAATATAAAATTATCAATAGAATTTGCATAAAAATATTATTCAAATCTCGATTATGATTGTAAATGTAATGCTTAGTCAATCCCTAGCATCAGTAGGACAACACTGTCAGCTCACTCCTCACTCACTATATTACTATACTCTTTGCGCTCACTTCACCTATGTTTTCACGGTGAGATGGTTATTTAACTAGTGTTACAATTTATTACCGAATTGGAGGTTTTATTTTGTGTTACGTTGTAGATGTTCTAAGGTTTTATTTCATACGATATTAAAATTATCTGTAATATAGAGTGTACCTACCATTATTAATTTGCAAGTTACATCGATTTTCGTCATCGACCCGTAATAATTGACCGCGAGTGTATAAATTTAAGAGGTCTCGATGTTTGTTAACCAAAACGGTGTGAAGCAGGGGTGGGTCGTAGGTTAGATTATAAATATATCTCATTATTATTTTCAGGTTTACATTCGATAATATAGCTGAACGATGTGTGTCTTTCATCTATGGAGGTTGCATGGGTAACGATAACCGTTTTGCTACCTTAGAGGCCTGTCAAGCGGCTTGTTAAGAGATTTAATAAAATATTATTATTTCTAAATGCAGTTTTATTTCTCAATAAATAAATACATTCTTAGTCTTCGCTGTTCCCTCAATGATGAAGATCGCGACCACATACGACGCGTCTCCAAGTTCGTCGGCATCTAAATGCTGCAAATTTAAAAATGCTGCTTGTTAATTCTTGATCCCGTATGACCATCTTACCGGTCAGAGCGCGCTATGCTCCCACCCGGCACAGTATCAAATGACTTTCCAGACCATGCTTAGGTGAACACACAATATGTCCGAAAAAGCTGAGGGCTCGCTCCTGGCATATTGTAGATAGCCCTAGGTGATGTTGAGTTCCTTCAGTATGGATTCATTCATTCTCGCGGTCGACGGTATACCCAAGGACCGCCAAGAGAACGAATGAATGAAACGAAAAAGTAGCAGCCGTAGGTATAAAAATAATGAAAAAGCTAGAGCACGGATCAATTGGATTTTGGTACCTATTCCGTCGGATGCCAGGGTTGTTACATTAGCCGGTTGCCTCTCTTAATTATCATTTGGTATATTTTCATTTCAATAACGTTCACAAGATGTATTAGACGTGAGATATACCAACTTTTGATATAAATGTTCTTTACATATATACAGGGTGTTTGGCGCATGGACCGACACAATTTTTGCAGGGATTTGGGAGGTCATTAGCTAGGTTCTACCCATACACCCTTTGTCCCAAACGTCACGGTTGGTTACATATGATTTTTTTTTTAATGAAAAAAACACCCAAAATTTTTCCTTTTATTAGAAATAGTAAGTTTTTTGTTTGTGGGTGTAGTGGCAGTGATACAACTGGTTTCATGAAAATTCCTTACAAACTTCCAAAGTTTAATTTTGTATGAAATTTTACAACTTCTAAATTCGTTAAAAAAAACTTGGGACATTTTTAGTAACATTTTTATACTCCAAAACTTATTTCGTATAACGATATTGGATTCTATCGTTTAAAATATATATTGATACCATCATTATGGTTAACACCCCGATTCAGAGCAATCCGACTCGGATAGCTTAGGTTAGAAGACAGATCCCCTCTATTGTTGGTGCTATCTTGCCAGGTGGTAATCAGTTACTAGGTATATCTACTCAGGTTATTAACTATACTAGAAATTAAAAAAAATAACTTAATATTAATTACTTATTATACAAAAGTTATTGTTTTTTTTTACGCAAACTCAAACTCAAAACATTTATTTCAAATAATTCAATTACAGGCACTTTTGAATTGTCAAGGGGAGTCGGTCAGTCAGAAAGATGAAGCCAGTTGCCCATTCCAACGCGTAGTAAGTACCCATGGAGAAGAACGGGCAAGAAACTCCATGGACACTCATAAATCAAAGTAATGTTACAAAAAAGTGGTTACATCATTCAAGTTGAAATTATACAATGTTAGAACGATGTAGAAAGACGTGCACGTGAAAAGCGTGCTTAATAAAAAAAGATAAAAATAATTCAGGAATTAAAATAAGCTGTGCCGGCTAAGAGATGACCAGTGCCTACTCACGGCGCCCTTTCACGAACTGGATCAGCACCATTCAGCTCAACCATTTTGAAGGGAACTTAATGATCCAATACACACGCCACCACCAGCGACACATTTGAGTGTGCATGATATACTCTTAGCCGCCAGAGCACATTCAAGTTAGTGAAAGATGAACCCAGATAAGCTTTATATTAGGTACTATCGAGGAAGTTCATATCTAAGCAGTTTTAGAACAAAATCCCGTGAACACGATGACCGCATCTGTTGTACGTTAGTTACTGTTAGCGCCCGAGCGCTACAGGGAAAAATAGTCCTAAAGGTGCATAGATATGAACTTCCTCGATAGTACATAGTGCTCACACAATCATGTGCTATGCAATTATACAATACTAAGATATTGAATTTATACAATGCAAATATAGTTTTTAAATTTTTCATCAGCTCCAACAATATTTTCGAATGCTAATAAATTAGTTTACGCGCCCTTGTGGAGCAGGACCAGCGCTGAACCAAGCACATTATGCAAGCCACTCATTATCGGCCTCTCTCATCCATCAAATGGTCAAGGATAATAAATAAATATCTTTATGGGGCTCACTTGTCGTAGCATTGAACTGCAGAAGGCTACGGCCAACGAAAGGAATTTTGTTTTCTATGCTCTACGACAGACCTTCACTTTTTCACGCGATGGTATTGAAAACAGCGCCATCTATACATCTTTACGGAAATCATTTGCAATGAGACTGTTTTATTTCGTAATCGTTTTACATCCAGTCACTGTGGGTTTTAAAATTTGTGGATGTTGCTGTAAATTTATCTAAAATTGCACTTTAAAAATGTTAGGGGTAATGCTTAACAAAAATACCTGCTTGCAAATAATGCCCCCCCGTAGGGCAAAAGCCTCTTTTCATACGGAGAAACAACGAGTTTTGATCACCACACTTGCCCGATGAAGGTGATTTCAGACTATTTCTGTGAGTGATATCTAAGATAGTTTTCTAGTATTTGAATGATTATCGTAACTAATGATTAGCATGTAGCGGAATCTACATCGCCACATGAGAACTACGTCACATTGACGTCACGAAAATCCTGCATCGCGCAAGCAGAGTTTACCACGCAACTAGCATAGCTAAAACGTCCCGACATCAATCATAGGGCAGTTGCCCACCAGACACGACACCCATCTGGTCGGAGGTCCAGGTCTCCCTTTTCTATGGAGGTATGAGTGAACTTTACACCCTGTTCTTCGTGCCTCTATAAGCATGTTTATGTTAAAGAATAATAATTAAAAATGCTACAGACATACACACATACGCATACGCTCGCTATCTGTCTATATATCTGTCTGCCTATCTATCGGTCGTTCGGTGTGTCTGTCTGTCACAGAACTCTAACTTATTAACATATGGCATACTATGTGGTCCTCTTGAACACTTTAAATCATGATCACCAGCTTAACATTTCCCAAATGTGTTGGGGTCAGCTTCTAATCACCTGAATCACGAAATAAATGCTTTGACGTTCAAAGAAGGCACGAGCATGGATCACTACGCTTGCTCAAGTCGGGTTGGCTATTTCAGACTTATAATAACTTCAAGTCTAGTTTTCCTCACGATGTTTTTCCTTTACATTATAACAACACAATTCGGACAAAGTCGAGGGTCATCGCAAGACCTGCATTTAACAACAAATAACACTTTGTGTAAATAATTTCATCACCACTGCTCTCAAAACGGTGAAGGACAACATCGTGGGGAAACATGTCCTAGAACCAAAAATTCGAAGACATGGGACTTCTACTAACCCCCTCTGGGTCCGTGTGGTACATTACATCGCTCTATCTCTCGAAGAGAGGAAGCCTGTGTCCCAGCAGTGGGAACATTATAGGCAAGTCAATTTGTTGAAGAATACTTAATTGCGAACCAAGGTAATTAACATGGTTACTGAGGAATTTAGTTTACGGTGTTGTATTTGACCATGAGAAAAGTTGTTAAGTATATAGCATATATATACAGGGTGGCCCAAAAGTCGTGGATCAAACGCAACTAGGGGTTAGGTGGGGTCATCAGCTGCAAAAAGTTGTTCTACGGGAGGTCCTTAAGGTCAACCCCTGCAGAGTATAATTTATTTTGAGTTTTTATGAGAAAATTGACTTTTTTTAACTAATTCTTATTGAAATTCGAAAAAATCTACATCTTGTATCTTTTTTATAATTTTCAATAGATTGGTACTGATGAATACTTGCCTTAGACATGCTATTTATGGTTGTTTATTGGGTGTGTTGAAGATAATATTAAGTTTTACGAATTTTTTTTTCTCAAATCATAACTTTTCATTTACTTTGGACCCCATTGTGAAAAAAAAATACTCTACCGAAAAGTGACCCTGTGTTACAAGTTTTGGCGCATTTAATAGGGATTCCGAAAAGGTATTACACATGGCCATGAGTGGCTCTAATATCTTTCTAGGACGAAAAAACAAGACAACGATTGTGAAATAATTGTTTTATTAAGCAAAACATTTTACAATAAATGCTCAAAATTCCTGCCTCTGACCATAATACATAATCAGCACCGTCTAATAAAATTCCTCCGTAACTTACGGAATGCACCTCTGTTGTTAGTAACTAATAATTTAAACCATATCCTTAACGAAGCTGAAGTTCCAGAAGAAAGAATAGCAGAAATGTGGCTGCAACATGATGGCGCCCCGCCTCACTACGCTCGAGCAGTTAGAGATCATTTGAACGAGCGCTTCCCCAACCGGTGGATTGGTCGAGGCGGACATATTGCGTGGCCACCCCGGTCGCCCGATTTAAATCCATTAGATTTTTTTCTTTGGGGCTATTTTAAAGAAATAGTTTACCAAGGAGAGAACAATAGCAATAGGTTGACTGGTAGAAAATGCCTATGGCATTAAGTCCGCCTCTGTACATTTGTGTGCTTAAAGTGTTAAATAAATAAATAAATAGCGAACAAGAACTACGACAAAAGCTCGAATTTGCTAGGTTACAAGTTACTAACAACAGAGGTGCATTCCGTAAGTTACGGAGGAATTTTATTAGACGGTGCATATTATGTATTATGGTCAGAGGCAGGAATTTTGAGCATTTATTGTAAAATGTTTTGCTTAATAAAACAATTATTTCACAATCGTTGTCTTGTTTTTTCGTCCTAGAAAGATATTAGAGCCACTCATGGCCATGTGTAATACCTTTTCGGAATCCCTATTAAATGCGCCAAAACTTGTAACACAGGGTCACTTTTCGGTAGAGTATTTTTTTTTCACAGTGGGGTCCAAAGTAAATGAAAAGTTATGATTTGAGAAAAAATTTTTCGTAAAACTTAATATTATCTTCAACACACCCAATAAACAACCATAAATAGCATGTCTAAGGCAAGTACTCATCAGTACCAATCTAGTGAAAATTATAAAAAAGATACAGGATGTAGATTTTTTCGAATTTCAATAAGAATTAGTTAAATAAAGTCAATTTTCTCATAAAAACTCAAAATAAATTATACTCTGCAGGGGTTGACCTTTAGGACCTCCCGTAGAACAACTTTTTGCAGCTGATGACCCCACCTAACCCCTAGTTGCGTTTGATCCACGACTTTTGGGCCAACCTGTATACTCGTATATAGCACACCGCGTGCTGCAGCTGCAATATACCAGTATTTCACATGGAGCGACTGTCTATCTGACCCGCATAACACAGTTACTGGGTAACATGGTACTTGGTAAGACTGGTTGACCGACTGCTGGGCTTCTAAATAACCATAATGACGACTGTTTAAGTTATACGAATGACACGACGAAAATCCAAATCCTAAAAATGCTAATTTTATAAGTTATAAATGTATTTGGTACTTACTCGTTAACCTTTCGTATATGTGACGTTGATCAACGCACAATGGCTTTTTTAGTGTGTCTGTAATTACGGCATTGCACCGGTTAATCAAACTGTTTTTTATTTACTTTTTAATTAATCTTGGTTTTTGGTCCAATTTACATTGGTATACGGCAGAATAAGGAACCAAATAAAAAGTGTACTGAATTTGACAATCTATTAACACTTCTTATGACTAACAGCGCCACCCTGAAGTTTCAAGAAATACTGGTTTTACACTGTAAACTCAACTTGTAATTGGTCTGTATTTAAAGTTGTTGTCTTTTGTATTTGTACCTACCTAATTAATTTCCATAGCTATCGAGTGTAGATAGCTGTAATGTTCTTGTTGATTACCATTGATATCAGCTGGTATTGGGCAGGGCTGTATTAAAATAAATGTTATGTAGAAATTTAACTTTACGCCACAGGCCGATCTATAAACGGTACTTTGCACCTACTTTGGCTAAGCGCTATTTCTGTCAGTGTCATACTACTAACAAAATACATCAGCAAGATAGAGACGGGAACATGACTCTAAAGAGCGGTGGTCGCCACATAACGGCCGCAGTGACGGCTGTCACTGTTTGACGTTCAAAAAGTGCTGATTCTCAGCCATTGACTTATTTTCCTAGCTCAATGTTCTCAGCCTAATTTGAATAAATGACTTTTGATTGATTTTGATTTTGTCATGAAACTGATGGCGGCGGAGTTTGACTTTACGTGTGCGGACCCACCATACCACTGGCCATATCCCTGGTGGGTCTAAAACTATACTACTGAATACTTGGTGAATCATTTGGGTTAGGTTAGGTTAGAACTGTGACCATTAAAGCGCGAAGGCTAGCGAGCGAAGCGTGCGTGCCGCGTCTGCGGCCGCCGAGCGCCAGGTCCTTGTAGTACACAACACTATTTTCTCAGTGGTATAGTTTTAGACCACGGAGCATGTTTCTGCTCCGTGTTTTAGACCCACCATACCACCAGGGGTATGGCCAGTGGTATGGTGGGTCCGCAATGGACTTTACGGTATAAAAAAACGCTCTCTAGAAAACCACACTAACTTACTTTCATAAATAAAATTTCAAAACTCAGTGACGTCATTCACCGGGAAATTGCAGACGATACCTGCTGGCCGCCGCTTTTCTAGGAAACCGTAGATTTAGTCAAGGTACAAGCTAAGGTACGTTATATTACAGACCTTGGCCTTCATTCCGAAGGGGGTCCTAACTTACCCTCGGAACCAAAGAAACACAGCAGCGTGTCTTATTGGCGGCACAAGTAAGGAATCATCTGTCTAGCTTTTTCCCAACAACATTGGAGTAGGCTTCTAGTCTAACCAATACCACCAAGAGATTGAAAGGAAAAAAGAAAAAAAATATTTGTGACACGCACAGGCAATACAAACAGTAAAAAAATAAATAAAGGAACATTTACAAAATAACAAAATTAACAATATAAAATAAAAGACCTGTGCGAGACCAAAATATTCTGAGTTGAGCGGCACGATTACTGACAAATGCGTGCACTGACTGGACAGGTCCGCTCAATCTGTATGGTTTTTCCTCAAAAGACCATTTCAGACACCAATCTACATGGTCTTCACATGATCTGACCAAGATTATGTCTGGACTTTAAAAGAGACTGTGACCTCTGAGTTTGTTTCGGCCTTTCTTCTCAGAGTAGTCAGATAGAAAACGACGACCTCATCTAGTTTTTATAATATGATTGACGTGTAAAACGGTCCGCCGGTGGTCCGTGTTGCTCTATGGTTTGTACAAACCTGCTTACAGAAAATAAAATCATTTATCAAAAAGGCTCCTAACTCAGCATAATGCTGCAATATTTAAAAAAAAATAAACTTGAGAGGTGTCAAGGGACACCCGGATGAAACGAAGTTCCTTTCGATTAATTAGTGAAGGAATTGTAATAAAATTTTATTTTTTTTAAGTTATAATAATATTTTTTTATATTTATATATACAGGGTTACTGGTAATTCGACGTATATCCGTCAGGGGCTGATAAGGGGGCCAAAATGCAACAAATTGAACCCCCCATATGTATGGCCGAAATTCAATAGTTTTCGAGATATTAGAATTTTAAGGGTTTTTCGATATTTACTCAAAATTTGACATTTCATTCCAAATAAAAAAAAACTACATATTTGAATGGGTACCATTAAAAATGATGTTGTAGCTGGCACTTCAATTAAGCTATGGACATATTTAAAACTACTAAATTTAACAAAATAATGAAAATAATGAGCGATATAAGAATAATATCTTACCAATATTTTAATTTTACGCTTCAAAAATGTTGTCTCGTCACAAAAAAATCTATGACATTAATCGTACAAATAACTAAAACAACTTGCTTATTCTGTAAGCTTTCCAGAAAGCTATAAAAGTCAATTTTAAAATCCTTTCAATGTCAAATTTTGGGTAAATATCGAAAAACCCTTAAAATTCTAATATCTCGAAAACTATTGAATTTCGGCCATACATATGGGGGGTTCAATTTGTTGCATTTTGGCCCCCTTATCAGCCCCTGCCGGATATACGTCGAATTACCAGTAACCCTGTATATTTTTTTTTTATATGTATATTTATATAGTCGTTCCAATATCTGGCTTGCTTTCTATAAGAGAGAGAGAGAGAGAGACAGACAGAAAAACATGCGCACGCCGCACAGCTTACAATAGCTTACTGTAGCAAAAAGTGTCGTGACAACTTTTCGTAAAAATTTTTTCCGTCTAGCCCCGTTTCACAACGCGCGATAAGGAACTTCGTTCCAATAAATACCGCAGCGGTGGTATTTATTTAGATGGATGTATATAATGACTATAATTCTGAATAATATATAATCATTACGGTCTCGAATCATACTGATATGAACGGTAGAGGCTTGGGTAGCGAACGATCGTATTTTTGTGAGCTCCGCAAAAATAATTTAAAACTTTTTGTAGCATTATTGCCTTCTTTTATATTGCTTTAACTTGAAGAATACAGAAATTCTTAGGTCATAGGTAAAATCTCAAGTGTAAATTATTGCTTTAGAATTATTATAAATGTTGGAACGCGACGTCTTCCCTTCGGAGGTGGGCGCTAATAGCTGCATCATAGTTTTAAAACTAATGTAGGTAGTTGTTATCAAACACAACATTTTTGATGTGTAATATTTTTCCTCTCGCTTTCCAGCAATCTGTGGGAGTGATTTCGTGAAATGCGACGGAAGTGTGTAACAGGAAGCCGGGGAAGCGCGTGCTATTTGATTTGACCAATGAGCACGCGCGGTGGGCACTGTCAGCCATCAGTTGCGTGCGTGTGACGAGAAAGAGAAATAGAGAAGGTGAACGCATCAGCCTCAGATCACTTAAACAGCTGTGCGGCTTAACCTCAAATAATCATTTCAAATAATACCTACCTGTTTTTTTTGGGATATTATTTTAATGTTTTGCTTATCACCAAGGTGAGACGTCAGATGTTACATATCATGCGACTGCTGTTAGACTCATTTTTTTTTGTGAACCTATTTTTTGTTCCAATCAAATATTTGATTTGATACTGAAGAGCAAATTACAAAAAACTTAAGATTTAAAGTTAAAGTAAAGTTTAAGTAAGGGCCTGTTATACAAGGTGGGCCAAAAGAAATCACCCTATTGGAAGATGCTCTCATTTTTGCAAAAGGCCACCAATGTCAAATCTGTTTTGACATTTGTGGACTAGACAGATGCAGAATACAAGTGAACAAGCCATGGAGCGATACACTCCCCAAGAACGCGGAATAATCGTGTCTATTTTTTTGCGTAACAATGCGTCTGTGCACTGCGCCGTTTGGCCACCAACTTTGAAGAGTATGGGACCACACGAGACGTTGCCAAGAGTGGCCGGCCCCGGAGCGCCCGTTCTGCCGAGAATATCGCCGCTGTTGCCGAGGATGTCGAGCTGTCGCCGAAAACATCGACCAGACGCCATGCCACGCAATTAGCATCAGCCGGACGTTCCTAAGGCGAATTTTGGTCAAAGACCTGCGCATGATCCCGTACAAAGTCCAGTACGTGCATTAGCTGCTGCCTGCCGACCACCAAACGCGCGTAACCTACGCCCAAGCCATCCTCCATCTCGAGGAACAAGTGGACGATTTTTCAACCAAAATCATAATGAGCGATGCGGCTCATTTCCACCTCAGCGGGTACGTGAACAAACAAAACTATCGCTTCTGGGGCACCGAAAATCCACGAGTGATGCACGAGGAGCCATTACACCAGCTCAAAGTAACTGCATGGTGCGCTGTTCACGCTGAAGGAGTCTTCGGGCCATTTTTTTTCGAGATTGCCGCTGGCGAAACGACAACAGTGGACGGTGCGCGCTATAGGGCCATGTTGACCGAGTTTTTTCTGCCGCAATTGGACGAATTAGGACTAAGGGGCATGTGGTTGCAACAGGACGGAGCAACGGCACACACTGCGTGAGCTACAACCGATATTCTGAAGGCAGCGTTCCCGGGTCGCCTCATCTCTCGTTTTGGCGATTTGCACTGGCCCGCAAGAGCATCCGATTTAAGCGTTCCAGATTTTTTTTTGTGGGATTTTTTGAAGTCCCGTGTTTACGTGAACAAACCCGAGACTCTGGAAGCCCTCAAAGACAACATTCGACACGAGTGCGAGAATCTGTCGCCCGAAGTTCTCGCCGAAGTGATGAAAAATGCCATAAAACGAGCCCGTATGGCAATCAATTGTGACGGCGCCCATTTGGCCGATATAATCTTCTCGACTTGACCAATAAAATTCTAAAGGTTCAAATAAACATAATCAAAAAACAGAATCGATGTTTTTCATTTAGAAAAAAAAAGAGAGCCAAACTGTGCGGGACAAGTGAATAATCGTGTATATAGTATAGTGAAAATCTAAGTGTTTATAAGGGAATAGTGTAATCGAACTGATAAGGACAGTGATATCTAATAGTTTAATAAGATAGTTTATAGTGTTTATATAGTAGATTTTCGTTATCGATGTATGTTATGTTCAGTTTTCATGTTGAATTTAATTTTCCTAGATAGAAATAAGATAATAGAATGTAAAATATATAATTTGTCATATGTTTTTATAGAAAAACTTAAAGAAAAACGCAAATATTGTAACGTGGCTCTCTTTAAGGTAAAGTTCTGTTGTACTTAAGCAAACTGTGTCGAAACAATAATTTTTTATAATATCTGATTGGTCAAAATTCGCGAGTTCTGATTGGTCGACCAATCAGAGACTTTAGATTTCCTTATGAAATTTAGTATAAATATCGGGTGGGTTTTCGGTGTCGGCACAGTCGGCGAGCAGCAGCACTAGAAGAAGGAATAACAAGGAACACTAGAAGAAGAATAAACTTCAAGAATTCTCAAGCCAGTGGTTTTATTCCTCACCAATCCAGCAATAGCAAATGTGTATCCTGCACACAAACAACATCGGGTGACTTCTTTTGGCCCACCTTGTACAACACAGCAACGCTGCTAGATGGAAGAAATAGGTGTGCATAGTGATTGTACTTGATTCCTACTTCTACGGACGAGCTCCTTCCCAGACCTCTATTAAGTAGGTTCCAAGTTAAATTCCAGCTGATACAAAAAGAGCTCTATAATATGGAATTTAGGCAGCTTTAATGCATCCCTGACATTCAAACAAAATTCTTTGGTATAAATGGCCGGAAAATATTGTGTTTTAATTTGTATATCTACTGCGGTAGTTATTGTGTTGTGGTGCCTGTAACGTTGTCTTGAATATAATTACGGTTATTCAAAATGAAACTATATTGTTTTCTCATAATTTCGTTAGTGGCGGTTGTCTACGCAGATCACTTAGATAATATAAGTAAGTTTTTCTACTTATTTAAACGTATTATAACTTCTATGCGGACAGGCTTTACTCGTAATTTCTTTGAAGGATAAAATCAGAAAATAAGTAATCCTGAAAAGTTCAACTCCTGTTGAGTTTCCGACATAGCTTGCAGAGTCAGTAAGCTGAAGTGGCAGTGGGCTGGCCATGTTTGTCGAAGGACCGATGGCCGGTGGAGCAGACGAGACCTGTGGAGTGGAGACCGCGTATCGGCAAGCGTAGTGTGGGAACCACCTAAATGAACCGACCGCCTTAAAAAGTTGGTGGAAGACAGACTGGATGCGGAAGGCGGAGGGCAGGGTGTGGTGGCGCAGCATAGGAGAGGCCTATGTCCAGCAGTGGACTGTGATAGGCTGGGTTGATTGATTGATGATAGTTTCTATCTGGGGTGTTACCATTGTTAAAGTGTCATGTGAAGTCTCAAGCGATTTTGAACCATATGCGGTGCAACTATCGCTGTCAAGTTGTCCTGACTGCCCTGCTTAGAATCATGGTACGGGCCTAGTGTTTGATTCCAAGCATGATCTTCGGGATTTTTTTTTGACCGAATTTTCAGTGTTAGCGTCCCCATAGACTATAAATATGACACCCATGACGAAAAATGCGCAAATTTTAATGTTGGTTTCTGTTTCAGACCCTATTTGCTTGCAGCCCATTGTAATAGGAAAGTGTTTTGCTTATTACCCTCGGTATGTTTTAATTTATTTTAACTTGACTACGGTAAAGCCTTCTGCCACGTTGCCTGTGGTCGCAAGTGCAACTGTTGGATCTGAAGTCCTGGGTTCAGTCCTTGAGGCAGACAAAGTGTAAGGGTGAAACTAGACAGAGCGGTCGATTGATGAAATAATGTCACCTAATGGGAGGTACCCGTAAGGTTAATCTCACAATGATTATGTCGTCATCAATTAATAATTCACAGTTGCATCCTGGAGACTGGATATTATGTTCCCGGTTGATGACAATAAGCTCGCTTTCTACTTTATATATGAATTAATTATACAGGATAGTCCATTTGCAGCTGTCCAAAGTTATTTTTAGAAGCCTACCTCCAAGGGCTTTCGAAAACTCCCTCATGTTTGTTCAGAAATTAGGAGCTAATCTTTGTAAATATGTAACATAGTTGGCCATATGTTGGTGTGTGGTAATACCATACAGAAGATCGTGGGGAATACCTGGATGAGACTTGCACAGACTAGGGAAGCATGGCACAAAAGGCCTATACTCAGCGGTGGGTTGAACAAGGCCAATGATGATGGTGGTGATGATATACCACCAATACAATTTTGACTAGATACGGCTAGGGATCTTTTGACGAATACAGAATACGTGATGTTATTTATTTATTTTGTTTTTTTTTTTCAGTTATGGATACAACTTTATTAGTGGCAAATGTGAAAAGTTCATCTATGGTGGATGCAGTGGTAGTGAGAACAATTTTTTGACTGAGCAGGAGTGTTGTGAAACTTGTCTTGCTTAAAGGATTGTAGGCCTTGTAGGAATAATTTTGACGTATTCTATCGTTAACATAACGCAAGTAATGTAAGTGATTTTGTAATCGAATTCATTCATTTGTATCTGAGCTTGTCAGGGACGTCACTTAAAAATAATCAATCATTAACTATCAGTATTGACCAGTTAATCGTATATAGATAGTTTAGCTTGCCATCTAAGCTTAGATAGTTTGGTCATGTTTAGAGGATAAGTGTAAGGCCACTAACAAAAGGTATTTTTAGGGCACATGTGAGTGAAAATGCGGGAAGGGGATGCCCTAGGAGGACATAATATAGTGGCATTATTGCTGAAGTTCATTGTGCGCGGTTCTCGCAACCGGCGTAAAAATCAGCTGGTCCCTACATTTATGTTTGCAGAACTCGTCAAAATGTAGGGACCAGCTGATTTTTTTTTCGCGATTTTTTCAAAAAGTTGTTCATAATGATGAGTACAATGACCCATTAAGTGGTTGATGGTGTTTTACCAGTAACCCTGTATACGTTAACGATATGTTACCCATACGATACGTCAATATTTATTCGTGCTAAGCTAGGCCTACTGAAACTATTTGGAAACATTACAATGTCATAATCTCAGCCATAACAAGAAAGAAGAAAGAAAATGCGTTTATTTGCGGTAAACATGACGCAAAAAATAACACAAACACAAAAAAATAAGAAAAGGTTGGGGGAAACATGCGTCACATCCACGCAAAAAGGCTATCGCTCAGCATTATGCTGCGACCCTATGCAAGACAGAGCCCCAGCGCTGGTTTTCAGCGACAACGACATAGTGTCAAAAATGTGTGTGGTAGTGACATGTGTAATTTCGTTGAAATAGAACGCGCGCCATCTTTGCTTGTGTTTAAAAGACTCGTGAAGGAACATTACTTGTCGTTGTGATCTTGTTCTCGTAATTGTAATTATCTATAGTCTTCTTAGATTTTCGTTGCAAATATTTAGTAGGTATGCACGTAAAAAATACGCGTGTATCTATTTTAGTGTATTGTTTAATTACTTATTATTTGCACCAACAACAGCCCCATTTTATGTCCAGGCAAATCACTGTCCATTTCAAGGTTGCCTAGAAGACATCGCACAAAGCGATAAGGTCGCCTTTTGTATATTTTGTAGTGTTCAATTTATTTATTGAAATGTATGTTGTGGTGTACAATAAAGAATACCTATTTATATAAATACTGTCACAATGTCATGTTATCAGCATTTCATTTTCTCACTGCTGGGTCACAGGCCTCCTCTCTGTGAGAAGCAATACCATATAGAAGATAGAAGCAGTGGGCCATAATCCACCACGCGGACCCAGTGCGGGTTGGTTTACATCGTTAGTTCCACGGTTCTGTTTTATTTTGGTTACTTATTAATTACACTTGCATTGTTATTCTTTGTTTAATTGTATTACTGTTCCTTAAGGCATTATCACCATTTTGACATCCCAGAGATAAAAGTTAAATGTTTCCTTTGCCTGTAATGACACCAGCAGATTGATTGATCTTTCAAACCGGAACACAGCGACACTGCGGGGGGCAAAAATAGGTATGACGGCAGTACTTCCCTGGTCGAGCTGGTCCTTCACAAAGAACAGCTCTATTCTACTATACTTACCTGCGTCGTAATCTTTAGAAAGAGACTGTCACGCAAGTATGAGTGACAAAGACGACGCTCTACAGAGCAGAACTTTTTCAAGAATTCATTTTAACAGACGCGTATAGTATTCTTATTATCCTGAAACCTTTTACCACAAACAAGGGAATTATTAGCAGAATATAGCAGCCCACTGATAAATAAAGTACTTTCCCAATGCAAGACACTGAGCCCAATTCTCGGCCTGTTATCCATCAAATGGCCTAGGATATATTATAAAAGAAGAGATATATATCTGTATAGGGATCACTCGTCGTAGAACCGAACTACGCCGTAGCAGCCAACGAACTATGGGGAGGCTACGGACTACGAAAGAACCTCTGTTTCAAGCACCCTTCACTTATACACGTCACGTCACGCCATCTATACATCTTTACGAAAATCATTTGCATGAGGACTGTTTTCGTCTTGTAATAGTTTTACGTTCTGTCGATAGATGTCACTGTGCGTTTTTGTTCGTTGATGGGGCTGGAAATATAATTTAATTTGTACTTTATCAGTAGGGGTAATCCTAAACAAAAATATCTGTCTGGAATATTATTGTCCCTCTGTAGGGCAAAGGCCTCTTTTCATACAGAGAAAGAATGAGCATTGACTTGCGCTTGCTCAAAATTGCGCACGCTTGCTCAAAATTGGCGATTTCAGACTATTTCTGTCAGTGATGTCTAAGAGCGTCTTCAAGTATTTACATGACTATCTTAGCAAGTAATTAACATGTCTAGGTTTTACGAAAAATAATTGAATATGCTACAAAACGAATATGAATTTGGGACCAATAAATTCAACCAGGTTTCACACTGGCTAAAGTAGACTCATCTTTCATGGGGTACTGTTTACAATGTTACCATAAAACACCTCCCCACATACTTCAACTGAATAATATACCCCTGGTACCAAGTGGTACCCAAGTGGGGTATTGATATTATAAGTTGGGGTCCTGCTCCACAAGGGCGGATAAACTTATTGATTAGCATTTGAAAACACTGGTATAGCTGCTGCAGATTTTAAAACTATCACTCTTCAACAATCAATATCAACAATCTTTTAGTATTGTATAATTGCATGGCACGTGTGAGTACTATGTAGGTACCTACGTACTATAGAGCTACCATTTACTGGGCTGCCTTGATAGCTGTAAATTCAGCACTTGCATTAGCTAAGCAACAACTTCATGTTATAGAAAAAAAAAATATCGTTTGAACCTAAAAAAAACATTTTATGTAAAGTAGGTGGCCAAGACTTACATCACCTACTTACTTTCACTGTAAAAAAGTTATCAGATTTAATGTAGAGCCAAGCCCCTAACTCTACAAGGCTTTATACTATACGATAGATGTATATGAGGCTATAAGGTTCACTCATCATCTATAGATGTCTCTCTGTAGATGTGGGTGTTGTGTTTGGTGGACAACTATCCGACTATTGATGTTGGGGCGTTGTATATATGCTAGTCGCGCGGTAAACTCTGCTTGCGCGATGCAGGACTTTGCGTGACGTCAGTGTGATGCGTAGTTCGCATTAGGCGATGTACCTAGCTGCCGCCACTGCACTCCTCCCGGGAGACCAGAGGTAGACAGTGAGCTGAGTCGTTTTTCTCGCCCTGCTTGCCAAGGCCAGTTAAGGTTCCAATGTGTCGGAACCGGGTGCCGCATAGTTCACGGTGCGTCGGAACTGTTTGCAGCGATTTACCAGTGAGTCGGAGTGGCGCTGTGTTATTCAGACAGTGTGTCGTACGTGATACAGCGTAAGGCTGAGGCTCACTGCTGGCGTCGACCAACAGAAGGTTTTAGCGGCTCTGCTTGTTGACTGGTCAATAGTGCAATGTGCTGTGCTAAGTTTGCTGATCAGGCTGAGAGTGATGACCAGGAATTCACGGCCGCTGCATGCTGGTCGGCAGGGTACCTGTTGAAGCCGTGAGTGCTGGCTGGCTGTGTGACTCGCCACCCGAAAGCAAAGAAGTGATGGTAATGACGTCACGCTGAAGTGCACCTACTTCAGCGTGACGTCATTACCATCACTTCTTTGACGAAGGCTGCGCCGACGTTCATACTCGAGGTCACTAGTATAAAGGTGTGAGGAACAGGGTGTAAGGTTCACTCATCCTTCATAGAAAAGAGATAAGAGAGGATCCTCTGATTAGACGGGTGATGTGTCTGGTGTGCAACTGCCCGACGATTGATGTCAGAACGTTGTATAATGCTAGTTGCGCGGGAAACTCTTGTGCGATGCAGGATTTTGCGTGACATCAGTGTGGTTCGTAGTTCCGATGTGGCGATGTAGATGCCGCCACACGTCAAACCTTACATCTTAGGCAGTTAGGCGTGAGTTCGCACTTGTCTCTTATTTATTTAAATTAATTAGAGGCAAGATACATAACGCCGATATATTAGGGTTGGTGTGTTTGAGTGTGCCCGACAGATATGTGTTTCGGCGACGGCGGCCTCAGCTGCTGGCCATACCTCGTGGCCGCACTAATCTGTTAAATGAGGCGCCCCTGACGCGGGCGTTTCGCACCCTTAAGTTAGTAGCAGAGGAGATAGACGTTTTTGCGTGTACACTGAGTGAATTCACAAGGATAACATTATATGAAATAAGTTTTAGATAATAAGTTTTTAAGTTTGCTTCACTATTGCATTGGGTTATACCCAATGTTATACCTGTAAAAATAGCTGTAAGTGAGGATATAAATAAATAAAATAAATAAATCTTCCGTACGTTTAGCGGCCGTCGCACAGACACTCCCATGGGCTTATGGTGAGAAATTAAGTCACAGATCTTTAATGTTGTCATGCAATAGTTCAAAGGAACGGCCAAACCATACACTTTGACCATGGTTGTAGAGTTAGGCTTTGTAGATTTAGAGACTTTGTCTGATAACATTTTAGCAGTGAAAGAATCATGTAAGTCTTGACATCCTACTTTATATTAAATGTTTTTGGTGGGATTTCATTTCTTTTCGAAGGGTGCTCTATTTCTTTTTATTTTAGTGGCGATATTATTACACAGACATGTTTAAATCATAACCCTTACTTCTAGCATAGTTGGGTGAAATAGTAGATTATTAACCAAGGGGATAAAGCAGTGTCTTCTGTCGCGGGTGACGATTTAAATCGCGAGCGTAATGAAGGACTCGAGGTTTACTCCCGAGCGTAGCGAGGGTGTTAAAAACTTAAATCACGAGCGAAGCGAGGGATTTAAGACGATTCCTGAGTGTAGCGAGGGATTTAAGTTTACCCAAGACTAAGACAGCTTTATCACCGAGGAAAATACTCTACTTTTCGTACCTGTAGGCGACGCGTGATCCTATTGATGTTTTTTAATTTGTTAATATGTCATTGTATAACTACCTAGGTTTCTATTGTTTACTTAATAAATCCAGGGCTCATGGAAGGCGCGGGAGACGCAAGGGACTGGGGGGGCGCGCGCGCTTAGTGGCGGGCGATCCGCTACGAATGGCTACGATAGCAAAAACACCGGCACTGACCGGCAGTGATCTTTACCTATGACCGCGCACGGACGTATTTGTCATTTGAGTCTCCCAACCCTTCACCCTTTCGTAAATCTGTCGTTTCACTGTACCTAAACGTCCACATCCGCTATATTAGTTGGTCCTTCGAGCCGGATCTCTGGAATGTTTAAAACACCACCGCGAAGTGTGATGGCTACTAGGGGTGCTAGAAAAAAGAAAGAGGAGAAAAATGAAGCGCAACAAAAAGATGCTCAACAATTGGAAGTTCGAGAACAATGCAAAGACGAACACATAGACATTTCGAAAGAAGCTGTAGGAACTAATGAACCCAGGAACAAGATGTTCGAAAGTCAACCTGGACCTTCTACAGCCCAAAGTGTTCGAAAGTCAACCCGCAATACAAAAACATCGAAGTCATCTATTACGGCGAGAAAGAAAAGGCTGGAACTGGAAGCCGCTCAAGCAAAGGCTCAAATTAGAATGGAATTGATAGACAAACAACTAGATGCAGACATAGCAGAAATGGAAGATGACTACAGCAGCTACAGTCTACCCTCAGAAAAATGTATCAATGACCGTGTAGTGGAAAAGTGGCTGGAAAGTAGTCAGCAGGAGATGAATACTCAAGGTGTCACCAATCGTAGCATTCGCGATGACGTGCGGCGTCCGGCACCGCAGGAATTGTACCTGCACCATGTGGAACCCGTCGGCCCGCAACCCTCTGCTTCGGAACTCGCGCTCGAAGCACGCCCGCCACCACCAGCTGTTGGTGGCACTGATGAAACCGTGCGAGCCCTGGCGAATGCCCTGAAGGACCTTGCCGCTGCCTCTGCCACCGGTGCCAGCAGATCTAACGACAGAATGTTGAATCGCTTGTGTACACCGAGGGACTTACCTAATTACTCTGGTGACCCTCTTGAATGGCTTCAGTACAAGCAAGCATTTGAAGAATCCTCTCAAGTGTGCAATTTTAGTGACAAAGAAAACCTGTGGCGTCTGAGGAGGAGCCTACAAGGGCCAGCAAAAGAAGCAGTGACGGCCTTACTCATTGGTGCTACCTCCGCAGTAGATGTAATAAACACCCTGGAACTTCAGTTTGGAAATCCTGATGTGATAATTGCCAGGATCCTGCAGGACATAAGTAAATTACGCCCCATGGCACAAGAGTATCAGAAAGATATTATTCCTTTCTCCGTGAAAGTAAGAAACTGTGTCGCTGCTGTGACTGCCATTGGACGCGAAGAATACCTAAAAGGAATGAACATTATATCAGTCATCCTCTCGAAACTACCGATGATACTGGTGTCAAAGTGGGCTGATTACTGTTATCCTCTTATCAGTAACACAGAAAAACCAAAACTCGTTATTTTGTCCGAGTTTCTAAATGAAGAAGCTGTGAAAATTACAAAAACTTCTGTGAATGTATCAAGCATACAGTACTATGGTAAACAAAACAACGAACACTCTAAACATCGTACTCTAGTGGTGAACAGTGAACAAGTGAACAATAAACAAAAAAGTGATAAGGAGTGCCGGTACTGTCACGTTTCCGAGCACTTACTAAAAGACTGTAAAAAATTCAAAAAATCATTGCGCAAAGACCGCTGGGCATTCGTAAAACGACATGGTATTTGCTACAAGTGTCTCACTGCAAAACATAAACAAGATACTTGTACCGCACCGGCTTCTGACGTAGACAACTGCGGACTATCTCACCATCGTTTGTTGCATTATATTGTAAACAAAAAATCAGTGTCGCGTAATAGTGTGAATATAACCGATGTAACTGAGACTGAGACTGAGGCTGAATCGCGAGTGGAAACTGTCAATCATCTTCAGGTGAACTGCCGTAAAGTTTTGCTAAAGACTGTGCCTATTTACCTACACGGACCTAACGGTACTTTTCGTAGTGTCGCGCTCCTCGATGACGGTTCAACTGTGACGTTGATAAGCGCTGCGCTCGCATCGAAGGTAGGATTGCGCGGTAATAAACAATCAATGCGTGTATGCGGTGCATGGGACAATAGGGAAGTGGTATGCCATAGTGAGGTACTTGACCTTGAACTTTCTAACTGTGAAGGAACTAAGTTTGCAATTCGTGCGCGCAGTGTAACTAATATGAACTTACCAGTGCAAAATGTTACTGCAGTGGACTTGAGTGATTATGAGCTAATGAAACCGGAACTCAAAAACGTGATTTGTGATGGCCAATACAGACCTGAACTTTTGATAGGGCAGGACAATTATGATTTAATTTTACCATTGGAAATAATTAAGGGTAAACCTACGAATCCCTACTTCACCCGCACTCCGTTAGGGTGGTGCATGCACGGGTGCATGCGCACCAAGCCTGATATCGATCGTGATGTGAAGCTGCAGTCTACTCTGTTCCTGTCAGAAGGAGAAAACAGTGAATGTGAGCATATCCTACGAGAAATGCAAAACGAGATGCGCCAGTCATTTGAAATGGAGTCAGTCGGGGTTACTAGTAAGCCCCGCCAAAACCTACTAGATGTAAAGGCTACGGAACGCCTGCAACAAACGGCCACTTTGAAAGATGGCAGGTGGTACGTGGGCCTCCCGTGGAAAGGTACGTTTGGTGAGATGCCCAACTCATACGATAACGCACTCACAAGACTGAAAGGTGTTGAAAAGAAAATGAAAGCGAATTCAAGCTTCGCAGAGCGATACAAAGAAAGAATCGACCACCTGTTCAGTAACGATTTCGCATCACAACTCGCTGAAACTAAAAGTCCGAATAGAATATGGTACTTGCCGCATTTTGGAGTCGACAATCCTAATAAACAAAAACTACGACTGGTATTTGATGCCGCCGCTAGGAACAAAGGCATGTGTTTAAATGACTACCTACTGCAAGGTCCCGACCTACTTACCTCTCTGTACGGGATAATGCTAAGATTTAGAGAAAACAAGGTGGCGGTCACGGGTGATATAAAAGACATGTTTTTAAGGATCAAAATACGAGATCAAGATCGAGATGCCTTGCGATTTTTATGGCGTGAATCACCAGAAAAACCCGTAAAAACTTGGGTAATGACTAGCCTAATATTTGGCGCGAACTGTTCCCCATTCATTGCCCAGTTTATAAAAAACAAAAACGCCGAAAGATTCCGGACCACAATGCCGGCCGCTGTGCAAGCTGTACTTACACAACACTACGCCGACGACTACATAGACTCCTTACCTGATCAGCAAACGGCTAATCAACTTGTGAATGACGTCACATTCGTCCACAGTCAGGGTGGGTTCGAGATGAGAAATTGGACGTCTAACATGCAATCTGTACTGAAAGATTTGCCTAAACAAAACCTGAAATCGACGTCTGTAATTTTCAAAAATGGTCAGCTGCATGATGGAGAACGTACACTCGGCCTAATTTGGTTTCCGACTAATGATAACCTTGGATTTGACGTATCATTCAAAAGAATTCCCACGACAATACTGCGTGGACAAAAGAAGCCCACCAAACGAGAAATGCTACGTGTGCTAATGTCCATCTTTGATGTTTACGGATTCCTATCGCCTATTACGATCAAAGGCAAGATCTTATTACAAGATACCTGGAGGTCCGGAATAAGTTGGGACGACGAAATAACAGACCAAATATTTATAAAATGGATCGAGTGGCTAAGCATAATGACAAACATTGATAAGATTCGCCTACCTCGTCATTACGAGGCGGCAACTAGAAATACTCGCCACTCATCACCTATGTGCGAGAACGAGACGCACGACCTCAGTGCAGACGCACCGAATAGCGTGTCGCCGGCGCAGATTACCGAGTGCTATACGAACCTACAGCTACATGTGTTCTGTGACGCGTCAACTCAAGCGATGTGCGCTGTCGCGTACTGGCGTTGGATCGATTGTAAACAAAATATTCAAGTTGCCTTTGTGTCCAGTAAATGCAGAGTTGCGCCTGTAAAGTATGTATCTATGCCACGCTTAGAGCTACAAGCAGCCGTTTTGGCGGGAAGATTGGCCGACCATATAATAAACGAGCATAGAATAAAGGCTGACAGAAAAATATTCTGGTGTGACTCATCTACGGTTTTACACTGGATACGCAATAATGCGCGGAGTTATAAAGCCTACATAGCTCACCGCCTTGGCGAACTAGACGAACTGACGAACATTGAAGAATGGAGATACATACCTACGAAGTTGAATATCGCCGATATTGCCACACGAGAAACCTGTGAAATAGAAACATTGAAAGATGAGTGGTTGTATGGGCCATCATTTCTATATGAAGAAGAACAGTCGTGGCCTGGAGAATCAAAGATACAGCTACCTGATGTATGCGATGTGGACCTAGAATGCATAAATATTATTCACGTTGCACCTGCGTGTTTACCTGCTGTTCCTGAACCAGAAAGATTTTCTTCATGGCTTCGACTGGTGAGATCCATGTGTGTGGTTTTATCTTTTATAAACAAATGCAAGAAAGATTATAGTGTTGGTTCAGATGGCGTGATGATGGAACGCGCTGAGAACATATTGTTGAAGTACTCCCAGATGAAAGCTTTCCCAGATGACCTGAACAACCTGAAACAAAACAAAAGATTAGATAAGAAAAGTAAATTACTTACCTTGACGCCGATTATTGAGGATGATGGCTTGCTGAGACTGTCTGGCCGCATTGATGCCGCACCCGAGATATCTACCAACGTAAAACGTCCAGTGATACTGCACGGCCGCTGTCATGTCACTCACCTCATCGTGAAGTACTACCACGTAAAAGCGTGCCACGGAAACCAGGAAATGGTCGTTAACGAACTGAAACAACGTTACTGGATTATACGGCTTCGACCTACTGTGAAGTATATCAGCTCAAAATGCATGTTATGCCGAATTAAGAGGGCTCGTCCGCATCCACCCAGAATGGGTGACTTACCTGAAGCGCGGCTCGCGCATCACCATCGCCCCTTCACGTTCACCGGAGTTGACCTATTTGGACCAGAAGTAACTGTTGGCCGACGTCGAGAGAAGAGGTACGGTGTTATCTTCACTTGCCTCACCGTAAGAGCCATTCACATTGAGATAGTGAACCAGCTGACCACAGACGCACTAATAATGGCTCTCAGACGAATGGCTGCTAGAAGAGGCTGGCCACGGTACTTGTACTCAGACAATGGTACGAACTTGAGAGGATCTGATACGGAACTGAAGAAATGTGTTCTAGAGTTGGACACGGAGAAACTCAAAGAAGGAGCAACGACCTACAGTACGGCGACAACTTGGGTTTTCATTCCACCTGCTAGTCCTCACTGGGGAGGGGCTTGGGAGCGGCTGATCAGAAGTATAAAAGGCGCACTGAAGGTTATACTGAAAGAACGAGCGCCACGTGATGAGACACTTCAAACATTATTAGCCGAAGTAGAACAGACGATAAACAGCCGTCCCCTCACCCATGTCGCAGTGGAACCAAACAGTCATGAGACTTTAACCCCCAACCATTTTCTGTTGGGGACATCGTCCAACCTACCTACTTTGGGTGTTTTTGATGAATCTGATACCTACCTCAGAAAGCAGTGGCGGTTGTCACAAAAACTAGCTAATATGTTTTGGAAGCGCTGGGTACGCGAAGTCCTGCCTGATATGCGCCCAAGAAAGAAGTGGCACGTTGAACAAAGACCCTTGCAAGTGGGAGATCTGGTTCTGATCGTGGACCCTAACTCCCCCAGAAATGTATGGCCGAAGGGATTAATACAGGCCGTAATAGCTGGCAAAGATGGCCGCATTCGAGTGGTCGATGTCAAAACAAAATCCGGCCTTCTGCGGCGGAATGCTACACGCGTCGCGCCTATCTCTATGGGTGATGAGTGCTGTAGCAGCACTAGGGGGGGGAATGTAGGCGACGCGTGATCCTATTGATGTTTTTTAATTTGTTAATATGTCATTGTATAACTACCTAGGTTTCTATTGTTTACTTAATAAATCCAGGGCTCATGGAAGGCGCGGGAGACGCAAGGGACTGGGGGGGCGCGCGCGCTTAGCGGCGGGCGATCCGCTACGAATGGCTACGATAGCAAAAACACCGGCACTGACCGGCAGTGATCTTTACCTATGACCGCGCACGGACGTATTTGTCATTTGAGTCTCCCAACCCTTCACCCTTTCGTAAATCTGTCGTTTCACTGTACCTAAACGTCCACATCCGCTATAGTACCATTTGCGAAAAAATTAACACAATAATAATATGAGATAAGCATTTATTAAAAATAATGACAATTAAACGTATTTTAAGAACATTAACTTATTTATAAAAATTAAAATAAACTTAACGTTTATGTATTAGAAGAAAACAAAAACGCGGCAAATTCCTAGACTAATATTTTTTTGTCGGAAATTAAAGGCATCAAGCTCATACGGCCTCGTCGGTTTTCGTAATTTTATTTAATAATCATAACTGCATAATAAATGCGTATTCCTTTTTCAAAAAGATGTATAATGCTTTATATACAAACTCAATGGTGTAAACACAGACGTAGTTCAGTATAAATTTCGGTAAGTATTCCAAATTTAAATCACATTCTCCCCCTAGAGGATGAATGAAATTCAGTACAATTTTCTTTCCCTGTTTTTAACAGATTAAAAATTACTATTGTTATGTTCGCTTTTTGTGGCATAGAATGTCACTTTTTTGAGCAAGTGGTACGAAAAAGGTATTTTCGTACCACTTGCTCAAAAAAGTGGGTAAATTTGGTGGTACATTTGGAATACTTACCGAAATTTATACTGAACTACATCTGTGTTTACACCATTGAGTTTGTATATAAAGCACTATACATCTTTTGGAAAAAGGAATACGCATTTATTATGCAGTTATGATTAAAATAAAATTACGAAAACCGACGAGGCCGTATGAGCTTGATGCCTTTGCTTTTCCGACAAAAAATATTAGTCTAAGAATTTGCCGCGTTTTTGTTTTCTGCAAATACATAAACGTAAAGTTTATTTTAATTTATTTTCATAAATAAGTTAATGTTCTAAAAATACGTTTATTTGTCATTATTTTTAATAAATGCTTATCTCATATTATTATTGTGTTAATTTTTTCGCAAATGGTACGAAAAGTAGAGTATTTTCCTCGGTGATAAAGCTGTCTTAGTCTTGGGTGAACTTAAATCCCTCGCTACACTCAGGACTCGTCTTAAATCCCTCGCTTCGCTCGTGATTTAAGTTTTTAACACCCTCGCTACGCTCGGGAGTAAACCTCGAGTCCTTCATTACGCTCGCGATTTAAATCGTCACCCGCGACAGAAGACACTGCTTTATCCCCATGGTTAATAATCTACTATTCTTGCACGCCAGCAGTTACCTCATTCAAAGCCAACGAAAAAGAGTTTCTTCTTTGTTGTTGTACATGCTAATCTAGCTTTCATAAGAAATAGAAGTAGGTACACCGATTCATCATCATCATCATCATCATCATCATCTTCCTGCCCTTATCCCATTTTACTTGGGGTCGGCGCAACACGTTTTCTTCTTCCATTCTCCCCTGTTAGACGTCAAGGCATCATCTACTCCCTTTTCACTCATATCATTTCTCACACAATCCATCCATCTTTTCTTTGGCCGTCCTCTTCCTCTCCATCCATCAACATTCATACCCATCACTCTCTTAGTCACATGAGTGTCTTACACCGATTATCTGTAAAAAATACAGACTGCCACCTCCCTCGAAGGGCTGAAGGATGAAAGTTACAGATTTCCTTATTTTTTTGTTGTATGTGTACAAACCCTAACCTGTATACCAAATTCCAGCTTTCTAGGACTTCCGGAAGTACCCTAGAGGTTTTTATGAGCGAGTGAGTGAGTCAGTCAGTGACGAATTCGACGTATTTTAGGTATTAATAAAATCCACACGAAACTAGGTGTAGTGATTTTGAATATACTTGAAAAGTGGCCTCACTTACCCGCCGCTGACCGCGCTGCGTCCAGGATGATGGGATGACGCTGCCTTGTTCGTCCCGGGACGGGCTGATGGTTTTACGGGTTTCACAAGGTTTAGGCCGTGCTAGTAGGAAGTTATATGGTTCAAGCACTCAGGTTTTGTTAGTTTTTAGTTAACTTTGAGCGCATGCAAATCACGATGCTGCAGGCTCGGTTCGTTCGTTGATGGGACTGCATTAGCGCCACACGAGCGGGCGTGGGCGTGTCGGGAACCTTTTCAAATGGCGCGCGTTGATTGGCGCCGAGATTAGCCGATGGCATTTTGGCGGGATTTATAGTGGAAGCCAATGTAAAACCCAACACTAGGTATTTATGTTATTAGTTAGTCTGCTACCTACATTTTACCCTGAGAATTTGAGGTTTCCAGCATTATCCAAGCCGAAGCTAAGAGGGTATGAAAATACGGCGAATCGCTTCAAGAAAAGATAGGGTAGGTAGACGAGCCAAACACAAAAGCTGGGCCTGCTTTTTGTGTTTGGCTCGTCTTGGCGGGGGTTCTACCGTGCCGCCAGATCCCAACAACAAACTTGACATTGTAGTTGAAAAACATGTTCTCATTATGTATGGGTGTATGTCCCATACATCCCAACTGCAATTATAAGTTTGTAAGCACAATATTAAATGATTTACTATTATTTTATGACCATAGACTTCTTGTAGGTGTTTCTGTAATTTGTGGGTAAAGAAATAATTTCTGTATTTTTTCAAAATTTTTGGCTCTGTTGTTTCGAAGGTTGGGGTTGGGGGGAGGGTGGGGGAAATGGTCAAATTTCATATATTTACTTAAAATTATACATAACATATATTTGGGACCCTCACAACAAGTCCTTTCATTCGATATGCCACAAGGTACAGTTTGCAAAACCTTTGTTTTAAAATGTCTAGTCTAGTTTGTCTCCCAAAGGTGACCCTCATATTCAAATTTCATTTATTTACGTTACACGTCCGCGTTTGGGTCACAGAAATTCATTTGTGCACCAAATTTCAACTTAATCAGTCTAGTCGATTCGGAGCAAATTTGCAGTGACAGACGGATAGACAGCCACGAGTGATCCTATAAAGGTAGGTACCGTTTTTTCATAACATACCGAACCATACAAAATTAAGAAAAAAATTACCTTACTAAAGACACATAATTTATACACTTTATTGCCCCATTCGAATATAAAGCGTATTGCGGCGTTTAGTTCTAGCATCGTATTGTGAGCAACGGAGGTTACTAAAACGAAATGCAGCACATTTTCACCTAGCATTTGTTGATACTGTATTATATGTGTGTTCATTAAATAAACTTCTTATACTAAAATAATTAAGAAACAAAATGAAAAAAAAAAACTTTCGGCAAAATTTCTAGTACTTATTTGTTTACTGGCTCTCATATCCTCGGGCTACGGCACTGAGAAATATATCAGGAAAATCCTAGCCTCCACACTGGTTAATTTTGATGTGCCGTGCTTCACCGAGGCTATAGATGCCTGGAGACTCGCTTGCCCGAACCCAGATCAACACGACAATCCATCTTCCCAGAAACGATGGGATGAGCCACTCTGCAGAATAGCACAGAACATTTTACTTGACACGTACGCTGGCTATGGGTAAGTGGGAGTCGGGTCTTTGGTTTCATGCACTACCGTCATCAAACATAGATACTTTGTTCGTCGACACTACTTTTCCCCTCGCTGCTTCCCTGCAATTAGGAGCTCCTTGTTGTTTTTCTCATCGCTGTTACTGTGGCGAGCTCTTGTCACCGTCGGCGTTTCTGTTGTTTTAGTAGAATACAATTTTAAGCACGCGACAATGGCAAGAGACCGGACGGCATGTCTTTATATCCTTGGAAGGTAGGTAGACCTTTACTGTGGGACGCAACGTGTGTCGATACGCTTGCGCCATCCTATCTTCCTGGCTCGGCGTGCTGTGCTGGCGCTGCTGCTGCGGCTGCGGAAAACCTCAAGTGGCGAAAGTATAATAACCTTATCGGTAATTATATTTTCGAGCCGTTTGGGGTTGAAAGCCCACGAGTGCTCACGGTTTGTTCAACGAAATCTCGAACCACTCGTATCTACTACGCTTTGGAATGGGCAACTAGCTTCATCTTTCTAACTGACCGACTCCTTTACAATTCAATTCAAAAGTGACTGTAATTGGTTTATTTGAAATAAACGCTTTTTGTTAAGTTAAGTTGAGTTGTGAGACATGATTCTGGTAGAACAATTTCCATTAAGTTTTCATAGAAAATTTTCTACTAGAGCCGTGTCACGCCTGTCTGCGGAGGAATTAATATTGTTACGAGCTGGGGTTCGGGATAAATAAATTTATACCAATTTACACGAAAAACACACTATAATTAAAAATCACAAATAAAGTAATCAGAAACTTTTTAAACACAATCACTTGTAGTTCACTATTAGTCCACTTTTACTGTTATTAACTGTTCTTCACTGTTTCGCATTCTAAGCTGAACTGTACTACAACGCTGTCAACCCCTTATTTATATGACGAGTGTAAGTTACTAGAATGTTCTAGCATAATACCAGAACATTCTAGTACTTACGGGAACGGTCCAGTGTAGTTCGGCTATTCGATAACAGATGGCGTTAGCGTCTAACGTGTAGTTCTTCTATTCGCTAACAGATGGCGTTAGGATCTACGTGACACTGCCCCCTCCTAAGACATGCTCGTCCCGAGCATCATTATTCCCGTAATATCGTGCCAATCGATCGACATGAACAATTTTAGGAGTAGTTCGCGTATTCCTTTGAATTCGGTAGGTGACATCGTTGATCTTGGTCACGATTCTGTACGGTCCGTCCCATTTTGCCTGTAGCTTAGGGGACTTCCCTTTGCTGCGGGCTGGGTTATGCAACCATACTAGCGAACCTTCGTCGAAACCACTATTGTTCATCTTCCGGTCATAACGAGTTTTCATTTTCTCGGACATCTGTTGGCCTGATTGTCTGACATGCTCATATACGTCATTCATCTTGTTGCGCAGGTCATTCGCATAATCTGTTAAACTGCGTGGAGTATCAGGGGGGATGCCGGTAATTAAATCTGCTGGTAGCCTTAACTCCCTTCCGAAGTTCGCGAAGGCTGGTGTCACAGTCGTACTCTCGTGAACTGCACTTCGGTATGACAGGAGAAACGGTTGTATGTGCTTGTCCCAATCCTTTTGTCTGCTTGCTACAACTTTTGCCAGATATCTTTCCAACGTCTGATTAAATCTTTCCACCATTCCATCAGATTGTGGGTGGTATGAAGTAGTTCTGGTTTTGTGAGTACCCATCACCCGACATGTTTCCTGAAACACTTGAGACTCGAAATTTCGTCCTTGATCGCTGTGGATTTCTAAAGGTACCCCAAACCGACAAAAGACTTCGTGGACTAATTTATCAGCAACTGTCGTAGCTTCTTGATTAGGAATGGCGAAGACTTCCGGCCACTTAGTGAAGTAATCCATGACAACCATGAAATATTTGTTTCCACTTTCACTTTCAGGGAAAGGGCCAGCGACGTCTAGTGCTATCCGTTCCCAGGGGGCTCCTACGTTGTACACTTTCAATGCACCCCTGCTGCGTGTGTGAGGTCCTTTTACCGCAGCACAACTAGTGCATTTGCGACACCAATCCTCAACATCCTCTCGACAATGGATCCAGTAGAACCGGTCTCTGATCTTCAATAGAGTCCTTTTTACTCCCATATGACCTCCTGAACATCCATTGTGGTAGAGCTGTAGAACCTCTGGTACCTTTGCTTTAGGTACGATCATTTGCAGGTGGCAGCTGTCCCCTCGAGCATTTTCCCATTTGCGGCACAAGACACCGTCCTGGATTACCAAGCTCTCCCACTGTGCCCAATAACTCTTTGTGGTTGTACTCATCGTTGCAACATCACACCATTTCGGTTTAGGAGCATTAGCTTCAATCCACTCGAGAATTGGCTTAATATCTGTATCGCTTCGCTGAGCATGCTGTAGAGTTTTCTTCCATTCGTCGCTAAGGTCCGTTCTTACCATCCTGACAGGTACCGCTTCCTTTGCTTCTTGTCTGATACAATGCTTGCAGTCTTCAGGACAAGGCCTTCTTGATAAAGCGTCCGCGTTACCGTGGGATTTCCCACTGCGATGTTCAATTGCGAAGTCGAATTCTTGTAGCAATTCAATCCATCTCGCTACTTGTCCTTCTGGATTCTTAAACTGCAACAACCACTTCAATGCAGCATGGTCAGTTCGCAGGTGGAATTTACGTCCCAACAAGTACTTGCTGAAATGCTGTAATGTCTTCACTACAGCAAGTAGCTCGCGCCTCGTGACGCAATAATTTCTCTCTGGTTTTGATAAAGATTTGCTGAAATAAGCTATCACAACTTCATGATCTCCTTTCCGTTGGGATAACACACCGCCAATTCCAGTATTACTAGCGTCCGTGTCAACTATGAATTCATTTTCCGAGTCAGGGTAGCCCAAAATTGGGGTATTGCACAAACGTTTCTTTAAGTCCTGGAAAGCCATGTCACAGCTCTCATCCCAACAGAACTGTCTTTTCTCTTCAGTAAGCTTGTGTAGAGGTTTGGCAATATCAGCAAAATTCTTTACAAACCGTCGATAGTACGAGCACAAATCCAGAAATGCTCTGACTTGCGTCTTGTCTTTCGGAACTGGCCAATCCTTGACGGCGACGATTTTCTCTGGATCAGTTTGTACTCCCTCTTCCGAGACCACGTGTCCCAAAAAGCTTACTTGCTTCTTGAAGAATGAGCACTTTTTCGGACTTAACTTAAGATTGGCTTCTCGGATTTTTGACAGTACACGTTCCAAGTTTCGGAGGTGGTCTTCGAATGTGCGGCCTACGATGACGATGTCATCTAAATAGACAAGACAGGCGTCTCCAATTAATCCGGTGAGTACTAGCTCCATAAGCCTTTCGAAAGTTGCAGGAGCATTGCACAATCCAAATGGCATGACGTTAAATTGCCATAGTCCCTTTCCCGTAGAGAATGCGGTTTTTTCCTTGTCCTTAGGATCTATATCCACTTGCCAGTAGCCACTTTTTAGGTCTAACGTGGTAAACCACTTCATTCCTGACAGCGTGTCCAATGTGTCGTCGATCCTGGGTAGTGGATAGCTGTCTTTCTTTGTAACGTCATTCAGTCGACGATAGTCCACACAAAACCGCATGCTGCCATCCTTCTTTTTCACCAGGACCACAGGAGAACACCATGGACTAGATGAAGGCTCTATAACTCCATCCTTTACCATGTCTTCAATCATCTTATCCATTTCCTTTTCTCTTGCCACTGGTATTCTTCTTGGTCGCTGACGAATTGGTAACTCGTTTCCCGTATTAATTCTGTGCTGAACCAATCCAGTCTTCCCTATGTCAGCATCATTTGCAGAGAAAATGTCGGCGTACTGAAGTAGCATCTTCTTAGCCTTCTCCATTTCTCCATCCGATAAATCTGTGCGACAGTCTTCCAAAAGATTTGACATGTCAAATCTTGCACTTTGGACATTATTCCGAGAAGGTTGATGTTGGCATTTACGCAACCAAGCCACTTCTTCACAGGTACCCATCAACGTACCCTTCTTGATTACTTGTTCCCTTTCACTTGGGTTCAGTATGCGTACGGCTGCAACGTTGATTGCCCTAACCAAGGTCCGCGCCATCTTCCATGGAAGGTTTTCGTCCAATCTTTCAATGAGAATACATCGATTTTTCTGTCCAGAATTATGTGGAAGAATAACTGGAACTATTGTTTCCGATCGGGGAGGAAGAACAATCCTCTTTCAACAGTACACTTCGCCCGATGGTGCACCTTCCATGAACACTTCTTCTGAACCACATTTCAAGACTCCTTGATTCACGTCGATCTCACAACAGTGCTGTCGCATGAAGTCCAAACCTAGGATGCAGTCATCTACTATGTCAGCCATGATGACCTTATACCGGTAAATTGTGTTACCCAGTTTTAACTCCACCTCTTTCTCTCCTCGGACGGGTATGTGCTGACCGGTAGCTGTTACTAAATTTACGCGGTCATGCTTACCGAAGAAGTCCCCAAGAAAATGATTCGCTAGTTGGGAACTGACAACCGTGCGAGAAGCTCCAGTATCCAATGTCAGCTTACATGGTCTTCCATTCACTTTACCTTTGATGATAAGGCTGTTCCCATCATGGGCTTGTGAGATCGAAATCCTTGGGGCTCTTTTAACACCAGCCAGCACCCGCCCCGCAGTCCTGGCGTTTACTCGTTTCCCTGCTGCTGGGCGGTGGCATCAGCCGCCCTTCTTTCCTGGGTGTGATCTTCGCGGACAGTGCTTCGCTTCGGGCAACTCGACTTGAGGTGGCCCTTTCCTCCACAAGTGTAGCATCTAGGGCTGTACCTAGTGCGGTCACGTCCTGGTAACTCCGCAACCTCCCTGATGCGGTGGGCTCGATGATCGTGCCTTACTGCCTCCACCTCCAATGCATGGGCCAAGGCGTCCTTCAGCGTCTCATGGTGTCCAAGTCTAACAGCAGCTCTAACTTCCAGGTCCCGTATACCATCGATGAATGCTTGAATCAGAATCCCTTCGATGGGTGCAGGCGCAGACTGGTACGCCTTTCGAACCAGCTTTTCAATTTCCAGGGCCCACTGCTGCAGGTTTTCACCACTGCGTTGCACACGATCTTTTAACTGGGCTCGAAATACGTGTTCCAAGTGTGCGTCACCGTATCTGGCTTCTAACGCCTCAAGCAGCTGCTCGTAAGTCACATTCTTACCGAGAGCTTCCAATATGGTTAAGGCCTGGTCGCGAAGGCCCAAAGTAAGTGCGGTCATGGCCTGCCCTTTTGTCCACCCATTTGCTTCCTTGACAGCTTCAAACTGGATTTTGTATGCCGACCACGAAGATGTTCCATCGAAGGGTGGCACTTTAAACCCGCGCACCGAAGGTGCAGCAACTACAGAAATCGCAGTCCCGTCTCCAGCTTTCAGGTTCCCCAACGCTTTTCACATGTCAGCGATCTGGATTTCGGCCTCGGAGATACGATTTTCGTGCAGCTGAACCTTCTCCTTCACGGCTGTGATGTCCTTGCCAAACGTCGCGCGTAAATCTTTAATGAGGAGGATCTGCTCTTCTTGTCGGCGGGCCTGTTCCTCTTGTTGGCGGGCCTGTTCCTCCTTGTCACGCTGAAGCTGTTCCTCCAGCCGGCGGGCCTGTTCTTCCTGTCGGCGGGCCTGTTCCTCTTGTCGGCGGGCCTGTTCCTCCTTGTCACGCTGAAGCTGTTCCTCCAGCCGGCGGGCCTGTTCCTCCTGTCGGCGTGCCTGTTCCTCCTGTCGGCGGGCCTGTTCCTCCTGTCGGCGGGCCTGTTCCTGCAGCATCACCATCAGAGCGGAAAGATCCATGGCTGGTGATGCTGTAGGAACTCCAGATGGTACTTCGGAGATTGGCTCCGTCGTCGGCTGATTACCACCAGGTGTCTGTATCGGAGAACCTTCAAACCGCCTCTGGTCCACCTCCTGCTGGCGCTGACTCCGGGTACGGATACCCTCCGTGTCGTCCTTCGGAAAAACTGGCATAATTTATCCCTTACTTCTGACACCAAATGTTACGAGCTGGGGTTCGGGATAAATAAATTTATACCAATTTACACGAAAAACACACTATAATTAAAAATCACAAATAAAGTAATCAGAAACTTTTTAAACACAATCACTTGTAGTTCACTATTAGTCCACTTTTACTGTTATTAACTGTTCTTCACTGTTTCGCATTCTAAGCTGAACTGTACTACAACGCTGTCAACCCCTTATTTATATGACGAGTGTAAGTTACTAGAATGTTCTAGCATAATACCAGAACATTCTAGTACTTACGGGAACAGTCCAGTGTAGTTCGGCTATTCGATAACAGATGGCGTTAGCGTCTAACGTGTAGTTCTTCTATTCGCTAACAGATGGCGTTAGGATCTACGTGACAATATTAAAAATTCAAAAGCGCTAATTGGTTTATTTGAAATAAATGCTTTCCGTCTTATTACAAAACACGATCTAACTTTAGCCCCAACCTACACATTCGATTTAGTTTTTGTATTTGGAACTTTATGCCGACTTTAGTAAAGTTCTTAATACAAAATTGACAATCTAAGACCGGACTATGTTGACAGTTTTGTAAAAGGAACTGTATTTCGATTTCAGTTATGTTCTTATTTCAAAAACAGGCTCGATGGTTTAAACCATGTCAAAAGAAAAACCTTGTTTTGTAATAAGGCCGTTTGAGTTTGAGTTTGAATGTTTAATATACAGTCCGGATTAATCTATTTTTATGGTTCCTTACTCTAACGGTGTTAAACCTAGGCTTGCTATCTGTCTGTCCGTCTGTTTGTCTATCTGTCTGTTTGTCAGGGAACTGTAACTTTTTGACATTAAATGATGAATGATTTTATTTCTGTAAGTAGGTTTGTACAAACACTTTTACACGTCAATCATATTTTAAAAGCTAGATGAGGTCGGCGTTTCCTGTCTTACTACTCTGAGAAGAAAGGCCGAAAAACTCAGAGGTCAGTCTCTTTTAAATTCCAGACATAATCTTGGTCAGATCATGTGAAGACCATGTAGATTAGTGTCTGGAATAGTTTGGTCTGTTTAAAATGTTACAATAAAATACCTCAACTGAATGACACAAAATTCAAATTTTGTATAAAACACACACTATGCAGACAGGCATATCATAAGTTGGGGATTATATTGCTGATAAAAATGCCTGGCTCAATGCTGGTCCTGCTCCACAACTAATCGAATAACATTTGAAAATACTGTTAGAGCTGCTGAAGATTGTAAGACTACCTATGCATTGTATACACTCAATCTCCTTTGTATTATAAATATAATTGCATAGGACAAGTGTGAGTACTATGTACTATCGAGCTACCATTTACCAGGTAATGTCTTTCATTGACTTGAATGTGCCCTGGCGGCTGATAGATGTCATGCTCACTCAAATGTCTCGCTGACTGGGGCGCGTGTGTTGGATCATTTAGCTCCCTTCGAAATGGTTGAGCTGAATGGTGCTGATCCATGCGTCATGTTCGTGAACGGGGGCCGTCAGTTGGGACTGCTCCTCTCTTAGCCGCCACGGCTTATTTTAATTATTTTATTTAAGGATTGTTTTGTTTAAATTTCTGTTTGCTGTACTCTGGACACTCAACGTGTACGTCTTATTTACATCGTTCTCACATATAATTATACCTATATTCAATATTAATGAAGTAACTAATATAATGTAACAATATAATTTAAAAGAGTGTCCATGGAGTTTCTTGCCCGTTCTTCTACATAGGTACATACTACGCTTTGGAATGGGCAACTAGCTTCATATTTCTGTCTGACCGACCACTTGACAATTCAAAAGTGCCTGTAAATGGTTTAATTGAAATAAATGCTACACAAATATATATGCTAACACACATGTGTGGCCTGGTGGTGGCGTGTGTATTGGATCATTGAGTTCCCTTCAAAATGGTTCAGCTGAATGGTGCTGATGCATACGTCATGTTCGTGAACGGGCGGCGTCAGTAGGCACTGGTCACGTCTTAGCTGCCACGGCTTATTTTGATTCCTGAATGGTTTTTATCTTTTTATTACGGACGCTTTTAACGTGCACGTCTTTCTACATCATCGTTCTCACATGTATAATTTCAACATGAATGATGTAACCACTATTTTGATTTAAAAGAGTGTCGATGGAGTTTCTTGCCCGTTCTTCTCCATAGGTACCTACTACGCTTTGGAATGGGCAACTAGCATCATCTTTCTGACTGACCGACCCCTTGACAATTCAAAAGTGCCTGTAATTGGTTTATTTGAAATAAATGCTTTGAGTTTGAGTTTGACACGATACTCCTTGATAAGACTTTTTTTTTTGAGGGTGGGTATTCATCAAATAATTTCTCCCGCTCTGGGCGGAGCGGGAGGGCATGTCAGACTCTTACTGATAAAACCCACCTGTGTTCCTTCAGTTGCCTGTGCCAGGGGCCACGGTAACCCTTTCGGACTTTCCTGCAACCCTGGCAGGCATCGGCCCTAGCGGACCCTGTCATTGGTGCTGACATCTCTTTGAGGCGCGCGTGGAACACAACGCGTCATCGACCCGGTCCTTATCGGACGGCGAGCTGCCGGCCGGGAATCAGCTTGTGATTCCTGACGCCCAAGGCGTCTCCTGCGGCGGCTAGGGGCGTGAGGAAGCGAATTATGCCTCTCCCTCACGCGTTCCGCCTCCTCCTTCGCGAACATTACTGCTTCGCAGAAGGAGGTGACGGCTTTCCAAGCCCTCTCGTTCCGTACCATGGCCTGGACCAGGGCCAGACTCGAGAGATTGCCACCGCCAATCGCCTCCACGAGGACACGGCGGTGTTCCGCCCAAGCAAGGGCCGTACTATGACGTGTTAATTCCATCATTTTTCCAGCGTGAAAGAGAGACGGAGCTATACATGACCGATAGCACTATCTCTTTTTCGCAACGGAATCATGATGGAAATAACACGTCATAGTACGGCCCCAGGGCAGACCTCCACACACACCACACGCTCCTTGGTGGTCAGACTTCCGGGCTTCTAACTACGCATAGAGTCGGCGGTTAGAGATTTACGAATGACACGAGGCCCACTTTAGGTGTGGAACCCTAAAAATGCTAATAACCTTACAAGATAAAAGTATTTGGTACCTATTCGTTTAATCAAACTCTTTTTATTTATTTTTCAAGTAATCATGGATATTGGTCCAATTTACATTGGTATACGGCAGAAAATGGAACTAAATAAAAAATGTACTGAATTTGACAATCTGTTAACACTTTTCTTCACTAATAGCGCCACCCTGAAGTTTAAAGAAATACTGGTTGTCACTGTAAAGTCAACTTGTAATTGCAGTTGTATTTACAGTTGTTATTATATTGTTAACTGTTGTTTTTGTACCTAATTAATTTCCATAGCTATCGAGTGTAGACAGCTGTAATGTTCTTTTTGATTACCATTGATATCAGCTGGTATTGGGCAGGGCTGTATTAGAATAGAAACTTAGGCTTACAGCCCCGTTCAAGGCCTCGGGCGATTGCGACCTGCGACGCGGCTTGCGTTAAGCGATGCGCACGCGTGTGTTGTTTCCGTCCGTCGTGTCGCTCCGCAAGTCGCGTTTCAGTGAGTGCTCATATACATTTGTCGACGTCGAGTGTCAACGGCTGCAGCTGCCTTTGCCGTTGGCAACTAGCCGTTCGTGTATATGAGCACTACTCGAGGCATGCTCTGAACAACTTCATTTCTTTGTAATCAAAGTAGTCGCTGTCGGAATACGCGTGTCGCTTGACCTTGTACTCGTAGTTCGGCTCATAAGCTTTAAGTGATATATGGTTTTATTTCTGTAAGTAGTTTTGTACAAACACTTTTACACGTCAATCATGTTTTAAAAACTAGATGAGGTCGGCGTAGTCTACTAACAGAGCAGTGAACGGTCCCGCAATGACGGCTGTCCAAATACAGAGCGTTTTTAGACACCTTAATGTCAAGTATTGGTGAAAATAACAGATTTTTATGATGGCCGTTTTAATATGTCGGAACCGCCCTGAGTATAAATAATAAGATTGTAGATCGTGGGTTCGATCCCAAGCAGGCACTTTACTTTGTGTAAGTTATTTGATCACCACTGCTCTCAAAACGGTGAAGGAAAACACCGTGAAGAAACTGACATGTCCTAGAACTGAAAATGAAGACACATCACATCTACCAACCCGCACTGGGCCCACGTAGTGGATTACGGTCCACTCCCTCTCACAGAGAGGAGGCTCATGTACCAGCAGTGGGAACGTTGTAGGCTGATTATGTTATGGGGTAAGTTTTAATCCCGACCTTGATCTTAACTAACCCTTGAAACTGAAACCAAAACACAACCGTGCTGCTTGGCGGCACAAATAGGGAAACATCTATAGGTACAGCCTTTTCACAATTGTTGAGGTTTGTTGAGGCTTTCAGTCTAACCGAATGCATATTTTACATGGAGTGACTGCCTATCTGACCTCCACAAACCAGATACCGGGTAACACGATGCCCCAGGGTAAGACTTGCAAATTACAATAAACGCAATAAAGAATGAATCTCACGGGTTACCCCGGGGCTTACACTTTACGTTGGATCTAGGTATAAATGATAGATGATTTTATTTCTGTAAGTACGTTTGTACAAACACTTTTACACGTCAATCAGATTTTAAAAACTAGATGAGGTCGGCGTTTCCTATCTGACTACTCTGAGAAGAAAGGCCGAAACAAACTCAGAGGTCACAGTCTCTTTTAAAGTCCAGACATAATCTTGGTCAGATCATGTGAAGACCATGTAGATTGGTGTCTGAAACGGTCTTTTGAGGATAAACCATACAGATTGAGCGGACCTGTCCAGTCAGTGCACGCATTTGTCAGTAATCTTGCCGCTCAACTCAGAACTTAAGGAGCACAACGATTCGACGAACAATACCAAAGAAAGGACATTTGGGTAGGCCGCATAAATTACTCAAGCTAGCAGATCGTGAAACTAAAAAAACTATTCAAATATAATCTATATAACTCAATAATAAATAACTATTTAAATATAATCTATAAAAGCTATTTTAAACGTAGAGCTTAGGCAGTCTAAATACATCCCTGACATTTAAACAATTATTTAATATAAAAGGTAGAAAGACATTGTTCGTCTTACCTACTTTATATTATACTCTAGTAGGTACTATCGTGGTGTCTGAAACCTTGCCTTGAAAATAATTACGTTTATTAAAAATGAAAATATTTTGTGTTTTCGTAGTTTCATTCTTGGCGGTTATCTACGCAAGTCACATATATAACATAGGTAAGTCTTCTATTTATTCCGGGTAGGTAGGTACCAATATGATTTTTCCAATTCACACTTGCTTGTGTACTTTCCGAGTTTATCTTGGACTTTACTGACAGCGGTGAAGAAAAACATCGTGAGGAAACGTGGACTTACAGGTTATAACTCTGAAATCGCCAACCCATCTTGGGCAAGCGTGGTGATCAATACTCGTGAGAAGAGGCCTATGCCCTGCAGTGGGGAAATAAGAGGCCGGTATTATTATTTCGTTTATTTATTTTCATACTTATTAAATACATTTTAAAATATTTTTATAAAAAAACATTTAAAAATATAAAAAATAGTCGTCCGCCGGTACCGGGAACAGGGTCAAAGCCACCGGTGGTCAGAGCTCCGGAGACAGGAACTTCCTCAAGATGCGAGCCGTTTCGAGGAGTACTGGCTCTGAATCAGACCCTTGATCCGACTAACGAGAGCCTCGAGAGATGTTGATCAACCCTTTCGGCCATCAGGCCATTGGCAGATACGACAATCAGCACATTGACAGCCGAGCTCACATTCCACATGTCAACAACCTCGTGTGCTAAGTCAAGATAGGTATTTTATTTGATTCTCTTTCTCAGCTTTAGCGAGGTTCTCATCACGTGGAATGGTAACATCGATAATCATTGTGCGGCGCGCTAATCGATCTATCACCACTATATCAGGCTTATTGGCGACAATAGTACTGTCAGTAATGATAGACCGATCCCAGTACAACGTGACAACGTCATTTTTAGGTTAAGTTTATATTTCAAAGCAAGTTACTGGTGAATAATCCTGGCTACTTGGTTATGCCTGTGCAAGTACTCGCCGTTAGCCAGATGAGAATAACCAGAGATAATATATATCTAATGGACTCACCTGGACGGTGGCATGCCCGACACACGTCAACCGTCCCGTCTTTCATAATAAATGTCTCCATTCGTCAAGATAACACAACTGTCCATAATTGCACAGACGAAACCTTCAGTTCCCCGAAAAGGTCACCAAAACGTAGCCAGGTTACGGACACTAAGAAATCTACACCTTATGAAGAGCTCGATAGAAGAGCCCGTGGCTTTGCGATACCTCCTTGCGGTCATCGGTAGTAAGTACTAAAGGTTTGCGCCAGTTCTCTTTAGCCATGGAGAGCGGGGCGAGCCCCTTGTCCGCTGCGACCACATCACGGTGCATACCAACTTCAGCATTATAAAAATATTCCCTGAGACTGCACACCTCGCGGTTGCGGAGGGTCTTTGCATTTAAAAAGCCTCGATCACGTCGACACTAGGTTTCCACCTGAAAGAAGACTAATTAATACCTTCTTCAGGCGACCAAAGAAGCGCTCCTTCAACGATTGCTTCATGTCAGCAACGTTGATGCCTAACGCTTCTCACTTACCCAAATATTTATAGCTTTCGGGTGAGGGACTTAAGGTGTATGGAATCCGAAAGTTCAATTCCCTCGGATTCCATGATTTCACCTCGCTTTACATGCATGACTGCATATTTGTCCACACCAAGTTCCATCCTGATGTCGCTACTGAAAGTTTCAGTTACCTTCAGTAGCTCCATCAGTCGCAATGTGTTGGTGGTAAAGAGTTTCAAGTCATCCACGTAGAGGAGGTGCTGACCACCTCTGTTCAACCGAAAGCCTACCTGAATCGTCCAGTAGTGTGCTTAGATGAACAGGACTGAAATATCCTGAAAACATTTATTCGTATTCAAATTTTGTAACCCTACTTGCAATAATTATTATGGAAATGGTCTGAAATAAAGGTTTTATTTATTTAAAATAATAAGTATCTATGGCTTCGTTGTAATGTAAAGTAATATTTATTGTTTTGTAATAATTCGATAATTTGTATTTAGTGATTAATTTGTAATCTGGTGTAAAATCTTTATGGGTGTATTCCTGAAATAAAAATGATTTGATTTGATTTAGAGGATTTAGGGCTCAGAACCAATATGGACTCGAAACTATCACCCTGTTTTCCCGTTAAATCCATATAGGCTCGTCGACATCCTGGATAGCGAAGAACCGTGCTCAATTGCTCCATACACGACTCAAGGAACGTGCGTAGAGTAGTATCGATCTTGTACAACGCCAGCGTCTTAATGAGCCATGTATGTGGCACCGAGTCGTAGGCCTTCTTATACTCTATCCAGCATGTCGACCGATCCTTGCGGGATCGACAAACCTGTTGGATAATGGCCATTTCGATGAGGAGTAGCTCCTAAGTACCGCGGGACCCGTACCTGCATCCATTTTGAGAGGCAGGCATAATCGAGATACTGTCAATGTGCGTATTCATTTTCACTCTCAAAATGGATGTAAGAAGTTTATAGACCATCGACAAACACGAGATTGGTCTATAATTCTTAGGTTCAGTAGGAATAATTGACTTATGGAGCAGGTGGGTAACGCCTATTAATTAGAAATCGTGGTAGCGCCCCAGACTCTAAGAATGGCTGGGAACGACTATGCCAGGCAACTGTGTGAACTAATTAGCCATTTCAACCAAAAGTTGTGCAATCCATCCGGTCCCGGAGATTTCCAGTTCGGTAACGGGCAGATGCTCTTGCAACGTCTAATGGCGTAATTAGGACTGCTTCCACTTCTGGTATAGTTCCACACACTCGCGCTACATCCTGCATCCAGCCAGTCTCAGCGTGACAGACAGGTACCGACCAGTTGCTGCACCAGAATGCACTCGTAGCGGCATCACGTGGGCGGCACACGTCTGTCACACTTTGTTAAGCCTACTCCCAATCTCCGTACAGGGTACCTCTCATCACTCTAGAACATGCGATTCTGCGTGTATTAACCAACTCGCCGCTTATACCGCCGAATACGGCTCGCCCATGCACAAACATTCTGCTTCAGGAAGTCGATGCGTTCTGTGACACGGGACATTTATTCTCGAGGGCTGATTCCAGTCCCCGCCTTACAAAGCGCATCACTCGTGGTCGTGTATTACCCTCCTTGAAGCAGTATAGTTTGCCGATAAGTACCCTGGCCCCATCGATACGACGCTCGATCCTGCACTACCAGGCTGGTACGGCAGGTTTTGGTCGTGTAGCTCCGTCACGTTGACGTTAGCTAAATGATATTCTCCAACATATGTGCATCAACGAGATCCTTGCTGCTCTCAAACACATTCTTAAGCTGTGAGTCCAGGGCACTCACCAGCGCCATATTTTTTGTGCATAGGTAGGCGTTGTAACCGGGGTCTAAGTTCGGTCGGAGTGGATCTATATTCGCGAAACGCATCCTTCAGTGCGCTCCTTAAAAAGGCGTTGCACTGGCTACTTACTGTGGCAACCCTATCATCTTCCTCCCCAACACAATCCTTGGACCGCGGCGGGATTGCATCAATGGTTGACGCTTGTACTGCGTTTTGTGCCGGAGTCGAGTATTATTATTAATATTCTATTTATTTATCAACCGTATGCTAACTTCTATCTGGGTTGTTACTCTTTTAAAATGAGACGTCATATGAAGTGTCAAGCGATTTTAAACCATATGCGGTGCAACTATTGCTGTCAAGTTGTCATTACTGCCCTGCAAACGCTTAATCGGTATGGAACGGGGCCTATAATTGATTCCAATATATCCCTCATTCTGACCTCATTTTCGGTATCAGCGCCGATAACCATGAAAATGAAACCCGTGACGACAAATTCACAAAATGTAATAAACGCATCTTGTTTTCTTTTTCAGATCCTATTTGCCTGCAACCCTCTGTAACAGGACTGTGTCGTGGTTATTTCCCTAGGTAAGTTCCTATTAATTTAACTTGACTATGAAACCACCTATTCTGCTTCGTTGTTCGTTCGATCCCTGGGTCGGGTAAAACGTAAGGGTACAACAAACAGAGCGATCGATTCATGTCGAGTGTCACCACAAAATGAACACCTCATTATTAATTTATTCCTTTTGCCAACAATCTTGGGGTCAGCTTCCAGTCTAACTGAACGCTGCTGAATACCAGTATTTTACATGGAGCGACTGCCATCTGACCTCCACGACCCAGTAACTGGGTAACACGATACCTATTGGTAAGACTTTCGGGCTTCTGACTATGGTTCTTGAAATACTTTAAATGATAAATGATTTTATTTCTGTAAGTAGGTTTGAACAAACACTTTTACACGTCAATCATATTTTTTTTAAACTAGATGGGGTCGGCGTTTCCTATCTGACTACTCTGAGAAGAAAGGCCGAAACAAACTCAGAGGTCACAGTCTCTTTAAAAGTCCAGACAAAATCTTGGTCAGGTCATGTGAAAGCTATGTAGATCGGTGTCTGCAATGGTCTTTTGAGGAAAGAACCACACAGATTGAGTGGACCTGTCCAGTCAGTGCACGCAATTGTCAGTAATCGTGCAGCTCAACTTAGACTCAAGGAGCTCAACGATTCGACGAACAATACCAAACAAAGGACATTTGAGTAGGCCGCAAAAATTACTCAAACTGCCAGATCATGATTACGTTGAGAAAAATACAAAAATAAATATAAATAAATCAATGACCGACATAGTTCTCACATTCACAATAATTAGAATAATATTATAATAATCTTTGAGGACCATGTAGATTTGTGTCTGAAATAGTCTTTTGAGGAAAGAACCACACAGATTGAGTGGACCTGTCCAGTCAGTGCACGCATTTGTCAGTACCCGTGTAGCTCAACTCAGAACTTAAGGTCGTACTTAAGGTCGAACTTTATGTCGTAGTCTATCGTCCGCGATGGCATTTATTGCGATTTTGAAAATTTGGTGTAGCAGCTTAGAGACTAAACGTGTGCCCTGTTATTTAAATCACTCCACTTTTACCACTGTTGTGTAAGTCCCTTTTAGACAATACATGCGTGATGTTTTTTTGTTTTCAGATATTATTACAACTGTAGTACTGGCAGATGTGAGGAATTCATCTATGGTGGATGCGGTGGTAATGAGAACAATTTCGTGACTGTACAGGAGTGTTGTAAAGCTTGTCATGCCTAAAAGAGTACTGATAATAACTTTAATAGGTTAAATAAAAAAAAATGTCTCATTTAGTCAACACTATTCTGTTAATTTGTTTGTGTTGCACTTATATTGAAATGTTTGTTATTCACTTGTACTTCTATTAAAATTGCTTTGCTGTTTCTTATGGTATTATTTGTCCCAATATTGCTTTCCTGCCTAATAGTGACTGTAATAATATTGGTCAGACAGAGCACATATGAATAGTACATTACTGCAGCGGCCAGCAAAAGAGGCATTGAGGACGAACGTGTTAATGTGGGCCGAGGCGAAGCCACGACACAGATACGTAATCAATCAATCAGATCGTAAATCAATGCCTAGTTGTGGCCAAGGCTTGTATATAGGTACTTTTCTCAAATAATGCGCGGAAATTGAAATACAATTACATACTATTAAAAATCAATGACGAACAACGAACAACAATAATTTTTCCCGCGGTAAAGTGTTCATTTGTTTTATTTTTTGAAATAAATAGCTTTCTATTTGCAAGCCAGTTCGAAATTTAAATAAAACCTATGATAATCTGTCAAAAATCAAACGCAAGTAACCGTGTGTGGGACAGCTTGAATTTGCATTTGTATCGCAGTCGTGTTCGCTTCCTGGAGTGAGTGCATGTCTTTATATTGGGTGACTGTTACACCGTAGGCGTAGCGTAGCACCAATACATGTTGTAACAATTTAATATTTTAATAATAATTGTTGTAATTTGGATCTTGTGAAACAATAGAATACACTCACGCACGTGTTGCATACGAATATGCGTCTATGAAGCTACGTCTCCGTGGAAAATTAGGTGTAAAAGTATTAGTAATCATTTATTTACATAACGCATGGTATACAATGGTAATATATAATTACAATGGCACATACATGTTTAGAAAAGATAAAACATAGAATGTAAAATATCAGGATTTTTGAAAATGTTACACTTACAGGGCATCCAAATTTTACCAATACATTCTTTTCAACTGTTGAAGCTACACTCGTTTAGCAAAAAAATATTAAAATAACACTATTGTTGTATTTTTATGAGGACCGCTATTTTTTCAATATTTCAGATTATTTAGGTTCCGTAGCAAAATAAATTTATAGTATATATGATGGCTAATTAATAACAGCCGCCTAGCCGAACGGATCGATCGATCAGGTTAAGCTACGCTTGCCGCGGTTGGTCCGTGGATAGGTGACCAACTTTACATACCAAGACCCCTCCGTGCCTCGGAAAGCACGTTAAGCCATTGGTCCCGGCTGTCATTCGTGGATCTTTGACAGTTGTTACGGGTCGTCTTGCCAAGGGGTAGCGTATTACCCAGTAACTGGGTTGTGGAGGTCAGATAAGCAGTCGCTCCATGTAAAATACTGGTATTCAGCTGCATCCGGTTAGACTGGAAGCCGACCCCATGATAGTTGGGAGAAGGCTTGGCAGTTGATGATGATATGGGTATCTCTATCACCTGTTTAAATTTTCAGTATCACTGTAAGACCTTCATTTTATTTATCATTTCTAGCAGTTGCAAGCGCTACTGCTGAACATGAGGTCCCGGTTACGATTCCCCGGTCGGGCAAAGTGGCATTAATTAAATTAAATTAATTATTTGCCATAAAAAAATACATATGGGATATTTTTTTTTATGGCAACCTTGGTGGTTCATTATGAAATACTGTACATTGCATATATCTGGTTCTATGATAAGATAATATGTACTCAAGTATTATAACCCTGCCTCTTAAACTAGGTAAACCTGTAGGTTCTAATTTTTCATCTTAAGAGACAGAAATTGGGTTTTTCTATCGGGAATTTCTTAGTGGCAACACGGAGCCTGGATTTCAGCCTGGTTAGTGGCATTAGGCTCGCCCCCTGTTACTTAGGACTTAAATATAAGTGGGGAAATGTGGGTGTACTATAAGTATACCTCTGCCTAATCCTTCGAGGAAACTGGGCGTGATGTTATACAATAGAGATATAAGTAAAAAAGATACGGTTCGGTATGATAGACGCCCACCGCAAGCACGCCGGAAACATTCTGTATACACTATGTACAGGCTGCTCTAACATATTTTTCAGTGTTCATCTTTTAACGGAACTTCTATTTGAGTGCACGATTACATTTCGATTCGGAGTCTACTCATTTCGCAAATAAATGGCTTCTGCATGGTGTGTTGCAAACTTGTAGTTGGACGTAAAGGCCTCGTAATTTTGTAGTAAACTGCTAATTATCGTACAGTCAGGAAAATTAATTGTAAAGCAAATTGTTTAAAATCTCGATTATGATTGTGAATGTAATGATTGGTCAATCCCTAGCATCAGTGGGATGACACTGACAGCTCTCTCCATGGCCACGCTCACTTCACCTAAGTTTTCACGGTGAGATGGTTACAGAATAGTAGGTATTGCAGATAGACATACCTACTACTTTTTTTTCTCAATGATTTCTAATCGGAAATCTCAACCTTTAAGGTTCTCAAACTGAAGCTACACGATTCTTCACCTATCACAGATTTTTTTTTAAGCCCCTAACTGGGTCGGTCTAGGCAAGTCAACGCTCTCAAATATCAACATACGTCAACCCTCAACAGTGGCTGTCTGTGTGTGTGTTTTTGTAAATATATGTATGTGCTATATGTGTATGCAAAAGTGCGTGAGTGATGTGTGTGTTTGCAAGAGGGGAGCTAGGCTCGTTAAGAATGACTGGGGTTAGTTCCCATTGATTTGCGGTGGCATTTTTTAAAGTTATTAGGTGACTATGAAGCAGTGGGGCTTGTGGTTAAGTAATCGCAGACGCACGCTGGCTGTGGTTGGTCCATGGATGGGTGAACATCTTGACACACCGAGAAAACCCACCGCTTCGTGCTTTTAGAAAGCACGTTAAGCCGTTGGTCCCGGCTGTCATTCGTGTATCTTTGACAGTCGTTACGGGTCGCCACCGCCAGAAGCCCGAAAGTCTGACAACCAGCCTTACCTAGGGAATCATGCAGGCAGTCGCTCCATGCAAAATACTAGTACTCAGCTGCATCCGGTTAGACTGGAAGCCGACCATAGTTGGGTAAAGGCTATATAGGCAGATGATAATGAGGTGGCGATGAAGCGGCTACCTAATGGTAACTGGTCACCGCCGCCTGTGGATTGCCATCCTACAAGGCTTTCATCACCACTGCTCTCACAACGGTGAAGAAAAACATCTTGAAGACTAACATACCAACCGTCCCAAAATTTGGATATCATGGTCTGTCAGTGGGCACCCGCACGTGGTAGATTACGGCTCACTTCCTCTCACAGAGATAGAAGTACCAGCGGCAGCGGTGAGAACGTTACAGGCTGATTATGGAACAAAGCAACGCTACTCTGAAGCAGCAATTTATAGGTACCTATACAAGGTTATTGGTAATATTATGTCGGCAATCCATTAAGGGGATGTAGGGGAGGTCATTTGCAACCAAATTACCCCTTATGACCCCTATGCAAAATTTACTTATTATATTATTTTGGCCTTATACAACTTTGAAAATATATAAAATAAATAATGCGTCTTTTTTATTATTATTATCTATTTATGCTTCAATACATAATAATCAACCATAAAATGACAATAATCATTAATATTTTTGAAATCAGAGCACACAATTTTCATCATTTTGAGCAGGTTATTTGACTAAAATGGTTGATTTCTGCAAACAAAACCTTGGATATACTTTATCGACAGAACATTCCAAAAATATGTACCTACCAGCTCTCAGCTATCCAACGAGATACAATACGATACCAGATAGTTTTCCAAAATATACTTACATAATAATTATCAGATTGCGTTTTTCGGAACAGTTTTTGGTTTTAAAGATTTTTATGAAATCATAGTATACCTAAGTCGACATCTGATACACATTTTATAAAAGAATTCATCTCTCTACTGTGTCAACAATAGATGTGTTGGTGCCTACAGCCTTCTTCCCCAGACCAATTCCTTCACGAATTACGACGTACTTACCTACTACTAAAACTATTGTTGGCGCCTAGTGCTACATTCATAGCAACAAATTTCATTCATATGAGATGCAGTAAATAGTTAGGAGTTAACTTTTTTTATGGTACCCCGCATTATCTTTTATTATATTCATTTTTGCACAACTTTGATCGCTCCACTAAATTATGTAAAAAAACCCATTCTGTGTCGAAGTACAAGTTTAAAACTATCCGGGGGTTTCATTTATGTCCAATTCGAAACAACTATTATACATAGACTGGGGGTCGTAATATCCGAGATTTTCAATGGCGCAATGGAAACAGTAGCTAGTCTTGAAAAGTGCGTGCGCCCCACACAGGCGTCTAGATACTTTAAACCTAGCTGTATGTGCTAACCTTTATATACGTGTCATGTGATTAGAAAGTACATATTTACATTAGGTTTCTTTCATTACATTAGGTGGTAGTCATTATTTTAGTTTTATTTGCAAAGCTTGTTGGGTTGCTAGGGTCGGATAGAATATAACCTGGGTTATTTTAAAACAGTAGGTGTTTCATAATAAATAGCGGTGCACTAGTAGTGCATAACTATGTTTTTTATCGAATCCATAGCAATGTTCACTCAGGGAAATGTTTAGTTGAGCAGATTGACACTACCTAAATTAATCATGTTATTAAGGAAGGTCACGTGATTGCAGCTGTTGTCGATTCGGCAGAAAGGTAATAAATAAATTATTTATATTAGAATACAATACAAAATGCGTTCGTTGCACCTATTGACATGACCATACAAAAAGACTCGGAAAAATTCAAGATGTCCTTGATAGGCCTTTCCTGCGGCGACGAGAATACCGGAGATTTTCAACTTATTGAACGAAAAACCGGATTTGCTTTTCTCAAGATCTCATTTTAATTAGTAAAATATTTTTATTACGCTGAAATAAATAGCAAGATATTCATGCAACCTGAATCAATAATTAAATGCTGTAGTTTGTCGATTTTAATAAAATTAAAGGTTAATTTCCTATTGAAAACCGAAAAAATATCGCCGAAGTTCTAAGTCGTTTTCGGTGTACAACACTGACCTCTGATCTCATTAATAGAGGTCAGTGGTGTACAACCCTAGTAGGATCACATTGGTCACAGATAATAAAAACAAATACAGATGATTGCATCGTAATTTATTAAAATATAACAACAATAAAGGTTAACGCCGTCACTATGCTCCCTGTATTTAATTTAAATAATTATTGATAAACAATTAAAGATAATTATTTGATTTTACTCTGTTTTTTTTTGCACTTCGGATCATTTTGTTCACTTTCATTCGATCTTTATTTAAATTTCCGACAAATGTTGGTCTATGGTCTACTCAACTTAGCGACTGTCAAACTCGATTTTAGCTGTGTTAAAATTGTTTTTTAATGTAGAGAATCTTGTTTGCCTAATAGTTTTTAAGATTCTTTTAACCAAAAATACGATTTTTTTCTCATAGCTTAGTTTAATTCGGTGTACAAGAGAATCGACACCATTGTGAAGTTAGCCGAACTCTCAAAATCAACTGACAGATCCAACATAACATCGTTCGACATCGACATTCGACATTCACAGCAATTTTTTTCTCGAGACAGCTCCGCGGCCGGGCGCATCACTTACATAACGTATAAAATTAACATTACTTTGTTGTTATGTGTGCAAGAAGGCCGAAATCAATAATCGTTTTAATAGTTTTAGTATCATCATTAAATTTATTATTTTTGTAAAAAAAAAAAATCCACGTGATACTAGGGATTGAAACTGTTGACAGCTCACTTCACGCTCACTTCACCTATGTTTTCACGGTGAGAATGGTTACAGAATAGCATTGCTGATGCTAGGGATTGACACTATTGATAACTCACTTCACCTAAGTTTTCACGGTTAGATTGTTTCAGAATCGACCGGCTGATGCTAGGGATTGACACTATTGACAACTCACTTCAAGCTCACTTCACTTTATCACGGTTAGCTTGTTACAGAATAGCTCGGCCGGTCTGCCAAGGCCACGCAAGCGCGGTAGGTAGGGAATCACTTTCTGTAACAACGGTACGGTCTTATCTTGTTCAGTGGAAGTATCCCTAAATGCTTCAAAATAATCATTTAGGTACTTCACTCTGATTGCCTCGTCAGTCAAGTTTTTGCAAGCGCTGCTGTTGAGCGTGTGGTCCAGGAAGTGTGGCATCAAAGATATGCTGCCATTTCAAAGACGAAGCTGAAATGTTTCATGTACCTGTAATAACACATGCGGGGTAAATGCGTAACGCACATAAAATGTCAGACGTCAAATGTTAAATAATTTTATTTCTGTTAGGTTTGTACAAACGCTTTTACACGTCAATCATATTTTAAAAGCTAGATGAAGTCGGCGTTACCTATCTGACTACTCTGAGAAGAAAGGCCGAAACAAACTCGGAGGTCACAGTCTCTTTTAACGTCCAGGCATAATCTTGGTCAGGTGACCATGGTGTGTGACCACGTAGATTGGTGTCTGAAATGGTCTTTTGAGGAAAACCACACAGATTGAGTGGACCTGTCCAGTCAGTACACGCATTTGCCAGTAATCGTGCAGCACAACTCAGAACTGAAGGAGCTCAACGATTCGACGAACAATACCAAAGAAAGGACATTTGGGTAGAACGCATAAACTACATAAACTGCCAGACCATGATTAAAACTCAAACATAGACCCACATTCAGAATAATTTGTTGATCTTTGACAGTCGTTACGGGTCGTCAGAAGCCCGAAAGTCTAACAACCAGTCTTACCAAAAGGTATCGTATTACCCAGTAACTGGGTTGTGGAGGACAATTAGGGAATCGCTCCATGTAAAATACTGGTATTCAGCTGCATTAGACTGGAAGCCTACCCCAACATATTTGGGAAAAGGCTATGCAGATGTTGACATAAAATGACTATTGATCGCACTTTCTTTTATATTTTGACAGTTCAGCCACGTTCATTGCGTACTTACGTTGTTGAGCCGACGAATTTATTGAACCTATGAAGCAATGGACTAGATCCTTCAAATGATGAACGATTTTATTTCTGTAAAAAAAATCTGTGGTTTGTACAAACACTTTTACACGTCAAACATTTTTGTCAAAACTAGATGAGGCCGGCGTTTTCTATCTGACTACTCTGAGAAGAAAGGCCGAAACAAACTCAGAGGTCACAGTCTCTTTTAAAGTCCAGACAAAATCTTGGTCAGATCATGTGAAAGCTGTGTAGATCGGTATCTAAAATGGTATTTCGAGGAAAGAACCACACACTTTGAGTGGACCTGTCCAGCCAGTGCACGCAATTGACAGCAATCGTGCAGCTCAACTCAGAACTTAAGGAGCTCAACGATTCTACGAACAACAGCCTTAATATGACACATTGAAAAGACTACCAGACGACATTTGTGTTAATTTCAGAGACGATGCTCTTCAAAGTTGAACTTCTAAACTAGATGTGCCATTTTATGGGTCACGACTGACTGCTGTGTCAGTGATTCTTGCTTTCTAATACAGCATGTGTCAGAAAGGTCTAGTCATATTTAAGGAAGTGGTACTCGGGGATAGCTGGATCGCTTTTTTTTTTTGCAGGAGGCTTCTAGAAACCTCTTCTGCGTAACCTGGCGTCGGCGGGGCCAGAAGGGCCTCTCGCCTTGCAAGAGTATTTTTTATTAACTAAATTTAATTAACGTCGCTAAGGGCGCCCCATAGCGGGGCTCGAACCTGAACTAGTGGTGAGACTCGGATCTGTGTTATTATTATTATTAGGAACATTGATTGAAATTACAGGCTCGGCACGGGCGGGTGGGGTCAAGGGTCGGGGGGCTGGTCGAGTTACTGTAGTTCGCGAAGGTACTCGCCGGCGAGTACAGAACGTAGATCGTCTGTTTTGTGTAGTATTGACTGCTTTGCGAGCCGACATTTGACACTGTTGAAACAGAGATATGTCGTCGTCTTTGTCTAACAGTGCGTGTATTGGGCGGCGTTTGCGTGATACGCGTGAGGGTGTGTATCGGGTAGCTGCTCTCGCTAGTGGGTTAGTGTGTGTGGTAGCAGAATCGAAGACGCATGTGCTTGTTTTTTTTTTAATAAACTGCTTGATGGTCGGCAGATTTAAATCGGCATGTAATTGTTCATTACGTACGTACCAGGGGCTGCACGTGGCACGACGCATGAATCGATTTTGGAGGACTTGAAATCTATATAAAAATGACGGCTTCGCATGTGCGAACACAGCGGTTGCGGGGCCGACTGTTAACTGCCGATCCTGCACCCGGGGAATCTTTGTTTAGAGATCCCGGACAAGAGACGTTCCCTCTGGCCAAAACCCAGGCTCAGGGTTTTGGCGCGAAAAAAAAACCGCCGCAGGAGACGCCCTGGCCGTCGGGAATCGCAGGCCGATTCCCGGCCACCGCAGGCGCGGGCTTGCGAATGGCGAGCAATGGGCAGCTCGCCGTTCGATAAGGACTAGGCCCGGGTCGAAGCCGCGTTGTGTTCCACGCGCGCCTTAAAGAGATGTCAGCATCAATGACGCCTTTGTACCTTTTGTGCGAAAAGTTATAAATAAATAAATAAATGACGAGGTCCGCTAGGGCCGAGTGAGTGAAAGTCCGAGAGGGATACCGTGGCACCTGGCACAGGCAACCGAAGTAACACGGGTGGGTTTTAGTCAGTAAGTGTCTGACACGCCCTCCCGCTCTGCCCAGAGCGGGAGAAGTTATTTGATATTTCCCACCCTCAAAAAAAAAAGGGTAACCTATGCACCTTTATCTTATCCATACACCCTGTCGATCCCAAATCCTAAGTCTAGGGTGACCCCCAAGTAACCATACCCCTTTCACCAAATGCTTTCCCTCCTATCCTTATATCCTGTCGGTCCCAGAGGAGGGGTAACCTCGAAGGGTGTGGTACAGAACATCGATCTGATCAACTTTTTCCAAGGGACCAGAATCGTAATCGCGAAAAAAAATACTGCCGTTCCTGTGGATCGAGTAGGTTTGTATGGGACGGTTGATCATTTTTCCTCTACCCTCTAGTCTAACCTCTACCTATACAGGTAAGTCTCGTTACCCCACGTGACATATAGTCGTATATATGTTAATAAATAAGGCCTGATTACACACGAGCTAGTGCTTTAATTACTTACTGACGCGTTTAATAACATATCTCATGATTTTAGGCTCGCTACACACTTGCGATTACACTCTTGACAAGGGCAATTTCTGCGTTGTAAATGATGAATACCATACTAATTCTATTTTCATAAATATTATGGTGTTTATTTTGCATATTATTTCAAAAAATTTATTTGTTAAACTTTGGTAATTAAATGACGGAGAAAAAAACACCTACGTAACAATTATTTATTTCAAAAGCATTCGGTCAGAAGACAATAAAAAGAAAAAAAAGAGGTTTATTTCAAAAACAAAAAAAAAGAAGCAGATAAAAAAAAGGAAAAAATATATTTCAAATCGCGAACATGCGTTCCTAATTCAAAGTCAAACACATACGCTCGCAATATTATAAATACGCACACATAGGCAACCCATTGAGTGGTACGCGTGAAAATTCACGCCAGCACGTTACGCGCTTTTTTTTAATTACAACCCCACGGCGCTATTGTTGCACAACCCTAGTGGGAGGGGATCTAGGTGTAGGGTTGTCAAAGAAGGTTTAGAAAGGAATAGGTACTATTTTGTGTGTCGATGTGATGACATTTTTACATGACCGCCCAAAAAAAAAGAATGTGTTGTTTTCTATGTTTCACATAAACTTACAAGTACAAGAAAAATAACAAGTCCTATTAGCACTGTTTTTTCGTTCCACAACCACTGTCAGATAGTACTGTCAGGTTAACGGATTGTTTAGTAAATTGAGTACCAACTTAAATTATCCGGATATTCATATCACATCTTTTTGAAATATTAATAGTTATCAGTCGTATGAGTCTATAAAACGACAAAAATAATGTGTCAATCTGATAAATAGGTACCTACCTACTTACAGTCCGGCCGACAAGAGAATCCGTTCTTGACACCCGTCAGTTTCATACAAAAGAGTACGTGCTATGCGAATTTGATCTTTATTTGTTACTAGAATTGTCGCACTGACACGTGTCAGGAACGCATTCTATCGACGGCCGGACTGTAATTAATACACTTCCCCGACGGTACAAAATAATTACATCACAAAAAAATGTGAGAAGAAAAGGTTTAAACACTGTGGAGGCTACTAAAGGTCTCAAGGCCAATTGCCGCAATTAAAAACGTACAAATTGTAGTCGCAATCTCATCTCAGCGACAATAAATGTCAAAAACTTGTCAAAAATAGATGAAAATTTGAGATAGTTTTGACAGATTGAGAGTGACATAAGAATGCGAACGTTTTTAAAAATACGGGAATCGCCCCTATTTTTACAGTCACATCCGTCATGTTGATTAGTTATTGTTTATCACTTTGTTTGTAGACGGATTCTAAGCTTTTGGACGTAAAAGTAATTTTAGTTACATATAGTAAACATAATTAAAACATTACGTAGGTGACAGCCCTTTTGTTTTTTGAGGTTGGGAAATAATCAAATAACTTCTCCAGCTCTGGGCAGAGCGGGAGGGCGTGTCAGACTCTTACTGACTAAAACCCACCCGTGTTCCTTCAGTTGCCTGTGCCAGGGGCCACGATATCACTCTCGGACTTTCCCGCAACCCTGGCAGGCATCGGCCCTAGCGGACCCCGTCACTAATGCTGACATCTCTTTGAGGCGCGCGTGGAACACAATGCGCCATCGACCTGGGCCTGGTCCTTATCGAACGGCGAGCGGCCCATTGGTCGCGGTTCGCAAGCCCGCGCCTATGGTGGCCGGGAATCGGCCTGCGATTCCCGACGCCCAGGGCGTCTCCTGCGGCGGCTAGGGCCTTGAGGGCGCGAATTTTGCCTCTCCCTCACGCGTTCCACCTCGTCCTTCGTTTCGTTCGTTTTTAGTTACAAATAGTAAAAATAATTAAAACATTACGTTGGTGACAGCCCTGTGTTACATTTTATCGAACTGTAGGTTCGTCAAAGAGCGTGCTGCTGTACCACGGTAATATAGAAATACACGCAGTCGTCCGTATTCATAGTCTGAACTTAGAATCGAATGACACATTACACCAGCCAGTCTATCTATTTTGTATAAAATCCCACCGTGAAAATTTTGATGATGTGAACCTGAAGTCCCACCTGACGCTAGGGATTGACACTATTGACAGCTCACTTCAAACTCACTTCACCTAAGATTTCACGATGAGTTTTTTACAGAATAGCACTAACAGTTCAAATAAATGACACGTTGCATCTGTTCAAACAAAATATCTCATTCTACCAGTCCGAATAAACGTCACAATAGAACAGTCCCAATAAATGTCATAATACCACTTACCGACTCACCATACACTTATCACGGCAATGTTACTTTGAAGCTAGAGAAGAAAAAGAGAAGTTGACGACAATGTCAGTGTCATGCGATTGTTTACCATGTACGGTGCAAGTGTTAACTGTCACTTTGACTTGCTCTGTGCATACAGCAGCAGGTCAAGCTACCACAAACTGTCAAATTTTCTCATTTGATTTTGAACTTAACCATCAACTTTTTAAGGTTTAAAATCATTTGGAAAAATTTGACAATTTCGTATAAAAAATTCTGCAAAGGGCTGCAGGGCTCCAGGGCTCCAGTACTTACCGACTATGTCAGTCAATCTAACTAAGACTCCTCGATAAAAATGAAAAATATTGATAGGATATTAAAACCATACTGGTCTGAAATCTGACAATGTTGCTTAATAGAAAAGGCTTTTATCCTACAATAGGACAAATTAATAACCCAAAAATTCCTTCAAATCGCTGACAGAAAACTGTGAACCTGATACAACGACACTTAATTTGACCACAGTCTAACTAAGTATTCAAATAGGATGTCCAGGCAGTGTGCCAAGTAATTCGTACTAGATAGACAGTAGAAGTGTGTTAACATATAAAAGCTGCGGTACAGTCAACATAATTTTATTGTTATTACACCTATATATTAGTCATAAGAAGTTAAGTGAGCGTACAATCAACCAGACTTCCATGGCAACAGTTTGGATGTTGACAGCGCCTTTATTTCGTAGCAGTAGTCGAGGTCCACTCCGACAGCTTCGCTGTAATCATGCGCAAGCGTTGCACCTCCGTCCTAATCCTAACACGCCATGCGTGCTAGAACCAACAGCATTCTGTGCGTATAAGTACAAGTAGGATCGGTGCGCAGTCCATGATTCAAAGTTATCACAATGGTGGGAATAACAAGTCACTCTCGGCTTCGTTGAGGGTGTTTCTACACCTTGAGATCACTGAAGCTCATCTGTTTATGATAAAGACGGTCATCTCCTGTGGATTCCTACAAACCCTTCATCCTTCCTAAACCGGGAGCATCGCATATCGCTACCACAAAAACGGGTGTAGAAATCCTACAGCGCCCCAAGATGACAACCCCAAAACACCACTATAAATACGGCCCCCTACGTCACCCTATAGACATCTATAGATTCGCAACAATCACAAGTGCTATGAGCTCATTTCATTACCTACGTCATTAGTTTACCATCACGACTTGTACATGACGAGGTTGGCACACATTGGCATTGATCTCTAATGTGTCAAAGTCTCTTTGGTTCGTAGCTTTTTTTATTTAGAGGTGCTAAAGTGTATTCAAGTGACAGTTTTTTTTAATGATTGATGAAAGAGGTTTTAAATTAAAAAGGTGTTTTATAGACTACTGGCTTCTGCCCGCCACGTTTTACTTGTTTGAACATAAAATATACTTAGCTCAATCCCCGGATTTAAGAGAAAACTCCGACAATGAGTATCGTAATACGTTTCTACCTTGGCATTATATTTTTTATAAAAACGTTGCCCCACACTAGGTATTTCTCCTGTATTGTGGGTGCGTTTACAAACATCATGCGCATACAGCAGCGATTTTTTTTTTAATTTTTTACTTACGATTTTTTATTGTCCACAAAGTCTAATTTTGATAATCGGTAATGGGTTTTTTTTTATAATAATAATAATTATTAGTGCAGATTAGACAGGTGATGACTTACGATGAGTTTAAGTTATGTTTTGTATCAGTCTGTCAAAGGGATGCATGTAGGTAGGTACTAATTTGGAAATTGTTGAAAAAAAAAATGTAATTTCAACAAAATGATCACAAAGGAATGTTATCAAGGGTGTAAGCTACATTTTTAATTTCAGTTATAAAATCCTTTCTGATATTATTTAAAAAACGTCGACAACATGTTCATTTCTATATATTATTTTCTTAGATTCTTAACGTCTACGTCAATCAGTGTCGATAGTCTATGCTTTTATAAATATTCTATCGCAGAAATAAACATTTTTATCAGCACTTTTGAAGTGGGAATTTGTCCTAAAAAGTATTTAAGCATTCGGCCCTCATTTAGACCCAACTTAGCACATTTCTCTCAAAATATTTTTTTTAAACACCCTCTCGATAACCCAAAAATATGTCACTATACTTTCCATATCGGAATACAAAATGACCAGCCTACCCTCTTCAGAGCGTAGCGTGAAGTATTAATTTAACTTGGCAACATTTTTCTAAGTGGGCAACACTTCAGCTGTATTGCCTCATTGAGGGAACCAAGATGGCGGACGGTGGACGACTTTACATTCGAGAAATATGCAATAATATCTACATTATTTACGGTGCTTCGAAGTTTTGGGGTTCGGATGTAAGAAAGGTACAATCATTGTTTCCAACTTGATAGTAGGTACTTTAGAAACAAACTGTAAACGGGTATCCCATAATATTAAGCCGTGATAGTAATGAATGACCTGTATGCTACAAACGAGTGCCCGTCAATATGGAGGGACCAAGGATTTTGTTAAATTACTACGTATACATCGGAGTAGGTGTTGTAATACTAAATAGGTGGGATACTCCTCGGGCCAGCCTAGCCAGTCATTCCATTTTGATGTCAAAATTGAGGGACCAAGCTCAAATTATTGCACAGGTAGCAAATAGTAGATTTACAGTAAGTATTAAACTTTTGTGCAAGTACATAGGTTTGAAATCTAAGACTTGGCCACTCCATATTGACGGGCTCACAAACTACTTATTGCACAGGTAGCAAATAGTAGATTTACAGTAAGTATTAAACTTTTGTGCAAGTACATAAGTTTGAAATCTAAGACTTGGCCACTCCATATTGACGGGCTCACAAACTACTTAATACCCAATAAGTATGATCTGCGTGCAAGTCAATATTTTCCATGAAAAGGCGATTTTTAAACATTTTTGAAAAAAATCGGTTCTTCGAACAAATCGAATGCTTTTGGTTACAAAATTAAATTGCAGCTATCACTAATTAGGAATAATCATTGGGTTCCACATTTGAAAATACCTAACACCGAAAGTAATGATTATATAAAAGAAATGAGCACATGATTACTTCTATTCTATCTATCTTCTATCTATCTCAAAAGACAAAATCTACCGCATCCACCTAAAACAAATATTCATCTCTCCTGCCTCTTCGAAAGAAAATCTTCAACTTTTTTCCCAAGAACTCTTTATATTTTTTTTAATGTCTATGTAGAGCCTTATGAAAGGTCGAGATAGGATCTTGGCGACGCATTTTGAGGACATTAGAAAAAAATATCTTGTTTAATGAAAACCTTATTCACTTTTGGAGGCAATTCGTTTATTTTGACGTTAAAAATGGCGCGAAATAAAATATACCTCGTAAAAGGTTAGGAAATTGTAATAAAAACATTAAATTATTTTTTTGTGGAGTATCAGGTCGGTTTTATTGTTTTTTAGTTGGTTTTGCGACCTTTTATTTCTTTTTTTACTGATTTGGTAGTAAAAGAGAACACTCAAGGGTTTTATGAACTCCTATCTATCAAGAACAAGTCGTAAAATGGACTGAAGGTTTGTATTAGACTGTGTTTTAATTTAGTGGCCTCTTTAGTGAAAACTGTATGAAATAACCGTGCTATAACCATGGAATTAGTTATTACTATTTGACTATTGGTACGCGGCAAATTAATGTAGTGTGTCATTCTGCAAAATAATTTATTAAGGAACTAGCAACCCGCCCCTGTTGCGCACGGTTTTTGCGACTTTACAAAACATAGAGATTTATTTATTATATTTAATTTTAATATTAATGTAAAGCTTCCGGAATAAATTATTTAAATAATGTTAAAGACTGCATCAAAATATGTTGCGTATTTTAAAAGAACAACGCGGTTCACAGGCAGTAACGAAAAGCGACTTTAATTTATTATTATGTATAGATTTGACACCCTGCGTCAATTTGCCGTGTTATAATCATTTCATACAACTGTCAAAACCCGACAGTTGTGTTTTGAATATATGGACAGTTTAAGTAGGTAGTCAATTTCCTCAACAATCAAGTTCCCTGACTGTACAACAGTCTTTGATCCCGCATATTTACAAGATGGTACTTTCCCATTCCTGTTTGATATTTCACATTATTAAAATTTCAAACCGACACCCTATTATTTAGCCCCCATGTCGTAGAGGCGTTCAACCATAGAGAAGTCTTTTGTCTATGACGCACTATTAATAACTGGCACTATTGTCTTGCCTAGTGACGTTGTGGATAATAATAGCCGTTGAAAATCAGTCGGCTGAATATTTTTATAAAATTTTATTTTTAATAAAAATTGGTGTGTATAAAAATGAAAGGTTCAATGATTTTTGACATGTTTGAAATCGCGATGAATTGATTGGCACGGATACAAAGGGTTTGTTATTAGAACGTGCAATAGAAAAGAATTCCGGTACAATGAAATATATTTTAAAATTAGAGAATCATTAGCGTGAGAATTATTTTAGGAGATATATAGGTATTCCAGAAAGCTAAAAATTCAAATCATCATTATTTGCCTGCCTCTCCCCAAATATGTCGGGTTCGGCTTCCATTCTAACCGGATGCAGCTGGATACCAGCTGTATTTTACATGGAGCGACTGCGTATCTGACCTCCTCAACCCAGTTACTGGGTAACACGATACCTCTTGACAAGTCTGGTTGTCAGACTTTCGGGATTCTGACAGCTCGTAACGACTGTCTAGGATCTAAAGATGACAGCATGGACCAATGGCTTAACGAAAGCTAAAAATGCTAAATATGGGGCGCATATCCAGACTGAGCTGCTAATGAGAAATTTCGGAAACACTCAATAATACTTTGTCCGGTCTGTGGCGGCATATATATCGCCACATGCGAACTACACATCACACTGACGTCACGCAAAATCCTGCATCGCGCAAGCAGAGTTCACCGCGCGACTAGCATATATACATCATCCCGAAAACTGCAGTTGCCCACCAGACACAACACCCGTCTGTTCGGAGGATCTTCCTTTTTACATAGAATAAGAGTTAAGTTTACACCCTGTTCCTCATCTATCTATATTGGTGACCCTGACGCGGTCACTTCCTCAAGCTTTCGAGTGGCGAGTCACACGGCCAGCCAGCACCCACGGCTTCAACGGGTATCCAGACCACCAGCATGCAGCGAATGCGCATACCTCGTCATCACCCTCAGCCTCATCAGCAACCTTCGCACAGCACACTGTACTTTCGGTCGGTCAACAAGAAGAGCTTTTAAACCCTCTCCTGACCGAAGCCAGCAGTCAGCCTCCACAGGGCGCTGTACCACAACCGAACCACTGTAGCATAAAGGCGCCTTCAAACAGGCGCGACACGCGACGCGAATCGCACGCGACACTTAGGCACCGCTCGTCGCGCGAACGTGATGCCTGTCTCGCCTGCGATTCGCGTTGCGTGTCGTGCCTGATTGAAGGACCCTTAACGCAGCGCCACCCCGACTCACTGGGATATTTTCGCAGACAGTTCCGACTCCGACTTCCGATCCCAACTGGCCCTGGCAAACATCGCAACCGTCCTCCGGTTTCCGGAGGGGAGAGATGTGGCGGCATCTACATCGCCACATGCGAACTAATCTGACGTTACACAAAATCCTGAATCAGCACATACAGGGTCAAATTAAATTAGCTAGCGAAACTCCGCAAACGTAATGAGTATATACCTAAACATGATGAAAAAAAAATGATTTCTTTGTGGGGTCATCGACCGCTGTTAGTGTAGGTATTCAATTGAAAATCAGTTTTTTTGTGTAAACTTAAACTTTTTACAGACGTGATTAGTATCGAAATCTAAACACGATAAAACATTTATTTTCGTACCACTTGCTCTAAAAAGTGACATTCTATGCCAGAAAAAGCGACCTTAACAATAGTCATTTTTAATCTGTTAAAAACAGGGAAAGAAAATTGTACTGAATTTCATTCATCCTCTAGGGGGAGAATGTGATTTAAATTTGGAATACTTACCGAAAATTTATACTGAACTACATCTGTGTTTACACCATTGAGTTTGTATAAAAAGCATTATACATCTTTAGAAAAAGGAATACGCATTTATTATGCAGTTATGATTATCATAAATCTGTCAACACGACGGGTGTTGATCGGTTAAATAAAATTACGAAAACCGACGAGGCCGTATGAGCTTGATGCCTTTGCTTTTCCGACAAAAAAATATTAGTCTAGGAATTTGCCGCGTTTTTGTTTTCTTCAAATACATAAACGTTAAGTTTATTTTAATTTATGTTTATAAATAAGTTAATGTTCTAAAAATACGTTTAATTGTCATTATTTTTAATAAATGCTTATCTCATATTATTATTGTGTTAATTTTTTCGCAAATGGTACGAAAAGTAGAGTATTTTCCTCGGTGATAAAGCTGTCTTAGTCTTGGGTGAACTTAAATCCCTCGCTACACTCAGGACTCGTTTTTAACACCCTCGCTACGCTCGGGAGTAAACCTCGAGTCCTTCATTACGCTCGCGATTTAAATCGTCACCCGCGACAGAAGACACTGCTTTATCCCCTTGGTTAATAATCTACTATTTCTCAATTTATACTTCAAGTGACAACATTACCAGTGGTAGCTGACCCCAAAACAAAAAACATGAAATCTTTTTAATTTTATCGTGTTAAGATATCGGTACTCATCACATCTGCAGAGTTTCGCTAGTTAATTTAACTTGACCCTGTATACAGCGTCCCGGCATCAACCGCTAGACAGTTGCCCACCAGATACGACACCCGTCTGGTCGGAGGATCCACCTTTTTCTATGGAGAATGAGTGAACTTTGATCAAACCCAGAACCCTATGCTCTGCAGCTCCCACGCGCATGCAACTTCTAGACCAAATCGGTACATCAGTCTGCCTAGATTTTTCCCAACTATGTTGAGGTCAGCTTCCAGTCTAACCAGATGCAATTGGACATCAGTATTTTACATGGTGCGACTGCCTATCTGACCTCTACAACCCAGTTACGGGATAACACGATACACTTTGGTAATACTGGTTGTCAGAATCTGTCAAAGATTTACGATTGACAGCCGGGCCCAACGGCTCAACGTGCACGCGTGAGGCACGGAAGGGTCTCGATATGTATAGGATGGTCACCCATCCAAGAACCGACCACGGCAAGCGTAGCTTAACCTTCGATCGACCGGTGCGGTTGTTATCATTTAGCCACGAGCACTAGACTAGGCAATTAGAGAAAAAACTTTTCTCTAAAAACAGCATCCATTAAATCCTCCTTTCCCATATTTAACTTCCAATCACTGACCTCTATTAATAGAGGTCAGTGCTTCCAATACTTAATTAATGGAGTTCCATTTTCAAAGTTGGCACTACGTGGTAGATTCGGTGCCTCTCAGAGGCATATTAAAAAAAATAACACGATTTTTCTGCGCGCCATTTAGGTCGGCCATATTGACGGTTAATATATCGACACTTGATTCGCGATTTGTGTTTGGTACAGGTTAGAAGGGACTATTACGTGCTTCGTAGACTCGTTTGATAGGCTCTCCCATAACAGTTTCACAGCTGGCACAAGGTTCCAAAAAGCATGTATACTTTATTTTTGTAGGGTTCAGGGCAAGCGTGTTGGGATTCGACCGTTGCACTATGTTTTCAAGATCTGTATTAAGATCGTTTAATGCTTGTTCATAGTCTTCCGACTTAAATGATAAAGAGGGTTATTTGTAATAAATACGTTGGCAATCCATTACGGGGAAGAATGGGAAGTAATTTACAACCAAATGACCCCTTATGCAAATGTCAGCCATTTTCCAGTAATTTGACATTTTATATTCTTTTGAAGATATCTGGTATCTTCTCGTTGGATAGCTGAGTTGTACATATTTTTGGAATGTTCTGTCGATAAAGTATATCCCTGTTTTTTTTTCAGAAATAACCATTTCAGTCAAATAACCTGCTCAAAATTATGAATTATGTGCTCTTATTTAAAAAAAATATTAAAGATAATTGTCATTTTATGGCTGATTCTTACGTATTGAAATAGAAGCAGATAAATAATAAATATTAAAAAATCATGCATTGTTTTTTTTTACATTTTCAAAGTTGTATAAGTACCTTAGAGCATTATATACCGCCAAAAAAAAAGTCTAATTACTCGGAAATGGTTGACATTTGTATAGGGGTCATAAGGGGTAATTTGGCTGCAGATGACCTCTCCTACATCCCTTTAATGGATTGCCGACATATCACCATTAACCCTGTTTATACTTGTGTATCATCGGAATAAATTTATGGGATTTTGCATTTATTTATATTTTTAATTATATCGGCACAGTACAAAATAAACAATATTGGCCCAAGTGTTGAGCCCTGTGAAACCCTGTATCCTGTTGAGCGATGTCCAGAGACAGCTGTTGAGCCGTCTGGTCCGCCCGATGTATTTCAATAAAATGCGTACGATCGCCAAGATAGCTATCAAACCATATTATTGTGTCCTTGTCAAACCCATAAAAGGCATCTTTGACAATAATAGAGGAACGTTGATACGGTCAAACACGCGTGAAAAATCAAGCAACACCAAAAGAGTGCAAAACCCATTATTCTGAGCCGACAAGATATTGTCTGTCACATCTAACAAAGCCGTGGCTGTACTACGGCCTTTCCTAAAGCCCGATTGGACATCTGGGAGGACTTTATTAGTATCTAAAAATTCAACCAATTACGCACAAACTACTTTTTCTAAGACTTTAGAAAGTACCAGCAGTACCTATACTAATGGATCTAAGATCCTTTATATCCAATGAATTAAGAGTCTTCGGCAATGGGTGCACTTTGGCAATTTTCTATAACCCAGGGAAATATGAGGATGTAACAGATGTATTTACTAAAGCAGTTACGGCGGCGTCCAAAGCCACAGGTAGTGTCAGTAATATCTTATTTATTGTAAGGCCATCGCAACCTTCATCATTCGATTTAATAGTACTCAGTATGTTCACGATTTTTTTGCGTGTTGTAGGTATCAAACTAAACGTGGAACTACTATTTCACGCGGATTGAAAATTTGCAAGCAATGAATTACTGACCGTATTCCCGTATACCCGGCACATTCAGAAAATGGTCACAAATGTTGTCGGGGTCGTTAAAGTGCAGGGGAAATTTCTTGTGTCTATTTGGGAGTAGGGTTGACTTTAGGTTTTTCTAGAGCGCTCTGGAGTTATTTAATTGAATGTTGCTGCGACAAAAGCGTCGTGACTTATGTTTATAGTACGCTGGCTTTTCGTAAAATAGAGACCTAGAAACAAGTGATTTCAATTCTATGTAATAATAATAACTTTTTTGAGTCCAATTTTTGTTTTTTAAATTGCTTACTCCTTATCACTTACACCACACTTTTTAGCGCTTCCACTTTTGTAGGTTCCCACAAATTAATTACCGCTCGGTACCAGTGACGTGAACAAAATGGCCGACATGACCGCGTAATAAAAATACAACGTATATTACAACTGATACATTTTCATTTATTTCTATATATTTTGAGGGACAATGTTAGATTTAGACTGTATTTCGTTTAACAATGTCTCTATCTCAAGTTAAATCAGACATCACCCACGACTCTCTGCCACTCAATCTGTCTATCTAGCCTTTTCAATACTCAATCATTAATTGCATTCCACAATGACAATGTAGGTATATGCTTAGGTGGTAAGTAAATATTTGTTGTAACAATCGTGGACCCTGTCGGGCACAGTAAAAGAAAAATTTGAAGTAAGGGGACAACAACAATGTTGTGGTTTCCAGTCTAAACGAATTTAATGCACCAGTACCAGTTGAGTACCAGTTTTTTACATGAAGCGAGTACCTATTTGACCTCCACAACCCAGTTACTAGGTATGCGACACCCTTGGTAAGACTGGTTGTCAGATTTCTGGTACCTTCAGCTTACCCGTATAGGCGTTCAGATTTTTGAATAACAGCCGGGACCAACGGCTTCTCGTGCTTTTAGAGTCACCGAAAGGTCTCGATATGTAATGGATGGTCACTCACTTACGAACCAACCGCGACAAGCGTACCTTAACCTAAAAGTCAAAACGTCTGTAAGTAAAAATCTTCTCTAATTGATTGGCATTTTTGGGGTTATGTGCTGACGCCACTCGTTTTCGCACACACATACACAGCGTGTTTGTACACTTGGTTACCACAAGCAAAGCGCGCATCGCTTCGTGAGATAAAAATACTGTACTTACGGCGATCTTTTTGCTTCGTCTGACAATACACACGTTGCGAGTACACCTACTAGAACGCATTCGCTTCTATCAATTAACTCAGCCTATCGCAGTCTACTGCTGGACATAGGCTTCTCCCACAACACCGTGTCCTCCGCCTTCCGCATCCAGTCTATCCCAGCCACCTTCATAAGGTCGTCGGTCCATTTACCTGAAGGGCGTCCTACACTACGCTGATACGCGTTCTCCACTACAGGAGTCGTCTGCTCCACTAGTCATCGGTCCTTCGACATTCATTTCCATAAAAAGCGTAAATAGTAAACCATTGTGAATTTTGGACATCGACTGGTCGGTCACAATCGTATGTATAGCTCATTGCACCGTTCACTTTATTTCCCGCATTTACTCTCTACGTCATTTTAGAAAACATATAACTGTGTCCGTTAATTCCAGTACCCATTAGAACCAAAATCGTAGAGGACCTAGCCACAGATTAGAAATCATACTTAGAAAATAATGACCATAGAATTTTTAGAGAAGCACTTACTATACAAAATAGGAGGGGACATGACGTGGTGTTGCCAGACCTCGCCTAAATGTTGGTTATTTTAATGTGACTTAGGTATATAATTTACAGGGTATTTGGTTTTGAAAAAATAGTTTTGATATGCATTTTGTCCACGGTGACGTATGTATTTAGTTAAGAATTATAATTTTTACTTGCATGCAACATTATTCTTTTACCGCCTACGTATTGCCAATATTTTGAATGAAAATTACAGTTCAAAAATGTGACTTGGGCCCGCTGACACGACCGTGTTTGCAAGGAATTTGTTTGAAAATGGCTTACAATTTTCTCTCCTTTTAACCTTACCTACAGACCTATCAAAATTGAAAAAAGGTTATATTTTTGGATATGGAGGTGTATTTTTGAATTGTACATAAGTGCTTCTATGCGAATTATAATAGGTCTTTACAACGGAAGTTTCCATTTTACAATACTGGCCATTTGAAACGTAAATTATGTATGGCGGGCAATCAATTCTAGTTTCAAACAAATATTTAAAAAATATGGAATTCTGTTTTCAAATTCAGTCATTCGTTTATTGATTAGTGTTTTGTTTTCACTACATTTGTATCTTTTTCATCAAGGACACGATAAAATTCGAGTAGGTACTTATGAAATACGAGATATGTCGCGGTAGCAATGCCGCACAAACGAATCGCAACATTAATTACGTGCACGGAGTGAACTCTACATACGAACGCACGACTCGTTATTGGTTTGAATGCTTCCGACATCGAAATTTTGATCTAAAAAATTAACCCCGTGGTCACCCGAAAACTAAAGCCAACAACGACGAATTAAAGGCGATAGTGGAAGCTGACGATACTCAATCTAAGGCTAAGTTATCAGCAGCTTTCAACGTTAGCATCAAAACTATATTGGTTCATTTGCGCCAAAATGGCAAGGTTAAAAAATCTAGATAAGTGGGTGCCGCACGTTCTGAACGAACACCAGCGCGACGAACGCGTTGAACCGCATTGTCCCTTACGATGAAAAATGGATTCTTTTTGATAATCGTAAGCGGTCATCATATTGGTTAGACCCTGGTTCAGCGCGTAGGCAATGCCCTAAACGAAAACTTACCCCTAAAAAGGTCATGGTCACGGTTTGGTGGTCTAGTGCCGGTATAATTCATCACAGTTTCTTACCAAATGGCACCAGCATTACTGCGGTTGTGTACTGTGAGGAACTGGACACACTGATGGAGAAGCTCGCCAGTCTCCGGCCAGCCTTGGTTAATCGTTCGTCCTCGCTGATCCTACACGACATCGCTCGACCTCATACGGCACATCAGACGGTCTCTAAGCTTCAAGAGCTAGGGTTGGAAGTTTTGCGTCATCCACCGTACTCACCAGACCTTGCGCCGACAGACTTCAACTTTTTCCAAAATTTTGACAACTTCTTGGCAGGGAAAAAAATTTATACCCGAGAGTCAGTACAAAATGCCTTTGAAGAGTTTGTTGGCTCCCGTACACCTTACTTCTTCAAGAAACGCATTCAAGAATTACCACTGCTCTGGCAGAGATTGAAAGGAAACGGCAATTTCGTAGGTAAATATAATTTAGAACATTCTCAATTCGGATCTTGAATTCGGATTCGGATCGGACGTAGTGCGAAACCGCTCTTAGTATTTAAAACCATGAAAAAAAAAACAATATTTGAAATAAAACTTCTAATTTGATGTTTTTTTTTGTAATCTGACAACCCGCAAGGCCCTTAACATCTGACCCCTGGTCTAGGCAAGCAGCTGGACTACCAAAGCATGCGACCCTCCTTTCGTGCCTTCAATTAATAATAAGTCTATATTGCACGATTGTTTGTCGTCCAGCATCAAAGATTATAGGGGTAGAAGAGACGGAACTATTTACAAACTTAAAACTCAAATATTTATTGTAGTTATGAGTTAAGTACTAATATTTTATACGGTTTTGAGCGTGCTACTACCGACCATGATACAATCATTTTGGTTGTGGGCTCTCGTACTGATAACTAGCCCAAAATAAGTAGGTAGTGTCATTGTCAACCCCAATCTTGATTGAGAATTTGATAGCTTAATTTCGATGGAATGACCTCATATTAGCGTGCCAATAACTCTAAAAACCTTACCTTGGAAACGGTTGACATGTTTTTTATTGGTATGACTATTCATGTATGTTTAATCGTGGTTATTTCATGTTCAATTAGACCAAAAAGGGTCGACAGTCACATAAAAAAATTAAATGACGTTTTTTTTACCAATAGAGTTCATGTAACTCTATCAAAGTCCATTGACTTCCTATCTCAATGATCAAAGTCACGCCACCATTTTCCATTATTAAAAATCAATCCGAATTCAATATTTTATTCTATGCCGCGCTATTAAATGTGACCCAAGTAGTGGCCAGTGCGTGCTATAGAAAAAAATAAATTGTCCATTGTCTATGGACTAAATGGGGTTGCGTTCGACCGTGTTCACATTTAAACTGTTTTGCAGTTTGAAAAAATGTTCTGCTCGTGATTTCAATAAAAATATTGTGTATTTGTTTTGTTTTGAGTTCGTGGTTTTTTATTTAATTCCTGTTTTTGTTTGAGGCTTGACCAGTGAGTGTTTGTGACCATATGTTTTCTATAAGTAGGTACCGAAGTACCTACCTATTTGTTACGGGGAAATAACCTTGTTCAATAGGCCTGTGTCGTAAATTTCAAAAATGGCTTATTTCGTTAGTTTAGTACCTGTATTACCCCAAAAAAATAATATTTCATGATAAAAATTATATTTAAAACACATATTTTAAGTTTTAAGAAAATATTTTTAATCTGGCGTAAAAACACAAGAAAGTGTCATGGCGTCGTGAATGACGTCACATAGTGTCAAACGATTGTGTTCACTTACGGCAAAAGTTTGTTTTGTTGAAATAAAAATGGAAATCTCGTATTTTAAAAACTGTATAGTGCCCCAGTGTATAAATACAAGTATAAAAACTCCGAATAAATTATTCATACGTGTTCCGGTCAACGAAAAAATTCGAAGAAAGTGGTTAAAACTGGCAAGGAGGGATGATGCTCATTCTTTATCAACAACATCGAGAATGTATTTTTGTGAAGATCATTTCGATGTAAGTATTATTTAAAAATGTAGTGACTACATATTCAACTTGTAAATCTAAAGAAAAACCAAAGCTTTATTTGTTTTAAAATAATGCAACATTTGGTTTGAGGTTAGGATGCCTCAAATTTGTATTAGGTTAAAACACAGCCTTTATATTTTTCCAGTTGCCAAACGAGATGCTGAATTATACCGAGTACCATATAATGGGAAAGGTAGCTTATGTGCGAATGAAACCAGGTTGTTTACCAAGTAAATTTGATTGTCAAGAAGACAGAAGAAAACAAACCCGCACTCGGCCATACATGATAAAAAAACAGACAATGGCTACAGTAGCAGAGTGTCTTGAAGAAAATTGTACACCTAGTACTTCCAATGAACTACAACAAGAAAGTTGTACACCAAGTACGTCCATTGAACTGCAAGAAAATTTTACACCAAGTACTTCCCTAGAACAACAACCTCAAAAAAGTTCAGCAGGTATGTAATAAACTAAAAATATTATATCACATAACACACACTATTTTAACATTTTATGAGTATGTTCAAATTTAATAAAAAAAGCCCCAGTCTTGGATATGACATTCTTTACTCTTTACCAATCAATCGATATTTGATTCTTATCTTATATCTTGTAATTTTTGCAGGTATTGAAACCATTGGAGAAAATACACCAAAAGTATTTAAGCCGACAGCAGATAAATCCATTCAAGTTATCATTACACATAAATATAGAAGTAAAGCGACCCAGACCAATGTGAAAACAAGAGATCAAAAAATATCACCTTTGAAGCTGTCAATGACATCCAGTTCTACATCCCCGTTTAAAGTTACAACCTGTAAAAAATCAAGACCTTCTTCATCTACCCTAAAGAAAATTACTAGAAATATACTGATTCCAGAAGAACAGTGTGACAGTGATATTTCTCTATACACACCGTCTGTGCCATCTGCATCTACTAACACAAGCCCATCAGTGCATTCATTACAAGTGAAATCATCTTCGGACTGTAGTGATTTTATTGCAGAAGACAGGAAAATAGAAACAGCCGAGACCTTATTGAGAACAATAAGTAAGATAGAAAAAAAGCCCCGTTCATATATTGGTGTGCCAAAAAATTGTTATTTCCTAATTGATATAATTAAAGACAAATTAGACATTCCCAAACATCATGTTTTGTTATGTTTAAATAAAATAAGAATAGATTGTACATTTAATATTTTAGTAGATGATTTTGGAACTAATGCGTCTAGTTTAAGTAAGGTATTTACAAAAAATGTGCCATTAATAGCTAGTGTTTTACGTCCCTTTATTGTGCCATTAGATAAAGATCTTATAAAAATTAATCTACCAATGGCATTCAGGCATAAATATCACAACGTAAGTTGCATTATAGACTGCCTTGAGATAGAGATACAAAAGCCATCTAAGGCCGTAAACCAAGCAATGACTTGGTCAGAATATAAGAAGGCCAACACTATAAAATATTTAATTTCATGTACTCCAAATGGGCTAGTTAATTATGTTTCACCCGGATTTAGTGGCAGAACAACTGACACGTGTGTGGTAGAATCATGTGATTTTATAAAATCTTTAAATAGTGGCATGTGTATCATGGCTGATAGGGGCTTTAAGCATATAGAACAATACCTTAAGAAATCAGGTATAACACTAGTAAGGCCTCCTAGTGTAGAAAAAGGAGCTCAAATGAGTAAAAGCGAGGCCAAAGAAACTAAACAAATTGCTAGTTTGCGCATACATGTAGAAAGAGTGATTCGGCGCCTTCGAGAATTTCACATGTTAAGACCACATGCCTGCCTTAATTTTAATTTTGTTAAGATACTGGATGATATAATTATTATTGCATGTGCATTGATAAATCTGCAAGATTCTTTAATAAAATAAAACTAAAACTTTCATGATTGTTTTTTTTATTATACACGTACATGAGCCAGCATTATTTATTAACTACCAGCAATATTTATTAACTACACTTCTATATAAGTACACATATTTACTCTACACTCTTATATAATAAAGGGTATATTTGATTTTTCCAGAAAACTATTAACTTATTATTAATTAAATTTTCAATATATTCCAAGTTAAATGGTATATTTATCAAAGTCACTTTTTTATTATTACCATAGTCTGGGTCTGCTACACAAAAAACACATGTCTTTTTCTGTGTTAAGTACATTTGTAGTTGCATTTGAGCAAAATACTTTTCTGTAGGTTCTCCATTTTTTACATAATTTATGTAAGTTTTGCTACTGCTGGGACATTTAATTTCAATAATACCATCTTGGAATATACCATCTGGAGATCCTGCGATTATAGGACATTTCTCACTTAACATAAGTCCACATTTATTTATCTTTTTTTTTAGTTTAATTTCCACTGTTTTCCTGACTTCATCTTCTAGGACTCTGCCTCGACTCATTGCTACCGTGTCGGGTATTTTTCCTCCCAAAATAAGTGATACAAGTGTGCCATCTGCTGTCTTACAACGACTTACTTCATATGCTCTAGAAGCAGTTATGCGGCCATATCTCAATTCATACCATAAATTACACTTGTGCTGTTCTCTTGTTTCTTCCTCAACATTATTTATTAAAGATTCAGTTAGACATATGTCTTTTAAAAAATCATCAACGCCTTTGTGTTTGTATTTGCGTATAAGATGATGCATCGAGATGGCATGTGTGTCACTTAAAATGAAATCATTTTGGTGCTTTAAAAATTCACAATCTTGAATTTTCCTCTTCCTTGCTTCGTCCAAAAACTCTGTTAGCACTGATATGTTTGCTGGTAATAATGAATTACCATTTGATAGCTCTTTTGCTGTCATAGATTTTAAGCTGGAACCAACTCTTGATAATTTGGATTTTTTCCAGTAGCATTCTACTGCGGTACAAGAAGGTTCTTCACTACGGCGATGAATCCACATCAGGCAGGCTATTGCATGTTTGCAGCCACCCTTTGATGCCACGCAGTCATGGCATTGAATGGAGATGATAATGTCCTCTTCTTCATCCACTACAAGTGTGCATCCATACAATTTTGCGTGTACTTTGTGTTCAGGACAAATCTTGCACTTGACAGTGCATAATTTATCGTCATGCTTTACCTGCACGTAGCTTATAGCGTCGTCACCGTACGAAGCTCTTGAAGACCTGAAATATAATTTGATATTAGCTTTTTCTTAATATTTTTTATTTGTTACCCTGGGTGCAAAGAAAAATTTTTTTTCTTATTCTTACTTTCGAAATAAGCAATTAAAAACCTTCCCTTTCACAAAGTTGCGATAGGCCTTAAGACACTACGACATAGTACCCTGATTAAAGAAAGGGATTTGAATGACTAAAAAGAGATTAAAAAAGATTTGATTTCATGAAAAACAAATGTTTTTTAATCTCTTTTTAGTCATTCAAATCCCTTTCTTTAATCAGGGTAGTGTCTTTCCATCATCTCTATATATTTACATTGTAATTGTAACCTCAAAATCAATTAATTTGCAATTGGTATACATTCCTTCAAATATTAATTGACTACGTGCTAAAATGAAATATAAGTGAAAATGATAATAAGCAGTATTTTAGTATTGTATATACTTACATAGAAGTTTTAACATTACGAAATTCCGATGAACAAAAGTCGGTGTTCGACGCGAAAAATTGGCCTAGCATAACAGCGTCAATTTTAGGTAAATTATTGCTGTTCGCTTTGCTAAATCCAGGTTCCATGGTAGTTTATGCTAGTATTATTCGATATAGGTAAAAATAACACACTCAATTTATCGAAAAATGATATTAATAGAATAAAAACGAAGTGACTTGTGCTGTTGTATGAAAAAGTTAACCAAGCGTCAAAACAATAATGGCGGCATACCACTATGTGACGTAATACGTTCTGATTGGCGTTCACAGCGGAGTAGCCAGGGGGGGTATTTATTTGATTTTAATTTGTAAAAATAACAATAATCATTAATTTTTATGTGGAATTATTTCGGTTTTCCCTGTTTAAATATTACAATTTACGTCTAGAAACATTCATCCATTGATTTCATTGTTAGTTGACACAAGCCTATTGCTATAGACTAGCGGGGTAATTAAGTAACACTAACAATTGCAATGTCTTTCATTTTGACAATTCTACAACATTCATTGCGTAATTTACGTCGTCGAGCAGACAATTCTTTTTAACATATGAAGCAATGGATTAGAAATTTCCTTCAAAAGAAAGTGTGTGTTACGCAATTGGGGTGCTGATTTGTTTTAATGAAAGAGCGTTGACTGCTCTTTTCATCCTAGATTTTACAGGATGGCAACTAAATCATTGTATTTTAGGCAAGTAAGAGTACTTGGCAGTTTGTAATAAAACTAGTACCTATTAGCAGTCCTCTCCATAGAAACTCCGTACTGCGCTAGGTCAGCTCAAGGTCAAATTGTTTCTACAAAGGTGCGGCTTACTGTACATGAATTTACAATACGACTATTGTAATTCAATGAGTTAAAAATGTGATAATTAATATAAAAATACATACATTAGTCAACACAACATCCAGACAAGGTCAGGAGCACCAAACTAACTCGGCAGTATAAAACAGTTTTGAATAACCCTTCAAATATCTACCACAGACACCTAAATACCCATAACAAGCAGAAAAAAAATTATAAAAAAAAAACACACATACCTTATACTTATGCCATCTTTCCATGGGGCAAGCATGCATGCGGGAGGCAGAAACTACAGAACACCACCCGCTACGATCCAAACATAATCCTTTCGCTTCGTTTATGGTCATACATCTGCGGGGTGATTGCGTAATACACTTACAAAATGGCACCTTTAATTTTGACAGTTCAACAACATTCATTGCGTTATTTAAGTTGTCGAGCAGACGAATCTTACAAATCTAAGAAGCAATGAATTAGCTATTTCCTTTAATATCTTCCCGTTTGTGATTGAAAGTGTTTTACGCAATTAAAGTGCTGGTCATACACGGCCGCCCGCCGGTTGCGACTAGGTACGTACGGCTACAGATCAAGCTATACATTTCCAGTATAAGATGATCTCGCATTGTATAGGATTTCCTTACAATGAGAGTTCAGTGTAAACTGGAAATGAATAGCTTGATGTGTAGCCGTGTGTACCTACTACGCACCTGAACTTTCTGAAGTAGGGCGTCCCCTGCCGGCGTTTCCACTCACATTTGCCTTGTAAATACCTTTCGTTAGTCGCTTTTCACTCATCCTCTCAACGTGACCGAACCATGTAAGCATAACTATTAAATTTATGTCACTACATCTTCTTTTAAACCACACCGTTGCCTTACCAGATCATTCCTAGGTCTATCATTCAGTTACACCACATACGCTTCACAAGGAAAGCTTAGACAAAAAAAAGATGAATGAAAAATAAATAAATAAACGTATTCACACAAAATGCTTACCTTTACTCACTGTACGCGGTCTTGTAGCGCTTTTACGCAATTCAGTATCACATAAGAACCTTTTTTCCCTTCAGTTTCGCTACACTGTCTATGAACTGAGAGCACTGTATCCCGCTCTTTTTCCATATTATTTTTACATGGTTTATGATGAGAGGCAGAACGTAGTTGCCTTTGCCAAGCGGCGCACAATAAGAAAAAGTTGTAGCTTTTTTCTTGTCTATTCTCAGTTTTTGTGGAGTTAGTTTTATAATTTTTTTTTGTATATCTGTGTGCTACTTACTTTTTTTTTGGTTGTGTTAATGGCTTTTGATGTTTTTTCTTCTTACGGATATGAGAAGTGGAAGATTGGTGCTAAACGTTCAATTGGAAATTGGAATGATATCAATTTTAACCGGTTGATTGCCGTAGGTAATTACAGAAACAATTAAAAAGCTATTGTGTCTGGCGTGGATCCAAGTACGAAGGGTTATTGAAAATTGGCAGACTAATTCGTTATCAGCGGTTGCTGAAGCTGCAAGATAATTAAAACAAAACAAATTGAAATATAAAGTTTATGAATTCAACAACAAAATAAAACAGAACACCGGGTAGGTATTCAAAGCCAAATAAAATTCATTTGTGGAACTTCATACGTGTGTGTGTCGATGATAATAAAACAAAAAAAAATAAAATGTTTAACTTATAATTTCAAGTTTACCTGAATATAGGCTCCATAATACAGGCGCGACACGCGACGCGAATCCCGCGCGACCGTCGGTCGTCGCGACACGCGGTGTCTTTGTGTCGCGTGTAATTTGCGTCGCGTGTCGGACCAGGCTTTTTTTTTGTGATATAAATCAATCAATATGCCTACTAGGTATTAACACGATACTCCTTGGTAAGACTAGTTGTCAGACTTTCGGGCTTCTGAATACCCGTAACGACTGTCAAATATCTATGCATGAGAGCCGGGACCGTGTTTTCTGATGCACGGAGGGGTCTCGGTATGTAATGAATTACCCATCCACAGACCGACCTCGGTAAGCATTGCTTATTATTGAAGATCGACCCATGTGGCGGTTGTTACTTATACTAATACAGTGTAAACTCTTTATAACATTATTCTTTATAACGATAAACTCTCTATAACATAGAAAAGATCACAATTTGGTTGGTTTACCTTAAAACCCACACATTGATACACTCTTTATAGCGCAGCAGCCATTCTCTATTACGAAGAAATGTGTTCATATTTAGACACAGTAAATCGTCACGGTGTTATTGTTTATGTCATCTTATCAGGTTACAAAAGATACCGACTAAACCTTTGAGGCCCCGAAACTTCTGAGGTCGTAAACAGCCGTCTTGCTTTTGTTATTGTTGCGTTTGGGGAACACGTGCTCGGTTTGCTTGAAAGGATGATCTCGAACTAAACACCTACCTATCGTATTATCAGCAAAAAACGTCAGGCAAAGTTAACTGACTATATGTATTAATTTTATCAAAAACATACATTAACTGACAAAAAAAAACAATCATTAACAAAAACATACATTAACTGACGAAAACCTACATTAACTGACTATATGTATTAATTTTATCAAAAACATACATTAAACATACATTGAAGATTATTGTTAATTTGGTTGTTTTTCTTTCTTCACTCCATATAACGGTAACTCTCTATATACGATAAAAAATGCTCGGTCCCTTGAGTTTCGTTATAATGAGTTTACATTGTAATTATAAGTTTAAAAGTCATTTTTCATGTCTCTCAAGTACGGTTAAAGATATTCATTTTCTCAAAAGAATTACAATTCACTTATAGAGAAAACATAAATAGGTTTAGAACAGATGTTATCCGCCAGCAAGCGTAGATAAAAAAAAAAAACAAAACAAGAATGTATCTTAAAACTAACATTACAATAAAACTATCACCTATCCATTATCATACATCGTTTTAGCATAATAAGTACAAAATAAATAAATCAGAAGAGGGTAGGTTAGACACAAGAAACAACATAATTTTGAGCGATGAGGGTAGGGTGCAATTTAACAGTCGTTGCGTATTTACTAAGGCCTACGACACGATGCAGAACATAAGCGATTTAAGTATTGCCAGTTAATTTAATTTGACCATTATCATCATCTGCCTAGCCTTTTCCCAACTAGGTATGTTGGGGTCGGCTTCCAGTCTAACCGGATGCAGCTGAATACCAGTATTTTACATGGAGCGACTGCCTATCTGACCTCCACAACCCAGTTACTGGGTAATACAATACCCCTTGGTAAGACTGGTTGTCAGACTTTCGGGCTTCTGACGACCCGTAACGACTGTCAAAGATCCACGAATGACAGCCGGGACCAACGGCTTAACGTGCTTTCCGAGGCACGGAGCAGTGGTGATGAAATAATTTACACAAAGTAAAGCGCCTGTCGGGGTTCGAACCTACGGCCTACAACTCGTAAGTCGCGGCCGTTACCACTGGGTCACCACTGCTCAATTTGACCATTATAAGAGACCAATAATAATATATGAATACAAAGTTATATTAATGTCCTTAAATTAATGTATAAAATGCTTTAAGCATGACATGCTGTGCGACATTGATATTCAGTCTCAAAACGGTTCTCGTTTCCACTGCATCCGCCATAGATAAAACGATCACAAGTGCCTGAAGAAGGGTTGTAGAAATATCTGAAAAAAGCATGGAATTAGTATGTACTATACAATGTGTACACACGGCTACACATCAAGCTATAAATTTCCAGTTTACACTGACCTCTCATTGTAAGGAAATCCTATACAATATAATGTGAGATCAGCTTATACTGGAAATGTATTGCTTGATCTGTAGCCGTGCGTACCACAATTAGTATAACTAATTTAATAAATAAACAATGTTTTGAACAAAATAGTAAAAATTCAGTGCATGTATTATGATTATAGCATAATGTTCTTCATGCTATACCTAAGGTTGCTGCGGCCTTTCCATTCCGCTTTCCTACAGTCGACTTGTAGAAGATGTAGGAGGTACTACCTCTACGACAAACTTTCGTTCTGCATACAGTCCTCAAAAAGCACTCGCAGATAGTTTATGATTCGGATCTATTGAAAGATAAACGAAGAAAGGGTACTGTATGCAGAACAAAATATTTCCGTTCAAGTCTGGCCTACATGTTTTTTGGTTACCTAGGGGACCTTTATAATATTATTAACAGGAGTCAAAATATTCATCGATTACATAAACCCAGTTGAAAGCAAAAACTGACTGAATACTTGTAAAGCCTTTGTTATGATTACACAGAGAAACTGCTCCACACAATTAAAAATATCCCACCCCCCTTCCGTGTATTTGCTACGAGTTTCGATATTGTATTGTATGCTCTTATGGCTCCATAATTCTAATTTCCAACGTTCAGACAGACACTTGTGCTTATTCAAATAATGACCATTTACCTAAACATTCACCACAATTCAGCTACATATTCACCACCATTTTTATTTATTTATTCAACATAAAATTTACATTGTGTCTGAATGTTTCACAATACACCAGGAAAAATAATAACAATAACCAGAATAATAACCATTACATCACAATAGATTAATTACATTCACCTACACGTTCACCACCATTCACCTACACGTTCACCACCATTCACCTACCTACACATTCACCACAATACAGCTACACATTCACCACCATTCACCTACACGTTCACCACCATTCACCTACATGTTCACCACCATTCACCTACCTACACATTCACCACAATACAGCTACACATTCACCACCATTCACCTACACGTTCACCACCATTCACCTAAACATTCACCACAATTCAGCTACACATTCACCACCATTTACCTACACGTTCACCACCATTCACCTACACATTCACCACCATCATGTGAATTTGTATAGGTCAAAACTGTTAAGTGCTGCAAAACCATTATGAAAGAAAATAAAAAAAAAAACTCATTATTATTCTGATTGGGGTGTTTGGTGGTGTGTGTTAATTCCGAGACATGTAATATAATTATAATTATAGTAAAAAAATTAATAAATTGACAGGTGTAAAAATACACAACTAACTCGAGAGAAAGGTTGACTTGTTTTTCCCATCATTACGGGGAAAAAAAATCTACCAGACCGTGCCCTTGAAACGAATTAAAGCCTTCGAACGAATGGCTGACGTATTTCCACGGAATAGGCGTGACAATAGTAGCCTATGTATCCCTAGTGCTAGAACAACTCTGATGCGCAAGGGTGTCTGCTGCATGGCACCGGTGATATATAACAAAATACCAAGTTATTGGAAGGACTATAATTTAACATTATTCAAAAAAAGACTTAGGAACTTTTTAGTAGACAAAGTTTATTATAGGTGTATGGCTCAGAGGTAGCCTGTTTGCTTACAGTTGAGTTGTTGGATATGAGTTGACAAAAACCACAGACTTCACGATAGTTTAGTTTATTCGTAAAAGTTACACGAAAGTTCCGTTGGATGCTAATCCGCGGTTATAGCGCTACGGCAGCTATTGGTCAACTGAATAATTATAATTATAAAAGTAATTATAACGAGTAGCGAAAAGTAGGTCGCGGCGTTAGCAACTTGCCTGTACGTGAACCGTACAATAGGGTTGAAGATTTTTTATTGGAAAAAGAAATTGTTTGACTATTTTATATATTGTATTTATATAACTATTAGAAATTGTGACATTAATTTTATTATTGATTTTTATTATTGATGAATCAGAATTATTTTATGTATTAAATGAATTGAATAGTTGAACATTGATAATTATTAGTGAATGATGAACTAGAATTGTATTAAGTAATGGAATAGTAAATATGTATTTTAATTGTAATCTCTATAATTTTGCATGCCTTGTAATTGGCAAAATATGGCTGTTTCTGTATTTATATTATGTACCACCATGACTTTTATCTGTATTTGCAAAATAAAATATCTTTATCTTGTCTTGAACCGTCCGGTTACGGAGATATCGGAGGTCAAAGTTACAACTTTTTTTTCACGTTTTTTTTTTTAGACGTTACTTTCGTATTTATCGTTGCATGCCTCCGTAAACATAAAGTATACAGTGATTTTTCACACCAAAATAAAATTCGTTTTCCATTCATTAATTTTGCTCAATGTTACTTAGTATCATGAGAATGTGAGATACGTCTTTTTACATCCTTTAGGTGTAATTTAGCGACTGTATTCGTCAAAAAATTTGACTGCTAGCTGAAAATAAGAAGAATACGTACCTACGAAAGACAGCACGACAAGGTCCAGTTTTATACGGTAGCAAGCATATAGGATCTGAAAAAGAAAACACCCTATATTGAAAAGGATATCGAGATACAATATCACTCTCTAATCTCTACCTGCGTCTGTGTTTCCGAACGCATAGGTACAAGCCTAATCTCTTCAAAGTGAGAGTTAACAGGCTTCTTCTGGGTAAGCTCACTCCATCGTCGACTTTGTCTCTGTCACCACTGACATATACTAGAGACAAGAGCAAACCCAGATTAAAAAAAAAAAACATTCTACTGCAGGCTTAGCACGAGCCCTTATCCTGATTTTTTTGAGTTGAACGCCGCAAGTTTCCTACAAAAGTGGTGGCCACCACACAACGGCTGCAGTGACGGCTGTCATAAAAATTATTGCAGCGGGGGGTTTGATTTTACGATTAAAAAAAAGACAAATGGCAGAGAAATTGTTCGAAGGTTATCAAAAAAAAAACTGCTGTTTCTTAGAAAAGTGCAATACCTAGACATGTGCAGCCAAAATGTATGCAACAGCAATTTTTTTTTAAAATTCTTACAAACAATTTCAACCGGCGTCAGAATTAAACAAGTGAAACCATGATATTAGGATAAGCGTCAATATCTCTGCCACCCTCCGTGGATATTTAGTACTGCTGTTGTTTTGTAAAATGTATGGAAAAAACAAAATGGCGGCGTTACTTCCGATTATGGCCACGCGCCAAAAGATCCTTGTAAGTACAGATACAGCCACATCATGATCTTTTCAAACACACATTATAATAAAATTATCCATCCTTTCTTTGGCCTTTCCCTTCTCTTAAAGTCTATTGAAACATACCTAAAGCTGCGTTGACAACTCCCACAAATAAAATTACAAGAAAACAAAACAGTTTCATTTTGAATTAACGTAGTCTTCCAAAATATGCTTAAGACGCAACAATACTTTAAATACCAAAAAACAACAATAAGTAAAATTATTTTCTTGCTATTTATATTAAAGAAAATCGTTTGAACGACAGGGACGTATTAAGGCAGCGTTATTTTAAATCATCTGCCTAGCCTTTTCCCAACTAGGTGTGTTGGGGTCGGCTTCCAGTCTAACCGGATGCAGCTGAATACCAGTATTTTACATGGAGCGACTGCCTATCTGACCTCCACAACCCAGTTACTGGGTAATACAATACCCCTTGGTAAGACTGGTTGTCAGACTTTCGGGCTTCTGACGACCCGTAACGACTGTCAAAGATCCACGAATGACAGCGTTATTTTAAATAACAATAATTATTTAATTAGTAGAAATGCGGGGAGCGGACGCCCTAGAAGGACATAAAGTGATTAAGTGACCTTATTGGCGATGTTCTTCAGAAAGGTCGGGTGCGTAGTACTCGCAACCGGCGAGCGTGTATGACGAATCAAAAGGAGTATGTAAGGATCTTAGCAGGTGGCTACTGTAGTTGCTGCCTACCCCCACAGGAAGAAGGCGTGAGTTTGTGTTATACGTAAATTCTAATATAAATACCTAAAAGGTCACTTACTATGTTAGGTAAGGTAAGTATTTCTAGGCAGCTGGCGCAATCTTCGACCGTATTATCGCTTACTATCAGGCTGGTGAGATTGTGGGCAAACCCGAACTTTACACTTTAATTCTATGAAAACTTCATGGAAATTGTTCTATAAGAGTCGCGTCGCGCCTCCATTCTCCCCTGTGAACCGTCACGCTATCATTCACTCCCTTCTCTTTCATATCATTCCGCACACAATTCATTTATATTTTCTTTGGCCTTCCCCTCCCTCTTCATCCAGCAACATTTTTATTCATCAAGGTGAGTACCTAGGTATGTACGTATAAAAAGTTTTTAGTCCGGCCCTGTTCAAAATCACTGATACTTTTACATGTTATGCGTCAGTCATCCATTATCAAGAACGGCTGTGTATACTCGTTATCAATGGAAATTATTTAAATAAATCAATAGTTCTAAAGCAGCTGTAAAAAGAAATAAATTACAAGTTGATTCAATTGTGGAAAACTAGTATTTCTTGAAACTTCAGGGCGGCGCTGTCAGTAAATGAAAATGTCAATAGTTTTTCAAATTCAGTACATTTTTTAATAAAGTCCCGTAGTCTGCCGTGTACCAAAATAAACTGGACGTTATTTTTATAATATTTAGAAGCCAAGGTTAATAAACCAAGTCACGAGGTGTGACACACGGTTGGCACAAAGTTCCTTTCGATATTTTAATTTTAATGAACAGGCACACATTAAATAGGTAAATTTACAACGTTTAAGAGTAACTAGATGAATGAAAAAAAAAGTCTACTGCGTAAAAAGTGAACTTTAAAAAAGATGGCACACCCCGTAAGTACACCCTAAGCCGTACAATTTTATGCAGTCGGAGGCATTCTTAAAAACAATAAAGACCAATAGGTCTTAAATCATCCTTATTGGCAATAGCCAATAAGGATGATTTTAAAAGACCTATTCATTGATACCCCACTTGTTGACCCTTATTCACAGTATGGCGTCTGATTGAATTTTGATTACTGCCATGTCTTTAGTAGGTCTCTAGAGCGCCACAAAGAAAAAAAAAATAGATATATAGGTAGATAGATAAACATATTACCCTCCTTGCGTCGCCGTCGCGTAGTGAGGTAAAAAGCAAAGTGACGGTCAAAATGTCTAACACTTTTCGGTCTAGCTCACATTCGAAAGTGTGTAGAGTGTCTAGTACCTATAACTTTGGGTAAGGAACTTCATTCCAAAAAATAGTTTCTTAATTAATTGAAACTCTGTCCCAGAAATTATTTTCGTGTTTTGCATTTTTTATTTGGTATTCTTTAACCTAGATTATTATTATTATTATTATTTTCGGCTAGCTAAGATAATCATGTAAGTACTACAGAGAATATCTTAGGCGCTGAGCAACATTTGGTGTAAATTCTGGAGAAATTACTAGAATCAATTAATTTGTAATTAAAAATCATTATTATTCATAGTATTTGGACGCCACTCTATATGGCAAACATGTCTGATGCTTTATTAATTTTTTATTTTATGTTATCCTGCATGCATTTTATTCTTGTATGTGTACACACATGTTTGAGCAAATATTTATATCTTATCTTATTTTACGTAGTTGTCAAACTTACTTTTTATTTCGTTTTATTATTTTCTTTTCTTTCTTTATTTTCTTTTCTTTCTTTCTTTCTTTCTTTCTTTCTTTCTTTTCTTTCTTTCTTTTCTTCCTGTTGCAATAGTATGCCTATGGGCAGTAGAAGTAAACCAATTTTCATCCACCCGCTGTTAACCTAAATGACTTAAAAATATCTACCAATGATCACATAAACAAAACATTACGCCTGTAATCTCCGAAGGATTTGGCAGAAGTGCACAGAAATGCTTAACTCTTATTCGACACTTTGCCAAACGCATAATAAAAATAAAATAAAAGTTCTAATACAAAGAAATGCAAAATGGATTCCCATCCCATCTAATGAAGCTTGATATCTTATTAAAGAAATAACAAAAAAAAAACCTAGTTGTCAATAATTATGAACACACGGTTATATTAATGTTCTAAAATCGACGTTTAAGGCTGAACATACAGGCGCGACGACTCTTGTATAACAATTTCCATGAAGTTTTCGAAGTGAAAATCATGAAGTCGCGTCGCGCCTGATTTCCTAGAAAAGCGGTGACCGCCTACATAGCGTCCGAAATTTACCGACGAATGCCGTCACTGAAACCTTGCTTATGAAAGTAAGTTGGTGTGTTTGTTAGAGAGCGGTTTTGACTCTGTAAAGTCAAACCCCGCTGCCCAAAGATTATAATCGCTAGATTTATCCTCACCGTACCATCAACAAAGTCGACGCATGATCACTTTTAAACATTTTTCGTTTGCACGAAGTGACCATGCTCAGTCCCCCGCCCACAAATTTGTATTAAATGGATGAAATAAAAATTGTTTTTTTTTATTAAAAGAAACACATGAGCTTTTTGCCTGGACAAAAAAAAAATTTGGTACTTCCTTCCTTGATTGGTTGGTCAAATTGGTTATGGCGGGGGTTGGGTCTAATCGCTGTAAAGAAATATAAGTCTTAAGATGGTCATGCGTCAACTTTGTTGATAGTACATAGTCACGCGAAAAAGTGTCCATAGTGAGAAGATTGAGCTCATCATCATCATCATCAGCCTATATTCGTCCACTGCTTGACGTTGGCCTCTCCTAGTTAACGCCACTGAACCCGATCTTCGGCTCTCCTCGTCTAGTCTCTGCCGGCCGCCTTTCGCAACTCGTCACTCCACCTGGCCGGCGGGCGTCCCACACTACTTTTGCCTATACGCGGTTTCCATTCTAAAACTCGTTTTGCTAGATGTGTGTGTTTAAAAGATGTGACCAGCTCATTGCTTACTTACGCTTGCTTAGTCTTTGGGCTATATCGATTACCTTGGTTCTCTGGCGGATCACCTCGTTTCTGATTTTATCCTTCAGAGAGACTGCAAGTATAGCTCTCTCCATAGCTCGCTGAGCGACTTTAAACTTATGGACTAGTCTAACCGTTCGGCTCCGTAAGTCATAACTCGTAGGACGCACGCGTTGAAGACTTTCGTCTTTAGGCACTGTGGCATGGACGACGAAAAGAACTCACATACCTACACACTAAATCTACATCTTTACAATGGCTTTCATTTACCTTTATTTTTGCATGCATGTTATTGTTACCGGGATAATTATACCTAATTATAAAATGTACTACGTCATGAGACCCCTATATGTATAATGTATAAACGGGATCAGTCCTGTCTCTCCTAAACACAGGCTACTCAGTAGCCTATATAGGAGTACAGCGCTTCACCCGCTTACCAGACTGTGTATTATTCTCATGTCCCAATGTATCTGTACTATAATCTGGTCCTTGTAAACAATAAATAAATTATTATTATTATAAGACTTGACGAAGTTTACCGCAATTAATGAATGAGCAATGGATTATGTATGATAGAAAGTGTTACGCAATTGGGGAACAGTTTCCTATCTAAAGGTGTGTGTTCCTTTATTAATTAAATATTACAACAAAAAAAAAAAAAACTACTTGTCAATAGAGCCCCATAGAACCATAAACAAGCGCTGAACATTTGAAATGACACTCGAAAAAGAAAAAATAAATTCGCGCGCTTTTTACCCGCTAACAAGATATTGCGTAAATGTCACCGAGGTATTAAATATGGCGACGGTGTATAATAATATTAACTAATGTTTGTATTTGATTCAGAAATCCGCTTTTTAATCGTATTTCCTCACACTTTCATTTTTAGAGTTCCGTACCCAAAGGGTGCCAACGGGACCACATTACTAAGGCTCCGCTGTCCGTCCGTCCGTCCTCCTGTCATAGGGCTGTATTTTATCAACCGTAATAGGTAGACCTTTTAAATTTTCACAGAGTGTCTATTACTATAGCCGCTATAAGAACAAATAATACATGCAACACGCATCGTGGTTTTTATTTTTTTTCAATTCTTTACCTACTAACGTAGTTTAAAAGCTCCTTTTGTTACTAACCATAATGGATCATGTTATCTGACAAATAAATAAATAAATAATAATAAAGTGAACATTAAAGGTGTACGGAAGAAAAGTGTTTTTTAAAACTAAAAAATTTAGGCAAAAAAAAATGTAGTGATAATTTTGGACGGTGGTACGGAACCCTTTGTGTGCGAATTCGACTCGCACGAGACTGCTTTTTTTCCAAATCTCGCAAGCACATAGATCTATGAACGTAGATCCGGGAACAACCATTTGTAGCCCATAAAGGATTTATACTGCCTCGTTGGTCTAGTGGCCGCAAGCGCTACTGCTGAGCCGAGGTCCTGGAGTCGATTCCCAGGTCGGGCAAAGTGTTATTGGGTTTTCTATCTGGAATTTCGCAGTAGCAGCCTGGAGTCCGAACTTGTATCTGGTTGATGGCAATATCCTCGCTCGCCGCTTATTAAATGGGACTTAAACATAACTGGCGAAAATGTGGGTGTACTAAAGAATAAAAAATGTGGGTGTACTAAAGAATAAACCTGTGGGTGTACTAAACAATAAAAACATGTGGGTGTACTAAACAATAAAAATGTGGGTGTACTAAAGAATAAAACTGTGGGTGTACTAAAGAATACAACTGTGGGTGTACTAAAGAATAAAAACATATGGGTGAACTAAAGAATAAAAAATGTGGGTGTACTAAAGAATAAACCTGTGGGTGTACTAAAGAAAAAGAGATGTGGGTGTACTAAAGGTACACTTCTGCCTCACCCTTTAGCGATTACAGGTGTGATGTAATGTTACATAAATGTTAAAAGATTATATTTTCGTTACATGTTCAAGACGGTAATAGGAAAAGAGGCAGATCTATAATTAGATCTAGGTACACACAGCAGAAGGACAAGTTACCACAAATTGTAAAATTTTCTTATTCGATTTTGAAGTTAGCATTCAACATTTTAAGGTTTAAAATCATGTGGAGAAAGACACCTTAACTTGATGTACTGGCGACTATGGACAGCAGTCAGCAGTACGAATATACGGTCACGGAAATTAAAAGAAAGAAAAAATGAAACAAAGAAAATACGTTTATTTGCGGTTTCATGACGCATGGAATGAACACATACACAAAAATGAACAAGTTGGAGGAAAATATGCGTCACATCCACGCAAAACGGCCATCGGTCAGCATAATGCTACGACCACGAGACAGAGCCCCAGCGCTGGTTTTCAGCGACAGCCGGCGCTGACGTGATGTCGTCAACCGGTGTAGCAAACGCTAAGATAAATAATGCAATCACAACAAACACACAATACCTAATTTAAGTCAATATAAATACTTCGCAGATTGTCACATTCAAAGAATGACAGCTGCGATTTAAATTTACAGACCATGAAGTTGGTAGACAATTTGCTAAGCAATCATTTTCCCCTTTTACGTAAGGATAACGTGAAAGATTATAGAACAAAGGATGAAATAATCACTATGACGACGACGGTTGATTCCCTTAAGTTCTGAGTTGAGCTACACGATTACTGACAAATGATTGCACTGACTGGAAACGTGCACTCAAATCTGTGTGGTTCATTCCTCAAAAGGCTATTTCAGACACTAATCTACATGATCCTCACATAATCTGACCAAGATGGACTGGTCTGGACTTTAAAAGAGACTTGGATCCCTGAGTTTGTTTCGCCATTTCATCTTTCAGTCAGATAGGAATGTTCAACTCCATTTAGCTTATTTTTTTATATGACGTGTAAAAGTGATCCCGATAATCTATTTACAGAATAAACTATTTCAATTCATTCATGTGATAGATATGTAAAATAGAGAATGAAGCTACCATAGACAAATTAAAACATGGCGGCAAAAAAATAAACTCAATTCTTCTCCAAGAATTCGTACGTGCATGTAGTGCGTATATACGAATGGCAACGGAAAATCACATTAATGCGACGGTGTGGTCTAATTTAACTATAAAAGTGTATGCGTTACCCAGCCCTAGTACGATCAAAGAGGTGGGTAGTGTGGAGTGGTACCTATATGTAGTAGTTATATATTATAATATAAGGCATTATTATAATGTTAGAGAGTTAGTATTAAAAGGAACGTTGCACTGAACACTCGTTTTGTTATTTGACGCCTCCGGAAACCCCCACACCTCATGGCGATCCTGCCAGGATTCGAACCTGGAATCTTCTGATCGGTAATCGATTATCGAAAACTCAACGAACAAATACAAGATGACAGATTCCCACTACCGAACATAGTTGAGATACTAGATTCATTGTCGGGAGCAGTATATTTTTCACATTTAGATTTAAGTAATTCTTACTATCAAGTTGTTTTGTCAGAAGACAGTCGAAAAGTAACTAGTTTCTGTACAAACACCGGGCAGTACCAAATGAAACGATTACCCATGGGACTGAAAATAAGTCCAAGTTCTTTTTCACGGATTATGACCATAGCGATGTCAGGACTTAATTTAGATAAATGTTTTATATATTTAGATGACCTAGTAGTATTTGGTAGATCAATAGAACTACATAACAAAAACCTCACTGACGTATTTGAAAGGCTACGTAAAGTTAACTTGAAGTTAAATCCAAAAAAATGTAATTTCCTACAGACAGAACTTTTATACTTAGGTCATGTAGTTTCAAAAGAAGGAGTCTCACCAGACCCAGAAAAAATAAAAATAATTAAAGAATATCCAGAACCAAAAAATGTAGATGAGCTAAGACGATTTGTGGCATTTTGTAATTATTACAGGAAATTTATTTATAAATTTGCAGATATAACTATTCCGTTGAATAATCTGTTACGGAAAAATGTACCATTTGTATGGACATCCGAATGTGTGCAATCATTTCAAATTCTAAAAAATGCACTAATGTCACCACCAATATTACAATACCCAGACTTCTCTAGTGAAAATAAATTTATTATACAAACAGATGCATCAAATATATCAATAGGAGCAGTCTTATGCAATAAAAACATGAGACCAGTAGCTTACACAAGTAGACCACTAAACAAAGCTGAAAAAAATTACCCAACCATACAAAAAGAGCTATTAGCAATAGTATGGGGAGTAAGATACTTTAGACCATATCTTTTTGGAAGGAAATTCACTATTATGACGGATCACAAACCATTATTATATCTATTCGGAATGAAAGATCCATCGAGTAGACTTTTAAAATTCAGATTAGCCTTAGAAGAGTATGACTTCAATATAACTTATATAAAAGGTAAAAATAACGTAGTTGCGGATGCACTATCGCGTATAACAATCACTTCAGATGAATTAAAAGAGATGAATGAAAAGAGTATGATAGTAATGACGAGAGGACAGAAATTAAGGGAACAGGAAATGAGAGAAAGAGAAGAGAATAAGGAATTGGTAATCCATAGTAAGGCCGCAGATGAAAGGTGTGATCAGCCCAGAATCGTGGAAATATTAAGGATTCCAAATGGTTCAGTTGAAATGACCTTTGTTAAGGGAAATGAAATAAAACAATTAAAGAAACATAAAGATATAATTGAAAACGAATGTTTTATATTTGCGCAAAGTAAAAAAATAATATACATAAACCATAATTTTCATTCACAATTTACGCGAGCCGAATTTGTGAAAAAATTGTGTGATTTTTGTAAATCAATAAAAGTAAACAAGATTTGCTTAATAAAAACAGACGAAAACGCGTTATTCATAAAAGAACTTCTGAATGAAGTTAACAACTCAAGTAAATACGAGGGCCCTACAATACACATTTTACGAGGTATTAAAAAAATTGAGATGCAAGACGAAAAAGAATTTATTCTAAATGACTATCACCTATTACCAACTGCGGGTCATGCAGGGGTACGTAGAATGATAAATAATATCAGGCGATCATTTTACTGGCCAGAATTAGAACAAGATGTAAGACAATTTATAAAAAAATGTGATAAATGTCAAACAATGAAATATGGTCGAAATACCATTCAGCCTATGGTTGTCACAACAACGGCGACCACAGCTTTCCAAAAAATATTCTTAGATATAGTGGGCCCATTAGATAAGGATTTAGAAAGTAATTCATATATATTAAGTATTCAGTGCGATTTAAGTAAGTTCGTAGAGGTATATCCATTACCCAATAAGGAAAGTAAAACAGTAGCCAGAGCATTAGTTAATAACTTTATATTAAGGTTCGGCATTCCAAATACAATATTAACAGACAGAGGCACCGAATTCATGTCTTCTACAATGATAGAAGTATGCAAGTTACTAAAAATAGAAAAACTCAACTCTACATCTTACCATCATCAAACTATAGGATCCCTAGAAAATTCACATAAACACCTAGGAGCATATTTACGCACTCAATGTGACAAACATCCAGAAACTTGGAGTCACTGGTTACCATACTGGTCTTTTACTTATAACAATACAGTCCACACTACTACGAAATATACACCATATGAATTAGTATTTGGTAAACCTAGTAAAATTCCATGTAGAGTCAGCACTACAGTAGAACCATTGTATAACCCAAATGATTACTGTTTAGAACTTAAGTATAGATTACAGTTAGCATGTAAGGATGCAAAAGAAAATGTAATTAAAAGCAAACAATTAAGAAAGTGTAATTTAGACAAGAAAACAAACCCAGTAACGTATAAAAAGGGTGATAAATTATTAATTAGAAATGAAAATGTAAGTAAATTAAACCAATTGTTCAAAGGTCCATATATTGTAATAGAAGATTTAGAACCAAATGTAAAGATAGATAAAAATGGAAAAATTGATGTAGTACATAAAAACAGAACAAAATTATATACACAACAATAATTGTTTTCGTACATTTTATCAAATTCCTAATTAAGTTAATGTAAGCATAAGTATTAAAAAAAAAAAATGTGTAAACAATTTTTTTTTTTTCAATAGAACCCCCCATATGTGGAGTGGTACCTATATGTAGTAGTTATATATTATAATATAAGGCATTATTATAATGTTAGAGAGTTAGTATTAAAAGGAACGTTGCACTGAACACTCGTTTTGTTATTTGACGCCTCCGGAAACCCCCACACCTCAGTAGGCTTGTGAAAGTTTCAGAGGCGGCTACAAACAAAACAAAGTGAAACTTCTTAAGGAGCTGACAACAGCTAAAGCGCGGTCACTGTCGGACTGTTTACAAGAAATCAAATGAATGGACTAAAAAAAAAAACACTATCACGATAATATTTAGCTTGAAGAACAATCTGAAAAAAAAAACAGAATGATTGCATGTATATTAGTATGGTTTTTAATCGTTTTAGAGGTATCTTCGTGACTTTTTTTTACTGTACCAAATTAGTTGTGTTATGTTTTCAACACACTATCTAACTAGCATATATTTACTAGTTTTTTTTTTACAGCTGTGGGTCATATACTTTTCGACATTATAAAACTTGCGTTTAGGTCATGTAGTCCCCTTAAAAATCAAGATTAACAGATATTTAGTGTGAGAGACGGAGAGAGTTAAATCTTTCTTCTCTCTCATGTAAAGAAATGTGCCTAAACTTTATTGTCGTCCAATTATCGAATCGCCGCCTAAGCAGTTTCACTTAAAACGTTGAAGGTACGAGTATTTTGGTTTTTTAGGAATTTAAAAGTCTTTCATTTGTTTTCGAGAATAGAAATAGTTATTTATCCAACATGTGAGGAAAGTTCGTTTTTCCTATGAGTTTTGATTTTGAGTCTTGAGCGAACGAAGGATTGAAAAATAGAATCACGAGCGCAGCGAGTGATTATAAATTTCAATCCTGAGTACGCGAAAGACTCAACAAAACGAATAGCAAATGAACTTGCTCAAATGTTGCATACAAAACTTTTCACCACTCCCAGCAAGAAAATATTCAGTCGTCATAGGTAAATAAATTAAATAGGTAGTCACAAAGCAAATAATTAAAAAATAATCAATAAAATTATTTATTTTTTAAAATATCTTTAAAACTTAACATAAAACAATCAGGCAACGTTAGTTTCTGAACGGGATCATTACTTTCCTCACTGTTCAAACAGTGAGGAAAAACCAACTTTCCTCACTGTTTTCGTAGAGGAAACACACTTCTTTCGTGCGGGAGTGGTGAAAATAATCTTGTAGCGCTAAACTTAATGTGAGACAAGACCGTAAAATGATGTTTGTTTTTGACATGACACAGTGATTCTTACAATGGGATTTTTTAAGCCGAAATTTATTCGCAAATTGACTATCAACCTAAATTGTGAGTGTTGTTTGTGATTGTTTGTGTTTCTTTGTTTGTTTGTATTTATGTAATATGTGGCCTCGGAAACGTGATTCAGATCGTCAAAGGTGCACGGACATTTGAGATAATTCAGCAAAATATCATGATGACATGTAACAAAACTATCAATTTCTCCGACGGTCGTATTAAATCGTCTATTACACGTAATTCTTTGACTGTACTTTCAACTATCGCCACTCGTATCTATTTTAGTGTATTCCAAAACATTTTGTTTTACATCTTTTCAATTGAAAATCAGCATCTTAAATAAATAAAATAAATAAATATCGTCTGACATTGCACACAGCACCATCTAGTTCCAAGTTAAGCACTTAACACTTAAGGCTTGTGTTATGGATACCAGATGGTTGATACACTACTTAAATACATTTTTTTTTGTAAATAAATACATATTATAAATATACATCCATGACTCGGGTACAAATGTCCATATTCCTCATACAAACATTTGCCCCTACCGGGATTCGAACCCAGGACCATTTGGTTTCGCTGACTACACTTAGCCACTGTAGCCACTACACCAACCGGGTTATTCTTTGAAAACGGAGGTGAAGTGCTTTCATTTCAGCTAAGTTTTCACCTGATTATTGATACTACTTACAGCTCAGTTCAAGCTCATTTCAACTAAGTTTCCACGGTGAGGTTTCTACAAAATAGATCGACTGGTCTAGTTTTTTTTTAAGTCTGGCTGCACATAGCGAGGTCTATGTCCTCTGTAGAGGCCGCGTGTGCGAGTAATAGGTGTTTAGCTGTGCGCTTGCTCGCATAATGTGAACACTCCGAGCCTCATCGTGTCCCAGTTACGGGCTAAGCTGTGGCTCAAAATGGCGCGTGATCTGATAATTTTTACCTGAGCTTAGTTTCGGGGTAAACTTTTTTTGAAGAAATATGGCGGTGCTGAAAACAACATATTTTTGAAAAAAAACAGATCGTTTTCATTAGTTTTCATTACCCAAATTATAACCTGAGAGCCATAGGGCATCACGCAACCGCGCAAGCATGCACCATCGTTGACCATAACATCGCTCACCATCAAGTGAGATAGCAGTCAAAGCAAGCCTATCTTAATTAAAAGCCAGCATAATCAGCCTATAATGTTCCTACTGCTGGGACACAAGCCTCCTCTCTGTGAAATGGAGTGGTACGTAATCCACCACGCGGGCCCATTGCCGGTTGGTGCCGTGGTGGACGTTACATGTCTTCGAATTTTTGGTTTGGTATCCCCACGATTTTCCTTCACTGCTTTGAGAGCAGTGGTGATGAAATAATTACTCAAAGTAAAGTGCCTGCTTGGCTTCGAACCTACGTCGTTGTATCCGCAAGCCGCGGTTGTTTCCCCTAAGCCACCACTTCTCCAACAAGAACAGAAGGAAAGAAGTATCATTACTTACACTTTTTTCCTTAACATAAGTACCTACTCCTGAGAGCCAGGTATGTACCCATGTCTTACAATAACCTGAAATGTCGGTTATGAATAATGCATGAGCGCCTTGCCTACGTACTTATCTTTCGCCGACGACTTGACGAGAAACTTGGATGATAAACAACGATGAGAATTACGTCATGTATTTTTTATGTTTTCAGTGATATTCAGTTTACGTCTACGTTGCGCTTGCCGCGGCCAGTCCGTGGATGGGAGACATAGCCATTTGAATGAGAGTTTTCATGAACATTCACGCCACTAATTGGCGCTACTTTGACAAGAGGTCTTCCATATTGAGAGTGAATATTTATACAAAAAAACACTCACTATTATACATATAACCTTAACCTTTTTTTTTGTCTAATCTTTGTAAGCTATTACAACTAACGGGTGATTTTTTTGCTGGTATCTTTTTGGCAACACTGTTTTTGACAGATCACGCGTGAATCGTGTCTTGTGTCATTGTCAAACTTGTTCAGTTTGGTCTATTTTAACCATGAATCGACTTACGAACGAACAACGCTTGCAAATTATTGAATTTTACTATCAAAATGCATGCTCGGTTAAGAGAGTGCATCGCGCACTTCTTCCAAGTTATGGGCAGTTTGGTCGGCCTACTGAGGCAGCTATTCGGAAGCTTGTGACTAAATTTCGAACCCAGTTTACATTATTGGACATTAAACCACGAACACGCATACGTAGAGTGAGGACCGAAGAAAATATTGCGGCTGTATCCGCCAGTGTTAGTGATGACCGTGAAATGTCGATTCGCCGCCGTTCGCAGCAATTGGGCCTCTGTTACTCCACTACGTGGAAAATTTTGCGAAAGGATTTGGGTGTAAAACCTTACAAGATACAGCTGGTGTAAGAATTGAAGCCACACGACCTCCCACAACGTCTAACATTTGGTGAATGGGCATTGGCAAAGTTGGAGGAAGATCCACTTTTTTATCGAAAAATTGTGTTCAGCGACGAAGCTCATTTCTGGTTGAATGGATGTGTCAATAAGCATAATTGCCGCATCTGGAGTGAAGACCAGCCAGAAGCATTGCAAGAGCTACCACTGCATCCCGAAAAATGTACTGTTTGGTGTGGATTATGGGACGATGGCATCATCGGGCCGTACTTTTTCAAAGACGACAATGGCCGAAACGTTACTGTGAATGGCGAGCGCTACCGTGTGATGATTGGTGATTTTTTTTTTTGCCCAAAATGAAAGAATTGGACATGCCTGACATGTGGTTTCAACAAGACGGTGCCACATGCCACACGGCACGCGAAACAATGGCCCAATTGAGAACCGCCTTCGGTGAACAGTTTATCTCACGTTTTGGGCCCGTCAATTGGCCGCCTAGATCGTGTGATCTAACGCCTTTGGACTATTTCTTGTGGGGCCATGTTAAGGCTCATGTCTACAGGGATAAACCAGCAACGATTGACGCACTGGGAGCCAATATTGAAGCATTTATTCGTGATATACCGGCTGATATGTTGGAGAGTGAGCCGAAATTGGGCCTTGCGAATGGGCCATCTAAACCGGAGCCGCGGCCAGCATTTGCATGAAATCATCTTCAAACATTAAATTATATTGATCGTTCTATCGATTCCAATAAAGATTTCATCAAATTTTTCAAATTTTTTGTGTTTTTTTTGAAAATCAAATCCTATACCTCTTAAAAAATCACCCGTTATAACTGCACTATTTATTGTATTGGGTAAGCGTGTGATGATAGTAGTATGTGTTTAAAAAAAAAAAATATACACAAAAAAATATGTGATAAAGTAGGTACTTACACAAAAAAAAATGTGTTCAAAAACACTTGGATCTCCACCTTGTACATGACACGCATACTAAGATCGGCTCACGCATATCTCTTGACATAATTCTATTCACTTACATCAAAGCCTCTGCCACATAGGGATGTCCCCTCGCAACGCACACACTATGTAGTTTTGAATTACTTTCCGCCTAGGGTTGGCACATGCCTAGAAGATAGGGGAGAGGGGTAAGCTAGTGCAAAATATTAGAAAAGTAGTCGTGGATATAATTATGTGGTAGCTGAGGGTAGTTTAATGGCTGGAGATCTGTGTTTGATGCTGTTTTATAAAACAGAATGTTTTATGTAGTTACCTATTTGTAGTAGGTACGGACAACCGCATTTGAGCTGCGAAAATCACTCTTAATGTTAGGAAATTAGGTACCTCTTACGAAATAAGAAGTAATTGTTAAGAAATAACATGCCTATAAAAGTGATGATTCTGTAAAGCTCACTCCGAACCTCACTCAAGTGATCGAACACTACGGTATTCATACAATGCGTGGATGACGCTATATAGGTACGAGAAACATTTAAACTTGGTAGGTATTTAAATTAATCTATTGATGAACAGTGATTGTCCAGTGGTATCGGCCCCGACTTATGAGTTGTACGTCATGAGTTCGAACCTAGGCAGGCACTTGACTTTGTGTATTAATTTCATCGCCACTGCTTTCAAAACGGTGAAGGAAAACATCGTGAGGAAACCGGCATGTCCTAGAACCAAAAATTCGAAAACATGTGATATTCACCAACCCGCAAGTGGCCCGCCCAGTCCCTCTCACATAGAGGAGACCTGTGACTCAGCAGTGGGAACAAAATAGGCAGATTACGCATGTTATGCATATCTATTGACGTCTATTTACAATAATACAATCAAATGTATTCAATAGTTTAGTCACTAGAGCTAGTCAAAGATCGGCAAAACCTATGGCACTAGTTTTGTCAGTGGTACTTTCATTAATTTTCGTTTTGTTGTCTCCACATTTTATGATCTCAATATAAAACTTCAAGAGGATTGGGTCTGCAGGTCTCCAGCCTCCTTATCTGAGGGGGTAATGTCTCCTGTCGATTAAGAGACAGGTCCAAAAACAATAGGTCCGTCAGTCACATAAAAAATGTTACTGCAATGCTCTCAATTCTGAAATAACAATTAACATGGGTTGTGGAGGTCAGATACGCTTTGGCTCCACGTAAAACACTGGTAGCTCACAGAATAAGCAAGCTGAAGTGGCAATGGGCCGGCCATATTAGCCGTAGAACCGATGACCGTTGGGGTTGACGTGTTTTTGAGTGGAGACCGCGAATCGGCAAACGTAAGGTAGGACGCCCTCAGGCTAGGTGGAGCGACGATCTTCGCAGGGTGGCTGGTAGCAGCTGGTTGAGAGTTGGCGAGAATCGAGCTAAATGGCGTGCAATTGGAGAGGCCTGTGTACAGTGGACTGCTGTAGGCTGATGATGATGATGATGATAACACTGGTATTCAGCTGTATCCGATTAGACTGGCAGCCGACTCAAATATAGTTGAGAAAACACTAGGCAGATGATGTCTTGACCAAAAAGACAATTGTATTTAAAAAACACTTACAGAAATCGATTGTAAGGAGGGGTATGAACGACTAAAAATCGCAACAAAAAGTCGTAAACTCGCCTGAAACTTATTACGCCGTTCGGGGAGCACTTAGCAACTTAGTTGGACTTTAGAAAAGGATAGGCATATTGATTGATGTACAGTTTTCACAATACCAATTGATTTACAATTTAAAACTTAATTAATTCTAATTTCAAAGACGTTTCTTACTGAATCATATGATTTGTGGAAAAGTAGGATGTAGATACTTAAAACAGTTAAAATATTTATAGAGAAGCCACACAAGAAACTTATTGTTTCTATTACTGGTTAAGCTAAACGACCTCAGTAATGAAGGGCGCGAAGTTACTTTGGCTTTTAAGTATTATGACGTCAGTCAGTAACAAAAAAAAAAACAACATACTTCCAAAAAAAAAACACTACAAAGTGAAAATTAACTTTAATTTCGGAAGTACCGGTGTCTTTCGATCTGAATGTTAGTTTTTTCCACCGACTTCCGAAATTAAAGTTATTTTCACTTTGTAGTGTTTCTTTTTTGGAAATCGGTCGTTTCTTTTTGTAAAAACGTTTTTTATTTATCACTTTTGAGTTATGGAGAGTAGTGGTGGCCCAGTAGTAATGGCCGCGACTTACGTGTTATACTAGGGATACTATATGTATTATACTAGTTTTGGTACCTACCAATTCGAAAACGATCGTCTTACACGTCTATGTCCGTTTGAAAGAGGTTTTTTTTATTTAAAAATAATATTTTGTTGATTTCTATGTTCTCTGACATCTCGATATTTTCTGTGAGCTCTACTACCTACTACAAAATAACTTATTGCTGGCATAGTGACCCTTTTGGCATAGACGTAGGTACATTCATCCGGACATTAGTAGTATGGAGGGTAGAGGTAAGGAGAACTATCTCTGTGTATGAAAAGTGTCCGTCAAAATGTGCTACATAAGGGTGGCGCTACAGTAGCCACCGGGTAAATTTTAAAAGCAATAATTTTAGTTTATGTTGACAAAATAATGTTGGACTACGTAAATTGTTGAGTCATGGTTGGTTGTGGTGTCTAGTCACTAAAAATATTACATTTTCTAACTCGGCATTGCGGCCGATTGGAGCCTTCTTTATACTGTCAATGTTTTTATATTTTTACTTTTTTACGTTATTGTTTTATTTTGTCTATTTTTGATAGGCTTTTTCTTTCGTGGACTTGTCAAATAAAATGCTTGACTGAATGACGGATTTTTTTGTTGAACAAACTATAAAAATTAGGAAAATCTGCTAGCAATCAGTAACAGGCATACATCAATGCGTTAATTTTCCAACTCGGCATACTTCAGTCCGTTAACAACTGCTACATTCATACCACACAATTTGCCTACGCTAGCGCCATTTTGGAGGGTTTTTGAACTATTATTTACTGTTTAAGCTGGACACTTTTTCAACTTTTTCCCCATAAAAGATAGTGCTTCTTACCTCTACCCTCCGTAATTAGTAGTAAGAATTTGACACTGACAGCGTCTTTATGTTGTAGCAGTGAAAAAGGCTTTCACTGTTCAAGCGTTACCACTCTTGATCAGTCCATCATCATCAACCTAGCCTTTTTCCCAACTGAGTTAGGGTCAGCTTCCAGTCCAACCGGATACAGCTGAATACCAATATTTTACATGGAGCGACTGCCTATCTGACCTCCACAGCCCAGTTACTAGGTAACACTTTCTTTATTTTACTTCGAAGGTCCTAGTTTATCATTTGTGGCTACAAGTTACATATAAACATAATGTAGCATTGCATATGTAAGCGGGCACGCCCTTTATGCCAGGAGGCTTTTTATTATGTATTAAGTTCTGTTTGCGTTTTTGTTTTTATTATTTATTTCTGCTTGAGTATAGTTTTAAATATTGGCGTGTGCTAGCTGACATATGGCAAATAATTTTAATATTTTTGTGTTTCGTAATGTTAATTACTTATTACTATATGTATAGAATCCAGTTCTTCTAACTGAACAGACAGCAGTGCTGCTGGGGAGTTTGTTCCGCCACTTCTTCTTCCCAGCTAAAGCACTAGGAAGTGGTGAAGGGTGGGCGTTTTGGGGGGACTGTCTTATGTGATTATGACGTTCAAAAAGTGCTGATTCTCAGCCTAATTTGAATAAATGACTTTTGATTTTGATTGATTTTTGATTTTGACACTATACTCCTAGGTTAGATTTATTTTCAGACTTTCCGGCTTCTAACTACCCGTAACGTCTGTCATAGATCTACGAATGACAGCCGGGACCAACGGGTTTACGTGCTTTACGAGGCACGGAGGGGTCTCATGGATGGTCACCCATCCACCAACCGAACGCGGTAGGCGTAGCTTAGCCTCCGATCGACCCGTGCAGCTGTTATCATTTAGCCTGAACCCCTTCACCCGCTCAGCATAGTCGTACACCAAAATATCTGCAATCGATAAGGAATTTGTCTCAAAAGCCTCTTTGTTAAATTCCTTATTAAACTACCTTCACTGCTGTATGTATTAATTACTGTCAATATTGCTACACCGGTTATTTTCTTATGTAAGTGGATGCTAACATTAAAAACAAATATTTTCAGAATTCGAACTAATTTCAATCCCGTTTATTTATATACATTTTTGAGGTATAAGCGTCACTTTTTAAATAAACCCGAGTCGGTGGAAAAAGAAGTGAACTCAAAGATATAATTCGACGTATATCCGTCAGGAGCTGATAGGGGGGCCAAAATGCAACAAATTGAAACCCCATATGTCTGGCCGAAATTCAATAGTTTTCGAGATATTTGAATTTTAAGGGTTTTTCGATATTTACCCAAAAGACATGTAACCTCAAAAAAAAAAAACTAGGTACCTACATATTGAATGGGTACCATTAAAAATGATATTGTAGCTGGCACTTCAATTAAGCTATGAACATTAATTCAGCAAAATAATTAAAATGATGAAAAAAAAAGTTGTTTTAGTTATTTGTATACATTTAATGTCATAGTAATTTTTTTAAAGAGACAAAAGTTTTTGATTCGTAAAATTGAAATATTGGTAAGATATTATTCTTAAGGGGACTACATGACCTAAACGCAAGTTTTATAATGCCTAAAAGTATTTTGATCCACTGCAGTTAACACAATCAGAAAAATATATGATATTCTTCAGGATATATGCTAGTTACATAGTGTGTTGAAAACATAATACAACTAATTTGGTACGATAGAAAAACGTCACGAGAAAACCTCAAAAGAATTCTTTTAACGATTAAAAACCATACTAATATACATGCAATCATTCTGTTTTTACTCTCAGATTGTTTGTCAAGCAACATATTAACGTGATAGTGTTTTCATTTTTTTGTCCAATCAATAGATTTTTTGTAAATAAAGAATTGCTTCCTAATTTGCAATAAATTACCAGCTTTATGTCATCATGCTTCTCTTTCTTTTCTATGCAGTCCGACAGTGACCGCGCTTTAGCTGTTGTCATCCCCTAAAATTGCTCATCGTTTATGGCTAGAAAGGTGGTGACTACCAAGATGACAACTAGCAGAGAAGTATGGCCGAGAAATACATGTTTCGTAAATAAATTGGGGTAAAGGCAGGAAATTGATGATAATGGTGATGATGATGAGTGTCAGAGCCCCAATTCTGCTATTTTTTATAAATCCGTTCCAACACGATCCCATTGTCATTTTGCTAAAAGCTCGTAATCTGCAAAATTCAAAATGGTCGATCATTGGTCCGTCAGTGGTCTCGTATATAATAGAATCGTGGTAGAATGACATTGTCGTATTGCCATTATTATAAAACTCGTTAGTAGAAATTATTTTCGAAAAACTACTACATAAATGAATTTAAAAAAATTGCAATGACAAATAAGTTAATTATGTGATAGCTATACATGGTGCTCACATATTTACAAACATTGTAAAAGTATACGATTTTCCAAATTATTTAAACAAGTGAAATGTCAGTGTGTGAGTAAAAGTAATCACAGAATGTATATCAATGTTATAAAAATAATAAATTGTACAATTAAAGTAGCACCCAGTTGGATTTTGTCTAGACCCTATTGTCTAGCTAGACTCTAGATTGTCCTATGGAGCTGGACCAGCATGTTTCCAAGCATTCTTATCTTGGATATAATTCTCTAATTGCTAATATGCTTCTTTACAAATTCAACTTTTTATAAGAGTTTTAAGAAAAAACATATCTTCTTTTTACAGCTGTTTCACCTCTGATTTTATGTCTCAGTGATCTTTATTCTCGTTGCTGTAAAATATCTATGAAACGACAACATCACGCCTGTGAAAATCTCACCGTGAAGACTTGCGTGGAGTGAGCTGTCAGTGTCATCCCACTGATGCTAGGGATTGACCAACGTTACACTTACAATCATAATCGAGATTTTAATAATATTTTTTATCCAAATTCTATTGATCATTTTATACTATTTCAAAGTTAGCATGTAGTTAAGTGGCAAAACATTATTCAGTTTGAAACACAATTGAAAATAAAAATGAAAAAAAAAATATGAAAAAATTGAAAAATATAAAACAATAAACTTAAATAACTGTGAAATAATATAAAACTATCAATAGAATTGGCATAAAAAATATTATTAAAATCTCGATTATGATTGTAAGTGGAATGCTTGGCCAATCCCTAGCATCAGTGGGATGACACTGACAGCCACACTCACTTCACCTAAGTTTTCACGGTGAGATGGTTACAGAATCGCAATGCAGCTATGTTTAAATCCCATAAAATAGGGGGCGAGCCTATTGCCATCAACCGGGCACAAATTGAGACTCCGGGCTGCAACGGAAAAAATCCTGATCGAAAAACCTAATAACACTTTGCGCGACTATAAATAACTACTTTTCTTTCTTTATATTTTGAGTCGTTTGTAAATGATAAATGGTTTTATTTCTGTAAGTAGGTTTGTACAAACACTTTTACACGTCAACCATATTTTTTTTAAACTAGATGAGGCCGGCGTTTCTTATCTGACTACTCTGAGAAGAAAGGCCGAAACAAACTCAAAGGTAACTGTCTATTTTAAAGTCCAGACATAATATTGGTCAGATCATGAGAAGGCTATGTAGATCGATGTCTGAAGTGGTCTTTTAAGGAAAGAACCACACAGATTGAGTGGACCTGTCCTTTGTTTTTCCTGTATGTTTGTAAGTTAGTACAGTTCACCGCACGTCCATGGTAACACTGTGACTTTGACAGCGCGTTCACGTGTTCAGTGCGGTTTATTTGTGTAGTGTTACGTTTCTGTAACAAAATGAAATGACATAATATTTATTTCGGTTCGTAGATCTTTTAACAATATTTAAAACCAGATGGTGTTATTTGACTTTGAAACTCATACCTACACTATTCGTAAAAAAATACTTTATATACATGCATTGAAATTGTATAGCTAGTGTTGTAAAGGATTTTTTCACGAATCGGATAGTTATTAGCCTCATAGCCAAAGTAGTTTAGTATGATGGGTAGACTCACCCCCTTTAAACTCAAACTCAAAGCATTTATTTCAAATAAACCAATTACAGGCACTTTTGAATTGTCAAGGTGTCGGTCAGTCGGAAAGATGAAGCTAGTTGCCCATTCCAAAGCGTAGTAGGTACCTATGGAGAAGAACGGGAAAGAAACTCCATGGACACTCTTATAGATCAAAATATTGTTACAATAAAGTGGTTACATCATTCATGTTGTAATTATACATGTGAGAACGATGTAGAAAGACGTGCACGTTAAAAGCGTCCGTAATAAAAAGATAAAAACAATTAGGGAATTAAAATAAGCGGTGGCAGCTAAGAAATGACCAGTGCCTACTGACGGCGTCTGTTCACGAACATGACGTATGGATCAGCACCATTCAGCTCAACCATTTTGAAGGGAACTCAATGATCCAATACACACGCCACCACTAGCGACACATTTGAGTGAGCATGACATACTCTCAGCCGCCAGGGCACATTCAAGTCAATGAAAGACGAACCCAGTAAGCTTTATAGTGGGTACATAGTGCTCACACATGTGCTATGCAATTATACAATACTAAGAGATTGAATTTATACAATGCAAAGATAGATTGTACAATCTTCATCAGCTCCAACATTATTTTCGAATGCTAATTAATTAGTTTACGCGCCCTTGTGGAGCAGGACCAGCCCTAAGCCAAGCATTTTTGTCAGCGATATAATCCCCCAACTTATAATATGCTTGGCTGTATAGTGTGCGTTTTATACAAGAATGCAGGTGCCTTGAAGGATGCAGGTGACTAAATAACTACCCTGAATATGTAGTAGGTCCGGTTAACCGCACGTCAGTTGTTATAGTTTGACATTAACAGCGCATTTATTTCGTAGAAGTAAAGGTCGTTTTCTTAGTTAAAGCGTTTCTCCTGTAGGCAGTTGTATAAGTTTTTTTTTCGACCTTAACTTAGCCAAGTCCTATACGATAATCAAATTAATCATACACAGATTTAAAAAAGACATGAAGAATTTCTCGACACTTCGATCCCCCTCTTAAAACAAAAAGAGATTTCTTACTCTGAAAATAATAAACTCATTTATTATATGGAATATCGTTACCATTTTCACTTGACCCCTTCCCCCCTGTGCGTACCCAGTGGTGTTCTACCGCGGGGGGTTTTTGAGGGGTGATGAGGGGTCTTTGTGAGCTGGGTGTTACGGAACGCGTGACACAACCGTACAATGCCTATTATGCATTGACAAAGAGCCTGCAACCCTCTTTCACACCTCTTTCGCTTTTCAATCCGATGAGGTATGTGCGTACATGGAATTACTAATGGATTGATTTTGCATTTCTTCTTCTTAAAAGGATCACCATCATCAGCCTATAATGTTCCCACTGTTGGGGCACAGGCCTCCTCTCTGTGAGACGGAGTGGGCCGTACCTAATCCACCACGCGGGCCCAGTGCGGGTTGGTAGATGTCACATGTCTTCGAATTTTTGGTTCTAGGACGTGCCGGTTTCCTTGCAATGTTTTCCTTCACCGTTTTGAGAGCAGTGGTGATGAAATAATTTACACAAAGTAAAGCGCCTGTCTGGGTTCGAACCAACAACCTACAACTCGTAAGTCGCGACCGTTACCACTGAGCCACCACTGCTCCTACTGCTTAAAACTGCTATAAGGATAACGCACAGCAATCTAGAAGAAGTAAAAAAAAAAGAAAAGCTATAAATATTTAGGGTCCCACAGGAAGACCAGCATTGAGCAGTGGTGGCCCAGTGGTATCGGCACCGACTTACGAGTTGTAGGTCGTGGGTTCGAACCCAGACAGGCGCTTTACTTTGTGTAAATAATTTCGTTACCGCTGCTATCAAAACGGTGAAGGAAAACATCGCAAGGAAAAGACATGTGACATCAACCAACCCGCACTGGGCCCGCGTGGTGGATTATGGCCCACTCCCTCTCACAGAGAGGAGGCCTGTGTCCCAGCAGTGGGAACAATAATAGGCAGATTACGCTTATGTTAGTAAGTATTTTTAATTCTAGGGCTATCAAACATTTAATTTGAGACCTATAATACTATGTTTTGGTAAAAAGAACCTAGCTATATTAATTAAACTAGATTCTGTTTTCGATTTATTTCAATATTACATCTTGTGTCTTAAGCTTTTTCCTATACAATTTATTCAACGGAAATATTTAACTGAACCTCTCTAAAAACTTTTTGCGCTTCTAATGATGCGGACTTTTTTTAATAATTGCCCTCTTTTAACTTTCTCACCTTTGCTCACAGTTGGTCGCAGTAACTAAGCTGGAGTATCCCGACCAAACGGTTTAGGGTAGGTTAGTACCGTGACCAACTGTGGTCCATCCAAGTCGTTGTAGTCACTTGGCTGTATAATTTTTGTAGGACCCCAAATATATGATTTATTTGTGGTTCACAAAAAGAGGCGCGATTATTTGATTAGAGTGTTCAATAATATTTTTAGAAGAGCAAAAGCTTTATTAGAGATTTGATTAAATACATGCCTTAATTAAATACCAACTCCAGATAATTCGTAGCTCTCACAATCATTCACACCTCTAGATATGGTGACAAGCGCGCCACTCGAGAACTGTGGGACGCCATAATTTGTATAATGAACATAGCTTTTACCATAGTACACACCCCAGAGGCCTCTTACACTACTAGCTCAATGGTTGATGCGTTGCACATAAAAGAATCGAAGTAGGTATATGCATTTGTACTGTAGGGGTTACCTATGACGGAAAAAAAATTCTATGCTCGTCTGTCTTCTATTATCTGAGGCCCCAGCTCGAACACGGGATGGAAACATAGCGTAGATTCGAACAATTACTGAATCGAAATTACAACTATCCTATACTGTTGCACTTGGTATACTAAATTAAATGACTAACTAGGTAACTAACTATACAAATTAATCCAAAAAGAAAAGGACGCTTAGGCGTCGAAGTACTCGTTCTCGTCGCTATCTTTCGGAAACGTGCCCAGAAGACTGGCAGCATTGCCCCGTTAGATGGCAATGCGAATTCTTTGGCCAAAGAACGAGCCAGCCACGTGAATTGTCGACCAGTCGGCGCGAAATTTCCTTAAAAAGGAGACTCGCACTCGGGCCTTATAGCCCGAGCGTTTCGTCCCCATAAACGACTCAAAACTATAGTTAGTCATAAGGTTACAGTATTTTCGCTGTTTAAGGATGTCATCAGCCGTAACAGCGGCGCCAGCACAGCTCACCGTGCTTGGAACATGAGATGGCGGACTGGTGTCGACACTGGTTGTGTCCCACACCAGAGGCCTACCCACCCTCCAAGGCAACAATGTCATACTCTAGGTCTAGGTCTGGCTGTTTGTGTATGTGAATATAAATGTTTGTAAACGCACCCACAATACAGGAGAAATTACTCGTGTGGGGCAGCGTTTAAAAAAAAATTAATGAATGTTTGAATGATACCATCTTATAGCATTTTGGTAAAAAAAATTACGACAAGCACAATTAGCACACACAAGACACTTCACTTTTATTTAAACTCAAACGTCAGCAGCTGGTTACTGACAATGTAAATAGTGCCCTCGCAAAAGTAGTTAACTGGTTTAATGTTAATAACCTTCTTCTTAACGAGAAAAAAACGAAATGTATTAAGTTTACGATACCTCATGTTAGACAAGTAGAAACAAGTATTCTCATAAAGGGTGAAGAGTTGAAACCCGAAAATACCACAGTATTCTTAGGCATAACTTTGGATGCCAAGCTTCAATGGGGCCCCCATATAGATAAATTGTCAAAGAAGCTTAGCTCTGCAGCATACGCCGTTAGGAAAATTCATGGTTTAACTGATTTAGAGACAGCCCGTTTAGTATACTTTAGTTATTTTCATAGTGTAATGTCGTACGGTATTCTGTTGTGAGCAAATGCCGCCGATATTCAGACGATTTTTGTTTTACAAAAAAGGGCAATTCGTTCAATTTATAAATTAAGTCCCAGACACTCCCTCAGAGACAAATTTAAAGGGATTAATATAATGACTGTGCCTTCTCAGTATATTTATGAAAATCTTTTGTATGCACATAAAAATATTAATCTGTTTAAAGTACAGTGATATCCATAATTTAAATACTAGGAACAAGCACAAATTTGTTGTTCTTACTACCAGGCTCAAGAAAATAGGTGGCTCGTTTAGATGCCAATGTATACGTTTTTATAATAAACTTCCTAGCCACATTCAAGCACTAAGCCTTAATAAATTCAAATCTTTTATAAAAAGGAAACTATGCCAGAGTGCCTATTATACTGTCAAAGACTATATTGAGGACAAAAAGGCTTGGGATTGAGTTGCTCCAATAAAGCACAGGCAATGTTAATTTATTTTATTTCGCTAACTATTTTTACTTTTAATCTTTGCTTTATGTATCTATACTTATTTACATATACAATGACACTAATATTTACTATATAAAGTATTATATTATTTTAAATTATTGTGAATGTGAGGACTATGTGTGTTTTTGTTGCAGTTTTAATCATGTTCTGGCAGTTTGAGTAGCTGATGCGGCCTACCCAAATGACCTTTCTTTGGTATTGTTCGTCGAATCGTTGAGCTCCTTAAGTTCTGAGTTGAGCTACACGGGTACTGACAAATGCGTGCACTGACTGGACAGGTCCACTCAATCTGTGTGGTTCTTTCCTCAAAAGACCATTTCAGACACAAATCTACATGGTCCTCAAAGATTATTATAATATTATTCTAATTATTGTGAATGTGAGAACTATGTCGGTCATTGATTTATTTATATTTATTTTTGTATTTTTCTCAACGTAATCATGATCTGGCAGTTTGAGTAATTTATGCGGCCTACTCAAATGTCCTTTCTTTGGTATTGTTCGTCGAATCGTTGAGCTCCTTGAGTCTAAGTTGAGCTGCACGATTACTGACAATTGCGTGCACTGACTGGACAGGTCCACTCAATCTGTGTGGTTCTTTCCTCAAAAGACCATTGCAGACACCGATCTACATAGCTTTCACATGACCTGACCAAGATTTTGTCTGGACTTTAAAAGAGACTGTGACCTCTGAGTTTGTTTCGGCCTTTCTTCTCAGAGTAGTCAGATAGGAAACGCCGACCCCATCTAGTTTAAAAAAAATATGATTGACGTGTAAAAGTGTTTGTTCAAACCTACTTACAGAAATAAAATCATTTATCATTTAGCATATGAATAAAGTATTAAAACTATTTCCATTACTACTTCCATTTTTAAAGCGTTTGAGTGCATTATTGCGTCAAATTAACAGACGATGTTCGCAACACCACATTGCGCTCCAAAATATTGACGTTGCTCAAAAAGCGGCAAAGTTGAAATAGAACTGTGCTGGCCACGTCTGCCGCATGGATGAGGAGCTGTGGGCCAAAGTAACCACTATGTGGAGCCCTGACACAGCTAGAAGGCGTCCCGGCAGACCCTGCAAAAGAGGGGGATTATTAGGAGGATGTTCCTGATCTGCATAATAAAATCTGCAATCGATTTGTCCCTGAAAATTACTGTCGTGGCAGGAAACACCGCTTACTGGCTGTTCCAACTTGCCGAACTGTTGCACACTCCAAGTCACCTATTCCTCAGACATTAGCCGCTATTAACGCTCTCCTGGACTCAAACACAGATCTTGACATGTTTGCGAATGAATGGAAGATGATACTGTCGGAATGTTTGAATTTTTGTGAGAAGAATGCATGACTATATTAGTAAATGATATGTTTAAATAGTGTACTTGGCTTCGGCCGTTCTATTTAATAATAAATATATACACATACAAAACCAACGACCAGTGGTCTACATTAGCACTGGCACTTGAAGTCATGGGAAGAGGCTTTTGCCCAGATGTGGGATTATACAGGCTAAGGGTACAATTGTTTTTTCGATGTATAACCATTTTTTATATTTTTTTCTCTCAATATTATTGTATTTTTTGAGCATGAGATAATTCATTTGCGTATCTCCTATGTCGCTGTTTTCGCGTATTTGTTAATGTTACTCACATTGATCGTTAGTGGAAGCTTGTAATTGGGCATCGTTTACATATTGTACTAGATGTTAAAATGTACCTATTAGCTGTAAGTTTTCTTATAATTAATAAAATAAAAGTTGAATTTGCGTAACTTTTACTTCGCGCCTTCCTGACTCTATCTACAGGCTGTTTTTGAACACATTATCTCATTTAATATAGCTATGTATTTTTTTAAATATTTTGTCTACCGTTTTGTGAATCGAATCAAGTTCGTTCGTTCAAAATCAAGTATCGTTTCATACGTTTACTTTAAGATAAACAACACCTTAATTGCGTGACACTGTTTCAATCACAATCCGAGAGTTTTGAAGGATATTTCTAATCCATGGCTTCATAGGTTTAATTAATTCGTCTGGTCAACAACGTAAATGCGCAATGAACGTGGTTGAATTGTCAAAATGAAAGAATGCGATCAATTGTCATTTTATGTCTTAGAGCCGGTTTTTTGATCGGTAGTTAACTCAACCATTGGTTAAAAATAAAAAATTGTGCAAAATATGTTGATGAAATCAACAGATTTTGCCAAAATTTTACCATTAACTCGACCATTAGTTAAAAATAGTAAGTATAGTAAAATTTTGGCAAAATGTGTTGGTCAAATCAAAATATTTTGCCAAAATTGAACCATTAGTTACTATTTTTAACTAATGGTTGAGTTAACTACGGATCAAAAAACCGGCCCTTAGCTAGCCATTTACAAAATGTGAGGGGTGCCCCTCACATTTTTAGAGGATAAGATGAATATTTCTCTTTCCGAAATAAGGGGAGGAGAGCGGTTAGTTTCTATTTTTAATTTGTAATGCTGTACATTATAAAGAGTAGTCTATCTATCTAATTTGTTAGATATCGATTAATTTTGTGTCAATTTTATCAAAGCCTTTTATAAAAGCTGTTTATGAGTGAAGAAGTAACAAACATCTTATATAACTTCAAAGGAAAATTCTGCAACATTAATAGGTTTATTTGTCACATACGAGTAGGTTTGTGCATACATAATTCATTATAAGAATAAAGAAAAATTAAATCAAAATACACACATCAAAAGTGTCTAGGGATCAAGCATTTTTATGCGGATTTCTTGAGATTAAGATGTGGCTTTGTAATAAATTTATGATTTTATAAATTTATATGGATCCTTTTTGGTGCATTTCATAATTTGAATCAGGAACTGTGAATCAAATTCGAGTAAAAGATGAAAATCAGCTGTCAATAGTTTCCCTATAAAAACATACAACGCATTGAAGACATTATTAGTGCTACTGTTTCCCTACTACTGATTAAAACCAACGTTATTATGGAGCGGCGACGTCATTTAAGCAGGGAAGAAATGCTCAGAGCCGTGGGAATGATAGAAGCTGGTTCCCGGCAACGTACTGTGGCTTTAGCTCTGAATACAAGTCAGAGTGTTATCAGTCGACTTTGGACACGTTACCGAAGCACTGGTACCGTGGCTGAGCGCCATGGAGGACGGTATCGCTGCACCACACGGAGACAAGACCGATACATTCAAATCTTAACTCGAAGAGCTCCAACAATAACCGCCATGATGTTAGCCGTGAGGCTTCATCACTCTTCAGGGAACTTAATTAGCGACCAAACAGTCAGAAACCGCTTGCATGAAGTGAACCTTCATTCCCGAAGACCGCTACGGGTACCACCTATAGCAATGCACAATCGTAGGATTCGATATCAATGGGCTCTTGAACACAGAAATTGGGCAGAAGAACAATGGCGTTTCGTGTGCTTTTCTGATGAGTCTCGTTTTGGTATGAGACCGGATACAAGACGTATACGACACTGGAGAACCCCTGGACGCCAACAGCGATTAAAATCCTGCCAGGAAGTCCATCCTTATAGTGGTGGAACCATCATGGTATGGGCGGGTATTTGGATCGGCGGAAGAACTGAGTTGATTTGGATCAGAGGCAACCTCAACGCTCAAATTTATGCTGAGACGATTGTATCAGACGTCATCGTTCCTCTACAAGTGCAAATCGGTCCCTTATTTCAGTTAATGCATGATAATGCACGACCGCACACCGCAAGAGTTGTAAGACAGACTCTCGCCGCAGCTAACATCAATGTCCTGCCCTGGCCTGCTCAGTCGCCAGACTTGAACCCGATTGAGCATGCATGGGATATGCTACAGAGAAGAGCTCTGCCGAATATGGAGGGTATCCAGTCGCAAGAAGACCTTTTTTTGTTGTTGCAACGAACATGGGCGGCCATTCCACAGCGTGATTTGGATGAACTCATTTTGAGTATGCCAAACCGATGTTCTTGTGTTGTTAGTGTTCGCGGTAGAAACACGGATTATTAATTGTTTAAGTTACCCAATAAAATTTTAAAGAAAACTGTTATTTCAGTCTTTTTTTCGAACTTTTGTGTTAGTGGTTCAAATGTCAAAAATCCCTTTATTAGGAAAATGGCAAATTTCTTTATTAATGCAAAGGTGACTTGGTTTATCGTTACTGTGACAAACGAAAACACTTTATTTTATGAATCCTTAAAGAAAATTTTAATTAATATCAATCAGGAGAAAAGTTATTGCAAAAATATATGTTGATCCCTAGACACTTTTGATGTGTGTAGTTCTAAAATCACGAGCACAGAACAGAAATAGTCGACAGCTGCACGTCATGACTGTGACAAGATGGCTACCACTCAGCGTGATGCTGTGCTATGTGGGACTCACAGCACAACGCTGATTTTCAGTGATCACCCGAAAATGACGAATAGGTATAGAAAAGAACAGAATACTAAAAGTTGCCCACCAGAGACAGAGTCTTTAAGAAAAACTCATCTTAAAACTCTCTAGCCAAGTTCATTTATTATTTAGGCTTGCCTTGTCAAGGTGGTGTTACGGTAAATGTATTAAAAAGGCAATTTTAGGCAATTACTACGCCGCCGCGCGGTAATCCTGAGCGAGTGCGCTTAAAGTGTCTAAGATCTTGCACAGACTGAGAAATATACAGCACGACGCGTATCTGAAAAGTGACGTCATATTTATGGAAAATCGTAATAATAATAATAATAATCATTTATTCGCAGACTTAGAAATCCATAGAATTAAATTAGTAAATATTGACATCAAAAACATAACCATTAATTTTATTACAAATAAGCATAATAACAAAAAATAACATAATCAAAATGAATCACAAATAACATAAAAAATAACACAATACACAACATAACAATCACAAATAGGCATAATAATAATAATAACATAAAATAAAATGCACTTACAGCTATCTAGAGCCAATCTGTGTGTGCAGTCTCACCCATCGACCAAGCATCGGGCAGTCCCACCGGTCACTCAATGCTCTCAACATGCCGTGGGTGCTGATATCTGTTCTGCGCCGGAGAGAAGCGCATCGTTTTCGTATAATGGCATAAAAATCATCCACTCTCGCATCGGCAAACATCCCCGAAGCGCTACAATACCGCGGCAGCCCCACAAGCATCCTGAAAATCCTGTAATGACAGACGTCCCGTACATTTGGTTCGAGTAGGTATTGAAGTTTTGTATGGGACACTTGATAATGTTTTAGTGATTCATTTTGATGGTACCACACCCTTAAATAGGAGGGCAACTTTCTGATACATGCTGTAGCTGAATTGAAGGGCTCGTGGCTAATTAGCAGCCGCACAGATCGATCGCTATAGGGTTATGCTTGCTGCGGTTGGTCCATGGATGGGTGACCGTCCATTTCATAACGAGACTTAGCTTTCTGTTAGCCATAAACTAAAAAAACCTCACGAGATGCGGGAAAAAATTCGCTCGTGTTGATTACGCGAATTGAGGCAAGTACCACGCGAGATTTGCCTCAGTGTGACCAGAGCTTCAAAGATGGCTAACAGGACACTTCAACTTATATACGACTAAAAGTGTCTCAGTGTGAACAAGCCTTTATTTCTCAGGATCTAAGTGATTAGTAATTTTAGCTAAATTCACAGGCTCTAGGGATATAGGTATTAAGTCTTCGTCTCCGTTAAAGACTATAGGTTTTGTAGGTAGTTTTAGTGCCAATAGATGGCGACACGGGGTAATACATTGCTTTCAGATGCGACAGATGCGTAAGCGCGACTCCACATCTCTGATGGAACAATTTCTATGAAAACTTTAGGGAAATTGTTCTAGCGGAGTTGCGTCGCACCTGTCTACAGTACAAAGAACAAAGTATTAATAAGTAATACGATACCTTTTGGTAAGACTGGTTGCTGGTTGTACTCAGAAACCCACCAGCCATAATACCCATCTGGTCCAGTTGTGTTTCCTATTCAAATGTGTATTAGGAACTCCCCACCATGCTCCTCATACTTCTATACTTCTTCAACTGGATTTATCCTGGATCGACGAGATCTATGCGCCAAAATTAGGCAGTGTTATTAGCAAGAGGTACTAACCTGTCACATTTTTGTATAGTAATGTTGATAATATAACGATGAGAACAAAGCATAATCGGCCTATAACGTTCCCACTGCTGGGACACAGGCTCTCCTTTCTGAGAGAGGGAATGCGCCGTAATCCACCACGCGGGCCCAGTGCGGGTAGGTGGATGTCACATGTCTTCGAATGTTTGCTTCTAGGACATGCCGGTTTCTTCCCGATGTTTTCCTTCACCGTTTTGAGAGGTGCTTGGGTTCGAACCCACGACCTATGTATGACTCGTACGTAAGTCGCGGCCGTTACTACTAGGCCACCACTGCAGGCTCAAAAGAATAAGAATCAAGCGTAATATTCAGCTGTTTCATTGGAAGCCTCCGTGGCGCAATGGCTAGCGCGTTCGGCTGTTAACCGAAAGGTTGGTGGTTCGAGCCCACCCGGGGGCGATTATGTTTTTTATGTATTAATATTATATAAATTTAGTTTTAGTTGTTTTTTTACACAAGCACCGACTTGAAGAAAACTACCATGAAGAAAACTAAACGACAGAGTGCAGTTTTGATGTCGAAAAAGTTTTTTTTTTTTGGTACCATTATTTTATTAATTGCGTTACGGTCGTTGATCACCTGTTGTCTAAAGACGAATTCCGCTCGGGATTGGAGACGAAATTCGCTGGTACCGATTGTGCCAACTAACTTGTATGGAAATGAACTAACCGGCGCGGATAGTCGCGTGACTTCCTAATCATTGGGAACTGCTGTCGCGTCCCGCGTCCCGCGTGTAATTCGCCTCAGTGTAGCCAGAGCCTTACACACAACTGTCAAACATAAGGGTCCGTTCACCCGTACCAGAACCACACCACATCGCAAACAAATCGCGACAAAATGTGGGCAAGCAGTGGTTACATGTGAATAGCGTCGCTGCATCTTTTTGCAGTTGCGTTGTGATTGCGTTGTTGCTAGTGTTTGCAGAGATTCAGATCTTTGTGGTTGCGTTATGGCTGCGACGTCGCCTTGATGTGGTCGGTAGCGCCAAAATGAGGTCCGTGTGATTAGAATATTCATTTTCATACAAATTGGCGCTCATCCACGTGGTGTCGTTGTGACGTGGTTGTGGTACGTGTTCGGGCCGTAAGAGTGAGCTTAAAATAAACTGAATAAAGTCTTCTTCAAAAAAATGTTTACATTCTGGTTATGTCATAAAATTACGAAGAATACTTCCATAGTTTAGATGACTTATATATCAAAAATCTGTCAAAATATCAGCCGAAAAAATTTGCATAATTTTATTTTAAGTTTTCAATTTTCCAAATCACAATGAAATAAAGTAAAAATATGGAGCTGCACGTTTGCACTTAATGGCCGTCTGTCTGTCTGTCTATGCCCAAAAATGAAATAGTCACAAGAAAAATGTTTGATTTTCAAGCACACCGATATTAGAAACGGAACCCAGGACACCGTTATAACAAAGAGACCGAAACCAAACTAGAGTACAAGAATGGGGGGTAAGTATTTTCATACCTTTAACATTTCTCGGGACGCTAAGGGCCCGGACCTTTGGAAGGTGTACGAGGGGCCGAAACTAACTCACGATTATCAAAATGTGGCACCAACTGATGATTATCCCTTTAAGCACCTATTCACTAATGCAAGTACACGGACCCGGTTGTTGCAGGACTATTGCAGGATAAATGGAAACAAAGACTTTGTACTTTGATTTGTGTGGCTAAAGTGGACCGGTTGCCTTGAAATATGGAAGGACTACATGGCTCCTGCCCGACCATTATTTTATATACAACGTGTAACATAATTAACGCAAGACCTCATACACCCCAATTAGAGTATTGAGTTAAAAGCATTATACAATTACCAAAACAATTTTCTTTTCGGTTTAAAGAAATTTATTTCTCAAAAAAAAGAACATGTACATAGTTCACTTAAATATGAGAAACTAAACAAAATATCTTAAGTAATAAACATAATTGTCGTCCAATCTATCGAGTACATACTAGTAATGATATATTATTGTTGGTTAGCCAAATACAACTTTAACCTATTCTTTAAAATGTTCACTGATGAAGAGTCTCTTATTTCTTTCGGTAAATTATTATATAGCTGCGCTCCCTCCTCAAACTGAATAGTTCTTCTTCCGCACAAAGTCCTAACCGAACGCAATTCTATAATTTTTTTTAAACCTAAAATATTATAATTAAGAAAATCGTGTTGAACCTAGCATTACTTTATGCATTTAAAATTGAGTCTTGTTGTCTTGAAATAAGATTTCATTTTCTTTGGCTCGATTTGCGGTCAGTGTTGCAATATACCTACATAACATTTAAAAAAAATACTATATCAATAGTTACTGAAATCGATTCAGTAGTCAATTACGAGCAAACTACTTTCAGGACTTGCGTTTATTCTGTTACACGTTGTATACACGGTTTTATATTATATACATCTATTTTCTCATGGGGGCAGGCAGTAACTACAGAAATCCACCTGCTACGACCCTTACATACTCCCTTTGTCTCGTTTACGTTCATACGTCAGCGGGGTAATTGCGTAAAACTATCAGTAGCAATCGCTTTCATTTTGACAGTTCAACAACATTCATTGCGTTATTTACGTTGCTGGGCAGACGACATTTTCGAACATATGAAGCAATAGATTAGCAATGTCGTTCAAAATGATTTAAATTGCTAATGATAGTGTGTTACGGAGTTAGGGAGCTGGTCATACAGGCACGTCGGTTGCGAGTACCTACTGCCCACCTGACCTTTCTGAAAACATTAGCAATAAGGTTTATTTTGGTTTGTTTTTTTATATTTTTTCAAATTCAAAAGTCATTTATTCAAACTAGACTGAGAATCAGCACTTTTTGAACGTCAAAATCACATTAGACAGGTCCCCCAAAACGCCCGCCCTTCACCACTTCCTAGTGCTTTAGCTGGGAAGAAGAAGTGGCACAACAAATTCCCAGCATCACAGCTGTCTGTTTAGTTAGATAAACTTGATTCTATACAATAGTAGGTAGGTAGGTATGCAAACTAAAAAAAAGACGCAAAACATTAAATTAAATTATTTGCCATAATTATTGTGTATCAGCTAGATAGGTACCAACAAATACAATAAAAAGTACATACTCAAGCAAAACCAGTAAACAAACAGTAAAAAACAGATATTTGTGATTTTTTTACAAACAAGATCTACATGAGATTTACAGTTACATTAATTATTAATATGTATTCCTAGACATAACAGATATTTGTAATTTTTTTACAAACAAGATCTACATGAGATTTACAGTTACATTAATTATTAATATGTATTCCTAGACATTTTATTTCGTTTACTTCTTCGATGATGTTATTATCAAATTTTATTGACAAGTCCATTGTGTCTTTTTTATTTTATTTTGTTATTAAAGGTCAGGTACGAGTATCTCATGAATTTAGTTTGATCTGTATTTATTTCTAAATTATTTACAGATAACGAGCTTCATTGGTGACGTTTATTGCCTGGTCAACAGTAGCTTCTTTAGTTAAAACATTGGTATCATCTGCGAATAATACAATGTACTGATCCGTTTATTCTGGCAATTCGTTTATATAAGCTAAAAACAATATCGGGGCTAGCACAGTCCCTTGTGGTACGCCATAGTGATTCTTTAAGTATGGTTACCTGAGTGTTAGTCTCTGGGTGCATTTTCACAATATCTGTCAATGGTTTTCGATTATTTAAATAACTTTCAAACCAATTGTAGACAGGGCTTATACCGTACTATTCGAGAAATACTTTATGAAATACAAACTTGGGTTTGCGGTCGATAAATTCAATACTGTGCGTGCTTAAATATCTATCCCAATGACAGAACTATTTACCGTGCGTGCACGCACTTTGCCGGTTTTAGTTTTTTTTTTCACGAACTAACTATGCTCAGAACAAATAAATTAATTCATACACGCATTTTAATTATTTCTTCTTATGTATAGCATAAATCCCCAACGCCCAAACTGGCGTGTTATAACTTAGAGGGCTTTAAGTTATCTGTCTCCATGGCATCCGTCTCAAACCGATGAGCTGATTTCACTACGGTTTTTTTCCCAGACGAGGAAGAAGAAGCGTCACTGGGTGCCGTCAGGTACCCCGTCATGCCCTCGTTGGTGGCGCTACAGCAGATGAGAAACAGACTTCATCTCGCACAATTGGGGAAAAAGCTGATGAAATGGACCGCCCTGGCTACTGGCAAAGAGCTCCGAAGACTTGCGATGGAGATGGGAGTGTAAGTCCCAACCTGAAATAAGATAACCGACATAGCTTACTGAGTTAGCAATCTGCAGTGGCAGCGGGCTGGCCATGTTTGTCGAAGGACCGATGGCTGCTGGAGCAGACGTGTCCTAGAGTGGAGACCGCGTATCAGTAAGCTGACTTATAGCGCTATAGACGTATGAGGAACAGGGTTTAAAGTTCACTCATACCCATAGTAAAGGAGGAAGGATCCTCCGACCTCCTATGTATCGACTGCCCGTCGATTGATGTCGGGACGTTGTATAAATACTAGTCGCGCGGTAAACTCCGCTTGCGCGATGCAGGATTTTGCGTGACGTCAGTGTGATGCGTAGTTCACGTGTGTCGATGTAGATACCGCTACAGCGCCACAAGGTTATATTGGTGCGTAGCCAAAATCGGACTTAACGTCGCCCATCTTGTTTTGTCAATACAATTTCTGTGACACAATTTCACAAATCTTAACTAACAACCTGTCAATATCATCCAGACGCCAAAATGTCCTTGTAGCAGTGTAAGGTGGAACGCCCCCAATCTAGATCGACGCAAACGACCTTGAAAAACTTGGAAACATTTACCCTACACTTTTAGAAACTGTTGAAGTAGTGTAACTTTTGTATAACTGGTACTGTGCGTCAGTCAATATTTTTAAGGTGGATCCTCAATTTGTAGCCCGCCAAATTCTAATTTTCTTTGATTTTTTTGGAAATTGCAGCTTCATTCTTGACTTTGACTGACTGATTGGCGCAGTTGGTAGCGACCCTGCCTTCTGAGCCGCTGGTACCGGGTTCGATCCCCGGATTAATATTATTATTCTTCAAGAAATTCATCTTTACTTTACAGATTCATGAAAGATTATGATGTGAAAGTGAAGGCGGCGTTCATCCTGCTGGCTCGTGCGCGGTACTTCGTCCCTGGCATGAACGGAACGATTCTTGAGAGTATTCGTAAGCATGTAAGTACTGTTTTGAACATTATTTTGAATTACTATAGCTACACAAATCATCACTTCGTCACAAACGTGTGTTCAATTAAGTTAAATATTTTTTTTACATTATTTTGCTTATTTTCAAACCAACTAAAACATAACATAGGTACTTAAAATAATATCCAAAGGGTATCAAAGAACCGCCTGACGCAGGTCCTCACCGGACACGGAAGTTTCGGGAGGTTCCTGCACATCATCAGGCGGGAGGAAACGCCCGGGTGTCACCACTGCGATGATCGCCCCGAGGACACGGTGGAGCATACGGTGGGGGCCGGCCCTGCATGGGCGGAGCACCGCCGTGTTCTCGTAGAGGCGATCGGCAGCGGCGGCGACCTCTCACGCCCGGCCTTGGTTCAAGCCATGGTCCGGGGCGAGGGGGAGTGGGAGGCAGTCGCCTCCTTCTGCGAAGCAGTCATGCTAGCGAAGGAGGTGGCGGGACGGGAGAGGGAGAGAGTCTCCCGTCCAAGCCGCCGCGGTGGACGCTCCGGGCGTCAGGAGTCGCGTGACGACTCCCGGCCACCGCAGGCGCGGGCCTGCGGGCGGTGAGTAATGGGTAGCTCACCGTCCAATCAGGATCAGGCCCGTGCCGGACGGCGCGTACGTGTTCCACGCGCGCCTCAAAGAGATGTCAGCATCGAAGAGGGGGCCCACTAGGGCCCAAGCCTGCTGGGAAAGCGGGATCATCCATAAGGGGTACCGCTGACCCGGAACATGAAGGGCCAAGGAAGGAACACGGGTGGGTTTTAGTCATTAAGAGTCTGACACTCCCTTCCGTTCCACCCAGAGCGGGAGGGGTCATTAGATGATTTCCCATCCTCAAAAAAAAAAAAAAAAGAGTCAAAGAAAATTAATATACCTACCTATGTAATAAACAGACAAAGAACATCCTCTACGTATCGTATCGTATTTAATGTACTCTGTGCTAGGTATTGCAGTCTTGCTTGCTTGCATTCCGATGCGGACGTGTTTGCATATTCTATGTATTGACTTGCGCGGCACAAGCTGTCTCTCGTAATTTTCCCGCCATGAGTAATGAACTTGTGGCGTATGACCTGCTGGTTTTCCTGCAGCAGAAGCTGGATGTGAGGGACGAGGTATCCGCTGTCCAGATCTGTGCTATGAACTTCAGCGAGGATGACATAGCTGCTGCCAAGTTATTGTGGTTCAGTGTGCTACACAAGCGGGACCATATGGTGTCCCGCCGGTGTGACGGGAGTAAGAGAAGTTTGCAAGACATTATGACAGTTCAAGGAGACCGACCCGAACGACGTGCCGACGTTTGTGGCGAAGGAGCTGCGCAAGCTTCCACTCATCACCTTCGACCACGTCGATGTAACGAGCCTTCTGAAAGACGTTGTCTATCTGAAGACCCACCTCGCGGTTGTTTTAGCGAACTTAGATGCATCCCAAAACACTGTCGCCGATTTCCGAGTTGCGCAACAGCAGTGTGGCGGTAACTAGGTCGTCTGTCGATGCTTCTAACGTAAATGTATCGATGTATCGTCGTCAAATTCCGTGTCAGCAGTTTCGTCGCCAGCGCATCTGTCGTTTTCTGAGCTTGCAGAGCGCCCCATTCGCGTGCCTGGCAGCCCCATGGCTCCGCGCCCGCCATCGCGGCTCCTCCACGCAGCGCCGCCTGAGCCCCTCACCCTGTCCCTTGCCAGTGTCTGCAGCCCAGGCAAAGCCTTTACAAAAAGATTTCGCTAGCGTCACCGCCAGTGCCCCAAGTATGAAGCCTATGCCAGAAAGGGCGCTGAATAGGTCTGATGATGAGGGTTTCATGACGTTGCTGAGGAGGGAGCGCCGAACGAATAAGAACCGCTGCGGCAAAGCTCCTACGGAGCCGGTTGTTAGCTTCCGCGCCACAAAGCCGAACACACCGATGTACATCTTTCGCCACTAAGACGGAGGACATCGTGGAGCACGTGTGCCAGGAGACGAGGCACACACCGAGGGTGAACTTACTGGATTCGCACCGCAACGTCAACGTCAAGGCGTTCGTTGTGCGCGAATTGTTATCTGCCCGTCGTCAAGGAAGTAGACTTTTGGCCTCAGAACGTTGTGTTCCGTCGCTTCCGCGGACAAGTCCCACAGGACAGCACAAGGGCAAGCTAGTGAAGTGAAGAGCTACTAACATATTTTTTTTCGAACAAAATAAATATCAAAATAAATTCAGTAAAAGTAAACACACTGTTTAGACAACGTACCTTCGTACCTTGTCGTTTAGGTGTACCGATTTTACATGTTTGGCAAAAAAATAGAATACGTTACAGAGCGTCATGATAGTTTGCACTATGTGGCAACTTCGCTTTTCAGTTTTCAAGGATTCAACCAACTTAGTGATCCAATTCTGCAGAGTGTTCAAATTTGCTTAAGAATTAAACTCTACTTTTTGACCTAACCGACTTCGTTATTTTTTTGTATATCGTTAGCAAAGGCGATAAAAAGTATGTGGTTTCATTTATTGCATATATGTGGTTTCCATACTGTATATATGTTACTTTGTAAGGTCTATGGGCCTTTGTAGTCTGAAATAAATGTTACTGTACTTCAACACACTTCTTTTTTTTTTTATAACCTACGATTCATTTCTCTACGTTGAGCTCCTTAAGTCTAAGTTGAGCTGCACGATTGCTGACAATTGCGTGCACTGACTGGACAGGTCCACTCAATCTGTGTGGTTATTTCCTCAAAAGGCCATTTCAGACACCGATCTACATAGCCTTCACATGATCTGACCAAGATTTTGTCTGGACTTTAAAAGAGACTGTGACCTCTGAGTTTGTTTTCTCTCTGAGTTTGTTTTCTGGCCTTTCTTCTCAGAGTAGTCAGATAGGAAATGCCGACCTGATCTAGTTTAAAAAAAAAAGTGTTTGTTTAAACCTACTTACAGAAATAAATAAAATCATTTATCATTTACGCTAGGGGGTCTAGAATGGTGCGTGTGAATTTGTGCTTTCAGTTTGCGCGTCAAAGTTCCTGCCAACCTGTATAGACTATTAGACAAGTATTGGATAAAAGTCTAAACAAAGCCTGTTAAACTGAAATTCTTACGCGATCACTCATTATAGGGAATTACTAACATCATTATCAGTATTTAGAATGTTTGAACTTCAACTTTTTCCAACAAATATTGTTTGAATAACGTTGTAGGTCGAAAAATCATCGACAATAATTGAGGTTATAAAATTAACTACAGGTGAAAATTAATTACAGATGTTTTTCATTTGACAATTGGCTTGTCAAATGAAAAACATCTAATTGTAATATTATTATATTGTAATATTAAATTAATAATTTGTTAATTAATAGTTCTTCCAAAAAAGAATCGCCCCCGGGTGGGCTCGAACCACCAACCTTTCGGTTAACAGCCGAACGCGCTAGCCATTGCGCCACGGAGGCTATGAGTACATACTGTATAATATTGACCTAACGGCCAGTTTCTTCATCAAAAGTAACAGCCAAAGTAACGTGGCAAAGTCAAAGTATCGGTTATAATTGTTTCTTCACAGTTTTAGCTAGTACTTATTTTTTCTTTTTTTTAACTTTAACTATTACTTTTGCCTCTAACTTTTACTGCTCGTTAAGCTGCTGTGAAAGCTAAAGTAACTGTCATTTTGTCAAATTTGTACTATGAGCTGTTAGCGAACATAAATCGCTGTGCATTTAGCTGTGTAATAAATAATAAGTAAAATAACCTTGATTTTATATATATTAAAATGGTATCAAGATCGTCCCCCGAAAGTCCAAGTTCATCAGACGATGAATTACTTATCGTGCGTTATTTAACGCATAGGCGTAAGAGATTTAATATTCGCAAGGATATTTTTTTTGGACAAGGAACTTTGGTCACCTAAAGCTATTGTTTTATAATGACAACAGGCTACAAGATTTTGTCCACATTTTATTCATGAACTCCAATAAACTCCATAGTCAATGTAATGCAGTATTTCAATCCAATTTCAATAAAAACAGTACTGACGTTTGAATTTACAATGTTTACAAAGCTGTGTTAAGAAGGAAGGAACTCAAGGAAGAACTTTCACTTCGACATTTGGTACCACTTGACAGTGAAACTGTGGTGCTGCCATGTGAAAAAAAAGCTCCCCACGATTTTTTGCGGAAATTACGACGTTTGTGTAATTGCAACTCTGTTGACTTTTACTTTAGCTGTTACTTGAATGAAGAAACACATTCGCATAGTAAAGGTCAAGTAAAAGTCAATACTTTTACTGAATACTTTAGCTGTTGATGAGGAAACTGGCCGTTAGTATTTTTTTAATAGTTCTTCCAAAAAAAGATCGCCCCCGGGTGGGCTCGAACCACCAACCTTTCGGTTAACAGCCGAACGCGCTAGCCATTGCGCCACGGAGGCTATGACTCTACCTTATAAAATATTGACTAAGTATTTTTTTTATATTATTAGCAGCGGAGTGATAGTAATACAATTATAATATTTATATCTGGAAATAGATACTTGACAAACACTTTAATATAACCAACATTTTCGTCGATTATTTTTCAACTACAATTTAACAGCAATCAAACAATGACTGTAAGGAAAAATGGTGAGATAAAACTGTCTAAGGGGCCCCTGCGAGTTGACTTCGGCCTATCGTACGCCTTCCAAAAGTCCGGGACCCTATGGTTCCGAAATAATATGTAAAGATATAAAAATATTAAAAGTAATTCTCGAAGAGAAACAAATTAATTAATTCGACTTAGCACACGAGGTTGTTGACATGTGGAATGTGAGCTTGGCTGCCATTGTGCCGATTGTTGTATCGGCCAATGGCCTGATCGCCAAAAGCCTCGATCAACATCTCTCGAAGCACTTGTTAGGCAGTTGGATCAAGGGCCTTATTCAGAAGGCAATACTCCTCGATACGGCTCGTATCGTGAGAAGGTTCCTGTCTCTGGAGCCCTAACCACCGGTAGCTTGCACCGGCGGACTACTATTTTTATATTTAATTATTAATTAAGTAAGAAAGTAAATAAACGAAATAACATTCTCGTCTGGCTAACGAAGACTACTTGCATAGACACAACCTATAGCCAGGATTATCCACCAGCAACATTCTTGTGAAATCGGTATGTGCACGATCCAGGGGCCTATGACATGTTAATACCATCATTGTTCCAGCGTGAAAGAGAGACGGAGCTATACATGACCGATAGCACTATCTCTTTTTCGCAATGGAATCATGATGGTGTTAACACGTCATAGTACGGCCCCAGTTCTCGTAAATTGCAATATCACGTTGTAATGGGATCGATCTATCATCACTGACAGAATCACAGAACTATTGTTGCCAATAAGCTGGAGATAGTGGCGATAGATTGATTAGAGCGTCACACAATGATTGCTGATACAGCGGTCTAACAAGACGATAGCCTCGTGAAAGCTGAAAAAGATATGCAGAATAAGTATGACCTGGCTGACGAGGTTGTTGACATGTGGGATGTAGATACAGCTGTCTTTGTGCCGATAGTCGTGATGGCCAATGGAATTATAGCCAAGAGCCTTTTTTTTTTTCTTTTTTTTTTCTTTCCAGGGTGGAAAATCCTCATGGATGTCCGCCGCCCTGGGGCGGGCGGTGGGGTCTGTCAGACTCTTACTGACTAAAAACCACCCCGGTGTTCCATCTCATACCTACGCCGGGGGTCGCGGGAACGTACGATCCTTCCGCAATCCCCGACTAGTGCCGGCCCGCCACCGCGGGTCTCTTCGGGTCTGGGGGGGAGTGAGGTGTTTGACTCCCCCCGCGACGTCTAAGAGGGGCGCGCGTGGAACACTACGCGCCACCACCTCAGGTCCTGATGTGTGGGGGGCGACGGACGTCCCCGAGTCCGTCGCCCCTGGACCCATTTAGGGGGGCTGGAAGAGGGCGTTGTCCGCCCTCCGCCGACGCCCGGTGCGCCTTCTGCGGGCCGGGTGAGTTTATGAGATCTCCCTCTCCCTTTCCGCAGCCTCCTTCTGCGAAACGACTGTTTCGCAGAAGGAGACCACCGCGTCCCAGGACTCGGCGCTGCCGACCATCGACTCGACTACGGCCGGCAGCGACAAGTCACTGCCTACTTCTAAGATGAGGGCATGGCGCGGCTCCTCCCAAGCCGCACACTCTGCCAGCGTATGCCGCGCCGTGTCCACCCGGCAGTCGACGCAGTGGTGACACCTGGCGTCCGGCTCGCTGTTTATGCGACACAGGTACTTCCCGAAGCAACCATGCCCGAGAGCACCTACGTCGCCCGAAATGACAGGGAGCCGTGCCTCCTCCCGAGCCAGCGCTCGAGCACCGGCCGGACCGCCTCGAATAGCCAAGAGCCCCGACCAACATTTAACTCAGAGGTCACAGTCTCTTTTAATCTTGGTCGGGTCATTGTGGAGTCAACATTAGGTCGAGCCTGTCTCGCGGAGTCATTGAGAGTTTTAAACAATTAAAAACTGGCTTGATACTGTATTGTATACACGGTGACATTTGAATCACAGTTTTGCTAGAACAAACGTTATCCAGACCATGGCCTACAACCATTCTATAGCAATCAATAGAAAAAAAAACGTCATTGGTTTTCGAAAAAAACAAAAAATGCAATGTTAAAAATGTCGGGATTATCGTTACGCCCTACAACACAGACACTGCGGCTGCGCTCGCGTCTTGAATGCAATATCGCTACTGTGATGAGTACTTTGATGTTAAGGTTAATGTTTCAAACATTATTACACGTTTGAGCAACATAAGACTAATTTGAAAACTCCTTGATTAGATTGTTTTAATAACATATTTTATGCTGTAGAATGGTAGTAGACCATGGTCTAAACCTAAACAACGTTTGTTCTAGGAAAACTGTCATTCAAATGTCACCGTGTATAACGGTTAAACCATAGAGAAGTACCTAAATCTGTTACTATTTCCCTTTAGTGAATAATTGACTATGGATTTATCCTGAATGAAACCTGAACAAGGTTACGTCATCAGATACTTTTGGAACTCTGACTATAAATAAAGGTTGTCTGTTTGTGTCACCCTATGTAAAAATTCTACATTTTTATCTGTCATTTGTAAGGTGTAAACAGTTATAACCCGGTTCATTAAAGAAAGGAATCTAAAATGGCGGCGCTTATCATGTTCTCTCGCTCGCATACTAGTGCCGTCTATACTCACTCTCGCGCGTACCGTAAGCAGAAAAAATATTCGTCTTGATTTGCTTCCACGCTGTCTTGACGCGCTCAGTGATCCTTATTACGAATAATTCCTTGTTATAGTTTTCTGTTATTTTTCCGTTGTTACCTGTGTGTTACTGTTGTTGAGTTTTGTTTTATTGTTAAGTTTCGTTGTTTGGACGTGTGGACTGTGCGGAGACAGTAATCATGTCTCCTCGAAGGCGAGGAAAGATTATACATAGTGATACACGCCAAATTGTGTATAATGTCATCAAATATTTTGAAGAAGACAAAAATCTGGAGCGTTATCATCCATTAGAACAATAGTAAAGATAAAAAAGAAGGTACATATATTATGTTTGTAACTATGATGCAACTTTTTTAGGTACTTATAATGCTGAATCTCCTTTTTGCAATTTTACGTTTTTGATACGACCCGGTCTTGTTTTTATTATTAATAATTTGAAAAAAAAAACTGACTTGTAATTTTTTTATACTAACTGTACTATCTGTCAACGCAAGTACAAGCCGCCATTTAAGATTCCTTTCTTTAATGCATCGGCTTATACTATTCTAATTCTATTATATGTGAATGAAAAAAAAATGAAAATATTTATCCTGCTTACTTAAGAAAACCTGACATGTCGATTAATTTGATTAGAGTTAATACACGCTAAGTAATTATCATTATCTTAGTGATGACATCATTATCTACATAATTATATTTATCACAAAAACTAATTGATTTTATGTATTTTATCTGACACGTCAATAAATACCTATATTCTGAAATGCTTGGCAATAATGATGTGATACTCTAAAAGAATCGCCCCCGGGTGGGCTCGAACCACCAACCTTTCGGTTAACAGCCGAACGCGCTAGCCATTGCGCCACGGAGGCGTTGGAGTATGTAGTCAAATATAACATTATATATAACTCATAGCATAAGAGCCAGGGCTACACTGAAGTTTGTGTCTGGAAGTGGAAATAAATAGATGATAAAAAAAAACACAATCTCAAATTTTTAAGGAATCATTTGCTTTCTGCTCAACAACGGCAATAATGCAATGAAGGTATCTAAACTGTCAAAATATAAGGCAGGTATTGTAAGTGGTTACACGATAGGGATAGGGACAATAAATACATGCATATATGCATGTATTTATTGTATATTTTTAATCAATTGTTTACACCGTTCTAGCATAGTAAAAAAAAATATAAATACTGTTTAAAAATGCTTTAATTAAGTTTAAAAAAATATGAATAATTTTCAGCTGTTTAAACGCCGCCATTTTTGCGCGCTCTCTTGATGACGTTAAATACTATGTACAGTGACAATCCAGTCCATTGTTTACGACAGGTGTTCTCGTTCTTCAATTATTTCACCATGAAAAAAGCTCAAAAGCCAGTTTATAAGTATTGCATTGTGCCTGAATGCAGAAACACTATCAGAAACAAGTGCACCTGATACAGTATTATTTCCTGTCCCGATAGGCGCAAAAATACGTATGGATTGTGTAAGGTTATCAGAAGAGATGAAGTATCGCAATAACTTATTTACATTGTTGTGAACCAAAAATTATAGGTTATGTTTATTCCTCATCATATTATTTAGGATTGTGTTTATGGCAAAAATAAAGTACATAATGTGTTGTGTGTGTGTGTGTTTGTGAGTGTTGTGTCGTTGCAGCTTTCACTCTTTTTAATTCAGCGGACGTAAAATTTGGATTTGAAAGAAAATAAGACGATATCATGAATGGATCTATTCTCGGCAGATTATCCTTTTCTGCTTTCTGTCCATTGTCTTAAAATGAATTCTAATCTCACTTAAACAATATAAATTAGTTCACAACACTGACATTATTAAATGATTACCTACTATGTTTAGGGTTTAAGGGTTATTTGTATGAGAGAGAATGTACTGAGTGAGCGATTAAATGAAAGAGGCGTAAGTATAGCAAGACCGTATATTTACGACTCTTGAAACTTATTCGACGGAGCGCAGCCGTCGCTATCCATGCATACTCATAGTTACTTACATACATACATACGTCACGCGATCATATTTCCTGTCATACGATTTGTCCCTACACTATGTTTTTTATTCAAAAGCCTGCAATGCCATACAAATGTAAGCAACACGAAATTGTTGATATAGTATTTGACGTCACGTTTCGTTTTAATTAACCAATGGTGTTGCGTTTTTCAAATTTTAATTTCCCTCGCTTAACTGGCACTTTTATTCATTAATTTGAAGTAATAAAAAATATATGAATTACCAAAATAATGATTTAGTTCAAATTCGGTTAATATAAGTCCAATAAAGATTCGGAATAAAAATATTTGAACCAAATTTAAATGGATGCATATTCCCTATTTACTCTTTCTTGTCATTCTAACTTCAAAAAGTAGCCACGTGTAACCTAGATATAATTATATATATGATTGGCCGTTGATCATCATTGTCAGCCTAGCCTATTCCCAACTATGTTTTGGGGTCGGCTTCCAGTCTAACCGGATGCAGCTGAATACCAGTATTTTACATAGAGCGACTGCCTATCTGACCTCCACAACCCAGTTACCGGGTAATGAGATACCCCTTGGTAAGACTGGTTGTCAGACTTTCTCGCTTCTGACGACCCGTAACGACTGTCAAAGATGCACATAATTATGACAGCCGGGACCAACGGCTTGACGAGCTTTCCGAGGCACGGAGGGTTCTCGGTACGAAAAGATGGTCACCCATCCATGGACCAACCACGGCAGGTATAGCTTAACCTGATCGATCGACCATTGTGACTGTGACTTAGCCACGAGCCACTGCTCTCAAAACGGTGAAGGAAAACATCGTGAGGAAACCGGCCTGTCCTAGAACCAAAAATTCGAAGACATGTGACATCTACCAACCCGCACTGGGCCCGCGTGGTGCATTACGGCCCACTTCCCTCTCACAAAGAGGTGGCCTGTGTCCCAGCAGTGGGAACATTATATGCTGATTATGCTTATGCTGTTAATATTCTAGTCATATTTATTTCAGGAGTATGTATTGTATACGTATATACCTTCGTACAAACATACATTCATACAGACTCATAAATAGTAGGTAGGTATCTAAGAAGAGAGAACTCAGAGAGAAGTGTATTCTCATATTATTTGTTTTATTTTATTTTAGATTTTATGTATTTAATTTTGACTTTTACTCTTACACACGCTGTCCTTATCTCTGTCTACTTTCCTATCGCAGGTATGCTGGAAGAGGTTTATTTAGAAATAAGCATCATCTTTGTACCTATTTTTAACCCCCGACGGAAATAGAGGGGTGTTATATGTTTAACGTGTGTAGGTTTCTGTGCGTCAGCGGCATCGTAGCTCTTAAATGGCTGAACGGATTTTGTTTTCATTGAAAGGTGACCTGATCGAGAGTGTTCTTAGCTTAAAAAAAATGAAGAAAATCTGCCGTTTTTAAAAGTTTTAGTACTATGTGGCGGGAGTTTTTATCAAAGAACAATGGCAAATCTCCTTACTTAAAATTGTCTGGAATTAAATTGAAGCATCCCGTAGTAAAAAATATGTCTAAAGATTCGGCGTTAGTAGCAGAATCTACAAGCGAGTCTATTTTAATTCGAAAAAGCCGGAAAACAAAGATATAGGAGTTTGAATTTTTAGGTTATGAATAAAGTGAACACGAACCTATAGGTAACATAAGAATGATAAATTAAAATGCTATCAAACAAAAACTGATATTACGGACAAATGAAGTAAACCTAATTGATTTTTTTCTATTATGAAGTTTGTATTAATAGAAAACCGAATAAACACAAAACACGAACGAAACGGAATACGCAGAGGAATTCTGTAGCATCAAACTGTCAATCAGTCACTGTCGAAGATGAAAGTAGAGATGTGCAATTAAAATCAATGTAAAATCGATACAACGTTGAATCGATCCTACGCTCCTTGTTTTGGATTTAAAAGTAATATTACATAAATATCAAATCAAGTTGATTAGAGATAGAATAACTGCATTTAAATAATTATTTTAATAATTCAACCAACCCTAGAATCACCTAGATCAGTTGAATCGATCGTTCATTTAATAATCGATACAGATAATAACATTCATACTGATTGTACGTGTAACACCACTATCTATGACAGCAATAATTCGCGTAGGTATCTCGATCGGAAGCAATTGATATAGGTACTTTTAATATTATAAATTAACTCCGGCTTTTAAGAAATAAAGTGAAAAATTGAAAAATCATAAAAAAATAATTCAATTTGTTTCGTTTTTGTGATATCTACGGTCGCTAAAACAAAACCAGACATAATTCTGCCATTCTTCTTTTAAATTGATTCTGCCGGTCGATTCTGTAAAAATCGCACCGTGAATACTTGCGTGGAGTGAGCTGTCAGTGTCATCCCACTGATGCTAGGGATTGACCAACGTTACATTTACAATCATAATCGAGATTATAATAATATTTTTTATCCAATTTCTATTGATCATTTTATATTTTTTCAAAGCTAGTATGTAGTTAACTGGCTGAAATATTACTAATTTCGGGGTTTGAAAATAAAATAGCAAAACAGCAATTCAGTTTGAAACACAATGTTGTTTTTTTGTTAGACACTCAGTTACTTACTAGCTTAATTTGTTGCATTTTAATCCTACTATGTAGGAATACGTCGAGTTACCAGTAACCCTGTATAAGTATACAGGGTGAAATCGAATTCATGGGCATTATTTTAAAGGGTCATTGTACTCATCATTATGAACAACTTTTACTATGGGGCCAAACCTGAAATCACAAAAAAATAATCAGCTATTCACCACATTTTGAAGGGTTATGCAAACATAAATGTAGGGAACAGCAGATTTTTTTTATGATGTTAGGTTTATTTATCTGGGACAAACAAACAGTAACACATCAAAACTCAAAAAAAAAAAACTCAAAACTCAAAGCATTTATTTCAAATAAACCAATTACAGGCACTTTTGAATTGTCAAGGGGTCGGTCAGTCAGAAAGATGAAGCTAGTTGCCCATTCCAAAGCGTAGTAGGTACCTATGGAGAAGAACGGGCAAGAAACTCCATGGACACTCTTTTAAATCAAAATATTGTTACAATAGAGTGGTTACATCATTCATGTTGTAATTATACATGTGAGAACGATGTAGAAAGACGTGCACGTTAAAAGCGTCCGTAATAAAAAGATAAAAACAATTATGGAATTAAAATAAGCCGTGGCAGCTAAGAAATGACCAGTGCCTACTGACGGCGCCCGTTCACGAACATGACGTATGGATCAGCACCATTCAGCTCAACCATTTTGAAGGGAACTCAATGATCCAATACACACGCCATCACCAGCGACACATTTGAGTGAGCATGACATACTCTCAGCCGCCAGGGCACATTCAAGTCAATGAGAGACGAACCCAGTAAGCTTTATAGTGGGTACATAGTGCTCACACATGTGCTATGCAATTATACAATACTATGAGATTGAATTTATACAATGCAAAGATAGGTTGTACAATCTTCATCAGCTCCAACACTATTTTCGAATGCTAATTAATTAGTTTACGCGCCCTTGTGGAGCAGGACCAGCCCTGAGCCAAGCATTTTTGTCAGCGATATAATCCCCCAACTTATAATATGCTTGGCTGTATAGTGTGCGTTTTATACAGGATTTAAATTTCGTTTAACATTATATCTGCGCAAATAATATAAACAAAGATATTATATAAATGTGAAACTTACACCGTTATCCACAGCATATACAAGGTTTGGACCCATAGTTAAAGTTGTTCATAATGATGAGTACAATGACCCTTTAAAATAATGCCCATGAATTCAATTTCACCCTGTATATCACAAAACACTACTTACATTATAATTTTTAACCTCTATGGTCATGGTTATTCTAATACTGGCTGCAGCTTCGTCTGCGTGAAATTTGTTGTTCCCTCGACCCACCCTGTCTCGCATCGCATCGCCTGCCCGCTCTTTTACTTCGTTTTCTGTTAGCATTCTTTTTTACATTTTGCTCGCCTCCTGAGGGTCCTAGCGTTATGTTAAATTGCCTTTAATTTTCCTCGAGAACTAGGCTATCAAATGCGACAAGATTTTTTCAAATCCGATTAGTAGTTCCAGGGATTAGCGCGTTCAAACAAACAAACAAGCAAACTCTTGAGCATTATTATCAGTTTTGATATTATATAGATTACATGCATAGGTACCTGTTATACGCAGAATCTGAAACCTGAAATTCAGGGAAGCGTAAGCAGGCGCCGTGGCTTAGTTGGTTAAAGCGCCTGTCTAGTAAACAGGAGATCGTGAGTTCGAATCTCGCCGGGGCCTTGGTGGTTTCTTTTTGTAATATCAATGCTCTGACAATACAGGGATTTTTTGACGTGAATTAAGGGTCTTTTTATAACATTCACACGTCAATATCAGTTAGCTTTTGTGATTTTTTCACCAATATGCTTATTAATATAATTTGGTTTTTATATCACTGCAAGCCGTGTGCCTGATAGGATTTTCCATCGGCCAAAATGAGGAACTTCTCCACAAACTTTCATCCCTTACTTAATCCCTTCAGGCGATGAATATTCAAAAATCCTTCCTTAAGAGATCGTGAGTTCGAATCTCGCCGGGGCCTTGGTGGTTTCTTTTTGTAATATCAATGCTCTGACAATACAGGGATTTTTTGACGTGAATTAAGGGTCTTTTTATAACATTCACACGTCAATATCAGTTAGCTTTTGTGATTTTTTCACCAATATGCTTATTAATATAATTTGGTTTTTATATCACTGCAAGCCGTGTGCCTGATAGGATTTTCCATCGGCCAAAATGAGGAACTTCTCCACAAACTTTCATCCCCTACTTAATCCCTTCAGGCGATGAATATTCAAAAATCCTTCCTTAACGTTCGTTTATGGAAGTCTTGTGTAAAATGTCATGCTTCTAGACCTAGGTAGTGGCTTAGGGCGTGGGTTGTCTGTCAGATAATAAAATGTATGAATTTAAGATTTTTGTTTACTTTTTTTATCTATTTCTTTTAAGATCAATGCGCAGCTGAGCCCGCTAAAATATTTTTTTTGCTAATTGCAGCTTATTTACGTCTTTTTGGAAATGTGAAAAAAAAACTTAGGTGGCACAAATTTACAAAGTTTGACGTTTGATGATTATTATTCAGTAATATATCATTCCTACAGTCGCGAATCGCATTTTGATCAACATACAAGGCAAAAAGATGCAGATCGCCACACATAAAATTTGTATTTGGCGGGCTCAGCTGCACGTCAACGAAAAAGACTTGCAAAGAAAAAACACGTTACTAAAATAGTCACTTTCTGGGTTAACCATTTTGAGAACGACCTCGTTTATCATCTCTAACGAGTTATTTTGATGACATGGCGATTTCTAATTAGCTCAGACTATTCAATAAACAGAGCCAGAATAAACCGTAATAATTATACTTCTTAAACATTTCAGAATCGATAATCCTTCATCATAATCTACCTAACGAATTAATTATCATCCTGCCCTTAATTTAAGGTGCAGATAAACGACTTTTAACCGGTTGAATGCCGTAATTACAGACACAATTAAAAACCCATTGTGTCTCGCGTGGGTCCACGTTAAGGCATACAAGAGGTTAATGATTTTATATTGAAAATCACGTCTAAACTTCTAGTCTTATTTCTTTGAAAAAATATATGGTATACTAGACAATTTTATTCATAATTTGATATGTGAAAATGTAAATTATATTTTAATAACATAGTGTAATTAATTTGTAAAGTATTGTCTAACGTGGACAAAAAAACGATAATCACGCAAAAACTATGGGGCGTATTTACATGAAACTTTAATCATATAAAAGACAATTTAATGACCCATATTTTAGTATACGGCCTTTATTTGTATTGTGTTTGATAAATCAAGGTGGGTTGTTTTTTCGAATAATCTTGGTGCGGTACGGGCGGCAGTGTATCGCTGACTTTGTCTGACTTTTGTCGCGGGGCGCGACGCAAACTCCTCCCACTCGCTCAAGGGCGCGGGCAGTTAATGTCGCCTTAATTTATTTGCGGTCGGCGCAGCATTTTTTCGTCTCACATCTCATTCAGCCCGTTATCTCAGAAGTCACTTCATCACCAGGTAACATCTATCACATAATACCTTATAATATAAGTGGGGCTCGTGGCTACGTAATAGCAGCACGGGTCGATCGATCAGGTTAAGGTACACTTGCAGCGGTCGGTCCGTGGATGGATGACCATCTTTACATACTGAGACCCTCGGAAAGCACGTTAAGCTATTGGTCCCGGCTGTCATTCGTGGATCTTTGACAGTCGTCACTGTGGTCGTTAGAAACCTGAAAGTCTGACAATCAGTCTTTGCAAGGGGTGTCGTGTTACCCAGCAGCTGGGTTGTGGACGTCAGATAGCCAGTCTCTCCACGTAAAATACTGCTATTCAGATGCATCTAGTTAGACTGGAAGCTGACCCCAAAAATAGTTGGGAAAAGGCTAGGCAGATGTTGTTTAATATAATCTTAAATGTAATCAAATTATTGAAATAAATCAAGATAATTAGGTAAATACAGTAATTCGCTAATTACTAACGGATATAGATAATATACCTACCTACTTATGATATTTTTTTTACTAGCAGTTTCTTGCGACTTCGTCTGTGTATATTTTGTATTTCATAATTTTTTATTTATTTATTTATTTAACCATTTATGTACACACTTATATAAACAGACAAGAAGAAAATAACAGAAAAATAGGTACAAAGGTGATGCTTATTTCTAATGAATTGCTTATTTATTCAAATATCTAGAATGAAAAATAGCCTGTTCTTCTCCAGGTCTATCTAGACTCAGTTAGTGGTTTAGGCATGAAAAGACAGACAGTGAGAATGGCGTAGGTAATCCATACTGGATTACCTACGCCATTCTGTTATCTGTGGACGTCAAAAGAATAGGTACAAGTATTGAAATATAGTTATTTTGGCGCGGGCCAAAATCAAAAGTCATTTATTCAAACTAGACTGAGAATCAGCACTTTTTGAACGCCAAAATTACATAAGACAGTCCCCCAAAACGCCCACCCTTCACAACTTCCTAGTGCTTTAGCTGGGAAGAAGAAGTGGCGCAACAAACTCCCCAGCAGCACAGCTGTCTGTTCAGATAGGAGAACTGGATTCTATAGAGTAGTAAGTAATTAACATTACGAAAAACAAAACATACCACCGCGTCCCAGGACTCGTCGCTGCCGACCATCGACTCGACTACGGCCGGCAGCGACAAGTCACTGCCTACTTCTGAGATGAGGGCACGGCGCGGCTCCTCCCAAGCGGCACACTCTGCCAGCGTATGCCGCGCCGTGTCCTCCCGGCAGTCGACGCAGTAGTGACACCGGGCGTCCGGCTCCCTGTTTATGCGACACAGGTACTTCCCGAAGCAACCATGCCCCGAGAGCACCTGCGTCGCCCGAAACGACAGGGAGCCGTGCCTCCTCCCGAGCCAGCGCTCGAGCACCGGCCGGACGAGGCCGGCGGTAGGCCGTGAAAGCCTGTCCCGCAATTCCGCCACCAGGACCCCGCGAAGCTAAGACCGACGCAGCTCCATGTGCCGCTGCATCGGTCCCTCACCCCACGCCCTCGCTTCCTCGCGCCACCGATACAACGACGCAAGTACTTTCGCCTCGAGGTCCCAGGGCGGGGATCCGGCCATTACGCATGCCGCCTCGTAAGAGATCGTGCGATACCCCCTGATGACTATGACGGCCATCGCCCTCTGCGGCTTTCGCAAAACTGCGATGCCATCAGGTCAGAGGTCCACACCGGGGCCCCATACAGGGCCATGGATCGCACGACCCCTCCGTAGAGCCGCCTACAGACGGCGCTCGGGCCCTCCAGATTGGGAAGCAGCGTTGCAAGCGCGCCAGCCGCGCCCAGCAACTTGGGCGCCAGCCATCGGAAGTGGGACTCAAAGTTCCACCGGCTGTCGAGCACCAATCCTAAATACGTCACGGTCCTTTTTTTTTTGTCGCTGAGAAATGCTTTATGCATCCCCGCTCGTGGGGGACGAGACGGGGTATGTGGGACTCCTGTCGAAATCCGCACTCGACAGTATACCCACTAAAACTCAGCGGTGTTCCCACAACGCCGTGATGGGAGGGCTATGGGAAATCGGCTCAGCCTCTACTTCCACAGCCCTCCCGGCGCATGCCCGCCTAGTTGGCGGGCATGCGCCGCATGCCCCCCATTTAACTAGGGGGCTACGGGAATGGCCGGGAACACCCGGCCACTCCCGTCCGACACTGGTGGAGGCCCGTGCAATACAGGCAAAGGGCGCCCCCGCACCCACCGCCTGCTGGCCTCTACCCGGGAGGAGCTGGAGGTGACTACCAGACCGGCGTCTTCCTCGACCCCTCCCCTCTCCAGAGCGGCGTCACGCGAGATAATCATCCTCCCGCGCGCGCGCCACTGCATCCCTCCGGGACACGACCGCCTATTCCGCAGCGGCGGCCGTGCCCAGTCTTTAGCCGCCAGCCCCAATTGTCCACCAAAACCGCACTGGGAGAAATTGGAGCCGACGTTGCCCAGGGTGCGCCACGAGGAGGCTCTTCAACATGCACCCCAATACGTCACGGTCCTTTTTTTTTTTTTTTTTTTTTTTACGGGGGGAAATCCTCATGGACTACCTCCGCCTGGGGAAAAGGCGGAGGGGCGTGCCGGACTCTTACCGGCTAAAACCACCCCGGTGTCTCCTCGCACGTGCGCGCGGGGCCGCGGGAATCGAAATTCTTCCGCAGCCCCACACTAGTGCTGGCCCGGTCTGTCCGGGCCTCGTCTCCTGCACGGGGTAATGAGGTGTTTAACTACCCCGTGCATCGCCTCAGAGGCGCACGCCGACACCCGCGCGCGCCTTCGCCTCGGGTCCATCAAATAGGGGGCGAGGACTTCCCCAAGTCCCACGCCCCAGGAACCATTCATGGGGGCCGGAAAAGGTCGTTGTCCGCCGTTCTCCTGCGGCCGGTGCGCCTTCTGCGGCCGGGGAAGGGAGTCGAGATCTCCCTCTCCCGTTCCGCAGTTTCCTTCTGCGACATCACGTCCTCGCAGAAGGACACCACCGCGTCCCACGACTCTGCGCTACCGACCATCCTCCGCACTACGGCCGGCAGCGACAGATCGCCTCCTACTTCATTTGTGAGGACACAGCGCTGCTCCTCCCAAGCTACACACTCGGCGAGCGTGTGTTGCGCCGTGTCCTCCCCGCAATGGACGCAATGGTGGCACCGAGCGTCCGGCTCTCTGCCTATGCGACACAGGTACTTGCCGAAGCAGCCGTGCCCCGACAGCACCTGCGTCACCCTAAACGACAGGGAGCCGTGCCTTCTCCCGAGCCAGTCGTCGAGTACTGGCCGGATCGCCTCGACGGTAGCGAGGCCGGCGGTAGGGCGCATAAGCCTTAGCCGCCATTGCGCCACCAAGACCTGATGGAGCTCCTCTCGGCGCAGCGCGATCTGCCGCTGCACCGGCCTCGAGCCCCGTGCCCGCTCTTCCTCGCGCCATCGATATAATGACGCGAGTACTTTCGCCTCTAGGTCCCAGGGCGGGGATCCGGCCAGGACGCAAGCCGCCTCGTAGGAAATCGTGCAGTACCCGCGGACGACTCTGACGGCCATCGCCCTCTGCGGTTTACGCAGAAAATACGTCACGGTCCTAACCTAACCTAACCCAAATGATTCACCAAGTAATAGTTTTCTCAGTGGTATAGTTTTAGACCCACCATACCACCAGGGGTATGGCCAATGGTGTAATGGGTCCGCACACTTTACCGCCTAGTAAGAACCTGTGTATTTTAATTATACCAATTTGAAGGATATCTGCCGTTAGTGGAAATGATATACAAAATCACACGAATTACAATTAAAAACAAAAAGGAGTAGGTACGTGGTTGATTTCACATTTGTATCATTTCTGTATCCTATCGTTTTGTATTTCATAATGTGTAATTGTTTGTTTTCCCGAATAAATAAAATAAAATATTTATTTCACTTGTAACTACTCGTACATGAGCACTTATGAACACAATACATTTATGTAATCTACCATATTGTATGCAAAGACGAGTGTGCAGACTTTTGAAGCAGATGTTTGTTTTTTTATAGTCGAAATAGCCCGGCCTTAATTTATTCATAATATTTAATTGTTTTAATTTTATTTCTTTCGAACTGAATCACCACTGCTGTCATTGAGGAATCAGGGGTTTAGAATAAAAACTGGTTAAGTATATCTTTGGAATAAAAACACAGAAAAAATATGTTTTCTTTTGTGCCCACCGCTTTACAAACACGCGTGTACTAATTTCAAATAAACGGAAAGCAACTTTATTACCGTGTTGTTTCAAATACAGCACTCCTATTGGTTTAACTTGGACGTAGCCAACTTTGATACTTAATTTAGAAGGACGAAACCAAGTTTCATTTGAAACGTATTTTTTTTATTTAAAATAACTAGCAACTGAGCCATGTTTGATGCTATATGGTTTTTTGACTGAGACAAACGCCTCCTCTCTTCGAGAGGGAGTGGGTTGTGATCTACCACGTGGGCCCAGTGTGGGCTGGTAGATGTCACATGTCTCCGAAATTTTTGGTTCTAGATCATGCCGGTTTCCTCAGGATGTTTTCCTTCACCGTTTTGAGAGCAGCGGTAATGAAATTATTTACACAAGGCCTCGACTTACCGAGATGACATTTTTTTAAACTTTTTTATTACCTGACGTCTCGGTAAGTCGAGGCCGTTGCCACTGGGCTACCGCTGCTCTTAGAGTGAACACGTCCACTTGAAATAAATGGCTAAAATTTAGTATTGGTTCTCAATTAGCGGCATCGCCGTAGTTATTCTGGTACCAGGTCTCGTAAGCTTGACAGTACTTCATTATCAGGGTCACTATAATCATATCTACACCACGTTTAGGTGTATCGCAAGAAATAACTCAGTATTATTTAAGATTTACTTTATTATTGAATGCAAGAGGAACTTCTTGTAGCGGTAGCTAAGTACATCGCCACATGTGAACTACGCATCACACTGACGTCACGCAAAATCCTGCATCGCGCAGGCAGAGTTTACCGCGCAACTAGTAGCATACGAGTAAATACAACGTCCCGACCACGGAGCAGAAACAAAGAGGAGGTGTTGCAATCAAAGTAGTCCATCAGCCACCAATGTAGTCGTTACGTCACACGGTAGTTGCACTACTTGCGACCAGGTGGCGCTTTCGTCAGTACAACTGTCGTTGTGAAGCGGATAGGTTGTCATGTATTTGTTTAGTCTTTTAAACGATTAAAAAGTATTCCCGACCCATACTCATTGCATTAACATGAAATGCTGTTTTATCTTGCAGAAGTTAAACGGATCAATCAAATTCAAACGGAATAAAGATATCTTTCCACTCGTAAGTCAAATGAAAATTAAATTTGTAATTTATTTCTTCTCGAATGTTCGGTAATTGCCGCCCCCTATCGGCAAGTAGCGGAAGTACTGACAAATTGCAGGTCCGGACTCAGACTTTTTTGATAAGCACATACCTACCCTACATATATGCTATATGAAAAGTGAAGTCAAATATATGTCGAATTTCGGCAAAAAACGGAATTCGGTTTAGTTTCGGTAACTAAGTTCAGAAGAAAAATTTAGAAGAGGAGATTTAAAGATAAAAAAAATAAAACTATGATTATAAAAACGTTTTCTTTATTTTTCCCTCACACTCGTTAATTTCTGGAAGTTTCGGTTTCATCCGAATCTGAAACCGCTGCCGTAATTCGGTTTCGGTTTCAGTCAAAAAATGTATTTCGGTCGGACATAATAGAAATAAAACTATATCGGTATAATAGAAAACTATTAAACCTAAATCCGGCTCCTTACAATAAAAGCGACACTTAATGAAACATAGCAGAACTCTTACGACATCTTAGGACATCTGTCTAATTTGCCTATGAGTTGATTTTGCTACTAGCCACTAGATGGCTTTCTGCTGTTTGGGCTCCCCCCGCACCCCGCGAGGCTGCGACACTACTTTTGTATGGAGAATGACTTTACAACACCTCCTCTTTGTTTCTGCTCCGTGGTCCCGACATCAATCGTCGGGCAATTGCCCACCTGACACAACACCCGTCTGGTCGGAGGATCCTCCCGAGATAAATGGTTCTGGAGGTATGAGTGAAATTAACACCCGGTTCCGCATACCCCTATATTCTGTTTAAAAGAAGTTAAATCCATTTTCCATTTTATCGCTCTCTATGTACGAAACCACAACTTTTTTCTTATACTTTTCAAATCAAATCACTCAAATCAAATTATTTATTTTTGCAGAAAACACTGTCACAATGGTGTTATTGAGTATCGGCACATGTCTCAAGTGATTCGACCGTAAGGCATGCAAAATTTATCAATCATGATTTATCAAAATCAAGATTGACATTGAAACAATAAAATTAGATAAAAGTATTTAAAAATATTAAATTAATGGAACGTCCTTCTTATAGTCATATTAATACGGATTAGTTATTCATTTAATAATAATAGTAATTAAATGATTTCAATGTCATTCATAAAATACGTACAATACATTAACAGATTAATTAGTTAGAAATGACATGCATAAAAATTGGGTCTTGAGTTTGGAGAACATTTTTCGTTTAAGTAGTCATTCAGGTTATAGTAACATTTACTAACTAAAATGCTATTTAGATTTTTCTTAAATAAAGAAGTATTCATTGCCCTTATTTCTTTAGGTTATTTATTGAAAATGACAGTAGCCATGCGAAACACACTTTTGTGCATTAAAGTGCTATAGGTTTGGCGAACATAGAGGTAAAGTGCGTTACGTTTATTTATTTATTTATTTATTTATAACTTTTCGCACAAAAGGTACAAAGGCGGACTTAATGCCTTAGGCATTCTCTACCAGTCAACCAAGGGTGGTGAAGAGATTAGATGGCAGGTGCTTTAATTGAAAGGAAAGGAAAGCATTGATTTGAGCGATGTTTAACAATGATAAAATAAAATTAACTATCAAAATAACGTACACAAATATATAAATAAGTCCTATACACATACATACTATTTACTATACTATATACTTACATAAATATATATATATATATATACAAATTCCAGGAAGAGAGATGTCGAGATGACTTTACTCTATTTGTTTCGAAAATAACTCTGCAATTTCCGCTTAAATGCATACCGACTGGTAGCCGTCCTGATATCAAGAGGAAGCGCATTCCAAAGAAGAATGGACTGAATATGAAAGGAAGAATGAACAAAGTCAGAAGTATGAGAAGGACAGAGTAGAAGAAGATTGTTAGAAGAACGTAGATTCTTAGCGTGAGAAGAACATAGGTATTGGAAGTGAGACACGAGATAAGAAGGAGGAGTGGGAGAGTTGAGTTGAGTTGAGAGTTGTACGTTGTTGCCTATTATTGACATCTGAGGCCAATTTAAATAAGTTTTGATTGACCTTAACGAACATCGAGACCTCATAAATATATAGGCCTAGGAGAGTTAGAATTTTGTACTCCTGAAAAAACGGTTTACAGGTTTCCATCATTTGAAGCCCAAACATAGCCCATAGGCACCGCTTTTGTGCTTTAAAAATGAGGTCAATGTCAGTCGAATTTCCCCAAAAAATTACTCCATATCTCAGGTCTGGAGCAACTAAACCATGATAATATGCAGTTTACAAGATATCGGTATTTGAAATCTGTTTTAATTCACGTAGCGCATAATATACTGATTTATTAATTCTTTTGCATAGTGTTTCAATCTGGGATTTCCATTTTAATTTGTTATCCACAGTAATATCAAGAAATTTTGTTGTTTGCACTTCAGATACAGGTTCACCCTTATAGTTAATCACAGGCATAATTGCATTGACACGTTGATTAAAGTGGTTTATTTTAGTTTTTCCTATGTTTTTCTTCAGATTATTACTGTCTAGCTATTTAATGGTTGCATTTAGGGTACTGATTATATCATGCTCATAGGATGTTTTATCATTAGACTTAATTGCAACGGTGCTGTCGTCAGCAAATAGTGTCATTGGGTTTGCATTCGCATTAGGAAGGTCATTAAATGTATATTATAAAGAGTAATGGACCCAGTACACTACCTTGCGGGACACCATATTGTATTTACGTCCCTTTGATAGGTTTGTATTCTCCATCTTAGTTCTAGTATTAAGTCTTAACTTGTGTATACTGAGTACGGTTTTGAGGTAAGTTTCAATTAATTTTAAAATGTTTCCTCTTATGGCATAATGTCTCAAGCTTATGTAATAAGATGTCATGTACCACGTAATCGAAAGCCTGAGTCATATCCATAAAGATGGTGCAGGTTGGTATTTGCTTGTCGACATTTTGCTTGTCGACATTGGACGTTATAATTTCCAAAAATTCATATATAGCAAGATTTATACTTTTGTTCCGTCTAAATATCCTTCTTGTTTTTAGCTTTCAAAATATTTAACAAATTCATTATACAGGGCGTCCCACGGATATGCCACATGGAGGGAAAGTACCTTGAATATTGTAGATGGAACATTTTACTGAAAGAAGACATTATTTGAATTTAAAAAACAATTTAAACTGCTTCATAGATGTATTGGCTGGCATGTAAATGCTATAGTTGCAGCTAACAATATTCAAGACCTAACTGTTAAGGTGAATGTAGCTCTAGATGCCTTTTATTCCTGGTTTAATACTAATAAGCTTATAATAAATAAAACCAAAACTAATATTATGTTATTTAAAACTACTGCGCGTAACAAAGACAATATGGACATTGAACTTAACAAAGTTAAAATTGAGGTTGTCAGGGAAGTCAAGTTTTTGGGTATTTATATTGATGAATTGTTAAATTGGAAGAAATAATTAGCAGCATTGGATTCGTCTATATAATCTGCTTGTTATGCCTTAAGAAGTCTGAGGGATGAAGTAAGCATAACATACTTAAAATGGTATATTATGCGCTGATAGAGTCCAAACTTAGGTATAGCATACAGTTTTGGGGAAACAGCTACCATTACAACTGGCATAGGGCATTCGTCAAAAGAGCTATACGAACCATTGTCCGCATTTCTCAACGAGACAGCTGTCAACCATATTTTAAAGAACTTAGAACTCTCACAGTACCTAGCCTGTACGTAGTAGTACTCTTAATCACCTTTAAAAAATATGTGTAGGACTACGAAACAGATGAAGACATGCTGGTAAGGGAAAAAAAAGTGTAGAAAAGACCTTGGAAATAAAATCATCTCACGTTTTGGTATTGTTAAACATAGTCCACAGTATCAGGAGGTTAAGATATTTAATAAGTTACTGCTTGAGTTGAAAAGCTTACTATACACAGGCTCATTTAAAGCAAGACTCAAGGCATTTCTGTTGGAAAGATGTCTCTATTCATTAGACGATTTGTAATAGTCTTGTTGCTCTTAAATGTAATTATTTGTGCATGGTGTTCTGTGTTCATTTGACGTATTGTTTGATTATTGTTTTCGTTTAAATTGCTATTAATTTATTGACATAAGGTTTTTATTTTTTGTTTGCATGGTATTATACAAATTTTTTTCAAGTATTATATTACTTAATTTAAATCGCATTCCATGTATCCATATATATTTGTACCTACATATAATAATGCTGTTAATGTTTCATGCTGTATTCTATTCGACCGCAATGTGAATTGTTACTGAATAAATAAATTGAATTGAATTGAATTACGATGAGTACGCTAAAGATATCCATTACGTCTGCGGAGTTTCGCTAGCTACCTAACTTAATTTGACCCTGTATGATAAGACTTTTATTCAGTAGATAATGGTGCCGATTCTCTTTCTTATCACAAATGACTCTAAAGCTAAACTAAACAAAAAATCACCAAAATTTAGTTTATTCCTGTCAAACGACGATTTCCCATTCTGAAATTGACTAAAGTGACAACTAACTATATATATATTAGTTTGACAGTGCTAAGATGGCACTGAGTTAATAATCTATTGAAAATGGCTTTTTTGCTATTTTGAATTTGACGTTTTGCACCAAACATTTTGATTGTCTAACTAAATCTGTACAGCTGAAGCGATAAAGTGACGCGTATACTATTTTTAATCGCGATAAAAAATGTGGACTAGTATTAGCTGTCACGAACTAAAATTCACACCAACATGGCAACACCTCGACTTCAGGTACATAAACAGTACTGTATCTTTTTCTTATTTTCTTTTGCTTATATCTCGAAAATGGTATGTCCTATCGCAAAAATAATGAAAATTTCGACCTCCTTTATAAGATCCATAAGCCCCTAGAACTCAACACGTAGGTAATAATATATATTTTTTTTTGCATAGAAACAGTGAAAAATTCCATATAAAACACGTCGAGGATGCAAAACATGCGCGCCTCCAGCTCTAAAAAAAAATCACGGGCTAGGGCAAACTAGTACCACGTGGAGTCGCGATTGTCAAATTCGATTTTAGTTGCGTCAAAATATTTTTAAATTTAGAGAATTGTTTTGCAGAATAACTTTAAGATTGTCATAGCTAAAAGTAATGAATTTTAGTGATACTTTAGCTCGATGTACAAGAGAATCGGCACCAATATTGTCTTATTATTATAAACTTTGAGCACAGTCCTGCTGGCAAGCTTTGTTTTGGTGGTCGGTTCAAATAGTACTTTGGTTGGACTCGGTGCATAATACCCTTCACAGAGGGTATTATGGGAGACCAGCCCATTAGCCAAAGTAAAAAAAAAATAATCTAGTAGGCCATTATGTTGGGCCACACCAACGGTCAACGTCAATGCCCATCATCTCCTTAGACGACGCGATAATTAACGTGATAAATTGAGTGCCTACATTTGAACCGTCAACGTCAATGCTCATTTAATTGGCGCTTCTAGGTCCTTCCTTAAATTTGCTTGATCCCGTCGCGCTCACGGTGCACAATGACAAACGTTGTGTGCGCGCTTCACCGCAATAATTCTTGAGTCAATTTAAATCGTCGTGTTAATCAAGTCAAACGGCAATGTGAATGGCATTGTCAAATTATCGCGGTAAGTGCTGGTTACACCTACTTACAGTTTTATTTATTTATTCAATATGTCTTACGAGCTAACAGAATTGACCTCCAAAACGCTCATACGATTAATTTTATACAAATAGTAAACGTTCAACATCGCGAATCAACGGCGGTTCCCGTTGGGGTGGCCCCAGCATTAAAACGCACTTTTGACTTTTGAGCCTCAACATTTACAAGAAAAAAAAACCCGACTTCCATAAAAAAAACACTACAAAGTGAAAAATAACTTTATTTTTGGAAGTCGGGTTTTTTTTTATGTTAAAACGTTTTTTTATTTGTCAATTTTTAGTTATGGTACCTATTACTAACCAATTCAAAACCGATCGTCTTACACGTCGACGTCCATTTGAAGGCGGTTTATTTATTTAAAAATAATTTATTGTTGATTTTTTTTTAAACCACTTGACTGAATTATCAAAATCGGTTCACCCAGTCGAAAGTTCTGAGGTAACAAACATAAAAATTAAAAAAATACAGTCGAATTGAGAACCTCCTCCATTTTTGAAGAAATTAAAAATAGAATTGATTCTAGTTGCCCCTTCCAAAAGATTTTGATGATAATGAGATGGATGCCCTCTTTTTTCCCCAGGATGCCATCAATATTTTGGTGTTGGTTATTTATTGTCTGCTGTATCTTGGGGTACTGCTGTACTACTCATGCTTGCTGCGACGACCATACTCTAGCTGGTATTGCCAGAAAATGATGTAGCCGCGCGCATAACGCGTCGCTGAAAGGTAAGATTTGAAGTAGGTAGGTACGTGACGAAGACAGGTGACTAGGCCGCGCGACATAAGACAGGACAAGACAGTGTCGCTTGTCACTTCACCTATTTAAGGAATGCGGCAAAAACCAGACTGTAAACACTGAAGAAGGCTTTTATTCCTTGTTAATAATCAAACTGAAACTCAAGGCATTTATTTCAATTAAGGGGACTACATGACCTAAACGCAAGTTTTATAATGCCTTAAAGTATATGATCCACTGCAGTAAACAAAATCAGAAAATATATATGATATTCTTCAGGATATAATATGCTAGTTAGATAGTGTGTTGAAAACATAATATAACTAATTTGTTAATAGAAAAAGTCATGAAATACCTATATAATTTTCTTTTAACGATTAAAAACCATACTAATATCATGCAATCATTCTGGTTTTTTTTTCAGATTGTTCTTCAAGTAACATATTAGCGTGATAGTGTTTAAATTTTTTAGTCTTATCAATAGATACATTTGTAAATGGAGAATTGCTTCATATTTTGCAATAAATTACCAGCTTTGTGTCATCGCGAATCGCGAATCGCAAATCGAATTTATTAATAACCACTTTGTAATAATCACTTACCTATTCAAAAAATTCAGGCAATATTTCAGATTTTTCAGACGGAACCCCACGTGCGACACGCAACAATATAGGGTCGGGAGGCGACTCTTGCATGCTGTCTGAATCGTGTCGCTCGTCGTGGTCGCCTGTCTCGTGTCTCGCATTCCCAATATTTTTCATTTGTTATAAAGCGGATGTGTCAAGAATAAAGGTTCCAAACAGGAGCGACGCGACTCTTCTAGAACAATATCATCCATGAAGTTTTCATAGGAATTTTTCTACTAGAGTCGCGTCGCGCCTGTTTGCGGTAGCCTTAACGTGTCTTGGTCTTGTGTAGCGGTCGCCTGTCGCATTAACCTGTCGCGATCGCGTTGCTCAAATCTTACCTTTAGAATTTGGGGCACTTAGCCAAAAGCTATGACGATTTGATTTAAAGAAAAAAGTGTGCGCAATATTGTACCCCAGGGTACGATTGTAATCTCAGGGCGGCATGGAAAGTGCCATTGTCGCAACCCAGCGCTGGGCACGCCACAGTTGCGGCGATAAGTCCCCTCTTCGAGGAGTGGCTAGAGAGGCGCCATGGCGTCCTCACCTTCCGCCTGACGCAGGTCCTCACTGGGCATGGTTGTTTCGGGAGGTTCCTGTTCCGGATAAGGCGGGAGGAAACGCCCGGGTGTCAGCATTGTGTGGATCGCCCGGAGGACACGGTGGAGCATACGGTGGAGGTCTGTCCGGCTTGGGCGAAGCACCGCCGTGTCCTCGTGGAGGCGATTGGCGGTGGCGAACTCTCGCGTCCGGCCCTGGTCAAGGCCATGGTACGGAGCGAGAGGGCTTGAGAAGCCGTCACCTCCTTCTGCGAAGCAGTAATGTTCGCGAAGGAGGAGGCGGAACGCATAAGGGAGAGGCAAAATTCGCGCCCTCACGCCGCCCAATCGCAGGCCGATTCCCGGCCACCGTAGGCGTGGGCTTGCGAACGGCGAGCAATGGGCAGCTCGCCGTTCGATAAGGACCGATTCGATAAGGTCGACGGCGCGTTGTGCTCCACGCGCGCCTCAAAGAGATGTCAGCATCAATGACGGGGTCCGCTAGGGCCGATGCCTACTAGGGTTGCGGGAAAGTCCGAGAGGGATACCGTGGCCCCTGGCACAGGCAACTGAAGGAACACGGGTGGGTTTTAGTCAGTAAGAGTCTGACACGCCCTCCCGCTCCGCCCAGAGCGGGAGAAGTTATTTGATTTTTATAATAGATATTTGAAAAAAAAAGGATACTATTGTAGAGTTATACGATAACTACCATACGCTTGGATTGTTTTAAAAATAATAATCAAATTTACTGCCCCGTTGGTCTAGTGGTCGCAAGCGCTATTGCTGAACTTGTAAGTCCTGGGTTCGATTCCCAGGTCGGGCAAAATGATGATGGGTCTTTCCATTAGGAATGTCTCAGTAGCAGACCGGAGTCTTGATTTTGAGCCCGCTTGATGGCAATATTCTCGCCTCCTATTACGTGGGACTTTGGGTGTACTAGGCTACACCTCTGCCTAACTACCCACCCTTCCAGGATTACAGGCGTGATGTTATGCTATGCATTTCTTTGTTTCAGGCATGTGTGAGAGTCACCTCAACGCCTAGAAGTGTTTCAGGAGTGAAAGTAAAAGACCTGCACCTCGTGGAAGTAAGTTGTATGATGAACTATGAATTCGCCCGCGACTTCGTCTATTCGAATTTCGTTCTGTCCCCTACGAACTTCAACACCCCCTCCATCCCCTTTAAAGGGTGGGTAGTTTTGGAATATTAATCATTATGGTCTTAATCTTAATCATTATTTATCTAAATTAATGTGGCAAGTTTCAAGTCTCTGAACCGAAGGAATAAGATCGTTGATACAAACTATATTACCCCTTTTCACCCCTTTTGTTCAAACTTAATGTAGGTACCTTCTTAAAAACATAACCCTTGCTTTGCTGTCGCGCAGGTGGGTAAAATATGGGTAGATATTTTTTGTTGTTTTTTTCTGTATTTCATCTCGTAGTTGGCCTCGAGAGGCCGAAACTACTTAACCGGTCAATCTGGTGCTTTAAGCGAACTCGAAAGCCTCCAGCCAGGGAGTTTGGGTAGATTGGAGAAAACTAAGCATGTTCGAACAATAAGGTATATCTACTCTTAGAAAGGAATATGAAATTTCGAAGTTCTATCAATAGCCTCCGTGGCGCAATGGCTAGCGCGTTCGGCTGTTAACCGAAAGGTTGGTGGTTCGAGCCCACCCGGGGGCGTCAAATATTTTTTAAACTAGAAAATAGTTTGTAATTTATTTAATTATTATGTTCGTAACACCTACATTTATTTTAATCGATAACTAAAAAAAAAAATGGTCATAGAACAATTTTTTAAATTTTAAATTGTTTTATTATACTAATTTTTACATGTTTATTCAGATACTGATTTAGTTCTAAATTATGGTCACAATTTATTAAGGTGCATTTATGTTTAGGGTTCCATAACCAAAGGGCAAATGGGAACCCTGATAATTTGGTCATAAATGTCGTCTGTCTGTCCGTCCTCAAAAATTATTGGCACTTTATCGATGATAATTGGAAAGAAGGTGTATTCTGTGCACCGCTGAACAATCGTGAAGTAAAATTATGAAAAAAAAAATTTAAGGTGGCACTTCCCATATTAATGTTAATGAAGGTAGAAAAAAGAAATACTATACGCATAATATGCATGTGGGGTGTCGCATGATCCCCTAATTAAAAAGATGCTGATGTTTATAAGTGACTTTTAAATGTTCCAATAGTTTGTATGAGATGTTTTCAGTTAAAATCGCAGAAATGGCGTTCTAATTCTAATTCATTGTTTCCTTGAGAATTACTATAAAACACTCGTACTAACTTATTTAACCTGTCGATAAAATCAATGTTGTGTTGTGCATGCGTGAATATTCATCCCAGCTACGGAACCCAGGCTTTCACGTGGTTCGACACGCACTTGGCCAGTTATTGTATGTCATTTTTCTTTTATATTAGGCATTTAAAAAAAGGATTTCGTGGCTAAATTATAACAGTCGCACGGGTTGATCGAAGGTTAAGCTACACTTGTCGCGGTTGGTTCATGGATGGGTGACCATCCATTAAGTATCGAGACACCTCCGTGTCTTGGAAAGCACGCTAAGCCGTTGGTTTCGGCAGTCATTCGTAGATCTTTGACAGTCGCTCTGGGTAGTCAGCAGCCCAAAAGTCAGACAACCAGTCTTACCAAGGGGTATCGTGTTACCCAGTAACTGGGTTGGTGGAGGTCAGATAGGCAGTCGCTCTATGTAAAATACTGGTATGCAGCTGCATCTGGTTAGACTGAAAACCAACCTCAACATAGTTGGACAAAGCTAGGCAGTTTGAGTTATTTTTAAAGAAATTAATTCAGGTGTCGTTTCTTTTATAGTTGGGCTGCGATTCCTACCAATATTTGGGGATGAGTAAAGGCGGTATGGTAATCAAAGCGTGTAAAGACGCGTGGCGGGAGCTCCTCAGATTGATGGTGTTACTATGTCAATTTCGTATGACATTCATGCAGATTGACGAAGCTCATAGGAACGCCACCAAGTAAGTGACATTAGTCAAATGCTTTTGACAGCACCTGAGACTTTTGTGCTCATAAATATCGACGTTATTAGCCGACCAAGATAATTTTATTAGTACAGTCTGGGAAATTTATCAATTTGACACACTACGTCAGTTTCCCGTGTGCTCTAAGCCATTTCATAAAACTGTCAAAGAATAACTGTTGAATTAGTTGAAATAATGTTGTTTGAGAGTATGCCAAGCAATTAGGGCTAAAGCTTTGGCTTCCTAGAAAGGCGGATCCATAACATTATAACGCCCGTCATGAAAATTTGTCTTTTACACCAGTATTTGACATTGAGTCAAACCCCGCTGCCCAAAGATTTAAATCGCTAGATTTGTCCGCACCGTACTTAGTCACGCGAAAACGTTTCCATACTGAGAAGAGTGAGCTCACACATGATTAAATAGCGTTTCCATGACAACCAAGTCTAGACTTTGCGTCATTGTGTGTCAGGGGTGTCAACGAGGCAGAAACGCGACCTATCTTTTAACGCGGTTGGGCGAATCTACCGATCAAATCACTGTCGCTGTCATCATTGTCATGACAGTCGTCACTACAGCCGTTATGTGCGGTCACCTCTCTTTTAGGAATCCGTAGCTTTAAGCTAGGGTGTCGTCCGCCATTTACCGGCGAATGACGTCACTGAAACGAAAGTTAGTTGGTGTATTTTCCAACATAGCGTTTTTTGACACCGTAAACTCAAACCCCGCTGCCATCGTTTTCATGACTGCGGCCGTTATGTGGCGGCCACCGCTCTTTTAGGAAACCGAAGCTTTAGTGTGTTAGGATTTAGAGAGTATGGTATCCGCACTGTTTTTTTTTTGATGTTGGGTAATCATCAATAACTTCTCCCGCTCTGGGCGGAGCGGGAGGGCGTGTCAGTCTCTTACTGACTAAAACCCACCCGTGTTCCTTCAGTTGCCTGTGCCAGGGGCCACGGTAACCCTTTCGGACTTTCCCGCAACCCTGGCAGATGGTAACCTTCCCTGACGGGTTGGGCGCATCACAACAAAAAAAAAATGATTCACTGATGAACATTGATTAGAATTGATATAATTAGATTGAGATTTGTCTTGGTCGGCTGGTTATTAGCTCTATATTCTTCTCAAATATGTTCTTATATAGCTTTTGGTTGCACAATCATGTCTTAGTTGCTGCCAGCCAACAATTTATTGTTTAAAAATAAATAGCATGATTCAAACTACCTACATTTTGTTACACTTTGCGAGCGATGAGAAAATTGGTATACTTATTAAAAAGAACTTACAGCAACCCCTGCTCAATATAGATTAGCAACAATGTGCGTTTAAATCGCTACAATATTTTTATAGTATCATCTCATACTGGCCTTATTTACTTGTATTGAATTACCTAAGCAGAGGGGCAATTCCCGTATTTTTAAGAACGTTAGCATTCTAATCTCAGTTATAATTTGTCAAAAATACAAACATTTACTTGCATTGCAGATATTTTGTAGATTGTGATTAGATCTGAATTTGAACGTTTTTGAAGCCCGAAATTTTACCGTCTGGCTAGAAATTCAGACATATTATAAAATTAAAATAAAATTTGAAATGGCGGCTTTCAAAAAATAACTTTATTATATAGAAAGAGACAGAGCATCATGATACCGCCTGTCAAGAATTGTATAGCAACAAAATTGATACAAATTCTTTACAATGTGCCAACAAGTTGCTATGAAAAAATTGTGTGCAATACAAGGTGTAACTGAAATATTTGAACAGTGATTGATTAGGAACATCGTTCACTATGAGACCAACCCAGAAAGAGCTCCATACATTTTTATGATAACCCAACAAGATGTAGGGAAGAGCTGTTGGTTTTCACGATTTCAGTTCATCTAAAGCATTAAATTTATTCCGAAAGGTTTTTAAGTATGTTACGTTAATTAACTTACATGAAGCACAGACATTTCAATGTGATGACATGTCGCCATTGTACCCTTGCGAATTAGGGGCGGGGCGAGCTCTTGCTAATGTTTCATTAAAATAATAACAAATGTACGTTTAGTTTGGATCATGCTATTATTAATATTTAAGTCAGTAATGTTTGCTTATATTTTAAACGCAAAGTGAGATAAGAATTGTAGGTATTTTGTTTCTATTTACTTACAACATTATTTATCAATACTTTACTTGATAACAGAAAAATATTAAAAGTACCTAGTGTACAAAATGTTGTAAAATAAATATTTATTCTTAGCTAGCTTTGCTCTCACAGTTAAGACTTGTAGACAGAAACAAGAATATTTTAAACTAATAAGAAAGCTCTTGAATTATTATTGTTTAGTTATTTGTTGAAGAGAAAGAGTTTAATGAATTAAGTAAAATAATTGTACATACTTCCTCAATTGATATACATTTTGTTTATTTAATTTAAAATCAATAAGATGGTGTTGAAGCCTCGAAGAAAGAGACTAAATAATTATGCAGGGTGTTAGGTTAAATGATGGATATCTAAGGGAGGTAGTATCTAGGTACTTATGAAAATAAACTGTGTAAAATACCGCCTAATCAGCCTATAATGTTCCCACTGCTGGGACACAGCGCTCTCGGTGAGAGGGAGTGGGCCGTAATCCACCACGCACGCCCAGTGCGGGTTGGTAGATGTCACATGTCTTCAAAATTTTGGTTCTAGGACATTCTGGTTTCCTCACGATGTTTTCTTCACCATTTTGAGAGCAGTGGTAATTAAATAATTTACAAAAAGTAAAACGCCTATCTGGGTTCGAACCTACGACTTACAACTCGGTGAGTCACGGCCGATACCACTGGGCCACCACTGTGACTGATCTCCGAAAAAATACCGACGCGGTCAAATTTTAGGTGACAGCAGATTTTTTTCATATTTCAGAGTTGATCCCTCAGTTATTTCTTTTCAAGTTCTTAATTTTCATCAGTATTACACTCCCATAAAGTATGTCCCTCGTTTATCCTAACAACCTGTATACAGGGTTATTGGTAAAACACCATCAACCTCTTAAGGGGTCATTGTACTCATCATTATGAACAACTTTTACTATGGGACCAAATATCAAATCGCGAAAAAAAAATCTGCTGGTCCCTACATTTTGACAAAAAAACAAACAAAAATGCAAACATAAATGTAGGGACCAGCAGTTTTTTTTATCGTTTCATAACAGCAATAATGGATGAACAATTTGGTCAATTTTAATGAACCTGCGGGGTGACTGGGTAACACAGTAGGAATAGCTGTCATTTTGACAGTTCAACAACATTCATTGCGTTATTTCCGTTGTTGAGCAGACAAATATTTCGAACATATGAAGCAATGGATTAGCAATATCCTTCAAAATTATTCAGATGTGATAGATAGTGTGTTACGCAATTAGGTTGTTACTTAAGTTTTATTTTTGAAATATTATAATGAAACGATCAATTATTTTGCTTAATTCTAAATGAAATTCTCTTCGCAGTTTTTAGTTGTAGAAAATTAATAAAGTTTTAGTAGAAATATGATACTTATTGTTTTGAGATTACGAAACGTCAAAATAAGGTTTTATAAAAAACTTTATCTACTCTCTTATTATCATAAAATTCGAATTTTAAACTTCAAAACGAGTTTATATTGACATACTTTTGAAGCACAATACTGAAATTTAAAAATATAATCATATCGTCGGTTGTATTATGAATTACTGTAACCCTTTTTCACACAAAATAATGTTATAGAAACAATTTTTTTTACCAAATCCAAGAAGTTAATATCACCAAGGCGTTTCCATATATTTTTTTCTAATGGAACGTCTAAGCGGGGCGCGCCACTTTTATAGCATTACGTTATCACGCACGCACATTAGGCATTAAGTTTTGATTCCAATCTTTCTTTTGTCTGTGGTAACTCTCGCTGTAGTGCATGCGCGGTGATGTGCTGGGTTTTGGCGGCGTTCATGCGTTTTGTTGTACTGAATTTCGTGGAAAACTTTGATCTTTTATCTAATAGGTTTAATCCCAATGCATGAGAATAGATAAAGTAGTGTATGAAACTAAACAGTAACTAACTAGTAGGTATTAAAACACTAGTGTGAAATCCCCCTCATTATGCAACAGTTTCATTTAAACAACTATTATTTTATTGACTTAAGAACAATAAAAAAAATCTGAATCTCAAAACAATTTTATATTCTGTGTAGTTAGAAATCTTGTTTTTATAGTTTGTATAAAAAAACTACTAAATGGCCCTAAATTTAAGGCCAGGCTGCCGATGAACTCACCCTTCCTTCTATTAGATCTACGGACTGGCTAACTAGCACCTTTAATTGGGTACTTAAATATCTAAACAAACCTTATTATACCTTACTTAACACCATTAGACTTATAGCGTTATTGGACTTAACGCCATTATTTTATACTAGACTTTTTGATAAGCTACCAGGGGCCCGCAAATCTGTCAAAACTCACACAAGAGAGACCATTGCAACGTTTTTAAATTACCAGACTTGACCCTATGGCCGTTAATATGGCAGAACATCGAGTTTGACAGTCGTTACGGGTCGTCAGAAGCCTGAACGTCTGACAACCAGTATTACCCAGTAACTGGGTTATGGAGGTCAGATAGGCAGTCGCTCCATGTAAAATACTGGTATTCTTTTAGACTGGAAGCTGACTTCAATAAAGTTGGGAAAATTCTAGGCAAATAATCGAGTTCCAGAAAGGGTTCGATTTTGTTTACTCTTTATATAGTTCCATGCGCCATATTAACTCCCGGGTACTGTATTAAATTTTATTGAAACTCTCTCAAAACAATATCGAATGAAATAAACTCGATTATAGGCCTCTACTTAATTTTGTACTCCATTATTCTCTTTCATTAAGCATCCACATCGAGGTTAAAAAACCTATTATTTATAAAACTCCAAGCGTAATTTAACCCCCGGTTACTGTTCCACTTTATTTTATTGATACTAGATTGATAAAAAATTCTATGCAATAACCTGGATTGATCTTTACTTAATCTTCTTAATTTTTCTCTTTATTCGGTAAGTATCCAGTTCTATTTAATTAATCTCTATTCCCAATAGGAAGATTTCGACGTCAGACGTCGTGGAAAATTTGCACAACATGACGGACTTTTATTTTAAATTAGAAAAAAAAACAATTCATATTAATGAATTCTGTTAACAGTGTTGAGAAATAAAATTTAAAAAATATAATACTTAGACAGAGTCAAATTAACTACCGCAGACGTGCGGGGGGGTGTCGATATCTAAACATGATAAAACAAAAAGAAAATTAATTTGATGTTTTTTTTTGTGAGGTCAGTTGGGTCCGGTCCCGTGCTTCACCTAGGATCTCCACCTGGGTGAAGCACGGGGACCTGTAAGGTCCTGTGCTCCAACTGATGATCAGTACAGTCAAGTAATTAAGAAAAATACATAAAAAATAAGATTTATATTAACGCATTTTTCCTTTTTTCAATAAATGGCCCAAAGAAATTGAATTATTAATTAATTGCATTTCCGAATCTAAAACAAAATGGTCTTTTTCACAGTTAGTTGGTGTATTCATTTGAAATATCAGTTTTAAAAAAATCTGTTATTTTGTGTAAACTTCACAGACGTGATTAGTTTCGATATGTAAACACGATAAAACATATTTTTTCAACCCATACTTCAGGTAAAAACACTATTAGGTAGTAGTCATTGACCCCAAAAAAAAGAAAATGTTTTTTTTTATCGTGTTTAGATATCGGTACCTACCACGTCTGCGGAGTTTCGCTAGCTAATTGGGGGTTGGGTAGGGTTGGACCTATAGTAGTCCACATTTCGCTAGTTATATTTAAGTCCCATTTAATAGGGGGTAGTAAAACTTCGTCAAGTCTTCTCGTCGCCAATCCCGCAATATTTGAAGACTAAGGTCTTCAACCAGTGCGTCCTACCAGTTATAACATACGGTGCCAAATCGTGGACACTGACAGTTGGGCTAGTCCACAAATTCAAGGTCGCTCAGCGCGCTATGGAGCGGGTTATGCTCGGAGTTCTTTGAAGGATAAAATCAGAAACGAAGTTATCCGGAAAAGAACCGGAGTTACCGTCATAGCTTGCAGAGTAAGCAAGCAGACGTGGCAGTGCGCTGGCCATGTTTGTCGAAGGACTAATAGCCGGTGGCGCAGACTTGTCCTGGAGTGGAGACCGCGTATCGGCAAGCGTAGTTTGGGACGCCCCCCAGCTAGATGGACCGACGACCTCGAAAAAAGTGGCTGGGGCCGACTGGATGCGGAAGGCGGAGGACAGAGGGTGGTAGCGCAGCATAGGAGAGGCCTATGTCCAGCAGTGGACTGCGATAGGCTGAGTCGAGTAATAGGGGGAGAGCCTAATGCCATCAACTGGACACAAATCCGGACTCCAGGTAGCCACTGAACTGCCGGGGTTGAGGCAACACGGCACAGGCAACTGAAGGAACACGGGTGGGTTTTAGTCAGTAAGAGTCTGACACGCCCTCCCGCTCCGCCCAGAGCGGGAAAAGTTATTTGATGATGAGGTTGCTACTGAAAGATTTTTTTTTAAATCTATGGTGGGTTTGCTCTTGACTCTAGTCTAGGTCAGTGGTGACAGAGACAGAGTCGACGGTGGAGTGAGCTTACCCAGAAGAAGCCTGTTCACCCTCACTTTGAAGAGATTAGGCTTGTATGCGTTCGGAAACACAGATGCAGGTAGAGGGTTCCAGTCTTTTGCTGTGCGCATTACAAAAGAATCGTGCTATCAAGCGGTCGGTGGGAGGGGAGCTTTTTACTATTTTACGTACGATGCCTAACTACCTTATTTTGACCTATGTGACCTGAATCAAACGTTTTTTAAGGCAGATTTAAAAAAGGTCACAAACGTAATTTCCAACCTAACCTAACCCCAACCTACTCCCACCACACATAAAAGCAATGCTTGTACAGGCCCTTATATTTCCTATAATTGACTATGGTGATATGTGTTACTATGACCTGAATGCAGATCTCCTCAATAAACTTGACCGCCTTCTCAATAACTGCATTCGATTCGTTTTCAATCTTCGTAAGTATGACCATGTATCTGCACACCGGCTGCTTTTAAAATGGTTACCCATTCGTCAGCGCAGAGAGTTGAGGGCTCTGTCTACGTTGTTCTCTATTCTGGACAAACCCACTTCCCCTTCTTACCTGACTTCCCAAATTCAATATTTATGCACTGCCCATAGTAAAAATCTTCGTTCCACCAACAATCGTCTTCTACGATGTCCTTCTCACCGTTCTGGTTTCATTCATTCTTCTTTCTTTGTCCAGGCGGTTTTTCTTTGGAATGCGCTCCCTCTGAAAATCAGGACGGCAACCAGTCGGTTATCTTTTAAAGTGAAGGCACGTGAACATATCCGTCAGAATTTGGCTGAAGCATCCCAGCGCTGAGTTGCTGGATTCGTTTTCTCCTCTACCGATCGTTATTTCTCCTGACCAAGGTTTATTTTGTTTATATGTATGTATCTATGTATCTATATTTAGTATTTATTCTAGTATTTTATAGTCATTTCCGAGCTATCTATCCCGTATGATGCACCTGCCATGGTATATCTCTGCATCACCCTAAGGTTGACTGGTAGAAAATGCCTCAGGCATTAAGTCCGCTTTTGTACAGTATTTTTTTTTACTTGTGCATAAAGTTTTAATAAATAAATAAATAATTTAAGACACAAAAAATTAGGGGCGGTATCAGTAAATATTATAATATTATGTCACAACAAATAGAGGTGGTATCCGTAACGAGCGCAGAGGTCTCTTGTTGTAATAAAACCATGAATAGAAAAGCGTTACGATGCTATTAAGTCGTTCATCAAATGGTTTACTTATTAATAGTTAGGTTGTGCTGATTTCCTGTTCTCCCTCTGTCAGCATTATTATTTATAAATCATAGTGTTCCGATACTCCGTATTATATAAGTATTATTATATTATTTTAATTATTGTGAATGTGAGGACTATGTGGGTCATTGTTCCAGTTTTAATAATGTTTTGGCAGTTTGAGTAGTTTATGCGGCCTACCCAAATGTCCTTTCTTTGGTATTGTTCGTCGAACCGTTGAGCTCCTTAAGTACTGAGTTGAGCTGCACGGTTACTGACAATTGCGTGCACTGACTAGACAGGTCCACTCAATCTGTGTGGTTCTTTTCTCAAAAGACCATTTCAGACACCGATCTACATAGCCTCCACATGATCTGACCAAGATTCTGTCTGGACTTCAAAAGAGACTGTGACCTCTGAGTTTGTTTCGGCCTTTCTTCTCAGAGTAGTCAGATATGAATCGCCGACCTCATCTAGTTTAAAAAAAATATGATTGACGTGTAAAAGTGTTAGTACAAACCTACTTACAGAAATGAAATCATTTATCACTTACTTACAAAAATAAAATCATTTATCCGGTTTAAATTCAGGTAGAAAAAATTGTCCTTAGAAGAAAGGGTGGTTTACGGCAGTAATTAAAGATTCTGTTTTGTTCAGAAGAGAAAACGTGCTCAATTTTCTTGAGCACGTTTTCTCTACCAAGAATACAGAGGACCATCATCATATTCATAGTTGATTAAATATTGGTTGTGGCCGTCAAACTACCCGTTATGATTCTAGCACCGACAAATACTGAAGGATATTTCTAAGCCTTGGATTAGTCTTTACATAATATTACGTTCTTCTATTTCAATGTATCATTTTCATCATCAATCATCAGCCTATAATGTTCCCACTGCTGGGACACAGGCCTCCTCTCTGTGAGAGGGAGTGGGCCGTAATCCACCACGCGGGACCAGTGCGGGTTGGTAGATGTCACATGTCTTTAGAATATTTGGTTTTAGGACATGCCGGTTTCCTTTCGATGTTTTCCTTCACCGTTTTGAGAGCAGTGGTGATGAAATAATTTACACCAAATGAAAGTGCCTGTCTGAGTTCGAACCTACGACCTACAACTCATAAGTCACGGCAGTTAATAATGGGTCACCACTGCTCTGATATAATTCAATTTATACTAATGATTAATTACTGTACGGTTGCCTCCTTCCCTCAAATATGGCGAGGGGGGTAATGGCTGATCTTTGCGTTATGCTCGTGAACGGGTGCTGCTTGTGGTGACAGGTCATCTTGCTGACTATGGTTTTGTTATTGTTATTAGAAATTAATGTTTCTTTATTTTACTTCGAAGGTCCTAGTTTATCATTTGTGGCTACAAGTTACAGCTATATACATATAAACATAATGCAGTATTGCATATGTAAGCGGGCACGCCCTTTATGCTAGGGGGCTTTTTATTATGTATTAAGTTCTGTTTGCGTTTTTTGTTTTTATTTCTGCTTGAGTATAGTTTTAAATATTGGCGTGTGCTAGCTGACATTATGGCAAATAATTTTAATATTTTTGTGTTTCGTAATGTTAATTACTTATTTATTACTATATAAGTATCTACCTATCTACTATTTCGAATACTATCTACTATTTCGAAGGTCCTAGTTTATCATTGGTGGCTACTAGTTACAGCTATATACATATAAAAAAACATAATGCAGCATTGCATATGTAAGCGGGCACGCCCTTTATGTCAGGAGGCTTTTTATTATGTATTAAGTTCTGTTTGCGTTTTTGTTTTTAATATTTATTTATGCTTGAGTATAGTTTTAAATATTGGCGTGTGCTAGCTGACATATGGCAAATAATTTTAATATTTTTGTGTTTCGTAATGTTAATTTATTTATTACTATATGTATAGAATCCAGTTCTTCTAACTGAACAGACAGCAGTGCTGCTGGGGAGTTTGTTCCGCCACTTCTTCTTCCCAGCTAAAGCACTAGGAAGTGGTGAAGGGTGGGCGTTTTGGGGGGACTGTCTTATGTGATTTTGACGTTCAAAAAGTGCTGATTCTCAGCCTAATTTGAATAAATGACTTTTGATTTTGATTTTTTGATTTTGATTTTATAGAATCCAGTTCTTCTAACTGAACAGACAGCAGTGCTGCTGGGGAGTTCGTTCCGCCACTTCTTCTTCCCAGCTAAAGCACTAGGAAGTGGTGAAGGGTGGGACTGTCATATGTAATTTTGACGTTCAAAAAGTGCTGATTCTCAGCCTAATTTAAATAAATGACTTTTGATTTTGATTTGTAAATGTTTTTCAATACATATTATATTTCCGGTGCTTCTTAACATCTTCACTAAATGGGAAATAGTTATCCCTTTGTAAATCCTATACCTACCAACATCTATCATATTGAGTGCGTATTAAAGAAGGTCATTTAACGTCATAAAAATACACATTATTTTTCAAACGGAAATACATCACTGCACATCAGAAGCTGCAATATTTACGCAATATTTACTTACTACAATATTTACCAAAGACGTAATATTTACTCATTGAGTTCTTCATAATCAAACTACCCTTTTCAAATATTTTATTCTATAATTTTAGACGTCATACAGCTTATTTTATGTAGTATGCAACATAGAGTATTTATTTGTGCTATCTTTAGTCTCTGTCTATAAATATTAAAAAGCAAAGTCTCTGTTTTCGTCTGTCTGTTTCTCCGCTTACTTCTTCTAAAATACGCAACGTGTTTTGATACGGTTTCCACTATCGTTTCGAGAATTTCTTCCGAAAGATTTTTTTGTATATTTTTTTAATTGTTGTAAACGTTTTTATTATTATTAAAATTATTATTATTATATTAAATGGATATTAGAGTAGAGAAAAGCCGAGAATTTTATAAAACATACTTTTGGCACTTAAATTGCTAACGCTGGCTAAACCTTACGAGATATATCAAATTAATGTACTACGGAATTGTGTATCTTAAAAAGGTCTACAGAACTTGACATTGACAATTTTTATTTTTTCATATATTACTAAAAAAATAAGTGTTATTTACGAGCCTATTTTAAACAATATAGTTTTAATCCTTATCCAATTAAATACATTACATGCGCAAAATAACCCTTTATAGCATATCATTAAAATGAATATCTTAGAAGATATCACAGGTTTATTATTAATCAATCGCAGCGAAATGGGCAGTCGGCCGGCATGCCCTGGATGTAAAAACAGCTATAAACATAGTACATAATGACATTCTATAGTTATACTTCCACCGCATACATTGTACACCCGTGCGAGCCGGGGCGCGTCGCTAGTTTATTATAAATTAAATACAGCCATCAATAATTGTAAAAAAAAAAACAAAAAAAAAAGATCTGTACATTAAGGAACCGTTGTACTACAAGGAACTTTTGGCCATCTTGTTTTATCGAAACGATTTATGTGACAATTTCACAATGTTTTCCAACAGCGCCCCATATCAAAGTCTGCCGATTCTTTATGAATAAAAAAATAAAATAATTACCGCACCGCCGCGCGCCGTATCTACGTTGACGTCGTGATGGGGCTTGCGCGCTCCTGAACTCCAGGTCAGTACCGTGAGGAGCCAGACTAAGAGAGATACTGAAACCCACAGGGCAGGATGTGGCGAGCTGGAGTGACCACTGACGAGGAACAGAGCTCCCACCTCATTCTTGCCTTTAAAGGCTGGCTTGAGTGGAGATCCGCAAGAGCAAAAGTGCTCGGAGGAAAGAACTATTCCAGTAAGTGCTGGTAGGGATCTTGACCATTTTCCCGGCTCTGGGATTGTCCTGAATACCTCTTGACTCCTCAAGCTCCTCAGGAAGTGTTACCCCTTGTCGCTACGAAACTATGTGCCAGCGTCTTCGGGGCCCATTATTGAGTGTGCAAGTCACCTCCTGCCATTTTATCTGTGTATTTAATATAAAACAATGGTCAGACAGGGGCCATAGTCTTTCAATAGTCTTAGATAACCAGTCCACTGAAGCTACCCAAATCCATAGTCCAATATCTTTGTTTCCATATCCTGTAATAAGGAACACCAACCAGGGGTTGTCCTTGGGTGCACTCATGAGTCACATCATAGTCCGAACAGGGATAATCGTCGGTTGGTGCCTCAATTAATTAAAAACGTCTAACGGGCCCCTGCGAGTTGGCTTCGAGCCCTCGTACGCTTTCCAAAGGTCCGGGAGCCCACCGCCGTATCTCTATATTGACGTCGTGGTGGGGCTTGCGTGCTCCAATAATCCCTAGGTCTGTACCGGTAGAGTTTACTTCGCCGAGGCAGATCTAGGGTGAGGAGCCAGACTAAGAGAGATACAATCCAAGCCAAAGTCGCATATGCCGAGGCTTCATGGCTAGGGGAGAGCATTAATTGTTAGCGTGCCAAGTCTGGATAACAGGCATCTCCAGTTTTATTCACCCTTACTACAGTGAACGCAGGGCTCTGCTGTGATTGATTCTGTAAGGGCGCGATTAAGGGCTGGTTTTTCAATAGTCGGATAACTTATCCGAAGAATAAATCTGACAGTTTGACATATTTTGCATACAAAAGCTGTCAAACGACAATATTTATTCCTCAGATAAAAGATATCTGACTATTGTAAAATCAGCTCTAAGACAAAGAAACGACTTCAGGCAAATCTGCCTCAAAAAAATGAGGAAACATCACAATTCTCTTTATCTTCTCCCTCAACTCTTTTTCCATCAATCACATCATCATCACGATATTTCCGCGTCACTCCGACGCCAGCATCATTATCAATCAGTATACAGTCAGCGTATGTTGTACAGGAGACAAATTTGTCAACGGTACTGTACCCACCGCTAGAACTGCAACAACTGGTAGAAAATGGAGCATTGATATGAATAAATTCATCGTACGCTCTTACATATCTTCATCTTACTAGTATGGAAAAAGACAAGAATGCATACCTTCCATCGCTCCATATAAAATTTCTAGAAAAATACTCGGTTATGCAAGTAAACCGACAAATAATAGGTGACCAGCGGCGAGCCACGGTTCAAAAGAAATTATTACCACAAGACACAATCAGATTTATGAGGAAGTCAGAGTCGAACTACAAATGACAAACAACAAACAATACACTTAAATACAGCATCACTATACAAACTCATACACAAACCGGCAAGCGCATGAAATCGACGATCGAATACAATGGAACAATAATTTAAATATACTATACTGCCACAAAATTAGAAACAGATAAAACAGCCTTTACAGATTATTTACATGAGAATTTCATAAATATATATCCGGATTAACACATATAACTGAGCAAAGATTATCCTATCCAGTAAGAGCGATTTTAAATAGCAAATATATAAGCCCCAACAGATTAGAAGAAATTAAAAAACAGGTAGCTGCAGAATTAAGTGGAAGTAATATCAATTCACAAAATATTGAATACTTAAATAACGATCACTTGAATATACAAATGAGAAAGCAACAACCTGATAAAAATACTTACTTCACTGACACACCTACAAATACCCTCACAACTCATATATTTCTAAACAATAGCACAGATACTGACATCATTATCTCAGACATTCGTAAATACAGATGAAGGCAATTTCTTGAACAACATTGATGTTGATCAATTTGGACCTACGCAAACTAACTTTGATGCTGCCCCAGAAATTAACACAGAAAAGAAGCCACATTACGTTCCCAAGCAGGAAATATCTAGAAGGTTTTCGTCCATATAGTTACATACATTAATACTGTCACTCTCCCGAAGCACGTAAATAGTGACACAATAATAATTCATAATTCATCAAACTGCAGACCATAATTTGTATATCATGGACCGCAGCTACATGCAACGGAGCAAAAATCTTATCAGACTACACAAAATGAACGTCCACATATATAAAAAGCGAAAGATAAAATGGCAAATCAGATTAGAAAAGAAAATTGAAAATCTAAGAGTTAACCTAACCTAACATAACACATTTTATTAATGGTAGCAGAAGTCAAAAATTAGTAGCAGCTGTAGAAGAAATAAATAAAAAATACCAACTACAAGAAACCTCAAATACACAAATAAAACATTCTATAGACCCTAACAAAAATTAAACGCAGCATCCAGTAGACCAGACTAGTACAGTAGATTTAAAAGAACACAAAATTACTAACAATGGACATCACTAACTAAACCCTAGAGACATCTTCAGCCAAAACACTAGGGCGATTCTGGGCCAACATTTGGGCAAAACCAGTATACCATAATCATCGCGCAGACTGGGTCAACGAAACAACACGAGAAATCCCAGAAATGGAATATGAGTTTATACACAACAAACGCACTCACAACTGGAAATCGCCTGGCACTGACCACATACACAACTACTGGTACAAGGAATTCTGTAACATGCAGCCATTTTTACATAACCATTTAAATACATTCATCCAATCACCAAATTTACTTCCAGCATACATGTCACACGGAGTAACTTAATGATACATAAAGACATGAGTGACACTATAAATCCAGCGAAATACCGAACAATTACTTGTTTATAAACCTTGTACAAACTCTTAATAGCCTGCGTAAGTGAAGAATACGAACCTTTAGCTAAAAATATAATTCTAGCAGAATAACAAAAGGGATGTCGTAAGATTAACCAAGGATGTAAAGCGTTGTATGAGGATATTCACACAATGTTTATTGATTACCAAAAGGCTTTCGATTCGTTCGTTATTACTCGTTTGATAAAATTAATTCCTATTTAAAATTCACTCCACAACTAAAACAATTCTTACAAACTTCCATGCAGAATTATTAGCAAACTGCTTTTAAAATTAATTCATCCTCCGTGAATGTAGCTAGGTTTTTACCCAATTTGTATTAAACGTAGAATTTTTCAAGGAGATGCTCTAAGTCCTCTGTGGTTTTGTATGGCACTCAATCCACTCTCACACTTGCTTGATTAATAATTCACCCTGGCAAACAATGCCATAGCAATACTCACTTACGAGTACACACCTCATGTACATGGATGACGTAGAGTTATACGCAGCTGACAAAAAAACACTTTTCCAACTAACTGACACAACACAACAATATTCTGACGACATTTGCATGTTATTCGGAGAAAGATAAGTGCAAAATTTTATCAATTTTAAAAGAGAATATTCAAATAACAGCTACACACTCGCATCAGGTGAATCAATCGAGCCAATGGATGAACAGATTACATACAAATATCTAGGTTTTAAACAGTCCAGGCAGATATAATAAAAGATGTCAAAACAAGAATTGCTCAAAAAAATCTCACACCGCCTCAATCTTATTTAAAAAAGCAACCTATACTCTAGAAACACATTTAAAGCCATCAACATATTTACAATATCTATTCTCACAAACCCTTTCAGAACTATACGATTGTCAATCACTGATATCAAAAAACTACAGCGCACTTTTATTACACTCCTAACCAAGCATAGAAAACACCATCCAAAATCATGCATACAACTTACACTACCACGCCGAGAAGGAGGATGAGGATTAATAGACATACACAATTTACACAACAAACAGATACTTTCACTCAGTGCGTAAGTCCTACTATCCTATCCTACTAATATTATAAACGCGAAAGTTTGTAAGTATGGATGGATGGATGTTTGTTACTCTTTCACATAAAAACTACTCGATGGATTTTGATGAAACTTTACAATAATATAGCATATAAATCAGAATAACACATAGGCTACAATTTTTAAAGATATTGTGTGGGATTGTCCAAAATATGACGATAAGTGTCAAGTAAGTAGGAAAAAATCTACCATCTGCGAGCTATTCTGGCGTGCGCTGCCAAAATCGCTAGAGTTACACACGTAATGTTGATGGAAATGTTTACCTGCGCAGACGAAGGCGCGGGCACCAGCTACTACTTCCATAACAAATCAGAACATTCCTGACTACACAAACAGGCAACGGACACAGATAAAAAACTTTCCCCAATAAACCTACAACACGTGGATATAGAAATAAATGAACACATTGTAAGTACACAACAAAAACAATTACAGCATGGTCTGCAAAAGCCGTATACGGAAGACACCGAGCCCTCCTTAGGGCTTGTACACAAAACTGCGATGCGACATCGCATCGCAAAAACGACGTCACACTACAATAGAATACAATAATAATATCCATTGTGCGACGTCGAGATTTTTACGATGCGACGTCGCATCGCAGTTTTGTGTACAAGCCCTTAGCCAGCCACACGTCAGCAAAGTTAAGTCGAATAAATGGCTCAAACGAGGTGAATTGTTTTCCGAGACCGAAGGTTTTATGCTGGCCATACAGGATCAAATAGTAGCCAATCGTAAGTACAGAAAGAACATCATAAAGGACCAACATCAGCCAACTGACTTGTGCAGATATTGCACCACTGCCTCTGAAACCATACAACATAATATTGTAATAGGAGCGTCTAAATCACTTGCAATTGTACACTGACAGTTGCCATGCCATATAAACATAAACTTGTAAACGAAACGATATCATAAATATTAGAAGTATAAACCAAAATAGTAATAGAAAAAGCAAGGTACTGGGCCCGAACCTTAATACCAGATAAAACTATCCATTACTATAAATCTGACATAGCCGTTCACAACAAAGCCAATAAAGCAGTTTATCTGATAGATATAGCAATATGTACCTAACTCATACAATATTCAAATATTTCTTAAGCGATAAACACTTTTAAGTATTCAATGTAATTTTAAAGACTGTTTCTATAGTATGTTCTTTTAAGTTATAAATTTTATAAAGTTATACAGTTCCTTTTCTCATGAGTTTAATTTTGCTTTCTTCTTATGTTAGTAGTTTAATTGTTATTTTTATGATTTTGGTTTTTATTTCAATATTTGTACGCCTTCACGGCAAAACATAGCGCACATATAATAACCTAAGATCTTTATGTAAATACCTATGTTTCACAAATAAACGCTCTGATTCTGATTCTGAAATCATAACATCCGAAAAGCTTAGTAAGTATCAAGATCTCACCATAGAAATTAAAACCCAATAGAAAGCACAAACCGTTCATATTGTCTCCATTGTTCTTTCATCTACTGGCGTAATGCCGATCCGGGGTCGGCTGTTCAGTTAACAACGTACCTTTAAATAATCTTAGTTACACCGACGATAATTATGGTTCTGCTCAGCCCGTCTGTCTCGGCAATGTTAAAGTTGATAGGAATATGTGAGGTATATGCGCATAAGCATGATCTTAATTAAAATGTTGAAAAGAGGCAAACAATCTGTTTTCGTTACGACAACAGCACATTGAATAAACCGGTTATATTTCTATGCAACGCTAAGTTGGAATCTGGCAAATGTTTCACTTAATTAGGTCATATACTGACTGAGAAACTCAACGATGACGATGACATTGAAAGACAGACGTTCGCTCGCTGCCAAGAGTAATATGCTGTCGCGACATTTGTGAAATGTTCAAGTCGAGTGAAAATCACGCTGTGTAACGATTACTGCCGGAACCTTTACAGCTGTGCCCTATGGTACAAATTCACGCAGCGTACTTACGTAGGTTACAACACTGCGTGTTCATATAATAACGCATTCAGATGCATATAGCCTTTATGAACTGAATACATAAATCTGACAATGGAATATTGAGGTCCATGTACGAGGTAAACTATTTCTTCATCTATGGCAATTAATAATATCAACATCAAGTCCAAAAAGTTAGACTTCGTAACTACAACTACTTAGTAACGCGCTCACCCAGAACAGTTAATTAAGAAAAAAGAAACAAACTCAAACCATTTATTTCAAATAAACCAATTACAGGCACTTTTGAATTGTCAAGGGGTCGGTCAGTCAGAAAGATGAAGCTAGTTGCCCATTCCAAAGCGTAGTAGGTACCTATGGAGAAGAACGGGCAAGAAACTTCATGGACACTCTTTTAAATCAAAATATTGTTACAAAAAAGTGGTTACATCATTCATGTTGTAATTATACATGTGAGAACGATGTAGAAAGACGTGCACGTTAAAAGCGTCCGTAATAAAAAGATAAAAACAATTAAGGAATTAAAATAAGCCGTGGCAGCTAAGAAATGACCAGTGCCTACTGACGGCGCCCGTTCACGAACATGACGTATGGATCAGCACCATTCAGCAGTGCGATTCTGTAACCATCTCACCGTGAACACTTAGACGAAGTGAGCGTGGAGTGAGCTGTCAGTGTCAACCAACTGATGCTAGGGATTGACCAAGCATTACACTTACAATCATAATCGAGATTTTAATAATATCTTTTATGCCAATTTCTATTGATAATTTTATATTATTTCAAAGCTAGTAAGTAACTAAGTGTCTAAAAAAACAACAACATTGTGTTTTCAAACTGAATTTCTGTTTTGCTAATTTATTTTAAAACCCCGAAATTAGTAATGTTTAACCAACTTAACTACATACTAGCTGTGAAATAATATAAAATGATCAATAGATTTGCATACAAAATATTATTAAAATCTCGATTATGATTGTAAATGTAACGTTGGTCAATCCCTAGCATCAGTGGGATTACACTGACAGCTCACTCCACGCAAGTCTTCACGGTGAGATTTTTACAGAATCGACCGGCAGCTCAACCATTTTGAAGGGAATTCAATGATCCAATACACACGCCACTGAACATTGAATATGAGGGTGTTAACATGTACAATAAAATACCGATGGCTATAAAAGAACAGAAAAGTATGTCTGCGTTTAAAAAACAACTAAAATCACACATTATGAGTAAATAATTAGAAAACACTAATAAAATAAAACAAAAATATTCAATTCGTCAGTACGCTGCCTTATATACCACATCTAGTATGTTGTAACTTTTACTTTTGTATCCGTGTTTGCTCGGTTGGTGATTTTATTGTGTTATGTGCCTACCCGCAAATTTTTCTTTCTGCATGTAAATCTTGTTTCTCAGTAAGTGAATTTTGTTAATTCTTATGAGAAAATAAAGTTCTTAAACCTGAATATTCCAACTAAAATAATACATATCTTTTGCTTTGTTGTAATGTAATGTAATATTAATCGTTTTGCAATGATTTAATAATGTTTATAATGAATTTGTGATCTGCTGTAAATTCGGGTGTATTCCTGAAATATATTTATAAATTTTGAAATAATATATATTGATTTGAATATGAAAATCTCTCACACTAAACCTAAACACCCTACAGATGCCTACTCACACACTCTATATGCTACAAAAGCCACCATCGTTAACACCTGTCGCATCACCCGAAAGTTCCTGACTTCTTCAATACTGTCATCCACCTTCTGTATCTAAATTTCGCCTTACATACTTGGTCCCGACCCGTGTGTAATGTTTCATAACCTCTCTTAAATGAGAAGACACATAAATAACTGAAAATAATAATAATAACCCCACCCCGTATCTTCACATTGATGTCATGATGGGGCTTGCGCGCTCCGAACTCTAGGTCTATGCCATTACAGTTTATTTTGCCTAAAATATTATAGGGCGAGGAGCCAGACCAATAGAGATACAGAAACCCGCAGGGCAGCATGTGGTGACCCTATCTCCCGGGAGTACTCTTGTTCCTCACCTTTGACTTGCCTTTATTGGCCGGCTGGAGTAAACACTGACGAGGAACAGAGCTCCCACCTCTTTCTTGCCTTTATTGTCCGACTTGAGTGGATATTCTCAAGAGCAAACGTGCTCTGAGCAAGGAAATATTCCAGTATGTTTGGTAGAGATCTTGACCATCTTTTGGGCTCTAGGCTTGTTCTGATAGCCGTGGAATATCTCTCCACTCCTCAAGCACCTCAGGACATGTTGCCCCCTTGTCGCTACGTCACAATGTGCTAGCAATAGTTCCCGAGTGCCCATTATGGAGTGTGCAAGTCACCCTCTGTCATTGTGACCGTCTATACAACGTGTTGTTTTGCATCCTCGTCAAATTTCAGGAGGCTGTTATAAAAGACATAAATAATCGAATAAAATTACGATCCTGCTCAATAATTAATACATACTTGTTTTTTTGGGTATTTAAGTTTGACAGTATTTCAGAATACTCCACTTTCAAAGAACAAAATCGCCCCGTTGCGTATGCGGTAGGCAGTGTCGTACGACTATGTCGCTGTGTGCATGCGTTACAGTTACAGCGCAGTTACAGGGCGGTATCACACGGGCCCTACACATGCCGATTTCCGAAAAATACAAAAAATAAAAATAAATACCTACTTATTTTATTATTGATTCGTGTCGAGAATCATTAGCATAGTTACCTCCTCGAATTTGACGAGGATGCAAAACAACACCTTGTATATTAAAAAAAAAACATTGATCAGGCAGGGGCTATAGTCCTTCCATAGTTTCTGGTTACCAGTTCACTTTAGCCACCCAAACCCATATTACAATACCAATATTCCTACACCGACTGGGGGTTGTCCTTGGGTGCACTTGCAGGGTGCATACTGGGTGTAATCGTCGGTTAAAGCTGCATTTCATTAAAATTGTTTAAGGGATTTCTACGAGTTGGCTTCGGCCCCTTGTACGTTTTCCAAAAGGACCGGGACATGAGAGACACAAGTCTCGAGATATGTAAAAATATATTAATAATAATTCAGGCGCTAAATTAGATCCTTGTATCAAGCACTATTAATCGATCGAATAAAATCTTTTAGAGAAAAAAATATAAAACCTGAAGTTAAAGAAGTATTAGGTGGCAAAAAATAAAATTCTGCTCAGCTATTTTATTAAATATGACAGACAAACCCAAATATATTTCTGCCAATTTGTTTATTATTAAATATTTTAGGTAGGCGTAATCTCCAAGATATTTGAAAATAATGCCAAGCGAATTTATTGAGTTTAAAAAACATAGAAGTTTTGAAAAAATAAAGTTATCTTATTTTATTGAATATACAATAAACACATTTTTTAAGACATGTAAAGAAAGGGTGAGTTCAGCGGATCTACAAAAGAAAAATGCAAACTATAAACAAGAGATTTGTATTCTCAGGAAACAGAACGTACTAGCAAGGTGCGTAATACCAAGGATCATTATTACCATGAGATACATTCTGTCTGAGCTGGATGAACAAGAGAGAGAGGAGTCATTCAGATTGAAACGATTCAAACAACTGAAGTATAAAAATAGAGCATCGGAAAAAAAGTTGAAGGAAGATTCATCAGAAGCAGAATATAAAGAAGAACCCCAAAAACCTGTACCTGAATTAAAACCTGTACCCAAACCGAAACCCGAACCAATACCTGTACCAACCGTTGAACTTAAACCTGAACCAATAGTTGAACCGAAACCTGAACCAATATCAGAACCAAAAATAATCCCGGAGCCTCCGAAATTAGATCCTTTGGAACTTCTCATGACGCACATTAATGAAGTTGTAAGACTGACTGAGCAACTGGAAACTAACCGTACGTGTCCTTCCTATTACACTAAGCGTTTGTTGTTGCGATGCCATCAAATGTAAAATCAAGGAGTTATCCTATCCTCCTAAACCATCAGACCAGACAGCTAGTCGCTTGCGGCCTCCTGTCTTTTAGCGGGAGGCCGCAAGAGACTAGCCATCTGACTAGCTGTCCGGTACAAATCACCGGGAAATCCGTCAGAATAAGATATTTTCACAGGAATACCGATTAGGACCAATAAAATCAGCAGTACAGTCTAGGGCTTTTGAATTAGAACCAGTTACCAAACACAGTTGCTATTTCAAGGGACAGTATAAATAAATAGGTTTAATGAGAACTATACAGAATGGTACAAATAGTGACCTCATTAAAAAAAAACATATTCGTCATGCGCAGGAGTATCCGGAAATACCCCATGTATGTTCCGCGATTCTTGATAGTTTTTGAGTTAAATATTTTTTTTTTAATTATGGGAACTCCTATAAAAAAAAAAGACATCTTTATTTTTTAGCAATTTATATTTTTATTGAATTTTCTGCCATACATAAAATAATGATCTTGATTCGATTCCTAGAATCGACTAAGGAGTAAACGATTAAAAAGTCCAGTAATAATCCCTCTCGTTAGTGAAGTATGGTGTGGTTGGAGCTGTACCCACAATCCACTCGCGAGCTGAGCGAGAGAGCAAATGTACCAAGATAGTGGCTGCCGAAGTACCAAAACCGATTAGGGATGGTTTGGGGGATAGGTTTAGAACTCCTCTCGCTAGGATAGGTTTAAAGCAATATGTGCTGCCATTGATCGATACATCAATAGTACATTACTGCAGCGGCCAACAAAAGAGGCATTGATGGACGAACGTCGACGAGGCACACATACGTAAGTCCATCAATGCCTAGTTGTGGCCAAGGCTTGTATAGTACTTTTCTCAAATAATGCGCGTAAATTAAAATACAATTACTTTTCAAAATCAATGATGGACAACAATAATTTTTTTTCCGCGTTAAAGTGTTCATTTGTTTTTTTTTTCCAATAAACTTTCTATTTGCAAGCCAGTTCGACATTTAAATAAAACCTTTGATAAGTTATCTCCTTGGTTGCCATGTTTTGGAGTAAAAGATCGTTCCATTTTTAAATCACACGGTAGATATTATGAGTTTACTATGTAATTTATTTGGCCGCTAAACCACGACAGATATGGATTTTCATACAACTTTCGCCGGCCACTGCTCGCATGTATTTGGCCAGTACAGCAATTTCGATTTATCTCGAAGAGGCTTGTTAAAATAATCCTCAAATTTCCAAGCATGTTTGAGAAAAATACATTACAGGTAAACCAGAAAAGTATGCGTTTCGGTATTCTTCGTGTTTCCGACTAACCACAAACGTTGCGCCTCCACAGAGGTTTTTAGTAGTGCACCTTTCATTGCGCGTTTGTATGTATGAAGTTATCAATTTTCCGGTCACAGATCATCATCTGTCTCTCAAAAGTTATAAAAAGTTTTTTTTTGGAATTACATAGAGTTGTTTGATATTTAATTTTGTAATCATGGTTATGCAAAAAGTGAAGTGCCTACTTAGAAATTTCACGATGGTATCAGTCCTATATTACGTCCCATCATCGCGCTTTCGTATTTCCGAAGACAGACGATGATTCCCGAAGCGTATACTTCTCCTGGGATATCAACTTATCTGTGTGAAGATTAATTGAAAGAAAATGTAGGTAACACGGAGGCCGTTCATATTATTTGTGCTGTATAAGTTGTATGACAGTCTATTTCTAAAACTCGATGAGCCATACAACGTCCGGGTGCTGTTCTTAGTTGTTGTAATTCTACGTATCCTGTACAAGAAATGTTAGTATGACCTATGTGTTAACTGCAAATTAGCACCCCATTTTTTCCACATAACTTCTCCTTAATTCTTACTTTCAAGTAATTTATTTCGCTACCCCTCGAAAACTACCTATAGATGTACGAGGAACAGGGTGTAAAGTTCACTCATACCCATAGTAAAGGGAGGATCCTCCGACCAGACGGGTGTCGTGTCTGGTGGGCAACTGTCCAACGATTGATGTCGGGAAGTTGTTTATATTCTAGTCACGCGGTAAACTCTGCTTGCGCGATGCAGGATTTGTGTGACGTCAGTATGACGCGCAGCTCGCATGTGGCGATGTAGATACCGCTACAGAGTTAGAACTGTTCCAGGTGTTCAGGATGAACCAAGATAATGTTTTTATTTAGCTGCTTAACGCTTTAATAATTTCTTCCAAGTGTTTAGTGTATTCAAATGGCTGGATTATATTCATAATGTGCCAGCTTTAAATTCGAGTTGATTTCAAAACTAATAGTAGGTATACCCAACTATGGGTATTCTTGTTAAATAACACCTAATATGGGGTACTGATTTGTAACATTATAGCTCATACTATCACGACCTATGTCAAAACGCAGATGCATTCTGTATACAATATGTAACAACCATTCTGTTGTTTCTGTTAGCTGCGGTATAAGAATCGATTTTCATACCTAGGAAAACAATAGGAATTATGAGTTTGATTTTGAGTTGAGTTTGAAAACTCTTAAATAAAAAAAGGCTAAGTGCCAGTCGATATCGAGTCTTATTACAAAAAGATTTCTAACTTTAGTCCGAAGTAACCATCCATCCATGATCTAACCATTTTAGAATTACGAACTTTATTCCAAATGAGGTACCTATAGTTTTTTCCTAATATAAAATTGCCAACTTAGACTCGGTTTTTTATTAGAACTATAATTTTGTCGGAATAAAATTCGAAATTCAAAAATGGCTCGCTGGTTTAAAATTAAACGTAGTTTTGAAAACTACGTTTACTTTTCAATCGATGTAGTACCTTATGTTTGAGTGATAAGGTTTATTATAAAGTTATATATGCAATCGCGACCAATTGAGCGTTGTGTTTTTGTTCCTCATCCTTAATCTAGTGGTATTGTTGATCGAAGGATTACTTAGTAGTTGTATCTACAACTATGAATGATATCAGAAGTGTATAATTAGTATATTGACATAATGATAATTTTTGGCAGCGATACCACAAAAGGATTCCGGGCTAACTATATGTGACGTGGGACGACTGAAAGTTCAGTTGAAAAAACTGATTGAAGTTAGTAGAGGCTCGAACAAAGATAGAGTTTGTACAGAATGTATGAACATTGGGAGAACTGTGAGTTCATGCTCATGTCAAAGGAAGTTAGAACAACCTAAACCAGTGCAATCTGGTGATTTTAAGACACCCAAACCTGACGGTTTTGAAGCTGCTATGAATTTGATGCCAAGATCCAAAGTGAAGACGTCGATACCAGAGTACATTTTAAAACCCCGACCTATGGTAGATCCGATGGATGAATCCAAATCCTTGGACTTGCAGGCAATGTCCAAAAATCGTATAGAAGAATTAGAAAGACATGTTGATCAAGTTATTTGCATGACTAAACACTATCAGTGTGAGGGGTTATTGTCTAAAAGTGCAGAAGAATTTTTAGAACGCTGTAAATCTGTTAAAATTCAAATACAGGAGTTCCAATATGAGAAACTAGTTAAAGCAAAACTAGATCGTTTGAAAGAAAACGTCAAAAAGTTGGAAAAAATAACAACTATGGTACACAAAGAGGATCTATCGGCTGCTATTGTAAACAGCTTTATGTCGTGTTGTAAAAAATTTAGGGCTAAACTCGACAGTCTAAAATCATGCAGAGGAGCTCCTTCAGTTTGCAGTATAGAAAAACTTTTGAACAAAATTGATTATAGCATAGAATTAAGCAAGGAGGCAAAAGAGAAAGGACTAGTGAGTGAGAGCGTAGAGGAGTTCATTAGAAGTTGCGTTGAAATAAAAACAAAAATAGAACCTCACAATGAACCAAAACCACAAGTGATTGATGACCTGCTATTTAATCTAAACGATATTATACATTTTATAACAAAATATAAAGATGGCGCATTAATATCGGATAGCATCGAAATATTTTATAAAAATTGTCAAACTACCAAAGCCAAGCTTGACAGCTACAAGGCACGCCCAGCTCCGGGATGCGAGAAAATCACTTATCCCAAAAGTCCGCCTAAAACTCCACCACCTGAATCTGTATCATGTCCATGTACAAACACAAGCAGCCCCGCGCCTTCGGGAAATTCTTGCAGCGCCGGAGCCTCAGTTCCTTCCGAACAGGGTACTACAACTACATGCGGCCAGAGTGCTGAAAACCAGCAATCGCAACATTCTCGCAAATCGAAATTTATCCAAGATTCTGCACCATCATGTAATGAATCTACTTGCGTCCATAAACAGCCCTCGACATGTTCATACAAATCTTATCAATCTACACCTCCAGAGAAATATAAATCTATAGAGAATGATTGTAATTTATGCGCGGCAAGAAGTAGAAGCGAAACCTCAGTAAAAATTATAGTACCAAGAGAAAGAAAGAAAGCGAAGGATCCGAAGGCGGGCAAAACAGTGAGTACAACGACCACAGTGAAAAGATATATGGATATCGATGGTGGCATTATTGAAGAAACTGAGACAGTAACTGTAAAACAACGTGTTTACGAATCACAAAAGCCGCCGTCAAAGACCAGCTCGTGTGGATCATGTGCATCAGGAAAAAGTACTACGAGAATTAATTTATGTAAAGTACCGGTGACGAAAGGGTTCATACAAACTGTGAGGAATATCAAATCTGAAACCTTAATCAGATCTTTAGACTTGTCATCTGCAAACCCACCGTTTATTTGGTCATGTATATCTGCTGACACGTTGATTTCTCTGGAAAAAAGCCATGAAAATGAGACTGTTGAGCAAGATCCGTTCTTCTGTGGCACTCCAACGACTAGTGACGATGATTCAATTTTACGGATGTGAACATGAACATTTAAAGAATTATTTAGTTAATTTCTATCATAATTTAGCTGATAACAAACTTCTGAACAACATGGAGCTATTGTCAGCTACTCGTTTGAGATGATATATTAAGGAAAGAAGCAAACATGAAGAACTGCCGGGTAATTGCCTAACACACACGTAATGACAATTGAACGCAATAGTTTTTATTTTGTCAGTTCAGCTACGTTCATTGTGTTATTTCCGTTGTTGAGCAGACAATTTTTCAAACCGATGAAGAAGTATGATTAGGAATAATCTTCAAACTCCTCAGATAGCGATGAAAATGTGTTACGCACTTAAGACACTGGTTAAAGAAAGCATACATGAATTAATTGAAAGTTGCATTAGAATAAAGACAACAAAAGAGGGACACAATGAACCAAAACCAACAAGTGATTGACGACCTGCTTTTTAATATAAAACTATATTAAAAAAATTATATAAAAATGACTTCTTCATATCGGAGAGCATTGGAAATATTTACAAAACCTGTCAAATTACCAAAGCTAAGCTAAGCACAGGACCTGCGCAGCATTTACATGCGGGATAAGTATTTGTCCCGATACTCCGCCTAAAACTCCACGAACTGAACCTGTGTCGCACCCAGACCATTTACACCAACGAGCCATTCTTGCAGCGCCAGAGCTTCAGTTCCTTCCGAACAGCATCCAATTACAACTTCATGCGGTCAGAGTGCTGAAATACAGCAATCACAACATTCCTACAAATCCAAAACGATCCAAGATTATATACCAGCATGTAATAGAACTTTACGCTGCCAAGGTACTGCACAACAGCCATCGAAAATTTGTACAAATATCTGGTCAATCCGCAGCTCCAGAAAAATCGGATTCTTGTATACGAATGAGAAGGGATCTTACGGCAAAACAGTGAATACAAAAACAACAAGGAGAAGATTTAAGAAGATATATGGTAGCATTGTTGAAGATATGGAGACAGCAACTGTAAGGGTTGTTTATGACCTTCCACCGATGGAGATTCGTTTCTGTCATAATTTTTTTACAATAAATTATTGTGTATGTGTGTTTTCATTTTCAATAAATATTATTCTTCCCGTGGTTTGATTTTTACTGCTTTCTCCTTATTCTTCAAAGAGATGAAAAGCATTTGGTGCTCGTATTTTAAAGGTCAACTGCCCAGTGAAATCGGCCTCGACATACCGAGTTGTAGGTTAAGAGTTCGAATCCAGATAGGCACATCACTTTGTGTATTTAATTTCATCACTACTGCTCTCAAAACGATGAAGGAAAACATCGTGAGGACTCGTCCTGGAACCAAAAATTCGAAGACATGTGACATTTACCAACTCGCACTGTGGCCACGTAGTGGATTACGGCCCACTCCCACTCACAGAGACGAGGCCTGTGTCCCAGCAGTGGGAACTTTGTAGGCTGATTATGCAACTTAAAGCATAAAAACACAATTTATCCAAACATTTTTACTATCATTCATCATCATCATCAAAATCGCCTTCATACTCAAACTAATAATGATTTAAATCCTCTTTTTTTTTAAAAGTATAAACCTAAAGTATTTATTTATTTATTTATATCATAACACAATAATAAAAGAAATAAATAAAAATAGGTTTATTTGTAACAGATACACGTGCATACAAAAAAAAATATTGGCTCTATAAGAAATAAAAATAAAACAAAAAAGATCTACAAGTATAATCACGAGCACAAAACAGAAATAGTCGGCAGCTGCACGTCATGACCGTGACAAAAAGGCTTCCACTCAGCATGGTGCTTTGCTGTGGTTCCGCCATGGCACGGCGCTGATTGGCAGTGATTACACGAATGAGATGTACGGAAACCAAGTCAGGTTCAATGATTGGCACTATTACAAAATAAAATAAACAGTAAGCACTTAGAATACAAAGAATATAATATATTATATCCTTTAATTATTATTAAATAACATACAAATTAATTAATCCGCAGGCATAACCGTGCATAAATAATGTATCCACCCAAAACGTTTATTATTTATTTATGATTTTTTTATTTGTTACATTTGGGAAAACAAACAGTAGTTTACTAAGCATAAACAGTTTTGTCTTAAAATTAAACTTAACAAATATATCTACTACCCACAACATTTTCCACAGATTACTATATTATATAATAATAAATAAGCTGTTAGCAAACGTTAACTGTAGCAGGGCTAACTTAATGAAAAAGAAAAAAAAAGATAAACAATATTCTATAAAAGATGTAACAAACCAAAAATTCATGCGTGATGTTTTAATAATGATACCTACATTGTGTAAAACCTACTGCCGATCCTTTAGAATTTTAATTATATCATTTTTTTTTAAACGTTGCCCCACACTAGGAATCTCTCCTGTATCGTGGGTGCGTTTACAAACATTTAAACTCACATACACAAACAGCCAGACCCGGAACAACTACTTGCAGGTCATACAAATATTAGTTCCGTGCGGGAATCGAACCCCCGACACGCAGCGCAGCAGTCAATCGCTTAACCACTGCGCCAACCGTGCCGTTGTAATTAGTATCTCCTTAGCAATAATATGTCTCTTGCACCAAAACGCGTATTGTATGTGTCGAATAAGCGATTAGCTAAATTAAACAAGAATATCCAGTGTTTTGTGTTTTGAAAAGTAGTAGGATATAGATGTTTATTACTATTTTCCAGAGGATTCGAACCTCCTTTTCCCTGGGGGTCTCTGGACGGAAGTAAGAAAAAGTAAAAAAAAAAAGCAAAAAGCAAGTTTAAAAAAAAAAAAGTAAGTTAAAAGCATTCTGTTACATGTAACGTCTAAAAATAATAGTTTTCAATATTTTAAGGGGTGCTAGCACTCACGAGTGAACTTCTTCACTTTGTGATCAACTCTGAAATATCCTCTATAACCTATTTATTATTATTTAGGGCTGATTTTAACAAAAACTGTGAGACGTCAATTTTGTTCCACGGATGAAAGTTATCAGTGTTGATAAAACATTATAAAAATGAGATGTACAATTTAACATAACAAATATGACCATAGCTAAATACATACGAATAAAAAATACTGAGACTAAAAAATATTTCCTTTTAGGTTAGGATAGAGTGAGCTCGATTTTAAAGAAAAATTAAAATGAGGTTTAAACAAGACATCATTTTTAAAACAAAAAAATAACAGAGATATTCTTTACCAAGTACCTATGTACAAGGGCAGTATGTCGATTCTGTAAAAATGTCACCGTGATGTGAATAATTAGGTGAAATGAGCGTGTAGTGAGCTGTCAGTGTCATCCCACTGATGCTAGGGATTGACCAACATTTAATTTACAATCATAGTCGAGATTTTAATGTTTTTTAATGCTAATTCTGTTGATAATTTTATATTATTTCAAGACTAGTATTTAAGTGTCTAAATATTATTATTTAGAGTTTTTTATATAGAAATATGTAATATAAAATGATCAACAGAACTAACATTAAAAAAATATTATTAAAATCTCGAAATTTATGATTGTAAATGTAATGCTTGGTCAATCCCTAGCATCAGTGGGATGACACTGACAGCTCACTCCACGCTCACTTCACCTAAGTTTTCACGGTGAGATGGTTACAGAATCGCAATGCTGTCCTCATAAAAGTTGTTCCCTAAATATTTCTTTATGTTATTTTTATTTATTGGAAAATTAGGTGCAGCTGATGTTACTAGTTTATATAACGAATTATGGTATCGATGGATATCTACCGTTAAGGTACAAAAACGGTTTTTTCTTTATTTGGTTACTACTTGTGGTCAATTTTGTTACTATATAATTCATCAAATTAAATTTAAGTAAACAATATTTTACAATAAATAAAAACATTAATGGAGATATAGGACAATCAGTTTTGTTTAAAAGAAGAAAAAAAACCTGATATTAGTTTATTTATTTCAAAATTAAAGTCAAGTCAGATCACTTTTGATCTGACTTGATCACTTTTGATGCCTCAAAGAGATGTCAGCACCAATGACGGGGTTTGCTAGGACCGATGCCTGCTAGGGTTGCGGAAAAGTCCAAGAGGGTTACCGTGGCCCCTGGCACAGGCAACTGAAGGAACACGGGTGGGTTTTAGTCAGTAAGAGTCTGACACGCCCTCCTGCTCTGCCCAGAGCGGGAGAAGCTATTTGATAATTTCCCACCCACAAAAAAAAAAAGAAATATCACTTTTGATACTCGGATAAATATTAATCCTTTTTTTGCATTTAATATTTTTTTTATACCCTAGACAATTATATTATCACTTTCCATAAAATTATATGTGAAATATTTATGAGATACGTGGAGAAAATTTAAATTCATTTAAACTCAAACCGCCTTATTACAAAACGAGTTCTAACTTTAGTTTAAACACAAAACTTCGAGCCAGATATTGTATTTTGAACTTTATTCCGACAAAAGTAAAGTTCTTAATACAAATTTGACAACTTAGACTCGGGTTTGATGTCAATTTTTGTATTTAGAATTTTAGCTTTGTCGGAATTGAATTCGAAATTCAAAAACGGCTCGATGGTTTAAACTAGTGTCTAAAGAGAAACTTAGTTATGTAATGAGGCCGAAAACATTTATTTCAATAAAACCATTTACAGGCACTTTTGAATTGTCAAGTGGTCGACCAGTCAGAATTATATGAAGCTAGTTGCCCATTTCATAGCATAGTAGGTACCTATGGAGAAGAACGGGCAAGAAACTCCATGGACACTCTTTTGAATTATATTGTTACATAAATATTAGTTACATCATTAATGTTGAATATAGGTATAATTATATGTGAGAACGATGTAAATAAGACGTACACGTTGAGTGTCCAGTGTACAGCAAATATAAATTTAAACAAAAAATAAGCCGTGGTGGGTAAGAGATGACCAGTCCCAACTGACAGCGACCCGTTCACGAACATGACGCATGGATCAGCACCATAATTTTTGAGAAGGACCTTATAGGTATGGTCAGTAACAAAATTGAGTAGGTACTGATGGCCAAGGAAAAAGTAAGGACCCCTTTATACTTAGGTAGTAGGTGCTCTATAAACTTTTACTTCTTTATTATAGACCAGAACCGATTTTAATTAATAATAATCTATGCAATGTTTGTTCGTATTTTATGCGCTGCCATACCGTTCATTCGATTTTGTTAACAATCAGATTAAGTTATACTTTACCGTTCAAAAGTAACAACATGTAGTCACAAAATCTAGTGGTTACGAAATTCCCGAAGCGCAAAAAAATCATCCTTAATTTAGTTTAGGCTCTCAAAAATAGTGAGTAATAGCGTAGCGGAAGTAGTTTTCCATAATAATCAAAAATATATCAGTTGCGAAGTAAATTCAGTAACAAATTTGACCACAAACTGGTACCCCCAACATAACAGCATACTCTTGGTTTCTCACTTACTTCTGAGAAACAATTTAAGATGAGTGATTTTGGCAATGGAATGAGAATATAATTGAAAAGTGATTCCCTTCAAAATATAGCTTTTTACATCAGGATAAATCGCGGTAGCAAAATTGATACTCAAAATTGAGTTATCTAGGACAGCAGATAATTGTTACAATATAATTAAATAATAAAAAAATGGTTATTCAAAGGTATGTTACTAAACTTATAACAGCAACAGTAACACAAGCTTTCAAAATAAAAATATTCACTCTGAAAAATAATCTCTGAGAATTTGTTTTTCAAATTTTATTGTTTGTGTGACCAGTAAAGGCCAGGAAATAATGAAATGCATTTATTTCTGAAAGTTGAAAAAGTTCAATGTATGCGGTTTCTGGTGTGGGTAGGACACCAGAAACCACATACATTGAATTTTTTCTAAAATAAATCATTTCATTATTTCCTGACCATTTGGTGCTATTAATTAGCATTATTCTAGAATTCAACTATTTTGATGTGCTAAATAAAATGTTTTGTAAGCTAAGATAAGTCTTAAACATAAATAGTTACATCTGATTTTGTGATAAAATTTAGCTTGAATTTGAAGGACACCCATATTTCAGATGGAGACACAATTGTTGACAATTGCTCAGAAACGAAACACTGCAAAGCGATGTAATATTTAGGACACGTAAAATCAATGTTTGTTTTCGACATTTCACTTATTTTTAATATGACGATAGGTGTATCTTAATAATATTTAAAAAAAAGTGACCAGCTAATTGCTGACATGACAACTATTATACCAAGGTTTTTTTTTAAATATCAGTTTTACGTATCAGTAATAAAAGATTAACGAAATTTAAATGAGTAAGGAAGGGTGAGTTGAACGGATTTATAAAAGAATGCAGAATATCAACAAAAAGTTTTTATGATATTCGCAGGAAACAGAATGTATTAGCGAGGTGCGTAATACCAAGGATAATTATTACTATGAGATACATTCTGTCTGAACTGGATGAACAAGAGAGAGAGGAGTCATTCAGATTGAAACGATTCAAACAACTGAAGTATAAAAACTTAAAACAAAAACCGAAAGTGGAAGATGCGCCTGAACGAGAACTACCATGTTTCCTGGCGTTTCAAGAAGAAGAAAAAAAAATGGCTGAAATACCACGTAGCTTGTTATTTAAGGAAGAAAAACCGGAACCACCAAAACCTAGTCCCACTTATCAACCAAAGACCCAGCCGGTATCAGAAAAAAATATCCCGCCACCACCTAAAGTCGAACCAATTATCCCGCCACCACCTAAAGTCGAACCAATTATCCCGCCACCACCTAAAGTCGAACCAATTATCCCGCCTCCACCTAAAGTCGAACCAATTATCCCACCACCACCTAAAGTCGACCCATGCGGTTGTGCCGCAAAAACGCCGCCACCACCTAAAGTCGACCCATGCAGTTGTGCTGCAAAAATACCGCTACCACCTAAAGTAGACCCATGCAGCTGTGCCACAAAAATACCGCTACCACCTAAAGTCGACCCATGCAGTTGTGCCGCAAAAATGCCGCTACCACCTAAACTCGAACACTTAAATGAAATCTTACAAAATATAGCAAAGGAATTGGAGGCTGCGAAACAAACTCCAAAAATAGAAAGTTTTATCAAGTGTCGTGATAAAGTCAAGAGTAAAATCAAGGACTTATCATCCGCTCCAACACCACGTGGCGGTCGTAAAGTGTGTACTGCAACACCAAGTGAGGGCACCCGTGCACCCTCAGTATCCAGCAAGCAACAATCATTAGGCAGTAAGCCATCGGAAAACCCGTCAGCTGTATCGTCGAGACAATCAGTAACACCGTCAGCACGATCAATAATACAGTCAGATGTTTTCGAATTAGAACCAGTTACTAAAACGACATTAGGTGAATTTAAGAAAAAGTTTGAAGAAAAAATAAAGGTGACTAGGACGAAAAATCCGGATGGAAGCATAAGCGAGGAAAAACAAATAATTACAATACAAACTGAAACACGAACGCCTCGTCCTCAGAAAGATGGCGGAGGGGCCAAGAGTCCATGTGGTACAGGTGGTAGTGGAGGTGAATACAGTGATGGCAAAAGAGGTGATGGGAGCCGAAGGGGCAAAAAACGCAGAGCAGTCCGATCGCTTAGTTGGACCTCTAAAACCAGTTGGTCCCGAACGCCCAGTCGTACATCTAAATTCAGTGGGTTCCGAACACCCAGTTGTACGTCTAAATTTAGTGGGTCCCGAACGCCCAGTTGTACCTCTAAAACCAGTGAGTCCCGATCTCCTACTTCTACCTATAGCTGCGTCAGCCGTGAGCTCAGTGGATGTTTTAGCTCCAGTACGAGCCGTATTCTTAATGAAATCTGTTGGACCCAAGTGGCCTCAAAACCTATTGAAACCTTTAAGCCGAGTGAAATCTCTATGACCAGTTGGGCCTTAACGCCTAGTGAAACCACTAAGCCCTGTAGGGCCCCAGAGCCCAGTGAAACCTCTAAGCCCTGTGAGTGCTCAAAGTCTAGAGAAATCTTTAAGCCCTGTTGGACTCCAAAGCCTATTAAAACGTCTATTCCCTGTGAGACGCCGAAGTCTAGTGAAACCTTGGATCCCTGTGGGGCCTCCAAGTCTAGTGAAACCTCGAAGACAAGTGCGACCTCTAAGCCCTGTGGGTACTCAAAGTCTAGTGAAAGCTTTAAGCGATGTTGGATCCCAAAGCCTAGTGAAACTTCTAAGCCCTGTGGAGCCCCGAAGCCGATTGAAACCTCTAAGTCCTGTGGGTGCTCAAATTCTTGTGAGATTTTTAAGTCCGGTTGGACCCCAAAGCCTAGTGAAACCTATGAGCCATGTGGGGCGTCGAAGCCTAGTGAGCCCTCTAAGCCGTGTGGGGCCTCGAGGCCTAGAGAAACCTGTAAGCCCTGTGGATGCCTTGAGCCCAGCGTGACCACTAAGCCCAGTGGGACCCCAAGGCCTAGTGTAATCCTTAAATCCTGTGGGTGCCCTGAGCCCAGCGTGACCACTAAGCCCGGTGGGACCCCAAAGCCTAGTGTAACCCTTAAACCCTGTGGCTGCCTTGAGACTGTGCCCTCTAACGCCTCTGCAACCCGTCAGCCAAGTGATACCTGTACCTGTGGATCGTCATATTTCAGCATAACTGTATCTTACATGAATCTATTAAGTAATATCCTTCCGAGAAATGAGCAGTCTGCATGCGTCGGTTCTACCAAAAGACCCACGATGAATAAGTGTACATCGAAATCAACTGCGTCCTCGTTATTTTTATTCGGGTCAAGCTCGTGTTCCTGTAACGCAGTATCTGTTATCGAAAATCAGTCTAAAGGATCACAAGATCCCATGAAGACAAAACTCACATTCCAATCTGAATCAACATCCACGCATTCAACCGTTCAAGCTCTACCAAAAATACCTCCAGAAAAGTCGGCACTAAAACCTGAAGAAAAACATTCGGAAGATAAAAGTACTTACTGCTTTCCAAATTGCGGCACGATTCTGGTAGGTAAGAATGCCAACACTCAATCACGATCTTTGTTTGCAATTGCTAGCCCTTCTCTGAGCACCACAAGCAATTCGTTAAAGCGTGCAATTGCTAGCCAGTCAGACTGCACAAGAACATCATCAAACTCACTAGACGCTAGCATTGATAATGTTATAGTTGTTAGAGATAGCAGGCTAAATGCCCTAAGAAAGATGATTTTACCGTCAGTTAATTCGATGGATTTTCATATTAGAGGAATCGCCTCTGTCTCAAACTTGTCGTCGTATGCAGCTTGTCAGACATCGGCATCATCAATCAAGAACGGAATAGCTCCATTTCAGCTAAATCCAGAATGTATAACGTGTCTAGCGAGCAAAGAATCAGAGGTAGAAGCTGACATATCGTATACTTATGGCATGCATTCTGGTGGCTTCCAATCCGCTTCGTTTAAAGTTACACCAGATGCAACATCACGTGTCTTAGCTGAATGCAAGGCAGCTCTTGCTGCTTTAGCTGAACACATTAGAACTGCAGAAACGTTTTCGCCTAGTTCAAGCTATATTTCGTGTGCTACATACGGAACGCCTGACCGTTTTGATGATGCCATGACATCATCTACGCCACAAGATAGGAATGATTCCAACCCATTCGAGGCACTTTACAACGATCAAAATCGTGAAAGTGTTCGTCAGCTGGTAAATGAACAGGATCAATGTGATTTGGTGCAAAAAGTAAGCTCATCAAGTAATATAATACTAGAAAAATCAACGAAAACACATAGTTGTCTATAATGTATCTGAAAAACATTAGATCAAAAGCTGTAATGGATATAAACATCAAATTAGGAAATCTAGTCTAGATTTAATAAAACGCAATAAACTTGCATGTTTATCCATAATCTACAATTTTATTTACTATGGTACAGACAAACTTAAATAGAAAAAAGGTGCTTAATTTTGAACAATGGTATCTTTTACACAATTTTTTTTCTTAAGATATATACATGCTGACTGCGAATTTATGATTGACGTACAGCAACTGCATTTTTATCAAAGCTAAGCACAAAAGAAGAATTTTTGAAAACTCATCCCCTAAAGCCCGTCCGGGACGAACTTATGCCCTTTTTAACTGACTTGAAAATGGAGGAGGTTCTCAATTCGTCTGTATGTTGTTGTATGTTTGTTACGCGATATCTCCGGAAACTGTGGATAGACTCTGAATTATTTTTTATGTCAAACTCAAAGCATTTATTTCAAGTAGGCACATAGAAGGCACTTTTGAACGTCAACATTTAGATTAAAATAGAATTGATTCTAGTCGCCCCTTCCAAAAGGTAGTTTCGTATGGAGAGGAATGAGCAAGAAACTCCACCGTTACTTACTCTTTCAAAATGTGTTACAATATTTTGTATACATTAATTATATAATTATATGTGAAGACGATGCACCTTATATTAAAACTACCATACCGCAATAGGTAAAAATAATTAAAATGTAGCAATGACAAATAATTTAATTATGTGATAGATACATGGGTGCTCACATATTTACAAACATTGTAAAAGTATACGATTTTCCAGAATGTAAATCAATCTCATAAAAATAATGAAAAACTAAAAATGGATAGGGTATGCCTCACGGGTCATCGGTGGTCCCTTAGAAACATAGCTTGTCTAGTTTTTCAGCTCGATTCGATACTTAATAATTATTGTGTATATTGATGACGTTATAATAACTTCCTGTCACTGTTATTTATTTACACACAGTGGTATACGAATTTGTGTGGGGTAGGTACCATATCTAAAACTATTTTTTTTTACCAAAAATATAAACCGATTTCCACAACAAAAAAAAAACACAACAAAGTGAAAAATAAACTTTAATTTCGGAAGTCGGTGGCAAAAAACGAAAATACAAAACCAAAAACTTCAGAAGTTAAAGTAATTTTTCATTTTGTACTGTTTTTTTTTTGGAAGTAGGTTGTTATTTTTTATAAAAAAGTTTTTATTAATCCACGACTTAGAATAATTTCTGTTTGTCCGTCAATTCGTGTCTGTGGTAGTAATATATTCATAGTAGTTCGCAAAGAAATGCACCATTTACAATACGGTTTACTTGAAAGCTGGTTTAATCAAAAAGGTTATATTATCAATATTTTTATGGTTTGATAACTTAATAAGTTCTTTAAAGCATCATCTGAATCTGTTTATGAGATCAAATATATATTTTTTTGTTTGATCTAGTCAGACAAAAAAAAATACAAAATCCAAATCGGTGATGATAACCCAAAACATACATTAAAACCGACATACCGACGAATTGGGAACCTCGTTTTTTTGAAGTTGGCTAAATCGCTAAAAGTTCATCAGGGTGGTCTAAAGCTGGGGGAATGCGTCCAGATGAGCGACTAATTTTAGCTCGTCACTCTCAGTCTAGACATTATGTAAAACTAAATAGACTAAAAGCGACTAAATAAAACTAAATAGTTGGCATTGTCTTAGTGTTTGGCATTGGGTACGGATAATTAGTTGGAGATAAAACGACGAAGTAGTGTAGACGTTTTGTTCTGCGTCTGCGCAGCTTACGCATTTGTAGTGTAGGGTTGCCAACAGAAGGCAACATAAATAATAGTAAATAAAATAAAAGAACATTCTTGTAACGTAAGTAAATTCATTTTTAAATAGTTTTTTTTTATCGCGATTTTTTTTATCGCGTACCTACTGGATTTTTGACTCCCGTTGTTAAGCCGAGCATTGAGAAGCCAACAGTGAATCCCAGCGCTTCAAAAAATTCACTGTTGCACGCAATTAAAATGGTCGAAATAAAAATCGCCGAAAGAAAAATCGCCCGTAAGTTCAAGGGTACTTTTCTGCAAAATAAAAACAAGGAATATGTCCTCGCGGCTGCGATAAATATTTAATTACTGTACAATATAGAAACAGTTACAGGCTATGATTAGGCTAACTTAAGGGTACATAGACCTGTTAAGGCCATGATTAGGCTAACTTATGGGTTCATAGCCCTGTTAAGACGCAGCAAGTAGGCCAAGTTCAGCAAAAATGCCAGACAACTAGTGAGAAGATTTTTTTTCTCAATTTTCTAACCCATTATAAAAAGGAGGACCTTCTTAAAGCGTATACAATGTGGAGATGACAATTATAAGATAAAAAATACAAACACTGGCCATACTAATGCGAATATTAAGGAACTATCAAATAAATCCTCACATTGAAATTAAAAAAAGTGATTTTTTCTAACGTATTTTTTTTTAAATAGTAGCACTGAGCCGTCTATAGGTTTTGCCAATCTTTGACTAGCTATAATGTCTAAACTATTGGATATATTTGGTTTGGCATAGATATACGAAGTTTCGTTCTATTGTTGTGTCGTCTCAACATTGTATATTTATTTTAATTCATGGCTACGCATAACTATTTACAAAGCAGCTTATCCGATTTTGACGATTATTTTTTCCACTTTTCTCAACTGACAGCCCTACACGTCTTTTGGCGCGCGGCCACAACATAGTACGCAGACTGTCTGTGACGTCACAGGGCATTCCTACGACACCTACCGACGAACTGTATAATTATATCTACTATCAAATATCTTCGTCTGATCCGACGTGGAATTAAGAGCGTTGGACTGCAAATACTCTAAGGGGTGATGTATTTGTTCGGCCTGTGAAATTGCGCGGCGTCTACCATGAAGCAATTCACAACATGGCTTACATTTTTGTACTACGTACGTTTAATCTAAATCGAAACAATCTCCAGCGCCCCCCCATCTTTGTTAGGAAAATATAGGTATGAAACATACGTCATTACTCAGGGCCTTAGGACCGCGAAAATAATTATTGAAAACCGCTTAACGAATTCCATATAGAAACATTACTACATTACGCTGCGATTCGAGTAGTGGAACATCATGAGAGTCAGTTGAATTGTAGCAATCGGAGCAAAAGTTCGTCGCTTGCGACTTAGTAATTGCAGGTCTACTTCGGGCCCCTTAGATTCGTTTTTCCGTATCAATCAAAAGCAGTTGACTATACTTTGCTGCCGTCGTACTGTCTACACGGAACGTGATTTTTGTCTACTCTTCCGTCGACAATACGGTGCTCATGCTACGCCTGCTGCCTTTTGGTTCAGAAGTTATTTACGTTTTAATTTTAGAACTTCCTTGTCTTTCTTGTTTCACAATATCGCATGCTTAATACAATACTGACTTTTCAGAGCTTGAGTCAAAGTTATGATTACTGCTTTTTTTTAAACAGGCTTAATTAATGGTTTTTGAAAAATTAGGTAATACAATTATTTATATTTAACTGTTCATTACATATTTTTATATTGGCTTAATAGCCGACTAGACCTCGAAAGCAAAACATTAAATCGCGATTTCCCAGAAATCTAACGCACGTTCTCACATGTATAATTTCAACAAGAATGATGTAACAACTTTTTTGTAACAATATTTTGATTTACAAGAGTGTCCATGGAGTTTCTTGCCCGTTCTTCTCCATAGGTACCTACTACGCTTTGGAATGGGCAACTAGCTTCATCTTTCTGACTGACCGACCCCTTGACAATTCAAAAGTGCCTGTAATTGTTTTTTTTTAAATAAATGCTTTGAGTTTTTTGAGTTAAGCCAATATTCTATTAAGCTTGCGATTTAGTATGTCGCTTATTAACTTACGATTACAGTACGCTACCATTACTTTCATCTATAAGCTCGTCAGTTTTCAATCCAACAAACTAACCAAGGTGGAACGACAGCGCACTTCAAACTCACTTCACCTAAGTTTTGATGGTGACATATACTTTTACAGAATAGACCGACTGCCGGTCGAATCTGTAAAAATCTCACCGTGAAGACTTGCGTGGAGTGAGCTGTCAGTGTCATCACGCTAGGGATTGACAAACGTTACATTTACAATCATAATCGAGATTTTAATCATATTTTTTATCCAAATTTTATTGATCATTTTATATTATTTCAAAGCTGGGGTTTTAAAATAAAATAGCAAAATACAAATTCAGTTAGAAACTTAATGTTGTTTTTTTTAGACACTTAAATACTAGCTTTTTAAAATCTCGATTATGATTGTAAGTGTAATGCTTGGTCAATCCCTAGCATCAGTGGGATGACACTGACAGCTCACTCCACGCTCATTTCACCTAAGTTTTGACGGTGAGATGGTTACAGAATCGCACTGCAGGTGCCTCCTGCGACAAAACTGTGAAATGCCTCATGTGCCTGTCATATATCCTTTAAACATAAATAGGTTGTTACGTGGAATCAATGTAGTAGTCTAATAAACAATCAAGCCAGTTTTTCCCAATGGTAAGGTGGTTGTTGTTATGTTTTTTGTGGTGTACAATAAAGAATATATAAATAAATAAATAAATAAGGCAGACGCGTATTATAGTAAACACATTTTGCCAGTAATGTTTGATTCCCGTGTAATATGGGGCGAGCCTATTGCCATCAACTGGGCCGAAGTCAAGACTCAAGACTCCTACTGAAAATTTCCTGATGAAAAAACAGCGCCCGACTCAAACCAGTTATAGTATTAGTATTTTTTTTCCTCGTCGTCACACCGTTGCGTTTTACAACACTTTTTATAAATAATAGTGAGGTGCCAAGTATCTTTTAAAATACTTGTATCACTTTTCGGACTATTCAAAACTTTGACTTTGACTTTTTAAAATACTAGTATCACTTTTCGGACTATTCAATACTTTGACTTTGACTTTTTAAAATACTAGTATCACTTTTCGGACTATTGAAAACTTTGACTTTTTAAAATACCAGTTATAGTATTAGTATTTTTTTTCCTCGTCGTCACGCACCGTTGCGTTTAACAACACTTTTTATAAATAATAGTGAGGTGCCTAAGTATCTTTTAAAATACTTGTATCACTTTTCGGACTATTCAAAACTTTGACTTTGACTTTTTAAAATACTAGTATCACTTTTCGGACTATTCAATACTTTGACTTTGACTTTTTAAAATACTAGTATCACTTTTCGGACTATTGAAAACTTTGACTTTGACTTTTTAAAATACCAGTTATAGTATTAGTATTTTTTTTCCTCGTCGTCACGCACCGTTGCGTTTAACAACACTTTTTATAAATAAGTTTAAATAATTTGGAAAATCGTATACCTTTAAAATGTTTGTAAATATGTGAGCACCATGTATCTATCACCAAAAACTTAGTTATCATTGCAACATTTTTTAATTATTTTTACCTATTGTGGTAGGGTAATTTTGTTATAGGTGCATAGATCTCCACATATAATACCTTTAAAATGTTTGTAAATAAATGTGAGCACCATGTATCTATCACCAAAAACTTAGTTATCATTGCAACATTTTTTAATTATTTTTACCTATTGTGGTAGGGTAATTTTGTTATAGGTGCATAGATCTCCACATATAAATATATAATTAATGTATACAAAATATTGTAACACATTTTAAAAGAGTAACGGTGGAGTTTCTTGCCCATTCTTCACCATACAAAACTACCTTTTGGAAGGGGCGACTAGAATCAATTCTATTTTAATGTAAATATTGACGTTCTAAAGTGCCTTTTATGTGCCAATTTGAAATAAATGCTTCGACTTTGACTTTGACCCCATATTTAGCACTAGCGTTGGCGAGCACTAGGCCGAGGAGGCAGTTCTAGGAGTCATCTACTACAATATCTTCATCACCAGCTCCCTGCCCTGGTCCCATGTTACTCGTGGTCGGTGCAACACGTTTTCTTTTCCATTCTCGACTGTCAACCGTCAGTTCAAGTTCATTTATTGCGAAAATTGGTACATAATTCAGATAGCATATAATGTGTACATTGGTCTCTCCATAATCGGCCTGAAAGCATGCAATTTTATATGTATTTGTTTCTACTGCTAATTATATAAAGTTAATTAATTAAATACAACAAAAATAATAAAATGTCAGGATTTTTTATCGTGGTTCAAGTCGATGGAAATTAAAATAAGTAAAAAATCAACATCAAAAGTCATTTATTCAAACTAGGCTGGGAATCAGCACTTTTTGAACGTCAAAATCACATAAGACAGTCCCCCCAAAACGCCCGCCCTTCACCACTTCCTAGTGCTTTAGCTGGGAAGAAGAAGTGGCGGAACAAACTCCGCAGCAGCACTGCTGTCTGTTCAGTTAGAAGAACTGGATTCTATATAGTAATAAGTATAATTAACATTACGAAACACAAAAACATTTCAATTATTTGCCATATGTCAGCTAGCAAACGCCAATATTGAAAACTATACTCAAGCAGAAATAAATAATAAACAAAAACGTAAACAAAACTTAATACATAATAAAAAGCCTCCAGGCATAAAGGGCGTGTCCGCTTATATATGCAATGCTGCATTATGTTTATATATGTAGCTGTAACTTGTAGTCACAAATGATAAACTAGGACCTTCGAAGTAAATTAAAGAAACAGTAAATTACTAATAACAAAAACAAAACCATAGTCGCCTAGTAAATAATATACAACAGCACAATGTCATCTTCAGTGGCGTGCACACAGTTTTAAGACAGGGTAGGCAGAAAATTTTACTCACCAAAAATACTACACGTTGGTTTTGGTTCGTCGTCTTGTCGATTGATGATGTAGGTAATTGCCAAATGCCAACTCAAATATCCATAGATTGACTGATTTTATAGACATATCTATTTACGGATATTCGAAGTGGCCTTTCGGCGCGTTTGTTTGATGTTTTGTAATGCTTGTGTGATTTGCAAAATTTAAATAAAATCATTGTAATGATGGTGGTGTGAGTAAACTAAGTATATAGGATTGTTTTATTTGTATATTAAATCTACACGCCTATCTTTCTGTAAGAATATCTGCAATATGGAATCGTAAAAGTTGGGAAGGCGTTTTATTTCCGTAAGAAGGTTTTTTTCTATTGAAATCGTGGAAAGATCTGTAAGTCGTTGCTGGCCTTGTGTATTTCTTAAGTAGGTGTGTATAACGTTTTAGCGACGAGAATGACCTTTCGGTTGAAGCACTGCTCGCGGGAACTGTAACAATTATTTTTGCCAAACGCAGTACTTCGGGAAAATCAGTATTTATGTTATTTTCGTAAAAATGTTCTAGATAATTTTGTAATTACTAAGTTTTTTGAATTCGGCAGATTTATAAACACATTTGAGCTCATTGATAAGGCGGTCTAAGTTAATGTCGTATAATTTGAACTGACGACATGTTTGGTGTAGTGGCTACAGTGGCTAAGTGTAGTCAGCGAAACCAAATGGTCCTGGGTTCGAATCCCGGTAGGGGCAAATGTTTGTATGATGAATATGGACATTTGTACCCGAGTCATGGATGTATATTTATAATATGTATGTATTTACAAAAAAAAAATGTATTTAAGTAGTGTATCAACCATCTGGTATCCATAACACAAGCCTTAAGTGTTAAGTGCTTAACTTGGAACTAGATGGTGCTGTGTGCAATGTCAGACGATATTTATTTATTTAAAAAAAAAAAAAAAAAAAAAAAAAAAAAAAAAAAAAAAATTTATAAACATTTACGAATTGCGATACTAATTCAACCGGAAAATTGTCATTATATTTATTGAAATTTTCGCATGAAAGTAGTCCAAAAAATTTTAACTCTTTCAGATTTTTATATCGGTCGCGACATTCGATGGATATATTGTCTATAATTTCAATAAAAATCCGCTTAAAATTGGTTTTCGCGTGCACAACATTACGTTTTCGTTTTGGCGGCCCTGTGATTATTTTTACGCCTTCAAAAATTAATTCAAACCTACTTAGATCTGAATGATTCCAAAAACGATTCAAAGTCCCTAATTTTTTTAATGCAATAAGTCACATCTGATGTCTTTTTTTTGCATAATTTCGTAAAGCACATCAGTTTCTGCGAATATTTCGTTAAACACATGAAGTAAAAACTGGAATTGAAAGTCTTTTAAATTGTGTAACAAATACGAAACTTGACTTAATGTCTCGCCATCCCAAGAGTCTTCGTTTTCAGCCATATCCTCAAATAAATCATTTAAATGTAAAGAAGAATTGAAAATTACATTTACAGTACGCGAATTGTAAGTCCATCGAGTGTCAGCAACGCGAGGCAATTTTTTCATATCAGCCATTTTATTATAGTGGTTTTGCCTTTTGGTACTAATATTAAAGAAATTAGCTAATGTTTTTATGAGATTGAAAAAACGTTTAGTTTCCGGGATACGTTCGCACGATTTGGAAAGTACCAAATTAAGGACATGGGCTGAACACCAAACGTATTCAGCAAGAGGACATTGCTGGCGAACCAGCGACTGAACGCCGTTCCGTTCAGATGACAGGACAGCTGCACCGTCATATGTCTGAGCTACTAATTTCGACAAACAGTTAAATTCTGATAAAATCTGCAGTATGATGGCACTTAAAGTTTTCGCGGTACGATCGGAACTTACGTCAATATATTTTATAAATCGATCACAAACTTCTGACTTATGAAAATATCTTAAAACCAGTACTAGTTGCTCTTTGCCACTTACGTCTGGTGTTTCATCGACCATCACAGCTACAAAATCAGTTGATGCGATTTGTTGTTTTATTGTTTCGATCATTACAGACGCTACACTAGAGATTAGGTCATTTTGAATACGATTTGATAAACCCGTAAATGAGCTAGTGCAATTTTGTAAATGGTTTTCCAACACTCCGTCGTATTTCGCGAGCACGTCGACCATTTCTAAATAATTGCCCTTATTCACTGACGAAGCAGATTCGTCATGTCCACGAAAAGCGAGCTCTTGTTTCCCCAAAAAGCAAACAATGTCAATAAGTCGCTGAAAAATGTTTCGGTTCCGATCGACTTTCGCGTTATGTCTATCGATGTCGATTTGTATCTGAGAGTTTAAACGCGTCTCTATACGATTTTTTCCAAAGGTGTGATATTTAAGGGAAGATTCTAAGTGTTTTTCAGATTGTTCATGTTTTCTCGCGGCGAAAATTATGAATATCAGCGTAACCGATGTCGTTCCAGACGGTTTTATTATTTGAAAATAGTAGACAAACGAAACAAAATAACCGATTACTGTGTATGCAACCTGTCAGCCAATGATATGAATAATATTGTTTTGTATTGAATTTACGATTGACTTTACCTTTAGTTTGTATTAATTGCAAATCCGGTGTTGGACGACCTATCTCGATAACTTGTTTTTTTTCACTGAAAGATAGTTTTGAAAACGCATCATATTTTATTTTCTCAATACACACACCATCTGAACAACTTTCACAGACAATATTATCCATTTTTCACTCTAATAACAATGTTAAAATCCGAAATATCTGATAGCGTAAGTCACAAACACAACACACATCAAACAATATGGCTACTATTGACTATTGAAATTACGTATTAAAAAGGGAAATTTAATACGACAAAAAAATTATGGCCATCTAAATATATAAAATTCAATGAAACAATGTTACTTCTTAAAATATTTGCATTACATAGCAAACTTTCGTCGGAAATGTTCGGTACGGATCGTAATTTTTCGTGTTAGACATTGGCTACTCATGCAGTTGTGTGCGTGATTTTTGTCATTGTGTGTCAGCAAAGCCCACGTAGCTATAGGAACGCACACACATAAAAATACGCATGACCACGACTTATCACTGAGCACACATACAAAACATTCAGAGACGAATAGTTTGTGCCTTTGCCGTGGCAAAGGCGAGGTGGCGCTAGTGCAGCGCGAATCGATGATGCGAAATTAAACAACAACAATTAAACTCGATAGGTGGAGCTGATTTATGATTTAAGATTTTTGTTGTTTTGTTCATTGATAAAATAATATTAGATCTATTATCAGAACTAGGGTAGGCAGTGTCTTTCTGTCTTTATGAAACGCACGCCACTGGTCATCTCTCATTATTAGATTACATGTCATTTATAAATGATTTTATTTCTGTAAGTACTTAGGTTTTTACAAACACTTTTACACGTCAAAAAATCAATTCCTTTACACTGTAATAGGCTTTCTCCATGAGAAGTTGTTTAACTTTATGTTTAAATACACTGATGCTCATGCTTTCTAATAACAGCGGGGTTATGTGATAATATATACAGGGTGGCCGGAACATTGACGTCCAAAAATAAAATTTCGGTCCCTCGTATCGTGGGGTATTCGAATCACCCCCATGTATGTTCCGCGACTTTTCATAGTTTTCGAGTTATGAATTTTTTTCTGAATGTTTGAAAATTTTCGACCTGACCAACCTAAAAAAATTCTAAAAAAAAAAGTAGAGGGTTTTATCGAGTTTCTTTTTTTGCAACTGAATTTTCATAAGTAGTACTTTTATGCATAAAATAATCAGCTTCGTAACTGTGATGAAAGTTATGAAAATGTTGATCTAAAGTGAAAAATTTACGTTCGGTAAATTATGACTCAAATTTTCAACTTTAAATTAAAAATCTTAACAGGTGACTTCATAATTCCTAAGTAGGCTTCAAGAATGCGCCAGACTCTTAGTTTTCATAATCATAAAAAAAATGAAGTACTTAATAGGGCTACTTTGTTAAAAATCGGCCTTCAAAGACAGCGAGGTGGAAAAATTCTTAAAATTACCCATCTGAGTAATTATTTTTTTTTGGCTATTTTCTCGTTCCTAAGGTTAATTAATGATAAGAATACTGAAAACTAACCAACAAATAGTTTCAGAGTTGGGTAAGAAAAGTTTTACGTAAAAAGTGGTTTTGAATAAAACACAGATGATAATGTGAAAAAAGTACTTAATTTATTTTTAACATTTAGAAAAGGTTTTCAAAGTGGCCACCACCAGCAGCAATACACATTCTACACCTACGTAAGAAATTGTCTGGCAATCGTCTAAAAGCGTCTCTGTTCTCTCTCACAACACGTTCAGCTTCTGCAATCAACTGCCTCAGCTCTTGTTCACTTGAACAGTCTCGGGCGTATGCTATTTCCTTGTAATAGCCCCAAATAAAGAAATCGATGGGGTTGAGATCAGGTGAGCGTGGAGGCCACCTAATTGGTCCGCTGCGTCCGATCCATCTGTTGGGGTATGTATCATCTAAGTAATTTCGGACCTGGGTTGCATAGTGACACGGGGCGCCGTCATTTTGCAACACCATGGTTCGTCTGAGTTCGAGATTCACATCTGCCAGCAACAATGGAAGTTCATTTTCCAAAAAGTTTTTGTATGTTTCTCCATCAAGTCTGGACGGCAGTTCAAACGGACCAATTAGTTCGCCATTGAGAATACCAGACCACAAGTTAACGCTGAAGCGATGTTGAAATGTCGAAGCTCTCACTTCGAGTGGATTTTCATTCGCCCACGTGTGGTAATTATGAATATTGAATATTCCGGATCGCTCAAATCGTGACTCATCTGACCATAAAACTTTATTGAAAAATCCAGGATCCTCTTGCTCTTTTCGTAACATGGTTTGGCAAAAATCAACGCGCAATTGGTGATCTGTAGGCAGTAAAGCTTGGACTCGTCGGATGTGGAACGCGTGGTATTCTTCATCGTGAAGAATGTCTTGGATAGAAGTCCTTGGGATGTTCAGAGCACGAGCCATACTTCTCGTACTCGTAGACGGATTTCGCTGAACTTCTTCCAGCACCATTTCTCTGCGATCCGGGTTAGCTCTAGGGATTCCTTCATGACTGCCGCGTCGACCAGGAATGCGGCCTGCCATCAAAGTGTTGTGCGTGTTAATAAAAACACGATGGTCGGGATATCGCTCAGGTTGCGGCCCACCACGACGTTGAAGTTGTTCGCGATACAGTCGCGCTGCTTCATGGCCGTTTCCTTGTGCAACTCCATAAAAATAATGCATTTCTGCATATTCACTTAACGTGTAACTCATTTTTTACACTTCCACGTAAAAAAAGTCCAAATCAGAATGCAAAACACAGTCCAATAAACGAGCAAAGTAGTCAAACAAGTAGGCAGCGGAGTCCGTGGGCAAAGCGAGTGTGGTAAAGACAAAATGGCGACACGCGTATAGCAGTAAACACAATGTGAGTACGACTGAGGTACTTGTTTTGCGTTGGCTTCGGTTGCGCGCCTTGCGTGAGAGAGATAGCAATAATTCGGTCTCTTTTCCTCTCGGTCCATTGTTATTGCAGGTAAAAGAGTTGCACCCTCGTTTACAACCCATAGTCCACGAGAACGGATCGCGCAAAATTCATTAAACTAACATTTAAAAAAATCTCCGTGTTTAAATCTTAGCTTTCCTGCAGTAATTTTTGGTTAGCAAACTAAATAACCTTAGGAGCGAGAAAATGGAAAAAAAAAATTTATTAATCAGATAGCTAATTTTAAGAATTTTCCACTTCGCAGTCTTTGAAGGCCGATTAAGGCCAAAGTTAGCCCCATTAAGTCCTACGTTTTTTAATGATTATGAAAGCTGAGAGTCTGGCGCATTCTTGAAGCCTACTTGAGAACCATGAAGTCACCTGTTTAGATTTTTAATTTGAAGTTGAAAATTTAAGTCATAATTTACCGAACGTAAATTTTTCACTTTAGATCAACATTTTCATAACTTTCACCACAGTTACGAAGCTGATTATTTTATGCATAAAAGTACTACTTATGAAAATTCAGTTGCAAAAAAAGAAACTCGATAAAACCCTCTACTTTTTTTTTTGAATTTTTTTAGGTTGGTCAGGTCGAAAATTTTCAAACATTCAGAAAAAAATTCATAACTCGAAAACTATGAAAAGTCGCGGAACATACATGGGGGTGATTCGAATACCCCACGATACGAGGGACCGAAATTTTATTTTTGGACGTCAATGTTCCGGCCACCCTGTATATACCCTTGATTATACACGGTGACATTTGAATCACAGTTTTGCTAGAACAAACGTTGTTCAGACCATGGTCTACTATTATTCTACAGCACCAAATATGTTATTAAAACAAACTAATCTAGGAGTTCTCAAATTAGTCTTATGTTGCTCAAACTTGTAATAATGTTTGAAACATTAACCGTAACATCAAAGTACTCATCACGGTAGCGATATTGCATTCAAGACGCGAGCGCCGTGCGTCGCAGCCGCAGTGTCTGTGTTGTAGGGCGTAACGATAATCCCGACCTTTTTAACATTGCCTTTTAGTGTTTTTTCGAAAACCAATATTTTTTTTTTCCATTGGATGCTTTAGAATGGTTGTAGACCATGGTCTGAACAACGTTTGTTATAGCAAAACTGTGATTCAAATGTCACCGTGTATATACAGAGTACACTATTTGCTATCGATGCACTTTTGTGTTGAGGATTCACTCTCTTTTCTTTCATATTATTCCTCACACATTCTATACTATCTTGTTGCATCTATACTTATATAACGAAAGCATTTGGATTTACTCTTCTTCATAATGGTCGGACATGATGGGTAACCAAAAAAATAGTCAAAACACCAAATACCAGCAGCGCTGCAGCATGGCATTCAGTCCCGTTTGCCGGGACTGCTGGCGGCGTTTCCCTTGTCCACATTAATTCTGTGTTGACAGCCTATTTATTGAAATACATTTTGATCTTTGCTTGTTCATGTATAATGCTAAATAATTATTTCTCTATTCATTCATTTATAATCAGATTTCAAATTTAATTCCAACAATCGTATTATTTATTTAAGTTATGTTTTTCTATGTTGTACTAATTCTATTCATGACTCTGACTTACATTATTTTCTCATAACTTCCTGTTTTTGGAGCTCCAAAGCTCTCTTTAAGGAAATGTTTGGCATGTCGGGTCACCCTCCACCCTCCACTTTCCAAGGTTTTGGTATTTTTACTGGGTCCATCTCATCTCATCTTTCACATTCACACACCAACGCTTGTAGCACTGACACATAACTTTTGCATAATATTAGTAACACATTACATCATTGGCCATTTTGTAATTCCTTACATCATAGCGTTTCTTTGGTTGGTGTATGTATGTTGGGTGTACGTCAAATAAGACGCTTTGAAATGTTGCCATAAAGCGTAAAACGTTATTGAGGATGATATTCTCGTAGCATGTATATTTCCTTTTACATGTTGTCTGTTTAGTATATTCTATACCTAACATTTATATTATTTTTATTTAAGTGCAACGTTCGTAAGTACGCTGTACTGGTACAGCGTCCTAACTATTGTTTGCCTCACCGGACGACGTCACTACGTCAGCGCCGGCTGTCGCTGAAAACCAGCGCTGGGGCTCTGTCTTGTATAGGGTCGCGGCATAATGCTGAGCGATAGCCGTTTTGCGTAGATGTGACGCATGTTTCCCCCAACCTTTTCATATTTTCTGTGTTTGTGTTATTTTTTGCGTCATGTTTACCGCAAATAAACGCATTTTCTTTCTTTCTTTCTTTCTTTCTTTCAAATACAGACGTCTATTAATGCACTAAAGTTCACTAGTAACAAACATGTCATTTGATTTGACAGATGCAATCAGATTACGATATTGAAACGCGGTGAATTCGATATAGGATAGCAGGACAAACTTTCGCAAGTGCGTCTCCACACAAAGTGAGCCCCGTGAGCTCTTTTTATCATATAATTAGATGACGTTACTAATAATCAAAAATAAATACGGCGTATTAGTGTTGACGCTGCGACATACGAGCATATACAGGGTGTGGCGTAAGTAGTGGTCCACCGTTCAGGATTCGATGAACCAGATAATTAACTATAACAATTAAATAATTTAACCATTTTTAGTAGTAAGTTTTTTTTTTACAAAAATCGCTCTTGAACTTGATGGTGTGTTAAAAATTAGGGTTAAAATTAGAGAAGAACCAACTTTTTCTTCAAAAGAGCTGAATTAACATAAAAAATCATAATTTATCATGATAGCTCTAGTATTCAGCAGTAATTAACAGAAATCAAAATGAAAAAATAATGGTTTTTGTTGAAACTACAAACAAATGTGTAATAAAAGGTAGAAATTTCGTAAATAAAAGACAAAAAGGAAATATTTTCGGAACCCTTGGGTAAAAATGGTTAACATTTTTAATTGTTATAGTTAATTATCTGGTTTATCGAATCCTGAACGGTGGACCACTACTTACGCCACACCCTGTATATATAATGTTATAATGCCGTAGAATTTGTTTGTTTTAACGTGGAAGTCTCTAGAACTAATAGTTTGGATTTGAAAAATCTTTTTATATTTATAGGTCAATTCTTGAGGGAAGTTAGTGGATATTTAATATCATGCTACGACCCTTAGAAACTGATTAAAAAGAAAAAAGTCTGAAGGAACACTAAGCGACAACGAAGTAATGGGGTCCAGATAAAGGATAATTTATATTGTATGTTAAAACCAGTCGCGGGCACAAGCTAGTTTAATAATATCTTTGTTTGTAACTATTAAAGGAATCCCAGAACATAATGAGTTGAGTTAAATGTTGCAATGTTTTGTTAGCTCCAAGCTATAGCGGTCAAGTCGTGATGTTAAACTAGCTCTGATAAGGTGAGGTCGACTATAAACGTATAATTTTTATTTCTATTATTTATTAATATAGTTTAATTGCGAGGCCTTCTCTTCGCAGTTGACCTTCGTGTTAAGGCTCCCAAAAACAGGCACGACACGCGACACAAAGGCACCGCTCGTCGCGCGACAGGCGTTGCTTTCGTGTCGCATCGCATGTCACGCCTATTTGAAGGAGCCTTTATGCGAAGCGATCTATTATTTCCGCAGTGAGACGTTTCTAAAAGCCTATTACTTTATATCTGTTGTGAAATCCCATGTCGATTGTTTATCATTTTGTGTGGCATCAGCATCGCCACGTCTGACGTCACGCAAAATCCTGCATCGCGCAGGCAGTGTTTACTGCGCGACTAGCATAATTATACAGGATTATTGGTAAAACACCATCAACCTCTTAAGGGGTCATTGTACTCATCATTATGAACAACTTTTACTATGGGACCAAATATGAAATCGCGAAAAAAAAATCTGCTGTTCCCTACATTTATGTTTGCAGAACTCGTCAAAATGTAGCGACCAGTTGATTTTTTTTTCGCGACTTCATATTTGGTCCCATTGTAAAAGTTGTTCATAATGACGAGTACAATGACCCCTTAAGAGGTTGATGGTGTTTTACCAATAACCCTGTATACAACGTCTCGACATCAACCTTCTGGTCGGAGGATCCTCCCTTTTCTATGGAGGATGAGTGAACTTTACTCCCTGTCCCTCATGTCAATATAATTGTTTTTTTTTTTGGCTGTATTATTTTTGCCCAGGACATAAGACTGCTAGCTCTAACGAGGCAGTACATGCAGTCCGGCAGACTATGTCTAAGTTTAACAAATAGGATACTTTTTATCCATAAACTCACATGAAGTAACTCTCCTACAATGTGAAGCAAAATTTGGCGATAGTTTTAATAAGTGCCTTCGCCTTAACCATCTACTAGTAACCGAATGCAATAATCAACTCTGCAACGCGATTGTCGTCTCAAAGATAAGTACTGGTCACAGATACCGACGGGGTGACCACGAGAACACAGAACTTCGACTCACAGAATAAAGTTACTTTTGGATTTTAGTAGCCATATTAAGGATTTATCGATAGAGTCGATGATATCGATAGAGTCGATGATATCGATAGAGTCGATGATATCGATAGAGTCGATGATATCGATAGTGTCGATGATATCGATAGAGTCGATGATATCGATAGAGTCGATGATATCGATAGAGTCGATGATATCGATAGAGTCGATGATATCGATAGAGTCGATGATATCGATAGAGTCGATGATATCGATAGAGTTTGTATGTTTGGATGTGTATTACTCAATCGCGCAAAAACGGCTGAACGGATTTGGATGAAATTTGGCACCAGATAGTTTATTAAATGGATTAACACATAGGGTATTTTTAACACATAGGATACTTTTGACACACAGGGTACTTTTAACACATAGGGTACTTTTAACACATAGGATACTTTTAACACACAGGGTACTTTTAAAACATAGGGTACTTTTAACACATAGGGTACTTTTAACACACAGGGTACTTTTAACACATAGGGTACTTTTAACACATAGGGTACTTTTAACACATAGGATACTTTTAACACACAGGGTACTTTTAACACATAGGGTACTATTAACACATAGGGTACTTTTGACACACAGGGTACTTTTAACACATAGGCTAATTTTAACACCTAGGGTACGTTTAATCCAGGTAGTACGTTTCCATGGCATCATTTCCGACATACAGACTGGTGAACCTGCTGTCTGGCAAAAGCAAGTCGTTTAATAAACAAAATTGACCCAAGTTCCTACTATTTAATAAGTGATCAGAAATAATAGAATTGTCACAATACGTATGTCCGTCCGTGGCGCAATGCCGGCCGCATTTCTGGCCATTATGTGCCCAAAGCCGGTCACGGCTCGACTGTTTGTCACCTATTATTAGATATTATGTTGTTTGGTAATCCGTTTCACTTTTTGGTGAATAATGTGTGTCATGCTTTGTTAAGTTTTATGCAATAGGAATTTGTAATAGATAAGTTATTTATACTGCAACCTACTTAGCCAAAAAATAACATAAAATCACTAGGACATATTTATAATGACCTTATTGGTGTTGTTCTTCAGAGAGGTCAGGTGCGCAGTACTCGCGTGCGTGTATGACCAGCGAGTCAAAGTCAAAAGTCAAAGCATTTTTTTAAAATAGGCACATAAAAGACACTTTTGAACATCAACGTTTAGATTTAAATTGAATTGATTCTAGTCGAGGCGAGGCGAGCACGGCCTCTGTGATAGGCTGAATCACGCATTTTATCACGATTATTGCTCCCAAACTGTGATAAAAATATGACTCAAGCCCATAGATATAAGAATAGTAGATTGTTATACAAGGAGCTAAAATGACCCATTATAATTATACGAGGTAGTTTTACTCCCGAGCTTTAGCGAGGGAGTAAAGAGAAACCGAGTTTTAATGGGTTTTTAGCGCCGTGTGTTACACTCTACTTTTCACTACGATTGCGAGAAAATAATTCAATTTGCAATTAGAGAAAAATTATAAAGATTTCGCGCCAATGTCTTTTTTTTTGTTTTTTCTTCTGCAGCCGCAACGCATTGCATGCATTCTACCAAAGAGATCGCCGATTTTAGTTCCATTTTCAAAAATAAAATGAAGTTCTTTTTATAAGAAACAGTAATAAGTCGAGTCTATATTCATGATTATTCTACTTATGACTAAAGACGTTTTCGTTTTTGTAGGCTCATTGTCATTTGACACACAAAAATTAAAAAAAAAAACTTTTTCCCCTAGAGGAAGAATTGCTATTTTTTCTTCGCTCTGGTACGCCACAATGACAGTCTTTTTGAGCAAGAGGAGTGAAAACAATATTTCTGTGCTCAAGCCTATAACAGTAGGCCGTGCTCACCCCGCAGATATGAACGTAAAGGAAGTTAAAAGAGTATGTAAGGATCGTAGCGTGGCGTTCTGTATTATCTGCCGACCCCCATGGGGAAAATGTGGGAGTTTATGTATGAATCACCTGAAACCGCAAAAGTCAGCCGCCAGTCTTACCGAAGGGTATCGTGTTACTCAGTAACAAGATCGTGGAGGTCAGATAGGCAGTCCATGCAAGATACTGGAATTCAGCTGCATCAGGTTAGACTGAAAGCTGACCCGAACATAGTTGGGAAAAGCCTAGGCAAATGATGATGATCACGACTGTATTCCGCAACGGGGTAGGTAGAGGTGTATATAACACCCGCATTTCTGACTGACCGGTTAGTGCAGTTGGTAACGACCTTGACTTCTGAGCCGCTGGTCCCGGGTTCGATCCCAGGACAAGTCAAACATTTGTGTGCATGAACATGTCTGTTTGACCTGTGTCTAGGTGTGTTCTATGTTCTATGTTATCGGTCTGGTTTCCGCACTTAGTCCTTCAGTGGACCATTGTGCGTGAGCCATGTCGGCCGTCGGTGGTTATTCCAACCAGCCCACCTCCCTCCAGAAGCTGATTAAGTCTCCTGGTCTATTAAGAACATCTGTGTAAGATCTGGGTGTCTAGGTGTGTATATGTATATAAGTATGTATATCAGTCATCAAGTTACCGTAGTACAGGCTCTGCCTAGTTCGGGACCTGAAGACCTTGTGTGGATGTTGTCTCTTATGTATTATTTATTTATTTCGCCAGTGACGTTTAAAGCCCCATATTTATAATTTAGGTCGAGCCCCTATTGCCATCAGCCGGGCACAGATTCAGACTCGGACCAGACTCCCAGCTGCTACCGAGTGACCCATTGAAAGAACCCAAAAACAGTTTGCTCGATCTGAGAATCGAAACCAACCTTTATAAAAACTAATCCACTTGAATTTCAAAATCACCTCGTAAATTCATGTAGATAGATAATACGTTCGAAAATAAATCATCATCAGCCTATAATGTTCCCACTGCTGGGACACAGGCCACCTCTCTGTGAAAGGGAAGCGGGCCGTAATGCACCACGCGGGCCCAGTGCGGGTTGGTAGATGTCACATGTCTTTTGAATTTTTGGTTCTAGGACATGCCGGTTTCCTCTCGATGTTTTCCTTCACCGTTTTGAGAGCAGTGGTGATGAAATAAATTACACAAAGTAAAGCGCCTGTCTGGGTTCTAACCTACGACCTACAACTCGTAAGTCACGGCCGTTACCACTGGGTCACCACTGCTCTCGAAAATAAATGTGAGGTGTCAAATTTGATAACTTTTGGTTTCAAGTTTTTATGTGGACAGAAGGGCGTTTGCTCTCTTGTAGGTAATATTAAATTCCTTTTTTGACACGGAACTATGTTCCATTCATCACTCTTTTTTTTATTTATAAACTCAATACTTTATTGCATTCCACATGTAAACTTAGGTGGTAAACTTAAAATTAGATCACATGGACCCTGTCGGGCACAGCAAAATAAGTGAGTTAGGAGAGAGGAAGCACTTTTAATTTATAATTATAAAATAGTACATAAGTACTTTCTAAGAAAAATTAACAGTATAAAATATAAGTAAATAGGTATTTATAAGGGAGACTAGTTGTTGCGTGCTGCGCGAGCTGCAAGCAGCTCGCGTGCTAGTCTTTGTTTAGTCTTTCATTTGAAATTCCTAAATGTACTAAAAATGTAGGCAAAACCATAAAAAATCGTCTATTTAAGCAAGCCCCTAAGTGAAGTGAAACGCCAATCAAAACCCCTGAGGAACCCTAAAATCGACCACATGTTCAAACCCCTCAGTGTAGTAAAATTCCCGAAAAACCCTTATACAACCCTAAAATTCATGACAAGTAAAAATCCTCTTTTGGTCGAAACCGTTTGAACGAACCCAATCGGAGTCTATTGGTATGCGTGCTGCGCGAGCTGCAAGCAGCTCGCGTCTAGTGGTGGTAGCTCTTGCACATGTATAACCCCTAAATGTAGTAAAATTTTTAGCAAAGCCATAAAGAATCGTCTAGTTAATCAAGTCCCAGAGTGTCGTGAAAGGCCAATCAAAACCCCTGAGGAACCCTAAAATCGATCACATGTTCAAACTCCTCAATGTAGTAAAATTCCTGAAAAACCCTTACAGCACCCAAAAATTCATGACAAGTAAAAATCCTCTTTTGGTCGAAACCGTTTGAACGAACCCAATCGGAGATTATTGGTTTGCGTGCTGCGCGAGCTGGAGATGATTTTAAATTTTCGTCTAGGTACTAAAATTATGACTTTATCCGTCTTATTACAAAACACGATCTAACTTCAGTCTGAGCCTAAACCATCGAGCCAGTCTTTGTATTTCGAACTTTATGCCGACTTTAGTAAATTTCTTAATATAATACAAAATTGTCAACCTAAGATCGGACTAAGATGTAAGTTTTGTAAAAGGAACTGTACCTATTCCGATTTCTGTTAGGTTCTTATTTCAAAAACACGTTCGAAGGCTTAAACCATGTCTAAATAAAAACCTTGTTTTGTAATAAGACCGAATAAGTCTATCATTTAGATATTCATTAAGCGAATAGTAGCTTTTATTAATTAAAAATTGTCTAAGTTTTTTTAAAAATATGTGAATTTTTTCTTCTTTTTTTATTGATGCGGGTAATTTGTTAAATACTTTGATGGACATTACGTAGGGACTTTTAGAGTGCATTTATAGTCGAGAACTTGGTCGGCCTTATTACAAAACAAGGTTTTTCTTTTGACATGGTTTAAACCATCGAGCCTGTTTTTGAAATAAGAACATACTGAAATCGAAATACAGTTCCTTTTACAAAACTGTCAACTTAGTCCGGTCTTAGATTGTCAATTTTGTATTAAGAACTTTACTAAAGTCGGCATAAAGTTCCAAATACAAAAACTAAATCGAATGTGTAGGTTGGGGCTCAAGGTTTTTCTTTTGACATGGTTTAAACCATCGAGCCTGTTTTTGAAATAAGAACATACTGAAATCGAAATACAGTTCCTTTTACAAAACTGTCAACTTAGTCCGGTCTTAGATTGTCAATTTTGTATTAAGAACTTTACTAAAGTCGGCATAAAGTTCCAAATACAAAAACTAAATCGAATGTGTAGGTTGGGGCTAAAGTTAGATCGTGTTTTGTAATAAGACGGGGTATGTTTAGCCTAGATCGGTGTCTAAGTAAATAGCGTGACTGAATGTCTTCACGTTTGGAGTAAAATTCTTGATGTTAACTGTTAACTTAAAAACCATATTTCATTTCTATAAATACATTTCTGTAAAACCGCTAAAGTATTTTAGAACTTCTGTTTTCAATAATCTTATTTAATCTGTGCTGCCAGCTTACTGACCAGAGACTATGTAGCAGGTCAAAAGCTGACATGATGCAGGTCAGCGGGAAATACTCATGGAACAAACACAAAAACTGTCAGGTTAACACGCTGAGTTGAACTGCCCTGCACTTGACAAATATTTTAGAAGTTTATGGTAGGCCCCTAGGACGTCCCGCAGGAGACGCCCTGGGAGTCGGGAATCCCAAGCCGATTCCCGGCCACCGTAGGCGCGGGCTTGCGGACGGCGAGCAATGGGTAGCTCGACGTCCGATTAGGACCTGGTTCGGGTCTACTGCGCGTGGCATGCACGCCTCAAAGAGATGTCACCAATAATGCCGGGGTCCGCTAGGGCCGATGTCTGCCAGGGTTGCGGGAAAGTCCGAAAGGGTTACCGTGGCCCCTGGCACAGGCAACTGAAGGATCGTACGTTCCTGCGACCCACGGCGTAGGTGCGAGATGGAACACCGGGGTGGTTTTTAGTCAGTAAGAGTCTGACAGACCCCGTCGCCCGCCCCAGGGCGGCGGACATCTATGAGGATATTCCACCCCGGAAACAAAAAAAAAAAAGAAAAGGCAACTGAAGGAACACGGGTGGGTTTTAGCCAGTACACGTTACTTCATGATTTTCCCACCCTAAAAAAAAAGCCCTAGGACTAAAACCATTATCAACAGACGCGCTTGCGAATTCTAGACCTTGAGCTGGCCTTGCAGAGTACGGAGTTTCAACAGAATGAGAGGCCAGCTTATACTGGTTTCGTTATCACTAACGTACAGCCTACTACACCTATTTTGTTCTTCTCTTAATAATTTTATTTTTAATAAACATTTATCGTTCATACACCTATTTTGTTATTTCTTTCTTTTAATAGTTTTATTTTTAATAAACATTTATCGTTCATTGGCTTACTTAATAACGATGAGTATAAAATCCAATAATATGCTGATAGCATCGCCGTTGAAATAGGCGTGGCCGGTCTTTTTTGCACACTACGGTGATAAGGCGAAGGATCTTCGTATATTTTCAAGTCTCGGTGCCATGAGTCACTTTCAAGCTCTGACCAATCTGAAGGGAATAACGCGCGGGATGCGGGACGACATTCACTCGCGTCGATTGTTTCAACTAACTTGTATGGTGTCCAAACTGGCGCGAATATTTTAACGCTGCTTTCTAATCATTGTGGGGCTGACAACAGCTAAAGTGCGGTCACTGTCGGATTGCATAGAAAAGAAAGAGAAGCGCGATGACACAAAGCTGGCAATTTATTGGCAAAGTATGTAGCAATTCTCTTATTTATAAAAAAACATCTATTGATTGAACTAAAAACTGAAAACAGTATCACGTAAATAAAATGTTGCTTGAAGAACAATACGAATAAAAAAACATATTGGTTCCATGTATATTAGTATGGTTTTCAATCGTTAAAAGAAATTTTTAGAGGTTTCTTCCTGACTTTTTTCTATCGTAGGTACTAAATTGGTTGTATTATATTTTCAACACCTAGCATATATCCTGAAGAATATCATATTTAAAATATGATTGATTCTAGTCGCCCCTTCTAAAAGGTAGTTTCGTATGGTGAGGAATGGGCAAGAAACTCCACCGTTACTCTTTTAAAATATTTTATATTTTGTATACATTAATTATATGTGAAGACCTATGCACCTATAACAAAACTACCCTACCACAATAGGTAAAAAGAATTTAAAAAATGTAGCAATAACAAATAAGTTAATTTTGTGATAGTTACACGGTGCTCACATATTTACAAGCATTGTAAAAGTATACGATTTTCCAAATTATTTAAACAAGTAATATGTCAGTATGTGAGTTAAAGCAAGCAGATCATATACTTTTAGGCATTATAAAACTTACGTTTATGTCATGTAGTCCCTTTAACAATCGACGAGCACGCAGTCACATTCCGCGTCCGGCGCTTGATTTGCCTCAGTGTGGCCAGAGCTTGAGGCAATCGTCACCAACCGTGCACTATCGTTGACTACAACCAATAAAAAAATAAGGTATTGTGATTCAGCGGAAAGAGGAGCACGTCGTGAGCAAAGTTATAAGTATAATTATCGATGGTTATTATGAGAGACGAGGAAGACCAAAAAAAATATGTATGTTAGTTAGTCTGGTGTGAAAGACGGTATAATGCATGGTTAGAAAGAGGTGACTACTAAGATAACGGTTGATTGCTGTACCAACCCTAAATAAATTGCTGTACCAAACCTAAATAAATTGCTGGACCAACCCTAAATAAATTGCTGTACCAACCCTAAATAAATTGCTGTGCCAACCCTAAATAAATTGCTGTACCAACCCTAAATAAATTGCTGTGCCAACCCTAAATAAATTGCTGTACCAACCCTAAATAAATTGCTGCACCAACCCTAAATAAATTTGGAGGATTACGGTCAGAAAGATGATGATATCAATCAAATCATTTATTTTTCGCCAACATGGGTCTGTATAGATGCTATACATGTTTTGACAATGTTCTCCATGCTCTGCCGTCACTTGGGCATGCAAAATATTTTTTATTAAAATACTATGCTGAATAACATTAACTATTACAAAATTATTTAATTGGAAAATCATTTTAACCTATTACTTTTCATTTTTCAATGTCAAGGACAAACCAGTTAGTAGTCAATAATTGAAATGTCATAGTAAATAGTGAATAAACAAATAAAACTCCTAGATAAATAATAATTGTGACATGTATAAGGCACATTTTTTTTTTGTTAATCAGATATTTCAGATTAATATTATAGGCCATAAGGATTGCCTTTTAAATACTCCTTCACACTGTAATACACTTTATCAGTTAGAATTCAAATCTAACGTTTTCTTTCGAATACTCGCTTAAAATGCTCGCGTTGTGAACGCTTATCTGAGTTGAAATAACTTCGCCTTAAGCAGTGTGTGGGTTACTTCGATGAAATATCAATTAAGTATAACCATTAAAAAGTTAAATATTTATTCTGACGCGCCAATATAATGTAGTTGATATTATCTGTATCACGCCCCGTATTATTTTATGGTGTAGGCAGAACAGGTCATACCGACATGATGTTATAACGGGTTGGAGTAGTAATGTTTCTCCGCAGAGCCTAAAGACTAAATTCTTCAATCAGTGCGTCCTGCCTGTTATGACTTACGGAGCAGAAACGTGGACACTCACGGTACGCCTGGTCCATAAATTCAAGGTCGCTCAGCGAGCGAGACACGTCATCTTGCTGACTATGGTTTTGTTATTGTTATTAGTAATTAACTGTTTCTTTATTTTACTTCGAAGGTCCTAGTTTATCATTTGTGGCTACAAGTTACAGCTACATATATAAACATAATGCAGCATTGCATATAAGCGGTCACGTCCTTTATGCCTGGAGGCTTTTCATTATGTATTAAGTTCTGTTTACGTTTTTATTATTTATTTCTGCTTGAGTATAGTTTTAAATATTGGCGTGTGCTAGCTGACATATGGCAAATAATTTAATATTTTTGTGTTTCGTTATTATAATGTTCTTATTACTGTATAAAATCCAGTTCTTCTAACTGAACAGACAGCAGTGCTGCTGGAGAGTTTGTTCCGCCACTTCTTCCCAGCTAAAGCACTAGGAAGTGGTGAAGGGCGGGCGTTTTGGGGGACTGTCTTATGTGATTTTGACGTTCAAAAAGTGCTGATTCTCAGCCTAGTTTGAATAAATGACTTTTGATTTATTTTGATTATTGATTGTATGGAACGAGCTATGCTTGTAGTCTCTCTGAGGGAAATAATTCGGAATGAGGTGATCCGGCAGAGAACCAAAGTTGTCGACATAGCTCACAGAATAAACAAGCTGAAGTGGCAATGGGCCGGCCATATTAGCCGTAGAACTGATGACCGTTGAGGTGGACGTGTTCTTGAGTGGAGACCGCGAATCGGCAAACGTAAGGTAGGACGCCCTCAGGCTAGGTAGAGCGACGATCATCGCAGGGTGGCTGGTAGCAGCTGGATGAGAGTTGCCAAGAATCGAGCTAAATGGCTTGCAATTGGAGAGGCCTATGTCCAGCAGTGAACTGCTGTTGCCTGATGAGTGGTGTTAAGCTAGCCTGTTATATAATGTGCTGCTCGATTCTGAGCAATATTGGTAAAATATGACGTCACGATAACATCAAGCAATTTCTTTTGCCATCGTGTAGCAATATTTGTTGCTTGAGATACTCGTAGATATGGTATTAAGATTGTGTTGCTTGAGACACTACCACCACAATGTCATGAGTATATGAAAAAAAAATATAAAATTACTCAACCAGCCCCTTAATTATGTCCATTAAAATCTATAATAAACTGCCAAATGAAATTAGAGAAATAAGCAAAACATACTTATTTATAAATAAATTGAAGCGATTTCTGGAATCCAAGGCATATTACACAGTAAAGGAATTTCTAGATTATAAAACGATTGCAAAATGAAATTACTCTATCAAAAACAAACTAGTAAAAAAATAATATAATATGGAACACAGAAATTCTTGTATAAATATGAATAAATAAATACATAAATAATGTATCTACATAATTAAAATATATAATTTAAATACAAAATTAATTTAATATAATATACTTATAATTAATCTATTTAAATACATAATTTAATTAATACATACATAATATATTATAACAAATACTTCTAAAATTACTTTTATTATGAAATGATAATGACCTATTGTTATGCAATACCTAAAAAAATAAAAATAAATAAAATGTACCTACACCAACATAATAATGTATACATATAAAATTATATACCGAATGTAACACACCTAATAATTTATAATATTTATAATAATATTGATTTGATTAAATTGCTATGCAGCCCTCTTCCTCTCTCCTAAATTTTTGCGTGCCCGACAGGGTCCATATTGTATCTTTAATTTGTTATTACCATCTCTGTAACATATGGAATGCAATAAAAATTGAGTATTGAGTATGATATTGATGTATGTTATTATTATTTATTTCTGTGCCTCAGTAAACCCCTAAGACCAGACACTTTTACAACATGCTGGTCCAGCTCCATATGATAATCTAGAGTCTAGACATAATCAAACTTGTCGCTAATTTAATTGTAAAATGTATTATTTTTTTGACATTGATTCTGTGATTACTTTAACTCACATACTGACTTATGACTTGTTAAAAAAAAAGGAAAATCATATACCTACTTTTACTCGTACAATGTTTTGTAAATATTTGAGCATCGTGTAGGTATCTATCATATAATTAACTTATTTGTCTTTGCTACATTTTAAATTATTGTAACCTATAGTGGATAGTAATTGTATTCTAGGTGCATCGTCTTCACTTAAATAATTAAGGTATACAAAACATTGTAAAACATTTTAAAAGAGTAACTGTGGAGTTTCTTGCCCATTCTTCTACATACGAAACTACCTTTTGGAAGGGCGACTAGAATCAATTCTATTTCAATGTTAACGTTCAAAGGTGCTTTTGATGTGCCTATTTGAAATAAATGTTTTGACTTTGACTTTACAAATACATTTTGGCAAAACTAGATGGCGCCGGCATTTCCTAGCTGACTGATCCCCGAGGAGAAATGCAGCAACAAACTAGGTCTCTTTTAAAGTCCATACATTAGAATAATATAAATAATATGTAAAATTTATACATTTATATCTGTAATTTTTATGGTGTACAAAATAAAGAGTACTGTATTCTATTCTATTCTACGGAGCTATTTAATGAACTTTGTTGCTCCACTACCTACGGCAAACGACCCCATTACCCTCCTCCAGGAAAGCAGTAGGGCTACTAGTACACTATACAGACACAGACACAAATCGAAATTACGACCTCGCCGCCGAGGTCCTCCGCGTCCGCGCTCCTCCCCGATTAATTGCCCTCCCTGTCCCTTGATCGGATACGTGCCAGCTGGTGGGGTAGCTGAGCCTGCAGCTTTAAACTTCCCCGATAATAATAATGCATCTAATTTAATCCAGCCTGTCCCAAACTAGCAGTCATCCCCCAGCGACGCCCTAAGCCGAGGTTCGTACCCCACAGGGTGTGCCCTTAGGTAATGGTCGCTTAGTTTTTAATTAATTTTAAGCCCCTGGATGGAGGCTTTGAGTTCGCTCAAAGGCACCACAAGAAAGCGGCCTCTCAAGGCCAACAACGAGATGCCATACACAAAAATAAACCTCTAACTAAGGCAACTGATGCCGGCAATAATTGCTGAAAGATTTATGTCTGGGTCCCATCATCGGGCTGGGTAAAGTTTGCGTCGGTTTTTGTTTAGTCGTAGGGAGTCTGGATTTGTGCCCGGTAGATGATAATAGGCTCGCCCCTCGTTGCATTAGACATTAAATAATATACTTATGTGGCTGACAGCAACAGCAACAGCTAAAGCGCGGTCACTGTCGGACTGTATAGAAAATAAATAGAAGCGCGATGACACAAAGCTGGTAATTTATTACAAAATATGAAGCAATTTATTTACAATAAATCTATTGATGGGACTATGAATGAAGACACTGTCTCGTTAACATGTTGCTTGAAGAACGATCTGAAAAAAAAAACAGAATGATTGCATGTATACTAATATGGTTTTTAATCGTTAAAAGAAATTTTTAGAGGTATCTTCGCGACTTTTTCTATCGTACCAAATTAGTTGTACTTATTCCGTCTTATTACAAAATACGATCTAACTTTAGCCCGAGCCTAAACCTTCGAGCCAGTTTTTGTATTTCGAACATTATGCCGGCTTTAATAAAGTTCTTAATACAAAATTGACAACCTTAGACCGGACTAAGATGTCAGTTTTGTAATAAGAAGTGTATTTCGATTTCTGTTAGGTTCTTATGGATGGCAAAAGAAAAACCTTGTTTTGTAATAAGACCAATGATGTTTTCAACACACTATCTAACTAGCATATTCTCCTGAAGAATATCATATATTATTCTGATTTTGTTTACTGCAGTGAATCATAATATATCCAGCGCTCGATTCGTTTTCGCCTCAAACGATCGTTATTTCTCCTGACCAAGGTTTATTTTGTTTATATGTATGTATTATGTATCTATATATATTTTTTTTTTTTTTTGAGGATGGGAAATCATCTGACCCCTCCCGCTCTGGGTGGAGCGGAAGGGAGTGTCAGACTCTTACTGACTAAAACCCACCCGTGTTCCTTCCTTGGCCCTTTATGTTCCGGGTCAGCGGTACCCCTTTTGGATGATCCCGCTTTCCCGGCAGGCTTGGGCCCTAGTGGGCCCCCTCTTCGATGCTGACATCTCTTTGAGGCGCGCGTGGAACACGTACGCGCCTTCCAGCACGGGCCTGGTCCTGATCAGACGGTGAGCTACCCATTACTCACCGCCCGCAGGCCCGCGCCTACGGTGGCCGGGAGTCGTCACGCGGCTCCCGACGCCCGGAGCGTCCACCGCGGCGGCTTGGACGGGAGACTCTCTCCCTCTCCCGTCCCGCCACCTCCTTAGCTAGCATGACTGCTTCGCAGAAGGAGGCGACTGCCTCCCACTCCCCCTCGCCCCGGACCATGGCTTGAACCAGGGCCGGGCGTGAGAGGTCGCCGCCGCTGCCGATCGCCTCTACGAGGACACGGCGGTGCTCCGCCCATGCAGGGCAGGCCCCCATCGTATGCTCCACCGTGTCCTCGGGGCGATCATCGCAGTGGTGACACCCGGGCGTTTCCTCCCGCCTGATGATGTGCAGGAACCTCCCGAAACATCCGTGTCCGGTGAGGACCTGCGTCAGGCGGTAGGTGAGGACGCCGTGACGCCTCTCTAGCCACTCCTCAAAGAGGGGTCTTACCGCCGCTATCGTGGCGTGCCCTGCGCTGGGTTGCGACAGTCGCTCCTTCCATGCCGCCATGAGATCGCGCCGGAGGTCCGTCCGCTCCGCCGCGATTTGCCGCGGAAGCGGGGTTTCCCCCCGGCGTAGTGCCTCCGCACGCCACTCATACAGGCGCGCGAGGACTATCGCCTCCAGATCCCACGGCGGCAGTCCGGCAAGGAGGCTTGCCGCCTCGCCCGAGATCGTGCGGTAGCCCCGGATCAGCCTTACGGCTACCACCTTTTGGGGCGCGTTCAGATAGTGGGCGGCTCTCCGCCGCAGTGAACGCGCCCACACCGGGGCCCCATATGTAGCCATGGACCGCACGACCCCCGCGTAAAGCCTCCGGCAGGAGGCGTTTGGACCCCTCAGGTTGGGCAGGAGCCGCTTGAGGGCGGCCCCAGTCCGTTCCAGTTTGGGGGCCAAACGTCGGAAGTGCTCCACGAAGTTCCACCGGCTATCGAGCACGAGTCCTAAGTATTTCATCGTGGACTCGACGCCGATGTGAACCCCTCCTGCCGTTAGTTGGGATCCCGATGGTGGCCTGTTCCGGGGCCCATGGAAAGACATGGCCTCGGACTTGTGCAAAGCCACCTCGAGACCCAACTGCCGGATCCTCTCCACGACTATCGCAACCCCGCGTGTCATCGCGTCGGCCGCCGCCTGATGCGACCTCCCCTGCGCCAGGACCAGCGTGTCGTCAGCGTAGCACACCACGCTGACGCCATCAGGGAGGTCGGCCCGCAGCACCCAGTCGTAACCGATGTCCCACAGGAGCGGCCCTAGAACCGATCCCTGTGGGACACCGCACGACATCTCTCGCCGGTTCCACTCCCCATCGCGACCGGGGTAGATGACGGCTCTGTCCGTCAGATATGCCTCGACTATTCGACGGAGGTAGGTTGGCACCCGGTGATACCGGAGTGCCTCCCCAATGCAACTCCAGGGCAGGGTGTTAAATGCGTTGGCGATGTCGAGTGACACCGCCACGACAACCCCGCCCCGAGACACCGCGTCCCCCGTCGTGAGGGCTCTAACGCGCATGATGGCGTCCACCGTCGAGCGCCCCTTGCGGAAGCCGAACTGACTATCCGCAAGATCCGGCCCCGTCCTCACCAGGTGCCCGACGAGGCGGCCTGCAATTACTCTCTCAAAGAGCTTGCCGACCTCGTCGAGCAGCACAATGGGCCGGTATGCGCACGGAGAGTCCGCAGGGCGCCCTGGCTTCCGAATGAGGACCAGCTTCCCCGTCTTCCAACGGAGTGGAAACTGGCCTCCAGTCGAGGCCCAAGAGCCGTCGAGGCCAGGACCCAGGCTTTCCCTGGCAGGCCGTCGGGTCCTGGGGCGGTATTTTTGGCCTTCAGCCTACCTACCGCCACTCTCAGATCTACCCCGGTCACTTCAGGTGTGTCGTCGTCGTCCGCGTGGTCCGCTTCAGGCACCGCGAGCGGCGGAGCCATGGGCGGGGGAGTATGCTCCCCCCGTGAAGGGAACAGAGCGCTCACCACCTCCTCCACCAGCTGGGGGCGGAGACTCTGCGTCAGCGGGGGGGCCCAGGTGCGGAGTTTATTCCGCACCATTTTGTAAGGGCGCCCCCATGGATCTCCGTTCAGAGTCTCCACCAACTCCTCGCGGGCCGTATATTTGGCCCGCTGGACAGCCTCTTGGAGGGCAGTCTTCGCCGCTCTGTATCCCTCGTACAGCTCCGCCTCCGTCGCTTCCGCATCCGGAGGGCGGATGCGGAGCCTACGGTGCCTGGAGTACAGGTGTCGCACTGCGACGCACGCCTTGCGTAGCGTCTCCAGCTCCTGCGACCACCAGTACACCTGACGTCGGGCGCTTCCTGGACGGACTCGGGGCATTGCCACGTCGCAAATCTCGGACATGGCCTCCCGGAACCACTCCGCCTCATCGTCAATATCGGCAGGCCTGTCCGGTGATGACACCCAGGCCTGCACGATCGAGGCTTCCAGGAGGAGCTCCCGGTCCATCTGCTTCAGCGCCCACCGCGGACCACTCGGGGCCTGTTGGACCGGCGCGCTAGAGGTCTGGGCGGAGACGTCGAACCGGATATACCGGTGGTCGGAGTAGGTCTCCACCTCCTCCATGACGCGCCAGTCAATGACACGCTGTGACAGAGCGGGGCTGGCAAACGAGATGTCCACCACAGACTCACCCCGCATCCGCACACACGTGGGGACAGAACCCCGGTTTAGGACGACCAGGCCTGTCTCCAGAGCCCAGTCCTCCACCATCCTGCCCCGCACATCAGTGTAACGGGAACCCCAAGCCGGATTTTTGGCGTTGAAGTCCCCGAGCACTAGCACGGGGAAGCGATGGTACCCGGCGACGACGACACTTAACTCTGTTAAAGAGTTCTGGAACTCGGCGAGAGTTCGGCTCGGAGAGAAGTACACTCCCACTACTACTATCTCCCCGAACCGTGCTGCTACGCACCCCTGTCCCTTCGTGACACCTTCGAGGGATGGGGTGCCGGCGGCGGCCGACGAAATTATGGTCACTGAGCCGCTCAGGTCCTCAACCCAGTCATCCCTGGGCAGGACAAAATACGGCTCAGCGACCACGGCAATATTAATCGACCACTGCGCCATGCTCTGGAGCAACAGGTCCTGAGCGCAGGCGCAGTGGTTGATGTTCGCCTGGAGGAGTCTCAATGGAGCCGTTACTCCTCCATTTCAGTCTCCTCCCGGGTGGCGGCAGTGGCGGCGGCGGCAACAGTGGCAGTGGCACTGGCCGCGGTGAAGGTGGTAATGGCAACGGCGGCGGAGGGCCTGCCTCTCCTCCTGGTTCCGGTGGGTGGAGCGCAGGACTTACTGCCCGCCCGGTGATCGGCCGGCTTGCCAACACCCGCACATGCTGCGCAGTGCGGCGCGGCTTCGCACGAGCCAGCCTTATGTCCGGGCTGACCGCAGCGGAAGCACAGAGTGCTACGGTCCACCTCCGAGGTGCACTGGACGCCAACGTGGTGCCCCACATGGCATCGGAAGCACCTCAGAGGTCTGGGTCCCAGCAGTTTAACCTGCGCCGAAACCCAGCCCACCAGAAGCCTTCGGCCCTCCACAATCTTTTTGGCCGCCGTCACGGGGCAGCTTACCATTACGGTTCGCATACCCGCGGGGTCCGGACGTATGGTGCCCGCCTTCACCTGGTCGGCCAGACACCCGCCCGTCCTGACGACGGCGGCCACCACCTCTCCCTCCGTTACGGAGTCATCCAGGCCCAAGACTCGCATGTCTGCGCACTTGACGGGCCTGGAGACTCGAGCCTCGTCCGCATTGAGGGACGCCCTTAGCTTCTCAGCTAGGGCGTCAGCGGTGGGGCCACTCGTCACACCGGGGATCTCCAGCATGCGGGCGCCAGTTGCGGTCACCCTGTGCCGGAGGCCCCTGGTGATCCCCAGCTCCTGGAGGTCCACCGTCTCCCTCGCCTTGGTGAGCACGTCGCGGTACGTCACGCCCCTCTTAACCGCGTCCGGCTGTAGCGTGATCACTACAGCCGCGGTCTTTGGGGCGCGGAGCCTTGCCGCGACGGCTCGCTCCTTGCGGCGCCGCCTTTGCTCCTTTTTTCTGGCCGCCTTGGCCGCCTTTTTCTCCCCGACCACCTGCCACCCGGCGTCAGTCGTGGGAGATACCTGAGGCCGGGAAGTAGGCTCTGGGGCCTGCGCATCCCGTGCCGTCCTGCCCATCCTTTTCCTAGCCCCAGCTGGTGTTCTGCTGGCCGGCGTCTGCGTTGCTGGCGCCGGGGCTCCACCGGCCGACGCCGGTTTTGCCTGGGCTCCGCCTGCCGACGCCGGTTTGGCCGGCGGCTGGGCCCGGCCAGACGGCCCGGGCTTAGGGGTGGCGGCTCCCGCAGCGGCCGCATACGAGGCCACCCTCGGCCCCGGTGCCGTCCTGCCCGCTAGTGGTGGGCGTAGGACTATGCCCTCCAGGACGGAGAACCGCGCCTGGAAGGCCGCCAGCTCCTGCCGAACCAGCTTGAGGACCTGGTTCTCCTCCGGAATGGGCTGGCTTGGCCGAACGGGCTGGCTTGGCTCCTGTTCCGCCTGCACCTGCCCGCTGCCGGTGGCCTTCAGGCCAGCCAGGTCCTCCCTGAGCCTCCCATTCTCCTCCCGGAGATGTTTCATGGCGGCCGTCAGGCGAGCGACCTCCGCCCGCAGTTCGGCCACTTCGCCGCCCGAAGGCCCGTCGATTCTGGCCGCCTCCACCGCAGCCATGATGGAGGCCGTTGCCGCGACCACGGCCCTGCTTTTCGACGACTTGATTTTTATCAAGGTCACCTTCCGTACCTCAGCCTCCACTACCTCCTTGAGGCTGGTTGTGCAGGCCTCATTGTCGTTGTTGTCGGGGCCACTCGACAGGCTCGCCTCGTCGCTTGAGGGCCCCGAAGCGACTGCACGACCAGTCACCCCCTCCTTTGCGGGCTCCTCCGCCAGCTTCGCTGCCTCCCGGGCTGTGAGCCCCCTCCCCCTGCCTCGCTCTTGGACCCCCCCTCCCCGCCTACCGGTGGGGATCTTTCGAGCCGAGGCTCTCTCGCCGTCAGAGGACGACCCCTGGCCGTCCACTGATCTTGGCCGCTTACTGAAGAACCTGATATTCTTCTTCTCAGCGGCCAACTCCTCCGCGCGGCGGTTGCTCAATGAGCCTCCCGTTCTCGCGCCACTCGGCGCGGCGTCGGACTCCGACCCCGCACCACTCCTCCCCTCTTCGGTTTGTAGGTTTGAATTATGTTTTTTCATATATGATCCCACGAGTAAGAACTTTTTGTATTGACTCAAAATTAACGTGGTTCGCACTAGCGACTGAATCAAGCTACCCATCAGCCAAGCTTACAACCTCCCTCACGGTGCGCCGCCGCTTAGAGGTTTGGGGATTTTTTTATAGAGGTTGATCTTCCTCGCGGTCCGGGCGGTTAAGCCAAGACCCTCGACCCCCGTCAAAAGTCAGAGACATGACCTGGACAGTCTTTGGGGCTACGAGATTAAAGCGGTGGCAGGAAGAGACTTCTTCGTGCCAGCCCGGCGGCAGGGTTAGTGCACACCGAGCCCGCTCCCTCCACGGCGGTCAAACCGCTCCTCCCCCCGTCCACGACCACTCACGTTCCTCTGTAAGCAGAGGAAGGAGTGGCCGTATCCGTATATAGCCCGGTTCCCTTCACCAACCATCAAGGATGATCGGTGATTGGAACCGTGACCCTTCCCCGTGTGTTGAAGATTCGCCGCCGGCCCCAAGTACCCCCCAAAAGCCTGGTGGGCACTTGAGCCCGGCGTTGCCCAGGGTGCGCCACGTGGAGGCTCTTCAACATGCACCCCATGTATCTATATATTAGTATTTATTCTTGTATTTTATAGTCATTTCCGAGCTATCTATCCCGTATGTTGCACCTGCCATGGTATATCTCTGCATCACCCTAAGGTTGACTGGTAGAAAATGCCTCAGGCATTAAGTCCGCCTTTGTACAGTATTTTTTTTTTTTTTTTTTACTTGTGCATAAAGTTTTAATAATCAATAAATAAATATACTTTTAGGCATTATAAAACTTGCGTTAAGGTCATATTGTAGTCCCCTTAATTGGCGAAATGTGTCTGCACTATACATACACACCGCTGGCTATCCCTTTGACAAATACAGGCGCAATGTTATGTTGCATAAAAGAATAAAGCCTTTGTATTTACTTGTTTTAATCGTGTCTATTTCGTCACCTGGCCCCGTGTTGTTCAGTTTTGTCATGAACAGGCGAGTTGCATGTTTTGACCCCTACCACAGTACAACAAGGAGGTCTTGTAAAATAAACTGTCCAATAATTTTAAAGTACTATCAGCATATTTATTTGTGCCACCAAGCAACGTCACTGAGTTGTAATTTATCTGGAATGGATACTGAAACATAGGTAATTTCGACTCCATCTAGCTTATTTTTTTAAAATATGACATGAAAAAATTGATTCCGATATATCCTATTAACAGAATAAACAGTTTCATTTTATTTAATTTTATCTAGTCGGAAAAAAAACATTGTTATGCTAAATGATTTTATTTCTGTAAGTAGGTATATGTGTACACGTCAATATTTTTTTTTTAAACTTGTGACTGAACTAGTTGCTTACTATGTCTATGAATATATACAAAGTTGATACGACAGAGGGGCTTTCCTTAAAACTGCCTATACTAGGTACCATTTTCAAGCTCTGTACCAAAAATCTATTAAATAGGAACAGTAGTTTAGTCGCAAATGATTTTTTTAATTTTTAGTTCCGTTTGATCACGATGTATCTTACCTAACAGCTGATTATGGCTATACGCATAGGTCATGCACCTTAAAACGATAAATCTGAGTATAACCTACGATGCGTTGTTGTCGCTCTGACGCAAGTCACAAGTACAACCAAATGTTTTCGCTAAAACGATGGCAATAAATACGCACACACTTGCACTTTTATTACAAAGGGTGGTCGCGTTTTACTCTGATTTGTAAGCTATTTAGTTTGTTATAAAAAAAAAAACTAATTTTTGGTACTTTTTATTTTTATATCTTATTGAATTAATACTAAACACGTATAGTATACGTAGTGTAATTTAATGCCCCTCTGTCATATCAACTCTGTATATACAAAAGTAAGCATATAATTCGTGTAAGCCTTTTTGAGTTGTGTGCGTCAAAGGACCGATAGACAGGCGTTGCATTTTAGTTGTGACTAATATGTTATATCAAAATAAAAAAATCATCTTGGGCTGAGAATCAGCACTTTTTGAACGTCTTAGGTTACATAAGACAGCTTCCAAAACTCACCACTTCCTAGTGCTTTAGCTGGGAATAAAAAGTGGTACAACAAACTTCTCAGGAATAAGTCTGTCTGTAACGATAATTAAGGTGAATAATATTCGAGTACCAATAGTACGATCCTTACATTGAGTTAACATCACAGCTGACTACCCAAACTGGCGTGTCAGTCTGTCCCACCACATCTCAGTAACCTGTCAATTTTCATTATGTCAACGAATCAAAGATGGCGGCCGGTCTATTTTCGAATCGCGTGCTTAGTAACAGGATATCTGTCTTGCTTATGAAGTGGATAGCGTGGAGGATTGAAAGAATTTGAAAATAAGTTATTTTTTCGTAATTTTATTCTATGGCTTTTTTGTAATACCTACTTACTCATTTTTATTTTAATGTAGAATAACCAAGGTTTAATTTTTATTTTTTTAAAGAATTGTTGCATATTAGTTTAAGTTTGTCCGTTTGGACCTCCTCCAAGTATTGCATAATTTTTGAGTGCTTACCATTATATTAAATGTTTTTTTAACCTAAAATCTAATCAACATGGCAACTTGTTATATATATACCTTAGATCTTTGGTCTAGTGGTCGCAAGGACGATTGTTTTAAGCGTTCGATCCTGGTTTCGGTTCTCAAATTCAAATTCTTTTGTTTTTTATTTTACATAAACCTTTATGGACATTTAGGAAATGTCAAAAACGGGTGCACGGTTTCAATTGGTCGTTTCCTATGGAGGAAAGCCAGCAAGAACTCTGCGGTTCTCAGGTGTGGCAAAAAAGTCTAGATTTTATTTTTCAATCAGGAATTTCTAAGTAGCAGTAACAGCCTAGATAGTGGCTTGTATCCGGTTAACAATGGACTCGCCCATAATGATGATTTTATGAAACGACGTTAACTAGGTGGCAGCACTGAGACGTCAGGTCCGGGCTCCTGTCAATAGTTTCAAAGTGCCTATATTTTCATTTGTCGTAACTAAACGATTCTTCACCACCCTTGGTTGACTGGTAGAGAATGCCTAAGGCATTAAGTCCGCCTTTGTACCTTTTGTGCGAAAAGTTATAAATAAATAAATAAATGAAGAACGTCATCAAATATTTTATATTCATTGTCAAAATGGAAGACCTCTTGTCAAAGTGGCGCCAACTGGTGGTGTGTTTTTTTTATAAAAACCCTCAATACATGGGATTATTGTCGCTTAGGGTGATGCGTAAAAAAAAATCATTGCTCGAGAGGCGGGCATAAGAAAGTGACAGAGTCATTTACTTCCACATGCGACACAAGAGAGCGCATCAATGCGCTGGAACCAAAATAAAACGACAAACCGAATAAAAAAATTAAAAATAAATTAAGCTATTTATCAAAAATATTTTCAGCCAGAGTTTTGAATTACCTAATACGCACATTATGAATGCAATTTTGCAATGAAATTAGTTAGGATTTTAGAATTGACAGAAAAAATATAAAAAAGGAGAGGTTTTTTCGGAACGTAATTCTATCGAGAAAATTTAACCCAATTGCGTTTTCCTCCAGTCAGAGTATTAATCAAATAGTCAATAAACATATATCCAAAAATTAAATCTATATAATTATTTTAACTGTAATAGTGAGACTATCACAATTTTTCTTTTATTTGAGTGTTTGAAGAGTCACGCTCTCAAATACAAGAAAACATTTGATATTTATTTAGAACACTCCCGAGGGAAATAATCAACCTTTCTCGGGCATATATATTTTTTTAATTTTGTGGCCTTATCTAAACCATAATCTCACATCAAAACTGATTAATTTTGTGGCCATATCTAAACCATAATCACACATCAAAACTCAGTTTTGATGTGTGATTATGGTTTAGTTAAAGCCACAAAATAAAAAATAAAAATATGCCCAAATTGTGATAGCCCTCTTCACCTCTGCCTACACCCTCGAAGATTACAGGCGTAATAACTGCCACGTTACACCAAAACATTGCCCAGCATCCATAGCGTGATGGTATGCACAGAGAGTGTCAAGTTACTTGTAATAGAATACGTTACAATCTGCCACAGACTACGTAGGTACACGCGAGATGCATTGAGTCGTCAAAAAGGACGTTGGATGTAACCTGACATATTTTGTCGAGTGTGGCTTTGATGAGAGGTTGGTTAGTAAGCGGTTGATAATCCTAACTATTATTTTTTTTCTTTATTTTTTTGGGACATTTATAATCACAATGCGCATGTCTGTCCCATCGTGCCCTAAATACAAATTGGTCTCATCTGGGCCATGAACCTCAACAGACTCTTCGCATCATCGCCATTTGGTTGAGCTAGGTTTTTTTTTATTTTTATTTTTTTATTTATGTTTTGCTTTTTTTTAATTGAGCTAATTATCTTTTTGTATATGTACGTGTTTCTGTAGCTGTTTCTGAGCAGTGGTGGCCCAGTGGTAACGGCCGCGACTTACGAGTTGTAGGCCGTAGGTTCGAACCCCGACAGGCGCTTTACTTTGTGTAAATTATTTCATCACCACTGCTCCGTGCCTCGGAAAGCACGTTAAGCCGTTGGTCCCGGCTGTCATTCGTGGATCTTTGACAGTCGTTACGGGTCGTCAGAAGCCCGAAAGTCTGACAACCAGTCTTACCAAGGGGTATCGTATTACCCAGTAACTGGGTTGTGGAGGTCAGATAGGCAGTCGCTCCATGTAAAATACTGGTATTCAGCTGCATCCGGTTAGACTGGAAGCCGACCCCAACATACCTAGTTGGGAAAAGGCTAGGCAGATGATATGTACGTGTTTCTGTGACAAATAAATCTATTTTTCTTTCTTTTACTTAAAGTCTGTTCAACCTCAAGACCCTAAACAGGTCATGTCTCCCAGACTCATACCGAACACAGTCCATCGATAAGTGATGAAAGTCTTCAACAACTCCACACTCCAAATAATATTATACGTAAATGTGAAAGTAAGTTTGTTTGTTACACTTTCACGCCAAAACGGCTGAACGGATTTGGATGAAATTGCACACAGGTAGACAATGACCCGGGTAAAGTACTTTGTACTTTTCATCCTGGATCGCAGATGAATTCGTGGGCAACAGCTTGTGTTTAATAAAGGTACAGTTGGTACGCGGTTAATACTGGCACATAGAGACTCAGTGCCAGTTCCACCAATGGAATTTAACGCGATCAGTAAATTTAACTGCGTTCAAGACCTTTTTTTTTAAATCTTTATTTTAAGGGACTTTTGAACACTGCGTTCACGACCTGTCAGTGTCAATATTCTACAACAATTATGACACTGACAGCTCTTGAACGCGGTTCAAATGTGCTGATCGCGTTCAGATTTATTGGTGGAATCCACCCTAAGGGTCACTTGCACCACAAACCACAAATAACTAATTTGGCGCTGAACGAATTTAAAACATCGTTCTATTTCTGTCCATGGTTTGAAGATGACAGCTAGACCGAATGACGCATTTAGTGATTTGTTGTACAAGTGGCCCTTAGAAAGAGACTGACCCACAGGTTTGAGCAAAAGCCTTGACGCTCTACTCCCTATTTTTTCTAAGAACTTGATGTGCCCGATAAACTGTCGACTACTGAATATTATACAGCACCCTAAGAGCGGTTCTGCCCTGCATCCGATCTAAATCCGAGAAATGTCGGTCTGAAGTAGCCGCGACTATTTGTATGTGGGGCTGCGCACTAGATCCGAACTCAGCCCGTTCGAATTTAGAACATTCTTAATTCGATTTGAACTCGGATATTGAATTCGGATCGGGTGCAGTGCAGAACCGCTATTACGGTGTATCTAAGTTAAAAAGAGTCACCATAATAGGATGGTTTGTCAAGTTACACGTATAGAGGCAGTTGATTTCTTTTTTCACGATTTCAGGGATGGTCTCTAGTAAAAGTTGTTTGATGAGTACCATGGCTCTCTTTTTTTTTTAGGGTTGGAAATCATCAAATAACTTCTCCCGCTCTGGGCGGAGCGGGAGGGCGTGTCAGACTCTTCCTGACTAAAACCCAGCCGTGTTCCTTCAGTTGCCTGTGCCAGGGGCCACGGTAACCCTTTCGGACTTTCCCACAACCCTGGCAGACCATGGCCCTCTAAGAGGTTTTCAATTATTTTTAACACCTCCTTTATGAACACGACAAAGAAAGAAGATTTTGTAAGAATCGTATTACGTGGCGTTCTGAGATTTTTCGCCTATCCTATCCCCAGAGGAAAAACTTGAGTTTATTGCGTACCTAATATAGCATTTTCCCGCGGCTTCACCCGTGTGTTTGACGAAAATTATCCCACGGAAACGTACAACCTGGATAAAAAGTACCCTTTAGGCTAGATTACGTTATAAACTATATGTGTGCCAAATTTCATCCAAATCCGTGCAGCTGTTTCTTCGTGAATGAGTAACAAACATCCAAACTTCCACATTATTAATATTTTCGTAGGATGTAGGTGTAAGTAGGTACTAATTTACTTGGCACAAGTTAATTAGGCGACAGAATAGGACTAATAAGACTTCTGAGGTCCGGTTTTAGTCCCTTGATAGGGGAAAACCAAATTACTTTCCATAATTAGGTAAGGAAAATTGTCAAGGGTAATAACATAATATTAACAGATGATTTACACTTTCTCTAGTTACTAATTCACAGTCTGGTAATTTAAAACAAACAAAAAACAGCACATCAACACAGCACAGAACACACAGCACAGCACAGTATCATCACAGCGGTAATGTTTTTTCATTGTTTGTCCTATTTGTTTTTAACATCCTCGTGTATTTATGTACATTTATTTGTGCTTATATTTATATATAATTAGTTATATGTATTATAATGTATTTATAGACTAAATAAGTTTATACGTGTCTTTATTTAAAATTATTTAATCCTAAAATATCATTATAATTTGCACCTGCCACTGTTTGTCTCTGCATCACCCAAAGGTTGACTGGTAGAAAATGCCTATGGCATTAAGTCCGCCTCTGTACATTTGTGTGCTTAAAGTGTTAAATAAATAAATAATAAATAATAAAAAAAATATAAAAACGTTCACTAACCTTTCTGTTTTTTTCTTAATTCAACCTTAGTTAAGTATACTGCATTGCTATGGTGGACCAAATCACAGGCATCTAGCCGCGGGAGGGCCCTGGTGACCTGTAATACATGTTTTTAAATAAACCTACCTCAGGCACTAGTCTCTTACAAAGTTAGCTCCTTGTTTGTGCACTATTGTCGAATATTAACTGTATGTACATAATGTGTGTGGAGAAAAAACTGTTTACAAAAAAAAAAAAACAACCTACTTCCAAAAAAAAAACACTACGAAGTGAAAATAACTTTAATTTCGGAAGTCGGTGTCTTTGCATCTGTATTTTAGTTTTTTCCACTGACTACCGAAATTAAATTTATTTTTCACTAAGTATGTAGAGTATTTTTTTTGGAAGTCGGTTGTTTTTTTTACGTAAAAAGTTTTTTACTTTTCACTTTTTAGGTATCACACCAATTCGAAAACGATCGTCTTGCACGTCCACGTCCGTTTGAAGGCGGTTTTTTTTTTAAATTTAACAATAATATATTGTTAATTTTTTTACAAACCGCTAGACCGATATCGATAAAATTTATATGGGATCCCCTCTGAAATACGACCTACCAAACAAAAAAAGAATCATCAAAATCAATTCATAATTGGCGGAATGATCGCGTAACACGTAAAACATACAAAAAGAAACGTACAGTCGAATTGAGAACCTCCTCCTTTTTTGAAGTCGGTTAAAAATAAACGTTTTATATTATTATTATTTAGTTTTTCTGCTAATGTACCTAGTTTTCTTACAAATGGTTTAGTAAGTTTAGAAGTGGTCGAGATATGTTTCTTTCAATAGTAGATCTACCGTAAATACCGGTGTTGGTTGCCTTAAAAAATACCAAAAATTAAAAGGTTCTTTTGCGCAACAAAATGAGGCAAACAATTCTAGACATAATCTATCTATCTTCAGTGGGCCGCAAAGAAAGCGGGTCGGTAACAGTAACCTCAATAACTACTGCACCCGTCTTCAAGCATTGTCAGAATTCTGGTACACTCTTCAGGGGTTAGTGGCATGTTTTTAATTGAATTTGATCAGAATAATGAATGTTCGAAATACAAGAAATACCTTAATTGTAAACAGAAACAGAATTAAACGAAATAGTTTCTAAGTTGTTAAAATGTAAAAAATACTCTTTATTTTTTTTATGGTTTTTAATACAACCTAGGACCGTTAGGAGTCAGCAAAAATAAAAAAAGTCAGAATGAACGCTAAGGGATAACCAAGTTACAGCGCGGACTTGCGATGCGATGTAACGGGGTGGGTCAAAAGAACAAAAAAAAAATCACATGGTTGAAGTCGCAGGTAAGCAAGTATTTGATAAACACAACAAAAAAAAAAAACTGGCACTAGTCCGAATTCTTGAACGAACAGCGGTAGATTAAAAGGCGGTGTATATTTTAAAGTAACTTCACACCCTGGTATATAGGTTAGGTGGGCAGTCATTCGTGTGTTGTTTCAAAAACAAAAAAAAACAAAAGTCATTTATTCAAACTAGGTTGAGAATCAGTACTCTTGTTGAACGTTAAAATTACACACAACACAGACATTAAGACAGACCCCCAAATCCTTCACCACTTCCTAGTGCTTTAGCTGGGAAGAAGAAGTGGCGCAACAAACTCCCCAGCAGCACAGCTGTCTGTTCAGTTAGAAGAACTGGATTCTATACAGTAGTAAGTAATTAACATTACGAAACGCAAAACATTAAATTAAATTATTTGCCATATTATGTCAGCTAGCACACACCAATATACCTACCAACAAAAATATTGAAAAATATACTCAAGCAGAAATAAATAATAAAAACATAAACAGAACTTAATACCTAAATAAAAATAAATAGGCCTGTAGCGGTATCTACATCGCCACATGCAAACTACGCATCACACTGACGTCACGCAAAATCCTGCATCGCGCAAGCAGAGTTTACCGCGCAACTAGCATATAATATATGTATACAAAGTCCTGACATCAATCGTCGGGCAGTTGCCCACCAGACTCAATACCCGTTTGGTCGGAAGATCCTCCCTTTTATATGGAGGTTTGAGCAAACTTTACACTCTGGGATAAGTAAAAATAATAGGTTTAAATAGATATGGCCGTTTATTCGGGTCCTCGGAAAACACGTTAAGCCGTTGATCCCGCGGCTGTCATTCGTAGATCTTTAGCGGTCGTTGCGAGTAGTCAGAAACCCGAAAGTCTGACGACCAGTCTTGCCAAGGGGTATCGTGTTACCCAGTAACTGGGTTGTAAAGGCCAGATAGACAGTCGCTCCATGTAAAATGCATCCGGTTAAAGGCTAGGCTAGGCTAGGCAGATGATGACCAAGTGTGGGAAGGAAACACTGGGGTGGTGTTTAGTCAGTAAGAGTTTGACAGATCCCTCCGCCAGCTCCACGGCGGAGGACATTCATGAGGATTTTCAACCACAGAACTAAAACAATAAAGGCAGATGATAACATAGTTACATGCATGACCCGTCCCAGCGACTCACTATTGGGATTCAATAACAATTGCAACAGCGTTGGTTCCGCAAAAATTTTAACCCTTCGAGAGATCATTTCGGGAAGAAAATCGGATTTTGTTTCCAATAGATCAAACGCACTGATACAAATTCGCCGAATACGAAGTCGCCACCTTCGATTCTTAACATCAAATAAAAGTTTACTTATGTATGTACCACCCTAATCAAGATAGACAGACCCTGACAGACCCATCCACTATGTCAGTCAACATTAAGGACTTTCCTGAAGATTCGATCTGAGACAGTATTTTTCCAGGGCCCGCACTGTAATCATTTGCAAGGCACTCGATGAGTGGGAGATGATAGTTAATAGTTCCACCGCACATGATTCAAAATCGCTTGGCACTTCACTTTTTTATTTTATCTATTTATTTATTTAATAATAAGCACAAAATCCACAGCCCTTTGAAATTTTATCTTGAAATATATAGACTATGCTTACAGCCCATTACAGATTTACAATTTAATAGCTATACAATACATGCAGCAGAAACAAACATACAGAATGAAGTGAACTGCTAGCACTATCTAAGCATTGCTAAGTGTACCGTGTGGGTGAGTGTGTAGGAGTGTGCATGAGGAGTTGCGAGTGGGTGTGTGTGAGTGGTATGTAGTGATTGTCTGTATACCTTCTATTCAATTCAATTTAATTTAGATCTATCTGTCAGTTCGTCACATACTGACGTTATGTAGTTTTGACCTGCTTAGTAGATGGAAGTATCCTCCCAGGCTTGATTTAGGTACTAAGCCCTGGTTAATTATTCTAATAACTATCTTATTTAAAACCGGCAGCCTGACAACCAAGGTATTTCGTGATACCCAGTAACTGGGTTGTGAAGGTCAGATAGCATGTATGTCTATTTCCTGTTTTTCTTTTTATATTCCTGTTTAGTATATTCTATCACATTTAAATTAAATAATTTAATTTTTATTTCAGTACAACGTTCGTAAGTACGCTGTACCGGTACAGTGTCCTAATAATTGTTTGCTCCAATGGGTGACGTCATTACGTTAGCGCCGGCTGTCGCTGAAAACCAGCGCTGGGGCTCTGTCTTGCATACGGTCGCAGCATAATGCTGAGAGTTTTGCGTTTTGCGTGGATGTGACGCATGTTTTCCCCAACCTTTTTTGAAGTAAAACTTCTTTAGGCACGCTTGGCTTGGGGAGTAAGCTGGCGAATGCATGACGAGAGCGTTACGAAAAGTGTGATCGGGCGAGGCGAACGCATATGGATGGAGCTAAAGAAGTTTTACTTCAGTTGTGTGGTCTAAAGCACACTCGTTTATTTTTTATTTTTTGTGTTTATATTCTATTTTGCGCCATGTTTACCGCAAATAAACGCATTTTCTGTCTTTCTATCTTTCGGCAGTTAAAATACTGGTATTCACTGCACTCGGATCGGATAGACTGGAAGCCGTTCCCAACATGTTGGATAAAGGCTGGGCAGATGGTAATAACTGACTGTCTTAATAGTTGGGCCCCTCAGTTTCACCCGCATAAGTCTCGATTCCGTGAGACTATCTGGATAAAAAGTAATCCAGGTCATAGTCTACCTGTCTGCTAAATTTCATCCAAATCCGTTCAGCCGTTTTAGCGTGAATGCGTAACAAACAAACATACAAAAAATCAAATCTTTTCTCTTTATAATATTAGTTTAGACTAGCTGTTGCGCGCGATTTCGTCTGCGATCTACAATGAAAAGTAGCCTATGTCCTTACCCAGGTCATGGTCTATCTATGAGCCAAATTTCATCCAAATCCGTTCAGCCGTTTTAGCGTGAAAGCGTAACTTACAAACAAACTTACTTTTGCATTTATAATATTAGTTAGGATTAACAACTATAGCATAACATCACGCCTGCTTTCCTCAAAGGGTTAGGCAGAGGTGGTTCGTCCCCTATTAAATGGGGAGACTTAAATATGACTGTATATGAATAGAAATATGGGTCTATCGTTAGTAACTTAATTTGGATAATATCAAATTCAAATGTTTATTGCTCAACACAGTACATAATCATACATATAACATCATATATCTCCATTTAGTATCAAATCGCTTCAAAAGCTTACGAACGTACGGATCAAATAAGACGCCGTAATGATATGAAACTTACTAAATTAATCAATTCTATGAGAAAATCGCCGCTCCCTGTCATGTCACGCGAACATGTCTACATGACGAGAACAAGGTAAGGAAGGGAAGCGATTTTACACTACCTACCAGGGCCTGCAGTCTCGACATAGTTAGCAATCTTTTTCGGTTGCTAAGTCCTAACAATCCAGATGTAACGATATTTGGTGGTCTCCACACTCAAATTTATCGGTTGTTACTGGTATTTTAGGTAGGTACCGGTAGGTAACAACCGATAAATTTGAGTGTCGAGACTACCAAACATTAACATCAACATTTACATCTGGATTGTTAGGACTTAGCAACCGAAAACGATTGCCAACTATGTCGAGACTGCAGGGCCTGGCCGTAAAAATGACATATCGAGCGTTAGAAAGAGAATCGCCCGAAGTGACGACAGACAAGGCTCTACTAAGCAGATGTTCTTTTAAGACTGAGGGTTATCCATTAGGATCTTCCCACAAAAAAATCGTAAAGGTGGTAGGCCCGGTTTCGATTCTATGCGCTAATAAACACTAGCGGCACGCGTCAACAGCAGAGGCAAACTGCAGCCGTCGACACTCGTCAACGGATGCCGTTGACACGACGCCGCTCGTGTATGCAACAACTGCAGCCGTCGACACTAACCGTCTTATTACAAAACACGATCTAACTTTAGCCCCAACCTACACATTCGATTTAGTTTTTGTATTTGGAACTTTATGCCGACTTTAGTAAAGTTCTTAATACAAAATTGACAATCTAAGACCGGACTAAGTTGACAGTTTTGTAAAAGGAACTGTATTTCGATTTCAGTTATGTTCTTATTTCAAAAACAGGCTCGATGGTTTAAACCATGTCAAAAGAAAAACCTTGTTTTGTAATAAGGCCGTCGGCGGCGGCGGCTTCAGTTGTCACTGCCGTTGACGTTCGTGTACTCGTATATGAGCACTTAAGTCGGCCAAAGTTTTGTTGGGGTTCCTCATTGGAAAATTAACAGCCGGAGTCTGGATTCTCGACTCCCATGACATTGACCTGACATAACTAGTGAAATGTGGATAAACTAGTCACCTTTGCCTGCTTCTCCGGGGAACACAGATGTCTTATCAATATACCTTATTATATAAAATGAACGTTATACTAAATGTTATTATGTTAAATGAATATTATATGATATGAAACATTGGGTCATATGAATTTATGTCATTTGATATTATGTTATATGAAAATTATGTCATATGAACGTTAGTTCAAGTGAAATTAGAGCATTTGTTATTATGCCAAACATTACACACCCCATACACGCATACACACCGACTTACTCTCGTCCACACTCCACAACTCCTTTTAAAGTGTACCTAATCATTTTCTTTATTTTAATAACAAATAAACTGTAATATTATTAATCTATTTTCTGTAAACTAACTAAATTGTAAATGTTTGGCTCAGTCTATTGTCAGAGAGGTTTGACGCTGTATGCCGAGATACAGGTTTTTTACCTAGTTCGGCTTCAGATGCTATTATGTTGCATTATTATCATTATAGCCTACAAATTTATTTTTACGCAACATGATTTTAAAATGTTAATATTTTTGGTGTCAATAATAATAATTATTATTATTATTATTACCTAGCCGTAAAACTATGGGCACGTAAAGTTTCATGAAAAATTCGGCTTTGTTAAACGTCATACATATTTGTCAGTCATGCCTCTAAGAGAGTCTATTTCTACGTTTTATTACTTGTTACGTACACGTTGTTTCTACGTTTTATTCATTAATTAACTGTAAGTTAAGAAGCTAATAAAGCGAATAAAATCTGATTTTTTTAACCAATAATTTCCTCAAACCGCTTCCCGCCTTTTTTGCACCACACCCCAAAAAGCTGAGCGTCAGGTGCTAATCAGTGTGACTGTAACCAAATAACCAGGAGCAACCAGCCAACGGAGCGGCGACGGCAACCAGGCAACCACACGAGCCGATTTAGGTTGCAAACCAAACGGTGTACGATGTGTTTCGTAGAAATCGATGACAATTTTGAATCTTGATTTTGACGTTGGTAACTTCAGGCGCTTTATTTTGTGTGAATTATTTCATCACTTCTGCTCTCAAAACGGTGAATCGGAAAAAAATATCGTGAGGAAACCGGCGTGTAGTAGTATTCTAGTAGTGCTTACTGAGCTTATGAAAAAACTGAACAGGACCGAAACAGCAGAAGAAAGAAATAAGCGAGAAGCTACAAGGCGTAAGGACTTGCAGTATGACATACATCCACTTATGAAAGTGGTCAGTCATGCGGCAAGTTTTCAATCAATCAAATTGTATAATAAACTACCTATAGAATTAAAGTCCTTTTAGAACATAAACCAGTTTAAGCAGCTAGTAAAATCTTTTTTGGTAGAAAAATGCTATTACGCTGTTGATGAGTTTCTCACTGATGTGTCTTAGCTAGACCATTACTACATTATTATGAACATAACATTCTACTGAACATAACATTTTAGAAATGCTGACATCAACGAATTTAATTGTGACATTGAATACTGGTGATAATAGAGACATGTGTAGATTTTAATGTTATTTGACAATTAAATGAAATTGGTAATTAAATGAAATTATTAGGTAGTCGTTAGTGACATTTATTAATTTATTTATTTTTCTCTGAACTTGTATGAATAATATTAATGTAGGTAGGAAATGAGATTATGTTGAAGAAATGTAATTGTGTTTTTCATTGTTATTATTTTAATTATTCGCTTATGTACCTTTGTAAAAATTCAGACACAATGGAAATTGTTATTGGATAAAAATAAATGAAAAAAATGAAATGTCCTAGAACCAAAAAATCGAAGACATGTGACATCTAACAACCCGCACTAGGCCCTCGTGGTGGATTAGAGCCCACTCCTTCTCACAGAGAAGAGGCCTGTGTCCGAGCAGTGCGAACATTATAGGCAATTATGAACATCGAGTACTTTGTGATAGACTAACTAGAGTGACCAAACTCAAACTCGGAAGCATTTATTTCAATACATCATGATCTGACCACGATTATGTCTGGACTTTAAAAGAGACGGTGACCTCTGAGTTTGATCCAGCCTTTCTTCTCAGAGTAGTCCGATAGGAAACGCCGGCCTCATCTAGTTTTTAAAATATTATGTTTGACATATAAATGTGTTTGTACAAGCCTACTTATAGAAATAAGTTCAAAAAGGCACTAGTTTTTGAATTCCGGTCAAAACATAAAAAAACATCTGTCAAGTCGTATATTCCTATATAATCCTGCGACGGGTTTGAGGCCAAATCAGTAAAATCTCTGCCATATTTCTGAGTGGGTCAATACTAAAGAACGTTATTATGTAGAGAAGACGTCATTTGAGCTGAGAAGAAATGATCAGAGCCGTGGGAACGTTGGATGCTGGAATGGCAACGTGCTGTGGGTTACGTGTACGCGGGCTGAGTGTAAGTTGACTTTGGACACATTACCGCATCACTGGCAGCGTGGCAGAGTGACATGGAGGACGAGCTCGCATCACCACACGCAGACAAGAGCGATACATACAAATTACTGCTCGACGAAATCGTACAATGACCGCGATGATGTTGGTTACGAGGTTTCATAGCTCTTCAAGGATGTTAATAAGCGATCAAACCTTAAGAAATCGCTTGCATCAAGTCAATATCCATTCCCGAAGGCCGCTACGTGTACCACCTATTGAGCCTCGCAATCGCAAATCCCGTTTACAATGGGCTCATGGTCACAGAAATTGGGCAGAAAATGAATGGCGTTTTGTGTGTTTTTCTGCGGAATCTCGCTTCGATATGAGGCCAGATACTAGACGGACACCGTATTGGAGGACCCTTGGACGCCGAGAATGATTAAAATCATGCCAGAAAGTCTATACGTACAGTGGTGGAACCGGCATCGTATTTCGATCGGCGGCAGAACCGAACTGATTTGGATAAGAGGCAATCTCAATGCCAAATGCCAATCTCAATCTCAAATTTACGCTGAAACGATTGTATCAGATCTTGTATCCTTCGGACCCAATTTAGTGCTTCATTTCTGCGTATGCCATGACAATGCACGTCCACACACTGCCAGAGTCGTTGCAAACACACTTGCCGCAGATAATATCAACGTCCTACCATGGCCTGCTCAATTGCCAGACTTGAATCCTATTGAGCTCTCATGGGATATGCTTCAAAGAAGAGCTCTGCCAAATATGGTTGCCATATACACACCAGAACATCGTTTTCGCTTATTACAACGGATGCTTGTAACACGTCACTCCGGAACCGATTGCTGTCAATGCTCTTAAGGTTGTTTGTGAATACGTTTACCTCGGGAAAACTCTGCAGTTTGGTAAGAACAACTTTGAGAAGGAGGCCAACAGAAGAATTCGGCTGGGTTGGGCAGCGTTTGGGAAGCTTTGTCGAGTCTTCTCGTCACGTAGTCCGCAAAGCCTAAAGACTAAAGTCTTCAATCTGTGCGTTCTGTCTGTTATGACTTACGGAGCCGAAACGTAGATACTCACGGTACGGCTGGTCCATAAATTCAAGGTCCCTCAGCGAGCTATGGACCGAACTATGCTTGGAATCTTTCTGAGGGATAGAATCCGAAATGAGGTGATGTGGCAGAGAACGAAAGTTGTCGACATAGCTCACAGAATAAGCAAGCTGAAGTGGCAATGGGCCGGAAGAACCGATGACCGTTGGGGTAGACGTGTTCTTGAGTGGAGACCGCGAATCGGCAAACGTAAGGTAGGACGCCCTCAGGCTAGGTGGAGCGACGATCTTCGAAGGGTGGCTGGTAGCAGCTGGATGAGAGTTGCCGAGGATCGAGCTAAATGGCGTGCAATTGGAGAGACATATGTCCAGTATTGGACTGCTGTAGGCTGATGACGATGACAACGGACGTGGGCGGCCATCCGAAACTTGATTTGGATGAACTCATATTGAGTATGCCGAATCGCTGCGAATGTGTTATACGCGTTAACGATCTACTAATTGTTTATTTTACACAATAAAAACATTTAAAACCTTTTATTTTTATCTTTTATCATTTTTAATGTCAGGAATAACTAAGATGAAAAATCGCGAAATGTCTTTATTATTGCAAAAGCAAAGAGTACACATTTTAATTTTTTACATTTAAAATTTGTCGATCTACACGTTTTTATTTAATTTCAATAGGGCCATGAAATGTTTTTTGAAATTCCTTGATCTCTAGACACTTTTGTTGTGTTTTTTGTGTGTAAGTACACACATCAAAAGTGTCTAGGGATCAAGCATTTTTATGCGGATTTCTTGAGATTAAGATGTGGCTTTGTAATAAATTTATGATTTTATAAATTTATATGGATCCTTTTTGGTGCATTTCATAATTTGAATCAGGAACTGTGAATCAAATTCGAGTAAAAGATGAAAATCAGCTGTCAATATTTTCCCTATAAAAACATACAACGCATTGAAGACATTATTAGTGCTACTGTTTCCCTACTACTGATTAAAACCAACGTTATTATGGAGCGGCGACGTCATTTAAGCAGGGAAGAAATGCTCAGAGCCGTGGGAATGATAGAAGCTGGTTCCCGGCAACGTACTGTGGCTTTAGCTCTGAATACAAGTCAGAGTGTTATCAGTCGACTTTGGACACGTTACCGAAGCACTGGTACCGTGGCTGAGCGCCATGGAGGACGGTATCGCTGCACCACACGGAGACAAGACCGATACATTCAAATCTTAACTCGAAGAGCTCCAACAATAACCGCCATGATGTTAGCCGTGAGGCTTCATCACTCTTCAGGGAACTTAATTAGCGACCAAACAGTCAGAAACCGCTTGCATGAAGTGAACCTTCATTCCCGAAGACCGCTACGGGTACCACCTATAGCAATGCACAATCGTAGGATTCGATATCAATGGGCTCTTGAACACAGAAATTGGGCAGAAGAACAATGGCGTTTCGTGTGCTTTTCTGATGAGTCTCGTTTTGGTATGAGACCGGATACAAGACGTATACGACACTGGAGAACCCCTGGACGCCAACAGCGATTAAAATCCTGCCAGGAAGTCCATCCTTATAGTGGTGGAACCATCATGGTATGGGCGGGTATTTGGATCGGCGGAAGAACTGAGTTGATTTGGATCAGAGGCAACCTCAACGCTCAAATTTATGCTGAGACGATTGTATCAGACGTCATCGTTCCTCTACAAGTGCAAATCGGTCCCTTATTTCAGTTAATGCATGATAATGCACGACCGCACACCGCAAGAGTTGTAAGACAGACTCTCGCCGCAGCGAACATCAATGTCCTGCCCTGGCCTGCTCAGTCGCCAGACTTGAACCCGATTGAGCATGCATGGGATATGCTACAGAGAAGAGCTCTGCCGAATATGGAGGGTATCCAGTCGCAAGAAGACCTTTTTTTGTTGTTGCAACGAACATGGGCGGCCATTCCACAGCGTGATTTGGATGAACTCATTTTGAGTATGCCAAACCGATGTTCTTGTGTTGTTAGTGTTCGCGGTAGAAACACGGATTATTAATTGTTTAAGTTACCCAATAAAATTTTAAAGAAAACTGTTATTTCAGTCTTTTTTTCGAACTTTTGTGTTAGTGGTTCAAATGTCAAAAATCCCTTTATTAGGAAAATGGCAAATTTCTTTATTAATGCAAAGGTGACTTGGTTTATCGTTACTGTGACAAACGAAAACACTTTATTTTATGAATCCTTAAAGAAAATTTTAATTAATATCAATCAGGAGAAAAGTTATTGCAAAAATATATGTTGATCCCTAGACACTTTTGATGTGTGTATGTGTGTTTGTGTGTATTGATGTGTTTAGTTTAGTTTAAAGTCGCATTTCGTGTCTGGCTGTGTGACCGCGTTGTTCATCTAAACTATGCAACAGATTTTGATGCGGTTAACAGCATCATTTAGAAAATTTATTCCGGAATGTTATTGTTTATAATAAAATATTAAACCTTCACTTGCTACAGAAATATCGATGTTTTGTTAAGTATGAAGGAAGGAGGGCCAGGTCGCTAATCTATGAATAAAAAAACAAGATGCGTTTTATTATACTGTCGATGATTATAAACTTGTTTCTACAAATGTCCTCAACAGTATTTATTTTTTAGAAAATTCGTCCCTGAAAAAGGCCAAAAATAAATAATTAAATTTTCCCTGCAAACAGCATTGGCTCCTAATTATGCCACTTCAGACGTAAACGAAAACAGAATAATTTAAACTAAAAGGACTTTTTTAGCGCTGAAACCCGTGCAAATTGGTATCACTGTTTATTTTTGACAGCATAATCAGCCCATAATGATCACACTGCTGGGACACAGGCCTCCTCTATGTGAGAGGGAATGGGCTAGATCCACCACGCGTGCCCAGTGCGGGTTGGCAGATCTTGAACACATGTCTTTGAACTTTTGGTTCTAGGACATGCCGGTTTCCTCACAATGTTTTCCTTCACCGTTTTGAGAGCAGTAGTGATGAAATAAATTACACAAAGTAAGACACCTGTCTAAGTTGGAACCTACTCGTAAGTTGCGGCCGTTACCACTGGGACACCACTGCTCAATTTTGACAGAACAAACGAAAATATAAGATATGTATATTGTTTAATTATTTACAATATTTACTAATTATCTGTTCTGCATCTAGCCTCAGTTAGTCAAATTAATCCTTACACGAAAATGCATTGAAAGGCATCATACAAATAAATCTTGTCGACTATGTATTGTCGTTTCGCTATCGACGGTACAGTCGCCAGCACTTCAGGCAATACGAAACTGTCTTTCTCCAAATGATTTTAAAGTTTAAAATGTTGAAGGTTAAGCTCAAAATCGAATGAGAAAATTTGACAGTTTGTGGTAAGTTGACCTGCTCCTGTGTGTACCATTTTTCCAAAATCTGTGAATCTACTTAAGGCTCCGTGCACATAAAAAACCCTCTTTTGTCAATTTCTTATCTAATTGTGACAAAGCTGGAAATAATTGAAACATTATGTGACTACAAAAGTACAGTTTTCATAGCACCTGTTCATAGTTTCATCACTTTTGCGCTCTCGAAAATATAGTTTTTTTTTGCCTTTGATTTACTAAATGAAATATTGTATAATCATAAAATGAAATTTTAATTTTATTTTAAGATTAGCTGAAGATTAATGTGTGATTTTTAAATTTCTTGAAACGGCTTGCTCAATAATAGGAAAAAATACATTACTACCAGGGTTTGTTTCGAAAAATAGGTTTTTTCAACAATATTTTTCTGCTATATTTTGTATCGAAGTTGAAAAAAGTGGTCCAGCTACATGCAAGTAGACCATATAATGATGTTGATGATAATTTTTAATGTTCAAAATCAAACGTAGTTTCTAGTAAAAAAAATATCAAACGTCAGTCTCGCGTCATTTTTTGGAAAACTTGTTGCGAATATTAGTGATTTCCCATGAATACTTAACTTATTTGAAAAATCCCTTTCAGCCACATGCAAAACAAAGAACTCAAGTTTTCGAATCACAAATAATTTTGTTTAAATAATGTTTCCCTTTCCTACAAATAATGCACAAAATTTATAAAAATCAGTCGATTTCGTGCACGGCCCCTTAAACAAAAATCCACTGCAAGACATCGCATAGCCTAAATTGTAGGATCTACAAGCTTGACATTTTGGCACAAAAGTTCTTTTCATAACGAAGGTTAGTACCTACACTAAAGCGATTAAGAGCGCGTATAAAGCAAAATTACCAATCTTATATTTGATTTTACATGAAAAATTCCGGACAAAATCTTAAAATAAAAATGTATGAATAACTACATGATATTTCCGAGGGTTCACTTTGATCAAAAACATGAAATAATAACATTTCCTCGATATAAAAAAATCACGAAGTAACCTCTAATTCTCATATTTTTCCGTTTTGTACTCAATACGGTAATGCCTATTGCGACAAAAATCTGATAATTAATTATATTTATACAAGAGTAAAGGCTGTGCTTAGGCATTTTATGTAATTCCTTTTAGTTTTGGATTTATTACGATATAACAGTTTTGGCGCATACTACGCACTATACTATACACTACTAAAATTTTACTGGCTTTAGGCGCGCTCTTAACACACGGCACCGCGCTTCGCCGCGGTTTGCGGTGAATCGAAAGGAAAATCCATTTTCAAAAACGTACGGTCGGGCGGTGTACGTGTGTTAGGCATCAACGGATTACATACATGCCAATGCAACGTAAGATCCACTTCACCGCCGACCGCGGCGGAGCGCGGTGCCGTGTGTTAATCGCCTATCTGCTGCAGTCAGAGAAGTTACTTGAAATTAATAAATCATTAACTTTGACTAACACCATATCTTGGCACATGTCACCAAGATCGAAACGTTTTCAATGTGACATACTTTTGACTGCGTTTCAATTTATACTGGTCATTAAAGTAAATAATTGATTAATTTTAAGTGACGACTCTGAGTACCGGGGTAAGGAATGCTTTTTGAAAACCCTATAGGGGTTAAATAGGGGATTCAAACTTGTACGTGTTTTTTCCCGATAGGAAACCCCATTGGCTAGTATATGTAGCAAAAACAAGTTGTGGGTGGCCTCCGAAGAACTTGTCTTGGAGCTGCAATGGTTAAGGTAGCTTTCACGTCTTATTACCACCCTGTATAGGAAATGGCAAATGTCGTGTTGGCCCGGTAGTTAAGGCGCGGTAAGAAGCAAATTTTTTGGTAATTGACAATAGCGCATCACGGCAACAAATAAGAGGGGCGATTCCCGTATTACTAAGAATGTTCGCATTTTAATCTGATTCTCAATCTGTCAAAAATACAATCAATTTACATATATTTCTGACAAGTTATTGACATTGATGGTCGCTGAGATGAGGTTGCGACTTGAATTTGAACGTTTTTTAAGTACGAGAATTAGCCTTAAGAGGTTCTATCACATTTTTTCTTGTATTTGAGTGTGTGACTCTTCAAACACTCAAATACAAGAAAAATTGTGATAGCCCTCTTAAGGTTCAAAACAGTGATGCGTTTGATATTAGTTGAATCGAATGACGCAGTTATAATTAAAAACGCACGGCTCAGTGGAATACTATTTAGGTATTTCTTTAGTTTATTGAATTTCCTATAAAATCATTACGTACATAAAATAATTAGGATTGTTTTATCATGATCTATTTTATTTTCATGAAATATTTTTGATTACTTAAGTCTTTTCTTTGAAGATTTGACAATACACTGAATTTATTCTGGCTTGTAATATGTCCAAATACGCGTAACTATGCGACAAAAAACTGAGCGTTTTACGGTGTCCTACGTTTGGACAGCGCCTTAAGGTCTCGCCTCTCACGCATGAGATTGTGGGTTCAAATCCGGACAAGTACCAATGTGACTTTTTCAATTCATTTGCACTTTCTAAGTTTATCTTGGATATTACTGATATTGGTGAAGGAAAAACATCGTGAGGAAAACTGGACTTATTTATAGTTAATATAACTCTGAAATCATCAACCCGTCTTGAGCAAGCGTGGTGATCAATGCTCGTGCCTTCTCTATATGAGAACTTTGCCCTACAACGGCTGGTATCCAATGTATAGGCAATGGACTGAATGTGTGTGTTTTTGTTCCAGTTTTAATCATCTTCTGGCATTTTGAGTAGCTGATGCGGCCTACCCAAATATCCTTTCTTTGGTATTGTTCGTCGAATCGTTGAGCTCCTTAAGTCTTAAGTTGAGCTGCACGGTTACTGACAAATGCGTGCACTGACTGGACAGGTCCACTCAATCTGTGTGGTTCTTTCCTCAAAAGACCATTTCAGACACCGATCTACATAGCCTTCACATGATCTGACCAAGATTTTGTCTGGACTTTAAAAGAGACTGTGACCTTTGAGTTTGTTTCGGCCTTTCTTCTCAGAGTAGTCACATAGGAAATGTTGACCTCATCTAGTTTTTAAAATACGATTGACGTGTAAAAGTGTTTGTTCAAACCTACTTACAGAAATAAAATCCTTTATCATTTATCATACCAAAAACAATCGATTGTAAAAATCTGTTTACACTTTTGACGTCTATTCTACCTTTTCAAAATAGGTCCCAATTAACAAATGCCCTAATTGCCCTACTCCAAAGGACACAGCAGATCTCTTTCGAAAAATAATTCAATTAAATTATTTCACTTCGCTACGTTTAAGTTAATGTTATAAAGGAAATTACTTTTGTTAAAAAACCTGGTGTTACAGAATTTTTTCTCAAAGGAGTTTTTCAAAGAAAGAAGGTTTGTCCAGAAAATGTTTTTACGGTTAGTTTAAACTAGTTACCTGAAAATCTGAAGGTATCGTTTGAAATACGAATTAGTGTCAAACACATTTTAGCAGCATTTCTACCTTAGAAATATCTCCATATTGTTATCTGACAATATAATAATAATATGAGACAACATCCACACAAGGTCTTCAGGTCCCGAACTAGGTTGAACCTGTACTACGGTAACCTGATGACTGATATACATACTTATATACATATACACACCCAGACACAGGTAAAACAGACGTGTTCATGCACACAAATGTTTGACTTGTCCGGGGATCGAACCCGGGACCAGCAGCTCAGAAGGCAGGGTCGCTACCAACTGCACCAACCGGTCAGTCAATATACAGGGTTATTGATAAAACGCCATCAACCTCTGAGGGGTCATTGTACTCATCAATATGAGCAACTTTTACTATGGGACCAATCGAGGGGAAATCGATAAAAAAAAATTGCTGTTCCCTACATTTAGGTATGTTTGCAGAACTCGTCAAAATGTAGGGACCAGCAGATTTTTTTTTCGCGATTTCATATTTGGTCCCATAGTAAAAGTTGTTCATAATGATGAGTACAATGACCCCTTAAGAGGTTGATGGTGTTTTACCAATAACCCTGTATACGATAACGATATGTTACCCATACGATACGTCAATATTATTCGTGCTACGCTAGGCCTACTGAAACTATTTGGAAACATTACAATGTCATAATCTCAGCCATAACAAGAAAGAAAAGAAAATGCGTTTATTTGCGGGAAACATGACGCAAAAAATAATAATTGATGTTGTTTTACCAAAAACCCTGTATAACATCACGACTGTTTTCTCGAAAGGATAGACAGGTGTACTTATAACAAGTGTACCTACATTTCACCAGTTGTGTTGTTGTCTATTTACATACATACATAAACTCACGCCATCTTCCCATGGGGGTAGGCAAGATTACAGGACTCCACCTGCTACGATCCTCACATAACCATTTTGCTTCGTTTACGTTCGTACACATTCTTGTCTATTTATTCATACAATATAACAAAAACAGCCGCACATTTCGATCGATCAGGTTAAGCTTCGCTTGTACAGTTCCGCGGTTGGTCCGTTGATGGGTGACCATCTTTGCATATTAAGACCCCTCCGTGCCTCGGAAAGGACGCTAAGCCGTTGGTCCCGGCTGTCATTTGTGGGTCTTTGGCAGTCGATATGGGTCGTCAGAAACCCGAAAGTCTGACAACCAGTCTTACCTTACCAAGGGGTATCGTATATACTAGTTACTGGTTTGTGGAGGCTAGATAGGCAGTCGCTCTATCTAAAATACTGGTACTCAACTGCGTCCGGTTAGACGGGAAGCCAACCCGATCGTAGTTGGGAAAAGCCTAGGCAGTGGTAATGACGTTAATACGGGGGTCCCACTGAAAGTTTTTAGGATAGGCCAGTAAGAAAAGCAGCCGATGAAATATTTATGTAAATTTCGAAATACGAACTTTTTGGGAATCTGTAGATGTGTAATGAATTCGTATGTCATTGGCTTTTACAAATTGGCGGCAATTTAAAAAGGTCGTGCGTCGAAATACATTTGACTATAGAAAATGTTTGTTCAATGATTTATTACGAGTCTTTTTTTTCCTCTTTGATTGTTTTGAAGTTTTTATCTAAACAGATATGTCAACCCCATCGTGCCTCTTACCATTGTAACATTAATTAACCCACAAACCATACCAAACAGTCAAGCAGTATATATATATATATATATTTTTTTTATTTTTTTATTTATAACAGCTTAACTACCATTACAGGGTTTACCCTAATGCGACAGTTAAGAACAACCTAAGCTATATAGCTTAGGTAATTAGTTTAGTAGTTAAGTACTTACATAAACAACATATAAAAACTACGCACAATGGTCCATTTGAAGGACTAAGTGCGGAAACCAAACTCATAACATAGAACATTGAATATAAAAATTAAAACTAACAACATTATTAAATTAAAATCACAAAAACATAGTATAACATAATTACTCATGTCACATAGTACTATGTGACGCAAGTAACCATGCTATACTAACAAACATAACATAGCACAACATAAAATCAAACATACTATAATTACATTATGAAAAATATGAATAAATATTAAGTATTGTTTTGCTTGTAGCATACCTAATATAAATAGTAATACCCTTGCGAATTCACTCACACAACATGTAAACACATCAATCTGAGTTTGAAGGTCGTTGATGGTCCGAATAGCTCAGAGGGGCAATTCCCGTATTTTTAAAACCGTTCGCATTCTAATCTCAGTCTCAATCTGTCAAAATTACAATCAATTTACATACATTTTTGACAGGTTTTTGACATTGATTGTCACTGAGATGAGATTGCGACTTGAATTTGAACGTTTTTTAAGTACGAGAATTGGCCTACTGGTAAGGGGTGCCTTGGCAAGCAGGTTAGTTCTGGCTGTAGGTACCAGTAGCAGTGGCGGACTGCGCCGCCTTCAGACGTAGCGGTCCGGCACACACAGACTCAAGCGCTGCAATACTCCCGGGTTACTCTCTACTCCACGAAGCACCTTCACCAAGTAGGCGACCAGCGTAAACTCCCGTCGGACATGCAATTGATTATAGTCAACCATGCCCAGGACAAACAGAGTGGGATACATCAGTGGGTAAAACGGATATACCCCATATAATTTCCTGTACACATATATAAAACAGGTGATAAAGATATAGGTCACCGATTAAGGATTGTTATTATATGACATTATTTTTCACCTTCTGAAGTTGGTTGGCGGCCTTACTCAACAACAATGTTACGATATACTTCGATTAGCATTTCATGACGAAACCCCATCCCGTGCCACTGTTTACAACTGGTTTAATGAGTTTAAACGTGGTCGAAGCAAACTCACTGATGATTCGCGAGAAGGACGTCCTTCTATGGCGACTACGGAAGATAACGTGAGTGCTGTGCGGCTAATGATAGGAGCTGATAGAAGGGTGACATATCAACAGATTCGGGCAGCTTTAGGCATTGGTATGAGTCAAGTACAAAAAGTATTTCATGAACATTTAGGAGTCAGAAAGCTTTGTACTAGATGGACACTTCATAATTGGACAGAGGATCAAAAACGCCGTCGGTTGGATTGGTGCCGCTCAATGCTTGAAAAGTATGACGGAGGTGACTCAAATGCTGTATATGACATCCTCACAGGTTATGAAAGCTGGATATATTGTTACGAACCCGAAACCAAAAGACGATCTGCGCAATTTATGTCTATTTATTTATTTATTGACACACCAACGACTTATTCACTAAAACATTACATTAAAAATATTCTATATAACAGCTTTACGGTGAATTGGTCACTTAGAGGTGTGCACAGCACTTGTATAATCAATAATAAAAATTAAAATGGAAATATATTAAGTATGATCATAAAAAATTCAAATTTACAAAGTTTACCGACAAAAGTAAAGAAGGGCAGAAGTCAAGGGAAAAAGATGATTGCCTCATTCTTTGGACGGACGGGTCATTTCGCAACAATTGTCCTAGAGGATAAAAAGACTTTTACTGCAGATAGGTATGTCAGTCATTGTTTACCAGTTATCTTGGAAAATGTTAGACAGCAGCGCCCAAAAAACAGGAGCTCCACCTCACTATGCCAGACGGACTATCGAACGTTTGCAGTTAGTAAGTCATCCTCCTGACAGTCCTGACTTGGCACCTTGTGAATTTATTTATTTCCAAAACTAAAAGATAAACTTAGAGGATTTCGTTTTCTTAACCCTGAAGATGCTGCGTTTGAAAAAGGCGTGGAAGAAATCCCTAAAGGAGAGTGGGCCTACTGCTTCAGTCAATGCTTCCATCGCATGCGACGGTGCTTAGAAAGGAACGGAGGAACGGATTCGAAAAGCAATAATTATACATTACTGCAGCGGCAAGCAAAAGAGGCATTGATGGACGAACGTGCAAACGAAGGCACACATACGTAAGTCCATCAATATCTAGTTGTGGCCAAGTCTTGTATAGTACGTTTCTCAAATAATGCGCGGAAATTAAAATACAATTACTTTTTAAAATCAATGACGAATAACGAACAACAATAATTTTACCGCGTTAAAGTGTTCATTTGTTTTTTTTTTCAATAAACAAGTTTCTATTTTTTTTTTTTTTTATAATATGAGACAACATCCACACAAGGTCTTCAGGTCCCGAACTAGGCAGAGCCTGTACTACGGTAACCTGATGACTGATATACATACTTATATACATAATATAAACACCCAGACACTATTTGCAAGTCAGTTCGTAATTTAAATAAAACCTTTGATAAGTTACCTCCTTGGTTGCCATGTTTCGGAATAAAAAATCGTTCCATTTTTAAATTACACGATAGGTATGAGTTTACTATGTAATTTATTTGGACGCTAAACGACGACAGATATAGATTCAGATATAGATCAAATGAAAAAAAAAATTAATTCAGAATCATGTACTGAATTCATGGTGACAAGTTGTGAGTCGATTTTCCTGCCACCCCTTTCTTGTGCTCGAAGTAAAGGTTTTCTATTGTATTCTCTAATAACGTTGATTCACATTCATAAAAATTTGAACGAATTCAAAAACTTCTCTTCTCTTCCCTCGGTTTCTTTGACTTTCTTGTCACAGGAAAAGATTAAAATACTTGCAGCCCTTGTAAATAATTCTATAAAATTATGTAGGTACTTACTTAGGCTGTATATTTTATGTTAAATTACAAAAGTTATAAATTCTTTGGTATTATTGTTCTGAGTAAATAAACGTTTCTCTCTGGTATCTTATCAAATCTTACCTTTATATAAGAAATAAATATGATACTAAAGGCAGTATCATAATACTTATTTTTTATTACTTAATAACCTCATAAACACAAAAAATCTCCGCAAACACAACTCACACTTGACCGGCCTCTATACTAAAGCAAAAGTCACCCCATAAAGTATAGAGCAGGAATCAAAGAGCCATGCATTGAGGTCATCGACCTCTTTGCCACAAAGTAGACAGGTGCAGAAGGTTAACTCTATACAGCGAGCGTAAGCGCACGCACATATACACACGCTTCACGTACAGCAAGTGAAAGCGACTTGGGACTGTCATTCGTTTGATATCTCTGTAAAGGCCGGCAAACACCGGTGGATGGCGGTAGACGGCTTCGAAGAGGATTTGCTACCAGCCAGCGTACACTGATGATTTCTGATGCCGCCAGCCGCCGCCAGCTCACTACTGGATACTGAGACATGCCGGCAGCATCCCGCGGTATGCCAAGGGGGTAATGCGGAGTGCGCGGCTTGCACTGGGTCTCTCCCGCGATCGTATGCTAGCGGACTCCAGCGGATTCCGTCGCATACCTTCGCATCCTGCCACATGTAGTCGTATGCCGCCGCGGTATCCTTCAGCGCGCTCTTCAATACCGCAAAGAGAAATACCCGTTGATGTTCCGTGGTCGGTCTATGAGCTTTACGTACGATACGTATGAATTCACGTTGGTAAATTTAAAATACCCCTAAAACCCACTCGCGTTCCTTCAGTTGCCTGTGCCAGGGGCCACGGTAACCCTTTCGGACTTTTGCGCAACCCTGGCTACCCATTGCTCGCCGTCCGCAAGCCCGCGCCTACGGTGGCCGGGAATCGGCTTGGGATTCCCGACGCCCAGGGCGTCTCCTGCGGCTGCTAGGGGCGTGAGGGCGCGAATTTTGCCTCTCTCTCTCGCGCATTCCGCCTCGTCCTTCGCGAAAATTAAAATTAATTAAAATTACATTTAAAATACCCTGCCATAAAATAAAATTGAAGCAACAAATGGCGGTGCAACTTGTATTGTTCCTATAACTTATGGTACGCCACACACAATATAATCAGACCTTTCAGCAAGAGATGAGCGAGGTAGCTAAGCGGTGAAGCTAACAAACGGAAGTATGTGTCTACTTCTGCCAAAACTGAGGTGAAGCGGAGCGGAGATGCTATGTTTGTCAAAAACTTAGCTACGTTTGAAACCATTTCCACCAGAGCTAAACCAAGCTACGGTATGAAAATCAAACGATTCTATTGAAAAACGCAACGCATGCTAGACGTGAGTCGCGAGAGCGCTTGCGTCACTCGCTGTACGGTAAGCGTGTGCGTGCGTTTTTGATCGCTGTATGGAACTCACCTTCTGTACTATTATCTACTCTCTGACTTGGGGTAGCCCCACCCCGGCTAGACGGTTTATTTATAACAACATCGATCTGTTAGAGAGGGGTTGGTCCGGGATCGGTTCCCCGGTGAGAAGGTAGATGGCGTTTGTTGAAAAGAAATTAGGATAGTGTTTGAAAATGGAATGGTTTTTCGTCATTTAAGCGCGGGAGTAGCAAGTTAAAAAGAAACGTTATGACCTCATTTGGGTTCTATACTGTTCATTTGTTAATAATATTGATTTATTTCAGAAATCCCCACCGACAAATCCCCACCAATGAGGATTGTTATTTTTTTTCCAGAAATCCGGGGTTTTTTAATCAAAAATTGCCGGAAAAATAAGCAACAATCCCCGCCAGATGTTGTATCTAAATTATTAAACAATAAATTGGAATTAAATGTCAAGTTTTGGGTAAATATAAAAAATCCTTAAAATAAACTTTAGAATTTTGGCCACATTTTGGCCCCCCTATCAGTTCCTGACGGATATAAGTCGAAAAACAAGTAACCCTGTATATAATTTGAGTAGTACCTACTTAGAACACGGCTAGGTCGTAGTTTAGTCTTTGACTCATCTGAGCGCTCACACTTTAAAGTAGGAAGGGTGAGAATAGCATGAGGCGTAGAAGGGCTTACCAGCACAGGCTCAGCAAGAAGCGGGTCTGGCCATCGTGGAACCGCAGTTAGCGTGCATTGGTACCAGGCCGTAGGACGCTGGTAGTGCGCAGTTCAGCCACTCGTGCAGCGCGCAGATAGGAGCAGCGTGCGATATATAGATGCCCTGACCTCAGCCTGGACGTAGAACCCCTAGGTTGGGGCGCACAGAATCCTGAGGGTCAGGGCTAGCTAAGCAAGCAGATGTTCAAATGCACGAGTGTTCTTAGAAAATTAGTGCTGCTCCATGATTTTAGTGATGTGCTTAGCAACTTATTAATTATGTAATATTTATCATCACTCGACTGTTTACCGTTGAGAAGCCACACAACGCTGCAATATTCAAATATTACCCTTTACATCTTAAGAAAATTTAAGATATCATATTCAAAATATTAATTAAAGCTTCATCAATACTTGAACCTGTAACCTCCCACTCAACATTGCTCATCAGAACAGGTGCACGATTATAAATAATCACTGACAGACAAATCGATATCATTAAATATATTAATATTGATAGCACAACTTAAAAGGGCGAGTGATCTTCAGTATTTATCTGAAGATATCTTAGTATTTTTTGTTGTGGTCTGAAAATTGGAGTTTTTGTTTTCTATACATTCCAAGAACCTTAGAAGTCCGGAACATTAAAAATATTTGCATAGTCATAGTAATTTTCTTTAAAACAATGACAAACACACTGTCAAATTTTAAGGGTCCAGCACCAGTCACGAGTGTAAGGGCACAGCAGCAATTATTACAATATTTTTAATGCAAATTAATCCAGGTCAGAAACATTGGTGTTGTAAACAACAAAAAATAAGCTATTTTTCGCGCACGCTGTAGGATAGTGCTATTTTTGCAACAACTTGATGGACAGGTTGGCGAGTTTTCATTATTCAGTTATGAATTAAAAACGTAAGAGCGGCAGAATCTTTATGAAATAACCTAAATTTTTATGTTAAATGTTAGTTATATTTGTAGCGCTAGCGGTATTTAGTTGACGTGTTAAATTGTGACTTTTGTGGGATTATGATCCGGTGTTTTGCATGTTGATAGGTAGGTATATACTTTATGGATACTCAAAGTCTAGGGAAGAATGTTTGAACTAGAACCCCAATTGAGTAACACACTCACAATCCGAAAGATTTTGAAGGAAATTCATAAACCATTGCTATTAAAGTAAGAAAAATCGGTCTGCTCGACAACGCTAATGTCGCAATGAATATTGTTTAATTGTCAAGTACAAAATGATCTTGTAATAAGAAAAAGTCGAAATATCCACAGATCTTGTGTAGGTACCCCAGCAAAGAATTAAACTATTTTCCAATAATGTTTACTGTATGACAATCCATGTTTATAATAAATTACCTAATGTTTTTAAAAATGTTAACTTCATGATTTAAAAAAAATATATATTTAACTTCCTATTGCATAAGCATTCCTACTCAACAAATGAGTTATTAAATGAAACTTTGATTCAAAATTTTAAATAAACGAGGACTTGCCTTTATATCTCTAATGGTTGAATAGAATTTAATATGACATTGTATTAAATAATTCTTTACACTGTATTTAATATTTCTTGACACTATATTTAATAATCCTTGACATTGTATTTGATAGTAGTTAACGTTTTCCTTATCCTTGACATTGTATGGCTTCAACAACTAATTTTAATAAATTGTACGTCATTTGATTTTAATTCCCTGAAATATTTGTACGCTAGAAACAGCAGAATATTATGGACGTCATATTATGTGTAACGCCTTTGCAACAACAATATTCTAACAAATAAAATTTAAATAAATAAAAATAATTGCCCCTGTGTGTGGATTACGCAATTGGACTGCTGGTTGAAAACAGCGCCTAAAAAGTCTCAAAGTACATACATAACCTCTGGTTTTAAAATCAAATAAAAAGGTCTGACTCTTTGCCGACAAAACGTCGATCCCTCAACTACCGAGTTAATTCCTCAGCAGGATTTTTGTACCTTTATGACCTCCGATGTTTCTCATGAAATCTTCAGATGTATCTTGCGATACACCGAGCAGTATGTACCCGCTTATAAGAGATGCAACTACGTCTGATCGCGATTCTGTTTTTAGGTAATATTATTAATATCGAAAACGTTGAACCTTTGAGTTATATGATACGATTTAAGATTAAGTGCTACAAAGTACCATCGCCAATTATAGTGATTAATATAAGGTGACACGAACTTCGTGTCTACTACGTGTTCTTGAGGGGAGACCGCGAATCGGCAAACGTAAGGTAGGACGCCCTCGGGCTGGGTGGAGCGATGCTCTTTGCAGGGTGGCTGTTACCACAATTTTAATTTTTTTATGGGTAGAAACCATCAAAAAATTCTCCCGCTCTGGGCGGAGCGGGGAGGGCGTGTCAGACTCTTACTGCCTATAACCCACCCGTGTTCCTTCAGTTGCCTGTGCCAGGGGCCGCGGTAACCCTTTCGGACTTTCCCGCAACCCTGGCAGGCCGATCGGCCCTAGCGGATCGCGTCATTTGCTGACATCTCTTTGAGGCGCGCGTGGAACACAACGCGCCGTCGACCCGGACCTGGTCCTTATCGGACGGCGAGCTGCCCATTGCACGCCGTCCGCAAGCCCGCGCCTACGGTGGCCGGGAATCGGCTTGTGATTCCCGACGCCCAGGGAGTCTCCTGTGGCGGCTAGGGGCGTGAGGGCGCGAATTTTGCCTCTTCCACACGCGTTCCGCCTCCGCGAGCATTACTGCTTCGCAGAAGGAGGTGACGGTTTCCCATGCCATCTCGCTCCGTACCATGGCCTGGACCAGGGCCGGACGAGAGAGATCGCCACCGCCAATCGCCTCCACGAGGACACGGCGGTGCTCCGCCCAAGCCGGACAAACCTCCACCGTGTCTTCAGGGCAATTCACAAATGGTGACACCCGGGCGTTTCAGCCTGCCTTATCCGGAACAGGAACCTGCCGAAGCAGGCTGGTACCACCTGCATGAGGGTTGCCGAGAATCGAGCTGAATGGCGTGCAATTGGAGAGGCCTATGTCCAGCAGTGGGCTGCTGTAGGCTTATGATGATGAAACGAACTTCTATGTACTTAGAAAAAACCACTAGTAAGTGGCAACTGGTGGCACTTTAAATACGTTGCTTGTAAACATGACATTTATGACTGAATTTGTGAAGTGAAGTGACCAGTGCGAGTAAATAGAAGCTGCTAAGTGAGTATCTTTTTGAAGTCGGTAAAAAGTGGGCATGTATTTAATTTAAAAGCAAAATGGAATTGTTAGAGGTTCGATTAAGAACCTCTAACAATTCCATTTTGCTTTCTTAAAAATATTATTGAACACTCTGATATTATAATGATTGCGCCTCTATTTGTGAAACTTGTGAAACTCAAATAATTTCTGCTTTGGGGTCTTAAAAGCATTAAATAACCAAGAAGCTGTTACCAACTTGATTGTAGCGCTCGCCGGCCGCTGCCACGGCACCGCTCGCTTCGATACGTTTTTAGAAGATCAGTTAAATATTTGCTACGTATTTAGCCATTTTTTATTCAAAGTATCGCCCAACGCCATAGTTTCCACCTATTTTGACCCATAAATGACTTAAAAATTCAGTACATATATACACATTCACTCCCTCAAAGTGTTATAATCACACCGTACATCCAAAACGGTCTCAGCAGAGTCGTAACTCGTAACTACAGTAAATAAAACAAGTTAAATATCTCTCAACAGAAATTTAACGCAACTTTACTCAAACTCAATTTCCTGAATGAAGGTATCGCATGAAACTCGCTCCCCGAGCGGCGTAATAAGTTTCAGGCGAGTTTACGACTTTTTGTTGCGATTTTTAGTCGTTTATACCCCTCCTTACAATCGATTTCTGTAAGTGTTTTTTCAAATACAATTGTCTTTTTTGTCAAGTCATCATCTGCCTAGTGTTTTCTCAACTATATTTGAGTCAGCTTCCAGTCTAACCGGCTGCAGCTAAATACCAGTATTTTACATGGAGCGACTGCCTATCTGACCTCCACAACCCAGTTACTGGGTAACACGATGCCCCTTGGTAAGACTGTTTGTCAGACTTTCGGGCTTCTGGCTTCCTTTTATGTCTAGTGATCGTCAGTATTTTCGTGAACGAATGATATGTATTAAAAATAAATATTCGATTTTACAGCAGATTAATAATATGATCAGGGTCAGAAACTATTTCCGAACGAATCCTAAGCATGCAACTAAACATAACTGGAAAGGGGCGAGTACGATCTATACATGGTTACTTGTAATTAATTACTTGTAATGATGAGCGATTTAAAAATAATATCTTACCAATATGTTAATTTTACGCTTCAAAAAATGTTGTCTCGTTAAAAAAAATGCTATGACATTAATTGTGCAAATAACTCAACTTTTTTTTTTCATCATTTTAATTATTTTGTTGAATTAAGTACCTACTTTTAATTATGTTCATAGCTTAATTGAAATGCCAGCTACAATAAATTTTTTTAATGGTACCCATTCAATATGTAGTTTTTTTTTTTATCTGGAATTATCTATTATGTTCGTGAACGGGGCCGTCAGTAGGCACTGGTCATTTCTAAGCTTCCACGGCTTATTTTAATTCCTGAATTGTTTTTATCTTTTTATTACGGACTTTTTAACGTGCACGTCTTTCTACATCGTTCACACATGAATAATTTCAACATGAATGATGTAACCACTTTGTTGTAACAATATTTTGATTTAAAAGAGTGTCCATGGAGTTTCTTGTCTGTTCTTCTCCATTGGTACCTACTACGCTTTGGAACGCGCAACTAGCTTCATCTTTCTGACTGACCGACTCCTTGACAATTCAAAAGTGCCTGTAATTGGTTTATTTGAAATAAATGCTTTGAGTTTGATTAAATGTCAAATTTTGGGTACATATCGAAAACCCTTAAACTTCAAAAATCTCGAAAACTATTGAATTTCGGCCAAACATATAGGGGTTTCAATTTGTTGCATTTTGGCCCCCTATCAGCTCTTGACGGGATGTAAGTCGAATTACAAGTAACCCTGTATACCCCTGACTACCCTCAAGTTAGGAGAATACAGGCACACTGTTGTGTTTAAAATTGTATTTCAAGTTCCTCTTATAATATAACAGTAATTGGGATAATTTAATATTATTAAATTATAATTAATAATTAATTAATTAATTATTATTATTTATTTATTATTATTATTTTATTATTTATTTATTATTTTATTATTATTATTATTGCTATTATTATTATTATTGTTATTTATTATTATTATATTATTTTTTTATATTATTTTTATTTATTTTTTTTATTGTTTTTTTTATCATTATAATTTGCACCTGCCACTGTTTGTCTCTGCATCACCCAAAGGTTGACTGGTAGAAAATGCCTATGGCATTAAGTCCGCCTCTGTACATTTGTGTGCTTAAAGTGTTAAATAAATAAATAAATACTTTGGCGCTAATGGTGAGCATGAGGTCTTGAATTCCGAGTCCCAGGTCGGGCAAAGTATTAGGATTACCATCAGGAATTTCTCAGTTGCAACTGGGAGTTTTTGCCCGGTTGATGACAATAGGCTCGCCCTTTATTATATAGGCATTAAACATATATACCTAAATGGCGAAATAAAGCTGTATATACAGGGCGTCCCACGGATATGCCACATGGAGGGAAAGTACCTTGAATATTGTAGATGGAACATTTTACTGAAAGAAGACATTATTTGAATTTAAAAAAACAATTTAAACTGCATTAATATGTATTTAAATAATTACATGGTTGAACCGGAAATCGAACCCGTTACTCGAGAAAAATAATCATTCTGTAGCTTTATCAAACCGATCGAAAGGCTTCATCATAAGGATTATTTTTTGCTAAAAGACATAGTGTCAAAAATAAAAGGAAGACCATGAATTTTAACCGATTCCTATCTGACTACTCTGAAAAGAAACGACGAAACATACAAATGTATTAATTATGATCATTGTTTTCAAAGCGGTTATGCTTCATAATCAGCCTATAATGTTCCCACTGCTGGGACACAGGCCGCTTCTTCGAGAGGGAATGGGTCATAATCCACCACGCGGGCCCAGTGCGGGTTGGTAGATGTCACATGTCTTCGAATTTTTGGTTCGAGGACATGCCGGTTTCCTCACAATGTTTTCCTTCACCGTTTATAGCAACTTTATACTTACCTATTTAATTTCAAAGATATCCCGTCAATAAATCGCAGTCCTACACCGTCCCTAATCGTGTATTTGTTTCAAAACATCGTGAAATAGGTATATTTGAATACAAACTACCACAGTTACAGGAAAAATGATTTCATGTCTTATTGTGAATACAAATGGATGTTATTCAAGTACGCCCGACCCTTGAGAGGAACAGACCAACGAATATTTTTGTTAGACAAGTCCTCCATCATTATTTTGTTCGTTTTTGGGGTTCCGCACATAAAGGGTGGCAACTGGACCTTGTTACGTAGTCCACATTGTCTGTCTGTGTGTCCGTTGTTAACCTTTGGTTTCCTAAAAAAGCGGTGAATGGTCACACAATATCGGCTGTCGAAATACTGTATACAGTATTGTTGTTTTTAGTAACCGCTCGACCGATTTAAATGAAATTTAAACCTTTGAAACAACACAAGAATTTTCCAAATCGGTTCAGGCGTCTTTCGAGTAAACGGTGAATATAAATAATAATTTAAAAAAAAATATTCCGACGAATTGAGAACCTCCTCCTTTCTTGAACTCGTTTAATAAATAAAATTTAATTAGTTTTTAAGTATTTGTCAAAGTGTCACTTTTACTGCGTTAGGTATGTTTTTCTTCTTGTTACTTTATAGGCACCTTGTTTTTTTATAATTATTATGTATATTTATCTTCTGATTGTATTTTTGTGGGTTGTGCTGTTTTTGTGTGCACCAAATAAATGGTTTATCTATCTATCTACATATAATGATAAAAAGAAAAAAAAAACAATTTTTTTGGTCCAGCACCCTAATTGCGTAACACACTTAATCACAATCCGAGAGTTTTGAAGGTTAAGGCTAAACCATTGCTCATAGGTTTGAACAATACGTTTGGTCAAAAACGTAAATAACGCAATGAATGTTGGTAAACGGTCAAAATGAAACCCGTCGCGATCAATTTGTCATTTTATGTGTGTTTCGCAATTACCTCAGCTGCTATAATTAGAAAACGATAATTTCAACGCCTCATCCTAGTGCGTCGCTATCTTCCCTTATTAACGAATACCAAAAATAATTGTGTATGGAACCCGTAGTGCGCAAGACCAACTCGCACGGTCAACCGGTTTTTTATGATGAAAAACCCTCAATGAAAACATCTTTTTGGTATGCTAATGTAATGTTTTTGTGTTCGGTCTCTCAATCGAGGAATTTAATCAGGTCAGAGTTGGGTGAGACGGAGATGATGTCGACCTTGGGAATCATTTGAAAACCATGGTTGGGAAAATTAAACAAAATTTTCTACTTTTTCTCGCGTTTGGTAAAATGAATGAAAGTGAATAAAAGGTGTCGAATTTCGAAATAGTATATTTGAATAGAAATAGTATATTTGAAATAGTATATTTTTTTTTAATATGGGACCAAATATGAAATCGCGAAAAAAAATCTGCTGTTCCCAACATTTATGTTTGCAGAACTCGTGAAAATGTAGGGACCAGCAGATTTTATTTTCGCGATTTCATATTTGGTTCCATATTAAAAGTTGTTCATAATGATGAGTACAATGACCCCTTAAGAGGTTGATGGTGTTTTACCAATAACCCTGTATAAAAATAAAAAAGTAAAATAATAATTCATAATAAAAATAATATTCCTAATAATTTGCCTCAAATAGCATAAACAAAATGGCCCCATATAATTTAGGTAGAGTTAGGTTAGGTTATGTTTTGTTTACTAGTTATGATCACGATCTGCCTAGCCTTTTCCCAAATATGCTGAGGTCAGCTTCCAGTCTAACCAGATTCAGCTGAATGCCAGTATTTTACACGAGGCGACTATTTATCTGACCTCCACAAACAAAACAGTTACTGGGTAATACGATTTGGTTGGTAAGACTGGATGTCAGACTTTCAGGCTTCTGAGGACCGTAACGACTGTCAAAGATCTACATATGATGGCCGGGACCAACGGCTTATCGTGCTTTCTGAGGCACGGAGGGATCTCGATAGGTAAAAAAGATGGTCATTCAACATTATATTTTAACAAAATATATGACTGTAATATCTACTATACTGAGAAATACGTTAATATCAGGTCGGGGAAAAGTTCTCTCTTATTTTGTATATAAATTCAAGACTAAGAGCTCGTGTGGCACCCAAATATCGACCTTCCACACTAGGAATTTCTCCTGTATCATAGGTGCGTTTACAAACATTTATTAAACTCACATACACAAACAGCCAGACCCGGAACAACTACTTGCAGGTCATATAAATATTTGTTCCGTGCGGGGATCGAACCCAGACTTTTTCAAATGAATCAAAACTATATTATGGTCAACCCTTAACTCTTCAGCTATTTCGTTACTACTAATATCTTGTTCCACATTTTAAAAAATGGCATCAACTTTATCCGTAACAGGGCGATCAGAGCGAGCAAAAATGGCGGGAAATCGTTTTTATTTTTTTAAATGTCATCTATTTGATGATATCAAAGCCAGCCAGATACAAACAGTACAGCCAAAGAGATTTTAGTACAACTTTATAACTATAAAATACGAAAACCTTTTTCCCGACCTATTATTTTGTTTCACGTATAATTAGGTTGGGGAAAAGTTTTTCGTATTTTACATATTCAAAATTAAAATCAAAAGTAATTTATTCAAATTAGGCTGAGAATTGGCACTTTTCGAACGTCAAAATTACATAAGATACGAGTAGTCCCCCAAAACACTCGCCCTTCACAACTTCCCAGTGCTTTATCTGGTGAGAAGAACAAACTCCCCAGCGGCACAGCAGTCTGCTAAGTTACAAGAACTTGATTCTATCAAATCAAAATCAATCAAAAGTCATTTATTGAAACTAGGCGGAGAATCAGCACTTTTTGAACGTCAAAATTACATAAGTCACCCGGCACGCGCGCCCTTCAACACTTCCTAGTGCTTTAGCAGCAGCACAAATGTCTGTTCAGTTAGAAGAACTGGATTCTATACAATGGTAAAGTTGTTTATCACGAAAATGAGTATCCTAAAAAGAATCTAAGGATTACAAATACCTACGTAAATTATTAGATTCTTGCTAGCTAGCAAGCTACTGATTCCCGTAATAAACAACTTTAGTAATCATAGTCCAGTGACCTTTTAAATAATCTATTCTTATCCACTTTGACGACAAAGCTTATATAACTTGACTTAAAGTGAATTTAAAACTAAACTGTGAGCTTGGAACCGCCCTAATTTGATCCCTATGAATTATTTAAAAGAAAACAGCCGGGCAGTTCCGAGTTGCAGCGTTCTACAAAGAAAATTACCGAGCTGGGTTATCGTGCTTCGATTTAGACGTAGACATAGGAAGAAAAGTGGATGGGACAATCCGAGGGTCCACCTGATTTTGGTCACAACCCCCTAAGAATATTAAAATAGTTGTAACAATGCTATTCATGTGGCATTAACTGGATTGTGGAGGTCAATAGGCAGCTGTTGCTCCATGTAAACTAGTATTATTTATTTATTGGTCTACCAACGATTGTTTACACCAGTTATGGGCATAAAAAACAAGCAAAAACAGATAAACAATAGTGTACAATCACTTATAGGTAAACTCAGCATGCAAAACGAAAGTTGTACGTACGATAGAGAAAAAAAAATTAAAAGAAAACTACCCTAATTTATATCAACCAAAAAAAAAAAAAAAAAAACTTTTACGCTAAAACAGCTGAACAGATTTGCATGAAATTTAAAAAAAAATTTGTTTGTCTATGCTTTTACGCTAAAACAGCTGAACAGATTTGCATGAAATTTAAAAAAATATTTGTTTGTCTATGCTTTTACGCTAAAACAGCTGAACAGATTTGCATGAAATTTGGCACATGGGTAGACCATGACCTGGATTAGAGACTACTTTTTATCCCGGTATGTCTAGGGGGTCGAGACTTGTACGGGTAAAACCACGGGGCGCAGCTAGTGTAAAGTATACTTGTATTCAGCTGCATCCGTTTAGACTGGAAGCCGACCCCAACATACTTGGGAAAAACTAAGCAGACGATGGAGATCTTCTTGATTCTGTTGAAAGATGTCTACTGCCGGACGACCGCTTCACAGGCCTTCCCAGACATCATCACACGGACTGGTCTTGTGTTTAGTCTTTAACTTGTAGCTGTATCAACATTGCCACATGCGAACTGCGCGTCATACTGACGTCACGCAAATCCTGCATCGCGCAAGCAGAGTTTACCGCGTGACTAGCATATATATACAACTTCCCGAGATCAATCATCGGGCAGTTGCCCAGCAGACGCGACACCTGTCTGGTCGGAGGATCCTCCCTTTTCTATGGAGGTATGAGTGAACTTTACACCCCGTTCCTCGTACTTCTATATTGATGACCCCGACGTGATGAAAAACATCAACAAATCAACAACAACCACCAACAACAACAATCAACTAACAATCAACCAACAGTCAACAACAACAACTCGGCCCACTATCGACCTCCGGTCTCCCGGAGGGGAGTAATGTATATGTGTATGTGTGTGTGGGAATGTATGTGTGGATGTGTGTCTGTATGTGTGGGGTGTGTATGTGTGTGTGTGTATCTACTTCTTCACATGTGAGCGTCATAGTGACGTCACGCAAATCCTGCATCGCGCAAGCAGAGTTTACCGCGCGACTAGCATACACATATATACAACTTCCCGAGATTAATCATCGGGCAGTTGCCCACCAGACGCGACACCCGTCTGGTCGGAGGATCCTCCCTTTTCTATGGATGTATGAGTGAACGTTACACCCTGTTCTTCATACATCTATAAGCTTGACCAGCACCCCAATTGCGTGGCACACTCTCAATCACAGTCCGAAGTATTTGAAGAGGTTCCTACTCCATCGCTTCATAAGTGTTAAAAATTCGTCTGCTCGACAGCGTAAATAACGCATTAAGATTTAATGTTGTTGAACTGTCAAAATTAAAGGCACGAAGTGTGTTGCGCATTTATGCCGCAGATCGTAAGTTCATCGTGTTGAATTTACCTTCTATATAGGGTCGCAGAGACATCGACCTGTTACCATGGATTCACCACATGATTCTGGAATCCCGTTGAAATTTGTCATCGTAAAAAAAAATTTTGTTCCATACATTTTGACCGCGTAATTATTGCATTTTTCTATGATTTTTATTTGATCATCGATGAAAAATTTCTACGCTTAGGTGTTTAGAATTGTGTGCTGAATTCTTTCATGGTTTGCGCGTCAATGTCTCTTCCACGCTGTATTGTCCACTTTGATTTGAAAGACGCTTTTCCTCGACATATCTTTCAACTTTCTATACTCTTTGGTTATGTCCAACGATGACAGTTTTGCATTGAAAGTTTTACTAAGTCAGACGTTCGTGGAGGTCTATTTAAAGTTAGCGTTGTCATTGGACACCGTTTATTGTGAAACGATTTGATTTATATAGGATGAAATTGATAAATTGCGCCAACTGGAAATAGGAGCTTCAGTAACTGTTACATAATAATTATAACTTGTCATTTCCCAAATCAAAATTCTTGAAAAATATCGTGTCATTATCGTCTTAGATAACGCAAACTAAGTTATTACCTTCAAGTAGACACGAATTATCGTCGTTCAATAAAAAATTAAAACATATAAAAAAATATTGTATACATTTTAGCACGCGCCCAAAGAGCAATCCATTCATCGCAGAGTCCGTCCGCAACATGAAGCGAGTTGGCAACGCGTTGAGCTAGCGATCATTTATTAAATTTTTATCGTTCCTACGAAAAAAAGGGCACAATGTGCATCCCTTTCCTTTCTCACGGCCGAATGACATGCTCTAAATTTTCTTTAAAACATGTTGGATTTCATTTTAATTTGGCGCACCTATTCAGTTTCATCCTATAAAGCTGTTGCCCGAGGTTTGACTTGCAGCCTTTATAGGGAATAATATCGCCATCCTGCCCTCAGCCTAATCTATTTGGGCTCGGCGCAGCATGTTATCTTCATGCATGCATCTCGTATCAGTCATCATCTCAATAGTCACCTCCTTTCTAACCATATCATCTTTCATACAGTCCATCCATCGTTTCTTTGTTCCCAAACTAATTCATGTGACTACTCGGTTATAGGTACGTTAATACAAACAACACTCTTGACCTTCCCTGGGAATCGAATCTAGAACACTTTCAACCAAAAAACCAACGTGGCAGTCCTACTTAATAAAACCACAAATAGACAGGGTCTTATGAAGCCGCCATGGGATCTGGAGGCAAAAGTCCTCGCCCACATATGGGAGTGGCGCGAGGCGAAACGCCAGGGCGTACCTCCGCTGCCGAGAGAAATCACGGTACAGCAAACAGAGCTCCGGCGGGATCTCATGACGGCATGGAGAGTGCGACTGTCGTAACCCAGTGCTGGGCACGCTACAAGTGCGGCGATCAGTCCCCTCTTTGAGCAGTGGCTAGAGCACGGCGTCCTCACCTTCCGCCTGACGCAGGTCCTCACCGGACACGGTTGCTTCGGGAGTTTCGCGAAGGAGGAGGTGAAACGCGTGTGGGAGCGGCAAAATTCGCGCCCTCACGCCCCTAGTCGCCGCAGGAGACACCCGGGGCGTCGGGAATCCCAAGCCGATTTCCGGCCACCGTAGGCGCGGGCTTGCGGATGGCGAGCAATGGGTAGCTCGCCGTTCAATAAAGACCAGGTCTGGGTCGACGGCGCGTTCCACGCGCTCCTCAAAGAGATGTCAGCACCAACGACGGGGTCCGCTAGGGCCGATGCCTGCCAGTGTTGCGGGAATGTCCGAAAGGGTTACCGTGGCCCCTGGCACAGGCAACCGAAGGAACACGGGTGGGTTTTAGTCAGTAAGTGTCTGACACGCCCTCCCGCTCCGCCAAGAGCGGGAAAAGTTATTTGATGATTTCCCAAACTAAAAAAAAACTAAAAATTTAATTACCAATAACACTCTCGACCTGGGAATCGAATCTAGAGCATTCAGTTGCACTTGCAACCAAAAAACAATGTGGCAGTCCTACTTACAAAACCACAAATAGACAGAGTCTTATGAAAGTAATGTTATAAGTTTTATTTATAGAAGTAGGTCAAAAACAAAACCGACATTTTATTAAACATAACATCCCAGCTAATTATTAGGTAATTAAAATAATTAATTCACAATAAAAATGCTTCTTAATACTTAACTCACATGGGTATTATTTCTGGCTTGTAATTAAAAAGTACAAGTCACTTTCAGTATAACGTGCGCCTAAGATATTGTATTATTTATGATTCTCTAGGGTTGGTTCTAAATCAGAACACACTAATGTTACCTAACAGTAGAACTCAATCTTAGCTAGATTGGTCTTCTCATAAGCATAAGCATAATCAGCCTATATCGTTCCCACTGCTGGGACACAGACTTCCTCTCTGTGAGAGGAGGGGCCGTAATCCACCACGCGGGCCCCGTGCGTGTTGGTAGATGTCACATGTCTTCGTATTTTTAGTTCTAGGACATGCCGGTTTCCTCACGATGTTTTCCATCACCGTTTTGAGAGCAGTGGTGATGAAATAATTTACACCGAGTAAAGCGCCTGTCTGGGTTCGAACCTACGACCTACGACTCGTAAGTTGCAGCCGTTATCACTGGACCACTAACTGCTCTCTATAATTATATGTGTGCCAATTGATCTCCTGGTGCGCCCTAATTGCAAGGCCGTAGGTAAAGGGTGGGGGGTTCAAACCTCCCCTGATGCCGTAAACATTCTTGAGAATGAGCATAGGACACGACTGACTGCAATGGCCTTGATGGACGATCTTGAAATCGTTATTTCGCGCATTATATCTGATGATGATCATTCAAGTCGGTTGCCATTTAATTTTGGTATCTAAGTTCAATTACGTTTATTTTAAATGAATGTTTTTTATCGTCTCTGGTCCAGAGCTCAACCCAAAAGAAAAGAATTCTTGGCTGCGGCTTTGCCTAATTTTGTTTGACACTCGTTATGACAACCCCTTATAACTCGTCAATTAAGCTTGCGTTAATGCGTTATTTTTGCCGTTGAGCAGATGAATTTCAAATTTGTGAAGCAATGGGTTGTCTTGTCCATCTATCTTACCTAGCCTTTTACCAATTATCTTGGGGTCAGCTTCCAGTCAAATCGGATGCAGCTGAATTCCAGCATTTTACATGGAGCGACTACCTATCTGACCTCCTCAACCAAGTTACTAGGTACGACGGGACGATATCCGTTGGTAAGACTGGTTTTTAGACTTTCGGGCTTCTGCCGGACGACCCGTAACGACTGTCAAAGATCCACGGATGCCAGCCGGGACCAACAGCTTAACGTGCTTTCCGAGATACGGAGGGTTCTTGGTGTGTAAAGATGCTCACCTATCCATGGACCAACCTCGCCAAGTTTAACCTGATCGATAGACCCATTCGGTCGTGGGGTGTCATGTATTGTCAAAAACTCGAAAATGACTCGACCTATTGTGATGAAACTTTGGTAAGTTGTTGTGCGTGCCGGAGAAGGTTTTAAAAGACATTGCAACGCATGCTGGGCATTAGCTAGTTAACTATAAGTACATCTTTCCTCACGATGTTATCCTTCTTGTTTTCATGCTAGAACCTAATTTTAAATACAGGTTTATTGGTAAAACACCATCAACCTCCTAAGTGGTCATTGTACTCAACATTATGAACAACTCTTACTATGGGACCGTATATGAAATCGCGAAAAAAAAATCAGCTGTTCCCTACATTTATGTTTGCAGAACTCATCAAAATGTAGGGACCAGCTGATTTGTTTTTCGAGATTTCATATTTGGTCCCATAGTAAAAGTTGTTCATAATGATGAGTACAATGACCCTTTAAGAGGTTGATGGTGATTTACCAATAACCCTGTACTTATATATCGTTTCTCTTATGAGAACATTCGACAGCCCTATGCAGGCATTACTCGTAGTTAACTTGACGCCATTTCTAGTAAGAATTTTAACATGCACGACTGCCATTCCTTATACATTATAACGGTTGGTCAGCGTCAAACTGATCAACTTTATCCATGCGACATCGTTGTCACGAAAATAAAAATCAGTCGTCTCTGTATGAGATGACTGAATGGAACGAGTTGGTATTGATGTTTTGTATGAGACAGTTCATAATTTTTTCGTGGTTAGGATGTTGGTCCCATTCAGAAAATTGCTCAGTTTGATGGCTTGTATCCACGGAGCAAATACAAAGAGGAAACGGCCTAAGCAACTGTGCACTGTGATTCTCAACTAGGTCCTGACGTCATCATGTAGGCGTGGCCTTAGTCAGTGTATTGTTGGCGTTCGTCCTGTACACAGCTCTGTAAACGTTCCGTTTTTACAGCATATTTGCGCTAGAAGAAAAAAAGAATGAAGTGTGGTGTTTTATCTTGTAAAAACTACTCGGATAGACGTTCTGATGCTATGGATGGCATCACATTTCATTTGTCAGTAATTTTATGCGTAATTTATTAAAATAGTTCTTCATTCTGCATGTAGTGACATCTAGTGTGAGATAGTTACATAACTACAAAGTAAAATCAACAGGACGAGCGAATAGTTTTGCTATTGACCAGTAGATGTAAAATAAAGAAGTGGGCGGGATCTGATCACCCTTCACCCCGTAAAGTGTCACCCGTTGTTTCATACAGAAACCTTATTACAACATCTCCTCTTTGTATTTGCTCCGTGCTTGTATCTCACCCTTAAATTATGACTACACTTTTCAGATACATGCTGAATAATTAAGGATTCCTTTCAACATCACCAATCTTATTTATTTATTTATTATTAAGGCACACCAACAACACAAACATTTACAAATAACAGAGAACAGAGATATGGACTAGTGTTTACGTCAATTACAGACGTGCACAGCATTCACGTTACAAAAAACAAAAATAATAAAAGAACAAAAGCTCTAGCTAAAATCTCGGAAGTAGAGAGAATACCCTCATCGACTTAAACATTGATTATATTATTTTGTTTTGTTGTCTTCAGTCTTCCCCTCGTTTATAATCTTAGATCTAACGCTTGGGATGGTCGTGGAAGATATCCAAATCATAAAGATTGCAAAAATTGTTGAACGTGGACGTTAGCCTAGCCAACGGAGCATTTATGCCTAAGTTGGTTTTATGACGAGGGACATTGAAAAAGGACGTGCATTTTCTTTGAGCATTAAGTTTAGGCACGTTTATTTTAATGCGCTTGAGAAGTCCGTCAGATTTAAAAGAACCGCCAACAATACTTCGTAAGCATAGTAAGTCTATCATCTTATCGGAATCGTGTCGTATATCTAAAATTAGCCCTTTTCCAACTATTCCTTTGCCTGGACAATCTGGGCGACGCGATTATGAATATTATATCGGTTCTGATATCGATTACTCGGGAAATACGGTATTATTAGTCAGGTCGGTAATTAATATTGCTTTTAACTTTGAATTTGTCATTTGCTGGTCGGTTATTATGGCTTAAAATAAGTCAGCAATTTTGTTGTTTCCTTGAAAACTGTTAAAGGTATTTACGGACAACTTAGCCCAATTTCGGAGACTTATAAATTACTTTATTTCGGAAGTTGGTGTCTTTGAATCTGTATTTTAGATTTTCGCCGTCGACTTTTGAAATAAAAGTTATTTTAAACTTTGTAGTATTTTTTTTTTTTTGCAAAACGGTTATTTTTTTGTTTTAAAGTTTTGACAAAATAAACACAAAACTGCGTTTCGGTGAATTTGGGCTAAGTTGTCATTTATTAGCAGTTTTTATTTTTCACGTTTTAGCTATGGTACCCCACACCAATAATTCGTATACCACTAATACTTGCTACAGTATCAGTGTCAAAAACTAGCTAAGCAAAGTTAATAACATTTATATGGGGCCACTGCGCAAGCTTTTCCTACCAAATGCAAAAAAAAAATAACTAAATCGGTCAACCATTGACGAAAATATCGATGAACATACATAAAACTTTTATAATATTATATATTTTTTTATAAATTTTTATAATATTTTTAAATTATTGTATTTTTTAAATTTATTCATCTTTATGTTTTTTATATTGTTTTTGTAATATTATGGATTTTTACTATCTGCAATAAATAAATAAATTAAATTTAAATTAATTATAAAAAAATACATACATCCGAAAATATAACCTCCTTCTTTTTTGAAGTCGGTTAATATATGGTGTTTCAGTTCACCTACATTTTGAAAACTTTGACACTGTTACTGTTTTGATGCGTTTATCTAATTGATTCATCATCTGTGTAGCCTTTTCCAACTATGTAGAGGTCGGTTTCCAGTCCAACCGGACCATCATCATCATCATCAGCCTATAATGTTCCCACTGCTAAGACACAGGCCTCCTCTCGTTGAGAGGGAATGGGCCAAAATCCACCACGCGGGCCCAATGCGGGTTGGAAGATGACACATGTCTTCGAATTTTTGGTTCAAGGACATGCCGGTTTCCTCACGATGTTTTCCTTCACCGTTATTGTGTAATATTGTTTAAATTACTGCACTTTACAGTTAATTTTATAATGTAAACGGTAAATAGATTACATTGCTTCGTATTTATCGTAAAATAGCGGAGTAAAGTATACGTTTATATCGAAATAACGAAAGGGTGACAACTATTAAATAAATAATAAAACATTTATTTCAGGCTACAATGGCCCATAGACATATACCTTACAAACTAACATATATAAAGTTCTTAAATAATACAAAACTTGTGTTAATAATAGCTTAAAACTATGGTAGTAGCACTTCACTAGCTTGTCCTTGAGCTATCCTGTGGTACTTGTCCGCGGAAGCGACGGAACACCACGTCCTGCGGCCAAAAGTCTTCTTCCATGACGACGGGCAGATAATAATTCGGTACGCGCACCACGAACGCCTTGAAGTTGACATTGCGGTGCGACTCCAGTAACTGCACCCTCGGCATGTACCTCGTCTTCTGGCGCACGTACTCTACGCTGTCTTCCGCCTTAGTAGAGTAGTGTAGGCGGGAGATGTACACCGGTGTGTTCGGCTTAGCGGCGCGCAAGCTGACTTCGGGCACCGTTGGAGCTTTGCCGCAGCGGTTCTTGTTCGCTCGCAATCGGCGCTTCCTCCTTTGCACCGTCACGAAACCCTCATCTTCGGGCCTATACTGCGCCTTTTCTGGCATAGGCTTCTTACTTGGAGCGCCCGGTGCACTTGCGGTAACGCTAGCGAAATCCTTTTGTAAGGGCTTCGCCTGGGCTGCAGACACTGGCAGCGGGACGGGGCGCGGGGCTCGAGCGGCGCTGCGTGGAGGAGCCGCGATGACGGGCGCGGGGCTGCGGAGCAGGCGGGCGGGGCGCTCTGCAAGCTCAGCAAACGACGGATGCCCCGGCAACGAAACTGCTGACACGCTGTTATGGAGTATTATCGGTTAGGAGACTAATATTAGTCTGAATGCGTCTGAATTAGTGTCTCGATTAGTGGCAATGGGCTCATCCCCTATAACAAGCGTATAAGTACCAACGAGCGAAATGTGATTGTATTTACTAAACAATTCTGCCTACTCCTTTGGGAAATATCGTGATGGTGCAAATTACAAAACCCTAGAAAACAATCGATAATTATATTAATTCAAAACTTCCCGAACGAAAAAGCCGGAATATCAAAACAACCTCTAAAAGGAAACCTACATTACAAAACGAGCTAAAGTACTACCGATAATAAAAATACACATAAAACTCAGGAATTTCTGCATCAGTTAAAATCGTTTTAAAATCATTGTAAACGTTTTAAAATAGTTCCTACTACCGTCATTTAGGGTCAAATGGACAGGCAGATAGACAGATCTATTAGTGATGCCATAAACTAAAATGTACAGATGCGACACTCCCGCTCCGGAATCATTAGTAAATTAAGCGATTTTTACGAATATAAACCTTATTCTCTTAACTGTAATATCATATTTGTATAAGCGAAAGTGAACAAGCGTAAAAATTATCTGCCGTCCCATACATTCGGCTCGAGTAGTTATTGAAGTTTTGTATGGGACTATTGTTATTTTTTTTTGCGATTATGAGGTTGATGAGATGGTACCTTGGAGAAAGTTGTTCAGTTTGAAGCGGTATCTACATGCGAACTACGCATCACACTGACGTCACACAAAATCCTGCATCGCGCAAGCAGAGTTTACCGCGCAACTAGCATATACAGGGTTATTTGTAATACATCGGCAATCCATTAAGGGGATGTAGGGGAGGTCATTTGCAACCAAATTACCCATTATGACCCCCCATGCATTTGTCAGTAATCGTGCAGCTCGACTCAGATCTTAAGGAGCTCAACTTGTCTATACGATCTTAACTATTCTATGATGTTCTTTGTTATTTTTAAAAACTAAGCTTCTACGCGAAAACTCGATAGCTGATAAGTAGTTGATTTACACAGACCTTTTGGATGAAAAGTGGTCGACGTGTTAATTTGGCGTATGCTTTCTTTTTGTTCTGAATTGAATTAGGTGTGAATTCGTTTAAGTTTCTAATTGAAATCTTATCGCTATTAATAGACAGTTATTTTTGGTTTTCATATTCTATTAATTCAGTCGTTACGGGTAGTCGGAAGCCCGAAAGTCTGACAAACAGTCTTACCAAGGGGTATCGTATTACCCAGTAACTGGGTTGTGGAGGTCAGATAGGCAGTCGCTCTATGTAAAATACTGGTATTCAGCTCCATCCGGTTAGACTGGTAGACGACCCCAATATAGTTGGGAAAACGCTACGCAGATTGAATATTAGTAAGTATAGAAATAATATTTTTTACACAGGGGTCAGGACATCGACGTCCAAACTGTAACCATGAATTCAGTACATGATTCTTAACACCCTTTTTTTTGGGTGGGAAATCATAAAAGAACTTCTCCCGCTCTGGGCGGAACGGGAGGGCGTGTCAGACTCTTACTGACAAAAAGCCACCCGTGTTCCTTCACTTGCCTTTTTATTTTTATTTTTTTGTTTCCGGGGTGGAAAATCCTCATGGATGTCCGCCGCCCTGGGGCGGGTGGCGGGGTCTGTCAGACTCTTACTGACTAAAAACCACCCCGGTGTTCCATCTCACACCTACGCCGGGGGTCGCGGGAACGTACGATCCTTCCGCAACCCCCGACTGGTGCCGGCCCGCCACTGCGGGCCTCTTCGGGTCTGGGGTGGGGGGAGTTAGGTGTTTGACTCCCCCCGCGACGTCTAATAGGGGCGCGCGTGGAACACTACGCGCCGCCACCTCGGGTCCTGGTGTGTGGGGGGCGACGGACGTCCCCGAGTCCGTCGCCCCTGGACCCATTTAGGGGGGCTGGAAGAGGGCGTTGTCCGCCCTCCGCCGACGCCTGGTGCGCCTTCTGCGGGCCGGGTGAGAGGACGAGATCTCCCTCTCCCTTTCCGCAGCCTCCTTCTGCGAGACGACTGTCTCACAGAAGGAAACCACCGCGTCCCAGGACTCGTCGCTGCCGACCATCGACTCGACTACGGCCGGCAGCGACAAGTCACTGCCTACTTCTGAGATGAGGGCACGGCGCGGCTCCTCCCAAGCGGCACACTCTGCCAGCGTATGCCGCGCCGTGTCCTCCCGGCAGTCGACGCAGTGGTGACACCGGGCGTCCAGCTCCCTGTTTATGCGACACAGGTACTTCCCGAAGCAACCATGCCCCGAGAGCACCTGCGTCACCCGAAACGACAGGGAGCCGTGCCTCCTCCCGAGCCAGCGCTCGAGCACCGGCCGGACCGCCTCGATGGTGACGAGGCCGGCGGTAGGGCGTGAAAGCCTGTCCCGCCATTCCGCCACCAGGACCTCGCGAAGCTGAGACCGACGCAGCTCTATGTGTCGCTGCATCGGTCCCTCGCCCCGCGCCCTCGCTTCCTCGCGCCACCGATACAATGACGCGAGTACTTTCGCCTCGAGGTCCCAGGGCGGGGATCCGGCCAGTACGCAAGCCGCCTCGTAGGAGATCGTGCGATACCCCCTGATGACTCTGACGGCCATCGCCCTCTGCGGCTTTCGCAAAACTGCGATGCTGCCGGCCGTCAGGTCAGAGGCCCACACCGGGGCCCCATACAGGGCCATGGATCGCACGACCCCCACGTAGAGCCGCCTACAGACGGCGCTCGGGCCCCCCAGATTGGGAAGCAGCGTCGCAAGCGTGCCAGCCGCGCCCAGCAACTTTGGCGCCAGCCGTCGGAAGTGGGGCTCAAAGTTCCACCGGCTGTCGAGCACCAATCCTAAATACTTCATGGTGGACTCGACAGCGATCCGAGCCCCCCCGACCACGATGTGTGAGCCGGGCGGCGGCGCCCGCCGGGGGCCATGAAACACCATGGCCTCCGACTTGCTGAGGGCCACCTCCAGGCCTAGGCAACGTATGCGGCCCACCACCTGTGACACCGCAGCCGTCGCCAGCAACGCTGCCTCCCTGTGCGAGCTCCCCCGGGCAGTGACCAGCGTGTTCCTTCACTTGCCTGTGCCAAGCGCCACGGTAACCCTTTCGAAATTTCCAGCAACCCTGGCAGGCATCGGCCCCAGCGGACTCCGTCATTGGTGCTGGCATCTCTTTGAGGCGCGCGTGGAACACAGCGCGCCGTCGACCAGGGCCTGGGTCCTTATCGCACGGTGAGCTACCCATTGCTCGCCGTCCGCAAGCCCGCGCCGACGGCGGCCGGGAATCGGCCTGGGATTCCCGACGTTCAGGGCGACTAGGAGCGTGAGAGCCTAACGTGAATTTTGCCTCTCCCTCACGCGTTCCGCCTCCTCCTTCGCGAGCATTACTACTTCGCAGAAGAAGAAGGTGACGGCTTCCCATGCCGTCTCGCTCCGTACCATCGCCTATCGCCTCCACGAGGACACGGCGGTGTTCCGCCCAATCCGGGCAGACCTCCACCTTATGCTCCACCGTGTCCTCCGAGCGATCCACACAACAATGGTGACACCAGGGCGTTTCCTCCCGCCTTATCCGGAGCATTCTGAATTCTAAAACTTCGCCGGTTATAAAAAATAAAGTACAATGACCGCGGCCGCAGATTTTTGCGTCGATGTCCCTGGCACCCTGTAAAAGAGTAGAATTACTTTGTGGAGTGAGACTTCCTCGGGATAAACATTACATCACGATTGTAATTTCCCGAAGGGATAAACAGAGGAATGAGGTCCACTCAATCTGTGTGGTTCTTTCCTCAAAAGACCATTGCAGACACCGATCTACATAGCCTTCACATGATCTGACCAAGATTTTGTCTGGACTTTAAAAGAGACTGTGACCTCTGAGTTTGTTTCGGCCTTTCTTCTCAGAGTAGTCAGATAGGAAACGCCGACCTCATCTAGTTAAAAAAAAAAAATATGATTGACGTGTAAAAGTGTTTGTTCAAACCTACTTACAGAAATAAAATCATTTATCATTTAGAGGTGTATAGTCTTTTTATCCCACGAAACGACATGCGCTTTTTTTGTGGTAACTATGTGTACAAACACGCTGTGAATGTGTGCGTCGATAGGAGTAGCGCACACATAACACACACGCACACACACAGTTCCGACTTCGCCATTGTCTCGGACGGTACAGAGAGCTCTCTCTTTCACACACATTCACATACATCATACACTTGGTAAACACAAGTAAAGCGCGCGTCGCTTCGTGATATAAAAACAAATGCGATTCGGACTCGCAGACGAAGGGTTCCGTACCACAAGGCAAAAAACACGTTTCTTGTATGGAGATAGACCCTTTCAATTTATTACTTAATTTTATTATTTGTTGCAATAGCGGCAATAGCTATAGAATGTGGAACACACGGCGGGGCGTACCTAAACAATAGGCACATTTCCGTGGCTGTACAAAGAATCAGTCTATCTTTACCTAACTCATTCACAAATTTCATAGTATCCTTGCACTTTTAAATTATTTAAAACAATAACAACAATTGTCTGGTTGTCACTGCACCTTTTATTTCAACCACTATTCATTAAAAAATATTTTTGCAAAAAAAAAAAATAAGCAGAATGAAAGCGAAATCGTTTTCTAAGAAATGATGACAAATATGGTCAACACGAAATTGTTGCAGAAATATTCCTTAGTTGAGTGACATAAAATTCATGTGTTTGTCTATTTTGCAAAATTGGTACCTGAGAACAATTTGTTTAGTTTTTTTAGTAACTCAAATAAATAGCATAAAATCACGCCAGATTTCTCTGAAAGTGTTGGTAGAGATGTATATTGATTTAATTTATATATTGCCCGTAGAGTTTCTTGCCAGCTCTTCTACATAGAAAACGACCCCAAATGAAACCATGCACCTTCTGACGTTTCATAAGTGCCCATGTAGATTGAATTTTGATAATTATGAAACCCACATCTTGACCTGTTATGTTTTGGTCCCATGTAATAGGGAAAGAGACTATGCTATCAACCTGGCTTAAATCCAGACTTATTTTAAAATAGAAAAATCCAATAAAACTTAGATCGACCACAGAACCCTGGACCCCCATGCTGGTAGCATTCGTACTTACGATCACTAAACCAACGAGGAAATGAGGACTGTCTCTCAGACCGAGGTCCGCACGGCAGACCTGTTACCTACAATAATATCTATAAAAGATTTAAGCTTATTTTGTATCATTTTTAACTTATTATTAACATGTAATATATATTTATTATCCAATATTGTGAAGGGTGAGTTGACCGGCATTGGCCAAATATATAAAAAAAAGACCAGAAATCGTTAATCAACTAAATTCATTTACAGGGAATATGAAAAACTGTCAAAAGAAATCATACCACGGCTCATCAATACAATAAATGAAATGTCAGCAGAGTTAGAAAAGAAAGAAAGAAAAGGACATATGTTATTAAAAGCAATAAACGAGAAGAAAACTGAGAATGAAATTGATAAAGTTTTGAAAAAATTTGTAGTACATTTAGCAGCTGAGTATCTTGAAAAGCATGGTCAAAACAGAAAAGCAGGTGTGCCAAATAACGCTCAAGAAACTCTTATGATAAACAGCGATCTGCAAAAACCTTTTAAATTTCCACCACACACAGATGAACTAGTTGCTGTATATAGTGCGACACTTCCATTTAAGTTTGCAAGTAATAAAACACAGCCTTCAGCAAAAAGTGCTGAAAAAACTCAACCAATAACTGAACTTTTTCCAACGAAGATATCCAAACAAGAATTAGTGAAAAAGGGCATAGATTCAATAAAGAGAATCTTGTCGGAAGATGATGAACTTTTATCTTTCCAACAAGGGCGATTATCTGCAATGATAAATGTCGATCTTCCATTTCCAGCACAAATTCAAAAAGTATTCATTATGGACCAACATTCAGCACTAAATGATAATGAAAAACCGAAAGAAGAAAGTATTTATCCAAAAGAAGCTGAATCCCTTACTGTAAGTCAACAATCCAAAGAAATGCAAAAAACAGCACCTAAATGGACTTCAGCAGCTTCAGAGAATCAACAAAAGGTATCAAAAATTCCACAAATATCGGAAAAAGACCAACAATCAGAAAAGCAGAAAACCCACCGTATCGAAAATAATATAATAACCGATTCTCTAAAAAACATTCTGGATCAACCAACTTCACCCGAAATGAAACTAACAGAGAAGGATGAGAATAAATGTGCAAAAATAGATATAGAAGTGGAGGAAGCTTCAAGACAACAAGTTCAAATTATTCCGATTGAAGAGACCTCAAAAGCAGAAACGCCAGAAAAAGTATCATTTAAAGTTATATCAGGCGTGGTTCATTTTAAAAAAATGCTGTCAATAGCATCTGAGAAAAAGGAGCTAGTAGATAATGAGAATAAATGTGCAAAAATAGATATAGAAGTGGAGGAAGCTTCAAGACAACACGTTCAAATTATTCCGCTTAATGATACCTCAAAAGAAGAAACGGCAGCAAAAGTATCGTCTAAAGTACAACCAGGCGTTATTCAATTTAAGAAAATGCTGTCTAAAGCATCTGAGAAAAGAGACCTCATAGTCTTGAAACTACCAGATGAATCAGAATACTATGATGAGTTCATTCCCCCAGTTGCCCACAAGAGTTTTACTATTAACGCCAATATATTAAAAATCGAAGAATTAGACGCTGAAATAGAAGAAGAAAATGGCGAAGCATTTGAAACAGGCGAATGGTTTGAAACGGCAACGGTTAATTCCAATAACGAAGTATTTTCAGGTATAGCAAAGATGTTTTCCAAAGAGGCTAGCATATCAAGTTTTGAATTGTACTCGAAATGTGAATTACCAACCAAACAGAAGAGCGAAAGTCATTTACACGTTTGCGATTTTATTCCAAGGGAAGACTATACTTCTGATGATGTTGTGAACGCCTTGAAACGAAATAATTCGAGCCCAGGACAGTCATTGTCATCAGGCTTTACAGATTTGGAAAAGGTCCTTGACCAGTTTGATTCTTCCGATGAATTTGATGATACAATGAAACAACAATATTCGGATACAAAAGAAGTGACAGATGAACAGATAACAGAGATAAAATGTAACAGAAAAGTTTACGGATATGTAATAGAATCTGATTCTTCGCAAGACTCGTTTTTAATCCATGAAAGAAATCCAATTGGCGCTCGCATACAAAAGCCTCCAAGCACGTTGGATCCGGATAAAATGATTGAAAACACTAGATCTTACTTTGGAGCTTTTCAATAGAATGCTAGATTCAATCACCAACGCATTGAAAAACTCTGGTCTAGAGTAAGTAATGAATGACGAAGATAATAATTAGCTAGATCAGTAATATAATTTGTGTGAAGTCAAACCGATTGGCATCTATACCCACTATATGAAATAAACTAACGCCTGATTTTATTTATCTAAATAAACTATGATATTACCATTTAGTTTTGTTGTCTATTTCTACACAGCAATGCCGTCATCATAATGACCATTTCAGCCGAAAGACGTCTGACTGCTGGATATATGCCTTCCCCAAGCGTCGCCACATCGACCGGTACTGTGCTTCTAGACAATGTACAATCTGGATTTTGATATGAATAGGGTACCTGCATGTATTTATTTTATATTTTTAATTCATTGTTTACACCGTTATAACTGAATAAAAATTATAAATACTGTTTTAAAAGTTTAAAAAAATATTTAAAATAGAGAGTAATTTAAAGCTGTTTAAACGCCGCCATTTCCACGCGCTTTATTGATGACGTTAAATACTATGCCCAGTGACAGTCCAGGGTGTTCTCGTTCTTCACTTATTTCACCATTACAAGCTCAAAAGCCAGTTTGTATTGCGTTGTGCCTGAATACAGAAACACTATCAGAAGTGCACCTGATTTAAAGTGTTTTTCCAGTCCCGATAGGTTCAAAAATACGTAAGGAATGGTGTAAGGTTATCAAAGAGATGAAGTATCTGCAGCAACTTGTTTATAGTGTCGTGAAGATCACTTTAATGTAAGTATGACGTATTTCGATACCTAATATTAAGATTTCAGCTAATCAGAAGTAAGTTTGTATTGAAAATCAATCACATAAGCCTTATATAACTGTATCTAAATCCAGTTTACAAAGTTTTGTGATTTCGTCTATTGCCCCTATCCCTTGATTTATTAAATTTGTTATACGTACTTAAATGTTTTGTACCTATATATATACAATACATCTTCAATTACAGATAGATGAGGATACAGAAAATCATGTTCAATACAACTTAATGAAACAAAAGGTGTAAATTGGATTGGATGGGATTTGAAAGAAAATAAGACGATATCATGAATGGATCTATTCTCGGCAGATTATCCGATTGTGCTTTTACAAAACCACCTTCGTCATTGTCTTAAATGATTTCTAATCTCACTAGTAGGCTGAAACTACACTTAAACATTGTTTTTAACCGATGGTGTTGCGTTTTATAAATTTGAAATTCCCTCGCTGAATTTGCACTTTTATTAATTAATTTGAAGTAATAAAAAAGCTATTAATTACCAAAAAAATTATTTAGTTCAAACGTCCGTCCAATAAAGATTCGGAATAAAAATATTTGAACCAAATTGAAATAACATGCTTATTCCCTATTGTTTTTTTTTTGAGTTCTGGAAATCATCAAATAACTTCTCCCGCTCTGGGCGGAGCGGGAGGGCGTGTCAGACTCTTACTGACTAAAACCCACCCGTGTTCCTTCAGTTGCCTGTGCCAGGGGCCACGGTAACCCTTTCAGACTTTCCCGCAACCCTGGTAGGCATCGACCCTAGCGGACCCCGTCATTGGTGCTGACATCTCTTTGAGGCTATTGTGAGTGTCTGCCTCGTTGGTCTAGAGTCGCCAGCGCTACGCTCAGCATGAGGTCCTGGGTTCGACGCCCAAATCGTAGTTGTGTATATTTCATCAGGGATTTCTCATTAGGAGCCTGGGGACTGGATTTGGCCGGTGGAAGGCAAAAGGCTCTCGCGTTAACATATGCGATATAAATAAAATATGGCTACATATAAACTGCCAAGGATTAATAATGAATATGGTAAGAGAGCCTGGACGTACGCCTTTCCTGACATTCTAAATAAACTACCCAAGAAAATTGCCAAAAAATAGAAGACAAAAAACCTCAACAAATGAAAAATATTTTAAAAGCCTACTTTACTGTGGGGAAGTATGGAATGGAGGATGTCAGCGTGTAGGTTCTCATAAACTCATGTGAGCAATTACTATAAAATAAGCTAAATAGCGCACATAATCTTATTATAACAAGATTAAGCGCTATTTTTGCTGTGTAATTTATCATGAATTTTTTTATTTTTTTTATGGGTATACTATTCCTAGCCCTTCCCGGAAAACGGGCTTGTTATGTTGAATGAGACCAGATTTGTCTCTGAGATGGCAACGTATCTGCCTTATGCCTGTGGTTTAACTGATGTTCATGTGTGGTGGTGACCACGATTACGTGGGCCGTCACCTTATTTGCCTTCCAGTCCGTAAGTAACACAAGAAAGCCAGCAATTGTATTCCATTCAGAGGTAACGAAAATATGAAAGTACATAGCTTCTGTCCACGACGTCATTCGCGTGAATTCTCTTGTTTTAAAATAGTGTATTTTATATTTATTATTTTTTTGGAGTCTCCTAATACAGGCATTTTTTGCTTACAAGGAGGCTCTAATCGCTAATGTGTTTTTTTAATAAGGTTACGAAATAAACAACTTTTATTTTTTTATTTATATTTTATAATACTGCAATACGGTAGCTTCCCATTAGTGAAGTAATTTTCAGAATCGGATCAGGAATCACAAAATAATAATAATACATCATTTTATTTCAGACCACTTAGTCCATGTTGGTTAGTATACAAACAACTTATAAACTAATGTTAGTACTTAAATCTACCGGAATATAATTACAAAATTAGGTCACACACTACATGTACGCAGTGGCATGTAGGCGTATCCAATGTCCCAGTATGGGGCTGTCCCACCTGTCCGTTATAAGCTTCAGAGTGCTGTTCGGGCTGACGCGAATCCGATGCATGATGGATGCGCAGCGCTTACGCATGAGTGCAGGATCCCATTCCCGCCTCTGCAAACATGCCCGAAGCACTGCAGTACCGCGGCAACCCCATCAGCGCCCTGAATGCATTATTATATTAGTATCTGTTACTGGCACTCTGTCCAATACCACTGCTGGACAAATGCCTCTCCTTGACTGCCAGTGCTTGCAATCCAGTGCTGAGGTGTTTTTTTTTTGTGTATGGCATCTCGTAGTTGGCCTTGAGAGGCCGTCACTACTTAACCAGTCTTTCCTATGGTGCCTTTGAGCTAACTCAAAGCCTCCAGCCAGGGGCTTAATTAAAAACTAAGCGACCATCACCTAAGGGCACCCCCGTGGGGTACGAACCTCAGCTTAGGGCGTCGCTGGGGGAGGACAGCAAGTTTGGGACAGGCTGGATCAAATTAGATTAAGCTACAGGCTTAGCTACGCCACCAGCTAGCGCGGATCCGATCAAGGGAGCTGATGTGGACCACTGGCCGTTTGTTTTATATCTGGGGGCACGGCGGTTCCCCGTCCAAGACACCACAAACAAAAACCCAGGGGCACTATCTAAATTTTCTCGATGCTTCTCGTCGTATTTTCAAACCCTCATAGATTCGGCTTGGATATCGCTATAGAGGTCAAATTCTCAGGATAAGATGTAATTAGCAGATTTATAAAACACACTAAGGGTTTATTTATCTAGCTTATAGACTTTGAATTTTATTAACATCTAAAATACGTCGATTTCGTCACACACTCGCTCATCAAAACCAACAATTAAGATATCTGTAACCGAGTGGGCCCAAGTGGCTGTGGAGCAGGACCAGCACTAAGCCAAGCATTTTTATCTACGATTGAATCCCCCAACTTGTAATACACTTGCGTTTAATGCATGTTTTCTGATTCAGTTGATTTCATTCTCAGCATCGAGTGGTATTTTAGTATAACAATTTACACAGTACCCCATAAAAGAAGTATATACTTTAGACAATCAGAAGCGGTTCATCCTCCAACCCCCTTAAAGGGAGCACAGGCACTCGTATGGGCGGGCTTATGGTAAGAAATTAGGCCACTGGTCTTTAATGTTGTGTAATGCAAAAGTTCAATGGAACGGCCAACACATACATTTTGACCAAGATGTGACATTTGCAGAGTTAGCTCTTCTGGCGTTAGAGGCTTGGCTCTACATTAGATCTGATAACTTTTTAACAATGAAAGCGTTATATAAGTCTTGGCAACCTACTTTCTAAGAAATGTTTTTGGTTTTTCGAGTTTTTTTATGTATTTTCTGGTGTAAAATGAAGTATACAAGGTGTAACAGAAAAAACGCAAGCCCTGAAAGTAGTTTGCTCATAATTGACTACTGAATCCATTTCAGTAACTATTTATATAGTTTTTTTTTTATTTATATAGTTTTTTTTAATTACCTATGTATTTTGCAATACTGTCCGCCGATTGAGCCAAAGAAAATTAAATCTTATTGCAACACCGTGTCCAGTCGTCGCCGCAAGTTCCTGCACGTATTGATTTTTGAGATGTGTTGAGTTGACATTTAGTGCGTTCCTCGCACCGACTCGAACGCCCATCACCCGCTCTGGGGTAGCGATGCATCGAACTCCAGAGGAGAGGTATTATCCACTTATTTATTCTCTACTAACCTTAACATTATTAACCGAGGCTCTGAACCCACTTGGGTCACAGCCCGAGGACAAACTATCATAGATTTAACTCTTGCTACAGAAAACGCGACCAACCTTATCACAAACTGGCACGTATCGGGTGAACCTTCTTGCTCAGACCACAGAAGGATCCGTTTCACACTAACTACCAACACTAAAAAACCCATGCCGAGACGAAACCCGCGGCACACCGATGTACCCGGCTACAAGCGCCTCCTGGCAGCCTTACTAACCAGGCACCTATCACAGACAACCATAAAAGACACCACACAACTAGAATACACTATAACAAAGCTAACAGAATACCTAACTCAGGCATACCATGCATGCTGCAAGCTAAGGGCGCCTCGAACTAACTGTGAGAGATGCCCCTGGTGGAACGCCGAACTAGGTAAACTCAGGAATACACTAAGAAAGCAATTTAACAGAGCTAAGAACACCAGACTACCGGAGGATTGGGAGCTATACAAAGAGACCCAATACACTTACAAAAAGCAAATCAGAACCGCCAGGAGAACAGCTTGGCGAAAGTTCTGTGAATCCATCGAAAACAACAATGAAGCCGCAAGAGTAAGGAAGATACTGGCAACTGACCAGGATCGAACCCTCGGCGCGCTGAAAAGACCCGACAACTCGTACACACTGACGGACCAGGAAACCAGCAAGGTCCTCCTTGAGACCCACTTCCCAGACTGTAAACTCTTAGACGACAGGACCTGGGAGGCTGAGCTAGACTGGATCCCAACGGAACGCGACTGGTCCAGAGCCCACAGTCTAGTAACAGAAGACCGCATAAAGTGGGCTATCAACACCTTCCAACCATACAAGTCCGCAGGTCTTGATGGCATTTTCCCGGCCCTGCTGCAATGGGGGGTTGACTATATTACACCATGCCTGACGGCTATTTATCGGGCATCCATAGCACTCAGATATATACCCCTAGCCTGGCGCGAAGTGAAAGTCATCTTTATACCTAAACCTGGCAAAGCTGACTACACACAACCCAAGGCGTACAGACCCATAAGCCTTACATCCTTTCTACTAAAGACCCTAGAGAGACTCTGCGATCGGCATATCCCAGACGGACCTCTTCGGGCAAGACCACTCCACAAACAACAACATGCGTACTCCACAGGCAAATCAACGGAATCCGCGCTGCACAGTGTGGTATCCAAAATTGAATGCGCGGTGGACTACAAATGCTCAGCACTGGCCGCCTTCATTGACATCGAAGGCGCCTTTGACAAAACCACTTTCAAAAGCATCAGCACGGCCCTGGACAGGCACAATATAGACCCGTCCTTGAGTGGCTGGATCACTAATATGCTCAGACAGAGAGCCGTACAAGTAACCGTAAATGACACCACAAGGGCCATTGTAGCGAAGGGCTGCCCGCAAGGGGGCGTCCTATCACCGCTCCTATGGAACCTGGTCGCAGACAACTTAATAAAAGAACTCAACGACAAAGGTTACTTCACCGTAGGCTACGCCGACGACCTAACCATAATAATAAATGGCGCCCATGAAAACACCTTGTGCAATCTAATGCGCCAGGCCCTGAAGATAGTGGAGAATTGGTGCGGCAAACACCAACTCTCAGTGAACCCTACAAAAACCGAGTTGATTCTCTTCACAAAAAAGAGGAAATTAACGACACTACAACTACCACGTTTCTTTGGTACCACCCTAAGCCTATCAACTGAAACCAAATACCTGGGCATCTTTTTGGATAAACAGCTGAATTGGGCAAAACACACCAACTACATCACCACGAAGGCCAGTATATCCTTGTGGCAGTGCAAGCGATTGCTTGGCAAGAATTGGGGGATTAGCCCACGGGTTACCCACTGGCTATACACCACAGTCATCCGACCAATCATTACATATGGCTCAGTAGTCTGGTGGCCCAGAACAGAACTGAGCACAGCCCAAAGAGACCTCGAAAAGCTGCAGCGGCTCGCGTGTGCGGCGATCACCAGCTGCATGAGAACTGCACCCACCGCTGCCCTACAGGCTATGCTTGGGCTACCGCCCCTACACCTCACTGTGAGGGAGGAGGCGACCCTGGCTACCTTTAGGCTACATATAGCAGGAACCCTGAGCAACGACTCCAGGGTCAAGCACAAACGTTTAAGGGAAGAGGCGATCAGGCGTCAGCCGATGATGGCATCACCCTGCGACAAGGCCCTGAAACAATACTGCTTTCAAAAGCACTACAGCATAGTGCTTGAAGAGGAGCAGTACGACCATTCAGGCCTAAAGGAACTGAGAATTTACACCGATGGATCAAAAACCGACTGCGGAACTGGAGTCGGAGTGTTCTCACACGACCTCAACATAAACATATCCAGACCCCTGGGAATGCTCAACACGGTCTATCAGGCAGAGTGTGTGGGCATAATACAGGCGGCTTATGCCATAGCAGCCAGAAGAGTTGCGGACACCCGAATCCGCATACTCTCTGACAGCGCCTCAGTCCTCCAATCCCTAGGGAAAAAATGCATTACTTCGAATCTAATACTAGAATGTCACAATGCGCTTGAACGGGTAACCGTATCAAACCGCAATACAGTGACGCTACAATGGATAAAAGGACACAGTGGATCGCTAGGTAACGACGCAGCCGATGAGCTGGCCAGGAGGGCATCCAGCACGTCGGTCTGTGGACCGGAACCTATCGTGCCCATCCCCTTCAACCAACTACGCAGGTGGCTACAGGAGTACACCCACACACAAGCAGAGAGCTGGTGGACGTCGTCACCGGGCTGCAGGCAATCCAAGGAAGCCATGCCATCACTAGACGGCAAGCTAACCAGGCGGTTGCTACGCCTGGACAGGAAGGGCATGCGCCTGGTGACGGGGACCATCACGGGACACTGCTCGCTAAACAAACACTTTCACACAATAGGCATAACGGACAGTCCTCTATGCAGGGCTTGCATGGAGGCTGACGAAACTGTCGCGCATGTGCTCTTCGAGTGCACAGGCGTCGCCCAGATTAGGTCAAAAACCCTCGGGACACCCAGATCAACTCAAACTCAAAACTCAAAGCATTTATTTCAAATAAACCAATTACAGGCACTTTTGAATTGTCAAGGGGTCGGTCAGTCAGAAAGATGAAGCTAGTTGCCCATTCCAAAGCGTAGTAGGTACCTATGGAGAAGAACGGGCAAGAAACTCCATGGACACTCTTTTAAATCAAAATATTGTTACAATAGAGTGGTTACATCATTCATGTTGTAATTATACATGTGAGAACGATGTAGAAAGACGTGCACGTTAAAAGCGTCCGTAATAAAAAGATAAAAACAATTATGGAATTAAAATAAGCCGTGGCAGCTAAGAAATGACCAGTGCCTACTGACGGCGCCCGTTCACGAACATGACGTATGGATCAGCACCATTCAGCTCAACCATTTTGAAGGGAACTCAATGATCCAATACACACGCCACCACCAGCGACACATTTGAGTGAGCATGACATACTCTCAGCCGCCAGGGCACATTCAAGTCAATGAAAGACGAACCCAGTAAGCTTTATAGTGGGTACATAGTGCTCACACATGTGCTATGCAATTATACAATACTATGAGATTGAATTTATACAATGCAAAGATAGGTTGTACAATCTTCATCAGCTCCAACACTATTTTCGAATGCTAATTAATTAGTTTACGCGCCCTTGTGGAGCAGGACCAGCCCTGAGCCAAGCATTTTTGTCAGCGATATAATCCCCCAACTTATAATATGCTTGGCTGTATAGTGTGCGTTTTATACAGGATTTAAATTTCGTTTCATTCAGTTGGAGCACGGAGCAGAAACAAAGAGGAGGTGTTGTAAAGTCATTCTCCATACAAAAGTAGTGTCGCAGCCTCGCGGGGTGCGGGGGGAGCCCAAACAGCAGAAAGCCATCTAGTGGCTAGTAGCAAAATCAACTCATAGGCAAATTAGACAGATGTCTTAAGATGTCGTAAGAGTTCTGCTATGTTTCATTAAGTGTCACTTTTATTGTAAGGAGCCGGATTCAGGTTTAATAGTTTTATAGTATACCGATATAGTTTTATTTCTATTATGTCCGACCGAAATAAATTTTTTGACTGAAACCGAAACCGAATTTCGGCAGCGGTTTCAGATTCGGCCGAAACCGAAACTTCCAGAAATTAACAAGTGTGAGGGAAAAATAAAGAAAACGTTTTTATAATCATAGTTTTATTATTTTTATCTTTAAATCTTCTCTTCTAAATTTTTCTTCTGAACTTAGTTACCGAAACTAAACCGAATTCCGTTTTTTGCCGAAACTTGACATCTATTTGACTTCACTTTTCATATAGCATATATATTATGTAGGTATGTGCTTATCAAAAAAGTCTGAGTACGGACCTGCAATTTGTCAGTACTTCCGCTACTTGCCGATAGGGGGCGGCAATTACCGAACATTCGAGAAGAAATAAATTACAAATTTAATTTTAATTTTACTTACGAGTGGAAAGATATCTTTATTCCGTTTGAATTTGATTGATCCGTTTATCTTCTGCAAGATAAAACAGCATTTCATGTTAATGCAATGAGTATGGGTCGGGAATACTTTTTAATCGTTTAAAAGACTAAACAAATACATGACAACCTATCCGCTTCACAACGACAGTTGTACTGACGAAAGCGCCGCCTGGTCGCAAGTAGTGCAACTACCGTGTGACGTAACGACTACATTGGTGGCTGATGGACTACTTTGATTGCAACACCTCCTCTTTGTTTCTGCTCCGTGAGTTGGAGTATGTGGGGAGGTATTTTATTGTAACATTTTAAACAGTACCCCATGAAGGATGAGTCTACTTTAGCCAGTCTGAAACCTGGTTGAACTAATTGGTCCCTATTTCTAGTCCTATAATTGTGTCTTTCACCTCTTTTACTGAAAAGATTTAGATTTTTCCTTACGTACATGATGTTTTCATAAATATATTGACAAGGTACCGTCATGATGTTAATGTCTTTAAACAGTTCCCTTAGAGAATCGCGCCTGCGGAGGCTGTATATTGCTCTGATAGCTCTTTTCTGCAGAATAAAAATAGACTCAATATCGGCAGCCCGTCCCCATAATAAAATACCGTAAGACATGATACTATGAAAATAGCTGAAATAGACTAGCCTCGCGGTATCTACATTAGTAAATTGACGGATTTTTCTTACAGCATATGCTGCTGAACTTAGCCGTCCTGCAAGAGATGTTAAATGAGGACCCCATTGCAGCCTTGAGTCTAGCGTTATTCCCAGGAAAACAGTTTCATCGACAAATTCTAGTTTCTCGTTATTCAATACTATGTCACAATCACTACTTTTAACATTCGGTAAAGCAAATCTTATGCATTTAGTTTTTTTCCCATTTAATACTAAATTATTAGCAGTGAACCAATTATGTACCTGCAGTAGGGCATTATTTACGTCATCAAGATTTGATGCACGTCTATTTATCTTAAAGATTAAAGAAGTATCGTCAGCAAATAATACCATTTGTGGTTGGTTTTTAAATAAATGGGGTAGATCATTAATATATACTAAAAAGAGGAAGGGACCTAATATCGATCCTTGTGGAACACCCATTTGTACTTTTAAATGAAGTGAATTGATACCATTTATTTGCACTTTTTGTTGTCTATCATTTAAATAAGAATGTACTAAACTAAGCGCGAGTTTACCTAGTCCGTAATGCTCAAGTTTTAAGAGCAAGGTTTCGTGATCAACGCAGTCAAATGCCTTGGAGAGGTCACAAAAGATCCCTATGGCATCTTGGGCCTCCTCCCACGCTGTAAATATGTGTTTTAATAAAGTGACACCGGCGTCAGTCGTACAACGTCCTTTGGTGAAACCATATTGCTGATCGTGTAAGATTTTGTTGGTGTTAAAATGATTAAGCATTTGATTGAGCATTACCTTTTCGAACACCTTGCTGAATACTGGCAACACAGATACTGGTCTATAATTGTTGGTGTCTTTGCTGTCCCCAGATTTAAAAAGTGGTATAACCTTCCTGTATTTCATTAAATCCGGGAAGACTCCTTGATCCACACACAAATTAAATATTAAAGCTAAGTATGGTGCTATAGTCTCGATTATTGCTGTACAAACTTTGATAGACATTCCCCATAGATCTTCGGTCAATTTGATTTTTATTTGCCGAAAAGCTTTTATAAGTAACTATCATAGGGTTTATATGTTTAAATTGAAATTCAACCGGGCAGCCTAAAACGTTCGCTCTTAATAAATCAATCGAGACATCAGGTGAGGAATTTAAAGCTTCCGTCGTTTTAACTGGTATATTAGTAAAGAAATTTACAAATTCTTGAGCGACTTCTAAGTTAGAGCTTATGGCACCACGTGAAGTCTCCAATGTATAATCTGTGCTACGTATTTTTTTCCTACTAGTTTCGTACACAGGATCTTACACAGATGTTCTTAATAGACCAGGAGACCTAATCAGCTTCTGGAGGGAGGTGGGCTGGTTGGAATAACCACCGACGGCCGACATGGCTCACGCACAATGGTCCACTGTAGGACTAAGTGCGGAAACCAAACCCATAACATAGAACATAGAACATAGATAGTGCGTTCCTACGCCGTTTTTCTTAATTGTTAAGTAGCTATGGCTACTTTTTCCAATCAGGAATATGCGGATATCGTATTTATGTATGGCAGAGCAGATGGCAATGGATGCTTGGCGCGACGGATGTATCAAGAACGCTGTCCGAATCGCAGGGTACCGAATGTGCGAGTGTTTTACAACACTTTTCGTCGACTTGCCGAAGTTGGGTTTCACCGCGTGGAACCTAGAGTCAACCCAGGCAGACATGAAACTGACGTCGAAGAAAACATTTTGGCAGCATTTCAAGCAGATCCTACTACCAGTACCAGAGCCGTAGCTCAAAATCTAAACATTTCACAATGGAAGGTGTGGCATACAATGCACCAAAATGACCAATATCCGTTCCATGGTAGGGGTGTGCAAGGTCTGGAAGAGCAAGATCCCCAAAGAAGAATACAGTTCTGCCGTTTCCTCCTCAACAGAGACATCGAAGATGCGTGGTTCCTGAAATCAATCTTGTGGACGGATGAAAGCAAATTTTCTAGGGAGGGCATTACAAACTTTCATAACCTCCATGAATGGGCCGACAGAGACAATAATCCACATTTTAAGAAGAGAGTGTCGTTTCAGGGAAAATTCTCTGTCAATGTATGGGCTGGAGTAATTGGCAGGACATTGATTGGGCCCCACTTCTTACCGGATAATTTAAATGGTGAAAATTATTTGCACTTTCTACAATTCGATTTACCAGTTCTGATAGAGGAAACCGGTGTCCCGATATTCGAAAGAGACCGAACAGTCGTATTTCAGCAAGACGGCTGTCCAGCGCATTGGACGTTAAATGTAAGGGAACACTTAAATAATTGCTTCCCTGACAGCTGGATCGGCAGAGATGGACACATCCCTTGGCCCGCTTGCTCACCAGATCTGACCCCGCTGGACTTTTTCGTGTGGGGCCGGGCCAAGGAACTGGTGTATACGAATGTTGAAATAAACACGAGAGAAGAATTGATGGAGAGAATTAATTCAGCGTTTGAAACGATGAAACTGGAGATGATGTTGAAAATAACAACAACAGAAGTGAGAAGACGTAGCCGTGCTTGTAATAGGAATCATGGCAGACATTTTGAACATGAACAATAAATAATTTAGATTCAAATGTTGTTTTAATTACTCCGCCTATAATTTACTCCCTCAAATTGGTTTGTAGATCCTAATTTCAATCATTTGTAAAATATCCTCGTAAATGATACCTCAAAGGAAAGAGCGATTATCACGCATGTTTTCAAAAATATTTGAACAAAAAAAGCACCCTTCGTTTTTTTTTAAATAAGGTTTTCAAAAATGATTTATGGTATTTTTTAATTTATATGAACTTTAAATGTCTGTAAAAAAAATGTCTAACGAGACAGAGGCCTAAAACATGTTTTGCTAGATTGCTTACACATTACTTTAATTAAATAAAATAAAAATGAATTCATTTATCATTCAATTTAGCTATAAATAATCAGTTTAGTTAAAATTTTGGCAATTTTCGAAAAAAATCTTAAAAATTAGGTTAAAAAAAATGGTAAGACTTCGTCTAAGACAACCATGGCTTAAATTGTTCTAAACTGTCTGTACTATCTTCGCCTTAAAGCTTTGCACCCATCTTCCAATCACCTTGTATAATGCTTTAACTCGATACTCTAATTGGGGTGTATGAGATCTTGCGTTAATTATGTTACACGTTGTATATAAATAAGTAAAAACACGTGTCAAACTGAGAACCTCTTCCATTCTTGAAGGTAATAATCGAAGAAGCAATAATCTTACATCTGAAAATCATTGCGGCAATATATTAGTTCGTCCGGGCAAGTTGCTCGCTGCCCAGGGTTTCCCGATGGCTCGGATAACAAAAGATGATGATGATTGATCTATGTCAGTTGACAGGGATATCGCGTCGCTAATGGCTTCGGCGTAGGGAGGGGACCAAGTATCGATAAGTTTCATTTTGGGAGAAAGAAAGTAAAATTATTTTGGGTGTGACTTGGTTGATTGCAAGTTGATTGATCTCATTAGTTGCAAGTCGCAACTACATTAACTGCTGAGTATAGGTTTTGGGTTCGATCCACGGACAGTGTTAATTAGATTCATCTATGAGGATACTCTCAGTCTGGATTTGGACCAGACCATATCCTGGATTAACATAGTATACAGTTCAGCTTGCTGACTATGGTTTGTTATTGTTATTAGTAATTAAAGAAAGAAAGAGAGAAAATGCGTTTATTTGCGGTAAACATGACGCAAAAAATAACAACTAACGTAATTAACTGTTTCTTTATTTTACTTCGAAGGTCCTAGTTTATCATTTGTGACTTCAAGTTACAGCTACATATATGAACATAATGCAGCATTGCATATGTAAGCGGGCACGCCCTTTATGCCAGGAGGCTTTTTATTATGTATTAAGTTCTGTTTACGTTTTTTTTATTTTTGCTCGAGTATAGTTTTCAATATTGGCGTGTGCTAGCTGAATGGCAAATAATCTTATGTAATGTGATGTTAAATAGTTACTACTGTATAAAATCCAGTTCTTCTAACTGAACAGACAGCAGCTCTGCTGGGGAGTTTGTTGCGCCACTTTTTCTTCCCAGCTAAAGTAACTACTACGAAGTGGTGAAGGGCGGGCGTTTTGAGGGGTGTCTTGAGTAATTTTGACGTTCAAAAAGTGCTGTATCTCAGCCTAGTTTGAATAAATGAATTTTGATTTTGTTATTTTAGATTTTTTTGATATACCTATTTATCGGCTTCGTCATCATCCTCATTTCGTCATCATCAATGGCAGCTTTGTTCCATCCACTTTTGTGCGTTGCTTCCCTGGTCTGTGCAAATCTCATCCAGGTCTTTTTCATCGGGTTCATAAATTCACGACCTATTCTATAAGGCTGCTATAAGTGAAATCGTTGGCAACAGCTAGTTCGTGTTTATTAAATCACTGGAATTTGAAGATCGTCAATCGACTCTAGATAAGGTAGAAGGTAACGTGGGCATTATGCATTTGGCAAGCACGTTAGATATCTATATCATAATGAGCCTATAATTTTCCCACTGCTTCTAGGACATGCCGGTTTCCTCACGATGTTTTACTTTACAGTTTTGAGACCAATGGTGATGAATTTTAATTTACACAAAGTAAAGCGCCTGTGTGGGTTCGAACCTACGACCTGCAACTCGGTAAGTCACGGCCGTTACCAATGAGCTACCAGTGCTCTGCTAGATATTTATATATATACTAATACTTAAAATAAAGCTAAAGAATTTCTGTGATTGTTTGAACACGCTAAACTCTGGAACAGCTAGTTACATTTGAAAAATTCGTTAAATTCATTATTCGTTCGTTCGTTTCGTTTCATTTAAATTTAATTATATTATTTTTATTTAAGTGCAACGTTCGTAAGTATGCTGTACTGGTACAGCGTCCTAACTATTGTTTGCTTCACCGGACGACGTCACTACGTCAGCGCTGGCTGTCGCTGAAAACAGCGCTGGGGCTCTGTCTTGCATAGGGTCGCAGCATAATGCTGAGCGATATAAGTTTTGCGTGGATGTGACGCATGTTTCCCCCAACCTTTTCTTATATTTTTGTTTGTGTTATTTTTTGCGTCATGTTTACCGCAAATAAACGCATTTTCTTTCTTTCTTTCTTTTGCATTTAATATTCCAATTTTTAAGAAAGGTATTGAACATCATTCTACGACTTTTAGAAGCCGAGCAAAAGTAAAAAATGTCATAAAGAACGCTAAGCGAAAACGAAGTAAACGCGGGCGGGCGATGCGATGCGACGTGGTGGGTCGGGAGAACAAGAAATTTGACGCAGACGAAGTTGCGAGTTGAAGCTAGTCTAAAATGCAACATTTATAAACAGGTCATATATAAACGGTCTTCAAAGATCCCAACGGTTAAACGTGCTTTCCGAGACACGGAGGTATCCATCACACCGCCATCTTTTAAACTCCGGGCTATTAATAAGAAATTCCCAATGGAAAAACCTTATAACACTTTACCTGACCTAGGAATCGAACGCAGGTCGCCACGCTCGGCATGGGAAGCCGTCACCTCCTTCTGCGAAGCAGTAATGCTCGCGAAAGAGCAGACGTAACGCGTGAGGGAGAGGTAAACTTCACCGCAGGAGACGCCCTGGGCGTCGGGAATCCCAGACCGGTTCCTGGCCACCGTAGGCGCGGGCTTGCGGACGGCGAGCAATGGGTAGCTCACCGTCCGATAAGAACCAGGCCCGGGTCGACGGCGCGTTGTGTTTCACGCGCGTTTCAAAGATATGTCAGCACCAATGATGGGGTCTGCTAGGGCCGACGCCTGCCAGGGTCGCGGGAAAGTCCGAAAGGGTTAGCGTGGCCCCTGGCAAAGGCAACTGAAGGAACACGGGTAGGTTTTAGTCAGTAAGAGTCTGACACGCCCTCCCGCTCATACGAGAGCGGGAAAAGTTATTTAATGATTTCCCACCCAAAAAAAAAAAGGAACCCACGCTCGGCAGTCGCGCTTGCAACCACGAGACCAACGGGGCAGTACACAGCACGAAACACACGAAACAGCACGTATATTATGTACGTTACACAATTTATTTTAAATCAAATGGCTATTACAAACAGGGACTTAAATAGCCCGCACTGAGCAAGCGTGGTGGTCAATTCTCGTTCCATCTCTGCATGAGAAGGAGGCATGTGTTTTTCAATTAAAGGCTCACAGTGCCCACACACAACATAACATCACGCCTCTTTCAAACGAAGGCTTAGGCAGAGGTGTATCCATAGTACACCCATATTTCAATTATTCTGACTAACCGGTTGGTGCAGTTGGTAGCGAACCTGCCTTCTGAGCCGCTGGTCCCGGGTTCGATCCCCGGACAAATCAAACATTTGTGTGCATGAACATGTCTGTTTGACCTGTGTCTGGGTGTGTATATGTATATAAGTATGTATATCAGTCATCAGGTTACCGTAGTACAGGTTCTACCTAGTTCGGGACTTGAAGACCTTGTGTGGATGTTGTCTCATATTATATTATTATTATATGTATTATATTATATTTCACCAGTACCAACAGCCAGTCTCGCCAGTTCGTTAGTACCTAGTAGTCATATAGGCTGATCCATTTATATCGATATAAGTTAAGCACATCCCTACACCACTTTTTAAGCGAACAAAGAAAAAATTGGGCAATCTCTTTAACTACGCAATGACATTTCAATATTTTTGTTATTGTTACACGATTACGTGTATCTTTTCGGAAACTTTCTTTTATAATCTTTTTTTTGCCAAAAAGAGTCTTTTTTAAGAAAAAATATTTTTTTTTTTGGAGAAAGGGTGTATTTGTTATGGTTTTATGACTGAGGAATGCTGGAATCAGTGTTTTGGTTGTGTAACGGGTTATTAAAGAACGGGATTTATAAATTGAAAAAGCCTTTTAAACAATGAAAGCTTATTACTATGGTTTTTTGTCCTTTCTCTAGCGAGTATTCTTGTTAAGTTATTTTTAAACATGGTTTTATCAGAATCTGGAATGCAGGATCATCCCGGAATCTGGATTTGTCCCTCCAAGTGATGATATTACGGTGAATCCTCAGTAGTAGCGCGCGAAATTCAAATTTTCTTAGATTTTTTGTTCCTACAAAAAAAAACTGAATATTTCATAAGAAAATTCTTAGGTGGCCAAATTTCCAAAGTTTGACGATTGATATGAAACTGATTATTATTATTCAGTAGTATATATCATTCCTGCAGTCGTGAATCGCATTTTGATAACCATACGACGTGAAACAGAGCTGCAATTTGCAAAAAACCAAAGAAAACTTGATTAAGTCAAGCGGGCTATAAATGATGATCCACCTTAGGGGGATTTACTTTGACTACTTATTAACATGGTACTTAATTAAGCTTTGCTTCATCATCATCAGCCTGCCTATTCCAACGATATTGGGGTCGGCTTCTAGTCAAACCGGCTGCAGCTGAATACCAGTATTTTACATGGAGCAACTGCCTATCTGGCCTCCACAACCCAGATATTGGGTAATGCGATACCTCTTGGTAAGACTGGTTGTCATACTTTCGGGGCTTCTGACGACCCGTAACGACTGTCAAAGATCCAAGAATGGCAGCCGGGACTAACAGCCAAATAACTTATGCACAAAAGCTTTTGTAGCACCAAAAAAAAGCTTTTAATTTAGCAGTAGCTCTACGCCACCTTTAAAAAAGTTAGTTATGATAATGAATTAGGTAATTACCCCAAAATTCAACTCATTAAGTAATGTTTGTTTAAATAAATAACCTATTGGTGTTGATCCGTACTTTCCGACGCACGGAGGGTTATCGATAATTATGTTTAGATGGACAACCATCCCCGGAACAACCGCAGCAAGAGTAGCTGGATTAGGTTAGGTTTGGATCCGGTATGTTCAATATGCAGCCTGGTCCAGTACCGCATTGTTGGGCAATCCAGATCTAGATCCATCCTCCATGCGAACAGCTGAAGGTAGTAGTTCGAACTACCTCGTATACGGCGCATCAGGGACCCAACTCTCTTGCGAATAATGGCCGCAAATCCATCTATATTTGCGGCCGCAAACATACCTGACGCGCTACAGAAACGAGGCAGTTTCATCAGCGCCCTGAAGGCATTATTGTAGAGAACACGCAGGGTGTTATACGATTTTTTCGTATGCTTGACCGACAGGCTGCACGTGTAAAACGATTGGCAAAATGCCCTGAACAACGTATATAGTACTTGTCCCAATAAACAAAATTTTTTTTTTTGTTTGTCTTTCTGTCTGTCTAACATAATCATAATCAGCCTATAATGTTCCCACTGCTGGGTCACAGGCCTCCTCTCGGTGAGAGGGCGTGGGCCGTAATCCACCACGCGGGCCCAATGCGGGTTGGTAGATATCACAATAAGTCTTCGAATTTTTGGTTCTAGAACACCACGATGTTTTCCTTCACTGTTTTGAGAGCACTGGTGATGAACTGATTTACACTAAGTAAAGCGCCTGTCTGGGTTCGAACCTACGACCTGCAACTCGTAAGTCGCGGCCGTTACCACTGGGCCACCACTGCTCTTAAAACGGTCTGTCTGTTTGTTCCGGCTAATCTCCAAAACGGCTGGGTCGATTTTGACGGGAATTTCACTGGCAGATAACTGATGTTATAATGTACCATGGGATAAATAGATAGATAAACCATTTATTCAGTGCACACAACAGACGTAGCACAACACACGAAAGCACAATTAAATTATAACAAATGACCTACAAATAGAAAATTCAAACAAAGAAATTGACACTATGACATATTAAATATCAAAATAGCGAATATGCTAAGTGCGGTCTGGGACTCAAGGTGGCACCAAATGGGAGTCCAGCTCAACATGTGTCAGGCAATGGTACCTGTTTTTTTTTAATGTGGTAAATCATCAAATGACTTCTCCCGCTCTGGGCGGAGCGAGAGGGCGTGTCAGACTCTTACGGACTAAAATCCACCCGTGTTCCTTCAGTTGCCTAAGCCAGTAACCCTTTCGGACTTCCCCGCAACCTTGGCAGGCCCTAGCGGACCCCGTCATTTGAAGCTCCTTGAGGCGCGCGTGGAAAACAACGCGCCGTCGACCCGGTCCTGGTCCTTATCGGACAGCGAGCTGCCCATTGCTCACCGTCCGCAAGCCCGCGCCTACGGTGGCCAGGAATCGGCAGGCAAATGTACCTGACGCAGATATTCTGCTGGATCCCTGCAGTGACGTACGGACGTCGAGCGGACGAGATAGATCCTTCCTATCTAGGGCGTCGAGTTCAGTCTGAGTCCATTTGAGTATGCCGAAAGAGTACATCAAAACCGGCATGACCCAACCGTTGAAGGCACGCACTTTGTTTCCGCCTGAAAGAAGACTAAGTAATATCTTCTTCAGGCGACCGAAGAAGCGCTCCTTCAACGATTGCTTCATGTCAGCAACGTTAATGCCTAACGCTTCTGACATACCCAAATACAGTGTAAACTCTTTATAACATTATTCTTTATAACGATAAACTCTCTATAACATAGAAAAGATCACAATTTGGTTGGTTTACCTTAAAACCCACACATTGATACACTCTTTATAGCGCAGCAGCCATTCTCTATTACGAAGAAATGTGTTCATATTTAGACACAGAAAATCGTCACGGTGTTATTGTTTATGTCATCTTATCAGGTTACAAAAGATGCCGACTAAATCTTTGAGGCCCCGAAACTTCTGAGGTCGTAAACAGCCGTCTTGCTTTTGTTATTGTTAATTGCCTTGAACACGTGCTTGGTTTGCTTGAAAGGATGATCTCGAACTAAACACCTACCTACCTATCGTATTATCAGCAAAAAACGTCAGGCAAAGTTAACTGACTATATGTATTAATTTTATCAAAAACATACATTATCTGACTATATGTGTTAATTTTATCAAAAACATACATTAAACATACATTGACGATTATTGTTAATTTGGTTGTTTTTCTTTCTTCACTACATATAACGGTAACTCTCTATAACCATAAAAAATGCTCGGTCCCTTGAGTTTCGTTATAAAGAGTTTACACTGTATTTATAGCTTTCGGATGAGGAGAGGTATCTAAGGTGTATGGAATCCGAAAGATGAATTCCTTCGGATTTCATAATCTCACCTCGCTTTACATGCATGACTGCACATTTGTCCACACCAAATTCCATCCTGATGGCGCTACTGTAAGTTTCAGTTACCTTCAGTAGCTCCATCAGTCGCAATTTGTTGGGGGCAAAGAGTTTCAAGTCATCCATGTAGAGGAGGTGAGATATGACCTGACCACCTCTCCTCAACCGATAACCTAGACCTGAATCCTCCAGTAGTGTACTTAGAGGATTCAGGGCTAAGCAGAACCAAAGTGGACTCTAACTGTCGCCCTGGAATAGGTACTCCCCGTTTAATCCATACAGGTTCATCATTCCCCTGGATCTGTTGACATCCTGGATAGCGAAGAACCGTCCTCCATTGCCCCATACACGACTCTAGGAAGGTGCGTAGAGTTGTATCTATCTTGTACAACTCCAGCACCCTCATGAGCCATGTATGTGGCATCGAGTCGTAGGCCTTCTTATAATTTATCCAGCATGTCGACAGATCCTTGCGGGATCGACGAACCTGTTGGCTAATGGCCATGTCAATGAGGAGTAGCTCCTTAGTACCCCGCGGGACCCGTTTCTACATCCATTTTGAGAGGCAGACATAATTATATTACTATCAAGGTGCATATTCATTTTCGCTCTCAGAATGGATGTAAGAAGTTTATAGACCGTCGACAAACACGTGATCGGTCTATAATTCTTGGGTTCCTTGGGACTACCGGACTTCAGGAGCAGGTGGGTAACGCCTGTTGTTAGAAACTGCGGTAGCGACCCAGACTCTAAGGATGACTGGAACTGAGATGCCAGGCAAATGTGTGAACTAATTAGCCATTTTAACCAAAAGTTGTGCAAATCCATCCGGTCCCGGAGATTTCCAGTTCGGTAACGGACGGACCGCTCTGGCAACGTCTAATGGCGTAATTAGGACTGCTGCCATTTCTGGTATAGTTTCACACACTTGCTCGATCACTCGTAACCAGCCAGCCTCAGTGTGACAGACGGGTACCGACCAGATATTACACCAGAATGTTCTCGTGGCGGCGTCATCTGGGCGGCACACGTCTGTCACATTTTGTTCAGGTCGCTCCCAAGCTCTGTACACTCACCTCTCATCGCTCTGGAACATGCGATGTTGCGTGTAATCGATCAGCCCGTCGCCGTCGCTTATACCGCCGAATACGGCTCGCCCATGCACAAACTTTCTGCTTCAGAAAGTCGATGCGCTCTGTGACACGGGACATGTATTCTCGAGGGCTGATTCCAGTCCCCGAGAATGCCCGCCTTACAAAGCGCATCACTCGTGGTCATGTATTGCCTTCCCTAAGCAGTATAGTTTGCCGATAAGTACCCTGGCCCCATCGATACGACGCTCGATCCTGCACTGCCAGGCTGGTACAGCTGGTTTAGGTCGAGTAACTCCATCACAGTTGGGAAACTTGACGTTAGCTAAACGACATGCCGCAACAGCCGCGCAATACAGGATCGAGTGTGTATCAACGAGGTCCTTGCTGTTCTCGAACACATTTTTAAGTTGCGAGTCCAGGGCACACACCAGCAAATTTGCGCCCTCACGCCCCTAGCCGCCGCAGGAGACGCCCTGGGCGTCGGGAATCGCAGGCCGATTCCCGGCCACCGTAGGCGCGGGCTTGCGAACGGCGAGCAATGGGCAGCTCGCCGTTCGATAAGGACCAGGCCCGGGTCGACGGCGCGTTGTGTTCCACGCGCGCCTCAAAGAGATGTCAGCACCAATGACGGGGTTGCTAGGACCGATGCCTGCTAGGGCTGCGGAAAAGTCCAAGAGGGTTACCGTGGCCTCGGCACAGGCAACTGAAGGAACACGGGTGGGTTTTAGTCAGTAAGAGTCTGACACGCCCTCCTGCTCTGCCCAGAGCGGGAGAAGTTATTTGATGATTTCCCACACACATAAAAAAAAAAAAAAAAAAAAAAAAGGGCACACACCAGCGCCCTATTTTTTTTATGCATAGGTAAGCGTGGTAATCGGGGTCTAAGTTCGATCGAAGTGTATCTATACTCGCGAAACGCATCCTCCAGTGCGCTCCTCAATCGGGCGTTGCACTGGCTACTTACTGTGGCAACCCTATCATCGTCCTCTTCAACACCATGATGGGACCGCGGTGGGATTGCATCAATGGTTGAAGCTTGTACCGCGGTCTGTGTCGGAGTCGAGACGACATGGTTGCTCAGCTCTGAGCGCAGCCTATCAAGTGCAGCATCGTCCAACCTATGATTGCGTTGGATGACGCGCACCTGATCCGATAGTCGCTGGGCCGAGACGTTGACGGTTGGTTCTAGTTCCTGAAACAGAGACAGCATCCTATCACGCAGTGAGGTTAGTTCCCCCCTCTGTAGACCTGTAATATGCGCGCATGACGTTCTCGTTAATAGACTGAGTCCATCTCATGCGCTGCACACAACCACCGGCAGCGGGGACCCGGCTTGGGGCCGGATGGCCCCTAAGTCCCAAGCTCCTCGGTGGCCGGCCTCTCCCCTGCCGACGTACAGGTGTTGGCGACGTCGGCGGGGAAAAATACTCGTCGCTCGAGCTCGACGCAACTACAGCGGCCGGTGTCGTCACAGTGTTCACGGTGGGGCTGGGTACCGGCGGCGGCGAGGCGGAGCTGAGCGAAGAGTCCGGAGGTGATGGGCGTGCTTGACGTGCGGCTTGTCTCGTCAACATGTTATCTTCATTTTCCTCGTTTAATTTATTGTATTCATTGTTGGTTCGGAGGTGACAACTGTCATGTCACCTCCGAATCGGTAGTTTTTGGTTTAATTTATTTCCATTTTTGTGTAATAGGGTCTCTTTTATGGTTTTTCAGTGGGTATTTAGATTGTAGATTAATTTTGAATTAAAAATTTCAGTAAAACTGGGTCAAAATTACGTTAACTATTAAAATTATAAAAAAAAAACTGGAAAACAAGACGTTTTTTGACACGGTGTTGCCATTATTATTATTATTATATACACTTTCCTATGCATTTAGTAAAAAGCTGTTATTTTGACACTATAAACAAACATTAAAATTGTATTTATTTGTATATATAGATCTAAGTACCTCCAATCTACCCATACAGTAAGTTCTATAGATAAACACACGGGTTAAAATCTGAATACCTTGTAAAACATGACATTTTGACATTATTTATTTAGTGTTCGGAACATTTCACCTCAAAATTGTACCTTAAATTCTACAGAATAAGGTTAAAATTAGGTTTATGAAGAACTTTGTACGAATTTACAACGCTAACACACGATACGATTTACAAAATCGGGATATATCGATCACAAAATAAGGTTTGAAATCGGTTTTCGAGAAGAATTTTGTATGTATTGATAAATCTCATAACCCTAATGCATGATTGTTAGTTTATGATTAATAATGTCACAATAAATTTATTGATAAAGGGAGAGATATATTTTTAATCTCAGATAATTTTTTAATGGAATATGGGTAATTTAGTAGCTTGAAAACTGCTTTGTTTTGAGCTAAGAATTAAATAAAATGTGTTAATAGCTGCCTGGAATGCCTCATTGGCCATGTGGTCACAAGCGCCACTGCCGAGCACGAGGTCCAGGGTTCGATTCCCGGGTTGGGTAAATTATTATTGGGTTTCCATCTGGATTTTCACAGGAGCAGCCTTTTTTTTGTGAGGTTTGATAATCAACAAATAACTTCTCCCGCTCTGGGCAGAGCGGGAGGGCGTGTCAGACTCTTACTGACTAAAACCCACCCGTGTTCCTTCAGTTGCCGGTGCCAGGGGCCACGGTATCCATCTCGGACTTTCCCGCAACCCTGGCAGGCATCGGCCCTAGCGGACCCCGTCATTGATGCTCAAATCTCTTTGAGGCGCGCGTGGAACACAACGCGCCGTTGACCCGGGCCTGGTCCTTATCGAACGGCGAGCTGCCCATTGCTCGCCGTTCGCAAGCCCGGCCACCGGCGCGAATTTTGCCTCTCCCTCACGCGTTCCGCCTCCTCCAGTAGCAGCCTGGAGTCTAGTTTTGTGCCCGGTTGATGGCAATAGGCTCGCCCCCTATTACATAGGACTTTAAGGTCCTTGGCAAAATGTGAGTGTACTATTAGTACTTACACCTCTGCTAATCCTTCACAGAATACAGGCATGAGATTATGTTACGAGTGTTATTTGAGTATTAAAATCACTCTTGTTACTTATCTTGATGGCAGTGATGACCCAGTGACTGTACTGGCGATGGTAAATAGGAGTTTCGAAAATATCCTTTGCAAAAGTAAAGGGAAATATTACCGAAGACGAGCCACCTTTTTTGCACAATAATTTTCACACAGTAAAATTGACAAGGAGTTTTTGTGAAGCTTGCTTTAGAATAAACAGATACTAATTATTTTTTTCTTTTAAAAAAGACCATTTATTGTCAACGGCAACTGCGGGGCGAGCACGGCCTACTGTGTTAGGCTTGAGTCATATATTTTTAACACAGTTAAAAGTCGGAGCAAAAACCGTGATAAAATGCGTGACTCAAGTCTCAAACTCAAACTCAAAGCATTTATTTCAATTAAACCATATACAGGCACTTTTGAATTGTCAAGTGGTCGGTCAGTCAGAAATATGAAGCTAGTTGCCCATTCCAAAGCGTAGTAGGTACCTATGGAGAAGAACGGGCAAGAAACTCCATGTACACTCTTTTAAATTATATAGTTACATATATATTAGTTACATCATTAATGTTGAATATAGGTATAATTATATGTGAGAACGATGTAAATAAGACGTACACATTGAGTGTCCAGTGTACAGCGAATATAAATTTAAACAAACAATCCATAATAAAATAATTAAAATAAGTCGTGGTGGCTAAGAGATGACCAGTCCCAGCTGACAGCGCCCGTTCACGAACATGACGCATGGATCAGCACCATTCAGCTCAACCATTTTGAAGGGAGCTAAATGATCCAACACACGCGCCATCGTCAGCGAGACATTTGAGTGAGTATGACATCTATCAGCCGCCAGGGCACATTCAAGTCAATAAAAGACATTACCCGGTAAATGGTAGCTCGATAGTACATAGTACTCACACTTGTCCTATACAATAATACAAATGAGATTGAGTTTATACAAAGCAAAGGTAGTCTTACAATCTTCAGCAGCTCCAACAGTATTCAAATGTTAATCAATTAGTTGTGGTTGTGGAGCAGGACCAGCATTGAGCCAGGCATTTTTATTAGCGATAAGTATAACATATCTATCACAGAAGCGGTGCTCGCCCCGCAGGACGACACCACTGCATGGGGGTCGTTTACAATATTTTTTTGGTAAGACACCACTGCCCACTAATGCTGTGTTATAAAACAATTTATTATGTTTTAATTTTTGTTGTTAATAAGTACCTAAGGGGCGAGTTCACCGGGGATTCGAAAAAACTTAATAGTTGTAATAAGTTTGGTATTATTTATATCTCCATTGCGGTGGTGTAGTTACCAAAAAAAAATCGTAAACGACACCCCATTGGTGTCGTCACATGGTGTCGTTAAAAAAACATGAAAAAGACTCGCTGTCAAGACCAAGAAGTAATTTGAGTTCAATTCTGGAAACAATACCTCTTTTCTAAACAATTTTCTTATAAACACACATTGATTTCAACCATAAATACCACTACACAAAGTTGAGATTTCAATACCCTAATGACAGAACACTCTCTCGTTAATCACATTGAATTGTCAACCATAACGTTACGAGTTAAGGATGAATTCTTGTTGTTCCATCAATTGTTCATTCAAAGACGCATGCTGCGCGATTTGGCATGCGCAAGAACAATAAGTTTTGTGTTGCACATGCGTTATGCGCGAAAAATCCCTGTTACGCGTGTGACGTTTTAACAAAATAAGTTTAGTATGTCAAGTGACGATGTTTCACGAAGATTGACGGAAAGGACCGATCTTTTATTTTTTTTGACTGCTGACTGCTTTGCATAAGCCTCCGCTCTTTAAAAGCGCGGCATATTTTGGCGCGTGGCCAAAATCGGGCATAACGCCGCCATCTTATTTTTCCAATACATTTCACAACACAAATGTTTACAGTCCGTTCACAGTTACTTTACCTCTGAATTTGCGTGACTGTCAAAAGCACAGTTATCTTTATCATCGTTACAATAAGGTTGCTATTGGGTTGCAGCTGTCAGAGGTAAAATAACTGTGAATGGACTGTACTAACAGCGCCCCCCATCAACCTCATTCGAGGGCCAAAAGATTCTTGTGCAGTGCACAACGTTCTTCTCATTCCTGTGCAGTGCACATGATTCTTCTCATTACGTGCCCATCCATTCAGGCAATTGAGGCCAGGGCAGGTGTTGTGCAGGACAGGTCAAGTTGACAATTTACAGTTGGTACAAAATCGCGCGTCACTTCACTTTTTGTCTAATATTGACGTGCTAAAGGCAATGCTAAAAGAGTGAAATATTTGATAAAATCCCTGCTATTTACTTAGAGCATGCTATTTATTATAAGTCTGATAGAATTCGGAGGAAAATAAAATAATAATAATAATTTATTTAATTCAGACAATTGTTATCCATAGTTTTACAATACATTAACCTTATAAAATATCTTAAAAAATCAAAACAGGTAAATCGCGAAAGGGATTAATTCGATTTAAATATGTATGCCAAAAGTCATTAGAAAATTAATAATAGTTAATAATAGATTGTCAACATAAAATTATAAAAAATGTCATGATCATAGGTATATTATTTATTTACCTGACCCAATTCTGATATACGGGTGCATGAAAGGCCCGTCCAGTCTATTGGCAACAAAGGTAAGAAGACTGTTGCCGCTGCCCCGCACTCTACTCGCTATCGAGGTCGCTCTCTTGCGCATGCTGGCATAAAAACAGTCAATGCGGACGCTCGCGAACATTCCCGATGCGCTGCAGAAGCGGGACAGCCGCAGCAGCCGCCCTCAGTGCGTACCTGGATAATAATACATACATAAACTCATGCTTTCTTCCCATCGGGGTAGGCAGACAATACAGAACGCCGCCTGCTACGATCCTTGCATATCCTTTTGCTTCGTTTACGCTCATAAATCTGGTCATACACGCAGACCGTTTGCGAGTACTTACGCACCCGACCACTCTGACGAACATCACCAATAAGGTCACTATACGAGTATATCTTTCTATGGCGTCTTCTTCAAGCGTTTTCACTCACATCTGCTTATTAAACACCTTATGTTACTCGCCTCTCTCTCATCCTCTCAGCATGACCTAAAATCCGAACCATTATTAAAAAAAAAATGTCTCTATATGTTTTTTAACATTGCCTTCATCATTAGCCTACAATATTCCCACTGCTGGGACACAGGCCTCCTCTTTGTGATAGGGAGTGGACCGTAATCCACCACGCGGGCCCAGTGCGGGTTGGTAGATGTCACATGTCTTCGAATTGTTGGTTCTAGGACGGTTCTAGGTTTCCTTACGATGTTTTCCTTCACCGTTTTTGGGAGCAGTGGTGATGGAATAATTTACACAAAGTAAAGCGCCTGTCTGGGTTCGAACCTACGACCTACAACTCGTAAGTCACGGCCGTTACAACTGGGCCACCACTGGTCTCATTTGCTGCTCTGCAACATTGCCAAAGAGTTTAAATAAAAACGCGAGGGTTAATCGGATTAGCTTTATTTATGTGTACTAACGGACAGACTGACAAGGGTATTAAGGAAGACTAAATCCTGTATTCCTGAAATATTGGTCACAGAACAGTTTCCACGTAAACCGTTAAGGTAAAGTAGTCATATTTTAAGAACCGACTTCTACGTGTTGGTAGATAATCAAATCAAATGAAAATATTTTATTTCACATAAACCTACACGGGCACTTATGAAACGTCAGTCAGTCAGTCAGTCCTATGGAGAAGAGTCAGGTGTTTGACGGTATCTTCTTTCTGTGTTTATCATGGATATTACTGAGATCGGTGAAGGAAAAACATCGTGAGGAAATCTCGACTTATTGATAATTATAAGTCTGAAATCACCAAACCTGTTGGATGCTTGGGTGGGGCAAGCGTGGTGATCAAAGCTCGTGCGTCTCTGAATGAGAAGGTGCGATTGCCCAGCTGTGGGACAGTAATAGGCTGGAATTTGATCTACTTGTTTTGACAAGAAAGTAGGTACCCACTGCTATGGTGGGTCTGCACACGTCAGTATTATTGTTTCTTTATCTTTAACAAAATAAGGGTTAGATTTATTAATATTTATTACTCATCAGCAATTGTTTGTAAAAGAAATTCTTATTTATCTTTTGTTAACCTTTCTCAACTACATTGTAACGGTTTGTAATGAACGAATAAAATAATAAAGCAATTGTTTATCGGGCTGTTAGCCGGTGGTGTCTCCACCCTTTTTAAAAGGGTTTGCTTGTCATAAAATTATCGGTAAATAGAAAGTCTGTTATGTCCTTTTAAATATTGCAGTTATGACTATTTATTTTTTGTATTCATTTCTGGAAACTAATTTAAGGAGAACGTTTATTACCTACCTTACGAGTGAGTGATAAAATGTAAGATGTTTTTAACATCATTTTTCAATAAGCTCATAGTCACGTAATACCACGTTACGCTCCAAAGCAGGAATCGCCGATGTAGGCAATAAGTCTGCTAGACTGAAGTGGGATTGGGCGGACCATGTATGTAGGATACATCGGGACAGACGGATGGGCCAGTCGTCACCTGATGGGAGCCAGAAGACGGTGTCGTCGTCGCCGAGTGGACCGCTGGCGTGATGACTAGAGGCGTTTATGGGAGATTGGCTAGAGAAGGCAAAACACAGAGAGAAGAGGACTTGAGGACTGGAGAGGGTAGAGTGGAAAGCTGCGGGGGAGAGCTTTGCAGCAGTAGGATAAAATCGGTTGAAGAAAAGCTCAAGATCAACTTTTTTTGTGGTGCCATAATACAGTTGATATTTCTGGTTTTATTTTAAGTTGTTATTATTTTCATTAAAATGACTAGTTGTAACTAGTACGTTTGTAAAATCGGCTTTTGAGTCATAAGCTGATAAAACACTTGTGATACAATTTTAATTATGAATGTATTTTGGGTAACTTTTAGTGCTAAGACAACTGTTCACCAATGAACTAAATAATTATGCATTTTGATGCAAATATGCAAAGTTTGTCATTGCACTAGAGGCGGGATTACAAGTAAAAGCACATTTGTGTTCAATACACATAACCTAAACGCGGTGCAATAAGAGCCATTTTCCGAGCAAGAATGTCAATTTGTGGCATTTAGGGCTGATTTTTCAATAGTCAGCTAACTTTTACCTGAAGAATAAATCTGCGAGTTTGACATACTTTCCATACAAAAGCTGTCAAATCACAATATTTATCCTTCAGATAAAAGCTATCCGACTATTGATTCTTAATACTAATAAACTTAATAAGTCGATTTTACTTTGTCAAGTTTATTTATTTAACAAGAAATAGAAAATCGTAATTTGAGCTATAATTCTATCGCGAGCAAACCCACATCATTCGATCATTTTATTCACAATGTGGATAGTATTTTCTGTATTTATACATATTAAAAATTAATTATTAAAGTCGCTTTTCGTGTGTCTGTTTGAACTAGTTGTTCCAAACTAAGTAAGCAACGGATTTTGATGTGGTTTTCACTTTTATAGAATTTATTCCAGAAGGTTTTTGTGTACCATAATCAGCCTATAATGTTCCCACAGCTTTGATACAGGCCTCCTCTCTATGAGAGGGAGTGGACCGTAATCCACCACGCGGACCCAGTGCGGCTTGGTGGATGTCACATGTATTCGAATTTTTGGTTCTAGGACATGCCGGTTTCCAGGCCCGGGTCGACGGCGCGTTGTGTTCCACGCGCGCCTCAAAGAGATGTCAGCACCAATGACGGGGACTGCTAGGACCGATGCCTGCCAGGGTTGCGGGAAAGTCTGAGAGGGATACCGTGGCCCCTGGCACAGGCAACTTAAGGAACACGGGTGGGTTTTAGTCAGTAAGAGTCTGACACGCCCTCCCACTCTGCCCAGAGCGGGAGAAGTTATTTGATGATTTCCCACCCACAAAAGGACATGCCGGTTTTCTCACGATGTTTTCTTTCACCGTTTCGAGAGCGATTTTATGTGTACAATACATTAATATTCAACTTACATTTAATAAAGAAATCGTGATGTTTTGTCAAGTTGTAAAAACCACGCGAAGCTGACGCGGATGAGTTTTAAATATTTTATTATGACTACAGAAACTTCTCCGCCCGTGTGGACTCCCAGACACACCGCTAGACATTAGACAATGTGTCTAGATCCGAAATCTGATAATTTTAGAACACACAGCCGGGCTAGAATATCTAACTAGTTTGGTGTACCGGGCGGAAAAGTTCGGAGTACTATTAGTCTAATCAGCATAGTGTTTTGGTGGTTTAGGGTTTAATAGGGTTTTTTTGTGAACGTCTGTAAAATTTTAATTTTTAACCGACTTCTTAAAAAAGGATTTCGGAGTAGCTCTCAATTCGTTTGTATTTTTTATTTTTTTGTACGCGATATTCTCAGTAATTTTTTAAATCGATCTACAACAGATCGATTAAGCCCCTCTGTCATATCAACTCTGTATATAATAGTAGTATAAATGTATCCTTCTGCTGTGCCCTTGAAGGGTCCATATTTTTGAACCCAGCTTCAAACCTTTTGTAACATCTTGTAGCGGTATCTACATCGCCACATTTGAACTACGCATCACACTGACGTCACGCAAAGTCCTGCATCGCGCAAGCAGAGTTTACCACGCAACTAGCAATAATCATCGGGCAGTCACCCACCAGACATAACACCCGTCTGGTCAGACGATCCTCCCTATTCTATGAAGGTATAAGTGAACATTACACCCTGTTCCTCATTGTCTCTATAATCTTTTTTACAAATGGAATGCATTAAATTAATACTTATGAATATTAATAGTGGAGGTAGTGAGGTAGGACGCCCTCATGCTAGGTGGAGCGACGATCTTCGCAGGGTGGCTGGTAGCAGCTGGATGACAGTAGCCATTCTTGGCAACTGTCATCCAGCTGCTACTGCTCGATTCTTCGAGCTGAATGGCGTGCAATTGGAGAGGCTTATGTCCAGCAGTGGATTGCTGCAGGCTGATGGTGATGATGATGATGATGAACTGTGCCGCATCAACACTAGCCACATGTGTTAATGTGTATAAGACTAACAATCTTTCTATACAAGATTAAAGTAACTGGAAAGGGTCATTGTACTCATCATTATGAAAACAACTTTTGATATGGGACCATACATGTATGTTCACTTAATTTGATAGAATGTACGGAACAGCTGTTTTTTTTTTACGCCGCCAAAAGACGTTTCGTAAGGCTCCTAGAAATAGGCGCGACACGCGACGCGAATCGCGCGCGATCTAAGGGCACCACTCGTCGCGCAATATGCGGTGCCTGCCGATGTGTCCTGTGCGATTCGCATCGCGTCTCGCGCCTGTTTGTAGGAGCCTTAAGGCTCCTCACAAATAAATAAGTTGAGGTATATTAAGTTAGTTTTTCACTTTTCTATAACCTAAAACATTATTTAGCCCTTTCTACGTGTTATTTTTAGGGTTCCGTACTCAAAGGGTGCTAACGGAGCCCTATTACTAAGCCTCCACTGTCCGTCCGTTTGTCTCTCAGCGGGCTGTATCTCATGAACCGTAATAGGTAGACAGTTGAAATTTTCACAGAATATTATGTATTTATATTGCCGCTATAACAAATAATAAAAAAGAGTTAAAAATTAAAGGGGTCCTTAGACAAGAAAGGTGTTTTTTTTAAATACCTATGTAGATGGTGTTAAATAAACGTTTATTGAGGATGATAATCTCGTAGCATGTATGTCTATTTCCTTTTACATTTCTGTTCAGTATTTATTATACCACATTTAAATTTAATTATATTATTTTTATTTAAGTGCAACGTTCGTAAGTACGCTGTACTGGTACAGCGTCCTAACATTTGATTGCCTCACCGGACGACGTCACTACGTCAGCGCCGGCTGTCGCTGAAAACCAGCGCTGGGGCTCTGTCTTGCATAGGGTCGCAGCATACTGCTAAGCGGTAGCCGTTTTGCTTGGATGTGACGCATGTATTTTTTTTCTTTCAAATATAGCATTGTGGCACGGAACCCGTCGTGTGACGTCCAACTCACAGTAGGCTGGTTTTTCATTTACACCACAAACACCTATATTTTTTTCTTAAAAAATCCTCAGTTAATGAATAAAAGCCCTTTGTCCCCTGGGACTCAGGGTGACGGGGACCAAGGCTATGTCTTAGCAGAATACTCGACACGTTGCCCAAAAACATAATATTACTGCGCAAAGTACTGGGGGCTAAGTGCTAAGGTGGCTGTCCGTTCTAGTATAACTTTGTATGAAACTAGTTAAATACTGTAAGTACACACATCAAAAGTGTCTAGGGATCAACATATATTTTTGCAATAACTTTTCTCCTGATTGATATTAATTAAAATTTTCTTTAAGGATTCATAAAATAAAGTGTTTTCGTTTGTCACAGTAACGATAAACCAAGTCACCTTTGCATTAATAAAGAAATTTGCCATTTTCCTAATAAAGGGATTTTTGACATTTGAACCACTAACACAAAAGTTCGAAAAAAAGACTGAAATAACAGTTTTCTTTAAAATTTTATTGGGTAACTTAAACAATTAATAATCCGTGTTTCTACCGCGAACACTAACAACACAAGAACATCGGTTTGGCATACTCAAAATGAGTTCATCCAAATCACGCTGTGGAATGGCCGCCCATGTTCGTTGCAACAACAAAAAAAGGTCTTCTTGCGACTGGATACCCTCCATATTCGGCAGAGCTCTTCTCTGTAGCATATCCCATGCATGCTCAATCGGGTTCAAGTCTGGCGACTGAGCAGGCCAGGGCAGGACATTGATGTTAGCTGCGGCGAGAGTCTGTCTTACAACTCTTGCGGTGTGCGGTCGTGCATTATCATGCATTAACTGAAATAAGGGACCGATTTGCACTTGTAGAGGAACGATGACGTCTGATACAATCGTCTCAGCATAAATTTGAGCGTTGAGGTTGCCTCTGACCCAAATCAACTCAGTTCTTCCGCCGATCCAAATACCCGCCCATACCATGATGGTTCCACCACTATAAGGATGGACTTCCTGGCAGGATTTTAATCGCTGTTGGCGTCCAGGGGTTCTCCAGTGTCGTATACGTCTTGTATCCGGTCTCATACCAAAACGAGACTCATCAGAAAAGCACACGAAACGCCATTGTTCTTCTGCCCAATTTCTGTGTTCAAGAGCCCATTGATATCGAATCCTACGATTGTGCATTGCTATAGGTGGTACCCGTAGCGGTCTTCGGGAATGAAGGTTCACTTCATGCAAGCGGTTTCTGACTGTTTGGTCGCTAATTAAGTTCCCTGAAGAGTGATGAAGCCTCACGGCTAACATCATGGCGGTTATTGTTGGAGCTCTTCGAGTTAAGATTTGAATGTATCGGTCTTGTCTCCGTGTGGTGCAGCGATACCGTCCTCCATGGCGCTCAGCCACGGTACCAGTGCTTCGGTAACGTGTCCAAAGTCGACTGATAACACTCTGACTTGTATTCAGAGCTAAAGCCACAGTACGTTGCCGGGAACCAGCTTCTATCATTCCCACGGCTCTGAGCATTTCTTCCCTGCTTAAATGACGTCGCCGCTCCATAATAACGTTGGTTTTAATCAGTAGTAGGGAAACAGTAGCACTAATAATGTCTTCAATGCGTTGTATGTTTTTATAGGGAAAATATTGACAGCTGATTTTCATCTTTTACTCGAATTTGATTCACAGTTCCTGATTCAAATTATGAAATGCACCAAAAAGGATCCATATAAATTTATAAAATCATAAATTTATTACAAAGCCACATCTTAATCTCAAGAAATCCGCATAAAAATGCTTGATCCCTAGACACTTTTGATGTGTGTAGGTCAATGTATCACGCTACGACCCTTAGGTGCCGAGCAAAAAGAAATAAGTCTGAAATAACTCAAGTGAAAACGATGTACTAGCGTCGGCGATGCGATGAGATAGATAGATAAGATTGATAGATAAACCATTTATTCAGTACACACAAAAGACGTATTACAACACACAAAAGCACAGTTAAATTATAGCAAATGACATAAATATAAAAACAAGGTGCCAACATACAAAAAAAAAAACAAACAAATATAGAAATTAATTGACACTATGACATTTAGAAAGAAAAAAAGAAAGAAAAAATGTTTATTCTGCACAAACAAAACGCACATTACAAATAAAAAAAATAATAAAAAAAAGACAAGTATACACATCCAACGTTATCAAAAGCCTCATATTCAAGCATACATATTGCCGACAATTTTGTCCATTGCTTGATTTCTGCTAGGGTTGCGGAAAAGTCCAAGAGGGTTACCGTGGCCCCTGGCACAGGCAACTGAAGGAACACGGGTGGGTTTTAGTCAGTAAGAGTCTGACACGCCCTCCTGCTCTGCCCAGAGCGGGAGAAGTTATTTGATGATATCCCACCCACAAAAAAAAAAAAAAAAAAACACTATGACATAGGTACTACAGATGAAAATAGCGAATATACACAGTGCGGTGTGCGTCTGAAGGTTGCACCAAATGGGAGTCCAGCTCAGCATGTGTCAGGCAAATGTACCTGACGCTGATATTCTGCTGGATCCCTGCAGTTACATACGGACGTCGAGCGGACGAGATAGATTGGTGTTGTGACAATGTGTTATGTGCGGAGTGGAATTATGTAAGTACACCCGCAACGAGAATTATGTATATTACAGCACGATGTGACGCGTTAGGTCGGGAGAACAAGAAATTTGACGCGGCAGAAGATCTAAACTAAACTAAATCTATTGTTCGTCGAGTCGTTGAGCTCCTTAATTAAGCTCTGAGTTGAGCTGCACGATTACTGACACATGCGTGCACTGACTGGACAGGTCCACTCAATAAGTGTGGTGTTTCCTCAAAAGACCATTTCAGACACTAATCTACATGGTCTTCACATGATCTGACCAAGATTATGTCTGGACTTTAAAAGAGACTGTGACCTCTGAGTTTGTTTCGGCCTTTCTTCTCAGAGTAGTCCGATAGGAAACGCCGACCTCATCTAGCTTTTAAAATATGATTGACGTGTAAAAGTGTTTGTACAAACCTACTTACAGAAATAAAATCATTTATCATTAAGTTAATATAAAGACAAACATACAAAAATCTAATCATTTCCGATTTGATTTTTTGTGTGTTTGTTTGTTACGCTTTCACGCTTAAACGGCTGAACGGATTTGGATGAAATTTGGCACATAAGTAGACCACGACCTGGATTAGGACACAGAATACTTTTATCTCAGATCATGACGTGTTTATGATATTCCCACGGGATCGAGACATGAGCGGATGAAACCCCGGGATGCAACTAGTTGTAACATAAAATGCCCATCAGCCAATTAGGTAGGTACATTAGTTATGACAGAATTGTTTGACGAAATTCATAGCTTATGTCGCAAAAGCACGGTAATATTATACCGTGGCAAAAGTTATCAGGTACTTATGTATATCTAACTACCTACACACAGCTATGAATTTAAAATAAAAATTGCCTTTGATAAACGTCATTTTTCATTTACACCACAAGTGCCTACATTTTTCTTATTTTTTGGTCACGAATAAAAGCCCTTTGTCCTGAGGGACTCGGAGTAAGGCTATGTTTTAGCAGAATACTCGTCACGTTGCGCAAACACGTAATATTACTGCGCTAAGTACTGGCGGCTAAGTGTAAAGGTGGCTACCCGTTATGGTGTACCTAACACTTATAAAACTATAGTTCTTTTAGAAAGATATCATATTTCGGAACACCGTCGAAACTTGCAACACTACACTGTCTCTATTTCTACTTTTAGATGAGTCTTTATCCAGCAGCGAGACATTTGAAGGTAGTTTTTTGTAATAAGGATCGCAAACGAGCATGCAGGCTTCCTAATGGTGCCCGGAGGACACGGTGGAGGCCTGCCTGGATTGGGCGAAGTACCGCAGTGTCCTCGTGGAGGCGATTGGCGGTGGCGATCTCTCGCGTCCGACCCAGGCCATGGTACGGAGCGAGAGGGTATGGGAAGCCGTCACCTCCTTCTGCGAAGAACTAATGGAGGCGGAACGCGTGAGGGAGTGGCAAAATTCGCGCCCTCATGCTCCTAGCCGCCGCAGGAGACGCCCTGGGCATTGGGAATCCCAAGCCGATTCCCGGCCACCGTAGGCGTGGGCTTGCGGACGGCGAGCAATGGGCAGCTCGCCGTCCGATAATGACCAGTCCCGGGTCGACGGCGCGTTGTGTTCCACGTGCGCCTCAAAGAGATATCAGCACCAAATGACGGGGTCCGCTAGGGCCGATGCTTGCCAGGGTTGCAGGGAAGTCCGAAAGGGTTACCGTGGCCCCTGGCACAGGCAACTGAAGGAACACGGGTGGGTTTTAGTCAGTGCGAGTCTGACACGCCCTCCCGCTCTGCCCAGAAAAAAAGGCTTCCTAATGGTAAGTGGTAATACTCCTCCGGTAGCCCTTCACAAAAAGCTCTTACTTCCGTTAGCGCTGCCTACGATTGATCTAAACGTTTGTCAAATACAGCTGTTGGCCAGACATAATCTAAGTATGCTTGAAAAAGATAATATGTAACTCAAACTCAAAGCATTTATTTCAATTAAACCATTTACAGGCACTTTTGAATTGTCAAGTGGTCGGTCAGTCAGAAATATGAAGCTAGTTGCCCATTCCAAAGCGTAGTAGGTACCTATGGAGAAGAACGGGCAAGAAACTCCATGGACACTCTTTTAAATTATATTGTTACATAAATATTAGTTACATCATTAATCTTGTATATAGGTATAATTATATGTGAGAACGATGTAAATAAGACGTACACATTGAGTGTCCAGTGTACAGCAAATATAAATTCAAACAAAACAATCCATAATAAAATAATTAAAAATAAGCCGTGGTGGCTAAGAGATGACCAGTCCCAACTGACAGCGCCCGTTCACGAACATGACGCATGGATCAGCACCATTCAGCTCAACCATTTTGAAGGGAGCTAAATGATCCAACACACGCGCCACCGTCAGCGAGACATTTGAGTGAGCATGACATCTATCAGCCGCCAGGACACAATCAAGTCAATGAAAGACATTACCCGGTAAATGGTAGCTCGATAGTACATAGTACTCACACTTAACTGTAATTATACCTACCAACGCTTGTAATCTATGGAAAATGTACCGGGAATTATATTTGTTATTAGTTAGTTATAGTTATTACCGTTTATTTTAAATATATAACTGTTTGATTTCCGTTACGAAAAAAAAAACGCTAGTCAACGCTAAAACGTCACGTAGCTACTTGTTCTACTAAGTATTCTGTGACCTAACTTTAACTCTATCTTAAAAGTCTTTGGTGATATATCTTAGAGGCACTAAGGGGTAATTTAGTTAAATTTATTTTTGGCAAAATCTGTTGATCAAATCGACACTATTTGCCAAAATTGAACCATTAGTTACTACTTTTAGCTAATGGTTGATTCAACTACGGATCATAAAACCGGCCCTTAGACTGTATTTAATTTATTGGAAGTTACTTAAAACTGAATAATTCGGCCATATCTTATTCAGGTCTGAGGGGCAATTCCGGTATGTTTAAGAACGTCTCAGTCTCAATCTGTCAAAAATACCTATAATTTCCGTACATTTTTGACAAGTTTTTGACATTGACGGTCGCTGAGATGACATTGCAACTACATTTTGAACGTTTTTAATTACGAGATTTGACCTTCTGGTGTTTGGAGGCCTTACACTGCAGTGTCCGAGAGTCCTTAGACGCGCAGACTATCAATAAAGCAAACAAACAAACAGAAGATATTAAGTTACTAATGTATTGTGAAACTTTAAACTTGCACTTTATGATGAGCACGTCCACGGCGCTAGATGGCGCTAGCGGTACTGTGATACCTTAAAGTTGGGCGTAGTGCTTACCCGGGCATTTGAAATTGCTCAATTCTGAGACATCATCGTTTACCATCAGGTGAGATAGTGGTCAAACGCGAGCACAATGATACTTAATAAAAAATGGCAGACAAATATGACGTCACGAAAACATCCAGCAATTTACAGCGATGTCACCATAGAGAAGTTGTTGCTAGGGAGCGCCATACCTTATCTGTACTTCTTAATATAATAAAGCTGAATAGTTTGTTTGTTTGGCTCGCTAATCTCAGGAGCTACCATTCGAATTTGAAATCACGCTACGACCCTTGGGAGCCGAGCAACAATCATGCAAGTCAGAAAGAATGCTAATCGAAAAGGAATTACTTCATTTTATCTATAAAAATCAATGCCACTTTTCGTTGTAATTTTACTCGTATAACTCAAGAACGGATGGACCGATTTTGCTAATTCTTTTTTTAGAATATTCTTTGAAGTACGAGGCTGGTTCTACGGAGAGAAAAATTAAAAAAATAATATTTGTCGGTACGAAGTTCGCGGGGTCAGCTAGTAATTTATGAATAATCTGATTTCTTTTAAATTTAACGGCGTGTGAAACCACGAGGCACAGCTATTTGAGTGATATGGATCAACTTTAGAAAAGGATACGATAATAAGTAATTTACAAATATTCGGAGCAAGAGGTACCTACATAATATTGCAAAAGAAATTGGTGTATTTTTGACTTACTGCTCCACCACCTGACAACTGCAACAGGGCAATACAATTGCTGAAAAAAATTCTCGTTAAGCACATCTTCGGATAGGGAAGGTAAAAAAGTACATGGTTAATACACTCTATAAAAGGGGCTTGTGGCTAAGTAATAATAGCCGCACGGTCGATCGATCAGGTTAAGCTACGCTTGCCGCGGTTGGCTCGTGGATGGGTGACCATATTTAGGCAAGAACCCTCCGGAAAGCACGTTAAGCCGTTGGTCTCAGCTGTCATTCGTCGATCTTTGACAGTCGTTACGGGTCCCGAAAGTCTAACAACCAGTGTTACCAAAGGGTATCGTATTGCCTAGTAACTGGATTGTGGAGGTCAGATAGACAGTCGCCCTATGTAAAATACTGGTATTCAGCTGCATCCGGTTAGACTGGAAGCTGACCCCAAAATAGTTGGAAAGGGGCTAGGCAGATGACTATAATCACCTCATCAATCACTAATAAAAATCGTCTATCAAATCCTTGCAGCCTAGCTGCACACTTCGTTCATTTGCAAAAAGGCTGATATAATTCAAAAAGACCAATTTTTGGGTATGATGATTTAAAAGAGTAAAAGTACCGGTAAGAGTGCGACGAAGCATGTTCTAGTCACATCTTTCTAGCTCCCTATACTACGTAAAAGATAGCTTGATCTCTGCGACATAAGTCAAACTGACATTCCTAGGGTTGTCATGATATAAAAAATTGTCGATAGAAATTATCGACGTTTCTTACTATTATCGATGCTAATGTAACATTTAATTGGGTTTAATTTAATTACAAACGTTACTAAATTAAACGAATATTTGAATATAAAATACATTTATTCTCGTAAAGGAGTACACCCCAAATCCATATCTGAATCAGTTTCTGAATCGCTAGAACAATCTTGTAAATTTATTATAAACTCTTGTTCGCAAATATTATCAAATCGGACGTCCCGCTCCCAATCTTTTTCCATTAGTTTTCTGCATTTGGTTACCACCTTCTTCCAGTCTTCTGCAGATACATTGTCGACCGCACGTTGATTCATCGCCCATCACTAAGTAGGTGCCCATAAAGTATGACATTTACAGGTACTGTCTGTACTCAGTGTCTGTACTACTATGCAATTCAGAACTTCATAGGCGTGATTTTACTGACAGCTGTCGCAGAGATCAAGCTATCTTTTACGAAGTATAATTTTTTGTATAATGTCGTTTATTTAGCAAATAGTAAAAATAATATAATTTGATGGCAGATTTTTTAGTTATTTCACCCTTTTTGCAAATGAGCGACTTTGAATACGCATTATGGCAGGTTCAAGAAGGGATTTACTGGGTGTGGAGGGATTTACTCATGAATACTATTTACTCTCATCTCATCTTTCACATTCACACACCAACGCTTGTAGCACTGACACATAACTTTTGCATAATATTAGTAACACATTACATCATTGGCCATTTTGTAATTCCTTACATCATAGCGTTTCTTTGGTTTGTATGTTGGGTGCACAGTGTACTTTTTTTAGATAGGGTGTACGTCAAATAAGACGCTTTGAAATGTTGCCATAAAGCGTAAAACGTTTATTGAGGATGATATTCTCGTAGCATGTCTATTTCCTTTTACATGTCTGTTTAGTATATTCTATAACATTTAAATTTAATTATATTATTTTTATTTAAGTGCAACGTTCGTAAGTACGCTGTACTGGTACAGCGTCCTAACTATTGTTTGCCTCACCGGACGACGTCACTACGTCAGCGCCGGCTGTCGCTGAAAACCAGCGCTGGGGCTCTGTCTTGCATAGGTTCGCGGCATAATGCTGAGCGATAGCCGTTTTGCGTGGATGTGGCGCATGTTTCCCCCAACCTTTTCATATTTTCAGTGTTTGTGTTATTTTTTGCGTCATGTTTACCGCAAATAAACGCATTTTCTTTCTTTCTTTCTTTCTAATATGAAAAACTATCAGATGTTTCATACAAAAGTGCAATACTAACACGATTAACGTGTAAGTTTTGGGCCATGGATGAACAAAAAAAGTCGGACGGAACTTCGCTAAGCCAAAACTGAGTCCGGTTTATGTGTGAGTGATGCCGTATGTGCGCGTAATGGCCGACCGGTACGTCACGTCGTCGGCCGACTCATGTGTGAATGTGTGCGAATAGCGGCCTTTACTGTGCGTACCTAGCAAGCCGACTTGAGTGACACAGTTTGTTGTCAGCGAGAATCTGTCCGATTAATTCGTTCGTCTATGGTTTTGGGCCCTCTCTGCTCCAAAAATGCAGTCAACAACGTAACCTCTGCGCTGCCACCGATAACGTCGTGGAAGTGGCGAAGTTTTGGGCCAACAACATCTGAATTACTGTCCTGCCAGCGACACAAAAAAGAAGAACATGTACCTATGGAACAGTTAATTATTTCTTCATACTTCAGAGTGGGTCCCTTAGTCAAAGTCGTTCATTATCAAGTACAGGGGCCGTACTATGACCCGAGGGGCAATTCCCGTATTTTTAAGACCGTTCGCATTGTAATCTCAGTCTCAATCTGTCAAAATTACAATCAATTTTCATACATTTTTGACAGGTTTTTGACATTGATTGTCGCTGAGATGAGATTGCGACTTGAATTTGAACGTTTTTTAAGTACGAGAATTGGCCTACTGTTAACGCCATCATGATTCCGTTGAGAAAAAGAGATAGTGCTATCGGTCATGTAAAGCTCCGTCTCTCTTCCACGCTGGAACATTGATGGAATGAACACGTCATAGTACGGCCCCTGCACTAACTTAAAAGTACCATGTCCCTTCTACCGTATTATTAATAATAATATGACATTCTGTTGACAAACACCTAAATCGGTAGTTCCCGATAACGGGAGACCCAAACAAACTGACACATCATATGATAGTGGCTACTTATCGTGCAGACATGTTATAATATTTACCTACGTAACAAACATAGGAAGCTTATCTGCTGTTAAAGTATACATGTTGGACATGACATGTATAAACACATACTTACTTACTTTTTATTTTTATTTTTTTATTCAGTACCTACTCAATATATTTACAAAAACTTCTTATACCTACATAAACTATCAAAAAATTAAAATACAAGTAACCTAAACTAACTAAAACTATTAACAAATTAAATGATGGCGTCGAAAAATTCCTTCGCATCGCTGTCGACTTGTAAAGTACCCAAGAGACTGGCGGCATTGCCACTTTGTATGGCAATGCTAAGCCTCTGGCCAAGGTAAAGGCCAGCACTTGGGTCACGGGAAGTGTCAACAAGCCGTTTGGAGATTTCTTTGATCAAACCGTGAGCACTCGGACCCCACGGCCCGAGGGTTTCAAATTAAATACAATTAATTAATTAATTAAATACTTACTTAAATATAATAATATCACGCCTGAATTACCAGAAATGATAGGCAGAGATGAATAGTCATATTTCACCAGTTAATTTAATAGAATCTAATTAGGTATAAATTATTTTTATTAAACAAGTTATAATCGTGGCCAGAACCTCTTAGGGCGATTTTCACCAATCTTTTATACCTAGAATAAGTCTTATCGTGGGAATAAATTTAGAATTTTTGACAGTTCTTCCATACTAGAACTGTCAGACGTCAATTTTATTCCACGGATAAAATATGTCTGACTTTGGTGAAATCAGCCCTTAGTGTTGTATAATTGCATAGCACATCTGTGAGTACTTTGTACCTACTATAAAGCTTACTGGGTTCGTCTGTCATTGACTTTAATGTGCCCTGGTGGCTGAGTGTATGTCATGCTCACTCAAAAATGTCGCTGCGTGTGTATTGGATTATTAAGTTCCCTTTAAAATGGTTGAATCGAATGGTGCTGATCCATACGTCTTGTTCGTGAACGGGCGCCGCCCGTCAGCAGGCACTAGTCATTTCTTAGCTGCCACTGCTTATTTTAATTACTGAATTGTTTTTATATTTTTGTTACGGACACTTTTAACGTGCACGTCTTTCTAGATCGTTCATGTGAGCACGTATAATTTCAACATGAATGATGTAACTACTTTTTTGTAACAATATTTTGATTTAAATGAGTGTCGTGGAGTTCTTCGCCATAGGTACTACTACGCTTTGGAATGGGCAACAAGCCTCATCTTTCTGACAGACCGACCCCTTGATAATTCAAAAGAGCATGTAGTTGGTTTATTTGAAATCAATGTTATGAGTCGAGTTGAGAGTTGAAAAAAAACGGCACATAGTGGGTGCCTGAAGACGGGCATCGTCACCGAGGCAGTCTTAAGAAATGTTGCCGTGACGATTTGGACTCGTTCCTAATCAATTGGACGGAAAAGGCACAGCACAAAAAAGTGCACAAAATATGAGGGAGACCATTGCCTAGCAGTGGGACAACAAAGGTTGCCTGAAAAAAAAGAGTTATATTAGACCCATGTAGGGGGTGAGCCTGTAGCGGTATCTACATGCGAACTACGCATCACACTGACGTCACGCAAAATCCTGCATCGCGCAATCAGAGTTTACCGCGCAACTAGCATTTATATACTAGACTAAAGTTATTTTACCGTGTTATTATGTATGTACCTATATTCTGGCACATAAATTAATTTCAATTTCAACGTCCCGACATCAATCGTCGGGCAGTTGCCCACCAGACACGACACCCGTCTGGTCGGAGGATCCTCCCTTTTCTATGGAGGTATGAGTGAACTATACACCCTGTTCCTCGTGCCTCTATAAGCCTATTGCTATCAGCCGGGACAACTACAGACTCCAGGTTTCTGAACCCAAAAACACTTTGATAAAATGGTTCGTTATATTTTCTTTCGGGTCTAGTAAGACCAGAACTGGCCAGATTGGCCTATTCACACTGTTTCGCTATAAGCGCATTGGATAAGCGATATTTAAATAGAAAACTGACTGTGAGTGTTAGTACCATGCAGGCTAGATTGAATACATGACTTAATAGCTGTCTGGCGGTTTTAAGTATTTTATATACGGCCTACGCAAATGTCCTGCAGATCTAGTATCGTCGTGTGACGGGTCGTTGAGCTCCCTAAAATAGGGTTGAGCTGCGCGATGACTGATGCATGCATACCGTCTGTTAGGACAGGTCAACTCAAAGCTGCAATTGCTCTTTCTTCAAAAGAACCCTCCAGACATGGCCCTCCATCGTTAGACTCACATAAAATCCTAATAATACAATGTTTGGACTTTAAAAGAGACCATGACCTCTGAGTTGGTTTCGGCATTTCTTCTCAGGGATCAGTCAGCTAGGAAATGCCGGCACCATCTAGTTTTAAAATATTGTCGTGTAAAAGTGTCTTAAAAGATCTACTTACATAAATAAACATTTCATTTCTTTTCAAGCTGGTTGTAGCAGGCTTAAAAGTGTTAACAGATGCTTTTCAAGGAATAAATAATTACTTTACAAATTGGACTATCGATACTTTATCGATATAGGAACCCACCAAAATAAAAACAACTCAATTCATCTGCATAGCCTTTTCGCAACTATTTTGCGGTCGGCTTCAGGTCCAACCGGATACAGCAATACCAGTATTTTACATGAAGCGAATGCCTATCTGACCTCCACAACCCAGTTACTGGGTAATACGATACCCCTTGCATCATGCTGAGTGGAAGCCTTCTTGTCACAGTCATGACGTGCAGCTGTCGACGATTTCTATTTTGTGCTCGTGATTAGAGATCTCTTTGTTATTTTTACTTTTTTTTCTTTTCTTAATTATTAGAGCTAATTAGTTTCTTGTACGCACGTGTTTCTGTGACAAATAAATCAATTTGTCTTTCTTTCTTTCCTTGATGAGACTGGTTGTCTGACTTTCAGGCTCCTGACGACCCGTAACGACTGTCAAAGACTCACGAATGATAGAACAACTCAATGAAATAATGAATATTCACCAACAATTAACCACTTTTGTTCGACGTATTCACAAATTCCGTCTTTAGCCAATCCTATTCCGTTCAGTTGGCTGAATGGCTAGTATATTCGTTAATAGGATTTGTCAAACGTAGGTATAATACGCATTAGGTGACGCTGAAGAACTGGGGCGGAATGTTAAGGTGGCCATGGGTTCATGGCGAAGTGGGATAGTGCTGTTGTGGGAACGAGAAAGAGGACCCGAAATTGTGGGCAGTGAAACACTGCCCGCTTCTTCTGTTAGCTCGTCTCTTATGGGATATATTCGTAAGTGTTAGTGATTTTGTGGGGTCGAGGAGTAATAAATATATTGTTTTAATCACTGTATTATTTATTTCTTAATTTCCGACATGTTCTTTTACAATCCCTTCTTCGACAGCGTTGTACCCAGTACCATAGACTTACATACAAAAAAAAACTTAAATCATAGATTATGAACGAAGCAAGTTGGAAGTGGAACATTGTCGTTTCCTCAACAGTAAGCAACCAAACGTTGCAACTCTGAATAACTTCTCTAGGCATACAGGTGTGATTTTATGGTTTCTGTTTGTAATATTAACTTGTAAATTATTTGTTGATTTATTAATTATATTTGTGAATTACTGATTTCAAACTAAGGGTGATTATTTCTCAAAATATTATATAATTATTATAATCTCACATCGACGCAACCCGTTACCATGGATTCAGTATATGATTCTGAACAATCCTTTTTTTTTTTTTTTTGTGGGTGGGAAATCATCAAATAACTTCTCCCGCTCTGGGCAGAGCAGGAGGGCGTGTCAGACTCTTACTGACTAAAACCCACCCGTGTTCCTTCAGTTGCCTGAGCCATGGGCCACGGTAACCCTCTTGGACTTTTCCGCAACCCTAGCAGGCATCGGTCCTAGCAAACCCCGTCATTGGTGCTGACATCTCTTTGAGGCGCGCGTGGAACACAACGCGCCGTCGACCCGGGCCTGATCCTTATTGAATTCTGAACAACCCTGCGTTGACATTTTTCGTTGGTTATTTTTATTTTTATTAGAATATCCTTATATTGTAAACGCGTAAGTATTGCATTTTTCTATGAAACAGCATATTTTTTTTTGATAAGTCACGAAAATTTCTGAGCTAGGGGTCGAGAATCATGTGCTGTATTCATGGTTTCAGTTTGCGCATCGATGATGTCCCTGTCACCCGGTCTATATACTATTAGACTAAACATACCAAGTTCTCGACTAAAAATGCACTCTAAAAGTCCCTACGTAATGTCCATCAAAGTATTTAACAAACTACCAGCATCAATAAAAAAAGAAGAAAAAATTCACATATTTTTAAAAAAACTTAGACAATTTTTAATTAATAAAAGCTACTATTCGCTTAATGAATATCTAAATGATAGATTTATAAAGTCATAATTTTAGTACCTACCTAGACGAAAATTTAAAATCATCTAATCATCTCTCTTATAAATACCTATTTACTTATATTTTATACTGTTAATTTTTCTTAGAAAGTACCTACCTACTATTTTATAATTATAAATTAAAAGTGCTTCCTCTCTCCTAACTCACTTATTTTGCTGTGCCCGACAGGGTCCATGTGATCTAATTTTAAGTTTACCACCTAAGTTTACATGTGGAATGCAATAAAGTATTGAGTACTATTTTTACATACAATGAAGCTGAAGAGTTTTATTGTTTGTTTAAACGCGCTAATCTCTGGAACTACTACGTGGAATTTGAAACATTATTTTAACGTTTGATAGCCCAATTCTCGAGGATGGCTATAGACTATCGAAAATCACGCGAGGATCATTCGGAGCCGAGCAAAAAAAAACAAACAGAAAGAACGCTAAGCGAAAATGAACAAATAGCGCGGGCAGGCCATGCGATGCGACGGGGTAAGTCGGGGGATCAAGAAAGAACAATGGCGAAATCTTATTTGAAATAAATAGTGACACTTTTAAGATTTTTATTCCTTTATTAGCCAACCAACAATAAAATTGTTTACACTGTAAATAGTTGAAGTAAATATCTACCATAATCTGAGGTTAGTGTAACAATTTCTTACAGATTAGCACCGCATGCCCCATAAACATATTAAGTGTGCCACAAGCACTCAACTATAAAATTAATATATAATAACTAAAATGAACAAGTTTAAAATTAACATTACGTGATGGAATACACAACTTATATAAATAGTAAAAGTGAAATTCAATAGAACAGAACATACAGAGATACAACAAAATAGAAAAAAAATTAAGCATTACTAGTAGTTCTATGAAACTTGGCATATGAGTCAAAATGCACGTGAACAAGATCGCTGGAGCTATTTTTATATATTATAATTAATGAAAAGTTATTTGACTATTTCGTTTTAAAATATTTGAAAATTATTGTTTGGATTGGTTTGGTATTACATCTAAGTTTATTCTGTGTTCTTCCTCAGATAAGAATACTGCAGCAAAGTAGAAAAAAATTCAAATGTTATGGCAATTCTGAAATAAAAAGACCCAGTCAATGTCTTAAAAAATATAGCTTGCTTGTTGACATTGCCAACCGTTGGCAGTTTACAACTCTTGACCAGAAACTTGTGCTTTGTCCTGTGCTATTGAAAAGTTTAACACTGAATATCTATTCATCTCCGCCTTCTCTAACAAAAAATCTTGAACAAACTAGCTCAGAAAATGACGCTGAATTAAATAAGGTATTTTTCATTTAAAGTCTAGTCATTTAATTTCAAATAAAGCATGGAAACCTGCCATTGTTCTTTCACGCAGACGTAATCGCGAGCAGAGGCTTGTCATCTATAAGGAAACTCCTATAAAAGCTATATTAATAAAGTAAAATAATAATTTACGAGGGAGCAAAACTTTATAACTCATTACCAAAAGATATAAAAAATACGCAATCGTTATTACTATTTAAAAAGCTACTAAAGTGCCATATCTTAAAGGGTCATAAAATAAAATAACCAATTTAACTAATTAACTCATTTGCCTCTAGTGTAAACGATTCTTTAGATTTCATTCAAACATAAAAACAAAGATAACGAGTCACCGCACATCAACCGCGTCAACGCGCCGTACGGCGGTAGACAATGCAAAACTTTAAACAATTTACCTTCATAATATTCGTAATGTTAACACTCTAAGCTCCTATTACTCCTGGAAAACAAAAATGTATAAACTAATATTTTTTAGTATTTATTTCTGTATAAGTGATTTGTAATCTTTAGAAATAAATGAATTCAAACCGTAAATAAATACAATAATTGATAAACCTACTTTTAATAATTATAAAACTAATTAAGGCATCATTTGAGAAAAATTGCACACAATGCATGTAATGCCAGTTGAATTATTACAACTTTATTTTTCAAGCAAATGGGAAACATATCTGTCCTGCCTCTTCCTCAACTTATACACTCCCTACACCCACCAGAAACCGTATCATCTCTAATTAAGTAGGATTTGTTGCATAATGCTAATGAGTCACTGTGTTGGGAGCCGAAACTTGGACTCTTTGAAGACATAATTTACTATTGTGCTATGATAACATAAGATATCGTCACGCCCATAGTACACCCTAATGAGGTAGGCAGACGTATACAACAAGCAGTGTAGTTGTGACTCAGTTTGAAGGGATAGGACAGGTGTGAGTACTATGTACTATCAACCTACCATTTACCTGAGTACCGGGTAATGTCTTTGATTGACTTGAATGTGCCCTGGCGGCTGATAGATGTCATGCTCACTCAAATGTCTCGCTGACGGTGCGCGTGTTTTGGGTCATTTAGCTCCCTTCAAAATGGTTGAGCTGAATGGTGCTGATCCATGCGTCATGTTCGTGAACGGTCGCCGACAGTTGGGGCTGGTCAGCTCTTAGACGCCACGGCTTATTTTAATTCCTGAATTATTGTAATCTTCTCTTGTTTTTTTACATCGTTGTCACATGTATGATTTTTTGTAACAATATTTTGATTTAAAAGAGTGTCCATGGAGTTTCTTGCCTGTTCTTCTCCATAGGTAGGTATCTATACTACGCTTTGGAATGGGCAACTAGCTTCATCTTTCTGACTGGCCGATCCCTTGACAGTTCAAAAGTGCCTGTAAATAGTTTAATTTAAATAAATTCTTTGGGTTTGAGGGTGCCGTTGTAATATGGCACGTGAGATATTTCAACTTTGTCTCGGTGATGAAAATGCTTTTGTGATGCTTCTGGTATTGCAGATGTCCATTGACAACGGTGAACTTACTATTTGTATGGTAATATTAACTTAGGTGTGTATATGTATATCAGTCATCAGGTTACCGTAGTACAGGCTCTGCCTAGTTCGGGACCTGAAGACCTTGTGTGGATGTTGTTCCATATTATTATTATTATTTCGTGGGCCGTCAGTTGGTTTTCTCTTTTAGAAAGAAAATAAGTAACAAATAGTTTTTTTTGGTTGTGATTCATTGACGCAAACAGCTTGCGTGGTTGGTCAACATTGCCTACATACTTACATTACATACATATTTACATAGGTTGTAGGGGGGGGCTGACTTTCCAGGGTGTGCCGGACTTACGTGCATTTAAGTATTGCCTCTCGTAGAGGCAATTTTAACGATAATGCAATATATATACTAATTTTATAAAGAGGTAAAGTTTGTGAGGTTGTAGGGGGTAATCTCTGCGTCCGGCCCTGGTCCAGGCTATGGTACGGAGCGAGAGGGCATGGGAAGCCGTCACCTCCTTCTGCGAAGCAGTAATGCTCGCGAAGGATGGGGCGGAACGCGTGAGGGAGATGCAAAATTCGCGCCCTCACGCCCCTACCCGCTGCAGGAGACGCCCTGGGCGTCGGGAATCCCAAGCTGATTCCCAGCCACCGTAGGCGCGGGCTTGCGGATGGCGAGCAATGGGCAGCTCGCCGTCCGATAAGGACCAGGCCCGGGTCGACGGCGCGTTGTGTTCCACGCGCGCCTCAAAGAGATGTCAGCACCAAAAATGACGGGTTCCGCTAAGGTCGATGCCCGCCAGAGTTGCGGGAAAGTCCGAAAGGGTTACCGTAGCACAGGCAACTGAAGGAACATGGGTGGGTTTTAGTCAGTAAGAGTCTGACACGCCCTTCCGCTCCGCCCAGAGCGGGAGAAGTTATTTGATGGTTTCCCACTTTAAAAAAGGGGGGTAATCTCTGGAACTATCTATACTATATACTATTTTAGAGGGGTAAAATTTGTGAGGTTATAAGGGTTATCTCTGGAACTTCTGATCAGAATTGAAAAAATCTTTTTGTATTTGTTAGCCCAATTTTTGAGGAAGACTATAGGCCATTTAACATCACGCTATGACCCTTAGGAACCGAGAAAAAGTAAAAAAATGTCAGAAAAGACGCTAACGAAAACGTAATTATAGCGCGGGCAGGTGATGAGATGCGACGGGGTGGGTCGGGGCACGAGAAATTCCACGGGGATAAAGTCGTGAGCAAAAAAGCTAGTATCAAATAAACTGGAGTCTAAATTTGTGCCCGGTTCATGGCAATAGGCTCCCCCTGTTAGGTACATGGGGCTCAAACATAACTGAGAGCAGTGGTGGCCCAGTGGCAACAGCCGCGACTAACGAGTTGTAAGTCGTAGTTTCGAACCCAGACAGGCGCTTTACTTTGTGTAAATTATTTCATCACCACTGCTCTCAAAACGATGAAGGAAAACATCGTGAGGAAGCCGGCATGTCCTAGAACCAAAAATTCGAAGACATGTGATGTGACATCTACCAACCCGCACTGGGCTCGCGTGGTGGAAGGCCCACTGCCTCTCACAGAGAGGAGGCCTGTGTCCCAGCAGTGGGAAAAGTATAGGCTGATTATGCTTATGCTAAACATAACTGGCGAAAAATTTGGTGTACTGTAGAAGCACTTGCGCCTAACACTCCGGGAATTACAGGCATGATATTATGTTATATCAAATAAAAATAACCGTTAATTTTGGCTATGACAATATTATTTTATCTCAAAACTACTGTTTACATACTTTACATAGACTTTCCTATACAGGGTTATTGGTAATACGTCGGCGATCCATTATTTAAGGTGATGTAGGGGAGGTCATTTGCACCCAAATGACCCCTATGCAAATGTCAACCATTTCCGAGCAATTTGGTATTTTATGTTTTTTTAGCGGTTTATAAATTTGAAAATTTATTAAAAAAAAAACAAATCATGATTTTTTATATTATTATTATCTGCTTCTAATTCAATACATAATAATCAACCTTATAAAGAAATTTATCTTTAATATGTTTTAAATGAAAGCACACAATTTTCATAATTTTAAGCAGGATTGATTTCTGCAAAAATACATGGATAGGTATACTTTATCGACAGAACATTCCAAAAATATCTACAACTTCTCAGCTATCCAACGAGATACAATAAGAAACCAGATATCTTTATATTTATTCTTTAGTGATTTTGGATAATATAAAATGTCTAATTATTGGAAAATGGTTGACATTTGCATAGGGGTCATAAGTGGCCATTTGGTTGCAAATGACCTGCCCTACATCCCCTTGTTGAACTTGCCGTCGTATTACAAATAACCAAGTATAATTTAGCCTCAACACCTAACTATCTTATTACTTCCTCTTCTATAAGTCTATTGTTTGCAAAAACCATTAAATCTGCTCAGGACCATTAAGACAAACCGTAAAAGCCAATTACACAGTTTGTTAATGACACATTTACTGCTTGACACTTTTATGTCATTTTGGACTTTAGAGTGATGATTTTATAATGACATCAACTACCTGCTTACGCCTCCATAAACTGCTTATACCTAATTTGCTATTGCAGCTTTGGTTATGAAACTAAATGTGCTATGTTATTGGTGTGGTTTCCGCACTTAGTCCTTCAGTGGACCATTGTGCGTGAGCCATGTCGGCCGTCGGTGGTTATGAAACTAAAGCTTTCTTATGAAAAAAAGCGGACAACATTTACACATTATTGACTGTCCAAATACAGAGCATTTTTTGACACCTTGTAACAGTATCTAAATCTGCATCATCAGCCTATATTCGTCCACTGCTGGACGTAGGCCTCTCCTAGTGAATGCCACTGAGCCCAATCTTCGACTCTACTCATCCAGTTTCTGCCAGCCGCCTTTCGCAAGTCGTCACTCCACCTGGCCGGCGGGTGTCCCCAACTACGTTTGCCTAAACGCGGTCTCCACTCTATTGTCAGTTCTGCGAGAGATCTGACCAGGCCATTGCCACTTTAGCTTGCTTAGTCTTTGGGCTATGTCGGTTACTTTGGTTTTCTGGCGGATCACTTCGTTTCGGATTTTATCCTTCAGAGAGACTCCAAGCATAGCTCTCTCCATAGCTCGCTGAGACTTTGAACTTATGGACCAGTCTAACCGTGAGTGTCCACGTTTCGTCTCCGTAAGTCATAACTGGTAAGACGCACGAGTTGAAGACTTTCGTCTTCAGGCACTGCGGTATGGATGACGAGAAGACCTGACGAAGTTTACCAAATGCTGCCCAATCCAATTCAATCCTCATAGTGGCTTCCCTCTCAAAGTTGTTCCTACCTAACTGCATATTCTGCGAGAGGTAAACATATTCCTGAACAACTTCAAAGGGGACACTGTCAATGACAATCGGTCTCAGGGCAATAAGGTCGTTATACATAACCTTGGTTGGTTGGTTTGGTATCGACATCGCCACATTTGAACTAAGCATCACACTGACGTCACGCAAAATCCTGCATGACTACGCAAGCAGAGTTTACCGCGCAACTAGCATAAATACAACGTCCCGACATCAATCGTCGGGCAGTTGCCCACCAGACACGACACCCGTCTGGTCAGAGGATCCTCCGTTTCCTATCGAGGTATGAGTGAACTTTACACCCTGTTCCTCATACCTCTATTTTAATGTCAAATTCTGGTGAAAATTACAGATTTTCATGACGGCCGTTATAATATGACGGAACCGCTTTCCTAGGAAGCCCTAGCTTGCGGGCTTGCGAACGGCGAGCAATGGGCAGGCAGCTCGCCGTTCGATAAGGACCAGGCCCGGGTTGACGGCGCGTTGTGTTCCATGCGTGCCTCAAAGAGATGTCAGCATCAATGACGGGGTCCGCTAGGGCCGATGCCTGCCAGGGTTGCGGGAAAGTCCGAGAGGGATACCGTGGCCCCTGGCACAGGCAACTGAAGGAACACGGGTGGGTTTTAGTCAGTAAGAGTCTGACACGCCCTCCCGCTCTGCCCAGAGCGGGAGAAGCTATTTGATGATTTCCCAACCTCGAAAAAAAAAAAGGAAGGCCTAGCTTAAGATCGGAGTTTGACCAGTACCCCAAATACCTATATCAATAAAAAATATATAATCTCAGATAACAGACGCTTTACTAATTGTCTTTCAGTCAGCTTCTTTCTCTCAAAGAAAAACATCTGAACACAAAATTACTCAAAAGAGGAGAAAAAAATGTATTAGCTTTCTTCATGCCTCTACAAACCGATCCAACGTTGTTCAAATCAAATCATTTATTAGTTTGTAAGTATGTATTAGTTTATAGATACTTTTTAATAAGAGTAGAGAGAGTGAGAGTTGTTTAATTTCGGCTTGTGGCATCTTTCACTTGCTCTCCAAATGATCGAAAAATTTAAAGAAAGGAGCTAATAAACATTATTCGTTTAAGTAACTTTGTCGGTGTCGTGTGAACGTGAAATGAAGCAATTGAACATTCACTCGAGTGACGCGTCTGATATTGAATCAGCTTTACCATAATTCATTCTTTGGACAGAATATATAAAAAAAAAAAACTTTTAGTCCTACATGGGCATTTATGAAACGTCAGAAGCTAGGTGCACGGTTCTAATTGGTCGTTTCCTATGGAGAAGAGCCGGCAAGAAACTCCACGGTTACTCTTTTAAAAATAATTGGATTTTAGGATGTTTTCAAATTACAGTGTTCATAGGTATGGGAGGACAGTGTAGGCCTGTCACCAGGTACCTGGTACTTAACAAGATAGAAAATGGTCTACAAATCTACAGTATACAGGCTAGGCCTACAACGTTCTCACATTCACAAAATAAAAAAAATATATTAAAATATAATACCTGCCACTGTTTGTCTCTGCATCACCCAAAGATTGACTGGTAGAAAATGCCTATGGCATTAAGTCCGCCTCTGTACATTTGTGTGCTTAAAGTGTTAAATAAATAAATAAATATTTAATATTATATCTCTATAATATTGTGTATTGTGTAGTGTAGTGTATTATACACATAACACATAAACCTTCCAGAATCCTTAAATTCTCTAAATTACGATGAAAACCGCATCAAAATCAAATCAAATTTATTCCATAAAAAAAGAGGTACAGCCTGTTACTCAGTAGGATGACAACTTAGGAATAGTTTACATCTGAGATGAGTAGGTAACAATACAATTTTACGATCTGATGTCCTAGCTAGGTAACGTAGTAGCCTGTATTAAGGGCAATCAGCCCTAATTTCCCGAAAAATAGGACAAAAATATTGCTTAGACTGTTACATAATAATAATTAAAATTCAGAATACATGAATAATTATACATATAGACACATACAAAAAAAAAAAAAGATTGTACTTATGTCTGTTTCTTTTTTGTTTAAAAAATTCATGAACATAAGGAAACTATTCCTTATGTTCATACTGTTCCTTATGTTTCTGTTGACTTTTTCACACAAACTACTAAGTTTGTGTGAAAAAGTGCCACTATTTATATAAAAAAATATGAAAAATGTACAAACAAAAAGGGAGCTACGTCTGCCAACAAACTGCTTTGCAGTTTGGCAGAAGTATATATTGTGAAAAAAAATATTTCTGTGAATAAACACTTTTTCAATTTAATTTTTTTTTTTCAATACAAAATGTCCAATGTCTAAAATCCAATGTTAGAACTAAGCGGTCACACAGATAGACACGAAAAGTGACTATAATTTATAATTATTGTGTGTAGATACAGATACATATACATGGTGTATAATAAGTAGGTACGTTCTTTTAATTTAAATTAATAAAATTATCTCAAACTAGTTTCTGCTGACGACATCGTCCGCGTGACCCACCCCTTCGCATCGAATCGCCAGCCCGTGCTTCCACTTCGTTTTCGCTTAGCGTCCTTTCTGACTATTTTTCTTTTTGCTCGTCTCCTAAGTGGCATAGCGTGGTGTTATATAGCTTAAAGCCTTCCTCAAGAATCGGGCTATCAAATGCAATTTTTTTTTTTTTAATCTGACTGGTAGTTCCATAGATTACACTCTACATACAAACTTACAAACTTTACCTCTTTATAATTAATCATATAGATTAATGACTAAAACTATGAACCGTTTCTTTATTGCATAATAAATAATGAGGTAGAAACTCAACCATATGATCATTTTATGTCCAACATAGTCTACCTCTTAATATTAAATAACTAAGTACTTATTAGTATGTATGGTCAGCGACAAAATGTCGATTAACACTGCTACTTTGACACATCATCTAAATTGACATAAAACTACTTACCTATTTGCTAAGAGTAGGTAAATTTAATTTTAATTTTACTTCTGTCCCGATTTTAATTAATTTATAGCGCATAGGAAACTAAGATTTAAAAAAAATTGTTAATTGACTTTTGTCGCTGACTGTACCAACCGTAAATACTTTAATAAGTGGCTACTTTAAAAATATTGTAGGGGCCGCTGTCTATTACCTTAATTATATGACTAAATAGTTTACTCAAAAAATATACAACAATACTCCAAAAGAAATAAGGGAACTCCTTCTTAAACACTTGAAATACAAACTACATTTGATGGCTAATTGGTAATTTGATTATAAGTATATTGATAAAAAGTAACATACATTATCATTTTATAAACATATCTCGGGACCCAAGGGTCCCGGCCTTTTGAAAAGTGTACGAGGGGCCAAAGCCAACTCGCAGAGGCCCCCTAAGCGTTGAGACACCAACGATTATCCCTGTATGCTCTATGCAAATGCACGCACGGCCAACCCCCGGTTGGTGCAGGACTATTGCAAAATATGCGAACAAAACGGAACAAATGGACTGCTGCGCTGCGTGTCGCGGGTTCAATTCCCGCACGGAACAATCATTTGTATGACCTGCAAGTTAGTGGTTGTTCCGGGTCTGGCTGTTTGTGTATGTGAGTTTAAATGTTTGTAAACGCACCCACAATACATGAGAAATCGCTAGTGTGAGGCAATGCATTAAAAAAAAATTGCTATGGGTTTGGGTGGCTATAGTGTATTGGGTATCTAGAACTATGGAAGGACTATAGCCCCTGCCGGATGAATGTTTTATTTTATACACGGAAAAAAGGACAAGAGGTGACTTGCACACTCAATAAAGGGCCCCGGGAACTGTCGCTCGCACATAGTGACGTAGCGACAAGGGGCAACATATCCTGTGGTGCTTGACGAGTGGAAAGGTATTCCACGACTATCAGGACACTCCCAGAGCCCGGAAGATGGTCAAGATCCCTACCAGCACTTACTGGAATACTTCCATCACCCGAGCACGTTTGCTCTTGCGAATTTCCACACAAGCCGGCCAATAAAGGCAAGAAAGAGGCGGGAGCTCTGTTCCTCGTCAGTGTTCACTCCAGCCGGCCAATAAAGGCAAGCCAGAGATGAGGAACAAGACTTCTCTCGGGGGATAGGGTCCGTGGAGTCGCTACTGCCCAACAGCTCGCCACATGCTGCCCTGCGGTTTTGTGTATCTCTCTTGGTCTGGCTTCTCACCCTAGACCTGTTTCAGCAAAGTAAACTCTAACGGCACAGACCTAGAGTTCGGAGCTCGCAAGCCCCACCACAACGTCAACGTAGAGATACGGTGGTGGGGTTATGATTTGATTTTATTATTATTAAGGTTTTGTTTTAACAAATTAATGTGTTTCTTTTTATTTTTACATTTATCATGTTTAAATAAGTATTTGTATATATGCCAGTCCATGGTGAAACATGTAAGATCATAAAAAATATATTTGTAAGACCATGATGTACCATGTTTTAAAGCAAAAACACATATTTTATGCTATTTTAGACGTGAGAATAGGTACTTTATTTCGCCCTATGCTAAATAAAATACAATGTAGTAGATAATAAAGAAAATAATGTCAAAAAATATGGACCTAGCATCCAATACAAACTAAATAGTGTTATTAAACTGCGTACCAAAAATAGAATCTAATAAATTATGAGAATATCAATCAAATGCTAAATCTTATTCCAACCAAAAACAAATGCAGATTGTAATCATTACTCTTTTCGGCCATAATAATCGAATCTTAATAAAATTGTCAATGGAATCCTCAAATCGAATACTAAGAGCTTCATTAATAACATCGACAGACAAAAACGATTTTTTTTCTGCAAAATAAAATCATTTGGTATAATTAGCATAAAATTATAAATGATTATTGTGTGCAATATCGTCCGCTGTACGGTGTCAGAGCCTTTTACGACTGTATAAACCACTAACCAGTTGTGGGCTTTTTTCAATGGCCGCTAACGGATGCGTTCGTGTGGAACCAAAAAGCTCTGAAATTAAAATTTCGAATAAAAATTATTTATTATTCCAAAATTAAGAGAGGAAATAATTGTTTATAGTAAAAATTACAATTAGGTTAGTCAATTTACGGGTTAAACAACATTTTATATTTTCGTACAGGGCAACAGCTAAAATGGCGGCGGAGCGAAAGCTCGGCAAAGCTCGGAACGCGTCGGTAACTCAGGGGGTGCAGGGACGCGGGAGGGGCGAGCATGCGTACCAAGCCCGCAGGTCGCATTCCAGTAGTTCGGCCGACCACCGCGCGGCGCTTACGTGCCCGTCCCAGTCCGCGTCGCCCGTTCCCAATACAAAGAACACCTCTGTATTGTAAAAAATCTGTGATGTATTGATTAATTTCAACTATATCCTCACACTAACAGCCATCTAACATAACCGTGAAGTTCAAACCAGTGTTAAAACCAACGAAAGCGTCGTTTTGAACGGGCCACGTCCTATGGAATTCCACATTTATCGTTGAATAGAATCTAGCGGACGGAGTAACATGGAGGACCCATCGCGTCGCCTCTGAATGGATTGATCGTGTTTTATATGTGAAATTGTGGACGTTCAGTGATGTATAGTGATCGTGAAATATAAATATGGATTGGTGTATGTGCGATAGTGCTTAGCTAACAGCGACTTCGTAGCATCTTCGTCGAATAATGCCAGTCGAGTAAACCAGTCAGGATGGTGTCGCTTACTTACTTTGGGCTTCGTCATACGCCGTGGACCGTCCTTGTGCTTATTTTCTTCATCGAGAGCGTGATGGGGAACTATGCGAAGTCCTTTTACATACACTGGAACACAACAAACAGCATATTCAGAATAGATAACACGGATCATGTATTCGACTTGAATAAAGGAAACGCTCAGTTTGAATATGACCAAGTGAATATAATCTGTCCAGTGTACACACCAGGGACTTTTGAGGAAGACACAGAAAAATATATAATTTATAATGTGAGCAAAGAAGAATACGATACGTGTAGAATAACTAATCCGAACCCCAGAATAATCGCTATATGCGATAAACCGCACAAACTGATGTTTTTCACCATCACCTTCCGGCCGTTCACTCCGCAGCCGGGCGGTTTAGAGTTCCTGCCTGGAAAGGACTATTATTTCATATCGACGTCCAGTAAAGATGACTTGCATAGACGTATCGGGGGTCGATGTTTAAGTCATAATATGAAGCTGGTGTTCCGGGTGTGTTGCAAGCCGGAGGAGCAGTCTCCGGCGCCAATGCCTCAGCCGACGCTTCCACCACCCCCACCGCCGCCAACGACCCCAGCGACCACCACAACGACCACAACAATGAAGCCAGTGACTAAAAAGACGCACAAGTACGACAAGACGCCGAATGAGGTGATCAAGAGTGAGGAGTTGTCTCACTCTCGCGGGGCCGCGCTGGCTTCATCGCTGGCTTTGGCACTGGCAGCGAGTGCTGTGCTAGCTCCACTGGCTCGGTGAATGTGCGCCCGGGCGGCGCGACCACCGCGTCCCGACCTCGCCGACAAACCAGGCCCGGCCACCACACAAACTTTACACACGCTGCATTTACGCCCTGACACTCTAATTTACACGTGAATCTGTGCGTTGTGTGATCAAAAACTAAAGTGGTGTACTGCATTAGTGATGTGCCCTAAGGATTGTGGATCTTATCGAGTTGTAAGTAATCGAATGGTGATTTAGGGATGTGCAAAACTTAAGTTCCGAACATGTTCCAATTTGACAAAAGTTTAATCTATAAGGAACACGAAAGCCTAATTTTTATCTAAGTATAATGGGCCTACTGAGTAATCGAACTAATATGTGAAGTTAATTTCATTAGAGGACATCAAACTGTAGTCTATGATCAGTTAAATATATTTATATATAAAGAAATGTTAACATGTATGATAAAATTAGGTTTCTTAAACCATTTAGGAATTAACGATTTTTTATATTTTTCATTATGCAAAGGATATTTGAATAAGACTTAGGGTTCATAACGGATCAAAATGCAGATATAGGAAAACGTATATAAAAATTAGGTAGCTTTTTTAATTTTTAGTTCAAAAGACAAGTTTTTTTTAATTCTTTTCACAACGGATAATGCATTAATTAGAATTTATTTATATTATAAATGAAAAACTTTGGACAAGTTAAGAATCTTGTCTAGAAAACTGTGATTTTGGTTTTAGTATTTGTTCTCTTTATAATATGCTTTTATTATGTGATATATTTAACTTTTATGTATTAAAAGTGAAGCCTTTTCACCTCATTTTTCTTGACTGACTTTTGCATTTCAGCTTTTTTCTTTTATTTAACGAAAAATTAATTGCTCGAATAATAAGCACGTCACTATCTTTAGAAATGGCGGTAAAAAGTCAATGAAATGTCAGAAAATCCGCCATTTTCTTTATTAAAAGATAGCAAAATGAAGTAACGAAGATAGTAACATGCCTTTTTAGCTAAATAAATAATAATTCTGAGACCTACACCTATTCGAAAAAATGGAATTTTCGAAATGTTTGATGACAATGAAAATTTCATTTTTTTACCCAAAATACGGATTAAGCACTGTGGTGCCATTACTCAAACGTGTGAAAACCGTGTTTAACATATTAACGAAATAGTCAAATAGTTAAATAGTAGACGAAATAAACCGGTTTTCTGTTAGCCATAACTCAATAGTGACAGTTGATATATTTTAGGTAGTTTTTAAGAAGGAAACGACTGAGTTTCTTATTGTATTGAGAAAACACGTAAATGAGGTACATATTTACGTGATAGAAACAACGGAAAAGCTTAAGCGTTACCCACAAAACGTGACGCAACTTTATGTGAAGCCAAGACATAATGCAATCCTAAGATAAATCTATAAGGGAAACTGGAGAAAATAGAGAAATGCCAGAAAAAATAGATGCTAATTACTGCTCTAAAAATACTTACAACAAAATAAGTAACAACTTGCATATTCTAAGGGCTCATTATAATGAGTCATGTCATGGGAATGATATTCGACCTAGCTAAGATGAGCGTATAATTCATTCCGAATGTGACAGACGAAGCTATCTGTCTCAATTCTCAGAGATTTATACACAATAAATAACTGTATGAAGTAATAAGAGAAATGGCAGAAATCATTTTCATAGCAAACGGTAACTACAAAAACAAAAATGTTACTAGATAACTGACTTTAAAGAATAATGGTAGCATCTGGCCACAACAGCTAAGAAAGTCTTTTTTATCGTTCCAAAAATAAAACTAATTAAAGATAAAAAGAACGTGACACATTAAAAGGTTTTATTCTCTTTTAAAAACAAAACTGTTTTAACAGTGACTTTGGTCATGCATTGTTTTCTAAACAAATGTGAGTTTAAATATAGAATCCGGCCGTGTATGAGCGTTTATAATGTTAAGTTGAACACGTTGTTGACTAACTTAATTTTACAAATATAATATTCATGATTATCCTCGTGCTCTTATCCCAATCTTTTTTGGGGTCGCCACAGAATTACTTATTTCATAGAACCGCCGTCATTTTGGGGCAATCTTTCGAAAATCTATATAATTTACCTATGTTTTGTCTTTTGGTACACCATCTCAAAACTTTTCTTACGATATGACCTATGATATTACACTATGACTTATCTTTGTACCAAGAATGAATATTGGACGAGCTGCTTGGTGTAATGTCTATTCAATTAGTTGTGGTTCGCAGTGTCTGTCATCCAGATTTTTGATGACCGTGTAATAGAAAATCGATTTTTGATTATGCATATTTGAGCGTTAAAAATAAATACATAGTAGGCAATGAGGCCTCACCCAGTTGTGACTTTTAGAAATTCTGTTCTCGAAAGCTATGCGCAATAAGAAAAAGAATATTCGAAATTCGAATTATGGATTTCTCCTCGAATGAAAACCTTGGTAAATGTGTCCATTTCACTTAGACGACACTAATACTAGTTTGGTGTGTTGAAAGATCTTCCGTATTACTTAGTTTACTGCTTTCTGTAGCTAAGCTGAGACCGTTTAGAGCAAATCCTTCAAAAGGAAAATACACTCCTAACAACCTTATTACCTACTTCAATCAGCTTAGTCTCCTACGACTGACGTAATATTCTACGTCTAGAGTGTAGGTAGACAGTCCCAATCCCATTCGGAAACCAAAAGATAAATAAATATAAGTTTATAATCAGTTTATTGTATCCATTGCTGGGACACAAGCCTCCTCTCTGTGAGAAATAAAAGATCCATAAAAAACACTGGACATTTGGGCGACGGATATTGGTATCGTTACAAATCTCCTTATGTGTACCTTTCACACGTTGTTACCGGAAGATACGCGACAAACACTTCGATGGTTTAAACAATACGCTTTACCACACCTCGGTCCAGGAAAAATGCGTACACACCTGACGCAAGTAGGTACTTACACAATGCGTCACAATACTGAAAAATTGTGAGTTATCATCATCATCATCAAACATGGTTCATATATCCCCGAATTCTTACTATGACTTCATTATCATTTCAGCCCGGAATCACCAACTGCTGGGTATAAGCCTCTCTTTACTTCTGCCATATTTCTCGGTTCCATGCGTCTCACATCCAGGTGTTTCCCGCGGTTTTGACGATATCGTCAACTACTAAGTCTTGAATATTTTAAAGTAAAAAAGTGAAGTTCCCTGCCGGAGTCTATGGTTCTCGATAGCTGTAGTGTTTTTAAGTTGAGACGGAATGGGTTACTTCTAGGTAAGCGTGCTCAAAGGTCGACCACATCATCGCTTACCATCAGGTGAGATAGTGGTCAAATGCAAGCCTACCAATAATAATATAAAAGTATTTCTGTCGCTACAACACTCTTTCGAGTGATAAAGATAACACGTGCCTTAATGGTGACTTACAAACTTGAGTTGCATGTGAGAATTCGATCGATAGCCTGGTATATTTGGCGTGTTGTATATCTTTGGTAATGTAAATCTTATAATTTCCTTATGTAGTCGAATGGCAGGAATTCGAGTCTGCTCTGACTAAAATTACATACCTTTGCCTTTACCAGGATCTAACATAGCTGATATGATCTGTTACTGATTTACAGTTGTACAGATTCTCACAGTGTAAGGGAATTATATCTTACAATGATTTAAAAGTTACTTTATAATGTCAACTTTTAAAATCTTGTTTTGCAAGTTCAAATCTCCCATGTACTTTCATAAAGATTGTTCAGGTAAAGTTGTTTGTATGGTCATCATGAATTGCTGAATATAATATCGCGTTTCAAGTGCTTCATATTATTCTCTTTGTATCTCCTGCCGCATTTTAATATCACCTCCTAAATATTCACATTTACCTTCAAGCACACTATTCAAAGCATAGTTTAGACTTGTGCTAACGCAATTAACATTAAAACGTCTGGAGTATTGCTCAAACCTTTAGAGAAAGCGTGAAGCAATAAATTATTGAGAACAATAGCCTTATGCCTGATTCCAACATATGTCTGAGTTGGAACTAAGGGCCGTATCTTTGCCAATAATGAAGCGTAACCCATATAGTTTACTATAATATCCATTTCATCTCTTGAAAGCGTTTTCTAGTTGAATAAACTAAAGTTGCTCTGACTTATGGTAAGCTCGATGGGTATGCCACAGACAATTAACTCGCACCATGTGAATTAGGCTTCAGTTTGACTAAACACGACAGATTGTTTAAAACCAAATGTTTTTGATATAAAAACTAGTCGTGAATTGCTTTGAAAACAACAATACTTTTCACAAAATGAACTGCCTCTATGGGGTCCCACAGGGTAGGTAGTCTCTTAGGACCAATTATTTTAAAGTATCAATGCCCATCGTATTTTTCATTCCGAAAGTTGTTAAAGACGAGAATATAATCACTCGCACAGGTATACGAAGTAACCAAGTCTCTACTGACGTTGAGTGCTTCTATTTTTATTTTAAACCAAACAGTTAAACGTCTACTTAGCATTTCTGGGTACAGCTCGTTTGTTTAAACTTGTCTTAAGCTATTTTCAGTCTCTGAAGGGATTGTGAACGAACCAATCTCCCTGGCATGTTTGTAATAATTTAGACGTGTAGTTTTTTTTTGTACACACCTTTTTGATGTTTTGGGACTTGTTAAAAACGACGTGGCCTTCTTTTTTTAAACTGTAGTAATGGTTTGTCTTTTTGGTTGCACATAGAGATGTTTTCGGAAAAGGGTTCGTTCGTCGTTAGTACGTTAATGTCTAACAAAGGTTTTACTGTAAACAAATAGTCCATTCATTATGTCGGTCCGTAAATATGGTACGATAGAGCAGTCTGGGATAAAGAATGATGAAAATGTTAGCACCGTTGGAAGACGAATTGATAAGACTATAAATGATACTCTTTATTTTATAATAAGATACTGTTTCAATATTTTACTTCAATTAATGAATTCTTTCTCATCTCTCAGCGAAGGAATTAAAGTAGTTAACAGTACTCCGCATTTGAAGAAACCGACACGATAACAACCTCAGTGATGAATTTTGTAGCGCAAAAACGGCGAGCGTGTATTGATGATTTTAATTGTTCGTAACTAGTTTCTGCAATAGCGATGAACGAACTTTTAATAGTATCAATTTCAATTTTATTTGTACATTGCCAAATCGGTTTGTAGCTGTACTTAATGAATTAATTCCATTTGGTTTGAAAAGGCCGCAATCAAATCAGTTACTGCTAATATTGCAAAATGGCTAAAATTATTGGGCATTAAAATCTAAAAAATAATTGATACTCTTTTCTTATTTTCACTCAGTTAGAGCAATATATATAAATATACCTATAACGTAAAGAATTATAGTTATTATAAAAAAAAAAACTTTCATAATTATGTCTAAAAACAAAATTTAATATTGTATTTTTTATCTGCATTAATTATCTGCTAACTTTATATCTTTGAAGAAGTGATTTGTATAATCAGTTAGCTTCAGCAAAGGAAAACTTTACTAACCATCATCTCATCATTCTCCTGGCCATACCAATTTACTTGGGGTCAGTGCAACATGTCTCTTTAATCCACACTTCTCTGTTAGTCGTCAGCTCGATAGTCACTAACTATTTATTCTTATAAATAAAATAATCAAGCCCCAAAATCTTATCACATCCACACTCTGGTTGTCTAAGCTGTCTTACATCATAATAACAATAAATATATCAACTCGTTAAATTTTATGTTCGGCAATTTAGCTAATTAAATTATTTTAAATATATGGGTTTAAAAATGGACTTATGATGGGTTTAATATGATCGTGGACATAGTTATGAAGTATTAAAGATATATTAAATTCTTATGTTTGAGTAAGGGGAACTAATGCTATAGAAGATTTTTAGAGTTGCCTATAGAGTAAACTATAAATCTGCAAGAACATTCTAGATAGAACCATCATCTACCTAGCTTCTCCCCAACTATTTTGGGGTCAGCTCCCTGTCAAACCAGATGCACCTGAATACCAGTATTTTACATGGAGTGACTGCCTATCTGACCTCCACAACCCAGCTAGTCGGTAACACGGTTCCCTTTCTAAGACTTGACTGTCAGAATTGGAATCTATGCGTTTTCAAATTCTTCATCCCTATTGCTCTATTTTAATGTTGATCATCAAACAGACACACTTACTTACACAGTTTCATCCCCTATTTAAATATTAGGGGGTGACCTTTTAAAAATCCTTCCTTATGCTATATACCTATACATATATAAGAAACTCTTGTGCAAAATTCCTTGCTTATAATCTGAACCCAGCGGTCTATGCTGCGAGGTGTCAGCCAGTGAATGAATTAATTTAAGATTTTAATAAAGTGGATGTTCACGTCTTTGGGCCTACAGAATTAAAATATCTTTCTTACGATCAATGAGAACTTGAAAACGACACAGTTAGTCTGTTATAAGTTGATTGTACTTCTCAAAGGCCCGCTGTAACCGGTTCAGTAAATAACGCGCTGGTTTTAAAAATAGCACCAGCTTCATGATAGTTAGCTAGTTCATTGCGAGAACACGACGTTACTTACGATATAACCCTCACTTAGACCTGAACATAACATAACGCTTGATTCTCTCGAAAGGGAAGGCAGAGGTGTAGCGCCTAGATGCTGCCAGTTATTTTAAAGTCCCATGGAATACCGCAAGCTTATTGCCTCTTAGCCGGGCACAAACCTGGACTCCGGGCTGCTGTTGACTAATGATCAATAATACCAGCCTGTTAATGTCCCCCTGCAGGTCAAAGTCCTCTTCTCATACAGATACGGCACGAGCATTGATCACCACGCTTGCTCAAGACGCGTTGGCGATTGAAGACTTATATTCACTTTTAAGGGGACTACATGACCTAAACGCAAGTTTTATAATGCCTAAAAGAATATGATCCACTGCAGTAAAGAAAATAGGAAAAATATATGATATTCTTCAAGATATATGCTAGTTAGATAGTGTGTTGAAAATATAATAAAACTAATTTGGTACGATAGAAAAAAGGCACGAAGATACGTCTAAAAATTTCTTTTAACGATTAAAAACCATACTAATATACACAATATTTCTGTTTTCTTTTTCTGGTTGTTTTTCAAGCAGCATTTATTAACGTGATAATGTTTTAATTTTTTTGTCCAATCTATAGATTTTTTGTAAATAGAGAATCGGTTCATATTTTGCAATAAATTACCAGCTTTGTGTCTTCGCGCTTTTCTTTCTTTTCTATGCAGTCCGACAGTGACCGCGCTTTAGCTGTTGTCAGCCCCTTAAAGTCCCGGTTTCTTCACGACGTTTTCCTTCACCGAAGTCAGTAATGTCCAAATTAAACTCGGAAAGTACGAAAAAAACACATAAAACTTAATATTTTGTTGTTTCATTGTCACAAAAAAAAACAATCATTATCATTATCAGGCTAGCCTTTTCTTAAATATGTTGGGGTCGGCTTCCTGTCTAACCGGATGCAGCTGAATACCAGTATTTTTCATGAAGCGACTGCCTATCTGACCTCCACAACCCAGTTACTGGATAATACGATACCCCGTAGTAAGACTGGTTGTCAGACTTTCGGGCTTCTGACGACCCGTAACGACTGTCAAAGATCCACGAGTGACAGCCGGGACCAACGGCTTAACGCGCTTTCCGGGGACACGAAGGGGTCTTGGTATGTTAAGATGGTCACCCATCCACGGTCCAACTGCGGCAAGCGTAGCTAACTGATAGATCGATCCGTGCGGATATTAATAATTAGCCTCAAGCCCCCCAAAAAAAAAAAAACAATCTGCCAAGAAATTCTCTATCTAAAGACAAAGTTGTGTGATTATCAAAATTAAATAATAAACTAAATAAGCTTTAATATTATTACAAAACTTTTTGGCATGAGACTTCATGCCAGAAAGTTTGGAACGTGTCATGTTGATTACAAAAGTTTGACAGATGTCGGTTCATCAGCATGAAACAATATTTGCCCTTGAATTTAAGTTCCTCAAAAGCGAAATATATATACCTACACACAATTTCTTGGAAATGACAATGAATTTAATGAAAACTGGTTTGGGGAGGTCAGACAGGCAGTCGCTCCATGTAAAATGCTGGTACTCAGCTACATCTAGTTACACTGGAAGCCGACCCCAACATAGGAAGAGGGTAGGCAGATGATGATCCCACTAGAACGTCGTGTATGATGATATATATCAACCTGACCTTTCTGCAGAACATCACCAATAAGGTCACTATATGTCCTCCTAGGGACAATAGTGATCTAGGAGGATATAGCAGTACTCGTTAACGGCGTGCGTATATTATGACCAGATCGTTTAACGAGGCAAAAGGAGTGTGTAAGGATCGTAGCAGCCTTTATAAATTCAATGTAATTTCAACCTTCCCCCATGGGAAGAAGGCGTTAGTTTATTTATTATAGGTAATATTATATCAACTTTTAGAATAAGTTCGGACCTGTAGACCGTTGCCTCTATGACTCATAACCTAGACAGTGTCTTTCTTTTACAATTCCTTGTGCCATGTTAAGGCCGTATCGAGTACTAATATAAAATACCCACTATAGGTACACCCCTGCTTACCCTTCGGGTAATATAGGCGTTATGTTCTGTTACTAATGTGACTTTTTCAATTTATATGATCTTTCTAAGTTTATCTTGGAGATCATTGAAATGTGGTCTTATAATTAACTAGCCGCGCCCCGCTGTTTTACCCGCATAAGTCTCGATCCCGATAGAATATCGTTATAAAAAGTATTGTATATACTAATCCAGATCATGGTCTACTCATGTGCCAAATTTCATTCAAATCCGTTTAGCCGTTTTAGCGTGAAAGCGTTGTCTCTATATATCTATATATATATATCAGTTTATATATGTCTGACATCGCCAATCCGCCTTGAGCAAGCGGGGTGATCAATGCTCGTGCCTTCTCTGCGTGAGAAGAGGCCTTTGCCCTGCAGTCAGCCAAGGTTCTAGTGGGGTTTTCGTTTCCGCATTTAGTCCTTCAGGTGGACTACATGGGCCATGACGGCCGTCGGTGGTTATTCCAACCAACCCTGCATCTGCAATGGGACAATATTGATTGGTATTATTATTAGATTACTGTTTAAACTACTTTCCGTCAATTTTATTCCGGCTAGCTTCAAATCTACTTACAGTATCTAGATTTTACTCAACCTTAACATTATAAACTTTTATGTTATTCACTAGGCGTGTCTTACGGCGCACCTACTTCAAATTGTTCGACAAAGATATTGTACTAAGATATAGTTTTGGCCAGCGGCGCTGCTTGCTTAGTCCAAAATCATGTTGTAGTAATGTCAGTATATTATATATCTTACTGACTGGTATAGGCGTGGAAATGGTTGTTAGTTTGATTTCATCATTTGCAATTGTTTTATTTCCAATGTGAGTTTGATTTGGTCATATTACTTCTTTTCGTCATTCATTTTGTCATTGGTCAATGCTGTCCCTTTATCTTATGTACAATATGGCGTATGGTGATTTGTGATAATTTGGAATAACATCCCAAAATTAACCATAATTTGTCATTGGTCAATGCTGTCCCTTTATCTTATGTACAATATGGCGTATGGTGATTTGTGATAATTTTGACTATCGTCCCAAAATTAACCATTTTTTTTATTATCGCAGTTTTATATCCTGCCATACTGCTATAAAACCCATGGTGAGATAAACGAGTAAATCCTGTCTACACCCACTGTTCCAACACAATTAGTTATATTTCTTATCACCCATTGAAAATCCCAAATTTAGGTATATTCTGACTGACTGATAACTCGTATTATTACTAATATGGCTTGTCTACAGAAAGTTCTCATCCAAAATGTAATCGTTGCCTCCCACCATCACAAATTATATTACTTACAATTATTCCACATTTAATTATATTATTTAAGTGTCACGTTCGTAAGTAAGCTGTACTGGTACAGCGTCCTAACTATTGTTTGCCTCACCGGACGACGTCACTACATCAGCGCCGGCTGTCGCTGAAAACCAGCGCTGGGGCTCTGTCTTGCGTGGATGTGACGCATGTTTCCCACAACCTTTTCTTATTTTTTTGTTTTTGTTATTTGTTGCGTCATGTTTACCGCAAATAAATGCATTTTCTTTCTTTCTTTCTTTCTACAAAGCAGATTTTCCATTACTTTCGTTGTTCATCATTATCATCATCTAGCCTTTGCCTTATTATGTTGAGGTCGGAGTCCAGTCTAACCGGGTGCAGTAGTATTTTCCATGGAGCAACTGCCTATCTGACTTCCACAACCCATTTGCCATTAATTTCGTTGTTATTTCCAAGAAATTCTAACAATATTTGAACTGGTTTTCATTTTACGACGTACACGGGTACTTTTGCTACTATTGGTTGGGCTACCATAAATCTTCCAAGCGTTTTATCTAAAAATGTTTATGCGACCAGTCTTAGTTTCAATAAAATTTAATTATTTCCCATTTATTTTTATTTCATACACTTGTGTTAGTTAGTTTTTTTATGTATGCACGAGACGCCTTTCTCTATGTTTTGTATGTATTTCCATGTTAATTGTGTTTGAAACTTTAAAAAGATAAAGATTTTTGATGAAAAAAAAAGGTTCATTAATCTCTACTGTAATTATATTTTACTTCACGATTATTAGAATTTTAAGTTTCAACTAGGTATTTCCTTTCAAATAATTATGTTTTTTATACAGCGAATAACAATTTTGCCAATAACTTTATTACGAATCGATGGAGATAGCTCGGTCTATTTAATCTTCTTTTAATCAGAAGATGTGCCGTTAATTTTATTACCCATACTTAAAATAGCAAGCGTCGACTTTTGTATAAAACATTCGATTCTGAAATAAAGAAAGCTACTAGTGGAAGATTGAAAGAAGTCAAGGAAATTATTTTTTTTATCAAATTGACTGCCAACACATATTGTCCCTATATTTGAATCGACGCGACTTTGTCAAGCTATATATATATAGCTTGACAAATTGTCGAAGAGTATAAGTTTGATAATTACATAATTTCTCTTACTGTATTAGTATATATGCTCCAAAAGGGTCAAAAGCCAGTAAAGCCTACGCTAGAGCAATTATACTTAACTCAATGGCAGACACGGCCCTCTCTTAAAAAGGAAAGTAATATCCATAGTCATCTCGCCGGCCAAACGGGTTGTTGACCGTATCTAGTTGAAGGAAAATAAAGAACGATCTATCTTCTCCGATAAATTCGCTAAGAACGTCGGCCATTTTTCTTTTGTAGTTCGAATTTCGAACAACATAAATGCAAATGAATCTTGTACCGACACAGACACGTCTTCGTTTAATGATTTATTGAGTTCGATATTTGAAAATATGGATTTGTTTTTCTACTAATCTTTTTTGAAATTTCGTCGGTGTTTTGTTTTTTAGTTTGTTCTTCCTCTTTTATTAGGCCTTTTTGTGTGAGCATTTATGCTGTTGTTGTGGCTGTCATTCGTAGACTTTGACAGTCGTGACGGGTAGTTACAAGCCGGAAAGTCTGACCATCAGTCTTGCTAAGGAGTATCGTGTTACTCAAAGTGTTACCTAGTGACTGGGTTGTGGACGTCAGCTACGCATTAGCTCCATGTAAAATACTTGTATTCAGCTTTATCCGGTTAGATTGGAAGCTGACCCCAACATGGAAATTGGCTAGGCAGATCATGATGATCTATTACTGATGCTATCGTTTCCTTTCCTAGATCGCCTTCTTTTGTTTGTCCTGTTGGTTTATAATGATGAATCTATCTATCTTCAATAACTTCAGTTGTCTCAACACCATCTTTTATTTCGAAATCTTCAAATACAATTGCCGTCCTTTGGTGTCTTTTCAAATTGACGTCCGATAAATGATGATACTTTTGCGTGCATGTATTCATTTTGCACTGATGTTCTCATTTATAACATTGAACAGCATTTCATATGAAATACCTCAACCGTCAGCGAAAGCATTATACATTGATCTCTGGTTAAGTTGCTCAATAACACGTGCAGTCAATGGTTCAGTTATTGTTTTATTAGTTTTCACTTTAGATTTTTATTGCATAACTTTTCTTCTCATCACGCTTGTAGTCTTAAAAGGGCTATACAGAACTGTATATATAACCTTTCAAACACGTATATTTTATTAGTCAAGTATATGTGCCGTGTACTAGGCCCAAGATGTTTGTCATTAACTGGGTACAATTCCAGACCGCCTCGATGATCTAGTGGTCGCAAGTCGCGAAAAGTGTTATAGGTTTTTCCGTCAGGGATCGCTCAGCAGCAACCCAGGGTCTGGATTGGTGCCCGGTTGATGACATTAGGCTCGTCCCCTATTAATAACTAGTGAATTGTTGGTATATCTACTAAATGTATACCTCTGTCTTACCCTTCAGGGGTTTATAGGCGTGATGTTATGTTACGTTCCAGATTTCGGGCCGTTACTGAGAAACTCCTTCGGCCTCATTACAAAACCAGGGGCCGTACTATGACGTGTTAACGCCATCATGATTCCGTTGCGAAAAAGAGATAGTGCTATCGGTCATGTATAGCTCCGTCTCTCTTTCACGCTGGAACAATGATGGTATTAACATGTCATAGTACGGCCCCACTTTAGACACTAGTTTAAACCATCGAGCCGTTTTTGAATTTCGAACTCAATTCCGACATAGGCTAAAATTCTAAGTACAAAAACTGACATCAAATTCGAGTCTAAGTTGTCAAATTTGTATTAAGAACTTTACGTTTGTCGAAATAAAATTCATAATATTACGTTAACTGGCTCGAAGTTTTGGGTTTGGACTAATAGAATTAATTTGTAATAAGGCGGTATATCTTTATACCTTTGCTATTTTGGAAGGTTAGGTAGGTTACAAATGTTTCCATCCTATTTTGATAATAATAATATGAGACAACACCCACACAAAGTCTTCAGGTCCCGAACTAGGTAGAGCCTGTACTACGATAAACTGATGACTGATATACATACTTATATAGATATACACACCCAGACACAGATCAAACAGACATGTTCATGCACACACATATTTGAATTGTCCGGGGATCGAACCCGGGACCAGCGGCTCAGAAGGCAGGGTCGCTACCAACTGCACCAACCGGTCAGTCAAATATGATTTAATGTGACTCTATTGACATTGGATATTATATAATAGGTCACTTCTTAGTCTCTGGGCTATCATTAAACGTAGGTCACATTACATACAGACTGCGACTATTAATAATAAATTATGTAATAAGTATTGAAGCAGCAATTACAGATAATATAATTGCCAGTCTATACTCAATATATTTTATCAATGCAGTATTAATTATAATATAATAAGTTACTTTCTGAACGAGTAATAATTATCTCTCATACCTACATACACATCATAAATTATATTTATTTATTTAATACTTTAAGCACACAAATGTACAGCGACGGACTTAATGACCTAGGCATTTTTACCAGTCAATCTTTGGGTGATGCGGATACAAACAGTGGTGCAATTTATAGTGAAACTAGTTCCTTCCCACGACTTCTTCTTGTTCTTCGTCCGCGTCTTGTTACCCCCACCCACCCCGTCCCATCACTTAACCTGCCCGCACTCTTCACCACTTCGTTTTCGCTTAGCGTTCTTTCGAACGTTCTTTTGTTTTTGCTCGGTTCCTAAGGCCCGTAGCGTGATGTTAAATAGCTTATAGCCTTCCTCAAGAATTGGGCTATCAAATTAGAAAAAATAATTCAAATCCGACCGGTAGTTCCAGAGATTACCTCCTAAATATAATCTTACAAACGAACAAACTTTACCTCTTTATAATATTAGTACCTATATATGTACATAATGTACAAAAAAAACTAGTTAATTCGACGCATACGCATCCAAATTTTATTGTTTTAGTAACGATGCGCCCGTGCTTCGCTCGGGTGCGATATAGATACTGATATGGCGACATGTCAAAACATCGACATTTCTGTGCCGTTTGTAAGTTTAAACATTCATAAAAGTCAGAGAAATTAATATATCAAATGGACTACCCACTTAGAATGTCCGTGTATTCAAATCACAACTGTAATATTTTGGCAGTTGTAATTTGATAAACAATTCATTTCCCTGACTGTATTATAAACATCGTCTTCCGGAATAAATTCTATAAATCATGGTGAAAACTGCATCATAATCATCGTTTCATTTAATTTGTGTCTGTTTATTTATTTGTTTAATGCGTACTGTATACCACCATAGTTACACGCTAGGCTTAAAAATAGTGAGCACATGACTCTGTTAGGGCGCAGCAAGATAACTTTAAACTAATAATACTTATTGCAGTGAGTATCTCAAGTAGATTAGGAACTTTCACAATTAAAAATATTATAATAAGTAAACTTATATCTAGCTTTATACATAAAAAAGATTATAATTAGGTATATATAACACACAGATATATAATTGAACTCTATTTTAACATCTTATCTTCCATAAATTCCTGGATTCTTGAAGATTTTGACTGCGTTGTTCTTCAAAACTGCGCAACAGATTTTGTATGTGGTTTACACCGTAATTTAGACAATTTATTCCGGAACGTATACAGGCTGTAAAAAGACCCATCACATAGCCGTCAACTACACATACTGTACATCAAACTAAGTAACATAGCACAAAAATAATGACTGGGAAAATAATTTTATTTTTGGTCTGAATAATCGCTGTTACGGTAGTGCGCAACGTAACGCACGTAAAACCTTGTGATTATAGGTGCATGCAGCGGTGTAGGGCTCGTGGGGGTATTTAAAGTTATGTTATGAAATTAAAAGCGTGTTTTCGCAAAAAAACGTCAGTAAAACTTGGAATTTTGACCTTTAATATCTCCGTAACCAGGAGGTTCCCAGGTATGGTCCGGTACAAAAAAACGATTACTATGACGGGGAGTACAAGTGACTCTCGGCTTCGTTAAGTGTTTTTTTACACCCGTTATATGTGTATAATAAATTAATATTAAACTTACTTAAAATAAAGAAATCTCGATGTTTTGGCAAGTCGTAAAAAGCGTGCGAGGCACGGGCGGGTTGCTAGTATAATATAAGAATGGATATTATGTAGATATCGTCAAAAATACAAACACAAAAAACAAACTTACTAAAACATAGCCATCATAAAGTTGTAGACAGCATTGTTTGAACACAAAACAAAACAAAAAACAGTCTGTTATTATAAAAAGAGGTTATACAAGAAATGGCACTAAATTATACGCGAAACTAGAACATAAATCATAGGAACGCATTAATCATGTGAATCAAACGGCCTCATCCGTTAGTTTGTTATTTTTGGAACAGCGATGCTCAAAATTTTGTTGACGCCCCCTTAAGTAAAACAAAATGGCGACGGATTTTGAATTGTGAACGGTTTGAAATGCAAATCTGGATGAAGTTAATTAATTGTAGGATGGAATTCGCTAATGACGAGATGAGCAGAATTTGATAAGGGTTATCGCATTACCCAGTAACTGGGTTGTGGAGGTCAGATAAGCAGTCGCTCCGTGTAAAGTACTGGTATTCAGATGCATACGGTTAGACTGGAAGCCGACCCCAATGTAGTTGGGAAAAGGCCCACTTCAAGAGACTAGGGTACCAGCGTAAATAACATCAAAATAAATGTTGATATTGTTGCTGTCTACAAAAATATGAATTTGGCCATATTAACATAAACCGTATAACAAATAAATCATCCAAATGGTAGAGAAAATAGTTATGAAGAACTAAAATTGAAACATTAATAAAACCATAATCACTTTTAGATCCACTGGCTAATTTGTTTCGAAAATTAACTAATAATTAAGTCTTAAAACTTAATGTAAGTATACAATTAAGATACCGATAACATCAATGGCTTGCTAAAAGATAAAAATGATAATTATAATAAAACGCTTCTAATAAAGGTGGCAATTAGAAACTTATTTTTTTAAGAACGCAAAATATCAGCTTGTTCTTAGTTTATAGCTTTCATTTCTTTTATATAATGGAACTAATTCTACCATTGGTAGATTTTAATTGATTATTTTTTGTTCTGGTAACAATAAAATAGCTTTTTTTTTCTGTGCCAAGAGTTAAACTTTTTAGGTTACTTGCCAATGTTTAGTCTTCCATGAATGAAGTCCATCAAAGAAGTTTTTGTAGTGAAACTATTTAATTTAGATCAAACATCTATTGAAGCTAGCCGTATATTAAATTTTTGATAGGAATTGGTACCTGCCTACTTAACTTTTGTATTTAGAAAAAAATCTCTGAGTAACTGACTGTCACCGTCTGAGATAGTTTTTAGTATCTAACTCAACATTATACATATCCTGACCACAGATTTCCCTCATAGATTTCCTCGTAATTATCCTTTTGTGTTACATTTTGTGGCCCATCTTTCATGAGCTCATTCATCAGTCATGGGGTTTCCTATGCCTCCCTTGACATCGACGTTTGTCTTTCGGTACACTGCAAAGAAAAACATAATTATTGTCTACATTTCTCGTTCAAGGGCTCATCCCCTGGCGCTATATATATATTTTAATAAGCACAGTTTTAAAGTAACCGTTAAGAGGACACCATTTTTAAATTATAACGGACATTTCTGTAAAGAAATGAGCCGATTCACTGAATACTCACATCAAAGCAAGCGATTGATGCTCCTGTCAGTTTGTCAAGAAAATATGGTGGGCAAGCTATTTTTATTTCATAATGTTACTGAATTTCAAGTCTTTGACTCTTACGTGGATTTATTTATTGGATCCGTTTAAAAACAAAAGGTTTATTTTCGACCTGTTTTGTGGTGGATCTGGGATTGAGGATTTAACACAATGTAGATTATTTCAATTCGCGCTAGCCAGTAAAAGTTTAAAGCCCTGATATATTGCTTTAATCACCTCATTTGGCAACTGAACTGGCTTTTGCAATTACACATCTCTCAGTCACATTATACTCCTTTATTTATTTTTTCTCTTAAATAAAGTTTCAAGCCTCTCATATTCATCTTCATCTGCATAGGCTTTTCCCAACAACGTTGGGGTCAGCTTCCAGTCTAACTGGATGCAACTAGTATTTCACACAGAGCGACTGCCTATCTGACCTCCACAATCAGTTACTGCAGTTAGCATATTCGTGTATTTATGTACATTTATTTGTGCTTATATTTATATATAATTAGGACTAAATAAGTTTATACGTGTCTATATATTTAAAATTATTTGATCCTAAAATATCATTATAAATTGCACCTGCCACTGTGTGTCTCTGCATCACCCAAAGGTTGACTGGTAGAAAATGCCTATGGCATTAAGTCCGCCTCTATACATTTGTGTGCTTAAAGTGTTAAATATTTAAATAAATAAATACTGGGTAACACGATTCGCTTTGATAAACCTATCATAATATATTCTTCTGGTAAATATCTATCATGGAAGCCTTCATAAAGTTACTCAAAAAGTGCGATTCTCAACCTCAAAGGTCTTCAGGATATCTATCTAACAAGTCTCCCAGATTATTCATACCCAATACTTCTACGTATCGAATCGAAATAAACGAATGATTCCTATCCGTTATGTGGCAAATCAATTAATACTATTATGTGTGAGTCATACAAGCTCCTTAATCTGCAAGCTCCGTCAAAACTTCAAATTTATCCCGAAATTTAAAATCTCACACAATTCAATTCGCATTTTTGATCTGTTAAAGTTTTCCGGATAATCCATTACACTACGGATTAAAATGTTTTTTTTTTTGTTGAATAAAAAATGGCCGGCCTTGATTGAGTTCATTCCCAGTATGAGCGTAAAATCGTTGCATTGGTTAGACGGTATTACTTTTAGATATCTAATAGAATCTTTTTTTGATAGTTTTTGTTCGCTAAATGATTCTTTACGGTTATTGTGTTGATTTTAAGAGTGGTGTTAGCGAGCATTTGGTGTATGTTCATGATTTTGTTATTTTATTGGACGATCCTCATCTGTTTTTTCTTCGTCTTCTACAGTGTTAAAATTAATTGATGTAGCTATTGCTATAAACATAATGAAGATTCGCCATTTACTATTTTTTATTTACTTGTTACAGTTTTATCGTTAAGTCCATCATTCCGTCACTATATTCTAATTTCTCAACAGCTTTATTCCTCATTTACATTGATGATCGCTTTTTCGACAACTAAACCAACGCAATTCACAAAAGTCTCATTTCAATTTGCCATTTGCCGTTTCGTAAATTCCATCATTATAATTTGGCCATGATTCAAAGAAATTTTTAAAATGAATAACAAAATTCAGTACTAAAATTCTAATGTATGTAGCAAACTTATTAATAAATGAATACAATAGACAGAGGGGAAAGGCTTATACCCTTAATGAGCGCCAATAAACCTTATAAATTGAGTTTCAAAGGGTTGAAATCCCTGTTCATACCAAAATCTATAGCACGAATTCATACCTTCGTTGACGACGGTTTAAATGCATTAATGGCGTCTCTTTCTGATGCATGACTAGTAAGACTTTCTCTTTCTAAACGATGATTTGAGGTACTAATAGGTGTACAAACATTTACAGCTATGATTATATTTGATTTAATAGATCTACTATGTTAGTGAACGAGTGATGCTTATAATATGAAATTGTGTTGAAGATAACCCGCGACAAATCTACTTCTTGTGCACACCTATTTACTTTATTCTTTTCTTTATTATGGTGAGCATTCTTTTTAAAATCAAAACGTGAACATACTTTATTTGTTTGTAAGTATTCCAAATCTATTGCTGTAGTTTCTTCATTTGTTACTTTTAGCAGCTTAAGATTATTGTGTCTTTAGGTAATAACGACCGCTATTTGCCCGTGGTCCCCCAGTCTAGTCCCCTTGGGGTACCACGAACAATGCAGAGCAGTGGTGATCAAATTATTTGCACATATCGTCGCCTTAGAGTGAAAACCTCAAGAATGCATTTTTGCTCAAATTTATTATATTGCGTTTCTAAGAAGAAAACCTCGCAACGCACATCCTGATCTGACTAATTTGTTCGTTGATAAAAGCGGGTTAAATTTCCATATTAATTAATAAAAAACCATAAAAGACGCCATACAAAAATATTACAACACGCAGTTTCTTCCTCCTGAAAAGTTACTTCTCTTCTAACTTACGAGATTTTCACTCTAAGGCGTCGATATTTGTTCGTAGTACCCCAAGGGGGACTAAACTGGTGGACCACGGGCAAGTAGCGATAACGACTACTTTACTGCTGTCTTCTTTACAACTACAACAAATGCCACGGGGCAATCACGAGTACATCTATACTACTCGTACAAGCGGAAAGTACAAAAACACTAAAGTTATTCAAGGCAGTACCGCGACGGTCCTTTGAAGATCCTTCATTAACATTATCAATTAAACATTAAATACGGCTTTAATGTCGTTCCGACAACCTACATGGTGATTGTCGTGTTATTTTTTTTTAGGAGAAGGCTTAAAGACAACTGAATTTTACGTAAATCTCTTTATGGAACATAGATGGTGGCGGGAACATGACGCGAAACCTGTTAAAATCGGATTCAGTACATGAATCTGAATCCCCTGCGTTGAAATATTCCACCGGTTATTAAAAAAAAAATGGTATCCATACATTTTGAGCACGTAGGAACTTTTCTACGAAACAGCAGATGTTTTTTGATAACCGGCGAAAAAGTTCCACCCTCTAGTACTGCTGAATTCGTGGTTTCAGTTTGCGCGTCGAAGTCGCTGCCATTTTGTATAGTCACACAAAACTATGTGTCCCGCTGACGGTGACACTGCCCGTGAACATAAAATGACAGATCTTGTCACTTTCCGCAGTGATTTCGTTAGTTCCAACCAAAGGCAGGTCAGATAAGTCTGTGCCACTATACTTTTGTATTCGCAAAGAAATAAAGTTTTGCATTGACATTGACAGCTGATAGTTTAGATAGTAAGCATAAGCATAATCTGCCTGTAATGTTCCCACTGCTGGGACACAGGTCTCTTCTCTTTGAGAGGCAGTGGGTAGTATAATCTACCACACGGGCTCAGTGCAGTTTGGTACAGTTTGGATAATAATATTGACTAATATAGAGACTGTTTGCGCTAATGTCAATTGTAGCCAAATTGGTCACCAGCTCTCAGTACTTAGACCTACAAGCATTAAACAAATTTCTTATCATTCTAAGGGTTTAAACAAAGTGATAATCTATCAGCGATAACGATGATGGAAAAGTCAAAAACGTCTTGGAGACTATAAGCTACCGAAAACTTTATGTCAGTCCTATTGAGGTCGTTGTAGAAATACGAAAAGCTTTGAAAGCGTTTGTCACATAACTAGACCTTCTAGTGACCAAGAGGTTTACGACTGAAAATAGAGAGACAAGTATTTGTCTTTTTATCACTCCTATTAGTTTTTAGTTTAGGGTTGATACAGAAGAGTCATATTAAATGAAGCTGACCAGCTTTTCCCAAGTATGTTGTGGTCGGCTTCCAGTCTATCCGGTTGCAACTGAATACCAGTATTTGTCACGAAGTGACTGCACCTCCACAACCCAGTTATTTGATAACACGATACCCCTTGGTAAGACTGGTTGTCAGACTTTTGGGCTCTTTTAACTACCTATAACGACTGTCGGAAGATCCACGAATGACAGCCGGAACCAACGGTTTAACGTGCTTTCCGAGGCACAGAAAAATTTCGATATTTAATGGATGGTCACCCATCCATGAGCCGACCGCGGCAAGCGTAGCTTAACCTTCGATCGTCCCGTGCTGCTGTTATGCTGGTTTTCTATTACCTACAGAATAGTAATGTCATAAAGGTAGAGTAGTGAAGCAGAATGACATTGACAATGCATTTAAAATTCTCAATACAATTCGAAACTCAAACGTTACGAACAAACATTTTTTCTTAGTAATCTCTCTAATTAGTTTTGATTAGTTGTGCTGTGTACTTAGAAATAATAATGATTGCCTGATTATTGTTATTAATTAAAAATGATGACCTCATTTGCAGAATCTCGAAAGAAAATCAGTCCGCTAGTTCGTAATGAAAAAAAAAAACAATTTTTATATTTATCGCTGAAATGTTTCCCAGACAGAAAATTTTATTTTACATCGAAAATTATAAAAAATATGACGTGGAATTTGAAAGACCTGTATAATATCATTTTAGTAACAAAAAACATTTTTGTTTTACTAGTGTTCTACAAAATACATAACCGAAAATTATCTGACTAGAAATCTAGCCTGTGCCTGTGGTACTTATATTTTAATTGCTTACGACAACGTTTATCATTATAATGGCTGTTTAGGCAATGACTGTCGGTCTGAATTGTTCTAATCTATGTTAATTAGTTATACAGTCCAATATAACCTTTATAACCTCTTAATTTTGTTTGAAAAATAATTTTACTACCTCGTCGACAATTTTGACAAAATGTTACAAGTGCAACGGCTTAAGTAAAAGTTTTTGTCTTAGTTATAGAAAGTCCTAAATATGCATCAGACAAATCAACAAAAAGTTTGATAAACCCGTTCAAATCTAATTTGATGTAAGATGATTTCTGTCTGGGAAATATTTTAAAATAATTGATATTGTGTAAGATTAAAATTAATTGTCTGTGACAAATTTCCTTTAACGCTAATTGTTAGTTCATACTAAAATAAATGATCGATCTAGTAACTCAAGTTGAGAGCAACAATCCTATAACTTGTGCCTGGTTTTATCGAATTTTCGTTGAAGCTTAAGATTTTTTGCAAAAACGATAACCTATCTTTTTTCTTTTTATTCAATCTTTTTTTCTTAAAAATTTAAAGCTTCAACGAAGTATGTTGGTAAAACATTTGTTTGCTCAGTAAAGGTTGTAAAATCTAAATGTTTCATGACCCAATTCTGTATTTATAATCTCGTTTTACTCGAAAAGCAAGAGCAATGAACTATAACTAGCCGTTTTCTATTAATAAGTTCAAATAGGTGAATTAAATTTGATCGAAGACTGGAGAAAATGGAATAACCTGTTAATATTATTTCTGTATTTTATGTAAAACTTTTTTATATTAAAAGATTAATTATATCAACATTGAATTTATAAGGTTATTTTAATAGTAGTTCATTGGTCTTACTATTTTTTTCTTTTTTTAATTTTTAATGAAATAAAGTTCCATTTTTATTAAGAGATATTCGCATTGGTGCTACTAGCGATCGCTAATATAGGTTTTACATATTAATTTATTGAAACTTTTGTACTTATTTCACATTTTTTATAGACTTTTTTCGATGTACTTAATTTTTTTTAACGTTTTTATTAGCGAGAAAATTTTAGTAATATGAAAAAGCTTCAGCTACCTCTTTAAACTGTTCTAAAGGTATTTTTGTAAAAAATAACTAATCTTAGCATTAGTGAAATAAGCTTAAAATCTTGGGTCACTAGATCGGTTATTGCGGTTTCCTAAAACGAAAACAAAAAATATTCAAAATCCACACTTTTCCTAAAAATGGATATTAATGATATGAGTGCGTGAATTGCCACGCAAAAGAGGGTTCTGTAGATATTTTTGGAACAAACACTTTACTCATTGAAAAAAGAAAAAAGTCCTAATATTTTTTTGCTCAAAAAAGATAACCCTGAAATGAAATTGTATTATATTGGATTATGTTTTTTATTTGTTCCTCCGATACCTACGGGGCCCTAAAGATTTGAAGATACTTAATAGGTTGTAGGGCGACGGTAAAAACCGTTAGTGTACTGTACAATATATTTTGCAGCTGTATTGTTAGTTAATGCTGTAATTATTAAAAATACGCGGCCATAATGTCTCTGGTTTGATTTGGAAAAAAAAAATGTAAATTTCTAGGTAGCTTAGGCAGAGGTTTGTTTTATGTTTTCGTGTACCTACTTAATTTTAATTAAGTATTTTATTTGTATAAATATAAATTATGTAATAAAATTTTCCTAAAGCAGTGTATGCCCGTTTCTAACATAGCCAACTATGTAAAATAAATATATTATACGTTTCAAAACATTTTGTAAAAATGTTAGATATTTTTTTAAACAACATCTCTGCCTTTCTGCCTGAATTATGGGACGAATAGTAATAAAAGAAAATTGTTATCGAAATTGGTTAAAAGTTTCGCCTGGCCAACACATTCTATCAATTGAATGAGCTGTCAAAACCAAATTTCCATATTGAAAAAAAAAACTGAATTATTTTTGCGCTTTCCACTGCAATAATATTAAGCTCAACGCTTTATACTGCAATATTTTAGTAATATTTGTAAGATAAACTATTTTGAGCACATTCAATTGGTATAAATGGTTGAGGTCTCGTGGAAAAGTCAGGCCACAGATACTAGAACAATGCGATAGAAAATGGCCTCGATCGCACGTCGAATATTCATAGGTTACAAATAATGTAATGTCATTTATTTTTTACTTATGAATAATTGGCTTGCACTATTGGGTAGGACCAGTCCACTCTGTAGATATTACGACACGATATTATTAAATGTAGGTATTTATCACTCGGAAGTGTATATAGCCGTGAGGCCAAAAAGCACTTTTGAACTATTATAGAAAATGCGTTGGGTTTTAGAGTTCGTGGGTCTTTCGAGCGCTTTGTTTTAGAGTCAGTGGTCTAAATGAGAGTTGTAAAAATAGTACTGGAGGTTCGAAAAATAAATGTACCTACTAAGTATTTGGTAATAAATAACTTGTAAATATGTTGTTAAAATAAGAGTAGTCCCTGTAGGTATTTATTTGTACGATTTCGGGCCTTTGTTGAAATCCAAAGTTTTTAATTTATTTTTCGACCAATAAATGTTGGAGAGAACTATTTTTTTTGTTTTATTTCTATTTTTTGTGTGTTTACAGAAAAGCAGTGGTTTGTATAATACTAACATATTTTATACCATTCCCCCTCTAAAAAGCTTCTTTTATTCACAGAAAACAGTGAATAAAAAACACGTTTACTCACTGTTATATAGCTACACCAATTACTCTTAATTTTAGTAATTGTTCCAATTTTAATGCGCTTTCTAAATTTAAGCTTCCTTTTTCTTTATTAAATGTTTATTTTCGCTTAAATCTTTATTTTTCTCGTAGTCATGGTATAAAGTATAGTATGCAACTCTTGAATAAAACGGATTTATATCGAGGGCCATGAATCACTCGCGTCGCTCAGGATTCTAATACTTGAATCACTCGCTACGCTCGTGATTGAATCATCATGAATCACTCCCTACGGTCGTGATTCAGTCGTTAGAATCCTTCACTAGCTCGTGATTCATCTATGGCCCTCGCTTTAAATCCGTCCTTTATTCACTAATTGCATAATATACTATTTGAAATCTAAAACAACATTTGGATAGTAAAAAAATATATATAAGTAATTTCTTCATTATTTGATAATTATAACATATAAACTAAATTAGAACTCAACCGTCCCAAACAGATAAATAAATACGTTTTCAACAAAAATGCTTTAAATAATGAATGCATTTCTTTTACAAAATATTAACAGCGCAAAATCTGTAGAGTTCGTAATGACGTTTATTCAACAAACTAAAAACGTTCAGGATTAAAATTCTAAAGTTAAACGAAAAGAAATACGATGGCTGCATAATTAGCATTAATGTATGGCGACCAAAAAGTCATGGATACCGTGAAATGTATCATGAATCATTCATGGTGTAGAGAGTTGCCGTGCGTATTTTGGGGATATGATTATTTGGCTTCCTATATCCTAACTAATATTATAAAATGCGAAAGTGAGCTTGTTTGTAACGCTTTCACGCTAAAACGGCTGAACATAATATTTGGATGAAATTTTGCACATGTGTAGACCATGACCTGTAAAATCTAGTAGTGGATATAACGAAGATCAAATATAGAATAGATACTGCTAGGGCCGGCGCACATCTGGCGAGGCACAGCGCAGCGCGGTTCTCACTGCCAAACAAATATCAACACTGCTTACCTTAAAATAAAGTCGAGAACAAATAACGTAAGACACGCACCGATTTCCGCTTAGATGCGCTCTCGAGCTAATGAAAGTTTAATTATTCACAACTTTATTTTACCTTCTTCAAGGTCGATGTTTGTTTGGCAGTGACAGCCGCGCTGCGCTTCGACTCGCCCCTATTCTTCTTATAGAGAACTAGATTTTGCCCGCAGCTTCGCCCGCAAGGAGGTCGAAAATTATTCACGGAAATGTACAACTGGATAAAGTAAGGGTATCCTGTCTTAAAACCAGGTTATGGTCTATCTGTGTGCCAAATTTCATCGAAATTCCATCAACCGTTAAGGCGTGAAACGGTAATAAACAGACAGACAGAGTTACTTTGGCATTAATAATATTATAAACAGGGTGGTGGGACATTGACGAGCAAACTATAGCCATGAATTCAGTATATGATTCTGAATACCCCCTTTTTTGTGGTTTGGAAATCATCAAATGACTTCTCCCGCTCTGGGCGGAGCGGGAGGGCGTGTCAGACTTTTACTGACTAAAACCCACCCGTGTTCCTTCAGTTGCCTGTACCAGGGGCCACGGTAACCCTTTCGGACATTCCTGCAAACCTGACAGGCATCGGCCCTAGCGGACCCTGTCATTGGTGCTGTCTACTCTTTGAGGCGCTCGTGGAATACAACGCGCCGTCGACCTGGGCCTGGTCCTTATCGGATGACGAGCTGCCCATTGCTCGCCGTCCGCAAGCCCGCGCCAACGGTGGCCGGGAATCGACTCGGGATTTCCGACGCCCATGGCGTCTCCTGCGGCGACTAGGGACGTGAGGGCGCGAATTTTGCCTCTCCCTCACGCGTACCGCCTCCTCCTTCGCGAGCATTACTGCTTCGCAGAAGGAGGTAACGGCTTCCCATGCCCTCTCACTCCGTACCATGGCCAGGACCAGGAAGAAGCGAGAGATCGTCACCGCCAATTGCCTCCACGAGGAAACGGCGGTGCTCCGCCCAAGCAGGGCAGACCTCCACCGTGTCTTCCGGTCGATCCACACAATGGTGACACACGGGCTTTTCTTTCCGCCTTATCCGGAACAGGAACCTCCCGAAGCAACCGTGTCCGGTGAGCACACACAGCCTGTTACCATGGGTTCATCAATCATTCCCTGCATTGACATTTTTAGCCGGTTATTTAAAGAAAAAAATCTGTTTCATACATTTTGACCGTGTAGGTTTTCTATGAAGCAGCAGATATTTTTTTTGATAACCTACGAAAAGTTTTTGCACTAGGCGTCTAGAATCATGAATTGAATCCATGGTATCATGTTGCGCTTCGATGCGGATGCCACCCTGTATATTATAAAGTATGATTACTGCTACAAAACATCAAGCCTGTAACACACAAAGGCACTGTTGGCAGGAGTGTAGAAGACCCGCATTTCGCCAGTTTTGTAAATAATCCTTTATGGTAAGGGGTAAATATAAATGGATGGTCATTAACAATTTCTCAGTAGGGGGATTAATAGGTTATTTAATTATAAATAAAAAAAAATGATTCTGTTAATATTTTTTTTTTATGTAAGTACCTATTATAATTTATTTATACCAAATTTATCTACCTACTTCCAATTTATTTATTTTTAATTTTGGCCCTGAGTCTGTATTCGTGTCCGATTGATGGCAATAGGCTCGCCCCTATTACATGAGGCTTAATTATAATTGGCAAAATGTGGGTGTACTATAATACCCCACAGTCTGCCTACCCCTCTAGAATATAGGGGAGATAAACGAGACCATCGACTAGGTATTGATAACAAGGTCTATTTGCAGGATTAGTTATTATAATTGCAACTAATACTTAATAACCCCACGTTCGCACGGACGCAAAAATGTCGCAGAGGTATTTAACGCGCACTAGATTTTCTACTCTCGGTGCTGGGGGCTAACCAACTCCTTTAGCATGAAGTCCGTAGTTTCGGCCGAAGCCACGTGCATTTCCTACTCTTTATCGCTTACGGACATAAGACTTGTCCAGAGCTCTAACAAAAAATGAATGACAACACAATTTGACAGTAAAGTTGTCCTTACTCCCGATGTGTTTTTGCCCGTTCGGACAAGTTAATTAATCGGGAGTAGGGTTCACTTCTAAGTATCGGACGGGCCCGTATCTTCGTCGACGAACTTGTACAAAGTACGCCACCTTTTTTTTTCTTTTTTTGTGGCTAGTATGTCATCAAATAACTTTTCCCGCTCTGGGCGGAGCGGGAGGGCGTGTCAGACTCTTACTGACTAAAACCCCCCCTTGTTCCTTCAGTTGCCTGTGCCAGGGGCCATGGTAACCCTTTCGGACTTTCCCGCGACCCTGGCAGGCATCAGGCATTCTATTTCCAGATCGGACAGTGTTGTTGGGTTTGTCCATCAAGAATTGTGCCCGGTTGATGGCAATAGCAGAGAGCAGTGATGACCCAGTGGTAACGGCCGTGACTTATGAGTTGTAGGTCATAGGTTCGGACCCAGACAGGCGCTTTACTTTGTGTAAATTATTTCATCACCACTGCTCTCAAAATGGTGAAGGAAAACATCGAGGGTAAACCGGCATGTCCTAGAACTAAAAATTCGAAAGACATGTGTGTGTCGTCTACCAATCCGCACTGGGCCCGCTTGGTGGATTACGGCCCGCTCCCTCTCACCGAGAGGAGGCCTGTGTCCCAGCAGTGGGAACATTATAGGCTGATGATGATGATGATAATGGATGGCAACAGTATCGCTCTATTAGATCAATTACATGAGACTTCAAAATAACTGGGAAAAAGAAGTTGAAGCATTGTTTATAGGCAGGTACACCTCTGTCTAGGCCTTCTGGAAATGCAAGCGTGATATTACTACTTTATTATAATAGGCTCTTACCTTCCAGCTGCAGTTACAGACATTATCTGATAAATTCCAATATAATTACAAGTCTTAGAACAATACTTGCCTGTACCTACATACGTCAATCGTAAATCTGAAAATCTAGACCAAATCTAATGAGTCATCTAGGTCGTATTTCAGTAGTTTGGTCTTTGTAGGGAGGCCGTCATTCATTAGCAGCTACCTAATTATTAATATTATATTAGTTAGCCGTGGTGGCCCAGTGGTAACGAGTTGTTAGGTCGTAGGTTCGATGACCCAGGAAGGTAGGTGCTTTACTTGGTGTAAATTATTTCATCAGCACTGCTCTCGAAACAACAGATATATAAGTTGTTTATGTAATATGTTAGTGAATAAGTCGTTGAAGTACCTATATAAATAAATAATATACCTACTGAAAAAAAAAACGTTGAAGGAAAACATCGTGAGAAAAATGTTCTAGAACCAAAAAGTTTTTAAAAGACTTGCGACATCTACCAACACGCACGGGGCCTGCGTGGTGGATCACAGCCCACTCCCTTTCACAGAGAGGAGGCCTGTGTCTCAGCAGTGGGAACATTAAATGCTGATTATGTTATGATAAATATTATGGAAGTATCTAGCTTTTACCCGCAGCTTCGCTCCTGTTGTCAATCCCACTGAAGCCGGGATATTTTTCAGGACAAAATGTCCTTGACCCACAATCTTACAAAAATCACGTCGATCTGTAGCTGCGTGAACGAACGACAAGAGACAAACCAACAAACACTGCAAGTTGGTCTCGAGTTCGCAAACGATTGCTGATTGAGTTAAGAGTCCTGGGTTTAATCCCCAGCAGGGCGAGCACGGCCTCTGTGATAGGCTTGACTCACGCATTTTATCACGTATTTTGCTGCCAAACTGAGATAAAAATGTGTGACTGTGCTCACCCCGCTGTGACTCAAGCCTATCACAGGCCGTGCTAGCACCGCTGGTCGGCAAAATTACTTTGACGTTACGCCAACCCGTCTTGAGCAAGCGTAGTGAATGTAGTGATCAATGCTCGTGCCCTCTCGGTATGAGAAGAGGCCTTTACTCTACAGGGCGACATTAACAGGCTGGGATTATTATTTTAAGATGTTAAGGAAAAAACCAAATAACCTGCTCAACCGTGCAATCTAACCCAAAACCTCACGACCAACAATAGCGTGACCACTAGACCAACATAGCCTCGCCAAATGGTACAAAGTAAACAATCGATTAGCATCAAAATCAACTTCAATCACAAAAACAAACGATTGTAATCTAACAAGGGTATTAGAAAGTGTTACCAGTGGTTCTGTAACGATCATTGTGTAACTACAGCGACCATTTTAACTTGAAACATCTTGGTGGCGCTGCTTGCATAGTGAAAGATCGAATACCGAAGATCTAAATCGTTAGATCAGGGCCCATTGCGTGAAAAAGTGTCCAAACCGAGAAGAGTGAGCTCACCTATGTCCCACCTCTTATCCTGCCCTCTGTGCCTCAAAAATGCAGCAATAGTGACCTTTGCGCTGCCGCTGCCACCAACGATGCCGCCCGTAGAAGTGGCGAAGTTTTGGGCCTACAAATTCCAATTCGCTGTCGTGCAATATACACGAGGATTAAATGTGTGAGTGAGCGAGACAATACTCTTAAAATGACACTGCCAACAAAAGAGAAACATTTGACGCGGTCGGGGGAAACCAATGATTTAAACGTTGTTAAATAATGTACCTACTACATGGAATACAGAACAATTAGACGTAGTACTTATTTAGTCGTGTATCAAGTTAAGTTGGACACTTTAGTATTGTTTACATGGGGAAGGAAATGTCTTGACCATTGTGTACTTTCGAGTATCATTCTTGTACCTGATGAAATGTTTGGGCCAATTTCGCCACACTCTGCTAGTAACTACATGTCCCGTGGGTCTAACACGAACGCGTGGAGTAAACGCAATATGAATTCGAATGTTTTTAAAATTGAAAATACTCTTAACTTAAACTTGGTAATTATTGTTAATGGGTTTTTCTTCCAGGATTTTCTCAGGAGCAGCCTGGAGTCTAGATTTGTGCCCTCTGGCATCCTCATCTGGGTGTACTATAGCTACACCTCTGCCCTACCCTTCGGGAATAACAAGCGTGATGTTATGTTGTGTACATTTTAAGACTTAATTAATATCTATGGGTGATACTTATTATGCTTGAAGGGGCTCCTGGCTAAGTAAAATAGCCGCTCGGGTCGATCAATCAGGTTAAGCTATGCTTGCCGCGGTTGGTCCATAGATGGGTGACCATTTTTACATACCAAGACCCCTCCGTGCCTCAGAAAACACGCCAAGCCGTTGGTCCCAGCTGTCATTCGTGGGTCTTTGCCAGTCCAAATCCAAAAATCTGACAAACAGTCTTACCAAGGGGTTGTGGAGATCTGATAGGCAGTCGCTCCATCTAAAATACAGGTATTCAGTTGCAGCCGGTTAGACTGGAAGCTAACCCCAGCATAGTTGGGAAAAGGCGGGCAGATGATGGTCATTCTTGTAATCAAAGGTGGAAGTCAATTGCAGCATTTTGATCAATCACATGGTAATTCTGCAACTTCTCCAGGATCTTTTCCTTCACCCTAGGTCAGTTTGTATACGGTCCATCGGATGTTAGCATTACCACTTGAACTACGAAAACCGGCCTTACAGCCTTGGAATAAAGGATCTGTCGAGGACAAATTGTTGCGGTGGACGTGCCGTTGACAGTAGGCACCTAATTAATTCTTGTACTCAATACTCAATATCTTTATTGCTTTACCATAATAACTATTACTCTTCAGAGCCTTCTGTCAGTCATTCTACGCGTGCAGTCTGTGGATCAACTATACGCGGCGGACTTTCAATGCCCTGCGTGTTCACGTGTTCAGTACAATGACGCTCTGAGGGCAGTGTTGAGGAAACCAAGGTACTGCAGTGCCGCAGAAATGTTTGCGGCAGCTTCCGTCGATGATTTCTTCTCCATCATCAGGAAAAGAACCGCATCGAAGATGAGCAGGGTCCGTGGTAGCACCAACACTGTCCTCAGAACGTTAGCGTGCAAAATAAACGGTCCGTTTACAGTTTACTGGGCGAGTGTTCACTTGCTCAGAAATAGGAAATAGATAATGTACTCTGTAATGTATGTAGATAATGTAATGGAATAGTATAATGTACTCGTACTATACCTACTAATTTTGATTCTGTACTAACAAATTACTAACACCCTGTTATTTGTATTTTTATGTGTTCTACTAACAACCTTACTAACGTTTCATTTGTTAAAAATGTATGGAATAAATAAAGATATTATTATTATTATAATGTGTACTTAGGCGGTAACTATATAATTTAGATCATTATGTACCCTGTAGGGCACAGCTAAAGGGTAGGAGACCTTTCGCTACTTCGCTTGTTCTTTACCTGACATTTCGCTTATCTATTAGATAACTATTATTTTAACTGCAAAATGTAAGCGACTACCTATGTATGGGCTCTCATTACCCTACGCTAATTCTTATAACCAGTGCACACCTAATAAATTGTAACTTTTTCTTACATTCTCAATTAAACATGGAAATACTACATGCCCTTCAGTAATTAGCATGATCATTTAAAGTCTGTTAACAGGTAAAACATCATAGAATAATCATCAAATTAACAATATCCTTTTTTGAAAGTCGTTTCAAAAGAGGAGTTGGGACTGGTTTTCTTGAATCGTAATATAAGGTACCTAATGATCTTAGATTTGTGAAGTATGGATAGGAATCATTGATTTAAAGATTTTGTTTTGTTACAAGCTCGAACAAGAATATTAATTACAAATAAAGTTTCAAACTAATTCTTATCTGCCTATCGATTTAGAATAGAATAGAATAATGGTTTATGCAAATAAACTGTAGGTAGAAGAAATTAGGTTAAAAAAAAATCTATATATCAGTAGGTTGATTATTAAGTATTGAAGTAGACGCAGATAATAATAATAGATTAAAAAAAATCATAAATTACGGTTTTTTTAATAAATTTACCAAATTGTGTACCGCAAAAAAAATATAAAATGTCAAATTACTCGAAAAGGTCGACATTTGCATAGGTCATAAGGGGTATTTTGGTTGCAAATGACCTCCCCTACATGCCTTTAATGAATTGCCAACATATTACCAATAACCCTGTATATCAACAGCTTTTGAAATCATGCATGAGAACAGTCATAGAATCCAAGAAAGGTTGGACAGAGGTGTATCTGTAGTAGGTATGTAGCGGTATCTACATCGTCACATGCGAGCTGCGCATCATACTGACGTCACGCAAATCCTGCATCGCGCAAGCAGAGTTTACCGCGCGACTGTCATATATACAACGTCCCGACATCAAACGTAGGGTAGTTGCCCACCAGACACGACACCCGTCTGGTCGGAGGATCCTCCCTTTTCTATGGAGGTATGAGCGAACTTTATACCCTGTTCCTTGTGGTTGTCTATCGTTTGCCCGAAGATTATATGCCATAATCATCATTTTCCCGAATTTCATTTACCCGAATTTCATTTGCCCTAAAAGACATATGACATACTTTTAATTGCCCGAATTTTAGATACCATAAGATACGAATGCCATAAGTATTGTTTGCCTTATTTTTATGTGCCATAATAATTATTAGACATAATATTTAAATGGCATAATATTTAAATGGCATTTATTCTGTGCATGGTTTTTTTTTCTGTGCATGGTTGATGGTGGGCTAGGTCGACGGAGCCCCGCTTCGCGGGGCTCCTACTTCTGTGTGGTTTATAAAAAAATAACCACGAAGGGGATGGCGGGGTCTATTCGCTCGCTTCGCTCGCTCACACGACCCCGCCATCTCCTTCTAACCTAACCTGTCCGAGTCGGGGTGCCCTAAAGTCCCAATTGCATCCAATTTCTCTTGATATAAATAACCGTTACACACCCGATGTCGATGGCAAATTATGTTATGGCATATCATAATTATGGCATGTGATAATGAGGGCTTACAATGATTATGACAAATGATGTTATGGTAAGTGACTTTATGGGAAACAATGATTCTGGCACGTGACTAATATGGCAAATGAGAGTAGGGCAAATGAGTATTATGTCGTATGATATTATGGCTGTTGACTATTATGGCAAATGATATTAGGGCAAATAAAATTCGGGTAAACGGCGGTATACCGTTCCTTGTACCTCTATAGGTACACCCACCTTTCGCCAGTTATATTTAAAAGTCCCATGTAATATAGGGGGCGAGCATATTGCCATCAACCGGGAATAAATCTAGACTCCAGACTGCTACTGATAAATTCCAGATATAAAAACAAAAGAACGCTTTGCTCGACCTGGGAATCGAACTCAGGACCTCATGCTCAACAGTCGCGCTTGAGGCCACGAGACCAACGGGGCAGTTAAAAGCAATGCATCATGCATGACATTGCACTTAGTTTTTTTTTTTATTTACTTAAGATGGGATTGCTCTTGACTCTAGTTTAGGTCAGTGGTGACAGAGAAAGAGTCGACGGTGGAGTGAGCTTACCCAGAAGAAGCCTGTTCACTCTCACTTTGAAAAGATTAGGGTTGTATGCGTAATTTATATTATTCCTATAGTAATCATCATTAATATAAGAATTGAATAAACGCTTCGCCAGCACACGGATAACCTCTAAAATCAATGAAAAATTGGTTAAGTGTTTTGGAAATAAAATAAATAAATAAAATATACAATACTGTTTCATAGTGGAATTGACTGTGTAGTTACCTAATCATTTTCCAATTGAACCGTTCAAATGCGCCTTTCTAATCAATTCTTTCTGGTTGTGTACTAGACCATTTGGCAATTTAAATTCCGGAATGACACAATTTTACGTCATATGCCTGTTTTTTTTTTGTTAAGTTGCGTGATATTTTCAATTAAAATAATACAATGTGAACGCTTGGCTTTGAATCAATCTTGAACGTGTTGCTTTTGTTATTATATTTATTGAAAACTCCCTTAAATTATTGTTATCATTTACAATATTTTCATTTTACTTACTTAACTGCAAAATTACACTCAAACTTCACAGTCTTACTAATATTATAAATATGTGTAAATGTTTGTGCGGATTTTTGTTACTGAATCACCCAAAAACGGCTGAACGGATTTGAAGCAAATTTTACACACAGATAGTTTAATAATATAACCTGGCTACTTTTTATTCCGGGCGTACGATCCCATAAGCTGATTTCCGACCACAATTCAAGACAAATTAAACGTAAAGTTACGCTTGCATTTCCACATTTGTTTAATCCAAGTTGCATTTACAGACCGTTTAAAAAAACGTTAATAGTTTTGCATGCGTTTAACGAGTGCCGAGTTCAATATTATTGCAATTAATTGTGACTGTGTTTTACGAAATGACTAGTTTTTTAAAACGTTTTAAGTACAATTAAAGATATTTTTATCAGTTGTTTAGTCGTTTGATCTCATGAAATTCATGGGTCATGATTAGCTGCCTAGCCTTTTCCCAGTTATTTTGGGGTCGGCTTACAGTCTAACTAGATGCAGCTGAATACCAGTATTTTACATGGAGCTACTGCCTATCTGACCGTGTATAGCACGATACCCCTTTGTAAGACAGATGGTCAGATTTTTGATTGGTATTGTTTTAATGTGCAAACAAACTTGAATATTTTTTGTAAGACTATTTTAGAAGTAAGTCGTGCACACCTACGTTTTAGTTTGACTATAGAAATGAGCAATACCGTTTTTGCAAAGAACCACTCTAAAAAGAGCAAGGTTCGACGGGAGCGACTGCCTATCTGACCTCCACAACCCAGTTACTGGGTAACACGATACCCCTTTGTAAGACTAGTTGTCAGATTTTTGAGCTTCTCACTACCCGTAACGACTGTCAAAGTTCTACGAAAGACAGTCGGGACCAACGCCGAGGCACGCAGGGGTCATCTACGAAGCGACCGCGGCCAGCATAGCTAAACCTTGCAGTTGTTATTATACACGGTGACATTTGAATCACAGTTTTGCTAGAACAAACGTTGTTCAGACCATGGTCTACAACCATTCTATAGCATCCAATAGAAAAAAAAACGTTATTGGTTTTCGAAAAAAACACAAAAAAGGCAATGTTAAAAATGTCGGGATTATCGTAACGCCCTACAACACAGACACTGCGGCTGCGACGCGCGGCGCTCGCGTCTTGAATGCAATATCACTACCGTGATGAGTACTTTGATGTTACGGTTAATGTTTCAAACATTATTACATGTTTGAGCAACATAAGACTAATTTCAGAACTCCTAGATTAGTTTGTTTTAATAACATATTTGATGCTGTACAATAGTAGTAGACCATGGTCTGAACAACGTTTGTTCTAGCAAAACTGTGATTCAAATGTCACCGTGTATAGAAAGAAAGAAAAGAAAGAAGGAAAATATTTTATTTGGGACACGCACAGGAAATACAAACGGTACATACATAATCAGCCTATAAGTCAAAGTCAACTCATTTAAAAGGCACTTTTAAACGTCAATATTTACATTAAAATAGAATCGCCTCTTCCAAAAGGTAGTTTCGTATGGAGAAGAATGGGAAAGAAACTCCACCGTTACTCTTTTAAAATGTGTTTTTTGGCAGTAAAATCGACCAAACGGCATGACGCTCTTCCATGTGCCCTCTACGCCACCGCTCTCGTGTGCGTGCGCATACTATAGGTAGGTACTATACTTTTAATAAGAAGAATGGGCAAGAAACTCCACCGTTACTCCTTTAAAATGTGTGTAATGTTCTTACTGCTGGGACACAGGCCTCCTCTCGGTGAGAGGGACTAGGCCGTAATCCACCACGCAATTAACACAAACGCAATACAAACATTAAAAAATTAAAAATAAAGGTGCATTTAAAACAACAATAAAAGACGCGTGCAAGGCCAACAAGGCCCCCTATCTCAGCATAATTTAATAAAAATAAAAAATTGAAAATATTAGTGACTGTGTTTTACTAAACGACCAGTGTATTTACAGCGATGTAAGTGTAATAAAAGATTTATTTTGGGTTTAGTCATTTATTTTGATCTCGTGAAATTCTGACTAAAAAGGTGATATCGAATTTTTTATAATACATGGTGCAAAAAGACCCATCACAGAGCCATATATACACATTCTGTACATCTAACTAAGCAAAATTTTCGAAAATAGAAATAATTGCTGGTAGAAACCGTGTATTTTTGGTGTGAAAATAGAAATAATTGCTGGTAGAAACCGTGTATTTTTGGTGTGAAAATAGAAATAATTGCTGGTAGAAACCGTGTATTTTTGGTGTGAAAAATTGTTGTTTACCGTACCGGTACCGTGCAATGTAACGCACGCTAAACTTTGTGCTTATGGGTGCATCCATGCATGCGACGGTCCGATAATTAAATTTAAGGGGCTGACAACAGCTAAACCGCGGTCACTGTCGGACTGCATAGAAAAGAAAGAGAAGCGCGATGACACAAAGCTGGTAATTTATTGCAAATTAAGAAGCAATTCTCTATTTACAAAGAATCTCTTGATTGGACTAAAAAATTAAAAAACAATCAATAAAGAACAATCTGAAAAAAAAAACAGAATGATTGCATGTGTTATGGGTTTTAATCGTTAAAAGAAAGTTTTAGAGGTATCTTCGTGATTTTTTTTCTATCGTACCAATTTCGTTGTCTATGTTTTCAACACAATGGTGCCGATTCACTTGTCACAAAATTCTCTAAACTAGACTAAAAATCACCAAAATTTAGTTTATTCCTGTCAAACGACGATTTCCCATTCTGAAATTGACTAAATTGACACAATTTAACTAAATTTTAGTTTGACATCACTAAGATGCCACTGAGATTATAATTTAGTGAAAATAGCAATTTTGCAAATAAAAAATAGCAAAATTTTGTGTGAGTTTCTTGCCCGTTCTTCTCCATAGGTGCCTATTACGCTTTGGAATGGGTAACTGGCTTCATCTTTCTGACTGACCAACCTCCTGACAATTCAAAAGTGCATGAAATTGGTTTATTTGAAATAAATGATTTGAGTTTGATGGCTATACGAGCAGAGAACGGCCAGAGAAACGATGGATGCACTGTGTGAAAGATGATATGGCTAGAATGGGGGTGACGCCCGAGATGATGAGTAATAGAAAGGTATGAAAGAAAAAGACATGTTGCATCGACCACAAAGAAATTGGGGTAAGCAGGAGAATGTTGATGATAAGCACGTGCCAATACAGCAATGTGTTAACCTTGTGTATTTTTTTTCACCGATGTTTTTTTAACAATAAAAACGGGCCTATCTAATTTGGATTACATTTTCGTTTTTTTGGTCAAACGGTATCAGTAGGCCAATTCCCGTACTTAAAAAAACGTTCAAATTCAAGTCGCAATCTCATCTCAGCGACAATCAATGTCAAAAACCTGTCAAAAATGTATGTAAATTGATTGTAATTTTGACAGATTGAGACTGAGATTAGAATGCGAACGGTCTTAAAAATACGGGAATTGCCCCTCAGATTTCTAGCTACCGTAGTATATTTTTAATACTAATAACCATTTACATTAATTCTTTAATACTAACAGGTACAATAAAGAATGAGATATAGATCAGCTGTTTATCAAACCGTTCGAAATAGTCTATGGAAACGGGTTTTTAAATTACCTGTCTATGGCCTAGCCTAATAAGGAATATAGAGTTGTTAATTTAATGTAATTGGCTATGACATTTCTTTCTTAAAGTGTTATTTTTATAATTATCAATCTGTAAATGGGCATGTGGTCTTAATGACCATAATTAGCAAATTAATTGGTGATGAGTTAAGCAGAGGTTTTATCATACACCCACAGTTTGCCAGTCATGTATAAGTCCCATGTAATAGGGGGCGAGCCTATGGCCACTGCAGTGCAAACAGACGCTTTACTTTGTGTAAATTATTTCATCACCACAGCTTTCAAAACGGTGAAGGAAAACATCGTAAGGAAACCGGCATGTCCTAGAACCAAAAATTTGAAGACATGTGACAATCACCTACCCGCACTGGGCTCGCGTGGTGCATTACGGCCCACTCTCTCTCACAGAGAGTAGGCCTGTGTCCCAGCAGTGGGAACATGATAGGCTGATTATGGTATGCTATGGCCACTAATCCAGACTACGGGCTGATAACTGAGAAACGAATGAAAAAAAAAATTGCCCTATCTTTTGTTTTTTTCTTTACTGTGGGAAGTCATCAAATTACTTCTCCCGCTCTGGGCGGAGCGGGAGGACGTGTCAGTCTCTTACTGATTAAAACCCACCCGTGTTCCTTCAGTTGCCTGTGCCAGGGGCCACGGTAACCCTTTTGGACTTCCCCCGCAACCCTAATAGCTCATCCAGAAGTTCGAATCCAATACCCTAACTGGGCTCAACGGTCACGCTTGCTACCACTAGACTTGATACCAACGTGACACGTGGCAGTTTGCATCTAAATTAATCATAATTATGCATGATAAACGATCTTTACCTATGCCTAAAATAAAATTAAAATATGCCTTATTAATCTTATCAACAGATGTTTAAAAAAACGCAAAAATTATACGATCGTTTTCTATTCCAATATATCTTTTAAAATATTTTTTGCTACGTTCCTAAGTGTATTAAAATAACATAAGTAATAAATAAAATGTTTAATTATCATATTTCGACTCTTGTTAAGTGAGACCGGTTCTCTTTGTTGTCTATGCGTAAAAAAATATATAAAAAAAAGTTGTTGAACATCAATTTGTGTTAGAACATCACTACTTATGAGTTTGTCTCTGATACCTAATATTGATTGTTGAGAATTTAAAAACATTGATAGGTTGCTTAATAAATACCTTGAAAAAATTAAGAAAAAAGCCAATATATCAATGGTTTATTGTGAGCTCGGAAACCACTTATAAGTTTATTTTAAATATTTTATAGAACTAGTTAAGCAGTGACCCGCCCCTGTTTCGCACAGTTTTTACGATTTGACACTTGACAATACATCAAGATTTTTTTATTAATATATTAATATGCACATAAACCTCCTAGAATAAGTTCTCTAAAAAGGTTAAAAAAAACGGAAAAAGTTCTAAGTAAGTAGGTAGGTATTTCTTTTTTGTTCTTTTACTTTTTGTTTTATTAATTATCACAAAAATATTTTCTTAACTTAATAAACGATTGTTGTTTTGTGTTTTAGCTTAATTAGCATAGTTTGTAATGATTATTTTTCATGTGTGGAACGTGGAACATTTGTTGTTGGTTACACATTTGGCCGTATCTTTTTTATTTCTTCCCACAAAATTTAATGACTCACTGTTTGTTTTCCCTAATAAATAAAATAAATGACGATGAAAACCGCATCAAAATCCGTTGCGTAATTTAAAATAACAACTCGGTGTCGCGGTCAACACGAAAAGCGACTTTTAATTTATAATATGAATAGAACTATATACTTATTAGAAGAGATATTTTCTAAGTTTAATAAGGATATCACTGACATCGGTCTAAAAATACATCGTGACTATCTATTTAATTACACCTGGAACCGTCAATCCGCCTTGAGCAAGCCTTCTTTTTCTTCTTTTTATAAGAAGACGCTTTTGCCTTTCAGTGGGACATTAATAGCCTAGTTTTATTATTCATAAATAAATGATCATCATCATCAGCCTATAATGTTCCCACTACTGGGTCACAGGCCTCCTCTCTGTGAGAGGAAGTGGGCCGTAATCCACCACGAGGGCCCACTGCAGGTTTGAATAATAATATATAAAATGAAATAATATAAAATGATCAACAGAACTAACATTAAAAAACATAAATAAAATCTCGATTATGATTGTAAATGTAATGCTTGGTCAATCCCTAGCATCAGTGGGATGACACTGACAGCTCACTCCACCCACGCTCACTTCACGGTCACATTTTTACAGAATCGACATACTGGGCGAGTTCCCTCACAAATAGCTTGATTATACTACTAAAGAGAGAGACCTAGTCTTCAGACTTATGAGTTATGACTCTAATACCGACTTATTACTTGTTTAAAAAATTTGGAAATTCGTATACTTTTACAATGTTTGTAAATATGTGAGCACCATAATGTATCTATCACATAATTAACTTATTTGTCATTGCTTCATTTTTATTTTTTTTAACCTATTGTGGAAGGGTATTTTATTATAGGTGCATCCGTCTTCACATATAATTCATTAATTATATAATTAATGTACTTATACAAAATATTGTAACACATTTTAAAAGAGCAACGGTAGAGTTTTTGCCCATTCTTCTCCACATGAAACTACCTTTTGGAAGGGGCGTCTAGAATCAATTATATTGTAATGTAAATGTTGACGTTCAAAGGTGCCTTTTATGTGCCTACTTGAAATAAATGCTTTGAAGTTGACATATGAAATAAACGTGAAAAACTATACCTACGCAAAAATACAAAAAATACTATTACAACCACATAAATAACTTAGATTAATAAATAAACTTGCAAAAAAAATAAAGAAACTTAGGATAAATCAATAAAAGCGAAGCAACCTGTATGCTGACTAGAAACCGGTCTTCTAATAAGCGGCCCAGTATTAAGCAGCTCAGATACAAAACGTTTTATCGCACGCTTAATACAATACTGACTTATTAGAGCTTGAGTCCAAGTTAGGATTACTGCATTTTTTTACACAGATTAAAATATTGGTTTTTGAAAAATTTGGTAAGTAATTCAATTATTTTTATGTAACTGTTCATTATATATTTTTATATTGGCTTATTAGCCGACTAGACCTCGAAAACAAAATATTATACGGCGATTTCCCAGAGCGACACGTAACTCTCGCACTTACCGATAGATGTTTACGGCTTAAATTGTTATGTGCAAAATATTAATCATGTACCTACATTATTTGCTTATAATTGCTTTAAGGGGACTACATGACCTAAACGCAAGTTTTATAATGGCTAAAAGTATATGATCCACTGCAGTAAACGAAATCAGAAAAATATATGATATTCTTCAGGATATATGCTAGTTAGATAATGGTGCCGATTCCCTTGTTCACCAACTAAACTAAATTTAAGTTGAGTGCATCTTTTTCTTTCTATTTCATTAGGAAAAGGACAGAAGATAAATATTAGATTAGTCCTGTCAAATTAGTCAGCACCTGACGTAATTTGATGTAATTTTAGTTGTCAACTTTTTAATCTCGTCTAAACTTGTATGGAGTAGTGTCAGGCGCTGATTAATTTGACAGGACTAAACTAAAATCTATCTTCTGTCCTTTTCTTAATGAAATAGAAAGAAAAAGAAGCACCGAACTTAAATTTGGTTTAGTTTGTAAACAAGAGAATCAGCACCAGTGTGTTGAAAACATAATACAAGTAATTTGGTACAATAGAAAAACGTCACGAAGATACATCTGAAAATTTCGTTTAACGATTAATAACCATAATAATATACATGCAATCATTCTGTTCTTTTTTCAGATTGTTCTTCAAGCAACATACTAACGTGATAGTGATTTTTTAGTCCAATCAATAGATTTTTTGTAAATAGAGAATTGCAATAAATTACCAGCTTTGTGTCATTGCGCTTCTCTTTCTTTTTTATGCAGTCCTACAGTGACCGCGCTTTAGCTGTTGGCATCCCCGTTGTCTTAGCGACTGTGAGTAGGTACCAATACAAGCTATTTCTGGTTTAGTGGTACAAAACAAACATAAACTTGTATTCAGACTGAATGTATAAAAAAAGAAAAAAATATATTTTCAGTAAAAACCCCACAGTCTCCGTGGCCCAATGGCGAGCGCGTTCGGCCAAAAGGTTGGTGGTTCGAGCCCACCCAGGGGCAATTTATTTTTATAGACACATTGTAAAATTATTCTCGTGTATTCGTCATAATTAGGCTCGTGGCTAACATAAAACAGCCGAACGGGTCGATCAATCAGGTTAAGCTACGCTTGTCGCGGTTGGTCCGTGGATGGGTGACCATCATTAGGTACATATCGAGACCCCTCCGTGCCTTGGAAATCACGTTAAGCCGTTGGTCCCGGCTGACATTCGTAGATCTTTGACAGTCGTTACGGGTCGTCAGAAGCTCGATAGTCTCACAACCAGTCTTACCCAGTTATTGGGTTGTGGAGGTCAGATATCTATCTGACCTCCACAGCGACTATCTAGTCGCTCCATGTAAAATACTGGTATTCAGCTGCAACCGGTGAAACTGGAAGCCGCCCCAACATAGTTATTGTAAATGTGCCCCTTTTTATAAATAAATGATTATTATTATTATATTTTTAATTTTTTTGACATATCTCGGGGCTCAAGGGTGGCGGAACTTTGAAAGGCGTACGAGGGGCCAAATTCAACTCGCAGAGGCTCCTTAGACTATTTTAAGCGTTGAGCCGACGCCGACGATTATGCCTGTATGCTCTATGCAAGTGCACCCAAGGACAACCCCCGGTTGGTGCAGGACTATTGCAGAACATGGAAACAAAACATATTGAGCTATGGGTTTGGGTGGCTATAGTGTATTCGTTACCTAGAACTATGGAAGGACTATGACCCCTGCCTGATCAATGTTTTATTATACACCGAAAAAATGGCAGGGGGTGACTTGCACACTCAATAATGGGCCCCCGGAAACTGTCGCTTGCACTTAGAGACGTAGCGACAAGGGGGCTGCTTGAGGTGTGGAGAGGTATTCCACAACTATCAGGACAATCCCAGAGCCCGGAAGATGGTCAAGATCTTTACCAGTACCTACTGGAATACTTCCTTCCCCCGAGCACGTTTGCTCTTGCGGATCTCCACTCAAGCCAGCCAATAAAGGCAAGAAAGAGGTTGGAGCTCTGTTCCTCGTCATTGTTCACTCCAGCCGGCCAATAAAGGCAAGCCAGTGATGAGGAACAAGACTTCTCCTGGGAGGTAGGGTCCGTGGGGTCGCTACTGCCCAACAACTCGCCATATGCTGCCCTGCGGGTTTCTGTATTCCTCTTGGTATGGCTCCTTACCGTAGACCTGTTCAAGCAAAGTAAACTCTACCGGTACAGCTCTAGGGTTCAGGACCGCGCAAGCGCCATCACGGTCAACGTATAGATACGGTAGTGGGGTTATTATTATTAGCTGAGAAAAAGCTTGACAGATGATGGTGTTGGAAATATTATTGACAAGCGTCCAATGTTTTTTGTGCGATCTTCAAATATAATTCGGCGCATCCTGTGCTGTCACCCCCGGTGCCATTTTGAATCCAGCTGGTTTGGGTTTACGTACGGTTAGCAACAGGAGTAGTTTAACACTGGTAGGTACTTTTACATATAAGTATGTACCTATGAAATTTATTTATTTATTTATACTTTTCGCACAAAAGGTACAAAGGCGGACTTAACGCCTTAGGCATTCTCTACCAGTCAACCAAGGGTGGTGAAGAGACTAGATGGCAGGTGCTTTAATTGAAAGGAAAGGATTGATTTTGAGCGATATAAAAAAAAAAAAAAACTATCAAAACAACGTACACAAATACATAAATAAGTCGTATACACATACATACTATTTACTATACTATTTATATACTTACATAAATATATATATATTTATATACAAATTCAAGGAAGAGAGATGTTGAGATGACTCTACTCTATTTGTTTTGAAAGTAACTCTGCAATTTCCGCTTAAATGCATACCGACTGATAGCCGTCCTGATATCAAGAGGAAGCGCAGAAATTAATCAAAAAAACATATTTTTTTACCTGTGTTGTCCCAAACCTGGTCAAAACCCAAAAAAAATGGTCCAAACATTATTCGATGCATTACATTTTAATAAGAGATTGTATTATATGAATGAAAAAGAAAATTTTCCGCTATATGTTCCTAATTTGAAAAAATATATGATTAAAAAAACTGACACGTTAATCGACTTTTGTTGCTGACCGGACCTACTGTATCTACAACTCTGCCTACTCCTCTGAGCAGTACAGGCGTGGTGTTATATTAGGTTGATAACAAAACATATTGTGAATAAAACCTTATTAATAAAACATAATTCGTTATGTATTTATTATTAATAATATAAACCTAATGAGGGTTCCCACGCGGCGTCGTTTGATGTCGTGTGGGTTGTTACATTATTTCTATTTAATTATAAATGTTTCTTTGTTATATCTATATTATATTATTATTATGTTTACAGAACCACTGTTATTTGGAAAGCGTAGGTCGCCATTGATGATTATTAGTATGGTTTTTAATCGTTAAAAGAATTTTTTAGAGGTATCATCGTGACTTTTGTCTATCGTACCAAATTAGTTGTATTATGTTTTCAACACACTATCTAACTAGCATATATCCTGAAGAATATCATATATTTTTCCTATTTTGTTTACTAATGATAAATGATAAAGATTTTATTTCTGTAAGTAGGTTTGAACAAACCCTTTTACACGTCAATCGTATTTTAAAAACTAGATGAGATCGGCATTTCCTGTCTGACTACTCTGAGAAGAAAGGCCGAAACAAACTCAGAGGTCACAGTCTCTTTTAAAGTCCAGACAGAATCTTGGTCAGATCATGTGAAGGCTATGTAGATCGGTGTCTGAAATGGTCTTTTGAGGAAAGAACCACACAGATTGAGTGGACCTGTCCAGTCAGTGCACGCAATTGTCAGCAATCGTGCAGCTCAACTTAGACTTAAGGAGCTCAACGATTCGACGAACAATACCAAAGAAAGGACATTTGAGTAGGCCGCATAAATTACTCAAACTGCCAGATCATGATTAAACGAACTGAGAAAAATACAAAAAAAAACTTATGACCGACATAGTTCTCACATTCACAATAATTATAATACTGCAATGGATCATATACTTTTAGACATTATAAAACTTGCGTTTAGGTCATGTAGTCCCCTTAAAGAAGCTTTCTGGGAAATACTGTAACTAGGACGAAATTTCTAGTATAGATACTTAATAATATCAACCGTTATTATTAATCTATTTATAGTCTATACATACAAATAAATAAAATTGTAGTCAATCAATCTGCCTAAGCATTGCCGAGCTAAGTATGTTGGGGTCGGCTTCCAGTCTAACTGGATGCAGCTTGATACCAGTATTATACCTGGAGCGACTGCCTATCTGACCTCCACAACCCAGTTTGTCAGTCTTTCGGGCTTCCGACTACCCGTAACGACTGTCAAAGATCTACGTATGACAGCCGGGACCAATGGCTAAACGTGCTTTCCGAGGCACAGAGAGGTCTTGAATATGTAGGTAATGGATGGTCACCCATCCACGGACCAACCTCGGCATGCGTTGCTTAACCTTGAAAATCGACTCTTGCGTCTGTTATTATAAAGCCACGAGCCCCCCTAACAAAATTCAAGTGTCTGTTTGTAATGCCAAAACAATAGCTTTTTACGAAATGCATCATAATCTGTCTAGCGATTTCCCAAATATGTTGGGGTTGGCTTCCAGTCTAACCGGATGCAGCTGAATACCAGTATTTTTTGTTTTTACGATATGCATAATTATGAGAGTATATAGGTACGGTATTTATATCAAAATACCAATTTAAATAAAATATTTATATTCTTTGTTTCTGTCTGTCTGTTTGTTCCGGCTTATCTCCGAAACGGCTGGACTGAGTTTGACGGGACTTTCACTGGCTGATAGCTGTTGTTATTATTTATATGGAGTAACGTAGATTATTTTTTGTTCCGGTAGCACGTTCCTGTGGTATAGTTTCTGACATCCACGCGGGCGATGCCGCGGGCAACAGCTAGTTAGGTATAATTTAAAACTTGCCCTTGATGATTTCATTTATTTACAATATATAAAAAAAGTAAAAAAAAAAAAATATAATATTATAAAGAAAAAAAAATTGGGACATGCACAGGCAATACAAACATTAAAAAAACGAGCAAAATTAACATTAAAAACAACAATAAACAAGAAAAAATAAAATATCCGACACGTGCGAGGCCAAAAAAGGGTCCTATCTCAGCATAATGCTGCAATATTTAAAAGTACCGCAGCGCTGGTATTCTGATAGGGCCCGCTGTGATGACTAGCTACACAGATCATATAAACACAGACTAGCTAGCACTAGCTGTCTGGAGTCTGGATTTCTGTCCAGTTGATGACAATAGGCTCGCCCCCTATTGCTTATGACTAAAAAGTTAAGGCGCTGCCCAAACGTAAGACACTATAATACACATCTTTAACATAACACGCTGCATTTACTTGGCTTCGGTCCGTAAATGTTGCAATAACCAGCCAAAGAGCTGAGAAGAAAAAACTTTCTTTCTTTTCCTATTTTTCTGTCTTTTTCTTCTTGTCTGTTTATATAAGTGTGTACATAAATGGTTAAATAAATAAATAAAAAAAATCATCCTTTATTTCAGGCAACTAAGGCCCATAAAACATAATATATATAAGTAAGCATATAACAATAACTATAAAATGCTCAGTTTTTTGTCGCAGTTAGGCGTATTGGGACATATCGTTCATTTGCGAAAAGCTTGACATAATTCAAATAGAGCATTTTTTGTTTATGATGATTTTAAAGAGTAAAAGTAGCAGTAAGAATACGACGAAGCATGTTCTAGTCACATCTTTCTAGCTCCCTCATTTTTAGGCTTTAGTGTAATGTCGTTTTTATAGCAAAATATCAAAAAGATCCTAGAACCTAACTCAAAATTGCAGATGTTTTTAGTTATGTCACCCTTTTTGCAAATGAGCGATATTAAAAGCCAGATTTTGTTTTGTGTAATCAATGACAAAGTTCAAGGAAAAGACTTATTCTAAAATATTTTATAAAAATAAAATAATAAATCATGATAAAAAAATCGTACACAGAGCGCAATAGATAAAACGTCGCATATTTCTTAAAATGTTGATCCTAAACAATCATAATTTTTTTTTGTAATGATAATAAATAGTAGATTATTAACCAAGGGGATAAAGCAGTGTCGTCTGTCGCGGGTGACGATTTAAATCGCGAGCGTAATGAAGGACTCGAGGTTTACTCCCGAGCGTAGCGAGGGTGTTAAAAACTTAAATCACGAGCGAAGAGCGAGGGATTTAAGACGAGTCCTGAGTGTAGCGAGGGATTTAAGTTCACCCAAGACGAAGACAGCTTTATCACCGAGGAAAATACTCTACTTTTCGTACCATTTGCGAAAAAATTAACACAATAATAATATGAGATAAGCATTTATTAAAAATAATGACAATTAAACGTATTTTAGAACATTAACTTATTTATAAAAATAAATTAAAATAAACTTAACGTTTATGTATTTGAAGAAAACAAAAACGCGGCAAATTCCTAGACTAATATTTTTTTGTCGGAAAAGCAAAGGCATCAAGCTCATACGGCCTCGTCGGTTTTCGTAATTTTATTTAATAATCATAGCTGCATAATAAATGCGTATTCCTTTTTCAAAAAGATGTGCTTTATATACAAACTCAATGGTGTAAACACAGATGTTTAAATCACATTCTCCCCCTAGAGGATGAATGAAATTCAGTACAATTTTCTTTCCCTGTTTTTAACAGATTAAAAATGACTATTGTTATGTTCGCTTTTTGTGGCATAGAATGTCACTTTTTTGAGCAAGTGGTACGCAAAGCAATTCAATCAACTAAAGAAATACCTAAAAAATATTCCACCGAGCCGTGCATTTATTTTTAATATAATTAAAACTGCACAATTTGGTGGTCATTCGATTCAACTGACATCAAACGCATCGCTGTTTTGAACCTTATATGTTGCCGCGATGCGCTATTGTCAAAGACCTAATACATAGTTTGCTTCTAACCGCGCCTTAAATACACTTCTGGAGATAAGTGATGTAGATAGTACATTTAAAAACGATAAAAAAGCATATTACTCTGTCACTGAATAAATAAATAAATAAAATTAATTCTAGTCTCATAGATACCTGTGTATGTGTAAATTTGCATGCCATAAGGTAGGATAAGGCTAATAGACACTATTGTTTGTATAAGATCCATAGGTCTTTTGTACCCAGATTCGCATATTAATAAATTATTAGGATTGTGATTAAACATAGCTGGCAAAATTTGGGTGTACTCAGGAGTACTCAGGACCGGATTAGCGTCGTAGTTGTAGCAGATGTAGCAAATGCTACAGGCCCACGCTTTAGGGGGCCCGTGCTTTGACGAACAAAGCAACTGGACCAATTTTTCCAATTTTTGGAGCAATACATCCAATTGAATACTATGTATATGGTCAACATAACGTCTTTGTTTAGTGTTATACACGGTGACATTTGAATCACAGTTTTGCTAAAACAAACTTTGTTCAGACCATGGTATACAACCATTCTATAGCATCCAATAGAAAAAAAAACGTCATTGGTTTTCGAAAAAAACACAAAAAAGGCAATGTTAAAAGTCGGGATTGTCCGTTACGCCCTACAACACAGACACTGCGGCTGCGATGCGCGGCGCTCGTGTCTTATTAAGTAGTTGAACGCCATATCGCTACCGCGATGAGTACTTTAATGTCACGGTTAATGTTTCAAACATTTGAGCAACATAAGACTAAATTGAGAACGTATAGATTAGTTTGTTACAATAACATATTTGATGCTGTAGAATGGTAGTAGACCATGGTCTTAACAACGTTTGTTCTAGCAAAACTGTGATGCAAATGTCACCGTGTATAGACAAACCACTTAATGGGCTACACATTTAATTTTTGACGTTCAAAAGTGCCTTTTAGTGGTCTACTAGAAATAAATGATTTGCCTTTGACTTTAATACAAACCCATCGACTCGAAAAGAAGAAGATATCGAGATAAACTATTTTGTAAATGTACTGTTTTATTTTATCTCCTTGATTATCTTTCGAACCTAAAAACAAACCAAGTTTTACCAAGAATTAATAGAATTTGCTACAGGCCCCGGCGGCGCGGCCCTGGCTTAATCCGGCACTGGGTGTACTGTAGGTATCTGCCTAAAAGCACCCGCAGACAGGCGCGACGCGACTCATGTAAAACAATTTCCCTGAAGTTTTCCCCTGATAGACTCACGTCGCGTCTGTATGCGAAAGCCTTAATCCTTTGTGGAATTCAGGCGTATAATATTATGTTATTCATATTCACCTGTATTTTAAACTTTGGCATCATTGTATAGGGACACTGACTTAACAAAAAACTGTCTGCACTAAAGGATTTAAAATCACCCGTATAAACTTCCTGTACAACAATGGTCTCCCATCCAATTCCATACCTCGGCAACACTAACTTAACCCCAACTATTTATTCTAACTAAGTGGCTACGTTAAGTTCCCAGGCGGTCTGTTTGATGCCGTGTGCGCTTGTAACATTATTTTAAACAAATAATCAATATTTGAGAGGATATCGGTGCGGCTCGGACACGCGTCGGTATGGTGGTTGATCCGGTATGGTTAGGGTGTTTGATACTGATTTAAAAACGATTTTCTTTAATGGTTTCTTGTAGTGAGTTTTTTTTTTCCTTACGGTCACAGTTCTCAAAGAAAGAAAACAAAAATTACAAAGTGAAAAAGTGTTTAATCACAGAAATAATTGTTTACAACAAATTACCTCTGCCAAACTGCAAAGCAGTTTGTTGGCAGAAGTAGTTTATTTTTATTTTTAACACATATTTTTTTATTTTTTTATAATAATAATATAATAATATGAGACGAAATCCACACAAACTCAAACTCAAACTCAAAGCATTTATTTCAAATAAACCAATTACAGGCACTTTTGAATTGTCAAGGGGTCGGTCAGTCAGAAAGATGAAGCTAGTTGCCCATTCCAAAGCGTAGTAGGTACCTATGGAGAAGAACGGGCAAGAAACTCCATGGACACTCTTTTATATCAAAATATTGTTACAATAGAGTGGTTACATCATTCATGTTGTAATTATACATGTGAGAACGATGTAGAAAGACGTGCACGTTAAAAGCGTCCGTAATAAAAAGATAAAAACAATTATGGAATTAAAATAAGCCGTGGCAGCTAAGAAATGACCAGTGCCTACTGACGGCGCCCGTTCACGAACATGACGTATGGACAAGGTCTTCAGATCCCGAACTAGGCAGAGCCTGCACTACGGTAACCTGATGACTGATATACATACTTAAATACATATACACACCCAGACACAGGTCAAACAGATATGTTCATGCACACAAATGTTTGACTTGTCCGGGGATCGAACCCGGGTCCAGCGGCTCAGAAGGCAGGGTCGCTACCAACTGCACCAACCGGTCAGTCAATAATAATAATACATTGACACCTAAAGGTGATGGTTTCGGGACAGGTCTCTTGTAGTACACCTAAATTCACCAGTTATATTATTATAAGTCTTATGTATTTACATAGGTATCTAATTGAATACAGGGCAAGCCTACTGCCGGGCACAAATTAAGGCAACGAGCTGCAACCGAATTCCTAATGGAAAAACCAAATAAAATGGGAATTGGACGCCGAATTTTTTCATATAGTAAGTACTCACGTTTCAACAGTTAAGTATACTTACCTACTTATTATATATCGACCTGGTTTTCGAATCCAGAACTCAATTAGTCAAACATTTGCACAGATATGTACCAGTATTATTATAAGGGTCAGCTCACACCGAGACGCGACGCGACGCGACGCGACGCGACGTGACCAGTGATTTCGCGCTGCGCCGCGCGGCGCAGCGCAACGTCGCGAGGCGCATCTTGAAATCGTTGGCAACACGACGCCTCGCTGCGCCGCGCGGCGTCTCGCTGCGCAGCGAGACGCCGCGCGGCGCAGCGGAACGTGTAGCTGCATTCGCCACGATCACCCGCCCCGCCCGTCCACCCGCACTCTACCATTTGCAAGCGCATGAGAACGACGTATATTTGGCGGGTGCATTATGGAGTATCATTAGAGACATTAGAGACATATATTAGTCTATCATTATAATTTCACTCGAGCACTCGACCGAACTGCATCAATTCTACACGAAGTCTGGACGAAAATAGTTCTCCACGGTGACCTCGGCTGCGCCTCGCGGCGTCGCGCTGCGCAGCGCGGCGCAGCGCTGCGCCGCGAGGCGCAGCGCCGCTCCTGCACGCCGCGCGCACCGGCTGCCTCGCTCTACGCCGCGAGGCGCAGCGCGGCGCAGCGCGGCGTAGCGCTGCGCCGCGCTGCGCCGCGCAATTCTCACAATGAAATGTGTATCTTTTCGTGTAGAAAATAAAGTTGTATTTTGAGTCGCTCTTTTAAAATGTGCGCGCAGCGTCGCGTCGCGTCGCGTCTCGGTGTGAGCTGACCCTAAGGCTCTAAAAAGACGCCAAAGAACTTAAAGTCTACTTGTTCGTGGCAACACGCGAATAAAAGCAGATAATATGGATGTGATCATGTGCTACGTTGCATAAAGGCTCCTACAAACAGGCGCAACATGCCACGCGAATCGCACGCGACACGGCAACGCCTGTCGCGCGACGAACGGTTCCTTTGTTTCGCGTGCGATTCGTGTCGCGTGTTGCGGCTGGTTGTAGCCTGTAGGAGCCTTAAGGGGCTGACAACAGCTAAAGCGCGGTCACTGTCGGACTGCATAGAATAGAAAGAGAAGCACGATGACACAAAGCTGGTAATTTATTGCAAAATATGAAGCAATTCTCTGTTTACATTAAGTCTATTGATTGGACTAAAAAATGGAAAGACTATCACGTTAATATGTTGCTTGAAGAACAATCTAAAAAAAATAACAGATAGATTACATGTATAATTAATTAGTATGGTTTTTCATCGTTCATAGAAATTTTTAGAGGTATCTTCGTGACTATAATCTATAGTACCAAATTAGTTGTATTATGTTTTCAACACACTATCTAACTAGCATAAATCCTAAAGAATATCATTATGTATTTCTGATTTTGTTTACTGCGGTGGATCATATACTTTTAGGCATTATAAAACTTGCGTTTAGGTAATGTAGCGTCCAACACAGAGACAGTACCGCGCAAACACTCACTCGCACCGTATGACACATCCATGGTTCCATACATCCACACAGTCACATGCCCGTTCACAGAATCGGCACCGAGATGTTTCATTGTTATACACGAAGCCCGCTGAGCTCGGAGTATTAGCAACATCGCCATCGTCATGATTTGCGAGGAATCTTACTAATATGTATTATAAATGTCAAAGTGTGTATGTCCAAACGTAACTGGCTACTCTGAGAAGAAAGACCGAAACAAACTCAAAGGTACAGTCTCTTTTAAAGTCCAGACATAATCTTGGTCAGCCATTCGAGGACCATGCATTATTAATGCTATTAACCATTTTAATAGTTGTTTTAACATGACACATCTTGTCATATTATACAGGGTTACTGGTAACTCGACGTATTCCTTGCAGCACGTCATAGTAGGGTTAAATTGCAACAAATTAGGGCATTTTTTTTTTGTTTATAAATTTTTTTGTTCACTATACAACATTTTGTATAAAGTAACAGCAAACATCACAAAAAAATAAATGTATGTTTAGTGATATTTGCCAAAGAAAGATCTGCTACGGCATCAACTATGATATTAAGTTAAATTTCAGTACAGTCGCGCTGTAAATCATTTTTAAATTGGCTCCAAATGATTTAATCTGGGACTTTTCATAAAAATACTGAAAATGTAACTAATTCAAAAACTACTGAACTTCGGTAGAACATTTATTGGCTTGATTTGTTGAATTTTAACCCTAGTATGACGTCGTGCAAGGAATACGTCGAGTTACCAGTAACCTTGTATAGCGAAGTATGCATATTCTCTATTAGTCCTCATCTCGGTAGTTTCTAGCCATATCATCTTTCACACAGTCCATCCATCGTTTCTTTGGTCTAGTATACTGTAACCTAATAATATTATAAATATGAAACTTTGTATGATTGGAGGTTTGGATGTTTGTTTACTCCATCACGCAAAAACGGCGTAAAGGATTTGGATGAAATTTAGCACACATATAGTTTATAATCTAGATTAACATTTAGGATACTTTTCATCCCGGTAGTACGTTTCCGTGGGATAGTTTCTGAAGACCACGCGGGTGCAGTTAACGGCCTCTCAAGGTCTATTCTTGTGATCAAAAACATTTAAAATCTAGTCACAAACGAAAATCATTATTTGCCTAGCCTTTTCGAAATATGTTGGGGTCGTCTTCCAGTCTAAACGGATGCAGCTGAATACCAGTATTTTACATGGATCGATTGCCTACCTACCCTTCACACAACCCAGCTACTGGGTAACATGATAGCCCTGGGTAAGACTGGCTCTGAAACGATTTACCAACAGTCGTTTGGTCCATGAACCGTTGGTCAACATTGGTGCCGATTCTCTTGTCACAAAATTCTCTAAACTAGACTAAAAATCACAAAAATTTAGTTTATTCCTGTCAAACGACGATTTCCCATTCTGAAATTGACTAAATTGACACAACTTAACTATATTTTAGTTTGACAGCACTAAGATGGCACTGAGATTATAATTTAGTGAAAATGGCAATTTTGCTATTCTGAATTTTACGTTTTTCACCTAAAATTTTGATTGTCTTAACTAAATCTGACTATTTTTAATCGCGATTAAAAAGGTGTGGAATAAAATTAGTTGTCATGAACTAAAATTCACACCAACACCTCGACTTCAGATGCAAAAACAGTACTGTATCTTTTATTCTTTTCTTTTGCTTATATCTCGAAAACGGTGTGTCGTATCGCAAAAATAATGAAAATTTCGACCCCCTTGGTAAACCCTTAAACCTATAAATCTCAACGTGTTGGTAATATTTTTTTATATTTTCCATACAAAAAGTAAAAAATTCCATACAAAACAAGTCGAGGCCGCACATAATGCGCGCCTACGGTTATAAAAAAAAAGATAACGTGGTACGGCAAACAAGTACCACGTGGAGTCGCAATAATTGTCAAATTTGATTTTAGATGTGTCAAAATTATTTTTAAATTTAGAGATTTTATTTTGCAGAATAGCGTTAAGATTCTCATAGCCAAAAGTAAGGAATTTTAGTGATAGTTTAGTTAGTTTAGTTCGGTGTACAACAGAATCAGCACCATTATCTTTGAACCATTAACTTTTCATCCAAAGGACTTTTCACCCACGAACGTTTCGCCAACATAACTCTAAGTCAGTGAATGCTTAACGTGCCGCGGCAGCGGCCGCAAAGCGTCAGATCCTCTATTGTTGGTGAATAATTTGGGTTAGGTTAGGTTAGAACAGTGACCATTAGCGCGCGAAGGCGAGCGAGCGAAGCGAGCGTGCCGCGGCAGCGGCCGCCAAGCGCCAGATACCCTTCTATTGTTGGTGAGAGTTATATTGGCGAAACGTTCGTGGGTGAAAAGTCCTTTGAATGAAAAGTTAATGGTTCAAAGATAATGTTGACCAACGGTTCATGGACCAAACGACTGTTGGTAAATCGTTACAGTTTCGGTAAGAGGCTCTGAAACGATTTAGGTACCAACAGTCGTTTGGTCCATGAGACTAGTTTGTCAGACTTTCTGGCTTTCGACCCGTAACGGCTGTCGAAGATCTACAGATGACAGCTGGGAACCAACGGCTATACTTGCTTTCCGAGAAACGATAGGGTGGGAGGTAAGAAATAGATGTCACCCATCCATCACTGGAACTGCGCTGAGTCAATGAAGATCAACGTGTCCCTGAGAAATGTTTCAACTGTCTTGGATCAGCATTCATTTTCATACAAATTTGCACGTCCGCGTATTCTCGTTGTGCTGTGGTTGACGTACGTGTGATCGGCCCCTTAGATTGTAGGTACCTTTGTTATACATTGTACCAACCGCTAAAGTATTGTCAATGATGTACACCAAGAACCTGTTACCCACTTCCGGAGTCTGGAGAGGCTGGTAATCTGTCATACAGGTCTCCTAGTACAGAAACCAGTCTCCCACATAGATTATAATTCGCTTATGTACTCTTATAATTATGTATACTATACCTTGAATATTTCTATGTGAGAGAGAAAATAAACTTTTTGTATTGTATTTTTTGTATTGTCACTGTCAAAATACTTATCTAAATAAAACAATAGAAAATACTAAAACCGTGCCCAGTCATTCATGACTAATCATGACTAAGATTGTGTAACATTATTAGTCAACTTAGTATGAATACAAATGAAGCAGGTTGTAAGTGTGTAGATCTGTAAAAACCACAGACCAACGTGCATGTGTAATATGAATGAAGTGGAAAACACATTATGAGTAATATTGTCAGTGTTTGTCATTCATTGTTTTAATTCTTGTAAGCGCAAAAAATACGTAATTTGTACTGTGGCATAAACTATCAACCGTAGGTATAGGTATACAGCACACAGTTACTTATACAACACAATTTATTAATGACATTATTCAAAAAAAAAAAACAACTGGCTTCCAAATTTCTTTGGTTTTGTATTTTCATTTTTAGCCACCGACTTCCGAAATTAAAGTTATTATTCACGTTGTAGTGTTTTTTTTAAGAAGCTTTGATGATGAGAAGAAGATGTTTCAGTTTTAATCATGATCTGGCAGTTTAAGTAGTTCATGCGGCCTACCCAAATGTCCTTTCTTTGGTATTGTTCGTCGAATCGTTGAGCTCCTAAAGTTCTGAGTTGAGCTGCACGGTTACTGACAAATGCGTGCACTGACTGGACAGGTCCTCTTAATCTGCGTGGTTCTTTCCTCAGAAGACCATTTCAGATACTAATCTACATGGTCCTCATAGATTATGTTCGAATATTTATATACACATTGACATTGATGAATTTTATACATACAATGACATGAGTAATTACTTTGTAAAGTATTATATTATTTAAATTATTGTGAATGTGAAGATTATGTGGATTATTACTTTTTTTATTTTATTTCTTAGTTAGTTTCACGATCTGGCAGCTTGAGTAATTTATGCGGCCTACCCAAATGTCCTTTCTTTGGTATTGTTCGTCGAATCGTTGTGCTCCTTAAGTTCTCAGTTGAGCGGCAAGATTACTGACAAATGCGTGCACTGACTGGACAGGTCCGCTCAATCTGTATGGTTTTTCCTCAAAAGACCGTTTCAGACACCAATCTACATGGTCTTCACATGATCTGACCAAGATTATGTCTGGACTTTAAAAGAGACTGTGACCTCTGAGTTTGTTTCGGCCTTTCTTCTCAGAGTAGTCAGTTATGAAACGCCGACCTCATCTAGTTTTAAAAATATGATTGACGTGTAAAAGTGTTTGTAACAAACCTACTTACAGAAATAAAATCATTTATCATTTATCATTGTTTTTTGTAAAAAAACGTTTTACTTTTGACTTTTTAGTTGTGGTACGTATTCTATACAAGTTCGTATACCAATTAAACTTGCTATGTAAATATAAGTGACAGGAAGTTAGGTATTATAACACCACCAACATAGTGAAAAAAATACGTATTAATGAAACTAACTCAAAAACTACCCGAACAAAATTAATAATATTTATATGGGACCACCGCGTAAGGCAACATACCTCTACAATTTAAAAAACGATTTTTTTCAATCGGTTCATATTTGACAAAATTATCGATGATATTTAAAAAATATATTGTTGATATTTAATATTTAACCCCAACACAAGTATTATTAATTACTTACTGGGGCTGTCTCAATCACATCTGCAAATGTAACTGTTTGAGACCCAATAAACAATAATAATAAAAAAAAAGAAGAAAAGAAGTACAGACACGAATATTGAGAACGCCCTCGTTTTTTAAGAAATTGTTTAACAAAAAAGGTGGTGTTAGAATATAAAGTTCTAAATTCAGATGGACATGCTACTAATTGCCTTTAGTCAGTGATTGGATAAGAATTTTACCTGGACAGGGTTTGTTTACATTTTCATCAGAAACTTTTGGAACAAACTATACTTTACCTACAGGATTGCGATTCTGTAACCATCTCACCGTGAAAACATAGGTGAAGTGAGCGTGGAGTGAACTGTCAGTGTCATCCCACTGATGCTAGGGATTGACCAAGCATTACATTTACAATCATAATCGAGATTTTAATTATATTTTTAATGTTATTTCTGTTAATAATTTTATATAATTTCAAAGCTAGTATTTAAATGTCTAAATATTATTATTTAGAGTTTTATTTTTTAATAAATAAACAGCAACAGAAAGTCAATTTTGTTTCTTTTTAAATAAAAACTTTGATTTTCATTTTGACCTCACTTTCGGCTTTAGCAACCTCGAAAACCATGAAAACGACAACGATAGTCATATTAAACAATAGCTCCCTAATAACAAACAATGTCTATGCGCATTTTCTTTAGTAGCTAGTTTAGGAAAAAAAAAGAACTTATATAAGTTTCTTACTGAATTTGTGTTTTGCTGTTTTATATAAAAAACCCGTAAGCATTAATGTTGAGCTACTTAAATACTAGCTGTAAAATAATATAAAATGATAAACCGAATTAGCATCAAAATAAAATCTAATCTCGATTATGATTGTAAATGTAATGCTTGGTCAATCCCTAGTATCAGTGGGATGACACTGACAGCTCACTCCACGCTCACTTCACCTTCACTTCACGGAGAGATTTTTACAGAATCGGCCGGCTGTTCCTTTTCATATTAAAATGACAATAGTCACGCAGTACTATTCCGTCCTACATTGCCACTTAAAATTTTGCTCACCTCCCTAGCACTATAAAGCTTGATAATACACATAAAACCACTGACCCACACATAGGAACATTATGACGGAAAAATAAAGCAATAATAAGTTAAAAATGGCATTTTACGACTCGAGACATTTGTGTCATAAAAATATTGTGTGTTGTAGAATATATATACCGGGTAATAAATCTCTAAATAAATCTATTTTTCTTTCTTTATTTCTTTAGATGCAGGGTGGCATGGACACCGACCCGCAAACTGTAACCATGAATTAAGCACATGATTCCAGACCCCCTTTTTTTTGTGGGTGGGAAATCATCAAATAACTTCTCCCGCTCTGGGCAGAGCAGGAGGGCGTGTCAGACTCTTACTGACTAAAACCCACCCGTGTTCCTTCAGTTACCTGTGCCAGGGGCCACGGTATCCCTCTCGGACTTTTCCGCAACCCTAGCAGGCATCGGTCCTAGCAAACCCCGTCATTGGTGCTGACATCTCTTTGAGGCGCGCGTGGAACACAACGCGCCTTCGACCCGGGCCTGGTCCTTATCGAACGGCGAGCTGCCCATTGCTCGCCGTTCGCAAGCCCACATTCTAGACCCCCTAGCGTATAAATTTTTCGTCGTTATAAAAAAAAAATCTGCTGTTTCATAGAAAAGTGTAATACCTACGTGGTTGAAATGTTTGGAACAGCAAATTTATTTTTAAATAACCAACGAAAAATTTTAACGCAATTGGGTTCAGGATCAATAATATACTGACTCTATGGCTTCGATCAACAATAGGGTCACGTACAAAATCAACGTTAAATGCAGTTCGCGTGAAAAACGCTTAAAACAGTTCAACCTAATTACAACCATCACACCCAGTAATAAAGTTGTGTTTACATTGGCTGTGTTTCAAGCGAACTAAACAAAATAAGAGCTCACGTCTCGAAGTACGCTGTTATTTACCGAGACGTATTTCTTACGCCGACCCGATATCTAGTCGGTATTGTTGATCGAAGATCTATGGTAACAGATTGCGCTTCGATGTCCTATCACCCTGTATACGCTTTTCTATTGTAAAAAAAGTTGTATGTTACAGGTCCTTATAGTGCCTAGTGTTTAACGGGGCACAAATCTAAACCAACTGCCTCGTTGGTCTAGCGATCGTGTAGCGGTATCTACATCGCCACATGAGAACTACGCATCACACTGACGTCACGCAAAATCCTGCATCGCGCAGGCAGAGTTTACCGCGCAACTAACACATACAGACATCAACCGTCGGGCAGTTGCCCACCAGACACAATACCCGTCTGGTCGGAGGATCCTCCCTTTTCGATGGAGGTATGAGTGAACTTAACACCCTGTTCCTCATACCTCTATAAATACAGGTGTCATATTATATGTTCTGTTTACTGTGAAAAACATTTGAATTTTACGTTACTGCGCGTTTATTTGCTGAGTTATCTTTTGATTGGTCATTGGAGACGGAGAGTACATATTCAACCGTGGAAGTTTTCTGTCAAATAATAATATTTATGATGATATATATTCGATACGATATACAAACAAAATTAAATTACAATATAAACGCCTATTTAAAATTAGATTACATAATGTATATTATAATACTTAGTTTTATGAAAAATATAATTGAATAACTAAAATATATTATTAAAAGGAGTCCCTTAAAAGGCAAGGTTCCGAAGATACTGGCAGCGTTCTCCCTTTGAATACCTAGACTAATTCTTTGTCCGAGGTAACTGCCAGCTCTTCGGTCTCCTGTGATGTCGACTAACCTTTTTGCTATTTCCTTAAAAAGCCTTATAGCGCTAGGACCCCACGGACCAAGGGTCTCGACACCGAATGGGACAAAATCATGTTCGGAGCCTAGACCCCTGTATTTGCATGCTTTAGCTTTTTCAGCAGCTTCATAAGCCGCACCAATATTTATAATATCGATACGATACCTAGAAAAAAAAAAAAAAAACATGATCGAGGCGTACACACTTAAAAAAATCAATCACAGTAAGTAACGTCTTGGGTACAACAGCGAGCTGGATTGACAACATCATATCAATCAATTACCATGCTGTAATCAGAGAAAACCATAACCGATGGTATTCAACAAAATTGTGAGAAGAAACTACCTAAACGGGTCAGACCGACAGTCGTGAACGAAACTCGGTACACCACAGATAATTTGTGAGACAAACCATTATAAAAAGCTCGAGCATTCCCAAAAATTCAATTTAAGAAATTAGTCAACTCGTGACTACCTTCAAACGGCGGAACACATTCTGTCCAATCAGTGGCCCGTGACGTAGTTCTTTTTTTGAAATTCGAAAATCGAACGCGACCCGTCACGATCTCAGATTCACACGGGTCAGACGTCATAGGTTCATTGTCACGAACGGTCGAAGGAGGTCGAACGCTTTTGTCTAAAACATTTTTTTTTAAGTATTGAGGGAATGAAAATTCTTTAGAGCGTCCAAATTGTTATCTTCGAAGGGACACTCGAATCTCGATGTTATGTTGCTTTTGTTATTTCTCTTGGCATTTTTTCTTTGATAGCTAGTACTTACTGTCTCAAGGGTTGATTGAAGCTATTAGCAGTAAAGAGTTGGATTTACATTCTAATTCAGATTCATTTATTTGTAAAAACTTGTGTAGATAATATACATGGTATGATGCTTATTATAGGTGTTACAGATTATTTTTTGGCTCAACATATTTGACCATGGCAGGTGTACAAATTAAGTCGAAAGACAATATGATTTAAAAATAAAAATACAAAATTCAATAAATAAATCAACCTTCTAACAATATCTAAATGATCTTTAAATAAATAAATAATTATGTCAATCGTCAATCATGGGATTCAAAATAAATAGAATAGATTCAGTCAGTATCTTCAGAGCGATTTATCATTTAAAAATTCATTAACACATTCTGATTAAGATAACTTTTCCTGAATGGTTTCAATATTGTATATATTATCTTCAATATATTAATGTATTCATTTGTGTGCATGAACATGTCTGTTTGACCTGTGTCTGGGTGTGTATATGTATATCAGTCATCAGGTTACCGTAGTACAGGCTCTGCCTAGTTCGGGACCTGAAGACCATGTGTGGATGTTGTCTCATATTATATTATATTATATATTAATATTCTACGAACTCATGTTAGTTAAACACATAATATTTTCGAATCGTACACTTACAGCATAGTCAATTTGTTATAGTGTATTATTAATTGAAAACACGGTACTAATTATAGTTGTCGCGTTTTAGCATAACGATAACGGTCATTGCCCTTTATTTAATATCTCTCCGTAGGAACCCAAACAATAAACTATGTATGGTTTTTTGTTATTGGAACATGTCGAAGATCACGGTAGATATTGATTTAGGACGTTAAAATGGAGTTTACTTCAATTTTTGAAAAAAATAAATTGGAAATGTAGTTGGGCCAATGATCTCTATTGCCATGCTAAAACGCGACAACTATAGTGAATTAACAAACAGTAGCAGAGATTGCGTAGAATCGCAAGATGCAAGATTTTCAACCAATTAAAATCTATCTGCCGTAATCTATCACCGTGTATAATTGCATTGTAATAAAGTTGTCATTGTAATTTAATACTAATGATTGAATAGCTTTTAATAATGTGTGTATATCTATATAAGTATGTATATCAGTCATCAGGTTACCGTAGTACAGGCCCTGCCTAGTTCGGGACCTGAAGACCTTGTGTGGATGTTGTCCCATATTATTATTATTAATAATATTAATCATTTGTATGTCATTATTGTCAAAACATAGCGCACTACCTAATATTTAAGATCTTTGTATACAATCACCTATGTTTGACAAATAAATTATTCTATTCTATTCTGTGTGAAACAGTGCTATCAGAAAGGCAGCTGTGAGACTGCCTTAAAGCCATTCTGATGATAAACTGGCAAATTGCGAGTCTACCGAATACGTTGCGTCCAAACATTAGATCACAGTATGTCTTAGTTTACAACTGAAGGCAAATAAATCTTACTATACAAAAGACGTTCCTCTGCGCGCAAATCTTCGCTCTCTAAGCTAGAATATCAAGGTACAATATCCGGCCTTCATACCGTCGGATTCTACAGGCTGGCATCAACAACACGCAAACTGTAACCATGAATTCAGCAGATGGTTCCAGACGTGGAAATTCTTCGTCGGTTAACAAATAAAAATTGTTGTTCCATACATTTTGACCGCGTAGGTATTGCACTTTTCTATGAAACAACAGTTTTTTTTTTTTTTGTTGACCGACGATATATTTCGGCACCAGGGCTAGGGGATCTCAGCTCGCCGTTCGATAAGGCCCGGGTCGACGGCGCGTTGTGTTCCACGCGCGCCTCAAAGAGATGCCAGCACCAATGACGGGGTTTGCTAGGACCGATGCCTGCTAGGGTTGCGGAAAAGTCCAAGAGGGTTACCGTGGCCCCTGGCACAGGCAACTGAAGGAACACAGGTGGGTTTTAGTCAGTAAGAGTCTGACACGCCCTCCTGCTCTGCCCAGAGCGGGAGAAGTTATTTGATGACTTCCCACCCACAAAAAAAAAAAAAAAAAAGGGATAGGGGGTCTAAAATCATGGGCTGAGTTCACAACTTCACAGATACAGTTTGGAGAATGTTAAAAAGACTGCCGAGACTAAAGTATGTCAGAAAAACAAGATGGCAGACGATTTTTGGCAGTCATCGTTATAGGTCCCGTGTAACTGCGCACTGAGCGATTAATTTAATTCCAGCCTATAGTATTATGAAGCTAGTAAACTACCTAATAATGGATTCTACAATATAGTAGATTATTAACCAAGGGGATAAAGCAGTGTCTTCTGTCGCGGGTGACGATTTAAATCGCGAGCGTAATGAAGGACTCGAGGTTTACTCCCGAGCGTAGCGAGGGTGTTAAAAACTTAAATCACGAGCTAAGCGCGAGGGATTTAAGACGAGTCCTGAGTGTAGCGAGGGATTTAAGTTCACCCAAGACGAAGACAGCTTTATCACCGAGGAAAATACTCTACTTTTTGTACCATTTGCGAAAAAATTAACACAATAATAATATGAGATAAGCATTTATTAAAAATAATGACAATTAAACGTATTTTTAGAACATTAACTTATTTATAAAAATAAATTAAAATAAACTTAACATTTATGTATTTGAAGAAAACAAAAATGCGGCAAATTCCTAGATTAATATTTTTTTGTCGGAAAAGCAAAGGCATCAAGCTCATACGGCCTCGTCGGTTTTCGTAATATTATTTAATCATAACTGCATAATAAATGCGTATTCCTTTTTCAAAAAGATGTATAATGCTTTATATACAAACTCAATGGTGTAAACACAGATGTAGTTCAGTAAAAATTTCGGTAAGTATTCCAAATTTAAATCACATTCTCCCCCTAGAGGATGAATGAAATTCAGTACAATTTTCTTTCCCTGTTTTTAACAGATTAAAAATGACTATTGTTATGTTCGCTTTTTGTGGCATAGAATGTCACTTTTTTGAGCAAGTGGTACGATAAAACAATAATACCCTAATAGCCTAAAATATAGTAATAGTTGGTATATAATATGATCTGCCTCGTCAGTCTAGTGGTCACTAGCGCTGCTGCTAAGCACGAGGTCCTGGTTTCGATTCCCAGGTCGAGCAAAGTGTTATTGGGTTTTTAATTAGGACTCAGTAGCAGTCCAGATTCTGGATCTGTGCCCAGTTGGTGGCTATGACCCGCCCCCTATTACAAGGGACCTAAACATAACTTTTGAGAAGCAGTATGAGTTATTTATTAGATTTGGGAAAACAAACGGTAGTATATTAAGCATAAACAGTGTTGCCTTAAAATTAAACTTAACAAATATACTACCCATAACATTTTCCACAGATTACTATGTTACCTATATTATAATAATAAACAAGCTGTTAGCAAACATTAACTGTAGCAGGACTAACTTAATTTAATTAAGTTTTGGTCAATAACTGTACCTTAGCTTTAAGCCATTGTAACATCTCTTAAACAATATGGAATGCAAATAAATATGAATATGAATAACTTAATAATAATAATTTAGTAATATATGTAGGTATATTTATTTCAGATTTGTACATCCATAAATTTGTTAGTAACACAAAAATACTTATAAAACTAATGTTAGTACAAAAATACACATTACAAACTAAAGACCTACGTGGACTATCCGACACTAGTACGCGTGTTTACTTGACCGCATGCAGTCGTATCCAGCGCTCGAGCATCGGAGAGTCCCATCGGTCCACCAATACCGGCCAAGATGCTGTTGGTACTAGCACGCATGCGTGTAAGGACGGAGGTGCAACGCTTGCGCATAACAGTAGTGAAACTGTCTACGTTGGCCTCAGCAAACATAGCGGAGGCGCTGCAATACCGCGGCAGTCCCATCAGCATCCTGAACGCATTGTTATACTTGACTCGCAGGTCACTCCCTCTGCAAATAGTCAATACACAGGCCGCACGTGTAAAAGGATTGACAATATGCTTTGAACAGCGTTTAAAGAAGTTATAAGAAAGAAAAAAAAATAAGTAAACAAATACTTAGACCTCTTCCTCTCTACTAATTTTGCTGTGCCCGACAGGGTCCATATTGATCTTTAACTATGTTATACCATCTATGTAATACTTATGGAATGCAATAAAGAATTGAGTATTGAGTATTATTATTCTAAAGCGTTAACTTTGGAAAATGTTCAGAAATCATTCCTTAGATACCTTTACAAGCACTTGTACGGGTTTTATTATCACTTGTATCCCACTAAATTCATGTTAGGTTCCTTTAGTTTCAATTATCTAGAAGTAAGACGGTCGCGCGATCATATGACTGTAATATTTTAAATTCTTAGGTGGATTATTGATGTTCCTGATCTGCATAATGAAATCGGCAATCTTAGACAATAATTACTGTCGTGGCAGGAAACACCGCTTACTGGCTGTTCCAACGTGCCGAACTGTTGCACACTCCAAGTCACCTATCCCTCGGACATTAGCCGCTATTAACGCTCTCCTGGACTCAAACACATATCTTGACATGTTTGCGAATGAATAGAAGATGATACTGTCGGAATGTTTGAATTTTTGTGAGAAGAATGCATGACTATATTAGTAAATAATATGTTTAAATAGTGTACTTGGCTTCGGCCGTTCTATTTAATAAAAATAATAAATAACTGATGATGTGTGGGTGTTTCATAGTTACACCTCTGCCCAAGCCTTTGGGGATTACAGGGATTGAAGGTTACAAGAGTAATGTTATGTAACACATCCCCTCCATGTGTCTCAACAATCTTTTAGCGTGACGGGACCTGTAATAGTCGTCGGCTATCTTCGTTAAATGATAAATGATTTTATTTCTGTAAGTAGGTTTTTACAAACACTTTTACACGTCAATCATATTTTTTTTAACTAGATGAGGTCGGCGTTTCCTATCTGACTACTCTGAGAAGAAAGGCCGAAACAGACTCAGAGGTCACAGTCTCTTTTAAAGTCCAGACAGAATCTTGGTCAAATCATGTGGTTCTGTTCTTGGTCAAGGCTATGTAGATAGGGGTACCGCTGACCCGGAACATAAAGGGCCAAGGAAGGAACACGGGTGGGTTTTAGTCAGTAAGAGTCTGACACTCCCTTCCGCTCCACCCAGAGCGGGAGGGGTCATTTGATGATTTCCCATCCTCAAAAAAAAAAAAAAAGGCTATGTAGATCGGTGACTGAAATGGTCTTTTGAGGAAAGAACCACACAGATCATCGACATCACGTTGATCATCGACATTCTTTTGTATCCAAATCTCAAAACCTGGCAATATAATGTAATTTGTGATTTTTGCTTGTGGGTTTGTAGCTAAGTAATAACAGCCGTACGGCTACGCTTGCCGCGGTTGGTCCGTGGATGGGTGACCATCTATACATACCAAGACCCCTCCGTGTCTCGGAAAGCACGTTAAGCCGTTGGTCCCGGCTGTCATTCTTAGATCTTTGATAGTCGTTGCGGGTCGACAGAAGCACGAAAGTCCGCCAACCAGTCTCACCAAGGGGTATCGTATTACCCAATGACTGGGTTGTGGAGGTCAGATAGGCAGTCGCTTCATGTAAAATACTGGTATTCAGCTGCATTCGGTTAGACTGAAAGCCGACCCCAACATATTTGGGAAAGGCTAGACAGATAATGACTGAGATTTTTTCAAATTTAGGTATTATAATTATTATATGGTATAGAACAACTAGGACTTGGCTTAAGAAAATTATCGTAAGAACATGCGGGTGTGATGCTATGAAAGAGCCAACATCCAGTAAGCGAGCATGATGATCGAAGTTCATTCCATCTCTTTATGAGAAAAAAAAACAACTGACTTCAAAAAAAAAAAACACTACAAACTGAAAAAAAAAAGAATTCGGAAGTCGGTGTCTTTGGTTTTGTATTTTCGAGTTTTGACACCGACTTCCGAAATTAAAGTTATTTTTCACTTTGTAGTGGTTTTTTATTAAGTAACTAGGTTGTTTTTGACGTGACAACGTCTTACAATTCGATGGAGCCGGCTGCACGCACGAAAAAACATGACTCATGCGGCGTTACCTCGCTCTGAGGCGTTCCATTTAAGGCTTGAAGTGCAAGTGAGAGCGTGGAACGAGCGACAAAGAGGTACAATCGGCTTCCGCGTTCGGCAGCGTTCGACATCTGTCTCTCTCCTACTTGAGTGAACGATGCGTCCGCGTGGACAGCTGCTATACAATAATACATTTACATGTTTTCGTCAAGTATGAAGTGCAGTGAAAAGTGAATGTGGTGTCAATTGTTTATAGCAACGATAATTGCGGCGATAAAGGTAAAAATTGACATAATTGTATTTATGCGTAAATAAATGTAACTTGATCAATTCAATTGTGATTTCTATTTACCTCCTTCTCTATATCCATACAAAATATCAATCAAACAAATAAAATTAATTTTCTTTTGAAAAATGCAACCATTCCATCAGTATTTTCTTATGACGTTGTCACGTTCAACTATCGTCAGTAAACCGACTTTACAGACAATCGATTTTTTTTTTAAGATAAAAAGTTTGTAAAAAGGTTTTAATTTTTCACTTTTTAGTTGTGGTACTAACCCTACACAGATTCGTATACCACTAATTCAGTAAAATGTAAATAACAGTGGCAGAAAATTATTATAACATCATCAATATACTAATGCACTAATGAAATTAACGAAAAAGCTCATAAAATAAAAACTACTGGGCCAAACTGAATATTTTTTGTTGGACCAAATCACGTAAATCGGTTCAGAAATCTCGGCGTAATCGATACCATCGTATCGATATTGAGAACCTCCTCCTTGAAGTGAGACAGTTACAAGAACCTACAACGTTTATATGCATACTTGTAGCAATTATAACAATCCCCTAATACCGTTCACTGTTTATAAGGGAGGCTCATGTCCGGCTTATAGGGTTAATGCATAATATTGCAATAAATGTCACAATTTATCACATAATCGTGAGAGGGTTAGAGGTGTAATGTCATTCACCCACGATTGCCCAATGACGGAGATAGGGGCAACGGTATTACCATATATCAGACACCAAAATGATAGAGTTACCCTGAATATCTTCCAATACTTGATGCTTCGTTGGTTTAGTCAGGCCTCCGTCACTCCATGTATTTGCGCGCTATAATTACCTACCGCTCGAGCGAGCGCTCTCGGACCGCTTGCGGTCCAAATTCGGTTCCCTGCGATTGCTGTAGGATCGCGCGGTGCGAAGCAATCACAACTGTACGCTTGAGCATTTAGGCATATTTTAGCATGCAGTGGTTGTTGAGGCGACGGAGTAGGCGATTATCTCAATAGGTATTGGAAATTTTCTACTGAGTGAAGTATCTGTTACGTAGTAACTCTTTAGTAATCTGTGGTTTAGTGGCCGCAAGCGCTGACTGCTGAACCTGCGGGGTAATTGCGTAAGACACTGACAGTAGGAATGGCTTTCATTTCTACAGTTCAACAACATTCATTGCGTTATTTACGTTGTTGAGCAGACAAATTCGAACATATGAAGCAGTGGATTATCAAATCAAATCAAAAGTTATTTATTCAAACTGGGCTGAGAATCAGCACTTTTTGAACGTCAAAATCACATAAGACAGTCCCCCAAAACGCCCGCCCTTCACTACTTCCTGGTACTGCAGCTGGGAAGAAGAAGTGGCGCAACAAACTCCCCAGCAGCACAGCTGTCTGTTCAAAATCAAAATCAAAAGTCATTTATTCAAACTAGGCTGAGAATCAGCACTTTTTGAAAGTCAAAATCACATAAGACAGTCCCCCCAAAACGCCCACCCTTCACCACTTCCTAGTGCTTTAGCTGGGAAGAAGAAGTGGCGGAACAAACTCCCCAGCAGCACTGCTGTCTGTTCAGTTAGAAGAACTGGATTCTATTTAGTAATAAGTAATTAACATTACGAAACAAAGTTCAGTTAGAGGAACGGGAAGGAATTAGCAATAACAAACACTCGTCAAACATAATATTTTTTTAAACTAGATGAGGTCGGCGTTTCCTATCTGACTACTCTGAGAAGAAAGGCCGAAACAAACTCAGAGGTCACAGTTAGTAAGTGGTGAACACAAGATAGAAATGAAACACAAAGAAATATGATCGAGGTACGGACTGTGAAAACTTCATCATTTGCCAGCATTTTCCAGCTATGTTGTGGTTAGCTTCTAGTCTAACCAGATGCAGTTGAATACCAGTACTTTACATGAAGCGACTGCCTATCTGACCTGCACAACCCAGTAAGACTAAGACCAGTTGGTAAGACTGGTAGTCAGACTTTCGGGCTTCCAACTACCCGTAACGACTGTCAAAGATCTACGAATGATGATCTACAATGACAGTGAAAATAAGAACAAAATTTAATTTCACTTACAAGTTTCTGAAACTGATTCTAACTTTTTTTGTTTTTGTTTTTTTCTGCATGTCTAAGGCCCGAGTTCACCAACTACAACATAATCATTGATTACGTAACCGCTCTGTTAGCATTTAACAGTCGTTTAAACAAAGCACGTTTTTTTTCGAGTTCACCATTTATTTCTAACCAACGGTTAAATAACCTAACGTTTTTGAATGAGCGAGTCGAAAATGACTGAATGATCGAATGGTATAACATTTTTATGTGAATGTTGAAAGTCAACGTCAATGTCAATCAATTTCCATTGTCAAACTGTGTGATCAAACTCAATTCATAATTATTTCGTGCTGTCGTGTTAGTTTTCTTTTATAATCAGTAAATATGGAAGATAAACGCAAACGTACTGTAAATTCGTACCGTAAATCGGTAGTAACGGAACTTCTAATAAAGTACAGAGACATAATAGAAAATAAGAAATCGGACCATCTGTTGGTGAAATCGGGTCTAAATCTGCAGCTGCTGCAAGGACAATTCCTAATTCGTTAACCAAACACATTATCAAATTCAACATCTAGAAACAAGATAATCTACCCTAGCCATACATACAGATATATTTCTGAATAAATTCTACCTACTCCGTGTTTATGATAAATCAATTACATATACACACATACACCTGTCAGTCAGGGGTACTCAATAAAGGGTTGTTATCAGATCCTGTACCCTTATGTCCCCCCTGACAGTTGTTGCGAATTAATTTATCTTTTAATACGCTGTGTATAAAATTTTATTTGAAGGGTCACTTGATTAGGGTTGGTACGGATGGCTTTTTTGGTGGAATATTTTTAAAAGTTTAAATATTTTTTAGGACTCGAGAAAAGTCGGGTTCTAATTGCTATTATCATTTTTGCAGGTGACAGGGCAGGTCAAGGTGACAATTAACAGTTGGTAGCATACATGGTGAAAAAACTCAGGACACTTCACTTTATTATAGTCTAATATTGACCTGCAGATCTCTTCTGTAAAATATTACCTTTAAAACAGTGGTGAAGTAAGCTGTCAACAGTGTCAAACCCTAGCATCAAGTAGAATGACAGCTCGCGTCACCTAAGTTTTCACGGTGAGATTTTAACAGAAAAAATCGGCAGTTTTATTTGTTTTTTTTTATGTAACATAGTTTTTAAGTCGTTCTACTAACAATATTATGGGCCCTAAATGTCTGAAATAAAGTATTTTTTATTTGTTTTTTTTTTATTTATGAGTTTATCCCGGGGGATTATTAGGATTGACACCACAACAAAAAATAATTGAAGAACAAGCATCTGAAACACAGGTTTTTACTAACCTAGCTCAGGCAGGTCGCCACAAGAATGTCAGTACCAACGCACCTTTCAAAGGTAATTAAAAACGTGTAAATTAAACTAGTTTTTATACATATAAGTATTTAAGCCAATCTGTTAAGAACTTGGTACTACTAATAATTTATAGGTTTTTAAATACTTTATAAAGGGACCTAACTAAAGTTATTTTTTATCTGGTTTTAGCAGAACCAATAATATTTACTAAGTATTAAACTATAACCACAACATGCATAGACCACAAGCTTTAGTCTAACCCGCGTCGCCATATTGGCTCGAGAACAATCACTGGAAATTCTAAGGTCATATTAGTCATAGCTAACGGATGCATCAGTCTATGACGGCGGTGGTAATGTGTCAACTTATATGCCTACCACCTACAGACGACTTCTAGGTAGTAATTACATACTACCTTTAGCCCACGACTTGCTTCAAGTGCAAACTTCGCTTCTTTACATAACTACCTGATGTTAAGCGATGATGCAAGCTTGCCTAGAAGTACCTTTGTCCGGAACATAAAGGGCCAAGGAAGGAACACGGGTGGGTTTTAGTCAGTAAGAGTCTGACACTTCCTTCCGCTCCACCCAGAGCGGGAGGGGTCATTTGATGATTTCCCATCCTCAAAAAAAAAAAAAAAGGGTGTCAAAAAAAAGGGGTTCTACTCCCTTTTTTTTGAGGTTGTGTTATCATCAAATAACTTCTCCCTCTCTGTGTGGAGTGGGAGGGCGTGTCAGACTTTTACTGACTAAAACCCACCCGTGTTCCTTCAGTTGCCTGTGCCAGGGACCACGGTAACCCTTTCGGACTTTCTCGCAACCCTAGCAGACAACGGCCCTAGCGGACCCCGTCATTGACGCTGACATCTCTTTCAGGCGCGCGTGGAACACAACGCGTCATCGACCCGGCCCTGGTCCTTATCGGACGGCGAGCTACCCATTTCTCGCCGTCCGCACGTCCGCGCCTACGGTAGCCGGGAATTGGTTTGGGATTCCCGACGCCCAGGGCGTCTCCTGCGGCGGCTAGGGGCGTGAGGGCGCGAATTTTGCCTCTCCCTCACGCGTTCCGCCTCTTCCTTCGCGAGCATTACTGCTTTGCAGAAGGAGGTGACGGCTAACCATGCCCTCTCGCTCCGTATCATGGTCTGGACCAGGGCCGGACGCAAGAGATCGCCACCACCAATCGCCTCCACGAGGACACTGCGGTGAGAGGGTCTACTCCCTAAGCCCGAAATCCGTAGTTACGGCCGAAGTTACGGGCAATGCCTACTCTGTATCAACTACGAGCATTAGATTACTTTGGAGCCAGAAAGAAGAATGAATGACAACACGATTTGACCGCTGTCCCTCCTCGATTATACTCGTTTAAAAATTTAATATTTTTACCTGTTTTGACGGATCAACTACTTTCGGACGAGCCCATATTATTATCTTCGTTGACGGATTTGGGAGACCTGTTCCTAAAGTATCTGAAAGCGTAAACAACTCCTCCCTTTCAGTTTAAATTGTTATGAAATCGCTCTATAAAGTCAGTTACAAACACATTTATCCGTCAACTCTGCTTAAATCTCACCACTTTTTCCAACATCCTTTTTTGAATAACATAAGTTAATTTTAATTGATAAATCACCGACGGAAATTGAGGTTATGATAAAATTAACCTCAGTTGTCAAATGAAGAACATATTTAATGTGATTTAAAATAAGACTTTCGCGTTAAAGTTTTCAAATGATCAACTTCAAGCACTCAATACACATACGAGGCATCCGCAGGTACGTTTTCTGATCGATTTGCTTAGATTTTCATCAGATATATTTGGAATAGATAAATAATTGCCACTTATCGGGTACGTATCTTCGGCCGACTTCGGGCAGTTATTAAGAAATTTCAAATTGGAAAAAGGAGGTCTACTCTCTAAGTAAGAAATCCGTAGTCACGGCTGCAGTTACGGGCGTCTCCTACTTCGTATCACTTACGGACACATAGTTCGGGGTCCGAGACAACACGATTTGGCAGTTGTCCCTACTCCCGATAATGTATTTGCCCGTATGAAAAAAATATTTTGACACTTGTTTAGACGGGTCAACGGCTTTCGTACGGGCCTGTATCTTCGTTGACGGACATAGAGTGTAAACCCCCAGGACCGTACCAGCAGGCACGCTTGCCACCGCTAGACCAACGAGATAGTCTGGAGGTTGTATTTACAATATGGAGAAATAGAAAACTAACATGAAGAGTTCTGAATTTGACAGGTTTTTGACATTTATCTTCATTAGTAACGCCGCCATGATTCTTTACTTTAAGCCATGTCGGACTGTAAAGGGTGCAAATAAATTAGCTAGCGAAACTCCGCAGACGTGATAGGTATCGAAATCTAAACATGATAAAACAAAAAATTTATTAAATTTATGTTTTTTTTGTGGGGTCATCGAACGCACTTAGTGTTTTTTGGTGTATAATTCACAGACGTGATTGGTATCGATATCTAAACACGATAAAACATATTTTCTCAACTCATACTTCATGTAACAACACTACCAGCGGTCGTTGACCCCTAAAAAACATCTAATCATTTTTATTTTATAATAATAATAGACTTTTATTTCGGACCATAGAATCCATAGAGATATAGAATCCATAGATTTTATCGTGTTAAGATATTAATATACCCATAACGTCTGCGGCCTAGTTAATTTATTGGATATTGATACCCATCACGTCTCTGGAGTTTCGCTAGCTAATTTAATTTAACCCTGTATGTGAATACTTAGATTATTGTTAGTATTACTAAAAGCCGTTCGAATTCTAAGCGGGTACATCCGCTGAATTTATACGTGATGTGCAGACTGGCTCATTGTTTTGGGTATACTGCACGTAATTCCTGGGATTACTCAATTAGTACTCAGCTCAGAGTATTGACAGTTGCAGGTGCGATTGTGGACATTCAAGTAAAAGCAAAGGGATACGTCTGTTCTCGAAATATGACGATAGTGCGGAAACTTCATCACCAGTCTACAGCAGTCCACTGCTGGACATAGTCTACTCCAATCGCACGCCATTCAGCTCGATTCTCGGCAACTCTCATCCAGCTGCTACCAGCCACCCTGCGAAGATCGTCGCTCCACCTAGCCTGAGAGCGTCCTAACCTTACGTTTCCCAATTCGCGGTCTCCACTCAAGAACACGTCTACCTCAACGGTCATCGATTCTACAGCTAATATGGCAAGGAAACTTAACGAATATTAATAAACTTGCGCCTCAACCAACTCAGCCACATCTGGAAAATGGATACTCCATGTATAGAGGTACAAGGAACAGGGTGTAAAGTTCACTCATACCTCCATAGAAAAGAGAGGTCCTCCGACCAGACGTGTGTCGTGTCTGGTAGGCAATTATCCGACGATTGATGTCGGGAAGTTGTATATATATGCTAGTCGCGCGGTAAACTCTGCTTGCGCGATGCAGGATTTGCGTGACGTCGCCTGTGGCGATATAGATACCGCTACACATTTGGACTTCTTCCTAGTTGCGCCACAACACTCGATCCACCGGCTTTCGCAACCAATTAACTGTAATTAAAAAAATATCTAAAATTATAATAGACTGCTCGTGGGTTTAGTGGTCGTAAGCGCTATTGCTGAGCTCCTGGGTTCGATTCCCAGGCAGAGCAAAGTGTTATTGGGTTTTTCTATCTGGATTTTCTCAGTAGAAGCCTGGAGTCTGGATTCGTGCACGGTTGATGGCAATAGGCTCGCCGTCTACTACATGGGACTTGAAACGTCACTGGCAAAATGTGGGTGTAGGTTCTATAGGCACCCTCAAAGAGATGTCAGCACCAATGACGAGGTCCGCTAGGGCCGATGCCTGCCAGGTTGCGAGAAAGTCCGAAAGGGTTACCGTGGCCCCTTTTTATTTTTTTGAGGGTGGGAAATCATCAAATAACTTCTGCCGCTCTGGGCAGAGCAGGAGGGCGTGTCAGACTCTTACTGACTAAAACCCACCCGCGTTCCTTCAGTTGCCTGTGCCAGGGGCCACGGTATCCCTCTCGGACTTTCCCGCAACCCTAGCAGGCATCAGCCCTAGCGGACTCCATCATTGGTGCTGACATCTCTTTGAGGCGCGCGTGGAACACAACGCGCCGTCGACCCGGGCCTGGTCTTTATCGAACGGCGAGCTGCCCATTGCTCGCCGTTACCGTGGCCGCTGGCACAGGCAACTGAAGGAACACGGGTGGGTTTTCGGCAGTAAGAGTCTGACACGCCCTCCCGCTCGGGGAGCGGGAGAAATTATTTGATGCTTTCCCACACTAAAAAAAAACCAGTTACTATATGCACACCTCTGCCGAACTCTTCCAGAAAAACAGCCGTGATGTTATGTAATAAAAATAGAAAAAAAGATACTGTTCTTATAGAACCTTAAACACCCTTTCTGGCCTTCGGTAGTTTTAAAAGTGGTGTCTTTAGATTCTATGAGCCACTTTGCCAACGTCATGCACTAGCTGTCTGGCATTTTTGCTGAACAGGGGCCGTACTATGACGTGTTAACACCATCATGATTCCGGTGCGAAAAAGAGATTGTGCTATCGGTCATTTATAGCTCGGTCTCTCTTTCACGCTGGAATAATGATGGAATTAACACGTCATAGTACGGCCCCTGGGCCTATTTAGTGCAAGCGCGAGGCACACTTTCCTGTTAGTTTGTTCACAACGCACTTTACACTATACACGGTGACATTTGAACCACAGTTTTGCTAGAACAAACGTTGCTCAGACCATGGTCTACAACCATTCTATAGCATCAAATAGAAAAAAAAAACGTCATTGGTTTTCCAAAAAGACACAAAAAAGGCAATGGTAAAAATGTCGGGATTAGCGTTACGCCCTACAACACAGACAATGCGGCTGCGACGCGCGGCGCTCGCGTCTTGAATGCAATATCGTTACCGTGATGAGTACTTTGATGTTACGGTTAATGTTTCAAAAATTATTACACGTTTGACTAATTTGAAAACTCCTAGATTAGTTTATTTTAATAACATATTTGATGCTGTAGAATAGTAGTAGACCATGGTCTGAACAACGTTTGTTCCAGCAAATTTGTGATTCAAATGTCACCGTGTATATTTGTTTTTTTTTTTACTTGTTTATTGTTGTACCTTGTAGTCCGTGCTAAATAAATGTATTTTCTTTCTTCTTCTTCTTTCTTTCTTTAACCATGTGTACCTATTGAACTTAAGCTTTATTGACCTTATGTTGTTATATTCATTATTTAGATCTTTAGACTTTATTTTTTTTTATTTATTTATTAAGGGATAAACAACTACAACATATTTAATACAACAGGTTAAACAAAACTTTAAATAGTAATGTTGCAGTCAACTGCATTATCCACAGATAAAGCATTTAAAGACCAGTGGTTGCCACTAGACGAGCATTTCTTAGCTGCCACGCGGCCACGGCTTATTTTAATTCCATAATTGTTTTTATCTTTTTATTACGGACGCTTTTAAAGTGCACGTCTTTCTACATCGTCCTCACATGTATAATTACAACATGAATGATGTAACCACTCTATTGTAACAATATTTTGATTTAAAAGAGTGTCCATGGAGTTTCTTGCCCGTTCTTCTCCATAGGTACCTACTACGCTTTGGAATGGGCAACTAGCTTCATCTTTCTGACTGACCGACCCCTTGACAATTCAAAAGTGTCTGTAATTGGTTTATTTGAAATAAATGCTTTGAGTTTGAGTTTACCAAAATTAACAAATATTTTTAAATAAATAAATATGTAACTATAAAGCTAGCTTTATGACTTCCAGATAAGTAATTATTCAAAACTAGATAATTGTACAACTTCTTTATGCATGCGGAGTTTACCTGTAAGTAATTGTTGCACTGTTGCACTTACATTTTTGCTTGTTACTTTTAGCATACAACCTGCGTTGGTCAACCAATAAAAAAAAATAAAAAAAAAATCTCTCGATTACAAAAAATCTGCTACCGCCATTTTATATCAAAGCCATACTAAAGTAAAAGAATCGACAGTTTGTAACACATTTTTAGTCATCGAGAGATGTTTAAGTACCTACATCACTCATGGGTAAAGCTGCTTATGGAAAGCAAAGCTGATGCCAAAGTTAACGGTACGTACAAACATAAAACAAAACACATCAACATTTTTCATTTTATTATTTCCAACTGTACAACCGTTCAACCCTAGATGAATGAACGAAATTGAATGAACGTATCGACAAATTCTCTGGAGTGGTGTAAAGTTACGAGAGCGATGCATGGGATTTTAACTGTTTTGTGCAATTGTAATTTGTATTTTATTATTATTGTAATTTTATTTATTTTTATATCTATTACTAGCTTTTGTTCACGGCTTCGCCCGCTTAGAAGTCGGTAAAAACCCATTCAAAACCGACTCCATGCAAAAATGAAAGTGTATACAGGGTGGCAGGGCCATCAATCAACACGCAAACTGTAACCATGAATTCACGCCAGCGCAGCGTAGAGAGCAAAGGGCGCTGACTACCTTATTTTCATCTCGTGGTTCTCCCTCTTCCCCTGGTTATCTAGCCCCCACTTTCAGTACATTTGCGCCAACGACAATAGAAATCTACGTTCATCACACAATCGTCTTCTTCAATGTCACACTCAAAGTCAAAAGTCAAAGTCAAAGCATTTATTTCAAATAGGCACATAAAAGGCACTTTTGAACGTCAACATTTACATTTAAATAGAATTGATTCTAGTCGCCCCTTCCAAAAGGTAGTTTCGTATGGAGAAGAATGGGCAAGAAACTCCATCGTTACTCTTTTAAAATGTGTTACAATGTGTGCTCACTGCACTGACTTCATTCACTCTTCCTTCTTCGTTCAATCTATCTCTCTGTGGAATGCACTCCCCCAGGAAATCAGGATGGCAACCAACCGATTGTCCTTTAAAGCTAAATTCCGCGAGCACATTCGTAAGAAGCTGGCAATATCGTCACAGCGGTGATGTTTTCTCATTGTTTGTCCTATTTGTTTTTAGTACATTCGTGAATTTATGGACATTTATTTGTGCTTTTATTTATATAAAATTTATATGTATGGTTAGTCTTGATAGTTTATACGTGTCGTTATCTTTAAAATATTGATTCCTAAATTTTCATTATAAATTGCATCTACCACTGTTTGTCTCTGCATCACCCAAAGGTTGACTGGTAGAAAATGCCTATGGCACTAAGTCCCCCTCTGTACAATTGTGTGCTTGAAGTGATACATAAATAAATTCAGCACACGATTCTAGACGTCCGCGCCCCCAGCGTAGAAATTGTTCGTAGTTATCAAAAACGAATCTGCTGTTTCATAGAAAAGTGCAATAGACGCGGTCAAAAATGTATACAACGACTTTTTTTTTAATAACCGACAAAAGCTTTTTACGCGGGGTTTCAGAACCATGAACCACCATACCCATGGCCATACCCCTGGTAGTGTGGTGGGTCTAAAACTATACCACTGAGAAAATAGTGTTGTGGACTGCAAGGATCTTTAATGGTCACAGTTCTAACCTAACCTAACTCAAATGATTCAACAAGTAATAATTCTTGGTGTTATAGTTTTAGACCCCCATAAACAGCGTATTACGGTTTGAAATTACAACTCATTATGACGAATGTACAAAGTAATAATAATCAAAGTAATCTCTTCAAAGTCTTCTTCAAAGTTCTTCTTCTTCTTCTTCAAAGTAATCTCTCTTCTTCTGGGTAAGCTCACTCCATTGTCGACTCTGTCTCTGTCACCACTGACCTAGACTAGAGTCAAGAGCAAACCCACCTTAAATAAAAAAAAATTGGACAAAAAAAAAACAACAATGGCTGGAGGAATTGTGTTGTCTCCCCTAAAAGTTTTCGTCAACACGTCTTGATATTGGCGCACTTATAGCGTAGATTTGTAAAAAAAATCGCCCCCGGGTGGGCTCGAACCACCAACCTTTCGGTTAACAGCCGAACGCGCTAGCCATTGCGCCACGGAGGCTGCGGTAGAAACTCTGAAATACATATTTATGGTAGCCTGAAAGTTTTGAAACACTCTTTTTGTAAGATACAGTTCCTGGTAATACTACGCTTACGATATTTAGAAAGAGACATAGGTTTGGGAGAGGGAGACGACGCTCTACAAAGCCAAACTCATAATTATTATCATAGTTACCATAACTTCACGCCTGTTTCTCCCGACGGGTTCAGCAGAAGTGTACCTATAGTACACCCACATTTCGCCAGTTTTAACACTCTCACCGCCATACACATTTAAGGTTTTTCTAGAACAGCAGGCCGTGTGGGCGGCGCGCGGCCGCGCAATGTCTTTTACACCACGCCACGCTAGATTTTGTGTAACTTTAGCAGCACGCCATGTGTGCGGCCGGCGAGACACATCGTTAAGTTATTATCTAGCAAGCCAAGCTCTACAAAAAGAAGTGAATTTGTGGGATCACAGCGGACCACACGGCCTGCTGGTTAAAATTTAAAAATCTATAGTGGCTTGCTGCACTGACATTTATGTGGGCGGCCAGCAGACCACATGGCGGTGAAAGTGTTAAACCCATGTAATAGGCGGCTAGCCTATTGCCATCAACCAGGTACAGATTCATATCCAGATTCCAGAATAATCAGTCTATAGTGTTCCCACTGCTGGGATACTGGCCTCCTCTCTTTGAGAGGGAGCGGGCCGCTATCCAACACACGGGCCCAATGCGGGTTGGTAGATGTCACATGTCTTCGAATCTTTGGTTCTAGGACATGCCGGTTTCCTCACGATGTTTTCCTTCACCGTTTTGAGTGCAGTGGTACTACTGTATAGAATCCAGTTCTTCTAACTGAACAGAGAGCTGTGCTGCTGGGGAGTTTGTTGCGCCACTTCTTCTTACCAGCTAAAGCACTGGGAAGTGTTGAAGGCGGGCGTTTTGGGGGACGGTCTTATGTACCTAATTTTGACGTTGAAAAAGTTAATTTACACAAAGTACAGCGCCTGTCGGGGTTCGAACCTACGACTACAACTCGTAAGTCGCGGTCGTTACCACAAGGCTACCAATACTCTCCAGATTCCACACAGACAGCTGCAAACCTTATTTTAAACAACATAAAGTCCTAACACTCACCTGCTTGTATATTCTAGAACTATGTAAATTTGTCAAAAACAACCCTACACTCTATACAAAATGCGAGGAAACACGAACAAAATACACATTACGGAACATAAATAAAAACAAATTAAACAAGCCACCATCTCGACTCAAAATCCACTCCACCAGCCCTTTAGTTATGTCTATAAAAATTTATAATAATTTACCTAAGGATATTAGAGAACAAAACAAAACTATCACATTTACCCATAAACTTAAGGCGGGGTGTTATCTCAATATTCCCAAAAATTGGTTTCTTAGAACGTCGAGTATGACGTAATGTAATAAAAATAAGTAACGCGAAAAATACAGTGAACAGAGAAGGGTATAAAGAAGAATTTAAACCGAACAGAATAATAAATAATAGTTTGATATTCCCAATAAAAAATTGGGAAGTTGTAGCACAAAAATAAACTTTGACGTCGAAGATCTCTGTATTTCCAGCGATAACAACAGTTTTTTTTTTAAGAATTTAGTAGGTTTTCCATTTTTTTAAAACTTTAACCAAACCATTATTTAATTTTATGTCTATATTTTAAATAATCTAAAGAAAAGCAGTAAAATAAATGCCCATTCGCAGCTTATGTCACATTTCAACACAAATATCATTTTCAATTTTCAATCTTATTGACGCTCCATAGTGGTGACAATAGCTTACGCGGTCATACTTTAGTCGTCGGGCAGCGCTCGACTTGGATGGTTGGCACCGGACGCTCTGTGCATAATTCGATTGTAGTTTTCAAGTAATTTATGACTGAAAACAGTGTGTGAATTGAACTAAAGTTCTGTGGCGGACTACTAAGGCTACTCACTGCCTAATATTGAAGTGAAAATTCAGTCTCAGTGGAAATATGGGCAATAAAAATAAAATGTTGCGAAAGAGTTTTACAAGAAAAAGACGAAAAACTCGAAAAAATTATGGAATGTTTGGGTAAGTAGGATGATTACGGTATTGTATCATAATAACATTTGAAATTTGTATTTAGTTTAGTATACTTACGAAACTGTATAAATCTATAGAAACGGTATTGACAATTTCTACAAACATTTTGCTAAATCCAAAAACAAATAGGTGCACTCTATTTTGGTGTCTATAGAATGCATATTTGAATGCGCCTAGTGCAAACGTCTCTGGTCGAAGCAACCATCGAGGCGATAGCCATATTGCAATAGTAGGTATAAGTAACAAAAACAAACTTGCAGATAAATCAGAGTGCGTTCGTAATTATTATAATAATATAAATACTGCACACTAGTTATATATAAAGCATTTTGATTCTTTTGTAAGATTATTTTTATAATATTTATTGAGTCATTAGACCAGTGCCGATAATTTTTGAAAACGAAAAAAGTCACAGTAGGCTGAAACCCATTGGAAAAGAAAGAGAATATAACAAAAATGAAAGGAAAAATAATTTACGGGCGATCCGAGGTCGGGAAGTGGGGGTTATCTCGATTTCCGGCAAAACTACAAGTCATATGGAAAAAAGTGTAATAGCAAAGTTGTAGGTAATAAAAAGATCTACAACTTTTGTATTCACACTTTTTTCAAGTAACCTCAAAATTTATGTGAAAAATTCAATTCATGTGAAAAATTCAAATTTGACAACAAACAATTTATGTGAAAAATTCAAATTTGCCGGAAATCGAGATAAACCGCTTTTTACCCTTAAACCCCCACTTCCCGACCTCGGATCGCCCGTAAATTATTTTACCTTTCATTTTTGTTATATTCTCTTTCTTTTCCAATGGGTTTCAGCCTACTGTGACTTTTTTCGTTTTCAAAAATTATCGGCACTGGTCTAATGACTCAATAAATATTATAAAAATAATCTTACAAAAGAATCAAAATGCTTTATATATAACTAGTGTGCAGTATTTATATTATTATAATAATTACGAACGCACTCTGATTTATCTGCAAGTTTGTTTTTGTTACTTATACCTACTATTGCAATATGGCTATCGCCTCGATGGTTGCTTCGACCAGAGACGTTTGCACTAGGCGCATTCAAATATGCATTCTATAGACATCAAAATAGAGTGCACCTATTTGTTTTTGGATTTAGCAAAATGTTTGTAGAAATTGTCAATGCCGTTTCTATAGATTTATACAGTTTCGTAAGTATACCAAACTAAATACAAATTTCAAATGTTATGATACAATACCGTAATCATCCTACTTACCCAAACATTCCATCATTTTTTCGAGTTTTTCGTCTTTTTCTTGTAAAACTCTTTCGCAACATTTTATTTTTATTGCCCATATTTCCACTGAGACTGAATTTTCACTTCAATATTAGGCAGTGAGTAGCCTTAGTAGTCCGCCACAGAACTTTAGTTCAATTCACGCACTGTTTTACCAATTTTAGCAAATACCAACTAATATTCAGCCAGCAGCAGCTTCCATTCCCGTGGATGATCCCTCTATCGTCTAAATTTTTCAGAATTCTAGCTTCCGTCCCGGCTCCGCATTTTATTAGAAACATTATGGCATTTGTCACTTTGGAGCTGTGATATTATTGCATTTATTTAGAGTTTATGTGATTTTTAAGTGGTCCGAGGGCCTTTATGTTGGTTTTGTTTTCTATTTTTTTACCGCACCCACTAAGTACCTATCTAAAACACAAACATTAGTTTGAAATGGCATAACTACCCATTTAATTAACCCTTCCATCCCTGATACTGACTTACACCCGAAAAGCATAATTCCCCTTCTAGAGCAGTCGGGTAAAATTCGGAATGTTTATATTTGACCTGTTTATCATGTACTGTAATAAAAATAAACAGTAGTGATGTTTTTTTTTAAATTGTTATGTGTAATTATTTATTGTATCATATTATGAACCGACACTGTAATTACATCGAATTTTAGAACGCACGTCATAAGTAAGTATATTCAACAGAAAACATCTGATTTCCTTACGTATACTATGCAACTTTCCTTGAGCACACAAACGCCCGTGTTAGCGTTTGCGAGTGTGTGCATAATTACCGTAAAACGCGCAGATGCGGTTGTGTGAGTGCGGTAATAGCGATTAAAATCGTAGTCGGTCCGCGTCTTAAGGTATTTCTGGAAAATAAAGCATACTACACCATAACGGAATTTTTTGATGATAAATCATTGAGATAAATAAAATATCTTTATGTTATAATAAACATATAAATATAATATATAAATACCTAATTTAAAATTATAGTATAAGTGCAAAAACTTAGTCTAATACCCATTTAATGAAAGGATATAATATAGCCCTCTCTTCCTCTCTTCTAATTTTTGCTGTGCCCGACAGGGTCCATATTGTACTTTCCTGTTCTGTTATTATAACACCTTATTGTAAACATTATGGTATGCAATAAAATATTGAATTGAATTGATTCTGGGCTACTATTATAAATTCCAAATGGAAAAACCCAATAACATTTTACCTGTCCTGGGAATTGAACCCAGGATCTTATGCTCAACAGCTGGAGCAGCAGCAGCTGCTGCTTGTGACATCTAGACCAACGAGGCAGTCAAAGCAATTTTTTTCTTAAGAACGAAAGAATTATAGATATTTTATTTGGGACTTAAAACTCGATTTCCCATTATTATGGGCTGCTTACTGTACCCAACTACTTATTTATAACAGTATTAAGAAAGCCCATAAATCTGCTTACCTCATAACGGAAGAAGGGCGTGAAGATAATACTATGTTGTCAGTAAAAACAGGCCAATTGAGCAACAAGCGGAATTAGTGTTGTGTATACCCGTAGATTTTAACCATTTTAAATTAAGCTTTCTCGTAAAAGAATATTGTGCCAAAGAGCGGGTCAACCTTAATTGGACCTCTTTGAGTCCGTGCAAACACGACAATTTTGTAATGGACCTTTATTAAAATGAAGTGGTATGAAGATGTGGTCCAACTTTAATTGGTCGGTCTATATTAACCGTGGAGGTCACTAAGAACATTTTGAACTGAAGTTTCTTGGGAAGAATATGTTTGTTTAAATTGGTGGTCTAGTTTTGGAAATCCTGTGACGTAAGTAATTATACCACTTTTGTTTATCACTATTATTATGTTTCACTTTAAGGGGTTCATATTTTTCCTGCTGACGATGACGTGACGTGTTGGCGGCAACCGACATAATATGGATAGATGATCGGCGAAATGTGGGTGTGCACTACCTCTGGTTACTCTCGTTGCTTTACATACTATTGTATAGAATCCAGTTCTTCTAACTGAACAGACAGCTGTGCTGCTGGGGAGTTTGTTGCGCCACTTCTTCTTCCCAGCTAAAGCACTAGGAAGTGGTGAAGAGCGGGCGTTTTGGGGGACTGTATTATGTAATTTTGACGTTCAAAAAGTGCTGATTCTCAGCCCAGTTTGAGTAAATGAATTTTGATTGATTGTTGATTTTCTGCCTTCCCCTTCGAGAGATAAACGCTGATCCTGCTATATTTTTTATATTTTTAATCCAAATACGGATACGGAGATTACTGAACAGTCTTTTATTCCAAACCGACATCCTAATAAAACCCATGCTCTTTAGGGATGTCCAATGACGTGAAACTAGGTCGAGTATAGTTCATTACTCATTCGGTCCGTCATTCGGTCATTGCTCATTATTGACTGGTCAATCGCTTGATGGTATGTGGAAACATACTGATGGTTATTCCGTCGAGCTTTTGATATTGTAATAAGTATTTTTGAATTGAGATCATAAATTAGAAATTAGGTATTCTATATAAAGTTTATTAAAAGGGAACATTTATTTTGTCAGTTTGTATGTACGGAACTACTAATCCGATTTCAAAAACTTTATTTCCGAGTGCCATAAGATATATTTTGAAATAGTATCCTAATCCTAACTAATATTATAAAAACGCGAAAGTGAGTTTGTTTGTTACGCTTTCACGATCGAACGGCTGAACGAATTTGAATGAAATTTAACACATGGGTAGATCATGACCTGGAAAATGACATAAGATACTTTTTATCCTGGATCGCAGGCGAAATCGCGGGCAACAGCTAGTTAAATATAAGTACAGAATTAAAGACAAAGATCCATTTAATTTGGAGCAATGTAAATTAGAGGATTATGTAAAGTTGTTAGTCAGGTATTTTAGAAATATTTTGTTTATCAAACAAAAAAGTGGCCAACTGATGGCAAGTGGTCACTGCCACAAAACGTCTGCAACGCCAGAAGCGTTGATATTCTAGCGACAAAGCTGAATTGTCTCATGTGCCCGTTATTGTGTCGTTTATTGCGAGAGATTTATACTTAATTCATTGATTATTTTGATTATTATTATTGTTATATTTTTTTTTGTTTTAGTCAGAAGGCCAATTTCCGTAATTAAAAACGTTCAAATTCTAGTCACAATCTCATCTCAGCGACAGTCTAATGTCAAAAATGTAGGTAAGCGCTATACAATTTTTGACAGATTGACACTGAGATTAGAATGCGAACGTTCTTAAAAATACGGGAATTGCCCCTCTGTTCTGTAACTACATAAATTAAATTTGACTATGGCTAATAATAATCGCATCGATAGCAGTATAGTGTATAGTACTATTTAATTCAAACCAAATATGTTGCATGCCGTAAGGTAAAATGTATCGGGACACTTAACAAAAATATTCCAACTTTATATGTATACCTCCATTATCAGCAAATAAATGATTTCTTTCTTTCTTTCTGCACCCGCACCCATACCCTTCAAAATTGAATACAGCAATTCCTGCTGCGCAATAACATTCTATAAGAACCAAATGGTGACATGTGGCGAGTGCGAGTGAGAGAACATGCGCGAAAGTTCGACGAGCCTATTAATGTACAGAACGGTCGTGACTCATCAGCCGTATGTCACAAAAACTTGCTCGTCATTTTTATTACTCGTGTTTTTCATTCTAACCTAATAATAACCCCACAGATTAATTGACACACAGAAACGATAGGACTAATAATTATTATTATGACCTTCCTTTCTCATTGCGACATTTAATAATTAATAGTATGGACTGCAACTCACTGACATTGTACTGTTTCAATCGTGAGCTAACTCTTGCCTCCGGGCGTTACATGCTTACATGTCTTTTGTTTTTGTAGATACTTAAATGATTGTAGGTGTTAGATTGCTAAATATTGAATTAGAGTAAAGTTGATTGCGTCGTTGGTCTAGTGGTTGCAAGCGCAACTGTTCAGCTTCTGGTCCTGGGTTCGATTCCCAGGTAGGGCGAGGTTTTATTTGGTTTTTGTATTAGAATTATCTCAGTAGCAACCTGAAGCCAGCCAGCTAGAAGCAGCCCTAAATAAGAATATTTAAACAACCTAAACTAATATTTACTATTTATTTAAAAAGCTAAGTCTTATAATAGTAATATGTACAAGTATATAAAAAAAATAAGGGACATCAACAAAAAAATGCAATCAAATTTAAATTAAATTTCATTTATTTCAGGTACCACATAACCCCTAATTTAAATAGAGAACTGTTAATAATTAAAAACAAATACACAATCACACATCAATCAACAATCGAATAAAAATAAAAATTAAATAAATAAATAAAATATGGTCAACATAAAAAGAAATTATTCTGACATTAATTAATTAGTCAGTATGACAATATTTTAAATTTGACTGCACATGGAAACGCGAAAACTTTAGTAGGGTAACCTTTTTTTTGAGTTTGGGAAATCATCAAGTTACTTCTCCCGCTCTGAGCGGAGCGGGAGGGCGTGTCAGACTCTTACTGACTAAAACCCACCCGTGTTCCTTCAGTTGCCTGTGCCAGGGGGCACGGTCACCCTTTCGGACTTTCCCGCAACCCTGGCAGGCATCGGCCCAAGCGGACCCCGCCATTGTTAACGGAACGGGAAAGACTGGATGAAGGCAGACGACAGGGTGTTGTGGTGCCGCCGGAGAGAGGCCTATGTCCATCAGTGGACTGCGATAGAATGAGCTGATTGCGTGAATTCAATCTTTTGTACCATCTCTTAAAACCTGTGATAAGCTAATAAATGAATTTGAAGGTTAGACTTGTGCGCGGTTAATGTCAATAGGCTCGCCGCCAATTACATAACTGGGAATTATAAGGGTTTACTAAATCGTATCTGCCCAACCCTTCTCAGAACACAGGCGTGATTTTATGATATACATACAATTATACTTATATTAATTACAATTATATTAGGCTTAGCATTGCCATACAACGTGGCAATGCCGCCAGTCTCTTGGGTACTTTACCAGTCGACAGCGATGCAGAGGAATTTTTCGACGCCATATTTTAATTTGTTAATAGTTTTAGTTAGTTTAGGTTATTATATTTTATATTTTTGTTTGGTTAGTTTATATAGTTATTTGAAAACAAATTATACTTAGGCATTAATATAGCATTTGCCGTAGAGCAAGAACAGTTACGTCAGTTGCATCGAAACCAGTAAAAGCTGACCTCTTATTCTATTGGAACTCTTCACTACGCTAGGCCAGATCAAAGTCAAAGTCGTACTGTAAATGTCAAACTGTACATTGAACGTTTAAAAAGGAATGATTTAACAAATCGCTCATTTGCAAAAAGGGTGACATAACACACACATAATCAGCCTATAATGTTCCCACTGCTGGGACAGAGGCTTCCTCTCTGTGAGAGGCAGTGGGCTGATATCCATCTCCACCACACGGGCCCAGTGCGGGTTGGTAGATGTCACATGTCTTCGAATTTTTGGTTCTAGGACATGCCGGTTTCCTCACGATGCTTTCGGTCACCGTTCTGAAATTTTGAATTAAGTATGTATACAGGTGAACGCAGCAAATGTTATTCTTTTTGCTGTCTGATTTCAAAACGATATTACACTACAGCCTAAAAATAAGGGAGCTAGAAAGATGTGACTAGAACATGCTTCGTCGTATTCTTAATGCTACTTTTATACTTTTAAATCGTCGTCCCCAAAAAATTGGCGTTTTTGAATTATGTCGAGCTTTTCGCAAATTAACGAAATAAAACTATTACCTACTTTATATTATAATTTAAAAGACTTAAAATAATATGTACATGTAGACCTTAGATAAAAAAAAAAATAAGGAAAAGAATTATAGGCCATCAAAAAATTCGTCCGCATCGCTGTCAACAGGAAAAGTGTCCAAAAGGCTGGCAGCATTGCCACGTTGTGTGGCGAAGAGTTTTTTTTTTTCATGTTTCAACTAATTTTGTAGTCGCCGGCGCAAGTAACTTGACAAGAGTCGTTAGATGCGTTTTTCTTTTCTTTTCATTCTTCTAAACAGACATGTTTAAATATAAATAAAAACTTCACAGCTTGGCTCATCGCCGCGCCGCAAGGTCGCCTGCTTGTCGGTCTTCTACAGATTATACTTCGGTGAAATCAAAATCAAAAGTCATTTATTCAAATTAGGCTGAGAATCAGCACTTTTTGAACGTCAAAATCACATAAGACAGTCCCCCCAAAATGCCCACCCTTCACCACTTCCTAGTGCTTTAGCTGGGAAGAAGAAGTGACGGAACAAACTCCCCAGCAGCGGTGAGTGTGCCCAAGAACTCCACGACTTCTTTCCACCGGCCCCCTTCTTCCATCGTCGGTCATCTAAACGCACTGCAAGTTACCATCCTTATCTAGTTGCTATTCCACCAATTCGCACTAAGCGTTTCCAAATGTCTTTTGTTATGCGCACAACAAAAGAGTGGAACTCTCTACTTGCGTCTGTGTTTCCGAACGGATACAACCCTAATATCTTCAAAGTGAGGGTGAGCAGGCTTCTTCTAGGTAAGCTCACTCCATCGTCGACTCTGTCTCTGTCACCACTGACCTAGAGTCAAGAGCAAACCCATTTAATAAAAAAAAATAAAAAAATACGGCAATAACCACAGAATAATGATAAGCAATAAAAGTTTTTTTTTTTTTTTGTTGCACTAAGCGTTGTAATAGTGTACATTGCGCAAACATACTCCCACAACGCCAAAACCTTGCCAAGTTACGTGCCGGAGACAATAACAGTACTTACGAAAATTGTTTTAATTCCCACAGAATAAAAACTTGACGCATGCGTAGTGCAGGATGTCCCACTGGTCGAGTTTTTACCTTTTAAAGATAAAGCATAGTTCAAGTGTTTTCAAACACATCTGGTTTGACCGGTAACGTAGGTGGTTAGTTGAGCGAAGACTATGATGAGAATTTACTTTAAGTTTATCTTTTGTTTTTTGATGTGAAACATCTAAAGCCGCACGTAAAACCGCTTGCTGGCGTGGCGACGCATGCCGTGGCGACGCGTCGCCAAATCGTCGCGTCGTAGAATTGAGTTGTCACAATTTTAAATAAATTTTAATTTTTGTTTATAATGAAAATAAATGTTTTTTAAATAAACAATCATCATTTTCTGGAAAAAAATGGTAATATTTTATTTTTACATTAATATGCCATATTAGTTCCTGTCGTAATCTATTACTTGTACAAAATAATTTCGATGTTTCACACCTGCCAGGCGTCCCGTGACGGCTCACTATTTTTGTGTCTCTATTTATGCTTGTATAAAAAGGGTCAAGGCAGGTCAGTAGATAAATACGAGAATTTATTGCTTAGCAAATTGTCTCTGTATTGAAATCACAATTGAACCGTTGAGCTGATTAAGTTCTGAGTTGGGCTGTTGACAAATGCGTGCACTGACTGGACATGTCCACTCAATCATGGTTCTTTCCTCAAAGGGCCATTTCAGACACCAATCTACATGGTCTTCACATGATCTGATCAAGATTATTTCTGGACTTTAAAAAAGATTGTGACCTGTGAGTTTGTTTCGGCCTTTCTTCTCAGATTATTAGATCTAGGAAACGCCGACCTGATCTAGTTTTTAAAATATGATTGATGTGTAAAAGTGTTGGTACAAACCTATAATTTGTCATTCTTTGACAGTTGTATAGAAATAGCTACAACACGGCAAATTTACGTGTCAAATTTGCTTAACAGTAAATTTTTCCAATTCAGTTTAATAACTTCTTTTCGCTGATAGTGATACATATTATCGGCCGGTTCTCATATTAAAAAAGAAACGAGCATTGCTCACTACGCATGCTTAGTGCCTTTTCCTCCTACGTTGGGCCTAATGGTGCGTGATTTGCCTAAATGCTCTTACGTCCAGATCTGGGTCTACACTCAGCACTCTTTTACCCTATCAACTGTCCGGTCTGCAGATCATGCCACGTATTTTAGCGGAGGTCATAACTAACCTTCAACAATGATCGAAGGATGTTCTTTGCATTCCAAAATTTGAATAATAACAATCTACTTCTTATTCGCCTCACTAATAAGTAAAACGCATTTAAAAAAAGAACATTACACAGCCCACATTTTATTAAATCATCATATTTTTTTATCAACTGACACGACTTAGCTTTGAATTTAGAACGCATTATTCTACCTGGCCAGTCAGCGGCCGAAATAAAAAATCTTTGTAACAGCGGGGTATCGATCCAAGGGATACCACACAGCGAACTTAACATAATAAGCAGTAATGGACGTTGATAGGACATAATAAAAAATGCTGCCTTAAACATGTTTCGATTCAAGAATTTATTAAGTAGTTGCGTTTAGATGTAAAATGTGGGAGCAAGGTTTTAAAGTTGTATTGGTAAAAAATAGGATGAATGTGAGTGTTGCTTGTGCCGACTAGACTTTTAGGCACAAGCAACAAACACATTCATCATAACTTTTAGTTCACATAATTTCGCAGTTTTAGAAACAGTTGATTTCAAAGCTAGACAGTATGCTTACTATTGTAAAGTCAGTTGATATCGATAGTTATCATAAATCAATCCGAAGTAAGAAAACATTACCTACGTAGGTACCTAAGTGTACTTATTGTTTGAAACATTGGAACTCCCATTTTAGTAGTTCTCCCTTAAAACGATGACTTTAAGGAGGAGGCGCCAGGTTGCCAGCGAAATCTTTTTTTTTTTTTGCAATGTGCGGGCCAGTGTCAGGGTTGTATGTTGAACAAAATATGATTCGCGACCGTAACAAGTTATTTAAATGCAACTAGGACAAGGTCACTGGACCTACTTAGTAGATATTTAAATACTATTCACCAAATGTTTTGTGTTTACATAAGAAAATAATTATCTAAATACCTAAACTGCATATGACTGCATATTGAAAACAGTCAAAAGTAAAATCAAAATAAATTGTTCCAAACATATTATAATGACGCACAAAACTCAACATAAACGCTAAAAAAAGAAACAAAACACAATCAACAATTTTTCGAATTTCGAATTCGCATTCCGTTTATTGTAACGTGCGTTTAGCCAGCGGGCGTCGAATTTATGTGAACGTTCCAAATGATTTCGAATTAGGAACGTATCAATTTTTTAATATGCTAACTTTTTAATGATTATCTGGCTAAGCTGAATTTATTGAGCCTCGGTCACATTGAATATGTTAAACGCATTTTTGTATTGGCAGATTTATTAGTACAAAATGTTTTATGGAATAATATTATGGATATTAACGGAATTAGCGTTTTTATTACAGTGATATTGTCCTTTTACAGAGATTTTTATCAAGCAGCGCTCCCAATAATTGGTCAAGTAAATTAGCAAAAAAGGTGATTTCGGGAAAACAAAATATTAACTCCCGTGCCTACCTAGTACCTTCATCTAGAGGGCCCTCCCTACCTTGGGAGGGCCTCTAGATAGATATAAAAGATACACAAATTAATTACGTAAAAAAAATCTACCAATATGAAACAAGCCTTATAGTATTTAAGCAGATTCGATGGATATATTTTGAGATTTCGCTCCGTTTCTTAATTTCTTATATTTTATTGTGAAAAGAAATAAAAGTTGTTGACATTATTATAGACTACTGTTTTATGAAACGATTTAAATTTTTATTGTTCCAATTTCGGAATCGACGATCGTTTTGAATGATTTGAGTTTTGTTTGCGGCCAGTTCGTAGTATTTCAGATTCGGCCGTTTAATTTAAATATTATGTGTTAGATTCATGAATATTAACGTTTAGTGAGAACACATCTGACTGTGCGTTCGAGATTGATAATAATTAGTAATTACTGATGGAATTAAACTGTTATTGGAACAAATTACTTAAAAGCTTTGTAACGGAGCGCAGATTTTTGTTGGAAACGTGAAATAAATTGGTGTTACTGGCATTAAATAATATAACATCACGCCTGTAACCCTTGAGGGGTTAGACAGAGGTGTACCTATAGTAATTTAATAATACGTTCAGGGCGCTGTTGCGGCTTCCACGTTTCTGTAGCGCATCAGCAATGTTTGCTGATGCACACACAGATGGCTTTGCAGCTTTATGGCGCAAAAATACCGCGTCATTCATTAGCCGGTTGCGTGGAAGTCGCCACAGCATCTTGAGTGCCGTTGCTGCTAGGCACGATTGTCCCCTGACATGGATGTTAGTGCAGCGGACCAAGTCCCTGCTTACTATTTTGTACTAGTTGTATGTCTCATGTATGGATCAAAGTTATCTGAATAAATAAATGTATTATTATTATTAGTAGGTACACCCACCTTTCCCCAGTTATCAAATCAAATGATTTATTTGAGATAAAAATATCCATAGGTAAACTTTACAAGTCTCAGTACAAAATAAAACGGTTTACGGTTTAAGAAAATTTATTTTGCTCAAAAAGAATACAATTATTCACTCCTATGAGGAAAAACATAATAATTAAGATAAGCGACTGTTTCGCTTGGTAATGGTCTAAAATTAAGTTATAAATAAATGGTAAAAACTTACAATTCACACATTATTCAGATGGTGCTTTAAAAGTGCCTTTTAAAAGTTGGAAGTGATTTCGATTGCTTAACTACTTTAGGTATAGAGTTATAGAGTTCAGCCCCTTCATATACGATAGTCTTTCTACCGTCATCATCTAGAAAGAAAGAAAGAGAAATAGATTTATTTGTCACAGAAACACGTGCATACAAAAAGATAATTAGCTCTAATAATGAAGAAAAAAGTAAAAATAACAAAGAGATCTCTAATCACGAGCACAAAACAGAAATCGTCGACAGCTGCACGTCATGACTGTGACAAGAAGGCTTCCACTCAGCATGATGCTGTGCTATGGGGGACCCACAGCACAGCGCTGATTTTCAGTGGTTACCCGAAAAGGACGCACGGAAACCAAGTCAGGTTCAATGATTGGTACTACTTATAACAAAATAAAATAAAACAAATAGAATACATTTAGAATACCAAGCAACTACGAGTACATAAACAACCAATTATTTGAACAAATATTATTAGATAACATCAAAATGTATTATTAATCCGCAGGTATTACCGTGCGCGCACAATTAATGTGCCCACCCAAAACAAAATCACATCTAACATCAAATCTAAAATACAATCTCAAACTTATAAAATTTAAAATCAAAACGAAAATTTAATTCAAAATTAACACAATATTAAAATAATTTTTTTTTAAATCAGAATGAAAAAATAATACACATAATTATTACATCATTATAATAATCGCAGGCACTCGCATGCAGCAGTAATGTTCGCGAAGGAGGAGGCGGAACGCGTGAGGGAGAGGCAAAATTCGCGCCCTCACGCCCCTAGCCGCCGCAGGAGACGCCCTGGGCGTCGGGAATCGCAGGCCGATTCCCGGCCACCGTAGGCGCGGGCTTGCGAACGGCGAGCAATGGGCAGCTCGCCGTTCGATAAGGATCAGGCTCGGGTCGACGGCGCGTTGTGTTCCACGCGCGCCTCAAAGAGATGTCAGCACCAATGACGGGGTTTGCTAGGACCGATGCCTGCTAGGGTTGCGGAAAAGTCCAAGAGGGTTACCGCGGCCCCTGGCAGAGGCAACTGAAGGAACACGGGTGGGTTTTAGTCAGTAAGAGTCTGACACGCCCTCCTGCTCTGCCCAGAGCGGGAGAAGTTATTTGATGATTTCCCACGCACAAAAAAAAAAAAAAAAGGCACTCGCATGCAGCTGCAGCCACCTCCGCAAAAAAGGCGAGTCCCACCGCTTGGACAACACACTTAGGAGCCCTTTCGAGTTGCCACGGCCACGGCGCGGCGCGGCGCGGCGCGGCGCGGCGGCGGCGCAGCTATGTATAAGTCCCATGTGATAGGGGGCGAGCCTATTGCCACCAACCCGGCACCAAACTCCAGGCTGCTACCGAGTTATTCCTGATAGAAGACCATATTATCACTGGTCTGTGAGAACTATGTCGGTCATTGATTTATTTATATTTATTTTTGTATTTTTCTCAACGTAATCATGATCTGGCAGTTTGAGTAATTTATGCGGCCTACTCAAATGTCCTTTCTTTGGTATTGTTCGTCGAATCGTTGAGCTCCTTGAGTCTAAGTTGAGCTGCACGATTACTGACAATTGCGTGCACTGACTGGACAGGTCCACTCAATCTGTGTGATTCTTTCCTCAAAAGACCATTGCAGACACCGATCTACATAGCTTTCACATGACCTGACCAAGATTTTGTCTGGACTTTAAAAGAGACTGTGACCTCTGAGTTTGTTTTGGCCTTTCTTCTCAGAGTAGTCAGATAGGAGTTTAAAAAAAATTGATTGAGGTGTAAAAGTTTTTGTTCAAAGTGTTCAAACCTACTTACAGAAATAAATCATTTATCTTTGAACTTGAGCCAGTGTCACCCTAAACATCCCTCAAAAAGAAGAAATTTTAAGAAAAGGCAAAGTTTGAGCTCACGAATTCTTTCGTGGCAATAGAATAATTATGTTACCACAGAACTTTTGGAATCTTCCTCATAAGTCCATTATCATCAAACATCGTGCCTATACAGGTTGGCAGGGGCATTGACGCGCAAAGTGCAACCATGAATTCAGCATGAACCTTTTTGAACTATGCCCCACACTAGGAATTTCTCCTGTATTGTGGGTGCCTCTACAAACATTTACACTCATATACACAAATAGCCAGATCCGGAACAACTACTTGTAGGTCATACAAATATTTGTTTCGTGCGGGAATCGAACCCGCGACACGCGGCGCAGCAGTCACATAACCACTGCGCCAACCGTGCCGGCCCTAATTCGTTCGTGATTCATAACAAACTACCTAGCGTAGAAATTTTTCGGGGGGATCCAGAGTCATGTACTGAATCCTTAAGGTTATGGACTGAATCCTGGTCCTGAAAGGAGTCATGTACTGAATCCTGAATCCTTGATTGCGCGTCAATGAGGACTGCCACCAATGATATTATACGTCATTGACTGCCACCCTGTGAGTTCCAAAGAAAAAAAAATATAGGTACACAAATCAACTATTTAGTTCACACACAACGCATTCAATTTAAACGGATATTCTAAATCAATACATAACATCCCAAACCTCAATTAACGGCCACCCATATCAATCAATAAAATACGAGTATTTTGCAAATACCATCGTAGCGGGCAGCCATTTTAAAAATTCAAACATCGAATACAAAATCGCGCTCCGCTCTGTGTTCGTGAAAGTGCGAATTTTAGGCGCGTTCGCTTTAGCGTTCATTTGTGTTAAATGTCTCGGCACTAATGGAGTATCAATGGGGAACAGATAAGAAATTCGCCGTAATTAACGCGAATATCGACCTTAATGCCCGGGTTACACGAGGCTTGTTTTTGAAGCTTGGATAGCAAGCAAGCAATATCCTGGCTTAGCACAATGTTAGAGCTGTTTACATGATGCTAGGATATTTTTTGCGAGAAGCATTGCAGAGTAATATGATCCGAATGGATACTAATTATGCCGAATACAAAAAAAAAAATTGTAAGTAGGATAGTAAAATCAGTGGTGTGAGGTGATAACTAAATAATTCCTCATTTAAATCTGACATCGTTAAATTTTTAAACAATAATATAATTATAATTGTTATGATTTATTTTGAAATTTTAATTATGCATGATTTTCAAACGTATTTTTTGTTTATTTAAATTCATAATATTTAGATAGGTGCACACCATATTTGTACGCCTCCTGGCATAACATAGCGTTCTGTTCACTAAACTCAAGATCTGTATTTCTTTACCTGTGTTAACAAATAAAAGTGACTTGATTTGATTTGTGGTACTCGATTAAAAAAAAATAGAAACTATCACACTAGTGTACTATCATTCTCACTAGCTTATTATCCTAAAAACAAGGATAGTTTTGTAAAGGCGTAGCCAGAGTGACTAGCTTGCTAGTTTACTATCACAGTCTTGATATCCTAGCTTGAAAAACTAGCCTCGTGAAAACCGGGCATTAGCCATTGAAAAGCGTTTACGGTGCCATATTTTTGTTGTTCTATAACTTACTGGGTGGTAATTATTTGGAAGGCTGTTTTGGTTTGAATTTATTTTGTAAGGGGGGTGAAATAGGGGATTATGATATGATGCTCAATGCAGTGTATGTTACATAATGTGGTTAAAACTTACCTATAACGAGCATGTATTTAGACGAAACTCAAATACTTACCATTTTGCTTTCCTAAAAATATTATTGAACACTCCATTATAATAATTCCGCCTCTTTTTGTAAACCTCAAATAATTCATATTTTGGGGTCCTAAAAATGCTAAATAGCCAACTAACTGCGACCAACTTGGCTGTAGACCAATCCGGTTGGTCACAGTTGCAACCTAAATTAACCCGTTTGTTGGAGTATCTTAGTTACTGGGACTAACGTTGAGAAAAGGCTAGAAAGTTAAAAAGAGGTTCAATTATTTAAAAAAGTGTGCATCCTTAAAAGCGCAAAAGTTTTTAGACCTTCATTAATTTTCAAAAGTGTCTATCATTAGAATCATCATCATTTCAGCCAAAAGCTGCCCACTGCTGGACAAAGTAGGCCTCCCCCAAGCGTCGCCATTTCGTCCGGTTTTGTGCCTCTTGGATTCAGCAGATTCGTGCGGCCTTCATCAGTTCATCAGTCCATCTCGTATGAGACCTTTCAACGCTACGTCACCCAAAGGGGAAAATGGAGAGGGTCATGAGTTGGTATTTCCCTACGCGGTCGAATCAGAAGTCCGAAGAATTGCCAAACTAAAGTGGCAGTGGGCAGGGAAAATTGGTTGCAGAACGGATCATTAGAATGTCAATAAGTTATTTAGAGGATCAGTTAAATATATCCCGTAACCCCATAAGTAAGTTGGTAAGCTTGTTTCTGACGAACAAGAAAAATATCAATAAAAAAGAGCTCTATTCGGTTCTAGTAATTAATATTCTCACCTTTTAGTCCGAATTTCTCACAAAATAGGACATCGATTAATCGAATAGAACCATGAATCATTTTCAAAGTAAACATCTCGAGAAATATTTAGTTCGTGTCATCACTATTGTACATGACGAAGCATTTCAAACTTCGAACAGTCACGATTTTCGACACACGATTTTGCGTTCTGAATTTGAAAATTTAAAATTTTACGTTGTCACCATTTTGTTAAACAACCATTTCTGTTTTTGTTAGGACAGAGGTTAGTTTAGTGTTTCAAAACAAGCAATGGATGTTCTTTTTTTAGATATTGTCGTAAATTACAAGGTGTGTTCCAAAAAGTTTTTGTATGAAGCGATGACTGTAAGCTTGTTTTAACAAACTATGGACGACATACTTATTTCTTGTGTTAAAATTCTGGTTAAATTATTGTTTTATTTGTTTAGAAATTAATGAGACGGGAGCAATGTGTTGGGGCGACCCTATTGCCATCAACCGGGTACAAATCCAGACTCAGGGCTGCAACTGAGAAAGTCTAGATGGAAAAACCCACATTGCCCGACCCGGGAATCGAACCCAGGACCTCATGCTCAGAAGTAGCGCTTGCGGCCACTAGACCAACGGGGCAGTTTAGAATAGATATCGATATAAAATTGTTATGGATAAAAATTAAATATCTAGTAACGATATTATTACAAATCAAAGGGCAAAGTTTTTCTGTAGGTAGAAAATAGCTCTTTCTAGAAATAATTTATATTTTAGCCGCGAACCAATATTGCAGCCTTGCTGAATTCTAGTTTGAAGGGAAAAATATTCTCGTGTAATTCTAGTACAGAACACCTGTTCCACTAAGAATTAAATACGAGCCTATCAGGCTAGCTAATGCAAAAAGTACTTGAAGGCCCCGGCGAGATTCGAACTCACGATCTCGTGTTTACTAGACAGGCGCTTAGTAATAATCATTTATTTTACATAGAGTAGGTACCTTCCAAATTGTTAGTAATTATTTAGACAACTTAAAAACTAGTGCTAGTACCTACATACATTTTACAATTAATAGGAATTGGTCTTTATATACATGTAACATAATTAACGCAAGACCTCAATTAGAGTATTGAGTTTAAAGCATATTACAATGACCAAAACCATATTTTTTTAAAGCTTACTATTGATAAAGAAAATCGTATTGACTCTAGCATTACTTTAGGCATTTAAAATCGAGTCTTATTGCTTTGAAGTAAGATTTAATTTTCTTTGGCTCAATCAGCGGTCAGTATTGCAAAATACATAAAATTTTAAAAAATAACTACCTATATTAATAGTTACTAAAATGGATTCAGTAGTCAATTATGAGCAAACTACTTTCAGGACTTGCGTTTATTCTGTTGCACCTCGTATAATACATTAAATACAAAAACAACATCAATTCACGGCACGGTTTGAAGGCAATACTTGTGTCCTGGTCCATTGCCTGAGTATTTGACCTTCCGCCCTATTGGCCACAGTGACCAAGAGGCTGTCGGCGCTGCCCCGCACCCGCCTCATCAGGGAGGCGACACGCTTTCGTATGAATGCGTAAAAATAGTTTACACGTGTCAGCTATGATATCTACAATAGGCGATTTTTTGCACGAACCTACGAGACATGCTTTAAGGCTCCTAGAGACAGGCGCGACGCGACTTTTCGGATTCAGTATTCAGATAACTTTATTTGCTCAAACATGTCTGTACATACAATTATAAAAAATGTATGCAACGTGTAATAAGTAGGACATGGAGCTGTGTTATGTTTACCATAATTATTGTCATGGCGTGCATATAGTAAACAAAATTAGAATAAAAAATTTATAACAACATTAAATAACATTGCTGACATAATTTGTATAATGCTTTAGTAAGGAGCCAATTAGAATGTAATGCAGTTATCTGGGCTCCACATGAAACTAAATATAGTCTCATGTTGGAGCGCGTACAAAATATATTTATAAGATATAATATGAGGGAATACGGGGTGTATCCATTTTATCCGTTGAGGTATCCAACACTATTTATCTTGGGTATGGACGACCCACATACCCGTATGTGGGTCGTCGTCGTCGGCCGCGGTTGCTGGAGGTACCGCGCGCGCGAAGGCGAACTAACTTGCTGCGTGAGGCGCCGCTGACGAGCGCGCTCCGCACTCTCAACCTCACTGCTGATGACGTAGACATATTCTGTTGCGCTTTGAGTGAATTTGAAAAAATAGCTACCTATAGATTTTTTAATGATACAAGCACTGGGACAATTTAATTTTTAAGTGTACTGCAATATCGCATTGGGTCTAGCCTGTAAGGATATTTGTATGTTTGGAGTGAATAAATAAAATAAAAAAAAATACAAATAAAAATAAATTGCATCATTCATAATATTTTTTTTTTTAAAACGTTGCTCCACACTAGGAATTTCTCCTGTATCGTGGGTGCGTTTATAAACATTTAAACTCACATACACAAACAGCCGGACCCGGAACAACTACTTGCAGGTCATACAAATATTTGTTCCGTGCGGGGATCGAACCCGCGATACGTAACGCAGCAGTCAATTGCTTAACCACTGCGCCAACCGTGCCGCCATTCATATACATAATTGTCAAATATTCAATTATCAAAAATAAAAATCATAATAATGTCAACGTAGGTCCAAAAAATTCAATACAAACATCATTATCAAATTCAATATTACATTATATACATTTCAGATTAAATTAATTTATAAAAGAGCATGTCAATTTAAAACGAGTACCCTTAAAATTTAACCCGTCAAACGATGACCCCCCGTTTTCTTTACTAGCTAAAAAAGAATTTACTGTCCCTTTAAACGCTACTACGCTTAGCTCTTTCCAGCTATTGCTTAGCTTTAATTGAACAATTTACACGAAGTTTTCATAGGAATTGTTCTACTAGAGAGTTCGCCTGTTTGTGAGAGCCGTTACTCTCGACAATGTGCGGTCATATGGGCTCCACACGAGGCTACGTACTCAGCGATGTTAGACCGAGTCCAGAACAAATTCACGCGCCACCTGTACAAGAAACTTTATGGGGTAAGTATACCCATTTTACCCATTGATGTACCCCACTCTATTCGTACTGGGTATGGTGGGGTACAATCAACTCGGGGTGCGACGGGAATTTGCTCTGGTCTCGTACATGGTGAAACTACTCCGAGGCATAGAGCACAACCCAGGAGTGCTGCAGCAGTTGCACTTGTACGTACCCGACCGTTATGTGTGGAGGCGACGGCCCCCGCCACTGCTGGTCGTGCCAGCAGCCAGGACCAACTTGCTGGCCAAAACCCCTCTAACTCGAGCAATTCGCACCTTCAATTTTATTCAGGTCGAAATTGATATAAGTAATTAACATGTCTCTGGGGTGAATTCGCAAAAGTACTATTGTTTACACAGTTTTTTTTATTTAAGATGGGTTTGCTTTTGACTCTAGTCTAGATCAGTGGTGACTGAGACAGAGTCAACGATGAAGTGAGCTAACCCAGAAGAAGCCTGTTCACACTCACTTTGATGAGATTAGGTTTGTATGCGTTCGGAAACACAGACGCAGGTAGAGAGTTCCACTCTTGCTGTGCGCATTACAAAAGACATTTGGAAAAGCTTAGTGCGAATTGGTGGAATAGCAACTAGGTACAAACAATGATCTTTGTGATCTTGAGATGTATTTTGTGCTTGAATTTTAATTTTGTGTGTGTAACATGGCTTTTGCATTAGTTTAAGTCCTGTAATGATAGTATAAGGCATTTAAATAGTTAAAGTTGTTGTTGTAGTTATAGTTGTTGTTGTTGTAGTTGTGTTGTTAGTAATAGTTGTTATAGTTTGGTTTTTTATTTTATAATTTAGTTTGTGCACTTCCTGTACGAGTCGCAATAAACACTTTTTCTTTCTTTCTTTCTTTCTAAATACACAAATAAATCATCTCACTGCTCACGAGGTAAATTTTATACAAAAGTCATTTTACAGGTTGGCAGGGACATTGAAGCGCAAGTTCTAATCATGAATCCAGAACGTGATTGATGGTTGAGTTGAATGGTGCTAATCCATGCGTCATGTTCGCGAACGAGCGCCGTCAGTAGGGACTGGACATCTCTTATCTGCCACGGCTTATTTTAATTTGAATAAAGTTTTGAATTGTTTTTTTATCTTTTTATTACGGACGCTTGTAACGTTCTGCGTCGTTCTCATATGTTTAATTGCGACATGAATGATGTAACCAATATTTTGTCATCATATTTTGATTTAAAAAGAGTGCCCGTGGAGTTTCTTGCCCCTTCTTCGCCATAGATACCTACTACGCTTTGGAATGGGCATATAGCTTCATCTTTCTGACTTGCCGACCCTTTGACAATTCAAAAGTGCCTGTAATTGGTTTATTTCAAATAAAACGCGTTGAGTTTGAATTTTGATTCAAGAACCCGTAGCGTCGAAATTTTTTGACGGTTTCATAGAAAAGTGCAATCAATACCTGCGCGGCCCAGATGTAAAGAAAAGCAATTTTTTTTTAATATATATAACCGGCAATAGGTTTGAACGCAAGGGGGTACAAATTCATGTACTGAATCCATCATAACAGGTTGCGCTGTTGCGCATCTATGTCCCTGTATTGAAGCAACGTCTATTGAGGTCAGTCTGTGGATGGGTGACCATCCATTACATACCGAAACCCCTCCGTGCCTCAAAAATGTTACAAACACAAACTTTAATATAACAATACAATGTGACAACACTACCGTCATAAATCAATATTGAATGCAGGTACAGAAAACATCGAGGCACATCGGGTCTTATAGAATAGGCTACGCCATTATGATAAACTAAAAAATATTCGCCAGACAGAAGGGTGCAAGGGTGACTGTCAACTGTGACTGGGTGGGTTTTTTTTTTTTTTTGAGGATGGGAGTTTATCATAATATGACCCCTCCCGCTCTGGGTGGAGCGGAAGGGAGTGTCAGACTCTTACTGTCTTACACTACTTACGTGGGTGTCTTTGTTATTTTTACTTTTTTCTTAATTATTAGACCTAATTATCTTTTTGTATGCACGTGTTTCTGTGACAAATAAATCTACTTTTTCTTTCTTTCTTTCTTCTTTCTTTCTTTCTTCCTAAAGGTGTGCCAGACGAGTCGAACAATTTGGTATACTTACAGGTAAAAGTATTAGAGCTCGCTAGTACCGCAAATGACTAAATAAATGCATTTACCGCTTATGGGGCTGACAACAGCTACAGCGCGATGACTGTCGGACTGCATAGAAAAGAAAGAGAAGCGCGATGACAGAAAGCTGGTAATTTATTGCAAAATATGAAGCAATTCTCTATTTACAAAAAATCTATTGATTGGACTAAAAATGAAAACACTATCAATTTAATATGTTGCTTGAAGAACAATCTGAAAAAAAACCAGAATGATTGCATGTCTATTGGTATGGTTTTTAATCGTTAAAAGAATTTTTTTGATGTATCTTCGTGACTTTTTTCCATCGTACCAAATTATTTGTATTATGTTTTCAACACACTATCTAACTAGCATATATCCTGAAGAATATCATATATTTTTCTGATTTTGTTTACTGCAGTGGATCATATACTTTTAGGCATTATAAAACTTGCGTTTAGGTCATGTAGGCGCGACGTGACGGTGCGGCGCGATTCTGGTAAAACAATTTTAATGGAGATTCATAGAAATTGTTTTACTAGAGCCACGTCACGCCTGTCTGCGGGAGCCTTTACGAATTTAAAACATCATTCTGTATCTGTCAACTACACATGATTGACAAAAGCGAAACGATGTTTTAAATTCGCTAATGATACGGTTTTCTAGAAAAGCGGCGGCCGTCTCCTAACGGCCGCACTGAAAATGATGGCAGCGGGGTCTGACTTTACGGTGTCAAAAAACGCTTTCTATAATTATAAATAAAAATTCTATAATTATAAATTATAGGAATACACGAACTTACTTTCATAAAAATAACATTTGTGATGTCATTCGCCGTTAAATTGCTGACTGTGATTACAACAATATGACTGACTGATTTGTGAGAGTGGTGTGGTGGTGGTGTTATTCTAGTTGTTTAATTGTAAATTGTTCGTCGAATCGTTGTGCTCCTTAAGTTCTCAGTTGAGCGGCAAGATTACTGACAAGTGCGTGCACTGACTGGACAGGTCCGCTCAATCTGTATGGTTTTTCCTCAAAAGACCGTTTCAGACACCAATCTACATGGTCTTCACATGATCTGGCCAAGATTATGTCTGGACTTTAAAAGAGACAGTGACCTCTGAGTTTGTTTCGGCCTTTCTTCTCAGAGTAGTCGGATAGGAAACGCCGACCTCATCTAGTTTTAAAAAAATATGATTGACGTGTAAAAGTGTTTGTAACAAACCTACTTACAGAAATAAAATCATTTATCATTTATCATAAATTTAATTTAATACTAATATTAGGCTAAGTTATACTACTACTAACTATTATATGGATGTAATTCTGAAATAAAATATTTGTATTTGTATAATTGACGATTCAGCATACTCACAAAATTGTTTATTACAATTTTGCTAAATTTGGCTAAAAATTATCACAAATCTCAAACTTGTAGTGGTATCTACATCGCCACATGCGAACTACGCATCACACTGACGTCACGCAAAATCCTGCATCGCGCAAGCAGAGTTTACCGCGCAAATAGCATATATACAACAATGAATTTGACTAACCGGTTGGTGCAGTTGGTAGTGACGCTGCCTTCTGAGCCGCTGGTCCCGGGTTCGATCCCCGGACAAGTCAAACATTTGTGTGCATGAACATATCTGTTTGATCTGTGTCTGGGTGTGTATATGTATATAAGTATGTATATCAGTCATCAGGTTACCGTAGCACAAGCTCTGCCTAGTTCGAGACCCGAAGAGCTTGTGTGGATGTTGTAAAGAAAAAAGAAAAAAAAAATCGTCGGCCAGTTGCCCAACATCATGACATTTATTTTTCCCACATTATGCCTGTTTAGTTTTCCCACAGGCACACTCCCGACATCTCCATAGGATGCAGAGCCTACAGAACCATTTCCTCCGTAAAGCAACGGGATCCTCTTGGTTCATTCGTAATAAAAACTTCCACTCAGATCTTAAAATTCCCACTATTCTGCAATTTATTAATCGCGCTTCCAACCGTTTCTTTGATACTGCCGGCAACCATCGCAACCCTCTAGTTGTGAAGGCCGCCAGCTATATCCCCTCTAGAATCAGAAAAATCCGCCGTCCGAGGCATGTACTGACCGACCCTGACGACCCCATTAGCCTCCTCCAAGAAAGCAGTAGGGCCACTAGTACACTATACAGACAAAGACACAAATTGAAATTCCGACCTTGCCGCCGAGGTCCTCCACGTCCGCGATCCTCCCCGAGTAATTGTCCTCCCTGTTCCTTGATCGGATCCGTGCCAGCTGGTAGCGTAGCTGAGCCTGTAGCTTTAAATTCCCCTGATAATAATAATGAAACTAATTTGATCTAGGAACTTGCTGTCCTCCCCCAGCGACGCCCTAAGCCGAGGTTCGTACCCCACAGGGGGTGCCACTTAGGTGATGGTCGCTTAGTTTATAAATAACACTAAGCCCCCGGCTGCAGGCTTTGATTTCACTCAAAGACACCACAGGATTGACCGGTTAAGTAGTCACGACCTCTCAAGGCCAACTACGAGATGCCGTATATAAAAAAAGTTGCTCACCAGACACAACGCCCGTCTGGTCGGAGGATCCTCCCTTTTCCATAGAATATAAGAGAACTTTACACCATGTTCCTCATACCTCTTACAGGCACTTTTGAACTGTCAAAGAGTCGGTTAGTTAGTCAGAAAGTTGAAGTTAGATGCCCATTCTAAAATGTAGATCTCTATGGTGAAGGGCAAGAAACTCCAAGGACACTCTTTTAAGTCAAGATATTATGGAATTTCTTAGTAGCAGCCAGTCGCAAACGCTACTGCTGAGCGTGAAGTCCTGGGTTCGATCTCCAGGTCGAGCAAAGTGATATTGGAGTTTTCTATCTGGAATTTTTCAGTAGCATTTCGGAGTCTGTATTTGTGCCCGGTTGATGGCAATAGGCTCGCCCCCAATTATATGGGACTTTAACATAGCTGGTGAAATGAGGGAGTACTATAGGTACACCTCTGCCCAGCCCTTCCGAGAACACAAGCGTGATGTTATGGTATATGCATTACTGTTTAAAAGTTAGCTGCCTGTAGATTTACACACAGCAGTAGGTCAAGTTACCACAAACTGTAAAATTTTCTCATTCGATTTTGAACTTCACCTTCAAGATTTAAAGGTTTAAAATCATTTGGATAAATTTGTCAGTTTCGTATTACCTGATGTGCTGGTGCAGGTCAAGTTACCACAAACTGTCAAATGTTCTCATTCGATTTTGAACTTAACTCTCAACGTTTTAAGGTTTAAAATCATTTGGAGAAATCTGACAGTTTCGTCGGAATAACGTGATGTGCACGTGGCGACTGTACTAAATTGCTAAACAGCAATTTAGTAATTTAGTATTTATATGTATAGTGGAAACCCACTATACATATTTTCACTCTTTACACTCAACTAAATTAAATCTTTGTATACCAAAATAATGTCAAATATCTTCTCGAAAGTACTTGATTCCATAATCTCAGGTAGCCACAAACATTGACACCCTAATTTTTTGTCATCAAATTAATCTTTCACATTGTATTTAATATCTTTTGTGTAATTTCAATGGACCCAGTAGCTTTGGGGACAATAGATTTCTTAAGTATTGTTACTATACTATCTTTTTTAGGGTTCCGTACCGAAAGCATGCCAACGGAACCCTATACCTACTACTCCGTTGTCCGTCCGTCTGTCACAGAAAATTTTCACACAGTATTTGTACTGCTATAGTCGCTAAAACAACAAATAACAAAATTAAATAAAGTTAAAAATTAAACACAGAGAAACACAAGAAACTTTTTTAATTTTAACAAAAGTTTTAATTTTTATTTTAGTGTGAATAATTGTACGGTGGAACGGAACCCTTCGTGTGCGAGACCGCCTCTCACTTTTCTGCTTTTTTAAACCTTATGCATAGAGTAGTGAGCAGTCTGGTTTCTTATTGAACAACCCCCGCCTCTGTACACGAGGTCCTCAATGTGTACTATAATGGTGAACGATTGATGTACTTAAAGATTTTAAGCTTTTAAGGCCCCGTTGCTTAAAGGGCCAAGGAAGGAACACGGGTGGGTTTTAGTCAGTAAGAGTCTGACACTCCCTTCCGCTCCACCCAGAGCAGGAGGAGTCATTTGATGATTTCCCATCCTCAAAAAAAAAAAAAAAAAAAAAAAGGCCCCGTTGCTACCCTAATAAACCTATTTCTCTTTCTTTTACTTTCACCACCAATCACTACACACATTTAGCGCCAAACGAGTTTAAAATATCCTTCTGTCTCTGTCATCTTAAAACATTTGACAGAAACAGAATGATGTGTAAAAATTGTTTAGCGCTAAACAAGAAAGAAAAATAGGTTTATTTGTCACAGAATCACGTGCATACAAAAAAGATAATGAGCTCTAATCATTAAGAAAAAAAGTAAAACAACAAAGAAAGAAAGAAAGTAAAATAGGTTTATTTGTCACAGAAACACGTGCATACAAAAAAGATATTGAGCTTTAATCATTAAGAAAAAAAGTAAAAACAACAAAGAAAGAAAGAAAAATAGGTTTATTTGTCACAGAAACATGTGGACACAAAAAAGATAATGAGCTCTAATAATTAAGAAAAAAAGTAAAAACAACAAAGAAATAAATAGGTAAAGAAAAATAGGTTTATTGGTCACAGAAACACGTGCATACAAAAACGATAATGAGCTCTAATAATTAAGAAAAAAAAGTAAAAACAACAAAGAAAGAAAGAAAAATAGGTTTATTTGTCACAGAAACACGTGGATACAAAAAAGATAATGAGTTCTAATAATTAAGAAAAAAAGTAAAAACAACAAAGAAAGAAATAAAGAAAAATAGGTTTATTTGTCACAGAAACACGTGCATACAAAAAGATAATGAGCTCTAATAATTAAGAAAAAAAGTAAAAACAACAAAGAAAGAAAGAAAATTAGGTTTATTTGTCACAGAAACACGTGCATACAAAAAGATAGCTCTAATAATTAAGAAAAAATAAATAAAACTAACAAAGAGATCTCTAATCACGAGCACAAAACAGAAATAGCCGACAGCTGCACGTCATGACTCATGACTGCCATAATCACTATGTTTGCCAACACAACGTTGAGCTCTTAAGCTCTGAGTTGAGCCATATGATTACTGATAAATTTGTGAACTGAATGGAAAGGTCCACTCAAATCTGAGTGGTTCTTTCCTCATAGGGCCATCTCAGACACTAAACTGCATGGTCTTTACAATTATGATCTGTCCAAGATTATGTCTCCAGCTCAGACACTAGTCTGCATGTTTCTCATAATTATTATCTGTCCAAGATTATGTCTCCATCTCAGACACAAATCTGCATGTTTCTCATAATTATGATCTGACAAAGATTATGTCTCCCTCTCAGACAATAATCTGCATGTTCCTCATAGTTATGATCTGACCAAGATTATGTCTCCATCTCAGACACTAATCTGCATGTTTCTCATAATTATTATCTGACAAAGATTATGTCTCCCTCTCAGACAATAATCTGCATGTTCCTCATAGTTATGATCTGACCAAGATTATGTCTCCATCTCAGACACTAATCTGCATGTTTCTCATAATTATTATCTGACCAAGATTAGGTCTCCATCTCAGACACTAGTCTGCATGGTCCTCATAATTATGATCTGACCAAGATTGTGTCTGGACTTTAAAATAGGCTGTCCACTCTGAGTTTGTTTCGGTGTTTCGCTGAGAAGTGTATTGGGATAGAAAACAGCGACCTCATCCAGTTTTACAACATGATTAATTTTTACTAGCTGTTGCTCGCGACGTCGTCTGCGATCCTGGATGAAAAGAAGCATATGTCCTTAACTAGGTCATGTTCTACCTGTGTGCCAAATTTCATCCAAATCCGTTCAGTCGCTTTGGTCTGAAAGCGTGACAAACCAACTTACTTTCACATTTGTAATATTGGTTACGATTAACAATAATAATACAATAATTATAGATATAAGTATGAAATCTGATCAGCACCATAATTTTATAATAGACTATCAATGACAATCTGACAAATTTTGAAGGATATTGCTAATCAACTGCTTCTTATGTTCGAAAAATTTGTCTGCTGAACAACGTAAATAACGCAATGAATGTTGTTGAACTGTCAAAATGAAAGCCATTGCTACTTTTAGTGTCTTACGCAATTACCTCTCCGAGCGATGGTTATACCTGGAGTCGTGCAGGTAATATAATAATATATACGGACTTTTCAGTTTTAAATATTGACAAAATTATAATTGTAATCGTTCCGACTAAGCCCTAACATTAAGTAAACACTGAACTAAAGCTTTAGGGTCAGGTGGGTTTGAAGATAAAACGGACCATATTGTGGTGATAGAATTAAATAAAGACATTTATTTTAATATTCTAAAGTATTTAATATACTTTAGTTAACAAACTAGACAGGCATCTCGCAAATTCGGGGAATTTATCATTTTAACATAATAAATACCCTGCTGTTTATTATTTTAGAAATAATATCTCCTTATTTACAGCTTCATTGTACTAATTAGGTAGGCATTATTATTTATTAATATTACATTAATTTATGCCAGTAAATAATAGGACGGATTGACGAAAGGCAATCGGTGGATGTTACCTATTTTTAACTTAATTTATACATAATCAGCCTGTAATGTTCCCACTGCTGGGACACAGGCCTCCTCTATGTGAGAGGGAATGGGCTATCCACCACGCATGCCCAGTGCGGGTTGGCAGATCTTGAACACGGGTCTTTGAACTTTTGGTTCTAGGACATGTCGGTTTCCTCACGATGTTTTCCTTCACCGATCGCACACCGCATTTAATTTATAAATAATGAAAATATGAATTCAGTTTGATCTTAGATGCAGAGACACCGTTACAAACTGTTTGGCTACTATCTGACAACGTCAAAAACAACATGACAAAGTCACAAGTCAGTCAGGTTGTCTACCTGACAACTTCGTAATGATTTTTATTTTGGTTCAAATTTATTACTGGTTGTCATTTATCTATTACATAAGTATACCAAAATCTCAGTAGTATAATCTGGGGTATAAGTTAATGGGATATTAGCCCGCATGACTCGAAATTCGATATTTGTCAATGTGATACTAAATCAGACTAATGTATGCAATGGGGATTATTAATAATCCAATAAACGTTAGGAATAGGGGCAGTATGGGAATCAATGATCTATACAAGTAAATAAAATTAGAGTGTCTGTTTCTAATGTTAAAATAACAACTTTTTTTACTAAATGCATAATATGATAGTATACACGGTACTTGTAACAAAAAACAATTTTTAATATTTTTGTCTCTCTATCTGTTTGTTCCCGCTAATCTCCGAAACGGCTGGACCGAATTCGATAAGAGTTCCAAGGGGAGAAAGCTAATCATTGTATCCTGGTAGCACGTTCCTGTGGTATAATTTCCGACATCCATGCGGACGAAGCCGCGGGCACATCTAGTAATTTATAAGTTTATAGCCTATTCGTGTACAGTCACGAGCACTAATAAGTATACACTTAGCAAAATTTAAAAGCGAATTTCTCGCGGAATATTGATTGCAACTTTGAAATAAGACCTATTTCAGAACAGTATAGGTCCCAAAATACTATGTTCGTAACAATTACAATTAATACAGTAGGAGAAAACCACATTTAGAAGTTGCTAAGTGTATACATATTAGTGCTCGTGACTGTACTTGTGTACCTATTTTATTTATAATTCATTATGTTTTAATCATTGTTCCAATCAACCAAAGCACCTGCTATCTAATCTCTTCGCCGCCCTTGGTTGACTGGTAGGGCGTTAAGTACGTATTTATACCTTTATAGTGTGCGAAAAGTTTAAATAAAAATCTTTTTCACACAAAAAACCACCGGCTTCCAAAAATAAAGTTATTTTTCAATCTTGTGTGTGGTTTATTTTGTGATTTTTTTTTACTTTTTTCTTTTTTGTGGTGGTACCTACCCCAAACTAAGTCGTTTATCACTACTTGCAATGTAAATAACAGTGACAGGAAGTTATTACAACATCAACAATATACACTAAGTGGAACAAATACGTATTATTGAAGCTGACTCAAAGACCACTCATCAGCACAGTTAGTCTGTAACAATCTCACCGTGAAAACTTAGGTGAAGTGAGCGTGGAGTGAGCTGTCAGTGTCGTCCCACTGATGCTAGGGATTGACCAAGCATTACATTTACAATCATAATCGAGATTTTAATTAGATTTTTTTAATGTTTGTTTCTGTTGATCATTTTATATTATTCAAGTCAAAATTAAAATAAAAGATGGCTTACTGTCATCTTTGATTTTCATTTAAAAATAAACAAATATGAGTTTCTGATTGAATTTCTGTGTTGCTGTTTTATAAAATAAAAAAACTCTAAATATTAATATTTTGACACTTCAATAATACTAGCTTTGAAATAATATAAAATGATCAACAGAAACAAACCTTAAAAAAATATAATTAGAGTCTCGATTATGATTGTAAATGTAATGCTTGGTCAATCCTTAGCTAGCATCAGTGAGACTACACTGACAGCTTACTTCACGCTCACTTCTCCTAAGTTTTCACGGTAAGATTTTTACAGAACAGTATTGCAGATGGAATGATAGCTCACTTCACCTACATTTTCACGGTGAGATTGTTACAGAATCGACCGGAAGAAAATATATCATTTCAAACAAAAGAAGAGTTTTTCAAATCGGTTTAAATGACGGAGTTCTGAGGTAGCATAGTAGGTGATACTAATTATATTGTAACTGTCGCAAAAAATTTGAACCAAAATTCCACAGGATAATTGAATTTTCGATTTAAAAATCGTTCGAAAAAACGTTACATTTAAGTCGCGTGTTCATGCAAGTGCCTGTGTCGTGAATTTTATTGCACAGTTCAGTCAGCGCATCTACAAGACGGTACCACCACTGACTGCCCACAGTGCCCCAGACATAGATTTAACCACGTGGCCACGAGCTACACCCTCAAGCGACACGCATCTTGCGACAACGACTGCGAGAAAACAATGAATGAAATAATGAAATGCACTGACCCCAGCATGGTTTGACCAGACTTGATTAATCGAATAAACCCCAAGATTTGCACTAGCCCCTGAAGCCTCATGCTTTATGGTACTACAGAGACCATTGTATATCAAGGAGTAGACCGGGGGGCACCTTAGTGTTAGGGAAGACGAACCCTTAGGATAGGGAAGGATTAGAGAGCCGTACCGGATATGCATCCTAGAGTAGGCAATGGAATAGTGGAGATATGGGTGATATTTATCTTTGGGTGGTCGCCGTCAGGTTGGTTGGTTTTGCACACCGCAAAATAAAAAAAGATCGAGCTTCGCCCATTTCACAGAAGGAGCCTGCGGAAAGGTTGAGGGAGGTCGAGACCACTCTCCCGACCCGCATCAGACGTGCCGGGCGTCAGCGGAGGGCGGACAACACTCTCTTCCAGCCCCTATAAACAGGTTCAGAGGGACGGTGGACTTGAGAACGTCCACCACCCCTCCATATAACAGGACCCGAGGCGGTGGCGCGTAGTGTTCCACACGCGCCCCTACTGGTCGTCGCGGGGGAGTCTTACACCTCACTCTCCCCACGGACTTGAGGAGCTAGCCGGGGATCGTGGAAGGTGCACAAGGTCCCATGATCCCCGGTGCAAGTGTGGAAAAGGGAACACCGGTGTGGTTTTTAGTCAGTAAGAGTCTGACAGACCAGTTCGCCTGCCCCAGGGCGGAGGACATCCACGAGGATTTTCCAATCCGGAACAAAAAAAACAGGTCGAGCTTCGCTGGTGAATGAAAGAAGTTGATTAGAGCATTAGGTACTCGGGTCACCACGACGACTTGTAGAGCGATAGATGGAAACATGTGACGAGCGACGAGCGCGCGTGCTTTTTGACGCAAGTCGAATCGCCCGAGGCCGTGTACAGAGCCTTAGCTCACCAATCATTGAGGTTCTTTTAATACATCTCTTAGAAAATATTCAAAATTATTTAAAAAAGTTTGTTGTATGGCCAAGTCCCGTTATTTGAGTTCGAAGATTAAAAACAGTAGTAATGTAATTAAAACCACTTGGAATATTGTTAATAGTGAAACGGGAAGGTCTAGTAACCGAAATACTGACTACAGCCTGTCCATTAAAGACAACATAATAAAATCTGACTCACAAGTCGCCGCGGCCTTTGAAAATTTCTTTTCAGATATTCCCGTTTCAACTACTAAATCACTAAACTCATCACCTTCTGTTGCTGAGTATTTGCTTAAAGAAAATGTTAATGTTTGCGATTCGGAATTTCATTTTGAACATATTACTTGTAGAGATATAATTAAAACCTTTCACACTTTAAACGTAAAAAAGACTGCAGATCTGTGGGGTAATTCTGTAGAAGTTGCTAAGTCTATTATTGACATTGTAGCACCTACTTTAGCTCTTATTTTTAACAATTGTATCGACTGTGGAGAGTTTCCTGACCTCATGAAAAATAGTAAAATAATACCTTTGTTTAAATCAGGTAGTACTACAGACCCCACAAATTATAGACCTATTTCAGTACTACCTACCTTTAGTAAAATTTTTGAGAAATTAATTTTAGCCCAATTGCAAAGATTTTTTAATAAACATAAATTATTACATAGTAAACAGTTCGGTTTTACAAGGGGTCGTTCAACTACTGATGCCGGTGTTGAACTTTTAGGACATATTTATAATGCATGGGAAGATAAATGCGATGCCTTGGGCATTTTTTGTGATTTGTCCAAGGCGTTCGATTGCGTTCTTCATGAAACGCTAATCAGGAAACTCCGCCACTACGGGATCCGGAACACCGCTCTGGATCTTCTTACTTCATACTTGAATAATAGGGTTCAGAGCGTTGACGTTAATGGTAAAAGATCTCCCGGATCTATAGTAACAATGGGAGTCCCACAGGGCTCAATTCTCGGTCCTTTTTTGTTTCTTATTTATATTAATGACTTGCCTTACCTCATAAAGGATAATCATGATATAGTGTTGTTTGCGGACGATACTTCACTTTTGTTTAAACTTAAACGTCAGCAGCTGGTTACTGACGATGTAAATAGCGCGATCTCAAAAGTAGTTCACTGGTTCAATGTTAATAATTTACTACTTAATGAAAAAAAAACCAAATGCATTAAGTTTACGCTGCCTCACGTTAGACAGGTGTTAACTAATGTATTGATAAAGGGCAGAGAATTGAATCCTGAAGATAGCACAGTATTCTTGGGCTTAACTTTGGATGCTAAGCTTCAGTGGGGCCCACACATAGATAAATTATCAAAAAAGCTTAGCTCCGCAGCATACGCTGTTAGAAAAATTCGTAATTTAACTGACATAGAGACAGCCCGTTTAGTGTACTTTAGCTATTTTCATAGTGTAATGTCGTATGGTATTCTGTTGTGGGGAAATGCCGCCGACATTCAGACTATCTTTGTTTTGCAGAAAAGAGCTGTTCGATCAATTTATAAGTTAAGCCCGAGACACACTCTCAGAGAGAAATTTAAGGAAATTAATGTAATGACTGTGCCTTCACAGTATATTTTTGAAAATCTTTTATATGCCCATAAAAATATAAACTTGTTTAAAAAATACAGTGATATCCATAATATAAATACTAGGAACAAACACAGCTTCGTTGTACCTACAACAAGGCTCAAGAAAATAGGTGGCTCGTTCAGATGTCAATGTATACGCTTTTATAATAAACTTCCAAGCCACGTTCAAGATCTAAGCCTTAATAAATTCAAATCATTCATTAAACGTAAGTTGTGCCAGAAAGGCTTTTATACCGTTAAGGATTATATTGAGGACAAAAAGGCTTGGGATTGAGTTGTTCCAATTTTCTGCATACTGAATGTTTTCTTTTATTTCTGTTACATACACTGATAAATTGATAATTATTATAACAGAACGACTTGACTACTTACCTTGAGAAGTACAATTTATTGTTTTAATAATATTGTGAATTTGAGGACTATGTGGGTCATTGTTTCAGTTTTAATCATGATCTGGCAGTTTAAGTAGTTCATGCGGCCTACCCAAATGTCCTTTCTTTGGTATTGTTCGTCGAATCGTTGAGCTCCTAAAGTTCTGAGTTGAGCTGCACGGTTACTGACAAATGCGTGCACTGACTGGACAGGTCCTCTTAATCTGCGTGGTTCTTTCCTCAGAAGACCATTTCAGATACTAATCTACATGGTCCTCAAAGATTATGTTCGAATATTTATATACACATTGACATTCATGAATTTTATACATACAATGACATGAGTAATTACTTTGTAAAGTATTATATTATTTAAATTATTGTGAATGTGAAGATTATGTGGATTATTACTTTTTTTTATTTTAGTTCTTAGTTAGTTTCACGATCTGGCAGCTTGAGTAATTTATGCGGCCTACCCAAATGTCCTTTCTTTGGTATTGTTCGTCGAATCGTTGTGCTCCTTAAGTTCTCAGTTGAGCGGCAAGATTACTGACAAATGCGTGCACTGACTGGACAGGTCCGCTCAATCTGTATGGTTTTTCCTCAAAAGACCGTTTCAGACACAAATCTACATGGTCTTCACATGATCTGACCAAGATTATGTCTGGACTTTAAAAGAGACTGTGACCTCTGAGTTTGTTTCGGCCTTTCTTCTCAGAGTAGTCAGTTATGAAACGCCGACCTCATCTAGTTTTAAAAATATGATTGACGTGTAAAAGTGTTTGTAACAAACCTACTTACAGAAATAAAATCATTTATCATTATCATTTATCATTTATCATTTATCTACCTACTAAATATGACACTTTAAAGGCTCCCGCAAAAAAGGCGCGACGCGCCAGCGCGGCTCGACTATAGTATAGTTAAAATCTCGCTGCAGACTCGGTCATAAATCATTCGAGTGTTTCGCTCTCTTTCCTACTCACGGGCCTTATGGGCAGGCCACGCCCACACGTAGTCCTGTGTATTACTGCAGTCGATGAGTGATATCGATAGTTTTATATATTTATAAATGGGTGATAGAAATAAATACACATTTTTTTTTTATTTTATTACCAAATTTACTACAAAGCATATTAAATATATAAACAAAAGAACGTATATGTAAAACTAAAAATAGAAAATTAAAATTCTTTATCTGAGTCATCATCGATAATGGCCTTGAGCGCGCGCAACTAGCGCACATCCCTAATCCGATTATGATTTATGACCAGGTCTGCAGCGAGATTTTAACTATACTATAGTAGAATCATTTCTATGAAAACTTAATGGAAATTGTTCTACAAGAGCTGCGCCGCGCGGTCGCTTAGCGCCTGTCTGCGGCAGCTTTAAAGCTTCTATAAATCAGTCCACACATGTTTGACCGATAAGCCCTTTTACACTAAGATAATCCAAATATAAGACACGCCAATGACGTCAAGGTACACCCAATAACCGGACAGGCTTAACAAGAGTATTCGTGTAACAATACGTCGTAAAAATAATGAGCCATTGTTCACAGGGCTAGAGGGCCCGACGTATTGGTGCGGAGTTAGTTGGAGCTAGATGTGGTAAAGGGTTTTTGGTAACTCAGTAGGTAAACTCAGGGAAATTAAGTATTAAGTAAATTGACTATCAAGTTAAATTGTCCATTAGTATATTCAAATCACAACTGGCGTTTGTAATGGCTATACCACGGTAAAGAGATACGAGGAACAGGGTGTAAAGTTCATACAAACCTCCATAGAAAAGGGAGGATCCTCCGACCAGACGGGTGTCGTGTCTGGTGGGCAACTGCCCGACGATTGATGTCGGGAAGTTGTACATATAATATGCTAGTCGCGCGGTAAACTCTTTTTTTTTTTTTGAGGGTAGGAAATCATCAAATAACTTCTCCCGCTCAGGGCGGAGCGGGAGGGCGTGTCAGACTCTTACTGACTAAAACCCACCCGTGTTCCTTCAGTTGCCTGTGCCAGGGGCCACGGTATCCCTCTCGGACTTTCCCGCAAGCGCGATAAACTCTGCTTGCGCGATGCAGGATTTGCGTGACGTCAGTATGGCACGCAGCTCGCATGTGGTGATGTGGCGATGTAGATACCGCTACAACGCCAAATTGACTACGTACGTCAATTTGATGAACAATTCATTTCCCTGATCGTACATAATTTCGTTTGCATTTCAACCTAGTGAACTCCGGACGTTTAATAAGCATCACCTGATAAATATGGGAGGAGTCGAAACTAGGGTTTTTGACTGATACTTATTAATTTCTGATTGAATAAGTTCTGGTTGGAAAACAGTTCTCATCGTTTCTCCGGGACTCGTCGAGCTTCATTGTCTCGGCACTTTTCTGGTTGATCACTATTGTAAACTCTGACTTTCAAGAGTTGCAGTGGTCGAAAATAGTGTGGTCTACTTGTTACAAAACAGCTGATGGGATTTTGAAATGACTTGTCCTTACAAACATATTGAAGTAATGAATCGAAATGAACAAGGATGTGCACGGATTCATCAATAATTCTAACATTAAATTTTTTGAAGTTACATAGGTATACTTCTTTTGGCGCGTTTGGAAAAAAATATGAGAGTAAAATTTTTCGTACTTAAAATAATGTATTTCTATTCTGTTCTAAATCGACATAATGTCACATAGTCCAACATCATTTCCAGGGTAATAAATTACTTAAACATGACAATAAATCCTTCTAAATTAGTTTTGACTCAAGTGACTGCCACATAACCACGCTCAAAAATACAAGCCACTTCCATCAACTCTACATCTGCGCACAATGTTCGATAACCCGCGTATATTAAATAAAAACAATACCATCTTATGGAAGCATGGCTTTCACTGATGCACTGATTGTACTACAAGGCTGCCCCGCGGTGTTGCCTGCTAAACTCGCGTGTCAGCTTCCGGGGTGGGCAAGCAAGATCGGAGGAAGGAAAAAACAAAAGAAAAGCGATAAAAGATGGGGGCTCAAGCTGCGCAGGAGTGAGAGGTTATGAGTTTGAACTGGGCAAGATTGGGAGGAGAAAGTACTCGTATCAGAAGAAAAGCGTGATTAGGATTCTGTTCGATTCGATTTGTTAAACAAAAAAGCCACAACTATTTGAAGCAATAACTACACATTGAGAGAGAGCAGTGGTGGCCCAGTGGTAACGGTCGCGATTTATGAGTTGTAGGTCGTAGGTTCGAACCCAGAGAGGCGCTTTACTATTTGTAAATTATTTCGTAACCACTGCTCTTAAAATGGTGAATAAAAACATCGTGAGGAAACCGGCATGTCCTAGAAACAAAAAAGTTCGAAGACATGTGACATCCACCAACACGCACGGGGCCCGCGTGGTGGATTACGGCCCACTCCTTCTCACAGAGAGTAGGCCTGTATCCCAGCAGTGGGAACATGATAGGCTGATTATGCTATGCTATGGCCACTAATCCAGAATTCGGGCAGCTAACCGAGAAACGAATGAAAAAAATTAATAGCCCAATCTTTATTTTCTACATTTCCGTCTTTCATTCGGCTCGTGCCGATCGACGACTTCGTTCGGCATCCATCCTAGCGTAATCACGTTCGGGTCGGCTCGGTACAATTTGATCTGAGCCGAGCGGCTTTTTCCCGAACACATGGAATAAAGTGCTAATTGGTGGATGAGACTATTAGAGATTTCGGCAGAAAAAAAAAACAGAAGGTTTGTTTACATCTCAACCGCGCTCTGTTAGACACAGTCATGGTCGACCCGTCTTTAGTACGTAGGTAATGGCTTATAAAGTGCTGTTTTATTTAGTTTCGCTGATAAATCCTTATCATCATCAGCCTACAATGTTCCCACTGCTGGGACACAGGCCTCCTCTCTGTGAGAGGGAGTGGGCCGTAATCCACCACGCGGGCACCGTGCGGGTTGGTAGATGACACATGTCTTCGAATTGTTGGTTCTAGGACATGCCGGTTTCCTTACGATGTTTTCCTTCACCGTTTTTGAGAGCCGTGGTGATGGAATAATTTACACAAAGTAAAGCGCCTGTCTGGGTTCGAACCTACGACCTACAACTCGTAAGTTGCGGCCGTTACCACTCGGCCACCGCTCCCTTATAAACCCTTAACCTTTATAATCTCTACGAACTCTTTCCTTTCTGCCTAAATCTCCAAAAGCTACCATGTCTTTGAATTTTTTGGTTCTAGGACAATCCCCCACAAAAATTTCTGTCGCATCAGCCATTTCAATAATTATGTGAAAACTGTAAGTATTTTATGACCAATAGGAGGCGAATTGCAGTGGCTTGCTTTCTGGCCTTTCTGGGGAACTATAAAAACTGAAGAGCTACGGTACGGTACTTAATACTTTTTGGCAGCCGTTCTCTATATTAAATCTAGCAAAGAACTGTGTCGTTTCTCCTACCCCAGTTTCCAAAGCGACAGAAATAAAAAAGTTATAAAATGAACTACACTAAAAGTCTTCTAACATTTTATATGTAGTTTCCACTAGTTTTGATACATTGAGCGTAGAAAAATGGAGGTTACTATTTTAGAAGAAAAATCAGTAGGTAACAAACGTTTTATTCATTTTATAACTTTATATATACTCAATTCTCAATCATTTATTGCATTCCACAATATATATGCTTAGGTGGTAATGAACATTTGTTGTAACAATCTGTTTTTCTTAATGTGTAATTGTTTGTTTTCCCTAATAAATAAAATAAAAAAAAATCTGGACCCTGTCGGGCACAGCAAAAGAAAAATTTGAAGGAAGATGACTTATTTATACATGCAAACTTACTTATTCTAAGTAAAAATTAAGGTAGGTAACATGCTGATAATTATTAATATATTCTAAGTTAATTATTAATTTATATTATTATGTCAGTTCTATAGATTTGTCAATTAAATATTCATTTATACTATAATAACATTTATTTAGTTTTTTTTTATTTTTTATTTGTAAAAGTAGCAATATATACGTACACTAGTGTGTGTATTATCGTTTTACCCAGTTATTGGGTTGTGGAGGTCAGATAGGCCGCTCCATGGTATTCAGCTGCATCCGGTTGGACTGGAAGCCGACCCCAACCTATTTACGAAAAGGCCAGGCAAATGATAATGAAGTACACTGCTACAAAAAAATCGACCCAACCCCTGAGGTGGTAGGCAAGTTCCTGTCGAAGCACGAGTTCGACCTGATCTGCCGCGCTCACCAGATCGTGGACGACGGCTATGAGTTCTTCGCCAAGCGGCAGCTCGTCACGCTTATCTCCGCGCGCAACTACTGCGGCGAGTTTGATAACGCAGGAGCCCTCTTCGATTTGTAACAAAATAAGTAGGTACTTATGTCATGATTTCCAAATAATAGTAATATTTGTAGTGATTTTAAATACTAATATAATATTGAAAGTATGTGATTTGCCTCAAATGATTTCTGTATCAGTGTAGTCATGAAGTTTAAAAGTATCTCATTTGACAGATATCGAAAAAGTATTTATTGGTTTTATAACGGAGCGAAATGGAAATAATGATGTTTGGAGCATCGGCTAGTATCTAAGTGAGTTCTCTTCAAAGAGTAATGTACGTAAGAAAAAATCTACATCTTTTTAATAAAATAAGTGATAGACATAATTTTAATACAAGAAATAAAGATAAAATTGATCAACCATTTTTCAGATTAGCTAAAGTACATACATCTTTTATGGGGTACTGTGTTAAATGCTACAACAAAATACCTTGTAATATATTGCAATTAAATGAAAGAAAATTTAAAACTCATATAAAAAGTTCAATGTGTAAACAAGCATATTACAAATTAGAGGATTATATCCAAGATAAGAATGCTTGGAAACATGCTGGTCCAGCTCCACAGGACAATCTAGGATCTTGACAAAAATAAAACTTGTTGCTACTTTAATTGTATGGTTTGTTATTTTTATGACATTGGTTTACATTCTGTGACTACTTTAACTCACACACTGACATATTAATTGGTTACATAATTTGGGAAATCGTATACTTTTACAATGTTTGTAAATATGTGAACACCATGTATCTATCATTTAATTAACTTATTTATCATTGCTACGTTTATTAAATTCTTTTTACCTATTTTGGTATGGTAATTTTTATTATAGGTGCATCGTCTTCACATATAATTATATAATTAATGTATACAAAGTATTGTAACACATTTTAAAAGAGTAACGATGGAGTTTCTTGCCCATTCTTCTCCATACGAAACTACCTTTTGGAAGGGTCGACTAGAATCAATTCTATTTAAATGTAAATGTTGACGTTCAAAAGTGCCTTTTATGTGCCTATTTGAAATAAATGCTTTGACTTTGACTTTGAGTATAATAACTATACAGGGTTCTCTTCGAGCTTCGAAATCAAAAGGTTGTCTTTAAGGGGCTGACAACAGCTAAAGCGCGGTCACTGTCGGATTGCATAGAAAAGAAAGAGAAGCGCGATGACACAAAGCTGGTAATTTATTGCAAAATATGAAGTAATTCTCTATTTACATAAAAGTTGCATAAAAGCTATTGATTGGAAAAAAAATGAAAACTCTATCACGTTAATATGTTGCTTGTGGAACAATCTGAAAAAAAAACAGAATGATTGCATGTATATTAGTATGGTTTTTAATCGTTAAAAGAAATTTTTAGAGGTATTTTCGTGATTTTTTTCTATCGTACCAAATTAGTTGTATTATGTTTTCAACACACTATCTAACTAGCATATATCCTGAAGAATATCATATATTTTTTCTGATTTTGTTTACTGCAGTGGATCATATACTTTTAGGCATTATAAAACCTGCGTTTAGGTCATGTAGTCCCCTTAAGAAGTCCAGTATTGATATGTTGAGTACCTAATTAAATAGTTAGTCAACTATTGCTACATACCAGGTTTGTATGTGTGCAAGAATTGAAATACCGAAATGTGTATATTGTAACAGGTGTGTTCATTTCATTTTCAAAAAGTTAACCACTCAATACCCTAATTTATAATATTATACGCAAACGTTTCTGAATGTACTTACGTACGTAGATTACGTAAGTAAAGAATGATCGATTAATGATTCATAAGTTTTTGAGAAAAACTAGCAAACATGAGCCCTTATCTACCTGTTATTCCTTACAACATCCTTTACAATTATGTGTTAAGTGCTGAGAGAGAGTTTTTATTTAAATAATTTGTTACTTTTCCTGATCACATGCGTCATTTAGACGCAAACAAATATTATTCTTCTTTCTCTCTTTTCTTTGACTCCCAAAACTTTCCGCTAGGCTGCCCATTCACAAGTCCCTGCCACGTTAGGTCGGTAGTCACGACTCGAGATGTTGTATATTTAGGGATACGATTTTTTAGTTGACTGGGTGGCTAAATACCGTGTCCGTTAGGGTAAGTAAGTGGTGACATAACTACTAACTTGTTAAGGCGTAGTTTGTCTTACTTATTTTGATATTATATTGAAAAACACGATACGTGTTACTCAGTAACTGGGTTGTGGAGGTCAGATAGGCAGTCACTCTATGTAAAATACTGGTATTCAGCTGCATCCGGTTAGACTGGAAGCTGACCCCAACATAGTTGGCTGATGGTAATGATGACATTTAAGCGGCCTATGAGTGAGGGTAAAATCATATCTGGAAAGCTTGAACTTTCTTATTATAATTTAAATAATAGGGCTTTACCTATGAAGTTGCCGTTTTACAATACTGGGCCATTTGAAACCTTATTTATGTATGGTTATCAATAAATTCTAAAATCAAATGAAATATGTTTAAAAATATGGAATTATATTTTCAAATTCAGTCATTTGTTTATTGATTATTGTTTTGTTTTTACTACATTTGTATCTTTTTCATCAATAAGGACACGATAAAAACACGAGTAAATGGAATACGAGTATTGTCGCGGTAGCAATGCCGCACAATCGGCTCGAAACATTAATTACGTGAACATTACAAACGAACACACGGCTCGTTATTGGTTTGAATGCTTCCGACATGGAAATTTTTGATCTAAAAAATTAAACCCGTGGTCGCCCGAAAATTAAAGTCAACAACGACGAATTAAAGGCGATAGTGGAAGCTAACGATACTCAATCTACAGCTAAGTTAACAGTAGCTTTCACCGTTCGCATCAAAACAATATTGGTTCATTTGCGTCAAATTGGCAAGGTAAAAAAACTTGATAAATGATTGCCGCACGAACTGAACGATCGCCAGCGTGACGAACACGTTGAGGTATGCCTTGCGTTGGCTTAATTAACAGACACAGAAACGAAGGGATTTTGAACCGCATTGTCACTTACGATGCAAAATGGTTTCTTTTTGATAATCGTAAGCGGTCATCAGTCGCGGTAATCGGTTAGACCCTACTTCTGGCCTAGGCAATGCCCCAAACGAAAACTTACCCCTTGAAAAGTCATGATCACTGTTAGGTGGTCTAGTGCCGGTATAATTTATCACAGCTTCTTACCCAATGGCACCAGCATTACTGCGGATATGTACCTACCGTGAGGAACTGGACACAATGATGGAGAAGCTCGCAAATCTCCGGCCAACCTTGGTTAATCGCACGTCCCCGCTGCTCTTAAACGACATCGCTCGATCTCATACGGCACAACATACTTTCTCTAAGCTACAAGAGCTAGGGTAAGAAGTTTTGCGTCATCCACCGTAATCACCAGACCTTGCGCCTACAGACTTCTACTTTTTCCAAAATTTAGACAACTTCTTAACGGAGAAAAAATTTAATACCTGAGAGGCAGTACAAAATGCCTTTGAAGCGTTTACTGGCTCCCGTACACCTGACTTCTTCAAGCAGGGCATTGAAAAATTACCAATGCGTTGGCAGAGATGCATCGATAGCATGGGTGCATATTTGGATTGATAAGAAATATATTTATATAAAAATTACTTTAACTTTCTGTATACCGTACTGTATATGAATTCCACAGGGATCGCATTTGGGACCCTTGTTATTCAACATCTTCATCAATGACGTCTCTTCATGTTTCTCTAACTCAACAGTTCTTTTGTTTGCGGACGACATGAAGATTCTAAGTGAAATCAGAACTTATGAGGATGCTGAACGTCTCCAACGTGATCTGGATAGTTTCCAAGAGTATTGTACGGCTAACCGCCTGGATCTAAATGTCTCTAAATGTTACACATGTACCTATACACGTAAACCTAAACCTATTGTTCACGATTATAAACTAGCCAACACTTCAATAGCCAGAGTTAATACGATTAGAGACTTAGGCGTCACTTTTGACTCGAAACGTCTTTTCGACACACACATCGATAATATTATTAAAAAAGCTTCGAAGGCTCTAGGTTTCATCTTGAGGATATCAGCCGATTTTAAAAATATCAAAACACTAAAAATTCTTTATTGTGCTTTTGTACGCAGTCATCTCGAATACTGCTCACCAGTATGGAATCCTATTTATAATACTTACGTCAATCGTATCGAAAATATTCAAAAGAAATTTTTAAGGTGCATTCAGTTTAGATCCAAAATCTATTTGCCTAATTATTACCACCGCTTCAGGAAGTTTCACATTCTTCCATTAAATGAGCGGAGAAAAATTGCCGACATGGTATTCTTGTTCAATTTGGCTAATGGTTCAACCGACTGTTCTGAACTGATGAGCAAAATTGGGCTGCGTGTTCCATCCTTCACCTTAAGGAATCATCAACCTCTGTATGTTCCTTCTGTTCGTTGCATATATCGACAAAACTCTTATATGATAAGAGCTAGCAGGGCATACAACTCGTTGTGTCAGAGTGTTGATGATCTTGATTTATTCTCCACTAGTGTTCCTAAACTAAAAAAAAAAGCTATGTAAAACTTTTTGAAGACCGCTAAATTTATTAACTTATTTATTTATAACTAGAACCTGTTCAGTATTATCTTAATTCTCTCAGAGTGCTTACTTATTCTTACTTTCGCTTGTCTGTCTACTGTTTCTTGTGCTACCCTAATATTGTCAGTGAAAACTTTTAATTGGCCTTCTTTCACTAACTGTCAACTATATGTATTCTAGCTGTAAGTTTTCTTAAGAAATAAAATAAAAATAAAATAAAATAAAAATAAAATACTTGTAGCGGTGTCTACGTCGCCACATGCGTACTACGCACCACACTGACGTCACGCAAAATCCTGCATCGCGCAAGCAGAGTTTACCGCGCAACTAGCATATATATACAACGTCCCGACATCAAGCAGTGGGCAGTTGCCGACCAGACACGACACCCGTCTGGTCGGAGGATCCTCCCTTTACTGTAGGTATGAGTGAACTTTACACCCTGTTCCTCGTGCCTCTATATACTAAATGGTAATTTCATAAGTAAATATCTAATATTATGTTAACAAGGCATGGGCTACCGACAATGTCTTAACAACAAGGGTCTCACAACTTACGAAATTTTAAGCTAATAATAACTTATTACGCATTCATTGTCCTACCTAACTGCGTTAAGGGGCTGACTACATCTTTTTTTTTTTTTTTGAGGATGGTAAATCATCAAATGACCCCTCCCGCTCTGGGTGGAGCGGAAGGGAGTGTCAGACTCTTACTGACTAAAACCCACCCGTGTTCCTTCCTTGGCCCTTTATGTTCCGGGTCAGCGGTACCCCTTATGGATGATCCCGCTTTCCCGGCAGGCTTGGGCCCTAGTGGGCCCCCTCTTCGATGCTGACATCTCTTTGAGGCGCGCGTGGAACACGTACGCGCCGTCCGGCACGGGCCTGATCCTGATCGAACGGTGAGCTACCCATTACTCACCGCCCGCAGGCCCGCGCCTACGGTGGCCGGGAGTCGTCACGCGGCTCCCGACGCCCGGAGCGTCCACCGCGGCGGCTTGGACGGGAGACTCTCTCCCTCTCCCGTCCCGCCACCTCCTTCGCTAGCATGACTGCTTCGCAGAAGGAGGCGACTGCCTCCCACTCCCCCTCGCCCCTGACCATGGCTTGAACCAAGGCCGGGCGTGAGAGGTCGCCGCCGCTGCCGATCGCCTCTACGAGGACACGGCGGTGCTCCGCCCATGCAGGGCAGGCCCCCACCGTATGCTCCACCGTGTCCTCGGGGTGATCATCGCAGTGGTGACACCCGGGCGTTTCCTCCCGCCTGATGATGTGCAGGAACCTCCCGAAGCTTCCGTGTCCGGTGAGGACCTGCGTCAGGCGGTAGGTGAGGGGCTGACTACATCTAAAGCGCGGTCACTGTCGGACTGCACAGAAAAGAAAGAGAAGCGCAATTCTCTATTTACAAAAAATCTATTGATTGGACAAATAAATGAAAATACTATCACTTTAATAATGTTGCTTGAAAAACAATCTGAGAAAAAAAAATACAAAACGATTGCTTGTGTATTAGTATGGTTTTTAATCGTTAAAATAATTTTTTAGAGGTATCTTCGTAACCTTTTTTCTATCGTGCCAAATTATTTGTTAATAAGTTATCAGCACACTATCTAACTAGCATATATCCTGAAGAATATCATATATTTTTCTGATTTTGTTTACTGCAGTGGATCATATACTTTTAGGCATTATAAAACTTGCGTTTAGGTCATGTAGTCCCCTTAAGGCTCCTTCAAACCGCCACCAGTCCCGCGACGAGCGGTGCCTTTCGCATCGCGAGTCGCGACTGTTTGAATGAGCCTTTCATTACATGAAACGCTAGGTAACTACATATTAAGTTCTGCTTATTGTAGACACTATCTGCCTTAACTACATTGAGTTGCGCGTTCCACTCGACCGCACACAGACAGACAGACAAATCTTTATTATTTACATCAATGCGTACCTACGTTTACGCCGTTTCCTTTGTAAGTTGTGCAAATTATATGTATGTGGAAGTACGATCCTGCAATTACTGCAGTAGGCTTTTGTTGTATGTAAGTTATCATAATCATCTGTCTAGCCTTTTAGGCTTCTAGTATAACCGGATGCAGCTGAATAACATTTTTTTATACAGAGCAACTGCCTATCTGACCTCCACAGCCCAGTTACTGGGTAATACGATAGATACTTTAATAATAATAATCATTTATTTCGGACATAATTAAAAATCCATAATGAGTTGGTAACAGAAAAACTTACAACTATGTTAGTAACCTTAAAACAAAATAAATGAATGAAAAAAGTTTAATTCATAAACTTCCCCTCTGCACCGGGCCAGCAGGCATGCCTACGGGACCAGTGCGCCAGGAAAGGGCAGTCTGGTCTTTCAGCAATAACGCTTAGGATGCTGTTGGGCCTCCCACGTATCCTACGCATCAAGGAGGCCGCCCTTTTGCGCATGATAGCCTCAAAACTATCTATGCCTGCCTCAGCAAACATGCCCGACGCGCTACAGAACCGTGGAAGGCCCAGCAGCACCCGGAAGGCGTTATTATATTGAATACGAAGAGCGTTGTAGGCCTTCTTCTTCTGGCTTTCTAAGCTCATTTTTTGTAAAAAAAGCATTTTCACAAAAATGTTGATGTCCGTTTCTACTTTGCTACCATCGAAATGTATTTTGTCAGTACAAGGCCCAATCACTTTCTATTGTCCAATGTAACGGGTTAGCAATCAGTTCGGATTTTTGCTGAAGAACAGGGCGGCCTAAGTTTGAAAAAATATTGGGTTCAAAAGTGCCTTTTATGTGCCTAATTGATATAAATATTTTGACTTTAACTTCAGCATTGCGGACCCACCATACCACTGGCCATACCCCTGGTGGTATGGTAGGTCTAAAACTATACCACTGAGAAAAAATAGTGTTGTGGACTGCAAGGATCTGGATCACAGTTCTAACCTAACCTACCCCAAATGATTCACCAAGTAATTTTCTCAGAGGTATAGTTTTAGACCCACCATACCACCAGGGATATAGCCAATGGCATTGTGGGTCCGCACACAACTTCAGCAGTAGTAGAATACTCGAATCCTTTTCATTGAAAGGCATTTAAACCGAAGCCACGGCCCGCTTTACGGTAAGAGGTCACGACCACCTATAGACATCTGCAATAATGGATCGCAAATGCTTTGCCATCCCAAATACAAAGCTGAAGTTACACCAGCGCTCAAACCCTTCAAACCAGGGGTCTCAAACTATTTAAGTCCGTCAATGAAGATAAACAAGATATGGAAGTGAACCCTACTCCCGATTGATTAACTTTTTCGGACGGGCACTAACACATCGGGAGTAGGGACAGCTATCAAATCGTGTTGTCATTAATTCTTAGGTCAGGCTCCTAACTAATCTTATATCGGTAGGTCTTACGGAGTCTAAAATGCAAGTAACTTCGGCCGAAACTGCGGAATTCATTCTTATAGAGCAGTTTTCCAGAACACACCAATCCGACTCGATCTGATAAAAAACCATTACACCTAGTCATTTTTTATAAAAAATATTTAATGTTGATAATAAAAATTGCCATGGGATATTGAACTTAAATTAATTATATGAAAGTTTATAGTTTATGGAGAATCCTTTTACTTTATCTTCGTTGTTTCACATTTATTTCTCTGATCCGCTGGCCGGGGAGGCGGTGGAGGAGGCATATCATCGCGACAAGGCAGTCTTTCCCGCATAACGAAGTTCCTCTCGCAAATACTATTGAACATAGCAATCGCGAATTTACCGGTTTTATAAGAACCTTCTCTGAATATTTCATCAGTCTCCTTCGGGAAGCATAGGGCTCCCGCAGCCAGTGCCCCAAGAGTAGTGAAAAATAATCTCCGTATTACGCCTGCTCCTCTTCCAATGTAGTAACCAGTCGCTGCTCCTGTGACCAAGACTGCTTGTCTTAGTGCATGATTTTTCCCACACCTCATGTAACATAAAAAATCATTTTTCTTTTTACGTACGAAAGCACAACCCTCATCCCTCATCTCTCCTGCATCCTTATTTAATTCGGAGAAGCTATCAGCCCAGCCTTTCCTCCAGCTCGCCACCTTTGGAAAGAGATAGGTTTGCAGTATCTTCACGTTACGGTTAGGACATTTTCTTTGGTCTTCTACATAGTCTTTGTAATCATAGTGAGGACTTTCATAGATTGGAAGGTCCTTGTATTTCATATTAGGTGGTCTTTGAGGAGGCGCTTCTTCCTTTTTGGCCGCTTTTACGACAGGAATGAGAGATAAGTTCGCACCTACTAGGACAGTCCTAACTGCCTGGATCCACAGCCTGCCGATGACGTAAAGGTCTCCATGGCATAGCCTTGAGATTTCTTTTTGCAAGTGCTCCTGTGACTGAAATATTGCGCCTTCATTATGTTTATCTAAATCTAAACCCTCTTCTATTTGTGAATTTTGCATTTTATATCGGTAATGTGGACCTGTTTGTTTACAAAAAATTTGACAATGACGTTTTCGTTTCTGACTTGACTTTTTGGCACATAATCTGTGTGTTGGTTTGGCGTTAAAAGAGGTTGGTTATAGAGTTTCAAAAATGTAAGGAGGCGGCGGCTCATTAACTTTATAAAACACCGTAAAGACTTCTACAAAACTGGAAAACAATTTCCTTATAATAGAGCTACAACGAATTACAAACGAACTAAAACTAGGGGCTTTGCTCAAGCCAAGCTGGCCACGGTTGGTTCTTGGATGGGTGACCATCTTTACATACCAAGAACCCTGCATGCCTCGAAAGCACGTTAAGCCATTGGTCCCGGCTGTCATTCGTGGATCTTTGACAGTCGTTACGGGGTCGTTAACCAGTTTTTTTTAATCTTTATTATTTTTGGGGTTTTTATCCACAAGGATACGTCAACCCCATTGTCTCTTAAATCAATATCATAAGCAATAGTAAAACGAATATAAAAATAAAAAATAAAATCTAAGAAAACTCGGGGTTCACTAATGCTAAACTACAAAATTGTTCTGCTAGATCCGAATTAGGGCGTGACAAAATCGTTTGAACTAAACCTACATCGAGTCTGTTCAATGCATGCTCCCTTTCCAATTCTTCTCTCTCTTTCCTATTTTTTACACAATCCATCAGCAAATGTTGTACGTCCTCAATTTTGTTACAAGCATTACAGTTTGGCGAGTCGACTTTTTTAAGAAAGCTTTTTTTTCACTATAAGCAACTATGCCGATGGGTAATGTCCAGATCGAATTCTTAAAGCTAGCTTAACAAATTTTCTACTTAATTTGTCATCATCAAACCAAAGGTAACGAGGAGGCTCATGCGGAATGGTTTTATACCAAATACCCTTTGTTTCAGATTTTTCATTACAATAATTATTCCAAACCTCATAAAAAAAAAATTCTCGGTTTTTAAAAATCGGTCTCGTTTCTATCTACTGCTGCTAATTTAGATAATTGATCAGCCACCTCGTTGCCCTTCAACCCAATATGAGCCGGCACCCATTGCAATCTAAACTCAATGCCATTTTTATTAAATTTATGGATGATATTTATTATATTGTAGGCTATCGATGCACCTCTGATACCAGAGGCGCATTGAGACACGTGTTGCAAAGCGCTTTTGCTATCTGAAAAGATAACAATCTTATTTAATAATAAATAAACCAGTCTTACTAAGGGGTATCGTGTTACTCATTAACTGGGTTGTGGAGGTCAGATAGGCAGTCGCTCCATGTAAAATACTGGTGCTCACCTGCATCCGGTTAGACTGGAAGCTGACCCCAACTTAATTGGGACAAGGCTAGGCAGATGATGAGAGCTACAACGAATGACGATACCGAAGTAAGTCTGAAAGTAAGCCGCACGTTTCGTCTTGCTACCAACTTCGCTGGCTGGCTTTCCACCAGCCACGAGTAGCTCATGAAATATAGTCATGAGGAACATCAGTATTTAAAAATAATTTTGATTACAGAAGAATAAGATATTAATTTGCATTTACACTTTGCTCGGATTAGGGGATCGAACCCTCTGCTCAGCAGTCACGCCTGCGACCACAAAACCAAGAGCTCAGTCCATAGCTGGGAACAGTCCTTGTTTTAACCTTCTTCGTCATGTCGAGGATACGACAGTTTATTCAATATTGTTGGCCCAAAACTTCGCCACTTCCACGGCGTGGGCGGTGGCAGCGCAGAGGTCACTTTGTCTGCATTTTTGGGGCACACCGCGCAGGATAGGAGTTGGAGCATAGTTTGCAATGTATGCTTCACCTCAATATAGTTTAATGCAACCGTTAGAACTCTACGTGTAACTACACGTCTTTATTATAATGTCTGTATGATTCATCTACGAAGAACCTACAAAAATACACAATTTAACCACAAAACCAAGTAGTTCATGGAACTGAGTCATTATTGTTGTTCACATTTAACTTTTGAACATAAAATGCATTTTATTACTTACCCACGACCTTAAGGTATTAAGATCTCTGTATTTGAGATCTTTGTCGTAACGTTACATAATTAAAGAAGGCCCGCTTTGACAGACCCGTTGCTGAATGACAGTAAGTAACCTAATAGCAACCTTATTGTATAGAAAATAGAGATTACTGCGATTTTATTTATTTGTTTATTAATAAAGTTACACCAACAGCTTCTGTATACAAAATATCAAATAACAGTAGATAATAGTGGAGGTCTTATACAGTTGCCAATAATAGGTGAACCAACATTCTCAAATACAGTGATAGCTTGAGGTAAAAACTAAATGCATAAAAATTAAGTGGTAACAACTATATAAACAGAAATATAAAAAATACATAAGTTATAAGATAGCAGAGGTTGCAAGAAATACCTACATAATAATACAATAAAATCAATCTTTAAATTGTGTGAGTTGCGTGAATCAAGATTTTGGTCTTAAAGTGTTAAAAAAAATTAAAAAAATCTTAAAATTTTAACAGACTTGTCTATACCAGTAACTCAACAGGAGCCCTATTGTAACGAGAATAAAGAATACTGTGATTTTGACAGTGATGGAGATAAATAACTGTCAAAGGACTGGATGTATCTGGTGTGTGGTACACCATCCACCAGATACATGCCTCTGTAGCGGTATCTACATCGCCATATACAAACTACGCACTGACGTCACGCAAAATCCTGCATCGCGCAAGCAGAGTTTACCGCGCAACAAGTAATCTGTGGCGCAGCTAGCATATATACATCAACCGTAGGGCAGTTGCCCACCAGACACAACACCCGTCTGGTCGGAGGATCCTCCCTTTACTAAGGGTACGAGTTAAGTTTACACCCTGTTCCTAACACCTCTATACCTCTGGAATTGCAGGTGCATTTAAGTTTCAGTGAATTTGTCCTTTCAAACGCTCACGTTTGAAATGGAACTTCTGATCTTTTTTTTGTGACATTCTGTTTTTGGAATTATTAACTTGTAACTCTCACGCCTTTACCCTTAACGGGGTTAGCAGTTAACGTAGTCATAATATGGTTTTTATTTTTTTTGTTGCACTTACGATTTTGTATTAAAACAGCTTTACAATTGTGGAAATAGCGTCATATTTATTTAAGAAGCTACTCGTATGTCTATTGGAACCCACAAAGGGGCTTGTGGCTTAGTAATAACAGCCGCACGAGTCGATGGTTCAGGTTAAGCTACGCTGACATCGGTTGGCCGTGGATGGGTGGCCATCTTTACATACCAAAACACCTCCGTGCCTCGGAAAGCACGTTAAGCCGTTGGTCCCGGCTGTCATTCGTGGATCTTCGACAGTCGTTTTGGGTCGTCAGCAGCCCAAAAGTCTGACAACCAGTCTTACAAAAGGGTATCGTATTACCCAGTAACTGGGTTGTGGAGGTCAGATAGGCAGTCGCTCCATGTAAAATACTGGTATTCAGCTGCGTCCGGTTAGACTGGAAGCCGACACCAAAATAGCTGGGAAAAGGCTACGCAGATGATGTCTATTGGAACCCACTACTGAACATTTAAACATCCCACATATTATTATTATTACAAGAAATAATAAAAAAAAGGATATCTATGGTTCCATAACTCGTCAAGTAGTTCCCAGCAGAAGTTGAGCCCTTATTTTCCTGACATGAGTATGTTAGCTAGTCCAAAGACAAAAGAAATGTAGCAGCTAAACGTTGTAAAAAGAATCGCCCCCGGGTGGGCTCGAACCACCAACCTTTCGGTTAACAGCCGAACGCGCTAGCCATTGCGCCACGGAGGCTGCGGAGATGTCACTGAAATTTATAGACGTCCCGTTTAGCCTAAACGTTTTCGAGCACTGGACAATTTGGCTTTATTCCAATACTTTCTTTTAACGGGTGTAAGATATTTGAATCATTACCCAGAGACTCGTCAAGCTTCATTGTACATGCAATTTTTTTAATGATATTTATTTATTAAAACTTTATGCACTTAAAAAAAAATACTGTACAAAGGCGGACTTGATGCCTGAGGCATTTTCTACCAGTCAACCTTAGAGTGATGCAGAGATATACCATGGCAGGTGCAACATACGGGATAGATAGCTCGGAAATGACTATAAAATACAAGAATAAATACTAATAATAGATACATAGGTACATACATATAAACAAAATAAACCTTCGTCAGGAGAAATAACGATCGGTAGAGGAGAAAACGAACCCAGCCACTCAGCGCTGGGATGTTTCAGCCAACTTCTGACGGATATGTTCACGTGCCTTCACTTTAAGAGATAACCGACTGGTTGCTGTCCTGATTTTCAGAGGGAGGGCATTCCAAAGAAAAACAGCCTGGACAAAGAAAGAAGAATGAATGAAACCAAAACGGTGAGAAGGACATCGTAGGAGACACGTGATATCGTGCACGTATTACCTGTCAATGAGGCAAAAGGAGTATAACTTAAGTAAGGTTCATAGCAGTTGGCGTTCTGCAGTTCCTGCCTACCCCCATGGGAAAAAGGCAAGTATTTTTTTTTTTTACCGTTGTTGCCCCTCACTAGTAATTACTTACTTTTTTTTTTTTTTTTTGAGGATGGGAAATCATCAAATGACCCCTCCCGCTCTGGGTGGAGCGGAAGGGAGTGTCAGACTCTTACTGACTAAAACCCACCCGTGTTCCTTCCTTGGCCCTTTATGTTCCGGGTCAGCGGTACCCCTTATGGATGATCCCGCTTTCCCGGCAGGCTTGGGCCCTAGTGGGCCCCCTCTTCGATGCTGACATCTCTTTGAGGCGCGCGTGATAGTAATTACTTACTTTATGTAAGTATTATGTGTATATCGTCAATCTGTAGAGTCTGACTAGTTACAGGACATGCAAAGGTTGCCAATAGCCAGCTTTTTGCCACTGGCCGGGAACACTCCAGACTCTGGGCTACAAATTATTAGGCTGATATTTGTATTACACGAGAGTAAAGTCTTTATTGATAAACTTCACAGATCTCTGGAAAATATTTTGCAGTAATTCATATTTATAATGTGCGAAACCCGAAAAGGCTCTCGTTACCAGTAAATACCGCCCTTACGGGTGAGGTACATCTGAATGATCGCCAATATAGACCAGCCTGGCGAAAACTGGCTTCCCTCGAGGCGACTGACCCCTTCCCCGAAAAGGCTTAACAGTATGTACAATAGAGCCGTATGTAAAACTTAAGAGATAAATGAAAGCGACGCCAGAACCACCACCTACTACCATTCATTAACCATCTTCCACCATTTTGACCACAATTATACCCGAGTCGCTTTAGCATGACAATAGCGGTCGTTGAAGACCATTTCAGACACCAATCTACATGGTCCTCAAAGATTATGTTCGAACTTTTATATACAGATTGACATTGATGAATTTTATACATACAATGACATGAGTATTTACTTTGTAAAGTATTAAAATACTTAGTAGTACCAAGTTCTTAACAGAAGCTAGTTTAATTTACACGTTTTTAATTACATATTATTTTAAATATGGTGAATGTGAGGAATATGTTTGTGGTTTATTACTTTTCTTAGTTAGTTTCACGATCTAGCAGCTTGAGTAATTTATGCGGCCTATCCAAATGTCCTTTCTTTGGTATTGTTCGTCTAATCGTTGTGCTCCTTAAGTTCTGAGATGAGCGGCAAGATTACTGACAAATGCGTGCACTGAATGGACAGGTGTCCAGTCAGTGCACGGTAATCTACCGGACCTCCGCTCAATCTGTAGGTATGGTTTTTCCTCAAAATACCGTTTCAGATACCAATCTACATGGTCTTCACATGATCTGACCAAGATTATGCCTGGACTTTAAAAGAGACTGTGACCTCTGAGTTTGTTTCGGCCTTTCTTCTCAGAGTAGTCATATAAGAAACGCCGACCTCATCTAGTTTTTAAAATAAAAGTGTTTGTACAAACCTACTTACAGAAATAAAATCATTTATCATTCCCTTTCCCTAATATCTCATTAAAACATCACCGTTACATATTATGGTTACCTTCATGTTTATTATTGTATATATAAATATATATATTTAGATAAGTATATGTTTTATGTATTTATTGTATATGTACTTGGTACACCACTGACTACCTGCAGTATTGTCTCTCCTTCTCCCTTTAATCCATCCAAAGGTTTTCTGTAAAAGATCGCTTCTAGCGATAAGACCGTCCATTGTGTCACCCTATGTAAAATTTCTACATTTATATCTGTAATTTTTTGTTTTACATAATAAAGACTATTTTATTTAATTATCTTCCTTATATGTATGTTAGATATTGGAACATGTTGAAGATCACGATACATATTGGATTCAGGACATTAACGGAACTTATTTCAGTTTTTGAAATAAAGAATGCTTGAATATGTATTTTTTTTTTTCTAAAAACGTTGTCCCACACTAGGAATTTCTCCTATATTGTGGGTGCGTTTCCAAACATTTAAACTCACATACACAAACAGCCAGACCCGGAACAACTATTTGCAGGTCATACAAATATTTGTTCCGTACGGGAATCGAACCCGCGACACGCGGCGCAGCAGTCAATCGCTTAACCACTGCGCCAACCGTGTCGTTAAATATTGGATTCAGGACGTTAACGAACCCTATTTCAGTTTTTGAAATAAAGAATGCTTAAAAATGTAATTGGGTCAATGACCGCTATTGTCACGCTCAAGTGACTCAGGTATAGTAATGTATTTCATGTGATATCTTCAGAGCCTCCGTGGCGCAATGGCTAGCGCGTTCGGCTGTTAACCGAAAGGTTGGTGGTTCGAGCCCACCCGGGGGCGATTCTTTTTAGAACCATACACAACAGTATTGACAAGCTTCCGTCGGTGAATGAAAATAAAACGTGTGTTTTACTGATATCACGACAGCCCCTGTGGCGCAATGGCTACCGGTGGTGCAAGTACGTAGGACTCGATTCGATAAATTTGACAGATAAATTCGATAAAATGAGTTTTTATCGAATCGAATCGATGTCGCGAGTACGTAACTTCTACTTTACCGATCGGTAGATAAACTCTAAAATTTTAACGAATTTATCGAAAATGCAAGTACGAAACGACATTTTGATTTGATTATGACATTTGACGTTTCAAATCTTATCGTCGCGTGTTACGTACTTCCAAATTCGATAACAAGATCGATAAAAATGCGAGCCTTAGCGATCTCGATGTCATATCGATGCAAAGTCCGTACTTGCACTACATGTTCGACTGTTAACCGAAAGGTTGGTGGTTCGAAACCATGCGGGGCCCATACATAGCTATTCATAATGCTTTTTTGCATTATTTCTTACCCACATAACGAAAGCCTCCTCTGAAGTCCTTCCAGGCACTCTTTTTCTGCGCCACCTCAAACTAGCCCATGGTAGGCGTCCAGGTCATGTCACCATCTCTTTCTGGGCCGGCTTCGGCAGCCACATATATCTTCAAACACACATCGAAGCTTTAAGAACTCTTAGAAATAGAAAAAATCTTTTTTTTACAACTCCGCTTATTCCCGTATCCTATACTTAACCAGTTTTAACCGGTACTGTGACGTCATCGCATATCGTTCTAATCATGCGATAAAATTTTATTGGTACAAGTAAAAGTGTGTCGCTTTTGAAGGCAGTCCCAGTCACAGGCATGAGATTATATTGTGTCCTTTATGTTTATTTTATGTTTTCTTTTTGAGGGACGAAATGTTTGTTTTTTGTAATCTGGCCTCATAGATACTTCAAATAGTGCACGTCAAAAGCGTCCGTAATAAAAAGTTATAGAGAAAAACAATTCAAGAATTAAAATAAATTTAAAATCATCATCATAAAGAAAGAAAGACAAATATTTCATTTGGGACACGCACAGGAAATACAAATAATAATAAAAAGAAAATAAAATAAAAAAAGAACATTCAATCTAACAAAATCATGAAAACAATAAAAAAAGCATCATCATCCCTAGCCCGACACAACTTCTGGTCATTGTCTCTGCTTGTACCAATCTTCACGTTCCTGTGCCCGTGTCATTGGCTCGGCTTGTACCAATCTTCACGTTCCTGTGCCGGTGTCTTTGGCTCTGCTTGTACCAATCTTCACGTTCCTGTGCCGGTGTCATTGGCTCTGCTTGTACCTATCTTCACGTTCCTGTGCCGGTGTCATTGGCTCTGCTTGTACCTATCATCACGTTCCTGTGCCATTGATATTGGCTGTGCTTGTACCAATCTTCACGTTCCTGTGCCGGTGTCATTGGCTCTGCTTGTACCTATCTTCACGTTCCAGTGCCGGTGTCATTGGCTCTGCTTGTACCAATCTTCACGTCCCTGTGCCAGTGTCATTGGCTCTGCTTGTATCAATCATCACGTTCCTGTGCCCGTGTCTTTGGCTCTGCTTGGTCCAATCTTCACGTTCCTGTGCCGCTGTCTTGGCTCTGCTTGTACCAATCTTCACGTTCCTGACCCGGTGTCTTGGCTCTGCTTGTACCAATCTTCACGTTTCTGTGCGTGTGTCATTGGCTCTGCTTGTACCAATCTTCACACTCCTGTGTCAGTGACATCCAAGTTCCACCCACGATGGCAACTATGTTGTCTGCCCATCTTGCCGACAGACAACCGACATTAAGTTGGCTAACACGTGCAGTTATAACTGACAGTTTTAACTGTTCATTTGGCCTATTCAGTTAAATAGTAACATGTGCTTTTATTTAAGTGCAACGTTCGTAAGTACGCTGTACTGGTACAGCGTCCTAACTATTGTTTGCCTCACCGGACGACGTCACTACGTCAGCGCCGGCTGTCACTGAAAACCAGCGCTGGGGCTCTGTCTTGCATAGGGTCGCGGCATAATGCTGAGCGATAGCCGTTTTGCGTGGATGTGACGCATGTTTCCCCCAACCTTTTCATATTTTCAGTGTTTGTGTTATTTTTTGCGTCATGTTTAACGCAAATAAACGCATTTTCTTTCTTTATTTTCATGTGTATAAAAAACTGAGAACTGTACAGTTGAACTGATAACGAATCAACTTACTCGTATCATTAGATAAAACTGAACAGCCAAAATTGGAATTCTGTAGAAAACTGTGCAGTAGTCAGTTTTGAGTAAGAGTGTGGTTTAATTAGAACATCAACTGCTTATAGGTGAACAAGGTATCATAGATGTTTCCATAGAAATATGAAACCGAAGCTGACAGCCATGATCGGGCAGTTAACAAAAGCATCTGACCTTAATCAGTAATCTAGTAAAGGTATCCTTCTCTACAAACCTACAAGGTAACCTTATCTTCTCTCTTCTTCTCTTCTCTTCGGCTGTCGCTGAAAACCAGCGCTGGGGCTCTGTCTCGCATAGGATCCTACCATTATCCTGAGCGATGGCCGTTTTCCGTGGATTTGACGCATATTTTCCCCCAACTTGTTCTTTTTCGTGTGTGTGTTCGTTCTCTGTGTCATATTTACCGCAAATAAACGTATTTTCTTTCCTTTTTCTTTCTTTCTTTACAATAACAACTCCACAAATAGATGATAGTTTGATGTTTATATAGATTTATATAGATTTTTGTTCCTCACGGTTCCACGTTATCGCATCTAGTGCAATTTCTACGTGACAACAAGAATGGCTAACCATTCTTGTTGTCACGTAGAAATTGCACTATTGTTATTGAATAATTTGTAGAAATTTATCATTCCGAATCTTGCGTATGGTAAATTTAAACGGAAGAGACTGCGCTTACAAAAAAAATAACAGTTTATAAGTAGCTACGAGTGCCCGCAGATTATACATAACTGAAGCAACAAACTCGCCGTGTGTAGACAAAAGGGGGTGGGGGGGGGTGTCAGTTATAACTGCACGGTCTACACGTTTATAGCTCGCTTTATGTACGAGTGTGGTTCCCAGCAAAGTAAAAATCATGCTTTATCCACACGTCATCGTTTTATAAAACATATTTCTAATAAAGATATTCATAATATATTTCAACAAAACACGTTCCAATTGCTGAGTGGAAATTATGTTCGTTATGCAAATTATTTTGTTTTTTCTTGTTCCTTTTGTTAAATAATATAGGCATAGTTCTTAGGTACATACTTTCAACTTCAATTAAATGTGAATAATGTGTCAACAATCGCATTTTACCTATTATTGATAGCTTTATTTGTTTTTATGATTTTTCATTTGTTTTCTCTCGATACTTTCTAGTTACTTAGCTTTATCAATGCCGTGAAACTCTGTTATTGGCTTAAATGATACTTATATATAAAAGCATTGTATGCAGACTGTAAGATGCTGTAACTTTGACGCAACTACATTGAGCTGTTCATTGATAGTGGGGTGAACATTCATCCTATATCTATATAAATCAATGCCACTTTTCGTTGTAATTTTATAACTCAAGAACGGATGGACCGATTTTGCTAATTCTTTTTTTAGAATATTCCTTGAAGTACGAGGATGGTTCAAACGGAGAAAAAATTAAAAAAATATGTTAGGCGATACGAAGTTCGCGGGGTCAGCTAGTAACTCATGTAAATTAATTATAAGCTGTTGAGTTTCTAAATAAATAAATAGTCATCAAAGACTTATCTTTGAATATGAATTGCTACTTCTTCGTCTCTCGTATTCATTTATTTTTTATTTATGATTTGCACAAAAAATACAGGAATCGCCCCCGGGTGGGCTCGAACCACCAACCTTTCGGTTAACAGCCGAACGCGCTAGCCATTGCGCCACGGAGGCGTTGGATAAGTTGCTGAATGTAGGTATTAGTTGTTAGCCATAGATAGTGGGTGGTAAAACATAATTATTATCCAGTCAGCGATATGGTAGCGGGACTGACTGTCCAGGGTGACAGGGTAACAGGTGAAGATATTCGCGGGTTTTGTCAATTTTGTAAGCGAAAGTGTCCCAGGACCGAAGAGAAGTGTTGTCCTAAATGTGAGTGTTTGGAGATCGAGCTGGCGACGATTTGGAAAGATAATTGGCTGAATATTTTGTCGATTTGGAAAGATAATTGGCTGTATATATCGCCACTCGAGGAGGCTTTTATTGCACCCCCAGCTTAGCTCATACTGCAAAATATTTATTTTTATTTTATTAAAACCCAAACCCATTATCACTATCTTACTCCAACTAAAATACTATTTGAAAAAACTAAATTATTAAATCTCGCGCAACTATACACATACGGCACCTGCATTCTAATAAAAGAAATCACCACAAACAGCATACAATCCAATTTACAATTACACAAAAAAAAAAACAATATCACACAACCTAAGAAATAAAAATAAATTACAACGACGACAAGCTGGTACTAACTATGGTAATAAAACCATATTGTTCGAATCGAAGGAGCACAGCTGTTTAATGAACTGCCAAATGACGTAACACTGTAACAACATTAACTCATTCAAAATGAAACTAAAAATTCATATTCATAAAATGTAGTCATTCCGCATCGCATACCTATCAATAATTAATGTTAGCAACTTCTTACCTACCAAATATTTATTTGTATAACTTCACCATACGCACCTGAGGCAAAAAGTATTTCATTTAGATTTAAGAGCGTTTATACCTTATGAGTGGCAACGTCGCAATTTACTGTCATATTTCGTGGTTTTCAATTTTTATAATTTAATCGGAGCTACATTTTAAAAATCTGTTTAATTAAATTTTTAGAATTATGTGAAAACTGTGTAAAAGGTAAGAAATCGTTGCGTTTACAGTTCTATTTACATGCAAATAATACATTGGAAACTTGCAGGGCGTTATTTTCATTGTAAAATAACTGTAAGCATTACGGTTACTTACTTTTTAAACACTTTCACGTAATTCTAAAAAGTTAATTAAACAGATTTTTTAAATATAGCTCCGATTAAATGATAAAAATTGAAAACCACGAAATATGACACTAAATTGCGACGTTGCCACTCATAAGGTATAAACGCTCTTAAGCAATTACTTTGTATCTCATTGTAAGTGAACCTATTTATTGATCCTAAGAGAATAAATTATTTAAACCCAAATAAAGGAGTTCAGGGGATATCATTCTCTCATATAGCTAGTCAATGTTAGACGAAATGTGAAGTGTCAAGCGATTTTGTGACATGTGTGCACCAACTATCAACTGTCACCTTGACCTGCCCTGCACATCACCTGCCTAGGAAATGATTAAGGTAAGATTCCTGGGCATGATGCTCCAAAAACGTCGAAAATCGAATCTCGTCACAATATAGACTATAAACCTCATTACTTTCCTGCTAATGAGTTTGGTTCCATTACCGAAATAGAATATGGCAACATGCCAAAACTTTGTAGAAGAAAAAGAGTTGGTCGATATGGTAACGGCTTATTATTTTGTATTTTAAGTCAGTTCTTTGTGTTAGAAGTCGGAGTCGGTTCTTTGTTGGAATACGGTTACCGCCACTAACCTTTAACACCAACAAAGAGGTTATTATAAGTGAGCAGTGGTAACGGCCCCGGCTTACGAGTTGTAGGCTGTGAGTTCAAATACTTTCTGTAAATAATTTCATCAGCACTGCTCTCAAAACGGTGAAGGAAAACATCGTGAAGAAACCGGCATGTCCTAGAACCCAAATTATGAAGACATGTGACATCTAGCAACCCGCACTGGGCCCGCGTGGTGGATTATAGCCACATATCCCACTCTCTCTCACAGAGAGGAAGCCTGTGTCTCAGCAGTGGGAACATTATAGGCTGATTATGCTTATGCTAAGTGGTCATTGAGAGTATCGAAAAGTTTAAAAACAAATGTGCTTATATTTACGCCACTATCAATTCAAACTTTAACCCAGCAGTGTTTTTAGTAGCAGAAATAGACAATAATGGTAAATTGTTGAGACCCAAGAGAAAAAAACAGGGAGGTATCCTATTGACTGGAAAATAGCAATGCTGCAAGATGGCGGAAATAGATATCAGGGTGATTTAAAGTGTTTTTGTATTTGAAGTACCTATTTGTACTTATTTTTACGTTTATTTTTACAATGTGCGCCTTTTGTGTGCAAATTACATACCTATTAATGTTTCTTTCGTCTTCTTAGAACACATTTTAACGAAGAATTTCAACTACTTTCTCAATCACTATCACTATACATACAGGGTGTTTGGTAGGGAGCTGTACATACGCCTAGGGTAGAAACTAGGGATAGTCTGCTACCTACCCCCGCCCATTATATTGACCTTGGCCTCAAGGTTTTTTTTACCTTACTACCTTACCTTAAAATTATTTCTTTACCTTACTACGGTACTTCAGGCCCCATAACTTTTCTTCTCCACAATTTTCTGGTGTAAAATATTTTTTTGCAGGACCCTAAGACTCTAACGATTAAAACAAGACCATTAGCCGACCGGTCCCATGGATAGATTTTGAGCTACAGGTAGTTTTAGTCAAAAAATCACAAAAAAGTCAAATAAAAAATAAAAATAAATTAAAAAAAAACCTTGAGGCCAAGGTCAATATAATGGGCGGGGGTAGGTAGCAGACTATCCCTAGTTTCTACCCTAGGCGTATGTACAGCTCCCTACCAAACACCCTGTATATTATAGAACGTTTCAAGTTCATTCATGACACACCTAATAGATATCTGAGGACATCGGAAAACTTAAGACTAGAGATGCCGATGCATTCCACCAGTTTTTATGACAAGTCTTTTACAGTTCAAGCAGTAAGATTATGGAATGCCTTGCCCGTGTCGAAAGGCGTGCATAATCTTTGTCCACTTTTTAAATTCTGGTTAAAAAACACTTCCTCTAGTCTCTCCTTAAACATCATCATTACATATGGTTTCCTTGCTCTGGTTTCATGTTTATTATTTACATTATGTATGTATGTATATATATATATATGTAGATAAGTATATGTCTTATGTATATATGTATTTATTGTATACGTAATTGGTACACCGCTGACTACCTGCAGTATTGTCTCTCCATCTCCCTAAGGTTGTCTGTAAAAGATCGCTTTTAGCGATAAGACCGCCCATTTTGTCACCCTATGTAAAATTTCTACATTTATATCTGTAATTTTTATGTGTACATAATAAAGACTATTATTATTATATTCTATATTAGAAAACAGTCTCTCTGAACTCGATAAACTCGAAAATTACTGAACGGATTGTCATACGGTTTTCACCATTGACAGAGTGATCCATGAGGCAGGTTTAGTCAAAGTCAAAGCATTTGTTTCAAATAGGCACCTAAAAGGCACTTTTGAACGTCAACATTTACATTTGAATAGAATTGATTCTAGTCGCCCCTTCCAAAAGGTAGTTTCGTATGGAGAAGAATGGGCAAGAAACTCCACCGTTTACTCTTTTAAAATGTGTTACAATATTTTGTATACATTAATTATATAATTATATGTGAAGACGATGTACCTATAATAAAAATTACCCTACCACATTAGGTAAAAATAATTTAATAAATGTAGCAATAATAAATAAGTTAATTAAGTGATACTCGTAGATACATGGTGTTCACATATTTACAAGCATTGTAAAAGTATACGATTTCCCAAATTATGTAAACAAGTAATAGTTTAGGTGTGTAATTCATTCAGATGTAAAACATGGCGGTGATTGTTGAGGATATCGAAAAAAATAATGCCGACTGGGAGCGTTACTAACGACGGGGAGCTTTAACAGGGATATATGAAAATCTCGGTAAACATCCCGGTAGACCCGTTAATACGTTCCCGTGGGATATTGTCCGGGATCTACGCGGGTGAAGCCGCAGGTAAAAGCTAGTACATAATAAAGAAAGTCCTTACTCACTCATTGACAGACTCATCAACGCCCAGCCCAAATCCTTGGACCCAGAAAGCTTTATGATGTAGACAAAGAATTTGGCCGGATTTATCGTGATTTCTATGAAGGCGGGCGAAGCCGCTGACAAATGGCTCGTTCTTTTAAAAAAAAACTTGTTCTCGTGTCATTTGTTTTCAAAAGCAGATAATTATTTCAGGTAATGTATTCATACATCAAATTGTCATCACAATGTGCAGCTTATTTCTTTCTGTTATCAAAAACAATATGTTTTCGTCGCACGATGGCAGATTGTAACGAAATGGGTTTTTAAAATGTAATGCAATTCAAGGGGTTTTTTTTTTGTAACATTACCGGTGCGTCAGAATGTTATTTTATAATGTATTTTTTTATATTTTCAGAGTGGTCCCAAAGCAAGAGTTGTTCATAAACCTGAAATCTATCTCCTTTTAAAGCAGGTGTACCACGGAGGTGTACTATTTTAGGCTGTATAATAACAGGAATATATGCCGACGGGACGCCTGCTAGACAGGGTTTTGAACGGTACCAAACATTCAGGTTCTGTATTGGTACTTAGAAGTTGCGATTTCGGTACCTGGGTACCGGTTGCAGACGAGTACCGGTGCTCCACCTAACAAGTACCGGTACCAAATTCAGGTACCCGACGCGTACCATAAATCTCATATTTGTACGAGAAGTCTCGCACGTTTGGCAATATTGAAGTTATTTTTCTGATGCCTATTAACTATCTTTTTTACTTACTACCTATATCTATTTTTCACTCTATCTTACGGAAATATTTTTTTGGTACCGGTATAGTGCCGATACTGATTAGAAATACCAATAGTCCAGGTACTACTCTGGTACCGGTATCACGCAAAGGCCTATGGTACCGGTTCCCAAAAATACCAGTATTTCAAGCCCGGCTTCTAAACCCTGATAGAAAGTTGTTTCCACCACCTACAGCCGCTTTGGTAAGTTTGCCGATAAGCTCCATCTTCGAGCCAAAAACAATTATACCGACACCTATAATTCATTTTAAACCGGAAAGCAGCAACGATGTTAGCCTCAGAAATAGGCATGGTTGTAGCTAGTACTTCCCCGGACAAACGGACTCGAATCATTATCTAATGTTAAGATCCTAGGATATTAGGCTGTTCGTTCGGAATCGTTTCTCGGCAGTTTCGTTTTTCGGCAGAGAACCAAAGTTGTCGACATATCTCACAGAATAAGCAAGCTGAAGTGACAATGGACCATATTAGCCGTAGAACCGATGGCCGTTGGGGTAGACGTGTTCTTGAGTGGAGTCCGCGAATCGGCAAACGTAAGGTAGGACGCCCTCAGGTTAGGTGGAGCGACGATCTTCGCAGGGTGGCTGGTAGCAGCTGGATGAGAGTTGCTGAGAATCGAGCTGAATGTGCCTATATCCAGCAGTGGACTGCTGTAGGCTGATGGTGAGGCTGCTCGTCCATACAAAAAAAGTCGGAACTCCGCTATGACAAAATTAAGTCCCGTTTATGGGTGAATATTTATGTGTGAGTGTTGTTGTTTGCGCGCGTACCGCGTAATGGCCGATCGTCGTCGGCCGACTAATGTGTGCGACTAAAAGTGTACAGCAGCCTGTACGTACCTACAGCCAGCTGTCCGATTTGAGTGACCCAGTTTTTTGTAAGCGGGAATCTATCCGACTTTTTTTATTCGTCCGTGATCCAAAGTAAGAAAATACTAGAACTGTAGGGGATCTTTATTCTAGGTGTTATCATTATCAAACTGGTTACCCACAGAAGTGTCGACGTCACAGTGCACTCCATTCGGCGGGGCAAGCACGGCCTATTGTGATAGGCTTGAATCACACATTGTTATCACAGATTGGGAGCAAAAACCGTGATAAAATGCGTGACTCAAGTCTATCATAGACGCCGTGCTCGCCCCGCTGGTTCCCAATCTAGGTACTCACATTTCTCCTAAAATCAAATCTGAAAGCCCTCAAGTTTCCAAGCGTGCCAATCTTTATTCAAATCGATGGGAAACTCCATCGATACTTGATTCCGACTATTCGATTAACCGATGCACCCGTTCTCGATTGCACAAAAAAACATTTGAATCGAAAATCGGTCCGTACGCGCCACGTAGACCATTGCTCGATCCCCAGTTTTTGTTTGCACTTCCTAATGGGCTTCCTCACTCTTAGTACTAAGAGGTAAAGTTGAAAATTGAATGTTGAGTTGTTTTTCATGTGTAAATAAGGTGTGGTGTGGAACGTAAAGATTGGGTCGTTTTGACTGTCTCTTTGATTCCGTATTGACGTACTTTTGAATAGGATTTCGATTCGATGAGTTACTTTGTAAGTATGAGGTGTAGATAGAGAGATAGATGAGACTTTGATGTTAATTGTTTCTTTGCTAAAATTAAACATGGGATTAACAAAGATTACCTATTGTTAAGTAAAGAATAGTAGATCAGTAAACGATGTCGTGGTTTGGTTATAGCACATCGACGCCTGTGTTCCCGAAGGGGTATAGCAGTCTCAGAGGTGTATAGATTAATCAGGTTAGTTTTTGTAAAAATAGAACATTTCGATCTAACTAGTGAACACAAATTTTAATGGAGTAGGTCCGCATTTAAGTAAATGCAGTACCTACTAAACAGCTGATTATCTTTCGCGATTTTATCGTTGGTTGGTAAGCACGGCTACAGATCAAGCTATACGTTTCCAGTATAAGCTGATCTCGAATTGTTTAGGATTTTCTTACAATGAGAGGCCAGTGTAAACTGGAAATGTATAGCTTGATGTGTAGCCGTGTGTTCCATTGTAAAAGTTGTTCATAAAGGCTCCCGCAAACAGGCGCGACGCCACCATTATATAACAATTTCTATGAAAATTGAATGGAATTTTTTCTACAAGTCGCGTCGCGCCTGTCTGCGGAAGCCTTAATGATGAGTACAGTGACCTCTTAAACAAACACTAAGGTTGTATTGCCAAGCCATTTGCTATTAACCGGGAACAAATCTGATTAAGAAATTCTTGTTGGAAAAACTTAATAACACTTTACCCGATCTGGGAATCAAACCCAGGGCTCCACACGAGACACAGACAGAGCAACCTAAACATCATTTAAGCCTTAAAGTAAACAAAACAAGCTACATGGTTGAATATTCTTAATCTCGATGACAATATTTTTTTATTTCATCCTCACTTGTATTGATGAAAGTAAAATTCTAGAAGATTTGTTATTATAAGACGCTTCTTTTGTTATTAAAGACGTGCAGAATTAGATTAGATTAGATTAGAAATGAGACAACATCCACACAAGGTCTTCAGGTCCCGAACTAGGTAGAGCCTGTACTACGGTAACCTGATGACTGATATACATGGAAAGCGGGATCATCCATAAGGGGTACCGCTGACCCGGAACATAAAGGGCCAAGGAAGGAACACGGTTGGGTTTTAGTCAGTAAGGGTCTGACACTCCCTTCCGCTCCACCCAGAGCGGGAGGCGTCATTTGATGATTTCCCATCCCCAAAAAAAAAAAAATTACTGATATACATTCTTATATACATATACACACCCAGACACAGGTCAAACAGACATGTTCATGCACACAAATGTTTGACTTGCCCGGGGATCAAACCCGGGACCAGCGGCTCAGAAGGCAGGGTCGCTACCAACTGCACCAACCGGTGAATGAATCATCTTAAAATATTGTAATGAAAGAGTAATCAATCGATCCATTAATTATCCATGTATACCACTTTATTGTAAAATACCTACATTCTGAGCAAATAAATATTCTATTCTATTCTGTTCCATTTAAACAGGTGTGGCGTAAGTAGTGGTCCACCGTTCAGGATTCGATGAACCAGATAATTAACTATAACAATTAAAAATTTTAACCATTTTTAGTAGTACGTTTTTTTTTACAAAAATCGCTCTTGAACTTGATGGTGTTTTAAAAATTAGGGTTAAAATTAGAGAAGAACCAACTTTTTCTTCAAAAGAGCTGAATTTACATAAAAAATCATAATTTATCATGATAGCTCTAGTACTCAGCAGTAATTAGCAGAAAACAAAATGAAAAAATAATGGTTTTTGTTGAAACTACAAACAAATTTGTAATAAAAGGTAGAAATTTCGTAAATAAAAGACAAAAAGGAAATATTTTCGGAACCCTTGGGTAAAAATGGTTAAAATTTTTAATTGTTATAGTTAATTATCTGGTTTATCAAATCCTGAACGATGGACTACTACTTACGCCACACCCTGTATATTAGAAATAACCACTTTTATTATGAAAAAACTAAAACTGTTTAAATTTGAAAAGAACGTGCGCCGCAAAATTAAGTCAATTCTACCAGCACCTAGACTACAAATGTACAAAAATGGCCCAGAATACTGAAGCATAGAAATATAAAATAAATTACTTGAAAATACATGGTCCACGAGAACACTTTGTGTATTTAAAGGTAGGTTAAAGCCTTAAATAAATGTTACTATAAAGTATCCAAGAATTTATGAAAGATTTTTATCTTCCATAAAATTCTTAGAAACTAAAATTAAATTTGATTTAAATTTTTTGATTGGATGTTGGTTATTATTGAGCCACGAGGCCCTGTGTGTTGTACACCAAGTTGTCTAATAGGGTATATGCATGTATTTAATATATATGTTTAATTCATTGTTTACACCGTTACAACATGGTAAAAAATATAAATACTGCAGTAATTAAGTTTAAAAAAATATATTGAAAATACATAATAATTTTGAGCTGTTTAAACGCCGCCATTTTCGCGCGCTCTGTTGATAACGTCAAAACTTATTTACCTACTGACTGAAACTGTATTCTTTGATCTGTGCTGAAACTGACTTATTTATTCATTTGAAGTAGTTAAAAATATATAAAATACTAAAATACTGATTTAGTTCAAATGTCCGGCCAATAATTGTTATATGCTTATACATATATGTATTGTATTTTATGGGCCTTAGTTGCCTGAAATAAAGGATTATTATTATTAATAAAGATTCGGAATAAAAATATTTCAACCAAATTTAAATAAGATGCATGTTCCCTATTGTCTGGATAGGTTAGTAGGTGACTAGGTACCTATAGATAGCGTAGCGGGTGCTGTTATCTTTGCTATGGCTGTCATCATCGTCATCATTTACAGCCCAACTTCATCCACTGCTGAGCACAGGCTTCGCTTCTCATGTGCTAATCCTCACGTTCCTGTGCCAGACCTATCCAAGTTCTACCGGCAATGGTAACAATTTGGTCTGCCTATCTCGCAGCCAGACTACCGATACCTCGTCTTTCGTCTTACTCCACCTGTTAGCACTGCGCCTTGCCAGGTGACCTGTCCAACTCCATTTGAGTTCCAAAATTTAGTTCGCTACGGCTTTAATATATTATCCTTAATATCGTCATCGTTGTGTGCAATGTGGGTGAATGTACTTACTTACAGCAAAACACTTCCGTGAACATCTTCGAGAATGCAAGCTTAATTCGAGACTACAGTTCTTTAATCTCCTGTCAAAGACACGCAGAATTAATCATTGAAATAAACCTTCATACAATACATCAACTAAACACGTAATTAACCAACGCCAAAGTAATTGCAATAATGTCAAAGGCCGACAAACGTTAAAAATTAATCACAAAACACAATAACACACGAGATAATCTTAAAAAAAACTATAAAATAAAAACTTTTTGCCGCGCATTATTACCCGCCATTTTAAACATCTCCAAATGTCATTAGCAATATAAATGAGTTTCGCGCCATAACGAACGCTGTGCTGCCACAATGGAAAATCATAAATCAACTGTCATTTTGATATTCGTTGAAAGGAGGTCCGTCAATGCATCGGTGCAAACTTTTTAAACTCTTAGAGAGGTTTTTTTTTGTACTGGCACGTTTGATTAATTGTAAAAAAAGAGGCATGCTTATGTTTTTTTGGGTTGCCTTTCAATGGAGATCTTTCGAAGTAAAGATTTTTGACGTGAGCGGTGGTTAATATGTTATTTCGAGAGTGCTAAGATGGTTTGCAGTTAAATTAAGTTTATACGTGTATTTATTGTTGAGTAATGTACTTGTGGAGTTTTTTTGTGCGGTCCTCTTCTTTTGTGGTTTTGTTTTGTCTTGTAGTACCTTTTTGTCTTATCTTGAGTTATATTCTTACTTACGTATTGTAACACCAATGTTCGGGAAGACAAAGTGTGCTTACTTGACCTTCTTTTAAGAGGAAACTTAAAAAAAAGATCTGTGACGTGAGTAGTTAGACCTCCTTCAGGGAAGCCAGTCAAGGTATCTTAAATCTATACTATTTAAACTTAATTTAATAATGCTGAAGAGATTGTTTCTTTGTTTGAATGCGCAAATCTTTGGAACGACCAGTTAGATTTGAAATAATGTTTGCATTTGATAGCCCAATTTTTGAGGAAGGATTTTTTTTTTTTGTTTTGATAATGGGAAATCATCAAATGACCCCTCCCGCTCTAGGTGGAGCGGAAGGGAGTGTCAGACTCTTACTGACTAAAACCCACCCGTGTTCCTTCCTTGGCCCTTTATGTTCCGGGTCAGCGGTACCCCTTATGGATGATCCCGCTTTCCCGGCAGGCTTGGGCCCTAGTGGGATTTTATAACACGCTACGACACTAAGGAGCCGAGCAAAAAGAAAAGATAGAAAGAACGTTAAGTGATAACGAAGTGACGGGGTAAACCTATAGGATATATGTATTTCACAACAGCTAAAGCGCGGTCACTGTCGGACTGCCTAAAAGAAAGAGAAGCGCGATGACACAAAGCTGGTAATTTATTGCAAAATACGAAGCAATTTTCTATTTACACAAAAAAGAGCCGAGCCGACACAAATCCGAGCACAAATCTAGACTCCGGGCCTCTACTGAGATATGCGTGATGGAAAAACCCAAAAACACTTTGCTCGACCTGGGAATCGAACCCAAGACCTCATGCTTACCAGTAGCGCTTGCAAGCACTAGACAAGCGAGGCTGACTATGACTACGTCAGCGTCAGCGCCGGCTGTCGCTGAAAAGCAGCGCTGGGGCTCTGTCTTGCATAGGGTCGCAGCATAATGCTGAGCGATAGCCGTTTTGTGTGGATGTGGCGCATGTTTCTCCCAACCTTTTCTTATTTTTTGTGTTTGTTTTATTTTTTGCGTCATGTTTACCGCAAATAAACGCATTTTCTTTCTTTCTTTCATGAACTCGTATTCTGGGTAGGAGTTAGTTTTATAAGATTTTTTTGTTGAAAACTGCTCAATTATCTACGGTCTGATCTGAACTGTGATCTCTAAGCCTTCAATGAAAATTACTTTGAAGGCGCTCAAAAAGGCATAGTAAAAAAAATATTAGGAAATTGTCCCTGCCCGAGACTTCGACCGCGTGATAAGTATTTATTGTTTTAAGGGGACTACATGACCTAAACGCAAGTTTTATAATGCTTATAAGTATATGAGCATATGCAGTAAACAAAATCAGAAAAAATATATGATATTCTTCAGGTTAAATTATAGTTAGATAGTGTGTTGAAAACATAATACAACTAATAATTTGGTACGATAGAAAAAAGTCACGAAGATACCTCTAAAAATTTATTTTAACGATTAAAAACCATACTAATATACATACATGCAATCTTTCTGTTTTTTTTTCAAATTGTTCTTCAAGCAACATATTGGCGAGATAGTATTTTAATTTTTTAGTCCAATCAATAGATTTTTTGTAAAAAGAGATTATTAGCTTTATATTTTGCAATATTCACCGTTCCGACCTAACCTAACCCAAATGATTCAATAACAATAGATGGTATAAAGAACTTTCGCAAGTACGCAACTTTCGAAGTCAATTTTCGCAGTTACGTACTCATCGCGGTAATGAACGATTTACACTTTGGTTTATGGTATTTGTACCAATTTAATGAAAACAAAGTGAACCCCTTATTACTTTGAACTTAAGGATAAATGAAAAGTAGGTGTAATAAGTATTTATTCAGAATTTAAATTGAAAAATCATCAGCTATCTAATAAAATAAAAATAAAATCTTAGACAAAAATACAAGGGTGATTTGTTTTGAGATGTCTGTACTACTAGGACTAATTAGGATAAGCCTGCATCACAGTTGGCAGGAGGTCATACGTTATTGTATTTGTCGTATTCTAGTTGTATTCGTATCTATACAATTCTGAATACCCTTCGAGGAATACAGGTATAATGATAATAGAGCACCTTATGAAAGAACTGCACCCTAATTGTGTAATAGAGCACCTTATGAAAGAAGTGCACCCTAATTGTGTAATAGAGCACCTTATGAAAGAACTGCACCGTAATTGTGTAATAGAGCACCTTATGAAAAGCCAGCATCCTAATTGCCTAACACACTATCAATCATCTGAATAATTTTGAGGAATATTGCTGATCTATTGCTTATTTTTTTTTTTGTTCTAGTAATCTAGTTGACTGCCGGTCGCCTGCACGACTGCGTCCACATCTCATCGCTATACACTACAAACAATAGTCTATAACATTGACAAGCGATGATGGAGCGTCGGGCGCTTGTACAGACGCCAGCACATCAAGCTACTACAATCTGTCAAATTTCTTTAATAGATTTTCAACTTTATCGCTAAAGCATTAAGGTTCAAGGTTGATTGGGAAAATTTGACAGTTTCGGGTAGCTTGACCTGCTGGCGTCTGTACATACCTAAATAATTGTGGTTTTTATTTATTTGTTATGTTTTTTTTTAAACTATTTTACTGGTTTATTATCTTAATATAATTTTTGTAATACCCTAGTGGGATTTATAGATGTCCGTGGCGTCACAGCGGGCCCTATCAGAATATCTAATATGTGTTTAAATATTTTTTTTTTAATATTGCAGCTGAATGCTGAGATAGGAGTCTTTTTTGCCTCGCACAAGTCTTAAATTTTTTTTCTTGTTTATTGTTTTTTTTAATGTTAATTTTGTTACATTTAAATGCTATTTAAAAAAAAAAACAGTTTTCTTTCCTGTGCGTGTCCCAAATAAAATATTTTTCTTTCTTTCTAACTTTCTCAATTATGTTTAAAGAAATTGTCAGCTCAACAACGTAAATAACGCAATGAATGTTGTTGAACTGTCAAAATTAAAGCCTTTCATACTGTCAGTGTGTAACGCTATTATCCCGCTGAGAACTAAAATCGAGCCACTACGGAAACACACGAATGCACACGACTTGCCCCGTTTCCACGTATTCACAAAGCAACAACCGTACACCGTATGACATCACCGTACGTATGTATCGGAATATTTTTCCCGTACATTGTATTTAGTCTCTTTGTTGAAAAAAGACAATATTTTCGCACCGCACATTGCTGGCTAGTGGAAGGGTTATGATCCAAAATGTGTGTAGGGTTGTACCTGAGAGGTAGTGAGAGATAAAATTAAATTGAAATAGTTCATACAAGAGAGACAAACCTCTCTTCTAAGAACTACTTTTGTGTATTGATAGATAGTGTATTACTGCAGCGGCTAGCAAGAGAGGCGTTGATGGACGAACGTTCGCCTCGGCCCACATACGTAAGTCCATCAATGTCTTTTTGTGGCCAAGGCTTGTATAGTACTTTTCTCAAAGAATGCACGGAAATTAAAATACAATTAGTCAATTACTTTTCAAAATCAATGACGAACAAAAAACAACAATTATGTTTCCCGCGTTAAAGTGTTCATTTGTTTTTTTTTTGTTCGTTAAACAGCTTTATATTTATTTTGCAAGCCAGTTCGAAATTTAAATAAAAGCTTTGATAAGTTACCTACTTGGTTGCCATGTTTCGGAATAAAAGATCGTTCCATTTTTAAATTACACGATAGATATAAGTTTACTATGTAATTTATTTGGCCGCTAAACCACGACAGATATGGATTTTCATACAACTTTTGCCGGCCGCTGCTCGCATGTATTTGGCCAGTACAGCAATTTCGATTTATCTCGAAGAAGGTTGTCAAAATAATGCTCAAATTTCCAAGCATTTTTGTCAAAAATTATATTATGTACCAGTCAACAAAGTGGTAACAGTGCCGACAATCGTTACGGATGCGTTAACGGTCCATTTTTGTATCACCACTCGTAATAAATATTCTAATACATAGTTAGTTTTACATAACAATTAAGCTTTCTCATTTTTATTTAATATTTCAATACCTCCAAATAGACGCACCATAGCGTCCTTCTTGATCACTTATTCTTTTTACGAAGCATGTTGATATTCGCGTTTTTCTCTCACAGTCGAGTAGGCTGATACGATGATTTATTATGCACCTTAAATACCTTAGTGCCTACCCTAGGTATACTTGGTAAAAGACTGCATCATCTGACAAAAATGTTCAGCCTTGACAACAAAACTCATTCTTCTACAAAGAAACGCCTATGCAACAAACGATTTTCTAAATAAACCGTTCCGAATTCGAAATACAAAACTTTCAAAGCGCCATCCAATCATTCACAGACTATAAACAACAATAAACAAAAGGTTGTAAAAATAAATTTTTACACTGGCAACCCTCGCGTTTTTGAACGATAAAAGGAACAAAAGAGTGGTGAACTGGACACGAGTTTCCGAACGACCGTGGAACATACTTTTCTATTACCTACGCGTATGGAAAACGAATCAAAAAAATGTTTCTTTCGTTTCACGTATCGAATTATTTTTAAACTTGATACGGTATTTGGTTGAGTACCTTTCAGTTCAATTTGAGAATCGATTTTAAGTTGGTTCATCATCATTATTTCAGCTGAACGCCGTTCACTTCTGGTCATAGGCCTCAACCAAGCGTCACCACAACGACCGTACCAGCCGAGCTATTCTGTAACAATCTCACCGTGATAACTAAGGTGAAGTGAGCTTGAAGTGAGTTGTCGATATTGTCAATCTCTAGCATCAGGTGGAATGATAGCTCACTTCACCTAAGTTATCACGGTGAGATTTTAACAGAATCGACCGGCTGTGCTTATCACATCCAGGGGATTCATGCAGCCATCACGAGGCAACGCTGCTTGGCAGCAGAAAATAGGTATGATAGCAGGGTGCTTCCCCAGACGAACTTCTTCAAAAGTACAACTCGACCACAACTACAACTTTCGGAACAAAGCATTCAAATACAGAATATTAATAATACCAGCTGAATATTGTCCCTCTGCAGGGCAAAGATCTCTTCTCATACACAGAAGGCACGAGCATTGATCACCGCGCTTGCTCAAGACGGATTGGCGATTCAGACTAATATTAACGATTAGTCCAGGCTCCTCACGATGTACCTACATAATGAATTGTAAAAGTCACAGTGGTACTTGTCTGGATTTGAAACCACAACTAAATAACATAAAATAAAATTATAGGCCAAGTCATTGGTCTCAGCTGTCATTCGTGGATCTTTGACAGTCGTTACGAGTCGTCAGAAGCCCGAAAGTCTGACAACCAGTCTTACCAAGGGGTATCGTATTACCTAGTAACTGGGTTGTAGAGGTCAGGTAAAATACTGACATTCAGCTGCATGCGGTTAGGCTTTATTTGTTATTGTTTTCATGATTTCGTTAGATTTAATGTTTTTTTTTATTGTTTGTATTTTCTGTAGCATAACTCATAATCAGCCAGTAATGTTCCCACTGCTGGGACACAGGCCTCCTCTCTGTGAAAGGGAGTGGGCCGTAATCCTCCACGCGGGTTCAGTGCGGGTTCGTAGATGTCACATATATTCGAATTTTTTGGTTCTAGGACATGCCGGTTTCCTCACGATGTTTTCCTTCACCGCTTTGAGAGAAGAAATAATTTACGCAAAGTAAAGCGCCTGTCTGGGTTCGAAACTACGACCTGCAACTCGTCAGTCGTGGCCGCTACCACTGGGCCACCACTGCGTGTCCTAAATAAAATATTTTTCTTTCCTTCTTTCTTTCTTTCTTTAGACTGGAAGCTGACCCCAACTTATTTGGGGAAAGGCTAGGTAGATAATGATGATGATGAATAGGCCAAACTAAAAAAATACCAAGCATCTTTAACCCTATAACAAAATTATAACGTCCTTCACACATACCGCGCCGTTATAATTAAGTTAAAAGTAATTAAATACAAACGATTTTTAGTACAAGATTGATGATCAAACCCGCCTTTAAAAAGCATTGTGTTTTAAATATTATAATTATATGTTCTTTCATTTCAAACGGTCACGATTTTTGTTCTGTCAAAATGAGATGAAGATTTTTGAAGGGAATTTGAGTTCTTGACTGTGTTAAGTGAGCTGGAAAAATATTAACGCCGTCTTTTGTTCGTGAAATTAACCTGTTTTTTAGGAGATAGGTAAAATAATTTAAAAATTTCTTTGATTGATAATTAATTACCTATTTCGCGAAGAAAATAAATATTAATATTAAATTCAGGGTTAACCAGAAATTAATATTAAATAGATTTCATTGTATTTTGCTTTCTATTTCATCCCCTGACTCTACATGAAAGATACCAAATTGATGTAATAAAAAATGGATCACCCACAATTTTATTAATCCCGAAACATTTTCTCGATAACCCCAACTAAAACCAACAGAAACATGAAAAAACAAAACCTGTTGACATTTAACCCTAAAATTTTCCTTCGAAAAATATTTTTCAGCCCTCGTCTTATAATTCGCGCTATCTCATCTCGATACGCCACAAGATGGCACAAACACCTTCAGGCCGTGTCGTGGATCGCCTTTCAAACCCCATAGCTTATTCATACGTTACTCTAAGGTAACGTAATGGCTTGGTAAGGTTCGGTATTCATGAGACGACTTTTTGATTGCGATTTTTTTGTTGCAGAATTTCTATCAAGTATTTTGACATACCGGTAAAACGCGCCGTCGACCCGGGCCTCGTCCTTATCGAACGGCGAGCTGCCCATTGCTCGCCGTTCGCAAGCCCACGCCTATGGTGGCCGGGAATCGGCCTGCGATTCCCGACGCCCAGGGCGTCATAGGATCACGCCTGTGTTCTCTGAGGGGTTAGACAGAGCTGTTACATTGTAGTACACCCACATTTCAAAAGTATTCTTGTAACCTTCGATCAACAATACCAATTAGATAACGGGTCACGTACAAAGTCAAAACTAAACACTGTCCGAGTGGAAAAAGTTTAAAACAGCTATAAGTTCAACCTAATAACAACTATGGCTCCTTTTAATAAAGTCGTGTTTACATTGGCTGTGTTTCAAGCGAACTAAACAAAATAAGAGCTCACGTTTCAAGTGCGCTGTTATTTACCGAGACGTATTTCTTGCGCCGACCCGATATCTAGTCGATATTGTTGATTGGAACTTGTAGCTCATTTGCTTTATTTATCTCAAGACACTGCTCTGTCGCACCATGAATAGTACGCTTTTTCACCTGACAGCCTAGACCTGCCGCCCGGCCATATGCAATACTCGCTCTTAATATTATTTATGTTCCCTACGAGGCAGGTTCGTCATATATCTTCAGAATAGGCCGAATTCCGATGCTCTCTCTGGTAGACGACGAACTAATTATTATAGGCAGTCTGTGAATGTCTTCCTCAATTTCTATCGAAAAGGTTTCTGTAACGTTAAAGATTACTTGAATGACAAAAAGGCTTGGGATTAATTAGGCTACTCCAATGTACCCCCAAGCAACAAACCATTTTGTACTATTAAGAGCGTTTATACCTTATGAGTGGCAACGTCGCAATTTAGTGTCATAGTTCGTGGTTTTAAATGTTTATCATTTAATCGGAGCTATATTTTAAAAATCTGTTTAATTAACTTTTTATAATTACGTGAAAGTGTTTAAAAAGTAAGTAACCGTAATGCTTACAGTTATTTTACAATGAAAATAACGCCCTGCAAGTTTCCAATGTATTATTTGCATATAAATAGAACTGTAAACGCAACGATTTCTTACCTTTTACACAGTTTTCACATAATTCTAAAAAGTTAATTAAACAGATTTTTAAAATATAGCTCCGATTAAATGATAAAAAATTGAAAACCACGAAATATGACACTAAATTGCTACGTTGCGACTCATAAGGTATAAGCGCTCTTAAGTGTTTTGGAATTGATAATGTCATTATTATTGATTTACTTGACATAACGTATGATATTCTTGATGATATTTAAAGAGAAAACTAACTGTGAATGTGAGTACCATGCAGGCTAGATTGAATACACGACTTTAAAGCTGTCTGGCGGTGGTTTTGAGTATTTTATATACGGCCTACGCAAATGTCTTGCAGATCTGGTAGTATCGTGTGACGGGTTGTTGAGCTCCCTAAAATAGAGTTGAGCTACACGATGACTGGTGCATGCATCTGTTAGGACAGGTCAACTCAAAGCTGCAATGGCTCTTTCTCCAAAAGGCCCTTCCAGACATGGCCCTGCATTGTTAGACTCACATAAAATAATACAATGTTTGGACTTTAAAAGAGACCATGACCTCTGAGTTTGTTTCAGCATTTCTTCTCAGGGATCAGTCAGCAAGAAATGCCGGCGCCATCTAGTTTTAAAATATTGACGTGTAAAAGTGTCTTAAAATATTTATTTACAGAAATAAACATTTAATTTCAATCAATATACTGAAATTATTTCAGCTTATTATTGTCTCACTGCAGGGAAAAAAGGAAAGAAGAAGGCACGAGCTTTGAGCACCACGCTTGCTCAAGACGGGTTGGTGATTTGAGACTTAATTGTATTATTTTTAAGTCTAGGTTTCCTCACGATCTTTTCCTTTACCGATGTCAATGACGTACATTCTGGAATCATGCATGGCAATCGTGAGGGGCTCGTGGCTAAAGTAATAATAGTCACACGGGTCGTCATTTATGGTTAAGGTGCTGCCCAAACGTAAGACACCGTAAAATGCTCAGTTTTTTGTCGCTCAGATAAGCGTATTGGTACATATTACAAACCTGTTTTTTTTACTGTATTGTCAAATGTTCAAAGAAAAGATTTATTCAAAAATATTTCATAAAATAAAATAGTATCATGTTAAAACAATCGCCAAAAAGAGCTCAAAAAAATATTTTTCGTGTCATAATATGTCTCAAAATTTTGATCGTACACTATCATAATTTATTTAATGATAATAAAGGGCATTCAATCAACTAAAGATATACCGAAAAATTATTCCACTGAGCCTTGCATTTATTTTTTCATTTAATTAAAACTGCGAAGTTGCTTTTTTTTGGTGGTCGTTCGATTCGACTAAAATCAAACGCATCGCTAGTTTGAAACTTATTTGTTGCCGCGATGCGCTATATTGTCAATTACCAAAAAATTTGCTTCTTACCTTGCGGTAAGAAAAACATTTTGCTTAGCAGGCGTGACGCAACTCTAATAGAATAAATTATTATAAACACATTATGGAAATCGGTCTACCTAAAATCGCATCGCACCATCGCGTCGCGCCTGTTTGGGGGAGCCCTTAAGCAACGTTTGTCGAGGTCGTTCTGTAGATGGGTGCAATGGTCACCTATTACTGAGAGACCCACCCCGCCGCGACATGAACGTAAAGCAGTCCCAGCTCTCATTTGTCGATTTTTGACAGTCGTTTGAGAAGTCAGAAGCTCGAAAGTCTGACAACCAGTCTTGCCAAGGGGTATCGTGTTACCTAGCAACTGGGTTATGGAGGTCAGATAGGCAGTCGCTCCATGTAAAATACTGGTATTCAGCTGCATCCGGTTAGACTGGAATCTGACCCCAACATAGCTGGAAAAAAGCTTGGCAGACGTTGAGCTCTTTAAGTTCTAAGTTGAGCTGCACGATTATTGACAATTGCGTCACTAACTGGACAGGTCCATTCAATCTGTGTGGTTCTTTCCTCAAAATACCATTTCGGACACCGATCTACATAGTCTTCACATGATCTGACTAAGATTTTGTCTAGACTTTAAAAGAGACTGTGACCTCTGAGTTTGTTTCGGCCTTTCTTCTCAGAGTAGTCAGATAGGAAACGCCGACCTCATCTAGTTTAATAAAAATATGATTGACGTGTAAAAGTGTCTGAACAAACCTACTTACAGAAATAAAATCAGTTATCAAGCGTGCCTGCTGAACGTAGGGAATCTGGGTTCAATTGCCGGGTCGGGTGTCGGAACCATGATATTACAGTGCATCAAAACCGGCAAAAGAACAATGACACGTATATCCCCCTACGTGTCATTATTCTTTCGCACTGATTGAGATAATCTATATCCACTTTGTAAGTTTTAAAGCAAGAGATGCAAATAAAATTGATAATTTTTATCGCAATTAATATTTTAACGTTGCCAGACAGCCAGACCCTTCATGCTTTTACTGAAATTGAACACAAAAAAACAGAGGTTAATAAAAGTGAAAAAAAGTATTTAACTACACAGATGTGGACAGTTGTAGAGTGAAATTAAAAACCATAAAACATAACAACTCAATAAAAATAAAAAAAACACCCACAGAATGTGTTTTTTTGACGATTCGCGAACAAATTAACGTCATTACTATCTATAGCATGACGACTTTGTTTACGGCCGTTTCGGGATTGGGAATATGAATGTTTTTTTGTTCCTTTTTTTTGGTTTGCACCGGTATTTTTTAATTTTTTTAAATATATATAAATGTCTCAACGAATTCTTCATATTGTTTTGTTGTTTTCAAAATACGAAGCCTTACTAAAAATGGATAAGTAATTCAGTCGTTGTTTTTTAGCTACTATTGAACGTATGTGCACACAAACATAGATACATAGGTTAAATTTTTCGTAGTTGGGTAATAATACTTGCCGAACTTCAACATTCGACTGCGCGCGCATAGGCACATATCATCCGATGAAGGAGTATTGATGACCGCGTTGCCATATATTATTGTAGGTATTCAATTAAGTCGAAAAACCAATGATAATGCTTTTAACGTCCGAATAGATCTTAACAATAGCACTAAAAGGTCGTGTAAATTAAAATAATTCATGGTAAATCTATCTATCTACATTTATACAATTATAGGTATCGAGGTTCTAAGTTTTTTAGGGTTCCGTATCTATTCTTACAACGAAACCCAACACAACGAACCTAAAGTTTTTTCAAGCAGTGTTGCTGGGTTCTGGTTTGAAAGGTAGGTATAGTTGCCGGGGTAGTTCTCAGTCATAATATGAGATATTTCAGCATTGTCTAAGATGCTCAGATGTGGCTAAATGATAACAGCCGCCCGCAGGGATTCATCGAGGGTCAAGCTATGCTTGCCACGGTCGGTTTGTTGATAGGTTGATTACATATTGAGATCGTTCTGTGCCTCGGAAAGCACGTTAAGCCGTAGGTCCCGGCTGCCATTCGTAGATCTTTGACAGTCGTTAGGGGTAGTCAGAAGCCAGTCTGACAACCAGTCTTACCGAGGAGTATTGTGTTACCCAATAACTGGGTTGTGGAGGTCAGATAGGCAGTCGCTCCATGTAAAATACTGATATTCAGCTGCATCTGGTTAGACTGGAAGCTGACCTCAAGATAGTTGGGAAAACGCTAGACCGATTGTTAGTCTCAGATGCTTCTGGTATTGCAGTAGTCCATAGGTGGCGAGAACCGTTTACCTTCATATTGTTAGCCATCCAAAATCATAAAACAGCAAAAACTGGCGAAAAACACAAATCATATGAAATGTTAGAAACACGGAACCATTCGAGACGCCGAATAATTTTATTTGTACTTGTCCATTTTTTTACCCACGATATTAGGCTTATTGAATCCATGGGTCACGCAAATCCGTAACCTTGTCCACCTTTGATCTTATTAATGTTATTGTCAACAAAACCATATAGAAACCCACAAAGATTTTAACTGTCAGTTATCGAAAACAACTTTTTAATATGCAGAAAAGGTGAAATAATGTACTAGGACCAGCACACTAATTGCGTAACACAGTTTTAATTACAATCCGGGAGTTTTGAAGGATATTTCTAATCCTTTGCTTCATAAGTTCAATAAATTCGTCTGCTCGACAACTTAACAACCGTAATGAACATGGCTGAACTGTCAAAATGAAAGGAAAAGCGATAAATTGACATATTTATGTGTGTCACGCAATTACAATGCGAAATTCAAATGCTTTTGAATTTCACGCTTGCTCGTGATTATTGCGTGTTGCCAATATCTGCATACAGTCCTGGTTTTCTCTCGATGTTATCTTATAACGTCAGTCAGTGAGTAATTTTCATTTAAATCTTTCTCATGTTTCTTTTCAACGTTTTTCTCTAGGACTTATAGTTTAGTTTAGTATTTTCTATACAGGGTCTTCAATATACAGGATCAAATATTTTTTTCAGATTACGAAAAAATATTTGACCCTGTCTATTGAAGGCTGAGTTCAAACTCATAATTTAATTCTCGTGGAAGCAATAAAGCATGAAATATCTAAGCAAATTATTGCCTGATGTTTCAGTCAAAGTTCATTAAGAAAGGCAACAATATTAAATCTAACGAACTTAATTGTTAAAACATAAAATTAGTAAACTAAACAATACTCTGATTGTAACTGATAAGGCCCAGCTGCACTGTTACCAAATAAATTTCACTGTAATTTGTATCTACCTACTTCGTACTTGTCTTATGGTCTTGTGATCGCAAGCGCTACTTCTGAGGGACCAGGGGTCGAACCCCAGGTCTGGCAGAGTGTTATCAGGATTTTCCATTAAAATATTCGGTTAATGGCCTACATTTACATGGTTTATTTATTTATTTTATTGGTTCACCAACGATTGTACAACAGGTTGTATGCTAAAAGTAACATGCAAACATGTAAGTGCAACAATTATTTACAGGCAAACTCCGCATGCAAAAAGAAGTTGTACAATTTAAGATATTATTATTAATCTAGTTTTAAATAGGTAATTACTGATCTGGAAGTCTAAAAGTATAAAGGTCTAAATAATTAAAGTAACAAAATAAGGTACATAAACTCAACACCCCTCAAGGGAGATAATAAAAATTGTTGGTTCTTCATCTTATCTGGCGTTAAGTGTGTTTAATATAACAGGTCAAACTGACTTGTTTTTTTTTATCTATTCTGTTTTGGTCTAAATATAATTACCGTGGAGTAATAGCCTCATCCTAGACTAATTAAACCAATGCCATAATGTTATCATCAAAAATTATTGCTAATTTCACTTAAAAAGCTCATTATTTAATAAAATTTGTGCTAAATTACTTTTTATAGCCTACCCTGTCAAACTACTGGCACCAAAACTTTTCAAAAACCTCAAAACAATATCAAGAATCACTTCAATAACGCAACTCCAAGCGTCCATTTTAACTCAAACGCGTTACACGAAGCAATTCCCTTAATTATTGACCAGCAAAGTTATAGAGCTATTAAACAGAATTGGTTTTCTGCAAAATGTTTAATTTATAGTTGTCTATTAGGCCGCGCGGTAAGGGCTGGGGGTGGAGTTGTCGTTCTATATCGTTTAATAGAAACACAAAATGGCGGTCGTTTATTTTTAATTTGTTTTTTTTTAATTCGAGGTTAGTCATCTGGCTGTAGGATATTGTTTATCGATGTCTTAGAAGTTTAAGCGTTAGGACACGTCACTACGTTCCGTTTTTTCATTAGAATGCTGTTCAAATTCAATATATTTAATTTCACAAAAACCTACATGGGCACTTATGAAACGTCAGAAGCTAGATGCATGGTTTCAATTGGTCGTCTCATATGGAGAAGAGCTGGCAAGAAACTTCACGGTTATTCTATTAAAAATAATAGGCTTTTACAATGTTTTCAAGTTACATTGTTAATAGGTATGGCAGGTAGGGGGACAGTATAGGCCTGTCAACAAGTAGCAAGTACTTGAGATTATAGGAAATGTCTAGCAAATCGAAACACCGACTGATCGCGGCGGTTGGTGCAGTTGGTAGCGACCCTGCCTTCTGAGCCGCTGGTCCCGGGTTCGATCCCCGGACAAGTCAAACATTTGTGCACATGAACATGTCTGTTTGACCTGTGTCTGGGTGTGTATATGTGTATAAGTATGTATATCAGTCATCACTTTGCGCTTTCGCTTTGAAATGTTGCCATAAAGCGTAAAACGTTTATTGAGGATGATATTCTCGTAGCATGTCTATTTCCTTTTACATGTCTGATTAGTATATTCTATAACATTTATATTATTTTTATTTAAGTGCAACGTTCGTAAGTACGCTGTACTGGTACAGCGTCCTTACTATTGTTGGCCTCACCGGACGACGCGGCGACGTCACTACTTCAGCGCCGGCTGTCGCTGAAAACCAGCGCTGGGGCTCTGTCTTGCATAGGGTCGCGGCATAATGCTGAGCGATAGCCGTTTTGCGTGGATGTGACGCATGTTTCCCCCAACCTTTTCATATTTTCAGTGTTTGTGTTATTTTTTGCGTCATGTTTACCGCAAATAAACGCATTTTCATTCTTTCTTTCTTTTTCTTTCATCAGGTTACCGTAGTACAGGCTCTGCCTAGTTCGGGACCTGAAGACCTTGTGTGGATGTGGTCTCGTATTTATTTATTTATTTATCTATGAGTGTTCACGGCCTACAGTTTGTCTCTGGGATGGCAACGCATAGATATTGCAGATGTCCATTAGGCGGTAGGAGAAAAATATATATATCCTAATAAAATCAATCTGCCGAGTCATTTTCCAACTATCTTGGGGTCAGCTTCCAGTCTAACCGGATGTAGCTGAATACCAGTATTTTACATGGACTGCCTGTGACATGTGACTGCCTATCTGAGCACCACAACCCAGTTACTGGGTAACACGATACTCTTTTGTAAGACTAGTTGTCAGACTTTTGGTCTTATGACTACCCGTAACGACTGCCAAAGATGTACGAACGACAGCCGGGACCAACGACTTAACGTGCTTTCCGAGTCACTGAGAGGTATCGATATCTAATAGACGGTCACCCGACCACGAACCGACCTTGGCAAGCATTGGCTTAATCTTGAAGATCGACCCTTGTACAGCTCGCGCGATAAGAGTTTGGCTTTGACCTTCGGATTTTTGAACTTTTGATTGTACAACAGGAGTGCGCGGTACGTCGTATCGATGCGAGAGGCAGGGAACGACTGGAGCGCCAATCAGAGCACCGCGTGCGCCTACACACCCGCCCCGCACCCCGCTAATTGCCCGTTGATACCCAATTTCTGATTTCTGCGCAATAACGGTCAAAGCCAAACTCTTATCGCGCGAGCTGTAGCTGTTATAATTTAATCTCTCTATCTTAATAAACATGTCCTAAAACATTCAGTCAAAAATGACGTAGCTACGTTTTTCAGTGACATCTCCACGGCCTCCGTGGCGCAATGGCTAGCGCGTTCGGCTGTTAACCGAAAGGTTGGTGGTTCGAGCCCACCCGGGGGCGATTTTTTTTACTTAGAAGTCTTAGCAGCTTCACCGCCGTTGTCTAAAACTATCCAATACCGTCCAATACTGTACAAAATGTGTCCAAAATGGTGACTTCGTTGATGGTTTAAGCCCACCCGTAATCGATTCATTTTAGGGTTCTGTAACAAATGCCATAGGCTTAGTTTCCTTTTGTGTACGGAACCCTAAATATAGGTACGTGTTATCCAGCCTTATTTTCCTCACAATGCAATTCGGAACTAAGTATCAAAAATTACCACAAAGTACATATTTTGAATTACTCATCAAAGAATTTGATGTGTGTGGTCGTTGCTTCTCAAAAGTTCGACCACAGGATGTTGTGGGTATATGATATTTGCCAGAATAACGTGTTTTAAACGTTTATTGGCATTGCAATTATGTGCCTAAGCCGGCAAGCCCTACCATATTGGACGAAGCTCACTACCACAATCATTTGCGGGGCAGTTGATGTGCAGGGCAATTCAATGAGACAGAAAAGGTGCACCCCATAGGGTACAAAATCGCTTGACACTTCAATTTTCAACTTTCACCAGCTATAAGAGAGTGGAATTTCGCAGTAGAAACCCGAGTCTGAATCTGGATTTGTGTTTTAATAATGAATTCTTCATTTAATTATGTCTGTGAATAAACACCATCAGTTTTTATTTTTTGATATGAGGACTTAAGCTTATCATGACTGACATGGTCCACTGGACCTTCAATCAAGAAGCATTGGACCAAGGTTGTCAAATTTAATTGACAGTGATAGACAACGTTAAGCATACACCACTCCGCCGCAGGAGACGCCCTGGGCGTCGGGAATCGCAGGTAGATTCCCGGCCACCGTAGGCGTGGGCTTGCGGACGGCGAGCAATGGGCAGCTCGCCGTTCGGTAAGTACCAGGCCCAGGTCGACGGCGCGTTGTGTTTCACGCGCGCCTCAAAGAGATGTCAGCATCAATGACGGGGTCCGCTAGGGCCGATGCCAGCCAGGGTTGCGGGAAAGTACGAGAGGGATACCGTGGCCCCTGGCACAGACAACTGAAGGAACACGGGTGGGTTTTAGTCAGTAAGAGTCTCACACGCCCTCCCGCTCCGCACAGAGCGGAAGAAGTTATTTGATAATTTCCCACACAAAAAAAAAGCGTACACCACTGACTAGGTCTAGAAGTATGAAATTTAGCACAAGAGTTCCTTTGAAAAAGTCATCTCCTATAGGAAATTAAAATTAGAATGAAAATCGTTTTTGCTGATGGAAAATCGGCTTTACATGAATTAGTTAAAATCAATTAAACAACTGATGTAATGTGGTTATACTACACACCTCTACCTGACCCTTCTGGCAATACAAGCGTGATGTTATGTTATGCAATTAAGTAATGAAGTATAACCACCACTATCACAATACACAACCCTTAACCCTGCCTACCCCCTACAAACAACGTCGTTACAAGTCGCGATGGCTTCGTAATTAAATTACTTGTTTGCAGCCCGGCACCGATCCTGGAACATTGTTAGAGGCGCTAATTTGAACACCGTAATGCATTTTATGATGTTCATGAAGAGTTAGGAGTGTGATAGAATGGGCGTTGTAAATATAAAGGGGTAGGCCATGTGAAAAGAAAAGGGAAATATTTAATTGATCCTCTAGAAACTTACTGACCTTCTAATGGTGTACGCTTTTTTAAATAAATGAGCCTCTTTAAAACTCTCTGGCCTTTTATTAAAGTTGGCTGCAGTGACCAAGCTAGGGCACCCCGACCAAATGGGTTAGGTAAGGTTGACGAACCACGCACGAGCTAGTTACTTTTCTATTTAGAACACTTAGGACATCAAAATAGGAATTAATAGAGGCTCACAAAAAGAGGCACATTTATTGTCATAAAGTGTCCATTAATATGTTTAGGAAAAACAAGAGTTTAGTATGAAAGTGAATGGTATGAAAGGAGTCAGACCAAAAAAATTATGCTTAGATTGTGTAAAAGATGATAATTAAAAAAAAAAGAGCATAATGAAATGGCTACTAATAGAGGTTTGTATGGAAGAAAAAGGCGTGCTGTACCTGCTTAAAATAAATTAGGGTGTGGTCAGAAGGGGGTAATGGCATACAAGCCGATGGTCCACCTGATTGTTACTGATCACCACCACCTGTGGACTTCTGCAATACCAGAAGTGCTATTCTGTAGAAATATCGCCTTAAAAACTTAGGTGAAGTGTGTTTGAAGTGAACTGACATCCCATGTGATGCTAGAGATTGACACTATTGTTAGCTCACTTTAAGTGAACTGACATCCCATGTGATGCTAGAGATTGACACTATTGTTAGCTCACTTTAAGTGAACTGCCATCCCATGTGATGCTAGAGATTGACACTATTGTTAGCTCACTTTAAGTGAACTGCCATCCCATGTGATGCTAGAGATTGTCACTATTGATAACTCACTTTAAGTGAACTGACATCCCATGTGATGCTAGAGATTGACACTATTGAAAACTCACTTTAAGTGAACTGACATCCCATGTGATGCTAGAGATTGTCACTATTGATAACTCACTTTAAGTGAACTGACATCCCATGTGATGCTAGAGATTGTCACTATTGATAACTCACTTTAAGTGAACTGACATCCCATGTGATGCTAGAGATTGTCACTATTGATAACTCACTTTAAGTGAACTGACATCCCATGTGATGCTAGAGATTGTCACTATTGATAACTCACTTTAAGTGAACTGACATCCCATGTGATGCTAGAGATTGTCACTATTGATAACTCACTTTAAGTGAACTGACATCCCATGTGATGCTAGAGATTGTCACTATTGATAACTCACTTTAAGTGAACTGACATCCCATGTGATGCTAGAGATTGTCACTATTGATAACTCACTTTAAGTGAACTGACATCCCATGTGATGCTAGAGATTGACACTATTGTTAGCTCACTTTAAGTGAACTGCCATCCCATGTGATGCTAGAGATTGACACTATTGTTAGCTCACTTTAAGTGAATTGACATCCCATGTGATGCTAGAGGTTGTCACTATTGATAGCTCACTTTAAACTCACATGGCCTAAGTTTTCTCAGTAAGATTTTAATAAAAAGCACAAAAGAAGCATCGACGCGTTGACGTCTCAGAGACGAAGCTGAAATATCTCTTGTGTCTGTAAAACACCGACATCAATACTCCTCAAACCAGACCACAGCAACGCTGCAAAGTGACACGTATAATATACGAAAGAATTCCAATTAATTTTCTACGTTTAAAAAAAATAAAATAATGAAAACTAATTTGACTAGGTACTTCGTTCTTTAAGATTAGGAAATAGTTGGTTGGATTGGTTTAGTATTGCCATTTTATATTTATATGCTTAAATAGTAGGTATAGCGTAACTTTTCTGTTGTTGTCATCTTTTTTAGTTTGTTAATTTATTAACATGGAGTAAATAAATAAATAACACATTTAGTTTTTGTACCTATATCTAAGTTTATTATGTGTTCTTACTTAGATAAGAATATTGTAGTAAAGTAGGAAAAATATCAAATGTTATGGCAATTCTGAACTAAAAAGTACCTACTACTATTCAATTCAATCTGTATGGTTTTTCCTCAAAAGACCATTTCAGACATTCATCTACATAATCTTCACATGATCTGACCAAGAATATGTCTGTACTTTAAAAGCGACTGTGACCTCTGAGTTTGTTTCGGCCTTTCTTCTCAGAGTAGTCCGGTAGGAAACGCCAACATCATCTAGCTTTTAAAATATGATTGACGTGTAAAAGTGTTTGTACAAACCTACTTACATAAATACAATCATTTATCATTAATAAACATAATATGTAGTTATGTTTAAACTGGACTGCCTCGTTGGTCTAGTAATCACAAGCACTGCTGCTGAACATGAGGACCTGGGTTCGATTCCCAGTTCAGGCAAAGTATTATTGAGTTTTTCCATCTGGAATTCCTCAGTAGCAACGCGCAGGCTCGCCCCGTATTATATGGGGCTTAAACATATCTGGGGAAATGTGGGGGTACTATAGGTATGTAATACATCTGCCTAAAACCCTTTGTACCCGTCACAGATTCCTTACGGTACGTCGTATAAACTGCGCCGTAGAAAAAACGTGTCCGTCAACAAGCTTCCATAGTGATCCATACAACACTGACGCCGTGCCTACACACGGGGAATAAACCGTAGTTTTTCACGGCAAGACAAACGTACATCCACACAAGGTCTTCAGGTCCCGAACTAAGAGCCTGTACTACAGTAACCTGATGACTTATATACATATACACACCCAGACACAGGTCTAACAGACATGTTCATGCACACAAATGTTTGACTTGTCCGGGGATCGAGCCCGGGACCAGTGGCTCAGAAGGCAGGGTCGCTACCAACTGCACCAAACGGTCAGTGCTAAATGCTAGAGCTACAAAAATGTTCGTCGTTTTCTGTGGGTGTTTTTTAACCACTAGATTATAATCTTGGGCTGGGCGGCATCATACACACAATAATGTGATTAAGATAACATCAAAACGCGAATTTCTTGCTTTCCTAGAAACACGGAGTTTTGATGGCATTCACTTGATAATGGCCGCTATGTCATTTGGTTTAAATACGTTTTTATATTTTAGAAGCTGTTCGTGCCCGGCGTCGCCCGGGGTGAATTTCATACACAAATAGTATACAAATTTCCGACCTTCCAGGTGGATTACTAGCCAAATAGGTGCAGCCGCTTTGAGATGATGCGCGGACAAACATTTTTGGCAATAAATTTTTATTTAGTATAGATACAATAGATTATTTTCTATCTAGTTTTTTTTATTTTTTTTAAACGTTCATTATAGATTATATCTATCTTTGCCTCGCAGACTAGATTTGTAGGAAATTTTATTAAGTACCTGGTACTTGTTGACCGGCCTACACTGTGCTCCCATAGCTATTAACCTGTAATTTGAAAACATTGTAAAAGCCAATTATTTTTAAAAGAGTAACCGTGGAGTTTCTTGCCGGCTCTTCTCCATAGGAAACGACCAATTGGAACCGTGCACCTAGCTTCTGACGTTTCATAAGTGCTCATGTAGGTTTATGTGAAATAAAATATTTTGATATTGATTGAATTATGACTAGTCGTTTTAAGTAAGGTGAATGAAAAACCTCAAGATAATTAAATTTTATATATACCTACAATGACATGGGTATGTACTTTGTAAAGTAATAATATAATTAATTAAATAAAAATAATTGTTTCCTCTTTAGAAATGGGACCCAAAAAACGTTTATACATGATACCTTTTGTTCCTTACTATTCTTAAACAACAGTGTTCTGAAGACAGAAAGTTATAGGTGGTATTTCGGCACAGCACCCTAATTGATAGAGGTAGTGGTATTTCGGCACAATATTTCGGCAAAGCACCCTAATTGTTATAGGTAGTGGTATTTTGGCACAGCACCCTAATTGTTATAGGTAGTGGTATTTTGGCACAGCACCCTAATTGTTATAGGTAGTAGTATTTTGGCACAGCACCCTAATTGTTATAGGTAGTGGTCGCTGTCGCTGTCGCTTAGTAATGTAAGAAATTCACCCCTGGCTGGCGGCTTTAAGTCCGCTTAAGGCAGTCACAGGATAATCCGGCTAAGCAGTGATGACCTCTCAGGGTCAACTGAGAAATGCCAAAAAAAAAGAAAAAAAGTCTGTATTCACCTGTCCGCCCGACCAATGCTCGAGCCAGCTCGCGCCGCTGAGCCTGTAGCTTTAAATTCGTCCCTAAATAATCATTCCGATCCAGCCTGTCCCATATTGCCTTCCCCTAGCGACTCCCTAAGCCGAGGTCCGTACCCCACAGGTGCCTTTAGCGTGCAGTCACCTAGTTTATAAGATTTTTAAGCCCTGGCCTTAATTTATTAAGGCAACCACAGGCAAGCCTGATTAAGCAACCGACAACCTGCAAAGTTGACCAGAGATATGCCATTAAATAAAAAAAAAGTATGACCTACATTGATCGTTTAAATTAAAGTTCCTTCTTTACCCACGCTATATCAGTGTCAGACTCCTGTTTGTGTATCTCCATTGGGCTTGCAACTTCGATGATGACGTGGGAGTGGTGAAGGGCCAACAAAATTTAATAGACTGTCGTGCCATCGACACGACGAAGAAGAATAATATCAGTTCTATCCACACCTCGGTCTGTGGCCGGTAACATTTGGCGCGGGGCATCGCTTTCGGTAAATATTTACATGTGACTCACGGATCGAAGCCGTTAAAATGACGCCGCCACTAATGTAGGGCGTTTTTAATAGTCTTATTTGTTTATTTTATTATTTATGTACACACAGTAAAACAGATACGACATAATATTATTAGTATTGAGTACAAAGGTAATCCTTATTTCTTAAGAAATTTCTTCCAGCAGACCTGCGGAAGGAGAAATTAAAAAGAAATGTAGACAATAGTGTGTGAGAACAAGAAGAGAATAATTTGGTTTTGTGACGTCTTTTTAAACGTCGTAGTTTTGTGTGAGTTCGGATAATATTGAGTAAAAAAACTGCCTTGTGGGCTATTCGTAGTAAGCATGAGTCACTAACTGAGCATGAGGTCCTGATTTTGATCTCCAGCTCGGTAAAATCTAAATTACTATATTTTTTATTGCATAGCCGTAGCAAAGATAATATCCATAAATGAAGCTTCTTGCATCAGATCTTCAGTGTATATTCGGCATTTCTCCTATAACAATGTCCCCCTTTCTATCTTACGCCGCGTGTCCTGTCACATGTACACGTGAAGATTTTATGATTGCGTGAGTAAACGGAGCTCGCGTTGCTTAACTCTAATCCAAACAGGTTTAAATATGTTTATATTATTATTTTTAACATTGACTCGCTAAGAAGAAAAATATAATGTAGATATTTAACCATAAAACAGCATCCAAGTCGCTCCACGTTAATATTGGTATTCAGCTGCACCCGGTTGGAAGCCGACCTCAACATAGATTGACAAACCCTAGGGAGATGATGACTATACAATAAAAATCATATTACATTCATTTCAATTATTTATTGATTAACATACAGTTATTTTATTATTATCATAAATCGCACAATTTGTTCAAACAGCGCCATCATAGGCACCCCTGAGAATAAAGGCGGTGAGCGCGTTGGTTTTATAACTGAAAGGCTATTGGCCGATCAGTCACTGTGGTTCGTTGTCGGAACACTACTTTCAAACCATAAATAATGAATCAGTAAGATACGAGTTATATTGTTTGTTTTAATAATTTTTTCTATCACTTTACCGTCATATTGTGGCATAGAAACCAAATGATATACATGTTTAAAAGCTTATTTAAACTATTGCACAAATCAATCTAAATATTTCCAAGATTAATGATAATTTGCCCGACCTTGGTATCGAACCAAGAATTTCACGTTCTAAAGGCTGTCCCAAAATTAACGGAAGATTTGAATTTGCCGCCATTTGTGCAGTAAATTGTTAGCCACCCTGAAAAAAAAACAATTTGACAACTGAGAGTTTAGGGCTAGTAAAAATGGAGCGTTACACGATACAACAACGTGTTTTACAGCCCGTGAAACAATTAAATTACTGTATAGCGGTATCTACATCGCCACACGTGAGCTGCACGTCATGCTGACGTCACGCAAATCCTGCATCGCGCAAGCAGAGTTTACCGCGCGACTAGCATATATACAACTTCCCGACATTAATCATCGGGCAGTTGCTCACGAGACTCGAAGCCCGTCTGGTCAGAGGATCATCCCTTTTCTATGGGGGTATGAGTGAACTTTACACCCTGTTCCTCGTACCTCTATAAATGCATGAGACATTTCCTGGTCGTGTACTCTCTTGTCTCGGTGATCAGAATTGGCCCCCTAGATCGTGTGATTTAAAACCATTAGATTTCTTTTTAGGGGGTTATTTGAAGTCAACGGTCTATGTCAACAACAAGCCCACAATCGCCCGTGCACGTTTACATTAGGAAATTAAATGCTGCATCAACGAAGTCCAGCCACATAAATATAAGCAGAATGGTCATGGAAAATTTCGTCAAAAGGATGCGTAAAGTATGTGCCAGCGAAGCCGTGGAGGCCATTTACCCGATGTGTTATTCCATAAAAAAACCAATCGTAAGTACTTTATGATTCAATAAAAAAAAAACAATCTAAAGACTAGAAACGTGTTTTCTATTTACGTCAAATCTTGCGTTAATTTTGTGACACCTTTATAATTGCGCTAGCGACCACTAGACCAAAGGAGACCGTAATCGAAAAAAAATACATAATATTCAACATGCTAAACACCACTAAAGGCGTAACTAAAATAGATTAGTAGGTGCAAATTTAATAATATGCCTATTAATAAAATTTTTAATTCCTCTGGTCTTTTATTCCTAGAAAGGTCAAATATTCTTATCACATTCAATCCTAATGGACTTAGATTCATCTTTTAATTTTCATAATTATATCAAAAAGGCTAACAATTCCTTCAACCCACCAAAATGTTTATACTAGCATCGCTTCATTAACCAACAGAGAGTCTATTTTACAACAAAAATATATTCTAAAGTACAAGAAATCAACATGATTAGCGTTATTAGGCGACACTCGACGGGCGGTCCCGCGAGGCCAGAATTATATCATACAAGTAAAATTTTACAGATAAAAATATATAAATTAATTGGTTTAGACAAAATATTTTCGTGGTTCCGTATGAAATAATTGTATTTTTTATTATTTACTTACACTTCAACACTCACTTTTTTTCGTTTCTTTTATTTAACATTGCAAAATATAAAATAAAATGTTTCTGGACCCCGTAGGTTGAAATATTTCATAGGTTATTTTAAAAAAAATATTGCGTTTCTATATATTTTGACCGCGTAGGTATTGCACTAATCTACATAATAACATAAAATAAATACTCGTGTCCTTACGAATTCACTCAAATGACACGTGAACACATAAATTTTTCCATGAAGTTCGTTAATGATACGTATTGCCCTGGTTGGTTGGTTGGTCCTGGCTGTCGGCCAGCAGTGGCGGGTGCCCCCGCCTCCATACATAGCGGGCCAGTACGCAAACATTCAAGCTCTGCAGCACTTCTGGATTATGCTCGATGCGATAAATTCCCGTTGCACCCTCAATTCATTGTATCCGACCATACCCAGTACAAATAGAGTGGGGTACATCAACGGGTAAAGCGGATATACCCCATAAAGCATCCTGTACAAGTGGCTCGTAAATTTGTTCTGAATGCGCTCCAACATAACAGAGTGTTTGGCCTCACGTGGAGCCCATATGACGGCACTATGTTCTAGATGACTCCTGAATAGTGCATCATACAGGACCCTGACTGCTGCAATGTTGGTGAAGTCTCGTGTCTGTCTCAATACGAAACCCAAGTTTCTGAACGCCCTCTTGCAGATCTTAGTTATATTATAATTCCGGAGTAATAGAAACCCCTGTGCGAATCACGTACCTGTGTGACACGTTGCATAGGCGTTGCGTCACGTAGGTACTCGCGAAGTAGAAGTGCACGTGCGCGTGTGAAACTCTTCACCGAGTACTTCGATACGTTGAAGTAGAGCTAGTTCCCTTGACTCCATTCCACTATACTGTCTAGGACGTCCTGCAAGCGTTTGAAATCAGACTCATCAATCAGAGTCATCCGCAAAAAGTAAACAAGAACCATGTCTGACGACCTCCTTCAAACCGTTTTCCAATAATATGAATTCGAGTGGCCCCAAGTTGCTGCCTTGACTAACACCAGACTAGGTGTAATATAGGTCAGTACACATACATTATAGCCAACGTACTGCTGTCTTGCATGCATGTAGTTGGCGAAAAACTGCATTCGATTTGGCGTGTATCCGACTTCTGCGAGCTTCTTTAGTAAAATGTCATTATCAACGGTGTCAAATGCTTTGTTGTAATCAAAATAAGCAACGTCAACTTGCACACTAGCATCTACCGCTGGCACCACCTGAGCCATAGAGTTAAAGATTTGTGGCAGTGCTCCACGCCGGCCGGAACCCATGCTGCGCATCCGATAACTGTCCGCGTACCTGCTCCTGCATGTTGCGCTGGATAGCGTGCTCGAACACTTTGGCCGGCGTCGACAGCATGGCCACCGGTCTATACGCACTGACGTCAGATCCCGCTTAACCCTTGGGTACAGGAAGAACTCGTGTGATCTTCCATGCATGCCGTCTGTTATGACAGGTCAATTCAAAGCTGCAATGGCTCTTTCTTCAAAAGGCTCTTCCAGACAAGGCCCTGCATTGTTAGAATCACATCAAATCCTAATAATGCAATGTTTGGACTTTATAAAAGACCATGACCTCTGAGTTTGTGTTGGCATTTCTTCTCAGGGACCAATCAGTTATCTAGGAAATGCCGGGGCCATCTAGTTTTAAAATATTGACGTGTAAAAGTGTCTTGAAATATCTACTTACAAAAATAAACATTTCATTTCATTTCATATAGGTTTGGATGGATTGGTAACTTGGAATTATGGAAGGACTATGTCCCCGTCTGCCTAATTATAATATAATTTTCACGAAAAAATGGCAGGGGGTGACTTGCACACTCAATAATGGGCCCCCGAACACTCTTGCTAGCACATAGTGACGTAGAGACCTGTCTCGAGGTGCTTGAGGAGTGGGGAGGATTACTATATAGATGGGTACTATATATACTACCATGCAATTATTCAATACCTATTTAATTTTTTAATTACATAATTAATATTCATATAATTAAACTGATTTTAAATTATTAAGTTCCATAAATTCCTTAATACTATAAAAACAATATCTTAGAAACCATTCTGCCAGTTTTGTCTTGAACACATTAATTAACGCTGTAATCATTTTAAATCGTTTGGTAAGCTATTATTTACTAAAACACACATATTCATAGCACATTTTTCGTCTTTATAACAGGATGCAAAGCACATAAGCTGTTTTCAATAGCTTTTTCTAACACCATAGGTCCGAACGCGATATTTATGGACGAGAGACTTGAACAGGCTTTCCAAACCTTTGATAAACTAAAAACATAATATCTATTTAAAGAACATCTGTAGTATTGTGTTTAGTACAGTGATTATTGTTTTATAATTAAATGTAATCTATTGAATTTTAACCTACTATCTAATTGCTAAACTATAATTTATTTTTTATGTAATTTTTTGTTTTTATTTATTTATTTATTAAAACATTATGCACAAATTAAAAAAAAAACTGTAAAAAGGCGTACTTAATAACTGAGGCGTTTTCTACCTGTCAACCTTAGGGTGATGCAGAGATAAAACATGGCAGGTGCAACATACGGGATAGATACTTAGCTCAGAAATTACCACAAAATACAAGAATAAATACTAATACATAGATAAACAAAATAAACCTTGTCAGGAGAAATAACGACCGGTTTTTGTTTATTTTTTAATGGGACTAATTTTCTGAAATATTTATATTTAATTTATAACATGACGGACCCCTAAAAATATCGAAAGCTCTACGTCACAACACAATTAACATAAATGTAAGCAATAATAATAAATTCATTAAATTATTCAAAGTATGACAAACACACAAACACGCGCCGAGTTATCGGCGAATTATTCAATAGATTTATATAAATAACGTGATTTGAACGATAAGCGGATTTTCATCAGTCTGTACCGACGGGCCAACTATTATGAATGGTCGTCATGGGCGAGCCTTAAAACTGGGCATCGACTCAAGAAGACTAATAAAGTCAAACGCGCTGATGGATTTTTAACGCTCGGCTCAGTGGCAAAAGTTGGAAATTCAACAGCGGGCTTTCATTTCGACATTCTTTTAGGTGTCACCTCAGCATTAGTGAAAACGTGCATTCGGTGCATTATTATAAGACTTTATACATAAACACAATCAGCCTATAATGTTCCCACTGCTGGGATACAGGCGGGCGAACACAGAGCACTGGAGACACATCGGCAGACGCTGTTGGAGGCAGCAATATCAACCCTTCCATACAAACAGCTTTGAAGGCAGCCTTTGCTTTCAAATCGAATCAAAATATTTTATTTCACATATACCTACATGGGCACTTATGAAACGTCAGAAGCTAGGTGTACGGTTTCAATTGGTCGTTTCCTATGGAGAAGAGCCGGCAAGAAACTCCACACTTGCTCTTTTGAAAATAATTGGCTTTTACAATGTTTTCAAATTACAGTGTTTATAGGTACGGGAGGACAGTGTAGGCCTGTCAACAGGTACCTGGTACTTAACAAGATAAAAAATGGTCTAGAAATCTACAGTTTACCAGTTAGGCCTACAACGTTCTCACATTCACTAAATACATCAATATCTAAGATAAATCATCATTTGCATCATCTGTCTGCCTTTTCCCAACAATTTTTGGGGTCGGCTTCCAGTCTAACCGGATGCAGCTGAATAAGACAATTTTACGTGGAGCGACTGCCTATCTGACCTCCACAACTCAATTACTGTGTAACACTATACCTCTTGGTAAGACTGGTTGTCTGACTTTCGGCCTTCTGACGACCCGTAAAGACTTTCGAAAGATCCACGATTGACAGCCGGGACCAACGGCTTCTGCCAGGGTTGCGGGAAAGTCCGAGAGGGATACCGTGGACCCTGGCACAGGCAACTGAAGGAACACGGGTGGGTTTTAGTCAGTAAGAGTGTGACACGCCCTCCCGATCTGCCCAGAGCGGGAGATGTTATTCGATGATTTACCAAACTAAAAAAAAAAAAAAAAAAAAATTGTGAATATTTTCTGCAAAATTCTCAGGTGGAACAAATCTCAAAATTTTGACGATTGCAATGTAATTGATGATTATTATTCAGTAAATATATTATTATCATTCGTACGGTCGCGAATCGCATTTTAATTAACATACGACGTAAAACAGAGCTGTAATTTGCTTGAACCAAAGAAAATTAGAATTTGGCAGACTACAACTAGCGCTGCCACAATAGTACAAAAAAAGAAGCTCACCAGTCAATCCAGAAGAACTCGCAGATTGCACATATATGACAGCTGTAGCTACAAATGAGAATTCACCTTGAAATTTCCTTCAAAAACTATTAGGTTGTCATTGATGGTACCTATGTTACGCTCTTGGGATGCAGCGTGCGGCCTATTCTGCGAAAATGTCACCCTGAAAACTTGGGTGAAGTGAGCTGTCATTCTACCTGATGCTAGCTTGACGCTATTGACCGCTCATCATCAGCCTATAATGTTCCCACCGCTGGGACACAGGCTTCCTCTCAGTGAGAGGGAATGTGCCATAAGCCACCACGCGGGCACAGTGCGGGCTGGTAGATGTCACATGTCTTCGAATTTTTGGTTCTAGGACATATTATGCCGGTTTCCTCACGATGTTTTCCTTTACCGTTTTGAGAGCAGTGGTGATGAAATAATTTACACAAAGTAAAGCGCCTGTCTTGGCTCGAACTTACGACCTACAACTCGTAAGTCACGGCTGATACCACTGGGCCACCACTGCTCCTATCCATCGACAGCTCTTTTCACCTAAATTATCACAGTGAGATTTTAACAGAATAGATTGGTTGGGCTCAAACTTTTATCTTGATATACTGTGGTATTTGGGTAGGTTTAAGACAGGTTTCAGGTTCATTTTGAGAATGACAACCATGAAGGCTAAATAATTAGGTTCTTTAATAAAACCTTCACACATCAAATATATCAAATATATTTTAAGCCATGCAAGGCGTGAGCGTAGGTTTTTTTATTTCGTCTCGAGGACAAGTTTCTTTTTGAAATTATTTGACACAGCAAGTTGTAAATAAGGATTAATAATAACGTATGGTCGGGCCACGAAGTTAGCAGGTTGTTCAGATGTAGTAAGAAAATCTATTGTAATTTTAAATGTAGGTTTTATATTTGTAACGTTTGCAAAATGATAATAGCCAGCCATTGTCTCACACAGAAATAGAATGAGAGTATTGCCACGATTGCTCATTGTTTGTTAGAGGTTGCAGATCACCAGTACCTCCTAGACCGCCTAGTACCTGGGCTAGATACTAATAAAAATTATTAAAAATACATTTATTTCTCTTCCACAAATAAATACAAATAAAAAACTTAATACTTAAAAATACCTACTTAAAAATAATAAATTAAGCCGAAGCCTGTATTTTAGGACACCAACAAGAAAGTTTTCAGTATCAAGTAAATATGAAGAGTGAAAGAGTAGATTGAATACTTGCTATTCCAATGAGGCAACAACTTTGAGTTTATTTCAGTTTTTCTATATAACTAGGTCGTCTAATTTATAATTCCACGCCCCTCCACTGCTTGTTCCATACATAAATTTCAAAAGTTTGTATAATAATATAATGTTTTTGCGGAGAGGCGTGCAAATTTATACTTACCATCTCTACTTTGTTTAGAGCTGGTTAATAGACCCATATAATTACATGAATACTAAGTAATAACAGCCGCATGGGTCAATAGATCAGGTGAAGCAACGCTTGCCGCGGTCGGTCCGTGGATGGGTGACCAAATTTACATACCAAGAACCCTCCATGCCTCGGAAAGCACGTTAAGCCGTTGGTGCCGGCTGTCGTAAATGGATCTTTGACAGTCGTTACGGGTAGTCTGAAGCCCGAAAGTCTGACAACCAGTCTTACTAAGGAGAACCGTATTACCCAGTAAGTAACTGGGTTGTGGAGGTCAGATAGGCAGTCGCTCCATGTAAAATACTGGTATTCAGCTGCGTCCGGTTAGACTGGAAGCCGACCCCAATAATATAATAATATAATAAAAGTTTTTATTGATGGCTGTGATGGCTGATGAGGATTAATACTTCGTTGGCACCTACCTCGTATGACTAGGTAAGTATGCTTTCCCAGGTAAGAAAAATTGTTAGTTGTTTACAAATATATAGTCTACAGTCTATACTCAACAGAGGACTAGCCTTCGGCGTGGGAGATATTATAGTGCACAAGTGTGTGCGCTGACACAGGTGCACTCTCTCTTCCCTCACTCTCGTAGTCCGATGGGACGCCAATCCGGCACGATAGGAGAGAGATCAGGCGCAGAACCAACGGCTTAACGTGCTTTCCAAGCCACGGGGGTATCTCACCGCCAACTTCCAAACTCTGGGCTTTTACTAAGAAATTCCTAATTGAGAAACGTTACGTAACGTTCCGGCTTCATTCATTCTTCTTTCTTTGTCCAGGCGGTTTTTCTTAGGAATGCGCTCCCTCTGAATATCAGGACAGCAACCAGTCGGTTATCTTTTAAAGTGAAGGCACGTGAACATATCCGTCAGAAGTTGGCCGAAACATCCCAGCGCTGAGTTGCTGGATTTGATTTCTCCTCTACCGATCGTTATTTCTCCTGACCAAGGTTTATTTTGTTTATATGTATGTATCTATGTATTAGTATTTATTCTTGTATTTTATAGTCATTTCCGAGCTAACTATCCCGTATGTTGCACCTGCCATGGTATATCTCTGCATCACCCTAAGGTTGACTGGTAGAAAATGCCTCAGGCATTAAGTCCGCCAATGTACAGTATTATATTTTACTTGTGCATAAAGTTTTAATAAATAAATAAATAAAAACCTAAAACAATTTGCCCGACCTGGGAATCGAACCCAGGACCCAACGCTCAGCAGTCGCGCTTGCAACCACGAGACCAACGGGGCAGTTAAACACAAACAAGACGCACTTATAGAATGATAATACACATGCATTTATGCGGCCTACCCAAATGTCATTTATTTGGTATTGTTCGTCGAGTCGTTGAGCTCCTTAAGTTCTGAGTTGAGCTACACTGTCAATACAATACCGTATGGCTTTGAAAGCTGCTGTAAATTTCCCCCGCAATACTAGTCCAAAAGTGATCAGGGAGATGCTATATGAAGACCCGTGGTACCTACGTGCTAGAGACCTTCATGAAGACATGCTAAGTTAATTAAGTGATCAGCAAATTCCTGGTCTTACACAGCCTGGTGATAAATATGACAAACAAAACCGCCATAATCCCATGTTTAATAGTTTGCGCGCTGGTGATATAGATTACGTGTGCAAACAACAAAGAGGTAAACCACTCTCAACGCGAATGGTTGGCTCGTTTTCCTGTAATTTAGATATTAAATATGTAGCAGTGTAGCGTGAGCCAGTTCATGTCTGAGCTGAGCCCCATTTACTTTACAATTAGATCTTATAGTATACACATGTATAAAATAGCAATGCTTGTACTTGGCGGCCAGAAAACTGTCAAACCAATTTAAATAAATAAAATTCATTATATTCTATTCTAATTACAAATACGGGCAGCACTGACTGGACAGGTTCACTCAAATCTGTACCTATCATTCTTTTCTCAAAAGACTATCACAGACATTTTATTCATTAAAAATTCTGCATGGTCATGGCTTGACCAAGATTATTGTCTGGACTTTAAAAGGGACTGTGACCTCTGAGTTTGTTTCACTCTTTCTTCTCAGAGTGGTAAAACATTATTTAATTTGGGCGTGTAAAATGTGTTTATTTGAAATGACCAATTTACAGAAATAAATATAATTTATCACCATCATTAATCTAAGTAACCAAAAGCCTCGTATTCGACGATAAGAAACATTTGAAAAGTAAAGGATTCATAAAATCATCATTCGTCTGCCTAGTATCTTCCCAACTATGTTGGAGTCAGCTCCCAGTCTGACCAGATGTAGCTGAATACCAATATTTTAAATGGAGCGACTGCCTATCTGATCTCCACAACTCAGGTACTCTGTAACACGATAGCCTTGGTAAGACTGGTTGACCGACTTAAAGGTACAGGTAACGGTGAATCACGGCGCTGTTCCACGCGCGCCTAAAAGAGATGTCAGCAACAATGACGGGGTCTGCTAGGGCCGATGTCTGCCAGGGTTGCGGGAAAGTCCGAAAGGGTTACCGTGGCCCCTGGCACAGGCAACTGAAGGAACACGGGTGGGTTTTAGTCAGTAAGAGCTGACACGCCCTCAATCTCCACGGCCGGCACCCAGAGCGGGAGAAAAAAAAAAACCGGAGTCCTACGTAACTCTCCCTTTTCCCCATGTGGAAAGTATCCATGAAAATTTTCCAACGATAAAAGGCCCTGGTACCTGACAAAATGACAAACGAGTAATAAGTAGTGTCCTGATGGGCAAAGAATCAATTTCAAATTCAATTTGTTGTGAGTTGTCTAAACTATAAACTATATAAAGAGAAAATATTTGATTGTTTGTTACGCTTTCACGCTTCACGCTTTTTTTTTGTTTCACGCTTTTTCGCGGCTGAACGGATTTGGATGAAATTTGGCACATAGATAGACTACGAGGATTAGGATATAAGATACTATTTATCCCAATAATACTACGGGATCGAGACATATGCGGGTGAAACCGCGGGGCGCAGCTTGTGAGAGAATAAAAGGGGAAGCTACAAGGGGAAAAGCTAGTTCATCATAATCAATCATAGAAAGTTTTGTAAGAAAGGGTGCTACTGTTTTTGTACCTATGAACAAAGCTGGGCACATTCGGCGCCAAATATTTTTGGCAGAAACATTAACTTGGGTGTTAATGCCATAATTTATTTAGGTATAAACTTAAATAAATTATGGCATGACATAAGTCCCATGCCTATCCCATGCCTAATTACTGGCAACTCTAATTAGTATCTGTGTAACACAAAATTCCTTCCGCTTTCTCTCTCCCTTCCGCAATCCTTATAATGGCTGAGCGAGAGCAAGAATGAAGATTCGCGATGGCGAAAACGCTGCCGCTATTGGAAACTGGCACTAGTTTCTGAACCGACATTGACGCCTGTGGGTTAAATATAAACCCTATAAAAAAATATAAAGTTGAAAAGGACTCAAATTCCACCGCGAAGAACGAAGATTGATAATAAACTGTGCAACAGCGTGTCTATGTGTTGTGGAAAGTGCAGATTGCCGTCCGTACGGGACATCCTGAAAGCGCTGCCGCCACGTGGCTAAGGAAACCTATCGCACCGTGTCTCCGCCATAGCTCACCAAGCCGGTACCATCATCATTTTCCCACACCACCAACACCTATTTGTATCACCGAAGCGCCCCTCATGCGTCCACTTAGAACATTTCGATTTTCGCCCCATGGCTTAGGCCTCCGCATCAATTGTATTCTATTGTTTTTATCTATGGGGTCGTGGTGGGTACACGTTGTGGGTACTAAGATGTACCGGATTCTGTGTTTTCCGATGGCTATATCCTGGGTATCTTCAAGTGAGTGTATATGTTATTTATAGGCAATAGCGTGAACTACAATTGCGGCAATTGTCGACTGCGTGCCTCAACTACTCAATACTCAAGTCTTTATTGCATTCCATATGTATTACATAGATGGTATAACAGAGTTAAAGATCAATATAGACCCTGTAACGTCGGGCACAGCAAAATTAGGAGAGAGGAGGAGGGCTAACCAGCAATTCAAGCAATTCAATATTTTTATAAATTATTAGATGTGTTTAATTGTGTGTATAATTATTTATATATATATATATATATTATTAGGTTTGTGTTTATAGGTATATTATGTCTATTAATTATTTAAATTGTATGTAAGTATTGCATAAGAATAATGTATTTATTATGAAATTCTTGGAGTATTTTCATTATTAGATATTAAATTAGGTATGTTATTGTTTATGCATTCATATTTTAAAATTTAAATTTGATTTAAAACTAATATTGTATAGAGAAAATATTTGATTTTTTGTATGTTTGTTTGTTTGTTACGGTTTCACGCTAAAACAGTTCAACAGATTTGGGTGAAATTTTGCACAGGGGTAGAGCATGACATGGAGAAGAACATAGGCTGCTTTTCATTCTGGATCGCAGACGAAGTCGCGGGCAACTGCTAGTATTAAATAATATAGTAATAAATATTGTTATTGTAGTTGACTAATAACAACCCCTAACATGAGATCTAACACCAATCCAACCAATCAATCTTCCAAAACTCAAGTTTAAGAATAACCACCCAATCATTCCTTTATTTTAAGAACAAAAAAAAAAACATAAAATTAATAAAACATAACAAAAAAAGCGACACGTAACATAACTCTTTTTTTTATTCAAATCGGTATATTCAATACCTTAAGCACCAGCGTAACCAGACCTCTCTTTCTTCAAATGTCCTTTTCAAGCCAGTTCAGGTTAGACTGGAATTATTTTCGCGTGATATTCAGCTATGTGCTCTATGTAGGTCAATTACGACTAGTTAGAGGCTCATGTTTAATATGCTCAGGCCACGCATTTTGGGGGTGAGTGTACTTCAAATTGTTTTTTTTTTGTGCCTTTTTGTTAATAATTGTGGTTTAGCGGTTGTATTACGAAGGTTATGTGGTTCAAAACAATGGGTTTGGTGTGATTTTTACCGGTTACGGGTAATAATAGAAGCCTGTTATTATCCCACTGCAGGAGGATTCTGTAACCACCTCACCGTGAAAACTTAAGTGAAGCGTGGAGTGAGCTGTCAGTGTCGTTCCACTGATGCGTTACATTTACAATCATAATCGAGAGGTTATAGTATGCAAATTCTTTTGATAATTTTATATTGTTTCAAAGCTAGTAAGTATCTCTAAGTGTCTTACATATTAGCTTTGAAATAATATAAAATGATCAATAAAATTTGGATAAAAAATAATATTAAAATCTAGATTAGTGGGATGACACTGGCAGCACTCCACGCAAGTCTTCACGGTGAGATTTTTTCAGAATCGACCGGCTGCTCTCTCTAGTGATTTCCATCTTAAGATCTGGTATAATTATTTTGGGGTCACTGTAGTGAGCGAGAAAGCGTTTTAAAGCGCAAAAGCGCTGCCTTTTTTTTTTAGGGTGGGAAATCATTGAATAACTTCTCCCGCTCTGGGCGGAGCAGGAGGGCGTGTCAGACTCTTGCTGACTAAAACCCACCCGTGTTCCTTCAGTTGCCTGTGCCAGGGGCCACGGTAACCCTTTCGGACTTTCCCGCAACCCTGGCAGTTCCTGCAACCCTGGCGCTGCCTGAGAGATATATTTGATCGTAAAGTGAAAGCGAAAGGTGTGCGCTGGAATATTATTTTCAGTGGGTACTTGCAAGTTCAAATCTAGCTTGAGTTCACCTCTACGCAGAATGGTCGATTCCTACAATAGGACTTTTGAACGTAGATATTTTTGCATGTGCTCCCTAAACGTTCGAAAATCTTATACGAGTACTTATGGAGCTTTCAAGAATGTTATTCTATATTTTTCTTTTTTGTGCCATTTCTTGAGTATTTAATACTATATATATATCATATACACACATTATATAATAAATGTATTATATATACATTTAAACACGAAAGTTAATTTAATCATTTATTTTAAATAGGTGTATTGTATTTGTAACCCTTTTTTTTTTTAATGGTGGGAAATCATCAAATAACTTCTCCCGCTCTGGGCAGAGCAGGAGAGCGTGTCAGACTCTTACTGACTAAAACCCACCCGTGTTCCTTCAGTTGCCTGTGCCAGGGGCCACGGTAACCCTCTCGGACGTATCGTAACCCTAGCGATTATTTTCACTGTTTTGTACCCTATCGTTAATCTGTGAACAGCGTTGTATTTTCACTGTTTTGTATCCTATTGTTGATCTGTGACCAGCGTTGTATTTTCACTGTTTTGTACTCTATCGTTAATCTGTGAACAGCGTTGTATTTTCACTGTTTTGTATCCTATTGTTGATCTGTGAACAGCGTTGTATTTTCACTGTTTTGTATCCTATTGTTGATCTGTGAACAGCGTTGTATTTTCACTGTTTTGTACCCTATCGTTGATCTGTGAACAGCGTTGTATTTTCACTGTTTTGTACCCTATCGTTAATCTGTGAACAGCGTTGTATTTTCACTGTTTTGTACCCTATCGTTGATCTGTGAACAGCGTTGTATTTTCACTGTTTTGTACCCTATCGTTAATCTGTGAACAGCGTTGTATTTTCACTGTTTTGTACTCTATCGTTAATCTGTGAACAGCGTTGTATTTTCACTGTTTTGTATCCTATTGTTGATCTGTGAACAGCGTTGTATTTTCACTGTTTTGTACTCTATCGTTAATCTGTGAACAGCGTTGTATTTTCACTGTTTTGTATCCTATTGTTGATCTGTGAACAGCGTTGTATTTTCACTGTTTTGTACCCTATCGTTGATCTGTGAACAGCGTTGTATTTTCACTGTTTTGTACTCTATCGTTAATCTGTGAACAGCGTTGTATTTTCACTGTTTTGTATCCTATTGTTGATCTGTGAACAGCGTTGTATTTTCACTGTTTTGTACCCTATCGTTAATCTGTGAACAGCGTTGTATTTTCACTGTTTTGTACTCTATCGTTAATCTGTGAACAGCGTTGTATTTTCACTGTTTTGTATCCTATTGTTGATCGGTGAACAGCGTTGTATTTTCACTGTTTTGTACCCTATCGTTAATCTGTGAACAGCGTTGTATTTTCACTGTTTTGTACTCTATCGTTAATCTGTGAACAGCGTTGTATTTTCACTGTTTTGTATCCTATTGTTGATCTGTGAACAGCGTTGTATTTTCACTGTTTTGTACCCTATCGTTAATCTGTGAACAGCGTTGTATTTTCACTGTTTTGTACTCTATCGTTAATCTGTGAACAGCGTTGTATTTTCACTGTTTTGTATCCTATTGTTGATCTGTGAACAGCGTTGTATTTTCACTGTTTTGTACTCTATCGTTAATCTGTGAACAGCGTTGTATTTTCACTGTTTTGTATCCTATTGTTGATCTGTGAACAGCGTTGTATTTTCACTGTTTTGTACCCTATCGTTGATCTGTGAACAGCGTTGTATTTTCACTGTTTTGTACCCTATCGTTGATCTGTGAACAGCGTTGTATTTTCACTGTTTTGTACCCTATCGTTAATCTGTGAACAGCGTTGTATTTTCACTGTTTTGTACTCTATCGTTAATCTGTGAACAGCGTTGTATTTTCACTGTTTTGTATCCTATTGTTGATCTGTGAACAGCGTTGTATTTTCACTGTTTTGTACCCTATCGTTGATCTGTGAACAGCGTTGTATTTTCACTGTTTTGTACCCTATCGTTGATCTGTGAACAGCGTTGTATTTTCACTGTTTTGTACCCTATCGTTGATCTGTGAACAGCGTTGTATTTTCACTGTTTTGTACCCTATCGTTGATCTGTGAACAGCGTTGTATTTTCACTGTTTTGTACCCTATCGTTGATCTGTGAACAGCGTTGTATTTTCACTGTTTTGTACCCTATCGTTAATCTGTGAACAGCGTTGTATTTTCACTGTTTTGTACTCTATCGTTAATCTGTGAACAGCGTTGTATTTTCACTGTTTTGTATCCTATTGTTGATCTGTGAACAGCGTTGTATTTTCACTGTTTTGTATCCTATCGTTGATCTCTGAACCGCGTTGTATTTTCACTGTTTTGTACTCTATCGGTAATCTGTGAACAGCGTTGTATTTTCACTGTTTTGTATCCTATTGTTGATCTGTGAACAGCGTTGTATTTTCACTGTTTTGTACCCTATCGTTAATCTGTGAACAGCGTTGTGGGCTCCAATATTGTGTATATGTTTTGTCTATTTCTAGTTTCTATGTTTTATATTGTAGCTGTTTGTTGTTCCTATGGAATAAAAAAGAAGTAACAGACAGTTGCGTCCTTTATTTAAGTCCCATAAATTATTAACCTTCCCATGCCTATACATACATATATCCTTGAATTAGCAATATTTTAATAACAAATCGATATTATTTTTACGGGTTCTGCATAGCTATTAGGTACTATAAGGTACAAAATTTTCAAAAATATCTTTCGGCTAGTTTTTGAGTTCTAAGGTGGTCCTCAATTCAGACCTCTGATGTGAGCAGCCACCTTCAACATCCTGTAATTTTTTAAGGGTTTTACTACAAATTCCACGTTCGGGCCTACAAAACCGGCTAATTTACTACTAAATATTGGTAGTTTCTGCGTTTAAACATGAAACATGGCTCCTAAATCCATACGGACACAAAAAAAAACGAGATACGAAATTTCAACCCCTTAAAATATTGGAAGAACAAAACATTTTCAATTCAACCCCGTTCCATAAGGGTGGACACTGATGGATGGGTTAACCGATATGTCTGTCTACCCACGTTTGTGGGTGGTGATAGTCCAATAAAATAATATTAATTATTTATATTTATTTGGGTTTGTTTTCGCATAAGAGTGGGGTGGAGTCGATGTTAAGAGCAAGATTTTTTTTTTACTAAAAATACAACGTTTTTTTTTCGAAATTCATGTTTAGCCTGACTGCTATAGGGATAGCAAATTAAATCCCTTGATATGATTTTCATAGATATCATATTTTAATCAGTTAACTTTCGTGTAGCCCTTTCAAAAGCCGGGTATCATAATTGTGCTGGGTCCATCTCATCTGTCACATTCACTCACAAACTCATATAGCACTGACACATACCCTTTGCATAATACTAGTAACACATTACATCATTGGCCATTTTGTAATTCCTTACATCATAGCGTTTCTTTGGTGCATGTTGGGTGTACGTCGAATGAGATACTTCAAAATGTTGCCATAAAGCGTAAAACGTTTATTGAGGATGATATTCTCGTAGCATGTATGTATATTTCCTTTTATATTCCTGTTTAGTATATTCTATCACACTTCAATTAAATTATATTATTTTTATTTAAGTGCGACGTTCGTAAGTACGCTGTACTGGTACAGCGTCCTAACAATTGTTTGCTTCACCGGACGACGTCATTACGTCAGCGTCGGCGGTCGCTGAAAACCAGCGCTGGGGCTCTGTCTTGCAAAGGGTCGCAGCATAATGCTGAGCGATAGTCGTTTTTATCGTGGATGTGACGCATGTTTCCCACAAACTTTTCTTAATTTTTGTATTATGTTATTTTTTGCGTCATGTTTACCGCAATTAAACGCATTTTATTTCTTTCTTTCTATTAAGGGCCTACCTATTAAAATTAGGCGCGACCACTTTAGGCTACGTAACATCACCGTCATTCAGCCGAAAGACGTCCACAGCTGGACATAGGCCTGCCCCGACCGTCGCCACGTCACTTCTAGCATCCAGCCGATCCACGCGACCTTCGACAGGTTATCGGTCCAAGAAACACAGTAGGAAAATATTCCTCTGTCTAAATCTTCAGGAATACCATTGAGGTTATCCATGACAGATATATTTATGAATGTTATTAACATCACAAAACAGCACTGTCATTGTGATGGATGGGCTATTCTCAATGTTTTTCCATTTGTGATGATCATGATGACTATACAGCGTAGTAGTTTTAATAATAGTAATGTAAACAACCTCTCTCAATTTAACCAAGTCTATTTTAAAAACTAGTTTGGAAACATGCTGGTCCAGCTCCACAGGACAATCTAGGGTCTTGACAAAATTAAAACTTGTTGCTACTTTAATTGTATGGTTTGTTATTTTTATGACATTGGTTTACATTCTGTGACTACTTTAACTCACACACTGACATATTAATTGGTTACATAATTTGGGAAATCGTATACTTTTACAATGTTTGTAAATATGTGAACACCATGTATCTATCATTTAATTAACTTATTTATCATTGCTACGTTTATTCAATTCTTTTTACCTATTTTGGTAGGGTAATTTTTATTATAGGTGCATCGTCTTCACATATAATTAATGTATACAAAGTATTGTAACACATTTTAAAAGAGTAACGATGGAGTTTCTTGCCCATTCTTCTCCATACGAAACTACCTTTTGGAAGGGTCGACTAGAATCAATTCTATTTAAATGTAAATGTTGACGTTCAAAAGTGCCTTTTATGTGCCTATTTGAAATAAATGCTTTGACTTTGAAGTTTGATTTTAACTTTTTAGGGTTCCGTACCTAGAAAGGAAATTATTATTAAAAAAAAACCCTACTGCAAAACACATAACTGAAAAGAGAAAAACAAACATTATAATCTATAAAAGTTATCTTTTGTTTGTCCTCGCCTGCAATACTAACAAAAGGCGAGGACAAACAAAACTTACACAATATTTCTGGTTTGTCTCTTACTAACGAAAACCCACCCGTGTTCCTTCAGTTGCCTGTGACAGGGGCCACAGTAACCCTTTCGGACTTTCCCGCAACCCTGGCAGGCATCGGCCCTAGTGGACCCTGTCATTGTTGCTGACATCTCTTTGAGGCGCGCGTGGAACACAACGTGCCGTCGACCCAGACCTCGTCCTCACCGGACAGCGAGCTACCCATTGCTGGCCGTCCGCAAGTCCGCGCCTACGGTGACCGGTAATCGGCCTGGGATTCCCGACGCCCAGGGCGTCTCCTGCGGCGACTAGGGACGTGAGGGCGCGAACTTTGCCTCCCTTCATGCGTTCCGCCTCCTCCTTCACGAGTATTACTGCTTCGCAGAAGAAGGTGCCGGCTTCCCAAGCCCTGTCGCTCCGTACCATGGCCTGGACCAAGGACGGACGCGAGAGATCGCCACAACTATTATAAGCTGGCCTCGCATTCTATCAAAACTCCGTACTACGCTACGCAAACTCAAGGTCAAAGTATTACCACCGATATGCGGTCTCATGTACCCAACTAAAAGAGTTGTAAGTACAGTCAGAGTAATTAATTGTTGAGCAGATTAAAACACTACAGTACCCGGCGATAAATATTGCACATCGACCTTTGGAAAGAGACAACTAAAAAAATTGGTGTATTTTATACAAAGAATAAAAAGAATTATCAAAAGAAGCAAATCATAATTTATTGTTTTAACAGCTCCTAATAGATACCGGACTGTTTGTATTTCGTACGACAGAGATAACGCTCTACGAAGCCGAAATTAGCCGATTGTCTCTTTCCAAAGTCGAAGTGCAATATTTATCGCTGGGTACTGTACTTTAATTTGCCGTATTAAAGCTGTTATGTTCGTAAGTTTTACCTCTTATTCATAGGTATTTCTTGTAACACTGTGTGAATTAATTTATCAAATATTATCATCACAAACATAATATTAAGCAAGAGGGGAATAACACTTCTGTCATATAGTAGTCACGGAAAAAACTATCTCCTTATATAGATCTATCATTTCTCACTTATATGCTAAATAATCGCAAAAATCATGTGGTTCAGACAACAGCTTGAAAATCTATTGCTACAGCAATTTAAATTTTAAACCATTTGAATAGAAGCTACTGATATTTTTTTGACGACCGAATAAAGTTTGCATTTTATAAGTATATATCAGTGCATTTTACCCAGTATTGTGAAATCATTATATTGAAGTGGAGAAGAATAGTGGTGTCTTTTAAAAATGTCTTTTGTTGTAAGAGTGTTATCAGTTTTAATAGTGGTTTTGGCTTTGACACGGGTGCGTAGACACAATTAATTATAATTTATTTAAATAGGTATGAGGTCACTCACCTTGACAATAAGAAATAAATTAAAGACTTTTGACAGAGTTTCTGTAAGGCCTGTTGACACGGCACGGTGTCTTTAAACTCGTGTGAGCTTGTATACAAGGTGTAACAGAATAAACGCAAGTCCTGAAAGTAGTTTGCTCATAATTGACTACTGAATCCATTTCAGTAGCTATTAATATAGGTATTTTTTTCCAAAATTATGTATTTTACAATACTGACCGCCGATTGAGCCAAATAAAATCAAATCTTATTGATAAATGATAAATGATTTTATTTCTGTAAGTAGGTTTGTTACAAACACTTTTACACGTCAATCATATTTTTAAAACTAGATGAGGTCGGCGTTTCCTATCTGACTACTCTGAGAAGAAAGGCTGAAACAAACTCAGAGGTCACAGTCTCTTTTAAAGTCCAGACATAATCTTGGTCAGATCATGTGAAGACCATGTAGATTGGTGTCTGAAACGGTCTTTTGAGGAAAAACCATACAGATTGAGCGGACCTGTCCAGTCAGTGCACGCATTTGTCAGTAATCTTGCCGCTCAACTGAGAACTTAAGGAGCACAACGATTCGACGAACAATACCAAAGAAAGGACCTTTATTTCAAGGCAATAAGACTCAATTTTAAATGTCTGCATTTAAAATTTAATTTAAATTAAAATAATACTAGGGTCAACACGATTTTCTTAATGATAATAGTTAGCTTTAAAAAAAAAAATGTTTTGGTCATTGTAAAATGCTTTTAACTCAATACTCTAATTGGGGTGTATGAGGTCTTGCGTTAATTATTTTACATGTTCCGCCGTATCTGTTAACAAGCTTCCATAGTGATTCATACAACACTGATGAGTGATGACCATGCCTACACAGGGGGAATCAACCATCATTTTGCACGGCATTTAAAACGTGTACGAACAGCGGGCCTGAGTGGACAAAATTAACCATCAGATTGAATTTTGCAAACCAACCAATACCATGACAGTTTTCTTAACATGTCGCCGTTTTCATAAAATTTTAATCAAGCGATTAGCTACCTAATGATAATTATTAAAATGTTATTGACCTGTCATTTAATGTGGATTGCCTAAATAGAAAGAAGGATAAATATTTTGTTTATAATTTTGGAAGATAGTACCTAGGTACACCTAAAAATAAACTGAGAGTCAGTTAGTAGCTCGGAGAGCACGTAAAGTCATTGGTCCCGGCTGTCATTCGTAGATCTTTGACAGTCGTTACGGGTCGTCAGAAGCCCAAAAGTCTGACAGCCAGTCTTATCGAGCGGTATTGTGCTACCCAGTGACTGGGTTGTGGAGGTCAGATAAGCAGTCGCTTGGTGTAAAATACTGGTATTCAGCTGCATCAGGGTAGACTGAAAGCCGTCCCAACGTAGTTGGAAATGGCTATGCAGTTTGATTAGTGATTATGGCAGTATTCTTCTACCGACAATTATTCAGTGTCGTCTTGTAAGCCTAAAGAACTAATGTAAGCTCAATAGAGGAAGTTAAAGGGCTCATTCTAATTATCTTTATTTTTAATTGATTGCAGATCATTGAAAGCCATCACTTCTGGTGGGGGCCTGGGTTTGGTGGTTATGGACCAGGTTTTGGTGGCTATGGACCAGGCTATGGTCCCGGCATCGGTCCTGGTTTTGGTCCGGGTTTTGGTCCCGGGTTCGGACCAGGATTTGGACCACCACCACCCCCACCACCGTTCTTTGGATAAATAATTGACGACGCAACAACAAAACTGATAAAATGTAAGATTTATAATGGACAATGATTAAATAAACAATTTATGTTTTCGATCAGTTTTTTAAAAAGCATTATTTACCTCATTATCAGCCTATTGTGTTCCGACTGTTGGGACACAGGCCTCCTCTCTGTAAGAAGATATGATGTGGGCGGTAAATCCACCACGCGGGCCCAGTGCGGGCTATACAAGGTGTTGTTTTGCATCCTCGTCAAATTCGAGGAGGTAACTATGCTAATAATTCTCGACACGAATCAATAATAAAATAAGTAGGTATTTATTTTTATTTTTTGTATTTTTCGGAATTCGGCATGTGTAGGGCCTGTGTGATACCGCCCTGTAACTGCGCTGTAACTGTAACGCATGCACACAGCGACATAGTCGTACGACACTGCCTACCGCATACGCAACGGGGCGATTTTGTTCTTTGAAAGTGGAGTATTCTGAAAAAACAAGTATCCTAAAAAAACAAGTATTAATTATTGAGCAGGATCGTAATTTTATTTGATTATTTATGTCTTTCATAACAGCCTCCTGAAATATGACGAGGATGCAAAACGACACGTTGTATACCACTTCTTTTAAAAACTCAAGTCTGTATCATCTGGATGTGGTCTTTGTGCTTTATAGTATTGTGTCTGTCAACCAGCATAATTAGGAGCCTATAACGTTCCCATTCTGGGACATATGACTCCGCTATATAAGAGGAAGTGGGCCTTAATCCTCCACGCGAGTTGGATATCGAATTTTTGGTTTTTCGCCATATTTTCCTCACTGTCTTGACAGCAGTGGTGATGAAATAAATTACACAAAGTATATTCGTAGGTTCAAATCCACGACCTGCAACTCGTAAGTCGGGGGGCCAATACCACTGGGCCACACTGCTCTATACAGGGTTATTGGTAAAACACCAACAACCTCTAAAGGGGTCATTGTTTGCTGGTCCCTACATTTATGTTTGCAGACCTCGTCAAAATGTAGGGACCAGCAGATTTTTTTTTCGCGATTTTATATTTGGTCCCTTAATAAAAGTTGTTCATAATGTTGAGTACAATGACCCCCTAAGAGGTTGATGGTGTTTTACCAATAACCCTGTATAGGTACACTGTCTGTGACAATGTTTTTTTTTAATTTATCTTATTTTCCTTGGCTATAAATTACTATGGTTTCGTTCCATAAAATCTTAAATGTTTATCGACTCCATGCCATCCGAATACTTAAATTTCCACTCAATTAACTATTTGGCTGGGCTGCGGCAAATTCTCAGTTGAATTGTTAGCATCCAACACAATGCATTGTGCCGATCGTTTGTCGAAAAAATTAGGTCTTCAATAAATCGTGGTTTAAATAATAATTATAATAAATAACTGCCTGGCAACACTTACAAGCAACCGACGTCAAAATTTTTCACTTATACATATTTTCCTTATTTATTGATTTCCGCAACCAAATTTAACCACAGAAAGCACGAAAAATAAAATAAAACCTTCAGAAAATAATACAAGACTTTATACAACGACAAAATGAAAAAAGAAAATAGTTATCAAAAAAACAAGAATGACATTTGTCAAATTCAGAATACAACAACTAGAAATAATAATAAGTGATGCTGATGACTGATACGTGTAAGTGAAATATGCAGACCAGAGCCAGAGCACGACAAGTACAAACACACCCACCATCTCCGGACTTGTCGCTCAGCTCCGCCTCGCAGCCGCCGGTACGCGCCTCAACCGTGAGCGCCGTGTCACCGATCGCTGCAGTTGCGTCGAGCTCGAGCGACGAGTTTTTCTCCCCACTGTCGTCACCAACACCACCACGGCGACGAGGAAGAGGACGGCCACCAGCAGGCTTGGGACCTCGAGGCTAACCGGCCCCGAACAGGGTCCCCGCTACTGGTGGAAATGTGTTGCGCATGCGATGGACCCAGTCCATTAATGAAAATGTGATGCGCGCATATTATGGGGCTACAGAGGGAGGAATTAACCTCACAGCGTACCGTGGAAAGATGCTCTCTCTGTTTCAGGTGCTTGAACCTGCCGTCAACGTCTCGGCCCAACGACTGTCGGATCAGGTACGGGTCATCCATCGTAATCATATGATGGATGACGTAGTACTTGATCGACTACGTCTCGAATCACGGAATAACCATGTTGCACCTGCTTCGCCACTGGTCTCGGTACAATTACAAAATTTACACAGTACTTCACCGCGACCCGACCACGTTGGTGAGGAAGGTGATGATGGGGCTATATCCGTGAGTTCTCAATGCAATGAACGATTGAGGAGTGCTCTGGAGGATGCTTTCCGGGAGTACCGTTCCACTCCGCCTGAACTTAGACCACGTTTACCTCGTTTGCCCATGCACAACAAAAACAAGGCGCTGATGTGTGCTCTAGACTCGCAGCTGTCAAATTATTTTGACAGCAGCAAAGACCTCGCCGACACCCACTCGATCTTGTACTGTGCAGCTGTTGCAGCATGTCGTGTAGCTCATGTTAAATTTACCAATAGTGACAGAGCTCCACGACCAAAACCAGCTATACCAGCTTGGCAGTACAGGATTGAGAGTCGTATCGGTGAGGCTAGAGCACTCATCGGCAAGCTAATCTGCTTCAGGCAGGGCAATACTCGCCCTAGAGTTATGCGCTTTGTGAGGTTGGCGTTCTCGGGGACGGATATTGATTGTCGAGATTATTTGACCCACGTCACAGAACGTATCGACTTCCTGAAGCAGAAGATCTGTGCATGGGCAAACCGTATTCGTCGGTACAGACGGAGAGTGGAGCGGTACACTCTGAATCACACATTCCAGAGCAATGAAAGGTGGGTCTATAGGGCTTGGGAGCAATCCGACCAAGGTGTGACTGACGTGCGCCTGCCGGATGATGACGCCATGAGCTCATTCTGGCGAAGCATCTGGTCGGTGCCTGTCAGTCACACCGAAGGTGATTGGACTAGGGAGGTTGAGCTAGCATGCGATCAAATACCAGAAATGGGGGCACTTACCATCAGCCCCCAAGATGTAGCTCGTGCAGTCCATCCGTTGCCTAACTGGAAATCTCCAGGACCGGACGGACTGCACAACTTTTGGATAAAATGGTTCCAAAGGTCGCACGCCTGCTTGGCATCCCAGTTCCAATCAGCCTTAGAATCAGGGTCACTGCCCCAGTTCCTAACGACAGGAATAACCCACCTGCTCCACAAATCAGGTAGTACTACGGAGCCCAAAAATTATAGACCTATCACTTGTCTACCGACGGTCTATAAAGTTCTTACATCCATTTTGAGAACTAAAATTAACAAACATATTGAAACAAATTCCATCATGTCTGTCTCTCAAAATGGATGTAAGAATGGGTCCCGCGGTACTAAAGAGCTGCTCCTCATCGATATGGCCATTAGCCAACAGGTTCGTCGTTCCCGAAAGGATCTGTCGACAAGTTGGATAGATTATAAGAAGGCCTATGACTCGGTGCCACACACATGGCTCAGGAGGGTGCTGGAGTTGTATAAAGTCAATGCAACTCTGCGCACATTCCTGACGTCGTGTATGAGGCAATGGAGGACGGTCCTTCGCTATCCAGGATGTCGATATATCCAGAGGAATAGCGAACCCATAAGGATCGAGCGAGGTATATTTCAGGGCGATAGTCTGAGTCCACTTTGGTTTTGCCTAGCCTTGAACCCTCTAAGCACACTGCTGGAGGATTCAGGTCTGGGCTATCGATTGAGGAGAGATGGTCAGGTTATATCTCACCTTCTTTACATGGATGACTTGAAACTTTTTGCCCCCAACAATTTGCAACTGATGAAGCTACTGAAGGTAACTGAAACTTTCAGTAGCGCCATCAGGATGGAATTTGGTGTGGACAAATGTGCGGTCATGCATGTAAAGCGGGGGGAGATTGTGGAATCCGTGGGAACCCAACTCTCGGATTCCATACACTTAAGATCACTCTCCTCACTCGAAACATACAAGTATTTGGGTATGTCGGAAGCGTTAGGCATCAACACTACTGACATGAAACAATCGTTGAAGGAGCGCTTCTTTGGCCGTCTGAATAAAGTACTTAATAGTCTATTATCAGGCGGAAACAAAGTGCGTGCCTTCAACGGTTGGGTCATGCCGGTTTTGATGTACTCTTTCGGCATACTCAAATGGACTCAGACGGAACTTGACGCCCTAGATAGGAAGGTACGCACACTGCTGACCGCTAATCGGATGCATCACCCACGATCATCGGTGATGAGACTGTATATCCCGCGGAAGTGCGGAGGTCGAGGCTTCTTAAATGCTAAGACCCTGCACAACTGTGAGGTATGCAGTCTCAGGGAATACTTCCTAGAAGCCGACGTGGGGATGCGCCGAGATGTGGTCTTAGTGGACAAGGGCTTCACCCCGCTCTCCTTAGCTAACGAGAACTGGCGCAAACCTAAAGTATTAGATACTAATGACCGCAAGGAGGTATGGCAGAGCAAAGAGCTTCACGGACGCTTTTACCGGGCCCTACATGGGCCTGATGTAGACTTCTTAGCGTCCGTATCCTGGTTGCGATTCGGTGATCTCTTTGGAGAAACCGAAGGTTTTGTCTTTGCGATAATGGACGAAGTTATGATGACGAATAACTACCGGAAATATATTGTGAAGGACGGTACGGTTGACATCTGTCGGGCATGCCACCGACCGGGGGAATCAATCCGTCACATTATTTCTGGCTGTTCTCGTCTGGCTAACGGAGACTACTTGCATAGGCACAACCTTGTAGCCAGGATTATCCACCAGCAACTTGCTCTGAAATACAGTCTTGTGGAATCGGAAGTACCGTACTATAGATATGTGCCCGACCCAGTTCTCGAAAATGGCCATATCACGTTGTATTGGGATCGATCTATCATCACTGACAGGACTATTCTGGCCAATAAACCAGACATAGTGGTGATAGATCGATTAAAGCGTCGCACAATGATTGTTGATATAACGATCCCGCATGACGAGAACCTCGTGAAAGCTGAAAAAGATAAGCAGATTAAGTATCTTGACCTGGCTCACGAGGTTGTCGACATGTGGGATGTGGATACAGCAATCATTGTGCCGATAGTCGTGACGGCCAACGGCATAATAGCCAAGAGCCTCGATAAACACCTTAGGAGGCTCTCGTTAGACGGCTGGATCAAGGGCTTGATCCAGAAAGCGGTTCTTCTAGACACGGCGCGTATCGTGAGGAGGTTCCTCTCTCAGGAGCCCTGACCACTGGTAGCTTGGACCCTGTTTCCGATACCAATGGGATACTATTTTTTATATTTTTAAATGTTTTTATAATTTTTTTTTATTCCAATATTTAAAAATATGATGAATATGTAGAAAAATTGAATAAAGGAAATAATAATTATAATAAAAAAGAGTATAATGGCTGAAGAAGTTTTTTTTTTTTTTTTTTGATTATTCATAGCGTTCATACTGTTTATAAAGGGCTAGGGCTATTTAGGTCAAAATCATCTGAGAAAAATATCTTGCAAATGAGTGTTGGCAGACCAACAGCCAGATCAACATCATTCACTACACCCCATTGTTTCTCACTACATACACCCTAAAGCTATTCACTACATACACACAAACACACACACACACACACACACATCCTACACTCACTCGCTACACACACACTCAAACCCTACATTTACTCACCTCACCACACAATTAAACGTTTTTTCATTTTGTACTTATTTCCTTTTCATAAATTATATCCTGTTTTCTTTTACACCATTTGCTTATTGTTGAACCGTCCTGATTTAGTACCTATAACGTGGCTTTGTTTGTTACGGAGATTCACTGACTCCTAAGATACAGGCATCTACACCTAGTTTAGGAGTCATAGTATTAAAATTATTGTGACCTAGTTATAAGCCTTATCTGCTCTTAGTCTTTAGATTTTGTAATGTGATGTTTTTTTTTTGGTGAAGTAAAGAATTATTATTATATATTATTAACCAACGTGTAACAGAATAAACGCAAGTCCTGAAAGTAGTTTGCTTTTAGTTGACTACTGAATCCATTTCAGTAACTGTTGATATAGGTTTTTTTTTTAAAATTATGTATTTTGCAATACTGGCTGCCGACTGAGCCAAAGAAAATTTAATCTTATTGCAAGGTAATAAGACTCAATTTAAAATGCATAAAGCAATGCAAAAAAAAATGTTTTGGTCATTGTATAGCTTTTAACTCAATACTCTAAATTGGGGTGCGAGGTTAATTATGTTACACGTTGTAACATAATTTGTTGTTGTTCTGAAGACCAAACCAGTGACGAGGGAAGCATAACACAAATGAGAGGAGGCCTATACTCAGCAGTTGGTGGAACAAGGCTGCCAATAATATTGGTAATGATGAGATATGAAACTGAAATGAGTTGAAATTTGCATTCCTGATGACCTTAAATTAGCTAAACCAGTATATTGTTCGAATCAAATCAAATCATTTATTTCCTTGCAAACATACAGAGTGTTTTTTATGATAAAGTTCTCCATATTTTACCGTCACATGGGCATGCAAAGGTTTCAATTCCAAATTAAAAATTAACAATAAGTGTCAGCATTGCGATTCTGTTACCATCTCACCGTGAAAACTTAGGTGAAGTGAGCGTGGAGTGAGCTGTCAGTGTCATCCTAATGATGCTAGGGATTGACCAAGCATTACATTTACAATCACAATCGAGATTTTAATTATGTTTTTTAATGTTAGTTCTGTTGATAATTTTATATGATTTCAAAGCTAGTTTACAAGTGTCTAAATATTATTATTCACAGTTTTTTTTATAAAACAGCAACACAGAAATTTAGTCAGGAACTAGTTTAGGAAATCAAAATAAATGAACTTATTTGAGTTTGTAACTGAATTTCTGTGGTGCTGTTTTATTTAAAAACCCGTAAATAGTCATATATAGCCATTTAAGCCTTGAAATAATATAAAATGATCAACAGAATTAGCATATTGTTTTTATTAAAATCTCGATTATGATTGTAAATGTAATGCTTGGTCAATCCCTAGCATCAGTGGGATGACACTGACAGCTCACTTCACCTAAGTGTTCACTTCACGGTCACATTTTTACAGAATCGACATGCTGATCATTGGAATTACATTATAAATATTATTAAAAATGACAGCGTGGTTTAAAAAAAAAACGCAATAATTATGTCAATCAGAATAACACTATGTCAATCAGTTAGTGAAACATCGTTAAGAAAATCGTCAATCGTGTAGTAAGTTATCACAATTAAAAATTCGTTATGATTTCTTTTAGATTTTAATGTAGTCATATTTTTTTAATGAGTCGGGCAATACCTACCAAAAAAATCTTTTTTTCATTAGAGATAGAGTTCTTCTATCACACGCCTTTCAAATCAATCCTCGGCTACTCTCGTCCAGTTGCTGCCAGCCACTCTGCGAAGATCATCTCTCCACCTAACCTTCAGCCGATCTACCTAAACCTTATTAGGGTTATATTAAACGAAATGAAATTGTTTATTCTTTAATTGGATCCCACCAAAAACATTTCAAGACAAGGCTTACATAACGCTTTCACTGTTAAAAGTTATCGGATCGAATGAAAAGCATAATCAACCTATAATGTTCCCACTACTGGGACAAAGGCCTCCTCTTGGTGAAAGGAAGTGGGTCGTAATCCACCACGCGGGCCCAGTGCGGGTTGGTAGATGTCACATGTCTACGAATTTTTGTTTCTAGGACATGCCGGTTTCCTCACGATGTTTTCCTTCACCGTTTTGAGAGCAGTGGTGATGAAATAATTTACACAAAGTAAAGCGCCTGTCGGGGTTCGAACGTAGGACCTGCAACTCGTAAGTCGCGGCCGTTACCACTGGGCCACCACTGCTCGAGATTAAAATGTACACCAAGCCCCTTACTCTACAAGGCATTTTTTTTGCTTTTTTTTGTGGGTGGGAAAACATCAAATAACTTCTCCCGCTCTGGGCAGAGCGGGAGGATGTGTCAGACTCTTAGTAGCTAAAACTCACCCGTGTTCCTTCAGTTGCCTGTGCCAGGGGCCACGGTATCCCTCTCGGACTTTCCCGCAACCCTAGCAGGCATCGGCCCTAGCGGACCCCGTCATTGGTGCTGACATCTCTTTGAGGCACGCGTGGAACACCACGCGCCGTCGATCCGGGCCTGGTCCTTATTGAACGGCGAGCTGCCCATTGCTCGCCGTTCGCAAGCCCGCGCCCACGGTGGCCGGGAATCGGCCTGCGATTCCCGACGACCAGGGCGTCTCCTGCGGCGGCTAGGGGCGTGAGGGCGCGAATTTTGCCTCTCCCTCACGCGTTCCACCTCCTCCTTCGCGAACATTACTGCTTTGCAGAGTAGGTGACGGCTTCCCAAGCCCTCTCGCTCCGTACCATGGCCTGGACCAGGGCCGGACGCGAGAGATCGCCACCGCCAATCGAGGCGCACGAGGACACGGCGGTGCTCCGCCCAATCCGGGTAGACCTCCACCGTATGCTCCTCCGTGTCCTCCGGGCGATACACACAATGGTGATACTCTACAAGGCCTAACTCTACAAATCTTACACTTACCTTGGTCTTAATGTATGGCTTGTTCAAATGTAATGTGAACGTTAAAAAAGTTTAACGCGTAATTTTTAATTACATTATTTATTTATTTTAGATGGGTTTGCTCTTGACTCTAGTCTAGGTCAATGATGACAGAGACAGAGTCGAAGATGGAGTGAGCTGACCCAGAAGAAGCCTGTTCACTCTTACTTTGAACAGATTAGTGTTGTATGCGTTAGGAAACACAGACGCAGGTAGAGAGTTCCACTCTTTTGCTGTGCGCCTAACAAAAGACATTTGGAAACGCTTAGTGCGAATTGGTGGAATAGCAACTAGGTAAGGATGGTAACTTGCAGTGCGTCTAGATGACTGATGGAAGAAGGGGACCGGTGGAATAAGGTCGTGGAGTTCTTGGGCACACTTACCGAAGTACAATCTGTAGAAGACCGACAAGCTGGCGACCTTACGGCGATGAGCCAAGCTGTGAAGCTTGACATCCACCAGTTTTACGTCGCCAATGAGCCTCTTAGCTCTGCGTTCCCACCGAGTCAAGCGCGGCAAGTTGGTACTTTGCTGAGCCATCCCAAAGGTGGCTGCAATACTCCATGCAGGATGACATAAAGTATTATAAACGCATGTTAACGCTAACTTTGACGTATATGGAGAAGTCGCATCGGTGATATTGTACTGATATTACAATACATGTTGAAATCATAACCCTTAACTAGCTTAGTCGGGTAAAATCCGTAAGAAATACAGACTTGCACCTCCCTTTAAGGAGTTGGAGGATGAAAGTATTATTTTATTATTTTTTGTTGTTCTTTGTGCGTGCAAATCCTTGCCTGCATACCAAATTTCAGCTTTCTAGGACTTCGGGAAGTCCCTAAAGATTTTAATGAGTGAGTGACGAAAACGACGTATTTTAAGTATTAATAAAATCCAAAGTATACCCGCTAGACAAATGATACTTAGTGGGTTTTATAAGTCTGCTAACTACATTTTATCCTGAGAAATTAAGCTCTCTATCGTTATCCAAACCGAAATTATGAGGATTTGAAAATACATCGAAACACTCCGAGTAAAGTTAGGGTAGTGATTTTTGTTTTTGGATCAAATTCAACTCAAAGCATTTATTTCAAATAAACCAATTACATGCACTTTTGAATTGTCAAGGGGTCGGTCAGTCAGAAAGATGAAGCTAGTTGCCCATTCCAAAGCGTAGTAGGTACCTATGGAGAAGAACGGGCCAGAAACTCCATGGACACTCTTTTAAATCAAAATATTGTTACATCATTCATGTTGAAATTATACATGTGAGAACGACGTAGAAAGACGTCGTTAACGACGACGTTAAAAGCTGCCGCAATAAAAAAGATAAAAAAAAACAATTCAGGAATTAAAATAAGCCGTGGCAGCTAAGAGATGACCAGTGCCTACTGACGGCGCCCGTTCACGATCATGACGTATGGATCAGCACCATTCAGCTCAACTATTTTTAAGGGAACCCAATGATCCAATACACACGCCACCACCAGCGACACATTTGAGTGAGCATGACATACTCTCAGTCGCCAGGGCACATTCAAGTCAATGAAAGACGAACCCATTAAGCTTTATAGTAGGTACATAGTGCTCACACATGTGCTAAGCAATTATACAATACTAAGAGATTGAATTTATACAATGCAAAGATAGATATTACAACCTTCATCAGCTCCAACAATATTTCCGAATGCTAATCAATTAGTGTACGCGCCCTTGTGGAGCAGGACCAGCGCCTTGTGGAGCAGGATTGTTTTGGCGAGGGCACTACCGTGCCGCCAGATATTGGAATCAGTTTTACACGTCACATAGCGCCTGGGAGCACGGGCTCATTCTAGAGAAAACTATGAAGTATGAACCAAGCCACCGGTGGGCCTAGAAAAAGTGAAGCTACCGGCAACAACGATGATGGAAAAGACAAAATTTTTTTGAATTGACATAAGCTACCGCAAAGCCTATTATAAATGACGACACGGTTGGCGCAGTGATTAAGCGATTGACTGCTGCGCTGCGTGTCGCGGGTTCGATTCCCGCACGGAACAAATATTTGTATGACCTACGAGCAATTGTTTCGGGTCTGGCTGTTTGTGTATGTGAGTTTCAATGTTTGTACAAGCACCTACAATACTGAAGAAATTCCTAGTGTAGGGCAACGTTTTAATAAATTAAAAAAGTATTTACCTATATTGTTTCATAAGGCGATGTGTTTTTTTTTTGTTTTTTTGCTCGCACCATAGGTTGTTTAAAAGTCTAAACTTGAGGATTTGTAATTGGCTTGCTGGTGACTATAGTGCCCCTTTTTGTCTGTTTTTATTAGCTGTAAGTCCTCTATGTACTAAAATAAATAAATAAAATATATATTAACATCCCCGTTAAGGCTGTTAAAAGCAATTTTAGAAATTCGGAATGCTTAGATAGCGATCGCCATTCTTGTCTAAAGGGCAGAACCACAAAAACCACAAATAACTTATACTGTCAACAAAATACTAAACAAAAACCCCAAGTTTTTTTGTCCTATACCCTCCTCTTATTAAAGTTACCGTGTGGGTAATCGTCACCTTTAGTCTGGCAACACCGGTAATAATTAAATATTTTCATAACACGACAACACTGGCTCGTGCCTATAAATCACGGAGGGTGTGCGTTCACGTTGTTAGAATGTATGCGTCGCGTCATTTTTTTTCCTGAAAGCTGTGATCATTATTGTACCTAAATAATTGTTAAATTTACATAAAATAATTAAATTCCAAAAATAGGAAGTGTGGATCAAAATGGTAGGTATTTCCTGGTAAGATAATTTGTGTTTCGCAGATCGACACTGATAAGTCTGTTAACTAAAGACATTTCTGTATTTAATATACCGACAATTTAATTTGACAGTTAATTTTCTTAACAGCCCGTTCCCTTGACTGTACATATAATGAGACAGCTTACAAAACCTTACAAAAAACGAGACACTTAACTAAATTATTTCATTTTATTATGATATTTATTCACTTAGCTAGTTGCTTATAAATATCACGTCAACACGTAATTTTTTCTAACAACATGAGGTCACAAAATGAATGACGTCACCATGCCGTACGACAATGCAACCTTACATTAATAAGGGGTAAATTCATAACGCTACTGCTTTATAATACCGCTGTGCGGCCTCTATTATATTAGAACAATACCCATATAGCCGTTTAGCCCTTAAATATTTAGAATATCTCCGAGCAATTTGTCAATGTCTCTTAAAAAATCATTTTACACCGTGAGTCAGGGGTTTTTATTCATAACGTTGTTTGTTTATGGTATGTGATATTGATCAGTGGTTGTCCAGAACACTGCTCTCGAATCGGTGAAGGAAAATATTGTGAGAAAACCGCCATGTCCTAGAACCAAAAATTCGAAGACATGTGACATCTACCAATCCCTACTGGGCCCACGTGTTGGATCACGGCCCACTCCCTTTCATAGAGAGGAGGCCTGTGTCCCAGCAGTGTGAAGATTATAGGCTGATTATGTGTATGGTGTTTTTTTTGTCTTAATAGATAGGTTTGCGTTTGATCACTATATAGAAGGTATGAGGAACAGGGTGTAAAGTTCCCTCATACCTATATTAAGTACGTGACGTTGTATACATGCTAGTTGCGCGGTAAACTCTGCTTGCGCGATGCAGGATTTTGCGTGACGTCAGTGTGATGCGTAATTCGCATGTGGCGATTTAGACACCGCTACAGCTATCTCAACGGATAGTTGACGATGGTGCTAGCTTGCCTAGAAGTAACATTATAAAAACTAAGGTTGTAGCGGTCGAGAACAGAGGGGCAATTCCCGTATTTTTAAGAACGTTCGCTTTCTAATCTCAGTGTCAATCTGTCAAAAATTGTATAGCGTTTACCTACATTTTTGACATTTGACTGTCGCTGAGATGAGATTGCGACTTGAATTTGAACGTTTTTAATTACGGGAATTGGCCTTCTGACTACGGCAGGGGCAGTTTGACTCCTTAGATCCTTATAAGCTACTTTCTTGTTCAGCATGAACTTTGCGGTAACAGCCGATATAATCTGTAACAAACTCAACGTGAAACCTTAGATGAAGTGAGTTTGAAGTGAGCCTGTCATTAGTGTCATCCCTCAGTGTCAGTTGGAATGACAGATCACTTCACATAAGTTCACACGGTGAGATTTTACAAAAAAGATCGACAGCTTATGTCGTTTTAAAAACAGTTAGCCTGTCAATAAAGTGTTCGCAGAGCCGACAGCCAAAAATTCACCAGATGCACAGTCAGAGAGACAGATTGTTAAGAAAATTGACAATCAAACTGTCATTTTTTATGAGTAGTATGAAATGGCAATGCAGCTCGCAGTGTGACCATCTGCCAACCATTTTTGTTCCATGACTGCACACTAAGTGAAGGTTATTTTATTGCGTTAACCTATGTAAATCGTTTATTTACCTCACCGTCAATACCTGTTGCTCTGCCTTTCAAACATACATACAAACATAATAACTTCTTGGCATTGTGTTGAAAACTGCGCAAGAGTCGCCATGCTGTGCGATATCCACGCGATCGGCAGGGGTGGCACTGTTGAATTATTCATAAAAAATATTTTATTTATAAATAGTAAAATATATTTTTTCATATGCATTTTTATTCGATCATGGGTTCGCATAAATGGTGGGTAGCTATTATGGAATGCACAGCAGTAAAAAGCGTTTTAGCTTAGTTTCAATTGTTATGGTTATTAGAGGTGATGAAAATCATTTGAGGCCAACTGCAGTGGCTGCATTCCTTAGAAGTAGAAATTCGCATATTTCGGTCTTCGCAAATATTGTTGCAGATGTGTACCTAACATTTTTTCATCTTTCCAAACATTTAATTCTATGTACTTAAAACTTTGCCTTTACATAGTGTAACTTTGGTTTAGTTGTTTTTAAACTTATTGTGAGCCAAACTGGTGGGTATTGGTCAAAGTTAAAGTCAAAGCATTTATTTCAAATAGGCACATAAAAGGCACTTTTGAACGTCAACATTTACATTTAAATAGAATTGATTCTAGTCGCCCCTTCCAAAAGGTAGTTTCGTATGGAGAAGAATGGCCAAGAAACTCCATCGTTACTCTTTTAAAATGTGTTATAATACTTTGCATACATTAATTATATAATTATATGTGATTGGTAAATGCTAACCGCCACATGGACATCCACAATACCAGAAAAACAAAGCTGAAATTTCTCATCATTTCAGCCAGATAACGGATGACGTCAGCTGCTGGCTTGGGAGAGCCCAAGCACCGCCACTTCGACTGGTTCTGTGCTTCCCGCATCCAGCGAATTCCTACGGTCTTCACAAGGTCATCGTGGGAAGTCTTCCAATGCTATGTTGTCCAGACGCGATCGTAACTCCAGAACCTTCGGCCCTATTGGAGAGGACTATGGGCTATTCTTGCAGTTTTCTTACGTAATCGAATCGGAAATGAAAAGATCCGCAGGAGAACCAGGGTATCCGACATAGCCCGAATAATTGTCAAACTTAAGGGGACTACAATGTAGTCCCCTTAAGTTTGACAATTATTCGGGCGTAGGCATTAAAAATCTTGCGTTTAGGTCATGTCATGACCTAAACGCAAGTTTTATAATGCCTAAAAGTATATGATCCACTGCAGTAAACAAAATCAGAAAAATATATGATATTCTTCAGGATATATGCTAGTTAGATAGTGTGTTGAAAACATAACACAACTAATTTGGTACGATAGAAAAAAGTCACGAAAATACCTCTAAAAATCTATTTTAACTATTAAAAACCATACTATAGATACATGCAATCATTCTGGTTTTTTTTTCAGATTGTTCATGAAACAACATATTAACGAGATAGTGTTTTAATTGTTTTGTCCAATCAATGGATTTTTTGTAAACAGAGAATTGCTTCATATTGTGCTATAAATTACCAGCTTTGTGCCATCGCGCTTCTCTTTCTTTTCTATGCAACTCGACAGTGACCGCGCTTTAGCTGTTGTCAGCCCCTTAAGTGACAGTAGGCGGGACACATTGCTCGCAGAACAGAAAGGTCTCAAGTGTGTGTAATTAAATCCTTCTTCACATTTCAGTTTCTTTATTCCTGAACGTGTTTTAATATACACTGCAGTTTGGGACAACCCTACGTCTTCCGCGGTGGCTACCCATGTAAGACGTGTAGCGTGCTGTTACATTTTTTATTTTTTGTAAAGAATATAATATTTTTTGATACTCTTTTTACAATACTTATCTGTTTCGGAGAGTTTTTTATGATACATTATAAAAAGTGGTATTTTTTCCTTAAGTACTAGTTGCGATCGTGGCTTTGCTTGACGTTTTAAAAATGGTATACTTCACAAGCAAAATACTGTAACATGGCTTCAAGCTATCGCTTAAACTAATGAAGGAATGCTCAAAAGGTTTAAGTTAGACCTAACAATTTTGTCATCATCATTATTGGCAGCCTTGTTTCACCCCCTGTTGAGTATAGGGCTCCTCCCTTTTGTGCCTTGCTGGTCGGTGGGTGAAACAATTTTGTACTTACCTTTTAATGGTGTGGAACCTAGTCAACAAAAGGTTCATTTCACGAAGAGTAGTTATAGCAAGGGGACAGCTCAAGCAAGAGCATCACACGTAGATTGTGTCTATGCTAGATGAATCTCCAAGACTACAAATCCTTTAGCATGGAGCTAGAGGATTTGGCCATCCAACTAGGAAGAAACTAAAACCAGTATACACGGTGACATTTGAATCACAGCTTTGCTAGAACAAACGTTGTTCAGACCATGGTCTACAACCATTCTATAGCATCCAATAGAAAAAAAAACGTCATTGGTTTTAAAAAAAAACACAATAAAGGCAATGTTAAAAATGTCGGGATTATCGTTACACAGACACTGCGGCTGCGACGCGCGGCGCTCGCGTCTTGAATGGAATATCGCTACCGTAATGAATACTTTGATGTGACGGTTAATGTTTCAAACATTATTACACGTTTGAGCAACATAAGACTAATTTGAGAACTCCTAGATTAGATTGTTTTAATAACATATTTGATGCTGTAGAAAGGTAGTAGACCATGGTCTAAACAACGTTTGGTCTAGCAAAACTGTGATTCAAATGTCACCGTGTATAAGCTGGCCTCATATTCTATTGAAACTGTACTACGCTAGGCAAGCAGGGTGATTTCGTAACACGCCTAAAATACCAATCGATCACAATGCCTTTCATTTTGACGTCATATTCCAAGTTCAAGCTCCTGTAAGTCCACTACAGGAGCTAAATCGAAAGAGCTGGCTATAAACCATCATGTATTTTACGCCTATCATGCAAACCGTTTGGATTTTTTTTACGCCTTTCTCAATTTTGACTTACGCCAACACTTAAATCTGATTCGTCATATATTCCTTTTTATTTTTAGTTTGACTCTCTTGTCTTCGTGTTGTCTTGTCTCTTGTCTCGTGGCTAGACTAGAGAGTCTCCAGGTACGATTCCGAAGCCGGCCGCAACCGCAAACCGCAGCGACACGACTGGCAGCTTTGCCGTTGCGGTTTGCAGTTGCGGTTGCCTTCGGAAGTGTACCTTTATGGAGAAAAAACTGTTGGTTTTGTTTAGGTCAAGAAATTTAAAAAAAAACTGCAACCCGACTAAGGAAAATAAAAGTGATCTAAAAGGTACGAAACTAGAAAATATTTCAGATAGAAATCAAGACAAGTAAAAAATGGTCAAGGCAAAGCCGTGGTCGCATGCCTGTGTACCACGTGGGTGCCAGGAACACCTACAAAAGTTATAACATTTATAATAAATATTTCGTTGTACTTGTTTTTCTTCTTAAGAGTGGCATTACAAATCGTTGCTATTTAAGTATTAAGATTTGATTCACTGCGCGTTGGTATCATTTTAATAATGCTTTTTATTGTAGTTTTAATTGTACAGCGCCGTACGTAGCGCAGTCTCTTTTTTGCTTGTTTGTAGTAATTTAAACATATTTGTTTAACTACCCATTATCATTGCTTCATAGGTTTGAAAAATTTGTCTGCTCAACAATGTTAATAACGCAATGAATGTGGCTGAACTGTTAAAATTAAAGACATTGCGATCGATTGCCATTTTATGTGTATTACGCAATAACCCCGCAGCTCAAGGTCCAAGTGATAACACTAACGTGCAGTCGACTGTACTTATACCTCCCTTCCAGTAGGTACAAAATGATGACGATACTTAAAGAAAAATAAACTGTCCAAAATCTCAACCAACAAACAGACATATTTAATAACTTCCTTAGCAATAAATATGAAGGTAAAAACATTGTTATTTCCCTCATTTCATTACGCGGCATTTTTAAATGGCGGCCGGCTCGGCGGGAATGTCTTGTAAATAATATTATTACAACTTTTTATCACTTTATAGACTATTATATGGTAATCAGAAGAGTTTTTTTTACTTTTTTAGGGTTCAGTACCTAAAGGGTACCAATGGGACCCTATTATTAGGGCCTTGCTGTCCGTCCGTCTGTCACAGGGCTGTATCTTTGTAACCGTAACAGGTAGATACTTGACAGAGTGCGTACTACTATAATAGCCGCTATAACAACAAATGATAAAAGTAGTTTTAAACAGGGTTATTGGTAAAGCACCATCAACCTCTTAAGGGGTCATTCATTGTACTCATCATTATGAACAACTTTTAATATGGGACAACACATGGAATCGCAAAAAAAAAATCAGCTGGTCCCTACATTTTAACGAGTTCTGCAAACATAAATGTAGGGAACAGCTGATTTTTTTGTCGCGATTTCATATTTGGCCCCATAGTAAAAGTTGTTCATAATGATGAGTACAATGACCCCTTAAGAGGTTGATGGTGTTTTACCAATAAGCCTGTATAAGGGCTAACCTTACAAGAAATGTGTTTTTTTTGACATTTTTAAAACAAAATAATATTGTACGATGGTAGGTACGGAACCCTTAGTGAACAAGTCCGACTCGCACGTGGGCTCTTTTTTTAAACTTTCGTGGGTTTTCGAACACCTTAGGCGTTTATTTTGGACATTTGAATGCTAAGTTGTATGCCAAAATACATGTGAGGCAGGATTATGCTAAAATAAGTGCAAAAGAGTGTTAAAGGTGGGGCCTGACAATAAATATACATTTCTTGACTTCTTGAGTCAGTTTAAGTTGTACAAGAATAGCTCATGTGTTGGTGAAAGGATTTTTGAGTCAGCAAGGTAGGTACTTACGTAGTGAGGCGGACGGCAGGAAGCGCTGGGTGAACATCTTTTTTCAGAAACATCTTGATTAACAAGTTTACAAACATTTTTTTAGGTCCTTTTTTATTTTTAAAGTGCCATTCAAAGCAAAGGATAAAAGCAGAAGAAAGGATTCTAAGCATGTTATTATAGAATATACAACATGTAACATAACTAACGCAAGACCTCACACACCCCAATTAGAGTATTCAGTTAAAAGCATTAAACAATGACCAAAACAATTTTATTTTAAAGCTAACTATTTTATTAGAAAAATCGTGTTAAACCTATCGTTATTTTATGCATTTAAAATTGAGTCTTATTGCATTGAAATAAGATTTAATTTTCTTTGGCTCAATCAGCGGGCCCTATTGCAAAATACGTAAAATAAAAAAAAATACCTCTAATAATAGTTACTGTAATCGCTTTAGTAGTCAATTATGAGCAAACTACTTTCAGGACTTGCGTTTATTCTGTTACACCTTGTATAACATAATATATGATATAATTATTATAGGTTAGAATGGAAGTCAGCTGAAAAGTACAATCAAAGAAAGTGGTTTGTGGATTGTTAATTGACTATTACTTTGCTAGCAGGAGAATGATGATGTTAATTATACTAAATTATCCGTACATTTAAATCACAAATTATTATTTATGAATCGTATGAAACGGATATGACAAACACTGCGTAATTGTGGCAATCTGATCAACAATACATTCCCCTGACTCTACATGAGCGAAAACTTTACTAAAAAAAATTGTACCTAGAAATCGATTGCTTACAATCCTCAACAAATTCTATAAGATCTTGAAATGCTACCAAAACCATTGAAAGGTAGTTTTACTCAGAATGAAGCTCACCTATTTAGGGAAGGCGAGCTGTGAGGTATTCCAGTAGGTACATTCTCAGACTAGCTAATATTTGCATGCATGCATTATTTCTGGTTAATTAAACTTATTTTAACGATAAAAACGCATATGTTTTATAAAGTGTAGGACGTTAATAATGGTACAGCTGTGAGCTAAAGAGGCGTATCTGTGTTTTTGATTTATTTGCTGCAAAAAGAAGAATTGGGTGTAGTTCAAGCACAATTCCTCTTTTTCTCCAAGTCTGACAAACAGTCTTACCATTAAATATGTGGAGGTCAGATAGGCAGTCACGCCATGTGAAGTATTCAGCTGCATTCGGCTAAACTGGAAGCCAACCCCAACATAACACATGGAGCCTATATAAAGTGTAACAGAAAAGCCAAAAAAAAACAATTAAAAAAATATCATACTAAGTGCAAGAAACAAATGACCAATTTGTGTTTCAAAATGACATAACTCCTAAAATTTGCTCTACGTCAATATTTACATAAGACATTTTACACATACGACGTTTTTCTTCAAAACAGATCCATAGGTGTAGCAGAAAATATGCGACGCATGCGCACGCCTAAGTTTCCATATACAGAATACCTTTTTTGTAAAAACCGTTATGTTTAATGGAATATCAGCTATTTGCGTGCTATTCTTTATGTAGTTACAACACAATGAATTTGGCTGAACAAAGAATAAGTTTGCGTATTGAAGATTTCCCGGGGAGCGATTGATCGGGTACATGTGCATCGGAATCTGAATTGGCGATAATGGGGAGTTTACTGCTGAGCTCTGACAAAAATTTATTTTTCTTTTCAAAAAGGTCATGAGGTAGAGATTATGAGTACTTTGTAGTAGAGCTCTTTGCTTAGCAGGAGTCCTGGATTCGGTTCCCAGGTCGAGCAAAGTGTTACTGGAGTTTTTCATTAGGAATTTCTTAGTAACACCCCGTGTCTCGGAAAGCACGTTAACCTGTTGGTTCTGCGCCTGATCTCTCTCTGGTCGTGTCGGATTGCCGTCCCATCGGACTATGAGAGTGAGGGAAGAGAGAGAGTACACCTGTGTCTGCGCACACACTTGTGCACTATAATATCTCCCGCGCCGAAGGCTAGCCTCTGTTGAGATTGGCCGCCATGGCCGAAATACGGTTCTGTCGGCAGGCATCTATGCTGCAAACCAGAGGGGCAATTCCCGTATTTTTAAGACCGTTCGCATTCTAATCTCAGTGTCAATCTGTCAAAATTACAATCAATTTACATACATTTTTGACAGGTTTTTGACATTGATGGTCGCTGAGATGAGATTGCGACTTGAATTTGAACGTTTTTTAAGTACCAGAATTGGCCTACAGATGGGCACACGACTTAAGTATGGATGCCCGTGTGTTTCAACGTCTTCAATTTGTCTCTAGGGTAGCAACACATCATATAATAATAATAATAAAAATGTATTCAAGTATAAAGTACAGCAAAATTATGATTTACATTAATTACAATCAAGGAAAGTTAAATTCTAACTATAATGTAGACCTGCCTGATCTAGGTTTATGAAAAACCAGTGTTTCAGGCCATCAATTTACATCCAACATTTAAAGAGAAGACAACAATAAAATGTATTAGAAGCTAAATAAAATTGAAAAAGAAAGTATAATATTTTCAGTTTTTTTTTAAACAAGATTTGTGAGATATACTTAGGTATCATGTTTAAATAAATTAACGAATAATATTAAAGTAGATAAAGTGGAAACTATTATTAATTAGGTAAAGGAAGAGACTTATATTAGAGCAGGTAGATAGATTTTATTTTAAAATTTCTAGTAGTTTTTCCGTGTCTGCATAATTGAGTTTTGCCAAATATTCCTGTACTAGTAAATTAATAATAATAATAAATTTGTTTATTTATCCAAAATAAATACACACAGACACAGTTCAGAACAAATCAATACCTACAATAGAATAACCATAAAAACATAGCTTGTGAGCAGGAGATTTAGGTTTACAAAAAAAAAGGTCTATGCATAGAAAAAATAATGAACCCTGTCTCTTAAACTAGGAAGAAACCTGTATCTTAAGAGACAACACCTGTTACACCTATTCTAGATTAAACTAAATAAATAAATGTTTTAATCACAAAACATAAAGTGTGACAAATAAGTATACAGAATGGTCAATAAACTTGAAGTACAATTATAATGATTGAGTACAAAAGGTAGGTAGTTAGGTCGAAAGTCCAATAAGAATCGGTACCCTGCCCCCAGAACTAGGAAAATCCTGTATCTTGGGCGGCAGTGTCTTCGCATAACAATAAGGTCGAGCGATTTATATATATATATAAGTATCTACAGTCACGGGTAAATACATCTGACCGCCCTGAAAACAAAATTCCGGGCTCAAGATGACCACATCTGTCTACCGCCACTTTTTGCGTCGACCAATAAAACAAAAAACACAGTAATATTCTGTCTAAATAAATTTCTCAGGATCTGTTACAATAACCACAGATGTCTGACCACCCTTTCTCAGTCAATAGGAATATAACAAAAAAAGGACCAATGAAGAGAAAGATTAATGTTTTTACTTTTTGTTTTGCGAACTTTACATTTTGTTGTCAACGTGTGCACGGGATTTGGTTTTCATTGTGGTCAAATGTACGCACCCGTGACTAAATAGACTTCGATGAACCCTTATCATCAGCGGGGCGAGCACACATTTTTATCACAGAGCAAAAACCGCGATAAAATGCGTGACTCAAGCCTATCACAGAGGCCGTGCTCGCCCCGCAGATGAGCCGTTGTCGGTTTGTTTGCCACGATAATTAAGCTGCCAAATAATAATAAACTTTATTTTTGAACACTACATCACATACCTGCTTCCAGCTTTTAGGTAGTTTATTAAAAAAATGGAGCTGTTCAAAAGACAATTTTTCGCATAAGTGCCGTTCTACAAGGTTACCTACATGTAATTCGACGTATATATATAGTTTTTGAGATACAGTCGACTCTCGGTAATTCGAAACTCGAGGGACTCTTAAAATATTACGAATTATAGTGTTCGAAATATCAAATATAGTTCGAAATTTAATGATGCAATGACACATCGCGGTTTCATTGCTTTTCCTATCACTAAGGGTTTATGTTTTTCCGATCTTTTCCGATCTTTCCGCCTCTTTCTCTCTGCAACTTTGAATTGTCGAGTGTTGGACGCCGATGAGTTCGAATTATCGCGTCGTTTTGTTATATAGCAAAGATTTTTCGCTCGAATTACCAAGTGCATAAAAATGTATTGATTTAGTTCGAAATATAAAGAGATTTTGTAGGGAACTCGTGATAACTTTGAATTATAGAGAGGTTCGAATTATCGCAGGTTTGAAGTAACGAGAGTCGACTGTATTTGAATTTTAAGGGTTTTTCGATATTTATCCAAAATTTTACATATATGTAATTCCAAATAATAAAAAAAGTACTTAATGCACGGGTACCATTAAAAAAGATATTGTAGCTGGTACTTCAATTAAGCTATGAACATAATTAAAAGTACTTCATTCAACAAAATAATCACAGCATCAGCATCACCCAATGGTTCACTGGTAGAAAATGCCTATGGCTTTAAGTCCGTCTCTGTACATTTGTGTGCTTAAAATATTAAATTAAAAAAAATACATTATTTTTTTTATTTTAATTTTATAATATTAAGATATCGATATCCGTCACGTCTGCGGAGTTTTGCTAGCTAATTTAATTTGACCCTGTAGATATAGTGGTAGTAGGTATTTTCCCCAGACAAGTCTTTTCACAGAATGTCTACCTTAAATTTAAATAACAGTAGGTATATTATTTTAATTTAATAATTTTATTTAGTAGATAGTGAGGTAATATTATTTTAATAGTGGTATTAGTTAGGGAAGTACGGGCTCATTTGCATAGGTCAACGTCGAGAAGATCCTTAGACCATGATGGCGGCCAAAGATTATTTAATAATATAAAGCAGATACGACAGATAAATATTGTTTTCCTATTATAAACTATCACTGTTTCTGAAAATTTATTCATATTCAAATCTACCCTATTGGCTAATAAGTAATTTAAATATAACTTAAACTGCTAAGTAACTATAAAACGTCTTTCTTATCCGCTTTTTGTTAAGGGGCTGGCAACAGCTAAAGCGCGGTCATTGTCGGACTGCATAGAAAAGAAAGAGAAGCGCGATGACATAAAGCTGGTAATTTATTGCAAAATATGAAGCAATTGTCTATTTTTTACAAAAAAAGTCGATTAATTGGACTAAACAAATAAAACACTATCACGTTAATAAGTTGCTTGAAAAACAATCTGAAAAAAAAACAGTGATTACATTGTATGGTTTTACGCACGGACGTAAAAATATCGTGACGGGATTTTATCCCACACTGTATTCTCGACTCTCGGTGTTGAACCGAGCATTGAAAATCCAACAGAGTGCATCCCAGCGCGTCGAAAAACCTCTCTGTAGGTACGATTTTCTACTCTCGGCGCTATGCAGTGCGTTGAAGTTCCAGTGTGCGACGTGGATTTGTATCAACAATGTAAATTTTCAAGTTGAACCGAAATATGGTATTTCGATTCAACTTGAAAATGTCAATCACTCTGAGTAAAATGCGGCATTTAATAAGAATTATGACATTGATAGGTGACTTTACTTCGGTTTTGTAGGTGACATTGTGTTATCTTGACCTATAAATTATTAAATATACATTATTTCAATGTCTAGTACTAAGCCTAATGGTTAAGAATGAAAAATGTCACAAATATACTTTTATGAATTTTATTGTCCTTACCTTTCATATTTCTGCATTTTAAAATATGGAAAATTGCTTTTTTGCTGAGTGTAAATGGGCTCATGGCTAAATAATAACAGTATCACGAGTCGATCTTCAAGGTGACGCAACGCTTGCGGAGACCGTTCCATGGATAGGTGACCATCTATTACATACATGCCCCTCCGTGCCTCAGAAAGCACGCTGTCATCCGTATATCTTTGACAGTCGTTACGAGTAATCGGAAGGCCGAAAGTCTGACAATCAGTCTTGCCAACGGGTATCTTGGTACCTAAAAACTGGGTTGTGGAGGACATATAGGCAGACTGGAAGCCGACAAGCCGAAAAGGCTAGTTATATAATGAGAGCCGTTTTTGCCCTTGACTGTAGATTAATACATACATACGTACACAACATCACACCTGTACGGGGCTCGTGGCTAAGTAATATCTGCCGCTCAGGTCGATCGATCAGGTTAAGCTACGCTAGCCGCGGTTGAATCCTGGATGGGTGACCATCTTTACATACCGAGGCCCCCCCGTACCTCAGAGAGCACGTTAAGCGGGTACCTGATAATCGCAGATCTTTCTCAGTCGTTACATATAATACACCGACATTTCGTCATTACAACCATTAGACCACTCTGCAAACTACTCTATGACAAAATTCCGAAACGAATATTCCAGTAGGAAATGCCTAATTTATTCCAAATCCCGGCCGCTATTGTTATGTTGCCAGTGCCAATCTCCGGCCATTGGAACTATTAGGCTGCGAGATTGGGCAAATATTCTAGTGTTTACTCTTGCTTTGTCTTTCCTGTATTAATTATAGGTCGTTGGACAAAGGAAACATTTGTTTGATAGTGGAGTAGACAGCATTTTGTTGGATAGTACACACAGCAGCAGGTCATGTTAACACAAACTGGCAAATTTTCTCATTCGATTTTGAACTTAACATTCAACTGTTTAAGGTTTAAAATCATTTGGAGAAATTTGTAAGCTTCGTATAACGTGATGTGCACAAACACACTATCAATGAATATCTGAATAATTTTGAAGGATATTGCTAATCCATTGCTTCATATGTTCGAAATATTTGTCTGCTCAACAACGTAAATAACGCAATGAATGTTGTTGAACTGTCAAAATGACAGCCATTCCTACTGTCAGTGTGTTAAACAATTACCGCGTTTGAGTCACCAAATGGCGGACCGCGGTCCGGTTCGGTTCCGAACCACCGACCTATTTTGTGCGGACCTTAAGTAAACAGTAATGTTTTTAATTCAATCTTAATCTATCTATCTTTTTTATAATAATAATTTGGTTTAGCCTGCCCTTTGTCTTCTTTACATTCTTCGATGTTTTTAAACTAGGTTGTTAGTAACCAAACGGGTCGCGACAGTTAGATTTTTTTTTAGAATGGAAATGGTGATCTTTGGCCTAGCTGGCTTAGCCACTAATAGTCTCCTGAGCGTGTTCCCAGACCGGTGGGACTCCCCTCTGCTGCGCCACTGGATATAGAGACCCACACCAGTTGCGTCCCTTATTTGAATTACTAAAACTTGCCTTTAAGTAATTTTGTAATACTAACTCTATGGACTCATGTCTGAATTAAAGGTTTTGAATTTGAATTTAGCGTAGTACGGAGTTTCAATCAAAATCAGAAGTCATTTATTCAAACTAGGCTGAGAATCAGCATGGACGTCAAAAGACAGTCCCCCAAAATGCCCCTCCTTTTACCGCTTCTGAGTGCTTTAGCTGGGTAGAAGAAGTAAAGTAACAGAATACGAGGCCAGCTTATACAGTATAAGCTTTGTAACCACTGACGTGCAGCCTACACAACCCAGTTACTGCTTAACACGATACCCCTTGATAAGACTGGTTGTCAGACTTTCGGGCTTCTGACGACCCGTAACGACTGTCAAAGATCTACGAATGACAGCCGGGACCAACGGCTTAACGAGCTTTCCGAAGCACAGAGGGTTATCGATATGTAAAGATGGTCACCCACCCACGGAACGACCGCGACAAGCGTAGCTTAACCTGATCGATCGACTTGTGCGGCTGTTATTCACAATCCACAAGCTCCTGGTGAGTATTAGACGAAAAAGTTGTCATGCAATTTTGTATCATATGCACACCAACTTTCAACTGTCACCTTGACCTGCCCTGCACTTTACCTGACACTCCCGACAGGTAACAGGAGACGAAACATTGGGATTCTTAGTCATACAGCTACAAAAGTCGATGCGATGACAGATAAATCTACAAGCAAGGAAACAATACCCCTTTTATTCTTCTGTTGGGGTCAAAAAGTGCGGAATTTGCCCCCTTCATCGCTCCTTTGCTTCCTATGGTTGTGTGTGTGGGTGTTAGTTGTGTGTGTTGTGTGTGTATATTATTATTATTTAGTCGTCGGCGGTACCGCGGGGAACTCGTTTCAAGACGGCTTTAGGCCGTGACCTCTGGGGATGGGATTGGGACATAGTTTGGGTGTCGATATCGATAGTATTGGTTTTATTTTAGTAGTTTGTTTGTGTGAGATTCAAAAACACTTGCATTTTTGACATTGATAATTAAATACTAATTAGTGGATGGAGTTATTGGACGAAATCTGAAAAATTATTGTTGATTAGTAACTTTTCATAATTAAATAATTCAGGTTTACCTAAGGAAGAAAACAGCTCTGAAGATGAGATCAGTTTTTATTTATTTTTATTTTTTTTTTGTTAGGGAAAACAAACAATTGTACATTAATATATTACATCTAAGATTACAATGGAAGTGGGTTAATGTACAATCCACGACGTTTCCACAGATTACAGATTTTGAGGGGTGTACAACTGGAGATTGTAAAAAAAATATACCAATGTTAAGATAGTGATATTAAGATTGAAAATGAGCTTAATGTACTGCGACCAGAAAGGTTTTATAATAATAAGTTAAGTTAGTCTTAAGTTAGTCGGTTTTAGTTTATTTTAGTTTAGTTAGTATATTAAATTTTAGAGCATGCATGATTTTATTATCAATGCTATGTACGCCGTAATTGTCATGTACATTAGTCCTTAAGTTATTAAGATTATTTCTAGCATACGTCTATTGTATGTGACGTGGCTGTGCTTTTTTTAAATAAATAAACACACCAACATAGTACTTTAAATTGGCGAATGAAATCAAAACGCCATATAAAAACCTCTCTCCCAAATCTTGCAAGCTGCAAGATAAGTTCTAATACAAATATTATAAAGAGAAAATATACTAGGTAAATGAAAACTGATTATTCAAAAGGAACTTACTTACAAATAAGTACAGTACTAAGGGACAGTGAAAAAAAAAACGCCTTAATTAAGCATCAATAAATTTTCATCGACAAATCCAATTTGCAAAAAGACCCCATCACTAAAACACGCGTCACTTTCGTGTTTCATCTTTTACACCTTCCATGATGCAATCCCCTGTCTTCTTCACACTAGGACCTCTCGCTCGCACGCTCCTTGTTCCTTCGAAGACTATCGGCGCGGCGTAAGTTTAACGCAGCTTTACATATTTTTTTTTGTAAAGGCATTTTTTATGTCACTATGGTGTTGTATGAAGGCTTATGATGTCCTAGGTTCGATTGAAGATGAAAGGCGTATTTTTTTTCTACGGTACGTGTAATTTCTTACTGTACGTACTAACAATGTTTGTAATATCATTATAAACTTTGATGATTATAAAATTATTTGGATTTTTGGCGATTTTTGGTGCAGTGCCGGATAATATACAACGTGTTGTTTTGCATCCTCGTCAAATTTCAGAAGGCTGTTATGAAAGACATAAATAATCAAATAAAATTACGATCCTGCTCAATAATTAATACATACTTGTTTTTTTAGGTATTTAAGTTTGACAGTATCTCAGAATACTCCACTTTCAAAGAACAAAATCGCCCCGTTGCGTATGCGGTAGGCAGTGTCGTACGACTATGTCGCTGTGTGCATGCGTTACAGTTACAGTACAGCGCAGTTACAGGGCGCTAACACACGGGCCCTACACATGCCGATTTCCGAAAAATCCAAAAAATTAAAATAAATACCTACTTATTTTATTATTGATTCGTGTCGAGAATCATTAGCATAGTTACCTCCTCGAATTTGACGAGGATGCAAAACAACACCTTGTATATGTCCAACAGTGGGCGTCGTTTTTTGGCTGAATTTATTATGATTTATTAACTATAAGTCATACCGGCCAGTCGATGGATAGGTGTTACGATTCTTTTCTTCGGCCCCTGCTATTGGCTCTTGGACACAAATCTTTATGGGTAATGAGTAGCCCAAAAGTTATCTGCAGGTCAAGAGAAATATCTACCGATAAACAGGCAGAAGTTCTGAGTTGACCAGCACGGCCCTGGCGGCTGAGAGTATGTCATTCTCACTCAAATGTGTCGCTGGTGGTGGCGTGTGTACTCACGGAATAGAAAAAACAGTGTGTACTGGATCATTAAGTTCCCTTCAAAATGATTGAGCTGAATGGTTCTGATCCATACGTCATGTTCGTGAACGTGCGCCGTCAGTACGCACTGGTCATCTCTTAGCTGCCATGGCTTATTTTAATTCCTGAATTGTGTTTTTATCATTTTTATTACGGACGCTTTTAACGTGCACGTCTTTCGTTCTCACATGTATAATTTCAACATGCATGATGTAACCACTTTTTTGTAAGAATATTTTGATTTAAAAGAGTGTCCATGGAGTTTCTTGCCCGTTCTTCTCCATAAGTACCTACTACGCTTTGAAATGGGCAACTAGCTTCATCTTTGTAACTGACCGACCCCTTGACAATTCAAAAGTGCCTGTACTTAATTGGTTTATTTGAAATAAATGCTTTGAGTTTGAGAGTTTGAGTTTGACGATTACTGACAATTGTGAGCACTTACTGGACAGGTCCACTCAATCTGTGTGATCCTTTCCTGAAAAGACTATTTCATTACATAGTCAACCAACATTTTGTCTGGACTTAAAAGGGACTGTGACCTCTGAGTTTGTTTCGACCTTTCTTCTCAGAGTAGTCAGATAGGAAACGCCGACCTCATCTAGTTAAAACAATATGATTGACGTGTAAAAGTGTTTGTACAAACCTATTCAAAGAAATAAAATCAACTATCACAAGTCCACGTACGCACGGACGTCAAAATATCGCGGCGGGATTTTATCTTGCACTGAATTTTGAGCTTTCGGTGTCGAACCGAGCATTCAGAACCCAACAGAGTGCATCCTAGCGCGTCGAAAAAACACAATGTTCGATTTTCAACTCTCGGCGCTAAGCAGTGCGTTGAAGATCCAGTGCGCGACAAAATCCTGCCGCGATATGTTTACTTCCGTGCGGACGTGGACTGGGTTTCAGACAGATTCAAATTTCGAATTTGGATTTGAACTGTTTCTACTCCAGTGCAATGTGCCATCCAGTGCCTGTAGTGAGCGTTGGTTCATACAAATATTTACGAAAGTGATCTAGTAGATTTTTTGCAATGCGTTGCGGCGTGTTGTAGGGTCGCCCAAATGTGCACGAGCCTCTGTCGAGTCCTGCGTCGCGCGCTGGGTCCGCCTCAGTTTGACCAATTTACCAGTCAGTCGGTGCGTACGTGGTCTTATGTTTTCTTCTATGTACTTTGATCATCAACCTATAGTGTAACAGAATTAATTTAAAATATTAACTAACATTTATCTAGATACTTCTTTAGGTGCCAATCACGGTTCTCGGCGTCCTAAATTTAAGGCTTATTTGCCAAAATATCAACATGAAACTCACGAATGACAAGACCCCGAACAAAATTATGTAATTGTATTAAACATAATTACATTCACGAAGGGAAACTCAGTAGTCACACATTTAACTTTTAAAATTCTCGGACAATTTAAATAATTTGAGATGACAGGTGTATAAAGTCAGATTTAAAAGGTTCCCGACCCGGTTTTGACAAGTTAACTGTTAACCCTTCCATCGGTGTTAATTTGGGTATAATGTACGGTAACTTATCTTAGTCATCCTTAGTACAGAAATAATAATATTGGCCTGTAAATTATCTTACTGCAGGGCAAAGGCCTATTTTAGCTTCTCGAGTTTTTGCTCCATGGTGAAAAAATACCTAGTACACTACTGCAGCGGCCAGCAAAAGAGGCATTGATGGACGAACGTGTAAATGTGGGCCGAGGCGAAGCCGTGGCAAACATTCGTAAGTCCATCAATGCCTAGTTGTGGCCAAGGCTTGTATAGTAATTAGTACTTTTTTCAAATAATACGCGGAAATTAAAATACAATTACTTTTCGAAATCAATGACGAACAGCGAACAACAATTATTGTTCCCGCGTTAAAGTGTTCATTTGTTTTTTTTTATTCAATAAACAGCTTTCTATTTGCAAGCCAGTTCGTTTAAATAAAACCTTTGTTGTTACCTGCTTGTTTGCCATGTTTCGGGGTAAAAGATCATTCCGTTTTTAAATTTCACGATAGATATGAGTTTACTATGTAATTTATTTGGCCGCTAAACCATGACAGATATGGATTTTCATACAACTTTTGCCGGCCGCTGCTCGCATGTATTTGGCCAGTACAGCAATTTCGATCTATCTTATGATTTATCTCGAAGAAGGTTGTCAAAATAATGCTCAACCAACCATGTTGAGCATAGACAACGCTCTTCCAAGCCGTTTTTTTACACTAGCAGCCTGTGGGCTAGATATACGCAAAGATCGCACAGCGCTCTCCTCGATCAGTATAATAACGCGTTTAGGATGCTGGTGAGGCTGCCCCGCTTCTGTAGTGCATCGGGGATGTTCGCGGATGCGCATGTAGATTCTTTATATACAACCATGCGCAAAAGGTGCGCTTACATGGTGCACAGGGTGTGGGGCAGCTCCAACAGTATCCTAAGCGTGACGTCAAGTTGCCTAGACTGTGTTTTCGTGGGTGGCTGCTGTGCAATCTCACATGGGTTGCACAGCGATGATCCACTACTATTTGTTTGTTTTTGTGAAGTGTCAGTTCTTACTAATATAGTTGTAAGTGTTACTAATCATTTTTGAGTCATAAGATACTTAGGTACTTAAAAAAAAAAAAAAAAAAACAAGTTGTTTTTTTTTTTAATTATGATACTTGAATAAAGAATAATTCTATTCTATTCTATTATAATCTACCTTATTCGTGATGTTCAAACTCAAAGAATATACATATTTCAAATAAACCAATTACTCTATTGAATTAGGCTCTTTTGAATTGTCAAGCGGTCGTTCAGTCAGAAAGATGAAGCTAGTTGCCCAGTCCAAAGCGTAGTACGTACCTATGGAGAAGAACGGACAAGAAACTCCATGGACACTCTTTTAAATCAAAATCTGGTTATAATATATTTGTTACATCATTCATGTTGAAATTATGCATGTGAGAACGATGCAGAATGTTGAAAGCGTCCGTGATAAAAAGATAAAAACAACTCAAATGTTAAATTAAATTAAAATGAACCGTGGCAGCTAAGAGATGACCAGTCCCTACTGACGGCGCCCGTTCACGAACATGACGCATGGATTAGCACCATTCAGCTCAAGCATTTTGAAGGGAGCTAAATGATCCAACACATGCGTCACCATGAGCGAGACAATTGTGAGCATGTCATACTCTCAGCCGCCAGGGCACATTCAAGACAATGCAAGACGTACCCAGTAAATGGTTGCTTTATAGTATTTACATATTACATGTTCTTCAGAAAGGTCAGGGGCGTATACGTAACCGGCGAGCATGTATGACTAGATGTATGAACGAAGATGAAACAAAAGGAGTATGTAAGGTCCAAGCAGGTGGTCAGCAGGTCCCCGAGGACACGGTGGAGCATACGGTGGGGGCCTGCCCTGCATGGGCGGAGCACCGCCGTGTCCTCGTAGAGGCGATCGGCAGCGGCGGCGACCTCTCACGCCCGGCCCTGGTTCAAGCCATGGTCCAAGCAGGTGACCTTCAGTGGTGGCTGCCTACCCCCATGGGAAGAAGCCGTGATTTTATGTATGTTACAGCACGCAGTTTTTTCTTCCTCCTGATAAGTAACTTCTTTTACACTTACAAGGTTTCGCTCTAAGGCGTCTTTATGTAACCAAGGTGAGCACAACGAAAGATTTTTTGAAAATTAATTCCTTAGAGTGGTTACATATAAAAGTTTGTGGATGGAAAAGGTACATGGGTAAATTCATCGACAGCTCGGTTGCTTGGTTCTTAATTTCCGACTTTCCACACCAAGTCAATTTGTATTTAATCACCACACAACATCGGTATTCACTTATTTGCAAATGTTTGAAAGGGTTTTGATGGGACCGCCTTGTCGACGATAGATCGGTTGCGGAGAAGGAGTTTGAGTGAAGATTAATGAATGAGTTATATGAACAAGGAAGGAATGGCCTTCGAATGAGTGATTTATGTTGAGTGTTGCAATGTGTAAAATGGGTTCATTGTTTTTAAAATAAAATGCGTAATTAATTAAATATAAGAAATGGCGCAGACAGTTTTTTTTTTTAAATGAAATTGAATTCGAATAATTTTTTAGTTTGTTTGGAAGTTCGTCATTTTTGCCGATGCGTGGTGTGATCAGGTCCTGATTATAATCATTAAAATCATGAATACAACCCTCAAAGTTCTAATAATCATTTTGAATGACAATTTCATAAATTTAATATCAATCAATAGGATTATATGAACTTAGAGGGTTGTATTGATGAGTTTAATGATTATAATTCTGTAAATACAACTTCTTGTTACTATCGCGAATCATATTTTGTTCAACATACAACCTGACACTGACTTGCAAATTGCAAAAAACGTAAGAAAATTTGAATTTCGCGGGTAACCTGGACTTCCCTATTAAAAGATATAGTGACTAAAATTTAAATGAGTATGCTTAGATGGTTTGGGCGTGTTGAGAGATGTGTGAAAGGCGACTAACAAACGGTATTTACAAGGCAGAAGTGAGTGCGTTGTCAAAGAGATGTCAGCATCAATGACGGGGTCCGCTAGGGCCGATGCCTGCTAGGGTTGCGGGAAAATCCGAGAGAAATACCGTGGCCTTTGGCACAGGCAACTGAACGGGTGGGTTTTAGTCAGTAAGAGTCTGACACGCCCTCCTGCTCCACCCAGAGCGCAAGAAGTTATTTGATGATTTCCCACTATCAAAAAAAAAGAAAGGCAGAAGTGAGTGGAAACGCCTGGAGGGTGACGCCCTAGGAGGACATATAGTGACTTTATTGGTGAAGTTCTTTAGAAAGGTCAGATATCACCGTGATATCTCAGGTGAAGTAAGCTATCATTTATTAATTTATTTAACACTTTAAGCACACAAATGTACAGAGGCGGACTTAATGCCATAGGCATTTTCTACCAGTCAACCTTTGGGTGATGCAGAGACAAACAGTGGTAGGTGCAATTTATAATGATAATTTAGGATTAAATAATTTTTAATATATAGACACGTATAAACTTATTTAGTCTATAAATACATATAATATATATACCTAATTATATATAAATATAAGCACAAATAAATGTACATAAATACACGAATATGCTAAAAACAAATAGGACACACAATGAGAAAACATTACCGCTGTGATGATACTGCCAGCTTCTTACGAATGTGCTCGCGAACACAAAAACACGAAACACGAATCATTTCACCTGATGCTAGGGATTGACACTATCGACAACTCACTTCAAGCTCACTTCACCTAAGTTATCACGGTGAGCTTGTTAGGTACAGAATAGCTCGGCTGATGTATGAACGTAAATGAAGCAAAAGGACCATGTAAAAATCGAAGCAGGTGGTGCTTTGTAGTTTTTGCCTAGAGGGCATGAGTTTATGAACTTAAGTATGCATGTATGTACCAGAATCATTGCAAGTGCGTTGCCATCCAAGAAACCAAAATGAAATGTCTACATTGCGTCTCTAATTACTAATTACTAACAGTTTAAGTACTTAATTTGCTTCAATTAAGTAACAGCATTGTCTCTTATGATAAACGATTTTTATTTCTCTAAGTAGGTTTGTACTATAGAGGAACGAGAAACAGGGTGTAAAGTTCACTCATACCGCCATAGAAAAGGGAGAATCCTCCGACCAGACGGGTGTCGTGTCTGGTGGGCAACTGCCCGACGATTGATGTCGGGACGTTGTATATAATATGCTAGTTGCGCGGTAAACTCTGCTTGCGCGATGCAGGATTTTCGTGACGTCACTGTGATGTGTAGTTCGCATGTGGTGATGTTGATCCCGCTATAGTACAAACACTTTTACACGTCGATCTTATATTTTTTTAGACTAGATGAGGTTGTCGTTTCCTATCTGACAACTCTGAGAAGAAAGGCCAAAATGAGCTTAGAGGCCACAGTCTCTTTTAAAGTCCAGATAAAATCTTGGTCAGATCATGTGAAGGCTATGTAGATCGGTATCTGAAATGGTCTTTTGAGGAAAGATCCACACAGATTGAGTGGACCTGTCCAGTCAGTGCACGTTATTGTCAGCAATCGTGCAGCTCAACTCAGAACTTACACTCTTACAACCTATACTCTTCAAATCTGTGTTACAGTAATTTCTTAAGACTAATAAAGAAGTACTGCCTCGTTGGTCTAGTGGCTACAAGCGCTACTGCTGAATGTGAGGTCCTGGGTTCGATTCCCAGGTCGGGTAAAGTGTTATTGGGCTTTTTCCATCAGGAACTTCTCAATAGCAGACCAGGGTCTGGATTTGTGCCTGATTTACGGCAATTGGCTCACCCCCTCTTACATGGAACCTACTTACTATGGGCACACCTTTTTTTTTTACGGGGGGAAATCCTCATGAACTACCTCCGCCTGGGGAAAAGGCAGAGGGGCGTGCCGGACTCTTACCGGCTAAAACCACCCCGGTGTCTCCTCGCACGTGCGCGCGGGGCCGCGGGAATCCAAATTCTTCCGCAGCCCCACACTACCGGTCTGTCCGGGCCTCGTCTCCTGCACGGGGTAGTGAGGTGTTTAACTACCCCGTGCATCGCCTCAGAGGCGCGCGCCGACACCCGCGCGCGCCTCCGCCTCGGGTCCATCAAATAGGGGGATATAACATAGAATAGGTTCATACGGAGAGAAAAATTAAAAAAAATAATAATAATGCGGTACGAAATTCGCGGAGTCAGCTAGTATTAAATAAACATACTTACACATAAAATAATACTTACACTTAATCTTTGCGTATTGCACCTCACTGTACACGGGGAGTCTGTGGACTAACTACAGACAATGAGCGTACAATGCTCTGCGAGTCTGCGGGTCCAATTGAATAAATAATGCGTTCAGGGCCCTGTTGCGGCTTCCACGTTTCTGTAGCGCATCAGCAATGTTTGCTGATGCACACACAGATGGCTTTGCAGCTTTATGGCGGAAAAAGTCCGCGTCAATCATTAGCTGGTGGCGTGGAAGTCGCCACAGCATCTTCAGTGCCATTGCTGCTAGGCACGATTGTCCCCTTTCTTTTTTTTTTTGTGGGTGGGTAATCATCAAATAACTTCTCCCGCTCTGGGCAGAGCAGGAGGGCGTGTCAGACTCTTACTGACTAAAACCCACCCGTGTTCCTTCAGTTACCTGTGCCAGGGGCCACGGTATCCCTCTTGGACTTTTCCGCAACCCTAGCAGGCATCGGTCCTAGCAAACCCCGTCATTGGTGCTGACATCTCTTTGAGGCGCGCGTGGAACACAACGCGCCGTCGACCCGGGCCTGGTCCTTAACGAACGGCGAGCTGCCCATTGCTCGCCGTTCACAAGCCCACGCCTATGGTGGCCGGGAATCGGCTTGCGATTCCCGACGCCCACGGTGTCTCCTGCGGCGGCTAGGGGCGTGAGGGCGCAAATTTTGCCTCTCCATCACGCGTTCCGCCTCCTCCTTCGCGAACATTACTGCTCCGCAGAAGGAGGTGACGATTGTCCCCTGACATGGATGTTAGTGCAGCGGACCAAGTCCCTGCTTACTATTTTGTACTAGTTGTATGTCTCATGTATGGATCAAAGTTATCTGAATAAATAAATGTATTATTATTATTATTTTATAACATGTAAGACTGCTTTTAGGGATAAGACGGCCCATTGTGTCACCTTCTACATTTATATATGTCATTCATATAGTGTACATAAAGCGTATACAAATCTGTTATATTCTAATGTAATACGGTAAATCTCAGTGGATAGCATAAGTCAATTCTTTAAACAATCAAGTTTCCCTGACTGTACTATATTGTTAAGTCCGCATGCTGACAGATAAAAAATGCATTAAATATTTAAATCCTTCATTATAACTCAACTGTCAGTTTAGTTGCTATAAGATGACAAGACTTATTATGAAGTATCAATGATTTTTTATACTTATCTAAATGATTATTGAAACATTTTTTTGTGTGATAATTTGCTAAACAAGTCAATGACCCTGTTTCTTCTCTGTTTCACTGTTACTATAATATGTATATAAAAATATTTAAAAAAATGTTTATTCGTCACCAGCAAAGCAACAAGGATTACATAGTTTAAGTACTTAATGGTACACTCAGCAGCAGGTCAAGTTACCACAAACTATCAAACTTTCTCATTCGATGTTGAACTTAACCTTCAACATTTTAAGGTTTAAAATCATTTGGAGAAATTTTACAGTTTCGTATAACCTGATGTGCAGCTGCTGGCGACTGTACTTGATGGTTTGGTACTTGTTTTTCATATGAGAAAAGCTCATAATAATACCAGCCTATTAATGTCCCACTGCTGGGCAACGGCCTCTTCTCATACATAGAAGGAACGAGCATTGATCACCACGCTTGCTCAAGACGGGTCGGTGATTTCAGACTTACTCACATTGATACTTCCCCGGATTCGAACCTACAACCTCAAGCATGAGAGGCGAGGTTTTAACCGATGGGGACATAATTATTCAATGATAAAGGGGGTCTGCCACATGTGTTCTTATGACCTCATGATAGAAGAAAAGTTACGATTGGAGCCGAGTATACGCGATCCAGCGTCACTGATTGACTGCAGCCGAGTGTATTATTATACAGGGTTATTTGTAATATGTCGGCAGTCCATTAAAGGGATGTATGGGGAGGTCATTTGCAACCAAATGCCCTTTATGACCCCTATGCAAATGTCAACCATTTTCCAGTAATTTGACATTTTATATTCTTTTGAAGATATCTGGTATCTTATTGTATCACTTTGGATAGCTGAGAAGTTGTAAATCATTTTGGAATGTTCTGTCGATAAACTATATCCATTTTTTTGTTGCAAAAATCAACCTGTTTAGTCAAATACCCTGCTCAAAATTATGAAAATTATATGCTTTGATTTAAAAAGTAAATTGAAAAGATAATTGTCATTTTATGGTTGATTATTATTGAAGTAGACGCAGGTACAGGATAATTAAAAAAAAAACATGAATTGGTTTTTTTCATAAACATTTAAAATTGTATACCACCAAAAAAATATAAAATGTTAAATTACTCGGAAATGGTTGACATTAGCATAGAGGTCATGCGGAGTCATTTGGTTGCAAATGACCTCCCCTATATCCCCTTAATAGATTGCCGACGTATTACCAATAACCCTGTATACAGAGGAGGCTCGAGTATTGATCACCACGCTTGCTCACAAAGAGAATTAAACCACCTTGCTCAAGACGGGTTGTTGATTTCAGTCTTATATGAATACATTCTAACTAATAATAATTATTATAAACGCAAAAGTCTATATAGTAGTATTTATTCTTGTATTTTATAGTCATTTCCGAGCTATCTATCCCGTATGTTGCACCTGCCATGGTATATCTCTGCATCACCCTAAGGTTGACTGGTAGAAAATGCCTCAGGCATTAAGTCCGCCTTTGTACAGTATTATTTTTTACTTGTGCATAAAGTTTTAATAAATAAATAAATAAATAAAAGTCAGTTTATTTGTTTGTTACGCTTTCACACTATAACGGCTGAGCGTATTTTGATAAAATTTGGCACCTGGATTGACCGTTACCTGGAGAAGGACATAGGCTACTTTTCGTCCTGGATCGCAGACGAAATCGCGAGCAACAGCTAGTCTATTAAAAAGAGAAAATATTTGTTTTTATACAAATTTGTTTATTACGCTTTCACGGTAAAACGGCTAAACAAATTTGGATGAAATTTGGCACATGGGTAGACCATGGCTTGGATTAGGACACAGAATACTTTTATCCTGATAGTCCCATGGGATCGAGACTTATGTGAGTGAAACCGCGGGGTGCAGCTAGTTGACTATACTAAGTCCAGATTTCCTCACGATATTTTACCTTCACCGATGTCAGTATCTAATATCCACGACAAACTCAGAAAGTAGGTATACAGGGTTATTGGTAAAACTCATCATTATGGACAACTTTTACTATGGGACCGAATATGAAATCGCGAAAAAAAATCAGCTGTTCCCTACATTTATGTTTGCAGAACTCGTCAAAATGGAGGGACGAGCTGTTTGTTTCATAGTAAAAGTTGTTCATAATGATGAGTACAATGACCCCTCAAGATGTTGATAGTGTTTTACCAATAACCCTGTATTAAAAATTGAAAAAGTCGTGGTGAAAATATTTGCTAGTCCGCAATGTGGCAGCGAGGCTGACAGTCCAGGGTGTACTCTACGTACATTTAACAATCACCACCCATGGAGGGCCTGTCTTCTAATCGCCTATACCGCAGTGTTTGAAGAATATGGTCTTCAACCAGTGCATCCTTGTCGTCATGACATACGGCGCCGAACCGTTGACACTGACAGTGGGGCTGGTCCACAAATGCAAGGTCACTGAGTCCGATATGGAGCGCGCTATGCTTGGAGTCTCTTTGAAAGATAAAATCAGGAATTAAACTATCCGTAAAAGAACCGGAGTTACCGACATAGTTTGCTGAGTAAGCAAGCTGAAGTGGCAGTGGGCTGGCCATGTTTGTCGAAGGACTGATGTCGGGTTGTGAAGGTGGAGCAGACGAGTCCAGCCGGTCGATTCTGTAACAATCTCACCGCGATAACTTAGGTGAAGTGAGCTATCATTCCACCCGATGCTAGGGATTGACACTTTCGACAACTCACTTCAAGCTCACTTTACCTAAGTTTTCACGGTGAGATTATTACAGAATAGCTCGGCTGGAGTGCGATTCTGTAACCATCTCGCCGTGAACACTTAGGTGAAGTGAGTGGTCGAAAGTGTCAATCCCTAGCATCAGTGTCATCCCACTGATGCTAGGGATTGACCAAGCATTACATTTACAATCATAATCGAGATTTTAATTATATTTTTTATCCAAATTCTATTGATAATTTTATATTATTTATAAGCATAGCATGTAGCATAGCATGATGAAAACCTAAGTGGGTTCACGTCAAAAGTGTAACGAGTGGGATTCGAACTCACGACGAGCACCTCAATTGTTGGGCTATATAATTTTGCGCATAATTACCATTGTTTATGTACAAAAACAGCATATAATAAGCGTTTTGCACAAAACTGCACAACCAGTTATATCGACCTCTGTGCCAGTTATAAATTAACACCATACAATACGCTGACATTAAGGATTTTGCACAGTTATTAAGTGAGGTGAGTGCACCGGTTGTCGGTACAGTTTAAGTGTCTTTTACAAATTGATATACCGAAGTATTCATTCATTTAATTTATATCCTTGTTTACCATTGCAAAATATTGAAATATTTTCAAATGGAACAGCAATTTTTTTTAAATTACACTTTTATTGAATTTTAAATATTATATTCAAGGATACGGCGTCTTACAAAATAATATGTTTTAACTATTGTTTAAAAGCCAATATTATAATCCTGTAGAAATAAAATGAATGCCTAGAAATAACTACGATTAGTTCTCCATACTGAATCGTGACCGCTGGACAAATGGAGGAAGAAATTAGCCCAGTAGTGGGCATAATAATAAGTTCTCCGTGTTTCCAAAAAGTTGGTTTTACTTTTAAGGGGACTACATGACCTAAACGCAAGTTTTATAATGCCTAAAAGTATATGATCCACTGCAGTAAACAAAATCAGAAAAATATATGATATTCTTCAGGATATATGCTAGTTAGATAGTGTGTTGAAAACATAATACAACTAATTTGTTACGATAGAAAAAAGTCACGAAAATACCTCTAGAAATTTCTTATAACGATTAAAAACCATACTAATATACATGCGATCATTCAGTTTTTTTTTTCAGATTGTTTTTCAAGCAACTTATTAACGTGATAGTGTTTTACTGTCGGACTGCATAGAAAAGAAAGAGACGCGCGATGTCACAAGGCTGGTAATTCATTGCAAATTATGAAGTTATTCTCTATTTACAAAAAATCTATTGATTGGACTAAAAAATTAAAACACTATCACGTTAATATGTTGCATAAAGAACAATCTGAGAAAAAAAAACAGAATGATTGCATCTATATTAGTATGGTTTTTAATCGTTCAAAGAAATTTTAAGAGGTATCTTCGTGACTTTTTTCTATCGTACCAAATTAGTTGTATTATGTTTTCAACACACTATCTAACTACCATATATCCTGAAGAATATCATATATTTTTTCTGATTTTGTTTACTGCAGTGGATCATATACTTTTAGGCATTATAAAACTTGCGTTTAGGTCATGTAGTCCCCCCTTAGATGGAAATCTTTAAAACTTTCAAGTGACGGCCGACAACAGGTGCGTCCACCACACAAGTCGGTACGCTACAAGTATGAAATGATTATTAACGCGCGTCCGACAAGGCGCAAATATGAAAAGTTCACTTTAATATCACACATATAACTATATCATTTAAAAAGGGAAACGTGGTTGGTAGTCAAATGTATAAGCGATTCTCCAAAAGAATATTTCTAGCGAAAAAAAGACATGGTCTCGTTCGTCGCAAGTAGTAAGACAGAAAGAATGCAATTTTTTTTTTACAAGCACTACTGTGCGTGCGGTCTTGGGTTTGATTCCCAGGTCGGGCAAAGGGCTTCGTCCCTACTGATCCCTAGTCCCAACTCGCCCGGTCCGTATATATCTACCTACATGTATAGCTAGAAGGCGCAAAAGTACTGATGGTAGGAAAAGTGCTTGTATGGCTTGCATTTATTTTTAATAATCCCTCACAAATCACAGTTTTTACATTATTTATAGCTTTTTGTTAAAAAGTCACAGTCTGTTATTTAAAATAATTTAAACTATCGTGTAAGGAATCACAGTTTTTACAATGATTAATTAAAGCTTTCTGTTATAAAATCACAGTCTGTATATAAAATAATTTAAACTATCGTGAAATGACTTGGTATCAGTAAGTTGCAGTGGGCAGCATTGTAATGTCATGTGCATGTGTGTGTTAAAAACAATTTTTCTGCATAATTAATTGATGAGGGAGAGAGAGAGACAGAGATAGCTAGGTCAATGTAATTACCAATACCCGCAATAACAAAAGTATCAACGGATGCTACCGATTTAGCCTAGCCTACTGCAGTTATTGAATTTTGTGACTCTTGTTGGGACACGTGCAGGCTTAGGCTTATTGTAAAGTTTCTAGGAATTAATTATTGAATAATTAATAACTACCTACTTATTTGCACGGAATCTAAGTAGGTTATTTTGTAAAAAAAATATATTGAAAAAGATCAAGAGCAAAATTTTCTACATCGTAGCACGTTTCCGACAAACTGTACCCTTGCAGCTAATAGGCATATAAAAAGCGGGCGAGTTGGGACTAGCTAGAGATGAGTATGGACGAAGTCGGGCAAAGTGTGGTGTGGTTTCTCCCACAAGATTTTAGTGCCTTCTCAGGGGCTGAATTTGTTCCCGGTCAAGGGCAATAGTTTCGATATTACTGGCGATTTTGAGTGTACCTACTGACCATGTAGGTATGGTACAAGCAAAATCGCTAGTTTTATAGATAGGCAGAAGTGTACCTACCTCTGCCTGCCCATTCGAGGTATCAGACGTGCTGCTTTATAAAAATAAAAGTAGAAACTATCCGTTCTGCGGTCAGAAAGAGGATGGTTAAGAGCTCTTTCCGTTCTAACGACACTGATTTAACACGGTTTCTATATTCAAGAACGAATCGTTTTAGAAACCAATCCGTGTTTCAATCTAGGAATATTTTTATGGGACCAGGGGAGTTACCCTATACTCTTATAGCTGGTCAATATTAGTCAAAAAGTAAAGGGTCATGCGATTTTGTACAATGTGCGCTCCAAGTTTAAACTGTCACCTCTGCCATGCACATCATCTGCCTTGCAAATCATAATTATTTAACCATTTATATACACATATATACAGCATGGAAACCACATACAATGTGGAGACAACAATACGACAATAAATGAAAACACTGGCAATACTAATGCATTGGAGTATTTTGAAACTATCAAATTAATCCTAACACCGAAATAACAAAAGTGATTTTTTCAAACAAACTAAATAGTAGGTAGTGATGGGCTGACTATGGGTTTTGCCAATCTTTGACTAGCTATAGTGCCTAAACTATTGGATATATTTGATTGAATTTTTGTATGCAGGCTGGGAACATCATTAGATATACGCAGTTTAATTTATTGTCGTATTGTCGTCTCCACCTTGTTTAAGCAATAAATGAAACCACATAACTATTATCGCATTTGCTGACGATATACAAAGAATGAACGAAATTGGTCCAGTAATTAGGTAAAAAAAAAGAGTTTAATTTTGAGAAAATTTTAACACTAGAATTGAATCACTAGGTCAATGATTCAATGAAATTGAAGCCGTAAAATCTCCGACTCCTAAGATATATGTCGATTCTGTAAAAAGGTGACCGTGAAGTGAACACTTGGGTGAAGTGAGCGTGGAGTGAGCTGTCAGTATCATCCCACTGATGCTAGGGATTGACTAAGCATTACATTTACAATCATAATCGAGATTTTAATTATTTTTTATGCTAATTCTGCTGATCATTTTATAATATTTCAAGGCTAGTATTTAAGTGGCTAAAAAATCCTATTTACGGGTTCTTTTAAATAAAACAGCATAACAAAAATTCAGTTAGAAACTCAAATAAGTTCTTTTATTTTGATTTCCTAAACTAGTTTTTGACTGAATTTCTGTGTTGCTGTTTTATATATAAAAAAAAACTCTAAATAATAATATTTAGACACTTATATACTAGCTTTGAAATAATATAAAATATTCAACAGAATTTGGATAAAAAATATTATTAAAATCTCGATTATGACTGTAAATGTAACGTTGGTCAATCCCTAGCATCAGTGGGATGACACTGACAGCTCACTCCACGCAAGTCTTCACGGTGAGATTTTTACAGAATCGACAGGCTGTACCTATTATTAACCTATTAAAAACATATGAGAGCCAGATTAAGTTTATAACTTAAACCACTCAGAAAGATTGCATCAAGATTAAAAATGCCAACTAAAAACACCTTCGCAACATAATCTTATAATAATATTGGCGTGGATCAAAAGGTACCTGCAAAGTCCATATAATTATGTATGAACATGTTTATAAGTAAGTAAATATATTATGTAGTCGTAAACTCATGGTGAATAGGCATATTATAATAAGCAACCAGCCAGTTATTTTTCCATTCGCAACGTAAACGCCTCTTCTCATACATAAAGGATCACGCATTGATCACCAAGATTGCTCACTGGTTGTTGACAATTCCAGACATTTAGGTTCACGTTTCCTGATGATATTTTCTTACAGAGGAGTTCAAGATTAACATTATACAGGGTCAAATTAAATTAGCTAGCAAAACTGCGCAGAGGTGATAGGTATCGAATAGTTAAAAATGCCAAAAAAAAATTTGGTTTAGCTATTTAGGTTTGGATAAATATTAGAATATGAATAGCTGAACACTATCCCCTGAGATACAGGTTCCCGCCTAGTTCAGGGGCTAGGTTCAATACTCTGACGGGGTCCGCTAGGGCCGATGCCTGCTAGGGTTGCGGGAAAGTCCGAGAGGGATACCGTGGCCCCTGGCACAGGCAACTGAAGGAACACGGGTGGGTTTTAGTCAGTAAGAGTCTGACACGCCCTCCTGCTCTGCCCAGAGCGGGAGAAGTTATTTGATGATTTCCCACCCTCAAAAAAAAGAAAAAAAAGGGTCAATACTCGGTGCAATTTATCACCACCAAAATTTTAAAATACTTGTCATGTACTATGACTATTGTCTATTTTAAAATTGTAACTGTTAAATGGTGAGAATAAACATTTTTTTTTTAGTTTACCTTTGTTATTTTGTTACTTGAAGTATGACTTGCGAAAATCTGATTTCTTTATGTTTTAGCGTGTTTAGACATCGATCCGCATCACGTCTGCGGAGTTTCGGTAGCTAATTCAATTTGACTATGTATATTTATGTTATTCGATGGCAAACGGTCCAATAGCTCACCTGATGGTACCGAGGGGGAGGAGGAGGGGGAGAGGGTACCGCTACCAAAGCGTAAAAGCAGCAACATAATCACTAATCAGCCTATAACGTTCCAACTGCCGGGACACAGGCCCCCTCTCGGTGAGACGGAGTGGGCCGTAATCCACCACGGCGGCCCAGTGCGGGTTGCTGGATTTCACATGCCATCGAACTTTTGGTTCGCTGCAATAGACATCTAAAAGTGTTACAGGCAGACGCGTGGTCTATCCAGAGACTAAGCTGGTGTCGCAAGTCTCATGTGCCAGTTATCACACCGTTTTTTTTTGTTTTGTTTCCGGGTGGAAAATCCTCATGGATGTCTGCCGCCCTGGGGCGGGCGGCTGGGTCTGTCAGACTCTTATACTGACTAAAAACCACCCCGGTGTTCCATCTCACACCTACGCCGGGGGTCGCGGGAACGTACGATCCTTCCGCAACCCCCGACTGGTGCCGGCCCTCTTCGGGTATGGAGGGGAGTGAGGTGTTTGACTCCCCCCGCGACGTCTAACGGGGCGCGCGTGGAACACTACGCGTCGCCACCTCGGGTGCCAGTTATCACCTTATCACACCGGCACCAACTCCTTTCAAACCGAAACACAAGAACGATAAATTCTCTTAAACATCATCTGCCTACCCCTTTGCCTACTACGTTGGAGTCGGCCTTCAATCTAACTGGATGCAGCTGAAGTGAATACTAGTATTTTACATGGAACTACTGCCTATCGAACCTTCCCACAGCCCAGTTACTGGGTAATACAATATTCCTTGGTAAGACTGGTTGTCAGACTTTCAGGCTTCTGAAGACCTTTAACGTCAAAGATCCAAGAATGACAGCCGTGACCAACGGCTTAACGTGGTTTCCGAGCAACGGAGGGGTCTCGGTATGTAAAGATGGTCACCCATCCACGGACCGACCGCGGCAAGCGCAGCTTAACCTGATTGATCGACCCGTGCGGCTGTTTTACTCATTACTCAGCCACCAGTTGTGGAGGTCAGATAGGTAGTCTATCTGACCTCCACAACCCAGTTACCGGGTACGATACCACTTAGTAGGACTGGTTGTCAGACTTTCGGGCTTCTGACTTCATAATGACTGTCAAAGATCTACAAATGGCCACGGGCCCCTCCAATAAATTGTCTGTAACACAGTTTATACTAGCACAGACACAGACGTTCACTCTGTCTCAAGTAATGCATAGCGTTGTAACTCAACATGGCGTTTGTATGTTTTGGTTGAGATGGAGAAATTGTACTTGGCTTTTGGATAATAAATGATTATGATATGATTAATACTTATAAACATACCAATCTAATTTTAGCACAAAAAATAAAAAAATAAACAATAAAAACCGGTCTTCAAAAAAGACTAAAACAACATTTCCATGCGAGGTAAATCTCAAAAGTACTTATAAAACAATGCCAGAACTATGAACACATGCAAATGGGTTTTTTGTTACGTCGTCTTTATTTGTCAAACAGAATCCGGGCGCCGCACTTCAACACCTCGAAAAAACTTACTCAAACGATAATGCCGCTACGTTTGGTTAGGATAGCCGGGCTTTGGAGAAAAAAACGTTAGTAATAGGATGGAATTTGGTGTGGCAAAAGTTACCCTATAGCTTCGGTCAAGGGTTTTGAGTTTTTTGGTGGGATTTTAATGTCCTTATACAACGTTATTTGGGGTCGGCGTAGCATTTTTTATTTTTACATAGATTGCTTTTTAGCTTCATAACTCCTAACAGGCTGACATCTTAGTATTCACCCAGTTTCTTGCCATATCACCTTTCACCCCTTCCATTGTTTCTCTAATCTCCATTTCGTTGTCATCTTTTGCATAATTGAATAATCAGCCTATAATGTTCCCTCTGCTGGGACACAGGCCACCTCTCTGTGAGAGGGAGTCGGCCGTAATCCACCACGCGGGCCCAGTGCGGGTTGGTAGATGTCACGTCATGTCTTAATTTTTTTGGTTCTAGGACATGCCGGTTTCCTCACGATGTTTTCCTTCACCGTTTTGAGAGCAGTGGTGATGAAATAATTTGCACAAAGTAACGCGCCTATCTGGGTTCGAACCTACGAGCTGCAACTCGTAAGTCGCGGCTGTTACCACTGGGCCACCACTGCTCTCTATCTCATCTTTTGGTTGATCCCTATTATTATGAAAATTATGCAAATGCTCATCGTGAAGAACATCGTGAGGAATCCGTTATGTCCTAGAGCCAAAAATTTGAAGACATGTGATATCCACCGACCCGCACTGAGCCCGCGTGGTGGATTAAGGTCTGCTCCCTCACAGAGAGGAGGCGTGTATCCCAACAGTTAAAACAATTATAGGCCAGCATGATTATGCCGGTTAAAATAGACTCTAAATCAATCTGCCTAATTTTTCCCAACTATTTTAGGGTCGGTTTCCAGTCTAACCAGATGCAGCTGACCAGTAATTTACATGGAGTGACTGAACACACAGTTACTGGGTAATACGATACCCCTTGGTAAGACTGGTTGTCAGATTTTCGGGCTTCTGACGACCCGTATCGACTGTCAAAGATGTATTATTGACAGCAAAGATCTACAGCTTAACGTGCTTTCCGAGTCACGTATAAGTCTCGATATGATGTTAACCCATCCACGGACTGACCTCGGCAGGCGTAGCTTAACCTTGTGATCGACCCTTATGACTGTAATTATTTATGCACGAGCAGGTCAAATGACTAGTATCAAAATGCAAAATTCCAAAATCATTGACAGTCCATCCATCACTTTAACTATGATTCAACGCAATTAAAATTCATGTCTCGTCGATCTGTTGTTATAGATAATTTGGGCCACCCAAAACTTCCAGCCATTTTGGATTATCAATAATGTTTCAACGCTGTTTGAATGTTGATTAGCTAAACTACGTCTTTCCTGTAGTTAAATTAGTTTTAGCAAGAAGTTTTAATTAGGAATGATAGAAGATAATAGTAACCATCGCATGTTTGTCACTGTCGGTTCGTGGATGGGTCACCGTCATAACATCATACGGAGACTCCTTCCTGCCTCAGAAAGCACGTCAATCCGTTGGTCCCAGCTGTCATTTGTAGATCTTTGACAGTCGTTACGAGTCGTCAGAAGCCCGAAAGTCTGACAACCAGTTTTACCAAGGGGTATCGTCTTACCCAGTAACTGGATTGTGGAGGTCAGATAGGCAGTCACTCTATGTAAAATACTGGTATTCAGCTGCATCCGGTTAGACTGGAAGCCGACCCCAACATATTTGGGAAAAGGGTAGGCAGATAGATTTTTTGAAAGAAGATAGCTTTTTTTACTTTTGATTAGGAAGTTCTTTTTAAAATGATCTCCTTGGTTTTCTTTTTCTTTTAAGAACTATTGGCGCGAACTATCATGAGAACAGCCGGAATAGCTTTCATTTTGACAGTTCAACAACATTCATTGCGTTATTTACGTTGTTGAGCAGACAAATTTTTCGAACATATGAAGCAATGGATTAGCAATATCCTTCAAAATTATTCAGATTGTGATTGATAGTGTGTTATACTAATAGGTTGCGGGGCTAACTAATAATGAAAGGTGACACGTTTATTTGTTTTAGTGGGTTCTTCCAGACCTTGTTTTAGGTACTTACCCTATTGTTGTTGGTTGATTGTTGATTGTATTTGGTTGATTGATAGTTGACTCATACCTCCATAGAAAAGGCAACTGCCCAATGATTGATGTCGGGAATTTGTATACATATATGCTAGTCTCGCGGTAAACTCTGCTTGCGCGATACTGGATTTGCGTGACGTCAGTATGACAGCTCGCATGTGGCGATGTAGATACCGCCACACCATAATCGTACTGCTTTTTTTTTTTTTTTTGAGGATGGGAAATCATCAAATGACTCCTCCCGCTCTGGGTGGAGCGGAAGGGAGTGTCAGACTCTTACTGACTAAAACCCACCCGTGTTCCTTCCTTGGCCCTTTATGTTCCGGGTCAGCGGTACCCCTTATGGATGATCCCACTTTCCCGGCAGGCTTGGGCCCTAGTGGGCCCCCTCTTCGATGCTGACATCTCTTTGAGGCGCGCGTGGAATACGTACGCGCCGTCCAGCACGGGCCTGATCCTGATCGGACGGTGAGCTACCCATTACTCACCACCCGCAGGCCCGCGCCTACGGTGGCCTTGAGTCGTCACGCGGCTCCCGACGCCCGGAGCGTCCACCGCGGCGGCTTGGACGGGAGACTCTCTCCCTCTCCCGTCCCGCCACCTCCTTCGCTAGCATGACTGCTTCGCAAAAGGAGGCGACTGCCTCCCACTCCCCCTCGCCCCGGACCATGGCTTGGACCAAGGCCGGGCGTGAGAGGTCGCCGCCGCTGCCGATCGCCTCTACGAGGACACGGTGGTGCTCCGCCCATGCAGGGCAGGCCCCCACCGTATGCTCCACCGTGTCCTCGGGGCGATCATCGCAGTGGCGACACCCGGGCGTTTCCTCCCGCCTGATGATGTGCAGGAACTTCCCGAAACTTCCGTGTCCGGTAAGGACCTGCGTCAGGCGGTAGGTGAGGACGCCGTGACCCCTCTCTAGCCACTCCTCAAAGAGGGGTCTTACCGCCGCTATCGTGGCGTGCCCTGCGCTGGGTTGCGGCAGTCTTTCCATGCCGCCATGAGATCGCGCCGGAGGTCCGTCCGCTCCGCCGCGATTTGCCGTGGAAGCGGGGTTTCCCCCCGGCGTAGTGCCTCCGCGCGCCACTCATACAGGCGCGCGAGGACTATTGCCTCCAGATCCCACGGCGGCAGTCCGGTAAGGAGGCTTGCGGCCTCGCCCGAGATCGTGCGGTAGCCCCGGATCAGCCTTACGGCTACCACCTTTTGGGGCGCGTTCAGATAGTGGGCGGCTCTCCGCCGCAGTGAACGCGCCCACACCGGGGCCCCATATGTAGCCATGGACCGCATGACCCCCGCGTAAAGCCTCCGGCAGGAGGAGTTTGGACCCCTCAGGTTGGGCAGGAGCCGCTTGAGGGCGGCCCCAGTCCGTTCCAGTTTGGGGGCCAAACGTCGGAAGTGCTCCACGAAGTTCCACCGGTTATCGAGCACGAGTCCTAAGTACTTCATCGTGGACTCGACGCATAATCGTACTGCTTGAACTGTAAAAGACTTGTCATAAAAACTGGTGGAATGCATAGTATACCACCTTGCAAGGCAGTGAACCAGGAAATCTTGAAGGTACGAGCTGCGTATTTTTTTAGCAAAACATAACAATGTAACATCTTACTACAAAATAATGACCTATGCCCACCCTCTCTTTCACACAAAACCTTGAACGTAAAACAACAAAAGATTTTTTGTTCGTTTTTATGTGTCCGACGCGTCTCAGGAAACGAACCCGGGACTTCGAATTAGTATGCAATGTTTATGCTATTACGTCACGCAATATTTGAAGATATAGGGTGATGTTCTTATGAATATTTAAGACAGCATTTATCACCTTGAAAACAAAGAGCATTTTCAATTTTGAAGTAAAAACTTCCTTAGGCGCATTTTGCGCTCTTTCTGAACAGTGACTGAACAAGACTGAACCGTCAGCCTCAGGTCGGTGACGCTGAATCGAATATACTCGGCTCCAGTAGCTCGGTGACGCTGAATTGCGTATACTCGGCTCCAGTCGATCGGTGACGCTGAATCGAGTATACTGGGCTCCAGTCGATCGGTGACGCTGAATCGAGTATACTCGGCCCCAGTCGGTCGGTGACGCTGAATCGCGTATACTCGGCTCCAGTCGTGAGTTTTCACATCTATCGTGTGGTCATAAGCATAATTACACCCTCTTTTTTGACCGACTTCAAAAACGAGGAGGTTATAAATTCGGTTTTTTTTATGTACCTACCTATTTTATATTTTCAATAAAATCACGTCCAGTGGTTAAGGCCTCGCCTCTCATGCACGAGGTTCGAATCGAGGCAATTATCAATGTGACTTATCAATTCATATGTACTTTCTGAGTTTATCTTGAATATTACTGACACTGGTGAAGGAAAAACGTTGCGAGGAAACTCAACTCAAACTCAAAGCATTTATTTCAATTAAACCATTTACAGGCACTTTTGAATTGTCAAGTGGTCGGTCAGTCAGAAATATGAAGCTAGTTGCCCATTCCAAAGCGTAGTAGGAACCTATGGAGAAGAACGGGCAAGAAACTCCATGGACACTCTTTTAAATGATATTGTTACATAAATATTAGTTACCGTAAGCCGTGGTGGCTAAGAGATGACCAGGCCCAACTGACAGCGCCCGTTCACGAACATGACGCATGGATCAGCACCATTCAGCTCAACCATTTTGAAGGGAGCTAAATGATCCAACACACGCGTCGCCGTCAGCGAGACATTTGAGTGAGCATGACATCTATCAGCCGCCAGGGCACATTCAAGTCAATGAACGGCATTACCCGGTAAATGGTAGCTCGAATTAAACCTGGACTTATTGTTAATATAAGTCAGAAATCACCAACCCGTCTTGAGCTAGCATGGTGATCAATGCTCGTGCCTTCTCTCAAAGAGAAGAGGACTTTGCCCTGCAATGAGATAGTAATGGGCTGACATAAATCATACTTTATTCACGCGACAGACAATAGGCTTGGTTTTGTCCTTCAACATGCAAAACATAGAATCAAATAAAATAGCAACTCTTGATGTGCAAAAAGACTTTCTTACAAAGTATGTTTACGCTTTTAGAACTCGTAAGTCCAACTGACATGGAATTCTTCTTCGAACAATTTCTTTTTACCCATTTGTCGTTTGAAGATTTTAATTTTTTTGTTTTTGATCGAAGGCTTAGCTATATTTGCCGCGGTCACTTTGTAGATGGGCGACCATCCATTACATATCGTGACCGCTTCGTCCCTCGGAAAGCACGTTAAGCCGTTTGTCCCGGCTGTCATTCGTAGATCTTTGACAGTCGTTATCGGTATTCAGAAACCCAAAAGTCTGATGACCAGTCTTACCAAGGGGCCTTACCCGATAACTGGGTTGTGGAGGTCAGATAGGCAGTCGCTCCGTGTAAAATATTGGTATTCAGCTGCATCCGGTTAGACTGGGAGTAGCCCGCAACGATTATTTTTTGGATGAAACTCCACGAGCCCTCGGTATTGATCATCTAAGACTACGCTTAAAACGGAAACCAGCTTAAAATACGGCTCTTTACAAAATATAACACAAAATTACTGTCTCACGAAATATCCTTGTTCATTTTCTTAACAATGTCATGAATTATTAAGAGTACGGAACCGCAAATGTTTGCGGTTGGCTACACTGCCGCCGCGCCGCAATGATTACGGAACCCTAATATTATGTTGTCACAGCTCTATAGGACATCTTGACAGTGCGGTGAGAATGACGTCGAAAAGGATTCTGTTTCGCATATTTTTGTTATTGTAAATTATGGAGTGTGGTTTTGGGTTTAAGTTGGTGCACAAACACGTATATAATGTACATTATATTATATGTGTTTTTGCAATTCAAACTGAATGACGAATTCGTGAAATGTAATATAAATTGAATAAACTCGCGAACTTTAGTTTTAAAGGATAATCGGATAGCAACCAACCTAAAGTTCGCGAGCACATTCGCAAGAAGCTGGCCGTATCATCACAGCGGTAATGTTTTCTCATTGTTTGTCCTATTTGTTTTTAGCTTAATCGTGTATTTATGTACATTTATTTGTGCATATATTTATATATAATTAGGTATATGTATTATATGTATTTATAGACTAAATAAGTTTATAGGTGTATATTTAATGAAAATTATTTTATCCTAAAATATCAGTATACATTGCACCTACCACTGTTTGTCCGTGCATCACCCAAAGGTTGACTGGTAGAAAATGCCTATGGCACTATGTCCGCCTCTGTACATTTGTGTGCTTAAAGTGTTAAATAAATAATAAATACTTGTGAACAGTGGTTGCGTATCTATTACCAAATATAATTAAAATCATATGATTTTGATATTTGCGTACATGAGTTGTCTATTTTAGGAGAAACGGAAGAAGATAAAATACTTACAATTAATAAAAATTAGGGTAGGCGCAAACGAGCCACCGGTTACAGCCACCGCCGCGGTAGCCTACCGACAAGCAGTCCACAAGCTTTTTCATACGTCGTGTGCTACAGCAGCGGGGCGAGCACGGCCTCTGTGATAGGCTTGAATCAAGCATTTTATCACGGTGTTTGCTCCCAAACTGTGATCAAAATATGTGACTCAAGCCTATCACAGTAAGCCGTGCTCGCCCCGATGTACTCAACACCGCAGCAAGAGGCGACAGCCACCGGTTGTTGAGACTAGTGGCTCGTGTGGGCTTACCCTAAAACTATAAAAAGAGATTTTGTACTTCATTTTGGCTCTAACAACCTATCTTGACTAGGTCACTAGGAGCCTACGTTGTTGTTGACTTACATCCACGAGTGATAATATTTAAGTTAGTACGTATCATGTATTTTAAAACCGATGTAATTAATTTTATAACTATGTATGTTGTTGAATCATGACGACTCAGAGACCGTGATAAACTTACTAGAAAAAAAAAACACATTTAACAAACTTGCAACAACCTGTATACTACGACATAGAATCCTTTAGTGATTAGCACATAATAAAAGAGGTTAGGATCTGTGGCGCCGTCTCTATGCAAATAATATATATCCGTCTCCGGCTGAATCTATGGGAAACCGTAAAATTCGACCTTGGAACCAACAATGAAGAAGATTCTGAGATACGTTTACGTAGGTATTGAAATGGCTTTCTTTTTTTCTAGTGTGATATATTTGTGGTAATTGATAAATGACACATACCAACAAAACGCTACAAAGTGTAAAATAACTTTAATTTCGGATGTCGGTGGCAAAAAACAATAACCAAAGACACCAACTTCCGAAACTAAAGTTATTTTTCACTTTGTAGTGTTTCTTTTGGAAGTCGGTGGTTTTTTTTTTGTGAAAAAGATTTTTTTTACACTATTTAGTTTTGTTACCTACCCCAAACAAAGTACTTTACCACTACTTGCAATGTAAATAACAGTGCCAGGAAGGTATTACAACATTATCAACATATATACTATGTGGAAAAAACCGTTTTATTGAAGCTGACTCAAAAACCTCTCATCAGAACTTGATCAAATTTATATGGCATAAATCCTTTCAAACCAAAGAAGAATTTTTCAAATAAGTTTTTAAATGACGGAGTGCAGAGGTAAAAAAATGCAGCCAAATTGAGAACGTCCTCCTTTTTTTGACGTCGGTAAAACACAAACTTTATTTATCTCATGATCACCTAGCCACCTACCTATAGACTATTTTGTCCCTGCATCATCCAAGAGTTGACAAAATACCTTAGGCATTAAGTCTGACATCTATGTGGTTGAAGTATTAATAATATATATAAATTTGCGTTAAATATATGCTCATACCGTGTACCTGACTAGCATGTGCTGAATTTAAAACCCATGATTCACCAAAATTTACCAATAAATTGGACTTAAACCATGACCGAAGCAAATCTACCAGCAAAACCGCTAAAGGGTTCAGGGTTACTTCCAATCTTCGCAGCCATCACGTTATTTCATTACCAACAAAACCTATAAAGTCACCCACAAAAAATAACCAGAATTTCCACAAAAATCCTCTAAATTATTCACTTTAACAGCGACACGTAAATTGAAAACTGAACACTGGTCGCAGTCCCATTTTACTTTTAATATTTTCACAAAATGTCTGTTTGCCATACATATTTTTTATTTGAGTTCCCCGATGATATTTGCTATCAAAACAGGAGTTGATTGGTTGCAGACAGATAGGCATGCATATTTATTTGTTATTATATTATGTAAAGCAACATTGTTTTTTACGTTTAATAAAGTATTATGGCAAATGATTGATTTTATCGTGTTGATTGTTTAATGCGCACAACATTTTGTATGTTTTGGTTTTTGAATAAGTAAAATGTATTTGCGAAATAGTGATATTTGTCAGTCAGACGCTTGCCGCGGTCGGTTTGTGGACGGGTGACCATCTTTACATATCGAGACCACTCCGTGCCTCGGAAAGCTCGTTAAGCCGTTGGTCCCGGCTGTCATTCGTGGATCTTTGACAGTCGTTACGGGTCGTCAGAAGACAGGTATTACCAAGTGACTGGGTTGTGAAGGTCAGATAGGCAGCCGCTCCATGTAAAATACTGGCCACGACTCCTCAATCATAGAAACATAAAAAATAAAAATAGAACTAAAGCAACGAAAGCTTTAGAGCATTATGGTTTAATGCTCTAAGAACGAAAGTGATAATTTAACAGAAAGTCCTGTCCACAAGTTCGATAAACTACTAAAAATGATCACTGAATCATAGTAAAGCTATCATTGCGAAATTCCTTGATTTGAAATAAAGGTAGAAAATAAAGGATCAACACAGGTACAGGAACAATTACAAACCTATTGATAAGTTGGTACCTTAAAAACCTACCAAGTAATTTTTCACTCATTTCATCGTATCTCCGCTCCGCTCACCGATGCCTACCACATTTTAAATTCAAAAAATTTAATGGGTTCAATTTTTGAATTAAAAAACATCCCAAAAATGAGTTCAACCCGATGAAAGGTCCGTTTTAAATATTTACACTCGTTACTCCAAAACTAATTAAAGAAATTCATTTTGACGTTTCAAAGATAAAAGATCGCGAAAGAAATCGCCCGTTTGTTTTAACATTTTTCTACCAAACAAGTGATGAGCGAATTTCGACCCTATAAGATTGAGATAAAGTGGTTGATTGGTGATGAATCCAATCTAAATTTTGGGCGGGCCGGCCGCTGAAATATAAGCGGTGATCACGAATGTAGTTTAGGAGCTAGGGTGAAAGATTTATAAGCTGTTACCCAATATACAAAGTGTAACAGAATAAACGCAAGTCTTGAAAGTAGTTTGCTCTTAATTAACTACTGAATCGATTTCAGTAACTATTAATATAGGTATTTTATTCAAAAATTATATATTTTGACCGACCGCCGATTGAGCCAAAGAAAATTAAATCTTATTTCAAGGCAATAAGACTCAATTTTAAATGCATAAAGTAATGGTCAACACGATTTTCTTAATAATAATAGGCAGTTAGTTAAAAAAAAATGTTATGGTCATTGTACTAATGCTTTTAACTCAATACTCTAATTGGGGTGTGTGAGGTCTAGCGTTAATTATGTTACATGTTGTATATTATGATGTTACCCAATATATAAGATTCTACCCAATTTATCGGAAAAATAACATAACATATCACCTGTAATCCTCAAAGGGTTAGGCTTAGATGAGTTGTTTAAGTCCCATGTAATAGGGGGCGAGCCTATTGCCACCGGGCATAAATCTAGACTTTGGGCTGCCACTGATAAACCCCACTTTGCTCGATCCTGGAATCGGTCCTCATGCCTATCTCGGACTCGCGATAGTCACTAGATACGACGGGTAGTCACCGGTTTTACTCGAGTGCATGAAATCTGAATTTCATCGTATCTTATTTCAAGTTGCTCTGAAATAATGTTAACAAGAATAGAAGCTCGACTTTAGGATTAATATTGTTTTCAAATCTGAGGTTTCTTTTAAGTACTTACTAGAAGTGTTTTTCAGGAAAACGGTACAAAATATAGGTTAAATTAATTGAAAGAGATAAGTTTGCTAGTTAATTAAAATAAATTGATATTATGTATTCTTTTTTATTTAAGATGGGTTTGCTCTTGACTCTAGTCTAGGTCAGTGGTGACAGAGACAGAGTCGACGCTGGAGTTAGCGTACCCAGAAGAAGCCTGTTCACTCTCACTTTGAAGAGATTAGGTGCTAGTTAATTAAAATAAATTGATATTATGTATTCTTTTTTATTTAAGATGGGTTTGCTCTTGACTCTAGTCTAGGTCAGTGGTGACAGAGACAGAGTCGACGCTGGAGTTAGCGTACCCAGAAGAAGCCTGTTCACTCTCACTTTGAAGAGATTAGGTGCTAGTTAATTAAAATAAATTGATATTATGTATTCTTTTTTATTTAAGATGGGTTTGCTCTTGACTCTAGTCTAGGTCAGTGGTGACAGAGACAGAGTCGACGCTGGAGTTAGCGTACCCAGAAGAAGCCTGTTCACTCTCACTTTGAAGAGATTAGGGTTGTATGCGTTTGGAAACACAGACGAAGGTAGAGAGTTCCACTCTTTTGCTGTGCGCATAACAAAAGACATTTGGAAACAATTAGTGCGAATTGGTGGAATAGCAACTAGGTAAGGATGGTAACTTGCAGTGCGTCTAGATGACCGATGGAAAAAGGGTGGAATTGGTCGAATGAGGTCGTGGAGTTCTTGGGCACACTCTCCGAAGTACAATCTGTAACAGTCTGTCTCTATCTGTGTCTCGTATTGGCAATTGTGTACTATAGCTAAATAAACTTAAACCAAAAATAAACCAATTTCTGCACACACATGACGTAAGTACAGCATAAATATAAATTATTTCTTCCATAATTTTCTCTGATTCGTGTTTGAGCATATAAATACATCAATTTAACTACGTTTCAAGAAAAGTGAGTAGATTTTATTTTTAATTTTTTATTCCAAGATCATGTTACAAACCTGCAATCCGTCTCCCGGCCTAATCCGGCAGTTAATAGCAAGCAACGAGTTGATTTGTATTGATGGTTCCGTACAGTGGCGACTACCAACTTAATTGGTTTTCGTTTCGTGTTTATGCGTGTAGATTTTCTGGGTTAGGGTTCCACAAACATTGAGGCTTGACCAGTGGCATCGCATCTTTTTAATAGAAATCAGCATCCTAATGGCATAACACACAATCAATCACAATCTGAACAATTTTGAAGGATATTGCTAATCCATTGCTTCATAATATGTTCGAAAAAGGATCATGGCAGAATTTGTACAAAAAAATTAAGATATTTAGAGAAGTTAAAATTCTAGCTCTTGTACTCTTGGGGACCTGAAGAGTATCTTCAGGAATTTACAATATTTTTAAAACCCCGCAATAAAAATATAATGTTAAAAGTAAATAGTTTAACTAGGAGCTCATTATTTTAGAACGAAACAGCCGTCTGCTCAACAACGTAAATAACGCAATGAATGTTGTTGTACTGTCAAAATGACAGCCATTCCTACTGTCAGAGTGCCACTTAACTACCCCGTAGGGTTCTTGCGGTCGAAAGTGCAACTAATGAGCTATGGGTCCTAGACTTCTGGTAGTTCTACGGCACGGTTGGCGCAGTGGTTAAGCGATTGACTGCTGCGCTACGTGTCGCGGGTTGATTCGATTCGCACGGAACAAATATTTGTATGACCTACAAGTAGTTAATTCGGGTCTGGCTGTTTGTGTATGTGAGTTTAAATGTTTTTGAACGCACCCACGATACAGGAGAAATTCCCAGTGAGGAGCATCGTTACTAAAAAAAAAAACTACTACTGGGTTCGATCCGAAAATCGTCCATTAGGTTTAGCCATCAGGAATTGTCAATTAGCAGCGTGGATGTATGCCCATGGTGGCAATAGGCTCGCCCCCTCACACCTCACACTTCAGGTCCAGTTGAAAACCAGCGTCATGCACTAGCTGTCTTCCTTTTTTGCTGAACTGGGCGTTTGGCGGAGCCGCAAGGCATACTTTCCTGACAATTTCACACAACGCACTTTTTATTTGTTTTCTTTATTTTTTTTTACTATTAGATGTCCTCTTTGTGCCTTGTAGTCTGTGCCTATTTTCATTCTTTCTATCTCTATTAGCTATGGAATGATGGTACTGAAACATCTTTGACGAAATGTGGGCGGACTTATAGCTTTGGAGAATACAAGGGTACTGTTATCTATACTTCTATACTAAGATTATAAAGAGGTAAAATTTGTTTGTTTGTATGTAGGGGGTAATCTCTGGAACTACCGGTCGGATTTGAAAAAATCTTTTGTGTTTGATAGCCCAATTCTTGAGGAAGGCTATAAGATATGTAACATTAAGCTTTGACCCTTAGAAGCCGAGTAAAAAGAAAGAATGCTAAGTGAAAACGAAGTGACAGCGCGCGCGGGCAGGTGATGCGATGTGACTGGGTGGGTCGGGGGAATAACAAAATTCACGCTGACGTCACAGGCAGAAGCTACTGTTATACATTTTTAATGAACCATAATACCTACAGAACCCAAAACATTGAACAAATCCAAATTTCTTTTATTTTCTTACAAGATATCTTTCGAGTAATCAAAAGGGCTTTTTTTCCGCCTCAGGAAGCCAATCCTAATTGTATTTCGTAAACAAACATTTAGTTTCACTTCCAAATATTTTTGATGATAAATGTTATTAAATTAATCCCTTTTAAAATTGCTGTGTATTTTCTTTGTTAATTAAATACTTGTTACTTTTGATTTTATGTTGATTGCTATGTAAAAGCATTGCTTGTTAATTATTTCGCGGAAGACGTAATTGTCCATCAAACCTTAGCAGATCATAAAGAAATATGGACTGTCCATACTTAAAATAGATAGTCATGAAAGAACAATATAATTATTTACTGTTGTAATTACAAGAAAAGAGTGATTTCAAGAGGCTTACTAAACAGGTTTGCTCGGTGTTCTACAGAAGTTTAAAAAAAAAAATATACGTTACCCCCACCCACACTCGGAATTTCTCCTGTATTGTGGGAACGTTTACAAAAATTTAAAGTCACATACACAAACAGCCAGACCCGGAACGGAATATTTTATTCCGTGCGGGAATCGAACCCGCGACACGCAGCGCAGCAGTCAATCGCTTAACCACTGCGCCAACCGTCACCTACAAGTAGTGGTTCCAGCTTAAACACCGCTATGCTAGGGCGTCATTCTGCCTACTCTAAAAGCTAAATCAAACCTATTTGAAATGTAAAAATATGTTAAAATCCAAATCTTCATACGGTTTGAAGGGAAACTGATTAGTGATCAATACAATTGGTGCGCCGGAGTGGGTCGGCCGGCATCGGAAGCTAGTATTGTTATGCGTGTACGCATAGTTTAGTTGCATAACGTGGATAAGAGGGCCGAGGCTATTTGTGATCAGCCTTTACTGTGCCTCTAAAGCTTTGCTTTCCTTAGAAAGCGGTGGACAGTGACACAATAACGGCTGTCCAAAAACAGAGCGTTTTTGACACCTTAATGTCAAATACTGGTGAAGATGACAGATTTTCATGACGGCCGTTATAATATGACGCAACCGCTTTCCTAAACCGCCCAAGTTGTACAGGGCAAAAGCATTTTTGCCATGTTTTGTCTCTGCATCACCCTAAGGTTGACTGGTAGAAAATGCCTCGGGCATTAAGTCCGCCTTTGTACAGTATTTTTTACTTGTGCATAAAGTTTCAATAAATAAATAAACAGAGCCGGATCGACTATTAATTTATCACCAACGATCTACAAAGCTGAACTTTTTGTCTAGGTATAGCTTTATGTCCCGTAATATTTCCAGCTGAACATCTACCGTAGACCCTACAAAACATTGCTCCCAGCCCAGAACGAATGGCCGATGGTGTCGGAAGGTTCTGGAGTGGCGACCGCGTACCGGAAGGCACAGTGTGGGTGATCTTCAACAACGAGGTAGACCGATAACCTGATGAATGTCATGGGAATCCGCTGGATGCGACAGGGACAAAACCGGTAGAAGTGGCGATGCTTGGGGGAGCCCTATGTCCAGCAGTTGACGTCCTTAGGCTCAAACGATGATGTTGATTGTTGATGATGATCTACTGAATTTCCCATATATCCTGATCAGTCAGAGCAGAATCAGCTCTGCTACATAGTTGGCTTACTTTTAATAGTAGCCAGGAATCTAGAGAGCAGTGATGGCACAGTGGTAACAGCCGCGACTTACGAGTTGTAGGTCGGTAGGTTCGAACCTAGACAGGCGCTTTACTTTGTGTTAATTATTTCATTACCACTGCTGTCAAAACGGTGAAGGAAAGCCTCTCGAGGAAACCGGCATGTTCTAGAACCAAAAATTCGAAAGACATGTGACATCTACCAACCCGCACTGGGCCCGCGTGGTGGAAAAGAGGAGGCCTTTCTCCCCGTAGTGGGGACAATATAGGTTGATTATGCTTTTCATTCGATCTGATAACTTTTAACAGTGAAAGCGTGGTGGACTACGGCCGACTCCCTCTCACCGAGAGGAGGCCGGTGTCCCAGCAGTGGGAACATTATAGGCTGATGATGATTTCGAATGGTTGATGACGATTTACTGAATTTCCCATATATTATCCTGACCACTCAGAGCTTAATCAGCTCTGCTACATAGATGGCTGACAGACTCGACATGAGCTATGCCGTGTATAGTATTTCCTAGTCTAGTCCTCACTAATATCGACGGTGTTTACATAACAATAAACTGCACAATGGTGCCGCATTGTAATGAGCTACTCCCACGCGTGGGCAACGCTAGAGTTTGTGATGTGGGCTAAGAGGGAAGACGAAGCGATTTTTGATTAGTGGGATTAGTGGGATTTTTGATTACGAGGTACGTGTTTATAGTAACTGAAAGGATTAGTATGTAACCATTCTGTTTTTAGGGCTCCGTGCCCAAAGGGTGCCAAAGGAGCCTAGGGTGCAGTTACTGGAGTCGTGCCGCAACGTCAACTTCAAGGTATTCGTTGTGCGAGTACTGAATTGTTATCTGCCCGTCGTCATGGAAGAAGACTTTTGGCTGCAGGACGTGGTGTTCCGTCGCTACCGCGGACAAGCACCAAAGGACAGCACAAAGTGCAAAGCAAAGTGCTACTAACAAATTCAATCCAGCCGGCTGTCGCTGAAAACCAGCGCTGGGGCTCTGTCTTGCATAGGGTCGCAGCATAATGCTGAGCGATAGCCGTTTTGCGTGGATGTGATGCATGTTTCCCCCAACCTTTTCTTATTTTTTGTGTTTGTGTTATTTTTTGCGTCATGTTTACCGCAAATAAACGCATTTTCTTACTTTCTTTTTTTCTTTCTTATTTTTTAACAAAGCTTTTGTTTATGACAAAAATATATATGTTTAGGTTATCTATGGGTCTGTGTCGTCTGAAAATAAATGGATTTTTATTATTATTGCATGGTTTGCTAGTGGTATCTACAATAATAAAAATTACTCACCGTTATTCTGAGATTCGACTCACACTGTCAAAGTATGACGTGAGATAAGGCCGTAATCTGACAATCTGAAAGTTTTATTTTTTATTTTGTTATTATTTTCAAGTTTTAGTTAGGTTATTATATTTTTATTTTAATAGTTTGTTAGTTAATTTAGGTAATGAAGCTTATTGATTTAATAAAGACAAGATAATAATGTCATCACTATTTCATCCTAGTTTCATCCTATACATACTTATCTGTAAGTTTGAATACAGCAAGCAAATAAGTAAAACAGACCTCTTCTAGAACTCTGCTAGTCATCTTCTTCGTTTGAACCGCCGCGTAAATCTTTTAACTCGTACCAAGCAAACTCAGTTCAAAATTGTAGTAACTTACTATCTCTTTAAGTTCATAAAGACGAAACATTTTGGTCATTCCACTGAAGTGACTTACACGCCATGCTATTTTGGGAGTTTCTGGCCCTTTTTATGTCATCGTAACCTTAAACTACTTGTTTCGGAGGGGCCGTGGCTAAATATTAACAGCCGCACCGGTCCATCGACGATTAAGCAACGCTTGCCGAGGTCGGTCCATGGATTTGTGACCATCCATTACATATCGAGATCCCCCTCAGAAAGCACGTTTTGTGGTTGGCCCCGGCTATCATACGTAGATCTTTGACAGTCGTTACGGGTAGTGAGAAGCCCGAAAGTGTGACAACCAGTCTTACCAAGGGGTATCGTGTTACCCAGTAACTGGGTTGTGGAGGTCAGATAGGCAGTCGCTCCATGTAAAATACTGGTATTCAGCTGCATCCGGTTAGACTGGAAGCTGTCCCCGACATAGTTGGGAAAGGGCGGGCAGATTGATTTATTTTGTCCTACATACTTGTTTTGGTAAAAGTGTAGTTCATAGCAGGCCGGGCATGAAAATATACCTCCAAAATAGACCTCCAAAATAGATATCCAAAATAGACCCCCTAAATAGACCTCTGAAATAGTCCCCCAAAATAGACCTTCCAAATGGACATCCAAAATAGACCTCCAAAATGGATTGATTCATTTTTACATGAATCAATCGGTTTTGTGCACTCCGCACGCTCAACCTCATAGCGATTGAGACGGACTTATTCTGTTGTTCTCTGAGTGAATTCACAAGGAATGCTTTGTTTGTAATTTGTTATTGGTAGGTATATGAATATTAGTATTTAGGATAATTTAGTTAAGATAAGCGCATTTATCATAATATTGGGTTACCCTGTCAATAAGAAAGAAAATAAATAAATAAATATTATTTAATATAGTATAAAACAATACAATAATAACATAGTATAAAACAAAGTTTTTTGTCGTGTCGGTCTTCGTGACCGCTTATTTCTTCTAAACTCCACCATGGATTTTGATTCGCTTTTCACTATAAAATTAGAGAATTTATTCGGAAAGATTCATGTGTTTAATTCATTTATATTTAACTTATTTATAGCAACGGAAATCTGATGTTTTGACGTGTTGACATTGCACCAGTGCGAAGCAGGGCCGAGTCGCTAGTTGATTTATAATTTCTACCGAAACCAAAAAGATTTAAGTCCTTTTTGAGACACTGAGGCCTCTATCTAAGAAATGCACACCCATCCAATAACTGACCATGACAAGCGCTGCTTAACGTCGCGAACCATGAATCATTCGCATGTTATAATTATTATTTTTACAAAATAAACAGCAGTGTTTGCAAAGGTAGTCAAAATTAATCCAATATGATACACAGATCATAAATTCTGGAGGGAACGCCCCCTGTTTTGAAGAAAGAAATGTTGTTCATATTTTTTGTTGTTTGTATGTTTGCACCTTACAGTTTTAAAATGTCTCAGGTAGCTTCTTTGCACAAAGATGGCCGGTTTCTATATCTTACCGAACGTTTCGAGTAAATCTACGATTCCATGATAGGCTACTGAGAAATTCCTGGTGGAAATACCCAATAACTTCGCCTGATCAGGGGTCAAACTTGTAGAATCCTGATTATATTACTACAAAGACTCATTTCCACACCAAGTCTCCCGCCATTTTGGGTGACTGACAGATGACATTACTGGCAGCAGCTACCTCACTCTTGTGTGAATGAGACAGTGTTTACATATCTACTAAATAGATACACTACAAACCCATTCCCCATGCTCAGTAGTCGTGCTAGCAAACATCTATGAGGCAGTCTGATCGAGTCGGATTCTGAATTTGTGATCGGATGATGGCAATAGACTCGCCACTTATTACATGGTCAACAACTGCCTAGCCTTTTCCTCTGTTGGGGTCGGCTTCCAGTCTAACTGGATGCAGCTGAATACCAGTACATTTTTTTTTTTTTTATGAGCGACTGCTTATCTGGTCTCCACAGCCCAAACTTACATGATTCTGAAGTATACTTAACTGCCGAAATGTGTCTGTTATAATTATTGGGTATACACCTCTGCCTAATGGTGCTTGTGGCTTAGTATTAACAGCCGCAAGGGTCGAGCGATCAGGTTAAGCTACGCTTGCCGCGGTTGGTCCATGGATGGGTGACCATATTTACATTCCAAGACCGCTCCGTGGCTCGGGAAGAAAGAAAGAAAATAAATTTATTTGACCCAGGTTATAGGAAGGACCCAGGAAGCACGTTAAGCCGTTGGTCTCGGCTGTTATTCGTGGATCTTTGGTAGTCGTTACGGGTCGTCAGAAACCCGAAAGTCTGACAACCAGTCTTACCAAGGTGTCGTATTACCCAGTAACCGGGTTGTGGAGATCAGATAGGCACTCGGTCCATGTAAAATACTGGTATTAAACTTCATTCTTCGGCGGATACAGGTGTCATGTCTTAATATCCTATTTAGTTCTATCTCTGTACCCCAAGATCCTTCGCACATAATGAAGAATTTTCATAATTGTCTGCAAAATTTATGTTTAAGCTCATATATTTTGCAGACGTATATTATTTTGCACATTTGGAGTCGAATGAAACGTCAGTTCAACAGCTGATGTAGTAAAGGTTTCTTAGAACGGGAGTTACTAAGGTTATGTAAATCATTTGGCTCTCGATTTTGGGTAGGTACAGAGTGAGAAAAAAGTGAGGAGAACTGTCGGCTCTGGTTGGCAAATTAATGATAACTATGAGTAGTCAAAGCCTGAAAGTATGAAAACTCATTTTGTCTGACATCTGCAGAAAACAGAATTATTCAGAAAACCTAACATTTATTTGCAGTGAGATGATTATTGTCACCGGAAAATAGATGTTGTCTCTTGCGGCGATTCCGGCCTATTCGAGGGCCTAAGCAGCCAGATACGTCCAGATTCGATCCATTACGGCGGCCAAGTAGATGAGAGCAATACTTAATATATTTATTGCTTCCACATGTGTGCTTAGGTGGTAGGTTTACAAAAATAATCATTGTGGACCCTATCGGGCACAGCATAAGTAGGAGAGAGGAAGAGGGCTTTTATTTGACAACTTATATTAGTTATTATATACTTAGATTGTAATTATTTTAACATGTACCTACGTAATTTAAAATTTGTCATTTAAATATTCATTGATATTATAATAGCATTTAGATATTAGAAATTGTTTTAATTTATTTTGTATTAAATTTTTGTTCTGCTTTAATTTTTTCGGGTAATTTATCATTTTATTTAATTGACATAACTAGTGTACTCGTTGAGTGCATTTTAGCTTAGAGCTTGGTATGTTTAACCTATGTTTGTGGCGTAATGTATATTTAGACTGTATGTTTTCTCTTGTCGTGTAAAAGTGTTGGTAATTTCGAACGAATTTGCATATTTCTAGAATGTAGCCTGCAGGGGAGGGTTAATATTTTCTGTTCTCGGAAATGAGGTTTACAGATGTCGCTGTCTTCGATATTTACTAAAATCACGCAGCAGCCTGTGAATACGACCCACAGGGAACTGGAGACCAGCACGATTGGAACAGGACTTGGCCCTTCCCTTCACCTTGGCACCTTTACCATAATTCAGAATGAGTGTACCCCAAAATCAAAATTCTTCAAATACTCTGCATTTTAAAGTCACGTCGGTGTTATTATTTCAAGGCAATCACAATATGGTGTCAGTAGGTTACTATTTTTTTTTGTTACTTAGCTAAAGAAATCTGTAACTTCAGCAGCATATTCCTGTCATGAACATCTTCGATAGCACGCGATTTAACTCAATCCTTGGCTACTCTCATCCAGCTGCAACCAGCCACCCTACGAAGACCCTTGACAAATGATAAATGATTTTATTTCTGTAAGTAGGTTTGAACAAACACTTTTACACGTCAATCATATTTTTTTTTAAACTAGATGAGGTCGGCGTTTCCTATCTAACTATTCTGAGAAGAAAGGCCGAAACAAACTCAGAGGCCACAGTCTCTTTTAAAGTCCAGACAAAATCTTGGTCAGATCATGTGAAAGCTATGTAGATAAGTGTCTGCAATGGTCTTTTGAGGAAAGAACCACACAGATTGAGTGGACCTGTCCAGTCAGTGCACGCAATTGTCAGTAATCGTGCAGCTCAACTTAGACTCAAGGAGCTCAACGATTCGACGAACAATACCAAAGAAAGGACATTTGAGTAGGCCGCATAAATTACTCAAACTGCCAGATCATAATTAAGCTGAGAAAAATACAAAAATAAATATAAAAAAACCAATGACCGACATAGTTCTCACATTCACAATAATTAGAATAATATTATAATAATCTTTGAGGACCATGTAGATTTATGCTTCAACCTAGCCCGAGGGTGTCCTACCCTTCGTTTTGTGGTCTCTATACAAAAACACGTCTCACATCGATTTCTCGGTAAATATATTAATAATAATAATAAGTGTATTTATTTTCTCACACAATGGCTTTGCAGCATAGTTTAACAGCAGCTTTGAACTATATAAATCCACACTGTGAGAACTGGTGCCTGTTGTAGGTTTAGGAAAAACCTGTGTTACAGGTCACCTGGCCCCACGTAGTGGCCTCATACAAATAAACAGGACATGTATTTCTACTAAACAATTAGAACAAAAAAATTATAAATAAAAATACAAGTAACAACAAAAGCAGTCAAAGGGTGTGTGATGAATTGATGACTGATGAATATGTAGGTGAATAGTGGTGAACGTGGACGTGAATGGTGGTGGATTTGAACACAAGTGTCTGTGTGAACGTTGCAAATTGGAATAAATTATTTTATTTCTGTTTTCTTTTATTTTTAATAAACCACATAATCTTCACATTCACAATAATTAAAATAATATAATACTTTACAAAGTAAATACTCATGTCATTGTATGTATAAAATTCATCAATGTCAATGTGTATAAAAAAGTTCGAACATAATCTTTGAGAACCATGTCGATTGGTATCTGAAATGGTCTTCTGAGGAAAGAACCACGCAGATTAAGAGGACCTGTCCAGTCAGTGCACGCATTTGTCAGTAACCGTGCAGCTTAACTCAGAACTTTAGGAGCTCAACGATTCTACGAACAATACCAAAGAAAGGACATTTGGGTAGGCCGCATGAACTACTTAAACTGCCAGATCATGATTAAAACTGAAACAATGACCCACATAGTCTTCACATTCACAATAATTAATAATAAATTGTACTTTTCAAGGTAAGTATTCAAGTCGTTCTGTTATAATAATTATCAATTATCAGTGAATGTAATAGAGAAAAAAAAATACCGGCCCAACTTACTTATTACCAATTCACAATAACCAAATCGAGTCCAAACCGACGATATTTAAACCTGTAGTAGGAGCTACCACCTTCATAATTTACGACATGAGAAATAAAATATCTTGAAAATATAATTGTAGGTGTCGACTTGGACGCACAAAATGGAGGTCGTTCTTTTTTTTAAATTTGAGTTATGATTATTGTAGCATTGGGTGCAGCCTGTATTTTTTTAAAGTCAGTTTCCATTTTCAAAAATTTATTTATGCTTCTTTCTACTAATAAAGGCGTTGGGTTTTATAATTGGTTGAAATTGATATTCGAATGTTTTTTAAGCATTTTTGAATAAATCGTTTTCATTTGAGAACATCCTACTTAGTTGTAGTAGAATTCTTTTTTTTTGGATCTCGTCTGGGGAAGCATAATACATCATGATCATACCCATTTCTGCTGCCAAGCAGCATTGCTGTGTTTCAGTGTGAAAGTATGAGTGGTGCAATAGAGATGATGTTATATTTTTTTATTCTAAACACAAAAAAAAAAATATTTGCAATACTCTTTACAAAAAGTGTGAAAGCTTAAACAATTACCAAGTAATAACCGTTTTACAATAACTGCTATACAAAGTCGGCACTATCACGGAACTGACGTCACGCTCACGAGTATGTTACTTCATAAGCGCCATACATTGTTCGTACCGCGCGACAAGGACGGGAATAATCCTTCCAAGTGCTTTAAAAGCGTGTAGCTTCTCCATATCTCCACCATTTTTTTTTCGATTATCTCATTTTAATATGCCTTCTTTAAAGTTACATTATTTAATCGCACATTTCTAATTATTAGTCATCGTCCCTAATGCAGACATAGCAATTTCAGCTTCGTCTCTGGTATTGCATTCGTTTTTGGTGACGGTCTTTCGCGTCTGCTTTATGTTCATCTAATAACAAAAATAACTCTTCAGTGTCGATTTAATGTCTCTGAGATAGCAATAAACCTGTGGCTCGTGGCTAAGTAATAAACGGCAACGCTTGCCGCGGGCAGACCTGGATAGGTGACCATCTTTACATACCAAGACCCCTCCGTGACTCAGAAAATCCCAGCTGTCATTCGTGAATCTTTGATAATCGTTACGGGTCGTCAGACGCCCGAAAGTCTGACAACCAATCTTAGCCAGGGGTATCGTTTTACCCAGTAACTGGGCTGTGGAGGTCAGATAGGCAGTCGTTCAATGTAAAATACTGGTATTCAGATGCGTCCGGTAAAACTAGAAGCCGACCCCAACATATTTCGGATAAGGCTAGACAGATGAGATGTTAATACTCCTGTAAAAGACAGCGGTTTTATCTCGTAAAATATGAATAAATAAATATATATCTCGATAAAAAAAAATCCTTCTTAGTGGGTGGCCCACTCAAACCCACTTGGTAAGCAAATCACTAGACTTCTGTCCGTACCTAGTTCTATGAAGTCATTAACCGGGAGTCGAGCCCGCACCTCAAACGGTGGCTGACACATGAATATGCGTTCGCCACCTTTTAATGTGGCCGGTATGTAAATACGTACTTAAGGGTGGCGGTACAGTGATGCGCGTGAGCAATTTTACGAGCGGAGTGGAGTAACCGAAAAAAGGTTAGGAAATGATGACATAATAGAGGAGGCATGCTAGGCATGTAACTAAAAGAGTGATGAATGTAAATGTTGATGCAGAGGTAGAGGAGGCCCAAAGAACAGATGAACGGATTGTTTGGGGAAAGTAATTATCAACGAAAAGTAGGTACAAAGTAAAAATTGATGGATTATGTGAGCGATGATATGAAAGAAAACGGAGTCAATGATAGAGTGACGGCTGACAATGAATAACGGAATAAAACAGAGTCAATGATAGAGTGACGGCTGACAATGGAGAACGGAATAAAACAGAGTCAATGATAGAGTGACGGCTGACAATGAAGAACGGAATAAAACAGAGTCAATGATAGAGTGACGGCTGACAATGAAGAACGGAAGAAAACGGAGTCAATGATAGAGTGACGGCTGACAATGGAGAATGGAATAAAACAGAGTCAATGATAGAGTGACGGCTGACAATGAAAAACGGAATAAAACAGAGTCAATGATAGAGTGACGGCTGACAATGAAGAACGGAAGCAAACGGAGTCAATGATAGAGTGACGGCTGACAATGGAGAACGGAAGCAAACGGAGTCAATGATAGAGTGACGGCTGACAATGAAGTACGGACGAAAACGGAGTCAATGATAGAGTGACGGCTGACAATGAAGAACGGAAGCAAACGGAGTCAATGATAGAGTGACGGCTGACAATGGCGAACGGAAGCAAACGGAGTCAATGATAGAGTGACGGCTGACAATGAAGTACGGAAGAAAACGGAGTCAATGATAGAGTGACGGCTGACAATGAAGAACGGAATAAAACAGAGTCAATGATAGAGTGACGGCTGACAATGGAGAACGGAATAAAACAGAGTCAATGATAGAGTGACGGCTGACAATGGAGAATGGAATAAAACAGAGTCAATGATAGAGTGACGGCTGACAATGGAGAATGGAAGAAAACAGAGTCAATGATAGAGTGACGGCTGACAATGAAGAACGGAATAAAACAGAGTCAATGATAGAGTGACGGCTGACAATGGAGAACGGAATAAAACAGAGTCAATGATAGAGTGACGGCTGACAATGGAGAATGGAATAAAACAGAGTCAATGATAGAGTGACGGCTGACAATGGAGAATGGAATAAAACAGAGTCAATGATAGAGTGACGGCTGACAATGGAGAATGGAAGAGAACAGAGTCAGTGATAGAGTGACGGCTGACAATGAAGAACGGAATAAAACAGAGTCAATGATAGAGTGACGGCTGACAATGGAGAACGGAATAAAACAGAGTCAATGATAGAGTGACGGCTGACAATGGAGAATGGAATAAAACAGAGTCAATGATAGAGTGACGGCTGACAATGGAGAATGGAATAAAACAGAGTCAATGATAGAGTGACGGCTGACAATGGAGAACGGAATAAAACAGAGTCAATGATAGAGTGACGGCTGACAATGGAGAATGGAATAAAACAGAGTCAATGATAGAGTGACGGCTGACAATGGAGAACGGAATAAAACAGAGTCAATGATAGAGTGACGGCTGACAATGAAGAACGGAATAAAACAGAGTCAATGATAGAGTGACGGCTGACAATGGAGAACGGAATAAAACAGAGTCAATGATGGAGTGACGGCTGACAATGGTGAATGAAAGAAAACGGAGTCAATGATAGAGTGACGGCTGACAATGAAGAACGGAAGAAAAAGCAGTCAATGATAGAGTGACGGCTGATAAAACAGAGTCAATGATAGAGTGACGGCTGACAATGAAGAACGGAATAAAACAGAGTCAATGATTGAGTGACGGCTGACAATGAAGAACGGAATAAAACAGAGTCAATGATAGAGTGACGGCTGACAATGGAGGACATAACAAAAAACGTGTCGCGTCGGCTCCAAGTAACATGTGACAAGTGCAGGAAGCAGAATATGAAAAAAATATTCAGGGAGACTCTTTTCAACATTTTGGAGAAGCAATAGCATCAGATTCGTCCCATGTTACTTAAATGGGACTTAAAACATTTTATTTATTTTTATTTAATTTATATTGTATGGGGGCTTGTCGCTAAGTAATAACAGCCGCACGAGTCGATCGATCGGGTTAAGCTACGCTAGCCACGGTTGGTCCGTGGATGGGTGACTATTTTTACCGTATACCAAGAACCCTCCGTGCCTCAGAAAGCACGTTAAGCCGTTGGTCCCCGCTGTCACTCGTGGATCTTTGACAGTCGTAACGGGTCGTCACAAGCCCGAAAGTCTGACAACCAGTCTTCCCAAGGGGTATCGTATTACCCAGTAACTGGATTGTGGAGGTTAGTTAGGCAGTCGCTCTATGTAAAATACTGGTATTCAGCTGCATCCGGTTAGACTGGAAGCCGTCCCCAAAATAGTTGGGAAAAGGCTAGACAGATAGGCAGATGATTTAGTATTATATTATTTAGTTTCTATTGGTAACAAATTAGCCATTAATACTAAATGAAGTCCATCCTATCAAACTCAAAGCATTTATTTCAAATAAACCAATTACAGGCACTTTTGAATTGTCAAGGGGTCGGTCAGTCAGAAAGATGAAGCTAGTTGCTCATTCCAAAGCGTGGTAGGTACCTATGGATAAGAATGGGCGAGAAACTCCCTACTATCACTCTCTCTTCTCGCAGAACTGCAAACATTCGAACAGGAATAGAAATAGATAGGTACACCTTTACTAACTCTTTTTTTAAAACACCAACGTTACGATGCCATTATCATCATCTTTAGCAGTCTTGTTCCACCCCCTGCTGAGTATAGGCCTCCTCCCTTTGGTGCCATGCTTCCCTGGTCTGTGCGAGTCTCATCCAGGTCTTCCCCACAATCTTCTGTAGGTCCTTCACCCACTTGGCTATTGGTACAATGCTCCTTCTATCGTTTCTTGGCAACCAACATCGTCTTACGTTTAAGAAAATTTGGGTACAGACCTATTATACGCCCATTGTAGGTACAGTATAGTATGAAGTTCCATGACCACACTCAAACTCTTTTTTTATTTTTTATTTGGTTTGCTCTTGACTCTAGTCTAGGTCAGTGGTGACAGACACAGAGTCCATGATGGAGTGAGCTTACCTAGAAGAAGCCTGTTCACTCTAACTTTGAAGAGACTAGGGTTGTATGCGTTCGGAAACATAGACGCAGGTAGAGAGTTCCATTATTTTGCTGTGCGCATTACAAAAGGCATTTTGGAAACGCTTAGTGTGGATTGGTGGAATAGCAACTAGGTAAGGATGGTAGCTTGCAGTGCATCTAGATGACCAATCGAAGAAGGGGGCCGGTGGAATTAGGTCGTGGAGTTCTTGGGCACACTTACCGAAATACAAGCTGACCTGTAGAGGACCGACAAGCAGGCAACCTTGCGGCGATGAGACAAGCTGTGGAGCTTGGCATCCACCAAGTTTACGTCGCCAATGAGCCTCTTAGATCTGCGTTCCACCGAGTCAATCGCGGCAAGTTGGTACTTTGCTGAGCCATCCCAAAGGTGGCTGCAATACTCCATGCAGGATCGGACTTGCGCTTTGTAAAGGGTCAGAAGCTCAACTCAAACTCAACCCGACCTCCTTGGTTTATTATCAGTTGCCATCTATATTTATAAAACCATTTGGAATGCCTTACAATGGCACTTTTTCCAGATTACCTACTTCAAAAATTGTCACCAATTAGATCAAAAACAAAACAAACATTGATCTACCTACGCAATAAAAAACCGTTCTGAATAATCTCGTTATTGTGTCCTTAAAAAAAAAAAGGTAAATAGTAGTCATATATTTCTATTGTGAGCCTTTTTACAAAAGTATTGGCAAAAATATGAGTTTAGCAAAGATTTACGTTGCTAACGAGCTTGTTATGGTTTCTTTCATCTATTATTGTTATTATTTCTATCTATTAATGTATTTCGTGTGTTTCTGCCATTGATATATCGATTCTTGATTGTTAATGTAGGTACTATTAATTTAAACAAGTAGTTGTTTATGCTCTATTATTTACGTTGGCTCGTATTTAACTTGTTGATGCTCAAAACGCACAATTTTTAATTGTTCTAAAATTACTATTTTTTCGCTAGTCTCATTAGCTTACCCCATGAAAACCGCTCCCGGTTCCGCTCATACCACTGCATCTACCTAAACCCACACATTGTTATAACTGCAAAACAATTGCTAATTAAGTCGAACAATTATCCAGCAGATCGTATAATAATTACCTGTACTGTCCCATGAGCTTTATGGTGACTTAACGAGTTCATGGAGACCCTAATTGTGGTTTACAGAACCTTAATTACGGGGTACTTCATGAGAATTTTGGCAAGATTTACATTATGATGTCCTAATGGTGTTTTTGGGATTAATGTGGCCGTGAGGTGAACGGATCCTTGAAGGTGGCTTATGGTGAAATTAAGACCATTTTGGTTTTTGCCTGGATGGTGGTCAAGTGGTGGCAAGAACGGTACTTGAGTGTGGGATCTGCGGTTCGATTCCCAAGTTGGTGGAACTGACATTTGGTATATCCGTCAAGAATTTCGTGGTGATTTGAGTCAGGTTGATGGATTCGCTCGGCCTCTTTAACATGGAATATAACTTAAATATAACTGGCGAAATGGGGGTGAATGGACCTCTATCTATCAAAATCAAAAGTCATTTATTCAAACTAGGCTGAGAATCAGCACTTTATGAACGTCAAGATTACATAAGACAGTCCCCCGGCACACCCGCCCTTCACCACTTCCTAGTGCTTTAGCTGGGAAGAAGAATTCGCGCAACAAACTCCCCAGTAGCACAGCTGTCTGTTTAGTTAGAAGAACTGGATTCTATACAGTAGTAAGTAATTAACATTACGAAACACAAAACATTAAATAAAATGATTTGCCTTGTGTCAGCTAGCACACGCCAATATAGAAAAACTATACTCAAGCAGAAATAAATAATAAAAATAAAAACGAAAACAGAACTTAATACATAATAAAAGCCTCCTGGCATAAAGGGCGTGCCCGCCTACATGTGCAATGCTGCATTATGTTTATATACTCTTAGGTAGCTGTAACTTAAAGTCACAAATGATAAATTTGTACCTTCGAAGTAAAGTAAAGAAACAGTTATATATTATGATAAATGATTTTATTTCTGTAAGTAGGTTTGAACAATACACGTCAATCGTATTTTAAAAACTAGATGAGGTCGGCATTTCCTATCTGACTACTCTGAGAAGAAAGGCTGAAACAAACTCAGAGGTCACAGTCTCTTTTAAAGTCCAGACAAAATCTTGGTCAGATCATGTGAAGGCTATGTAGATCGGTGTCTGAAATGGTCTTTTGAGTAAAGAACCACACAGATTGAGTGGACCTGTCCAGTCAGTGCACGCAATTGTCAGCAATCGTGCAGCTGAGCTTAGACTTAAGGAGCTCAACGATTCGACTACCAATACCAAAGAAAGGACATTTGATTAGGCCGCATAAATTACTCAAACTGCCAGATCATGATTAAACTAACTGAGAAAAATAAAAATAAAAAAAAGGAATGACCGACATAGTTCTCACATTGACAATAGTTAGAATAATATTATAATAATCTTTGAGGACCATGTAGATTTGCGTCTGAAATGGTCTTTTGAGGAAAGAACCACACAGATTGAGTGGACCTGTCCAGTCAGTGCACGCAATCACTAATAACAATAACAAAACCATAGTCAGCAAGAATCTAACATTTCGGGGCGTGATTGCAAAAGACCATGTGTTCAAAAACCATGTGCTCAAAGTTGTAATGTCAAGTATCGGAATGGTCCGGAGGTTTTTCGAGACGTATTCCAAGCATTTCGCTGCATGTAAAATACTGATAACCAGCTGCATGCGGGCAGACTGGAAACTGACCCCAACTTATGAAGAGACTAGGCAGATGATGATTCCAAACATGAAGTGGTGAGGGTTTGTGCGATTATACAGGGTGGAACGACATAGACGTGCAAATTCTAATCATGAATTCAGCAGATGATCCTAGAGTAGAAAATTTACGTCGGTTATCAAATAAAAATTTGCTGTTATATAGAAAAGTCTAATACCATATAATACAATACAACGCAGGGGGGTTCAGCTTCAGAACCATTTACTAAATCCATTTTACATGGTGAATCCAGGTTGTGAGTCGATGTCCCTGCCACCCTATGTTTTATTATGTAATCGTACAAACTTCTTTAAAGCATAGCATAGCCTATAACGTTCCCACTACTGGGACACAGGCCTCCTCTCTGTGAGAGGGAGTGGGCCGTTATCCACCACGCGGGCCCAGTGCGGGTTGGTAGATGTCACGTTTTCGAATTTTTAGTTCGAACCTTTAAGTATCGACGTGAGGCCTGACAGACACTTCGAGAAGACGAAAAGTGTAGTTACCTATGTTGGCGTAGTAGTATCTCCCCGTGCTTCTCTCTACCCTTCCGACAGTCGCTTGGCAGCGTACGTGGAGGGTGGCAGAGTTGGCACGTGCAATTTCAGTATGTTTTTGTTATTATAAGATCGCGAGTGGTCTCTGAGACCACTCGTCGGTACTTATGTAACTTTTTTATCATACGACTTGTTTCAGATTATATGGTTTTTCTCTTTTATTTTCAGTCAATTATAACAATGAATCAGCCAAGATTTCTGGCAAGATGACTGGTCATTCCCACAAATGCAGCGCCGTTCACTGAACAGACATCTACTGAGGGAATTGCGCTTGTCGAAAAATAGAGTTCTTGGGCCAGATGCACCGGAAAATGTAAGGGAAGAAAATGAAGCAGAGGAAAAATCCATCCAAAAAACTCTGTTACATTTGGCCTTCAAACCTAAAGCGCAAGACTGCTTACAAACGTGATACCTACATGAAACATGTGTGCCTTCAATGCATCAAGACTGCATGCAAAAACTGTTTGTAAAAAAAAATATTTCTTACAATTTGATGCTTTGTGATTTTTGAGAAGACTGTTGACTATTTATGTTTATTTTTTATTTTCATAGTTTAAATAGCTACCCATCGCTAAGAATAATATGTTGTTGAGAAAAAAAATACACTGTAATAAATAGATGTTGAATTTTAAGATTATAAGTTACTCTTTTCTCCCAGATTAACATGTCTGCGATAAAAAAAAATATAATTAATAATAAATGTAAAAACTTATATATTTTGTTTTATTAACACAATAATAGATATATTAACCATAATATGGAACAGTTTGTTAGGAAAATATAAAGAAACAGAAGTTTTCGTTACATAAACTATGGTGGTCTAGTAGACTACACGTCGGTACTTATGTTACTAAAATGGCACGTCGGTACTCAAAGGCTAGGACATGCCGGTTTCCTCACGATGTTTTCCTTCACCCCTATACAAGGTGTAACAGAATAAATGCAAGTCCTGAAAGTAGTTTGCTAATAATTGACTACTGAATCCATTTCAGTAACTATTATTTTTCAAAAATTTTATATTTTGCAATACTGGCCGCCGATTGAGCCAAAGAAAATTTAATCTTATTTCAAGGCAATAAGACTCAATTTTAAATGCATAAAGTAATGCTAGGGTCAACACGATTTCCTTAAAAAAAATTGTTTTGGTCATTGTATTACGCTTTTAACTCAATACTCTAATTGGGGTGTATGAGGTCTTGCGTAAATTATGTTACACGTTGTATAACTATACCTAGTCAAATTTAAGTTTTCCTGTATTGTCTTCTTAGACACTGTCTACGTCCTCCATGATCCATCTACGAGTAACACTCCCGTCGCTGGTCTGCTGGAAGAAGTTCTAACGAAATAAGCAGTACCTTTGCACTCTTCTGTCTTTAAGTATTTTTCCTATCCAAAATAAAGCAATAAAAATATCCTACAAAACCAAAATTAAAACAAATCTTAAAAAAATACATAAACAAATTAAACTATAGTTTTCGGAATTCAGGCAGGCAGAAATTAGCTCGCCGTTCGATAAGGACCAGGCCCAGGTCGACGGCGCGTTGTGTTCCACGCGCGCCTCAAAGAGATGTCAGCATCACTGACGGGGTCCACTAGGGCCGATGCCTGCCAGGGTTGCGGGAAAGTCCGAGAGGGATACCGTGGCCCCTGGCACAAGCAACTGAAGGAACACGGGTGGGTTTTAGTCAGTAAGAGTCTGACACGCCCTCCCGCTCTGCCCAGAGCGGGAGAAGTTATTTGGTGATTTCCCACCCAAAAAAAAGAGGCAGGCAGAAATTGACAAAGTCTAGAACTCGTAGGTAAGGAAAAACTATTTCATTCTTATTTCTACTTTTAGTCATTCAATTAGATACATTTATGGAACCTTTATCGTGTCGTACCAAAAAGATTGGTGATAAAAATGCACTCGTAATTCGTAAACTAATAAACGTAAAAGCTTACCCATCAGATTCCAAGCCTTGCTTGGGTACTGCAGCCGTATTGCGTTATTTACGACCACACAATGATCTGTCCAACCAGTGAATGAACTCGCACTTACAGCAATTTATTGTTCATAAAACGTGTTTTTTAAAGTATAAAGTGAATAGTGTGAGTCTGGTTCATTTAATTTGAAGGTTCCGTATATTCTAGGAAACCGGTTGAATTGATATGTATATTTATCTATCATGCTATCCTGAGGGCACATGTTCCCTACCATTACGGCGCCTCTCGGTCTATTCCTCGATATGCAATGGTCTCTCTAGCCCTATGAAACATGAGGCTTCACGGGCTAGTGCATGCACGTCTTGGGATCCATTCCACTAATCGAGTCTGGGGTCGGTGCATTTCATTTATTCGTTCATTCAAATCTTTTGACATGGTATGTGTAGCTATGTGATGCGAAGAAATCTAATACAAGTACAAACTCGTGAAATGCAACTTGAAATATAACACAAGTTGAAACAAATTGGCTTAGTTGTTGTGTTACTTATTATGTTGCACTGCATACATTGGGAAGGCTAATTTGTGTTGCATTTTATTTTACGTATTACCAAACTGTACCCGACATAATCTAAACTAATTTAAAGATCCAAAATTATTTGTTTACAAGTAAGAGGAAGTACAGTTCCGAATACAAAAAATCCTTTCAGTGATAAAAACTACACTTTTACAAAGCGCCGTAAATTTTATGTTAAAACAGTAAACCTTACGGAAACAAAGTCACGGTCATAATCTAGCGAGGAATAGGTATGTCGTAAACAAAATTTTGATTATTGAAAGTGGATAGCTACGAGAGTAGGGAAAGACCGAAGACACGATGGATGGATTGAGTGAAAGATGATACGGCTTAAAAGGGTCGAGATGGAAACTGCTGAGTTGACAGCTAGCAGAGATGTTTAAAAAAGAGGACACACTGCGTCGACCATGAATAAATTAGGATATGGTTTATTTTTTATCCATTGGTGACAGTTAGTTTTCTGAATATATCTAACACTAGCGTTTACCCGTGCCTTTATCCGTGTGGAATTTATTGTAACCCCGTCTCACCCCGTCGCGTCGCATCGCCCGCCCGCGCGATAACATCGTTTTCGCATAGCTTTCTTTATTTATGTATTTTATTATTTATGTCCACACAGTAAAACAGATACGACATATTAGAATTGAGTACAAAGGTACTGCTTATTTCTTAAGAAATTTCTTCCAGCAGACCTGCGAAAGGAGATAGTGAAAATGAAGTGTAGACAATAGTGTGTGAGAAAAAGAAGAGAAGAATTTGGCTTTGTGACTAAACTAGAATATTAAACACACCTCTAAATAATGCAAAAACATAACATATAAGTACCTACTTAAATAAATACATATTGCTAAAATAAATAAACATATTATAAATAAAAATATATAAATTCTCACAGTTAAGAGGAAAGGTCTCTTTCTGACTTTTTTTCTTTCTGCTCGGCTCCTAAGGGTCGTAGCGTGATGTTTAATAGCCTATAACCTTCCTCGAGAATTTGGCTATCAAATGCAAAAAAACACTTTTTGGAATCCGATTGGTAGTTCCAGAGATTACCACCTACAACCACACAAACTTTACCTATTTATAATAGTATAATAATTATATTATAATAAATAGTATAGATTGCCTCAATCAACTCAGCCTGTCGCAGTCCACGGCTTGGCATAGGCCTCTCACAGGCGGAAGGTGGTGGACAGGGTGTTGTGGCCCAACACCCTGTCCTCCACCTTCTGCATCCAGTCTGTCCCAGCCACTTTCTTGAGGTCGTCGATCCATCTACCTACGGGGCGTCCCACACTACGCTGGCCGATACGCGGTCTCCACTCCAGGACTCGTCTGCTCCACTGGCCATCGGTCCTTCGACAAACATGGCCAGCCCACTGCCACTTCAGTTTGCTTACTCTGCAAGGTATGTCGGTAGCTCTGATTCTTTTCCAGATAACTTAATTTCTGATGATATCCTTCAAAGTAACTCGAAGCATAGCCCGCTCCATAGCGCGCTGAGCGACCTTCAATTCGTGAAACAGTCCGATAACAATATTACCTAGCTAGATTTAAAATGGATCTGTCATTTACCAACGGAACCCCAAAAACCTTATCACCCGTAACTTGGCATAACTGTTTAAGTGCTAACTTTAGAAAAAAATATGTAATAAAAACACCGTCAAAGTGTAAGAGAGAGTTTATTATTTTATTAACTTTTTTTAAGTGGAGACGTTATTTTCATAATGGTAAGAATGAAAGTCGTTTAGCTGTAAAAATGGAAGTAAAAACTTTATGTAGCAATTATTAGAACAAAATGTGGTTTAATACTGTCTTTTAAAGTCTTTTCTTGAGTATATTAAGATTATTTTTCATTAAACTTTTGTGTGAAGTGTATGGGGTTTTGAATATTTTGTCCAATTGATAGGTTTTTGTTGATAGCTTAGTTAGAATTATTTCCATAATTATTTGACAGTAAAATAAATATAGCTTCGCCCATTATTCAAAGTCACTGATTACCCTCGACCTACTAACTACTAAGGGCCGGTTTTTTGATTTAAAAATAGTAACGAAAGGTATAGGTAGTTAATATTGTTAACTAATGGATTTGTTAATGGTTAAATTTTGGCAAAATGTGTTTGTTTTTTTATTTTTAACTAATAATAAATAATAATCCTTTATTTCAGGCAACTAACGCCCTTATAACACAATGCGTATATAAGCATATAACAATAACTATAAACTAATACATATCTATAAGTAAAGACTACTGCACACGAAGTGACGGCGTCGAGTTACACTGCGAGGTGTCGCGTAGCCGGCCGCGGAAACGCCGATACAGCACACCTTTCGGCCAAAACTCTTCCTTGAAGGCCATCAAATAGTGAGTCGGAACGCGCACCACGAACGACTTGAAATTTGTGTCATGGCGCCCCTCTAACTTCTCCACCCTCAAGGTCCACTTGGTCTTCCTCCGTATGTACTCTACGGAGTTAACTGCGGATCAAAAACCGGCCCTTAGATGTATTTTTCACTAGCCGGTCCAACCAGCTATAACTACTAGCGGTCCAGCGCTACTGGGTTCGATTCCCAGGTCAGGTAAAGTGTAATTGGATTTTTACATCAGAAATTTCTCAGTCATTTATGCCCGGTTGATGGCAGTAGGCTCCCCCCCTATTATTACATGGGACTGGTGAAATGTGTGTGTACTACAGGTAGACCTCTGTCTAACCCTTTACGGCTTACAAGCGTGATGTTATGTGAGAATTTAAAGGGGGACTTAAAGGGAGTTTTCATAGAAATAGTTCTACTAGAGTCGTGTCACGGTGTCGCGTCGCGCCTGTTTGTGGGAGCCTTAAACCAATGATGAGCGCTATGTACCTACACACAGCAGCAGGTCAAGTTACCACAAACTGTCAAATTTCTCATTCGATTCTGAACTTAACCTTCAACATTTTAAGGTTTGAAATTATTTGGAGAAATTTGACAGAACCTGATGTGCTGGCGACTGTACCTAGTATACACCTAACTTTAAAAATACAAAACCATTATCATTTTCTTTGTGTACAGAACCGTCATCAATATTTTCTTTGTTTAAGTATAGTTTTAAGTAATTAATAGTCACTCTTCCTCAAAATTATTTCGCCACCAGCTTGATAAAGCGTCTAGGATAGAAATCCAAAGTTTGATTAAAATAAATAAAAATGAAATAAATTCAGTGACAGCGGTGGGATTCGAACCCACGCCCTTTCGGACTGGTGCCTAAAACCAGCGCCTTAGACCACTCGGCCACGCTGCCTACGCACAAATAATGATAACAGTTCTCTAGACCGAATTGCGGCCATGGCGGCAAATCTCAACGGAGACTATAGTATAGTTAAAATCTCGCTGCAGACTCGGTCATAAATCATTCGAGTGTTTCGCTCTCTTTCCCACTCACGGGCCTTATGGGCAGGCCACGCCCACACGTAGTCCTGTGTATTACTGCAGTCGATGAGTGATATCGATAGTTTTATATATTTATAAATAGGTGATAGAAATAAATACACATTTTTTTTTTATTTTATTACCAAATTTACTACAAAGCATATTAAATATATAAACAAAAGAACGTATATATAAAACTAAAAATAGAAAATTAAAATTCTTCGTCTGAGTCATCGTCATCATCATCATCGATAATGGCCTTGAGCGCGCAACTAGCGCACATCCCTACTCCGATTACGATTTAGACCAAGTCTGCAGCGAGATTTTAACTATACTATAGCCATCGACGCCGGATATATTAGTGCACAATTCTGCCACGCTAGCGATATCAGCAATAAGTGCAATTTTTGACAAAATGTGTTAAATATTGATCCCGAATCAGCGCAATGAGCACTGCCAGATGTGCCGACAGTTGTTTTAATAGCTTATCGGGAACTGGTAAATTTCGTTAAGGATAAAGGTAGTAAGTCCACTAAATAAGAAATCTTCCTTAACATAACAGTAAGTATACCTAGTTACCCCGGGATATTCGGACCGAGAATCCATCGTTGTCGTGTGAAATTCGGAAAACAAACAAATCGCATTTACGACTTTCGGTGAAATAAATTTCGTGATTTTTAATAATAGACATTATAATTCTTAGGTATTATGAACAAACGTCGGACTTTTGAAAATCGGAACATCGAAAATCGGAATAAAATATATCGGTGTACTATTTGGGTGTACCCGTTCACAAGATGTAATATACGTGAGATATACCAACTGTTGATATAATTTTTACATATAACATTTAACAGGTAACTGTTTTATTTATCTCTGTCGTTATTAGGGGAGAAAGGGGTAATGGGAGTCACTTAAGCAGTAATTGAAACTACTATCAGGTTTATGTCTAGAACTTTATTAAAATCAACTTTTAAGGTACTTTAATTAACAAACTATCAGTCTCAATTAGTTTCATTATCTTTTGAATCACAGTTTAGGTACTAAAATTAAAATAAAAAAAAACAGCTTTGACCACCATTGTCCGCGTATGCGTGTAATGATGGTCACTAAGTGTGCAATGAGAGTCAACAATTATCACACACATAACCTCGTGGAGAATCGCACCCAGTGCAGTCTTTGTGCGCCCACAACCCACAAGAAGTGCATCTGTACCACAACTCGTTATTGCGGCCAAATTCTCCACATATCAGGCAGATATTCCCAGCATCATTGTCATCTTCGTCACCATCATCTTCATCATCATCACATATTTGTTTAAGGCTGACATCTGACTCCGAAGAAGTGTTTATTAAAACTAATTATTAAAATATACTAAATAAATTAAATAAATAATTAAATACTCTAAAACTTATTTCGTATAACTTTATTGGATATAACGTTTATTTAATCGAAAATCATTAGGTCTATCGTTTAATATACAGGGTGTCCCGTAAATAATGGATCAAACGTAACGGGTAGGTAGCTTACCTCATTTCAAACAACTAATTTGAACAGTTAAAAAAAATCGGTATGGTAACCAAGATATTTTTTTTTTCGAATTTTACCATTTTCTCTAACAGCATTCAGTGTTTTTAATGCTGTCGCTGCAACTAATAACATTTTTAGGTATGATTTTTATCAAAAACTTCTGAATAGCTTATTGTTAATATTTTCTTTTTCAAATATAATTTTATTTGCCTTGGAAAAAAAATGTTCAATTTATTTTTTTTTTTCATATCGAAAAAAAAAATCTTGGTTACCTTACCGGTTTTTTTTAAACTTTTCAAATTAGTTGTTGGAAATGAGGTAAGCTACCTACCCGTTACGTTTGATCCATTATTTACGGGACACCCTGTATATTGATACCATCATTATGGTTAACACCCCGATTCAGAGCAATCCGACTCGGATAGCTTAGGTTAGAAGACAGATCCCCTCTATTGTAGGTGCTATCTTGCCAGGTGGTAATCAGTTACTAGGTATATCTACTCAGGTTACTAGTTATGAAATTACAAAACGGTTCAAGGCGTTTTGTCACATTAGACTAAATAGGTTTTATATCTTTTGAGTGATATATCTAACGATTTTTCAATCTATGTTAAACATAAAAAAAAAAATGTTATTTTAAATTATATCTATCAATCGTTTATTATATTAACTGATCAGTATATCAAATAAAATTATAGATTCAGTTGTTATATCTTCTAAATATTAGAGATTTTGTAATTATATCATATATTACTTACCCGCCACGGAGGGGTCTCGGTACGTAAAGATGGTAACCCATCCACGGACCGACGGCGGCAAGCTCAGATCATATAAACACAGGCGGCAAGCGTAGTTTCACCTGAACGATCGAGGCGTGCGGCTGTTATTACACAGCCACGAGCCCATAACGAAATACAAATATGGCAATGAAACTCGCCCAAGCTTAAGTCATTATCGGAATCCTATCAAAATTAGTTTCGTGGCTTCTATGCCAATAGATCTTCAATACATGATAAATGATTTTATTTCTGTAAGTAGGTTTGAACAAACACTTTTACACGTCAATCATATTTTTTTTTTAAACTAGATGAGGTCGGCGTTTCCTATCTGACTACTCTGAGAAGAAAGGCCGAAACAAACTCAGAGGTCACAGTCTCTTTTAAAGTCCATACAAAATCTTGGTCAGATCATGTGAAGGCTATGTAGATCGGTGTCTGCAATGGTCTTTTGAGGAAAGAACCACACAGATTGAGTGGACCTGTCCAGTCAGTGCACGCAATTGTCAGCAATCGTGGTTACTACATAGCCTCACGCCCTTTTTCATGGGCATAGGCAGATACTACTACGATACTTACATAGGTACTACTTTTGCCTCGTTTGCGTTCACAGATCTGGCCATACATGCACGCCCGTAGCGAGTACTTCGCACCTGACCTTTCTGAAGAACATCAAACTCAAACTAAAAGTATTTATTGGAAATAAACCAATTACAGGCACTTTTGAATTGTCAAGGGGTCGGACAGTCAGAAAGATGAAGCTAGTTGCCCATTCCAAAGCGTAGTAGGTACCTATGGAGAAGAACGGGCAAGAAACTCCATGGACACTCTTTTACATCAAAATATTGTTACAAAAGAGTGGTTACATCATTCATGTTGATATTATACATGTGAGAACGATGTAGAAAGATGTGGACGTTAAAAGCATCCGTAATAAAAGGATAAAAACAATTTAGGAACTAAAAAAAGTCGTGGCAGCTAAGAAATGATCAGTGACTACTGACGATGCCCGTTCACGAACATGACGTATGGATCAGCACCAATAAGATCACTACACGTCTTTCTATCTGCCTTGTTAAACGTTTTGTTAAACGCCTTTCACTCATCTTCTCAACATGACCAAACCCTCTAAGGAGTCTAAAGATTAATTGAGATGAGTACTTATGCATAGTTTCTATGCATACTCATTTCAATTTTCGTCACTTCATCTTTTAAACCGCACCGTTGCCTTATCACATCATTCCAGATTCTGCCTGGCTGATCCTGTAACAATCTCACCGTGATAACTTCGGCGAAGAGAGCTGTCATTCCACCTGATGCTAGGGATTGACACTATTGACAGCTCACTTCAAGCTCACTTCACATACGTGTTCACGGTGAGATTGTTACAAGACAGAAGACCATTTCAGACATCAATTTACATGGTCCTCAAAGATTGAGTCCTAAGTTTTATATATACTTAGTATACATTGAAACTGATGAAATATTATATAATAAACGATGACATGGGTATTTACTTTGTAAAGTAGGTATTATATTATTTAAATTATTGTGAATGTGAGGACTATGTGGGTCATTGCTTTATGTTTTTTTTTTGCTCAGTTAGTTTTAAGCATGATCTGGCAGTTTCAGTACTTTATGCGGCCTGCCCAAATGTCCTTTCTTTGGTATTGTTCGTCGAATCGTTGAACCTTTTTTTTATTTTGTTTCCGGGATGGAAAATCCTCATGGATGTCAGCCGCCCTGGGGCGGGCGGCGGGATCTGTCAGACTCTTACTGGCAAAAAACCACCCCGGTGTTCCATCTCACACTTACGCTGGGGGTCTCGCGGGAACGTACGATCCTTCCGCAACCCCCGACTGGTGCCGGCCAGCGCGGGCCTCTTCGGGTCTGGGGGAGGGTGAGGTGTTTGACTCTCCCCGCGACGTCTAAGGGTGGCGGCGTGGAACACTACGCGCCGCCACCTCGGTTTCTGATGTTTGGGGGGCGACGGACGTCCCCGAGTCCGTCGCCCCTGGACCCATTTAGGGGGGCTGGAAGAGGGCGTTGTCCACCCTCCGCCGACACCCGGTGCGCCTTCTGCGGGCCGAGTGAGTGGACGAGATCTGCCTCTCCCTTTCCGCAGCCTCCTTTTGCGAGACGACTGTTTCGCAGAAGGAAACCACCGTGTCCCAGGACTCGTCGCTGCCGACCATCGACTCGACTACGGCCGGCAGCGACAAGTCACTACCTACTTCTGAGATGAGGGCACGGCGCGGCTCCTCCCAAGCGGCACACTCTGCCAGCGTATGCCGCGCCGTGTCCTCCCGGCAGTCGACGCAGTGGTGACACCGGACGTCCGGCTCCCTGTTTATGCGACACAGGTACTTCCCGAAGCAACCATGCCCCGAGAGCATCAGCGTCGCCCGAAACGACAGGGAGCCGTGCCTCCTATCGTTGAGATCCTAAATTAAGCTCTGAGTTGAGCCGCACCATTACTGACACATGCGTGCATTGACAGGAAAGGTCTACTCAATCTGTGTGGTTTTTCCTCAAAAGACCATTTCAGACACTAATCTACATAGTCTTCACATGATCTGACCAAGGTTATGTCTGGACTTTAAAACAGACTGTGACCTCTGAGTTTGTTTCGGCCTTTCATCTCAGAGTAGTCCGCTAAGAAACGCCGACCTCATCTAGTTTAAAAAAAAATATGTTTGACGTGTAAAATTGCTTGTACAAACCAACTTACAGAAATGAAATCATTTATCATTTACATAATAGCTCGAGTGGTATTACAAAATGTATTTTGGCGGTGGTGACCACTCTATGACCAAACCATGACATCTTCTTTAAAACCGCAACGATGCCGCAAGTTACACCACACGTGCTTTCAATGGATAACCCTGTAACCAGATTATCATCTAATATTTATATACCACCCTATATACTGTTATATAGCTATATTAACCCCACATATTATTATTATATATCTTTATTTCAGACATACGTCCATACATTTTTAACAAATGAAACGTTAGTGAGGTTGTTAGTAGAACACATAAAAATACAAATAACAGGGTGTTAGTAATTTGTTAGTACAGAATCAAAATTAGTAGGTATAGCTTATATCGCTTACATACGCGTACATTTTTTTTTTTCGATATAGGGGCCCAAAATTGCATAATTCCGTAGAAAAAATGTAAAAATTTAAGAATAAGTATTTTTTACAATGTTATCTTAGATGGTAATAAAAAATCTTGACACCGGTCTGATAAAAAAAAATTCAGGAGTGACATAAAAAAAAACAAAACGAGAACGAGTCACTAATTGTAGAAATGGCAGCTGATTTTGTAAGAGTAAGTACGACTTTTATTTAAAATATCAATAATTTGGTCATCCATGAGCATATGGCGATATAAGTGGGGTAAATGATAGATGATAATCTGGCCGATCGACAGTTTCAGGGTTATCCATTAATTACGCCACACCCTGTATATAAACTCACAACTTTTTCCATGGACGAAGGCAGAACCTACAGACCGCCACATAGACTTACCTACAATCTATCTTTGCTTTGTCTGCGTCCAATCAAAAACGAAATAAATGATTCGAGATACAACTGCATTAAAAAAAAAGAACGTTAATAAACATTTAACGTATAATTTCGAAAATCGAACGTCAACCATATTGGACATCAAAAAAGCAATTTCATTGGACAATAACTACGTCATTCACTGTGTGGAACCTTCAAAAATCGTAAAACCGTATACTGACGCGGCAATCGGTAAAATTCATTGTCGGTTTTTATGCCGCCACTCTATTTTACAACCCTGCGTTCCATTCCATGTTTGAAATGTCGAATGGTTTAAATTTGTGGGTAGGTACGTATGCTCGCTTATTTTGTGTGTTGTACCGACAAATCAGTACTCTATATCTTTAGGTACCCAAAGGGTGTCAACGGGACTTTATTACTAAGCCTCCGCTAACCGTCCGTCTGTCACAGGGCTGTATCTTTTGAACCGTAATAGGTAGACACTTGAATTTCACTTCACCTCACAAAGTGTGTACTTCTTTAGCCGCTATAACAACACATACTTTTGACGACACGGTTGGCGCAGTGGTTAAGCGATTGACTGCTGCGTTACGTGTCGCGGGTTCGATCCCCGCACGGAACAAATATTTGTATGACCTGCAAGTAGTTGTTCCGGGTCTGGCCGTTGGTGTATGTGAGTTTAAATGTTTGTAAACGCACCCACGATACAGGAGAAATTCCCAGTGTGGGGCAAAGTTTTAAAAAAAAAATACTTAATAAAAATATAATAAAGTAAAAAATTAAAGTAGTGTTAAATATTGTACTGTTGTACGGAACCCTACGAGTGCGAATCGGACTCGCACTTGACCACTTTTGTACTAAATATTATATAATATCCTAACTAAAAACATTTCTTTTATCACTTATTCCTTTCCTATTCCTATTATCACTTACGGACATAAGATTAGACTGGGGCCCGAACTAAAAATTAATCACAACTCGATTAGACAATGGTCCTTACTCCAGAAGTATTTTTTCCCGTCCTAAAAAGATAATTAATTGGGAGAGGGTTCACTTGTAAGTATCGCACTACCTTCACACGGGCCTATAGAGGTAAGAGGAACAGGGTGTAAAGTTCACTCATACTTCCATAGAAAAGGGAGGGTCCTCCAACCAGACGGGTGTCGTGACTGGTGGGCAACTGCCCAACGATTGATGTCGGGACGTTGTATAATATGCTAGTCGCGCGGTAAACTCTGCTTGCGCGATGCAGGATTCGCGTGACGTCAGTATGACGCGCAGCTCACATGTGGCGATGTACATACCGCTACAGGCCCGTATCTTCGTTGACGGTTAAAGTAGGCCCCGTGTGAAGGGAGTGTGCTGAGTTCCATGTTTTCCAAAGTAAATAATAGCCATCATTATGCCGTAAGTGATTAAATCTGCTAGCAGGGATATAGTCTTGTAGGTCAAACACGCGTGCAGACTCATCTTGCGCGCACTTCTAGAATCTTCGATAACATAATATATAATGATGTGCCCACGCACGCGCGTAACTTTAGTGGTTAGTGGCAGCAGTCGCAGGCGCAGTAGCTAGTCGCAGTTGCGCAGTTAATATGCTAAGTGTATTGCCGGTTTTAGTTGTGTAGTGAGGGTGGTGTGTATTGGCCGTTGTAAGTTATTTTAAATGATTTTATTTTTTCTGTATGTAGGTTTGTACAAACACTTTTAGACGTCAATCAGTTAGTGCACTGTCTTGAAATGCGCGTACGTTTCTTGGAGATAAGTTAGTAATAATAAGCAATAAGTATATTTTATTTTCTCTTTACAAATGTACAGTGGAAGTGTTTAAGAATTTGTTTAAGGAAAGGTTTCTAGTTGTGTCTGAAATAGGCATTGCAAGCAACGCCTGTGGTAGAAGTACAAATCACCAGGACCCCACGACGTTATAAGTGTACAAGCCAAAAGTAGGGTTATGATTTTGACAATATGTATGTTCATCTTTTCCCTCATATCTTTTAAACTGCTTATCATAATTTGACAAATGAGGTATCGTTAGAAGCGTCTTAATTGTCCGCTGGTTGCTGTGTCATTACATTATAATAAATATGGCGGTCTCTAGAGGACACAAAGTCATGAACTAAAAAAAAAACGCCGTGACACAGTGTTGGGTATCAAACAACAGTGCTTAATAAGCGATTGTCATAAAAAAAAATGTTAGTTGTCATTACAAATTATAACCTCAAAATGATTTAAATAAGAAGTAGGTTCTAAAACTAAACCCCAACTACGACAAAAACAACAACTAAAAAGGTATAAATAAGACATCACAAAGAGACACATTCAAAATCCGGAGGCACACGTCAACAGATTACGTGTGACTCCGGATTTTTAATTATATATTATATTATCATCATCAGATCTGCCTAGCCTTTTCCAAACTATGTCGGGGTCGGCTTCCAGTCTTACCGGATGCAGCTGAATACCAGTATTCTACATGGAGCGACTGCCTATCTGACCTCCACAACCCAGTTACTGGGTAATACGATATCCCTTGGTAAGATTGGTTGTCAGACTTTCGGGCTTCTAACTACCCATAACGACTGTCAAAGATCCACGAATGACAGCCGGGATCAATGGCTTAACGTGCTTTCCATGACACGGATGTGTTGGTATGTAAAGATAGTCGCCCATCCACGGACTAACCGCGGCAAGCGTAGCTTAACCTAATCGATCGACCCGTGCTGCAATTATTACTAAGCCATAAGCTCTAATTATGTATATTAAAGATAAAAAATATTTTTCTCAACCGCCACTCCACGTCACCCCAACTACAGCATTAAGTATGCACAGAAGAGCAGGTCCAAAATTCGGCCGACCCGATGTTAATGCTTTATAGTTTCCTCTATACATGACGTCATTTCCTCCCCCCACCCCCGCCGCTATTATACACCGATCCAGAATGCACGTATCGAATAAAAATGGCAGTTTTATATATAGGTTAAGTTTCGAATTTGGAATTTATTGCAATTTGTTTAAGTGAAAAAAAATAGGATTTTGGCGCCAATGTTGCTGCTTTTTAAGACTTAATATTGAACTTTTCAGTTTCTGGTAATAGAGTAGGTAATGGGATGTTTCGTTTGAGGTCGTGCAAAATTGCACAGTTATATTTAAGTAAGGAAATCAGAAGACAAACTTCCCTTACAAAAACATTTAAATGCCAAAACTCAAACTCAAAGCATTTATTTCAAATAAACCAATTAAAGGCACTTTTGAATTGTCAAGGGGTCGGTCAGTCAGAAAGATGAAGCTAGTTGCCCATTCCAAAGCGTAGTAGGTACCTATGGAGACGAACGGGCAAGAAACTCCATGGACACTCTAGATCAAATTATTGTTATATATATATTTTTATATTATATTGTGAGAACGATGTGGAAAGACGCGCACGTTAAAAGCGTCCGTAATAAAAAATGTTTTAATATTTTTTATTCAGGAATTATAATAAGCCCTGGCATCTAAGAGTTAAGAACAAACAAATCTGCGAGCCTATCAATGTCATACACACACCAATTGAGACTCCAGGCACTGGCCTGCAACAACTGACAAATTCCCCATAGAAAGCCCCAGTAATTACCTCTAAATTTTGATATATCTAATCGTTACAACTTTAAATAATTTTGTTTCTAAAAAAAACTGTCTCAAAACATTACATGAATAAAAGAATACCATAAAAATATACAACCATGCTACTACTTTTAATACCTTAATTAACAACTCCACAATAAACAGATAACATAAAATTAATAATGTATGTATGTCTTGTTAAAACAATAAGTATTTGAGAACGAACGGACCACGGTCGGGATAAGCACTGATTTGCATGTACAGTTGAGGACAAAAGCTAAATCGCGGTCACTGTCGGACTGCATAGAAAAGAAAGAGAAGCGCGATGACACAAAACTGGTAATTTATTGCAAAATATGAAGCAAATCTCTATTTACAAAAATTCTATTGATTGGACTAAAAAATTAAAACACTATCACGTTAAATTATGTTGCTTGAAGCAAAATCTGAAAACAAAAAGCATGTAGTTATATTAGTATAATTTTTAATCGTTACGAGAAATTTTTAGAGGTATCTTCGTGACTTTTTTTATATCATACAAAATACGTTGTTATTCTTCGTGACTTCTTTCTATCGTAACAAATTAGTTGTATTCTGTTTTCAACACACTATCTATCTAGAAGAATATCATACATTTGTCTGTTTTTGTTTACTGCAGTGGATCATATACTTTTAGGCATTATAAAACTTGCGTTTAGGTCATGTAGTCCCCTTAAATAATATTTAAAAATCAAAGATCCTAGAACCAAAAATTCGAAGACATGTGACATCTACCAACTGGGCCCGTTTGGTGGATAACGGCCCTCTCCCTCTCACAGAGAGCAGGCCTGTTTCCCAGCAGTGGGAACATTATAGGCTGACGATGACAATGAAAATGAAAAAGATTAAAAAAAATATGAGTTAAGAAAGTTTCTTCGAAATCCAAAGATGGTTCCTTAAATTGAAAACACAAAGTTTAAAACAATCACTTTATATACATTGTGATGCACCCAAATTGTGTAACATATTTTGTAATCACAATCATATTAAGTTCATTTTAAAAATCAACACAATGCATCGCTTTCTATGAAACAATAGATAGGTACTTACTTATACCTACTTATTTTTATGCAATGTGGCAGGATAAGAAGTATTTAAAATAATTTTTCAATGAATTATTTCTTTCCAGTGTTTTCTTTCACCTTCAGACTATCTAAAAGATGACTGATGATTTATTATTTTCCTCACGGAAAAACCCAATAGAATTTTACCCGACCTTGGAATTGAACCCACGACCTTACGCTCATCAGTTGTTCTTGCAACCACCTAGACCAAATAGACATTCAACACAAACACAGAGGGGTATGTTCCCGTGTGTTTGTGTCGAGTAAAAGAAGTAACTTTTCAGGAGGAAGACAAAACTGCGTGCTGTAAAATTTTTGCACGCCGTCTTTTATTAATTAATATGCAAATTTAACCCGCTTTTATATCCAGAACTGTTCGATACTACTCGTATAAGATTGCGAGTGCGTTGCGAGATTTTCTTCCTAGAAATGCAATAAAATAAATTTGAGCAAAAATGCTTTCACAAGGCGACGATTTGGTCATCGCCATCTTTATTTTTTTTAAACATTTCTACACCCGTCTGTACCGGCCGTCACCCACAAAATAAAGACAGCGTCCCACACGCGCCTGCTGCTATCAATCATACATTATCACGTGATACAGTTACCGCGTGCATTATAATTATATGAGAACATTAGCATTCGAAGGCACATGGGAAGTTTATTTGTTAGGAGCCGTTTTGATTTCATTTTGACCAATAGGTTTATTGAATTTGACTGAGTTCAATAATTATCTAAACATATCAAAAAAATTTAAGTTGTTTTTCGTGTCTGCCTGTTACCGCGTTGTTTTTCTTATCTGCACTACGGGTTTGATGTAGTTTTCACTATCATTTAATTCCTTCAATTTATTACTTACTCACTTTATTTTCACTTTTTATTTTTAATTAGAAAGAAAGAAAGAGAAAAGAAAGAAAGAAAGAATAACGTTTATTTGGACACAGTTCGTGAAACACAGAATACAAATAACAAAATACAAAGTCAAAATAATGGTTTAATAACAATAGTGTGTGTCTCACGGCAATTCATTATATTCATTTTTGTTAATCGTTTTTCAGTATCACGATTTGTTATAATTTATTCACATTACAATCTAGAACGTTTCAAGTTCCTTCATGACACTCATATTGGATATCAGACGTCATCAGAAAACTTAAGACTAGAGATGCCGATGCATTCCAGCAGTTTTTATGACCAGCCTTTTACTGTTCAAGCAGTAAGATTATGGAATGCCTTGCCCGTGTCAATAAGACGTGCTCAATCTTTGTCCACTTTTATAATTCTGGTTAAAAAACCCTACCTTTTTCCTTAAACATCATCATTACATATGGTTTCCTTGCTCTTGTTTCATGTTTATTATTGTATATTTATATACATATTACATATGTGTCTAAGTATTTATTGTATACGTAATTGGTACACTACTAACTACCTTGCAGTATTGTCTCTCCTTCTCCCTTTAATCCATCCATAGGTTGTCTGTAAAAGATCGCTTTTAGCGATAAGACCGTCCATTGTGGCACCCTAATATATAAAATTTCTACATTTATATTTGTAATTTTTTGGTGTACATATTAAAGAGTATTCTATTCTATTCTAGTCTCTTCGCTAATAAGTAACTTAAATATAGCTTAAACTGCTAAGTAACTGTAACATTAAGAAATCTTCCAATAACGTCTTTCTTATTCAGTTTCTATGGGGAAGACACTTGATTCACGTGCTCTTTAGTCTACACGCAGTCTTCTTTAGTCTGCAGTTTAAGTTCACTCACACTACACTAAACTAACTCAAAAGGTTTTATTTTAACATTTTTAGTCGTCGCACTAATTCAGTGTTATCAAGGAGTTGGATCGCTTCGACATTCACGTGATGATGAAGTCTGTGATCATGAACTTCTGCATATTTTTTTATTACTATGCTTACGACATCCATCTTGAGGTCCCGGTGGAGGTCGCTGTTTCTAATGTACCAGGGCGCGTTGACTATATACCTGACACGTTTTTTTGGAATCGTTGTATGATTTGACCAATGCTTTGTCTGGTGCAGCCCCACAGCTAAAGACCATAGGTCCATACAGGCTTTCAAACTGGTTTATAAAAACAACAATTTGTTAAATATTGACAATGGCGACTGTCAACAAAGAAGCCAATACATTTTTTTGTATCTAATATCTAATTCGGCTCTTTCTTTTTTGACATGATTTTTCCATCGTAGTTTTGCATCCGAGATCATCATGCCGAGATTCTTAGCAGTATTCGCGTATGGTATTGGTTGATTATTCATGAACACCAGGAAGTATTGTGGCTTTTTATTGGTGAAGTCAATGTGGATAGACTTGTTTTCATTAAGTTTGATACGCCATGTTGCAGTCTACTCATAAATACGATTTTTTCTATGGCTTCTTCGTGACTATTTCCAATAGCCACGATAACTATATCGTCCGCAAAGGTTGCAATGGAATTATTTTCTAGCTCAGGAATATCGGAGGTGTATAGTAGGTACAGTACCAGACCAAGTATACTCCCTTATGGTACTCCAGCTTTTATCTGCCTAGGACCTGAATAAGCGTATCTTTGTCTTATCCTAAACAACCTGTTTGATGCATCGGACTTAATGATGTCTGAAATCTCTTGAGGCCGCATTGTTCTAAGTCTATAAATAAGGCCATCGTGCAAAACTTTATCGAAAGCCTGTGGAACATCGAGGAAAACCGTAAAGAACACCTTGTTCTCCTCTAGTGTTCTATCAATAATATTAGTAATTCTGTGTATTTGATTGAGTTTAGGGTGTTGTTCTCTAAATCCTAACTGCCGATTAGATTTACAGTTTCATTTAAGCTTCAGTAACTTTAGAAAAAGGTTCATATACATCAATATTAAACTTACATAATATATTATGTTTGTATAGAGTCTCTATGTTTCGTCAAGTCGTTAAAATCCTGCGAAGCTGGGGCGGTATAAATGTATTAAATTGTAAGCATCATTGAAGTAGCCATCATTGTTTTAAGATTTAAATGAACGGCTCACCAGCACACAGATAAGCCCTGTGAGGCTGTGCGGAGGTTTACGTAGTGTAACTTAAGGGGACTGCATGACCTAAACGCAAGTTTTATAATGCTTAAAAGTATATGATCCACTGCAGTAAACCAAATCAGAAAAATATATGATATTCTTCAGGATATATGACAGTTATATAGTGTGTTGAAAACATAATACATCTAATTTGGTACGCTAGAAAAAAGTCACGAAGATACCTCAACAAAAATCTTTTAACGATTAAAAACCATACTAAAATACATGCAATCATTCTGTTTTTTTTCAGATTGTTCTTCAAGCAACATAATAATAACCGTGATAGTGTTTTCATGTTTTTGTACAATCAATTGATTTTTGTAAATGAGAATTGCTTCATATTTTACAATAATAATAATACAATAATATTTGCGTATAATTAGCGCAGCCATTATAATATATATTGTCATCGCGCTTCTCTTTATTTTCTATGCAGTCCGATAGTGACCGCGCTTTAGCTGTTGTCAGCCCCTTAAACCAAATTGTAAAACAGGCTACTTAAGTATTTTCATATTGACGTTTTTTTTTACAGTGTTTGCAAGGGCTTTCTGTCTAACTGAACTTCGGATCCTGGGTACAATTCCCAGGTCAGGCAAAATGTTATTCTGTTTTTCGGAGAGAAACTCAGTACCCGTCAGGATTCTACATAAGTGCCTAGTAAGTGGCAATATACTTGCACGCTTACTCCTATGAGACTTGAACAAAACCTACCTACCTACTGTTTGTAGGCAGGTAGGCTCTGCCTAACCCATCGGGTAGTAGGCGTCATGTTATTCCATAATCACTCCAAAGATTATTTCTACTTCATTTTAGCTCAGCCAACCCTTCCTTCAAAAACAGACATCCAATTATCATCCAAAAAAGGCACAAAACAAACATCCATTTGCGTCATCCATCATCCATACGACGTCAGCTAGGCACACAGGAAGACACAGGATAACGTTATCACTGCTGATAAGGACATGGCTATAAGTCTTTGTGGTGCCGATAAAGTGCAGCTCAGATAGATAAGGTAGGAGATTGATTGAAAAGGATGGGCTTTGTGGGTTGTTGTTTAACCGATTTGACTTGAAAGGAGGGTTGTGTTTGACTAGAATGTAAGTAAGATAGATATTTTGTTTTCTTTACCGTACCTTGAACATACGACAGTCCACATTAGCGTAGACAAAAATTAAATACTTAATTAAGGTTGTGAAGGCTGAAGTGTGGTAGGAGACTTTTCGTTGTATGTTTAAGTCCAAAATAATAGGAAGCGAGCATATTGCCAGTAACTGGGCCCAAAGCCAGACTCCATGTTGTTACTTAGAATTTCCTCTTGGAATTCTCTGCACCTAATATTGGTATAAATGAACCCTAACTAGTTAACTAGCTAGGCAATCGCTAAGAAGAGGTATAGCTGAGTTAGTACTTGTTGTTGTAAGTACAGTCGACTCTCGTTAATTCAAACCTGCGATAATTCGAATCTCTCTATAATTCAAAGTTATCACGAGTTCCCTACAAAATCTCTTTATATTTCGAACTAAATCAATACATTTTTATGCACTTGGTAATTCGAACGAAAAATCATTGCTATATAACAAAACGACGCGTTAATTCGAACTCATCGGCGTCCAACACTCGACAATCCAAAGTTGCAGAGAGAAAGAGTTGGAAAGATCGGAAAAACATAAACCCTTAGTGATAGGAAAAGCAACGAAACCGCGATGTTTCATTGCATCATTAAATTTCGAACTATTTGATATTTCGAACACTCTATAATTCGTAATATTTTAAGAGTCCCTCGAGTTTCGAATTACCGAGAGTCGACTGTAATTATATTTGATTAAGTACTAGTTTATTTAGTTTAATTTTTTTTATTTATAATTAGGGGAACCAACAGCTAAACTACATAGATAGCAGTGGTGTACACAACACAGAGCCAATTACAGGTTCCCACCTATAAATACAGAAAATAGTAGTAGAAATCTTAAGATCTAAGTTGTACCAACAAGCACGATATATATGGAAATACAAATAAAATAAATACATACTAACACAGCACTAAGGCCCTTTAAAAAAGCCAGCATTCAGCCGATTAAGCGCAGAATATGATTTGGTGTCAAATGGGTCAAAAGAAAACTCCTTACACAAAACATTAAAGTCCCTACTCGCTCGCACTAAATATGAGTTTTGCCCATAATTGGAATGCAAAAAGGGAATAGATATAGGCGGATTTATAAGTATAAAAATTATGTATTACCTTATGTCAAAACTGTTTGTACTCCCCGTCACTTGTCCCTAAAGGTCTTATTACAAAACACGATCTAACTTTAGTCCCAACCTACACATTTGATTTAGTTTTTGTATTTGGAACTTTATGCCCGGCACTTTAGTAAAGTTCTTAATACAAAATTGACAACCTAAGACCGGACTAAGTTGACAGTTTTGTAAAAGGAACTGTATTTCGATTTCAGTTAGGTTCTTATTTCAAAAACAGGCTCGATGGTTTAAACCATGTCAAAAGAAAAACCTTGTTTTGTAATAAGACCGTAACGGTCTTATTACAAAACACGATCTAACTTTAGCCCGAGCCTAACCCTTCGACTCAGTTTTTATAAATGCAACTTTATGCCGACTTTATTAAAGTTCTTAATACAAAATTGACAATCTAAGATCGTACTAAGTTGTCAGTTTTGTAAAAGTAACTGTATTTCGATTTCTGTTACGTTCTTATTTCAAAAACAGGCTCGATGGTTTAAACCATGTCAAAAGAAAAACCTTGTTTTGTAATAAGACCGTTTAGGTTTATTAGAAAACCAGCGACAGTCATATGCTGAAATGAAGCTTAAGCCGTGAGGCACACACTATTGTTGTTAAAACATTGTTTTCATTTTTTGTTTTGTTATTTGTATTTTATGTTTCACGAACTGTGTCCAAATAAACGTTATTCTTTCTTTCTTTTTTTAACTTATCACATGCATTTTTAACGCAAATACCTTGTCAAATAATATACGTTGTAGAAATACTTATTAGTCGTGCAAAACAGTGCAACATAATATATCTTTTGAATAATTTTCCTCTCTTCAAAAGTAAGTGCCATCCCATCAGTGGGTCAGTAACTAAACTCAAAACTTATCTGTGTACAATATTAAAAACCTTTAATCTCCCGTTGCGTGGAGGGTAGACATAAATTCGTGCGCGTAAGCGACATCTGTCGGCGCTAAGTGGAAACTCGCATAACATCGCGCCGCCATCGCCATCGCGGTAAAAGCAGTAATTTACTTACGAGAATGTAGGTCTTGCAAGATGTGACATATGGAGGCCGGAGGCTTTTGTTTAGGCATTAAAGTTTTGTTTACGTTTTTATTATTTATTTCTGCTTGAGTCTAATTGTCAATGTTTGTTGGTAGGTGTATTGGCGTGTGCTACCTGACATAATTTGGCAAATAATTTAATATCTTTTGTGTTTCCTAATTTTAATGACTTACTGTTGTATAGAATCCAGTTCTTCTAACTGAACAGACAGCTGTGCTGCTGCGGAGTTTGTTGCGCCGCTTCTTCTTCCCAGCTAAAGCATTAGGTGAAGGGCGGGCGTTTCGGGGGTCTGCCTTATGTAATTTGGACGTTCAAACAGTGCTGATTGTCAGCCTAGTTTGAATAAATTACATTTGATTTTGTTTTATGAAAGGAATTTTGTGTAAGCGCTGCTACTGATCCTGGGTTAGAAAATGTTAGAAGCAGCCAGGAGTCTGTAAAGGACACAAGCTCTGTCGTGGTATTTGGCACGCCTACAAAATAAAGTGTGTCGTCCATATTTTTATAAGATGAAGGCCTATATTTCGGAGGTATATAGCCGTGCTGTTATGTCATTTACATAAATGGTTTATCATTTATCGACTGACCGGTTGGCGCAGTTGGTAGCGACCCTGCCTTCTGAGCCGCTGGTTCCGGGTTCGATCCCCGGACAAGTCAAACATTTGTGTGCATGAACATGTCTGTTTGACCTGTGTCTGGGTGTGTATATGTATATAAGTATGTATATCAGTCATCAGGTTACCGTAGTACAGGCTCTGCCTAGTTCGGGACCTGAAGACCTTGTGTGGATGTTGTCCCATATTATTATTATTATATTATTTCCTTTATTTCATTAACATACATATAAATTACATTTTTAAATATTTTTATAAATAAAAAGATACCAAAAACATTTAAAAATATAAAAAATAGTAGCCCACCGGTATCGGGAACAGGGTCCAAGCTACCGGCGGTCAGGGCTCCAGAGAGAGAAACTTCCTAACAATGCGGGCCGTGTCCAGAAGTACCGCTTTCTGAAACAATATATTATTATTATTATTATTTTGATTTTCAGATCCGTTCCGTCCTCCGGCAGAGCAGGTTCAAGTTGAGAGTTGGTGTGGGACATGGTACAAAATGGCAAGACACTTCACTTTTCATTTAACGTTGACCAAATATCTTCTAAACCAAAACCGGCAGGGAGAATCTTTTCGGACACAGGAGTCCAGAGCACTAAATATACCTACCTATATTTTCGCTAACAGGAAAGGGTCCCGCTGGTGGTAGCTACGCTTGCATTTAGTTAATTCTACAACTTTGAATCACTAATTCAGAACTAAACTTAGTTAAAAGTCACAAAATGAGCACCGACTAATGAGTTCGTCGACTAGTGTGTGGTCGTGAGGCGATTGGCGGTGGCAATATCTCGCGTCCAACCCTGGTCCAGGCCATGGCACGGAGCGAGAGAGCTTGGGAAACCGCCACCTCCTTCTGCGAAGCAGAAATGCTCGCGAAAGAGGAGGCGGAACGCGTGAAGGAGAATCAAAATTCGCGCCCTCACGCCCCTAGCCGCCGCAGGAGACGCCCTGGGCGTTGGGAATCACAAGCCGATTCCCAACCACCATAGGCACGGGCTTGGGGACGGTGAGCAATGGGCAGCTCACCATCCGATAAGGACCAGGCCGGGGTCGACGGCGCGTTGTGTTCCACGCGCGCCTCACAGAGATGTCAGCACCAATGACGGGGTCCGCTAGGGCCGATGCCTGCCAGGGTTGCGGGCAAGTCCGAAAGGGTTACCGTGGCCCCTAGCACGGGCAACTGAAGGAACACGGGTGGGTTCCAGTCAGTTTGTCTGACACGGCCTCCAGCTCCGCCCAGAGCGGGAGAAGTTAGTAATAAGACGATTTACCACCCTCAAAGAAAAGGGGATCTAGACGGGGCTAGACGAGTGTTTTATGGTAAAATAAGAAACCCAGAGGCATCCTACAGTACGCCGACATAGTACAGCAGTGCGACATCCAGCAACCCTCTACATCCGTGCCACATAAAGCAAATGACGCTGAACTCGTTACGTGCAATGAGCATACACTTTCTAGGCACATCTAGTCACAATTATGCATCTTGTGTTGTGATAGGACATCGCTGCACGTACTTGTATGTAATAGCGTGATGATAGCATTTTAGCTAGGTATGTATGAGTGTGAGTAAATAAATATTTAACAGTAGTTTGTAATTTCGCATTGTAATCAACTACCGTAAACCGGGGCTACTTTGATCAATATTGAACGTTGAAAGTCCATATCTTTTAAATTAGTGGGTATAAAAAAATACAAAAAAATTCTAATAATCGGTTTTTTTTATCACTCTCGATTCCTGTAATGATAAGTGAAAAAATATGGCTTGAAATTGAGAAAATAAATTAAAATTGGCTGATCAAAGTTAAACGTAGGATGGGGTTACTTTGATACCCACGATTTTATTGCGTGATTAATGATGATGATGATGATGATTAAAAAGTAACTCCAATAACAATGCCAATTTTATTCAATTTAAAAAACCAAAATCTGCCAACGGGAATAATAAATATTGACGTTTTTGTCGTATGGGGTAACTTTGATCTAGTAAAGCTATTAATAGAGATATATTTACCTTTTTTAAATAAAATCGTTGACGAAGTCTCCGCGTGTCCTCAGAAAAGGATATGACAGTTCTTCAGTGTTGGTAATATCGAAAAAAAAATACCAAATTGCGTTTCGTTTAACGCAATTCGCGATTTTATACGAAATGGAAGTTTTGATCAAAGTCATCCCGCAATTCAAAGTAACCCCGGTTAATGGTACTTATATATCAGCAGCAGTGGTGGCCCAGTGGTAACGGCCGCGACTTACGAGTTGCAAGTCGTAAGTTCGAACCCAGACAGGCGCTTTACTTTGTGTAAATTATTTCATCACCACTGCTCTCAAAGCGGTGAAGGAAAACATCGTGAGGAAAACGGCATGGCCTAGAACCAAATAATTCGAAGACATGTGACATCTACCAACCCGCACTGGGCCCGCGTGGTGGATTACGGCCCACTCCCTCTCACCGAGAGGAGGTCTGTGTCCCAGCAGTGGGAACATTATAGGCTGATTATGTTATACACTTACATATGGATTATGAGTCAGTTTTATTCATGTCTACTAATAACTAGAAATAAACATTTTTATTATTTATTAAATAATAAAAATGTCAACTTATGTATGTGTGTGTATGTACTAGATAAACTTACATATGTTTATTGACCGGCTATGACATAGCCGGTCAATAAACAATTCCGAATACTGTATGTAGCTGGGTGATAGCTACATTATTACGAGATACGAACCTAAATGTAACGTAAATTCGAACGATTACAACTATCTTAACATTTTAGTTAATTTTTTTATCGCGACATTCACAATAACTAGGTAAGTAGGTACTTACCTAGTTATTGTGAATGTTAGGAGGTCCTAAAGATATGAATAAAGTCTTCCTCATCAGCCTTTTTGTCCACTGCAAGACGTAGGCCTCTCCTAGTGATCGCCACTGAGCCCGATCTTCGGCTTTCCTCGTCCAGTCTCTGTCAGCCGCCTTTCGCAAGTCGTCACTCAACCTGGCCGGCGAGCCTCCCACACTACGTTTACCTAAACGCGGTCTCTACTAGCTCGTTTTCCCCAACGATTGTCGGTTCTGCGAGAGATGTGACCAGCCCATTGCCACTATAGCTTGCTTAGTCTTTGGGTTATGTCGGTTACCTTGGTTCTGATATAACTAAAATATCTTGGTTAGAATTAAGTCTTAAAACTTAGTAAATATTATGTGCAAAACGAGTATTTTAAATTTTATAACCTGTTCAATTTAAATTTACGTTAGGTAATACTGCGCGCGTTCGTGCTAGGTACAGTTGACAGATTTTCCAGCTATTAAGTACCTGTAACGACTACCTATCATATTCGTAAGACAGCCGCATCCGAAAGGCCGTCTCCAAATGACGGAATGGTCACACATCCCCGAACTGCAGCTTAATCTCACTGGTCGACCGATTCACACCGCTGGCTGCTATATGTATAAAGGGTGCTACACATGATTTGGTCCGCATAGTTCGGCACAGCTGGGCGGCAAAATCTCGGTGGAATGTATATATTGCCGCCCGGCTGTGCCAAATCATGCCGACCCGAACAAGTGTCGTAATCAGCACAATGCTGAGCGATAGCCGTTTTGCGCGGATGTGACGCATGTTTCCCCCAACCTTTTCTTATTTTTTTTGTGTTTAAGAAAGAAAGAAAGAAAGAAAATGCGTTTATTTGCGGTAAACATGACGCAAAAAATAACACAAACACAAAAAATATGAAAAGGTTGGGGGAAACATGCGTCACATCCACGCAAAACGGCTATCGCTCAGCATTATGCCGCGACCCTATGCAAGACAGAGCCCCAGCGCTGGTTTTCAGCGACAGCCGGCGCTGACGTAGTGACGTCGTCCGGTGAGGCAAACAATAGTTAGGACGCTGTACCAGTACAGCGTACTTACGAACGTTGCACTTAACGTTACGTTGCGTTGCGTTGCGTTGTTTGTGTTATTTTTTGCGTCATGTTTACCGCAAATAAACGCATTTTCTTTCTTCTCTTCTAATCATCTGCCTAGCCTTTCCCCAACTATATTAATTGGGGTCAGCTTCCAGTCTAACCGGATGCAGCTGAATACCAGTATTTTACATGGAGCGACTGCCTGTCTGACCTCCACAAACCAGTTACTGCATACGATACCCTTGATAAGCCTGGTTGTCAGACTTTCGGGCTTCAGACTACCCGTAACGACTGTCATAGATCTACGAATGACAGCCGGGACCAACGGCTTAACGTGCTGTCTGAGGCACCGAGGATTCTCGATCCTCGATATGTAATGGATGGTCACCCATCCACGGACTGATCCAAACAAGAGCGTAGCACGCCTAACTAGGGAATACGCTCTACTTATTGGCTCAGCGCTTTATGAAGACCTAGATTACATAAAAATATCTTCTTCCGAATCTATCAGGTAGGGGCAAACCTTTTAGAAGCTATTATGGTTGGTGTCAAATTATTTGTCAGTATTGGACGGTACATAGGCGATAGAGCACTACTGTAGAGTCAACACAAGTCTTGAGCACTCTACTTGTAGAGTTAAGTGATGGTGGAGGAGGCAGGTTAGTTTTTAGGGGTGTGAAAAGAAGTTGTAAGGATTAAACTGTATTTTTTTAAGGGAAATTAAGGTGAATAGTAGTTTTACATTTCGCAAGTTCAGTTATTAGTCCCATGTAGGTACTTAGGTATCTAATCTCGTTGCCATTTTAACGATGTATCTATATAATATAATATGAGACAACATCCACACAAGGTCTTCAGGTCCCGAACTAGGCAGAGCCTGTACTACAGTAACTTGATGACTGATAAACATACTTATATACATATACACACCCAGACACAGGTCAAACAGACATGTTCATGCACACAAATGTTTGACTTGTCCGGGAATCGAACCCGGGACCAGCGGCTCAGAAGGCAGGGTCGCTACCAACTGCGCCAACCGGTCAGTCAGTCATCTATACATCAAATTCGGGTAAATTTGCGAAGAACTTAATTAATTTTTCTTTCAATTATGAAAAATATTGCAACAAATTGGCCGACGGCCGTTTTAGGTTAAACTAAAAAATATGCCCCAGGGAATTCCATAGTAAACAAACCTTTAAAACTTTGCCCGTCAGCGACCAACGATTTGAATCAAGTCAATCTATAAAAAAAACCCTTTTACTTATACATATTTAATTAACCAAGTAATACAATATAAAAAAAAAACAAGACACAAACAATAACCTCAAAAACGGCTGAACAGTTCTTTTTTCTTATTTATTTAGCTAAGAACTTCTCTCGATCAAACCAAACAAAAAAAAAAAACAAAATCGGTTCAGTCGTTTGGGAGGCTACGATACCGCAGAAAGACACACAAATGCACACGTTAAATTTGCAACCCCCAACGAAAAAAGAGGGTTTTTTCGTTGGGGGTTAAAAATAACCATACAGAGCGGATCTCAAAAGAACATTTCCGATTCAAAATTCGCTTTAGTTAACAATAATTATCCCCCTTCTTCCATCGGTCATCTAGACCTACTGCAAGTTACCATCCTCACCTAGTTGCTATTCCACCAATTCGTACTAAGCGCTTCCAAATGTCTTTTGTTATGCGCACAGCAAAAGAGTGGAACTCTCTACCTGCGTCTGTATACCCTAATCTCTTCAAAGTGAGAGTGAACAGGCTTCTTCTGGGTAAGCTCACTCCATCGTAGACTCTGTCTGTCACCACTGACCTAGACTAGAGTCAAGAGCAAACCCATTTTAAATTAAAAAAAATATTCCTAATGGGGCTACAGTTATTCCAGACAGTCCACTCTGAAGCTTCCTAACCCTACACTCACGCACGACTACTCAATATAAATACACACGTAAATGTATTTAGACAGCCACATCGTCTCCGAAGGTGGTCCATCGAGTGCCTCCATGTTGACCCATCCACTTTTATACCTACCTACAGGGTTATCACACTCAAAGGTAGATGGGAGTTATGAGAGGCGAATGGATGACCGGTGGCTAATTCTGAGGGTACCCATTTTAGATATTGGAGATATTTTTTTTTTTTTTGTTTTTTTTTTTTTTGAAGTGCAGTTAAAATTACCTAATTAAATTGTATTCTTTGTTTTATGAATTCGCATACACCTTAAATTTGCCCGTCGCATGGATTAGGGCACTATACAGGGTGTGGCGTAAGTAGTGGTCTACCGTTCAGGATTCGATGAACCAGATAATTAACTATAACAATTAAAAAATTTTACCATTTTTAGTAGTAAGTTTTTTTTTACAAAAATCGCTCTTGAACTTAATGGTGTGTCAAAAATTAGGGTTAAAATTAGAGAAGAACCAACTTTTTCTTCAAAAGAGCTGAATTTAAATAAAAAATCATAATTTATCATGATAGCTCTAGAGCTATCATGATAAATTATGATTTTTTATATTTTTTTTATTTGAATACTAGTATTCAGCAGTAATTAACAGAAATCAAAATGAAAAAAATAATGGTTTTTGTTGAAACTACAAACAAATTTGTAATAAAAGGTAGAAATTTCGTAAATAAAAGACAAAAAGGAAATATGTTCGGAACCCTTGGGTAAAAATGGTTAAAATTTGTTATAGTTAATTATCTGGTTTATCTATTCCTGAACGGTGGACCACTACTTACGCCACACCCTGTACATTAGCCCGCGTGTTGGCTTTTTGCGACCAGAAAGTTCTGGCTTCTTAATGATGATTTAATTTAAGAAGTCAAGTGTCTCAAATTAAATAAACAAAAATATGAATTAAAATTAAAGGTTTTTAACTTGATTTATCTTAGTTTTTTTTTTAAACATTGCCCCACACTAGGAGGAATTTCTCCTGTATCGTGGGTGCGTTTACAAACATTTAAACTCACATACACAAACAGCCAGACCCGGAACAACTACTTGCAGGTCATACAAATATTTATATTTATTTAATATTTGTTTCGTGCGGGGATCGAACCCGCGACACGCAGCGCAGCAGTCAATCGCTTAACCACTGCGCCAACCGTGTCGTCAAAATCTATTTTCATATTTACCAATTTTTTTATACTAGTTAAACTAGATATTGAAAAACACCAATCGATCTAGTAAGCTACAACAATATTGATTATTTAAATCCCCACACAATTGCTCCGTATAGCCAAAAACTAAAGCAATCAAAAATGTTTACCAAGCAACACAAAATCTACAGAAATTACTGAAAAACGCTTGGCTGAAGACTGGAGAAATGTTCAAATATTTGCCCTTAAGTTGCAAATAACCGAAAGGCATTTAGGAGACGAACCAAGTGTCTCAACTTTCAAGCTATATGGATCCTTAGCTATAGGTACGTTCAACCTTTATGCTTGACAGTCGTTCAAGGGTTCTCATTTTATTTGAGTACGTGACAAAACGAGGGCAGGTCTTTGGCCAGGAGAAGTAATATCATAACTTTACAATTTTATTTCCAGAGGGGCTAAGCAGAGCTATTTAATACCACCTAGTAATCCCATGAAATGGGGGCGAGCCTTTTGCCATTAGGTTACGGGGCACATGTCCAGACTAACTTCTCTTTGCCCGACCTAGGGATCGATCTCGGGACTCCAGGAGTCGAAGCTTAGCAGCAACTACACAAATGAGGTAGATAAAAGTGCAGATTCTAATAATAATAATAATATATAGGTAATCAATCCACTATAGCCACCCAAACCCACAGCCCAATATGTTTTGTTCCTATATTTTGCAATAGTCCTGCACCAACCTGGGGTTGTCCTTGGGTACACTTGCATAGTGCATACAGGGATAATCGTCGGTTAGTGCCTCAACACTTAAAATTGTCTAAGGGGCCTCTGCAAGTTGGCTTCGGCCCCTCGTACGCCTTCCAAAGGTCCGGGACCCCAGGGTCCCGAGAAATGTCAAGCACAATAATAATATAATATAATTCATTTATTTGACCTCAGAGGTCCATGGGTTATTTACACAAAACACTTATAAACTATGTTAGTAAAAAACACAAAGAAAAGAATAGTAAAAACTTAACATTATTCTTGCCTCACCAGTATTCTCATAAAGTGTTGCAGAAAAGGTGAGTCAAGTTTATTTGTCAAGTCAAGTTTATTTATCCTCAGAATGCCATTTGAGCTCGACCGCGCCCTTTGCAAAAGTGAGGCTGTCTTAAGTCTCATCATGGCATAAAAGTCATGGGTGTGAGCCTGTGCGAACATGCCCGATGCACTACAGAAACGCGGCAAACGCGGCTAATGTGCACAAGCGAAACTTAATTTAGGTATGTTTTTTCCATCTTATTCGTTCTAATTAACCAAAAAAGGGACGGTCATAATACAGGCTGGCCTAGACATCGATGCGCAACTGGTCACCATGGATTCAGTAATGATTCCGAATACCCCTTTTTTTTTTTTTTTTTGTGGGTGGGAAATCATCAAATAACTTCTCCCGCTCTGGGCAGAGCAGGAGGGCGGGTCAGACTCTTACTGACTAAAACCCACCCGTGTTCCTTCAGTTGCCTGTGCCAGGGGCCACGGTAACCCTCTTGGACTTTTCCGCAACCCTAGCAGGCATCGGTCCTAGCAAACCCCGTCATTGGTGCTGACATCTCTTTGAGGCGCGCGTGGAACACAACGCGCCGCCGACCCGGGCCTGGTCCTTATCGAACGGCGAGCTGCCCATTGCTCGCCGTTCGCAAGCCCGCGCCTACAGTGGCCGGGAATCGGCCTGCGATTCCCGACGCCCAGGGCGTCTCCTGCGGCGGCTAAGGGCGTGAGGGCGCAAATTTTGCCTCTCCCTCACGCGTTCCGCCTCCTCCTTCGCGAACATTACTGCTTCGCAGAAGGAGGTGACGGCTTCCCAAGCTCTCTCGCTCCGTACCACGGCCTGGACCAAGGCCGGACGCGAGAGATCGCCTCCACGAGGACACGGCGGTGCTCCGCCCAAGCCGGGCAGACCTCCACCGTATACTCCACCGTGTCCTCCGGGCGATCCACACTATGGTGACACCCGGGCGTTTCCTCCCGCCTTATCCGGAACAGGAACCTCCCGAAACAACCGTGTCCGGTGAGGACCTGCGTCAGGCGGAAGGTGAGGACGCCGCCGCCGTGGCGCCTCTCTAGCCACTCCTCAAAGAGGGGACTTATCGCCGCAATTGTGGCGTGCCCAGCGCAGGGTTGCGACAATCGCACTCTCCATGCCGCCCTGAGATCCCGCCGGAGCTCTGTCCGCTGTACCGTGATTTCTCGCGGCAGCGGAGCTACGCCCCGGCGTTTCGCCTCCTCGCGCCACTCCTAAACGTGCGCGAGGACTTTTGCCTCCAGAACCCATGGCGGTAATCCGGCAAGGAGGCTCGCCGCCTCACCGGAGACCGTACGGTATCCCCGGACCAGCCGGGTGGCCATGACCCTTTGGGGCGCGTTCAACCAGCGGGCTGGCCGCCGCCTCAAGGAACGCGCCCACACCGGTGCCCCGTAAAGGGCCATGGACCGTACGATCCCCATGTAGAGCCTCCGGCAATTCCGAACACCCCTGCGTTGAAATTTTACGTCGGTTATTAAAACAAAAAAAGACCGCGTCGGTATTGCAGTTTTCTATGAAACACCAGATTTTTATTTGATAACCGACGCGACGTAACGTTTACATTCTACAATCAATGTGCTGAATTCATGTTTACAATCTGCGCACTTTTTTTTATGAAACAGCTTTTTTTTTTTGCCAGTTGGCGAAATATTTCTGCGCTAGGGGTCAAGAATTATGTGCTAAATTCATGGTTACAGTTTGCATGTCGATTTTCGTGACATCCTGTAAATTAGATCGGTCAATTTTAGGTGACCTAAAACTTCCAATAGTTAACAAATCCGAAATCATACACTACAGAAATAAAATTGTCCGGAAAAGAACCGGAGTTACCGACATAGCTTGCAGAGTAAGCAAGCTGAAGTGGCAGTGGGCTGGCCATGTTTGTCAAAGGACCGATGGCCAGTGGAGCAGACGAGTGCTGGAGTGGAGACCGCGTATCGGCAAGCGTAGCGTGGGACGCCCCCCAGCTAGATGGACCGACGACCTTAAGAAAGTGGCTGGACAGACTGGATGCGGAAGGCGGAGGACAGGGTGTTGTGGCGCAGCCTGGGAGAGGCCTATGTTGAATGGCCTGTGTTGATTGAGACTAAAACACGGGGAAGTAAAAAGTCATAAACTAATTTGACATCTCTAACTTAGTTCTTCTGTCATCTTCCTTTTCTCGAGCTGTCTGTCAATAAGAGATGTCAATTCTCTCATTTTAAGGAATCGATGCCAAAGCCTGAAGAATCAGAAGTAATTGGCCACTATATTGCTATGTAGATAATAATATCGTCAAAGTGGACTAATTCCAAAGACACGTCTTCTGAAACAAACTTTAATGAACTGAAAACTTATGCAGGTCCATTAATTACTTTAAAGTACGGACAGCCCTACCAGTTACAGAGTTACACTAATTTGACGTCAACGAAGAAAATGATGTGAAAACGTTTGTTAGAACATTCAGACTTGTTATCGCCTTGTTTAGACACTGCCCAATTTGTCCACTGTTGAACTTTCTGAAAAGAAGAAATTAACCTCAGTACCCAGCCACAATATGGCACGTATCATCGAGTTGAAGAAAAATTTCTGAAAAAAGTCAAAGTCAAAGCATTTATTTTGAAATAGGCACATAAAAGGCACTTTTGAACGTCAACATTTACATTAAAATAGAATTGATTCTAGTCGCCCCTTCCAAAAGGTAGTTTAAACAAAAGAAGAATGGGGAAGAAACTCCACCGTTACTCTTTTAAAATGTTTTACAATATTTTGTAACACCTTTATCTATAAAAATCAATGCCACTTTTCGTTGTAATTTTATAACTCAAGGACGGATGGACCGATTTTGCTAATTCTTTTTTTAGAATAATTATTCCTTGAAGAACGAGGATGGTTCATACGGAGAGAAAAAAAATGTTAGGTGGTACGAAGTTCGCGGGGTCAGCTAGTCTATTAGGTATATAATTATATATGTGAAGACGATGCACCTATAATAAAAATAGGTGAAAAGATTTAAAAATGTGCTCGTAGCAATGACAAATAAGTTAATTATGTGATAGATACATGGTGCTCCCATATTTACAAACATTGTTTTTTTTTTTCTAAAGTAAAGGGCTTTGTCGCAAATGCGATTATGCCGCCCAGGCCCTGCAGTCTCGACATAGTTAGCAATCGTTTTCGGTTGCTAAGTCCTAACAATCCAGATGTAAATGTTGATGTAAATGTTTGGTAGTCTCGACACTCAAAATCGGTTGTTACCTACCAGTACCTACCTAAAATACCGGTAACAACCGATAAATTTGAGTGTGGAGACTGCTAAATGTCGTTACATCTGGATTGTTAGGACTTAGCAACAGAAAACGATTGCTAACTATGTCGAGACTGCAGGGCCTGGTTGGTTTAACAAAATCATACTAATTACTATTTTTTTTTTATTTTTTTTTTTTGAGGATGGGAAATCATCAAATGACCCCTCCCGCTCTGGGTGGAGCGGAAGGGAGTGTCAGACTCTTACTGACTAAAACCCACCCGTGTTCCTTCCTTGGCCCTTTATGTTCCGGGGCAGCGGTACCCCTTTTGGATGATCCCGCTTTCCCGGCAGGCTTGGGCCCTAGTGGGCCCCCTCTTCGATGCTGACATCTCTTTGAGGCGCGCGTGGAACACGTACGCGCCTTCCAGCACGGGCCTGGTCCTGATCGGACGGTGAGCTACCCATTACTCACCGCCCGCAGGCCCGCGCCTACGGTGGCCGGGAGTCGTCACGCGGCTCCCGACGCCCGGAGCGTCCACCGCGGCGGCTTGGACGGGAGACTCTCTCCCTCTCCCGTCCCGCCACCTCCTTAGCTAGCATGACTGCTTCGCAGAAGGAGGCGACTGCCTCCCACTCCCCCTCGCCCCGGACCATGGCTTGAACCAGGGCCGGGCGTGAGAGGTCGCCGCCGCTGCCGATCGACTCTACGAGGACACGGCGGTGCTCCGCCCATGCAGGGCAGGCCCCCATCGTATGCTCCACCGTGTCCTCGGGGCGATCATCGCAGTGGTGACACCCGGGCGTTTCCTCCCGCCTGATGATGTGCAGGAACCTCCCGAAACATCCGTGTCCGGTGAGGACCTGCGTCAGGCGGTAGGTGAGGACGCCGTGACGCCTCTCTAGCCACTCCTCAAAGAGGGGTCTTACCGCCGCTATCGTGGCGTGCCCTGCGCTGGGTTGCGACAGTCGCTCCTTCCATGCCGCCATGAGATCGCGCCGGAGGTCCGTCCGCTCCGCCGCGATTTGCCGCGGAAGCGGGGTTTCCCCCCGGCGTAGTGCCTCCGCGCGCCACTCATACAGGCGCGCGAGGACTATTGCCTCCAGATCCCACGGCGGCAGTCCGGCAAGGAGGCTTGCCGCCTCGCCCGAGATCGTGCGGTAGCCCCGGATCAGCCTTACGGCTACCACCTTTTGGGGCGCGTTCAGATAGTGGGCGGCTCTCCGCCGCAGTGAACGCGCCCACACCGGGGCCCCATATGTAGCCATGGACCGCACGACCCCCGCGTAAAGCCTCCGGCAGGAGGCGTTTGGACCCCTCAGGTTGGGCAGGAGCCGCTTGAGGGCGGCCCCAGTCCGTTCCAGTTTGGGGGCCAAACGTCGGAAGTGCTCCACGAAGTTCCACCGTCTATCGAGCACGAGTCCTAAGTACTTCATCGTGGACTCGACGCCGATGTGAACCCCTCCTGCCGTTAGTTGGGATCCCGATGGTGGCCTGTTCCGGGGCCCATGGAAAGACATGGCCTCGGACTTGTGCAAAGCCACCTCGAGACCCAACTGCCGGATCCTCTCCACGACTATCGCAACCCCGCGTGTCATCGCGTCGGCCGCCGCCTGATGCGACCTCCCCTGCGCCAGGACCAGCGTGTCGTCAGCGTAGCACACCACGCTGACGCCATCAGGGAGGTCAGCCCGCAGCACCCAGTCGTAACCGATGTCCCACAGGAGCGGCCCTAGAACCGATCCCTGTGGGACACCGCACGACATCTCTCGCCGGTTCCACTCCCCATCGCGACCGGGGTAGATGACGGCTCTGTCCGTCAGATATGCCTCGACTATTCGACGGAGGTAGGTTGGCACCCGGTGATACCGGAGTGCCTCCCCAATGCAACTCCAGGGCAGGGTGTTAAATGCGTTGGCGATGTCGAGTGACACCGCCACGACAACCCCGCCCCGATACACCGCGTCCCCCGTCGTGAGGGCTCTAACGCGCATGATGGCGTCCACCGTCGAGCGCCCCTTGCGGAAGCCGAACTGACTATCCGCAAGATCCGGCCCCGTCCTCACCAGGTGCCCAACGAGGCGGCCTGCAATTACTCTCTCAAAGAGCTTGCCGACCTCGTCGAGCAGCACAATGGGCCGGTATGCGGACGGAGAGTCCGCAGGGCGCCCTGGCTTCCGAATGAGAACCAGCTTCCCCGTCTTCCAACGGAGTGGAAACTGGCCTCTCTCCATACATGCGCTTAAGAGCGCCTCCAGTCGAGGCCCAAGAGCCGTCGAGGCCAGGACCCAGGCTTTCCCTGGCAGGCCGTCGGGTCCTGGGGCGGTATTTTTGGCCTTCAGCCTACCTACCGCCACTCTCAGATCTACCCCGGTCACTTCAGGTGTGTCGTCGTCGTCCGCGTGGTCCGCTTCAGGCACCGCGAGCGGCGGAGCCATGGGCGGGGGAGTATGCTCCCCCCGTGAAGGGAACAGAGCGCTCACCACCTCCTCCACCAGCTGGGGGCGGAGACTCTGCGTCAGCGGGGGGGCCCAGGTGCGGAGTTTATTCCGCACCATTTTGTAAGGGCGCCCCCATGGATCTCCGTTCAGAGTCTCCACCAACTCCTCGCGGGCCGTATACTTGGCCCGCTGGACAGCCTCTTGGAGGGCGGTCTTCGCCGCTCTGTATCCCTCGTACAGCTCCGCCTCCGTCGCTTGCCATTGCTACGGTGCCTGGAGTACAGGTGTCGCACTGCGACGCACGCCTTGCGTAGCGTCTCCAGCTCCTGCGACCACCAGTACACCTGACGTCGGGCGCTTCCTGGACGGACTCGGGGCATTGCCACGTCGCAAATCTCGGACATGGCCTCCCGGAACCACTCCGCCTCATCGTCAATATCGGTAGGCCTGTCCGGTGATGACACCCAGGCCTGCACGATCGAGGCTTCCAGGAGGAGCTCCCGGTCCATCTGCTTCAGCGCCCACCGCGGACCACTCGGGGCCTGTTGGACCGGCGCGCTAGAGGTCTGGGCGGAGACGTCGAACCGGATATACCGGTGGTCGGAGTAGGTCTCCACCTCCTCCATGACGCGCCAGTCAATGACACGCTGTGACAGAGCGGGGCTGGCAAACGAGATGTCCACCACAGACTCACCCCGCATCCGCACACACGTGGGGACAGAACCCCGGTTTAGGACGACCAGGCCTGTCTCCAGAGCCCAGTCCTCCACCATCCTGCCCCGCACATCAGTGTAACGGGAACCCCAAGCCGGATTTTTGGCGTTGAAGTCCCCGAGCACTAGCACGGGGAAGCGATGGTACCCGGCGACGACGACACTTAACTCTGTTAAAGAGTTCTGGAACTCGGCGAGAGTTCGGCTCGGAGAGAAGTACACTCCCACTACTACTATCTCCCCGAACCGTGCTGCTACGCACCCCTGTCCCTTCGTGACACCTTCGAGGGATGGGGTGCCGGCGGCGGCCGACGAAATTATGGTCACTGAGCCGCTCAGGTCCTCAACCCAGTCATCCCTGGGTAGGACAAAATACGGCTCAGCGACCACGGCAATATTAATCGACCACTGCGCCATGCTCTGGAGCAACAGGTCCTGAGCGCAGGCGCAGTGGTTGATGTTCGCCTGGAGGAGTCTCAATGGAGCCGTTACTCCTCCATTTCAGTCTCCTCCCGGGTGGCGGCAGTGGCGGCGGCGGCAACAGTGGCAGTGGCACTGGCCACGGTGAAGGTGGTAATGGCAACGGCGGCGGAGGGCCTGCCTCTCCTCCTGGTTCCGGTGGGTGGAGCGCAGGACTTACTGCCCGCCCGGTGATCGGCCGGCTTGCCAACACCCGCACATGCTGCGCAGTGCGGCGCGGCTTCGCACGAGCCGGCCTTATGTCCGGGCTGACCGCAGCGGAAGCACAGAGTGCTGCGGTCCACCTCCGAGGTGCACTGGACGCCAACGTGGTGCCCCACATGGCATCGGAAGCACCTCAGAGGTCTGGGTTCCAGCAGTTTAACCTGCGCCGAAACCCAGCCCACCAGAAGCCTTCGGCCCTCCACAATCTTTTTGGCCGCCGTCACGGGGCAGCTCACCATTACGGTTCGCATACCCGCGGGGTCCGGACGTATGGTGCCCGCCTTCACCTGGTCGGCCAGACACCCGCCCGTCCTGACGACGGCGGCCACCACCTCTCCCTCCGTTACGGAGTCATCCAGGCCCAAGACTCGCATGTCTGCGCACTTGACGGGCCTGGAGACTCGAGCCTCGTCCGCATTGAGGGACGCCCTTAGCTTCTCAGCTAGGGCGTCAGCGGTGGGGCCACTCGTCGCACCGGGGATCTCCAGCATGCGGGCGCCAGTTGCGGTCACCCTGTGCCGGAGGCCCTCGGTGATCCCCAGCTCCTGGAGGTCCACCGTCTCCCTCGCCTTGGTGAGCACGTCACGGTACGTCACGCCCCTCTTAACCGCGTCCGGCTGTAGCGTGATCACTACAGCCGCTACTAATTACTATTTAACCTAGCCTTAGCATAGCTAGTTTGTAAAGTACTCTGACTGCATCAGAAAGTGGCACAGCCAGAACCCTATTACAGTAACCTATTTCTCTAATCCTATAATCTAAACTATTTCTAAATTCCTCGTTGCGGACACACTCGGTTAATATGTGATAAACATCATCAACAGAGTTAATACAAAACTCACACTTATTCGTTGTTGATTTTGCCATTAGGCATAAGACTAGATACTATTACTATACTATTTGCTATTAGGTAATACGTTTTAAATTTGTTTATTTTTATTTATTTATGATTATCATACACAATGACATGGATACTTAGCTTGAGAAGAATAATATTATTATTTTAATTATTGTGAATGTGAGGACTATGTGGGTAATTGTTTCAGTTTTAATCATGGCAGTAGTTTATGCAGCCTACCCAAATGTCCTTTCTTTGGTATTTTAATTATTGTGAATGTGAGGACTATGTGGGTAATTGTTTCAGTTTTAATCATGGCAGTAGTTTATGCAGCCTACCCAAATGTCCTTTCTTTGGTATTTTAATTATTGTGAATGTGAGGACTATGTGGGTAATTGTTTCAGTTTTAATCATGGCAGTAGTTTATGCAGCCTACCCAAATGTCCTTTCTTTGGTATTGTTCATCGAATCGTTGAGCTCCTTAAGTTCTAAGTTGAGCTGCACGATTACTGACACATGCTTGCACTGACTGGACGGGTCCAATTAATCTGTGTGGTTTTTCCTCAAAAGACCATTTCAAACACCAATCTACATGGTCTTCACATGATCTGACCAAGATTTACAAGAGACTGTGACCTCTGAATTTGTTACGGTCTTTCTTATCAAAGTAGTCAGATAGGAAACACCGAACTCATGTATGTAGTTTTAAAACACAAGTTGTTTTTGATGTTTAAAAGTGTTTTTTTTTAACCAATTTACAGAAATGAACATGATTTATCCATGTACTAATTCTGCGCATTTAGGTAAAGCTGTATTGGAGAAATTAAAATACATAAGATTCTGCTGTTCATCCTTGTGACAGTAACCTTGCAGGCCCACATCAGGAGATGCGCTGCCGTCATAAGAAAGGAGGCTGAAACTACATCAACGTTGATTCCGAGATAATTGAAGTTTTATCTAAAGTGATTCTTGTTAAAGAAGACGTCAAAAATATCTATAGGCATTATCCTTTTACTTGTATTATTTTTTCCTTTTTTTGGCTGTGTAAGGCTAAAATCCTTATGATATCTCTTAATACGAGTTCCAGTTTTGTGTGACCATAAGATAGTATTTTCTTTGTCGATTCCGAATATGTTAATAACATCATTTTTGACAAAATTGTCAGTCACGGCCTTCTTATGACGGCAGAGCGGTGGTCTATCCAGGCACGGGAACCACGCTACTAAGTCGTGTCGTGATTAGCATGTAATAGTAACGATAAGGTTTCACGAAGCGTTCGGTAAACGCCTGTCAAAACACGCATACGAGTAATATGATGCGTTGTGTACAGGGTGGGGGTGAAACTTAAGGAATAAAAAAAAACACACAAAAATATAAACATGGAAAATGGATTATATTATATTTACGTCGGAAAGTGACGCATTCAAAAAAATCAGCAATGAACAATATTTATTTATTTTTAAATTTCTACTTCAAACTCAAATTTTTACACTCAACGTGTACGTCTTATTTACACCATTCTCACATTTATAATTGAAATAAATGCTTTGTGTTTGAGTTTATAAATTTATTGGGAAAATCAGAGATATTTGTGCAAAAGTTCGGTACTAAAATTGGCCAACCTATAGTGATGACAGTACTTACAACTCGCAAACTTTTTCTTCTTCTATATTTATCAGCACAAACAAGAATTATATAGCCGTGGTACAAATTAAATATGGCCAGTCAACAAGGTGGTACGGGGGGGGCGCCGCGCCGGGCTGACAGCCCACAGTTTTAATATCGCGACTTGTGAAAGCATTTACGTACATGAGAACGGACAATTTTATAACTTTCATCTTTTATAATTTTCCTGGTAACAACTAACACGGGTTTTCAATTATCATTGAAATTAATTTGTGATTGCTTTTATCCGGTCCACCGAAATAAAGCTTTCAGACAGAAAAAATCCCTTTGAAAAATAAAATATAATGTTGATACAAAATATATAATTGAATATAAAAAAATGTATAAATATAAATTGGGTTCTTTTGTTTAGTATTAGTTTAATAAAGCGAGAATAAAACCAAATCTGTAAGTTCGATCCCGAAATCAGGACATGTGTTGCTGGGTTTTTCCATCAGGAATGTCTCAGAAGCAGCCCAAAGTCTGAAGTTAAAGCACCCTGAGCGAACAATCTTGAGTATTTGCTCTTTTTCTGTCCCGCTGCACTGACACGCTCTATTCCGCTTCCTCCACACGCTCCTTTATCATAGAATTCACTCATTTTTTTTAAATAATTTTAATAAGAAATTAAAAGCGACATTTTTAAATAACATAACACGTAAATTATTTAGATTTTTTATTATCTATCCATTAGTTTAATCCCCAAATTAATAGAACGTCATCTTTAACAAATTATGCATGCAATCAGTAATTTTAGTGATTTTTTTACGAAGAGATTTTTATGTTTTTCTAACACATACAAACATAATTATAACAACGTGCAATGTGATGGTAAGATATCGAACATTAATAATGTGCTTTTAGATGTAGTTAATTTCTCTTAGTTAATAAATTAATAGCCTCTGAATAACGCACGACCGCAAGGTTTTGCCTGGAGGCCATTTTATACATGTAGTACAGCTAATTAAACAACTTCTAATATGTATTTCTTCCCTTTGCGGAATACAGTGAATTATCTTAAAATATGTTATAAAAAAATACGCTACATTTAAAGAGCACCCTGTGTTAAAAGAATGTGCCGGTTACACCACGTATCCTGTGGGCTGAGCGAGACGCCACCGCTCGCATAGTGTGGAGTAGACTTTTTAATAAAAATAATAGTTATTGTCAGCGGTTTCACTCGCATGATCGCATCCTAGGGGACTAACGTGGGTACTTTATGTATACCTGGATGAAAGATATTTTGCCGTCCCATTGGACTTTGAGTGTGAGGGAAGTGAGAGTACATCTGTGTTTGCGCGCACAATTGTGCACTATAATAGATATCTCCTGCGTACATGATTAAGCTTCATTGGTTTGGACGCTGTGACCGAAATTTTGTAGGGAGGTTATTTTTTTGTGAATATTAGAAATGGTCTTATACAGTGTGCTAAATCCACATTAATGCGTGAGTGAGTAACCAAATTGACATAGAAATGATACTATTAGTAGGAACATCTAATTGTCTAGTCATATAGGTTTAGAGTGAACTTTTATAAGTTTGTCACTCGAAAAGTGCTGATTATCGGCCCATTTTTAAGTAGCAACTGTTATCACCAAACCTTTAAAAAAAAAAGCTCAACTGCTCATTTAGTTAGCTACAGTTAAACACTTAAATAAAAATAAAACAATCAAAAACGCCTCCTGTTCCTTTATATATTTCCCTCTAGCTGCGCCCCGCTGTTTCATCTGCTTAAGTCTCGATCCCGTAGAAAAATCGGGATATGTCCTAATCCAGGTCATGGTCTACAGATTTGGCAAATTTCATCCAAATTCGTTCAGCAGTTTTAGATTGAAAGTGTAACAAACAAACATACAAAAAATCTAATCTTTTCTCTTTATAATATTAGCTTAGACAAATAAGTTTGCCTTGCAAAGTCTCATTCGTTACTCAGATTCATTAATATCATTGCCAACGTACCTGTCCTAAAATAACGACTTACAACTAAATAAATGAAAACCAACTGAAATAATTTATCTTTTTATAAAATCCACCTCCACACTAATCGAACTAAACCATCGCGTGTACGTACTTATGGCTTCGCGAGTACCTACGTAGGTACCTAAAGAGTCGAAACAACCAGTAACGGCCGGTATCTTAGGTCTCAGAACCTTGCTCGGTAACCTAACGAGACGGATTACCGGAACCACTCGTTAGCGATGTGTCTTTAGATACTAAAAAAACTCTTAATCTTGGTTAGAAAATGGTGGATAATCAGGAAAGAAAATAGCTTGTCAAATCATAACCCTCTTTTGGCATTGCCGTAGTCGGGTTAAATGGAAAGTTGGGTTGGTGGTGGAGTTTGAATGTGAATATACGACGGAAGACCAACGAAACGATTGATGGACTGTGTGAAAGATGATATGGTTAGAAAGGGGGTGACTATTGAGGTGATGACTGATAGACAAGTATGGAAGACTAATACATTTATTTGATTTACATGCCCTTTTTTTTTGGGGTGGGAAATCATCAAACAACTTCTCCCGCTCTAGGCGGAGCGGGAGGGCGTGTCAGACTCTTACTGACTAAAACCCATCCGTGTTCCTTCAGTTGCCTGTGCCACGGTAACCCTCTCGGAGTTTCCCGCAACCCTGGCATGCATCGGGTCTAGCGGACCCCGTCATGGTTGCTGACATGTCTTGGAGGCGCGTGTGGAACACAACGCGCTGTCGACCCGGGCCTGGTCCTTATCGGACAGCGAGCTACCCATTGCTCACCGTCCGCAAACCCGCGCCTACGGTGGCTGATTTCAATAACTTAAAAGAAAGTATATATAATAGGTAGAAACATAAAACAAAAGTAATAAAATACTATTAAACTCACAAAAATTGGCGAATTTATTAGCGTACAGATCGCAGTCCGGGTTGGCTTCTAGGTGCTTATTTAGTGCTGTCAACACGCGCGGGACGGGAGACCCAGCTCGGGCTGCAGCCCGACACGAAGGAACGCCTAGCAGTCGATGTTTTTTGCCACGGAGATAATTATTCGGTGTGTAGAGTCGAATCAGCTCATTATGGATGTCAGGAGCAGCCGTCATACCCTTCCAAACTTTGAGCATAAAGATATTGGATGGTGGCCACCATGACCTGGATGCCTACCTGGCCACATGCCCTTCTGGTCTCCAGCATATGATATCCCGGTCATCCTAAGAGGAACTTGGTAGGATAGAGGTAGGGATAGTAACTGAGAGTTCTTCTGTGTTCTTTGAAAAGGTTTCGTAGCCTTTTGCATGAGACACTTGAGCTCTTAGATTAATAATTGTTTGTTGTACTTAGTTGTTTTAAAAATACTGTTTTGTTTTATTTTTTTCTCATTTTATTGTTTTTATAATTAGCGTAACTGTCATGCATGAACAGTTCACCTCCTAGTGGCTAAGGTTCTATTTATTAATGGTAATCTGTGAAGAGCGCTGTGGGTTACATTATTACTTATGTAATTTATGTTTTTTCTGTTTATAATATTGCATAATGTAGCTGTTTGTTGTTCCTATTTAATAAAATAAAATAAAATGCTTTTTGCATTTTTTCTCGAAGAAGTAGGTACCTACATGCTTTGCTTCGTGCGGATTCCATACAGAAGTACTAACTTCTAGCTTAGTTCGGGCAAGTGTGCTGTATAAGAGCGACGAGCAAGTAAATTGAAATATGGGCAGCAGAATAGAAAAAGTTTGTAAAATCCAAAAGTGCACTCCTCATAGCGCGCATTTATTGTAATAAAATAATAAATCGTTTAATTGATTAGTAACATAAAAAAAACATGTATCAAAATCATAATTCATCTTTTTCTTTTTTATTTTATTCGCACATAAATGCCACCATAATTATAATAAGATTATTAATTTCATAGATTAGACACAATTATATCTTTTTAAATAACTAGCTGACCCCGTAAACTTCGTACCGCCTAACATTTTTTTTTTTTAATTTTTCTCTCCATATGAACCATCCTCGTACTTCAAGGAATATTCTAAAAAAAGAATGAGCTAAATCGGTCCATCCGTTCTTGATTTATAAATTACAACGAAAAGTGGCATTGATTTTTATAGATATAGATTAAGTAATCAAAACACAATCAACACATCAACAAACAAGAACGCTACCCAATGCAAAACTTTACTGTAGAATACATAATTTAAGTTGTGGCTTTGCTTTCATAATTTCACTCCGCACTTTGTCACAGCACCAATCTATCTCATCCGCTCGACGTCCGTATGTCACTGCAGGGATCCAGCAGAATATCAGCGTCAGGTACATTTGCCTGACACATGCTGAGCTGGACTCCCATTTGCAACCTTGAGACGCACACCGCACTGTGTATATTCGCTATTTTGATATGTCATAAAGTCAATTAATTTCTATAATAATGTTTGTTTTATTTTTTATTTTTTGTATGTTGGCAACACGCTTTTATTTTCATGTCATTTATTATAATTGAATAGTGCTTTTGTGTGCACTGAAAAAATGGTTTATCTAGCTATCTATCTATTACTTTTTCTAAGTCGTCGTCTCGATAGTCAAATGGGCATAGGTATCCAACTCAATTGCTATAGATTGAAAGTTAAAATTAAGTTTTGCTAAATATTCAAGTTAATTATTGAGGTAAACGTGTTTAAATACCTGTCGGTCACTGTAAACTTAACACTTCATCGGCATAAATAATGTTTTGACTCATAAAACAAATTATATGAACGCAAAAATAAAAGCCACGCTTCGTGCCTCGGACCAATTACTGATAAAATATATTTTAAAACAAACATGTGAATGTTGATTATTATTTCAATTAGCAACCTTATTTCTAAATGCATTAAGTCGAAGTTTTAGTGGGATCGAATGCGTATTAATATTTTTTAGTTTTACTACATCAAAAAACACGTATGAAACAATTTCGCACAATTAAACTTGAGAATAAAAACTTGTAACACAAACAAAGTTATTTTACCGTCTAAAAACTCAACATTATAAAAAAACATTCAAAATTCAACCTTAAGCAATGGGAATACGAGCTAACATGAAATCAGGATAATTATATAGGATGTATTTCAGTGTGGCAAATGTGTGGTGCAGAAAAGCGTAAGAAATTTGTCCTCCGAACGTTTTTGCTTTATCTGTGTTTTACTCTTTTTATTTTGCACTGGCAACTGTTAACGCAAAAAGATTTTGACATTGTTTCGGAACGCTCGCACGATTTGGGCGCCAATTAATTTTTCGATAAACACAGAGTAGTTTTTGACAGAGGGTTTTATGCTAAATTTGGTAAATACAAAATAACAGCTTCACTTCACCTAAGTTTCCATGGTGAGATTTTGAATTGACAGAATTGACCGACTGGTTTCGATAATAGAAAGAACTTGTGTGAACTATCGTAGTTATTATGTCCCCTCCGGCCCTCCCCCAGCGACGTCCGTACCCCACTGGGGGTGCCCTTAGCGTGAAGCTCTGGCTGGATGCCCTAATTTATTAAGGCACCCACAGGCAAGCCCGGTTAAGCAGCCGGCAATCTTCTAGTTTGACCTGCGAGATTCCAATTATAAAAAAAAAACTTGAGAGGTGTCAAGGGACACCCGGATGGAACGAAGTTCCTTTCGATTAATTAGTGAAGGAATTGTAATAATTTTTTTCTTTGTTTTTTTTTGTGTATATATAAATATATATATATATATAAATATATATATATATATATAGCTTACTATAGCAAAAAGTGTCGTGACAACTTTTCGTAAGAATTTTTTCCGTCTAGCCCCCTTTCACAAAGCGCGATAAGGAACTTCGTTCCAAAACTTCGTTCCAATAAAATAAAAATGAACTTTCATCAAAAGTCTTACCGAACTGCGACTGAGCGAAGTTGTTTTGACAGCTAAAAAAACGCATGTTTCGAAAGGATGACATTTCTATATTTAAATATTTTTTTTCCGCTTTCTCTACATACATATCTTAAAGACCCGCTTGCAACACAAATCACTTATTTCGTTTACCTATTCTTATTTGGCCTCGCCATTTCCCTGTACGCGTGGTCGGCTTTCTGGGGAAACCCGATTGGTCATGCGACGCCAGTGCCATCTCCCTCATGTCCTTTTGGACCTTCGTCATCCATGTGGTTTGAGGTCTTTCTCTGAACGTTGTTTTAAATGCGTTTAGCGCTAAACGCGTTAAGTGATTTGTAGTGTTAGCGGTCCTACTCCTAAGTCTACTAATAAAAGTTTTAACAAAACACAGTACAATCACTAGCACAAATTCTCATGTGTTAGCTGTTGCGGTTCGTTTACCATTTAACATGCTAGCATGATAGCTAGTTGACGACTAATGATGACAAGTCAATTCGCAGCTTTAATAAACTAGAGATTAAAAAAAAGAAACCTCGCCGAATGCATAATCTCTTCCTTTTTTGAAGTGGGTGAAAAATACGTTACATTTGGTACCGCAAAAAGTCTCTGTCACTTACATTATTCTGTGAAAATTTCTGTGAGGCCATTTTAAAAATGTACCGCCATCTCATAGTCGCTTCGTTTAGAAACAACGATCCAATCACCAAGTGATAAATTATTAAAAATATCTTATTAATCACCAGATATCAATCGTTTAACTTTAATTGGTAATTATTTAGTTAACTTGCTACACAAAAGATTTTTATCATGTACCAAATTTATTCTTATATTAAGTTTTTGTGAGATCCTATTAATGTATGTTTGGATGTTTTTTACTTTCACGCAAAAACGGCTGAACGGATTTCGATGAAATTTGGCCTACAGATACTTTATAACCTGTATTAACACATAGGATACTTTTTATCTCGGTAATCCGTTCCCGTGGGATATTTTCCGCCATCAACGCGGGCTTCGAGCAAAAGCTAATTATAAATAAGGTTACTGATTCATCAGTCTTTGGTTGAATGTATTCGCAGGCATTCGCCTAATTACTACAAGGGCACCTACCTTTTAGTGCAGTTTTCTTGGAATTTTGTTAATTAATTGCTTGCGTTTCACGCGTTGTATTTTTGCATGGGAAAAGTATGTGAAAGGCTACTGGCGGGCAGTCGATCTCAGAATGCGTTTAAAATGAATAATACCATCTTTCTATTGTCCCACTGTTGGGCCAAGGCAGGAGAGAAGGCACGAGCATTGATCACCATGCTTGCTCAAGACGGGTTGGTGATTTCAGACTTACAATAGGTGCATTTATTTTATTTTATTTTAATGATAATATAGAGGTACGAGGAGCAGGGTGTAAAGTTCACTCATACCTTCATAGAAAAGCGAGGATCCTCCGACCAGACGGGTGTCGTGTCTGGTGGGCAACTGCCCGACGATTGATGTCGGGGTGTTGTATATATGGTAGTTGCGCAGTAAACTCTGCTTGCGCGATGCAGGATTTTTCGTGACGTCAGTGTGATGTGTAGTACACATGAGGCGATGTAGATACCGCTACAATACGTACGTTAGATGGCGAGAGACGTTCTTTTACATAACAATGCACCACCTTATGTACATAGGTACCGAATACTACTAATATTATTATATTTATATACTGTTATGATTTACTCTTATACAATGTATTTAGTTCTATTTGCTATCCAGTATATTGTTTTTTAATTTTGTCTTATGGTACTCCCTTGCTAATTTTTACGTTTCCTCAAACACTTTAGGTACCAAATACTTCGATGTTCAGTTACCATAATAATATGTTATCTTTGGTTGAACCAGTATGTTCTGTCTAACCCTACGTGTGCTGTACCTACTTATTTTTAACATTAACTTTATAATGTTCCAATAATGTTCCAAACATACAAATTTTTTATCTATGGGTTTTTTTTACAGATGGGAAATAGCCATCACATGCCGATTTCGGCTATGGTGACTGTTTTCGTTTCTGACAACTATGCATGGTGGCAGGGACAACGCACTACCTGCTACCCTGGATTCAGTATACGATTCGGAAATTCCCCCTGCGCTGAAATTTTCATTTAAATGTTGATTTATTTTTATTTTATTTTGCTAAGTATTGATAAATGATTTTATTTCTGTAAGTAGGTTTGTACAAACACTTTTACACGTCAATCATATTTTAAAAACTAGATGAGGTCGGCGTTTCCTATCTGACTACTCTGAGAAGAAAGGCCGAAACAAACTCAGAGGTCACAGTCTCTTTTAAAGTCCAGACATAATCTTGGTCAGCTCATGTGAAGACCATGATAAATGATAAATGATTTTATTTCTGTAAGTAGGTTTTTACAAACACTTTTACACGTCAATCATATTTTTTTTTTAAACTAGATGAGGTCGGCGTTTCCTATCTGACTACTCTGAGAAGAAAGGCCGAAACAAACTCAGAGGTCACAGTCTCTTTTAAAGTCCAGACAGAATCTTGGTCAGATCATGTGAAGGCTATGTAGATCGGTGTCTGAAATGGTCTTTTGAGGAAAGAACCCCACAGATTGAGTGGACCTGTCCAGTCAGTGCACGCAATTGTCAGCAATCGTGCAGCTCAACTCAGAACTTAAGGAGCTCAACGATTCGACGAACAATACCAAAGAAAGGACATTTGAGTAGGCCGCACAAGTTACTCAAACTGCCAGATCATGATTACACTAAGAGTAAAAATACAAAAAAAAAAAAAAGCAATGACCAACATAGTTCTCACATTCACAATAGTTAAAATAATAGCATAATACTTTACAAAGTAAATACTCTTGTCATAGTATATGTATATAAAATTCATTAATGTCAATGTGTATATAAAATCCGGACATAATCATTGAGGACCATGCAGATTGGTGTCTGAAATGGACTTTTGAGAAAAGAACCACACAGATTGAGTGGACCTGTCCAGACAGTGCACGCATTTGTCAGTAACCGTGCAGCTCGACTCAGAACTTAAGGAGCTCAACGATTCGACGAACAATACCAAAGAAAGGACATTTGGGTAGGCCACATAAACTACTCAAACTGCCAGAACATGATTAAAACTGGAATAATAACCCACATAGTCCTCACATTCACAACAATTAAAATAATATAATACTTTATACAGTAAATATTCATGTCATTGTATATGTAAAAAATTATAGATACATAAAGCAAAGATTAAAAGTACAATAGTTAGCAAAAAAAACAATAAAATAAATCAACATTCCCTGTGTAAATTTATTGGAACAGCTCACTCCCAAGCCTTTTTGTCCTCAATAAAGTATTTGACAGTATAATAGGCTTTCTGGCATAGTTTCCTTTTTATAAAAGATTTGAATTTATTAAGGCTTAGTTCTTGAATGTGGCTAGGCAGTTTATTATAAAAATGTATACATTGACATCTAAACGAGCCACCTATTTTCTTGAGCCTGGTTGTAGGAACAACAAATTTGTGTTTGTTCCTAGTATTTATACTATGGATATCACTGTATTTTTTAAACAGATTAATATTTTTATGTGCATACAAAAGATTTTCATAAATATACTGAGAAGGCACAGTCATTATATTAATCTCTTTAAATTTTTCTCTGAGGGAGTGTCTGGGACTTAATTTATAAATTGAACGAATTGCCCTTTTTTGTAAAACAAAAATCGTCTGAATATCGGCGGCATTTCCCCACAGCAGAATACCGTACGACATTACACTATGAAAATAACTAAAGTATACTAAACGGGCTGTCTCTAAATCTGTTAAACCACGAATTTTTCTAACAGCGTATGCTGCAGAGCTAAGCTTTTTTGACATTTTATCTATATGGGGGCCCCATTGCAGCTTGGCGTCTAAAGTTATGCCTAAGAATACTGTGGTATTTTCGGGTTTCAACTCTTCCCCCTTTATGAGAACACTTGTTTCTACCTGTCTAACATGTGGTAACGTAAACTTAATACATTTAGTTTTTTTCTCGTTAAGAAGAAGGTTATTAACGTTAAACCAGTTAACTACTTTTGCGAGGGCGCTATTTACATTGTCAGTAACCAGCTGCTGACGTTTGAGTTTAAATAAAAGTGAAGTGTCGTCTGCAAACAGCACTATATCATGTTTATCCTTTATGAGGTAAGGCAAGTCATTTATATAAATAAGAAATAAAAATGGACCTAGAATTGAGCCTTGAGGGACCCCCATTCTTACTACCGATCCGGGAGATCTTTTCCCGTTAACATCAACTCTCTGAATCCTATCACTTAAATAAGAAGTAAGAAGATCCAGAGAGGCGTTCCGGATTCCGTAGTGGTGCAGTTTCCTGATTAATGTTTCATGAAGAACACAATCGAATGCCTTGGGCAAATCGCAAAAGATGCCCAACGCATCGCATTTGTCCTCCCATGCATTATATACATGCCCTAGAAGTTCAACTCCGGCATCGGTAGTTGAACGACCCCTTGTAAAACCGAACTGTTTGTTATGCAGTAATTTATGTACGTTGAAAAATCTTTGCATTTGATTTAGAATAAGCTTTTCAAAAATTTTACTAAAGGTAGGTAGCACTGATATAGGTCTATAATTAGTAGGGTCTGATGTACTACCCGATTTAAACAACGGTATTATTTTACTGCTTTTCATAAGATCAGGAAACTCGCCACGGTCAATACAATTATTAAAAATAACAGCTAAAGTTGGTGCTACAATGTTTATAATCGACTTAACAACGTCCACAGAATTACCCCATAGATCTGCGGTCTTTTTAACATTTAACGTGTGAAAGGTTTTAATTATATCTTTACACGTGACATATTGGAAATAAAATTCAGAATCACAAACTGGAACGTTTTCTTTAAGTAAAGACTCTGAAGCAGTGGGTGAAGAGTTAAGAGATTTAGTAGTCGATACGGGAATCTCTGCAAAGAAATTTTCAAAGGCCGCGGCGACTTGAGAATCTGATTTAATTATATTGTCATCAATAGCTAGGCTGTAGTCACTACATCGGTTGCATGACCTTCCCGTTTCGCTATTAATGATACTCCATGTCATTTTAATTACATTACCACTATTTTTAATTTTTGAACTTAAATAACGTGACTTGGCTATACTACAAACTTTTTTAAATAATTTTGAATAATTCTTGACATATAAATTAAATTCAGCAGTGTTTATACATGCCCGTTCATCATACAATTCATAAAGTCTTTTCCTACTTGTATGTATACCAATGGTGGCCCAGTCACTGAAGGAAGCATTACTATTAACTGAGAACGTCTTTGGAATGAATGTGGTATTGAATTGTGTGCAATATATTTTAAAAAAATCATTATATTGTTGATTAGGGTCATCATTAGTCAACAGAAGTGGTAATTTATTTAAAAGTTTAGATTTAAATGTTTCCAAGCGATTAGTAGTTTTAGGGTTAGCAGTGATATCTTTTTTAGTAACTCTTTTGTTTAAATTAGAAATAGTAATCAATTGTCCGCAATGATCTGAGTCTATCAAGTTAATAATTTCTTTGTGGGTTGGTATAACATCTGTATAAATGTTATCTAGGCATGTGGCACTAGTGGAGCCACCATGTAGTTAACCATGTAGTTTATGCGTAGTAGTAGTACTTTATGCGGCCTATCCAAATGTCCTTTCTTTGGTATTGTTCGTCGAATCGTTGAGCTCCTTAAGTTCTGAGTTGAGCTGCACGATTGCTGACAATTGCGTGCACTGACTGGACAGGTCCGCATAAACTGTGTGGTTCTTTCCTCAAAAGACCTATTTAGACCGATCTACATAGTCTTCACATGATCTGACCATGATTTTGGCTGGAATTTAAAAGAGACTGTATCCTCTGAGTTTGTTTTGGCCTTTCTTCTCAGATTAGTAAGATAGGAAACGCCGGCCTCATCTAGTTTAAAAAAATATATATGTTTGACGTGTTGTGTGTGTGTGTGTTTGCACAAACCTCCTCACAGAAATAAAATCATTTTCATAGGTTATTAACGAAATATATTCTATGGTTGTCTGTAAAAGATCGCTTTTAGCGATAAGACCGCCCATTATGTCACCTTATGTAAAATTTCTACATTTATATTTGTATTTTTTTGAAGTAAAAAAGTTTACCTGGTAAAAAAGTTTTTAGTAAGTATAAAGAGTATTCTAATCTATTCTACACAGGATTATTGGTAGAACACCATCAACCATCGCGAAAAAAAAATCTGCTGGTCCCTACATTTTGAAGAGTTCTGCAAACATAAATGTAGGGAACCGCTGACTTTTTTGGTCCCATAGTAAAAGTTGTTCGTAATGATGAGTACAATGACCCCTTAAGAGGTTGATGATGTTTTACCAATAACCCAGTATATTGCTCTGCCATACATTTTGACCGAAGTCAGCTTGCGCGCCGCTAAGCCGAACACACCGGTGTACATCTCCCGCCTACACTACTCCACTAAGGCGGAAGACGTCGTAGAGTACGTGCGCCAGAAGACGAGGTACATGCCGAGGGTGCAGTTACTGGAGTCGCACCGCAACGTCAATTTCAAGGCGTTCGTGTTGCGCGTACTGAATTGTTATCTGCTCCTCGTCATGGAAGAAGACTTTTGACCGCAGGACGTGGTGTTCCGTCGCTTCCGCGGACAAGTACCACGGGACAGCTCAAGGACAAGCTAGTGAAGTGCTACTAACATAGTTTTAAGCTATTATTAACACAAGTTTTGTTTTATTTAAGTACTTTATATGTTAGTTTGTAAGGTATATGTCTATGGGCCATTGTAGCCTGAAATAAATGTTTTATTATTATTTTGACCCTGGGGTCCCGGACCTTTGGAAGGCGTACAAGGGGCCGAAGCCAACTTGCAGAGGCCCCTTAGACAATTTTATGTGTTGAGGCACTAACCGACGATTTGACCCTGTATGCACTATGCAAGTGTACCCAAGGACAACCCCCGGTTGGTGCAGGACTATTGCAAAATATAGGAACAAAACATATTGGGCTGTGGGTTTGGGTGGCTATAGTGGATTGATTACCTAGGACTATGGAAGGACTATGTCCCCTGTCTGATCAATGTTGTGTAATACACGGATAAAATGGCAGGGGGTGACTTGCACACTCAATAATGGGCCCCCGAAAACGGTCGCTAGCACATAGTGACGTAGCAACAAGGAGGCAACACTTCCTGAGGTGCTTGAGGAGTGGAGAGGTATTCCACGGCTATCAGGACAATCCCGGAAGTACGGTCAAGATCCCTACCAGCACGTTTGCTCTTGCGAACCTCCACTCAAGCCAGCCAATAAAGGCAAGAAAGAGGTGGGAGCTCTGTTCCTCGTCATTGTTCACTCCAGCCGGCCAATAAAGTCAAGCCAGAGATGATAAACAAGACTTCTCCCGGGAGGTAGGGTCCGTGGGGTCGCTACTGCCCAACAGCTCGCCACATGCTGCCCTGCGGTTTTATCTTATTATTATTATTATTGCACGTTTCTAAGAAACAGCAGATTTATTTTTTTGATAACTGACAATCTATTTCTACTCTATCGGCTCCAGAATCATGTGCTGAATTCATGGTTACAGTTTGCGTGTTGATCATCCTGCCACCCTGTATATACCTAGGTTACAGGCGTGTGCTCTTATGATTAACTATAAGTCCAGGCTCACTCACGATATTTAGCTGTTACCTATGTCAGTATTGACGACGATAAACTCAGAAGGTATATTATGAGTTAAAAAGTCATATTGGTGCCCGGGTTTGAACCCACAACCTCGTGAATGAGAGTCGTATCAAATTAAGTTCATGTTCATTTATTGCGAAAATGGGTACATAATTCAGATAATATAATAATGTGTACATTGGTCTCTCCATAATCAGCGTGAAGGCATGCAAAATATTTTTTTTTATTTATTTATTTGGGTTAACCAACAATTGTTTACACTATATACATTTCTGATTTAGTGACTAGAGTAACATTTACAAGTGCAACAATCAATTACAGGTTAACACCACATGCACAGAAAACGGCTTTACATAACATATTTATAAATTTTGTTTTACATATATCTATAATGGGCACTTATGACTCGTCAGAAACTAGGTGCACGGTTCCAATTGGTCGTTTCCTATGGAGAAGAGCCGGCAAGAAACTCCGCGGTTACTGTTTTAAAAATAATTGGTTTTTACCTACGATGTTTTCAAATTACAGTGTTTGAAGGTATGGGAGGACAGTTTAGGCCTGTCAACAGGTACCTGGCACATAACAAGATAGACAATTGTAGTAGTAGTCGAGACTTTAACCAGTGGGCAATGCGTAAAATTTATTTTAAAAAAATATTCAGGTATTTATGAGATAATATGTGATTCTGAACTACCTTTTAGTCACGATATTTACTTCAATTCTGTATCGCCATGCCTGACCAAGAAGACATAATATGTTTATTTAACCGACTTAAAAATCGAATACTTACTTCGAACTTAGCGACATCAACCGGGCACAAATCCTGACGCCAAACTGCAAAATCGGGCCCTATCAGAATACCAGCGCTGCGGTATTTGTTTGTTTTTCAAATATCACAGCATCATTCTCAGATACGAGCCTTTTTGGCCTCGCACAGGTCTTCTCTTTGTTTTTTAATTGTTTTCATGTTTTTGTTGTTTGACAGATTTTGACAACTTAATGTCAACTACTGATGAAAATGACAGATTTTGACAACTTTAAGTCAATTACTGATGAAATTGACAGATTTTGACAACTTAATGTCAACTACTGATGAAATTGACAGATTTTGACAACTTAATGTCAATTACTGATGAAAATGGCAGATTTTGACACCTTAATATCAACTACTGATGAAATTGACAGATTTAGACAACTTAATATCAACTACTGATGAAATTGGCAGATTTTGACAAGTTGTCAACTACTGATGAAAATGACAGATTTTGACAACTTTATATCAATTACTGATGAAATTGACAGATTTTGACAACTTAATATCAACTACTGATGAAAATGACAGATTTTGACAACTTTATGTCAATTACTGATGAAATTGACAGATTTTGACAACTTTATGTCAATTACTGATGAAATTGACAGATTTTGACAACTTAATGTCAACTACTGATGAAAATGAGAGGTTTTCACGATGACCGCGACTCTTCTAGAAAAAGGTTGTCTGTAAAAGATCGCTTCTAGCGCTAAGACCGCCCATTTTATCACCCTATGTAAAATTTCTACATTTTTATCTGTAATTTTTTGGTGTACATAATAACGAGTATTCAATTTAATTCCAAGTACTTTTAACGAAACTAATATTAAATTGTAAATTAAACAAACAGTTAAATCAATTACTATAAATTCACCCACGCTAAACGGTTAAGCGGTGGTTTAACTATCCTTAACTATCCTTATGATAACAAAATAGCCAAAATAGAATACCCGGTACGTTTGTTTGTTAAATAGAGGTACGAGGTACAGGGTGTAAATTTCACTCATACCTCCATAGAAAAGGGAGGATCCTCCGACCAGACGGGTGTCGTGTCTGGTGGGCAACTGCCCGACGATTGATGTCGGGACGTTGTAAATGTATAAGCTAGTTGCGCGGTAAACTCTGCTTGCGCGACACAGGATTTTGCGTGACGTCAGTGTGACGCGTAGTTCGAATATGACGATCTAAATTCCGCTACATTACCACCGACGTGCGGTCGACTGTACGTCCATAGATGGCAGTAACCACTTACCATTAAGAAGGATGTCGGCTTGTTTACCATTCAATAACATACAAAAAAATATAATATTCTCTCGGGCGTGCCCACAAGGCACAACCAGTACCTAAAACGGTTACAGTACATGAAACCGTTAGCTGTTTACTAGTTAATTCTGTCAGTAATTGCGTGAGAGACTAATCGCTGATCAAACAGTATGATGGTGCATGATTTTTGGGGTTCCGTAGGCGTTATAATGAGTCTGTGTACTTAACTCCGGGCTAGAGTAACGCGGTAAAAGATTGTGTTGTCTGATTATTGATTTTCGTCCTCCGCAGTTTTTTTGTAATAGTTACTAACAACAAGTTGTATGTATTCATAAAGTTTCTATCGAACAATGTAATAACACTATTTGTAACATAATATCGCGCCTGTCTTCCCTGAAGGGCTGGGCAGAGGTGTACCTATAGTACACCCACAGTTCGCCAGCTATGTTAAAGTCCTATGTAATAGGGGGCGAGCCTATTGCCATCAACCAGGCACAAATTAAGACTCCGGGCTCCTACTGAGAACTTCCAGTTGGAAGAACCCAATAACACTTTGCCCGACCTGGGAATCGGACCCAGGACTTCATTCTTGTGACCTCTAGACCAACGAGGCAGTCATCAGAGGGGCAATTCCCGTATTTTTAAGGCTGAGAGCAGACTATAGTCACGACAGTCTCAAGACAGACTATGGTATAATAAAAAGTAATAAACGCGCACATTTGAAACAAAACGTCTCATAGTCAAAGCTGTCCAATGCATACAACAACTGCACGGCGACAAGTCTGACTAACGACTGTCGTGTCTATAGTGTGCGATGGCCCTAAGACCGTTCGCATTCTAATCTCAGTCTCAATCTGTCAAAATTACTATCAATTTACATACATTTTTGACAGGTTTTTGACATTGATTGTCGCTGAGATGAGATTGCGACTTGAATTTGAACGTTTTTTAAGTACGAGAATTGGCCTACAGTTCATAGTGTATATTATCATTTACATACATATTTAAATGATTATATCGGCATTTAATTGTACTAACACCACGGCAGGGCAAAAAGCGCTCCACACAGATAAAAAAGAGAAATTATTGGGAAAGACATTTTAAATTCAAACATTTGTAGATCTAAATAGACATATTATTATAGTTTAAGAACTTCATTCTGGCTCTGATTTTAATACGAAAGTTGCAAGGATTTATCTACGCTACGGTACTCAAGAGCCCGAAAATCTCTCACATCTGAAGTTTATTAGAATATGCAGAGCAGGAACAGAAGTATTTCTTTTTATGTGCTGTCGATAAGCTTGTCTTTTTCGAGCTATCATTGTAAGGATTGCCTTCCTGGAGGCCCAAATGTTGCTTCATAAATTAATCATAATTTTCTACAGTTTACGTAGTTAAAATATAATTATCATTAATCTATTTTAACCGACTTCAAAAATGGAGGAGGCTCTCAATTCGGTTGTTTGTTTTTTATATGTTTATTACTTCAGAACTCTGTTAATTATAAAGCAAGATTGGCCGCCATGGAAGAAATACGGTCTGTAGGATTAGTAGGCCACATTGGCATCCTGATGGTACATTTAAGAAGGACAGCTAAGATAATATCTCCCGCGCCGAAGGCTTGTCTCCGTCGAGATTGCCCGCCATGGCCGATATATGGTCTGGAGGACTATTCGATTAAAAGCTGACTTAAGATGCTAGAAAGAAGGAGATGTCAATACTTACGAGGCTGTGTCTCATTCTTTATGAGATTGGTGTTGTTATCTTGCAGACAGGGGCAAGACGGTGTCAGTGACGGTGGCGGCAGGCTGATGTTCTCAAGAGACGTGGACAGCGGGGCGTTCGGAGAGGCGAATGTCGTAGAGAAACTCTGAGATTGGCACTGCAAGAGATGACGTTATTTTAGATACTTACACAGTTTAGAGAGATAGATTGACACTATTGACAACTTACTTTACCTGATGTCCTCAAGAGACATGGACAGCGGGGCGTTCGGGGTAGTGAATGTCGTAGAGAACCTCGGGGATGATTGGCACTGCAAGAGATGACGTTATTTTAGATACACAGTTTAGAGAGATAGATTGACACTATTGACAACTTACTTTACCTGATGTCCTCAAGAGACATGGACAGCGGGGCGTTCGGGGTGGTGAATGTCGTAGAGAACCTCGGGGATGATTGGCATTGCAAGAGATGATGTTATTTTAGATACACAGCTTAGAGAGATAGATTGACACTATTAACAACTTACTTTACCTGATGTCCTCAAGAGACATGGACAGCGGGGCGTTCGGGGTGGTGAATGTCGTAGAGAACCTCGGGGATGATTGACACTGCAAGAGATGACGTTATTTTAGATACACAGTTTAGAGAGTTAGATTGACACTATTGACAGCTTACTTAGGTGACTAAGTTTTCTGTGAGATTTTGAAAGAATTGATCGGCTAGTATACTTAGCTCTGTTTTTACGAATATTATAACCAGTGAACCGATATTCGGATGCATATTTACCTAAAGTAGATTTTTAAGTTATTTTTTTAAATTTCCCCATTAAAGTATGGAAGCGGCTTTTTAAAATATATTTTTTGTAAAAGAAACCCGGGATGCCAGGGACACCGGTAATGCATAACTAGTCAGGTGACTAGTATAGACTGCCCGGTTGGTGCAGTTGGTGGCAACCCTGCCTTCTGAGCCGCTGGTCCCCGGTTCGATCCCCGGACAAGTCAAACATTTGTGTGCATGAACATGTCTGTTTGACCTGTGTCTGGGTGTGTATATATATAGGTATGTATATCAGTCATCAGGTTACCGTAGTACAGGCTCTACCTAGTTCAGCAGTGCGATTCTGTAACCATCTCACCGTGAACCGTGAACACTTAGGTGAAGTGAGCGTGGAGTGAGCTGTCAGTGTCATCCCACTGATGCTAGGGATTGACCAAGCATTACATTTACAATCATAATCGAGATTTTAATAATATTTTTTATACAAATGCTATTGATAATTTTATATTATTTCATAGCTAGTTTAAGTGTCTAAACACAAAAAAAAACAACATTGAGTTTCTAACTGAATTTCTGTTTTGCCATTTTATTTTAAAACCCCGAAAATAGTAATGTTTAGCCACTTTAAAACTACATACTAGCTTTGAAATAATATAAAATGATCGATAAAATTTGGATAAAAAATATTATTAAAATCTCGATTATGATTGCAAATGTAACGTTGGTCAATCCCTAGCATCAGTGGGATGACAATGACAGCTCACTCCACGCAAGTCTTCACGGTGAGATTTTTACAGAATCGACCGGCAGGACCTGAAGACCTTGTGTGGATGTGTTCTCATATAATCAGAAATCTACATTTATTGATCCCGGTACCCGGGATTTTTTCTATACAAAAGCGCATTCCATATTAGCCAACAACTCAACCTTAAGTGAATATACATCCGAATATCAGATCTGTAATTATAACCCATGTTGGCACTAGCAAGTAGGTAAATTGCCCAAAATTTGCGAGCGAGACGCTGCCAAAACTGCACTTCCAATTTTATAAATCTAAGCTGCAAACTCCTGCTTAAATCTGTATAATTGAAGTGGCTTCTGGAAGCATTGTAATGATTCTTAATAATTAAGGGATGTTTTATGACAATTATAGCGGTAGTAAATTATGTTTTGTTTCCCTCTTAATTAAGGGGAATATGAATGATGACTAATATTAGAAATGCTCGAACAATAATGAAATCCAAAGAAGGCATAGTTGAATGAGATAATCGGAACATTTGTAAAATCGATGGCAATATGGAGCAGCTACACGCTTTAAGGGTCCCCGCAAACAGGCGCGACGCGACAGCGCAACACAACTCTAGTAGAACCATTTCTATGATAACTTCATGGAAATTAAAGCTTAAATAGGCTTTAAGCTTTTGGAAGAGATTATTCCCGTCCTTGTCGCTTTAAAGAAGTTACATAGTAGTGACGTCACTTCTGTGATAGTGCCGTCTTTGTCTAGCAGTTATTTTTAAACGTTTTTATCTTGGCAATTTTTTTAAGCAATTTTTTTTTGTCACTTTTTATAATTTGTTTGCACAATATTTTTTTGACCTTAATGTAAAAGAAGTGTCACCATCGCTGTTACACCAACGAAACACGATCAGCAAAAAAGACTGTAAATAAAAAAATCAGAAGTGACGAAGGACGAATTTCACCAATGACACTAAACGCGACCAGCACATCTAAACCGCGTTCAAGAGCTGTCAGTGTGTATATTCAACAACAATATTGATCACACTGTCAGCTCTTGAACATGGTTTAGATGTGCTGATCGCGTTCAGTTTCATAGCTGAAATTCGCCCTTCGTCCTTTCAGTATTTTTTATAGTACGATTTTTTTTCGGAATTACTAAAAATATGTATTGTAAATATGTTATAAAATTATAAATAATGGGTTTGTAAACCATTTTGTTGCCTGGTGATGACAGGCATGTTTTTGTTGTAGAACATACTTTTACTGCCTCGTCGGTCTAATGGTCGCAAGCGCAACTGATTGGATTCTAGTCCTAGTTGTCCGTTTGCAAAGGTACGAATAGTGCCATTATAAAACAGATATGTCAACTATGGTCTGAGAGTAGGTAATGGTATGCAATTTTTAGTAAGCGTTTGTAATTTTAAGTAACGTATGTCAAACGAGCGTTTCTCGTCATCAAACGGTTAAGTTTGGCGAGTTGGATATTTGTAAAAATAAAGGATTTCGTATGTGATCAATCAATTTTTTTTTTAAACTGCCGAACATGAGGTCTTAGGTTCGATTCCCAGGTCAGGCAAAGTGGATATTGGATTTTTCTATCGGGAATTTCGCAGTAGCAGCCTGGAGTCTAGATCTGTGCCCGCTTGATGACAATAGGCTCGCCCCCTATTATATGGGACTTTAACATAACTGGTGAAATGTAGGTATACTATAGGTACACCTCTGCTTATCCCTTGGTGATATCAAGGCGTGATATTATGTTATATAATTTTCCAGAATATAACAGTTTCAGAAAAGATTCACACAACAATTTGAAATCTTTCTCAATGAAAGCTTTAAATAAAAACCTAAAACCTTTTTAGAGTTCACCTCGCTGGCTCGTCCTTATAAAACAAATTCAACAACTCAAAAGAAATATCGACATTAAATTCTAAAAATACACCGCTACCTCCAAACACAAAGGACGTTGGAGCTCACACTAACTCACATCACACTCTCTCACACTACTTTTATTTTTATCAAACACTCTTTGAGAATGCGACGCGAAATACATTTTTTTATCCAAAAAAAGAGCAAAAAGCGACTCACACCGTTTTGAATGTAGACCTAATAAGGGACTGGGATGGTGTTTTGTTTTTGTGCTAAAAGGATGTGTGATAAAGGTTTTTTGATACTTTAAGGTCGACAGAAAGTATACTCTGCCTTTCTTATAAGAGACTGTAGGTACTTACTCGTATAGACAATGTGTACGAGCCAATAATGCTTATGCACCTAATGCAATTCAGTCGTAACTAAAACTCCGCCACGCGCTAATGTGCGGGTCGATCGATATCAACAAAACATTAAGGGGACTACATGACCTAAACGCAAGTTTTATAATGCCTAAAAGTATATGACCCACCGCAGTAAACAAAATCAGAAAAATATATGATATTCTTCAGGATATATGCTAGTTAGATAGTGTGTTGAAAACATAATACAACTAATTTGGTATGATAGAAAAAAGTCACGAATTACAATTAAATCTGTCTGTATATTAAAATTAGCTGACAGATTGTCAAACTCATGTCAAGTGGTTTGATAGACTATTGCAATTTCGATCAGCCATAAACTCAAACTCAAACGGTCTTATTACAAAACAAGGTTTTTCTTTATATATGGTTTAAACCATCGAGCCTGTTTTTGAAACAAGAACTTTACCGAAATCGAAATAAAGTTCCTTTTACAAAACTGACAACTTAGTCCGGTCTAAGGTTGTCAATTTTGTATTAAGAACTTTATTAAAGCCGGCATAATGTTCGAAATACAAAAACTGGCTCGAAGGTTTAGGCTCGGGCTAAAGTTAGATCGTGTTTTGTAATAAGACTGTATGAATTTATTTCAAATAAACCAATTACAGGCGCTTTCGAATTGTCAAGGGGTCGGTCAGTCAGAAAGATGAAGCTAGTTGCCCATTCCAAAGCGTAGTAGGTACCTATGGAGAAGAACGGGCAAGAAACTCCATGGACACTCTTTTAAATCAAAATATTGTTACAAAAAGTGGTTACATCATTCATGTTGTAATTATACATGTGAGAACGATGTAGAAAGACGTGCACGTTAAAAGCGTCCGTAATAAAAAGATAAAAACAATTATGGAATAATAAGCCGTGGCAGCTATGAAATGGCCAGTGCCTACTGACGGCGCCCGTTCACGAACATGACGTATGGATCAGCACCAATCAGCTAAAACCATTTTGAAGGGAACTCAATGATCCAATACATATCCTCTGGCATGAGTCTTAGCATGAGTTTGAATGTAAAATTCTTGTGCCGTTTAGCTTTTGAGAAACCTGGTATAACTTACCATAATATATGATCACGCAAACATAAATGTAGGGAACAGCAGATTTTTTTTTCGCGATTTCTAATTAGGTCCCATAGTAAAAGTTGTTCCTAATATGATCACGCCGATGTTCTCTGAAGGGTTGGCAGAGGGGTACATAGGTGCACCCAAATTTTGCCAGTTATGTTTTTAAGACCCATATTCGAAAGTCTGACAATTAGTGTTACCAAGAGGTACCGTATTACCCAGAAACTGGGTTGTCGCTTCATATATAATACTGGGATTCGGCTGCATCCGGTTAGACTGGAAGCTGACCCCAACACAGTTGGGAAAGCCAAGGCAGATGATGATAATAGGGGGCGAGCCTTGCCATCAATCGGCCACAAATTGTCCAATACAATAACGCGTTCAGGCCCTGCAGTCTCGACATAGTTAGCAATCGTTTTCGGTTGCTAAGTCCTAACAACCCAGATGTAACGATATTATTATTTGGTGGTCTCCACACTCAAATTTATCGGTTGTTACAGCTCGCGCGATAAGAGTTTGGCTTTGACCTTCGGGTGGAGGGGATTACTGCGCATGGGTACGACTGGAGCGCCAATCAGAGCACCGCGTGCGCCTACACACCCGCCCCGCACCCCGTTAATTGCCCGTTGATACCCATTTTCTGATTTCTGCGCAATAACGGTCAAAGCCAAACTCTTATCGCGCGAGCTGTACTGGTATTTTAGGTAGGTACCGGTAGGTAACAACCGATAAATTTGAGTGTCGAGACTACCAAATATCGTTACATCTGGATTGTTAGGATTTAGCAACCGAAAACGATTGCTAACTATGTCGAGACTGCAGGGCCAGGATACTGTTGGGGCTGTCGTGGCGTTGTACTGTGTTCGGTATGTTTGCCGAACACAGATGATTTTTACGCCAATAGAAGAAAAAGGATCGCATCGATGGCCGGCCGGCTGCGCACCGCCACTAATAGTCTCCTGAGCGTGTTCCGAGACCGGTGGGACTCCCCTCTGCTGCGCCACTGGATAAAGACCCACACCAGTTGAGGTCCCTTATTTGAATTACTATCACTAGTCTTTAAGTAATTTTGTAATACTAACTCTATGGACTCATGTCTGAATTAAAGGTTTTGAATTTTAATTTTAATTTCCCGACCCGGGAATCGAACCCAGGACCTCATCAGCAATAGCACTTGCGACCAACGAGCCAGTGTTTTACTCTCAAAATCAATTCCGAAGCAAACCCGCGTGCTTTATTTAGTTTTCTTAACATAAATAAACTCGACCACAGATGTGCCTAGTCGTCTGCCTTACATTTCCTGTTGGTTTAATTATAGCAGCTTCTGTTTATATTGCTCATCATTTGTTTTTATTATAGCTCCATGATTGACATGTCGATTTGAAGGATACGAGTATAACTGTGCCATGAGCCATTGGTCGGGAAAATCTTTTTTAAGAATGTAAATGGTTTAAGAGCGTTTATACCTTATGAGTGGCAACGTCGCAATTTATTGTCATATTTCGTGGTTTTCAATTTTTATCATTTAATCGGAGCTATATTTTAAAAATCTGTTTAATTAAATATTTAGAATTACGTGAAAGTGTTTAAAAAGTAAGTAACCGTAATGCTTACAGTTATTTTACAATGAAAATAAGGCCGTGCAAGTTTCCAATGTATTATTTGCATATAAATAGAACTGTAAACGCAACGATTTCTTGCCTTTTACACAGTTTTCACATAATTCTAAAAAGTTAATTAAACAGATTTTTTAAATATAGCTCCGATTAAATGATAAAAATTGAAAACCACGAAATATGACACTAAATTGCGACGTAGCCACTCATAAGGTATAAACGCTCTTAACTACGACATGAATTCTGGTTTTTGAATCTGAAAAGACTTAATTACACAATTACGGCCTTTTGTGTCAATTTATGGTTCAAAATAAAACCTATATTTTTTGACGTCTTATAAAACAAGAATCACTAACTAAAACCGGTCAGTAAATCGCAGGCCTTCATTTTTAGATAAAATTTCAATTATCTCGGAATCAACGTTGACGTAGTTACGGCCTTCTTTGTTATGACGGCAGAGCTGTACCTACTTATCCACATCGCCACACACAGATGCCACTAGGCAGAAATTTAAAGAAAAACAAATCGTTGTCGTTTTGTTACGTGTGGTTTTTGCATAGATCGGTTGTTTTTTTTTTAAATATACCTATCAGTTTTGGTTCTATACCCGATACTAAAGACACACTCGATACAGATTTTGTTCAGATCGGTAATCGTGTGGTCACCTATCCAAGGGCTGTTGTCACCAAGCGCCATCACCAGAGCCTGCAATCTTAGAGACCTCTGCTCTGATACAGGCGACTCCGGACTTTGTACGGTCATTTGTCCGAACTATTCGATTAAGGGGATTTTTGCATAAAAAACATTTTTTTTTTTTGGAAATCGTTTGTGTTTTTTTTTGTAATTTTTATTTTTCACTGTTTATATAATGGTACCTACCCCACACCAATTCGAAAACGATCGTCTTACACGTATCTACACGTCCATTTGATGGCGGTTTCTTTTATTAAAAATAATTTATTGTTGATTTTTTTTTAAATCGCTCTCCCGATTTCGATAAAATTTAAATGAGAAACTCTTTGAAACAAAAAAATAATTTCCCAAATCGGTTCGGGAGTCTTCGAGTAATCGGTGAACACACATAAAAAAAAGATTCCGATGTATTGAGAACTTCTCCTTTTTTAAAGTCAGTTAAAAAGAAAGATAAATTACATGAGACCTTAACATATTATAACTGGCGAAATGAGAGTGTACAATAAGATATACTTCTGCCTAACCTTTGGCGGATTACAGGCGTATTGTGTAAAATTGTTAAATCATTAGTCATTACTGAAGAAAGAAAACAATAAAATGTAAAAAATTCGGCTATTTGTCTGGAATTTTAACAATTTCGAAATGTTTGCCCAAGACACCGTGGATGTGACAAAGCATTGGGCCAATATTAGGAAATCTGTCATGCCATCGACACGAAGAAGAAAATCAAGCGCCATTTAAAGTTAAACTAGAGCCCCTTTCAAACTAATAACTCTTTCTATGTCTACTAGTAAGTAAAACTAAGAATATCAGACGCCGGATGTCGGCGTCTGGTCTAAATATACATTAAGTTAAATACGCTAATAGATGTGATATGATTAATGGTAGGTTCACGAGAAAATTCTATTAGGAGACAAGCAGCAATGGGTGTCAATCAATGAAACAAATGTTCCGTTTTCGGAAATTCTAAAATCAAAACGAGAATTTTGAAAGTCGTAGCCTGTGTTCGCTAGATCATCAAAAGCCTGTACCTCAATTGCGTCATCATTTTTCTGCCCTTTTCCCATGTTACATGGGATCGGTGCACCACGAATTCTTCTTCAATTCTTCCCTGTTAACGGTCACGCTATCATTCACTCTCTTCTCTTTCATTCTGTACCTTTATTACGTAACACACCTTAGATCACAATCCGAAGGATTTGAAGCAAATTGGTAAGCCATTGCTTCTTAAGGGGCTGACAACAGCTAAAGCGCGGTCACTGTCGGACTGCATAGAAAAGAAAGAGAAGCGCGATGACACAAAGCTGGTATTTTATTGCAAAATATGATGCAATTCCCTATTTACAAAAAATCTATTGATTGGACTAAAAAATTAAAACCCTTATCACGCCAATATGTTGCTTGAAGAACAATCTGAAAAAAAAACAGAATGTATGCATGTATATTAGTATGGATTTTAATCGTCAAAAGAATTTTTTTGAGGTATATTCGTGACTTTTTTTTATCGTACCAAATTAATTGTATTATGTTTTCAACACACTATATAACTAGCAATATATCCTGAAGAAAATCATATATTTTTCTGATTTTGTTTACTGCAGTGTATCATATACTTTTAGGCATTATAAAATTGCGTTTAGGTACTGTAGTCCCCTTAAGTATAAAATTTGCAAATATGGGTAATACATAATAGGTGATAAGATACATAAAAGTTCAGCCATATTTCACCATTTGGCATGCAAACATTTGTTTATCATTTACCTATTTAAAATAAACCAAAAGCCAGATCCATCAAATCCAGAGCAATTCAGCCAAATTTTTTTCTCTGATAAAATCTCAGTCACACTGCAGTATTTTTGATATATTCTTCTGCTCAAAAACGTAAATAACACTAAGAATATTGTTTAACTGCCAAAATGAAAGGCTTTGCCATTGTAAAAATGCGTTAGGTAAATTACACCTCTGGACATAGGCCTCTTAAATTGCAAGCCATTCAACTCGACCCTCAGCTACTCGCCAAGCTGCTACCAACCACCCTCTGGAGATCGTAGCTCCATCTAGCCTTTGCCGATTCGCGATCTCCACTCAAGAACACGTCTACCCAAACGGTCATCGATTTTACGGCTAATATGGCCGACCCATTGCACGTCATCTTGCTTATTCTGTGGACTATGTCTGCAACTTTGGTTCTCTGTCGAATCACCTTACATATTATATCGTATCCAATCCCTCAGAGGGACTCTAAACAGACGCTAAATCAGATGAACTAATGATAATTTAGTAAAATATTCTTGATTTCTTACACATCTCTCTCGAGTTCGCCATTTTTTTCTTCTTATATTTTAACAATTTTCTATTCGCCGTGAAACAATGGTGGCATATTTTTTTGTATTTTAACTTTGTAAAGTCGTATTCGCTTCTGAATCTTGCTTTTTTTTGTCTGTTCGTCTGTCGGAGTGTTTGACAGCGCCGATTGTTTCGAATTTCAAATGTGTTTATTTTTTTTTTTGTTATAGAAGCTATTATACGATTGGTGGCGTTGTTTTTTTATTGGATTTGGAAGGTGTTATCTGTGATCCTGATCGCAGTTTTAGAACTTGTATGCAAGTGTTTTTTTTCACATTTTCTAACGCGATAAGAGTTCACCGTAGCTAGTGCAAAAGATGGCTTTAGATACACGGTATCATAGGTGTATGATTTAATATTATGTAGAGGTTTTTTTAATGAACATATTTAATATTCATCTGCCAAGGCGTTTCCCAACTCTGTTGGGGTTAGCTTCCAGTCTAACTGGATGCATCTGAATACCAGTATTTTACATGGAGCGACTGATTATCTGACCTTCACAACCCAGTTATGTACTGGGTAATACGATATCCCTTGTTAACACTGGTTGTCTACTTTCGGGCTTCTGAAGACCCGTAACGACGGTCAGAGATCCACGAACGACAGCCGGGACCAACGCCTTATCGTGCTCTCTGAGACACTAGGGGGTCTGGGTATGTAAAGATGGTTACCCATCCACGGACCGGCCTCGGCAAGTGTCTTGCACTTTTAGCTGGGCATAGACACTAGAAAAAAAAACTGGTATCGCCTGTAGAAAGAAACAAGAATCAGATGGAGCTTTACCATTGAACCCAGCATCAAATCATAGACTATCCAATACCTTCAATAACACACACAACCTTATAAAGTACTTAAATATGTTGTCATGCCAGACTGTCAGTCCATCAGATAAGTCCAACATTCTTGTACAACAATGTCAAGCAAATGATCAGTAAGAAATTAAAACAACAGCCATTTGAGAGGACTCATTAATATACTTTTAGAAACGGAGTGACAGATAACATCATATAGAAATGACAGAAGTTCCAATCTTGACGTCTGTCAGTTAAGCTCTCGATTGCAGCGCCATCTTTATTGCCTTGGTGGTGAAAAGTGGTGCTAAGGATGACCAGATAGAAAAAAAAAGTATCGTGTGAGCAAGACAATATCGAATAAAGTAGTTAAACTAAACAAAAAATGGCTCTTATATTTTCTGAAACTTTCAAACAATTTTTTCCCCTTAATTCGGCAAGACAACAAAAAGCCAAAATAAAAAGGGAGATTAAGAGGCGTTTTCTTGGTCTACTAACTTTAGTTACTAAGATATTTTGAAATAAAATTGACGTAGTGGGCCAATATGATAAACAAGTCCAATCTCTGACTTTACGTTTCTTTTAAAAATACCTTTTAACTTTAGACAAAAAACAATCTGAAAAACCGTCGACAATCCAAGTTCTAAACAAGCGACAATCTATACTAATACTGAAGAGGCTGGCTGCTGAACAGGTTTATGTTTTTTTTTTTTGTTTGAACACGCTGATCTCTGGAACTAAGTACGTACCGGTCGCATTTAAAAAATCTTTTTGTATTTGAAACCCCAATTTTGGAGGAAGGTTATACCTTGGTTATTTTAACATCACTCTACGACCCTTTGAAGCCGAGAGAGACGACGATAAACGAAACGGTAAACGATGCGTTACGACGCGGTGGATCGGTGGCTGAGGGCGTTTTGCTTATAAAAATGTGGCTGTTTTGGTGGTTGTTATATATATAGTCCTCCAGACCGTATTTTGGCCATGGCAGCCAATCTCAACGGAGGCTAGCCTTCAGTGCGGGAGATATTATAGTGCACAAGTGTGTACGCAGACACAGGTGCACTCTCTCTTCCCTCACTCTCATAGACCGATGGGACGGCAATCCGACACGACCGGAGAGAGATCAGGCGCAGTACTAACGGCTTAACGTGCTTTCCGAGGCACGGGGGTGTAACACCGCCAACTTCCAAACTCCGGGCTGTCACTAAGAAATTCCTAATGGAAAAAACCCAACAACACTTTGCCCGACCTGGAAATGGAATCCAGAACCTCACGCTTAGCAGTCGCGCTGGCAACCACAAGACCTTTTTTTTTTAGGCGGAGCTGGAGGGCGTTGCAGACTCTTACTGGCTAATTCCCACCCATGATCCTTCAGTTGCCTGCACGATAACCCTTTCGGGCTTTCCCGCAACCCTGGCAGAACCACGAGACAGTCAAGGGCAGTGGTTGTTATACTGATGAATTGTATATATACAATGACATGGGTATTTACTTCGTAAAGAATTATATTATTTTAATTATTGTGAATGTGAGGACTATGTGGGTCATTGCTTTTTTTGAGTCATTTATGCGGCCTACCCAAATGTGCTTTCTTTGGTATTGTTCGTCGAATCGTTGAGCTCCTTAACTAAGCTCCGAGTTGAGCTGCACGATTACTGACACAAACGTGCACTGACTGGGCAGGTCTACTCAATCTGCGTGGTTTTTCCTCAAAAAACCATTTCAGACACATGGTCTTCACATGATCTGAACAATATTATCATGTCTGGACTTTAAAAGAGACTGTGACCTCTGAGTTTGTTTCGGCCTTTCTTCTCAGAGTAGTCCGATAGGAAACGCCGACCTCATCTAGCTTTTAAAATATGATTGTCGTGTAAAAGTGTTTGTACAAACCTACTTACAGAAATAAAATCATTTACTGTGTGAAGCCGCTGGCTAACGCTAGTGTGGAATAAACCTTCTGTTAATTCAGAAGTATCTGTATCATTTCATCAGTGACAGCTAAATAACGATCAACAAAAAACACCACCAATAAGTGTCCGAGCCTCCGAATTACTTTACTGGACATGTTTTGACTATATCTTTTGGGTTGTGCGGTGCTGACGGGCGTTTAGTTGTTTTTATTATTTCATTTATATACCTACTTACGACGGGCTTGTGTCTAAATGATAACAGCCTGTGCGCCGCCGCGCCGTGGCAAACTCTGCTTAACCTTCAAACGACCTCGATTGATGGTTACTATACTATGTTGGGTCAGCTTCCAGTCTAACCGAATGCAGCTGAATCTCGATCCAAAGTTACTAACTATGTTGGGTCAGCTTCCAGTCTAACCGAATGCAGCTGAATGTCGATCGAAGGTTACTAACTATGTTGGGTCAGCTTCCGGTCTAAACGAATGCAGCTGAATCTCGATCCAAAGTTACTAACTATGTTGGATCAGCTTCCAGTCTAACCGAATGCAGCTGAATGTCGATCGAAGGTTACTAACTATGTTGGGTCAGCTTCCGGTCTAAACGAATGCAGCTGAATCTCGATCCAAAGTTACTAACTATGTTGGGTCAGCTTCCAGTCTGACCAAATGCAGCTGAATCTCGATCGAAGGTTACTAACTATGATGGGTCAGCTTACAGTCTAACCGAATGCAGCTGAATACCAGTATTTTATATGGAGCGACTGCCTATCTGACCTCCACAAGCCAGCTTCCGGGTAACACGATACCCAAAGAGCTACAAATCACAGCCGGGACCAACAGCTTAACATGCTTTCTCGGTATGTAATGGATGGTCACCCATCCTCGAACCGACCGCGGCAAGCGTAGCTTTACCTTCGTTCGACCCGTGCGGGATTAAACTAACTAATTTGATTTAACTTCAATAAAAAAACGCTTAAGAAACGCTTAACAACCTTCATACAACCGCTCGTCTGCGTCTCTTATCAGATAGAGCACTGACCCACGTCACTATGTGGTTTTGTTATTAGTTGCAGCGACAGCATTAAAAACACTGAATGCTGTTAGAGAAAATGGTAAAATTCGAAAAAAAAAAATTCTTGGTTACCTTACCGATTTTTTTTAACTGTTCAAATTAGTTGTTTGAAATGAGGTAAGCTACCTACCCATTACGTTTGATCCATTATTTACGGGACACCCTGTATAATGGGGAACGAGCCTATTGCACTCAACCGGGTACAAATCTAGACTCCAGGCTGCTATTGAGAAATTTCAAATGGTAAAAAATAATACATTGCCCTGTGGCGGCATCTACAAAACCACATGCGACCTACGCATCATCCTAACGTCACGCAACATCCTGCATCGCGCAAGCAGAGTTTACCGCGCAATACAACGCTCCAACATCAATCGTCGGGCAGTTGCCCACCAGACTCAACACCCGTCTGGTGGAGGATCCTCCCTTTTCTATGGAGGTATGAGCAAACTTTACACCCTGTTCCTCATACCTTCTTTATCCCCACCCGAAATTCGAACCCAGACCTACGAAGCAAATTTTAAACTCTATATTATATATCGTTCTTGACGTCTACTTATCTACCATCAGATACCGTCATAATAATAAAAACCAGCCTTAATAATGTCCTACTGCAGGCAAAGTCCTCTTCTTATACTGAGAAGGCACGAGCATGGGTCACCACACTTGCTCAAGACGGGTTGGTGATTTCAGAGTTATATTAACTATAAGTCCAGCGGATTCCAGCGGCCTTCACCATCATCAGTCTACCTTGTGGGAGGCCTTCCAACGCTACATCTTCCGGTACGCGGTCACCACTCCAGAACCTGTCGGCTGTTTGGCTTTGGCTGGATGCGAGATGCACAGCAATGGTCGAAGTGGTGCATGGGGGAGACCTATGTCCACCAGAGAATGTCTTTGAGCTGAAATGGTGACGATGATGAAGTATAAGTCCAAATTTCCCGCCATACCCTTATATCAGGTCAATAATAGACGGAACAATCATGAAGTATCAAGCGATTTTTTACCGAGTGTGCACCAACTGTAGACTGTCACTTTGACCTGCCCTGCACACCATAGCTAGCCTTGAAGGAAATCTATACATACAACGTGTCGTTTTGCATCCTCGTCAAATTCCAGGAGGCTGTGAAAGACATAAATAATCAAATAAAATTACGATCCTGCTCAATAATTAATACATACTTGTTTTTTTAGATATTTAAGTTTGACAGTATTTCAGAATACTCTACTTTCAAAGAACAGAATCGCCCCGTTGCGTATACGGTAGGCAGTGTCGTACGACTATGTCACTGTGTGCATGCGTTACAGTTACAGCGCAGTTACAGGGCGGTATCACACGGACCCTACACATGCCGATTTCCGAAATGTACAAAATTTAAAAATAAATACCTATTTTATTATTGATTCGTGTCGAGAATCATTAGCATAGTTACCTCCTCGAATTTGACGAGGATGCAAAACAACACCTTGTATAATAAAATAGTAGCGAAGAATTTTTGTCTGTTTGGCGCAAAAACGGCTGAGCAGATTCGGCTGAATGGAAAAAGGATAGTTTATAACCTGGATAAACACAAAGGGTACTTTTAATCCCAGTAGTAAGTTCCCATGGGTTATTTTCTGACAACCACGCGGGCGAAGCTGCGAGCAAAAGCTAGTTGAATGAGATATTTCTATAATGAGATAGTTCTATAATGAGAAAATGAGATAGTTTAACGGCACGGTTGGCGCAGTGGTTAAGCGATTGTCTGCTGCGCTGCGTGTAGCGGGTTCGATTCTCGCACGGAACAAATATTTGTATGACGTACAAGTAGTTGTTTGAGTTCTGGCTGTTTGTGTATGTGAATTTAAATATTTGTAAACGCACCCACAATACAGAAGAAATTCTTAGTGTGCCCCACACTACACGGTTTAAAAAAAAAGTTCTGTAAAGACATAGTTCCATAATGAGATAGTTCTTTATAATGAGACAGTACTATAATGAGATAGTTTGTGACGTTGCAGACTTCATTATGTGTATTATAAATTACAATAAATATTGTATTGTGTAAAAAGGTACTTGTTTAATTGAATCTTTCCCGTCCAGCTTATACCCTACTTTAGCACGATGGTAAGCAGTATAATAGTATATTGAAACCAGCAACATCTTGTTTTCTAAAGATAACATAAAAACTATTTAAACCGGGTTACAAGTTCTATACTGAGATAGTTCTATAATGACATAGTTCTATAAGAAGATAGTTCTATAATGAGATAGTTTTATGTTGAGATAGTTCTATAAGAAGATAGTTCTATAATGAGATAGTTTTATGTTGAGATAGTTCTAAAATGACATAGTTCTATAATGAGATAGTTCTATAATGACATAGTTCTATAATGAGACAGTTCTATAATGAGATAGTTCTATAATAAGATGGTTCTAATGAGATAGCTTCTATAATGAGATAGTTCTTTAATGAGATAGTTCTATAATAAGACAGTTCTATAATGTTATAGTTCTTTATTGAGATAGTTCTATAATGAGATAGTTCTATAATAAGATAGTTCTATAATGAGATATTTCTATAATGAGATAGTTCTTTATTGAGATAGTTCTATAATGAGATAGTTCTATAAGGAAATTGTTCTATAATGCCCATTTTCAGTAACACTAGGCCACATCAGATCATCATCATTCTCCTGCTTATCCCAACGTACTTGTGGTTGGGGCAACATGTATTTTTCTTCGATAATTCTCTATCAGTTGTCATCTCGATAGTCACCCCCTTTTCTAACCATATAAGAAAGAAAGAAAGAAAGAATAACGTTTATTTGGACACAATTCGTGAAACACAGAATACAAGTAACAAAATAAAAAAAAGTGAAAATAACGGTTTAACAACAATAGTGTGCGTCTCACGGCTGCGCCAAAAAGGATCATTTCAGCATTAATGCCAGACACATGCTGTCTGACGCTGGTTTTCTAATGAACCTTTAGGGACAAGTGACGGGGAGTACACACAGTTTCGACATAGGTAAATACCTAATAAATAAATATTTTTATACTTATAAATAAATAAATGAACTAGTAATCAAATATAATTACTTACAAAACGAAAACACAGAGAAAGTGAAAAATATATCATCGTTAACACAATCCATTCATCGTTACGTTGGTCTAAATAAAAGCACACTGTTGAATTTTGAACCCTCAGCTCAGCGCCGAACGTTGAAAGTTCAACAGCGTGCTTTTATTTAGGCATTCATTTAAGTGACGTCGTACTTTTAGTGGAAGCGGGCATGTTTTCTTCGGCATTGCGTTAATTAACAAACATACAATAAATATTGACACTGACTTTTTAAATGAAATTAAAGTAATTACGATAGACGGCCTCGTTGGTCTTGTAGTCGCAAGCGCTGCTGCCGAACATGAGGTGCTGGGTTCGATTCCCGGGTCGGACAAAGTGTTATTTTGTTTTAACATCTAGATTCTAGGTTAATGGCAATAGGCTGGCCCCCTATAACATAGGACTTTAATTTATCTAACTAGCGAAATGTGGGTGAATTTACTATATTTAGATAGATACGTATATCTCTGCCTATCCCTTCAAGTAATACAGGCGTGATGTTATTTTATAAAGTAAAATACGCATTTTACATAAATATCCTTTTTTTATGATTACGTAAGTAATTATTTTCTACTTATTTTCCGCATTTGAATTCTCGTGAAAAATAACTGTTCCTATACTCGTATTTTTAACGTCCTCTGAAACTTTTTAACTTAGTTACATTATAATCTAGACAAATTCTATTCAGTCCCGCGTCATTCGCAACCAATAAATGTAAGATAATATTTCAATGATTAAAAAGGCTAAATGTTCCTGCAGACAGGCGCCACGCGACGGGCCTGCTCCATAAGCGCGCATAAACTAATTGATTAGCATTCGAAAATATTGTTGGAGCTGATGAAGATTGTATAAACTATCTTTGCATTGTATAAATTCAATCTCTTAGTATTGTATAATTAATTGCTTAGCACATGTGTGAGCACTATGTGCCTACTATAAAGCTTACTGGGTTCGTCTTTCATTGACTCGAATGTGCCCTGACGGCTCACTCAATTGTGTCGCTGGTGGTGGCGTGTGTATTGGGTCCTTAAGTTCCCTACAAAATGGTTGAGCTGAATGGTGCTGATCTATATATCATGTTCGTGAACGGGCGCCGTCAGTAGGCACTGGTCATCTCTTAGCTGCCACGGCTTTTTTTTTATGAATTGTTGTGTTTAAATTATATATTCCTCAACATATTTCCCAAGTATGTTGGGGTCAGCTTGCAGACTAACCGGTTGCAGCTAAATACCACTATTTTACCTATAAATAGTGACTTCCTAACTGACCTCCACAACCCAGTTACTGGGTAACACGAATGTCAGACTTTTGGGCTTCTAACTACCCGTAACGACTGTCAAAGCTCTACGAATCACAACCGGGACCAATGGCTTAACTTGCTTTCTAAAACACCGGGGGGTCTCGATATGAAATGGATGGTTACCCATCCGCGAATGCGGCAAGCATAGCTTAACTATCTTTGCGGCTGTTAAAAAGAAAAGAAGGAAAGAAAATTTATATTAATTAATATGTCATAATTTAGCCACGAGCACAATACTGTCACTCACACTCATTACGAACAATTTCATAAGCCTAATTATATTTCCATTATGCCTCACCCAGGAACTTCGATCAGCAATACCAACTAGATAACGGGTATCATACAAAATCAAAGCTAAAAGCTGTCCATGTGAAAAAAGTTCAAAATCAAAAAAAATCTAAATCAAAAGTCATTTATTCAAATTAGGCTGAGAATCAGCACTTTTTGAACGTCAAAATCACATAAGACAGTCCCCCCAAAACGCCCACCCGTCACCACTTCCTAGTGCTTTAGCTGGGAAGAAGAAGTGGCGGAACAAACTCCCCAGCAGCACTGCTGTCTGTTCAGTTAGAAGAACTGGATTCTATATTATAGTAATAAGTAATTAACATTACGAAACACAAAAATATTAAAATTATTTGCCATTATGTCAGCAAGCACACGCCAATATTTAAAACTATACTCAAGCAGATATAAATAATAAAAACAAAAACGCAAACAGAACTTAATACATAATAAAAAGCCTCCTGGCATAAAGGGCGTGCCCGCTTACATATGCAATGCTGCATTATGTTTATATGTATATAGCTGTAACTTGTAGCCACAAATGATAAACTAGGACCTTCGAAGTAAACATTAATTACTAATAACAATAACAAAACCATAGTCAGCAAGCAAAACAGTAATTATAAGTTCAACCTAATTACAACCATGGCACCTAGTAATAAAGTCGTGTTTACATTGGCTGTGTTTAAAGCGAACTGTACAAAATAAGAGCTCACGTTTCAAGTGCGCTGTTATTTACGGAGACGTATTTCTTGCGCCGACCCGATATCTAGTCGATATTGTTGATCGAAGCCCAGGAATGAAGAAACCCCACGAAAAAACCATTTTACACCCATTCCTTCTCCTCGCAAGTCTTCAAAAAAGAACTTATGCTACAACGTGCCTAAAATACTTTCAGTGAAGCTTCACGCCAGTAAAAAGGGGAACAAGGCAGAACAATGTTGCCTTTTGCAGATCATAATGAGACGCCGATCTGTAGAAATGTCTAGATGTTATCGGATGACGTGACATTTTTCTGAAGTTGCGATGTTGTTATACGGGAGATAGTTTGAGAACGGACTGCTTGACAATCGTCAAACAATTTTCGGTATGTCTGTAAACTTCGATAAGAGAATTAAATAGTTCGGAATAAACATTAAACATTTTTTTTTATCAATATAGGTATATATTTTTTTATTTAAGTGAAGCATGCAATTTAGAATGTGATCCCTAAAAAGTCTAGAGTGCACTAAGAAGGGATGTAATTGCTATTACATATTCTTTGGTGAAATTATGTGAAGTAGGTAATTTCAATGAGATTTAGGAAAAATTATGACATTGCAAACAACCAAGATGGCGGACGCTGTGGCGGCCATTTTGTAAAAATGTGGAATTTTAGTTTTTTTTCAAACTCATTTTTCGGGTAGTTGGCAACATCCGACGGGTTCGAGTTGTACCGAGCGGTCGTGTGTTTCGTTAAGGAGTGTTGCCTGGTGTGAAATTTTTCCCCATTTTCAGGGTAATTTCCCAGATTTTCCCCAAAAACATGAAAAGTAGAAATAGCGACATTTTGAATAGAGACTTTGACTGGCTGGCAACATTGGGGTCCCCCGAATGACATTTGACCATTTTCGTCCCTTTTAATTGGTCACCCCAAAAAAAATTGAATATTTTCATATTTGGGACCTTTTCACTTTGCCGAATAACTTTGTTTTACCAAACTATAAAGTTGGCAACACCGAGTACATCGATTGATAGCCTATATCCTTGAGATTTCAGGAAAATTATGACATTTCAGAAAAACAAGATGGCGGACCGTGTGGCGGCCATTTTGTGAAAATGACAAAAAATCGCAATTTTCGAATGGATAAATGGGACAGTTGGCAACCCCCGACTGGATCGTGTTGTATGAACCGGTTGTTTACTCGGTTGCGGAGTGTGGCCTGGTGTAGAAAATTTCCCCACTTTTGGGGTAATTTTTGAGATTTTCCCCGAAAACGTGAAAAGTAGAAATAGCGACATTTTTAATGGCGACTTTACGTAACCGACAAGAATGGGGTGCCCCAAATGACATTTGACCGGTTTTATCACTTTTAGCTGGCAACCCCGCGAGCCATTGGGGTTTGAAATTTTGGGTCAGACCCTACTTTGGCGAATTACTTTGTTCTACTTAAGTCAACGTACAGCCATGGTTTTTTTACTGACAGGTGGCTTGTATCCTGGTCTCTTCAGGAAAATTCTGACATTTCAGAAATTCAAGATGGCGGCCGTGCCATTTCCGGTTTTAAAATCGTGATTTTCGACACACTAAATGGGACAAAGTAGAAATAGCGACATTTTTAATGAGATCTTTACGTCACCGGCAAGAATAGGGTGCCCCAAATGACATTTGACCGGTTTAATCACTTTTAGCTGGCAACACCGAGATCCATTGGGGTTTGAAATTTTGGGTCAGACCCGACTTTGGCGAATTACTTTGTTCTACTAAAGTCAGCACCGTTTTTCTACTGACAGGTGGCCTATATCCTGGTCTCTTCAGGAAAATTCTGACATTTCAGAAATTCAAGATGGCGGCCGTGCCACGCAACATCTAAGTACATAAGTATGAGTTCCTACTTTGTCTCATAAAGAAGAAAATAAATACCCTCAGGCTTCAACTTCACTGAGTAGGCACAGCAATTAAAAAACAAACCTTTATAGACAAAGTTATGTCTTAAATAAATACTATAATTACTTTTTTTCGGTAATCATAATACCAGTTAATTATAGTGACACCTTCTAAATAGAATACAGCACCTAACTAATCATTGTTTGTTGATCAAAAGGTAGGAAGAGAAGACAAAGAGTAACGGTTTCCTAGAAGAGTGGTGACCGTCACATGCGGCCATAATCTCCAAACACAGAGCGTTTTTGACACCTTAATGTCAAATACAGGAGATCCGTTTCTATTATATAATAACCGATCTTCTGATCTTGCCTCCAGAATTTTAATTACGCGTCGTTCACTGTTACACTTCTTTCCGGTTACGCAAATTCATAAGTTTTTTTGGTATTTCTATAATGTGAATAATCTTTAATTAGTAAAACCACAGAAATTTCGTGACACAGTATTGGCATATATTTTTATAATCATATCTACTTACTTGAATATATGTATTTTGAAAACGTCCCTATATTTTGCGTTTGCATTTTGACTCAGCTCGAATCTACCGTTGTCAGCTTTGTGTATGTAAACTGATGACTTATAAATAATGATAAATCGTATACTTTTACAATGTTTGTAAATATGTCAACACCTGAGGGGCAATTCCCGTATTTTTAAGACCGTTCGCATTCTAATCTCAGTCTCATCTGTCAAAATTACAATCAATTTACATACATTTTTGACAGGTTTTTGACATTGATTGTCGCTGAGATGAGATTGCGACTTGAATTTGAACGTTTTTTAAGTACGAGAATCGGCCTACAGGTATCTATCACTTAATTAACTTATGTATCATTGCTACATTTATTACATTATTTTTACCTATTGTGGTAGGGTAATTTTTATTATAGGTGCATCGTTTTCACATATAATTATATAATCAATGTATACAAAATATTGTAACACATTTTAAAAGAGTAACGGTGGAGTTTCTTGGCCATTCTTCTCCATACGAAACTACCTTTTGGAAGGAGCGACTAGAATCAATTCTATTTAAATGTAAATGTTGACGTTCAAAAGTGCCTTTTATGTGCCTATTTGAAATAAATGCTTTGACTTTGAAACTTGACAAAAATACTCTTCTAGGAAATGGTAACTTAAGCACAAAACACGTAGTAATACATAGTACGACGCGACAGTCCGCTACAAAATACTCTCCGGTATGTTTCCATACGCAGGTCGTGTCGGCACGTCATTTTTGTCACTACACAAATCGTTTTGACCAATTAGGCGCTTTTAAAATTCTGTTTTAGTGGCTAACAATTTTTAGTTTTTGCTCGGGCGTCGAGTTTGTCAGAAATGGCGCAGAGTTATATTTAATGTATCACCTACGAATTTGAAGAGGAGAAAGGTTTTTAGCCCACCATGATAGTTAAGGGATACTTTTGTGGGTTGCAGTAAGGTTTCCAATCTATTTATTGAACCATTTATGTACACAGACAAGAAAAAAGGAACGGGAAAATACGTACAAAGGTGTTGCTTATTTCTAAAGAAATCTATTCTGGCATACCTGCGACAGGAGAGTAGATAAAAAGAGATTTAAACAATGTGTGTAAGAGTAAACGAGAAAATAAAATACATCAAATCAAAAACAATTCTCTAATATAAATTTAAACATACAATATGAGAATTTACTTACACACATACTTCTAAAATACTAAAATATAATTCAAATTCAAATGTTTATTGCTCAACACAGTACATAATCATCAATTTCTAGACGTCAATCTAATGCGCCGTCCACTGTGTTGCACCAATTCAGGCACGCAAAATTATCATTAAAATAGTCTAAAAGTACTTTAAACAATGTCATAAAATCATTTATCTAAGTAATTGAAATAATAAATACATAATTATGCAATTATAACAAAGTGGAAAGATAGTGTTCTTTAAGTTTTCTTTTAACTAATGCAACAGTTTGTTATTAAGCTACCAATTAAGGCGAAAGAGAGACAGCTCCGACACAAACGCTAGTGTATCTTAGAGGGTTGCCGCAATATAAGTTTGACACAATGTTTATGTTGTATTTTTCTTTGTATTCTATTACACCCGTCACCTACAGGGCCTATACTATAAGCTAAAACCGTTTGCATGGCAGTTTAAGGTAAGGGAAAGTAATACTTGCAACGCATATGGTTGCAAATCGCTTGACAATTCACCCGACTTTTTGACACTTTTTGTCAAATATTAGCCTGCTCAGTGTATGGTTATACCCAGATATACATAAATAGTTGCAATAACTCGGTCTTAAGTGAGGAAAAAGTAATCGGTGGCATTTTTTTTTTTTGTTTTGAGGGTGGGAAATCATCAAATGACATCTCTTTGAGCTGCGCGTGGAACACAGCGCACAACGGGCCTGGTCCTTATCGAACGGCGAGCTGCCCATTGCTCGCCGTTCGCAAGCCCACGCCTACGGTGGCCGGGAATCGGCCTGCGATTCCCGACGCCCAGGGCGTCTCCTGCGGCGGCTAGGGGCGTGAGGGCGCGAATTTTGCCTCTCCCTCACGCGTTCCGCCTCCTCCTTCGCGAACATTACTGCTTCGCAGAAGGAGGTGACGGCTTCCCAAGCCCTCTCGCTCCGTACCATGGCCTGGACCAGAGCCGGACGCGAGTGATCGCCACCGCCAATCGCCTCCACGAGGACACGGCGGTGCTCCGCCCAAGCCGGGCAGACCTCCACCGTATGCTCCACCGTGTCCTCCGGGCGGTCCACACAATGCTGACACCCGGGCGTTTCCTCCCGCCTTATCCGGAACAGGAACCTCCCGAAACAACCGTGTCCGGTGAGGACCTGCGTCAGGCGGAAGGTGAAGACGCCGTGGCGCCTCTCTAGCCACTCCTCAAAGAGGGGACTTATCGCCGCAATTGTGGCGTGCACAGCGCTGGGTTGCGACAATCGCACTCTCCATGCCGCCCTGAGATCCCACCTGAGCTCTGCCCGCTGTACCGTGATTTCTCGCGGCAGCGGAGCTACGCCCCGGCGCACGGTGGATCGAAAATCGGCTGTAGAAGACATAGGATCTCGATGTCTTAAATGTAATTTTTTTTGCTGGAAATGACTTCTGCCGATCATTACTGTTCTATAAAATGTCATATGAAGTAATTGTGTGCACAAATGGAAGAGTTATAATTTTTTTTAGAAAAAAATGTATGGAGCTGACATGAAAAATGAGGATATCTCTGGAATCGCAAGGTTGGCCGTTATATCCTTGCACACTGTTATAGTACTATTTATTTGTGAATTTTTGACATACTTAGTATTGCGGCATCACTTGCGATTTTTTTTTTAAAAATCGCCGAAATTAAAAAATAAAAAATGTTTATGATATGTACATTTTAATGCTTAAATATGGCTATACCAAGTGTAACTTACAATATTTTTTATGCTTAGACCAAAACATTCTAAGAAATCACAAAGTCGTATAACCTACTTATTTGAAAGGACATGGTAATTATGAATTACATAATAATTTTTTCTTCTAAGAACTCTGTCGGAGCTTCCTGATCCTGAAGTTTCAGTAGTTCTACTGTTTCCTTAAAGTATGTCTGCCTCTTGTGGGCATCTAATTTTGGTCTTGTGGAAGAAATTAGAGGATCAGAAGAGACGATAAGCATATTGAGGATATCCTCGTTTGATGCTTGTCTACTCTTTTTCCTCGAATGGTGTTCTCTGAACCTCCTAAAGTCTTTGTTTCGAGCCTCTGAAGCTTCTTCCGAAAGACTTCCAATTGGTACAATAGCATTTTCTGCAATTATGTCCCCTCCGTGAATCAACAATTTGTGGACGGTTGATGACATGTAGTACCAATCATACAGTTCCACGTATTTTTCAGCGGTTGTTCTAGCGTATTCTTTAAATTTCGGCACGTCTACAATCTCTCCAGATGTGATAGCTTGCAGAATCACAAATCTGCGTATTAGGTCTTCATCTAATCCGGTGATCGCTGCAGTTTTATCAGGAAATTCAAAAAACCGCCTTGCTGTGTTCCCGTCGTTAGTTGTGCCTGATCCTTGCTTAACGATGTCAATCAAAAGGTTGAGATCATCTTTGAATCGATCTTGAATGAGTTTTTTTCGTGAATGCAATAACTCTTGATGACCTTCTCCTCTTGCAGACCACTTTTTGAAGTCGAGACGATACGCTATATGTAGAAGACATTCCATCACATTAATGCGGGCATGAAGTGATGATAATCCGAACTCATACATACCAGAAGAAATGGTTTTTGACGCAATGACCTCTAACTTATTCATTTCTGTAGGCTTAGCCAAACACAGGTAGCAGGCCGCATTTGACTTAGCTTCAGACAGATATGTACAAATTTTGCCATCAATCATCGTCATCATTAATTTGTGACTAATTTCATGTCCTTGACATTTTGAGGGAACGAGAGCTTTAATTTCGTTATCCATTGCAGTTTTTTCATTTATGGCAACGTCTTTGGTTTCTTTCACAAAACTAAACTGGACTGGACGGCAATACATAGGTGAGCAGGGTTTTGGATCCACCCATACGGTATCACCGTCAGCTGTCAACTTTAATGGAACCAAAGAGGTCATAAATATGCTGGAATCATCTTGATCTACTTTGGTTAGATGCACCGTCAAATCCCCACTTTGATATTAATATCAATTGCTTATCTTGTATCGAATCAGGACTACGAATAGTTTCAAAAATTCTATTCACTGTTAAATCTAGTAACGCTTGTAGTGCAATCTTAGCAGATGAATCCGTTACAGTCACAAATGTCTTCGGAGGGTAGCACTGTAGCTTAGCTTTTTGCACTTTATAGTAAGACGGATATATCTCCTTTGAACCTTCTCGAATAGTCGTTTCCCTTAATGTGATATATTGCCATTTCGATAGTTTTAATGAAAGTAGCAAACCCAGTGCTTTTTCTGGTGAAAATATTGTTGAAGGAGCTGGTTTGTTCAACATTTCCTTGATTTTTGCTGATGCTTCTGGATTTTGGAGCATATTATGTTCAATAACAGATGCAATATCCTCACGACCATCTCCTTTCAAAAGTGCTGCAGCTGAATAAGCTACTTCATTAGGGTCATCGCCTATATGTTCATCAGATTGTCTCTTCTTCTGCTTGTTACTTAGATCTTCAAACGGCTTTCGAGATCTTTTTGTCATCGTTGAAGTTGATTTCATTGTTGAAGTTGATGGTACAGGTTCAGGTACAGGTTCAGTAGAAATATTTTCACTTGTTGATTCTTGAATGAGCAAATTGGTTTGCACGCAGTTTGGCCAGTCAATATTTGCCTCAAGCCAATTACTGTAATCACGTCTAAAAACTTCACTTTTCCTGTGGGATCGTAACCATCTCTTTTGAACTGCCCGTGTAAATCTTCGACAAAATTCTTTCACGGTAACACTGTCTTCATCTGAAAGGCTAGAGCCCAGTCGAATAACAAGTGTGTTGAACAATATTTCGTGATCGAAAGACGAAGCATCCTGATTGCTCAGAATAACAAACAAATCCAAATTTGTAATAATGCTTTCCATTATTCATGATCACTGAGTAAAAAGACACGGTAGGATAGACGTTAGTATTAGAAATGCTCTAAATGAACTGAAGTTGTGAATCCAATGTTTGACTATTTATTGTTATTGACTAATGATGGTATCACATTTATCTAATTACTTTCATTAAGTTAATCCTGCACTAATTGCTAAATTAGCGAGTACCCCAAATTATTTTGGTACGTATCCTTTTAACTAGGTATATAGGTATTAAGTTTTATTAATCATTAGCTAATGTGGACATGAGGCATTAGACAAGATTACGTATTACGTAATTCATAATTACCATGTCATTTCAAATGAAAATCACAAAGTAGGTACTACGACTTTGTGATTTCTTAGAATGTTTTGGTCTAAGCATAAAAAATATTGTAAATTACACTTGGTATAGCCATATTTAAGCATTAAAATGTATCATATACTTTTCTTTTTTTTTTTAATTTTGAAGATTTTTAAAAAAAAAATCGCAAGTGATGCCGCGATATTAAGTATGTCAAAAATTCACAAATAAATAGTACTATAACAGTGTGCAAGGATATAACGGCCAACCTTGCGATTCCAGAGATATCCTCATTTTTCATGTCAGCTCCATACATCTTTTTCTTATAAAAATTATAACTCTTCCATTTGTGCACACAATTACTTCATATGACATTTTATAGAACAGTAATGATCAGCAGAAGTCATTTCCAGCAAAAAAAATAACATTTAGGAAATCGATATCCTATGTCTTCTACAGCCGATTTTCGATCCACCGTGCGGCGCGGCGTTTCGCCTCCTCGCGCCACTCCCAAATGTGCGCGACGACTTTTGCCTCCAGATCAATCGGTGGCCTTACTTTACAATCTGAAAGATCATTGCTATTTAGATCTGATTTTACCAAAGTTGACGTCTGAGTGTTTTAGTATGGAAAAACTGTGCAAAATTCAAAATGTATTCTCAGCATATTACTATAGACTTTTCTAGGTATAAAAGTTTGTTAGGTACATCCATGGGCTCGTTCTTAGAAATTAGATACTCTTCCGAATAGCTGAAATGGTGTTTGAAACCATACACTGAGTGAAAGATATTTCTTCAATCATTTAACAGGTGCAATTTAAACGTTTAAACCAAAAATACTAATTACACAAAAAACTTAATTCACAAAAATGCATCAAATGCAAGTTTTTAAAATATCCCAATAATTATTCAACCCCAAACTGCGCTTGCCCACCGCTGGCAAAGGAATCGAAAACGTGGGAATGGACATACCGAATAACTGTTGTCATAGAAATGAGTGGACCATATGTTACCACTTCAAAAGTTTAAATGTTTTTATTTTGGTCTAAACAAGTTTTTTTTGGAAAACGTTTTTTGTTGTTATTTTTTGGTGCATATATCAAGTGTTAACAAGACTGACTGCGTGCGTATCCTGGTGTTCAATTCTTTAGTATAATATACAACGTGTTATTTTGCATCCTCGTCAAATTCCAGGAGGCTGTTATGAAAGACATAAAGAATGAAATAAAATTACGATCCTGCTCAATAATTAATACATACTTGTTTTTTTAGGTATTTAAGTTTGACAGTATTTCAGAATACTCCACTTTCAAAGAACAAAATCGTCCCGTTGCGTATGCGGTAGGCAGTGTCGTACGACTATGTCGCTGTGTGCATGCGTTACAGATACAGCGCAGTTACAGGGCGGTATCACACGGGCCCTACACATGCCGATTTCCGAATAATACAAAAAATAAAAATAAATACCTACTTATTTTATTATTGATTCGTGTCGAGAATCATTAGCATAGTTACCTCCTCGAATTTGACGAGGATGCAAAACAACACCTTGTATAGTAGTCTATATGTGTTCAATGTTGTATTTTTATTTTAAAAAAAGGCTTTTTTATCTACCTTAGTTATTTAAATAGAAAGCTTTCCATACACAAAGGTTTGTCTTAAACTGTAAAAAGATAGTAAAAATAAAAATATAATAATAATAACCTAATTTACTCAAACATTAAAACTCATCTTAGTTCGCACACGTGAGATTAAAAAAAAAAAAATACCAGGTTCAACCTGACAAAATAAATTTTAAAAACAAAATAGTAATAATAAAAATTTTATTTAGAAAATTACAGGGCATAAAAATAAGTACAGTTTTGCTTACATGTAAATTATTTACCTAAGATTTACGTGCCTGAACCAGGTAATCCTGTGTTTCAGGCATAGGCATATAATAGGTAGGTAGTTTTTTTTTAACTACTTTCCTTATTTGGTTTGGAACATAGATATCATCAAGATAATGATTCCTTTTAAAAGTAAAAGTGAATGTGATTTTTAAGTATCGTTTCGTTTGACGCTAGCGTCATGTGACGGTTAAGTGATTTACGTCTTTGAAACATGTGTGTTGAAGGAAGAAGCAGTTTAATCGTCCGAAACAAAATGTGATAAATAAGGTAGAAATTAAAAGCATCTGGTGAGTGTTTTGTATAAGATTAATGTATTTTGTATCTTGCCATAGTTGTTCTTGGTTTTCATCTGAATGGCGTTATAATATTTGTTCCGTGTGCGAATCCAGGCTGCAAAACGTAGCAAAAAAGCCATTCTCTCAACCCCTACGCCTACTCAGCCTACCGCAGTACATTGCTGGTCATAGGCCTGTCCCAGGCTGTACTATAACACCCTGTCCTCCGCTTGCGTCAAAACCTATTAAACCAATATTCCAAAATCTTTAGCACCAAACCGCTCCACACAGACTCTGTTCCGTCCGAACTGCACTAAATACCCAGTGGGCGTTGCAGGGCGTTACAATTAAATATATATTACAGTCGCCCACAAGAAACAATGCCGTATCTGATGCTGGCAGCCGACGGGTTAAGTTAAGGTGATGCGTTTTAATTCGACTGCATAGGCACAAAAAAAAGATCATTCCAATAAATATTTATAGGCAGTCTCAATAAAATGAAAAATAAATTATTTAAAATGGATTAAAATAAAAAAAATATTTCCGTTACTAATTGGCAGTCTTGTACAAGTGCTGAACATTGAGTTAAGTGTTCGATCCCTAGGTCAGTCATACTGTTATTAAGTTCTTTTCATTAGGAACTTCTAAGTAGCAACCGCCAGCCCATTTGTGCCAAGTCAAAGGCAATAATAGGCTCGCCCCCTATTACACGGGTTTTAAAAACAACTTGCACACCAAATAAAAAAATATTCTTCAAATGTGAAATGTCATTCATCAAATGTGAGATAGATACGGTCAGAAAAATTTACTATTAAGCAAATTGACACCTTACGTAAATTTTACATACTGTTATAGCCATTTCTTAGAACTGTTTTGCGGTTTTGAGTATTTTATAATAAGGCCTACGCAAATATCCTGCAGATCTAGTAGCGTCGTGTGACGGGTCGTTGAGCTCCCTCTACACGATGACTCATGCATGCATGCCGTCTATTGGGACAGGCCAACTCAAAGCTGCGATGGCTCTTTCATCAAAAGGCCCTTTCAGATTATGGCCCTGCATTGTTAGGCTCACATAAAATCCTAATAATATAGCGTGTGGACTTTAAAAGAGACCATGGCCTATGAGTTTTCAGGGATCAGTCGGCTAGGAAACGCCGGCGCCATCTAGTTTTAAAATATTGACCAACAAAATATTTTTGTATTTTTTATTGTGTCTTGGACATATCTCGGGACTTTGGGGTCCCGGACCTTTGGATGGTAGGCGTACGAGGACCCGAAGTCAACTCGCACAGGCCCGTTAGACGTTTTTAATTAAATGAGGCACCAACCGACGATTATCCCTGTACGCACTATGCAAGTGCACCCAAGGACAACCCCCGGTTAGTGCAGGACTATTGCAGAACATGGAAACAAAGATATTGGATTATGAATTTGGGTAGCTTAAGTGGACTGGTTATCTAGGACTATGGAAAGATTATGGTCCCCGCCTGACCAATGTTTTTTTTTTTAAATACACAGATAAAATGGCAGGGCATACACTGTGACTCGCACACTCAATAATGGGCCCCCGAAACCGGTCGCTAGCATATAGTGTCGTAGCGACAAGGGGGCAACATTTCCTGAGGTAGGTACTATCGAGGAGCGGAGAGGTATTCCACGGCTACCAGGACAATCCCGAAAGTACGGTCCAGATCTCTACCAGCAAATTACTGGAATACTTCCTTCCTCCGAGCACGTTTGATCTTGCGAATCTCCACTCAATCCGGAGGTCTACTTACAGAAATAAACATTTCATTTCATTGTCAAAAAATCTCAGTTGTGATTTGAATGTACGCACAATTTAAGTTAGTATCTAGTCAATTTGCTTACTTGAATAACAAGCGAATGATGAATTCAGTTCCCTGACTTTACCCAAATAAAGAAAACGGCTTTTAATAATTATTTTGTATGAAACAAGATTCGTTAGCATACCCCTTAACATCAAAACTCGTCAGTGATGAGAAGTTATTTCTGAATAGTAATTTGGTAGTTTTGAATACAGGGAATGAATTTAGATGGCAATTAACATACTTTGTCAATGAAAACGCACGTATGTACTTACTAGCATGCATGAATGAAATACATAGTAATTTTTTTGGATATCAAGTAGTAAACAAGTTTTGACGTCTATTTCTGATTATCGTTTCTTGATGGTTAAGCTATGCTTACCACGGTCTGTCCGTGGATGGGTGACCATTCCTTTCCTACCGAGATCTCACCGTGCCTCGGATAGCGTGTTGAACTATTGGTCCCGGTTGTCATTCTTCGTAGATCTATGACAGTCGTTACAGATAATCAAGAAGCCTGAGAGTCTGACAAACCAGTCTTTCCAAAGGGTACCGTATTACCCAGTAACTGGGTTGTGGAGGTCAGATAGGCAGTCGCTCCATGTAAAATACTGGTATTAATTTTTTTATTTATTAAAACTTTATGCACAAGTAAAAAATAATACTGTGCAAAGGCGGACTTAATGCCTGAGGCATTTTCTACCAGTCAACCTTAGGGTGATGCAGAGATAAACCATGGCAGGTGCAACATACGGGATAGATAGCTCGGAAATGACTTTAAAATACAAGAATAAATACTAATACATAGATACATACATATTAATAAAATAAACCTTGGTCAGGAGAAATAACGATCGGTAGAGGAGAAAACGAATCCAGCAACTCAGCGCTGGGATGTTTCGGCCAACTTCTGACAGATATGTTCACGTGTCTTCACTTTAAAAGATAACCGACTGGTTGCTGTCCTGATATTCAGAGGGAGCGCATTCCAAAGAAAAACCGCCTGGACAAAGAAAGAAGAATGAATGAAGCCGGAACGGTGAGAAGGACATCGTAGAAGACGATTGCTGGTGGAACGAAGATTTTTTACTATGGACAGTGCATAAATATTGAATTTGGGACGTCAGGTAAGAAGGAGAAGTGGGTTTGTCCAGAATAGAGAACAACGTAGACAGAGCCCTCAACTCTCTGTGCTGACGAATGGGTAGCCATTTCAAAAGCAATCGGTATTCAGCTGCATCCGGTTAGACTGGAAGCCGACCCCAACATTGTTGGTAAAAAGCTAGGCTAATGATGTTCATGATAGTTTTTCGATAAGTTAACCATTTGATTTCGTAATGGACAGCATTTTATAGCTACACTACGAAATTCTGACAGTAATTTTGATTTAAACGAGCAGTTGATTAAAATTATTAGTAATAGATATGATCTACTTAATAAGAATAATATAACGTCACGCCTGGCTTCCCCGAAGGGCCAGGCAGTGGTGTGCCTATACTATAACCCACATTTCCCCAGCTATGTTAAAGTCCTATGTAATAGGGGGCGAGCCTATTGCCATCAACCGGGCACAGATCTAGACTCCAGGCTGCTACTGCGAAATTCCAGGTGGCAAAATCCAATAACACTTTGCCCAACCCGGAATTGTACCCAGGTGGTCCTGGGTGCGGATACTTAGTCCATGAGGTCATAGAGTAAGTATGTAGCACATTGCGTTATGTAGTTTATTAATTCATAGGGAAAAGGCGCGAATGAAAGCAAGATTTTTAATAGTATGGGCAATATACATATTATCGTTAATAAAATTCACACGCCCGTACTCACACGTATTCACTCAAAACCAATTAAGCACAATTAAATAAAAACCCACAAATTCACAAGATAAATCACTATTAAATAATTAAAAAAATGCTTACCGCCCAAATGTTACCGCCGCCATTTTGAAATGCCAATGGAATTCCCGAAAATGGCGCGCTCGTTGAATTTTCCAAATTCAAAATCAAGTTTAATATTCTATAAAGGATTGCATTATTTTGTGACTTCGTGAATTTGTGGACAATAATGTTTTATGTCAAGTGTATTGTGTAGGTATAGTTTGTTATTTACGTTCTTTTAAGACGTTATATTTATGGACATAATTTACTTAATTATTTAAATAAGCGGAGTATTGGTGGCCCAGTGGCAGGCATGTCCTAGAACCAAACATTTAATACACGTAATATCCACCAACCCGCACTGGGCCCGCGTGAATCGTGGGCAGTGTGTGGTTACAGCCCACTCTCTCATAGAAAGAGAAGGCCTGTGTCCCAGCAGTGGGAACAATATTATGCTACGATTATGCTCCATCCAATACTTTACTAGAACCAACATTTCTATATAAGTACTTTCTCCGTCAAGGATCACTGACAAAACCGTTATTTCAAAGTAATGTAATGCAGAATTTAACTGAAATATACACACAGGACAACCCAATAAACTTACTTCAAACCACTATCTAAAATTATTCCAGTTAATTTATATCGATAAAGGAAGAAAGAAACATACAATCAAATTATACATGTATTATCATAAATATTTGAGGAACATGTGTTTAACCCTTCACAATGAAATAACTTTAAAGAAAGGGAAACCGTGCGTTTTGTGTGATGAAAAAACGTTGTTCCTACGACGCATCGATGTAGTTTAGGAGATAGGGTATCTAATAAGATGGCTCAACATGGTCACCTTATCGTGAACGAGGAAGTTTTAGTCACAACATTTTCTAACATTTATTTTCTAGTAATAAGGTCGAATTCTATATGTTAAGATGTTATTAAGCAGAGATGCCGAAAGTCTGACAACCAGTCTTACCAAGTGGTATTATATTACCTAGTAACTGGGTTGTGGAGGTCAGATAGGCAGTCGCTCCATGTAAAATACTGGTCTTCAGCTGCATCCGGTTAGACTGGAAGCTGACCTCAATACGTAGTTGGGAAAAGGCTAGGCAGATGGATGGAGATGGTGGCTTTAAATTCAATTTAACAGGTACCTTCCTAATTTGCTTAACATCTATAAATAGGTAACTTACTTTAGAAAAAAAACAGATATAGTCTATATTCTTGTGCCAAATTATATTTGACTAGCTATAGCCCGCGGCTTCACCCATGTGAATGTCGCAATATATCCCACGGGAACTTACTACCGGTCTTAAAATTGCTCGATGTGTTAATCCAGGTTATAAACTATATGTGTGCCAAATTTCATTCAAATCCGTTCAGCCATTTTTGCGCTAATCCGGAACTATCTAGACAGACAAAAATTCTAAAAACTGCATCAGTCTCTCGTTCCCACACCTCGTATCAATTTTTTTTTCAAAGGTATTTAATGTACAGCTTTCATTTCGTTACGATTTTATTATCTGTGAGTATGTTTATAGATAAAAGCGCCTCAATTGAAATAAAATTACATTGCAATCATACATAACAGACCGTTAAAATCAATAAGAACCACAAGGTACCACTATAAATGTCAAACTTATATTTAACAAAACTGCACACGGCCGAAATTAAACTTCACTAGAATAATTTACGAAACAAAACTCTCTAGCTCCTAAACTAAGCTACAATGAGCACGGTACGTTCTCCCAACCTATAATTTGGCCGTCAAACACTTTTTAAGAGACGTCATTCTACGCATGCCCCGTAACATTTCATTATCTATGATCCCAAACCGTTCATTTGTTTTTTTGAATTTAGTTTTTTTTTTGTTTAGATGTTGTTCGTAATGTTTCTTTGTCTCTGACTATGGTTTTGTTTATGGTTTATAGATTGATATGGGAGGTTATGAATAGTCATAAAAATTGCGTTTGAGTTCGATTCTAGTGCATGCATTGTGCTTTTAGTAATATTGACTAACCGCGCTAGTAACTATTGTTATACTGAAGCGGTAGATAGTCACCCATTCAAAGATTGCTACTCGTAGGTACTCGTATGTAGACGGTATTCGCAGTCAATGAATGTAGGTATATAAATAAGCGTATGCAGTGTGCAGTGTGGCGTAAGTAGTGGTCCACCGTTCAGGATTCGATAAAACAGATAATTAACTATAACAATTAAAAAATGTAACCATTTTTACCCAAGGGTTCCGAAAATATTAGCTTTTTGTCCTTTATTTACGAAATTTCTACCTTTTATTACAAATTTGTTTGTAGTTTCAACAAAAACCATTATTTTTTCATTTTGATTTCTGTTAATTACTGCTAAGTACTAGAGCTATCATGATAAATTATGATTTTTTATGTAAATTCAGCTCTTTGCGAAGAAAAAGTTGGTTCTTCTCTAATTTTAACCCAAATTTTTAACACACCATTAAGTTCAAGAGCGAATTTTGTAAAAAAAACTTAGTACTAAAAATGGTTAAAAAATTTAAGTGTTATAGTTAATTATCTGGTTCATCGAAGCCTGAACGGTGGACCACTACTTACGCCACACCCTGTATAGAGTATATTATAGTATAGAATTCAAGACATTTTTTGTTCACCAGCATAAGCATAATCAACCTAAAATGTTTCCACTGCTGGGAGACAGACCTCCTCTCTGTGAGAGGGAGTGGGTCGTTAAATACCACGCGGGCCTAGTGCGGGTTAGCGGATGTCACATGTCTTCGATTTTTTTGGTTCTAGGACAAGCCGGTTTCCTCACGATGTATTCCTTCACCGTTTTGAGAACAGTGGTGATGAAATTAAATACCTACATAAATTAATGCCTGCCTGGGTTTCAACTCACGACCTACAACTCGTAAGTCGAGACGATACCACTAGGCCACCACTGCTCTCTTTTTTTCACCAGTCGGTGCCATAACCTGTAACCTGCATTCGGTTGCTAGTTGCATCTTCACTTTTTTTTTCATTTTTACATTATTTATTTATTTATATTTATATATTCTTTATTGTACACCACAAAAAACATAACAACAAAAATTAAACTGAACACTACTTAATATACAATGGGCGGCCTTATCGCTTTCTCGCTTTCGCTTCTGACATTGCATTTGAACTAATTAAAAAAAAAAATTCTTTCACTTTTCAGCGATTAATAAAATTATCTTTCTTAGACAATTCATAGTGAAAGAAATTTTTGCTATTGTTTCAATCTGCACCTTCTTCCAGATAAAAGTCTCAAACGCTTTGCTTCAGACTACATTCCGAGTTTTTCGGACACCCTGAAAAATATCGTATGCGGGTAGATGGAGCACATGTAGGGAGAGCTACCTAATCTTGGTCTTCATTCTTTATAGCTTCGAGGTTCAAGCCAAAATCTTCGAGAATCGGTTTATGTTGGTGGCTTGGAAGATTCTCGAATGCTTGATAAATAATAAATAATATTAATTTAAAATAATAATTTATAAAAATAAAAACGTTTACAAAAAGTGTACATTTAGCCAAACAGTACTAAATATCCTATACAATTCTAATTGAATATAATAATCACACCCGATCTAGGTTTATTTAAACATGTGTGCCAGGCCATCACTTTACATTACAATTAAAATGGGACATGAAAATTACAAGTAAAACTGATATAAAAATAATCGAATTAAGAACTATGAGAAAAAGCATATTAGTAGTGGTACATTATTACCTAAAAGATTCATCAAGACAAAATTATTAGACGTTTTTCTGTGTCTGTGTAATTGAGTGTCGCTAAATATTCTGATAACATTATTAAGTACCTACTACATTTTTTATAGCTTACACTATAGAGGCTTAGTACCTTGTCGATAGATTGTGCATGTTTAAAAAAACGATATCTATATAATAATAGCCATATAATATAATAATATATATATAATAGTAGCCTAGATGCAACAGCAACATTTTTGTCAGAAAAAGCCTCCTAAAACACAACCACACCAACAGTTGTACACTACACCAACCACGAACACTAACACCGGTTTGATCCGTAGATGTTGGAGCGTCAGGTGTGGGTCGATCGTAATATTCGACTATATCTTGAGAAATACGGTTTTCATTTAATTTGGTATTCTTATTAGATGTTATTGTTTATTCTATTTATTAGTATTTTTATAAGAAATTATGTCCTCTAGTGGGATTTATTTTATGTCCGTAGGTGTGTCCGTGGCATCACAACGGGCCCTATCAGAATACCAGCGCTGCGGCATTTGTTTGTTTTTCAAATATCGCAGCATCATGCTGAGATAGGAGCCTTTTTGGCCTCGCACAGGTCTTCTCTATAATCTTTTTGTTTATTGTTTTCATGATTTTGTTAGATTTAATGTTCTTTTTTTATTTTTTATTATTTGTATTTCCTGTGCGTGTCCCAAATCAAATATTTTTCTTTTGTTTTGTTTTATTTCCTAAATATTGGTAAAATGTATTGATTTGATCAACAGATTTTTTCAAAATTTAAACAACGACTAATGCTTGAGTTAATGGTTAAATTTAGCCAACATTTGTTGATTTGCTCAACACATTTTGCCAATTGTTTTTTTATTTTAAACTAATGGTTGAGTTAACTACGGATCAGAAAACGGCCCCAAGGCTAAGACCAAGTTTGTCTAGTGGTCACAAGCGCGACTGTGGTCCTGGATTCGAATCCCCATGTCGGGCAGAGTTTTTCCGTCAGGAATTTCTTAGTGACTTGATGACATGACACATGGGATCTAACAACTATTGAAATGCGGTAATACCTACTACACAATCATCAGCTTACTCCTGCAAAAAAATAAAGGCGTAAAAATATATAATACCAGGAAGAGTCCCTTCACATGGACCTCTGCTAACACATAACTCATCGCTCAACCTCATAGCGATTGAGACGGACTTATTCTGTTGTACTCTGAGTGTGATGAATGTTAGTATTTAGGATAATTACGTTAAGATAAGCGCATTTATCTCATTAGATTACCCTGCAATGGTAGATATAAGAAGAAAAATAAATAAACAACTACACACACACACTTACACCCCCCATTTAAATGGGGGGTGTAAGTGTGTGTGTGTATGTGTAAAAACAGTTGAGGTGATTAATCACCTCAACTGTTTTTATATGTTTATTTGATGTAATTAACTTTGTTTTTACTCAAATATTTGCAATTTTTCCATGATTTTGAATTTTATTTTATTTTGAAATTATCAATAACAAATAACAATCTTGCGCTAGCAGATCCCATTATTGTTAACTTTGTGTAGTGTTTGGGTCACCAATATAATAGGCTGTCTAGTTTGGGACCCGCTGTTAAATCTGTTTAAGCTTTCTGTTGGTTAGAATTTCATCCCATGTTACTTGTATATTTGTGAGCCACGTGTAAGTATAATAAATGAATTTGAATTGGAATATCGTCATGTAGAAGAGCTCACGACAAGACATGGTGACGTTTGTCTTGTCAGCACCAAACCCTTGCAAACACAACACAGTTTGAATCCCAGTGATCCGAGATAACACCTTCGGGACATTTAACCCCACACATGAGGGACAGACGAACTAACCGTGAGTGGCGCACAGTAGTGGTGTACAGACATGTGCACGCGCAGAGCGAGGCTTAAAGTATGGTTAGCAGATAAATAAAATTGAGAATAAAAAAAAATATGTTGTTGGAATTAAAATGAATATAAAATGACGTTTGTTCTACGCTAAAGATTCTTCAGAGATGTATTATAGAAAACACACACATTTCGCCAATGATATATGTATATTTAATCGGGAACAAATTCAGAGCTCACGGCTGCCCATTGAGAAATTCCATATTAATCATTACGGAAGAAATCAGGCACATTCAGTTGGTGGCACAAATGTTGTTGTTTGTTGGGGTATCGCATTACACAGTAACTGGGTTGAGGAGGTCAGATCAGCAGTCGCTCCATGTAAAATACTGGCATTCAGATGCATCCTGTTAGACTGAAAGTCATAGTTCATCTGAAAGTCAGAGTCATAGGCATAGTTCTTAAAAGGCTAGGCAGATGATGAAAGTCGGCAACATATCGACCAACTCTTTGGTGTTACAATTGTCTTTCAATTGGACTTTGTTCAACGAAAAGGACCCAAACCACACCATGGTCAAAAATGAGTTAAGTGCATGAAACTGATGCTAAATATGAATATTATAGGCAGTAAAAAAGATCCAAGCAAAAACTGACCTATCACTTTGTGTTAAACTCAGAACCAACCCACATGTATGGCACGTTAAAAAGACTAGAGCGTGCGCTATGGAAACTAATTTATCCATCTGTATAAATTTACATATTAGGAATGGGCCGAATATTCGTTTTATATTCGCTATTGCCGCATATTCGGCAGGTTTACCGAATATTCTTATTCGTCTGAATATTCGGCTAAATCATCGAATGTTCGGCAAAGTAGTACTCAAAGCTTTTACTGTATTGAGCCGTGTATGGTGATCATGAGTCGAGTGTTAAATGTTTTTTTATGAGGCTAAGTAATTTACAGTATTTATGTTTTTGTTGACACTGTAGCTATTAAAAACAAAATATAAGTATGCACAGCTGTTTTAGGATGAAGCTACAGTGAACTCTTTATAATAAAATAATACATTAAAACCAGGTCTTTATTGTAAGAAATTAAGCAAGTTTTATTGTAAGAAAGAGTTTCATGATTATTAACATTTCAGCAGATTGTGAATCATATTTCTAGTTTCATTCTAAGTAGAATACAATACAATACAGGTCTCTAAGTAGAGACCTGTATTGTTTATGTAAGGGAATCAAAAATGCCGAATATTCGGTTCGGTAAAAGGTTTACCGAACATTCGGCCGAATGTTCATATTCGGTGAAACCCATGTTCGGCCCATCCCAATTACATATACATCGGAAAATACAATACTACGCTTGACTTTAATATTATCAATAAAAAAATATTATTATTTCACACACAACATTATACTTTCAATTAATTTTAAAATCAATACCAATGAAGAAATATCTTCCAAACTTCAATCGTCAATATCTCTAAAGTGACTTTGTGCGAAATATCCTTTTCGTGTAACTACGTCCAATTACGGTATTCCCTTTCTATCCATGAACACGATCCACGAGCAAGATGCATTCCACAAAACTGTTCCATTTGTAATGCTAGAATTGAAACCGTTTTTATTGAATCGGTATATGAATCCAAGCTGCATCTTCAAGAACCCAATTCTGCGGCTCCGAAAGCAGTAGAAAGCTAAAATAGATTTTTTTGTCTGTCGCTTCTAACTCAATCAGTTATCTCTTAATCTATAACTGTGGGTTTAACCACAAACTGCTCTAAACACTTGAGTTTTTGTAACATAGGAAAAAATAACACCATGAATTACTGTTAAATGGCACAGTGGCTGTATGGCTATAGGTATATACTTCAGGGTTTGAGTTATGAAGTAGTTTTTTTGCGTAGAGGAAATTGGTAATCGCTGAAAATGTTAATTGTAGTGATTGGCTGGAAAAAAGAGCATTGCTGGTGACAATTATTACTGGCTTCAATTTTCTAAATTACCGTTATTTTTTCACCACTGCCTTCAAGGAATTCATCGACAGGAAATTGGCATGTCCTATAACCGAAAATTGGAAGACATGTGACGTCCAACAATATTGAATTACCCTCTCAATGTCCTGTGACAGAAGCGTGGAGACCGGGGCCTGCAGTCTCGACATAGTTAGCAATCGTTTTCGGTTGCTAAGTCCTAACAATCCAGATGTAACGATATTTGGTGGTCTCCACACTCAAATTTATCGGTTGTTACTGGTATTTTAGGTAGGTACCAGTAGGTAACAACCGATAAATATGAGTGTCGAGACTACCAAACATTTACATCAACATTTACATCTGGATTGTTAGGACTTAGCAACCGAAAACGATTGCTAACTATGTCGAGACTGCAGGGCCTGGATTGTTAGGACTTAGCAACCGAAAACGATTGCTAACTATGTCGAGACTGCGGGGCCTGGATTGTTAGGACTTAGCAACCGAAAACGATTGCTAACTATGTCGAGACTGCAGGGCCTGAGTCCCAGCAGTGAGAATATTAAAAGCTGATCTAGTTGGAAACACGGGAACATCTCGGCACGGCACGGCCACTTGGCGGTAGAAAAACTTACCTTTTTTTAACCATTATCTTATATGCTGTCGCTACTCACCGTATCAGTTAACTTTCAACCCAAAACTGTACGGTTAACATGACACAAACTGTTGTCTAAACACTCGACTTTTTGTCAACGTTTTTTTTGCTAACCATCGTTAAGTCACGGGAGAAATGCGTCCCTCTGTTTTTATTATTAATAGATAAATTAATACGTCCATTAGTTTGATAGTTTGGATTAATTTAATTAACACTTTCCGGGACAGACCGCCTCTAAACGTCATCTCGGTATATCGTTACGTGACGGTACGGCTTAGGGCGTTGAACTTTATTTCATGTAATTTGGCAAACCGTCGATAGCCGTTGCTTGCCCATAACATTCCTACGAAGCACATGATCTAGTGTCACATCACGCGACTTTATTCCTTCGTAGGTGTCACGGCAAACTCTTTTCCAGTCATTTTTCAACACATACATACGCAGAGCTTGTGCACCAAACCAACACGTTCACACCGCCCACAGGCGTAGACATACCATACAATCTGCCCATAGGCGTCAACGTCTGTGGCCGTATTTGCTGTATCAAGAAATTAAGAATATAATGTAATATGGTAGTATGGCTGTAGATGGTAGATATGATAAAATGTATGGCATTTTGAAGTGTCATATATCATGATCATGACATTTGCAAAATAGTCAAAGTGTCCCGGAACGTGTTAAAATCATGGACGGACAAAAAAAGTCGGATGGAACTCCGTTAAGACTAAACCGAATGTGTGAGTGTTGCCGTTTGCGCGCGTAGTGGCCGACCGTCGTCGGCCGACTAATTTGGGAATGTGTACGTACAGCGGCCTGTACGTACAGCGAGCTGGCCAACTTGAGTGACACAGTTTTTGTTAGCGAGAATCTGTCCGGCTTTTTTTGTTCGTCCATGATCAAAATGTAGTTATTGTTGCAAAAAGGCTTATTCACGTAATTTTGTCAGCGAAGTCTTTAAGATTGGCCTTTTAGCCCAGGTTTTTTTACCCCACCCAAGTGTTCAGAATCTAACAGAGCGCTTCCCAGTGCCGAGAAAACACTCTGATGGATTTTCAACTCTCGGCGCAAAGCAAAGCGTTGAAAACCGAGTGCGCAGAAAAAATTGCCGCGTTAAAAAAAAGTCCGTGTGAATCTGGGCTTACTGGAATGCATGTTGGAAGGTTATTTAGTTGAACTTTTAGTTAATTATCTTCCAAATTTAATAAACTGGTAGAGTACCTACCTATAAATTGATAGAAAAGCTGAAATTCTTAGTAGCCGGCAGGTGATTGAATTAAAATGGTCGGTCTAACAAATTGTCAAAGGCACAAAATGAAGTGTTTCATATAAATTGTTTTGATATTGTTTCATAACATATTTTCGATATCAAAGTAAAATATCCAAAGGAAATAAAATTGCTAAATAGCTACGGGCGTACATAAAAGACGTCCAAGATTTACAAGTTACAGTTACGCATTTTAAAAACGATCGTACCCACAAGAATAAAAAATGAATTCCAAGATAATGACACGGGTTTATTTAAGCACAGCCAAATTGTAAATGTCTTTGACAAGGTACGTTTACGTATAAGTGAGAATTACCATAGTTTAAGTAATATTCGTAAATACGTAAGACTAAAGTCGTTGCGTTGTTTGACCTACTTATCCACATTTATCGAACCTAAATCTAATAATGCTTATGGAGCGCGGACGTGGGAATGCATGTTACCCTCGTATATATGAATGATTTACATAAGGAAATCTGCAATTTAATAAATGCGAAGAACTGCTCAAAGGTGTTAAAAACATACTTTCTAGATTGACGTGCGATAAGAAAAGAAAAAAAAAAAGTTTTGTGTAGTTACCTAATAATAATTAAGATGTAGTGGCACCGAGTTGCCGTGTCTGGCCATACCGCTGTTAAACCCGCGATGGTTTGTGTGGTATGTTTAAGGGGACTGCATGACCTAAACGCAAGTTTTATAATGCTTAATAGTATATGATCCACTGCAGAAAACAAAATCAGAAAAATATATGATATTATTCAGGATATAATATGCTAGTTAGATAGTGTATTGAAAACATAATACAACTAATTTGGTACGATAGAAAAAAAACACGAAGATACCTCTTAAAATTTCTTTTAACGATTAAAAACCATACTAATATACATCCAATAATTCTGTTTCTTTTTTCAGATTGTTCTCTAAGCAACATATTATCGTGATAGTGTTTTCATTTTTTTGTCCAATCAATAGGTTTTTTGTAAATAGAGAATTGCTTCATATTTTGCAATAAATTACCAGCTTTCTGTCATCGCGCGTCTCTTTCTTTTCTATGCAGTCCGACAGTGACCGCGCTTTAGCTGTTGTAAGCCCCTTAATGTAAAAAAAAGCATGTAAGCTATTTTTTGAATAATAAAAAAAAAGTGGTTTTCGAGTTATATATGCATTTTTATGGACAGGCATTGCGTCTCTTAATAAACAGGGTGGCAGGGACGTTGACGCGCAAATTACAATCATGAATTCATCACATGATCGACGGTTATCAAAAGAAAAATCTGCTGTGTTATAGAAGAGTGCTATACAAGACTTACGCGGTCAAAATGTATGGAACAGCAACATTTTTTTTTAAACAGCCGACGAAAAATTCCAATGCAGGGGGTTACAGAATTGACGGGGTCCGCTAGGGCCGATGCCTGCCGGGGCTGTGGAAAACTCCGAAAGGGTTACAAGGCCCCAGGCACAAGTAACCGAAGGGACACGAGTGGGTTATAGTCAGTAAGAGTCTGACACGTCCTCCCGCTCCGCCCAGAGCGGGGGAAGTAATTTAATGATTTCCAACCCACAAAAAAAAGGGGGGGTACAGAATCATATACTGAATAAATGCCAACACCCTGTATACTGCATCATCATCAGCCTATATTCGTCCACTGCTGGACGTAGGTCTCTCCTAGTGTACGCCACTGAGCCCGATCGTCGGCTCTCCTCATCCAGTCTCTGCCAGCCGCCTTTCGCAAGTCGTCACTCCACCTGGCCGGCGGGCGTCCCACACTACGTTTGCCTAAACGCGGTCTCCACTCTAGAACTCGTTTTGCCAACGACTGTCGGTTCTGCGAGAGATGTGACCAGCCCATTGCCACTTTAGCTTGCTTAGTCTTTGTGCTATGTCGGTTACCTTGGTTCTCTGGCGGATCACCTCGTTTTGGATTTTATCCTTTAGAGAAACTCCAAGCCTTACTCTCTCCATAGCTCCATACATATATAGCATGTATAGTTACGCTTAACTAAAACCAGAACTAAAAGCTTAAATTGTTAATAAGGCGGTGACAGCACTGACAGCTATTGTACAAATGGGACACTTCAGCAATTTTTTGTGTTTGGTTAACTTTTGTACCGATTATTGCCACCAGGTGGCAGGGATGTCATTTTTATGTTTATTTTGACTCCCCAGTAAATGTAGTTCACACGTCACATTTTTGAGATGAAAGTTTTGACAAAAATGTGTTTTTGTTTTTGCAAATGATGCTGTTTTTATGGTCCCGCACCTAAAGGAAGGGAGCCAATGGGACTCTATCACTAAACGTACCGACTCGCACTTGGCCAATTTTTTGGTGTATGGTTCCGTACATAAATGACAGTTATGCCCTGTGTTTACTATTAAAGCTGATAAACGGGGTGTAAAGGACATCAAAGTCCAATATTTTCAAAATCTTATCCAAGGATAATAAGAAATAGTGTGAGTCCTATAGTAAAAATTTATCTAAACCGTTTTAATAATTTTTATGAATTGTATTGTACTGTCAATTCCTTATATTTTATAATCTATCAATTTTGATTTATTTTATAGAATTAATTAATTGTATTGTATTTCAATAATATTTTTTTTTAATATTATTTATCTGAGTAATGATAATCTAGTGGCACTTTTTACCTTATCTTAATTTTGTTAACATGCGGATAATATAGTGGGCTGCAATATTGCTAATACTAGGTACTTATGAGCCTATATTATTATTTGTAATGTTTTTATATTGTTTATCTAGTTGTGCCTCAGTGAGATCGAGATAACTGACATCAGCGTAGTCAAGGATGATTAATTATTATCAAGCACATGATTCTTGACCTACCACCCTATAATTATATTGGTTTGATAATTTGCATTTTTGAGTAATGTAGTCACAACCAGAACTTAACTTTGAACATGAATTTATAAATAACGTTAAGTAATCTGTTTTAAATTAATGGGAAAATAATGAATATTTAATGTATTGTAAAAGTAATTAATGATAGAAACCAGCATATTTAAAACATGCTATTGGACATAAAAATGATTAGCATTGAATACATTGTTAAGTTTTGTATGTCAAAAGTCTTAATTACTGACTTTAGGACCAACACAGTACCAATGAGCAGTGGTGGCCCAGTAGCAGTGGCGGCCCAGCAGCAGTGGTGGCCCCGACTTACGAGTTGAAATTCGAGAGTTCGAACCCAGGCAGGTGCTTTTCTTTGTGTAATTAATTTCATTACGCTGCTCTCAAAATGGTAAAGGGAAACATCGTGATGAAACCGACATGTCCTAGAACAGAACATTCGAAGATATGTGACATCCACCAACCCGCACGGGGGCCGCGTGGTGGTTTACGGCCCACTCCCTCTCACAGAGAGGAGGCCTGTGTCGTAGCAGTGAGAACGTTATAGGCTGATTGTGGTGTACCAATAGTTACCTATTGCAAATAAATAATTATGATAATGATTTGATAGAACTTTGACAAAAATAACTATTGATGAGAACTTTTCTGAGGACCACGAATACCGGGAATTCGTTCATAATGTTCCCGGGAATACCACGTCAGTAAATTAAGTAGCTACCACATGTCATGTCATAACTAGAAGCTACACTCCTCAAGTTACAAGCAAATCAACGTAGTGTGAACGAAACAGTTGAAGCGAGAATGTTTTTGTTGGAGTAACAAAATGGCGGCCTTATTCCTGTCACGTGGTATTTAGTCGAAGTATATCACTACATAATTATAAAATAAAGGGCCGCCGCGTCTGTCTGTAGTTACACGATAGACTCAAAAACTACCGAACGGATTTTCATACGGTTTTCACCAATAGGCGGGGTTTATGAGGAAGGTTTGGGTTTATATCTCATTAAGGTTTTGTGTAAATTGGCTGAACTATGACAATGATTGTTGAAGATGGCGGAAAAAATCATGCCGACTGGTAGCTCTATTGGCGTGCGCCGCGTGAATCAATAGAGGTATATGAAAACCACAATATAATACGGAATTAATAGATTGTTTGCCTGGATTAACACATACGGTACTTTTCAAAACCAAAATCAAAACTCATTTATTCAAACTAGGCTTTAGAATCAACACTTTTTGAATGTCAAAATTACAGAAGACCGTCCCCCAAAACACCACTTCCAAGTCAGTGCTTTAGCTGGGAAGAAGTGGCGCAACAAACTCCCCAGCAGCACAGCTGTCTGTTCAGTTGAAAGTTTTAATTCCGGTAGTACATTCCCCCATATTTTCCGACACCCACGCAGGCGAAGCCGCAGCCAAAAGCTAGTACTATAATCTATACACTTACTAATAATAAACCTGAAGAGTACGTTTCTTTGTTTGAGCGCGCTAGTCTCTGGAACTGGCAGTCGGATTTGAAAAATACTCTTTGCATTTCATAGCTCAACTCTTGAGGAAGGTTATAAGCTAATTTACACTACCCTGTGGCTCTTAGGAGCCGAACAAAAACAAAAAAACTCTGAAAGAAAGCTAAGTGAAAACGAAGGGAGCAACGCGAGCCGATATACTAGCAACCTACGAATAATATTCATAGCTAGCAACGTAGTGTGAACGGAACAGTTGAAGCGAGAATGTTTTTGTTGAGGTTACAAAATGGCGGCCGTCTACCTGTCACGTGTCACGTGATATTTAGTCGAAGATATTGTTCATTTGGGCGTTAGGATTTGTCGTAGAGCTTGTTTGTTTATGGGTAGGTAGAAGTGTATTTATTGGGCTTCCATGGGTGTAGAAGAAATCCTTCTTGAGATCGCTTAGTTTTCTGTCTGTTTATCAGTATTTAATTATCTGTTTTTTTTTTTTTTACTTTAAGTAAAGTTTATCCTAAATAACGATTTTGCGAATCAAAAATTACTACCAGTTGATAAACTAACAGTTTAAAAACTGCCTAATTTCAGTCTCGTGGACGTAGAGTTCAATTTTGGTTGCAACCGCATTTTCAAGCTCGTCGCTTTGTCCAATTTAATCTTAATAATTGACTTTATGGTACGAAAACCTACAGTAATACTGTAGGTTTTCATACACGAACAATAAGAGATACTGTAACAGTATCTCTTATTGTTCGTGTAATACTTTATAAACCTGCCGAACCCTGTTATATAATGTGACGAACTACTTTTTATTGTATATTAACTACTTTTTTTATATTTTTTGTTTTTTTCTTTCAAAAATTTTTTTTTCGGTCTTTTTAAAATGCAAATTTTACGTGTTCAGTGGCGAAGAGAATCTGTGTTTCCTTTCTTTTTTTACACTATGTAGGTATGTAACCGAAAAGTAGGAATTTAGGAAAGCTGCAAAAGCACAGACATAGTTTTAAAATCCGAATATAATTTATTAGAAAACGTTTTTGTTTTAATCTAAGCTACATGCAATCCAAATCGAGTGCTGCGGTACCGATCTGAAGTATTGTTTAAAAAGCAAATTTTTCGTATTGCATTGCAAACTAAACCAGATCCCTATTGATGCATTCCTATTAAAAAAAACTTGAGAGGTGTCAAGGGACACCCGGATGCAACGAAGTTCCTTTCGATTAATTAGTGAAGGAATTGTAATAAAATTTTATTTTTTTTAAGTTATAATAATATTTTTTTAATATTTTTATTTTTTTTAATATATAATATATACATATATTCGTTCCAATATCTGGCTTGCTTTCTATAAGAGAGAGAGAGAGAGAGAGAGAGACAGACAGAAAAACATGCGCACGCCGCACAGCTTACAATAGCTTACTATAGCAAAAAGTGTCGTGACAACTTTTCGTAAGAATTTTTTCCGTCTAGCCCCCTTTCACAATTTTCACAACGAAGTTCCTTATCGCGCGCGATAAGGAACTTCGTTCCAAAAAAATATAGGTGAATCAATTGTTTTTTTTTTTAATAATTGCTTCATTGTGCTACATGCAAACTTATACCTACTCACCTAATTAAGCTGCCTCTGCCTAGTTCGGGACCTGAAGACCTAGTGTGGATGTTAAACAAAAAAAAACAATAAAAAATTACAAAAGTACCTACTTAATCCCGGGCTTTTGCCTACACAACATACAGAACCCTTTGCAAGTGTGCTCGCCTCGCACTTATTCAATCTTTACGAGTTAGGTTGACATATTTTGACAGCAAAACTGTCAAACTTAAGGGAAGCATTGGATTTCCGATTTGCAAACCCGCGCTAATCTAATAGAATGGCCTTTTTAATACACTCACAGATAACTTTTAATTCAATCTACTTATAAAATTAACGTTTCAATTTTTAAGCTGACGTTTTAAAGCTGAAGTTAATCGGAAATTATATAGAAATTGTAGAGCTTCTGCAGAGAAAAGAAAATAATAAATAAACAAGAAAATACTAAAATACCGGCAGCGCCCTGCGGTTTTACTCGCATAAGTATCGATGCCGTGGGAATATTGTGATAAAAAGTATCCTATGTCGTAATCCAGGTCATGTCCATGTGCCAAATTTCATCCAAATCCTTTCAGCCATTTTTGCGTGAAAGCGTAACAAACAAGCAAACAAACATACAAAAAATCAAATCTTTTCTCTTTATAATTTTAGTTTAGATTTAGATAAGACTTCCGGGATCTTGACGGTTTTCGGTTTTCTTGTAATTACTAATTCTATCTCCCGGTCAGCGCATTATATGCCACCACTGGCACAGCACCCCCACAATTTCGAAGAAAATGCAAGCTCAGTGGAGAAGAACAAAGAGTCTGACAACCCCAGTTTTGGCTCACAACTATTAACGCAAGGACTCGAAAGCAGGCACAAAAGGCTTCCTAAAAACGGCAGCACCCAACCCACCAGACGCCCGTTTCAAACTGTGGCAGGGTACTCTCCCTCCACCCGCTCAAAACCTACTACCAAGCGAGCATCTCCCCGCAGGGTCCAATCTTCTGTGGCCCACTTGGAAGTCTCTGAATCGCCTTCGAACCCAAGAGAGTAATACAACTACAATCTCGCAAAGTGGGGCTAGGTCGACGGTACGGCAGCAGTGGTGCAAAGTATGTCCCACATCCTATTCTGCCTTCAGTGCCCAAAAAAAAGCAGCCTATATTACGTAAAAGATAGCTTGATCTCTGCGACATAAGTCAAACTGACATTCCTAGGGTTGTCATGATATAAAAAATTGTCGATAGAAATTATCGACGGTTCTTACTATTATCGATGCTAATGTAACATTTAATTGGGTTTAATTTAATTACAAACGTTACGAAATTAAACGAATATTTGAATATTAAATACATTTATTCTCGTAAAGGAGTACACCCCAAATACATATCTGAATCAGTTTCTGAATCGCTAGAAGAATCTTGTAAATTTATTATAAACTCTTGTTCGCAAATATTATCAAATCGGACGTCCCGCTCCCAATCTTCTTCCATTAGTTTTCTGCATTTGGTTACCACCTTCTTTCAGTTTTCTGCAGATACATTGTCGACCGCACAATGATTCATCGCCCATCACTAATTAGGTTGGCATGCCCATAAAGTATGACATTTACAGGTACTGTCTGTACTACTATGAAATTCAGAACTTCATAGGCGTGATTTTACTGACAGCTGTCGCAGAGATCAAGCTATCTTTTACGAAGTATAGTGACCTCTACACTGTAACCGACCCGTGAAAGTGGCGTAGTCTTGGCCCCACAAAATTTGATACACTCGTGCCATCGACTTGACGAAAAAGAAAACTAATTCTATTAATAATAAATAAAAAAAGTGCAGCAATACCACCGTTTATACCGTTCTGACCTAAACGCAAGTTTTATAATGCCTAAAAGTACATGATCCGCTGCAGTACAGAAAATCAGAAAATTAAATGATATTATTAAGCTAGTTAGATAGTGTGTTGAAAACATAATACAACTAATTTGGTAGGTACGATAGAAAAAAGTCACGAAGATACCTCTAAATGCAATATACATGCAATCATTCTGTTATTTTTTTCAGATTGTTCTTTAACCAACGTAAAATTATTAACGTGATAGTGTTTTCATTTTTTAGTCCAATCAATAGATTTTTTGTAAATAGAGAATTGTTCCATATTTTGCAATAAATTACCAACTTTGTGTCATCGCGCTTCTCTTTTTTTTCTATGCAGTCCGACAGTGACCACGCTTTAGCGATTGTCAGCCCCCTTACTAAATGCTATTTCGCAGCGGTGAATTTCCAGAGAAAACATTTTAGGTGACGCGTGCCATTCAATATACGTAGAGCACGATTTAAGGTGAACCTGCGGGGGAACTGCGTTATAAACATAAAACGGCAATCAATCGCAAACCCTTTCCATTTTGACAGTTCAGTCACGTTTATTGTCTTTGATCAAAGAACTTATGGAGCATTTATTATTAGTAATTATTAAGAGGTCTATCACAATTTTATCCATATTCCGTATCCAATTTTAGCCATAAGTATCTAAACCATAATCACACATCTAAACTGCCAGTTTAGATGTGTAATTATGGTTTAGATATGGCAACAAAATTTAAAAAAAAATATGTCCGAGAAAATTTGATTATTTCTCACGGGAGTGCTCTAAATATTTTTTTTTTTCTTGTATTTGAGTGTGTGACTCTTCAATCACTCAAATACCAGAAAAATTGTGATAGCCCTCATAAGGCACATCAACAACACAAACAAACATTTACAAATAACAGAGAACAGAGACATGGACTAGTGTTTACGTCAATTACAGACGTGCACAGCAGTCACAACAAAATAGAAGAAAAAACACAGTATTCACGTTACAAAAACAAAAACAATTTATGAACATAAGCTCTAGCTAAAATCTCGGTAGTAGAGAGAATACTCTCATCGACTTAAACATTGACTAGGTAATTATATTATTTTGTTTTGTTGTCTCTAGACTTCCCCTCATTTATAGTTTTAGATCTAAAACGCTTGGGATGGTCGTGGAAAATATCCTAATCATAAAGATTGCAAAAATTGTAGCAATAGATGTCAAAATGAAAGGCATTGCCATCGATTGCTATTTTTTGTTACGCAATTAACCCACCGATTTGCCAGGTATTGCAGCTTTTGTAAAAAGCTCAGTTTTAGTACATAAAATATTAATTTCACTTTTTAAAATAAAGAATGCAAAGAAAGCAACGAATTTTCACTCGATTTACATTTTAGATAAACAAACAAGCAATAAATAAAAATTTAACAAAAAAAAAAAACGTTTATTTCTCAATAATAATAATCGGTTTCTGATTACCGAACATTGAATATTATATTGGTATGATATCAGTAATCTAGAGTTTTACCGCAAAACCGAACAGTATTATACAAAATGTGTGGACGTCAGCGTATGAACGAGACAAGCAGTTGTCATTACGATGACAGACTAAACAAAATATTATGTTACAAAAAACTGCAATGTCTTATGATCATGAGATGATTTTAAAAAACACCAATTGTCAAATGGAAAAAAGATTTCAAATTATATTTTAGAGTCTATGTATTCATAATAATTAATTAAAAGCACTCAATTTGTAAGTGCCACTGCAAATTTGAATCTACAACCTTGGTCAGCCGATCAGCTGAAGGCTTTGTCAGCATAAAGGTTTATGATATTGTCATAAAGTCATCTGAACTATTCAATTGGGAAAACAAAACGTACACAATATGTAAGTAACTTATTAGGCAAGAAAAATCCACATAAATATATCATAATATATTTTTTCTTCATTTCGTTTTCCTAGGACGAAGGACGAGGACGAAGAAGTCAAACCGCATCACTCAACCGCTAGATGAACAAATAATAATAAAAAAAAACATAATATCTAATTTTGAGGTCATGCACCAATCACTACAGAGCTCTTTATAGTCAATCTGCCAGCTTTTTCCTAACTATTTTGGGGTAAGATTCCAGTCTAACCGAATACTAGTATATTACATGGAGCGACTGCCTATCTGACCTCCACAACTGGGTAACACGATACCCTTGGTAGTACTGGTTGTCAGACTTTTGGACTACTAACTACTGTCAAAGCTCTACGAATGACAGACGGGACCTACGTACTTTCCGAGGCCCGACATGTAATGGATAGTCACCCATCCATGAACCGACCCGTTCTATCGACCCGTGCAACTATTATCATTAGCTATGAGCTCTCTATAGTATGTTATGAATACTCTAAAGTTTATGGTATTCCCGTCTCTTTTTAATCCGACGTATAAATACTTCGGCGCTATAACGAATGATTCAGTTTTTGGGGTCACCATTATTTTGGTCGAAACGTGCACTCGTCCATATATATTGTGACTTAAATAAAAGAGATGGCTGACTAGTTAAAAAAATTAAAGGGAATCTTGAGAATATATATTATGTCCTTTGTTATTTATTATGGTTTAGTGTCAGGATATTGCTATTTATATAATATACAACGTGTTGTTTTGCATCCTCGTCAAATTTCAGGAGGCTGTTAGGATAGACATAACTAATCAAATAAAATTACGATACCTGCTCAATAATTATTACATACTTGTTTTTTTAGATACTTACTTAAGTTTGACGGTATTTCAGTAGACACCACTTTTAAAGAACATAATTGCCCAGTTGCGTATGCGGTAGGCAGTGTCGCACGATTATGTCGTTGTGTGCGTGCGTTACAGTTACAGCACATTTACAGGGCGGTATCACACGGCCCCTACACATGCCGATTTCTGAAAATTATAAAAAATATAAAAAATTACCTACTTATTTTATTACTGATTCGTGTCGAGAATCATTAGCATAGTTACCTCCTCGAATTTGACCAGGATGCAAAACGACACCTTGTATAAATGTCGTAAGGAAAGTTTTGAGTAAGTATATGATGTATTATGTGGATGGTCATAAGGGTAGGGGAAGGCCAAAGAAACATTGGATGGGCTGTGTGAAAGATGATATGGTTAGAAAGGTGATGACTACCGAGATGACGACTAATAGAGAATTGTGGAAGAAAAAGACATGTTTCGCAAATAAATTGGTGTAAAGGCAGGAAATTGATAAATGATAATTGATTTTATTTCATTAAGTAGGTTTTTACAAACACTTTTACACGTCAATCATATGTTTTTTAAACTAGATGAGGTCGGCTTTTCCTATCTGACTACTCTGAGAGAAAGGCCGAAACAAACTCAGAGGTCACAGTCTCTTTTAAAGTCCAGACAGAATCTTGGTCAGATCATGTGAAGGCTATGTAGATCGGTGTCTGAAATGGTCTTTTGAGGAAAGAACCACACAGATTGAGTGGACCTGTCCAGTCAGTGCACGCAATTGTCAGCAATCGTGCAGCTCAACTCAGAACTTAAGAAGCTCAACGATTCGACGAACAATACCAAAGAAAGGACATTTGAGTCGTTGATGATAATGGTGATGATGATGAGTGTCAGGGCCCCAAGTCTGCTATTTTCTATAAATTCGTCATTCCAACACGATGCCATTGTCATTTTGCTAAAAGTTCGTAATCTGCAAAATTCATAATGGTCGATCATTGGTCGGTCAGTGGTCTCGTAATAGAATCGTGGTAGAATGACATTGTCGTATTGCCATTATTATAAAACCCGTTAGTAGAAACGATTTTCGAAAAACTATTACTTAAATGAACACTTAGTGTTTTTTTTCATTACCGCATACGTCAGTCATTCATTTGTCATTATGTACGAGATTACCATTCTATGCTATTTCCAAATTTCTTTCAATGGAGTGTCAGTGGTTGACCATTGGAAAGTCATAATGACGCCATTCTATTAGTAAATTACCAAAATTTGTAAAAATCAACAATTATGAAATCAATGATAGACCATTTTGACACTATTGTAATAGCAGACTTGAGGCCCTGGATATAGACCTGAAAATAATGCCATGAGTTCAACAATTTTTACGCGATAATGCAGAGTATTTGACGTTATTCTATAGCTCTTTCCTATACAATAAAATAAGGGATTCATTATAATTATTTGTCCATTGGTTACCAAGTTGGATTAATAAATTAACAGAACGTCTCACCTTTCCACAAACCATGGCCACAACATCAAAGAGATCACAAAGATAGTGCAGTAACAAAAAACTCTTTATTTTAACATGCAGAAATAAGTAAAAAATATAACTTCCAACATAACCTTCCATTACTTTGAAGACGTTATCTTGACTCTGTTTATTTACCGCAGTTTGATTATTACCGAGCTCGTAATATTTCGGCCATGATTTATTAGTTGAGTGATCCGACGGAATGAATTATGAGGTTTTTTTTGTGTGTTAAATTTGTGCACTTCATAATTTAACATTGTTTAATTAACTTTTTATAGTTTTTTTTTTATATATTTATTTAACCATTTATGTCAAACGGGAAAGAAGAAAATAACAGAAAAATAGGTAAGTACAAAGGTGATGCTTATTTCTAATGAAATCTCTTCCAGCATACCTGCGATAGGGTCTTAGAGATGTAGACAGTGTGTGTAAGAGTAAAAGAGAAAATAAAATACATAAAATCAAAAACAATTCACTTAATAAAATAAAACAAATAATATGAGAATATACATACATAGGTACATACTTCTAAATTAATAATTACATATACATTATTAAATATTATAATATACATTAATGACCTACCCAAAGCCACTAATAATCCTATAGCTCTCTTACCTAAACGTAAACTTTAACAACCAACCTATTGAAGAAACAGACACCTCAAAATTTCTTCGCTTGCATAATGATAATAAAATGACTTGGAAACCACATAATGAACAAATGTGCAAGCGAGTGAGTCGATCAGCTTACGCCCTTCATGAACTTTTTTTTTTTTTGTGGGTGGGAAATCATCAAATAACTTCTCCCGCTCTGGGCAGAGCAGGAGGGCGTGTCAGACTCTTACTGACTAAAACCCACCCGTGTTCCTTCAGTTGCCTGTGCCAGGGGCCACGGTAACCCTCTTGGACTTTTCCGCAACCCTAGCAGGCATCGGTCCTAGCAAACCCCGTCATTGGTGCTGACATCTCTTTGAGGCGCGCGTGGAACACAACGCGCCGTCGACCCGGGCCTGGTCCTTATCGAACGGCGAGCTGCCCATTGCTCGCCGTTCGCAAGCCCGCGCCTACGGTGGCCGGGAATCGGCCTGCGATTCCCGACGCCCAGGGCGTCTCCTGCGGCGGCTAGGGGCGTGAGGGCGCAAACTTTGCCTCTCCCTCACGCGTTCCGCCTCCTCCTTCGCGAACATTACTGCTTCGCAGAAGGAGGTGACGGCTTCCCAAGCCCTCTCGCTCCGTACCATGGCCTGGACCAAGGCCGGACGCGAGAGATCGCCACCGCCAATCGCCTCCACGAGGACACGGCGGTGCTCCGCCCAAGCCGGGCAGACCTCCACCGTATGCTCCACCGTGTCCTCCGGGCGATCCACACAATGGTGACACCCGGGCGTTTCCTCCCGCCTTATCCGGAACAGGAACCTCCCGAAACAACCGTGTCCGGTGAGGACCTGCGTCAGGCGGAAGGTGAGGACGCCGTGGCGCCTCTCTAGCCACTCCTCAAAGAGGGGACTTATCGCCGCAATTGTGGCGTGCCCAGCGCTGGGTTGCGATAATCGCACTCTCCATGCCGCCCTGAGATCCCGCCGGAGCTCTGTCCGCTGTACCGTGATTTCTCGCGGCAGCGGAGCTACGCCCCGGCATTTCGCCTCCTCGCGCCACTCCCAAACGTGCGCGAGGACTTTTGCCTCCAGATCCCATGGCGGTAATCCGGCAAGGAGGCTCGCCGCCTCACCGGAGACCGTACGGTATCCCCGGACCAGCCGGATGGCCATGACCCTTTGGGGCGCGTTCAACCAGCGGGCTGGCCGCCGCCTCAAGGAACGCGCCCATACCGGTGCCCCGTAAAGGGCCATGGACCGCACGACCCCCGCGTAGAGCCTCCGGCAGGAGGCGTTTGGCCCCCCTAGATTGGGCAGGAGCCGCTTTAAGGCAGCACCGGCCCTTTCCAGTCTGGGAGCCAAACGTCGGAAATGCTCCACGAAGTTCCACCGGCTGTCGAGGACGAGTCCCAGGTACTTCATCGTCGACTCGACGCCGATGTGAACCCCTCCTACCATTATTTGGGAACCCGACGGTGGCGTGTTCCGAGGACCATGAAAACACATGGCCTCGGACTTGTGCAGGGCCACCTCGAGTCCCAATTGCCGGATCCTCTCGACGATTATCGCAACCCCGGGTGTCGCTAGTTCGGCCGCCGCCTGGTGCGACCTCCCCTGCGCCAGGACTAGCGTGTCGTCAGCGTAACAAACCACGCTGACGCCGCTGGGGAGGTCGGCGCGCAACACCCAGTCGTAGCCGATATCCCACAGATGCGGCCCCAGGACCGATCCCTGTGGGACACCGCACGACATCTCTTGCCGGTTCCATACTCCCTGGTGACCGGGGTAGATGACGGCCCTGTCCGTCAAATAGGCCTCGACCACACGACAGAGGTAGGTCGGCATCCGGTGATACCGGAGTGCCTCCCTGATGCAACTCCAGGGCAGGGTATTGAAGGCATTGGCGATGTCTAGAGACACCGCCAAGATGACCCCACCCCGGGCCACAGCATCCCCCGTCGTGAGGGCCCGCACGCGCATGATGGCGTCCACCGTAGAGCGCCCCCTGCGGAAGCCAAACTGGCTCTCCGCCAAAACCGGCCCCACCCGCACCAGCCGCCCGACGAGGCGGTCTGCAATGACTCTCTCAAAGAGCTTGCCCACCTCGTCGAGCAGCACGATGGGCCGGTAAGCGGACGGAGAGTCCGCTGGGCGCCCCGGCTTCTTGATGAGGACCATTTTCCCCGTCTTCCAAAGAAGTGGGAACTGGCCCCTCTCCATGCATGCGCTTAGGAGCCCCCTTAGTCGAGGCCCGAGAGCCTCCGAGGCCAGGACCCAGGCTTTCCCAGGTAAGCCGTCGGGTCCTGGGGCGGTATTTTTAGCACTCAGCCTACGTACCGCCACTCTCAGCTCTACCTCGGTCACCTCCGGAGCATCGTCGTCGTCGTCGGCGGTGTGGTCCGCATTCAGCACCGCAGTAGGCGGAGCCATGGGCGGGGAGATATGGTCCCCTCTAGAAGGGAACAGAGTGCTCACCACGTCCTCCACGACCAGCTCGTGGCCGGAGACTCTGCGTCAGCGGGGGAGCCCATGGGCGGAGCTTCTCACGCACCAATTTGTAGGGGCGTCCCCACGGGTCCCTGTTCAGAGTCTCCAGCGACTCCTCGCGGGCCAGTCCCTTGGCCCGCAGGATCTCCGCTTGGAGGGCGGTCTTCGCCGCTCTGTACCCCTCGTACAGCTCCGCCTGAATGGCTTCCGTATCCGGAGGGCGAATACGGAGCCTGCGGTGCCTGGTGTACCGGCGTCGCGCAGCGACGCACGCACTGCGTAAAGTCGTCAACTCTGGCGACCACCAGCACACCTGGCGCTGAGCGCGTCCGGGCTGGGCCCGGGGCATTGCCACGTCACATATTTCGGACATGGCCTCCCGGAACCACTCTGCCTCGACGTTGATGTCAGCAGGCCTGTCCGGTGATGACACCCAGGCCTGCACGATCGAGGCTTCCAGGAGGAGCTCCCGGTCCAGCTGCTTCAGCGCCCACCGCGGACCACTCGGGGCCTGTCGGACCAGCGCGCTCGAGGTCTGGGCGGAGACGTCAAACCGGATGTACCGGTGGTCGGAATAGGTCTCCACCCCCTCCATGACGCGCCAGTCAAGGACACGCGGTGACAGAGCGGGGCTGGCGAACGAGATGTCCACCACCGATTCACCCCGCATCCGCACACACGTGGGGACAGAACCCCGATTCAGGACGACCAGGCCTGTCTCCAGAGCCCAGTCCTCCACCATCCTGCCCCGTGTGTTCGTATACCGGGAACCCCAAGCCACATTCTTGGCATTGAAATCCCCGAGGACGAGCACGGGGAGGGAACGGAACCCGACGACGACGACTTTCAACTCCGCAAGGGAGTTGTGGAACTCGGCAAGAGTTCGGTTCGGGGAGAAGTATACCCCCACCACTACAATCTCCCCGAACCGTGCTGCCACGCAACCCCGTCCCCTCGTGACTGCCTCGAGGGACGGAGTACCGGCGGCGGCCGACGAAATTAGGGTCACTGAGCCGCTCAGGTCCTCCACCCAGTCATCCCTGGGCGGGACAAAGTACGGCTCAGCGACCACGGCGATGTTAATCGACCACTGCGCCATGCTCTGGAGCAACAGATCCTGGGCAGAGGCGCAGTGGTTGATGTTCGCCTGGAGGAGGCGTAATGGAGCCGTTATTGGCACTCCATGTCAGCCTCCTCCCGAGCCCTCTGTGAGGGCCCCGCCGCAGTGGTGACGGCGGCGACGACGGCGGTCGAGGCGGCAGCGGCAACGGCAGTGGCGGCGGCTGCGGCAGTGACGGCGGTGGCGGAGGGCTTGCCCCTGCCCCTAGCTCTGGCGGGTGGAGCGCAGGCCTTGCTCCCCATCCGGTGGTCGGCTGGCTTGCCAGCTGCCGCACATACGGTGCAGTGCGGTGCGGCATTACAAGACCCGGCCTTGTGACCGGGCTGACCACAGCGGAAGCAGTGGTGGCTGCGGTCCACCTTCGAGGTGCATTTAGCTCCCACGTGGTTGCCCACGTGGCAGCGGAAGCACCTCAGAGGTCTGGGTTCCAGCAGTTTCACCTGCGCGGAAACCCAGCCCACCAGTAGCCTACGGCCCTCGGCTATTTTTTTGGCCGCCGACACGGGGCAGCTCACCGTAACGGCTCGCATCCCCTTGAAATCAGGACCGATGGTGCCTGTCCTCACCTGCTCGGCAGAGCACCCTCCAGTCCTAATGACGGCGGCCACCACCTCTCCCTCCGTCACCGAGTCGTCCAGGCCCAGGATGCGCATGTCAGCGCACTTGGTGGGCCTGGACACTCGGGCCTCGTCCGCATTTAAGGACGCCCTAAGCCTTTCGGCCAGAGCGTCAGCGGCCGGGCCGCTGGCCGCACCGGGGATCTCGAGCATCCGGGCCCCAGTCGCCGTGAGCCTCACCCGGATGCCTTCGGTGGCGCCGATCTCCTCGAGGCTCACCGCCTTCCCCACCTTGGCTAGCACGTCGCGGTAGGACACGCCCTTCTTTTCCGCTTCCGGCTGTAGCGTAATCACTACAGCTGCGGATTTCGGGGCGCGGAGCCTAGCCGCAACGCTTCGCGCTTTTTGCCGCTGCCGCCTCTCCTTCCTTTTGGCCGCCCTTGCCACCTTACCGGCCTTCCTTTTCTCCCCGGCTACGTGCCATTCGGCGCCAGCCGGAGGAGTTATAGGAGGTGGGGGCGGCCGTCCTGCAGCCAGGGCCGGCACCCTCGCCGTCTGTGTAGCCGCCCCGCCCTCCCTGAGCATGGGCGGCCCCGCGGGTTTCGGCACGGAGAGGGCCTTCCTCTGCCCCGATGCCCGAGGTTTGGCCGCGCCAGCTGCGACGGCGGCAAAAGAGACCGCCTTCTGCCGGCCCGCGGCCGGCTGGCTCGCCGCTAGTGGGGGGCGCAAGACAATGGCCTCCAGGGCGGAAAACCGACTCTGGAAGGCAGCTAGCTCCTGCCGCACCAGGGTCAGAACCCGGTCTTCCGCAGGCACGGGCCGTCCCTGCCCATGCTGCTGCGCCCCCTCCTGCGGCACCTCCCTGGGGCCGGCTGCTCGCAGCCCGGCCAGGTCTGCTCGGAGCTCCTCATTCTCCTTCCGGAGGAGCTCCAAGGCGGCTGTCAAGCGGGCAACCTCTGCCCGCATTTCGGACATTACGTCCGACGGAGGCCCAGGTTGAATGGCCTCCGCTGCCGCTAAAATGGAGGCCGTAGCCGCGGATATGGCCTTGTCTTTAGAGGACTTAATCCTCTTCACGGCCACATCCTTTATCGCGGCTGCCACGACCTCCGCAAACCTGGCCGCTCGCTCCGAGTTGGAGCCGCCAGCGGCGACCAGCTCACCATCTGAGGACTCTGACATGGCCGCCCTGCGGCCAGTCACTCCTGGGTGGTTCTCCTCCATGGCGGCTCGCTGGGCCGGCTCGGCAGGGCTGGCTCGGCTTAACTCCTTGGCCTCCTGGGTGGCGAGCCCTCTGCCTAAACCTTTTTCCCGGGCCCCACCCCGCCGGCTGGAGTGGATTTTTTTGGGACCCGAGGTCCACTCTTCGGAGGACGACCCCTGGCCCTCCCCCGGTTTGGGGCGCTTCAGGAAGAAACTTCGGTTCCTCCCAGCAGCCCCCTCCAATTCGCGCTCCGAGCTCTGGCTTGAGCCCTTTGCGCCAGATGCGGCGTCGGACTCCGACCCCGCATCACTCCCCTCCTGTACGTCCTTTTTGTTTTTTTTTAATTTATTTTTCATAGTTAATCCCACGAGTAAATATAGGTAAATATGTCCACCGGGCAGAGCCTAGATGCCCGGTAAGCCTACATACTGCAGAGTGCGGCAGGTGCTCTGCAGGGGAAGCGCTAACGACTGGACTCCCTCCAGCCATTCATCCTCTCACCGCGCTTCGAAGCTTAGGATTGGGTGGTTTTTTATCTTAGAGGTAGCCTTCCTCTGGGCCAGGCAATTAAGCCAAGCCCCCGGCGGCGGTATTAGACATGCCTCCGTTCGCTGTCCGGCCAACCCGACTCAGCGAACCCGCCGAAAGTTCACTCCTCGAGGACTACTCCTCAAGGAGAGAAACACGCGCCGCTTTGGTGCGCCTGCACCGCAGCGGCGGCCCTTCTCCGTCTACGCCCACTCAACTTCCTCTGAAAGCAGAGGAGGAGTGGGCGTATTGACCCTATGTAGCCCGGTTCCCTTCACCGACCATCAAGCATGATCGGTGATTGGAACCATGACCTTTCCTCGTTTGTTGAAGATTAGCCGCCAGCCCCCATGGCCCACCAGAACCTGGTGGGCAATGGGAGCTGACGTTGCCCAGGGTGCGCCACGAGGAGGCTCTTCAACATGCACCCCGCCCTTCATGAACTTGCATTCAAAATTAATTCCAGATCACTCATAACTGCATATCATGGGCTTGTGGCGTCTGTCCTCAGATATGGCATATTTTTTTGGGGGAATTCCACTAACAAAGACACACTTTAAGGCACAGAAACGGTGCGTTACGTTAGGCTAGAGAGGCGCCACGGCGTCCTCACCGGATACGGTTGTTTCAGGAGGTGTCTGTTCGGCGGGAGGAAACGCCCGGGTGTCACCATTGTGTGGATCGCCGGGAGGACACGGTGGAGCATACGTTGGAGGTCTGCCTGGCTTGGGCGGAGCACCGCCGTGTCCTCGTGCAGGCGATTGGCGGTGGCGATCTCTCACGCCCGGCCCTGGTCTAGGCCATGGTACGGAGTGAGAGGGGTTGGGAAGCCGTCACCTCCTTCTGCAAAGTAGTAATGCTCGCGAAGGAGACGCCCTGGGCGTCAGGAATCGCAAGCTGATTCCCGGCCACCGTAGGCGCGGGCTTGCGAACGGTGAGCAATGGGCAGCTCGCCGTTCGATAAGGACCAGGCCCGGGTCGATGGCGCGTTGTGTTCCACGCGCGCCTCAAAGCGATGTCAGCATCAATGACGGGGTCCGCTAGGGCCGATGCCTGCCAGGGTTGCGGGAAAGTCCGAGAGGGATATCGTAGCCCCTGGCACAGGCAACTTAAGGAACACGGGTGGGTTTTAGTCAGTAAGAGTCTGACACGCCCTCCCGCTCTGCCCAGAGCGGGAGAAGTCATTTAATGATTTCCCACTCTCAAAAAAAAAAAAAAGAAAGGCCTATGTTCGGTTTAAATCTACCGAGAGTTGTGTACCTTTCTTTGAAAAGTATATATAAATGTATGTATGTGAATCCTACCATTGCCATCACTGTATATATTTGAAGTAGCTGTCTTTGTGGAACAAAATCCTGAACTTTTTGTTCTTGCATCTGAAGCCTTCAATCGTACTCAAAGAGATGAAAGTCGTCTCTGTGCTCGTCAAACGAATACTGCCTTAATGTACGAGTATAAGAGTATTTTTTATATGGCACCTGTCGTTTATTACATTGCCAAAGGACCTAAAAACGTATAATGTTAATTTGTTTAAGCATTAAAATTAAAAACAATGCTATGTCAAAAATGTTCTTATAGTATCTCAGATTTTTTAACAGATAAATTTTGACACTATGTATTAAATAAATGCATTTAATATTATTTAAATAAATTGTTTTTAAATAATTCCAATTTGACTTCATGATAAAATTCTAAAATATTTAGGTCTACTATTACTGAAGTATTTGTTTTGACATTGATATTTCAGATTGTTTTTTTTTTGAGAATTAGTTTTTATTTACTGTTGAAATTTTTGTGTTGAATTCACTTTAATTTAATGATATTGACTTGAAATTAATTATTAATAATCTTAACTATTCATATTTGCACGCCATGATATGTGGCAGACATGTCTGAACTTTTTTTTTGTAATCCTGCATGCATATTTTTATTATTGTATGTGTACACATGTTTATGCAAATAAATATCTTAATAAATAACACTAGAATATTAATATACACGGTGACATTTGAATCACAGTTTTTCTAGAACAAACGTTGTTCAGACCGTGGTCTACAACCACTCTATAGCATCGAATAAAAAAAAACGTCATTGGTTTTCTAAAAAAACGAAAAAAATGCAAAGTTAAAAATGTCGGGATTATCGTTACGCCCTACAACACAGACACTGCGGCTGCGACGCGCGGCGCTAAATAACACTAGAATATTAATATACACGGTGACATTTGAATCACAGTTTTGCTAGAACAAACGTTGTTTAGGCCATGGTCTACTACCATTCTACGCATCAAATATGTTATTAAAACAATCTAATCTAGGAGTTCTCAAATTAGTCTTATGTTGCTGAAACGTGTAATAATGTTTGAAACATTAACCGTAACATCAAAGTACTCATCACGGTAGAGATATTGCATTCAAGACGCTAGCGCCGCGCGTCGCAGCCGCAGTGTCTGTGTTGTAGGGCGTAACGATAATCCCGACATTTTTAACATTGCCTTTTTTGTGTTTTTTTAGAAAACCAATGACTTTTTTTTTTTTTATTGGATGCTATAGACTGGTTGTAGACCATGGTCTGAACAACGTTTGTTCTAGAAAAACTGTGATTCAAATGTCACCGTGTATACGCAACTATGACGAAGTGGAAAGATAGTGATATTTCACTCTTCTTTTAAAAACTGTAACAGTCCCTAATGTCAGGCGGAAGTGAATTGAACTCCACAACCGCACCGCGTGCACAGTGAAGGAGTAGGAGTAAAAGTCGGTGGAGTGGGGAGGGGACTTAAGGAGGTTTCTAAGATGCGACCTGCAATATATATTTGTTTATTGTGTCTCTTTTATTGTCTATAAAAGAATATTAATATTAAACGATCTACATACAGAAGATCGCGGGAAAGACGAGCGCCCCAATTGCGTAACACACTACCAATAACAATCTGAGTAATTTTGAAGGATATTGCTAATCCATTGCTTCATATGTTCGAAAAAAAAATCTGCTCAACAACGTAAAAAACGCAATGAATGTTGTTGAACTGTCAAAATGAAAGACGTTTCTACTGTTAGCGGGTTACTAAATTACCTCATAGGATGAGACTCGCACAGACCAGATAAGCATGACACAAAAGGAAGGAGACCTATACTTAGCAGTAGGTGGAACTTATATAGGAACAGATACTTTCTAGATTGAATTGTAACCTAGAAAAAAAAATAAACAACGTACCTACCTAATTGTTCAATGACTAATTTTTAATATGTAGTGGCACCGAGTTGCCGTGTCAGGCCATACCGCTGTTAAGCCCGCGATGGTTTGTGTGGTATATTTATAGGTAAAAAAAAATGCATGTAAAGTTTTTAGATATTAATAAACAAAAAAAAAAAGAAACAAGGCTGCTAAAGATGATGGTGATAATGATGAATATTATAACATCAAACCTATCATCCCCGAAGGATTAAGTAGAGGTGTATCTATAGTACACTCACAGTTCGCCAGTTATTTATAAGTCCCATGTAATAGGGGGCGAGCCTATTGCCATCAACCGGGAATAAATCTAGACTCCAGGCTGCTACTGGGAATTCCTGATGGGAAAACCCTTTACCCGACCCTGCGGGGCGAGCACGGCCTACTGTGACAGCCTTAAGGCGATATTAACTGCCCGCGCCCTTGAGCGAGTGGGAGGAGTTTGCGTCGCGCCCCGCGACTAAAGTCAGACAAAGTCAGCGATACACTGCCGCCCGTCGCCCGCCAGAGCCCCGCTTCAACGCGCACCAAGATTATTCGAAAAAAAAACCCACCTTGAATTATCAAACACAATACAAATAAAAGCTGTATACTAAAATATGGGTCATTAAATTGTCTTTTATATGATTAAAGTTTCATGTAAATACGCCCCATAGTGTTTGTGTGATTATCGTTTTTTTGTCCACGTTAGACAATACTTTACAAATTAATTACACTATGTTATTAAAATATAATTTCACATTTTCACATATCAAATTATGAATAAAATTGTCTAGTATAACATATATTTTTTTCAAAGAAATAAGACTAGAAGTTTAGACGTGATGTTCAATATAAAATCATTAAAAGTCGTTTATCTGCGCCTTAAGTCACACATTTTTATCACAGTTTGGGAGCTAAAACCGTGATAAAATACGCGACTCAAGCTTATCACAGAGGCCGTGCTAGCCCCGCTGGTTGGTATTGCAAGCTATCTACTGGGCTAAATAAACATACAGTGAACAAGGCAAGTGTGGTGGTTCATTCTATGACTTTGCAATGAATTGTGACATAAATTATGATAATTGCGGGGCGAGTACGGCCTACTGTGACAGGCTTGAGTCACACATTATATCACAGTTTGGGAGCAAAAACCGTGATAAAATGCGTGACTCAAGCTTATCACAGCGGCAGTGCTAGCCCCGCTGGTTGGTATTTTAGTATAATATCATAGATTAAGATGTTATGTGAAACATCTTAATTGTTACTTTAATTATGCAATGGCAATACACTAGCTTATTGTAAATCAGTTTAATAACCTTTTATTTTTAAGCTATGTCGTCATTATAGTAACACAGTAAATTGTAGTAATTACAATTCCGTAATTATTTATGGTATAAAAAAGTTGTCTGTAAAAGATCGCTTTTAGCGATAAGGCCGCCCATTATGTCACCCTATGTGAAATTTCTACGTTTATATCTGTAATTTTTTGGTGTAGGTACATAATAAAGAGTATTCTATTCTATGGTACATAGTCGCAAAATCCATAAGAGCCTTTTTCGCGAAATAATAATTGCAACCTTGAGAAAAGACCTACTTATTGCTTAGTATTATGGTTTCGGAAATAATTTGTTTGTAACACCATACGATTTCTATCAATAAGTACTTTAGGAGAAAACCGCTTTTAAATCGATTCGTAAGTGTAACAAATTTTATGCTCGTGACCGTTTAATATTGTGTTTAACTAGCTGACCTGGCCAAAATTTCAACATAGTAATCGAAAATAAAAAAACATCCGTCCCAAACATTTGGGTCGAGTGGGTATTGAAGTTTTGTACGGGTCACCTGATATATTTTTTTTCGATTACGAATTTGGTCCAAAGGAGAAAGTGGTTCAGTTTGATGGTCTGTACCTCACCCTTAAATTTGATCACATCTATCTGATACACCCTGTACAGATAAGCCTAATTAATAATCATTATTTTTAATCTACTTCAAAAAAGGAGGAGGTTCTCAATTCTGTTGTAATTTGTATATTATCTTTTGTTTAATTATCGTTACCTCAGAACTCCATTATTTATAAACCGATTAGATTTTTTTTAATTTGAATGTGTATACTTATAGGGTGGTCTCATATAAATTTGGTCAAGTTCTGATGAGTGGTTTTTGAGTTAGCTTCGATAATACGTATTTTTTCCACTTAGTGTATGTTGATGATGTTGTAATAACTTCCTGTCACAGTTATTTACATAGCAAGTGGAGGTATATGAATTTGTGTGAGGTAGGTAGATACCACAACACAAAAGTTAAAAATAAAAACTTTATTAAAAATAAAAAACCGACTTAAAAAAAATACACTACAAAGTGAAATCGGTGGCAAATAACGAAACAACAAAAACCAAAGATAACGATATATTTTTCAAATAGTAGTGCTTTTTTTAGAAGATGGTGGTTTTTTTTTGGGAACTATATTTTCTATCACCAAAATTTATATTTGTCATCAAGTTGTATCACCTAATAAATAGATCTATCGCCACGAAATATTTTCGTTCTCAGATAAACAAAAATTGTTCTCAGGTTGATATCTCAGGATTTTAGGTGATTTATTGTGGAACTGATTTTGCATTGTTTGGTGACTACATTTTGGTGACAGATCTACTATTTGGAGGACAAACCCTATTATTTAAGAAACACAAAACTAATTAAATTGGTAATAGCTTAAATGATACCCTTTTTTTTTTGTGAAAAACTTTTTATGTAGTGTTAACCGCATGACAATGGTGCCGATTCCCTTGTTCACAAACTAAACTAAATTTAAGTTTAGTGCATCTTTTTCTTTCTATTTCATTATGAAAAGGACAAAAGATAAATTTTAGTTTAGTGCTGTCAAATTAATCAGCGCCTGACACTACTCCATACAAGTTTAGACGTGATTAAAAAGTTGACAACTAAAGTTACATCAAATTACGTCAGGTACTGACTAATTTGACAGGACTAAACTAATATTTATCTTCTGTCCTTTTCATAATGAAATAGAAAGAAAAAGATGCACTCAACTTAAATTTAGTTTAGTTTGTGAACAAGGGAATCGGCACCATTACGTAATGATGACAAGCTAATTCTTGACAAAACTGTATCTGTATATTGCTCAGAACAATAACGTCTATTGTATTGCAGTATTAAAAACTTCATAGAGCTCGTATCTACCGCATAGTTTTAATTAGTAGCCTCATTAAAACGAATTATCATCATGTATTAAATATTCGGTTTCATGTTTTACATAATATCGTTGTTATTGTTTATTCCGTGTAGCGTAGAAGGTTTTTCAGCAATCCCGATATGAGCGGCACTGATTGCGATATATAGGAAACTCGAATCAGTATTCAGCCAGGTTTTATACGCTGCAAAGTGATGTCAGATATTTTCAATCACATCGAAGTATCACATTCTTCTGAATTTAACTGAGTAGGCAGATATTTATGTCGCAAGATATGTCCGTTAATACCTACTGCATTGACATATATTTTTGATACCAAAATATAGGATGCTGTATCATCCTATACTTTGGCGTCGCTTGTCTCGCCAGATGGTTTTGGTGTTCCTTCGATGTCACAAATTTTGTGCTGCCACTTGTAGGTATATGCCTTCCACAAAAGAGCACATTATTATTATGTCGTCCGAATATGATTTTTTCAGTCTTATTTAATATATTATATTAAAGAAGGATCAAGAAATCAGATATTATTGCCGAGCTGTGCATAGTAATTAATTTATAGTTGCGGCTGTAGGTACCTACACCCATTTTGGAAGTTTTGACAGATTACAAGACTGAATTAGATAAAATTTGCATAGATCAAATCAAATCACTTTTATTTGTTAACACAGGTAAAGAAATACAGATCTTGAGTTTAGTTAACAGAGCGCTATGTTGTGCCAGGAGGCGTACAAATATGGTGTGCACCTATCTAAATACCTACCCTCCGTAAATAGAGACCTAAATTGGGTCATCTTTACCCCAGAAAATACAAAACTACAAAATAACGAAAATTATAGTGCACTAAAATCACTATATTTTCTATATTATGTATATCTATCTCTATACCTACCATTTATATTCATGAATCATTTTACCAATATTCTTTGCAAAGCGTTAAAAATTAAGATCCCACGAAACAGATAACAAATATCCTCTTTCAAACGAATGTAGTCACAGATTAAAATCACTCATAAAAACTCTCATCATTTTATTGATTTTGCAAAACGAATGGCCGTCGCGTTGCCGATAGCATTTTAAAAATATAAAGTTTCAGTGCGAAGTTAATAATTTCGAGTTTCTTATTATATTTTGTATTTCGTGAATGTTGATCGTAAAAAGAAACATGTGTGTTGTATGGTTTATGGCCAGGATGACACCTTGTCTTTGCCTGTTGAAAAAAAGGTTGAATGATTTGGGTTCTGTATAGAATTATTTTGCCAGTAAATTATTGAAATGTTTGAGAATTCTTCAACATTCATGATCTGATCAGGCAGCCACTGCTAAATACCAGTCGTGAGATTCTGTAACCATATCACCGTGAAAACTTAGGTGAAGTGAGCGTGGAGTGAGCTATCAGTGTCGTCCCACTGATGCTAAGGATTGACCAAGCATTACATTTACAATCATAATCGAGATTTTAATAATATTTTTTATGCAAATTCTATTGGTAATTTTATATTATTTCAAAGCTAGTGTCTAAGTGCCTAAGCATTACTATTATGGGGGCTTTAAAGTAAAATAGCAAAATAGACATTCAGTCAGAAACACGACGTTGTTTTTTTTAAATGCTTTAGGCGCGAGTGCGTTACGCACGGGCTATAAATAAAAAAATGAGTTTCTAGCTGAATTTCTGTTTTGCTATATAATTTAAAAACCCCGAAATAGTAATGTTTAGACACTTAACTACATACTAGTTTTTAAATAATATAAAATGATCATAAAAATTTGGATAAAAATATTATTAAAATCTCGATTATGATTGTAAATGAAACGTTGGTCAATCCCTAGCATCAGTGGGACGACAATGACAGCTCACTCCACGCAAGTCTTCACGGTGAGATTTTTACAGAATCAACCGGCTGGTCACAGCCGCTTATGGACATCTACAATACCGACCAGAGACATCATTGCAAATGCAGATGCTGTGCCATCACACAGACAGAGCTGAGATATCAGCCTGTAATGACTTCGACAACCATACTCTTCAAATCGGACATAGCAACGCTGCTTGCGGGCAAAAACAGGTATGATGGTACTACTTCCCTTGCCTTCAAACTAAACACATGGCTTCAAACACTGGATTACCCACAGACCGAACGTACTTAAGAGCGTTTATACCTAATGAGTGGCAACGTCGCAATTTAGTGTCATATTTCGTGGTTTTCAATTTTTATCATTTAATCGGAGCTATATTTTAAAAATCTGTTTAATGAACTTTTTAGAATTACGTGAAAGTGTTTAAAAAGTAAGTAACCGTAATGCTTACAGTTATTTTACAATGAAAATAACGCCCTGCAAGTTTCCAATGTATTATTTGCATATAAATAGAACTGTAAACGCAACGATTTCTTACCTTTTACACAGTTTTCACATAATTCTAAAAAGATAATTAAACAGATTTTTAAAATATAGCTCCGATTATTATGATAAAAATTCAAAACCACGAAATATGACACTAAATTGCGACGTTGCCACTCATAAGGTATAAACGCCCTTAAAGAACTATGATCGTGATAATCAAATAGTAATGGAGGCAAACAAACTCAAATATTACCCAAAGTCCAGCCACCAAGCACAATCTCTCTTACACACACACACACTCATACACACACACACACACTCATGCACACAAAACACAGTAAACACATACCACTCAAGAGCACGCATGCACTAAATTCATTTAATTTTTACGTTATTTTAATATTATAGCATAAATTATCAAATTCCATAAACGGGTGAAGACACTGACACAGCACAGGAGTCAGGGCATCAAATTAAAATGTAACACCTTTTTTATGTCAATAAAACTTTATGATTTATCTTCAGAAGGTACAATTTTATCTCCTCACTCACGGAACCCCAAAAACGTCAACCACAGTCGGGACACTTCATTTAATGTCAATTATTATACTACTAGAGTCCTCGACTTTGCATCAACAATGAACTGTTTGCATCTGCCATTTTTTGCCCCCGAACTTTACAAAAGAGACCTATATTGATTCCTTGAGGCGTTAAATTTTGATCTCGAACCGACCCTTAAGATTTCTATGGCGTCTTTGACATTTTAAAATCTCTATTCATTGAGCGATGTAGGTAAAGTCATAGAATAAATGTGTAGATGCGACACTCTCGCTCCGAACGCATTCTTAATGACTACAGCTTCGAGGCCGAAGAAACGTTTGATAGTCAGGGTTATACCGCCATGCTCGGTCGTGGAAAATATTGACCAGATGACAACCCCTGTTTTTGCTAGGGCGAGCGCTGATCGTACAGGAAAGTAGAAATCAATCTGGACTGAAGAATCTGTGCCAGAATATTGTGACTGGAAGCGTTTCAACCTAAACCTAATCAATCCGACCTTCTTAGGCAATTAATCTTGAAGGTGTAACAGCCAAACACGATGCGGATTTTGGTCTGACCATTGATCTGACCATGTCATGGTAGCCTATAGGTACAGTCAGATGAGGAGCAGTTACTATATTTTTTATTATATTATTTAATTCTAGCCTATGTTGTCCCACTGCAGGACCAAGGCGTGCGTTCCTTTCTCCTTTCCAGTTAGGTTATATTTGTTCTAACCCTTGTCTACTTTTGATGTTATTTGTATTTAAGCAAATATCAACTTTATAGTAGTGTAAGTTATCTTGATTTTAGAATGACTAGTAGATACTATGGAAAACAAAACTCAGTCAGTGGTTGCAAAGTAAACTGAACAAATGTACCTATTTAAATTATCAATCCTTAAACGTGATGTTTGTATACACTTTTGTAAACTAAATTGCGAACGCAGAGTATGTAACTGTCTTAGCTGCATTACCTTACACACAAAGAAAATTCGCTTCTACACCTTTTTCTTAATCTATGGTAAATAGAAATACCGTTGGGTTATTTATGGTTATTTGTACGTATTTCATTTGATTCGACTTGTAATATATTGTTATGAATGAAAGAATTTGGAGTAAATTTGACGGTGTGGGGAGTGAATTTTAGTATTTATCGATCTTTACGACATGTTGCATGTTCTTTGCCCTATTCTCGCTTTGGGGCAGGAAAGGCGGACAATGGCGTTACCCGATAGGCCCGATACCTACGGTTAAACATATTTATTTCTCAAAATAATTACCTACAAATTCATTTATAGAGAACACATAAAAAGGTAAAAAAAATTGTGCCATTAAAGGCTCCTGCAGACTGGTGTGACACGACTGCGCGACGCTACTGTAGTAGAACTATTTCATGGAAATGGTTCTCTCTGTGGTTTAAATCAAATATTGCTACGTCGGATATCTATCTTTGCTACACATATTACGGTCAGTGCTCTGCATTACCTGACTCCCTACTCCCCACTTTTTCTTTGTAAGAGGGCTTACAAAGAAAAAGTGGGGAGTAGGGGTTCGACCATGCAGGTCACTGGCTGTACGTATCTAAATTATATTAACACTTTTACTTTGACTTAATAGTTTTAATCATACGATGTTTTTCTAACTGAACAGACAGCTGTGCTGCTGGGGAGTTTGTTGCGCCGCTTCTTCTTCCCAGCTAAAGCACTAGGAAGTGGTGAAGGGCGGGCGTTTTAGAGGACTGTCTTATGTCATTTTGACGTTCGAAAAAATACTGATTCTCAGCCTAGTTTGAATAAAATACTTACATTGATTTTGAATCAAAAAATAAAAAGTAGGTATTTTTACGCAACGAACTGCTGTTCCTTCCTGCAGAGTAACGACTACATTGTGTTCTATGTCTTCCAATCCAGCGGGGCGAGCACGGCCTCTGTGATAGGCTTGAGTCGCGCATTTTATCACGGTTTTTGCTCCCAAACTGTGATAAAAATGTGTGAATCAAGCCTATCACAGTAGGCCGTGCTCGCCCCGCTGTGTTACCTTAACTTTATATTACGTAGTGTTTGCTTCGTGTAGACCAAAGCCATAATATACACGGTGACATTTGAATCACAGTTTTGCTAGAACAAACGTTGCCGTTGTTCAGAGCTTCAGACCATGGTCTACAACCATTCTATGGGATCCAATAGAAAAAAAAACGTCATTGGTTTTCGAAAAAAACACAAAAAAGGCAATGATAAAAATGTCGGGATTATCGTTACGCCCTACAACACAGACACTGCGGCTGCGACGCGCGGCGCTCGCGTCTTGAATGCAATATCGTTACCGTGAAGAGTACTTTGATGTTACGGTTAATGTTTAAAACATTATTACACGTTTGACTAATTTGAGAACTCCTAGATTAGTTTGTTTTAATAACATATTTGATGCTGTAGAATATTACTAGACCATGGTCTGAACAACGTTTGTTCTAGCAAAACTGTGATTCAAATGTCACCGTGTATACACTTTATTTGAATTCGGGCAGCTGCTGTATTACCACCATAACATGGAGGTCATTGGCTCCCAATCCAATTAAATATATCTGAATAACACTATATTTATTGTGAACCTCTTATCATAGCATAATCGGCCTATAATACCGAACACTGCTTTAAGTCTCCAAATATTATGTTCACTAAAAAGTGCTTAAGTGTGTGATTATTGGAGAACGAGGAAGACTGACCTACCGTGATACAGTTTTTACTAGTAGGTACGGAGGTCAGTGTGAATTACTCTCTAACAACCGTATATATCCACGCACGCACGACATAAGATCGTATTTTTATTTTATTTTGTTTTGTATTCTTTATTTTCTACATTAATTGTTATTCTCAAGGTTGTTATTGCGCTGTTAGAAATAAATGTTTATTATTATTATTATTATGTTTCCACTGCTGGGACACAAGCCTCCTGTCTGTGAGAGGGAGTGGGCTGTAATCCACCACGCAGGCCCCGTGCGGGTTGGTAGAAGTGATATGCCTTCGAAATTTTTGGTTCTAGGACATGCCGGTTTCCTCACAATGTTTTCCTTCACCGTTTTGGGAACAGTGGTGAAGAAATAATTTACACCAAAGTAAAAGGCCTGTCTGGGTTCGAACCTACGACCTACAACTCTTAGGTCGCGGCCGTTACCACTGGGCCACCAATGCTCTCTGTGAACCTTTTACTACCTGTATATTTATTCTTACGTTTGTGGCTCGTGGCTAAGTACTAACAAACGCACGGGTCGAACGATCAGCTAAGCTACGCTTCCGCAGCTGTTTCGTACATACCAAGAACCCTCCGTGCCTCGGAAAGCACGTTAAGCCGTTGGTCCCGGCTGTCATTCGTGGATCTTTGACAGTCGTTACGGGTCGTCAGTCCAAAAGTCTGACTGCTAGTTTTATTAAGGGGTTTCGTATTACCCAGTAACTGGGTTGTGGAGGTCAGATAGGCAGTCGCTCCATGTAAAATACTGGTATTTAGCTGCCTCCGGTTAGACTAGAAGTCGACCCAAAGATAGTTGGGGAAAAAGCTAGGGAGAAGATGATTGATCCTGATTTGAGGCTAACAGGAACCATTGGTACACACGACTACACATCAAGCTATACATTTCATGTTTTCATTGACCTCTCATTGTACGGAAATCCTATACAATGCGAGATCAGCTTATACTGGAAAGGTATAGCTTGATCTGTAGCCGTGCCTACTACCAGCACTCTGATTGTGTCACACACTTCCAATCACAGTGCTTCACGTTATCAAGGGTTCTATGTCTTGAAGGATACCCTTAATTCATTGCTTCATAGGTTTGAAAAATTCGTCTACGTAACAACGCAAATAACCCAATGAACTAGGCTGAACTGCTTAAACTGTTAAACTGTAACCGTTCTCAGAAGCCCATCAAGGTTTTGTACTGTTCGTTCGTGCGCAGCCACTTGGAGTATGCGTCACAGGTCTGGAACCCTCAATATGGGATCTACAATTCACGCATTGAGGGTATCCAGAAAAAGTTTCTGAGATAATATATCTCGATTGTAAGGCACACCAAGTATCTATAGATTACAGTCACCGTTGCAAGAGGTACCATTTTCTGCCATTGGATCGTAGGCGACTCATTAATGATGTGTGTTATTTGATTAAAATAGCGAGTAGCTCGATTGACTGCCCTGGACTATTAGCAAAGTTAGCATTTCGAACCCACTATTGGATTACGTAAAAGGCCGCTTCTAGGTGTGCCTTCTGCCACTACTAATTATAGGCGTAATGTTTTTCTTATAAGAGGCGATCGGAGCTGCTTCAATGATGTATCTTCTGAGCATGATGTTGACTTATTTTGCAAATTTGCACTAAGATAAGCACAGCAAGGACGCTCTTAGCCAAATCATTTTTTATGAACGATGCACTCACTGTCTCACTGTCTTCGATGTTCGTATCATCTATATGCCGATGATCTTAAATTGTATACAGCTGAGCGGGTTGAAGATTTGTCAGACGCTATAGCAGATGTAAACCGAAACTTAGATGCTATCAAAAAGTGGTCTGTAAACCCCTCGAAGTGTCAGGCCATTGTAATTGGAAGCTCACGCATGATAGGTAGGGTGACGCTTAGCTCTCTTCCTCCTCTTATTTTAAATGGTACCGTCATACCCATTACCCCTACTGTGAAAGATCTCGGTTTGCATCTTGACTCTACACTCAGCTGGCAACGCCAGGTCTCTAGTGTTAGTCAAAGAGTCAACGGTACTCTGCGGTCCCTGTATCGTCTGAGGAATTTTTTTGCCCGCTAAGACGAAAACCATGCTTGTGCAGACTTTGATTTTCCCTGTGATCGACTATGGTGACGTGTGTTACTTTGACTTGAATGCGGTTTTGCTGGATAAGCTCGACAGATTGCTTAACTATGGTATCCGGTTCATATTCAACCTCAGAAAATATGACTATGTGTCGAGCTATAGGTCTGAGCTCAAATGGATGTCCATTCGCCAAAGAAGAAGTTTGCGTGCTTTGACCACGCTTTTCTCCCTTCTCAACTCTCCCACTCCTCCTTCTTATCTCGTGTCTCACTTCCAATACCTATGTTCTTCTCACGCTAAGAATCTGCGTTCTTCTAACAATCTTCTTCTACTCTGTCCTTCTCATACTTTGACTTTGTTCATTCTTCCTTTCATATTCAGTCCATTCTTCTTTGGAATGCGCTTCCTCTTGATATCAGGACGGCTACCAGTCGGTAAGCATTTAAGCGGAAATTGCAGAGTTATTTTCAAAACAAATAGAGTAGAGTCATCTCAACATCTCTCTTCCTTGAATTTGTATATAAATATATATATATTTATGTAAGTATATAGTACAGTAAATAGTATGTATGTGTATACGACTTATTTATGTATTTGTGTACGTTGTTTTGATAGTTTTTTTTTTTATATCGCTCATAATCAATCCTTTCCTTTCAATTAAAGCACCTGCCATCTAATCTCTTCATCACCCTTGGTTGACTGGTAGAGAATGCCTAAGGCATTAAGTCCGCCATTGTACCATTTGTGCGAAAAGTATAAATAAATAAATGCACCGGCTAGTGGTTCTTAAACTCATAAATTAGCAACGTAATCAAATAAGTATAACTTATTTAACCTACTTACTTATGTACTTTAATTGTTTGGCTATATGTAATCGATATGCTACCTATATATCTCCGGAGGCTTGTTATTAGCAACTTGATGATATGTTGTTGTTACCTATTTATTTGTAATTAGTCTGTAAGCCTTCTTAAAAGTAATAAAATAAATAAACTGAAAGGCATTGCTATCCATTGCCATCATATGTGTTTTACGCAAGTAGGTACCCCGCTGGACTACTATAATTTACAATTAAGCTTTCTTACTGACAAATGCGTGCACTGACTGGACAGCTCCGGTCAATCTGTATGGTTTTTCCTTAAAATACCGTTTCAGACACCAATCTACATGGTCTTCACATGATCTGACCAAGATTATGTCTGGACTTTAAAAGAGACTGCGACCTTTGAGTTTGTTTCGGCCTTTCTTCTCAGAGTAGTCAGATAGGAAACGCCGATCTCATCTAGTTTTTAAAATATGATTGACGTGTAAAAGAGTTTGTACAAACCCACTTCCAGAAATAAAATCATTTATCATTAAAGGAGATTGGCGAGTTGGGTACCTCATCAAATCCAAACGTTTCAAAATCTAGTTATAAGCAAAATAAAGGTCTTATCCGTTGTTATTTTCTAAGCTAACCTGTTTTAATAGTTGTTGGGAGTAATTAAAAAAACATGATTTTAGGGTGCAGCCCCGTTACAGAAACAAAACGCACTAATGTAAAACAAAACGCATAAATAGAGCCCATTAAACGTATTACGTCAGTGTTGCCATACAATAAACCCAAATCTATGATGAGGACACTTCTTCTTCTTTCACTTTAGCGAAGAAGAAAAAAATCGTTTATTCAATAAAATAATTACAATACAAAAGAAATATGTGCAAACTTAATTATACTAGATAAAAAAATAAAACCACGTAAATCAGATTTGAATTATAGATATATTTCACGGTTGGTGGTGTGAGATAATAAAGTTAGGGGATGTTATGTTGAAAGGTAATGAATAGTTACATAAAAAAACACGAAAAGGGATATTATATAGAAGAATAGACGGCCAAAGCAATTCCAGAAGTATTATGCATGTTTTGGAAAGTATCTTTCGTGCAAATATTGTTAATTAAATAAAAATAAAGTAGATCGATTTGATTCGAGAATAGATGCTCACTTTAAGCAACAAAATTATAATTGAATGTAATATGTAAATGTATTAGGATTAACAATTGGATGGCCTAAAATAACTCAAAATCTTCTTATTTATAATTGCCGTTTTCTTAACTTAACTTAGAACACCCTACTTTAAAATCTTACTAGTAACACAAACATCCTTCTATAGATATTATAGTAGAATCTATCCACTTTATCTGAGTGAAATGTATGATTCATAGAGGTCTGCCTTGAGTTACATAATTAGGTAGATACCTATAAGTATTATTTTTGGTGGTCCATTTTGAGGTTATATACCTATAAATCAATTTAATATCCCCAAGTCTAACGTAGGTATGTCTTACCATTACATATTTTGTTATGCTCTATTGTAGCATTCAAATCCATCTATTTATTCTATGAAACGGTAAGCCTGTATGTGATACTGAAAATGCATAGGTTTCTGCCAATCTCCTTTGAAGAATTGCGATCCAACAACAATTTGCTGAAAATAATTTAAACTTTTAACTCTACAATCCCTTCATTCCCAGTCACAATGTAAAGAGGATATCCTCTTTATTATTAGTTCTGTGGCAACCACCAAACCAACTCGTCTGAATACAAGGCACCTGTCAAATATTTATGCATAACTGTAACGTACTCCATTATTACCAGGTACTACAATAACAAAGTACCATTTAAGTACACACCCGGCGACAAAAATCAAACCATGTACTTGAAAAACCGACACAATCAATTTACTGAACCAAACCCACGGGCACATGTTAGCAACAAAAATGCCTATTGTCATTTCTGAATGGGACGAAAAAAACATGGCGGTCAAAAAAAATGTAAACGGATATGTCAATTATTTAGTTTGTCCGAATTTTGAATTTAGAAACTCGACAATTAAGTATTAAAGGTATATTAAATTACCATTTCGGGCGTTTGGTGAGCGTTTCGAGAAATGTATAATGAAGGTACCTAAGTAACGTAATATTTTTGTTAGAAAATGATGCAATTATGTTTTAGGAATTTTGTTGTGTCTTTCTAAAGAATTGCGTTAGAAAAGAAAGCTAAATATTTAAGCAAATAAAATTAGATGGCGAATCCAAAAGGGCTTTTGGGGTTTTTGATAACTTTAGTAGATAGGTTTTTAAAATTGCAAAATTGAATCCTGACATGACGGCTGATAAAGATTAATGGAAGAAGACATGCTTCACCGACCTAATACCTGTGTTGGGGTAAGCGGGCCTACTCTCATAGTCCATCACCGAAGATACGGGCCTGTCCGAAATGTAGTTCAATATACGTCGGAGTGAACCCTACTCCCGATTAATTATATTTTTCGGACGGGTAAAGATTTAATTAGGAAATATGCTGACAATATGAATGAATATGAATATGCCTCAGGTACAATGATGAAATCGAGAGCGAACGGAGGGCGCTGGCAGTGCGGGCGAACACGATAGCTCACAGGTTTGCACGTTGTTAGACAGAAGTGAAAATTACACTTTTTTGGTCTTATTGTACATCATTCTACACGTGCAGCCTGTGGGCTGACTATACTCTAAAGTCTTACAGTGCCCTCCGAGCCCAATTTAATAATGCGTTTAGGGTGTTGGTGTGGCTGCGGCGATTCTGTAGTGCATCAGGGATGTTTGCTGAACATCGCGTAGACTGCTTTTACGCTACGATGCGTAAAAGGTGCGCATCCCTGGTGCTTAGAGTACGTGGCAGCGCCAACAGCATCCTTAGCGTGATCGCTAGTCGGCTGGACTGTAGTTACATCAATCAAAGCTGTTTTGATAGATAACATGTAATGACTGTGACTGTGAATGACAGTGAGTTTAGTAGATTAGTTTGACATTTTTTGTATTATTTTAATTAGGTATTACTTGTGAATGACAGTTAGTTTATTAGATTAGTTTGACATTATTGTATTATTTGAATTATAACTTGTTTAGTTTTTTTTTTAAACATTATTTGAATATTGACGTAGTAAACTTATGTTAAGTACTTGTATATTTTTCGTTTTTGTCATTTATATTTTCTTATTTTTATTTTGTTTCTTTTTATTCTTTTGTGAAAATAATTAATAATAATATGAGACAACATCCACGCAAGGTCTTCAGGTCCCGAACTAGGCAGAGCCTGTACTACGGTAACCTGATGACTGATATACATACTTTTATACATATACACACCCAGACACAGGTCAAACAGACATGTTCATGCACACAAATGTTTGATTTGTCCGGGGATCGAACCCAGCGGCTCAGAAGGCAGGGTCGCTACCAACTGCGCCAACCGGTCAGCCAAAATCAATTAGTACTGCGTTAAGTTTACTTTTTGTTTAAACATCCGTGAATATTTGTACGCCTTCTGGTATAACATAGCGCGCTTGTAATTTCTTATAACAACTGTTTTATTGTACTTAGGTTAACAAATAATTAAATTAATTATGAGTTATGAATGAATTAAAAGCTGCGCCATTTGTCATCGAAAGGCGCAGTAGTGATTGTTGAGTTTACTTTATGTTTTGATGTGGCTAAATTTAAGTATTACTAACACTAGTCTATAAGGACATTGATATTAACAAAATAGACACCATGGTCTGAAATAAAGTATTTTATTATTATTAAAAACACATGGGAGTCAGGACAACTGTCAAATCGCGTTGTCATACATTCTTAGTTCGGGCCTCGAAGTGATCTCATGTCTGTAGGTGATACACAGTAGCAAACGCCCGTAGCTTCGGCCGAAACTACGGATTTCGTGCGTTGAGAGTAGACCCCAAGGGCAGGAGGACGATGATGGTAGTCTGTACCTAAATGCAAAGGTACACATTGATGCCACAGCGACGACTATGATGTACGTATCTGGATATGGAGTATCCTATGTGTTAAATAAATTCAGATAAACCATGTGTTTTTTCTGTATGTTCTATGTCATCTAAATCCGTTCATTAAAAATCGTCACAGTCTTGAACATTGTTTCATAACTATAAATATAGCATAACTAACTATATGTTTATATAATAATAATAAATCTTTTATTAACCAGCTTAGGTTCTTACATTTCCTTATAACTAAAGTACAAATGAACTACTCCTAAAATTAATGTTATAAGGGGAACATAATTTTAATATTTTGACTAGGTGGACTCCACACTAGGTCGAGCCTGTCTCGTGGAGTCCTTGATAGTTTGAAACAATTTGAAAATTATTCAGAGTCGACACTGTATTGTTAATGTATTTATGTATTACATATTCTTCTTGAAATTTTACGTAAAACAAAGTCAAAATTATGTACTTAAAAATAAAAAGTTTGAAATACGGTGGTGTGCTGTAAATGTAGGTATTTACACAGCGCATGTAACAATGGTATCATCATTAATTGAGATTTAGCAACTAGGTGACCAAGATAATGATAAAGTAAGAATGTGCAAGTATGTGAGGGTTTGGGAGGTAGTGTGAGAGTGATATGATTGAGGAAGTGAGTGAGATAAAGTGTTTGTCTCATTTGTTTGATAATATATTTTTAAATAATGTTTTAGTATTGTATTTGTGTGCCTAATTTGTTACTACTAACATAGTTTTTTTAAGTTACTTGTACACACTATGGGCGTTTATTTGTAACTAAGTCTGGATTGACGAAGGGCCGGTTTTTTGATCCGTAGATTAGTTAAAAATTAAAAATGACGCCAAAATATTTTGTTTTTTTTTTTCATGACTTAGTTCGTCGGCTCTGTCTCTGTCACCACTGACCTAGACTAGAGTCAAGAGCAAACCCATCTTAAATTTAAAAAAATGGTTGAGTTAACTATGGATCAAAAAACCGGCTCTTAATATAGTCTTTAAAAACGTAAATTGATTACAAAGTAGGTTGATATCATTGCTAAGGACCACACTTGAAAGTAAGTACCTGAAGTACTTGAATGTACCTACAGAGTAGTTTAGAGCAAGACAATTACCTCAATTAAGACAACGCAGCAGTATTTATTACTTATACCACATCTACATAAAAAGATATAAATTTTGACCACACACACAAAAACTAATAAGTTACTCTCAAGCATAGATAAAGCGGTGTCCACACTGCCCTCTTATCACCGGATTTAAGTGAGAACTCGGCTTTACGTGGTGATTATGCTCGGCTGTGTAAACGATATCTTAAGTTTTGACAAGTTTATTGTGTTTTTTTTTAAAGTTTTTATTCCGTTATAAAACAATGGGAGATGTCTCCTAGTTGGGACGATTTGTTGGTCCAGGGGCCGTACTATGACGTGGTAATTCCATCATTGTTCCAGCGTGGAAGAGAGACGGAGCTATACATGACCGATAGCACTATCTCTTTTTCTCAACGGAATCATGATGGCGTTAACAGGTCATAGTACGGCCCCTGGGCAATTTACCATCAACAGGTGTTCATCTTTCTTCTGTAATGTCATACGGTGTCAAATTCATGTTAATTATTTTAAAAATAAAATGCGTCGGCATTTCCTAGATGACTGATCCTCGAGAAGAAACAAACTCAGGGTTCATGTTGAGGTCCGGGTCGACGGCGCGTTGTGTTCCACGCGCGCCTCAAAGAGATGTCAGCACCAATGACGGGGTCCGCTAGGGCCGATGCCTGCTAGGGTTGCGGGAAAGTCCGAGAGGGATACCGTGGCCCCTGCCCAGAGCGGGAGAAGTTATTCGACGATTTCCCATCCTCAAAAAAAAAAAAAAGGGGTCTTGGTCTATTTTAAGTTAAAACATTATTTTATTCAGTTTTTATGTGAATCTAACAATACAGGGTCATGTCTGGCATTGAAGAAAAAGCCATTGCAGCTTTGAGTTGACCTGTCCTGATAGACGGCATACATCTATGATAGGCTAAAGAAACCGTGTGCAAGGTTCTAGGAAACTTTTCCCTGGGATTAAGGAATTTTATACAATGTAAGTAATCTGTCATCCAATATCACCTGAACCTAAGTGATTGGATGTTGCTATTTGGGTCAACTAAGCACAACCGAGATTTGACAGCGGATATAAAGATCATTTGACGTGGGCTAGTGTATGTTGGCCTTGTACCTTCGGTAACAAATATCTACCTTAGTAGGTCGTCAGAAAAAGGTTTTAAAGATAAATATTTAGCTGCCCTTCTAGGGACAGAGCTAAACATTTTTTTTTTAAATTAAGTTTGCTCTTGACTGTGGTCTAGGTCAGTGGTGACAGAGACGGAGTCGACCGGTGGAGTGAGCTTACCCAGAAGAAGCCTATTTTTCCCAGAAGAAGCCTGTTGCCTGTTGTTCTCACTTTGAAGAGATCCTTACAACACATAAGTAGATAAAACTCGTAAGCTAAATGTTAAATTATTATTATTAAAAAAATTACTATTTTGTAAAAATGTGTTGAGAATAAGTTAGATTATAAGTTATGTAAATGATAAGTCCTCTTCTCCACATATCCTTCTTTTGCTGTGCCCGACAGGGTCCTTAATTATTTCTTTTGGAAAATATTTACCACCTAAGCCTACATTGTGGAATGCAATAAAGAATTGAGTATTGAGATTTAGGGTTGTATGCGTTCGGAAACACAGACGCAAGTAAAGAGTTCCATTCTTTTGCTGTGCGCATAATAACAAAAGACATTTGGAAACGTTTAGTGCGAATTGGTGGAATAGCAACTAGGTAAGTGTTATATATAGTGCCTTATTGTTGATGGAAAGGTCATAATATACTAACAGTAGAAATGGCTGTCATTTTGACAGTTCAACAACATTCATTGTGTTATTTACTTTAATGAGCAGACCAATTTTCCGAACATATAAAGCAATGGATTAGCGATATCCTTCAAAATAATTCAGATTCTAATTGATAGTGTGTTATGCAAATGTAAAATGATTTTATTTCTGTAAGTAGGTTTGTAGAAACACTTTTACACGTCAATCATATTTTTTTTTAAACTTGAGGAGGCAAAAGGAGTATGTAGCAGGTGGCGTTCTGTGGTTTCTGCCCACCCGCATGGGACGAAAGCGTGAATTTATGTATGTATGTGTATATAATCCCGATAGACAGCGAATATAAAGATCATTGGATGGCTTCTAGGATCAGACAGGTTAGCTCTTAAGAAAAAGTACCGACATTAAAAAGGCCAAAAAAGTTTAAAGAAAAATATTTAGTTAAATATTTTTCTTTAAACTTTTTTGGCCTGGTAGGTATAAATTGGTAGGTAGATACTCCATAGTTATGGAGTACCTACCTACCAATTTCGTTATTGTAGGTACCGACATTAACAAGGCCAAAAAAGTTTGAAGAAAAATATTTAGGTATGGAGTTCCTACCTACAAAATTCGTTATTGTAGGTACCGACATTAAAAAGGCCAAAAAAGTTTGAAGAAAAATATTTAGTTATGGAGTTCCTACCTACCAAATTCGTTATTGTAGGTACCGACATTAAAAAGGCCAAAAAAGTTTGAAGAAAAATATTTAGTTATGGAGTTCCTACCTACCAAATTCGTTATTGTAGGTACCGACATTAAAAAGGCCAAAAAAGTTTGAAGAAAAATATTTAGTTATGGAGTTCCTACCTACCAAATTCGTTATTGTAGGTACCGACATTAAGAAGGCCAAAAAAGTTTGAAGAAAAATATTTAGTTATGGAGTTCCTACCTACCAAATTCGTTATTGTAGGTACCGACATTAAGAAGGCCAAAAAAGTTTGAAGAAAAATATTTAGTTATGGAGTTCCTACCTACCAAATTCGTTATTGTAGGTACCGACATTAAAAAGGCCAAAAAAGTTTGAAGAAAAATATTTAGTTATGGAGTTTTATAGACATTTTATATAGATAAAATGCCAAAAAAGCTTAGCTCTGCAGCATACGCTGTTAGAAAAATTCGTGGTTTAACAGATTTAGAGACAGCCCGTTTAGTATACTTTAGTTATTTTCATAGTGTAATGTCGTACGGTATTCTGCTGTGGGGAAATGCCGCCGATATTCAGACGATTTTTGTTTTACAAAAAAGGGCAATTCGTTCAATTTATAAATTAAGTCCCAGACACTCCCTCAGAGAAAAATTTAAAGAGATTAATATAATGACTGTGCCTTCTCAGTATATTTATGAAAATCTTTTGTATGCACATAAAAATATTAATCTGTTTAAAAAATACAGTGATATCCATAGTATAAATACTAGGAACAAACACAAATTTGTTGTTCCTACAACCAGGCTCAAGAAAATAGGTGGCTCGTTTAGATGTCAATGTATACATTTTTATAATAAACTTCCTAGCCACATTCAAGAACTAAGCCTTAATAAATTCAAATCTTTTATAAAAAGGAAACTATGCCAGAATGCCTATTATACTGTCAAAGACTTTATTGAGGACAAAAAGGCTTGGGAGTGAGCTGTTCCAATAAATTTACACAGGGAATGTTGATTTATTTTATTGTTTTTTTTGCTAACTATTGTACTTTTAATCTTTGCTATAAGTATCTATAACTTTTTACATATACAATGACATGAATATTTACTGTATAAAGTATTATATTATTTTAATTGTTGTGAATGTGAGGACTATGTGGGTTATTATTCCAGTTTTAATCATGTTCTGGCAGTTTGAGTAGTTTATGTGGCCTACCCAAATGTCCTTTCTTTGGTATTGTTCGTCGAATCGTTGAGCTCCTTAAGTTCTGAGTCGAGCTGCACGGTTACTGACAAATGCGTGCACTGTCTGGACAGGTCCACTCAATCTGTGTGGTTCTTTTCTCAAAAGTCCATTTCAGACACCAATCTGCATGGTCCTCAATGATTATGTCCGGATTTTATATACACATTGACATTAATGAATTTTATATACATATACTATGACAAGAGTATTTACTTTGTAAAGTATTATGCTATTATTTTAACTATTGTGAATGTGAGAACTATGTTGGTTATTGCTTTTTTTTTGTATTTTTACTCTTAGTGTAATCATGATCTGGCAGTTTGAGTAACTTGTGCGGCCTACTCAAATGTCCTTTCTTTGGTATTGTTCGTCGAATCGTTGAGCTCCTTAAGTTCTGAGTTGAGCTGCACGATTGCTGACAATTGCGTGCACTGACTGGACAGGTCCACTCAATCTGTGGGGTTCTTTCCTCAAAAGACCATTTCAGACACCGATCTACATAGCCTTCACATGATCTGACCAAGATTCTGTCTGGACTTTAAAAGAGACTGTGACCTCTGAGTTTGTTTCGGCCTTTCTTCTCAGAGTAGTCAGATAGGAAACGCCGACCTCATCTAGTTTAAAAAAAAAAATATGATTGACGTGTAAAAGTGTTTGTAAAAACCTACTTACAGAAATAAAATCATTTATCATTTATAGTTCCTACCTACAAATTCATTATTGTAGGTAGGTAAAAAAGCCAAATAGGTTTAAAGAAAAATATTTAGGTATAGAGTACCTACCTAACAAATTCATTATTGTAGGTACCGACACTAACAAGACCCAAAAACTGGGAGAGTATATAAAACCTTCATCACGCCTGTAATCCTGGAAGGGTTAGGCAGAAGTGTAGTACCTAAGTACACCCACATGTCGCCCTGAATGTTTAAGTCCCATTATAACAGGGGCGAGCTTATTGCCAGTCAGTCACAAATCAGCAGTAAGCAGTAAGTATCAGTGTATCAGCTCGGAGTCTACTGAAAATTCCAGAAGGAAAAACCCAATAACACTTGGAACGACCCGGGAATCAAACCCAGGACCTTATGCTTAGCAGGAGCGTTCGCAAATACTAGACCAGCGAGGCCACCACCAAGGAAGCCGCTATTTACTTCAATATACGCAAAGAAGACGTTGCGTACCCTTAAATCATCATTATGTGCATATTACCGAGATAACATGGTAAATTACAACCAGGTAATATAAAGAGAAAACTACGGACAACGCAGCAGGGCGTAACGCTATTATTAAAATATGAATTTACTAATATTTTCACTGAAAAACATTGTAAAGTTTTTGAGATGGAACTGCAGAGAGATAACCTAAGCTTGTATAAAAAATCATGAGGTAAAATTGAATTATCTGTCTCCAGAAAAACTACGTTATAATAATACCACATACATAGTGACAACAACAATGCATAATCAGCCTATAATGTTCCCACTGCTGGGACACAAGCCTCCTCTCGGTGAGGGGGAGTGGGCCGTAATCCACCACGCGGGCCCAGTGCGGGTTGGTAGATGTCACATGGTCTTCGGACTTTTTGGTTCTAGGACATGCCAGTTTCATCACGATGTTTTCCTTCACCGTTTTGAAAGCAGTAGTGATGAAATAATTTACACAAAATAAAGCGCTTGTCAGGGTTTGAACCTATGACCTACAACTCGTAAGTGGCGGCCGTTTCCACTACAAATCGAGCTCTTTGTATTTTGCTTAAAAAAGCATCCTATTTTCAGAAGTACTGTGGAAATCTTTATGCTTAAAAGGAGACGCCACCAACTGTATAATGTATGTACCTACAACGTGTAATATTTTTTTTTTTTGATCTTCTATTTGGATGTAATCTTCTGTTGCAATATTTAAAAGAAGAGAAAAAACACTATCTTTCCACTTTGTCATAGTGCGTATATGTATCTAAGTATTATTTTAAATTACATTATATTTATTATAATTTTAGTGATATTTATTTTAGTAGTATTTACTATAATGTTTTACTTAATAAAATAATTGTTTTTTGATTTTTTCACTTCTACCCTTACACACGTTGTCTACGTCGTTTTTATCTACTATCCTATCGCAGGTATGCTGGAAGCGATTTCTTTAGAAATAAGCATCACCTTTGTACCTATTTTTCTGTTCCTTTCTTCTTGTCTGCTTATATGTGTGTACCTAAATAAATGGTTAAATAAATAGGTAATATTTATTTGTTAACAAACAAACTGCAAACTTGTTTTTTGGCGCGAGTATTTGTATTGATATCTGAGCAAGCGAAGGGTTCTAGGATTGAAAATTCAAACATAGAATCCTGAAGGTAGCGAGGGTTTCAAAGGTACGAGACACAGAATAATTTTGCTACTGAGCAAAACACACAACTTTTCACCTCACTACAGTGAGGAAAATGCTAGGTGCAGAAAAACAGCTTAAATAATATAATTATACTCATCATATTTTTTTATGATTTCTTAGGATTTTATAAAAAAAAAATAACGTACCGTCGTCGCCGTCGTCGTCGTGCTGGCCAGTGCGATTATTCTAAAAATGAGGTTGGCGCACTTACATGAAATAAGTTTTACTTTTAATGCATTTTTAGTGGACTGGCGGTATAGAAAATGATTGAAATTGAAAGGTTCGAATTTTAAAAAATCTTTCCACGCTTGCGGATAAAATGGCCTTTTGTAATCAGAATTCGAATGACAAACAGAATCGTTCCGAGGTTGTGAAGTGAAAAAGTAATTCGGTACAAAAATCTGAACTTTACAGAATTACTTTACAGAAAGCTCTGAATGTTAAATTACTCACCCCAAGATCTATTTGTCCCCATGAGCAAAGCTGTGTAACAGTTTACAGTTTTTATCGTAAAATTACACTCCCTTAAGGCATTTTTACTTGGTTGTGTAATTATACGGCCACATTGTCGCGATAAGGCAAACTACACTTCGCGCGCTCTCTCTCGCGCAGCGTTCGGCGTCTCGCTGTTAAACAGACAGCGCACGAAGGAGTACGCTGACACATACTCCTTGATTTCACAGGTGTCTATAAGCGATGGTAACCACTTTCCATCACTTGGACCACCTCATATCTTGCCCTCTGTGTCCAAAAAAATGCAGCCAAAGTGACCTCTGCGCTGCCACCGACTATGCCGCGAAAGTGGCGAGGTTTTGGGCCAACATAATTTAGATTTCGCGACATCGATACGAGGAAGAAGGTCACGTGGACCATGTTTGCCAAACTAACATAAAATATACAACATTTCCCTTATTCGAGTATACCGACACCTACCTATTCGATGTATCGATTTAAAAAGTTTTAATTCAAAAAGTTTGCACTCGTATCGATTACAAATTATTATAATGAGTTGATATAATATATCCCTTAGCGATCATTTTAACTTTCAGCCTGTATTTTGCTTAAATATAGAGATCTATTTGGTTTATATTTATGCCAGAGTACATTTTGAACTTCGTAATACACATAACGAATTAATAGGAACAATCTTACTAAACTGGATAATAATATTCTTGTGTAAGAAATGTTTTGGGTGCGTACATTATTTATGCACGCGGTAATACCTGCGGATTAATTAATTTAAATGTTATTTAATAATATTTATTCAAATAATTGGTTGCTTTGTATTCTAAGTGCTTACTGTTTATTTTATTTTTGGTTAAGTATAGTACCAATCATTAAACCTGACTTGGTTTCCGTACGTCCTTTTCGGGTAACCACTGAAAATCAGCGCTGTGCTGTGGGTCCCCCATAGCACAGCATCATGCTGAGTGGAAGCCTTCTTGTCACAGTCATGACGTGCAGCTGTCGATTATTTCTGTTTTGTGCTCGTGAGTATGGTTTAGGCGCGACTGGTCCAATGTTCAAAAAAAATATTAAATTCGCAGTTAGGTTAGGTTAGGTTAGAACTGTGACCACACAACGCACGAGCCGAGTGAGCGAAGCGAGCGGTGCCGCGGCAGTGGCCGGCGAGTGCCAGGGTCCATTTAGACACAAGAGAATTTAATGTTTTGGTAATGAGCTAGTAAAACAAGATATGATTTGTAATATGATTAAGAATATGTACATAAAATGTATTATTTTGTTTAATTTTGGCACTATTTTATATTGGACCAACTGCAAATTGGGCCAATCGCGCCTAAAGGGTGATTTTAGATCTTTTTCGTTTTTATTTTTTCCTAATTATTAGAGCTGACTATCTTTTTTGTATGCACGTATTTCTGTGACAAATAAAACCTATTTCGCTTTCTTTGTTCTTCTAGTTATAATTATTGGTGAAGTTCTTCAGATAGGTCAGGTGCATAGTCTACTCAACAAAGATAATATAATATGTAAACGAAGTAAAAAGAGTTTGTAAGGATCATTGCAGGTGGCTCTACTACGTTGTTGTTGCGTACCCCCATGGGAAGAAAACATGACTTTATGTATGTAAACATAGTCAGAGTAAGTCTAGAGGTTGCAAGAGCTATTGCTGGAAACGTGGTCCTGGGTTTTATTAAAAAAAAATATATACAGGGTGACTTGTAATTAGAGCACAACCTTGTAAGGGGATATAGTACAGGTCATTTGCAACAACTTTTGTAGGAACACTCATATGCAAAAGTGCACCAACATTGAGTTATAATTTTTTTCGTGTTATTTTGAAAAACTCTTATGGGGTAACCTTAAAAAATTAATAAATAGAAAACTTGACATAATTTTGTTAATTTTCTTTTTATTATTTAGTCTATAACGTTCCAGTTACATGTCAGCATCATCAAATGTACATTATTGACATTATTCTAGACACAGTGCTCCAAAATCCAAAAAACTTAAACAAATTTTACTGGCATTATTACACAAAACAGCCTGTTTAAAAAAAAATCACTATGACACTTACTCTGCGTATTATTAAAAAAACATCTACATTTCATAAGCTATCAAATGAGATATAAAACCCTAACATAGCTAGTCCAATAGGGAAGATATTCGCATAACAAAGGCGCACGGCCAAAAAAAGGTCTGTTTCTACCTGCTCTACTAAGCAGGTAAAAACAGCCGGTCATTGTTTAATCTCTTTTGGGTTGTTTAGGTTAGTCCGTCCTTGTGATTCGTTGCGATCGGATGCTTTTGTGTGTGCTCTGCAGTTTTGTTTTATCTCTGACGACCCGGCTTGTGACTGTTTTTGTGATTGATTGCTCTCCTGACGACTTGGCTTTTCAACTGGTTTCCGTGTGTTATGCTCATCTGTGGTTTTGGCGCGTATCAAGGACTATGGCTCAAAGACAACGGGCAAATTTTACGAATGAAGAATATGCCGATATTCTGTACACTTACGGCGTAGCTAGAGGCAATGCTTTAGCTGCCCAGCGCGAATATCAACAGAGATACCCCAATCGCCGTTTACCTGATGTAGGCGTGTTTTCTCGAGTTTATCGACGAGCCCGGGAGACTGGACGCTTTCAAAGACGTCAAGGTATGTAATAAAAAATGTAATTTAATAAATAATTGCGATTAAATTGCAAGTTTACAGCCAACAGCTGCTTAAGCACTTTAGATTTTGTACCTTCTTAGAGAGTTAAACACAGTTCAACTGTCAATCGTGATTTGCTTCTGGCTGTACCTACTTACGTAGTACCGGAAAAAAAAAGATAGTTTTCTCCGAAATGTTTTTGTTATTGCAATTTAACTTCGTAAGCAAACAAAGGCCTGACTTGGGTTATCATTTTTAAAAAATTGTAAGTGCATTCAGTATTAGCTGCGTGTTTCCACTTAGACCGTCATTTCATTACCAATAACAATAGTATTAAATTGTGGCGGGTGAATTCTTTGTAAACACTTGCAAAGCAGGTGCGGTACGTACAGATACTTTCCCTATGTTATCTTCCTTCATTTTTAATAATTATTAATTTGTACAAAATAATTATAAAACCACGTATTTTTATTTATTATTTTAGAACAATTAAATAAATAAATTTTGTCATTGTATTTCAGTCAAAATGGCTTCTTGGCCGAAATGGCTCCTTTAAAACTGAATAGGCTTTGGTTTATTACCCCTATTGTTTACCGCAATTGATTATTTAAATTAGTTTTTTTTATCAGGCGATGCGGGCAGACCTCGAATATACCGTGCTGATGATGAAGAAGAAATCCTACGTCATTTTCAACGGGAACCTAACATCTCTACAAGACAAGTGGCCAATTTACTTGGAATATCACAGTATAAAGTGTGGAAAGTGGTCCATGAATCTGGGCGTCATCCATATCACTACACTCCAGTGCAAGTCCTGGAAGGCCGTGATCCTGTTGCAAGGGTCCAATTTTGCAGATATCTGCTAAACTGCGACATAGAGGACCCAAATTATTTAAAACAAATTTTGTGGACCGACGAATCAAAATTTGACAAAGATGGAATCACAAATTACCATAACACTCATTTCTGGGAAGAAAAGGCGGTGGGAAATCCAAAAAAAAAACAACCGAAAGGATCGTTACGAAGATTTTCACTAAATGTGTGGATGGGAATTATTAACAATAATTTGATTGGGCCCTTTTTTCTGCCAGACAACTTAAACGGTGAATATTATGAACACTTTTTAAGAAATGTTTTACCTGAATTACTGGAGGACATACCTTTAGCCACCTTGCGTGCTATCAGGTTTCAACACGACGGGTGTCCAGCTCACTACAGACGACAAATCAGAGACTGGCTAGACGAAAATTATACCAATAATTGGATCGGTAGAGGAGGGCCCATACCTTGGCCAGCAAGAAGCCCAGATCTGACGCCAATGGACTATTACGTCTGGGGACATATGAAAACGTTGGTTTATGTCGATAATCAGCCTGTCCTAGATATTGACGAGTTAAGACGGCGAATCATTTTGGGAGCTGACCAAATTCGAGCAAATCTCAGCACTGCGGTGGTGAAAAGCGAATTGAGGAAAAGGATGCGAATTTGCGTGCGTAACGGTGGGAGTCATTTCGAAAATGAGATTTAAGTGAATGACTGAGGATGACTAGAGAACGTCAATTCTACAACACACTTTTAAAATTTCCTAATTTTAGATCTTTTTGTCTCTTTTAATAAGAGAAGTTTGAAGTAAGGACCAGCTACCCTAAAAATTTTAAAATTAAAATCAAGTTAAAATGTGTTGTAAAATTGTCACCACTAAGTGCGTGGATCACATTCTACTTAAATTTGTATTTATTGTGTTTTAAACATTATGGCCATTAATTTGCGAAACTTTCGATATTCCAGCCTGTTCTATTCTTTGGCTAATATCTTTAATGTTAAACTAGCTATGTCAGACTTTTACACCTCATTTGAAAGCTTATGAAATGTAGATGTTTTTTTAATAATACGCAGAGCAGGTGCCATAGTGAGTTTTTTTTAAACAGGCTGTTTTGTGTAATAATGCCAGTAAAATTTGTTGAAGGTTTTTGGATTTTGGAGCACTGTGTCTAGAATAATGTCAATAATGTACATTTGATGATGCTGACATGTAACTGGAACGTTATAGACTAAATAATAAAAAGAAAATTAACAAAATTATGTCAAGTTTTTTATTTATTAATTTTTTAAGGTTACCCCATAAGAGTTTTTCAAAATAACACGAAAAAAATTATAACTCAATGTTGGTGCACTTTTGCATATGAGTGTTCCTACAAAAGTTGTTGCAAATGACCTGTACTATATCCCCTTACAAGGTTGTGCTCTAATTACAAGTCACCCTGTATATATTTTGTCCTGGCGATGATCGCCAACAGACTGGATTGCTCTTATATTATTGCATTGCTGTAATAGGCATATTGTTTCGTTATGAGTGTTTGTTTTGGTCTGTGCTTGTTATCTGTCTGTATCCTTCTATAGGTACACGGTGACATTTGAATCACAGTTTTGCTAGAACAAACGTTGTTTAGACCATATTCTACTACCATTCTACAGCATCAAATATTATGTTATTAAAACAAACTAATCTATACTTTCTCAAATTAGTCTTATGTTGCTCAAATGTTTGAAACATTAACCGTAACATCAAAGTACTCATCGCGTTAGCGATATGGCAATCAACTACTTAATGAGACGCGAGCGCCGCGCGTCGCAGCCGCAGTGTCTGTGTTGTAGGGCGTAACGATAATCCCGACTTTTTAGCATTGCCTTTTTGTGTTTTTTTTTCGAAAACCAATGACGTTTTTTTTTCTATTGGATGCTATAGAATGGTTGAATTCCATGGTCTGAACAACGTTTGTTCTAGCAAAACTGTGATTCAAATGTCACCGTGTATATCTGTTTGTATATGAGCCTTGTTGCTTGACATAAACTAATTTAATTTTATTTATTTATTTATACCCCGATCGGGCAAAATGTTATTGGGTTTTGTAGAACCTTTTAGTCAGAATTTAGCATAGCATAATATAATCAGCCTATAATGTTCCCACTGCTGGGACACAGGCCTCCTCTCGGTAAGAGGAAGTGGGCCGTAATACACCACGCGGGCCCAGTGCGGGTTGGTAGATGTCACATGTCTTTGAATTTTTGGTTCTAGGACATTCCGGTTTCCTCACGATGTTTTCCTTCACCGTTTTGAGAGCAGTGGTGATATAAATTATTTACACAAAGTACAACACGGACTAAATGTAACGCAAATTTGATCGATTATTTAATCGAAAATAAAACTATTCTTTAATATTTTGGTTCAAATTTTTGCGACAAGCACGATTAGTATCACCCATTGATAAAAAATATATACATAAAACTAAGTACTTACATAAATATTATGAGTGAAATAAGTATTTTTAATTTAAAAATAGTTCAACTTACGTTTCGTTTACCTACTCCGCGCGTTCCTGATCCTTCAGACGCAGTCAGGTAAACATTGAAACAATTATCTGTATGACATTCTTCAGTGGTGATGAAATAATTTACTGTCGCGTGTCGATTTGAAACTACGACCTGCAACTCGCAATTCGCGGCCGTTTCCACTGTGCCACCACGGATCCTAAATCCTGCTCATAAATCCCAGGAGTTTGGATGTATGTCCTATTAATGGCAATAGGCTCGCCCCCTACAAAGGACTTATACATAGCTTGCGAAATCATTAAGTATCTCCCAACCGTTTTCCCAATTATGTTCGGATCGGTTCCAGTCTAACCGGATCTAGCTGAATACCGGTATTTTACATCTGAATTCCGCAACCCAGTTACTGGGTAACAAAACTGGCGATATATGGGTGAGTTATACGGACACATCTACCTTAAGGAAATATAAACGTGATCGTACATTTATCTTTATTGCGTCAAAATCTGTAGCAAGTCATCTGTTCCACTCCGCCAGGTTCCTCCACATCCGTACCGGTTTATATCACACGATATGCCGATCTCAGCTTAACCTAAATTCAAAGAAAACACCTCGCTTGTCGGCGTGCTATGCAACAAACTTATGGCTTATAAAATGAATCGGGAAGCTGTATGTATCGTGACGTCAGCAAGCCTTGGAGGTAGATAATTCTTTATATAATATTATTAGATGCAAACTATCCGCCAATCAATTCTTACGGTTCCTTAGAAGTCCGAAACCACCACCAGCCAACCAGTCTTTGAAAACTTTGACTTTGACTGACCGGTTGGCGCAGTTGGTAGCGACCCTGCCTTCTGAGCCCCTGGTCCCGGGTTCGATCCCCGGACAAGTCAAACATTTGTGTGCATGAACATGTCTGTTTGACCTGTGTCTGGGTGTGTATATGTATTTATTTAAAACTCTTATACTATCATATAAGTATGTATATCAGTCATCAGGTTACCGTAGTACAGGCTCTGCCTAGTTCGGGACCTGAAGACCTTGTGTGGATGTTGTCTCATATTATTATTATTAAAAACGCAAAAAATGTGGTCGCCAGTCTTACCAAAGGTTACCTAGTAACTGGGTTGTGAAGGTCAGATATGGTCATTTCGTGAATTCTGGTATTCAGCTGTATCCGGTTAGACTCGAAGCTGACCCCAAAATTTTTTTTTTTTTTGTGGGTGGGAAATCATCCAATAACTTCTCCCGCTCTGGGCAGAGCAGGAGGGCGTGTCAGACTCTTACTAACTAAAACCCACCCGTGTTCCTTCAGTTGCCTGTGCCAGGGGCCACGGTAACCCTCTTGGACTTTTCCGCAACCCTAGCAGGCATCGGTCCTAGCAAACCCACCCTGACCCCAACATGGAATAGACATGATAATATGGAAATAAATAATTATAATATTAGCCTATTATTGTCTCACTGCAGGACAAAGGCCTCGTCTTATTCAGAGAAGACACGGACATTGATCACCACCCTTGCTCAAGACGGGCAGGCGGTATTTTTTTTGTAAACATGCCTCCTACGTTTTTGTAAGTGGTCATTGCAGCCTATGGATATCTGCAATCCCTCCTCCAGGGGCCGAACTATGATTTGTTAACACCATCATGATTCCGTTGCGAAAAAGAGATAGTGCTATCGGTCATGTATAGCTCCGTCTCTCTTTCACGCTGGAACAATGATGGAATTGACACGTCATAGTACGGCCCCTGACTGAATTTCGGGCATGGTGACCAATGACTAGCTTTCGGCGCGGGATATATTATAGTACAAAAGTGTGTACGCAGACGCCGGTGCAGTTTCTCTTTCCTCACTCTCATAATCCGATGGGAAGACAATCCGACACGTCCGGAGAGAGATCAAGCACAGCCCCAACGGCTTAACGTGCTTTTAATCTGAAATACCAGAGGGGCAGTTACCTACAATACCAGAGGTATCGCAGGTTTGTTGATATCCCAGAGATGAAAGCTGAAAGGTCTCATGTGCCTGTAATCGGGACTAATACACTTCAAATTCAGAACATGGGCTAAAGGAGTTGGGAAGATCAAGGTGAAATAACTCAAACTCAAAGCATTTATTTCAAATAAACCAATTAGAGGCACTTTTGAATTGTCAAGGGGTCGGTCAGTCTGAAAGCTGAAGCTAGTTGCCCGTTCCAAAGCGTAGTTTGTACCTATGGAGAAGAAGGGGCAAGAAACTCCACGGACACTCTTTTGAATCAAAATACGGTTACAATATATCGGTAAAATCATTCAAGTTGAAATTATACATGTGAGAACGATGCAGACCGTTAAAAGCAACCGCAATAAAAAGATAAAAACATTTCGAATATTAAATTAAAATGTGCCGTGGCAGCTACGAGATGACCAGTCCCTATACTGACGGCACCCGTTCACGAATATGACGCATGGATTAGCACCATTCAGCTCAACCATTTTGAAGGGACCTAAATGATCCAACACTCGCGCCACCATCAGCGAGACATTAGAGAGAGCATGACTTTATCTCAGCCGCCAGGGCACATTCAAGTCAATGATATACGTATCAAGTTAATGGTAGCTTTATAGTACGGTTATAGTACTCACACGTGTGCTATGCAATTATACAATAGTAAAAGATTGAATTTAAACAATGCAAAGATAGCTTTTTAAATCTTCAGCAGCTCTAACAATAGTTTTAAATGCTAATGAATTAGTTTATGCGCCCTTGTGGAGCAGGACCAGCGTGGAGCCAAGCATTTTATCAGCGATATAATCCCCCAACTTATAATATGCTTGGCTGTATAGTGTGCGTTTTATACAAGATTTAAATATCTTTTCATTCAGTGATTGTGAGGTGGTATTTTATTGTAACCTTTTAAACAGTACCTCATGAAAGATGAGTCTACTGAAAGCCCGAAAAGAGGTAAGTTATGACGAGTTCAATCATCATTATCAACAACTTCGCAGTGATTCGGTGTACCACTCAGTGGTGCAAAATACGCTCAAAATTCAGTAATTGGTAGATTCTGATGCTAAGTAATTTTAACAAAAGATTCTCTCGTCTTGATATATTTAATACCAAAAAAGGTAGGTATATTCAGGAAACAATGAATAGTCAGTCTGTGACGAACTGACAAATAAATCTAAATTAAATTGAATTAATTGAAGGTATAAGTACAGACAATCACCACATACCACTATAACTTATTCACACACCCATTCGCAACTGCTCATGCCCACTCCTACACACTCACCCACACCACGGTAATAATATCATAGATAATACAAGGTGACATTTGAATCACAGTTTTGCTAGAGCAAACGTTGTTCAGACCATGATCTACAATCATTCTATAGCATCCAATAGAAAAAAAAACGTCATTGGTTTTCTAAAAAAACACAAAAAAAGCAATGTTAAAAATGTCGGGATTATCGTTATGCCCTACAACACAGACATTGCGGCTGCGACGCACTGCGCTCGCGCTTGAATGCAATATCGCTACCGTGATCAGTTTGAAGTTACGGTTAATGTTTCAAACATTATTACACGTTTGAGCAACATAAGACTAATTTGAGAACTCCTAGATTAGATTGTTTTAATAACATATTTGGTGCTGTAGAATGGTAGTAGACCATGGTCTGAACAACGTTTGTTCTAGCAAAACTGCGATTCAAATGTCACCGTGTATTACCGTGCCCACACTGTACACTTAGCAATGCTTATAATTATGGTAATACAATTCACTTCATTCAATATTTATGTAAATAACATTTTAAATTGTAAGTAAGTTAATATTAAGACCGCGCTATCGCATTAGGTGTACAGCTGTACAGATGGGATATTTTAATAAATAAATAATAAATAATGTTTGGTTCACGTCTTTCTACATCGTTCTCACATGTATAATTACAACATGAATGATGTAACCAATTTTTTGTACCAATATTTTGATTTAAAAGAGTGTCCATGGAGTTTCTTGCCCGTTCTTCTCCATAGGTACCTACTACGCTTTGGAATGGGCAACTAGCTTCATCTTTCTGACTGACCGACCCCTTGACAATTCAAAAGTGCCTGTAATTGGTTCATTTGAAATAAATGCTTTGAGTTTGAGTTTATACTATTAAATTGTAAATCCGTAATTCGCTGTAAGACTAATTTATATATTTTAAGATGAAATCTTAAAGAGCTGTCTATTTTATGAATAATAAATAAACTTTGACTATTGGATCAAACATGAAATCGTGAAAAAAACTGCTTTTTCATATTCTGTTTATGTACCACTCGCTTCTGCCCACGATTGTCCGCGTGAATTTTCTTGTTTTCACGTAAAATATATTCCGTGAAACTCGACAAAACTGTAGCTTACCATTAGTGAAAGATTTCTGGAATCAGATCAGCTGTTTTGAAGATTACCACACCCTAGCTCCTAATCGCGACCCTATCCACGTGGAAGACAACTATACCATTAAATATACCCCCATGACTTTCGGTAATATGGTAGCTTCCTGTTAGTGAAATAATTTTTGAAGTCGGATGAGTATTTTCGGCACCTTTAACATTCAAACTTACAAAATTTACCCCTTTGTTTATAGCGTAAATGATAAAATGATAGGTAATTTTATTTCTGTAAGTAGGTTTGTACAAACACTTTTACACGTGAATCATATTTTTTTTTAATCAAATGAGGTCGGCGTTTCCTATCTGACTACTCTGAGAAGAAAGGCCGAAACAAACTCAGCGGTTAAAGTTCAGACAGAATCTTGGTCAGATCATGTGAAGGCTATGTATATCGGTGTCTGAAATGGTCTTTTGAGGAAAGAAGCACACAGATTGAGTGGACCTGTCCAGTTGCACGCAATTGTCAGCAATCATGCAGCTCAACTCAGAACTTAAGGAGCTCAACGATTCGACGAACAATACCAAAGAAAGGACATTTGCCAGATCATGATTACACTAAGAGAGAAAAATCCAAAAAAAAAAACCAATGACCGACATAGTTCTCACATTCACAATAGTTAAAATAATATAATATTATAATACTTTACAAAGTAAATACTCATGTCATAGTATATATAAAATTCATCAATGTCAATGTGTATATAATAATATATATAAAAATCCGGACATAATCGTTAAACGTAGTGTGTAGATTGTATAGATGGCCGACAATTCCCTTCTTATTTCAATAACCAATCCCCTTCTTAATTTGCCAACAATCTTTTAGAGACGTGGAGATGAGAAGCGGCCTTGATCAACTCAGCGTAGCCTGTAAGACCTTACGGGGACGTATCGACTGCCCAGAGCTCTATGGTATTTTCTGCCAACTATTTCTGCCCGACAAATACATCGGACACCGTCAGAGCCGCCGGCACAATCTGTTTGCGCAACTGCCAGCCAAAATTGTAGCCAGAGCCGAATCCCCAGTCTGTCGTAGTTTAAAGGTGCTGAATGCCCTTCTGGCTGCCAACCCTGAATGTGATGTGTTTGCGGATGAATGTATTAAAATGATGGGTATATGTCTGGTGTTCTGTGAGAGAAAGTATGCAAGGGAGTCTACTGTTCCAAGTTAGTTTTAGGGTTATTTATATTAGTGTCAACGTAACGATCCCCGCACGGAACAAATATTTGTATGACCTGCAAGTAGTTGTTCCGGGTCTGGCTGTTTGTGTATGTGAATTTAAATGTTTGTAAACGCACCCACGATACAGGAGAAACTCCTAGTGTGGGGAAACGTTTAAAAAAAAAAAAATATTTGTCTCTAATGTAGGTAATTGGTGTTGTACCGTTTTGAGTAACTATAAATAAAGAAATAACCTATACCTTGTTTACCTAAATGCTGTTATAAACCTACGTAACGAATAGAATGTCTAACGTCGTGCCTGCAAAATTCCACACATCGCCAGACGATTTAATGGTCTCATTTGTACCTAAGTATGACTGATGGTCACGTTTGATGGTAGGTTAGGTGCAAAATTATGTTTTCATGTGCTAGAAACATCTTCAGTGCATTCATATCGTTTTTGTTATTGACAGTGGCCATTTTTGGCGGATTATTAAAAATGAGAGAAAGACTTTCAGTTCAAAACTTTTTTTTTTCGTGGTTTTAGATGTAATGGCAATGATGCAATGTCATGGTTCATTGCTAAATATTAACAGCCGCACGGGTACATCAAAGGTTTAGTTACGCTTGCCAAGTTTGGTCCGTGGATTGGTGACCATCCATTACATTATGGAGACTCCACCCTGCCTGGGAAAGCACAATAAACCGAAGTTCCCGGCAGTCATTCGTAGATCTTTGACAGTGATGGTTTGTCAGAAGCCCGAAAGTCTGGCTACCAGTCTTGCCATGGGGTACTGTATTACACAGTAACTGGGTGGTGTTGGTCAGATAGGCAGTCGCTCCATGTAAAATACTGGTCTTCAGTTCCATCTGGATAGACTGGAAGCTGACCCCAATATACTTGGGAAAATAATAGGCAGACGATGATGAGATGTTACGTTTTAACGAATAAAATGTACTTTCACAATATAAGGTTTAGTTACAAGTTTTTATTTTGAATTAGTTTCTTTGATGAGAGCCTGAGAAAGCTTAAATTCGTGAGTAGGTACAATAAGAATGTCACACAGATATTATTGTTCCAATGTTTACCCAACTTCGTCTGAAGGAAGGTTACTTAATTTAACTGAGGGCCTAACACGAACGCGCGGAGTAGGTAAACGAAACGTAAGTTCGAACTAAATAATAATATTATTATTTTACAATTGAAAATACTCGTATTACTCATAATATTTAGATACATAGTTGACATGTTTTCTTGCCTGCTCGTCCTCTGCGTGGAGTGTGCATCATAGTATTTTATTGTATTTTATACCTACCTTTAACTACTACTAACACAAGAATATAAGTTGTTTTTTGTAATACTAACATAATATGGACCCCTGTTATCTGTAATAAATGAATTTTAATTTAATTTAATTTTATTATTTTTTTCTTATCAAGTGGTGATACTAATTGTGAATGTCGCAAAATTTTTAACCAAAATGTTAAAGAATAAGGTCTCTTTTCGATTAAAAAATTGTTCAGCGTTACGTTTACTCCGTGTTGTAGTTCGTGGGGCGGGCGGTTTACTTTGTGTAGATAATTGTATCACTACTACTCTCAAAACGGTGAAGGAAATCATCGTGAGGAAACCGGCATCTACGAAAAATTCGAAGACATGTGACATCTACCAACCCGTACTGGGCCCGCGTGGTGGATTGCAGCCCACTCCCTTTCACAGAGAGGAGGTCTGTGTCCTAGCAGTGGGAATATTATAGGCTGATTATGCTTACTCCGCGCGTTCCTTCTAGAGAATATCTACTCTGGTAGAGTAGATAGTGCTTATTGGGCTATTTACCTAACCCAGCATAATTATTTTAACAATGCACGAATAGGTACTTAATTATTACCAAACCAACATATTATCCTCCTTTGTATACAAAATCTACCTGTCACCGTAAAAACAAAAGCAGTCCAAGTTTTTAACCGTCCAATGTCCAGCCTATCTCAACGACCGGGATTAAGCTCTGCCGAACATAAGGCGAGGGGTGAGTTGTCTAAACCAGCCCTAATTACGGACACGTCAACCTGAAGTGGGTATAATACGAAATTAGCTTTGAGGAAGACCTTACTACCGGTTTTAGGGATTTGCATAGGTGATGTTTGATCGAGTTTGGTTACAACTTGTATTTTTTTTACTTTCTATTCGTGTGTGTGAACTTTCTTGTTTTATCATAAAAAATACAGGAGGCCATCATTGACGCACAACTCTTTACCATGGATTCAGTGGATGATTCTGTGTTCCCCTGTGTTGAAATTTTTCGCCGGTTTTTCGCGATCAAAATATATGGAACAGCTATTTTTTTTTTATAACTGCCAAAAAATTTGCTGTTCCATACATTTTGACCGCGTAGGTATTGCACTTTTGTAAGAAACGGCAAACAGCTGATATTTTTTAAAATAATTGACGAAAAATATCAACGGAGGTGGTCCAGAACCCTGCCAGGGTTGCGGGAAAGTCCGAATGGGTTGCCGTGGCTCCTGGCACAGACAACTGAAGGAGCACGGGTGGGTTTTAGTCAGCAAGAGTCTGACACGCCCTGAGCTACGCCCAGAGCGGGAGAAGCTATTTTATGATTAACCACTTATAGAGGTACGAGGACCAGGGTGTAAAGTTCACTCATACCACCATAGTAAAGGGAGGATCCTCCGACCAGACGGGTGTCGTGTCTGGTGGGCAACTGCCCAACGATTGATGTCGGGAAGTTGTATATATATGCTAGTCGCGCTGTAAACTCTGCTTGCGCAATGCAGGATTTGCGTGACGTCAGTATGACGCGCAGCTCGCATGTAGTGATGTAGATACCGTTACACAGCCAAAAAAAAATAGGTGGTCCATTATCATGTACTGAATCCATGGTATCAAGTTGCAAGTCTCTGTCCCTACCAACCTGTATACAATGACGCTCGGCAACACTGTAGCTTTGCATTAGTGAAAAAAATTCGGAATCGAATCAGTAGCTCTAAAGATGTCAACCTACATACAAACTCACAAATTGAACCTCTTTATAATATTTGACGACAAACAAGCTGATTGCTCACTTGATGATAACTGAAGGCCAATTCCCGTAATTAAAAACGTTCAAATTCAAGTCGCAATCTCATCTCAGCGACAGTCTAATGTCAAAAATGTAGGTAAGCGCTATACAATTTTTGACAGATTGACACTGAGATTAGAATGCGAACGTTCTTAAAAATACGGGAATTGCCCCTCTGGTGACCGCCACCTATAGACATCTGTAATACCAGAGGCTTCGCTGATGCATTGCCATTTTAGAGCCAAAGCTGAACTGGCATACGTATCTGTGGGTACACGCTGAAATGGCACTTATTTCCTTCAAACCGGAGCTTAATTCTGGCTTGGCATCTTTTACAAGGAGCGACTGCCTATCTGACCTTCACAACATTAAGGGCCCGTTCACACATACCACAACCACACCACATCACAGCGAAATAATGTGGGCAAGCAGTGATTACGTGTGAAGTATCACTGCAGCTTCTTGCAGTTGCGTAATGGTAACTGCAAAATTTAGAAGGGGTTGCATTGTCGCTAGTAGTTACGATGTGGTTACGTTGTGGCAAGTGTCACAATGTAACCACATAGCAGACAGATCGTTGTGTTTGCGATGTGGCCGGCTGCAAGTGCGCAGTCTCGCTGATGGTTGCGTTGTGGCTGCGACGTGGCCTTGCTGTAGTCGATATCGCCCACTTGGTTGATTTCGACGGCCAAATGTGGTCCGTGTGAATAAACTATTAATTTTCATACAAATTAGAGCCTGACCACGTGTTGTCGTTGTCCTGTGATTGGGCTCCAAATCTCCAAGAACGGCACAATGTCACACTATCAGATGACACGTGGAAAAAGGACGGCATGTCGTAATCTTCGGTAGCGAAAAAGAGACAAGATGAAGAAATCTTGGCTGACTGCTAGCCAAGTTTGGACCTGCCACTTGTAGAGCGCGTATAACTATCGACATCTTTTTACTAGACTTTTAATAATTATCATTCTCCTCGATTTTGACTGCATCGTTGGTCTAGTCGTCGCAAACGCTACTGCATGATGAGCATGAGGTCGAGGTTCGATTGTTATAGGGTTTCACCACCTGGAAATTGGAATTTCAGAGTTGCAGCTTGGAGTCTGGATTTGTGCCCGGCTGATGGCAATAGGCTCGCCCCCTATTACAAGAGACTTAAAAACATACTGGCGAAATGTTGGTGTACTGTAGGTACCCCTCTGCCGCACCCTTCTGGGATCACAGGCGTGGTGTGATGTTACGTGTTAAACATTCTCCCAACCAATTTTACTCAAAAGCCTCTATGACCTAAAAACACAAGGACATTAAAGTCGATATCAATTCTCGTTACCATAGTAGGTCCCCAGGTGTATTCGCCACGACTCCCCGGTCGTATTTGGCGATCAGTCAGGAAGAAAGCCGAGATACGGTTACCATAGCAACCAGCCATCTGTACCCGAGAGAATACAAAATATTGGGTATCTATGTCGCTCTAATAGAGGTAGAAATAATTTATGGATACCTTCTTTGTGGTAGTATCTTTTTATAAGCTACATCATTATCGATGGGTGTCGTGATACCCAGTAACTTGTTTGTGGAGATCAGATAGGCAGTCGCTTCATGTAAAATACTGGTATTCAGCTGCATCTGGTTAGACTAGATGCTGACTCCAACATAATTGCACATACACACACACAGAATACATCTCATGTACATTTTAAAGCTTTTTGTGAAGGATATCGTCCGGGGAAGTACTAACACCATAGGTCCCTCTGTCGCCAAGAAGATTTGCTCAGTTTTGGTTTGTAGGATATAGAGAGATGCGATGTAGTAAATTTTCTTTCGTTTCTTTTCTTCTTTCTTTAATTACAGGCACAATAGGCACATAATCAGCCTATAATGTTCCCACTGCTGGGACACAGGACTCCTCTCGGTGAGAGGCGGTGGGCTGTAATCCACCACGCAGGCCCAGTGCGGGTTGGTAGATGTCGAATGTTTGGTACTAGGACGTGTCGGTTTCCTCACGATGTTTTCCTTCACCGTTTTAAAAGCAGTGGTGATGAAATAATTTACACAAAGTAAAGCGCCTGACTGGGTTCGAACCTACGACTCATAAGTCGCGGCCGTTAGCACTGGGTCACCACTGCTAACGAGAGGCATTTCTGCTTATTCTCATGAATGGAAACGCATCTGTGATGCATATGTCCATAGAAAACTGTGACAACTTATCATCAGGCTGGGCGCTTGCTTGTTTTTCACTCAAGAACCTAAAAAAGTCTGGCCAAGCAGGCCAGACATTTTGATCCTTTAAAATGCAGCAGAATCATCGTAATTCCTTTCCTTATAAATGATAAATGATTTTATTTCTGTAAGTAGGCTTGAACAAATACTTTTACACGTCAATCATATCGATGCCTTACGGCCGAAAAGGGATAAGCGACATTTTTTGAGAAATTCAGTTATATACATACTTAGAATCGCCTTTTTTTTCTGCGTCGATTGGTCTAGGTAACGTTTGCCTACGTGAAACTTTTTGTCGGTTACGCGGTAGGAAAAATATAGACTTCTGTCAATTTATTTCGTTGTAAACGACTTCAATTTTTGTAAAAATATTTATTATAATATATAATAAATTATAATATTATAATAAAATATATATTATATATTTTTTTAAACTAGATGAGGTCGGCGTTTCCTATCTGACTATTCTGAGAAGAAAGGCCGAAACAAACTCAGAGGTCACAGTCTCTTTGAAAGTCCAGACAAAATCTTAGTCAGATCATGTGAAGGCTATGTAGATCGGTGTCTGCAATGGTCTTTTGAGGAAAGAACCACACAGATTGAGTGGAGCTGTCCAGTCAGTGCAACGCCTTCTCAAACAAGTTTATTTGGTGTCGGAACTGCATTACTCTTTATCTTTAAATCACTTAAAGCCACCATCACAGTATTTATTCCTTTTCTAGCCAAATCTTTCACTCAATCACATCATCTGCCTAGTCTGTTCCCAGCTATGTCGGGGTCGGTTTCCAGTGTAACCAAATGCAGCTGAATACCAGTTACATGGAGCGACTGCCTATCTGACCTCCACACGGTGGGGTCTTGATATGCAAAGAAGTTCACCGATCCACGGATCAACCTCAGCAAGCTTAGCTTAACCTAATCGATCGATCCCTTCGGCTAATATTACTTAGCCACAAGCCCCATCTTTCACGCAATCTTTTCTACTTTTGTTTATTCTTACTCTAATCTTATAGTCATTCACAGGGCCAGCATGGGCCATTGTCTACAAGTGCCGTGTCCAACATGGGCCATCTACTTTATATGGGAATCTGGGAGTCAATCCGTGTCTCAATATGCAAAATTTAAGTGGATTTGTTTGTTCTTTGTCTGCAATTATGTTAATATCTATCGGCCAGCCTGGTTTGTGCTTACGACACGTCTACGACTTAAAATAATTGAGTGGTTTAGATCGAAAATGTTGATAGAAAAGTTTATAGAATAAGTAAATGCTGCTGGCTTGAAAATAAGTTTTTGGGGAGGGGTAGAAATAAATGTATTATTTGAGACAGAATTGGGAAGTTAAAGTAAATACATTTATTTCATCACCAGCCTATATTCATCCACCGCTGGACGTAGGCCTCTCCTAATGAACGATCACTGAGCCCGATCTTCGGCTCTCCTCATCCAGTCTCTGCCAGCCGCCTTTCGCAAGTCGTTACTCCACCTAGCCGGCGGGCGTCCCACACTACGTTTGACTAAACGCGGCCTCCACTCTAGAACTCGGTTTTGCCCAACGATTGTCGGTTCTGCGAGAGATGTGACCAGCCCATTGCCACTTTTACTTGCTTAGTATTTGGGCTATGTCGGTTACCTTGGTTCTCTGGCGGATCCCCTCGTTCGGATTTCATCCTTCACAGAGACTCCAAGCAAATTTATTTAACACATACTAAAGCCGCGTCCTAACTAACACTGCGACGATCGCGTATTCGCTCAATGTCAAAATGTGTGTCCTAACATAAGCGATTGTCGAATATGAATTGCCGCACCGCGTATTTGCGTCAAAACATCACATTTCACAATGGACGTCAGAAACGCGCAGATAAATACTAAAATTTGAAAAAGTTTGCTACAGAAGTTTTACCGAAAAGTGTTTTAATTTTTGTTTCCGGCAAACAATGAGCCTCTGTACTCTTGCTGTCCTGTCCTCTAATCGCGAGCACTGCACCGTGGTAACGTTAGCTCGTTTGATCGCGCATTCGTACGAGCAAATTTTGCTCGAGTTAGTAATCAAACATAGAATAGAATAGAATAGACTCTTTATTATGAACACCAAAAAATTACAGATATAAATGTAGAAATTTTACATAGGGTGACACAATGGGCGGTCTTGTCGCTAAAAGCGATCTTTTACAGACAACCTTTGGATGTATTAAAGGGAGAAGGCGAGACAATACTGCAGGTAGTTAGTGGTGTACCAATTAGATATACAATAAATACATAAGACATATACGTAATGGCAAATATTTTATTGGCGCGAATACACTGCGCGAATGTCAATTAGAACACCAGTCCAACTCCCGTACGTTTGATCGCTAGTTCGTACAAACGAAGTTCGCGCCAACTAGCGATGGTCGCGTAGTCGATTTCTATTAGGACGCGGGGTAAGGCACACAACATATTCTGCAGAATAAAAATCGTGTGAGCAAATTCAAAAGTGATTATAGTCATTGTTATGGCTCAAAATCTATATATTGTTGACTACCTCATCGGTCTAGCGGTGGCAAGTGCAACTTGTGGATCAAAGTCAAAGTCAAAGTCAAAGATTTATTTGCAGATAAATATGGTTACAAAAGTCCTTAAAATGGTAGATAATGTTAGTAGCTTAGCATATTTAATCATAACATAATGACATGCAAATTTTTGTTATAGGTAGGTACAATTACATTATTGCTTAAATTTAAATTGAAAGAATTCTATTATATTATAGAAGGGATTCTCAATTAACCACCTACGTAAAGCCCTTTTGAAGCGAACCATTGGAAGTTCTTTAATTTGGTTAGGAATCTTGTTATAAATTTGAATACACATAGGATAACAGCTTCGCCTATATAGTTCCGTTTTTATTCTCGTATTAATTAATCTATTAGGATATCTAGTTTTGAACGCACATTTATCTCCTAGTTTTTCAAACATCTCTGGATGAGATTTGGAAATGATCGCAAACAATCACAAAAGATGCAAGTCCTGGATTCGATCCTGAGATCGGTCAAAGTGTTATTGGATTTCTCTAACTGGAATTTGTTTGTAGGTACTTTAGCAGCCCGGAGTCTGGACATGGACCCGATTCATTAATCATCATCAGCCTACAGCAGTCCACTGCTGTACATAAGAGGCCTCTTAAATTGCACGCCAATTTAACTCGATTGTGGGCTACTCTCATCCAGCTGCTACCAGCCACCCGGCGAAGATCGTCGCTCCACTTAGCCCTAGAACGTCTACCTTACATTTGCCGATTCGCGGTCTGCACTCAAGAACACGTCTGCCCCAACGGTCATCGGTTCTACGGCTAATGGCTTACCCATTGCCACTTCAGCTTGCTTATTCTGTGAGCTATTTCGACAACTTCGGTTTTGGTGGGCCCGGTTACTGGCAATAATCTCGCCCCCTATTTCATGGGACTTTAACATAATTGGCGAAATGTGGGATTACTAAACAACTCTGTCTACCCATTTGGAGAATATAACCGTCGTGTTATGTTATTATGTGTACATACAGAACAAGATATAAGTTGGTGACAAGGTCCGGAAACTACTGTCTATCTGCCGGATATAATCCCTTAGTTGACAGCTTTGGAGTGAAATGGGTGACCGAAAGTTACCTAACTGAGTTCCTACCAATATTTTACAGTTGGCATATACAGGGTGTGGCGTAAGTAGTGGTCCACCGTTCAGGATTCGATAAACCAGATAATTAACTATAACAATTAAAAATTTTAACCATTTTTAGTTTCGGTTAGGTTCCGAAAATATGACCTTTTTGTCTTTTATTTACAAAATTTCTACCTTTTATTACAAATTTGTTTGTAGTTTCAACAAAAACAATTATTTTTTTTCATTTTGATTTCTGTTAATTACTGCTGAATATATCGGAATATACAGCTATCATGATAAATTATGATTTTTTATGTAAATTCAGCTCTTTTGAAGAAAAAGTTTGTTTATCTCTAATTTTAACCCTAATTTTTAACACACCATCAAGTTCAAGAGCGATTTTTGTAAAAAAAACTTACTACCTACTAAAAATGGTATTTTTTTTTAATTGTTATAGTTAATTATCTGGTTCATCGAATCCTGAATGGTGGACCACTACTTACGCCACACCGTGTATATTAGATATACTAATAATAAAGCAGCTGAGGAGGGTGTTGTTTTTCTGTTTGCTTGAACGCGCTAATCACTGGAACTACCAGTCAGATTTGAAAAACTTCTTTTGCATTTGATAGCCCCTATTCTTGAGGAAGATTATAAGTTACTAAACATCACGCTGGGACTCTTAGGAGCCGATCAAAAAAAGTCAGATAGATCGCAAAGTGAAAACAAAGTCATTACGCGGGCGGGCGATGCGATTGCGGGCCGCAATTTCACGCGGTTGAAACGGTCTTCTTCCTTGATGTTGGCACAAGCATAGGTACATGAATAACACACATTGATGTTGGAAAGTTATGAATGTCAGTATTCATTAGTCAGCAAAATAGGCAGAGTTCATCGCAGAGGGAGAAAACGAAAATAAAAATCATGTACGATTCGCACCCCTCTCTAAGACGATAGGTAATTAAATTATCTTCATAAACCAATTCCAATCAGTCTGACAAGCGCAGTTTCAATTCCAAATAGAATTGTCATACTTATCAGACACATCAAAAACCCTATAAGCCTACCTTTAAAAATCTAACAAGGATCAAGTGAACAATTAAAAGTTAAAAATTCGACAATGGTGCCGATTCTGTTGTACACCGAACTAAACTAACTAAACTATCACTAAAATTCCTTACTTTTGGCTATGAGAATCTTAACGCTATTCTGCAAAATAAAATCTCTAAATTTAAAAATAATTTTGACACATTTAAAATCAAATTTGACAATTATTGCGACTCCACGTGGTACTTGTTTGCCGTACCACGTGATCTTTTTTTAGAGCCGTAGGCGCGCATTATGTGCGGCCTCGACTTGTTTTGTATGGAATTTTTTACTTTTTGTATGGAAAATATAAAAAAATATTACCAACACGTTGAGTTTTATAGGTTTACGGGTCTGCAAAGGGGGTCGAAATTTTCATTATTTTTGCGATACGACACACCTTTTTCGAGATATAAGCAAAAGAAAAGAAAAAAAGATACAGTACTGTTTTTGCATCTGAAGTCGAGGTGTTGGTGTGAATTTTAGTTCATGACAACTAATTTTATTCCACACCTTTTTAATCGCGATTAAAAATAGTCAGATTTAGTTAAGACAATCAAAATTTTAGGTGAAAAACGTAAAATTCAGAATAGCAAAATTGCCATTTTCACTAAATTATAATCTCAGTGCCATCTTAGTGCTGTCAAACTAAAATATAGTTAAGTTGTGTCACTTTAGTCAATTTCAGAATGGGAAATCGTCGTTTGACAGGAATAAACTAAATTTTGGTGATTTTTAGTGTAGTTTAGAGAATTTTGTGACAAGAGAATCGGCACCAATATTGATTAAATATATTTGTACGCCTCTAGGCAAAACATAGAGGATCTACCAATCTGTAACATCTCGCACACTGTTGTAATTTGACCTATGTTTACAAATAAAGCATTCTGATTCTGATCAATAATATTGATAATTCCCTTAGACAAACAAATATTCTGCTAACTGTACCTCGACCCGGCGTCGAGCCCCCGTACCTCGGGTTCCCAGTCGCGACTCATAAATAAATCTCTCTAACGACCAAAATCAATACGCATGAGATGGGGAGGGGAGACTAGGGATGTAATGGTGGGTTCATTACTGCGCTGATAGGTTCCACACTAACGTGTTTAAGTGTTCAGATTCTCCTCTGAAAAGTGTTTTCTTCACGGTATTGGACGTAATGCCCCACACTACGAAATTTGCTTGCACAAGTATACATAAACGTGTGTGGGATTAATTAGCACAAGTATCCGAGCCATTCGGTGTCACGCAGACTTGTGCAAGTCTAAACTTGCGCAAGTATATCTGGTTTACAGATCGTTTGCTAAGGTTTTATTTTCGGGTTCTTTTTAATTGTTTGAAAATTTTCCTGGCTATACGCGACGCTATAGGTGTGTTTTCAGTAACTTAGACCTATCATTCATCTACAATGATACAGTATCGTAAAATTGGTTGACAAGCTTTTGAAACCGTGGTCAAGGTGGACGTGATGTGCAAAAATTCTGTATTAATTTTTATTTGACGACACGGTTGGCGCAGTGGTTAAGCGATTGACTGCTGCGCAGCGTGTCGCGGGTTCGATTCCCGCACGGAACAAGTATTTGTATGACCTGCAAGTAGTTGTTCCGGGTCTTGCTGTTTGTGTATGTGAGTTTAAATGCTTGTAAACGCACCCACGATACAGGAGAAATTCCTGGTGTGGGGCAACGTTTAAAAAAAAAAAAAAAATTTAGATAAATCGAATCTGTCAATGTCATAAGGTTTTGATATTTTGTTTAGAGCGAGAATATTGGCCGTCTACTCTGTATCTCTATTAATTATCCTCAAAAACACAACGATTAATTATTCGTTGTGTTTTTACGAATTATTGAATTATCGTTGAACGCAAAACAGTTTCGGAAAGTATGGAAGCTGAAAGTTACCTTCAACACAATTTTTTTCCTTTTTGAGGTTTCTTTTAAGGTCTTCTTCATCTTTTCTTTTCAATGGTACTACATCTATGTTGCTTATATACTATTTAGGCCCGTTAAGTGGCCACGTTTATTGGCTGTCTTCAGAGGCGTTGTTCAGATCGCCAAGGTGCAAGTGAACGGACATTTGGGACACTAGCAGATAGGGCATAGTCTGTTCGGGAGCAACGCACTCGCAATGGATGTTGGATGAATCGATAATGCTTGATTTGGCCAAATTATCTTTTCAGCGGCCTATTTGGGTACGCAATTGATTCAATGGTTTGCAAACAGGCCACTGCAGTTCCCTACCGGGAGGCAAGTGTTCTTGGGGGCTTTACGTAGTCTACCTCTCTTCCCACAATTTACTTCACTCTTTAGGTGGCCTCTTTTGGATCGCTAGTGTGGATCGGTAGAAGCTCCTGCGACTTTTTTGACCTTTTGTGACCAGGGCCTGCAGTCTCGACATAGTTAGCAATCGTTTTCGGTTGCTAAGTCCTAACAATCCAGAAGTAACGATATTTGTTGGTCTCCACACTCAAATTTATCGGTTGTTACTGGTATTTTAGGTAGGTACCGGTAGGTAACAACCGATAAATTTGAGTGTCGAGACTACCAAACATTTACATCAACATTTACATCTGGATTGCTAACTATGTCGAGACTGCAGGGCCTGGAGTCCGTAGTGATCTTGTAGTCGTAGAGGGTATGTCAGGAATCGAATTCGTGGTTCTTTTTTTCCATCGCGCATGCGACATCCCTTCGTACGGCAAGTGGTGCTATGGCTCCTAACGGATAGAGCTTTCCGAGTGAAGTCGGTTTTAAGCAGCCTGATATTATTCGATACGTCTCATGCAGGACGATGTCTACCTGCTTGGCGTGAGCGGATCGGTGCCACACTGGGCACGCAAGTTCGCTAGCAGAATAGCATAGAGACATGCCAATTGTACGGAGAACGTGTTGTACTCCTCTCCAGTTGGCGGAAATTAGGCGACATAGCAAGTCATTGCGGGTCTCGACCTTCTGCTTTGTTTTGTGGCAGTCTGACTTATACATAGATACGTAAAGCCTTATGGATTGGAAAGGTACTTACAGTGGATAACTTCTTCGACAGCTCGGTTGCTTGGTTCTTAATTTGTGACTTCCCACATCAAGTCAATTATATATAATCACTACACAACACCGGTATCCAGTTATTTGCACATGTTTTTAAGGGTTTTTATGGCACCACCTGGTCAGCGTGCCCACTCGCGGTAGACGAGTTTTTGAGAGGAGTTTGAGAGGAGTTTTTGAGAGTTTTATGGGGCCGCCATGTAGACGTCCACTAGCGCTAGCGGTTGCGAGAGAGGGAAGAAGGAATGAATGAACGAAAGGAACGGAAAAGAAATGGCTTTCGAATGAGTGATTTATGTTGAGGATTGCAATGTGTAAAATGGGTTCATTGTTTCTTAAAAGAAAATGCGTAATTAATAGAAGAAATGGCGCAGACACTCTATCCAACGTCACACCTCGGTATTTAGTATTCGAGCAGTATTCCATGTGTGTGTTATAAAGTTGTCTGAATCGATATTTGTTGGTCTGAAAGTCTAAACCTGTATCAGAAAACTTCAGTGAAATAAAATCTATATAATTATGTATTATTATAGCGACCACAAAAACAGCTTTCAAATTTAGAATGGGTCGGCTCACTCGGCTCCAAGTGTAAACCACCCCGCATCCACGAGACGCCCGTGTCCATTTACCTGTCCTCATTATACCTACTTATCTATCTATACACACATTATATACCTCCAATATTGTGCCCTAAAATTTTATGTCAAATTAATTATTAATCTTCTTAGGAATCATTATAATTATTGTTGGAATTAAAAGACGGTCGGATTTTCGGCTTTGACTTGTAATCTGATAAGTAAATTATAACTTAATGTACCACGAGGTTAAGCGACACCTCCTGCGGTTACATTTTGGATGGGTTTCCCGGTTCTTTTAAAGATCATCAGTTGTGATAATTTTGACAAATGTTAAGTGTAGTCTACTTGGGATGGTCCTATGTCCAGCCAGGGACTGCAAAAGGACGTAATAGATTAATTGAAGGGCAGTCAAAACGACAAACAGTCTTACAAAGAAGTATCGTGTTACCCAGTGACTGGGTTGTGAAGGTCAGATAGGCAGTCGCTCAGTGTGAAATACTGGTATTCGGCTGCATCTGGTTAGACTGGAAGCTGACCCCAACATAGTTGGGAAAAGATAACGGACCATGAAATAGAATATAATAAAATACCCGAACGTCGCGTCGATCAACCGAACGACCGAACTGCGTTCCTGAACGATGACACTGAATATCTGCTTACTTCACAATCGTGATTATTCTAACACTCCAATCTAAACTTAACCTCTTTCCCTTACGTTTACACACACACACACATCACAAAAGACTAACACACCACAGATACATCACAGAACACACACACACCACACCTACATCACAAAAGACTAACAGACCACAGATACCTCACAGAACACACACACACCACACCTACATCACAAAAGACTAACAGACCACAGATACATCACAGAACATACACACGCCACACAACCATTACAAAATACTAACACACCACAGATACATCACAGAACACACACACACCACACCTACATCACAAAAGACTATCACACCACAGATACATCACAGAACACACACACACACACCACAGCTACATCACAAAAGACTAACACACCACACATACATCACAGAACATACACACGCCACACAACCATCACAAAAGACTAACACACCACACATACATCACAGAACACACACACACCACACCTACATCACAAAAGACTAACACACCACAGATACATCACAGAACACACACACGCCACACATACATCACAAAACGCACACACATACTAACACTTCACACACGTAGTATAAGTTAACATACGTTTGCAGTTTTTGCACCTTATAGTCCTAAGCAGTCTCTAGTTAATTTTTATATTATTTTTTTGTACTCTTTCTTTGGGAACCTGGGATGACGAACCTTTATAACAGGTAACCATGTGACCTAGCTAGGACGCCAGAATCAATTCTGTCAATTGTTAATCGCTTACGATTTTATCCCTAAACGGTAAATTAATATTTATTGTAACAGTCTGTACCACACTTTTTTTAAATAAATATGTATTTATTATTATTATTTTATTTTCTTTCTAAGAATAATTTATTGTTCTAGAAAAATACATTCGAATGCGTTGATTCCTGGAACTCACGCTAGGATTCCCTGTGTCGTGAGATCCAGGCTCCCTCGTTCCGTTTACCTTTATTATAAGTAATAGGGAAGGAGGTGTACGGGTTAATTTGTGTGTCTACATACATATCTATTTTGTTTACTGGATTACTACGTACTTAGATACTATTATAAAAAAATATTCATAACAGATTACATAATTATAATATAGTTTTATTGGAACAGTGGTTTAAACAGTTCGATTATCCGAATAAGTCGATTGTCCTAACACCCGTGGGATTAGTTAATTAATTAGTGCGGATATTCGACGCTCAATAAGTACTTACGTAACAGGTCTTAAATTCGTATGGTTCCATATATTTTGCTTGCTTACTTTACCATGCAAAAAATTGCTTAAACTTAAATAATAAAAAAAACACTTATTACCTAACCAGTTATCATACTTTAATCAAAAAAATACTTTTAAATTAAATTACAAATAATACTGAGATAATTTTGTGAAGATTTTTTCAAATTAAATTACATAGTACACATGTACGGCATTAACCTTACAGGCGAATTGATGTGCGAGGTTGTAATTTAGCCATAAGCCCCTCAAACTCTTACCTACCATTATCTAATAAGATTCAATATAAGACTACCCTCCAAAACTAAACTATTAAACTTGACAGTCAATCACAATCTATTGAAATCAATTTATCTATACGAGTACTTATATCCTTTTAAAATTCAATTTAAGCTTTTTAGTCTAACTTCAAAAAGCTCTTATTAGAATGGGGTAAGGTTTGAAATACATTAACGTGGATATTAAAGAAAACATTTTAAGGGTCTTTTTAAACGTTTAAGAGGAATTAAGAGACCATTACTTCGTTTTATTTTTTATTATGGACACCATGAGTTATATGGGGGAAGTTGCTTAGTTATGTGTTTAAGGCGTTTATATTAAGGTATCCTTAACTTCACTCTGCAATCACACTGTCACAACACCAATTTATCTCGTCGGCTCAGCGTCCGTGTGTCACTCAGGGATCCAGCAGAATATCAGCGTCAGGTATATTTGCCTGACACATGCTGAGTTGGACTCCCATTTGGTGCAACCCTGAGGCACGCACCGCACTGTGTACTTCCGTTAGATAGCAATTAGTTTGTAAGTATTTGTCAAAGTGTCACTTTTACTGTGCTATGTATGTTTTTCTTCTTGTTACTATATCGGCACCTTGTTTTTCTGATTTTATAATTATTAAGTATATTTATCTTCTGATTGTATTTTTGTGTGTTGTGCTGTTTTTTGTGTGCACCAAATAAATGATTTATCTATCTATTAAAGGAATCAGAGAGCATTTTAAAAGATTTCTACATAGACGGAGAATTAATTTGCGTAGCCTTTTTCCATCCAGGTTCGCTAACCGCTTGCAGCTGAATACCAGTATTTTACACGGGGCGACTGCCTATCTGACCACCACAACCCAGTCACTGAGTAACACGATACCCCATGATAAGATTTGTTGTCAGACTTTTCGGGCTTCTGACGACCCGTAACGACTGTCATAGACAGCCGGGACCAACGGCTTAGAGTGCTTTCCGAGGCACGGAGGGGTCTCGATATGTAAAAGATGGTCACCCATTCACGAACCGACCACGGCAAGAGTAGCTTAAGGCGCTGCTCAAACGTAGGACACCGTAAAACGCACAGTTTTTTTGTCGTACTTGACAGTTAAGCGTATTGGCAAATATTACAAGCCAGAACAAGTTGAATGTATTGTCAAATGATCAAAGATAATACATATTAAGAAAATAGTATTGACATGATAAAACAATCGTGAAATAGAGCTCAAATTTTTTTTTCCTTGCGTCATTCTCAAATTTTTTTGCGTAAACTGTCTTAAGTTATGTAATGATAATAAATATTATTTATTTATTTGAATGCCTTATACTATCATTACAGGTCTTAACATAATGCAATAGTCAAGTCACACACTCATAATTAAAGCACAAAATACATATTTACATACATATTTTGTGCTTTAATTTTAATTTTGTAACTCATCGTAAACAATAGTACTTTTGCGAATTCACGCCAGTGACACCTAAATTCTATTCATCTAAATTTGACTGACCGGTTCGTGCAGTTGGTAGCGACCCTGCCTTCTGAGTCGCTGGTCCCGGGTTCGATCCCCGGACAAGTCAAACATTTGTGTGCATGAACATGTCTGTTTGTCCTGTGTCTGGGTGTGTATATGTATATCAGTCATCAGGTTACCGTAGTACAGGTTCTACCTAGTTCGGGACCTGAAGACCTTGTGTGGATGTTGTCTCAAAAAAAAAACAATTTAAATTAAAGAATAATTTAATATAATTTTAATTCAATCAACTAAAGAAATACGAAACAAATATTCCACTGAGCCATGCATTTATTTTTTAATTTAATTTAAACTGCAAGATTAATTTTATTTTGATCAAACGCATCGCTGCCTGTTTTGACCCTTATCTGTTGCCGCGATGCGCTATTGTAAAATTAGCTTCTTACCGCGCCTCAACCTTCGATCGAACCGAGCAGCTTTTATTATTTAGCCACGAGCCCCCTCAACATAGAAGTAAAAGTCATCTGCAAATCTGATTGTAACAGAGCTCGTCCGGGGCAGTACCTATGTCTGCTATCAAATAGAGTTGGTGTGTTCCAGTTTGAAGGGTATACGGGTTGGTGTTATTAGGTACAGGTACATGAGATACTTCAGCGTTGTTTCTGGACGGTAACGCACCTTAGATGCCTCTGGTATTGCAGATGTCCATGGGCGGTGGTTGCCAGTTACCATCCGGTAGCCCGTTGGCATAATGGCCATCCAGAAACATACTAAAAGCAGGAGTGGTTGTACAAATTGCACTTGTTTTGTCAAACAGACTCAAAATCAAAATCAAAAGTCATTTATTCAAACTAGGCTGAGAATCAGCACTTTTTGAACGTCAAAATTACATAAGACAGTGCCCCCAAAACGCCCAACCTTCACCACTTCCTAGTGCTTTAGCTGGGAAGAAGAAATGGCGGAACAAACTCCCCAGCAGCACTGCTGTCTGTTCAGTTAGAAGAACTGGATTCTATACATATAGTAATAAGTAATTAACATTACGAAACACAAAAATATTAAAATTATTTGCCATATGTCAGCTAGCACACGCCAATATTTAAAACTATACTCAAGCAGAAATAAATAATAAAAACAAAAACGCAAACAGAACTTAATACATAATAAAAAGCCTCCTGGCATAAAGGGCGTGCCCGCTTACATATGCAATGCTGCATTATGTTTATAATGTATATAGCTGTAACTTGTAGCCACAAATGATAAACTAGGACCTTCGAAGTAAAATAAAGAAACATTAATTTCTAATAACAATAACAAAACCCTAGTCAGCAAGCTGACCTGTCACCACAAGCAGCACCCGTTCACGAGCATAACGCAAAGATTTTTGTCAAACAGACTCTCAGTACTACCTCTCCGTTTCTCAATCACAATCAGCCTATAATGTTCCCACTGCTGGGACACGGGCCGTCTCTCTGTGAGAAGGAGTGGGCCCAGTGCGTGTCAGTGGATGTCACATGTCTTCGAATTTTTGGTTCTAGGACATGCCGGTTTCCTCACAATGTTTGCCTTCACCGTTTCGAGAGCAGTGGTGATGATAAATGATTCTGTAAGTAGGTTTGTAGAAACACATTTACACGTCAATCATGTTTTTTAAACTAGATGAGGCTGGCGTTTCCTATCTGACTACTCTGAGAAGAAAGGCCGAAACAATCTCTTTTAAAGTCCAGACAAAATCTTGGTTAGATCATGTGAAGGCTATGTAGATCGGTATCTGAAATGGTATTTTAAGGAAAGAACCACACAGATTGAGTTGACATGTCCAGTCACTGGACGTAATTGTCAGCAATTGTGCAGCTCAACTCAGAACTTAGAGAGCTCAACGATTCGACAAACAATACCAAAGAAATAATTGTATGCATAAATTAGTCAAACTGACAGATCATGATTAAACTATCTGAAAAAAATACAAAAAAAGCAATGACCGACAATAGTGCTCACATTCACAATAAATAAACTAATATTAGGTATATTACTTTACAAAGTAAATACTCATGTCATATTATAATATATAAAATTCATCAACATATGCAAATACAAATACAAAGTAAAGTGCCTGCCTGGTTTCGAACTCACCACCTACAACTCGTAAGTCGGGGCCGATATCACTGGGCCACCACAACTCTCTTCTTTTTCACACAACCGACCTTTAAATCACCCACGGGAAAAAGACGACAGTATGGGAAAAGTTTGTTAATATCGGCAAGAAACTCACGTTTTTTCAAACAAAACTTAACCAACCCTGACACATTTAATTTTAGTTTCCAAAACAGACGCCCCAACTCGAGTAGGTACGAAAGGGGTAACCCACCCTTAAACAACTTGATAGACATCCCCTTAGGGCTCAAGTATGTTATTATTTATTACTTCCAACTTAAAAGCTTTTAAAAGATATGAAACTTTTGCTTTTCTTAGTTTTAGGTGGCGCCTGGGATGATTTAAAAGTTTAATAATGTCTTTATGGCTTTGGCTAAAAATAAGATTTGACTTTCCAATGGTTCTGGTTTATCATAACATAACATTATTCTGGCATTACTCTGAGTTTACACCGATAATATAATATACAAGTTTGCGAAACTTGTTTTCAACAACATGTCGTGTATAAAACATGTATTGACATTGCTTCAAACATGTCGTTTATTTGCGAAAAGCATGACATAGGTAATTCAAAACGACCAATTTTTGGGTATGATGATTTAGAAGAGTAAAAGTACCGGTAAGAGTGTGACGAAGCATATTATAGTCACATCTTTGTTGTTCCCTCATTTTTAGGCTTTAGTGTAATGTCGTTTAAATAGCAAATAGCAAAAAGAATAAAATATGCTGCGTTCACCTGTATATTTAACTCAAAATTGCAGATTTTTTAGTTATGCCACCCGTTTTGCAAATGAGCGATGTGTTGTTATCTATGGTCACTTTTTTGTCATTTCAACAAATATTTTTACAAGTTTTGTACACAAATAGTCTTTACAACTGGTTTTAGGTGTTACCGATAAACTAAAACAGGCACAGCACGTAGAATACAAAATTGTATGCCTTTGTGTTATCGCGGGGTTACAGAGGCAAGCAGAGGTGCCCACATTTTTGTAGGAGACAGCCAATTTCGCCAGCTATGTTTGAGACCCATGTAATAAAAAGCGAACCTATTTGCATTGCCATTAGCGGGGCGCAAATCTGGGGGCCTATTACAGAGTAGGCCCCCAGATTTGCGCCCCCGATTGCGATTTGCGTACACGTTCCCGTATCTTCGTTGACGGACTTAGGGAAGTCCGTCGACGAAGACACGGGCCCGTGTGAAAGTAGTTCTATACTTCGGAGTGAACCCTACTCCCGATAACTTAACTTTTCAGGGCGGGCAAAAAGACATCCGTACCTACTAAAGACAGCTGTCAAATCGTGTTGTCATCCATTCTTAGTTAAGAGCGTTTATACCTTTGAGCGGCAACGTCGCAATTTAGTGTCATATTTCGTGGTTTTCAATTTTTATCATTTAATCGGAGCTATATTTTAAAAATCTGTTTAATTAGCTTTTTAGAATTATGTGAAAACTGTGTAAAAGGTAAGAAATCGTTGCGTTTACAGTTCTATTTATATGCAAATAATACATTGGAAACTTGCAGGGCGTTATTTTCATTGTAAAATAACTGTACCGGTCTAGGTTCCAAGACGAATGCAAGAAGTGCTATAACAAATACATGAATTCGGTCGAGGATGGTATCCAAAATAATGTAAAGCATTTTTGGACTTTTATATCTAACAGAAAACGTTGTACAGGTATTCCTTCCTCAATGGTTTATAACAACCAGACAACAAGTGACCCGGAAAAAATTTGCAACTATTTCTCAGATTATTTTCACTCGGTTTTTGAGGCATCTTCCCAAAGTGGTAATACACCTATGCACAACGAATGTTCTGAGAGCTGCACTCTGTTGAATAACATTCAGTTCACTATCGATGAAATTCGTGGGACCCTCAAGGCTTTGGACCCCTCAAAGGGACCGGGACCAGATGGTCTGCCGGTACAGTTTATTAAGAATGCTGCTGATACCCTTGCATATTATTTTCAATTCGTCACTTTCGCAAGGGACCTTTCCACATGCATGGAAACTGGCCAACATAACCCCTGTTTATAAATCAGGACCTAAAAAGGATGTTGAGAACTATCGTCCTATTTCAATATTGTCAACTTTGTCAAAGGTTTTTGAAAGACTAGTACATAATAAAGTATATCCAATTCTACACAATATTATAATTCAACAGCAGCATGGTTTCGTCCAAAGAAGATCAACCACAACGAACCTAGTTACTTTTGTAGACTACTTATTTAATAACATGGACTCTCGTATCCAAGTAGACTCTATATACACTGATTTTAAGAAAGCCTTTGACAAAGTTGACCACGCACTACTTTTGAATAAAATTGCGTTCAATGGCATACGCGGTGATCTTTTAAGATGGTTCTCGTCTTATATTTCAAATAGGACACAGAGAGTTGTGATAAATGGGTTTAATTCTAACACTTTGACAGTAACTTCTGGGGTTCTGCAGGGCTCCATATTAGGACCTCTTTTATTCGTTATTTTCATAAATGACATTAACACTTGTTTTCAAAATTCAAAAATATTGCTCTATGCCGATGATCTCAAAATTTATAGACCAATTAAAAATTTACAGGACTGCCTCCTGCTGCAGCAAGACTTAGACAGGTTTTCTGAATACTGTTCGCACAATAAGCTCCAGCTAAGTATAACTAAGTGTTGCTGTATAAGTTTTACCAAAAACAAAAATGTTCTGACCCATTCTTACATCTTAAATAATGTTAACCTAACAAGAGTGACATTAGTCCGGGATCTTGGAGTCTTGCTAGATGATAAACTGCAACTTGACGCTCATATTAGTAAAATAGTGAATAATGCATTTAGGATGTATGGTTTTGTGATGAGGTCATCCACTGAATTTAAACGCCCATATACATATTTGTACCTTTATAAATCATTGATCAGGTCTCAGTTGGAGTACGCTGTTGCGGTGTGGAATCCCTTCTATACTAAGTATTCAGATGCGATTGAAAAGGTACAGCGTAAATTTTTGAAAGCCACGTTTTTCCGTTGTTTTCGTACCCAAGCATCTTACAGTGACCTTCTGGATAGGTATAAGCTACTAAACTTAAAGGCCAGACGAACTTTTTTAGAGACAATGTTTTTATTTGACCTATGCAACCATTCATATGACTGTATTGATATTAGTAATAAGATTTGTTATGTAGTACCTAGAACTACCATGAGCCGTGGAGTGCGTGCGAGACCACTTTTTGCTATAACATCAACTCGTACGAATGCTGGCTTGCGCGCACCCTTACGTCGCATTACTACTCAATTTAATAAAATTTTCAACGATTTTGATATCTTCGCTTTACATGCTAGTAAATTCCGTAGCCTAATCCGCCAAAAAATTTCAGAAATGTAAACCCAGTTATGTGTTTTTATCAACATAATGATGTTTCTTCGTTGTATTTGCATGCCTATTTAGCTTTAGTCATATATTTAAGCACATTATTTACAATAATATTATATAATTATTAATTGCAATCGCACTACGTAAGTGCATTAAAAATTACTCTTTTTATAATCTGTGGAAAATGTCGTGGGTTATACACTTGCTCACTTTGTATGAATTGTTTGTATATTATTATAGTGTGTAACTGTTTATTTTCCTAAATAAATAAAATAAAACTGTAAGCATTACGGTTACTTACTTTTTAAACACTTTCACGTAATTCTAAAAAGTTAATTAAACAGATTTTTAAAATATAGCTCCGATTAAATGATAAAAATTGAAAACCACGAAATATGACACTAAATTGCGACGTTGCCACTCATGGGGTATAAACGCTCTTAACCGCTTTGGCCCTACGCGCCGATGACGCCCTTAGGGCCTTAAGGCCCGCTGGCATTCCGAAAGTGTGACGTCATTCTGACCTTGTTTGACCTTGACCTTCCAATGTTGTTTGTATGCACTTGAGGCTCATAATGTAAACTGTTTTGATTTCGTGAATAAACAGACCATATTATAGACCATATAGAGATGGAAGCCGCATAAAGTGACTGTCCAACATATCTTATGTCCGGAAGTCATAGAAAGTAAGACACGCCGATAACTTCGGTCGAAACTACGGACTTTGTGCTAAGATAGTAGGCCCTCTAACTCCGGGCTGCTGCTGAAAATATTGAATGGAAAACTGGTTTAATCCCCTTGTGAGGAATAAGCAATACTTTCTATTTGTGTCGGTGATTAAATAAAATACTTAGGGATTACGGAGGGTCAGGTGGCTAAATGATACCAGCTGCACGGCCCGATCCAAGGTTAAGCTAGGCTTACCGCGGTTTGCGGAAGGATCGTACGTTCCCGCGACCCCCGCCGTAGGTGTGAGATGGAACACCGGGGTGGTTTTTAGTCAGTAAGAGTCTGACAGACCCCGCCGCCCGCCCCAGGGCGGCGGACATCCATGAGGATTTTCCACCCCGGAAACAAAAAAAAAAAAAGGCTCACCGCTGTCGTTTTGTGGATGGGTGACCAACCATTACATATCGAGACCCGCCCGTGCCTCGGAAAGCACATGAAGCCTGTCATTCGTAGATCTTTGACAATCGTTACGGGTATTCAGAAGGCCAAAAGTCTGACAACCAGTCTTACCAAGGGGTATCGTGTTACTTAGTATCTGGGCTATGGAGGTCAGATAGGCAGTCGCTCCATGTAAAATACTGCTATTCAGCTACATCCGGTTAGACTGGCAGCCGACCCCAACAAAGTTGGGAAAAGCCTTGGCAGATGACCTAGGGGAGGGAGTACTTACGTGAAGCGGATAGGCAGCAGTGTCCTGAGGGGTAATTCCCGTAATTTTAAGAACGATCACAGTCTGATCTCAGTCTCAATCTGTCAAAAATACAATCAATTTACATACATTTTTAACAAGTTTTTGACATTAATTGTCGCTGAGATGAGATTGCCACTTGAATTTGAACGTTTTTTTAAGTACGAGAATTGCCCCTCAGATGTCTGCTAATTAATACCAAAATAGTGTGATGATAATGTCATTATTTTTAAAGCTAATATTTTCCCAGCAAGAGCTGCAGCAAATAAACTCGATGAATGGTAGGAATCTAAATAGTACTATGAGTATTAAGGCTCCTACAAACAGGCGCGACACGCGACGCGACACAAATGCACCACCTGTCGCGTGACGAGTGGTGCCTTTGTGTCACGTCGCGTGTCGCGCCTGTTTTAAGGAACCTTTAGGTCTCCTTTCTTTTCGGGGCAGAAATACTGATGAAGAAATGATGGTGGCTTCTAAGACGGCCATCTTGTTTAGTACCCCTTACTTCTGTATACAACTTGTATCAGAAAGGGGTAGTCATATTTAAGGGTGTGCTACAAGCATATCTTGGTTGTGTTGTGTGATAATCAAACTGAACAACTTTCTTTAAGGGACCAACATCGTAATCACGAAAACATAATCTGCTGCTGTCCCAATTATTTGGGTCGAGTAGGTATTGAAATTTTGTACACAGGACAGGTGATTTTTATTCGCGAATACATTGTTGGTCCCTTAAAGAAAGTTGTTCAGTTCGATGGTCTGTAAGTACCACACCCTTAAAAATAACCACGCATTTCTGGTAGACGCTATAGAAGAAAGAAGAGGTGACGAAGAAAAAAATTTTTTTTTTCTTATATCTGCCCAGCCGTTTCCCAACCGCGCCTGTTTGAAGGAGCCTTAATACTCACAGGCCTCCTTAGTATCCTACCGCTCATCGAGTTTATTTGCGTCAGCTCTTACTAAGAAAATAATTAAAAAAAAATGACATTAATAACACACTATTTTGGTATTAACAGACAGGAGGACACTGCTGCCTATCCGCTTCACGTACTCCCTAGGTCATCTACCAAGCCTTTTCCCAATTTTGTTCGGGTCGGCTTCCAGTCTAACCAGAAGCAGCTGATTACCAGTATTGCACATGGAGCGACTGCCTATCTGACCTCCAAAACCCAGCTACTGGGTAACAGATACCCTTCTGTAAGACTGGTTGTCGGCCTTGCTGTCCTTTTTCTCTCAAAAGAATAAAATAATAACAAGGTTATAATAAACGCTACCTATTACAGCACATTTGGGCTCTAATATGATAATCATATCTCGTAAAATGACTCTGGCAGCCATTTTGTAATAAAATAATAATTACGTGAAGTACTCGTATCGTGTGTAATTTTGATTCGCGATCAAAATGCAATTTCGTTTGGAGGGTGTGATGTTACAGTGAAAGCGATAACAGGCTATTCTTACAAAACTTTTTTCTAAATATTATTTTACTTGTTCGTTTATTCCTTATTCTATAATCTTGTTAAAGCTCTTTCAAAGTCATTCGCGCGCGATTTACGTCGCGTGTCGCGCCTGTTTCTAGGAGCCTTTATTTTACCAACTTTTTATTTTATTATTTTGCTAAAGGTCCACCATTCATCAATATAATAAAAGAACTTCTAGCTTGGTTCATATGGTTCATTGCTTAATTCGAAACTAAGAGGGAAATATTCACTTTCACTTCGCACTAAGCGTTTCCAAATGTCTTTTGTAATGCGCACAGCGAAAGAGTGGAACTCTCTACCTGCGTCTGTATTTCCGAACGCATACAATCCTAATCTCTTCAAAGTGATAGTGAATAGGCTTCTTCTGGGTCAGCTCACTCCATCGTCGACTTTGTCTCCTGTCTCTCTGTCTGTCACCACTGACCTAGACTAGAGTGAAGAGAAGGAATGAGGAACATCTCGGGAGGAAAGTACCAGTGTGAAAGTCTAAATTTGAAGCGCTATCAGAGTAGAGCAAAACCAAATAAACGATGAATTTTAATATAAAAAAAAAACTGTCAATTCGTATAATGAAAAGAATATCGTCGCTTTCAGAGTACCAGTACCTTAAATCTACATTAAGTGATGAAATGAGGCGTATAATTTTAAGCCATTACTCTCATTACGGACTACTTTGTAGCATCAAGTTTATATCTCAGCACCAAGTAAATGTCGTTACGAGATGACGAGCAGAACGATGCTGCGATATAAGATTTTACGGTGATTTTTGTAAGTATATTTTTTTTCTTGTGAATGATTTTGGAATGTATTGTTTTAAAGTGGAAAGTGTGTTTTTTGCAAAGGAATTCCTCTTCTTTTCTTCTTGAGGGTAACCAATATTTTTCCCAAATGTGACGTCAAAACAAGTTTAAGAAGACTATTAAGGCTGTGGTAAAAGATTACCCAGAAACATGGACGTCTTTACCCGACCATTGTTTGCCGGCTGCTCTAAAATGAGAGTGGGTAACGTGTTTTAAGGCTCCCTCAAACAGGCGCGACACGCGACGGGACACAAAAGTACCGCAAGGTAAGTACGCGACGAGCGGTGCAGAGGTACGCGCACGCGACACAAAGGTGTCGCGTGCGATCCACTACGCATGTCGCGCCTGTTTGAAGGAGTCTTGAATATTCTGGCTGTTTACGTAAAAATTATTTTGTTTGTGATTTACAATAATAAAAAAACACCGACTCCCAAAAAAAATAACTTTATTCGGAAGTCGGTGTCTTTAGTTTTTGTTATGTTCGTTGTTTGCCACTGACTTCCGAAATTAAAAGTGTTTTTCACTTTGTTGTAGTGTTTTTTTTTAAGTCAGTGGTTTTTTTGGGAAAAAGTTTTTATTGTTCACTTTTTAGTGGTGTTACCTACCCCAAACAAAGTCGTATACCACTACTTGCAATGTAAATAACAGTGACAGGAAGTTATTACAACATTATCAACATCAACAAATTTATATGGGACCAATCGTGCAGTTCGTTCTTTCAAATAAAAAAAGGTTTTTCCAAATCAGTTTATAAATAACGGAGTTACAAGAGGTAACAAACAAAAAAAAATACAACCGAATTGAGAACCTCCTCCTTTTTTGAAGTCGGTTAATAATATTAAAAGGGGTTTTATCGGGTTCATATCTCAACTCCAAGTAAATGTCGTTATTTGATGACGAACTGAAAGATGCTGTGATATACCATATATTTTTGTAAAGCATGTTTATTCTTTTTTTTTGTGAATGACATTGGATGGAATTGTAAATGGTTTGGGAGAGGATAGAGTGATTCTATGGTTAGGGACGTTACACCTTGAGTTGATGCTGGAGCCGCAGCCGATGACTTGATGATGTTGGTAGACCGTTTACCGTCGTCCACAGGTCATATTTACAGGAACAACCACTATAATGTTAGCGACGTGTTTGGTTCCCGCTTATCCGGCTCGAAGGACCACTAAGATATATGGTTAGGGACCTTACACCTTCCGTTGATGCTGATCGATACACTGATTACTGATTGATTGATATTTATTGATAAAAGTATGTTGGTATGATAGATGAGTGCACGCGGTAGGTATGAATGCTATTCGTGTACTAAATTGGCCGGCCCGGCGCAGGTAGAATGCTGACATTGATATAAAAACTGTGCTGTGCTTGCGCTGTACAGTGATTTGTTATTCCTTTTTTCGGGGAGAGAATTGTATTGGATGGAATTGTAAATACTTCGGAAGAGGCTAGTAGGTTTTTACGAACGAATAAAGACAGTGGCTCGTGAATTTAGCTGGAGACTGCTTTTTTTTTTGAGGGTGGGGAATCGTCAAATAACTTCTCCCGCTCTGGGCGGAGCGGAAGGGCGTGTCAGACTCTTACTGACTAAAACCCACCCGTGTTCCTTCAGTTGCCTGTGCCAGCGGCCACGTTATCCCTCTCGGGCCTTCCCGCAACCCTGGCAGGCAGCGGCCCTGGCGGACCCGGCATTGATGCTGACATCTCTTAGAGGCGCGCGTGGAACACAACGCGCCATCGACCCGGGCCTGGTCCTTATTCCTTTTTTCGGGGAGGGAATTGTATTGGATGGAATTGTAAATATTTCGGAAGAGGATAGTGGTATTTTACGAATGAATAAGAAAGCTAAATTCACGACACAGTGGGTCGTGAATTTAGCTGGAGACTGCTGTGGGTTCGATTCCCGGCTCCAACAAAGTGTAATAATTTTTTTTGTTCAATAGAAACTTACCAACAGCCTTGGTAACGGCAATCGACTCGCCCCCTATTTTATGGGGAGTTAAATATAACACGCAAAATGCAACTACCATCTGCATGTCTCCAACTACATTTAACAAGCTACCTAAGCGTTGAAAGGAGCTAAGTATCAATGCGTTCAAACGTCAGTTGATAGTGTTTTTATCGCAAAAAGCTTACTATAGTGTGTCTGAATTTTTGGTCGAAAAACTTGTCTGACATTAATTTAATTATAATTTCTATTAATTATAAGCAGTAATGTGAATAAAATATTTGTACGCCAATATAAATTATAAAGGCTAAACATGATTGGACTATAATGTAATTTATTATCATCTTGCATGCTCTTGTGTGTATAACCATGTTTATACAAATAAATAAATCTTATCTTATCTCATCTTATCTCTGCCTATCGCCTCGAGGATAACATGCCTGATATTATTTGTACCTGTGTAGTCCGTTGGGTATGAGAATTTGACGTTTAAAATTAACCTAATTGTCATCCCAATCAAATTTTGTAAAACTTTCTAAAACTACAAACTGACTACTTACTTGACTTTTTTTTAATACTTTGTAAAGTACTTTATTATTTTAATTATTGTGAATGTGAAGATTATTTGGGTTATTACTTTTTTTTTTCTTAGTTAGTTTCACGATGTGGCAGCTTGAGTAATTTATGCGGCCTACCCAAATGTCCTTTCTTTGGTATTGTTCGTCGAATCGTTGTGCTCCTTAAGTTCTGAGTTGAGCGTCAAGATTACTGACAAATTCGTGCACTGCCTGGACAGGTCCGCTCAATCTGTATGGTTTTTCCTCAAAAGACCGTTTCAGACACCAATCTATATGGTCTTCACATGATCTGACCAAGATTAATGTCTGGACTTTAAAAGAGACTGTGACCTCTGAGTTTGTTTCGGCCTTTCTTCTCAGAGTAGTCAGATAGGAAACGCCGACCTCATCTAGTTTTAAAAATATTATTGACGTGTAAAAGTGTTTGTACAAACCTACTTACAGAAATAAAATCATTTATTATTTATCATCACGACCACATTTACCTTAAATGTGGCCCAGTATTACATTGACATCCACCCATAAATAACAACATCCATCCATCCATACCCGTCCACCTAACCACCACGGTAAACTATTTATCACACGACTAAATATACCACTTCGTTATGCGCAAGAGTCGATTGAGACGCGCACAAACGAGACGCTAAAGAGGCGCGGACAGACGGTTTGTTCAAAGTATTAGGAGCGACCGGTTTTAGAAAAAGATGGTACAGACGGTTGGAGTTTTGTTCAAAATATTCAAGATTTCTTTGTCACGTTGTGAACTAAAAGAATATTCTCAATTGAGAATAAATAGCCCAAGTGACAATGTAAGTCAGTAATATCTTATAATTAGATTGAATGAAAAAAAAACCGGCCAAGGGCGTGTCGGACTGCGTACAATGAAGGGTTCCGTAGCTGGGATGAATTTATCATAAGAACAAACTTAACATTGTTGTTGAAAAACATGTTGTCCCATGCATTCCAACTGCAAATGTAATGTCCGTAGGTACGCACAATATTGAGAGATTTACCGCGTTATTGTAAGACAATAGACTTCTTATAGTTTCCCTGTAATCTATACCTAGAAAGTAAAGAACTATTTTCTTAAATTTCAGTAGTTGCGGAGATAGGGGGGGAAGGATGGTAATTTTTCATATATTTTCATAAATAACTTTAAACCTGTATAATATTATTTTAAAATTATCAACAAAAAAAATTAAGACCCTCACAACAAACCGTTTCATTTGATACTATGTCACACGGTACAGTTTAAAACCTTTTTTGAATTGCCCCCTAAAACTGACGACCTCTATATTCAAAATTCATTTATTAACATAACACGTTCAACTTAATCGGTTCACTAGATTCGGAGCAAATTGACTATGACAGACGAACACACAGACACACAAGTGATCCTATAATGGTTCCGTTTTCTCATTCGGACGTATGGAACCCTAAAAATGCATTTAAAAGCCATATAACCAGATTTTGAATTCACTTCTTCGGTAGAATATTCGCTTCTCCGGTAAACATCGCGAAAAAACCTTGTTTTTGTTGGTCTGAAATTATCAAAAGCTGAAAGCCAGCATGATGATCAATGCTCATTCCTTGTACATGAGACTCGGCTTTTGCCCTTCATTAAGTCATCATCTTCATCATCATCAGTGCTGGACATAGACCTCCTCCAACACCGTGGTCATCACTTACACCGGTCCTGTGCTTCATTGAGTGATTTAATTAAATTACCGGCAAAGAATGATGGTCTATTTTCCGTGACTATTATGATCACAATATTCTACACACATGCCCAGAATCCAATTTGCATGTATTTTCCGCTATATTCAAACGTGGATATCCCTCAATCTTCGCTTTCAAAGCTCCCACATGTAGTTACGTGTGCAAAGACAGGTGAAACAATAGGTTCAGGCCAAACTCCGGCCTTTGTGCCGATTCCTAAGGTGGCGAAGATTTCATAGAGCACGAAAGGTAAGTAATTTGGGAATTTATCTTGCAAATATTTATCTTCTTGGATTTATACCCGGTTGAAACAATAGGGGCGCCCTCTAATACCTGGATCGTATAACGGCGAAACAAAAAAGAAAGAAAGTGTTAAGAATAACTTTTATTTGCCCACACTTCGCTTTATTTGGAAACACAAAAAACAAATGAAAAAAAAAGTGTAAATACAATTTAAATTACAGTATTTTTATCTCACGAAGCGACGCGTGCTTTACATTTGGTAACCAAGTGTACAAACACGCTTTGAATGTGTGCGTGAAGACCAGTAGTATCAGCACATAACACACACAGTTGTGATTTCGCTATTGTCTCGGGCGGTACCGATAGCTTCTGCGCTTACACACACATTCGCAGCGTGTTTGTACACTTGGTAACCACAAGTAAAGCGCGCGTCGCTTCTTGAGATAATAATACTATAACAACAACAGGGTTGGCCTCACGACTGCAACAAAAAGGTCCACGTCGGCATTAATGCTAGACAGACTTGGATGTACAATATCACCGCAGTCTACCCCTTCAACCAATTCAAGCTTGATATTTTGTTAGGATCTTGCAATGTAGTTCTGGTGAAGATCTTAAAAGCACTATTACGGGCGCGGGCATAAGCTGCGACTGCACAATGAACTGTCTTCTATTTATATACATACATGGAACCGCTCCAGCAGGTGCTCCGAGCGGCCAGCAGCTCGGTGAAGCAGTTCTGGTGAAGATCTTAAAAGCAATATTACGGGCGCGGGCATAAGCTGCGACTGCACAATGAACTGTCTTCTATTTATATACATACATGGAACCGCTCCAGCAGTTGCTCCGGGCGGCCAGCAGCTCGGTGAAATTTCATCGTGCGGTCAAGCGGTTGCCAGGCACACTGACTTGTCGAGCTGTCGACAGCTCTCGCACAGTTATTCCCTCAGCCCGCGTTCTTCATCCAATCGCATTCCTAATGTTCATTGGTTGTTAAAAATGGACTGAATGTCGCCTGAGGAAAATTAGCAGTACTAGTACTTCTTCCTCAAAATTCATGTTACTACGAGAGATCTAGCAGTTGAAACTGACTGCTGCAGCTGTTATCAATGGCAGCTTCAAGCTGTTGACTATGACTGTTGCACGATAGGTCCATGTATTTTGATCACTGGCTAACTGCCCGAGGCATGTATGTTACAGAAAACTTCCTGGCTTTCGTATTAGCTCAGGCCTTGATGAAATTATTAGCCCCTCCGCACGATGGTAACGGGGCTCAATATCCAGGGTGCACCCCCTGTACAAATAGCTCAACCACTCGTGGCTATTCATTTATTAAATTATGTAGTTTGTTCGAAAATGGAGTTGGATGGTTACATTCTTTTACTAGCTTCCGTCCGATGCTTCGCCAGCGTGGTATGTCGATAAAAAGCCTATGTCCTTCCCCAGGGGGCAAAGTATCTACATGCCAAATTTCATCAAAATCGGTCCAGCCGTTTCGGAGATACGCCAGAACAAACAAACAGACAGACAGGCAAAAAAAAAGCCTTTTTGTTTTAAGTACCGTATATACTTTCATATGCATTTGAGACTTCAATTTAAGTTATTTGTATGTAATTTGTATTGTATCTGTGTATAGATTATGATCAATGGCTAAATAATAAAAGCCGCACGGTTCGGTCTTCAAGGTAAAGCAACGCTTGCCGAGGTTGGTGCCTGGATGCGTGACCATCCATTACTTACAGAGCTCCCTCCGTCCCTCGGTAAGCACATTAAGTCCTTGGTCCCGACAATTCTAGAGTCTTCTACAAATCATATAGCGTGCACTGCCCCTTACTCTAAGGGCGTTTGCACATTCACTTAGTACATCTAATAGCTCTCTACGGTAAGTGACATGGCGTCTTTACGTAACTTTAAACATTCTTCCGAAAATACCTTAAACGGTTAGTCGGTTTGTACTTGTATATATTATGTATTTGTTTGTACTGTGTATATATTGTTTGTACTTGAATAACTTGCTAAATGATGTCGTTGGTAGAAAGTAGAGTAGTTACCGTAGGTATTTGAACTCCTTGGAGGGCCATGTTGGGTTTAAATTACAAAACAGCACGGTTATGGAAAAGTATTATGACAATGGGACCTGTCATTTATAATAGAATACCTCATGGTTTTAAGGATTGTTCTGTAAACATTTTTAAATCTAAGGCAAATGCTATTACTCAGTGAAAGACTTTCTAAATGATATGAGATTGTCCGGATTGAGATTGTTATAATTAATTGCAAATTTGACCATGAAAGACTTATGTAACTGCCTATAATATACTTAATTGACTTCACTTTATTTTCTGTTGTCTTTTGTTGACATCGTTTTGTTTGTATTAATATTTTAATTTATGTAACAATTTGCACGCCGTAAAGTAGACTGTAGCCGACCTCATTAATTTATGTACAGACGCCAGCACATCAAGCTACTACAATCTGTCAAATGTCTTTAATAGATTTTCAACTTTATCGCTAAAGCATTAAGGTTCAAGGTTGATTGGGAAAATTTGACAGTTTCGGGTAGCTTGACCTGCTGGCGTCTGTACATCTTTTTTTTTTTTTTTTGAGGATGGGAAATTATCAAATGACCCCTCCCGCTCTGGGTGGAGTGGAAGGGAGTGTCAGACTCTTACTGACTAAAACCCACCCGTGTTCCTTCCTTGGCCCTTTATGTTCCGGGTCAGCGGTACCCCGTTCGGATGATCCCACTTTCCCGGCAGTCTTGGGCCCTAGTGGGCCCCCTCTTCGATGCTGACATCTCTTTGAGGCGCGCGTAGAACACGTACGCGCCATCCAGCACGGGCCTGGTCCTGATCGGACGGTGAGCTACACATTACTCACCGCCCGCAGGCCCGCGCCTACGGTGGCCGGGAGTCGTCACGCGGCTCCCGACGCCCGGAGCGTCCACCACGGCGGCTTGGACGGGAGACTCTCTCCCTCTCCCGATTTATGTACATGTTATATCTGTACCTACACCCACAGCAAATAAAGTTCTGATTCTGATAACGTTAATAAAAGTTGGAGGCCACACCGTCAGGGTAGAAGAGATATGGAACCAAAAAGTGACCCTATTTTAATCTGGAAAAGGTGGGAGAGTGACTTGGTGAAGACGTCTGGAAAGACATGGACTGGACAGACATGGAAACGCGTTTAGAACTACAACTATCACTGTAAAATAAGGCCATAAATAAGAAAAGAAAATTGAACCAGAGCTGCCTCGTTAGCACAGCGGTAAAAAGGCTACAGTTGAGCACAGGGTTTGATTCCTCCAAACGCCTCCTGCGAGAGGCTCTACGCGGGGGTCGTGCGGTCCATGGCCCTTTACGGGGCACCTGGACCAGGCCTAGGTCGACGGCGCGTTGTATTCCACGCGCGTCTCAAAGAGATGTCTGCACCAACGACGCGGTCCGCTAGGGCCGTTGCCTGCCAGGGTTGCGGGAAAATTCGAAAGGGTTACCGTGGCCCCTGGCACAGGCAACTGAAGGAACACGGGTGGGTTTTTGTCAGTAAGAGTCTGACACGCCCTCCCGCTCCGCCCAGAGTGGGAGAAGTTATTTGATGATTTCCCACACTATAAAAAAAATTGTTTGATTTTGTAACGTGGTTTTTCCTTCAAGAAATTCTCAGTCAGCAACAGCCCTGAATCTGGATTTCTGGAGTCTTAAAAAGTTCGCCTCATTTTACACGGAATTACTGGTAACATCTGGGTACAGGTGCTTTATAGCTCTGCCCAGCTCTTCGGCGATATAGGCGTGATGTTGTGATATCATTAAGTCATCATCATCAGTAAAAAAAAAACAAAGTGAAAAATAACTTTAATTTCGGAAGGCGGTGATTTGTCTTTGGATCTGTATTTTAGTTTTTTCCACCGACTTCCGAAATTTAAGGTAATTTTCACATTGTAGTGTTTTTTTTTGGAAGTCGGTTGTTTTTTTTTGTAAAAAAGTCTTTTATTTTTCCCTTTTTAGTTACGGTACCCACCCCACACAAATTCGAAAACGATCGTCTTACACGTCCACGTCCGTTTGAATGCTGTTTTTTTTTATTTAAAAATAATTTATTGTTGATTTTCTCAAAAAGTGCCGAATCTATTTAGATAAAATTTATATGGGACTACCTCTGAAGTATGACCTACCAAACACAAAAAGAATCATCAAAATCAATTCATAGTTGGCGAAATGATCGCGTAATAACCATACAATAAAAAAAACATAACTGACAGTCGAATTGAGAACCTCCTCCTATTTTGAAGTCGGTTAAAAATAGACAATGATATAAATCAGTATGATATTCGCTGCACTTGAAATGTCCTATTTAAATCCAGATCAGTCCATTTTATTCCTAAAAAAGACAGTCCAAACCCGATCAACAAAGCCAGTATTATTATATTTCATAGAGATAGTAAATCTGCAGTTATTTATAACTGTTCGTTATGTAGGCCTTCTTAGAATTTGTATGAGCTGATGGTAAGCTCGATATCAAATAGGGATGGGGCTTTAAAACTTAAAAGTTTTATATAAGTCGAAATTGACTTCAAAAGTGTAATCCTGACTATTTATTACTGCTTATTATTTTTTTAAATGGTGCTGCAAATTGTATTTTTAATTGAATCGGTTACCTATTTCAAAACTTCGGAGTTAAGTATAGGGGTGACACTGACTAAAGCTAGGGCTTCCTAAAAAAGCGGTTCTGTCGTCTCTGTTATGTCACGGCCGTCATGAAAATCCGCCATTTTCACCAGTATTTGACATTAAGGTGTCAAAAAATGTTCTGTATTTAGACAACCGATATTGTGTGACCTTTCACCGCGTTCTTAAAAAAACTAAAGCTCAATCAAACAGGATTGTGACCTACGCGAGATGTCCCGTGCAAGACAAAACGTAACGCGTGATTTCAGCTGTGTTTTAAACTAAGTGTAGCCCAGCCGTTTTGTTTAATTTCTCATTATAACCGTAATGAGCAGCGAGGAAAAGCTTAATTAATTTTACTCCGGATTTGATTAATTAATGGGACTGTTTAGAGCTTTTAATGCCATGTCCTAAATGTTCGTGTTGTCAACTTAATAACCCTAAATCCGAACACTGTTAGGCTCAACTCTAACCGGAGCCAATATGCCTGCAAAATGTGAACTAATACGACATGATTCTCAGATAGTTAAGTTTAAGATATGCTGGTATGGCTGCTGTCCTGACCAGAGACACCATGTCTTGGGAAAATATAGGGATAGTTATAAACTGCATGACGGATAAAGTTTTGGCTGATAGTGAAATGAAATGATTTTTATTTTCTTTTTTTAAGACAGTCACTTTTACAAGCCAATTTGTAAAAAAAAAAACTAGGTGGCGTCAGCCTTTCCTAGCTGACTGATCCCAGAGAAGAAATGACGAAAGAAACTCAAAGAACATAGTCTCTTTTACAGTCCGATAATTATATTATTATGAAGATATGTGGGTCAAACAATACAGGGCCATGTCTGGAAGGGCCGTTTGAAGAAAGAGCCATAGCAGCTTAGTGATAGGAAAATCTATGATGAACCCAACGATCACCTCTAGGTACCTATACGTGGTACTTTATCACTATCTCGCTCTTTCTCACAACAGATAAAAAACTTATACCGTTAGATGTAAACCTTCGTAATTATTAGATTTTTTGTAAAATGGCTTGTCCAGTTAACACTGTCAGGACACTTTTCTACAAGTGTTCTGGGTGGCGATAAGGCAGTCTAGGTAGTAAGCAGTTACAGGCACACTAGATATTTCAGTTAACCCTTTGGTGTTCCAGCAAGAGTCTGTGGCAGCCACTACTTTTCACACATAAAAACAAAATTATGATGTAATAACTCCTGAAAGCTCCAAAACTCATGCGCACCCTAAGTATTCACCATTCAATGCGCTTGCGCGGCAGCGTGCGTTCGAAATTCAAAAATTCAAATCAGTCTCTGTCCGTCTTTCGTCGAGTGCGCACGCCTGTCAGCATTTACATACACGTTTTGTATGTAAAGACCCATACATTTATCTGTCTTTTATTTTTTATACTCTTATTTTACTGTATAAAACTTACATTTTCTGCCTAACGATGTCGTTTTACCATTTTAGTGGGTTACAAACCATATACGTTGGGGTTCATGACCCAAAGAAATGTAGACTTCAATCAAGAAGACAGGATTTTGCATTGAATTTTAATGATGGCAACACTTGGGTAGAATGCGAATATTTCCTTTAAATGTTGTTGCTTTTCGGAGGAATATTAACATAGCTTTTATGATAATGAGCGAGCTGGCTATTTAATTGAGAAAGATGCTTACTTCAGAATAGGTATGCTGAGCACCCTTCTCAAGTAACATCCTCAAGAAGCCACGCAGGTACTAAGCTACGTTTTAATGCAATGATAGTGCGGTCAGAATACTAGATTTAAATTACTAGAATGTTTGCCAACAGACCTAACCTTTTTTTTCCGGTGTGGAAAATCCTGTCAGACTCTTACTGACTAAAAACCACCCCGGTGTTCCATCTCACACCTACGCTGGAGGTCGTGGGAACGTAAGATTCTTCTGCTACCCCCGACTGGTGCCAGCTTGCCGCCGCGGGCCTCCTCCGATCTGGGGGATCTGGGGGGTCTGTCTAAGTGGGGCGCGCGTGGAACACTACGCGCCGCCACCTCGGGTCCTGGTGTGTGGGGGGCGACGGACGTCCCCGAGTCCGTCGCCCCTGGACCCATTTAGGGGGGCTGGAAGAGGGCGTTGTCCGCCCTCCGCCGACGCCCGGTGCGCCTTCTGCGGACTGGGTGAGTGGACGAGATCTCCCTCTCCCTTTCCGCAGCCTCCTTCTGCTGCCGACCATCGACTCGACTATGGCCGGCAGCGACAAGTCACTGCCTACTTCTGAGATGAGGGCACGGTGCGGCTCCTCCCAAAACCGAACTAACCTGACCTAACCTAATCAGCCTATAATGTTCCCACTGCTGGGACATAGACCTCCTCTTTGTGGGAGAGAGCGGGGTGCAATCCACCACGCGAGCCCAGTGCCAGTTAGTAGATGCCACCTATCGTCGAATTTTTAGTTCTAGGACATGCCGGTTTCCTCACGATGTTTTCCTTCACCGTTTTGAGAGCATTAGTGATATAATTATTTACAGAAAGTAAAGTGCTAGCCTGGGTTCGAATCCACGACCTATACGCAGAGTAAACGTAACGCAAATTCGAACGATTTTTGAATCGAAATTATAACTATTTATAAAGCATCTTGATAAAAAAAATGCGACAAGCACAATTAGTATCACTTGTTGATAAGAGTAAATATTTTTTTTTAAACGTTGCACCACACTGGGAATTTCTCCTGTATCGTGGGTGTGTTTACAAACATTTAAACTCACATACACAAACAGCCAGACCCGAAACAACTACTTGCATTTCATACAAATATATTTGTTCCGTGCGGGGATCGAACCCGCGACACATAACGCAGCAGTCAATCGCTTAACCACTGCGCCAACCGTGCCGTCGTATTATTAGCGAAACGAGTATTTTGTGTTTGTGTCGATATGAGAGAAGAAACAGACTTGTAAATAAAATACGACTAACCTAACACAAAATGCACTAGTACTTGCACCTTTTATACACCCATCTCAAGATATTCCGAAGCTCAAGAATTTACCTTAGAAGGCTTCAATCGTGAGATATACATCATGTCCCCTATGTATCTAGGGATATAATGAAACTGTAGGCTCTGGTGTCTGTGCGTTGAAAATATTACACAAAAATACTGATTGAACTATTGCCAGAATATTTAAGAAAACGTTCGAGTCATTGTTGTTTTTCTGTTTGTTTATTGTGCAATAAATGAACATACAGTTACAGACTCAACTAATGAGTAGGTACCGACATGATCCCGTTAGGGCGACGTGACTTGACTTATAACTTGGATAATATTATAACATAAAATATTGTAAAATAAGTAATATAATTATGAACATTTAATATACAGGGTTATTTGTAAAGCACCATCAGCCTCTTAAGAGGTCATTTTACTCATCATTATGAACAACTAACTTTTAATTACTTACTCACTCTTATGTTGCTGTGCCCTTACAGGGTCCATAATTGTATCTTAGCTTTAAGCCTATTTTAACAACTCAATTCACATTATGGTATGCAAATAAATGATATGAAATGAAATGAACTTTAACTATGGGACCAAAAAAAAATCTGCTGTTCCCTACGTTTAACTTTGCAGAACTCTTCAAAATATAGGGACCAGCTGATTTTTTTTCGCGTTTTCATGTTTGGTCCCATAGTAAAAGTTGTTCGTAATGACGAGTACAATGACATATTAAGAAGTTGATGGTGTTTTAGCAATAACCCTGTATATTGTTAGACATTATTTATGTAATATTTAACTTATTCTATAGGCACTTAACTATACGAATTACTATGATAACTAAAGGAGATGGATAACGGTCCCATACAAGCTTGGTCCACAAATGAACACAAATAAAACAAAATGTATTATGAAGCTGGCTTAATGTTTCATAGCCCTGTATAATTTTGTTCATCGTAAAACTTGGTGAAGACCCTTCCAAATCTGATGACTTCAAAAATAAAGGCAAACCTGTCGATCGCGGAGTAATCCAATGTCTTTTTTTTTTTTTTTGAGGATGGGAAATCGTCAAATGACCCCTCCCGCTCTGGGTGGAGCGGAAGGGAGTGTCAGACTCTTACTGACTAAAACCCACCCGTGTTCCTTCCTTGGCCCTTTATGTACAGCAGATTGAAATTCACATAAATCTAACGACAGTAGTCTAAATTATTCATTTGCTATGCCCTAGTTTAAAGAACGTTAGATCTCCGTTGAAAACCAGGCAAAATCTGAGTGGTCCGAGATGCGAGTTATAGGTACCCATTTTTGTTGTAGCCGAAATAAACTGCAATGCGAAGACCCATAGTCCAAGAAAGGCGAAGTCTCTCAGAAATACAAAAAGATAACCAGAAACACAGCCAAAGATATATTTGTATAAATCACAAGAAATCACAACAAAACATTCATGATGCTGTCACACGTAGCACCACAGACTTATTTATATAAAAAAGAGATCTCGTCAAAGCTTCAAATCAAATCAAATCATTTATTAATTTGCGAATATGGGTGGGTACAAAGAAAAGGTCTTAAAATATAGCAATAATGTCCATTAGCCATATCCTACCATAAGGCGTGCAAATTTACAATACACAGGCACAGATTTACGAAATTAGAATTTAAACAGTAACATTATACGAGTTTATCTTGTAAATATTCAGTGACTGAGTAATATGCTTTTTTTAATAGCAGTGTTTTTATTTTGTGTTTAAATATACTAATATCACTTATTTCCAAGATTGAAATTGGTAAATGGTTATATATACGCGGAGCCATACATAATATACTTTTATTTAATATCGCCGTTTTATTGCTTGGTAAACATATATTAAATTTATATCTTTTGCTATTTAACTTATTAAAATATTCTGTATTGTTTTTTACGAACATTATACGAAACGTTATACATTAACGAACATTATTTTATTACCCGACTTACAAGAAGGGTTATGTTTTTGGCGCATGTTTGTATGGTACATAGTTATGCCCTATGTATGTAGTATTCTTTATTATCTCGTAGCATCCAGACGTCTAGGCATTTTATTGATTTATATGTCGTTAGGTTTGTGGTGACCGCCTAGCGTGACGCACTTTACTTTCAATCCCAATCCGAAGGATTTTGAAGGAAATTCTTAATACAATAGGTGAAGGGTGACGTTTCATAAAAATCAAAATTTAAGACTATACAACCTAATAAATTAAGTTGTTAAAAAGTTTTGAGTATGCCAAAATGGAGGGTATGTTGGGAATCGGATTCTTGGTTCTTTTTTTCCAGCGCGTATGCGACATCCCTTCGTACGGCAGGTGGCGCTATACCTGCTAGCGGGTATAGCTTTTAGAGTGGGGTCGGTTTTAAGCAGGTATTATACGACATGTCTCATTTAGGGCAGTGTCTACGTGCTTGGCAAGAGCGGATCGAGACCACACTGGGAACGCAAATTCGCTAGCAGAAAAGCATCTAAGACATGTCAGTAAAAATATGACATAGGAGCATAGGACCCTCTCCAGGGTAATTTATTTATGTTTATTAGTTCACCAAAAATTATTTACACTAGTTTTATGCTAAATGTAACATGCAATAGTGTGCAACAGTGCGACAATCACTTACAATCATAATCTAAGTCATATTTTTGGAATCATCTCAAAATCAAAAGTCATTTATTGAAACTAGGCTGAGAATCAGCACTTTTTGAACGTCAAATTACATCCCCCCAACAGCACAGCTGTCTGTTCAGATAAAAGAACTGGATTATATGCAGTAGTAAGTAATTAACATTACGAAACACAAAACATTAAATTAAATGATCAACTAGCACACGCCCCTAAACCTACCAACGAAAATGTAGAAAACTATACTCAAGCAGAAATAAATAATAAAAAATTAAAACGTAAACAGAACTTGGTACATAATATAAACCATAGTCAGCAAGATGACCTGTCACCACGAGCAGCACCAGTTCACGAGCATAACGCAAAGATCAGCCATTACCCCCCTCGCCATATTTGAGGTAAGGAGGCAACCCGACCCACGACGCTACCGCAAGCAGTGACATCTAAGGGAGCATGACGAACTTGCTGCCAGTTGCTCAAAAGAATAATATGCTCAAATGTCGAGGTCGCTAGCTAACCACATATTGCAATACAACTCATTGAAATAAGTAGATTATGTCAATAATAAATGAAAATTCAACTAAATTAGATTGACTAATAAAGTAAAAAAAAAACAATTATATGAACTTATATAACTGGTCAGTAGGTAAGCTAATTCTGGGGAAAGAAATTCGTCTAGTGTCTACGTTAAAAGATAACTAATGACATATACAAGGTTATTTGTAATATGTCGGCAATCCGTTAAGGGGATGTAGGGGAGGCCATTTGCAACCAAATTACTTTTGGCCCTAATGACCCTTAAGCAAATATCAACCATTTCCGAGTAATTTGACATTTTGAAAATTTATTTAAAAAACAATGCATGATTTTTTTAATGCTGTTTTAAAGTGTTAAGTGATGTTTGTGTTGTGTTCAAAGTTTTTTATTATCTGCTTATTTTTCAATACGTAACAATCAACCATAAAATGACAATTATCCTCAATATTTTTTAAATCAGAACACACAATTTCTTCATTTTGAGCAGGTTATTTGACTAAAATGGTTGATTTCTGCAAAAAAAAAACATGGATAATTATACTCTATCGACAGAACATTCCGAAAATATGTACAACTTCTCAGCTATCCAACGACGTACAATAAGATACCAGATACCTATCTTCAAAACAAAAAAAAAATCAAATTACTGAAAAATGGTTGACGTTTGTATAGGGCTCATATGGGGTAATTTTGTTGCAAATGACCTCCCCTACACCCCCTTAATGGATTGCCGTCGTATTAGAAATAACCCTGTATAAGTACTAAATCGTAGTCTTTATAACACAGGGTGTTTCGTATAGAAAAAATATATTATGTTGTATGTTTAAGTTAGTTATAGCTCTGTGCAAAGCATGAATGACATAATTGAGAAATGCATGACATTGACGGGCAATGACAATGATTCTGAAAGACAAAGAATTAGATGCCATTACATACTTTTAAGACTGGACTAATCTACGTACTGATTTAAAAATGAAATTGATATTATTCAAATAATCATCTAGTTATTACTCAAAACGCTTTAATATTACATATTCTAGAAATACTTGTGAAATCATATCAATTCTTACATTAATGTCCAATGTGTGTCCAATAATGTCAAATCTTACATAATATGTATTTCCAAAACTGGCAACATTAATATCTCCCCAAGTACTTGAGTCAACAAAATAATCTTTTAAATTGAAAAGCGTATTGAAGTGTCTCCGAATATCTAGCAGAAAAGTTTTTTGATTAAATAATTTTATCTATTTCCTGACACGAATATTAAATGTATATGAATATGGAATTTTTTGACATTATATATAACATAAAAATAATTTCTAATTTATAAACTCAACTCAAACTCAAAGCATTTATTTCAAATAAAACAATTACAGGCACTTTTGAATTGTCAAGGGGTCGGTCAGTCAGAAAGATGAAGCTAGTTGCCCATTCCAAAGCGTAGTAGGTACCTATGGAGAAGAACGGGCAAGAAACTCCATGGACACTCTTTTAAATCAAAATATTGTTACAAAATAGTGGTTACATCATTCATGTTGAAATTATATTAAACATGTGAGAACGATGTAGAAAGACGTGCACGTTAAAAGCGTCCGTAATGAAAAGAAAAAAACAATTCAGGAATCAAAATAAGCCGTGGCAGCTACGAAATGACCAGTGCCTACTGACGGCACCCGTTCACGAACATGACCGTTATAAACTTTGTGAGTGACTTTTTTAAGTAATTTTAAGATTTTTCTTATTGTTAATTTTATTTTTATCAATGTTATGGAAATATTTGTACGGCGATACATACGGCTAAACATGATTGGACTGGACCAATGATGTTGATGATGTCTTGCATGCTCTTGTATGTAAACAATGTTTACACAAATGAAACAATCTATACATATAATCTTAATTATTTCCTGCAAAGCTTTGCCAAGTAACGAAAGCTTGGAATTTCAAATATTCTCAGTATTTTTTTATATCTGTGTTAGGCCAAACTTTATCCATGTCCTTTTGTTATATAGTAATGACTTTAATCTAGCTTTAAGTACAGGCCCTGCAGTCTCGACATAGTTAGCAATCGTTTTCGGTCGCTAAGTCCTAACAATCCAGATGTAAATGTTGATGTAAATGTTTGGTAGTCTCGACACTCAAATTTATCGGTTGTTACCTACCGGTACCTACCTAAAATACCAGTAACAACCAATAAATTTGAGCGCGGAGACCACCAAATATCGTTTCATCTGGATTGTTAGGACTTAGCAACCGAAAACGATTGCTAACTATGTCGAGACTGCAGGGCCAGGTGAATAGTGTTTTCGACACAGACCGAGCCACGGGGCACAGTGAGTATAGAACTCACTAGCAGAACACGACAGGATCAGACACAATGATTTAGCAGACATGTGGTAGTCGACAGAATGTATAAATTATTAGCCATAGACTATACCATGGTACTTGGGCTGATGAATAAGTCAGCCGCAGAATCGTGGGAGTGTCATGTCTTTATTCTGTGGTTCAGTATTATATAGTAGTAGTCTTGTAGTAGTTTTATGAATTGTGTATTGAATTCAATGAAATTTATAAAGAATCACTATTCTTCGTGACTTTCGTCGTATAAAACTTTCAAATTTCATGGTATGTAGGTATCTATGTAGGTACCGTCAGGGACTTTTTAGAATTAATTATTTTATTTTAATATTTTACTTTTAGAATTTATTTATTTATTTATTCAAACTTTATGCACAAGTAAAAAAAATAATACTGTACAAAGGCGGACTTAATGCCTGAGGCATTTTCTACCAGTCAACCTTAGGGTGATGCAGAGATATACCACGGCAGGTGCAACGCAACATACGGGATAGATAGCTCGGAAATGACTATAAAATACAAGAATAAATACTAATTTATAGATACATAGATACATACATATAAACAAAATAAACCTTGGTCAGGAGAAATAACGATCGGTAGACGAGAAAACGAATCCAGCAACTCAGCGCTGGGATGTTTCAGCCAACTTCTGACGGATATGTTCACGTGCCTTCACTTTAAAAGATAACCGACTGGTGGCCGTCCTGATTTTCAGAGGGAGCGCATTCCAAAGAAAAACCGCCTGGACAAAGAAAGAAGAATGAATGAAACCAGAACGGTGAGAAGGACATCGTAGAAGACGATTGTTGGTGGAACGAAGATATTTACTATGGGCAGTGCATAAATATTGAATTTGGGAAGTCAGGTAAGAAGGGGAAGTGGGTTAGTCCAGAATAGAGAACAACGTAGACAGAGCCAGTAGAATTATCAATATTATGTATTTATATTTCACCAGCTGTTGCCCGCCACTTCAAAGTCAAAGTCAAAGCATCTAATTCAAGTAGGCACATAAAAGGCACTTATGAACGTCAACGTTTACATTAAAATAGAATTGATTCTAGTCGCCCCTTCCAAAAGGTAGTTTCGTATGGAGAAGAATGGGCAAGAAACTCCACCGTTACTCTTTTAAAATGTTTTACAATATTTTGTATACATTAATTACATAATTATATGTGAAGACGATGCACCTATAATAAAACTACTATACCACAATAGATAAAAATAATTCAAAATGTATCAATGACAAATAAGTTAATTATGAGATAGATACATGGTGCTCACATATTTACAAACATTGTAAAAGTATTCGATTTTCCATATTTTTTTAAACAAGTGTAATTCAGGTATGTGTGTTAAATTCGTCTGCGATCCAGGATAAAAAGTCCCTAGGTCCTTCTCCAGATCATGGTCTACCCTTGTGCCAAATTTCGGACAAATCCGTTCAGCCGACGTGAAAGCGTACAACAAGCTTACTTTAGCATTTATAATATTAAGTCAGGATTTTAATTTAAAAAATATATATTTTTAATTAAGTCAGTTTATGGAAACAGTTATTACGTTTTCTAAGAGTAATTTTAGCTCCAATTTCTCAGTAGGATCTCGGAGTTTGGATTTGTGACCGGTTGATGGCAACAGGCTCGCCGCCTATTACATGGGACTTTTAAATATAACAGGCGAAAGGGGTGTAGTATAGTATAGGTACACCTCTGCGCATCCCTTCGGAAAACAGGGCGTGATGTTATGCCATAATAAGAAAAAATAGCGAATCAACAAATTGAAAAGTTTCATGCAAACAATTTAATTTATACACAAAAGTTATAAAAATAAGGCTATCATATCCATTTTAAATACACCCCCAATATTATTGCTACTAAGTGAGTATAATGTGTACGTCACCCCCCGTTTCACCCCCTTCACCCCCGATTTCACCCCTGTTTACTTTCATTGCACTTTGCAATGAAAACGATCGAGTTTATAACTGGGTTGCTAGGTGCATGTTGACGAATTAACCTCTTGCAAAAATTTATTTGGATATTTTCAGTTGTATTTTTAGTCCTCGTTGTTTTGTTTTTTTGTTTGTTTTTGTAATCATATTTGATTACTAGTTTATTCACTTATTTATATGTATAAAAATTATGTATTAGGTATGTTGAAACTGTTTGTACCTACTTGTGCCTAAAGGTTCATTAAAAATCCAGCATCAGATAGCATCTGTCTGGAATTCGTGCTGAAATGAACATTTTTGGTGCAGACGTGAGGCACACACTATTGTTGTTAAAATATTATTTTCACTTTTTTATTTTGTTATTTGTATTTTGTGTTTCTCGAGCTGTGTTCAAATAAACTTGATTCTTTCTTTTCTTTATTTAAGGCTTTTTATCATAAATAAAAACATGGTAAATGCTATAATGGTTGAAACAATTAAAATGCTTCTGAATATATCAGTTTTAAATTACTGCCACAACTATATTAAAGTTGGCTTCCAGTCCAACCGGATGCAGCTGAATAAAAGAATATTACATTGAAACACACATTTAATTATCTTGTACTTAGGTACCTATTAAAAAATAATAACTTAGGTTTTCCTAAATCAAGCAAAGTAGTTAACTAATTTTCTTATAGAAATGTAAAACATTCATTCTCAATTCACACAAAACTTCAAAATTACTAAAATAACAATAATTTCAGTCAATTCTCTTAACATTCCCACCTAATTAAAATCTTTATATTACTTCACAAAACAAACGAAAAACTTCAAATTTCGCTAAAAAGTTGACGGTAAAGTTAATATTACCCCAAAATGTCGAAGTTCGTTTTACCCCTAAAATAGGGGTAAATATTTGGGCTTGGCAGCACTGGGGACTTGGTTCCCCGGCTGTGTTATTAAAGCAAATAAGTTCAAGAATTATTAAACAACTGTACTTTATGCTTTCAGTCAATTTTGGGGGGTAGGCAGAGAAGTGGGTTGTTTTAAAATATTACCTGTTGAAGGTATTGTTGACAGGAGAATAGAAAAGAGAAACATAATATTACGCTGAACCAAAGTAACATAGGAGTAGCCAAATATGTATACAAGAATAGAACAAATTCAAAACTTCTGAATAAACTGCATTAAAAACGGGGAAGTGTACAAAGCAATTCTTAAAATCTTGCAACAAAAATAATTATAATTACACATTCAGGAAAACGGATTCAATCAACTCAGCCCATCGCAGAGGCCTCTCCCAGCAGGGCGAGCACGGCCTACTGTGATAGGCTTAAGTCACACATTTTTACCACAGTTTGGGAGCAAAATAACGTGATAAAATGCGTGACTCAAGCCTACCACAGAGGCCGTGCTCGCCCCACTGGCTGCGCCACAACACCCTGTCCTCCACCTTCCGCATCCAGTCTGTCCCAGCCACTTTCTTGAGGTCGTCGGTCCATCTAGCTGGTGGGCGCACCACACTACGCTTGCCGATACACGAAAACGGGAAACGGATTGTTTAGCTTTAATTGACTATCAACTTTAAAAAAACTGTACTTAGCTATCATCATCATCCACACTTCACCCCCTGCTGATCATAGGCCTCTCTTTTCTTGTACCCCCACGGTCTTGTGCCAGCCTCATCCAGGTTCTACCCGCGGTGGCAACAATATCGTCCGCCCAACGACCGACATTTCAGCACAACGGGATTTGATGGACTTTCCATCACCATTTAAAGAATTTATTCCGGAAGGTGTATGATACATTTATATTTAACTTTGTATATAAGTAAGTATAGATTTAGTCATAACAATTTTTTTTTTTTTTTTTTTATTAGACAACATCCACACAAGGTCTTCAGGTTCCGAACTAGGTAGAACCTGTACTACGGTAACCTGATGACTGATATACATACTTTATACATATACACACCCAGACACAAATCAAACAGACATGTTCATGCACACAAATGTTTGACTTGTCCGGGGATCGAACCCGGGACCAGCAGCTCAGAAGGCAGGGTCGCTACCAACTGCACCAACCGGTCAGTCAATTTTAATTTTACAATGTTGAAATATACACGGTGATTTTTAATTCACTGTTAACCTTTCAGGGCATGAAAGTACTCATGATTATGCGCAACTTTTACTATGAGACCAACTCTGAAATGTCGAAAAAAAAAACAGCTGTTTCATAAAAAAAAGCAATATTTACCCGATGACAATGTATGAAACAGATGTATTTTTTTTTTGCTATGTCGTAGTTAGTCTCTTGGGAGTTCTTCATAATCATGAGTTATTTCACCTCCTGTAAGGTTAACAGTGAATTAAAAATCACCGTGTATAAGCTAACAGACTTAAATAATAATAATATAATACTTTAATAATATGTACATACATATGTATAGTTTAAAATGAGAAAGAAAAGAATCATATGGCATCAAAAATTCGTCCGCATCGCTGTCAACAGGAAAAGTGCCCAAAAGGCTGGCAGCATTGCCACGTTGTATGGCAATGCTGATTCTATGGCCAAGATATAGGCCAGCCCTCTAGTCACGTGAAGAGTCGACTAACCGCTTGGCGATGTCTCGAAAAACCAAGTAGGTACTCGGACCCCATGACCCTAGTGTTTCTACCCCAAATGGCACGAACATTTATAACTCCCAATAAGATTGGAATATTTTCGCCGTTTGAGGTTTTCCGCACCTGCAGCAGTCGCCCCAGCACAGCCCGCCGTGACGCAGGGGTGTCTACACATGTTGCATCCCACACCAAAGGCCTGCCTCACTTCCAGAGCATTATGGTCATTCCGTCTGGTCACTTCCCATCGTCGCCTGCCAAGCCGTTGGGTTCTAAAACAGCTGGCACCCCAGTGGTGACAAGAGCACGGCGGATGATGTCATCCCACTGTCTCTGGGAAGATGGGATCACGGGCCGATCTGTATCCGGGCAAGCTGCTGTCCAGGCGTTCACCGCATCGGTCAAGCACGGCACTTCAGAGTCAAAAAAAAAGTCAAACAAAAGTTCAGGAGTAAAAACTGTGCGAAAGGAGTAATGATACTTGTGATTTTTAATACATTCAAATCACAACGAATGTTTATTGTTATCATCGGTTGTATACCTAATACTGCATTTAAACGTAGTGAGTTCATTTGCTAAACAATACAAAATCCCAATAATTCCTCGCTAGCGAATACAACATTCATTATTTCACAAAAGTAATTTTCAAAACTTCTACCACATTTTTACTTCTTCAAATAATTATGTACTTGGTGACAGATTAAATTTTCAAGGCACTGCCGATTAAGCAAACGCGCAATATTAGTAAAATCTTGGAAAGCTCACAATTCGACAGAAACTCGCACAGTTTGTTCCTTTAATTATCAAAATATAGCATTGAGCTGTGTAGGGATGGGGTTTCACAGGTTTTAGTGTCGACAGATTTTGTCGACATTTTAAATTAGCTTCAACCAAAATTCGGCAACTTCGACAACCTTAGAGTTAGCCTCACAAAGGTCTTCCATACTGCAGGTGTTATTCGAAGCTAATTTAAATATATATAAAAGGACTAATCGATAAGACGGAGAAGTCAGCATTTTCATTTTCAATTAGGGGTATGATTCAATCGTTTTGTGATGGTTAGGTACCTAACAGGTAAAAAAAACAAACCATATCCATAGCCAAAGAAGTGCTTTGTAAAGTCATGTTATGTGTCAAAGTGTGTATCCATTATTATTTACAGACAAGTGTATTCGAGTACGAGTAATTGTGTTCCGTCTCTTCAGTGAGGTCAGAAGTGAACTTTACAGAACGACACAACCAATACGTAATCTCTGTATCGAGTGTGCTGCTGTAAACAATATCAGTTTATTCTTCACCTGTCTTCTTGAGATTCTTAAATATTTCTATATAAAATGTGGTTATGGGACCACTAATCACAATAGCAGATGATTTACTAATCGAATGCTAGATTAAGCTTTATGAAACTCGTTCTAAAATCATCTGCTGACGAAAATCAATTATAGCTAAGATCATCAGCGTTAATGTCTTTTAGGACACGATCATAGCCATCATACACGTGTATTTCACAATCATCGATATTGACAACTCTACGACAAGGCACAACACTACCCGCCGGATCGATATACCGTCGGTTACTAGGGATACAGACGACGAGATCCCGCCCATACCGGGAAAAAGCATACAGCAGTACCACCTGACAGTATTACTTGCTAAATTCGACCCCTGTGAATGAAATTGTATATCAAACTGAACGAGGGATGGGTTAGAGTAGCGGCCTATAAAAATGTAAAGTTGATATTTTGTTGTAGGTTGTGTTTAAATATGTTAAAGCTGAATAATGATGGCAGCTGTTTGACCTTTTTGTTCTTTTAAATCAATTTTATTTTTGTTTTTTCTTTGATCATAGACTTTACATCATAGGCCTGACCAGTCCTTAAGTTATCTCGTGTTCTATTCTGTCACTGATTACCCGTTTGATCATGTTGAGAAGATGAATGATAGGCGACTAACAAACGGTATTTTCAAGGCAGATGTGGATTGAAACGCCGGGAAGGGATGCGCTAGAAGGACATTTAGTGACCTTATTGGTGATGTTCTTCAAAAATTATTATATTATTGATTTATTGAAGCCACCTTTGGGATGGCTCAGCAAAGTACCCACTTGCCGCGCTTGACTCGGTGGAACGCAGAGTTAAGAGGCTCATTGGCGACGTAAAACTGGTGGATGCCAAGCTTCACAGCTTGGCTCATCGCCGCAAGGTCGCCTGCTTCTCTTGTACTTCGGTGAGTGTGCCCAAGAACTCCACGACCTTATTCCACCAGCCCCCTTCTTCCATCGGTCATCTAGACGCACTGCAAGTTACCATCCTTACCTTGTTGCCATTCCACCAATTCGCACTAACCGTTTCCAAATGTCTTTTGTAATGCGCACAGCAAATGAGTGGAACTCTCTACCTGCGTCTGCGTTTCCGAACGCATACAACCCTAATCTCTTCAAAGTGAGAGTGAACAGGCTTCTTCTGGGTAAGCTCACTCCACCATCGACTCTGTCTCTGTCACCACTGACCTAGCCTAGAGTCAAGAGCAAACCCATCTTAAATTTAAAAAAAAGGATCAGGTGCCTCGCAACCGGCGTGCATGTATGAACAGACGGGTAGACGTAAACGAAGCAAAAGAAGTGTGTTGGGATCGTAGCAGGTGTCGTTCGGTAGTAGGTATCTGCCTACCCCCATAGGAAGAAGGCGTAAATTTATGTTTATGTGTTACTAGCTGTTGCCCGCGGCTTCAACCGCGACCCAGGATTAAAAGTAGCCTATGTCACTTGTGTGCCTTACCTAAGTCATGGTCTATCTCTGTGCCAAATTTCATCCAAATCTGTTTAGCCGTTTTGGCGTGAAATTGTAACAAACAAACAAACTTACTTTTGCATTTATAATATTTATTAGTTAGGATATAGTTAGGATTCTGTCACCGAATCCATAAAACAAAAATGTTTGGAAAGTAAAATTATATTTTTGATTACAGTATTCGATCGGTGAGAGATCATTTCATTTATTTATCCAATAACAATTTCCATTGTGTCTGAATTTTTACAAAGGTACAGAAGCGAATAATCGAGTTACTAGGTTGTAGGGGTCAGACAGGTAGTCGCTCCATGTAAAATATTGGTATTAAGCTACTAGCGGTTAGACTGGAAGCCGACCCCTACATATTTGGGGAAAGGGCTAAGCAGATTGATTTGACCTTTGCAAAGAGGCTGGTAGATGAGAGCACCCAAGAATTGAGTTAAATGTCGAGTGATTGAAAAATAATAAATTATATAATTTCTTTCAAACAACCAAATTAACACGTCAACAATAAATTATGTTTTAAAAGTAGCTGAGTTGTTTTTTATTTTGACAAGAAAGACCGAAATAAAATTCAGAGGTCACAGTCTCTTTTAAAGTCCAAACGTAATCTTTGTCAGGCCATATCAGGATTCATGAAGCCTAGTAAGATGCATAATCAACCTATAATGTTCCCACTGCTGGGACACAGGCCTCCTCTCGGTGAGAGGGAGTGGGCCGTAATCCACCACGCGGGCCCAATGCGGGTTGGTAGATGTCACATGTCTTTGAATTTTTTGTTTCTAGGACACGCCTGTTTCCTCACGATGTTTTCCTTCACCATTTAGAGAGAAGTGGTGATGAAATAATTTACACAAAGTAAAGCGCCTGTCTGGGTACGAACCTACGACCTACAACTCGTAAGTCGCGGCTGTTACAACTGGGCCACCACTGCTTTACAGTAACATGGCTAATTACTATTGATGATGACAAATTGATGATTTGTATACAAAGAGCTTTATTTCCGTTAAGTAAGTGCAAATGAATCACATCTACGGCAAAACTGCAGCCGGTATGCAAACAGAGTACTGTCTCATCTGTACTAACATTAAAGAGGTAAAATTTGTGAGTTTTTATGTATAGGGTTATCGTCGGAACTCGCAATCCGATTCAGAAAACTCAAAATAAGAAAAAGCTACAGTATTGCCGAGTGTAATAGAATAAATTGTATGTTCAAGCAAGAAACTTGACGCGTACGAAGTATTGGGCAGAAGTAATAAGAATTAGTTTGATGTAAAGGGAATCAACATCAATCAACCTTAGGAAATTCCGAATTAAAGTGAAAAATTATAATTACTAAGCAAATTTAATATGTAACATTAGAATCTAGGCGTAAGTTTCTAGAAGCCAACATACTACATGGTATTGTTCATAACCACTTCGATTCCATTGATCTCACGAGTAAGTTGTGTTATGTGGTCCCCCGCACTGTAAATAAGCGTAGTGTCCGTGTAGGCACATTGTTCGCTGTAAATACCTGTCGCACTAATTCGGGACTGCGTTGCCCTGTTCGTCGTATGGTGGAATCTTATAATCACAACTTCATTGATATTGATATTTTTGTATGTTCCAAATCGAAATTTAAGTGCAATGTTTTTAAAATCTTATCCAATGATAATAAGAAATAATGTGAGTCCTTTATTCTAAATTTATCTAAACCGTTTTAATTATGTTTGTTAATGAATTGTATTGTACTGTCAATTCCTTTTATTTTGTATTGTATTTCAATATTTTTTTTTATGTTATTTATTTGAGTAATGTTAATCTAGTGGCACTTTTTACCTTATCTTAATTTTGTTAACATGCGAATAATGTAGTGGGCTGCAGTATTGCTAACACTATTTATGAGCCTATATAATTATTTGTAATGTTTTTATATTGTAGCTGTTTATTGTCCCATAATAAATAAAATAAAATAAAAAAGTAAATGCTCCGTTTATCTCAAAGCCACCGGCTCGACGAGTTACTGTTTTTGTAAATTCTACTTCCTAGACCTGGGCAGTTTAATAAACACCTTTGCTTTAAGAAACGACAGATTATAATTTTCTTGTCCTTCTCCCAATTTACTTATTTGTGGTCGGCGCAACATGTCTTTTTCTTCCATAAGTACTTCTCCATAAGTAGTTCTCTATTAGTTGTCATCTCGGTAGTCACCTCCTTTATTTATTTATTTATATATTCTTTATTGTACACCACAAAAAACATAACAACAATTTTTTTTTATTTTTTATTAATTATTATTTTTTCTGCTTTTCTTCCTTGCACTTCTCTATTAGTCATCATCTCGGTAGTCAACTCCTTTCTAGCCATATGATCTTTCACACAGTCCATCAATCGTTTCTTTGGTCTTCACCTTCTCTTAAATCCATCCACGTTCATACTCAAAACTTTCCTCACGACATTTTCCTCATTCCTCCGCAAGACATACCCATACCATGACCACCGACTTCCACACAATTTTCAGTCACCGTAGCCACTTTCTGACTTCCAGAATAACGCACGGTCTAAAATCTTTATTACAACCCTAAACAACCTAAGTCCAACCCTATTAAATTCAAAGTACATCAAATCACGAACCCATGTCAAAAATAACACATACGGGGACACACACCACCACTGACTGACACACACTCACACACAGTTAACTTCAATAGAACGCATAGTTTAATAATTCACACGAATGACCAGGATAGTCTAGACTGATTTAGCATTCAGTTGAGGCTAGAACCTAGAAAATTATGGATATGGTATCCACATTTATATCAATCTGTTAGTTGGTTTATTCTGTAAAAATCTCACCGTGAGAACTTTTGTCAAGTAAGCTGTCATTCTACCCGATGATAGGGATTGACACTAATGACAGTTATCTTCAAAATCACTCCACTTCACAAGGTGACCCGCCAGAAAACCAAAGTCAAGCTCAAACGTACACCAATTACAGGCAGTTTCGAATTGTCAAGGACGACTCCTTGACAATTCAATAGTACCTGTAATTGGTTTAAGTGAAATAAATGGTTTGAGTCAGTCAGACGGATGAAACTAGTTACCAATTCTAAAGCTAGAAAGGTTCTTAAGGAGAAGAACGGGCAAGAAACTTTGTGGATATAGTAGTCAATTTAGCCCATAGAATAAGCAGGCTAGTGTGGCAAGGGCCGGCCATATTAGGCGTAGAACCGATGTGTAGACGTCTTCTTCAGTGGAGACAGGCAATCGGCAAACGCAAGATAGGACTCGCTTGAGCTACGTGAAGCGCTGATCTTTACAGGCTGGCTGATAGAAGCTTATTCTGGAATCCTGGAAATAAGATTTTGGAATCACTTTTACAAGTCATATAAAAAAAATAAGCTAGATGGAATCCAAATTTCCTATCTGACCACCCCTTATAAGAAACGGCGAAACAAACTCAGGAGTCAAAGTCTATTTTAAAGTCCAGAAATAATCTTGGTCAGGTCATTTGAGGACCATGTAGATTAGCGTCTGAAATGGTATTTTTAGGAAAGAACCACACAGATTTGAGTGGACCTGTGCAATCAGTGCAAGCATGGTAGGATGGAGAGCAGTGGTATCCCAGTGGTAACGGCCGTGACTTACCAGTTGTAGGTCGTAGGTTCGAACCCAGACAGGCGCTTTAGTTTGTGTAAATTATTTCATCACCACTGCTCTCAAAACGGCGAAGGAAAACATCGAGAGGAAACCGGCATGTCCTAGAACCAAAAATTCGAAAGACATTCGACATCTACCAACCCGCACTGGGTCCGCGTGGTGGATTACGGCCCACTCCCTCTCACCGAGAGGAGGCCTGTGTCCCAGCAGTGGGAACATTATAGGCTGATGATGATGGCAGGATGGAAGTTAGACGAGGATCAAGTTAAATGGCGTACGATGGGGAGAGGCTGAAGTTTTTTTTTTTTTTGAGGGTGGGAAAACATCAAATAACTTCTCCCGCTCTGGGCAGAGCAGGAGGGCGTGTCAGACTCTTACTGACTAAAACCCACCCGTGTTCCTTCAGTTGCCTGTGCCAGGGGCCACGGTATCCCTCTCGGAATTTCCCGCAATCCTGGCAGGCATCGGCCCTAGCGGACCCCGTGATTGGTGCTGACATCTCTTTGAGGCGCGCGTGGACCACAACGCGCCGTCGACCCGGGCCTGGTCCTTATCGAACGGTGAGCTGCCCATTGCTCGCCGTTCGCAAGCCCACGCCTACGGTGGCCGGGAATCGGCCTGCGATTCCCGACGCCCGGGGCGTCTCCTGCGGCGGCTAGGGGCGTGAGGACGCGAATTTTGCCTCTCCCTCACGCGTTCCGCCTCCTCCTTCGCGAACATTACTGCTTCGCAGAAGGAGGTGACGGCTTCCCAAGCCCTCTCGCTCCGTACCATGGCCTGGACCAGGGCCGAACGCGAGAGATCGCCACCGCCAATCGCCTCCACGAGGACACGGCGGTGCTCTGCCCAAGCCGGGCAGACCTCCACCGTAGAGAGGCTGAAGCTTGAGGTCTCAATTTCGACTTATGATTGGGCTGTGTCTAGCAGCCTAGCCTTATTTCAAGTATGTAGGGGTCAGCTTTCAGTCTAACCTGACGCAGCTGAGTACCATTATTTTACATGAAGCGACTGCCTATCTGACCTCCTCAACCCATTTACTGGATATAACGATACCCTTTGGTAAGTCTGCTTGTCAGACTTTCGAACTTCTAACTACAATAACGACCGCCGAAGATCTACGAACGAAAGCCTGGACCAACGACTCAACGTGCTCTCCGAGGCACTGAAGTGTCTCGATAAGTAGTGGATGGTCACCCATCCACGAACCGACCGCGACAAGTGTAGCTTAATCTCTGATCGATTCGTGTGGCTGTTAGTCTACAACAGGTGGACTTAATTGGCTAATCCATCATTCGACACCACACTATAGAGTATACTCAACGTGTTGTTTTGCATCCTCGTCAAATTTCAGGAAGCTGTTATGAAAGACTTAAATAATCAAATAAAATCACGATCCTGCTCAATAATTAATACATACTTGTTTTTTTAGGTATTTAAGTTTGACAGTATTTCAGAATACTCCACTTTCAAAGAACAAATCGCCGCGTTGCGTATGCGGTAGGCAGTGTCGTACGACTATGTCGCTGTGTGCATGCGTTACAGTTACAGCGCAGTTACAGGGCGGTATCACACGGGCCCTACACATGCCGATTTCCGAAAAATACAAAAAATGAAAATAAATACCTACTTATTTTATTATTGATTCCTGTCGAGAATCATTAGCATAGTTACCTCCTCGAATTTGACGAGGATGCAAAACAACACCTTGTATTAAGTAGGTATTTGAACTTCAAAAAAACAAATAATTAAACCAATGGATCACAGTTACCCGTTGAAAGCACATCGTAAACTTTTATGACCAAACTTTCAATCAAATAGAACTAAAAGTGTCACATAAAACGTTAGGTTTTATAAGCTTTTGATGCAATTTCGGTGGGTTTTTTTTCCACCAATATTAGAGATAGGGAGGGATGTGTCGATAGTGTCACAATGACAACGTATCGATATCGATAAATGGAAGGACACTGCTGTAAACTGCTGGTTAAATAAGTAGGCAATTGATATAAATAAACTAAATTTGAGAAACGAAGATGGTTTTGATTTTGGTTAACAATGTTGTTTGAATGTGCAAAAACAAGATAGTTCCGGTCTTCTGCATTGCTCGGTGCATTCATTTGAACTTTTAATTAGACTCTAAAAAGCCTTATTAGAAACTTTCATTACTAATATCCCTCTTGTTTCTCGGGGTCTTCCTAGAGGGTAGACCCCAAGAACAACACGGATGAATTCCGTAGTTTCACCTACAGACATGACATTAGTTTGGAGTCCGAACTAAGAATGAATGACAACATGATTTGACAGCTGATATGCCGAATAATTTAATTTTAGACTTGTTTTGACAGGCATACTACTTTCGGATAGGCCCGTAACTTCGTTGACGGACTTAGAGAGTAGACCTCTTGGTCCTGGTCATCGAAGGTAAAGCTACGCTTGCCGCGGTCTATTCGTGGATGGGTGACCATCCATTCCATATTCGTAGATCTTTGACTGTCTTTACGGGTACTCAGGAACCCAAAAGTCTAACAACCAGTCTTACTAAAGTGTATCGTGTTACCCAGTAACCGGGTTGTGGAGGTCAGATAGGCAGTCGCTCCATATGAAATACTGGTATTCAGGTGCATCCGGTCAGACTGGAAGCCGAACCCAAAATAGTTGGGAAAAGACTAGGTAGATTTTTTTAAGTCTTCTTATGACCACTATCAATGTAACTTAGTTAAAGAAAGAAAGAAAATAAATTAATGACTAATTAATTAATCGGGTAAGCCGAAATGTCATTTAGAACTAGAAGTAGCATTAAAAAATGCCACATCAAATTCGCGTGTGATTCTCACATCAAAAACTTATTTAATCAGTTCAGTCTGGATTTAAACCAGTTTTTTTTTTAAAACTTTTACATTTGAAACTGATTGAGTTTGATCCAGATTTCCAATTATACAAAACAATCATTAAAGAGATGAGTTTGTGATCCAACATTGCATAGTTCTTTTGTCACAAAATCGATAGTATTTTGTTTTAATGGCCAAAGCTTTAGTTTTATAGGAAAGCGGTGAACCGTCACAGAATAACGGCTGTTATGAAATACAAGGCGTTTTGCATGCCTCATATCGCGAAGCGGTTGAGGTAGTGCTTTACTCTCGACTCGTCAAGGTCAAGCAATTTTGTGATCATCAAATGCCTCTATCACAACTACATATATTGTACTTATACAATAATGTATGTTATTATCATGCATGTTGACTTGAAAGAGCATGGCAGTTGATAGTATGTCATGCTCACATAAGGGGCTGACAACAGCTGTAGGCCAATTCTCGTACTTAAAAAACGTTCAAATTCAAGTCGCAATCTCATCTCAGCGACAATCAATGTCAAAAACCTGTCAAAAATGTATGTAAATTGATTGTAACTTTGACAGATTGAGACTGAGATTAGAATGCGAACGGTCTTAAAAATACGGGAATTGCCCCTGCGCGGTCACTGTGGGACTGCATACAAAAGAAAGAGAAGCGCGATGACACAAAACTGGTAATGTATTGCAAAATATGAAACAATTCTTTCTCTATTTACAAGAAATCTATTGATTGGACAAAAAAATTAAAACACTATCACTTTATTTTGTTGCTTGAAGAACAATCTGAAAAAAGAAACAGAATGATTGTATGTATATTAGTATGGTTTTTAATCGTTAAAAGATTTCTTTAGAGGTACTTTGTCACTTTTTTCTATCGTACCAAATTATTAGTTATATTATGTTTTCAACACACTATCTAACTAGCATATTATATCCTGAAGAATATCATATTTTTCTGATTTTGTTTACTGCAGTGGATCATATACCTTTAGGCATTATAAAACTTGCCTTTAAGTCATGTAGTCCCCCAATGATGGCGGCGCGTGTGTTGGATCATTCGGTTCCCTACAAAATGGTTGAGCTGGATGGTGCATCCACGCGTCATGTTCGTGAACGGGCGCCAGTAGAAACTGGTCATCTCTTACCTGCCACGGTTTATTTTTAAACTTATATTTTGAATTGTTTTGGACTGTTTTTTTACATTGTTCTACATACAGAAGCAACACACCCAGCGTAGATATTGATATGTCTTACTCTTTACATAAAGTCAGGGCTGTATTGCTTAGGGCATTATCTTATTAAGTGAAAAATTTATAATTATTGTAGTTTCTATTGTCTTAATTTTCACATAAATCTATCAAAATTAGTCAAATAGGTTTTGTTTTGTAACTTTTTGTATTTTTGTTAGTTTTTTGTAGCTCTTTTGTAACTGCATTTCCTAATACTATGTTTATAATGCATGCCGTGGCAGCCTTTAATTAAGGCTACACTATAAAATGTCAAAATTATAATATGGGTATTTTAACATGTATCTTTGGTGTATGCTTTGTTAGTTGTCCTTAAATAAATAAATAAACAAGAATAATGTAGGTTCCCAGGACTTTTGTTTTTGTATCGAGACAGTTATTATAATTCACGTTTCTGTCTTCACACAGCGCAAAACATATTTTAGGAACATTTAACATGCAGTTTTGATTTTCCAACAGTAAAACGGATATACGTGTGTAGTATTAATTCGATACGGTATAAAAATAAAAAGCACCATAAACGGGTTTTTTTTTCCCAACAAACTAAATAACTTACAAATCAGAGTAAAACGGAACCACCTTTGTAATGAGAGTGCAAGTGTGTGAGTATTTATTGTTTCCTAGTTTGCATTGCCATCTTTTTTGTGAAAATATTTGGTTGTACTGCATCAGACATAATTAGCTGTTAGGAAAGCTACATCGTGTTCAAACGGGGCAAAAACTTAAAAAAAATTATTTGCGACTAAACCTATTTAATTGATTTTTGGTACAGAGCTTAAAAATGGTACCTAGTATAGGCAGTTTAAAGGATAGCCCTCTCTCGTATCAACTCTGTACGAGTATAACAAAAGATTGCCTATGGCTATTAAAACCTATACTCAAATATATCCTTTTTTTCTGCAACGCGTATATCCTACATTGTCCGACTAAAGGCTGTTGATAATGAATCGATTCTCCGGCTGTCTGTCAACGAATACCGCACAGATTGTAACTGTGGGGTCATTACTTCTAACTCTTTGTAGTTCGGTGTCAGATGCCGGCGCGGATTCACAGCAAAGATGCGTTGTGGCCGGATAAGGAATCTTGATAGTTTGAAACTTCTACTAAAATTATTGCTGGACGTTGGAAGAATGAAGAATAAAATAAAAGGAAATCAAGTAGGATTAGGGATGATGACGAATATTAGAAATGTTCGAATAAATTTAATAATGTATTTTTAAAGAAGACATATTAAAGTGAGATAATCGAAAATATCTGTAATAAAATCGATAGAAATATGGAGGAAATACACGCTTTAAAAGTTTTTAGAAGAGATTATTCCTGTCCTTGTCGCGCAGTACGCACAATATATGGCACTAGTGTGAAGTTACTTAGTCGTGACGTCACTCTGCTGATGGTGCCGTCTTTGTCTAGTAGTTATTTTAAAATGTTTATAACTAGGCAACTTTTTAAGCTTTTACACTTTTATAATATTGTTTCCAGCATTTGCACACGAATATTATTATGTTTTGTAAAAAAAATTGTTGTTATGCCTCTGTTCGCAGGTTTTTTAGGACGCCCATGTCGTTTTATGGTTAAGTACGGTATCAATTTTACAGTGAAAATGTTGGTGATACTTATAGACTTCTTAAAACCATTCAATCTGAAGGCCATAAGTACTATTTTGACTTGTAATCTTTTTAATTTCACGTCTATTATCTAGTGATTAGTTCCGAGTTTTTATTGGATAAAATAGATACCTAACTTAGTTGATTGAAATAGTCAACAGCGTTGACCACGCAAAACGGAACGAAAACCCCTATTGATGAAAAAAAAAACTCAACAGATTTTATCAATATTCAACAACACTACTAGATACATCTAATCATTCAAAGCCACACAGTAAGTTTAAAATATTTAAAACACACCGATCACACACCATTTTCATTAATACGATTAACCGCAAGCCACAGAAGTCAATTAAAGAACGACAAACAAATTCAAAAAAGTAGATTGTACCTACCTAAGGCGCCTGTCCCACTGCCGACGAGGAAGCGACAAGCTATCAACGATTTTCTTGCTAAAGAAACGTACAAAATATTGTAGGTCCCGTGTAACAAAAAGAGATAGGTACATATTTTATTCAGGGGATTACATGACCTAAACGCAAGTTTTATAATACCTAAAAGTATATGATCCACTGCAGTAAACAAAATCAGAAAATTACATGATATTCTTCAGGATCTATGCTAGTTAGATAGTGTGTTGAAAACATAATACAACTAATTTGGTACGATAGGAAAAAGTCACGAAGATACCTCTAAAACTTTATTTTAACGATTATAAACCATACTAATATACGTGCAATCATCTATTTTTTTTCAGATTGTTCTTCAAGCAACATATTAACGTGATAGTGTTTTCATTTTTTAGTCCAATCAGTTGATTTTTTGTACATAGAGAATTGTTTCATATTTTCCTATAAATTACCAGCTTTGTGTCATCGCGCTTCTCTTTCTTTTCTATTATCCAGTCCGACAGTGACCGCGCTTTAGCTGTTGTCACTTGTCAGCCTCTTAATAGTTGAACACTAACTGTTCACACCGCCCGCCAGCGCCAACTAGTACTCAGTTGTCGCAGCGACAAGAGCTATCAAATAGAGTACTCGCTCAGCAAGGCTCGAATGGCGAGCAGAACACTCGCTGAGAGACTTACGCTGGGTATACCCATACGATCGATTAATCGCTCGACGCCGTCAAGCACTCACTTTCTATTGCTCGCCAACTCATTTTTAGTTGCTAGCTTTACTATTTAGTAATCTGTGGCTTTAGTTTAGTTTTAGCGTTTCTCGCTAATTGACCGCGACGCCGCCCGCAGCCGACGCGCGGCGGTGGGACAGCGACCTACATTGTTTCTTATCCAGTCATTGTATAATCCGTGATGGTCAGATCGCAAATAGCATCATCATTGAATGCTGCGTCATTTGACTTGGGTATGGCGTGAGCTATAGAATCGAATAGAATAGGATGGTTATTTGCTGGAACAGTCACTTTACAAATACTGTTTAATCTTACCAGGCGCAAACAGAGACATACCCACGAAGTAAATAAACCTTTTTCTTTAGGGATGGAAATCATCAAATAACTTCTCCCGCTCCGGGCAGAGTTGGAAGGCGTGTCAGACTCTTACTGACTAAAACCCACTCGTGTTCCTTCAGTTGCCTGTGCCAGGGGCCACGGTATCCCTCTCGGACTTTCCCGCAACCCTGGCAGAAGTAAATATACCTGAGGTGATATCCATAAGGCAAGACAGGTAAATAATAATTACACTCTCCGGCTACTACATCGAGCCTCCATGCATTTCCGTTTTCGGTATAAAGGCCACAAATTTTTTTTTGATGCTGTAACATCAAAAAAAATGAATGAAGAAAAATTTGAATGAAAACACAATTTTTTTTGATGTTGTAACATCAAAAAAAATTGTGTAAGTCAAAGAAAAAGTTTTGATGCAGATTTGAAGCCCGGCCGCGGCACACTGGCCATAATTTTCGTATCCTCATTGTTCCAAATTTGAATTCACAACCATTTCAAAACTTATAGAACTAATTACAAAAAGAGCGGGGTGGGTTGATTTAAGAGTTTGGGAGTGTAAGTTTTTAGGGTTAGGTTAGGGGTAGACAAGAATTTTTAGGGTGGTTGGTCTATTGGTCGCAATTGCTGAGCATGGGGTCCCGAGTACCATTCTTAGTCGGAAAATGCGTCGCTCATTTATTTATCAACCAACAGATTGCGCCACACATACCTACAAGTTATCGATCAATAATAAATCTTAAAATTAGCAGTCAGCACTTCGGTACTCGCGAAAACATCTGAGGATTCGTCATAATCGCAAAATGTTGTTAATTTATGTGAGGGCTATTACAATGGCAGTGGGTAATTGAGTAACACAATAAAAGTAGAAATGGCTGTCATTTTGACAGTTCAACAACATTCATTGCGTCATTTACGTAGTTGAGCAGACAAATTTTTCGAACATATGAAGCAATGGGTTATCAATATCCTTCAAAATTATTCAGATTGTCATTTATAGTGTGTTAGGTACGCAATTAGGGTGCTGGTTTGGGATATTGAGAATATAGGTAATTGGTAGGGGCGAAGTGTGAGTCTAATGGGTGGTGAGATCTTAAAGGAGATGGACTGAAGTAAAGAGTTTAAGTTTAAGAGTAGATTTTTATCATTAGCAACCCAAAGCCTAGATCTATGCCGGTTGCCCTATAACTGACTAAATATATGTGTTCCTCTAATACCAAGACATTTCTACCTATCCTAGTTTATAGTTATAGTTTTATGCTTTTATATGTAATGTATTTTATGGGCCTCAATTGCCTGAAATAAAGGATTATTATTATTATAATAAAAAAAAATCTGTCAATAAAAATGTCACGTAGGTATCGGTCAATAAACCGTGTCTTCTCTAATCATTCCTAAGAAGTTACTATCTAAAACATCTCAGCTGGCCGCTCATATTTAACAATAGCAATTACTGCAGCCTGCTCGATAGTATCGATTCTAAATCGATATTATATCGAGAAGTATCGATTGTATCGATACTATCGACACGATGACAGGTATCCCGCTATTGTTTCATTTCGACTATTAGTTAATCTTTATTTGTTAATACTGTTCTTTGTAAACTTGAAACAGACATCCATTATCTAAAACAGTATTTAAAAAATTACTCATTTGTGGTTTGTTAATGATTCTGAGATTGATACTCCTTTTATTTCTAGCTACAACCGGTAAGACTGGAAGCCAACCTCAACAATCTGTCTAGCCTTTTCCAAAATATGTTGGGGTTGGCTTCCAGTCTAACCGGATGCAGCTGAATACCAGTATTTAACATGGAGCGACTGCCTCTATACCACCAACCCGAACTGGGCCACTCACAGAAGTGCGGCCTGTGTCCCAGCAGTAGGAACATTATAGGCTGATTATGGTATGACTGGGCATCTGACTTCCACAACCCAGGTACTGGATAGCACGATGGGAAGCCGACCCCAACATAGGAAAATTCTCGACGGCCGGACCCATTTGAGTTTGAAAATATTATGATAAAAATGGAATGGATGCCACCATCTTCAAACTTTTATTTAATTTAAAATGGGCTTGTTTTTAGCTTTTCAGTTTTTTTTTTTAACTTAAGTTTTTTTACGGCAGTCGGGCTTTTTTGTTTTTTTTTTTAAATTATATTGTTTTTATTTCCAGCTTTTTAGTTTACAAATGTTAAAGATTTCATAGACGATTTAGTTCTTTCAAGGAGTTTTGGTCGTGAGGGTTATTTAAAAGCTTTTTTGGATCAAGTGCACAATAGTCAAGCCGTCAGGCGTCCTAGCTCTGCTCAAAGCAACATACGCTTGACCTTTTATTTTAGCATTTTTCTTTCCAATTTACATGTAAACATACAAGTTGCATACATTTTTGCAAAGCTATTTATGAAACCCCTTTATTTTGATACCCCGCTCGATAGGTTTGGAGAAAAAAACATTTTTATGAAGGCACAATATGGCGTCGAAATTTTGCCATTTTAATGTTTTTTTTTTTCAATTTTCATATACCCAGTGTCACTCTCACAATTAAGACGACTCTAAACAACTCCAGACTCTTTTCAAGCTGAAATCGACCAAGCCGCTAAGGTTACAGAGCGTGCCAAAGAAATATATATACATACATACACTCGAAAAATATAACCCTCCTTCTGGCACAGGCGGGTAAAAACCCAAAAACACTTTGCTCGACCTGGGAATCGAACCCAGGACCTCATGCTCAGCAACAGCAACCACTAAACCAACGAAGCAGTCGGCTTAAATTATTCTTGTATCATAGGATCGTACCAATACTACAGAAGTGCAAAAGTAATTATTATGAGGCAGGAAGCTTCCATTCAGTCATAAAGCTGTTCAATGTAAATCAAACAGTGAACTGTGAAGCGATTTTGTACCACGTGCTAACTGTCACCTTGACCTTTTTTTTATGGTGGGATATCATCAAATAACTTCTCCCGCTCTGGGCGGAGCGGGAGGGCGTGTCAGACCCTTTCTGACTAAAACCCACCCATGTTCCTTCAGTTGCCTGTGCCAGGGGCCACGGTACAGCTCGCCGTTCGATAAGGACCAGGCCCGGGTCGACGGCGCGTTGTGTTCCACGCGCGCCTCAAAGAGATGTCAGCACCAATGACGGGGTTTGCTAGGACCGATGCCTGCTAGGGTTGCGGAAAAGTCCAAGAGGGCCGTGAGCTGGAGAGTCCGTGGCCCCTGGCACAGGTAACTGAAGGAACACGGGTGGGTTTTAGTCAGTAAGAGTCTGACACGCCCTCCTGCTCTGCCCAGAGCGGGAGAAGTTATTTGATGATTTCCCACCCACAATAAAAATAAAAAAAAGGGGCCACGGTAACCCTTTCGGGCCCTGCCCAGAACATCACTTTCCCTGATAGTGGTAATGGTAAACGGCTGTATAAGCATTTTTTGGGAGCCAAATGAATAGTTACTTATTACTTGAAGGGGGGCTCGTGGCTAAATGATATTAGCAATACTAGTCAATTGAAGGCGAAGTTTCGCTTGCGGCGGTCGGTTCATGGATGCCCATCCATTACAAATCGTGACCCTGTTGCCTCGGAATTCTCGCTAAGCTATTAATCCCAGCTGTCATTCGTAGATCTATGACAGTCGTTACGGATAGTAAGAAGCCCGAAAGTCTGACAACCAGTCTTACCAAGGGGTATAGAAATAGAAATCATTTATTTGCCAATAATGTAGGTAACAGATATGGTGTTAATTTATGGAGAGTCCCGATAACCCGGCACAGTTACTGGGTAACACGATGACGATGGTAGATGGAGCGACTGCCTATCTGACCTCCTCATCCCAGCGGTGGAGCAAGCCAGATTGGCAGTCGCTCCATGTAAATTACTGGTATTCAGCTGAACCGGTTAGACTGGAAGCCGACCCCAACATTGCTGGGAAAAGACTAAGCAGATAATGCCTTAGAGACAGAGAAATGTTCATTTTATAATGTTAAAACAGGAAAATATACCAATTATTTTACAAGAGAAAAATTTAATAATACAGTCACTGAATTCCGACTAAAGATTTCTGCAAATAAAGAATCTCGTGATGTTTTTTTTTTTGTAGATCAAATAGTTATTAAAGCATAAAAGTTTTAGATTAATAATGAATGTAGCAAGCAATCCCGCTGTGCAAATACTGTGGGCGATGTCGGGTGAATACACCAGTAGTCGTCGGTCGTAGAAGAGATTTATTTTTGTGTACGACGACGTCCTTTTAATAATATCCATTTCAGACGGAGCGCTTATTAAAAAAAATACATTAGATAGGTTTTTTGTGGTATAATCCCGAAACCGTAAATAATATTAAACAATGAAAGCGTGTTGTTTTCATTCATGATCCATACCAATAAACCGTTCTACTACCTACATATTAATCATCAAAAAGAAACAAAACTAAGTTTAAATTTAAACTAATTTGGTTTAAAAGCGAAACATGTAGTCAACTGTTTAATATACTAAATAAACTGACGAGTGTTAGTTTAGGCAGTGAATTAAAGGCGCACGTTTGATTCTAAAACCGCGGCCTTCCAAACACGAGCCTAAACCAATGGACTGACACTTTATTGGGCTCCTAATTCTAATGTTTTGATTTTCACGTCTGTTTCTTTGTATAGTAAACAAAATTGCCTCGCAAAATTAAATTAATAATAATAATATAAGGCAAAGGACTGTTCTCATACACAGAAGGCACGAGCATTGATCACCACGCTTGCTCAAGACGGGTTGGCGATTTCAGACTTATTGTCTAGGTTTACTCATGATGACAAATTCACTCTAGATTTTAAGTTTAATTGTTACAGTACCCACAAAATGTATAAGTGGACAAGTCGTTGGAGTGCCATAATTTAATAAATAAATAAAAATGTTTTCCTTCACCGATGTCAGTAATGTTCAAGATAAACTCAGATAGTACATAAAAGAATTGAAAAGTCACATTGGTGCTTGCCCTGATTTGAACTCACAACCTCGTGCATGAGAGGCAAGGCCTGAACCACTGGGCCATCACGGCATTCAATACATCATCAATTTATAGCCTCTTTCAATTTAAAACTCAATTAATCATCATATAAAGCACTTTTGTTTGATTACCTAAACTAGCTTCAACTTTCTGACTCACTGAACAACCTCTGGCCAATTTAAAAGCGATTGAAAATCATTAAAAATAAAAATAAACGAAAAACAACCATTGTATTTGAGGAGGAAAAGCAATTATTCAAGCTTTAAAAACTTAAATACACATCAAAGAGAATCAATTCAAACAAATTAAAAATGTTTTATTTAAATTACAAACCCACAAAATTAAATGGGAGGCCGACAACAGGGCGTTTGACCCGACATCCGTCTTTTTTGCGAAATGATTAGTGATTCATACTGAGTCATAGCTCTCAGGTATGCTTCTATTGATATGTATGTCTCAGCAGAGTATTAATAAGACCACCTGTAGGAAACAAAACAACTGTATCTACTTAAGTTTCCCAGAAATAACGACAACTGCTAAAATTCTCAGTTTCAATAACAATTAGGCGATCCTTAATGTTAATCAAATTACACAAATTACTGCACTTTCTCGGATTATTTAAACCAATGCTGGTACAGACAACCTAGTCAGTCTAGGGCTAGGGCAATGACTAAAGACCAATAGGGTAACAATTTGACATTGACACTTTGACAGCGTCTTTATGTCGACTTGTCTATTGAACACTATTTTTTTTTTATTTTTTGCTGTTTTATCGGTGTATACTCTGTAAACTTTTCAAAAGTCTACTTATTACGGTTCCAAATAATAATAGCTAGGGTCCCTTTGTCACGCTTTGGGTACGAAACCCTAAAAATATCGACTAGTAGAATAATAATAATTTAACACGAAAGTCAATAAAGACAACTACATTGTCACTCAGTTCGTTAGAGCTGTCACAAAACTCCAACCTCTGTCGAGCTGTCACAAAACTCTATAGAGGGGACGAGAAGAATCGAGGTACGAGGTGGTATCAGAAGGTTGCGTGTTCAGATCACGTCGGGGTCACCAATAAGGAGGTACGGGTAACAGGGTGTATAGTTCACTCATACGTCCATAGAAAAGGGAAGATCCTCCGACCAGACGGGTGTCGTGTCTGGTGGGCAACTGCCCAACGATTGATGTCGGGAAGTTGTTTATATGCTAGTCGCGCGGTAAACTCTGCTTGCGCGATGCAAGATTTGCATGACGTCAGTATGACGCGCAGCTCGCAAGTGGCGATGTAGATACCGCTACTACTTCAACCGGCTGTCGAGCCTTGTAACATTCATACTCTCACGCTATCAATATTAATGTTACACTACAAGTAACAATCAGTTATGCTAATGCTGAACATTGGCATTTCCTAGTATTTATGTTCCGATCCGTAATCTGTCTGGGTGACCCAGGAATGTCATGTTAATTTGACATTTGTCTTGTCTGCAGGTCGTAAGAATTTTATATAGAACGCCATGTTCTTATTAATGGGGTAATTAATTAAAAACCGTATTTTGATTTATACAGTATTAGGCCCGGTCGTAATGGCTCTGACTTACTAGCAGTATGTAGATTGAGGGTTCGGACCCAGCCTGTCTATTCTGTAAATGCCTCTCCGTAAACACATAAGAGAAGTGAGCTTGAAATGAGCTATCATTCCACCTGATGCTAGGGATTGACACTCTTGACAGCTACCTACACCTAAGTTTTCACTGTCAGATTTTTATTGAATAGACCGGCAGCCACTTTACTTTCGGCAACGTGTTTCATCACCACTGCTCTTAAAATGGTGAAGGAAAATATCAGAGGAAACCGGCATGTCCTAGAACCAAAAATTCGAAAGACATTCGACATCTACCAACCCGCACTGGGTCCGCGTGGTGGATTACGGCCCACTCCCTCTCACCGAGAGGAGGCCTGTGTCCCAGCCGAATAGAATAGGTAATTATTATTGGGGAAATACCTCGATGGTCTAGTGGTCATAAGCACTACTGCTCAGCATGAGGTCGGGCAAAGTGATATTGGGCTTTTTCCAACCGTAATTTCTATAATCAGAAATGAAATTGTCCGGAAAGAAACCGGAGTTACCGACATAGCTTGCAGAGTAAGCAAGCTGAAGTGGCAGTGGGCTGGCCATGTTTGTCGAAGGACCGATAGCCGGTGGAGCAGACGAGTGCTGGAGTGGAGACCGCGTATCGGCAAGCGTAGTGTGGGACGCCCCCCAGCTAGATGGGCCGACAACCTCAAGAAAGTGGCTGGGACAGACTGGATGCGGAAGGCGGAGGACAGGGTGTTGTGGCTCAGCCTGGGAGAGGCGATAGGGTGAGTTGATTGAATTCCTCAGTAGGTAGCAGCCGGAATTTGGATTTGTGCCTGGTTGATGGCAATAAGTTTGCCCCCTATTATTGACTGACCGGTTGGTGCAGTTGGTAGCGACCCTGCCTTCTGAGCCGCTGGTCGGGTTCGATCCCCGGTCAAGTCATACATTTGTGTGCATGAACATGTCTGTTTGACCTGTGTCTGGGTGTTTATATGTATATAAGTATGTATATCAGTCATCAGGTTACCGTAGTACAGGTTCTACCTAGTTCGGGACCTGAAGACCTTGTGTGGATGTTGTCCCATATTATTATATTATTATTATTACATGGGATTTAAACATAGCTGGGGAAATGTGAGTGTACTATAGATACACGTCCTCTGCCTAACCCTTAAGAGATTACAGGCGTGAGGTTATGTTATGTTATTGGAGGGTATTCAATCAATCCTTTAAAAAAATTGTCAATTTTTTTTTTTTTTTTTTTAATGCTACATGTCTAAGTCAGTCCGATTAATCTTATTTACTAGTTACACATCAGTAGTTTAGCTTAAGATGATAGTAGTTTAAACAAAAGACAAGCTCCTTCACTGTTAGGGTTTGAGAGTAAAGAATTCATGATTCCGACCAGCAATTTGTACAGACCTAATTTCTCTGATAATTCTTCTCTCTCTGCATGAAATTGAACACACTCCATCAACAAGTGGTATATATTACTCCACGCGTATCACATTAATTGAGGAAAGAAACCTTTCCCATCAAAAAGGCAAACTTGTTTGATGGAATATATATTTTTTTTTTCTAATTCTGTCGCCTTTCACTTAATAACCTTTTACCTTTCTAAGGCCCACTTGCGCCAAGCTAGGTTATCACGGCTAACTCGGAGGTAAATGCTACTTTGGAGTTAAATTCTAATGATGTCTTGCACCATCGAGAGTTAGGGGATAACCATCGGTTTAATTGTTAAATTTTTAACCGACTGATGTGGGAGGGTTAAGTCAACTAACTCTGGGTTAGTAATGTCAAAATTTGCTTTGTTTGTGTCTTGTGTTTGTTGCATTTAGTGATATCGGTTTTATTTTGTCCTGAAAATGATAAATCAATGGTTGTTGTCTGATGATGATGAAGAGATCATCGAATACATTAGTTCAGACTTTTAAAACAGAAGAATTGCGGAACGGACTGATCATTTTTACTCACAAAGAGACAAAGATTTTCATAAAAGATTTCGTCTACAAAAAGAAACTGTTCTCTATTTATTGGATAAAATTGAAAATAGATTGCAATATACAAATGCGAATAAAAAGTAAGTACCTACATGTGACCGACATTACGTTTTTAGTAATTAGTGTGAAATAGACTGGATATATTGGATTTAAGTGCAATGATAATGACCTACTATGTGTTGCTACGCTGCTAGTGTATCATATTTAGGTACAATACAACTAATAATAGGTACCTATATAAAGTATTGTTTAATTTTATTTTTCCAGTGAGGCTGTATCACCTATGAACCAACTACTATGTACATTACGGTTTTACGCCACTGGAAGTCAATTACTGACTTGCGGAGATGTCATTGGGGTACATGAGTCAACAGCATGCAGGATCATACATAAGGTCACTATATAATGCTATAGCTCGGTTATATCCACAATTTATATTTATGCCAACTACCGGTGAAGAGCAAAGGCAGGCGGCATTGGAATTTTACCAGATTTCACGATTTCCACGTATCATTGGGGCAATAGATTGTACTCATGTGCGAATGAAGTCGAATGAACCGCGTAACCGAGGTTTTTTTTCCAATTTGAAGATCTTCCGCGTCCGCCTAATTTATTTTCACAAAATAATAAGTATAAACAACAATGCAAATGCAACACGCTAAAGTCACGACAGTCAATATAACGCGACAAAGAACCATGTGTCATTTCTAATCTGACATAAAGGAATAGACTTATTCAAAGTACTGTGGAGCGAGAGAGAGCAGTATATTAATTCATTTAGCATTCGATCTACCATATTTTGCCGGATGTAAAAAGAATGAATGAACATAACAAATGAACATGACAAGACTCGGGTTAGTTGACTCTGGGTTAATTTTTACTGGTGCAATTTATACTGCGAGTTAAAAATTTAAAACATTAACACTGAGTTAGTAAACCTCGAGTTATTTATTTAACTCAAAGTTTTGGTACAAGCGGGCCTAAATTGAGTAATACGCTCACAATGGCAATTATCTATGGTTCAACAACATTCATTGCGTTATTTACGTTGTCTAACTGACGAACGTTTTCAAACCTCAAGCAATGAATTAGGAATTTCTTCAATATCCTTTGGATTGTGATTGAAAGTGTTTTCAAATGGGGTGCTGGTTTTTTTTTGCTGGTACGGTTGGTGCTTGGTTGCAGTTACCAGGCTAGGGTACATCACAAAAAGACGATCAGTAAGTTATTTACATCATGGTCAAGGTCACCATGTTGTATCCTTCTATGGCGTTCTCTCCCGGAGCTTCCATTCACATCTGCCTTGTAAATACCTTTTGTTATTAGCCTTTCATTAAGCCTCTCAACATCACCAAACCATCTAAGCATACTCATTAGCATTATTATATTAATTATAATATATATATATACATTATATATTTTTTATAATTTTTTTTTTTTTTTTGTTTTCCTTTTTCTTTTGTTACTTTTTGTTTTTATATAAGTTGGTTTTTATTTTATAATTTAGTTTGTGCACTTCCTGTACGAGTCGCAATAAACACTTTTTTTTCTTTCTTTATCAACGCAACGTTACCTTTGACACGTCATTCCTCACCCTATCATTCAAAATCACACCACACCTGCTTCTCAAGGAACGCATTTCCACGGCATTGCTTCTAGTTTCATGCCTGCCACATCTAAAATTCACTTCCATAAATAAACCGATTAATATTTTTACATGCCGTCATTATTTACATTTCTGCCAAAATATTTGGAACCCTAATACGTATTTGATGTCATGTTATCAGCTACATTTTTCAAACTTATATTTCTCCATGTATTTTCTACTATTAGATACATAATTTAAATAACATATTACCATCAATTTTTAAACTTAACAACATAATAGTGACTACTACAAATGTACAGAAATAAAAAATATGTTGACATTTTCGTTAATGTTGTCGCATTAGCCCCTAAAAGATTAATATTTCTAATATGTAAAGTGTCATTTATTAATGTCATTATGACATCTGGTGAATTCTCTTTAATGTCAAAGGTAGGCGCGGGTTTTTTAGAAAACTGGTCGGAATCAATCAATGTTTTTTTAAGATAATTTTGTTTAAGTATTGGTTTGGTGAGCGTTTGGCCATAATAATAAATACCGACTGGTATTTGACCCGAACATAACATCACGGGTATGTTCCATGAAGAGGTTGGTAGAGATGTATATCTGCTAAGGCCTTTCCCGACTATGTTGAGGTCAGCTTCCGGTCTAACGGGATGCAGCTGAATACCAGTATTTTACATAGAACGACTGTCTTTCGACCTCCACAACCCAGGTCACTTAGTTGCTGGATAACACGATACCCCTTGGTAAGGCTGGTTGTCAGACTTTTGGGCTTCTGAATACCCGTAACGACTGTCAAAGATTTACGAATGACAGCCGGGACCGACGGCTAAACGTGCTTTCCGAGACACGGAGGAGTCTCGATATGTACGGGGGTCACATTTATAAAGTTTTTAGAATAGGCCAGTAAGAAAAGCAGTCGATGAAAAGTGTATTTAAATTTCGAAAAAGGAACGCTTTGGGACTCCGTTTATATGTGTAATGAATTCATATTTCATTTATTTTTATCAAATTGGCGGCAATTTAAAGAATGTCCGTCTTGTGCCGAATATGATTTGACTATAGAAAATTTTCGTTCAATGATTCATTACGACTTTCGTTGCGGTCTTACTGAACAACAATGTTACGATTAACTTCGATTAGCATTTCATGACGATGCCCCATCCCGTGCCACTGTTTACAACTGGTTTAATGAGTTTAAACGTGGTCGAAGCAAACTGATGATTCGCGAGAAGGACGTCCTTCTACGGCGGCTAATGAAGATAACGTGAGTGCTGTGCGGCTAATGATAGAAGCTGATAGAAGGGTGACATATCAACAGATTCGGGCAGCTTTAGGCATTGGTATGAGTCAAGTACAAAAAGTCTTACATGAACATTTAGGCGTCAGAAAGCTTTGTACTAGATGGGTACCTCATAATTCACGGACGGACGGGAGATTTGTGCCGTTGAATGCTTGAAAAGTATGACGGAGGTGACTCGAATGCTGTATATGACATCGTCACAGGTGATGAAAGCTGGATATGTTGTTACGAACAAGAAAACAAAAGACAATCTGCGCAATGGATGTTTCCATTCGAAGATTTGCCGACAAAAGTAAAGAAGGGCAGAAGTCAAGGGAAAAGCTGATTGCCTCATTCTTTGGACGGACGGGTCATTTCGCAACAATTGTCCTAGAAGATTAAAAATACTGTTACTGCAGATTGGTATGTCAGTCATTGTTTACCAGTTGTCTTGGAAAATGTTAGACCGCAGCGCCCAAGAAGCAGCATGTCGATTCTGTAAAGGCGTGAAGTGAACACTTAGGTGAAGTGAGCGTGGAGTGAGCTGTCAGTGTCATCCCACTGATGCTAGGGATTGACCAAGCATTACATTTACATTCATAATCGAGATTTTATAAAAAAAAAAATATGTTAATTCTGTTGTTCTTTTTATTATTTCAAGGCTAGTATTTATGTGGCAAAAATTACTATTAACGGGGTTTTTTTTTTATAAAACAGCAACACAGAAATTCTGTCAGAAACTTAAATAAGTTATTTTTTTCCTAAACTAGTTTCTGACTGAATTTCTGTGTTACTGTTTTATTAAAAAAAACATTCTAAATAATAGTATTTAATCATTTAAATACTAGCCTTGAAATAATATAAAATGATCAACAGAATTAACATAAAAAAAATTAATTAAAAACTCGATTATGATTGTAAATAATGCTTGGTCAATCCCTAGCATCAGTGGGGACTGCACTGACAGCTCACTCCACGCTCACTTCACCTAAGTTTTCACGGTGAGATGGTTACAGAATCGCAATGCAGGATCCTCCTCCACCACGACAACGCTCCAGCTCACTCCGCCAGACGGACTATCGAATATTTATCTATCGAAAGTGTGGAGTTAGTAAGTCATCCTCCTTACAGTCCTGACCTTGTGACTATTATTTGTTTCCAAAAACAAAAGATAAACTTAGATGAATTCGTTTTATGAACCCTGAAGATGCCGTGGCTGCGTTTGAAATAGACGTGGAAGAAATCCTTAAAGAAGAGTGGGTCCACTGCTTCAGTCAATGAAAGAAAGAAAGAATAACGTTTATTTGGACACAGTTCGTGAAACACAGAATACAAATAACACAATAAAAAGTGAAAATAATGTTTTAACAACAATAGCGTGTGTCTCACGACTGCGCCAAAAAGGATAATTTCAGCATTAATGCCAGACAGATGCTGTCTGACGCTGGTTTTCTAATGAAACTTTAGGGACAAGTGACGGGGAGTACAAACAGTTTCGACATAGGTAAATACCTAATAAATAATACATATTTTTATACTTATAAACTATTATATTTAGGAGACCCTAAAATTAGAATTATTGAAAGTTCACAAAAAGAGGCGCAATCATTAAATTAGAGTGTTCAATAATATTTTTAGGAGCGCAAAATGAGAATTATTAGAGGTTCGATTAAATCCTAGGAAAGTGGAATTTCGACATGCTTAAAAGGGCAACAAAAGTCACATGCAGCAACAGTATATAATTATCGATCGTTACAGCGACAGATCGACAAAGTAAGGCGATATACCAATGCTATGTGTTGTGTGTTATATACAAGCGAGTGGTGACAAGTGAACATATGAGGTGGACGGGTGGTGGAGAAGGGAGGGTGTCCATTGTGTTGCGGGAAAAGTGAAAAAGTAAATAAATATAACAACGTTATAACCAATGATCGGAATAGGTAGAGCGAAAATACCTACACACAATACACACCTGGATTCCCAGAGGGGCTGGGCAGAGGTGTACATAAAGTACACCCCCATTTCGCCAGTTATGTTGAAGTCTCTTGTAATAGGGGGCGAGCCTATTGCCATCAACCGGGCACCAATCCAGACTCCAGGCTGGTACTGCGAAATGCCTGATGGAAAAACCTAACAACACTTTGCCCGACCCGGGAATAGAACCCAGGTCCTCATGCTCAGTAGTAGCACTTGCGACCAAAATGAGGCAGTCAAAGATAAAAAGAAATGAAAGATAATATTATTTCATTCATAATAAATTAGTATTCATGCATTATTGGAATTGCACACAACCAGCTAGAAAATAAACTTTTTAAATACAATATGATAATGCAAAAATTCATATCCACGATAGTCGGTTCTTCCTCAGCATAAGGGTACTAGATTCTGGTCGATCGACGTGGACGAGGTGTTCCGGCAGAAAACCAACATTAACGACATAGCTCTCAGAATAAGCAAGCTGCAGTGACAATGGGCTGGCCCTATTAGCCGTAGAACCGATGACCGTTGGGGTAGACGTGTTCTTGAGTGGAGACTGCGAATCGGCAAATGTAAGGTAGGACACCCTTAGGCTAGGTGGAGCGACGATCTCCGCAGGGTGGCTGGTAGCAGCTGGGTGAGAGTCGCCGAGGATCAAGCTGAATGGCTTGCAATTGGAGAGGCCTATGTCCAGCAGTAGACTGCTGAAGGCTGTTGATGATGACGTCGACCAATAATTTTAATCGCCTTAATGTGATTGTTCACACACATACGTCCAAATCCAACAAACACACTATGACGTCCTCAACGAGTGGCGCGGCATGACGCGGGGACCAGGAGGCAACAGCATCGCGGCAGTGCATCGTCCGACACGACCGCGTGAGGACATACCTTTTGATTTAAGCACTAACGATGCTATAATTGTAAACCACATAATAAACCTTTTTAAAATACCGTCCGTTTGCTTTACATCGACCTGGGCCTAGACAGTGATGGGCATTTGAAGCCGTCAACTCCTTCAGAGAAGCAGTAAAGCTCGCGAAGAAGGAGGCGGAACGCCTGAGGGAGAGGCAAAATTCGCGCCCTCACGCCCCTAGTCGCCGCAGGAGACGCCCTGGGCTTCGGGAATCCCAGGCCGATTCCCGGCTACCGTAGGCGCGGGCTTGCGGACGGCGAGCAATGGGTAGCTCACCGTCCGATAAGGACCAGGCCCGGGTCGACGGCGCGTTGTGTTCCACGTGCGCCTCAAAGAGATGTCAGCACCAATGACAGGGTCCGCTAGGACCGATGCCTGCCAGGGTTGCGGGATAGTCCGAAAGGGTTACCGTGGCCCCTGGCACAGGCAACTGAAGGAAAACTAAAACCCACCCGGTTTTAGTCTGACACGCCCTCCCACTCCGCCAAGAGCGGAAAAAATTATGTGATGACTTCCCACACAAAAAAATGGCCTACACAGTGATTCTTCGTACTAGGAAAAATATAGGTAAGCTGTAAGTCTGTAACAACTCTGTCTACTTTTTCGGGAGCACAGGCGTGACGCTATGTTATTTTAACATTTTGCCAGTTTTGTTCCAACACCTTGACATAAAAGTTACTCTTGAATCGAATTTAAAAGGAATCTCGTGTGCGTATGAATACTTAATCTGCACTGGTATCTTTATCCTTCGAAATTCTCATTATTCATTTATCTTCGGGGTGCATTAAAATAGCTTCCACGAGTGTCGATATTTAAGTAAAAAGACGTCCTTACTATAATGTCTTTTGTGCAGTCAGCCTCAATACAATATTATCAATCTTATATAAATTATATTATTAATCCCGTAACCGTTAAAAATAATATTACGGACACTTTTAACGTGCACGTCTTTCTACATCGTTCACACATATGTATAATTTCAATATGAATGATGTTATCAATATGTTGTAACAATATTATGATTTAAAAGGGTGTCCATGAAGTTTCTTGCCAGTTCTTCTCCATAGGAACCGACTACGCTTCGGAATGGGCACCTAGCTTTATCTTTCTGACTCCTTGACAATTCAAAATTGCTTGTAATTATTTTAATTGAAATAAATGCTTTGAGTTTGAGTTTTGAAGTTCGAGTAATAAGTAGCAAAACTTCATTAGAAAAATGTCGTGCCGTCAGTAATAATGGAAACGTACAAAAACCAGTTGTTACCAGTTAATCGGCCAGGGGATCTATTAGCTTGAAATATTCACAGCATTAGCATAACTTATGCCTCTGTCACTGCCTATTTGACATCTCTATCTTACTTAACGTAAAAAAATCGATGTCATCTATGGTTTAAAAAATAAGGTATGCAAAATGTCTTTGGTATTTTTTTTTTCGGGTACTGTAATCGGTTGTCTATGACAGGTTTTTCTCTTTGGTTGGTTTTTTTGTGCTATATTGATTCGTGTGTCTTCTTAGTGGAATTTACTGTCCTGATAATAATGTATCAGTCTTGTAATGTCCCGTTGCAGGGCAAAGGCCCCTTCTCATACACAGAAGGCACGAGCATTGATCACCACGCTTGCTCAAGACGGGTTGGCGATTTCAGACTTACATTTACTATAAGTCCAGGTTTCCTCACGATGTTTTTCCTTCATCGATGTCAGTAATGTCCAAGTTATAGTCAAAAGTACATATAAATTTAAAAAGTCATATTGGTACTTGTCCGAATTTGGACCCATGCCCGAGGCTGCTCGTGTATGAAGCGAGGCCGTCACCACTGGGCCACATGGCACTGGTTGTCTTAGTTTTCAAAGAATTGTCTCCGTTTACCGTGGTCTTCTGCAATAACAGAGGCGTTGCTGCGTTGCAACAAAGCTGAAAGTCTCATTATGCTCTTGTCCTTCAAACCGAGACACAGTAACATGGCCTATGGCGGTAGTACTTCCCCGGACGAGCTTGAAATTAAATTAAATGTTTATTTCTGTAAGTAGATCTTATAGGACACTTTTGATGAGATGGCGCCGGCATTTCCTAGCTGACTGATCCCTGAGAAGAAATGCCGAAACAAACTCAGAGGTCATGGTCTCTTTTGAAGTCCAAACGTTGTATTATTAGGATTATAAGTGAGTCTAACAATGCAGGGCCTTGTCTGGAAGGGCCTTTTGAAGAAAGAGTCATTGCAGCTTTGAGTTGACCTGTCCTAACAGACGGCATGCACGCATCAGTCATCGTATAGCTCAACCTCCTTCTTCAGAAAGAGCTCTTTACTGCAAGGTACCAACCAGACCGACACTAAGCATGGCAATTTACGACAAGATAAAAGTCTTCACCAGCCAGAGGGACTCGTGGCTCAATAATAACAGCGGCATGGGTCGATCGCAGGTTAAGCTACTGGTGCCGAGGTAGGTCTGAGGATGGATGACCATGCATTACATGTAGGTTCAATTTAATTTTTGTTGTTATGTTTTTTGTGGTGTACAATAAAGAATATATAAATAAATATATTTAGTGCCCTCCGTCACTTGTCATGTGTTTTTTCATACCGGCTGTCATTTCTAGCTCTTTGACAGTCGTTACGGGTAGTCTGAAGCCCGAAAGTCTGACAACCAGTCTTACTAAGGAGAACCGTATTACCCAGTAAGTAACTGGGTTGTGGAGGTCAGATAGGCAGTCGCTCCATGTAAAATACTGGTATTCAGCTGCAAAGCAAATGATCAAGCTGCAAGCTGTGTGGTGGTTAGACTGGAAGCCGACCCCAATATAAAAAGGCTAAGCAAATGATGAGACCGGCTGATGATAAAATTGTTTGTAGTCGCTTACTGAACAAAATCACCTATTCCAAACCTAGTTTAATCTGCATCGCTAAAAACATCACAGAATGTAATCAATTAGCTATGTAGTCGTACATCAAACGGTCGGCGCGCGCGTCTTGTTTCAGTCTGGTCAAAAACAAGTAAATTGACAGATCGCGCAATATTGTTGGACCACGCCCGCTTCCGATGGACTACACTAGTGCTGTTGTAGAGTGAAGAAGGGCTTAGAGTTGGCAGTTTTATAAATAAGTAAACCCGCTCGGTACTACAGATATACCCAACTGCGCAGGATAGCCTTTACTAAAAGGCATGAATATCATCAGGGTTGTGCTGGAAAATAGCAGTTTGTTCTGGACGTGGGACGACAGCAGCTCCCCTAGCACCATCTTTATTCATCAGAAGACAGCCGCCACGCAACCATCAATGCGACGCTCTGCTAGAATGACTGTCACCAGCCAGTATCACTCTTAACCGAGATTGTCAGTAATTTTAGTAGTTTTCCAACCAAATTAGAGGGCGCCACATGCTGCGCCGTTAGATAGATAGAACACTCTAAGTATATCTACATAAAATAACGTTCGTTTTCAATCTGCGTAATTATATGATCACGTCTCTGCGCATCGGTCGCTTCTAAAGTGGTTGTCCATACGCCAGCGCAGAGAGGAAAGGGCGCTGACTACCTTGTTTTCATTTCTTGATTCTCCCTGTTCCCCTGGTTATCTAGCCCCCACTTTCAGTACATTTGCGCCAACCACAATAGAAATCTACGTTCTTCACACAATCGTCTTCTTCAATGTCCCACTCACCGCACAGACTTCATTCACTCTTCCTTCTTTGTTCAATCTATCTCTCTGTGGAATGCACTCCCCTAGGAAATCAGGATGGCAACCAACCGATTATCCTTTAAAACTAAAGTTCGCGAGCACATTCGTAAGAAGCTGGCAGTATCATCACAGCGGTAATGTTTTCTCGTTGTGTGTCCTAAATAAGTTTATACGTGTCTATATATTTAAAATTATTTAATCCTAAATTATCATTATAAATTGCACCTACCGCTGTTTGTCTCTGCATCACCCAAAGATTGACTGGTAGAAAATGCCTATGGCATTAAGTCCGCCTCTGTACATTTGTGTGCTTAAAGTGTTAAATAAATAAATAACGTTTGTATTATACGAAGGATGTTGAATCGTGAATAGCAGTGGTGTCTTCCTGCCTAGCTTTATAGTTATACACCACCAACATTGCACCCGTTATGTTGAAGTAGGTACTAGGTACCTAATAGGGGGCTAGCCTATTGCCAGGCGTAAATCTAGACTCCGAGCTGCTGCTGTTAAATTGCAGATGGCAATACCTCATAACTCTTTGAATGACTTGGAAATTGACCCCAGGACCCCGTGTTTTGATACGACACTGTGCAAACAGAATTCATTGCAAACAGTATCACTGAAATATTGTACCTAAATTAAAGCACTATTCCTCCTACTCTAAGTGAATGTACGCTTCTATAATTTCTTACGTGGCGATGTTATAGTGGACGTCCACGTCAGGGAAGTAAAATATATGATATGATGAATTCCTTAATATGAATTATGATATAGTTATCTATTACCTTATTGACGACAGTCCATTGTTTTTTTTTTTTGTGAAACCATAAGTACCATTTTATTTTTTATTTTTTTTAAACACCACTCTATGAATATTTATAATTATTTTTTAACAAATATCTAATCGTTTTTATTATTATTTGTAGTATATATATTTTGATTTCACTACTTCACTATAAAACTGATTTAAATCCGTAAGACGTCCTCGTAACATAAGGTCCAGTTGAAAACCAGCGTCAGGCACTAGTTGTCTGGCATTTATGCTGAACTGGTCCTATTTGGCGCAGTCGTGAGGCACACAATACTATTATAAGTAATTTCTGTTTGTGTAATATTGTGTGCTTTATTTAACCTGGGTCAAATCAATTTATTTTCCGGTTTTCAATATGGAAACACGTGCACGTTATAGCGGACGGAAATTTTAAATCCTCTTCATATATTTCCATACATTATACTTCCCTGGATTATCGTGATACCGTGGACGTCCACGATAATATCGTCACGTTAGAAATCATAACAACGCCTAATACCTACATGCGTTTTTTTGTGTTAAATAAAATAAAAATTCTAACGTACAGTCAGCGTCACGATGTGAGTACCCCCCTTCAATGTTTTTAATACAACTGGGGTACCCAATCGATGCAGCCCACCGTACAAAGTCTCAAACAGGCGCGCGCGGCGCGGCGCGGCGGCGCGGCGCGGCGACTTGGTGCATCGGAAGGTATGTACAATACACGTAATAAGTAGGTACATTTGCACTTTACAGTGCAGTAAATTTTCCGGTCCACTTTGTATCAACTCCCAGCTCTATGGCTAAACGCTGATGCCTCGAAATGGGTGCTTCCGGTGGCGAGCAAAGATGGCCGCCGTCACTACCGGCGGACGTCAAACTTCGCCAAAAGCCAGCGTTTGATGTGCCATCGCGGCTTTTCTTTCATTATTTATTTTATCATCGATGGTTTATTATGAAATAAGGGTATTTTATTTATAGAAATTACGTACATGAATAATTTCATGATTCATGAATCATTTTTGAGAAATGAATGTGATTAATATTTATTTCAAACTAGCTCTTGCCCGCAGTTTCACCCACGTGGGTGTCAGAAAATATTACGTAGACAGAGAAATCTCTGTCTACGTTAATAGCATTAATATGCATGGTCCTCGAATGGCTGGCCAAGATTAAGTCTGGACTTTAAATAGCTGTACATTTGAGTTTCTTTCGGTCTTTCTTCTCAGAGTAGCTAGTTACGTAACACCGAACTCATCTAATTTTAAAACAAAAGTAATTTTTGACATGTAAAAGTGTTTTTTGGAACCAATTTACAGAAATAAATATCATTTTCAACACATTTGCTCATGTTTTACCGCCCCTTCGTTGTATAGCGCCGTGCGTATTCTTTACGGTTTTTTTTAATTACCAAAAAAAATATAGGAATTCCACCAAGAAGTTTCAAATTACGAGAATAAATAAGCTGAATGATCGAACCTCCTTGGAAGCGCTTTTGCTCAATAAGTTTATCTCAGTTTAGTATTAAAGAGAAAATGAGACGAAAGATGCATTTCGACTCGCGATTTGATTCGATTGCGATTCTAATTTACACCACGCGCACGTAGCGCCATTTAGAAATGGCGCCATTTTCATATTAGAAACGTCAAAGATTGTTATTGTTGCGACTTTCTGACTGATATTTTTATAAACAAAACTTTGTGTCATTACCTTTTGTACTGTTTTCTCGCAAATGTGTTGAAAAACGTTGTATGACACACGCACGGAAATTGGTATTTACAAACTCGTGACTATGGTAAGTTACATTCGCCTACTCGTTTGTAAAAACCAACTTATCGCACTAGTATCATAAATAGCTATTACGCGTGCCAGTCCCTCTTAGATTGAATCATAAGCATTCAAACTACACAAGTACTTGTTTAGGCTTTATCCTTCAGAATTGTGAAAGAGACTAAAGTGATAGCAAAAAGATTTGCTGAAAACAACAAAATCCATTAACGACGTCCATCCTACGTGTTGCTACAAAAACATGATTTTCATTATCTATTTTAAACATGGTTAGGTAAAAGTTTACGATTTATTATTAAAAGACATACGTCATACGTATCAAACTCGTAACGCTTTATTCGCGAGTCGGGTAAAAATGATTAAGTATACAATTTGTCGGAACAAAACTTTTGAAATCTGATGAAGAAAGAAACCATTACTAATGAATTATATAACGATACAACTATTTTATCCCTAATACGGTCAGCAAAAGCATGTGTCCATTATAGTAATTAAACGATTCCTCAGACCACAGAGGAATTAATAAGATACTAGATATGGCACTTTTTTTTACTACGAGCCTCACACAAGGAGCGCAGTTGATGTTGCATTTATATAAGGTTGTATATCGACGGCGAAGTGCCAATACCTCCTAACTGACATTATTCGAGAAAATCACTTTTTTATTGTTTTGAATTTAAAGGCGTCATTCGCAAGTTTTTGCGAAATCTCCTAAGAAGTGTACTTTTTGTTGCAACAGCATTAAATTAATATGTGGAAATACCTCCCAACTAAACCAACGTGTCTTATCCAGAAATTCTTATCAGCTTGTGTAAATTTTTGACTTGGTCAGTTAGGTGTTATTGGCACTTTGCCGTCGATATACGAGCTGAGCCCCGCGGTCTCACCCGCATAAGTCTCGATCCCGTAGGAACAATGGGATAAATAGTATCCCAAGTTCTAGTCCATGTCATGGTCTACTCGTGTGCCATATTTCATTCAAAACCGTTTTTGCGTGAAAGCAAAACAAACATACACACATACAAAAAATCAAACCTTTTCCTTTATTATAGTTTAGATGTCTATTGTTTTATTCGTTTTACGCATCGCTGTCAACAGAAAAAGTGCCCAAAAGGCTGGCAGCATTTCTTTTTTGTTAATTTTTACTAAACTGTTTGTTTTATGATGTATCTATCACAAAATTAACTTATTTGTCATTGCTACATTATTTGAATTCTTTTTACCTATTGTGGTAGGGTAATTTTGGTTATAGCCATAGGTCTTCACATTATAATTATTTAATTAATGTATAGGTACAAAATATTGTAACACATTTTAAAAGAGTAACGGTGGAGTATCTTGCCCATTCTTCTCCATACGAAACTACCTTTTGGAAGGGGCGACTAGAATCAATTCAATTGTTGACGTTCAAAAGTGCCTTTTATGTGCCAATTTGAAATAAATGCTTTGACTTTGATGACAAAATAAATTATTAATGCTGTTGTTTCACATCAACTGTCTTATTTAATAAACGACATAATAAAGGCACTCGGGCGGTTTCCATTCAAGATCATTAACTTCTTGGGTGTAGGTATTATTTTATTTAAATAAGAATGTAGCATTCCAAAGTATATTTACCTGTTTCCGTCCACTTAATTGATAAATCGACTTTAATTCATAATTCTGTTCAGTATTCAATAATTCACGATAACGAAGTTATATGTTTTTATTCATAATTGGAATCTTCATTGGAACATTTGTTTTTGTTCAAAAACTTAGCGACCTCTATCTTTCTTAAAAGATTCCTATGGCACTGACGTTTGGAGAGTTTCATATATCATGGAGTACGGTCAGACAATAAGTGTTCAATAGCTTCAAAGAAATTCCGACGCCCGCGCGCCCGTTACTAAAACTGAGGGTAGGCACAAAAGGTTAACTGCAGCGGAAATTACGTCATCCACACCTTGTTTTGTTGGCTGTACCTTTTGAGTGGATGGTGTTATGTAAGAGATGGTGAGCTCGCCTATTTTTTTATGGCTAAGCATTATTTCTTTGTATGATGTTTTGTTGGAGCAGTTGCTCGTGGGCTCGTGGCTAAGCAATAACAGCCGCACGTGTCGATCAATCAGGTAAAGCTACACTTACCGCGGTCGACCCATGGATGGGTGACCCTCTTTACATCCCGAGACTCCTCCGTGCCTCGGAAAGCACGTTAAGCTGTTGATACAAAGGGGTACGGACTGAATCCAGTGACTGGATAGTAGAGGTCAGATAACTCAGATAGGCAGTCGCTCCATGTAAAATACTGGTTTCAGCTGCATCCGGTTCGATTGGAAACCGACCCCAGAAATAGTTGGGAAAAAGCTGGGCTGATGATGATGGGTCTAATCAGTTGCAAAGGCTGACTTAAGCTGAAATTGTATGGTAGGGTCGTCAGGGAAGGAGTAACTTGAAGGTCAATTCCCGTAAATAAAAACGTTCAAAATCTAGTTGCAATCTCATCTCAGCGACAATCAATGTCAAAAACTTGTCTAAATGTAGGGAAAATCGGTATTTTTGACAGATTGAGACTGTGATTAGACTGTTTTTAAAAATGTGGGAATTGCCCGTCTGTTATTTCATAATGAAAAACTATTATTTATTTATTAAAACTTTATGCACAAGTAACAACTGTACAAAGGCGGACTTAATGCCTTGGGCATTTTCTACCAGTCTACCTTAGGGTGATGCAGAGACAATACTTAGTAGGTGCAAAAATAACTTAGAAAATATATAAAACTAAAAAAAAATAATAAGAATAAATACATATATACATGCATACAACAAAAAAAAATAAACTAAAAACATTATGAGAGTTAACAAGAAAACTAACAACAACTTAATTCTGAGACGAATCTGCCAACTTCTTGCGTATGTGTTCTCGAACTTTCACTTTAAATGTGAACTATTATGATACATGGACAACAACTGTAGTACTACAGCCGATCCATTCTGTGAAAATGTCGCCGTGAAAACGAGTTTGAAGTGAGCTATCAAAGAGAAAGAAAGAATGAAAAATATTTAACTTAGGGCGCACAGGAAACAAAAACAATAAAAAAAGAACATTCAATCTAACAAAATCATGAAAACATTAAAAGAAGAACGTTCATGCTTTAAAATTTATCAAAGATATTTATAAGTATAACTAACAAAATAGTGAAAACAACAAAAAATAAAGAGAAGACCTGTGCGAGGCCAAAAAGGCTCTTATCTCAGCAGGATGCTGCGATATTTGAAACACAAACAAATACCGCAGCGCTGGTATCCTGACAGGGCCCTCTAATCAATAGTGTTAGGTTAGCTACAGGTGGAATATCAGCTCACTACACCTAAGTTTTCACGGTTAGATTTTTGCAGAAAAGACCATCAGATTATTAGAAGATAGTGGTCAATGTCGAGACGGTTTTTTTTTTTTTTAGGGAACTGGCCTAAGTACGATCTGATGCGTAACGGTGTCTTCTGTGAATAAGTTGAAATGTTGACCATGCTGCTTGGCCACCTAAATAGTAATGGAGGCAAGATTTTCTGGTCTCGTACTGGTTTTGTTTTAAATTCTTGTGCTTGTTCCAAATAACCCATTCAATTCGTTCTTTAACAAAAATCTTTATTTATTTTTTATGTACACACAGTAAAACAGATACAGATACGACATATTAGTATTGAGTACAAAGAAACTGCTTATTTCTTAAGAAATTTCTTCCAGCAGACCTGCGAAAGAAAAAATGAAAAAACTTGAAAGGTGTCAAGGGACACTCGGATGGAACGAAGTTCCCTTCGATTAATGAAGGAATTGTAATAAAATTATTTAAAAAAAAAAAAATATATATATATATATATATATACTGAAAATATCTGGCTTGCTTTGTATAAGAGAGAGAGAGAGAGAGAGACAGACAGAAAAACATGCGCACGCCGCACAGCTTACAATAGCTTACTATAGCAAAAAGTGGCGTGACAACTTTTCGTAAGATTTTTTTCCGTCTAGCCCCCTTTCACAACGCGCAATAAGGAACTTCGTTCCAAAAAAAAATTAGACAACAGTGTGTTAGAACAAGCAGAGAAGAATTTGGTTTTGGGACGTCTTAAACTAGCATATTAAATATACCTACATATAATGCAAAAAAAACATAATAAACTTAAATAAATACATAATGCTTTACTGATACGTAGTAACATGTACAAAATAAATATTAATAAAAAATATTCTCTTAATTGAAATTACGCTCTCTGCATCACCTGTCATTCTTCACTCGAAGTTTTTCAAGAAACAAAAATAAATTGTAAATGATTTTAATTCTGTAGGTAGGTTTGAACAAACACTTTTACACGTCAATCGTATTTTAAAAACTAGATGAGGTCGGCGTTTCCTATCTGACTACTCTGAGAAGAAAGGCCGAAACAAACTCAGAGGTCACAGTCTCTTTTAAAGTCCAGATAAAATCTTGGTCAGATCATGTGAATGTGAAGGCTATGTAGATCGGTGTCTGAAATGGTCTTTTGAGGAAAGAACCACACAGATTGAGTGTACCTGTCCAGTCAGTGCACATATTTGTCAGCAATCATGCAGCTCAACTTAGAACTTAAGGAGCTCAACGATTCGACGAACAATACCAAACAAAGGACATTTGAGTAGGCCGCATAAATTACTCAAACTGCCAGATCATGATTAAACTAACTGAGAAAAATACAAAAAAAGCAATGACTGACATAGTTCTCACATTCACAATAATTAGAATAATAATATAATAATCTTTGAGGACCAGGTAGATTTGTGTCTGAAATAGTCTTTTGAGGTAAGAACTACACAAATTGAGTGGACCTGTCCAGTCAGTGCGCGCATTTGTCAGTAACCGTGCAGCTCAACTCAGAATTTAAGGAGCTCAACGATTCGACGAACAATACCAAAGAAAGGACATTTGGGTAGGCCGCATAAACTACTCAAACTGCCAGAACATGATTAAAACTGGAACAAAAATACACTTATTCCTCACATTCACAATAATTAAAAATAATATAATACTTTATACAGTAAATATGAATTTCATTGTATATTATGTAAATAAGCATAGATACTTATAGCAAAGATTAAAAGTAAAAATAGTTAGCAAAATAAAATAAATTAACATTGCCTGTGCTTTATTGGAGCAACTCAATCCCAAGCCTTTTGGTCCTCAATATAGTCTTTGGCAGTATAATAGGCATTCTGGCATAGTTTCCTCTTTATAAAAGATTTGAATTTATTAAGGCTTAGTTCTTGAATGTGGCTATGAAGTTTTTTATAAAAGCGTATACATTGACATCTAAACGAGCCACCTATGTTCTTGAGCCTGGTAGTAGGAACAACAAATTTGTGTTTGAACCATAATGCATTCTTGCATAACCCCATCCTTTCGAGGTGTAAGCGATCAAAACACGCAATCAGTCTTTTCATTCAACCGCATAATGCCGTCCATCTTTTAACACTTCTCCTTTGTGCACCACCTTCTTTTGTGAGGTACCTATTATCGAATGAGTGAAGACATTCATTTGGAGATTAATTTCAGAATTGCTTGAGTGTGCGTATTGTTTATTTCTTGATCTTTAATTTCTTGTGGGAAGTTGGAAAAGAGGAAATGGATTGCATCGTTAAAACAAGACTCATAAATATTTCGATTTGTTGGCTATTTCCTATTTTGTTCTGGTAATGGTTACCAGGTACCAGGTAAAACATTGTTAATGCCATTTATTTTTATAAGAGTAACCGTGGAGTTTCTTGCCGGCTCTTCTCCATAGCAAACGACCGTGTGGCGTGTACCTACCTAGCTTTTGACGTTTCATTCCTTGTAGGTTTATGGGAAAGAAGTATTATCGATTTTGATTTTTAAAACTCGAAAATACGTATTTATAAATTTTCAAAGAGTTGTCAGAAAATTGAAGCTGAGTTGCCGTTCCAAAGTGTAGTTTTCTATATAGAAAAACGGCAAAGAAAGTACACGGTTAAGGGGCTTACAACAGCTAAAGCGCGGTCACTGTCGGACTGCATACTACTGCATAGAAAAGAAAGAGACGCGCGATGACAGAAAGCTGGTAATTTATTGCAAAATATGAAGCAATTCTCTATTTACAAAAAATCTATTGATTTGACAAAACAATGAAAACACTATCACGTTAATATGTTGCATAAAGAACAATCTGAAAAAAGAAACATAATTATTTGATGCATATTAGTATGGTTTTTAATCGTTAAAAGAAATTTTTAGAGGTATCGATGTGACATTTTTCCATCGTACCAAATAAGTTGTATTATGTTTTCAACACACTATCTAACTAGCATATATCCTGAAGAATATCATATATTTTTCTGATTTTGTTTACTGCTGTGGATCATATACTTTTAGGCATTATAAAACATGCGTTTAGGTCATGTAGTCCCCTTAAGGTACGGTTTCATAGAAGAGCGGTGACGCCACATAACGGCCGCAGTGGCTGTCATGAAAATGATGACGGTGTCAAAGACGCTCTCTAGTAAAACACACCAATTTTCATAAATATCATTTCAGTGACGTCATTCACCGGTAAATTGCAGACTTTATAATATAATATGAGACAACATCCACACAAGGTCTTCAGGTCCCGAACTAGGCAGAGCCTGTACTACGGTAACCTGATGACTGATATACATACTTATATACATATACACACCCAGACACAGGTCAAACAGACATGTTCATGCACACAAATGTTTGACTTATCCGGGGATCGAACCCGGAACCAGCGGCTCAGAAGGCAGGGTCGCTACCAACTGCGCCAACAGGTCGGTCCTTTATATGGCGGCTTTATGCGGCCACAGCCCTTCTAGGACACCGAAGATTTACTCTTTACTAACGGCACGAATTACAGACTGCCTAGCTTAGGCAGGGGTAAATATATCAGCCGGTCAGCTAATATTGGGTTTTTCCATCAAGTAATTTTTGTGCCCCGGTCATGGCGAGAAGCCTGGCGAAATGAGGGTGTACTCAACACCTCTGTCTAACATTTCGGGTAAAACAAGTGTGATGTGTGTGTGCTGTCGCTGAAAACCAGCGCTGGGGCTCTGTCTTGCATAGGGTCGCGGCATAATGCTGAGCGATAGCCGTTTTGCGTAGATGTGACGCATGTTTCCCCCAACCTTTTCATATTTTCTGTGTTTGTGTTATTTTTTGCGTCATGTTTACCGCAAATAAACGCATTTTCTTTCTTTCTTCTTTCTTTCTTATGATAATGTTCACCGTCATCATTACCATCAGCCCATTGCAGTCCAGTGCGGGACATAGGTCTCTCCAATTGCACGACATTCAGCTCGATTCTCGGCAACTGGCGATCAGCATCTTCTAGCCACCATGAAAGCCACGCTGCACCTAGCGTGAGGGCGACCTGTCAATTGGTTGTCTCCACTCAAGAACATGTTCAGATGTTATACAGAGTTGATACGACAGAGGGGCTTTCCTTTAAACTGCCTATACTAGGTACAATTTTCAAGCTCTGTAATAAAAATCAATTAAATAAGAGCAGTAGTTTAGTCGCAAATGATTTTTTTAAGTTATTGCCCCGTTCGAACATGATGTATCTTCCCTAACAGCTGATTATGTCTGACGCAAGTCACAAGTACAACCAAATGTGTTCGCTACAAAGATTGCAATGCAAACAAGGAAGGAATAAATACACACACACTTGCACTTTTATTACAAAGGATGGTTGCGTTTTACTCTGAATTGTAAGCAATTTAGTTTGTTTGAAAAAAAAACTCATTTTTGATGCTTTATATTTTTATACCGTATCGAATTAATACTAAACACGTATAGTATACGTAGTGTAATTTAATGCCCCTCTGTCATATCAACTCTGTATACGAGCAGCATAATCAGCCTGTAATGTTCCCACTGTTGGGACACGCAGGCGTCCTCTCGGTGAGAAGAAATGGGCCATAATTCACCACGCGGGCCCAGTGGTTTGGTAGATATCACATGTCTTCGAATGTTTAGTTCTAGGACATGCCGGTTTCCTCACGATGTTTTTCTTCACCGGTTTGAGCAGTGGTGATGAAATAATTTACAGAAAGTAAAGCGCCTGTCAGGGTTCGAACCTACGACCTACAACTCGTAAGTCGCGGCCGTTACCACTGGGCCACCACTGTTCATAAAGATACTCGTGCAGGTAAAGTCAAAATTTTTGTTTATCAAATTGACACACTATCAAATATTTGCCATGTTATGCCATTTTATACAATTTCCATCCACGACAGCTGTGATTTAAATATGCATACAGACAATTTAATTTGGTTGCTATTTTCTAAATAATGAACTTCCCTGACTACATCCATCAATAAACATCTTAGAAATCGGTAAAAAAACAACATCAAATATGTTTTGTTTTAATTTTCTTTATTCGAGTTATTTTATCTTTTCGTGTGTTTCTGTAACCAATAAATCTATATATTATTATTTCTTTCTTGCTTACAACTCTGACCTTTTAGAATTCCTAACTATGATTTAAAGCCTATGTTTTATAATAATAATACTAAAACAATACGTGAAATGACGTCACTTGTACGGCACAGTTGTCGCCGGGTCAGCCGCGTGAACCGAGATACTCTTGATGGATCGCACCCGATGGTTATTAATGGTTTTCTAAAGCAACCTGGTGTACAGGGTGCTGCCAAAGTAATCATATTTCTTTATTTATTTGAGTACATGGAGGACTTACAGCTAATAAAACAGACAAAAAAAGGGCACCATAGTCACCAGCAAGCCAATTACAAATCCTCACGTATAGAGTTATAATAATAATATAAGGTGTGAGCACAAAAACAAAAAACACAATAAATACTTGGTTTACATTAATAATAATAAGACTGAAACAATAGAGAAACTATTAAAAAACTAAAACAAATACCTAATATAACCTACCGCTACTTGAAAAACTTGAGGCATAAGCACCTTCTGGCCGAATTCACACTAATAGTGAATGGATCAAAATTATATTCCTTGCATAAATCATTGAAATTTCTGCTTGCGCGCACAATGTAACTGTTCTGCCTATAATTCGAAGATGTATGAGTTACACGTTTAACAACGACATAACATCAAGCCTTCTTATCCCGAAGGACAAGGCAGAGGTGTACCTGTAGTACCCCCACATTTTGCCAGCTATGTTCAAGCCCCAAGTAATAGGGGGTGAGCCTGTAGCGGTATCTACATCGTCACATGCGAACTAGGCAATCCTGCATCGCGGAAGTAAAGTTTACCGCGCGACTAGCATATATACAACGTCCCGACATCAATCCTCGGGCAGTTGCCTACTAGAAACAACACCCGTCTGGTCGGAGGATCCTCCCTTTACCAGGAGGTATGAGTGAACTTTACACCCTGTTCCTCATACGAGCCTATTGTCATCAACTGGGCACAGAAATTCCAGATGGAAAATCCAATAACACTTTGCCCGACCTGGGAATCGAACCTAGGACCTCATGCTCAGCAGTAGTCACTTGCGACCACTGACTGGAACAACGAGGCAGTCAGTTTGAAAAAAAATCTTCTGCTAAATGACGCAATAAATGGTTTTGAATTGTCAAAATGAAAAGCATTGCTATTGCAAGGTCCCACATGCATCGCCAATCACTAAACACGACTAACCCTAAATGAGTTTAAACATAGTTCTGTTTCTGTTAAATGTTTGAAGATGACAGAGACAGAATGACGTTTAAAACTCGTTTAGCGCTAAACGTGTTTCCTCATTCCGTTGTTTGGTCTAAGTCATCATCGGCCTAGCCTTTCCCAGCTAATATATTGGGGTCGGCTTCCAGTCTAACCGTATACAGCTGAATACCAGTATTTTATATGGAGCGACTGCCTATCTGACCTTCACAACCCAGTCACTGGGTAATACTATAGGTACCCCTTGGTAAGGCTGGTTGTCAGACTTTCGGGCTTCTGACGACCCGTATTGACTGTCAAAGACCCACGAATAACAGCTAGGACCAACGGCTTAAAGTGCTTTCCGAGGTACAGAGGGGTCTTGGTATGTAAGGATGGTCACCCATCCACGGACCAACCGCGGCAAGCGTAGCTTAACCTGACGCCTGAACCACGCAATAATCCCGCAGAAGTTTAATTCATGTTAGTTAACTATCTATTAATATTTTTAGAAAAATAAAAACAACAAACAAATATACACGACCACACCCTGTGCTGCACACTCGGTCCCCAAATGATGTATAATGAAATATCGGCGACTAGTTCCCGAGTAATGTGTAGTATACACGTACAGACATCTTGTATTTGTGATTGTAGGTATGTCTGTATGTACCATCTCATAAATCTGAGACTGTTTTGTTTTGATCGCGTTCTTGTTTAAGTATTTTATGAGTATTACTTATGTTGCACGGCGAGTGTGATACATACATACATACTTAAACTCACGCCTTCATCCCAAGGGGCTAGGCAGAGACTACAGGGACGTCAGGTGCTACGATCATTACATACTTTTTTGCTTCGTTCACGTTTATACACGTCATAAACGGTCATACACGCACGCCAGAGGGCGCACTCTCTAAGTCCGTCAACAAAGATACGGGCCCGTCCGAAAGTAGTGCGATACTTAGAAGTGAACCCTGCTCCCGCATAATTAACTTTTCCGGACGGGCAACACCACATCGGGAGTAAGGACAACTGTCAAATCGTTTTGTCATTAATTTTTAGTTCGAGCCCCGGACTAATCTTATGTCCGTAACTGATACGGAGTAGGTTACTTCCGTAACATCGGCCGAAACTACGGATTTTGTGCTTTGGGAGTAGGCCTCTTGGTGCGAGTACTACGTACCTGTCCTTTCTATCTTTAAAATATGGAAGCTTAAAACTACTATCTGGTACCCAAATATTTTACAGCATACAAACTAAAATTTTGCGTTTAACTCGCTCACAGCTTCTAATAATATGATGTTTAGTCCAAAAAGCAAATCTTCTGAGACACAAATCATCAATAATATCACTAATATGGAAGTTATAACTACTACCCCACGACTTTAACATCATACAAATTAACAAAAATTCTGCATTTGACTCGCTCAGTGGTAGAAATGAAATGATGTTTATTTCAGTAGGTAAGTACCTAAATCTTCTGAGACACAGATGATTATTATTTTCAAAAGACTTATTAGAAAAAAAGGTTTTTCCCAACACGTGGTTTAAACCAACGAGCCTGTTTTTGAAATAAGAACCTAACGTAAATCAAAATACGGTTCCTTTTACCAAACTGACAACTTAGTCCGGTCTTAGATTGTCAATTTTGTATTAAGAACTTTATTATAGTCGGCATAAAGTTCGAAATACAACAACTGGCACGAACGTTTAGGTTTGGGCTAAAGTTAGATCGTGTTTTGTAATAAGACGCAATAACATAACATCACGCCGAATCATCATCACCTACGGGGTATGCAGAGCTGGTACACCCAAATTTCGCCAGCTATGTTTAAGTCCCATATAAGGGGCGAGCCTATTGCCATCTACCGGGCACAAATCTAGACTCCGGGCTGCTAAATGATAAATGATTTTATTTCTGTAAGTAGGTTTGAACAAACACTTTTACACGTCAATCATATTTTTTTTAAACTATATGAAGTCGGCGTTTCCTATCTGACTACTCTGAGAAGAAAGACCGAAACAAACTCAGAGGTCACAGTCTCTTTTAAAGTCCAGACAAAATCTTGGTCAGATCATGTGAAGGCTATGTAGATCGGTGTCTGCAATGGTCTTTTGAGGAAAGAACCACTCAGATTGAGTGGACCTGTCCAGTCAGTGCACGCAATTGTCAGTAATCGTGCAGCTCAACTTAGACTCAAGGAGCTCAACGATTCGACGAACAAATTAATTTAGTATCATACACTAATTTAGTATCATACCGACTGGATATTTAATTTGAGATGGGGCAGAGGAGACAGGTTCTTTAACGAAAACGGTCTTAGGAATGTTTCTCATCAGCAATGTTTGCTGATGCACACACAGATGGCTTTGCAGCTTTATGGCGCAAAAAGACCGCGTCATTCATTAGCTGGTTGCGTGGAAGTCGCCACAGCATCTTGAGTGCCGTTGCTGCTAGGCACGATTGTCCCCTGACATGGATGTTAGTGCAGCGGACCAAGTCCCTGCTTACTATTTTGTACTAGTTTATGTCTCATGTATGGATCAAAATTATCTGAATAAATAAATGTATTATTTATTATTATAATGAGACGGTCCTTAAGGTTTTGAGACATTTGGCTTATTTTAATTCCTGAATTGTTTTTATACTTTTTATTACGGACACTTTTAACGTTCACTTCATCTACATCGTCCTCACAAGTATAATTTCAACATGAATGATGTAACCACTATTTTTGTTTTTTAAGACAGTCCGTGGATCTTCTTGCCCGTTCTTCTCCATAATAGGTACCTACTACGCTTTGGAATGGGCAACTAGCTTCATCTTTCTGACTGACCGACCACTTGACAATACAAAAGTGCCTGTAATTGGTTTATTTGAAATAAATGCTTTGTGTTTGATCTGCAATCACAGATTATGAGAAAAAAATATACAGTCAGCAAGAAAATTGGCAGATTTCACAAAAAAAATAAGGACTTTTTCCACAAAAAAGTTAAGGACAGTCTCCTTAGACCATTTTCTTGTAGCTACAACGGTTGAGGTCCCTGACCTTACTGCCCGTCTAAAATCCAGCCACTATACAGGGTTATTGGTAAAACACCATCAACCTCTTAAGGGGTCATTGTACTCATCATTATGAACAACTTTCACTATGGAACCAAATATGAAATCGCGAAAAAAAATCTGCTGCCTCCCTACATTTTGACGAGTTCTGCAAACATAAATGTCAGCAGATTTTTTTTTTCGCGATTTCATTTTGGTCCTATAGTAAAAGTGGTTCGTAATAATGAGTACAATGACCACTTAAGAGGTTGATGGTGTTTTACCAATAACCCTGTATATGTATTAGAATATTATGTACTATGCTTCATGGGTTCAAGTCAATAGTGCAAGGAGTTCAGAGTCGATCCTGTCGCGCGCCATTCTGACGCCAAACACTGGTAATAGAAGTGAGTTGATTTGCCATTTGATTGTTATCGGTACAGTCCTCTGTTAATTTCTGCGTGGATTTCCCTTTCAAAAACCGGCACCCTAATGGCTTACACACACCCAATCAGAATCGGAATCATTTTGAAGGATAATGCTAATACATTGCTACTTATGTTCGAAAAAATTGTCTGCTCAACAACATTATAATTATAACGCAATGAATGTTGTTTAACTGTCAAAATGAAAGCTGTTCCTACTTTCAGTGAGTTAGGTACTCAATTACCGCGGGTTCGCTTTGCAGATCTGTATGTTGATCACACATTACATATCGAGCTCCTTCCGTGTCTCGGTAAGTATATAACGTTACGAGGGCTATCACATTTTTTCTTGTATTTGAGTGTTTGAAGAGTCTCACACTCAAATACAAGAAAAAATGTGTTATTTATTTAGAACACTCCCGAGAGAAATAGTCAAACTTTCTCGGGCATATTTTTTTAAATTTTTTTGGCCTCTAAACCATAAACACATCTAAACTGGGAGTTTTCATGTGTGATTATGGTTTAGTTAACGTCAAAAATTTAAAAAAAAAATATGTCTGAGAAAGTTTGACTATTTCTCTCGGGAGAGTTCTAAATAAATATCAATTTTTTTCTTGTATTTGAGTGTATATGTAATTATATATTATTTAAAAAAAAAATCCTAGTATATAATATATCTATAATTATGTTTGATTTTTTTAACTTTTTGTATGTTGGCACCTTGTTTTTATATATATGTAATTTGATAATTGAATTGTGCTTTTGTGTGTTGTGCTACGTCTTTTGTGTGCACTGAATAAATGGTTTATCTATCTATCTATATAATACAATTACCAAAACCTTTTCTTTTAAAGCTAACTCTTGTTATTAATAAAATCGTGTTGACGTAGCATTTAAAATTGAGTCTTGTTGCCTTGAAATAAGATTTAATTTTCTTTGGCTCAATTGGCGGTCAGTATTGCAAAATACATAATTTTTGAAAAAAACACCTACTTTTATAGTTACTGAAATCGCTTCAGTAGTCAATTGTGAGCAAACATCTTCAGGACTTGCGTTTATTCTGTTACACCTTGTATATTATATTCCCGAGGATAAATCATTAAGTACCGACAAAATCTCACGCCTGCTAAATACCCATTTTTTATCGTTCCAAAATTGAAACAAACAAAATACCGTTAACGGCTGGTTAACGAGACTATTAAACATTAGTTACCGTAAAACAATTATTTTATATTAATTGCTCTTGATGAACTGAACCAAGTGTTCGATTCATAATTGTACCAGGTTCGATATCCGGATCGGGGTATTATTAATTGTTCACGCCTGTTTTTTTGGAAGTTGATTTTGATTGCGTCGTACGTAGATATTAACTGTGGTCGAACGGAATTTTAGAAAAAAATATTCGTTGCGTGTCAAATGAATGAGCGTTGCAAGTCAATTTAAGATTTGATTTTGAAGAAACATAGAATTTACATATTTAGCCTTTACGAAAAATGAATGTGTGATCTTTATATACTAGTAGTTTGGGTATAGTAATAGAGTTAGAAAGGTGCGAAACAACTTCGTCCAGTGAAATGTTACTACCTTCGATACTTGCCAAAGATGCTGTGTCACACTCTTCAAATCAAAGTATTAAAGGCACACCATTTAAATCAAAGAAAGAAAGAAAGAAAATGTGTTTATTTGCGGTAAACATGACGCAAAAATAACACAAACACAAAAAATAAGAAAAGGTTGGGGGAAACATGCGTCACATCCACGCAAAACGGCTATCGCTCAGCATTATGCTGCGACCCTATGTCAGACAGAGCCCCAGCGCTGGTTTTCACTGACAGCCGGCAAGGTATAAAACGCACCCTTCAAATCGAATTAATTCCCTTCAAATTAATTTTAATTGTGTTATTGCTTCACGTTTTTATTACGTCAACCATCTTCAAAGTTTGACACTACGCTATCATAATATTATAATAAACTAAGACATGACAAAACATCAAGATTACTTTGTTAAATCTTGATGCTTTGTCATGTCGTAAAAACTGAGGCGAGTAGCTAGTTTATTATAATATTTTACATTAAATTATAAATGATTTTATTTCTGTAAGTCGATTTGTACAAACACTTTTACACGTCATTCATATATTTTTTTAAACTAGATGAGGTCGGCGTTTCCTATCTGACTACTCTGAGAAGAAAGGGCCCGCCCGCCGCCCGGGTGTCACCACTGCGATGATCGCCCCCAGGACACGGTGGAGCATACGGTGGGGGCCTGCCCTGCATGGGCGGAGCACCGCCGTATCCTCGTAGAGGCGATCGGCAGCGGCGGCGACCTCTCACGCCCGGCCCTGGTTCAAGCCATGGTCCGGGGCTAGGGGGAGTGGGAGGCAGTCGCCTCCTTCTGCGAAGCAGTCATGCTAGCGAAGGAGGTGGCGGGACGGGAGAGGGAGAGAGTCTCCCGTCCAAGCCGCCGCGGTGGACGCTCCGGGCGTCGGGAGCCGCGTGACGACTCCCGGCCACCGTAGGCGCAGGCCTGCGGGCGGTGAGTAATGGGTAGCTCACCATCCGATCAGGACCAGGCCCGTGCTGGACGGCGCGTACGTGTTCCACGCGCGCCTCAAAGAGATGTCAGCATCGAAGAGGGGGTCCACTAGGGCCCAAGCCTGCCGGGAAAGCGGGATCATCCAAAAGGGGTACCGCTGACCCGGAACATAAAGGGCCAAGGAAGGAACACGGGTGGGTTTTAGTCAGGAGTCATTTGATGATTTCCCATACTCAAAAAAAAAAAAAAAAAAAAGGTCACAGTCTCTTTTAAAGTCCAGACAGAATCTTGGTCATATCATGTGAAGGCTATGTAGATCGGTGTCTGAAATGGTCTTTTGAGGAACTTAACTATTTATTTAAGTTTAATATTTATGTATTATACATATTCAAAGTATTTTCTTTCTTTCATTTCTTTTGCATACACCTTCCTGAAAAATATCTAAGTGTTGGCGAGAACCGCATCTAAATCCGTTGCGTGGTTTAGAAAAACACTGCAGTCACACAGACAGACACAAAAATAACCTTAATTTTGTATAAAAATATATACCTTTCTATACATATATGTGTGCAGTCGCCAGCACATCAGATTATACGAAACTGTCAAATTTCTCCAAATGATTTTAAACCTTAAAATGTTGAACGTTAAGTTCAAAATCGAATGAGATAATTTGACAGTTTGTGGTAACTTGACCTGCTGCTCTGTGTACATATAGAATATATACTTGCCTCTTTTAAACCCATAGTTTAATAAGTAGTTTAATACTTCTAAAGTGAGATTAAAATACCCACTTTTTCACCTTTAATTAGTAAGTGTACGAAGCTATGGTGTTAACAGTCGTTTAAGTTAACGAGTGATTAACGAAAGAATGCAGTTAATTTAAGTTTAGTATCATTGTATTTGTGTGACTTTATTACGCTTTGCCCTTTGTACTGACGAGTAGAAAAGTGTTAGGATTCAATAATGTAAGGATTAATTAAGCTCCGAGTTGAGCTGCACGATTTCTGACACATGCGTGCACTGACTGGACAGGTCCACTCAATCTGTGTGGATTATCCTCAAAAGAACATTTCAGACACTAATCTACATGGTTTTCACATGATCTGACCAAGATTTTGTCTGGACTTTAAAAGAGCTGTGACCTCTGAGTTTTTTTCGGCCTTTCTTCTCAGAGTAGTCAGATAGGAAACGCCGACCTCATCTAGTTTTTAAAATATGATTGACGTGTAAAAGTGTTTGCACAAACCTACTTACATAAATACAATCATTTATCATTTTTCAATCATTGCTTGGCTACAAGTAGGGAATGCAATTTCGAAGAAAACCGGCTCGAGTTTCTGTTTTGTGGGAAGATAATCTCTATCGAGATCTCGACCGTAGTGGTCAATCACGAACCAGCCGATCTAATATGTAAGAATCTCACCGTGAAAACTTAAGTGAAGTGAGCTTGAAGGGAGCTGTCAAAAATGTCAGTCCCTAGCATCAGGCGGAATGATAGGTCACTCCGCTGTCTCCGTTTTGGGGAATTTTACAGGTTTTCTGGAAACTTTCTGGTCACGGAGATATTGAAGGTTCCATTGACGATTCCATCTTTTTTTGACGATATTTTTTTTACGAAAACACGTTTTAAATGTTTAACTTAACTTTAAATACTCCTACGATCAGTACATCGTTGCATGCATCCGTGAGCACAATATTTTGCGTGCGTTGCATTGCCATAAACAACGAATTTCCACACCAAAAATAAAATTCGTCTGCCAGCAGTTATTTATGCACAAAACTTAGTTTGATGTACAGAACGTGTATATGTCGACTTCGTGATGGGTCTGTTTACACCCTGTATATGTTATGTTAATGCGGTTCATTAATTCCTGTCCTAAACCACTTTTGTCCTCACCTCCCCCCCCCAATCAAGCATTGTCCTTACAAAAACACCTAGCACCATTTATCTGTGAAATCGACCGATATATCAACAATTAGTGGGCCATTGTAGCAACTATTGTTGTTCACAATCGATTCGTGACGCCACTCGAGATCACTCGTTAGTTGATGAGGGAATGAGAAAAGTGTGAGGTTTATTGTGAATGAATTAGAATAATAACGTAACATCACGGCTTGTTTTCTTCAAAAGGATAGGCAGAGAGGGTAAGCTAAATTTTGCCAGCTTTGTTCAAGTTCCATTTGGAGTGGTGGCGAATGTTATGGTTATGGTCAATCGTCGGTCTGTCTTTGATAGTCGTTACCGGTCGTCAGAAGCCCGAAAGACTGACAACCAGTCTTATCAAGGGGTATCGTATTACCCAGTAACTGGGTTGTGGAGGTCAGATAGGCAGTCGCTCCATGTAAAATACTGGTATTCAGCTGCATCCGGTTAGACTGGAAGCCAACCCCAATATAGTTGGCAAAAGGTTAGGTTTGGTAGGTAGATGTTGATGGTGGCGAATGTCATAGGGGGCGAGTCCATTGCTGAAATCAAATCAAATCATTTACTTGTTTAAACACGTACCTAAGAGGTGATACACATAAACTAAGTTCTTTAAACCATCATTTAATATCCTTTTTTCTTTGTTTCCGGGGTGGAAAATCCTCATGGATGTCCGCCGCCCTGGGGCAGGCGGAGGGGTCTGTCAGAATCTTACTGACTTAAAACCACCCCGGTGTTCCAGCTCACACCTACGACGGGGGTCGCGGGAACGTACGATCCTTCCGCAACCCCCGACTGGTGCCGGCCCGCCGCTGCGGGCCTCCTCGGGTCTGGGGGGGAGTGAGGTGTTTGACTCCCCCCGTGACGTCTAAGAGGGGCGCGCGTGGAACACTACGCGTCGCCACCTCGGGTCCTGATGTGTGGCGGGCGACGGAGGGACGTACGATCCTTCCGCAACCCCCCACTGGTGCTGGCTCGCACAATTTGGTATCCTACCAACAGGTGTGCAAATTTCTATTAGAATTAAATTATTTCTTACATTAAACATTATTTTAGGTAAAAAACGTTGGGATGGCCCTGTGGTTAAGGTCAATGGGAAGCGAGATGAGAGGCGATCTTATGCACGAAGTTGTGAGTTCAAAATGGCAAGTACCAATATGACTTTGACATTCATTTGTACTTTCTCAGTTTATCTTGGACATTACTGATATCGGTGAAGGAAAAACATCGTGAGGAAAACTGGACTTATTTATAGTTAATATAACTCTGAAATCATCAACCCGTCTTGAGCAAGCGTGGTGATCAATGCTCGTGCCTTCTGTGTATGAGAAGAGGACTTTGCCCTGCAGGGGGATGGTAACAGGCTGGCCATATCTAAAACCAGGCAGAAATACAGACTTGTGCTGGTCCTGAAAAAATCTTGATGGAAAATGTACCTAATACAACTTTGCTTGACCTTTTTTTACTTTAGTTATCTGGGGGAAACCTTCAAAAGACACTCGACCCTCCGGGAAAGGAGGTCGGGGAATGTGGGATTTTTACCTTGCTAAAACCACCCCGGTGATCACCATCAACACATAGAGGGGTCCCGGTTTCCTCTTAACGTACCAATGCCCGGAATTCCCACTCTGGGCAGAGCAGGAGGGCGTGTCAGACTCTTACTGACTAAAACCCACCCGTGTTCCTTCAGTTGCCTGTGCCAGGGGCCACGGTAACCCTCTTGGACTTTTCCGCAACCCTAGCAGGCATCGGTCCTAGCAAACCCCGTCATTGGTGCTGACATCTCTTTAGGCGCGCGTGGAACACAACGCGCCGTCGACCCGGGCCTGGTCCTTATCGAACGGCGAGCTGCCCATTGCTCGCCGTTCGCAAGCCCGCGCCTACGGTGGCCGGGAATCGGCCTGCGATTCCCGACGCCCAGGGCGTCTCCTGCGGCGGCTAGGGGCGTGAGGGCGCAAATTTTGTCTCTCCCTCACGCTTTCCACCTCCTCCTTCGCGAACATTACTGCTTTGCAGAAGGAGGTGACGGCTTCCCAAGCCCTCTCGCTCCGTACCATGGCCTGGACCAAGGCCGGACGCGAGAGATCGCCACCGCCAATCGCCTCCACGAGGACACGGCGGTGCTCCGCCCAAGCCGGGCAGACCTCCACCGTATGCTCCACCGTGTCCTCCGGGCGATCCACACAATGGTGACACCCGGGCGTTTCCTCCCGCCTTATCCGGAACAGGATCCTCCCGAAACAACCGTGTCCGGTGAGGACCTGCGTCAGGCGGAAGGTGAGGACGCCGTGACGCCTCTCTAGCCACTCCTCAAAGAGGGGACTTATCGCCGCAATTGTGGCGTGCCTATGGTTTTTATTTTTCTGTTTAGACTACAAAGATTCATATTGGTGCCGATTCCCTTGTTCACAAACTAAACTAAATTGGGAACTATATTTTCTATCACCAAAATTTATATTTGTCATCAAGTTGTATCACCTAATAAATAGATCTATCGCCACGAAATATTTTCGTTCTCAGATAAACAAAAATTGTTCCCAGGTTGATATCTCAGGATTTTAGGTGATTTATTGTGGAACTGATTTTGCATTGTTTGGTGACTACATTTTGGTGACAGATCTACTATTTGGAGGACAAACCCTATTATTTAAGAAACACAAAACTAATTAAATTGGTAATAGCTTAAATGATACCCGAGACAAATTACCAGGAGAAACTGGATGCAATCTGGACTTTAGGGCACCCCGACTCGGACAGGTTAGGTTAGAAGGGGATGGCGGGGTCGAGAGACCCCGCCATCCCCTTCGTGGTTATTTTTTTATAAACCACCCAGAAGTAGGAGCCCCGCGAAGCGGGGCTCCGTCAACCAAGCCCTACCGTCGACATATTATGTATATCAATCGATCCGTGGTGAATAAGAAAACTACTACTATTGGTGATCTCTTTAAATTAGTTTGCTTAAATACTTATTAGGACACACCTATTATAATACATACAAAAACATTTATTTGGTACTAGACCTTATATCTCAGGATTTTAGGTGATTTATTGTGGAACTGATTTTGCATTGTTTGGTGACTACATTTTGGTGACAGATCTACTATTTGGAGGACAAACCCTATTATTTAAGAAACACAAAACTAATTAAATTGGTAATAGCTTAAATGATACCCAACTAAATTGAAGTTGAGTGCATCTTTTTCTTTCTATTTCATTGTGAAAAGGACAGAAGATAAATATTAGTTTAGTCCTGTCAAATTAGTCAGCACCTGACGTAATTTGATGTAACTTTAGTAGTCAACTTTTTAATCACGTCTAAACTTGTATGGAGTATAAGTGTCAGGCGCTGATTAATTTGACAGGACTAAACTAATATTTATCTTCTGTCCTTTTCATAATGAAATAGAAAGAAAAATATGCACTCAACTTAAATTTAGTTTAGTTTGTGGCACTAATAAGTTAGTTAGTTAGTTACAAAAAAAACTTAAAAGCTACGTCAGTACATGATAAATAACCAAGTACATACATACTAAGCTGACAGAAAAACAAAAACAGTAAGTAATTAAATGCATTCACCGGATGAATTATTTCAACCAAATCTTGTTAAAAGATTCCTGTCACTATTTCTATAGTGTTTCGGGAATGATTCAAACAATAAAAAACCGGCCAAGAGCGTGTCGGGCCACGCTCAGTGTAGGGTTCCGTAGTTTCCCGTCCGTCACAATAAGTGTTCCCACTTATGAGTTTAAAGGTGGGTATCCATACTATCCATTATGTTCGCGATCCACAGACAGACAGAAAGACAGACAGAGTTACTTTCGAATTTATAATATTAGTTAGGACTCCTAAGACTACGACTAGCTGTGCCCGCGACTTCGTTCGCGTGGTTATCGAAAACTAAAATGCGTCTAAAATAAGTCCTTTCCTTTAGAACCTTTACTACCTCGTACGTGCTCGTACTTCAAAATTTTCAATCAAAGTTCGAATTGTTCGAAACCAAATCTTCCAACCAAACGATTAACGATCAAGACTTTTAATTAACGACACTTTTAATACTTTCAATTTCAACACTCTATCTAACCCGCTTTGATTTCAAACATGGGAGAGGGTCATTCAGTCACGGAGAATCTTAACACCGCGATTCAGGAAAATGACGTCAGATGCACAACGCCATCTATCGAAAGAGACAACAGACAGCCATTCCAAGAATGCTGAAAATGCGTCTGTTGGTCATTGTCTGTTGGTTATACTTTAAGTAGCACCCTTACAATTTCTTTTTAAATATTTTCGATTTACTAAAACCATTTCTACCTTTTGCTATCACAACTTTTAAAAGTTATCTTGTGAAGGCATTTATTAATAAGTACCAAGTACCATATTCCTTTGATAGATGTCGTTGCATGTCTCATTCTTGATCATAATGATAAAGTTCTTGAAAACTATAAATTCATGAATTGGGTTACTAATTAATACATAGACGTGCCAGAAGTTTTCGATGGTAATTTTGAATTGCGAGAACCTATTTTAATAATTATTTTTTTGTTTGAAAAAAGATACGTACAGGATAATAAAATATTATGTAAACGAAGTTAAAAAAAAAATACGGGCAAATGAAACTTGACCTCTGGATTGTATAGGCGCTCATACGATTCAGGGACCAAATTATATTGGTTAACTGCAGTTTCCATCTGTTGTTTCCATCCAAGTTCAAAATAATTTTCCTAGAAAGTCCTTATAAAGTTCTACTTTTCAGATTTTTTTCGTATTTTCTAAACTTATGGTTCAAAAGTTAGAGGGGGGGGGACGCTTTGTTTTTTACTTTTGGAGCGATTATTTCCGAAATTATTGACATTATCAAAAAATGATTTTAGTAAACCCCTATTCATTTTTAAATACCTTTCCAACAATATATCACACATTAGGGTTAAAATTAAAAAAAAAAACACTTCCCACTTTACATATAGGGGGGCTACCCTAATAAAACATTTTTTTCCAATTTTTATTTTAGCACTTTGTCGGCGTGATTGATACACATATTGGTCCCAAATTTCAGCTTTCTAGTGCTAACGGTCACAGAGATTAAGCGAGGACGGACAGACGGACAGACAGACAGACAGACAGACATGGCGAAACTATAAGGGTTCCTAGTTGACTACGGAACCCTAAAAACGATTAGGTACTATTTACACCGTAGCTAAAGCTATTAATGACTGAAGTATTGTTCTTATTTCGTGGTATGGTACGGTAGTATGGTGGGGTATGGAGGTTTAGCGGTCCCGAAGTATGAGCACTGACAAACAATAAGCGCGGTATCGCTGTGAAGTTTGGTTTCTACTGATGCGGCTTCTTTTACACCGAAGCGTACATCAAAATTATAACATAACGCTTGTATTGTTCGCAGGGGTCAGCAGAGATGTTTAGTAAGAACACTCACATTTCCGCAGTTATTGTCAGGACAATTTTAGGTCCCATGTAAGAGGCGACCTTGGCCACAAATCTACACTCCGGGCTGTTTTGATTTTTCATCAAAAAAAATTCAGTGTCCGGGTTCTGGATGAATGCCCGGTAAGTAACTGACAATAGATAGGATTGTGCTCCTTTGCCTAACCGGTCGCTCCTCCACTCAAGTATTAAGTTTAGGTATGTACCTAATAGGAACCTTGCTTACGTCTTCTATCAACAATAGTACTAGATTTCCGAAGAGCGCAGCGCATCAAAAACGGCCGGAAAAATAAGACCACAAATAGTGTTGTGACCTTATTTTGCAACATAGTTTTTTTAACCTTATTGCTTACTTATTATGTTTTATATTTCCATAAATACTTTTGTAGGTACCTACATAATTTAAAAATACGCTTACCTACTTTTCAATCGAAGTTGGAAATATATTGCAAACGATAATAAACTTTATGTTAAAGTGTTAAGGTTTATAATAAAGTTATTTGCAATCGCGGCCACTTGAGCGATGTTTCCTAATCCTTAAGGCTCCTATGAATGGGCGCGACACGCGACGCGAATCGCACGCGACACCATACGCACCGCTCGTCGCGCAACAGGAGGGGCGGTGCCATTGTCTCGCGTCGCGCGTCGCGCCTGTTTGTAGGAGCCTATAAGGGGCTGACAACAGCCAAAGCGCGGTCATTGTCGGACTGCATAGAAAAGAAAGAGAAGCGCGATGACACAAAGCTGGTACCTAATTTATTGCAAAATATGAAGCAATTCTCTATTTACAAAAAAATCTATTGATTGGACTAAACAATGAAAACACTATCACGTTAATTATGTTGCTTGAAGAACAATCTGAAAAAAAAAACAGATTGATTGCATCTATATTAGTATGGTTTTTAATCGTTATAAGAATTTTTTAGAGGTATCTTCGTGACTTTTTTCTATCGTACCAAATTAGTTGTATTATGTTTTCAACACACTGGTGCCGATTCTGTTGTACAACGAACTAAACTAACTAAACTATCACTAAAATTCCTTACTTTTGGCTATGAGAATCTTAACGCTATTCTGCAAAATAAAATCTCTAAATTTAAAAATAATTTTGACACATCTAAAATCAAATTTGGCAATTGCGACTCCATGTGGTACTTGTTTGCCGTACCACGTGATTTTTTTTAGAGCCAGAGTCGCGCATTATTTTGCAGCCTCGACATGTTTTGTATGGAATTTTTCACTTTTTGTATGGAAAATACCAAAAAAAAATTTTTATTAAGTAAATTAGATGTTCCGGGGTTTTATAAAGGGAGTCGAAATTTTCATTATTTTATTTTATTCCACACCTTTTTAATCGCGATTAAAAACAGGCAGATTTAGTTACGACAATCAAAATTTTTGGTGAAAAATTCAGAATAGCAAAATTGCCATTTTCACTAAATTATAATCTCAGTGCCATCTTAGTGCTGTCAAACTAAAATTTGGTTAAGTTGTGTCACTTTAGTCAATTTCAGAATGGGAAATCGTCGTTTGACAGGAATAAACTAAATTTTGGTGATTTTTAGTCTAGTTTAGAGAATTTTGTGACAAGAGAATCGGCACCACTATCTAACTAGCATTATACAATTCTATCCTGAAGAATATCATATATTTTTCAGGTTTTGTTTACTGCAGTGGATCATAAGGCATAATAAAACTTGCGTTTAGGTTATGTAGTCCCCTTAATATAGTGCTACTGTTGGTCGGAGGTTTACGTACAAATAATTACATAAAAGATTCCAACACAATTAGTATAGCTTCAACATAGCATTGGTGTGACAGACGCCCAAGTATCATTGCGACATAGTTTACCAGTGCCGACAGACAACAAGCCCCATTACAAAGTGTATAGAAATAAAATTAATAACTTACATTGTTCAAGTTTTAATTGTTCGCATTCCATGACCATTGTGTGAACGGTATGGACGAACATCCATTATTACCACACTAGGCTTGTATTCGATGAATGGGTAAGCAGAAATGTAGGTACTGGATACCCGTATTTTGCCGGTAATAAGTTTCTTGTATGTGACCACTCGACCTGTGACATCTACCAACCCGCACTGGGCCCGCGTGGATTACGGCCCACTCCCGCTCACGGAGAGGAGGCCTGTGTCCCAGCAGTGGGAACATTGCAGGCTGATGATGATGATGTGACCACAGGAAGTGACCCTATTGTTAATATCCTGGCAGTAATTTAGACTCTGTAGCAGCCCAGTGACCACTCATAACTCAAGCAAATGTCAACGGTTTTCCGGTAATTTGACATTTTATATTTTTTTAAAGATATCAGAGCGGCAATTCCCGTATTTTTAAGACCGTTCGCATTCTAATCTCAGTCTCAATCTGTCAAAATTACAATCAATTTAAGTACATACATTTTTGACAGGTTTTTGACATTGATTGTCGCTGAGATGAGATTGCGACTTGAATTTGAACGTTTTTTAAGTACGAGAATTGGCCTACTGGTATCTTATTGTATAGCTGAGAAGTTATACATATTTTTGGAATGTTCTGTCGATAAAGTATAATAATTATGCATATTTTTTGCATCAATCAACAATTTCAGTCAAATAACCTGCTCAAAATAATGAAAATTATGTATTCTGATTTAAAAAATATTAAAGATAAATGTAATTATCTCTATCAGCTACTGAAAGTAACTCAAACTTTCAGTAGCGCCATCAAGATGGAATTTGGTGTGGACAAATGTGCGGTCATGCATGTAAAGCGAGGGGAGATTGTTGAATCCGTGGGAACCTAACTCTCGGATTCCACAAACCTTAGAGCCCTCTCCGCATCCGAAACCTATAAGTATTTGGGTATGTCGGAAACGTTAGGCATCAATGTTACTGACATGAAGCAGTCGTTGAAGGAACGCTTCTTTGGCCGCCTGAAAAAAGTACGTAATAGTCTTCTATCAGGCGGAAACAAGGTGCGCGCCTTCAACGGTTGGGTCATGCCAGTTTTGATGTACTCTTTCGGCATACTCAAATGGACTCAAACCGAACTCGACGCCCTGGATAGGAGGGTCCGTACGCTGCTGATTGCAAATCGAATGCATCACCCACGTTCATCGGTAATGAGGCTGTATATCCCGCGAAAGTGTGGAGGTCGAGGCTTTTTAAACGCTAAGACCCTCCACAATCGCGAGATATGCAGTCTCAGGGAATATTTCCTAGAAACCGACGTGGGTATGCATCGAGATGTAGCCACGGTGGACCCTTGTCCGCTTGTCCTTGGGAGAGCGGGGTGAGGCCCTTGCCTCACCCCGCTCTCCTTGGCTAAAGAGAACTGGCGCAAACCTGTAGTGCTTGACACTAATGATCGCATGGAGGTATGGCAGAGTAAGGAGCTCCACGGACGCTTTTTCCGGGCCCTACATGGACCGGATGTAGATCTACTAGCGTCCGTTGCCTGGCTGCGTTTCGGTGACCTCTTTGGAGAAACCGAAGGTTTTGTCTGTGCAATTATGGACGAAGTTATGATGACGAACAATTACCGGAGATTTATTGTGAAAGACGGCACGGTTGACATCTGTCGGGCATGCCATCGGCCGGGAGAATCAATCAGGCATATCATCTCCGGGTGTTCTCGTCTAGCTAACGGAGAGTACTTGCATAGACACAACCTTGTAGCCAGGATAATCCATCGGCAGCTTGCTCTGAAATACAACCTTGTGGAATCGGAGGTACCGTACTACAGGTATGTGCCCGACCCAGTTCTCGAAAATGGTAATATCACATTGTACTGGGATCGATCCATCATCACTGACAGGACTATAATATTGTTGCCAATAAGCCTGATATAGTGGTGGTGGATCGATTGGAGCGACGCGCAATAATTGTTGACATAACCATCCCGCATGATGAGAACCTCGTGAAAGCCGAGAAAGATAAACAAATCAAGTATCTTGACTTGGCTCACGAGGTTGTCGACATTTGGGATGTGGACTCAGCGGTCATTGTGCCAATAGTCGTGACAGCCAATGGGCTAATACCCAAGAGCCTCGACTAACACCTAAGGAGGCTGTCGTTAGGCAGCTGGATCAAGGGCTTGATTCAGAAAGCGGTACTTCTGGACACGGCCCGCATTGTTAGGAAGTTTCTCTCTCTGGAGCCCTGACCGCCGGTAGCTTGGACCCTGTTCCCGATACCGGTGGGCTACTATTTTTTATATTTTTAAATGTTTTTGGTATCTCTTTGTTTAAAAAATATTTAAAAATGTAATTGATATGTATGTAAATGAAATAATAATGTAATTATACAGTTGATTATTATGTATTGAAGTAGAAGCAGATACCTAATAAAAACTTGAGAGGTGTCAAGGGACACCCGGATGGAACGAAGTTCCTTTCGATTAATTAGTGAAGGAATTTTATTGTAATAAAATTTTATTTTTTTTAAGTTACTTATAATATTTTTTTTTTATTATTAACAAATATATATATAAATATATATATATAGCTTACTACTTATAGCAAAAAGTGTCGTGACAACTTTTCGTAAGAATTTTTTCCGTCTAGCCCCCTTTCACAACGCGCGATAAGGAACTTCGTTCCAATAATAATAAAAAAAATATGCATTGTTTTTTTTTAATAAATTTTAAAGTTGTATAAGTACTTACCGCCAAAAAAATATAAAATGTCAAATTACTCGGAAACGGTTGACATTTACTTATGGGGTCATCTGGTTGCCAACGACCTCCCCTACATTCCCGTAATGGATTGCCAACATTTTACCAATAACCCTGTCTATATATGACTTAGACATAAGTACCTGGCGAAACGTGGGTGTACAACGTATATCTAACCTCCGCCTTACCCCGTATCCTTCAGAGTATACAGGCGTGATTTTATGTTATGAATAATCACGCCACCTATACCAAAAGAACGCTGGATGACCTACGCATACAATATAATAATATTTTTAGGATGCTGTTGGGACTGCCGCGTTGGTGCAGCGCTTCTGCTATGTTTGCGCAAAACCGAACTGACGGATTCCACGCCGTCATTCGGAAGAAAACCGCGTCGCTGCTGTCACGGTTGCGGGCGAGTGAAAACAGCATTCTAAAAATTGTTGTGGAGAGTGTCGACTCTCCGATAATTAAAGGTTTTGTGAGAAGGATAATCACTGAACATTAGTTCGGGGAGGTCCTTTTCACAATACTATTTACTCTGTTCCATATAATATATTAGCTACTAACACTAGAAATAAGTAATTTTATTGTTTTTACTAACACTATGGATCATTGTTGTCTGAAAAATAAAGAATATTATTATTATATATTCCACAGGGGGGGCTTGTAAACTAATTAATAACAGCCGCACGGGTCGATCGATCAGTTCATCGATGGGTCGATCGATCAGTTCATCGATAGATCAGCCGGTCGATTCTGTAAAAATCTCACCGTGAAGACTTGCGTGGAGTGAGCTGTCAGTGTCATCCCACTGATGCTAGCGATTGACCAACGTTACATTTACAATCATAATCGAGATTTTACTAATATTTTTTATCCAAATTCTATTGATCATTCTATATTATTTCAAAGCTAGGATATAGCTAATTGGCTTAACATTAATATTTTCACGGTTTTAAAATAAAATAGCAAAACATAAATTCAGTTAGAAACTCAATGTAGTAGCTTTGAAATAATATCAAATTATCAATAGAATTTACATAAAAATATTATTATAATCTCGATTATGATTGTTAATGTAATGCTTGGTCAATCCCTAGCATCAGTGGGACTACACTGACAGCTCACTCCACGCTCACTTCACCTAAGTTTTCAAGGTGAGATGGTTACAGAATCGCAATGCTGATTGAAAATCTGACAACCAGTCTTACTAACCCGCACTGGACCCGCGTGCTGGATTACGGCCCACTCCCCCTCACCGAGAGAAGGCCTGTGTCCCAGCAGTGGGAACATTATAGGCTGATTATGTAGACTCAGCAACAGTCCGGAGTTTAGGTTTGTGCCCGGTTGATGGCAATAGGCTCGCCCCCTATTACATGGGACTTTTAAATATAACTGGCGAATCGAGAATGTACTGAAGGTCTCTGCCTAACCCTTTGGAGGGTTACAGGCGTAATGTCATGCTGATATGTAAAAAAAGAAAAAAAAAATTTTTACTTCAGACTGGTAATGAGAACTTAGTAACGAGAATTTGCTGATGAAAAATTCCACCTACTTGGGAATCGCATCCAAGACAGGCTCGGCAGTCGACTACTGCCTGCCAGGGTTGTGGGGAAAGTCCGAAAGGGTTACCGAGGCCCTGGCACAGGCAACTAAAGGAACACGAGTGGGTTTTAGTCAGCAAGAGTCTGACACGTCCTCCCGGTCCGCAAAAGAGCGGGAGAAGTTATTCGACGATATCCCAGTCGAAAAAAGAATCAGAAGCAGTCGACTACTTCACCAGAGGCAGTGACTTAAATAAATACAGACTTTTAGCTATGTTACAAACAGAAAAAAAAAACTTCCTAGCATTTTCCCAAATTTGTCGGGGTCGGCTTCCAGTCAAATCGAACGCAGCTAAATACCAGTACTTTACATGGAGCGAATATCTGACCTCCACAACCTAGTAACTGAGTAACACGATACTCCTTGGAAAGACTGGTAGGCAGACATTTTGGCTTCTGACTTAACTGTCAAAGTGTCAAGGACCGACGATAGACAGCTGGGACCAACGGCTTAACTTGCTTTCCGAGGCACGGGGGCGTATATTGTAATTAGATAACTAATATACTTAATTCCTTTGCTGAAAACCTGAAACACTGATTAAATTACTCCGCCAGTGTCATATTTTCAAAGCAATGAAGAGAACATTAAATGCTCGGTTTTCGACCTAAACTCAAGCATGTTTTATTTAAAGGCGGCCATGAGACTCGTCTGTCATTTGCACGGAGCAGAAACAAAGGAACGTTTGACGGGTAATAGCTTTTAAAGCATACGATTTACGATCCTACCTAGGAAGTAATAACGCCTGTAATTGTGTTACTGTTGACTATTATAATTTTAGGTAGTAGTTATCCTTGGACTTTAATGGTACCGGAAGCCACAGTGTGGGTGGGCCATAAGGTGGACCGATGAGCTGCCTATTAATTCTGTAAAAACCTCACCCTGAAAACTTAGGTGAAGGGAGCTGTTAATAGAGTCCCTTCAAGCTCTTTCACGATAAGATTACATGTAATGAACGCTTCTGAAATGAATTAATTATTGTTTTTCTAACTGAACAGACAGCAGTGCTGCTGGGGAGTTTGTTGTGCCTCTTCTTCTTCCCAGCTAAAGCACTAGGAAGTGGCGAAGGGCGTTTTGGGGGACTGACTTATGTAATTTGGACGTTCAAAAAGTGCTGATTCTCAGCCTAGTTTGAATAAATGACTTTTGACTTATGCGACATGAACACTGCCGTTCTTCTTTACAAGTCTTAATCAAGAAATTTTACAAAAAATTTGGTTATTCTTATTATAGGTATGAGAGATATAGGTCTGTAGTTAGAGACACTGCCTTTGTCTCCAGTTATTGTACTATAGCGGTCGTAAACCTTTCCGAAATACACCTGAAGATAGGTACAGGTTCATCATGGATTCAGTTCATATTTCTGAAACCCCTGCGTTGAAATTTTTCGATAGTTTTTTTTTTTTTTTGTTTGCTCTTCCTTACATTTTGACCGCGTAAGTATTGCACTTGTCTATGAAACAACAGATTGTTTTTTGATAACTGAAGAAAAATTTCTAGGCTAGGGGGCTAGAATTATGTGCTGGATTCATGGTTTTACGCGTCAACATCATGCCAGCCTGCACAGGCTGATGATGGTTATACTTACCTAAGCTAGTGGCAATTGATAGGCTCATCAACAATCTAATCCCCATTTTATACCCAAGAATTTTTAAATCTTAGAACCTAGGTACAGCTTAAGAGCGTTTATACCTTATGAGTGGCAACATCGCAATTTAGTGTCTTATGTCGTGGTTTTTTGGTAATTAACTTTTTAGAATTACGTGAAAGTGTTTAAAAGTAAGTAGCCGTAATGCTTACAGTTATTTTACAATGAAAATAACGCCCTGCAAGTTTGAACTGTAACCTTAACTGTAACTGGAGCCTTTTGGCCTCGTATAGGAATTTCTGTTTCCTTTTTCTTTTGTTACTTTTTGTTTTTAAATAGTTTGGTTTTTTCTTTTATAATTTAGTTTGTGCACTTCCTGTACGAGTCACAATAAACACTTTTTCTTTCTTACTTTCTTTTAAACGCAACGATTTCTTACCTTTTACACAGTTTTCACATAATTCTAAAAAGTAAATCAAACAGATTTTTAAGCTCCGATTAAATGATAAAAATTTAAAACCACGAAATATGACACTAAATTGCGACGTTGCCACTCATAAGGTATTAACGGTCTTAAGCAATAATATGGCATGCAATAAGTAAGTGAATATGAAAAATATTATATAAGTCGTATCGTATAGGTACATATCGCAACGTTTAAATCTCAGCAACGCATCACTCGCCCTCAGTTTTGGCGTTAAAATGATTTAGCCAGAGACTGTCCTCTTATATTTATGAATATTCTTCCCAAAATACATCAGTATACCAACCAAAATCAGTTGGACCCCCAACACAACCAATTTTATATAAAAGAGAGCTCAATCTAAAACGGTGATCTTCATACGAACAGCTTGCATAACTTGAACTGGGAGGACTTTACGTCTTCATGAAATGAGAGGTCAAAAAGAAATCGTAGCCATATTTTTCTTATTTTCTACCTTTAAATCGTTTTTAAGGGTCGTAACAGTCACAGATTATATTTTGAGGCTGTTTCAGTCCATTTTAAAGGTAATTAGAGGGCTGAAATGAGAAGGTAATTATCTGTAATAGTCAATTAAGAAACATAGTGGGTAATGGTGCCGATTCTCTTTTTCACAAACTAAACTAAATTTAAGTTGAGTGCATCTTTTTCTTTCTATTTCATCAAGAAAAGGAGAGAAGATAAATTTTAGTTTAGTCCTGTCAAATTAATCAGCGCCTGACACTACTCCATACAAGTTTAGACGTGATTAAAAAGTTGACTACTAAAATTACATCAAATTACGTCAGGTGCGGACTAATTTGACAGGACTAAACTAATATTTATTTTCTGTCCTTTTCATAATGAAATAGAAAGAAAAAGATGCACTCAACTTAAATTTAGTTTAGTTTGTGAACAAGGGAATCGGCACCATTACCTGGTTTGGTTAATGTGATTTAACGTGTTTGCCGCCATTTCGGTTTGGTCATGACTATGTGGCACGTAAGTGCTTAAACTAGTTCATGGAGGTTGAATCGAGCGGGAATTTTGGAAAGCTTTCCCCGTAGGTCCAGTGGTTGCAAGTGCGATAGTTGAGTGATGGACTGCCGCGTTCGTTCCCGTGCTAAAGTGAATCACTGCCTCTTCCGAGATCACACCAAGGACCCCAAGTTCATAGGTCACGCTTGCGACCCTAGAACAACAAAGCTACGAAACTAAATGCTATATCATCATAACTGAGAATGATTTAAAATCTCTCTGATTCTCACAAAATTTATGGAAATAAATAAACTTATATATCAGCTCAGACACCATAGCTTCATATTACCAAAACCCTCTGATTTAGAGGTAGGTAAAACACTAAAAAATAATACAAATGTAACAAACTTCTAAAGGGAAATTATACAAGGGAAGTTCAAACTTTGGTAATTTGATTCGGTGACATCAAAGACTATCTAGTCTATTCTTGGCGGCCATCTTCCCGCCATGTGTCAAAATGTGCCGCGAAAATATTGTAATTAGAACTCTATTCTGGGATTGTCTCTGGCTGTAAAAAGTAAAAAGTTTCATCAAAGTGGTCTATGAAACAAAAATGGGGAGATATGGGGACGCTAATTACCTTACTACCGACTTAATTATTAAGTTAAGTCTTCTGCTAATACCCATACCTACTAGAATATCCTGTAACTGACCCATGTACCATCCATTACGATTCACTGGGCCCACGTGTCAGATTACTGCTAGAGCCCGACCGAATTTCGTTTTGGGTTTTCAATAATTTTTGACAATTTTAGCTATCGGCCGTGTCCGAAATAATTTGGTCCCCTGAAATCAACACTTTCAATTCAATTCTTGTATGTGCAGATGTAGGTTTAACCGGTCACAACAACTAAAAGCTTCACTATTTGGGAAAATCCTGAAAAACGGCTTTTACTCGCATTATTAACAGATAATATCAGATTGTTTGATTCATAATTTTGTCTTATATAAAAGTACAAAGTTGCGTGTGATTTAAGTTTAAACGGTTAGTTAAGATGACTTAAACGTTATACTTACAATTCACACTGCATTTCTTTTCGGTTATCGACCGAAAATGCAAATCAGGCCGAATTTCATATTCGTTTACGGCCGAAAAAAAATCCGTTTTCGGTCGTGCTCTATTTTTTCATAATATGTACTTCATACTCCCTCCCAGTGAGAGGATGCCAGTGTCCCAGCAGTGGGAACATTATATGTTTATAGGCTGAATAAACTATCCCTATACGGGAATTGGCTTTCTGCTTGTCTAGGTACCTACAGTCAGTGGTTCAACAGAGCTGTATGGTATGGCCTAGGACAGTGCATTGGCATCGCCAGATAGGTACAGTGTTGCAAAATGATTTGCTAAAGCTAGTATAGCTATCTACTTAAAAATAAAGGGTGTATGGACCTTTAAATATTTATGTTATGGCAATATTTAATCGTTATAATTATTGCACTTTATATTATAAAACTCTACAGTTATTTTATTTGCTTCAGTTCTTGAATGGCTTCGGAAATAATCATTACAGTGTACTGCAATAAAACTGTAGAACGAAACACTAGCGACACCTAGCTGCGGCTTACGGCCATCGTAGTGAAGCGCCATCTGCTATTTAAATGAAGCATTTCTTAAACCAAATTTTTGTGACTTTATACAAATACTGTGACTATAACATAAATCATAGATGGCGCTGAAACCAAAATTGATATAACATAATTTAAAGAAAAACAGTCTTGTTCATTGTTAATTAAACTACGGATCAAAAAACCAGCCTTTAGATCTATCTTTAGCCAAATTTACCACAACTTTACCATAAAAACGATAATTTCGACGTGTAATTCGATAATTCGAACTTATGGAGTTGGCAACACTGCGCTTGCGTCAAAATTGAATTGTCAAACAGAAACACGTCAACAACTTCGAAGTTGCATGTTTTGAATAAAAATAAAATAAGTAAACGTTCAAATTATTCTGAAAATGGTTCACACACCAATGGAAGGATCACTTTTTGTAAGTTACTTGTAGTTTCCCTTTCAAACGCATGAAATAACCTTAAATTTGATACAATTCGTAAAATGGTGCAGATCCGTAGTTTTTTCAGGTTTTATACTGCTTTGGTAACATTTTCCCATAAAAAATGAAAGTCTTATGATATATGTTTGCATTAGAATCATTTTCCTACCGTTTCCGGCTTATTCAACCGTCACGTCGTTGGTCAGTTTTGTTTTTTTTTTTTTTGGATGGCCCCGGCAATTGCTACTGTAAATTAGCCCTGACCCACACCTCGATACGGCTCGCATCGTGAAGAGGTTCCTGTCTCTACAGCCCTATCCATTGGTAGGTTGGATCCTGCTCCTGTCACCGGCGGAACAATCTTTTTATTTAAGAAATATTTTAATAGGGAAGAAAATACATAAACGACTATAATACATGGTGGCAGGGACATCGACGCGCATATTGCAACCATAGATTCGTCACATGATTCTAGACCCTTCTAGCCATGCCAGTTTCCTCAAGATCTTTTTTTTCGCGCGTCGCTGGTCCTGTCACCCTGTATCTATTACAGTAAATTAGTAATATTAAAGCCTCTGGAAGCACGGCTGAATTTTGCGAGCTACAATGCAGTATTATTATTTATTATTAGATCACGGGACACTGCTTGCTAAACAAACACTTTCACACAATAGGCATAACGGACAGTCCTCTATGCAGGGCTTGCATGGAGACTGACGAAACTGTCGCGCATGTGCTCTTCGAGTGCACAGGCGTCGCCCAAATTAGGTCAAAAACCCTGGGGACACCCAGATCTTACACAGATGTTCTTAATAGACCAGGAGACCTAATCAGCTTCTGGAGGGAGGTGGGCTGGTTGGAATAACCACCGACGGCCGACATGGCTCACGCACAATGGTCCACTGAAGGACTAAGTGCGGAAACCAAACCGATAACATAGAACATTATATTATTCCTTCTATATAGCGTGTAGTGTACTTTAGGTGATCCGTAAGTGCTAAAGCAGAGGTGGTAGGAAAGTACTCGACTTCAAATTCTCAATTTAGAAACTGGGAGTTACTTTCAGTTGCAGCTTATCAAGGAGAAATTCAAGAGCATTTGTTGTAGGTACTTATTGTATTTAAACAGAATATTTGCATTTTTCAGATCATTTTTTTTTTCAAACTATCTGGTTACTCTCCAATTTCAGGAACCCACCCTGTACATCGTGAAAGGCATGTGTATCCTGGATAATGATGGCAACCGTATCCTCGCTAAGTACTACGACAAAGATGTCCTGCCGACCACCAAGGAACAGAAAGCTTTTGAGAAAAACTTGTTTAATAAAACACACAGGTAAGGACCAAAATAATTGATGCCGAGCCAGGACAAGACATCAACAAGATGGTCACGATGCTCAGCTCTCAGGTACTGAGTATAAAAGAAAATGAAAAATATTTCATTAGGGACAGGAACTTCAAATCCCTCCCTTCCCAGTCATTTTCGACCCATTTCCATTCTCCCATTCCTGTCTAAAGTGCTTGAGGCCTGCGTACACAAGCAGTTTGCGGGGTTTGTTCATCGGAACAACCTTGTTAGCTCTTTTCAGTCTGGGTTCAGGCCTGGGCATAGTACAGCCTCCGCTCTCCTTAAAGTGACTGGTGACATTAGGAAAGCCATGGAGGATACCAAAGTTACCGTTTTGGTATTAATTGATTTCTCCAATGCCTTTAACGCCGTCAGCCACGATATTCTCCTTTCTATCCTCTCCCACCTTATGGTTTCGTCCGAGGTGCGGGAATGGTTCTCTTCTTATCTTCGGGGACGTCAGCAGTCGGTTCGCGTTGATGAGAGCTCATCGAGTTGGCGTGATCTGTATGCTGGTGTTCCACAAGGCGGTATTCTTTCCCCATTGTTATTCTCCATCTTCATTAATTTTATAACTCACTGTCTTCGATGTTCGTATCATCTATATGCCGATGATCTTCAATTGTATACAGCTGAGCGGGTTGAGGATTTGTCAGACGCTATAGCAGATGTAAACCGAGACTTAGATGCTATCAAAAAGTGGTCTGATAGTTTCGGGGTGTCTGTAAACCCCTCGAAGTGTCAGGCCATTGTAATTGGAAGCTCACGCATGATAGGTAGGGTGACGCTTAGCTCTCTTCCTCCTCTTATTTTCAATGGTACCGTCATACCCATTACCCCTACTGTGAAAGATCTCGGTTTGCATCTCGACTCTACACTCAGCTGGCAACACCAGGTCTCTAGTGTTAGTCAAAGGGTCAACGGTACTCTGCGATCCCTGTATCGTCTGAGGAATTTTTTGCCCGCTAAGACGAAAACCATGCTTGTGCAGACTTTGATTTTCCCTATGATCGACTATGGTGACGTGTGTTACTTTGACTTGAATGCGGTTTTGCTGGATAAGCTCGACAGATTGCTTAACTATGGTATCCGGTTCATATTCAACCTCAGAAAATATGATCATGTGTCGAGCTATAGGTCTGAGCTCAAATGGATGTCCATTCGCCAAAGAAGAAGTTTGCGTGCTTTGACCACGCTTTTCTCCCTTCTCAACTCTCCCACTCCTCCTTCTTATCTCGTGTCTCACTTCCAATACCTATGTTCTTCTCACGCTAAGAATCTACGTTCTTCTAACAATCTTCTTCTACTCTGTCCTTCTCATACTTCTGACTTTGTTCATTCTTCCTTTCATATTCAGTCCATTCTTCTTTGGAATGCGCTTCCTCTTGATATCAGGACGGCTACCAGTCGGTATGCATTTAAGCGGAAATTGCAGAGTTATTTTCGAAACAAATAGAGTAAAGTCATCTCAACATCTCTCTTCCTGGAATTTGTATATATATATATATTTATGTAAGTATATAGTATAGTAAATAGTATGTATGTGTATAGGACTTATTTATATATTTGTGTACGTTATTTTGATAGTTAATTTTATTTTATCATTGTTAAACATCGCTCAAATCAATGCTTTCCTTTCCTTTCAATTAAAGCACCTGCCATCTAATCTCTTCACCACCCTTGGTTGACTGGTAGAGAATGCCTAAGGCATTAAGTCCGCCTTTGTACCTTTTGTGCGAAAAGTTATAAATAAATAAATAAATAAATAAATACAAACAATAAAAATGGACTTTTATAACTAGAAAAAAAATGAAAAAAATAAATGCTGCAAGACTAAAAGGGCAGTTATTTAAGCGTAATGTTGCGATATTTAAAAAAGAAATACTGCAACACTGGTATTCTGATAGGGCCCAATGTGGTGCTTCAGACACAACACTTTGCAAAGGCTGTGATAATTTTCCTAACGTAGATAGATAAAAATAAAATATTAAAAAATCACTTGCTAGATTTGTAGGTTTGCTAATTACCAACCGAAATATAAATGCCTTTTGATATTTTCTAAAATTAGATGCTTATATCATTTTTAATCTGGTTAAAATACTGATTTCAGAGCCAACGCAGAGATCATAATGCTGGAAGGTCTGACATGCGTGTACAAGAGCAATGTGGACCTCTTTTTCTATGTCATGGGCAGCTCGCATGAAAATGAGGTAATTCATTTTTTATTAGACTACAGCACTGATCATAGGTTCTCCAAGCACTGCTAATAATGTATGGTCAGAGAGGTAGCCGCTATGATAAAACAAAAGGGATAAATATACTGTTCCAAATAATCAAAATGCGCCGCCACATAATTATGAACTACGCATCAGAATGAAATCACGCTAAAATTGTTTTTTTTTTGTGGGAAATCGTCGAACGCCTTCTTCCGCTCTAAACCGAGCGGGAGGGCGTGTCAGACTCTTTTTGACTACAACCCACCCGTGTTCCTACAGTTGTCTGTGCCAGGGGCGCGGTAACCCTTTCGGACATTCCCGCAACCCTGGCAGACGCTAAAATCCTGCATCGCACAATCAATGTTTGACGCGCGACTAAATAACATCCCGATATCGATTGTCGGGTATGATCCGGTCCAGCCTGTTCCTTGTTGCCCTCCCCCAGCGACGCCCTAAAACCAGACTAAGTTGTTAGATCCGTAAAAGGAATTGTGTATTTCGATTTCTGATAGGTTCTTATTTCAAAAAAAATCTCGATGGTTTAAAACCAATGTCTGTATAAAAATCTCGTTTGGTAATGGTTTGGTTTTGTGTGTGTGTAGTTTCTTTGCTTCATGTTTACTGTAAACTAGCTTCTTCCCTCGACTTCGTCAACGTGAAATTTCTTGTTCCCCCGACCCACCCCGTCACATCACATCGCGGGCCCGCGTTATTACTTTGTGTTCGCGTTATTTCTGACGTTTTTCTTTCTGCTCAGCTCCTAATGGTCATAGAGTGATGTTAAAAGCCTTTAACCTTCGTCAAGAATAGGGCTATCAAATGCTGGAAGAATTTTCAAAATCGGTTCCAGATCCAAGATCCAGAGATTACCCCCTACAACCTCACAAACTACCTCTTTATATTATATTTATATAATAAAGTATAGATAAACGTACTTTCTTTCTTCTTTTTTTCTACGCGTAGTTAGCATGTGGCGTTGTATTATGGCACCACAAAAAGACGTTTGAAAATTAAGCGTGAATCATTGGCACCTACAAGGAAAGTTTTTGAATGAACACTGTTACATGCAGAAGGTGGTGTCTGTCTTTCTGTTAACATTTTTATCCAACGGACATTATAATTAACTGACTTCAATAAAGGAGGAGGTTCTCAATTCGACGGTATGTTTTTTTTGTGTGTTTGTTACGCGATTACATCGCGAATTGTAGACCGATTTTCAAAATTCTTTTTTGTTTGGTAGGTCATACTTCAGAGGTGGTCCCATATAAATTTGATCAAAATCGGAAGAGCGGTTTAAAAAAAAAACAACTATACTTAAATTATTTTGAAATAAAAAAAACTGCCTTCAAACTGACGTGTACGTGTAAGACGATTGTTTTCGAATTGATGTGGGGTAGGTACCATAGCTAAAAGTGCAAAATAAAAAACTTTTTTTACAAAAATAAAAACAACTGATTTCCAAAAAAAAAACACTCAAGTAAAAAATAACTTTAATTTTGGAAGTTGGTGTCTGCATCTGTATTTTAGTTTTTCCCACCGACTTCCAAAATTAAAGTTCCTTATATTTTACTATGTAGTTTTTTTTTTTTTTTTTTGAAGTCGGTTGTTTTTTTTTGTAAAAAATGTTTTTTATTCTCAAACCCTGATCCCAATTTATTTAGGGTTACCTTCCATAATTCTCTATTAGTCATCCCTTTTCTAACCCTATATCATCTTTCACACAGTCCATCCATAATTTCTCTCTCTCTTCTCCTAATCTTATACCCATCCACATTTTCCATTTTCCTGACATTGAAGTTGATTTTCTTAGTTTGTTCTGATTGTTTTGAATGACCTGTTTATCTCTGTTGTTTTTTCACTGACTGCACAGATTATTGCAAAAGAAACAAGTATGTCATTTGGAAATAGGTTTGTTTCTTTTGCAATCATCAGAGGGTACTTAAGGTATTCTTATTAACCTCCCGAAGTAGCTTACGTACTGGCAGGTTATATGAGTCCCTAAAGTAATATAATTATTCATTTATTTGACTGTATATATGTCAATTTATTTAATTTAATGTTTTGTACACGTTCTTCTAACTGATAGACAGCTGTGCTAAAGCTAAAGCACTAGGGTGTGATGAAGGGCGGGCGTTCTGGGGTGTCTTATGTCAGTTATACGTTAAAAAAGTGCTGATTCTCAGCCTAATTCAAATAAAAGACTTCTGATTTTGATTTTGAAAAATAACACTGACTGTAAAAACCAAAAATTCCAATTTACTAAGTAATATTTACTATCATTCCAGTTAATCCTCCAGTCAGTACTGAACGCGCTCTACGAGTCGGTGAGCATACTGTTGCGGAGGAACGTGGAGAGACGCGTGCTGCTGGACAACTTGGATGCTGTCATGCTGGCCTTCGATGAGATCTGTGATGGCGGGTAAGATACTTGTTGCTCTACGTTATTATACTATTTTGGAAGTGAAAACTTTAGGCTCACTATGAGCTCTTTCTGAGCAGTGAACGAAACTGGGGGCCTACTCCCTTTTTTTTTTAGTGTGGGAAGTCATCAAATAACTTTTCCCGCTCTGGGCGGAGCGGGAAGGCGTGTCAGACTCTTACTGACTAAAACCCACCCGTGTTCCTTCAGTTGCCTGTGCCAGGGGCCACGGTATCCCTCTCGGACTTTCCCGCAACCCTGGCAGGCATCGGCCCTAGCGGACCCCGTCATTGATGCTGACATCTATTTGAGGCGCGCGTGGAACACAACGCGCCGTCGACCCGGGCCTGGACCTTATCGGACGGCCAGCTACCCATTACTCGCCGTCCGCAAGCCCGCACCTACCGTGGCCGGAAATCGGCTTGGTATTCCCGACGCCCAGGGCGTCTCCTGCGGCGGCTAGGGGCATGAGGGCGCGAATTTTGCCTCCCTCACGCGTTCCACCTCCTCCTTCGCGAGCGGGGCCTACTCCCTAAGCAAGAACTTCCTCTTTTCGGCCGAAGTTGCGTGCGTTTCCAACTCCGTATCACTTACGGACATAAGATTAGTCCGGGGCCCGAATTAAAAATTAATGACAAAACGTTTTGACCTGTCCTTACTTCCGATGTGTTTTTGCCCGTCCGGAAAAGTTAATTAATAGTAGGGTTAACTTCTAAATATCGAACTACTTTCGGACGGGTCAGTATCCTCGTTGACGGACTTAGAGAGTCGGCCCCCTGAACCGTCACGCTCGGGTCGGTGACGCTGAATCGGGTATACTCGACTCCAGTCGGTCGGTGACGTTGAATTGGGTATAGGTACTCGGCTCCAGTCGGTCGGTGACGCTGAATCGGGTATACTCGGCTCCAGTCGGTCGGTGACGCTGAATCGGGTATACTCGGCTCCAGTCGGTCGGTGACGCTGAATCGGGTATACTCGGCTCCAGTCGGTCGGTGACGCTGAATCGGGTATACTCGGCTCCAGTCGGTCGGTGACGCTGAATCGGGTATACTCGGCTCCAGTCGGTCGGTGACGCTGAATCGGGTATACTCGGCTCCAGTCGGTCGGTGACGCTGAATTGGGTATACTCGGCTCCAGTCGGTCGGTGACGCTGAAACGGGTATAGGTACTCGGCTCCAGTCGGTCGGTGACGCTGAATCGAGTATACTCGGCTCCAGTCGGTCGGTGACGCTGAATCAGGTATACTCGGCTCTAGTCGGTCGGTAACGCTGAATCGGGTATACTCGGCCCTTTTGGTCGGTGACTTTGAATCGCGGAATCGCGTATACTCGGTTTCAGGTGTAACTTTTCACTTCTATCGTGTGGTCATAGCACAAACCGATTTTTTATAAACCCCTAATTTGGTGCTCGATGGAATGTGTCATCGGTGAAACCACGGAATAGAAAAAACAGTGGAAGTGCCCTTAGACTTCCTTAGTACGGGAACCAGTGTCGCCAAACTCACACACTTGCAAATTAAAACGTACATTGCAATACACAGAAAATGATGATATAATTGGCTACAAATTATAAATGCAACTTTGGCGAAAAGTTTATTTATTGTTGTTCAAAAGTAAGTGTTATTACAACTACAGAATGTTGTTTTTATTTTACATGTCAAAATCAATGAAGACCATTTTTCCATATAACAATCAAATTCGAGCAATCAACAACGAGTTCAGCTATTCAACGCTAGAGGGCGCTGTAACCAAGTTACTCTATTTAACACCCGAATGTTATTGAAATAGATGTCATATTCGTATGCACCTGTTATATATTTTTCTACTCGGCTAGGGATGAGGACAAGATATCGATAATTTAATGTCGATGTCTGTACAATGTAATAATTAAAATCTTTTATGTTATGAAATAGACCAAAGCCCGATTAGTATAAAAGGTAAAATGAAACGATAAATAGTAATATTTATTGTCCTTGAAATAACACATATTTGTTTAATAATTGTCGTTTTGACTGTTTTATATTTAATTTTAACAAGTGATGCATGCGGATATTGACATATCTTTCCGCAATGGCTTTCATTAAATCCGTAATGTGATTCGATGTAGGAAATTCTCCTAACTGATGGTAAATAATATTTTGGAATATGGATGTCCCAATAAACTGGCGCATTATTTTAGACATGAGAACGTCTTTTTTGAATATGTGACAGTCTTTCAAAAATATCTCTGAAGTCTGGCATATCTTAATGACATCCTCTGATGGGTACAACAATCCTCCTTTATCCTTCGCTATTATAAATCTATGTAGTGACTGAGTTTTTTCTGTTACTAGAGCACTAACGCATATATCACACTTAATTTTTTTTATTAATTGTTTTGTTATGTAACCAGCAATGTGAGCTATCGTTTGCTTGCTGAAATCGGACAGATGCAGCTCAATTTCATCTAAGTATTCATCCTCCTCTTGATCATCTTCCCTGCTTAAGTCTCGTCGCACTGAACTTAGATTAATTCTTTCTACCGCAGATGAACAGTTTAAAATTGAGATTTGTTCCAATGCCGAACAATTTCCTCTATCTGTGTCTTTCAGTTCCACATGCACAACATTTTTTTATATGCAGATACGAACTGCCTAGTCGTGGGGTTGTTGTTCGATCCACCATGCGCCCGTATATTACAAAAAAATAATTCTATGTGATCCTGACTAAGTTTATAGAAGGGTAAATAAATCAATAAGTTTGTCTGTATTAAAGCAGCAAATAAATATTTTATCGCTTCTATGCAACCCAGAAAACCCAAATAACCAACTTTTCGTGGACTATTTATTAAAAGTGTGCCATCCTCACGTTTCAAATTATTTATATAAACTGCAGCTTTGTTTAAATAATCAAAAACTTGAGAAGCATTATTATTATTTAATGCTTTTTATAACCATGAAAATGTAAATTTCTTGAATTAAAAATGTCAAAAATATTGTTAACTAGTTTTAAAAAGTTTTCGGTAGGCTCACTATATTTAAATGTTTCTATTGCCAAATCTTCTCTGCAAAATTTGATTGCTTCTGCCACACTAAGGCTAAAAAGTTGCGAAGCCAATTTTACTTTCATCCTTTCATTTTTAAAGTTGATATGTCGATCTTTTATTTTATTTGCCAAATGAAAAGTTTCCTGTTTTTGTAACCTATTTAAATCTACTAGATACTGCCACAAGATTTTATTACCATCTTTGTCAATAAACGTTTTGTAATTTTCAAACGAGTTTCTCAATAATTTTAACATATGGCACGGGTCAAGTACAGCAACAATAGAATCTTTGGTCACGGGATGCTCAAATGTCATACTACTCGTTGAAAAAGAACAACCTAAATGTCCAGCCATAGAAATATTGGCTGCGCATCCATCAAACGTCAGTGCTACTATTTTAACGCCAGCGTCATGACTCATTTCCAAGCATTTTTTAACTAGTTCGGCGCGTTGCAAGCCGGTAATACCATCAACAAGAAAATAAGCCACGGGGACTTTAAAGTTTTGGTTTATGGCAGTAACTAAAAAACCAAAGCTTCTTTCGCTTCCGATAAATGATCCCCATCTAAACCTGTACCCATATCTACATACCCATGTAGCTTACTCCCATCCCATTCAATTCGACGTCGAATGTTAATTTCGTCTATGACTAATGTAGCTATAATTTCATGGTTCAATGAAGCTGCTTTACGTTTTAAAGCAGTAAAGGATTCACTGGTAAAACCGGGATCTCCACCCACTTTTGAGTACCACTATTTTAAAGTTCGTGGATGAGGTAAACAAGTATTAAAAGTTCTTCGCACGTAATCATAAGCTCGAGGCGAATAATAGTTTAAGGTTAATGCAAAACTCCGAAGTGCTGGTGAATACTTTCGTACTTCATGTTTGTTTCCAGTCATGCGAGTAATCAATTCATTAACCTACAAGAAAACACTTTATTAACAATTTATTTGACTAGGGCCCTTACAGAATTGAGCTCGTCGATAAACACTGTTCATCTAGTGTTTATCCCTTTGCGCATTGCCCAGTGACAGTGTCAGTTGACGAGCCAGGTCGGAAATCAAGGTAATAAAAAAAATAATAGCTAACCTTTAAATTTGTGTTTTTTAAGCTAACAAGATCTTCACTTTTCATGGCAAAGTTATCTTCTAATGATTTTAGAAGTTCTTCCATATTCTTGATTTTTCTTTTTAATCTACGATTCCGAGTTTGTAAGAGTTTGATTTTTAGATTTTGTTTCCTTAGTTTACTTTGAGTCCATTGTAACATCTTTCCTAATTTTTTTTTTCTTGGAGTTGACGTGGGGCTGATAGTTAACTCAGAGTCTATAACTATACGGGCCTCTTTTGTTGGTGTTACTGAAATTAAGCTAGGCAATGGTGGCGTTTCCTGGAGCCGTTTCCTGGGGGGTCCTGGCTCGCATTTTTTAGAATCAGTTTGATCCTGTAAAATAATATATTAAACGGTAGTTAAACATAAGGACAGGCTCAAATAAGTAATAACTTATGAAGTAATAATTTATAGGTAACAAATTGCACATACTTGAAAAATTAAAATTTTATGAATAGGAATTGCGTTATCATTTAAAAATCTGTAGCCTTTTTTTGAAGTTTGTAAATTGTTTTCATTAAAATGCTCTGAACAGATTGTACTTGATTTTGACGGCATCCAGTTCTGTCTTCCCGTAGCTTCTATCCATTTCTCCTTGGTAAAAGGATCTTTGGGAAAACTGAAATATTTACATACTTTATTAGTATTTATTATTTTTGAGGCCTACGAATACTATGAATGAATGATTGGTTTGTTTGTCAGAATATAAGTACTCAAACCATTTATTTCAATTAATCAAGAAGAACGACAACGAGTACATAATAATATTATGTATTATTATTAGTGAAACCTTATAAGGTTTCACTATATAAATAAGTACACATTTTATTATTTTATCGATACCGAAATATTTGAATGTGTCCCATCCCTAATCGAGTAGCAGTCGAAGATTCTAGAATGTATACCATGATATTCAAGACCGCGAGCAAGTTGATTTAGACTTTGAACAATGGACATAAGGTAGTTTTTAGTTCGCAACAAAGTAATAAATATGGTTTTATCAATAAAAACAATTATATTGAAATATATCATAGTTTTATACTTACCGGTGATACGATACACCTCCGCAATATACATTTTTTGTCCTGCTATCGTTTTTGCATGTAAAAATCGCACAATAAGGCATGTTTGTAATATTTTTCGTTACTTTCGAGACGTCGTATCACAGCAAGTATCTAATCGCGACTGAGCCGGTGTTGCGGAGCTCCGCATAATTGTGACACACGCGCGATAGCTGCGTGGCACTTCCACTGTTTTTTCTATTCCGTGGGTGAAACTTACGACCCTTTATACAAACTTCCATCTCCTATTTAACCCCTATAGGAGATTAATTTTCAAAAATCCTTCCTGTGCTGTGTAAGAAATACTTGTAAAAAATGTCATAGTTCTAGTTTGGAACTAGTGTGCAGGATGTTGGATGCACAATAAATTGCGATGTAGAATTAAACGTTGTACTCAGGTAGAAAATTACAACTTTGAGTAAGTACAGCAGTTTGACAGTATTGACGGCGCGCGCGGTGTGTTCGCACTAGAGGCCACACTCCCTGACGTTTGCGCGGGTGGGGAGCATTCATTGAACAACTTCACGCCCCTCGCTCGCTCACTGCGTTGTATTGTTAACAATTAGAAATATGAAATTTTTTACAGGTCTAGAATCTAGGCCCAGCAGTACAAATAAGCTGTGCGATGTTTGTCAATGAATGAATGAATTTTATAATATGTAAATTTAAGAGTAGATTGTGGGTTGAAAAAGACAAAAATGCACGAATACCGAGATACAGATACCGTACATTAAAACTCTTTCTCAAAGTGCTCACACGTCGTTAACATCGTGTGAATACCAGCATGTCCTAGCTCGAATCTAAAACTCTTCTAAGATATGAGACAGTCACCAATGCACACTGGGCCCACGTGGTGGATTACAGACAGCCTCTGATTTTGCATCACTCAAAATCACAGTGATCTTTATTTACACTGCCATAAGGATGTTGTTGGGTTGCTGTCGGAGGTAAACTAGCTGTAAAACGAACAGAGGTGACTGAAGAAAGTGCTATAGGTACCTACAATATTTTAAAACTTTAGTTTTTAACATTATTGAGTCAATATTATACACTAGTTTTTGATCTTAAGGGGATGACAACATCTAAAGCGCGGCTTTCTTTTCTATGCAGTCCGACATTGATGTCGAACTGCATAGAAAAGAAAGAGAAGCGCGATGACACAAAGCTGGTGTTTTTTTTACAAAATATGAAGCAATTCTATATTTACAAAAAATCTATTGATTGGACTATAAAATTAAAACACTATCACGTTAATATGTTGCTTGAAGAAAAATCTAAAAAAAAAACCAGAATGATTTCATTTATATTAGTATGGTTTTTAATCGTTAAAATACATTTTTAGAGGTATCTTCGTGACTTTTTTCTATCGTACCAAATTAGTTGTAAGTATTATGTTTTCAACACACTATCTAACTAGCATATATCCTGAAGAATATCATATATTTTTCTGATTTTGTTTACTGCAGTAGATCATATACTTTTAGGCATTATAAAACTTGCGGGTAGGTCATGTAGTCCCCTTAAAACACCACAATACGGCCCGCCCGCCTTTTTATTTATATTTCGTTTTCGCTTAGTGTTCTAGAAAGAACAAAGAGAGAAACGAGAAAAAAGAGAGATAGTCAGAAGACTATCTCTCTTTTTTCTCGGCTCCTTAGGATCATAGCGTGATGAAAAATAGCCTATAACCTTCCTCAAGAATTGGGCTATCAAACGCAACAAGATTTTTCAAATCCAACTGGTAGGTCCTGAGTTTTGCGCGTACAAACAAACTTAGCTTTATGAAATTAGTATAGATTTCATGCCGTTCTCTCGATGCTCCACACACTATAAACGAATTTTCTCATTTCCAGAGTAATCCTAGACTCCGACCCAACCTCCATAGTCGGCCGGGCCGCCCTGCGCACGGAGGACGTCCCTCTCGGAGAACAAACGGTAGCACAGGTAATGGAACAAGTCAACAAGATGTTTTGGTAGTCGGTCGTTTGTGTTTGTCACTTCTGTAACGCACTGGGTATCGGCAGGTTGATAGATACAGGGAAGACGAGGTTTTAGAGCGAATTTCACAAATTAAACTTAACGCGAATCGCGTTCAATTTCATTGGTGAAATTCGCCCTAAGTTAGTCACTGAAATTACGTTGGATTCGGTTTTTGACATAACACATCTTCACGCCTGTATGCCCCGAAGGATTGAGCAGAGTAGTAGTTAGTGGCTATTGCCACCGACCAGCCACAATTCCAGACACTGGACTTTCTATGTTATGCTGTACAGTCACTAGCACTAATAAGTATACACTTAGCAAAATTTAAAAGTAATTTTCTCGTGGAATATTGATTGCAACTTTGAAATAAGACCTATTTCATAACAGTATAGGTTCCAAAATATTATGTTCGTAACAACATAAAATTACAATCAATACAGTAGGAGAAAATCACATTTAGAAGTTGCCAAGTGTATACATACACACATCAACACGGTCTAGGGATATTTTTAAAAAACCGAATTACTATCAATGTGTTAATTATTTATATGACATGTATATATTTAAAAGATACGTTATTTAATATTCTACCATTTTTTAATAATGGTTAAGGTACTTCGATTTAAGTTTCAGGATTTTATGGAAAAAAAAATGAAGCATAGACGGAAACCGTATATGTATTAACTTTTAATTTGTGAGTAAAAACTGAAAAAAATAGAAAATCATTTAATTTGTGTTTATAAACTTGAAGTTAGTAGTCTGAGAAAGCGCCCATGATGTTCATAACACATCGGCAACGATTCGGCATGCTCAGAACAAGGTTGTCAATGTCTTGCTGCGGAATATTGTCCCATGTCCCTCTGAGGTGCGCAAAAAGTTGATCTTCTGTAGCCAAATTTTCAGGAACTTCCTTCAGAGCTCTTCTTTGCAGCATATCCCACGCATGCTCAATGGGATTTAGATCTGGCGATTGAGCAGGCCAGTCTAAGGCCCTAACATTGTGTGTATGTAACCAAGCTGCTACCGTTCTCGCCGTGTGTGCCCGGGCATTGTCGTGCATGAGCAGGAAATCTTGCCCCATTTGTGTTCTGTGGGGCAAGATTACGGGCCCCAGCACCTGTTGGACGTATCGTTCTGCCGTCATATTGCCCCGCACCCAAACGAGATCCGTCCGTCCTCCAAGACGAATTCCTGCCCAAACCATAATTGTTCCTCCTTGGTATGGGTGAACTTTCTGAGGGTTCTGAAGACGGCTCCATCGTCCAGGAACTCGCCAAACACGCGTCCTTCGTGAATCTGGATGGAATTCGAACCTGGATTCATCCGTGAACAGCACATTGGACCATTGCTCACGGCCCCAGTCCACGTGGTTCCGAACCCATTCTAATCGTCGTCCACGATTGCCTCTCCGTAAAGGTGGGACCCGGAGTGGTCTACGAGAGCGTAGATTGCTTTCTTGCAGTCGCCTTCTTACAGTTTGGTCACTCACAAGCACTTGGTGTTCCACTCGCAGCCTTTGGACCAATTGAGTCGCCGTTGCATTTGGTTGAACTCGCGCAGTAATTTGCAAAAATCGGTCTTGTCTGGGGGTAGTGATGCGACTTGGCCCCCGGTGCCTCTCCGCTACTTCACCTGTGGCACGATAGCGTGTCCACAATCTTGAAATTACATTTTGGTGGGTCCCTATGGCCTCAGCAACATTACGCTGAACAGACCCAGCTTCCAGCATTCCCACAGCTCGTAACATCTCCGCCCTCGTCAAATGTTGACGTTGCATGGCTACAATACCTCAATTTTAACTTTATCTTTCGTTTAAAAATGAAAAAAAACTGTAACTAAACGTAATTCGTATTGTTTTCTAAATTTCGCACAAATGAAAATTCCCTCTCCTATACATCAAGACATTTTTATGCCACCGAAACAAAAGAATTTTCAAAAATTTGAATTTGGAATTAGTCTGAGATAAATTACAAACAAATCGGTGTATAAAAGATTCCAATGCGGCCAGTACTTTTCGAGTTATTTAATTGAGTATGAAATATCCCTAGACCGTGTTGATGTGTGTATTAGTGCTCGTGACTGTACCTATGCACAAGTAAAAATTGATGAACTTAAGAGGAGCGTAATATAACGTTTTTTTTTCTGTTATGTGCAATTAAAACTGTGCAAAGTCCGATTTAATGCCACAGGCATTTTCAACCACTCTAGCTCTACCCTACGGTGAGACAAAGCTGATTTTTCGTTTTGTTTTCTGTGTTTATCAACCTGTATGTCTCGATATTTCGATTGTTCTTTAATTCGATCATTATTCGCGATCTCAATTGACGTGTACGCCACGAATCTCGCGCAGAAGACGCGCACAGTCGAGGGTAAACATACAGGTCTACCCAGTTTGTTAATAAAACTAAGACCATTGAGCAAACATGATTGCTGGGATACGACTTTTATTTTTGGTGTGGTGATTCGCTGTTTACGGCAGACAGCGACATAAAAGCACGCAAAACATTGTGCTTATGAGTGCATGCAACGGTACTGGAGTTGTGGGGGTATTTAAAGTTAATTTATAATATTATTTAAAAATTGTTTTCGTGAAAAAAAAGTTGGAACTTTCAATATCTCCGTAACCAGGAGGCTCCCAGGTATGGTCGAGTGCAAAAAAAAACATTACAATGACGGGGAGTAACTGCACAACTTTGAAGGGATTTTTTGAGTTTTGACTAGTTTTTTTTGCTTATTTTTGCCCTTGACAGATCATAAAATAATGCATCCGCACCTTGGCTCCGCCTGCCCTAAATCTTTTTGTTTTTGTGTGACTGGTGGTGATAATATTTCTATATATATATATATATTATATTCTATCTAATTGTCTCATTTTAGATCCTATTAAAAACAAAGTAAGTACAACTTTATTTATACTTTTCACACGAATTAGTAATCTGCACATTTAGGTAACATTTTCATTTTGTTGAGGTTCGTAGATAAATAATAACAACCACGCTGGTCGATCGAAATTTAAGCTACACTCGCCGCGGTCGGTATGATGGATGCATTACATATACCCCTCCGTGCTTCGAAAAGCACGTTCATCAGTCGGTCCCGGCTGTCATTCGTAGATCTTTGACAGTCGTTACGGGTAGTCAGTATTCCAAGTCTTGACAACCAGTCGTTCCAAGGGGTATCGTGTTCTCCACTATCTAGGTTGTGGAGGTCAGATAGGCAGTCGCTCCATGTAAAAGCTGGTATTCAGCTGCATCCGGTTGGACTGGAAACCGACTCCAACACAGTTGGGAGACTCCTACGCAGACGATGATGGTTCAATTCGGCTACACCGTCGCTTGAGATCGCGAATATTTATCAATTAATATCATTACATTTTTTGTTAAATTTTACGAAAATACCGTTTTATGTAGATACTATGTAAGTATATAAATCAATAGAATTAGTTTATCAATCAATGTATTTAAGTAGTAGACTTTATTTTTTTTAATAGATCGTATACTTATGTTCTTATGACAAATTGATTATTATAATATTTGACCAAAGTCTTTACAGCACAATAATGCTATTAATTTCTGGCCGGTAGAAGTATTTTTATTTTTTGAATATTTTTTATCGTTTATAAAACATTATTGTAGTTAAAGGTATAAAGTATTTTTTTTTTTATAATTGTTCCTTTATGATTTTTGTTAAATAAATATTTTGAAATATCATTATTTTTATTGTTTGTTTGCACTTGGTGTTTGTGGGTCGTTTTTATTTAATATATTTAACGCTAACATTATCTTATTATGCAACTATTAATTTGGGATAAAAAGTATTTATTATATATTCATTAGATTCACGAGATATTTTACTAAAACACACTGGGATTTAATTGTTGTTCTGAAATAAAATAGTACTTTTGGATTTTTTTCCACAATTTTTACAAAATAATAAGTTGACAATGATTTTATTTATTAAAAATTTCAGATTCTACAGAACATAATGAATATGTAAGCGAACCGGGGGCAAATAGTTTGAAATTACGTATTTCTACATTTAATTGTAATTATAGTTATTTAGTGCTTATTAAATTTTTATTTACTAACATTTTTATTTTTTCATTTATTTTGTCTCATTGTCAATCCCTTTTCATTGGCTGTATCGCTTTTACTTTGACGCTTGTTTTGGTAAGAAGTCTATCATAAAAAAAAAGAAAAAAAAATCTCGCCTTTTCTTAATTATTTCGTTTTCTTTCATTTAAATGCATACATCTAAACGCTAAAATATGGTATATATATATACCTTTGGGTATTTTGAGCTGGTGTAGGTGTAAAAACGTTGTATAGTTAATATGTAGTTACCTACTAGTATGGACTTTATCCATGCAATATTTAGTTTTTCAGCAAGTACCAACCTACCGTATATTGCAGATTACAGGATTTAAACTATATGTCCTAGAGAAAAACGCTGAACGGAACGATTGTCTTCATTTTAAAGATCTAAACAAACTGGATTGAAAAAAGTCACCCTGTATATCATGGCAAGCGACAGAACGAAGACTGCATTAAAATGTGCAGAAAAAGTAATTTTTTCCTATCATACGGATTTGTGTCCGCGTTTCTGTCTGGCTCGTATGCGCGCCGCCCGCTGATCCGATCGTTTCGTTGGGCTGCATCAATTGTGTATCCCAATTGTATTCAAATTAAGAGCGTTTATACCTTATGAGTGGCAACGTCGCAATTTAGTGTCATATTTCGTGGTTTTAAATTTTTATCATTTAATCGGAGCTATATTTTAAAAATCTGTTTAATTAACTTTTTAGAATTACGTGAAAGTGTTTAAAAAGTAAGTAACCGTAATGCTTACAGTTATTTTACAATGAAAATAACGCCCTGCAAGTTTCCAATGTATTATTTGCATATAAATAGAACTGTAAACGCAACGATTTCTTACCTTTTACACAGTTTTCACATAATTCTAAAAAGTTAATTAAACAGATTTTTAAAATATAGCTCCGATTAAATGATAAAAATTGAAAACCACGAAATATGACACTAAATTGCGACGTTGCCACTCATAAGGTATAAACGCTCTTAACTTTGAAGGGTACTTACTGTACATGCTTTTACTGTCATGCACGACAGACGCATGCGGGTCGCAGGGAGTTTGCGGGTGCATCACACACGCTAAGCTCACGCACGCGGGCGTAAACCCGCGTGAAAGGAAAAAGGACCTTTTGCCAAATACCCGAACTGCCAGAATATTCGATCAAAGCTGTTTGAATCATAAGGAAAACATAACAACTTCACACTACTCAAAGAGGGAGAATGTAAAAGATCCCTACAATTTATTACACATGTAGTAACGAGCATAAATAACAGCTTAACGAATAGCCGCACGGGTCGATCGATCAGGTTAAGCTACGCTAGCCGCGGTTGGTCCGTGGATGGGTGACCGTCTTTACATACCAAGACCCCTCCGTGCCTCGGAAAGCAAGTTAAGCCGTTGGTCCCGGCTGTCATTCGCGGATCTTTGACAGTCGTTACGGGTCATCAAAAGCCCGAAAGTCTGACAAACAGTCCAACCAAGGGGTATCGTATTACCCAGTAACTGGGTTGTGAAGGTCAGATAGGCAGTCGCTCCATGTAAAATACTGGTATTCAGCTTTATCCGGATGGACTGGAAGCTGACCCCACCATAGTTGGGCAAAGGCTAGGCAGATCATGATGATGAACCGATTTCATGATTAATCCATTGATATCTGTCGTCAAGATGACGAATGTATTATACAGGGTTACTGGTAACTCTACGTATTCCTTGCACGAAGTCATAGTAGGGTTAAAATGCAACAAATTAAGCCACCAAATGTTCTACCGAAGTTCAGTAGTTTTTGAGTTAGTTACATTTTCAGTATTTTTATGAAAAGTCCCAGATTAAATCATTTGGAGCCAATTTAAAATGGTTTACGGCGCGACTGTACTGAAATTTAACTTAAATATGATGATGACGTTGATGCCGTAGCAGATCTTTGTTCATAATTAAAAGTTCAAAAATGCCAGAAACCTTGGCAAATATCACTAAACAAACATTTATGATTTTGTGATTTTTGCTGTTACTTCATACAAAATGTTGTCTAGTGAAAAAAAAAATAATAAAAATGGCTTAATTTGTTGCATTTTAACACTACTATGACGTCCTGCAAGGAATACGTCGAGTTACCAGTAACCCTGTATATTATGTGCATTGTGGAAGTGTGGCAGCACAAATATGTGACATTGAAGGAACACCAAAAAAAATTGACGAGACAAGCGACCCAAAAATATAAGATGCTGCATCGGCTTCAAAAAGATGTGTCATCGCTTACAATGCAATAATATCGAACATGTCTTGCGTTATAAATATCTGCCAACTCAGTTAAATTCATTCCTCGTTGTGATCAAAAATATCTGAGATCACTTTAGCAGCATAAAAACCTGACAGTACCTATAATGTTTCAAGTTTTCTTCTATATCGCAATCAGTGCCAATCATATTGCAAAAACATGTCACGTCCCACTGCACCGGCAGCATAAATATCTGACGCTAAAGTTTTACAGTAGAAATGTCAATAAGCGTTTTTTTTTTACATTTTGGCAACTGAACCGATGACGGACGGACGTCAGTGATGTCTACTATAAACTTAGCCTGTAGGTACAGTCGCTAGCATATCAGGTTATATGAAACTGTCAAATTTCTCCAAATGATTTTAAACCTTTTTGAAGGTTAAGAGCGTTTATACCTTATGATGAGTGGCAACGTCGCAATTTAGTGTCATATTTCGTGGTTTTCAATTTTTATCAATTAATCGGAGCTATATTTTAAAAATCTGTTTAATTAACTTTTTAGAATTACGTGAAAGTGTTTAAAAAATAAGTAACCGTATTGCTTACAGTTATTTTACAATGAAAATAACGCCCTGCAAGTTTCCAATGTATTATTTGCATATAAATAGAACTGTAAACGCAACGATTTCTTACCTTTTACACAGTTTTCACATAATTCTAAAAAGTTAATCAAACAGATTTTTAAAATATAGCTCCGATTAAATGATAAAAATTTAAAACCACAAAATATGACACTAAATTGCGACGTTGCCACTCATAAGGTATAAACGCTCTTAAGTTCAAAATCGAATGAGAAAATTTGACAGTTTGGGGTAACTTGACCTGCTGCTGTTTGTACTATCAACAAAGTTGACGCATGACCACCTTAAGGCGTCATAACCAATTTCACCAACCAATCGAGGAAGGAACTACCAAATATTTTTTGTCCAGGCAAAAGGTTAAAACATGTTTCTTTTAATAAAAATAAAAAAACTATTTTTATTTTATCAATTTAATACAAATTTGTGGGCGGGGGACTGAGCATGGTATGGTCACTTCGTGCAAACGAAAAATGTTTAAAAGTGATTATGTGTCGACTTTGTTGATGGTACATATGAATTGAAAAAGTCATCTTGATACTTGCCCGGGTTTGCACCCACGACCTCGTTCATGAGAGGTTATGATAATAATTGTAATGTAATAATATTCTATACCTATGTTAGTTTTTCTTATTTTCAGGTGTTACAATCGGCGAAGGAGCAACTGAAATGGTCGCTGTTGAAATAAAACTATTTGCATTTTTAATAAAATATAATATTCGATTTAAGTTACCTTTTATAGTTCTTGCATCTCACGAGCGCACGTGAATTGATAAAACAATTAATATATTTATTTGTTATAAAATATCTTTAAAAAAACTGTAAAAGTAAACAGTCAATTGTATATTTTTCAGCTAATAAAAACGTAGGTACCTACTATTTATAGGCATTTTCTAAATATCGATAACGTAACTTGGCCTTACTTTTCTTGGATCAGATTTTTTATTATCCCGTATAATTGATTCCTTATACAATGTGGAGCCAATAAATAAAAACACTGGCGATACTATTGTATAAGAAATATTTTAAAACTATAAAACAAATCCTAACATCGGAATTAAGTGTTTTTTTTTCTTCAAACAAATAAAATAATTCTTATGGGCTGACTGTGGGTTTTGCCAATCTTTGGCTGGCTATAGTGACTATATTAGTAGTAGTTTTCGTATGTAGACAGGAAACGCCATAAGAGTTTCATTAATTGCCTTATCGTTGTCTCCACGATGTAGGACCATCACTGATGCTTAATGTGTTTTATGTCACTAAGAACGATTTCCGAGCGCTCACGATATGCAAAAACCATACTACTTCTAATCTACAGTATTCCAACATTATTTACATTTTATTATCCTCGAGTCTTAAATTCTAAGTGAAGAATTAATAGTTTGCTGTACTACGTGAATATTGTAATAGTGAGGAAATCTTATTTAAAATAAACTTATATTTTTAGTACTTACTTTTGGCTTCTACTCTCTAAAACATTTCTTGAATCCTTCGTAAGATATAAATGGCAACACTATAAGCTTTAAATAATATAATAATGTTAAAGTAAGTTTGTTAAAGTATCGCTTCACTCTATTTAGGATGCCCAGTTTCTTGGCCGCTGTTTGGGCTTTGTACTCGATGGTGGCACCAAAGTTGAGACCTGATGTCAACTTTGATGTGCACATCAATGCCTAGGAGCTCGAGCCGATCAGTTACAGGAACAGATGTACCCCGAAAAGAAGGAGCTTGGTCGAAACGACTCCTTTTAGCAGTAAAAAGACACGCCTGTGTTTTGGTGGCGTTAAAAGAGACCAGATTGTCATCACCCCACTGGGAGACAAGTCTTACTTAAGGTCAAATCAGTACGCTTTACCATGGCCTCTCTCAAGGAACGAACCTCGGCCCCGCTGGTTTGTGCGCTGGACGAGTATCTCTCTGAAACAGTACTGTCATCTGCGCATCCAACAATACCAGACTGAAGTAGATCATTGATGTGCAACAGGAAAAGAGCTGCAGAGAGAACAGACCCCTGAGGAACTCCATCAATAGCCATAAGGTCAGAGAAGCAACCGTCAACGACTACTCTGATCGACCGTTCACTAAGTAAGTGATATCCAGCTACAAAAATCAGCTGGGATGCCATAAGCAGGAAGCTTGCTGAGAATACCAGCGACCCTGTCGAAGGCCTTCAAGATATCAAGCGATACAGCAAGTGCTTCGCCGTGTTTCTCGATGGCCTCGCCCCAGCAGAGATTTAGAAGGAAATACCTAATCCACTGCTTCATATGTTTGAAAAGTTCGTCTGTTCAACGACGTAACGCAATGTATGTTGTTGAAATGTCAAAAAGAAATTCATTGCCATTAGACACATACATTGGAAGTGTGTTACACAATTGATCAACGTTTATTTATTAAAACTTTATGCACAAGTAAAAAAAAATACTGTACAAAGGCGGACTACGCCTGACGAATGTTTCATACATATGAAGCAATGTATTAACAATTACCTTCGGATTGTGATAGAAAGTGTGTTACGCAATTGAGGTGTAGGCCTTACTTTCGCAACGTCTACCGCAGCAACACAATAGCAACCTTATTACAAGGACAATAAAGATCATTTTGATTTTGACAATGATGCGAAATCGGAGGTTAAATAACTGAAGAACTGTAGAGACGGCAGCACCTACTAATAAAATTCGCGGCGTCGAAAGTGTGTTAAACCCGTCAGTTTCGATGATCTCCGCCTAACGTAGTTCACAGCTAGACATAGGCCTCTTCCAGGCTGCGCCACAGCACCTAATCCTCCGCCTTTGTATCCAGTCTGTCCCAACCAACTTTTTAAGGTCGTCGGTCCATCTAGCTGGGGGCGTTCCACACTGTCTCCAATCCAGGACTCGTCTGCTCTGCAGGAGACGCCCTGGGCGTCGGGAATCCCAAGCCGATTCCCGGCCACCGTCGGCGCGGGCTTGCGGACGGCGAGTAATGGGTAGCTCGCCGTCCGATAAGGACCAGGCCCGGGTCGACGGCGCGTTGTTCCACGCGCGCATCAAAGAGATGTTAGCATCAATGACGGGGTCCACTAGGGCCAATGCCTGCCAGGGTTGCGGGAAAGTCCGAAAGGGTTACCGTGGCCACTGGCACAGGCAACTGAAGGAACACGGGTGGGTTTTAGTCAGTAAGTCCGACACGCCCTCCTGCTCCTCCCAGAGAGGGAGAAGTTATTTGATGATTTCCCAAACTCAAAAAAAGGACTCGTCTGCTCCACCGGTTATCGGTCCTTCAACAAACATGGCCAGCTCACTGCCACGTCAGCTTGCGTTCTCTGCAAGCTAGTCAGTTACTATACCTACGTCATTTGTATCGTAGTGCGTAAACGGTACATGCTTGGTTTGTATGGAAAGTGTTGACAATGCCTCCAGAAGTAGCGGCCGCCGAGGAGGCTTCGTGCTCAGTGCACTGGACACTGGACTGATTTACAAACTGGCCTCGTTTCGGAGTCTGGAACGGCCAGGTTGCCAGCGAAATTCAAATTCTCTTACTTTTTTTTGCAATTTGCAAGTCAGTGTCAGGTTGTATGTTGAACAAAATATGATTCGCGATAGTAACAAGTATGTATTTACAGAATATTATAATCATTAAAATCATCAATACAACCATCCAAGTTCATAATAATCTAATCCTATTGATTGATATTTTATGTATTTGTCATTCATTTATTATTATTTATATGAACTTCGAGGGTTGTATTGATGATTTTAATGATTATAAATTCTGTAAATACATACTCTACAATATACGTAAATTCAAACGCAACCTGGCGATTCCCTCATAGGGCAAGATTCAGAGATCGCAACTTTGGCTTTATTTTAAGTAAGCGGCGCATACGGAAATGAACATTATTTGCATGTAGTTAACGTTCATAATCGTATGCAACGCTTGCACACATTCGCTTATCCGAATATGAACACAATTATGTAAAGAATAAGGTTCACATTCGTATGAAACGCTTATTGAACGCAAGGCAAAGTAAAAGCGCTCAATAATGCGTGCCCTTATTAGAGCTGATCACTTTTCTGACTAAGCCCAAATTCGTCAGGAGTAGGTGTGGTATTAAGTTTAGAAACTTGTTTAAATGCCGGATGGTCCTTGTCGCGCAGTAGCTTGAATAGGACATTCTCCGAAGTGCCCACGTATACACCGATGGATTGGAGGCGCTGAAAATAAAACAAGGTTTGTAAGAAAAACGTTTATTTTGAAAATCAAAAATATAATTATACAATAGTTTTTTAATTAAAAAAATTGAGCCGTCGCGGGACGCCTGACAGATGTGAAACATCGAAAACCATTCAGAATGGTTTAATAAAAGAAAAAAAATATTATGGCATAATCAAAAACTAAATATTCAGTTTTTTTTTTTAATAAATTATTCTTTATTTAAAATATAGCGTGGCGACGCGTTGCCACGGCATGCGTCGCCACGCTAGCAATCGGTTTTACGTGCGGCTATAGATGTTTCACATCAAAAATGTCGTATGTCCCTTCACTTATTTGAATATTTATTGTGCGCTTTTCATAATTTATAACGTGGCGGTGTGATCATGGACGACCACGTACGTCCATTTTGTACCATCATTATTATCATGTTGCCTTGTTTCATGTACGAACAAGAGCAACAGAGCGGATACACTTTTGATATTAAAATTACTCTTAAATAAAAAACATGGAATGTTAAGTTAAAGTTCAGCTTCTCATTTAATACCATATACAAATACTTGGAATATTCTTCAAAAAAACAGAATACAAATTATAAAAATTTAACAAAATAAAGTAACCCATCACCAAAAAAAATACAGAATGAGTAAGAGCTGATTTTACCAGTCATCTTTTAACCTTGGAATAAAATTGAAATTTGACAGTTCTAGTATGGAATATCTGTCCCAAATTAAAAAAAAAATCGCAGGATACGACACACTACAAGGGCGAGTTTCACCAAACTTTTATATCTAAAATAAGTCATAAATTACCTAATAATAAATTTTGCATTCATGACCGTTTTTAGACGTCAATTTATTCCCCGGATAAAAGATATCTGACTTTGGTACAATCAGCCCAAAGTGGAAAAAGCTTAAAAAATACTCCTTAGCTTTTTGGCGTCGCTATCCCATTAAAACCAAAGCCCGATCTTTGCCCAAAATTTTTTATATTGTGATTTTTCAGAAAATAAAAAATATAGGGATTATTTCATTGCGTGCACGCATTAATTTAAAAATAACTAAAAATACGACACTATACTACTCAAAACTACACGTGAATATCACTTACGACCAAACAAAAACTAAATTTTAAGGCACAAGGTTAAGTCTCAAGCTGTTCCTGTCCCTTATATGTGACACTTCTTTTTAATAATTGAGACACAATACATAAGTGTCCTTTGAGACCGTGAGAGCTAAATTCTAATCGAATGGCCATTAAAACTTATAATTTTGACGTTGTATTAGTAAACCCTAAAGTATCTGCAGTTGGTTCCTTATTCAGTTTGGAGATGAGTTTGAACTGAGGATGCTTCTTATCCTTCATTAGCTTGAAGAGAACATTCTCCGCTGTGGTAACAAAACAGCCTAGGGCAGCCATGCGCTGGAATTAGTAAAGATATTTTAGTTTAGTCATCACCAATATAATGCAGTATTGCATAATTATGTAAGCGGGCACGCTTTTATGCCTTGGGGCTTTTATTATGTCTTAAGTTCTGTTTACTTCTTCTTTTTTTTCATCATTTTAATTATATTGTTGAATTAAGTAAGTTCATATCTTAATTGAATGGTACCCATTCAATATGTCGTTTTTTTTATTTTTATTATTTGGACTTACATGTCAAATTTTGGGTAAATATCGAAAAACCCTTAAAAAATCAAATATCTCGAAAACTATTAAATTTCGGCCATACATAAATAGGGTGTTCAATTTGTTGCATTTTATTTTATATACGTCGAACTACAAGTAACCCTTTATGTATCTCTTTTACTTAGATGGGAACTACAATCTTTTGTAGGTTCCTTGAGCGATAAAATTGTTGATAGCTAGTCGATTTCTCGTCGGCTATGGGACAGGTGCCTATTTGTAAGTGGTGGTGGCTGCGTAGGCGGCGCCACTTTTGTTCAAGATGTTTATATTATAATTTGTAAAGAAACGAAAGAAAACGAACAAATACACAAAAAGGAACAAGTTGGGGAAAAGTAAGCGTCACAAATGATAAATGCTTTTATTTCTGTAAGTAGGTTTGAACAAACACTTTCACACGTCAATCGTATTTTTAAAAACTAGATGAGGTCGGCGTTTCTTATCTGACTACTCTGAGAAGAAAGGCCGAAACAAACTCAGAGGTCACAGTCTCTTTTAAAGTCCAGACAAAATCTTGGTCAGATCATGTGAAGGCTATGTAGATCGGTGTCTGAAATGGTCTTTTGAGGAAAGAACCACACAGATTGAGTGGACCTGTCCAGTCAGTGCACGCATTTGTCAGTAACCGTGCAGCTCAACTTAGACTTAAGGAGCTCAACGATTCGACGAACAATACCAAAGAAAGGACATTTGGGTAGGCTGCATCAGCTACTCAAACTGCCAGAACATGATTAAAACCACAAAAACACACATAGTCCTCACATTCACAATAATTAAAAATAATATAATACTTTATACAGTAAATATTAGTGTCATTGTACCTATATGTAAATAAGTATAGATACTTATAGCAAAGATTAAAAGTAAAATAGTTAGCAAAATAAATTAAATTAACATTGCCTGTGCTTTATTGGAGCAACTCAATCCCAAGCCTTTTTGTCCTCAATATAGTCTTTGACAGTATAATAGGCATTCTGGCATAGTTTCCTTTTTATAAAAGATATGAATTTATTAAGGCATAGTTCTTGAATGTGGCTAGGAAGTTTCCACACACATCCACGCAAAACGGCCATACAATACGTGCACGCGTGCACAACCAGATAAATGAAGGCGGATGCCATTCATTTTGCAGTCTCTGCCTACACTAGTGGAAAAAGGCGTAAGTTTGTTTTTTTAACCTATTGAATAGAAGCCGACCGACCAAATACTTTAAAATCATCGTTATTATTCTCTAGCCCTTTTAACAATTTATTTGGGGTCCGGCGCAACTTAAAAATATTTTATTTTATTTTACTTTTTAACACTCACCGCCATACACATTTAAGGTTTTTCTAGAACAGCAGGCCGTGTGGGCGGCGCGCGGCCGCGCAATATACTTTACACCACGCCACGTTATTATCTAGCAAGCCAAGCTCTACAAAAATAAGTGAATTTGTGGGATCACAGCGGACCACACGGCCTGCTGGTAAAAATTTAAACATCTATAGCAGCTTGCTGCACTGACTTTTATGTGGGCGGCCAGCAGACCACGTGGCGGTGAGTGTTAAGAGCGTTTATACCTTAGGAGTGGCAACGTCGCAATTTAGTGTCATATTTCGTGGTTTTCAATTTTTATCATTTTTTTTAATCATTTTAAAAATCTGTTTAATTAACTTTTTAGAATTACGTGAAAGTGTTTAAAAAGTAAGTAACCGTAATGCTTACAGTTATTTTACAATGAAAATAACGCCCTGCAAGTTTCCAATGTATTATTTGCATATAAATAGAACTGTAAACGCAACGATTTCTTACCGTTTACACAGTTTTCACATAATTCTAAAAAGTTAATTAAACAGATTTTTTTAAATATAGCTCCGATTAAATGATAAAAATTGAAAACCACGAAATATGACACTAAATTGAGACATTGCCACTCATAAGGTACAAACGCTCTTAATGTACTGCTAGTACAAATAATCTATACGACTTACTACATGTTTTCAAAATATCAGAGCTACAATCCTTTCATAGTCAGTGTGCCTGTGATTTTACATAACTGTTAAAATCACAGGCACAGTTGTTTTTTTGTTTCTCTGTATTTGGTTGCAAGGACTGACCTATTTTCAATAGAACAAAAATAATAATAAAAAAGCTGTGCCTTTTTACAATTTCTCATTTAATACCCTATTATACTCTCAAAGACTATATAAGGACAAAAAGGCTTGGGATTGAGCTGCTCCAATAAATTTACACAGGGAATTTAGGTTTTTTTATTTTAGTTTGCTAATCATTTTACTTTCATTCTTTGCTATAAGTATCTATACCTTTTTACTTATACAATGACATGAATATTTGTTGTATAAAGTATTATATTATTTTAAATATTGTGAATGTGAGGACTATTTGGGTCATTGTTCCAGTTTTAATCATGTTCTGGCAATTTGATAAGTTTATGCGGGCTACTCAAATGTCCTTTCTTTGGTATTGTTCGTCGAATTGTTGAGCTCCTTAAGTTCTCAGTTGAGATGCACGGTTGCTGACAATTGCGTGCCATGACTGGACAGTTCCACTCAATCTCTGTGGTTATTTCCTCAAAAGACCATTTCAGACACCAATCTACATAGCCTTCACATGATCTGACCAAGATTTTGTCTGGACTTTAAAAGAGACTGTGACCTCTGAGTTTGTTTCGGCCTTTCTTCTCAGAGTAGTCAGATAAGAAACGCCGGCCTCATCTAGTTTAAAAAAATATGTTTGACGTTTAAAAGTTTTGAACGTGGTCGAATCGCGTAACACACTTTTACAATCCGAAGGATTTTGAAAGAAATTCCTAATACATTGCTTCATATGTTCAAAAAATTCGTCTGCTCGACAACGTTAGTAACGCAATGAATGTGGTTGAACTGTCAAAACGAATGGCATTGGCATTGCAAGCCTGTTACGCAAATACCCCGCAGATGTATTTAACATGAACGAATCAACTATTTGTCGTTCTTTCTGGCTTCATAAACTCACGCTTTTTTCTAAAGAGGTCCATTTATTAAGCATATACAGTCAAACGGGGTGAATAGGCATGCAGGGGTGAATAGAAACGAAACTTTAAAGGGGATTTTAACCTTGAAATAATTTAGTTTGACCCCAACAAGAGCACTTAATCGTTAATTATATTACAATAAACACATTAAGAGTCCTTTTTGGAATAAACTATATTATTTCAAGGTTAAAATCCCTTCTAAAGTTTCGTCTCTATTCACCCCTGCGTCCCTATTCACCCCGTTTGACGGTAGCGATGCAATCGACGACATCCTAACATATTTTGAGACAGTGATATAAATGGGTTGACTATTATTTTGAACCACTGTTGACGTTGATCGACTGCAATCTATTAGCACCCTTAAGCTGTAGCCACACAGCAGCTAATCTTGCGCGGGATGCGAGACGCGACTGCGCGCGTCTATTGTTTTAATAATAAAGAAGTCACGCGAGTATTTGACTATTTTCTTTGCACCGGTTTCCGCAAATTTCGTCGCGGATGCCACGCGGAAATCCCTTGTCTGGCCAGAGCTTTACTTTAGTAGTACCGTAAATAAAATAATGAAGATCCAATACCAACCTGCAATGCTAGTCCCCTGTCCATAAGTGACCTGGAGGATACTCCATCAGCCAGGACATGTACCACTAAGTCCTTACTCAGCAGGTCTATCACTGTCTGTTCTATACACACGTGGGTCTGAAAATATGAAATACGTCAGAATTGTTACAGGTCCAGTTTGATATGCACAACAATTTTTTTTAACCGAATTATAAAAAAGGTGGAAGTTATGTATTCGGCGAGTTTTATTTACGTCACTATCCCATGTACCATTCAATTTTGTTAATGTCCCATTAAGAGCGTTTATACCTTATAGTGGCAACGTCGCAATTTAGTGTCATATTTCGTGGTTTTCAATTTTTATCATTTAATCGGAGCTATATTTTAATAATCTGTTTAATTAACTTTTTTAAATTATGTGAAAACTGTGTAAAAGGTAAGAAATCGTTGCGTTTACAGTTCTATTTATATGCAAATAATACATTGGAAACTTGCAGGGCGTTATTTTCATCGTAAAATAACTGCAAGCATTAGAGCGAGGCCCCATTATTGCGTTGCGCTGCGTTGCGTCGCGTCATCGCAACGGAACAACGCATTGTATGCCACACCTGTGTTGCGTTGACGCTGCGCCAACGCAACGCAAGAGGGTATGCACGCCGTCGCAGCTGCGTCTCAGTTCAGCCTTTGCAATGGATAGACTGTCACTGTCCGTCGTCGCAGCGGAGCTCCGACAACGCAGCGCATCACCCTCCCTCCCGCTTCGTCTCTTGGCGCGCGACGACGCAACTGTCTAATGGGGCATGTCATAAAAAATATATGGAAAACGACGCAGCGACGACGCTGCGAGGACGCAACGCAGCGCAACGTACTAATGGGGCCTCGCCCTTACGGTTACTTACTTTTTAAACACTTTCACGTAATTCTAAAAAGTTGATTACCAAAAAACCACGACATAAGACACTAAATTGCGACGTTGCCACTCATAAGGTATAAACGCTTTTAAATGTTAAATATAAGTTCCTGTCACTGTTGTTTACTCAACAAATAGTAATTGTATATGCATTAGTGTGGGGTAGGTAGAAAATCCTCATGGATGTCATCCGCCCTGGGGCAGGCGAACTGGTCTGTCAGACTCTTACTGACTAAAAACCACCCCAGTGTTCCCTTCGCAGACTTGCACTGGGGATCATGGGAACTTTTGCGCCTTCCACGATCCTAGGCTAGTGTCGGCCGGCCTCTGCGGCCCTCCTCCAGACCGAGGGGGAGTGAGGTGTAAGACTGTGGGGTACATAGCCTACCACAACTAAAAAGTGAAATATAAAAAAAGTTTTTATTGCAGCCCTTGAGTAACACGAGACAAGGCCAGGGAGATAATGATGGTAGTTTTTTTGTAAAAGGTTTAGTTTAAGTTTTTGGAAGGCAAACAGATCTACCTATGGGCCAGCTGATAGTAAGTGGTAACTGCTGCATAAGGATGTTTGCAATACAAGAGGCATCGTAGATACATTGCCATCCCCACAGACAAACTTGAAAATGTCTCATGAGCGTGTTTTCACATGCTGCTTGGCTGCACAAATAGGTACTTATGGCAATACTTTTGCTTTTGAGCTCCTTCAAAAGTTCTGTGCTGTGGGTCACCCATTGCACAGCATCATGCTGAGTGGAAGCCTTCTTGTCACAGTCATGACGTGCAGCTGTCGACTATTTCTGTTTTGTGCTTGTGATTAGAGATCTCTTTGTTGATTTTAGACGACACGTTTGGTGTAGTGGCTACAGTGGCTAAGTGTAGTCAGCGAAACCAAATGGTCCTGGGTTCGAATCCCGGTAGGGGCAAATGTTTGTATGATGAATATGGACATTTGTACCCGAGTCATGGATGTATATTTATAATATGTATTTACGAAAAAAAAAATGTATTTAAGTAGTGTATCAACCATCTGGTATCCATAACACAAGCATTAAGTGTTAAGTGCTTAACTTGGAACTAGATGGTGCTGTGTGCAATGTCAGACGATATTTTTTTTATTTATTTTATTTATTTTTGTTAATTAATAGAGCTTATCTGTTTTGTATGCACGTGTTTCTGTGACAAATAAACTTATTTTTCTTTTTTTTCTTTCTTTCTATGGTTTATACATTTTAACTAGATTGTTGAATTACTCAGCGCTGAGTAGTGGTGGCCCAGTGGTAACGGCCCCGACTTACGAGTTGTAGGTTGTGGGTTCGAACCCATGCAGGCGCTTTGAGTGAATAATTTCATCACCACTGCTCTAAGATGGTGAAGGAAAACATCATGAGGAAACCGGCGTGTTCTAGAAACAAAAATTCGAAGACATGTGAAATCTACCAACCCGCACTGGCCCTGCGTGGTGGATTACAGCCCACTCCCTCTCGAAGAGAGAAGACCTGTCCCAGCAGTGGGATTCATTACAGGCTGACAGGCAGACATTATAGGCTGATTATGCATCTGCCAGGGTTGCGGGAAAGTCCGAAAGGGTTACTGTGGCCCCTGGCACAGGCAACTAAAGGAACACGGGTGGGCTTTAGTCAGTAAGAGTCTGTCACGCCCTCCCGCTCCGCCAAGAACGAGAGAAGTTATTTGATGAATTCCGACCCAAAAAAAAAAAAGACTTATTATTAAAAAATAAAATGATATCATTTTAAAATCTTTACCTCAAGGCCAAACAGCACAACAGACTGCAGTTCAGGCACGTCTTTGTTCAGTTTTTCCACTAGTTCCGGAGTATACATTGAGAACTTTGTCTTCTCATAAACTAATGCAGCATCTGAAGTGTTGATATCCTTGCAAGTGTGACCGAGACCCTTTGGGTATTGCTCAGAGACATAGACAGGTATTTTGAAGTGCCTCGCTGCTTGCATCTGCAATGTTTTATAGTATTGTTATCATAATCATCATCATCATTTCAGCGGAAAGACGTCCACGGCTGGACATAGGCCTCCCCCCAACCACCGCAATTATTATTTTATTTAACAATTTATGTACAGTTTATAGCACATCAGGTTATATGAAACTGTCAAATTTCTCCGAATGATTTTAAGCCTTAAAATGTTGAAGGTTAAGTTCAAAATTGAATGAGAAAATGTGAGTTTATGGTAACTTGACCTGCTGCTGTGTGTAAATACAAGATAAATAAACAGACAAGAAGAAAAGAACTGAACAAATGTGATGCTGTAGCGGTATCTACATCGCCACATGCGAGCTGCGCGTCATACTGACGTCACGCAAATCCTGCATCGCGCAAGCAGAGTTTACCGCGCGACTAGCATTATATACAACTTCCCGACATCAATCGTCGGGCAGTTGCCCACCAGACACGACACCTGTCTGGTTGGAGGATCCTCCCTTTTCTATGGAGGTATGAGTGAACTTTACACCCTGTTCCTCGTACTTCTATAATGCTTATTTCTACAGAAATCTCCTCCAGCATACCTGCGACTTATTGTGATTCATTTCCAGTGATGACCTTTGGCCCTGAAACGTGTCGCTCAGAATGGGCCTTATTAGAAGGCTTAAATTAAAAGTCACCCAAAGGGTAATGGAACTATGCTTGGAGTTTCCTTACGTGATCGAATCAGACATGAAGAGATCTGCAGGAAAAACCAAGGTAATCAACATAGCCCAAAGAATTGCCAACAGAGCACATTGCTCGCAAAACAGATTGTCGATGGAACCAAAAGGTACGAACGATGTAGCGTTGGAAGGCCTCCCACAAGGTGGATAGAACCTTGTGAAGGCCAAACAGAACCAGTCCAAGTGGCAGTGCTTGGGGTAGGCCTATGTCCAGTAGTGGACATCTTTCGGCTGTAGTGATGATGAGCCCCAAACTAAACTATTGAGTCTGTATCTTCGGGCTCAGAGCCGGTTTTATTCTGCCAAGTTAAGATATTTGTTACTGCATTACTCAGCTGATAAGAAGATGTAACTGATTTGCAGGACCATCTTGATGGAATAAAAATATCTGCTGTGATAGGATCATTGTGTTTATTGGAGCCTGTTGTGTTGATGTTGAAAAATCGTAACCAAAAAGGTTTTGTAATTCAGCACAAACATAGGTACATTTGACTTTTAAGTTCTAGTAATAGGACAGGCATTGTGATTATAAAAGTACCTTACAAAAAAAATAAAAATGTAGGTTTGATACACATAATTAAAATTAAGTATTTGTTTTGTGTAGGAACTGGACAAAGAAAAAAAACATGGAATTATTTGTCTCTTTGGCCTCTACTATAAATTAATGAGTTATTGAATTGTAAAAGTGCAACTGGATTCATTAATAAACAATTTAAATGAGAGGGGGTAGTAATCGACATTTTCTTTCATTTTTAACCACTTCTTCTTCACTTCACTTCTTCTTCTACAAATAAAAAGATGAAAGATCGCGCCAATATCTAATCAAATTCTTAAGGATTACAAGAATAGTTGATAAACAGATAGCAACAAGTTATTACGTAACAATCAATAAAATTATAACGTACCATTTTATTTGCGACTTTGACCACCTCGCCGAAGTACTTGATATGGGGCCGAAATACTTCCTGGACGTCACAAAGCAGGAATGCTGTCTTCTGAGCCTCTAGGGCTCCCAATCTGAACATATTACGAGAGGCCATTGTAATGAAAAAATAAAACACCGGCAGTAACAAAAACGACTTTTGAACAATGTTTTGATAAAAGTGACTGTCAAAATTTGGCAACGTCAAACTGTCAAAAGTATTTTAGAAATAAGATATTTGTTACTGGCGACTGTATTAGAGCGATTTTTGTTTAATTATAAAGTAAACATAATAGTTTCTAATTATATTTATTCGTTTTCTCTGCTTTCTCTCCTGATCTATTTATTTTTTTACTTTTCCTTTACTGCTTTGTAGGTACTGGTCACACAAAAAAATGCAACCGACATCCGTTTCCCTGAGCTATTTTTTATTTTTAATATTGTTGGTTTATCAATATTTTTGTTTTTGTCTATACAGATCTAGGATTACTAATAGCAGATAATTGCAGACAGTACAGGATACGACACATTACTTATTCTTTGTTACAAAAGAAAAAAACTCGAATTCTCGAAGAAATAAACAAATACATAAATAAAAATAAGTAGGTATTAACATTAACATGCAGATGCTGGTAATCTGAACCAAAATTGCATTTTTTAAATAACTACGATAACCCAAAGCGCCTTATTTTCAGTGAGCAAGGGAAAGACAGTATTCACCAATGTTAGACTTGATGCTATTCCAATACGGTAGGCGTTTGTTCAAGTGATTAACAAAATGACCTTTTGATCAATTTTCGAGATGGGTCTGCTAAAACCAAGACTATGAAATAGGTCAAAAAGTCAGAGGATTATTTTTCCGTAAAATATGATTAAGGCTTACATCAGACTAAAATAAATAATTGGGAGCCGTCACGGGACGCCTGGCAGATGTGAAACATCTAAATTATTGGGGATGTTAGCTTAGACCATTTCAACCAGGTTTCACACTGGATAAAGTAGACTCATCCTTCATGAGGTACCTACTGTTTAAAATGTTACACTATAATACCTCGCCACATACTCCAACTGAATGAAACAAAATTTAAATATTGTATAAAACGCACTTAATACAGCCAAGCATATTATTAATTGGGGGATTACATCGCTGACAAAAATGCTTGGCTCAGGGCTGGTCCTGCTCCACAAGGGCGCGTAACGAAAATATTGTTGGAGCTGATGAAGGTTGTACAAAATATCTTTGCATTGTATAAATTCAATCTCTTAGTATTGTATAATTGCATAGCACATCTGTGTGAGCACTTTACACCTACCTACTATAAAGGTTACTGGGTTCGTCTTTCATTGACTTGAATGTGCCCTGGCGGCTGAGAATATGTCATGCTCACTCAAATGTGTCGCTGGTGGTGGCGTGTGTATTGGATCATTGAGTTCCCTTCAAAATGGTTGAGCTGAATGGTGCTGATCCATACGTCATTTTTGTGAACGGGCGCCGTCGGTAGGCATTGGTAATTTCTTAGCTGCCACGGCTTATTTTAATTCCTGAATTGTTTTTATCTTTTTATTACGGACGCTTTTAAAGTGCACGTCTTTCTATATCGTTCTCACATGTATAATTTCAACATAAATGAGTGTCCATGGAGGTCATCTCCATAGGTACCTACCTACCTACCTACTACGCTTTGGAATGGGAAACAAGCTTCATCTTTCTGACTGACCGACCCCTTGACAATTCGAAAGTGCCTGTAATTTGTTTATTTGAAACTAGCTGTCCCGGCGAACTTCGTATCGCCTCAGAATGTTATCTTCAATATAATATTTTTCTTGAATTTTTCCCGTTTCTATAGTTATTCTGCTATTCGGGGTGGAGACAAATCCAAAAAAATCAAAAACCATGATAATTGGTCCAGCAGATCTCGAGTTATAAGTGTTGTAACAAACCCGTCTTTGTTTTATTTATACCTATAGATAGGTAAATGCTTTGAGTTTGATTTAAAACATATTAAGCTAAACTTCTCATATACGAAGTCTGATTCTTTTCTTTTTTGAAACTAAGGTTTTTAACACCCATTTTTTTCAATTTATTGATAATAGTGTCCAGTAAAAGTTGGTTATTATTTTTTATTTATGTAATGTCTGATTACTGATTACTCAAACGAAATAATTTCCAAGCTTTGGTGTCATCAGAGAAACATTCTACGCAATATTCAAGTAAGCAACTTTATAAAGCCAAGATATTATTTTTAGTAAGTATAGCTTTAAAAAAAGGGAACTATATTTTCTATCACCAAAATTTATATTTGTCATCAAGTTGTATCACCTAATAAATAGATCTATCGCCACGAAATATTTTCGTTCTCAGATAAACAAAAATTGTTCTCAGGTTGATATCTCAGGATTTTAGGTGATTTATTGTGGAACTGATTTTGCATTGTTTGGTGACTACATTTTGGTGACAGATCTACTATATGGAGAACAAACCCTATTATTTAAGAAACACAAAACTAATTAAATTGATAATAGCTTAAATGATACCCGAGACAAATTACCAGGAGAAACTGGATGCAATCTGGACTTTAGGGCACCCCGACTCGGACAGGTTAGGTTAGAAGGGGATGGCGGGGTCGAGAGACCCCGCCATCCCCTTCGTGGTTATTTTTTTATAAACCACCCAGAAGTAGGAGCCCCGCGAAGCGGGGCTCCGTCGACCAAGCCCTACCGTCGACATATTATGTATATCAATCGATCCGTGGTGAATAAGAAAACTACTACTATTGGTGATCTCTTTAAATTAGTTTGCTTAAATACATAATAAGACACACCTATTATAATACATACAAAAACATTTATTTGGTACTAGACCTTATATGTTTGCGCTACACCGTACGGACGGCTTTCACGCCATAGTTCGCAAAAAAACGGCATCCCTGATCTGCAGAATGCGTGGCAGCCGCAATAAAATCTTGAAGACTGTGTCGGGTAGGATCTCGTCACCAATTTGGAGGTCGTTATGCCTACGGGTAATTTGATTTTATTTATTTATTTTTTTGTATTTTCTTTTTTGTGTTGTTCTAATTTTTATGATAATTATGTACTATCGAATTGCTATGGATCTTGATGTCCGAAATAAATGATTTTTATTTATTTATTTTTATTTATATCTCAGGATTTTAGGTGATTTATTGTGGAACTGATTTTGCATTGTTTGGTGACTACATTTTGGTGACAGATCTACTATTTGGAGGACAAACCCTATTATTTAAGAAACACAAAACTAATTAAATTGGTAATAGCTTAAATGATACCCTTAAAAAAATAAAAAATAGCCTCAGTTATTCAAATCTTTTTAAAAACATGCTTGGTTGCCTTTTCTTTTGAGGTAATATTTACGCAGATGTCTCATCAACTCTTGGAATTAGGATACAAAGCAAATTGAGTATGAAAAATGTTATTTTTGAACAGATCAATAAAACAAAATTTATGTTAATATTATTAATTGTTCATGTTCAAACTGTTGACCGCGGTGTCATAAGCACGGGCCCGTCTTCTCACTTCTGTAGTCGTGATTTTTAATTTCATCTCTTGCTTCGTGACTTGAAAAACCGTTGGGATTCTTCATATGAATCCACAGGAGATAAATCGGGTGATCAAGGTGGCCAAGGGATGGGTCCGCCTGCCGATCCAGCTCTCTGGGAAACAATGATTTAAATGTTCTCTCACATTTATAGTCCAATAATAATAATAAATCGTATAGTAACCGGCTTAAGTTCTTACATTTCCTTACTAAATTACAAATGAATTACTCCTAAAATTAATGTTATAAGGGAAACATAATTTTAATATTTTGACTAGTGGACTCCACACTAGGTCGGCGCTGGACAACCATCTTGCTGAAATATCATTGGTCTTCTCATTGCCAATTTTGGTATTTCGGCCGCGTCCAGAAGCTCTGGGAGATTGTTTTGGACGAATTCCAAGTAATTGTCACCCATTTAAATTATCTAGTAGGAAGTGGGGACCAATCAACGTTCAGCCGATTACTCCTTGCCCACGCGATAACTGAAAAATTCCTTTGGAACGACACTTGCTGCTTCCAATGTAGATTGTTCTCCTTGTCGGTCCATCGATGGAGGTTATGAAAATTTGTAATTCCTCCTTTCGAAACTTTTGACTCATTGGTAGATTTGTATATTATGTAGATTTTAAAAACCATGCATCTTCAATGTCGCTATTTAGCAAAAAGCGACAGAACTGAATCCTTCGTGGGGGATCTTCATTTTCCAAACCTTGTACACTTGTACAGTGTACACCCGTGCCGTGGCAAGGATATAATATATACTTATATATATTTATATATATATTTTTTAAACGTTGCCCCACACTAGGAATTTTCTCTGTATCGTGGGTGCGTTTACAAACATTTAAACTCACATAAACAAACAGCCAGAACCGGAACAACTACTTGCAGGTCATACAAATATTTATTCCGTGCGGGGATCGAACCCGCGACACGTAACGCAGCAGTCAATCGCTTAACCACTACGCCAACCGTGTCGTCATATTTGTTTTCTCGGTGCATCGTATTCCACACCTTCCATACCGAAATGAGAATGAGGTTCCGAGCTACTACTCTGACGCTCGTAGTAGGATCTGCATCAAAAGCTACAATAATGTCTTCCTCGACACTTGGGTCATGTCTTCCCGGGTTCACTCCGGGTTCTGCGTGATGGATTCCAACTTCAGAAAGTCGACGAAATAAAGTGCAAAACACTCTGTTATTAAGCTTCTATAGTGTAAGCTATAAAAAATGTAGTAATAATGTTATCAGAATATTTAGCGACGCTCAATTACACAGACACAGAAAAACTTCTAGAAATTTCGTCTTGATGATTGGTACTTTTAGGTAATAATGTTTTTTTTTTTTGTGGGTGGGAAATCATCAAATAACTTCTCCCGCTCTGGGCAGAGCAGGAGGGTGTCTCAGACTCTTACTGACTAAAACCCACCCGTGTTCCTTCAGTTGCCTGTGCCAGGGGCCACGGTAACCCTCTTGGACTTTTCCGCAACCCTAGCAGGCATCGGTCCTAGCAAACCCCGTCATTGGTGCTGACATCTTTTTAAGGCGCGCGTGGAACATAACGCGCCGTCGACCCGGGCCTGGTCCTTATCGAACGGCGAGCTGCCCATTGCTCGCCGTTCGCAAGCCCGCGCCTACGGTGGCCGGGAATCGGCCTGCGATTCCCGACGCATACACCTAAATCACCTGAATACACCTAGATCGGGTGTGTCGCTAATCCGAACCAATATTAATTGCACCAGTAAAGTTTAGATTTAGTTTATTATTAGGCAATTAGAACTGTATAGGATATTTACTACTGTTTGGCTAAATGTACCTACACTTTTTTAAACGTTTTTATTTTTATTCTTAAAATAAATTATTATTAAAATTATAAATTAGATTAATAAAAGTTAAATTAATAATTATAATCTGCGATTCGGAAGTCGCTCTTGGTATATTCGTCGTGCCAAAGATCCATTACCGACAGCTCTGCCATACATGAGTTTAAAAATTAAATATTCGTCCTCAATTTGCTTTGTACACCTTCATTCCAAGAGTTAAATCTGCGTAATTAGTACTTACCTCAAAATAACGGGCATTAACCAATCTTGTCTTCAAATATGTTTAAACAACTGAGGCTATTTTATAAACTTTTTGAATAAGCCGTAAACAAAACATTTTCTTGATTTTTAAAAGTTTCTTAAACTTGAAATGTTGCGTAGAATGTTTCTCTGGTGACACAGATGCTTCGAAATTATTTTGTTTGAGTAATCACACATTACATAAATAAAAAGTACTTATTAACATAACTACTTTTACTCGACACTAATAGCAATCAATTGAAAAAAAATGAGCATTATTGATAAAAACATTAGTTTCGTAAAAAAAGGAACATACTTCGTTTAAGACAACTTTAGCTTAATATGTGCCTAATGGTCTAAGATATCATCCCCTTCAGGCTTTACACCCATCTCCCAAACACCGTGTATACTTACCTACCCACGAAGTACCTGAGTAGGTACCTACTTATATTTTCTTGTACCTTTACCACAAAGACAAGCACATAATAATAGCTAATAATCACGACCAAAAATAATCGAATTCAAACCTACATAGGAAAACCCTAAACCCAACCAAAAAAAAAACTAAAACCGCGTATTCAGAGCAAAGTCAAAAACCAACGCGCAGACGTATCATTACCAAAAAGTCGGGCACGCAATTTCTTAAAAAACTATTCTCTTCCAAATCTCTAATTTACCGAAAAAACTGTATCATTCAAAAAACCTTTTTTATTTGTGAACGCGTGACTTTTGAGTGACTGTTTTTCGCCTGGGGCAGTATCCGAACGCAACTGTGGTTTAAAAAAAATAAAAGAACATGGCGCCCGAGCGATCGCGTGCGCCTTTTCGGCGGGAAGGGCTTTTAGAAAAAAAATCATTCAGACCTTTACCTGTGACGTGTCGGTAACACAAAGTGCTATCAAATAGACGTAGGTCAAGAGGAATTAAAGAAAGTTGGGAAAAAAATACTTTTGTTTATACGGAAACGAGGACTTTTATGCGCCTTGACTTCGACTTAGGTTAGGAAGACACAGGCCCGTCTTCGCCTTATTGCCTATACAGGGTACTAGTAATTCAGCCCGCGACTTCGTCTGCGAACTTTTCTTCTACATCGGTCACCACGCTTGCTCAAGACGGGTTGGCGATTTCAGACTTGTTTTAACTATAGGTAAGTCCAGGTTTCCGCACGATGTTTTTCCTTCACCGAAGTCATTAATGTCCAAGATAAACTCAAAAAGAGAGATACCTAGGCAATATTTAAAGGGATAAAATATCTGTGGACAGCCGTAACGTCTTCTACTAAAGTCCCTGCCGTCCTCTCCCAGACCCTGCAAGACGACATGACACTCTGAACGACAATTTGGCTGACCTGCGCGGCGAACACGGCCTCTGTGATAGGCTTGAGTCACGAATTTTATCACGGTTTTTGCTCCCAAACTGTGATAAAAATGTGTGACTATAGTGACATCGAACCCATGTTCAGATTTCATGCATGCGGCCACTAGATCAACGGTGCAGTCGACGCCATAGAAACATTATGACACGAATCTTAAACTACGAGTCTTAGACTGATAGAAAATGCCCAAGGCATTAAGTCCGCCTTTGTACAGTTTTTACTTGTGCATAAAGTTTTAATAAATAAATCCGTCCTTGCTTCATGCATACTAGGATAACGCAATAAATAAATTTATCAATTGAAAGAACAACATTTGAAATCCAATCCAGATAAACCTACTCCATGGAAGTCTTCTGAGACTTAATAAAATTAAAATATGTAGGTAACACTACGGAAAATTCAGCAGTCACATTAACCCAACAGGTCTTAAAGAAACCAGTAGCCTCTCCATAATAAGGTTTTATTTCACACTCGCAAATTAAAGTATGACCAATAAACAAAATTAACAATATTTTTAACTGGCAACAGTGGCGCCATCTCATCCTATTAGGTCGACCCGGCGGCAGGCGGCGCGTGTGCTTTTAAGGAGCTTTTATTTTTATTTTAAATATAAAAACAGCTTATAATTACAGGCATTTGGCTGTTTTACGTAGTCCAGAGGTTAATTGTGGGTCGGTTTAACGTTTTTGAAGTCTCGATTACTGAAAAGTTTTAAAATATTGTTTTTTATTTTGAAGAAGGTATCTGGAACTTGTAAAACCATTTTTTAGGTACATAGCGTAGCCCAGCTAGTCCCAATGGTTTCTTTTAGACTAGCACAGGGCAGCCGTTTTTGAAAAATAGGTACTTTGTAAGTGTGTCTCTACGACAATTTTCTTTTGTAAGAAATAAAAATAGGTTTATTTATCACAGAAACACGTGCATACCAACAGATAACTCGAATAATAAAAAAATCAAAACAGATTAACTATAATCACGAGCACAGTACATAAATAGTCGGCAGCTGCACGTCCCGAATAGCCTTCTTGTCAGAGGACAAGAAGGCTTCCACTCAGCGTAATACTGAGCTGATGCCGTTGTTGATGCTTTTCTTTTTAGTTACCTATCTACTTTGTAAAGGTCACGGTAAATAGGGAAGCAAGACGTAGTAGGACTGTTCGGTGTAACAATCCGGGGTCACATATTTCCAGCGGTGCACGTCTTTCGGCTAAAATACGGATAGTCTACCTACCTCTTAATAGAATTAAATTCAGAGCATTTTTTTTTCAATTTAGACCCACCATTGGCACTTTAGAGTTGTTAAAGAGTTTGTCAGTGAGCCAGTACCCTTGCGTAATACACTTTCTGTCACATTCCGATAGATTTTGAGGGAAATTCCTAATCTATTGTTTCATATTATGTTTGAAAAATTCGCCTGCTCGGCAGTGTAAATAACGCAATGAATGTTGACGAATTGTGTCAAAATGAAAGGCATTGCAATTGTTAGAGTATTACGTATTTAGAGACCCCGCAGGAATCATAAACCTAAAACTAGTATCTGTACAAAAGCGTAGATTCCAATAGACAAAGACCTACCAAATCTTCCTTTGAATATTGTTTTATGGTAGAACAGACTAGTCGAACACGCAGTGATTTAGTGTGTGCGTTCTTTGTCAGCCAGTAACATAACCTAAACTCAAATTTGAAGCATGTATTCCAAATTAAAAAAAATTACAGGCACTTTTGAATTCGGAGTCGGTCAGTTAGTCGCAAATTGAAGCTATTGCAAAACGTCCCTATGGAGAAGAACGGGCAAGAAACTCCAAGGAAATCCTTTTAAATCAAGATATTACAAACTCCTGGGGACATTATTCTTGTTGCTTCTATTTTGAGAACAATGTAAAACAGCAGTACAAATCATTTCAAAATAGTTAGAAGATTAAAGATAAGCCCTGGCAGTTAAGAGATGACCAGTCACATCTGACGGCGCCCGTTCACAAACATACCTCTGGATCAGCATCATCCAGCTCAACCATTATGAAGGGAACCGAATGATCCGAACAAAGAAAGTTAAAAAATGAACATGCGCCGCATAAATACAGATTGTTTCGATCTTAGCATACATACCTACCCACACTCCTATAACTTTACCTACTACCTACATGTTTGATCTATCCCAACATGCTATAAAACTTCTATAGATCTAAGACCCTCTCAGTCGGCGCCGGAGGCGTGTCAGAGCGAAGAGCCAAAGTGTCAGTGGCGCCAAACCTTTCCGCTTTGGTCTCTATACTTTTTTATTTACTTTTTTTCCGAGACGCCCCGCGGCACAGGCGTTGGTGCGCTAAAAGTATAGTTCCATTAATTTAATTAAGTGGCCGAACAAATTTTTGATAGTTTGGTCTTTAGAGATAGTTTTTGTGGTTCGCGGATCACGAGCCTGAGGTAGCCCTTTGCTTGACGGTAGGTAATCTGCGAATGATTAAAATATAAAATCATGTTGCCGACTTCCAGGATTTGGGTGGTATTAGGTATTAAACCGAAAATTATCTATTTTTTTATTTAAGAAAAAGAATAATTATCATATTACCACTGCCCATACACTCTATCCACGCTGGGTAAGCGATAAACAATCCTTTTTCTTCGGCTTAAACTGCAAAACCTAACCTGCATAATCTCAATAAAAACCACAGAATTCTCCTTTCATTTAATTTCAACAGTAGCATTCCTTTACCAATTTCTTTCTAAGTAATTAAAACAGACAAAATAATCATTGGATTACCGTGTAGCTAACAAAAAACACTTTTACCGTCATCCAAATGAAGAGCAAAATCGAACACTTCCTGCTGCTAATTGCCGCCATAATTGGTGTCAAGAAATATGACGTTCGCGCCATTGAACAATGGACAATGGCGCACAGATAAAAAAATAAATTAGTTTTATTTGATCGGGTCTTGTTGTATCTCTGTTTGTGTGATAATGATAACAATGTCTCGATAAGAACATCACTTTTATTGTAAAATGTTACTGAGAGTGTATATTTAAAAAAAAATCTTGGATTTAATAGATCAGGTGTTAATATTGATGTCAAAGTTTTAAGAGGGATAGTTAATTTTGCCTTTCATTAGGAAATTTTCAGTAGGCATACCTATCATCCCGGATTAACAATTTATGCCCGATTAATGATATTAGGGTCAAGAGTCGCCCTCTATCATACTGACTGCAACAAAACTGTTCCCCAGTTTTGTTGTAGGTGACTATAGACACCGCTGCTTACCCCTTCATGGACAACAAGTGTGGTATTAATTTATGTCTACCTAAACCATTCATTATTACGTAGGTAACCTATTTACGTACCTACGGATTTAAACTAGATAATTATGTAAATAATGTTCAAGTAACTATGCAAAGTATTTGAGCGAGTATTTAATTTAATCGTTTAGTAGAGGATTGTTACATTAGACAAATGTGTTATTTATATTAAGTTGGCTCGTGTTAGATGTGAATAGGTAATTTATTGTTTTGTTTAAGTATTTACTTAAGTAAGTAACGGTCAAACGAGGTGAATAGGAATGCAGGGGTTAATAGAGACGAAACTTTTAAAGGGATTTTAACCTTGAAATAATATAGTTTATTGCCAAAAAGGACTCTTAATGAGTTTACTGTAATATAATTAACGATAATGTTCTCTTGTTGGCATCAAACTATATTATTTCAATGTTAAAATCCTTTCTAAAGTTTCGTCTCTATTCACCCCTGCATCCCTATTCACCCCGTTTGACGGTACCTAATTTGTTAATGCACTTAAAAGTTTTCAAATAATTACGATCAGAATGGAGTGGCTAAATGATAACAGCCGCACGGGTCTACCGATGGTTAAGCTACGCTTGCTGCGGTCGGCTCATGGATGGGTAACCATCCACTACATATCGGGGCCCCTCCCTGTCCCTGAAAGCAAAGTTAAGCCGTTGATCCCGGCTGCCATTCCTAGATCTTTGGCAGTCGTTACGGGTCGTCAGAAGCCCAATATCCGGACAACCTGCAGTTTTAGCAAGGGTGTACCCAGCAAGTAACTAGGTTGTGGAGGCCAGATAGACCGAAATTAAACCAAACCAATCAATTACAATTACATGTATTACACAATTTCTTAAAAGCTTGTCGCGAGGTTTGCATATTTTATAGGAAACAATTTCTTTCATAGAATTACTTATATTAAGTATGTCAAGCAAGAATAGTTAGTAGGTACACAGGTAAATCTCGTGAGAAGCTTTCATATCACTTAATTAATTGTGTAATACATGTACTAAATTGATTGGTTTGATTTCATTTAAAGATTATATTCTTTTTAGGGCAATTAAATAAAAGCTTGTTTTTCATAAGTTTTTCTTATCATTAATTTATTTTTTGTATTGTACTTATTCGTTTTCGTTTTCTCCTCAGCAAGCCCTTTCATTTGATACCCATACTGTGGTAGTGCAGAAAAAATAACTAGTCCGCCATCTTGGATGATCCGCCATATTGGAATTAGAATGACGTTACATAGCTAACCATGAATTGTCATCCAAAATAAGCGTGTATACCAAATTTCAGCTCAATCGGTTAAAGATAACTGATTTAAAATTCAGTTGCAAATTCCACCCAGACAAACATTCATACATTGCAAGTTAAATAAAAGCTTGCATTCACCCTAATTTTAGCCAAATTCACCTTCCACAACATCCATCGGGTCGTTTTCCTGTGGTCTTCCTTTGTTCATATGGCATGATTCCATCGAGGACTCAGGTTTGCGGGAAAGTTCGAAAGGGTTACCGTGGCCCCTGGCACAGGCAACTGAAGGAACACGGGTGGGTTTTAGTCAGGAAGAGTCTGACACGCCCTCCCGCTCCGCCCAGAACGGGAGAAGTTATTTGATGATTTCCTAACCTCAAATAAAAAAAAGGCAAGAATGACAGATCGCGATTTGACTTTCATATGCCATGTAAAGTAACTGACGCTTACGAATGTGAACATAGAATTGAAAAGGGAGGATCTGACCAACGGGTGTCGTGTCTGGTGGGCAACTACCCAACGATTGATGTCGGGAAGTTTTATATTGCTAGTCGCGCGGTAAACTTTGCTTGCGCGATGCAGGATTTGCGTGACGTCAGTATGACGCGCAGCTCACATGTGGCGATGTAGATACCGCTACAATATCATCACGCCTGTAATCCTCGAGGGTAATGCAGAGGTGTACGTTTGTACACCCACATTCCACCAGCTATATTTAAGTTCCATTGTACCTACACGAATGCAGACACCTGGCTGATACTCAGAAATTCCAAATGAAAAACCCCAATAACACTGGCCAACCTGGGATTCAAACCCAGGACCTCATGGTCAGTACTAGCGCTTGCAACTACTAGCTAGACCAACGAGGTAGTTATACATGACGAATATAAATATTATCTGTCTAACGTTAACGGGTAAGAATAAGGTTCATATTCGTATGAAACGCTTACTTTAGTTACTAAGCGAAGTAAAGTAAAGTTTGCTTTATGAATCTGGCCCTAAAAGGCATCTACATAAAAAAAAAACTAAACCAATATTTATTTTATGGCATTGGCTGTCTGACCACGACCTTTAGTCATCAAAGTTCACATTGAAAAAAAAACAAAAGACGCGTTCACTACGCGTTCCCGCGCAAAGAATGACGCAACTAAAATGGCGAATTAAAAAGTAATTAATCTTAGCCTCTTCCGCTCCGAGCTCATTTCTTTTTGTTTTATTGCGTGTGAAATCGAGTTAATATTAAATAAATCATCTCCATGCTGCATGGGTAATGTAATGAATTTTGTAGCTACATACTTAGACTTACTGTAGGTAGTCATGTATTTGTACTTGATGCTAATTTGGAACATTAGTTTCTGCTGAATCGGTTGCCAAGAGAGTAACCGGAAACACGTACGGACGAATCAAATTAATAAAAAGCTTGTAAAAATGAGATTCTCTGTATGAATCATGTCAAATATGTAGTTCCTAGTCTTCAAACAGTTTCACTTCACGGCCTACGCAGGTCCGACGACCCTGGATCTACGCAGAGCCTACGCGCTGTGGCGCTGCTTCTACGCAAGGCTTACGCGGCTACGACGTGGCTACAACGCAGCTACAAACGGCCACAATGCGGCTCAACGCAGCAACAACGCGGCTTCGACGCTGTTTCTACGCACGACCTACGCGGCTAGGGCGCTGCCTCTACACGGCTTACGCAGCTGCAACTAACTATGGTCAGTTTTTCTGGATCATAATATTAAGCTTTTATACATAAGCTGTCACTGCTCAAAAAGGCTTCGAATGCGATAGCCATCATCTACTTCTGCCTAAACTTTTCCCAACTATTTTGCAGGGGCCAGCTTCCAAACTAACCGGATGCAGTATTTTACATGGAGCGACTGCCTCTCTGACCTCCACAATCCAATTACTGGGTAACACGATCAAGATACCCCTTGGTAAAATTTGTTGTTACCCCTTGAAAAAATTGTTAGAACTTTGGGCTTCTGAATATCCGTAAGGACTGTCCAGGCTCTATGAATGACAGCCGGGACCAGCAGCATAATGTGCTTTCCGAGGCACAGAGGGGTCTCGATATGTAACGGTAGTCAGGGTCAGGTTCAGCAGATTGTTATGGTGGAATAAACTACCCAAATCGGTCGCCCTTGACTGACCACCTGGTCATTAGTAAAGATAAAAGTAAGGAGCACAGACATTTCTTATCATCCAGCCTTGGGCTTTGTGAGCACACAATAAATCATGGTTAATACTTTTATGTGATTGATTACCTTATTGTTTCTGAACGTTGTGTGAAGATTTTTTTTTTTTTTTTGTATATACTCAAGTTTATATAAGTCGGTATTTTGGATATGGTGGAATGATGGCGATCATGTTGCATGATTTTCACGTTTGTAAGATAATTATTATCAATGGGTATCGTATTACGTATATCGTTTCATTGAAGGGTAAAATCAGAAATGAAATGATCCGGAAAAGAACCGGAGTTACCGACATAGCTTGCAGAGTAAGCAAGCTGAAGTGGCAGGGGCTGGCCATGTTTGTCGAAGGACCGATGGCCGGTGGAGCAAACGAGTCCTGGAGTGGAGACCGCGTATCGGCAAGCGTAGCGTGGGACGCCCCCCAGCTAGATGGACCGACGACCTCAAGAAAGTGGCTGGGACAGACTGGATGCGGAAGGCGGAGGACAGGGTGTTGTGGCGCAGCCTGCGAGAGGCCTATGTCCAGCAGTGGACTGCGATAGGCTGAGTTGATCGTATTACCCAAAAACGTCAGATAGGTAGGCTGTTTTCGGTAAGACTGGAAGCCGACCTCATTATTGTTGGAAACAGGTTAGGCAGATGATGATGACGACAGTTGGTAGGAACGTATTCAGTTGCCAGAGAGTCACTGATCTCACGTTAGAATATCAGTAGTAGGTTTGGTACAGTAATTGGGTTGAGAAGATCAGATGGCTATCCTTCCATTCCAAGCTTTGATACTTAATCAGGACATTACGGTTTGCAGGTTTCTGGTTGAAATTACGGCACATGTGGATATTTCAGCGTTGTCCCTGGGGTTGTAATGAATCTGCGATGACTCTGGTACCCTAATAAGCCTAGGTGGAGGTGACCAGTTACCATCAAGTGGTACGACCTCAAGTTTGACCCAATTGACTCATCGTTTCAGCCAAAAGACGTCCACTTCTGGACGGAGGCCTCCCCCAAGCACCGCTACTTTGACCGGGTCTGTGCTTCCCGCATCCAGCGGATTCCTGCGGCATTCACCAGGTCACTGGTCCACCTTGTGGGAGGCCTTCCAACGCTACGTCTTCCTGTACGTGGTCGCCACTCCAGAGCCTTTCGGCCTCATCGGGCATCTGTTCTGCGAGCAATGTGCTCTGCCCACTGCCTTTAAGTTTGGCAATTCTTCAGGCCACGTCGGCTAACATGGGTTTCCTGCGGATGTCTTCATTTTTGATTTGATCACGTAGGGAAACTCGAAGCACAGCCCTCTCCATTGATTGCCCTTTAGGTGACTTTTTGCCTTCCAATAAGGCCCACTGTGTGCGACCACGTTTCAGTGCCCTATGTCATCACTGGCAGCACGCACTGGTCGAAGACTTTCGTTTTGAGACACGGTATGTGGGTCGAGAAGATATTGAGTAGCTTCTCGAACGCTGCCCAGCTGAGTCGGATTCGACGATTGACCTCTTTCTCGAAGTCCCAATTGACTCAATAGGTACATAAAATATAAAACCTAGAGACATTCTTTTTCTCAATAAACATATCTTGACATTGTCTTTATTTATGAAGGTCAATAATATTGAAGTTCCCTATACCAGCCACTCCTTTGCACCTTTGGCCAAATAGAGTCACCCATCTCAAGTCCTCATACGAGCCGCACTGCTGTCATCAGCTCGTCACATATTCACTAATATCCATTATGAAAATCCTTAAAAAAAGAAAACACCTATCAGGTAGCTGGGATGAAGATGTGGACTCAATCACTAATTAATGAAGAACGGGTGGAATACTTTTATTTGTGTTCAGGAATGATTTAGAGCCTTATTCCCGAAGAGTTAAAGAAGGTTTTGGATTGGCAAGGAACTGTTGAATGAATATCAGTTTGAAGTGTTATTAGTTGCTTCGTCAGCGTTACACTTGCGAGCACCACTGAATATTGTAAGACTACCTTTGCTTTGTATAACCTCAATCTCCTTTGTATTATATAATTGCATAGGACAATTGTATTATATAATTGCATAGGACAAGTGTGAGTACTATGTACTATCGAGCTACCATTTACCGGGTAATGTCTTTCATTGACTTGAATGTGCCCTGGCGGCTGATAGATGTCATGCTCACTCAAATGTCTCGCTGACGGTGCCGCGTGTGTTGAATCATTTAGCTCCCTTCAAAATGGTCGAGCTGAATGGTGCTGATCCATGCGTCATGTTCGTGAATGGGCGCTGTCAGTTGGGACTGGTCATCTCTTAGCCACCACGTCTTATTTTAATTATTTTATTATGGATTGTTTTGTTTAAATTTATATTTGCTGTACACTGGACACTCAACGTGTACGTCTTATTTACATCGTTTTCACATATACTTATACCTATATTCAACATTAATGATGTAACTAATATTTATGTAACAATATAATTTAAAAGAGTGTCCATGGAGTTTCTTGCCCGTTCTTCTCCATAGGTACCTACTACGCTTTGGAATGGGCAACTAGCTTCATATTTCTGACTGACCGACCACTTGACAATTCAAAAGTGCCTGTAAATGGTTTAATTGAATTAGATGCTTTGAGTTTGAACAGAATTATTGGCCAAAAAGTGATGAATGACAAGGCTTTATTTGGGTGGCTTCAAGACCAGTACCATCATCATTCTCCTTACAACATTCTATTTAGGGTCAGCGCCACATGTCTTTTTCGTCCACAATTCTCTATAGTCGTCATTTCGGTAGTAACCTCCCTTCCAGCCATAACCTCTTTCACACAGTCCATCCATTATTTCTTTGGTCTTCCCCTACTCATAAAGCTATCAACATTCATACTCAAAACTTTCCTTCACGACATGTTCCTCATTCCTCCGCATCACTTAGACACATACCATGACAACCGATCTCCACACAACTTTTCAGTCACCGGTACCACTTTCAGACTTCCTCTTATGTGCTCATTTCATATTCTATCCCTTCGAGTAACACCACACATCCCTCTTATCATTCTCATCTCAGCTGCATGCAATAGCCTTTCATTCATCCTTTTTGTGGCCCGACATGCTGATCCATACAAGACAGCAGGTCTTACCGTTGTTTTAGAAATCTTCCCCTGAAGTTTAAGGGGCACGCGGGAGTCGCAGCTTGTTCCCGTGACCTGCCACTGAGGTCTGAATAAAATAAGTACCATTGGACTTAAAAACTTACTGTCGATAGTGGTCTACTGAAAGTGTGTAAGGGATTTCAGAATATACCTACTGGTCTAGTTAAAATTAATTAGTTTTTTTTGTTAGTTATTTTTTTTTTATTTTTTTTTATTGACAACATCCACACAAAGACTTCAGGTCCCGAACTAGGCAGAGCCTGTGCTACGGTAACCTGATGACTGATATACATACTTATATACATATACACACCCCTAGACACAGGTCAAACAGACATGTTCATGCACACAAATGTTTGACTTGTCCGGGGATCGAACCCGGGACCAGCGGCTCAGAAGGCAGGGTCGCTACCAACTGCGCCAATCGGTCAGTTTTTGTTTGCAAATTTTTCGTTCTACAGAAATCGGCACGGCATTCAGAATAAGCTGCAAAGCTTAACACAATCTTGTCAGTAACAAGCTTGTCTAATAAATCACTAATTAATTAATAAGTGATTTACTGTGCTAGCTTATCATTGACAACATTGTATAAAGCTTTGATATATTTTTGACTGACCGGTTGGTGCAGTTGGTAGCGACCCTGCCTTCTGAGCCGCTGGTCCCGGGTTCGATCCCCGGTCAAGTCAAACATTTGTGTGCATGAACATGTCTGTTTGACCTGTGTCTGGGTGTTTATATGTATATAAGTATGTATATCAGTCATCAGGTTACCGTAGTACAGGTTCTACCTAGTTCGGGACCTGAAGACCTTGTGTGGATGTTGTCCCATATTATTATTATTATTATTTTCGAAGTAAAAGGTACTAATCCCCATATTTTATTATTCTGTTATCACTTATTTCTGTCCGCCAGTGTACGGCGCCTGCGCATAAACCGCCAGTCATCACGGTCGGCGCGGGTGCAGATCAAATGGACACTAATATAATTTGTTAGCGCCGCTTACTGCATTAGAGTTAGTCGAGATTTTTGGAAGTAAATGAAATGAATGATGAAGTTTTGGATGTTGGTTTTTCTATATATTTCGTGTTAACACGAGCTGTACGAGAATGGCTCGTGTTAAGGCGAAAAGTAATACGGAAATATTTAACTGACCCTCTAAAAACTTTTCGCATAGGTCCCTATTACGCTTTGGAATGGGCAACTAGCTTCATCTTTCTGACTGATCGACCACTTGACAATTCAAAAGTGCCTGTAAATGGTTTAATTGAAATAAATGCTTTAATAATAATAATAATAATAAACATTTATTTCAGACTTTCTGTCCATAGGTACACTTACAAAAATGAACGAAACACAAATCTCAAAAATACACAACACACAAAAAGATACAAACAATAAAATAGCAGTGACAACACAGAAGAAGCAACACATTGAATTTGACGAGGAGGAAATGCCCACTGCTCACAAGGCAGTGTGCAAGCGCATCCAGTGGCGCAGCAGTGGAGAGTCCCACCTGTCCGCGAACACGCTTAATAAGCTGTTGCTGCTGGACCTAACACGACTCAGCAGCGACGCACATTGCTTCCTTATTAGGGCATGAAAGCCATCAGTGTGCGCCTCCGCGAACATCGTCGATGAGTTTGAGTTTGAATTATGGATACTTTTTAAATGAATGAACCTCAAAAAACGTATTTTTAAAACTGCGTTATTAGTACTAGCTTAGAGAAATTATAGTGCAGGTTAAGCCAAGATGTCAAGCCAAGTCTTTCTGAGGAGGTCTACAATTTCTTGTCTTGCACCAATCCGTGGAATATCAAACCACACACCGATCTAGCTCTAAATAAAACTTGATATATTTTTTTTACCGCTATTTGCCTTAAGGTGTAGACCGATTAACTGCCTCTTCCGGGAATCGAACTCCGGCGCTCTGAGTCATAAAGCGGTACTCGGAACCGGAGCGGTATTTGTGTAGTAATACAATTATTTTGTATTTTTTCCTTTGATCCGAATCTAATTTGATTTTCTACCGACTTTTATAGTAGGAGTTTCGGTTGTCGACTTTGTATTGAGTGCTTTTAGAGAGCTTGTAAAAGTAATGTTGGATGTAGGCTGAGCAGACGGCGAATCGTTTTTGCAGGAAAATTCAACATGTTATGATCTAATAACTCATGTTATTATGAATGAGTGCTGTGAACATTATATCATTTCATTTAAAGAGAAAGAAAGAATAACGTTTATTTGGACACAGTTCGTGAAACACAGAATACAAGTAACAAAATAAAAAAAAGTGAAAATAACGGTAGTGTGTGTCTCACGGCTGCGCCAAAAAGGATCATTTCAGCATTAATGCCAGACACATGCTGTCTGACGCTGGTTTTCTAATGAACCTTTAGGGACAAGTGACGGGGAGTACAAACAGTTTCGACATAGGTAAATACCTAATAAATAATACATATTTTTATACTTATAAATAAATAAATGAACTAGTAATCAAATATAATTACGTCGGGGACATTTTGAAGTAGCAAAGGACGGAAAATCACCGAAAGTGAGCCGCCATATCATATATATTTTCGCGACACAACAGGAATTATGTTTTAAGGTCTCTGCACACAGCGGGCGCGGCGCGGCGGGACGGGACGGCGCGGCGACGCGACACTGAGCAGTTGTAATGTACTAGATATTACGGACGACGCCACACAGAGAGACGGTTACCGTCGCGTCGAGCGGGACGGCTCTGTGTGGCGTCGTCCGTAATATCTAGTACACTACAACTGCTCAGTGTCGCGTCGCCCGTCCCGTCCCGCCGCGCCGCGCCCGCTGTGTGCAGAGACCTTTAAACTAAGTACTATAGGCATTTCATATAAGTGAAACATTTAGCGCGACCATGTCCAGTTTTTTTTTACAAAATTTACAAAATGTATGTTAGAAAAGAAGGTTGGTGGAAGGATGGATTGTGTCCGCAACATAAGCGAGAGGGAGTTACTTTTGAGAGAATTAGACTTAAATAGGCTTAACGTGGGATTAATACAATCAATTTTATCCCAAACCAACTTCAGAAGGTAAGCGGGATCATCCAAAAGGGGTACCGCTGACCCGGAACATAAAGGGCCAAGGAAGGAACACGGGTGGGTTTTAGTCAGTAAGAGTCTGACACTCCCTTGCGCTCCACCCAGAGCGGGAGGGGTCATTTGACGATTTCCCATCCTCAAAAAAAAAAAAAAAAAAAACTTCAGAAGGTGCCGTAAAATTATGTCATTTACTAACAGTCCTTCATCGGTGACCTATTATACCTATTATCACCTGTTTTATATACTGCTTGACTGTTTGGTATGGATCATGGGTTAATCTATAATGGTAAGGGGCACGATGGGGTTGACATATCGGTTTAGATAAAAACCACAAAACAAATAAAGAGAAAAAAAAATTGCTGCATTCTACTCGTAAACACCTTTCTATAGAATTTATAATATGGCAATAGGCTCGCCCCCATTACAAGGCATTTAAACATAGCTGACGAAATTTGGGGGTAATGTAGATACACCTCTGATTAAGCCTTTGGGGATTACAGGCGTGATTTTGTGTTATGTAATAATATAATATGACAATGTTAATGAAAGAAAGAAAGAAAGGAAGAATAACGTTTATTTGGACACAGTTCGTGAAACACAGAATACAAATAACAAAATAAAAAGTGAAAATAATGGTTTAACAACAATAGTGTGTGTCTCACGGCTGCGCCAAAAAGGATCATTTCAGCAGCATTTGCGTTTTAATGCATAAAACGTGGCTTGGGAATCAAACCCAGGACCTTGCGCTCAGCATTCGCACTTGCGAGCAATAGACCATCGAGTACTCTAAAGAAAACTCACACAGACGTACTTTTTGCATTTCATGGTTTCCAAAAAAACTGGCGGCTGAGAGTATGTCATGCTCACTCAAATGTGTCGCTGGTGGTGGCGTGTGTATTAGATCATTGAGTTCCCTTCAAAATGGTTGAGCTGAATGGTGCTGATCCATACGTCATGTTCGTGAACGGGCGCCGTCAGTAGGCACTGGTCATGTCTTAGCTGCCACGGCTTATTTTAATTCCATAATTGTTTTTATCTTTTTATTACGGACGCTTTTAACGTGCACGTGTTTCTACATCGTTCTCACATGTATAATTACAACATGAATGATGTAACCACTCTATTGTAACAATATTTTGATTTAAAAGAGTGTCCATGGAGTTTCTTGCCCGTTCTTCTCCATAGGTACCTACTACGCTTTGGAATGGGCAACTAGCTTCATCTTTCTGACTGACCGACCCCTTGACAATTCAAAAGTGCCTGTAATTGGTTAATTTGAAATAAATGCTTTGAGTTTGAGTGACTTTTACAATAGAACTTGGTTTTGTTGGATTTGGTTTTTTTGCTATATCTAGCTGTATAGTAACTTATTTATTTATTTCATAATATTTGTTAGTTTTGGTAATGGTCGTCTAGTGGAAACCACTGGTCTTTAAATGTCTTATCTGCGGATAATGCAGTTGACAGCAACATTACTATTTAAAGTTTTGTTAACCTGATGTATTAAATATGTTGTAGTTGTTTTTCCCTTAATAAATAAAATAAAAATAAAAACTTCAATTTCCACTCCAAGATCTAAAAAGTGAGAGTCGGTGTCATTGCGTTAGAAAGAGATGGTGGATGTGTGAGGGAGATGGAGAAACTCCTCCGTTGAAAGCAACGGCGCCATGGACCTAATGTACGGTCAGCAGACAAATGTAAGTTTTGGAAAATTATTTTCCATCTTTTATTGGTTTTTAAATTATGATAAAGTACGGAGAATCATCATTATCTGTCTATCCTTTTTCCAACTATGTCGAGATTGGTTTAAAAAAAAAGAGAAAATAGGGTTTCATTCCCAAAGGATGCCAACGGGACCCTTTACTAAGACTCCGCTGTCCGTCCGTCTGACACAGGGCTGTATCTTTTGAACCGTAACACACTTGAAAGTTTCACATTTTATTTTAACTAATAAAATAAAGTTAGAAAATAAAGTTCTACATACAAGTACGGTGTTAAATCCGGCGTTTTATAGAAAAAAAATTTTTTTTTTGAAAATAAATTGTCAGCTCCGACGTGGGACTGGAGTTTACTTCTGAAAAACTATTGTCTTAAAATACACGGTGACATTTGAATCATAGTTTTGCTAGAACAAACGTTGTTCAGACCATGGTCTACAACCATTCTATAGTAACCAATAGAAAAAAAACGTCATTGGTTTTCTAAAAAAACACAAAAAAGGCAATGTTAAAGATAAGACTAATTTGAGAACTCCTAGATATTAGATTGTTTTAATAACATATTTGATGCTGTAGAATGGTAGTAAACCATGGTCTAAACAACGTTTGTTCTAGCAAAACTGTGATTCAAATGTCACCGTGATATACTTTAGGCATAGGAAGTTAATAATAATAATAATATGAGACAACATCCACACAAGGTCTTCAGGTCCCGAACTAGGCAGAGCCTGTACTACGGTAACCTGTAGGCCAATTCTCGTACTTAAAAAACGTTCAAATTCAAGTCGCAATCTCATCTCAGCGACAATCAATGTCAAAAACCTGTCAAAAATGTATGTAAATTGATTGTAATTTTGACAGATTGAGACTGAGATTAGAATGCGAACGGTCTTAAAAATACGGGAATTGCCCCTCTGATGACTGATATACATACTTATATACCACCCAGACACAGGTCAAACAGACATGTTCATGCACACAAATGTTTGACTTGTCCAGGGATTGAACCCGGGACCAGCGGCTCAGAAGGCAGGGTCATGACCAACTGCGCCAACCGGAGGGAGGAGGGTGCTAACCCTCGAAAACCATAAAAACGACACCAATGACGAAAAATTTGAAAATTTGCGCAGACGCCATCTTGGATTTCAATTAAGAGTGGCCACCCTTACACCCCAATGGAGCGTAGGTAAATAGTTCAACAAAAAAGTCTACATAGTTCCTACACTGTCAACAATATCAACTGAAAACCATAACGGCTTCACTTTTTGTTAACGCTTGGTTTTACTTACTACCCATTTTTTTCAATCCGTGCGCTATATACCTATGAAACGATTCTTGGAGTAAACTCCAATAAGCTCTAAAATATATCTATGTAGTATTATATATTGTACGGTGGAACGGAACCCTTCGTGTGTGCATCTGACTTTTTTATCGTTTGGCAAATAGGTTGATGGCCCACGTAAAGGAAAGAGTTTTCAGCTACCTTAAGAAACCTTTGTCACAGTTTCCTGTCAAAAGATACCGACTATAAGATTTCATTTCAACGCGAAAGAAAATTTCTGATTGATGTACCATAAGCAACCACTCGCAAAATAGTTCAAACTTGAAAGTTCCTGCTAGGTACTTTAAAAAATCGGACACTTGAAAATTACGGAATTATCTCACAAAACCGCACCGTCCTTTGAAAATTCAATCAATCACAATAATGATGTTGATGTTATAATGACAATTTTTTTATTGGGTTGAGCATTTGTTTAAATAAATATAATATAATCAGCCTGTATTGTCCCACTGCAGGGCATTATGGCATATTTTACCTTTTCCCACCCAACTCGATCCTGGACCAATATGGACCAATCCATACTAATAGTCAAGTTCGTCCCGCCATCTACGTCTGGGTCTTCCGCGACGCCGTTGGACGTTTTCAGGAACCCATACTGTGGTGGTGTTTGCCCATATTACATCCAACATACAGCAAACGTGTCCGACCCAGTCCCATTTGAGCTTGGCTGCTTTTTGGGTGTCGTCTGCGATTTGTGTCTTAGAGCGCAGTATCGTGTTCCGTATCCGGTCAGTGAGTTGAACTCCAAGGATACTGCGCTCCATCGCTCGCGGGCAAACCTCGAGCCTGGTACTCTGCTGAACTGTCAAATACCTGGTGTGTGCGCCATATGTAAGGATAGGGAGAATGCACATGTACATTAATTTGCGTTTATGGCAAATTGGAAGATCTTCTTTCAAGGGCGTTCATCGACCAAAAGCTCTTCCAGGCGTTTTCGGTGCTGCGAGCAACTTCTTTTTCTTGTCTCTTCTGGAAGGAAACTATTTGGCTAAAGTACATATATTCTGGGACATAAGCAATCTCTACACCCTCCATAAAGACTATTTTTGTTTGACGCTATTGGTCATGGTATTGGTCGAATCGTTGAGCTCCTAAAGTTCTGAGTTGAGCTGCACGGTTACTGACAAATGCGTGCACTGACTGGACAGGTCCTCTTAATCTGCGTGGTTCTTTCCTCAGAAGACCATTTCAGATACTAATCTACTGGTCCTCAAAGATTATGTTCGAATATTTATATACACATTGACATTGATGAATTTTATACATACAATGACATGAGTATTTACTTTGTAAAGTATTATATTATTTAAATTATTGTGAATGTGAAGATTATGTGGATTATTACTTTTTTTATTTTATTTCTTAGTTAGTTTCACGATCTGGCAGCTTGAGTAATTTATGCGGCCTACCCAAATGTCCTTTCTTTGGTATTGTTCGTCGAATCGTTGTGCTCCTTAAGTTCTCAGTTGAGCGGCAAGATTACTGACAAATGCATGCACTGACTGGACAGGTCCGCTCAATCTGTATGGTGTTTCCTCAAAAGACCGTTTCAGACACCAATCTACATGGTCTTCACATGATCTGACCAAGATTATGTCTGGACTTTAAAAGAGACTGTGACCTCTGAGTTTGTTTCGGCCTTTCTTCTCAGAGTAGTCAGTTATGAAACGCCGACCTCATCTAGTTTTTAAAATATGATTGACGTGTAAAAGTGTTTGTAACAAACCTACTTACAGAAATAAAATCATTTATCATTTATCATGAGTTTTGTCTTTGGCGTGTTCATTCGAAGACCAGTTTCAAGGTTTGTCTTGTTTAATTCATTAAACGTTTCGCCTAATTTAGCTGCCGAAGATGAAAACAGAACAATATCGTCAGAAAAACGCACTCCTTTATTGGCCTAAATGTCGGACAGGTTTTTAAAAACCTCTTCAAGGGTGGCAGTGAATAGCTTGGGGGATAACGGATCTCCCTGCTTGACAGCTCTTTCGATAGGTAACGATGGTCCAGTGGTGGAGATTTTGATAGCGGCTGCACTATTAGGGTAGATGAAGCAGGATATTTATAAATGTGGTGTCTAGATTTTTGACTTTTGAGTGCCGTAAGTGGGTTGGGTAGATACTGTATATACATAAATATACTTACACCAGACGATAACTAACAACGAACGACACAACGCAACGACACAACGTATATATATGACTGACCGGTTGTCGCAGTTGGTAGGGACCCTGCCTTCTGAGCCGCTGGTCCCGGGTTCGATCTCCGGACAAGTCAAACATTTGTGTGCATGAACATGTCTGTTTGACTTGTGTCTGGGTGTGTATATGTATATAAGTATGTATATCAGTCATCAGGTTACCATAGTACAGGCTCTGCCTAGTTCGGGACCTGAAGACCTTGTGTGGATGTTGTTTCATATTATTATTATTATACATATAACGAGGGTAGTTCACCAATTTGGGGTATCTCACTATCGGAGTCCGAGTTCGACATGATGCGGGTACGAAATAACAGTCTCAATACTGATTACAACCGTCAATTGAATCACTCAAGCCGATGGAAATGGATTAAGATACGGGAACGCGGTAAGTTCGTTATCGGCTGGCAGCACAACCTCTCGCGTTTGTGTCTTACCATCAATTCTAGTCCCCCACCGTCGCCTGTCACGTCAAATATGTACGTCCAATGTCAAAGAATGACAACTGACAGCTGCCAAGCCCTGTATCGACCTCACCCAAGCATACCTACTGCTTGACGTTTCCGACAAACGATAATAGATGGCGTTATTCTAAATTTAACAATAATCTATAGCGATCCTAATAATTGTGCCTGTGTTGTTCTGCGACATATCCATCTTATAAACTACATGGACTCGATTCATAAAGCAGAGAAAATCCAAAATGTAAAACTTGCTATCGGACGAATAAAGAAAAGTACTCCTCTCTTCCTCTCATGCACGAGGTTGTGGGTTCAAATCCCCGCAAGTATCAATGTGACTTTTTTCAATTCTTATGTACCTTCTAAGTTAAACCTGGGCTTTCAGTTAATGTAAGTCTGAAATCACCAACCCAACCCGTCTTGAGCAAGCGTGGTGATCAATGCTCGTGCCTTCTCTCAAAGAGAAGAGGCGATTGCCATGCAATGGGGCAATACTTAGCTGGTATTATTATTTCCAGCGTGTTTTGCTGACGCTACACAAATAGACAACTTCAATCACGTCTGCGGGAGGAAACGCGATTGTTTTTACGTCTTTGATGAGCGTCGCTGCACACGGGGCGAAGATCTGCTGGCTTTTATTATATTTTCAGAGTATTTTTCTTGTTCAATAAAAAAGATGTTGTGTTCTTTGGAGTAGCACTCTAGAAAAAGCAGCTTGGTTTTAGGTTTAAATGTTTTTCTTCGGTCCACTTTTTTATAAAAAGTGCTGATTCTCAGCCTAATTTGAATAAATGACTTTTGATTTTGATTTTTGATTTTATAAAATATAATATTAAACACTCATTTGCAAAAAGGGTGACATAACTAAAAAATCTGCAATTTTGAGTTAAGTAGACAGGTGAAAGCGGCAAATTTTATTCTTTTTGCTATTTGCTATAAAAACGACTTTACACTAAAGCCTAAAAATGAGGGAGCTAGAAAGATGTGACTATAATATGCTTCGTCACACTCTTCCTGCTACTTTTACTCTTTTAAATCATAATACCCAAAATTTGCTCTTTTGAATTATGTCAAGATTTTCGCAAATGAACGATATACCTATTATATAACAATGCTATTATGAACGAAATGCTAACTTTAGATCCAATAAAATTCAAAAGAAATTATGTTTGTGTGTCTGACCAGCAAATCCGTTATATTGTAAACCTTGGTGTTACCGTATAAAAAACTATTACTTACCTTGTTTTTAAAAAGTTTAGTCACCTACTGGAAACTCATATCTAATCAATGTTCTCTTAACGATTATTTTTACGGAGACTAACAACTAGGTATATTTTAAACTGCAGAGAGAGGTTCTAGAGGCTCTCAAAACGATGAAGCAAAACATCTTGAGGAAACCGGCATGGTCTAGAACCAAAAGTTCGAAGACATATGACATGATGGCCCACTGCCGGTCACCGAGAGAAGGCCTGTGTCCCAGAAGTGGGAAAATTATAGGCTGATTATGATAACCATCATTATTCAGCTTCATGTTGTCGACTGCTGGATCAAGCCCTCCATCACCACAATAACTGGGCCTGTGCTTAGAGCATTCAGCGTATTCTCGCGACCATCACCAGGTCATTAGTCCATCTCATGGGCGATGCTCTATTCAAATTGCATTGCCGGGTGAACGCCTTTCTTTCCGTACCGTTCATACAGATATTTCGTTTCGTTCAAAGCATCAGCTCCAAAATGGCGTCGTGTGTTCCGCGCATGCGTGCTACGCCGGCCGGCCTGTCATTATACCCGCGCAGACGCAGATCACATTATCCCCGATACATTGAGATTACATACAATTATGTGCCTACCCGCCGGCCGGGCGACACGCGAACCAACACTATTATAGTATGTATTGAAATCGTTGCTAGCCTTATGTATTCAGGATTTTTTTGGTTTAGGTTATGTATTTTGTGTTGGGATAAGGTTGGGTTGTGGGTGAATTTACTACTAATTGATATCTAACATAAAGTATTGGTTCGCTTGCCTTTTATCTAAATTTCTGAAGTTGCCTTCTCCGTATTTCTAGTCGCTCACTTAGTTATTTAGAAAGAAAGAAAGAAAAATAGATTTATTTGTCACAGAAACACGTGCATACAAAAAACTAATTAGCTCAAATAATTAAGAAAAAAAAAAGTAAAAATAACAAAGATATCTCTAATCACGAGCACAAAACAGAAATCGTCGACAGCTGCACGTCATGACTGTGACAAGAAGGCTTCCACTCAGCATGATGCTGTGCTATGGCGGACCCACAGCACAGCGCTGATTTTCAGTGGTTACCCGAAAAGGAATTTAGTCGCTCGGCTAGAATTTTATTAGATATCTGAAATGGATTAAGTAATCACAACCTACTTTTAGTTGGCTCGTTCTGGATTTTATTATTAATCAATATTCGTCGTTATATAGTCTGGTTAATTTTTCGCTTAGTCAAATTCATACCGCTCAAGTTATTAAAACAGTATCTCATCATCAGTCGCTAAGTTTTTTTTATTCGTTCGTTTTTTAATTCCCCATATTTCATTATGTATTCTTCAGAAAGCTTACAGTCTAATATCTAGGTAAACAGTGTATAATTAACGCTTACAGTTGCCATTTACAAGCTTCCACAAATTAAAAACTATGTAACTAAAGTTAAAAAAAAAAATACACACAGAAATAAAAAAAAATGGAATCTTCATAAATAAATATAACAAAACAAATTCTTATTTCTAGAAACAAAAAAAAACAATTCTTCTTTAAGACAAAAAGTACTTACAACTAGAATAAAAAACAAAGACTAAAACAAAATGTGCTTTCATTAGGAATATTGGTATTACGACGGTATTTCGTCAAGGGGTATGCAGTACATCCACATTACACCAGCTATGTTTAAGCCTAATTAGGGGGTGAGCCATATAAATATGCATTTAGTGTTTTCCAAGAAGCGACTGTCGTCCTAACTTCTGTATACAAACTAAGGGCCTGTGTCATCCCCCTCGAATGAGTTGCTGTTTAAAAGGTACTTACTAGACTTGGCGGTTTAAGTAGGTACTATATGTTTCAGTTCAATTGTTTTATGTGTTTTGTGAGCAAAGGCGGCACGGATCCATCGAAGGTTATGATACGCTTGACGCGGTCAGTTCGTACAGGACTAGCAGCTTAGCGTGCTTTTCGAAGGACGGATGGGTCCTGTTATGTGATGGTTGACCATCCATTACATATTGAGACCCGTCCATATTTCAAAAAACACGTTAAGCTGTTGGTCCCAGTTGTCATTCGTAGATGCCCAAAAGTCTGACAACCAGTTTATCAAGGGGTATTGTGCTACCCTGTAACCGAGTTGTGAGGGTCAGATAGGCAGTCACTCCATCTAAAATAGGTAAAGATATTCAGCTGCATCTGGTTAAGGAAAAGGATGGGCAGATTGGTTTGTGAGTAGTGGCTATTTCTTAAGACCTTGTGAAACATGCCTTTATAATTAACTGGACCAAGACGCATTACAAACCACACTAGAATTAGCGGATATCTTATCTCGTTCAGAGCAGTGGTGGTCCAGTGGTAACAGCCGCGATTACGAGTTGTAGTTCGTAGGTTCGAACCCAGACAGGCGCTTTACTTTGTGTAAATTATTTCATCACCACTGCTCTCAAAACGGTGAAGGAAAAGATAGCGAGGAAACCGGCATGTCCTAGGACCAAAAATTCGAAGACATGTGACATCTACCAACCCGCACTGGGCCCGCGTGGTGGATTATGGCCCACTCCCTTTCACAGATAGGTGGCCTGTGTCCTAGCAGTGGGAACATTACAGGCTGATGATGCTTATCTCGTTCTGGTCTACTCTTGCCGAATCTAGACGAATCCGTCCGATGAACCGTTTTAATTATTTTTATTAATCAATTCCTTTTTTTATAATTTTAATTCTTATTTGTTTGTGTCCAAAAATATTTGTTTTTGTTTTTTATATTTTTTTAAAATAATTTATTAATTGTATTGTATTTTATTAATCAATATTTATTTTATATAGGTATCTGAGTAATGCTAATCTAGCGGCACTTTTTACCTTATGCGGATAAAGTAGTGGGCTGCAATACCTATTGTTAATTAGACTACTTAATAAGAGCCTATATTATTGTTATTTGTAAACTGTATTCAATTGTAGCTGTTTACTGTCACATAAAATGACATGAACAAAACCATTAGAAAATATGTTCGGTGACTATTGTTCGTGGCAAAACATAAGTAAAACTGTTGTGAAATATATAGAAATCACTTTATTGATATGGTCTATTTTAGTTAATATACAAATTAGCTTTTAGATACACGCCATCTTCGTAAGAAAAAGAATTCAAGACCATCATAAAATGTTGCCAGTAATTAAAAAACCCCTTCAGTTGTGGCCAGCTTAAATACTTAAATAAATTACAATCAATGTTCGGAAACGAACAACTGTTTCAGCAGGATTGGTGTGATAGATTCAGTATCACAATAACATGTCTCATTACATCACGCCTTGTTCCCCTGAAGAGTTGGGCAGAGGTGTACCTATAGCACACCCACATTTCTCAGTCCCATGTAATAGGGGGCAAGCCTATTGCCATCAACCGGACACAGATCGAGACTCCGGGCTGCGACTGGGAAATTCCAGATGGAAAAACATAATAACACTTTGCACGACCTGGGAATCGAACACAGGACAACATGTTCAGCAGTTCCGCTTGCCCATGCGAGGCAGTCACATACCTAATACCAATGTCAGGCAATAGCTGTCTGGAATTTTTGCTGAACTGGGCCTATTTGGCGCAGCGAGGCATACTTTCCCGCTAATTTCTTCACAACGCACTTTCAGTTTCAGATTCAAATACTTTATTTGCTCAAACATGTGTTACATACAATACAAAGCATGCAATGTGTTATAAGTACATGAAGTTGTGCTAACATGTTTACGTACCTACCATATTGTCTTGGTGTGCAAATATTAATACAGGCTTAGAATAAAAAAATAATAACGACAACGTTTATTAACATTGACTAAACTGACATAAGTAAATTAAATTGATTGATTTTACATAAATCAAATAGAAATAGATAGGAGAGATATGAGGTACATACAAAATTGACAAATATTCAATTATCAAAAATAAAAACACAATAAAATAAAATAATGTTAAAGTAGGTCCAAAAATACACACACACACACACACGATACACAACATTTTACACTTTTTATTAACTTACTGTTCTTTTTTTAAACTTTTAAAATTTTTGGTGTTGTGAGCCTTGTAGTCTCTGTTAAATAAATGTATTTTCTTTCACAATAATGATAATCCCAAAATATTCAATTGCATAAAACCATTTATACCACATCAAATTCAAAATACTTTTACAAAGACATTACGACAGTTTAAAGAAATTAAACACTGACAGTAGCCATCTCCAACATGAATTCCTTTGTTATTTTTTTAAATAAACCCCAGTGTACATGGTCATTCAACCCTAAACTAAATAGAGGAACCGCCGATGCATAAAATCCGATTTGTTTCTCACAATGATGAAGTTTACAGTTGATTTGAAGGGATTTGAGAAAAAATATCCCGTTTCAGATCAAAGGAAGCTGTGGCCGAATATATTGATGTTTTTGACTAATGATATGGGTGGATATCTTGGAGAGTTTATTTCTTACTTAAGGCAAGCAATATATGACTGCTTTCATGCGACAACAACGATGCGCAGGCGGTGCGCGTCTCTGGTGCGCAGAGTGCGGGGCAGCGGCAGCGCCAAAACCATCCTGGCGATGATCGCCAACAGAATGGATTGCTCCTATATCCGGCATTGCTGCAGCAGACATACCTACTGTTTATTTGTGAGTGTTCGTTTAAGTCTGTGCTTGTTATGTTGCTTGTTATGTCTGTATCCTTCTATGTGTGTTCCTGTGTCCTAGCAGTGGGAACATTGTAGGCCGATTCGATTGTGATGAAGGCATGTTTTCCTAGTTTAGGGACCTCTAGTGAACTAAAGGCAGACTCAAGGCGGACAGGGGAAAAGGTGGCGGGACATAGGTACCTATCTATGAAGGAGCACGTTGGATGCAAGCAGCACCAAACAGAATACTTTGGAGAGACTTGGGGAGGCCTACGCCAAAGAGCGACTTCTACGAAGTAAAAGAATTCACTTGAAAAATTCCATGTTATTTTGACAGTAGAAATGAAGGCTTATTATTTTTATTTATTTACTACCTTCCGCCCGCGGCTTTGCTCGCATGGTGTCTCGATAAAAAGAAGCCTATATCCTTCTCCAGGGTTAAACGTATCATAATACCTACCAAATTTCGTAAAAATCGGTCAAGCCATTTCGGAGATTGGCCAGAAAGAATTAAAAAAAAAAATGATTTAAAAAATTTGCGTACCGTACCGTATAATACTTTCATAAATGCATTTAGTAAAAAGCTAATATTTTGATATTACAAACAGACACTTCAATTTTATTTTCATTTGCATAGATTTTAAAGTAAACTAGAAATGTTTAACAAAGCAACCTTTTCAAAACAAAGGGTAAAATGGGGTATAGAAGTTTGCACGCTCACGTAAAAGCTTACTAAAGCCAATAAGTTACCTCTTACTGCGGCGCTTAGGCGATTTTCCAAATTCCCAATCATAGGATCTTAATTGAAGAGCAAATTTTATATCTACACTACCCTCTGCTCACGACTTCGACTGCGTGATTCCCCGGACCGACCCCGTCGCATCGCATCGCCTGCCCGCGGTGTTACTTCGTTTTCGCTAAGCGTTCTTTCTGACTTTTTTTTATTTTTGCTCGGCTCCTAAAGGTCGTAGCGTGATGTTAAATAGCCGATAGCCTTCCTCAAGAATTGGGTTATCAAATGCATTATAGATTTTTTCAAATCCGACCGGCAGTTCCAGAGATTACTTCCTAAATACAGACTTACAAATCAATTTTAGATCTTTATAATATTATATACTAAGGATAGAAAGCACTAACTTCTCCCGGATCCTCAAAATGGTATTCGTTTGGCAATTTTTAATTAAGTTTTGATCGGTATCAAAGTGCCAGTCTACTCGGGAGACCGCTAAACCTACATCAAACAATACAAGCAATGGACAAAATTGTCGGCAATATGTATGCTTGAATATGAGGCTTTTGACAACGTTGGATGTGTATACTTGTCTTTTTTTTATTATTTTTTTTATTTGTAATGTGCGTTTTGTTTGTGCAGAATAAACATTTTTTCTTTCTTTCTTCTATCTTCTACATTACGCGGTACCAGTCTCAAAAAGGCGGGACATCACTCCACCTATGTACTTGCATCTCATTGTCTTCAGTCCAAATTCGCAAGAAAATCCATATTATTGAAGCCGACTCAAAAACCACTCATCAGAACTTGACCAAATTTTTAAAGAACCAATCTGGAAGTATATTATTATATCCCATCAAACAAAAGACGAATTTTTCAAATCGCTTTTTAAAATGACGGAGTTCTGAGGTATACCTAACAAACATTAAAAAAAAAAAACCTGAATTGAGAACCTCCTCCTTTTTTTGAAGTCGGTTAAAGATAGGATAACATGTCCACTAAATCATAAAATAATAAGAATACGGTACAATTTAAATAGCTCTCGCACGTCCGACATTCTTTGTCGGTCGTCAGGTAAATGCGCCATTTCTTTTTGAAAGTAGATTCTTGACAATGGGGATGAAAAAAAATTGCAAGCTTGACAGTTGCACGGTATGTTAGTGTTTTTATAATTGTCGTTTTTATTTTGTTATTAATTTTGTTTCATACCGGCTAGTTGATTTTGGAACTAACCATCGGCCTAGTTTTCTCTTGGATTTCGACTCTTAAATGTATACTTTCTATGATCTACTGCCTGATTACATAACCTCACGGCTGTACTGAATACCCCGAAGGGTTCGGCAGAGTTGCACCTTACACCCATATTTCGGCAGTCTTGTTTGAGTCCCATGTAAGAGGTAGGGGGCAAACCTTTTGCCATCCACCGGCCACAGATCCAGACTCCGAGCTGGTACTGAGAAATTCCAGATGGAACAACCCAATAACACTTCGCCTGACGCGGGAATTGAACCAATGACTTCATGCTCAGCAGTAGCGCTCGCGGCCACTAGACCGACGAGGCAATCAATTGTTTCCCAATTAATTACTTAAGAAAGGCAAAAAATCTGTTAAGATAACTATTTCATGTTTTAGAAAAGCTAGAAAAAATGTTTACTGAATTCTTTTCAATGAACCATGGGCATTATCAAAACCAATAGGTCGCACTCAAATCTGTGTGGTTCTTTCCACAAAAGACCATTTCAGACACTAATCAACGTGGTCCTCACATGATATGACCAAGATTATGTCTGGGCTTCAAAAGAGAGTTTGTTTCGGCCTTTCTTTTCAGAGTAGTCGGATAGGAAACGCCGATCTCATCTAGTTTAGAAACAACAGACGTGCAAAAGTGTTTGTTACTAAAATAAAATCAATTATACGTATAAATTTCATGTTATGTTATTAACTTATATCCCCGGCTACTAACTCCTAGTAACTTTGGAATACCTACACAGCTTTTAACATCTTCAATACAACATCATCAATCTTTCCTACAAATGTTAAGCCTTTAAAATAAACACTAAGTAATAAATCAAAAAAGATTCTTACTATTACCAATATTTTGACACAAAATTAACAAAGACATCACAGCCAGCCACTATTTCGGTACGATGACGCGACAATTTTCGGATTTTTTATCAAAATACATTAGTAAATGAGAATGCACTTTTCGATGACATGACGGAGTCAGCTACTTCATTTTGCCAAGTTTTTTTAAAATTAAGAATGTAAAGATACAAAATGCACTCGGTTCTCTGTTTAAAATTTTGAATTTGCTGGGGTGTTTTTTTGAATCGGAAATATGGAATGTCAAAGTGAACTTGGTTACTTTATGCCTTTTCTACACATTAAAACTAATTTATAAAGAGGTGAAGTTTGTAAGTTTGGATGTAGGAGGTTAAGGAGGTAATCTCTGGAAGTTCTCATCCGATTTCGAAAATTCTTTCACTTGCAGGAAGCTACACTTGCCGAGTGCCTTAAAGGTATATTTTACAGTATAGTTGACTACCACTCGGGCGAAGCTAGAAGCTATTTTATGTACCTAACATAAAATTGAAAATAGAAGCAATTTTACAAAAGCTTCCGATGAACTTGCACGATACAGATTAGGTAGGTACCTACATTTATTAAACTTTTCATACCTACGGAGGAGTCTCGGTATGCAATAAATGGTCACCCATCCAGGGACCAACCTCAGCAAGAGTTGCTTAACCTTGAAAATCGAACCATTCGTCTATGATTATTTAGAATTTCGTTGAAACGATTGAACTACATGCATAAAGGACGTGTTATTTTATCCTATTTACCTAAAGTTTATCTAGATCTTAAAAGTCTTATCATACGACACCATAAAATATATTTAATTAATTCAGTCATAAAACAAGCCTGTAAGTTTTTTTTTTTATAACAATTCATTTATTTCTTTATTAATTAATACAAAACTCATTCTACTTTATTACTGATCCATAATAGAAACAGCGATTTTATATACAGTTAAAGATTTACGAACTTTACTTTTAAAAGGCTGGTAGCAAATGTATATCTCCATACTGCCAAAGGGACAATCAAATAAACAATAAAATTTGAAACGCAATTTACTTCGGCACATTTCGAAATAAATGCTAAAATAACATTTTCCTCACAGATGGACATTGCTAAAATATCCTCGACTCTATTCCGTTGTGATAAAAAGGTCATAAAACGAAAAGGTTTTTGATTACCTGTAAGCATAAAATTGTAAAGTTATAAAAACATCGAAGTCCCACTAACAAGGTGAGTTTTAATTATTGAAAATTTTGTGTTAATTTAGTTTTTTTCGGCTGAACGCGCGGTGCCTTTGCTCGGCGGCTTCTTTGTTTTTTTTTTACGTTTGTATAATCTGTAAAATGGCATGTTAGCGCCAGTTTAGCTCGGTTGATCTTTTTTAAATTATCATCGATATTAAATTGTGCATTTCCGCTTGTATATGGCCACCCACTTGTCTTTGATAGACTATAGTCAAATATTTATTTAATGGTTAACTTAATTATGTCATAAAATAAACATTTATTATTTACTTTAAATACAATAAGGTACATAGGTTGCAGGAATCCACTGGATGAGGGAAGCACAGGACCTGCAGTAAAGTTGTGGCGATGCTTGAACCCTTGGGCCCAAACTTAGTAGGTAGATATGTCTTAATGTCCTGCTGTGGTCGCCTATAGCAGATGAATGGTCATGTTGATCCTCGCCACAGATTTTTGTTTTTTTTTTTAATTGTCAACTATTTTGCACGGAGATACCTAAGGGCTAACTCCCGTAATTAAAAACGTTCAAAATCAAGTCGCAGTCTCATCTCAGCGACATGCAAATGTCAAAAAGATAAGTAAACGCTATACAAATTTTTGACAGATCGAGACTGAGATTAGAATGCGAACGTTCTTAAAAATACGGAACTCGCCCCTCTGCTTTATTTAACCAGTAATTTAATCTTACACAGACCTTAATGAATAATTTGTCTTAACCTTTTAACCGCCACGCCAAAAAAGAAAAAGCGTGCCCTCGGCGCCAAGCTATGAATTCATCCTTTAATACCTGCAAAATAGTAGTGAGTTCGAAATTATATCGATATAGCACTAACTATTTGTTTTTTAACCAACAGTATGTTTTTAATAAAAAGTCTATACCGGAAAAATATAATACAGGAGTTTTATTTCATCCCGCTTTGTCCTTTAGGACAGAAATCATAATGATATGTGTCACAGTTTCGGCGTTGAATCCACAATTCAAAACAAAAATCGATAAAACGAAAGCAGTTCACTTCAAATAAATTACGAAAAGTCAAGGTACATAATTAACAAGGGAAATGAACAAAAAAATGCTTTTTTATGACATTTATTTACGTATAAAATTCGGTCACGCTGTCGCGACGGTGGCGTGCTGGGCACATTTTGGTTTGTCGTCTATACACGACTGTGGCGGTCAAAAGGTTAATGAGTAATTTTGTCATAATTTGCTACGTTTATAAGAAAACTACAAACTCATCTACCTAGCCTTTTCCTAACTACTTACTTATGTTGGGGTCGGCTTCCAGTCTAACCGGATGCAACTGCTTACCAGTATTGTACATGGAGCGACTGCCTATCTGACCTCCACAACCCAGTTACTAGGTAATACGATACCGCTTGGTAAGACTGGTTGGCAGACTTTCGGGCGTCTGACGACCCGTAACGACTGTCAAAGATTTACGAATGACAGCCGGGACCAGCAGCTTAACGTGCTTTCCGAGACACGGTGGGCTCTTGATATATAAAGGTGGTCACCCATCCACGGAGCAACATCGACAAGCGTAGCTTAACCCGATCGATTGACCCGTGCAGCTGTTATTACATAGCCACAAGCCCCTAATGTAATAAATGACGAAAAATTATATTGAAAGTTACCATTGAAAGTGAACGCTCTATTCACTACTGCACCTTAAGTATATTGCAAACACCTACCTATGTATAGTACATAGCAAGCTTTTAAGAGCGTTTATACCTTATGAGTGGCAACGTCGCAATTTAGTGTCATATTTCGTGGTTTTCAATTTTTATCATTTAATCGGAGCTATATTTTATTTAAGAATCTGCTTTAATTAACTTTTTAGAATTATGTGAAAACTGTGTAAAAGGTAAGAAATCGTTGCGTTTACAGTTCTATTTATATGCAAATAATACATTGGAAACTTGCAGGGCGTTATTTTCATTGTAAAATAACTGTAAGCATTACAGTTACTTACTTTTTAAACACTTTCACGTAATTCTAAAAAGTTAATTAAACAGATTTTTAAAATATAGCTCCGATTAAATGATAAAAACTCAAAACCACGAAATATGACACTAAATTGCGACGTTGCCACTCATAAGGTATAAACGCTCTTAAATATCACCATAGAAAACCGACAAGTAGCCTTTCTAAAGCATTTTCTTGACCAACACATAATTTTGTATGACAAGTTGCTGTCATAGACTTGTTATTAAAGTATTTTCTTCTGTACTTATCTACTTACCTACCTACTAATATTATCAACAATGGTTATCTGTCTTAGTAAAAGGAAACTGCAGGATTATTAATTGATTGATTGATTTGATATACCTACACAATTAAAGGGCGGGGAAATAAAGGAAAATGGACAACAGACAGACATGAAATTAATTTAAAAAAACAAAAGGAGTTTGAATTTCGAATAGATTTTTGGATTTCGAACAAACTGTTTGGAGCTTTTATTTGTGTTCCCAAAATATTGTATCTGAATACTTGTGCCTTTTTATACGAGAAGAGGCCTCTAATCTAGAGGGCAAGACCCAAAATATGTAATTTAGAATTTCAAAAATTGAATTTTAATCTTTGAAATTCCTTTAAAAATATTAAATTTATGAGTTGGAGGCCATGAATAAATTCATCTTAAACCTAGTAGGTACTTACCTACTAAAATAAACTGTACACAACTATTCCTGTGCCTATATTATAAGGCAAATGTAACGCCAATATAGCGTACAGGTGGCTCAGTGGTAACTGCCGCGACTTACGAGTTATAGATAATTCGTGGGTTAGAACCCAGGCAGGCACTTTATTTAGTGTAAATTATTTAACACCACTGCTTTCAAAACGGTGAAGAATAACATCGTGAGGAAACCGGCTTATCCTAGAACAAAAATTCAAAGACATATGACATCCACCAACCCGCACTGGACCCGGGTGGTCGATTATGGCCTACTGCCTCTCACAGAGAGGAGGCCTGTGTCCCAGCAGTGGGAACATTATAGGCTGATTATGCTGTTTTGCCAATTACCCTCAGATTACCGTAAACTTGACAGCACTTTACCGTCCATTACCCATTTATATCCACGCCATAGAACCACAGTCATGTAACCAGCACTCAACCACACGTCTTTAGTAACAGTTTGACATCGACAGCGCCTTTTTCTCGTAGCAATAATGGCGGTTTTCGTATTACAAGTGTGTGGTTGACTGTATCAATTGCGCGCACGAATGTAACCTAAACGGTCGCATCTGATTGTGATGATTGTTCAAATTGTTTGCGTGCATACATGGTGGGTTAGGTAAATTGTTTAACTGATTCTAATAGACTGTGGGATTCACCATGGCATCGGTTCTTTGTAAGAGGTTTATTAAGGGTCAGAGTCATGTCCTTTGCAGTCAAGTGATTAGTGTAAATACACGTGCATGCTCTTTACAGAAAATCATCTCTTGCATACTATTCTGAACTTAATTTCGATGTGATTTAGGTCTCTAATCCATTTATTAATGAACAATTGCTGGAGCATTTTGCTGCTCTGTCTGCGTTTACCCTAAGGGTCTATTCTCTAATACCAGCAAGCCATAACAGTTTTGTAAACAGGTTCTTCCACTCTCAAATCAAGGTGACAATTTGGTAGGTACTTAATAGTTCCACCGCATACGGTACAGAAGATAACATGACACCTCGCATGATATTTTACTTTGTAGTCTTTGTTTGGTATTGAACCCTCCGGGGCTGACGCAATTTAGATTGCCATAAGCATAATGATGAAGAACATGCATCATAAAAATGCATTGTCTTCGAAACTGAACCAGCATGTAAAATTTCAACTCCGTAGAATAACAGAACGTGGGTTTAATTCAGCTTGCAAGATTTGACCCATGCATACTAACTAAAAAGAGTCAATGGTGCCGATTCCCTTTTTCACAAACTAAACCAAAAAGTTCACTGCATCTTTTTCTTTCTATTTCATTATGAAAAGGACAGAAGATAAATTTTAGTTTAGTCCTGTCAAATTAATCAGCGCCTGACACTATAACTCCATACAAGTTTAGACGTGATTAAAAAGTTGACTACTAAAATTACATCAAATTACGTCAGGTGCTGACTAATTTGACAGGACTAAACTAATATTTATCTTCTGTCCTTTTCATAATGAAATAGAAAGAAAAAGATGCACCCAACTTAAATTTAGTTTAGTTTGTGAACAAGGGAATCGGCACCAACGCCTTCTTGAATTCCACCCAATACTTACAGATGCAGCGAGTATCTAATGCAGATAGGCAGGCTTTGACTAATAATACTAAATATATATAAGGAAATACTAAATAAACGTTGGATATAATTATTATGTATATGATGTCAACTAGAAAGGGCGATTCTTGAGATAACAGCTAATAAAAATGAATGAAAGTATCTAGAGGTACGAGGAACAGGGTGTTCACTCATACCTCCATAGAAAGGGGAGGATCCTAGGACCAGACGGGTGTCGTGACTGGTGGGCAACTGCCCGACGATTGATGTCGGGACGTTGTATGTAGCTACATAGTTGCACGGTAAACTCTGCTTGCGCGATGCACGATTTTGTGTGACGTCAGTGTGATGCGTAGTTTGCATGTGGCGATGTAGATACCGCTACAAAAGAAGTCATGCTGTGCCGACATCAAATAAATTGGAACGAGGGCAGCAAGATGATGTCTTGAAAATACTCGATACTGAAGGTGGAGACTGGTGAGGTAGCCCGACTTTGAAGAGGCATTCTTGATTATTTATGAGTAGTAAATGCCATTACCTATATGTATAACATTACCTAGACCTGTATTCTGCGAAGGCAAAGGAAGAAGTGTACATATAGCAGTCTCATATTTCGACAGTTATGCTGAAATTCCTCGTTAAAGGGAGCGAGTCTATTGCGTTCAACCAACCAGAAATCCTGGCTCCAGAGTCCAGGCTGCTACTGGGAAGTTCCTGATGGAAAAGCCCAATGCCTACCAGTTTCCCCGACGTAGGCATCGAACCCAGGACATTAGTGTCGTTTTACTTTGGTTACAAATACTGAGTGAAAGTATTGATGTGTGAATAAGGATATTAAAATAGAACAGTAGTTTCCATTTGTTCTATGGAATATGACGTCATCGGACAAAATAAGACAAATGTTGTTCGATGACGTCATGTTCCATAGAACAAATTAGTAGGAACTATCGAAATAAAACAAAAATTAATGTATACATAATTCTGTACGACTTTAATGAAAAACATACAAAGGTGTAGTTCGTAAGATCTAATCATCATCGCTAAACAATACAATACTTACGAGTATAATTCCAAAAAATCACAATATTAACACAGCGTACAAAGAAATTATATCAATAACATGAAATAAATTGGCAACCCCTTTTGAAGACTTCACCTGTGTTGCAACCCCAAAAAAAATTGCAAAGGTTCTATTAGACCTCCCCGTAACAATAGATGAATAGGGTAACATTATTGAGAAAAAAAATGGCAAAGAGCCGACTCATTTTGATTGTCATTTTGCTAATAAAAAATGATGGACTAGCCTAAATAGATTTACAAAGAGACCGACGGGGTTCGGCTATCTTCGTGAGTCTTCGTGAGTGTTCGGCAGTCTTCGTTGGCGCACGGCGCTAAGTATTATTTCTTTATTCGAAAGAGGCTTGTACTTTCTTTGTGAAGGTATCCCTTCGTGCTTTAAAATGTAATAAAAGAAATTTGCATGGTTTAGAAGTACCGTTGGACTTAAATTGTAACAATGCATGGTTTATGAAGCGTGCTTACGCTAAGTAGTTGACAATGGGCATTTAAAATTAGGTATGTTTAGAAACATTAATAGTACCTAAATTAATCGTCACTTAAGCAAATAACAACCCGTCTTGAGCAAGCGTGCTGACCAAATGCAATGTGCCTTCTATGTATGAGAAGAGAACTGTCTTGCAGTGGGACATTAACGGGCTGGTATTTTTCTATTATTTTTATTCTTATAACCAAAAATGCTAATTTACATCACAGAAATCAGGCTGACATTATTTTGGGTCGTCTTAAGACACTTGGCATTCAGGTTTTGCAGTTCTGAAAAAGTTAGGCAGGTAGCTCTTAGATTTTTTTTTTTTTCTTTTTTTTTTTGTTCCGGGGATGGCTGTTTGTGTATGTGAGTTTAAATGTTTGTAAACGCACCCACGATACAGGAGAAATTCCTAGTGTGGGGCAACGTTTTTAAAAAAAAAAAAAAAAAATCAATATATAGGTACATAATGTCGATCTAATTTACAGTTTTAGCGAGTTCCTACTAATTAAATAAATTACCTTATTGGGTACATAACATAATATGTTATGTACCTACCCAATAAGGTAATTTAAAAACATTGTATTCTATTCTATGTACATATGTTATTAACTTAAACATACAATAGAATTATAATGTTTTTTTTTTTTCAAAGAATGTAGGTATAGTAAATAAATCAGATGTTACAATTATTAGGGTTCCTTGTACATTCTACCTTTAGGGCGCATACAAAAATTTGAAATAATACAAAAAATAAAAATCTAGATCTAAATGAATGTCTAAGTGACTTAGGTATGTACCTACCTATATCGATTTTAAAGTGCAATGGGAATAAAGTGTTATTTTTTAAAATGTCATTCGTTGTTTAATTAGTTGGGAGAAGATCCTACATCGAAGAAAAGTAAGGCCACAGAAAAAAAAAACAAGTTTCATAATATCGTCCCTAATATTTATTTTAAAAACATAATTAATATCAAATCTCCTACGCACAGTAGTTAATATAGCCTTATTGTATTTTACGACCATATTCTTCTTCTATTATTTATGCTCTGTGACATTTATCGTTTGTTGCCAGCCTTTTTAGTTCGATTTTTAATTTTATGAGGCGTGAAGCATTTGTTGCGAGTCTATGGTTTATGGTATACCTTTTGTGGTGGTAGACACTATTAGAACGTTTGCTTTGAGTTTTTAAATTATGAGTGAGACTATAAAAATAGGTTAAATAAATGTATCGATTTGTTACTGGCGGTTTTTGTTTTCGTTAGTTTTATTATTTTATTGATAGGCAAGAATGTTGTTTTGTTTTTGGATGACTGTATCAAATAAAGTAAGAATGATAAAAGTGTTATTAACTGTTTTTCCAAGTTGAAAAAACAAACAAAAGTAAAACTGCATAAGGACCGGCTCTACCATGTTCAGTAAACGGAAATTATATGTGATAGAAACTACAGATAGGCCATAAATACCTAGGTACCTATAGGTACTTACGCATTAGGTGAAATGTAAAACACCGCTCAGTCGGTCTCAAAAAAAAAAAACGGTAAAGGTCGGTACAAACGTATTCTAAAGTTAAATTTGGGACCCGCTGAAACAATAATACTGATTTGAACAATTATACCATTCAAATAATATAGGTGAAACCAACACCCCCATTAGACAAAATGACTGCAAAAGCTCAGACTAATCAAATCACAATAAAACTTCTTTTTTTCGAAATAAAATCACCCTTTCCACGGAAAAATAAATAAACAGTAAAAATTATAATGCGCCCTGTTCCACGTTCCTATTACAGATTCTAGGAAACGAAATTTGAATTTCGAACGACTTTATTGCGCAATAAAGCGGCTTGAAGCGCTATTACAGATTATTATGTTATGGCTTCAAAGTTTTGTATCTCATTATGGCGCTTAATGATTTCGGGTAGCGTTTTATTATTTACTAAAAGGATTTATTTACTATGTAATGTTGACACGGTTAATAGTTAGTAAAGTAAAATTAATTAATCCAATATTAACTATTTAATGTTGTTTTGACATAAAGCAAAATGGTTACTATTCTCTAATTTTCCGGTAACATTTTGGTGATGACGTGAGACTACGGGTAGCAGCTCTGAAATAGGAGGTGGGGAGGCCTCTTAGCTAGACGTGGTGATGACAGGCGGAGCGGAGCCTCAACGGAACGGTTGCCGAGTAAAAGTAGCGTTGGCAGAACAAAAGCCAGGTGGGTAGACGACCTACAGAACATCGCAGGGAGACTCGCACAGACCAGGGAAGTATGGCACCAAAGGGAGGAGGCTTAAACTCAGTAGAGGGTGGCAAAAGGCTGCTAATGATGATGATAATGATGGTTTAGATTTTCTCAACTAAAAGCTATTTGTGGAAGCACCTACTACACAACACAACGCTCTAGTGCTTTATTTAATAAAAATATCAAAATATAAAAGTACCTACAAACAAAAAATCCAAACATGAACGAACGCCTTGACTTCATAGGCGCCATTTTAAAAGTTAAAACGCGACATAATTGAGCAAATTGCCTATTAATACAACGTTTAGGTGCCGACAGGCGCTAATAAAGACAAATAAGGCAGCCGTGACAGTTTTGTAATACGGGTCCTAATTTGAAATTGAGCTGGTTCTGTTTTAAATATTTTTAACTTTCGCTCCGCCATTTTGTATTTGCAACTAGATTTTTGCAAAGAATAATAATGGGGCATAATGGGGTAATTTATCGTAGAGACACGTGCATATAAAAATATAAGATAACTCGTATGTTAAAAAAAAACATAAAAAAGTAGATCTATGACACGAGCACAGAACAGAAATAGTCGGCAGCTGCACGTCATGACTGGCAATGCCTTCTTGTCTCAGCATGATACTGTGCTATGCTCCCCACAGCACAGCGCTGGTTTTCAGTGTTAACCTGAAAATGACGCAAGGAAACCAATACAGGTTTAAACATTTGTACAGATTATTAACACATTCACTGCCATCCACTCGGATCCGAGAAGGGTGGTGCACTTACAACGGTGCCGCGCACTCGGATCCGAGCAGCCGCGTCGTACAGTTTTCTCCAGTCAATATAAATTTGGCGTCCACGGCAAGTGCGTATTACTTTATGCGGCCACTCAGGTTAAATCCTTAATTTATGAAATCAAGTAATGGTTTCTTTATTTTTCGTTATTAGTAGCTCGAGATTGCGATCGCAAAAAAAGTATTTTATACCCTAAAATGGACAGTAACTCAGTGCCGCCCGCTCGGATCCGAGGGGAGCGCGGCACTTGCACCGATGCCGCCCACTCGGATCCGTCCTGTCCAATTTAAAATAATAATAATAATAATAAAATCCTGTGATATTTAAATATTTCGCGTTTTTATTGAAACCTAAACAAAATTCACGCAGAAAAATATCTGGTCTTGGAGGTGATTAATCGTCAATATTTATTGGCCGTGAATGTGCCTGCATAATTATTCAAATGCGTATTATATTTTATTTACTATCTATAGCCTATTTTGCTTAGGGATAATGTAGCTTTTGAATGGTAAAAGAATTATCGAAATCTGTGCAGTAGTTTTATTTCAACCGTTGTTGTCCCTAGCGCTCGGATCCGAGTGACCGGCACCTGGCGCGCTATGTGCCGAACACTCGGATCCGAAAAGGGTTATTTTTTATTAAAAGAATAATAATAACAATTTACTTTTATCCATATTTTTAAACATACATATATACATAATCAAAATACGTTTTAAAAAAATTTGGTTCCTGGCTAATTATTTTAATAATATCTTAAGCAGTGAATGTGTTAAAAGATAATAAAGTAAAATAAAATCAACAGTGCATGTACTTAGAATATAATGCAACTACAGACACAACCAACATGATGAATAAATACTATAAAATAACTTAAAAAAAAACGGTCAATTGCGAGTCGGAGTCACACACGAAGGGTTCCGCAGGTACCTCAAGGCATAAAACGGCGAAAAAAACACGTTTCTTGTATTGGATCCGCCTTTAATTCATAACTTTATTATATTTTTATTCATTCTAATCTTCCTAGCCTTTTCCCAACCATGTTGGGGTCAGGTTCCAGTTCACGGATGCACCTGAATACCTACCAGTATTTTACAAGGAGCGACTGCCAATCTGCCCTCCACAACCCAGTAACTGGCTAATACGATACCGCTTAGTGGTCAAACTTTCGGGCTTCTGACGACCCGTAACGACTGTCAAAGATAAACGAATGACAGCCGGGACCAACAGCTTAATATTTGCTGTTATGGCGGCAAAAGACAGTTGACATTTTCACAGATTGTGAATTCCCACAATCTGTGAAAATGTCAACTGTCTACCTCTTAGAGCATTAGGTTTAATGCTCTAAGGTCTACCTATTACCAGTAACACAGGCTTTTCCCAAAAACCTTTATCAGGCACCATTCTCTCACAAAGGTGGACTACAGCTGAGACATTTTATTTTTTTATACACATTTAATTTCACCAAAGTCAGACATATTTTATCCGTGGAATAAAATTGACGTCTGACAGTTCTAGTATGGAAGAACTGTCAAAAATTCTAAATTTATTCCCACGATAAGACTTATTCTAGGTATAAAAGATTGGTGAAAATCGCCCTTAGTCAGCTTTGTGAAGACAGAATAAATGATATTACGGCTCATGAGACACAGCCCGCTGACAGACAGACGGACAGCGGACGCTCAGTAATAGGGTTCCGTTTGCACCCTTTGGGTACAGAACCCTAAAAAGCGTACATAATTTGGTAGACCAAAAAGTATTTAGAGGCTCAATGATGTAACAAAATTATCAGCGACTTTTGTCGCAGACTGTATCCATACACTACGTCATTTCAATAAAGCTCTATAAGATTTTGGTTTCGTAGGTACAGTCGCCAGTACATCAGGTTATACGAGACTGTCAAATTTCTCGAAATGATTTTAAACCTTAATGTGTTGAAAGTTAAGTTCAACTTAAAATGTTCAAAATCGAATGAGGAAATTTGACAGTTTGTGGTAGCTCGACCTGCTGCTGTGTGTACATGATATAATATCACGCCTGAATTCTGCTAAGGTTTAGGCAGAGGTGTAGGTATAGTAACACCCAAATTTCGCCAGTACCTAAGGTTATGCCAGTGGGTAATGTTTTTGTCTCCTTTACCAAAACCCTAAATTTTAATAATGAAACCGAAAGTAAGTTTGTTTCTTACCTTTTCATGCCTAATCCATGAACCGAACATCATGAAATTTTGCATATACGTTGTCAGGTGTACAGTAAAGGACCTAAGGTATATTTTATCCAGTTCCGTCGCTTCCGTGGACAAGTACCACAGGACAGCTCAAGGACATGCTAGTGAAGTGCTACTAACATAGTTTTAAGCTTTGATTTATTTAAGTACTTTATATGTGTTAGTTTGTAAGGTATATGTCTATGGGCCATTGTAGCCTGGAATAAATGTTTTATTATTATCATTATTTATCCAGAAAAAAGTACTGTTCCCGAGGTAAAGAACACTAACTGTCGACGGTCACAATTGCTTTAGGACGCTAGATGGCGCTACGTGTCTTTCTAATCATGATTGAATTATAATATTATTAGAAACTCTAGTATTGTGATATGAGTAAATAAAAATATATAAGTAATACATTTTGTGAGTATTAGAGTGAACTCCAACACCGTTTGACCGAACACCATGAAAGTTGGCACATATTTAAATATATATTTTCTTATTTTTACCTTTTTAAAGCATGTTTGTATTGTATCAATTGACTTAATATTGTAGCCAGTGACAATTGATGTAATATTAAGACATTTTTCTATTTATTGTAATTCAAATCATATGACATTAATTTGTAAAATGGAAATAAAAAAAATAATAAAAAAAAACCTACAATAATATTCTAATTATTATTTAAAATGATATTACTTGATTCTGATTATGATTTGCGTGCCCATGTGACGGTAGAACCTGGAGAACTAACTTCTATGACAACATTATGTAGGTACCAATTATTTAGCCATGTTTGCAAATAAATAAATGATTTGATTAGATTTACTTATATTATTATGTACAAACAAAGATTTACAGGATTTTTCTCGACCTCCTTGCCGGCGAATAGCCGTGGGCAAAACCTAGTTTACTATAATTTTGTCAACACCAGTCTTGCCAAGGGGGTATCGTATTACCCAGTTACTGGGTTGTGGAGACAGATGCAGTCGCTCCATGTAAAATACTGGTGTTCAGCCGCATCCGGTTAGACTGGAAGCCAACCGCAACATAGTTGGATACATCTAGGCAGATTGATTTTTTCGTAATAGGAAAGGGCTGCAGGATATAACCCTCTATTTATTTCCATTATCCACACCTTACAGGGGTAGAACATATTAATAGAGGGTCAATGTTTACTTCTTACATAATTTAAAGCAGGCAACGCTTTGCCGACTTTGCGCTTTGACAACGCTTATCCCAAACCGATTCCCAGCCAACGTAGGCTTGCGGACGGCGAGCAATGGGTAGCTCGCCGTCCGATAAGGACTAGGCCCGGGTTGATGGCGCGTTGTGTTCCACGCGTGCCTCAAAGAGATGTCAGCACCAATGACGGGGTCCGCTAGGGCCGATGCCTGCCAGGGTTGTGGGAAAGTCCGAGAGGGATACCGTGGCCCCTGGCACAGGTAACTGAAGGAACACGAGTGGGTTTTAGTCAGTAAGAGTCTGAAACGCCCTCCCGCTCCGCCCAGAGCGGGAGAAGTTATTCGGTGATTTCCCACACTCGAAAAAAAAGGTATCGCTTTGGTTTCCATCACTCCGTCTGTTTATAAGAGCTTCATTATAGCACTTAGTAATTCGTCAATGGAGATAGAATGTAGGCAGAGGAGGAAGATAACAAGATTAGCAGCTACAGGTCAGAAATAATGCATTTTTGTTAGTAAAAAAATCGTACCATATAAAAAGACGCTTTACACAAATGAATAACTGTGTTTTCGAATATAAAAAAGGAAGAAAAATGGGTGTGTACGCTTTTCTTTTTGGATTGGTGCTAAAATAGAGAGTTAATTATAAATCTTATCAATTTAAGTATATACCTAGAGCAGTGGTGGCCCAGTGGTAACGGCCGCAACTTACGAGTTTGTAGACCGTGGGTTCGAACCCAGGCAGGCGCTTTACTTTGCGTAGGTATATTCCATCACCACTGCTCTCAAAACGGTGAAGGAGAACATCGTGAGGAAACCACGGCATGTCCTAGAACCAAAAATCGAAGAAATGTGACATCTACCAACCCGCACGGGGCCCGCGTGGTGGATTACGGCACACTCTCTCTCACAGAGAGGAGGCCTGTGTCCCAGCAGTGGGAACATTATAGGCTAAGCAGCCTATAATGTCAAGCCAGCCAATGACCATGTTGATTATAAGTAGATTACTTTCTTAAAGCTTACGACACTAACTAAAGCTAATATAGTATTATTAGTTTATTTCATAATGGGATTGCAAAGTTTACAAATGTTGCATTTATATTTTGAGGTTCAAATACTCAATAAAGGTGGCTTCATCCACCTTTATTGAGTATCTGAACCTGACACTGAACCTGATACTGCTCTCCTAGATACGCTTAAATATAGCCTGTGTTAAGGAGCGATAGTACCAGTGAAACACAACAAATTTTATATTAGGCACAATCTATTTTTATAATAATCCGCCAATCAGGGGACCGGCACTGTCTCTCCTTAACACAGGCTATATTTTTGCCTATCTAGGAGAGCAGTACTTCACCCACCTATAAACAATAGCTATTTTTAATATTAATATTATTTATACAAAACATAATATGTTTTGTATAAATAATATTAATATTAAAAATAATTAACTCTAGATATTATCTAGAGTGTGTGGGTGTGTGTGTAGGTGTATTTCGTGTTATGTGTGTGTGCGTGTGTATGTGTGTATTTACGAGATTACTTTGTGAGAAATAATTCAGTGTCATCGCAGTATCCGTACAGCATTTTTACAATTGTAGATTGAGAGTTTCATTATTGATTACATTCAGGGTGTGGCGTAAGTAGTGGTCCACCGTTCAGGATTCGATGAACCAGATAATTAACTATAACAATTAAAATTTTTAACCATTTTTAGTAGTAAGTATTTTTTACAAAAATCTCTCTTGAACTTGATGGTGTGTTAAAAATTAGGGTTAAAATTAGAGAAGAACCAACTTTTTCTTCAAAACAGCTGACATGAAAAATCATAATTTATCATGATAGCTCTAGTATTCAGCAGTAATTAACAGAAGTCAAAATGAAAAACAAATGGTTTTTGTTGAAACTACAAACAAATTTGTAATAAAAGGTAGAAATTTCGTAATTAAAAGACAAAAAGTAAATATGTTCGGAACCCTTGGGTAAAAATGGTTAAAATGTTTAATTGTTATAGTTAATTATCTGGTTCATCGAATCCTGAACGGTGGACCACTACTTACGCCACACCCTGTATATTGTGATAAGCACAGACCTTTTTCAGAATAACATACATTCTCAATGATCGAATACCTACATAAGAAAATTCTAAACATATCTAATGTCGGTAGGAACTAAGCCAAGTTCAGAGAAGGCAATTCCCGTATTTTTAAGAACGTTCGCATTCAAATCTCAGTGTCAATCTGTCAAAAATTGTATAGCGACATTTTTGACATTAGACTGTCGCTGAGATGAGATTGCGACTTGAATTTGAACGTTTTTAATTACGGGAATTGGCCTTCAGGATGATTACAAATGTTGCATATTATAGAGTTGAACTGTTTTTTTCTGTCCCGTGAGTTGAGCACAACATACTTTTCATAATTTCGTTACCAAACAGATTCTAACACACTAAAAACTCATTTAAGACAACCACACCGCGGGCAAGAGCTAGCCGCACCTAAAAAATAATTCATATTTCCATATAAGGGTTTATTTCCTCACCCTAAAACGCCTGTTCCAGCCAGAGATATGTAATTAACATCTTTGATAAGTTGTGTTTATAAGACAAGGCAACAGGAAACATCTGTCAGGTGCCGATACATATGCAATGAAATGAATTGAAATAGTTTATTCTGTAGGTTAATGGGTATCGAAATAGAAAGAAAGAAAGAAAGTGTTTATTGCGACTCGTACAGGAAGTGCACAAACTAAATTATAAAATAAAAAACCAAACTATATAAAAACAAAAAGTACCTAACAAAAGAAAAAGGAAACAGAAATTCATATACGAGGCCAAAAGGCTCCTATCTCAGCATGATGCTGCGACATTTAAAAAAGAAACATTAATGCCGCAACGCTGGTAGTCTGATAGGGCTCGCTGTGAAGTCACGGGCATTTAACAGTAATAAATAAATAATGAAATACATAAAATTATGTAAAATAATAAATCACTTTTAGACGTCATAATAATACCAGCTTCTGACTGTCCCAGGTTAATCGCCTTATCTCATACACAGAAGGCACGAGCATTGATCACCACGCTTGCTCGTGATGGGTTGGCGATTTCAGACTGATACTTTTTGAACTAAACACCAGAGGGGCAATTCCCGTAATTTTAAGAACGTTCACAGTCTGATCTCAGAATCAATCTGTCAAAAATACAATTAATTTACATACATTTCGACAAGTTTTTGACATTGATTGTCGCTGAGATGAGATTGCGACTTGAGTTTGAACGTTTTTTAAGTACGAGAATTGCCCCTCTGGTTTCTTCACGAATTTCTTCCTTCACCGATGTCAGTAATGTACTTATAGGATAAACTCAGAAATACGCCATATGAAAAATAAAATAAATAAGCTAGGTTTAGACAAAATTTCCTGTCCAACTACCACTGAGAAGAAATGGCGAAACAAACTTTGAAGTTTCTTTTAAAGTCCAGGCATAATCTTGGTCAGATCATGTGAGGACCATGTAGGTTAGTCTCTGCTATGGTCTTTTGAGGAAAGAACCACACAGATTTGAGTGAACCTGTCACTGACATTTGAAAGTAGAAGTCATTCCTTAGAGACTTTAGTCTATGGTGCAAAGGCTTTGTCTGTACAAAGCCTTTGCACCATAGACTAAAGTCTAAAGTAAAAATTAGTGGACTAAAGCCAATAATTTTAAAGTCACTCTGTAGTGACTTTAAAATTATTGGCTATCTTTCAGGCTCTGAACGAACGTAATACCTACTCATGAATAAACAGCTTTTAGGTACTAAGGGATTAATTTTAAAATATTTATAAAAATTATAAATCAACAGCAAACGCAAACAGGCGCGACACACGACTCGAATCGCACGCGACACATAGGCAACGCTTGTCGCGCGACAGGCGGTGCCTTTGTGTCGCGAGCGATCTTAAGAATAAACATGTTTAAAAAGAAACTGAAACAATTTTTAATTCATAAATGTTACTACTCCACCACTGAGTTCATGGAGGACATCACTGACATTTAAATTATAAAAAAATACATTTATATTATTATTGTTTTGACATTGGTAATTGTGTGTTAGTACCTACGTACGTAAGGATTTGTATGTTAGTAATTGAGTTATTTCACTTTAAATGCGTGTCTGTTGTTTCGACACCACCAAGTTTATTATTATTTGTATGCTCTCGAGTAAAATGTAGCGACCTGACATCTTATTGCATTTAATTAAACCTACATTTACCTACGAATACCTACATTTGATTTTCGATTCGCGTCGCGTGTCGCGCCTGTTTGTAGGAGCCTTTAGATAACTAAACAGAACAGAATGTGTAGGTATAGAGTTACTTAAGTACCTAGGTACTTATCTGCCAAATAATTTATCAAGAATTTAGTCTGAGTTAGTACCTAGATACAAAGCAAAACTTACTTACTCGAAAATATATTTAGTCTGAGTTAGTACCTACAAAGCAAAACTTACTTACTCGAAAATATGAAACTGTTTCAAGACATAATCCCCTACATACTCGTAAATATTCAGACATTGTATATTGTGCCAGTAATACTCGTATTCCAACGTTACGAAGCAATTTTAAACGTTTCCTAGAACGACGCAAACTTGTTGGAGACACTCCGTGAAACAAATAGTGATGTCCCAAGGTTTTATTACGTCAAACTGACGTTAACATGACATAACATTGTGACAAGTTAACATCACTATAAGGGCTGTTTTATAGCTCGATAGTAATTAACTGTCGTGTAGATTATTGAGTTGTGTAATTTATTTCCCTATTAGTGAGGATTACACGATTCGTTTAAAAATATAAACTGTGGACTTTGAAGTGTTCGCTGAAGACTTTTTTTGAAGTTAAGGCATGTCTTCATTGTGTTCAGGGCAAGCCAATAAATTGACAATTAATAGGAGTCAATTACATATTAGGTGGGCACGGTTAGCGACAAAAGTGGATTCAATTTTACACGTCACCTGCCCACGGCTTCGTCTGCGTAAAATTTCTTATTTTAATTAAAATATACTCTATGACACTCGTATAATACTGTAGCTTACCCTTAGTGAAAGGATTTCTGGAATTGGATCGGTTAGTTCCGAAGATTACCCCTTTCATACCAACTCACAAAATGTACCTCTTTATGATAATAATATTAATATCTATAAATAAGTATAGAGCAGCGAGAATAGAGAGCAATAGTGGCCCAATAGGTCGTGAGTTCGCACCCAGGCAGGCACTTTACTGCGTGTATTTAATTTCATCACCACTGCTCTCAAAACGGTGAAGGAAAACATCGAGAGGAAACCGGAATGTCCTAGAACCAACAAATTCGGAGACTTGTGACAGCTACCACCCCGCACTGGGCCCGCGTGGATGGATTACGGCCCACTCCCTCTCACGGAGGGTAGGCCTGTGTCCCAGCAGTGGGAACATTATAGGCTCATTATGTTATATGTAAATACGATTATATTATATCATCCTAATACATAGGTAGATAATTGTCTTTTAATCTCACTTCTGTTCCGATTTTAATTAAATTGTTAGCTCAATAGTTTAGATTTAAATATTTAGCTCAATAGTTTAGATTTAAATATTTAGCTCAATAGTTTAGATTTAAATATTTAGCTCAATAGTTTAGATTTAAATATTTAGCTCAATAGTTTAGATTTAAATATTTAGCTCAATAGTTTAGATTTAAATATTTAGCTCAATAGTTTAGATTTAAATATTTAGCTCAATAGTTTAGATTTAAAACACTGAAGTCATCATTACCTATCTGCCTAGCCTTTTCACAACAACGTTGGCGTTGGCTTCCAGTCTAACAGGATGCAGCTGAATACCAGTATTTTACATGGAGCGGCTGCCTATCTGACCTCCACAGCCCACTTACTGGGTACCTATACGATATCCCTTGGTAAGACTAGTTGTCAGACTTTTGGGATTCTGACGACCCGTAACGACTGTTCACTTATACTTAATCAATTCTTTAAAAAGTTGAGGGCCGTTTTTTTAATAAAAAATCATGAAAAATCTTTGTTTTAGGAAAACTTATGTACCTATGTACCTACTAAAATCCTCATCTCAATTCAGTCAATTATGTTCTGAATAAAAACACAGATCTTAAAGGTAGGTATCTAACTAGTAATACTCAACTAAATATTATTTCTGACATACCGACTAATGGATATTATGCAACCAAACCTGTACAATTCACGATTTCGTGTCCGTTTAATTAATTCAACAATTTTATTACCATTTGATTATAATTACTTATATTGTTTTATAGCCTTTCAAGATACCTACCTATACCTCATATCTGTTGTTTGTTGCTTTCCGTGTAGTTTTATTATATATATACCTAGGTACTCTATCTATAGGTACCTAGGTAGCAAATTATAAAACACTTTTTTGACGTTTTGACTTTACCTATGAAAATCTTACATTAGTTAAGTCAAAGTCGAAGTAGTTCATTCAAAGGCACTTTTAAACGTCAAAACTGACAAAAAATATAGGTAATATTGATTCTAGGGGAAAGGTAAGAAGTTTTGTATGGCGAAGAATGGGCAAGAAACTCCACCGTTACCTACTCTTTTAAAATGTGTTACAGTATTTTGTATAGGTATCTACGTACCTATATTTTATAATTTTATGTGAAGACTATGCACCTATACCTAATAAAATTACTATACCACAATAGGTAAAAATAATTAAAAACTTACCGTTAGATACCTACCTACTGCTGTTTCTGTTTTAAAATTTTCTACAATATTTTAGGTAGGTACAAAATACATACATACAATCCTAATCTCTTCAAAGTGAGAGTGAACAGGCTTCTTCTGGGTAAGCTCACTCCATCGTCGACTCTGTGTCTGTCACCACTGACCTAGACTAGAGTCAAGAGCAAACCCATTATAAATAATATCTACCTAAATAAATAAAAATAAAAAGGTACAATAAATATAATTAGGAATTAATTAATTATTTTTATATACGTGAAGACGATTTTTATTTTGATTATTATATTGGTAGATACTGGTTCCAAGATTGGTATTAAAAAAAATTGCGGTCGCTTAAGTTGGCTCTTAGGTACCTACATAAACCTGTGACTAGATATAAGTACCTACCTATAGTAATCTTATTTGCTAAGTAAATCAAGGAAAACCCATAGGTATTTGAAGCTACAAAAGTAGCGTCAGTATGGAAGTAGGTACAGTCAATTACAAAATGATTTCAAGTATGAAATTAAAATTAAGTATTAATTTTCTATTTTCCTTCACTTAAAATTTTATACCAGGTTTCTATGAAAAACTAAAAAATATTTTATTTAAATACATATAAATGGTATCTATCCATTCGCCTCTGGCTAGACTAGATACTGTAATACCTACGTTCAATATTATTTTTATCCACGTGAAAAACAATACTACTTAAATAGAATCTCCCAAAACATAAAAACACAAATAAATCCAAATAACAACACCACAGCGTTGCCTTCTGTAGAAAAAAAAAAGAAAAATCAACCAACGCATTACATACGAGGTACAAAACACAATGACATACAAACAGTCACAGCACAGAGTCCAAACAGTCACGAAAAATTACAAAAAAAAATATAACCGCACTTAAAAACCCTACGGCTTGAACCCCGATTGATAGCCGGTGTGTCTCTGTCTGTCCGTGCCCGCCAAGCCGACTGGGCGTGGCTTCTATAACAGGTTACCAAAGCACTGAACACCGCCAAAAAATACCCATAAAAAACATATAATAGTACCCTGGCGCCGACGATCGATCTTACATTGCCAACCCGCGTTCTCTGCACGTACGAACGAAAAAAATCGCTTCACAACCACCAACCAATGGCAAAACAGCTCCTCCTTTGACAAATACCGCCTCAGAATAGACCACGCCTACGCCGCTACAGTGGCGCCACAATCCCTATACATGTGGCGAGGCAAAGAACTAATTAGAATGAGACGGAGCTACGCTGGGCCGTTCGTTTCTCGCACAATTTCCCCCAACCGATCATTAAGTGCTTAAATCCAACAGGAGTTGGTTGTGTCGGGTTTCTTCGGAGGGGTACGCTATTAAAATATCCACAAACATTATCTTTAATTGGACAGAATTTTGTGCTTGTGTGAGTCGGAGAGCGTGTTTTTTTTTCGAAGCCAGTGACGATTCGGTTTTTTCGAAACTTGATGACTGTTATCATTTGTGTTTAGTGTGAGGTGATCGCCTGTGATTTTCTATAGTTTAACTCTACGAATATTATGACTCGTTTTGACTCGATACAGGAACCAGTGCTGTGATTAAAAATGACATCGGTGACGTAATTTAAGCGCGGCGAAAAACGAAATCGACTATCGACGAAGTAAAATTGGAAAATGATGCCACGTGCTCCATAATTGCTGAATCGTAATGCATGGATCGTTAATTGATAGGCAATTATCATTCTGTCCTGTTCTTTCTAATTACTGGCAATCATAAATTTGATTGCTACGCCTCACTTCTCTAGTGCTGTACCCAATCCGTTTCAAATTCTTTATAATAACAAAACATTTAAATTTAGAATTCGAATTCGACCAATCAACGATTTCCTAAAGTTTTGGAGAGTGAAGGACCAGTGTTCGAAAAAGACAAGTGTACAATAAATAAAAGGATAAACTAAATTCATTTCGTGTGACGATTTTGTGGTGTAAGAAAATTATTGTGAAAAAGTGATGCTGTGTGATATCGCGTGATTTCTACAGAAACCGTAAGTGCCTATTTATTATTACATCCCCTGAAGCTTTCAGGGTTATAACTCACCGGAAAAGTCATTCGCAAAGCTACAAAGTGAGTTAGAAAATATAAAGCTGAATACACTGCCAAAAAAAATTCGGCGAACGCAAAAGTAGATCCGAATCCAAGTCATGATTAGTAAAAGATTCTAAAATGTATAAAATTTTCGTAATTTTCGCAAAACTGAACAATTTATTGCCATTTAATTTAGGCCTAATAAGACGCTTATTGGAATGAACTCATATCCCACTATCTAAACCCATCTACAAAATCCAAAATTATACAGAGTTTTATACTCCCGCCCTGTATAATCTCACGGGAGTCGAGAAAAACGTGAGGCCAGTTTCCTAGGCTCAGTATGGGTCCCAAATGTACTGGGATGCTTTGAAATACCTTAATTTCAAGACAAACTCTTCCATTATCCAACTTCTTAAGTTTCTGACACCATTTATCTATACATTTGAAAACGTTAAGACTTACAAAAAAACATTGAAAATGAAAAATGAAACCAAATTGCAGCAAAAGTCCAAAAACACTTAGCCATTGCAAGATTTCCCGAAGTCCAAACTATATCCAATAAAAAAACAAGTAAAATAATTTATACAAATATTCCTACGTATTAGACTTGTGTTAGGTAGGTACCTACTCATCAAATTCTTTAGACAAGTATCTTCCCGCGCTTTTCTAAGGCGATTAAATAGATAGATAGAAATTAACTTTGACTATGGAACAGCTACAATATCAGAAATTATAGATATACCAAAAGAGTAACAACGTTCTGTAGATAATTCAATTCGTAACGTTCCATGGTTCTGGAAAAGGGTGGAGTAGAAACTGATGTGCTCTACGGCTTCTATTATTTTCGCTTTCATTTCTGGTTAGTTAAATCAGATCCCGAAGAACGGATCTTCATTCATTATTGTTGTCACGTCTTTATAGCGACAGTAAAAATATTTGTCCCGATACGGGAATTGAATTCGCGGCTCGAAGGACGGAATTTTATTTTTTTCTGACCGTCCACTCTCGCATGTCAATGACCATACCTAGATAGAAAGGTTCAAAATCGTGGCGTTTGTCCAAAGTTGCATCATAAATCATTATGGTATCCAAAAAAACTCTATAATTGAGTTACTATTTTCCTATTGTATTACCGTTAACGAAATTTATCCCGCGATTCCCAAAAATTGGCTCGAAGGACCAAAAACATTCAAGTATAGGAAAGTCGGCGGTCAAAAACATTTAAAGATGAATCATGAACTACTTTGTTCTCGCCCGAATCTGATTTCCTCTTTTTTTCCCTTTGAGAACTTCGAAGAATCCCGCGTCGGCGATCGCTTTCGTCATAAAAGGAACTCCCATTTAGCGTCATCCGGACTTATCCACATTGTGGTTTAGTTTGGGCATTCACTGCCTATTTCATCCTCGTATAGGTGTGATCGATTTACTAAAATGCAGGACTTCAAATCTCAACTTTTGTGCATATTCAACAAACGTAGGGTAGATCCTAGTGTGGTGTTTAGACAGTTTCAACATCAACTTTGTTGCTAACCAACGTTATGTTCTTCCAATATGTGAAGTAGAAAACCATGAGGCTTGATTTTCAAAGCATTTCTACAAATTTCAATACTCCAAACCTTTACAGAAGAAAAGCCTAGATTTGAGCGTATGTAGATGATTTACTTTTCAAATGCAAAAAAAAATTCTTCAGCTAGAAATATCTCTCTAAAATTTGAGTCTGAATTCAGAATTCATTATTACCTAGTACTGTATAGTGCATCTGTCAGACTGTTAGCTTACACATCGCCTTTCAAAACATCTTGTCAGCGCTTCTTTGACCTCCCGTAGAGCATCGCTCCAGGTATCAGTAACGAAACGTATACATTTCCAACACCTTTTTTTATTATAATATTTCTATTAATAAAAGACTCCTAAAAAAGGAGATCCACAAAATCATTTGGACTTTCATTCGGCATTGCTTCTTAGAAAATGTCGCTGTTAGTTAAGCGAAATGGCAAAAGGTCGTCTAGGTACTCGCGGAATAAAATTATCAGTTTTAATTTTGATTTATTCTTAGTTTTATTCTAGTGGCTTGTTTAAAGCTAGCAATAAAACTATTTTTGGTGGTGTATATTAAATAAAAGTAACATAATTCGTTTAATTTCATAATATTCAGTTCTATCAACTTTGGCCACATTATCAACTCCAAGAGTTGTTTCATAAAACCCTTTACCATCAATATCAACTCGAAGTTCATCCACTTTATTTAAATTAATTACTTGAACAGGTTAATTCACATCAACCTGCAAATGTCAACTGCAAATAATTAATTTTGCATTATCTATCTTGAAACTAATATAATCATCTCACAGTATATGAAACGGTAACAGGCAAGGTTATTTATCAATCATCGCGGTATGATCATTGTAATTACTTTGAGATTAACTACGGCTGTTGAAGATTTATTTTGCTATATTTTCCTTGTGGTTGGTATTTGTATAAAAACTAGATTGAACGCACGCGCGGTGTTAAAAGCAAAAACCTTCCTTAAAAATGATTGGTATCATTGTAGAAATTGTGTACTAAATTCTGGACAGCAGTTCTCTAGTAACATCGAAATCTTACGAAGCGGTGAATTTGTTACGTAATCACCGTCCCTGCCAAATAAAATCCATTCTCCGTTGAGTAGCTACTTTTCTAAGCTAATAATTGCGGTATAGATATAGAACTAAGCAGTTCTCTTCGAAATACATTGAGTATTATCAGTTAGTATATATATGAATATATTAGTTAAAACATATGCAAAACAATACTTATGTCAAAAGTTTCAGCGTTGAGCTGCACGACGCCAATCACGTCGTATATAGGTACCTACAAATCAATAATAAATCAAACTTTTTTCCAAATATACTCATAAACACAGAGAGACTTAACTAGAGAAACACAACGGTTTCCGAGCTCAACTCATATATATAAACAGCTAGGTGATGTTTTCAACATCGGTTTATGATATTGATTAAATGCGTAGGGCGACCTTTAACTTTTAAGACTTTCAAACCTAATAATATTTTATCAGGCTCATATAGCTTTGAATGATTCCAATGAGCCTATTTAGAATGGTACTAGTTTATGAGTTCAGGTATGATCTTTTTAGAATCGAAGCTATGTGAGAAATTACCCTATTGTCGTTTCGTAACATACGATGTCTGCTACGAGCTAGAACTGTGTTTCTTTGGGTTGACTGTTAATCTAGCTACTTTATGTTTTATGGACTCGTAAAAAATAATTAGCGTAGACAGAACTTTTATTTAATTAATCTCGTAGACGAGGCAATATAGGATTGCATCACTAACAAAAATGTATCTACTTTATTAGTTTTTTGTTGAAGCAAGTCAAATTCAGCAGCTATTTCGACTAAAAGCCCTGATAATTTTTGATCGTCAGTAACCGAAAACCACAGGTTTTTCAAGCCAACGCTATTGTAGTGCGTTTTATGTGGTCTTCTTTTGTTTTTCGTTCGTCTCAGCTTATATCTTTTAGCATTCACAAAATAATGCCGTCATCCTTAGGTATATCCTTGGATCGCTCTTATCGTCTCTAGCTTAGTCAGCATCTATTTCCTCCAAAATTCTCAATTCATTAAGTCGGGTCCTTCAATCAATAAAATATTAAAATACAGCCGATTTCACGAGTAATCACATATAGTTTTTATAGCAGCAATTATTGTTAAAAACACCGGTTTATTTCTATGAGCGAGGCTCGTTTTAATTAAGAATTCTCGTACCTATATGAATACGTTTTGACCTGCAGTTCAACTCTTCGATAGTAATATTCATGTCTTTCGCTTTAAAGGCGGGTGGAATTCTGTGAATCTAGGATTCTTCAAGAGATGGATAAGTCACCGTAGTCTGATTTATTGTTTGTACATTGATAAATGATAAATCATTTTATTTCTGTAAGTAGGTTTGTGCAAACACTTTTACACGTCAATCATATTTTAAAAACTAGATGAGGTCGGCGTTTCCTATCTGACTACTCTGAGAAGAAAGGCCGAAACAAACTCAGAGGTCACAGTCTCTTTTAAAGTCCAGACATAATCTTGGTCAGATCATGTGAAGACCGTGTAGATTGGTGTCTGAAACGGTCTTTTGAGGAAAAACCATACCGATTGAGCGGACCTGTCCAGTCAGTGCACGCATTTGTCAGTAATCTTGCCGCTCAACTCAGAACATTAAAATAGCTTCAACTAGCGGCAATACTTATGTTTTCATACGTCGCACCTTGGATTGTTTTCCCCGCTACTAGATTTCCGAACGATGCTGGTGAAGTTAAAGCCACATGAGACTTCGTTTCTAGGGTAGAACATGCGCCTACGGATGCCTCTGGTGTTTCAGATGTTTTGGTTTTAAGAGGCGGTGACCACTAACCATCAGATGGCTTGAACAACACTTTTAATTAAACCAATGCATTAAGTACATACTTATCATAATAGATATATTCTCTAAGACTTTCTTTATGAATAAAACATTAAACAAACGTTTCCAGCCCTTTCATACCAAATTATATTTTGAACTCTTCACGTTTACTGTCCAATCAATAATGTACTCCTTCCTAACCCCTTTGTCGACGGCTATAATAGCTGTTTTACCTTCCAAGCATTGATTATTGCCGTTAATATACGTTTTCAGTTCATTCAAATTGTTATTATTAACGTTTGTATTGCTTTCGACACCTGAAAAGTGGTTTTCAGTTCTGAAAAAATTCTGTGTTGGTTAGAAATGGATTATATTTTGTAATTCTTGTGTTATTTCTTCATTTTGTTAGCCTTTTACCTGGTAAGCTATAAAAATTGCGTTACAACTTGTGAAATACTCATTGTTCTAATAATCATCCAACTTGGAGGATATTTCTGCTTTGTCTATGGATGGCAACGCACCTACAATACTTCTGCTGTTATAGATGCCCGCTGCAGTACAGGCGGCGGTGGCCAGTTACCATTAGGTGGGCCGCTAGCTAGTAATGTATAATGTACGTAGGTACACGCACAGTGACAAAAAACAGTTCCTAGCAAACAAAAAGATACTACTGCACATCCTCTTAACGTAATCCGTTAGTCACCTCTTATATTACCCACGGTAGGCCAAAGTGAGGACTATTGTGGAATGAAGATAGTAGGTTCAATCAAAAATAATCTATGAGCACCATCATCATTATCATCAACTGCCAAGCCTTTTGCCACCCATGTTAATGACAGCTTTAAGTCTAGTTGAACACCAGGCGGTCGATTTTGTAACAATCTCATCGTGATAACTTTGGTAAAGTCAGCTATCACTCCACCTGATGCTAGGGATTGACACTATCGACAACTCACTTCAAGCTCATTTCACCTAAGTTATCACGGTGAGATTGTTACAGAATAGTTCGGTAGTACTTTTCGTGGAGCGATTGCCTATCCGACCTCCATGGGATATGGAGGTAGTATCTGAGTTACACGGAAAAGAAAAGGAATCTATGGATATAAACAAAAAAAAAAAAAACTGGACGAAAATCAGGCACATAAAAATAATGACACCCAAAAACAACATTTGATAAACCATCGTAGCTACTAAATCAATAGTTTATTCGAATATTTGATGTGCTATCGCAGGTAATCGACATCACTTGACGTCTATTTTATCTATTGACATGTCATGTTGACAGTACCTATGGCTATTTCGATGACATGAGTGTGCCATCGCGGGTTTGCTTGCTTTTGTTGTAGGACATTTCTATTATATTGACTGCCTCGTTGGTCTGGTTCAATACCCAGGTCGGGTAAAGTGTTTTTAATCAGGAATTTCTAAGTAGCAGCCGGAGTCTGGATCTGTGCCCGGTTGTTGGCAATAGGCTCGCCCCCTATTGCATGGGACTTAACATAGCTGGCAAAATGTGGGTGTACTATAGGTACTCCTGTGCCCATCCCTTCGGGGATTACAGGCGTGATATAATGTTAAGTTTTGTATGTATTCTTATTATAAAAAGCCTCTTTAGTAGTTATTGAGTTTAGAAACTTTGCAGTATCAGGCCCTGAGATTTGTCGCCAATTTACGACAATAGGCTCGTCCGTTTTTTACGAGACTTATAATAACATAACTGGCGAAGTGTCGTTATAGAATTCTGCCTACCCCTTTGGAAAATTCAGGCGTTCATTTATGTTATTCTTTATAACAGAGTATGTGGCGTGTGTCGGACATTTTTAGAGTACTGTTTGACAACATGCAATTACTGTCTATTTGCCAGAGAATTAAAACCGACGGAATAACGTTATTTTTTAAACCAGTTTAATTGATATGCATCGAATGGTCTTGTCATTCAAACTTTCGTATTTCTGTCTGCCATAGGAGACGTGATGGTACCTAGTACTCCCACATTTCACAAGTCATCCGGCTCGAAGGACCATAATTAATAGTTATTCGACGGGAAGGAAGAAAGGGCTCGTGGTTAAGAAATATCAGCCGCATGGGTCGTTCGATCAGGTTAAGCTACGCTTGCTGAGGTTAGTCTGTCGATGGATGAACATCTTTACATACTGAGATCCCTCCGTGCCTCGGAAAGCACGTTAAGCCGTTGGCCCCGGCTGTCATTCGTAGATCTTTGACAGTTGTTACGGGCAGTTAGAAGCCCAAAAGCCAGTTTTGCCAAGGGTGTTACGTTGAGGGCGTTGTTGAGGGAGTCAGATAGGCAGTCACTCCATGTAACATACGGTCATTAAGCTGCATCTGGTTTAACTGGAAGCCGACCCCAACTTAGCTGGGATAGGTAGGGCTAGGCAGATCGATTCGATGGGAAGGACTAAAATACTTACCCACGTAAAACGGGGCCACCTTTTGTGCCGTAAATCCACCTGGATTTACAAATACAATATACAATTACAAATACAATATATATATAATTATAGAAAATACAGTAACAGTTGTACACCTGTACAACTGTTACTGTAATTTTTTTAATTGAAAATCCCAATAACACTAAACCAGACCTGGAATTCGAATCCATGAACATCTCACCGCTAGACCTAAGAGACCAGTCGAATCAAATAAGTACGGGACTACTCATTAAATCGATGGCGTAATTTCCGAAGCACACAAACATCAAAATCGGTCTTTGAAAGTCGGCCATCGTAACAAATGAACATCTATCCAACTCCACCCTGTCAATTCAGCAAGACGAACCACAAAAAATTGCCATTATTGTAAAATTAATGATCTGCCTAACGAATCGAATTAAATTAAAGAATTTAATTGACACACCACGGTAGCTCTTCTTTATTATTAGATTCTGATAGAGATGTTTCAATCGACGCGTAGTGATGTACTTTGTTTCGGCTATTCGATTGTTAGTCGAGTGCAAGGATCGATGTTGTATTCATTCATCATTTGGTTATATTATTAAAGTTTATGTTAAAAATATTTTTAAATGCATTACCGATTATCCAGTTTGCTTTCCTCGGAAAGCGGTTCCTTCATATTATATCGGCCGTCATCAAAATGTTCACCAGAATTTGACATTAAGGTGTCAAAAAACGCTCCGTTTTTGAACAACCGTTATTGTGTGACCGTTAGTTTGACAGCTTTAATGTTTCGAGCACCAGATGAAAGCAAAGTATCACATTTGATATTTTATTTTGCATTAGACGAGCTCATAAAATAAACTGTGACTTGCTCACAAATAATCAACTAAACTAACTCGACTAATCCCATCCCTAACTGCGCCGGAGCACACCTACCCTTCGTAATTACCGCGCTTTCCTTTTAAGGTTAATAAGACAAAATGGCCCATTTGACAAATGATTTATTAATGTCGTCGGAGCAAATGTTAACCGCTCTCAAAGTCGAGTTGTTTTTCTAAATAACTGGATGGTATGGTGTTATATTTATTTATAAGTTCGCACCCGTTTTCTGTCAACTAGAACTTAACGATGATTTTGAAATAGTTCAGACATCAATCTGCCAAGCTTTTTCGCAACTATGTGGTAGCCGGCTTTCAGTCTAACCGGATGCAGCTGAATACCAGTATTTTACATAGAGCGACTGCCTATCGGACCGCCACAGCCCAATTACTGGGTAACGGGGTATATGGTCTTACAATGGTACCTAAGACTGGTTCTAAAACTTTCGGGCATCTGACTGACCCGTAACGATAGCCAAGACGTTAACGTGCTTTCCGTGGCACGGAGGGGTCTCAGTATAAAATGGATGGCATAAGCTGGTATATTCCCCAGATAAGTTGGGCCGACGACTTGGTGGTCGTGGGAGTGGCTAGATAGGGGAAGGTGCAGGACCGGTAGTTGTGGCGATCTTTGGGGAGGCCTATACCCAACATTGGACGTCTATTGGCTTAGTACTTAATGATGATGATAAAGTTTGTATTAATAAAGAAGTACTGCTGTACTGAGAGCTCTCCCTCTTTTCTTTACAATACCCAGTTCTCCGATTTCACCTATCTTTTTAAGATCATCAGTCCATCCAGTTTTCGTAGGAATTGGATAATTTGATGCAAATACACTGACTGTTACTGAACAGTAAAAGTACAATCAAAACTGGTATAAAACTTTTCAAATAGACCTCCAAATATAGGTATTAGAAGTAGGAAATAGTATAACAAAGCTTGTACAACTGTGACCAATTTCAATGGCAGATACGAATTAACTTTGAAAATATTATTGTCATGAATAAAAATAATGATGCCGTCTTTGATGAACACAAATATATCAACAATATGAAGAATTTCGTTTTCCTCTTTTGAATGTTTAGTGGCTTCTTTAATATCCTCTTCCTCGTGTATATCGTTCAGTCATATAAAACAGTGTTTAGTAGGTCTAAAGTTATATTTCTGTTTTATTTTTAAATCTCCTAAATAGGAGATTAATTAATTTTTAATCTCCTACTTGTTATTCTTTAAAATTCTTTTAAAACCACACGCCATTTTAACCTTTTTGTTCCATTCCTTTTACTTTCATTTAATTTAAATCTGTTCTCTAACTGTCGCGTTTTAGCATGGCAATAGCTCTCATAGATCCACCTACATTTTCTAGCATTTTTTGTTTAAAAAACTGAAATAAAGCCCGTTAGTGTCCTGAATCAATATCTATCGTCATCTTCAACATGTTTCGATAACGAAAAACCGTACATAGTTTATTGTTTGGGTTCCTACGGAGAGATATTAGGGAAAGAGCAATGACCGCTATTGCCATGCTTAAACGCGATAACTACTTCATTAACAAAAACTAAATCAACTACCTACCCATTCGCATGTGACTTCCCTTACTACAAAAGCAATCAGAATGAATAGAAAGAAATAACTGTCTCGGATAGCATTCGTTATCTCACGAAATCTAAGTACGCTCTACGCACGCCACCTAGCGGTGGTTACTTGGAAAACGCTGATGTCTATCTGACGTTTCTTTTGTTGAGACCCGATTGAAACGATAGCCTGGTTAGGTGGTCTGATGAAAAAATAAGGGCTGAAGAGTGATTCCAATCTACGCTTCTTCAAGAAAATTGTTGTTACATGGTTTTTGAGTCCGTCTTGATACGTTGGGAAAACTAATGTTTTTTCTAAATCTATTTGGCTTTCTGTGTCTTCTACTCCTCTAATTTCTGAGCGGTTCAATCAGTGTTGACATCTGTCAATTTATATGATTCGTTGCTGGTTTATCAGTCACAACAGCTATAGGTAACATGAGCTTCATCAGGCTTTTCAAATACAGAGACGAGATTGCGTCAAAATTATGGAAGTAATTTTTTGCTTATGACAATAATGATACTATGACTATGAACCCGTTTGTCAAGCCAGCATGCGCAGCATGACCAGTAGGCCACTTCTCGTACTTAAAAAACGTTCAAATTCAAGTCGCAATCTCATCTCAGCGACAATCAATGTCAAAAACCTGTCAAAAATGTATGTAAATTGATTGTAATTTTGACAGATTGAGACTGAGATTAGAATGCGAACGGTCTTAAAAATACGGGAATTGCCCCTCTGTTCTCTCTACACTACAAACAATAGACATATCTCTTTACATAAAAAGTGACAATTCTTTCTTATTTTTCTACTTTTTTCTTACTGCACCGTAGAAATCTTTCTACAATCTGCCATTTTCGTCTTTCAAATCTTCTGTTTCTACGGCGGAAAGGCTACGGGTGCTGGTGATTAATGGATAATATTAACATCTACAACCCTACATGCTATTTATTTCGGAATGTTATATTTACATAATATATATAAGCTAAAAAACTTAAAAATAATATTAATACTATGTACATGTATATAAAAAAGGGGGAAAGGTATCATGGGGCATCAAATAATAGTGTTAATCTACAATGTTCAAGTCTGCATTAGGTTAAGCGTTTAATACCTTATGTCATGACAGTACTAGAGCAGAAGATTAACATTTGAACCGTTTTGTAAAAAAACAATTGAACATACAATCTAAAGTAGGGATTACTGCAGTTGGTACGTTTACAATGTCAGTGTCACCTGCACTTCGCCTGCTTCACAAATGTCAGTAGGTAATACCGAACTCATTAGTGATGCGAAACGACCCATATGTAATCGGATTCAAGAAATTAGTGTTTTAGTTGTCTATTAGAAAATAGGGTTTTTCGAAAATGTTAACGATACAAATGGAACTAATACATTGTGCACGAATGACAGAAAAGTTGAAAGGAAATCATTTGGCTTGGTATGGGCATGTAATGAAGAGGTAGGAAACGCGTGTGACTAAAAGAGTTATGAATATAAAGGTTGATGGATAAAGAGGGAGAGGAAGGCCAAAGAAAATATCGTTGGATTGTGTGAGGTGAGATGATATGAAAGATAAGGGAGTGAATGATAGCGTGACAGTTGACAGGGGAGAAAATGAGTTGCGCCGACCCTAAGTTACATAGGACGAGGGCAGAAAGATGATGGTGACATTGTCTACGAATGACTTTTGAATTTCTAAAGCAAGTTACGAAGCTGCATGTAGGTACGGGTTGGCTTTTCTATCGAATAAACGATAGAAGAAGCGTGCTTGATTAAGATTATATATCCTCAACAGAGCCACCTACTGCGACTATACTAAACCATCTTAAACTTTTATAAAGTGAAACATGGCAGATAACTTATCTTGTTATTAGGACGGCCTATCTTCTGCTTAACATACCTAGTAATTTTTAAGTAACGTCACAAAACGAATAGTTAGAAAGAAAGAAAGAAAGAAAAAGTGTTTATTGTGACTCGTACAGGAAGTGCACAAACTAAATTATATAAAAAACCAAACTATATAAAAACAAAAAGTAACAAAAGAAAAAGGAAACAGAAATTCCTATACGAGGCCAAAAGGCTCCTATCTCAGCATGATGCTGCGACAGTTATATATTAACAGTATAATAGTTATATTGTATTATAGTTAGTTATGTTATATTATAGTTAGTATTTATGTTCAGTTATGTAGTTATATATTTTCTTCTTCTGCATTCACATGCCAAACTTTACTACCTTTCATTCAACAATCCATCTGTCCTGTCTCTCCCAGGCTGCGCCACAACACCTTGTTCTCCACCTGCCACATCTAGTCTGTCCCAGCCACCATTTTAGGTCGTCGATCCATCTAGCTGGGGGATCCCACTCAACGCTTTCCGATACTCGGTCTCCAGTTCAGGACTAGTCTGCTCCACCGGCCATCAACCCCTCGACAAACATGGCCAGCCCACTGCCACTTCAGTAACTCCCGCTCCTTTAAAGAAACTCCGAGCTAGCCTGCTCCATAGCGCGCTGAGAGACTGAATCACCAGAATGCGCCACAAACGATCTGACATATTCACTTTGTCTTTTGCTTCTTCGGACGTATTATAGACACTGTCCACTGTTAGCACTGTCTATATGAGCTGAACCCACATCCTATGAATATCTGAACACAGTTTGACACCAGCTGGCATTAAAATAGTGTACACTCTAACATCAACTGACAGTTGACACTATTAAGTGCTTGTCACAGCCCTGTATAAGGAATTTTCATTTGAAATGAGTCGGAATGGAGTGACGGGTTACTTAGGTAAGGTAATACGATAGTGTTAATTTCTTGTTTTACAGCTTTCATTGTTGTGGTAGATAATTTTATTGCAAGTGAGTGTATAGCTGTAGGTTATGGAATGGGTAAAGAAGTAGAAATGCTGATGGAGGTATATGAAAGGATAGTAATAGAATAATCAGATTTCTCAGCAACAGCAAGGAGTCTGGATCTATGCCCGGTTGGTGGCAATAAGCTCGCCCCCTATTGTAGGGGACTTAAAAACACAACTGGCGAAATGTGAGGTTATGTTGTGAAAAACTATAGTTATTATATAGAGGAAGGTATGTTTTCTGAGTTATTGACATAACAGTAAGTAATAAATAATTATCAATTTAATTGACATTGTATCATGATACTTCGATAGTTAAGTAAGTATCAGTGATTTCAATTCTATTGTTTTATTCTTGTAATCCTGTCATTTTTAATTTATTGTTACAGTTTTAGTTTTATTGTTTGTAGTATTGCAGTTACGATCAATGCTCTTATAATGAAACACATTATTCAACATTTTTAAAAAGATTTTGTAATTGACGTTTCGTCTGCTATTTTACTTAAAAAAAACATCATATTTTATTAAGCTCGGTATCTAGATAGCTTGATAGCTTTAGAGTTTTGCTAGCGACTTAATAAGTCGCTAGCAAAACATTATTCATATCCAAAATAACGAGAAAATCTTCAAGAAAAACAACATGGCACACTTGGCAGTTTTTCCTTAAGAAATCCAAGTAATCATTCGCCTTCAAGCCTTTCTTTCACAAAAACTGTCATGAATTGTTAATCAGCCCATTTTTTATAGTTGCATGACATCTAAAGATTAATAAACAACAATGACTATTCTTCGCGCCCTTTCTATAGTGGCCGCCATTACGCCTAGCTGTCAATGAGGTTAAGACCAAAATGGCGGCTGTGACACGCGACTGTGTTTACTGATTTACCGCGCAAATTAACGTTATATTATTTATCGTTGGGGCTAAAGTATTATGTAATTTTTATAGTGTGATATTGGGATTATGAAATATGTTTTGAGGGTTGATTTTTGGAGGGAGTTTTTTTTTTAAATGTATCTTTTTACTTCAAAGGTCTTCTGTTAAAGAAGACCTATGAAGTAAAATGTCTCATACTTTCTTATTTACTGCATTTTTATCAGCAGGCGATGACAGGTACAAGATTCTTGAGTTAATAACACAACATCTATATCTAGTCATCGATCTATTGTATAACAAGCACTATGCAGATCTATGCATAGTAAAACATATTGAAATGATCCAACATGGTTGCCTATGTTTAAATTATCTGTAGATTTATGTCCGTTGACATTTACTCATCCGGGATGTCTCAGAGACTAACTTGATAGGCGTGGAAACTAGTTGAGCTGGCATCTTTTCTAATATTCAATCTTGGTTTTATGAGGTTGATGAAACTGTGACACAATTCGGGATGGATCTAGTTTTCATGCAGGATGTGCTAGAATCAGTAGTGGCTTGGTTAAATAAAACCGTCATTCAAATTGCCTTCCTCGTTGGTCTAGTGGTTGCATGTGCTAGTACTGAGCATCCACACTTCCCCCCCATTCCTGAAGGGTCCTGGGTTTGATGCCCAGGTTGGACAATATGTTACTATGTTTTTTCATTAGGAATTTCTGAATAGCAGCCTAGAGTCTAGATTAGTGCCTGGTTGATGTCAAAGGCTTTCCCTCCTATTTCATGTGTACTTAAACATAACTGTCATGCTTGCTATTATCCAAAGGCATACATAAATATTAACAATTCACAGTTTATTAAAAAGAACCCGAGTAAGTAACGTAACTATTTATCGATGATCATCCTTTATTGAGGAAAATCTTGGTTAGAATTTTGTATCTAACATCAAATTCTGAATATAATTCAAGACCATTTTGAACACGCTTTTGTTCTTTGATGCAGTATCTTCATCATTCTCCTGCTTATCCCAATTTATTTGTGGTTGGCGCAACATGCCCTTTTCCTCCATACCTACTTCTCTTTTAGTCGTCATCTGTCATCCTCTTTCTAGTCATATCATCTTTCACATCATCCATCGAATAAGAATTACTCAAGCATCTTGATGTATGTAGGTACTACTACCCATTATGTTTCTTGTTCTATGATTGTCTATTTTTTCGAAACAGGTAATAATCAATGCTTAAACGAGACCTTCCTCAGAGTTTCTTTAGAGATATCTTGCAAAAGTTTCATGCCTTTATATACCATCTTCATCATTATCATCATCACCATCTCCCTGTCCTCGTCCCATGTTACTTGTGATCGGCGCAACACGTTTTCTTCTTCCACTCTCCGCTGTCAACTGTCACGCTATCATTCACTCCCTTCTCTTTCATATCACTCCTCAGACAATCCATCCATCTATTCTTTGGCCTTCCTCTCCCTCTCCATCTATCAACATTTATATTCATCCTCTTTTAATCACGTGGGTTTCCTCCCTTCTCATCACATGCGCATACCAAGCCAAACGATTTGCTTTCAACTTTTCTGTCACTGGCGTCACTTTCAAACTTCCCCCTAAACCATCTCTATATCTATCATCTCTTCTTACCATCTATATACTACTTACATCAACAAAATACCGTGCAAAGACTCCAATAAATATATTATTACTGATCGAACCATTGCTATCATCAGTTATTGTCTTTAAGATTCGTTTTTTCCTACATAGATCTTCAAAGAATTCATTTCTGACACTTTTTTGATCAGTATCCGTTCGTGATAGGTTAACCTAAAGACTCTAAAGTTTTATAGGAAAATCTTTAGAACAAAAACGTACTCTCGTGTTTGATTCGACTTTGAATGCTTTGCCTTGAACTAATTGCTGTGACCAGTAATGGTCGACCGTTTACGTCATAGTGCTTAAATATTGTATCACATTTACATGTTATTTGTGATTTTGTGGAAAGGATTTGGTTTAGGTGGTGTTGAAATTAGTAGTGATCAGATTTAGGAATGGCTAGTACTCATAAATTAATAAATGTATTATCAAGAGTGAATCTCATGTTGAGTTCGTAGAAATGTATATCGAACGGCTCTACGGCGAAAAGGCTCTAATAATCATTGAGCCACCCACAATAGATATCAGTCAGTGGCAATATTCAGGGGTAGGTATTCATGAACACGATTCCCTAAAGATTATATAATTTTAATGTTGTTGCTACGGGTATGCTAGCAAAATAATAGACATTAGAAACCAGAAGTCAATCATTATATATGAACGGAGAAATAAACTTTTCAGGCCGACAACGTTTTGTAATTTGGCAACTCATAGCCTGATTTCGTTTTTGAATCTGCTTAGTGTTTATTAATTTTCAGTTTTGCATTACAAATAATTATTTGCTTTTCTGCTAACATTTGTCAACAATTCTTAGCATTATCTTCTTCAACACAACTTTCTACAAGCCAACAAACAAACAGAAAAAGATTGCAGCATCGCATGTTCTCAATAAATAATCACAATATAATCTTACGAAGATGATCGCGTGCGCGGCTTCGTAGTTTTACGTTATACGATCAAAAATATAAGATTCGACATGGTCTTAAGACACCGTTACACGACCGGAGATTTTTTACTTTTATTTTGTTTTTTTTTTTCTAGTTTTTTTATGGTGATTGTTGTTTGGCGTGACGGTAAAAGGGGAGGGCGTTTGTGTCCTAGTTTCGTCTATGAGATAGGTTTTGACTGGTAAGTTAGAGGTTGTAAGTTTGAGGTCCGTTCGATGCCCTCTTGACTTAAACTTCTCCTATCATACCAGTATTTTACATGGAGCGACTGCCTATCTGACCTCTATAACCCAGTTACTGGGTAATACGATACCCCTTGGTAAGACTAGTTGTCTCATTTTCGGGATCCTGACGACCCGTAACGACTGTCAAAGATCCATGAATAACAGTCGGGACCAACGGCTTAACGTGCTTTCCGAGGCATGGTCTTGGTATGCAAAGACGGTCATCCATCCACGGACCAACCGTGGCAAGCGTAGCTTAACCTGATCGATTCTCCCGTGCGGCTGTTATTACTAAGCCACAAGCCCCATCAAGATAGAAATAAATATTGTACTATAATGTACAATGAAAGGAAATTCAGTCAGAAAAAGTAATCGTTAAGCAAATTGACGCTTAACCTGACCCCCACTATTTGAATTTGTGACTTGAATATAGGTACCTACGGTCAATTTAAGTTGGTAGTCAATTGACTTATCAATTAATTTCCCTGACTTTTTATTAGGGATTGACTTATTTATGGCAACAGACGGTGGATTGGTCGTTCAAAGAAATTTCTACTAGATAACCTTTGGATAGAAAAAATCACTAAGTTATGTATAAAAGGCAAGCAGCAAGAAGGAGAGGCATTTTCCTCAGTTAAGACGGATTCATTCGTTTAGTATTCACTAACCCATTCTGTTCCCGTCTGGTGCATTGCGGCTTACTCCCTCTCACAGAGAGGACGCTAGTGTCCCAGAGTGAGTACATTAAAGACCGATTAGGTTTGATTAGATTAGTAATTTCCAATACACGAACCATTGATAGAAATAGCTAGATTAGCTTATCCTTATAAACCGTTATTAGTAAGCCTGTGTCTCTACATTGCCACATGCAAGCGGCGCATCATACTGACGTCACGCAAATCCTGCATCGCGCAAGCAGAGTTTACCGCGCGACTAGCATATATACAACTTCCCGACATCAATCGTTGGGCAGTTTCCCACCAGACACGACACCCGCCTGGTCGGAGGATCCTCCCTTTACCAGGAGGTATGTGTTCCTCGTACCTCTATATTGGTGAACCCGACGTGATGAGCAATATCAACAACAATGAACCTGTTCCTCGTACCTCTATAAGCCCTATGACTAATACTATCCTTAGTCATTTCTGAATCCCCTACACTAGTCTGTGTAGCACAAGACCATCAATTTAACATCGTTGTGTCCTATCATTAAAAGCATTTCAATTAAACAAAAGAAGAAATGACCAATTGAAAAACTTGAAGTATTTTCTGGGAACCACATGGCGTATTAATCAATATCTATGAAGAATACTAACTGGCTAAGTCATTATGAGGAAACAAAGTTTTATTCGAAGAGGTACATTTGTATACATGGCACACTTCGAGCTGGAGTAAGGGGGGAGTTTGTGTTGCGCGAGCACGGAAGGACAAACCGGACAGGAGCAGGGCTGGCCCAGTGCTAACGGCCGCAACTTACGTGTAGTAGGTCGTAGGTTGGAACCCCAGACAGGCGCTTTAAAAAAAAAAAAAACAGACATTACAATCAATTAGAGATAACTTAGTAACTATTTGTGCTTATTAGCTATGTTAGTAGATAACTCTGAGTTTCTTTACTGTTTTAAACCTAAAACCACCTCCACCAGGTGCCTTTAGATGAGGCAGTCTGGTCTCGCACCAATAATTTTCAGGGTGCCATTCCGACTGTTACCTACTGCTCTATTTTGTGTAAATTATTTCATCACCACCGCTCTCAAAACGTTGAAGGAAAGACATAAATGACGCAATGTTTGTGTGCAAAGTAATGCACCACAAAATTGACTGCCCACAAATATTGCACACTTTTAATTTCCGTGCACCCTCAAGAATTCCTCGCAGTGTGATTACACCACTCTGCCCTCCGCAGAGAAGAACGGTTCTAGGCTCCAATTCCCCCTATGCGAGATTATGCAAGGTTGTAAATAGCTGCAGTGATCAAATTGATTTGCACTATGAAAGTCTGGGCAGATTGAAGGCCAATTTTTTTAAGCATCTTGCTAAATAGCTTCACTGATCATTGTCTCGTTTGAGAGAGAATAGATATGTATAATTAAGTTCCTTACGATGTTACCTATAATAATAACTTAGACCTTAAGATTAGTATCTTTTTTTTATAAACTGGTTTAATAGAATGAATTGTATCTTTCTTATCTTTTCATTTTCTCGTTGAGAGAGAATATATAGTGTATTTGAGTGTTATTAGTTTCATAAGTTGTTATATTATTTAGTCCTTTAGATTAGTATTTTTCGTTTTTTAAATTGGATTAATATTATGAAATTGTACAACTCCTTTATGCATGCGGAGTTTACCTATAAGTGATTTTGCACTGTTGCATTTATATTTCTGCATGTTACTTTTTAGCATACAACCCGTGCAAACAATCGTTGGTGAACCAAATAAAATAAATAAATAAATAAAAAGCATCGTGAGTAAATTGGCATGTCCTAGAACTAAACATTCGAATACATGGGACATCTACCAACTCACTCTGGTCCCGCGTGGTGGACATCGGCCCACTTCCTCTCACAGATAGGAGGCCACAGTTCCAGCAGTGGGAACATTGTAAGCTGGTTATTTAAAGCCTAAGGCATTCAAATTTAAGGACAACGTTAAGTACCTATTGGTCTTTGGATAGAAGAGCGAGTTTTGCACTTGCGGATAGAGCATCATATTGTTAGTGCTGGCTATGTACCTGGGTATGATACCTACTTCAAAAATTAAATGTAACTAAGTAACTAGTCTACCTACCATTTTCCTATGTTGGAGTCGGCTTCCAGTCTAACCCGATGCAGCTAAAAATCATTATTTTACATGGAGCGGCTGCCTATCTGACCTCCACAATCCAGTTACTGGGTACGACTGGTTGTCAGATTTTGGGCTTCTGACAACCCGACTGTCAAAATCAATCCTTTCCTTTTCTTTCAATTAAAGCACCTGCCATCTTATCTCTTCACCACCCTTGGTTGACTGGTAGAGAATGCCTAAGGCTTTAAGTCCACCTTTGTACCTTTTGTGCGAAAAGTAATAAATAAATAAAGGTCCACGAATGACAGCCGGGACCAACGACTTAATTTGCTTTCCGAGGTACGGAGGGGTCTCGATATGTAATGGATGGTCACCCATCCAGGAAACAACCGCGGCAAGCAAAGTAACTAACAACTAACATAACATCATGCAATCAAACAATAAAATGCAGCGGACGTTCGCGTAGAAGAACCATGAGCCTAACAAAGAAAACCCAAGAAAAAGCTTATAATTAACAAAAAGCATTCAACCCTCTACTTCTGCCCATCCATATAACTAATAAGTCTAGGTCAGACGTGGCGCCAATTTTTTGCCTACGTTTCGTTTCACGACATCGTTACAAAGGGAATAAAGCATTTGTTATGCAATCATTCCGTCTCACATGATTGATAATTTCATAGTACTTATGCCATGCTCTATGGGTTTTTGTTCTGTCTTCAACAATTGATAGATTATAGCCTGCTCGAAAAGGGCGTCAGTCTTGAGAATTCTTATAATTTGAATTGTTTTAAAAATAATGAAAGGTGGTACTATTGGTCTGTCACCCACTACCGTTTTAAATCACAAAAAGGTCCCGTTACAAGATGTTTTTATACATTTGAATCCTTTATCAATAAGTCCGATTTCAGTAACTACAATTCTGGGCCTTATTTAATGTATCCTCTCATCTAATAATTCTAATTTAACGTCGATCGAGTTGAGTAAATTCGGTAACAATAGAAAAAGTAATTGTGTCTCATTAGCCACAGTTGAGGAGATAACTGATAATGTGACATCTTAATAGGAAAATAAACTGGATGGAGCAAGCAGAAAACGGAGACAAATGGAGGCAGTTGGAGGAAGCCCATACCCAAGAGGGGTCATGACTTACACAGTAACATCCTACCTATCTAATATTTATTCTTGTAAAAAAACGAATTTTGGGAATAAAGAGGCTTTACTTGCTTATATATCTCATGAAACACATAAAGCTTACGTATCAAAGGACCACGGAGCAACTAGGTTAATGATGACAAACTGCAAGTTTCTTGCTTCCCAGAACCATAGCAACCAGTTTCCCTCACTTAACTTTTATAAGATACACTAGAATATAAACAGCTGAGACATTCTGTGTCGTTTTTTGATTCCCATCTTAGATCACTGGTATTTGATGCATGTATATTCATTTACCTGTAAATTGTTGCATGCCTACCTGTAAGTGTTCACTACAAAACGAAACTGTCCTCCATGGATGGATCCAACAATTTGTCTTGGGAGGATTATTATTATTACTATTAGAACAAAGCTGCTTCTTTTCCCTCCTTCCACTTATCCATATATATTGCTGTATGTGGCCACTCTTTAAGCAAAAAATGTATAGTAAATATATTTCCTGATAAAGTCTTAAAGCAGATACTAATTGCAGCATTGGCTAGTTCTAAAGCTGTAAGGAATATAATACAAGGGGAATACCACAAACACAAAACGTAGTAAAACGAAAATAAATGGACTGCACATGAAGTAGGACCTCACACAAAATGATTGTTTGATCAATTTGTTTTTGTTTGTTGAAAACAATCATTTGATCACATAAAACATTTGAAGCAAGAAGAAAGATAAAATATAAAGAATATATAGCTAAGTAATAAAAGACAGCTTCTAATAGGTAGTGATGACGATGAACTCAATGAAAGGTCTCATAATCCTAAGGTTATCGCAAAATCGTATGTTACCGCTGACAACGTACTAATGAATAATAATTTATCCAATGAATTAATAACAATAGGGTAATTAGACAGATATCATCTATAATGATGAAGAATGTTCGTAAAACATTGTAGTTTTTGCTACTCTTGGTTTTAAGCTTAAACATTATTAGTTAAATCTATTAGTCGTAATTGAATGTGTTGATTGAAGAATTTTGATGGATTACTATTTTATTGATTTTGCATTCTTCATCTTTAATGTCAGTTAGAACTAGGGTTTGCACTTCATGTCTAGTAAATGAAAGTCTACTTACAATAAAGGATGCTATATATTACTTAGCACTTTTATCTGTCCAATCTTAATTTTTTTTTGGTCACCGTGTTCATCATCATCATCTTCAGCCTATAATGTTCCCACTGCTGGGACACCGGTCTCCTCTCGATGAGAAGGAGTGTGTGTGGTTTTATGTAAATATTTAGAGAGGTAGTTCAGCCCCATAGTTTCTCCACAAGATTATGAACAACAGGATGTAGTAGGATCTGTTAAAGCAAACTTAATTCAGGACATTTGATCTTTACTGATAAAAATAAGAATTACTATAAATGAATAAAGACAAAATCTTCATCAAAGCGTTACAAGATAATCCAATCATCGTAATGTTCACATTCTCAATCTTCATCAATCAAGCAATTTTTGAAACTATCACCACACAAAACCTGACAATAAAAATTTCGTACATCAAACTACTAAACCCATTGGACCATGGGACATAGTCTAATGAATACTTAATAGCATTTTATGGGGCACCCATTATTTATGGGGTTTTTCCATGAGTTCCCATGAACCTTTGTGTCTCGGATCAGCGAGTTTACGTGCCCCGAGTAGTTAGTAAGAAAATAATGGTCTAGATATATCTAAACTCAGAATTAGACAGAGATAGATTGATAGGATTCTATTTTCAAAAAGAAATGTCTATTTTGACGTTTGTCTATTCATTTAGTAATAGTATGCTATAGAATATAAAGGTTAGTAAGAAAATAATGGTCTAGATATATCTAAACTCAGAATTGGACAGGGATAGATTGATAGGATTTTATTTTCAAAAAGTAATGTCTATATTGACGTTAGTCTATTCATTTAATAATATTGTATGTTAGAGAATATCCAGATCTGGACGTATTTCGGTTAAACAATGATGACGATAATAGACTATTTTATGGTAGGTAGGCTGAAAATGTTTCATTATTTCTTTAATTTCATGTTTTATAGTAGACTGTCTAGGCACACGTAGGCTACCAAATGATAGCGTGTTAAAATGTTGAAATTACTTCATGGAGTCTGAGTCAATTTCAACTACATACTTACCAGATTATTCGTTGATCTTACAACTTCTATGTCTTATCCTATGTTATTAGGTTCGTAATTATCAAAATCCCTTGCCCAGTCACGAAAATATTCACGTTGTATTTGTGCCACAGGCGGTATTTCATCTTAAACTTCATCACTAATTTACTCTTCATCGTCTTCACCCTTGATGGCTCTCATTTCACATTTATCACCAATTCCTTAACAAATTGAATCCTCCAATACAGTGTGATAAATATTTTTCAATAAAACTCTACACCAATTAGTTATGGCTAAACATTATTATTACTAACATGAGCAATCAACACGACTAACAAACAGACAAAAAAACGAAACGATTTGACCCGACCTTTGGCGGCGCCGCGCGCCGGCGGAACACTCGGAAATGGAAAGAGATGGAGATATAGGGAATGTAGTGAGAGTGATAGGGATAGGAAACGGTGACGTAGGGTTGGTGCTGAAGGTGAAATAAAATTTAGAAAATATCTTCGCTAATGAAGAACATGAAAAGTAAGAAGTGTTATAAATCTATATTTAAATCAAATCAATCTATATTTATTTCAGCCAATGTTACATATTAAAATGTACACCCTAAAGAATACAGTAATTCTTCCTTGGAGTCCAAAAAACCTGGCGTTTTTTCAAGGAGTACTGTCCTCTAGTCAAAACAACATTATTTTATTTTATTGGCAAGCATTGTAATAACAGCAATATTATTTTACCATTCATGCCAATAATAATTACTTGGGAAATTATATCACTTACTATCATTAACGGAGACACGATCTCAAGACACTATCTCATGTTATTCATATTTGCAAAAATCACGACAAAATCATTCGTACTTACATTGAAAACATTACCGTCACTGGCTGAAACTGGTACACAGCTACATTATTAATGTCAATCATGCTGAATGCTTTGCTGCCATTTAATAATCTCCGACTTCAAGTATTTATAGTGAGTTTTGTGGTATATACAATGCTTAGTTCGAGCAATGGTGGCCTAGTGGTAACAGCCGCGACTTACGAGTTGTAGGTCGTAGGTTCGAAATTATTTCATCACCGCTGCTCTCAAAACGGTGAAGGAAAACATCGTGAGGAAACCGGCATGTCCTAGAACCAAAAATTCGAAGACATCAGTACACCTGACGTCGGGCGCTTCCTGGACGGACTCGGGGCATTGCCACGTCGCAAATCTCGGACATGGTTGTGACATCTACCAACACTGGACCCGTGTGGTGGATTAAGACCCACTCCCTCTTACAGAGAGGAGGCCTCTGTCCCAGCAGTGGAAACATCATAGGCTGATTATGCTTAGTTTAAAACTCGATACTGTACCTAATTCCTAAATTATTAAATCATAACTGTTAATCCAAACCAGCATCCACCTTGTACCAACCCTACCAGTAATTAACACAAAGATCTTGCCGAAAAGGATTTTTTTTTCTCATCTTTATTCATCGTACCATTTGTTTTATACAAGGCGCTCTTTCCAGTTAGGTTTGTGAGAAATCTCATAGGAGAGTATCGGTCCTCATTTAGTTTTTTGGGGCATCAATAATGAAATATAATGAGAATGGACCACACGTTAAAGTGTAGATGGCGCTCTATATTGGGGTGTTTTGTATGTGTTAATTTAGTGGTAGATGATAGAAATGGTATTGAAATAGTTGACAGCTTGTGATTTGATGGTTATTTGAGAAAGGTAGCTAGGGAATGAAATGGTGAAGATTAGGTTTTATATAGCCACTAAAAAGAGTTCTATGAATAGTAGTGAGTTTAAAGATGTAGACTTTGTTAAGAACTTTGTTATATGTAATTATTATAGAGCTCCTGACTTTAAGTATGATACTGAAGTTTTTGAGAATCAAGCTTTACTTACTTAGGCACATAAACAAATCATAGGTAAGGCGAATGATCATTTTATGCCTCGGGAGTGAACATCTTTAAAAAAAATTATGATAATAAATTAAATCACACACCTCTTAGAATACAAATGTCAACCCATGTTGGAATACAAATCTATCATTCATAATTTTTTCTTTTGTTGCTAAGGCTCTGTTGGTAGTCACTGAACTGCTTCATTCGTAAAACATTTAGTTTCTTCTGCCTCAATATTATCATGAGAGGTAAAACTTATCTAATGTTTATATCTGGAATATACCCATCCTTCTCTCCAATATATCCGTCCTTCTCTCAAAACAGTAAAGGAAAACATCGTGAGGTAACCGGCATGTTCTAGAACCGAAAAATTTTAAGACATTTGACATTTAACAACCCGTACTGAGGCCTCGTGGTGGACTACGGCCCACTCCTTCTCATAGAGAGGATCCGTGTCCCAGCAGTGGGAACGTTAAAGGCTGATTATGATATATGCCTCGGTACTAAGTCCCGTTAACGCCTTGCTATCTGGATGACATTTTAACCATGACATGAGTTATCCCCATATCGCTTGAGAGAAGAGATCTACTAGAACAATTAGGCAGTGTAGGTCTAGTAGATACAGATGCTTCGATTATTTAACCATTTTCTGTTATATTAAGTACTTGTACTGTCCTCTCATACCTATTAATTTAAACACTGTAATTCTAAGACTAACCGTGGTGTTTCTTGCTGGCTACATAGGAAACGACCAATTGGAACCGTGCATTGAGCTACTGACGTCTTATAACTGGCCATGTAGGTTTAAGTCAAATTAAAGATTTTGAATTTAGAATTCGCAGGACTTGCTTTTAATTCTCAGTTATTTAAACAAATAAAATACTAAGTTATAAAGTAAAACGAATGACGTTTGTCTCCCCTACATGGCAGACAATGTAGGTACGTCCACTTATTGATTCAATTGAGCGTGTCGACCAAATTGTTTTAAAGAAAACCCACAACTATTGACCTTTACTGACCCCGTGGGAGTGGGTGAGATTTTTATGTTTTATGATTTTTTTCTGAGGTAAAATAGTTTTTGGTGTTGGAAAGGTCCCGTATTTAAGGTCTACCATTGGGACTCTTTAGTAAAGATGTGATTATAGATATAAAAACAATCTTTGATACAAAATTCAAGAACACTGTAAATGAAACGTAATTTTTCACACTTAGAACACTATTTAACATTGGATTGTGGTTTAATAGTCTGTGCTATGGCAGTAAATAAACACCTAAAGCTAAGAAAGACCAGCAACGAATACACAGTTTTAGATTTCCATCTCCTTAGCTTTATAAAAGCCTTAGAGGAGAATTCTAAAATATCATTTTTCACACTATTTAATAGAAACCTAACGTCTACTTATGGAACCCTACAATTTATTCGAAAAACCGTTACGGTTGATTGGCTCGCTTCGAAATACGACGCGTAGGTAAGAGTTGAATATTTTGTGTTGACTGTGTTTTCATCATGGCCTTGTTTATTACTTTATCAAATTCTTTTTGTGTTTGCCTTAGTTTTGCGTATAGTATTGTGACGTTGATTTTTCTGACTGAGTCCGTATTAATGTTTATAATTCATAATTACAGATCAAAAATTAAAAATTAAATTTCGTTTAAAAAGAAAACCCGATCGAATGATATCACTACCGTGCTTATATCCTGTATGTTACAGAAAATCTAGCCACATTCTGTTACTAAGAACATGAAATTTCGTCTATAACATATACATTCTGATCGTATCTAATCAATATGTTTCTTTGTTCCAGGCTAACCCAGCGGCCCCCTACCCAAGAAGACAATAAAATCCCTCAAAATTACTCGAATTCAATCCCCCAACAGCAAACCATCCACCCTGAGTTTCACAGATCCGTTTGGGCCTCCCCAGTCTTCGGACGGGGGGGGCCCATCCACCCCACAGCCGGCCCTCACCACCCAAGACTCGATAGACCACCAACACCACCATCTTGGGGGCTCACAAACCCCACACGACTCCGCAAATTCAACACCTACGAATGTTTCCTCAAAATCGGCTTTCATAGAGCTACAGCAACATGGTTATGGTCCTTTTAAAGGGGGGTATCAACACCCCCATCATTTTGGGAGTCCAGGGGGACAGCAGAATCCTCACGAGGCGTCCGGCTTCCCCAGTCCTAGGTCGTTAGGGTATCCTTTTCCCCCGATGCATCAAAATACGTATGGTTATCATTTAGGGTCTTACGCGCCGCAATGTGCCAGTCCACCTAAAGATGGTAAGTTCAATTTTGGTATTTTTATTTAAAAACCAATGTAATAACCATTGCTCTCAAAACGGTGAAGGAAAACATCGCCAAGAAACCGGCAAACATGTTCTAGAACCAAAACTGTGATGTCCATCAACCCGCACTGGGCCCGCGTGGTACATTAAGACCCATTCCCTCTCACCGAGAGGAGGCCTGAGTCCCAGCAGTGGGAACATAATAGGCTGATTATGCTAGGAGTATTTTGGTATGAATAACAACGAAATTGATAAATTCGTTGTTTTATTTTCGCGTCACGATTGCAGTCTACATTCACACCAAAGATTTTTGTTCAGAATTAGAAAATTGGTCCTTCGATTTGACAGATTTTTTCTACAATTTAAAACATTAACGTTTTAAAGCTGTTTGTTGTACAGCACAAATGTATTGTTTTAACAATAGTACTTTGACAACGAAATAGACTGTTAAGGAAAAATTCAAGGCCAAATGGGAAAGAATAGTAAAAACTATCAAAGAAAAACAGTTTTTTACTTCCCCCAAAACTATAATACCTACTATTACAACATCACAAATTCAATTCTTAACACCTTCGAAACAAAAGAAGCCATTTTGAACATTACAAATTACCCTAATTTGTATAACATTACAGTTGTCTTATGAAATACCCCATTTTTACGAGTTTCACCCCAAATTTATCGACACCCGAGTGTTCTGATCATCACATTATGGCTTGAGCCGTCATTTTAAGGCGTCAACTATGAATATCATGAAGTTTTATGAAAAACTCCTTCGTTGGTAAAAAAAAAAGAAAATGTCTCTTTTCTTGAATATTTTATTGGGACTTCGGTGAACTTTTGGTTTGTTTATGTGACACGATACGACCACGATTCAACGTCATGTATAGAAGGAAATAGTCTTTGCGAAACCATTAGTTAACTTAACCATTAGTTAGTGTTTTTAATTAATGGTTGAGTTAACTATGGATCAAAAAACCGGCCCTTATTCTTGAAAAAAATACTTACCGGTTTTAGATTTTTCACATCGTTAGGAGGCAAATATGAAAAAAAAAAATGCTACGTTGGTCTAGGATGGTGGCATACGCTACTGCTGAGCACGAGGTCCTGGGTTCGATTCCCGGGTCGGGCAAAGTGTAATTCGGTTTTTCCATCAGAGATTTTTCAGTAACCGTCTGGAGCCCGGATTTGTGCCAGGTTTATGGCGATAGGCTCGCCACTTATAACATGGGAATCAAACACAACTGGCTAAATGATGGTGTACTATAGGTGCCCCTCTGCCTAGCCTAACCTTGCGAAGAGTTGGTGTGATGTTATATTAAGTTGAAAAAACTTTAAATGTCGATTAACATAAGTTAATGTATCGTGTATTTTTTCTTGTTTTATAAACAAATACCAAATAGAAATCAATTCTTATATCAATGAATTAACTAACTTCACAAAAGGCGGAGACTACAGTCATACTCAAAATCAAAATGTCAATCAAATCACATATTTTTTTGAATTTCCTTTAAAAATCGTGATATCTAAAGTGGCCTGGACTGTACGTCAAAACAGTAGTAATTGTTGTACGGAACCGTCGAGTTAATATTTAATAGAGTCCCCTATAGCACTGTTCAAGTATAATTAGGGTTGCCACTTTTGCTACGAAAATTTTTCTTTTACTTTTTAAGTGCTGTAGCAAGAATTTCATCGAATATAATTAATAATAGTTTTGTGAATTTTAGAGAATATTCATCTTGATCTGTGAGTTATAAAACGGCTCTTCTTTGTAAGATTTTTATTAACTAGAACCATAATATTGTTTGTAGGTTACACTTAAAATTAGTCACTGTTTTTCTTTACATTTTTCACTGTATTTTTCCTTCCCAGATCAACACGGAAATGTCTCTTTTTCACATCTAAACCACTACTTTGGTAAGAGAAAATATCACTATCCTCATAACATTCATAAGATGTCCAGCGGTGGGCAAACGCTTCCTACGGCCTTCACCAGGTCGTCTTGCAATTACAAATGATTGAATGCTATCAATTTCTGTCGAAGACAATATTGATAAAGGGCTCGTGACTAAATGATAACAACCGCACGGGTCGACCGAAGGTAAAGTACGCTTGCCTGCGTTGCTTGTAGATCACCGACCGCGGCAAGCGTAGGTACTTTGGATGAGTGACCATCCATTACATCAAGACCCATCCATGCCTCGGAAAGCATGTTAAGCCATTGGCCCCGCCTGTGATTCGTAGGTATATCTTTGATAGTCGTTATGGGTAGTCTGAAACCCAAAAGTCTGACAACCAGTCTTACCATAGTTCGCAAAAAAATTTTTAGTCGAACACAAACCAATTTATTGACAAATCTAATGACATCCGTCTGAAATATTCTCAGTAACTATTTTGCCCAACCCTAGTTCTAGTAGGTACTCAATTTTTCTAAACGCCACCTAGCGGACTCGCATGAAACTTTTATGTGTCGCATTGGCCCCAACCAATTATTGTACTTCGAGTAGAATTTGAATTTAGAATCATTCGCGTATCAGTTTAAAAGAACTTTCTTTTCCTCTGTAATTGACGTTGAATTTTAAAACATTCTTGCAAATGATTAGGGCCCACCCTAGTGAATTGAATATGATGTCGTTTTCTATGCAAATTGTTACCTATTTCTAGTTTTTTTTTTCTTTTTTATTAGACTGGCAGCTAAACTAAAAAACATTAAGTATAGATTAGATTTTGAAAGGAATTCCTAATCCATTGCTTGTTAAGTTTGAAAAACTCGTCTGCTCAACAACATAAGGCTCCGCCACTCTAGTAGAACAATTCCTATGAAAACTTCATGGAAATCGATCTAAAAAAGTCGCTTCGCACAGTCGCGTCGCGCCTGTCTGCGGTGAGAAAAGGCCAGAAAGTTTAAAAGTATGCTTCATTAGAAGCGTAATAAGTTTTAGAGGTTAATTAATTTAAAAAAGTGTCCATCATTAGAAGATCAATAAGTGTTGAGAGGATCAGTTAAATATTTCCCTGAAATTAATAGCCTTTAAAAAATTGGCGGTAAAGTAATTTGCTTTATAACCTTTAACCGATGACCTAACTAACCATAGCTAACACTCTTTGTAAGACTAAGCTGTTTTGCTCACACCGCGTATTTCATTTCAATAAATTAGCTTGCGTGCGTAAAATTGTAATTATTACTTAAACAACTAATTAAACGCTTATAATTTGACGCTTTCAACAATCACGCTAAGAATAAACAGTTTCAAAATTTTCTGTAAATCTTTCATACCGACCCTAAAACTGAAATAAAAACGGTAGGGTTAGCCTCTAAGCAATATTGAATGATATTCCTTGGAAAGACTGGTTGTCAGACTTTGGCTCCGAATACCTGTGACAACTGTCAAACAATCACTTCGAAATTCGAACTTAGTATCGTTGTGAATCCGCGATGATTTACTTTAAAAACAAATGAGTTCGCTTTCGAACTGTGTGCGCTCTGTTGAGTAAGATTCGAAGTCAAGCTTACAGAACAGTGCCACTGATACTCTCAACTACTGCACTATAGGTACACCTCTGCATTACCGTTCAGTGCGTTCGGGAAATACAGCGTGATGTCAATCACTACAACAGTGGGCCTACAACTATGTCACAATACATTGTGAGGAAATTTGGCACTTAATGGTTTGAAATCGCCAACAAGCTGTGAGCAAGCGCGGTTCAATGCTCGTTCCTTCTCTATATGAGAAGTGATCTGCTGTAGGGCAATTTATAATCAACATAAATGATAGTTTTCTTAGAAAGATGGTACTGGGAAGGTCTTCTTCGTCGTGTCGATAGCACGATCGTGAATTGTCGGCCCAAAACTTCGCCACTTCCACGGCATCGTCGGTGACAGCGCAGAGGTCACTTGGCTGCATTTTTTCGGGCACAGAGGGCAGGATAAGACGTGGGGCATGGTTTGCGCCATAGCGCAGATCCAGATCCTGCTGCAGTACCGTCGAGGTATCCCGGTATACAGGAATATCGACGCGCTAGTTGTTCAGAATTCAGTTCATTTCGATTTTTTAAAATTTATTTTCTATTTAAGGTGGGTTCGTTCTTGACTGTAATCTAGGTCAGTGGTGACAGAGACAGAGTCGACGATGGAGTGAGCTTACCCAGAAGAAGCCTGTTCACTCTCACTTTAAAGAGATTAGGGTTATATGCGTTCAGAAACACAGACGCAGGTAGAGAGTTCCACTCTTCACATTTTGATCGCGTGGGTATTGTTCTATGAACGATCTGTTTTTGTTTATAACCGACGACAATTTTCTACTTTAGGGGGTCTAGAATGATTCCCGGCCACCGTAGGCGCGGGCTTGCGAACGGCGAGCAATGGGCAGCTCGCCGTTCGATAAGGACCAGGCCCGGGTCGACGGCGCGTTGTGTTCCACGCGCGCCTCAAAGAGATGTCAGCACCAATGACGGGGTTTGATAGGACCGATGCCTGCTAGGGTTGCGGAAAAGTCCAAGAGGGTTACCGTGGCCCCTGGCACAGGCAACTGAAGGAACACGGGTGGGTTTTAGTCAGTAAGAGTCTGACACGCCCTCCTGCTCTGCCCAGAGGGGGAGAAGTTATTTGATGATTTCCCACCCACAAAAAAAAAAAAAAAAAGGGGGTCTAGAATATTATCATGTAATAACTTTCTATCGCATAAATATACAATAATGTTAATATAATCACAGATTATAGCTACCGCACTTTACTAAAGCCGTCGGTTTAGTATTTAAATCAGGGTTTGAGTATTCGTTCTGCAGTATAAATTTTAGCAGTAAAAAGTTAGGTTTCATATTTTAATAGAGGGAAAACGTCGTTAAGGAAAGTCTTATAAGTTACTTAAGGAACGCGAGAGTTTATTATTAATAAGCACTGCATAGGTACGTTATTTATCAATCTTCAGTTAGATTATGTAAGTAACTGCATAGGTATTGGGTCCCGGCTGTGTTTCGTGGATTTTTGACAGTCGTTACGGGTCATCAGAAGCCGGAAAGTCTGCCAACCAGTCTTACCAAGGGGTATCGTATTACCCACTAACTGGGTTGTGGAGGTCGTCAGATAAGCAGTCGCTTCATGTAAAATACTGGCGGTTAGACTGGAAGCTGACCCCAACATGGTTGGGAAAAGACTATAAGTCAGTGACCCATCTTACCATATATCTTGACTTACATACTTCTGTCACCTTCCACTAAGGAACTAATGCCAAATTGATAAAGAATAGAGTCAACAAGATGGACACAATTTGAGAACAGTCAAGAAAATTGTGTGTAGGTAATATAATTGTATAAATATTGTAGCTAGCTCTAAAAGTATTGCCTAAGCTTAAAAATGCAAACATTTCTTAAACCATAATTATTTATCTCTAGATGGGTTCCACAAGCAAAAGTCGACAAGAAAAATGGTCATCAATAATATTAGTGATACCAGAAAAGTCTCCTTCTGGGCAACATGAATCTTCTATCTTGATCGAATCAGTCCAATCAGTGAATCATAAGTTATCACGCAACGAGAGAGTATAAATAAACCAAAAAATACAGGGTGAAATTGAATTCATAGGCATCTTTTTAAGGGGTCATTGTACTCATCATTATGAACAACTTTTACTATGAGACCAAACTTGAAATCACAAAAAAAATATCAGTTGTTCCCTACATTTTGAAGGGTTATGCAAACATAAATGTAGGTCCTGTAGTAAAAGTTGTTCATAATGATGAGTACAATGACCCTTTAAAAGGATGCCCATGAATTAAATTTCACCCTGTATATTATTATGGAAACACAGAAATCAGCTTCACTTACATTTCTGCAGAATCAAAAGTGTAGATACCTACCTAAATACACAATCTACTTATCGTTACAGACACCATAATAATTCAAACCAGTATTTTACGAACAAATTGCCTTTAAAGTTATAATATGTCAGCTCTGTGACTAACTTCATCATCTTCCTCTTTATGGGCATTAAGTGATAGTGCTAACCTTTATATAAATAAGTTCCAACTGCCTCTGGTATATCACGATACACATATATTCTATATAAGGAGATTAACCTATAAGATATCTAGCATGCTTTAAAAATGCTTAGAGAAAGGGTTGGAATGTAAATAATAATATAAAAATGGGCGCTGTCCGCGACCATGCCACTGTTTTTAAGAAACCGTATTAACTTCAAGATTTCATGTTTTAGGGGTGTCACAACGCCCAGTTTTCTCCCTGATTCTGATCTCAGCCATCTCTTATGGTGGTCGGTCCATCTAGATGGAGTCTAACTGGTCCATAGGGGTTGAATTTCGGAATATCCCTAATTACTGGGGCCTATACCGAACTCCATCATCAAAACTGTTTTTGAAGTCGGCTTCTAGTCTGAATAACCGTATTTTGCATAGAGTGACTGCCTATCTGACCTACACAAACCAGTAACTGAGAGTGTCTGTGAGTGGCTGAGTAACACTATACCCCTTGGTTGGACTGGTTGTCAGACTTTCGGGCTTCTGACGACCCGTAACGACTGTCAAAGATGCCACGAATGACAGCCGGGACCAACAGTATAACATGCTTTCCGAGGCACGGAGGGGTCTCGCGTATGTAAAGATGGTCACCGACCGCGGCAAGCGTAGCCTAACCTGATCAATTGACCCGTGCACCTGTGATTACTTAGCCACCAGCCCCAAAACCGCTAAACCGAACAATCTTCCTTAAATGTTTCTAAATTGCTCATAAATATAGACATAAATATTATCTATACCATTGAAAACGTTATCTGTCAATCACGGAACTGATTTTTATGCAAAGATTACCTATTATTTAAAGGATAAACAAAACATCCAATATGAGAAACACGGAAATTGCAAATTAATCGAAATCGTCTAAACTAATTTACATTTATTTAAACTGTATACACAGCTACGCGAACCTAATAACATCGTTCAAAAATCGACATTTAAAAGGCCCAGAATATAAAAAAAAAATAAGTATCAGTTTCGCTTTCGAGAATGCCATCCGTGAATAAAAACAGCACGCGAACCACAGACAACGCAAAAAAAACGTGATAACTTTTTAGGCGTCAAAAATTTCGTGCACAGGAAACTATGATTAAATTGATGCGTTCCGACATGCGTCTTCCTTGCTAGTTTAATACCTTTTAAGGATGGCACATAATGTACTGTACATAAATAACAAAACCTAGATACATAATAAAATATTTTAACTAAACTAAAACTATCAACAAGCTAAAATATGGTGTCGGAAGATTCTTTCGCATCGCTGTCGACTGGTAATGTAGCCAAGAGACTGGCGGCATTGCCACGTTGTATGGCAATGCTTAGCCTCTGGCCAAGATAAAAATCAGCCCTTGCGTCACGGAAGTGTCAACCAGGCAGCGCTCGGGCCCCAGACGAAAGTCTTCAACGCGTGCGACCTACCAGTTACGACCTACGGAGGCGAAACGTGGACACTAAGGGTGAGACTGGTCCATTAGTTTAAAGTCATTTAGCGAGCTATGGAGAGAGCTATGCTTGGAGTCTCTCTGAACCAAGGTAACCAACATAGCCAAGACTAAGCAAGCTAAACTGGCAATGGGCTGGTCACATCTCTCGCAGAACGAGTTTTAGAATGGAGACCGCGTTTAGGCAAACTTAGTGTGGGACGCGCACCGGCCAGGTGGAGTGACGACTTGCGAAAGTCGGCTGGCAGAGACTGGATGAGGAGAGCAGGCCTACGTCCAGCAGTGGATGAATATAAGATGATGATGATGCTGACTCGGAGCCCCACGGCCTGAGGGTTTCAACCCCAAACCGGCTTACAAATATAATTACCGATAAATAAGGTATTATTCACCGTTTTGAGAGCAATGGTGATGAAATAATTTACACAAAGTAAAGCGCCTGTTCGGGTTCGAACTTACGACCGTTACCACTGGGCCACCACTGCTCTGAAACCGGCATGTCCTAGAACCTAAAAAATCGAAGACATGTGACATCTACCAACCCGCACTGGGCCCGCGTGGTGGATTACAGCCCACTCCCTCTCACTGAGAGGAGGCCTGTATCCCAGCAGTGGGAACATTATCGGCTGATTATACCTAAGGCAATATTCTTACGCCGTTTGAGGTTTTCCACAGAAAATAGAAACTAAATAAGTATCGAAATTATGTTTGATTTGTGTTACTTAATAATTGTGCTATCATTGTTTTTAATTAAGTCAGTCAGAGTTTGTTTAATAGAAATGTTGGATGTCCGTCGTTTATTATTATTTATTTATCGACATAATAACGAACAACTCATTGAAAAGTAAGTCTAGACCGTCCTACAGTTTGACTAGGATTTTTCGTCTAGTGTTTTGTGTAACGTGTGTTAATGCCGGGTTTTTTTTGGGTTTTATTCGAGCCTGCAGTACTTATCATACCCAAGGGCCGGCTAACCCTGTGTGGTCAACCCGGTCAGCCCTACTACCAACCTTGCTGACCAGTAAATCTTTTTATATGGCATGGTATCTAATTGCTATTACCATACAGCAATTGTCCATAACACATTTTATTTCTAATTTTAAAATGGGTTTGCTCTTGACTCTAGTCTAGGTCAGTGGTGACAGAGACAGAGTCGACGATGGAGTGAGCTTACCCAGAAGAAGCCTGTTCACTCTCACTTTGAAGAGATAACATTTAAGTTTATGTTAAGACATCTGTCATCTTATGTGGAGCCTTAGCTGTCACACATGATTTTGCGATACCCACTTGTCACTTGAACCCTAAAGAAACAACTTTCAATAAAGACAATTTTCATTCATTTGACAACCCTGCGCAAGGTTGATTTTCACATACATAAAGTCGTTTCCCAAATGCGCTAGGAGATTTCTAAACCCTTCCTCGATTCAAGGTTTTGGTTGGGTTCTTAGTGCCTATGGCCTCGAAACGCCGGAAATACCTGACAGCTACCTGCTTAAAAATATAGATTTGTGTCTGTACTAATCAGCTTAGGCGATCTATGTTACATGGAAGACTACATTCATAACCTGGCGGGGTAATTGCGAAACACACTAACGGTAGGCATGGCTGTCATTTTGACAGTTCAACAACATTCATTGCGTTATTTACGTTGTTGAGCAGACAAATCTTTCGAACATATGAAGCAATGGATACGCAATATCCTTCAAAATTATTCAGATTGTGTTACGCAATTAAGGTGCTGGTCCAGACGTGTGTAATGTGTAATGTATTGTATCAACGCGAAGTCTACGTATGGACGGCGCTACGAGCATTGCATGTAACGCTGGAGCTTGCACATGGCGCTCGCGCTGAGCCAACGGCTGTCGGTTTTTACCGCGAACACAAAGGTTCTCGTAACTGTTTGGGACAACACGAACACATACAGAATTCGCGTTGAGTTTGTATACCGTCCACACTTTTCACGTCTGGGGGTCTACTCTCTAAGTCCACCAATGAACATACGGGTCTGCCCGAAAGTAGTTGATCCGTCAAAACACGTGTCATATTCAATTTTTCGAACGGGCAAGAACACTACGGGCGTAGGAACAACTGTCAAATCGTGTTGTCATTCATTCTTAGTTCGGAAACCGAACCAATCATAATAATATGACTACGTTAGTGACAAGGACTAGAAGAAGCACGTAACTTCGGCCGAAACTACGAACTTTGTGCTTAGAGTGTAGACCTCCTGGTCCGCGGTCCACGACGCTACTTAAAAGTAACCAGTTACAAACTCAAATCACCAATGCGTAGCCTGAATGTCACATCACTAGTAAGTACCTACTTCAATGGCGGTCCGTACACGACGCAACCAATCTTAAACTAGTTAATAACGCGTTAGTAAGTCGCGTCGTGGACGATGAGCCTGGCACCTGTCCCCATCGCTGCACAGCCGGCGATTAGCGAGAAGCGAGTACAGTTAACAACTAAAAACGAGTTGATTGTTTGGCAGAGTTCTCGCCGGTGCTGTGAACAGTCAGCAATCAACTAGTACAACGTGTAACATAATTAACGCAAGACCTTATACACCCCAATTAGATAGAGTATTGAGTTAAAAGCAATAGACAATGACCAAATTTTTTTTTAAAGCAACTAGTAATATTAGGAATATCGTGTTGACCCTAGCATTACTTTATGCATTTAAAATTGAGTCTTATTGGCTTGAAATAAGATTAAATTTTCTTTGTTGCATAATATTTTCAATATTTTTGAAAAAAAAACCTATGAAATTAATTCAGTAGTCATTTATGAGCAAACTACTTTCAGAACTTGCGTTTATTCTGTTACAACTTGTATATATTTATGTACTATATTATTTACTGACACGGGACCTACAATCTTTCATACGTTTCTTGAGCGAGAAAATCGATGATAGTGTCGCTTCCTCGTTGGTGATGGGCCAGGTGCAAAATTGTCCTATAATTTCTACATTCACATTTTGGAAAGTTTGTTTTTCATTACAGTTTTTGTCTATCAAAAATATAAGTACATGAATCAATACTTATTTTAAAGATGATACAAAAAAAAAGACAATTTGTAAAAAAGAAAACGTCAGTGGTAAAATGGAGAAACTACCCACTTTTGAAATTATTCTTCTATCCTTGTCATGCAAAACGATCACTGTACTAAATGGGGTGAAGTTACCATGGCGTTCCTGTGTTGTAACGTTAGATGCTAATAACGCTGCTGTGTCTATCTAGCATCGACTCTAAAACGCATAGAACTTCGCCCTTTTTTACTGTTGCATTAAATATATTTATTTAAATACTGCATAATTATGGCGTAAAACCACACATATTTCTTGAGCTAATTAAAAAAAAAACTAATCTTACAATAGTCGCAAATACTGTGTAACATCTGACATCCTAAACGTGACATTGGCTAAATGCACAAACCGTGCGAAGCCAAACCTAAAAAAAAAATAAAAAAAAAAACATCTGACATCTCACCTTGGTAATAAGCAAAACATTCACATTATATCCTAAAAAAATGATTCAGGTATTATTTGAGGTTAAGCGCACAGCTGATGCGTTCACCTTTTCTATTTCCCTTTCGCGTCACACACACGCAACTGTTGGCTGACAGTACCAACCTCTCGGAAAATGGGTTGGTTACATCTGACGGCCAACCTTACCACCGCGCGCGCTCATTGGTCAAATCAAATAGCGCGCGCTTCCCCGGCTTCCTGTTACACACTTCCGTCGCATTTCACGAAATCGCTCCGACAGATTGTAGGAAAGCGACAGGAAAGATATTACACATCCAAAAACTCTCTTTAATCTATTTAAATAATGTTTTGGCCAGTACAACTGTAATCAATCTCTATGTAATACTAACCAGCAATTAAAAATTACTTAAACAACACACACAGGCTTATAATTAACAAATTGTGACAAATTAAACTGTAGTAGACAATAAATTTTCATCTCGACCCCATGGTCTATGACTCTATGGCCAGTTAAATTAGATCCTTTGACATAGAACTGGGTACAATGCACATTACATAATACCAGGCTTGTATTTGCTTTAGAGGTATGCAGCAGAGCTATTTTGCCAGATAGGTATCGGTAATGGAAATTCCAATAGTCGTAAAGGAAGGTCATTTTGCGAAAATTAGTTATAAATATACTCGTATTTGGAAACAACGTCGCGAGCTAACGTTACGAACGATTCGACGAACAATACCAAAGAAAGGACTTTTGAGTAGCCCGCATAAACTTATCAAACTGCCAGAACATGATTAAAACTGGAACAATGACCCAAATAGTCCTCACATTCACAATAATTACAATAATATAATACTGTATACAACATATATGTATGTCATTGTATATGTAAAAAGGTATAGATACTTATACAGGGTGTTTGGCGCATGGACCGACACAATGTTTCCAGGGATTTGGGGGATCATTAGCTAGGTTCTACCCATACACCCTTTGTCCCAATTTTTTTAACGAATTTAGAAGTTGTAAAATTTCATACAAAAATAAACTTTGGAAGTTTGTAAGGAATTTTCTTGAAACCAGTTGTATCACTGCCACTACACCCACAAACAAAAAACTTACTATTTCGAATAAAAGGAAATATTTTGGGTGTTTTTTTCATTAAAAAAAAAATCATATGTAACCAATCGTGACGTTTGGGACAAAGGGTGTATGGGTAGAACCTAGCTAATGACCTCCCAATTCCCTGGAAAAATTGTGTCGGTCCATGCGCCAAACATAGATTACTCAAACTTTCAGATCGTATAATAATATGCCTATGTGCCTTTGTGTCGCGTCGCATGTCGCGCTTGTTTGAAGGAGCCTTAAGAAAACTAGACTCTTTTGCTAATTACTGTCCCTTCCCATACAATTTTATTACACAGAAATTGTACCGACTAACTATCTCTGCTTATCCCACACGCTACAAATTAAAACTCACAGCTCTAAGCAAACTGGTCACATACCACACTGACTTCACACATTCAATATTCGACTCAATCTTATAGAGACAAGGTGTAATTTCCTTTGTCAGTTAACATGGCTATAAATCGCAGTTTAACAAGGGGTGATCAGACTGATCATAATATTAAATAGACTGCTTGTTTGATGATAATAATTTTTTAATTAATGTCATTGTTCTGTTTAGTAAAAGACACTAGTGGTTTAATGGTTAGAAGTAAGATTTTCTATCGTGAGGATTTGGATTCGAAAATATCTAGGTTTCAGAATAGAAATTGGGGTTTGAATGGAAAAAAAAATCTTGGTACCTGGTTAAATGAGGTTTTTCTACAATTTTAGATTAAAATTTGACTAGGATTTTCCCTACAGTCTCAAGTTCAAAATATTTTAATTACCTACAAATCTACATAGGCGCTCATGAAACGTCAGAATTGACGTGAACGGTCCCAATTGGTCGTTTCCTATGGAGAAGGGCCGGCAAGATACGCCACGATAACACTTTTAAAAATAAATAATGAAGATTTTAAGTTAAGAAGGTTGATTCATTCAAAAACATCACGCCTGTAAGCCCCGAAGGATTAGGCAGAAGCGTAGGTACCTATAGTATACCCACATTTCCCCAGCTATGTTAAAGTCCCATGCAATAGGGGGCGAGCCTATTGCCATCAACCAGGCACAAATCTAGACTCCGGCCTGCTACTGCGGGTATCGTGTTTGGTGGGCAACTGCCCGACAACTGATGCCGGGACGGTGTATACATGCTAGTTGCGCGGTAAACTCTGCTTGCGCGATGCAGGATTTTGCGTGACGTCAGTGTGATGCGTGGTTCGCATGTGGCGATGTAGGTACCGCTACAACCCGACCTGGGAATCGAACCCAGGCCTCATACTCAACTGCAGCACTTGCGACCAGTAGACCCATGAGGCAGTCAAATGTTGATTCACTGTAACGCTATTCGATAAGTACTCTATGAAAGTAATTTTCTACATCTAATTTAAACTGTATAATAATTGACTAAATAATAGTACACACCTGGAAACTCGACTAAGACATAAATAAAAAAATACGGTAGCTAAGTACTGAAGTAATTAGTTATTTAAAATGCTAACGAAGGTGATAACTTTGGTCTTATCTAGCTGGACAACCAATAAAGTGTTGACTATAGATGAAAGTCTGGGTGTAAAGTCTTATTAATGGGTATCTTAATTAATATTGTGGTATTGAAGGTTCGTGAATTTTGGTTGCATAACAAAAGAAGTTGCATTTTTATACAAAGTTGATATGACAGAGGGGGATTAAATTACACTACGTATACTATAGGTAAGTACGTGTTTAGTATTAATTCGATACGGTATAAAAATAGAAAGCACCAAAAATTAGTTTATTTTTTATTTTCAAACAATTTAAATAGCTCACAAATCAGAGTAAAACGCAACCACCCTTTGTAATGAGAGTGCAAGTGTGTGTGTATTTATTGCTTCCTTGTTTGCATTGCTATCTTTTTAGCGAAAAGTTTTTTTGTGACTTGCGTCAGACATAATCAGCTGTTAGGAAAGATACATCGTGTTCAAACGGGGCAAAAACTTAAAAAATCATTTGCGACTAAACTACTGCTCCTATTTAATTGATTTTTGGTAGGAGAGAAGAGCTTGAAAATGGTACCTAGTATAGGCAGTTTAAAGGAAAGCCCCTCTGTCGTATCAACTCTGTATATCTAACGGCGCAGGATAGCCTTTACCAGAAGTGGTCTACGTATTAAGTAGTTGTTCAGCAGCTTCAATACCATCAGGACTGTGCCAGAATATAGCAGTTCATCGTAGAGGTGGTTCGACAGCAGCTCCCTTGACTTCATCCCTGTCATCAGAAGACAGCCGCCACGCAACCATCGATGCGAGGCTCTGCTAGAGACACTGTCGTCAGCCAGTTTCGCTCTCATCCGACCATAAGAGTGATTTCTGTAACTACGTACACACGACTACACATCAAGCTATATTTTTCCAGTATAAGCTGATCTCACATTGTATAGGATTTCCGTACGATGCGAGACCAGCGTAAACTGGTTTTGTATAGCTTGACGTGTAGCCGTGTGTACCTAATAATAACTAGATGGCGACACTTTCTATGCAGTCATATGAAAATAAAATGTTTTTCTATTCATCATGGAAACCAAAAGTTACACTATACCATCTCTAAAATCAAAACGTAGGTCTTCAAGAGCAGTAATAGACTTTAGGCTTTAAGGCTTCTGAATACCCGCAACGACTGTCAAAGATCTACGAATGACAGCCTGGATCAACGGCTTAACGTGCTTTCCGAGGGACGGAGGGGTCTCGATGCGTAATGGATGGTCACCCATCCACGAACCGACCTTGTGGTTGTTATCATTTAGCCACGAGCCCCTCAATAGAATAATAGGTCATGCCGTGTTATCCAGTCAACGAGGTGGTATCAGAACTGACTCTCCAGGATATCCGTACATTTAAGTATCACCACTCTTAAAGGCTATTTTAACGGCTACGAATGATCATAAAGTCTGTTAGTAACATTAAAGGACTGCGCATGACTTCGCCGCTTCATATTGAGTTCTTGACTGAAAGGTTACACGCTTACGACACCTTTTGCCACCTTCAGACTTGTCACGCAAATGGGTATGTCATGTACTTGACTCATACCAATGTCTAAAGCTGCCCGAATATGTTGATATGCCACCCTTCTATCAGCTTCTATCATTAGCCGCACAGCACTCACGTTATCTTCCGTAGTCGCCGTAGAAGGACGTCCTTCTCGCGAATCATCAGTGAGTTTGCTTCGACCACGTTTAAACTCATTAAACCAGTTGTAAACAGTGGCACGGGATGGAGCTTCGTCATGAAATGCTAATCGAAGTCTATCGTAACATTGTTGTTGAGTAAGACCGCAACGAAAGTCGTAATAAAATATTTTATCTAGTCAAATCCATTTCGAAGCACGACAGACCCTTTTTAAATAGCCGCCAATGTGTAAAAACAAATGTAGAATTCATTACCATCTGCAGATTCCCAAAGAATTCCTAATTCGAAATTTAAATTAAAAAAATATATCGCCTGCTTTTTTTACTGGCCTATTATATAAACGTAGAGTGTGACGTTTTTAATACACTGTGAAATTATGAAGAAGTAATGTTTTTACTGGAAACCTTTGGTTGGATATAGGAACAGGAGTTACTGACCATAGACTACAATGGCGGCAATGTGGGATGGCTAGTGACGTCATAATCATCTGTCTAGCCTTTTCCCAAATATGTTGGGGTTGGCTTTCAGTCTAACCAGATGCAACTGAATACCAGTATTTTACTAGAGCGACTGCGTATCTGACTTCCACAACCCAGTTACTGGTGGGTAATACGATACCCCTTGGTAAGACTGGTTGTCAGATTTTCGGGTTTCTGACGACCCGTAACGACTGTCAAAGATCCACGAATGACAGCCGGGACCAACAGCTTAACGTGCTTTCCGAGGCTCGGGGTCTTGGTATGTAAAAATGGTTACCCGTCGCGTCGGCGTGATGTTATGTCATGTTAAAGTTCCACTCCTGCTACGACGCGAGCCTATTGCCATCAACCGGTCACAAAGCCTCTGGCGTCTACTGAGAAATTTCCGATGGTAAACCTGACACTGCCCGACCTGGGAATCAAACCCAGAACCACGTGCAGCAGTCACGCTATATACCTACTTACTTTGCTCTTGGCTTTGACCACAAAAATGCGCATTATCATAGTACTAAATCATTAAACAAACTTAAATACTTAATTAAATTACCCGTCCAACTAATTTTAACATTTAGTAACAATTCGTTTTGACAAAACAATTTGTAGTCATTGTTTTAAATTAATTGTCGTCATAAATTAAATGGTGCTTGTCTTTGTTTAAAAGATAATAATCTGATTAAATTGTGTTTTTTTTGTATTCATTCATAGCTATGTTTGGTGTGTTTAAAATTGTACTAATGAGGTAGAATTATTTTAATGTAGCAGAAAATAATCTTTTTAAAGTTAGAACACATTCGTCCAGGTCTTTGAAAAATCTATATGAGCTATAATGATGAAATTTATAAATAATACCAGCCCATCACTGCACCTCTGAAGGATAAAGTCCTCTTCTCATACACAGAAGGCACGAGCATTGATCACCACGCTTGCTCAATACGAGTTGGCGATTTCAGAGTTATATTAGCCTCAAGTCCAGGTTTCATCACGATGTTTTCCTTCAGTGATGTCAGTCATGTCCAATATACACTCCGATATGTACATAATTATGAATTGAAAAAGTTACATGCCCGGATAAGATTGCTCTGGGGAAACTTTTATCTGAAATGATTCAATGTTTATTAGGAGGATAGTGAGATTTTTAATAAGATTCAATTTAATTTCGGCCTCAAATTATCTATACCTAAAACACACTTACATTTTAAAACCTCAAAAAATATTCGAATTTCGAAATCCAAAAAAAGAAAAAAGGATACAGTCATGTTAAAAAGCGCTTAACGTAACGTTCGCTCGGTCACACCCACTGGTACGCTACGAAACGTGCTCTATTTCTTTCATTAATTATATTTTTATGAACTGTTACTAAGCTCGCCCGGCTCGTTTTTACGACAAAATTAATTTATGAGATAATTGTGCTAATCCGTCACATGAGTAACGTTTAATGTCGATTTAGAGGCAATTTGATTATTTATTGCCGAGTTATTATTTGTAATACCAACAAATTATCACATTAACGGTAGTGATTCTGCAAGTATGTTCACATAATTATACATTTTTGTCATTATACATTACAAAAACACCGACTAAACTACGTGGTTGAACTTTTTAAATTATTAAAAGTTTTATGTCAAAATTCAAAAAGAAGAAGCATTGCAACACAACTTCTTAATTTAAAAGAATCTTTTGCAGCACATTTATGTTAAAAAGCGCAGGCACATCCACTGAGCGTTGACTGAGTTAAATGTTCTATTTTAGATTCATAATTATTTCATTAAAATAATGTTCTCAAAGAATTTTTATTGCTTTATTATGACATTTAATGTTATTATTATGATGAATTTACACGTCGCTGATGATTTTATAGATAAATTAATAAAACGGAGTCTGGAAAAAAATTAATTCTAATATTCCTATTGTATAATTATGATGCCCATTTTTACTAAGACTTTCTCAAATTTAAAACTCCATTTGCCTTATAATTTTCTTTATGAATTCCGAACAAAAGGAGACTAATGTTTTATTGTAAAAGCTAGTACCTAACTTTTAGGTAACATGGGACCCCGTCAAAACCGAAGGGTGTGACCCCAAAAGTACCTACCTCAACCCATCCCCTAGGGTATTAACCGTGATGTTACCCCGGAACCTTTCTATCAACCAACTGCTAATCGCCGCGAGACATATAAACATAATTACAGACTGACTAGCTTTTAATTATTGCCTTAAACATCATTTTTATTAAGTTTTTCTAAAGAATTCTTCACTCTTAGCCTAAAGCGCGGCACGTGAGGTACAGTCGCGTGGTGAAGTGGTTTGAGGTTATTTATTTTATTACTAGCTTTGGCCCGCGGGTTCGCCCGTGTGTTGGTCCACAAAAAGTAGTAACCTAACCTAACCGAGGTCATGGTCTACTTGTGTACTAAACTTAATCCAAATCCGCTCAGCCGTTTTTGCGTGATTGAGTAACAAACATACAAAATATTTGTAGAATATTTTTTTACAGAGATAGAGTTTTGTTCGTTTATCTTAAAATAATATTAAAGAACATAGAATCTAGTCTACTTTTTACAGTGGTAAACTGAACGAGTTAAAAAAAAAAATTTTTAATGGTTATATACTATAACAAAACTACTTTCAGCGTGAACACATTAATAAAAATAATGAGTACTTACTAAAGTAATTCGTGCATTGAGTATCTGCTAATTAACCAGTTAAATAATAATAATAAAACATGTATGTTCACACTTCAATAAAATATGGATTTTGTGATGCAACTTGCTATTTGTTGGAAATATTAATATTTTAAAGTGTTAAAACGGCTTTACTATTAACAAATAAGTAGGTAATTTATGTTTTAATAGTAAAATTGTTACTTGAATAGATTCTCTTACAAATTAAGACAGCATTTTCGTAAAATACTGATAAAAAATACTGATAATGTTAGACATAGTGTAGTACTTTTATATATATATTTTTTTAAACGTTGCCCCACACTAGGAATTTCTCCTGTATCGTGGGTGCGTTTACAAACATTTAAACTCACATACACAAACAGCCAGACCCGGAAAAACTACTTGCAGGTCATACAAATATTTGTTCCGTGCGGGGATCGAACCCGCGACACGTAACGCAGCAGTCAATCGCTTAACCACTGCGCCAACCGTGCCGTCACACGAAGCGATGCGCGCTTCACTTGTGGTTACCAAGTGTACAAGCATGCTGTGAATGTCTGTGTAAGTGTAGGAGCTTCTAAACATGACATTGACTAATTGCACAAACCGTGCGAAGCCAAAACCAAAAAAAAAAAAAAAAAGTGTAGGAGCTCTCGGTTACTTGTACTATTATTCTGTGTCTCGGTACCGTCCGAGACTATGGCGAAGTCGGAAGTGTGTGTGTGTGTCTTCACGCACAATTCACAGCGTATTTGTACACTTGGTTACCAGATGAAAAGCGCGCGTCGCTTCGTGAGATAAAACTAGAGTTACAAACAGCCTTGAACATCCCACATGATCTGGGTAAAAGACATTTTTTTCCAATCAAAGCTAGCACAAAGCTTAGAGGAAAATATAGCAAATAAAAATCAACATTTTAACGACTCTAAATTAAATAATAATTTATGAACACAACACTTTGGTTGGTAACAGTTCTCGAAAATGTGTAGATCTAAATAAGATTACTTAGGAAAAAGAACCTGAGGCTAAATAAACGTTAGACACACCCCTTACTTTAAATTTGGAACAAGAATAAACAAAGATAAATAAAATTTTTTGGTTCTAGCTTCGGCTTTTGGTAGTTCTAAAACGTTTTGAGCATCCAAGCAGTTCGACTCTCGCCTCGGTCGACTCTTCAATAGACAAGCGTGCTGGCCTAGTTTTCGCCAAAGAATCAGCATTGCCATACAACATGGCGATGTTGCCAGCCTTTGGGCACTTTTCCCGTTGACAGCGATGCGGACGAATGTTTTGATTCTTTCGTCTGCATTTTTTATAATTATGTAAATATTTGTTAGTCACTTACAAATACAAACTTAAACAAGACTGATAACTTAAAAAATATAATCACAAAAACTATAAAAAAGAAAAAAAAACACAATATGCAACACCAACACGTCATGTGTATCGAAAAACTCGTTTAATAATTTTATTTAATAAGTTAATAGAGCGCGGTGAAAGTAATTAAAAGTTAATAATTTGATTCCCATAAGACTATTCTTTAATAAAAAGCGCGGTAACGTACCAACGGGAAGAGTGAAGTTTTTTAATTATTTTTGTTCAAAAATGAACGGCGCGATTTTATTTTCTTTTCGTAGGCGGGACAGACGAGTGTCGTGTGTGTGTGATCTATCTCTAATGGCAAAAATATGACAATGGAATCGGATGGTCTTTTCTAAGTTAGAAGAAAGTATCGTTAGTTTTAAAAATCTTAATATGTGCCTGCTGAATGCTGATAGACAGCTACATAATTATAACACACTCAGCTGATGCACCTGAGTGAAGAAAATCCGTTCAAATTAGACTTATTGCTACGATTGTTTTTTATTTCATTAATACTAGATATTATGTTTTGATTTGACTGTCCATTACAATAAGCATTTTTTTATTATTTAAATCTATTTGCGCAACACTAAGAATACTTCAGTTTGCATTATGTATAAGTACTTCAAAAATAAATAATTAAAATTCACAATAATTTTCCACATTCAAGTACACTTCAACACAAAATTAACGAAACGTTTGAACCGCTATCACCCGCTCGTCTGTCCATACCTACATATTTTTTTTTCTTTTTTCTTTCGTATCTGGCAAAGGGTTTTATTGTTTTTTAGCTGGTACATTTAACGTTCAGTTTTTCGGTAGGCGGGGTATGGGCGGAGTACAGTCAGTATGGTATGTGTGTGGCTCTGTTTTAATTTTTTAATATTATTTTGATTTATTTGTGAGTGACATTTAAAAAATAGTATATATTATGCAATTAGTGAATAAAGGACGGATTTAAAGCGAGGGCCATAGATGAATCACGAGCTAGTGAAGGATTCTAACAATTGAATCACGAGCGTAGCGAGTGATTCAAGTATTAGAATCCTGAGCGACGCGAGTGATTCATGGCCCTCGATATAAATCCGTTTTATTCAAGAGTTACACTATACTTTATACCATGACTACGAGAAAAAGAAAGATTTAAGCGAAAATAACATTTAATAAAGAAAAAGAAGCTTAAATTAATTAAAATACACATAAAAATTGGAACAATTACTAAAAATTAAGAGTAATTTTCTTGTTATTATTATTATGATGGTCAACTTGTGTAGCGATATAACAGTGAGTAAAAGTGCTTTTTATTCACTGTTTTCAGTGAATAAAATAAGCTTTTTAGAGGGGGAATGGTATAAATGTAATTAAAATTGAGAATGAAAGCAAATGAAGTATTTTTTCAGTAGGTTTTTCATTGATACAAATATCAGCGAATAAAAATGTCTAATTTATGCCTGAATGAGCGAATTATTTACTTAAATAATCCCGGTGAAGGCAGAGTAAACCAAACATTTCAACATCAATTGCATTAAAATAAGCTTGTTTTATATACTTAATTATGTTTATAAATAATGGGGGTTGATATAGATTCGGCTGCAACCACCTACACTCTCAGTCAAGCAACGCAGTGTGACATAACAAAACCACAAAAAAAATTCATCAACGTTTTTTCACATCACTACTTATCGACACAACATCAGCACATCACTACTGCTTGAGGGTGTGTCGCGGCCTGGGGCATCGCATTGTTTCGTCTGTATGTATGACGGACGCCGACATACATACATACATACATACAGTTTGTATGGAGCCATGGGAAGCCCATGTTGTGAGTTTTTTGATGAAAGTATTCTGACTGTTCATAAATCATTTAATTTATAAGTCGCTAGCTTTTACCCGCGACTTCTGCTGCATACCTACACCACAAACTTCCCTTGACCGCCTCTGGAAAGGGTTTTCGACAACTCTTAGTGCATCTCGGGTTGTACAGAACATTAAGCGCAGTGTCTCTGTGTTCGTGGTCGCAAACCTGGGGACCTAGGTCTGGCAAAATGTTATTGGGTTATTCCACCAGGTATTTCTCCTTAGCAGCGTCTAGCCTAGATGTATGCCCGGTTGATGGCAATGAGGGTTTTCATGAAAATTCACGCCACCACTTGGCGCCACTTTGACAAGAGATCTTCCATTTCAACAATGAAAATAAAATAATGATGACGTTCATCATTCAGTCACAACTAAAGAAAATATAGGCGGTTTGACACTTTTGACAGGCGCTCCGACCTGACGTCTCAGTGCTGTGAACGTCATTCGAGAAAACCCTAATTGACTCGTCTCCTTCTACTAATTTAAATGATTAAACTGATCTAGGGAAATGTGGGTGTACTGAAACACTTCTACCTACCCCTTTTGTAAACACGAGAGAAATATTAAGTTATTCGGCATCTGCCAACATCAAATAGGAGATCCACAATGCTTTAGAAGCATTTTGAGGCATCTTTGCCAGAAAATCTTCAGTATTTTCAACGCTTTGCAGTTGCTTATCGAATAATTATATACTAGAAACTGGTTGTTGTTTCCGAAAATTAAGAAATAGATCTTCAAAAATATATCCATTTTCATTTCATACGTATTTAACTCGTGCATACAAGTGGAAGTATTAATATCACGCTGTTGATTTACGAGGCTCGGCTGCGCAAACAGTTTTGCATATCTATCTGCGATCGCGACACTGGCCAGCAAGCCTTTGAATTTGTAACTGAATTCTGAATTTGAAAGATTTGTGTTTGTTATTTGAAAATGGAATGTACTTACTAGATTTGTGTTTGTTTATTTCTTATAAATTTTTTTAACAATCTAAGACAGTTCTAATAAAGCAATAACTTTTACTTGGGTTACTGAGTTAAAATATTCATTCATTTTGAAGGATGTTACATCAAAAATTTCATTACGCTAATAATCACAGGCGCATCTAAACAAGAAAAAAAAGCGGTCTCGCGTTCGATTTTTAAAAAGCGCACCAAAAGAGCCGCGGACAATTCCAAATTCAAAAATTTTCCACGGCGCGCGTTCGGATACTGAATAAAAAAGTTAAAGTGCGTTCGATATTAATATGCAGTGCTGAGAATCGTGTGCTACTCGTATCGTTAGTGTTGCGATAGTGACGGTTTTATTCGATTTTATTAGAAGTCGAATATTATTTTGTGATTCTAGCGAAATAGTGGTGTTTAAAATAGATGTTTAGGGGCTCATTTAGTTAAATATCGGAAAAAACTCAGCCATTTCGTTACGCTGTCATTTATGATCTAGATTGTAGAAAGAAAAAAAAATCACGTTGCACATTAATTTACGAAAATCTTCAAATAAACCTAGGACTATCCACATAGCACGCAATTTTCTTAATAAATCTATCGTTAAAATACAAATCGACTAACTGCCAACCGACTCGATTCACATTCGCACCACTGCTATACTAAAGCACGCTTACCAAAAAGCAGGGTGTTGGTCTTGAGGCGATTCGATGTAGCAGCGATACGAACCCAGTAATTACAACTTACTGACTATAGCTATTATCAAGTAGCGGAGTGCCTTTCATATATTTTACAAAATGGATGGCCATGTCTCACAGCCTGTCTTGTGCGTTGAATATTTATATTGTAGATTTATTGCGAAGAAATATGTTGTGATTTATAGAGGGCTTGTGTGCGGTGTTTGAATTCGGAAGGCCATTTTGAATTTTTTGGAGTTCGAATTTTGAAGTTGAGTTGAGCGGCTTTTTTGACAGGATAGTGAGTCTCTTTTACGTCAGGATAGATAAAGAAGCTCAGTCAGTAAGACAGCGTGTTCTAGAATAATTATGCTCTTTCAATGTCTATTTTGAAGATTTATTTTCTCACATTGTGTCTTGTGGATGCTCAAGCTTTTTTAGGAAAATCTTTAAATGGAAATGGGTTGTTGCAACTACAGACCGCCATAAGCTACTACTCTTCCAAAGATATTTCATTTATATCCCAAATTCACCTCTCAACCTCTGACAAGCGTAAAAATACAAAACTACGTTCAGAAACTTTTACCAAACGCACGAAATTAATTAAATCCACTGCGGCGCCATCAGTTTAAAGTCTTGATTGATTTTTATTACATCAATACTTTAAAGCGACCGGGGAATTAAATATGAATGAATTGAGGTCTCACCTGCTTTCTCAAGGTAAAAATTTCTGACGAATTAATTTGACTGAGAGTAAAATTACTTATGTAGTTTGATTGAGAAGTCCGTCTTCATCTTCTTCGTCGTTCCTTCAATGCTGAGGCGTGGCTTCAATGGCTTCAATGCTAAGGTGTTGGCGGCCACATGTGACACGTCTCCAAGTCTTGCGGTCTTCTGCAGTGTGGACTGCTCGGTAAATGCTGCCTCCAACAGCCGTCTTGATCGCGTCTGACCATCTTGATCGCGTCTGACCGTCGTGATCGCATCTGATCATATTGATCGCGTCTGACGATCTTGATCGCGTCTGACCATCTTGCCAGTGCTCTGCCTTGAACGCATTTTCGTTTTTGGTTTTCGCGTTTTCTTTTCCCTCCACCGGGCGCAGTATCATAAAGCTTTCTAGACCAGAAGTGCGTTTCTGAAGTCAAAAAGGGTTTTCCTATTGCAATAAAGCGTATAGTTATGTTTTTCAGTGTTAGAAAACGGCATAAAAAACTAATTGGTCATGTGGCTGTAATGTAAAATAGTGATGTAGTTGACGCAAAGCCGTCGGCATTTTATATCGATAAAAACTATGACTAAACCGAGATACTAGCTAACAGTCAAGCTAGTAGGTGGCCTTCTGCCATTAATGGTTTTATTCACAGTTGTAGGTTATACTTTATAAGTTACTCCATCTTTAATTTTATTCTATCTTCAATATTTCTAACCCGTGGTCTTCTAAGTAAGAATGGACAGGCATATCTTCTGGGTGCGCGAATTCTATCGTTGATTTCATCCACGTCTTTCTAGAGTTCCACCAAGCGACAGTAGTCAAGAACCTCTGTACTAATACATATAACTTAATCAAAATTAACCATCTGTTCATCTTTTCACAGAAAAATGCGGCCTCTCCGACGACCCGGGTCTGCGCGTGAACGGCAAAGGGAAGAAAATGAGGAAACCTCGTACGATATACTCCAGTCTTCAGCTCCAGCAGCTAAATAGGAGGTTTCAACGGACGCAGTACCTCGCCCTCCCTGAGAGGGCAGAACTCGCTGCTAGTTTGGGCCTAACACAGACTCAGGTAGGTGGTTTATGGATAGCAGTATTTTGAAAGCAGAACGAAAACAAAAGACGATTGTGTGTATTTTTCACTGTATTCGGTCCTTTGTTTTTAGTCGTTGAGTATTAGAACCAGTGATTAACAAGTCCATTTCATTACGTGTGATGACTAATAAGATATATCCCGAAGAATCTACAAAAAAAAAGATTTTTCCGCCTTTCGATCGGGAAATAGCGTCAGAGAGCTATACAACTTCTATCTTTGTTTGATGTCTCTAGTAAGAGATCCAGTAGTATTCTCAGAAATTATTCTAAGTGTTTTATTATTGTTACTTAGCACCTCATCGGATTGCGATACAGCTCGATAGAGCTTTAATTTTTTTTTCTACGATTATATGACGCTCCTGGCAAGAATGATTGCGAAGGCCCTCGTGGCTGAAGTGATAAAGTTGTCAAGTTTAGCCCTGATAATGATATGGGCGCCCTTTTTTGGTGATGCGATGATTTAGCATCGAAAATTTACTGAATCTAAACTTTTAACGATTGCACTTACAATATTGTCTGAAACAACTAGACACTTAAAGAAGATCTAGGTGAGTATACGTTTTTTTGACAATAATTGCCCCTACATGGCAGCTTTTTATCAAGCAAATGAAAGAACATGACGCTTTTTTTTCTCCCAGATGTCTTATTCCATTTATCTCCTAAAGATACTTCAATTTCCTATCACCGAATATCTAAACACAAATTTTAACAGTCGGTTGCAACAATTAACTATTACTTAAACAAAAACATTTTTATTTTTACAAAAAAATATTAAAACTAAAAAAAAATCCCACACATCGCCGGCATAGTAATTATGTCACACACCTAGTAATTATCTACCAGTGTGTACATTCACTATATTTTTTATCTATAAATCAGTGTTCATCTAAAAATAGACCTTACTACTGTTAGAATAAAATATAAAATCACTATGAAACATGTCTGTCAGTAACGTATAATTAAAAGACAAGGAGTTTTTTTTTTAGTATCTGTCACAGATAACGCACTGCTGCTTCTAAGTAGTAATTTCATTGTGAATAGTCTATGGTTTTTTTTTACGTAACAAAAGTGCTTGGTTTTATTTCTACTTTCGATCGTGAATATCAATTTTTTTGCGATGAATTAGTAAAAGGCATTGACAATACGGCGGCAAAAACCGACATATTTTTTTATTAGGTTATTGGTGTTACTACGCTTTTAAAAAGCGAATACTAGGTAAGTAGTTAAAGCAGGGCTTACATTATGAAACTAATGTCGTAAAACAGTAGCCTGACTATTCTGGGAGCCTTCGCTCTAAGCACGAAGTTTCGGCCGCAGCCACGCTAGTGTCCTACTCCGTATCACTTACGGACCTAAGATTAATCCGGTGCCCGAACTAAAAACAAATGACAACACGATATGACAGTGTTGTCCTTACTCTCGATATGATTTTGCTTGTCCGAAAAAGTTAATTGATAGGGAGTAGGGTTCACTTCTAAGTATCGAACTACTTTCGGACTGGCCAGACTGTTTTGGGCTATTATATGGCTAACATTCGATTTTTGAAACGCTGATAAATTCAACTAACACGCTGTCATATCTCCTGTTAACTGCTCAAATTTGTTGGCTGAAATAATTTGATATAATTTCTCTATACGACAGCGTCCACCGTCCGTTACACCATCCCAATAAAAGTCATTACGACCATCGAACCTTGCTCTTACCACAATCAAAGAGCGCATATCGTTATAAAAAAAAACATGCACCATAGACAAATGCATGCGTTCGGAAACCATATTCCGATTGGTTTCGTTCGGAAATTGATTCGTCATGTGTCACCGTACGGAATGAATAATCGTGGTCTGAACCGGGCACGATGTAGACTGCGCAATGTGTAGACACGGCTTTAGTTTTAGCGTGACCGTTAGTGTGTATGTGTTGTTAGTTTGATTATGGAATTTGGTTTGTATGATGTTGAAATATATTTTTGAAGTATTTCACAATGAAAGCTAAAAAAATATAAATACATATAGCTATAAATACCAAATAGACGTTGTACAACATTTAAAAAACTGCGTAATCAGCGGATAACGTTCCCACTGAGACACAGGCCTCTTCTTTGTGAGAGGGAGAGGGCCATTATCCACCAGGCGGGCCCAGTGTGCGTGTACGTCAGTCATGTCTTCGAATTTTTGGTTCTAGGAAAAAAAGCACGATTGGCAGAAACCCGTAAATATAATAATTCCAAGCAATCAAAGGGCATGTCTTTTCAATCTCATTCATTCCATCAAGAGTCTGACTGCAAAAACGAACGGCAATTTGACCGCGAAGCCTGTGGTAGCAATAGCTCCACTGCCCGGCCATTCGAAGACCTTAGTTCAAGGCCCTTTAACTTTTTAGATTGATAATGATGATATCTGAAAATCATTATCATTCAACTCAATCTATCGCTGTCCACTGCTGGACATAGGCCTCTCCCAGGCTGCGCCACAACACCCTGTCCTCCACCTTCCGCATCCAGTCTGTTCCAGCCACTTTCTTGAGGTCGTCGGTCCATCTAGCTGGGGGGCGTACCACACTACGCTTGCCGATACGCGGTCTCCACTCCAGGACTCGTCTGCTCCACCGGCCATCGGTCCTTCGACAAACATGGCCAGCCCACTGCCACTTCAGCTTGCTTACTCTGCAAGCTATGTCGGTAACTCCGATTCTTTTCCGGATAATTTCATTTCTGATCTGATCCTTCAATGAAACTTCGAGCCATGATCTTAATAATAACACTAATTGTAATGTGGCATCAGGTCACTTTACTGTATCACTGACATTTTATTATTTGCGTTAGGTTTATTTTGTGATATAAAGCATGGAGGTTATTGGTCGTCGCATTCACATGTCGTTTTGAATACCTACATAGGGTAGGTATTCAAAACGAGGCAATGACACGCAACGCGTGCACAGCTCAATGATTTAATAGAAATATCACTCGAAAATGATGATTTAGTAATCCCTTTATTTCTAGCTGTATCCGGTTAGAACCGGTTAGAAGCCAACCTCAACAATCTGTCAAGCATTTTCCCAACTATTGTTAGGGTCGGCTTCCAGTATAACCAGATGCAGCTGGATACCAGTATTACACATGGAGCGACTGCCTTTATTTCGTAAAAAAAAAAAAAACATAAAATGAAAATGATATTCTGACTGATTCCCATTGACCTGTGAGTACATCCTTCTCATATTTTTATTCACACGTCATCACGCCTTTGTTCCCCGAAGGAATAGGCGTAGGTAGTGGTTGCTATCAACCTGGCACAAGTCCAGGTTCCGGTTTGCTACTGAGGAATTCAGATGGAAGAACCTAATAACACTTGGCCCGACCTGGGAATCGGACCCAGGACCTCATGCTGAGCTGTAGTGCTGGCGACCACAAGACCAATGAGGCAGTCAGTATACATAAACATTTTTTTTTTACATTTTGCCCTTTCTACAAACCTTCAATATTATTTACCGTACACTCTAATCATTCTTAAGCTAACTTTAACGGTTTAAAAAGTATGAGCCAACTTAATTTTATTATAATTTAATATTTCTCAGTTATTGTCTGTGGGCCGCACTTTGATGAATCCCGCGTCGATATAGGGCTGTGCGCGAATCGACAATCGAGGATGTCGATGTAAACGTATTTCAAATGATGTTCGTAATTGGTTTAAAAAAAAAAGTAGAATACAACATTTTATTTTAATCATAATAATTTTAAAATGCATTGAGCTTTAAAATAAAAATACCTACGACTCAAAATTAGACATTAATTTGCACATATTTTAAAACACAAACTATAATTGTTTTATTGTTTCCACAACAAACCGGTACTCTTTTTTGAATATTTATTCAGTGATTAATATTAATTTGCATATTCGAAGACAATTTAATCTCGATACCTATTTTAATTTTAATATAATATTAAAATATGCGTACGCTATTTATTAAAATAATATCACTACACGTCAATATTGTCTAAAGGGGAGGCCTATGTCCAGCAGTGGAAGACTTTCAGCTGAAATTATGATGATGACACGTCAATATATACATTTCTGATCAGTCACTAAGTCTTCTATTGACATAAAATGAATCCACAAATTGTTATATACACTTTTTACTTCGATATACTTAGTCGATAAACCGATACATTTTCTCATCCCAACCCTACAGCATATTCGATTCGATGCCACATTAAAACAAAAAAGTAGGAATTGAACGCCGTACTATTCCGGTCTTTATAACAAAAACGAAACAATCTAATCACAGATTGCATTACTTAGAACATAATTAACTTTTTACTTATACGGCTCGAGCGATTTTCAACCCTATCACTTTTAAGATAGAGTTTTATGGAACCGTAAATGTAAGTTTGTGCCCAAAGTTTTTGTCAATGGTAATAAATCATTACATTTGTCTTTAGGTGCTGGCGATGCTCTATTGTTTCATAAGCTGAACATTTTTCTTATAAGCTGCCGTGTAGGGTTCCTTTTTGAAATAAACTTCAGTCATAATTAGTATTGTATTTAAAAGAAACCAAGAGAGAGACCAAATTATTAGGAAGTTAGGTATAAATAGGTTAGATTTAGGCATGTTTTATAGTTTTTTATCTCGACCTTTGTCCCGAGAAGCTAAATTGATTTAGTCATTTAAGATTTTTGTTTAGCTTAGTTTTATTGCTTTTTGTTTGTAATTCAAGATAAGTTTATGATGGGGCTGGCATGAACTGAGTTCAAAAGTCCCTTAAAATAAAGATATTAAAAAAAAAAGATTAGGTATAGGTGGGATAGCAACAAGATATAAATAATACATGAGAAATTGAAAAATACTTTGAGACGTCAAATAAAGGTATGTTTGGAAACAGAATGGTTATTAATATGTTAGTTGAATGTGTCGATTAATTTGAAAATTGTTAGTGATAAGATTTCAATATTACTTCAGAAGCTTTCAATAGGTATTACGTAGTACTCGGAATCGGCGTGCGTGTATGACGAGATATATGAACGTAAACGAGGAATAAGGAGTATGTAAGGATCGTAGCAGGTGACGTTCTGTAGGTTCTGCCTACCCCATGGGAAGAACGCGTGAGTTTATGTATGTATTATCAATATGTTTAAGCTGTTAAAAGTACCTATTGCTATAAAATTTGAGAGTGTTACCTTTTAATTGAAGTACATAGCTTTCTTCTATGCCAAAATGTTCCGTTTCGGGATTGAATCAGATAAAAGTATTTTAAACATCATAGACTGAAAAAAAAGAAAAAAAAAAGGGTTTTTAGTTCAATCCAAAAGCAGCAAATACATCTCAAATGTTGCATAACTTTTTAATAGAACTCAAAGCCCCTCCTTTAATAAGAAACGAAGTTTTTAATTGCGTTTATGCAATGGGATTAAGCTTATAAGGTCAGACTTTTTATCGATAACATTGTGTTTCCCTTGTAATGAAAGAAAAAATTTAAAAAAAAATCATGATTGATCGGAACTGAGCTGAAGATGCAATTTTTTATGTTTTTAAGTAACGTATGGAGCTTTAAAGGGTAACTTGGCAATAACAGCTTAGGTATAGGCTTTAAGTTGCATAGTTTATTAGGTTTTTTTAAATATGGTTTTGTTTGCATTTTTTTTAGGTTGTAGAAACAACTGCAAGTAAAAAAACAATCTACATAACATAAGATCACGCCTGTATTTTCCCGAGGGGCTAGGCAGAGGTGTACCTATATTACCTACCCCCACATTTCGCGAGTTTTGTTTAGGCCCATGCAATAGGGGGCGAGCCTATTGCCATCAACCAGGCACAAATCCAGACCACAAGCTGCTACTGAGAAATTCCAGGTGGAAAAACCCAATAACACTTTGCTCGACCTGGGAATCGAACCCAGGGCCTAAGAAATAAATTGTTCTTTTTTTTGCGTCGCCACGTCCTGTCCCGTCACGTCGCCATGCCAGCAATCGGTTTTACGTGCGACTATAACTGTTTCACATCAAAAATACATAGAGGTCTTCACCACAAACTATTACAAAACCATAGGTACGATGTGGGACAGCTTGATTAAAAATTACTCAATACAATGTTTTACCCAATAAACTCAGATGCGTACAATATTCTCTAATGAGCGTAGCATTGATTCTCATGTCTGAACAGAATTTTGTACGGTTCTTTCGTTTTGTAATTAAACGTACCTATACTAATCGACAGTTTCGGTTTCAACGTGGATGGCGCTGCACTAGTGTTTTGGTATGTGCTTAAAAAACTTTGTTGACAGATTTGAAAAAAGAATGCATTCGTGCTTCTATCAATGACATTTTTGTATTCTTATTTTGAAATTGTTGTTATGACTTTAACACCAGCACCCTAATTGCGTAACAGTTTCTATCACAATCTGAGGGTTAAACACGAAATTACTATTCCTTCATAGGTTTGAAAAATGAATGAACGTCGCTGATCTGTCAAAATGTAAGGAATTGCGAGTAGGTACCTAATTGTTATTTTACTACGCAATTATCCCGCTCTGTTTTTTTTTTGGATAATAGGTATTAGCGTTTATGAAGAGGAAAATCTGTGGGTGTAATCGTTAAAATTTATTACGCGAATCTGTAGGACTATTGTAAAGTATTTTCTTCGTTTGGACTTTGGATTCGTTATTTCGCTAGAGAGCAAACATCGTACTCAAGCGGAATCTTTTGCCTTTCCGCTAGAAAATCTTCTTTTAAACCATTTTTTTTAACCTTCTCCTCGCTGTGAGAACACTATTAGATTTCTCACATACCAGAAAAACCATAAGCAACACGGAAATTAAAGAAAATAAGGCGTTGCACACACAGCGCAATCGTACTGACAGGCCGGCTTGACGTAAAAAATCCCATTTGATCACAGCGCGTCAAACAAAATGATGATGGATGTGTAGAGTTAATTCGATACTGCGGTGTGGTGTGACGAATTCACAAACTGTGTTATGTTTCATTGCAGTATTCCTTTTTTGAACGTAATTATTTAAGTTTCTATTGATGTGTGTTGTTTTTGCTGTATAGGTATCATAGAGGTGGATTTTCCGAATTCGAATATGAAAAAAGTAAATATTTTGTTTTGCAAAGCATAAATAAAAAGTCTCGTCCTAAGACATGTGACATTAGGGTGACATGTGACATTACCAGTAGGTTTCGGTTTTGAAATTAGTAGTGGTTGTTAAGACGCGGTAAGAAGCAAATTTTAGGTTATTGACAATAGTGCATCGCGGCAACCAATAAGGTTCAAAACAGCGATGCGTTTGACCAAAATCAAAATAATATTACAGTTTTATTAAATAATAAATATAAAATAATAAAACATATTAAAAATAAATTATGCACTTCTCAGTAGAATAATTTTTAGGTATTCCTTTAGTAGATCGAATTCCCTTTATTATCATTAAGTACATACAATAATGTGACTAACAACTAGTACCTAACAGAGTATTTTCTTTTTGTGATGAAAAGGCAATCATTTGATTAGCAATTTTTTTTTGTCCATCATAATCATGTATTACATGATGAGTCACTTTTTCTTGAGTTAGATTATGCTTATTTTATAATAGAAGGTGTTAAATAATTGGTATGCGATTTCAACATAACGGATCTGACAATCAGAACAGCGCAGTTTGAGTTATTAACTTATTATGTTTAAACAAACAACTAAGGTGTCATAATTATTTTAATTTTAGCTATTAAAATAAAAGAAAACGTTTATCGTTTGTATGTATAGTTTTTAAGATATTTATTTTTATATCAAAACATTAGGAGGAATAACGAAATTCCTTTGCAATGACCGACCTCTTGGCAAAAAGAGCTATGCGGAGTTTATGGTGGGAAATCCCATGTCGCACCTATGAGTTCGCAGATTTTATTTTATAACGTCAATGTCGAATATTTCATTTTCTTTTTCCGCAACATCACCACATAGCCTTATTCCTTTCGGCCAGCACTTCCAAAGAATTCTATTTACAAAAATACATAACGTGTCTTAGAACTCGCCGAGTCACTATCTCAAACGATAAGAACGATGACTTACGCATTTCGTGTACCTCCTCTGATTGGCTGTCAAAGTCGACCCGACGACCAATAGCGGCTCGTCAAATGTCATGACTATGCGGTTTCAGAACAATTGTTCGAAAAAAGAACGTGCTTCCGTTAAAGTGGCAAGGCTTCTGTTTTTTTTTTTATTGAAGTTGTCTATGGAATCTTTTGTCTGTGGCCGAAAGATAGTGTTTCTTTTGTTGTCTGTGGTAATAAATATGTAGGTAGTGGAGAAGTATTTGATTGGTATTGTTTTAATGTGCAAACGGTATTGAATATTTTTTTTGTAAGACGGTTTTAAAAGTAATTCGTGCACACCTAGATTTTAGTTTAATTATAGAAATGAGCAATACCGTTTTTGCAGAGAACCATTCTAAAAAGAACAAGGTTCGAATAGAGCGACTGCCTATCTGACCTCCACAACCCAGTTACTGGGTAACACGATACTCCTTGGTAAGACTGGTTTTCAGACTTGGGCTTCTGACTATCCGTAACAAATGTCAAAGATCTACAAATGACAACTGGGACCAACGGCTTAGTGTACTTTCCTAGGTACGGAGGGGTGTCGATATTTGATAGATGGTCACCCATCCATGAACCGACCGCGAGAGCGTAGCTTAACCTTCGATCGAACCGTGCAGCTGTTATTATTTAGCCACGAGCCCCTCACAATCCTGAATGACCATAGCATCTGTTTTCAAAATGGCAGCTCCCATTTACCCATCGTATCTCTATTTAAAACAATTAAAACACCATTGTATCCATTGCGACCAATTGTCATCAATTGGTAAACGATTTTCCAATTAATTTAATTGTTGAGTTCTTTTTTTAAAGTTTTACTGGCCTATATTTTAGTTGACAAATTAGGATTGAGTTGATACTGAGTTGATACTGTTGAACTTGTTTTTTTTTTATTTGGATAGATGTGACATTTTCATTAGGCTTGAATAGATGATGGCTGATTTATGGCGAATTTCACCAATGGCACTGAACGCGATCAGTATATCTAAACCGCGTTCAAGAGCCAGGCATTGTCAATATTCCATAACAAAGATGACACTGACAGCTCTTAAACGCGGTTTAGATTGCGTTCAGTTTAATCGGTGGAATCAGCCCTTTAAGTTTTCTTCGCCTTTGATAGAATGAATATTTTCTGTTTTGACCAGGTATTACTTACCAACTCCATTTAGGTTTCAGTTATGATCTTAAAAACGTGTATAGTGAAATAAAAACAGGTTTTAACTTAACGAAATATTTTTTTTAATAAAATCCTCTACAAAAACGTATGCCGCTCTGTAACAGACCATTGCATGGCATACATTTCTAAGACTTTTGTACAAGAACAGCTCATAACCATGATGGGAATTTAATCGTAAAGTTGGTAGCTGGATTGACAGCAAAGTCCCTAACTAACCAGATCAAAAACATCTTTTCCCACTGCAATCTTAAATTCCTCTTACTGTCGACCATTATGTGCATAACCGTGAAACACCAAGAAATCTAACTACGTATACTATCAGTTATTTTTATCAGTGCCTTTGCATGTTCGTTATCAGTAAAACGTGTATCTTTACCCGCGGCTGACTACTTTCGTTCTTACTTGAAGTTTATTTCCTGTAAGTTGGTAGTACTGGCATGATTATGTGTAATCTAATTCGGGGAATTGATCGTGTGCAGCAGACCTTAGGGATAGGAAAATTTAAAATTGGATTTGTATTTTTTTAAATTGCGAACGATTTAGAAATAAAACAAAAATAGATACTTATCAACGGACTGTCCCGTTGGTCTAGAGGTCGCATGCGCTACTGCTAAGCATGAGGTTCTGGGTTCGATTCCCAGGTCGGGCAAAATGTTATTGGGTTTTTCCATCAGGAATTTCTCAGTAGCAGGCCGTAGACTGGATTTGTGCCCGTATGATGGCCACAGGCTCGCCCCCTATTACATGGGACTTAATGATCTGTCAATAATAATAATAATATATTTATTTATTCAGACAACTACAAAGATCCATTACAATTACATTTATATTGTTAGTATGAACTTAAAAACTATGTTAGTACCTAATAGCTAAAAGAGACTTAGTCCTCTGGGTGAGGCTCCACACCAGTGGGCTGTCCAACTTATAGGCTATTACCTCCAGGATGCTGTTACTGCTCCCACGCAATCTACTTAGCAGTGATGCTGTCTTTTTGCGCCAGGTGGCATCAAAGCCGTCTGTATGTGACACAGCAAACATTGTTGACGCACTGCAGAAGCGTGGCAGCCGTAACAGCGCCCTGTAGGCATTGTTAAACTGGATGCGCAGAGAATTGTAAGCCCTCTGGGTATATCTGAACCACAGGCTCGCTGAGTACAGAGATGTGCAGTATGCTTTGAATAAAGTTACTTTCACCGCGTCTGTACATCGAGACAACCTGCGGGCCAGCATGTTCGCCCGGACTGACAACATGTCCACATCATCTCCAAGATTTTCGGTCACCACATGCCCAAGATACTTATGTGTACTTATGTGTAAGAGACTTATGTGTTTTCAATCTTATTAGGGTTGAAAGGTCAACCGCCATTGTCCAAAACTGTACATCCGAGTATCGCCAATCGTAGAGGTCGTTTCAAAGCGCCTTACACGGAAATGCGAAATTCCGGAAGTCAAACAATAAATTAAATTTAAAGCAAAACTAAAAGATTTTATTATGATTACGTGTGACGTGGAAGTGTGGTTAGTATTGAAATAAAACAAAACCTTCTAACAGCCAGGAGCACTTCTTGTTCAAACATGTTGTAATGGCGACGACAGAAGTGATTGGATTTCGATAAAGATATCTGGAGAACTGAAGTGTTTTAGTACCAATGTAAGTTTTGTAAAGTTATTTAATTTACCTGAATCAGAATGAATTCGTAAATCCAATGATTCTCGCGATCAAGGCTTTTAAATGATCTATCTGGATCTGTTTGGTTTACGTAGATTAGTTTGAGGAGTGGACTCGAGTTAAATATCTTCTACTAAGGGATTCAGCCATTAAATAAAAATATAAAAAATTGCAAAATGTGTTGATCAAATCAACACATTTTTCCAAAATTGAACTATTAACATAGCATTTGTTAAAAATAGTAGCTATGGTTAAATTTCGCCAAAATGTGTTGATCAAATATAACATTTTGGCATTTTTTAATTTTTAATTTAATGGTTGAGTTAATTCAAAACACCGGCCCTAAGGTAAGCTACGATTAGTTGTTACAACAATATTTACGAGATTTGGCAGTTGCGGGGTAGTTTCGTAACCCAATTACGATCCTAATGCTGTTTAATAATATTGACATCCAACAATGTTTATTTCGTCATTTAATCTGTCGAGTAGACGATTTTTCCAAACATCAATTTCGAAAGTGTGTTACCCATCAGAGAATTCATTTAGCTCCCATAAACCTGGCATTTGTTGTTAAAAGCGATATAAAAATAAGACTAAATAATAAATAGCCCTCCCCAAGTTTTTAAACATTGGTGCCGATTCCCTTGTTCACAAACTAAACTAAATTTAAGTTGAGTGCATCTTTTTCTTTCTATTTCATTATGAAAAGGACAGCGATAAAATATTAGTTTAGTCAAATCAAATCAAAATCAAATCTGTCCTGTCAAATTAGTCAACACCTGACGTAATTTGATATAATTTTAGTAGTCAACTTTTTAATCACGTCTAAACTTGTATGGAGTAGGTAGTGTCAGGCGCTGATTAATTTGACAGGACTAAACTAAAACTTATCTTCTGTCCTTTTCATAATGAAATAGAAAGAAAATAATGCATTCAACTTAAATTTAGTTTAGTTTGTGAACAAGGGAATCGGCACCAGTGACTTTAATTTTAATATTTTTGCTGTCGTAAGCACATTAGTGACTACCAGTACAGACAAGGTCCAGTTAGTTGGGTAGTAAAACGTTAACGAGTTACCGGCAGGTGGCGCCAACTATATTAATATATCATACTACACTAGCTAGGGAGCCCGGTTTTACTCACGATTAATCACTATCCCGACTTCCTTACTAGTAAAATTATGTGAGAGTTTGTGCATCCGTCGGGTGCGGGAAACGCAGGAACGGTCGTTGTGCGATGTGACGCGAAGGCCTATGTCCAACTGTGGACGTCTGGCAGCGAGTGAATGAGCGATGAAAGGCACACAAATGGATGTATACAGGGTTACTTGTAATTCGACGTATATCCGTCAGGAGCTGATAGGGGGGCCAAAATGCAACAAATTGAACCCCCATATGTATGGCCGAAATACAATAGTTTTCGACATAATTATGTATTTGAATTTTAAGGGTTTTTTTTTTAAATATTTTACCCAAAATTTGACATTTAATTCCAAATAAAAACACACATTGAACACAACACAACACATTGAACGGGTAGGTACTATTAAAAAATTATATTGTAGCTGGTACTTCAAATAAGCTATGAACATAATTAAAAGTACATAAGTCAACAAAATAATAAAAACGATGAGCGATTTAAGAATAACATCATAACAATATCTTCAAAAAATTTTGTCTCGTAAAAAAAATTACTATGTTATTAATCGTACAAATAACTAAAACTACTTCGATTTTGTTCATCATTTTAACTATTTTGTTGAATTAAGTACCTACTTTTACATAAGTTCATAGCTTTCTATGCAAAATGTTGGGTAAATATCGAAAAACTCTTAAAATTCATATATCTCGAAAACTATTGAATTTTGGCCATACATATGGGGATGCAATCGGTTGCATTTTGGCCTCCCTATCAGCTCCTGATGGACATACGTCGAATTACAAGTAACCCTGTAGATGCATTAACTAAGTAAAAAAAAAAATTAACTGATACTTCTAGAATGCTAATGAAACTTTGGGTAACAGCTTCTGTATTATAATAATAATAATAATAGTTCTTTTATTTCTCCTCACAATGACTTATTCTAGGTTTCACAATTAGTTACATCATTATATAGCAGTTATGAGCTTGATGGAGTGGCAGACAATCCACAGTACCTTTGAAGATGGAAACATGTATCATGGAAGATAATGTTCCTTAGAGTGAGCACTAAGAAAGGATGTTTCAAAACTCCGCCACTGTAGTGATCAAATGGGGGTTAGAGATAGTATAGGTACAAACGAAGCCAAGTAAATACTTGGCTTGTAAACAAGACATTTTCTATTTAGTTCCTCAATGCAAATGCAAATGCATTGAGGAACTAAATAGAAAATGTCTTGTTCCTATAATTTTGCTAGTACCCATTCTCTTCTACTGCACCGGCCATCGGTCCTTCAACAGACATGGCCAGCCCATTGCCACTTCAGCTGGCTTACTCTGCAAGCTATGTCGAGTTCTGGAGTGGAGACTGCGTATCGGTTAGCGTAGTGTAGGACAACCGCCCCCCAGACCCGAAGAGCCCCGCAATGGCGGGCCGGCACCAGTCGGGGGTTGCAGAAGGATCGTACGTTCCCGCGACCCCCGGCGTAGGTGTGAGATGGAACACCGGGGTGGTTTTTAGTCAGTAAGAGTCTGACAGACCCCGCCGCCCGCCCCAGGGCGTCGGACATCCATGAGGATTATCCACCCTGGAAACAAAATAAAAAACAAGTGTAGGACGCCCAGCTAGATGGACCGGCGACCGTAAAATGGGGGCTGGGACAGACTGGATGCGGAAGGTGGAGGATACGATGTTGTGGCACAGTCTGGGAGAGTCCAGCAGTGGGCTGCAATAGGCTGTGTTGATTGATTGACCCATTCTCTTCGAAACAGAACCCAGCAATACTTGGCGGTAGAAAAAGGTACAGTGGGTGGTACTTTCCCAGGCGAGATCTTTCACAAGGAGTTCTAATTTTAGTAATATCATTTCTTTACCTCAGTATCCAGAAAAACCAGTACCTATTAATACATCGAAACCTGCTTTCATAATTTCTCGAAACATTTAAAATGGCTGTCTTTTCTACCGTGTACCGTTTATGTTCATAAATTAGCTAGTCGATGTTTTATTCATTTTATGGTTCTGATAGCACCTTACTACGCCATCGAGTATGATTTTCTTAGATTTTTGAATAACTTTGCATCAGCATTCTTATAGTAAAGCCGTGGGTCCCGGCTGTCTTTCGTAGATCTGTGACTGGAGTGTCAGAAGCCCGAAAGCTTGACAACCAGTCTTACCGAGGGGATCGTGTTACCCAGTAACTGCGTTGTGGAGGTCAGATAGGCAGTCGCTGCATGTAAAGAACTGGTATTTCGCAGCATCTTGTTAAGACTGGAGGCTGACCCCAATATAGTTGAGAAAAGGCCATGATAATGATGAGCTATGCTCTTCTCATAGAATTGATACAGTAGTGCTTTTTGTGAGGAAGCTCGTCCGGGGAAGTACTAACACCATTCCATTCCTATTTCTGCAGTTAAACAGCGTTGCAATATTCCGGTTTGATGGTTATGGGTGCTGGTGTAATAAGAGGTACATAAGACATTTTAGTTTTGTCTCTAGGATGGCAACTCATCTGTTATGCCTCTGGTATTGCTGATGTCTATAGGTGGCGGTGACCGTCTACCATCATGTGGGCCGTTGACTTGTTTGTCCACCCAGTAACTTAAATGTACCAGGCTTACAGATTTGATAGGAGGTAAACTGAAGTTTTATTGGATCTGCATAATGTATGTATAATCTACCTATAATATTCCCACTGCTGGGAAACTGGTCTCCTCTTTATGAGAGGGAGTGGGCCATTAATCCACCACACGGGCACAGTGCTGGTTGGTGGATGTCACATATCTTCGATTTTTTGGTTCTAAGACATGCCAGTTTCCTCGCAATGTTTTGCTTCACCGTTTTTGAGAGTATGGGGCGATGAAATTGAATACTTTAAGTAAAGTGCCTGCCTGGGTACGAACTCACGACCTACACGACTCGTAAGTCGAGGCCGATTCCACTGGGCCACCAAAACTCTCCTATATACTATTGGATCTGAAATCATGATGCAGGTATATCGAGAGTTAATAGGTTTTAATAGGAGTTTAAAGTCTCTTTTATTCAGGACCCAGATCAAATTAATACCAGGGTCGGAGAGACGTTAAGAGGTAACGTACAAACAGCTAGTTAATTTTATATGAACATTGCATCAGCGGTCGGCTGCTTGTGATCTAGTAATTACTATCGACAGACATTACGTCATATCCTACTCTGTCGATCGACTGTGTCTTATAAAGTTTAAAATGTTGTTTTATGAACTGTTAGCTAGTACATTTCAGTACTATGTTCTTGCGGGCACGAGCTTTGTGAGAATGGTTACGAAGAGTTGAAGCAAAAGATTTCAGACAATATAGTCAGCATGGTGGAAATCGGACAAGACAGAAACCACGGTGGAAATCGTTTGTCATGATATGGGCATGTGATGCGGAGGAATACGGAAGACGTCGTGAGGAAGGTTTTGAAAGTGGATGGCTATAAAAGTAGGGGAAGACCAAAGAAACGACGGATGGACTGTGTGTGAGATGATATGGCTAGAAAGGAGGTGACGACCAAAATGACAACTAATACGAAGCATGGAAAGAGAAGACATGTTGCGCCGACACAAAATAAATTAGGATAATGGCGGGAGAATAATGACAGTCAGCAAGGTTGACAGCGGGATTGACTGAACAGAATATTGTTTTGAATTCATGTTTAGTCATGGAAACACAGTTTAGCAACTTGATTACCCTATCCCTATATTCAAATCTCAACTTTCATTATTTGTGATTTATTTAAAATGGCGATGAAAACCGAAGTGCTGTCAAATTTTAATCTGCTCCACAATACATTTTCATGACTGTACGTACCTTTGTGTGCTATTACTGCTATTAGATATGTAGTCGTTATGAGAGCAGTGGTGGCCCAGTGATAACGGCCCTGATTTACGAGTTCTAGGTGGTAGGTTCGAACCCTGAAAGGCGCTTTACTTTATATACATTATTGCATCACCACTGCTCTCAAAACGATGAAGGAAACCATCGTGAGGTAACCGGCTTGTTCTAGAACCAAAATTCGAAGACGTGACATCTACCAACCCGCACTGGGCCCGCGTGGTAGGTTATGGCCCACTCCCTCTCACAAAGAGGCCTGATTCCCAGCAGTGGGAACATTATAGGCTGATTTTTTTTCGCGATTTCATATTTGATCCCATAGTAAAAGTTGTTCATAATGATGAGTACAATGACCCCTTAAGAGGTTGATGGTGTTTTACCAATAACCCTGTATAGTGACAGCTAACGTCAAATCTAGTCTAGCTAGTGGGTATATAGCCCAAAACTGTCGTGTTCTAGATATAGCGGTTATTATCTCCAGGATATTACTTGTCTATCGCTACTTGATCTATGGTGTGTTCTTATTGGAGCCAAGTGATTTCTTGTTGCTTTGGATTTTAGCAAAAATAATTATGGCAATTTTTAGCACAGCAATAAAAATCATGAAGGAACTTTAATCAGCAAAACTTGTACCGATTGCTTTTAATGTTAAGCAATAAAGGGATGGGCCAAACCAGTCTAAACTATAAAACTCATAAAACCACATTTCGCTAAAATATGAGGCATGCAAAATTGATTGCTAAAATAACAAATTAACAAAAACCAAATAACAAGAAAAAAGAACACATTTTTCAACAATCAAAGGATTCGAAACTTAAAAAAAAACACCGTTGATTGGTCGAACTTTCAAAATTCGAAAAAAAATATAACGGAAAAATACCGGCACTGATCAGGAGTGACCTCAAATATAGAAAAAAGAAAAAAATACATAAAAAAAAACAAGTTCTGGCAGTAATTAAAACGTTTTCACGCTAGCGGGTCAGAATAATTGATTTTATGACCAATCCTTCGTGTTCCACAGAAATTTTTACTACGAGTATCATAGCTGAGCTGTGGGTTAAAAAATATGACTGCGTCGTCTAGAGATTCGAAATCTGAAAATTACGACAATTTTAGGGTTTTTTTTAGTAAAAAATGCCATATTTTCCTTAACATCATGTGATGCAGACACATTGCTCCAGGGAATGATGGTCCATGGACTTGTACGTAATAGATTTGATTGCTCAGAATTAATTAACAAAATAATGCTGTATTGTACCTAGAACGGTAATGAGACGTGAGGCGCGCTCTTAACCACTCTTTGCTACAACTCCCTGTCGTACAAATGCAAGAGAGAGAGCGCCGCTCCAGAGACTGGTTAAACTTACAATAATAATTATTTTAACGATATCGACGTTTTTGCCCTATCTTAACATATATATTTTTTTAAATTGTTAAGCGCCTTGCTAAACATTTTTAATTATTATGCATTGATTATGTACCTATGTATTAGCTATTTGGTTTTAAGATAGCGGAATAATTGTATTCTTTTTGTATTGATTTGACTGCTGTATCTTAAACTGTATCTGTTAAACTGTATCTTTTATGATCTAGTGACATGTGGAAACGTAGTGGATTGTACATTTACTTATAGCATACGGTGTATTTTGATATACTTAATAAGTATACAATGTACGATTGTTTGTTTTCCCGAATAAAATAAAATAAAAGCAGCATGCTTTTTCACAGTTCCATTTAAGGCTCGTGCAGACTGACGCGACACGCGACGCGAATTGCATGCGACACAAAGGCACCGTCTGTCACGCGACGAACGGTGCCTTTGGGTCGTGTGCGGTTCGCGTCACGTGTCGCGCCTGTTTGAAGGAGCCTTCATACGTTATATTGTTTTAACCTTTTCGCTGGCCCATTGCTCTTCATAAGTATTAATCAGAGTTAGGTATTCCATTAGTCTTTTATGGGGTCGTGTTAATTTTCTTCCTCTTCGTGGGGTCGATGGCACGCAGCTGTATTAACTTTTGTTAGCCCAAAACTTGGCACTTCCACGTCCTCGAACAATTACAGATATCCCAAAGCTGGCATAGCACCTCCACAAGTCCCAAGAGAAGTTGCAAGCGTAGTGGAGAAGCACGATTGTAGTTCATATGAAGATCTCACCTCTAGTCCTCTCTGATTTTTGAGGCACTGGGTTACAACGTCCAGATAGACCTCTTTAAGTTACCTTTAAAACATGGCCCGTGGCCCATGCCTCCTTCCTGGCTAAATTATCTGTCTTCTTTTCTCAACACGAACTGAATCAAAGAATGCTTATGTCGTGGCAAAGTCAAAATCGCATAAAAATCACTATTGAACGTCAAAATTTACAAGAAATAAAATTGATTCTAGTCGCCCCTTGCAAAAGGAAGTTTCGTATGGAGAAGAATGAACAAGAAACTCCACAGTTACTCTTTTAAAAGATATTATCAAGTCACCTAGGCGACGGGGTTATCTACCCAGTGAGCTGGACGTATTAAAATCCTACATCCACTCATAGCTGAGCAGTGGTGGCCTATTGGACCATATTGACTTTTACGAGTTGTAGGTTCGAACCGACACAGGCACTTTATTTTGTGTAAATTATGTCATCACCACTGCTCTAAAAAATTTAGTCATAACCACTGCTCTAAAAAATTAAGTCATCACCACTGCTCTAAAAAATTAAGTCATCATCACTGCTCTAAAAATTATGTCATCACCACTGCTCTAAAAAATTAAGTCATCACCACTGCTCTAAAAATTATGTCATCACCACTGCTCTAAAAAATTATGTCGTCACCACTGCTCTAAAAATTATGTCATCACCATTGCTCTAAAAAATTTAGTCATCACCACTGCTCTAAAAAATTAAGTCATCACCACTGCTCTAAAAAATTAAGTCATCACCACTGCTCTAAAAAATTAAGTCATCACCACTGCTCTAAAAAATTAAGTCATCACCACTGCTCTAAAAATTATGTCATCACCACTGCTCTAAAAAATTATGTCATCACCACTGCTCTAAAAATTATGTCATCACCACTGCTCTAAAAAATTAAGTCATCACCACTGCTCTAAAAAAATATGTCGTCACCACTGCTCTAAAAACGGTGAAGTCATCGCTACTGCTCTCAAAACGGTGAAGGAAAACATCGTGGAATACCGGCCTAATGTCCTAGAACCAAACATTCGAAGACATGTGATATCTACCAGGCATCCACCAACATGCTCTGGGCCCACGTGGTAGATTACGGCCCAGTCCCTCTCACAGAGAGCAGGCCTGTGTCCCAGCAGTGGGAACATTATAGGCTGATAAATAATGCTACTCACAGCTAGCGATACTTGAATTAATGTGGGATTAGATGCTATTTTAATTCTGATGAATTACCGTTATAAGGCATTGAAAAGTTAGATTGGTCGCAAGAGAAGCGTATCATATAGACATCCTGTCTGACCCGTTCTCGTGAGTAATTTCCAACATTTATTTTGCATTAAGTACATACATTCTGGTATATTCACGCTGTTTCTGTTACGTGGTAAGTAGAGTTGTGTACAATGAATGACTGGTGCTTTAATAAAATCAAGAGAAATACCCTAGAAAATGATGACTGAAAAGTTTTGTCGTTCAAAAGTGCCACTTACTTGAAGTAAATGATAACACTTTGACTATCTATATCTTTAAAAGACAAATAAGATAATATTTGGCGGTGTGATACCCCCGTGCCTCGGAAAGCACGTTAAGCCGTTGGTACTGCGCCTGATCTCTCTCTGATCGTGTTGGATTGCCGTCCCATCAGACTATGAGAGTGAGGGAAGAGAGAGTGCACCTGTGTCAGCGCACACACTTGTGCACTATACTATCTCCTGTGTAGATGCTAGTCTCCTTTGAGATTGGCTGCCATGGCCAAATTCGGTCTAGAGTACAATACTATACAAATAAATAAATTGGAAGCGTCTGTTGGTAACGTACAAAATAACAGCATTTTTACTAAATAAACAATAAAGTATATAGTACGGTAGTATAAAAAAAAACTTTTTTGTCTCTCTCTTTGTTTCGGTTAATCTCCGAAACGACTGGACTGATTTTGACGGGACTTTCACTGGCAGATAGCCGATATTATAAGGAGTAATTAAGGCTTGTTTTAATTTGTAAAAAGAAAAAAAGAATTAGTGAAGATTCACGTTATTGTTTTCCGACATCCACGCGAACGTAGTCGCGCGCACGGCGAACGATAAATATTTTCAATCAAGGTTCCACCAACCATTCTAGGATTGGGGTTTCCGTATCTACGTAACCTAATAATATTATTTATTAGTCTAGTCTTACGTAAGTATCTATCTACTTTTCTGCTAACCAACTAATCAGCCGTAGGTACTGTATTTATTTTTAGATACCTAAATTAAATAAGTAACAAAAATCCTCAAAAAAATACTGGAATAGGAATGTACTTTTTTTTCAATAAAACAAAAACATTATTAGTGACAGCTAGTGAATAGGGGCTTGTGGCGAAGTAATAACAGCCGCAGGAGTCGATCGATCAGGTTGAGCAACGCATGCCGCGGTTGGTCCGTGGATGGGGGACCATCTTTACATACCAAGAGCCCTCCGTGCCTCGGAAAGCACGTTAAACCGTTGGTCCCGGCCGCGGCTGTCATTTGAGCGACCTTTGTCAGTCGTTACGGGTCGTCAGAAGCCCAAAAGTCTGACTGGCTGTCAGACTTTACCAAGGGGTATAGTATTACCCAGTAACAGGGTTGTGAAGGTCAGATAGGCACTCGCTCCTTGTAAAATACTGGTATTCAGCTGCATCCGGTTAGACTGGAAGCTGACCTTAACATAGTGGTGAAAAGGTTAGGCAGATTCATTGAGGAACAGTTAGTAAATTACTTAATTTTCAAAAGTATACACCGTTATAATTAATAACTAAAAGAACAAGCCAAGCCTATGTCAATCAGTAGTATTCTCTATAGAATAAAATTCAAACAAACAACAACTTACTTTGACACAATTTCCATTCCAAAAACAACTTCGTAAAATCAAGAAACTTTGCGTAGTTTTAATTACTGGTTAATTACGAGTTTGGATGTTTCGAGAACTTTTTAATTACTAACGACTGACAGTAAGAAACTATTACCTATAATAATATTTTCTGTGAATCGAAGAAACCTATTTTGTTTTCTTATGAAGTAACGGAAAGTTTTCTGTTGTATTTCCTTTCTGTATTAGATTTTCCCCCATTTCCCACCCTAGTTTCAAGTGTAAGGAAGCTATAGACTATTATTAATATTTAAATGTCTTTGACAAATCTCGGGACCGTAGCACAGATTATACAGGGTTATTGGTAAAACACCATCAACCTCTTAATGATGAGTACAAGGACACCTTTTTTTTTTTTTGAGGGTGGGAAATCATCAAATACCTTCTCCCGCTCTGGGCAGAGCAGGAGGGCGTGTCAGACTCTTACTGACTAAAACCCACCCGTGTTCCTTCAGTTACCTGTGCCAGGGGCACGGTATTCCTCTCGGACTTTCCCGCAACCCTAGCAAGCATCGGCACTAGCGGGCCCCGTCATTGGTGCTGACATCTCTTTGAGGCGCGCGTGGAACACAACGCGCCGTCAACCCGGGCCTGGTCCTTATCAAACGGCGAGCTGCCCATTGCTCGCCGTTCGCAAGCCCGCGACAAGTGCAAGGACCCCTTAACCGTTGAGGCACCAACCGAAGATTATCCCTGTATGCACTATGCAAGTGCACCCAAGGACAACCCCCGGCTGGTGCAGGACTATTGCAGAACATGGGAACAAAACATATTGGGCTATAGGTTTGGGTGGCTATAGTGTATTGGTTACCTAGAACTATGGAAGGACTATGGCCCCTGCCTGATCAATGTTTTATTATACACGGAAAAAATGGCAGGAGGTGACTTGCACACTCAATAATGGGCCCCCGGAAACTGTAGCTAGCACTTAGTGACGTATTAATATTATTATATTATTATTAGTAATCTATTTGCTTTTGTTTATAAATAAATGGTAGTCTGCATCTTGATACTTTTTAGCAAAATATATTTCGGATTCACGAAAATACGTAGTCTCCCAAATTTTACCCACATAACGTATCATTATTATACAGATTGATTCACAAAGTACACCATATTTTGTATGCTAAAGTTCTGTTTAAAGTATTTTGAACATTTCCATGGGAAACACGCTGTATAATGCGAAAATCCTCATGCTTAATGGTGTTAGCAGTTAATTACATTCTGTATGTTTGTTTCTGCTGCATGTATTGTATAGCTATTAAATTGCAAATCCGTAATTGTTTGTAAGACTAGTTAATATATTTTAGGATAAAATTTAAAAACAAAAATTAATAAAAAAAAAAATATCATTTGATTTGAATGATTCTATTTGACTGCATATTAATGAATATTCTGGACATAATTTAATTTATTTTGAACATAATATGCATAGACTATAATATCTTGACAGAAATTATTATTTGTTTGTTTTGTATTTTGTAAGTAATGAAATTTAGAATGACTTATGTACCTAATATGCAATTAAATGTTATTTTTATACCTTTATTGGCAAAACATGGACGCTCACAACATCTATTAATAATTCATTACTTTGCATGTCTGATTAGTCAGTTTAAGTAAACGCATGTTTGACAAAAAAAAAATTATTTTTATCTTTCAAAGAGCAAAAAACAAACTTCTATCGTTAATCTAAATGCTCACTAAGCAATACCTACATAAAGTTAATTATAAACTTTGACCTCTCAAAAAGCGTTTTACCGAATTAATTCATTAACATTAAGCATAATTCATTTCGTGATTATGTTATTATTAGGCGAAGAGGTTTATAAAAACAGTGTTCTATTCATAATTACAAATAGGAAGGTAGTTTGATAAAGATAAGGGACCAAGGACGTGTGAGGTGTCTCCCATTGTATGGTAATGTACGGACAGATGGTGTAGGGTGAACGTGAGGCCAGATGATAGTGAGACATTTTTTTCTTGACCAATGCGAATTTTTCGCAAGAAAAAATGTCTATCAGCGTGAGTGGATATTTTATATTTGTTGATGCACACGTTTGAACATCCTGTAAGCCTCGGGTCAGGATGTTCAAATCATTCTGTCTTCAAAAAAAAAAGCAACAAAAGTTTTGAAGAATCATATTCATATTATTCATATTCATATATTTATTTGCATTCCATAATGTCTTACAATGACTTATAGTTAAGGTAAAATTACGGACCCTGTCGGGCACAGCAAAAAGTATTAAAAAAATTTTAAACATAATTCTTAAAATAAAAATAAAATTAAAGAAAAGAAAAATAATAATTATCAATTAACTAATATTGAACAGGTTATTATCATTAATTAGTAGAGGTCAAAATAGTTCCTATATCGAGATCAGTTATTAATTATTAACTTAGACATAACAATAATAATTATTTGCTAAGGTCAATTAAACCTAATATCGTATTATAATATTTATCTATGTATCTATGAATGTATCTATTGACTAAATGTGTAGTGTGTCTGTTTGTGTTAAATTTTTTTTTTGTCATTGTAGGTATTCGTTTATTTCTTAATCAGTGTGAAGAGTGGTCTTTTACACCATTTTGGCACAAAAATGTTCATAAATGAGGTGTTTAGCAACTCCGTACAACTATAAAACGAACGTTGAAAAATGATTACCATCTCTATCTTCATTGTCTTATAGTCTAATATCTACATATATGTATATCCGGATTTAAACTAACAAAGCAATATTCAAAATTGAAGTTTAATCAAGAATGCTTTCGTTAAAATTATTTCTAGTTGGTTTTGAGCTCTGATAGACCTGTCGAGCTATTCTGTAACAATATCACCGTGATAACTTAGGTGACACTTCACCTGCTTGAAGTGAGTTGTCGATAGTGACAATCCCTAGCATCAGCTGGAATCATCAGGTGGAATGATAGCTCACTTCGCCTAAGTTATCACGGTGAGATTGTTACAGAATCGACAGGCTGCTCTTTAAACTAATGTAGGCTACCAATATGTATATAACCATTTTTAAGAACCTTGCTCTTACTCAACAATCCCAATTGGACTTTTAATAATTTCTCAACATCAATCAATGTCCCGTACTCCTCAGCCTCATGGCCAACGCGTTCGTTTCGCCGTTTGGTTTAGTAGGTAGCGGTAGGAAAGACAGATAAAAACTCGTTGCGCCTGCGTCGCCGGTGCCAAGGGAAAACACTTTATACTTGATGCTTTCACGCTTTTAAAACTGACGTGGGGTAAGCAATATAAGAGCCTCTCTATCTATGAAATGTGGTCAACGTTGTAGAATTTTCTTTGGCTGTTTTTTGTAAGTAGAGGCTCTGTTAAATACTTCTTTGTAGTCCATTAGATGACAGAGCGGCTTCTTATACTACAGTCTTTAAATTGAAGTTGAGTCACTACCAGCTAAATGAAAAATTGTAATAGAGGACATTAAATCAATCAGCTTACTGGGTCCGGCTCTAGTTGACTTGAATGTGCCCTGGCGGCTGAGAGTAGGTATGTCATGCTCACTCAAATGTGTCGCTGGTGGTGGCGTGTGTATTGGATCATTAATTTCCTTTCAAAATATGTGAGTTGAATGGTGCTGATCCATACGTCATGTTCGTGAACGGGCGCCGTCAGTAAGCACTGGTCATTTCTTAGCTGCCACGGTTTATTTAAATTCCTGAATTGTGTTTATCTTTTTATTGCGTACGCTTTTAACGTGCACGTCTTTCTACATCGTTCTCACATGTACATATAATTAATATATTATTTAATTATGATTAATATTTTGATTTAAAAGAGTATCCATGGAGTTTCTTGCCCGTTCTTCTACAACGCTTTGGAATGGGCAACTAGCTTCATCTTTCTGACTGACCGACCCCTTGACAATTCAAAAGTGCCTGTAATTGGTTTATTTGAAATAAATGCTTCGAGTTTCGAGTTCGAGTTCAATGACCCTTTCCGAAAGAAAATTATATTTTATCTGTTGTCAAGTGGTATGATTCGTTTCGAGTTCAAAAACATTTTCTGAAAGAAAATTATATTTTATCCAAGTGGTATGATTAGTTTTTGATGATGTTTTTAATCATCCCATCACAACAGCAACATTTAACGATTTGACAGTAGGTACTAAAGCAATAATTTTTACATTGACATATATATATTTATTACTTTTAAAAAGGCATAGTAACCTACATATACAGGGTGTGGCGTAAGTAGTGGTCCACCGTTCAGGATTCGAAGAACCAGATAATTAACTATAACAATTAAAAATTTTAACCATTTTTAGTAGTACTTACCTAAGTTTTTTTTACAAAAATCGCTCTTGAGCTTGATGGTGTGTTAAAAATTAGGGTTAAAATTCGAGAAGAACCAACTTTTTCTTCAAAAGAGCTGAATTTACATAAAAAATCATAATTTATCATGATCAAAATAAAAAAAACAGAAATCAAAATAAAAAAATAGTGGTTTTTGTTGAAACTACAAACAAATTAGTAATAAAAGGTAGAAAATTCGTAAATAAAAGACAAAAAGGAAATATTTTCGGAACCCTTGGGTAAAAATGGTTAAAATTTTTAATTGTTATAGACCACTTTTTTTGTTGTTGTTGGTGGACCACTACTTACGCCACACCCTGTATAGTAAGTGCTCTAGTGCACCTGCTCCGCGTTTTGTTTAAGATCGACATCAAATTAATTTTACATTTAAAACTAACATGTACAATCTCACCTTGCAATTGAGAATGTGGGCAATAAATAAATTTCCTTCAGTACAACCCACCAACAAGTTTCGCAAAAACTGTACTTTATTAACATTTTTATTGGAAAACTTGTTACGCTTACTGTACACGCAAAAAGCGACAGTGTTAAATATCTTTGGATCTCTGTGATCGATTCGGTCATTAAAAATGTGCTTTAATCATATGTAAATAGAGTCGGAATTAAGTTGTAGTGTCAGTTTAATGGAATTACCTGCATTTTATTATGCCCTTAACGGGATGGACAAGCACTTAACCTGTGGTTGCTTGTTTTTTGAACATGAGCAAAGAGCTCCTGTATTTTCAATCTAGTGTAGAAATGACTGCAGTGACTACTATTACAGATTTTTTTTTTTTTTTTTTTTATATACCAGCCTGTACCTACTGGGTCAAATTAAACTAGCTAGCGAAACTCCACTGTCGTGATGGGTATCGATATCTAAACATGATGAAACGAAAGAGAAATTATTTTGATGATTTCTTTTGTGGGCTCGACAATCTGTTACTTGAAATTTTAGGTCGGAAAAAAAAAGAAAAGTTATTGTTTCATACATTTTGACCGCGTAAGTATTGCACTTTTCTCAATACTCAATATTTGATTGCATTCCACATTTAAACGTCTAAACCTTAATTGTTAGGGGTATTTTTTTTTTTAAACAGCGAAACCGAAATTCAGTCAGAAACTCAATTTTAATTTCAACCTCACTTTCAGCTTTAGCATCCTCGAACACCATGTAAACAACAACAATTATTGTCATGGTAAACAATAGTTTAATAATAACAAACAATGACCAAGCGCATTTTCTTTAGTAGCTAGTTTAGGAAAAAAAAAAAAACTAAATGGTGTTTCTGACAGAATTTCTGTTTTGTTATTTTATTAAAACACGCCCTTATATAGTAGATAATGTTTAGACACTAAATACGAGCTTTGAAATAATATAAAAGGATCAACAGAATAAGCATAATAAATATAAATAAAATCTCGATTAGGTATGTTTGTAAATGTAATGCTTGGTCAATCCTTAGCATCAGTGGGATGCCACTGACAGTTTCACGGTGAGATTTTTACAGAATCGACCTTATTTAATATAGTACTACTATCCACATTGCATCCATTTATCAAACAAACATGTTTTTGTCATGTTCCGTGTACTATCGCAGGTCCAAAGAATGCATTAAAATGAAAAAAAAAATGCATAAATTATAGCATTTAATTTTAATTGTGATGATTCTATCTCTTTAGTAATATGTCGTTTACATGTTTCTAGTTAAGTGTTTAGTAGATTACAAGACTTTAGTTGTTGGTGTTTAGATAAAGTGAACATATTTTTTAACTAACTTCCGCCTGCATTGGGTTCAAAGTATCCCCATACAAATTCCATCAAAATTGGTCCAGCCGTTTCGGAGATTAGTCGGAACAAACAGATAGACAGACAAAATATTTTAAAATTGTTTATTATTATGAGTAGGTACCGTATATACTTTCAAATTTATTTAGTAAAATGCTGTTATTTTGACATTACAATTAGACACTTCAATTTTATTTATTTGTTTATATAGTTATAGAATACTTTCACGCTTGTATTCCCGGAAGGATAAGGCAGAGGTGAATCTATATACACCCACATAATGTAATAAGAGGCTAGCTAGCTAGTTAGCCTCTTATTAGCTTTATTAGCATCGCCTCTAGATAGAGGCGAGGTTTGTTACCACTGACGTGCAGACCAATCTATACCTATTAAATTTAGATTCACTATAATTATTCAGTTCTTCGACGTAAATTTAGTTTGAAAAAATGTTGTGTTTTTTCTTGTACCAATGATTGCTCACTTTTTACCCGACTACGGCAAAGCCAAAAGGAAGGGTTATGATTATCTAGAAACCTAACTCAAATGTTACGTCACTAAAAGTAAAAAGTCTCCGTACCAATCTGCCTAGCCTTTTCCAAAATATGTTAGGGTCAGCTTCCAGTCTAACTGCAACTGAATACCAGCATTTTACATGGAGCGACTGCCTATCTGACCTCCACAATCCAGTTACTGGGTAACACGATATCTTTTGGTAAGACTGGTGGTCAGACTTTTGGTAAGACTGGTGGTCAGACTTTTGGGCTTCTGACTACCCGTAACGACTGTCAAAGATCTACGAATGACAGCCGGGACCAACGTCTTAACGTTCTTTCTGAAGCACGAAATGGTCTTGATAGTTAATATATGGTCACCCATCCACTCACCGACCGCGGCAAGAGTAGCCGTGCTGCTGTTGTTATCTATCTACGAGCCCCTCTTCTTCATAAGAAAATCTGTCAAAACGAAAAAAAAATAAACTTGTCTGTAAATTTCATTTACCGTTAAAATGTCTGCCCTAATTACATTTTGTTGTTAAAATTAAAAGGAAAGATATAAAAATTACCATATATAGGTACGATTACATCACTCGCTTGTCTTGAGAGTTCTGCTCCACTGAAAGATGAATGAGTAATGAGCGAGCTGAGCTGAGCTGTGTCCTTCTGAGCGTTCATGATCGCTTTGAGCAATCGGTTTAAAGTACTTGGTCATAGGCCTGTTACTTATAGTCTATTCAAGGTTGATTTAGAAATCTTTGTTTATAGTTTGAGCTTGAAGAAAATCTATTCGTTTTATATGTATAGTAAACTAGCTGACCCCGCGAACTTCGTACCGCCTAACATTTTTTTTTCTGTCCGTATGAACCATCCTTGTACTTCAAGGAATATTCTAAAAAAATAATTATCAAAATCGGTCCATCCGTTCTTGAGTTATAAAATTACAACGAAAAGTGGCATTGATTTTTATAGATAAAGGATAGTGGATAGGATGTTAAATAGGATCAGTACCACTTTGATAAAAGTACGCATTAATTATATTAAAACAATTTATTATTTCAGTTTAAATGTTTCTAAACGCATCTAGCACACTATACGATTTAAAATAAAATTTTCACTAAAAACATTTTAATCATCCAGTCCAACCGGATACAGCTCAATTCTCTATTTCTGACCTCCACAACGCAGTTATTGGGTACCATACCCAGTGGTTGTCAGACTTCCCTAAAAATACTTAATACTTGAAAATGAGAATTTAAAAATGTCTTATTTTTCAATGAGACCGTATCCTCAAAATATGTCTTCTTATCCAACATCTAACAAAATTACAGAGACTCATGTCTTAGAACTTATCACGAACTAATAAAGTGCTAAACTGCGTAAACTGAGTGTATTTACATTTTTGTAATTGTTCTTTTAAATTAATGTATACACGGTATTTAGTATTTAAAGATAGTTTTTATTGACGTAAATTAATTAGTTATGAATAAGTTAATAACGTAATTAAATTAAGTAATAAAAAGGCTTGTAATATTGAATTACAATTCTTTAGTAAAAGCCGACTTCACATAAAAATTTTATAACATAAGGTTCAAGCTTATAATCCCTGAAGTAAAACCTAAGTAAGATTTCTAAGTAAAGGGGCTGACAACAGCTAAATCGCGGTCACAGTCGGACTGCATAGAAAAGAAAGAGAAGCGCGTTGACACAAAGCTGGTAATTTATTGCAAAATATGAAGCAATTCTCTATTAACAAGAAATCTATTGATTGGACTAAAAATTTAAAACACTATCTAACCACTAAGGTGCATTTCCACAGTTTCTGAGCAAAGCAAACTAGCTCCATGATTTTGCCCAGCTCCATAGTCGCACTTTTTCTTTTCTTGTAACACCCTGAAACATTATTTTCTTATCTCGTATCGGCACGAGAATAACTCATGTCTAGAAAAAATAAGCCTGTCAGCAAGTTTGGTGACAGGGCTTACTGCCCAGGGTTCACTTTCTCGCGGAGTATACATAAATAATGAAATAATAGAGAGCACATTCTCTTTCAAACATTTAAAATATCTTCCAACATATCTTCGAAACATCACGCCTTGTGCCCCGAACCGTCAGTAAGTCATATCATCGGGACAGGCGGATGTTGGATGGCACAAAAACCGTTCCGCACTGACGGGTGCCAGTCAAAACATTGTGCCAAATGTACCAGGGTCGAAGATTTTATAAGAGGTATTATGGAGACTTCTTTGTTAAGGAATCATGACTGTATCAGGGTTAAAGGTATGGCAGGAGGTTATATGGAATATGAGGAATACTGCCTCAATGTACCAGGGTCGAAGATTTTATAGGAGGTCATAATGGAATCTATTTTTTTTATGTATGAGGTGTTATGAAGTCTTCTTGATTCGGGAATTATGATCATTCTGCGGGGTAATTGCGTAAAGTCCTACAGACAGGCGCGACGCGGCTCTTGTAGAACAATTTCTATGAAGATTTCATTGAATATTTTCTACTAGTCCACAACATTCATTATGTTATTTTCGTTGTTGAGTAGATATTTTTTTCGAACATATGAAGCAATGGATTAACAATATCCTCCAAAATAATTCAGTACTGATATTATTTCCCGAATTAAGAAATCGTAGTCCGTAGGCGCTGTGGTCGTTGTGGAGCAGCTGTTATGAATCACGATCAGAAGTACCAGGGCTGAATGTGTAATAGAAGGTGATGTCGTATCTAGAATCGTGAGCTCATTCGCTTATAGTAGTCCATTGTATTTCATTCCCACCTGTTAAACTATCGGTATGGGAAGAATTCTCAACGGAAGCATTGATTAAACTTGGTTCTAGATTTTTAATATGGCTTTATTATGACTAACGGCATTATTTATTCTATGATTTCTAAGTAGTAAGCAACCTTCCTAAGATCGCGGGGAAGAACTGAATGAGACGAGCACATACCAGGAGAGCATATCACAAAGGGGAGGCCTCTACTCTGCAGTGGTTGGAACAAAGCTGCCAATGATGATGATAATGAACTTTCCCAAAGGGAGATCGACAACCAGGCTATAAACAAAGTGATAATACATTTCAAGCAGTTCAAAGATTGGGATTGCAGCGGTATCTACATCGCCCCATGTGAACTGCGCATCATACTGACGTCACGCAAATCCTGCATCGCGCAAGCAGAGTTTACCGCGCGACTAGCATTTATACAACTTCCCGACATCACTCATTGGCAGTTGCCCACCAGATAAGACGCCCCTCTAGTCGGAGGATCCTCCCTTTTCTATGAAGGTATGACCGAACTTTATACCCTGTTCGTCGTACCTCTATAGGATTAAGGGCTTAATTATTAATTATTATATCTTTGGTAAGGCCTCTTTAGAAAAGCTAGCGAAAATCATTTGATCCGAGTAAAGCCGACACATCACCCAAAGCCAACATGGCGAATTAGTGACCAATATTGGAGCAGATTTTGCACAGATGGCAAATATAAAATATGATACAAACTGCGTATAATTATCATAGTAAACTGGGTGTAGGTAACTACGTGTAATATTTTATTGGTTTATCACGAGGCTGAGTCAGCCTGCATCTCAATGATGCTGGCTCTAGATGCATTCGTTATACCAGGAAAATATTGTAGGGTTTGCAGAAAAACGTGACGGGCTGTAACTGTCCCACGCAAGGCCTTATATTCTCCTCAAGCCACGGACGATGCGACTTGCGTCAAGCGAATCGCGCACGCGTCATCTGCTTACGTCCGACGCTCCGCAAGTCGTGTCGCGGTGACTCCAGGCAATTTTTTTCATTTGTTTTCTCTGCAGGCGCTGTCGCAAGACGCGTGTCTATTGAGCAAGTAGCTCGAGGCCAAGGGGTAAGACGAGCATTGATCACAACGCATGCTTGTTAGGGCTTTCAGAGCTTTGAACATTAGGTTTCCTCACGATATTCCTATCTAAGATGGGGATAAAGTTCATATCTCCGTTTGAAAAATGTCACATGAACCCATAGTCTTATTTTCGGAGCACCAACATTTTGAACATCATCTATCTTCAAATAATGGCCGCCCCCTGTACTAGGATTTCTCCTACATCGTAGGTATGCTGTACAAATACTTATTAAGTATGTCATTAGTTGGAATGACCAAGAGTTTTTCCAATCTGCAAAATAAAAAACTTTTGACCCAGATTTTCACCTTTAATATCACAAAAAAAAAACAACAAAAAATACTACTCAACGCTTTTTGCTGTCCCTACAAATCGCCTCAGTGACTTATCATGGCTGTTAGTGTGTGTGTGTGTTTATACTAAACTGTCAAAGTGTGGTGTTTCCTGTAATTATACATGTCTTATAATATACTAGTTTACTTAGGTACTGCATAATTATTGTAAATATATACATAATATTTTGTATATCAAATTAGAACAACTATGGAACCTTAAAAAGCCGAACAAACTGCATTCAAATCCATGGAGGTCTTAATTTAATAAGGCATCCACAGCCTGGTTAAGCAGCCACCAACCTCCTACGTTGACCATTTTTTTCATCAAATAACTTCTCCCGCTCTGGGCGGAGCGGGAGCGCGTGTCAGACTCTTACTGACTAAAACTCACCCGTGTTCCTTCAGTTGCCTGTGCCAGGGCCGCGGTAACCCTTTCAAACTTTCCTGCAACCCTGGCAGGCATCGGCCCTAGCGGACCCCGTCATTGTTGCTCACGTCTCTTTGAGGCGCGCGTGGAACACAACGCGCCGCGCCGTCGACCCGGGCCTGGTCCTTATCGGACGGCGAGCTGCCCATTGCTCGCCGTCCGTAAGTCCACGCTTACGGTGGCCGGGAATTAGCTTGGGATTCCCGAGGCAATACCCTACGATTTCATCAAGAAAAATTGAGAATTGGTAAATGAAAATTTTTAAGCATAAATTAAAAAGAAAATTGTGAAGCCTGTAAGAAAAAAGGGGCACAACAAAGTCTGACCAAGGGTATTGCTAATTTAATATTTAAAGAACATTGTGTAGTTGCCTACTCTACATACTAAGTACCTAGGTATACATAGTCTATATATGCACGTACATACTATGGTAGGTCACTTCCTCTGATTACGTCATTTCCTCTGGATTATTTTACAGCATACACCTGCCTATGTATTGCTTATAGCTACCTATTTATTTACTGTTAGTTTTGCTGAGATCTTTATTGGAAACTATTGATCAATCTGCCAGCCATTTTCCGTTCTTTTTGGCAAAATTACTGCAAAGCAGAAATTGATGAAATTTTGCGAAGAGGCAGCTTGGAAGTTAGAGAAGGACGTGGGGTACTTCTCATCTCGGAAAATTTTAAGCTTTTGCGTCGAAGTTGCGGGAAAATGGTCTTTAATGTTTTGTGGTAGGTACTTTCTTATCATCTAACCTACATTTGGGAGCATGCTCTTATTAAGGGGCTGACAACAGCTAATGTGCGGTCACTGTCGGACTGCATAGAAAAGAAAGAGAAGCGCGATGACACAAAGCTGGTAATTTATTGCAACAATTGAAGCATTTCTCTATTTACAAAACATCTATTGATGGGACTAAAAAATGAAAAAACACTATCACGTTAATATGTTGCTTGAAAAACAATCTGAAAAAAACCAGAATGATTGGATGTATATTAGTATGGTTTTTAATCGTGAAAATACATTTTTTGGGGTATCTTCGTGACTTTTTTCTATCGTACCAAATTCGTGGTATTATGTTTCAATCACACTATCTAACTAGCATATATCCTGAAGTCCCTGAAGAATATCATATATTTTTCTGGTTTTGTTTACTGCTGTGGATCATATACTTTTGACATTATAAAACTTGCGTTTAGGTCATGTAGTCCCCTTACGAATATAATTGAAAATGAGCCACAGTTTCTTTAATTTAAAGCAATGTAATGCTAAATGGAAACTATTACATTGATAATGATTAGGATTACAGTACCTCTGAGTTTGTTTCGGCCTTTCTTCTCAGAGTAGTCAGATAGGAAACGCCGACCTCATCTAGTTTAAAAAAAATAATATGATTGACTTGTAAAAGTGTTTGTTCAAACCTACTTACAGAAATAAAATCATTTATCATTTAGTAGGTAAGGTATCGTAAGCCTGTCTCTCTGCTCTTCTGCCTACCCTCAAACTTCACCAGTTTGATAGCCATAATGTAACTTAAATCATCTGATTACGAATTCACGATTAGAAAACCTACCATCAATACACGTTCCAGCATTCTTTAAAAACGCCTTTTGCGTAACTTTGCGAAAGAGACGACAATACACTATAACACGCGGCCGAGCGAGACAGAACATGCCGGCGCTACTTCAAGGCAATCAACGTTTACTTATAATCCGCTTTCCAACCTCGACACAGAGACGATTTTGGTGTTCGAATCATAAAAGAGTGGGGACACCGTGTCTTGACACAGTAACTCTGTGTCGAGAGTTGGAGACCCGGTCGTTCGCTGTTTTCTTGATTTCCAAGTATTTGTTAGCAACTTCTTTTCTTTTATGAAGTCCTGGTACACGGTATGTAGAAATATCCTTTTCTTGAGAAAATTCATTGTCCTTTTTTGACCGACCGTGGCGAAACGAGGGTAATGTTTTGTACGCATATTTTTGTCCACTAGAATTTTAGTACATACTAAAATGCTCTACATTTAGAATTAAATCTTTTGATTTTGCATAATCAAGACCAATGTCACCCAGTCGTCAACATCGAAAAACCAATATGGTTGTCGCCGAATTCAATTTTCTTGTAAGACTACTATTTAAATTAATTTATGTACATTAATAAAGGAGGTAAAAGATTAGTCATAGTATAGTGCAAAAGATTTAGATAAAATGTTTATAAAGACCAAAAATTTTGATAAATCGTTGATTATAATAGATTTATTTACAACACCATATTTCGGCAAAAATTAAATAATTAATAACTCAAAAACACTTTTCCGGACTGTTTAGTATCGAACTCAGGACCACATGCATAATTATCTCTAGTATCATCTATTTCATCATTTTCTTTCTGCCATTTATGAATGCCTAGTACCTCAGATTTTATACTCATCAAGCGTTTTTCCCAACTATATTAGGGTCAGCTTCCAGTCTAACCAGATGCAGCTGAATAGCAGTATTTAACACGATACCCCTTGCTACCTAAAGATTTATTACTCATCATACCCCAATTTATATCTAACTGACTGACCGGTTGGTGCAGTTGGTAGCGACCCTGCCTTCTAAGCCACAGGTCCCGGGTTCGATCGAAAAACAACCGACTTCCAAAAAAAAATCACTACAAAATGAAAAATAACTTTAATTTCGGAAGTCGGTGTCATTGCATCGGTACTTACTTTAGTTTTTTCCACCGACTTCCGAAATTAAAGTTATTTTTCACTTTGCAGTGTTTTTTTTTGGAAGTCTGTTGTTTTTTTTTGTAAAAAAATTTTATTTTTCACTTTTTAATTATGGTACCAACCCCACACCAATTCGAAAACGATCGTCTTACACGCCCACGTCCGCTTGACGCCGGTTTTTTTTATAAGTATAAAAATAGTTTATTGTTGATTCATTAAAAACCGCTCGACCGATTTCGATAAAATTTATACGGGACCACCTCTGAAGTATGACCTACCAAACAAAAAAATAATCATGAAAATCAATTCTTAATTGGCGGAATGATGGCGTAACAAACATACAAAAAAAAACACACACAGACGAATTGAGAAACTCCTCCTTTTTTGAAGAGGGTTAAAATATTTGAAACTTTATCAACAGAGTAAGTATATAGGATGAGGCGTAATGTCTGTCGCATCACATGGCCCATACCATGACAACCGATTTTCATATAAGTCTCCGGTTTTATCCCATGTCCCTAAAACCAGGAGTATAGAACCCAGTCGCCCTTGCATGTGTCCATTTATTAATTTACGATATTAGTTAGTGAAATCTAACTGGATTTTCCACATTAATTAATTGCTGTTTATAATTTATCTAAACATTAATGTATTCAAGAATTTAAAGCTGGTTATATGACCCAAATTACAAGGAATAGAGTTACGAAAACCTCTAGGTGGCTAGGTGGTTAGCATTGTGCATGTGTAATAAGAAATTTGTGAAAAAGCCCGTCTTCTGCTAATTATTATTATAATAATACAGCCTATTATTGTTCTCCTGCAGGGCAAAGATCTCTTCTCATACAGACAAGAAATAAAGAAAGAAAATACGTTTATTTGCGGTAAACATGACGCAAAAAATAACACAAACACAAAAAATATTAAAAGGTTGGGGGAAACATGCGTCACATCCACGCAAAACGGCTATCGCTCAGCATTATGCCGCGACCCTATGCAAGACAGAGCCCCAGCGCTGGTTTTCACCGACAGCCGGCGCTGACGTAGTGACGTCGTCCGGTGAGGCAAACAATAGTTAGGACGCTGTACCAGTACAGCGTTCTTACGGACGTTGCACTTAAATATAATAATATAACTAAATTTAAATGTTAAACAGAAATGTAAAGAAGGAAGGCGCGAGCATTGATCACCACGCTTGCTCAAGACGATTTGGCGATTTCAGACTTTCATTAACTATAAGTTCAGGTTTCCTCACGATGTTTTTCCTTCACCGTTGTCAGCAATGTCCAAGATTCACAGAAGAGAGACTTTTGACGAGACGAGAAACCATCTGGAATTTCTTAGTAAAGGATTTGTGCCCGGCTAATGGCAATCGACTCGCTCCCTATTACGTGGGACTGATACAGAAATGGCGAAATGTGGGTATACTATAGGTACACCTCTGCCTAACCGCTCGGAGAACAGGCGTGATGTTATGGTATGTGTATTTTCCAACACCATAAATCAATGGTTTCTCAGATTAAATTTTAATATGTGTTTTTAATTAACTAATTAATTGCATTCCAAATGCTTTATTTAAACGAAATAGTTAATAATAAAACAAGCATTTCTTCCCGTCGCGATAAGATTAAATTATTTTTCTCTGCAATGAAGAGATTTTAATAAATATTGTGACCACACCCAGTCGTTGTAACCTACGGCAGTGTCTCACACCGAATTGTAACATTAAACTAAAATCGTGAAGCATTCTGTGGTGTATTTGAATGCGCGACCTTACAAGCTCATGTACTTGTTTATAGAAAAGTCTTCAATGGAAAAAAATCGTTAATAATGTAATCAGTCTGAATATACTTATCTCATTTTCAATATTTTTAATATCTGGGCAAAGGGTGTTTCCGTTTTCATCCCACGTTTTCATCCCAGGAGTTAAAAATAATAATAATTATTCCGCTTTCAACGGTAGAAAACGGAATAAAATATTCGTGGGATGAAAACTTGGGATGAAAACGGAAACACCCTGGGCAAATTCTTAATAATAAGGATTGTTTTCCATCATCATATTATAAGCGTATAGCTGCCAATTGCTGGTCAAAGGCTTGTCCAAATTTCCATTTATACGTCACTGAGATTCTCACCCCCTCTTAGAAAAAATTCATTCAATTCATTCATTTTTCAATTTCATTCTGGAATACCACCTTACAATGCGTTTGAAAAATAGAAGTCCATATTCATTTATTGCATTCCATATTGTTGTAGTCTGTTTCTCTATCAACGCTATGACTGTGGTAGAACAAATATAGGTACATATATAAATTAAATAACATAATTAAACCAACACATTACACCAGGAAAAAAAGCATGACTTATACAGGGTGGAATTGAATTCATGGGCATTATTTTACATTATGAACAACTTTTACTATGGGCACAGATTACTAAATATGTAGTTACTACGTAACAGATACTTCACTCAGTAGAAAATTTCCAATACCTATTGAGATAATAGCCTACTCCGTCGCCTCAACAACCACTGCATGCTAAAATGTGCCTAAATGCTCAAGCGTACAGTTGTGATTGCTTCGCACCGCGCGATCCTACAGCAATCGCAGTGAACCGAATTTGGACCGCAAGCGGTCCGAGAGCGCTCGCTCGAGCGGTAGGTAATTATAGCGCGCAAGTACATGGAGTGACGGAGGCCTGCTATGGGACCAAACCTGAAATCACAAAAAAAAAATAAGCTGTTCCTTACATTTTGAAGGGTTATGCATTTTTTTTTGTGATTTCAGGTTTGGTCCCATAGTAAAAGTTGTTCATAATGATGAGTACAATGACCCTTTAAAATAATGCCCATGAATTCAATTTCACCCTGTCTAAAACACATCCAACAAAAAGCATACAACATCCACCATTCTGTCATCCACTTTCGCTCGCTCGCTCGCTACGGTGTTACACCATCCCGTTATGGGTGTGAATGTGTCTGTAAGTACCACGTTATGGGATGCTAAAATTAATAAATAATAAGGAGACCGCCCCCCCTATGAGCGCGGGCGCAGGTTATGCACAAATATTTTTATTAATAGTATAACTCTTTAGTGAGTGCTTCAGCTGTATATTTTTTGAGGTCTATTAAATTAAATTAAATTAAATATTCATTTATTTCAGGAAATTATTCCCATATAAAGCACTACAAATTAAATTGACAAATATAAATTAAAACCATTGCATTAAAAAATAAAGATTTAAATAAAAACAAAACATAAAATAAGTTAAAGTACAATTCGTTTCGTATTAGGTTAAAATTCAATTGATTACATAAAACAATATTAAAGTCACTTAATAAATGGTGACGAACTAGCATGCAGGTGCATCCACCTCTCCAACAACAGCGAGTCCCACCGCTCGGACAATACGCTCAGGGTACCTACTGAAAGGATACCATTAAAGAAAGGAAAATTATAAATTGCTTATCAATAGTTTTAGTTATTGCTTATCATTGTTCTAAAACAAGATTTTTAAAATTTATTTTGAGGCTAATTCTATTTTGTATTCTAAGTTATATCTATACTAATCAGACCATCTGCATGCGGCCACTATAGAAACAGAAGAATGGGAAGACAAAATGACAAATTGTAGAGAGATTTGTACGGCGCGATGTCAAAATTCAAGAAAATAATGACTTTGTTAAGAAAGTGATTCGTCTTCTCTTCGTAGAGTAAATATAGCAGTTGTCAAGCTACTTATGTTGAGTATATTATATACATATATTAAAAAAACTATGTGCTGAGTCACGTATAAACTGAAGACGTATAAACTGCCCGCCTCTTCCCAATTATGTTAGGGTCTGCTTCCAGTCTCACCGGATGCAGCTGGATACCAGTATTTTACATGGAGTGACTGCTTATCTGACCTCCACAGCCGAGGTACTGGGTAACAGGATACTACTTGCTAAGACTGGTTGGCAGACTTTTGGGCTTCTAACTACCCATAACGACTGTCTGTGTCTAAGATCCACTAATGATAGCCGGTACGCCTAAACGTACTTTCAGAGACACGGAGGGGTCTCGAACTCTCGATATGTAATGAATGGTCACCCATCCACAACCGACCGCGGCAAGTGCAGCTTAACCTACGATTGACCCGTGCAGCTGTTATTTTTTAGCCACGAGCCCCTCCGTTACCCTGTAGTGTAGAGGGACAAATTAAGGCCGATAAAAATAGTGCTCAATTTCGCAGCTACCAGTATTTTATTTACATTTGCAACGAGTTCCTAGAAAACTTTAATAAGAAATGCCCATAAAAGGTAGAAGGCAAGTTGTCTGCCTACCCCTTGATGTATAAAACGTGAAAGTAGTACTATATTGCAACAATCTGTCGACCTTTGCAACACCCGTTGACATTTTGTGCATTTAATATTAAGTGCATAAAGTTTTCATGTGACTTTGCTTGTCAAGATTTATTTATACAGCGTGAATCAGAAAGGTGTGAAAAATATCAAGTTTGGGTATCGAGTCGGGTGATCGAGTAGGTATCGAAGTTTTGTATGGGAAAAGTGATTATTTTTTCTCGTTAGCGATGTTGGTCCCATGCAGAAAGTTGCTCAGTTTGATCGTCTGTCCCGACACTTTCGGTGCCAAAACCCCGGTTCCCGGGTACAACGATACACTGGTCTACAGTGGTTTTGTTGCCCTAGATATGAAAATGATTTTGGGTCTATTTATGCACACAATTCATTAAACTATCAATGATTTTTATGCTCATCTATATTTTCATTTTACATTACAAAAAAAAAAAAAAAACGAGAAACAAAATAACAGATATATTTATAATGTCAGTTATGTTTTGAGAAATTAGGATACATCGAAGTAAATAAAGAGGAAAATATGTCGAAAATATATTTATAATTCCATAAAACGCCTTTTATGAGCTTTTCTTTTATAATTTTTCATGGGACAATCTCTTTTCAAAGACCAGCAGTACCTAATAATTGTTAAAAAATATAAGATATGCAAAAATCATGAAAATACGAGCACATTGAGAATTTTCATGAATATATTCGTAATCTGGGCACTTGAAAACGTAAAAACTTGCGATGATATCCAGGGTAACAAAAAAAAGTTTTTTTTTGTAGAGCTCTGTAATCTAATCATAGTAATCATATATATGTAGGACGCGGGAGGCGAGTTGTGGGCACGCGAACGCATTATCGTTGCACACGGGAGCCGGGATTTTGGCAGTGAAAGTGTTAAATACGACCACACATTTCTGATACACGTTGTAAAAGGCATTCTTTTCAGACTAATATTTATATATATTTTTTCCTATTATACTATTATCATTTAGTATAATTTTCTTCGTCCTATTGTTTTAAGAAGAATGGTAATCTTTGCATCCATTCGTTCTTTAATTAAGATTTATTCAAATTTTTACTAATATGAGCGAGTGCTGCTAATACTTGGCATCTTTATGGAGATGCGATTTTGGCAATAGCGTTGAATACCTAATTCTGAATAAACTTGTTGGTATTTCTATATTACTGTTTTTCCCGGTCAAATTGCTTCTAAATTGGGTAGGTTCTTCTTTTCTATATTGACAAGACTTATTAATGGCGTCTGTATGGAACCCCTTCCCACTAATCCATCATGTTATTTTTCCGCACGAGAATGAAAGTTACATTGTTATTTTATGCTAGCATCTTTTGTGAATAGCCACAAAAAAGCAGATCAAATCCGAGTTAAGAAAAAGAGCGTTAATTAAAAGCCATATTATAAATTCTTGATGAATTTAAGACAAGACGGACAGTTTGGCCATTAAACATACACATTGAATAACAGTACTCGTTCGTTCATTTTTTCTTTATATCAGTTTGATCGTGTACTTTTTGCTTGCGTATGCGCAACCACGTGTGCGCAAACCGTGCAGCTAAAGATTTTTTATTAAAGTTACCTACTTGGCGAAATTTTATTAATCACTTCATTTTCGATTAATATAGCTCGTTAATTAGTTTTGGTTCAGTTTGATAGATGATGGTTTAGAATTGAAAATGGAACGGTTTTTGAGATTCAAATATAGAAAATGAGCACCCTAATTCAACAGATTTGAACATGTTATCTACATTCCATTTTTAAATAAAATAGCTTATAGGTAAGTAGAGTTTGAAAAAGCACCCAGGCAGAGACAATATTAAACTTACTTATTTAATTATAAAGAAAACTAAACAGTAATGTATTGCTGATTAATAGATGTATTTATGTACATATTTCATTAGTGATAAAGTTGAGCAATCTTAGTTAGAAAAAAAAACAATATTTTATTAAAGGATTTTGAAAAAACTTTCGGTCAGCTATTGCCATATAAAGCAGAGCATTCAGTACCTTATAACATAGGCATAAGGTATATTTTCACGTCAATAGGACTAGGTATTTATGTAACATTCATAAAAGTGTTACCTTCCACAGTTCCATTCAATATTTTATCCAATAAATCTACTTTTACTGCTCGTAACTTACAGTGAAAACTTTTTGTTGTTTTGAGCTCAAAAATACCAGTTTTTATTGAAAAACTGACAGAGGTTGATGTGGAAAGAACGATGGCTGGTTTGAAATGTTTTTTTTTTAAGGAAGACTAATAAATGATTTCAAGCAATGACGGTTTGAAAGTGAAGCACTGATGATTAAAAATGCTCAATTTGAACGAAAAATCAACTTTAAATGCAAAGATTTATTTGCAGGCTATATCGATTATGATAGATAATTATTATGATTCGTAGGCAAAGCATATTGGATGTTACAGAAAAATAAGGCCCAAAAACAAATTGTAATTTAAAAAAAAACTCTGTATCAAATTTATTTTTAATGATCTGTATTTGTAATCATTGTAATCACGTTATAGAAATCAATAATATTTTAATAAACCAAAATACTTCCTACCTTCGAATCCAAGAAAAAATAAACAAAACATTTTTCCATACATTTTATTATCGCGGCGCAAAGAGAAAGTGGTTCATTTTTTGTAAATGTAGGGTGAAAGGACCTGTTGTCGGCACTGACTTTATAATTGACATTGATAAAAAGTCTGTAAATACCGAACGGTTAAAGGTAAAAGGTACAACTTGTCGAAGGCCTGTTTGGTAAGAATTTCTTAAGTAGGTACATTGAATATGAACATAGTTTTCGAGTTTTTTGGTTTTATCTTCGTAATTGGTTTTACTTTCTGTGAATGTTTACGTTATTTTCATGATTTAATTGTGATTCCGGAGTTTCTTTTAAAGTTACATTTTACGTCGCAAATACTTGTTTTTATTCCCTCTAGATTCTTTTTATAGCTCATAAAGATGGTATTTATTGAGGAAAAATAATCAGGAAAGATATTGTAGGTATATTGTATTTCTGTTTTATTGCATTTTATATACCCACATGAAGGAAAATATGCTTTGTGGTTAGAACAGATTAAAGACATGATTTTATCGTACCTACTGATTTATTGTATTTCATATTATTAGTCTACTAGCAGCCCTCCGCAGTTTCACCCACATAAGTCTCAGTCCCGAGAAAATATCGGGATAAAAATTATTTTATGTGTGCCAAATTTCATCCAAATCCGTTCCACCGTTTTTTCGTAATCTAGGAACAAACACTTAAACATACAAAATTTCACATTTGTTATTTTAGGATAGTCTGAATTTAAATCCTTGTGCTTTGAATCGAAGTGAATAGATACTTGAGACAAGATTAATGTTATACTACGTAGTTTGTGCACAAAAACAAAAAATCACTAACGCGCTAAAATATTCGAACAAGGTCACAAAATGTTTAACTAAGAACATATTATTGAAATAGACCTGATATTCATTAGTCCTGTTGTCTACACAGACCATTACAAAATAATAAAATAATTAGACATAACCTATAAGCTTATTTGACATTCATAACTGCCTGTAGCAGTTCTCTGGTAAATGTCTGACAGGAAGATGTCTGGCTGTTTGTGTATGTGACTTTAAATGTTTGTAAACGTACCCACAATACAGGAGAAATTCCTAGTGTGGGGCAACGTTTTAAAAAAAAACTGTCAAATTCTGTAAATATAATGTTAGTTCTCTACTTTTCCATTTTGTAGACTTAGATCTCTTTAAGTTATTGTTATACCACTCGCCCCTCAGCCATTCTAGTCCAGCTGCTACCTGAAAGCCAATTCCCGTAATAAAAAAACGTTCGAAATCAAGTCACAATTTCATCTCAGCGACAGCCAAATGTCAAAAATTTATGTAAACCCTATACAAATTTTGACAGATTGAAACTGAGATTATAATGCGAATGTTTTTAAAAAAACGAGAATTACACCTCAGCTATCAATTGCAGCTCAGCCTTAAAACTTTGCCACTTCTTCTTTGTCTGAGATTTAACTTAAATAAAATCAGTACCTATAAACTAAAACCAAAAGCTTGGTATTCACGAGTGTACCCGTCGTATTGAGGGCACACAGCCCGCCTCCTTCATTCATACCTGACGTAGCGTAGATGTGAACCTTTGCATACAATATACTTGTATACGCGGTACGGCGGCGCTCTATTTCAAGTTTTGTACCTCTAGAATAAACATATAGCAATAGTTACCGTTATCGTGTCGCCAACGACGACTAGGTACCTAGACCACAGCGGGCCTACTCTTTAAGTCCGTCATCGAAGATACGGGCCCGTCCAAAAGTAATTTGAAATTTAGTAGTGAACCCTACACCTGATCAATACAGTTTTTAGACGAGCAAAAACACATAGGGAGTAGGGACAGCTGTCAACTCGTAGTGTCATTCATTCTTACGTCGCGTCGGAGCTCAAACTAATCTTATGTCCGTAGGTGATACAGAATAGATTCGCCCGTATCTTCGGCCGCAACTACTGCTATCGTGCGAGTAGACCTACAAGCTGTGTGGCAGTCTCTTTCTAAAAGTCATTGTGTTATATTAAAAAGAAGGTAGTTTATAAGAATCTTGTCAACGCCAAAGTATAACCGTGTATTAGGAAAAGGCAATTCTACAGTCAATTCACAGTTATTTTACCTCTGACAGCAGGAACCCAATAACAACCTTACTGTAACGATTATAAAGATCATTGTGAATTTGACAGACCTGTCAATGGCAGTAACCCAACAGCAACCTTATTGCAACGGCTATAAAGATCATTGTGATTTTGACAGTGATGCAAACTCAGAGGTAAAATAACTGTGAACGGATTGTTCGCAAGAATCAATAACAAAGCTAGATAAGCTAGAGACCTCAAACCATTTCAATTAAACTATTTATAGACACTTTTGAACTGTCTAAGTGTAGGTCAGTAAGTCAGAAAGTTGAAGCTAGATGCCCATTCCAAAACGTAGATCTCTATGGAGAAGAACGGGCAAGAAACTTCAAGGACAGTATTTAAAATCAGGTTAATACAAAATTCTGGGTACATTAGTATATAATGTACCCTAATGTAAAATGCTATAAGGGAGTATGATATGAATATTATGAAATGTAGCTATTGAATAACACAACATATTTGCGCTAGGTAATGCGCTAAGATTGTTGTTTTGTTTGATATACCGTACCTAACCAGATTTAATAAGCAAAAATATTCTGTTAAAGATAATGCAACTTTTTGATAGAGACATTATAACTGGTGTGTCCACGTTTGATAATTTTTTTTGTTAAGTTTATACTTCAAATTATAGAGTTATTTAAGAAAATAATATCAACCTGTTATGGTAGGGGTATAACAACAAAGCATATAAGTAATACTATTTTCATTTAGTCGATTAAAAAAGCGAGAGCCGCAGCAAGATCCGGCTTTAAACACCATTTAAGAAATAGAAACAACTTGTGCATGTTAGTAAAAAAAGCAGTAAAACAAACGTAAAATTACTAATTAATTCTTACAACAGTACTAAAGATATTATAACCTAACAAAAAACCGAAGCTATTTTTGGAAACTTCATTAAAACGTGCTCAAATTCAAATGACACGAGCAGCGTAGGTACGTTGCAAACGTTAAAATTTTATTAAAACCCAACCTTGACTATGTGTTTGTAAATAAGCAAGGCTGTAATCGCAAAAAAAGTGAAAACATTACTTCATACAAATACAGTTTAAAATCGATTACGATTTATGTTGCAACACAAAAAGTTTCGTAGATTAATCATCGTATGTAGCAGGAAGTAGCTTGTGAGAAACAAAAGGACTTAAAGACTGTGATGGTGTGGTTATTTTGACCTGAGATGAGGTTAACTTAATACTCGATATTAGAAATTGTGCTGATTATAGGTATTTTTTATTGGCAAAAGAATCTGTTTACATGTATTTGTGTGTTGGCTATAACTCGCTAGTTTTTCGTGAAATATATGACACACATAAATATCTAAACTCAATCATTATCTGCAATAATTTGCAGACAGTGGCGAGTTTAGATGTGTGTGTTGCAGACTGCAATAAAACATGTCTCAATACAAGTATCAAACACGCAATTGACTCATAGAAAACGAACGCTGGCTACATCATTCGAACAGTTGCAAGAAAAACTATGCACTTAAACACAACTCTAAGCCATTCATTCATATTTTCCTCATTTCCTGTCTGTTTGTTAGGACAGTTCACTAACAAGACATCTAACGTTGTTTCTAGGACTAGCAAAAACTTGCTACTTCATAAAACCTTTACACTCATAGCAGAAACAATAGAAACTCCGCTCCCTACCTATAATTTTTTGTGCAAGCACATAAAAATGTGCAGAACTTGTTTTTAGTAGGAAAAAATATATCGAGTACTAGGAAACCCGCATTGATGCACGTGGCTCGCTGTGTGCCGACAACTGTTCGCTTCACCTTACGACACGGTATTAGATAAGGAGGTAATTATTTTGATCTTTAACCTATCGTGTTATTGGATACTTTGAACGTTACTTATGGGATTAGATTTAACTAGCAAGTCACTATGCGCTCCTGGTACACACGCAGTCACTTTGCATTAAAATACTTAGCTATATGCAAATAATAATCAGGATAATAAGTTACTACTCCACTTGGCAAAATATTGTATTAAAAATATTATTATGTATGTATATCTAGCGTGACTCAACTGACGTTACTTTGACAGATAAACGTCAGAATTTGACGAGATGTCATTCCAATTTTTATTTTTAATAAATGAAAAGGACCATTTTACAACGAGATCACTGCTATTGATAAAAATACATGTTTTAAGCGTGTAACATTACAAAAAATCGCAGCAAGAAAACGTCAAAGCCACTACTCGTTACAAAACAAAGAGAAATGCTGTCACCACAACAGAAGGCGCGAAACCACACATAAATTCTCACTTCGTCGAAAAACGAAATTTTTTGCACAAAAAAAAAGAAATAAGATCATAAATCGTCCATCAATGGAGACATGCCCAACATACAGTAATAATATAAGCCAAAGACGCGTGTACAATGACCGATATATGCTGATCCCTCATTATAATTCACATTTCCTTCGGAAAACCGTATTTTGTTTGCGAAGCGCGGGCCATGGAAGGTCATTCCAAGCTGGTTCTTATATCATGTTGGCAGTTTTTCTATGATGGCTAATAAGGCAGTTATTTTATTATGTAATAAAGATATGTACTATGTCTTATAAGCAATTGATGGCAAAGGTCTCGTTTATGTATCGCAATTTTAATTTCATAATTACTTGTGACGTCTAGTGTGTCCTTCACCCCATTTTGTAGAACGCATTCGATATTTTTTAAATATCTACGTATTCATTTTTGAAATGGTTGTCATGAGGCATGGGAAATGCCAACCAGTCACCTCCTGTGGGTGTATCAAGGTATTAACAGAAATTACAGTAAGTACTACTAGGTACCTATGTTATTATAGGTGCTTACGTGTTAGAAAATCATTACCAACAAATGGTTTACTCAACGTAAAACCAAAAAGATATCCAACTATGAAACAAAAATACGAGAAGGAATTTTTAGAAATATTAAAATAAAAAAATAAAAATTTAGATTTATAATCTTCTTCTTTTCCAAATATATTTAGCCCTACAAAGAGGAGGCCTAGCCTAAAAAAACATACAGTTAGAGAACCTAGATCAATCAATCAACCTAGCTCCTAACAATGTTGGGGTCTGCTTACACTCTACCCGGATGCATTTGATTACCAGTATTTTACATGGAGGAACTGCCTATCTGACCTGTACAAACCATTTACTGGACTACTAAGACTGGTTGTCACACTTTTGAACTTCTGCCTTCCCGTACCTACTGTCAAAGAGCTTCAAATAACTCCCGGGACCCCAATGGCTTTCGCCAAAAGCGGGAAGCGGGTTTCGCTCTCGACGTAAAATAGACAAAGATAAAAAAAATTGGAGGACAACACTTCAAAATTAAATTTTTAAACTTCGAATAAAAACCATTTCACACGACAATTTGTCTAACCAGCCAGTAAAATAAGTCTCAACTAGGTTGAAGATTTACTTTTCTATAAATAGAACCAAGTATACTTAAGCATAGTTTATACTTACTTCTGTAATGGGTTTTTTATACAGCCAGTAATGACATTATTGCTTTTTAATCAAGTCTGCGTGAGGCCCGACTCTGTAAAGCTTTGCGACTAAGTACCTATTTTTTTTTTTTGTTTGGTACTTACTTGAGAAGTTTGGCTTCTTCAGTTTGCGAAGACAGAAAACGATTTTTTGATGGAATGTTATTGATTTTTTGCGCTGGTTGTAAGGGAGTTTCCTGTGCTTTTTTTTATTTATTGCGTCATAAATCCGTAGAGACCAAATAAGTGTTTGTAATAAAATTATGTTTCTCCAGGATAAGTCAAGAGCAAAAGAATTCACTCACACAAACGATTTTTTGTCGCACAAAAACCTAACAACACTTATTAATTCATCGATGGACAAAACAAAAACACATCAGTAACACTGTCAAATCTGACATTTATACCAACCCTTCCAAACACTCTTCGCTACACATTCAAAAATCCAGACACACGTTCCAAAAATCAAAAGTTCAAATTCGAAACTGGAACAAATCACGGTGACTGTCCGTTGACCGTAAGTAGGAAGTCCCGATTATCGTATAATTCGCTCAAGTGACGTTCGCCTGTTAAAATCAGCCAGTTCGACTTGACCTCCCCCCCTTCTTCATGAAGGTGTGAAAGGAGGATGGATGGAGGAGGCCAGAGGTCAAACAGTGATGGTTGGTATATTAGCTCTATTGGCTTACCGGATGCTTGCTCAAGACGTAGGTTATCTACTAGTCGTTGCTTTGTACTATATTTTTGTTGGTAGGTAGCTATATTGTTGCGTATGTTTGTGGGGAAGATAGAGTCATACATTAATACATACAATATGTAGGTAAGGAATTGTCCAGAATTGACGATGACACAGAAATCGTTGGTAAAGTTAGCTGTTACACTCGGCTCTTTGGTATAGTCAATAAAGCAGTTCCATAAAATGTTCTTCTTCTGGGTAAGCTCACTCCATCGACGACTCTGTCTCCGTCACCACTGACCTAGACTAGAGTCAAGAGCAAACCCATTTTAAATGAAGAAAAAAAAATGCCAATGAAATGCAGGCCCCACACTACTTTCATGTTTCGTGACAACTTAACATAAAGTAAAAAATCATAACAAACACGAAAGGGTTATTTATATGACTTTTATAATTTTTATTGGGCCTATAAAATGAATGTCAGTTTCTTAAATGCCAGTCCGTATGACCTTATAGCTGTTCACGAGGCAAACGTATGGAAAAAAAGGAAATTAAAAAGTTTACTTAGTGTCTTTGGTACTTATCAAAGTTGATGGTCAACTTGTGTTCGCGTAATTTTTGTAATTCGAACTAATTTTGAATTGCAAAGAGAATTAAAAAGAACACGCCTGGCCATCATTTGGATAGGTATGTTACTAGCCACAATAGGGGGACGACAGCATTGCCATTAATCTAAGTCCGAGCTGGTACTGAGAAATTCGCTGCCGGCTGCTATTGAGATATTTGAGGACCTCATGTTCAAGCAAGTGCTTGTGACCCTAAATAGATAGACCAACGAGTCAGACAGTTTGATTTTTTTTCCGTCCGCGGTATTTTAAGAAGCTTTACCTAATTACAATCTACAGTTTCCCACATTAAACTCTTCTTACAGCAGCTGGCAACATTATTTCTTCTTAAAACAAGCCGATTTACGCATTAAAAAAGTTAATTACGATAAGCCGTCAAAGGGGAAATGTTTTATAAATGTCTTAATCAATTTTCGTAGTAATAAAAGTTACAATTAGTGGACTAGTGTTGTGCAATACTCGATTATAAGTATCGATCCAATTAAGAGGTCGATTTGTTTTAGTGCTGCCATAAATCATAATTCTTACTAGCCACCTGCTAGAATGTGTACATGGAGGCAGAATGTTTAAATCACTGGATGCGGCATTGATGAGTTGATGAGTGTGCTTACGATTAAATAGGTTGGTAATTAGTGTTTGAGTATTGTGGGAAGGAGTGGCAAGGTTTGTGATTTTCTTGTTTTCTAATCTGATGATTCGTGTGGTACAAAACGTGTGGAAAAGATAACTTTAGTTTCACGAGCAGATGGTCCCTCAATTACAATTAATGTATCAGTGTCCTATAACACACAGCTAATGTCAAAAATACCCAAAAATCAGCCATAATTTCCATTGAATGCTTAGTTAGTAAGTAATCGACCTACTTAAAAATAAAACTAGTTGAATTAACTTGTTTCATTCAAGGCGCTGTTGCTGCGGCTTCCACGTTTCTGTAGAGCATCAGCAATGTTTGCTGATGCACAAACAGATGGCTTTGCAGCTTTATGGCGCAAAAAGACCGCGTCATTCATTGGCCGGTTGCGTGGGAGTCGCCACAGCATCTTGAGTCCCATTGCTGCTAGGCACGATTGTCCCCTGACATGGATGTTAGTGCAGCGGACCAAGTCCCTGCTTACTATTTTGCACTAGTTGTATGTCTCATGTATGGATAAAAGTTATCTGAATAAATAAATGTATTATTATTATTCAAACTCAAACTCAAAGTATTTATTTCAAATAAACCAATTACAGGCACTTTTGAATTGTCAAGGGGTCGGTCAGTCAGAAAGATGAAGCTAGTTGCCCATTCCAAAGCGTAGTAGGTACCTATGGAGAAGAACGGGCAAGAATCTTCCATGGACACTCTTTTAAATCAAAATAGTGTTACAAAAAAGTGGTTACATCATTCATATTGAAATTAGACATGTGAGAACGACGTAGAAAGATGTGCACGTTAATAGCGTCCGTGATAAAAAAGATAATTCAGGAATTAAAATAAGCCGTGGCAGTTAAGAGATGACCAGTGCCCACTGACGTATTCATCATATAAAACAATGACATCATACTTTGATCATCTGATGGCATTATCTTCTCAAAAGGTAAGGCCTACAGAAAAGTAGCTCCTTACGAAAGATTTCCTCCTAGAACCTGCACTTACATGCTTATTCCTGCCGCATAGTAACTAGAGGGCCTCGATCTTATATTATCATTACGATGTTTTTATACAAAAGAGTGCCGATGGAGTTTCTTGCCCGCTCTTCTCCCTGGGAATTTACTACGCATTGGAATGGGTCACCAGCTTCATCTTTCTGACTGGCCGACTCCTTGCTAATTTAATAGTGCCTGTAATAATAATTATAATATATTTATTTGCTTTAAAACATGGTATGTAGGGGATAGGTGTACGAGATGATCCGTTGAGGTGAGATGATCCTTTTTGATTGCAACGAAACTATTAGCGATATTTAGTTGTTTTCTTACTTATTACAAATTAAAGTCACTTTTCGTGTCTGACTGTGTGACCACTTTGTTCTTTTAAACTGCACAATGGAATTGTATGTTATTTTCACCACCATTTAGAGAATTTATTCCGGAACGTTTAAGTGTAGGTATAGTAAATTAATATGAAACTTATTTATAATAAACAAATCTCGATGTTTTGCTAAGTCGAAAAACCTGTGCGAAGCACCGGCCGACTATCTAAGTCCATCGACGAGTATACGGTCGGGACCGAAAGTAGTTCGATATTTAGAAGTGAACCCTACTCCCGATTAATTAACTTTTCCGGACGGGCAAAAACACATCGGCAGTAAGGACAACTGTCTAAACGTATTCTTCATTAACTTTTAGTTCGGTGGCCGAACTAATCTAATGTCCGTAGGTGATACGGAGTAGGAAACATCCGTAACTTCGGCCGAAACTACGGACTTCGTGCTTAGAGAGTCTTCGGGCTCCCAGGGGTGGGGCGCTAGTACTTTATCAAAAGGAAACCATTACGGCTTGCGCAGACCACTCACTCTTTCATTTAAATCTTGAAAGCAAAAGTAATGTTAACTTCATTTTGAGGTATTTCGAGGAAAGGAGTGAGGAAACAAACAGGGAAATCAGGTTGCAATAATAAAGTTGTAAAGGTGACGGTCGCTGCCTTGGAAGGGCCAATTTGTAGTCTGATTAAATACAAATATTTGCCGTCGCGAGACGCCTGGCAGATGTGGAACATCGAAGCTATTATGTAGGATAGAAAATATGAATGAAATTATGGCATAATAAAGGAAAAATAAATATGAAATCCTTTTAGTCACAGTCGCTTGCACATGGCGATGCGTCGCGTCGGCCGCATCGCCACGGCATGCATCGCCATTAAAGATTAATAAACAACAACAAACAATGATAACAATAATTGATTGATTAACAATGTAGACTGGGCATCACTTGCATTCCTGCTGCTTAAAAGCTAAGCTTAAAAACGCTTATTCCAAGAGTGAGTTCACATCAGTAGTGAATAGGATAGGATTAGACTTCACGACCTCCCAACTCGCCATCGCCATTGACATCTCAACCTTCGAGCTATTGCAATGGCGCTTGATTAATAATTATTTACGCATATATGCTTGTAATTAATGGAAGAATTTAATAAAATTAATGTACTGACTGTTTATCTTGCCAGTTAAGTAGGTACTTGGTATAACTGGATTGAGAGGAAAGGTCGCTGCTGATTCAATCTGTGAACTTTTTATCGAACATTATCGAATAAACTTGAACCTTCAGTGCGGACATTGTAATAACTTCATTAATAAAATTGTGAATGGCTTTTATTTTGCGAGGCGGTTTACAAAAGCCTAGGTACATGCATGAGTGATGCTTTTTTAATACGTCTTGTATCCTGGGAAGTCTGTCTGACTAGCAATCTTGCTTCACCAGATAAAAAAACTCTTTGTTTTAAGAGTTCCAAATAATCTTAACTTAATAAAAAAAAAACCTGAGCTACCTTTTAGACCTGTATTTTATGTCGAGCAGTGCACAATATTTATCTCTATAATTAACATATTAAAATGTTTGCCCACTAATCTCTTAAATTGCGTTGAACAGCATTAATATTTTTCTTGAAATAGGGGTAATAAGTTTAGTGAACTCACAGCAACACACAAAATCAAAACAGCATTTTTTAACGCGTTAAAAAATACACCGAAAACAAAAATAAAACTTAAGCCACCTCCATTTTTACTACACCCATGTACAAACATAGACAACAAATGAACAAGTTCACAACTAATTAAGAACTAATGACGTAACTAACAAAAAATACATCATCATCTATCAATCATTCGTCTATTTGAAAAAATTGAGGAACGAATGGAAGGAATGAATGACAGTTAGCTTTGTGTAGCGGGTTCTGTAGGGTTAGGAAAAGAAATAGGGAGATATCGTAAAAAAAGTTTTATAAAACTGATATTAAGGTGATATTTTACGGGTAGTCAGATGCCCGAGAGCCTGTCAACCAGTCTTACCAAGGGGTATCGTGTTACCCAGTAACTGGGTTATGGAGGTCCGATGGGCAGAGCTGCATCCGGTTAGACTGGAAGCCGACTTCAATATATTTGGGACAGGGCTAGGCTGATGTTGCGTGAATATACAGCTCATATTATTTAGAATAAAATTGTGTCTTTGACAATAAAAGCCACAGAAAATACCATGTATGTACGTACCTATATGCTATTTTTTTTATTTTTTATTATGGCAAGAAGTAACGATATCATCAATTATTATTCTGCCTATTCTGTCAGATGTCAAATGTAATTGCTAAAAAAAAATTGGCGCTTGGCGCACTTTGGCCCTAAACATTAATTAACTACCTTGCCTCAGCAAAGTTTATTTCTTGAACAGCACATAACGTAACAGAAGGTTGCAGGTAACACAGGTTGGGCAGAAGTGTATCTACATAATTATAGTACCTACACCCAGATTTCGACAGTTATGTTTTTAAGTACCTTATAATAGGGGGCGAGTCTATTGCCATCAACCGGTAACAAATCCAGAATCCTAGCTGCTACTGACAAATTCCAGATAGAGAAACCCAATAGCACTTTGCCCGATCCGGGACAGTAGCCCTTGTGGCCACTAGACCAACGTGGCAGTCAAAGAAATAAACATTTGGCAACAATCTCTCCTAACAAGGTTTGAACCCTAATAGCCGGACGAACTCAGGCGAAACCATTCATAATTCCAAATTTGAATATCGTGGGGTCCGTCTTTTGTTTTTTTTTTCTATAGGCGAAAGTACTGTTTCGCGTTCTGCCTAGTGCTGCCAAGTAATTGGTGTTACTAATCGTTGATTTTTTGTTTAATCATCTTGTCTTTGGTTTAATTATGAAGTGTGTTGTGTACTGTATGCCTTGAAGATTGTGATTACTCAGGCTTGTTGTAGCGTTAATAAGACAACGCTGTATGTTTGAAGAAAATGCTGTTTACGTTACTTCTCCTTTTCATCCCGTCTCACTCTTATAGATAACAGGGATCGTGTATAATCACCACTCTTGAGAAAACGATTGTAGTTTATTACCTATCTTCTTACTAAAAGGTTCCTACCAACTGTTCAAATAAATAAAATATTAGTAATCGCGGCTGTACGGTCAAATGGGGTTACTTTGATACTACGGGGTTACTTTGATAACAACTTTAGGCGAAAAACTTAATTTTATAATATCTACAACACCAGTTAAAAAATAAACTATCAGTACTTGGCACTACTGATAGTTTCTTTGTATTATAGCGTTGTAGTTATTATAAAATTAAGTTTTTCATAAGCCTAAAGTTGTTATCAAAGTAACCCCGTAGTATCAAAGTAACCCCATTTGACGGTAGTGAAAAGATTAAGTAATTAAAGATTTCGCTGCTTATTCTGAAGCTAGAACTTGTCTTCATATCTCCGTCCAACAAAGGCTTCATGTTCTCCGCCTTCCGCATCCAGTCTGTCCCAGCCACCATTTTAAGGTCGTCGGTCCATCAAGCTGGTGGGCGTCCCACACTACGCTTCCCGATATGCAGTCTCTATTCCAGGATTCGTCTGTTCCACCAGCCGTCGGCCATCCCACTGCCACTTTAGCATGCTTACTCTGCAAGCTGCATTAAGTACATATATATCTACACACAAATTCACAAAAAATTAAACATTGTCGATCTAAATAACTATGAAATAAAATCAAAATTAACTGAATGGCTATTAGAACTGGACTATCTACAAACAGAATCCTTACTTAAGTACGTCGCCTAGCTACCTAGATATCCCAAATCACACACAACACACCCACACACACACACACACACACACACGATCACCCACTCACTCACACACACACGAACGCACACACACACAAATAGTATAAAATATACACTTAAATTAGTTTTAATATTAGTAGTAAGTAATTTTTATTATCCTCAACCGCTCGGGTAGTTCGACACAGTCTACGATTATAATAAGCACCACATTTTAAGCTGAATCACTGTCTCTCAAGATACAGGTTGCCTAGTTTGAGAGGCAGGGTTTTCCATATTGTGTACAGATTTTAGCTCTTAGATTTGTATTGCATTGTGTTACTACCAAAGCTATCTTAAAACTGTCTTAAACCTGTTAAATCTGTATTTACTATGAAATAAAAGTTTTATTATTATTATTGTTTCGGTATCTCCGGTTCTTTTCCGGATAACTTCAATTCTGATTTTATCCCTCAAATAAACTTCGAGCATCATAATTATAATGATACTTTATATCCCAATTTTCCTCATAACTTCTATATTTCTACGAACAACGCAAAGGCAACCTGAAGCCAACTGTTACGAACAGACAAAAGAAATATTTTTATTAAATACTTTTTGCCGGTAAAATAACAGAACCCAAATCAAAAGACGTCTTTATGACGAAATTGTATAACTGGCAACATTGTTTATTTATAACTTGATATTTGTAGTCGATTTTAAACTCTATGGTCATCGAAATAGGGATGTGGAGTAAGTTTTGAAGTGTCATAATTAAGTTGGCAATACGTCAGTAGGAGTTTTTAGTAACCGGAAACGTCAAGACGTTAGTTTTTGAATGTTCGCGTGCTGCACTGGTCTTAGATAACTGTAGTAGGTACCTATGTATTTTTATCTTTTTTGTGGTCAAAAATTCGTGTTCATAATATAATGTTATACAAAAAATGCGGCAAAAAATTTCCTACTTACTTTATAAGTAGGTGGTTAATAAAACTTCATTCTGATATCGCTATGAATGAAGACTTGAGATTGAAATGATAAAAATAATTTATTTTATTCTATTTTTGTAAGATGACTGGCTGATTCTCTTAGTGAGAAAAATTGTGTTTATCTAAAACCTGATTAAAATCTCACACCCCAAAGTATTTAAAGAAGCCTCCCCAATTAAAAACATTATCTTAACCATCGGTTATCAGTTATCACTATTAAAACTGTCAATAAAAAAAACTTTTTTGTGCAAAAGCGAACTAACAGTACTACCGATAATCTCACGATAGTGAAGTTATAACGTTGTGCAGCTAGCGTGGTTACCGGAGGATGACGTCATGGTTGCGTGCGTAACCACGGGAACCGACCAAAATAACTAGAACCCACATTTCCCCTTACATTAAACAAAAATAGTCGGTTTTTAACTAACATGCGGACCTCACTAGTTCGGGTCGGCTTGTTCTCTTTTCAAATTTGAATGTATTTTAAATTGCTTTTTTATTGGACTAGAATTTATGGCGGCTAGCGTTTGTTTCGGCGCCAAAATTTTATATTTTATCTATGATGTGTGTAATTTATTTTTCTGTTTCTTGTTCCAGGTAAACTATGGCAATTGTTGGATTTTATGAAGGAAACACGAAAGGTATTTTTGTTGCATGCAAGATATTTTTGTGCGTTCACAGAATAGTTTGCAAGATTTTTTTGCACAGGCAATGATTAGCATTTTCATTGAAACGTGATGTTACATACTACTTGTCACAACTAAAAAACATTTCATATACGAAGAAATGAAATCAAATGAAATTCTCTGATAAACTGACAAGGATCTAGCCAGATCAGAAACTGGATCAGACCTATTTAGCATCTGTCAATGCATAGCGTGCGCGAAAGATAAGATAGTCAGCTCAAAACTATATCCTGCCAGCACTTTTACTCACTTTCGGCATAATAATGGCGATTATTGACACTCTGATTTATCCGTCAAGATGGCGGCAAATGATTATTACGAATACGGCTGTTCTTTTGTCATGGTCACTGGGACTGCCGAAGATCTGACCATTGCACTTTTACTATTAGGACACACGGCTTAAGATACTTTATTTCACTAAAAAAGAAAACATTATTTCACTTCTTTGTGGAAAAATAAAAGTATAAAATAATAAAATATGATATAAAATTTATAAAATAAACGCGAAAGTAAGTTTGTTTGTTACGCTTTCACGGCAAAACGGCTGAATGGATTTGGATGAAATTTGACATACTGATAGACCATGACCTGAGTAAGCACATAGGCTACTTTTCATTCTGGATTGCAGACGTAGTCGTGGGCAACAGTAAGTAATAATTATTACGTTAAGCGACGGTTTCGCCGGGTGATAAAACTACAACTAGAGTATTAAAAAAAAGTTGATGAAATTGATTATAGAGTCGGTCTCCCCATAGGTACCTTGTTTTCAGTTGCAAAGCTCAAATTACATGCATTCACCGAAACACTCGAACCTTAGCTATTCTTTTTTCTACTTGCAGACAAGATTTCGGTACTAACTCATTTGGCTGTTTGGCAAGACAATTCAAATCAAAACTTCAACTAAATCAAATCTGCTCCAATTGAAAATACTGTCTGCCACGACAATGATGTCTTTTGAGCTACGTTACTAAACCCCTGAATTCTCAAACGAAAAAAGCTTTAAGACGTTCTCAAAAGAGTTTCCTTCATTACAATACGCCACAAAGTCATCATCAGCCACGGTCTGACTTCACCCGGTACTGAGCATAGGCCTCTGTTTCTTGTGCAAGTCCCCACGCTCCTGTACCAGTCTCATACAGGTTCTACTGGCGATGGTAACACTGTCGTCCACCCATCTCACTACAGGACGACCGACACTTCGTCTTCCAGTCCTAGGACGCCACTCGCCACAACCTTATTCCACCTGTCATCACTGCTCCTTACCAGGGGTCCTGCCCAACTCCATTTGATTTCCATTTCACACCTTAAAGTGGTACTACTTACTATGTTATTGTTATTATTATATTCAAATTATTATTAAGTTGCTGTGCCCTAACCGGGCTTCATGTTGGAACTTACTTAATATTGTAACAACTAAAGGTACACAGGAATGCAATAAACAGTTTTGAGTTTGAGTTTACCTAGTGATAAAATCCGACCAAACGATGACCTAAAATTGAGAGGCGATTAGCAGTCCGTCAGCAAAATATAAATCCTCAACTCTGATTAAAAAAAGATAGAAAATCAACACACGTGACTTAAACACCTAGCCACCGAAGCAAGCTATTAAAAAATAATAAAACAATTTCAAACTACGGATGTTCGTAAGGTCGATCTCGAGATAGCGTCCATTATTGTACCTGTCGCCCGTGACGACGCCATCTTGAAAACGTCACGCTGGGAAAATGCAAAGGAACAATTAAACGCGTTGTGGCTTGATGAAATGACAAGGCTGGTCTTTCTCTTGGTATAAAACGTGACTTAACATCCGCCTGTACTACTCGAAGGGGTCACCAGTTATGTTTAAGCCTCATGCAGGAGAGGGTGAGCTGTTCACACCTACATAAACACATACATAATCAGCCTATACTGTTCGTACGGCTGGGACACAGGCCTCTCCTCTCTTCGAGAGGGAGTGGCCTGTGATCTACCACGCGGGCCCAGTGCGGGTTGGTAAATGTCACATGTCTTCGAATTTTTGGTTCTAGGACATGCCGGTTTCCTCACGATGTTTTCCTTTACCATTTTGAGAGCAGTGGTGTTGAAATTATTTACACAAAGTTAAGCGCCTGCCTGGGGTCGATCCCACGAGCTGCAACTCGTAAGTCAAGGCCGATACCACTGGGCCATTACTGCTCCTAGATGAGCATAATTTGACACAAATCCTCAATCTGGGCTACTATCCCACTTTGCCCGACATGGGGAACTCACTTTCCATGCTAGATAGCTGTCGTGCTGTAGCGTTCATTACCAGACATTTGCATTTGGCAGCAGAATCCCCACAGAATACTAAGTACCAAAATCGAACACCAATATTCATCAGTCAAGTTTAGAGGCGAAATTCCCTTAGGACCAATTTTCCGCCATGAGGGCAATCAAGGACCCTGTTTCACCATGGTGGTAAAATATTGATACCTATGAAGGCTGCAATCAATAGCCGAAATCGTCTAAAGTATGCTGATTTTTACCAGATAAAACATTATATGGCAGAGGTCTACAAAGTAGTTTTATACAGTAGGTACCTAAAGCTGATGTTAATGGTTATTAATATAAACTACGAAAATAAACATTACAGTCAGTACTATGTAGTCAGTCTAGATTTGGTCCTTGCGTCATTGCATGCATAATGCATAATCAGCCTATAATGTTCCCACTGCTGAGACGCAGGCCTCCTCTCCGTGAGATGGAGTGGGCCATAATCCACCACGCATATTCAAGTGGATGTCACATGTCATCGAATTTTTGGTTCTAGGACATGTCGATTTCCTCACGATATTTTCCTTCACCTTTTTGAGAGCAGTGGTGCTTAAATTAAACACACAAAGTCAAGTGCCTGTCTGGGTTCGAACCTACGACCTACAACTCCTAAGTCGGGGCCGAAACCACTGGGCCACCACTGATCTCCGATCTGCGTCATCGATCGTCCATTTTTTTATAGGTTAGTTCTGGGTAAGGCCTCAAGATGAATGGTCGTGTCGGTCGCAAGGACGTGACATTTATTTCTCAACTCACCAACTTGCTATCGCAGACATAAGGATTGACGTAATGATGTTATCAATGTACAGGTGCTTTCTATCTGTCGGTCTGATGCAATCTTTTTTTCGCTTATTAAAAGTCTCAGGACTAACCTCGTTGGTCTAGCGGTCACAAGCGCTACCGCTGATCATGAAGTCCTGGGTTCGATTCCCAGGTCGGGCAAAGTGTTATTAGGTTTTTCCATCTGAAATTTTTTATGCCACGGAACTTAAAGTGAATCCTCAGATGCAATAGCCCGATTTTTCACAATATTTCATTAAAAATTCTTAGGTTGAACAAATTTCCAAAGTTTGACGATTGATATGAAATTGATGATTATTATTCAGTAAATATATCATTCCGACAGTCGCGAATCGCATTTTGATAAACATACGATATAAAACCGAGCTGTAATTTGCAAAAAACAAAAGAAAATTTGCATTGGCTACAGCTGAGGATCCACCTTAGACATAACTGGCAAAATGAGGCTGCACCTCTGTTATACCCTTAACGGAGCACGGGCGTGATGTTATGTTAAAAACCTTCCGTTACTCAGAACAAAAAATCCACATAAATCTTACTAGACCGTGACAATCACAAAAGAAACAAATAAACAACCAAATATGTAGATTATACTCAAGTATTGCACCAAGAAATTTTTATGGGCGCATACGCATGTCGGAACGAAAAAGGGAATCGGCTGATAAAGGAACGTGAGTATTTGCGTTTTCAAATTAAACTTTTATATCTTTTTCAGGGTACCATACCCAAAGGGTGCAACGGGATCCTATTACTAAGGGTCTGTCCGTCCCCGTCTGTCACAGGGCTGTATCTTTTGAACCGTTATAGGTAGAATCTTGAAATTTTCATGGAGTGTGTACTACTATGACTGATTTAGCAATAAACAATAAAAAAATAAGCTAAATTAACAATCAAAGAAGGTCCCCATACAACAAATCTGTTTTTGTTTACTTAACTATTTTAAAAATCATGCTTATTAGAATACTGACCAAAGTTAGGATAACTGCATTTTTTTTTGCACAGAAACCAAAAACAAACTGATTAAATCAATGTTTTTTTTTAAAGTAGGATTATTTATATTTACTTAACTGTTCATTACATATTTATTGTATTGGCTAATAAGCCGACTAGACCTCGAAAGCAAAACAATAAACGGCGATTTATCAAAAATCTACTTTTTTTTGAGTTATGCCAATATTATAGTATATTAGGTATGCGATGCAGTGCTATTAAACGATAAATGATTTGTAGGTTTGAACAAACACTTTTACACGTCAATCGTATTTTAAAAACTTGATGAGGTCGGCGTTTCCTATCTGACTACTCTGAGAAGAAAGGCCGAAACAAACTCAGAGGTCACAGTCTGTTTTAAAGTCCAGACAAAATCTTGGTCAGATCATGTGAAGGCTATGTAGATCGGTATCTGAAATGGTATTTTGAGGAAAGAACCACACAGATTGAGTGGACCTGTCCAGCCAGTGCACGCAATTATCAGCAATCGTGCAGCTCAACTCAGAACTTAAGGAGCTCAACGATTCGACGAACAATACCAAAGAAAGGACATTTGAGTAGGCCGCTTATATTACTCAAACAAAAAATTAATTAAATTTGTTAAATTAATATTTTAAGATGGTAAGTACAGCACTAATCGTGTACAAGTCCGACTCGTACCCATGGCCGCTTGTTTTACACAAATACGGTGGCGGACAAGACGTGTTGTATTCTGCCATTCGAGTTGTAAGTTGGTTCACACCTTGCGAACTAATAACATACACAATTAACATGTTCGAACGAGCTCGGAAGATATTAGACATGACGTTTTGGTGCTCATTAAGATTTTTATCTATTTTTTTCTTCGTTTGGCCGTGAACAAATATTTTTGTTATTTAAGTTGCTCGTGTTTGATGTTAAAAGGACTTAAGTATTAAATAAGTTGGTAAACGTTGTGTAGTAAATATTTTTTTAAGTGAGGAAAAACTTATCTTGATAGTGAAATCTTTATTGAATAGCTAGTTTTTCTTTTCTATAATTTGAAAGTAAAATTAAAGTAGGTAGGTACTGTGCAAATAGAAATTATGTCGTTACCTATGTATCTTTCAAAAATAGAAAAAGACAACCACCATTTCACAGCATGCACCAAAACTCTTCAGTATTCAAAAATAAATCGTCACTTGTTACATTTTTACATAACCACGAACGTCATTATAGATTTTTTAAATAAAAATATGTGCCAACTGCCGCCACACGACATCGACAGCCAAAGCATAATGTATCCAGTTTAATTTTTTACTGTACCATGAACAATTCATAGAGCAATCATTATGTAGATTCAGCTATGTTACAATGAGCCCATTTATTCACACTTGTCGTTTTGATAAACTAGAACAAAACTTGTACAAGAGACTGGCACTTTTTTATGTGTTTAAATGTAAATAGATTCGAATGTCGAATGTCTTCTTGATTAATATGGCGCTAAAGGAATTGACAGTTTTTTTTTCTCTTTGACACCGTTTTATTGTTCTTGGAGAGCTAGGGTTGTACGAGCCCTAACAGTGTTAAATTTTCAGTTAGTTATCATTATGTTTTTTTTCTCAGTCGAAATCGGATAATTCTGATGCAAGGACCAATTTAAGACTCGTTTAATAAAAATTGGTAATCATTTGACAAATTTTTGGTCCTTTTAAATCCGACTCTTCAACACAAAATTCTAAAATTAAAACGGTTGAAATATTATTGTGTTTTTCAACTTACTCGTACAATTATATTTTATTAATGTTAAATCTTTAATACTTTTAAAACAAACTTAATGCCATCGTACGTCATAATATGCATAAAATAAATCCTAATTACAATCAAAACTATAATTAAAAACCTAAGATTTTAGCATTTTTATCAAATAGAAATGTCTTGAACAGAATAGCTAAAAGAATAACGCCTTTTTAAATACATACAATTAATTATGAATATAATTAGCAATTAATATAACATTTCATTACGAATCATTTTCATAAACATACATACCTACATAAATAAAGTCACGGCTTCTTCGCATGGGGTAGGCATAAACCACAGCACACCTGCTACGATCCTTACATAGGTACTCCTTTAATAATAAATATTATATTAAAGTAAGTTCGTAGTAAATGGAATAGTTTTTAATTGCTATTAGGTATTACAGGTGATGAGAGTTTTCTATTGACTGAGTTAATTAAAGTTACTTAAGTTTTTTGGTCATGCTTGAAACGTTATAGTTTCTATTTATAATGTTAAATTACAAGAATAATTACAATTCGTTGAATTCAAATAGACAATTATTTTTATGCAGGTATCGGTAATATATATATGAAAAAAAAATCAACAAAAAATCTTAAAAAAAAAGTCGTGAAAAATTCCACCCATTGGAACTTGCCAGTTCTAAAATTTCGTAGTTCTTTGTTGCGTATTTATTTTTACAAGAACAGCCTGTCGATGCCGCAACATATGTCGATCGGGAGTCGAACCGGGGACTCTTCGCTTTATTTATGGGATTTTAATGACCACCCCATCAACGGTAGCCCCAGTTTTGTTGTCACGGAAGTACCGCTTGACCAATTGTTGCGTAGTATTTTTTTTTATACAAAAAAAATATTTGTTGTTTTTTTATGTGGACGATTAGAACTGTCAGTATTCTAGGTAATAAGTACCGTTTATGATTTTAGAAAAAAAAATGTGCCGAATTATATTTTAAGTAGGTTGAATGGCAACATTATAACGTGACAAATTGTCACGTTATTATTATAGCGTATTTATAAATGTTCATAATATATTACAACGTGATAATTATATTAACAAGTTGGTTGGAAAATTGCTTCATGACAAAAATGTTCGAAAATATTAACGCGTTTTACTAAAATATAGAATGCTAGCCGTTTTAATTATGTTTGTCATGTCCATTTATTTATGCAATGTGTCTGTAAAACAACAACAAAATAGATTTGAACGGACTCAAAGAATAATGGTGCCGTGTCTAGTACGAGTTTCAAAAAGCAATGTTTTTTTGTTGACCGTACTCGATCAAACTGGTTAAGGAACCTTATAAATTGGAATTAAACCATAAAGGTTAAATAGTTGTAAAAATACAGTATATATTTTATTCGAGTTTTTTTTTTGTCTGGCAACAATTTGTTACTGTCAAACTTTGAAGAATTTCGCATCTGCTTTTTAATCGTTGGAATTAAAATTGGGCCAAAAAGATTGGCGCGAGAATGGTTTAAAATTCGAACTTGGCATGGCATACCTACTTATTATTTCGTGGAATCATTACGTCATTCCATTCGTGATTTTCGTCTTTGAAATTAAAGACAATTTAGTAGGTAAACAAATCAGATGCAACTAAGCATTTTTTTTTTTTTGTGTTTCATTTAAATCTCACTGATACCTAGTTCCAGAGCTTAGCGTGTTGAAACAAACATACCTACTCTTCAGCTTTATTATTGGCTTATTATTATTTTAGCTTTATTATAATAGATGATGCTTTCCTTCATCGATATCAATAATGTCAAAGATAAACTGAAATAGCATGTATAATAATATGAATTTTATTGAAAACACACATCGGTTAGTATTTGCCTGGATTTGAGCCCCAACCTCATGCATGAAAGGTGGGGGCCTTAACCACTGGGCCATCTCAACATCACTGGGCCATTACAACAACTTATTTATCATAAGAAATGTATTCTTTAGCTCCTTGTTGATGATAGCTGATAACCCCATACTAATTAATCGCAAAGAATAAAACAAGTCATCTTTGGCAGTAGACCGTGACTAAAGGTATTTATATAAAGAGCACGCACAGCAAATTGTACTAATAAATCCATTCACCAAAGTAGATGCTTACCTATCCGAATACAAATTCAAACGGTTCACTATTGAAGGAGTCTTCAACACAAAACCAGCCTGTAACTCTCCCACTGCAAGGGAGAGGCCTCATCTAATTCAAAAAAGGAACGGCCAGTGCCTAAGAAAGCAGTGAACAGTGACACCATAACGGCTGTCCAAATACAGAGCGCTTTTTGACAGCTTAGTGTCAAATACTGGTGACAGTGACAGATTTTCATGACGGCCAGTACTCTTCTAGGAAACAACTTTACATACTCACTAGCTTCCAGACCTATGTATTTTCTAAAAGCATTAGAGCAACCAAGGTCTTAGCCAGACAAGAGACGAGCATACCCAACAATTCTATTATAAGTATAACCAAAGCCACTGAAATCCGCATAATTACTGGACCAAGCCTTGACAGCGGAGCGGAAAAATTAATTCTATCCCCATATTTTAGTACTAGGTAAAAATATAATGACACGGCGCGGCACAAAAGAAAAAAAAACCACGACCATTGACAATTGCTATGGACAATGTGAATGCACATCAATTATTATTTTAAAATAACAGTTTTGTCCGTACAAAATTTATTTACGCGCCGCTGCGCTCGCGTCTGTGGGTGTACCGGTGTGTGTTTGATGTATGTGCGCTGTGTGTGTGCGTTCAAATATAGGATGTTCGCAAGCCGTTGATGATTGATTAATTACGTGTGCTTTCTAAATATATTTTGTTTATAGGACGTTTGTTTGATTTATTGGTGGGCGTTTATTTGGTTATGAATTTCGGCTTTGTTTTTAGGTTATTTTTAATTGGCTTAGTAAGTCCACGCCAACCCAACCACGACACTACTTCACCAGTTCCCAATTGTACAACCTTAAACATCACAAGATGCACAGCACAGCAAAAGAATGGAACTCTCTACCTGCGTCTGAGTTTCCGAACGCATACAACCCTAATCTCTTCAAAGTGAGAGTGAACAGGCTTTTTCTGGGTAAGCTCACTCCACAGTCGACTCTGTCTCTGTCACCACTGACCTAGACTAGACTCCAGAGCAAACCTATTATAAATAAAAATTAAATTAAAAAAGATGCCAATTACAATACAGCCTAGCATTATTTTCACAACTCCGTTTTCTACCTTCCAGACCTGCCCTGTGTTCCTAATTCTAATCACTAAGTAAGTGATTCAAATAGGGCCTAAACCCCATACAAGATATACAATAAGTTGACTGCCATTGTCTAACTGTACAATCAATGATTGGTAGCTTTTTTTAGTTTACAATGAGCCGCTTCCCACATCCACACTTCCAATATGTTAACCTTTATAAAGTTCTAAAGCAAGATTTACCTACATTAGCCACCTACCCCTCAGCGGCTCATCTGCCTTCTATCAATCATCACACTAAACGAAAACCTGATTAAGTCATAAACTATAAAACAGCACCCTGTACACGCGTCGTGTTTATGCACATCAATTACGGAGGCAGCACGCGGAACGCACGGCCGAGGAACATTCGGAGGTCAATACGAGCCACTAACGTACATATTAAATAAACATTATTTTGCAATATTTTTTGAGTTAAGGGGCTGACAACAGCTAAAGCGCGGTCACTGTCGGAGAAAAGAAAGAGAAGCGCGATGACCCAAAACTGGTAATTTATTGCAAAATATGAAGCAATTCTCTATTTACAAAAAATCTATGGACTGGACTCAAAAATGAAAACACTGTCTCGTTAATATGTTGCTTGAAGAACAATCTGGAAAAAAAAACCATAATGATTGCATGTACATTAGTATGGTTTTTAATCGTAAAAAGAAAATTTTAGAGGTATCTTCGTGATTTTTTTCTATCGTACCAAATTATTTGTATTATGTTTTCAACACACTATCTAACGAGCATATATCCTGAAGAATATCATATATTTTTCTGGTTTGGTTTACTGCGGTGGATGATATTTTTTTAGGCATTATAAAACTTGCGTTTAGGTCATGTAGTCCCCTTAACAACATCTGCTTATTACTAGCCATCGTGCTAGCCAAAATCCTACTCAGAGATCCTCCTCTCTATGAGCGCCAACGAAGATACGGGCCCGTCTATAAGTTGCGCTCCAAAGAGAAAATTCCTACACTGTATAATTCAAATTAAATTGCAAACCGAGACCACCATCAGTGCCAAAAAATGTACAACATAAAAACTTAAGAAAACAAGTAAAATGACATAAGTTAAGTCAATTGCAATTATAATTTTGTAAGTAATGGAATGATAACATTAATGTACTTATTCATCTTTTTACTGTCGTACTAAACTTAAGTGCTAGGATTAATAATAATACAAAGCATTAAGTTATAGCAATTTTAAATTTATTCAAGAGATTTATTTATTTTAAGTTATGAATGATAAGCCGTCCCTAAGTCATCAAAATTAAGTTAACAAAAAAAAACACCACAAGTGTTGGTTTTATTTTAAATTGCTTAAGGGCTTCATTAGACAGATATATTATTTTATTTGAGGAATAAATATTGCCTTTTGTCAGCTTTCGTATAAAAAAATGGCAAAACTGTCAGATTTATTCTTCAGACAAAAGTTATAAGTATATTAGGTATGTCTAATGAAAAATCAGCTTTAAGTAGTCAGTGATATAAAACAATTGTTTTCATCTGCATAGACTTATCCCAATTTTAGGGGTCGGCTTCCAGTCGAACAGGATACAGCTGAATACCAGTATTTTACGTGGAGCGACTGCCTATCTGACCTCCACAACCCAGTTACTGGGTAATACGATACTCCTTGGTAAGACTTTCGGGCATACGTCGTACCGTAACGACTGTCAAACTTCCGCAAATGACAGCCGGGACCAACAGCTTGACGTACTTTCCGAGACTTTTCTCGGTATGTAAAGCTGGTCACCCATCCACGGACCGACCGCGGCAAGCGTAGCTTAACTTGATCGATCGACCCACGTGGCTGTTCTTACTTAGCCACTAGCCCCATTGTATTTTATATAGACTTTATTTAGGGAACTAATCTAAGTAGCCTGAATTGTCCCACTGCAGGGTTTTAATGCACCCTCCCCCTCTTCCATACAATTTTAATCTGTCTTTTACTAGACAATTCCTTTCGGTAGGGTATAAATTTAGCGACGGTAAAATAAATTTAAAAAACCTCATTCGCACACGTAACTCCAAATAAATAAACTGATTTAAAACATTTATAATTAGATAAATCATGCTAACAATCAACCAGTTAAAAAAAACGAAAATAATACTAACTAAATAGATAAACATAATTAATTATTACACTTTTAAAAACGGTGTTTTAGCATTATAATTGCTATTATTACGACGTATAAGATTGATATCAGCTTTTAGTTGGTAAATGCCTACTTGTGTTCGGGTGTCAAGTTTATAATGTATTTAGTGCAAAATTTTGCATAATCAGCGGGGCGTGTACTAAATTAAACCGTCGGTTCTGTGCTATTGTTAAAGTTACCATCGTTTTTGAGTTTTGCGACCCTTCTCTTGCAATGGGTGCCGTGAAAAGCGATTTTGAGACAATGTGAAGTGATCAGGATGTTCCACCTTCCATGTGCTTTTCATAGCATGCTGGAGTCACCAATTCTTAAATGATAAATGATTTTATTTCTGTAATTAGATTTGTACAAACACTTTTACACGTCAATCATATTTTTTTTTAAACTAGATGAGGTTGGCGTTTCCCATCTGACTACTCTGAGAAGAAAGGCCGAAACAAACTCAGAAGTCACAGTCTCTTTTAAAGTCCAGACATAATCTCATGAAGACTATGTATATTAGTGTCTGAAATGGTCTTTTGAGGAAAAACCACACAGATTGAGTGGACCTGTCCAGTCAGTGCACGCATGTGTCAGTAATCGTGCAGCTCAACTCAGAGCTTAATTAAGGAGCTCAACCCACTCTTGACCAAATCTGTTTGTTCCTGTGATCTGTATTGGTCTCCCTGTCACACGGAGCATCATCACCATCAGCCATCTGCAGTCCACTGCTGCACATAAGCCTCTCAAATCGTCCACGCGCTATTCAACTCGATCCTCTGCAGTTCTCTAGGTCTAGAATGAAGTAAAACTATAATTCTTTCATTCTAGATCTAGATGATCAGCAACGAAGTTCAGTGTGATATAGCATAGGTTGGGAAGAAGGTGCAACAGTCATGCACCTGTCTGACTTTTTTAGGCATAACTTATCATTATTGGGGAATAATAATCAGTCTATAATGTTCCCACTGCTGGGACACAGGCCTAATCTCTATGAGAGGGTGTGGGCCGTAATTCACCACGCGGGCCCATTGCCGGTTGGTAGATGTCACATGTCTTCGATTTTTTGCTTCTAAGACGTGCCGGTTTAAGAGCAGTGGTGATGAAATAATTTACTCAAAGTTAATCACCTGTTGGGGTTCAAACCTACGACCTACAACTCGTAAGGCTGTTTGTGTATGTGAGTTTAAATGTTGTAACCGCACCCACGATACAGGAAAAATTCCTAGTGCGGGGCAACGTTTAAAAAAAGCATATTTTAACGGACACTTTTATACACAGAGATAGTTATCCTTACCTCTATACCTGTAGCATTTATGCCACCACTCACATTTCTACAAATTAATGCTATCCAATTGGTCAATATGATTTGACATTATTGATAACTCAGATTATAGAATAAAGATTGTTAGTATCAATTGAAATTGCTCTGGATGTCTTAATGTTGTGCAAATGTGCTGCCATCTGCTTTAATTTAAATAGCATTCCATATTCGAATCTACCATATAGGTTGCATCATAGTTTCGAACCTATTTGGTGTTCCAATTTCAACCTTGAATAAAAAAAACAGTCCAAACATAATTTTGCAAAGGTTGCAAAAGTTTTTAAAATGACACAACATTTTTTTATCATGATTGTATTGCAGTGAATTTAAAAAAAACTGACACGCGATGTTTGTAATTCAACTAATTTTGTATTGTTTCAGATTAAAAAATGAAACAGATTATAATAATAACTAGTGTTTTACTATTTATATAAATAGTAACAATTTTATTGTGTGTTGTTTTAAAATAAATGGTTTATTTTAGTTTAAGTTTAAAAGACGTAGTTACTAAGCAAATACTTACGTAAGAATTGCAGATACTCGTGTTAGATATTACATAATCTGTAAGACCTATCTAGTAGAGTGGCTAGAAATCAAGTTGAATATAAAAGAAGAGATTACTTATCTATAATAGGTACAAAGGTCAAAATAACCTTTTATTGAGGTAGTTGCTGATAGGTAGCTATTTTTACTTACCTAGGTAAAAATATACTCAATACTTTATTTGCATTCCACAATGTGTACTTAGGTGGTGATGATTCGAAGACCTGTGTTGATATATTTTTGAAACTAGGTACCAACACAGATTAAATATTTTGTCAAGCTATTCTGATTGATGACGCTGAGAATCAGCACATTTTGAACGTCAAAATGACATAAGACAGTAATTGCCTAGTGCTTCAGCTGGGAAGAAGAAGTGACGCAACATACTCCCCAGCAGCACAACTGTTTGTTCAGATAGAAGAACTTAATTCTAAGTATACTCAAACATGTCCATAGACTTAAAATTTATAATGATACTTTTCCAACTCTTAACCTCTTTCTTGGGAATGACAACTATTTATTTATCTTACCACCAGCCAAATACAAATTTTCGACCCACATAATGAAATCAAAACAATAAATTAATTAATTTGATCAGTCGACTGTGTGGTCGTTGGGACTTACAATCACTCATACACCAAGAAAACTAGTTTACACACACACACACCCCGCACCTTTCATGCACACACCCACACAGCTGCCAAAACGCACACAAACACACCAAAGATATGCATCGACCTACCAAGTAATTATATGTTTGTAAACAACTCGGATAGCTGTAAGTATGTATGATATAGTGATGGGCACATCGAGTCGAAACGTCACGGCTTTTTAATTTATAGGCTAAAGTAAAATGGAGGGCACTTGAGAGGTAACGGCTGTCATGTCACTTGTGACATTTGTCATGGATGGTGGACGTTTGAATTTGACAGTTCGGTTTTTTTGGGATACTGGTTTTGTGCTTTGCTTGTGATTATGTCGTGGCCACGCTTGCCTTGTGGATTGTGGAGTTGTTTTAATATAGAGAGTGTTATTTTTATGTAAAATACTGTTATTTTGCAGCAAGTCGTCATTTGGGAAATGGTAAGAATGTCAATCAATCACAATTCATTCAAACCTATCACGTGTTTTAAGAATAGTGCATAATGAAAGATACTGTTGCAATTTTTTAATATTATTTTCCATGTTCTTTTGCATCTTGATCACAGAAGTCTTCCAGAACAAAACGCATAAAAAGCTTCTTACATCCAAAAATGAACAGTTATTTTTATCTAATTTTCCTGTCCTACATTCCCAACCAATATTTTATAAAATAATTCTGAATCATCGATAACCACTGTCGACCCTGATCGCATCACTACGCCAACGAACAGTTCTCCTCACGTAGACAGACAGTGTTATCACAATAATGACAGATCTCAACTCGAGACCGCGGTACGTGAGGCAAAAATACCGCAACTTCTACCCGGTACTTTTCAGTGACAATTATAGCACTACAAATAAATTCAAACCTTATAACGATAGCTATAAGGTGTATTTTGTAAAGGCGAAATAGTTTTTAGGTTATGGCGTGACGAAATGACAGATGGAAATCGATTTTTGTATTTGGAATTTTGGAATATAATTTTTTATTTTATATTGTGTTCTGTGTTCGAGTAAAAAGGTTTTCGTACGAGCTGTTTCTTTTGTTATTTTTTGGAAAGCTCTCCGATCTTTTTCAACACCATGAAGCTTCATATAATATCTTATAGGGCCTTGTCTTTATAAGCCACTAAAGGGGCTTGACTTTGCGGCATTAAAACATCTCCGTACGCATATTTATCAAGCATCCTGCCATTTGAGACAAACTCGTTCATCACCGGGCAAGTATAGGGCTTGACCTATGTCTAATCTACCTAAAGTCCATGTTTAACATTACACAAAAAATACTGATTATAGCTTGGAAAAGTGTAGAAAATATACATGCAATAAAATGCGAATGGTGACGATGAGCTGTTTATCTAAGACACCAAAGAAAAGAAAATCGTATCTAGGTTGTCCACTTCTGAAAAAAATTAAATACTTTTAAGTCCTTAGTTATGCAAATGAATATAAGTATCTAAATAGAACTACTCCCTTATTACCCTATTTAAAGATAGACTACTAGATTCGAAAGTTTGACTGCCTGCAGTCGGCATGTTCCTCAAATTATGATGTAAGTGCAACAGAGCAATTTGTGTCAGACCTAAGGAGACCTAGATTACTACGATGTTATCATATCAGTTCTTGAAACATACGGCAAATTCACTTAACCAATCATAGCGATGTTGATGACGGATTAACGGAAAAATACTACAAAATATTATCATCTTTATTGTCTACGGCTAGGTATAGAGCATTATTGACCGGATATATGGGAATTCCTAAGGGGCTCGTGAGTAAGTAATATAACAGCTGCACGGGTCGATCGATCAGGTTAAGCTACGCTTGCCGCGGTCGGTCCGTGGATGGGTGGGTCTAGCCTTTTCCCAAATATGTTGGGGTCGGCTTCAAGTCTAACTGGATGCAGCTGAGTACGAGTATTTTACATGGAACGACTGCCTATCTGACCACAATCCAGTTACTGGGGAACACGATACCCCTGGTAAGACTGGTTGTCAGATTCTCGGGCTTCTGACTAATCGTAAGGACTGTCAAAGGTCTGCAAAATGACAGCCGAGACCTTACGGTTTAATGTGCTTTCCGAGGCACCGACGGGTATCAATATGCCAAAAAACCTGTGTGTAGAAAAATGTTCTAAAGTTCATTTTTTAATCCCAGATACTTAAAAAAAAAAAAAAAAAAGATAGTAATCTGACATTTCCAAGTATTTTTTGCTTTTTTAGTACTGGAGTTTTACATTACACCTGCCAAATTACTGTCTGGGTTTAAAAAAACAAACGTTAGTATAATTTTTCTGATAACAACACTGGTTGTAGTATACCTATGCGTTTAGGTACCGAAGTAAGTAAATAAAACAAGAAATACAATACATTTTCTTAACATTACTCACGGTTTTCCGTCGGACAATCTACGAACATCAATCATAGGTACTAGGCGTTCATAATGAGCGAAGAGGTACAATCACAATCATTTTTCATGGCCTTGTGTGCGTGTGTATGAAATTGATGTCTGTGATTCTGTTTTTAAATAATACGTGTTGGTATTTTTGTAAAGTTGAAAATGGATAATATCAAAAAATTGATAAGTATTTATGTATTTTTTACATGATGCATGGAATCTACCTAAGTATAATTTCCAATAAGTAGTTTGTGTTACTCTAGCGTCCAATATAATATTGACCTCACCTACTGTTTAACATACATCCGTGTGTGAATGCTTAAACGGGTTGAATGCCTCCTGAATGTTCATAATTAACCCTTAATTTTATTGAACATAACTTGCTTATTAATCATGCAGTGCCATCTAGCGGTCATAGGTAGTAACTAATGAAACGATTTGAATATTGATGAATTTCAGATTTATACCACAATTTCTAGGCTACTTTTGCTCTTCGAGAAATAACTTAATTATGCAAAATGCATAATTATACTTAGCATATATAATTAATTAGCATTATAAATAATTAATTAATTATATATGCTAAGTATTGACACGTCATTTGCGTTGCAATTGACGTGAAAAAAAAAAACAAAAGCGGACAAAAATAAATACTTGTTAAAGCTATGAAAAGAGAAAGGTGGGCTACAAATTTATAAAGAAATCCTCTAAAAATGGTGTAGGAAACCAACACGTCCTAAAAACAAAAATTCGAAGACGTCTATCAACTTTCACTGGGCTCACGTGATGGTCCAGGCCGCTCCCTCACACAGAGGAGGCCTGTGTCCCAGCAGTAGAAACATTATAGGCTGATTTTGCTTATCTACTACAAAAATCCCGATGTTTGTCGGACGGATTGTCAATCACAAAATGATTATTATAGTATTACCACAAGGATGCAGCTGTCAAATCACCCAACATAAAATATATATTATTTAAAAAATTCCATACTATTTACTTCAAACAACCATTTTCCACCGTAACATGGAAAGTTTCAACTTTCTCTGGACACCCATCCATTTGGCTCAGTCAACGACGCCCCCTAACGGCGACGTTGCTAACTGAAGCATAACCGCTGATTTAGATCTAGACTCTAGAATCCAGACCGTTATATAGTCAAACCTGTCAATTGTAATTATTTATAGGAAAATTTAATACAAGCTTTGTAGGGCTGGCGCTTGCTTGAATTGTTATCTTTGCAATATGGCAAAAAGTACAACGTACATCATGATCATCATCATCTGCCATATCTTTTCCTAAATATGTTGGAGTCAGCTTCCAGTTTAACAGGACGCAGCTGAATACTTGTATTTTACATGGAGCAACTGCCTATCTAGCCTCCACAACCCAGTTACTGGGTAATACAATACCCCTGGGTAAGGCGGGTTATCAGGCTTTAGGGCTTGTGACTACCCGTAACGACTGTCAAAGATCTACTAATGACAGCCTGGTGTTCGTCCAGGCTGTCGTGAGCTGTTGCTTGTCGTGCTTTACGAGGCTCGGCAATGCATGGACACTCATCCATGCTCTGATCTTGGCAAGCGGAGCTCAGCCAGTGCGGTTCCTGTTACTTAGCCACAAGCCCATTCAACGCAAAACAAAACCTACGGTTCACTAATATCTACATCGTATTATCTTAGATTGCATCTATTAAACACGCTGTATGCTGCTGAACCAAAGGTTTGATATTTATAATGAGAAAATATAAAATCTTTGTTATGAAAAGTATAGTCTCCATTTCGAAAATTTGACGCTTTCACGTCTCTTAGTTTGGTGCATATTAATCAGGACAATCATTTATAGTAATAGAAACACAAGATTACATCAATTACTTTGACACCTTCACAAAATTCTCGAATCTTTATGATACTACTTCTCTCTCCTCTGTCTCTCTACATTTCTTTTTTAATCTAATGTGTTTTTGATTTCATTTGTTGTTGTACCAATAAAGAAAGTTTTATTTCTGTAGCTACCAACATTATTTAAATCAAACTGCCTGCCTGCCTGCCTAGCCTTTTCCCAACTAGGTATGTTGGGGTCGGCTTCCAGTCTAACCGGATGCAGCTGAATACCAGTATTTTACATGGAGCGACTGCCTATCTGACCTCCACAACCCAGTTACTGGGTAATACAATACCCATTGGTAAGACTGGTTGTCAGACTTTCGGGCTTCTGACGACCCGTAACGACTGTCAAAGATCCACGAATGACAGCAAATAATTATTTAAATCAAACAAAGAGCTTTAATTTATTTAAAATCTTACTTTCATAAATTCAATCAATCATTTCTGATAGATTCCCTAGTAATATATATATATATATGTATGTTTCGTGGCATCCCTTATTCTAACGGTTATTCATCCGTCTATGCAGATACTAGTACAACTAGACTTCTCAAGGATTAGTACACAGATGTAATCACTACTTTGTATTACTATTAATTATTTTATTTATGCATCTAATTCATAATGTCAGCCTATAATTGTCTCACTGTTAACAGGGAAAGGGTTTTCTCGTTAGAATGAACAAACATTATTGTCCAACGTGTCATCGTCTTGGCGATTACTTAACAATAGGTACATTTATTGACAAGTCCCTTCTTGATTTCAATATTTTCGCTGACCACTTCTATCTCTTCGAAGAATAGACATTTCTCTCATATCTCTTTCTATACAAAATTGCATTCATTTTTCTTCATTTTTGATATCACGCCGCAGAAATCTTCCTGCAATCTGTCGTTTTGTCTTCCGTTTCTACAGCGGTCATGCTATGCGTGCAGCCAAAGTTTGGAATTTTTTAAATGAATCATGTCACTTTAGTTAACGATTTCATAAAAATCATTTCATCATTTGACCTTGTAGAGGACAACCCTTTGTAATATCATACATTTCACAGTATTTCATTGTCATGGTTTGTTGCTTCTGTACTACACTCATCTAATTAAACAGAAAAACACTGAGTCATTTTAAAGAATAACTAAAAAAAATATATTGATTTAGACCTAACTAAAATCCACAGCTTGAACTTAAATGTAAGAAAGCTTAAAAAGTGAATGAGAGTAATCGAGATAATAGCGTGCGATTGGCCGAAGTTAAGACCGATGATGTTGAAACTTAACATGACATAGTACAAAGGACAGAATGTAAGACCTGGAGGAGACTAGCACAGACTAGGAAAGCATGAAACAAAAGGAAGGAGGCTTATATAAAGCAGAGACAAGGCTGTCAATAATTATGATGCCGAACCTTTAACGCAATTACCATGGTAACTTTTACTTGTATTTGAGTGTGTGACTCTTCAAACACTCAAATACAAGAAAATTTGTGATAGCCCTCTTGAGAGAAGAGGAAGCTTTAGGGTATTGGTATGTGAAAGAATTATGAAGCATTTAATATTTTTAAGACCAAATAAACGTCTTAGAGCTAGGAGATCACCACATCTAAAGACAATGGGAGCGTGAAAAATTAATAAAATATGATATAGTATGCGCCAAGATAATAGATTTATTAGCTCGCGTGTTATTTAAGGAAAAAATATGAAGCTTAACAGAAATTAAAATAATTATTTAAAGAAGACAGGTACTGACTTAAGTTTAGATGCTAATATTGGCCAGCTGTAAAGAGTAGCAAAATCAAATTCTGCATTGTTTAGCCTGTGTTTGAGTGACAAGGAAGTATAAATAAAGTCAAATTAAAAGACAAGTACAACTACGAGTAAAAAGCAGTTAATTTATCTAAACAGCTGCACTTATTTGAAAATTGTGCTCTCTAAAATTTAAAGAACCGAATTGTTTCAAATTACTAGACTCCTTAAGTACTATAGGAGTGTGATTTAAAATACATAAATCACTGTGAACTTCTCGTCTGTCTTCTTGACTCTGAATCTCTCTCAAAATTGGAAAAGTATCGATTTTTATTTCAGCTTTTGAATTGAAAATTCCTCCCTTATTTGCCTCTGCTATCGATATTTAATATTTCCTTATAATTTTCTCCTTCAACTTTCACCAAGACATGTTACGCTGACTCCAAATAAATTGAGATAATGGCAGGTAAGTGATGACTCCTTCAACTAAGTTAAATATGTTTTTCATATAAGTAGTGGCTTTACTTCAAAAAGTTCAACATATCATATGAGAACTCTCGACCTCTTGACAGTCGCCCCTCCTCCTGATACGGGCGATTGTAACACAAAAACCATCCTTATTGTTTCCATCTTCACACGCCAAATTCGGGTGTACATTTAAAATCAAATCACATATTTTGATTCGAGCTGAAGTAACAAAAAAAATGTCACCATGTTTCTCACGGCCTATGCAGAGACATCCGAAATCTACAATTGCGTCTAATTTGAAAATAATTATATGGCAACTTCCGTCTTGAAGAAAAACCAAGCAATTGTTGCTTTGCGTGTTTCTCTGAGACAATACGAAGAAAAAATAGAAAAAAAATCTTGGGTAAAACAAAGTTACTTTTTCCGTGATTTTTTCTAACAATGCATCTTATTTTGATGGGATAAAAACTGGTTTCGTTTGTGGGTTGCTTTCGTGGGTGTGTTTTTAAGTTGGTGGGTAGAGTGAACGGTTGGTGGGTACCTAATAAGTGGGAGTTGGTCTGGTTTCTGAGAAAATTCAAGCTGTACGTTTTCGTATGATTGATGTGAATTTTGAGGACTATTGCTTAAGAGTTTTGTAGTGAATTGTATTCAGTATTCAACACTCAATTCTGTTAGCCTCTCGTCTGATTTTAGTTTTTTTGTTTCGATTTTTAGCTTTCTCATTTTCTTAGGATGTAAGCTTTTCAACTTACAGATATTGATGATTATAGCTTTTTCATAATAACTTCTTATATTTTATAACTTACTTCATCGTGGGCCTCTGCTAGATAGATCTCAATCAAATTAAAGTGTGTCTTCTTAAATCAAGTTAATTATCATTCTACATTCTCGTCATTCTCTAAATCTTTGTGATTCAAAATTTTCCTCAAACTATTTTCCTGTATTCCCTCAAGGGCTTCAATTCTCGCAACTAGTGACTTCTTTCTTTTCCACATCAATATTGACAGAATCATCATCATCATCAACCCTGCTGGAGAAAAACCTCCCCTCCTCCTCTCCTGTGCCTTACTCTTCGAGGAATCCAGGTGTGATGTTTTATTTGTATTATTAAATTATATTGTATTATTTGTTTTGTGTATTGACATGTCATTTGTTTTTTTTTTCTCGTTTTGCTATTTATTATTAATTTATTTTGATGGTGCAATGTGTAATTATTGTATTTATTTTTAATTTTTAATGGTACGTCTTGTTTATTTTGTTTCTTATTTAATTACTGAGACTTGGCTAACTTGGTAACACGCACAAACATTCGTATGCTCTCTGGCATGACATAGCGCACTTTTATTATAATTGTAATAGGTACCATTATCATTGTACCTTTGTTAAACAAATGAATAAATGACTTATCACTTACTTTTTATAAAAAACCTTTGCAATGAATTCAATTCAAGTTTTAACCCAACATAAGTAGCAGCAGTTGAACCAAATTAATCAAAACATGATTGAGTTTCAAATAACAGGCGCTCTCCGGTTTACTTCGTTATTGTGTAACGAGAGCTTCGGAGGGTTAAAGGGAAGCTTATTGGTAGGTCATTAATAAAGGATATAGGAAATTAATGGTGACCACTAAAGGAGATATATGGAGGAATGGGTGATAAATTAAATAAACTGTTGAATTTGTGGGCATTGGTGCCGATTCCCTTGTTCACAAACTAAACTAAATTTAAGTTGAATGCATCTTTCTCTTGCTATTTCATTATGAAAAGAACAGAAGAGAAATTTTAGTTTAGTCCTGTCAAATTAGTCAGCACCTGACGTAGTTTGATATAATTTTAGTAGTCTACTTTTTAATCACGTCTAAACTTGTATGGAGTAGGGTCAGGCGCTGATTAATTTGAAACTTGAACTTGAACAAGGGAATCGGCACCATTGACTTTGTCTCAACTAAACTTAAGCCCATTTGCACCACACGCATTTAACGCTAAACGAATTTAAAGCATCCTTCTATTTATGTCAATCATTTGAAGATTGCAGTCAGAATAATGTCTTAAATACCTAGGTTTGTTAAACGATAAATGTATTCAGTAATTTGTGATGCAAGTCGCCCTTTTAAGCATTTTACTACTAAACACGTTACCGTTATCATCATTCAGTCTATGCTGGCCCTGCAGTCTCGACATAGTTAGCAATCGTTTTCGGTTGCTAAGTCCTAACAATCCAGATGTAAATGTTGATGTAAATGTTTGGTAGTCTCGACACTCAAATTTATCGGTTGTTACTTACCGGTACCTACCTAAAATACCAGTAACAACCGATAAAGGAGAATGAGTAATGATGGGCCCACCTCTCAATAGGAATAAGACACTCATAAATGAATAGGTATGTTTATGCAGAATAAAACTTATTATTACGACTAAGGTCAAAAGTCAGTACTTTCGGAGTTATACTACTTATTATACTGCCATAAAAGTGATCGTAGTTTACTTCGTTATAAGATAAACTATGGCCAGACTCAAAACGGACGGCACCTATCTGCTTGCTCCTTACCTGCGCCCCACCCTACCCGCTGCGCCCGCCGCTTGCCCAGGCGCATTTGCAAATGGCGATCAGTCATATTGCAGTGAACATCTTCGAGACGGTTTATACGTTATAGAAATGTACAGACAAAACGATTTACATGATTTAATAGAATATAATATACCAGCAGAGAATGTGTGGTTGCTGCGTGGTAGGATACAGTCACGCCACGTAAGAGCAAGAATATACTATTGCTAGATATTAATTGATCGAAACCAAGTTGGAAGAAACGCGATATCACAATATTATTGCTCTTGCTTGACCGGACGGCGAACTGTAGGAAGTTGCGCTCACACTATTTCTTTCATTTGGTACCTAGGAGGTACATCAACTATTCGTGGCCCCCGTGGGTTTTTTAAATGATGTAATTGTCTTTGATGTCCAAGACGAATAATAAATCTCTTTTGTTTTAAAGTGTACTTATTATTATTATTTTACCTTATAAGTATCCATAAAGAATATGTTAGACTGACGACTTTAAGACGTCGTATCTCCGAAAGTACTAACATTTGACCATAGTTATATTAGTAACTAATGTTCCACTTAAAAAGCCCTATCCAACGGTATATCAGATGTTACTATTGAAGGGTGGGCCCAGACTCCATACATTCATTTCCCATTGTCCTTTGAGTGTGGAAACCACCAAATATCGTTACATCTGGATTGTTAGGACTTCGCAACCGAAAACGATTGCTAACTATGTCGAGACTGCAGGGCCTGGTCGCGTGTTAAGGTCTTCTGTCCATCTAGCTTATCTACTACGATACACTTGTTGATTCGCGGTCTCCACTTAAGAAATCATCAGCTCTTACGGCCATCGGTCATTTGAGAGATATGGCCAGCCCATCGTTGAGCTCCTTAAGTCTAAGTTGAGCTGCACGATTGCTGACAATTGCGTGCACTGACTGGACAGGTCCACTCAATCTGTGTGGTTCTTTCCTCAAAAGACCATTTCAGACACCGATCTACATAGCCTTCACATGATCTAACCAAGATTTTGTCTGGACTTTAAAAGAGACTGTGACCTCTGAGTTTGTTTCGGCCTTTCTTCTCAGAGTAGTCAGATAGGAAATGCCGACCTCATCTAGTTTTTAAAATACGATTGATTGACGTGTAAAAGTGTTTGTACAAACCTACTTACAGAAATAAAATCATTTATCATCAGTACTTCAGCTGGCTAACTCTGCAAGCTACGTCGGCAACTCCAGCTCTTTTCCAGATCATTATCCTTCAAAGATGCTCCGAGCACAGATCGCTTTATACCAAAAAGATCGTCCAAATATCCTCCATCTTACAATAGACAATTACTTACCCGAATTAAATCTTACACAAACAAATACAATGAAGATCTGATTAACAAAACTGAGGCCAATTTGTTAATAACAAGGGCTGGCACAAATATAATACGATCGCTAATTGTAATTGGCGTGCTGGCCGCGATTTCGACAGCCCTGCTGTGTGGGGCGTTGCCATGGCAACGGGGGATCAAATAATTCGGCATATGTCTGTAATTTGGAAATAAATTGAGTAATGTGCTTCAATTTGTGGATTTTTTATTATAGTCTGCTAAGGGTTGCTTTTTAGAGTGTAAAAATGGTTAATTAGGACATTCAGTAAACAACTAGATTATAGAACTTGATATTTTAAACACAATTAAGAGGGCCATCACAATTTTTTTTTTGTATTTGAGCGTTTGAAGAGTCACACACTCAAATACAAGAAAAATGTGATATTTATTTAGAACACTCCCGAGAGAAATAATCAAACATTCTCGGGCATATATTTTTTTTTAATTTTGTGGCCATATCAGATTTTTTCTTGTATTTGAGGGTGTGACTCTTTAAACGCTCAAATACAAGAAAAATTGTGATAGGCTCTTAAGGTAAAAATAAACATATCATTCGTAGATTTTTAGAAAAGAGACATTCTTTGTTCCTTTGCCTTACCTTTTTAACAGAACTCATAATATGGATTTCCAGATGAAAAATTCCTCACCACCATGCTCATACATTTCCTCGTTTTTTTTTATCGTAATCATAATAAAAATTAGTCCAATAACAAACTGTCAAAAACATTAGTGACCGCCGCATGCACTCCCAAAATATATCGATAAAAAACATGGACACATCAGACACACCGTTGTCTGTTGCTATAAAATCGAGTGCCGGCGGTCACTCGGCGCCGATAAAGACATTTCACGGCTACCCAACAAAAGGCCTTTCACTAGCTCGCAAAAACTTATTGCGACTTTTTTCCGTGGTTCATTCGCATTCGCAGTTTTTGCAAGTAAATTTTTTAAATACCAAGCGATGTTATTCGGACAGAAGGAAGAAATATGCTGTGATTTTTGTGGGTGTGTTGTGCTTGTAACTACTTAAAAAGTAAATGGGTTAGTTGGGCAATGAAATATTGTTGAAAAACTGTGGTTCTCCTTTTAGTGGGAAGAATAATTATAATATTGAAACATGGTGTTGATCCCTCCGTGCGTCGGAAAGCACGTTAAGCTGTTGGTCCCGGCTGTCATTCGTTGATCTTTGACAGTCGTTACGGGTCGTCAGACGCCCGAAAGTCTGACAACTAGTCTTATGTTACCCAGTAACGGGGTTGTGGAGTTCCTCTGAACTCCACCAGTATTTTGGAGCGACTGCCTCTCTAGGCAGTCGCTCCAAAATACTGGTTTACGAGTACAGCTGTTATTGGTTAGACTGGAAGCCGATTCCAACTTAGTTGGAAAAAGGTTAGGCAGATTGATTGGTGTTGATAGGTAAAATGATAACAGCTAGTGGCAGTTACTTAAAAAAAATGACAATGATTTGACTATTAAAAAATGTTAATGAGCATGTTTTAATCTAAAGCAATTAGCAATAAATCTTGTTAACTATTACTTAGGCCACACTCCTGTTCACCCAATAAGAGAAAATGCTCGTAAAAATAAGCGCATAAATCTTTAAACAGCAAAAAACACTTACAACAATATTAAAAGACTTAATTCTCTCACGCAAGCAAAACTGCACACAAAGTCTAAGTCACTATAAAATCTCATAAATTCATTATTACGTAATTCTAGTGACGTGCTAGTCTCGATAAAAAAAACATATCGACATGGATACTCTATAAACACGATTAGCAATGAATTGCTGTATCACTGAGCTGTATCACTGAGCTGTAAGATGAAGTACTTATTTATGGTAAATCGAGTCAATGGTCAACGCACATTGTAATGGCTGCCTTAAATGGCCTTTTTCTTTGATTCACGTTGTGTAGGAAAAAATATAGATGTGAGTTTGGTTTGATTGAGTATCTATTGAGGGAAATAAATAAAGTTGCAAGATTTGAGAGCACCTCATGCATTTTGCTGTTGTGGTCAATAATAGACGTTCCAATCTTGACTGATACTTGACAACGCCATTGATGGCAGCTGTCTGCCATTTGATAACAAATTATGATATCATCAGTTAATAGGTTGATTCTACATCAAATCTCAAATCAAATCAAATAAAATAAAAATAAATCTAATCTTTAATCTGCATAAAGGACACCTACATTATAACTAGATCATAAGCTCTCTCTTATTATACGAGTATATCATATTCCTTGAAAAAAAAAATAGTTTCAATTTCACACTAAAAACCATTTCACTGTTTTCGCAAAACGCTAACCCGTTCCACAATTGAGTAACAAACGAACTGGTCATCAAATTTATTACACGAGCGTTATTTTTTCCTTTCTGAGGGGAATGTAGTGTTTTTCTCGGCGTAAAACACCGGCGGGGCCCATGTGACCGAGACGTGGTACGAAACATTTTGTGAGACTGCTATGGAATCGGTGGAGTTAATTGTGACTTTTTATTATTTTTCATGTGTTTTTCCGAAATTGGCTGTGAGTATTTCGTTTGAGAGATCTTGTTCAGTGTTAAAAATAATTCAGATGATTTTCATGTCGATTTTTGCATGGTATAACTAAAATTAATGAAACTAAAAGTTTATTTTAATTTTACAATAATTTTGTCGTGACACCATTCAATTAAACACTCATTAATTCGACGAATTACCTATATAAATACTATTGTAAAACGTTACCATCGTCAGCGTTAAAACCTATTTGTCCCTTCAATGAATACATTACTACGACTTTATCTCAAATGCCACGTTCAAAACGAAACATTTACAAGCAAGTAAGTAATTTAAGTGCAAAATTCGATGTTGCATTATGTAAAAAAGTATTATAGCTACATTTATTATGATATTTACTAGCACCTATACCATTTTGCGGATACCTCCTAGAATTTTATTCACCTTTGAGGGTAAAAGCATCTAGAAACTAATTCTGTATGTATGTTGCTTTATAAAATAGTCATTTAGAGTAATGAAATTAATGCAAAACAATTAAATGAAGCAAAAAATTGCAATCGCTAAATATTCAATGCCCATATTTTTTTTTATTGACAGTGGACCGCCTAATGTGCTTGTCACAACACTAATGTATCGATATGTAAAACGCGTTTGTGCATCACTAATTTATTGGATTATGATAAGGGTGTCGACAGTTAGCACATGTTTGAATTTATTAAACTAATTTAAGTTTTATTGAGTTACGCGTAAAGTTCTTTTTGCAATTAAATTGTGGTTGAATGTTATTGGTTTTTAGTCCGATTGTTGGATTATTAAGTCATATTTAATTTTATGGATTTATATGTTTATAATTTCCTTTAAAACTATACTTGTTCTTTGGATAAATGCTAAGTTTTAGCTAAATTACACCAGAACAAGTTATTGAGTGAAAAAATAGAAAAATTATTTTATCCTTTTACAAAATAAAAATCGACTATGATTGCATACAATTAAGCAGTTTTATTTTCCCACTGTAAGTAAATCAACATACGAAAATTTATTCGTTTTTCCACACAAAACTAAACGACAACAGGCACCTATAAATGAAACTCTATGTACGATAAAAAGAGCAAAAACCACCGCAAAACTGCAATTGCAAAAATATAAATAAAAAATAAAATAAAGACGACTCCACATCATTCACTGTCCAACAGAAACACGCAGCGGCTACTGTCTTTTTTTCAATCCGTGGACCGCTTTATGCACCACTCCACCGCATTAACATTTATATATTGTCGATTAATTATTTATATTTCTCATTTACTGATTGGCAAAGTGATTGAGTCGTCCGAAATGATTGATACAATGTGTGATGGTTTGTGTCGTTTCGTGAATTATGACGTGTTTTGTGACTTTTATTTTCATTTGTCAAATGTTTTTTTTTCTTGTTTGACAGTTGGTGATAGGATGTCGTTGCTGTGATTTGATTGATGACTTTCCGATTTAAATATCGAACGGTAAATTGTCTTTGTGTTAATAGTGTCGTGTAGTTTCGGATAATACCGATTCTTTTAAAATTTTGTAAGTAGTAAGTAGGTACCTATAATCGATTGAATATTGTTATTAAAAAAAAATGCGCGTTGTGGACGAACAATAATCCTAGAGCAGATTAAAACTGTCGCTCCATTTTATTTAGTATTCAATCTAAACAAATATACTGCAGGATAGTCCCATTATTAAACTGATCTAGGTTAAAGACATGCAACAATGTCATTCTACCTAAAAAGGCAATTGCCTGCAACAGAAGCGCCTTTAAACCGCAATAGTCGTATCCAAATTAAACCATTTTGTTTTTAAACAAAACCGTAACACAGGGGCCGTACTATGACCTGTTAACGCCATCATGATTCCGTTGAGAAAAAGAGATAGTGCTATCGGTCATGTATAGCTCCGTCTCTCTTCCACGCTGGAACAATGATGGAATTAACAGGTCATAGTACGGCCCCTGTATATAATACTATCTTCTGTCCATGAATTCGTTCTCGAGGAAGTCAACAGATACACAATACAATATACTAAAATAACAACCACATTTTTATAAAACTCTCTCGGCCCACGACCCATCGCGTCGCATCGCATCGCCCGCCCGTGCCAATAATTTTTCATTTTTTTTCTTTTTGCGCGGCTCTTATGGGTCGTAGCGTGATCTTAAATAGCCTATAACTGATAGCCTATGACTAATATTGAGCTATCGAAACATACATATTTCATGCTATTGCATAGATATTTCAGATAGTTCCAGAGATTAGCGCGTTCAGACAAACAGACAAACTCTTCAGCTTTACCTTACAACCTTTTCATATGTACAGTGTTTGTGTTATTTTTTGCGTCATGTTTACCGCAAATAAACGCATTTTCTTTCTTTCTTTCTTTATTATTAGTAGAGATATAGACAAAAAAAAATAAAAACATATTGCAGAAACTTTACAAGTTTTACAGTAAATCTTACATAGGGACCTCGTTTTAAGTAAAAAATATACCTGAGCTAGGAGGTCCCGCTCTTCAATGACAGATCATGAAATGGTGTACAAAAGAAAATAGAAATTAAACAAAAAATTACAAGTAAAATCTCAAACTAAAGATAGATAGTAAGTAGATAGTAACTTCTACTAAGTATTGATGGTATATAACATCTTCTATTCTATAGAATAAAAGCACATCCGACGGCCGCGTTAATTAAATCCGATACGATTTAAATACCGTAAGTAAGTGCTTCCTCTATGTACCTACAGTCGCGTTGATCAAAGACACGCCAACCGAACTTGTTTACGCACTTCATACTTGTCATGACTTGTCTAATGCTCTATCCTTAGAAGAAATATAATAATAATTATGAATCTAATTTAAGATATAGTTTCATTCCTATGTTTTTGTCAAAACAAGTACCTAGTTGTTAATTTAAAAATACACACACAAAGCGTGCTACAATTTCTGTACAAAAATGAGTAAAACCTAAATAATTCTAATCCATTTCTGTCTTAGCTTGAAAGATTTTTCACATCTAATGACATTCAAATGTCATTGTCACTTTGACAGCTGTCAAAATAAGAACATTTTTTTAAACGCGAATTCTATTTGTTGCATTGGCAAAATTGTGGTTACACAAATCAATAATTAGTTAGCTTACTGCCTACCCTACATCAACGAGCCGCATCACAAACGCTACAACATAAACCAGTCCCTGGAAGTGCTGGAATAGCTGTATCCAAGAGGGCACCAGTTTCTCAAAGCTATGCTACGTATGCCCGCCACGTCTTTGTGAGCGCCGCGCGATGTACGCATTGCCGACTGTGTGCATACCGCCGTCCGCTGTCGAAACCTATGGGAACAGGGCTGCTTTTTTTAAAAGTTGGCTGCATTGAGTATAGGCAGAAATAGAAGTAATTCTAGCTACTGGTAAGGATCGGTTTGTGTAATGCGGTCATAGTTAGATAGTGTTGTTTGTGCAACTTGGGATGTTGTTGGTGGAGGTTGATTGCGAGTGACGGTTCTTCTTTTCTACTTGATGTGGTGTAGGAAGATATTACAGCGTTTTAAGGTATTGAGACAGAACGAATATCAATGACTACATAGCTTATTATCGACAGGAAAATGGAGTAATATTAAAAACTGCTGCTACTTTAACGAATCGGAAATGAAGAGTGTTTATTGTCAGTTTCTAGTTTATCGATGATGTTGCCTGCATTGATATACCGTCGTGATATACTGTTATATAAACCTACCGCAGGCACCAGCCTCCGACAAGGTTAGCTTCTTGTTCGAGCTCTACTGTCAAAGATTAGCATTTAGATAGTACCTAGATAACTCGTTGAGAGAAAAATAAGGTTTTTTTTATTTATATTTTATTATATTGCGGTTAAAATCGAGAACTCTATTAGAACACCTGAAATATTTAAGCTTGTATTTTGTTTACGCTATGGCATTTTGACATTACAAGCAGTAGATATATATGATAAGTGGAAGGAGGGAAAGAACACCTTTATCCTGTACTGGGACACAAACGGCTGATAATTGTATTAGTAGAGGCATTTTGGGAGGTATCTGTATATGTATTTTATATTGATAGAGCAACACTGGGTCAATCAAGAAAAGTTGATAAGGTGGAAAACCCATGTTTATTCCTTGATACTTTTAGTTTTTTAACAACCCGTCTTACTAAGGGGTACCGCTTTACCCAGTAACTGTGTTTTGGAGGTCAGATAGGCAGCCACTCCATGTCAAATACTGGAAACTGCATCTGGTTAGACTGGAACCCGACCTGAACATAGTGTTGGAAAAAAAACTAGGCAGATAATTATGACTTTTATTTGTCTACCTCTTCTGTCTTTACTTGACTTTAAAAGTCTCTCACAGCTAATCCAAAGTTTTCTTCAATCTACGGTAATACATGTAGGTATCTCGCAATAATCAACATCTAAGATCGTTATCTAAGAATTTATTATCATCGGAAATTGCAACCTGTATTATGTACTTATATGTGATTCATAAAGTGACTAAGATAGAAACATGTTGTCACAAATAAAGTGGTAATTTTATGATAAAGTACTTAAATAAACATTAAATAAAACAGAATCACAATAAAACATCCTTACTAAACAACAAACGCCTATTTGAAATTAGATTACATAATGTATATTATAATACTTAGTTTTATGAAAAATATAATATAATAACTAAAATATATTATTAAAAGGAGTCCCTTTAGGCAAGGTTCCGAAGATACTGGCAGCGTTCCCCCTTTGAATAGCTAGACTCATTCTTTGTACGAGGTAGCTGCCAGCTCTTCGGTCTCCTGTGATGTCGACTAACCTTTTTGCTATTTCCTTAAAAAGCCTTATAGCGCTACCACACCACGGACCAAGGGTCTTAAATAAATAACATAAAAAATACTTAGGTATAGAATAGTCTACCAGTAGCTTTTTCCCGCAATTCGCCTGCGTTGAGATTAGATATTATCTCACGGAAACGTATGTACAACCAACCGGTATAAAAAAAAAACCTGGTCATGTCGTGTGCCAAATATCATCAAAATCCGTTAAAGCTTGAAAAGATCACAGACAGACAGGGTTTTCTTAAAATAAAAATGGAAGATTTTCCTTCAAAATTTACATTTATTTAAACAAATTCGAAATTATATCTATTTTTTTATTTTTTTTATTTATAATAATAACCAACTTGAATTTACAGCTTAACCACACATACAAGTTATGTTATATATCAATACGCGTGCTGTGTATGCTCTTGTGTTGGACTATGTACGGCTTCTCTCACAGAGAGGCATTAATCTAATAATCAAGCAGCACTAGTAAAAAATTTGCTTATTTTATTGGCTAGCTCTTATTTTGACGTTCAAACCCGAAAATGAAAATAGTTATGAGCGTTCATCTCGCGCGGGTTGGCAACGTCGAATTGCTAGTGGTTTTTCGTGATTAATTATTTAAATTTACATCTAATTACTATTTTTTTCAGCCAAGCACTAGATCGTTGGTAATTATAATTATTTTTAGCATTTACTCTTAAATAAAAATATTTAATAATAATAAGTACTGCAAATAGAAAAATGTGTGTGAAAAAGGGGTTTTTTATAAGAAAAACAAAAATAATTGTAATAAAATTGCATACAAACTTATAAATAACAACGATCTAGTGCTTGGCTGGAAAAAATGGTAATGTTTTTTTCCAAATAATCACGAAAACCACTAGAAATGCGAAGTTGCCAGCCCGCGCGGGATGAACGCTCTTAATTGAAGAAAAATATTGTCAATTCCACATGTGGAAACACAGCGCATGTTTTACGTATTTTTCCCCCGAATTCGTGTTACTCCCCATAATTTCTCGAAACACAATAACAGTGCGTGTACAAGTGATACATATTGCATTGTGGTCGCATATGCCGCGGCCATTTTGTGTTTTCTTTTTTATAACAATGACAGTTTCACGTGACAGATGACGGATGCTAGAGGTGGGACACATCGACAGTTCTAATATCGATGTTTTAATAAATTAAAAATGAGTCGGGTGTTTGCTGTTTAAGGGGATAATGTTTTAATGTATTAAATTATGTTACCATAATTCTATTATACATTCAACATATAAAAATAATTTTATGTCTTTCGCTTTTGATGTTCTGCGCTGAAATGTCGTCGAGTTTTTATAGTACTCACATTTTACGACTTGCATGAAATTATGGGCAGCTGAAGCTGATATATATTTTTTTCTTTAACAACAAGTCAAGATTAGTGTGGAAGTAGTTTTATTAAGTCTTTTTTTCTTTTTGCGTCACTGTAGTGAATTGAAATGGCGGATTGCTCACATAATCACCTATGAAAACCACAATAATGCGTTTCCGCCGGCCGTTCTTATACCAGCTGATAAACACTATGTAGTACTTTTCCGTTTGTTTGTTCTTCGTAATCTTATTATTTCTTATAATTGTTTCATAAAAAACATCCCACGTAGGTGGTCTTTGATAGCTTATTAGTACGAAAATTTAAATATTTTACATAAAGTATCTAATCAAAATTGTACTTAAAAGTGATTAAAAAAAATCGAAGGTGACTCGTATAAAACAGTGAATAATAAAATTGTAAACGGCTGCTATATCGGGACTATTTGTCAAAAATACATCTTATATGTATACCTACCTAAATTATAAGCAAATAAATTACTCCTTCAAATAAATGATTTTCATCAGACTACTGATGAAAATTACAGTTGCTGGAATTACAGATTTTAATAAAATACCGTTACATACAGTGTCGAAAAAAACCAGAAAAAGGTGCCTAACAGGGAAAACCTCCTCAGACCGCTCAACAACAATGACGAAAATTTCGTAACAAAAACGTTCAAAAAAATCTTCCACAATTATACTCTGTTTCCAAACTTCCTATCCACGGTAATAAACATTTATTTGACAAAATTTATACAACACTCTTTTGTCACGAGCACAATACTCCACGGTTCGACGATTGAAATGATTTGTACATGCACACGAACTATTGTCGATAGTTTTTTCGATAGAAAACCTTGAGTATTTCGACATTTTTCTGTGTTATTCGGATGTGTTTTTGTATAATTTTGTAATATTCCGGCTTTGAGTTTGGTAAGTTTTTGTGGATAATTTGATAGATACAGGTACCTGCTATTGTATAAAATAAAATATTTATAGTAACCCATCAACTCATCGGCTCGAAAGTTGTTGCTACCGAACATTAATATTTGCTCGACGCTAGTTTCTGAGTGCGAAAAGTACCTACCTAATTGAGATCATAAAACTATTTTTGAATATATTTTAGTTGCTTGATTAATCATTGTTTAAAACGAAAAATAAATGATTTTCCTTTTAGCGATCTGTAAAGGTTTTTTTCTTATAATTATATATATTTCAGTTTTTAATCAGCATTTTGCGCGGCTACTTAAAACTATTTCATTCTAAATTTAACCCTAAATAAATAAAACACACGGTAAAACCTGACAAAATAAATAATTCCATACAATATAACCTCGTTCAAGCGGGCTAAGTGAATTGAATGCCGAATACCAATACAATAAGTTAGGCGCGACGTCGGGGTTAAGTTATATCATGCACTGCGACCCGGCTAATCGAAGGGTGGGTGGTGAGGGATGGGACATCTCCCAATTTATCGATATCGATGCACGGATGATTATAATATAAATAAGACTTGTACACCTACACCTTTCCGTATAAGTTCATAGTGGGCGATTAGTAATTGGTTTTGTACTATTGGTTCTAGTTTATAACTAAATTGGCTTCATAAGTGATACGAAGAATAAGACAGTTATCGGTTAGATTTTTATCGATTTAAGCGAGTTTATAAACCGCAGCAGTTTTTTGCTGAACAACCGGCTTATACATAACTGATTAACAATTCCTTGCTGTCTTAGATAAAAGATAACGCAAAGTTATGCATCGTAAATAAGAACTCACTTCAGTTGTAACACTTTCTACTACGACTGCGCAGAAGCGTCCACGTGAAATATAACTCATATAAAATGGACACATAAATAATAATGCATACGTCAGTTTTTTTTGCTGCATGACATACCCGTTATGCATTGATTACACGAATTGGCGATATAAGTTGATCACTTGGTGTGGTGTCAGTGACAGCGGGAAGCGAGAGGTGTGAACTGAAAATACAATTCTGTTGTTATAACGTGGTTTTCCTATATGCGTAGGAAAAAATCACAATGACATAATTTTAAGCTATTTTCTACGTGCATTGTGAAACTGAGGCAGCTTTTATTGTTGTCTTGTTTAACTTCGTTATTGAATTTGACCGAAAAGTCTTAAATATAGTTGGTTCGTAATAAAGACACAAATAACTTAATTACACGAATCTTTCTATGTACTAAAAATATGGCTGGACCTCCATCGTCCAATCTCATATATTAAACTCATCAACTAAAGATTTTATTGTTTACTAACAATCTCCCAAACAGTCATGCCTCAACACAAATAAAGCCTTACAAAACGCTCCTGCTTACCGCCGCGATAGTCACCCGACGTTTATCAATAATGTTACTTGTCACTCAGGTCTGGCGGGTTGCATGCCTATAACTTGTATTATCGCTATAATGAACTATAACATATCGCAATCATAATTCTTATGTAACCGCAATAACTTTATCTTGAGGAAAATACGAGATATTGTGTCCTTGGCTCTGATTAATTTGTTTGTTTTTAAAGTAAGGAAGTTATAAATGATAATATGCATGCAGTAATTATAGCCTGCACTGTCGATTTTAATTGTAGAAGTGTTCTATTAAGTTGAAACTAAGAATTACTGTGATGCACAATATTATGTATCGCTTTTTGTTCCACAAAATATTCTAAAAACATGATGCCTGTATCTTCCGCGCGTAAAACTCGCTGTTGGGAGATTTGCTAATATGTTTTGCTCTCTGTAACTTGCCAGTCATAATGCTTATCTTTTTTAAGTTTTATACTCAAATGATATAGTACTTAACTTCATAAAATACCAGAAAAATAATCAGACATGGATTAACGAGTAGACATATTTTAAGTAAACGAATATGGTAAATCGATGGTATAAGAAAATAATACGTTTTATTTATTACACAAATGTAATAGTTTTGTACAAATAAAATAATCAATAAACTCAAAAGCAGAAAAAAACCAACTCAACAAAAAAAACGATCGCTAAAAACTATCGACTTATCCCACCCCTAACTTTAACGGTACAGTAACGGCTGACAACCCCATAGCCCCGCCCTTATCCACGCTACCCCTGCTTATACCTATGTATGTATACCTATGGTAGTTTAGGTATTTGTACAAAATCCGGTAGAGTGACTGTGGGACATGGCCAAATTGTGTCAATCTCTCGTAACAGCACGAACTATTTGAGAACAGCTTATGACGTGATAGAAATATTTGCCAGTTAGCAAGGTGGTAGCTAGGCTGACTGTCCAAGGTGCGCCCCACGTACAACGTTGAAGGTTAAGCAACTCTTGCCAAGGTCGGTTCTTGGATGGGTGACCACCCAAAACATACCGAAACCTCTCCGTGCCTCAAAAATCACGTTAAGGAGTCCCGGCTGTCAATCGTAGATGATTGACAGTCGTTACGAGTGGTCAGAAGCCGTGAGTCTGACTGCAAGCCTTGTCAAGATGTATCGTGGTACCCAGTAACTGGGTCGTGGAGGTCAGATATGTCCGGTCAGACTGGTAGCCGACCCCAAAATAGTTGGGAAAGAGCTAAGCAGACGATGATTTGTTGCCATATAATTTAGCTGCATCCGGTTAGACTGGAAGCCAACCCCAATATATATATAGAGGTGTTAGTACAGGTGTGTATAGTTTTACAGAGGTGATAATTTTCCCATAAAACTTTAGGGTAATTTTAACGCATCAGTTTGTTTTAAAGGTGCGTGGAATAACATGTATTTTTTGCAAATAAAGAGTTGCATATCGTTTTTTACTTAAGAGTGTGCATTGGCGTTGATAGACATAACTATTAGTTAGGTATGTATAGGTACTTAATGTTGTCCAGTTCACAAATCCACATAAATATTATTTTTTACTCAAACGTTCTAGTTTCTAGTAAACGCTCTACTAGAGCTATGGTGGCCCAGTGGTAACGGCCGCGACTTACGAGTTGTAGGTCGTAGGTTCGAACCCAGACAGGCGCGTTACTTTGTGTAAATGTTTTCATCACCACTGCTCTCAAAACGGTGAAATATTCAACGATCCAAAAATTCGAAGACATGTGACATCTACCAACCCGCACTGGGCCCGCGTGGTGGATTACGGCCCACTCCCTCTCACAGAGAGGAGGCCTGTGTCCCAGCAGTGGGAACATTATAGACTGATTATGTAAACGTTCTAGTATATACCTATTTATTTATGTAAATATGTAAACATAATATACGGGTATATGTACATATATATGGTAATAGTGAAGATTAACATTTGTTGGAATGGCCAATTAAATAATTTACATATCTACGAGTACATAACGACTGTCGGCACATTGCTAATCACGGTTTGTAAGATATTTTTTCTTCTAATAATTTTATTATGAATTGAAATCGATAACTTCGATATACAAATCGTTATGTTGAAGCTGGTTTTTTAACTGTTTACCCACACCTGGCCCTGCAGTCTCGACATAGTTAGCAATCGTTTTCGGTTGCTAAGTCCTAACAATCCAGATGTAACGTTTTTTGGTGGTCTCCACACTCAAATTTATCGGTTGTTACTGGTATTTTAGGTAGGTAACAACCGATAAATTTGAGTGTCGAGACTACCAAACATTTACATCAACATTTACATTGGATTGTTAGGACTTAGCAACCGAAAACGATTGCTAACTATGTCGAGACTGCAGGGCCTGGCATTTTCATAACTGTTTAAACAATATTTTGTCCATGTTTATGGGAACCAAACCCGCGACACATACAATTCATTTGTGGTTTGACATAATATATGTAACTATTGGGGTACCTATAGCATTTTACTTTAGCAGATTCATTTAATTCTGCTTGATTGAATTAGACAAGCTAGTTGACGGTCGCGGGAATCCAGATGCGAGAAGTACAGAACCGGGCCACGTGGCGACGTTCGGGGGAGACCTATGTCCAGCAGTGGACGTCAGTAGTGGACGTCTTTCGACTGAAATGTTGATGATGATGAACTAAAAACAGTAACCAGTCTTGATATGAGATTTCATAAAAGATTATCTTCTGCCCGCCATTTCGTTAGCGTGGAAGTCGTAAGGCACCACAATATACTAAAGTCTACCACAGACAGGCGCGACGCGACGCTTGTAGAACAATTTCCATGAATTTTTTATAGAAATTGTTCTACTAGAGTCGCTTCGCGCTGTCGCGTCCCGCTGTCACGTCGCGATGTCGCGTCGCACTGTCGCGTCGCGCCTGTTTGCGGGAGCTTTAATTAACAGCCACATCACCCGCCCGCGGTATCACTTCGATTCCTAAGATTCGCAGCGTGATGTTAAATAAGCCTATAGCCTTTCTCAAGAATTGGGCTATCAAATGCTAAAAAAATGTTTCAAATCCAACCGATAATTTCAGGGATAAAATAAATAATACATTTTTAGACAATTTTTTTCTCTTGTTTCTTGAAGCCAATTACCGTAATTAAAAACGTTCAAAATTAAGTCACAATCTCATCTCAGCGACAAACAAATGTCTAAAATGTAGGTAAACGCTATACAAATTTTGAAAGATTGAAACTGAGATTAGAATGCGATCGTTCTTAAAAATACGAGAATTGGCCCTCTTATCTTGGCTCTGTTCTGACAGAGGCTATCTTACAGCTTGTCAATACCGTTCTAACCCACACTTTTCTATCAACAGGTGAAGATCTGGTTCCAGAACCGCCGGAGCAAGTACAAGAAGATGATGAAAGCCGCCCAGGTGGGCGCCCCGCCGCCCAGCCTCGGTCTGCCGCCCAGCAGCCCGGCCAACAACAACCAACTATTACATGGTGAGAAACGTTTTCATCTGGAACAGCTATAAGATGTTGTTGATATTATTTTTACGTGACTGCCCCAGAGGAAGAGTAGACCGTAATGATATTATTTGGCAACGGCATTAAAATGAAACAAAAGTGGTGCAAAAACAGTGTAATTTTTCTTTAGGATTTCGGTCTTTAATTCTTGTTATACTTCGTGAAAATACCTGTATCTGACAACAGTAATAAGAATAAGTATATAGGTAAGGTATATAACTAAGATAAGAATAATGATTATTGCTATCAACTCAATCTCCGGAGAAAGCGGGCTTTTTAACGATTGAAAAAGCTTGGCGCTCCTCAGACAGTCCTGCTACCAATTTTGCCGCCAACTTTCACACTATACCATGAACTAAACTTCTATACCCCATGTCACATCTTGATGTATGAAACTACTATTTTTTGTTATCTCACTCATAATTTTTTTTGTATACCTACATTCTTTTTAATCCACGAGCGAGCGAGTGTGTATGAATTAGCTATGGAGTTGCGGAGTCTCCAAACACAGGCATCATTATGCTTAAAAGGAGGCTCCAATCATAAACTAATGTAAACTAGTCGGTACAGAAATAAACATTTTGTATTTGTATTTTTATTTTCAGAAACTGCAATGAGATCAGTCTGTGACTTGTATAGAAGATCATTCAGTTCCTTACTAAACCCAATATGTCACCCCACAGGAGGCGGCGGCAGTTCCAGCGGCTCCCAACACTCGCCCTCAGCGTACCAGAGCGGGGGACCAGCGCAGGCGCACTCCCCCACCCCCAGCTCGACCCCCGTGTCCGAGCTCTCCCCGGGGCTGTCCCCCACCGGCACTCCCTGGGATGTAAAGCAGCAGCCGCAGCCGGCTTGGGATGTCAAGGTCGGATATGTAAGAGATATAATTTTTTGAAACAGGGTGCCTTTTTTATTGCCCCCTTTATTTTCTAACGTTATACGGGGTTAATAATGAATGCAACTCTCAGTTTATATTATGGCGATAAGATCTCGAAAAGTAAATGAATGCCGTATTTAGTTGTATGCGTGTTATATTCTTGGTCTATGACCAAAACCGACTTACTCGCCTAGGTATTACTGAACTATGTGCTTAAGTATAACATTATTATTAACCCCAACACAAGTATTATTAATTACTTACTGGGGCTGTCTCAATCACATCTGCAAATGTAACTGTTTGAGACCCAATAAACAATTTAATTTAATTTAATTATATAAACTGAACAATTAATTTACCTCGATTTTTTTACAAACTCGTCAGTGCTCTTTATCTTACGACATCGGTACAACAGAGTACAACAGAATACCTTAAAACAAATTCCCCTTTTCAACCTTTATCTATATTTTTTTTTATTTTCTTTTCTCGAAAACTCTTCCAAATGAAAGCACTCGAAGGTATTAACTAGTTTTATATCTATAAAGAATATACTTATCACAAGTATCTCTAATGTTGTTTAATTACAAAAAAGCCCATTCTTCAGTTTTTAACCAACCATTTTCTTTCTGTTTAGCCGACGGCCGGCCGGTCGCCGGACGGTAGCTCATGTGACGTGAAGCCTCCACACCAGCAGTCGTGGGATCCGAGGGTCGGATACGTAAGTGCAACACTGTCACTGCAAAAGTTTTCCAATTATTGCACTTATAATATAAAATGACAGGCCTTTGTTGAATTTTCCAATATTTAAGAAGCAACATTTTAAAAATAGAATGTAGATTATGCAAGGCATGGAAAATAAATCATTCTTTATTTGAATCAACAAAGAGAACAATATAGGTACAATAATTGGCAAATTCTTATTTCAAATTCAATTCAGTTTATAAACAAATTAGTTCTTATTTTGAAAATAATTGAATTAACTTAAACTGGAAAATTTAAAAGTCATGTTATTTCAAAAATAAAATGCAATAATTTAATTGGAAAAATATTATGAATTTTATATACAATTTTAGCAATATTTTTGTCAAGTTAGTTAAGTTTGGGTATATTTTACCTAAAGATATACATATTTTTGAGGGGAGCTTCCTTTTCTTATCGTAGGAGGGTTATTTCGCGCCTCAATCCGATGACGTAGAAGGATCACCGGGCGCCGACGGCATGAGGGGCCGACCTATGCCTTGGATGCTGAAGGTAAGGGTTCGTTCGATTCCGTGTCGTGTTTGTCAAATGCACGTATTTATTCAAATATTTTAATTTCAACAACGACATTCTTTTTGGAATTTTTGAGTCAACACAATACACGTGATTGTCTACTTAGAATTTCATTCGATAATTTATTATTGTTTGTGGCAATTTTTTTTGGTAGAAGTCAAAAAAAAATATGGATACTTACATTATCCATATTTTTTTACGTTATACATTTTTCTACATAGATTATTTTGTATACCAAAAAAACACCATCAAAATCCGCTATTTCTTTTAATTATCTTCTCAAAAACATTCGTATTTCCATAGAAAGCTCACAAAAAACAAGTTTGTATGGTTGCGTGTGTGAAAATTATAAAAAAAAAAACTATATAAAACTTATTAGATAATGGTCGTGGGTGTGCCGGGCGCGCCTCACGTTTTCAACGATTAGTTTTCGACTAACTTTTACTGCGACTTCACCTGGAAATTACATGAATATTGTTAATCAGTTTATTGATAAAAGGAGATATTAACGTCAGTCAATTTTGTTTATTTTCAAGTTTAAAAACCACTTACACTTATGGCATCATTATAATGAAAATTATTCTCTTGACGCAACTTGAAACCTGTAGTAGCTTAAAGTTTTTTTACAAGTACATAATTATGTACTAAGATAGCTTTAGGTAGTTCTATGCTGTAACAAAATTATGCTCTTATTAACAGCACAAAAATAGCAAGAATTCATTTACAATAATCATATATAAAATAATCATATAAAATCCAGTCGCTCGCAAACATCAAACTTTTCTTGAGACAAAGATTAAAAACTTTGAAGACACTGTACAACGCTACAAGGTTATTTGAGCGCTTAGCCAAACTCACAACTAACGGCGGCCATCTTGTTTTGTCATACAATTTCTGTTACAATTTCACAAATGTTTACCATCAACGCTTGCCGTCAATGTCATTCTGGCGCCAAAATATCCTTGTAGCACTCTACCTACGTCTAGGCAATGCTACTTTACAGGACACACCACCTAACCGTACCCTCTCTTTGTCGTAGGGTGCGCCGCCCGGCCCGTGGGACATGAAAGGCGCGCACGCCGCCCACGCGCTGCACCATCAAGGCGCCCCACAGCCTCACCCGCCCTACGTGCCGCAGTACTCTTGGTACCAAACCGACGCCAACCCTGGATTACTTACGTAAGTTTATTTGCGTCTTGGTTTAATTGTAAGTGGTACTTTTAGTGTTAAAAGTAGATAAAAGTTTGGGTAATAATTCAGTGTCACAGTTGCTTTTTGCGTTAAATTTTCGCTTAGTATCAAGTTAAAGCATCTTCTGCATGCCTGCCTCAGTCAGTTGAAGGATCATGATTAAAATTAACACGGCATCTGAGGTAAAAATAGTTTGCTGTAGCATTCAATGGGTTAAAGTATTCTTTCTTGAAAATAAAGGCAATGCAACGTAATTTTCACACTACATTTTGTAAAACAATAATCTACTTTTGATACTGACTGTACTAGAATGCCAATACTACCAAAAAATATTGGCAAGAATGTGAGACACTTTGCTAAGTTTGTCTAAGCTTATCCCTTCTGGGAATGCATGATCAGCTGAATACGTGCTCTGGACTAAAACGTAAGTTACAAACTCATGTTTATGCACGAAATGACAATTCAACAAGGTTGGTAGTGGAGCTAACTGCTTGGTGCGTCGGATATGCTCTTTTATTTATACCAAGCTAGCTCATCCTGGTACCAGATGGATGCTACCCTCACGTAAGTCCCATAAACATGTTTTTCATCAAGAGATCATCTTCAACAGCCTATCGCAGTCCACAGCTGGACATAGGCCTCTACAAAAATGGGGAATGAATCACCATGCTTGGCAAGCGGGTTGGTGACTGGAAACAAGAGGTGGCACCTGGTCTTCGTGCCACAATGCTTCTGGTACCAGGCCGATGACTATCCTGGGTCAGTCAGTAAGTTTTTATACTTGGTTTATTATAATTAAGTCCAAAGCGGCCCCCGAGAAAAGAGTTACAAAAATTGTTCCTAACATTTTTCAATTTATTTTTTCCCCATCTCATGTGATCTTTGAGTTAAAAGATCTTTGAAGACTCATTGTGATTAAAATAGCATTTCGCGCTCACTACGCTGGCATTCTTTTTCAAGAGCATTGAATTAAAAAAATAAAGGTAATCTAAGTCTTAAAATTTTCAATTCTTCTAAAAATCCAAAGATCTTCTAAATTTCTGAATTCATTGAGTTAAAAGAAAGTAGGTGCAGCAATTATTAGTATTTTTTTGTGTGTCTAAACATTTATTTTAATTACTTTTTCTTTTGTCAACAGGGTATGGCCTGCAGTTTAACAGCCCTCGCACAAACACAAACCTAATTAAAATGTAAGTGTATATTCACTATAAAATGGCGGACAGGAATGACAGCCATCACAAAATGGCGTCGTATTTAAGGCGCGAAAGCATCGGCACAACCAACTTTTAATTTTAAGCAGAATTATTTAATAGTTATAATGAAAATCATTGTAAATTTTTATAATTAATTATAAATAGGGAATAATTGTTCATAATGGTTACTGTATATGTAATAAATATGTTAATAAAAACAGATATTGATGGACCAAACAATTAATGACTGCACTGTTCTTTACATATTGCGATTGTTTTAAAATTTTATGTTTTCTTTGAATGTCTTAGTATAAAATTACACTATGAGAAAATAATAAATCTTGAATGTTTGTTTTCACCACAAGTCTTCATATTGCCAGTTTTTTTTTTCCGAAATAATTAATTGGCCCATCAATAAACTTGTATTGTAATAGTCTTGAATATCCGGTCACATATGAGCCAATCAGGTATCGTTATCCTAAAATGCTCGTTTCTGGTTGGCTGATAATCAGATGACACTGAAATGGGCGAATCACGTTATTTGTCAACTTTGACATAAGACAGATGTGAATGTGTTGGCTCTTTTTTATTACCTTTAGTTTCCCGGAACACTTAAACTAGTTGAATTTTATATCGAGATTTGAATATTGGCAATCTGAATTTGCATTTCTATAATATATTCTTAGTTTTGCCTTGACACAACGTAGCAATTTTTGTTTTTCCCCATTTTTTTATTATTTGACCAATCAATGGCAAAACTCAAGAGAATTGAATTAGAATTTTTATTTGCTTTTTGTAAATAAAAGCAAAATGAAAATTGGTTGCAATATTCGCTTTACTTTTTCTCTAAAAATCTTATTTAAAAATTATTGAGAGTATTATTGGTCAACCATAACTAATATTATTATTTGAAAATTGTATTCGTAAATTAAGCTTTAATTCATTTTTTTATTTATTTAGATTTAAATCTTCGAAAAAAAAAACAATCAAACGGGAACACAAAACCAGTCTGTTGTGATAAATAATTTTAAGATTTTTTTTATGTAGAACAATAATTTGAATTATAAAAATTGTATTTATTACATTTTGTGCAAAAATAATGTGTTCTGAATGCAAAAAGTTTTTTTTTTAAGCTATAAATATATTATTATCTTTAATTTCAACTGCAATTTCTTTATTACCTGTAAATAATATAGTCTATTCATATTTCTGTATTTTTTTTTCGAAAACAGTGTGTATTTTTTCAAATAGATAATTTAGTTTTATCGTCATAATTTTTATTTTGCAATATAAAGTGAATTTAAGTCATATGAATAGACTATATTAAGATATATCTTTATTTCTAGAATGGGTCTTTACGGGATGAAATAAAACTTTGTAAATATATTTTGTAATATATAGAAAAATAAACTATACATATAAATATAGGTAGCGTAATTACTTTATAACTACAATGTATTATAAGGAAAGCGGAAATAAGAAAAAAAAGTGAATTAATTTCTTTTGTCAAATAAAAAGAGAAAAACATTATATTTTCGTGTTTTTATTTCGATGTTAGGTAACCACAATTGAACCCTAATTACGGACACATGACAGATGTTAAATAACTTTTGTTTCACCCACTTAGTAACAAAGGAAGTGGTTTTGCAAATTGCTACAATTCCGTTTTGCGCACAGTAGCTTTAACTAGCTTTTGCCAGTGGCTTGGCCCGCGTGCATGTCGTAAATTATCCCAAAAGAACGTACTACCGGGATAAAAAGTACCCTATGTGTTAATCCAGGTTACTGTGATACACGTGTCTCATAATTTTAATTGAAAAGTATGTGTACAAATTTTCGAGTCTATCGACCAAGAAAAAAAAAAGTTTCACTGAAAATTCAACCCCCCATTTAAGCCACTTAGGGCAGCAATCGGCGTCGGGCGCGGGCTTAGGGCGTCGGGAATCGCAGGCCGATTCCCGGCCACAGTAGGCGTGGGCTTGCGAACGGCGAGCAATGGGCAGCTTGCCGTTCGACAAGGACCAGGTCCGGGTCGACGGCGCGTTGTGTTCCACGCGCGCCTCAAAGAGATGTCAGCACCAATAACGGGGTCCGCTAGGGCCGATGCCTGCCAGGGTTGCGGGAAAGTCAACTGAAGGAACACGGGTGGGTTTTAGTCAGTAAGAGTCTGACACGCCTTCCCGCTCTGCCCAGAGCGGGATAAGTTATTTGATGATTTCCCACATACAAAAAAAAAAAGGCCAGCAATTTCAAAAAACCCTTTCTTAGTGGATACCTACTCCTTACAAACAACACATCCTCCAATTTTAGGTAACAGTGGTTTAGGCTGTGAATCAGTCAGTCAAGTCAGTCAGTCAGAATATCAGTCAGTCAAGACTTTAAATTTTATATAAGTATACAGATAGACCTGCTGACTGAATTTTTTTATTTTTTTTTAAAAGCGTTGCCCCACACTAGGAATTTCTCCTGTATCGTGGGTGCGTTTACAAACATTTAAACTCACATACACAAATGGCCAGACCCGGAACAACTACTTGCAGGTCATACAAATATTTGTTCCGTGCGGGGATCGAACCCGCGACACGTTACGCAGCAGTCAATCGCTTAACCACTGCGCCAACCGTGTCGTCCAACTCCGTGTCCAAACCGTGTCAAAATAGGTACTAAGTACTAATAGACAGATACAATAGCCGTCATACAAAGAACAGTAGAAGACTTAAACTTGGGTTTCCTTTATAAAAGAGGTACTTACATTATTGAATGATTAGGTGCACCTCGCGGTTTTATCCGCATTAGTCTCGATCCCGTGGGAGTATAGGGATAAAAAGTATTCTATGTCCTATAAAGATCATGGTCTACCCATGTGCCAAATTTCATCCAAATCCGCTCAGCCGTTTTAGAGTGAACGCGGAATAGTAAAAGTGGTTCAAAATGATGAGTACAATGACCCCTCAAGAGGTTGATGGTGTATGACCAATAACCCTGTATATTGATTCGACATTGCAGGATAAGTTCTTGAAAAAGAACTTCAGGGCCAAATCCAAAGGTATAAAAAATACAAGAAGTGTTTAAGCGATCTAGTAATAGGTACTGCATGCTACATAACTGCACGCCTGTTATTCTGAATGTGTTAGGCAGAGGTGTACCTTTATCCTATTAAGTTGACCCATATTTCGCCAGTTACCTAAAACCTATTGGCCGCCCCGGTCGGATTAATACGACAAATGTTTTCGTGCCCGTGTCTCCTCGGTCGTATACAGAGTTGATATGACAGAGGGGCATTAAATTACACTACGTATACTATACATGTTTAGTATTAATTCGATACAGTATAAAAATAAAAAGCACCAAAAATTGGAAATATTTTTCTTTCAAACAAATTAAATAGCTTACAATTCAGAGTAAAACGCAACCACCCTTTGTAATGAAAGTGCAGGTGTGTGTGTATTTATTGCTACCTTGTTTGCATTGCCATCTTTGTAGCGAACATATTTAATTTTGGTTGTACTTGTGACTTGCGTCAGACATAATCAGCTGTTAGGAAAGATACATCGTGTTCAAACATGGCAAAAACTTAAAAACTCATTTGCGACTAAACTACTGCTCCTATTTAATTGATTTTTGGTACAGAGTTTGAAAATGGTACTTAGTATAGGCAGTTTAAAGGAAAGCCCCTCTGTCGTATCAACTCTTTATATACGACTTAGAACCTATGTTCGTTTCTTGTTATTTATTTCATTGCACAACCTCATTTGTCATAGGTATTCATTTGTCGATTAATGAGCTGGGCGCTGGGGGCTCGGCAATTGATATAAAACGAGTTATAAGGTTAAATCGCATGTAATAGCCTAATAGGGCAAGCCTATTGCCATCAACTGAGCACACATTCTAGACTGCTACTGAGAAATTCCTAATGACTAAACCCAACAACACTTTGCCTGACCTAAGAATTGAACCCAGTACCTCATTCTCAGCAGTAACGCTAGCGGCCGCTAGACCAACGAGGCCGGTACCTGATAAAGCACAAAAGTCGCCAGGAATTAAGATTGAGATTATATTACTCCTAAAAGAAAATCAGAAAAGTGCAGTGTCGACAGAAAAAGAGGTGGTACTCATCCCCTGGCGAAATCTATTACAAGAAGATATTCTATGTAAGTATAATAAATGATAAGCTTAAGCGTTTTCTGACCAAATGAATTTACCTATTTGCTAACGCCCTACGTGAGTGAGATGACTTGCACACAATCATTCAAGCATCGAACGATGACCGCGCTCGCCAAGAGTGGTCTATTGAAAATTCTCTCTATGACTTCGTGGAACTTAAAAATAATCGACAGTCGAATCGTGTAAAGCTTATATGTGCCCGCAGTTCAGCTCCAGCTCAAGAAGGCATAAGCCGGACTCAGGTAGTGCTACTTGCTTATTATTCTGGATGAATTTGGTGTGTCGTATCCAATTCCCTGTTTGCATCTAGCAAATCTCTTTAAATATCAAAATTATATCAAAACCAAAAGTCATTTATTCAAACTGGGCTGAGAATCAGCACTTTTTGAACGTCAAAATTACATAAGACAGCCCCCCAAAACGCCCCGCCCTTCACCACTTCCTAGTGCTTTATCTGGGAAGAAGAAGTGGCGGAACAAACTCCCCATCAGCACTGCTGTCTGTTCAGTTAGAAGAACTGGATTCTATACAGTAATAAGTAATTAACATTACGAAACACAAAAATATTAAAATTATTTGCCATATGTCAGCTAGCACACGCCAATATTTAAAACTATACTCAAGCAGAAATAAATAATAAAAACAAAAACGCAAACAAAACTTAATACATAATAAAACCACCACTATTAATTAGAGTTTAATGAACTGTAGTGACATCGGTGACTGAAAAGTTGTATGGAAATCGGTGGTCAACTTATGACACGTGATGTGGAGGAATGACGAAAATTTCGACGAGAAACGTTTTGAGTATGAATATGAATGTGGAGGGAGGGCTTTAGGAGTAGGGGTAGACCAAAGAAACGATGGGTGGACCGTGGGAAAGATGATATGGCTAGAAAGGGGGTAACTACCGAGATGACGACTAATAGAGAAAAAGACATGTTGCGCCGACCACTAATATATTGGGATAAGCAGGAGAATGACGATGTACTGTAGTGCTACATAGTAACTAAAGATCACTATTCGAACCTCAATCAATATACCACACACAAATTAGAAATCGGCCTCGCAGATTCTCGAAGTTTTAAATTAGATATCATCTCTTAGCCACCACGGCTTATTTTTAATTATTTTATTATGGATTGTTTTGTTTGAATTTATATTTGCTGTACACTGGACACTCAATGTGTACGTCTTATTTACATCGTTCTCACATATAATTATACCTATATACAAGATTAATGATGTAACTAATATTTATGTAACAATATAATTTAAAATGAGTTGAGTTCCTTAAGTTCTGAGTTGAGCTGCACGGTTACTGGCAAATGCGTGCACTGACTGGACAGGTCCACTCAATCTGTGTGGTTCTTTCCTCAAAAGACCATTTCAGACACAAATCTACATGGTCCTCAAAGATTATTATAATATTATTCTAATTATTGTGAATGTGAGAACTATGTCGGTCATTGATTTATTTATATTTATTTTTGTATTTTTCTCAACGTAATCATGATCTGGCAGTTTGAGTAATTTATGCGGCCTACTCAAATGTCCTTTCTTTGGTATTGTTCGTCGAATCGTTGAGCTCCTTGAGTCTAAGTTGAGCTGCACGATTACTGACAATTGCGTGCACTGACTGGACAGGTCCACTCAATCTGTGTGGTTCTTTCCTCAAAAGACCATTGCAGACACCGATCTACATAGCTTTCACATGACCTGACCAAGATTTTGTCTGGACTTTAAAAGAGACTGTGACCTCTGAGTTTGTTTCGGCCTTTCTTCTCAGAGTAGTCAGATAGGAAACGCCGACCTCATCTAGTTTAAAAAAAAATATGATTGACGTGTAAAAGTGTTTGTTCAAACCTACTTACAGAAATAAAATCATTTATCATTTATCATTTATAAAAGAGTGTCCATGGAGTTTCTTGCCCGTTCTTCTCCATAGGTACCTACTACGCTTTGGAATGGGCAACTAGCTTCATATTTCTGACTGACCGACCACTTGACAATTCAAAAGTGCCTGTAAATGGTTTAATTGAAATAAATGCTTTGAGTTTGAGTTTGATAAAAACACTGCAGGCCAGATTTATGGTTCCTCATTAGCCTATAATTTTCCCACTGCTGGGACATAGGGCTCCTCTCGGTGAGAGGGAGAGGGCCGTAATCCACCACGCGGGCCCAGTGTGAGTTGGTAGATGTCACGTGTCTTTCGAATTTTTGGTTCTAGGACATGCCGGTTTCCTCTCGATGTTTTCCTTCACCGTTTTGAGACTGGTGATGAAATAATTTACACAAAGTAAAGCCTGTCTGGGTTCGAACCTACGACCTACAACTCGTAACTTGGATTTATGGTTAAAGATATTTATTTCTCGAAAAGGATTTTATTACAAATTCACTCATAGAGAAAACATAAATAGGTTTTAATATTATTGCTATTAAGCGTAGCTTGAAATGAAATATTGCTACACGTAGGGCGTCTCTTAAAACTAACATTTTGAAAACACTTTTACTTCGGCTTATAATTTTGTCATACTAAACGAAACAAATCAGAAGGAGGTAGTTTTTTCTCGCAGCGAAACAGTCTTTTACGTTTGCAATTTAAAAAATAAATCTTTCTTGAACCGAATATCCCAACATTTCAACTTATCAAAGGAAATGCTGCAAGATTTCCAACAAAAAGGAAATTTGTGTATTTTTAATGACCTAAGTAACCATCTTACATACGTTTTACACTACGCCTTTAAAAAAAACGGAAACACAATAATTCAAAAACGACAATTTTCCAAAGTCCACTAACTGCCTGTCTTCACCACGATTGAGTCAGCATTGTAATTATTTTTTCATCCCACCATCTCGGAAAGAGTATTTTTAATCTTCAATATCTGAGTGGAAAAGCCGTTTTTATTCTCTAGAGGATAAAGTAAATTGAATTTAGAACATCGTGTGCACTAAGTTTGTGAATTAAAAAAAACATTAAACCTATTTACTGCTACCTCTATGGTGCCGAATATATCATACAACTTTTTTTTAATTTGTTAAAAACTCAGACTCGGAACCTTCTTGGTGTTCTTTTTTCAATTTGCTTTGTACGCGGTTCTTTACGCGGCATTTTTTCACGTCATTGTTAAACCTTATATTAAAAACAAGAAACTTGAAAACAAGTGAAAAAACTAAAATGAGTGATTCTAGCGACGAGGAAGTTTGCTTGACGCCAACAGAATTGACTGAAACTGTTAATAATGCGCAAATGAGCTTTCTCCCTCAACAATCACGCGAGAAGTATTTAAAACAGTACGATATGTTCAACACGTGGCGTATAGCAAAAGGAGCCAAAACTTTCTCAGAAAACGTTTTGCTGGCATATTTTATAGAATTATCCGAGAACAAGAAAGCAAGCACTCTATGGAGTACGTATTCGATGCTAAAAGCAACAATAAAGATGAAAAAAGACAAACATATCGATACCTATCCTAAATTAGTGGCATTTTTAAAAAGAGCCTCATCTGGTCATCAACCAAAAAAATCGAAGGTTTTCTCAGTATCTGATATTGAAAAGTTTCTTAACGAAGCACCCGATTCCGTATATTTGGCGGCAAAAGTAAGTCAGTTGCACATTCAGTATCTACTTAAGTATATTAATCTCAATTAAATAGTATACTTAGTAGATGTTGATAGGCATAATTATGCGTTCATATCAATTTTATTCATTTATCTACTACAATACTCTTTACGTTACAGGTTGTTCTTATTATTGGAATAAACGGAGCATGTCGAACTAATGAACTAACACAACTTAATGTCAAAAACATTGAGAAACATTCAGATGACTTACTATTAATTAATTTACCTAATACAAAGACAAAAAGAGACCGCAACTTCGTCATTCGCAAGGAATACGTAACGATTGTTGAGAAATATCAAGCCTTACGCCCGCCTAACACTCCAATCAATCGATTTTTTCTACAGTATCGCAATGGAAAGTGTGTTAGACAGCCTATGGGTACTAATAAAATTGGCAGTATCCCACGAGAAATAGCAACATTTCTTGAACTTCCAGAACCCCTGTTGTACACGGGTCATTGTGTCCGACGAACTTCAGCCACACTTTTGGCTGATTCCGGAGCTGATCTCCTGTCCCTTAAGCGCCACGGAGGCTGGAAGTCCAATGCAGTTGTAGAGGGATACATAGAGGATTCCATCCAAAATAAGTCTAAAATATGTGAAGGCATCGTAGGAGCCATTACACTGAAAGAGCCTCAATCGGATCCTTGGACTGGCCCTTCTACATCAAAAATAAGCCGTTATGAAACACCTAACCATCTCCCTCTCTCTCCAACATTCACGCCAAGGGAATCCGATGAATCGGTACAACTATTTAGTATGACAGATAGTTTACCGAAAAACAGTAGGTACACAAGTGACTAACACCAATATTACAGTACCAAACAAAAATATTACACTCAATTTAAATAACTGAAGCAACGTTACTTTCAAATTTTCTTAATTATACCTTAGTATTATTTTGTTATAATTTAAAGATTATTCTGTAATACTTACCTGTCATAATGTAGTAATTAATACCTAAACTGAAATAAAAGTGTACCTATCTTGTGATTGTAAACGTTTTTTTTTTTTGCATTTAGTCATTTCCTCGCTGAGGTGGAATGAAAAGTTACGTGTTGCACTCGAGTGCAAAGATTTTTCACCTCGTGCTCTTTTGATTCCCTCGCTAACGCTCAGGATTCTAATTTTGAATCACTCGCTGCGCTCGTGATTCAATTTTAGAATCCTTCGCTTGCTCGGTCATCAAAATTGAACACGCGGTTAAAAAGCAACTTTGCACTCTTGTATAACAAATAACTATTAAAACAGTGTTTGAAAAATGTTAACGATAATTTTTAATAAATTTAACGGTTGATTAAATGTGGAAGCAGTCAGTTTGAGACGTGAAAAACATCGCATACGCAATTAAAATGGCATTTGGAAGCCCATCAGGCCATCACAGACGGCACTAAGAATTCTTAAGGAAAAAAATACGTTTATGAAATTTTTATTTCGCGTTATTATCTTACTTTTGCGAATATTAAAGAAACCATGGTTTCGGAGAAATATATTTTTGAGTAACAGGTGTTTTCTGCAGCCTGTGAAATACTCGTACAGCTAGTAGTTTATATTGTATGCCACCTGAGTCAATCTGCGTAGCCTTTTTCAAACTATTTATTTGTTTAAGGGGACTACATGACCTATACGCAAGTTTTATAATGCCTAAAAGTATATGATCCATGACTGCAGTAAACAAAATCAAAAAAATATATGATATCCTTCAGGATTTCGGCTAGTTAGATAGTGTGTTGAAAACATAATAAAACTATTTTTTACGAGAGAAAAAAGTCACGAAGATACCTCTAAAAATGTATTTTAACGATTGAAAACCATACTAATATACATGCAATCATTCCGTTTTTTTTTCAGATTTTCTCTATTAACATTTTAACGTGATAGTGTTTTCATTTTTTTGTCCAATCAATAGATTTTTTGTAAATGATAAATGATTTTATTTCTGTAAGTAGGTTTTTACAAACACTTTTACACGTCAATCATATTTTTTTTTAAACTAGATGAGGTCGGCGTTTCCTATCTGACTACTCTGAGAAGAAAGGCCGAAACAAACTCAGAGGTCACAGTCTCTTTTAAAGTCCAGACAGAATCTTGGTCAGATCATGTGAAGGCTATGTAGATCGGTGTCTGAAATGGTCTTTTGAATTACTGTGTAACACGATACCCCTTGGCAAAACTGGTATTTGGTACTTGGCACCTGCCGTAAGAGGTTTATTACCAGCTCGAAAACACGACAAATCGTTAGCAAAAACTCGGAAAAACAACTTCAAACGTACCCAAAAAACTCGGAAACCCGAAAATCCTAATTCAAAAAATCAATTCAACCTCATTAACCAACCAACGTGTCGCCGGTCGCAAATAAACTGTAAAAGGCTCGACTTTTTGAGAATATCGGCGAAAAACATTGAGTGTAATTAAAATGGCGATCGCCAGCCAATTATATGTGCCTTTATTGAAACGTCGAGCAGATGGTTTCATAGTGGTGTCGTTTTTTGTCACAGCGGCGTTGTACAAAGGATATTTGTGTTTTTGTCGCGACCTGGCTGTACCACAAAGCATTTGTTGGTAGAACGTGTTGAGTGGGGACTTGGGAACAAAAATGGACGGCTTAGAAATGCATACACGTCTTCAGTACGTTTTTATAAGGCAGTTAGTATGAGAGGCACTCTAAAGTGTCATTCTGATGGCTCTTGAGATGCTGATTTGATTGAAAGACTTTATTGTCAAGCACGTTGGATTCTGGTTTCGAGTATCATGGTGGATTATATGGGCCAGTCAACGTCATACTAAATGTATGCCTCACTAATACCACGCCTCTCTTTCCTGAGGGGTAGGCAGAATTTTGTGAGTTTATTGTGTAATTTTAATATAGGGTGAGCCTTCTGCCATAATGAACCGGGCACAAATCTAGTCTCAAAATTTTCTAATGCTCAAACCCAATAACACTTTGTCTAACCAGGGAATCAAACCCCACACTACGCACAGCAGCCGCGCTTCTGACAACTGGATCAACAAGGCAGATTTTTTATGAATTACATTCTTTTAAAACCAAATTTTCAGTTCATAGATGCTTCTTCTACAAAATTTTCCCAACTCCACCCTTTAAGTACTTGTTTGGAACAGATACAAATAGACAGTTACAATTAATAACAACTAGACTAGTTGTCCTGTGGGTAAAGGTTGACAATTACTGTGCAGGAGTAGGACAACATTCTGCAGTAAACGCCGAAAAAATGACAGCTCGACGTCAAAATTAACAGAAGTAAGACTTTGACAGTTGACGGTTGTAATAACTGTATATTTAGATGTAAGTGTGTTAGTAGTAAACCAATTAAAATAAAAACAGGATTATCTTGTTTTACAAATACACAGAAATCACATAATTTACTCATTAGTAAGACTGCTTATTAATTGGAAAATTTTAACTGAAAAGTGTAAAACAGAACAATAAATTATCACGGCCATTTTGTATTTACTTTGACTTACTAGTGATTGATGTTTGTTAATTAATTAATTAAATACGTTATACGAAACATATCTGCTAAACTCGCATTACCTAATACACGCTAATTAAGTCTATAACCAATCGTACGAGGAATACAGATAAACAATAAAAATATTAAATTAAGTTATCTCCAGCGCAGTATTGCACTCCACTCTATCAGTCACATCCAGTTTGTCCCAGCCAACATTTTTAAGGTCGTCGGTCCATCTAGCTGGGGGTGTCCGACACTACGCTTGCCGATACGCGGTCTCCACTCCAGGGGGACGGCAATCAATGAGCAGCTCGAACTCCGATAAGGACCAGACCCGGGTCGACGGCGCGTTGTGTTCCACGCGCGCCTCAAAGAGATGTCAGCACCAATGACGGGGTCCGCTAGGGCCGATGCCTGCCAGGGTTGCGGGAAAGTCTGAAAGGGTTACCGTGGCCCCTGGCACAGGCAACTGAAGGAACACGGGTGGGTTTGTCAGTAAGAGTCTGACACACCCTCCCGCTCCGCCCAGAGCGGGAGAAGTTAATTGATGATTTACCCTCAAAAAAAAGGGGGGACTACTCCCCACGAAATTCGTAGTTACGGCCGAAGCTACGGGCATTTCCTATTCCGTATCACCTACGGACATAAGATTAATCCGGGGCCAGAACTACTTAAATATTATAGTCTAAATGACCACAAATGTATTTTTACCCGTCTGATAATGTTAATTAATTGGAAGTAGGGTTCATTTCGAAGTATAAAAATTCAATCAATCGGGCTCTCAAATGCAAAAAGATTTTTTCAAATCTACTGGTAATTTTAGAGATAACCCCCTACATACAAACTAACAAACAACTTTTACCGGTTTATAATATTAGTACCTATTCAGGGTTACGTGTAATTCGACGTATATCCGTCAGGAGCTGATAGGGGGGCCAAAATGCAACAAATTGAACCCGCCTTAGGCATAGCCGAAATTCAATAGTTTTCGAAATAGGTACGTATTTGAATTTTAAGGGTTGTTTGATATTTACCTAAAATTCGACATTTAATTCCAAATTTAAAATAAAAAAACATTGAATGGGTACCAAGTTCCCCTCTTGTATGTGGCGATTTACCCAAAACGAATTACCAAATTGGAATACAAAATAGATTTATTCAAATAATGTAAACTGAAATCAAAGTTTGAAAATCGATCTTAATTTGGGAGCTAAAATACCGAGACGGCACGAGTATTGATCACCACGCTTGCTCAAGACGGGTTGGTGATTTCAGACTTATATCTATAGAGGCATGAGGAACACGGTGTAAAGTTCACTCATACCTCCATAGAAAAGGGAGGATCCTCCGACCAGACGGGTGTCGTGTCTGGTGGGCATCTGCTCGACGATTGATGTCGGGAAGTTGTATAATTATATGCTAGTCGCGCGGTAAACTTTGCTTGCGCGATGCAGGATTTCGCACGCAGCTCGCATGTGGAGATGTAGATACCGCTACATATTAATTATATAAGTCTAGCGGGTTAATTGCGTAATACACTAGCGGTAGGAATGGCTTACATTTTGACAGTTCAACAACATTCATTGCGTTATTTATGTCGCTGAGCAGACAAATTTTTCGAACATAGGAAGCAATGGATTAGCAATCACCTTCAAAATGATTCAGCTTCTGGCTGATAGTGTTATACGAATTAGGGTGCGGGTTTGCTCAAGATGTTTTCCTTCGCCTATGTCGGTAATGTCCAAGATTACACTCAGAAAGTACCTACTTAAGAATTGAATGTTTTATCTTTTTATTGCGGACGCTTTTAACGTGCACGTCTTTCTACATGTATAATTTCAACATGAATGATATACAATATTTTGATTTAAAAGAGTGTCCATGGAGTTTCTTGCCCGTTCTTCTCCATAGGTACCTACTACGCTTTGGAATGGGCAACTAGCTTAATTTTTCTGACTGACCGACCCATTGACAATATTCAAAAGTGCCTGTATTTGGTTTTTCTTAAACATGCTTGGAAATTCGAGCATTATTTTGACAACCTTGTTCGTGATGATCGAAATTTCTGTACTGGCCAAATACATGCGAGCCGCGACCGGCAAAAGTTGTATGAAAATCCATATCTGTCGTGGTTTAGCGGCCAAATAAATTACATAGTAAACTCATATCTATCGTGTAATTTAAAAATGGAACGATCTTTTACTCCGAAATATGGCAACCAAGGAGGTAGCTTATCAAAGGTTTTATTTAAATTTCGAACTGGCTTGCAAATAGAAAGCTGTTTACTTATAGAAACAAAAAACAAATGAACACTATAACGTGGGAAAAATTATTGTTGTTTATTGTTCGTCATTGATTTTGAAAAGTAATTGTATTTTAATTTCCACGCATTATTTTGAGAAAAGTACTATACAAGCCTTGGCCTCAAATAGGCAATGATGGACTTCCGTAGGTGTGCCTCGGCTTCGCCTCGGTCTACATTTACACGTTCGTCCATCAATGCCTCTTTTGCTGGTCGCTGCAGTAATGTACTACATTTGAAATAAATGTTTTGAGTTGAATTGAAGTAGTCACATTGTTACTTAGTCGGAATGAACCCACAACCTCTTGCATGAGAGGCGAGGCCTTAACCATGGGGAGCTATCGAAGATTTATTTTGGTAGTATTTGTTACCTATTTTTAGTCACCATACATTTCCAATAAAAATCCTACTTACCTACGCCGCCGCCGTCGCGCAAAAACAAAACGTCTCACTCATACCAGGTTTCATAGCCAGATGTGATCGAAAAAAAAACAGCTCTTTTAAAAAATACCTTTTGTATCAAAAGCTATACAGAACCCAACAAAGGGCCTGTTTTATTATTTTTTAAAAGGGTTCCGTAGGCGTGGCGCTTCCGTCCGCATTCTCTAATAGTTTTTGGGGTTGGCAACACGCTTTTTGTTTTTTTTTTTCTTTTGAATATGACACTTATGCAAGAGGCGGATTTTCGCATTTTTTAGTACACGTAAAATGATTTTAGTTGTGAATTATATCTGGTAAGATGTTTCTATAATCAGCAGCTGATTTTGGATGTATGGTGCTTACCAAGTGTAGGAATTAAAGATACATTCTTGCCGTAATGAGATAGTTCTACGGCAAAGAACGTGATAGTATTACAACGGGTAGGGGCATAATATTCTACCTAACTAACAGCTTTAAGTAAATGTTTCAGCAAATATATTTAGGGAAATAGTTATGTACATAGGTACAAACTCACTCAAATACCTACTCATTGATCACTCTGAAATTATTGTCAAGTTTTAAGGCACCAAAAACAATGTTGCTACCTTAGAATGCGGAGATTTCAAAAGGGTCACGCGGAGAACGAAAGCATCTTCATCTGAGTGAAGTCCCGGAGCAGATAACTCTAGATTTAAAGTAATCAAAACCACGCTAGATAAAAATATTTACCAGGAGATTATAAACAATACCAAAAGTGGCTCTTCAACTCTATTTTCATACCGGTCTTTGTGCTAAATAATCTAAATCATGACAGCCTTGAAATTATTTAATTACAACTTCGGGGACAACCCCGACACGACGACCGCGACGGCAGAAATAGGTGGTACTTACGCAACTTTGAAGCGGGGTACCCTCATCGTGAAGCTGTGTAGGTACATACTAAGATAAAACATGACAATAATAATAAATTAGTAAATAAGTTTATTTATTTTTTCTCGCAATGGTTTTGCAGCACTGAACAGTTTTGAATTAAAAAAAATCACATTGTGAGAGCTGGTGCCTGTTGTAGGTTTAAGAAAAACGTGTTTTACAGGTTACCAGGCCCTACGTAGTGGCCTCATACAAATTAACAGGCAGGTAACATGTATTTCTACTAAACAATTAAAACAAATAGCGCTCCTTGCGTGGCGCCACATCGCTGCCAATGCGATGAAGGTGTCGATTGAATTGGAAATCATGGCCTATCCTGCAGTAAGATCGCAGGCCGGATAGCACGGCACGGCAACATCAATGACATTATCCGTAGTGCTCTTGTCACCGCCGGAGTGCCAACTGTTTTAGAATCCAAAGACTTGGCCCGCGACGATGGGAAGAGACCAGACGGAATGACCATAATGCCTTGGAAGGTAGGTGGGCCTTTGGTGTGGGATGCAGCGTGTGTCGACACCCTTGCGCCTTCCCAGCTTCCTAGCACGGCGGGCTGTGCTGGGGCGGCTGCTGCAGGTGCGGAAAACCTCAAACGGCGCTAAATACTCACATCTTTTAGGGACTTATGTGTTTGAGCCGTTTGGGGTTGAAACACACTTAGTTTTTCTAGCCAAGCTGTTGGTCGACTCTTCACGTGACCAGAGGGCTGGCCTATATTTTGGCCAAAGAATCAGCATTGCCATACAACGTGGCAATGCTGCCAGCCTTTTGGGCAGTTTTGCTGTTGACAGCGCTGCCGATGAATTTTTCGATGCCCTTTGATTTATTTTTTATTTTTTTATATACTTGTAGGTACATACTATTATTTTAAGACTTAGCTTTTTAAATTATGTAAATATTAGTTCAGGTTGTTTACACGGATATTAATAAATTTATAAACAAAACCAATAAACGAAAAGAAAAATAAAAGTAACAACGAAAGCAGTCAAAGGGTGTCGTGTGTGTCGTGAATGGTGGCAAATTATGAACGCATAAACATAACATCTCGGCTGTAGTTCGCGAACGTATAGGCAGAGGTGTAGAGATGTAGAGTACATAGACAGGTGTAGAGTAAAATGTCATAGAGTACGAGCTTATTGCCACTAACCAAGACGCAAAGCACCAGGACCCTATACCACAAAACCTTACAATTTAAAATTTGTAAATATTACAAGTTCGTGTACAGCTAAACTCTAAGCCACACAATTGTAACGGAAATTTTTTACATGTATATTGTAATGACAAGTCTACAATATTGTAACTCTTACGTAAATTTCTGTGATACCAGTAGGCCAATTCTCGTACTTAAAAAACGTTCAAATTCAAGTCGCAATCTCATCTCAGCGACAATCAATGTCAAAAACCTGTCAAAAATGTATGTAGGTAAATTGACTATAATTTTGACAGATTGAGACTGAGATTAGAATGCGAACGGTCTTAAAAATACGGGAATTGCCCCTCTGATCCCAGGCCAAAATACCTGATCAACACATCCGACTTAGGCATGTGAACTGATAACACACACACACCTCTTAAACAGACAATCATCTTCATCATCATTCAGCCGAACAATATCCATTCTTGGACATTGGACACAGACGTCACATTAACCGCTTCTCGCACTCTGTAGATTCCCGCGATCTTCACCATGTCATCGGTTAACAGTCCATCATCATCAACTGCCCAGCCATTTCCCAATTACGTTGGGGTCGGTTTCCCGTCTACCTGGATGCAGATGAAGACCAGTATTTTACATGAAGCGACTGCCTATCTGATCTCCATAAGCTACTAGGTAACACGATCCCCCCCACTGCACTCCCCCAGGAAATCAGGATGGCAACCAACCGATTATCCTTTAAAACTAAAGTTCGCGAGCACATTCGTAAGAAGCTGCCAGTAACACAGCGGTAATGTTTTCTTATTGTGTATCCTATTTGTTTTTAACATACTCGTGTATTTATGTACATTTATTTGTGCTTATATTTATATATAATTAGGTATATATATTATATGTATTTATAGACTAAACAAGTTTATCCGTGTCTATATATTTAAAATTATTTAATCCTAAATTATCATTATAAATTGCACCTACCACTGTTTGTCTCTGCATCACCCAAAGGTTGACTGGTAGAAAATGCCTATGGCATTAAGTCCGCCTCTGTACATTTGTGTGCTTAAAGTGTTAAATAAATAAATAAATAAATAAAATACCCCTGGCTAAGACTAGTCGTCAGACTTTCGGGCTTCTGGCAACCCGTTACCATACCAGTTGCATCAAGATCCATGAATTACAGCCGGGACCAACAGCTTAACATGCTTTCCGAGGCACGAAGGGGGCTCGGTATGTAAATTTCCACGGCCCGATCTTGGCAAGCATAGTTTAAATATGATCGATCGACCCGTTACTACTCAGCCAGGAGCTCCGCACATAGTCCACAGCCAATCAATGCGTCTAAATATTCGTATATTTAAAACATAAGGAACCCAGCTCCCACAGCATTAGTATAGGGAACCCCAATCGGCGGGCACCAGCGAACTACGCGTCAAAGTTCTGGTACGTCAAAAACAATAGCGGTGAAGGAATTCTTACGAGCAGGGCTGGCGCGAAGAGGGGACTGATTTTATAACGATTTTATATAAGTATAGTGGGAAGATATCCACTGATGGGACACAGGCCTCCTCTCAGTGAGAGGGAGTGGGCCGTAATCAACCACGCGGGCCAAGAGCGGGTTGGTAGATGTCACATGTCTTCGAATTTTAGGTACTAGGACATGCCGGTTTCCTCACGCTGTTTTCCTTCACCGTTTTGACAGCAGTGCTGATGAAATAATTTACACAAAGTAAAGCGCCTGACTGGGCTCGAACCTACGACCTACAACCTGTAAGTCGCGGCCGTTACCACTGGGCCACTACTGCCAATAGAATATTAAATTTGTATAATCATAATTATGATGTGTCATTTGTTTCAGTGAACTGTATGGGGTGTTGACGCCGTTTTCCTTCGCCAGATTTCTTCAGTCATTTGTCGAGACTTCCCGAGTTCATTGATCATCAGGGATGGTTTGAGTGGGTTACCTCACTATGGTGAACGTATTATATATTGTTCCTCACACCTTCGTATCATGTCGGAGTCTGGGCATCGTATTTCATAATTTTGTAGTCGTACACTTCACGTGGTGCTTGTGGCTTGGTAATAACAGCCGCTTGCCGTGGTTGGTCCGTGGATGGGTGAACATCTTTACATACCAAAACCCCTCCGTGCCTCGGAAAACACGTTAAACCGTTGGTCTCGGCTGTCATTCGTGGATCTTTGACAATCGTTACGGGTCGTCAGAAGCCTGAAAGTCTGACCACCAGCCCTACCAAGAGGTATCGTATTACTGAGTAACTAGGTCGTGAAGGTCAGATAGGCAGTCGCTCCATGTTGAATATTGGTATCCAGCTGCATCCGGTTAGATTGGAAGCCGGCACCAAAATAGGTGGGAAAAGGCTTGGCAGATGATGTAGTCGTACACTACACAGGCAGGAGTCCTTGTGAAAGAGTTTGTCCAGAAAGGACATGGTCCACAAATAGGATTATAAAAAAAAATGTGTTTTTGACACGTATTCCTGTCAATTATGCAAACTAAGTTACTGTATCTGATCTTCAACTAATTTCCGAATTCATATTCGCTAGTCTAATGTCTTATAACAACGTAAGCTGTAAAGATACATGCAATATGTTTTAATGTGTCTGCCGTGTTCCTATAAATCCCTTCAACTGAGCAAAATATGATATTGAACTAAGAGTTAATTCACGTCAATAATGCTAAGGATGAGGGTGCAACTCTAGGCCTAAGTAGGTACTCAATTCGCCGCCTGAAGAGTCGGCCTATGGGGAAGGCAACTATCAAAATGGCGCTATCGTAGGTAGTTTCCAAAAGAAGCTTAATGCAAGGCGTTTGTGAAATTGACTCGTTGTTGTGTTCCTAAAAGCTCGGAAATTAGAGTCTACCATTTTCCGAAAGACCCTAAACTTAGAAGATTGTGGATTTAAGCGATTCGTAGTGAATTATTTTAATTAAATAGAATTCGAGGTTATGTCGGAAACATTTTAAAGAAAGTTTTTACGAGGAAGCGAGTATTTTTTAAAGGTTCTTAGCTGTGAAACATCGAATAAATATTGACCTAAAATTATTGAAATCACCGAAAATAAAGAAATAGGTAGTGGAATAAAACCAAACGTATGACGAACACGAAATGGAATGAATGAACGAAATGTCAAAATTATTGTAGGCCGTATAGACCTAGCTATGGTCACGCCATCTACAATCAGCTTTGACTGACCTTCCCCATTGCTGCATAATTTAAAAATAGATCTCGCTACTGCCAGCCCTATTAACAAGGTAAAAACCGGGGACATATTTGTCCCTCTCTGCCGTTGGACAACAAGAAAGAAGTTATTTTTGTTTAAAAAAAAACCTCATGAGATATACTGAGACAGCGGCATTATCAAAGCGTTCTTAACGTGTCCCGAGATGAGAATGCTTAGAGTCGGTTTGTGCGAAAATGTGGAAAATATCGCCTGTGTTCTTATTGCGTGTGTGTTCGTAAGCGTAGTTGGGCGATATATTTGTGCGTAGTTTTAATGAAAAGGGTATTGACGGGAAGGAGTTATGCCCAGCATGTCACAGTTCCGATTGGTCACCCAAATACTCTCTACAAGAAGCCTCGACTCGGCATCATTACAAAACAAATGAATGTTATATTGATGTTGCCGATTCGTCATCATTCTAAAAAGGCGAGTAGGAAGGCTTTTGTTTTGCATTGAGTTAATACAGGATTATAAGAAAAATGGACGAGATAAATGGAATAGAAAATACCAAAGAAACTATGGATGGATTGTGTTAATAAATTATATGGCTAGATATATTGTAAATACTGATATGACGACTGATATATGCAATATGGCTGAAGAAGATGATCCTGTGCTAACTTCAAATCAATAGGAATAAGGGCAAGAGGATGATAAATATGCGACCTGCGCAATGGACGCAATTTCTTAGCGAGAGACACCTAATCAATTTAAGCGTCTGCAAAAGATAATTCAAATTTTAATTTATTTATTTGTACACATAGGTATAATGCAGTGGTACACGATGATAGAAAAATAAAAAAATATTGAGTCACTATGTGCTGCCTTGAAAGGCGTACAAATATTACTACACAGTTGGTAATAGCTATACAGGTAATAATAGCCTATATAATTTTATATAATCCTAAGTAACCGTCTAAACATCTTTAGTAATAAAATAAACATAAACAAAATAGTAACAAACAAATTAAGGTAACAAAAATTATTAATTAAACTTAATAACTAAAGTAAGTAGGCAATAAATAAATCTGAGAAATTTATTACGGATTTTATTTTTCATCTACTCGTAAATATTCATTTATAGTGTAATATGCTTTCTGTATCAGAAACCTATGGAGTGAATTTTTGAAAGTATTTAGGTAAGTCTTTTGAAGCTGTTATCGATTTGGGTAGTTTGTTAAATATTTTTAGAGCCATTCCTAGGAAACTTTTTGAGAATAAGGCTGTTTGATGGGTTTTTGACTTAAGCGCACCTGGATGGCGTTTAGTGGATAGGGAAATGACTAAGATTCAATGATTATGAGCAAACCAACAAATTTTGCCTCACCGCGAGACTTGTAATAGTATTTGAGCTAGCAATCTTGAAGTCGTTGGTGGATTTGCAGTCTTGTAATAGGTACTTCCGTACAAAAGACCGTTTCTTCTCGCTTGAGTATCATTCCTAGATTGCATAGAGATTATCCTCTCCCATGTTACACACTCACAAGTTTATTTATATATTTATTAATTTATTAATAAGGCACATCAACAACACGAACACAAATATTTACAAATAACAGAGAACAGAGACATGGACTAGTGTTGACCTCTCAACCTGAGTAGAAATAACCTCAGAATAATTATAGGAACAATTACGGGCCATAACCCCCTTAACAAACATCTTTTTAACATAGGCGCCACAGATAGCCCCCTTTGCAGGGGCTGCCTTGACGCCGAGGAATCAGCCGCCCACGTTGTCCTGGAGTGCGAGGCTGTGGCTTCTCAACGGGAAGAAATCCTCGGAACAGTGAGGTCGCTCCGCGAAGCCTGTGAAGCCCCCAGGAGGCTTCTGTGCTTTTGGGCGGAGCTAGGCTGGCTGTGTTAGCCAGTATCCCCACGCACAACGGACCAAATGAGGGTCTAAGTGCGGAAAAGGGAGTCCCCATCATCATCATCATAGTGTTGACCTCAATTACAGACGTCCACAGCATTCACAACAAAATAGAAGAAAAAAACACATTAATCACGTAACAAAAAAAAAACGAAACCAATATAAGAACAAAAACTCTAGCTAAAATCTCGGTAGTAGAGAGAATACCCTCATCGACCTAAACATTTATTAATTATATTATTTTGTTTTCTTGGTTTCAGTCTTCCCCTCATTTATATTTTAATATTCTTAGATCTAGGTATAACGCGTGGGATGGTCGTGGAAGATATCAAAAAATAAAATAAAAACAAAATTTTTAGTGGACTTTAGCCTAGCCATCAGAGCATTCATGCCTAAGTTGGTTTTATGACGAGGGACATTGAAAAAGGACGTGCATTTTCTCCGAGCATTAAGAGCGCGTATAAAGCAAAATTACCAATCTTATATTTGATTTTACATGAAAAATTCCGGACTAAATCTTAAAATAAAAATGTATGAATAACTACATGATATTTCCGAGGGTTCACTTTGATCAAAAACATGAAATAATAACATTTCCTCGATAAAAAAAAATCACGAAGTAACCTCTAATTCTCATATTTTTCCGTTTTGTACTCAATACGGTAATGCCTATTGCGACAAAAATCTGATAATTAATTATATTTATACAAGAGTAAAGGCTGTGCTTAGGCATTTTATGTAATTCCTTTTAGTTTTGGATTTATTACGATATAACAGTTTTGGCGCATACTACGCACTATATATAATACTACTAAAATTTTACTGGCTTTAGGCGCGCTCTTAAGTTTAGGCACGTTTATTTCAATGCGCTCGAGAAGTCCGTCAGATTTAAAAGTTACATTTTGATCGTTTTAATCCTTCAAAGGGGTCATTGTACTCATCATTATGAACAACTTTTACTATGGAACCATGGCATACATCGTGAAAAAATAAAATTCTGTTCCATAGGTACTCGACATAATGTATGGATCAGCTGATTTCAGTGAGTACAATGACCCCTTTTAAGGATTAAAATGATCAAAATGCAACGGTGTATACTCCCAAGTACTAGCCTATATATGTGTAATCCATTGTATTATTTTTGGTGAAATAAATAAATTACAAATATGTATATCAAAAACATAAAACATTACCCAACTTAGATAATTTCGGTTTGTCGATATTACGCGTCCCGTCAGCCAGTGTGAACCAAACCATCAAAATGTTGCTAGTTGCACCATTCCCTGTCACTACCGCTCGGTTCGTCTTTGCATTATTTTAAAGGGCGTTAGTGTCATTATTGTAAAAACATTTTAAAGAAGTCTGCTCCTTTAAAACCCTACTTCATTTTACTACCCAGTCGTGCCGATATTTACACCACAATAAATTTTATACCCTAAAGTCGGCACTTCTGTATTTTACGCTGAACTTGCGTTATCAGCTGGTGGTTTAAAATTTAAACAGCTTTAAAGCACAGTCATATAAGCGTTAAAAACTCTTTTGAAGAAAGCGTCATATGTTTTTTTTTTTTCAAAGAAATGGTGAGAAGCTTGTTTCTTGAAGATTGTTAAAAGAATTTGTTGGTATGTGTGTTTTATGTTGATGTTTTATCGAGTTTCTGTGACTAAAGGCCGAAGAGACAAATGCCTATGAAATTTGATGTGGTAGTTCATTTAAAAGTCACTAGCATAATCTTTGGTAATGGTGGCTGCTAACAGAACATTTTTAAGCGAGAACTTTTGGTTACTGCTAAGCTATAATAGATTTATAATTTTACAGAATAATATAAATAGATACAGATAGATTAGCTTCAGTTTTAATCATGGTCTGGCAGTTTAAGTAGTTTTTGCGTCCAACCCAAATGTCCTTTCTTTTTTTTTTGTTCGTCGAATCGTTGAGCTCCTTAAGTTCCGAGTTGAGCTACACGATATTTGACATATGCGTGCACTGACTGGACAGGTCCACTCAATCTGTGTGTTTTTTCCTCAAAAGACAATTTCAGACACCAATCTACATGGTTTTCACACGATCTGACCAAGATTATGTCTGGACTTTAAAAGAGACTGTGACCTCTGAGTTTGTTTCGGCCTTTCTTCTCAGAGTAGTCAAATAGGAAACGCCGACCTCATCAAATTTTTAGAATATGATTTACGTGTAAAAGTGTTTGTACAAACTTATTTACAGAAATAAAATCATTTATCATTTGTCATGAGAGCAAATAAATAAATAAATAATCCCCGACGGGACAGGCGGAGGTGTACTTACTAGTACTCCCTCATTTCACCAGCTATGTTCAAGTCCCATATAATAGGGGGCGAGCCTATTGCCATCAACCGGGAATAATCCAAACTCCGGCTGCTACTGTACAATTCCTGAAGGAAAAAACACAGCAATAACATTTTGCCCGACCTGGGAATTGAACCCGGGACCTCATGCTCCGCAGTATAGTGCAGTTGTAATAACTTGTGCATTAAATTCAATGATTTTTTCAGCCCAAAACAAATAAAAAAGCAATACAAAAAAAAATGTTCTAGTGATATTTATTTTCTCCTCGTGTGCCTTGGTTTGATGTCGATCAACTTAGTAGTAACTATGTTAAATTAATTTTAAGACTTCGCTCTGGACACTACCCATCAGCGAAGTTTGCATTCCTTATGAAAAAAAGTGATTCACCGAATTGCAGAGAATGTAATCAAATTGAGGACGTCCAGCATTTGCTGATGGATTGTGTCCGCAACAGGAGCGAGAGGGAGTTACTTTTGAGAGAATTAGACTTAAATAGGCTTAACGTGGGATTAATACAATCAATTTTACCCCAACCAACTTCAGAAGGTGCCAAAAATTATGTCATTTAATAACCGTCCTTCATCGGTGACCTATTGTTTTATATACTGCTTGACTGTTTGCTATGGTTTAAGGGTTAATTAATGTTACAATGGTAAGAGACATGATGGGGTTGACATATCTGTTTAGATAAAACCCCAAAACAAATAAAGAGGAAAAAAAATATATGTTTGTATTTTTGTATGTATGTATGTATATTCTCACATCATTTGTTTTATTTTATTGAGTGAATTGATTTTGATTTTATGTATTTTATTTTCTCTTTTACTCTTACACACGCTGTCTACATCTCTAAATCTACTATCCTATCGCAGGTATGCTGGAAGAGATTTCATTCCGCGGCCGGCTACGCGACACCTCGCAGTGTAACTCGACGCCGTCACTTCGTGTGCAGTAGTATTTACTTTTAGATATGTATTAGTTTATAGTTATTGTTATATGCTTATATATGTATTGTGTTTTATGGGCCTTAGTTGCCTGAAATAAAGGATATTATTTGTACCTATTTTTCTGTTCTTTTCTTCTTGTCAGTTTATATATGTGTGTACATAAATGGTTAAATAAATAAATAAACAAACAAATATTGCATCATCCCGCCATACCTTATAAAAATAATTAATAATACCTACATAGGTGCTTTCCTATTAAATAATAATCAATCCACGTTATTAAATAGGGAGGGCAGAAACGGTAGTAATTTAAAAATATTGTGCACAGCAGGCTTGCTGTGAGACGCGTGCTAAATTAAATGATTATCAAAACTGTAGTTATTGTTGTTAATGTGTTTGTTTGTTAATTAACTATTAACAAACAAACACATTAACTTTTCGAATTTTGATTTTTATATTGTTGAATGTTTTTTTTGTATAGGGTTTGATGGTCGGTGAATATCATTGCGAAAGTTTGTTATTGCCAACACAAGTTGTATTGATAAATAATAAATGATTTTCTTTCTGTAAGTAGGTTTGTACAAACACTTTTACACGTCAATCATATTTTAAAAGCTAGATGAGGTCGGCGTTTCCTATCTGACTACTCTGAGAAGAAAGCCCAAAAACGAACTCAGACGCCACAGTCTCTTTTAAAGTCCAGACATAATCTTGGTCAGATCATGTGAAGACTATGTAGATTAGTGTCTGAAATGGTCTTTTGAGGAAAAACCACGCAGATTGAGTGGAGCTGTCCAGTCAGTGACAGCGTTGAGCTGCACGATTACTGACACATGCGTACATGTGTCAGTAATCGTGCAGCTCAACTCAGAGCTTAATTAAGGAGCTCAACAATTCAACGAACAATACCAAAGAAAGGACATTTGGGTAGGCCGCATAAATTACTCAAAATGCCAGATCATGATTAAAACTAACTGAGCAAAAAAAAACAAAAAAGCAATGATCTACATAGTCCTCACATTCACAACAATTAAAATAATATGTACAATACTTTACAACGTACGCAAAATACGCGCATTGACGTGCAGTTGCGGACACCAGCCCATATTACCGTATTACCTAATACTTTACAAAGTAAATACCCATGTCATTGTATACATAATATTCATCCATGTCAATGTGTATATAAACGTTCGGACAAAATCTTTGAGGACCATGTAGATTGATGTCTGAAATGGTCTTCTGAGGAAAGAACCACACAGATTAAACGGACCTGTCCAGTCAGTGCACGCAATTGTCAGTAACCGTGCAGCTCAAATTAAACGATTTACGGGCACTTTAGAATTGTCTAGAAGTAAGTATTTAGCTCAGCTAGATGGGCCGACGAACTAAAGAAAGTGGCTGGGACAGAGTGGATGCGGAAGGTGGAGGTCCGGGTGTTGTGGCGCAGCCTGAGAGAGGCCTATGTCCAGCAATGGACTGCGATAGGCTGGGTTGATTGAAAAAGATAAACATTGACTGACCGGTTGGTGCAGTTGGTAGCGACCCTGCCTTCTGCCCCGCTGGTCCCGGGTTCGATCCCCGGACAAGTCAAACATTTGTGCACATGAACATGTCTGTTTGACCTGTGTCTGGGTGTGTATATGTATTTATTTATTTATTTAAAACTCTTATACTATCATATAAGTACGTATATCAGTCATCAGGTTACCGTAGTACAGGCTCTGCCTAGTTCGGGACCTGAAGACCTTGTGTGGATGTTGTCTCATATTATTATTATAGTACCTACACCCTAAGGGTACATACATACATAAGGGTATTACATAGAAACTTTTTAATGTGGACAAGCTTTGTTTCAACCACCTGTAACTATAATCGAAAACTTATATAAAATAATAATAATATATAAGTAAGAGAAAAAAAATACGTTTTGTATGTTTGTTTGTTACGCTTTCACGCTCAAACGGCTAAACGGTTTTGGATGAAATTTGGCACATGGGTGGACCATAACCTGGATTAGGATATAGAATACTTTTAATCCTGATATCCCTACGGAATCAAGACTTTTGCGGGTGAAACCGCGGGCGCTAGTAAATTATATTCTATTTAATAGTAGCCCGTTCTAAAGCGAAGATTCCTGTGGAGAAAGAAGTAAATTAGATACTAATATTAAAAAGAGGTGAAATTTGTGAATTTGTATACAGGGTTATTGGTAAAACACCATCAACCTCTTAAGGGCTCATTGTACTCATCATTATGAACAACTTTTACTATGGGACCAAATATGAAATCGCGAAAAAAACATCTATTGGTCCCTACATTTTGACGAGTTCTGCAAACATAAATGTAGAGAACTGCTGATTTTTTTTTTTGAGAGGTTAAGAGGTTGATGGTGTTTTACCAATAACCCTGTATAGAGGGTAATCTTCGGAACTTCTGGTCCGTTTCCAAAAATTCTATAACTAATAGTAGGTACCTACCTAAGCTACAGTATTGCCGGAGTGTCTTATGATATATTTTATGTTAAAAAACAGAAATTTCACGCGGACGAATTTACGGGTATAAAAAGAAAGAAAGAAAGAAAAATAGATTTATTTGTCACAGAAACACGTGCATACAAAAAGATAATTAGCTCTAATAATTAAGAAAAATAACAAAGAGATCTCTAATCACGAGCACAAAACAGAAATCGTCGACAGCTGCACGTCATGACTGTGACAACAAACTAACTCACTCTTCTTCCTATGGGGGTAGGCAGAACCTTCAGACCGCCACCTGCTACGATCCTTTTATACTCCTTTTACTTCGTTAACGTTACTTTCAGTTAAAAGGTAATCAAAATAAAAGGTCATTTATTCAAACTAGGCTGGGAATCAGCAGTTTTTGAATGTCAAAATTACATTAGACAGCCCCCCGGCACGCTCGCCCTTCACCACTTCCTAGTGCTTTAGCTGGGAAGAAGAAGTGGCGCAACAAACTCCCCAGCAGCACAGCTGTCTGGTCAGTTAGAAGAACTGGATTCTATACTGTAGTAAGTAATTAACATTACGAAACACAAAAACATGAAATTAAATTATTTGCCATATTATGATATGTCACATGACCGTTGACAGTCTCTGATACAGTCATCTCCATTACCATCTGACTGACTATTATTTATCCCCTCGGCCATCTTTGCTTTTACAATTCTCAAATACTCCGTATCGATACGGGAGAAAAAGATCCTAATCATAAATACTTATGGCACGCGTTAAAAATGCCATACCGTTACGAAATGTCAAATCATTTTTTAACTTACCAATTTTGTCGTCAAGTGAACAATACACAAAATACTTATAATCTTAGTATCGGGTGTTGTAAGCGTGCCATAACCCCCATACGCCATAGCTTCGTAGCCCCATTTAGCCCCATACGTTGTTATGCCGACGTTATAAAGTCTCACTAAGCTTGGTAATTCTATGGTGTAGTATTACATGTAATGGTCGGTTTTGAAAGTCGTTTGGGCCTATGTTGTTAAAGATTTTTCTGGGAGGTTACTACTTTTTATCATAAAATAGGTAATAATATGTACAAACATATAAAAAAATAAATCAAAGGGCATCAAAAAATTCGTCCGCATCGCTGTCAACAGGAGAAAGTGCCGCGTTGCCACGTTGTATGACAATGCTGATTCTTTGGCCAGCCGTCTGGTCACGTGATCAGTCGACCAACCGCTTGGCGAAACTAAGTGGGCAATTGGACCCCATGGCCCTAGTGTTTCAACCCCAAACGGCTCAAACCGTTTACCGCACCTGCCGCAGCCGCCTCAGCACAGCGCGCCGTGCTAGGAAGATAGGATGGCGCAAGGGTGTCGACACACGTTGCATCCCACACCAAAGGCCTACCTACCTTTCAAGGTATTATGGTCATTCCGTCTGGTCTCTTCTCATTGTCGCGTGCCAACCCATTGGGTTCTAAAACAGCTGGCACTCCGGCGGTGACAAGAGCATGACGGATGATGTCATTGATGCTGGCGTGCCGTGCTATCCGACCTGCGCTCTTACTGCAGGTTAAGAAAGAAAAGAAAGAAAGAAAAAAAAAAGTGAGTGAGTGAGTGTTAGGCCATGGTGTCCGTGGCAGTCGACACCTTCACCACATTGTCAGCGATGCGGAGCCTCGCAAGGAGCGCTGAGACGCAGCCAAGTGGCGAGCTGGAATACCCACCCAGAATAGTGCCTGTGTTGGGTGACGGTAGCGCCAGAAGCCAGAGGCCTGACTCCCACTCACCCACAGCCAGCAGGCGGGCGCGCTCAGCAGTATTGGTGGACGTATTAATAAGATTATTGGGTACCAACCTGCAGAGCTTCTCATCCCACTGCCTCTGAGAAGATGGGTTCACGGGCCGATCTGTATCCGGACAAGCCATAGTTTCATTATTTGAAGACTGTTAGCTTGTTAAATTATGTAAATATTAGATCAGACATTGTCATAGATTTGTATTTACTTAGGATTATTTAACGTTATGAGCAGTTATCTGACCAGTCAAAGTCAAATTAATTAATCGTAATTAATATGGGTGTAAGTACATAGACGTAATCATTATACAGGGTGGTAGTGACATCGACGGGCAAACTGTAACCATGAGTTCAGCACATACTTCTATATTATTCTATTATTATGGCTTGACATTTCTCGGGACCCTGGGGTCCCGGACCTTTGGAAGGCGTACGAGGGGCCGAAGCCAACTTGCAGAGGCCCCTTAGACAATTTTAAGCGTTGAGGCACTAACCGACGATTATCCCTGTATGCACTATGCAAGTGTACCCAAGGACAACCCCCGGTTGGTGCAGGACTATTGCAAAATATAGGAACAAAACATATTGGGTGGCTATAGTGGATTGATTATAGAATGACTATGGAAGGACTATGTCCCCTGCCTGATCAATGTTGTGTAATACACGGATAAAATGGCAGGAGGTGACTTGCACACTCAATAATGGGCCCCCGAAAACGGTCGCTAGCACATAGTGACGTAGCAACAAGGAGGCAACACTTCCTGAGGTGCTTGAGGAGTGGAGAGGTATTCCACGGCTATCAGGACAATCCCGGAAGTACGGTCAAGATCCCTACCAGCACCTTACTGGAATACTACCTTCCTCCGAGCACGTTTGCTCTTGCGAAACTCCACTCAAGCCAGCCAATAAAGGCAAGAAAGAGGTGGGAGCTCTGTTCCTCGTCATTGTTCACTCCAGCCGGCCAATAAAGTCAAGCCAGAGATGATAAACAAGACTTCTCCCGGGAGGTAGGGTCCGTGGGGTCGCTACTGCCCAACAGCTCGCCACATGCTGCCCCTATTATTATTATTATTGTATTACTTATTATTATTCTATATTCATATTTTCGTCGGTTATAAAAAAAAAAAAACGTGCTGTTTCATAGAGAAGTGACCTACGTGGTCAAAATGTATGGAATCGCGATTTGTTTTTTTTATATAGGTAACCAACGAAAAATTTAAACTGCCACCCTATATACAACGGTATACAATTTTGTATCACCATATTTTGCTATTAGTCATGCAAATTAGTGGAGTAGTGGTGGCCCAGACATACGAGATGTAGGTCGTGGGTTCGAGCTTTGTGTAAATAATTTCATCACCACTGCTCTCAAAAACGTTGAAGGAAACCGTGAGGAAACCGGCCGCGGCATGTCCTAGAACCAAACATTCGAAGACATGTGACATCTACCAACCCGCAATGGGCTTGCGTGGTGGATCGCAGTGGGCGCGGAGTGGGCTGCACCACTCCCTTTCGAAGAGAGGAGGCCTGTGTCCCAGCAGTGGGAACATTATAGGCTGATTCTGTTATGCAAATTACTCAACAAAATATAATCAAAAACTCAAATGTCAATGTTAAATCACATGGAATTCTGTGGTAGGAAAAACTCCAATAATACTCACATTAGTAGTAAATGGCAAATGGCGTTAACAAACGTTATGTTTGAAAAAAATTAAAACATTTTAATACGGACTTTAAACAGCTGGTTATGTAAAAGGAAGTTTTCCCGTTTGAGCATCTACGTTAAAACATTGATTGGTGCTCAAATGGGAAAACCTTTAGTGTTCAATGCCTATAGGTGTTCAAACGGGAATACTTCTGCAAAAGGTCATACCAAAAGGTGCTTAATACTTCAATATCAAGGTTCACACACTTAGGTACCTGCATTGTCATTTGTCCATTATAAACTCGCTATATCTCCAAAACACAATAAAATTCACATTAAAAGGACATCCTCGCTACTTTTATACAAAACCACGCCTTTTTTTATCAACAATGAGATTCGAAGTGATCTTATTTCGGAAGCAAGGTGTGTACTGTGTAGGTAATACAATGTGAAGTGTCCTGTAACCTTGTTGAAAAATAGTAAAATACATATTATTGTTGGTTATGGTAACCGTTACTATTGAAGAGGAAGCAGAATGGGACATTAAACTGGTTCGGCCTTATTACAAAACAAGGTTTTTCTTTTGACATGGTTTAAACCATCGAGTCTGTTTTTGAAATAAGAAAATAACTGAAATCGAAATACAGCTCCTTTTACAAAACTGTCAACTTAGTCCGGTCTTAGATTGTCAATTTTGTATTAAGAACTTTACTAAAGTCGGCATAAAGTTCCAAATACAAAAACTAAATCGAATGTGTAGGTTGGGGCTAAAGTTAGATCGTGTTTTGTAATAAGACGGTTAGAGTTTTTTAAATTGAAGTAAAGTCACACATAGAGAATATGGAACTGGCCAGTGTGTAGTAACTCGGCACTGGCGAGCTCTACCTATTGTCATTTCAATAAAAATTATGATGAAAAAATTTGGTACTAGTACTAAAATAATTTGATTGTAGAAATGTTCGTTTTTACAGCTGTTTTCGGGTCTTTTTTTCAACTAAATTAATTGTCAAATCCCTAGTCCAAGTGATTGGTTTGATATTTGAACAACTGATTACAACGAACTAAATAAGAATTGAGAGCAGAAATTCACTCAGAAACTAAATATAAGCTATGAGAAAGCTAGGCAACTTAAATAATTGTATAGGTATATTCACCTAATCTCAACATAGTTAGCCTATAATGTTCCCATTGCTGGGACACAAGACACTCGGTGTGAGGGAGTGGGCCGTAATCCACCACGCGGGCCCAGTGCGGGTTGATAGATGTCACATGTCTTTGAATGTTTGGTTCTAGGACATCCTCATTCCTCACGATTTTTTCGTTCACCGTTTTGAGAGCAGTAGTGATTAAATAATTTACACAAAGTAAAGCGCCTGTCTGGGTTCGAACCTACGACCTACAAATCGCGGTCGTAACCACTACGCCACCACTGCTCCCCACCGAATCCCTAGGATAATGTAATTTTAAACAACAAAAATCCGAACCAAGATTCGAACCCTCAGCAGAATGGTTAATAAAACCTTTTTTGTGTCACTGACCACACCCCTATAGCACAAATGTTAGGAAGTGGAGTGTATTATTACCTTTGTCAAAATGTTATTGTAGTACTGCTTACAATATCCAAGTTTGGTTCGGTCAAATACTTGATATCCTAACGTGAAGTGTGAGATTTTTTTTCTTTTTAATGTTTATGGATATTAAGCCTTAATCAAAATTTATTTATACTAACCATTACAAAACATTTTCAAATCAACTACAGCCAAAGCGCGGTCATTGTCGGACTGCATAGAAAAGAAAGAGAAGCGCGATGACACAAAGCTGGTAATTTATTGCAAAATAAGAAGCAATTCTTTATTTACAAAAAAATCTATTGATTGGACTAAAAAATGAAAACACTATCACGTTAATAAGCTTGAAGAACATTCTGAAAAATAACAAGAATGATTGCAAACTATTAAAATTGAAATATAATAACCTAAACTAACAAAAACTATGAACAAATTAAAATATGGCGTCCATAGACATATATAGTAAGGACCAGGCTAACCGCGCGGCGAAATGGCACCAACGCGCTGGCCCTAAAATAACAGTTTAGGGCCAGCGCGACTCAGTCGAACGCGGTCCGCGCGCGGATGCGTAGTACTGTCATTAAAATGCCTAGTTGCGTGGTAAAAGGCTGCAAAAATTATGACACAAAAGTTAAAAAGGAACATGGGATATCGTATCATCGGTAAGTAATCTTACATTATTTTTGTTGCAATTAAATTATCAAATAAACATATTTTTAAAGTGATAATTTTACCACCGAAATCCACAATGGCGGCCATGTCGCGCGCTGTCGGCAGCGCGTGAAGTAACCTTGTACGGACGTCATTTTTTATTTGTGTTTTATTTTTGTCTTAGGAACTTGTAAGTAATTTTGAATTTTTTTTGGTAAGTACCTAATATGTTTTTTAATCAACATAAGAGTGAAACAAAAAGAGTACAACAATTTAATTTCGCGAATCATATTTAGATCAACATACAACCTGTTACTGACCTGCAAATTGCAAAAAACGTAAGAAAATTGAATTTCGCGGGCTACTCTGACGCTTTCGCCTTAAATTGTTTCTGATAAAATGTGATTAAAAAATCACGGCTACATAATCAAGCTACAATTTCCAGATTCGCATTGTATAGAAATAAATAAATGTAGCCGTGTGTACAAGGTTACGTCGTCGGCCTATGCAACGCGGAACTCACGTAGTTCGTATGAGTTATCATAGATGGCGTTAGTTTTTTCTTGTATGAAGAAGGTTTATGTAAAATGTTCTGATGGGCGTATCCTTCCTTTTGAAATCATTGATGGCGTCGAAAAATTCCTCCGCATCGCTGTCGACTGATAAAGTACCCAAGAGACTGGCGGCATTGCCACGTTGTATGGCAATGCTAAGCCTCTGGCCATGGTAAAGGCCAGCCCTTGGGTCACGGGAAGTGTCAACAAGCCGTTTGGAGATTTCGTTGAACAAACCGTGAGCACTCGGACCCCACGGCCCGAGGGTTTCCACCCCAAACAGCTCGAAAATATAATTACCGATAAGGATATTATACTTTCACCGCTTGAGGTTTCCCGCAGCCGCAGCAGCAGAGCCAGCACAGCACGCCGAGTCAGGAAGATGGGATGGCGCAAGAGTATCGACACACGGAAGGAAATAAAGACATGCCGTCCGGTCTCTTGCCATCGTCGCGTGCCAAACCATTAGGTTCTAATACAGCTGGAACGCCGACGGTGAGAAGAGCTCGTCGGATGATGTAATTTATATATAGTGTGAGATAGTAAATAAACTTGAAAAACTCACACAGTGTAAGTAGCTTCGTTACAAAATAAGGGGCTGACAACAGCAATCGTTAAAAGAATTTTTTTGAGGTTGCTTCGTGACTTTTTTCTATCGTGCCAAATTAGTTATATTATGTTTTCAACACACTATCTAACTAGCATTATATCCTGAAGAATATCATATATTTTTCTGATTTTGTTTACTGCAGTGGATCATATACTTTTAGGCATTATAAAACTTGCGTTTAGGTCATGTAGTCCCCTATTTCTGCTTATGTGTTGGTGTGCGTTTTTAATTCGAGAATTTCTCATCAGATTTACTTAATTACCATTTTATTTATGTATGTGATTTGTTAGGTAATATAGGGCAAAGGCACAAGGGAAACAAGTAATTTGGAAGATTAATTGTAATGTTCCTTTGAGGACATGTAACTGTCATGTCAATAAAATCATGAATGCTGTAAAAATTATTAGTTTTTAACCATTCATGTAGTCTTCTTTTAAACAATCTAAGATCTGAAGTTTTTAAATCACTTGGAATTTTATTATACGTCCGAACTGACTGACTGTCCTGACTGGTATAAAATGCCTATGGCATTAAGTCCGCCTCTGTACACTTGTGTGCTTAAAGTGTTAAATAAATAAATAAATAAATAAACCCACATGGCTAAACAGGCTCTGTTATATTTAGCCAGTCTTGGCAAGTCACATAACAGAAGCCTGTGAGGATCTCGCCGGTTTCGAGGATATACATCCTCTCCCTTTTTAAACAAGTCTTTAAGGTTCCCATTAGTGAATAAAATATTGAGATCGGACCAGAAGATGCGAAGATTACCCCTTACATACCTCTTTGTAATATTAGAAACCTTACATTATATCTGTTTCCATATTTTTGGGAGAGAGAACACTTATGTAGGTTTCTTTATATCCCGAAAATGTGAATCGGAACTCTTCGTTTTGTTAAGTAATTCAGTAAACCTTCAGCACAATCAAATTATGACGACATAAAGTATGTACCTAATACATTAACATCCTCACACTTTAAGTCACTCTTCATTGACGGGCAATTAAACTTATCATCATGGCTGCTTAATTAATTACAATTTATTAACTTGTACTGTTGTACTTGATTGTAATTGACAGTCGCTTGATTCGTTGCTCGTTTGTGTTTCAGTGACTCAATGTGTGCTAATCTGTTTCTACTTAGGTTGCTAAAGAAAATATTGGTGTTAAAGGGCTAGATATTCTTGCCTCTTCTACTTACTATCTACCACCAAAGGAGCATCTTCCTGCAGAGTATAAACCTTTCGTTGTCCATTTGGAAGTCCCTGAACCGTCTCCGAGCCGAAGTGAGAAGATGTAACTGCAACCTGGTAAACTTGATGTCGAGTTGTGTCACAAACTATGCTCCACCTCGTATCCTGCCCTCTATGCCCTAAAACATGCATGCCGACGACGCCATGGAAATGACGAAGTTTTGGGCCAACAAGATCTGAAACGATCAGTACGTCCTGCCCGTGACATACGGCGCCGAAACGTGGACACTGACAGTTGAGCTCGTCCACAAATTCAAGGTCACTCAACGCGCTATGGAGCGGGCTATGCTCGGAGTTTCTTTGAAGGATAAAATCAGAAATGAAATTGTCCGGAAAAGAACGGAGATACCGACATAGCTTGCAGAGTAAGCAAGCTGAAGTGGCAGTGGGCTGGCCATGTTTATCGAAGGCCGGTGGAGCAGATGTGTCCTGGATTGGAGACCGCGTATCGGCAAGCGTAGCGTGGGACTCCCCCCAGCTAGATGGACCGACGACCTCAAGAAAGTGGCTGGGACAGACTGGATGCGGAAGGCGGAGGACAGGGTGTTGTGGCGCAGCCTGGTAGAGGCCTATGTCCAGCAGTGGACTACGATGGGCTGAGTTGATTGAAGATCTGAAATAATGTCGTGTCAGTGACATAAAGAAGAAGAGATGGCTGTATAATCTCTGGATGGAAGAAATTGAGGGATAAGGTCAAGATAAGAACGAGTTGTAGACCCTGAATAGCACAAAAGTTGTCTATTTCTCTGTTATTTAATTTCTTAATCTTATTTTCTTTCTTTCTATCTATTTGGAGCCGAGGCTCTGAGAAAATTGAGAGTTAAGGCTCTTTCAAACAGGCGCGACTCGTGACGCCAATCGCACGCGACTCAAAGGCACCGCTCGTCGCGGCAGGCGGTGCCTTTATGTCGCGTGCAATTCGCGTCCCTGGTCGTGCCTGTTTTTGTTTTTTTTTGTTTGAAGCAGCCTTTCGTTGTATTTTTATGTAATAAACTGGTTGATTTCGAAATGAGTTTTCGTTGTGACCATCGCAGGAATACTGAATGGGCCAGTACAAGCAGGGCTGTTTTAAACCTATTGCAGGCCCTAGCTGGGACCTATGCCTCCAATAGGTTTAAAACAGTCCTGCTTGTAGATTCTCTAGGGTCCCCAGTATCCTAAAGTGATCCTATTAGGATACTGGGGACCCTAGAGAATCTGGGATGCAAGAGTGAAAAAAGTGAGCAAGAAATTTTTAGCACCCTGCCTCTGATAGTCACTAGCTTTTTTTTTTAAACTTTGCCCCACTCTAAGAATTTCTTCTGTATTGTGGGTGCGTGTACAAACATTTAAAGTCACATACACAAACAGCCAGACCCGGAACAACTACTTGTAAGTAGGTCATACAAATATTCGTTCCGTGCGGGAATCGAACCCGCGACACGCAGCGCAGCAGTCAATCGCTTAACCACTGCGCCAACCGTGCCGTCAAAGCTATGACCCTGGCAGGCAATATGGGGCCCCGTGAATCACAGGACCCTGGGCACTTGCCCAGAGTGGCCAATACAAATGACGGCCCTGAACTAGTTCATTCATAATCATTTAAACTGTCCATCATTTTGACGGAGCTGTGAGCTAAGATGATTGATTGTTCGATTCCCGCACGGAAAAAATATTTGTATGACCTGCAAGTAGTTGTCCCGGGTCGGGCTGTTTGTGTATGTGAGTTTAAATGTTTGTAACCGCACCCACGATACAGGAGAAATTCCTAGTGCGGGGCAACGTTTAAAAAAAAAGCCTAACCTATTTGCCCGATTCTTGATGTCACCAGCTAATAAACATCCACTCCAGAACACAGACCTTCAAACGCACTATGTGACCTTTATGTGACGATATTACATATTAATCATACTAGATAGACCTGTAGCGGTATCTACATCGCCACATGCGAGTTGCGCGTCACACTGACGTCACGGAAATCCTGCATCGCGCAAGCAAAGTTTACCGCGCGACTAGAATATATACAACTTCCCGACATCAATCGTCGGGCAGTTGCCCACCAGACACAACACCCGTCTGGTCGGAGGATCCTCCCTTTTCTATGGAGGTATGAGTGAACTTTACGCCATGTTCCTCGTACCTCTATAGACCTATGGTAAGATAACAGTTGGTTACTACAAACACTGACAGACTGGAAGACAAAACTGCCGTTGTTTTAAGGCGCTACCCCGGGCAAATTCTTGAGATAGTGCGTTATTCAGAGGCTAATAATTAATTAATTAAGATAAATAAACTACATCTAAAAGCACATTATTGATGTCCGGTATCCTATCATCACATTGCTCGTTCCTGTTTGCTTATAAGTGTTATAAATAGATTTTAAATATCCTCGTTAAAAAATTACTAACGTTATTGATTGTATGCACCTATTGCTGAAGGTGACGTTTTATTAATTTGGGGATTAAACTACTGGATAGATAATCAAAAAATGTAAATAATTCACGTTTTATTTTATTTCAAAATACCACTTTCCTTTTTTTATTAAAACAATTCCAAATATTGTGTGAATTCTATGATAAAGGTGCGTGACAGAGCGGGTCAGAGAGGCTGACAGAGAAGGACCGAACACTCAACGTCGTCCGCGCAGGGAAGGGCCTTAACACAGAGTATATAGGTAATCCCTTAATAAACTTTTGACAAAAAACGAAATCCCGTTATTATAAAAAAAAACATCACGTGTCAGCAAAAAACAAACCTTTTTATACCAACAGAAGCTTCCGAACACATCCTACAGAGGGTGTTGTCCACATGGAATTAAAATTCAATCGTAGCTAATTCTCTCTCCATTATAAGTTCATAACACACACAATGCTATAAATACGTGGCGCAGTGGGACGCGACTAACATTAGTGCCACTGCATTATAAAGTAAAAAGATCAACAGTCGTCCTTTTTGGTAGGGGTAAGGCATGGGAGGTAGCGGTGGCGGGTAGAGATGTGTGGCTAATTATTAACATGAAATAGGTACATATGTACTAGAAGTACGGTATTCCTCGTAATGTTAGGAAAATGTTTTAAGTACAAAATTCGTCAATTATTTTATAAACCTCCTATAAGACGGCGGTGACACGATGACTGATGCATGCACGCCGCCGTCTGTTAGGACACGTCAACTCAATGCTGCAATGACTCTTTCTTCAAAATGCCCTTCTAGACAGGCCCTGCATTGTTAGACTCACATAATCCAAATAATATAATGTTTGGACTTTAAAAGAGACCTCTGAGTTTGTTTCGGCATTTCTTCTCAGGGATCAGTCAGCTAGGAAATGCCGGCTACCGTCATCTAGTTAAACATTTCATTTCAAAGGAAGCAAGCCTATTGGCATTGCTTGTGGCTCCGGGCAGATATTTAGAACTTCCTGCAGATAAAACTCAGTAGCACATTGACTGACCCCCGCACTAAAATTAGTATTCAGTAGACAATTTAACTCGATTTGCCTTACGGGTAATAAAGCAAGACAATGGCCTTGCTTTATTACCATTTAGTTGACACTAAAATTAAAATTAAATCCGATATTTGCAGCTGTATTTCAAAGCACAACTAATTTTATCGCTCTATTTTATAACCACTTGAAGCTATTTACTCACCGCTCTCCGCTCAAAGCTCACACCACAACGTAAAGCGCTGTTCACACGGCACCCGCTGAGCACATTAGCATTGTGTCAGATAATCTGGCGCCCCGCTGTCTCCCATTGTGCTACCGACCTAATCGCGACAACCCGAAAATGGAGAGGTGTGACCCTGTCTTTAGTTCGAGAGGTTCAGTATAAAATGTAGGTATAATCTGGGCTACACGAGAATGGAAGCAGGATTATATTGTAGCGGTATCTACATCGCCACATCCAAAGTACACATCACACTGACGTCACGCAAAATCCTGCATCGCGCAAGCAGAGTTTACCGCGCAACTAGCATACGAGTATATACAACGTCCCGACAACAATCGTTGGGCAGTTGCCCACCAGACACGATACCCGTCTGGCCGGAGGATCCTCCCTTTACTATGGGCATGAGTGAACTTTACATCCTGTTCCTCGTGTCTCTGTAATGTTATGAATGATGAGGGTAATTCTCATGCTGGTGTGAACTTTACGATAGAAGGTAATGCTGAAGTGGCTATATTAACCAGTGAACAGACCAAGAATTGGTAGTTGGACTGACTATCCAGGATGCGCTGGAGATCACGTAGATCTTAAAATGCAAGAGATATACAGTGACTAACATAGGAGTTGGTAAACAGCACTTAGGTACCTATATCAAATTAGATATAAGACCTAGTAAGCCCTTACTTAAAGATTAAAAATGAAAACTACTTAGGTAGGTCCCACCTTTTTTTTTGATTAAGTGGGAAACTTCAGATGGCTCCCGGCCTCCGGGGAAAGAGGTTGGGGACTGTGTGATTTTTACCACACTAAAACCACCCCAGTGGCCACCATCAGCACATGGAGGGGGTCCCGGTTCCTCTTAGAAGTCCAACTCCAGAACCCCCCTGTGCAACCCGTTGAACAAGCGTGATGTTGTATTGTTTTAATCTAATGTCAAATAATAAATCACAACTTGTCGCCTTACCTTAGATATGACAACAGATTTACTTATGAGAGATTTGATCAGGCTTCAAGACAGCCGATTTACTGACCGAAAAATTGATCAGAGTTTTAGACAGCAGATCGACTACTTAGCGACTGAGGCTTTCAAAATCCAGGGATTAGTCTCCAAACACATTCAACCATAACAAATAGGTACACCGCCACTGACCTCTACGGAACCCAAACGGTGTTAAAACAAAAAACACGAAACCTTTCCGCCTCGGTAGCGGCTTCAATTTGTTTTTGATGATCCCGCGATATATAGAAATGTCTTTTTTTGTGTGCCCAGGCGCAGAATGAATCGGTTTTCGGAAAGCCAAGGAAGCTGGATTGGAGTGTGCCACTTTGGAGGCTGTGAATGGAATGGATGAGGATGAAATACACAACACATATTATGTAGTAGATGAGCTCGAAAGACTGACAACAGTCTTACGAGGGAGAACCGTGTTAACTAGCAACTGGGTTGTGGAGGTCAGATAGGCAGTCGCTCCATGTAAAATACTGGTATTCAACTGCATTCGTTAGACTGGAAGCAGACCTCAAAGTACTAGGACAAAAGCTGATGAGATGGACACGGTTGGTATACGGGTGAGCCATGACTGTTCTACAAATTCTGACTCGTGTTCTACAAATTACATATGATCTCAGAATATTGGCACCTTGATTTATATGCGATGAAGGATACTGTTATTTAACTACATCCAGAAATCAGAGTAGACCAGAAGGCGGTACTATGCCATTAGGAAAGCCTGTTACAGCCGAGCTTGGGCTTTAGCGCTCCTTCAAACTGGCGCGACACGCGACGTGAATCGCACGTGAAACAAAGGCATCGCTGGTCGCGCGACAGGCGGTGCCTTTAGGGCTACTAAACTGCATTAGTACAATAGGCCAAAGGTAAAGGCGTTAACTAACAAATTTAGAAATCATAATTTGGATCCTAACTCAAATCAGGAGCACTTCTATAGAAAATATGAATTGTTAAGTTCTGTTAGTTTTATCAAAAATAGTAGTCAAAAAACTGCAGTGGTACTCTAATAGAAATGTGCCAGAAACTCCTTTTTTGAAGGGATCATTGAAGACCGGCCAAATGCCCAAGTCACAATAAGAACACACCAGGCCAAGGTCGTGTTTTTGTCCAAATTCAATATTAATAAATTCTTTAGTTTGTCGAGTGCAAAACAAAAGAATCGCGTCTACAGAAGATGTGTGATTCCGGTCCCAGATTCGATTCCGTGTCATTGCGTTTTTATATTTGTATTATTGTATTTTTTGTTTGTTCATCTTCAGGCAGTGATACATCAGTTGTTTTGGGTGTTCAAAGGTCGTCAGTTTTGTTTGAAGGTTATTTTTTTATGATTTAATTCATTTCTTTATTTTCCAGCAAAGGTTAAATCGGTTTTCAAATTCAAAACCTACTGACATATACCTACATGTAGTATAAAAGTCCGAAAAAATATAAGAATAAAAATAAAAAAAAGCCTTTAACTCAGACATGAGTCCATATAGTTAGTATTACAAAATTACTTAAAGACTTGTGTTATTAATTCAAATAAGGGACCTCAACTGGTGTGGATCCTTACCCAGTGGCGCAGTTTTCCTGACCTAGGTGTTTTAAACGAAAACTTTAACTTAGAGTATTTTCAAAAGGATCTTCTTCCTCCCTCATTTCATCTTAAATACGACCTTATTAGCCCAAGCCATGGCAAAAAGACTAGCTAGCCAGCTTGGCAGCACCTACTTACTACGAGCTGTGACCTCCATTTAAGAATCGCCAAATTGTAGACTACGTAAAGTAGTCTCTAGTTGGTCAGAAATTATGGTTATTTCTGCTTGTCTCCGGAGGAGAGTAATGTAGCGGTATCTACATCGCCACATGCGAGCTGCGCGTCATACTGACGTCACGCAAATCCTGCATCGCGCAAGCAGAGTTTACCGCGCGACTAGCATTTAAACAACTTCCCGACATCAATCATCGGGCAGTTGCCCTCCAGACACGACACCCGTCTGGTCGGAGGATTCTCCCTTTTCTATGGAGGTATGAGTGAACTTTACACCCTGTTCCTCGTGCCTCTATATTTTATTAAAATAACCATAACTTCTGACCAACTGAGCGATTCATAGACAATTCAAAAGTACCTGTAAATGGTTTAATTCAACTTGATGCTTTTGAGTTTGAAAAGAGGACAGATTGGCATCCGTTACTATTCGCTAACAATACATTATTTTCAAAACACATTTTTCTTAATAAACCATGTGGAATTATGTCAAAATCAGTCCATAACACAAACTGAAGGGCGTGATCACAGAGGGTCCAACCCTTTCGTACACAATAGATTAGAAAGCATTATTGTATTATTTTTTGTTTATCTGTCATAATCTGTACCTAATAATATTTGTTATTGTGTTTAAATGGTGTATCGAACATATGTCTTATTTTGTGGTATAGATGAGCAGTGATAAAGGCCCCGACTTACGAGTTGTAGGTTCGAACCCAGACAGGCACTTTACTTTCTGTATTTAATTACATCACCACTGCTCTCAAAACGGTGAATGAAACCGGCATGTCCTAGAACCAAAAATTCGAAGACATGTGACATCTACCAACCCGCACTGGGCCCGCGTGGTGGATTACAGCCCACTCCCTCTCACAGAGAGGAGGCATGTGTCTATGTGTGATATAAAATGTTTGGATGTGAGATTGTTTAGAGAAAATATGTCTCAGTCTTTGTTTGGCCGTTTAGTGCTGTTGATCCGACCGTGGGCAAGGAAACTGTGGAATATACAAAGTGAGTCTGAGATAGTGGCCCAGCAGTGGCAACAAGTAGGCTGAATAGGCTTGTGTATTGAATATATAGCTTATTTTGTGGTATAGATGATTTTGGTATTAGCTGGCATAAAGGGGTTATCAAGAGGAATCTCAATGTTCGTCGCGAGCACATTTGTTTAGCATGGTTCAACATAATAATAAAAATGCTTTTTTCATCAGTTTTTTTTTTGAATGGCGGCGTTGATTCTAAATTTGAGTCGACTAATGACTTTCTTATGACAACTGGCGAAATGTGCCTAAACAGGCTGTAACAGAATAAAGGGAAGTCCTGAAAGTAATTGACTACCGAATCGATTTCAGTAACTATTATTAAAGGTATTTTTTTTCAAATTTTATTGACCGCCGATTGAGCCAAAGAAAATAAAATTATTTCAAGGCCATAAGACTCAATTTTAAATGCATAAAATAACGGTAGGGTCAACACAATTTTCTAATTAATAATAGTAGTTAGCTTTAAAAAAATATATTTTGCTAATTGTATTATGCGTTTATCTCAATACTCTAATTGGGGTGTACGAGGTCTTGCATTAATTATGTTACAAATGTTGTTTAGCCTATACAGGCTGTATCAGAAAGGTGTCGTCAAAATTAAGGGTGTCTTACATACAGGCCATCAAACTAAACAACTTTATCGATGAGACCAACATCATAATCGCGACAATACCTATAATCAGTAGTACCATACATTGGATCGAGTAGGTATTGAAGTTTTCTACACCTTGTAGGTACACTTCTGCCTACCCCTACGGAGAAAATAGTCATGTTAAATCTAATGCCATCGTGTCCATTTCGAATACTTATCGGTCATTCAAACACAATGAATGCTTGCTCACAGCATCAATGAAGCTTCACTGCACTTATTGTGAGCACTTTTGTTGCTCATCCGATCACCTACGGCTACCTACCTGTGTTTGTTTTTACACACGGGATGATTTTGTTGTTAGCTGCAAAACAGGAAGTTGACTGAAATAGAGGAGTTTTGGTCCTTTTGAAAGAGGGCTATAATTTTTTTCTTGTATTTGAGTGCATGAAGAGTCACACACTCAAATACAAGAAAAAAAAATATATTTATTTAGAGCACTCCCGAAAGTAATAATAAAAATTTCTCGGGCATTTTTTTTTTAATTTTGTTGCCATATCTAAACCATAATCACACATCAAAACTCCCAGTTTAGATGTTTGATGTATGATGTATAATGTTTGATTATTTCTCTCGGGAGTGCTCTAAATAAATATCAAACTTTTTCTTTTATTTGACTGTGTGACTCTTCAAACACTCAAGTACATGAAAAATTGTGATAGCCCTCTTAAGGCTATAAAATGTCGTATGATTCCTTACTACATTCTATCAGCGCGCTTAGTACATAATTTATAATATGAAAATATGTAGGGGTGGGATCCTGGTGTCCTGATACACAGGCCACGAGCCTAGCTTAGGCCACAGATTACTAAATAGTTACTACGTAACAGATACTTCACTCAGTAGAAAATTTCCAATACCTATTGAGATAGCCTACTCCGTCGCCTCAACAACCACTGCATGCTAAAATGTGCCTAAATGCTCAAGCGTACAGTTGTGATTGCTTCGCACCGCGCGATCCTACAGCAATCGCAGTGAACCGAATTTGGACCGCAAGCGGTCCGAGAGCGCTCGCTCGAGCGGTAGGTAATTATAGCGCGCAAGTACATGGAGTGACGGAGGCCTGCTTAGGCTCCAGTCTCCCACAATTGTTACACAAACACAGTCACACAAACTTACCTGAATTATGTATCATTGTCGAATCTGACCTATGTAAAACGATTTACTTATGTATATTGTGGTGCGAAAATAAAGTTGATTGATTGGTTGATTGATATTTGATTCAGCAGGAGATAATTGATCTAACAGAACTACTAACTAATGAAATCTACCAGATCAGATTATGTTTTTTTCACCGTAAATCTGCTGCTAATTTAACTGATTTATAATGTTAGAAAAGAAATAAAGAAAATGATAAGTAGGTCAGATAAAGGGTGATTTTTTTTTTTTTTTTTGTGTATGGCATCTCGCAGTTGGCCTCTCAGGCCGTGACTGCTTAACCGGTCAAATTGACCAAACGAAAGGGCTTGCAGTTATATACAAGCTGGCAGGGACATGTGTGCCAATATTTAGCCCTAGTTACTATTTTTAACTAAGTAATGATTGAGTTAATGGTAAAATTTTAGCAAAATTTGTTGATTTCAACAACACATTTTGCAAAAAGACAGAAAAACCGGCCTTTACACGTAGATACGTGTGAAAAATATCATAGAAAAGGATATGTAAAGAAGTCAATCCGTGCGCACTGCTCTTCATCCACAAAAGTGCAACACACCCCGCTGTGTACAATAAGCCTTAACAAATATTTTGCAAATAATACCTCGTGTGGCCCCGGCTTTACGTGGAGTGCACACGCCCTTGTATTTTGGCATAATACATTGGATTTTTCTATTGAATTTGTAAAATAAGTTTTTCAATATGAATGTTATTGTTGTGGTGAACTGCTTCATAGAGCGAAGTTTATATGGCTACGAATCCTGAGGTTGGAACACCCGAGATGGGGAAAAAATCGTGTTATAACCGTGTTAAAACTGTGGTAAGTAACCGGAGAGAAGAGGTCAGATACTCAGCTCACAGCTGCATCCGGTTAGACTGGAAGCCAACTCCAACATTGTTGGAAAAAGGCTAAACAGATTGATTGATCTGATACAGGATTTTTTTTAAATTACTTCATCAACTTCAAATTGTAGACACACACACCACTTAAGCTTCTACCTACCCCTATAATTGAGCTGACACACAAAACAGTACTTAATACATTCATTTAATGCTTTTTAATACTTTGAGGACCCTTAACTCAGCTCGAGTTGACGACATACTTCTACCAAAACCATGATAAGACCCACAACAGTGTCAAGGGAAAATAACCCTAATTGAATAAAACATAAAGTGGTGTTGGACTGTGTGATTAAGTTGGTATTGCAGTTGAATTTTCAAGAGTCCTCTAAGAAAGAATTGAAACCAATGTAATAGGCATTATCGCATCTGTTACATTATAATGTGTGGCTCGACTTCTGAGAGGGTTGTGGGTTCGATTCTCGGTTGGTTAATTTGATATGTACCTAAAATTTATTTGGTAATGAAATGTTGATTTCTGTAAGTAGCTCTTAGACAGTTTTACACGTCAATATTTTAAAGCTAGATGGCGCCGGCATTTCCTAGCTGACTGATCCCTGAGAAGAAATGCCGAAACAAACTCAGAGGTCATGGTCTCTTTTAAAGTCCAAACATTTTATTATTGGGATTTTATGTGAGTCTAACAATGCAAGGGCCATGTCTGGAAGAAAGAGTCATTGCAGCTTTGAGTTGACCTGTCCTAACAGACGGCATGCATGCATCAGTCATCGACTCATCGTGTATATCAACCCTATTTTAGGGAGCTCAACGACCCGTCACATGACGCTACCAGATCTGCAGGACATTTGCGTAGGCCGTATATAAAATACTCAAAACCGCCAGACAGCTAATTAAATAGTCATGTATTCTATTCAGCCTGCATGGTACTCACATTCACAGTCACTTTTCTCTTTAAATATCATCTAAAATATTATAAATTATGTCACTGAAGTATATCAATAATAATGACATTATTAATTCCAAAGTACTTAATAGTACAAAATGGTTTGTTGTTACAAAATGAGGTATATTGGAGTAGCTTAATTAACCCAAGCCTTTTTTTCATCCACGTAATCTTTAACGTCATAGAAGCCTTTTCGACAGAGTTTCCGTTTAATAAATGATTTAAACGTGGCTTGGGAGTTTATGTACCTACATAAAATTTATTTAGTAATGAAATGAAATGTTTATTTCTGTAAGTATGTAGGTAGATCTTGTAAGACACTTTTACACGTCAATATTTTAAAACAAGATGGCGCCGGCATTTCCTAGCTGACTGATCCCTGAGATGAAATGCCGAAACAAACTCAGAGGTACTAAGTCAATAAGTTATTGGAAAGGCTACTTTAAGTAAGGAGGTAAGAAGGTATAGAGGTATGAGGAACAGGGTGTAAAGTTCACTCATACCCATAGTAAAGGGAGGATCCTCCGACCAGACGGGTGTTGTGTCTGGTGGGCGCGAGAATTGATGTCGGGAAGTTGTATATTATGCTAGTCGCGCGGTAAACTCTGCTTGCGCGATGCAGGATTTTGCGTGACGTCAGTGTGATGCGTGGTTCGCATGTGGCGATGTAGTTGCTGCCACAAGGGTGGGCAGCAGTGACCTCTTGTCTGCAAATAATGATAAATTGCCTTCACCACCTGATGGTATTAAGTGGTCACCACCAGGCTAGCCTAAAGCCAACGGTGTGGTACGTTGCCATCCCAGAAACAAAGCAGAGTGCTTCGTGTACAGTCGCCAGCAAATACGAAACTGTCAAATTTCTTCAAATGATTTTAAACCTTAAAATGTTGAAGGTTTGTGGTAACGACCTGTTGACCACACCTGCACCAATACCTGTAAGACCTGAACGCAATGACGCTGATTGATGGCCGAATTAGGTGTTGTGGTATTCTTGGACAAGCTCGAGCTCCTCACAAAGACCAGTATTTACTCTGCCAAGCACATTCAGATCCATTAAAATATGAACAACTTACTAACACGTAAAAATTGGGGATACTTTTGCCCAGCAGTGGCACAGTAAAGTTTCTAATTTTTTTACTGGTCCATCTCCTTGCCGTCTCTTCCTTCGTCATATATAACATTTTGATCTGACCAAGATGGACTTTAAAAGAGACTGTGACCTCTGAGTTTGTTTCGGCCTTTCTTCTCAGAGTAGTCAGATAGGAAACGCCGACCTCATCTAGCTTTTAAAATATGATTGACGTGTAAAAGTGTTTGTACAAACCTACTTACAGAAACAAAATCATTTATCATTTTTGCTAAGCAACAGTTAAAAAAAAAACAACCGACTCCCAAAAATAAACACTACAAAGTGAAAAATTACTTTAATTTCGGAAGTCGGTGTATTTGCATCTGTATTTTAGTTTTTTCCACCGACTTCCGAAATCAAAGTTTCACTGTTTTTTGGTTGCATTTTTTTTGTAAAAAAGTTTTTTCGTCTTCAATTTGTTTTTCTGTCTTACATGTCCACGTCAGTTTGATGCCGCTTTTTTTATTTGAAAATAATTTATTGTTGATTTATTAAAAACCGCTCGACCGATTTCGATAAAATTTATAAGAGACCTCTGAAGAACGACCTACCAAACTAAAAAAGGAACATAAAAATCAATTCATAATTGGCGGAATGATCGCGTAACAAACATACAATAAAAAACATACAGTAGAATTGAGAACCTCCTCCTTGTTTGAAGTCGGTTAAAAAGGGTGTCTGTCTATGCTTAAATCCGATATGGTCGTGAAGAAACGACCTCAGTACTATGACCACCGAAATCCCACCAACTTTACTGTCTAATACAACTGAATTGGCTCTAATTGAACCTTCCTTTCAAATCGAGTGCACTTGAATTTTTACACAAATCACACACACAAAAACCAACCCTAACCCTCCCACACAAAACTCTAAACCACTCAAAAAATTGCGACGCACGTACGACCTTTATCACCATCAATTTAGGGGAAATATACAAAGGAAATGGGACTTTGTTCTGTAAGTTTTAGAATTTAAAATAGATTGTGGTTCCCATTTGACCTTAGATACAGGAAAAGGGGTGTAAATGAAATTGATTCATAAGACGCTTTGATTGAAGATGTTTGTATTATCACGCTACCATTGTGTGGAGTCGGCAGGAGTTGATTGGGAGCACTAATTGACCTCTACTCTGGTTGCCTGACCTTTTATGGGTCTATGTGATACGCCAAAAAGTAATATATTGTTATATTAAATTAAATTAACTGATGGTAACCGACGATGCGGTCGACAATTATGAACGCTAGAACAAAAATGAACAGATCTCGTGATAAAAATCAATTTCGTTACAAAATAGAGTTGCAAAACTAGCATTACAGATTTTTTCAGCTCCACATGTTATAAATTGTGTCTTCTAACAGAAGAAGACAGCAGTAGACACAGAAGAATAGTTTTTCTTTTATATTATTAAGATGGCTAACACAATTAGTTTTCGGTTTAGATATGGCCACAAAATTAAAAAAAAAAATATGCCCGGGTATTCGAGTGTGAGACTCTTCAAACCCTCAAATACAAGAAAAATCTATAATAATCTATAATCTCTTAAGTAGTAAACTAGAGGACAACTTGTGGGTAAGGGTAAGTAAAAAAAAAAACATTTATGTCGAGTGTCCACTGACTCATAATAGAAAAAAGGCTCATACAGTCACATTACACAACATTACTAATTACATTCAATCCTATTCATCACTATTTAATTTGCATGATCAGCCTATAACGTTCCCACTGCTGGGACACAGGCCTCCTCTCTGTGAGAGGGAGTAGGCCGTAATCCGCCACGCGGGCCCAGTGCGGCTTGGTAGATGTCACATGTCTATGAATTTTAGGTTCTAGGACATGCCGGTTTCCTCACGATGTTTTCCTGCACCGTTTTGAGAGCAGTGGTGATGAAATAATTTACACAAAGTAAAGCGCCTGTCTGGGTTCGAACCTTCGTTATCAATGGGCCACCACTGCTCTCAATTTGATTTAATTCACTTTAATACTTAGTGAATCATTAATGGTCTATATTGAGTCTTTAGTGGTGGACATCTGCAATTCTAGAGGCATGGCCGGCAGGTGCGTTATCTTACAGACGAACTTCAAATGTCTCATGTGACTGCATTTATACCAGCATCTATAACTCGGTTACTTTCCTTGGCTTGGCTGCTTTCGATACTACCTAATTAATTTATTGAAACTCTACCTGCCTACCACGTTAAAAAGCTGTAGCGTGATGTTTTTATTAAAAAGTTGTGAACTAACTACTGTATCGCTCATTTGAAAAAAGTGTGACATAACTAAAAACTCTTGTAATTTGAGTTAAGTATACAGGTGATCGCAGCAAATTTTATTCTTTTTGCTATTTGCGTTATAAACGACATTACCTACACTAAAGCCTAAAAATGAGGGAGCTAGAAAGATGTGACTAGAACATGCTTCGTCGCACTCGTACCGGTACGTTTACTCTTTTAAATTATCATACCGAAAAATTGCTCTTTTTGAATTATGTCAAGCTTTTCGCAAATGAACTATATTAAAAACTACGTATAATGAGAATTCTAAATAAGCAGCTAAAGCTAATAAGTAGCCTGAGTTCGAATTGAAATTGCCTTTATTCAACCAAAAAAATAATTGATCAAATGTGTTCAATACAAAATAATAACTATTATAATAAACTACCTAAAACACTTTATTTGTACTTACAATCAAACGTACCGATATAGTTTTAATTAAAACAAAAAGTTTATTCTACACGATGATACAAACATTACCTTTGCGCGTTGAAGACATCATTAAAGTGGGGAGCCAACGCCATCTATGTTTGTGAATGGGAAAATAACGACCGGTCGTTTCATTGCTCGGAGATTTATATTGAAAAATGGGTGTATTATGATTAAAGATTAAAGTAATTGAATGAAAGTAGATTCAACTAAACAATGGGTAAGTAGCTACATTTATCCTTCTAAACTTTAAGGCCCGCCAGCACAACTAATCGTTAAATACAGTGCTAAACATATTAAAAAGTAATTCTGTCATTTCAAGCGAATGACAGCAACAGAACGCATTTTAAATTCGTTGAACGTTAAATGTGTTTGGTGATTTTGGTTCTACTGAGGCACCGGCTCACTGCACCCTGAGTTAATCTTAGACTCAAAATAATCAAATGGTTACTTAATCGAAGCTATACTGAAACGGAAAACGTCCTTGAAATAGTAAAGTACCTAGGTACCAACATTTATTGTAATTGTATAATTCTTGGGGATTATTTCACCGTGCCCTAATGGCTTTTACAAACGGGAAAAATATAATTATATTATTTATATTTATGAAATATTCAATGTACAACTAATGTAGGCATACACACAAACACACCAACACTCATACAAAATCGAAAGTAAAAGTCAAAGTCACATAAAAGGCACCTTTGAACGTCAACATTTACATTAGAATAGAATTGATTCTAGTCGCCCCTTCCAAAAGGTAGATTCGTGTGGAGAAGAATGGGCATGAAGCTCAACCGTTAGTGCGGTTCTGCACTGCATCCGATCCGAATCCGAGAAATGTCGGTCCGAAGTAGCCATATTGCTATTTGTATGTACCTATGAGGGGTCGCGCATTAGATCCGATCTCTGTCCGTCCGAATTTAGAACATTCTCAATTCGGATTGAAATCGGATGTTGAATTCGGATTCGGATCGGATTAGTGCAGAACCGCTCTTATTCTTTTAAACTGTTTTACAATATTTTGTATACCTACATTAATTATACAATTATGCACATAAACACACAATCAATTGTACCTACTTACTTACAAGTGGACAACCTTTACTACGTGATTATAATGAGGATCTTAGAGCTCTAAAATACAGGCCTAGGCTTAGTTTAGACTCCAGATCTCCCACAAATTATAAAATGTTGACAAAATACCTGTCAACTTAATATAACTAGTTTATGAATGTTATTTGTGGAGATAAAAAAAAAACATTATTTATTATTTCTTGAATGGTCAATAATTGGCAACACATAGCTGGCAAGCGTGGTCAACAATGCTCCTTCTTTCTTTGTATGTAAAGAAGAAATTGACCTTGCAGAAAATTACCTACAGGCTGGTTTTATTATTATTATTTTATGGAGCATGGGACTTGACTTAGGGTGGTCCATTCCTGGCTGATACTACTCAAATTGCAAAACAATTAGATCATTCTATAACTTATGATCTAAAACAGAAATTACATTACTATGAAAAAATGCTATCGATTTATTTGCTTATAGGCTGTTGTCAACCTGAGAGCGTTCGCAGACGGCATACAATCGGTGGCCGATTTTTATAGGAGCTAAATGAAACAGTACCGCAAAACGGGGTGAATCGGGACGACACCTTAAAATCAATGCTAACATTGAAATAATATAGTTTGTTGACAAAAAGGAATCTAAAGTGTTTACTGTACTTATTATTGTTGGCAACAAAATATATTGTTTCAACGTTAAAATCCATTTTAAATTTTCGTCCCGATTCACCCCTGCATCCTAATTCACCCTGTTTTATCGCTATACATTAAATATATCAACGCACATGTCCTACAAAACATAGGTCGTAAAACTCGGTGAAATAATCTGACCGATTGTAAGACGTACAAAAAGAATGCCGCGAGCGAGTGCGCTTAGGGCCGCAAGGTTTTTTCTACCACGATCATCTGCCTAGCGCTTTTCCAAATATATTGGGGTCGGCTTCCAGTCTAACGGGATGCAGCTGAAAACCAGCATTCAATAGGGAGCGACTGCCTATCTGAAGGCCAATTCCCGTAATTAAAAACGTTCAAAATCTAGTCGCAATCTCATCTCAGCGACAATCAATGTCAAAAACTTGTCAAATATGTAGGGAAATTAGAGGGATTTTTGACATATTGACACTGAGATTAGACTGCGAACGTTCTTAAAATTACGAGAATTGGGGTACTGATCTCCACAACCCAGTTACTGGTTAACACGGTGCCCAAGGACTTTCTAAGACAACAGCAAGATTTTTACGGCCCCACGGTTAAGTACCACTGTCTTCATTAGCATACCACTCCAACCGACTCTTACCCTTATATGCAAATTAATGACGATTAATTATATGCAGCGTAATGCAATCAATTAATGTCTGAAAAAAAGAATCAAGAAACATTTTGATTCACTTTTTCTGTGCGTTCGTTTCAAGCACGTAGGGATTCGAATTATTTATGCATCTTCTAGTGAGAGGAAATTCTATCTTTTTTTTTTAAGGGCGGCAAATCTACCTAGAATCGATGCGTGCGACGCCTTCTGGCTAAGCGGACCAATGATCTTTAAATGAAGGCGAGGTCCAGGTCCAGCAGTGGTGGCCTAGTGGTAACGGCCTCAACTTGTGAGTTGTAGGTCGCAGGTTCGAACCCAGACAGGCACTTTGAGTAAATGATTTCATCACTACTGCTCTCAAAACGGTGAAGGAAAACATCGTGACAAAACCGGCATGTCCTAGAACCAAAAATTCTAAGACATGTGACATCTACCAACCCACACTGGGCCCGCGTGGTGGATTATGGCCCTCTTACAGAGAGGAGGCCTGTGTCCCAGCATTGGGACAATTGTAGACTGATTATGGACTGCGATAGGCTGGGTTGATTAGTGATTGAATCTACAACTACAACTCTACAAGTTTCCTTATTTGGGATTAGTCTCTATGTTTTTGCACATAAGCAGCTTTAATTACAGACTCTAAAACAATTGAGAGAATGGCGATTAATTTGATTCTGCTGGTTTACTCACTAACAAGACAATATTTGCATTTAATTTTGTTTCTGACGTACAAATGAAGGATACTTACATGAAGCTCAATTTCGAAAGGAGTTTGCGTTTTTTGATTCTATAATCTATATACCTTTATGTCTTGTAGGTAATTGTGTTATGAAGACCAGATAGCAATCGCTTCCTATTTCTAAATAGGTAGCGATTTAAGACATTCAATCGTTCTTTTATTTGGACCACATTACGACAGCTTCCAAGAGACGCAATACTTAAAAACGCGTCCAACGCACCCTGGACTGTCAGACTCTCTGCCACTTGGTTGACTGGCTACTAATTATTTTTACCGCGGCATAAGCAGTACTCCCGTAAAGAAAAAGAAGTTGTATCAGGAAACTGACCGAAAGGGAAGACAAATGAATCAAAATCCTAACTAATTTTATAAGTGCAAAAGTAAGTTTGTTTCTTACGCTTTTACGCCAAAACGGCGGAACGGATTAGGATGTAATTTGGCACACAGATAGACCATGACCTGGGTAAGACAAAAGGCTGCTTTTCATCCTGGATCGCAGACGAAGTCGCGAGCAACAGCTAGTAGTCTATAAATCCAGGCATATGCTTTCAAAACTCTTGCATGCCCCGTACTGTTTGATGCTAATGTTATGTACTTAATAGAAATAGATGGTGAAAGAGACAGAAGGTCTTCTGTCTCGCTCCACACGAAATGGCGTGTGTCAAATGGCAGGTCCCACGGTATTTGTACAGGGATGCACTTGCAATAGGTTAAGGGGGAATGTTCAAGACTAAACTACCTATGGTAGTTTTTCCATTTTGAAATAGGGATAAACAATACGATAGATTTTTTTATGAGAATTTATTCTGGTAGTTCATAATTGTTTCTTTGTTCCATTGCAGGACTATGGCTCCTTTCTTTCGAAGAGACGAAAATTTGTATAACACTTTTTTTTTTATTTAAGATGGGTTTGCTCTTGACTCTAGTCTAGGTCAGTGGTTACAAAAGACATTTGGAAACGCCTAGTGCGTATTGGTGGAATAGCAACTAGAATAACAATACTTATAAGATTGGTCTTTCTATTTAGATAAATACTTATATATTTTGACATAGGAACTATCTTTCCATTTGTTACAAATTATAAAATTAATTTGTATTTTAAGCATTGAATACCACACTTATAATACAGTCCAAGATAGGTAGATAGATAGACATTAGACTCTTTATTAAGTACACCATAAAAATTACAGATATAAATGTATAAATTTTACATAGGGTGACACAATGGGCGGTCTTATCACTAAAGGCGATCTTTTACAGACCAACTTTGGATGGATTAAAGGGAGAAGGAGAGACAATACTGCATGTAGTGGTGTACCATTCACACCAATGACTACCAAGTCCATGACCAAGTTTCATTAAGACCGATTATTTCCTTTACTGTAATGAAAATGAAAATATGAAAATATTTTTATTTAAACAAAATGCCTCATATACAATGATTTGTGTTTGGAGCCTCCTTTTAGGCAAACAATGCCTGTGTTAGGAGACTCCGCTCCTCCATATCTTTGATATATTTGTTACATAATAATAATAATAAGTAAGTCAGCGGTAAACTCATAATCATGGAATCAGAGTGTTTATTTGTGAAACATAGGTATTTACATAAAGATCTTAGGTTATTATTATGTGCGCTATGTTTTGCCGTGAAGGCGTACAAATATTGAAATAAAAACCAAAACCATAAAAATAACAATTAAACTACTAACATAAGAAGAAAGCAAAAATAAACTCTTACATGAGAAAAGGAACTATACAGGGTGTTTGGTAGGGAGCTGTACATACGCCTAGGGTAGAAACTAGGGATAGTCTGCTACCTACCCCCGCCCATTATATTGACCTTGGCCTCAAGGTTTTTTTTTAATTTATTTTTATTTTTTATTTGACTTTTTTGTGATTTTTTTACTAAAACTACCTGTAGCTCAAAATCTATCCATGGGACCGGTCGGCTAATGGTCTTGTTTTAATCGTTAGAGTCTTAGGGTCCTGCAAAAAATTATTTTACACCAGAAAATTGTGGAGAAGAAAAGTTATGGGGCCTGAAGTACCGTAGTAAGGTAAAGAAATAATTTTAAGGTAAGGTAGTAAGGTAAAAAAAACCTTGAGGCCAAGGTCAATATAATGGGCGGGGGTAGGTAGCAGACTATCCCTAGTTTCTACCCTAGGCGTATGTACAGCTCCCTACCAAACACCCTGTATAACTTTATATATTTTTTAATTAAAAAGAACTTATTTATTTATTTTTATTTAAACATTTAAGTACACACTTATATAAACAGACAAGAAGAAAATAACAGAAAAATAGGTACAAAGGTGATGCTTATTTCTAATGAAATCTCTTCCAGCATACCTGCGATAGGATAGTAGATTTAGAGATGTAGCGTGTGTAAGAGAATTAAAAGAGAAAATAAAATACATAAAATCAAAAACAATTCACTTACAGTAAAACAGTCTTAAAAAATCTCGAAACAGTCTTTAAAATTACATTGAATACTTATAAGTGTTTATCGCTTAAGAAATATGAAACATTATTATCATTAATAAATATAATTATGAGTGTACTGTGAGTATGAGTTGTATGTGAGTGTGTAGTTATTTTTATTTTCATAATATATATGTATTATAAGTACCTAGATGAAAATTTAAATGAAAAAGGTCCCGGACATTCCAAGCACGCAATATTTTCAACTCACAAAGTGATGCTTATGAACATGGATGATGATGTTACTTTATAAACTACCTAGCTTTTTGCCAATTAAGTTGGGATCGGCTTCCATTCTAACCGGATACAGCTGAATACCAGTATTTTACATGGAGCGACTGCCTATCTGACCTCCACAACCCAGGCAGTGGGTACCATGATACCCCTGACTGGACTGGTTGTCAGACTTTTGGGCTTCTGACTGTACGACTGTTTAAGATCCACTAATAACAGCCGGGACGCCTTAACGTGCTTTCTGGGACACGGAGGGTTCTTGCACTCTCGATACCTATGTAATGAATGGTCACCCATCCACAAACCGATCGCGACAAGTGCAGCATAACCTTCGATTGACCCACGACCCAGTTACTGGGTAACACGATACTCTTTAGTAAGACTGGTTATACCTATGGCCTAAAAAGGTGGTCACAATAATTAAATGTCTATAGAAGAAGTCTTAGTTCAAGCTCTACCTGCGGCTCAACTCTCCCCGCAAAGACACAAGCGTGATGCCCCATAAGTAAATCAAACAGAAATAAAAAACCAGCCGACAATCCTACATAGTTGCCTAAGCGATTAACTTTGAAGAATGGACGGAAGGAAACGTCTTCTCAATATGGTTTGTAGGTACTGATATAAAGAAACACATACAAACATACATGGCTCAATTTCTTATTCGTCTGTTGGCACATTATTCCGGTCTATACAAAGTTGGTTACCTATAAAACAGAGATAATCATCACGCGTTTATTCTTCGAAGGGCAAGGCAGAGTTCAGTGATCCCGTTTCGCCAATTTATAGCAATTAAGGCACAAATCCAGGCTGCTACTGTAAAATGTCTGCTCGAAAAACCCAATGACCCTGTACCCAATTTGGGAATCAAACCCAGAGTTTAAAACACTACTTCTAAAACTATATACTTATTACATTATTTACTACGTCCGTCGCACCCTGAACTATCTATCACCTCCACTACCAATACTTTTTGTAAAAACCAATCTAAACTTATTTCCGTCACTGGCCAATAAAAGAACACGTAATGGCCCCTTGAGATCTCAATACAAGAACATGCTACATTTGGGTCATTACAAAACAGCACGGTTATGGAAAAGTATTATGGCAATGGGACCTGTCATTTATAATAGAATACCTCAGGGTTTCAAGGATTGTTCTGTAAACATTTTTAAATCTAAGGTAACTGCACCACTTTTATGCGAATGCTATTACTCAGTGAAAGACTTTCTAAATGATATGAGTTTATAGAGGTACGAGGAACAGGATGTAAAGTTCGCTCATACCTCCATAGAAAAGGGAGGATCCTCCGACCAGACGGGTGTCGTGTCTGGTGGGCAACTGCCCGACGATTGATGTCGGGACGTTGTATCTATGCTAGTTGCGCGGTAAACTCTGCTTGCGCGATGCAGGACTTTCGTGGCGTCAGTGTGATGCGCAGTTCGCATGTGGTGATGTTGATACCACTACAAGTTTGTCCGGATTGTGATTGTTATAGTTAATTGCAAATTCGACCATGTAAGACTTATGTAACTGGCTATAATATTATTAATTGACTTCACTTTAATTTCTGTTTTGTTTTTTTTTTGTATTAATACTTTTATTTATGTAATAATTTGCACGCCGCAAGGTAGACTGTAGCCGATCTCATTCATTTATGTACAACATCTTATACCTGAGTTAAGCGGCACGATTATTGACAAATGCGTGCACTGACTGGACAGGTCCGCTCAATCTGTATAGTTTTTCCTCAAAATACCGTTTCAGACACCAATCTACATGGTCTACACATGATCTGACCAAGATTATGTCTGGACTTTAAAAGAGACTGTGACCTCTGAGTTTGTATCGGCCTTTCTTCTCAGAGTAGTCAGATAGGAAACGGCGACCTCATCTAGTTTTTAAAATATGATTGACGTGTAAAAGTGTTTATACAAACCTACTTACAGAAATAATAGTTATTTGTTATACAAGAGTGCAAAGTTGCTTTTTAACCGCGTGTTCAATTTTGATGACCGAGCAAGCGAAGGATTCTAAAATTGAATCACGAGCGCAGCGAGTGATTCAAAATTCGAATCCTGAGCGTTAGCGAGGGAATCAAAAGAGCACGAGGTGAAAAATCTTTGCACTCGAGTGCAACACGTAACTTTTCATTCCACCTCAGCGAGGAAATGACTAAATGCAAAAAAAAAACGTTTACAATCACAAGATAGGTACACTTTTATTTCAGTTTAGGTATTAATTACTACATTATGACAGGTAAGTATTACAGAATAATCTTTAAATTATAACAAAATAATACTAAGGTATAATTAAGAAAATTTTAAAGTAACGTTGCTACAGTTATTTAAATTGAGTGTAATATTTTTGTTTGGTACCTACTGTAATATTGGTGTTAGTCACTTGTGTACTGTTTTTCGGTAAACTATCTGTCATACTTAATAGTTGTACCGATTCATCGGATTCCCTTGGCGTGAATGTTGGAGAGAGAGGGAGATGCTTAGGTGTTTCATAACGGCTTATTTTTGATATAGAAGGGCCAGTCCAAAATCCGATTGAGGCTCTTTCAGTGTAATGGCTCCTACGATGCCTTCACATATTTTAGACTTATTTTGGATGGAATCCTCTATGTATCCCTCTACAACTGCATTGGACTTCCAGCCTCCGTGGCGCTTAAGGGACAGGAGATCAGCTCCGGAAGCAGCCAAAAGTGTGGCTGAAGTTCGTCGGAAACAATGACCCGTGTACAACAGGGGTTCTGGAAGTTCAAGAAATGTTGCTATTTCTCGTGGGATACTGCCAATTTTATTAGTACCCATAGGCTGTCTAACACACTTTCCATTGCGATACTGTAGAAAAAATCGATTGATTGGAGTGTTAGGCGGGCGTAAGGCTTGATATTTCTCAACAATCGTTACGTATTCCTTGCGAATGACGAAGTTGCGGTCTCTTTTTGTCTTTGTATTAGGTAAATTAATTAATAGTAAGTCATCTGAATGTTTCTCAATGTTTTTGACATTAAGTTGTGTTAGTTCATTAGTTCGACATGCTCCGTTTATTCCAATAATAAGAACAACCTGTAACGTAAAGAGTATTGTAGTAGATAAATGAATAAAATTGATATGAACGCATAATTATGCCTATCAACATCTACTAAGTATACTATTTAATTGAGATTAATATACTTAAGTAGATACTGAATGTGCAACTGACTTACTTTTGCCGCCAAATATACGGAATCGGGTGCTTCGTTAAGAAACTTTTCAATATCAGATACTGTGAAAACCTTCGATTTTTTTGGTTGATGACCAGATGAGGCTCTTTTTAAAAATGCCACTAATTTAGGATAGGTATCGATATGTTTGTCTTTTTTCATCTTTATTGTTGTTTTTAGCATCGAATACGTACTCCATAGAGTGCTTGCTTTCTTGTTCTCGGATAATTCTATAAAATATGCCAGCAAAACGTTTTCTGAGAAAGTTTTGGCTCCTTTTGCTAGTCGCCACGTGTTGAACATATCGTACTGTTTTAAATACTTCCCACGTGACTGTTGAGGGAGAAAGCTCATTTGCGCATTATTAACAGTTTCAGTCAATTCTGTTGGCGTCAAGCAAACTTCCTCGTCGCTAGAATCACTCATTTTAGTTTTTTCACTTGTTTTCAAGTTTCTTGTTTTTAATATAAGGTTTAACAATGACGTGAAAAAATGCGGCGTAAAGAACCGCGTACAAAGCAAATTGAAAAAAGAACACCAAGAAGGTTCCGAGTCTGAGTTTTTAACAAATTAAAAAAAAGTTGTATGATATATTCGGCACCATAGAGGTAGCAGTAAATAGGTTTAATGTTTTTTTTAATTCACAAACTTAGTGCACACGATCTTCTAAATTCAATTTACTTTATCCTCTAGAGAATAAAAACGGCTTTTCCACTCAGATATTGAAGATTAAAAATACTCTTTCCGAGATGGTGGGATGAAAAATAATTGTTCATTTATCATTAACCTGTAGGTACCTACATTCATAGCAAATAAAGTTCCGATTCTGATACCAACCTTGCTAACTGGTAACTCTTTATAACAGGGCACGAGATATTCTCGAACAGCTGTTGTTGACACGAGATACGAAAATATAATAAGCAGCTCACCTGATCATTAGACCTAATTGGTCACCGTCGCCTCTGGTCATCTGCAATACCAGAATTAGCGCAAACGCGTTACCATCCCAGGGACAAATAAAACTGACAGTTTAATGAACCTGTAGGTAATTACACCGGCTCCCATACTTCAAACCAGAACATATTAATACCAACCTGTTATCGCCTCACTGCAGAACAAAGGCCTCTTCTCATACACAGAAGGCACGAGCATTGATCACCACGCTTGCTCAAGACGGGTTGGCGATTTCAGACTTAAATTTACTATAAGTCCAGGTTTCCTCACGATGTTTTTCCTTCACCGATGTCAATAATGTCCAAGAAAAACTCAGAAAAGTACACATATGAATTGAAAAAGAACAATCAATAAGAAGAAGAATAAGATAATTGAATTCAATTAATAGAATGAGAATGAATAGAATTATTAGATGAGATAATAGAATTCAATTGAATAAGTCAAATTGATACTTGCCCGGATTTGAACCCACAAACTTGTTTAACCACCGGGCCGTCACAACATACTCTGTACCTATATGATTGTAACATATTAAATTCGGAAAAATACACTGGAGCCCAACATACCTACACGTACCTACATTGATCAAAATCTAAACAGATGTACTAAGACCCAACAAAATTTGATTATAATCATCATCCTCATCAGCTTATAATGTTCCCACTGCTGGGACACAGGCCTCCTCTCTGTGAGAGGGAGTGGGCCGTAATCCCCCACGCGGGCCCAGTGCGGATTGGTAGATGTCACATGTCTTCGAATTTTTGGTTCTAGGACATGCCGGTTTCCTCTCGATGTTTTCCTTCACCGTTTTGAGAGCAGTGGTGATGAAATAATTTACATAAAGTAAAGCGCCTATCTGGATTCTAACCTGCGACCTACAAATCGATTTGCCATCGTTCAGCAACATTTTCTAAGTTAGATCAGGGACAGGGCCAAGTTACGTAGGTACCCTCAGGATTCCTACCTATGATAATACTAACATATTACATACCTACCGCCAACAAGCGGGTTATTTCGCTTTTGTAATGTTATTAATATGCTGATAGCGACCAGGGCCTGCAGTCTCGACACAGTTAGCAATAATTTTCGGTTGCTAAGTCCTAACAATCCAGATGTAAATGTTGATGTAAATGTTTGGTAGTCTCGACACTCAAATTTATCGGTTGTTACCTACCGGTACCTACCTAAAATACCAGTAACAACCGATAATTTTGAGTGTGGAGACCACCAAATATCGTTACATCTGGATTGTTAGGACTTAGCAACCGACACCGATTGCTAACTATGTCGAGACTGCAGGGCCAGTTAATTATTATTAGCGTTGACGTTTACTGTCTATAAGTCTCGCTTCGTTAGATAAATAGCGTCTGCGTTTGAGTAGGTATACGTTGGTTAGGTTTGATAAAATGAAATATTTAGACTTTTCGATGATCAATGGCTCCTATTATTAATATATTTATTTATTTTATTAACAGTTTATGTACACATATAAACAGACAAGAAGAAAGAAACAGAAAAATAGCTTCTGCATTTGAGTATGCGTTGGTCAAGTCCGATAGAATTAAATATTTTGAGTTTTCGATGATCAAAATGGCTCTTATTATTAATATGGTTGTTTATTTAAGTACACAAATAAACAGACAAGAAGAAACGAACAGAAAAAGACGTAGGTACCAACGCTACGTTCATTTCTAAAGAAATGTTAAATGTTTAAAATAGATAGAAAGATATACGAGTATAGAATAGACACCGTGTGTAAGAGTAGAACATAACTAAAACCAAACAACCATTCAGTTGTTATCCTTTACTTATTTGTCTTTGTAGAGTAAAACGTTCCAAAGGAGTATCGTGTTGCAGCCGGTTAGACACGCTGAGATAGGAGCCTTTTTGGCCTCTCACAGGTCTTCTCTTTATTTTTTACTGTTTTCATGATTTTGTTAAATTTAATGTTCTTTTTTTATTGTTTGTATTTTTTTTTTTTTTTTTTATATTTTTTTTTTTTTCTTAGAAAAACGTTGCAAAATATTTTTCTTTCTTTCTTTAGACTCAAAGCCAAACCTAAGTCAAGTGGGAAAAGGCTGCGCAGATGATGTAAATTAATCCTTCCAACATGGATCATGACAATATACTCGGACAAAGTGACATTTATTTTTTTCATTTTTGACTTTGCGCCATTGATATCTTTCTACAATCTGTCATTTTGTATTTCGTTTCTTCTTTTTCATACTGCTCATTATACTACATAGGTACCTATTCATTTTAACATTAATTGTACATTAATTTTTTATTTAGTCCCCTTTTCCAATCATAGACAGCCTTTTCTCCCAAGTTCCTATCATATTATTTTCCGACGGCCGAACACCAACTTATTTAATTTCATCAGAAATTGATTTGGCGTCTATAATTCAATATTTTCTGGCAATTGGGTTACCTCAGTTCGTAAACAACTGAAGTACTAAGGTACCAATTTTTTTTTCAGTAACATAAAACTTAGGTAATCTATTGTGTTCTTGTCTTTGTAAAACACCGACGGCAAACTGATATTCAGTCAATGTTACTTTAACTTATGTAGAACGAATAAGTCAACTGATTATTTAATTTGCGAGTAGTTGTTATTAAAGTGATAGATTTTAGAGCAAAAAACATTCTTATTGGAGTATTATTTTACTAAAAGCCTATTATGCCTCCGGTTGCAGTTAAATTATCTAGTAAATAATTTCGACACTAAAGTTTTTAACTCTTATATCTGAAACATATAAAATACCGATCAGAAAATATAGCAAATGCCATTTGAAAAAAAAAACCAGTGATTTAAAGAAATTCACTTTGACAAAAAATATCTTTCATTCTAATAGGATTTCGTTCAAATTCGACCCTGTGTGTTGGTGTCACGACATTTAGGCGGCCGCATTCCCCGAGTAAAAGTTAGTTTATTTTATTTGTTATTTCGCAACTCCAGTCTACCTATGTATCTTTAAGTAGGTATGTGTCTATATGCCACGAGCAATGCAAGAATATTATGTTTTGGTGTAGACGAAGAGCTGACAAAATAGGACACACTGAAAGGTACAATCCCTCATTTTTATGACACTTTTTTTGAAGTAGGTACCTCATTTGTTATTTTGGTTTAGCTGGTCTTCTCTCTGTCTACCTAACCTCAACACATTTCATTTGGGATTTGCTCCTTATTCTTAGCCAGTCGTGTGTCTTCTGGGTCGTCTAGAGATACCTGAGCTTTGTTCAGGCCAGCTTATATACTAAATTTATAGATTTACTTATGTAAATAGCAGCTTTGTGCAACTCAGTCGATTTTAGACTCTGCTAAGCCTTAGGTTAGAAGTATACTCATGATCAGTAGACTTTGAGATATACCAATGAAAGATCCTATAGAAGATTACGTAATGTTTAGGTCAAAGTTTTTTGAGCATCTATCTCACATTATTATAAAACACTGCAATAGGTATCCCTCCTCTGTCTGTCCATTAGTGAGCTCTACAACTCGAGAAAAGGACTACCTAAGTAGTCTGAATGAGGAATGTATGTTTTAATACGATCTCTGGCTAGGTTTTAGAAAATTATTTACTGGGCTATAATAGCTCCCTCCTAACTTTTTTGTGTAGTAAAGAATTTTGAAATGAATGCGTCCGACAAGAAAATATGCTTTCTTAAACGATTATTATCAAACCAAAATAGGTTTATTACAACCAAAAATTATACAAATAAACCTAAACAACACAAATAACAGTTAATGAAAGTAAATAGGTACTTTTAACATCAAAAGAAAATGATTTATGACTGAGCAAAATATTAATTGGCTTCTAAAACACCAATTTAGTGTTACAACTAAATAATTACCGTGCAACGTAATAGTTAACTATGCTAGTTAAACAAACATTCGTTTATTACAGTGTAAACAGTAAATAAATCTATTTTAATAAGCAAATTGATCCAATTATGGTTACAGGCCATTTTGATGTATGACGGCGTGTAGTTCTTAAAGTCGCCGCTCCGTAACGGCGCTAGTTTGTTCAGTTGCGCTACTCGACGGTAGATGGCGTTGTTTTATTGATTTTTAATGATTGTTGATCTAGGTTTGAACTTTTTGTAGATTATTAATATTTTGTACTTTTCATTTCATTAAAATTCTCACAATATTGTATATCCCTATTCAATACCGCTGTTAAACCCGCGATGTTTCGTGTGGTATGTTTCATTAAACTGTTTACATGCATTTTTTAAACCATTGTATAAAATGCATGTAAACAGTTTTTTGAATAATAAAAAAAAATACTTATTTTAAGAATTTTAATACTTAACATCATCGTACCTGTATAAAACGGGGTAGGCTGAGGTATATTAGGCAAATTAGATTACTTTCGTAATGAAAATAGGTACTTAAAATAATTTATGTTCCATGTTAGACTAAAAACTTATGGCGAATTGCCACTAACTGTGTACAAATTCGGACTCTGGGCTTTTAACAAGAAGGATTTGAACCCAGTATGGGTTCAATCCTTCTTGTTAAAATCTTTACTCAGCAAACGGAGCAAACCAAGTCGATAAACTACTATGCCTAGGGTCCTGAGTTTGATTCACTGGTCGAGGATAGTGTCGGTGGTTTTTTCCATCGGGAATGTACGGAGTCTGGATTCGAGCACGATTTATGAAAACAAACCAACAAACAGGCTCTATACCATATTACATAGGATTCAAAAATAACTGAAAAAATGAGGGTGTAGGTACCTCTGCCTCCCTCTTCGATTTATACAGGCATGATGTTAAGTTATAAAATGAATCTATTAAAAGTAAGTTGCGTGTCGTCAATGGTAATCAAAGAAAGATGTCTGTATTATTGTTTAGTGTCGACTAATTACTATAATTATTACGTCTCTGATTAATAAGAAGATGTCGTGCAGTTGGGTAGGTACGTGTCTAGTGTGTTTCTTTTAAAGATGGTTGTAGACAAGGAATTGGTTTTTTAGAACTGTTTCACAACGTCGGAACAGAGTTAGTATGATGTTTCACTGTCACTATCTGTTCCAAACGTCTCTGATGAAGACGAAAACAAAGGAATTAGTTCAGAAGCGAGCGATAGCCATTTTGCGTGGATGTGGCGCGTGTTTCCACTAACCTTTTCTTATTTTTTGTGTTTAGGTATGTTCTTTTTGTGCGTCATGTTTACCGCAAATAAACGCATTTTCTTTCTTTCAAACGTACCTACCTATGGATGCTATTGCCAAGTATGAAAGTGCCACTTAGAAATTCAGTGCTTGGATTTGATTATTTTATACTTTAACGAAATTCTAATTTAAAATCACAATGAGGGTTTTCTGATTTGACGCCCACTAGGTGGCAGCACTGAGATGTCAGGTCCGGGCAGCTGTCAAAGGTGTCAAAGCGCCTATAATTACTTTAGCCGTGACTGAATGATGAACGTCATTATATTTCATATTCATTATCGAAATGGAAGACATCTTGTCAAAGTGGCGCCAACTGGTGGCGGGAATTTTCATGAAAACTCTCATTGGGTTTCTTAGCAGACAGATTATTTAAGTAATAATTGGATGTGTCGTTTTATGAGTCAAATGTCCGATTTATGTATGCTCAATTTTATTAATGATAATTTTATAATTTAATTTGAATAATAATATAAGTACCTACCTACCTATCCAAAATTTGTGTAGGTACCTATTAAGTTAAACAGCGATCCTGACATTCGATTTAGATCATATAAAACCTTTGTATTTTTTTTAATTGTACCTATTTAACCATTTATGTACACACTTATTGTATAAACAGTCAAGAAGAAAATAACAGAAAAATAGGTACAAAGGTGATGCTTATTTCTAATTAAATCTCTTCCAGCATACCTACGATAGGATAGTAGATTTAGAGATGTAGACAGCGTGTGTAAGAGTAAAAGAGAAAATAAAATACATAAAATCAAAAACAATTCACTTAATAAAATAAAACAAATAATATGAGAATATACATACATACATACTTCTAAAATAAATAACACTAGAATATTAATTTATACGCAACTATGACGAAGTGGAAAGATAGTGTTCTTTCACTCTTCTTTTAAAAACTGCAACAGTTTGGCAGTCCCTAATGTCAGGCGGAAGTGAATTCCACAACCGCACCGCGTGCACAGTGAAGGAGTAGGAGTAAAAGTCGGTGGAGTGGGGAGGGGACTTAAAGAGGTTTCTAAGATGCGACCTGCACGGCGCATCTGAAGGTCGGGCGTAGGAAAAACGCTCCCGCAGATAGGATGGCGTTTTAGGATTGTGAAGGAGGTTGAATAGCGTAATGTTCCTGCGAAGTCGAATAGGGAGCCACTTGAGTATCTTGCGAAAGTTGGAAACGTGATCATACTTTTTAAGGTTAAAAACAAAACGAATACCTACATATATTCTGTAGACGCTCAAGTTTATTTAAAAGCTCCTCGGTCGCATCCAAATAACAGGCATTGGCATAATCTATGGTGGGCTGAATGAGTGTTTAAGCAAGAGAGATTTTGGTGTTCAAGGGCAAGAAGCTCTGGAGACATTTCAACGAATGGAACGTGTAGTGCACTTTGCAACTGACTTGAGCAACATGGGCAGTCCATGATAAATAGGAATCCGTGGTCACCCCCAGATTATTGACCGTATGTGCGTATTCATTTCCAATGTTTTACAAATAAACAATTTGAATTTGAATTTGAGGTTATACTATTTTATAACCTCAACTTTCAACGCGATTTTTCAATTACTATTACTAACAATTTAGTAATATCATTCGAAAAAGACTTACTGAAGAAAGTGGTCAGATATGAAGTTGAAACCTACTAAATACAGATTATGATGTGTTACTGATTCCCTTTAGCTGCGTAAGAAGTTTTTGGAATAGATTATAAGTAGGCCTACCTATCTGTTTACCAAATAATTTAATAAGAGAGGTAAGTAGGTGACAGGGCGTAGGAATTGTAAGTACCTATTACCTAGCTTTGTATGTTTCTTTAAAAGATTTAGCCCAAGACCTTAAATCTTGAACTTGTTCCCTGAATGGGCAAAGTATAGTTGGGTTTTCAAGCAGAAAATGTTGTGCGGTAGCCCAGTACTAACACTTCGGTATAAAGTCATTTATTTCTCAAAGAACAAATTAGAGTTCACTTAAAGAGAAACTTAACTAAATTAACAATAGGTTGTACTTTACATTACAACATTCCAGCCATCCAAGAAACTGAACATCATAGTTTCATTTATAAAATATAGGTACTTAGCAAGTATGTACTTAAGTCTAAATAAAATACAAAACAGTTCAAGCCAAACTTAAAATATGTGTTTAATATAAAAAAAACTATCACAAGTTAGCTATCTCAATATAAAAAGCTATCACAGTTTGCAATCACAATCCGAAAGATTTTGAAAGATATTCATTATCTACTAAGCACTTCATATGTTTTAAAATTCATCTTCTCGACAACGTAATTATCGCAATGAATATTGTTGAATGGTCAAAAATAATGGCATTTTCAGTGTAAGTTTGAGCAATTAAAATACGAGTTGTAGGTCGCTGGTTCGAACTCGGACAGGCGCTTTACTTTGTATAAATTATTTCATCACCCCTGCTCTCAAAACGGTGAAGGAATACATCGTGAGGAAACCGGCATGTCCTAGAACCAAAAATTCGAAGACATGATTGTGACATTTACCAACCCCCATTGGGCCCGCGTGGTGAATTACGGCCCACTCCCTCTCACCGAGAGGAGGCCTGTGTCCCAGCAGTGGGAACGTTATAGGCTGATGATAATGATGATTGTTTACTGTTGGTGCTGGCGGTAAATAAACAAAGTAGGTTAAAATAGTTTCTCAACAACAATACTCTATGGTGCACCTTAATAAGAAATTAAATAAAATTATTATTCTAAAATGGATAAGATAAACAGCGGAGTCATTGCGTAAGACACTAACAATAGCAATCGCTTTCATTTTGACAGTTCAACAACATTCATTGCGTTATTTACGTTGTTGAGATGATAAATTTTTCGAACATATGAAGCACTGGATTAGCGATATCCTTCAAAATGATTCAGATTCTGATTGAATCATAATCATCATTTTTATTGCATTCATGTAGTTTAAAAGTTGTTAGTACAAGTATATAGGTTTCATACATGAACCCTGCTAGGGCACAGCAATATAAATAGTTTGATGTGCTACAGTGTCACAATATTAAAATTAATTTAAAAAAAAATATATATATATATATTACGACTGACCGGTTGGCGCAGTTGGTAGCGACCCTGCCTTCTGAGCCGCTGGTCCCGGGTTCGATCCCCGGACAAGTCAAACATTTGTGTGCATGAACATGTCTGTTTGACCTGTGTCTGGGTGTGTATATGTAGGTATATAAGTATGTATATCAGTCATCAGGTTACCGTAGTACAGGTTCTACCTAGTTCGGGACCTGAAGACCTTGTGTGGATGTTGTCTCATATTATTATTATTAAAAACCACTGCGCTTAAACAAAATATTAATTTTAACATGTTTACCACATGTCCATCATTTTTTATTTAAATAAGTAACTGTCATGATATAATATAGGATAGGGTAAGAATAATTAATTGGTTATGATTTCCATTCATAAATTAAAATAACAGAAAAAATCAAATCAAAGCAAACAGCGATGACAATAAATAATCATGAAGCAAAAAAGCATAAATAACATAACATAGGTAGGTAGTAATTCAAAATTGTAGGTGCTGTGTGTATTATGTACATGTATGAATTTCCATGTCAAGATTTACTTATCGTCAAAGAATTCCTTTAGAGTGTAATTACGATTTTAATATACCTAAGGTATTTTTGGAGACTGTTTTTAAATTTATTTTCGTACTCTAAAGTACATCTTTGATTGAATTTGGAAGCTTATTATAAATATATTTTCACGCACATGGCTAAAGGTCCAAAATCAAAATCAAAAGTCATTTATTCAAATTAGGCTGAGAATCAGCACTTTTTGAACGTCAAAATCACATAAGACAGTCCCCCCAAAACGCCCACCCTTCACCACTTCCTAGTGCTTTAGCTGGGAAGAAGAAGTGGCGGAACAAACTCCCCAGCAGCACTGCTGTCTGTTCAGTTAGAAGAACTGGATTCTATACATATAGTAATAAGTAATTAACATTACGAAACACAAAAACATTAAAATTATTTGCCATATGTCAGCTAGCACACGCCAATATTTAAAACTATAGGTACTCAAGCAGAAATAAATAATAAAGTAAAAAATAAATAATAAAAAGTCCTGAATGGAACATAGTTAATTATGAGCTTGATAAGGCTAATCCATTTTTGTTTTGGCGTCTAACACTGCGATGTTGCAGGCGACGCGATTTATAGCGTGTTACGCAATCTGATTAGGCAGCTGAAACTGAATTTGTGGTCGACTGATGGCAATTGGCTCGGCCTGTTTTGTATCTCTATTTCTTTCTGGCTCAGAACAATGAAGGCTCATAGTCGGGCCCACAGAGCACGAAGATGCCTATATGTATAGAAAGTGGCGGCTTTGAAGGCGATCCGTGATAGGAGGATTTGGCGCCACGATTTTTATTAGTACCTACTGCCGTCTTTAGACGCTGCCGGCACGGCGACTCCATGTTCTATAGTAGGGCTAGTACATATCTGAAAGCATGTTTTCATAGGAACTGACTGACCACCATAACCCCATTAGAGGGAGTTTCCAAACCATAACGTTAAACCAGTTAAGGCAGAATAAAAATAAAATAATGTCGTAAAAGATAGGTATCATAAAATAAAAACTATAATGATTCTTTGAAAAGATGATACCTTTGTAAAATTAAAATATTTAATATTTTCCCACATATAAAACAGAACACTAATAATTTACTAAATTATCGTTACCTAAATATTTTAGGATTGATTCCACTAACAGCTAATTCATATGCGATATTATACTATACCTGTAATATATTTTCAAAGTTATGGGCTCCGAACAAAAGGGCAGTAATTTGCCAGTCATTTCAGTTCACAGTTCATTCACTGGCCTTTACTTGTCTAGTGTAAATACATTTGAAGACACTTCAGCGGTGATTAAGTCAGTGCATAGTCATCGAGACTTACTGAACAGACTCGTAAACAATAATTATTATTATACCCGAGTTTTATGAAAAAGGAAATGCTGCATGGGCTATCAAAATGTATACAAAAACGCAGTGGGAAAAACAACCTAAAAATGTATAAAATAATTACTTTAAGATATCGTTGTTGCACCATTTATTTACCTAATATTAGATGTCAATTTGAGACTTCTTCTTCAATCGGTCCTTCATTACTTCATTACTGAGGATCGTGGTCACTGGATCCCTTTAAGCGGACAATCGGCCTCCATCGACTCCGGTCCAAAGTCGCCAACACCACCTGAAATTGATTGGCGACTGGCGTCGTGCTCTCTTTCCTTCAGTATTGCCAACAATGACCAGCTTTTCAAGGCTGCTACCTCCCCTTCGCATTCATCATCAGCCTACAATGTTCCCACTGCTGGGACACATGCCTCCTCTCGATGAGAGGGAGTGGGCCGTAATCCACCACGCGGGCCCAATGCGGGTTGGTAGATGTCTTATGTCTTCGCATTATGTGGCCGAAATATGTCAAAATACGCTGTAGACAAACTGTAGACAATCGGGTCTCGATTTCGAGTTGGGAAAGGACAGTCATATTTGTGCGTTTGGCTGTTCATGGTATTCGGAGCATTCGCCTCCAGCACCACATTTCAGATGCCTCAATGTACGTCTTTCTCTTGCTCGGATTGTCCACGTCTCAACTCCATAGAGGATAAACGGGAAAACTAGTGCTCTGACCAAACGGGATTTGGTTTTATGATTTGTACTACGATTTTTCCAGATGTTTTGGAAGCGTGTTGTGGCATCTTTAGCTATGTAACTCGAGACATCACTAGACATTATGTCGTAGATTGGTTTATTACAAAATCTATAGCATAGCTCACACTGGAACGCACTCTTAATAACCAAAATATAAAACATGAGTAACATTATTGTTATTAAATACGGTCAGTAATCCTAAGAGGCGCATGAGTTTAATATTCATAATTTTTAGTATGGCTCCATATAAAGAATATGATTAAGTTCGAGACTTATGTGTGCTATGATTATGCTGCGGTTTCACTCGCGAGGAAACGGAAATACGATAAGTGCACTGCAATTTTTTTTAAATTCTGTTATATGGAAGATTTGGGGTAAATTTCAATTCATACACCAAGTACCTAATACTGTGCGACAAAACTTGTTTGTTTTGATGATGACAAAACAATAAAAAGTCATGATCATTTGAGCCGAAAGACGTCCACTGTCCACATAAGCCTCCCCCAATTTTTTATTTAGCAAATTCTGAAATTATATTCATGATTAAATATAAATGATTTTTTTTTGTTTTATTTATTTCTGTAAGTAGGTTTCTACAAACACTTTTACACGTCAATCATATTTTAAAAACTAGATGAGGTCGGCGTTTCCTATCTGACTACTCTGAGAAGAAAGGCCGAAACAAACTCAGAGGTCACTGTCTCTTTTAAAGTCCAGACATAATCTTGGTCAGATCAATAGACATAATCAGATCATCAGACCAATCAGATCAGATCAATCAGACGTAATATAAAATGAAGATACTTAATAATTTCTCATTAACATTTATTTTAATGTTTTTAAATAGCACTGGTAGAAAACCTAATAAAATTATAAATATGTAGACAAAAGATATACTTAGTAGCCGTATTTCGAGTAATACCGACCCAATAAACATCTACTCTAAATTTCAGCTGAAAAGCAAGAAACACTCGCGCTTACTGTGAGAAAACTGACAAATAATTCGATTATCATTATTTTGTTAACAGACAGACAAAACTTTACTTATAAACTTACATATACTTAAGTATTCAGCGTGTAGGCATGTATTTTTCATGTTGACATGAGTAACAACAGACTGGGTGTCAAAGAGTAACAAATTATACAGATTGCAGATGGTGAGACTAGCCTCAGTTGAAAGGAAACTGTTTGGTTATGTGATGAGGAGGGAAAAAACGCATGCGACTAAGGGCGATTTGCACCAAAGTAATTGAACGCGTTCAGCACATGTAAACCGCGTTCAAGAGCTGTCAGTGTCAAAATCGTTATGGCATATTGACATTGACAGCCTAGCTCTTGAACTCGGTTACGGAGTGTGATCGCGTTCAGTTCCTTTGGTGAAATTCGCACTTAAAGAGTGATGAATATCAACGTTGATGGATGGAGAGAGAATGTAAGGCCATAGAAAAAATGGATGGATTTTGTAAGGAATGATACGAAGGAAAAGGGAGTGAATGTAAGCGTGACGGTTGACAGGGGTGACTGGAAGAAGAACACGTCGTGTTGTGCCGACCCAAAGTAACATGGGGAAAGCGCAGGGAGATGATGATGAAGGAAAGGGAAGGCTCAAAAGAAAATGATATTGGCAGCTATGAAATGACAGTTTTGTTTCGTGATTATAGGTTTCACTGTACCTAGTAAATGACTTTAGTGTTTAAAGTGGGTGTTCATTTGGGTATACCGTGGATGATAATAATGAGGTATCCACGAAGTAATATGGTGAACTTAATCGATTGAAGGACACTAAACGAGACTCAAAATACCTAAGTTTTATTTTTATTATGTCGAGGGGTGTTTAGTGTCCCTCAAAGTGTTTAATAAGTAAGTACCAGCATAGTTAAATAATATGAGCCGCACGGGTCGGTCTTCAAGGTTAAACAACACTTGCCAAAGTCGGTCCGTGGATGGGTGACCATCCATGACATACCGATACCCCTCCGTGCCCCGGAAAGCACGTTAAGCCGTTGATCCCGGCTGTCATTCGTAGATCTTTGACAGTCGTTACGGGAAGTCAGAAGCCCAAAAGTCTGACAAACAGTCTTACCAAGGGGTACCGTGTTACCCAGTTACTGGGTTGTGGAGGTCAGATAGGCAATCGATCCATGTAAACTACTGAAATTCAGCTGCATCCGGTTAGATTGGAAACAGACTACTGTGTAAATATTATAATAAATAGTTATTCTTAGATATTGTGTTGTTATTTAATGTAAAAATATTTAAGTGAATACTTAAGCCCGCTTGCACCACAGATCACTAAGTGTCACTAAACGTTTAGAGTAAAACGTACCTATTGAAAACATCGTTCTGTTTCTGTCAATCGTTTGAAAATAACAGAAATTTTAAATAATATGTTTAGCGCTAGACGCATTTAGTAATTTGTGATGGAATGGGCCTTAATTATCAATTCGATAAATAATAAATAAATTAAATATTATGAGATTTATGAGAGTAGGTAGTAATTACACGTTCTTAATTCAAACTTCAAAACTGCAACCTCTGTTCTCACCTACTCTGTGCCAACCAACCAACATTATCATTATGTTAATTCAACGTTTTTCGTCTTAAAACTAGACTTGTTCGAAATAATGAGGGATTAGAAATATAATCACGCCGATACCCATCTGTCCTGGGCAGAAACAATTTGTTTTTGAATATAGGTTAGGTTATAAAACGCGGGAATATGAAATGAGGTTGAATTTTTTCCTGAATGCATTTTGAGGCACTGACGTCATTGCACAGCCAATGCATGTTTTGTAGACGTTTTTTTTTTATATTCCAACATATTTTGTGACGGTTGATGATATAGTTTTTTAGTTTCCACTGTAAATAGGTATTAATTTTCATGAAATATAGAGCATTGTTTAATAGGTCAACCAGTTATGTAAGGGTTGCCTGCTTTTAGAAAGGCACCACCTAGGAATAAGCAGTAATTAAATACGTAAAACTAGTGCCGCAAAAATCCAATATTTTCACTTAGAACTCCAAAGCTGCCACTGAAAACTACAAAAAAGAAGTTTTCATTTTCGTTGGACTATTCGATTAACCGGCTGATAAATCTGAAAAACAACCAATATTTATAAGCTCCCAACAATATCATCGAACTAATACGATCACATTATACATAATAATCATGACACTAAATTGGTATTGACCTCAAATTATTGCGCTTTGCTCACACAAATTGTACACCATTATAATTGGGTAGAAAACCGCATGTTGTATTGTGTGTTATCATTACGCTACTAACTCGCGATGGGGACAGACAGACCCGTGAAAAGTAGTAAAGTTATTTTAATAAAATAATGTAAAGCGTGAAACAAAATGGACGCCAAAAAGTTTGGTGTTTGAAAACCTCTTTGGTTCTGATTGGGGACCTAATTTGAATTTGCTACTTCCCTCGTTCGTTATCATAGACCGAATTTTGAATATAGAACTCTCTTGGACCAGTGACCGATGTTGATTGTGATTTGTTTTTTTTTACTGTGTAGTGTTGTTATTTTGATTATTGAGCCAAAACAGTGAGTTAGCAGATTTCAATTGTTTAAAATAATGAAAAGTGAGATGGTTTTTAGAAGTCAAAATTGCAGTGTAGTGAGTGCTTTAACCTTCAAGTAAGTTTAAGATTCTCTATTACATATACACATACATAAACTCACGCGGTCTTCTCATGGGATAGGCAGAACCTACAGAACGTCACCTGCTACGATCCTTACATACTCCTTATGCCTCGTTTACGTTCATACATCTGGTCATACACGCACGCTGGTTGCCAGTATTACGCACTGGACCTGTCTGAAGAACATCACCAATAAGGACTTCTAGGGCGTGCAGATAAGAAAGAGAGAGATATTCTCTAAGAAATGTTTAAATTTTTCAAAATTGTATGTCATTGTCAACATAATAAGTACCTACAATAGCCAGTAAACAGACTAGGTACGGTTGCCAGCAATAAAATTAAAATTATTTTAGAGAAATGTCTACTGCGTATCTATTATAATAACTATACAAACATTTACCAAATCCCTTCAAGATTTACCATTGACATTGTTAAAAAAGATACTCTATAGACTTTGGCTATACACAAAATATTACCTACAGTATTAAGAAATAATTAGAGGATAAGTCGAAGGAACCTATACCTAATGTTAATGTGTATTAATCACATCATAATAAAAATAATAATCACCCCACCGCCGTATCTCTACGTTGACGTCGTGGTGGGGCTTGCGCGCTCCTGAATTTTAGGTGTACTGGTACAGTTTACTTTGCTGGAAGCGGTCCAGGGTGAGGTGCCAGACCAAGAGAGATATAAAAACCCGCAGGGCAGCATGTGGCGAGCTGTTGGGCAGTAGCGACCCCACGGACCCTATCTCCCGGGAGAAGTCTTGAACCTCATCTCTGGCTTGCCTTTATTGGCCGGCTGGAGTGAACACTGACGAGGAACAGAGCTCCCACCTCTTTCTTGCCTTTATTGGCTGGCTTGAGTGGAGGTTCGCAAAAGCAAACGTGCTCGGAGGAAGGAAGTATTCCAGTAAGATGCTGGTAGGGATCTCGACCGTACTTCCGGGATTGTCCTGATAGCCGTGGAATACCTCTCCGCGCTACATGTTGCCCCCTTGTCGCTACAACACTATATGCTAATAAGCGATTTCAGGGGCCCATTATTGAGTGAGCAAGTCACCCCCTTTTTTATTTTTTTTGAGGGTGGGAAAATATCAAATAACTTCTCCCGCTCTGGGCAGAGCAGGAGGGCGTGTCAGACTCTTACTGACTGAAACCCACCCGTGTTCCTTCAGTTACCTGTGCCAGGGGCCACGGTATCCCTCTCGGACTTTTCCGCAACACTAGCAGGCATCGGTCCTAGCAAACCCCGTCATTGGTGCTGACATCTCTTTGAGGCGCGCGTGGAACACAACGCACCGTCGACCCGGGCCTGGTCCTTATAGAACGGCGAGCTGCCCATTGCTCGCCGTTCGCAAGCCCACGCAAGCAAGCAAGTCACCCCCTGCCATTTTATCTGGGTATTTTATATAAAAAATTGGTCAGGCAGGGGACATAGTCTTTCCTCAGTCCTAGATAACCAGTTTACTTAAGCTACCCAAATTCATAATCGAATATCTTTGTTTTTATATCCTGCAATAGTCCTGTACCAACCGGGGGTTGTCCTTGGGTGCACTTGCATGGTCCAAACAGGGATGATCGTCGGTTGGTGCCTAATTTCATTAAAAACGTTTAACGGGCCCCTGCGAGTTGGCTTCGGCCCCTCGTACGCCTTCCAAAGGTCCGTGACCCCAGGGTCAGGAGAAATGTCAAGTCAATAAAATAATAATAACCATAATGACTTCGTCAGTGACATGAGATGAATTTGCACGCCATATAAGACAGATTATGCGGAAACCAAAATTATCTATAATATCTTTTGTACAATATTTTAGCCAGTAAATATCTCTGATTTGATTTTGATTCAACGTCTACTATTTACGTTAGCAACTGTTCTATACTTAGAACAGTTGAGGTACTACTTAGGTATATGATATACAGGGTTATTGGTAAAATACCATCAACCTCTTAAGGGTCATTGTACTCATCATTATGAACAAATTTTACTATGGGACCAAATATTAATCGCGAAAAATAAATCAGCTGTTCCCTACATTTATGTTTGCAGAACTCGTCAAAATGTAGGGACCAGCTGATTTTTTTTTCGCGATTTCATAGAATATAATATATAATAGAATAATATTATACACTTTTTATTTGTGAATGTTGGCAACGAGGTGTTCGTTGCCAACATTCACGAAAAAAAAAGTGTAGGTACCTAGTCTGGGTAGTAGTTCACCAAAGGAAATATCGTCTGTGAACTGGCAACCGGAACTATCTCAAATACTGGAGATTTTCACATTTTGATGCAATTTTATTTTAAAAAAAAAAGTATTTTATTTATGACATTTATTCGACGTAAACAAGCTTTTTATACATCCTGTTAAGTGGTCAAAATTCATATAGTACCGGTTGCCAGTTCACAGTCGATATGGTGTTCTATTTTTCACTAATTACCACACCTACTGCTTACCCCGTAACAAGAAAAGCGTACCGCGTCTAGACTATAAAATTAACATAATTAGTTTTGGCGCCGGCCGGCATTAAGAATTACGTTGCGTCCTAAAATTGTAGCTACATATTCATGAGCCGAAAACATTTCCTGTGATTATAGATGTATCGCTACGACTTGAGTGTAGGGAGCCGGCAGAGTTGGGAAAAAGGTATAAAATAACATCACGACTGTATTTCTCGTAGAGGTAGGCACTTAAATCACCTTCACGGTTTTGAGAGCAGTGGTGATGAAATTATTTACACAAAGTAAAGCGCCTGTCTGGGTTCGAAATCACGACCTACATACAACATACAACTCCTAAGCCAGCGCTGTTACCTCAGCAATAGGCAGCTCGCCGTCCGATAAGGACCAGGCCCGGGTCGACGGCGCGTTGTGTTCCACGCGCGCCTCAAAGAGATGTCAGCACCAACGGCGGGGTCCGCTAGGGCCGATGCCTGCTAGGGTTGCGGGAAAGTCCGAGAGGGATACCGTGGCCCCTGGCACAGGCAACTGAAGGATCACGGGTGGGTTTTAGTCAGTAAGAGTCTGTCACGCCCTCCTGCTCTGCACAGAGTAGAAGTTATTTGACGATTTCCCACCCTGAAAAAAAAAAAAAAAAGGCTCTTATATCAAAATTATTTGATCGAACTGTTCATAAAAATGATATTTTTTCTGTAATTAGGTTTGTGCAAACACTTTAATTAATATATATTTATTTATTTAACCATTTACCTATGTACGCACATAATTATATAAACAGACAAGAAGAAAATAACAGAAAAATTGGTACAAAGGTGATGCTTATTTCTAATGAAATCTCTTCCAGCATACCTGCGATAGGATAGTAGACTTAGAGATGTAGACAGCGTGTGTAAGAGTAAAAGAGAAAATAAAATAGCTTACATAACAAAATTAAACAAATAGAGAATATACAGGGTGTTTGGAAGGGAGCTGTACATACGCCTAGGGTAGAAACTAGGGATAGTCTGCTACCTACCCCCGCCCATTATATTGACCTTGGCCTCAAGGTTTTTTTTACCTTACTACCTTACCTTAAAATTATTTCTTTACCTTACTACGGTACTTCAGGCCCCATAACTTTTCTTCTCCACAATTTTCTGGTGTAAAATAATTTTTTGCAGGACCCTAAGACTCTAACGATTAAAACAAGACCATTAGCCGACCGGTCCCATGGATAGATTTTGAGCTACAGGTAGTTTTAGTCAAAAAATCACAAAAAAGTCAAATAAAAAATAAAAATAAATTAAAAAAAAACCTTGAGGCCAAGGTCAATATAATGGGCGGGGGTAGGTAGCAGACTATCCCTAGTTTCTACCCTAGGCGTATGTACAGCTCCCTTCCAAACACCCTGTACATACATACATACTTCAAGTGGAAATATAATAAAGATAATAAGATAAATAGTAACAATTTCATAATAATAACCTAGATGAGGTCAGTGTTTCCTATCGGATTACTCTGAGAAGAAACATCAAAACAAACTCAGAGGTCACAGTCCATTACAGACACTGTCTTCGTCAGTGTGTGGACCATGTAGATTAGCGTCCGAGTTGGTTATACGAGCCAATGGTTGTAAGCACCACACACTAGCAATTGTTTTGGTTGTAAGTAAGTTATTGGTGCACACAGAAAACAACACAAGCTATGAGAAGTTATATAGGTAAGTAGGTATATATTTTTTTTTTTTTTTTTTTAGACAACATCCATACAAGGTCTTCAGGTCCCGAACTAGGTAGAACCTGTACTACGGTAACCCGTTGACTGATATACATACTTATATACATATACACACCCAGACACAGGTCAAACAGACATGTTCATGCACACAAATGTTTGACTTGTCCAGGAATCGAACCCGGGACCAGCGGCTCAGAAGGCAGGGTCGCTACCAACTTCGCCAACCGGTCAGTTTTGATTTAAAAGAGTGTCCTTGGAGTTTCTTGCCCGTTCTTCTTCATAGAGGCTTGAACTTTCTGGCTAACTAACCGACTCTTTGACAGTTCAAAAATGCCTGTAAATGGTTTAATTGAAATAAATGCTTTGAGTTTGATGATGGTGTCATAAAAGTAAGGGAGGAACGGTCCCTATTAAAAAACACAATACCTAAATGTCGTGTAGTGTACTATGGATTTGAGAAAATAAATAATTAGTCATCTCGGCTGTTCTATTTTGTAAACTTTTAAACAATTAGTAACATACTTTTAACAATAAATACATTATAGGTAGACATTAGCTAATGAAAACTTTTAATTTCCTTTATTCGGGCATTTGTTTTAATTTTTCTGAAGTTTCAGGCAATTATCCACTCACACTGGAATAGACGGCGAACGCTTCTACGAGTATGTTGTCGAAATCTGTAGTGTAATTCTGTAAAAATCTCCCCGTGAAAACTGAGGTGAACTGAGCTTGAAGTGGGCTGTCATTCCACCTGCAGTGCTATTCTGTAACCATCTCACCGTGAAAACTTAAATGAATGAGCTGTCATTGGTGTCAATCCCTAGTGTCAGGTGGAATTAAAGCTCACTTGAAACTCACTTCACCTACGTTTTCATGGTGAGATTTCTGTAGAGTAAAGATTGGCTGATGCTAGGGATTCACACTATTGACAAGTCACTATAAGCTCACTTCACCTAAGTTTTCACGGTGAGTTTTTTACAGAATACAGCGGCTGTACCGCGATCCCACAATGCGCTTGCTGCATTCTCAGACAAGAATTAAAACCTAATCCTACTTAATAAGGTCCACAAAAAAAACGGAATTACAAAGAGATCAAGCATTAAACGATACAAGATTATACAAAATCATTTGATCCGTGTCTATGATCTATTTTTAATGATGGCCGCCAGGGTCGCCATTACGTTCCAATTTCAAATTCAAATTTCGAAGCCGCCTGCGCAGGCGCCTCGCGTCTGTCGCGACTGCGGTTTTTTGAAAAAAAATATAGTCATTTCTGTTTCCGGGTTCGGTCGGTAAATAGGGGTGTGCTGTGTTTGGGGGTGGGTACATACCTGTCTGTCAAAATCGAAATGATTACTGTTATGTAAGCAATCGATTTAGATTGTGAATGATTTGGCGTAAAGCAATCATTTGGTGTTTTTGTTGATAATAATTTATTTGGATGAGTGGTTTGTATTTGTTATACAAATGTCTTTATTGGATTACTAAGTTTACATTCTTTGAATTTATTAAATACCAGTGAGTATGCTAAATAGTATTGCCAGGTTTTAAACATTTCAGGCTGTTTTCAGTCAGCTTTCCGTAGCTTCTAAATTCAAAATATCTTCTTAAATCAAATTCAAATAATCATTCCCATTTTGTGCTGGCTGCTGAAAGGTGAACCCTTAGGATACTACTGTGGCCTAATAATCCTCGAGACCGTATTCCGGCCATGGCAGCCAATATCAACAGAGACTAGCCTTCGGCGCGGGAGATATTATAGTGGACAAGTGTGTGCGCAGACACAGATGCACTCTCTCATCCCTCTCTCTTATAGTCTGATGGGACGCCCATTCGACACGACCGCGACCGGAGAGAGATCAGGCGCAGGACCAACAGCTTAACGTGCTTTCCGAGGCACGGGGGTATCACACCGCCCACTTCCAAACTCTAGGCTCTTAATAATGAGAAATGCCTAATAGAAAAACCCAGTGACACTTTGAGCGACCTGGGAATCAAAACCAGGACCCCACGCTGAGCAGTCGCGCTTGCGACCTGTGGCCTTCTATGACTGCTAGATCAAGGTAAAGGTGAGAGGTAGGCAGAAATCTTAGGGATAATAAAATCATTTCCACACTCTCTATAATATTACCTTCTTTTATCTAGTTTAGTGTAGATTCTATAGTGAAAGTCCTTATCAGGCAACTAGGTACTATCACCATCATAGCTTTTTCTACCTCTTAACAACTGTGTTTCGGTATAAAATATATTTTGACTGTCGATGAATTACAGACACATGTCAGATTTTCTCTCCGATGGCAACAGATATGCCCCGGATTTTACACATGCTCAAAAGCGACAGTGACCAGTTACCTACCATCAAGTAAACTACTATATTCACCCTTTATGATGTTCTTTCATCATCGCTAACCTAAACAGGCACGTGACTGCAATCATTACTGTCAAACGTTAATTAAGATCTCAGCTTACCCCCAAAAACGTCAAAAAGAATACAAAAAGCTAGTTTAGCAACAAAAGGAACTAACAAGCAATATTTCCACTAGTTTGAACTAGAAAATTATCTTGAATTTTCCACAAAAGGACCAATTTACTTATTGTTGTCGGGTGAAATTGCGCGAAAGAAGAGGGTAGACGTACATTGCGAAATCAAATTGTATTGTGCGTGGCCATTCGCGCGTGAGCTGTGGTAGGGGCAAGACGTATGGGGTGGCATCGTGGTCGGGGTTTTCGAAAAATATCTAATGTATTTTGATGTGAAATGTCATGTGCATTTTTATTTAGTAAGTGGATACATTTGACTTAAGGTTCCATTCTTTATAAGTGAAAATTTTCCAACCCAAAACACATGCAGAATTTTCTCGGCTCCTCCTGCATTTACTTATCTAACACTCAAAGTTACTTCTTTAAATACTGCTGCTGAAAAACTCTGTAATGTAAATAACTTTAGAATAAACGAGACTTAGAGAAATGGAAAAAGGCTGTTTAAAAGGGTTATTAACAGCCGTGGAATTGTATGATAAGGCATTTATCTTTCCTTTTACTTTAGTATAAAGCGCACTATAAGCTTTAATACAAATAGGTCAATAAAATAGCAACAGAGAGAACGGTTTAAAACGAGTCTACTTTTCTTCTCATACAAAATTGTATGTTTACATTGACAGTACCGTTTTAAATAACTTATTTATAAGATTATGTGCTCCGTCTCGACGGACATACTCAGTTATTCGATGTACCACGCAGTGGTACAAACTACGCTCAAAAATCAGTCATTGGTAGGAAGCTAAGTAATTGTAACAAAAGATTCTCTCATCTTGATATATTTAATACCAAAAAAGGTATATTCAGGAAACAATTAATAACGTCAGTATGTGACGAACTGACAAATAGATCTAAATTAAATTGAATTGAATAGAAGGTATACAAACAATCACCACATACCACTCACACACACCCATTCGCAACTCCTCTTGCACACTCCTACACACTCACCCTCACTGTACACTTAGCAATGCTTAGATGGTGCTAGCAGTTCACTTCATTCTGTATGTTCGTTTCTGCTGCATGTATTGTATAGCTGTTAAATTGTAAATCCGCAATTAACTGTTAGACTAGTTTATATACTTATTTTAATATAACATTTCAAACAGCTGTGCATTTTGTGAATACTTAAATAATAAATGTTGACTGTTCCGTACAATATTTGTAACCGAACAACAGCTCAGCACTTTTGCCTCCGTGCATTTCCATAATTAATGCATGTATCGCAAGTATTACCAAGTTAGTACGTGTGTTCGGATACCAACCGCGTAACTCAACCAAACCATAACAAACCATCTTAGTGCTAATTTAGCTTAGATTTACCATTTTATAACCAGTCTCAATATAAACTTTAAACCATATAATTTCGTATAATTTAACCAGTGGTCGTAAACCAACAACCAAACCATAACCAATCAACCAAATATCAACCAACCTAGGACTTAGAGCTAAACCAACCGAGCGCTAAGTTCTAATTCTAATGATATAACTGAGATCTAAGCCTTACCACCTTGCCTACCCCATAGATCTATAGCTTACCCTATGAGATAAAAGCTTGAGTTTATCACTATCGCTACATATGTATTATAAAACAAAGTCCCTCCGCCGCGTCTGTCTGTCTGCCTGAACGCGATAAACTCAATAACTACCGAACGGATTTTCATACGATTTTCACCAATGGACGGAGTGATTCATGAGGAAGGTTTCCGTGTATAATTCATTATAGTTTTGTGTAAATTGGCTGAAATATGATTATGATTGTTGAAGATGTCGGGAAAAATCATGTCGACTGGGAGCTTTAGAGGCGTGTGCCGCGTATACATTGAATAATATTTGGCACAGAAATAGTTTATAACCTGAATAAACACATAGGGTACTTTAAATCCTGGAAGTAGGCACCGGTATTGTGTATTTATTTTATTTCTTCTAACCGAGTTCAAAAAACTGAGGAGGTTCTTAATTCGGCAGATTTTTATTTTATTTTTTTAATGTTTGTTACCTCAGAACGCCGTCATTTATAAACCGATTTGAAAAATTCTTCTTTTGTTTGAAAGGGTATACTTCCAGATTGGTCCCATATAAATTTGATCAAGTTCTGTTGAGTGGTTTTTGAGTCAGCTTCAATAATACGTATTTTTTCCACTTAGTGTATGTTGATGATGTTAAAATAACTTCCAGTCACTGTTATTTACATTGCAAGTAGTGGTAAACGGCTTTGTTTGGGGTACCTAGGTAACAGAGTTAAAAAAGTGAAAAATAACTTTAATTTCGGAAGTCGGTGTCTTTCAAAACTTGTTATTTTTCACTTTATGTTTTTTGGAAGTCAAAAAAGTTTTGTTATTTTTATCTTATCGTACGCTGCACCGGTTGACGTCATCACGTCAACACCGGCTGTCGCTGAAAACCAGCGCTGGGCTCTGTCTCGCATAGGGTCGTAGCATTATGCTGAGCGATGGCCGTTTTGCGTGGATGTGACGCAAATCTTCCCCCAACTTGTTCTTTTTTGTGCTTGTGTTCTTTATTTGCGTCATGTTTACCGCAAATAAACGTATTCTCTTTCCATTTCTTTCTTTAGTACGTTTCCGTGGGATATTTTTCGACATTCACGCGGGTGAAGCGACGGACAAATGAATGATAAATGATAAATGACTTTATTTCTGTAAGTAGGTTTTTACAAACACTTTTACACGTCAAATATATTTTTTTTTAAACTAGATGAGGTCGGCGTTTCAAGTTCTCACGTTCAAGTTATCACGGTGAGTTTGTCACAGAAACGACCGGCAGGCCGTGTCTTTTACACGAAAACCATTTACATAGAGCCACATTAAAATGGTGTGCACAGTAATAAAATCTGCATAAGAACTTCGAAGGCCTACTTTTGGTCAAATAAAATTAATATTCTATGCCTGCAACCATCCAACGTTACAATTATAGGCACAGAGCTGCGCTTTGAAAAAAAAACTTTTATTTTTTAAATGTTCGTTGTGTAGATGGTTTTATTAGCAGTTTGGAATATATAATGGAGTATATAAGCATAATTATATAGTAAGGATGTTGATGAATAGCATCAATATTGGTTACATAAACTTTTTGTAACAATCGTTTCACGTCTCGGGAACTCTTCTAGTAGGTAGGTATCTAATTTACCTACCGTAGGATATCTAATATTAAATTAATCCTTCATACCGCTAACACTATTGCATAGGGTTAAGCTGTTATTTTTGCAAGTTTTTTTTTTCAAGAACATCGCACCGAATTCCTTGTTAAATATGTTTTGAAAAGTAGTTTAGATTTTCACCAAAATTCAGCTTAATATGGTTCGTTTGACCCTTTTGCTATATAATTTATTTGTCAGTCCTAAACATAGATATCGGTGCTCCTAACCCTGACTTGCTAGTCGCCAAAACGCATTGAGAGAGCGTGGTGCTCACTATGTACTCTATCGGTATTTGGATGATAAATGGTTGTATTACTGTAACTGTAAGTAGATTTGTTCAAATGCTTTTACACGTCAATCATATTTAAAAAAACTAGGTGAGATCGCCGTTTCCTATCTCACCACTCTGAGAAGAAAGGTCGAAACAAACTCTGAGGTCACAGACTCTTTTAAAGTCCAGACATAATCTTCGTAAGATCATGTGAGGACCATGTGTCTGAAATGGCATTTTGAGGAAATAACCACACAGATTGAGTGCACTTAGTGTCCAGCCAGTGCATGTATTTGTCAGTAATCGTGCAGCTCAACTCAGAACTTGTGGAGCTCAACGATCCGAAGAACAATACAAAAGGACATTAAAACTAAATGAGAAAAAAACAAAAAAACTAAGAGTCCTCAATTCACTGCTCATTACTCCGTTTCCAAATGAGAAGAGGCCCTCATTACCCGTCTACCAGGCATATACAGTATGGATTCTACAAATTATATGCAATAAATTAAACTACATACTACAATAAAAAATGAACGAAATTGGTCCAGGAATCAGGTCAAAAAGTACACTTTTACCGTCTTATTACAAAACACGATCTAACTTTAGCCCCAACCTACACATTCGATTTAGTTTTTGTATTTGGAACTTTATGCCGACTTTAGTAAAGTTCTTAATACAAAATTGACAATCTAAGACCGGACTAAGTTGACAGTTTTGTAAAAGGAACTTTTATTTCGATTTCAGTTGGGTTCTTATTTCAAAAACAGGCTCGATGGTTTAAACCATGTCAAAAGAAAAACCTTGTTTTGTAATAAGACCGAATATGTTTAGTAAATTTGAACACTCCGTGGAATTGGGTCACTAAGTCAATGATTCAATGAACTTGATTGAATTCTTAAACATTGAAAAGTGATGTTGGCACACAGTGCAAACTATCACGACGCTGTTACTTACTCAACATATTTGCCTAAAATGGAAATCGGTACACCTAAACGAAGGAACTAAAAGGTACGTTGTCAAAACAGAGTGTTTACTTTTACTGAATTTAATTTGATATTTATTTTGTTTGAAAATTTTACTTTTGTCATTTACGGTTTTAAATGAAATAATTAAGTATTTAATTTTGCTATACTTCTGTGGACTGGTGTTACTTGTGGTTTCATTTATTGCATTTATATGTGGTTTCCACACTGTATAATAAATTCACTTCCACATTGCCTACTCGACAACTGGGTTTTTGCATTAGGAATTTTTCAATAACAGCCAATGATTAGAACCCGGTTTATGGCAATAGGCTCGCCCCATATTACATGGAACTGATCCATAGCTGCAATGGCGAGATGTGGGTGTATATATACGCCCCTGCCTACCCCTTCCTGGAATTCAGGCGCAGTTTTATGTTATGTCATAAAACCACTTCCAATTCCACTTCAAGTATTTTTATTCCCCGTCTCCCGCTCTACAATAAAATATTAATAATGCATTTATTATCGTGCGTGCGCGGCGGTATTGTGGTCATAGGTACCTACATAATTTAAGCCGCCATTTACATGGTCGACACTCGCGAATCATGTTGGCAACCACGGTTAAATTGTTTGATAAGGAATTATGTGCAGTAATGATATGGGATTTTCAATTATTTTTCTTCAGTTATTCATATAACTTTAATTATAAGACTATTGCATTTTTACGAGTGCCGATTATTGAACAAGTAAGTACGAAATGAAGGTACGACGACCCCTGCAGAAACAAAGGTAAATTTGATTTGATTGAGTGGTGTCATGAGGAAGCCCTTCATGTGCAGCTCAGACGACAGACTTTTTGTGCAAAGAAGTGTGCGGCAAACTAAAAGGAATTAATGATACTTGCTTTTTCATTCATTCGTTTTTGTGTGCCACAGACTCCTTCGCACAAGAAGTCTGTCGTCCGCGCTGCATCTCATGCTCACTCTCTCGGTCAGCGTACTCAACGCCGCCTCCCACGTGAGCACTGTTTTAGTAAGTAAAGTTGGTTTTTCTACGTTTTGATGATTAGATTGGCGATTTTCAATCGATCTACAGTTTGCTTATTATGTTCGGGCGGTCTCTGTCACGGAAAGCGACTTGTGATTGAACTAATATCAAGCTATGTGGACGATATCAATACGCATTATATAATTATAATCCTCCAGACCGTATTTCGGTCATGGCGGCCAAACTCAGCGGAGACTAGCCTTCGGCGCGGGAGATATTATAGTGGACAAGTGTGTACGCAGACACAGGTGTACTCTCTCTTCCCTCACTCTCATAGTCAGATGGGACGGCAATCCGACACGACCGGAGAGAGATCAGGCGCAGGACCAACGGCTTAACGTGCTTTCCGAGGCACGGGGGTATCACACCGCCAACTTCCAAACTTTGGGCTGTTAATACTGAGAAATTCCTAATAGAAAAACCCAGTGACACTGTCCGACCTGGAATTCAAACCCTCCCACGCTGAGCAGTCGCGCTTGCGACCACGAGACCGACGGGCAGTTAATGTGGCCTACTATGACTGCTAAATCAAGGTAAAGGTGAGAGGCAGGCAGAAGTCTAGGGATAATAAAATCAATTCTACACTCCATATACATGACATTACTGACCGGTTGGTGCAGTTGGTAGTGACCCTGCCTTCTGAGCCGCTGGTCCCGGGTACAAGTCAAACATTTGTGTGCATGAACATGTCTGTTTGACCTGTGTCTGGGTGTGTATATGTATATGAGTATGTATATCAGTCATCAGGTTACCGTAGTACAGGCTTTACCTAGATCAGGACCTGAAGACCTTGTGTTAATGTTGTCTTATATTATTATAATTACCTACTTCTACTCTACATAGTTTTGTGTAGATTATTTAGTGAAAGCCCTGTTTAGTGAAAGATTCTTTAAACTAAGCAGTCGCGCATGCGACTGGAGACCAACTTAAGTGTTTGATGTGATTTCTAGCTTGTCTAGCGTACCCTATGGTCCGTTCCAAAATTATATGATAAGTTGAAGATCTATGACGAAATTCCTGTAAATGTTGAATTTATGCATTGTTGTAATATTTAGCGTCTTTCTTTTCTTTTCCCCTATGTAACTAACTTAATTTAAAAAAATATATACTATGTAATTTCAGATAGGTAACCTACAATTTACTGTTCATGAATAAATGACTTACGACAAAAACAATGCCTACCTATTTCTATTTTTCTACAATGCTATTACGGTTTCCAAGAAGAGCAGTTCCGTAATATTATAAACGTCATAAAAATCGGTCACTATCGCCAGTATTTGACATTAAAGTGTCAAAAACGCTTTGTATTTGGACAGCCGTTTTTGTGTGGCCGTCTCTTTTTTAATTAATCGATCTATCAATATTTTCTTTGGTAAGAATTAAGTTCATGAATTCATTTCTTGATTTTCTCACAAATTGTTTAAATTAATCGATCCTAATATTGACTCCAAAAATTAGCAATTATCTTTAATATTATAGAGTTTTTTTGCGAAATTCTACTTCCTTCTTAACGAGTTTATTTATTATCTTTATACAGTCAGGCTAGAGCTGATTTACAAGTTTTATTCGTTATTTAGCGTCCATTATACAGTACATCCATGATATTATCAAGTGACTCTGACTAATCCTTTGGATATCATGATAGCCACAATCCACTTAACTTTTAACGCTGATAACACATCTCCAAAGTATTTTTCTCATCGTGTTTAACTACTTATCCTTCAAACTGATTAAGTACAATTAACTAAACTTACCATATAGGTAAATCAATTAATTCTTATCGATTAACCCCAAAAGCTTACTTACTTATCAAAACTCGTCGGACCGACCCCATTACAACGGTATTGTATACTTTCCCCAAACCAAATTTATATAAATCACATAAGCCTCTAATTCACACAATAAACAAACACAGGCGCCATTAAAAGTTCATTTACAACTTGCTGTCAACTAAAACCTATAAATAAAATTTACTTCCTCGCCATTTGTCACTATAGGAGGCATGAAAAATTATCCTACGAACAAGACCAATTTAAAAAGACCTCCCTTCCCTTAGAATTGCTTTAAAATCCGTGATGTTGAATAAACAGTACGACTCCGAGGGGTCTTTATAATTTGGTCGCGTGCCACTACTTCATAATGTAATTTCGAAACGGAACACTATTATGTATTTCTATCTCTTTTACTCTTTAGCTTGGCGCTGTAGTGGGAAAGGAAGGGGTGATTAAAGAGGGTCGTATTGCATATCATTAAGAGACGTTTCGAGAGGTAACAGATGGGGTAGCTCGTTCTCTGTTTAACGTGGGATTTTGAGGTGTGTGTGAAAGAGATGGAGGGATGAGATATGATACTCGATTATGCGAGGTTTTTTGTTATGAAAATATTACGAGCATTGAAGGGTTTACGGAGTGAACCATTTTTAAAACGTGAGTGAAGACTTAGGTTTTTTCGCTAGATGTTTTTGAGTTTGTGCACTGAAATCCATTTATTTTTAATATGGTTGTAAGGAGGCGTTGCCTCATAATTTTAATAGTTCTTATTTATAATAGTTATGTTAATCTAAGTTGAGTTTTTAATATTAGTTACTTGAATAATTAAAACCTAACACTTTATGTTAGCACGTTCTTACTTAATATAAAGTTAAAGTTATTATAATACACGAGGTCATGTGGAAACAACAATGCTGGCTTTTAGAGATTGAACCAAGTTATTTATTATTGCACGGACCTGAGTTTGTTTCGCCATTTCTTCTCAATGGTAGCCAGATAGGAAATGTCGACTCCATGTACTTAGCTAATTTGTTTTATATGTAAAAGTGATTCCGATATCCTATTTAGGTACAGAATAAATAATTTCATTTAATTTCAGGCTGTACCTAATTGATTCGAAATCTTCATACCTACCTGTTTGTTGTTGCAAAATCAAATAATAATTGCATCATTTTTATCGAGCTATTTATTGTGGTTCGACCACTTAATTTACAGCAAATGGGTAATAATCATTTTAATCATTTTCTTTTAAGTAATTTATAAGTATTCTTAATGTTCACTTACTTAACTATAACTCTTTAAAATAGCGGATTTATTAATCGCCTGATAACTTGTTACTGAAGAATAAAAATTACTTGTACATTCGTTTTAACATATTTTCTACAATATTTTTATTTTTATTTATTATGGGTTTGCTCTTGACTCTAGTCTAGGTCATTGATGACAGAGACAGAGTCGACGATGGAGTGTGCTTACCCAGAAGAAGCCTGTTCACTCTCACTTTGAAGAAATTAGGGTTGTATGCGTTCGGAAACACAGACGCAGGTAGAGAGTTCCATTCTTTTGCATATTTTGCACTTATAGAAAATATGTAAAAACGCATGAAATTTATACTGACCAACTGTCATATTTAATTATTACTCAGATAAGTTTTGTCTGAGGATGGAAAAATCATCCTTAAGGCCCTAAAGGCAATATAAGTTAACTATTGTAATTGATTCAATATCATTGACGTTTTCAGGGCTTGACAAAGTGTCATCTTGCTAAACGGTTAATATTATTACACTAACCCATACTTTAAAGCTTCCAAGCTTATTTAATAGTATCTAATTTTGCTATGTTAGCGACAAGATAAGTGTTTTCCCCTCTTACTTTTTTTTGTCCAAATTAAGTCTACATTTCTGAATTAATTCATACACAAAACATGCTATCGTCAAATGTTTTAACACTTGACACTGTGACCGCACACTCTCTCCCTCTCGTTGACCTTTAAAGCACCGAGTTACAACTCAAAATATAAGGGTCACGGTACTCGTGGTGTACGATATGTAATGCCATACGAACTTCGGCTGAGATTCGAATTAATGCGGTTAAGTATATAACCTATAAATCTGGAAGCTTGTACCTATGGACTTTTTTATTTCGCAACTTTTTTAGATATGTAGATTTAAGGATATTGGAATCTTTATAACATTGATTAGTTCCTATAGGAGTGTGTTATGAAAATTTTATATTAAACAAAGTACCAACTTGAGATTGTGGCTCAAATCCGGGCAAGTTGAGTATTTCTGAGTATGTCTTGAACATTACTGACATCGGTGAAGGAAAAACATCGTGAGGAAACCTGGACTCATAGTTAATGTAAGTTTAAAATCGGCGACCCGTCTTTAGCAAGCGTGGTGATCAATGCTCGTGCCTTCTGTGTATGAGAAGAGGCGTTTTTCCTGCAGGGGGATAATAATAGGTTGGTATTATTCTAATTATTTAAGTAACGACTCGAACTTATATAGCAGTTATCGATTTTCGTCTCTCATATCTGAAAGAGAAGTTTAGCTCAAGATAAAAGCAGGGCTGATTTTCCAAAATGCGCTGTTAAAATGATAAATGATTTTTATTTCTGTAAGTAGGTTTGTACAAACACTATTACACGTCAATCATATTTTAAAAACTAGATGAGGTCGGTGTTTCCTATCTGACTACTCTGAGAAGAAAGGCTGAAACAAACTCAGAGGTCACAGTCTCTTTTAAAGTCCAGACATATTCTTGGTCAGATCATGTGAATACCATGTACTTAGATTGGTGTCTGAAACGGTCTTTTGAGGAAAAGCCACACAGGTTGAGTGGAGCTGTCAGTGCACGCATTTGTCAGTAACCGCGCAGCGACACTCAGAACTTAAGGAGCTCAACGATTCGACGAACAATACCAAAGAAAGGACATTTGGGTAGGCCGCATAAATTACTCAAACTGCCAGATCATGATTAAAACTAACAGAAAAAAAAGGTAGCAGCTTTAGATCGTCGCTTATGGAAGCTCGTATGCACTCTCTGCCTCAGCACTCTCTGCCTCAGCATTCAATTTGCACTTAAAAACCATGAAAGAACATTTTCTTCTCTGTTTCGGCAGCCTTTGAACCAAGGCTATTTCATTGAAAATTCTGATGAAGAGTCAATAGTCTAGTTATTTATATAATACCAAAACATTTAGTTCAGACTACAATGGCCCATAGACATATTACACCTTACAACCTAACATATATAGGTATAGAGGAATGAGGAACAGGGTGTAAAATTCACTCATACCTCCATAGAAAAGGGAGGACCCTCCGGCCAGACGGGTGTCGTGTCTGGTAGGCAACTGCCCGATGATTGGTGTCGGGAAGTTGTATATATAGATCGCGAATAGCCTATGCTAGTCGCGCGGTAAACTCTGCTTGCGCGATGGAGGATTTGCGTGACGTCAGTATGACGCGCAGCTCACATGTGGCGATGTAGATACCACTACATATACAAAGTACAATAAAACTAAACTTGCGTTAATAATAGCTTCAAACTATGTTAGTAGCACTTCACTAACTTGTCCTTGTGCTGTCCTATGGTACTTGTCCGCGGAAGCGACGGAACACCACGTCCTGCGGCCAAAAGTCTTATTCCATGACGACGGGCAGATAACAATTCAGTACGCGCACTACGAAGGCCTTGAAGTTGACGTTGCGGTGTGACTCCAGCAACTGCACTTTTTCTGGCGCACGTACTCTACGATGTCTTCCGCCATAATAGAGTAGTGTAATATTTATCCTAATCATGAGCGCAGCAGGCTTTTAATTAATACCCCAGTGTCTAAAGACGAAAGTCTTCGACCACTGCGTGTTGCCAGTGATGACCTTATGGCTCTGAAACGTGGTCGTTCACAATGGGCCTTATTAGAAGGCTAAAAGTCACCCAAAGGGCAATGGAAAGGGCTAAGCTTGGAGTTTCGTTTCCCTACGTGATCGAATCAGAAATGAAGAGATCCGCAGGAGAACAAAGGTAACCGATATAGCCCAAAGAATTGTCAAACTTCAGTGGCAGTGGGCAGGGCACATTGCTCGCAGAACAGATGGCCGATGGGCCCGAAAGTTTCTGGAGTGGTGACTGCGTACAGGAAGACGTAGCGTTGGAAGGAGTCCCACGAGGTGGACCAATGACCTGGTGAAGGCCGCAGGAATCTGCTGGATGCGAGAAGAACAGAACCGGTCGAGGTGGCGGTGCTGTGTGTCTTTCGGCTGAAATGATTATGATGGTGTCAATCTGCCTTGAGTCCACAAAACTGCACGGTCACCTTTGCAGGCCCAAGCAAGCTCCTTTGTTTAAGTAAATCCAGGAAGAAAATAAATTTATAAGCATTTTTAAACTAAACACCCTTAAATATTAACAACATTGAACATTATTCCCCAACATTTTTGAAACGGTAAATTCATAAAAAGCTGTAAAACGTGGAAAGTTTTATTTTACTTGGCAACACTGCCGTTCATAATTTCACTGTAACACAACTCTGGATGCACGGCGGGAGCGGAAAATGGGGGAGGTGAAAATGGAAAATCTATTTCTTTTAATTTTATAATTCGTGTCCCTCATGTTTCAAAATTATCCAGTAGTTCAGCTGATTATGCGCGGTTCGGTAAATAATATTTTCAGAACTATAGTGAAAATTAAAATGGAAAAATTCAATATGTGAATTACAATACAGTAGAAATTGCGTTAGGAATTCTTTAGATCCTTGTTGTTTCATATTTTTCTGGAGCCGCTAAATATCATTCTTTACAATATTCTTTTTTCGTGGAGAAACATTCAATGTTTTGGCCTTTTTAGGGGAAAACAGATAGTAAACATAGGTATACATGGCAGGTTATTTCAGAATCCTGCAAAATCTCGACCGAACTCTTTCCTCCTTATAAAACGGGTACCTAATTCAGTACTTAGTTTATCTACCTATACAATCTCCCGAGGCTCTAACAAATATAATCTTATTTAACACAATAAAAACTTAACAACCTATTAAACCCCTATCCAAACCACACTACACCCATATTTCAATTAAAATGTTCAGCTAAAAATTAAACCCTACTACATGCTCATGTACTTATTTAAGTATCTATAACCGTAGTACATAATCATGACATGTTTTAATAACTGCTAGCTGACCCGACAGACGATGTCCTGCAGTTGTTTTTGTTTCAATAATTCATTCAAAAATCCCATACAAAATAACAATATATAATAATAATAATATAATATACAATAATATAATAATTGTGTGCATGAACATGTCTGTTTGACCTGTGTCTGGGTGTGTATATGTATATAAGTATGTATATCAGTCATCAGGTTACCGTAGTACAGGCTCTGCCTAGTTCGGGACCTGAAGACCTTGTGTGGATGTTGTCTCATATTATATTATTATAGATGATTTTTGTAACACACTCCTTTTTCAAGAAACTTACTAAAAGGTGTGATAACCACATGAAAATCCATTAGGTACCAATGTAGTTTAGAAGAGGTAAGCGAATATAACAAACACATTTTTTGAGTTAAAAGATTTAGAGGAAAACCTTTTACAGCCCTTCAGCTGTAAATAAAGCTTTGAGGCATGCTGCTTAGATATTTTTTGTAGGAATAGGTCGAAGATACCACAGACCCTATTTTCTTCGGTTTTTATATAGCACAATAAATGTGCTTAGCCTCTTCCCCACTATGTCGTGATCCGCTTCCTATTTGACCGGATGCAGCTGGATACCAGTATTTTACTTGGAGCTACTTCCTATCTGACCTCCACAACACAGTTACTGGGTAACACGACACAAACAACGACATACGAAGCAGTCGCGGGTATAAAATGACAGTAATTTTACGGTATTTTTGCGGTTTTCACAAGTTTTTTACTTTCTCTTGATGCGCCCATTTCGCTCGATGACCTTCGGAGCAACTGTTGACAAGGACATGATAGTCAGCTATAATGTAGAACAATATTTTGGTAGTTATGTTATTATTGCTGGGGAGTTTGTTGCGCCACTTCTTCTTCCCAGCTAAAGCACTAGGAAGTGGTGAAGTGCGGGCGTTTTGGGGGGACTGTCTTATGTAATTTTGACGTTAAAAACAGTGCTGTTTCACAGACTAGTTTGATTAAATGACTTTTGATTTTGATTATGATTGATTGTCACTTATGTCCAGCATTTGGTGACAGTTTCATAAGAAAGTTATTAATTAAAATCATGTCCCACCTACAATGTTGATGGCTTAAGATTCTTTCTTTGGTGGTTATGTTATTATTGCTGGGGAGTTTGTTGCGCCACTTCTTCTTTCCAGCTAAAGCACTAGGAAGTGGTGAAGGGCGGGCGTTTTGGGGGACTGTCTTATGTAATTTTGACGTTAAAAACAGTGCTTTTTCACAGACTAGTTTGAATAAATGACTTTTGATTTTGATTATGATTGATTGTCACTTATGTCCAGCATTTGGTGACAGTTTCATAAGAAAGTTAGTAATTAAAATCATGTCCCTCCTACAAAGTTGATGGCTTAAGATTCTTTCTTTAATTTATCAGGCTTTCCGAATGACTAAATAGTTTTTTTTTTATTATTTGTTTTATCTAATATTTTCTTTATTAATGTAGGTAGGTACTGTATTCGTGTAAGGCTTTGAAACTTATAAATGGCTTTCGATCGGTTTTCACCGTCATTCGATTTTATTTACGAGCTTAGGAAGGATTGAAATAAGGTAGATATAGGTAAATTATAATCTTATCTACCAACCCAAAGTTGATGTAAAAAAAAATTGGAACAGAAGTGAAAACCCCCAAAATGCACACAGGCCGCTGCGCGTCACCAGTCTGGGGGTCTACTCCATAAGCACAAAGTCCGTAGTTTCGGCTGAAGTTACGGACGTTTCCTACTCAGTATCACTTACGGACACAAGATTAGTCCGGGGCCCGAACTAAAAATAAATGACGAAACGTTTACACAGTTGTCCTTACTCCCGATGTGCCCGTCCGGAAAAGTTAATTAATCGGGAATAGTTTTAAGTATTGAACTACTTTCAGACGGGTCCGTATCCTCGTTGACGGACTTAGAGAGTATGCACCCGGCACAATACGTCACGTTAGCATGTCGTTGACGCGAACCCATAAGTTTTACCCCTACCAAAAATCGCTCAACGCGGCTAAGGAAGGTTTCACTTAAAAAAATTAAATCTCCTTTGTTCTAAACTTAAAAAAAACATTGCTTTTCAATGCTTTCAACACAATCTTTCCTACACAAACCTAACCAAAGAAAAAATACCTACTCTCTAAAATATTTCACGTACGCCTCTCTGCTTGTTCATTTACCTACTACATAGCGCCGCCCCCGGCGGTTGCCATGGCAACGCACCCCCGCCTATACGCCGGTCTTGGGGTGGATTATAATGACTTTTATTTTTTACCTTCTGTAGGGACATAGATAGAAGTTGTTATCGTCTATTTGATAAAGAGATGGTTTTGAAAGTGTTTTCTTAGGAGTTTAGTTTTAAATTGTATCAGGGACGTGAAAATTCAGCGTTTTGAGGGTTTTCTCAAAACGGTGAAGGAACATCGCGAGGAAACCGGAAATGTCCTAGAACCAAAAATTTTAAGACATTTGTGACATCTACCAACCCGCACTGGTCCCGCGTGGTGGATCACGGCCCACTCCTTCTCACAGAGAGTAGGCCTGTGTCCCAGCAGTGGGAACATTATAGGCTGATTATGATGTGAATTATGAGATTTCTCACTGGAATACCTAACTGTTTATCTTCTTGAAGTTCTAATTCACTAGCGACCCGCCCTGCTTCGCACGGATTTACGACTTGACAAAACATCCAAATTCCTTTAGTGGGTATATTTAGTTTAACATTAATATACTAAACATATAAACATAAATTCTCTAAATGATGGCGAAAACCGACCAACGCGGTCACAGAGTCGGATACTAAAAGCGACTTTAATTTATAACATGTTTATTTATAGAAGCGGTCATGTTATTTAGAGTAGGTACCTATTAGATATCTTAAAAGGCTTCTATAAACAGGCGCGACACGCGACGCGACTCAAAGGCACCGCCTGTCGAGCGACGAGCGGAGCCTTTACGTCGCGTGTCGCGCCTGTTTGAAACATCATAAAACCTATCCAGGAGGCTATATTTAAAATTGCCATCAAAAAGCACAAAACATATTTTTAAATAAACAATTAATTCGATTAATAGTTCGGAAGACCAATCATTGTCATAATTTCAGTCACAAGACGTCCAACTGCTGGACATAGGCTTCCCCAAGCACCGCCACCTCGACCGGTTCTGTGTGAAGTACCACAGACATATTGAATAGTTAAAAACTAAAGTATTATACCTACCACTAAACTAATTACTGCATTTTCAAGATTTAACAAAAAAGTGAAAAATAAAAACATATTCACAAAAAAAAACCACCGACTTCAAAAAAAAAACAGTAAGTACCTACTAAGTGAAAAATAACTTTGATTTCGGAAGTCGGTGTTTTTGTATTTTCGTTTTTTGCCACCGACTTGACTTTGTAGTTTTTTTTAGAAGTCGGTGGTTTTTTTTTTGTGAAAAAGTTTTTATTTTTTAGCCTTTTTAGTTGTGGTACCTAACTCAAACAAAGACGTATACCACTACTTGCAATGTAAATAAAAGCGACAGGAAGTTATTACAACATACACTAAGTGGAAAAAATACGTACCTATTATTGAAGCCAACTCAAAAACCACTCATCAGAACTTGACCAAATTTATATGGGACCAATCTGGAAGTAAATAAATTCAAATATAAATTGAATTTTCCAAATGGGTTTATAAATAACGATGATCAATGGTACCAAAAAAAAACCAAAAAAAAGTACAACCGAATTTAGAACCCTCTCGTTTTTTGAAGTCGGTTAAACATACAATATCCCTCATCCCAGCTAGGCTGTTGTTAATATAGGTACATAGAAAAATAACTACGTAAATTAAAAGGTACGAATATAAGTACTTTACTTCACTTCAAACACCTAAATATGGAATGATTCCAACCCCATAATTTCTGGTAGACTCCTACACCAATATAATAAATATCAAGTTGACTAAAACCACAGTTTTTCCAATCGCGTTAATGTATCTAAAAGCATTCGTTTTACAGGGTGCGCGCCGGGAGAATCAATTAGAGGATACGACCTTTAGGTGGTGTCGTCATATCGTGAGGTAGTCGTCACGTGATTTAATAGTAAATCACGTTTAGTTAGGCAGGAATCAGCAATCAAAAGCTTTTGATTGACACTGCAGCTTTTAACATCAAAAACGCGGATGAGAAACTCTGTCTGGTGAAGTTTGGTAAATAAAATAATCTTTATTGTATGCCTAAAGGATGAAAATATATAAATATTATGTACTTATACAGATAACTTGAGCATTGATTGTAGATCAATCAGTAAATGTAGATTACAACAGTAAGGGAACTAACCTCTTCCTCTCAAGCCCTCTAAAGCCCACTTCCTCTCTCCTAATTTTGCTGTGCCCGACAGGGTCCATATTGATCTTTAACTCTGTTATACCATATATGTAATACATATACAAAAAAAAAAACGCACCCACGATACAGGAGAAATTCCTAGTGTGGGGCAACGTTTTTAAAAAAAAAAAAAAAAAATATGGAATGCAATAAAGTATTGAGTATTAACTACATTTTAGTCAGTCTCTGAAAGGCTTGTCATTAGGTATTTCAAAACTAAAGTTCGATGCTCTAAATACCTAAATGTTTGACCAAAATACCAACATCAAGTTAACTACTAATCATATAAGACTTGACTATCAGTAGAGAGGTTGATCAGGCTTTTAAAATCTGGGGTTGAACGAACGAAATCAGGAAATGCTGGCTTGAAAGTCGAAACATACTGGTGTAGCGGTATCTACATCGCCACATGTGAACTACGCATCATACTGACGTTTCGCGAAATCCTGCATCGCGCAAGCAGAGTTTACCGCGCAACTAGCATACAGGGTGTCCCGTAAATAATGGATCAAACGTAACGGGTAGGTACCTTACCTCATTTCCAACAATTTCCAACCATTTTTTTTTTTCGATTTGAAAAAAAAAATCAATTGAACATTTTTTTCTAAGGCAAATAAAATTATATTTGAAAAAGAAAATATTAACAATAAGCTATTCAGAAGTTTTTGACAAAAATCATACCTAAAAATGTTATTAGTTGCAGCGACAGCATTAAAACACTGAATGCTGTTAGAGAAAATGGTAAAATTCGAAAAAAAAAATATCTTGGTTACCTTACCGATTTTTTTTAACTGTTCAAATTAGTTGTTTGAAATGAGGTAAGCTACCTACCCATTACGTTTGATCCATTATTTACGGGACACCCTGTATACGTATATACAACGTCCCGACATCAAACCTCGGGCAGTTGCCCACCAGACACGACACAAGTCTGGTCGGAGGATCCTCCCTTTTCTATGGAGGTATGAGCGAACTTTACACCCTGTTCATCATACCTCTATACAGGTATTCAATTGCATCCGATTAGACTGGAAGACGACCACAATATACTTGGAAAAAGATTCAGCAGACGATGAAAGACGATCGTCCCGATGTCGTGCCGTGACGATAGACAGTCGTGACATTGAAAATGTCACTTCGCAAGAAGCACGCCTTCTAAAAAGTGGTGTAAAGTGCTTTTTAAAATGTGGAGCGTGCCGTTATTGTAACTCAAATGGAATGATGGCGTCTTCAGTTGTACCTTTTATAACGGTGATAAATCAATAGGAACTGTAAAATGTCAACACCACATCACGCCTGTAGGTAAGCCTCATGAGGCTATCCTACAGGCTTATCAGAACTGTCTTAAGCAGTTCTGATGAAGTCAAATATAAAAAGAACCTATTGTTATTATTAGGCACAGATTTCAACACCGGGCTGCAACTGAGAATCTTCTGTTGGTTTTTCCCACTTTCGCCCACTCGATGAGGAATTTATAAACGTTGTAGACCTAGACAGAGTCTTGAGTCTTGCGTTATGTTTGGCTGCCTCAGGATGAGGCCTCTCAATCTGCCTATCCTTTTCCCGGCTATATTGAGCTCGGCTTCCAGTCTAACCAGATGTAACTGAATACGAGTATTTTACATGGAGTGACTGCCTCTCTGACCTCCACAACCCTGTTACTGGGTAATACGATACCCCTTGGTCAGACTGGTTGTCAGACTTTCGGGCTCCTGACTACTCGTAACAAATGACAGCCGGAACCAACGGCTTAACGTGCTTTCCGAGGGACGGAGGGGTTTAGATATGTAAAGATGGTCAACCATCCACGGACCGACCATGGCAAGCGTAGCTTAAACTTATAGAAGCATGAGTTACCGGGGTGTCTGGTGGTGTCGGGGTGTCTGTCTGGTGGGCAACTGCCCGACGATTGATGCCGGTATGTTGTATACAGGGTTATTGGTAAAACACCATCAACCTCTTAAGCGGTCATTGTACTCGTCATTATGAACAACTTTTACTATGGGACCAAAATATGAAATCGCGAAAAAAAATCAGCTGGTCCTTACATTTTGACGAGTTCTGCAAACATAAATGTAGGGAACAGCAAATTTTTTTCCCGCGATTACATAATTTGGTCCCATAGTAAAAGTTGTTCATAATGACGAGTACAATGACCCCTTAAGAGGTTGATGGTGTTTTACCAATAACCCTGTATATGCTAGTTGCGCGGTAAACTCAAAAAGTTCTGATCCTCAGCCTAGTTTGAATAAATGACTTTTGATTTAGATTCAGATTTTATGGGAAAACACAAAATGTCAGACTGTACTGGCGCCAATAATAACATAACACTTATTGACTTGGTAACTAATCAACGACCATTTATAATGGTCGTTGTAACTAATAAATGTTGTTATTTGTTATATAACTAGATCATTTATATTATTATCACAATAATTTATGTGCAGAACACGTACGAATTATTTCAAAATAATATGCATACAGAAGTGGTTTATTTTATAGCACAACTTTGCTGATCAATATAAATTACGGTTGGTTTTGACATTTATATCATTCACATTGCAAGGAATGTGACTTAGGTGTTAAGAAATGAAACTACAAACATACATAAATTGATATACATTATTTTATTTCTGTAAGTAGGTTTATTTATTTGTTTATTATTACTAAGTCACATCAACAACACAAACACAAACATTTACAAATAAAAGAGAACAGGGACATGGACTAGTGTTTACGGCAATTACAGACGTGCAAATAGGTTTGTACAAACACTTTTATATCATATTTTCTAAACTAGATGAGGTCGTCGTTTCCTATCTGACTATATTAAGAAGAAAGGCCGAAACAAACTTAGAATAAGAATAATTTATTGAGCCATTGATACAAAATAAATTTCAAAAATAATAATATTGTATGCTGTATCTAGAATATTAAAAAGAGGTCATACATTACAATTTGATAATATTATTTTCTTTCCAAGTTTATCTTTAACACCGCATACTAAAGTTGAAGGAAAACCCTGAAAGAAAAACTAAACACAACAAAGCTTCTTCTTTCTCTATATAAAAATAAGTATTTATTTGTTTTATTTTATTTTATTTTATTCGGGAAACTTACAGCTATAATATACAGTGTAGGTACTTAAACATAATGCAACTGAAGGCCATTTACAAGTTTCCACAGATAAAAAGAAGATGCAGTCCAGGATTTTTTTAAATTAAATTGGCTCGTTTTTTACAATATTGGTGCCGATTCCCTTGTTCACAAACTAATCTAAATTTAAGTTGAGTGCATCTTTTTCTTTTTACTTCATTATGAAAAGGACAGATGATAAATATTAGTTTAGTCCTGTCAAATTAGTCAACACCTGACGTAATTTGATGTAATTTTAGTAGTCAACTTTTTAATCACGTCTAAACTTGTATGGAGTAGTGTCAGGCGCTGATTAATTTGACAGGACTAAACTAAAATTTATCTACTGTCCTTTTCATAATGAAATAGAAAGAAAAAGATGCACTCAACTTAAATTTAGTTTAGTTTGTGAACAAGGGAATCGGCACCATTGTCTACGCTTCAGTAGAAAAACATGCTTTCATCTAAAAACAGCTCCCCATGTTTCTTCATTTACCATCTCGCTTCAGAGAATATGGACAATATGGTGCATTCATAACTTCAATATCACGTATTTCACTCACGTATAGATCTTTTACTTATTATATTATAGGTACTTAGTATAGTTTTAAGTAATGTAACACTTAAGTTAGTTAACTATAAGTCCTTCAAAAATTAATTGGTAAAACAACCAAACATAATATTTGCTTTGTTGGCATTTTATTGTTAAAAATCGAGGGAAAAGGCACTGGAAACCGAAATACAGGTATTGCCTAGTTCGGTTGCAGTGGCTACATCCATTTTATTAGAAAATAATATTGCCAAACTTTTCTGTAAAATATTATAAGGGGGTGGCGCTACAATAATAATAATATATAATAATATGAGACAACATCCACTCAAGGTCTTCAGGTCCCGAACTAGGTAGAACCTGTACTACGGTAACCTGATGACTGATATACATACTTAAATACATAAACACACCCAGACACAGGTCAAACAGACATGTTCATGCACACAAATGTTTGACTTGTCCGGGGATCGAACCCGGGACCAGCGGCTCAGAAGGCAGGGTCGCTACCAACTGCGCCAACCGGTCAGTAACTAGGTAACTACTACTAGTATTACTAAGTTTTTTTGAGAAATAAATTATACTATATAGAAACTTTAATTTAAAATGCTCTAATTAATCCGTGATCTGCCCAGCCTTAGCTCAATTAAATAGGTCGGGGTCGGCTTCCAGTCCAATCAGATGCGGTTGAATACCAGTATTTTCTATGGAGCGACTGCCTATCTGACCTCCACATCCCAGTTACTGGGTAACACGATACCCCTTGCTAAGACACAATCCATAATACACTAGTCAAACCGCATCTAGACTATTTAATTCAAGTGTGGGGACAGGCCGCTATTACACATCTTCATGACCTACAAGTAACGCAAAAGAAAACAATCAAAGTTCTTTTTAATTACAATTACCTAACACCTACGAAAGACCTTTATGCTAAAACTAAACTATTTAATTTTAGAAAATTATATATTTACCACACATGCATACTAATTAAGAAAATTTTAACAAACACAATACACTCACAAAATCACCTTCAAACACAAAACTCACCACTACAACACTAGGAATACGGATAGTATAGAACTGCGTTCGGTTAGGACTTTGTACGGAAGAAGAACTATTCAGTTTGAGGGAGCGCAGCTTTATAATAATTTACCGAAAGAAATAAGAGACTCTTCATCAGTGAACATTTTTAAGAATAGGTTAAAGTTGTATTTGGCTAACCAACAATAATATATCATTACTAGTACCTATGTACTCGATAGATTGAACGACAATTATGTTTATTACTTAAGATATTTTGTTTAGTTTCTCATATTTAAGTGAACTATGTATGTTCTTTTTGAGAAATAAATTTCTTTAAACCGAAGACAGGCTTCTATTTTGCAGTATATCAGTATTTTTTCATGTCAAATAGATAAGCTCGTGTTTGGCCACTCATTGACATGTTTCAGCCTTTTACTGTCAGAAAACAATGAATGACAAATGAAAATATTTGACTAAAATCCTCGTGAGACACCCTCGGTTTTACATTGCCCTTTATTGTAATTAAATACCTGAAATCTTCTTTTTCATTATAGTGTATCCAGTGTCTTGTCGACGGAATCATCCGCATCGGAAGATATATTTTTTTGCATTTCCTAAAATGAACGATAGGTACTACAATTCCCGGTACAAGCACACTTGTCAACTCGATCGACTCGGGAGTTGCAACAAATTGCGCTAGTGTACTCGACTCGACGGCACTCGAATGCACTCGGCGCAACCCTATTGTGGCGCAGCCCTATTGTGACGGTGCTATTGTGTAGCCATTGTCTCGGCTTCGTTACTCGTGCATTGTTTTTAATATTCTTTTATTTTACTGTTTTGTTGTGGGGTCGGGTGTAGTGGGAGCGGGAAGCGGGGCGATTTGTTTAGAGTGGAGGAAATACATGTTTGCAGGTGTTTATCATTGACAGTAATAACATAAGCATAGTAGGTATCGCAGTATTAGTCTCCCGTATAGCAGCATTAATAGAGTTACAGTACTTTTGTATGGGTCTTAAAAAAAACCCCATTTAATCAATATTTAGTTGCATAATATTTGTGAAAATTAATGCTTTCAGATGTTCAGTTGGTCCCTACATTTTGACGAGTTCTGCAAACGTAAATGTTGGGAACAGCAGATTTTTTTTCGCGATTTCATATTTTGTCCCATAGTAAATGTTTTTCATAATGATGAGTAAAATGACCCCTTAAGAGGTGGATAGTGTTTTACCAATAACCCTGTATACAAGTGTATAAGAAAAAAAATACACCTCTGACCGTGACGTCAGTGAAAGTGTTAAATAATATTGACTTAGTTAAATCGCAAAGAGAAATGTTCCTGGCAAAATAAAACGCAAAGTAATCCACTAAGGGCTGGTTTTTTGATTCGTAGTTAAAACAACCAGTATTTAAAAATAAAAATGTTGCCATAATGTGTTGATTAAATCGACACATTTTGCCAAAATTTTACCATCAACTATTTTTTTTACTATTTTTAAGTAATGGTTGAATTACTTAAAAATAGTAAGTATGTTAAATTGTATTCGTTATATAGGTATGTATTCCTTTAGTTACTATTTTTAAGTAATGGTTGAGTTAACTACGAATCAAAAAACCGGCCCTTCAACGCTCTAACCACCACTGCGACCACACCCCACGACATTGTGTGGTACCTTAACAGTTAAATACACCAACTGTCGCGATACTCAATTATTTCAACCACATAGTGTTAATGAATACGTTTTCAAACTGATCGCAGTCTGTTGGAGTTCAAGGGAAGACGAGTTGAGGTTCTTGTGTGAATCGATGTTGCCAATGACACGTTTAATTTAAAAAAATTGTAGACAAAGGATTAATGACAATTGCTCCCATGTGTCTAAACGAATGCAAAACCGAAGTCACAAAGTGGCTCTTGACATTGACTTACAATAAGACTGAAGATATCGATCGCTTAACCTAATGTTATATATATAAAATAAAGTAATATGTTCAGAATTATATTTATAATGACTTTCATAATACACAGGTTTTCATCATAATATTATCTCTCGCTCACACACATATACACAACCATATATAAGTAGATAAACAGGATACATCATAGTTGCATTAACTAAGTAATATATTATTATTATAATTTAATCTTGATATTCTGTGCTCGTCTTACAAATTACTGCTGTATGTTCAAATCATAGGCGAGGACGCTGGCACCCTAAACACAAGTTAAATCTTACTTTGGGTGCCAGAGTTCATCGAAAACACTCTGTTTCCTTAGTTGTAATGCCGCATAGTGTTAAGATAAGTGTTTTTCTTGTACAACTGAAGTTAAATAAAAAAAATATTATTTATTATTATTATTATAATGTAACTGTCTATTGGACAAACTAAAGTCTTCAGATATTTAAGAAATAAATAACTTAAGGGTTGACAACAGCTAAAGCGCGGTCACTGTCGGACTGCATAGAAAATAAAGAGAAGCACGATGTCACAAAGCTGGTAATTTATTGCAAAATATGAAGCAATTCTCTATTTACAAACAATCTATTGATTGGACTTAAAAATGAAAATACTATCACGTTAATATGTTGCTTGAAAAACCATCTAAAAAAAACAGAATTATTGTATGTTTATTAATATGATTTTTAATCATTAAAATAAATTTTTAGAGGTATTTTCGTGACTTTTTTCTAGTGTACCAAATTAGTTGTATTATGTTTTCAACACACTATCTAACTAGCATATATCCTGAAGAATATCTTATATTATTCTGATTTTGTTTACTTCAGTGGATCATTTAGGTACTTTTAGGCATTATAGAACTTGGGTTTAGGTCATGTGAGTCCCCTTAAAAAAAATGACGAATAATAGAGTTTTGGAAGAAAAATTATGTGTAAATTATTTCATCACCACTGCTCTCAAAAAGGTGAAGGAAAACATTGAGAGGAAACCGGCATGTCCTAGAACCAAAAAATCGACGTAAAAACAAAGAATCGTAGTAACAGGGTTCTGTTGGCACCCTATTACCAAGCTAACTATTTATTTAAAGGAAATAGGGTAGGTATATAGACTCAGGTAGGTACTATTATAATATGAGGTTTGGTATCAAATCAAAAGTCATTTAATCAAACTAGGCTGAGAATCAGTACTTTTTGAACGTCAAAATTACATAAGACAGTCCCCTCAAAACGCCCGCCCTTCACCACTTCCTATAGTGCTTTAGCTGGGAAGAAGAAGTGGCGCAACAAACTCCCCGGGAGCACTGCTGTCTGTTCAGTTAGAAGAACTGGATTCTATACAGTACTTAGTAAGTAAACAAAACATTAAATTAAATTATTTGACATAAATGTCAGCTAGCAAACGACAATATACCTACCAACAAAAACTTAGAAAACTATACTCAATATATGGACTTAGGTTTCATATTAAGAGAGTTTATACCTTATGAGTGGCAACGTCGCAATTTAGTGTCATATTTCGTGGTTTTAAATTTTTATCATTTAATCGGAGCTATATTTTAAAAATCTGTTTAATTAACTTTTTAGAATTATGTGAAAACTGTGTAAGGTAAGAAATCGTTGCGTGTACAGTTCTATTTATATGCAAATAATACATTGGAAACTTGCAGGGCGTTATTTTCATTGTAAAATAACTGTAAGCATTACGGTTACTTACTTTCTAGAGAAGCTTTGGACCTGTTTCCCCACTATTGGTGAATAGTGGGGAAACAGGTACAAAGCTAAAAAAAATGAAAAAAAAAATGGTTAAAAAAATGGTTGGACGATGCACCTAGAATAAAAGTTGTAGGTGCCTACTGCAAAAGACAGGTTTAAAGTATTAACAAATTATCTTTTCACTCCTCTTGCTCAAAAAGACCGTAATAGGGAATATGCATGTGATTTAAATTTGGTTCAAATATTTTTATTCCGTATCTTTATTGGCCGGACATTTGAACTAAATCATTATTTTAGTAATTAATATCTTATTAATTACTTCAAATTAATAAATGAAAGTACAAATTAAGCGCGGGAAATTCAAATTTGTAAAACGCAACACCAATGGATAATCACGAAACGTTACGTCACAAACTAGTATGTCAACAACGTAGTTCTCTACATAGTCTGTGCTAGAAACTTTTATGCTCATAATTAAATACTGTACTCTTTGCTTTTAGGTTCCTTGAGCCTGTGATGTCAACAAGTTCGTTTTGCTTACATTTGTATGGCATTGCAGGCTTTTGATTAGAAAACCTAATATTATCGTGTCAACACACACGATGATTTCACTTATTTGATTGATTTGATTGATTCACGATTTGATTTAATTTATTGTAATTTTAGTTTATTATTATTATTTATTTTTTTATTATTTTAATTTCATTAAAATCATATTAAGCATCGAAATACGCCATACTTACATTAAATGTACATACAATGTAAACAAGTTGTTGCAGATACTTCATGTCTTTTGATAATCTTACACCATTCCTTACGTATTTGTACTATTATTATTCCTTTTTTTATTATCGAGACTGGAAAAAATACTTTATCAGGTGCACTTCTGATAGTGTTTTTGCATTTAGGCACAATGCAATTCTTGTAAACTGGCTTTTGAGCTTTTTTAATGATGAAATAAGTTAATAACGAGAACACATAGTAAACAATGGACTGGAACACAGAACACTATTACTCCTGGACTGTCAAAAAAATTACTCTGTGGGACTGTCACTGGATATAGTATTATTTGACGTCATCAACAGAGCGCGCGAAAATGGCGGCGTTTAAACAGCTCAAAATGATTCTCTATTTTAAATATTTTTTTAAACTTAATTACAGCATTTTTTAAACAGTATTTATATGTTTTACTATGAGCGGTGTAAACAATGAATAAAAAATATAAAATAAATACATGCATATACCCTATTGTGGCGTACCAGAGCGAAGATAAAATAGCAATTCTTCCTCTAGGAGAAAAAGTTTTTTTTTTTTAATTTTTGTGTGTCAAATGACAATGAGCCTACAAAAACGAAAAAGTCTTTAGTCATAAGTAGAATAATCATGAATATAGACCCGACTTATTACTGTTTCATAAAAAAAGAACTTCATTTTATTTTTGAAAATGGAACTAAAATCGGCGATCTCTTTGGTAGAATGCATGCAATGCGTTGCGGCTGCAGAAGAAAAAACAAAAAAAAGACATTGGCGCGAAATCTTTATAATTTTTCTCTAATTGCAAATTGAATTGGTAGTGACCGTAATTAATTTTACAATAGTGAAAATGTCATCATCTAGTGAGAATGCAGACCCTAATTTGCAAATAGAAGAGAAAGGAAAAGAACCACTCAACATTCATCTTCACAGAGGACTGAAATTAAGTTACCGGGAAAAAACATCTTGTTAAATATCCAGAATTGTACAAATTGTACATTAAATTTTTAATAAAATAAACTACATATTTCATATTGTATTGGATTGTTTTATTTTCTCGCAATCGTAGTGAAAAGTAGAGTGTAACACACGGCGCTAAAAACCCATTAAAACTCGGTTTCTATTTACTCCCTCGCTAAAGCTCGGGAGTAAAACTACCTCGTATATAATGGGTCATTTTAGCTCCCTGTATAACAATCTACTATTACCAGATCAAACTCATTCATCTCATATTCATGCTTATTCTCCGTAAGGGTCAGAGGTTCAAAAACACTGACATTTTCCCCAGTTACTTTTACGTCCCATGTAATAAGGGGCAAGCATATCGCCATCAAACGGGCACAGGATCGGACTCTTAAGTCATTGCAATAAAATATTCAATAATCATAAATGCAGAGGAAATGGTTAATTAGAAATACCATGTTTTATGCCTACTATTATAACAGGTTGGTAAATAAAATAAAATTAATTATAGGACCTATGGTTCCGGGCTCAGACCAAATATCCGGGTACCCGTTTCTATGAAGTGCTGCAGCTACCTATATACTTAAGTGCATAAAATTTTGTTGATTCAGTCTTTAGGTGATTTAAATTTAAAAAAAAAATTTCTATTATGTAACCTTGCCGTGACTTGCGACTTAAGAGCTGTAGGTCGTAGGTTTGAATCTATGAGTCTACTCTCTAAGCCCTAAGTCAGTAGTTTCAGCCAAAATTACGGGCGTTCCCTACTCCATATCACCGACGGGCAAGATTATTTTGGGGCCAGAATTATGAATGAATGACAACACGTTTTGACAGTCTGTTGTCCTAACTCCCGATGCGTTTTACCCCTTCGAAAATGTTAATTAATCGGGAGTAGGTTTCATTTCGAAGTATCGAACTACTTTCGGGCGGGGGGGGGGGGGGGGGGGGGGGTATCTTTTTTGACGGGCTTAGAGACAGAGAGTAGGCCCCCAAGACAGGCGCTTTACTTTGCGTAAATTATTCCCTCACCACTGCTCTCAAAACGGTGAACAACAACATTGTGAGAAAGCATGTCCTAGAATCGAGATATCAAAGACATGTGACATCTACCAACCCGCCCTGGGCCCGCGTGGTGGATTACAGCCCACTCCCTCTCACCGAGAGGAGGCTTGTGTCCCAGCAGTGGGAACATTGAGTATTGCCTGATTATGCTAGCTACATCTTTAAATGTGAGGTTTTCTGTGACTTTGGAAGATATTAATATGTTTCTTAGTAAAGGATGTTACAGCTGCTCTAAAAGACATCATTTATAAAATTCGTGGACACCAACCGTCTTATTACAAAACACAATCTAACTTTAGCCCGGGCCTAAACCTTCTATACTGTTTTTGTATTTCGAGCTTTATTCCGACTTTAGTAAAGTTCTTAATACAAAATTGTCAACCTAAGACAGGACTAAGGTGTAAGTTTTGTAAAAGGAACCGTATTTCTATTTCTGTTAGGTTCCTTTTTCAAAAACAGGCTTGGTAGTTTAAACCATGTCTAAAGAAAAACCTTGTTTTGTAATAAGACCGCAATTGTTTTTTCCACTGCACTGATAAAAACGTACAATTCCTTGACCTAACTCAACGGTCAAACTCAAAGCATTTATTTCAAATAAACCGATTAAATGCACTTTTGAATTGTCAAGGAGTCGGTCAGTCAGAAAGATGAAGCTAGTTGCCGATTCTAAAGCGTAGAAGGCATCTATGGAGAAGAACGGACAAGAAACTCCACGGACACTCTCGGTAACATCATTCATGTTGCAATTATATATGTGAGAACGATGTAAAAAAACGTCCACGTTAAAAGCGTCCGTAATAAAAGGGTAAAAACAAAAAAAAAACTATTCAGAAATAAGCCGTGGCAGCTAAGAGATGACCAGTGCCTACTGACGGCACCCGTTCACGAACATGACGTATGGAGCAGCACCATTCAGCTCAACCATTTTGAAGGGACTTCAATGAAGGGAATTCTACACACGCCACCACCAGCGACACATTTGAGTGAGCATGACATACTCTCAGCCGCCAGAGCACATTCAAGTCAATGAAAGACGAACCCAGTAGATATATGAAACAAATATTCACGCAGAAGCTAACATTCATTTCAACACGACTTTATACCTTACTACTTTCCTGCTTACCCTCAAAGAACCAGACCGTATCGATATACGCCCTAATTCAGACTCTGTTACTATGTATCTCTCCATCTCTCTTCCTCTTATCTTGTTCGATATAAAAGGTATGTTCTGTCCCTGTCTGGTCCCCTATGTAACAACAAAGCATATAATTTTGTCCATCTGTTGCTAGTTCACTGAATATTGTGGTCTAGTAGCAATTTGTGCTCAGTGACATCTTGGGGACAGTCGAGATGAAAATTGTTTTGTATTTTCACAATAAATGAAGAGCCCGTGAGTAAATAATAAGTCACATGGGTCTATATAAGGTTAAAATGTGGTCGCCACGGTCTGTCCGTGAATGGGTGACCATTCATAACATATCGTGACCCCTCCGTGCCTCGGAAAGCACGTTAAGCCGTTGGTCCCGGCTGTCATTCGTAGATCTTTGGCAGTCGTTACGGGTCGTCAGAAGCCCGAAAGTCTGACAACCTGTCTTACCAAGGGGTATAGTGTTACACAGTTATTGGATTATGGTGATCAGATAGGCAGTCACTTCATGTAAATAGGCAGATTGATTCTTTAGATTATTGTGAATAAGTTCTTGATTCGTTTTGAGCATGATTATATTTAGAACTAATTGCAATGATGTAGAGGGAGGTCTGAATACAATAAACCCTCCTAAAGATCTAACACCACCTCTTTAGTATGAATTATTAATCTAGATTTATGTAAACTGCGACTGGATCCAATGCGTTCTATTATCCGTCGGAATCCGTCCAATATTTTTTTCACTAGATTTCCAAAAAATCCTAATACTAAAGGCGAATAAAAGTTTATTTTTTAACGCTTTTACGCAGAAACGGCTAAACGGATTTGGAAGAAATTTGGCACACAGATAGATCATGCCCTACATACGCTTTTCATCCTGAATCGTAGATGAAGTCACGGGCAACAGCTAATTTGAAATAAATATTAAAATTACACAACCCAGATCATTAACTTAGGTATGAATGTAAGTATTACAAGATCAGCACCCTAATTGCGTAAACACATTTTTAATCACAATCCGATTGGTTTTGAAGGATATTCCGAATCCATTACTTCATATGTTCAAAAAATTTGTCTGCTTAACAACGTAAATAATGCAATGAATGTTGTTGAACTGTCAAGATGAAAGGCATATGTAAACTATGACATGAGTATTTACTTTGTAAAGTATTATAATATTATTTTAATTATTGTGAATGTGAGGACTATGTCGGTCAATCCTTTTTTGTATTTTTCTCAGTTAGTTTAATCATGATGTGGCAGTTCGAGTAATTTATGCGGCCTACTCAAATGTCCTTTCTTTGGTCAAGAAAATTACTTTGGTGGTTTGAGTTGAGCTGCACGATTACTGACAATTGCGTGCACTGACTGGACAGGTCCACTCAAACTGTGTGGTTCTTTCCTCAAAAAACCATTTTAGATACCGATCTACATAGCCTTCACATGATCTGACCAAGATTTTGTCTGGACTATAAAAGAGACTGTGACCTCTGAGTTTGTTTCGGCCTTTCTTCTCAGTCGGAAACGCCGGCCACATCTAGTTAAAAAAAAAATATGTTTGACGTGTAAAAGTGTTTATACAAACCTACTTACAGAAATAAAATCATCTAATATTTCATTTATCATTTATCTTTGCCATTGTACATATTTACCCCGCAGTTTATAAGATCAAATCCAAATAATTGATGTTGTAACCTTCGTCTGTTGGTTATACCCTACAACAAATATCTTGCGGTCACCAACCACGACTGTTGCCGACTGTACTCACGTATCGATGACAGTCGTGTTGCACTTCTTACAGGAGGACAATCAAGCACAATAAAATGAACGCTTCAAGGCTCTCGCAGACAGGCGCGACGCGACTCTTGTAGATCAATGCCCATGAAGTTTTCATAGAAAATGTTCTACTAGAGCCGCGTCACGCTGTCGCGGCGCGCCTGTCTGCAGCAGCCTTTACTCGTACTATGTTTTTTATTCAATTCAATGCTACGTTTTATGAAATACCGACCTGAATAAAAGGTTTTTGTTACGAAATTACCTAGTCTTCATATTGCTAAGGATGTATGGGAGGCAGGTTTTTGTTGTTTTTTTCTATTAATTATTGGTGAAACTGCAGTAAAGGCTCTGTTAATAAGACATTTACGTATGTTATTTGATGATGACAAACAAAGGTGTATATTTAAATAAAAGTTCTGGAAACCTAGTTTTTACCGGCAATATTAAATAACGCTGGCACAATAAACTCAATTTGTTATTGGTCGAAGCGCGAGACTTGATAAAATCTGAATAACAATATAGGTGTACCTACTTAGTATGTAAGTTGCAAAAATCGAGAAAAAACAATCACAGTGGCAACACCTTGACGAAGTCATCAAACTCCACACATTGCGTGCCGTCGAAAAGATGATCACCAAAAACCGACAAAGAGTAAAAAATCGGAAAGTGACTCGTAAAAAAAAACCGGAAAGATTCACAAACAAGAGACCCGAAATGTAATTACGGCAAACGAAAAAAAAACTATGTCCCGACGAATTATAGGGCCAAATTATATACTTTGGTACAACAGACGTGTATAATTTTTAGTATATTTTTTCTGTATTTTTGTATCCGACGACCTTTCGGCAAGTTTTGTGTCATTTTTGGACACCGTAACAAAAACACTGACGCCATTTTTTTGTCCATCAGAATTGGTTAGACTACTTTAATTGTGTGGTCAGGGAATGGTTGTTCCGGCGAATATTTAGATTGATTTTCGGCTAAGAAAGGACTGAATGGTTTCATTTTTTTCATTCATAGAAACCCTGAAAGGGTTTTTGGAAACGAATACTTAAACATCGACATAGCGACGAAGAGTGTAGCTAACTTTTCAATTAAATTGCTTATCGGGCTCTATATCCAGTCACCATTGCAACGTTTGCCGATGCTCATGCTTGATCAACAACAAGAATACCAGTTCATTCATAATTACTGTCCACTGCAGGACTTGTATCTGTGTTACTAGCTAGTTTTCATCATCATCAGCTTACACCAGTCCACTGCTGGACATGAGCTAACCAATTGCACGCCATTCAGCTCGATTCTCAGCAACTCTCATCCAGCTGCTACCAGCCACCCTGCGAAGATCGTCGCTCCACCTAGCCTGAGGGCGTCCTACCATACGTTTGCCGATTCGCGGTCTCCACTCAAGAACACGTCTACCCCAACGGTCATCGGCTCTACGGCTAATATGGCCGGCCCATTGTCACTTCAGCTTGCTTATTCTGTTAGCTATGTCGACAACTTTGTTTCTCTGCCGGTTTACCTCATTCCGGATTCTTTCCCTCAGAGAGACTCCAAGCACAGCTCGTTCCATAGCTCTCTGAGTGACCTTGAATTTATGGAGCAGGCGTACCGTGAGTATCCACGTTTCGGCTCCGTAAGTCATAACAGGCAGGACGCACTGATTGAAGAGAGCTAGTTTTAAATACTTTAAATTGTAATCTGTGATGAACGTAGTGGGTAGCTTAATGTATATAAACTATCTCTTATTGTGCTACTGTTTGTTTTTCCTTAAATAAATAAACCTAGTACATATTTCAATTAAACAAAAAAATGCCACGACTCGTCACATCTACACGAGACATGACCACTGATTTTGAAAGGGACAGTCGTACAGCTATTGCGTTCATAAATGATAAATGATTTTATTTCTGTAAGTAGGTTTGTGCAAACACTTTTACACGTCAATCATATTTTTCTTAAACTAGACGAGGTCGGCGTTTCCTATCTGACTCCTCTGAGAAGAAAGGCCGAAACAAACTCAGAGGTCACAGTCTCTTTTACAGTCCAGACAGAATCTTGTTCAGATCATGTGAAGGCTATGTAGATCGGTGTCTGAAATGGTCTTTTGAGGAAAGAACCACACAGATTGAGTGGACCTGTCTAGTCAGTGCACGCAATTGTCAGCAATCGTGCAGCTCAACTCAGAACTTAAGGAGCTCAACGATTCGACGAACAATACCAAAGAAAGGATATTTGAGTAGGCCGCATAAATTACTCAAACTGCCAGATCATTATTAAACTAACTGAGAAAAATAAAAGAACAAAGAAAAACAAAGAAAGGACGTTCAGAATGCCGTTGTTGCTACCCCGTATAGGGGCCAGCAGGAAAGCTGCTTTTTTGCGCATGATGGCCTGGAAACCATCAGTGCGCGCTTCAGCAAACATCCCAGACGTGCTGCACCGCCACGGCAGACCCAACAACATCCTGAACGCATTATTGTACTGAGTGCGCAGGGCTCTGTAGGCTCGCAGCTCGCTGCGTATATCTCACCCACACGCCGCTACACACACACAACAACACAACACAAGCATTGAAAACACGGGCATTGATCATCACGTTTGCTCAACGCGTGTCGGTGATTGAAATGAAAAATGTGCCTTAGTCCCGATTTCTTTACGATGTTTTTCCCTACTACAAGTTAGTATTGCCCGGTCACAAAGTGACAAAAATGGATTTATAGGTATACTGGTAAACTCCTGTTCCGCCTACACGGCATTATTTAAAAAAAAAATACAATATATAGGGTGCCATCTTAATTTAAAGTTGTATCCTTCCGAATTGGCCACCCTGTGTAATCATCAGCCTCCAACCTTTATCAGCACAGTATCTCCTTCTTACATAATCCCTATATCAGCTGTAATTTTAGTTTCATCCGCTTTCAAGTCATTAATGTTTCACACGGTCGTATTTTTCTGGTCTTCCCCAAATAGTCACTTGCCAAATTTTGAACCCTCCATTTTCCTGGACGCTATTTACCAGCTAAAAAACATTTCCACACTTTTAAACCTACTTTAAATTCAACCTAACTATACTCAAGTCCTACATATGTAGCATTAATAAGCAATTTACATACTTAAGGGTTAGATAATGATTGCTAATGTGAGTTGGTGGACGGACAGTCTGCAACATTTATATGAGAAGTGCTGTGTCCATTGTTGATACAACACGTCAGGGAATGTACGATTGACGGACGATTTTTTTTAATAAAAAGATGTTGTCTACTTAGCTACTTCTTCTCTTGTGTCGGCATGAAATAAACGATAATAGCTTAGGCTGTAGTAAATCTTTGCCAGGCAGCAGGGTTGGCAGTTTAGCAGCCCTTAGGGCCCATTTCTGTAATTAAAACAAAACGTTTAAAATCTAGTAGCAACCTCTTCTTGGCAACAATCTATATCTGAAACTTAGGTAAAGAGGGTTTTTGACAGATCGAGACTGAAAACGTTCTTAAAATTACGGGATTGCCCCTCTGACTGAATGGAGCTGTAGTACACACAGCAGCAGGTCAAGTTACCACAAACTGTAAATTTTTCTCATTCGATTTCAACATTTTAAGGTTTAAAATCATTTGGAGAAATTTGACAGTTTCGCGTAACCTGATGTGCTGGCGACTGTACAGTGGGCGTAAGAAGACCGATGACAAGAGGCGTCGACGATGTTCATATAAAAGGTGGCGAAATACATTTAAATCAAACCAAATCATGTAACAGAATTGTGTTGTGTTTGAAAACGGTGTTACAACCTTTAAGTATTCCAGTTTATTTTTATTGTGTGTGACTGAAGAAAACTGCCTAAGCTGCAGCCAATCCCGCGCGTGATGCATGATTAAATTCGCTGGCGCCCGATTGGGTCAACTAACTTGTCTAGAAGTTGGAAGTCCTAATCTCTAAATAATCGACGCGCGCAGTCTTGTCCCACATCTCACGTGGGATTTGCCTCAGTGTGGCCAGAACTTGAGAACGGTTCTAGCTTTAGAGTTACATAGTAAAAAATGTACATAATTTACCGTAACAATGGAAACAGTTCCTTCTAGCGACCATTTCTTGCAATGATTTTTGTTACTAGAAAACGCTTGATTTTTTAATGAATTATTAATACGACCTAGCCTTGTCATGTGGGGTGGACAGGGGAAATTCATCGCTTCATTTTACGTACTTAGTGAATGTAAGGCCGTACCTACACTATGTTTATAGAGAAACTGTTGCCCGAATAACTTTATTTCTCAAATCAAATCAAATCATTAATAGATTTGCAAACATGGGTATTAGTTTATAGATATTTTTTAGTAAGAGTCCTCCATGCTCTACCGTCACATGGGCATGCAAAACATATTATTTTTAATTTACACGAGACAATTATTATAATTTAAATAAAATAAGAAAATAATTAGTAGAATAAAATTAAAATCATACAAAATACTAAAGAATGTCAAATCGTTTCAATTACAGTAAAAATGTCACAATAATGTCAAATGTCAATTAGGGCTACAGTTAAATAAAACAATAAAAAATAAAATTTATTTATTTTATATATTAAAACTTTATACCCAAGTAAAAAATACCGTACAAAGGCGGAATTAATGCCTAGTAATAATATTAGAGTATCCGAAAAGTTTCTGCCCGAAAATAGGAAGTTTCATGCAGTTACTTACTTAGATAGGTACTTACTTTATTTTTTGTATGTAGCATAATCAGGCTATACTGTTCCCACTGCTGGGACACAGGCCTCCTCTCTGTGAGAGGGAGTGGGCCGACATCTACCAACCCGCACTGAGCCCGCGTGGTGCGGGCCCAGTGCGGGTTGGTAGATGTCACATGTCTTCGAATTTTTGGTTCTAGGAGATACCGGTTTCCTCACAATGTTTTCCTTCACCATTTTGAAAGCGGTGGTGGTGAAATTGTATAATTTGACTCTATTAAGATGATCGTCTGATGTGCCAGCCGATTCTGTATCTGAAATCTCACCGTGAAAATTTTGATGAAGTGAGCTTGAAGTGAGCTATCTATAATTCCACTTAATGCTAGGGATTGACACTTGGCAGTTTTATGTTAAATAAATAAATATTTAATGTTTTCTCATAACATGAGGTGTAGGTACTACTCTATTCAAAACTATGCAATGTGAGCCTCCTCGATTACTGTGGTTTGCCGATGTTAAACTAGGTAGGCAGTTACTTAAAATAGCTTTAAGAATGTGACCTGGACATGTACCACAAAAAAAATACCCTTTTAATGAAGACATCCCTTTCACCTAACCTTTTGTGTTTTTTTTTTCTTTTTAAAATGTTTTGCTCTTGACTCTAGTCTAGGTCAGTTCGGAAACACAGGCACAGGTAGAGAGTTCCACTCTTTTGCTGTGCGCATAACAAAAGACATTTGAAACCGTTTAGTGCGAATTGGTGGAATAGCAACTAGGTAAGGATGGTAACTTGCAGTAGGTCTAGATGACCGATGGAAAAAGGGGGCCCGTGGAATGAGACCACAACCAACCAGAACAAGAAGATGTCCAACAGTTCCTTATAGATTGTATTCGCAATAATTTTAAAACGCAACTAAAATTTATGTAAAAAATTGAAATTAAATGCATTCGACTTAGGTAAATTTTAATGTATTCTGGCTTACCTTGCAAGCAATAAAGCTAAGCTTATTTAAAAATTTATATTTAATAGACTTAACTAAGTAACTTGCTTAAGGAAATGATGGGGCTGACATGACCCGTTAATGCTTGCAAGTCCCTTATAAATAATATAGAGAAAAAAAAAAAAAAAGTTGTATTTGTTCTTTAGTTTGAATACATAGTTGTGTACGAAGATCTGTTCATTAAAACAAGAACAGAGGTATGTCCGGCAGGTATACAGTATGTCCCTACCTTAACGTTTTAAAGTAGCATTTTCCCAATTATTCTAGAATATTTTATAATTTGAAGTCCTAGTTTTCAGGGCAGACCTATTGATGTAATTGCTTCGTAGTAAATAGGCTTTTTATTTTCTATTATTAGATTACACTAGTAAAGTTATATCTGTAATATTATGTAGGTAATGTTTAAATTATAAAATTAAGGTTTCAGATAAGATATTTTCTCACGTTTTCGACTATTATACAGTGTGTATCAAAAATGTGTGGTCATATTGTACAGTGTGTATCAAAAATGTGTGGTCATATTGTACAATGTGGAGACAACAATACGACAATAAATGAAAACACTGGCAATATTAATGCATATGAGTATTTTGAAACTATCAAATTAATCCTAACACCGAAATAACAAAAGTGACTTTTTCAAACAAACTAAATAGTAGTGATGGGCCGACTATGGGTTTTGCCAATCTTTGACTAGCTATAGTGCCTAAACTATTGGATATATTATTTGCTTGAATTTTTGTATGTAGGATGGGAACATCATTAGATATACGCAATTTAATTTATTGTCGTATTGTCGTCTCCACCTTGTATAGTGTAAATCAAAAATGTATGGTCATATTATAGTGTGTATCAAAAAAGTGTGGTCATGTTATATAGTGTGAATCAAAAATGTATGATCATATTATAGTGTGTATCAAAAATGTGTTGTCATATTATACAGTATGTATCAAAAATGTGTGGTCATGTTATACAGTGTGTATCAAAAATGTGTGGTCATATTTAAGGGTGTGGTACAGACCATCAAACTGAACATCTTTCTCCATGTGACCAGCATCTTAATCACGAAAAAATTAATCAGCAGTCCCGTACATATTTGGGTCGAGTAGCTATTGAAGTTTTGTATGGGACAGCTAATATTTATTTCGCGATTACGATGTTGGTCCCACGGAGAAAGTTGTTCAGTTTGATGCTCTGTACCACACCCTTAAAAATTACCTCACATTTCTGATACACGCTGTATAAGGGGTGGTCAAAAGTGGCTAACTGCCCAAGTTGTGCCAAAAGTTCTACATACGTTACGTATACAGGGTTATTGGTAAAACACCATCAACCTCTTAAGGGGTCATTGTACTCGTCATTATGAACAACTTTTACCATGGGACTAAATATGAAATCGCGAAAAAGAATCTGCTGTTCCCTACTTTTATGTTTGCAGAACTCGTCAAAATGTAAGGACCAGCTGATTTTTTTCTTCGCGATTTCATATTTGGTCCCATAGTAAAAGTTGTTCATAATGATGAGTACAATGACCCCTTAAGAGGTTGATGGTGCTTTACCAATAACCCTGTATAAGAGTTAGTTGAGGACGATGTGAAATTATGTGTCTCTGACTGCACATAATTTCACCACCCCAATTTCTCTGTTCACTTTACTATTGTCATTTGACACTAAGACGATATAAGCATTCACCTTTAAGTATGTTGCCCCACCTCAGTACTCAATACTCAACACAAATGTCACAATGTAAACCTCTGTGGCTGGTTTTACAAAGACATGATCATTGTGGTCCCTGTCGGGCACAGCAAATAGAGGAAAAGGGGTTTAATTTGATGAATTATTTGGTATGCCTACCATATATTATTTCAGTGTACTACTAAACGCCGACAGACACTACGCCGACAGGCTGAACACCGACAAGACTGTACTTCGACGGGACTCTTTGCCGACAGGACACTTCACCGACATATAATATACATACATAATCAGATACTTACTTTGGAAATCGATTAATTCGAAATCGGTTATGTTAGGTTAGAACTGAGACCAACCGCGCACAAGCCGAGCGAGCGAAGCGAGCGGTGCCGCGGCAGCGGCCGGTGAGCGCTATTTCCAAGTTGCTCACAGAAATGTTGTACTATCGGTGAAGAGTCCCGTCAAAATAAAGTCTTGTCGGCGTTCAGTCTGTCGGCGTTTAGTCGTACACTCATATTATTTAAGTACCTTTAAAATGCATTTTCCGATGAAACTTTTAACACTAAATATCTGCATCAAAATTCAAATGAAAATGCTTTCACTAAAGCATCTGTTATGTTAGCAACACCGACAAACTGCTAAACAACATCAAATTAGTCGAGAAAAACAGTCTAATTTACGTATTCAATGATAAATGATAAATGATAAATGATAAATGATTTTATTTCTGTAAGTAGGTTTTCACAAACACTTTTACACGTCAATCATATTTTTTTTTTAAACTAGATGAGGTCGGCGTTTCCTATCTGACTACTCTGAGAAGAAAGGCCGAAACAAACTCAGAGGTCACAGTCTCTTTTAAAGTCCAGACAGAATCTTGGTCAGATCATGTGAAGGCTATGTAGATCGGTGTCTGAAATGGTCTTTTGAGGAAAGAACCCCACAGATTGAGTGGACCTGTCCAGTCAGTGCACGCAATTGTCAGCAATCGTGCAGCTCAACTCAGAACTTAAGGAGCTCAACGATTCGACGAACAATACCAAAGAAAGGACATTTGAGTAGGCCGCACAAGTTACTCAAACTGCCAGATTATGATTACACTAAGAGTAAAAATACAAAAAAAAGCAATGACCAACATAGTTCTCACATTCACAATAGTTAAAATAATAGCATAATACTTTACAAAGTAAATACTCTTGTCATAGTATATGTATATAAAATTCATTAATGTCAATGTGTATATAAAATCCGGACATAATCATTGAGGACCATGCAGATTGGTGTCTGAAATGGACTTTTGAGAAAAGAACCACACAGATTGAGTGGACCTGTCCAGACAGTGCACGCATTTGTCAGTAACCGTGCAGCTCGACTCAGAACTTAAGGAGCTCAACGATTCGACGAACAATACCAAAGAAAGGACATTTGGGTAGGCCACATAAACTACTCAAACTGCCAGAACATGATTAAAACTGGAATAATAACCCACATAGTCCTCACATTCACAACAATTAAAATAATATAATACTTTATACAGTAAATATTCATGTCATTGTATATGTAAAAAAATATAGATACTTATAGCAAAGATTAAAAGTACAATAGTTAGCAAAAAAAAAACAATAAAATAAATCAACATTCCCTGTGTAAATTTATTGGAACAGCTCACTCCCAAGCCTTTTTGTCCTCAATAAAGTATTTAACAGTATAATAGGCTTTCTGGCATAGTTTCCTTTTTATAAAAGATTTGAATTTATTAAGGCTTAGTTCTTGAATGTGGCTAGGAAGTTTATTATAAAAATGTATACATTGAACTAGATAATAGTTAAAATAGCCACTTATGATAAATAACTGTCAATTACTTCACTAATAATACTTAATAAGACAACAGCCAGTCTTAAAGACCTCTGAAAAGTATTAGCAACCATATTCCTAAGAGATCATTTTGAAATGGTTGGCAGAATAGGTAAAATTCGAAATTACCGGCTTTTCTAAAGAAGACCCGCCACGCGTCACCAATCAGGGCTCGCGACGGTAGAATTCTAAATTTGAATGAGCCAATTAGACTTTGTAATTGTTGTGTTCGGGGGGCTAGCTGGTAAAGTCTATTGGATTGGTACGATTGCATGCAATTAGTTTTAACAAGTAAATCATTTAGTTAAGTAGGTAAGTGACATGTTCGGACGGAACTGTTATTGTGACTGTAATTTTGTTAAGACATGTGGAATTATTATGTATCATTCAATTAAACCCTATTTCCAGGCATATTTTGTGAACATTAAAATATATATATTTACCTATTACGGTAAGGTTGGAAGAATAATTAAACATCATTGTAGATAGTAGGAAATTCTGACTAATTACTAACTATTTCATAACTAGCTGTATCTTATTTATCAACCACCATCCGAAAACATTGTTGAACGCAGTCTTCAATTCTTACCAGTCTATTATTGTCCCCCTGCAGAGCAAAGTCCTCTTCTCATACACAGAAGGCACGGGCATTAATTACCACGCTTGTTCAAGACGGGTTGACAATTTCTGACTTATATTAAATATAAGTTCAGGTATCCTCACGATGTTTTTTCTACACATATGTCAGGGGTGTACTATGCCAAATCGAATATCAATTGATCGACCACTATAAATCGAACGTCTAAATACTCAAACGTTCTTAAAATAGAATGTTTAATAAATCGAACGTTCATTATTATATCGTACCTACACTCAATACATCGAGTGTTCAAAATATCGAATGTTTGTTTGATCGAGCGTTCAAGGCATCGCGCATTCTATCGAATTAACAATATACGGGATACATTTTTTAGACCATACAAGAAAAACAGAAAACTTACTAATAAATCAGAGTTTTATCTGGCTCTTTTATCTTTATATAAAAAAGAGGCAAAATGGATGATCATTATCATCCATTTTGCCTCTTCGCATCTCTCATTCATTCATTCATTTCTCATTTTCTTTCGCATTCGATTGATAAAATATTAAATAATAAAAACAACATGGATTTATTTGAGTTTCTCCGTGCAATTGCAATTCATATTTTTTTAATTAAAGATTAAAATGTGATTTATAGTACCTAATATCCAAGACAAACAAAAAGTTAGTACTTATTATTACCTACGAACCTACGAACGTGACTTTTAATTCATAATTATTATGAATTAAAAGTCACGTTCGTCGGAGGTCGGGTGCCTTTTGAAGGTTTCCCCCCGAAAACAAAAAAAAAAAAAAAAAATTCGCGTAGCTAAAGACAACAATCTTATTTTCCAAACTCAACATCATGCACTTTTTGCCTGCACACTCAACCCTCGTGCAAACAAATTAGATGTCATTATAAGTGCACAAAGGACTGTCCCACGCCGGGCACCGATATGTGCAAATAAGCCTATTACAATTAGCACGTACATCGATGTGAGATGAGATCGACGGATCGGATGCGGTATAGTCCTCCAGACCGTATTTCGGCCATGGCGGCCAATTTCAACGGAGACTAGCCGTCGACGCGGGAGATATTATCTTGGTTTTTCTTCTTATAACAAATTGAAATAATCATCTCCATTTTGTGATGTCTACTGAAAGGTGTACCCTCAGGATGCCAATGTGGCCTACTAATCCTACAGACCGTATTTCGGCTATGGCAGCCAATTTCAACGGAGACTAGCCTTCGGCGCGGGAGATATTATAGTGCACAAAGTGTGAGCGCAGACACAGGTGCATTATCCCTTCCCTCACTCTCATAGAGCGATGAGACGGCAATCCAAAACGACCGGAGAGAGATCAGGCGCAGGACCAACGGCTTAACGTGCTTTCCGAGGCACGGGGGTATCACACCGCCAACTTCCAAACTCTGGGCTGTTACTAAGAAATTACTAACGGAAAAACCCAGTAACACTTTAATCGACCTGGGAATCAAACTCAGGACCCCACGCTCAGCAGTCGCACTTACAACCACGAGACCAGCGGGGCAGTAACAACTTATTCAAACCGGAAAGAGTTGGTTGGCATAGGCTATTTTGCAATAAGAATAGGAACAGGTACTGCTTAAGTAGTCAATCCACTTGTTGGAGCCTGTTTCTTTTTCCAAACTATAATTAGGTGGGTTCGACTGCTTCGGAACGAGCAGTAGTGGCCCATTCATTACAGCCGCAACTTACGAGTTGTAGGTCGTAGGTTCGAACCCAGACATACGCTTTCCTTTGTGTAAATTATTTCCATCAGCTCTCAAAACGATGAAGGAAAACATCGTGAGGAAACCGGCACGTCCTAGAACCAAAAATTCGAAGACATGTGACATCTACCAACCCGCACTGGGCCCGCGTGGTGGATTACGGCGCACTCCCTCACACAGAGAGGAGGCCTGGGTCCCAGGTCCCAGCAGTGGGAACAGTATAGGCTGATTATGCTTATGCTATGAGTGCTTCGGAAAGCATGTTAGGCCGTTGGTCGCAGCTGTCATACGTAGATCTTTGACGGTAGTTATGGGTATTCAGAAGCCCCAAAGTCTGACAACAAGGCTTACCAATGGGTATCGTGTCTCAGTAATGAACTGGGTCAATGTGGAGGTCAGATAGGCAGTGTCTCCGTGTTTAATACTGATATTCAGCTGCACTCGGTTACCTCAAAATGGTTGAAGAAAGGCTACGCAGATGAAAATGAGTACTTGTGTAAACTAAACTTGGGAACAAATAAATGTAAATGGTTGAAGATAGGCTACACAGATGATAATGAGTACTTGTGTAAACTAAACTTGGGAACAAATAAATGTAAATGGTTGAAGATAGGCTACACAGATGATAATGAGTACTTGTGTAAACTAAACTTGGGAACAAATAAATGTAAATGGTTGAAGTTATGCTACACAGATGATAATGAGTACTTGTGTAAACTAAACTTGGGAACAAATAAATGTAAATAATTTTATTTCTGTACTTAAGCAGGTTTGTACAAACACGTTTACACGTCAATAATATTTTTTCGATATGAATCGAGCCATTTCCTTTTTGCCACGTTATCATAATGGTTATTATTTCTGGTATTATGGAACGTATCAATTCGAAACATATACCGCCTTAAAGTTTATTTATTAACCTTTATAATTAGGGTAGTTTGTTGTCAACTTTTCATTTTTACTGCTGGTCCCGGGTTCGATCCCCGGACAAGTCAAACATTTGTGTGCATGAACATGTCGGTTTGACCTGTGCCTGGGTGTGTATATGTATATAAGTATGTATATCAGTCATCAGGTTACCGTAGTACAGGCTCTACCTAGTTCGGGACCTGAAGGCCTTGTGTGGATGGTGTCTCGTAATAATATTATTATTTTAAATTAAAGTTTAAAGGGTAGACTAAAATTATCGCCTTTAATTTGCTTATACTCCATTAAGAAAATGTTAATTAGGGGTTTTGTTTTTTTTTCTGGACTGTTTTAACCCTACAATTTTCTACCAAAATTTCCGTTTTTCTTACAGAGCCAATACTTTATCATTCAATAATTTACCCTCATTGTAAAGGTAATTAAATAACCTCTTAGGCGATATAGGTTTTGAATTGATACGTTCCATAATACCAAAAATAATAACCAATATGCGTGAAAAAAGGAAGTGGCTCGATTTGTTTGCTCCCAAGTGTTCATTATTTGTAGTATGCTTCTTTCTTATCGTACTATAATTACTTTGGTAGCCAAACATATTGATTCCATTTCCCTTACACCAAATTTGTGAATGTTTGATCAAGGCGAGTTTCAGAAATTGGCGGTGCTAAAAATCTGTCACCTATCAAGATTCACAGTGGCTGTATTCATAACTGTAGTACCTACAATGAATCAACCAGTAGGCCAATTCTCATACTTAAAAAACGTTCAAATTCAAGTCGCAATCTCATCTCAGCGACAATCAATGTCAAAAACCTGTCAAAATGTATGTAAATTGATTGTAATTTTGACAGATTGAGACTGAGATTAGAATTCGAACGGTCTTAAAAATACGGGAATTGCCCCTCTGATATAAGAATCTAAGTCAAAGCATTTATTTCAAATAGGCACATAATAATGACACTTTTAAACGTCAACATTTACGTCAAAATAGAATTGATTCTAGTCGCCCCTTCCAAAAGGTAGTTTCGTATGGAGAAGAATGGGCAAGAAACTCCATCGTTACTCTTTTAAACTATGTTTACAATATTTTGTATACATTAATTTTACTTATAATTTTAGGTGAAGACGATGCACCTAGAATAAAATTACTATACCACAATAGGTAAAAATAATTAAAAATGTAGCAATGACAAATAAGTTAGTTACGTGATAGATACATGGTGCTCCATTACATCGTAGCGATATCTACGTCGCCACATGCGAACTACGCATCACAATTACGTCACAAAAATCCTGCATCGCACAAGCAGAGTTTACCGCGCGACTAGCATATATACAACGTCCTGACATCAATCGTCGGGCAGGTCCAATATTATAAGCAGTATTAATAACTGAAATTAAAATTACATCGGTAGCTGTGCTTCCGATTGTACGACTAAACCCCGACAGACACTACGCCGTCAGACTGAACACCGACAAGGCTTTACTTCGACGGGACTCTTCGCCGACAGACACTACGCCGTCAGACTGAACACCGACAAGACTTTACTTCGACGGGACTCTTCGCCGACAGACACTACGCCGCCGACAGACTGAACACCAACAAGACTTTACTTCGACGGGACTCTTCGCCGACAGACACTACGCCGACAGGCTGAACACCAACAAGACTTTACTTCGACGGGACTCTTCGCCGACAGACACTACGCCGACAGGCTGAACACCAACAAGACTTTACTTCGACGGGACTCTTCGCTGACAGGACACTTCGCCGACAGGTCTGTGGTCTGTTTAATTTACTTGTAGTTTTGTATATGTGAAAACATTGCTGTGAGCAACTTGGAAGTAGCGCTCGCCGGCCGCTGCCGCGGCACCGCTCGCTTCACTTTCACGGTTCGCGCGCGGTTGGTCACAGTTCTAACCTAACCAAACATATTTCGCATAATCAATTTCCAAAGTAAGTATCTGATTATGTATTTTTATTATATTATGCCCTGTCGGCGAAGTGTCCTGTCAGCGAAGAGTCCCATGGAAGTAAAGTCTTGTCGGTGTTCAGTCTGTCGGCATAGAGTCTGTGGGCGTCTAGTCGTACAGTTGTGCTTTATATCATAATTAAATTTAATTACTTACAATAACTTGATATGAAATTATTGTATTTATTAGCTATCTCTTTTTTTTACCATCTTCCCACTAATACCATCTGACTTAAATATTACTGTCAAAATCCAAATCAAAACAAAAGTCATGTACATAATTTAAAAAGCTAAGTCTTAAAATAATAATATGTACAAATATATAAAAAATTATACAATTAATCAAAGGGCATTGAAAAATTCATCCGCATCGCTGTCAACAGGGAAAGTAGCCAAAAGGCTGGCAGCATTGCCACGTTGTATGGCAATGTTGATTCTTTGGCCAAAAAATAGGCCAGCCCTCTCTCTGGTCACGTGAATAGTCGACCAATCGCTTGGCGATGTCTCGAAAAACTAAGTGGGCACTCGGACCCCATGGCCCTAGTGTTTCAACCCCAAACGGCTCAAACACATAAGTCCCTAAAAGATGTGAGTATTTGCGGCGTTTGAGGATAAACTATTAATTTAAACGATCATATTTATCAAGCGACATGCAACAATTCCCAGTATGCCGCATCCACAGTGCAGTGCAGTACACTCATCCATGCCCCTCGCCGAATAGAGCGATTACCCGATTAAAGCCAGATCACACGATGTAGCACAATATTGTGACTGCACCCCCGCCGCGTGTGCTCACCCCCTAACACCCCGAGATTATGTACAGATCACTGAACAACATTGTAGTGATCATTATGTTGTAAAAATGTTGTTAATAGATGTTAATGGTTGAATGATGTGGGACATAATTAATTTAATTTGCATTGTTTTTTAAATCAAACATTTAACTTGGCGCGAAAGCGTGAAAGTAAACTGACATGGCTACAATTATTTTGTACTTAAATAAAAGGACTTAATTTATGCAGTTTTCGCAAACGACTCTTAGGTATGTTGGGTAAGAAGCCACTGCCTCGGAAGGAGAAGATATCCATTTTGACTTCAAAATTCATTTCGATAAAAAAAACTATCAAAAGAAAGAAAAAAAAATGTTTTTGTTTGTATTTACTTACCAATAAATCAGTAATTTATTATACGAAATATAAAATAGTTATTTATCCAACATGTGAGGAAAGTTCGTTTTTCCTATGAGTTTTGATTTTGAGTCTTGAGCGAACGAAGGATTGAAAAATAGAATCACGAGCGCAGCGAGTGATTATAAATTTCAATCCTGAGTAAGCGAAAGACTCAACAAAACGAATAGCAAATGAACTTGCTCACATGTTGCATACAAAACTTTTCACCACTCCCAGCAAGAAAGTATTCAGTCGTCATAGGTAAATAAGTTAAATAGTCGCAAAGCAAATAATTAAAAATTAAACAATAAAATTATTTATTTTTTAAAATATCTTTAAAACTTAACATAAAAAAATCAGGCAAGGTTAGTTTCTGAACGGGATCATTACTTTCCTCACTGTTCAAACAGTGAGGAAAAACCAACTTTCCTCACTGTTTTCGTAGAGGAAAGACACTTCTTTCGTGCGGGAGTGGTGAAAAAGTTATTTATAAAAAAGAGCATGACATAACATCACTCCTGTATACTCCGAAAGATAAGGCAGTGTAGGTAGGTACACCCACGTTTCGCCAGTATGTAATATAATATAATATGAGACAACATCCACCACAAGGTCTTCAGGTCCCGAACTAGGTAGAGCCTGTACTACGGTAACCAGTAGGCCAATTTTCGTACTTAAAAAACGTTCAAATTCAAGTCGCAATCTCATCTCAGCGACATTCAATGTCAAAAACCTGTCAAAAATGTATGTAAATTGATTGTAATTTTGACAGATTGAGACTGAGATTAGAGTGCGAACGGTCTTAAAAATACGGGAATTGCCCCTCTGATGACTGATATACATACTTATATACATATACACACCCAGACACAGGTCAAACAGACATGTATGGTTTGACTTGTCCGGGGATCGAACCCGGGACCAGCGGCTCAGATGGCAGGGTCGCTACCAACTGCGCCAACCAGTCAGTCAATATGGGGCGAACCTATTGCCATCAACCAGGCACGGATCCAGACTCCAGGCTGCCACTGAGGAATTCCAGTTAGAAAAACCCAAAGACACTGTGACCGACCTTTTTTTTGTGTTGGAAGTTATCAAATAACTTCTCCCGCTCTGGGTGGAGCGGGAGGGCGTGTCAGTCTCTTACTGACTAAAACCGACCGTGTTCCTTCAGTTGCCTGTGCCAGGGGCCACGGTAACCTTTTCGGACTTTCCCGCAACCCTGGCAGACATCAGCCGTTGGGAATCCCAGCAGACATCGGCCCTAGCGGACCCCGTCGTTGGTGCTGACATCTGTTTGAGGAGCGCGTGGAACACAACGCGCTGTCGACCCGGGCCTGGTCCTTATCGGACGGCGAGCTACCCTTTGCTCGTTCGCAAGCCCGCGCCTATGGTGGCCTAGAATCGAACCCAGGACCTCATGCTCACAATTAGCGCTTGTAACCACTGTGAATCAATCAGTGTTTAATAAAATGTTGAGACTTAACAAATTGAATTACTAATGTCACCCAAACCTCATATACACTCGAGAGCAATGAATCCGGGTCACTTAAAGAATGTTAAAAATCTCGGAAACTAAAAATGATAGGTTACTGCAATAAATTGTATTTAATAGACAATGTAATACTCCTTAAATGAAAGTAAAAAAAATACATTTTATTAACACAAAATTACATAAAGAAAAAAACTGCTGATCTCTCCTTAAAACAAAAATAGGAAACATGAAATTTTTGAACTTTATTACGATTTTCTTGAATTTTAATACTTCGTATTGCCTCCTCGTGCTTCCATTACTGCGTTTACGCGGTTTGGCATGCTGTACACCAAGTTCCTTATACGATTTTGGGGAATATTCTCCCATTCCTCTGTGAGAGCAATTTTGAGCTCACGAAGCGTGATTGGGGGAGGGTTTCGTTGTTTTACGCATCTGCCTAGCTCGTCCCAAGCATGCTCGATCGGGTTGATATCCGGGCTGCGCGCTGGCCACTCCATACGAGTAATGTTCATCGCTTGAAGGTAGTCATTCACAATCCTACCTGTATGAGGTCGGGCATTGTCATGCATAAATATAGCATCCTCACCTAAATTGACCATAAATGGACCAACGTGATCATTGAGGATTTCTTCCACATATCTTACGCTAGTTAAAGAGCCGTTTTCTATGATCACCAGCTCTGTGCGACTTTCAGAAGAAATTCCGGCCCACACAAGTACAGACCCACCACCGTAGGCTACTTTTTCTTCGATGCATGCTTGCTTGAATCTTTCCCCTGGTCTTCGATACACTCTGTGTCTTCCATCGTGCTTGTAGAGCATAAATTTTGATTCGTCGGAGAACATAACTTTTGACCAATCTTCAATACTCCAATTTACGTGGCTCTGGGCATATCTTAGTCTTGAAATACGATGCCCACGCTCCAGTTTAGGGCCGTTTGCAGGTCTAAGGGGTTTTAAGTTAGATTCAGCAAGCCGACGTCTTACTGTCCATGCACTTGGGTTACTTCCTCCGAGGCGTCGAAACTGATTGGTGAGTTCAGTTCCTGTGAGAAAGCGATTTCGAAGCATGGTGTTCACCAAGTATCGGTCTTCTCGTGCTGTGGTACACCTGGTTCTGCCCGTTCCTGGTCTGCGTAGGTTAGAACCAGTTTCTTCGTAACGTCGGAGAACTCTTTGTACTGTTGACAGCGACACACCGACAGTCCTGGCTGTATCGCGCTGACTCCGGCCGGTTTCCAGCATTGTAAGTATTCTGGTGCATTCTTCAGGCGTAAGCGACATAATTTCAGCTTGAATAATGAATATAGAGCACTATCAACATGGTTTATGTACCCACATAAATGACAGATTACAAACAAAAGCAAAACCAAATGCTGTAATTTCGTAGTTCCATCTTCGAAAGTGGCCCTTTTTCAAATTTGATTTTTTTATGATATAACTTTACAATAACTAAGAAGTTTTAATACCTTCATTTAAGGAGTATTACATTGTCTATTAAATACAATTTATTGCATTAACCTAGCATTTTCAGTTTCCGAGATTTTTAGGATTCTTTAAGTGACCCGGATTCATTGCTCTCGAGTGTATATATCCACTATCAAATCAATTCTCCACTAATGCCAACATTACAAATTAATACCCCGATATATTTTACCCCACTACACTTACACCCCCGGGGGTCAGTTCATTTCGTCCCCAATTCATGGGGGACTACGGGTTTATTCCATGTGGCTGGATGGGAAAGGATCGAGTTATTCAGAAGTGTGAATTGATTATGTTATCTTGTGAATTGTTTATGGGGAAGTGATTTCTGTTGTGTTAAGGATTTGTGGTGTGGGAAAATGGAAATAATGTCAGTTTGTTTTAGTGTTTTGGTAATTCAAATACCATGTCTTCTTGTACAAATTGCTAGAGATTGTGGTAAACTTTCGGATGAAGTAACCGAAGGCTTAAATCTACTTCTATGTCGATTCTGTTAAAATCTCACCGTGAACACTTTGGTGAAGTGAACGTGGAGTGAGCTGTCAGTGTCGTCCCACTGATGCTAGGGATTGACCAAGCGTTACATTTACAAGATTTTAATTATATTTTTTAAGCTAATTCTATTGATTATTTTATATTATTTCAATGCAAGTATTTAAGTGTCTAAACATTACTATTAACGATTTTTTTTAAATAAAACAGCAATACAGAAATTCAGTCAGAAACTTAATTAAGTTCTTTTATTTATATTTCCTAAACTAGCTACATAATAAAGAGAACGCGCATGGACATTGCTTGTTATTATCGACCTATTGTTTAATATGACTATTGTGGTCGTTTTCATGGTTTTCGAGGTTGCTAAAGCCAAAAGTGAGGTCAAATGAAAATCAAAGATGGATGATTGTAAATGTAATGCTTGGTCAATCCCTAGCATCAGTGGGACGACACTGACAGCTCACTCCACGCTCACTTCACCTAAGTGTTCACGGTGAGATTGTTACAGAATAGCAACGCTGTACTTGTGAGGCCCGGAAGAAACGTAACGTTGGATAATTCACATAAAAGAACCGGGGTGAAACTAAAATAAATAATTAAAACACTATGGATGTTTTGTTTTTAGTTGAGCCAATACTGTCTCACTGCTGGACAGAGGCCTCCCTCATGTTTATAGTTTTGCCAAAAACAAAAACGAAACCTACTGAGGTCAGTAGGTTTCGTTTTTGTTTTTGGCAAAACTGTTGCTTGATAGGTATCAAGCAACAATATACAGGTGGCTGAGAAATCGAGGCACATCACACGATGGATTCAGTACATGATCCTGAACCCCACACACTAAACCCACCGCAAGTTACCATCCTTACCTAGTTGCTATTCCACCAATTCGCACTAAACGTTTCCAAATGTCTTTTGATATGCGCACAACAAAAGAATGGAACTCTCTACCTGCGTCTGTGTTTCCGAACGCATACAACCCTATAAATTAAACCCAATTAAATGTTACATTAGCATCGATAATAGTAAGAAACGTCGATAATTTCTATCGGCAATTTTTATATCATGACTACCCTAGGAATGTCAGTTTGACTTATGACGCAGAGATCAAGCTATCTTTTACGTAGTATAATAGTTATTATACTCTTTGGTATAATCTCTTCAAAGTGAGAGTGAACAGGCTTCTTCTGGGTAAGCTTACTCCACCTTCGACTCTGGCTCTGTCACCACTGACATAGACTAGAGTCAACCTATCTTAAATTTGAAAAAAAAAGAAAACCTCCTGCGTTCAAATTTTTCGTCAGATATTAAAAAAAATTGCTGTCAGTACATTTTGACCGCGTAGGTTTTATGAAAAGCCGGTTTTTTTTTTTATATCTGGCGAGAAATTTCTATTCTGGGGGGGGGGTTCTAGATGTATAAATAACATGCACGTGTTTCTATATCCAATAAATTAAAAGCCCTTTTCTAATTGGGGTATTTTTGTTTTACCCTTAATACAGCTTAGCTCTAGCCAACTTCTTAACAACTCAAAAATAGAATAAAATAAGTGCCAAAACGAATTCACGTTATCGTCGCAAAATAATCAGGTCATAACACAAAGGTAATTGTACATAATAGCCAGTCAATAAGCACAAAGGCCTCTAATCAATGGGCAAAGTGGGAAGTTGAGCGAAACGCCACGTGTCGTGACGTCATCATAAAGGGGACTCAACTAACTGGAAACGTGGGTAGACAGTTAGTTTAGTGGGAATGTTAGAAATTGGCATCAAGATGGGATTATTTTTGGAAGAGGAAATAATATTGAAGTTACGAGATCTTATAGTCTTGCAGGGGAAATAATAGCGTGGCGTCATTCTCCTGCTTATCCCAATTTATTAGTGGTCGCAACATGTCTTTTTCTTCCAAACTTATCAATTAGTCGACATCTCGCTAGACACCCCCTTTCTAACCATATCATCATTCACACAGTCCATCTATAGAAGCACGAGGAACAGGGTGTAAAGTGCACTCATACCTTCATAGAAAAGGGAGGATCATCCGGCCAGACGGGTGTCGTGTCTGGTGGGCAACTGCCCGACGATTGACGTCGGGAAGTTGTACATATTATTATGCTAGTCGCGCGGTAAACTCTGCTTGCGCGATGCAGGATTTGCGTGACGTCAGTATGACGCGCAGCTCGCATGTGGCGATGTAGATACCGCTACACACCCATCGTTTCTTTGGTCTCCCCCTACTCTTAGAGCCATCGACATTCATACTTTAAACTTTCCTCACGACATTTTCCTCACACCTCCGCATCACATGCCCATACCATGACAACCGATTTCCAGACAACTTTTCAGTCACCAGTACCACTTTCAGACATCCTCTTAAGTACTCATTTCATATTCTATACCTTCGTGTAACACCACACATCCCTCTTATCATTCTCATCTCAGCTGCATGCAATAGCCTTTCATTCATCCCTTTTGTGGCCCGACATTCTGATCCATACAGGACAGTAGGTCTCACCATTGTTTTAGAAATCTTCCCCCTTTAGTTTAAGGAGAATGCGGGAGACGCAGATCGTTCCCGTGACCTGCTGCCATTTAAATTCATCCAGTGTTCATTCTGTGCTTAACCGTCGGATCTACTTCGCCATCGCTTTCAAAGTCAAAGTCAAATCATTTATTTCAAATAGGCACATAAAAGGCACTTTTGAACGTCAACATTTACATTAAAATAGAATTGAATCTAGTCGCCCCTTCCAAAAGGTAGTTTCGAATGGAGAAATGGGCAAGAAACTCCACCGTTACTCTTTTGAAAAGTGTAACAATAATTTGTATACATTAATTATATAATTATATGTAATAATAATATGGGACAACATCCACACATTTCAGGTCCCGAACTAGGTAGAACCTGTACTACGGTAACCTGATGACTGATATACATACTTATATACATATAAACTCCCAGACACAGGTCAAACAGACATATTCATGCACACAAATGTTTGACTTGACCGGGGATCGAACCCGGGACCAGCGGCTCAGAAGGCAGGGTCGCTACCAACTGTCATGTGAAGACGATGCACCTAATTATACACCTGCATATAAAATAATAATAGAATAAGTGAATGAATGGAAATATAAATACATAGGTAATATAGGATATTAAATAATTCTAACTTAAGGCAAAGAAAATTAATAAAGCGCTCTTCCTCTCTCTACCTATTTAAAAATTTGCTGTGCCCGACAGGGACCATAATTGTTTCTATTATATTTATTTTATCTACCACCTGTAATTGTACATTATGGATTGCAATAAACGATTTGAGATTAAAATTACCCTACCACAATAGGTAAAAATAATAAAAAATGTAGCAATGACAAATAAGTTAAGTTATTTACAAACATTGCAAAAGTTATAAGTTACAATTTTCCAAATGATTTTTAAAACAAGTGATATGTCAGAGTGTGAGTTAAAGTAATCACAGAATGTAAATCAATGTCATAAAAATAATAAACTATACAACTATAGTAACAACAAGTTTGATTTTGTCTAGACCCTAATTTGTCCTATGGAGCTGGACCAGCATGTTTCCAAGCATTCGTAGCTTATCTTTGCACTAGTGAACCGAGATATACATAGATGTATGTAATCGAAACCAAAGAAAACAAGGGGGCTCGTGGCTAAATAATAAGAGCAGCTCGGGTGATTCGAAGATTAAGCTAAGCTTGATGCTGTCGGTTCGTGTAGATAGGCAGTCAGAATCCGAAAAAGTCTGACAACCAGTCTTACCAAGGGGTATCGTGCTACCCAGTAACTGGTTTGTGAAGTTCAGATAGGCAGTCACACCATGTTAAATACTGGTATTCAGCTGCATCCGGTTAGACTGGAAGCCGTCCACAACATAGTAAAAAACAACAACAAAGGCAGATCGTACATTTGTTATCGAACCCAAGAACAGCGAGAGCAGTGGTGGCCCAGGGCTAACGGCTGCGACTTACGAGGTGTAGTTCGTAGGATCGATCCCAGACAGGCGCTTTACTTTGTGTAAATTATTTCAGCGACAGCCGGCGCTGACGTAGTGACGTCGTCCGGTGAGGCAAATAATAGTTAGGACGCTGTACCAGTACAGCGTACTTACGAACGTTGCACTTAAAAAAATAATATAAATGTTATAGAATATAATAAACAGACATGTAAAAGGAAATAGACATGCTACGAGAATATCATCTTCAATAAACGTTTTACGCTTTATGGCAACATTTCAAAGCGTCTTATTTGACGTACACCCAACATACATATAGGTACTATCGAGGAATTTCATATCTATGCACCTTAAGGACTATGTTTCCTTGCAGCGCTCGGCCGCTATAGAAATCGCAACAACTGATAGCATCGCACCATGAGATTTTTGATGAGTCCCTTGTTTTTGCAAATGAAAAAAAATTACAGCACAAAACAAGCTGAGGTGGTGCATATTTTTTCAATGGAAATAAATATCAATGGGAACCCTCGTTCGGGCGTAGTTCGAGAACGTTTGGGACAAGGTTTTACAAATCAACCTGTAGACAAAGCAGTTTGACTAAACAAACTGGGAGCTTACTTGTGAACCACTTGAAATTATTATAATCCGTGCCTAAAGAAATACTTTGTAATAATCTAAGGTCGTTTCCGCATTGGTCGGTGCGGTATCGGTTCGGTATAGTATGCTCGGTATACCGAAACGATACCGCACTGCTGGTCACACTGGTCATCGTGTTCACGGGATTTTGTTTTAAAACTGCTTAGATATGAACTTCCTCGATAGTACCAAAGAAACGCTATGATGTAAGGAATTACAAAATGGCCAATGATGTAATGTGACATCACAAGTCACAAGTGACATCTACCTACCCGGACTGGGCACGCGTGGTGGATTAGGTACAGCCCACTCCCTCTCACAGAGAAGAGGCCTGTGTCCCAGCAGTGGGAACATTATAGACTGATTATGCTAATCGAACCCACCCTAAACCCTATTACCTAAGAGCACTAAATAGCCAAGTGACTCCAAACTACTTGGATGTAGCGGTTCCGCACGGTTCTAACCTTACCTAAACAATGTGGTCGGGGTGGTAGCTTAGGTACCTACTGCGACCAACAGGCGTGATCGAGGTAGCTCGCTGTTCGATAAGGACCAGGCCCGGGTCGACGGCGCGTTGTGTTGTCAGAGAGTCAAAGAGATGTCAGCACCAATGACGGGGTCCGCTAGGGCCAATGCCTGCCCGGGTTGCGGGAAAGTCCGAAAGGGTTACCGTGGCCCCTGGCACAGGCAATGAAGGAACACGGGTGGGTTTTAGTCAGTAAGAGTCTGACACGCCCTCCTGCTCTGCCCAGAGCGGGAGAAGTTATTTAATGATTTCCCACCCTCAAAAAAAAAAATAAGGCGTGATCGAGGCCAAGGAAAGGCCCAACGAGCAAACAAAAAATGCAAGAAAGTTAAAAAGAGGGTTATTTATCTTTAAAATCGTACATCTTTAGAAGACCAAAAAGTTTGTACTAGCATATTTGTTTAAAAACCTACATTAGAAGATCAATAAGTTTTTACGGGAACAATTGAGTATTTTCCAAAAATAATGAATGGAAGTAGAATAAGAGTATTTTTGTTTATTAAAAAAAATATTATTACTTTTAAAGATCACTTCAGTATGTAGATTACACAATTATATGCACAGACGACATTTACCTGTCCAACTAAGTGGTAACTCAAAAAGGTTTGGACTGCCTTAACGTCTCCAATACAATACTCAACGCCTGAACTTTGATTTCAAGCAACTACCTGAACTGAACGAAACTAAACTACGACCTAAATAAACTGCGTTATGAAGAGGGTATAGTTTACATTACAGTAAGCTAAGTCCGCATTATAAGACCCTCTATGAGTGATGACAGTTCAGAACGTCTTCCGTCCGCGACACCCAGGTGTAGTCAGCAAGGCTATCTACGGATCTAATCTGTAAAAATATCAGCGTGGAAACCTAGGTGAATTGAGCTGTCATTCAGGATCAAAATCAAATATTAGATTGTTATACAAGGAGCTGAAATGAACCATTATATACGAGGTAGTTTTACTCCCGAGCTTTACCGAGGGAGTAAATAGGAACCGAGTTTTAATGGGTTTTTAGCGCCGTGTGTTACACTCTACTTTTCACTACGATTGCGAGAAAATAAAACAATCCAATACAATATGAAATATGTAGTTTATTTTATTAAAAATTAAATGTACAATTTGTACAATTCTGGATATTTAACGAGATGTTTTTTCCCGGTAACTTAATTTCAGTCCTCTGTGAAGATGAATGTTGAGTGGTTCTTTTCCTTTCTCTTCTATTTGCAAATTAGGGTCTCCATTCTCACTAGATGATGACATTTTCACTATTGTAAAATTAATTACGGTCACTACCAATTCAATTTGCAATTAGAGAAAAATTATAAAGATTTCGCGCCAATGTCTTTTTTTTGTTTTTTCTTCTGCAGCCGCAACGCATTGCATGCATTCTACCAAAGAGATCGCCGATTTTAGTTCCATTTTCAAAAATAAAATGAAGTTCTTTTTTTATGAAACAGTAATAAGTCGAGTCTATATTCATGATTATTCTACTTATGATTAAAGACTTTTTCGTTTTTGTAGGCTCATTGTCATTTGACACACAAAAATTAAAAAACAAAATACTTTTTCTCCTAGAGGAAGAATTGCTATTTTTTCTTCGCTCTGGTACGCCACAATGACGGTCTTTTTGAGCAAGAGGAGGGAAAAGTCATGTATTTAAACTAGGCTGAGAATCACCACTTTATCTAGGCTACATATCTACGGATCTACTCTGTAAAAGTTTCACCTTGAAAACTTAGGTGAAGTGAGCTTGAAGTGTGTCAAAAGTAAAAAGTGGCAATCCCTACCACAATGTGGAATTACAACTCACTTCAAGCTCACTTCATCAAAGTTTTAAAGGTAAGATTTTTGCAGAATGGACCTGTGGGTGACTTGCAAATCTTGACAACATGAAATTACTTATTCTTAATTCATTCGTACTTACCGACAGATATAATAATATAATATGAGACAACATCCACACAAGGTCTTCAGGTCCCGAACTAGGCAGAGCCTGTACTACGATAACCTGATGACTGATATACATACTTATATACATATAAACACCCAGACACAGGTCAAACAGACATGTTCATGCACACAAATGTTTGTCTTGACCGGGCATCGAACCCGGGACCAGCGGCTCAGAAGGCAGGGTCGCTACCAACTGCGCCAACCGGTCAGTCAAATGAAATGAATCAAGATGAAAAGCATAAATCTAGTTTCTAATAATAATATCTGCGTATGTTTTCTAAATCCAACAACCGATTTCATAAGAAAAAAGCCGGCAAACTGCGAGTCGGACTCAGACACCGAGGGTTCCGTAGCATAAGACAAAAAACGCCGAAAAACCTCTCTTCTTGTAAGGAGTCCCCCTTTAATTTTTAACTTTATTTAATTTTTTTGTTATCATAGCGGCAATAGAAATCCTACACACTGTGAAAATTTCAACTCTCTATATATTACGGTTCATGAGATACAGAACGCTGACAGACAGACGGATGGGTGGACGGGTAGCGGAGACTTAGTAATAGGGTTCCGTTGCCACCCCTTTGGGTATGGAACCCTAAGCGCTCCTGCACACGATGCCGCCACCGCGCCGTCGCCGCGCCGACGCCGCACAACTACACTGTACATACGAGTCGCGCGAAGACCGCCACCGCGCCGCCGCCGCGCCGCCACCGCGCGCGGTCCTCGTCTCGCCACCGCGCATCTATTTGATTCATTCCATTACCGGCCGCTGTTCATACGCGGCCGGCAATGGAATGAATCAGGATAATGAAATAACTGGGAACGCGCGCGGTGGCGGCGCGGCGGCGGCGCGGTGGCGGTCTTCGCGCGACTCGTATGTACAGTGTAGTTGTGCGGCGTCGGCGCGGCGACGGCGCGGTGGCGGCATCGTGTGCAGGAGCGCTAAGAACAGTTCCTGTCTGTGTCTTAAACATTTAGCTCAAAGCACTGACTACAGAACGAATTAACTGTTAAAAAACGCAGCGATCATCACAAGAAGCCAACGGAAACCTCAAAAGCGGTGTCCTATGAGTAAAAAGCTAAAAATGTCAATTAATTATAAACAAATCTAGGTGTTGAATGGACTAGCTGGTACCTGGTCGTTTTTGCACGCTACATCAAAAGCAACTTACGGCGAAGCGACGTGCGACTTAGATGTTTTAATATAGATGGTAGAAAAGGTATAATACCTAACTTTTAAGACCTATTTTTCCTTGGCTGTTGCAGCTGCTGAAGACTGCAATACTACCTTTGCATTGTATAAACTCAATCTCCTTTGTATTATATAATTGCATAGGACAATGTGTGAACTATCTACTATCGAGCTACCATTTATCGGGTAATGTCTTTCATTGACTTGAATGTGCCCTGGCGGCGGATAGAAGTCATGCTCACTCAAACGTCTCGCTGACGGTGGCGCGTGTGTTGGATCATTTAGCTCCCTTCAAAATGGTTGAGCTGAATGGTGCTGATCCATGCGTCACGTTCGTGAACGGGCGCCGTCAGTTGGGACTGGTCCTCTCTTAGCTGCCACGACTTATTTTATTTATGGATTGTTTTGTTTAAATTTCTATTTGCTGTACTCTGGACACTCACGCGTACGTCATATTTACATCGTTCTCACATAATATATTAATCATTATTTCATATATTCAACATTAATGATGTAACAATATAATTTAAAAGAGTGTCCATGGAGTTTCTTGCCCGTTCTTCTCCATAGATACCTAATACGCTTTGTAATGGGCAACTAGCTTCAAATTTCTGACTGACCGACCACTTGACAATTCAAAAGTGCCTGTAAATTGTTTAATTGAAATAAATGCTTTGAGGTTGAGTTTGTGATTGTATAAAATGCCTCGAGAAATGGTGATAATTAAGCCACTCCCACGTTGCTAACTGGCTAATATTTTTACGTCAGTATGAGCTATTCTTATTAAAGTTCGTACTGTTTATAGTGCTGTAGGAGGAGAATCATCAACGGCGTCAGGTGTGTCATTAACGGTGTTTTTTGTCCAGGCTGGATTGTACCTGACTTATATTAGAAAGAAAGAAAATACGTTTATTTGCGGTAAAAATTACGCAAAAAATAACACAAACACAGAACATAATATGAAAAGGTTGGGGGAAACATGCGTCGCATCCACGCAAAACGGCTATATTCAAAGTATTACTAATCGTAAAAGCTATTTTAATACTTCCATGGCTGTAATTTACACAATAAGAACATCATGCTATTAGGGGTAGTAGAGTACTTTATTTTTGTCCATTATAAAATGTAGATTCAGAGTTACTTAATCTCATAAACCAGCCAGATATACACATCCACCTACAAAGATAATGTCAAAAACATGCCCTTCGTTTAGTTACGTCATTTATTGAAGGCAAACCATTCAGCCCTATAATTTATTACTATAACTTACTTATTAGTTATTGGTATCACATGGAAGTTTGATTCTGTAGTAGGGAGTTCGGAACAGAACCGATCCATCGAAAAATTATGCCTGTCCAGAACTCTTTCACATTAAATCAAAAATCAATTCCACCCCTCTACACCATACTCTTTGACGTCCACTTCCCAGATATGCGAGCGTGGTTGCGCCGACGCAAGTTTTTCTCCTCCCTCTCGTTCTCTCATCGTGCCCTCTCTCTCCCACCAAACACACCGCGCACCGAGGTTTTTGCCCGAAGGTGCTCTCGCAGTTTTTCACGTTCACCTCACGAAGTTTTGAAATCACTCACCAACGTATATTATAAGTATATGTTGGATGTTCTATATGAGTTATGTTTTCAAAATTATTGGAGTGTGGTACAAAAGAGCTGGTTATCGGGTCACGGGATATGGAATGAGTTAATCGAGTACCGACCCACACTACTTGGCCTGCGTGGCTGATTACGGCCCGCTCCCTCTCACAGAGAGGAGGCCTGTGTCCCAGCAATGGGAACATTATAGTCTGATTATGTTTTGTAATAAAGTTTGTAAGATTAAGACAGTAGAGTTATTGCTATGCTTACCGAAATTGATAACTTTGCCATTAAGTATAAAGAAACACACTGACGCGGAAAATGTTATTGTTAGTATCAATTATTTTGCCATGCACTTTATCAACTTCCAAAAGACGAGCTGTTACGAACAAAGTCACGAACGTGATTACAAATAGTTTGTTTCATATGCAAGCTTCTTGTCCGTTTCAGCTTTATTAACCAATCTAAGTGGATCTTATAATATGTTTAATTTGCATATGCATAATCTGTCTCTAAAGGTGTTTCTGCTGGGACACAAGCCTTTTCTGGGAGTGGGCCGTAATCCACCACGCGGGCCCAGTGAACTTTTGGTGTTACATGTCTTCAAACCTTTGGTTCTAAGACATGCTGGAAATCAACATGTCTCAGCATGGCTCACGATGTTTTCCTTCCCCGTTTTGTGAGCAGTGGTGATGAAATAATTAACACAAATTATAGTGCATGTCTGGGTTCGTACTAACGACTTTCATTTGTCTTTCTTCATCTGTCTTTCATTCGACTTTCGTAAGTCGCGGCTGTTTCTACTGGGTCACCACTGCTTTAATGTTTAAGTTTGCTGTTTTAAAAACCATCATTCACCAATCCTGCCCGTATCCCAGTTTATTGGGGGTCATGTCTTTTTTCCATACTACTTTCTTCTGTTTTAAAAACCATGCAATATAAAATAATACCAAGCACAAACACTTTAGGTAGGTACTTCAAATGTGCCATCCGTCGGCCGATATTCAAACCAATTCAGAAACGGATTTCAAAAACCTTTCACTACTTAATTTTTTTATCAGATTCAACTAGAAAACGTACTTCGTTACTTTTCTGGTTTTGAAGGACATTTATATCTATCTTCTACTGAATAGAAATCTTAAATTCATTCAACGCACAGTTTAAACCGCAATATACAGTTCTATAATCATGAAATTTTGCACTAGAGTTCCTTTTATAACGAAGGCGAGCACTAAGCAAGGTTTTTTTGAAAATTCAGCCCTTTAAGGGGGAAAGCTTATATGGAAGTCGGCATGTCTTGTACTTTTGTGAGTATACCCAAGAACTCCACGACCTCATACCACCGGCCCCCTTCTTCCATCGATCATCAAGACGCACTGCAACTTATCATACTTACCTAGTTGCTATTCCACCAATTCACACTAAGCGTTTCCAAATGTTTCTTGACGAGAGACTTCCAAAAGAGAGGAACTCCCTGCGTCTGTGTTTCCAAATGCTTACAACCCTAATCTCTTCAAAGTGAGAGTGAACAAGCTTCTTCTGGGCAAGCTCACTACATCGTCGACTCTGTCTCTGTCACCACTGACCTAGACTAGAGTCAAGAGCAAACTCATCTTTAATAAAAAAAAAGAAGTAATTGGTCATTTTTGCTGAAGGAAAATCCTATCGGGCTTGTGGCTTCATGTGACTGAAAAATTTGTCTGTTCGGCATGATAAATAACACAAGAAATATTGTTGAATTGTCAAAATCAATGGCATTGTAAGTATATTACGCAATTCCCCCGCTGATCCAGCAGCGTTTTCAAGCTAGGCGAGCGCTTGAGAAAAAGCGACACACATACATAATACATGTGCTTGCATTATGCATGTAGCGCTTTAAATTCATGTATTCTCTTCATCCTACCATTTTACTAGTTTATTTCTTGAGTCTGTTTTGAATATCTGGGTGTGTTTACTTGTTTTCAAGTGAAAGGGGCCAGTTTGTTCATTCATTTGAGAAGTGTATGGGCTATAGTGCGTTTTCTCTTCCTGTTGTTGTGTATGACGTGTTTTAGCTTTCACGTGTTTTAATTTAGGTAAGTTGTTTGACACTGTAAGGTGGTGATGTAATATCACCACCTTACAGTGTCAAACTCAAACTCAAAGCATTTATTTCAAATAAACCAATTACAGGCACTTTTGAATTGTCAAGGGGTCGGTCAGTCAGAAAGATGAAGCTAGTTGCCCATTCCAAAGCGTAGTAGGTACCTATGGAGAAGAACGGGCAAGAAACTACATGGACACTCTTTTAAATCAAAATATTGTTACAAAAAAGTGGTTACATCATTCATGTTGTAATTATACATGTGAGAACGATGTAGAAAGACGTGCACGTTAAAAGCGTCCGTAATGAAAAGATAAAAACAATTATGGAATTAAAATAAGCCGTGGCAGCTAAGAAATGACAAGTGCCTACTGACGGCGCCCGTTCACGAACATGACGTATGGATCAGCACCATTCAGCTCAACCATTTTGAAGGCAACTCAATGATCCAATACACACGCCACCACAGATTGAGACAGTGTATGATTACTGGGGAACAATCTTTATCTGTAATCATTTTCTTGTCCTTATCCTAATTTATTTGTGGTCTGCGAAACATTTTTTTTTTTAAACATTGCCCCACACTAGGAATTTCTCCTGTATCGTGGGTGCGTTTACAAACATTTAAACTCACATACACAAACAGCCAGACCGGGAACAACTACTTGCAGGTCATACAAATACTTGTTCCGTGCGGGAATCGAACCCGCGACACGCTGCGCAGCAGTCAATCGCTTAACCACTGCGCCAACCGTATCGTCAAAATTTCTTCTTGTTCCGTAGGTACTTATCTATCAGTCGTCATCTCACCCCTTTTCTAGCCATATCATCTTTCACTTAGTTCACGTTTCCTAGGTCTTCCCCTACTCTTAAAGCCATCTATATCCATAAACAATCTTTATATATGTCGTTACCATCTGGCTAGCCTGTTTTAACTGTATTGGGGTCGGCTTCCAGTCTAACCGGCTGCAGCTGAATACCAGTATTTTACATGAAGCGACTGCCTATCTAACCTCTACAACCCAGTTACTGGGTAATACGATACCCCTTGGTAAGACTGGTTGTCATACTATCGGGCTTCTGACGACCCGTAACGACTGTCAAAGATACACAAATAGTAGATGACATTCTAAATATATACATAAAAATATATGTAGATAACATATATTTTTATGTAGATAGATCCACCTTTATTGTAGTCAATAAGGCAAATACAACTGAGTATCGCACTGCAATTATTTGCAATTTATACCTTATTATGATATGCATAGGATATATATCTGACATCGGTTTATTAAACGCTCAATACTAATAGAAACTGCAACATTTGAAATTATGTGTTTTCGTCTTAAGAGACCGTCGGGGCGAAGATCAACAAGTCACCAACAGAACATCGAAGACGCTTGCTTCGATTGTAAAGTTATGCCAATACTTACCAGAAGACCTCCGCGTACTAAATAGGCGAGATGGACATGGATACAGACGGCCTATGGGGCCGAAAAGTTCTCAAGGAAGGCGCACTGTGGGTAGGCCCAGCGCGGGCCCTGGGGTAGTGTGAGAGGAGCGGTCGCTCTAGGCGCCAGCTGGCAAGGGGCGCCAAAAAGCCAAATGCGAAAAACAATGAATACCAAATACTAATTTCATTATATATCAGTAAATCTTTCTTAATGTTAAAGAAGCAGGAGTATACTACGAGTAATTAGAGCTACTTATTTTAATTTTCATTCAATAAGTGTTAATATTTGCAATAAAACTTGAAATTTTCGGAATTATTATTTATTTAACATAACCGAAGTAGAGTTTACGTAAAGTGAAAGAGTCCATCAAAGGACGCCGAAAGACAATTTCACTCTACCCTGACCAAGAGGAAGGGCACTGGGTAGGCCCCACATCAAGGTGAACCGACACCCTATGGTGAAGGTCGCGGGAATCCGCTGAACGCGAGAAGCACAGGACCGGTCGTTGTGGTGATGCTTGGGGAAGGCTTGCGTCCAGCAGTTATGATGATAAAACGAAGATGCGTATAGGTTGTTTTAAAATTCACGCGGGTCTAAGTCTATTCTAACTTTTAGTTAGAATTTCTCAAGATGTAGTTTTATTTTCCGACGCGATATCTAGCGTCGGTAAATGGATACTTGATCGATGCTTTTATTCAAACGTTTTATTTATTTAGTTAGAATAGAACAGATGTATTTATTTCCAAATAATGTTTGTAAAAATCTGTTGTTACAATCGCTATAGTCGCAATCCGTACATTCTACATAATATCTACTACTTGTTTCTGCTTTAGCGATTCACGTACTTTGCTTTGTACACTATAAAACCAAAGAGGATCAATTAAGGAATCAGGGGGACTCCCCAAGCACGAAGTCCGTTGTTTCGGCCGAAGTTACGGACATTTACTACTCCGTATCACTTACGGACATAAAATTAGTCCGGGGCCCGAACTAAAAATTGATGACAAAATGTTAAGACAGTTGTCCTTACTCCCGATGTGTTTTTGCAGGTCCGGAAAAGTTAATTATTCTGGAGTAGGGTTTTTTTTTTTTTTTGAGGATGGGTATTCATCAAATGACCCCTCCCGCTCTGGGTGGAGCGGAAGGGAGTGTCAGACTCTTACTGACTAAAACCCACCCGTGTTCCTTCCTTGGCCCTTTATGTTCCGGGTCAGCGGTACCCCTTTTGGATGATCCCGCTTTCCCTGGAGTAGGGTTCACTTTTAAGTATCGAACTACTTTCAGACGGGCCCGTATCCTCATTGACGGACTTAGAGAGTGGGCGCCCTGTTTCAGTTGTCAACGTCCAGATAGAGATAGAGCTTTGGTATATTTTCAATAAGCTACCTAGGTAGGTACTTACCTAGGTACCTATATTTTAAATTGCGGCTGTTAAAAAAGATGGAAACATGTGATGAATATAAGTAAAGTTTTGAGTGGGAATGTGGCTTGTTATAAAAGTAGAGGAAGACCAAAGATTGATCCTTCTAGATAAAGAATTAGGTACTACTTAAAACATGCTATCACCACGTTTGCTGTCTATCGGCATTAGGTAGTTACCAAGTTAATTAAGTAGCCTTAGCTACTCCACTTACCCCTTAAATATCAACACAATTCACAAATAAACAAAGAAATTACACTATAAACACTAAATAAGCAAGACGAACTAATCTACCAAGTAACAGGTCAATCTCCTACACTTAATAGGCCAATCTTTCATAATTACTCAATCCAAACTGCGATTACCACGCGTTTCGGATATCATGCGACAAAAACAGACTGTCAGACGTCAATGGAGCTTACTTTGCTCATTATTATGCGTTTTAAGTGTAATTAAAATGATTTAATGTCAATTTAAAATGATGGATATGTTTGAAGTGACTGGTGGCGCCATCTGTTGGGGAGTAGCAAAACTAAATCTGATATTGTGTGGTTTTTATTCTTTCACGCGATAAAAGATAGGTATGGATGGTTACCAATTTAATTATGCAACATATTTTTGTTTTTTTTTTTATTAGTGTTTTGTTTCGATGTGTTAAAAGAATAATAATCGTTACCATCCTTGCCTTTAAGAAAATCTACCTACCTAAACCAAAAAAAAAAACTAATGTTTGATCGAAAAAACAAAATGAATTGAAATGAACGGTCTACTCCTTGTTATGCAATGGTCTCTGTAGCACCATGAAACATGAGGCTTCAGGGGCTAGTTTCAAATCTTGGGGTTCATTCGATTATTCGAGTCTGGTCAAACCACGCTGGAGTCGGTGCATTGCATTTCATTCGATCGAAAAAAGAAAAAATGATGTTGATGTTATTTGATTGAAATCATTCATCGATTCGCTTAGAATTAAAAGTACCGACTGTCACACTATAGGTAATTTCTTTATAGAACAACGGGCTCGCGTCATACGTGATGTCCAAAATATTTGACGTGATAAGTGTCTAGCATTCTATCCTGTATGCCCCCTGCAAGCTTCTCCTATTTTAACCGACTTCATAAAAAGGAGGACGTTCTCAATTCGGCATTTTTTTTATACTTGCCTACCTCAGAACTTCGTCATTTAAAAACCGATTTGAAAAACTCTTCTTCTGCTTGATACTTCCCGATTGGTCCCATTTAAATTTGGTCAAGTTCTGATGATTGGTTTTTGAGTCAGTTTCAATAATACGTATTTTTTCCACCTAGTGTACGTATTCTAGTCTAGTTCTCTTTTATTTAAATATTATTTTCTCAATCAATGATTAGGTAGGTAGGTAGGTAGGTATAGGTAGATACTAACCATACTGCAATATTAATTCCTTTCTCTGGAGCTGCTTTTAAACATGCGAGAAAGCTTGTGCAAGAGATGTCAAAGTGCATTTTTCATAGTATCTTGCAGCTGTATGTTTGTTAGATGCATTATTTAAGTTAGGTTGGTACAAATCGCAACGGTTTTCCTAAAGCACCTTAGCCAAGTTAAAGCAAGCATAAGAATAATCAGCCTATAATGATCCCACTGCTGGGAAACAAGCCTCCTCTCGGTGAGAGGGAGTGGGCTGTAATTTACCACGTGGGCCCAGTGCGGGTTGGTAGATGTCACATGTCTTCAAAATTTTGTTTCTAGGACATGGCGGTTTCCTCACGATGGTTTCCTTCGCCGTTTTGAGAGCAGTGGTGATTAAATTATTTACCCAAAGTAAAACACCTGTCTGGGTTCAAACCCACGACCTACAACTCGAAAGTCGGGGCCGTTACCAATGGGCCACCACTGGGTCATTATAAAAAAATTGGACACTTGACATTACACTTTTAATACATTAAGTATCTAGATATTTTATTACCTACAACCTATTTTTGAATATAGGTACACAAAACCACCTACCTGTAGGTATATAAAACATGACACACCTACATTACATAACCTTTAATTAAATTATAATAATTATGTAAAACGGGGGTGAGCTAGCGACACCAAAAACTTTAATTTACTAAATGGTCAGATTAATATAGCTAATGGCTATCCACATTAAATTGTATTAATTACTTAATGTGGTTATTCAATGGAGTGTGGACATCATTAGATTTTAATTGCATTTTCTTTATATATTATAAATTAAAGTCGGTTTTCGTGTCTGTCTGTGTGATCGGATTGCTATTCCTAACTACCCAGCTCTTTATGCGGTTATCTCCATAGCTTAGACCATTTATTCCGGAAGGTATAGGTGTTTATACATAAATATTAACCTTACAAATATACCTATATATTTTTTTTATTATTTTTTTTGCCCGCGAAATTCAAATTTATTTAAGTACGTTTTTTACAATTTGCAGATCAGTGTCAGGTGTATGTTGAACAATTCAATATGATTCGTGACCGTAACCAGTATGTATTTACAGAATTATAATCATTAATACAACAATATACGTTCAATAGAAGTAATCCCATTGAATGGCTAATCATTCCATATCAAGTGGGCCTCGGCAAGCACGTGAAGCCGTTGGTCCCGACGCACTCACACACTGACATATTAGGTACTTGTTTACATAATTTGGGAACTCGTATACTTTTACAATGTTTGTAAATATGTGAACATATATGTATCTATCACTTAATTATCTTATTTATCATTGCTACGTTTATTAAATTATTTTTACCTATTGTGGTAGGGTAATTTTTATTATAGGTGCATCGTCTTCACATATAATTATATAATTAATGTATACAAAATATTGTAACACATTTTAAAAGAGTTTCTCGCCCATTTTTCTCCATACGAAACTACCTTTTGGAAGGGGCGACTAGAATCAATTCTATTTAAATGTAAAGTTGACGTTCAAAAGTGCCTTTTATGTGCCTATTTGAAATAAATGCTTTGACTTTGACCGGCTGATTTCTAAATCTTTGACAGTCATTACGGGTCGTCAGAAGCCCGAAAGTCAGGCAACCAGTCTTACCAAGGGGTATCGTATTTCCCAAAAACTGGGTTGTGGAGGTCAGTTAGGCAGTCGCTCTATGAAAAATACTGGTATTCAGCTGCATCAGATTAGACTGGAAGCCGACCCCAAGGTAATTGGGAAAAGACAAGCCTGATGTTGAGTTATTTCGATAAAGAAATGCCTAAGTATATTATATTGTGATGAGACTTACTTGATTTACGACAACACAACTAAACATCATACCTGTACCTGTATCACGAAGGGGAAGGCAGACTATGAGTGCTGAAAATGTGATCGGAATTTATACAGATTATACCAACTAAGCTACTAACTGCACATGTGTGAGCACTATGTACCCACTATAAAGCTTACTGGGTTCGTCTTTCATTGACTTGAATGTGCCTTGGCGGCTGAGAGTATGTCATGCTCACTCAAATGTGTCGCTGGTGGTGGCGTGTGTATTGGATCATTAAGTCGCCTTCAAAATGGTTGAGCCGAATGGTGCTGATCCATACGTCATGTTCGTGAACGGGCGCCTTAGCCCATTTCTTAGCTGCCACGGCTTATTTTCTTTCCTGAATTGTCTTTATCTTATTATTACGGACGCTTTTAACGTGCACGTCTTTCAACATGAATGATGTAACCACTTTTTTTTGTAACAGTATTTTGATTTAAAAGAGTGTCCATGGAGTTTCTTGCCCGTTCTTCTCCATAGGTAACAACTACGTTTTGGATACTTCATCTTCCTGACTGACCGACCCCTTGACAATTCAAAAGTGCCTGTAATTGGTTTATTTGAAATAAATACTTTGAGTTTGAGTTTAAGTACCACATTATAATCATGCACGGAATTGTGGGTTCAAACCTGCGCAAGTAACAATGTGACTTTTTCATTTCATGTTTATCTACTTTCTCAGTTTATCTTGCACACTAGTGACATCAGTGACGCAAGAGTGAGGAAAGATGGACCCGTCTTGAGCAGGAGTGGTGATCAATGCTCATAGGTCATTGCTTTTTTGTTTTTTTAGCTCAGTTAGTTTTAATCATTATCTGGCAGTTTGAGTAATTTATGCGGCCTACCCAAATGTAATTTCTTTGGTGTTGTTCGTCGAATCGTTGAGCTCCTTAATTAAGTTCTGAGTTGAGCTGCACGATTACTGACACATGCGTGCACTGACTGGACAGGTCCACTCAATCTGTGTGGTTTTTCCTCAAAAGACAATTTCAGACACAAATCTACATGGTCTTCACATGATCTGACCAAGATTATATCTGGACTTTAAAAGAGACTGTGACCTCTGAGTTTGTTTCGGCCTTTCTTCTCAGAGTAGTCAGATGGGAAACGCCGGTCTCATCTAGCTTTTAAAATATGATTGACGTGTAAAAGTGTTTTCATCCCACCATCTCGGAAAGAGTATTTTTAATCTTCAATATCTGAGTGGAAAAGCCGTTTTTATTCTCTAGAGGATAAAGTAAATTGAATTTAGAACATCGTGTGCACTAAGTTTGTGAATTAAAAAAAACATTAAACCTATTTACTGCTACCTCTATGGTGCCGAATATATCATACAACTTTTTTTTTATTTCTTAAAAACTCAGACTCGGAACCTTCTTGGTGTTCTTTTTTCAATTTGCTTTGAACGCGGTTCTTTACGCGGCATTTTTTCACGTCATTGTTAAACCTTATATTAAAAACAAGAAACTTGAAAACAAGTGAAAAAACTAAAATGAGTGATTCTAGCGACGAGGAAGTTTGCTTGACGCCAACAGAATTGACTGAAACTGTTAATAATGCGCAAATGAGCTTTCTCCCTCAACAATCACGCGAGAAGTATTTAAAACAGTACGATATGTTCAACACGTGGCGACTAGCAAAAGGAGCCAAAACTTTCTCAGAAAACGTTTTGCTGGCATATTTTATAGAATTATCCGAGAACAAGAAAGCAAGCACTCTATGGAGTACGTATTCGATGCTAAAAGCAACAATAAAGATGAAAAAAGACAAACATATCGATACCTATCCTAAATTAGTGGCATTTTTAAAAAGAGCCTCATCTGGTCATCAACCAAAAAAATCGAAGGTTTTCACAGTATCTGATATTGAAAAGTTTCTTAACGAAGCACCCGATTCCGTATATTTGGCGGCAAAAGTAAGTCAGTTGCACATTCAGTATCTACTTATGTATATTAATCTCAATTAAATAGTATACTTAGTAGATGTTGATAGGCATAATTATGCGTTCATATCAATTTTATTCATTTATCTACTACAATACTCTTTACGTTACAGGTTGTTCTTATTATTGGAATAAACGGAGCATGTCGAACTAATGAACTAACACAACTTAATGTCAAAAACATTGAGAAACATTCAGATGACTTACTATTAATTAATTTACCTAATACAAAGACAAAAAGAGACCGCAACTTCGTCATTCGCGAGGAATACGTAACGATTGTTGAGAAATATCAAGCCTTACGCCCGCCTAACACTCCAATCAATCGATTTTTTCTACAGTATCGCAATGGAAAGTGTGTTAGACAGCCTATGGGTACTAATAAAATTGGCAGTATCCCACGAGAAATAGCAACATTTCTTGAACTTCCAGAACCCCTGTTGTACACGGGTCATTGTTTCCGACGAACTTCAGCCACACTTTTGGCTGATTCCGGAGCTGATCTCCTGTCCCTTAAGCGCCACGGAGGCTGGAAGTCCAATGCAGTTGTAGAGGGATACATAGAGGATTCCATCCAAAATAAGTCTAAAATATGTGAAGGCATCGTAGGAGCCATTACACTGAAAGAGCCTCAATCGGATCCTTGGACTGGCCCTTCTACATCAAAAATAAGCCGTTATGAAACACCTAACCATCTCCCTCTCTCTCTCCAACATTCACGCCAAGGGAATCCGATGAATCGGTACAACTATTAAGTATGACAGATAGTTTACCGAAAAACAGTACACAAGTGACTAACACCAATATTACAGTACCAAACAAAAATATTACACTCAATTTAAATAACTGTAGCAACGTTACTTTAAAATTTTCTTAATTACACCTTAGTATTATTTTGTTATAATTTAAAGATTATTCTGTAATACTTACCTGTCATAATGTAGTAATTAATACCTAAACTGAAATAAAAGTGTACCTATCTTGTGATTGTAAACGTTTTTTTTTTGCATTTAGTCATTTCCTCGCTGAGGTGGAATGAAAAGTTACGTGTTGCACTCGAGTGCAAAGATTTTTCACCTCGTGCTCTTTTGATTCCCTCGCTAACGCTCAGGATTCTAATTTTGAATCACTCGCTGCGCTCGTGATTCAATTTTAGAATCCTTCGCTTGCTCGGTCATCAAAATTGAACACGCGGTTAAAAAGCAACTTTGCACTCTTGTATAACAAATAACTATTGTACAAACCTACTTACAGAAATAAAATCATTTATCATTATCATGCCTTCTCTGTATGAGCTTGGCTCTGTAGATTGTTTTTTTTTTTAATAATTGACGTAAAACTTTAATGCTGGTGGCCAGAATCAGGTACTGGATTTTTAGTAACAGTTTGCGCGTCAATGTCCCTTAGATCCTTTAAGGATGACGATTCTGTTTTTTTAATATTTAATGACACATACCTCATCATCAGCCTATAATATTCCCACTGCTGGGACACAGGTCTCCTCTCCGTGACAGGCAGTGGGCCGTAATCCACCACGCGGTCCCAGTGCAGGTTGGTAGCTGTCACATTTCTTCGAATGTTTGGTTCTAGGACATGCCAGTTTCCTCACGATGTTTTTACTTCACTGTTTTGAGACACATACTTACCCTCTTTTTATTTCAAAAAACCTATCTACAAATGACCAATAATTAAAATTAAATATGAGCGAAGGGTGGGGACGTTTTTAAAACGGCCCCATATAATTTGCATGTGACAGGGGACAATGAAACCCTAGTCGTTAATTAGAACCCCGAAACTCAAGGTGTGGTGTCGGCCATGTTGGATGGTCACAGAATATTTTTTGCAACAGAAGGGAACGTTTTAAAAGTGGTTCTAGTATGTCTAGTAAAGAAGTTATTCAATCAAAGTTATAAATACAACTAAAATTTATTTAAGTTTTATTTTAATTTTAGCCTATTTTCATTTTTTTTTCAATTGTTTTTTTTACATAGGTACAAGCCATCATCAGAAGTACTCAGATAGGAAATGTCGACTCCATCTAGCTTAATTTTTTTATGTGACGTTTTAAAAGTGATTCCGATATCCTGTTTACAGAATAAACAATTTCATTTCATTTCATTCTTCGGAAGTCGGTGTCTTTGGTTTTTGTATTTTCATTGTTTGCCACAAACTTCTTAAATTAGTTATTTTTCACTTTGTACCTAGTGTTTTTTTGGATGGTTGTAGTTTTCCTTTTTTTTTAAACCTTTTTTTTCTCTTTTTAGTTTTTTTTTTTTTTCTTTTTTGGCAACTGAGCCGATGTCGACTATTCTGCCAGTGTCCTCTTTTTAGTTGTGTTACCTACCCAAAACAAAGTCATGTACCACTACTTGCAATATAAATAACAGTGACAGGAGAAGTTATTACAACATCATCAACATACACTAAGTGGAAAAAATACGTATTATTGACTCGTCAGAACTTGACCAAATTCCAGACCTGCAACTGCCCGACGATTGATGTCGGGATGTTATATACATGCTAGTTGCGCGGTAAACTCTGCTTGCGCGATGCAGGATTTTGCGTGACGTCAGTGTGATGCGTAGTTCGCATGTGGCGATGTAGATACCGGTACAATAGTACCTACGGACAAATTTATTTTTGTTGTCAGAAAATTTCATGCTGAAATCGGTAAAGAACACGAAAGAAGAGTTTCTGCTCAGGCTACCCTGCTTCTTACCGTCTTTAAACATTTGTTATAAAAGAGATTATTTATGTTATAACTGGCTCAAAACATGACGTAGAGCTATCTCGATTCTGTCGACCTTGTCAAAACTTTTTGAGAAACTCGTATACAATGAAATCTATCCAATCTTACACAGCGTCATCACCCCAGAGCAACATGGGTTTGTTCAGCGACGTTCCACGGTTTCAAATTTACTAATTTTTTCGAATTACCTTTTGCAAAACATGGACAGGCGGTTGCTAGTTGACGCGGTTTATACGGACTTCAAAAAAGCTTTTGACAAGTTCGACCATGAAATCCTACTTAATAAGATTGCGATTAATGGTATACGAGGGAATTTGTTTCGCTGCAGGTTCTCATCATATTAAAAATAGAACACAAAAGGTTGTCGTGAATGGTCATCAGTCTGATGCAGTGCATGTAACCTCGGGTGTTCCGCAAGGCTCAATCTTGGGACCGCTATTATTAATGACATAGACAAATGTTATAAAAATACCAAGTTTCTTGTATACGCTGATGATCTTCAAGCTTATAGATCTATACATACTGTAGAGGATTGTCGACTGTTTCAACAAGATCTGGACCGTCTCAATAAACATTAAACTACACCTTAGTCTCTCCAAGTGCAATTGCATCAATTTCACAAAGAATAAAACAGTTATTAACTTTAAATACTCATTGCACGATACAACACTCAGTAATGTGTCTACTGTGAGAGATCTTGGTGTGTTAATTGATGATAAGTTGTCCCTAAACCAACATGTAGAAAAAATTGTAAATAAAGCATTTAAGATGTATGGTTTCGTTATGAGGTCGTCCACTGAGTTCAAGCGGGTCTCCACATACCTTTACGTATATAAAACCCTTGTACGATCACAATTAGAATATTCAATATTAATCCCTATCTGGAACCCGTTTTACCAGAAATACATAGACGAGATTGAGAAAGTCCAGCGGAAGTTTCTACGAGCCATGCATTACAGATGCCACAAAACGTATTTGTCGTACTCATAATAATAGATAAATATAGGCAGATCAACCTAGAATCCAGACGTAAGTATTTAGTGGCTTCTGTACTGTATGGTATTGTTTGTGGGGATTTTGGTTGTAGCAAACTCTGTACCTACGTGATACAAGAACTACCTATATGATAGGTAGTTCCACGCACTGTACACACGTAGTATCCGAGCAGGTACCCTATTTGCTGTCAATACCTGTCGAACTAATTCTGGTTTGCGCTGCACTATCCGTCGAATAGTTACATCTTATAATTGTAATTTTGTTAATATTGGTATTTTTCTATGCTCAAAATCCAAATTTAAATGTAATGTTATGAAATTATTTTTTTTCCAATAATATCATTAGGAATGTAAGCTGGGCTAGATTTTATTATTTATTTGTTCTTAGTGTTAATTATTACTTTGTTGCCAAGCAATTAGAATTTCTATTTTGCATGATGTAATTAATTATTATTATTAATGTGATGTAATGATTTATTATCTGTCATTTACTCATTATCATATTTTCTTTTGTTAATATGCGGATAATGTAGTGGGCTGCAATATTGTTCATATTTTGTATTATCGTTTCTCTGTTCCAACACATATTGTAGCCGTTTATTGTGCCTGAATAAAATAAAATAAAATCACGTTTAGTATCTTTCTATGCTTACCTAAGTATTTTAAATCTATTCCTTGTCCTTATGCATTCTTTAAATGAACTAAAATTTCTATAAACAGAGCCATAAAATTTATTTTAAAAAAATACTGTTTAGTGTTTCAAATTCTGTCAGATTTCAGACTGTATTGAAAAATTGCAAGTAGATAATGACACCTGAAAGCGAAGAAACCAACGCTCACCCATTCAAGTTGCCACCAAAACAGCATTGGAGATACAATCTGAAGGATATTTAAATAATCCGTCAGCACGACATCGTAAATAACGCAATGAATGTTGTTGAACTGTCAAAATGAAAGACATTTTCATTGTAAGAGTGTAAAGGTGCGTCCACACTTTATAACATAAAACGTCATAATATAACATAGTTACTTAAACATGTTTCTATAGAGAGATTAGCAATGTTACATAATGTGGACGTGTTATATAACAAAAGTTTATATGTTATAATGGGTGATTCATTCGGAGTTACTTTTTCCAAAACTAAAAAAAATATGAATAAAACAAATTTATCGGGTAATCTTTATTATAATACAAAAGAACCATTCCTTACATTTACTTTTTAAAGATTATTTCTTTCAAATGTTGTCCGTAACTGCGATTAAGGTGGTCCATTCTGGAGTTCCAGTTTTCGATGACCCGACCGAGCATTTCCAGTGGTATTTGGCGAATAACGCGAGTAATGTTGGCTTCCAGTTGATCAATCGTACGCGGCTTATCCATATAAACTTTGGACTTTACATAACCCCACAGAAAAAAGTCTAAGGGTGTGATATCACAGGATCTAGGCGGCCAACTGACTGGTCCGAAACGCGAAATTAACTGTTCACCAAATTTTTCTCGCAACAAAGCCATGGTTTCACGTGCTGTGTGGCAAGTGGCGCCGTCTTGTTGGTACCAAAAGTTTTGAAGGTGACGGGCTTCAATTTCAGGAAACAAATAGTCCGTTATCATGGTACGATAACGGTCACCATTGACAGTGACGTTCTGGCCGGCTTCGTTTTTGAAGAAATATGGACCGATGATTCCACCACCCCATAAACCACACCAAACTGTTGTTTTATCTGGATGTAATGGTAGCTCTTGAATCTCTTCAGGTTGCTCTTCAGACCAAACACGGCAATTTTGTTTGTTAACATATCCGTTGAGCCAAAAATGTGCCTCATCGCTAAACAAAATTTTCGTTGAAAACAGTGGATTTTCTGCAAGCTTTTCAAGAGCCCAAAGACTAAATCGGTGGCGATTGTGCCGTGCTTAGTCTTTCCATGATGAAATGTCAAACTATAGTGAATGAAAATATTAGGTTAGGTTGTCATGACTGACGCTTTATCTGTAAAAAAATGCATAGACAAAAAAGTAACTCCAAATGAATCACCCTTTATAAGATAATCTGGACGCAGCCTTACAGTATTTTTATCTGACGAAGCGACGCGCGCCTTATTTGTGGTGACCAAGTTATACAAACACGCTGTCAATGTGTGTGAGTGTGTGGGTTATGTGCTGACGCTTCACGCACACATTAACAGCGTGTTTTAACACTTTGTCACCACAAGTAAAGCGCACGTCGCTTCGTGAGATGAAGATACTATAGACAATTAGGCATCTGCGGTCTACACCGCCGTAGGTTTAACTGTATAGCCTTAAAACATATCTTTTTCTCCTATTTAGAATTTAAATGCGAACGCAAATAAAATTTTTGCTACAATTTATAGCGTAAATTAATTCACAGTCATAAAATTAATGTATAGTTTAATATTTAGTACTATTTCATAAAGTTGATGTGGATAAGTAGGTTATAATACATTCTAATGCTATTTATATGTCGTAGTCATGGAGGGCCCTGTAATAACAACCGCACGGCTCGATCGATCAGGGATCTTTGACAGTCGTTACGGGTCGTCAGAAGCCCGAAAGTCTGACAACCAGTCTTACCAAGGGTTATCTCATTACTCAGTAACTGGGTTGTGAAGGTCAGATAGGCAGTCGATCAATGTAAAATACTGGTATTCCGCTGCATCTGGTTAGACTGGAAGCAGACCCCAACAAATTTGGGCAGAGTACCTATGAGTCATGGAAAAATATTCTTAATCCCTGTTTTTTCATAAAAATATAAATAAGACTAACGTTATGAATTATTCTGAACACTACGTCATCTGCACTCGCATAGGTACAGTCCCTGCAACACAAAACATAACATCATGCAGACATTACCCGAAGGGATAGGCAAAGCTGCATATTACTGTATAGTACATCTACATTGAGAAAATTCTGATTGAAAAATCCATAACTATATTAAGGAATTTGGGGACCAAATTTCTGCTTGAGTATAGTTTTAAATATTGGCGTGTGCTAGCTGACATATGGCAAATAATTTTAATATTTTTGTGTTTCGTAATGTTAAATACTTATTACTATATAGAATCCAGTTCTTCTAACTGAACAGACAGCAGTGCTGCTGGGGAGTTTGTTGCGCCACTTCTTCTTCCCAGCTAAAGCACTATGAAGTGGTGAAAGGTGGGCGTTTTGGGGGGACTGTCTTATGTGGTTTTGACGTTCAAAAAGTGCTGATTCCCAGCCTAATTTGAATAAATGACTTTTGATTTTGATTTTGAAACTCAGCGGGGCGACACGGCCTCTGTGATAGGCTTGAGTCACGCATTTTATCACGGTTTTTGCTCCCAAACTGTGATAAAAATGTGTGACTCAAGCCTATCACAGTAGTCCGTGCTCGTCTCGCAGAACCCTACAATTACCTAACAGCCATGATTCCGATCACTAAACCAACGAAGCAGTTATAGCTATAACTATCTAGTCATGTGGGTATCTTTATTAATTTCATACTAAACACTTACTTTCTCTCCAATAGGAGTAAACAGAGACTACAGACCCCACTACCAAGATACTCTAAACATATCATTTACCCAAATAAAAATCACAACGAACTTACTAATAAACCTTTATGTCGTAACGACTCTAAATAGCATTGTATCAGCTGTAAACAGGTCCAGCTGTAATGGCGGTAAACAGTGCGATCATTATAGTATGTTTGGCGTGACCTGGGCTAGCGGCGTGGGTGTTTCCTTCCATGTAACTCCAGGAGTTTTAAGATGGTGTGGTTTCCATTGATTACGACACATAGTGGTTATGGTCAAGACGTGCTTGACCATAGCTGCAATGTCGACGAGTTGCTGTGGAGAGCAACACGTTGACTAACAACGCAGAAAAAGAGTTTCCTCAATGTAATGACTGATGTTCTGAGGGTTCACTGGCTCGACAATGCACACGTAAGCAACCAACACATCTACTCTCGCCCACGGCTCTCGTAGTAGTGATGTGACAGTTCATTACATGAACACACGAGACAGTGTATGACAAATCACATGCACTACACTCAATACCTGTATTTTTGACGATTAATTTGGAAATAAGCTAGCTGAATTACCTAATCCATTTTTTTAAGTTTTTTATAGTAGATACGTAGGTAGAAGTCAAAATGGCTCATATCTTCACGGACTTATAATTAAATCCAACACAACCAAAAGTCGGAGATGTATAAATGAACATTCTGTAGCGTAAGTATGAAATGAAACTGTGTCAAAACTTATATTAATGATAAAAATCGATCAATCGATAAAAATTCAACAAGCTTTAAATTTTTTTGCACCTACTCGTTACTTAATTACAACAGACGTTTCATCTGCTTCAAAAACCGACGCACCACTTCGCATTTTGTGTCGGAACGCTCCAAAATCCGGCAGTGGAAAACACAACCGACAATGCCGCAGGCTCGCTGTGCCAGTGGTGTAATTACGACCAATGTTTCGGGGAACCAGCAGCTTTTATTATCTTCGGCTACTGTGATTAGATGGACCACAGATAACTTTGGGAACCCGAGGAAAATAAAACGAAATAATCTGTGGTCACTTTTGTTTTTGGTTGTGTTTTAAAATTTGTTGTTTTGTGTAATAGATAGTTTTGGGGCGCTTTGTGATAGGGTTGATTGTGGAAGTCTCTAACATAACATCACGCCTGTGATCCCTAAGAGGAAAGCAGAGGGTGTAGAGGAAAAGTAAGGATAAACTTACTTTTCATCGTTTATGTCGAAGGGGCTGACAACAGCTAAATCGCGGTCACTGTCGGACTGCATAGAAAAGAAAGAGAAGCGCGATGACACAAAGCTTGTAATTTACTGCAAAATATGAAGCAATTCTCTATTTACAAAACATCTATTGATTGGACAAAAAAATTTAAACACTATCACGTTAATATGTCGCTCAACACAACTCAGAACAATCTGAAAAAAAAAACAAAATTATTGCATGTATCTTTTAGTAATTAATATGGTTTTAATCGTTAAAATAATTGTTTAGAGGTATCTTCGTGACTTTTTTCTATCGCACCAAATTTTTTGTATTCTATTTTCAACACACTATATAACTAGCATTATTATATCCTGAAGAATATCATATATTTTTCTGATTTTGTTTACTGCAGTGGATGATGGATCATACTTTTAGGCATTATAAAACATGCGTTTAGTTCACGTAGTCCCCTTAAGCAAGTCCACAAGTCCGGGTATTCTGCAAGTCCGCGATAAGGCATGTCGTAGTGTATGGATCGGAATGCTGGGCCGTGAAAAAAGATTGCATGCAGCGGAGATGAAAATATTGAGATGGATAATGTTGAGTGACGAAAATGGATAAAGTGAGATATGATATGATATACAAGGTGGTACATCAAAGCGCAAAATGTTGCATGGATTTAGAACATCTGAACTTTTTTTTTTGTTGAGGGTGGGAAATCATCAAGATTATTTAAAGAGATAAAGATTGTATTTTGCAAATATGGTTAACATCAAACGACGACAAAAAAAACATATAATAGTACAGCCATATTTTACCACGAGGGCATGCAAAAGATTTAACATAATAATATCAACTAAAATAATAATAATATTTTCTCTTCTTGTTCTCACACACTATTGTCTACGTTTCTTTTTTACTTCTCCTTTCGCAGGTCTGCTGGAAGAAATTTCTTAAGAAATAAGCAGTACCTTTGTACTCAATTTATAATTAGGTATGTCATATCTCTTGTATTTTACTGTGTGTACATAAATAATAAATAAATAACTAATAACTAAATACAATTGTAAAATATTAATTAATTATACATAATTATGCACTAGCGTAAAAACTCTTTCTCAATTAGGAAATCCTTAACTTCTCCCGCTCTGGGCGGAGCGGGAGGGCATGTCAGACTCTTACTGACTAAAACCCACCCGTGTTCCTTCAGTTGCCTGTGCCAGGGGCCACGGTAACCCTTTCGGACTTTTCCGCAACCCTGGCAGATCTGAACCCCCCTACGTTAAAGTTTCTCTTAGGTTATTTAAACAAAATAGCTGTTCCATACATTTTGACCGCTTAAGTATTGTTCTTTTTCATGAAACAGAGGATTATTCGAAGATAATTTTCTACGCTTAGGGGTTTAGAATCTTGTGCTGAAAAATTCACAAAAAGTTGACTGAGAAGTGTGACAGAAAAGTTGAAAGGAAATCGTTTGGTTTTGGATGGGCATGTGATGAAGAGGGAGGAAACGCATGTTACTAAAATAGTGATGAATAGGTATAAATGTTGACGGATGGAGAGGGAAAGGAAGGCCAAAGATAAGATAGGTGTATTGTATGCGGAATGATATGAAAGAGATGGGAGTGAATGATATCGTGACGGTTGACAGGGGAGAGTGGAAGAACAAAACGTATTGCGCCGACCACAGGTGACATGGGACGAGGGCAGGAAGATAATGATGATCCAAATGTCATTTGGTGTATCCTTTTCTCAAAAATCTTCGGGTTGATTTGCCTTAATATCGATGTATTTTTGAGGTTTAAATTATGTTACTAGCTTTTTGATGTCGGAAAATATCCCACGGGAACATAACCACCATTGTTTTCATATAACTCTATTGGTTTACGCGGGGCACGCCAGTAAAGCTCCCAGTCGGTATGATTTTTTCCGACATCTTCAACAATCATCGTCATATTTCAGTCAATTTACCTATACCCTTAATGAATTATACACCTAAACCTTCCTCATGAATCACTCCGTCCGTTGGTGAAAACCGTATGAAAATCGGTTCGGTAGTTTTTGAGTTTATCCCGTTCAGACGGACAGACAGACACGGCGCGGGGGCTTTATTTTAAAATATTCGATACCAGACATTTCAACTGTCGTAAAGGACAAAACACGACTTTGAGTAGGGCCAAAAAAATTAAGATACATCCCAAATAGTAAAAAAAATCGAGCTAGAGCTGTTGAAAATCCAGGTCATAAGGGGCTTCGCTAGGGCCAATGCCTGCCAGAGTTGCGGGAAAGTCCGAGAGGGATACCGTGGCCCCTGGCACCGGCAACTGAAGGAACACGGGTGGGTTTTAGTCAGTAAGAGTCTGACACGCCCTCCTGCTCTGCCCAGAGCGGGAGAAGTTATTTGATGATTTACCACCCTAAAAAAAAAAAAGGTCATAAGGGGCTTTTTTTCAAGATAGGATTATTTTAAATATATATAGCAATCGATAGAGCTCGCGACGCTGTTTCCAAATATATTTATAACTCATTTTCGGCAAAATGTCCTTTATATCGATGTAGTCATTGAGATTCGGCCAAAGTCATTCTTAGTCAGTCGAAGTAATCTAAAAAGTGATATTAGGTTAATAGGCTGTATACCTACCTAGGTACAGAGTTCTTGGGTATTTTGCGTGATAGATGATAAATTAAACCTAAAATGATGGCTCCGGGTGTTTTCTAAGCTGTCAGCAGAATAAGAAAATCTTTCCAATTGCCCATCACCTCGCCATTGCCTCCATATTTAATTTTAGAATTTAATTAAGTACCTTTGTTACTTGTGTGGCTTCTTTTGACAGGACCCCAGCTATCAGAATTTGATGAAATAACGACATAACTTCGATGACATTGTAAACTCACCATAAAAATAATTAATCATTCATGAATACCGATAACTGGTGATTCGATATATAATGCGCCTCCGGCCGGACTCAAACCTACGCCCCTGTGAGGTAGCATTCGACAATATAAAAAAATACACAGAAATGTATTTTAATACGTCCATTTTAAGTAATTTTTTATATCGAATATTTTACATACGCCATTTTGATTTCAAGTTTAATGAAAATGTTTAATTAATTATTTAAATGATTTAATGTCTTATTCCGAAGCATTTAAGATCATTTTGCTTCGTTAATTTCAAGCTTATGATTTTTTTCTGTAATAAATTATGCGCGTCTTTGACCGCTGTGGATTGGTGCCACTTTTGCAACGACACATCTCACATATTTTTTTATTGCAAAAACAACTTTATCGTCTTAAAAACAAGGTAAAATTTTAATTGAAGTTAAATGAACTGTTAGTTTTAAGTGTTCATACATTTTTATATGCATACATTGTTGTTTAAATAACTGGTTGCAGTATCTAGATTGAATTAAAAAATAATAAAATGACATTGTTGACGCGTTACATATTAAATTAAATATAATTTTCTTAGTGGTTGATTGGGTTAAAAGCATTATTTTTAAAACCAGCCTGTAATTATTGACATACGTGCAGGGCAAAGGGCTCTTCTCTTAAAAGAGAAGGCACAAGCTATGATCATCACGCTTACTTACTGCATGTGGACGATTTCTGAACATTAAGATTTCAGGTATTCCAGGTTTCTTCAAGATATTTTACTAGTCTGGAAATCAGTTATACATCAGGTTATACGAACCTGCCAAATTTCACCAAATGATTTTAAACCTTAAATTGTTGAGAGATAAGTTAAAAATTAAATAAAAAAAAAGAAAAGTAAAATAATCTTTGATAAACTTAAAAGCATGAATGTTCTTCATTTATTGTTTTCATGATTTTGTTAGATTTTTTTTTTGTTTTTTTTTAATAGTTTGTATTTCCTGTGCGTGTCCCAAATAAAATATTTTTCTTTCTTTTCTTTCTTTCTTTAAATCGAATGAGAAAATAAGATGTTGTGATGCTGTTATGTTAAAAGAAAAGTAAGAGGAAATGTATTTTCCTTCAGATCAACACACTACATAACGCCGTGTAAAAACCATTTCATATAAATGATTAAGAATTACAGTTTCGAAATGAAAATAGACCATTTTAAGTTGAAAGTTAATTTGCTAACCCATCCTTTTCCCTGAATGTGCAATATAACATTACAAACGGCTCATTGGCACATATAACGTTTTTAAAACACCAGAATGTCACATTTAAAAATGATGATGGAATATACTTAGTTATTTTCTCCTTCCTTGGTTCTTCATTTAAACACCCAAAGAACACATGATAACTCAACAAAAAGAAAACTGTTTTTACGTTAGTCCTGTCTTCTCAAACCATATTAATCTCTAAAAATCTTCAGCACAAAAATGGGAATGTAAAAAAAAACTTTTAAAAGCGGCGTCGGTAGCCGAAAGAGGCTCCGTTTAATACCTCCGTACGTAACCGATAGATTAATACGATAAATGTACGTTATAGCCTATAATTATGAGTTTTATTCACAACATAACCTTCATGGGTGTTTTTTGAAACATTAGAAACTTTAACAATTTATTGGTTGAAAAGAATGTATGCGTCAGAGGTTTTTTTTTAGGTTAGAATAATGTTTGATACATCTTAATGCCTGGAGCTATTGCTTCAAGCTTTTAAGGGGACTACATGACCTAAACGCAAGTTTTATAACGCCTAAAAGTATATGATCCACTGCAGTAAACAAAATCAGAAAAATATATGATATTCTTCAGGATTATGCTAGTTAAACGGTGTGTTGAAAACATAATACAACTAATTTGGTACGATAGAAAAAAGTCACGAAGGTACCTCAAAAAATTTATTTTAACGATTAAATACCATACTAAGTAATATATATGCAACCATTCTGTTTTTTTTTAAATTGTTCTTCAAATCAAATCATTTATTAATTTGCGAATATGGGTACAAAGAAAAGGTCTTAAAATATAGCAATAATGTCCATTAGTCATATCCTACCATAAGGCGTGCAAATTTACAATACACAGGCACAGATTTAACAACAACAGCAACATATTAACGTGATAGTGTTTTCATGTTTTAGTCCAATCAACAGATTTTCTGTAAATAGAAAATTGCTTCATATTTTGCAATAAACTACCAGCTTTGTGTCATCGCGCTTGTTTTTCTTTTCTATGCAGTCCGACAGTGACCGCGCTTTAGCTGTTGTCAGCCCCTTAAGCGTCGATGTGTCAAAAACAATCCAGGTTGCAAGCGCTACCTGCGGTCCTGGGTTCGATTCCCAGGTCAGGCAAAGAGTAATTGAGTTTTTCTATCTGGAATTTATCAGTAGCAGCTCGGAGTCTAGATTGGTGCCCGGTTGATGGCAATAGGCTCGCCCCCTATTACATGGGACTTAACATAGCTGGCGAAATCTGGGTGCACTATAGGTACATCTCTGCCAAATCCTTCAGGTATACAGGCGTGATGTTATGTGAATCAATTTTCTGAATCCTTAATCAAGTCGCTGATCTCCAAGAGGGCCTAGACGAGCGACGACAATCACTTTCAAAGCAACACGACAACAACGACTTTCAACACTTACATATTATACACTACTCAGAGACAGGAATGCTTTCCGCAAAATGCTGCGAGGAGTGCATCCTACCACCGTGGGGTACAGGCGGTGGTCTCTTCGTGGAGTTGGAGATAAGGGATTACTGTCTGTAGCGAACTTCTGGATGGGGAGGAAGGACCAGTTGTGGTCCAAAGGGTGATCATCTACAATCATCAGTCATCGTTTAACTATTGGAGGGTACAGGAAGAGCAGGGGAAGAGTTGTGGTTGCGGAATCTTTTGCTCCCCGCAGGACGGGCTTTCGGGGTCATTGTACAACCCCGCAGGCGACCAGACCAGTTTTGGACAAGGAGGTTCGTACACGTGTTCTTTGACTTATTAGAATCGGAATGCGGGATCTTTGAAAGAGGTTTTCATCTGCAGGATTGACATAAGCTTTTCGGTAGCTTCTTGAATTTGAGAGTGAACTGGCTGCTTCTGGGTAAGCTCACTCCATCGTCGACTCTGTCTCTGTCACCACTGAGCTAGACTAGGATCAAGAGCACACCAATCTTAAATAAAAAAAAGCTTTTTAATATGGCAATCCAATACATTTTTACTTTTCCATCATTGTTATCGCTGATAGAAAATCACTTTGTAAAAGCCTTTAGTGGTGTCAAAATATGATTGATTTAGTAAAAAAACCTAATCAAATTACTTGGCAATAAATAAAATAAATAAATAAATATCGTCTGACATTGCACACAGCACCATCTAGTTCCAAGTTAAGCACTTAACACTTAAGGCTTGTGTTATGGATACCAGATGGTTGATACACTACTTAAATACATTTTTTTTTGTAAATACATACATATTATAAATATACATCCATGACTCGGGTACAAATGTCCATATTCATCATACAAACATTTGCCCCTACCGGGATTCGAACCCAGGACCATTTGGTTTCGCTGACTACACTTAGCCACTGTAGCCACTACACCAAACGTGTCGTCGTGTCGTGTCGTGTCGTGTCGTGTCGTGTCGTCGTATTAGACTGTATAATGGGTTATCTGAAACTGGGGTCAACGAAAGTATGAATTCTATCCAATCGATGAAAAGCTCTATGGCTCATTCCCTAGCTTTTTTATTAATTTCATCAGAATGGTATGTTACCATATCTTACCAAGGGGTATCGTGTTACCCAGTAACTGGGAGGTCCATCTGGACTGAAAGCGCATTTTTAAAACCCTTGCCAACAAATTGAGACTTGTGGAGAAGTTAGTTAAATTGTGGAGGTCAGGCAGTCGCTCCTTGTAAAATACTGGTATTCAGATGCATCTGGTCAGACTGGAAGCATAAAAGCTAGGCAGATTAATTGGTCAGTGAACCGACGAATTCCCATTGGTCACAATACCACAGTCATGCATCATATCTGGGTACAAGAGAGGAACATGGTCACTGCCGTTATTTATAAATCACGCGACTTATCAGTAAGTAGATAGAATCCACGTCATAATTTGCTTTACTAATTAACTAAAAACTCCCAGTAAATGACACTTCACTAAGGTTGAAACTAAAGCTACGGTCTCCTAGAAGAGCGGGTCCGTCATATTATAAAGCCGTCATGAAAATCTGTCATTTCCACCAGTATTTGACGTGTATTGACCAGTATTTGTTTGAAGTGAACTGACCTTCCACCTGATGAAGCCTGCTTTCCTTTTATTATTATTTGTTACAAATATCTATCCATTTTTATTTAAATATTTCACTATAAAACTGATTTACATCCGTAAGACGTCCTCCTAACATAAGGTCCAGTTGAAAACCAGCGTCAGGCACTAGTTGTCTGGCATTTATGCTGAACTGGGCCTATTTGGCGCAGCCGTGAGGCACACAATACTATTTTAAGTACTGTTTGTCTGTTTTTGTGTAATATTGTGTGCTTTAACCTGGGTCAAATAAATTTATTTTCTTTCTTTCTTTCTTTCTTTGATGCTAGGGATTGACTCTAGTGACAGTCCACTTTACCTAAGGTTTCACGGTGAGATTGTTACAATATAGACCGGCTGTAATGATAGTTGTAAGCGAGATTTTGATAAATAATAAATAAATATAGTTGAAGTTTCTTTAAACACCCACGGGAAACTCCAATATCGCACATTCCCAGGCACATACCGTACTTAGTGTCAATAATAAATTACTTAAAACAAAATAAATCAATCAATCTGTCAACGCAGTTTTAATTCCTATGTTTTGTTTTTCAACAAATTATTGAATTAAAATACAATTTCCGTTTTATCACAAGCATTTATTTGACAGTCGCTAAAAACATTATTCATTGTATACGGTAGCACAGAATGTAATTACAAATTTTGTAAATTATTATAATCTTAGTTTAAAGAAAATAAAATACGTAGGTACCTACCGTACTAAGTACTGGAACTGGTAGTGGTAGAAAAAAAAGTCTATTAAAAGTCTTCTCTTGCGAATAAATGAATTTTTGACAGTTTTTTCATAGAAACGCTGTCAGACCTCAATTTGCATTCACGGATAAAGCATGGATTATATACAAGCCCAGTGACTGGAGCCTGTGACTTAATTGTTGAACTCAGTGGCTGGGTTTGTATAGGCGCGGTTCATGTAACGAGCCAATTGGCTGTCGTTTTTTGAAAAGAAACCTTTACCTATAAAATTAAAGCCGCCGTTGCTACTAATTGTTTCTCTTTATTATGTATATAGGCTCACGGTCTACTGCATCATTGGAATTGATGCACTCAGACTTCTATGGCCCCATGGAGACAACATCTATGGGCGAAGCCAGGTATTTCATCACTGTTATAGATGATTATTCAAGAAAAGTGTTACGAGCAGCGATTGTGTGACGGCGACGAGCGATGTCTATTTTCTGGAAAGAATTATAATATTAAAGAAGTTTTTGAAGTATACAATAATGAGATGGAAAATCAATTGCACTGTACAGTAAAAACTCTACGCACCGACAATGGCTTAGAGATTACTGACAATTGCGTGCACTGACTGGACAGGTCCACTCAATCTGTGTGGTTCTTTCCTCAAAAGACCATTGCAGACACCGATCTACATAGCTTTCACATGATCTGACCAAGATTTTGTCTGGACTTTAAAAGAGACTGTGACCTCTGAGTTTGTTTCGGCCTTTCTTCTCAGAGTAGTCAGATAGGAAACGCCGACCTCATCTAGTTTAAAAAAAAAAGATTGACGTGTAAAAGTGTTTGTTCAAACGTACTTACAGAAATAAAATCATTTATCATTTAGAATATATTAAAACCAAATGTCTAAATATTTGACAAAAGCACTATACACACCGTAGCAAACTAGTCTTGCCGAGCGGATGAATCGCACTCTCGTGGAGCGTTCCAGATGCGTGTTATTCGATGCTGGACTTCCCATACAGTATTAGGCAGAGGCAGTGCAAACAGCTGCTCAAATTATGAATCGATCCTCGACTCGAGTTCTTGACTACGTGACATCACTGCAGAAATTGACAGTTATTACACCAAACATTTCTCATTTATGAATATTTTTTGCCTGTAAAGCTATGGTTCACGTGCCGAAAGAAAAACGATCAAAGTGGGATTCCAAATCCATAGAAATTACTTATCTTGGATGCTGTGGAGATACCCTAAGGTTGTAGATTATAGAACCCAATTACAAAGAAGATTACTAAAAGCTGAAATGTCACATTTATTGAAGACTGCCCCTCTGATATGAATGAAAATTTAAGCTCAACTTTAAACAATAATAATACTTTACAGATACTTGTACCTTTAACGGAAACCATACAGATTCCAATCAGTGAAGAAAACTCCACCCCTGCTCACAATGACGCGATTGTTGAGGTTGGCTCTACATCTAACTCAGACGAGAGTTTTGACTGCACAGTGGATGTAACTGATCAAGATAAACTTATGAACCTAGCACTGATTGCTCATTTGACTCAACAAACCCATTCATAAATGTGAGGCCTCGCAGAAATGAATCCATTGATAAAGGAAAATTAAATCATATATGTTGTGGTCTAAGTTGTAAAAGAAGCCATGTCTTGCTCAAAATCCAGCCATTGGAAGAAAGTCATGGAGGAGAAGTATATCTCATTAATGAAAAATAATACTTGGGACTTAATAAAGAAAGATATATCTTGTTAATGAATGATAAAAGAAACATAGCAAAATATAAGGCAAGATTAGTAATATAGAATGCGCTCAAAAGAAAGGATTGGATTACATTGCAATATATTCACCGATTATTAGATATTCTTCTCTGTGTTGTTCTTTCGCGATAACTGTGAAATATAATTTGGATATTGACCAAATGGATGCTGTGTCTGCCTGTCTGCAGGGTGATGTAGAGGAAAGTATTTACATGTCACAACCTCCAAGCTTTGAAGAAAATAAAACACAAGTATGTTTATTGAAACAAATCACTATAAGGATTAAAGCAAGCCAGTAGACAATGGAATAAACAAAATTGATAATACACTGAGAGAAATTGGTATGACACAGTCATCACTTGATCCCTGTGTTTATTATAACATAGAATATGAAGACATTCCTTTCTTAGTCGTGTGTGCTTATTTACAAAAACTAAAAATTATATAAAGGACAAGTCATTTTTTTACTAAAATTAATGAAGTGAAGTAAACTAAATAAAACATTTAGGAGAATTAAAATCTTATTTGGGCTTGCACGTACACAGCCACAAGACAAATGGAACTGTATGTATAAATCAAAAGCAGTATATTCAGCACATACAAGGAACATAATTTAACTGTTGATACAACTTCTTAGCGAGAAGTGATTGGGTCCTTGTTGTATTTATCGCAAGGAAGGCGCCCAGATCTATACTCAATACTCAATTTTTATTGCATTCCATATGTTACAGAGATGGTAATAACAAATTAAAGAAACAAATTAAATTTAAAAAAAAATAACAAATTAAAGAACAAATTAAGAAACGTATGCTGCGTGTGTGCATGCTTTAGGTAAATTTAATTCAAGACCAGAAATGCAGCATTCGGTGGCGCTGAAACGAGTCTTAAGATACCTGAAGAAATAAGAAGTTAAACTTTAGCTTATAAACAGAATATTGAAGAAAAATCAAAACATGGATACTGTGATGCAGATTGAGCTGGCAATGAAGATGACCGAAGATCGTGTACGTGTGTATATTGTGTTTATATTTCAGGGTAGCGCAATCACGTGGAACTCACACCGAAAACAAACGGTTGCGCTATCCACTACCGAAGCTGAATACAAGTCACTATCCAGCTGCACTCAAGACTCAAGAGGCTATCTGCTTGACTGGCTTGAAACTAAGTGTATATACGAGGCCAGTCATGCGACAAAATGTCATATTACTGGGCTCGTAGAGATGTGAAGTTGGTTTCAATTATTGTGTAGGCTACTTAGGGTTATTTTTTACTACCTACCTATGTATTTTACAGTCTTAACATGGATAATTTTCAGGAAAATGTATTGTTTAGTAGAAATTAGGTACGAAAATTCCACGAACATTTCATAGTGTGACAGGCTATCAAGTAAAACCTTTGTCCTAGCTACATACGTATATTTTTTTTTTTTGATAATGTCATACCCTTTTTCGATTTCAAAAGAAGACAGTTTAAGAGCCCTTTAGGCCTAAAGCAGGTCCTTAGTTCCTTACTACACGCGGTTTTAAAGCATAATAATAAAACATATTAGTTAAGGATAGTGAGAGACCCACTCACTCAATTTTACCGTACCTACCTAAAGAAAAAACAACTGTTACGATCAGCGGAGGGAATCTATAACTTAGGTAAGTTTGTTATATATTAGTGGTTTGGCCGCTACTGCATTTATAATATAAATATCAATATAACAACACAATAAATTCCTGTATACTTAAACCTATGTAAAAAGAATATAAAGCAAATTTTTCTGCTATCCATACTCGACTGCCGACAGCCCGCGGCCATTTTGAGAACGTTATCTTTATAATAAAAATAAAAAATATCTACCTACCTTCGTCGGTCTGTTTAGAGTCCAGATTTTTTTATTTCATCTATTTTTTACACGAAAAAGCTTAAGTTAAAAGAACATTAAAAAGTCGTATACACGTTACGGTTTTTAAGATTCAAGCTCCTGTAATTTTACGGTATTTTTCTATATCCTGTTGCGAAGGTTGAATAAAATTTGCATTAATTTCATTGATCAGGCATTGATGTTGTATCTTATAACGCAAACTAACAAAGCTGTCAAAGAAAACAGGGTAGCAACACTAGTTACTGCAGAAAATTATCAACTGTGTGTGTAGGAATTCAATGTTTACCCTCGGGCCGTGGGGTCAGAGTGCTCATGCGATGGTCTTTTTAAATAAGGGCTGATTTCTCAACAGTCAGATAACTTCTATGTGAGGAATAAATCTGACAGTTTGACATCATTTCTATACAAAAGCTGTCAAACCAAAATATTTATTCCTCGGATAAAAGTTATCTGACTATTGAAAAATCAGCCCTAAATCTCTAAACGGTTGGTACACACTTCCCGTGACTCGAGAGCTGGCATTTACCTTGACCAGATGCTAAGCATTGCCATACAACGTGGCAATGCCGCCAGTCGACAGCGCAGCGAAGAAATTTTTCGAAGCCATATATTTGTCTTCCATGTCAGTTTTAGTTTAAGTTAGGATATTATTATAATTTTATGTTATTAATTAATGAAGTATAAATTGTTATTCATGTAGGTACTTACACTTAATTTTAATTCTGAATACACAACACTAGTTTTTATTCAACTCAACAGTTCACTATATTTCCGATAGTAATTATGTATGTATACAAATAAATAAAATTGAAGTGTCTGTTTGTAATGTCAAAATAACAGCTTTTCACTAAATGCATATGAAAGTATATAACAAAAAATGCAATTCTATCAGTCTGTCTGTATGTTCCGGCTGATCTCCGAAACGGCTAGACTGATTTTGACAGGACTTTCACTGGCAGATAAGTAACATAGACTAATTTTTGTTCCGGCATGTCCCCGTGGAAAAATTTCCGACTTTCACGTGGGCCGTAGCTAAAATAAATAGTATATATTTTTTATTTAAGATGGATTTGCTCTTGACTCTAGTCTAGGTCAGTGGTGACATAAACAGAGTCGACGATGGAGTGAGCTTACCCAGAAGAAGTTTTTTCACTCTCACTTTGAAGAGATTAGGGTTGTATGCGTTCGGAAACACAGACGCAGGTAGAGAGTTCCACCCATTTGCTGTGGGCATAACATATTATCGTTTATTCCACATACCAACAGGCTCAGTAACCACCCAAATTTCTGAATGTCAACCAAAGATCGAGCATGTGTCACGTTTCTAAGAACATCCTCCAAATCGCCCACAGCTCACATAATATATAATATACCGTCAATCACGTCACGTCTCTGTGGATATCACCTCACGTATCAAATATTGACAAGTTGGACGCGAGCGCGAAGTTACATGCAATCTTCAGCAGAATATAGTTGAAAGCATTGCTTACCGGATCCGTGAAATCGGAAAAAAAAGAAATGGATGATTTTCAGGTGTAGGGCTTTTTTTTTCATGAGTGTTTGAGGAAAAAGACCGCATCCTTAATAGGCAGAATAAGGGCTAGCTGCAACAGTATTTTGAAAACCCTAGCTGAACAGCACGATGCACCGATAGTGAGACACTTTGTCCGGTTGCTCGTGTGGCAGGGACGAAAAATAATAATAGTTGTTTGTACTTAGTTAATATTTTTTATAAATACTAACACTTAGTTGATAAGTTTGTTTGTGTACTAACCAGTGGACCGTTGTTGTCAAATTAAATAAAAATATAATAATAATAACTACTTACGTTCTTAGGTTTTCCACCTATGTATCTAGTATTTATTTCATGACACTAGTTCTCATTCAACTCAACATTTAACACAGTGTCCTTTCCATTTACATCTAGGTACTTATTATAAACTGATCGTTTCTTCCGCATACCAACGCACACGTAATAATATTGCTTACTGCATGTCACCCCCTGCCATTATATCTGGTCAGGCAGGGACCATAATCTTCCCATTGTCCTAGATAACCAGTTCACTTTAGCTACCCAAACCCATAATCCAATATCTTTGTTTCTATATCCTGCAGGACTATGGACGCCAACCGGGGGTTGTCCTTGGGTGCACCTGCATAGTTCGAACAGGGATAATCATCGGTTGGTGCCTCCTTTCACTAAAAATGTCAAACAGGCCTCTGCGAGTCAGCTTTGGCCCCTCGTACACCTTCCAAAGGTCCGGGACCCCAGGGTCGCGAGATATGTCTAAGACATTGTACCATGCAAAACCACAGAATGACCCGTGCCAAAATTATTTACTTCTTCTAATAGATATCGTAATTTTTCTATCTATAGTCCATGTTTGCGTGCTACACTTATTCTTTACGAAATAATAATTATGAAATATTTGAATTGTGTCTCTCATTATTAAAACTAAGACTCTCGTGATTATCTAATCTTATTAGGTTTTAATATGAAATCATATATGAGTGAAATAACATCACATCTAACTCCATCTTCAAAGAATAGCGTATCGACTATTTAATTCATCAAATTCGATCGTTTCTACCGTCACCTCTACATCACGTCGTGAACCCAAAGGATCAGACGCTTCAGGCAGTAAATCATACCCGTCGTCCCTCAATTATAATACATGCATTAATATGGAAAATAAAACTTGGGGAAACGATGCATCAATTAAAATATTAATTGGGAAAACCGTAGAGAGGACGTTGAAGCTATAACTTTTTGAAAGAAAGATGGAACAAGAATAAAATGTGACAAGAGTTAAGATGTATTGTTCTTTATAAATGATGAGTACCTCCTATAATTAATTTAAAGTTTTTTTTAGTACAGAATATACAGACTAGGGTTTAGTCCTGGGACGTCTCGTGTCTCGAAGGGTCTGGACTTTTTTGTAAATTTTGCTGTCTCGGGTCCCGAGACGTTCGGGTCAAGACTCGAGACACTGGCCACTACGGCTTACAGTCCCCAAAATACTATTTTATATACTTCGAATTTAAGTAAAACTGCACTTATTGCTTTTGCGGAAGAACTGTATTGCTGACTTTTTGAAAATATCCCTCGTATCCAAACGCCAGAAATATTGGACACTGAACCAGCAGCCCTACAGTGCAAAACGCAATAAAAAATATGAAGAAAAAGTACCCGAATTTCTTGCAAAAAAATCAAGAGCAACATTAAAAATGAAGTTCCGTTTGTTTGAAGCAACCGAAAAAATACTGAAAGTTTGCAACAACTTCACAAAGCTTTAAACACAATAAAACCGACAGCTGTTGAAAAGGAGAGAGAGTTTATTTATTTAATCATTTATGTACTCACATAATTATATAAACATACAAGAAGAAAAGAACAGAAAAATAGGTACAAAGGTGATGCTTATTTCTAATGAAATCTCTTCCAGCATACCTGCGATAGGATAGTAGATTTATAGATGTAGACAGCGTGTGTAAGAGTAAAAGAGAAAATAAAATTCATAAAAACAATTCACTTAATAAAATAAAACAAATATTATGAGAGTATACATACATAATTACATACATACACTGTGCTCGTTGCTGTGAGGGTCAGCGTTTGTTTTTGCTCCGCAAATATTATTGAAAATCCGTTCGAAAACAGTGTGGAAGTGTCATTAAAAGTGATCATAGTGTGGACAAACATTGCCCAAACAGAGTGCAACAAAAATCCAGTGTTCTAGTACGAGTTAAAGAAGTCTAGACCAATTTAAAACTGAAAATAAATCCCATCTACCGTCAGTTGTGAGTCAACAGTGCATCGCGGTTGAACGCGTAAGCGACAAGCATAAAGGGTGTCCCAAGAAGAACGCAATTTTTAAATTTTTAATAAAACACAGATATGTAAAAAAAAAACATGAAACTTTATTATATCGTAAAGTAGACAGAATGAGGTTATGTATGGAACAATATATCGTGCAGATGGCCGCCGCGGCTTTGCTGGCATGCACGCGATCTTTTAATGAAATTTTCAATGACCGTTTTGCATGAATGCTGCGGTATTTCATTAATGCAGCGTCCAATTTCCTCTTTTAAGGCTTGAGTCGTCGTCGGCTTATTCGCGTAAACCATCGACTTCAAAAAACCCCAAAGAAAAAAATCTAATGGTGTTAAATCGCACGATCTAGGCGGCCAATTCTGATCTCCAAAACGCGAAATAACACGACCGGGAAATGACTGATGCAGCAATTGAATTGTTTCTCTGGCTGTATGACATGTGGCGCCGTCTTGTTGGAACCACATGCCCTCCACATTCATTTCTTCAATTCTAGGCAAGAAAAAACTGGTTATCATTTCACGATACTGAACACCATTGACTGTTTGCGCTTGACCTGCCTCATTTTCATAAAAAAAAGGTCCAATGATTCCTCCAGCCCAAAAACCACACCACACAGTGACACGTTGAGGATGCATTCGCTTCTCGTGAATCACTCGAGGATTTTCCTCACCCCAAATGCGACAATTCTGCCTATTGACGAAGCCATCAAGATGAAAATGGGCCTCGTCACTGAAGATGATTTTATCGGCAAAATCAGCATTTTCATGTTGTCTCTCCAATACCCAATTAACGAACTCCCTTCGCTGTCCATGGTCAGCTGGCTTCAGTTCCTGAGTCAATTGAACTTTGTATGCATGAAGATGCAAATCTTTCGTCAAAATTCGCTGCAAAGTGGATTTGGAGACACCAATTTGCTGAGCTCGATGTCGAATTGAGGTGGATGGAGTTTGAGCGACATCATCACGTACAGCTGCGACATTTTCGGTCGAACGACCTGGTCGATGGCGGGTTGTTGTCTTTACATCACTAACAGACCCAGTTTCGGCAAATTTATCCATTAATCTCTTTACAGTTGACTCTTTTGGAGCATTATTGTGACCCCAAATTGATCGCAATTTGCGAACTGTAGCCGCAAAACTTTCACCATTTTGGTAAAACAATTTCACAATGAGAATGCGTTGTTCATTCGTGTAGCGCTCCATTTTTACTAACCTCGTACCTTCTACTAGCAAACAATAACAATTGTTCAAATGTCAAACAATGACACTTCGAATGTTGCCAGATTTAAAAATTGCGTTCTTCTTGGGACACCCGTTAGCACGGCGCTTACGACGTTTTTCTCGCGAACTCGTATGGGCCTTTTGTAGTGTGCACTTTTGCCGCTCGATTCATTTCGCTACTGGGAGGGCCTTTTATAGTGTGCTATTTGGATCCTAGTAAATAGTATTTATCTTGCGGATTGACGAGTTGTTGGCGCGAAATTTTTTGTAACATGAATTCGCCAACGCTTACGTGGGGTTGCTGTGCCGACGATAAAACCGAAGATAACAAACAATTTATTAATTGCGTTACATGCAATAAATCATATCACTTAGCATGTCTGTCTATCTCGGAAATGTCTGCTGATTCAGACGCCTATCGTAAATGGAAATGTACGGATTGTATTACTCTCATACCAAATTTCTCAAAAAGGGAGGGCACCCCGATTCGGAATGTTTCTACTACGAGAGGAAACAAGAGACTGGCCTTGAACTCACCACCTCAGGAAACATCTGTGACCACCGAAAATGTGCGTACTGTTATCCAGGAAGTACTAAAGACCGAGCTTGCTTCTATGCTCCAGCAAATAAACAAGACCATACTCAACGTCATAAATAAGGAGCTGGAACCGATAAAGAAAGACATCAGAGAGCTGACGGAGTCATTGAATTTTCATACTAAGGAGTTTGAAGAATACCAAGCTGAGCATGCCGCGTTAAAAAATGTTGTAAGAGATTTAAAGGATGAAAATAATGAACTTAAGAACTCCGTCGCGGACCTCACTCACCGAATAAATTACTTGGAACAGCAAAGTCGATCAAGCAACCTTGAAATCCAGTGCTTACCAGAAAATAAACAAGAGAACCTCTATACTGTCGTTAAGCAGCTGGGATCAGTGGTCGGTTGCGAGCTGAATGATAGCGATGTTCTTCACTGCACCCGCGTGGCCAAAATACAGACTACTAGCACCCGCCCGCGCTCCGTTGTTGTGCAACTTGCCTCGCCGAGGGTTCGCGACACACTTTTGGCATCTGTTATAGACTACAACAAGGGAAAGAATAACGCCGACAAACTGAACAGCGCAGATCTTGGACTGGCAGGAGACAGGAAACCGGTATTTGTGCTCGAACATTTGTCTCCTTCTAATAAAGCGCTGCATGCTGCTACTAGGCTAAAAGCAAAAGACAAAGGATACAAATTCGTCTGGGTAAGAAATGGAAGAATTTTTGCTAGGAAGACCCCGGAAGCCGACCATATTCTTATAAAAAATCTGGAGTCTTTAAACAAGCTCATATGATTTGCCAACTTGATAATTACCTAACGAAATTTTTGTTTAATTAATTAATAATACATGTAACTTTAACTATAATGCTTTACAAAGTTCGATAAATTACAAATATTTTACCAAAACTGTAGAGGTTTAAAAACAAAAACGCATATAGTTTATCGAAATGTATGTTGTAATAACTACGACGTGATTATTATTTCAGAGACTTGGCTTAATAGTTCCGTAGAAAGCAGTGAGCTATTCGATGACAGGTATGTGGTTTACAGAAGGGATAGGGAAAACTCAAGTCTACAAAGTGGTAAAGAGGGCGGGGGAGTTTTAATAGCTGTAAAAAAACGTATAAACTCTAAACGCGCCATGCATTTCGAAAGTAACTGTGAAGACCTTTGGGTTATCTTAGATCTGGATCGATCTGTCGCTGGACCTGTTCGCCGAATAGCTCTCTGTGCAGTTTACCTGCCACCTCCTGTACGGACTTCTTACTTGGAACATTTCCTGGACAATTGTACCGCAACATTGGAACAGCTTAATGATTCATACGTATGTATTACGGGCGACTTCAACTTGGGTAACATTGACTGGAAAATAACCGGTAATTCTAATGATAACCTCAAACTGCCCAGTAATAGTGAAGCTCTGTTAGACTTTACACATGTCAATAAGCTGACCCAATTTAACAATATTAATAATGCCTCTGGTCGCATACTGGATCTTGTATTGTGTAGCCATTCGTTATGTAATGTGAACCAATGTACTGATGCGATTTGTAATATTGATCAGCACCACCCACCTCTGGATATTGTGATGTCCCTCAATAAGGAACCCAAACTTCCATATAACATTGTTGAGAGTGGAAGGCCTAACTTTCGTAAAACGAGTTACATCCCCATCCGTAAATACCTAAGTGAACTCGACTGGGAGGAATTATTTGAGGGACGGCACGGTGTTGATGAGATGGTACAAGTTTTTTATGACACTATTAACCTAGCTATACAAAACTTTATATCTACTCGCATGCCGAGGAATAGGAAATACCCGCCATGGTTTAACCGTAATCTTATAAAAATGCTAAACTTAAAAAATAAAATCAGAAAACGTTACAACACTTATAAAAACCCCATGGATAAAATTGAATTAAAAATAATTAGTAAACGATGCGATGATTTTGCAACTGTCTGCTACAATAACTATTTAAAGAAATTAGAAGATGACCTTACTAAGAACCCTAAATTATTCTGGACTTATGTTAAATCCAAACGAGGCGGCTCTAGCACTTACCCTGTATCTATGACGGATGGTATTAGGACATCATCAGATGGCACAGAAATTTGCGAATTTTTTGCATCTTACTTTTCCTCTGTTTATAGCCCGGTTCAGGGCGATTATAACTTGCAAGCCGCTAATAACTTAAGCAACCTTCAAAACTATGGCTTATGCTTGTCTAATCCTACCATAGACCATGAAACCATTTATAAAAAGTTAAAAAATCTAGATTGCAGCAAAGGCGCAGGGCCAGACGATATACCACCTATTTTTATCTACGAGTGTGCAGCCGAGTTAGTCGCTCCACTATCACTTATTTTTAACAAGTCCTTAGCATCTGGTATTTTTCCATCAAAATGGAAAGAGGCAAAGGTTGTGCCTATCCATAAATCAGATGAGGATGATGTAGTGTATAACTATAGACCAATATCAATTCTCTCGACTCTTGCTAAAGTTTTTGAGTCTATCATCTGCCCGCACATTCAAAACCATCTAAAGCTGTATTTAAGTGAAGCACAACATGGTTTTGTTGAATCGAGGTCTACAGGCACTAATCTTGTACTGTTTACAGAGCTGTTGGCAGAAGCAATAGATTCGGGTTACCAAGCAAATGTCATATATACAGATTTTAGTAAGGCATTCGATAAAGTCTCACATAACATACTGATTAAAAAACTGCAAGCGTACGGCATCACTGGATCATTGCTTTCATGGTTGAGTTCGTATCTTGTGGATCGGTCTTTCTTTGTAGTGGTGAACGGATTTCAATCAACATCGCGTTATATCTCATCAGGCGTGCCACAAGGATCTCATCTGGGTCCGGTTCTTTTTAATTACTTCATCAATGATATTCCTTACTGTTTTCTACATTCATATCTTTATGTACGCCGATGATTTAAAATTTGTTAAAATTGTTAAAAACAAAGACGATGCTTATGAATTACAGAGGGATCTGGACAGGCTTGTTCAATGGTGCGATAACAATGCAATGCACCTTAACGCACGAAAATGCTACCATGTAAAATTTTCTAGAAAGCATACTTTAGTAGAACATAGCTATTATATTAAAGGTGATAAGGTTGGTGAATTGGAAACAATAAGGGACCTCGGTGTTACATTTGACAGGAAATTAACTTTTATTCCACACGTAGAAAGTATTATAAAAAAGTCTTCCAAAATGCTGGGTTTTGTCATAAGAAATACGAAACAGTTTAGAAGTTGTAAGACAAAAATAATGCTTTACAATTGCTTGGTCCGAAGCGTGTTGGAATATTGTAGCGTGGTTTGGCGACCGCACTATGCAGCACATTCGTTGCGTCTAGAACGTGTTCAAAAGCGTTTTCTGTGGCATCTGGCGTTTTCTAGGGGCATAGCTAAGAAAATACGTTCTTACAACAATAGATTGAGACATTTCAAAATGATCTCCCTAGACAAACGCCGACGTCTAAATGACGCGACGTTTGTGTGCAAAGTTATGGCTCACAAGATTGACTGTCCGCAAATACTGAGCGCTTTCAATTTCCGTGCACCTTCAAGAATTCCTCGCAGCCAGATAACTCCACTGCGTCCACCGCAAAGAAGAACGGTTTTAGGCTCCAATTCTCCTTACGCGAGATTTTGCAAGGTGATCAATAGTTGTAGCGACATAATCGACCTGCACTGTAACTCTTTAAGCCAATTAAAAACCATTCTTTATAGATACCATCTCGATCTGGATTAGACACTCATGAAGTCACGTGTTTTCAATAATAATTTTAGAATACCTAGTTTATTTAAGTTTTTTTTCTTTTTTCTCTCATATGCAACTTATCCTTAAAGCATGCTGAGTTTACCTATAAGTGATTGTTACACTATTGTATTATATTCTATTGCATGTTACCTTTAGCATAATACCAGTGTAAACAATTGTTGGTGAACCAATAAATAAATAAATAAATAAATAAATACATACAGAAATACATACATACATACTTCTGAAAGAGTTATTCTTGTCCGTTGGCATTATTACAAAAATCACAAACATATTACTTTTTTGACAACATCCACACAAGGTCTTCAGGTCCCGAACTAGGCAGAGCCTGTACTACGGTAACCTGATGACTGACACACATACTTATATACATATACACACCCAGACACAGGTCAAACAGACACGTTCATGCACACAAATTTTTGACTTGTCCGGGGATTGAACCCGGGACCAGTGGCTCAAAAGGCAGGGTCGCTACTAACTACGCCAACCGGTCGGTCAAAATTGCTTTTTATAGGGATGCATTGGGCTCAAAATTATCTCGATTCTAATTTTATTCTAAGAATCCTCGAAGTCCTGGGACGTCCCGGGACTAAGATCGTGGGTTGTCTCGTGTCCCGAGACTTTGAGACTGTCGAGACTCCGCAAACCCAAATACAGACTAACGACGCATTTGATGGAAAGTTTACCTCTGCCAACGGACAGTTGAAACACCAAGAGAATCGACAATGCATTTCTGACAAAGTAATATTTTGAATTGATGTGTATCGTTGTCTTATAACGGGTTTGATTTCCACCACCTTATCATAAAAAGAAAACCAAGGACGGTTTTATCTATCTTAAGGTTGTTTTGACTAATATCTAACTGATTGGTTGATTGTTGTTTTATATAAACTATGACATGAAATGAGTATTTACTTTGTAAAATATTATAACATTATTTTAATTAGTGTGAATATGAGAACTATGTTGGTCTTTATTTTTGTATTTTGCTCTCTTAGTGTAATCATGATCTGGCAGTTTGAGTAACTTATGCGGCCTACTCAAATGTCCTTTCTTTGGTATTGTTCGTCGAATCGTTGAGCTCCTTAAGTTCTGAGTTGAGCTGAACGATTGCTGACAATTGCGTGCACTGATTGGACAGGTCCACTCAATCTGTGTGGTTCTTTCCTCGAAAGACCACTTATTTATTTAACACTTTAAGCACACAAATGTACAGAGGCGAACTTAATGCCATAGGCATTTTCTACCAGTCAACCTTTGGGTGATGCAGAGACAAACAGTGGCAGGTGCAATTTATAATGATATTTAAGGATTAAATATTTTTAAATATATAGACACGCATAAACTTATTTAGTCTATAAATACATATAATACATATACCGAATTATATATAAATATAAGCACAAATACATAAAACAAAAAACAATAATACATAAAATAACAAACAAAAATACGAAGTATATAAGCACAAAAAACACATAAATACACGAATATGCTAAAAACAAATAGGACAAACAATGAGAAAACATTACCGCTGTGATGATACTGCCAGCTTCTTACGAATGTGCTCGCGGATTTTAGCTTTAAAGGATAATCGGTTGGTTGCCATCCTGATTTCCTGGGGGAACGCATTCCACAGAGAGATAGATTGAACGAAGAAGGAAGAATTAATGAAGTCTGTGCGGTGAGTGGGACTATTTCAGACACCGATCTACATAGCCTTCACATGATCTGACTAAGATATGTCTGGACTTTAAAAGAGACTGTGACCTCTGAGTTTGTTTCGGCCTTTCTTCTCAAAGTAGTCAGTTAAGAAACGCCGACCTCATCTAGTTTAAAAAAATATGATTGACGTTTAAAGTGTTTGTACAAACCTACTTACAGGAATAAAATCATTTATCATTTATTGGTTACGATAATTTTGTTGTGGGTATATCATTTCTAGGTATTTACTGGATAGATGCTGCAAAATATGTACTTGATATTTTCCTTCACCCTTCGCATGGACTATGGAAATTATTATAGTTACCATGATATAATAAAACAAAAATATAAATAGACTATCTTTTGTTTCCTATTTCCAAATCTAAAAATATATTTCCAAATCAACCCAGACTCAGATTTCCTATCCAATATTTGTGACATATTAACACAGTGTTAATCAAAGGACTGTCCAAAATTTTTATAAGCCTCACACAGCTCCATGCCTCCCCATTCCTAATCGATCACCTATCAATCAAGCACGTCTAATAAATCTGCCGATTGGTCACCTACTCTATTATTACAGCCAATAATAATGGCGGCTTTGTAATTAAATGCTCCATACACTATTGATCCTAATCCCGATAGCTCGATTTTTTGTCAGTTTTTGTCAGAAATGCCGTTTTTCTTTGTGTTAGGTAATGTAGGTCATGGTGTCAAAATTGTTTTTGTTATAAGCTTTAAAACGCATACCTAGTGCATTTAAAAATACACGAAGTAACTTCGTTGAGCTAAATTAATATGAGTCAAATATAACTGAATAAAAATATTGTTACCTAGTTGAAGTGTACAAAAAATCCTCTCAATGTATCTATATTTCTTAAAAGATAGCTTGATCTCTGCGACAGCTGTCAGTAAATTCACGCCAAGAAGTCCTGAATTTCATAACAGTACAGACAGTACCTGTCAATGTCATACTTTATGCGCATGCCGACCTAATTGATGTTGCAGTTATTAAAAAGTACGGTCCACAATGTATCTGCAGAAGACTGGAAGAAGGTGGTAACCAAATGCAGAAAACTAATGGAAGATGATTGGGAGCGGGACGTCCGATTTGATAATATCGACACCTGCAAGGAATAACATTGTAACTAATATTTAGTAACTTTACAAGAGAGCAACAGATGTTGCCAAAATTTTACCATAGTAATAATTGTACCTAAAGTTACGATGAAAGCAGACAAGCTTTCATCGTAACTTTAGGTACTAATAATAACTAATAAGAAATAATAATTTTCAAGAACAAGAGTGTATAGAATATAATATTACAATGTAATATTAGTAGTGGCGAGCATAAACAATGATGATGATGATGTGTAACTAAATATACCCTTTTATTAACTGCAGTTGACTCTCACTTACAATGTTTATACACTGTAAAAATCTTTACGCAAGAGGAGAAGTGCAAAAAATATCAGTATTTTTTGTACAGCATGAATATGATTGTAACTCAAAATTGCTTAAAACTGAGTTACGATGTTAGGGCCTGCAGTCTCGACATAGTTAGCAATCGTTTTCGGTTGCTAAGTCCTAACAATCCAGATGTAAATGTTGATGTAAATGTTTGGTAGTCTCGACACTCAAATTTATCGGTTGTTACCTACCGGTACCTACCTAAAATACCAGTAACAACCGATAATTTTGAGTGTGGAGACCACCAAATATCGTTACATCTGGATTGTTAGGACTTAGCAACCGAAAACTATTGCTAACTATGTCGAGACTGCAGGGCCTGGTGTCGATATTTGCGAACAAGAGTTTATAAAAAAATTACAAGATTGTTCTAGCGATTCAGAAACTGAATCTGATATGGATTTGAGGTGTACTCCTTTACGAGAATAAATGTATTTTATAATAAAATATTTGTTTAATTTAGTAACGTTTGTAATTAAATTAAACCCAATTATCTATATGTTACATTAGCATCGATAATAGTAAGACACGTCGACAATTTCTATCGACTATTTTTTATATCCTGACAACCCTAGGAATGTCAGTTTGACATTTATGTCGCAGAGATCAAGCTATCTTTTAAGTACTTATTAAAGTTGTTTTCTGCAATTGCGTAATACACAATCAATCACCATCTGAATCATTTTGAAGGATATTACTAATCCATTGCTTCATATGTTCGAAAAGTTTGTCTGCTCAACAATGTAAATAACGCAATGAATGTTGTTGAACTGTCAAAATGACCGCCATTCCTACCGTTATTGTGTTACGTAACCACCCCGCAGGTCACAGGTTACCGTGTATTGCAAAAATAACTAAACAAAGCGATGAATCTGATTAGGTACCTAGGTTCTAATATGAATCTGATTATTTCTGGACTAACTAGGTAGCGTAAATTATGTGGATATAATTATTTTCTTTGATGCAGTTTTTCCTCATTGATAACAACATTACAATTGTGTAATTTTGTTTAACGTAGGTAGGTACACTTAGTTCACTGGGTCCTTGAACGGATAAAGTTCGTCTTGTCTGGAAATTCTCATGATTTCACAAGGAAACAGTGGCTTTCATTGTACGTACCTACGCCTGCACAGGCATTGTATTTAAGTACTTAGTAGGTTTCTGAGGTTTGTCATATCATTTAAATAAAACAACGAAAATCTATTATTATTTTTGCAATGCATCAGAAATCATAATGATAGTTCTAATTTATGCTTGAGCCGAGCCGACAAAAGATTTTATATTTCAGGAGGTATTTCAAAATGGTAATATCAGAATGTCAATCAGTGGATACTTAGAACAAGTAGGTTATTAACTTACCTACTCCCGTATTACAAAAGAAAGATTAGTAAATCTGCTGAAATATCAAATCTACTACTAGGATCGGTTGACCAAAACGGCGCGGCGATAGTCAATCTCCCTGACGACACAGAAAGCGATAATTAAGTAGGTATCTAATTTCATCTAAGTACAAAAAACTCTCAACAAATAAATTTCCCTACATACATAAATATTAACATTAAATATCTCAGAGTTAAAAAGGCTGTGGCAATACAAATAAAAGAAAACCAACTGCGGACCGCGGTGTACATAATTGCTTCGAAGCACGCAATACGGACACGCAAGGCATTTCTTCAAGGTACCTATGGGGCAAGGAGGTAGGTATCGAGATGTTTATCTGTCGGTACATGGGTATGTCCTATGCAGGTAATAATCCTACATATAATTCAAATTCAAAAGATGTTATTTCACATCGGCATCGGCATGAAACGTCAGAAGCTTGGTGCACGGTTGCATTTGGTCGACTTCTATGGAGGAAGTGTTTTGAAATCAAAGATATTAATTTTTGTCAAAGTTGTTACATTATAGCGGTGCCGAGGATCGAGTTGAATGGCAAGCGATTGGAGAGGCCTTTGTCTAGCAGTGGACTGATAAAGGCCAATAATGATTGGTAATAAAATATTAGGTTGAGGAAAAAGTTATTTCGTATTTTAAATACAAATTCGAGGCACAGAGCTCGTGTGGCATCCAATTATCTCGCTTTTTTGTATACTTACACAGACTTTTCAAATGCGTCAAAACTGTTTTGTGGTCAACTCTTAAGCTATATCGTAACTACTAATATTTAATATCTTGCCTGACTTTTTTAAAAATGCCATCGACATTATCCGTAACAGGGTGAGCAGAACAAGCTGCATCTTTGACATCACATGGAACTGATTAGACTGAAAATGCTTGAAACTTTGTTGACACTGCGTTTATTTTTTTGCGGCTTGCCTCAGATTTTTCCCTTTTTTTAAATAACATTTCAAAATGTATCTAATTTCTTCGTAAGATTCACTCATTTTGACGGACAGAAAAACCATTGAAAAATGGCGGGCAAACATTTAAATACTTCTTTTTTTTATGTCATCTATTTAATGGTATCAAAAACAGCCAGATATAAACAGTACAGCCAAAGAGATTTTACTACAACTTTTAACCTAGAAAATACGAAAAAAATATGAAAAGAAAAGTGTACTTTTCTTAACGATTAATGCGGATAAACCCTAAGAAATTAAGAAGGCAAGAAGATGATGAAATGTCAATGAAAATGAACATTTTATGCATTTGCTAGATTCCAAGAGGTTAGCCGATATTATGCCTTATGCTAATCATGGGGAAATAGTTGAAATGACATAGAAAGTATCCCGAGCACCCAGGGCCAGAACAAAGTAGGTACCTAACCTAAAGCTGCTTGGTGCCAGAAATATATGAATACTACTATAAATGCAATAAGGCAAACATGCGAGCGAAAACTCTAATAGCTAAGGATGCGAAATAAAAGAGCCAACTGTTTTAAACCTCGAAACTGAAATCGGGAAGAAGTTAAACCGAATTTAAAAGATAGTCCACGAGTGTTGTTTTAGTAGGTAGGTGCTTATATCCGCATCCTCTCACTATCCTGGGAGTGATAGGCAGCCCCGCGACCTAACTAACTGGCTAATCCTTTCACCAAGTCATGAGCTACTCTTGTTGGTAGGTAGGTATTTAACGTACCGACACGAAAGTAGATTACAATAGACTTAATTATTGATGTTGGACCAGTCCACCATTACCTCTGAACTCTTACAAGATCTTAAGATGAAGATGAGACCTTTACTTTAATCATACAACCTGTGCAAATTACTACAAGCAATTTATGCGCTAACAGCGCTATCTTGTTACGGCGGCGCTGCTAACGCCATCTGTTATCGAGTAGCAGAGACTTAACAGATGTTACTATAAAAATTTATGTGTTTTATGAAAATTGTTTATCTGGCTTTTTGTATGTTATTTTAAAAATACAATAATAATTTACTCTCGACATCCACAGAATGGATAATTATTATCTCAAATGAAAACTTTTCTCATACGCAGAAGGAACGAACATTGACTACCATTCTTGCTCACTGTGTGTTGACGTTTTCGCGAGGGAACTATATTTTCTATCACCAAAATTTATATTTGTCATCAAGTTGTATCACCTAATAAATAGATCTATCGCCACGAAATATTTTCGTTCTCAGATAAACAAAAATTGTTCCCAGGTTGATATCTCAGGATTTTAGGTGATTTATTGTGGAACTGATTTTGCATTGTTTGGTGACTACATTTTGGTGACAGATCTACTATTTGGAGGACAAACCCTATTATTTAAGAAAGACAAAACTAATTAAATTGGTAATAGCTTAAATGATACCCTTTTCGCGACGACTAAGCCCTGTTTTGGTGTGATATTTTTGTTCACTGTAATACAGGGCTATCTTAAATTAACTCTGAAACTATTCCTGACGTAGATGCATTATAATGATACCTATACACGAGGTTTAACACCGAATTACTAAGAGATAGTTATCAATCAGATTGCTGCACGAAACAGAACAATCGGCCTTTGTGAGTATAGATGTAGATAAGTACGTAGCCATACTTTTAATTTAAAGTTTCTCACTTCGGTAAGTATGTTCTGAGGAAATTAAACGTGTATTGCTGCACGGATTTGGTTGATGTTTCTTAAAGTTTTGGGTTAAATGATTGAATGAAGATTTAGGTAGGTAGGACCTAGGTAAGTATGTTTTTATTACCTAAAAATATTAAGGGACTTCGGCCTTATTAAAAACTTAAAATTTTCCAGGATTAAATTTCTTATTATACAACTCAAACTCAAAGCATTTATTCTACATGCTCTTCTAAAATGTCAAGTCGTCGGTCAGTCAAAAAGATGTAGCTAGTTGGCCATTTCAATGCCGGGCAAGAACGGGCAAGAAACTCCATGGATACTGCCGTGGGTACCTATTATTTATTCCTCTCCAGGCATCAAGCTGTCCTTTCTCTAAACTGCTTAAAAATTCGATATTTATGGGCTAATAACGTTACTTTATCAGCAGGACTTGCATCTATAAAATGCGTCTGTTTGTAATGCCAAAATAACAACTTTTTACTAAATGCCTATACCACTTACAAAAAACAAAACACAACAACACACTTTTAACAATATTTTTTTCACTCCTCTTGCTCACAAAAAGACCGTCATTGTGGCGTACCAGAGCGAAGAAAAAATAGCAATTCTTCCTCTAGGGGAAAAAGTTTTTTTTTTTAATTTTTGTGTGTCAAATGACAATGAGCCTACAAAAACGAAAAAGTCTTTAGTCATAAGTAGAATAATCATGAATATAGACTCGACTTATTACTGTTTCATAAAAAAGAACTTAATTTTATTTTTGAAAATTCTCTTTGGTAGAATGCATGCAATGCGTTGCGGCTGCAGAACAAAAAACAAAAAAAAGACATTGGCGCGAAAGCTTTTTAATATAGGTATGTAGTTGCAAATTGAATTGGTAGTGACCGTAATTAATTTTACAATAGTGAAAATGCCATCATCTAGTGAGAATGGAGACCCTAATTTGCAAATAGAAGAGAAAGGAAAAGAACCACTCAACATTCATCTTCACAGAGGACTGAAATTAAGTTACCGGGAAAAAACATCTCGTTAAATATCCAGAATTGTACTAATTGTACATTTCATTTTTAATAAAATAAACTACATATTTCATATTGTATTGGATTGTTTTATTTTCTCGCAATCGTAGTGAAAAGTAGAGTGTAACACACGGCGCTAAAAACCCATTAAAACTCGGTTCCTATTTACTCCCTCGCTAAAGCTCGGGAGTAAAACTACCTCGTATATAATGGGTCATTTTAGCTCCTTGTATAACAATCTACTATTTTTTTACAATTCTGTCTGTCTGTTTGTTCCGGTTAATCTCCGAAACGGCTGGACCGATTTTGACGGGACTTTTACTGGCAGATAGTTGATGTTATAAGGAGTAACATAGGCTACTTATTGTCCTGGTAACATGTTTCCGTAGGATAACTTCCGACATCCACGAAGGCTAAGCCGTCGGCAGAAAGTTTGTAATATTTTAAGAAGGCCATATCTCTTTAATTTTTGGGACCTTCACTACGGGCAAGTTATTAACATACTTACCAGATTTGTACAACATGGTACAAAAACGGTCTTAAAACGGTGAAGGAAAATATCGTCAGGAAACCGGCATGTCCTAGAACCAAAAAAAAATTCAAAGACATGTGACATCTATCCAACCCGCACTGGGCCCGCGTGGTAGATTACGGCTCACTCCCTTTCACCGAGAGGAGGCCTGTGTCCCAGCAGTGGGAACAATATTGGCTGATTAAGTATGTTACAAAAACCACGTTCTTTTGTTACATACTGCTGTATACAGAATATAACAATTAAGAACAAATTTGGAGCCTATCGTAGACGGAATGTTAAGCACTTAATATAATTAATAATATTTGTAGAAACAATGGCATCTACTGTTTAATTGCTTAACGTCACGACTGTATAGGTACTGGAGACTGGCATCACAACGGGGCCTATCAGAATAAAGAAAGAAAGAAAGAAAGAAAATGCGTTTATTGGCATTACAGCAAAATAAATACACCTTAATACTATAAAAACAGAATACAAAAATTACACACACACAACAACACACAGCGGTATTTGTTTGTTTTTCAAATATTGCAGCATCATTCTGAGATAGGAGCCTTTTTGGCCTCGCACAGGTCTTCTCTTTATTTTTTATTGTTTTCATGATTTTGTTAGATTTAATGTTTATTTTTTATTTTTATTGTTTGTATTTCCTGTGCGTGTCCCAAATAAAATATTTTTCTTTCTTTCTTTTTTTGTATACCCCGAAGAACTAAAAAAAGAAATACTAAGAAAAAGTTTTTTTAAATTAATAATGAATTTATGAATTGTAGGACAAATGGGAAAATTGCATGACATGAAAATTAAATTAGACATTTTTATTTTTAGCTATTGACATTTGTAATTTAATTTCTTTGGTTGTCATTGAAAGTTGATTGTATTTATTGATATATGTAGACAATTCATGAATCAGTACTTTTCTGTTAATTGGTATTTAATTATTTTGTTTAAATTGATTAAATTAGATTCATTATTAATGTCACAAAATTTGCATGCCGAATTTAGTAGGCGGAATATGAAGAACAACTGTGTGTTAAAAAACCTATCTAAAAAAAAACTGCTTTTTCATAGAAAAGTGCAATCAATACCTACGCGGTCAAAATGTACGACAGAGCGAATTGTTTTAAATATAACCTACGAGAAATTTCAACAAAAGGAGGTTCTTAATCATGTCCTGATTCGATGGTGACAAGTTTCGCATCGATGTCCCTACCACCCTGTATTGCTATCGAAGTGGTAGTTCAGCCAATCTAATGGGCTCGCGTGCAGTCCCCTAGAATCAATGGTTACATTCTTGTCCATACAAAACTACCTTTTGGAAGGGGCAACTAGAATCAGTCGTATTTTCTTGTAAACGTTGACACTTCAAATAAATGATTTGACTTTGACTTACATAATCTATCACCATCAAAGTGATTTATTCAAATTAAGCTGAGAATCAGCACTTTTCGAATGTCAAAATTACATAACACATTCCCCAAAACGCCCGCTCGTCATTACTTCCTAGTGCTTTAGCTGGGAAGAAGCAGATCTAGAAAAAAGGCCTAGCCAATGTTCTAAATAAAAGCCCTTAGGGGGGCTGACAACAGCTAAAGCGCGGTCACTGTCGGACTGCATAGAAAATAAAGAGAAGCGCGATGTCACAAAGCTGGTAATTTATTGCAAAATATTAAGCAATTCTCTATTTACAAAAAATCTATTGATTGGACAAAAAAATTAAAACATTATCACGTTAATATGTTGCTTGAAGAACAAACTGAAAAAAAAACAGAATGATTGCATGTTTATTAGTATGGTTTTTAATCGTTAAAATAATTTTTTACAGGTATCTTCGTGACTTTTTTCTATCGTACCAAATTAGTTGTATTATGTTTCAAACACACTATCTAATTAGCATATATCTTTAAGAATATCATATATTTTTCTGATTTAGTTTACTGCAGTGGATCATATACTTTTAGTCATTATAAAACTTGCGTTTAGGTCATGTAGTCCCCTTAACAGCCTACCCATTCTTAATAACAAAAGCAACCAACAAATGGTCATGAGAACAAACAGCTGGTGCGTTTCTGTAATTCCGAAATTATCGGAAATAAAAGACTTGAACCTAGTTAGCAAGTTACCTACCTATACTAAAGTAACAGTTATTACTTAACTATTACGTACTTTAACTAGTAATTCACTTAAATCAAACCGCTGCTTTTAACTTTTGAATTTAAAAATTCTGAGGGAGTTTGAGTTTTGATTTGTTGTAGCGGTTCCGTACGTTGTATTTATTGATTTAACTTGGTTATTTGCCAACTCTTGCACGTAAAATTATTTTTCAACTGAGTTGAAGACACTATTTGGAAGTGTCTAAAAAGTGAAGGCTTTCTCCTGTCACCCGAAAATGCTCACAAGTCAATTCAAGTCATCTCAATTAAACAATCAGCATCAGATGTGCCTATGTGGTAAAACATATATACGTAAACTCACGCCCTTTTCTCAGAGGTAGATAGAAAATAGACAGCGCGGAGTTGTTGGATTTTCTCCTCTTCCGATCGTTATTTCTCCTGACCAAGGTTTATTTTGTTAATATGTATGTATTAGTGTTTATTCTTGTATTTTAAAGTCATTTCCGTGCTATCTATCCCTTGCACCTGCCATGGTTAATCTCTGCATGACCCTAAGGTTGCCTGGTAGAAAATGCCTCAGGCATTAAGTCCGCCTTTGTACAGTATTTTTTTTTACTTTTGCATAAAGTTTTAATAAATAATTAAATAAAATACAGAACGCCACCTACTACGATTTGTGGTACTTAATACAATTAAATAGTAACCCAATGCAGATCGCAAGTAGATCATATACCTAATTTTAATTACTGACAAATATCTTTACTGGTCAGTTTAACATCACGGCAAAATATAACACTACGTAACAAATATAACGTGCTACGGTCGTGCTGTTCGAGATCATACCTACCTATCCTACAGGGTGGCAGGGATATCAAGGCACAACCACTTACCTTGGATTCAGTACATGATTATTAGTAGGTTATTTAAAAAAAAATTACTGCTGACCATACATTTTGACCACGTAGGTATTGCGCTTTTCTATGAAACAGCTGATATTTCTTTTGATAACCGACCAAAGTTTTCTATGGTCGACGGGGTGGAGAATCGTGGGCTGAATTCAAGGTTACCGTTTCTCGCGTATTAGTAAGTCCCTGCCACAGTGCCACCATGTAACTCAGAAAATAATATACTTCTCCACCATTTAACCTTAAAGACCTCTTTTTTTTTTTGAGGTAGTGAAATCATCAAATAACTTCTCCCGCTCTGGGCAGAGTGGGAGGGCGTGTCAGACTCTTATTGACTAAAACCCACCTGTGTTCCTTCAGTTGTCTATGCCAGGGGCCACGGTGCCCTCTCGGACTTTCCCGCAACCCTAGCAGGCATCGGCCCTAGCGGACCCCGTCGTTGGTGCTGAAATCTCTTTGAGGCACGCGTGGAACACAACGCGCCGTCGACCCGGGCCTGGTCCTTATCGAACGGCGAGCTGCCCATTGCTCGCCGTTCGCAAGCAAAAATATAAATCAAAAATCGGTCTGCGATTCCCGACGCCCAGGGCGTCTCCTGCGGCGGCTAGGGGCGTGAGGACGCGAATTTTGCCTCTCCCTCACGCCTTATCCGGAACTACCATACAAACCCCTGACACCACCGTTCTCTCGATTCCTACGGACCCCTAAAAGGTAGGAATTATGTCATAATTTATTCAAGAACCTACCCTCCGTCGTCGACAATACATGCCTTCCTACCATACGTTGTAATTTATCAGATTTTTCCTTTACTAGTTATACATAGGCCGCGTCATTGGGGGAAGGTTTTGTCTATGTATCTGTTTAAAGTTTATGTAGGTATCTTGTAAACTTTTTGGAGGCGTAGTATGTGGTCAATGTTCGGAAAAATTAATGATGGGTGAAAATATAATAATAGATCAGGGAAAAAGTTTATTTCGTATTTTATAGGTACGATATAAAGTTGTAGTAAAATCTCTTTGGCTGTACTGTTTGTATCTGGCTGGTTTTGATACCATTTAAATAGATGAGATTTAAAAAAGAAAAAAAAAAGTAAAAACGATTTCCCGCCATTTATTTTTTCAATTGTCCGCCAAAATGAGTGAATCTAACGAAGAAATTTGATACATTTTGAAGTTTTATTACAAAAAAAAAGGGAAAATGCGACGCAAGCCGCGAAAACAATATGTGACTTTTATGGACTTAACACAGCGTCAGTATAGAGTAGCACAAAGTTCGTTCAAGCGTTTTCAGTCCGGGAATTTTGATGTCAAAGATGTAGCTCGCTGCTAGCAAAAAGGGGCGATTCCATTTTTGAAGAAGTGGAGCTAGCGGAGCGGAACAATAGTAGAACGTTACGACATAGCTGAACAGTTAGGGGTTGACCGCAAAACAGTTTTGACCCGTTTGAAAAAGTCAGTGTACCTACATCATAAAGCTCGATATTTAGAATAGAGTGGCTTAATAGTTTTTGCTTAAAAATATGGTGTAAAAAGATGCATACTTGTTTTTTAATAGTTATGTGTACAAATTTTTACAAGCAATTTTTTTTAACAGTTAAGTAACATTTTTTTTTTGGTGCCACTCAATCTCTTACTCTTAAATTTGTATTTTTAGTACGAAAGAACTTTTTCCTCGACCTAATATCCTAATATTCCTTTACCAAAGTTTATTTTTCAGTTTCTGTCTATATTTTGGCCGTATCACAAATTCAATAAAAAATATAATTAGTGTATTTCGTGATAAATAACGATAGTTTTATAGGAAAATAGGTACAGTTCCACTTTTACGACTAGATTGATAGGTACCTACCTAGTATGATTTATTAAAGCCTGTGATAATGAAATGGGAAAATTAAGATCATCAATCAACTGGTTTTCTAAAACCTAAATAAGCAGTTTCACGCAAAAAATCACGATTATTATCTTTTTCTCATAATGTTAGTCATTATTTTCTGAATTACACCTACTCGTAAGTCGTGTATTCATTTTACTTTTTGTAGTAAATAAATACCATCATCCGCCTCGCGTTTTCCAACAACGCTGGGGTCAGCTGATCCAGTTACTGGATAATACGATATCCCTTGGTAACTGGACATTAAGGAACTATGTATGCTCGTAAAATAACATCCGGACTATTTTCGCATGCAATCAGAAGTGAGCCACAAAAAGGCGTCTGCTAGAAATAAGTAAAAATACGAATAATAACAACATCCACACAAGGTCTTCAGGTCCCGAAGTAGGTAGGACCTGTACTACGGTAACCTGATGACTGATATACATACTTATATACATACACACACCCAGACACAGGTCAAACAGACATGTTCATGCACACAAATGTTTGACTTGTCCGGGGATCGAACCCGACCAGCGGCTCAGAAGGCAGGGTCGCTACCAACTGCAACAACCGGTCAGTCAAATGAAATGTACCTCAATGTATATTGCAATTATTTAGGAAGAATGTATATATCTATTAATGCTATTCAAAGCATAACAAGTTGCCTAACTCATTTAAGGAACTTCCTATCCTATATGTTCAAGAATAAGCTGACGAGATGGTTATTGGATAATTGCCTATAAGACATTGCCGAATTTAGGGAACATTGTAAAAATCCAAAATAAAATGTACTTAATTTTGACTAACGATTACCTAATTATAATAACATTGATTCTTATTGGACTTATATTGTAAATAGCAAATCTTAAAATGTATTGTATTGTACTTAAATAGTTAAGTATGTTGTGGTAGAATGTATAGAACGTAAAAAAATATTTAAATCATACTATGTAAAGCTACTTACTTACAAATAAATAAAATTCTAATTCTAATTCTGGTTGTGTGACTTTCGGGCTTCTGACGACCCGTAACGACCGACTGTCAAAGATTCACGAATAACAGCCGAGACCAACAGCTTAACGTGCTTTCCGATGCACGGAGGGGCCTTGGTATTTAAAGACGGTCACCCATCCACGGTCTGACCGCGGCAAGCGTAGCTTAACCTGGTCGATCGGCCCGTGCAGCTGTTATAACTTTACCACAAGCCCTTTAAATACATATAACAATTTATTAGATAATGTAGTTATCTAAAAACTACATAAAAAATGTTATAGAAGCAATCAAATCAATCAATCAAGCCTTTTTACAACGGAGTCGACTTTCAGTCTAAACGGAGGCAGCTGAATGTCAGTATTTTACATGGAGCGACTGCCTATCTGACCTTCCCCACCCAGTTACTGGGTAACACGATACCCCTTGGTAATACTGATTGTCAGAATTGCGAGCTTCTGTTCAGACGACTAGTATCTAACGACTGTCAAAGATCCATGGATCGATCGGCCCGGGGCGACTGTTAAATGATAAATGATTTTATTTCTGTAAGTAAGTAGGTTTGAACAAACACTTTTACACGTCAATCATATTTTTTTTTTTTAAACTAGATGAGGTCGGTGTTTCCTATCTGACTACTCTGAGAAGAAAGGCCGAAACAAACTCAGAGGTCAGAGTCTCTTATAAAGTCCAGACAAAATCTTGGTCAGATCATGTGAAAGCTATGTAGATCGGTGTCTGCAATGGTCTTTTGAGGAAAGAACCACACAGATTGAGTGGACCTGTCCAGTCAGTGCACGCAATTGTCAGTAATCGTGCAGCTCAACTTAGACTCAAGGAGCTCAACGATTCGACGAACAATACCAAAGAAAGGACATTTGAGTAGGCCGCATAAATTACTCAAACTGCCAGATCATGATTACGCTGAGAAAAATACAAAAATAAATACAAAAAAATCAATGACCGACATAGTTCTCACCTCACATTCACAATAATTAGAATAATATTATAATAATCTTTGAGGACCATGTAGATTTGTGTCTGAAATGGTCTTTTGAGGAAAGAACCACACAGATTGAGTATATATAATATGATACATAATATAACTTATCTCTATAAATAAATATAATAGATTTAATTTAAGAATTGCTGGAAATATAGCAATTCTTAAATTAAATCTAATAAACAACGTGTAACATAATTAACGCAAGACCTCATACACCCCAAGTAGAGTATTGACTTATTGAGTTAAAAGCAATAAACAATGACAAAAACAATTTTTTTAAAGCTAACCTTTATTATTAAGAAAATCTTGTTTATGTATTTAAAATTGCCTTGAAATAAGATTTAATTTTTTTCGGCTCAATCGACAGTATTGGAAAATACATAATTATTGAGAAAAAAAAAACCTATATTAATAGTTACTGAAATGGATTCTGTAGTCAATTATGAGCAAACTACTTTCATAACTTGCGTTTATTCCGTTACACCTTGTATAATACGCAAAAAGCATAAAGAAGCATCTAACGAAAAAAAGCCACCCAAAAAGGTACAAAAAGTGGCCCTCCAATTAGAAAACATAGAAACAACGAATTTAAACTAAAAACCAAAAACATTGGGATGCGAAATAAAAACTGTGTTTGATGTACTTAATTGGGGCTAATTCCAGGCCTCGGGCCGCGATTACACGAGCCGGGAATCGAACCTGGGACGTTGCTATCATAACTCATGTAAGTAAGCTTTGATTTATTTTGAAGGCGAGTTCCTTCATGATGTGAAAGATGTTATGAGTTATATAATACATAAGTTCCTATATACTGTTGGTACGCTTGGTTAAATTTAAGATAGAATAGCACGAAAAGTTAATACCTACGTTTACGTTGTGAATCTTGTACCTAAATGGGTTACTCTTCTTATTTCAGTCATAATAAAATTGTAGTCCATAATTTTACACTCGTATAATTAAATTTTAAATAAAATTGTGATTAGGTAATTTTTAACTAATCAACAAATCAATAAAAAAAAAAATTAAAATATCCAAAAAAAATATTATAAATTATAAGTCGGAATTGTATACCTAAATATAAAATTGACAAATTGTAAAATGTTATAAAAAAAATTATAAATATAAAATTGTCAAATTGTAAAATGTTATAAAAATTTCAAAATTCTAAAAATAAAAATTATAATAATTGCACACAAAATAATAATAATGCAACCAAAAAAAACTATGGCAATTATCTTACATTTTTTCCTGCCCCAAGCCCAATATACGAGTGCATATAAGGTCTGTCAGTGCTCCCAGTGCAGTGCGGCATGAAGAGCCCGTCCAACCTGTTGGCAACAACGGTAAGAAGACTGTCGGCTCACAGTAGTCGCAGTTTAATGCGGCTGAATATTATCATTTCACATTTATGTATACAATATGTTTTTTATTGGAAACGACTGTAAACTGACGGTCCACCAGCACCTAATCCATTTCTACAATATCTACTGATATTTTAAGATTCGAATTAGATGTGGTTTCGAAGTATTTTTTTTTAAATGTATTTATGGTAGATACTTATATGTAAATGGTACACCAATTATTACTTGCAGTATTGTCTCTCCTTCTCCCTTTAATCCATCTATAAAAGGCTGTAAAAGATCGCCTTTATCGCCCATTGTGTCGCCCTATTTAAAAAATATACATTTATATCTGTAGTTTTTATGGTGTAGGTACATAATAAAGAGTATTCTATTCGATTATATGCAAATAAATGACATTACTTCAGTAGGTACGAACTTAGAGAAAGATCTTTTCATTAAATGACGTAGAAATTAGTAAGACAACCCGATGGAGATAAGTAGGTAGACCGTGCTCTCTGAGGCGCGGAGGAGTGTCGCAATATTCGGAGAATGGTTACCCACAGTTACCTGAATGAACATGAATATAAAATGCTTGACGTGTGTGACCCGTGGTCCCTCCAGTAGTCCCTGGAAGGTATCACGGTTATTTGTTTTACCCGTGTTCTCTCCGATAAATACAATGCTGCCGAAATAAAATGGTATTCCCTCCCGTAGACCCTGCACCTGAAAAATGCAGTGCTGCCGAATTTTAATTGTACCTAAGTCAAGTCTTAATATAGTCCAAAGCATTATTCATAATTAAAGAATATAAATAAAGAATCACAGGATGAAAAAATCAAGATTATATTTGTAAGATAGGCAAGAAGTTGTTCAACAAAAACCTTGTAGGGTCATCTCTTCAGTCTTATTTTAATAGTTTAAATTATCCTAGTTTTTCAAGGGTATAATCGAATGAAATTTAACTACTGATTAATTGTACAATAATCCCCGCTCGCTATCGACGGCAGTAAATATTACTGCCAAGACTGCAAATCCTACTGCCAGCAGTCAAAATCCTACTACCAACAGTCCAAGTCCTACTGCAAACTGTCTAAAACCTATACCTAACAGTCCAAATCCTACTGCCAACAGTCGTAATCCTACTGCTAACAGTCCAAGTTCTACTGCCAACAGTCCAAGACCTATTCCCAACAGTCCAAATCCTACTGCCATTAGTCCAAGCCCTACTGCCAACAGTCCAAGTTCTACTGCCAACAGTCCAAGACCTATTCCCAACAGTCCAATTCCTACTGCCAATAGTCCAAGCCCTACTGCCAACAGTCCAAGTCCTACTGCCAACAGTCCAAACCTATTCCCAACAGTCCAAATCCTACTGCCAGCAGTCCAAATCCTACTGCCAATAGTCCAAATCCTACTGCCAACAGTCTTAATCTGTTGTAAATTGGTATACTAAAGGGAGCTAAATAACAGAGTTAACACGCAGTTGGTTAAATAAGATCATTGTATTAAAGTAAGACATTACAGTTAGAAAATAATTATCTGACTGACACAGAAAAAACTATAAACAACTTGTCACCTAGTAACTAAAGTAAAGACTATAAAATACAAACTCTATGGGACGTATGACGATTCCAACCTATTTTCAACATAATCCTACTGCCAACAGTCCAAATCCTACTGCCAACAGTCCAGGACCAACTACAATCAGTCCAAATCCTACTGCCAACAGTTATAATCCTACTGCCAACAGTCCAAATCAACAACATACTCGTAATTGCTAACCCAATGATTCGACAAACTGATACAATCTACTCCTACTTTGTATGCATCATTTGTTACCACTTTTACCTGATAACATGCGTAACACCAGCCTTATCAAGCGTAACGGGGTAAGCAGTGTTACTATCGTAATTACACAGCTAATTAACTATACAAATGTTATGCATAGAGGTTTAAAGAATGGATAAAATTATAATTTGTAGAATGCAGCGAAAGTTGGCATGGCATATCTGTACCATATATACAGGGTGTCCCGTAAATAATGGATCAAACGTAACGGGTAGGTAGCTTACCTCATTTCCAACAATTTCCAACAATTTTTTTTTTTCGATTTGAAAAAAAAAATCAATTGAACATTTTTTTTCTAAGGCAAATAAAATTATCTTTGAAAAAGAAAATATTAACAATAAGCTATTCAGAAGTTTTTGACAAAAATCATACCTAAAAATGTTATTAGTTGCAGCGACAGCATTAAAAACACTGAATGCTGTTAGAGAAAATGGTAAAATTCGAAAAAAAAATATCTTGGTTACCTTACCGATTTTTTTTAACTGTTCAAATTAGTTGTTTGAAATGAGGTAAGCTACCTACCCATTACGTTTGATCCATTATTTACGGGACACCCTGTCTAAGGAGTTGTTACGACAGAGGAGTTTTCCTTTAAACTGCCACTACTAGGTATCATTCTCAAGCTCTGTACCAAAAATCAATTAAATAGGAGCAGCAGTTTAGTCGCAAATGATTTTTTAACTTTTTGCCCCGTTTGAACACGATGTAACTTTCCTAACAGCTGAATATGTCTATACGCATATGTCATGCACCTTAAAATCTGAGTATAACCTACGATGCGTTGTTGCCGCTCTGACGCAAGTCACAAGTACAACCAAATATTTTCGCTAAAAAGATAGCAATGCAAACAAGGAAGCAATAAATACACACACACTTGCACTTTCATTACAAAGGGTGGTTGCGTTTTACTCTGATTTGTAAGCTATATAGTTTATCTGATCTGATTGCCGTCCCATCGGAGTATGAAAGTGAGGGAAGAGAGTGCATCTGAGTCTGCGCAAACACTTGTGCACCATAATATCTCCCGCGCCAAAGGCTAGTCTCCTTTGAGATTTTCCGCGATTTGCGTATTACGGCCTGGAAGACTACTCTTATACGTAAAAGAGGCAAAAGAAGTATGTCAGGATCGTAACAGATGGCGTTCTGAGGTTTCTATATGTATGTATACAACGTGTTGTTTTGCATTCTCGTCAAATTTCAGGAGGCCGTTATGAAAGACATAAATAATCAAATAAAATGACGATCCTGCTCAATAATTAATACATACTTGTTTTTTTTAGATATTTAAGTTTGACAGTGTTTTAGAATACTCCACTTTCAAAGAAATTAATCGCCCCATTGCGTATGCGGTAGGCAGTGTCGCACGACTATGTCGCTGTGTGCGTGCGTTACAGTTACAGCGCAGTTACAGGGGCGGTGTAACACGGCCCCCTACACATACCGATTTCCAAAAATTATAAAAAATAAAAATAAGCACCTATTTATTTTATTATTGATTCGTGTCGAGAATCATTAGCATAGTTACCTCCTCGAATTTGACCAGGATGCAAAACGACAACTTGTATACTCGTGTTAATGAACTAGCTATAGTCTGTTCCAAAAATATCTGATAGAGATGTAAACGAACGGATCAGAAAACGTAGTTAGTACCTGTGGCGGCCAATTTGGAGTGCCACTTACCGATTGAATGCTTTTATTTGTATTTGAATTCTAAAAAAAAATCTAGTTTTAAAATCACCTTATAGATGTTTTTCATTTGATGATTGAGGTTATATTTATAACCTAAATTTTCGTCGTTGGTTTTTCTATTAAGTACCTACTAACAATTATTGTTGGATCTTTGACAGTCGTTACGGGTCGTCAGAAGCCCGAAAGTCTGACAACCAGTATAAATAAATATAAAAATAAATAAATATATGAGACAACATCCACACAATGTCTTCAGGTCCCGAACTAGGTAGAGCCTGTACTACGGTAACCTGATGACTGATATACATATACACACCCAGACACAGGTCAAACAGACACGTTCATGCACACAAATGTTTGAGTTGTCCGGGGATTGAACCTGGGACCAGCGGCTCAAAAGGCAGGGTCGCTACCAACTGCATCAACCGGTCAGTCTTACCAAGAGGTGTCGTATTACCCAGTAATTGGGTTGTGGAGGTCAGATAGGCAGTCGCTACTTGTAAAATACTGGTATTCAGCTGCATCCGGTAAGACTGGAAGCCGACTTGGAAAATGTGGTCAGATATAAAGCTGAAACCTTCTAAATACAATCAATGCGTTACTAATTCCCCTTAGTGAGCAAGAATTTAACTCACCCGTGATTCTCTTTCTAATACTCCATGTGGTATTAACGACCGGATACTGTAACTAAATTATGACATCGAAAAAGTCTGGAACAAACACGGCAGGGTTTGAACCTGTCCGGCATATAACAAATATATACATTTATATATACATAAGTGAAGTGTACGTCTGTCCGTCTGATCTAATTGCGGTGTACCGATTGGTTGATTATAGGGGGTTCGATTCCCGACTCGTTCTCACGGGTGAATGTGTGTAGTAGGGTGACTGTGGAAGGGAAGTGGGATATTTTGGCAAACGTGATATTTTTAGTTTCATGTAAGTTCATTACAAATACAAATCCCCTGAACAACTAAAGGCCGTTTTTTAGATCCGTACTGAACTCAGCCAATAGATAAAAATAAAAAAAATTGCCATAATGTGTTGATCAAATAAACACATTTTGCCAAAATTTTACCATTAACGCAACCATTAGTTAATAATAGTTACTATGGTAAAATTTGGGCAACATTTATCGATCAAATCAACCGTAAAAAAAAAGTTAACTACGGATCATAAAACCGGCCCTAAGGGAGTTGTCGACTTAGGGTAGATAAAGTTGGGCACGCCACAATTGCGGCGATAAGTCCCCTATTTGAGGAGTGACTAGAGAGGCGCCACGGCGTCCTCACCTTCCGCCTGACGCAGGTCCTCACCGGACACGGTTGTTTCGGGAGGTTCCTGTTCCGGATAAGGCGGGAGGGAATGCCTGGGTGTCACCATTGTGTGGATCGCCCGGAGGACACGGTGGAGCATACGGTAGAGGTCTGCCCGGCTTGGGCGGAGCACCGCCGTGTCCTTGTGCAGGCGATTGGCGGTGGCGATCTCTCGCGTCCGGCCCTGGTCCAGGCCATGGTACGGAGCGAGAGGGCTTGGGAAGCCGTCACCTCCTTCTGCGAAGCAGTAATGTTCGCGAAGGAGGAGGCGGAACGCGTGAGGGAGAGGCAACATTCGCGCCCTCACGCCCCTAGCCGCCGCAGGAGACGCCCTGGGCGTCGGGAATCGCAGGCCGATTCCCGGCCGCCGTAGGTGCGGGCTTGCGAACGGCGAGCAATGGGCAGGTCGCCGTTCGATAAGGACCAGACCCGGGTCGACGGCGCGTTGTGTTCCATGCGCGTCTCAAAGAGATGTCAGCACCAATGACGGGGTCCGCTAGGGCCGATGCCTGCTAGGGTTGCGGGAAAGTCCGAGAGGGATACCGTGGCCCCTGACGCAGGCAGACACTTTTTCAACTTTCACCCCATATGAGATAGTTCTCCTTACCTCTACCCTCCATAGGAAAATATAATCATAGCCTTCTTTGTAACCTAAACAAAATGGCTATCGTTTCAACCATCAATGTATAAAGAGGAATATTTTAGTTTGTCTGTTGTTTGTGGTTTTCAAACCCATAAACGGACGAATCGATTTTTATGTGGTTTCTTTTTATTACTGACTGCCTCGTTGGTCTAGTGGCCGCGAGCGCGACTGCTGAGCATGAGGTCCTGAGTTCGATAGCCAGGTCGAGCAGTGTTATCTGGTTTTTCCACCTGGAATTTCTGATTAGCAGCCTGGAGTCTAGATTTGTGCCCGGTTGATGGCAATAGGCTCGCCCCCTATTACATGGGACTTTAACATAGCTGGAGTAATGTGGGTGTACTATAATAGGTACCTACACTACTACCCAACCCCTCAAAAAAGAAGGCGTGACGTTGTGTTACGTTCGTTTCATTATGTACTTAATATTTTGAAGGATTATCCTAAAAGATGTCTATCAATGGTCACCCTACACTATCAACTCGCGAAACCAATGAAAACTGAATTGCAGGTTTGAGGTTATTTTAGATATATCTACATTGAAAAAGAAAGGCTACAATTGCGGCCTGTCTCAATTATTTTCTAACTTGTAAAACATGATGTATTGACCTAGATTCTTAGATCATTTTTCAATCTCAAATACTGGTTTTAGCGATTAAGTAATAACATGTTTTTGTAAAGAAATCAGCGAATGCGAATAAATCAGAGAATTATGGGTTGTTAATTGTTATTTGAAGAGAGAAGAGGTTTTTCTCACGATGCAGGTTTTTAAAAGTAAAAGTGTAATCTGTACTGCTTTATTCGCGTTCAGTGTATATTTCAGGATAGCTAGTGAGTTTCGGAGTCAATCATCATCATCATCAGCCTATAATGTTCCCACTGCTGGGACACAGGCCTCCTCTCTGTGAGAGGGAGTGGGCCGCAATCTACCACGTGGGCCCAGACTTCAATATTACAACCTATGTTGCGAACATTCTACAGGACGTGAGTAATCATAATCACGTACTGTACTGCTAAAAATAAAGAAAATATGTTAATTAATTTTAAAATTGTTAATTGAGATGTTAGTTAAGGTCATGAAGTTGAAAAATTTGGTTTTGAAAGTAGTTGAAATTTACGGAGCTACGATATATTTGAAGCGAACAAAATTTTAGTGTTTCGGTAGAAGGACCCCTCTATTTCATTGGACTTAAAATTTACTAGTGAAATGTGAGCGTCACTATAAAAAACTAACCAAATATGGTGAACAAATCGAAGCATCTATGTGACCACAACCTACATACAGACATACATCTATACTTACCCCTTCAAAGAATACATGCGTGATGTTGTTAGACGAAGCCGCAGGCGGAACCTAGTAGTTTTATGATAGTAATTATTTATATAATTTAATTACTGCCTACTGTGATTCCGGAGATTTCTTTTGCTTTTGTGAATGAGTAGCCCTTTTGTATAATTGATAGACAAACATTAGGGTTGGTATGTAACTGTTTTTAACCGACTTCAAAAAAAGGAGGAGGTTCTCAAATCGGCTGTTTTTTTTTAAATGTTTTTTAGCTCAGAGCTCCGTCATTTATAAACCGATTTGAAAAATTCTTGTTTTGTTTGAATGGATATATTTCTCGGTCCGATATAAATTTGGTCAAGTTCTAATGAGTGGTTTTTGAGTCAACTTCAATAATACGTATTTTTTCCAGTTAGTGTAAATGTTGATGATGTTGGAATAACTTCCAGTCACTGTTATTTACATTGCAAGTAGTGGTATACGACTTTATTTGGGGTAGGTACTACAACTAAAAAGTGAAAAATAAAAAATAAAACACAAAAAAAACCATCGAGTTCCAAAAAAAAAACATTACAAAGTGAAAAATTACTTTAATTTCGAAAGCAAGGCAAGGCAAACAACGAGAAACCAAAAAACACCGACTTCCGAAATTAAAGTTATTTTTCACTTTTATCGTGTTTTTTAATTAATTAAATGAACATTCATATTATGGTCATCTCTATTTTCTGTTACAGATGATAAAAATACTACTTCAAGGGAATCGGGTGCAGGGACCTTTTGTCCGCTAATAACTAAGCGCTGCGATTACCAATTGTCCACCGGTCGCGGTGAACGAAAGCTGTTAGTCCCGGCTGTCATCATTCGTATACCCTTGACAGTCGTTACGGCTAGCCAGAAGCCCGAAAGTCTGACAACCAGTCTTACCAATGGTTATCGTGTTACCCAGTATCTGAGTACTGGAGGTCAGATAGGCAGACGCTCCATGTAAAATACTGGCATTCAGCTGCATCCGGGTAGACTGGAAACCGACCCCAACTTAGTTAAAGGCTAAGCACACGATGATGATCTAATCATAAGGTTACTTTTAATTACATTCTTAACTACTTATTATTAGTCATTAAGACATTTTCAATCACACTCCCATAGTTTTAAAGGATATATGCAATCCATTGATTCATAGGTTTAATCAATTCATCTGCTCAACAACGTTAATAATGCAATGAACATGGCTGCACTGTCAAAATGAAAGAAATTACGATCAGTTGTCATTTTAAGAGCGTTTATACCTTATGAGTGGCAACGTCGCAATTTAGTGTCATATTTCGTGGTTTTAAATTTTTATCATTTAACCGGAGCTATATTTTAAAAATCTGTTTAATTAACTTTTTAGAATTACGTGAAAGTGTTTAAAAAGTAAGTAACCGTAATGCTTACAGTTATTTTAAAATGAAAATAACGCCCTGCTAGTTTCCAATGTTATTATTTAAATAGAACTGTAAACGCAACGATTTCTTACCTTTTACACAATTTTCACATAATTCTAAAAAGTTAATTAAACAGATTTTTAAAATATAGCTCTGATTAAATGATAAAAATTGAAAACCACGAAATATGACACTAAATTGCGACGTTGCCACTCATAAGGTATAAACGCTCTTAATGGTTTATTTTGTCATCATCATCATCAGCCTATAATCTATAATGTTCCCACTGTTGGGTTACAGGCCTCCTCTCGGTGACAGGGAGTGGGCTATAATCCACCACGCGGGCCCAGTGCGGGTTGGTAGATGTCACATGTCTTCGAATTTTTGGTTCTAGGACAACGGTCCTTCCGTTTGTTTATTTTGTACAATTACATTAATTATGAGAGTTTTTTCTACCTTCTCTGTTCCTCCTATACCTACCAATATCCTCGTCCTACTATTCCGGCGATCCATATGTTTATAATTGCAAGGAGGGTGCAGTCCATGTACGTTGGTTGCGAATTAATAAAATAATTATTTTAATTGTTACTTGTGGTACTGCACCTAATCACAGACTATGCAAATGCTGGTAACAGCTGTTTTATACAACCGTTTTTGTTTTATTTTTAATTGTAAAATATAACGACTTTGACCTCTCAGGACTGGTTAGGGGTTTCGTGAACCTGCGTACCTACCTACCTTGTACGAAACTATCGATAATTATAGGTATTCTGTAAAAATCTCACCATGAAAACGCGAAGTGAGCTTGACGTAAGCTGTCAATAGTATTAGGTGGAATGACAGCTCACTTCTAGCTAACTTCTATGGAGGGTAGAGGTAAGGAGAACTATCTCTGTGTATAAAAAGTGTCCGTTAAAATGTGCTACATAAGGGTGGCGCTACAGTAGCCACCGGGTAAATTTTAAAAGCTATAATTTTAGGTTATGTTTACAAAATAATGTTGGACTACGTAAATTGTTGAGGTATGTTATACTGGACTGTCACTAACTACTCTAGTCACTAAAATATTAAATGTTCTAACTCGGCATACTTCAATCCGTTAATTTTCTAACTCGGCATAGGTACTCATTTAATTCTGCGTTATTGGGTTGTGCTTTTTCTTATGTGTTGCACTAAATAAATTATTTATCTATATAACATAAGTAGGTAGGTAGGTAAGTATGATTCAAGTCTATACCCATACATGCAGTACCTATGACAAAATCGTGACTCCAAGAAATCAAATAACTTTAGGTAACTAATCACTTTATACACACATCCGTGTCATCTCATACGTATATATGTACTTAACTTATTATTTACCAATACCATAACTTAAAAACACACACAAACACATTTAAAAAACGAACACAACATTAGGACATGCATTCAAATATGGAAGGCGTCGAATCGTGACGGGCCGCGGGCGCGAACAGCGCCGATTGGTCGGCGCTTTCGTGACGCACTTGCGCATGAGTCGAACAAAGGAAACGAAAGGAATATCTTTGATTTTAGGTGCAAATGGTTTCGAGAAACGTAGGGTATTGTTATGTATGGTTTGTTCCAAAAGTATCTTATGAGAATGTAAACAAATAGATCAGATGACGTGCCTGAGGTATGGATCCCAATTTGTAGTGTCACTAACAAATTGATTGGTTTGATTTGGTTATTGGAATATTAAAACCCGAAATTCTAACTAAAAACCAACTTACAGATGTTTTAAATTTTATAACCTTAACATTTGTCGATGATTTTTAATTACAATTTAATAATGTTAAGTATTAAGAAAATAATGATGAAAAACTGAGATTTCTAAACTCTTTTAAATACAGACGAATATATTGCTAATTCCATTTAGCAAGTGACTGCGTAAGAATTTAACCAGAACAGGGTTTGTTTACAGTTTCGCCAGATACTTTTGGAACCGACTGTATAATCACCGCGATATAGGTACCTAGGTACTAAGGTAAGAATAATGTAGGTATTTCATGGATGGGTTCAGGTATATCTAAAGACTAGGTATATTTATATATATTTGCCTCTATACATATTTGGCAGAACATAACTAAAGTGCCTGTCGTTTTGGCAACTTTGCTGGCTTCTAGGCTAACCTGATGATGCTTTTTCTCGTGTCCATTACTCATATATTATGTCCCAACAGTAGATATGCAGCAACCTGCGGGGCGAGCACGGCCTACTGTGATAGGCTTGAGTCACACATTTTTATCACTGTTTGAGAGCAAAAACTGTGATAAAATGCGTAACTCATGCCTATCACGGAGACCGTGCTCGCCCCGCAGCGGGGTAATTACGTAGCACACTATAAGTAGCAGTAGCTTTCATTTTGACAGTTCCACAACTTTCATTGCGTTATTATCATTGCTGAGCTGATAAATATTTCGAACATATGTAGCAATGGATTAGCAATATCCTTAAAAATTATTCAGAGAAAGTGTGTTACGCAATTATGGTACCTGCCCCCTTCAGAAACAACAACAGAGCTGTCCAGGTCGCTGGTAATGCTGAGAATACTTATGTAGTCTACACGGCCGTAGTTTAGTTTGCGTAAAATCGCCATGAGCTGTTCACTCGCTAGCCGTTGCGCGACAAGCGCTTCTAAGTTCCAAACTAAACATAGCGGGATATAGGACTTGGCGATAATTATTTTCATAATGGCCTCTAATTAAAAAAAAACAAGCAAAAAGACTCATAATTATACAAACAGAAACATAGAAGGATACAGACAGATAACAAACACAGACAAAAACGAATACTCACAAGGAAACAGCCTGCCTGCTGCAGCAATGCCGGATATAAAGGCAATCCAGTCTGTTGGCGATCATCGCCAGGACGATAATGGATGACCATCATTCTTCACACACCACATGACATACAGATTCTGCAGTCTCCAACGATATGGGTGAAGAGAAGCTAACTGATACAACCATGCTAATATAATTACTTATGTATTTGACGTCACAAACGTCCACGATGAACTGTTATATTCCAGCACAATCCTAATGATATCGAAGCCGCTGAACCGCTAATACGATGACCACTTCTAGGAAAGGCTGTCCTGCCCCGTTATATTTATACAGGTTTTCTAACGAATCAAGACTTTGGTGAATATGTATATAGTCCTCCAGACCGTATTTCGGCCATGGCGGCCAATATTATAGTGATATTATAGTGCACAAGTGTGTGCGCAGACACAGGTGCACTCTCTCTTCCCTCACTCTCATAGAGTGATGGGACGGCAATCGGACACGACTGGAGAGAGATCAGCCGCAGTACCAACGGCTTAACATGCTTTCTGAGGCACGGGGGTAACACACCGCAAACTTCCAAACTCCGGGCTGTTACTAACAAATTCTTAATGGAAAAAACCCAATAACACTTTGCCCGACCTGGGAATCGAACCCAGGACCACGCTCAGCAGTCGCACTGACAACCACAAGACCAAAGGGGCAGTCAAAAAACTATGGATATGTAACGTGTTATATACCATGCATTTATCACAATACCGGTCGAATTTCCTGAGCTTCTAACGCATCATTAGCCCATAGTGTTCCCACTACTGGGGCACAGGCCTCCTCTCGGTGAGAGGGAGTGGGCCGTAATCCACCACGCGGGCCCAGTACGTGTTGGTAGCTGTCTCAGATCTTTGAATTTTTGGTTCTGGGACATGCTGGTTTCCTCACGATGTTTTCCTTCACAGTTTTGAGAGCAGTGGTGATGAAATAATTTACACAAAGTAAAGCGCCTGTCTGGGTTCAAACCTACAACCTACATCTCGTAAATCGCGGCCGTTACCACTGGGCCACCACTGCTCTTTTAACAATGGTTATAAAAAATATATAGGTAACTACTCAATTTAAGGACATACATCACCCAAAAATGTTGCATCAAATTAAATCAGAAAGCAATAAAAATCTTCCTTTAGAAGCTCACCCTCAGGCTACAACTAGTATCCTACAAAATCCGACTTATTTCAAACGAAAAATAAAAACACAAACGATTTGTAAATCACGAATGTGAAAATAGACGAGTTTTGATTGATGCCTCGCACAGGATCGAACCCCGGACCCTGAGGGAATGTCTGTCTTGCTGTAATCACTGCGTGTGAGGTGATTGATTCATGGTTTAACGGTGGGAACATGTGGTATGCGAATTTGGACCTTATTTGTTGGGGGTAAGGCGAGGGAAGTGTGTTAATGGTAGTTGGGAGTTGGTTCGAGTGTAAGCGGGTAATTTAAGATGTGGGACAAGAAACCTCAGTTTCGTGCAAGAGGTGTCAAATGCAGTGTTCTTGTTGCGTTCCAAAGTCCCCTTCATGTCAGTAAAAGTTCATCCTATTTTCCGGCAAAGCGGTTGAATAGATAAAAAAAATATATTTATGTAATAATTTATTACCTTTTGTTGTACAAAAACACTCATCTAAACACCACGCAGCGTTACAACTAAGGAAAGAGTGTTTTCGATGATCTCTGGCACCCAAATTAAGATTTAACTTGTGTTTAGGCTGCCAGAAAAAGCCAGATGAACTTCTCTCAAGTCTTAAAGTAACAGATGTTGGGTGTCTTGACCCTTGTCTTTTTAACGTAAGGTTTTATTCTTGGCTCGGTAAACAGCCAACCACACAGTATCTACTACGTCTTTTAAAGCTAGTCCCGCTACTATCCTGAACCTGGCTGGCTAAATTAAAAAAATATATCATGACAAGACAAGAGAAGAAATTAAAATGCCGCGCTAGCGATAAGAGCAGTACCTAAGTATGTTTTGCACACAAAGTTTTTTTTTTAATTTTGTTTTTCTGGACTTCTTTTTATAAATTAAAATAATTGTGATGTTTTTTTTTTTTTTTGAAAACAGCAAGTCACAGTTACTGCACATAATTTAAGTAAAATTAAAACCTAAATGGTAGAGCTTTACTTGTAAGCCTGGGGTTAGTACACTTACTGTTGTTATGTTAATTAAGGAAGATTTCTCATTTGTTGGACTTACTCCCTTTATCCTTAACGAAATTTACCAGTTCCCGATAAGCAAACTCAAACTCAAAGCATTTATTTCAAATAAACCAATTACAGGCACTTTTGAATTGTCAAGGGGTCGGTCAGTCAGAAAGATGAAGCTAGTTGCCCATTCCAAAGCGTAGTAGGTACCTATGGAGAAGAACGGGCAAGAAACTCCATGGACACTCTTTTAAATCAAAATATTGTTACAATAGAGTGGTTACATCATTCATGTTGTAATTATACATGTGAGAACGATGTAGAAAGACGTGCACGTTAAAAGCGTCCGTAATAAAAAGATAAAAACAATTATGGAATTAAAATAAGCCGTGGCAGCTAAGAAATGACCAGTGCCTACTGACGGCGCCCGTTCACGAACATGACGTATGGATCAGCACCATTCAGCTCAACCATTTTGAAGGGAACTCAATGATCCAATACAATAAGCTATTAAAACAGCTGTTAGCACATCTGGTAGAGCTCATTGCGCTGATTCGGGATCAATATTTAACTCATTTTGTCGAAAATTGCACTTATTGCTGATATCGCTAGCGCGGCAAAATAAATTAGGTAAGGAAATAGTCTTTGCTATGCCATTTGAAAGTCTAGCTGATTGTATAAAGGGCTGAATTTTGATTATAAAAACAAATACGCTGTCGCTTACAATACCTATCTGCATAGCCTTTTCTCTACCATGTTGGATTCGGATAACCGGATGCAGCTGATAACCAGTATTTTATACATGAAGCGACTGCCTATCTGACCTCCACAACCCAGTTACTGGGTACCACGATGCCCATTGGTTCAAGACTGATTATCAGAATTTTGGGCTTCTACCCCCACCGACTGTCAAAGATCTAAAAATGACAGCCAGGACCATAAGTCTAACGTGCTTTCCGAGGCACGGTGGGGTCTGGATATGTAATGGATGGTCACCCATCCACGGATCAACCTCGGCAATCGTAGCTTACCTTCGATGGACCCGTGCGGCTGTTATTAGTTAACTTAGAGCCCTTCCAATTTTGATACCTAGGTATCCACTTTAAAACCCGCTACATGCCGCCCCTCGCTTTCAACTCGATAACTATTCAACAGAATTTTAAAATTGCTCACAAAAATGTTGATATATTTTGATTGATCGGGCCGATGTGCGTTTCCTTTCGATTCAAATTAGATGTGGGTCACATTAATTGCTACGTATTGTATTATAAATCTAGATTTTACGTTGTTTTTCTTTAATAGCCGACACCACTTTGCAAGACGATTAAAATATGCTTTCAAGTGTTTGATAATTGTTCATATAAATTATTTGAAAATCTAAATCAAAAGTAATTTTATTTTATTCAAACTAGGTTGAGAATCAGCACTTTTTGAACGTCAAAATTACATAAGACAGTCGCCCAAAATTCCCGCTCTTCGGCACTTCCTAGTGCTTTAGCTGGGAAGAAGAAGTGGCGCAACAAACTCCCCAACAGCACAGCTGCCTGTTCGGTTAGAAGAACTGGATTCTATACAGTAGTAAGTCATGAACATTTCGAAACACATTAAATTACATTATTTGCCATGTGTCAGCTAGCACACGCCAATATACCAACAAAAACATTGAAAACTATACTCAATACATAAATAATAAAAACGTAAACAGAACTAAATACCTAAATAAAAGCCAGGCTTACACAGCGTGCCCGCTCACATTTGCAATGCTGCATTATGTTTAAATAGCTTGAAGTCACAAATGAAAAACTAGGAAGGACCTTCGAAGTAAAATAAATAAACAGTTAATTACTAATAGCAATAACAAAAACCATGGTCAGCAAGACGACCTTCACCACAAGCAGCACCCGTTCACGAGCATAACGCAAAGATCAGCCACTACCCCCTCGCCATATTTGAGGGAAGGGGGCACCCCGACCCCCGACGCTACCGCAAGCAGTGTCATCTAAGGGAGCATGACGAACTTGCTGTCGGTTGCTCAAAAGAATAATATGATCAACTGTCTAGGTCGCTAGCTAACCACATATTGCAATACAACTCATTAAAAAAACATTGAAATGAGTAGATTATGTCAATAATAAATGAAAATAAAATTAACCTAAATTTACTAATATAGTCAGGTAAAATTAGCAATTATATGAACGCATATAACTTGTCAAGCCATAGCCATCACATGGAAAGCTAATTCTGGAAAAAGAACATAAACATGCCACAACTATTCAAAGTCAAAGTCAAAGCATTTATTTCAAATAGGCACATAAAAGGCACGTTTGAACGTCAATATTCTTATCGTTTAAGTAATTGTTGATAGAATAGTATGTATACCTTTGAACAAAGGTTGGATTTTACTTTAGCTGTAAACGCATTAAAAGGAAAATCTAACAAAGAAGAGGAAGCTTGTTAGAAATGTTGCCCCACAACACGAAATTTATGGCAGAACCACCACACTCAGAATGCATTTTCCAAGAGCTAGAGAATTCTGTCATGAACTCACATTCCGATCATAAAGTAACTAATCTATGAGAGACCAGCGCCAGCGGGGTATTTACGTAACAACTTTCATTGCGTTATTCACGTTGCCGAGCAGATGAACTTTTTTTTAGGTTTTGTTTGCTCTTTCTTGACTTTAGTCTAGGTTAGCGGTGAAAGTGACAGAGTCGACTGTGACCTTACCCAGAAGAAGCCTCTTCCCTCTCACTTTGAAGAGATTAGGGTTGTATGCGTTCGGAAACACAGATGCAGGTAGAGAGTTCCACACTTTTGCTGTGCGCATTACAAAAGACATGGAAACGTTTAGTGCAAATTGGTGGAATAGCAACTAGGTAAGTATGGTAACATGCAGTGCCGATACATGCATGACCGATGGAAGAAAGGGGCCGGTGGAATGAGGTCGTGGAGTTCTTGGGCACATTCACCGAAGTACAATCTGTAGAAGACCGACAAGCAGGCCACCTTGCGGCGATGACCCAAGGAACTTTGATGACTTTTCAAATATTATGAAGGATTGGGAATTTCCGGGAATTTCCATTAAAATCCTACAGGAGGGTTTTCTGAAATGACGTTCACTAGGTGGCAGCATTGAGACGGCAGGTAAGGGCACCCGTCAACAGTGACAAAGCACCAATATTTTCTTTAGTCGTGGCTGAATGATGAAAGACTTAATTAAATTTAAACAAAACATATTGTCGACACGTAAGACCTATTTTCAAAGTGGCGCCAGCTGGTGGCGTGAATTTTAATAATCTTCTTTTTCATTATTTTAAGAAAAGAAATTAGTCTGAGTAAGGCATCCATGAAACTTATGCAGGTTAACGCTGGCTGGGCAGTCACTGGTCAACATCGCTCCCAAATTAGTTTTTGACTGCATTGTCTATCTTTCCACCATGACACGAGAATGTAATTTCCATAGCTTAACTTTTTTTTTTTTTTTGCTTAAATTAGGTTTTAGTGTGCACAAGAAATGACCAAATTCTTGCTTTAAAATTGAGAAATGTTCAATTGGTAGGACCCATTTTTTTATCTGTATGTATGTAGGTATCTACATACTAGGTAGGTTAGCTTGCAAGTTTTACGAAAATGGGTAACAGACACAAGTATTCGTGCTAGGTTTAAAGATCAAGATTTACTTACAGATAACAATGTTTGTTGGTATGTAGCACAACTTGTAGGTAAGTACTAAGTAAGTAGGTAGGTCTCAACTTACACAAGACGGGTCAAGATCGCGAGTTAGAATGGACTAACATCAAACCATAAATATAAATGGATGCGGACAAAAATCCATAATTTTAATATTGTCTCTGCCTGTAAATGACCCACTGCTGAATATAGGAGTTTTGTAAGTGGTGCCTACTTACTTAAATGTTAATAGCGGTATCACCATGCCATTAGATTTATCAGTCATCACAGTTGGCGGACTCACTGACTGACTCAACGGCCAGCGCAAAGATGTAAACAAAAACAAAAAAAACTATGCCGCCGAGGGAAACAAAAAAAAACCTTGGATATATAAGGCTGAAATTTTACACCGAGGTTCCCTTTATGGTGTATTTAGGCAAGAAATATGAGGCGAATGAAGTCGCTGACAAAGTGCCTTTGTTAATATTAGGTCCTTAAATTAGGCTTGTGTATTTGTGTTTCCAAGTTAGCGATTCATTTGTTTACGCGCCATTTATTTCATTTAAAAAAAATCGTTTAGCTTTTTCCATACAATACGCCAATTTCATATGTAAGGACCTATTATAAACAGACAAGAGAACCTGCTGCTTAACAGCCGCAGTGTTAAGCAGCAGGTTCTCTTGTCTGACACTAAATGCCCCCAGACGTAATCTATATAAAGCAAAAAACTTAGTGTGTTTGTTTGAACGCGATAATCTCTGGAATTACCTGTCGGATTTGAACAATTCTTTTTGCCTTTGATAGCTTAATTCTTGAGGCAGGAAATAGACTATTTAACATCACGCTAGGACCGTAAGGAGCCGAGCAAACAGAAATAGAGACGGAAAGAACGCGAAGCGAAAACGAACTATCTAGGTACTTACCTAATAGCGCGAGTAGGCGATGCTATACGACAGGAGGAACAAGAAATTTCACGCAGACGAAGTTGCGGGCAGTAGCTAGCTAGTAACAATATAATTTATAATGTGTCTCGGTTAAGTGCCCTTCAACCGATTAACTTAGGTACACACGGCTACACATCAAGCTATACATTTCCAGTATAAGCTGATCTCACATTGTATAGGATTTCCGTACGATGCGAGACCAGCGTAAACTGGTTTTGTATAGCTTGATGTGTAGCCGTGTGTAGGTACCTGCCACTTACTTGACATAAAGTCGTATAAGTTCTAATAACACGCAAGTCAGTTTTTAGCGGTTTTGACATTTTGATGCTGTTTGCTAGAGAATCGGAAGACGCGATATGGTGAACGCCACTGAGCCCGATCTTTGGCTCTCCTCATCCAGTCTCTGCCAGCCGCCTTTCGCAAGTCGTGTGTACGTTACCCTAGCCAGCTAGGTCATCGATATGTAGGAATCCGTCGCTTTTTTGTAGTCATTCGAATTTGGTGGGATAACCAGCCGTTGTTTACAAATGCGAAACCTTCCAAGCTGGATATTTTCACTATACCTACATTTTTGACTACATACACTAGTTTTTGGTTTACACATCTTGGGTTGAGCCGGTTTCTTGTATTTTGCCGTCAAAGTTATGACACCGTCGTTTTGACTTTTAGCAATATTATTCAATAGCGCATGCAGCATGTACACCTTTGAAACTTTTTATTGTTATTATAAGCGTCAAGAAAGACCGGATACAGTTTTCAGTGAGCTTATACGTTTTCTCATTTAGGCGCTGCGATATTTTTTCAGGTTTTCAAAAAACCGCGATTACTTGAAAATTATAAATATTTTCTTTAATCTCATTGCGTCACAAATACGCACAAATAAAGAGCTAGGTACTCGTGTATGTTTATTCTACAGGCGCACATGTAATGTAATGGTTTTAGAGGTACACGATTTTGCGAAACGTTACTCCAGCAGGAAATGCAAAAACTCGAAAACCTGAAGACGCAAAAATTTTATTTTCGGTGCACTTTTTTACACAAATATAAGCTCTCTGGCTATGCACAATATTTCTCTCTCCGATCATTCGTTTACAATTTTCCTGCTGGAAAAACGTTACTCTAGCAGGAATCGTTTTTTCCGTTTTTTTTCCAAAACGACAAGGCGCACCAATTTTTTATGTGGTGCACATACACAGCAGAACACACACTAGTTATCACGTTCACGTTTCACTCATATCACTCTAGGAGCCACTTTCCTGCTAGGGTAACGTACACCAAGTCGTCACTCCACCTGGCCGGCGGGCGTCCCACACTACGTTTGCCTAAACGCGGTCTCCACTCTAGAACTGGTTTTCCCCAACGATTGTCGGTTCTACGAGAGACTTCATAGCGTGATGTTAAATACCCTACAACCTTCCTCAAGAATTGGGCTATCAAATGCAAAAAGATTTTTTCAAATTCGACCTGTAGTTCCAGAGACAAATTTACCTCTTTAAAATATCAGTACAGAAGTATAGATTTAATGGTTTGGGCACAGATTACTAAATAGTTACTACGTAACAGATACTTCACTCAGTAGAAAATTTCCAATACCTATTGAGATAATAGCCTACTCCGTCGCCTCAGCAACCACTGCATGCTAAAATGTGCCTAAATGCTCAAGCGTACAGTTGTGATTGCTTCGCACCGCGCGATCCTACAGCAATCGCAGTGAACCGAATTTGGACCGCAAGCGGTCCGAGAGCGCTCGCTCGAGCGGTAGGTAATTATAGCGCGCAAGTACATGGAGTGACGGAGGCCTGGTTTGGGCATGAACGAATATATTTATAGGTAGATAATCTAGGGTCTTGTTTCCTACATCTAGTCCGCAAATGCTTGCCATGATTATCCACGTTCGTAGTTCGTATCTCACGTATTATTCTCAGTAAAGTGGTGTACACACAGCAGCAGGTCACACCACAAACTGTAAAATTTTCTCATTCGATTTTGAACCTTTACGGCCTTATTACAAAACAAGGTTTTTCTTTTGACATGATTTAAACCATCGAGCCTGTTTTTGAAATAAGAACATAACTGAAATCGAAATACAGTTCCTTTTACAAACCTGTCAACTTAGTCCGGTCTTAGATTGTCAATTTTGTATTAAGAACTTTACTAAAGTCGGCATAAAGTTCCAAATACAAAAACTAAATCGAATGTGTAGGTTGGGGCTAAAGTTAGATCGTGTTTTGTTAAGACGGTTAAGGTTTAAAATCATTTGGAAAAATTTGACAGTTTCGTATAAGCTAATGTGCTGGCGACTGTATACATCTCATTCCTCAAGTAGGTACCTTTAGTTATACTTACCTTTTTTTTACGGACACTTACCTACTTCCCTATGTTTTTGTTATTTCAGCGTATGGCACTCGTGGGTTGCAGCTGAAAATCAGCGTCAGGTGGTACACATTTTGTTGTCATCAGACATTATGCTGAGCTGAGGCCCTTTAGGCATTCTAATTGTTGTTTTCTGTTTTATATTTTTAAGGTGTATTTATTTTGCTGTAATGCCAATAAACGCAATTTACTTTCTTTTCTTTTTTCTTATTTTTTTTTCCTTATTAATTATCACAGCTAGTCACATTACAATCTAGCCTATTCGCTAATAAGTAATTTTAATATAACTTAAAGTGCTGAGTAACTATAACATTAATAAATCTTCCAATAACGTCTTTCTTATTCACTTTCTATGGGGAAGATACTTGATTCACGTGTTCTTTAGTCAGCACTTGCACTGCAGCCGGTCGATTCTGTAAAAATCTTACCGTTGTGACTTGCTTGGAGTGAGCTGTCAGTGTCATCCCACTGATGCTAGGGGTTTACCAACATTACATTTACAATCATAATGATGGGATGGGAGGATGCGTATTCACCAACGACCATAGTATGTGGTCGTTGGTATTCACCTAAAGTTGAAATGTTGGCTGACATGGAATGCGCTTTTGCATCGAAAAAATCCCGCGGCTCCGGGATTGACAAATTGAGGTTTCTTATTATACAGGGTTATTGGTAAAACAGCGGAAAAAAAATCTGTTGGTCCCTACTTTTGCAGAGTTCTGCAAACATAAATGTTTGCAGAACTCTTCAAAATTAGGGACCAGCAGATTTTTTTTTTCACGATTTCATATTTGGTCCCATAGTAATAGTTGTTCATAATGATGAGTACAATGGCCACTTAAAAGGTTGACGGTGTTTTACCAATAACCCTGTAGAATCTGATGTATATTTACTTACTTTCAAATGTTGGCTTATATGGAATGCATTTTTGTATCGATCGTAGAAATCCCACGATTCCAGAATCGACAAATTTTGTGTATTTTTCTGACTATAGAATCGGATGCTTATATATATCTACCTAATGTTGTAGAGTAGGTAGGTAGATACCAAACTTCCCTAGCAAACAACGTCAAGATAAGATAACGGAGTAGGTACATATATTTAGAATAATGCATGTAGGTTCCCCTATTGAGATACCTAGGTTTTTTTTTTATAAATAATTTTTGGAAGTCGCTTCCATACTTTAACAGCAAAATTTGCTGTTGGTAAATATGCATCCGAATATCCGATTTCTGCTTATAACTTTAAGTTGTTAAAACTATAAGTGTGGTATACTTACAATAAAAGGCGAAATCTTATTTCTTTACACGTGAATTAGGTAATACTTTTGTCATTGGTATAAGGAAAACTGAGTTTTTCTTAGAACGAAATTATTTTGATTAGTAGGCATGATTATCGTGTAATTTTGTTCTGCAATTATCCCCACGATCTACATGAATTTCTTAGAAAATATGCACCGTTGGGTACCTACTTATGTACCTAAGTATGAGGATGTTCTTGAGGTCAGTCTTTGGGCACGCGCAGTCACGCAGTTTTCGGGTTAAAAAACCAGAAATAGTTATCACCATCCAAAGCCTGCCTTCACCCACGCTAGTCCTAGGGACTTGCAGATGGATCGAAGCTCCTATGCAAGTATGGCAGCATCTACTGAATCAAATCAATCAAAATCCTGCATCGCGCAAGAAGAGTTATCCGCGCGATTAGCATTCCTAATACAACGTCCCGACATCAATTGTCGGGCAATAGCCCACCAGACACGACAACCGTTTGGTCAGGGGATCCTCCATTTTTTATGGAGGATTAGGAACTTTCCTCCCTATTTTTCATTCCTCTTAATCAGTCTCATCCTTGTCTCATCAAAGCGTGTTTATCATTTAAGCAGGTCAATATTATTAATTTCCCAAAAAGTCAAATGCTAAGCGATTTTGAACCATGTGCAGTCCAACTATTACCGTCATCTTGTCTTGCCCTGGAAATAACTAAGGTTGATGGAACGGTTTCCTAGACAAGAAGTTGCGTCATATGGTAGCAGCCATCTTGAAAATGTGTCATTTTCACCCAGTATTTGACATTAAGTTTTCAAAACACGCTCTGTCTTTGGGCAGCGGTTATAGTTTCGCCGTTCACCAGTTTCTTAGGAAACCACGTGTACTTAGTTTAGCTTTGTATGAAAATGAAGGCGGGATCGTCCACTGCGACCCACGGCCACGCTACGCACGAAACAAATGCTGACGAACGAATGAACCGCGGAGCTAACGTTGCAAACCTCTCCGTGCACATCCTGCGTCGTCCCCCTATCTTGCCTTCTTTTAGATACAAGCATAAGAAATCTGTAAGTAATCGATTTTAACTTAGCTTTATACACGGTGACATTCGAATCACAGTTTTGCTAGAACAAACGTTGTTCAGACCATGGTCTACTACTATTCTACAGCATCAAATATGTGTTATGAAAACAAACTAATCTAGGAGTTCTCAAATTAGTCAAACGTGTAATAATGTTTGAAACAACCGTAACATCAAAGTACTCATCACGGTATCGGTAACGATATTGCATTCAAGACGCGAGCGCCGCGCGTCGCAGCCGCAGTGTCTGTGTTGTAGGGCGTAACGATAATCCCGACATTTCTAACATTGCTTTTTTTGTGTTTTTTTCGAAAACGAATGACGGTTTTTTTTCTATTGGATGCTATAGAATGGTTGTAGACCATGGTCTGAACAACGTTTGTTCTAGCAAAACCAAAGAGTATAGTAATATTGAGCAAAACTGTGATTCAAATGTCACCGTGTATATTACTCATACTAGCTGACCCGGCGAACTTCGTATATACCGCCTAACAGAGAATTTTACCACAGACAATTTATTTTTGAGTAATGTTACCATCGTATAAATATCATTGACTTATTTTCCTAGCTCAATGTTAAATATTGACAAAAATATTTATACGATACTAACGTCACTCAATTGTTTTGCCTTCCCGGAACCTTTCCACTAACACTTAAACTTTATGGTATGTTATTAAAGTTCAAATTGACTTTTAAGTATTATTACGAATCGAAAGTATGGGAGTATAGAAAAGTGTTGTTTTTAGACCTTTTCAGGATTTTTTTAAAATTCTTCTTGCCGTATGAACCATTCTCGTACTTCAAGGAACTTTCTAAAAAAAGAATTAGTAAAATCGGTTCCGCTGCTCTCGAGATTTGCGCTTAGCAACACATTCAGCGATTCATTTTTATATTATAGATTGAATGATTTTTTTTTTCTATTTCCATCCCATAATGTCTGTATTAGAAAGCGTTCATTCAATTAATCAATCATTTCATCTTTCACTCCATGCACTCATGTATAAAAAAAAAATATTCTGTTTTTTATTTTGATCTCACGTAGTATTAACCATCAACAAATTATTAATAAGTGGATAATGTTGCTAGTAGTATAATAGGTACCTATTTTGTTTAATTATTAAGAGCGTTAACGCCGATTTTGGCTGTTTGACCCAAAAAGCGTACTTTTCAAACCATTTAATCTCCTCATAAAATGTATCTAACGAAAGTGTGAATTACTGATTATTGCAGAAAATATTTCGTTCTAAAAAGTTAGGTGAGAACATTTTTAGATTAATAGAGTATTCGTGAATTATAACCAGATAAACGAACAGTGTTTTCTAAATTCCCTTTACAGTGGTCATTTCGAAGCTTAAAATATCAGAAACCAGTCATAAAATTTACAAACAAACAAACTTATTTAATTGTTCATATCCTTGAGCAAAAAACCATCAGAGGTTTTTTTGATTTTCAGCTCCTAACATAGATAAATCAAACAATAAACAAAGTGAAATTAACAAGAAGAAGCGGTTGCTAAATTAATTATTTACTCCAATAAATATTACTTAATTTTACAAAATAAAGGTGTATTATAATAGAAGAATATCTTCTATACAAAATACGAAACAGCATTCAGCTTATTTAATTAAATTAAATTTATTACAAGTTTTTTAAAACTACTATAAAACTGTGGGCGTAAATCGTTTCAAATCAGTCCGCCGCGAGGCCTTTCAGAGAGTGGACGTATCGCTCGGTTCTCTACGCGTGAACTCTCCTGACCCTTGGCGTCGAGTGAGTTTATAGTGCGACCTAACAATCTTGGTTTGGTAAGTAAAATATTTAATTTTATTTAGATGACTGACAACATTTTTTTTCGAATCAAGAAAAATTGTTACAGATGCCATGGGGAATAAAAACAAAAAAACAACACTAGTTGTATCGAGGAAAAAGAAGAAATTAAATCTAGAGGCTTTAACTAAAGCTAGAGCTAAAAGGTTGGTATAAGTTGAGCTGCACGATTACTGACAATTGCGTGCACTGACTGGACAGGTCCACTCAATCTGTGTGGTTCTTTCCTCAAAAGACCATTGCAGACACCGATCTACATAGCTTTCACATGACCTGACCAAGATTTTGTCTGGACTTTAAAAGAGACTGTGACCTCTGAGTTTGTTTCGGCCTTTCTTCTCAGAGTAGTCAGATAGGAAACGCCGACCCCATCTAGTTTAAAAAAAAAATATGATTGACGTGTAAAAGTGTTTGTTCAAACCTACTTACAGAAATAAAATCATTTATCATTTATCATTTATCATTTATAAAATAATATTTTTAATAATACTTAATTTGCTATAAATAAGGTCCTCTTTTATGAACTTTTTCCTTCTAGGGGAAGATTCTACTGCTCAGATACATTTTTTTTTTCTATGCGACCAACATTGAAATCGCAAAAAATTACTTCTTCAAACTAAACCGTCGATCATCTGATACCCTATTACTAAGACTCCACTGTCCGTCTGTCTGTCACCAGGCTGTATCTCATGAACCGTGAAAGCTAGCCAGTTGAAATTTTCACAGATGATGTATTTCTGTTGCCGCTATAAAAACAAATACTAAAAACTTTAGATTTTTATTATGTTTTTAGGTCAACAATAGAGAAGAAGTGGAAAGAGACACCATTCTTCAAGCAGAAAGCTCACTTTGGCTGGAATTGCGAAGGTGTCTTTTAACGGCATCTTCATTCGGCAAAGTGTGCAAAAGAAGAAAAAATATTAGCTCTGCGCCACTTGTAAAAAGACATTTGTATTCATATTCTCTTGATCATATAAGCAGTATAAGGCACGGAAAAACGAACGAGGCAATTGCAACCTCACAACTCGAAAACCAAGAGCATATTAAAGTACGTAAATGTGGCCTCTTTATCGACAAAGATTTCTTTTTTCTGGGGGCTTCACCCGATGGCGTGTTTGAGGAAGGTATTGTTGAAATTAAATGTCCGATCTCAGCATTTCGTATTAATGCCACCGACGCCATCAGAGATAAAAAAAATAAAATTCTGGCATTCAGATGGTACCATAAACCGAAAACACGAATGGTTTTTTCAAGTGCAAGTGCAATTACACACTGCAGATAAAAAATCATGAAAATTTCGGAAATTAGAAAAAATAATTGCACCCGTGCGAAGCTGGAGCGGGCTGCGAGTGTTATTATAAATAGCGTTTTTATTTGTAGTTTTTGCATTTAAATTGGGGATTTTCCTATTACTGATTTATTTTTGTATTATAAACGTTAGCAACTGATTTTTTGAGGTTTGTCGATGTGTGCCACACACATGCCGGCTATCTTCCAAAGTCAGTAAAGGGAAACATTTTTTAAAATCTAATTGTTATGAATAAATAATACTTTGATATTGAAATGTTTTATTTTTAAATAAACTAGAATCCTAACTAATCCATACTAATATTATAAATACGAAAGTGTGTCTGTCTGTCTGTTACCTCTTCACGTTTTAACCGCTGAACCGATATAGATGAAATTTGGTATAGAGATTTGGTAAAGTTTTTATCTCGATATTCCCACGGGATCGAAACATATGCGGGTGAAACCGCGGGGCGCTGCTAGTATACTATATATTATAAATGCGAAAGTGAGTTTGTTTGTTTATTACGCTTTTACGCTCAAACGGAAACGTTGAATGGCTGAACGGCTTTGGATGAAATTTGATACATGGGTAGACCATAACCTGGATCAGGACATAGGGTACTTTTCATCCCGGTAGTACGTTCCCATGGGATAATTTCCAGCTTCCACGCGGGTGAAGCCGCGGGCAAAAGCTAGTAGGTACTTTATAATTTGCTAGGGTATGATCGCGACTTCGTACAACTTCAAAATGTATTTTTAAGTTATAGCCTTTATATCATTATTATTTTTTAATTACCTTTTTTATCACATGGTTAAATTTTTGCCAAAATTCGTTCAGTCGTTTTTGTGAAAGAGTAACAAATATCCATCCAAATACCCATCCATATAAACTCTCAAACTTTCGTATTTATAATATTAATCGTTGTAGGATTTGCGGGTTCGATTCCCGCACGGAACAAATATTTGTATGACCTGCAAGTAGTTGTTCCGGATCTGGCTGTTTGTGTATGTGAGTTTAAATGTTTGTAAACGCACCCACGATACAGAAGAAATTCCTAGTGTGGGGCAAAGTTTTTTTTTAAAAACACAAATTAAAACATTTGTACTACATTTCTAACTTTTCTCCCGTGATTAGTACTATACTTTATAAAGGATCCAAAATTGCCTCTTTGTTTCACAAAGTTGTAATAAAAATATGAATAGAAAATAAAAATTAACTGACGATTAAAAAGTATCATTAAATATAACTCAATGGATCAACATGGGTTAGTTTGACTATAATGACAGAGAGCGCACTAACTGTACGCACACAGACACGCGCGCATCTGTGTGAGTGCAAAGAGCACTGCAATTACCTAAACTTGGTGCCGCGGATTTGGCGTTAACGCTCTTAAGATATTATTATGTATAACATTTTAATTGTTCTCCTGTTTTTTATACCGAAATAAAATAAATAATAATTTCGTTATTGTAGATAATTGGGAAAAGATTCATCAAAATAATCATTTGTATAGTTTTTTAACAACTGTCTTAGGGTCGGCTTCCAGTCTTACCAGATGCAGCTGAATACCAGCATTTTACTTGGAGCGACTGCCTATCACAGCAGTGGTGGCCCAGTGGTAACGGCCGCGACTTACGAGTTGCAGGTCGTAGGTTCGAACCCAGACAGGCGCTTTACTTTGTGTAAATTATTTCATCGCCACTGTTCTCAAAACGGTAAAGGAAAACATCGTGAGGAAACCGGCAAGTCCTAGAACAAAAAATTCGAAGACATGTGACATCTACCAACCCGCACTGGGCCTGCGTGGTGGATTACGGTCCACTCCCTCTCACCGAGTGACGAGAAGAAGCTTGTGTCCCAGCAATGGGAACATTATAGGCTGATTATGTATGCATGCAATGACTACCTATCTGACCTCCACAACCCAGTAACTGCGTAACACGATACCCCTTGATAAGACTGAGAAAAGAATAAAGACGTAAATATATACTCCCGGACTTCTAAATCGAGCCACCCTGCATTTTCTGTATAGAAGTCTGTTTTTACATGTTCATGAATTCAAACTCGGCACATTAACGACACCAAAATGATGGCCAGTATGTCGGCTTCAAAACTGCATAAAAACTTATTCTTTGACTAATCATTATTTTGATGTTTTAGGCATTTATACCTCACATGGAATTGCACGGCGACATGATTTAAGAGTCCAATAGTGTAATAGTGGAAATCAAAAAAGAAACATTAAATTCATTCAAAATCGTATGTAATTTCAATAATTTCTATAAAATACAGACACTAAATTTGTATATTCTTGTAAACAGTATAATATAATCTTAAATCTAAAACATATCACTAGGGTGAAAAGGACCATTGTCAACCATACGTAGGCATTATTATTTAAACTACAAAATATCAAAATCACAAAACTCTTTTCACTCAAATTATCATTTTCACCTTGTGGTACATAATAATGTATACTTTTCATTTATTCATTCATTTATATGTAAAAATACATGATCTTCTATAGTAGTGAGTGTTTACTGAAAGCTTAGCAATTTTCCATCTAAACGATTACAACCAATTACATAGGAAAAGTCCAAAAACATGGAAAAGTCTTTAAAAATAATACTGTCAATTCATTCTGCACTAATTAAGACATTATTGAGATTCTTAACTAAAATATAATTGCAACGTTTATGTCCTAGAACCAAAAATTCGAAAACATGTAATAACATCCACCAACCCACACTGGTCCCCGCGTGGTGGGTTATGACCCGCTCCTTCTCACAAATAAGAGGAATGTGTCCCAGCAGTGGGAACATTATAGGCTGATTATGCTTTCATACTGGTGGATGGTGTTCATCTTTTCTGAATAACATACAGCTTTTACGCCAATAATGATTTGTTTGTTTCTTGCAATTACATAAAAGTAACTAAAGCATTCAAGAAATAATTCTTAACACCATTTGTTTAATATAAAAAGCCAAAGCAATTTATTATGGCACTTAAAAATAAAGAAAAATAATAAATTAATTCAGTAAAAATAACTTGTGATGCTAAATATTATGTCAATACGATATTTTCATATAAATAAATTATTCAGGCAGTAATGACACAAATTTTTGGACAATAAATATTACAAGACAATTTATTATGCTTTTTGTGGAAGCGATACTAAGGATACCTTTCTTCAACTTCAATATCAGTCAACATTTCAGTTCTTTTAACATTACTGGGATAAAAAATACACCTCTCGAAAAATAATTTACTTACATAAATTATTATTAAAAATAAAATGGTTTGCCAAAAATTGGTGTCTTCACCCTACATGTACTAATTAATATAAATACTACAGTATACAATAATGAGTATTCACTAAACATTTCTTTGATTTAATTTGTGACTAACGATACGAAGACAGCCTATGATAATAGGAAAATATTTTTTTTTATATAATATCATTCTTAAAACCAAACATATTTAAATATATTATAAGTAATAATAATTTTTTTGGGTTTATTTATCAATTATATTTAGTAACCAGTTCAAAACCTTGGTATCATTTATTTAATGAGAAAAAAAAGTTGAATAATCCTTAGCAGTAGTATCTTTTGGACCTGTCATCGTCTATCACTGTTTATTGATTTATTCTTCGATCAACAATAGCACTAGATTAAGGTATTAGGTACAAAAACACATCGATTATGAACCTTAACACTCAAACATAAGGTTTATTATCGTTTCCAATATAATACTACTTCAATTGAAAAGTAAACGTAGTTTTGAAATAAGAACAAAAATATTTATGGAAATATAAAACGTAATTTCTAAGCAATAAGGTTTAAAAAACTATGTTGCAAAATAAGTCCACAACATTATTTGTGGTGTTATTTTTCTGGCCGTTTTTTGGTGCGCTAATCAGAAATCTAGTACCATTGTTGATCGAAGGATTTATTAACTAAGTATAGTAAAGTTGTCGCGTTTTAACATGGCAATAGCGGTCATTGACCCATCTACATTTTCTATCAGTGTTTATTCCAAAAACTGAAATAAAGTCCTCGTATCGTGATCTTCAACATGTTGCAATATCGAAAAACCATACATAGTTTATTCTTTGGGTTCCTACGGAGAGATATTAGGGAAATCGCAATGACCGATATTGCCAACTAAAACGCGACAACTATAAATTAAAAAATGTACCACAGTTACGACCGGAGTCTACAAGTCTATTGTTTAAATCCGCTGTGAAATCACAAGTGAACACTGTGATTCGTTGTTTTTATTTCAGCCAGACAATCACAACGGAGACTTGACAGGTTTAGGGCAGATTTAGGGAGTTGATCAGACTTTTAAATACAGAAAGACATTAAAATACAGCGATGAACAGCTCACTATTTATGGAATTCACGGTTTATCCAAAAAGTCTTATTTCTAGTCAGTAATATTATTCAGTATAAATAAGTTTTTACGACAGTTGCATATATATTTTTTAAATGTTTTTTTTTATTAAATTGGAATTATAATTTTCAGTCTGTTGTTTCCATTCAATACTAAAACTAATGTTATGATTCTAGCATATTCTATGATGTGATACTTTATGAAGTTATGGGAAAAAGGATTCAGCAGTTTTTTTTTTATTATTCGATACTATGCGTACATGAGCCAGGTCTTTAAATCTGTAACATTTAAAAATGTGAGCACCATTTGCATGAATTATTTTGGCTTTTATAACACTTCTATTTTCTATATTGAATCCTTTTTCCAAATACGAATGTGAAAATCGAAATGGCAAAAGCCAGTGTGCTTATAAAAATAATGTCTTAAATATATATTCAATGTTTTGATATACTTAACAGCTTGCTTAAACTAAATACTTTTGTACCCAGTATCTTGTGTCAACGAACAAAATAGACTTGCACAGTTTCATGTGTTTTATAAAATCTAGCAAGATTAGGCACATTTTTTACATTTCTATAAGTACCTATTGAGCAGTAACGTCTAAAGAATTACTATAACCGAATCGCTTTAGCATGGTAATAGCGGTCATTGACCCACCTACATTATCTAGCACTCTTTTTTTCAAAACCTGAAATAAAATCCGTTAAATACTTAATAAATACTTATATAAATAAATAAATAACAATAAATACTTATCGCGATCTTCAACATGTTCCAATAACGAAACCATGTAAGTTTATTGTTTATGTTCCTACGGAGAGTTATTAGGGAAAGGGCAATGACCGCTATTGCCATGCTAAAGCGATTCAGGTATAATAAAATTCGTAGCGGCCAAAGTGCACCACTTCTGTCAAGGACCGCGAAGCTGTCATTTGTATCGTAGTGCGAGTATTCGGTGACACGCTTGATATGTATAGAAAGTATTGACAATGCCACCTCTAACAGCGGCCGAGGCGTCTCCGTGCTGTGGTATTTATATCAAAATGGAAATAATAACCTAGTTTACTGGTATAAAAACTGCTTCAAATTAACTTGTATACAACGTGTCAGGGGCATGGACTCGCAACTTGTTACGATGGATTCAGTACAAGATTCTGAACCCACTGCGTTAAAATAAAAAAAATAATTGCTGTTCCATAAATTTTTCTATGAAACGGCAGTTTTTTTTTTTTGGTAACCGTCGAAATTTTTTTATTTGTGTGTGTTTCAGTTTGCAGGTCTATGCCCCTGCCACCCTGTATACCTTAACCATATTGTATGTTGTATTTTGTTCTTTATATGGACGCAATATGAGATTTAGTCAATGGGATCAGTCAGTCAAATAATTTACAAGTATTGTAATTTTCACACATTTGTAAGGCCTTAGGTCTCGTTTACGGAGACGCGAGGCGTCGCGCGTCGCGTGTGGCGTGACGTCTCGCGTCTCTCTCGCTCTCGACCACGCTGTATGAGACCGAGAGAGATGCGAGACGCCACGCCGCAGACGACGCGCGACGCCCCGCGTCTCCGTAAACGAGGTCTAACGCCCACTGGCGGCACGGCAAATTGGAATTTCAATGATGACAATCATCGTAGGTACAAAAACAAAGCTCATGCTTAGGCATGCCGTGTCATTGAAATTTCATTTTTATTTTCATACCAATTAGAGCTGATTTTACCGAACTTTTATCCGTGGAATAAAACTGACGTCTGACAGTTCTAGTATGGAAAAACCGTCAAAAATTCAAAATTTATTATCAGGATTAAACTTATTCTAAGTATAAAAGTTTGGTGAAATTCGCCCTTAGTTTATTCCTATTCGTCGCCAGCCCCTCATCTGTCGATCGAACTGATTAAGTTCGGTAACAATAGAAAACTAATTGTGTCTCATTAGCGACAGTTGAGCTCATAAAAAATCCCTTGCCGTGCCATGCCGCTACGCGCTAGAAATCCGTTACAATTTATATTAAGTATAGTATATTTTATTTATAAAAATTCTGTGTAATATAAAACATTTTTGTAAATAGCTGAATGTCACTGTTTATTTGTTATGCACGAAAAAAACTGTATACAGTGAAAAAATTCAATTTTAGAGCTGCACAAGATTCAGCAATCAGTCTGTAAATGGGTGGCGATTCTTTTGCCAGTTAAGATTCTTTATGATTCGAAGAGCAGGTCCAACCATAATTCCCGGATTACATACGCTCGCTACGATTAGTCAAAAGGACGAAATTCGGAAAACCTTACTATTTCTCTATTCGTACTCATTTTTGACACTTTGTTACATTTCAAAAGTTTTGAAGACTTCGGGTTTAGAATAAGCATGTCTTGCCATGATTTGTTTTTCATATCTTATTCGCCGCGTGTACAGCCAACAAAAGAGTTCATTATGTAAGCAAGAAGATCCATTTTTTGTATTTTTGCATAACGCTGGCAGTATTTTATTACTTTATTGTTATTAGCTATGGAATACGTTTTTAAATATGTTTAAGACACACTCAAATGAGCGAAGTCAAATATTTGACAGTTAAACGCATGTCCAACAGTCAAATCAAGTCAGTCAAGTCACATCATATAATTGTTTATTTTATTTGACTATATTAGTCAATTTAGTTTAATTAAATTTTTATTTATTGTTGAAATACTTAATCTACTCATTTCAATGTTTTTAATGAGTTGTATTGCAATATATGGTTAGCTAGCGACCTCGACAATTGATAATATTATTCTTTTGAGCAACCGGCAGCAAGTTCGTCATGCTCCCTTAGATGTCAATGCTTGCGGTAGCGTCGGGGGTCGGGTTGCCTCCTTCCCTCAAATATAGCGAGAGGGGTAATGGCTGATCTTTGCGTTATGCTCGCGAACGGGTGCTGCTTGTGGTGACAGGTCATGCTGGCTATGGTTTTGTTATTAGTAATTAACTGTTTCTTTATTTTACTTCGAAGGTCCTAGTTTATCATTTGTGGCTACAAGTTACAGCTACATATATAAACATAATGCAGCATTGCATATGTAAGCGGGCACGCCCTTTATGTCTGGAGGCTTTTTATTATGTATTAAGTTCTGTTTACGTTTTTATTATTTATTTCTGCTTGAGTTTAGTTTTCAATATTGACGTGTGCTAGCTGACATATTTTGGCAAATCATTTTAATGTTTTTGTGTTTCGTAATGTTAATTACTTATTACTGTATAGAATCCAGTTCTTCTAACTGAACAGACAGCTGCTGTGTAGTTTGTTCCGCTACTTCTTCTTCCCGCACTAGGAAGTGGTGAAGGGCGGGCGTTTTGGGGGGACTGTCTTATGTGATTTTGACGTTCAAAAAGTGCTGATTCTCAGCCTAGTTTGAATAAACAACTTTTGTTTTTTTTTTTTTAATAATACAAGGTTTGGACTTTAAAAGAGACCATGACCTCTGAGTTTGTTTCGGTATTTCTTCTTAGGGATCAGTCAGCTAGTGTGTCAGTCAATGGTCGGGCAGTTGCCCACCAGACACGACGCCTGTCTGGTTGGAGGATCCTCCCTTTTCTATGGAGGTATGAGTGAACTTTACACCCTGTTCCTCGTGCCTCTATAGAAATGCCGGAGCCATCTTAGTAGTCTATGTGTCTTATAAGATCTACTAACAGAAATAAACATTTCATTTCAAGATGGTCTAAAATTGAGTAAGGTTTTTGACTTGATTTTTGGTACGAACTTCTTTATCGCAAGTTATACTCTGCACACCTGGCCAATGAGAGCTAGGCCGAAAATAGTTTAGACTTTTGCCCGTCACGACACTTTTGCGTAAGCATTTATTTTTTTCCTCATTTAGTTACTCTATGCTGGGACTTTATATCATTGTGTCTGTTTTTTCTCTTCATTTAAGTAGTTACTCTCAAAAGTTGTTAATTTATTTAATTGTTCCTGTTATTTTATTTATTTGATTTTTCGAAGGCACTGCGATCTGACAGGAACGCCATAGTAACTTTGCGCGAATCAGTACAATGATCGTTTTGCGTGAAATGGTTAGAAGAAACATGTCAAAAGAACAATTTAAAAATTTCACCACGGATTTCATTATTATTTTCACAAATCGTCCTTTTTAGTAACATCTTTAAAATAAGTATTCAATCATGTATATTTTTAAAAGTTGTCAAATGCCATAATGTAGCATGCATATTTATCTCTTTTGTCGACTGCACATAGAAAATCAATGGGTACCATACGCCTAGACATTTCAGAATTTGTACAGAATTTCACAGAATATCCATAGGTTTCTTAAGCTAAACAAATCAGCTGTTTACCTTCGTCCATCTGAAACTGTACTTTGTCGGAGTTGGCAGCTTTGTCAGCAGTCTTAGAGAGTGCGCTCGCGAGGAAGATTTGAGCTATACCTGTAGCGGTCACGAAGAGAGCCCAGCCTGGAAGTATTATTTAATTTAATATTTTTATTTCAGACATATGTACTTATAGTCCATATTTTAAACAACGACAGCGTTAGTAAGTACACAAAAAATACAAATAAAAGGTGTTAGTGATTTGTTAGTAAACAAAACAAGTTACACAATAATTAGGTTTTTTTTTTCTTTTTTTTTTAAAAAAACGTTGCCCTACACTAGGAATTTCTCCTGTATCGTGGGTGCGTTTACAAACATTTAAGCTCACATACACAAACAGCCAGACCCGGAACAACTACTTGCAGGTCATACAAATATTTGTTCCGTGCGGGGATCGAACCCGCGACACGTAACGCAGCAGTCAATCGCTTAACCACTGCGCCAACCATGCCGTCAAATTTAAAGTCTACTTTCTATTTCTGTGCAAGTGTAGGTACACCTGCCCAGTACACATTAAAAGGACTGTCGATCGAGCACGCTGACGCTCAGAGGATAGTGTTGGTGCTACCACGGACCCTGCTCATCATCAATTCTCAGTTCTTTTCATTATGATGGCAAAGAAGTCATCGATGGATGCATCTGCAAACATTGCGGAAGCACTGCAGTACCGGGGTTTCTTCAACACTGCTCTCAGAGCGTCGCTGTACGGAACACGCAGGGCGTTGTAAGCCCGCCGCGTAAAGTTGATCCACAGACTGCACGAGTGAAAATACTGACAGAAGGCTCTGAAAAGTAACAGTTTTACATCTGTGGTAGGTACATCGTGCGAATCTGCGGGACAACATATTGAAGCGGACTGCCAACGCCCGCCTTTCCCTCTCTAGGTCTTCATCGTCGTGTAGCCGATCTGTCAGCATGTGACTCGAATATTTTACTTTGGACACCCTAACGAGTGCCGACCCACCGCCTTAATTGGCGGCACGTTAGAGGGAGACTTGTTTCCTGCTTTGTATAGCATGAGAACATTCTTACTAGCATTATATTTGAGTTCATGCGACAGGACATATGCTTCACAAATACCCAGAAGCCTCCTGAGCCCACTAACTGACTGGCTCTACAGAACCATGTCGTCCGCATAACTAATGTTATTGACCATTTTTCCAACTATTGAGCAGCCGACTATAGCTCCGCTGAGCCCGTCGATCAGCTGGTTTACAAATAGGTTAAACAAACTCACTCGGGGAAGTCAAGTCAACCCGCCTTGCCTCACACCGCATTTCACATTGTATTCCTGACTATGCGTGTTGACCCACCTGACAGCATTCTTTTGAGGAGAGATACCAGCTCCCTCAGCACAGTGGTCTCTTCAAGTAGTTTATACCACAGGATATCATAAGACACCAGGTCGAAGGCCCTTGAAAGATAAGACACCAAGTCAAGCCCTTGAAAGATAAGACTCCAGGTCGAAGGCCCTTGAAAGATTAGACACCAGGTCGAAGGCCGTTGAAAGATAAGACACCAGGTCAAGCCCTTGAAAGATAAGACTCCAGGTCGAAGGCCCTTGAAAGATTAGACACCAGGTCGAAGGCCGTTGAAAGATAAGACACCAGGTCAAGCCCTTGAAAGATAAGACTCCAGGTCGAAGGCCCTTGAAATATTAGACACCAGGTCGAAGGCCGTTGAAAGATAAGACTCCAGGTCGAAGGCCGTTGAAAGATAAGACACCAGGTCGAAGGCCCTTGAAAGGTAAGACACCAGGTCGAAAGCCATTGAAAGATAAGACACCAGGTCATAGGCCCTGGAAAGATAAGACACCAGGTCGAAGGCCCTTGAAAGATAAGACACCAGGTCGAAGGCCCTTGAAAGGTAAGACACCAGGTCGAAAGCCATTGAAAGATAAGACATCAGGTTGAAGGCCCTTGAAAGATAAGACATCAGGTTGAAGGCCCTTGAAAGATGAAGAAAACACGTACACGTATATTGGTGTTTTTCTGTCAGTATAGTATCTTACTGTTTGTTTCAGACACATGATTGCCATTTCCTTTGACAGGTTGGGTCTGAAGCCAAACTGCAAGTCATGTATCTGAAGGTGTTTGCTCAGCTGTGTGTTCATGACAGTCGTCAAGGACCTTCGCCATGGTTGTTGCCAACGATATCGGCCGGTAATTATGCTTGTCAGGTGGATCCCCGGTTTTGTTTTTTATTATTGGAACCACTACGGTTTTCATCATATCATCCGGAATACATGAATGACCTATACAAAAATTATACAATAGACTCAGGACTCCGTGGTTCATCTTCTTTATGACGTTCCTCACGTCTGATGGCATAATTCGACTGTACTTCTCACCAGGTCTGACGTCTGGTTTGCTTAAGTTACTTAGGTCATAGGGCAATGGTTCTACTGTAAACATCTCTTTAAAAACATTGGCAATATCTTGATCCCTTACTGCTCTGTCGATGCTCAAAGGAACACTCGGATTGAGATTCAAGTGCCCCGTTTTTTTTACAAAAACTGCTAAAAACTTTAGGCTTATGTTTTGCCGCTAGTATATCCATTTTTATTTGCTCAGTAGTTATAAGAAATATACAGAGTTATTTGTCATACGTCGGCAATCCATTAAGGGGATGTAGGGGAGCCAATTTGCAACTGAAAGACCATAAGACCTCTAGGCAATTGTCAACCATTTTCCAGTAATTAGACATTTTATATTTTTTTGAAGATATCTGGTATCTTATTGTATCTCGTTGGATAGCTGAGAAGTTGTACATATTTTTGAAATGTTCTGTCGACAAAGAATATCCATGTTTTTTGCAGAAATCAACCATTTTAGTCAAAAAACCTGCTCAAAATGATGAAAATTGTGTGCTCTGGTTTAAAAAATATAGAAGTTAATTGTCATTTTAAGGTAGAAGCAGATAATAATAATTAAAAAAAAATCATGCACTTAAAAAAAAACAAATTTCATAGTGTGTACCACCAAAAAAATATAAAATGTCAAATTACTGGAAAATGGTTGACAATTGCATAGGGGTCGTAAGGGATCATATTTGGTTGCAAATTACCTCCCCTACATCCCCTTAATGGATTGCCGACGTATGATAAATAACTCTGTATTATTAGTTTGTTTTTCCTTAAGAAATAAATAAATATTAATTGCGCCATTTACGTTGTCGAGCAGACGATTTATTCAAACATATGAAGGAATGGAATATGAATCAAAATGAAGAGGATTCTGATAGTAAGTTACACAATTGTGGTGCTGGGTTCCTTTCCCAGGTTGAGCGAACTGTTATTGGATCATTCAGTATGGAATTTATCAGTAGCGGCTGGAGGCAGAAGAGCAGTGGTGGCCCAGTGGTAACGGCCGCGACTTACAAGTTGTAGGTCGTAAGTTCGAACGCAAACAGGCGCTTTACTTTGTGTACATTATTTCATTACCACAGCTCTCAAGACGGTAAAGGAAAAGATCGTGAGGAATCCGGCATGTCCTAGAACCTAAAATTCGAAGAAATGTGACATCTACCAAGCCACCCTGGCCCCGCGTGGTGGATTATGGCTCATTCCCTCTCACAGAGAGGAGGCCTGTGTCCCAGCAGTGGGAACATCATAGGCTGATTATGCATGCCTTTTTTTTTGGGGTGGGAAATAAATAAATAACTTCTGCCGCTCTGGTCGGAGCGGGAGGGCGTGTCAGACTCTTACTGACTAAAACCCACCCGTGTTCCTTCAGTTGTCTGTGCCAGGGGCCACGGTAATCCTTTCGGACTTTCCCGCAACCCTGGCAGGCATAGGCCCTAACGGACCCCGTCGATGGGGCTGACATCTCTTTCAGGCGCGCGTGGAACAGAACGCGCCGTCGACCCGGGCCTGGTCCTTATTGAACGGCGAGCTGCCCATTGCTCGCCGTCCGCAACCCGCTGTTGGTGGTGGTGGAATCAGCTTGAGATTCCCGACGCCCAGGGCGTCTCCTGCAGCGACTAGGGGCGTGAGGGCGCGAATTTCGCCTCCTCCTTCGCGAGCATTACTGCTTCGCAGAAGGAGGTGATGGCTTCCCATGCCCTCTCGCTCCATACCATGGCCTGGAGCAGGGCCGGACGCGAGAGATCGCCACCGCCGATCGCCTCCACGAGGACATGAAGGCGCTCCACCCAAGTCGGGCAGACCTCCACCGTATGCTCCACCGTGTCCTCTGGCCAAACACGGGTCCAACGGGTGACACCTGGGCGTTTCCTCCCGCCTTATCCGGAACAGGAACCTCCCGAAGCGACCGTGTTCGGTGAGGACCTACGTCAGGCGGCAGGTGACGACGCCGTGACTAATCGTGCCCATAATTATGCATGCCTGGAGACTGGATTTGTGCAAAATGGTAATGGGCTCGCCTCATATTACGTTGGACTTGTGGATGTTTTATACACTTCTGCCAACCCCTTTATCTACTATTAAAGACAGACAGATCGATGTTTCTTTTTTAAATGCTAAGTAAGTATTTTTATGTAAACACTTTTGTCATAACTAATTTAAAAACGATTAATCAGACATTGCAATTATAATAGACACTTAAGGAAAATGCACGCACAAACATCAGCGAGGTTGGTTGACTAAGCTTTAATAATAATAATAAGGGAATTAACTTGCATAATATTGACCTGCAAAACGTAGGTAATACGAATAGGTATTTTATTTACGTCACTACCCGGTTAGGTATTTTATTAATAAACACATTTTAATGATTTTTTTAATGACTGAATAATATGGTGAATGAAACCTTATTTATAAACAGCAGCATGTTTTTAATGTACGGTATGGGGGATACATATGAGGTAAAAAAATAATTGGACATGCTAACAATAAGGGTTTCCCAAGACAGTGATACAATCAAATGAGGAAAGGGATTTTATCATAAACAATTAAATTATTTTAATTCTATTTTGTGTAAATTATTTCATCACCACTGCTCTCAAAACGGCGAAGGAAAACATCGTGAGGCAACCGGCATGTTCTAGAACAAAACGTTCGGAGACATATGACATCCGCCAACCAGCACGCACGAGGCCCGCGTGGTGGATTACGGACCGCTCCCTCTCACAGAGAGGAGGCCTGTGTCCCAGCAGTGGGAACATTATAGGCTGATTATGCTTATGCTTCTTAGGTGATTACCTATTAAAATTTCTTTCCTGGTAAAACTATATACCAGCAATCGCTGGTAAGTAGTTCGGCCCCAATTCTATGGCACATGAACTAAACGAAGATTAAATTAGACTTCTAGTGGCAATAAACCTCACGACAAGCATATATTACGTATTGTCAGAAGAGAAAAAAATTGAAATTCTGCACTTATAAAAAGTACCTAGGTATTCTATCTATTGATCTGCTTGCTTCGTGTAAATTGTCTTTTAAATTGTTGCATTCAAAACGTTTTGTAGTTTCTGTTTAACCACCTGTGGGAATCCTTATATATAAAATTCAATGGCACTTTTCGTTGTAATTTTATAACTCAAGAAACGGATGGACCGATTTTGCTAATTTGCTAAAAGAAAAATTAAAAAAAAAAATGTTGGGTGTTACGAAGTTCGCGGGGTCAGCTAGTAAGGTATATGTTTATGAAAATGATTTTATTTCTGTAAGTAGGTGTTTACAAACACTTTTACACGTCAATCATATTTTTTTTAAACTAGATGAGGTCGGCGTTTCCTATCTGACTACTCTGAGAAGAAAGGCCGAAACAAACTTAGAGGTCACAGTCTCCTTTAAAGTCCAGACAGAATCTTGGTCAGATCATGTGAAGGCTATGTAGATCGGTGTCTGAAATGGTCTTTTGAGGAAAGAACCACACAGATTAAGTGGACCTGTCCAGTCAGTGCACGCATTTGCCAGTAACCGTGCAGCTCGACTCAGAACTTAAGGAGCTCAACGATTCGACGAACAATACCAAAGAAAGGACATTTGGGTAGGCCACATAAACTACTCGAAACTGCCAGAACATGATTAAAACTGGAACAATGACCCACATAGTCCTCACATTCACAACAATTAAAATAATATAATACTTTATACAGTAAATATTCATGTCATTGTATATATAACACATATATGTTTATTAATGTAAAATACACAAACATACATAAACTCACGCCTTCTTTCCATGGAGGGGTAGGCAAGAACTACAGGGGCCGTACTATGACGTGTTAATTTCATCATTGTTCCAGCGTGGAAGAGAGACGGAGCTATACATGACCGATAGCACTGTCTCTTTTTCTCAACGGAATCATGATGGCGTTAACTGTCATAGTACGGCCCCTGAACTCCACCTGGTATGATCTTTACATACTCCTTTTGCCTCGTTTACGTTCATGCATCTCGTTACACATTCACGCCGGTTGCGAGTTCTACGCACCTGACCTTTCAGAAAAACATCACCAATTAGGTCACTATAATAAGGTCATTCTAGGTTGTCGCCTCCCAGGCAAAATTCGCGCCCTCACGCCCCTAGTCGCCGCAGGAGACGCTCTGGGCGTCGGGAATCCCAAGCCGATTCCCGGCCACCGCAGGCGCGGGCTTGCGGCCGGCGAGAGCAATGGGTAGCTCGCTTTCCGATAAGGACCAGGCACGGATCGACGGCGCGTTGTGTTCCACGCGCGCCGTAAAGAGATGTCAACACCAACGACGGGGTCCGCTAGGGCCGATGCCTGCCTGGGTTGCGGGAAAGTCCGAAAGCGTTACCGTGGCCCTTGGCACAGGCAACTGAAGGAACACGGGTGGGTTTTAGTCAGTAAGAGTCTGTCACGCCCTCACGCTTCGTCCAGAGCGGGAGAAGTTATTTGATGATCTTCCTCTCACATCTGCCATGTAAATACCCTGTGTTAGCGTGTGTGTGTGTGTGTAATTGTAAAATGTTGTTGATTAAAGCATCTTACCGATAGAACAGTCGCCGGGTATGTAGGGCTCCGAGTTTTCACCACACAGTCGCTTGACGCGGGAGGCACCCCAGCCCCACGGGTATAGGAGAAGCCCAAACACGCCAAAAAGACCTGGAAAGTGATAGGTATTTTTGTTTTTAATAAATGGCCATTTACGTCGTTTGACGACATGTTTGGTGTAGTGGCACTAGTGGCTACAGTTGCTAAGTGTAGTCAGCGAAACCAAATGGTCCTGGGTTCGAATCCCGGTAGGGGCAAATGTTTGTATGATGAATATGGACATTTGTACCCGAGTCATGGATGTATATTTATAATATGTATGTATTTACGAAAAAAAAAATGTATTTAAGTAGTGTATCAACCATCTGGTATCCATAACACAAGCCTTAATTAAGTGCTTAACTTGGAACTAGATGGTGCTGAGTGCAATGTCAGACGATATTTATTTATTTATTGCAACGGATAGAGAGGTTTAGAAAGAGAAAGGGGAGGTCTTTTGCCCAGCATTGGAACCATTGAGATAGGAAAAACATGGAGGCGCCGCGTTATATTTGACATACACTTTGCATACAAATATGAGTGAAATACGATACAGACTGTGAAATATCGTTTTGTCTCATTCTTTCTAATGAAATAATCTTACGTGATAAAAGAGACAACAATATTTAAGTTGTTGCTCATTATGGTAACATTTTGTCGTGACGTAGGGACAGTTGTAGGTTAAGTGCCCTATCCGCCATCTTATGCGACATCTATTTAGTCTGTGGCGACGAGTTTCTTGGTAGTTGTGCTGTCAAATGGTTGTTTATTTTTTGTGTTATTGAGATTTGCGACAATATTACGAGGAGTTTACCTTTAAAAATTAATGTAAATGTTGGAAAACAGCAAACCAACATGCCTGTGTGTTGTATTGTGAAGTGTGGTGCAAGAAAGAATGGAAATCAACCTCAATTGTCTTTGCATAGGTTAGTAGCCGGTTTTCATGCAATATTACATAAATTCATACACGTTCGATGAACAAATTGGTACTCAATCGTGATTTTAAGGCTAAAGTATATTTGGTAAGGTATATTTGGGGTCATTTTCGTATAACAGACCTATTTATTATTTCATTCGTTTGTTTACAATAATATGTCATAGTGGAATAGTGTTGTACCGTTGCTGTAATAGTTTCCGAAACTAGTTCCTCCGCTGAAACGATATCGGTACAATCAGCGATGTTAACATAAATCGTTCTGCGTGTCCTAATCGGTCCGAGTGACTTTGCTTGGTCACAGCACCGGGAGACAGTTTTATATGATGATAAAATAAGACATCGACATTTAGTTATTTATTTTAGTTAGATATTAGCAGCAACTCTAACCAAAATGATTTATTGATCAAAATACCTACCTTTTTTATAGGTTTCCTAAAAATGAAGGATTAAAGAAAAAGTGGTTTGAGGCTATTGGTGAAGAAAATATTAATCCGCGACATAAAGAATGGTAACTCTGTTCACTTCACTTTGAAGAAAGCAGTTTCAATAGAACACTTGATGAAATGAGATTACATGATTACTCTGTTTCCACAGTATTTTCGGTAAGTGTAAATAATAATTGTTTACAATAATTAATTACCTAAATAAATCATATTGTAAATTGCTTATTGCTTATTAGTATCTATTTTTTTCAGGCACCTGGCAAAAAACAACGTCACGTGTCATCTGTATTATGTTAAACGAGAAACATTCAAAACACGGACGTTTCTCCACGTATCATCACATCTACTGTAATGCCTCCATTACAGTTCCCCACCGAATTGTGGAAACAGACGAAACAGTGCACAAAGTGGTGTGTATCTACTCAAACGTTTTTGATGCTAGAAAATTACAGGAGGTTCTTACGAAAATTAAAATTTTATAACATTACGATAATAATGAGAAAACATTGAAATCCAAATGAGACATTTTTACAAAGTAGAAAAATAAAGTATTTTTGGAACAAAATCTACCCACAGGGGATAAGTTCTCAAAAATGAAATGTGGCGATGAAATGAGCTGAGTTCTCTCTTATTTAAGGTGTGGTTACGGTATCAATGACGTATCCTCTCTGTTCCGTAGCTGTACTACAGGTCCACCTGTCAGTGATTTATCAGCACGTTTTCTGATCTTCGTGCTAAAGTATAAATATACAACTGGATTTTTTAGGATCTATAGACTTAGCATGAAACAAATATTACAAAGCAGCATTTTCGACGCAAGTTGATGATTGAAGTAATTTTCATTTATTTTTTCAGTTTGTACAAATTGAAAAAATTAAGGCTTTAAAAGAAAAATGTGTCAATCAACAACAAAAAGTTAAACGCCTTATAGAAAAGATTCGAAAGAAAAACAAAAAAAATTGCCAATTTGAAAGATATTATAGAAGACCTTCGAAGAAAAAATTGTGTCAACATGGAACAGACTGTTGTAATAGAAGAATTGGCGGGACCAATAAACTTCTTAAAAAGACAAATGAATAAGTCCAAAGGTTTACCCGCACCAAAAAAATACTCTGAAGAAACTGACTGGACAGGTACACACAATTTGTGTGGTTCTTTCCTCAAAAGACCATTTCAGACAGCGATCTACATAGCCTTCACATGATCTGACCAAGATTTTGTCTGGACTTTAAAAGATACTGTGACCACGGAGTTTCTTTCGGCCTTTCTTCTCAGAGTAGTGAGATAGGAAGCGCCGCCGCCGACCTAATTTAGTTTTTAAAATACGATTGACGTGTAAAAGTGTTTGTACAAACCTACTTACAGAAATAAAATCATATATCATTTATAATTATTATCACACCAATAAACATATTTTAAGTAAAAAAATAATTATTTTTATTTTTACTCCACAAGAGGAGCTGGCGAACAGAACCGGACTTGTCCACTACTATTCAAAAGATGTTTTTTTTTCGAATCGTGATGTCTTGACCTAGTTTCGTCGATCCCTGTTAATATTTTCACCCAAAACCGGCTAGAAGTAGGCTAAAAAAGGCTTAAAAAACTAAATTTTCATACAAAACCGGACTAGTCCAATATCCAACACAAAGATTTTAAAAAAATATATTTTTTCATTCTAAAGCGAACTTGTCCTGTAATGTATTTATTTCATCAACACATTTTCAATCAAAACAGGAAATGTCTAACAAAAACGAAACACCACCACCACCACACCAAAGTCCACCTTTTTCAAACAAAACCGGTTTAGTCCATTTTTATTTCTTGAATAAGTTCCAGAATATAGAAGTAAATTAAAAATAGGTACCTCATGCAATAATAGAACTAATCCACCGACATATCCTAATGCAATGTAATACTATTAGTCTCCTTCATATACTGATATTAGTTTTTTAGCTACCGTGTAAAATTTATTTTCGTGGACTAATCCGGTTTTGTTCGCCAGCTCCTCAACTCACTCTTTAATAAATAATTAGGTATGTTACACAGACATGTTGTATACACAAGTTTTTAATTCTGTACAGAAAAAACACTTGATATGAGTTTTATCCTCAGATAACAGACGGTAAGTAAACTACTCATCTTTTTCTGTTAAAACAGATTTTAAGTAAGTATATAATTATGAACCAAACGTGATATCAAGTAAGACTCGTATCGATACTCGTTATAGTAACACCAATATTCCTTGATTGCCACAACCCTAGCAAGGGTAGCCATTTTATGAGACATTATGAGTGGTAGGTAGGCACCTTTTTTTTGTTGATATTTCCAGTCCATACTATTAGAAGTCAATGATTGGAACACAATGTAGTGTACAAAGAAATATGTTCCCGGTCCTGACATCGATCTCGAGTGCAGCAGCAATGAATTTTTTTTAAAGCCCTTTTGCATTATTAACAGTGATCGGATATTCGGATGCATATTTACCTAAATTTATTTTTTAGCAATGAGTGTATGGAAGCAGCTCCTTAAAACATATTTTTTTGTAAAAAAAAAAACTCGGGTTGCCAGGAACACCAGGAATGCACAACTAGTCCAGTGTATAGTGTGATAATTGTCTTGTCCTTTCCGCTACTAACATAATTACTAGGTAACTACCACAAAGTGAAAAGTTCGACGGCTCACCTTGCCACGTTGCTGTTACCAAACGACACTGGCAAAATGGTCGACATCGGCTCAGTAGCCAAAGAAGAAAATTTATATTATATACGTCTGTTATAGTACATTACTACAGCGACCAGGTGACCAAAGCTTGTATAGTACTTTTCTCAAATAATGCGCGGAAATTAAAATACAATTACATTTCAAAATCAATGACGAACAACGAACAACAATGATTTTTCCCGCGTTAAAGTGTTCATTTGTTTTTTTTTTTTTTCAATAAACAGCTTTCTATTTGCAAGCCAGTTCGAAATTTAAATAAAACCTTTGATAAGTTCCTCCTTGGTTGCCATGTTTCGGAGTAAAAGATCGTTCCATTTTTAAATTACACGATAGATATGAGTTTACTATGTAATTTATTTGGCCGCTAAACCACGACAGATATGGATTTTCATACAACTTTTGCCGGCCGCTGCTCGCATGTATTTGGCCAGTACAGCAATGTCGATTTATCTCAAAGAAGGTTGTCAAAATAATGCTCAACTTTCCAAGCATGTTTGAGAAAAATCTATTTGGCCTTGTTAAGTGGATGGGTGTAAGAGAAGTGTATTTATTACTAGACTGCTGTTAAATTAAGTCTATTTATAGACACACATACATTGTCTGTCATAAAAAGTATAACTACTAAACTCTGGCAGATTAATTGGACGCAGAGATATTATCTCACATGGCATAAATATGAAGATAATCGTGAAACTGTGAATCTAAAGAGTACAAAACAAAGTTTAATTACGTGTGTGACTACATAACATGCATAATCAGCCTATACAGGGTGTGGCGTAAATAATGGATAACCCTGAAACGGTCGATCGGCCAGATTACTATCTATCATTTACCCCACTTATATTGCCATATGCCCATGGATGACCAAATTATTGATATATTTATATTTTAAATAAAAATCGTACCTACTTACTCATACAGAATCAGCTGCCATTTCTACAATTGGTGACTTGTTCTCATTTTGTTTTTTTTTTTATGTCACTCCTGAATATTTGTATTATCAGACCAGTATCAAGGTTTTTTGTTACAATCTACGATAACATTGAAGTTTTTTTTCTTAAATTTTAACATTTTTTCTACGGAATTATGCAATTTTGGGCCCCTATATCGAAAAAAATGTACGCGTATGTAGACGATATAAGTGGGGTAAATGATAGATGATAATCTGGCCAATCGACAGTTTCAGGGTTATCCATTATTTACGCTACATCCTGTATAATGTTCCCACTGCTGGGACACAGGACTCGTCTCTGTATGAAGGAATCGCGCCGTAATCCACCACGCGGGCCCAGTGCGGGTCAGTAGATGTCACGTCACGACGTTCTCCTTCACCGTTTTGAGAGCAGTGGCTGCGTGACTTCGTTGTTCTTTCTAACCCCCCCCCCCCCCCCAAACAGATTTTGGTACGGTTTTCATCATCGTTTAGAGAATGTACTCCGTAATATTTATGTGCATAATAAATTAATATTAAATTAACATTCATAATCTCCATGTATTGTCAAGTCGTAAAAACCCAGCGAAGCAGGGACGTGTTTATAGTTTCACTATAAATTAATTATTAGAATCATACCTCCCAAAGCTTGTGTAGCTCCTGCCAGAGAAATGACACTCTTCTTGAACACAGATTGTATGCAGCACGCCATTACACCTGCTAATACTGTTGCGAATTGTATGGCTGCACCTGAAGACAATAATGAAGGTAATGAACTATAGGTTGACAGCTGAATCAGTCACAGTCACAATTGCTTCTCCTATGTTGTAAAAGGCGATTGCGTGATCATGTCATCAAAATGGGCTACGATGTAGTGTCCAAGTTCGTTTATAGCGAAAATGGATAGGTACGTGGGTCTATGCGTCATGTTCGTGAACGGGCGCTGTCAGTTGGGACTGGTCATCTCTTAGCCACCATGGCTTATTTTAATTATTTTATTATGGATTGTTTTGTTTAAATTTATATTTGCTGTACACTGGACACTCAACGTGTACGTCTTATTTACATCGTTCTCACATATAATTATACCTAAGTATATTCAACATTAATGATGTACCTAACTAATATTTATGTAACAATATAAATTAAAAGAGTGTCCATGGAGTTTCTTGCCCGTTCTTCTCCGTAGTACTACGCTTTGGAAGGGGCAACAAGCTTCATATTTCTGACTGACCGACCACTTGACAATTCAAAAAGTGCCTGTAAATGGTTTAATCGAAATAAATGCTTTGAGTTTGAGTTACCATATTATAATGGTGATAACATATAATGTGTACATTGGTCTCTCCATAATCTGCATTACTTTATCTAAACCATAGGTCCTCAACCTTATTTTGCCCACCGCCCCACACCACGATTGTTTTTTCTAGAGCCCCTTTTTTTTTTTCTAGAGGCGCCATTTTTTTTCTAGGCAATTTTAATCGTTGAGGCACCAATCGACGATTATCCCTGTGTGCACAATGCCAGTGCACCCAAGGACAACCCCCGGTTGGTGCAGGACTAGGTATAGCAGAACATAGGAACAAAACATATTGGGCTATGGGTTTGGGTGGCTATAGTGTATTGTTTACCTAGAACTATGGAAGGACTGTCCCCTGCCTGATCAATGTTATGTAATACACGGATAAAATGGCAGGGGGTGACTTGCACACTCAATAATGGGCCCCCGAAAACGGTCGATAGCAAATAGTGTCGTAGCGACAAGGGACAACATGTTTTGAGGTGCTTATGAGGAATGGAGAGGTATTCCACGGCAGGACAATCCCGGAAGTACGGTCAAGATCCCTACCAGCATCTTACTGGAACACTTCCTTCCTCCGAGCACGACTGCTCTTGCGAATCTCCACTCAAGCCGGCCAATAAAGGCAAGAAAGAGGTGGAAGCTCTGTTCCTCGTCAGTGTTCACTCCAGCCGGCCAATAAAGGCAAGCTAGAGGTCAGGTCGCTGCTGCCCAACAGCTCGCCACATGGTGCCCTGTGGGTTTATGTATTTGCCTTGGTCTGGCTCCTCACCCTAGATCTGTTTCGGCAAAGTAAACTCTTCCGACACAGACCCAGAGTTCAGGAGCGCGCAAGCCCCACTACGACGTCAACGTAGAGATACGGCGGTGGGGCGTAGAGATACGGCGGTGGGGTGTAGAGATACGGCGCGGTGGGGCGTAGAGATATGGCGGTGGGGTGTAGAGATACGGCGGTGGGGCGTAGAGATACGGCGGTGGGGCGTAGAGATACGGCGGTGGGGCGTAGAGATACGGCGGTGGGATTTTTTTTTTTTTTTTTATTAATTAAGTATGTCACACCAGCCACATCCTTTGTGAATTAATGAATGGACATCCTTAAGAATATGTAATTACAAGGAATTAATTTGCATGGATATCGTGCCAAATAAGACCGTGTTGAAGCATAAAATTAATCTTGCATAAATAGGCAGATGATGAATAACACAATGCATTAGTAGAAGGAAAACGTTGTGCAGAAACCTGGACTTGAAAAACTAGCTGTTGTCAGCGACTTTGTCTGGATTTACTTTCCTTGTCCCAGTCTTATCTCTTTGTCAAATTTTCTTTGGATTGTTTCAGATATTTAGTTGTAATGTAGTAACAAACAGACAGATAGACATACAAAGTTAATTTTGCATTTATAAAATTAGTGTCATATCAGTTGAAAATCACCAGGCATGCAGTGAAGAATTGCGGAGATCAATGATAAATGATTTTATTTCTGTAAGTAGGCTTGTACAAACACTGTTACACGTCAGTCATATTTTAAAAACTAGACTATGTTGGCGTTTCCTATCTGACTACTCTGAGAAGAAAGGCCGAAACAAACTCTTACTTATCTCACTTGACAATTCTATTCTATTCCTATTCTAAAAGTAATGTAACAGTTCTGATTTGAGTATTTCATCAGCGAAATGCATCCAGGCAAGCATTACGTTCGGCAGAACGTTGAACATACGAAAATGACAGATAGGTGGGGTCGTCTGCTATAGCCAAGCCACCTAGCCCAAATGATTTGACCTAGGCCCCATAGATTTTTTTTTTGTTTTTTTTTTTAATAACCGCTTTTCATGAGGTTGAAAACTTTGAAGTAAGATTACTTTATGTAGGATAGACGAAACTGGCAACACTTTGTTTTTGTTTTTGTCTCGACTGTTGGTAGATTCCTTTAAAATTATTGTTTGGCTTTGGTGCAGATAACAGCTAGACAAAAAGTTATGAGCCTTCAAACATTACAAAAAGGGGTAAAACATGAGTATAAGCTCTTCTTTGCATTGCATAAAACAAAAACTAAAAGTGATTGAAGACTTAGAATTTCATCGAAACATCCTTGGTGTATCGCCTATCGAACGGTATGTAACTGGTATAATTAAAAAAAAAAAACTTAAGAGTTATTGTCCTTTTTTTGTTCAAAACGGGAATTTTGATGCAATTCGATTTTTGTGAAATGTAAAATGTTTTTCAAAATTCATCATGTAATTGTGGTAAAAATTAAATGAACGGCAGTGAATGAGGGGGCCCAGGTCAAATCATTTGGGCTGGGTAGATAGTAGTGACCCCACCTATCTGCCATTATGTTCAACGTTCTGCGGAACACCCTGTATATTATAAATGATTATGTTGAGGTAGAATGTACAGAACAAGAACTTATAAAATTATTAACATCATACTAAGTAAAACTACATTCTTACAAATAAATAACTTCAGATTCTGTAGTTGTTACCTACACCAGATTGGTTGGGTGTCTGACAACTTAAAGATGGATATACCTACTTGGTACTTCTTGCCCTAGCAGTTGAATTTGGAACAAATACTCATTCAATACTCACTAACTACTTACTTAATTACTACTTTGAAAGTTCAAAACAAAGTTAAATATTTAAAAAATACAGAATCCAATATTGGTAAACTTCCAATGTGTAGTCTATGGACAGGGTACTCCAGTAAGCTGAGCAATTAAATACTTTATACTACATGATTTCAGCCAAAAGACATCCACTGCTGGAAATATGCTTCCCCAAACAACGCTACTTCAACCGGTTCTGTACTTCCCACATCCATTGGTTATTATGGCTAAAACAAATGACTGTATACTTACATAGAGATAAAAAGAACATGGCCGCTTTCCAAGGAGTAGGGTACACCTCAGCATCTGTAGCGAGCCCATAGAATGAGAATGATGCACAGTTGTTATTATCATTTCTCATGCGGATACATCTGGAAATGAAACAACATTAATACGAATATAAAAATAAATTTTAAAGTAGGTACTTACTGTGTTGATAAGTATGCACACAAGAGAACTGTAGGAGCATGTAATATGAAGATTAAGTACTTAAGTAGGTAGGTACCTTTGATGAGTAATAGATTTGCTAATATTTACTTCTGAGTGACTCTGAAGTAAATTAACTTATTAAAGTATAATTTTAAAGTGAAATAAATAATATTACAACATCAAAGAATAACTTTAGTATTGTAAATTTTTAAGTAAGTTATTGATCGTATTTCCATCTAGCGCACACGGTAATTAAAGCAAATGCTTCGAAATGTTTACTTAAACTGACTTGGTCTAAAAAAAACAAAAATTATATTTCTTAACTCACCTGTTGTAGATACCAACGCTTGGAACATAAAAACTGGTGATATTATTCTCGTTGAGCACCACAGGCTGTCCCATAAGCCATTTAGGAGTCATAATACCAGTTAAAATTAACATAAAAGCTACCAAACTTAGCAAAAGCCATGCTAAACTTCGGCCAGTAACAATAACATAACACATGATTGAAAATTTATTCTTTCTCTACGTGCAGTCTTCAATATGCTTTAAAAGTACATTAATAAAGTTAATTAAGTCGTGTTGTTAAATAGTTCGAGAAAATTAAAATAAATCACTGTTTCGTACCCGCACAGTCTGTCATTTATTGTATTTGATATTGAATGATAAAATTATTGAGATTGACATATTGACAATTACTAACCACAGAGTCCACAGACAACAGACTAATTACTACAAAATTAGATTTAGATTTTTAACAATCGAGTAGTTTGTACGGTGCTGCCATTCTCTGATTTTGACTTTCCCCTAGCTCTTTGCGTAAATCCCCTAAATATAAAACATTTTTAAACTTTCCTCGTAGGTATAAATTACACAAAAGTAAATTATATTTAAAGAACAATATTCTGTGTCTCTAAATAGTTTAAAAAAGTATTAATTGCTAAAGAGTAAGCTGTTATAGTAGTTTATTTGTATAAAAAAAACATACATTTAATTCGTGACTTTCTTACTATTCTAGGTTTATAAGTTCTTAAAATAAATGCACAAACTACAAATCCTATTTCAATTTTTTTTAGAACTATCATTAGTTATTTAGAACTTAAAAACATCTACATTTAGGGAAAGATGCCATATGATGACAATACTGATTAGTCTGATTACCAAAGACCACTGAGTACATTGCATGGAAGACTAAAGAAGTTCCAAATTGCTCCACTCTGACGAAACCGAAATAGCTCGTAATCGTAATTAATCGACTGATAACAAAGTATAGTACTTACTATGGGACGCCCGGGCTCCCCAACTAGATGGACCGACGACCGTAAGAAGGTGGCTGGGGCAGACTGGCTGTGGAAGGCAGAAGACAGGGTGTTGTGACGCAGCTGGTAGAGGCCTATATTCAGCAGTGGACTGCGATAGGTTGAGTTGATTGAACAAAGTATTTGACAGAAGAATGTTGATTTGGCTTAAATTTTTCACGTCATTTTAAAAAGCTAATAATCCTTTGCTTGGAGCTTTCAACCTGCTGCCTTGTTCGGCATCTTGCGAATAAATCCTCAGCTGAACATAGGGATCTCCCAAGTTACACCCCAACACTCGGTTCTCCACCTTCTGCACCAAGACTGGTCCAGACACCATCGTCATACGTCGTTTCATCTAGCATCAGCATCTAGTTTTATATGGCCTTTAATGGAATAGAAGTAGAGCAAAAGCAGGCACAAACTGACAAACCATAAAACGTATCTATGGGACCATAGACGAACATTAAATAAATAGGTTTTTTTTAGTCGTCGAAATCTAGGAACTAATCGTTATTTTACGACAGTTTCATACAATACGAACATGGGACAGAATTTACCATTCTAGCAAACCAATATTTTGTTGAAGTGAAATAAAAATGAATCGATTAAAAAACTGAAACCTATCATTTGAACGCAGATTGAACGCATCCATAAGACTAAGACCCAATGACCCAAGCGCCATCTGCTGTTTCAGGTTAAAAATAAAATACAGTTTTGTTCTCTCTTCCTCCTTGTTGTTTCTTTTCATTTGAGTGCGTGAAAGAAATGGTTAATTTAATCAGGGCCTATTATTTCCTGTATTGAATTTTGCAAATCAATTTGTTATCCTAAAAGTGTACAACGTTACGTTGCATCGTGTCGCGATAATTTCGAGTGAAATGTGGTCGATGACAGCGTGAAAACGATTGCTACGTAAGTATAATACGATCAAATACTATACATCGACAGCGTAGTATTACTGCTATTGGTTTTACGATGAAACATATTTCGTAGGATAAAAATACCTGTCAGTTAGTCAATTGTCAGGTACAGATGTGTACCTACCTGTATATTTTCAAGCAAAGAATTCAGTCGTAATTGAACAATTTATTTTATTTAAATCGTTTATTTTATGATTATTTAGTGTTAAATACAGTGCCATGAAGTGTGTGTGAAACTGTGAAGGTATGCGCCAAGTGTGTGTGGTAGGATAGTGAAAAAAAAAACATGTTTTCGTCTGCCCTTGTTTAAGTTGCAAAATCTCGATTCCTTTGTCATGTGCATAGTCACTTTTACTTTTTCTGGTGAACATTGCATGTAATCGACTGACGTTTACTAAATTCCCGCTATTTTATTAGTTTTTTTTCGTGTGTTAGAAAGTGGGTACATTTGTCTTAGGGGATATTTTTTTTATGTAAATAAGGCGTTCTAGTTGAACAAGCAGCCACTGTTGAGTGAGTTTTGTTTAAAAATGCAGTTATACTTGATTGTTATCCTCTTGACATAGTTTTTTTGCTTTATAGCAGAAACTGTTGGAATACATGCAAAACAGCTGCATATTCCTGGCAGAGGTGTTATTGTGTAAGGCCTAACTAATGTGTCATATGAACAGCTTTCTAATTGTCAAAAAGTTAATCTTTTGCTTCCTAGATCAATATTTTGGTCTTGTATTGTTTAACCAATATATTATTGATTATCATCTTAGTACAGTCTGTCATGCCAACTTTGTGTTAGGTACTACCATTAAAATCAATGATAACTACATATTTAGGCTGTATAAATTGTATTCCTTTTCCTTATTTATAAACATACTATAATTTACACAAAACACAAATTATTAGTCATGGATTCTCCTCAGAATAGATAAAAAAGTAGATGGAGCGTACACCAACAAAAGCGTTCAAATACGTGAAGCCTCTTATACAGAGTTGTGTGCCGTGACCTTGTGTGTGTTATGATGTCTAACATGTTCGGTTTTGTGTGTTGCACTACAACGATCGGCTTCCAATTTCAAATTTGGCTCCCTTTAACCTGCTTCACTCTGAGAGTGCGGTGCTCCGTCTACCTTTATTATTTGGTCTGAGGGATTCTCAGAATTGTTCATGGGCATTTCATACTAAACATAAACTAACAATAACTTGGAAATACTCTAAATATCTGTCATGTCGAGATATCTTAAAGTGAATTGATAGAATTCCAATCTTTTGATTCACTGAAAAAAGGCATGTCATGTATTTGATTAATCCCCATTTGGATTTCTTATAAGCATAAATAAAAAAAGGTGATCACTATTAGAAAACAATAAGAATACTCTTTGGTAGGTACACTTTACTAATTACAGATATAAATATAGTACTTAAAAAAATATTCTTAAATAAGAATAGGTTTTTAGAGGATCAATTTTCCCAAATAAATATATATGTTTGTCTTCATACAGTAAAAAGTAACTTATTATCTATAATGACATAACAATTACATACTTTCAAACACAATTTTGTTAGCTTACTAGCATCATCTTAATACATTATCTTTAAAAAATTAGAAATCAATTGCTGTTGGTTAGACTCGCCGAAACTCAAAAATGGCCTAACCAATTTGTTTTTTTTTTATATTTAGGTAATACAGGGAAAAAGAAATGAAAAAGGCATTAGCTAGTTAGTCTTAATGCTTTTAAGAACTATATTTCCTTTGCACAGCTGACAAAATTCTGCATTTTACCTACACTTAGTATGGTAGTCATAAAATATACCCATAACATAATTCCTTGCTGCTATGAAGGGTTAGGCAAAGGTGTACCTAAAGTACACCTACTTTACCCAGTTCTGTTTAAGGCTCATGTAATAGGGGGCAGGGGGGGGGGGGAGTGATCCATCTGCATCATATAATACTTTCACTGAGTTGCTGCATATAATTTAGTGAATGATTCATAAAAAAACTGCATAATATTTATGTTGACTGTGTATTCAATCAACTCCGTTGACTTTACCGCTGTCCACCTTTAGACACATCTACATTTCTCAATATTTTTAATCAGGCTCTAGTAGCTTTAATATATTATAGGTTATTTTGTATTGTATTTTATGAATGAACTAGCTTCTATCCGCGACTTCGTCGGCGTGAAATTTCTCGTGCCCCCGCCCCACCCCGTCGCATCGCATCACCTGCCCGCGCTATCAGTTCGTTTTCACTTAGCGTTCTTTGACTGTTTTTTACTTTTGTTCGGCTCCTAGGGGTCATAGCGTGATGTTAAAGCCACCCTATAGCCTTCAAAAAGATCCTTGATGTTTATCTGTCTATGTTTGTTGTGCAAAATTTGGTGTTTCCAAGAGAAAGAACACAATACTTTCCCGACTGTTGTTATTTTATCAAAATTAAAAGCAATTAATTTAAATGAGCTTGAAGTCATATTTACAGCCAACCAGTAGAAGTCCTTTAAAATACCTTCAATCTTGTAGAAAAGACAAACCAAGTACTAGAATGTCACCTGTAATTGTTGTAGCAAATCTAGAGGGTATAGTTGTGTGTGTGTGTGTGTTTGTGTATATAATATACATACACATATAAGCTATGCTTGCTGCGGTAGGTCTATGGATGGGTGACCATCTTTAAATACCAAGACCCCTCCATGCCTCGGAAAGCACGTTAAGTCTTCCGTCCCGGCTGTCATTTGTAGGTCTTTGACAGTTGTTACGGGTAGTCAAAAGCCTAAAAGTTTGTAAACCAGTCTTACCAAAAGGGTATTGTGTTACCCAGTAGCTGGGTTGTGGAGGTCAGATAGGCAGTCGCTCCATGCAAAATACTGGTATTAGCTGCATCTGGTTAGACTGGAAGCCGACCCCACCATGGTTGGGAAAACGCTAGGCAGATGATGATGATATACACATTTGCCACAATGTTCATAATCTCATGGAATAGGGGGTGAACCTATTGCCAACCACTAGACAATGGAATCAGATTAGCAGACATTGACCCAAGTTACACTTTATAAAGCTTAAAGATAACACTTGATTAGCTTCCATTCTTAGAATACTTCACACACTTTGTCCCATATTTTGTGATTACACAAACATATTTTGTGTAACCCATGCCTATTTTGCCACATATTTGTACCTTGATTTTCAATATTTATTGCTGAGAATGATCTAACTAAGAAGTGTTAAGTATGTATGTGTGTGTGTCCATCCTATCATGCACTAGGGTTGTGGGCTCCAATCTGGGCAAGTACCAAAGTGACTGTCAATTCATTATGTGTACTTTCTGAGTTTATCTTGGACATTACTAACATTGGTGAAGGCAAACATTCAGAGGAAACCTGGACTAAAATTCAATATGAGCCTGAAATGGTCAACCCACCTGGAAAAAGTGTGGTGATCAATGCTCATGCTCTCGCTGTATGAGAAGAAGCCTGTACCCTGCGGTTGCAGGTTTGCGCTTGGCTATAAGAAAAGAGACAGACAACAAGAAAGAAGGATGTATGCACTGATGTGAGGGCTGATAATGCAATCTATTTAATACGAATCTTAAATTCACTCGCTGACAGACATCACACAACCTAAGCTCTATAAGCATGACATTTTGCACAAGTTTGTTTACGGAAGAATTTTTGAAAATCCATCCCCTAAAAGGGTTAAATATGAAAGTTTTAATAGAAGTTCATCATTTTTGCTGATGGGAAATCCTATCTCATCTCATCGGGCACATGACGTCCCTAAATAATTTGGGATATGGATGATGATGGTTTAGACTAAGAGATGATTATTCAAGCTCCGGTAACATTAAGGTTACACTAGTCAGTCATTCTTCCATACTAACGTCGTATGAAGTTAACCCCATGGTTTGATAGTGTACAGACAGCAGCAGGTCAAATTTTCTCATTCGATTTTGAACTTAACTGTCAACATTTTAAGGTTTAAAATCATTTGGAAAAGTTTGACAGTTTCGTATAAAACGTGCTGTGCTGGCGACTCTACATCCAAAATTAAACCTACTTGGCTCGTCATTATGTAGCTCTGTACGGAGATAGAATTTAAAAAAAATATTGGCGTGAGACTTCTGTATGAGCGTTGAAACTTCCATATTTTAACGCATTTTTGGGCGTAAATAAATAACTCCCGTAGTATGAAAATGGCAAAATTGTTACCGTACTGGGATAGATAATTTATTCAAGAATACGCATATGTTAATTTTGAATAAATAGGTACATCCCAGTAGTTTTTTCGTAATATCTAAACACCTAAAGTCTTCATAAAATTTTACGCTCGTTTTCGTTATAAATCATCGTCTATTTTACTAAATAAATGAATAAAAACGAAATACTTAATAAATACAAGTTAATTCATAATTAAAACAAGTAAATAGAATGCATATTAGCCACACCCACCAAGGAGTTCGAGCCCTGGACTAGTGCAACCTTAAGATCCTGACTTTCTAAGTTCAAAAACAACTGCATAATCTAAATCTATGAGTTTCCTTGTTTGTTTGAATGCGCTAATCTCTAGAAGTACTAAGTAGTCGGATTTGAAAATTATTTTTGAATTTGATAGCCCAATTCTACAGGAGAGAGGTTATTTGAAATCAAGCTTCGACCCTAAGGAATCGGGCAAAAAGAAAAAAAACTGAAAGAACCCTCTTGATACAATACACATTGAGATCCTGACTTTGTAAGCGAAAAAAGGACCGCATAATCTAAAGTATTAAAGACTGACAGTTACTCTTGTGACCTTCAACTATGTGATATAAAAAATGAAAACTTTATTCAAAATTATTCATTTAAATCAGTACATTATTTTTGTTTTGAAAGTGGTGTTTTTTTTTGGTTTCTTTTGGCTTGTGGAAATTTTGAAAGGCAGCAATGATAATGGAGTCAAATTTATAGTTGTTTTTTAAACAATTGGTACCTACATACACATAGGAATTTCAATAATAATATTGCCACATAGTTTTGGGACCAACCTCTAAAATACTTATTTCTTAAATAAATATCAACTTAAATAAATATAATAATAAATAAATTTATTTATCGCCATAAAAACAGGTTTCAAAAAAATGTAAGACGGTTCCAGAAGTAGATAGAGTAGGTACCTGTATTTCAGGTGCCAGAAGTTAAAACGAATGCATATTGCAGGTACCCACTGTGTAAAGCAAACCTGGGAATCTGTCATGTTTCTTAAAACTAGGCAAATAAGGTTTAGTTTGCAATAAAAAAATCTTGTCTTTGTTTATAAAAAAAACTTTTGTTTTGTATTAAGATAACTGAAGAAGCCATTGCTCTTTTGTTTATTTAATACATTTAAATGTTTTATCTAATGCTACCTATTATCATTTACATTCTTACTCCTCACATGGAATAAATTATTTGTTAGTTTTTTTTTAACTGTCAACAAAACAGGGCAGATGAAATAAATTAGAATTTTAAATAATATTTTATTTTTTGCAGACTAACCAAAACCTTTTTTATTTTTTTCAGAATTGACAAGAGCAAAGGCAACAACATAGTGTACTAGCAATAGCAAAACAGAAAATAAAACAAAAATTATGTATATAGCAGCTGAATAAAGCTGAACCACTGTGATCTCGTTACGTGAATAGTATATTTTTTTTATTACATCTTATGAATCGTGTGTAGCCAGTCTGATTCTGTATTTATGCGACATTGAGTCGAGATGAGTTTGATTAGTAGTACCAACAGCGTGCGGCCCCAAATGCCTTTGCGACAGAAGGATTTTGATCAGGTAAGGATTATATTTATTTATAGTTTTTTTTAGACACAGAGGAGTAACAAATGGAATAATAATAATATAATATATTTATTTAACTTATACAAAAAGTACACAGAAAGTACTCCATTTTTTACTTTTCAGTCTTTTCACAAATTTTCATTTTTTTTAAATTTGTTGTGTATTATATTAAGTGTAAGTATCATTGAGCAAAAGTGGACGACGTTTTCTGAGCTTTGAGACATAAGTCACTTTACTAGATATAACTATAGATATCAGATTGTCAGAAAAGTTAATGACAATATTTAAATTAATGAAACATGATGCATAATATTAATCAGTTACTAATAATCTTATTACTTAGTTTAATTAAAAATACAAAAACAATAATATGTGCCCTATCTAGTCAACATTGCAACAGCGACTTGCAATGAATATATTGCGAAACGAGTCATTGCAACAGGATCTAAAACATTACTATTTTAATTAATGAAAGATTCTTCATCATAAAGATAAAACTAGTGGCCCGCCCTTGCTTCGCACGGGTGCAGTCTGCTAATGGTGACGACATGTCAAAACATCGTGTATAGACAAACCTGCCGGAATAAATTGTCTAAATGATGCTGAAACTAGAACTAAAATTATAATAAATGAGGAGCTCATTCGTTATTAAATTTATAGAAGATTATAGAGGCACGAGGAACAGGGTGTAAAGTTCACTCATACCTCCATAGAAAAGGGAGGATCCTCCGACCAGACGGGTGTCGTGTCTGGTGGGCAACTGCCCGACGATTGTTGTCGGGAGGTTTTATATAAGCTAGTTGCGCGGTAAACTCTGCTTGCGCGATGCAGGAGTTTGCGTGACGTCAGTGTGACGCAGTTCTCATGTGGCGATGTAGATACCGCTACAAGTTCTATTTTTGTCGGCCCGCCACTTTGCAATCATTACCTACAGCATGCACAACATTCACGTTTATATACCAGATATGCTGAAAACATTACTTTGCATACTTCTTTTTTGTTCGACAGTAAAAAGTATAATGTAGTGAAAAACAGTATAATTACTGTTTTTAACAGTATAGTTGGGAACCCTAGGTGAAACCATAATTTACCCAGATTTCCCATTACCCATTTATTCCACACTAAAGCATCCAACACAAATATAGGAGTAAACTTCACCTCTCAATAGGCTCAGTCGTGAGATGAATTCTTGTATAAAATCCTCTCCCAGATGTTGACATATCATGACTCGATAACACACTTTAAGATCCCAATTTTGACGTCCCTAAGCACGCAACTCACACAATCTAAATATTGATTTCATTGTGTAGGTATTTCTTGCAACCTCTGCAATCTTATAACTTATGTATTTTTTATATTTCTGTTTGTATAGTTGTTACCGCTTAATTTTTATGCAATTCGTTTTTACCTTAGGCTATCACTGTATTTGAGGATGTTGGTTCACCTATTATTGGCAACTGTGTAAGCCTTCAACTGATAACTACTGTTATTTGATATTTTGTATACAGAAGCTGTTGGTGTACCTTTATTAATAAATAAAATAAAAATAAACCCGCATCAAAATCCACTGTGTAGGTAGTCTAAAAGTTATAGGTAGGAGGGGCTTGTGACTAAGTAATACAGCTCGCGCGATAAGAGTTTGGCTTTGACCGTTATTGCGCAGAAATCAGAAATTGGGTATCAACGGACAATTAGCGGGGTGCGGGGCGGGTGTGACGCGGTGCTCTGATTGGCGCTCCAGTCGTTCCCTGCCTCTCGCATCGATACGGCGTAGCGCGCACTCCTGTTGTACAATCAAAAGTTCAAAAATCCGAAGGTCAAAGCCAAACTCTTATCGCGCGAGCTGTAACTACCGCACGGGTCGATCGATCAGGTTAAGCTACGCTTGCCGCGGTTGGTCCGTGGATGATCCGTGGTAACCATCTTTAAATATTAAGATTTTGATGATTTTTTAAATTTATTAATATCTGCTTCTATTACAATACATAATAATAATCAACCATAAAATGATAATTATCTTTAATATTTCTTTTAAATTAGAGCTCAGAATTTTCATCATTTTGAGGAAGTTATTTGACTAAAATGGTTGATTTCTGCAAAAAAGATGGATATACTTTCTCGACAGAATATTCCAAAAATATATACCACTTCTAAGCTATCCAACGAGATACAATAAGATACCAGATATCTTCAAAAAAACATTAAATATCAAATTACTGGAAAATGGTTGACATTTGCATAGGGGTTTCTAAGGGCTCATTTGGTTGCAAATGACCTCCCCTACATACCCTTAATGGATTGCCGTCATAATACAAATAACCCTGTATAGATATAGCTGGTATGCACAGAGCAGATAAGACCAGTTTCGCAGAGCTCAAGTGATGCTTGTCGTCATCACCAAGCTGATTTATTTCATCCTGTGCTAGTATCTAACCAGTACGGGGCTTGTCGCTAGATAGCATCTGCGCTGGTTGATGGATCTGCGTGGTTAAGCTGCCTTTGTATTACAATTGCGAGATTCTTCCAAACTTTGGAGATCACGTTAGTCCACCAGCCCTGATGGTCATACCTATGACGATACGGCAGTCAGAAGCTCGAAAGTCTGACAACTGGTCAAACATAAGAAGCAGTTGTTCCACATACATATTGAGCTCCAGCTGGCTGCATTTGGTTAAGCTAGAAGCTGACTCCGAAATGATAAGTGCCAAACCCAGAGCGAAAGATTTCAAAAGATTTTTACTTAATTATTGCTTTCATAAGTTCCACTCTAAACAGGATCATATTAAGGCGAGTTTGCAGTACTTTTTAAGTTTCTTAAACCTCTGTAAATTTTGAAAATTTTGAAAAATTGAAATGTTGCGCAGAAAGATATTTTGGGAAAATTTAACAAGCGGTCAAGCGCTGTGTGAAATTGAAGACAGACGTGAATTATAATAACTGGCTCGATAAAGAGAATCTTAAAGTTTACAGTAAATCGCTATTTAAAACGTGTACCATGAAGAGATACCATCATGAAACCATGTACAGTGTATAAAAAGATAAGGCTGATTGCTTTTTAGGGAATGTTCAAATCAAATCAAAATATTTAACTTCACATAAACCTACATGGGCACTTATGAAACGCCAGAAGCTAGGTGCACGGTTACAATTGGTCGTTCCCTATGGAGAAGAGCCAGTAAGAAACTCCACGGTTACTCTTTTAAAAATAATTGCCTTTTACAATGTTTTCAAATTACAGTGTTTATAGGTATGGGAGGACAGTGTAGGCCTGTCAACAGGTACCTGGTACTTAACAAGATAGAATATGGTCCACAAATCTTAAGTTTACAAGTTACGCGTGTTGGGAACACATTTTATAATTTCGTTATTGTTATAAAAAATCTAGCAGTTATAGCGCTCGCACCGGGCCGGCCAGTACCCGCCGCCGAGACGCACCGCACTACAAGAGGGCGTTATGGGTCGTTTCAAACTAATCAGTAAGACGTAGGGTGAAGGTCAGAAAGTTTCAAGCTCCACCATAATATATTTAACAAACTAATCAAATACCTTCCAACCTTCTTGTAATACTTAATTAAATACCAGCGCGACAGTCACGTGCACGCCCTTATTAAACAAATGTTAGTTATGGCTTCAACTCGCACTTCTAAGACAATATGGAACCCTGGTACCCGTGATTACAAGTGACGTGGTAAATGAACGAAGTTTGTTTGCTATAGAACATTAATTCATGTCTAATCTCCGAGGGGATTGCCGAGGTGAAATTAAATGAGTTTGTTTATTCTGTTAATAGGATATATCGGAATTACTTCTACACGTCATATTTACAAAAAGAAGACGCTAATTAGAGTCGGCATTTACTAACCGATTACCCCTGAGAAGAAATGGCGAAAACAACTCAGGGGTCAGTCTCTTTTAAAATCCAGACATAACCTGGGTCAGATCATGTGAGGACCATGTAGATAAGTGTCTGAAATGGTATTTTGAGGAAAGAACCATAGATTAAGAGGGCTATCACACTTTTTCTTGTATTTGAGTGTTTGAAGAGTCTCACACTCAAATACAAGAAAAAATGTGATATTTATTTATAACACTCCCGATGTTTAGGACAGCAAAATTAAAAAAAATATATGCTCGAGAAACTTTGATTATTTCTCTCGGGAGTGTTCTAAATAAATATCAATTTTTTTCTTGTATTTCAGTGTGAGACTCTTCAAATAGGTACTCAAATACAAGAAAAATTGTAATAGCCCTCTTAATTTGAGTGGACCTGTCCAGTCAGTGCAAGCATTTGTTAAGTGTGTAAATAAGTTAATCCCTCTTTTGTCAGTTATATTTAAGGTCCCATGAAATATTAATTTTTCTATTTCTCTCAGCCAGGCATTAATCCGAACTCTGTACTGTTGCTGAGATACCTACCTACTGATAGAATTACCACTGCCCCCACCTAGGAATCGAATCCGGTGCTCGAAGTCGCGCTTGCTACCCCAAATCTAACAGCTAGGCCTTCGCACTGGTTCCTATACAGCGTGGCGCTATAATGGCGACATTAATTAGCGTAACACGTATACGGTTTCGCGTTTTCATTTTATGAACATATTTTAATTTCAATAAACGTTATAATTTATTAATTTATTTACAATTTTCTAAAATAGCATCTTAGAGCCACCTGTAGGTAGTTAAAAACTATCGCAGAGGTTATTTGCCGGGGTAACCGATCATAACATCGCATGAATTAAATTAAAAAGAATAACGTACAAAGAGTAGGTGCATTGAAGGAAAGAGAGAGCCTATGTCCTGTGGGTGACGCAGGCGGTACCTAGTTTTCCATTTACGAATTACATATATTATTTTAATATATTTTTTATGATTACTGGCCACTAGCCCTACCCGTGTGTTAAATTAATGTCGCCATTGTAGCGGCAAGTTGTATACCTAAAAACGAATCATTTTACACTATCAACACATTCATTTGGAAATGCCTTTTGATAAGACTCAATGCTCCTCTCTCACAGAGGCCTGTGTCCCCAGCTATGGGAACCTTATAGGCTTATTATACTTAAGACTCAATGCAATGTTAGCTGTAAACTCAGCTAAAAAACTAAAGGGTTTCCTAATATTTAAAGATAATGATGATTACATTTGGATATTATTTGTTTATTATTCCACAACAATCACAAGTAAATCAAATGATTTTCAGGGGATTATCGTCCTTATTTCTTTGACTCAATGCAATTTTACCTGTGAAGTCAGCAAAAAAACTAAAAGGTCTACTATAAAAAAAATATATATATGATGATTACATTTCGATATTATTTGTTTATTATTCCACCCACAACAATCACACGGGAATCAAATGGTTTTCAAAGTCAAAGTCAAAGCATTTATTTCAAATAGGCACATAAAAGGCACTTTTGAACGTCAACATTTACATTTAAATAGAATTGTTTCTAGTCGCCCCTTCCAAAAGGTAGTTTCGTATGGAGAAGAATGGGCAAGAAACTCCATCGTTACTCTTTTAAAATGTGTTACAATACTTTGTATACATTAATTATATAATTATATGTGAAGACGATGCACCTATAATAAAAATTACCCTACCAAAATAGGTAAAAAGAATTTAATAAACGTAGCAATGATAAATAAGTTAATTAAATGATAGATACATGGTGTTCACATAATTATTTACAAACATTGTAAAAGTATACGATTTCCCAAATTATGTAACCAATTAATATGTCAGTGTGTGAGTTAAAGTAGTCACAGAATGTAAACCAATGTCATAAAAATAACAAACCATACAATTAAAGTAGCAACAAGTTTTAATTTTGTCAAGATCCTAGATTGTCCTGTGGAGCTGGACCAGCATGTTTCCAAGCATTCTTATCTTGGATATAATCCTCTAATTTCTCTACTTCTACTTCTAATTTTCACAGGATTATCATCCTTATTTCTTTAAAATAAAGTCTCAACCAATATGTTTTGATCTTAAAATTTTCGATGTTCGGCCTTTAAATTAGTAGGTACTTATTAAAATTTTAGATCAATAAGATATTCAAATAATTGCAAGCGACCCTTATCCTAACTCCAATACAAATATGCCCTATATCACTCCTACTAAGTAAACAACTAATTAGCAAATCGAACAGCTTATATATCACAAAGGATTTACACCATTATTCCTCTTAAAATAAAGACTATAATACTCCTTACTTAACGCCTACGTTTGCTCGAACCGACCCACTTTACAGTTTACTGTGACAATGACAATAGTTACTGTAGGTATAGTATTTTGTCATACTGACGTAACTAGTTTTCAACAACGAAGCATTTATCCCGGTGCTCTGAGCCTGATAATATGGGCTATTGTAGAAGATTTTGTATGTAGTACCTACCTGCATCTGAGGCTGTAATAAAAGGAACTCATTTTTATTTAAGACTGTCTTTTGTCCGTGATTTCTTCTGCAATCCAAGGGAAAAGTAGCCTTTATCTTTCTCCAGGTCCCAGGCTACTTGCCTGCCAGGGTTGCTGGCAAGTCCGAAAGGGTTACCGTGGCCCCTTTTTTTTTTTTTTTTTTGTGGGTGGGAAATCATCAAATAACTTCTCTCGCTCTGGGCGGAGCGAGGGCGTGTCTGACTCTTACTGACCCACCCGTGTTCCTTCAGTTGCCTGTGCCTGGCACAGGCAACTGAAGGAACACGGGTGGGTTTTAGTCAGTAAGAGTCTTCAGTAAGAGATTTCGTCAGTAAGAGATTTCCCACCCGCAAATAATTGGTTCAGTGTCGTTGTTTAGTCGTGTAAAGGCAACATACTGACAGAGAGTTACGCATATATACAAATAAATAAAATTGAAGTGTCTGTTTGTGATGTCAAAATAACAGCTATTTACTAAATGCATAGGAAAACAATAAGTTCTTATAAAAAAAAATGTTTGTCTTTCTGCCTGTCTGTCTGTTCCACCTAATCTCCGAAAGGGCTAGACCTATTTTGACAGGACTATGACTGGCAAATAGCTGATGTTACAAGGAGTAACCATAGGCTACTTTTTGTCTCGGTAGGTAGCAGATAGTTTATAATATTAAGTAAGTACTGTCTTTCGCCCGCGTGGAGGTCGGACTTTATTCTACCGGGACAAAAAGCATCCTATGCCCTAACCCAGGGCCCTAATGCGTAACACACTTCCAATAATAATCTGAATAATTTTGAATGATATCGCTAATCCAGTGCTTCATACGTTCGAAAAATTTGTCTGCTCAACAACGTAAATAACGTAATGAATATTGTTGAACTGTCAGATTGAAATTTTTTGCTATTGTTAGTGTGTAACCCAATTACCCCGCTGCTGGTCATGGTCTACATGTGAGCCAAATGTCACCAAGATCAGTTCAGCCGTGAAAAGGTAACACACAGATAGAGTTAAATGCATCGCGTGGCCCGTGGCACAGGCAACTGAAGGAACACGGGTGGGTTTTCGTCAGTAAAAGTCTGACACGCCCTCCCGCTCCGCCCAGAGCAGGCGAAGTTATTCGATGATTTCCCACACTAAAAAGATAGACCATGACCTGTACCCCAATTCTCGTAATTTTAAGAACGTTCGCAGTCTAATCTCAGTGTCAATATGTCAAAAATACCTCTAATTTCCCTACTTTGACAAGTTTTTGACATTGATTGTCGCTGAGATGAGATTGCGACTAGATTTTGAACGTTTTTAATTACGGGAATTGGCCTTCTGGATTAGAACATAGCATACTTTTTAACTCGGTAGTACGATAAGGATCCCATAGGATAATTTCCGCACTTCACGCGGAAAGAAAGCTAGTTACTCTTATGCGTAATCGATTTTAATTTTGTAACCTGGACCTTCTCTAACTATCAATCAATCAAGCCTATTGTGCCTCAGATACAACTATAACAGATCGATTGTAATGCCGATTTTCGAGTACAAAACTTAGAGAAAGCGTAGAATTTTGTTTCATGTCTTTTTGGTTAGATATGGCGTAATATGATTATTTGGCTGTCATAGCTATAAAGTTTAAATCACTTAAGTAAATATTTTTGACTTTGATAATTTGAATGGTGCACTGACCAGTCTACCTTCTGTGATCAGGGTCGTTGATTCGATTCCGCATTGAGTCAATAAACGCCCACCCTTGCAACTGCCTAAAGTTACAATCTTTTTGTTTTATTTTACATGTTACCTACACTAAACCATGACCAGAAATTTAAGTACTGTATAATCTTCAAAGCTGGTCTTTTGAGCATGTAGCTCGAACTATGGCAACTTAGTGAGTGTTTAAATGAAGATCGTACATAATCCTCTCAAAAGCTAAAGATACGTTTTCTGACTAAATCAATTGATTTTCAAGACCTTTTTTCCAGATTCTCTAGTCTATATGACTAAAGGAACCGCGGACCTTGCAGTAGATACATTACAGGCTAATATTCTAACTCTATTATTTCGTAATATCTCTACACCACTGCATACCCCCCAACCAGTATAGTCGTGAAGATCTACAAATACTTTTGTCATCTAACCATCTGCCTACCTTTTTGTCAAGCTCACTTTAACAATAACACAAACGAAATAGCTGTCTGTCGTCAGCCTCACATAACTGTATTTGCTCTGACTCACTAAATGTGGGTTATCGACTCGATTCGTCTGTCCGTGAGTTGCAAGCTTGTTTTTATTATGATGCTTGAAGTATTCCCCATAGGAAATATCAGTTTTTCAGAATCCAGAGGCTGCTAACGAGACCCAATTACTAAGGGTCCGCTGTCCGTCCGTCCGTCTGTCACAGGGTTGTATCTTTTGAACCGTAATAGGTAGACGCTTGAAATTTTCATGGTGTGTGTACTACTATGGCTGCTATAACAACAAATAATAAAAATAAAGTAAAAAATTTAAGGGGTCGCAAGAAATGTGTCTTTTTTACGAGTGTTGTGAACGGTAGTACGGAACCCTTCGTGTGCAAGTCTGACTCGCAGTTGGCCGCTTTTTGGGTTCGTTATCGCATAAAAGAGTAGAAGATTTTGCTAGCCGACATCGCGTCGCTCTGTTGGGCAAAAGCCTCTCCTTTCTCCTTTCAACCTCTCTGTCTTTCGTGAAATCTGGCCATGTTGGCCCTGCAAACATGATCAGATCGTGTCAATACCTTCGTTAGTTCTCGAAGGTGATGTCCTCCCTCGGGCGTCCAGTGAGTGACGATCTTAGGGATCGTAGGGTAAATTATCGTGATTAATGACCTCCGATTGGTACAGTCAGTAATGTGCTGAGCACAGCAACGACGGTAGTTCTCCGCCTTTTGCAGATGGAAAATATTCGTAAGAATAACCATCAAATTATAATATTCTCGTCTACTTCGCCAGGGGGACGCAGAAAAAAAAAACAATTGAATTTAGGACCTCCTTTTTTGAAGCGGGTAAAACATTTAAAATAGAAAGAAAGAATATGCGTTTATTTGCGGTAAACATGACGCAAAAAGGAACATAAACTCAAAAAATAAGAAAAGGTTGGGGGAAACATGCGTCACATCCACACAAAACGGCTATCGCTCAGCATTATGCAGCGATACTACGCAAGACAGCCACAGCAGCGCTGATTGAATATTGTTATTGTGTAAAAATTTGAGAAAATGACACTATAATAATCGCGTTTTACGTACTATATAACATTCTTACCGCGAATGTCAAAATCAAATTCGTTCGTTTGATGCAAGGATGCGAAGATTATGGCTTTGCCTATTAACTCTCTGCAAAATAACCGTTTTCAGCAACAGATAAAAACAACTATAACAGCAGCTGTAAATCGGTCAATTTAAATTATATTTTTAACTAAGTTCTTAAAAAGGAGGCTGAGGTTCTCAATTCGTCTGTTTTTTTTTAAATAAATGTTACGCGATATCTTCGGTAATTGTGGATCGATTTCGAAAATTCTTTTTTTTATGGACAGGGTATGCCGCAGGGGTGGTCCCATAAACATTTTATTAATTTTACTTGGGTAGTTTTTCAATGATACGTATTTTTTCCACTTAGTGTATATTGATGATGTTATAATAACTTCCTGTCACTGTTATTTACATAGCAAGCAGTGGTAACTGGTAAATTAATTTGTGTGGGGTAGGTACCACAGCTAAAAAGAGAAAATACAAAACTTTTTTGGCACAGACTTCCGAAATGAAAGTTATCTTAAAGCACCTGCCATCTAATCTCTTCACCACCCTTGGTTGACTGGTAGAAAATGCCTAAGGCATTAAGTCCGCCTTTGTACCTTTTATGCGAAAAGTAATAAATAAATAAATAAATCTTTCTTTATGTAGTGTTTTATAATCCACTTCCTTCTTGAAAACTGTCACTTTTCACTAACTCGTCCCTCCACCTCTCGTTTTGAGGCACCTACATGGGTATATCCAAGAAGCCTCGATTACAGGGTATTATAAGACCCATCACGAAGCCGTCATCTGCGCATTTTGTACAACAAACTAAGAAACATTGTCCAAAAATAATTGCTGGGAAAATACTTTTATTTTTGGTTTGAAAATTCACTGTTTACGGTAGTGCGCGATATTACGCGCGGAAGTACTCATGGGTGCATGCAACGGTACAGGAGTTGAGTATCGTAAAGTTATAACATTAAAAACTTGCTGTCGTAAAATAACGTTGGAACTCATAATAACGGAGCCAAGAGTCTCTCGTCTTCGTTAAGGATATTTTTATACCCGTTATAGCCTGATACTGATACGTACAATGTCAATTTACAAATGCATCTCCTCATCCGATTTAATCTTCGTCATCTCAACACCCACGTGAAGAGCGCGGGAGTTCTATATTTAGTCAGGGACATACTCTGTCATACTCGTCAACCGATTGTGATTCAGGTTGTTATTCATGTGTATTATCGCGCCTGTTTTCTGCGAAAGGTAGACAGATATAGGAGTTCACTAACACAGGTTAGGACGTCTGAAGATAGGTACATCACAGGGCATATACTGAGAGATGGTATTCATCGCCATGATTCCTGTTCGAGAACTGGCCACTTGCTGAGAATCAGCACTTTTTGAACGCCATAATTACATAAGACAGTCCCACAAAAACGCCTGCCCTTCACCTCTTCTTAGTGCTTTAGCTGGGAAGAAGCAGCGCAACAAACTCCCCAGCAGCACAGCTTAGAAGAACTTTACTCTATTACAATAGTATAAAAAGCAATGAACACAACGAAACACAAAATATTACATTAACTTCTTTGCCATAATATGTCAGCAGACTAAGATTCTAAATATTAGCCTAAACGGTCATCAATTCTTAACTAGATTATCTAAGCGTTGCAACCTAAGACTTCGTCGGTCGCGACCACTAGACCATAACGCAATCGGAAGTGGCATTATGTTAATCACTAATACAAGATTAACATGAAAATAGAATAAAAACCAAACCAGCTGCATTTCTAACAACTTCAAACTGACTTAACAGTATTCTTAACCGACTTAAAAAAAGTAGGTTACCATATGTTTTGAAGCTTCTAACACATTTTTAGAAGCCATTTTATTAGAATCAACAAGAAAAGTGTGTATGTATGTTTGGCCGTTTGCTACTCTAGAAATGCTGCCCTAATTTTGATTAATTGTTGATTTATCGATGGCTAAAAATAACTTTAGGAAGTCGATGTATTTCAGAGATAGAGTTTTTAAACACATTTTGACGATGTGAAACACCTTTTTAGCAGCACGTAATCACGATGCTGGACATGAGACTCCCCCAAGTACTTATGAACGGGCAGAGGAGATATTGCTATAATCTCCACTCTTGGCAGACGGATTGATGATCCAGAACATGAATGCAATATAGACCTGTCGTAATCCACGGCGCAGTAGCGTGGGTCAATTCCTACTAAGCATTTTAGTTTACTCCAGCCATCTCTCTCTGTAGGTAGTTTTAGTGCCTCGTTTTTGTAGTGGTGGCGAGCGCTATTGTTAAGCACGATGTCCTTGTTTCGATTCCCAGTTCAGGCAAAGTGTTATTGGGTTTTGTCCATTATGTGTGTGCCCAAGAACTCCACGACCTCACTCCACCGCCCCTTCTTCCATCGGTCATCTAGACGTACTGCAAGTTACCATTCTTAGCTAGTTGCTATTCAACCAATTCGCACTAAACGTTTCCAAATATATTTTGTTATGCGCACAGCAAAAGAGTGGAACTCTCTTCCTGCATCTGTGTTTCCGAACGCATGCAACCCTAATCTCTTCAAAGTGAGAGTGAACAGGCTTCTTCTGAGTAAGCTCAGTCCATCGTCGACTTTGTCTCTGTCACCACTGACCTAGACTAGAGTCAAGAGCAAACCCATTTTTTTTTTTATGTTACGTTTTTCGTATTCTTGGAACCACTACACCTAAGAAGTCGCGTGTTATGGCAATACATAGTTCAACAATACGTTTGTCGAGAACATTCAATTAATCACGGAATTTCACTCGAGATTGAAAAGTCGAAATCGTGAGTTTGAACCCCGCCCGTTATACTATTGTAGTAACTATTCAGTAGTTAATGCTATTGTGCCTCTCCTTACACAATAAAGCGGTTGCTATGTTTGGTAGTAGGATGCTTCGAATCTTTTCGAGAAAGTAACCATACGAGTCTTCTTCCTCGTGTCGCTGACACGTCAATATTTCAATTCTTGTTGGCCCAAAACTTCGCCACTTTCACAGCGTCGTCGGTGTCAGCGCAGAGATCACTTTGACTGTCAGTTTTGGGACACAGAGGGTAGGATAGGTAATGGAAAATTGTTTGCGACACAGCTCCACTTCCGCATCCTGCTGTAATTCCGTCGATGTAGTCCCACTTTACGAGGTTATAGAGGTGGGCCGTTGCCCACCAGACACGTCACCCGTCTGGTTGGAGGATCCTCCCTTTTCTATGGAGGTATGGGTGAACTTTACACTCTGTTCCTCGTATATGAATAAATGTCAAATATACAAACAGAACCTTTACGACATGTTTCAGCACCTCCGGCTACGTATCTAGCGCATAATTTCAAACAAATCCTATTTTATTTTTAAATGTATTTGGTAAATGTGGCACCATTTACCAAATACATTTAAAAATAAAATACGTCAATAAACAGTGAAACACGCCCTTTTTCACTGTTATAACGATTTCCCAGTTTCGTTGAGCCTATTTATTTTTTAAACTTTGGTCTAATTTCACAGTTATTTCGGTCAAGCATATCTATTTGTCAACATATTTCTTCTTCATGTCCTGATCCTATACCATCATCATCATCATCATTGACAGCCTTGCCTCACCCACTGCTGGGTATAAGCTTGCTCCCGTTTGTGCCATGCTTCCCTGGTCTGTGCGAGTCACATCCAGGTCTTCCCCGATCCTGATCATATGTTCGGCGCAATTCACTCCCATTTGGCGATTTGACATATCTTTAAAAAACACAGACAGTCTATCGAATTAACCCCTCCCTAATTCATCTGACTATACAAAAGTTTATTTTGAAGACAGATTTGCAAAGCACTGACCTCGCTCGAACATCAACCCCCCTAGCTAAGCATCTCACCTTGACCTCCCTTGTAAAAAGTATCCTAAGTATATTTGTCAGCAGAGTTCTTGTTCTTCATGTCCTGAACACATGTTACTTTGGGACCGGTGTAATACAGGGTAGGGTGGGCTACTTCGAGGTATACAACTTTTTTTTGTCGCCATTTTGTTGTTCCATGAATACTATTTTGTGTAGATGCGGCAAATTTGTTATGGAGCGTTTTACGACTGAACATCGTGTTTTAGTTATTAAAACATTCTACTCAACCCAATCATGTTATTGCGGAGACTAAGAAAATTGCGGCCAATTTTTAGTAGAAATCACTTCTTTCGCGGCTAATAATAACTCGTTTAGTGAATACATTTGAGCAGCATTGCATTGTGACAGATAAAGCAGTTCCTCGTCGTGTCAGAAGGGCTCGTACGGAGCAGAATATTGAAACGGCAAGAGCTACAATCGAGACATTGAAAATAACGTTTCCGGGTCAAATACTGTCGAGAAACGGTGACATTGATTGGCCCCCAAGATCCCCGGATTTAACAGCTCCTGACTTTTTTCTGTGGGGCTATGTAAAGGGACTTGTTTATGTTTATGCTAAACAGGCAATGAACCTCCAACATTTAAAACAAAATATCCGAGACACAGTCACTGAGATAACGCAGGAAATGTGTGAAAATATCATGAAAAACGCAGTGAATAAGGTTCACATCTGCCATGCTGCTAGAGGTGGACATATGTCTGTTATTTTCCATACTTAAATGCCGGCCCTAAATACTATACTTATTAAAAAAAAAAATTGTAAGTAAGTATATAATATATTACATAGAATAAAATTGTATACCTGTTAATTGCCCATGCTGTACATTTCTACATTTCCATTTCATAGTAGATTTGCTGATCAATAATCACAAACTACCAACCTTTCATAAACCTACGCTCAATGACTTTGCCTATCGATTTAGCCTCTCCCTAGTTCATCTGGCTATACGAAAGTTTCTGACAGATTTGGCAAAGCATCGACCTCGCTCGAACAGCAACCCCGAATGCTAAGCATCTCACCTTGACCTCTCGTGTACAAATGTCAGTCAAGGTTGGTTTGGAAGGCTCGATGAAAACAACCTTTTTCATTGTTTGTGTTTAGATTCGCAGATATAATTACTGCGCTCACCTCAAAGAGTTAGTTTGTACTTTAATTATGAAATTAATGATATTACATCGGTGCGCCGCGATGGGCTGGTGGTTGAGGCCTCGCTTCTTATGAACGAAGCTTGGTTTCAAATTTGGCCAAGTACCAATGTGACTTTTTCAATTCATATGTAGGTTCTCAATTTATCTTGGACATTACTGACATTGGTGAAGGAACACATCGAGAGGAAAACTGGACTTATAGTTAATATAAAATAAGTCTGAAATCGCCAACCCGTCTTGAGCAAGCGTGGTGATCAATGCTCGTGCCTTCGCTGTTTCCTTTTTCTTTTGTTACTTTTTGTTTTTAAATAGTTTGGTTTTTTATTTTATAACTTCCTGTACGAGTCGCAATAAACACTTTTTCTTTCTTTCTGTATGAGAAGAGGCCTGTGCCCTGTATGGGGACAATAAAAGACTGGTATTATATAAAACTAGCTGACCCCGCGAACTTCGTACCGCCTAACATTTTTTTACTCTCCGTATGAACCATCCTCGTACTTCAAGGAATATTCTAAAAAAAGAATTAGCAAAATCGGTCCATCCGTTCTTGAGTTATAAAATTACAACGAAAAGTGGCATTGATTTTTATAGATAAGGATGATATTCGTACATCGATGACATAGCTATAAAAATGTGTCCAAACAATTAACTTTAAAACATATTGTTTGCTTTGCACCGAATTTTTTCAACCCCTGATCGATTTGTCGGTAAATCTGCTGATAAATTTCACGTCTGCTGTGTTGATTTGTTGATCACAGAATAGATAATCGATTTTATTAACAGCAGCCAATCGACAGACTTGATAACATATTACATAACAAACTAAATTGTCTTTCAGAATATGGTGGCCTGTTTTTCAACCAGGACCTAAGCTCTACTATTATGGGAGGCTTACGGTTTCCCAATTTCCATCATAGATGATAGACATGATCATAATCTTCCTAGCCTTTTCCCAACTCTGTTGTGGACGGCTTCCAGTCTAACAGGATGCAGCTGAATGCCTGTATTTATTATGGAGCGACTGCCTATCTGACCTCGACAAACCAGTTACTGGCTAACGTAACGTAAGACTGGTTGACCGAGTTTTCGGGCTTCTGATCTGACTACCCGTGACGACTGTCAAAGATCTACGAATGACACCGGGAACAACGGCTTAACATGCTTTACGAGGCACGGGGGGCCTTGAATCGTGACCACACACACGGGCCGGTGACCATCCGTTATACATATATCAACACTCGATATGTAATGGATGGTCACACGTCCACGAACTGACCGCAGCAAGTGTTGCTTAACCTTCGATAGATCTGCGCGGCAGTTATTATTTAGCCACGAGCCCCTCGATATATGTGATTAGATAACAAACTACATTATCATTCAGAATCAGGTGGTCCGTTTTTAAACCAGGACCTAAGCACCACTAATATAGGTGGCTAAAGGCTACCCAAGCCCCATGGTATCTGACAGACATAATCGTTGATAAAAACTACGTCACTTCATCTCCTATTCTAGAGTTCACTCAAAAAGAGCCGTCAAAGTTCGAGCGTAATTTATTAATACGGTCCTTACTGTTTGCCCGATATACACAGCATTTACATCGGACTCGGGGACGTCCGCCGCCCCCCTATTATATAAGACCCGAGGTGGTGGCGCGTAGTCTTCCACGTGTGCCCCTCTTAGACGTAGCGGGGGACGTTAAACACCTCACTCTCCCCCCGCTTGATCAAACGGAGCCCGCGGAAGCTGGCCGGCACCAGTCGGGGGCTGCGTTGAAGAGTGCTTAAGTGCACCCGTAGCCTCAGGTGCAAGTGTGCGAGGCAACACGGAGTGGGTTTAGTCAACAGAAGTCTGACAGACCCCTCCTTCCGCCTCAGGTTGGAGGACATCCATAAGGATTTCCAGCCCGTCACCAAAAAAAAAAAGGTTCGGGTTGATTGAAAGGGAGACATTTGCCCTGCTGCGGGACAATACATGCAGTATTTTTTTTACACTTAAGACGCGGACCGACTACGATTGTAATCGCTATTACCGCACTCACACAACCGCATCTGCGCGTTTTACGGTAATTATGCACACACTCGCAAACGCTAACACGGGCGTTAGTGTGCTCAAGGAAAGTTGCATAGTATACGTAAGGAAATCAGATGTTTTCTGTTGAATATACTTACTTATGACGTGCGTTCTAAAATTCGATGTAATTACAGTGTCGGTTCATAATATGATACAATAAATAATTACACATAACAATTTAAAAAAAAACATCACTACTGTTTATTTTTATTACAGTACATGATAAACAGGTCAAATATAAACATTCCGAATTTTACCCGACTGCTCTAGAAGGGGAATTATGCTTTTCGGGTGTAAGTCAGTATCAGGGATGGAAGGGTTAATTAAATGGGTAGTTATGCCATTTCAAACTAATGTTTGTGTTTTAGATAGGTACTTAGTGGGTGCGGTAAAAAAATAGAAAACAAAACCAACATAAAGGCCCTCGGACCACTTAAAAATCACATAAACTCTAAATAAATGCAACAATATCACAGCTCCAAAGTGACAAATGCCATAATGTTTCTAATAAAATGCGGAGCCGGGACGGAAGCTAGAATTCTGAAAAATTTAGACGATAGAGGGATCATCCACGGGAATGGAAGCTGCTGCTGGCTGAATATTAGTTGGTATTTGCTAAAATTGGTAAAACAGTGCGTGAATTGAACTAAAGTTCTGTGGCGGACTACTAAGGCTACTCACTGCCTAATATTGAAGTGAAAATTCAGTCTCAGTGGAAATATGGGCAATAAAAATAAAATGTTGCGAAAGAGTTTTACAAGAAAAAGACGAAAAACTCGAAAAAATGATGGAATGTTTGGGTAAGTAGGATGATTACGGTATTGTATCATAACATTTGAAATTTGTATTTAGTTTAGTTTACTTACGAAACTGTATAAATCTATAGAAACGGCATTGACAATTTCTACAAACATTTTGCTAAATCCAAAAACAAATAGGTGCACTCTATTTTGATGTCTATAGAATGCATATTTGAATGCGCCTAGTGCAAACGTCTCTGGTCGAAGCAACCATCGAGGCGATAGCCATATTGCAATAGTAGGTATAAGTAACAAAAACAAACTTGCAGATAAATCAGAGTGCGTTCGTAATTATTATAATAATATAAATACTGCACACTAGTTATATATAAAGCATTTTGATTCTTTTGTAAGATTATTTTTATAATATTTATTGAGTCATTAGACCAGTGCCGATAATTTTTGAAAACGAAAAAAGTCACAGTAGGCTGAAACCCATTGGAAAAGAAAGAGAATATAACAAAAATGAAAGGAAAAATAATTTACGGGCGATCCGAGGTCGGGAAGTGGGGGTTTAAGGGTAAAAAGCGGTTTATCTCGATTTCCGGCAAATTTGAATTTTTCACATAAATTGTTTGTTGTCAAATTTGAATTTTTCACATGAATTGAATTTTTCACATAAATTTTGAGGTTACTTGAAAAAAGTGTGAATACAAAAGTTGTAGATCTTTTTATTACCTACAACTTTGCTATTACACTTTTTTCCATATGACTTGTAGTTTTGCCGGAAATCGAGATAACCCCCACTTCCCGACCTCGGATCGCCCGTAAATTATTTTTCCTTTCATTTTTGTTATATTCTCTTTCTTTTCCAATGGGTTTCAGCCTACTGTGACTTTTTTCGTTTTCAAAAATTATCGGCACTGGTCTAATGACTCAATAAATATTATAAAAATAATCTTACAAAAGAATCAAAATGCTTTTTATATAACTAGTGCAATATTTATATTATTATAATAATTACGAACGCACTCTGATTTATCTGCAAGTTTGTTTTTGTTACTTATACCTACTATTGCAATATGGCTATCGCCTCGATGGTTGCTTAGACCAGAGACGTTTGCACTAGGCGCATTCAAATATGCATTCTATAGACATCAAAATAGAGTGCACCTATTTGTTTTTGGATTTAGCAAAATGTTTGTAGAAATTGTCAATACCGTTTCTATAGATTTATACAGTTTCGTAAGTATACTAAACTAAATACAAATTTCAAATGTTATTATGATACAATACCGTAATCATCCTACTTACCCAAACATTCCATAATTTTTTCGAGTTTTTCGTCTTTTTCTTGTAAAACTCTTTCGCAACATTTTATTTTTATTGCCCATATTTCCACTGAGACTGAATTTTCACTTCAATATTAGGCAGTGAGTAGCCTTAGTAGTCCGCCACAGAACTTTAGTTCAATTCACACACTGTTTTCAGTCATAAATTACTTGAAAACTACAATCGAATTATGCACAGAGCGTCCGGTGCCAACCATCCAAGTCGAGCGCTGCCCGACGACTAAAGTATGACCGCGTAAGCTATTGTCACCACTATGGAGCGTCAATAAGATTGAAAATTGAAAATGATATTTGTGTTGAAATGTGACGTAAGCTGCGAATGGGCATTTATTTTACTGCTTTTCTTTAGATTATTTAAAATATAGACATAAAATTAAATAATGGTTTGGTTAAAGTTTTAAAAAAATGGAAAACCTACTAAATTCTTAAAAAAAAAACTGTTGTTATCGCTGGAAATACAGAGGTCTTCGACGTCAAAGTTTATTTTTGTGCTACCACTTCCCAATTTTTTATTGGGAATATCAAACTATTATTTATTATTCTGTTCGGTTTAAATTCTTCTTTATACCCTTCTCTGTTCACTGTATTTTTCGCGTTACTTATTTTTATTACATTACGTCATACTCGACGTTCTAAGAAACCAATTTTTGGGAATATTGAGATAACACCCCGCCTTAATAAAAAAAAACGATGGGTTGTCAAATCGTAAAAACCGTGCGAAGCAGACGCGGGTCGCTAGTCTACAATATTCTAATGACCCTTACCGAAAACATCTAAGTATTATATCCTAACGACCCGTACCGAACTCGCAGCCCGTATCGTATCGAAGCACCGTAATAATGTAAATAGTGACAGATTGTGAGCCCACCCATAGCGAACAAGTTTCCCATACTTACGGGATATAGCAGCTGATCGACTGGTTTTTGTTTTAAATCCAGGTGGAGGAAAAAAACAGCAGTTGTATTTGTTTTTTTTTTACTAACGAGAGCTTAGGTGGTCAATGCACCGACATGTAGTTACTGCACACAACACCATTGCTCTTAAAACAAAAACACAACAAAAACGAAGAAAGGAACAACGAAACTGAAGGTAAACATCGTGAGATATCCAAGAACTTATAGAACAAAAAATATACAGACACCTGTTTGGGCCAAAAATCCGTGCTAAACCCACGTGCCAAATCCTCTCGATAGAGGTTATTCGTATTAAGCTGAGAATTAGTCATTTTTGAACGTCAAAAGTTACAAAAAGTATCCCCCAAAATGCCCAACCTTCAGCACTTCCTATCGTTCAAGCTGGGAAAGAATTATTCGCGACGCAAACTCCCTTGTAACACTTTCCTGACAATTAGCAGACAGAAGGACGCTGCTGCCCATTCTTTTGACTAAACCCTTAGTCACTTTAACGAAACTTTACTTTTACTCTCTTTTTTCTTCTTCTCTTTTTGTCTCTTTTACTTTTTTTTGTCTTTAGTCCCATTGTTTTTATATGTTACGATACAATTTAGAAATGAATATAGGTATATCAATCAACTCAGCCGATCGCAGTCTATTGCTGAACATAGGCCTCTCCCAAGTTGCGTTAAAACCCTGACAATCACCATCAGAAAGATTTTAAAGGATATTCTTAATACATTGCTTCATAGGTTTGAAAAACTCTTCTAACACAATGAATATTATTGAATTTTCAAAATGAAAGGCATTGCTATTTTAAGTGTGTTACACAATTGGGCTGCAGCTTTTCCGCCTTTTCTATCCAGTCGGGCCACCTATTTAAGGACGTCGGTCCATCTAGCTGGGGGACCTCCCCTTGCCGATAAGCGGTCTCCTCTCGGACACTCGAAGAAACGGTGAATTTTCGCACAATCTGATAAATAAAACGTAGTTATGTTTATTATTGTAGCATATCAGTAACCTACGTCATGAACGCTCACTTCGAATTCCCTGTGTCATCGCTGTATGAGGTATTTAAGTATTGTTACGTATCGGATGCTGGACGCATATATATATGTAGGTCATATAGATAAATATGATGACAATTGAACTGTTTCATAATAACAAACTTCCCCGTTGTATGACTGGTGGTAGGATTGTACTCTGTTACACTCATGTAATGTCAGTATCAAGAGACCATCGATCTGTATCTATGGTGTCAAATTCCAAACTCCAGAATGCAGAACAGGGTGCTATAAAAAATAAAAAAAATACAAATATTGAATTAGAAGTAGAACCAGACACATCTAGGTCGTCTTCCAAGCTTGTAATAATTTCCTTTGCACGGCTTCTTTCATATAAATTAAAACTATTGTTCAATTTCAAACAGCCTCCACGTGATGTAGGTATAACGTCTGACACAACCTATGCGTGTGCAATCAGTCCCGTTACGATCCTTGCTGACTGACAAATCTTTTAACCAACGCATGACCTATTTTCCTATCTCTCCCCAGAAAGAAGTCGTTCCCAAAATTATCATCACAACTTTCGCCATCAACACTTTTCTACTTTATAATAATCCTAAGTCCGGTGCTAGACTCAACATCTGACGCTGTTTATCGCGTCGTTCATGCCAACCAACGTCAGGTCTCTATCGAATCGCACTAAACTACCAGCGCACGTCATGTTGCGACGTAGGTGCATGTTGCAGTGAACTATAGAAGATCAAGTTTATGCGAAATTGAGACCCATTTTCTGCCTGGAAAGGTTCGGTTTCCTAATAAAGCGGTGAATGGACACAACAGCTGTACAAGTACAGAGCGTTTTTTTCACACCTTAATGTCAAGTACTGGAGGTATTTGACATTAAAGTGTCAGATTTTCATGATGACCACCGCTCTACTAGGAAATCAAGTCGAAAAAAGCGACTGAACTGCGATGGCTTCACAAAACCTCGAGTTTTGTCGGCTAGATCCACGATCATTGTTGATTTTCTACAGTTTCTTATTTCGTGGCTTTTGCCTGTCTCACAGTTATGTATGACGAAATAAAAATTTATTTCCGCCATTCTGATTGATCAGCTTTCACTTGGTTGTCTGCGCTAAAATAAACTCTATTTCAAAGTCATTAAAGACTTATAGGAGATTTATTTAAAATAGACCTGGCTCTTTGCCAATGTATGGCGATTTAGTAATTATTATAAAGTCTTCAATATCTTAGATCTGGTTTTGATATTTTTGAAAATCTATGTAGGTATATAGAGGATAGCAGGGACATCGATGCGCATCCTGTTTGTTACCTTGTATTCAGTACATGATTCTGAACCCCTACCGTCTTATTACAAAACACGATCTAACTTTGGCCGGAGCCTAAACCTTCGAGCCAGTTTTTGTATTTCGAACTTTATGCCGACTTTAGTAAAGTTCTTAATTCAAAATTGACAACCTAAGACCGGCCTAAGATGTCAGTTTTGTAAAAGGAACTGTATTTCGATTTCTGTTAGGTTCTTATTTCAAAAACAGGCTCGATGGTTTAAACCATGTCTAAAGAAAAACCTAAACCTTCGAGCCAGTTTTTGTATTTCGAACTTTATGCCGACTTTAGTAAAGTTCTTAATTCAAAATTGACAACCTAAGACCGGCCTAAGTTGTCAGTTTTGTAAAAGGAACTGTATTTCGATTTCTGTTAGGTTCTTATTTCAAAAACAGGCTCGATGGTTTAAACCATGTCTAAAGAAAAACCTTGTTTTGTAATAATACCGCTATAGTTCCATACATTTTGACCGCGTAGGTATTGCAATTTTCTAAAAAACAGCAATTTTTTTTTCATAACCTGTGAAAAATCTACGCTAGGGGTCAACAAAAGTGTGTTTGGTTACCAGTCGGATTTGAAATATTCTTTTAGGCTCCGCGCAAACGGGCCACTGACCACAGCCACCGGTGGCTGGCGACAAGCTGTTTACATGATTTTTAACACGTTTTGTATAGAATCACAGCACACGTGTAGCGAGTGGCGTCCACTCGCGATTTAGTGTCCGCGACACGCCACTGGTGGCGGCCACTCGTGACTCAGTGTCCGCGACCTGTCACCGGTGGCGGCCACTCTTGGAATACATCGTGAGATTGCACAGCAGGAGAGTGTTACAAATTGTAGCGGCCACCGACTACTAGAGGCGGCCACCGACCACCTTCGTTTGCGCGATACCAAGGACGTGGCGCGCGACAGCCACCGGTGGCTGTGGTTGGTGGCCCGTTTGCGCGGAGCCTTAGCATTTGATAGCCCAATTCTTGAGGAAGGTTATAGACTGTTTAAAATCTCGCTGCGAGTGCAAGAGTCGATCAAAAAGAAAAAAAAGCGGGTGAAACTGCGGCGCACAGCTACTAAATTAATATGGATCACATTTTTTAATTTGACATTAATCTGAGCGAAAAATATTAATTTGAACGGTGCTCTAGTAATGGAGATCTTTCTGAAAGAACTCGTCCGAGGAAATACTATAGTATAATATACTACCATATCAATTTATGCCGCCAAACACTATTTCTTGCTTCCATTGTTAATGGTATGGTAGCCGGTGTAGGTAATTATAGGCATAATAATATGAGACATTTCAACTTAAGTCTAGGATGAAAACGTATCTGCGTTGCCTCTTGTATTCCATATGTCAACGCGTCAGTGATCATCCGATTTATTCTGTAAAAATCTCGCAGTGAATATGAGGCGAAGTGTGCTGTCGTATAGTGTCTATCCGCAGTAGCATCAGGTGGATTGACAGCACATACTTCAAGCTCACTTCTCCTAAGTTTTCACGGTTATATTTTTACATAATAGACACCAGGTGCTCCTGTCTACAATCCAAAACGAGCGAGCCTTACAGTAGTCGCATATGATGTGTAACATGAAACATCTGACATCTCACCTTTGTAATAAGCAAAACAATAACATTATATCCTAAAAAAATGATTCAGGTATTATTTGACATGATTTTTCGTCACGAAGAATAATTATTTTTAATGAAAATTGCATTTTCTAAGAGTAATGCAATTTTACTCGTCACACACACGCAACTGTTGGCTGACAGTACCAACCTCTCGGAAAATGGATTGGTACCATCTGATGGCGGTCTACAATCTTGCTCGAGAATTGGGTACCTATCGAATGCAAAAACATTTTTTCCAATCCGACTGGTAGTTCCAGAGATAAGAGCGTTGAAACAAACAAACAAACTCCTTAGCTTTATTATTATTAGTATAGATGATGCAATGTTAGTCTTGTTCCTTCAAACGGAGAGTGTTCATTAAAATTAATAGTAATATAATAAAGGACAGTGACTATCGTGTGCGATTTAGGCGTAATAATATTTTAATTTAATTCGTTTCACCCAGTAATTGGGTTGTGAAGGTCAGATAGGCGGTTGCTCCATGTAAAATACTGTTATTCAGCTACATCTGGTTAGACTGGAGGCTGACCCCAACATTGTTGGCAAAAGCTAGGCGGATTATTTTTGTGAAGTGTCACGATTTATTTTGTTGTTTAAGTGTGTCGTGGGCACATGGTGGCTTATGCATAATCAGCCTATAATGTTCCCACTGCTGGGATACAGGCATCCTCTCGGCGAGGGGGAGTGGGCCATCCACAACGCACGCCCAAAGCGGGTTGGTAGATGTCATAATCAAATTTTTAGTTCTAGGACATGGCGGTTTCCTCACGATGTTTTCCTTCACCGTTTTGAGAGCAATGGTGATGAAATAACAAAGTAAAGCGCCTGTCTAGGTTCGAATTTACGACCTGCAACTCGTATGTCGCGGTCGTTACCACTGGGCCACCACTGCTCTCTTTGGTGGCTTACGCATCTTGCCTTGCCTATATCTAAATTTAATAACAGAATTTCAAAAAAAAAAGTTTGCAAAAAAAACGGGAAATCATGGAGTATTTGATGGTCAGTAAGCTAACCCAATCAAATCAGATGCGATGGCTCTAAACTAGCCTGGTGTACAGCTTTTGCTCAAAGTTACATACGGGATATAAAAGTGCCTACAGATTTTCTCGATTTTGACGATCGTTTATCGGTCGATAATTCGATATGCTGTGTTTTGATAACCATTAAGATCTGTCACTTTCTCACAGATTCGCTTACAAAAATACGATGTCTATACATTTATTGTTTATACATTTACTCGACTTTGTTTGATCACACGTGTCAGTCGTCAAAAATCGAGCAATCTCTAAGCACAAAAACGTTAAATAATCGGCGTCTTCCCATGGTGGTAGGCAGAAATTGCCGAACGCCACTTGTTTGAAGCGTTTATACCTTATGAGTGGCAACGTCGCAATTTAGTGTCATATTTCGTGGTTTTCAATTTTTATCATTTAATCGGAGCTATATTTTAAAAATCTGTTTAATTAACTTTTTAGAATTATGTGAAAGTGTTTAAAAAGTAAGCAACCGTAATGCTTACAGTTATTTTACAATGAAAATAACGCCCTGCAAGTTTCCAATGTATTATTTGCATATAAATAGAACTGTAATCGCAACGATTTCTTACCTTTTACACAGTTTTCACATAATTCTAAAAAGTTAATTAAACAGATTTTTAAAATATAGCTCCGATTAAATGATAAAAATTGAAAACCACGAAATATGACACTAAATTGCGACGTTGCCACTCATAAGGTATAAACGCATACAAATTACAATACGGCCGAATTTTACCGGTCTGAACTTTGCGCAGACGGCTGCGCAATAACATTTTTTTGGAATAAAATTGTGACACGAGGCGAGTGTAAGTGAGCGAAAGTTTGGAGAGCCTATGTTCAGATCGGCAATGATTTATCGGCTGTATTGTACTCCTCGTTAGTATTATGCTAGTTAAAAATTTAATAAAAGCAGCTGACGCACTGCACGCAACATAATGTAAACAGGACAGGGCCGTGTTTACGCGGCCTTAGTTTAATTTCGTTGTATTGACATACCAATAACTTTATAATTATGGGATCCATATGTATATTGTTGCAGATATGGGGCGACCTACAGGAGGGTATCGAGCAGGTTTACAAGAGGCAGCACATGGAAAAGAAGAGATATATGGACTTGTATACGTATCCTTTTCAAAGCTACAGCTTACAGCGAAAATTTGTCTCTCCTAAATACGAGGGGGCGTTTTTAAGAAGTGAAAATAAAAATACTAATTTATTTTTCTTTTTCAATATATTCACCTGCTACCCTTATAAATTTTTCAGATCTTTCAATTAGATTATGTATACCTTCATAAAAAATGCTTTGTCTTTGTTCTTTGTCCGAAAAATAAGCTGAAACCGCGTCCTTCACTTCTTCATCAGTTGAAAATTTCTTCCCACGAAGTTCTTTTTTCAGTTTTGGGAAGAGGTAATAATCACTGGGAGCCAGGTCTGGGCTGTAGGGTGAATGGTCTAAAATATCGAAGCCCACCTTATTATTCAGGGCAGCCAACGCAACACGGCTCTTGTGAACAGGCGCGTTGTCGTGATGAAGAAGGACACCTTTGGTCAATTTACCCCTCCTTTTTTCTTTAATGCTTTCTTTCAACCTCTCGAGGATAGAAGCATAGTATTCTCCTTTATCTTTATAATCGGTCAACAGGATCCCTTCTGAATCCCAAAACACTGTTGCCATGATTTTTCCAGCCGATTGTGACACTTTAAATTTCTGGGGTGGTGGTGTGCCTTTTTTGTGCCACTGCATAGTCTTGTTTCGACTCAGGTTCATAATGATGAACCCAAGATTCATCTCCAGTAACAATTCGACTTAATAGTCCATCCTTATCTTCGTTACAGAGGTCCAAAAACGTGCGAGAACACTCCACGCGGTGTTGTTTTTGAGGCGGCGTGAGCATTCTTGGCACCCATCTTGCACTGACCTTTGTCATGCCAAGATGATCGTGTAGAATTTTGAAAATTGTCGTATCCGATACTCCAACCATTTCTGCAAGCTGTTTCTTCTTTAGTCTGGCATCTTCCAATATTATTTTTTCGACTTTTTTAATGATTTCCGGAGTAGTCACCTCGATCGACCGTCCGGGCCGTGGGTCGTCTTCAAGTGAGGTCCTGCCTTGTTTAAAGAGACTGTGCCACTTGTAAACCATGGTTTTACCCGGGCAAGAGTCCCCGTAAACGGATTCCATCTCTTCCAGTATATTTTGAACTGACTTTCCTTGCTTGGTAAGGAACTTTATTACGGCACGGTACTCGATTTTTTCCATAATTCACACTTTCTTCCCAATTGAGTTGTTTGCTTGACGATAGTTCAAAGACTAATGATCCAATTAAGATAAAACCTGGTATTTATAGTTTATACTAATATTGAGTGGCTGAAGTGGTGGCCATCCCGATAATGACCTATTGTTATCCCCTTCCCCCATTCCGCGAACTTAAAAACGCCCCTTCGTACATATTACTCTGTGATCAAGCTAGGAGAGCAGCGCTTAATCCAACAATTTTATTCGTGTGTATACCATATAGGAATTCATAATGCATACTTTGTAAGCCAGCATTGCACTATGCTGCCGTTGGTCCTGCGCCTGATCTCTCTCTGGTCGTGTCGGTTTGCCGTCCCATCGGACTATAAGAGTGAGGGAAGAGTAAGTGCACCTGTGTCTGCGCACACACTCTTGAGCACTATAATATCCTCCGTGCCGAAAGCTAGTCTCCGCTGAGATTGGAGGCCATGGCCGAAATTCAGTCTCAAAGAGTTATTAAGTTCGTCATGTACTACAAAAGCTTTATGCGCCTAAACCAATTATTATATTATTATTAAATGCTGGCGCAGAAGTAAACGCTTAGCTCCAAAGCGGCCCACGGCTAAGCGAGGCACGTGTACTTAGCTTCGCTTTGTATGATTTGTAGGCGGGATCGTCCACTGTGACCCACGGTCACGCTACTCACGAATGCGTGACAAACAAATGAACCGCGTAGCTTGGCGTAAATTTCTCAGTCCACATCCTTCTTACCAGTGGACGTTCCACTTAATTCATCATCGTCATCATTTCAGCACCGCCACTACGACAGGTTCTGTACTTCTCGTATCCAGATGATTCCTGCGCCCTTCACAAGGTCTGTCTTTCGGTATGCGGTCGCAAATCCAGAACCTTTCGGCACCATCGGCCACCTGTTCTCCGAGCGATGTGCCCTGCCCTCTGCCACTTAAGTTTTGCAATTCTTTGGTTTATGTCGGTTACCTTGGTTCTTGTGCTGATCGCTTCATTTCTGATTCGATCACGTAGGGAAACTCAAAGCATAGCGCACTCCATTGCCCTTTAGGTCACTTTAAGCCTTCTAATGAGGCCCATTGTGAGCGACCGCTTAATTGGCTGGCCGAATTTCGAGTGTCCTTGCCTTTCTATCACCCCTTTTTCATGCACAATATATCCAATAGCAAATCCATTGCACAAGTTTCCGTCTGCAGTCAATTTGCATTGCGAAAATGTTTACAACAAGTTGACTTACTGCACTTTTTTTCCACCTGAAACTAAAATTGCAGCAGCTTGCGCAATTAAACGTGGTAATGGATATCGTTCATTCTTCTTCTTAGCGTGTCGATGGCAAAAAGTTCAAACATCTTTGGCCCAAAATTCTGCTGCGCAAACTCCGCTCACTGAAGCAGATACAAATGAATAGTATGATTTATTATACTGTGCATGTGATACAGAGGAATGAGACTGGAGAGTCTTGTCGTGAGGAAAGTTTTGAACATGAATGTAGCCAGCATACAGTTCTACTACAGACTACTAAAATGTGAACAGGGAGGATTTTTGAGACGGGGTAGCAAGGGCAACCTTAACTCTTCTAGCTACAGGAAAACGGTCTAAGGAGACCTTCCTGAATTTTTTGAGAAATTTTGATAAAACTATACCTACAGAAAAAAAAACAGTAAGAAAATGGAAATGTATGGGAAAAGATGTTTGCAGTTTCTGACCTTTCTAGTACATACCCAAACCTCAGTTGGTCTGATAAAGTTTTAGGATACTTATAAGAAACAGGATCGACTGGCATCGAAAAAAGTTTTTGTGAAAATTACCCATTCTTTTGCTGACTGACGTTTTATTCGCAGTCACAAATTTTGAATTAATTATTCAAAATTTGTGACTGCGCATAAAATGTTTAAAAAAGTAAAGGACAGTCTCCTAAGACCGTTTTTATGTAGCTACAACGGTTAAGGTACCTGCTTTTACTGCCCCGTGTCAAAAGTCCACCCCGTATATCTCCACGAACAATATAACCACGATACAGATTTTGCAGTCTGTGTAAAACTATCCATCAGTGAATCAATCAACTCAGTCTATCGCAGTCCACTGCTGGACATAGGCCTCTCCCAGGATGCGCCACAACACCCTGTCCTCCGCCTTCAGCATCCAGGCTGCCCCAGCCACCTTTTTATGATCGTCGGTCCATCTAGCTGGGACCGTCCCATACAGATACGCTTGCCAATACGCGGTTTATAGAACTATAAACTATGCAAACTGCAATAAAATACATGTTCAAAGTTAGCAACATAAGGAAGCTATATACTACTCCCGTATGTGCCTCCGACTGTAGTTAAGATGTCCGACGTGGATAGCGTTGCCTGGTCCTCATACCGAAAAGCCGGACAGAGCTGTGAGTTTGGCCTAACATTTGGGTCAAAAAGCCGGACATCCTGCATTTTCAACAATTTTAAATATTCGTGTAAAAAATATTTTTTTTTTTGGCCTAACATTTTGGTAAAAAAGCCGGACACTGCATTTTAGGGGATTTTTTGGTATTAATGTAGAAAATTAATGAAAACCAAGTTTTTTTGATAATTTACAATAAAACTAATGCCAAATTAGTCTAAAAGTACTTTATTATTAATCAGTCTCAATAATTCTTTCCTTAATTCAAATTAAATGCAACATCAGTCTAAATTATGTGTCTTAAATTCTCAATATATAAAACAAAACAGAACTTATTCTGTAAATAATCAAAACAAAACAAAACTTCTTCTCTTAATAACCAAAACAAATCTCTACTCTTATTAATCAAAACAAAACTTCTTTAAATAATATAAACTCGACACTTCTTCTCTTAAATAATCAAAACAAAAAAGACTTCTTATCTTTCAATTAGACAGGCGCTCGCCCTCGCTCGGCCGGCCGGCGATGGCGCGGCGCCGGCTTCTTTCATTCGCGAATTCGGTCTCGATGCGCGCGAATTTTGAAATCTAAAAAGCCTAACAAAAGCCGGACAGGCCGGACGACGCTTATTTTGGCCGGACAGGCAATCAAAAAGCCTGACTATGTCCGGCTAAAGCCGGACGCCTGGCAACGCTAGACGTGGAGGTTATTGAACGCCAAATTGAGCAGTTTCTTCCGTTACCATTAATTATTCTTATTCTATTGTTTCTTTATTTATCTACAACGTGTGTCTTATTAGCCCATAAACGGCTCTATCAACTCAGCCTTTCGCAGTCAATTGCTGGACATAGGCCTCTAATAATGTCGTAGCTTAAAACCTTCCTCGACAAATGGACTATCCAACACAAAAATATTTATTCAATTCGAACCAGTAGTTCCTGAGATTAGCGCGTTCAAACAAACAAACTCTTCAGCTTTATAATATTATAATTTAGATTGAAGTACAATTTTATGAAATCATGACATTTGAGGCCAATTCTAACTTCAGGAGTTGTATGGCTGATTCTAATTCTGTAAAGACATGTTTGTTGTGGTCGCAAATCATATTTGAATCAACATACAAGCTGACACTGACTTGCGAATTGCAAAAAACTTAATAAATTTGAATTCCGCGGGTTTTTTCTTTTCTTTGACTATGGGAAATCATCAAATAACTTCTCCCGCTCAGGGCGGAGCGGCAGGGCGTGTCAGACTCTTACTGACTAAAACCAGTTGCCTGTGCCAGGGGCCACGGTATCCCTCTCTGACTTTCCCGCAACCTTGGCAAACATCGGCCCTAGTGGGCCCCGTCATTGATGCTGACATCTCTTTGAGGCGCGCGTGGAACACAACGCGCCGTCGACTCGGGGCTACCTTAGCGCACCCCCCTTAAATATAACAAGCGATTGTGGGTGTACTAAGGTACAACTTTGCTTAACTGCTGTAAAACCTTGACCAGTCAGGAAGCTAGCTACTACTAACTAGACTACAAACGGTTTGCCGGAAGTTCATTTAAATATCGCACACTCATGAAGGCCATATTGAACTCAAAATTACTAGGTACCTACTAATGAGGTCAAAGAAGAAAAAATCGACATACTTAAACCGCAAAACTTAAACAAACCACGGTGGCCTTCTGACCTTCACAACCCAACTAAAGATCATTATTAATGTTCTACGATTGAAACAGTTATTTGGAACTGAGAACGGCGTTTTAACGTGCTTTCCGAAGCACGGACGGGTCTCCCAATGTCAAAAGAATGGTCGGCCAATCATTAAATTGTTGTTGACTTTTTATCTGAACTGTATCTTATTATATATAAAAATCTCTTAGTATGTAAGGGTCGTAGCAGGTGGGGCTCTGTTGTTTCTGTCTACACCCATCGGAAGAAGGCGTGGTTATGTATCTTATGTATTTTGGTTAAGAGCGTTTATACCTTATGACTTTATGAGTGGCAACGTCGCAATTTAGTGTCATATTTCGTGGTTTTCAATTTTTATCATTTAATCGGAGCTTTATTTTAAAAATCTGTTTAATTAACTTTTTAGAATTACGTGAAAGTGTTTAAAAAGTAAGTACTTAACCGTTAATGCTTACAGTTATTTTACAATGAAAATAACGCCCTGCAAGTTTCCAATGTATTATTTGCATTTAAATAGAACTGTAAACGCAACGATTTCTTACCTTTTACACAGTTTTCACATAATTCTAAAAATTTAATTAAACAGATTTTTAAAATATAGCTCCGATTAAATGATAAAAATTGAAAACCACGAAATATGACACTAAATTGCGACGTTGCCACTCATAAGGTAGGTATAAACGCTCTTAATAACGTTAATCTCCGAAACCACCCAATCAATTTTAATGTTTTTTTGTGAATGTGTATGGTTGTTTCCAGTTTGAAAAATAGGATAGTTTTGGACCCGTTAGGTGGCGCTCCGTGCGAAGCAGGGCCGGGTCGCTAGTGATCTTTTATGTGCATGTAGTTTATATAAATACTGTCTTGAATTTTTGGTTTTAAACAGTTTTAATTAAAGAAAAAGGAAACTGCGCGAGGCAAGGTCACCTTAACCTCAACCTCACAGCCACAATTCGTTTAGCATAATCGGCAATGTCCCCCTGCTGGGACACAGGCCTCGTCACTGTGAGAGGGAGTGTCAATCCGTGTATTATAAATGATAAATAATTTTATTTCTATAAGTAGATTTGTCCAAACATATTTTACATGTACATATTTTAAAAACTAGATGAGGTCGATGTTTCCTATTCGACTGCTCTGATAAGAAACTGAAAAAAATACAGAGGTCACGGTCTCTTTTAATAAATTAATCATTTCAGTCTATCGTAGTCCACTGCTGGACATAGGCCTCTCCCAGGCTGCGCCACAACACCCTGTCCTCCGCCTTCCGCATCCAGTCTGTCCCAGCCACTTTCTTGAGGTCGTCAATCCATCTAGCTGGGGGGCGTCCCACGCTACGCTTGCCGATACGCGGTCTCCACTCCAGGACTCGTCTGCTCCACCGGCCATCGGTCCTTCGACAAACATGGCCAGTCCACTGCTACTTTAGCTTGCTTACGCTGCAAGCTATGTCGGTAACTCCGGTTCTTTTCCGGTCTCTTTTAAAGTCGGACATAATCTAGGTCACATCATGTGAGGACCATGTAGATGAGTGACTGAAATGGTCTTTTGAGGAAATGACCATACAGATATTAGTGGACCTGTCCAGTCAATGCACGTATTTGTCAGTAATATAAACCCAAAAAGGTTAGGATAGTCTTGTAAATGCATTATAAGTTTGCTAACTCCGTGTTTGAAAAAATCAGAGCAGTTCTATTTATAGCCGTTATAATGGTCCAGCGCGTTTGTTTACAAAACAACGTCGTACGTGGGCTTATTATCGATCGACTTTATCGTTTGAGTTTTGTTATCACCATCTTTAATGTACCTAAAAGATATGGAGGATGGATTTTTGTTATGCTTTTTATGGTAAGTATTTAAAACTTGAGCAGTGCTTTCATGATTTTGTCTATGGTTTGCAGTGGCGAGGCTTGAACTTTTATAGGCAAGCCGAAGAAAATCTTCTTAAATAAGGAATAAGAGAGATTAAGTGTGAGAGACACAGAGTTCTTTTTCTTTCTTTCTTTTCTTTTTAAAAAACTTTGCCACTAGGAATTTCTCCTGTATTGTGGGTGCGTTTACAAACATTTAAAGTCACACACACAAACAGCCAGACCCGGAACAACTACTTGTAGGTCATACAAATATTTGTTCCGTGTGGGAATCGAACCCGCGACACGCAGCGCAGCAGTCAATCGCTTAACCACTGCGCCAACCGTGCCACGGTTGGCGCAGTGGTTAAGCGATTATAAATAAATCTTTCTTCTATCTCATGCAACGAAAAGTGCCTAAACATGACGCGTCCTTGAAATTTTATATTCAATTCTAGTCAAATTATCGAATCGCCGCCCAAGTAGTTTTACTCCAAAAAAAGGACTAAGTACATAGAATTAGAAGATTTCTGAAGAACATAGATGTTCTTCAGAAAGGTCATGTGCTTAGTACTCCCATCCTGCATGCGTGTATGACCAGAGGGGCAAGTCCCGTATTTTTAAGAACATTCGCATTCTAATCTCAGTCTCAATCTGTCAAATATTGTATAGCGTTTACCTACATTTTTGACGTTTGACTGTCGCTGAGGTGAGATTGCGACTTGATTTTGAACGTTTTTAATTACGGGAATTGGCCTTCAGATGTATTAACGTAAACGAAACAAAAGGAGAATGTACAGCACGGCCACAGATCAAGCTATACATTTCCAGTATAGGCTGATCTCGCATTGTACAGGATTCCCACTGAGAGGTTAGTGTCAACTGGAAATGTATAGCTTGATGTGTAGCCGTGTGTACCTAAGGATGCAGGTGGCGTTCTGCAGTGTCTGCCTAGCCCCATGGTAAGAAGGCGTGAGCTTTATGCATTTGTGTTTAAATAACACCAATAACTTATTATTACCAATAATCGTACAATAACGTCAAAATGAATTGATTTACTCAAAAATAGAAGTGGTTCTTTTATAGTTTTTTTTTGTTGTTGTAATTGAAAGCGTTATTTACGATGTTTGAATGTTATGGTGTGTTCAGTGTCATGTCATGGTCAATGTGACAATTCCAGTAGCTAATAATATTTTTTTTTTTACATTAATAATAATTACTTACTTATTAAATTTTATAAAAAAAAAAATGATTATTTATTTATTAAAGATGGGTTTGCTCTTGACTCTAGTCTAGGTCAGTGGTGACAGAGACAGAGTCGACGATGGAGTGAGCTTACCCAGAAGAAGCCTGTTCACTCTCACTTTGACAGACTTTGTTTTACAGACATTAATTACATTTACAATATACAGAAGTGGTATCTTATACATAGGTCCCCTGGCTGCCAAACTAGGTTTATACCTGTGACTTGGGAGTCAGTGTTCCGCCATTGTAAAAGTCATTACGTGCATAGTTGGATATTTAAAACAAAAAAAAAATGTGACAAAAAGAAAACAAAAGGCACATTTTTTAAAGATAAGTACTAAAATAATGAAATGTGTGTGATGGTGTATTGTGAGACCCTGCTTTGCGAATTAGACCATAATCGCTCACAGCGATCACATCAATAATTTGCGTTCCGATTGATTATGACAGCTAAGAGCTGTCAACAATTCGTAACGCTCGTGAACGCGCTCACAGTGCTCGCTCAATTTCAACATTGAAGAATATCCAATCGGTCTTTTTTGTACAAGGTTTGGGCTTGTATAAAAAATACCGATTGGATATTCTTCTCCAAATTGTTTATTGTTTGTCACAGGTGAAAAGACAGTTTGCAGTTAGCATTATTGTATCATTATAACATACCCATGAGGTGTACAATATTTATTGTATATATGTTAATATTATTAGTTATGTTAAAAATAATTAATATAGGTAATTATTTTTTTTGTTTGTTTATTAAATAAGGAAGAAAACAAAATATAAAGAGACACATCACAAAACCACAATAGGTTTGTCCGGATGTTGAAACACTTTTATTAATCTTAAAAAATATAAAATTTAAAAAATACAATTACAGTCTTAATTGTTACCAAGAGTTACAAATAACATAGATGCAACAATAATTATACATAATGCGCATGAGTTTAAAACTAGTTGCAGGTATTCTGTTACGTCTTGGATTTAACAGCACAATTTCGAAAATGCCGCTTTGGTTTATAGATATGATGCGACTCGAAACAAAACATTACAACTGTAATTTTTGACAGCGCTCACGGTGATATTAATTGAGAGCATGGTCGGCGTTATCGCAAGACGGTGCATGTCATGACGTCATCTATGACGATTCACGGGACATCGTTAGCGCGCTCACGCTATTTCGGAACGGGTGTTAGCAAGCTCAAATCGATTACAGCTCAACTCGGAACGCACCCAGAGAGTGTATGTGAGTGTGTTTGTGATGTGTCACGTGTAGGTATGTATGAAGGTCAGAACTGTGTGTTGGACCATTGAGTAGGAGAGAATAGAAGTTTTCTATTTCGTCGGTAGTTTTTTTCTTTCCATCAATCACGCTTTCACCGCGATTGTACATGTGTAAATTAAGTTTGATTGATCCTGTTATACAGTACCTACCTGCTAATAAAGATCAAATTCGCAAAACACATACCTATTCGTTTGTATGAAACTGACAAGTGTCAAGAACGCATTCTCTCGACGCGGGCCGAACTATAGTACCTACCTAGAGTAGGTTGTTTATTGTAAACAAATATTAACTGTTATTATTATTTAACATAAATAAAACCAAAGAATCCTAATCCTAATTAATATTATAAACGCGAAAGTAACTTGGTTTGTTTGTTAACGCTTTCACGCCAAAACTGGTGAACGGATTAGGATGAAATTTGGCACACAGATAGGCCGTGACCTGGGTAAGAACATACGCTACTTTTCAACCTGGATCGCAGACGAAGTCGCTTGCAGCAGCTAGTAATAAATAAAATCAATTTCGATGATGATGATCATGATGTTGATGATGATAATTTCCCTATTTTTCTCCTATACAATAAAATATACCTAACTCGCGAAATGTGGGTGTACTACGCCTAATCCTTCGGGGAAATAGAAACGTGATGTTATTTAATATGTACGTAATCTCTTTTGTGCTCAATACAATAAAACCCTGAACAGAATACAGTCATGTGTACAATTACTGTACATCTGTGCATCACCAGAGCGCCAGCAGTAGTACTTCTGTTCGAACCGTCAACAACAATGGCGGCAGGGCTAACAATAGCGGCAAGAAACAGGTAAGTGATTTATTATATAGTATTTTTATCTCACGAGACGAAGCGCGCTTTGCTTGAGGTTACCAAGTGTACAAACACGCTGTGAATGTTTGTGTAAGCGCAGGAGCTCTCGGTTCCGCCCGAGACAATAGCGAAGTCAAAAGTGTGTGATGTGCTGAAGCTACTCGTCTTCACGCATACATTCACAGCGTGTTTGTACACTTGGTTACCACAAGTAAAGCGCGCGTCGGTTCGTGAGATGAAAATACTGTACCATATTTATTTTAGTAACATTATTATATTATAAGTTTATTTCGTGCGTACGAAGTAAAATCACACAGTAGACAGAGGCCCGCTCTAATCTATTTAAAAAGGGTAAAAACACAACTTAGTCTAACCAGGTTTATGTAGACTGTCTTTTAAGGGGTAATGTTATATTGTACTAAAGTTATGATTCATATTTTTGACGCACACTATACAGAAAAGCATAGAGGGGTAATTGCGTAACGAACTATAGTCAGCGCGTTATCAACTGAGTCGTGAGGCCATAAATGTCAATAGAGCTAGGAATGTGCAGCGCGCCGGGACCGTTATCGGTAAACGGCTACCTGCTCACGTGGTGTCGATGAGTCACTAGTGATCTGTACGCTTGTATGAATAAGATACGATAATAAACGTTACTTGTCGATACATTTCTTTTCTTGTTACGCCTATACGCTCCATAAGGCCCGTAAGTGCAAGCGAGATGGACGACTCAGTTGATAACGCGCTTACTATAACAGTAGCAATGGCTATCATTTTGACAGTTGAACAACATTCATTGCGTTACGCCGTAATCGCCACGCTTGACGTTGGCAGGCGGTTGACGATCGCAGTATGGTGTTAAAATACATAGAGAACGCTGCTGCCCATTCTCTAGCAAGCCTCTCACGAGGTGGATCAATGACCTGGGCGTAGGAATCCGCTGGATGCGAAACGCACAGAACCGGTCGAAGTGGCAAAGCTTGGGGGTGGCCTATGTCCAGCAGTAGGCGTCTTTCGGCTGAAATTATGACGATGATAATGTTCCTATAGTAGATCTTATAAGATTTGTTTGTGTTCCAGACTGGTCATGTGCAGGGCGGCGCGCAGTTGGTCGGCCTCGAATTGTACAAGAGACTGAAGGAGTTCCTCAGGAATTATCTCATCGCTTTGCTCCAGGTATGTTCTACATTCATAGGCACACATATGTCAAAGTCAAATCATTTATTTCAATTAGTCATACAAAAGACACTTCCGAAAGTCAAAATTGATTATAGTTGCACCTTTCAAAATGTAGTTTCGAATGGAAAAGAATGGGCAAGAAACTCCACAAATACTCTTTTAAAATGTTTTACAATATATTTTTGTACAGACGCCAGCAGGTCAAGCTACCCGAAACTGTCAAATTTTCCCAATCAACCTTGAACCTTAATGCTTTAGCGATAAAGTTGAAAATCTATTAAAAAAAATTGACAGATTGTAGTAGCTTGATGTGCTGGCGTCTGTACATTATTTATACCTTATACAGTGAGACAGGGAACAAACAGTAACCATGAATTCAGCACATTATTCTAGCGTAGAATCCGTCGGTAATAAAAAAATGGTGGTGTGCAATACCTAGGCGCTCAAAATGTATGGAACAGCAACTCTTTATTAATGACCTACGAAAAATTTCAACGCGGCGTATCAGAATCATGTACTGAATCTATGGTGACAGGTTGCGCTTCGATGTCCCTGCCACCATATATAATTGTAAGGGAAGACGATGTAATATCTGGAATCAAAGTCAAACTCAAAGCATTTATAGGCACTTTTGAATTGTCAAGTGGTCGGTCAGTCAGAAATATGAAGCTAGTTGCCCATTCCAAAGCGTAGTAGGTACCTATGGAGAAGAACGGGACACTCTTTTAAATTATATTGTTACATAAATATTAGTTACATCATTAATGTTGAATATAGGTATAATTATATGTGAGAACGATGTAAATAAGACGTACACGTTGAGTGTCCAGTGTACAGCAAATATAAATTTAAACATAACAATCCATAATAAAATAATTAAAATAAGCCGTGGTGGCTAAGAGATGACCAGTCCCAACTGACAGCGCCCGTTCACTAACATGACGCATGGATCAAATTACTATACTGAAATAGCTACAAAGAATCTAAAATCAAGAAATGAGCATATAAAGAAAATGCTGCACTTTATTTTGTGTAAATTGTTTCATCACCACTGCTCTCAAAACGGTGAAGGGAAACATCGTGAGGAAACCGAAATTTGGAGATATGTGACATCCGCCAACCCGTACTGGGTCCGCGTCGTGGATTACGGCCCACTCCCTCTCACCGAGAGGAGGCCTCTGTCGCAGCAGTGGGAACATTATAGGCTGATTATGCACTCAAGAAACAAAATCATTATGGTTATGTGTAAGGTTCTGAATACATTCAGTCTTGGATGAGCATAAGCGAACACGTGTTTTTTGGTTTTTATAAAAATCTACCTCTTTGGAGTATCATAAACAAAAGAGGAGCAGTGTTAATAAGGGAAGAATTAACTGTGTGGCTTGATCAACTAGAAAGGTATTAAATTATGTCTGAATAAAAGCGCTTGTCTCAAAATGCTCTAACCAGATTTTATTTCATTTCGTATCCTTGAAAACTGGATCAGGTCAGAAAAAAATATCCAGCAGATTTTTTTTAAATAAAATATGGCATGTATTTAATCAATTTAATCAGACCCCAAGTAATTAACATTTAGATGTCCCAAAAATATTAATAGACACTCTAATACAGTGTGCCTCTTTTTGTGAGCCTCAAATAATCCCCATCTTGTTGGCCTGAAATACAACAAATTTCAACAAAACTTTTTTAGAGGCACATTTATTAAACGAATTCGTTTTCAGAGGATCAATTTAATGTTTCCCAATATCTCATTATTTTTCAGAACGGCGCAGAACTAATGGGTGAGGACGTGCTCGCGTTCTACACGAAACAATGGGAAGAGTACCAGTTCTCGTCCCGGGTGTTGAACGGCGTGTGCGCATACCTCAACAGGCACTGGGTCAAGCGCGAGTGTGAGGAGGGACGGAAGGTGATATTAATTACCTTAATTACATACATACATAATCTCACACCTTCCCATGCGATGCTGCGGTCCTTAAATACACCATCTTCTTCGTTTAAGTTGATACTATTACTATGACGTGTTAATTCCATCATTGTTCCAGCGTGAAAGAGAGACGGAGCTATACACGACCGATAGCACTCTCTCTTTTTCGCAACGGAATCATGATGGTGTTAACACGTCATAGTACGGCCCCTGATCATACACGCGCGCTGGTTGCGAGTACTATGCACCTGTCCTTTCTGAAGAACATCACGAATAAGTTACATTTTTAATTGTAATTTGGGCAGACAGCATTGTTGGCATGGGGGTGGCCCATGGATGAGGCTGGTTCAGGAGCGTGGGGATTGGCACAAGCAAAGGGAGGCTTATACACAGCAGTGGGCGAATTCTGGCTGTGGATGATGATGATGATGCTGAAATAGACTTTTTAGGGTTCCGTACCCAAAGGGCGCCAATGGGACCCTATTAATAAGGCTCCCCTGTCCGTCGTCCGTCTGTCTGTCACAGGGCTGTATCTTTTGTACCGCATAGGTATACACTTGACATTTTCATACAATGTGTACTACTATGGCTGCTGTAACAAAAATAAAAAGGGGTCCCTATACTATAAACGTGTTTTTTCGGCGTTTTTTGCTCTTTGTTAATAATGGCAATACATACAAACGTTTAACTAATATAACTATAATGCATACTCATATGTAAAACAACAAATAAAATTGTCTGTCATATGTTTAATGGTTGACGGCACGGTTGGCGCAGTGGTTAAGCGATTGACTGCTGTGTTACGTGTCGCGGGTTCGATTCCCGCACGGAACAAATATTTGTATGACCTGCAAGTAGTTGTTCCGGGTCTGGCTGTTTGTGTATATGTGAGTTTAAATGTTTGTAAACGCACCCACGATACAGGAGAAATTCCTAGTGTGGGGCAACGTTTTTTAAAAAAAAAATGTTAAATATTCGGTGGTACGGAACCCTTCGTGTGCAGTATGGTCTCGCACTTGGTAGCTTTTTTTAAAGTATTTACAACGGACCATAAACTATGAAACCCAGTCATGGGTGATTTTATTATACAGCATGTATCAGAAAGGTGGACCATCAAACTAAACAACTTTCTGAGGGATCAACAGCGTAATCGCAAAAAAAAAATATCAACTGTCCCACAGTAAACTTCAATATCTACTCGACCTAAATGTAAAAATGTTTCTCCTTCTTACCTGACTTCCCAAATTCAATATTTATGCACTGTCCTTCATTCTTCTTTCTTTGTCCAAGCGGTTTTTCTTTAGAATGCGCTCCCTCTGAATATCAGGACAGCAACCAGTCGGTTATCTTTTAAAGTGAAGGCATGTGAACATAATCATCAGAAGTTGGCCGAAACATCCCAGCGCTGAGTTGCTGGATTCGTTTTCTCCTCTACCGATCGTTATTTCTCCTGACCAAGGTTTATTTTTATTAATATGTATGTATCTATGTATTAGTATTTATTCTTGTATTTTATAGGTATTTCCGAGCTATCTATCCCGTATGTTGCACCTGCCATGGTTTATCTCTGCATCACCCTAAGGTTGACTGGTAAATAATGCGTCAGGCATTAAGTCCGCCTTTGTACAGTATTTTTTCACTTGTGCATAAAGTTTTAATAAATAAATAAATGTATGGGACTGCTGATTACTTTTTCGCGATTACGATCTTGGTCCCATAAAAAAAGTTGGTCAGTTTGATGTTCTGTACCCACACCCTTAAAAATGACGACACCTTTCTGATACATGCTGTATAACCTTTAGCTAGTACAATAACGATGCTTTAATATACACGAATGATCAATTTCTTGCCTATGTCTATCACGGCATAATGCGGAAAAATGTGAGTATCCCTGAATTTGAATTCGGTATGGTCAGTTGATATTAATGGCTGGTGATAACTCGGGCAGGCTTCGCCCCGCAGTGGTACAACTCAGGCTTATATAATCATTTACAGACCAATTTCGGCCATGGTGACCAATCTCAACTGAGATTTGCCAAGTGCGCAGAAGATATTATAGTGCACAAGTGTGTGCTCAAGTAGAGGTGCACTATCTGTTCCTTTCATCATCGTCGTTCCAGCCGAAAGCCGCCCACTGCTGGACATATGCCTCCCCATAGGAAATTAGTTCCATCTAGACTGACCGGTTGGTGCAGCTGGTAGTGATTCTGCCTTCTGAGCCGCTGGTCCCGGGTTCGATCCCCGGACAAGTCAAACATTTGTGTGCATGAACATGTCTGTTTGACCTGTGTCCGGATGTGTATATGTATATAAGTATGTATATCAGTCATCAGGTTACCGTAGTACAGGCTCTGCCTAGTTCGGGACTAGTCCCTGCAGTCTCGACATAGTTAGCAATCGTTTTCGGTTGCTAAGTCCTAACAATCCAAATGTAACGATATTTGGTAGTCTCGACACTCAAATTTATCGGTTGTTACCGGTATTTTATGTAGGTACCGGTAGGTAACAACCGATAAATTTGAGTGTCGAGACTGCCAAATATCGTTACATCTAGATTGTTAGGACTTAGCAACCGAAAACGTTTGCTAACTATGTCGAGACTGCAGGGCCTGAAGACCTTGTGTGGATGTTGTCTCATATTTATTTATCTAAGAATTTTATATGACATATTCTGGAACAAATTTCCAAAGTTTGACGATTGGTATGAAATTAATGATTATTATTCAGTAATTATATCATTCCTACAGTCGCGAATAGCATTTGTTCAACATACGACGTAAAACAGAGCTGCAATTTGCAAAAAACCAAAGAAAACACACATAATTCTAAAAAGTTAATTAAACAGATTTTTAAAATATAGCTCCGATTAAATGATAAAAATTGAATACCACGAAATATGACACTAAATTGCGACGTTGCCACTCTTAAGGTATAAACGCTCTTAAGGAAACCGCAAAATGTATTTTCATATCACACAACATAACATCAAACCTGACAAGGTCAGGCAGAGGGATACCTATAGTACAGTCGCCAGCAAGCTGTCAAAGTTCTCCAAATTATTTTCACCCTTAAAATGTTGCAGGTTAAGTTGAAAATCGAATGAGAAACCTTGACAGTTTGTGGTAACTTGACCAGCTGCTGCGCGCACACACACATTTCGCCAGTTGTTTTCATATTATTATATTTTTTAATTTCCAGGGAATCTACGAGATCTACCAACTGGCGCTGGTGACGTGGCGAGACAATCTGTTCCAGCGACTTAACAAGCAAGTCACCAACGCGGTGCTCAAACTGATCGAAAGAGAACGCAACGGAGAGACTATTAATACAAGACTTGTTTCTGGAGTAAGTAACAACAGAAGCTGATAGTGAGATTTTTGACAGGTCGACGTTAAACGAAAAATAAAATTTTACATGGAGCGACTGCCTATCTGCCCTCTGCAACTCAGATATTGGGTAATACGATACGCCTTGGTAAGACTGGTTGTCAGACTTTCCGGCTTCTGACGACCCGTATCGACTGTCAAAGATCCACGAATTACAGCCGGGACCAACGGCTTAACGTGCTTTCCGAGGCACGGAGGGGTCTAGGTATGCTAAGATGATCACCCACCCACGGAGCAACCGCGGCAAGCGTAGCTTAACCTGATCGGTTGATCCGTGCGACTGTTATTACTTAGCCACGAGCCCCTTTATTATCCTTATTTATAAATATCCTTATTGCTTGTTAGTGGGATAAAAGTAGTAACCGTTGCTAGCATTACAGCATACTAATTTGTTTATTTCTGCCACAAGGACAGAATTCTCCTCAAAAACTAAAACAACGAATATGTTAATCCTAACAAGTTTTGTGTTCTTTTTATGTTCTTGAAATAGGATTAAATTCTTATGCCTACATTTGAAGTTAAGTTTAAGAACTTAAATATTGGTGATCCTCGTATGTTAGTAAAATTACGTGAGAAAATTCCATACACGATGCCTACGGAAAGACAGACTATGATAACGTATTTATTCCAAAAACACCACTAGAATATAAGCCAAACTTATTTCTAACCATAAACTCCTTCCAGGTAATCAACTGCTACGTAGCCCTAGGCTTGAATGAGGACGACACGTCAGCGCGCGGCCAGAACCTGGTGGTATACAAGGACACGTTCGAGGCCGTGTTCCTGGAGGACACCGAGCGCTTCTACACAAGAGAGAGCACCGACTTCCTCAGGAACAACCCCGTCACTGAGTACATGATCAAGGTAGGGCTTATAACTAACTGCAAGAAAATATGCAGCATTTTTTTTGGAATCCCTTCAGGAAGTCTATTCTCGAACCAGCTCCAGCGGTACGCGTCTAGGTCATCTCGCCACATCTTTCGTGGATAAAAATGTGAAGACAAAATATTGGAGACTTAATATGAACAAAATATAATATAAATATGTATAAGCAAGATAATTAATGAATGTAGCGATCTAATCGACTTGCACTTTGACTCACTGTACAGTTTAAAAGCGAAGACTTTGAAAAACCTAGATAAGGATTAATTTACCTTTTTGTTTTTTTCTTTTTTCTCTTCTTGTTCTCTGTTTCAGGATCTAAATTACATGTAACAATTTAGATACTTGTGGTTGATATAAATTAGGGTAGTTTTCTTTTATTTATTTTTGTCTATTGTACGTACAACTTTCGTTTTGCATGCTGAGTTTACCTATAAGTGATTGTACACTATTGTTTATCTGTTTTTGCTTGTTTTTTATGCCCATAACTGGTGTAAACAATCGTTGGTAGACCAATAAATAAATAAAATGTATTGGTTTAGAACGCAGAATATATCAATTCCCGTTGTTAGCGCGAGGGCTATGATTATCGATAGGTTGTAATTAGTTTTATGAAAAAGGATGGACAACCACTGTTAGGGGAGAAATTAGATGGCAAGTCATTGGTTGTCTAAAGGAAGGTTGCACAATACCTTATTTTGGACGGAAACACTTGTTCTTCGATGACTTTACGCGGGTCGGCGCTAATTGGTTAAGCTGTCTCGCTCACACGCGGCAATGTGCAGGAATGGGATAGGGGATAAGAATGCAGTAAAACCAACCTTATCCCATTAATTTGTTTGCCAACCGAAAAAAAAAAACAAAATTTGCTGAGAATACTATAATTTCTACAATCGCGCGCAACCAGTACTTCCTTTACCTTCTTACTCTTCCTGTACTTTTATGAACATTCGCATTCAATATTTTATTGTATTATATTCAATTCCATACTAAATATTATTTATTTCTCTCCACAGGCTGAACAACGTCTTCAAGAAGAACAGCGACGTGTGCAAGTTTACTTACACGAGACTACAACGGAGCGACTAGCTAAGACCTGCGACAGAGTGCTCATAGAGAAACATCTCGAGATCTTCCACGCCGAGTTCCAGGTATGTACCTACATACATAACAGATACATAGGTATCATACATGGTCAGTCCTACTTTCAAAACGATCTGACAGCTGTTACAGATCCAAGATCGATCACCTTTTTTTATTTATTTAGGGGGGAAACCTTCATAAGACGCTCGGCCTCCGGGGAAAGAGGTCGGGGAGTTTGGGATTCTTACCTCACTAAAACCACCCCTGTGGCCACCATCAGCACATGGAAGGGGGGGTGTCCTGGTTCCTCTTAAAAGATTCCAGAACCCCCCCTGTGCGACGCCTGTCAGACACATCCCTGGGGGAGTGTAAAGGGTCTCCCCTGAGTGTTGTACTGCACGGTAGCACGTGACCACTGTGCTACAGTCTTCCCTGAGGGCACGCGGTGCGCGGATGGATTCCCAGCTGCAGGCGCGCGCGGCCCCACCGGCGCGCCGCCGCGGGGAGCGCGCGGGGCACACGTGCTGGGCGGCGACCCTACTCCGAGAACAACGATCAACTCGAATTAACTGTGCACCTGGAGTTGATGACGTCATTTCAACGCTTTGTTTGCGACGTGGCGAGCGCGGGGAAGTGAGCGGTGTTGCGGGGGGAGAAATGGCATTCCAGCGAGGTGCACAATTAATTCGACCAAGTAGTATGACCGACCGACACAGCCTAAGTGACCACTCCCTGAAGCGAATCGTTTTTTTTTTTATTACGACCGCAGCCAGATCCCACACAATGTAGAGGGGCAATAAGTACCCGTATTTTTAAGTACGATCGCATTCTAATCTCAGTCATCTAGTCTCTTAAATTTTCTTACATTTTTGACATTGATTGTCACTGAAGATGAAATTGAGACTAGATTTTGAACGTTTTTAAATACTGGAATCGGCCTTCATATTCAACCATAGAAACTGAATGCGCATCACGCAGTTGTCCGTAACGACCAACTGGACGCAGGACGTTCGACTAGTCACGGCCAAACGTGTACTTTACTATGAACGTGTGCATCTTGGTCGGCGCTTCTGCCACTATAGTTTATTCGCGTTAAGAAAATAGTGACTCATCGTTGTCACTCAGCTTAACCACGCCCCTTGACCAATTAGATCATAGTAAGTTAGAAAGCCGTGTTCTCATTGACCAGCTGAAGTAAGCCCTTTAGACAAAACGGACGCGTCTTTTGTCAACTTTGAAAATGAATACCTCACCTATTCGTAAAAAGAAAAGAGTGATTTATAATGTTTTTAAGTACTTATAAAACACGTGGGACTGAGACAATATTATGGAACTCGCGGAACAGAATCTTTTACTATAAATGTTGATGAAAATTCTGACGATTCTGATATTTGAAAATACTGTGTACTAAAAAGTTTGCTTTAATATTAATGGTTTTATTTTTACCACAGTATGAATACGCATTTACTTTGCAGTGGACTATTTTCTTAACGCGAATAGACTATAAGGTTTCGACCATGTCCCGTAGCCACGACGGCTGCGTAGAGCGTGTGGTCAACCTTCGTCACATTTCACGACTCCCACGCCTAGTAGTATTAAAACTTTGCAGACATTTTAAACGTTTTTTATGCTTTCAAACATTTCATAAAATGGAATTTCTTTCTTTTTTTAGAAACTTCTGGACGGCGAAAAGAACAGTGACCTAGGGCGTATGTACGCTTTAGTAGCGCGCATCCCAGACGGTCTGTGCGAGCTGCGCCGCCTGCTGGAGCATCACATCCACGCGCAGGGTCTGCAGGCCATCGACAAGTGTGGCGAGTGTGCGCACACGGTACTGTACCATAGAGAAATTACCATTTTAAAACTATAAACTCTAGATTCTAGAAATTGGTCGAAATGGGACCAAACCGTCGTGACGTGGTCGCTTTTAAGCCCGTGGGATAGTTACTTAACACACTAGCAATGCCAATGCGATTCATTTTGACAATTTAACAATATTCATTGCGGTATTTACGTAGTCGCGCAGACAAATTTTTCAAATATGAAGCAATGTATGCTTAATTTCTCTCGAATCCCTTCATTTTGTGATTAAAAGCGTGTTACGCAATTTGGGCGCCAATCAGCGAGTCTTACTTACTTCTATTCTCAAAGCTTTAGGACATCAAAACCAAAATAATTACTGTAAACTATTACTATTTTAGACATATTTTTTTATCTAATGTTTTCGGTCTATTCCATCCGACTGCCACTGAAACAAACTCGATTTATTATCATAAATATCAATAGTCGAACTCGCATTACTGACATTTGAAGTGCCTGTGTGGCACTTGCAATAGCAATACACACGGGCGACACGCGTCAACAGCAAAGGTATCTGCAGTCGACGATGGTTCGACGAGCGTCTGCTCGTGTATAATATGAGTAAAGTAGTACCCAACTGATATGGCTTACCGATGTACCTGCGCAGAAGATGAATTTTTAAAGCGCGGGAAATGCTATTGACCAATCGGCACGCTCCACGTACCGCGCTTCTTTTTCCTGTATCGCTATTGGTCGGCAGCTGCCGCCATGTTAGCGCGCGCCGCGTGGCATGTAAAAGTACACGTAGTGGCAAAAAAATTTATTCTTTTTATGATTTAAAATGAGTTCCTTAAAAAGGGTGCCCCCTTTTTACTGGGATACTGGGTTAGCAGGAGTGCGGCCTTTAGATTAAGTTTTTTCTATTGTTTACTAAATTGTTTATTAAATAAATCGTACATTTTAAATAAGCTGTATTTTTCATTAAATATTTATATTTGATAAAAACTGGTGGCCCGATAAAATTAGCACGAAGTGTAATTGTGCGGAGGGGCGTGACTTGCGAGTGAGACGGAACTAACAGCTGCAGTGTATTATGTACCTTATAATAGTGACCTAAGGTTGATTGTAAGTTTTGAGCATTCTTTCGTTAATCTTCGGAGCCATACTTTCTTTTCTGCGCGAACGAAGATTCACGACGCGCCATATCAGTTGGGTACTACTGTACGGTGCTCCAATACACGAGTGACATGTTGTCGACGGCGGCCGCCGACACGCGCTGACGACAGTCGTCGACGTGCGTCGTCGTGTGTCGCCCGCGTGTATGAACACTTATGAATTTTACCCTACAATGCTACAGTACTTAAACCAATTACTTTCGCCCACAGGATCCCAAAGTATACGTATCAACAATACTAGAAGTTCACAAGAAATATAACGCACTCGTCCTGGTAGCGTTCAACAATGACTCTGGCTTTGTGGCCGCGCTCGACAAGGCTTGTGGCCGGTTTATTAACAGTAAGTATTGATTATACTAAGGTCATCGTCTGCCTAGCCTATTCCCAAATATATTGAGGTCGGCTTCCAATCTTACCGGATGTAGCTGAATACCAGTATTTTACATGTAGCTGCTGCCTATCTGACCTTCACAACACAGTTACTGGATAATACGATACCACTTGGTAAGACTGGTTGTCAGACGACTTCTGACGACTTATTGCATCAATAATTTGGCAATTAGGCTCCCTTGACCTCTAAATTATGTATTATTATTTTCATAATCATGTATTATTTTAGCCTTATTTATTTGATAAACTGTAATCTATTCATGTTTGACGTCTTCGAGCAAATAGGTTAGTTTTTGGTAGTTTAACATAGTAAAAATCGCAGCAGGTCAAGTTTTACAATCGTTAGTTGTTATCGCACACTGAATAAGTACGCACAAAAGTGCATAGTGATACACAAAAAGTACATTACTGCAGCGGCCAGCAAAAGTGGCAGTGATGTTAGTTGTGGCCAAGGCTTGCATAGTACTTTCTCAAATAAGGCGCGGAAATTAAAATACAATTACTTTTCAAAATCAATGACGAACAACAATATTTTTTCCCGCGGTAAAGTGTTCATTTGGTTGTTTTTTCAATAACAGCTTTCTATTTGCAAGCCAGTTCGAAATTTAAATAAAACCTTTGATATGTTACCTCCTTGGTTGCCATGTTTAGCAGTAAAATATTGTTCCATTATTAAATTACACGATACATATGAGTATGAATTTTCATACAACTTTTGCCGGCCGCTGCTCGCATGTATTTGGCCAGAACATCAATTTCGATTTATGTCGAAATAGGTTGTCAAAATAATGCTATTAATTTCCAAGCATGTTTGAGAAAAACTTGTTACATAAAACTCATATTCAAATAATTTCAACTATACCTTTATCCCCAGGTAATGCAGTGACAAAAGCAGCCAACTCCTCGTCAAAGAGCCCGGAGCTCCTGGCGAAGTACTGCGACCTTCTACTGAAGAAGTCCAGCAAGAACCCCGAGGAGGCTGAACTAGAGGACACGCTCAATCAAGTGGTATGTCACAATGTTGAATTTGTTATCTATACAAATTAATAAAATTGAAGTGTCTGTTTGTAATGGCAAAATAGCAGATTTTTACCAAATGCTTAAGAAAGTATATACGGTATCAATTTTTAAATGTTTTGTCTGTTGTCTCTCTGTCTATATGTTTCGGCTAATCTGCGAACCGGCTGGACCGATTTTGATTAAATTTGGTATGATGGTACTTAGAACCCTTTTTTTTTTTTTTTTTTTGTGGGTGGGAAATCATCAAATAACTTCTCCCGCTCTGGGCAGAGCAGGAGGGCGTGTCAGACTCTTACTGACTAAAACCCACCCGTGTTCCTTCAGTTGCCTGTGCCGGGGCCACGGTAACCCTCTTGGACTTTTCCGCAGCCCTAGCAGGCATCGGTCCTAGCAACCCCGTCATTGGTGCTGACATCTCTTTGAGGCGCGCGTGGAACACAACGCGCCGTCGACCCGGGCCTGGTCCTTATCGAACGGCGAGCTGCCCATTGCTCGCCGTTCGCAAGCCCGCGCCTACGGTGGCCGGGAATCGGCCTGCGATTCCCGACGCCCAGGGCGTCTCCTGCGGCGGCTAGGGGCGTGAGGGCGCAAATTTTGCCTCTCCCTCACGCGTTCCGCCTCCTCCTTCGCTAACATTACTGCTTCGCAGAAGGAGGTGACGGCTTCCCAAGCCCTCTCGCTCCGTACCATGGCCTGGACCAAGGCCGGACGCGAGAGATCGCCACCGCCAATCGCCTCCACGAGGACACGGCGGTGCTCCGCCCAAGCCGGGCAGACCTCCACCGTATGCTCCACCGTGTCCTCCGGGCGATCCACACAATGGTGACACCCGGGCGTTTCCTCCCGCCTTATCCGGAACAGGTACCTCCCGAAACAACCGTGTCCGGTGAGGACCTGCGTCAGGCGGAAGGTGAGGACGCCGTGGCGCCTCTCTAGCCACTCCTCAAAGAGGGGACTTATCGCCGCAATTGTGGCGTGCCCAGCGCTGGGTTGCGACAATCGCACTCTCCATGCCGCCCTGAGATCCCGCCGGAGCTCTGTCCGCTGTACCGTGATTTCTCGCGGCAGCGGAGCTACTCCCCGGCGTTTCGCCTCCTCGCGCCACTCCCAAATGTGCGCGAGGACTTTTGCCTCCAGATCCCATGGCGGTAATCCGGCAAGGAGGCTCGCCGCCTCACCGGAGACCGTACGGTATCCCCGGACCAGCCGGGTGGCCATGACCCTCTGGGGCGCGTTCAACCAGCGGGCTGGCCGCCGCCTCAAGGAACGCGCCCACACCGGTGCCCCGTAAAGGGCCATGGACCGCACGACCCCCGCGTAGAGCCTCCGGCAGGAGGCGTTTGGCCCCCCTAGATTGGGCAGGAGCCGCATTAAGGCAGCCCCGGCCCTTTCCAGTCTGGGAGCCAAACGTCGGAAATGCTCCACGAAGTTCCACCGGCTGTCGAGGACGAGTCCCAGGTACTTCATCGTCGACTCGACGCCGATGTGAACCCCTCCTACCGTTATTTGGGAACCCGACGGTGGCGTGTTCCGAGGACCATGAAAACACATGGCCTCGGACTTGTGCAGGGCCACCTCGAGTCCCAATTGCCGGATCCTCTCGACGATTGTCGCAACCCCGCGTGTCGCTAGTTCGGCCGCCGCCTGGTGCGACCTCCCCTGCGCCAGGACCAGCGTGTCGTCAGCGTAACAAACCACGCTGACGCCGCTAGGGAGGTCAGCGCGCAACACCCAGTCGTATCCGATGTCCCACAGATGCGGCCCCAGGACCGATCCCTGTGGGACACCGCACGACATCTCTTGCCGGTTCCATACTCCCTGGTGACCGGGGTAGATGACGGCCCTGTCCGTCAAATAGGCCTCGACCACACGACAGAGGTAGGTCGGCATCCGGTGATACCGGAGTGCCTCCCTGATGCAACTCCAGGGCAGGGTATTGAAGGCATTGGCGATGTCTAAAGACACCGCCAAGACGACCCCACCCCGGGCCACAGCATCCCCCGTCGTGAGGGCCCGCACGCGCATGATGGCGTCCACCGTAGAGCGCCCCCTGCGGAAGCCAAACTGGCTCTCCGCCAAATCCGGCCCCACCCGCACCAGCCGCCCGACGAGGCGGTCTGCAATGACTCTCTCAAAGAGCTTGCCCACCTCGTCGAGCAGCACGATGGGCCGGTAAGCCGACGGAGAGTCCGCTGGGCGCCCCGGCTTCTTGATGAGGACCAGTTTCCCCGTCTTCCAACGAAGTGGGAACTGGCCCCTCTCCATGCATGCGCTTAGGAGCCCCCTTAGTCGAGGCCCGAGAGCCTCCGAGGCCAGGACCCAGGCTTTCCCAGGTAAGCCGTCGGGTCCTGGGGCGGTATTTTTAGCACTCAGCCTACGTACCGCCACTCGCAGCTCTACCTCGGTCACCTCCGGAGCATCGTCGTCGTCGTCGGCGGTGTGGTCCGCATTCAGCACCGCAGTAGGCGGAGCCATGGGCGGGGAGATATGGTCCCCTCTAGAAGGGAACAGAGTGCTCACCACGTCCTCCACGAGCTGGGGCCGGAGACTCTGCGTCAGCGGGGGAGCCCATGGGCGGAGCTTCTCACGCACCATTTTGTAGGGGCGTCCCCACGGGTCCCTGTTCAGAGTCTCCAGCGACTCCTCGCGGGCCAGTCCCTTGGCCCGCAGGATCTCCGCTTGGAGGGCGGTCTTCGCCGCTCTGTACCCCTCGTACAGCTCCGCCTGAATGGCTTCCGTATCCGGAGGGCGAATACGGAGCCTGCGGTGCCTGGTGTACCGGCGTCGCGCAGCGACACACGCACTGCGTAAAGTCGTCAACTCTGGCGACCACCAGCACACCTGGCGCTGAGCGCGTCCGGGCTGGGCCCGGGGCATTGCCACGTCACATATTTCGGACATGGCCTCCCGGAACCACTCCGCCTCGACGTTGATGTCAGCAGGCCTGTCCGGTGATGACACCCAGGCCTGCACGATCGAGGCTTCCAGGAGGAGCTCCCGGTCCAGCTGTTTCAGCGCCCACCGCGGACCACTCGGGGCCTGTCGGACCAGCGCGCTCGAGGTCTGGGCGGAGACGTCAAACCGGATGTACCGGTGGTCGGAATAGGTCTCCACCCCCTCTATGACGCGCCAGTCAAGGACACGCGGTGACAGAGCGGGGCTGGCGAACGAGATGTCCACCACCGATTCACCCCGCATCCGCACACACGTGGGGACAGAACCCCGATTTAGGACGACCAGGCCTGTCTCCAGAGCCCAGTCCTCCACCATCCTGCCCCGTGTGTCCGTATACCGGGAACCCCAAGCCACATTCTTGGCATTGAAATCCCCGAGGACGAGCACGGGGAGGGAACGGAACCCGATGACGACGACTTTCAACCCTGCAAGGGAGTTGTGGAACTCGGCAAGAGTTCGGTTCGGGGAGAAGTATACCCCAACCACTACGATCTCCCCGAACCGTGCTGCCACGCAACCCCGTCCCCTCGTTACAGACTCGAGGGACGGAGTACCGGCGGCGGCCGACGAAATAAGGGACACTGAGCCGCTCAGGTCCTCCACCCAGTCATCCCTGGGCGGGACAAAGTACGGCTCAGCGACCACGGCGATGTTAATCGACCACTGCGCCATGCTCTGGAGCAACAGATCCTGAGCGGAGGCGCAGTGGTTGATGTTCGCCTGGAGGAGGCGTAATGGGGCCGTTATTGGCACTCCATGTCAGCCTCCTCCCGAGCCCTCTGTGAGGGCCCCGCCGCGGTGGTGACGGCGGCGTCGACGGCGGTCAAGGTTGCAGCGGCGGCGGCAGTGTCGGCGGCTGCGGCAGTGACGGCGGTGGCGGAGGGCTTGCCCCTGCCCCTGGCTGTGGCGGGTGGAGCGCAGGCCTTGCTCCCCATCCGGTGATCGGCCGGCTTGCCAGCTGCCGCACATACGGTGCAGTGCGGCGCGGCATTGCAAGAGCCGGCCTTGTGACCGGGCTGACCACAGCGGAAGCAATGGTGGCTGCGGTCCACCTCCGAGGTGCATTGAGCTCCCACGTGGTTGCCCACCTGGCAGCGAAAGCACCTCAGAGGTCTGGGTTCCAGCAGTTTCACCTGCGCGGAAACCCAGCCCACCAGTAGCCTTCGGCCCTCGGCTATTTTTTTGGCCGCCGACACGGGGCAGCTTACCGTAACGGCTCGCATCCCCTTGAAGTCAGGACGGATGGTGCCTGCCCTCACCTGCTCGGCAGAGCACCCCCCAGTCCTAACGACGGCGGCCATCACATCTCCCTCCGTCACAGAGTCGTCCAGGCCCAGGATGCGCAAGTCAGCGCATTTGTTGGGCCTGGACACTCGGGCCTCGTCCGCATTTAAGGACGCCCTAAGCCTTTCGGCCAGAGCGTCGGCGGCCGGGCCGCTGGCCGCACCGGGGATCTCCAGCATCCGGGCCCCAGTCGCCGTGAGCCTTACCCGGATGCCTTCGGTGGCGCCGATCTCCTCTAGGCTCACCGCCTTTCCCACCTTGGCTAGCAGGTCACGGTAGGACACGCCCTTCTTCACCGCTTCCGGCTGTAGTGTAATCACTACAGCTGCGGACTTCGGGGCGCGGAGCCTAGCCGCGACGCTTCGCTCTTTGCGCTGCTGCTGCCTCTCCTTCCTTTTGGCCGCCCTTGCCGCCTGCCTGGCCTTCCTCTTCTCCCCGGCTACTTGCCATCCAGCACCAGCCGGAGGAGATATAGGAGGAGGAGGTGGGGGCGTCCGTCTTGCAGCCAGTGCCGGTGCCCTCGCCTTCTGTGCAGCCATCCCGCCCGCCCTGGGCATGGGCGGCCCCGCGGGTTTCGGCACGGGGGGGGCCTTCCTCTGACCCGACGAGCCAGGTTTGGCCGCGGCAGCTGCGACGGTGGCAAATGAGACCGCCTTCTGCCGGCCCGCGGCCGGCTGGCTCGCCGCTAGTGGGGGGCGCAGGACAATGGCCTCCAGGGCGGAAAACCGGCTCTGGAAGGCAGCCAGCTCCTGCCGCACTAGGGTCAGAACCTGGTCTTGCGCAGGCACGGGCCGTCCCTGCCCATGCTGCTGCGCCCCCGCCTGCGGCACCTCCCTGGGGCCGGCTGCTCGAAGCCCGGCCAGGTCAGCTCGGAGCTCCTCATTCTCCTTCCGGAGAAGCTCCATGGCGGCTGTCAAGCGAGCTACCTCCGCCCGCATTTCAGACATTGCGTCTGACGGAGACCCAGGTTGAATGGCCTCCGCTGCCGCCATAATGGAGGCCGTGGCCGCGGCTATGGCCTTGTCTTTAGAGGATTTATTCCTCTTCAAGGCCACATCCTTTATTGCGGCGACCACGATCTCCGCAAACCTGGCCGCTCGATCCGAGTTGGAGCCGCCAGCGGCGTCCGGCTCGCCACTCGAGGACTCTGAGAGACCCGCCTTGCAGCTGGTCCTTCCAGGCTGGTTCCCTTCCAAAGCGAGTCTCCCAGTTTGCTGAGCCGGCTCGGCTGGGCTGACAGAGCGCAGCTCATTAGTCTCCTGGGTGGCGAGCCCTCTGCCCAAACCCTTCTCCCGGGCTCCACCCCGCTGGCTGGAGTGGATTTTTTTGGGCCCCGAGGTCCACTCTTCGGAGGATGACCCCTGGCCCTCCCCCGATCTGGGGCGCTTCTGGTAGAACCTTCGGTTCCTATCAGCAGCCCCCGCCACTTCGCGCCCCGAGCCCTGGCATGAGCCCTCCGCGCCAGATGCGGCGTCGGACTCCGACCCCGCATCACTCCTCTCCTCTTCGTCATTTTTATTTATGATATGATTATTTATTTTTTCCATTTTTAATCCCACGAGTAGATATAGGTTTTGATGTCCACCGGGCAGAGCCTAGATGCCCGGTAAGCCTACATACTGCAGAGTGCGGCAGGTGCTCTGCAGGGGAAGCGCTAACGACTGGACTCCCTCCAGCCATTCATCCTCTCACCGCGCTTCGAAGCTTAGGATTGGGTGGTTTTTTATCTTAGAGGTAGCCTTCCTCTGGGCCAGGCAATTAAGCCAAGCCCCCGGCGGCGGCATTAGGCATGCCTCCGTTCGCTGTCCGGCCGACCCGACTCAGCGAACCCGCCGAAAGTTCTCTCCTCGAGGACTGCTCCTCAAGGAGAGAAACACGTGCCGCTTTGGTGCGCCTGCACCGCAGCGGCGGCCCTTCTCAGTCTACGCCCACTCAACTTCCTCTGTAAGCAGAGGAGGAGTGGACGTATTGACCCTCTATAGCCCGGTTCCCTTCACCGACCATTAAGCATGGTCGATGATTGGAACCATGACCTTTCCCCGTTTGTTAAAGATTAGCCGCCAGTCCCAATTGTCCACCAAAACTTGGTGGGCAATTGGAGCCGACGTTGCCCAGGGTGCGCCACGAGGAGGCTCTTCAACATGCACCCCACTTACTTAGTACTTAGAACCCTGGGGAAGGGCAATTATGTTTAGATATCAATACCCATCACGTCTGCAGAGTCTCGCTAGCTAATTTAATTTATCCCTGTATAAGGTCAATCATCAACTCATCATCATAAATACATCAGAATATGCAAGACATGATGACATGTAAACTATAAATTCGGTAATATACAGAGTGAAATTGAATTCAAGGGCATTCTTTTAAGTGGTCATTGTACTCATCATTATGAAGAAATTTTAACCTCCAAACCTGAAATCTCAAAAAAATATCAGCTGTTCCCTGTTGCGATTTCAGGTTTGTTCTCATAGTAAAAGTTATTTATAGTGATGAGTACAATGACCCGTTCACAGTATGCCCCTGAATTAAATTTCATCCTGTGTATAAAATTAGATTATTTAAATACAATATTATTTCATGCTAAAATTGAAGTGTGTTGAAAGATTTTAGTTTGTTTATAAAAGGTAGCAAAATAGTAAACCAATCAAATTCAATAAGTACGGCTATAAATCGGGACACATCTGGATTCAAAAAATATTCAGTATCATCACAGCGGTAATGTTTTCTCATTGTTTGTCCTATTTCTTTTTAGCATATTCGTGTATTTATGTACATTTATTTGTGCTTATATTTATACACGGTGACATTTGAATCACAGTTTTGCTAGAACAAACGTTGTTTAGACCATGGTCTACTACCATTCTACAGCATCAAATATGTTATGAAAACAAACTAATCTAGGAGTTCTCAAATTAGTCAAACGTGTTAATGTTAATGTTTGAAACAACCGTAACATCAAAGTACTCATCACGGTAACGATATTGCATTCAAGACGCGAGCGCCGCGTGTCGCAGCCGCAGTGTCTGTGTTGTAGGGCGTAACGATAATCCCGACTTTTTTAACATTGCCTTTTTTGTGTTTTTTTAGAAAACCAATGACATTTTTTTTTCTATTGGATGCTATAGAATGGTTGTAGACCATGGTCTGAACAACGTTTGTTCTAGCAAAACTGTGATTCAAATGTCACCGTGTATATAATTAGGTATATGTATTTATAGACTACTTAAATAAGTTTATGCGTGTCTATATATTTAAAAATATTTAATCCTAAAATATCATTATAAATTGCAACTGCCACTGTTTGTCTCTGCATCACCCAAAGGTTGACTGGTAGAAAATGCCCATGGCATTAAGTCCGCCTCTGTACATTTGTGTGCTTAAAGTGTTAAATAAAATACATAATACTTGCCCAATAATCCTTTACCTTAATAACTAGTAGACTGTACTGATCTAGTGAACAGTTTGTGCTACCTGATCCCTCATACCGTACATGGACGAGAAGTTCGCTCGAGACACTTGTTTGCCACTACTTTTTGTAGAACCAACTCAGGAGTACGCTCTCCGCTGCATCGATTAATTGACACCTAAAATGTGCAGTCTGTCTCAACCACGGAGCAGAAACAAAGAGGAGGTGTTGCAATCAAACAAAGAGATTAAATTGATAGCAATAGAGCGGCCATCAGAACAAATGTCATAGAAAAACTGTGATCTCATGTCTCAGTAACGCCATCTAGCTTTGAATAGCAACCATAAAAGTTAAATGTATTAAATTCAGCTATCATCTTGACAGATAGCCAGTGTGTAATAGAGATGTTACCAATCATTTAGATATCGACTATCGATAAATAAAAGTTCTATTTTTTTCTTCAATGAATAGCAAAAAGTTAGGAAAGCAATAAAATGCAGTAGTTTCAAAGTAAATTATTTATTTGGAAAATACCATTGATAAATTAATGTTTAGTTTCAAACCAACGTTTCGTATACTACTTATTTTATAAACACTCGCTTTACAAGAATTTAGTTCTCAAATGCTCTTTACAAATGTTTCGGATATTGCATCATTTATACATTTTTCATTTAATATTTAGATTCTCTTGGAAAAACCACATTCATACTAAATCACATTTTTAACAAAGCTGACCAGCGCGACTTCACTTGCGTCACATTTTTGCTGCTCCGCTCCTGTTGGTCGTAGCGTAATGTTATATAGCCTATAGCCTTCCTCGATAAACGGTCTATAGGATTTTTTCAATTTGAACCAGTAATTCCTGAGAGTTTAAATTAAAAAACAGGATTATGTTCAATTATTTACTTACCTCATAAAATTATATCGATAACAAAATCGATAAACAACAATATTATGGACATCTCTTACAAGAAAAAGTTAAGCTACTCCACAATAGAGGGCGTATATTACCAAATTACCAAATATTCTAGAACTTTTTATGAAAATTATTGAATTCTAATTAATTACTGTGTAAATTAAAAAAAATCTTACGAAAATAAACCGCAGTTAGGTCCAGTCATTTTACCGTAACGTGATTTACAATAACGCAACGCGCAACTCGGCATATTTACTCAGTAAATGTTTTTCTTTTGTTGAATAGAGTGGACACAAAAACGATTTGACACGTAGGAGTGCCAAACTAGACTGAGCGACTTAAGTCCACGAGGACTTAACTATCGGATTACGATTTTGTTCGCTATGTCCTGTCTATTGCTAGTATAATTTAATGTCTTTGCAATCAAAGTAGTCCATCAGCCACCAATGTAGTCGTTACGTCACACGGTAGTTGCACTACTTGCGACCAGGCGGCGCTTTCGTCAGTACAACTGTCGTTGTGAAGTGGATAGGTTGTCATGTATTTGTTTAGTCTTTTAAACGATTAAAAGTATTCCCGACCCATACTCATTGCATTAACATGAAGTGCTGTGTTTTATCTTGCTGAAGTTATATGGATCAATCAAATTCAAACGGAATAAAGATATCTTTCCACTCGTAAGAAAAATTAAAATTAAATTTGTAATTTATTTCTTCTCGAATGTTCGGTAATTGCCGCCCCCTATCGGCAAGTAGCGGAAGTACTGACAAATTGCAGGTCCGGACTCAGACTTTTTTGATAACCACATACCTACATTATGTAGGTATGTGGTTATCAAAAAAGCGCCAGATCCCCTCTATTGTTGGTGAATCATTTAGGTTAGGTTATGTTATATGCTATATGAAAAGTGAAGTCTAATTGATGTTTAGTTTCGGCAAAAAACGGAAATCGGTTTAGTTTCGGTAAATAAGTTCAGAAGAAAAATTTAGAAGAGGAGGATTTAAAGATAAAAAAAATCAAATTATGATTATAAAAAGGTTTTCTTTATTTTTCCCTCACACTTGTTAATTTCTGGAAGTTTCGGTTTCGGCCGAATCTGAAACCGCTGCCGAAATTCGGTTTCGGTTTCAGACAAAAAATGTATTTCGGTCGGACATAATAGAAATAAAACTATATCGGTATATTATAAAACTATTAAACCTGAATCCGGCTCCTTACAATAAAAGCGACACTTAATGAAACATAGCAGAACTCTTACGACATCTGTCTAATTTGCCTATGAGTTGATTTTGCTACTAGCCACTAGATGGCTTTCTGCTGTTTGGGCTCCCCCCGCACCCCGCGAGGCTGCGACACTACTTTTGTATGAAGAATGACTTTATAACACCTCCTCTTTGTTTCTGCTCCGTGGTCTCAACTGATATTATGTTTCAAAGCAAGGCTATATTTAAAAAAGGAATTGTTACTATTTTAAGTGATCAGAACCCTAATAATTAAGTAATGTTTACTTTTAGTCTGTTTATTTTTATATATTATTGTTCCTTCTAACAACAGCTAGTAGATCTGTTTAGTAATATGTGGATAATGTTGTGAGTAGTGCATTTGCTACCTCTATTATTAAGTTCTAACATATGTTTACCTATTATTACACTGCTGTTTGTTGTCCCTAAATAAATAAATAACTATGTTTATTGTTGTTTCCAGATGGTTGTGTTCAAATACATTGAAGACAAGGACGTGTTCCAGAAGTTCTACAGCAAGATGCTGGCGAAGAGACTGGTGCAACACATGTCTGCCAGCGATGATGCGGAGGTAATATTATTAAGTTTTATTTACAAGAAGACAAGACTAAGTGCTAGATTTTCGAACGAATGTTATCGCAAAATTAAGGTGACAAACTGCTGCGATTGGCTGTTGATAAATAATTCAACCAATCACAGCAGTTTATGCGCGCTTGACAATTTGGCCTATGCTAGTCAAAGTGAGATTCTGTAGATCAAGGACTGGATCATAATATTTCACAGGGCAGTAGGATTGCAGGGTGCAGGGCAGGTCAAAGTGACAGTTACACCGCACATGGTACAAAATCGCTTGGCAGTTCACTTTTTTGTCTAAAACTGACCCGCTATAGGATAATGTCCCCTGCAATTTGTATCGGCAAGCATAGCGTGGGACGGCCCCCATACAAAATCGCTTGGCAGTTCACTTTTTTGTCTAAAACTGACCCGCTATAGGATAATGTCCCCTGCAATTTGTATCGGCAAGCATAGCATGGGACGGCCCCCATACAAAATCGCTTGGCAGTTCACTTTTTTGTCTAAAACTGACCCGCTATAGGATAATGTCCCCTGCAATTTGTATCGGCAAGCATAGCGTGGGACGGCCCCCATACAAAATCGCTTGGCAGTTCACTTTTTTGTCTAAAACTGAGCCGCTATAGGATAATGTCCCCTGCAATTTGTATCGGCAAGCATAGCGTGGGACGGCCCCCAGCTAGATGGACCGACGACTTTAAAAAGGTGGTGTGGGAGACTGGCTGCGGAAGGCGGAGGACAGGGTGTTGTGACGCAGCCTGGGAGAGGCCTATGTCCAGCAGTGGACATCGATAGGCTGAGTTCATTAATAAGAGAATAGCGAACCCCAGAGCTTTGAAAAATCATCAACTGTCAAAACTCAAGTTAAATTCTATATTTGATTTACCAAAATATCAAGAATCAAAGTTTATAGCAGATAAACCGGTGCTTTAAATAACTAACAGTTGAAGAGTAAATCTGAAATAAATGTTTTATTTGTTTGCAGGCATCAATGATCTCAAAACTGAAGCAGGCGTGCGGATTCGAGTACACAAGCAAATTACAGAGAATGTTCCAGGTATTTATTATTACTAAAAATAAAAGCAGATTCGGACAGTTTGCTTACAGAAAAATAATTTTACATTTATTAGGATGCCTAATAACTATCGTAAGATAATGGCTTATTTGACAACTTCCTCTCGTTAGGCCTCTGAAAAACTAAAATAGAAAGATAGAAAAATATTTTATTTGAGACACGCACAGGCAATACAAACAGTAAAAATAATAAAAAATAAAGGAGCATTTAAAACTATCGAAATGAACAAGAAAATATAAAATATAAGACTTGTGCGTGACCAAAAAGGCTCCTATCTCAGCATAATGCTGCAATATTTAAAAAATAAATACCGCAGCGCTGGTATTGACTGACCGGTTGGTGCAGTTGTTAGCGACCCTGCCTTCTGAGCCGCTGGTCCCGGGTTCGATCCCCGGACAAGTCAAACATTTGTGTGCATGAACATGTCTGTTTGACCTGTGTCTGGGTGTGTATATGTATATAAGTATGTATATCAGTCATCAGGTTACCGTAGTACAGGCTCTACCTAGTTCGGGACCTGAAGACCTTGTGTGGTGGACGGTTTTGAGAGCAGTGGTGATGAAATTATTTACACAAAGTAAAGCGCCTGTCTGGGTTCGAAACCACGACCTACATACGTAAGCCAGGGCTGTTACCACTGAGCAATGGGTAGCTCGCCGTCCGATAAGGACCAGGCCCGGGTCGACGGCGAGTTGTGTTCCACGCGCGCCTCAAAGAGATGTCAGCACCAACGACGGGGTCCGCTAGGGCCAATGCCTGCCAGGGTTGCGGGAAAGTCCGAAAGGGTTACCGTGGCCCCAGGCACAGGCAACTGAAGGAACACGGGTGGGTTTTAGTCGGTAAGAGTCTGACACGCCCTCCCGCTCCGCCCAGAGCGGGAGAAGCTATTTGATGATTTCAAACTTACAAAAAAAACGGTCCGGTACCACTGGGCCACCGCTGTTTCCTGTTGGGTTAGCTCTCCTAAATTCAGAATAGTGTACGGCTTTTTACTCGCAAAAATAGTTAGAGCCAAGTAAATAAATCTTCATAATTTTACCTTTTTCAATCTACAGGATATAGGCGTATCAAAGGATCTAAATGAGAACTTCCGCAAGCACATGTCGAACAGCTCGGAACAGCCGCTGCACATCGACTTCAGCATCCAGGTGCTGTCCTCTGGCTCCTGGCCCTTCCAGCAGTCCTCGTGCTTCCAGCTGCCCACAGAAGTAAGTAATAGAGGTCTAAACTTGGATGGGTCACCACATGGAGTTAGTGAAAGCCACCGGTTTAAAGAATGTTTGGAACAGAAATTAGCAGCTCTGCCTGTTGATGGGATGATGGTCAATTAAAATACTATGTTAATTTTAATTCTTAACATTCTAAACAGTCTAAACATCTTCTAAAGGACAGGTCATTGTAGCGTATCACACTGACGTAACGCAAAATCCTGCATCGCGCAAGTAAAGTTTATCGCGCAACTAGCGTATACAGGGTTAGTTTTCAATGACCTGCCAGAGTGTAGTACAGATCGTCAGACTGAAGAATTTTCTCCATTCCAAACAACAACCAACATTGTAATCGCGAACAAAAATTCAGCCGCCCCATACATTTAAGTCGAGTAGGTATTGAAGTCTTGTATGGGACAGTTGATAATTTTTTCGCGATTACGATATTTGTCCCATGGAGAAATTTGTTCAGTTTGATGATCTCTACCACACCCTTAAATTTGGCAGGTCTTTGAAAACTAATCGTGTATACAACGTCCCAACATCAAGTAGCCCACCAGAGACAACACTGATTAATCGGTGGATCCTTCCTTTTCTATGGAGGATTAGTGAACTTTACACCCTGTTCCTTTTAGGTACCTCTATATCCTTATTAAAGGAAATCTAGCTCATCCCGCCATCTCCGTCTGGGCCTACTGCGATTTTGCTTGCCATTGGGTCATATGTTTGGCCCAGTCGTCTGACTTGGTCGTTGTTTTATAGGTAGTAAAAATATATAAAAGTAAATTGTATATTTCTTTTTTAATTCCGCAATAATAAGATTTAGGCTTGGATGTAGAATGCAGCAAAGAAGAAGCGGTAATTTTTTGTCGGTTATCAAAAAAGAAAATCTGGTGTTTTAAAGAAAGAAAGTTGGGGTGTTTCCAGAATCATGTACTACAGTACATTCGCGTAAAGAATGCAGTGAGTCGTCATTATCCGTCGGCCCCCCGCCCCCTAACCAATCAAATCTTTTCAAATTACAAAGTCAAGTTCACAATGACACAATCTTTTAAAATATAATTTGTTTGAATTTAACACCACTGTGAATACACCTTTATCTTTATCTTGCAGTTGCACTGATGACTTACTGCATTCTTAACGCGAACGAACTTATAAATCCATTCTAACAAGTTGTGCGACGATGTCCCAGCCACTCTGTATGTAAGCCGCTAATACCGCATGTATTATTCTGTGTTCCAGTTGGAGCGTTCAGTGCACAGGTTCACAACGTTCTATTCGTCGCAGCACTCGGGCCGCAAGCTCAACTGGCTCTACAACATGTCCAAGGGAGAGCTCGTCACCAACTGCTTTAAGAACAGGTGGGTATTGTCTATAGACTCCCGACAATCGTAACAATATCTATGACACTTGAACAACAGGCAGTTTCATAATCAAAATCAAGTTATTGCCGCATCGTGTCCGTCAATTCCTTCATGTTGCGTTACGTTTTGAGATATTATACAAAGAAATAGTTTATTCAGTCGCTCCATGTGAAATTCTAGTGTCCAGCTGTATCCGGTTAGACTGAAGCCAGACCCAACATAGATGGGAAAAAAAGTGTCCAGCTGTATCCGGTTAGATTAGAAGCCAAAGGCTAAACAGATTATGATACAAAGAAATCTCATTTTGTACAACTCTTAACCTTTGACCGCTTGGTTTTATATCAATTGCCGTGCCCCCAGGCCTAAATCGACAAACGACAACAAAACCTATGACAAATGGGGTCGTGCAATAAAATAAATAACAAGAAACGAACATCAGTCGTATATAGACTACTGAGGCGACACGGGCTCGAAAACATTTGTCGTGTTAATCCGACCGGGCGGCCAGTAGGTTAATATCTACGTTCCCCTTACAGGTACACGTTGCAAGCCAGTACTTTCCAAATGGCGGTGCTTCTACAGTACAACGACAACACTTCTTGGACCGTCAGCCAGCTTGAGCAGCACACCGGGATTAAAGGGGACTTCCTTGTGCAGGTATTTTTTTTTTTTTTTTGTTAAAATAAGCGATGCCCCACACTAGGAATTTCTCCTGTATTGTGGGTGCGTTTACAAACATTTAACACACACACAAACAGCCAGACCCGGAACAACTACTTGTAGGTCATACAAATATTTGCACCTGCCATCTAATCTCTTCACCACCCTTGGTTGACTGGTAGAGAATGCCTAAGGCATTAAGTCCGCCTTTTTACATTGTGTGCGAAAAGATTAAATAAATAAATACAAATATTTGTACAGTGTACCTACCATTTATAGGGACGTCTTTTATTGACTTGAATGTGCCCTGGCGACTGAGAGTATGTCATGCTCACTCTTGTCTCGCTGTGCTCTTGTGGCGCGTGTGTTGTATCATTAAACTCCCTTCAAAATGGTTGAGCTGAATGGTGCTGATCCATGCGTCATGTTCGTGAACCGGCGCTGTCAGTTGGGACTGGTCATCTCTTAGCTGCCACGGCTTGTTTTAATTTATTTTTTTAATATTTTTTTCTTACGGACACTTTTAACGTTCTGCATCGTTCTCGCGTGTATAATTTCAACATGAATGATGTAACCACGTTTTTGTAACAATAATTTGATTTAAAAGAGTGTCCATGGTGTTTCTTGCCCGTTATTCTCCATAGGTACCTACTACGCTCTGGAATGGGCAACTAGCTTCATTTTTCTGACTGACCGACCCCTTGACACTTCAAAAATGCCTGTAATTGGTTTATTTGAAACTAACTTTTTGAGTTTCAATATCTACCTGGAATTATCCCACTGAAGCGTAAAGGCCTCGGTACACACATAACTCTTTATAGAAGGAAGGAGCATTGATCACTATTCCCTATGCTTGCTTTGTGATTACAGACCTTATGTACAGACAAATACGGGCACTCAATTGTTACGAATGATGTGCATTAAGATCTAAATTACGCTGGCATCAAAATATGTTGTCATTTTGGATTACTTTTAAACTTTTCATCACTTTAAAGGCGAAAAGAAGAAAATTATTGAAAAAGAATGTTTATTGGTTACAACCATAACACATCATTTTGATCGATGAAATTGTGACATTTTTTGAGACAATTATTTTATAATTATTAATTGAGATGCATATATTGAGGCAATGAATATTATTATTATTTATACACTGGTTGACTTTGATCATAATGTAAACTGAGAAACAAATTCCTTCACAATTTGTCTTTGAGATTACCCACCTATTGTAAATCCGTTCTAAATGGTTTAGACATAAATCAATAACATTTTTTCATCTTGTATCAACTTATTTTATTTAATAACTGTTTATAAAAATATGTTTTTTCATTGTCAGGTGCTACAAATCCTGCTGAAAGCAAAGCTGTTGGTCTGTACGGACGATGAGTCTGAACTGTCCGAGGCTTCCATCGTCGATCTGTATGTAGGTTATAAGAAGTAAGTATTGACAAAGACGCCATTATTTTTATTGAGTATAGTGTAATGTCCCGTAATCCTCATTCGGAACAATTTTGAGCAACCGTCACGAAATATTTCGTTCATTTGCGAGAAACCTTGACATAATTCAAGAGCAATTTTTGGGTATGATGATTTAAAAGTTTAAAAGAAGCGGTACGAGTGCGACGAGCTAGCTAGCTCCCTCATTTTTAGGCTTAGCGTAATGTCGTTTTGTAGCAAAAACAATAAAATTTGCCACGTTCCCCTGTATACTTAATTTAAAATTGCAGATTTTTTTGTTATGTCACTAGTGTCCGACCGAAGGTCTATTTTTGGCCGAAGCCGAAGCCGATTAATCGGCAATGGCCACAACCTTCGGCAGAAGCCGAAGCCGAAGCCGAAGGTTTATAATCTCTCAGTAATTAATTTTGTTCAATATTGTCTACAAGCTACAATTAATATTAAAACACTTTTCGCTAGTTCACTTGTCTTGACGCGCATGCAATGTGATATTTGACAGTGACTGCCCGCGGCCTCTGCAAACACGACCGATCCGTCGCTCTCTCACTCAGTCTTTCGTAACAGTTCGTTCAATCTCGACGGTTGCTCGGACCTTCGGCGAAACCTTCGGCTTCGGCCGGGGTTTGCGCCGAAGCCGAAGGTTTCGCCGAATATGGTTTTTTTGGCCGAAGGTGGCCGATGCCGAAGCCGAAGCCGAAGCTTCGGTCGGACACTATATGTCACCCATCTTGCCAATGAGTGATTTGATGTTGCCGAATGTTGTTTCGTGAACACAGGACATTAGCAGAAACATGTTGCTAGAAATACTGCAACATTTTATGTTGCCTCTAATCGCCAAAGGATGACGAATAGAAAAATAGGGATGATGACTGAAAGAAAGAAGAAAGAAAGAAAAAATGTTTATTCTGCACAAACAAAACGCACATTACAAATAAAAAAAATAATAAATAAAAAGACAAGTATACACATCCAACGTTATCAAAAGCCTCATATTCAAGCATACATATTGCCGACAATTTTGTCCATTGCTTGATGTGTCAGTGCCAGAGACCAAAGACAAGACACCTTAGTTGACATCTCTAAGTAGTATGTGACATTGACAATACAAATCAATCCAGATGCGTCTGCGACTGACTATAGTATAGTTAAAATATCGCTGCAGACTCGGTCATAAATCATTCGAGTGTTTCGCTCTCTTTCCCACTCACGGGCCTTATGGGCAGGCCACGCCCACACGTAGTCCTGTGTATTACTGCAGTCGATGAGTGATATCGATAGTTTTATATATTTATAAATGGGTGATAGAAATAAATACACATTTTTTTTTATTACCAAATTTAAATTTATTTATATTAAATATATAAACAAAAGAACGTATATATAAAACTAAAAATAGAAAATTAAAATTCTTCGTCTGAGTCATCATCGATAATGGCCTTGAGCGCGCGCAACTAGCGCACATCCCTACTCCGATTATGATTTATGACCAAGTCTGCAGCGAGATTTTAACTATACTATAATGTTAGAAATATTCGGACAATATAGTAATTTTATAGTAAATTAGAAAGCCGTGTTCACATTGACCAGTTGAAGTAAGCCCTTCAGACAGGACGCGTCTTCTGTCAAAAATGAATACCTCACCTATTTGTAAAAATAAAAGTGGATCTATAATAAAATTCATAGCGGAGAAAGAAGAGTGATTTATATTGTTTTTAAGAGCGTTTATACCTTATGAGTGGCAACGTCGCAATTTAGTGTCATATTTCGTGGTTTTCAATTTTTATCATTTAATCGGAGCTATATTTTATAAATCTGTTTAATTAACTTTTTAGAATTACGTGAAAGTGTTTAAAAAGTAAGTAACCGTAATGCTTACAGTTATTTTACAATGAAAATAACGCCCTGCAAGTTTCCAATGTATTATTTGCATATAAATAGAACTGTAAACGCAAAGATTTCTTACCTTTTACACAGTTTTCACATAATTCTAAAAAGTTAATTAAACAGATTTTTAAAATATAGCTCCGATTAAATGATAAAAGTTGAAAACCACGAAATATGACACTAAATTGCGACATTGCCACTCATAAGGTATAAACGCTCTTAAGTACTTAAAACACTTGGGACCTAGGGCTGGTTAAGATCCGTAGTTAACTCAACAATTCGTTAATTTTTTGTTAGCAAAATGTGTTGATCAAATCAATACATTTTGCCAAAATTGAACCATTAGTTACTATTTTTAACTAACGGTTGAGTTAACTACGGATCAAAAACGGCCCTTAGACAATGCAATGCAAATGAAACTCGCGGAACAGAATTATTTTATTATAAATGTTGATGAACATTCTGGCGATTCTGATTGCATTTAAAAATAATTTCTTAATATTAATATTTGAAAATACTGTGTAATAAAAAAAAATGGTATTTTTTTTACACCAGTACCTATGAACACGCGTTTACTTTGCAGTTGCATTGATGAGTCACTATTTTCTTAACGCGCATAGACTACAATTATTAATCTGTTACAGCAAAAAACTTCGTGTGAACATAAACATCCCGCTGAAGACGGAGCTGAAGGTGGAGCAGGAAGCCACGCACAAACACATCGAGGAGGACCGGAAGATGCTCATTCAGGTAACCAGAATATATTTATTTTAGTACATGGAGGACTTACAGCTAATAAAAAACAGACAAAAATGGGTGCCATAGTCACCAGCAAGCCAATTACAAATCCTCATGTATAGATGTATAATAATAATGTATGGCAAGAGCACAAAACCAAGAAACACACCGCCCTAAGAAACAATATAAATACTTGGTTTACAATAATATTACTGAAATAATAAAAAATAAAACAAAAAATATAACCTACCGCTACTTGAAAAATTTGAGGCTTTAGCACCCTCTGGCCGAGTTCACACTAATACTGAATGGATCAAAATTATATTAAAAACACACCTGTACTCCTCGCAAGGATAGGCAGGGGTGTATAACACACCCTGTCTAACCGGATGCAGCTGAATACATTGACAATTCAAAAATGACTAAATGTTTTTATTGAAATAGATATTTTGAGTTTACCAGTATTTTACATAGAGAGATCACCTATCTGAAAGTAAATTCTCGTTCTTAAATAACGTACAAATTCAAGTCGCATTCTCACGTTACTGTATAACACGATACAGTATTTTCACCTCACGGAGCGAAGCGCGCTTTACTTGTGGTTACCAAGTGTACATACACGCCGTGAATGTGTGTAAGCGCAGGAGCTCTCGGTTCCGTCCGACACAATGGCGGTGTGCTTGTGTGTCATGTGCTAACGCTATCCCCCTTCACGCACAAATTCACAGCGTGGTTGTACACTTGGTTACCACAAGTAAAGTGCGCGTCGCGTCATGAGATAGAAATATTGGTCAGACTGGTCAGACTTTCGGGCTACCTGTAACGACGGTCAAAGATTGAGGAATGATAGTCAGGACCGACGGAGTAACGTGCTTTCCGAGGCACAGGGGGTATCAAAATGAAATGGATGTTGTGGATGTTTGTTGTGTGGATGGATGGATGGATATTATTGATCTGGATGTGGGATTCAACCGCAGTAATACTTCCTCCCGACGCATTTTGTGCTATTATCACCTCCTTTTCTTCAGTTTTTGAATATGATTTGCCCATTTTTCGGCTGAAGTAGACTCCTTATATTTAATGTATTCACTGTATATCGAGCACGTTTAAAAACGTTCTAATTCAGTGCACCGAGGCACACAGGAATCCGCTGAGTTGCACAATTCGCCCGCTACGTGATACTCGGCACCGGTAGGTGGGAACCCGACGCCAGCGTCGTAGCGCTCGCGCATGGCAGGGTCGCCATGAAGTGTGTGGGTTGCGGGGAGGCAATGAAACACTAGCGTACGCCACGAGTGGTTTATTACGACTGGCTCTTAATAGTAAACATGAATAAATGTGCTTAGCCTACACTTAGGTACTACTACACTACAACCCATCCATGGACCGACCTCGGCCAACCGTTATAGCTACTCGTGCGGCTGTTGCTTAGCCACGAGTACTATTTTCTCACCACTAATCACAACTGTATCCCATATCGCATGGACTGTTCTTTCAAATTAAATCAAACTTGGAACTGGACATTTTTTAACCAAAAAATTTTTGTTTCCAGGCCGCAATAGTGAGGATAATGAAGACCCGCAAAACACTGAAACACCAGCATTTAGTGGTGGAAGTACTCAACCAGCTGTCTTCACGCTTCAAGCCACGAGTGCCAGTCATCAAGGTAAGAATGTCACACTTCATTTATATGTGTGGCAATCGGTGAAGGAAAACATCGGTAAGAAACCTGGACTTAGGTAGACTAATATTATAAAGAGATGAAAAAGATAAAAACAATTCAGGAATTAAAATAAGCCGTGTCAGCTAAGAAATGACAAGTGCCTACTGACGGCGCCCGTTCACGAACATGACGTATGGATCAGCACCATTCAGCTCAACCATTTTGAAGGGAACTTAATGATCCAATACACACGCCACCACCAGCGACACATTTGAGTGAACATGACATACTCTCAGCCGCCAGGGCACATTCAAGTCAATGAAGCAGATGTGGCCCCCTTATAATTAATTTATTTAAATGCCTTATTATCATTACAGATCTTAACTAATACCTAATGCAATAGTCAAGTCACACACACAATTAAAATTAAAGCACAAAATACATCTCAAGATCATAAAGATCATTGTTTGTAACATAGCGTAAACAATAGTACTTTTGCGAATTCACCCCAGTGACATGTAAATATATCAATTTCGACCTGAAAAAAATTGATGGCGCGAATTTCTCGAGTCAGAGTGGTTTTGGCCAGTAATAAGTGACCAACTTCAACTAGGCTCGCGTGGTGGATTGCGGCCCACTCCCTCTCACAGAGAGGAGCCCTGTGTCCCAGCAGTGGGAACATTATAGGTTGATTATGATGTAAAGAACCACACAGATTGAGTGGACCTGTCCAGTCAGTGCACGCAATTGTCAGATATCGTGCAGCTCAACGATTCGACGAACAATACCAAAGAAAGGACATTTGAGTAGGCCGCATTAATAACTCAAACTGCCAGGTCATGATTAAACTAAGAAGAAACAGGTCCTTCGTTACCTAAGAAAATCTTTCTGATTTATTTATTTAACCATTTATGTACACACTTATATAAACAGACAAGAAGAAAATAACAGAAAAATAGGTACAATGATTGATTATCTTGAATGGCGAGATTTCTATTACAACGCTGTCAGCAGCTAGATACTCTAGACAAGGGAAATTGTCACTGTATGCTCAACTGCAAGTCAGTAACACCTGTACCACGAAAACCGCTTTTAGTGCTGCGACATACAGGTCCTGTCAAGCTCGAAAATGTTACCACAGATTTGCGGTTGACCTTACTACGCACGCAAGGGGGAGTAGTCGATTAGGTGTTGCATATGAGCTTATATGACGTGAACATAACCCATCCGCAACACAACTAGAGAGGTTTCATATTTCTTTTAACCAGTTATTTATTTTTGTTTTCATTCCAGAAATGCATCGACATCCTGATCGAGAAGGAGTACTTAGAGCGCACGGAGGGCGAGAAGGACACATACAGCTATCTCGCGTGATTGCGCCGCACTATGTAATAAATGATATATAAACAATATTATGTAATCTACACGACTTTTATTTCTACCTGGCTTACTATATAGACAACCCTTATTATAGGGACTAGTGACCCGCCGCCTGCTCTGCGGTTATTCCGTTTATCTACCCCACAAAATCGACCCTAAGGTGGATACGCGGAAACGCATGTCCGCAAATCCACCCTAAGCCTATAAACTCAAAGCATTTATTTCAAATAAACCAATTACAGGCACTTTTGAATTGTCAAGGGGTCGGTCAGTCAGAAAGATGAAGCTAGTTGCCCATTCCAAAGCGTAGTAGGTACTATCGAGGAAGTTCATATCTATGCACCTTTAGGACTATTTTTCCCTGTAGCGCTCGGGCGCTAACAGTAACTAACGTAAAACAGATGCGGTCATCGTGTTCACGGGATTTTGTTCTAAAACTGCTTAGATATGAACTTCCTCGATAGTACCTATGGAGTAGAACGGGCAAGAAACTCCATGGACACTCGTTTTTACATTGTTACAAAAAAAGTGGTTACATCATTCATGTTGTAATTATACATGTGAGAACGATGTAGAAAGACGTGCACGTTATAAACGTCCGTAATAAAAGATAAAAACAATTATGGAATTAAAATAAGCCGTGGCAGCTAAGAAATGACCAGTGCCTAATGACGGCGCCCGTTCACGTTCCGTATAAATTCCGTTTATCCAACTAGGCCTAGGGTGGATTCTCAGTCATGCGTTTCCGCGTATCCAACTTATGGTGGACGTGGACAAACGGAATATGGCGATATGTCAAGACATCGAGATTTCTATGCTGTATCTATGGAGGGTAGAGACAAGGAGAACTATCTCTTATGGGGAGAAAGTTGAAAAAGTGTCCCAACCAGTAAATAATAGTTCATAAACCCTCCAAAATGGCGCTAGCGTAGGTAAATTGTGTGGTATGAATGTAGCAGTTGTTATCGGACTGAAGTTTGCCGAGTTAGAAAATTAACGGATTGAAGTATGCAGGGTCAGAAAATTTAATATTTTTGACCTAAAATTATTGCTTTTAAAATTTACCTGGTGTCTACTGTAGCGCCACCTTTAGGTAGCATATTTTGACGGAAACTTTACATACACCGAGATAGTTCTTCTTGTCTCTACCCTCCATAGCTGTATCCTAGCCTAGCATTCTCTGTCTACGTAGCCTAGCATCAATCTGTATTGTTTTGGCTTTGGCCATTGACTTATTAGGTATTTTTACCTTAGAGCATTAAACCAACCGGAGTGGCCATTGACAGGCGTTCCCCTCTGCCAAAGGTACAAGACCGCCGGTCATAGCGGTTATATAAAACTAGTTGACGCGCGCTCCGCGCCATTCGGCGAATCATAGTGAGCGCAGAATGACGTGAGCTTAAAATGCCGAATTGCAACGTGTTCTCGTGTAATAAGAGATCAGAAACATCTAGTGTACAAAAGGACAACGTTACTTTTCATCTGTAAGTATTATTACGTTTGAATATTATCAAATAGTGCATTAAATTTGCAAAAAACTAAAAAATATTGTCAATCTAAAAGTGTTGTCACTTAATGGTACTAGATCTACTTTAGGGTAATTTTTAAAGTTGACTGTATATTATATTTAATTATAAGTTCTACTTTACAGTCGTTATTATTAACACAATTTATCCAATAAAAAATGGTACTAACCATAAATAACGTGAAATATAATTGTCGATGCTTAATGAATTAATGATGGATTACTATTTGCAAATTCATTTATTCTTTTATTTTCAACATGTATTTTTATTTAATGTTTTAAATATAATATGTTTAGGTTGTACTTTATTAATTATAAGGAATTTATGACCGTCACTCTTGTTCCGTAAATAGGCACTTATAATTTGTTACTCTGGCAACACTGTACTAGGAAAGTTAGTGATGGGACAGCACAAAAACAAATGTCGATATAAACATTATAATGTTATTCTTATAATTTATTTTTCAGATTCCCAAAAGATGTAATGATTAGGGATGTCTGGATCCGAGCGTGTGGAAATCATGTTTCATGGACTCCTAAACGTACTAGCACTATTTGCTCCCAGCATTTTGAAACTACCTGTTTTATAACACAATCTAATAAAAGAGGAGATTAAATCAGGGTGCCTTGCCAACTTTGAAATTAGGTACCAAAGGTGAATCTTATAATGTTATTTACTAGTTTTTGCCCGTGACTTTGTTCACGTGGAACTGGTCGCCTTAAAACTTTATCTCGCTTTTTTCAAGGTAGCTTACCCAATGAAAATGAATTTACCTAGTCCAAATTAAATGTGGAAGCTTGCTGATAAAATGAGGCTCAACCTTAGGCGCCTAACCCTAACTTTTGAAGTAACTTATTATACTTTTTTATTCATGTTTTATATTAAACACGTGTCGCCTTCGAGAACAAACTGACCCTAAGAAATGTATTAGGGACATATACACAAAACTTATTCATTTTAAGAATCAATAGTGTTCCCAAAATCATTAACTAACATTTTGCTAATGCGCGCGATGAAGCTGCAATAACTGTAAATAACGATTTTTTACAAATAAACTATTTTATACAAGTTGTTCTCTGGTTCTTTTTTTATGTTATCTCCAAAAGATACAGTGTAAATTGTCGTGCGTGAACCGAAATTCAGACCAGTCATTCACGTGGAAAAAAAAACCTGTTATCCTTTGACCGTCTGTCCAAAGATCGTATATTACGTGCATAAAAAGAATCCCTTTTACTAAGTACGTATCATGACATTTCATGTTGTATATACATAATTATATTCAAACCACTCGATACCTCTTATATGATATACTATGGCCGCTTTCCATCTCCATCATCAGATCAGCTCGATGGTACTCGATGGTATAATGCATTGCCATCCGAACTAAACCAACATGTAAAAATTCAACTAATAAACTGATAATGGAAAGTGATTCTAAATCAGTTTGCATGATTTGTCCTAAACATAGATATACTAACATACGTACCAATACAATCATTGCAAGTTAGTAAAATGCTGGTACAGAAACTTGATATTTAATTATTATTATAATTGGCACAAAACAAAATTCATCGACCATGAGATATCGATAAGTTTATTATTTATTATTGACATGTTCCTCGCACTATCGATGTTTACTTTGAGATGACGTCATCTCTTTCACGGACAGGTTGTCAGTACATAATTATGTGTTTGTACACGTTGTACTTGTGTGAGTATAGTTTATGCTGGTGTTTGATAATTTTGTCGTGTGCGTGTATAGTGACGTTATCTGAAAAATGCATTGGTGTTAACACTGTTTGTGTGCGTTGCCTCGTCCCCCGCGCCGAAAACGGCAGACTTTTTTAGATAGAAAAGTGTGCGCGTGTCGTCTCCGGTTGGTTTAATGCTCTAAGATTTTTACCTATATGAAATTGCCGTTTTACAATACTAGCATGGCTAGCAATAAATTCTAAATTCAAATTAATTTTATTTTTAAAATATTGAATTCCTGTTTTCAAATTAAGTCATTTGTTTATTGATTAGTGTTTTGTTTTCACTACACTTGCATCTTTTCTCAGAATAAATAAATAAATAATAAATATCGTCTGACATTGCACACAGCACCATCTAGTTCCAAGTTAAGCACTTAAGGCTTGTGTTATGGATACCAGATGGTTGATACACTACTTAAATACATTTTTTTTTCGTAAATACATACCTACATATTATAAATATACATCCATGACTCGGGTACAAATGTCCATATTCATCATACAAACATTTGCCCCTACCGGGATTCGAACCCAGGACCATTTGGTTTCGCTGACTACACTTAGCCACTGTAGCCACTACACCAAACGTGTCGTCAATACCTAAAGCATTATTGTTCTGAGCATCTTTTCCATCAATATTGACACTGGAATACGAGTTCCGTCGCGGTAGCAATGCCGCACAAACGGCTCGCGACATTAACGACGTGTACGGAGTGAACACTACAAGCGAAAGCACAATTCGTTATTGGTTTGAAGAGCGTTGGTTCGATTTAGCCCAAGTCAAAATGTACACGATCTATCGAACGGCGTACGCACACTACAATAGTACAATGGTTTCTCTGTGTGCATGAGCGCTAAACAGCTAGCACGAATAATTTTTATACTTTTATTTATTTAGGATGTATTTTATGATTTTATTTTTTGGATCGAACTGTTGTAATAAATTAAAACAAGCTAACTTTAGAGTAAGTATTTAATTTTAAAATCGCACATCTCTAATTGTCATTGACCGACTTTTTCTTGGGTCGATCATCTCAGGCAATAGACATTTATCGTAGAATTCCAATAACTTGGATTCCATTTTTGTTTTCCAAAAGCCGTCGTCTCGAGTAATTTTTGTGGTCTTCACAGCGAATTCCTGTTCTGTCCACACTGCAAACAACAACATTTTTTTGACTGAAAAAAAAAATTAAATGCATTTCTATCAATGACTAAACGTAATTAATCTACGTAATACGCACAGTCAACCGAACGTCAGTCGTTACACTTGAACTATAATCACACATCGGACACTTCATACAACGCTCGTAAAATATTATTTATAATATCTATTACTACTACTTAATCAAATACACATCAAGTACACGTGCAAATGTGTGAGTGAACTCAAATAGGGTAGGTTGTCGTGCGTAGCGTTTTTAATTAACGTAATTAGCGTAACTAATAGTTATCTACTATGTTACTACACTATGAACATGGGGGGGAACAACACAACACCCATGATGAAAAAACCGAAAGTTTTCCTCGGCGCCTTCTTGGATTTTCATATTGACGTCATTTTCGTAATCAACGGCCCCAAGAACCATGAAAACGACACCCATGATGAAAAAACCGATTTTTTTTCTCGGCGCCATCTTGGATTTTCAATTTGACCACATTTTCGTTATCAGTGACCCCAAAAACCAAGAAAACGATACCCATGATGAAAACACCGAAAATTTTCGTCGGCGCCATCTTGGATTTTCATTTTGACGTCATTTTCGTTATCAGCGACCCCAAAACCATGAAAACGACACCCATGAAGAAAAAGCCGAAAATTTTCCTCGGCGCCATCTTGGATTTTCAATTTGACCACATTTTCGGTATCAGCGACCCGGAAAACCATGAAAACGACACTCATAACGGAAAATCAAAAAAAAAAACCACCTTCAAGTACATAAAAATAACAGGCGTGATGTTATGGTTACTCTACTGAGTAAACCTCGGTGGCCATGTCACGCAAATGTCCATGCGCGCATTTGTCTTTTCGCGCAAGTGTCCTTCGCGCCATCAACTGCACATAATAATCTGTGGTACAGGCGCTTTTGACTAGTCGAAAATAAGTACATTTCACGCGGTTGAAAGTCGCGGGTGGAAGCTAATATAACATAACCAACCTTTTAGCTCTTGCCTTAGTCATACTTTCAAAATTTTTCAATTTTCTCTTTCTTATAGTTCTCTTTGATTTATTTCCCATTCCGTCTGAAACAGAATTTTGTTGTCACTATCAAATAAATTCGGTTATATGTAGTAAGGAAGTATTTACGATCACACAATATTGCTGGTCATCAAAAATAAAATAATTTACTTACCAAAGTACTAAGATTTGACGGTCACACTTTACGTTTGCTATCCTTGTACGCACGACAAAGGTCAACAGGGGTCAGGGAGACCGCCCAGCGACGTGTCCGCTCTCTGGAAAGGCTCACTGCCGACTGATTTGAATCGTTTTTTTTTTTTTTTTTTTTTTTGATGCGGACCTATTGCAGTTGGCTCCGAGGAACCTATTCTGCGTAACCTAGCGTCGGCGGGGCCAGAAGGGCCTCTCGCCTTGAAAATAGAGGTTAACTAACTAAATTTAATTTAAGTAGCGTCACTAAGGGCGCCCCATAGTGGGGCTCGAACCTGGGCTTAGCGCGCTACTGGTCACTGAACTAGCGGTCGTGAGACTCGGATCTGAGTGATTATTATTATTAGGGACATTGTTTAATATTACAGGCTCCGCACGGGCGGGCGGGGTCAAGGGTCGGGGGGGTTGTCTAGCTACTCTAGTTCGCGGGGGTACTCGCCGGCGGGTACGGAATGTAGTTAGTCTGTTTTGTGTTATAGTGTTGGCTGTTTTGCGAGCGGACATTTGACTCTGTTGAAACAGAGTTATGTCGTCGTCTTTGTCTAGCAGTGCGTGTTTTGGGCGGCGTATGCGGGATATGCGTGACGGTGTGTACTGGGTAGCTGCTCTCACTAGAGGGTTTGTGTGTGTGGTAGCAGAATCGAAGAATTTGGTACTCTTTTTTTAATAAACTGCTTGATGGTCGGCAGATTTAGATCGGAATGTAATTGTTCATTGCGTAGGTACCAGGGGCTACCTGTGGCACGGCGCATGAATCGATTTTGGAGGACTTGTAGTCTATTTAGAAGTGACGGCTTAGCGTGTGCGAACACGGCGCTAGCATACGTCATAATGGGGCGTATACACGTAGTGTAGATGCGGACTTTTGCCTTAAGGGCTAGTTTACTACGTGTATTGAGTAGGGGGTGGAGGCGACCGAGCGCAAAGCAGGCACGGTTGCTAACGTCCCTTATGTGGTCGGTGAATTTTAATCTACTGTCGAGAGTGACCCCTAGGTATTTGGCCTTTTTATCCCAAGGGATTTTTTGGCCAGACATGGTGATCGGACGGGTACGGGTGTGTGCTTTGCTGTTTTTGCCTCGTTTGACGAATAGCACAGCAGCACTTTTAGTGGGATTTAGTTCTATCCTCCACTTTTTGAACCATTGCTCGAGAGCGTCGGCTGCTGATTGAAGGTGTCGGGTTGATTTGAATCGGTTCGTACGCAGAGTTTTATAGTAGTTTTAAAATATTTATAGAAAAATAATAGAGTTATTTTTGTTGATTTTTTTTGGTGTAAATTATAAAGATATCTGACCAAGATTATGTCTGGACTTTAAAAGAGACTGTGACCTCTGAGTTTGTTTCGGCCTTTCTTCTCAGAGTAGTCAGTTATGAAACGCCGACCTCATCTAGTTTTAAAAATATGATTGACGTGTAAAAGTGTTTGTAACAAACCTACTTACAGAAATAAAATCATTTATCATTTATCATTTATCATTTATCATTAAGAAGACATTCTTCTATTATAAATAAGTATAAATTATATTAAATTAAGTAAGGTAGATGGTGAAAATAATCATTTTATCGACTGCAATTTCTAAAAAAATCATATTCTTTGGATTTTTATTTCTTAAGATATGAGTCTAAAATAAAAAATCCTTCTAATTACAAATTTTGTTAAGGATATTTCCAGTTAGATAAAAAAATTTGTTTGTTAGATCTATTAGTAATTTCAGATATTACTAGCTTCGAAATTGACACTGAAAGTGAAATCAAGTAAACCTCTGTTCAGTTATCTTGATGGTATTCACAAATGTTGTATTAATCGAAAAAACCTCTTAATTAGAAAAATAGACAACAATATTTCCTAAAGTTATTAGTATTTCTTATGTTTGTAAGATTAGTGGTTGTTGGACAATCTGGTTTGAAAAATCACGTTTTTAAGCCAAGCAGCGCACGGACCGAGTAAACGCTCTATGGAAATTTTGATGTAAAAAAAGAACCCCGTGGTCGCCCGAAAACTAAAGTCAACAACGACGAATTCAAGGCGATAGTGGAAGCTGACGATACTCAATCTACGGCTGAGTTAGCAGTAGCTTTCTTGGCATCAAAATATTGTTCCATTTGCGTCACGATTGGTAAGGTAAAAAGACTTGATTAGTGGGTGCCGCACGAACTGAGCGATCCCCAGCGCGACGAACGCGTTGAGTTGAGGTATGCCTTGCGTTGCTTAACAGACACAGAAACGAAGGGATTTTGGACCGCTTTGTCACTTGCGATGAAAAACGGATTCTTTTTGATAATCGTAAGCGGTCATCATGTTGGTTAGACCTTGGTTCAGAGTGTAGGCAATGCCCCAAACGAAAACTTACCCCTAAAAAAGTCATGGTCACTGTATGGTGGTCTAGTGCCCGTATAATTCATCACAGCATCTTACCAAATGGCAGCAGCATTATTCACAATGATGGAGAAGCTCACAAATCTCCGGCCAGCCTTGGTTAATCGCTTCTCCCCGCTGCTCCTACCTACACGACAACGCTACACCTCATACGGCACAACAGACGGTCTCTAAGCTACAAGATCTAGGGTTGCAAGTTTTGCGTCATCCACCGTACTCACCAGACCTTGCGCCGACAGACTTCTACTTTTTTCCAAAATTTGGACAACTTGGCAGGAAAAAATTCAATACCCGAGAGTCAGTACAAAGCCTTAGAAGAGTTTGTTGGCTCCCGTACACCTGACTTCTTCAAGAAGGGCATTGAAAAATTAGGTACCACTGCGCTGGCAGAGATGCATCGTTAACATGGGTGTATACTTTAATTGATAGTGTAGCGGTATCAACATCGCCACATGCGAGCGGCGCGTCATACTGACGTCACGCAAATCCTGCATCGCGCAAGCAGAGTTTACCGCGCGACTAGCATATATACAACTTCCCGACATCAATCATTGGGCAGTTGCCCACCAGACACGACACCCGTCTGGTTGGAGTATCCTCCCTTTTCTATGGAGGTACCTATGAGTGAACTTTACACCCCGTTCCTCGTACTTCTATATGTCTATATAAACAATTCGTACATTTTTAGAAAAATTACTTTCTGTGTAGGTATTAAACGGCAATTCCATAGGTAAAGACCTACCTAATATTATTATTCTGATAATTTTAGAAGACGTCTTGGCTGTTATAGTAATCTTTTCAATTTATTAGTCAGTTTTGTTTAGCTGTAAGTCTTCCAAACGAAATAAAAACAAATAAATAAGTATTCTATCGGTTAATATCCCGGGCATATTGTTTCTTTGTGCCAAACATCCAAATCTGTATCTCTGTGTTTGAGCTAGAATACAAATTATTAAACATCCGAATATTTTCGTTTTATAACATAAACTAATAATAAAACAAGAAAAGATTCGATTTTTTGGATGTTTGTTAGGTACGCTTTCCCGCTAAAACGGCTGAACGGATTTTGATGACATTGAGTAGACCATGGCCTGGATTAGAACATAGGCTACTTTTTGTCCCTATATTCTGACGGGATCGAGGCTTATGCGGGTGAAACCGCGGGGCGCAGCTGGTGTTAAATAATAGGTATGTAATTTCTGTAACTTCTACTACCAAATACCTCAGGTCTATAAATAAAAGACAATGTGAAAGGGAATAGGAGCCATTGATAGCAGACAAAATACTTTCAGCATCAGGGATAAGCGATTTGCGATGTGACTGCATCAATACCTACTGCATCTGTTTTTGTCGACGACTCCACGTTATCATAACTGCCTAGCCTCTTCCCAGCTATGTTGGGGTCGGCATCAAGCCTACAGGATGCAGCTGAATACCTTTTATTTTAAATGGAACGACTGCCCATGTTCTCCACAACCCCGTTACTGGGTAAGACTGGTTGTCAGACTTTCGGGTTTATGGCGACTACGTTCGGTTGTTCTAAAGTTTGACGGCACGGTTGGCGCAGTAGTTAAGCGATTGACTGCTGCGTTACGTGTCGCGGGTTCGATCCCCGCACGGAATAAATATTTGTATGACCTGCAAGTAGTTGTTCCGGGTCTGGCTGTTTGTGTATGTGAGTTTAAATGATTGTAAACGCACCCACGATACAGGAGAAATTCCTAGTGTGGGGAAACGTTTAAAAAAAAAAAGTTCTATAAGTAGGTACTATCGAGGAAGTTCATATCTATGCACCTTTAGGACTATTTTTCCCTGTAGCGCTCGGGCGCTAACAGTAACTAACGTAAAACAGATGCGGTCATCGTGTTCACGGGATTTTGTTCTAAAACTGCTTAGATATGAACTTCCTCGATAGTACCTATCTTGTTGGATATGGCCCTAAAGCAATGGTTTCCTAAGACTGCGGTGGCCGCCACATAGCGTCCGCCATTTATCGTCGAATGCCGTCACGGAAACGATATATACGAAAGTAAGTTGGTGTTCTTCTCAGGGTGATCCCTGAGAAGAACAGTCAGCTAGGAAATGCCGGCGCCATCTTGTGTTAAAAGATTGACGTGTAAAAGTGTCAAGATCTACTTACAGAAATAAACATTTCATTTAATTTCTACACGTTCGGTTTTTATTATTTAGGTAGCCACGAATCCCTCCAATGCATTGAAGTAAATGATTCATTATCTACAACGTGATAATTGCTTACAACCGCTGGTAGTTACAGACCTATATTTGTGTACTTCAACTTATCGCAATTCACAGTTGCTAGAATTACGCACGAACTTGACGCGTGCACTCGTTCATTGAAATTTATTTACGTAAAAATACTGTCTGCATTCGTGTAAAAAGCAAAATGTTACGGAATCCTAACTATGTGTACGGGCCCCAGAGTGTCTTAGTGCCAGCTAATATTAACTTTGGAGACTACATTCTGACTGAGATGTGGAAACATAGAAATAATGTCGCTATGGTATGACGGTTTAAAATTTTTTTTGCACCTTGACTTTATTTCGCACTTAGCGATTTCCCGGCATTGAGAACCTACTTACTTGCTTACCTGCTTTAAAACTCTTGCCTGCTTATCTATTAAAAACCTACCTAATGTTGCGGATGGGTTATAATAATAGTGAAAGGTACATACCTACATCGGTACCTACGGATTGCATTGTAACTTGAAATCATCTCTGCATTATTTACCACCCGTTAGCTAAATTCCACGTCGTTGATGTAGCACTATTTTAACCTTCAAAAGGCGTCCGGGCTTTGGGGATAAGACCGGGGCGTGTGTGATTTTTACCTCACTAAAACCACCCCGGTGGTCACCACCTGCACTTTTACCTCTCAAAAGACCGATCTGAAACCCCCTCTGTGCAACGCTTGTTAGGGCACACCAGCGGGGTGAGCACGGCCTACTGTGATAGGCTTGAGTAACACATTTTTATCACAGTTTGGGAGCAAAAACCGTGATAAAATGTGTGACTCAAGCCTATCATAGCGGCCGTGCTCGCCCCGCTGGGGAGACTGTTAAAAAGGCTTAACCAGGTATCTAGATACATCATTCATCTTTATGTGTAAACCTACAACAAAATCATTCTTCCATTTGGGAGCTGCGATTACCTGACAGACAGACAAACAGCGGGTTGTATCAAACTAAAAAAAAGCCGACTGTGTGGTTTGCGCTCCCTGAAACGCAAAGGTTTGCCGATACGACGGCTAAGAATTGTCCCCCATCCATGGATTGACCGCGGCAACTGAGCTTAAGGGGCTGACAACAGCTAAAGCGCGGTCACTTTAGGACTGCATAGAATAGAAAGAGATGCGCGATGACACAAAGCTGGTAATTTGTTGCAAATTACGAAGTAATTCTCTATTTACAAAAAAATCATACAGTTTGGCATTTGACATTTTATGGTATATTTTTAATTAGACATAATTATAATTGTTGACGAAAGGATAAACTGCCTTTAAAGTCATTGAATAGGTGTGTTTGAAGATCTTTTGATGCATTACTGTATATTTAATTACGTTTTGAGTTCCATCACTTTATTAAAAAATACTTCAAAATATCATGTTTTTTTTTCTCGATAAAATTATTTACGGTTTAAGAGACACACTGCTATAATAAAGCACATTTTTGACCTTTTCCAAGAAATCTCCGCCTTAAAACGCCGCAGATTGACTGTCCTCCGCGACATCAATCTTCTTTTTATCCTCCGGACACTCCTTTTGGACTTCAATAATTATGATGACACTGAATTATTTCTCACAAAGTAATCTCGTAAATACACACATATCACGAAATACACCTACGCATACCTACACACATACACCCACACACTCTAGATATGTTTTGCATAAATAATATTAAAATTAACACAGTCATAGACAGATGCTGTTTCAAATTTTATATTAAACACACACTATTTTTATAATAATCCGCCAATCAGGGGACCGGCACTGTCTCTCTCTCTCACACACACACATGCTATATTTTAGCCTATCTAGGACAGCAGTACTTCACCCACCTTAATTGTTTATCTGAACCTAAAAATATAAATGCAACATTTGTAAACTTTGCAATCCCATTATGAAATAAACTATTATTATTATATAATTTTAAGATACCGTGCTACATCATTTTAAAATATCACGTAATTGTAGATAACAAAAACGTTTATTACTTACATAAACTGTAATAAACAGCACAGATATTTAAGATAACAAACAAAATGTTATCAGATAAAATTCTTGTGCCTTGTTGATTGGGTAGATTTATTAATACTTTGGGTTTTACGGTCAACTGTCACATTGGTCCGGTGGGCCCATTAATCGGCTCCCTATTGTCATCATTACTTGTGGCAGTCTAATCGAATTAATGATCGTAGTACCTATAGGTCGAAGCGTAAGTAATTGAAAGAACTGAATGACACTAAACGCCCCTCGACGTAGGTACAATAAAACTTCTATTGCTTATCTTTCATTGTTCTGTAATGGGTTATTATTCATCGGACTTTGGTCATTGTACTATCATTATGAATAACTTTAGGTACCTATACTTACGGGTTCGAATTTGGTATCGCAAAAAAAATAGCTGTTTCCTACATTTTGGCGAGCTATAAGTAGTATGCGAACATAAATGTATGGAGCTGCTGTTGTTTTTCTGTAAAGTATTGTTAAAAGTTTTTCATAATGATGAGTTCAGTTATTCAGTTGAAGTGTATTTCAGTTATTTCAATTCTATTTTGTAATGCTATTCAGACAGGAGGACACGGCAGTCCTCCTCTTGACTCCTCTTATCACATTTAAAAGTCAAAGCCAGAAACATCACCACCATCATTCAACTACAAGACGTCCACTGCTGGGCATGTCATGTGACACTCTACTAAGCTTGCCACTACGACTGGTCCTTTTTTTTTCCGGGGTGGAAAATCCTCATGGATGTCCGCCGTCCTGGGGCGGGCGGCGGGGTCCGTCAGACTCTTACTGACAAAAAACCACCCCGGTGTTCCATCTCACACCAACGCCGGGGGTCGCGGGAATGTACCTCCTTCTGTGAGACAACTGTTTCGCAGGAGGAACCCACCGCGTCCCAGGACTCGTCACTGCCGTCCATCGACTCGACTACGGCCCGCAGCACCACGACCGGTCCTTTTTTTTTTTTTTTTTTAGGGGGGAAATCCTCATGGACTACCTCCGCCTGGGGAAAAGGTTAGAGGGGCGTGCCGGACTCTTACCGGCTAAAACCACCCCGGTGTCTCCTCGCACGTGCGCGCGGGGCCGCGGGAATCCAAATTCTTCCGCAGCCCCACACTAGTGCTGGCCCGGTCTGTCTGGGCCTCGTCTCCTGCACGGGGTAGTGACCACGACCGGTCCTGCACTATCCTCATCCAACCGATTCCCCTAACCTTCACCAGGTCATCGATCCACCCTGTGGATGGCTTACCCATAATTAAGGAACTACGTAAACAGCTCGCAACGATTGTGTCAACTAACGTATGTAGGTGTTCAAACTGGCGCGAATAGATGCTTGACTTCCTAATCATTAAAACAAAAGACGCGCGCAGACGCGTCTCGCATCCCGCGCGGGAATTTCCTCAGTTTCAACAGTGTATTAAAACAATTTCAGATAAACGGAGCCACAGACGAACGTTTAACCTATTCCGACATAATCCAGCAAGCGATGAACTTCGCTGTCTCGCTCAGTCGTATGGGCGTTAAAAAGGGAGACACGATAGGGCTGATGTCTGAGAACAGACAGGAGTTCTGGGGTGCTGTTGTAGGGGTTGCGTGCGCGGGCGCTGTGTTGACTACTCTTAGTACGGGGTATGTTAAAGGTATGTTTGGGATCTATGTAATACTGATTTGCTTAGATTGGAATTCCATATTAATAAGAGTGGTCAGGAGCTATGATTATCTAGACTAGGAAAGGGATCGTTTTTGGTAAAGAATAGTCCTCCATGGTCTCATTGGCATGTTGGTGCTCGTGACTGTATGTAATTTTTTTTTTTTTTTAAGAAACGATGCTTTTAACATTTTGCATTTAGTTATGTTATTATAATAATAGGTACTATCATGAAACGGGGCTACTCGTATTAATAGGAATTTAATCAAATTATTATTGTTATCAAATAACTTTATAAACTAACCAAACAAAAATATTAAATATAATAACCTAAACTAACTAAAACTATTAACAAATTAAAATATGGCGTCGAAAAATTCCTCTGCATCGCTGTCGACTGGTAAAGTACCTACCCAAGAGACTGGCGGCATTGCCACGTTGTATGGCAATGCTAAGCCTCTGGCCAAGGTAAAGGCCAGCCCTTGGATCCCGGGAAGTGTCAACAAGCCGTTTGAAGATTTCGTTGAACAAACCGTGAGCATTTGGACCCCACGGCCCGAGGGTTTCAACCCGAAACGGCTCGAAAATATAATTGCCGATAAGGTTATTATACTTTCGCCGTTTGAGGTTTTCCGCAGCCGCAGCAGCAGCGCCAGCACAGCACGCCGAGTCAGGAAGATGGGATGGCGCAAGAGTAGGTATAGACACAAGTTGCGTCCCACACTAAAGGCCTACCCACCTTCCAAGGAAATAAAGACATGCCGTCCGGTCTCTTGCCATCGTCGCGTGCCAAGCCATTAGGTTCTAATACAGCTGGAACGCCGACGGTGACAAGAGCTCGTCGGATGATGTCATTTATGTTCGCGTGCCGAGCTAAGCGGCCCGCACTTCGGCTAGTTTTAGGTATGTTATTTATACATAGATATTATATCTAACTTAGTTTACTTGTGCAATATGTAGCTTACGAAATTACTTTTTATTGTTTTCTTCTTTGTCCATGTGGTGTTTACCTTTAAGTAATTGTTGCACTGTGTAGAGTTTAAACGCATGTTTTATCTTTGTTTGTAAATTAGTGTAAACAATTGTTGGTAGACCTAATAAAATAAATAGATTGGCTGGCTCGTCTGTCTAGTGGCTGCAACGAGCGTAAAGTGAGTATTGAGTGTTGGGTCCTGAGTTCGATCCGTAGGTCGGGCAGAGTTATTCGGTTTTTTTTATGGAATTTTTCAGTATTAGTCCAGAGTCTGGATTTGTGCCCGGTCTATGGCAATGACCACGTCGCCTATTAAGTAACTGGTAAAATGTGGGTCTAGGTAGTACCTTCTCTTCTTCTTCAGAAGAGGTATGTACATACGTATAGGCACAGGAGTAGGTATTATGTACCTATAAGTGTATTTTTAGTTTAAGAATCTGTTCACCGCCCTCATCTAGTTTTTCAAAATATGATTGACGTGTAAAAGTGTTTGTACAAACCTACTTACAGAAATAAAATCATTTATCAATGTTCTAATCTAAAACTTTGTGTTCCCTGTGCATTCTAATACAGTCACAAAATTTTGTAAGCACCTCTATTTTATGTACACACGGCTACACATCAAGCTATTCACATCTAGTTTACACTGATCTCTCATTGTAAGGAAATCCTATACAATGCGATATCAGCTTATACTGGAAATGTAGAGCTTGATGTGTAGCCGTGCGTACCTACTCCCTGAGCAAATAAAAGATTATGATTATGGTTAAGAGCGTTTATACCTTATGAGTGGCAACGTCGCAATTTAGTGTCATATTTCGTGGTTTTCAATTTTTATCATTTAATCGGAGCTATATTTTAAAAATCTGATTAATTAACTTTTTAGAATTACGTGAAAGTGTTTAAAAAGTAAGTAACCGTAATGCTTACAGTTATTTTACAATGAAAATAACGCCCTGCAAGTTTCCAATGTATTATTTGCATATAAATATAACTGTAAACGCAACGATTTCTTACCTTTTACACAGTTTTCACATAATTCTAAAATTTAACTAAACAGATTTTCAAAATATAGTTTCGATTAAATGATAAAAATTGAAAACCACGAAATATGACACTAAATTGCGACGTTGCCACTCATAAGGTATAAACGCTCTTAATAGTGTACTGGGTGACGTAATATCATATGGGTTCTAGGTATATAAAAACTATAACCTATCAATAAAGTTCAGTATATAAACAGCATTGTATCGTTTCATTTCGCTCCTCCAATGCCATCCTTATATGGCGCAAAAACGGAAAATAAACAATTATTAGTTAGCCCACTAAGCTATAAAAATTTAAAAAGTAAATAAAATAATACTATTACCTATTAAAACATACGCCTTCTTCTTCTGTCATGATAGACACTAAAGCGGGGCGAGCACGGCCTACTGTGATAGGCTTGAGCCAAACATTTTTATCACAGTTTGGGAGCAAAACCCGTAATAAAATGCGTGACTCAAACCTATCACAGAGGCCGTGCTCGCCCCGCAGGACGCCATTTGCTACTTCTCCAGTTGGTTTAAGTAAATCACAGGCTGATATCAAGGTTTTATGTGTTTGACCTGTTATAGTGGTTGCAGAGTTAATGGAGATCAATAACGAATAAGCATACCTACCTAACATTTGCATGCTCTATCTTTTTCAGGTGAAATTATCCACGTAACAAACATTTCAAAACCAAAATACATAATCTGCTCACCAGTTATGTACAAGCTACACGAAAAAACTCTAAAATCATTGAATTTCGTGAAGAAAATCATACTTTTCGGCGAGGAAAAACAAAATGGCGTCATAATGTACAACGATATGGTTTTTGAAAATAACGGCCAGATTAAAAACGTGAAGTATGAAGAGTTTCAGTCTGTGGATGTACAGGGACAGTCAGATACATTATTTATTATGTATTCTTCTGGGACTACTGGACTGCCTAAAGGTGTTATGTCAACGCATCTAAATGTTATTACCGCGTGTTGTATGTAAGTTTTTTTGATGTGTAATATCTTTCCTCTCGCTCTGTGGGAGAGATTTCGTGAAATGCCAAGGAAGTATGTAACAGGAAACGGGGAAGCGCGCGCTATTTGATTTGTTGACCGCAATGAGCGCATGCGGTGGTAGAGTTGGTCGTCAGATGGTGCCAACCCATTTCCGAGAGGTTGGTACTGTCAGCCAACAGTTGCATGTGACGAGAAAGGGAAATAGAGAAGGTGAACGCATCAACTGTGCGCTTAACCTCAAATAATCATTTCAAATAATACCTGAATATTTTTTTTAAACATTATAATGTCCATGTTTTATTACCAAGGTGAGATGTCAGATGTTACACATCATAGTTTTTTTGATTTTACTTGAATAGCTAGAAAAAACCCAGCTGATAATAAAAATGCATCCTTTGATTGTTTTGGCAAAACGTACCTGAGAAATCGGCTGATAGGCACAGTACGGTGTAAGGGACATCGACACGTTTATGGTGAATTCAGGAAATGATTTCTATGTAGAATTATTTTATACATAGGTACCTATTCGACAAAAAATTCAAATGTAATGAAATCATCGTAACAGTTTGCGCGTTGATCTCCTTATACCCTTTATAGAGAATTAAATAAAGTCCGTATTCTATCTACAAGTTACAGAATCAATTTATTCATATCAGTAGTTTAATATTTAATAGAAACATCTTTAATAAGATCGTCATATAGCTGAAATACGTGAAAGCACTCGTATGGGCGAGTTTTACCGATGAAAATGGACGCTATCTGTCAATGTCAATATTCCGTTACAATATTGACACTAGCTCTTGAACCTCACATGACATACCTACGAAAAAAACGTGCCTACCTAAACTGTGAGTCTGGCACAAAGATGGCGGCTTGCGGTAGAGCTGCGCGCATTATAATATCAAAATTTTCTTCAAAACACTGAAAGAAACAAGTTGCTATGACAACTGATGTACTTGTTGGCTGTGACAAAACATGGCGACCGGCCGCAGTGAGATATGCTGTATACTGTTCGTTATGCAGCGCGGTTTAGATGTGAGATCGAGTTCAGTTTCATCGGTGATATTCGCCCTATGTGTTTTCACTTTTAATTTAATTGATTATATGGTGCTCTGTAAAATCAGTCAGCTGTCAAAAATATTCTACGCATATACCTATAAAAAAAACCCGTCACCCAAATAAAAACTACAAAGTGAAAAATTACTTTAATTTCGGATGTTGGTGTCTTTCGTTTTTGTATACTTACTGCGAAATTAAAGTTATTTTTCAATTTGTAGTTTTTTTTTTTGAGAAAAACATTTTATTTTTCACTTTTTAGTTGTGGTAGTTACCTACCCCGAACAAAGCTGTGAGTATACCGCTACTTGCAATGTAAATAACAGTGACATGAAGTTATTATAACATTAACAATATACAATTAATTGGAAAAAATACGTATTATTGAAGCTAACTGAAAAACTACCCATGCAAAGATAATAAGATTTATATGGGACCATTCACGAGGCATACCCTATGCATGAAAAAAAGTTTTTATTTGTAAATCAATCCACAATTGCCCACATGCCCCAATGATCTACAAGCCGGGAGATATCGCGTAACAGACATAAAAAAAAATACAGACGAAAAGAGAACCTCCTCCTTTTTTGAAGTCGTTTAAAAATAGAAGGTTACAACGGTCTAGTCTGCGTACGCAACTGCTGATCCTGGGTTCAATTTCCGATGTGTTAGTGGTATTTTCCAACTAATTATTCTCAGTCGCAGATTTTGAATTCGTGCCCAAATAGGTTCATTTTATTACATGATCTTTATTATATAAATACCTATAACATGCTTGATGATTTATGTTGTTTTAACTTTACAGAAAAGGAAATACCGATCCTACATTGATTGGGATCACGATAACTCCCTGGTACCACGTCATGGGTCTCGTGGGGACACTGAGTGCCTTCGTCACTGGAAGAACAGCGGTCTACCTCGCGAAGTTCGATGTGGACACGTATTTGAAGACCATTGAGAAGTATCGGGTGAGTAACAGGAATAAACGTTTCAAAAGTTACCTCAGTTTTTTCGGAGACCCAGTTTTTGAAAGATTGATGAGCACAGATTGCTATACGTTGTAAAACTCGTGATAATTGCTGTGATTAGTTGACAGAATTAACAATTAGCTAATCAAATCATTTGACGTAAGGTTTTACAACAGAGGGGCACAATTTCCGTATTTTTAAGAACTTTAAACAGAGCAGCCATGGAACTTTCGCATTTCCGCAAAAAAATTAACTTAAGCGTTTAACTACATTTGTGACATTTGATTGTCGCTGTGATGAGATTGTGACTTTTGATTTTGAACGTTTTTAATTACGAACGAACGAGACACAATAGAAGTTTTATTGTTTTACGTCGGGGGGCGTTTCGTCATTTCGTGTCCGTCAAAGTGTTAAGGGGAAGCGCCAGGTTAGCCGGCGAAATTGAAATTTTTCTGTTTTTAGAATTCTCGCAATTTGATGAAATAGTCATTCAAAGGTATTATATGAACTTAGAGGGTTGTAATGAGGATTTTAATGTTTATAATTCTGTAAATACAAACTTGTTACGGTCGCGAATCATATCTTGTTAAACATACTACCTGACGCTGTCCTGCAAATTGCAAACAAAAAGAAAGTTTGAATTTCGCGGGCTACTCTGGTGCTTCCTCGTTAACTGAAATAGAATTTAAAAAATCGGGGCATAATAATAACATAACATCACACCAAGTTCCTCCAAGGTCAGGCAGAGGTGCTTAAGTCCCATGTAATCGGGGGCGATCCTATTGCCATCAACCGGGCACAAATGACCAGGCTCCCGTCTGCTACTGAGAAAATCCAAATGAAAAAACCCAATAAGACTCTGTCCGATCCAGAAATTGGACCCAGGACCTCATTCATGCTCATGAGCATAATAATAATTATATGGAGGATAGTATGGCCATGATTAAATGCTCCGTTCGACTTTGAAACTAGTTGGGCAAGAACAATATTCTGATCTTGTCACGTTACTTGGAAGTCGGGACTTGATTGATTAGCAAATATCTTGTACACACGGCTACACAATTTCCAGTTTACACTGACCTCTCATTGTAAGGAAATCCTATACAATGCGAGATCAGCTAGTACTGGAAATGTATAGCTTGATCTGTAGCCGGGCCTATCGGATGCTTAGAGGTACCTACTGAGTATGGGAACCAAATTAGTAACGAGAGCGAGAACTAATAAATCATTAATTCCAGGCAGTCCAACTAACAGTAGTACCACCGGTGCTGGTAGCAGTGTGTAAGGACCAGTCTAAGTACGACCTGAGTTCTGTGAGGATAGTCCAGTCAGGTGCTGCTCCACTTCACAAGGATACTATCAACTCTGTTCACGAGAAGTAAGTTCCTGCTATAAAACTAAATTTTTAGTGATAGTCGAGGTGGGGCTCATGGCTAAATTATAACAGCCGCAACAGTGAGATGGAACATCGGGGTGGCTTTTAGTCAGTAAGAGTCTGACAGACCCCGCCGCCCGCCCTATGGCGGCGGACATCCATGACGATTTTCCAATCCGAAAACAAAAAAAAAAAAAAAAAAGGCTTGCTGTGATCCTCCCTGTCGTATCGGGCGACGCAGGTGCTCTCGGAGCATGGTTGCTCGGGAAGTACTTGTGTCGCATAAACAGGGAGCCGGACGCCCGGTGTCACCACTGCATCGACTGCCGGGAGGACACGGCGTGGCATACGCTGGCAGAGTGTGTCGCTTGGGAGGAGCCACGTCGTGCCCTCATTTCAGAAGTAGGCAGTGACTTGTCGGTACCGGCCGTAGTCGAAATGGTCGGCAGGGAAGAGTTCTGGGACGCAGTGGTTTCCTTCTGCGTGACGACTGTTTCGCAGAAGGAAACCACTGCGTGGTTGTGGAAAGGGAGAGGGAGATCTCCTCCACTACCCGATCCGCAGAAGGCGCACCGGGCGTCAGCGGAGGGCGGACAACGCCCTCTTCCAGCCCCCCTAAATGGGTCCAGGGGCGACGAACTCGGGGACGTCCGTCGCCCCCCACACATCAGGAGCCGAGGTGGCAGCGCGTAGTGTTCCACGCGCGCCCCTCTTAGACGGCCGGCACCAGTCGGGGGTTGCGGAAGGATCGTACGTTCCCGCGACCCCCGGCGTAGGTGTGAGATGGAACACCGGCGTGGTCTTTAGACCCCGCCACCCGCCTCAGGGCGGCGGAGGTGAGAGATGAGCATATTCCACCCAGGTAAAAAAAAACAACGAATTAAAATGCGTGCCGTGCTCGGTTCGTGAATGGTGACGATTCGTTACATACCGAGACCACGTTAAGCCGTTTTTCTAAAACTAGGAACAATTGCATGTGTTTCCGAATTAATTTTAATTATAAGCAACTTATTAATCACTTCAAAACAAAGGCTATCATAGCAAATACGAATCACAAAACGTAAAATCAAAGAAAATGAAAATAAAATTACAACAAACAAATGCAAGAGAAGCCAATCAAAACTGAAATTATTGTATCACTGTATCGAAAATCGCGCTAGGCGCGTTTTTTCGCGCATGCTCTCGTAAACTTACACACATACTTCGTTCATGCTCTCGTAAATTTACACACATACTTCGTTCATGCCCTCGTAAATTTACACACATACTTCGTTCATGCTCTCGTAAATTTACACACATACTTCGTTCATGCCCTCGTAAATTTACACACATACTTCGTTCATGCCCTCGTAAATTTACACACATACTTCGTTCATGCTCTCGTAAATTTACACACATACTTCGTTCATGACCTCGTAAATTTACACACATACTTCGTTCATGCCCTCGTAAATTTACACACATACTTCGTTCATGCTCTCGTAAATTTACGCACACACTTCGTTCCATTCATGCCAATGTCCAAAGCCGGGCTTATAAATCAGAACAATTTGCAAAATGAGCAATGTTAGCAACAACATTAACGTTTTCTTTGCAAAAAATGAGAGGTCTAGAAGCCCCATAAAAAGCTGGCGCGTGTGACCGACAGAGCATCCTTGACTCTTGCTCGACGAAGTGCCAGTACGTGCCAGTACCAGCACGAAGTGAAGCTGAGCCTGTAGCTTTAAATTTCCCCGATAATAATAACTATCCAATCTTGATCCAGCGACGCCCTAAGGCGAGCTCCGTACCCCACAGGGGGTGCCCTTAGCGTGCAGTCGCTTAAAAAAAAAGTATGTTAAGAAATTCGCCCCTGTCTGGAGACTTTGGGTCCGCTTAAGGCAGCCACAGGATAAGCAGTGACGACCTCTCAAAGTCAACTGCAAGATGCCAAACACAAAAAAAAAGGAACCGATAGAGCTTAATACTGTACCACAGACTTGACGTCTCGATTCATCGATTCGATCTCGCATCTTGCTTAACGCTATAGCGTTAGAGCGAGATCGCAAATGCGACATCGGAGATACGATAAAAAGATCGACGAATGACAGCTGGCACCAACGGCTTAACGTGCTTTGCGAGGGACGGAGAGGTCTTGGTATGTAAAGATGGTCACCCATCCACGGAGCAACCATGGCAATCGTAGCTTAACCTGTTTTGTCGACCTGTGCGGCTGTCATTACTTAGCTTCAAGCTCAAATGAGAGTCTACTATACAATGATATACCTGTGGCAGCTCAATCGGAAAATACGGGCGTGCTCATCATGTTATGTAAGGGGGTCCAGAATCTTTCCAAAGCTGCTAAATGTTGCGTTAGGCATTGCAAAACTTTTTGAACCTTAGGAATCGGTATTCTATCAATTCAGAGTAGTGGTGGCTCAGTGGTAACGGCCCCGACTTACGAGTTGTAGGTCCTGGGTTCGAACCCAGACAGGCACTTTACTTTGTGTAAATTATTTCATCACCACTGCTCTCAAAACTGTGAAGGAAATCATCGTGAGGAAACAGGCTTGTCCTGGAACCAAAAATTCGAAGACTGTGACATCTACCAACCCGCACTGGGCCCGCGTGGTAGATTACTGCCCAACCCCTCTCGAAGAGAGGAGCCTGTGTCCCAGCAGTGAGAACATTATAGGCTGATCTTATGCTTATCAATTCCAGGTTTCCCAACCTACAGGCGGTGTTCCAGGGCTACGGATCTACGGAGGTGACGCTAGCAGTTCTGAGGTTCACCTACGATGACCCGAACATTCACAAGACTGGAAGTGTAGGGTGTGTGGTTGCTAATACTGTGGTTAAGGTTGGTCTCCCTTCTTTACCTTTAATTTTCGTTTTTTTCTTCGGCGCCACCATCGAGTACAAAGCCCAAACAGCGGCAAGAAACTGGGCATCCTAAATAGAATGAAGCGATACTTTACGCTTACAGCTTTTGACCCTTTACAAAGCGCAAGTCCGATCCTGCATGGAGTATTGCAGCCGCATTTGGGATGGCTCAGCAAAATACCAACTTGCCGTGCTTGACTCGGTGGAACGCAGAGCTAAGGGGCTCATTGGCGACGTAAAACTGGTGGATGCCAAGCTTCACAGCTTGGCTTATCGCCGCAAGGTCGCCTGCTTGTCTTGTCAGTCTTCTACAGATTGTACTTCGGTGAGTGTGCCCAAGAACTCCACGATCCACGATACCACCGGTCCCCTTCTTTCATCGGTCATCTAGACGCACTGCAAGTTACCATCCTTACCTAGTTGCTATTCCACCAATTCGCACTAAACGTTTTCAAATGTCTTTTGTTGTGCGCACAGCAAAAGAGTAAAACTCTCTACCTGCGTCTGTTTCCGAACGCATATAACCCTAATCTCTTCAAAGTGAGAGTGAACAGGCTTCTTCTGGGTAAGCTCACTCCATCGTCGACTCTGTCTCTGTCACCACTGACCTAGACTAGAGTCAAGAGCAAACCCATCTTAAATAAATAAAAATACCCTTTGGAGTAAGAATCCACAGTTATGGTATAATTGGGAAGAGGATGCGGTGCGTCCGCCTATGTCGCATTTTTATCTGCAGACGGATTTAGTTACTTATTCAGTGTAGTGTGTTCAGAAGCTTGCTAAATATTCCCGCTCGTTCTAAAAAGAAGACTATAATGCAGTCAAATGGAATTAGCCCTTATATGTAAAATTCACTATCAAACTCACTATCGAACTCACTATCAAGCTCACTACCTATATGTTATAAAAATTATTTAATAGCTGATGAAGTGAGTTCTAAATTGAATCACTTGTTACCAGAATAACAACGCAGTCTGTAACACCCATTCTGTCACATGTCACCCTTGATGTTCATTTGTTTTTTGCTTTGTCGAAGAGACTTTCCTTTGAAACCTGTCTATACTTAGATATTTGATGGTACGCGAGTTATCATACAACGGAAGTAACTTTTTTATCCTCATGGATGTCTGCTGCCCTGGGGCGGACGGCGGGGTCTGTCAGACTCTTACTGACTAAAAACCACCCCGGTGTTCCATCTCACACCTTCGCCGGGGGTCTCGGGAACGTACGATCCTTCCGCAACCCCCGACTGGGCAACGGAAGTACCGAATCCAACCAGATTAAAAAAATTATTTCCTGAACTTTCCAGGTAACGGATCTTAAAACAGGCAAACCCTTAGGCCCAAACGAGCGCGGAGAAATATGCGCTAAAGGAGAACTGCTGATGAAAGGCTACGTCGGCAGGAACAGGGGGTCAGACTTCGATGATGAGGGGTTCTACAAGACAGGAGACGTGGGGTATTATGACGAGGACCGGTACTTCTTTATCGTGGACCGGCTGAAGGAGCTCATCAAGTTTAAGGGGTATCAAGTAAGATCCTTTGATAATAAGACGTTTTTGGGATAGTTACGGTGACCTGACGATAGGCAGCGGGCATTTCACACAAAAATTTTCAACTTGTTAGCTCAATAGATACCCGTATACCCAATAGTGAGTGACAGCCTCCATAGAAGAATATAGCGTGTGTGGCCAACCGGTTTCCCAACTTTTAGAAATAAGCAGACTTGCAACAACAACAACAACTAATCAAGTTATTAGCAAATTAGCGGCATATTAGTACAAATATCAAGATGCTAAAACTGAAATTAAGCAGAGACAAATTAAACTAGTGTTTGGTATCTAAATCAATGTAAGGTAGACGTCTTTTGCCTGGGTGGAGCTATGACCTTCGCAAGGTGGCTTCAGACTTTCACGACGAGGGGTTCTACAAGACATGAGACGTGGAGTGTTATGGAGAGGACCAGTACTTCTTCATCGTAGACCGGTTGAAGGAGATCATTAAGTATAAGGGGTATTAGGTGAGATTTCAGACACCCAGGTCTTTAAATTGAACTTTTTTTTTCCTTGGACAGTCCACAAAGTATGGCTGACTTAGAAAGTGAGTCTTAATCTTCTCGCTCGTATTCTTTCGTTGGCACTAGTAAGGTTTTACCGGTCGAGATCAAGCCGATTAACCAATGATGCTACCTTTCTTTTATAATTCTGTGTCTGGTAGGAAATGTGAGCTATTTGTAGTTTCCTAACCTTTCGTCAGAAATCATTGTTGGAGTGTTTAAGATAAACTTTACGAATAGCAATATTTTAAGTACATCCAGCGCTCTCTGGGTTCTATTAATTCCGATCTCAACCACCCCTGCTCTTTTTTTACCATGGCACAAAGTATTCTCTTATATCTCGGACCATCACTAGAGCAGAATGTTCCACTGACTGTATCACACTCATTCCACTCATATTTCATACTACGTATTGCAATTATTCTAGGTCCCCCCAGCGGAACTAGAAGCCGTGCTCTTACAACACGAAGGCATCAGGGACGCAGCAGTCATCGGCATTGAGGACAAAACAGCCGGGGAGGTGCCTCTAGCGTTTGTGGTGGCTCAGCCAGGGAAGACCTTGACTGAGAAGGAAGTTAAGGAGTTTGTAGCTGAGAGGGTTAGTACTGGTAGTCATTTATTTGGTGGTTGTGTGGCGTGACAGTATTGACTTTCTGCATTGCGTCCATTGGCATGAAATTTTGAGCAGTGCATTAAATTAGAACCTTAGCAGACAGTCACTTTTCCGAAGCTTGATACAGCGACTGACGGAAAAGCAATCGATAGAAACCGCGCTATTAGACAAACTTTTTCACAACACTACTATATATAATACTTACAAATGCCCGTTTTACTAAGAATAGGTGACAACTAAATTATGCTATAATAAAAGCTCGCTTTTGAATTTTCAAATCTTCCATCAGCGCCGAAAGTTGTACAACTAACAGCGCGCTTTTAGTTAGGCCTTCATTTAAATGTCCCCTAGTGTTAATGAAAACTTGCTTAAGTAAAACTTCAACTTTAGGTTCGAAGCCTAAAGTTGAAGTTATACTATTTTCCATTTCATCGCACGACATACAGTTTTTAAATTGCCGCCAATTTGTAAAAAACAAATGACATTTGAATCTCTCTCTCTCTTGGGAACCCAAGAGTTCCTAATTCGAAATTTTAATAAATTTTTTATCGGCTGCTTTTCTAACTGGCCTATTCTACAAACTTTCAGTGTGACCCCCGAATGATCATAATTAATACATACCTACTACATATACAAATAAACTCACGCCCTTCCACGCTCTTCCCATGGGGGTAGGCAGGAACTACAGAACGCCACCTGCTATGTATCCTTACATACGCCTTTGGCCTCGTGTACGTTCTTACATCATCATCACACGCACGCCGTTTGCGAGTTCTACGCACCTGATCTTTTTGAAGAACATTACTAATAAGGTCACTATAATATGTCCAATTGGACAAAGTGGATATCATGACCATATCGATTTGAACACGGTTATTTCTTAGGCTCTCGTCATGATATATCCAGCCAACGTTGTTTTTAATCTTAAAATCGAAATGATGATCGATTCTGTCTCTGTCACCACCGACCTAGACTAGAGTCAAGAGCAAACGCATCTTAAATAAAAAAATAAAATATATATATATCTGTAATTCTTATGGTGTAAGCTATTCAAATCTTTTCTTTGTCAGTTATCAAACCCCAAACACCTTCGCGGCGGTGTGCGCTTCGTGCAACAGATACCAAAGTCACCGAGCGGGAAACTCCTGCGCAAGGAACTCAGGAAGATGCTGAAGACTGCTAAGAGTAAACTGTGATTAAAGAAGAGTAATACTGTAAATAGCATTATCATTATTAATCAAGCTATTAATTTATAATTATTTAGAGCTGATAATTTACAAGGTTTTCTAAATATTAAAGATGTCAGAGGGGGTTAAAGTATTCGCTTATTTTGAGAGCGACCCGAAATAAGGGAAATTCAAAGGTTTTTTGTATCCATCGATGTTTCCTATTATGGAATTGTTGTAAAAGTTTTAAGTACATTGTTGTAATTTATAGTTTTGATATGAGTAAATTATGTTATATATATTTTTTATCTGCTTTTAATATAAATGTTCTCGAAACCCATTTTCAGAGGCACAGGTTCTCTGAACTTTATCTTCGTCAAACTCTAAAACCGCAACAGCGTAGGTAGATACTGTAAACGCTGTCTGCAAAAGTCGACCTTATGTTGTGCAGGCGGGTAGTAAAATAGCTCTAATTTTATTCGAACAGTCAAGCGAGTTTGGAATGAGCTGTCAAATTATTTAAAATAGGTTTTTGTTTGGAAAAACCTGTAAAAAGTTAGGCGCCATGATGTATTCACGAACGCTCAAAATTAATATAATAAATAATGGTAGAAAACTAACTCTGGTCGCATTCGATCACTCAAGCGAATTTAGAAGAAGTACGGATTTCACTAATGCAACTGAACGCGATGAGCACTTCTTAATCTCGTTCAAGAGCTGTCGGTGTCAATATTCCACAACAGTGTTGACACTAACAGCTCTTAAATGCGTTCAGTTTCATTCGTGAAATTCGCCCTTAGTTTCAAAATTGAATATGTGGCGACTGTGTTGTACTGCTTGCGGTAGCGTCGGGGGTCGGGTTACCTCCTTTCCTCAAATATGTCGAATGTAAGGTAATGGGTTCCGTTACCGCGTTGCGTTATGCTTGTGAAAGAGTGCTGGTTGTGGTGACAGGTCGTCTTGCTGACCATGGTTTTTTATTGTTATTAGTAAGTAGCTGATGGCTGATGCCTGCGACTTCGTCTGCAATCCAGGTTCAAAAGTAGACTATGTCCTTCTTCAGATAATGGTTTACTCACGTGCTAAATATCATCTAAATCCGCTCAGCAGTTTCAACGTGAAAGCGGAACAAACAAAACTTACTTTCGCATTTATAATTAGTTAGGATTAGTAATTAACTGTTAATTTATTTTACTTTGAAAATCCTAGTTTGTGACTTTTTCATTTGTGACTTCAAGTTACAGCTACATATATAAACATAATGCAGCATTGCATATGTAAGCGGGCACGCCCTTTATGCCTGGAGGCTTTTATTATGTATTAAGTTCTGTTTACGTTTTTATTGTTTATTTCTGCTTGAGTATAGTTTTCAATGTTTTTGTTAGTATATTGGCGTGTGCTAGCTGACCCAAGGCAAATAATTGAATTTAATGTTTTGTGTTTCGTAATCTTAATTACTTACTATTGTAGAGAATCCAATTTTTCTAACTGAACAGACAGTAGTGCTGCAGGGGAGTTTGTTGCGCCACTTCTTCTTCCCAGCTAAAGCACTAGGAAGTGGTGAAGGGCGGGCGTTTTGGGGGTCATAAGTAATTTTGACGTTCAAAAAGTGCTGTATCTCAGCCTAGTTTGAATAAATGACTTTTGATTTTGATTCTTTTTAATCATACAACGCTATGTGATAGGCGCGGACATTTGAGCGCGTCATCTTGAAATAAATAGCGAAAATTCTACAACTGTAAGCGCGCGCATCGCTTACAGTACCCACTGAATACTCTTAATTTCGGGTATTGCAAAATCAGGGGCCCTAAGTGGAGCCTATTGCTGACATTGTTGTACTTAGGTAAGTTGTTATCAGCACAGATATGGCTGCTGGTGTAACTAGACACAAGTAACATCTCCCCAGCTAAGGCAACGTGTATCTGCGATGCCTCTGTTATTGCAGACTAGGGTCGCCCGCGTGGATGTCGGAAGATATCCCACGGGATCGTACTACCGGGATTAAAAGTAACCTATGTTAGTTATTTTTATGACATGGATTTACATTCTGTGATTACTATAACCTTAGAGCATTTAATGCTCTAAGATTATAACTCACACACTGACATATTACTTGTTTACATAATTTGGGAAATCGTATACTTTTACAATGTTTGTAAATATGTGAACACCATGTATCTATCACTTAATTAACTTATTTATCATTGCTACGTTTATTAAATTCTTTTTACCTATTGTGGTAGGGTAATTTTTATTATAGGTGCATAAAATTCGTCTTCACATAAAATTATATAATTAATGTACTCGTATACAAAATATTGTAACCAATTTTAAAAGAGTAACGGTGGAGTTTCTTGCCCATTCTTCTCCATACGAAACTACCTTTTGGAAGGGGCGACTAGAATCAATTATATTTAAATGTAAATGTTGACGTTCAAAACTGCCTTTTATGTGCCTATTTGAAATAAATGCTTTGACTTTGACTTTGACTTATGTGTTAATCCAGGTTATGAACTATATGTGTGCCAAATTTTATCCAAATATCAATCGGGACATACATCCGGACAAAAATTCTTCGTTACTATTTTATTATAAATGTATAGATATTAGGATCCGTACAGGCATGCATAGTGGAATGACGGCGTTGTCTGTTTCCTCACAATGTTTTCGAGATGGTCTGGAAAAGAAGAATAGTATATGGTGAATATGGCACGGTTGGCGCAGTGGTTAAGCGATTGACTGCTGCGCTGCGTGTCGCTGGTTCGATTCCCGCACGGAACAAATATTTGTATGACCTGCAGATAGTTGTTCCGGGTCTGGCTGTTTGTGTATGTGAGTTTAAATGTTTGTAAAAGCACCCACAATAAAGGAGAAGTTCCTAGTGTGGGGCAACGCTTTTTATAAAATGAAAGAAATATAAATGAAAAAGATGAATAAAATAAAAAAGGGTCACTGCCAAAAACATAATAAAGATAAGAAGAAAGAAAGAAAAATATGTTTATTTGTCACAGAAACACGTGCATACAAAATAGATAATTAGTTCAATAATTAAGAAAAAAGATTTATAATCATGAGCACACGATAAGGACATGGGCTACTTTTGACAAGGAAAATTAAATACTTTGAACGCAGTCGAAACCGGAATAGCTACTTATTACAATCCGTGTTATTACGCAGATTTATGCGTCAAGGAAAAAGAAAAAAAATATATTAAAAGACATGTCACACATAAATTGGATGTCCCACTTCGTTCCAAAACAGAACAATACCCGTTTCGAATGCCCTGAACACGTGACCACAGTGTCCACTGTTATTTACTTACCTATTACTAAATGGTTACGTAAACATTTCACCAAAACTTGTCTTGTCCAAAATCTTCGTCATTCGCTCCCCTCTGGCCGGAGCGAACGCAGATCAATAATACTTTCAGTTTTAATAACGAACCAATAAAAGAACATCGAACGTTTCCAATCCAAATACCTGTCGAAAATTTTAAATTTAGAAAACAGTGTTGTCAAAATAAAAATGTTTACCCCAACCAAAGTGCTAGTTTTCGTGCATTTATTTTGTAACGCAATCTGTGATATAGACTTAGATGTAGTTAATAAAAACTTGTTTGATTCTAAAAACTTTTTAAACAAAAAAACTGATGTGGTACTAACAAAACTTTTAAGTGAAAACAAATTCAATGCGGATATTATAAAAAGTGTTGGGAAAACGAATGATGTGGTCAATAACTATGAAGATATAACGATAATGGACGATAACGGTAATTTGAAGAACTTGAAATTCAAATCGGCATTGCCAAAACCGCAGTTTGACAATTTGATCAATAGTGAAGTGAGTTTGATAAAAGTGAATGACAAAGTGACACAAATTGACCGACCGGTGACTGAAAGTTATGATGATGACGAAGTAAAGTTTGAAGCTGGTGGTCAAAAACCGAAGTTTTTTGATGAATTGGGTCGTAAGTATTTATATGCATATTATTTATATACATGACATAGATGTTAATAAAAAAGGTGGTGTTGTTGAAAATGGGAATGTGACTTCAACAGCTGCAACATTTGGTGGAGATATTCCCACATTCGCAATGCAATTCGCAAATGGTGATCGTAAATACTGCTAAAACAAAAACAAAAAAATCGTCTTGATCCTATCCCGTCGTCTCTGTGTTGAGATAGTGCTCCGGCTTTTCATTACTATATTGTACATTAATTGTACCCAGCAACCTTTTATTTCGTCCACGGTAGGGTTCGCTAGATCTAGGGCGTAGAGTACGGAACTATTCTAACACATACAACCTACTAGGTGTGTTCTACGGTATACTTACGTACCTTATTGTCAAGAGAGTCTAATATTCAACCAATGGTAGATCAGAGGGACAATCCTCGTAATTTTAAGAACGTTCACAGCCTGATCTCAGTCTCAATCTGTCAAAAATACAAACAATTTACATACATTTTTGACAAGTTTTTGACATTGATTGTCGCTGAGATGAGATTGCGACTTGAATTTGAACGTTTTTTAGGTACCTACGAGAATTACCCCTCAGGTATTTTTATCACATTGGTGATATGTTTCAATATATAATAACTTTTATTTAGGTCCTTTTACAAAGTAATACATCTAAACGCTTATAAATACTTGGTAGTACCAAGTTCTTAACAGATTGGCTTAAATACTTATATTATAAAAGGTAGTTTAATTTACTCGTCTTTAATTACATATGAAAGGTGCGTTGGTACTGACATTCTATCTTGTGGCGACCTGCCTGAGCTAGGTTAATAAAAACCTGTGTTTCAGGCCATCCCCATACTAAGCGATATATACAATAATACTATCCTTAATAAACTAGGTACTAAATACAAATAAAATTGCCAATTTAACAACTACATCATTATTGAAGTACTTCTAGAAGTCTTTCTGTGTCTGTGTAATCAAGACGAGTGTGTCTGTATAGACGAATTATGATGATTTGATAGAAAATGCCACCAGTTACATTTTCATCGTAATCATGGCGTTGCATTGCTTGCCCCCTTTTTATCTTGTCTAAACTGGCAGTTAATTTAATGTCATCGGTAACGGAACCTATTAGGTAGTCGGATAACTTATATTCAAAGGGGTTTGATGAATAATCAGAAACCCTCAACATCAAAATACATTTTCGTAGTATGTAGTGTGTGACCATCATCACCATTGTCATCATGATTTAGCGCAAAGATGTTCTCTGCTGGACACAGGCCGGACCCAAGTATGGCCACATCGTCCGATGCTTCTCACATCCAACTCAAAGCTGCAATGGCTCTTTCTTCAAAAGGCCCTTCCAGACATGGCCCTGCATTGTTAGACTCACATAAAATCTAATAATACAATGTTTGGACTTTAAAAGAGACCATGACCTCTGAGTTGGTTTCGGCATTTCTTCTCAGGGATCAGTCAGCTAGGAAATGCCGGCGCCATCTAGTTTTAAAATATTGACGTGTAAAAGTGTCTTAAAAGATCTACTTACAGAAATAAACATTTCATTTCATCCTGCGGATTCTTTCCATTCATTTAGTTTAGCGTTTGATTTTTGTATGTCGACTTACGAGAACTATTGACTACCGTCTGGAATAATTTATTTATTATTTTTATTTATTAAAAATATAGGCACAATTAATAAAAATACTGTACAAAAGCGGACTTAATGCCTGAGGCATTTTCTACCAGGCAACCTCAATAATGGAGCCAAAATAATAAAAACCATCAAGATTGGTAAATCAGGAAGGAACCTGTTTTTGAGTCCGACTGGTCCGACTCAACCATGTTTCTCTTAGCTTAGGTCTAGGTGTGAGATGGAACACCGGGGTGGTTTTTAGTCAGTAAGAGTCTGACAGACCCCGCCGCCCGCCCCAGGGCGGCGGACATCCATGAGGATTTTTCACCCCGGAAAAAAAAGGTGAGCTACTCCACCAAAACTCGCTTTAAGAATTAAACAAACCATGCAATTTGGAGTTTTGATATCATTTGTTTCTGGGCTTGTCTTTCTCTTGACTGCCATAGATACTCCTAAAACACCTCATTATAACCGAAGGATTAAGGGACTCTACCAGGCGCGAAAGCCTCATCATGCATTTATCATTTCAGGCAAAAGACGTCCACTGTGGACATAAGCCTCCCCCAAACGTAGCCAAATTTATGAAGACCCCAGTATGTGTGAATAAATAGCCACTCGTCCACGAGCAAATAGGACAATCAGTTTTGCTACTCCACCAAATTTTCTTTCTAGTTAATATCATTGCTGATTTCAAATCTAGCTGACCTCTCTGAGAGTCATTAAGGGACTACATGACCTAAGCGCAAGTCTTATAATGCCTGAAAGTACATGATACACTGCAGTAAACAAAATCACAAAAATATATGATATTCTTTAGGATATATATGCTAGTTAGATAGTGTGTTGAAAACATAATACAACTAATTTGGTACGATAGAAAAAAGTCACGAAGATACCTCTTAAAATTTCTTTTAACGATTAAAAACCATACTAATATACATCCAATCATTATGTTCATTTTTTAAGATTGTTCTTTAAGCAACATATTAACGTGATAGTGTTTTCATTTTTTAGTCTAATCAATAGATTTTTTGTAAATAGAGAATTGCTTCATATTTCGCAATAAATTACCAGCTTTGTGTCATCGCGCGTCTCTTTCTTTTCTATGCAGTCCGACAGTGACCGCGCTTTAGCTGTTGTAAGCCCCTTAATGATGCTTTTCTGGTTTATATCGACTGTGGACTCTGAAGTTTTGGTCATAAAAGCGAAGTGTAAGCACAGTAATTATTCTGTGATTGATCAAACTGCGCTAATTTCAATGGAGTCTTCAAGGCTCGCCTTGTTAGGTATATGGACCTTTAAAATAGCTGGTGAAATGTGGAAATAACTACCTACATACCTCTGCCAACCCCTTCAGGAAATACCAGCTTGATGTTATGCCACTTTACAAAGTTAGCGTCTGCTGATACTTCCTCGTTAACAAATAATTAAATAACTCGATTATGTTCGCGGTTACCAGGCGGCTACGTTTTGGCAGGCGGTGTGTTTTGTAACATTACGGCATAGGTTAGCGGTGAAAGCGACATCCGGCTCCAACCGTTTGTTACTGTAAGGACGCGGGCAGAATGAGGCGAGGATTTAATTAAAGGTTTATTGAGAAATTTAATACAGGGTGGCATCAACGCATAACTTGTTCCCATGGGTGTTGTATATGATTCTGAACACCACTTCGTTGAAAATTTCGTCGATTATAAAAAAAAGAATAAGCTGTTCGATACAATTTGACCGCGTAGGATTGCACTTTTAGATGAAACAGCAGATTTTTTTGTCATAACCGACACCAAATTTCTACGTTATGGGGTTTAACTCAATACTCAATACCTACTTTATTTGCATTCCAAAATGTGTACTTAGGTGGTAAATTAAATAAAAATTTGATCATTATGGACTCTGTCGGGCACAGCAAAAGACAAAGATATAGTAGGAGAGAGAAAGCTTTAAAAATACAAAAAATATATCTAAATTAAATCCAATAATACCATAATGGGAATTCTTTATATACATTGAAATTTTTATACATTATTTATATTTTATCGTTTAAATATTCATTTGTACTATAGTAGCATTTTTCTGTTAAAAATTGTTTTAGTTTTTTTATAAATATGTTTAATTTTTCTACTTTTTTATTATTTCAGACAGTTTATTATTTAGTTTTATAGTCATTACATAACGTAGAAATTTGTGTCAAAAAAAAGGAAAAACAATCTGTGTCAGAAAAAAAAACAAACTTAGACTGCCTATAAAGTTTTAAATAAGAACTAAGTTTGTTTTTGTGATCCAATGGTACTTTTTATTCTTATTATTTTTTGCTCTTTTTGTTAATGTTTACCTAGTATATTATTTTAGTAGATTAGCTTAAGAGTTTGTAACTTTTGCAAGTCTAGTGGTAAAATATGGCTGAACTTATTACCCTTATCACCATGTACTTAGTACCCATATTTCCAAATAGTAGATTGTTATACAAGGAGCTAAAATGACCCATTATATACGAGGTAGTTAAAATAAAGTAAAAGTAAATAGAAACCGAGTTTAGTTTATTTTATTAAAATTATTTCTTTTCCTTTCTCTTCTATTTGCAAATTAGGGTCTCCATTCTCACTAGATGATGACATTTTCACTATTGTTAAATTAATTACGGTCACTACCAATTCAATTTGCAATTAGAGAAAAATTATAAAGATTTCGCGCCAATGTATTTTTTTTTTTGTTTTTTCTTCTACAGCCGCAACGCATTGCATGCATTCTACCAAAGAGATCGCCGATTTTAGTTCCATTTTCAAAAATAAAATGAAGTTCTTTTTTTATGAAACAGTAATAAGTCGAGTCTATATTCATGATTATTCTACTTATGACTAAAGACTTTTTCGTTTTTGTAGGCTCATTGTCATTTGACACACAAAAATTAAAAAAAAAACCTTTTTCCCCTAGAGGAAGAATTGCTATTTTTTCTTCGCTCTGGTACGCCACAATGACGGTGTTTTTGAGCAAGAGGAGTGAAAATAAAATTTCTTATCTAGGTGCTGAATTTATGGTTTCAGTTTACGCTTCGATATTCCTGCCACCCTGTTGTATATTTTTAAAAGCTTTTATTTAACTTCACTTGTACCTATGTATGTCCTGGAATAAAATATTGCAATCAATATTTCAACCACTTCCACTGAAGCTATCGGGCTGAAATTTGGCATACGTGTTTGGTTCTCGTGACAATAATATATTTTGTATTAAAATAAAATCTTTTTTTTTTTTTTGTAAAAAAGTTTAATTTTGTCGTAATGCTAACATTTCAAATCAAATCAAATCTTTTTATCGTAGGCATAGGTTATAAAGACAGATGTTAGGTAAATTGCAGATCCATTATGTCCTGCCTAGTAGGCATACAAATAATAAATTATGTTAACATGCAGTATAAAAAAAAAATCATATGTATCACTTAAAATTGTAAAGCAAATCTTACAAAATAAGAATTAGGTGTATGGTGACAGATTGTAGCAGGTACTAATTGCTAAGAAAATCTTGGATCGTGCAGTAAGCTTTGTCAATTAAAAAATTCGTTAAAGAAGTTTTTAATTTACAGTGGTAACTCCGGTCCACTTAAATGTATCATACCTTACCAGCTGTTACTTTCAATTAAACCCGTTAATCATTCACGGATCGTTTATGAAGGTATCTATCACACATGTTTTTGGCATAGAACTTTCCAAATGGTTCCAATGGGACTCTAAGAGAAGGTACCTTAGCCTGCAACGTCTGTCTATCTAGAAAGAAAGAATAACGTTTATTTGGACACAGTTCGTGAAACACAATATACAAATAACAAAATAAAAAAGAGAAAATAAAATGTGTGCCTCTCGGCTGCGCCAAAAATGTTCATTTCTGCATTAATGCCAGACAGATGCTGTCTGACGCTGGTTTGCTAATGAACCTTTAGAGACAAGTGACAGGGAGAACAAACAGTTTCAGCAAAGGTATCCTGTGTGTCTACCTATTGCAAGCTTGCATTGGTTGACCCCACGTTCTTTAGGGTCAGATTCCTAGGTCGGCCAAGGCCTAATTTGGCTTCCAATTGGGAAATTCTCACTGGCTGCCTGGAACCTAGATTTATTCACTTTTTTATTTATTGCAAGACATATTATTACTTGGGATTGTTGGGTGTTGCGATGTTTGTACCTAATTACCACTACTACAACTGTAGACTACAAACCTGCTATTTCCCTCTAAAAGAATATAGACCTGCCGGGTAATTGCGTATGCGGGAAAGTCGGAAAGGGTTACCGTGGCCCCTGGCACAGGCAACTGAAGGAACACGGGTGGGTTTTAGTCAGTAAGAGTCTGACACGCCCTCCCGCTCCGCCCAGAGCGGGAGAAGCTATTTGACGATTTCCCAAACTCAAAAAAAAAAAAAACAAAAAAAAAGGTAATTGCGTAACACACTGACAGTTGCAATGCCTTTCATTTTGACAGTTCAATAACATTCATTGCATTATTAACGTGGATGCAATGGATTATCATTTTCCTTTAGAATCCTTTAGATTGTGATTGAATGTGTTTTACGCAATTGGGATGCAGATTTTGATGTTAGGGCATGTTGCGTTTTAGATTTGGGCCGATTAAGTTACGGCTTAGTAGGTATGTATCAGTTCTGTTAATATACAATGTACTATTTAATGGTTAACCCCTAGGGGTGAAAGTAACAAATTTTGTCCCGAGACGGGGTTTGGTTCAGGGGTCTTAATAAGTCTTTAACCCGAGGTAAACACTGTGCTTTTCATTATGAATACAAGGAAAGTAAAAATAAAAACATGAATTAGCTAAAGAAAAAATGAGCCTCTTCTCTTATGAAATCAGGCGTTGAATCCATATCTGAATCAGATGAATTCATTGTATTAATACAAATCTCTGCTATACGGAAGTATAAACAAAACTAATGAAAAAACAAATGAAGATCGGACTGCCACTTTCCCGCCAATTTTTTTTCTTCTGTGGCCGACTACTAGCTATTCAGCCATTATTTTTCATTTCCATCATTGATATAATGGTCAATATTTTTCCAAATCTATAATATTTTAAAGAAATAGTTGAAAGCAAAAAATAATAAAGTCATTTTTTTTTTTTTAAATTAATACTTAACTTTATGCTATTTCAATTTTACATCGCGCTGTACCTAATTGAGTAGCTGTATACCAAGTTGGAACATGGTTCAATAGAAATGTGAAAATAGAACTAGTTTCTTTAAATAATTTGACAGCTTCAGTTGAAAACGATCCTCCCTAGGGCTGAAAAGTATTACTTTCAACCCGCTCCTCAGGCAACTTCAGACCTACTTTCCGAGTATGAATAATGAAAAACTTACTTACTACTTTACCTCAATATCTTTTAGTACTAAATTCTACCTTAGTCTCTTCTGTGGCCACAGCCTAACCTCCCAAAGTCAAGACAAAGCGGGGTTTGCTTTCTCTGCAACCTTCGCGTTACGTAATACGTTGCTGTAATACTATATAATGTTATTATCTGTAATCATAAGTTTTCTTACGTTATTGCTTTTATACGACCAATTTTGTGTGAAATTATAGTTTAAGTGTAAGTATGATCGACTTTAGAAGTAACTGATGGTTGTAAAAGCTGTCCAAGATGGAGACTATTTTCCTGATTATTATTTTTATTAACATCATTTGTGGTTGGTGCAACATGCTTTCTCCTTCCACATGTGTATCTCTATTGGCGGTCTTCTCACTTAGTAGATTTACTTATTAACTATTCGCTCCCGTTCTGCCAATATCATCTATCTTACAAATACACAATCCGTCAATCGCTTATTTGGTCTTCCTCGAAGTAGGTAATATCCACATAAAACTATACTTTTGCTACTTTGGCCTATAAAACTGCCATTTTGGACTCTGAAAATTAATATCAATAACCCAGAACTAACAGCGATCTGCCAGGGTTGCGGGAAAGTCTGAGAGGGATACCGTGGCCCCGGCAACTGAAGGAACACGGGTGGGTTTTAGTCAGTGGTGCCGATTCCCTTGTCACAAACTAAACTAAATTTAAGTTGAGTGCATCTTTTTCTTTCTATTTCATTATGAAAAGGACAGAAGATAAATATTAGTTTAGTTCTGTCAAATTAGTCAGCACCTGACGTAATTTGATGTAATTTTAGTAGTCAACTTTTTAATCACGTCTAAACTTGTATGGAGTAGTGTCAGGCGCTGATTAATTTGACAGGACTAAACTAAAATTTATCTTCTGTCCTTTTCATAATGAAATAGAAAGAAAAAGATGCACTCAACTTAAATTTAGTTTAGTTTGTGACAAGGGAATCGGCACCAGTAAGAGTCTGACACGCCCTCCCGCTCAGCCCAGAGCGGGCGAAGTTATTTGATGATTTCCCAACCTCAAAAAAAAGGAACAAACAGCGACAAGTGCTGCTAACATTACATACATACATACCGATAAATTCACGAGGTTTAAAGGGTCCTGTCCTATCGTATGCAGCAAGCAGCAACATAATCAGCCTAGGCTAATTACAGAGGCACTTTGGCGCAGGGGACTTTTCTCAACAAAGAGGAGGCCTGAGTCCTAGTAACGGGAACAGCGTATATCTATGATGTTCCCACTGCTAGGACCTAGGCCTCCTCTTTGTGAGAGAGAGCTACGCAACCATTAAACAGTAGGTATTAATTAGTTAAAAGAAAAGAGTTTTATCATCTATTTATTTAATCTAACATCAATCTTAATATTCCCACAATACAGATTACTACTATTAAAAAAAACAAATCGCGAATCCATAATTTGACCATCAAAATGAATACCCAAGCCTATAATTTGAAGAAACGAGATAATAACGTTATATAACGCTATAAATAGCAGTTACTGTGTTAGGTAACCAATGTGAAGGTTGCGGAGAAAGTAGGCTGGTTACTGGTTTTGTTTTGGTTAACAGCTGTTTAAAAACCAAGTTTGACATAAAAAAAACTGGTGAAAAAACAAGCAACTGGCGCCGGCTGTCGCTGAAAACCAGCGCTGTGGCTCGACCTGACTCGCATAGGGTCACAGCATTATGCTGAGCGATGACTGTTTTGCGTAGATGTGACGCTTATTTTCCACCATCTAGTACTTTTTTTTGTTAAGTAAAATGATACCCTTCGTCAATATTCAATGTTATAGCTGTAGCGGTATCCACATCGTCACATGCGAGCTGCGCGTCATACTGACGTCACGCAAATCCTGCATCGCGCAAGCAGAGTTTACCGCGCGACTAGCACATATACAACTTCCCGACATCAATCATTAGGAAGTTGCCCACCAGACACGATACCCGTCTGGTCGGAGGATCCTCCCTTTTCTTTGGAGGTATGAGTGAACTTTACACCCTGTTCCTCGTACCTCTTGTATAGCTATTAAGTACATACAACAGTAAAAAAAACAGTTGTGATTGAATATACGGACAATTTAATTAATTGTCCTGACTTATGCTACTTGACAATTATTTTTAAAACCATGTGTAGTAAGTAGTTTGAAAACGGAGAGTTGTACACGTATGTAATTTCGGCGACTCATTATGAGCTACTCAATATGGTGCATGATTCTAACCTAATACCAGTCTCGTACCTAGTGCCAGTCGTTGTCGTTTTTAGTCAAGAAACTATGTTTTAATAAAAAAATATAAATCCTCTTCTCCTAATTCTAACTATACTCCATTTGAAACAAGATTAGAAATTTTAATAAACCTTGATTTTGATTTCTATCCCGTAGGCATATAGGATGGCATTAAAAACAAACACGGGATTACAATAACAACTGTTTACTGCAGCTGCCATTTGTCATGCCACCAACGCAATAGAAGTCAAAATCGGTTGGACGGGCTGTAAATAAGGTTTATACAGGGTGTTTGGAAGGGAGCTGTACATACGCCTAGGGTAGAAACTAGGGATAGTCTGCTACCTACCCCCGCCCATTATATTGACCTTGGCCTCAAGGTTTTTTTTACCTTACTACCTTACCTTAAAATTATTTCTTTACCTTACTACGGTACTTCAGGCCCCATAACTTTTCTTCTCCACAATTTTCTGGTGTAAAATAATTTTTTGCAGGACCCTAAGACTCTAACGATTAAAACAAGACCATTAGCCGACCGGTCCCATGGATAGATTTTGAGCTACAGGTAGTTTTAGTCAAAAAATCACAAAAAAGTCAAATAAAAAATAAAAATAAATTAAAAAAAAACCTTGAGGCCAAGGTCAATATAATGGGCGGGGGTAGGTAGCAGACTATCCCTAGTTTCTACCCTAGGCGTATGTACAGCTCCCTTCCAAACACCCTGTATAATTCTAAACTAATCTTATTTCAAATGGAGTACCTTTAGAGCTAATTTAAGACCCGCATTCATGAAGCGAATTTTTTTAAGGATAATATTTAGGTTAATAAAGTCGTAGTTAAGTAGAGAAAACGAAGAAATCTGAGGAAACTAAGAAAGGGGCTCGTGGCTAAATAATAGCAGCTGCACGGTTATATCGAAGGTTAAGCTACGCTTGCCGCGGCTGGTTCGTGATTGGTGACCATCCATTACATATCAAGACCCCTCAGTGCCTCGGTTGGTCCCAGCTGTCATTCGTAGAGCTTTGACAGTAATTAGTTCATTACGTAAGGACTATGGAGGGTAGAGGTAAGGAGAACTATCTCTTAAGAGGTGAAAGTTGAAAAAGTGTCCAGCATAAACAGAAATAATAGTTCAAAAATCCTCCAAAATGGCGCTAGCGTAGGCGAATGGTGTGGTATGAATGTAGCAGTTGTTAACGGACTGAAGTATGCCGAGTTAGAAAATAAACGCATTAAAGTATGCCGAGTTAGAAAAACTAATATTTTTAGTGACTAGAGTAGTTAGTGACAGTCCAGTATACCATTTATTTAGTTTTTTGTTTTCGGGGTGGAAAATCCTCATGGATGTCCGCCGCCCTGGGTCGGGCGGTGGGGTCTGTCAGACTCTTACTGACTAAAAACCACCCCGGTGTTCCATCTCACACCTACGCCGGGGGTCGCGGGAACGTACGATCCTTCCGCAACCCCCGACTGGTGCCGGCCCGCCGATGCGGGCCTCTTCGGGTCTGCGGGGAGTGAGGTGTTTGACTCCCCCCGTGACGTCTAAGAGGGGCGCGCGTGGTACACTACGCGCCGCCACCTCGGGTCCAGGTGTGTGGGGGGCGACGGACGTCCCGGAGTCCGTCGCCCCTGGACCCATTTAGGGGGGCTGGAAGAGGGCGTTGTCCGCCCTCCGCCGACGCCCGGTGCGCCTTCTGCGGGCCGGGTGAGTGGACAAGATCTCCCTCTCCCTTTCCGCAGCCTCCATCTGCGAGACGACTGTCTCGCAGAAGGAAAACACCGCGTCCCAGGACTCGTCGCTGCCGACCATCGACTCGACTACGGCTGGCAGCGACAAGTTACTGCCTACTTCTGAGATGAGGGCACGGCGCGGCTCCTCCCAAGCGGCACACACAGCCAGCGTTTGCCGTGCCGTGTCTTCCCGGCAGTATACCATACCTCAACAATTTACGTAGTCCAACATTATTTTGTAAACATAACCTAAAATTATTGCTTTTAAAATTTACCCGGTGTCTACTGTAGCGCCACCCATAAGTAGCACATTTTACCGGACACTTTTTATACACAGATATCTCTTTACCTCTACCCTCCATAGTAAGGTCTGTCAAACTGGTTGTCAGAAGCCTGACAACCTCAAGTCTAAACAAAGTATTACCCAGCAACCGCGCTGTGGAGGATAGTTAGGCAGTCGCTCCATGTAAAATACTGGTATTCAGCTGCATCCTGTTAGACTGGAAGCCGACCCCAACATACACTTGGGAGCAAATATATCGAGTCACTTCCTTTTTTCACGTTTAACGGTTATTATTTCTGGTAATAAGGAACGTATCAATTCGAAACAAAAACCGTGTTATAGTTTATTTATTAACCTTTACAGTGATGGTAGTTTGTTGTCAACTTTTCATTTCATTAAAGTTTTAGTCAACCTTTTAAGGTTGACTAAAATTTTCGCATTTAATTTGCTTATAACATTTTGATTGTACTCCATTAAGAAAAGGTTAATTAAGGGTTTGGTTATTGTTTTATTAAGTATTATTTATTTATTTTGTTTTCAAATGTTTTTTTCTGTACTGTTTTAACCCTACAGTTTTCTATTAAAATTACCATTTTTCTTTCAGAGACAATACTTTATCATTCAATAATTTACCCTCATTGTAGATGTTATTAAATAACCTCTCAGGCGATATATGTTTTGAATTGATACGTTCCACAATACCAAAAATAATAACCATTGTAAGTTTAAAAATGAAGTGGCTCGGTTTGTTTGCTTCCAAGTGTAGTTGGAAAAAAGCTAGGCCCATTGAAAATTGTAGCTAACTCCTATAGATAAAACACAGGAAATAATAATAATATTTATCTAATCTGTCCTCCATTTCATCAGCCAGTCCTGATCACAAATGCTAATACCGACCCAGTTCACAGATACATGTTATTCAAGACCATGTCACGCCAAGCTAAGTGTAAAAATCAAACAGTAAAACGAGTTGCCACTTTCGACTCTCGCGCCACCTCTCTCTCGCGGTGATGCTGGCAACATTTTTTTATTTTTTTCCTTTTTTTGTAAAAGGGTTACGTAATTTTTTACTTTTATGTTTATGTAAATTCGTATTAGAGTATACTTACAATGACAATACGAATATAAATGAAAACACTGGCAACACAAATAAAAAAAAAATGTGATTTTTGTATCAAATTAAATAATAGGTACTCAGGTATTACAGGTAGTACTCCGGCTTTGGATTTTGTCAATCTTTGACTAGCTATAGTGACTTTTAAACTATTGGATATATTTGTTCGAATTTTTGTATGCAGACTAGGAACGTCATTAGTCGTACGAAGTTTAAATTATTGTCGTATCGTCGCGCCTCGTGCCCAGATAGTATTAGGTTGGTGGACAAAGGAACGCTTTTGTTTTCTTTTTTTCATTATTAATATATTTTTGTAACAACACCAGTTGTAATACTTACTAATGTTATGAGGGAAAACTCATTTGTTGCCACTTAGGTAAGTACGCAAGTCAGTTTTGAAACTTTCACGTTTGTTATGATTCATACTCTGCTTACATATTTGAATAAGAATAAGCACAATTATAGACCTATGAGACTAGCTATTTATTTATATATTCATAATGCTGAAGTTTTATCCACAACCAAATAGTTTATTTTTAATTAGCCTGAATTTAATATTCATAATTATGAAATACCTACTCTCGATTTTCTTCCAGCACAACAAAAAATAACTCATGAATAACGCTTTACATAACTTAAAACGTAATAATTACGCCGTAAACATGACATTAGCCTATAAATAAAGTTTAAAAGAAATATAATTTACATACAAATGGCTGTGATACGAATGAAAGTAGAATGTTTAACACCCCACGCGGGTGCGTCCATTGGCTTGTCGTGAGAACTAACAGTGTCGCGGAGTGGCTAAAAACTGAAGCACGTGCAAAAATAATTGTAAAACTAAAATTTATAATCATAATAAATAGGTACTCCATGATTACAAAAAGTAATCAATACTTTTTGCAGAATATCGCTGAATAAAATATAAAAAAAACTTTTTAAAGAATGAAGCTGCATTCGAAATTCAAATCTTTGTGATTGAGGCGCGGAATTATAAATAGGTTTGTTTTCTATATCGTAAATTAATGAATACTTATTGTTGTTTTACGGTAAGTCGGTTTTTTTTCATTTATTTATTTTTGGTGTGCGTGACATTTATTTGTATGTTATGTTTTTGTTTGTTATTAGCCAATGCAAATCAGAATAGGTACTGTGTTATGTTAATTTGTTACTTACCTATCTCTTATAAAACTGAAACATGTTCACAATGATTGTTGTAATTATTCTTAATTATATTTTATTATTTAAGATGGGTTTGCTCTTGACTCTAGTCTAGGAGGTCAGTGGTGACAGAGACAGAGTCGACGGTGGAGTGAAGTGAACTTACCCAGAAGAAGCCAGTTCACTATCACTTTGAAGAGATTAGGGTTGTATGCGTTCGGAGAGTTTAGGAATTAGAGAGTTCCATTCTTTTGCTGTGCGCATTACAAAAGACATTTGTACATACCTATAAACAAAATAAGATATTAGTTCGTAACCTATAAAAAATAGGATTTTAACTTTTTAAGATTGCAAAACATTTGGCCGCGTTGTTATATTTTTACCAAATATTTTTTAATCAAGGTAAAAAAAGTGTTTTTTTTTTTAAGAATTTGTATTCAACCTTATATTTTACTATTTAACCCACGTTTCTAGCAGGTCATTCGCACATACTCGTTAATGGATCCGTATCTAGACTTATCGGTCAGTAGGTTCTCTAAACCTTCACTTTGATGAAGTTAAACAAAAATAAAATATACAATTTTGTACTTGGTCTCATAAATGGCTGTCATCGGGTTAAAGGCTTTCCTTTTCCCGACTATGTTTCGTGTTCCTGTCTTATTATCTCGTGCCAATTGCAGTCCAACTATATTACACTCCTGCACTCCTATAACGAGCCTCCATGCATTCCCATGTTAGGTATAAAGGCGAACAACATAAAAATAGTGCAAGTCAAAGAAAAAGTTTAGTTGCAGATTTGAAGCCGACTTACTGGCCATCATTTCGGTGTCCTCATTGTTCCAAATTTGAATTCACAACGATTTAAAAAGTTATAGAACATAATACAAATTTAAAAAGAGGGGTATCTCGATTTGTAATAGGGAGTGTATAATATTCTACGTCATCATCCTCATTCTGTTTAAACTTTTAAACTTATTAATTATTGCTGTAGCATACAGATGAAGATTAAGATATAGAAGTACCGCCCTTAGGTCGTAGCAGTAAGGATGAATTTCGTAGTGCACGTGTTGCCACTGATGTGCGGTTGACTGGACGAACAATGCTGATGAACACGAATAATTATCATTCTCCCATTTCTTATCAGTCAGCGCACTCAGCATTTCTTCGCATCCCTTAAATCTCCATCAGTCGTCATCTTAGTAGTCACCCCCAGTCTGTCATCTTTCACAAAATCCATCCATCGTGCCTTCGGTCTTCGCCTACTCTTCCATTATACCGACCCTCACAAACCACCATGTCGTATTTGTGTAGGTACTAAGTAATGATGTAGCATACGGAGCGCATCAGTCAGGATGACTTTGACGTTTGCGACAGTAGATTAATTTGTTACCGCGCATTTTCCGGGAGCGTCGTAAAAAAAATGTCGCCTGTGATATTCATCATGCTTGTCGTAGCTCAAGTTCATAAACATTGATTTCACTGATATTATTGTCAACTAAGCTCTTAATTGACCATCTGAAGGTCGATTGTAGTGCCATTCGTCTGTCCGGTACCAGTTATCAATATCATCGGCCTAATCGTGCTCAAATTCTTGGTCATTCTTGGCCATCACTCAGTAAATACCTTTCTCCTGTCATTATTACCTCACCTGCTTGCCTGCCTGCCCTGTCCGGTTCCATTGTGGGCTTCCATCTTCAACTTTTCCTCGCTAAAGGATCATGTACCTAATCGCTAATGTTGTCACTGCTAGGGCCCCTCTTCCCTTTAAGATGGTGAACTTTAGACTTGTGTCACGTAGAATTTTTCTGAAGTTTTCAGCTTCTAACTTTTTTATTTTATATAAAGTCAAAAGGCAAAGCATTTATGTCTAATAGGCACATAAAAGGCACTTTTGAACGTCAACATTTACAATAAAATAGAATTGATTCTAGTCGCATCGCGTATCCCTAATTATTTTGATACCCCTTATATCCTCCTCTATCTTTCTAGCTCTATCTGCATATCTTTATTACTAATACAATATGGTCCCCTAATTTATTTGCGTTATTATCTCAATCGTTGCACACCATAGATATAATCTGTGTTGGACACCCTTTTATTACAGCAAGCAAGGGAACGACTTGGTCAGGTTCGGTCTTATTACAAAACAAGGTTTTTCTTTAGACATGGTTTAAGCCATCGAGCGTGTTTTTGAAATAAGATCCTTACAGAAATCGGAATACAGTTCCTTTTACATAACTTACATCTTAGTCCGGTCTTAGGTTGACAATTTTATAATACTTAAGAACTTTACTCAAGTCGGCTTAAAGTTCGAAATACAAAAATGGGCTCGATGGTTTCGGATCGCACTGAAGTTAGATCGCGTTTTGTAATAAGACGGTTAGAGTTTCTCTTTAATCTTATTATTTGTTTATCTTCTCTTCCGATCTTCAGCACGTCAAGAGCTTGTCAAGATCGTGCCATTTACTATCTCGTTGACAACTTCCTTCGATCAAGATAACAACTTCCGTCTCCGTTACTCTTTAAATGGCGAAATATTGCATTACACTTTCCAACTTTTCACATCTAAAGACTAACTTGGGCTCGCGACTTCGCTCGCGTGGAAGTCGTAAGACACCACAACATACTAAAATAAAAGCCACATTTCCCGCCCGCGCGATTAGGTAGGTACTTCGTTTTCGCTTAGCGTTCTTTTCGAGATTTTTTCTTTTTGCTCGGCTCCTAAGGGTCGTAGCGTGATGTTAGGAAGAAAGAAAGAAAATACGTTAATTTGCGGTAAACATGACACTGAGAACGAACACATACACAAAAAAGAACAAGTTAGGGGGGAAATATGTGTCACATCCACGCAAAACGGACATCGCTCAGCATAATGCTACGACCCTAAGCGAGACACAGCCCCAGCGCTGGTTGTCAGGGATGTCGTCAACCGGTGTAGAAAACGCTAAGATAAAATATTTATTTATTTATTTATATTTATATATTCTTTATTGTACACCACAAAAAACATAACAACAAAAATTAAACTGAACACTACTTAATATACAATGGGCGGCCTTATCGCTTTCTGCGATCTCTTCCAGGCAACCTTGGAATGGACAGAGATTTTCCTGGACATAAAATGGGGCTGTTGTTGGTGCAAACACAACAACAAATAAAAATAAATACACAATACCTAGTAAGTCTTTATGTATACAATATTTTATAAAATCTTACCATTCCGGGCAACGACTCACGACGCGCCTTTGATAATCTGTACTAGCTGTCATAAAACTACTTATAGGTTTGACGTTTTGACATACTGATTACGTATTAACATGCCGCATTCAAATTAATGTTAAGAGGGCTATCACAATTTTTCTTGTATTTGAGTGTTTGAATAGTCTCACACTCAAATACAAGAAAAAAATTGATATTTATTTAGAGCACTCCCGAGAGAAATAATCAAACTTTCTCAGGCATATTTTTTTTTGTGGCCATAACTAAACCATAATCGCACATCAAATCTCATTTCTCTCGGGAGTGCTCTAAATAATAGTTATTTGTTATACAAGAGTGCAAAGTTGCTTTTTAACCGCGTGTTCAATTTTGATGACCGAGCAAGCGAAGGATTCTAAAATTGAATCACGAGCGCAGCGAGTGATTCAAAATTAGAATCCTGAGCGTTAGCGAGGGAATCAAAAGAGCACGAGGTGAAAAATCTTTGCACTCGAGTGCAACACGTAACTTTTCATTCCACCTCAGCGAGGAAATGACTAAATGCAAAAAAAAAACGTTTACAATCACAAGATAGGTACACTTTTATTTCAGTTTAGGTATTAATTACTACATTATGACAGGTAAGTATTACAGAATAATCTTTAAATTATAACAAAATAATACTAAGGTATAATTAAGAAAATTTTAAAGTAACGTTGCTACAGTTATTTAAATTGAGTGTAATATTTTTGTTTGGTACTGTAATATTGGTGTTAGTCACTTGTGTACTGTTTTTCGGTAAACTATCTGTCATACTTAATAGTTGTACCGATTCATCGGATTCCCTTGGCGTGAATGTTGGAGAGAGAGGGAGATGGTTAGGTGTTTCATAACGGCTTATTTTTGATGTAGAAGGGCCAGTCCAAGGATCCGATTGAGGCTCTTTCAGTGTAATGGCTCCTACGATGCCTTCACATATTTTAGACTTATTTTGGATGGAATCCTCTATGTATCCCTCTACAACTGCATTGGACTTCCAGCCTCCGTGGCGCTTAAGGGACAGGAGATCAGCTCCGGAATCAGCCAAAAGTGTGGCTGAAGTTCGTCGGAAACAATGACCCGTGTACAACACGGGTTCTGGAAGTTCAAGAAATGTTGCTATTTCTCGTGGGATACTGCCAATTTTATTAGTACCCATAGGCTGTCTAACACACTTTCCATTGCGATACTGTAGAAAAAATCGATTGATTGGAGTGTTAGGCGGGCGTAAGGCTTGATATTTCTCAACAATCGTTACGTATTCCTTGCGAATGACGAAGTTGCGGTCTCTTTTTGTCTTTGTATTAGGTAAATTAATTAATAGTAAGTCATCTGAATGTTTCTCAATGTTTTTGACATTAAGTTGTGTTAGTTCATTAGTTCGACATGCTCCGTTTATTCCAATAATAAGAACAACCTGTAACGTAAAGAGTATTGTAGTAGATAAATGAATAAAATTGATATGAACGCATAATTATGCCTATCAACATCTACTAAGTATACTATTTAATTGAGATTAATATACTTAAGTAGATACTGAATGTGCAACTGACTTACTTTTGCCGCCAAATATACGGAATCGGGTGCTTCGTTAAGAAACTTTTCAATATCAGATACTGTGAAAACCTTCGATTTTTTTGGTTGATGACCAGATGAGGCTCTTTTTAAAAATGCCACTAATTTAGGATAGGTATCGATATGTTTGTCTTTTTTCATCTTTATTGTTGCTTTTAGCATCGAATACGTACTCCATAGAGTGCTTGCTTTCTTGTTCTCGGATAATTCTATAAAATATGCCAGCAAAACGTTTTCTGAGAAAGTTTTGGCTCCTTTTGCTAGTCGCCACGTGTTAAACATATCGTACTGTTTTAAATACTTCTCGCGTGATTGTTGAGGGAGAAAGCTCATTTGCGCATTATTAACAGTTTCAGTCAATTCTGTTGGCGTCAAGCAAACTTCCTCGTCGCTAGAATCACTCATTTTAGTTTTTTCACTTGTTTTCAAGTTTCTTGTTTTTAATATAAGGTTTAACAATGACGTGAAAAAATGCCGCGTAAAGAACCGCGTACAAAGCAAATTGAAAAAAGAACACCAAGAAGGTTCCGAGTCTGAGTTTTTAACAAATTAAAAAAAAGTTGTATGATATATTCGGCACCATAGAGGTAGCAGTAAATAGGTTTAATGTTTTTTTTAATTCACAAACTTAGTGCACACGATGTTCTAAATTCAATTTACTTTATCCTCTAGAGAATAAAAACGGCTTTTCCACTCAGATATTGAAGATTAAAAATACTCTTTTCGTACCACTTGCTCAAAAAAGTGGCATTCTATGCCACAAAAAGCGAACATAACAATAGTCATTGTTAATCTGTTAAAAACAGGGAAAGAATATTGTACTGAATTTCATTCATCCTCTAGGGGGAGAATGTGATTTAAATTTGGAATACTTACCGAAATTTATACTGAACTACATCTGTGTTTACACCATTGAGTTTGTATGTAAAGCATTATACATCTTTTTGAAAAAGGAATACGCATTTATTATGCAGTTATGATTATTAAATAAAATTACGAAAACCGACGAGGCCGTATGAGGTTGATGCCTTTACTTTTCCGACAAAAAAATTATTAAATATATTCAAATACATAAACGTTAAGTTTATTTTAATTTATTTTTATAAATAAGTTAATGTTCTAAAAATAAGTTTAATTGTCATTATTTAAAAAAAATGTTTATCTCATATTATGATTGTATTAATTTTTTCGCAAATGGTACGAAAAGTAGAGTATTTTCCTCGGTGATAAAGCTGTCTTAGTCTTGGGTGAACTTAAATCCCTCGCTACACTCAGGACTCGTCATAAATCCCTCGCTTCGCTCGTGATTTAAGTTGTTAACACCCTCGCTACGCTCGGGAGTAAACCTCGAGCCCTTCGTTACGCTCGCGATTTAAATCGTCACCCGCGACAGAAGACACTGCTTTATCCCCTTGTTTAATAATCTACTATTCCGAGATGGTGGGATGAAAAAATTTTTTTTCTTGTATTTAAGTATGAGGCTCTTCAAAAACTCAAATACAAGAAAAAATGTGATAGCCCTCTTAAGATGGATTAATAAATATAAAAAAGGATGTTGTGGTATGTTATATAACCTTCCTCAAGAATTGGGCTATCAAATGCAAAGAGAATTTCAAATACGACTAAACAAACCCCGATATAATAGACTTTCCTCTATGAAAGCAACTCTTCAGCTTCATTATAATATTATCAACAGATACCATCCATCATCAGTCCGTCATCATTCTCATCAGGCGTCCATCTTTACTCTCAAGTCTTTGTACTAACATTAAGTTACGACATATTAACCCTGACTGCTACTTTCTGTCGTAACAAACAACAATGCTACAGCACAACATCCGCTCATGACATCCATTTGCAAAATCTTAAAGTTTTATTTTTTTAACAAAACAAAGTTACGAAACGTTGATGTGCAGGCGCATACGTAATATAATCTAGTGATGCGACTCGAGTCAAATTTTACCACTCGAGTCATTCGAGTCATTTTACAATCTCACTCGAATACCACTCGAGTAGTCGAGTCACTCGAGTGGTTATTTCACTCGAATGCCACTCGGATGATCGAGTAGTACACATTTAGTTAAGGCAAAATAAAACAAGGTTGATTAATAAATGAGAGGTTTATTGGAAGTATTGCACCACTGCATAACCACCACAATCGACTCTGTCTCTGTCACCACTGACCTAGACTAGAGGCAAACCCATGTAAAATAAAATTAAAACAAAAAAAACGCGTCCCTTTTTTCGAAATCAGTATAAATAATAATAATATCATTCAAATAATGGAAAAATAGAATATTCTATTAGGAATTAGGTACAACAAACTCAGTAATGTTGCACTATATACCTAACTTTATGGATAGGAAATCTCGTGATAATCAATACTCAATTCTTTATTGCATTTTCACATTTGATGAATAATATTAGTTGAAGAATGCACTTACTAAACATAAATTAAAAAATCAAAAGGTTGCTCAACCTGTTTTGATTATTTTGATGTTTTGATTATATCTGTAACTTTTTGGTGTACTTATTAAAGAGTACTCTATTCTTTTCAGTTCTATATCTTTCAAAATAGTTCCACACTAGAGATTTTTTCGTTACCGAGTTTTGATCGTCACTCATGGTAGATAACACAAGACTACGTCTTTCTTTACTAATAAGTACTCAAGTACTCACTCTTTACCTCAACTCGACGTAACGTACGCCACGCCGCGGTCGCGCCGCGTGCAGGTTGAAACCTGTTTGCCTAGGTGAGTGATGAGCGAGTGACTTGCGTCCGAGGTAAAAACCGAGTGAACTCGAGTCCGAGTGGACTCGAGTCAACAATTTTTTCACTCGAATACGATTTTATCCCATGTCACTCGAGTCACTCGAGTAAAATTGGACTCGAGTCGCATCACTAATATAATCGTGTTACGTTCTGTTTCACACAACTCACAGACGTCGTGACAACAGAAGCCTGGTTTGGATTCTGCTCTTAAGTTTTAGCCTTAATTTTTAAGTCGTGATTTTTATGTTGTTGGTCGATTGACTCGCATGCTTGAAACAGGTTTATGATTTAAAAAAAAAACCTTTCTTCAGCGTTTGGTAAGCAACATTTATTTAGCTTAATCAATTAGATGTCAGATTTGAAAAGGAAGCATACATTTCATCAGATTTAAATTCGTTTTAATGATATAAATATATTTAATAGAGCGCGGTTTTCATGACTTTAGAAAGATCACAAAAAAAAATCTTTAAATGTTTTTTTTTTGCGTTTTCTATATTCGTCTAGTCTTGAACAACGTTAAATCATCGAATGTTAGGTATATAAAGCATTAAAGTTTATACAATTCAATCACTAGTTTCCTATGTAATTAGTGTAGGAACATACATAAAACAAACAAAGTAACGTTAATTGCTGATGATAAAATAGTGAAGACTACAAATTAAGACGTAATACAAACTTTCCGCGGGAGCAAATGCGTGAAAATAGGTAAATTACTACGTATATGCTAAGCAAGTCAGTTGAACTCATGCTCATTATGTAAAGAAAAATGAAGCGGCCGACACGGCGGGTTCCGTACCGCCGTAAGTACTATATCACATTTAACACTACATCTGTTTGTGTATGTGAGTTTAAATGTTTGTAAACGCACCCACAATACAGGAGAAACACCTGGTGTGGGGCAACGTTTAAAAAAAAAATATTGTCATAGAAATGTGCCTGTCTGGGTTCGAACCCACAACCCACGACACGTAAGTCGGGGCCGTTAGCACTGTTCACTAGATGTTTATCTTTATTTTATTATTATTGTTTGTTGCTATAGCGGCCATTGTAGTACCTACATACTCTGTGAAAATTTCAAGTGTCTACCTATTACGGTTGAAAAGATATAGCCCTGTGACATATGAACGGACGGACCGCGGAGCCTTAGTGATAAAAAATAGCACCTTTTGGATACGGAACCCTAAATAAAACTAATTTACGCCTTACGCACATTTCGTATGCAGAAAGCGATCAATTAATTACTTATCAACGCATTTCCTTACTCCGAACTCCATTGTACAATCGTTCGGTAACCGTGTGCCAATATGGCGCCTAATTTCACGCAGTTTGCGCCATTCGAAACGAAAGTGAATATGGCGGGAAAGATGAGCTGTCAAACCACGTTCCGATACTCTCGATTTCGTTCGTTGTGTTTTCCGGTTGTTTTTTATCGGTGAGAAATGCTGGGACTTTTTAAATTTATTTTTAGCTATCCATGCTTAACGAAAACTGTTGTAGCTTAGATTATGATAATTTTCCATACTAGCTCTCTTATAAAACAATTTGATACAGTCAAACGCCCCTTTAATTTTATTCTAAGCAATTTCCAGCCTGGGGCACTAGAAGGGCATAATGATTATTCATGACGCCTTGCGGGTAACTTTCTGCAATTTACCCAATTAAATCAATCGTAAACAAATTCTTGGGAAACGTTTCCAAAACAATAAAATTCAATTACCCAATTTGTAATGCGAACCTTTTATTGTAATAATTGACCTACTTCCCGGGTACTTCCGTAAGAATCACAGCCCTATCAAAAACGAATTAGCCACACAGATAATGCAATACCGCGAAATTAACCTTAACAGATGTCATTAGCAAAGAAAGCAAACTTGTCTATTTGTACAAATTACGTACTGACATCACAACAGACAAGTTTATATCTTGACTCATCAAATTTAAGGTCGAATTTTCCAACTCATTTATTATTCCAAATCAATCAGAGGGATTTGTCACCGATGGGCAGCGGTCAAATGAGTTTGGACACTATTGTACTGCGTATAAAATCTAAATTTATTCGGTGTGATGTTACTTACGACGTTTTTCGCCCATTTAAAGTCATGTTTTGGAAAGCTACGGCGAAAGTCGGCGTCTTATGAGTGTTCAAGTGTGACCACTCAATCTTGATACTTCAATGCGCATTAAAATTGATTTTGTATCTCATTATCCAGTACTAAATATGGAAATACTGTAAAAGCCGTAGAATCAATGTGTCGCTATTTTAACGAGGATTTTCTGATAATCGTCTTACTAGGCACTCATTTTTGAAACCAGTAGGTAAAGAAATTGACGATCTTAAAATGTTTCTAGCTAACCTATTACAGTGCCCACTTTCTATAGGCTTGACTTTAGCAAATTAGTAAAGCTACTTACAATAAAAAAAATCCCGAAAATGGACTTAAATAAAAAAGACAGAAAGAAAAATGATGCCGTCAATGAACATTTATAAATTACAGAAAACAATGCTTTTAATGCCACAGGGCCTCAGACTCTGACTTGACCTCTGACTGCCAAATTATATTGAGAAAATTGCTAGAAATCTATTTCACAAAGTAAGTGGCCAATAAGTCAAAAACGCTAAACTTACATGACAGACAAATTATTAGGTAAGTACAGAGTAATTGGACAATCCTGTTACTTTTTATGGCAGTTTAGATTATCAAGAGAACTGAACAATTACTCCGAAATAACTGTTAAAAGCTATACGAGCTTCATTCAGGAGAAAAACATAGTTCCGTTGACAAGATAGCGGCCATTTTATATTTTACAAAAAAAAAATACAGCTTGGAAAAAGTTTTATTTTTCAATAATTTTGAAAAAACAAACATTTTTAGGCTGTATTTTTTGTTTTTTTGAGGTGTCAATAATTTAAGTAAGTAAAATGAAAAGTAGGTAAAATATCTAAATTAACAAGTCCGTATACAATGTGGCGCTACAACGGTGACTTTAATTTAATACACGGGTAGGGCTAGTGCCCATTAACCATATAAATATTGATAGGTTAAAATAATACGTAAACTGAAAAAAAAAATTTTTCAAACAAACTAAATAATAAAAAAGTCATTAAAATTGGGATCACCCTTGCAAAAATTCATTCATGAAATTACTTACCTAGCTCGCTTACGTTAACTCGGAGCGGCAACGTGTCGGTTCGCGGGCTGGCAACCGCGCATCGCGTCTTGTACCTACTCGTGATCGGTCCGATTCTTTGACGGCATATTATCAAAGAAACCGAGCGGCGCAAGTGGTACAAACACTTATCACATCACCCTCTCTTGTTACTATTAGTAATAACTGTCATCACTAATCACTGCCATCACGATCATAAGTTTACACAAGCACTAATAGCACAAATAAATGCGTCCGTATCGCAAGAGGTGTAAACGTACCTACTAGATAAGAAAACGAAAACCAATCAAAGTGTCTTTATCGCAGTACCATGATCTAATTACTATCCTAATTACACAAAAAGAAATAAATAAAACAATAGCTAAGAGTCTTTTTCGCGACGTAATTATGCGCACTAGAGTAAATAAGTGCGTCAAGGACACGGGTTCGACTAGCACTAGAAAAGCAAAAAAAGAATTCGTGTTCGGTGCGGCGGGTGGGTGGAAGGGAGAGCGCGCGTCGCCTGCGCTGCTCGCCAACAAAGGAAATTTCCTTAAATTCGCCTACTCTATGCATTTGTTTCATCCTAATAGTATTGCTTATTCGTTTTAATTTCATTGATGCGAAGTTATGATCCGTGACCGAGGGAAATGACCGCTGCGCGACAGTTCTTTAAGTACAGGTTGCTCTAAGATGCTATTTCCTAAATTCTTTAATAAATCTGTAAATAATAACGTTTAATGGAAATAAAAAATTGTCATGAAACGAAAATGTGAAAACGTATATGTGTGTTAAATTAAGGTCACCATAGCAGCGCCACGCTGTATAGGTGCAACTGTCAAATTGTCGCAGTTAATAACACTAGTTTAAAAATTGGAAGTAGGTAGGTACATGTTTAAACTGAATTTACAAAGTGTAGTAAACTATTATTACCTTAACATACCTTATATTTAAACGTCACGCATGCCATAGACACACTAAAACAACGGTCATACCGTTATTGTTTTGTATTAAAATCTAAAAAACACAACCCACTGGGTTCTGCACATAAATATCAAATTATAACTTCCTAATTGAAACATATGTGACACCGTATTAATTACAGAAATTACTTTACAGATGGTAACTGTTAATGGATGACAATAATATAATGAGAATCATAAAATACGAGCAATTACGTATCTATAAGAAAATGTAAAACGCTTGAGGAACTCTAACGAAAAGTGAAAAGGAACGAAGCGCGAGGCGGTCGCAGTTTACTTCCGATAGCCAACTTCCCGCGTCAAGACGTGTCACGCAAATAAACAATACCAACAAAAACAAAACTAATTTTATTTTATAAAACACAAGAAAATAGCACCTGTGAAAAATAAAAGTGTCAAAAAAATGTGGTGTAATGAGAACCAGTGAAATGTGTAAAAGTGTAATCGAAAACGGACTTCATGGATCGGCGGGAAAAATTAAAAAGAAAAATTTCAAAACGCGTAGAAGAACGCCTGATAGTGTTTACAATACTATGATTTTCAGAACTTTTCTGTTTTCTTTTGCATTTTTAAGTGGTTTTCATAGTATTTTGTGTAATGAGAATGACGTTTTGACTTTACAAGTTGATGACAAAGATATTGATTTGCCATCGGATAGAAGACGACCTGCGAATGAACAAGAGAAAGATATTTTAATGTTAGGCGCCCTAGGAAGGAGGAAGGGTTCCGGGTACCACAATGCTTACGGGTCCTCGCAAGAAGATGATTCCATCATGGATTTATTGGGAAAGAGTAAGTATTTTATTATTTTCATTTTGTATCCCCGTATTTTCTGCGGAAGATGACATACCTTAATGCAAAAATTACAATAAATTAAGCCAATAAATAGGTCACCTAAGATTAAAACAAATAGGTATTTTCGCTTAAATTAAAATATTAAGATATATTATTGTTTTCGAATAAATTAAATAGTATTAAGTACTATTGATGATAAATTAAATATTATTTTCAATCTACTAATTTTTTTTTTCTGTCGAAGTTAAGTAATTGGTCACAACTGGTCACACATTCTGGTCACTACTTTAGCAACAATGGCGGTATACCTAATTACAGCGACACAATTTAAAAATATAATAAAAAAACTGATAATTATAGCTTTCGTTACCGCTAAAATCTTACAGCAATGGCTTAACAGCTTAATCTGCGATTTTTCGCATTCTCATAATCAACTAGGTAGACGGATGGTCATTTCTTAACTCATAGCATAATCAGCCAGTAACATTCTCACTGCTGGGCCACAGACCTCCTCTCTGTGAGAGGGAGTGGGCCATAATCCAGCACACGGGCCCAGTGCGGGACTAGTTCTAGGACATGTCGCTTTAATCACGCTGTTTGTTTTAACTTGATCCAGGGGGCCTACTCGCTAAGTACTAAGTCCGTAGTTTCGGCCGATGTTACGGATGTTTCCTACTCCGTACCACTTACGGACATAAGATTAGTCTGGAGCCCGAACTAAAGATTAATGACAGAACGATTTGATAGTTGACCTTACTTAATATCTGTTCATAATTTTCGCCAATTTAAATCCTGGTGAGATGTATTCTAAGCTAGGTAGGTACTCGTATGCAAATATTCAGTGACACTTACTATAGGCGTGATATCATGTTCTAAAATTACCAAAACGGATGCCCGCCAAGCAGTTCTATAAAGCACTTCCTGTCTCACCTAGAAAGGAAAGAAAATCAGTAGTCGTATCTTCACACGTGTTTATAAATATACAAGAAGTAAAAGCTAACGGAAATAGCTTGTTGAGGTGGCCAACATACTTGCAAACTTGCTAAGTAAACTGTAGACTCTAGCACTAACATATCGATCTATGAAATGTAAGACATGTTCAGGTCGGCATGATTCGGAATGATTCGGAATGATTAGACACAGCTGGGTGGCAAAATATACAGGGTGGCAAGGACTTCGACGCGCAACATATTACCATGGATTCAGCACATTATTCTGAAACCCCCTTTTTTTTTGAGATAGGTAAATCATCAGGTAACTTCCCACGTTCTGGGCGGAGCGAGAGGACACGTCAGACTCTAACTGACTAAAACCCACGCGTGTTCCTTTGCCTAGTTGCCTGTGCCATTGGCCACGGTAACCCTTTCGGACTTTCCCGCAACCCTGGCAGGCATCGACCTTAGCGGACCCCGTCATTGTTACTGACATCTCTTTGAGGCGCGCGTGGAAGTCAACGCACCGTCGACCCGGGCCTGGTCCTTATCGAGCGGGCTACTCATTACTCGCCGTCCGCAAGCCTGCGCCTACGGTGGCCGGGAATCGGCTTGGGATTCCCGACGCCCAGGACGTCTCCTGCGGCGGTTAGGGGCGTGAGGGCGCAAATTTTGCCTGTCCCTCACGCGTTTGCCTCCTCTTTCGCGTGCATCACTGCTTGTAGCAACCCAAATATAAATATAGTATCACGTCTCGCATTGCATTCCTCGAAAGTTAGACTGAGTCGCTAGTCATGAGTGAGCGAGCCTACGAACCGTAAAAGAAAGAAAAAGGATTGTGCTAATCCTCCAAATTTGCACATAAAAATCGATATCTAGATCAGTTCCAAACAGGCTTGCTTGTCGCTATTATTTTTGAGTAAAAAGTGAGGACAGTGACACAATATCGATGACTATTAATGTAATTTTTTTATTGCTTGTTTTTCCTGTCCGTGTCGCAAATAAAATATTTTTCTTTCTTTCTTATTATAGGTACATATTTTTCGTCCTTCTCTTTGCTTTGAATTCAAAGTCGATCCGGATGATTGGATTTACTATAAACTTTTCATAATTATTCCACGAATTTACAACGTCCAGTGTAATTATAATGAACCTATCCTTTGTTCTTCTTGTCCTCTATGCTTGTTTACTGAGAAAAACCTTTATTTTCTCTGTGATGACGTCAGTTTTTTTTTAAAAGGACTTGGTAAAGTTATAAGTATCAAGAGTTAAGATTAAATCTGAGCTTTGTATTTCAAATGCAGTTAAGATTTAAACTATTGTTCTAGTGAAATGGCTGATCTTTGTCAAGCTTACAACTCGCCATATTAGGAAAATTTAGAAGGATAGTGATCCTATTCTACATCCTAAACATGATTTTAATGCAAACTTCATACTTTCCGTACTCTTCTACCATACAAATGCGTTTTAAACAAGACAGTTTAGATTGCTAAAGAAGATTATGCTCGTAACAGACTACAAACATGGAGAGAAGTTATCAAGTTTGCGATGTGGACTTCGTGTTATGATCGCTTAGAAACATATCACTCAATGAACTAACTATATAGCTTTTCAGTAAAAAGTTTAAGTTAAATGCACGTTTTAACCTGCATTGTCAGTTGTCCCCACGGAGCAAATACAAAGGTTCTCCCTTATCAGGCAGACCTACTTAACCCCTAAGCAGGTCTTGCTGAATTGAAGTTACTATTGCGAATAAAGTCATTAGGAAAAGCTTGTTAAATCGGTATCGTGCATTATGGGTATCACAATGAATACATTGAGTTACGTTCTGACCTAGATCAATGGAGCAGGTCAGTGGTAGCACAGTGGTAATGGTCCAACTTACGAATTGTAGTTCGTGGGTTCGAACCCAGATAGTCATTTCACCACTCTCCTCAAAATGGAAAAGGAAAACATCGTGACGAAACCGGTAAAATTGGAAGATACGTGACATCAACCCCCGCACTGGGCCCGCTTGGTGGAGTATGGGCCACTCCCTCTCACAGAAAGGAGGCCTGTGTCCCAGCAGTGGGAATGTTATAATCTGATTATACTACAGATAAATTAGTAGTTGTTTCGGATGTTTTTTTCTGTGACCCAGATAATGCAATTAGCTTTAAATTGGATTTAAAACATGCAATGCAAGAGGCAGTGATACGAATGATCGATTCAATCTTGAGGATGCCCAAAGATTTTTTGCTTCATTTTGTAAAGCGCGACTGCTGGACGTGGGAGTCCTGAATTAGATCCCCGGATCGGGCAAGGTGACAGACAAGGGTATTTTCATTAGGAAATTATCAGTTGTGGGTGTGGCTGAGATTGTGAGTAATCAAGATTCCCCGGAGCCCATGGCTTTGATTTGTGCCCGGTCAACATGAATTAATAAGAAGTGCATCTCACAAAAATGCAGAATATTTTTTGTAGATCTATTTTGACCCACTAAAACTTCGCCGGTAATAATTAATGTTACTTTTCTCATACATGTCTCATTCAAAAACCACTTTTACAGTTTACTCTACTTACCCACTTAAAATTCTTGATCAAAGACAAAGAAATAACTACAATAAAACTAAAGAAAATGCTTGATATCAAAACTTTGATCTGAGTCACGCAAGACGAGAGTAAAAGTGCGCGTGCGCAGAGAAAATGGACGGTCGTTCAACCTCTCGGTATCGATCTGAGAATGTTTAAATCATGTTGCGTGATAGTTGTCTCGTTTATGCAATAGATTGTACGAATTGTTTGGTTTCGATCGATACATGTAAGGGATTTTTAATGTTAGTATATACGACTAACTTCTGCGTGCGAATTCGTCCACGTGGAGGTCGGCAATCATCCCACGGGAACATGCTATAGAAATAAAAAGTATCCTATGTCCTTAACCAGGTAATAGTCTACCTGTGTACCAGTTTCATTGAAATCCGTTCAGCCGTTCAGGCGTGAAATGGTATCAGACAGACAGAGATACTTTTGGATTAAGTATGGGTTAGTTTGGAAGTATGAATAGAGCTCCTTTTTGTTACGTATCGACCGGTAACGGCAAATCAAATGTAGTTACAGATGGGTGCCCTCTATCTGGCGGATTCTTAATTCTTGATGCTCCGAAATTTATTTGGCATAATACACTTAGCATAATCTTCTTTAAACGAATATTTTTAAGGCGTGACATAAAAAGTTCTGCTTTAAAGGGTAGACCCGTTACGGATCCGTCCATCCATCATTATCAGTTCCGGTCTTCTTTTTATAACTTTATAATAGCAAAGATGTTGTTATCACAGTGGGGGATGCTGTCTCCCACCTTTTTGTGGCGATCATGGAATTTTTATAGAGCCTCAGATGACCTACTCTTTCGAAAGATAACTTGACTACTAATGTGTGATATCCGTAAATACATATGGCTTGTTTAGTTATAAAATAAATTGTTAATTAATAGGCTGTTAAACAAGCTAAAAGTGTTACTTTAAGAAACATTGCACACAAATCGTAAATGTCTTTTATTTCAAGTTCACACGCAAGTAACTAGTCATAATAATGTCCATTTGTCATCTTCACTCAACATCATCAATTCATCACGTTAACACGTAAAAAGTATTATTAAAGCAGGTTCAATAAGGTTATTGGCCTACCCATCCAGTGCTCAGGCTAATATTAAAGCATCTTGACACGATCCCTGGCATATTTGGCCATAGGTAATTATAGTTTCTGTGTATTGTGGAATTCCCGTGCTTATTTGAGTAAAATTCGTCATCCTTGAATAACTTTTACAAACGCGACGGTTCTGGGGGCCATCTCCCGAAGCACCAAGTTCGTCGTTTCAGCCGAAGTTACGGACGTTTCCTACGCCATAAGATTAGTCCGGGGCCCGAACTAAAAATTAATGACAAGAGGTTTAAACAGTTGTCCTTACTCCCGATGTGTTTTTGTCCGTCCGGAAAAGTTAATTAATCGGGAGTAGGGTTCACTTATATGTATCGAACTACTTTCCTCGTTGACGGACTTGGAGAGTAGGCCCCGTTGTGTTCGATTCCTAGGTCGGGTAATGTGTTGTTGAATTTTTTCGCTTGGAATTTCACTTTCTCAGCCCGCAGTCTAGATTTGTGCCCGGTTGATAACAATAAATCAATACTGTTTATTAGGTCGGGTAAAAAGTTTTTTCGTATTTTATAGGTAGGTATAAAGTTGTAGTAAAACCTCTTTGCCTGCACTGTTTGTATCTGGCTGGTTTTGATACCATTCAATATATGACATACAAAAAAGAAAAAGAGAAACTAAAAACGATTTACCGCAATTTTTCAATTGTTTTTTTTTCCACCAAAATTAGTGAATAAATTGAAGAAATTCGATACATTTTGAAGTTTTAGTACCTACCTACAAAAAGTTACAAAAATATGTGACGTTTATGGACTCAACGGAGTGTCAGTAAGATAGCACAAAGTTGGTTCAAGCGTTTTCAGTCCGGGAATTGAGATATCAAAGATGCAGCTCGCTCTGGTCTCCCTGTTACGGATAAAATCGATGCCATTTTTGAAAAAGTGGAGCAAAATATTAGAAGTTTTTACGACATAAGTAGCTGAAGAGTTAGGGGTTGACCAAAAAACAGTTTGAACCCATTTTCAAAAGTCTGGATATACAAAAAAGCTTGATAATTGGGTGCCACACGAACTCTTAGACTTGAATTTGTATACAAGATACGAAATAACTTTTTCCCCGACCTAATACATTCGTAACAACATAATCAGCCTATAACGTTCCCACTGCTGGGACACAGGCATCTTCTGTATGAGACGAAGTGAGCTATGATCCACCACGCGAGCCCAGTGCGTGTTTGTGGATCTGTCAAATGTCTTCGAATTTTTGGTTCTCGGCAATAGACTCACCCTTACGACTAATACGTATGTGACATATAAAAGTTGATTTATCTACCTATGCCTTCGGGATAAACCGGCTTGATAATAAGTTGATGTGTAATGTAAGATAAATGTTTAACATTTAATTTTCTTTGTTCCAGTGATCCCCCAAACGTGCCGCTATCGGGGGGCCCGGTACCCCTGCGGGCTAAGCATATCCTGCGTCTTAGGGGGAGGCAAACCCCTGGACCTTTGTTCTGGGGGCATGATATGGGCCTGCTGTGTGGATAGGGAGACCACTGAGAGACCCACTGAGGTCGCTCCTGTGGTGCACAATGCTAGTAAGTATTCATTTTATTTTTTAGCTACTATCAAAACGTAACAATTTTATTATGATGATGACCGATTTACTTTTTTTTTTTGTTTCTCGATGTTTTGAGTACCTACTTTTTTTTTACTGAAAATCAGGTTTTAAAGATTATTTATGTCATTTTTATGAATCTATCTTGTACCTAGAAATAAAAGGACTGATTGAAAGGTCGGGAAATAGAAAAAAAATTAATAATGTTAGTACTATTATTAGTGTAATTAAATAAATGTTGAAATTCTTTGCATGTGTCAAATTTAAATATGTTTTTTTTTAACAGAAACACAGATTCTATGAACCCTTTTGTAACAAAACAATTTCAGTAGAAGTGAGTTCCCTTCAGTTTAGAAATAGTTACTGTCTATTGTACATTTTGTCTTATCATTTTAATGTCCTATGTGTAACTTTATGTATAACGTGTCCTAACTATTTACTTTTAACAGTTATATTAATCAAATCACGTGAGTGACTAAACCCGCAGCATCATAAATATACACCTTTCAATCGGGAAAAACGAAACACACAATTTATAAGTCAACATTTTAAAAAGGGTAAAAAATATGGCTTAGCACGTAATGACTGAAAGGAAATGCTCACCTCAATCAGATTACTGGTATTGGGTTTCTAATAGAACGCAGGATAAACTTTAACGTCAACTTAGGCCCGGATTTTAGATTCGTAGTTAACTCAACCATTAGGTAAAATAAAAAAAAATGCCAAATTGTGTTCATCAAATCAACACATTTAGCCAAAATTGAACCATTAGTAACATCAACCATTCAGGTACCTGCCTGTTGACAGACCTACACTGTCCTCCCATACCTATAAACAATGTAATTTGAAAACATTAATGTAAAAACCAATTATTTTTAAAAGAGTAACCGTGGAGTTTCTTGCCGGCTCTTTTCCATAGGAAACGACCAATTGGAACCGTGCACCTAACTTCTGACGTTTCATAAGTGCCCATGTAGGTTTATGTGAAATAAAATACTTTTATTTGATTTGATTTGAACGGTTGAGTTAACTGCGATCAAAAAACCTGCCCTTAGAGGAGGTAACGCATCGTTAGGAAAATAAGCATAAATGATACTTAAATGTTTTTATTTCTGTAAGTACAAACACTATTACACGTCAATCATATTTTAAAAACTAGATGAGATCGGCGTTTCCTATCTGACTAGGCTACTCTGAGCAGAAAGGCCGAAACAAACAGGTCACAGTCTCTTTTAAAGTCTAGAAATCTTGGTCAGATCATACGAAGACTATGTAGATCGGTGTCTGAAATGGTCTGCTGTGGAAAGAACCACACACATTGAGTGGACCTGTCCAGTCAGTGCACGCAATTGTCAGTAATCGTGCAGCTCAACTCGGAACTTAAGGAGCTCAATGATTCAACGAACACTACCAAAGAAAGGAGATTCGAGTAGGCCGCATAAATTACTCAAACTGCCAGATCATGATTAAACTAACTGAATAAACTAAACCTATTAAATTGTAACAGCTCTATGCATCTCAATTTCTCCGGCGAAATCTCAAGGTTATCCACATGACGTAGACACGTGTCGAACGCGATAAAAGTTACGAAATATCACGACTACTCTCTAATGTGGCGCGTGGCATAAGCGGTAGCGATCTAAAGAAAGGGCGCATTAATATACAGGGTCGAACTAATTTGGAATAGCACTAAGTATACGCGTGTATGCCTTCAGTATTGTTTGTATGAATGTATAAATAAAGTTGGTAAAAATGTGGCTAGGTACACACAGCAGCAGATCAAGTTACCACAAACTGTCAAATTTTCTCATTCGATTTTGAACTTAGCGGAGAAATTTGACGGTTTCCTGGTGTGCTGGCGACTGTAATTCAAGCTACAGTATTTCGAGTTTTGAAGCAAAACCCAGCTAGCCAAACCCCTGACGATGTACTCACATACGTACTTAAACCGCCTAGAGATCGAGTATAATAGCGTGTTCAAATCAAATCAAATCAAATCATCTTTATTGTGGACTATAGGTATACATCATACATACAGGTCTTAAATAATTAAAATAAGTTCAGCTATGTCCCGCCGTTGAGGCATACAATAATAAAATACAAATCAGAGGTTAAAACACAATTAGTCATATTAGTCTCGATACATTATTAAAATATTCCAATTTATAAATACATACAAATTCAATTTCAAGTCATATTAGTCATAATTCATTTTTACAAAAAAAGAGAGGAAAGACACAAGCAATTTAAATGGTATTCAAATACATTCACAATATTATCATACATACTTGTCATTGGAATACAATATTTTTGTCACACAAGTAATCTTTGACATCATAATAACATTTGTCTATTAATCATGTTTTAACATAACTAGTGGTTTCCAGTGTCAAACTATCTCAAGAAACAGAAACTAAAACAATATTTTTATCCAAGTCCAATTAAAAGTCTACCGTTAAACTTTGTCAACACGCTTAAGTACTTAAGATTATTCCATCATACATTTTAACAGGAATCGTCATAACAATACAATAAAGTGTCCCCATCCATGTTACAATTTACCTTCCACAAGAAGTGACAAAACCGGTGTAAGTGTGACATTGTTTTCGGTTACGAAATAAACCGTCATACATACATAGTACACTCTCTCCTATGTGGCGTAAGTTATAGACGGTTACACGTTGCAAGGAAGTTGAGCATGTTAAGGGGACTACATAACCTAAACTCAAGTTTTATAATGTCTAAAAGTATATGATCCACTGCAGTAAACAAAATCAGAAAAATATATGATATTCTTCAGGATATATGCTAGTTAAACGGTGTGTTGAAAACATAATACAACTAATTTAGTACGATAGAAAAAAATCACGAAGGTACCTCAAAAAATTTATTTTAACGATTAAAAACCATACTATTATACATGCAATCATTCTATATTTTTTTTAGATGGTTTTTCAAGCAACATATTAACGTGGTAGTGTTTTAATTTTTAAGTCCAATCAATAGATTTTCTGTAAACAGAGAATTGCTTCATATTTTGCAATAAATTACCAGCTTTGTGTCATCGCATCGCGCTTCTCTTTCTTTTCTATGCAGTCCGACAGTGACCGCGCTGTAGCTGTTGTCAGCCTCTTAATATGCGAGTCACATGCGTGGGTTTTTACATAGGTTAGTTACCTTTTACACGGTAATTGACACATTGGATGTGTTATAGAGCAGTGGTCGCGGTGGCCCAGTGGTAACGGCCGCAACTTACGAGTTATAGGTCGTGTGTTCGGACCCAAGCGCCTGCACTTCACTTTGGGTAAATTATTTCATCACCGCTTACTTTTTGTCTTACTTACTTGTTTTCCTTCACCGTTTAGAGAACTAAACGGTGAAGGAAAACATCGTGAGGAAACCGACGGCATGTCCTAGAACAAAAAAAAGTTAAGTCATGTGACATCTACCAACCCGCACTGGGCCCGCGTGGTGGATTACGGCCCACTCCCTCTCACAGAGAGGAGGCCTGTGTCCCAGCAGTGGGAACATTATAGGCTGATTATATTTATGTATTATAAATTTGTGCATATTACTTGCACCGTGTAAAAGCATAAAAATGCGATAGGTTTATCTATTTTAACTTACCAAAAGTTACCATTAAAGTTTGAAAAATATCGAACATTGAGGGCATGGTTAAAGAATTGAATAGCACTTTTCTATGAAACAGCAGCTTTGTTATAATAACCGACAAAAATTTTATACGATGTTGATTCTGTATTGTTTCAGCTAGACACAGGTATTTTTTATTTTGCTATAGCTGCAGTAGTTTACGAGATAATAAGCTTTAAGTTGGAAATGGCACGGGGCGCTCGCGCGGAGAAATGCCGATCGTGCGGCCGGGCGTTTCGCGGGGGTGCAGCGGCGTTAGGTGGACGTTCAAATGGCTAAAAGGTCTAGAATCATATGCTGAATTCTTGATTACAGTCTGTGCGTCGATCTCCCTACCACCCTGTATATTTACAGAATCATAATTATTAAAATCATCAATACTAAACTCTCTGAAATACATGTTCACAATAACTTATTATTATTTTCACGTTCATTTTACATTATTAAGCGACAACAACGATTCTTCCACTAACATCACCTTTCGAGGTCAAATGATGACATTGCGACATTTTTGTATAGAGATCGCAATAGTTCCTTAGAAGTGACAAAAGGCGTGACATTGTATGGGGTTACGAAATAAAACGTCACATACAATGCACTCTCTCTACTGTGGCGCAAGTTAGGGGCGGAAGCGAGAGCGGTTTGAATTACAAACTTGTGTAGGTAAACTGCAAGAACACATTGAGTCATAATTTCGTTCGATTCCCGCATGGGATAAATATTTGTTTGAGCTGCGAGGAGTTATTCCGGGTCTGGCTGTTTGTGTATGTAAGTTTAAATGTTTGTAAACGCATCTACAATACAGGAAAAATTCCTAGAGTGGGGAGTGGGGCAACGTTTTTAGAAAAAAAAACGTTTTTTTTATCAGTTACGCTTCTTGTCTTCTAGAGTATTCCATTAAATTTATTAGTCAACGTCACCACAAGGTCTATATAAGACATTGAAATATCCAAAATATTGAGACCACAAAGTGCAAGTCGCTTTAGAATTTAGATCCATTTGCCTAGTCTTGCAATTTTCCTCGAAAAAAATAATAATACCAAAAACGCCCCGCTCGTACCTCAGACCACAATCCAACAACTTTACGCACTGATTGCTCGACGGCACAAGATAATTCCACGTATTTATTTCCGCAGCTTTACCTTCCACACACATGCATACATCTTACTTGTACATAAATGTATGGCGTAATGAAAACTTCACACTTTCACGATTTCAGCTGATTCATAATAATTTATTCTAAACGCAGCATTGGATACGAGTCAATTGTTTTACAATGGGTGTTGCAATCAAGATGTCTGATGGTCTATGAGAGTATGTCATGCTCACTCAAATGTGTCGCTGGTGGTGGCGTGTGTATTGGATCATTGAGTTCCCTTCAAAATGGTTGAGCTGAATGGTGCTGATGCATACGTCATGTTCGTGAACGGGCGCCGTCAGTAGGCACTGGTCATGTCTTAGCTGCCACGGCTTATTTTGATTCCTGAATTGTTTTTATCTTTTTATTACTGACGCTTTTAACGTGCACGTCTTTCTACATCGTTCTCACATGTATAATTTCAACATGAATTATGTAACCACTATTTTGTAACAATATTTTGATTTAAAAGAGTGTCCATGGAGTTTCTTGCCCGTTCTTCTCCATAGGTACCTAATACGCTTTGGAATGGGCAACTAGCTTCATCTTTCTGACTGACCGACCCCTTGACAATTCAAAAGTGCCTGTAATTGGTTCATTTGAAATAAATGCTTTGAGTTTGAGGTTGAGTCTAATTTTGATATAATTTATTCTTTACCATACATGTGTTCACATACATAGGCCATCTATTGATCTTCTTTCTTGGTACATTTGTACCGGTATCCACATCGCCACATACGAGCTGCGCGTCATACTGACGTTACGCAAATCCTGCATTGCGCAAGCAGAGTTTATCGCGCGACTAGCATATATACAACTTTCCGACATCAATCGTTGGGCAGTTGCCCACCAGACACAACACCCGTCTGGTCGGAAGATCCTCCCTTTTCTATGGAGGTATGAGTGAACTTTACACCCTGTTCCTCGTACCTCTATAAATTTACTGTCAATGAAGTTTTGCAACCATCATCTATAGTCCTACAGACCGAATTTCAGTCATGGTGGCCAATCTCAACAAAGACTTCGGCGCGGGAGATATTTTTGTGTACAAGTGTATGCGCAGACACTCTTGCACTCTCTCTTCCCTCACTCTCATAGTCCGATGGGACGGCAATCCGACACAACCGGAGAGAGATGAGCCATACGACCAACAGCTCAACGTACTTTCCGAGGCACGGGGGTATCAAACCGCCAACTTCCAAATTCCGGGCTTTTACCAAGAAATTCCTAATGGTAAAACCCAATAACACTTTGCCCCACCTGGGAATCCAACCCCCACCCACGCTCAGCAGTCGCGCATGCGACCAGGAGACCAACTATAACTAAACATGGATGACTCAGTGATGTTTTCAATAAACTTTCATCTTGTTGGCAATATTTCTGCTCTTGGCGGGGTATTTAGTAATCCTAAGCTGTGTCAAACTCAAACTCAAAGCATTTATTTCAATTAAACCATTTACAGGCACTTTTGAATTGTCAAGTGGGTCAGTCAGAAATATGAAGCTAGTTGCCCATTCCAAAGCGTAATAGGTACCTATGGAGAAGAACGGGCAAGAAACTCCATGAACACTCTTTTAAATTATATTGTTACATAAATATTAGTTACATCATTAATGTTGAATATAGGTATAATTATATGTGAGAACGATGTAAATAAGACGTACACGTTGAGTGTCCTGAGTACAGCAAATATAAATTCAAACAAAACAATCCATAATAAAATAATTAAAATAAGCCTTGGTGGCTAAGAGATGACCAGTCCCAACTGACAGCGCCCGTTCACGAACATGACGCATGGATCAGCACCATTCAGCTCAACCATTTTGAAGGGAGCTAAATGATCCAACACACGCGCCACCGTCAGCGAGACATTTGAGTGAGCATGACATCTATCAGCCGCCAGGGCACATTCAAGTCAATGAAAGACATTACCCGGTAAATGGTAGCTCGATAGTACATAGTACTCACACTTGTCCTATGCAATTATATAATACAAAGGAGATTGAGTTTATACAAAGCAAAGGTAGTCTTACAATCTTCAGCAGCTCCAACAGTATTTTCAAATGTTAATCAATGTCTTTCACGTGGGTCTTGTGGCTTAGTAATAACAGCCGCACGGGTCGACCGATCAGGTTAAGTTACGCTGGCCGCGGTTTATCCGTGGATGGGTGACCATCTGTACATACCAAGACCCCTCCGTGCCATGAAAAGCACGTTAAGCCGTTGGTCCCGACTGACTTTCGTGGATCGTCGGAAGCCCGAATGTCTGACCACCAGTCTTACGAAGGGGTATCCTATTACCAAGTAACTGGTTTGTGGAGGTCAGATAGGCAGTCGCTCCATGTAAAAACTGAAAGCTGACCTCAACATCGTTGGGAAGAGGCTAGACAGATGATGATGATGACGAGGCTGTGTCTTTCATCCTCTTAGACAGCAAAATGAGGTCCTACTAGACAGTTTTACAATATCTTTGAGATCCTTCGAGCTTAATTGACTCGTCATTTATAGTCAGTTGTCATTGTAGTTTCTGACTTACAGAAGTTGTTTGTGAAATGCGACGTACTACATTCACCCCCCTTGTTACACCCGTTGACGGAGCCTTCACTCCTCAAATGTCTACCTTCGTAAAACATCTTGGAGCTGCAATCGCTGACCGCTGGAATAGGTCCTTTAGCGTAGTGATGGGTTGGCTAAGATCAAGAATCACCATCTCAATAATCCGTGACACTAGCATGTGCATTCGCGGCACAAGGCACACGTGTAAACCAATTGTCAAGTTATTCGGCTTCGACGATAGAGCAGCCCTACCTAGACAAGACTGGTGTGGATGCGGCCAACGAACTTACAAGACGTCGATTGCAATAAATAGCGATGGATTAATGAGCTTATTTAATTAGTTCATTAATTAATAGTTTCATTTCTATAGTAATAGATTTTTTGAGGCTAGTGTAGCGCGAGGCATATTCCATAAAAACATGAGGTTCCAGCCTAGCTTAGGCAAAAAAATCCTCCTCTCCATCATCTTCTTGCCCTGGTCCCATGTTACTTGCGGTCGGCGCAACACGTTTTCTTCTTCCACTCCCCTGTCAACCGTCACACTATCATTCACTTCCTTCCCTTTCGTATCATTCTGCATACAGTCCACCCATTTTTCCTTTAGCCTTGTTCTCCCTCTCCATACATTAACATTTATATTCATCACTTTTTTAGTCACGTGCGTTTCCTCCCTCTTAATCACATGCTCATACCAAGCCAAAATATTTTCATTCAACTTTTCAGTCATTTTAAACCTCCCCCATATAAACTAATTTCTTACTTTACCCATTTTCGTCACTCTACAAATCCATCTCAAGATTCTCAAAAAAAACACTCTTCTCCGTGTTCATAAATATAATATACTATGCTTAGGGTAATTTTTTTGGCGAGAAGTGCCAAACGCATTAGGCGTATCTTGATTTGCCATCGTTCACATGGACAACAGCAGCAATAGTAAAGGGGGTATAACAGCACAATACTCAACCACAACGTCGATTATTTATTTTTCTCAAACATGCTTGGAAATTTGAGCATTATTTTGACAAGCTTCTTCGAGATAAATCGAAACTGCTGTACTGGATAAATACATGCGAGCAGCGGCCGGCAAAAGTTGTATGAAAATCCATATCTGTCGTAGTTTAGCGGCCAACTAAGTTACATAGTAAACTCATATCTATCGTGTAATTTAAAAATGGAACGATCTTTTACTCTGAAACATGGCAACCAAGGAGGTAACTTATCAAAGGTTTTATTTAAATTTCGAACTGGCTTGCAAATAGAAAGCTGTTTATTGAAAAAAAAAAAGAAATGCGCACTTTAACGCGGAAAAAAATATGAATTGTCGTTGTTCGTCATTGATTTTGAAAAGTAATTGTATTTTAATTTCCGCGCATTATTTGAGAAAAGTACTAGGTATACAAGCCTTGGCCACAACTAGCCATTGATGGACTTACGAGTTACGTTTACACTTACACGATTACACACTTACGATTTACACGTTCGTCCATCAATGCCTCTTTTCCTGGCCGCTGCATTAATGTGCTATACCTTGCAGTCCAACAGCCTCGTTTTCACCAAAAGCCGGAACCCGATACCCCAACCTTACATCATCCAGTAATTACTTACCCCTCCCAATAACTGGTAGGTCCACAGCGTTACACTATTGTGTTACCGCTCCAATGGACACCACTTTCTCTCTAATTTTCACTCGGGGCTCGATTTCTCAGGCTTTAAGCTGTAGGCTCTAAATGCGAGGTTGTTAGGCGTGACGGTTTGACGGTGCTATTAGTTGGTGGTGTGACACGTGGGGTATGGAAGACTTTCGAAGTATATTTATGTGTCTTGGTAGGAGCTCAGGGCTTGGTTGGCTATACTATCCTTCAAGATACGGGATTTTCCCAGTTTAAAGGGCAGAGGTCTTACTCAAGGTCGCCGTCTGATAAGGACCAGACCAGGGTCGACGGTGCGTTGTGTTCCACGCGCGCCTCAATGAGATGTCAGCACTAACGACGGGGTCCGGCTAGGGCCGATGCCTGCCAGGGTTGCGGGAAAGTCCGAAAGGGTTACCGTGGCCCCTGGCACAGGCAACTGAAGGAACACGGGTGGGTTTTAGTTAGTAAGAGTCTGACACGCCCTCCCGCTCCGCCCAGAGCGGGAGAAGTTATTTGATGATATCCCAAATTCAAAAAAACGGGCTTGTTTGGCTATAGTGATGCCGAGATGCGTTCTTGCAACACTTCCGGATGTCGAAATTCGAAACTTTAACAACGGAAATCATATTTTATAAGATTTGGGGCCCGATCTTCACATTATGTAAGGTGATTTTTTTTATGGTTGATATGAAAGAAAGAAAATGCGTTTATTTGCAGTAAACATGACGCAAAAAAGAACATAAATACAAAAAATAACTTGTAAAGGTTGGGGGAAGCATGCGTCACATCTACGCAAAACGGCTATCGCTCAGCATTATGCTGCAACCCTATGATAAAGATAAAGATTCATTTATTTGTATAAACATGTGTAACATGATATACAGATATGCACAAATGGATGGAAACGAGTTTAAAATTGCCGGTTCAACATGTTTTGCCATATTCGGCGTACAAAATAGTTGCAAAGTTGTATGCAAGACAGAGCCCCAGCGCTGGTTTTCAGCGACCGCCGAAATAAGTAAGAGGTTTAAGAAGGATCACAAAAATACACCTTGGTCTTCTGTTTGCCTCACAGGACGTGCGATCACCTTTCTTTTGTAACCAAAGACAAAAATACTCTCTAACTGCACTACACGATTTTTCAACCTTGCTAAGATGACAAAGACTGGTCTTTAACAACACTCTTCAAATGGACCATTATTACGGTTAGACACGGTCATACTTCCTGTGAGTTCAAACCCAGAAGAAATTTAAAAAAAAACGCTAGAGATAAAATGTTTATGGACAAAATAATAAGCATCAATTAACTTTTTCACAACCATAGCTGCTAGTACATATTTGCTATTTTGTGTCGACACTTTCATCCTATAAAAACTTCGAAATAACTACATTATAGTTATATATGCAACTGTTGTTTATAAAACATGAATGGTATCACATGAGTGTTTTAATACCTAATTATGTACAGTTACATACAAGACTTTATCTACACCCATGATATGAATCTATAAAAGATTCTGAAACCATAGGGTGTTGTACACTGTTGTAAGAACCCTATGAAAATTAATGGTAAGTTTAATTGCTGAGTATCTAATACAAATAAACTAAGATATATCTGGCGGTGTGTTATCAAAGTTTGGCAAACAAAAATGGCGGTATACGCCGTGAATTCCAATAATCTATAAGTTTTTTTTTTTTTAATTATTAGCTGTTGTAGTGAAACGAGCGTGCATGACAATGTTCTTTTTTTGAAATTCATAATGATACCTACCACGAATTTATTAGGAAGAATGTGGCTGTTTGATGAGTAAGGAAGGGATCGAGTTCGAGTTGTATAATGAAGTTTAGTACCTACAACACTTAGAATTTAGAAAGATCTATAACTATATAACTTTCTATATTCTAAGCTACATCATTATAACACTCGTTTGGATGATATTATGGTTACTATGACACTGGTTGTTTTAATGTTGGCAATAAGCTAACTGTTTCAGAAACTTTTATAGAGGATTTATTGCACGGGTGTAGATAAAATACTTTACAATTTAACAAAAGGATTCTATTACCATAACTCTCCGACCATAACTTAAAGACAAAACTACTCAACGCCAAACCACTAAACCACAAAACTTCCACCAGGTGATCTTATAGAACTGATCGGAACATTCCCACACGAAAACTACGATTACCAGACCAACACAAACCAATTTGAGGACCCAATAATCATATATACTGACGCAAAGCCGATTTACCATCAAAAACCAGACGCAAACCACCCTGAACTGGATGAAACCGGTAACAACCGGCCGAGTTGGAACCAAAATCATTTTTATCACGTAAAACCGTCGTACCATGAGGGTAGTACGCAAAAACCTGATGATTTTTATAAGCCAGATTATCATGAGGGCAATCATGTTCAAGGTGATGATGATTATGTGCCAGTACACACGAACCATAAGCCGACGAGACCTAGTTTTCCCGGTGAGATTTTGTGAACTAGGCTTTTTTTTTCTAAATTTTATTGACGATTGGACTCAAGATTAGTTTTTAAATGTACGTTTGGTATGCATGTTTATTATGTTTGCGCTTTTTAATTATTATTAACTAAAGACATGATTTATTTTCACTGATACAGATAATAATTAAAGTAAAACAACCCAGAATCCTGAAGTAAGTCGCCTAAAATAATTTTAATACGAGAAAAATTTTAAGAAGACGATTTTATCTGTCTCTTTTCTCATATTACTTATATACAATTTGTGTCTTTAAAACAATCTTGAGTTTCGTCGCCCATGCTATATATTTTTCTGCTTTTTACCTGCACTGCGTTTCCATAATCATCACGCACCGTTTACGTCAATTTTGTAATAATTTGATTGATATTTACAACAAAGTTGCTTTAAAGATCGTTTTTCAGCATAGTGACTTTGTTACGTTTCAACAAAGTGACTTTGACGGGACGTAACGTTTTCAACAAAGTGACTTTGAAGGAACGTCACGTTTTCAATAAAGTGACTTTGAAGCGACAATTTTCAACAAAGTTATTTTGACGTGACGTTGTCTTCAACAAAGTGACTTTTGAAGATACATATTTCAACAGAGTTACTTTGACGCGACTTTTTACAGCAAAGTGACTATGAAATAACGTTACTTCTTCAACAAAGTGACTTTGAGTTGACGTTGCATGTTTACAAAATGACAAAGCACTGTACAGCACACGCTTTTATGAGTTTAAGTTTATGTGTTAATAATTTGTTGTTGTGTTTAATTGTTTGTTTCATGTTGTATATTATGTACTTAAGTATTTATTTTATGTAAATTGTTGATTACTTTTCTTTTGCGGGTTTAATTAGGTCAAGCCCCTGTACTTAGCCAAATTAAAATCGCTTTGGTATGATTTCGAAACTATTTCAAAGTGAGAATATAGGAATATGTCCAGGAAAATCTCTGTCCATTCCAAGGTTGCCTGGAAGAGATCGCAGAAAGCGATAAGGCCGCCCATTGTATATTAAGTAGTGTTCAGTTTAATTTTTGTTGTTATGTTTTTTGTGGTGTACAATAAAGAATACGTATATAAATAATTTATGCATCTTCTGTTATTCCAGGTGAAAATTGAGTAAATCTCTATAATTGAAGGTTTTGATAAAAAATATAGCCTTATAATCTATAAACTGAATTAATTGCTAATTTCGAAAGAGTCCTCTTTCACAAAATTAAACACTAAAATCAAGACATTAATGAGACAATTTATTGGCCCTTTCAAAAAGTTTTATGTGAAATGAACACTTTTAATTTAAAAATTACTTTCGTAATAATTGCCATTAGCTTACGTAAAAAGGATGTAGTTGAAAATGAATCGAAATTTTATTGAAAACCGGTTTGCCTTCGATTACGTCAAACTTCTTCAGTGTTCTTTCTCTCAGTGTATTTATGTATGTATGTACTATAGTTTTATGTATACTAAGCCCTTTTTAATTACCTTGTAAGAGCATAGCGGAATTACTCATAGGTAACCTTTCGAGATCCACTTGAGATAATTAGTTGTCTATCGTTTGTGGCTTTGAAAGTACTTCATTAAAAAAAACTATAGATTTTGCTTCTCTTACCTCAAATAGTTTAATACATCTATTTAATGCATCTATGTATTATGTTTATCATTTTGTATTTGACAATTATTTTGTCCAACCAACCAGTCATTTATCTCAGACTGACTGACAGATCACAATCTCAATCTTCTTCTATCGACCGTCCTTATCTTTCCTCCCACTAAATAACCATCATCGTCTCCACAGGTTGCGGTGAACACTTCACCCGTTCAAACCGAATCGTTGGGGGTCACTCCACGGGTTTTGGGTCACATCCGTGGCAAGCCGCGCTGATCAAGTCTGGCTTTCTGAGCAAGAAGTTGGCGTGTGGGGGAGCGCTGATATCAGATCGATGGGTGATTACTGCTGCTCATTGTGTTGCTACGTGAGTATTCTTTTGTTTTCTTAAGCTTCGGTTTCTTAGGGAGGCGGGGTACGGTCACAATAATAACGGCTGTTCAAATACAGTTCTGAGTTGAGCTGCACGGTTACTGACAAATGCGTGCACTGACTGGACAGATCCGCTCAATCTGTATGGTTTTTCCTCAAAATACCGTTTCAGACACCAATCTACATGGTCTTCACATGATCTGACCAAGATTATGTCTGGAATTTAAAAGATACTGTGACCTCTGAGTTTGTTTCGGCCTTTCTTTTCAGAGTAGTCAGATAGGAAACGTCGACCTCATCTAGTTTTTAAAATATGATTGACGTGTAAAAGTGTTTGTACAAACCTACTTACAGAAATAAAAACATTTATCATTAAATTTACAGAGCGTTTTTTGACACCTTAATGTCAAATACTGGTGACAATGACAGATTTTCATGACGGAACCGCTCTTCTAGGAAACCGTACCTTAACCGAAAAACATCAAAAAACGTAAGGAGAGAGCCTTACCGTATAATACCTTAAACTAATAATATAATACCTTTAACTCTGTCGGTCCACTCTATTGTACGTGTAACCCAGTATTAAAAACTAAAGGTCTGGCGAGTCATATTAGGGCACACGCTAGGAAATAATAATTTCAAAGGGTCGTTATCGAAATCGACAAGGACTAGATTCTTTTGTTTATTTCTGATTGGTCGTAACTGCTGAAGAAGGTCAGCAACGAAGACTGTTTTCGTTGCAACATAGAGCCTCTGACGTATTTGCTGTTGCAAAAATAATGTGGAAGCCAAACTATAAAGAAAGAAGTTTTTATATTAAAGTTTGGCTTTTAAAATAATGTAACCAGAAAGATTTCTATCCTCTCCATTGAAACCCTAACTTTACTAAAGAAACTACCTACATTATTAAAGTATGGCTTGCCATGGAGAACAACGAAATCTCTCTGTTTACTTACGATTAGCAAATACGTCAGACGTTCTATGTTGCAACTAAAATACTCTTGGTTGCTGACCTTCTTCAGCAGCTACGACCAATCAGAAATAAACAAAAGAATCTAGTCCTCCTTAACGATTTCGATAACGGCGACCCTTTGAAATTATTATTTCATTCAACTTTGGCTAGAGAAGACCGAAATCTCTCTGGTTACATAATGCCGGTCTGTCTATTAAGTCGGCTGACGATTATTTAAAGGGCTAGACTATAATTGACCACGAAAAGACAAATTTAGTGTGAAGTTTACTGGCTTACCTAATAAAACTTTGTTAGGTTACCTTAAAGGTACCAGTCCGTAGCCGACTGCAGGCAGCAGCAGCAGGTGACGTGTCGCCGCGACACTGCTGGTTTCTATGTATTTCTATGACATACCTTCCGTAGCTAGCGACACGTCGCTTTCATAGAAATATATAGAAACCGGTAGTGTCGTAGCGACACGTCGTCTGCTGCTGCTGCCTGCAGGCGATTACGGACTTTACCTAAACTATCTTTACGTTTAAATTACAACGGAACGTGACATTAGTTCCATTAGTACCATTAGTTCCATTTTGACTGACCGGTTGGTGCAGTTGGTACTGACCCTGCCTTCTGAGTCGCTGGTCCCGGGTTCGATCCCCGGACAAGTCAAACATTTGTGTGCATGAACATGTTTGTTTGACCTGTGTCTGGGTGTGTATATTTATATCAGTCATCAGGTTACCGTAGTACAGGCTCTACCTAGTTCGGGGCCTGAAGACCTTGTGTGGGTGTTGTCTCATATTTATTTATTTGTAGCTGTACGTTGCATCATACAACCCCGCACCAAGTTTAGTGGAAATTATTCTCAGTTAGGATCAAATTCTGTACCAATGTATCACGCGTTGGTTCATAATATTTAATTATGAAAATACCTAATAACAAAATGTCGAAATTATAGCTGTCTCCTGCAGGTTTCAATAAAATGTTCGTATATATTCTTTAATTTTGGTAAAGTCGCTAGATGTTTCTTAATTTCACGCCACCACAAAACAGTTCGCCCCAAAAAGACTACAAAGATCATTAACGTTAATTTCTCAGAATATTTCAACCTAACTGAAACTTCACCTACATTTCAGTCTAATCTATTTTTTGTTCATAATTACTGACTTTCACGTTTTTAGTGGGTCGTAGACTCTTAGTGCTATGGCAATTTTACACAGTTCGACCAAAATCACTTTAGTTGAAAGGTATAGAAATAAAGGAGATGGTCCATACTGTAAAAAAGTATGATAACACAATTCATTTTAGATATACAGGATGAAATTTAAAACTTGCGCCATCCCCAAATAAGAGGTTCAGTAACTGTTACATATTCATTATAAATTGTCATTTCTAAAAATCTAAATTCTTGAGAAAGGTCGTGTAATTATATCGTCTTAGATAGTGCAAACTAAGTTAATGCCTTCAAGTAGACACGAATTATCGCCGTTAACTAAAAAAAAACAAGAAAATTAAAGTATCAATTTTAGCACACGCCGAAGAGCACTCCCTTCATCGCAGTTCACTTCACAACATGAAGCTAGCGCTCACTTACCAAGTTTTGACCGTTCCTTCGAAAAAAAGGGCGCACGACGACATTGCCAAATCGCTTGCCTATGCGCACGTGCAAGTATATGCATCCCTTTCCTTTTTCACGGCGGCCAAAGGAAATGCTCTAAATTTTATTTATAACACGTTGAATTATATATTTTAATTTGGCTCGCCTATTCATTTTCATCCGTTATAAATCAGCCTATTATTGTCCCCTGCAGGGCAAAGATCTCTTCTCATACACAGAAGGCATTGATCACCACGCTTGCTCAAGACGGGTTGTCAATTTCAGACTGTTATATTAACTACAAGTCCAGGTTTCCTCGCGATGTTGTCGTTCACCGATGTCAATTATATGTCTAAGATAAACAAAGAAAGTATATACGAGTAAAATAGTCACTTTGGTACATTCCCGGATTTGTACCCCTCGTGCATGAGAGATTGTGGGTTTTGATCAAACCCACAATCATTCCTAACCACCATTTTGGTTGATTCAACCAAATTGAAAGTCTAAAGTGAACGGTGTATTTAAGCCATTAGTATCATAAAAATAAACTAAGACTTTTTATAATTGTGATGGTTACTGCGTTGGGTAATTTCTTATGTAATAGACGTTCTAATATGAATCACTAAGTCCGTTTTTACATCCGTTCTGAAAGCTTGTGGTTTTGGAACCAGAGTATAGTCTAGTCTAGCCGGAATTAAATAACTAGTGTGTTCTTAGAACGAGCGGTTATGACTTCACACTCAAACTCAGAGCATTTATTTCAATTAAACCATTTACAGGCACTTTTGAATTGTCAAGTGGTCGGTCAGTCAGAAATATGAAGCTAGTTGCCCATTACAAAGCGTAGTAGGTACCTATGGAGAAGAACGGGCAAGAAACTCCATGGACCCTCTTTTAAATTATATTGTTACATAAAAAATCATCATTAATGTTGAATATATAATTATATGTGAGAACGATGTAAATAAGACGTGCACGTTGAGTGTTCAGAGTACAGCAAATATAAATTTAAACAAAACAGTCCATAAATAAAATAAGTAAAATAAGCCGTGGCAGCTAAGAGAGGACCAGGCCCAACTGACGGCGCCCGTTCACGAACATGACGCATCGATCAGCATAGTACATTAATACTATGACCTGTTATTATGTCAAACAAACGCTTCTTCATTAAATATATGTCCGAGGGTGCAGGCGATTTCAGATCACTGAGCAAGTATTGCGTTTTCCCTTATAGCAGTCGTTGAGCAGTGGTGGCGCCGTAGTAACAGGCGTGACATATGAACTTAATGTCCTAGGTTCAAACCCAGACAGGCGCATTACATACATACATAATCAGCCTATAACGTTCCCACTGCTGGGACACAGGCCTCCTCTCTATAAGAGGGAGTGGGCCATAATCCACCTGGTAGGCCCAGTGCGGGTTGGTAGATGTCATATTATGTCTTCTAATGTTTGGTTCTACGACATTTGATGTTAAATACACAAAGTAAAGTGCCTGTCTGGGTTCGAACCTACGACCTACAACTCGTAAGTCGCGGCCATTACCACTGGGCCACCACTGCTCCAGGTGCATTACTTTGTGTAAATTATTTCATCACCACTGCTCTCAAAACGTGAACGAAAACATCGTGAAGAAACCGGGTATGTACTAGAACCATAAAAAAATCGAAGACATGTGGACATCTCAACCCGCACTGGGCCCGCGTGGTGGATTACAGGCCACTCTTTATCACTGAGAGGAAGCCTGTGTCCCAGCAGTGGGAACATTAATGTGTACAAGATTAACTTATAAAGAGCCATCATTATGTAATATTGGCATTTTTTACACCAATAAATAGTTTCCTAAAGAGAAAACTTATTACTGCCTTATCTAGAATCCTTGTGCCATCACAACGTTCAGGAACCAATTTCTTCAGTAATGCATTATAACGAAATAAAAATAATAGCCAATTCAGTAATCGGTATTATAATGTTTGTAAACGCACCCACGATACAGGAGAAATTCCTAGTGTGGGGCAAAGTTTTAAAAAAAAAAAAAAAAAAAATTATACAAGCCGTGTGAATTTCTTTATTAAACGTTGCCCCACTAGGAAATTCTCCTGTATCGTGGGTGTGTTTACAAACATTTAAAGTCACATACACAAACAGCCAGACCCGGAACAACTACTTGTAGCTCATAGCTCATACAAATATTTATTCCGTGCGGGAATCGAACCCGCGACACGCAGCGCAGCAGTCAATCGCTTAACCATTGCGCAAACCGTACCGCTGTAAAAGAATTACCATCTGCCGTACAAGTTTTCATTCTCTAGTTAAGGGGCCGTGCACGAAATCGACTGATTATGAACAATTTTGTGCATTATTTGTAGGAAACGGAGAAATTATATAAACAAAATTATTTGTGATTCGAAAAGTTGAGATCTTTGTTTTGCATGTGGCTGAAAGGGATTTTTCAAATAAGTTAAGTATTCATGGAAAATCACCAATATTCGCAACAAGTTTTCCAAAAAACGACGCGAGACTGACGTTTGATCATTTTTTTTACTAGAAACTACGTTTGATTTTGAACATTCAAAAATATCATTAACATCATTATATGGTCTACTTGCACGTGGCTGGACCACTTTTTTCAACTTCGATACAAAATATAGCAAAAAAATGATGTTGAAAAAACCTATTTTTCGAAACAAACCCTGTCAGTGTTGTATTTTTTCCTACTAATGAGCAAACCATTTCAAGAAATTTAAAAATCACACATTAATCTTTAGCTAATCATATGAAATTTTATTTTATGATAATACAATATTTTCACTAAGTAAATCAAAGGCAAAATAAACTATATTTTCGAGAGCGCAAAAGTGATGAAACTATTAACAGGTGCTGTGACTGACCCGAATGGTTTAGCATCACGAAAACTGTACTTTTGTAGTCACACGGATATAATGTTTCAATTATTTCCAGCTTCCTCAAAATTAGATAAGAAATTGACAAAAGAGGGTTTTTTACATGCGCGGAGCCTTAACGACGAATGAATGAATTTCCAATTTTTTTAAATAGATCTCACGTGAGTTCTAAATACATACATCATGATTGCACCTAGTTAGGCAAGAAGCCACCTTCAAATCAAAAAGCCAAGAATGATAGATAACTGCTTACTAAACAAATCCACCTTACATAACATTGCAGACGTTCTAACATGACTGGCTAGTGGCTATGTTCTACACCCGTTCTCAGTGTAAGACTGTTTTGAAATATATTTTGATTGACTGCTGAATCATCATGGCTTTTAACGTTATTCGTGATTGATGTGGTCTTGGGTAGACTAATTGATGACTTAGCAAAAGCTGTATAGCTAGCTTATATGTTTTCTTTAATTCGCCTTATCGATGGTTGATTTATAACTCGAAAATATTGATTCAGATTCAGTTCAGATTGATGCGCTAATACATACATACATTAATAGTTGTTGTAATAGGCGAAAGTAACCTTATTTATCTCAAGACGGTTTGTTCATTAGTATGGTCAACTGCACGTCATTAGTCACACTTTAGCAACGAAAAGCGCCCTTCTACGAAATAAAGTCCAATTGTTGCCACGGACGTGGGATTGCCTTTAATTGCCCACTTTATCGCTTTTCGCTGGTATAGTCGATCTCGTAATTGCTATATCAATTTTGACAAGAATTTCCAGTAGGTACATTGAAGCTTCAATAAGGTTGAAATTATGTAACTGTCACAAAGACAAATAAGTCTTGCCGATTTGTGACGTGCAAGTGACATTCAACTTTAGAGTTAGAGATGTATGAGGTACAGGGTGTAAAGTCACTCATACCCATAGTAAAGGGAGTATCCTCCGACCATACGGGTGTCGTGTCTGGTGGGCAACTGCTCGACGATTGATGACGGGACTTCGTATATTATGCTAGTTGCGCGGTAAACTCTGCTTGCGAGATGCAGGATTTTTGTGTGACGTCAGTGTGATTCGTAGTTAGCATGTGGCGATGTAGATACTAGATACCGCTACAGGGTGATAAAGCAGTTATAAAGTCAACTACATATACATACGAGGTATTTGGATGGCTTTAGTAGTAACAAATATTTCAAATAAAATTTATTCGTCGCGGTTACAAGTCAAACTAAAACTATTCTAGAATACTTCTTTTCATCTTCCAGCACACCAAACAACCAACTCCGAGTTCGTCTTGGAGAATGGGACGTCCGAGACTCTGGCGAGAGATACTCCCACGAAGAGTACGCTGTACAACGGAAGGAAGTCCATCCGTCTTACGAACCAGCTGACTTCAGGAACGACGTGGCTTTAGTGCAGCTGGACCGGGGGGTTGTGTTTAAACAGCATATTTTACCAGTAAGTACCAAAAGACTATAAAAATCGCGAATGGAACGTATTTACGAGTGCTTCTGAGCTGTTCTAGAGATAGATCGTAGGTTCGTAACCAGACAAGCGCTTTACTTTGTGTCAATTATTTCATCACTACTGCTCTCAAAACGGTGAAGGAAAACATCGTGAGGAAACCGGCATGTCCTAGAACCTAAAATTCGAAGACATGTGACATCTACCAACCCGCACTGGGCCCGCGTGGTGGATTATGGCCCATTCCCTCTCATCAAGAGAAGGCCTGAGGTCCCAGTAGTGGGAACATTATATGCTGATGATGGAAGAGAAATGGCATTGCTTATACAAATCCACATGGTTATCGGCGCGAAGTTTCGAGAATATTTTATTAAAGACCAGCAGAGCTCCGACACAAGTACTATTGTAACTTATTTATATTGATATTAATCCTATTTACATTGTTGTCCATCTTTATATTCATTATTATTGTATAGTGAGATCTAAATAAAATGCTGTGCTTACCTTTAATTTAGATGCATGCAATGCTACTGTATTTGTAAATGATATGCACTATGTCTTTGTGTGTATTTACTTGGTTTGCCTAAATAAATAAATAAATCAATGTCCATTCTAATGATAATTTATAAACTTAAACCTCGTCCTTCTTGTTTCTAGGTGTGCCTCCCTCAGAAGCAGATTAAGCTAGCAGGCAAAATGGCGACCGTCGCCGGGTGGGGACGAACGAGGCACGGACAGAGCTCTGTGCCTTCTGTGTTACAGGTAATATAAGATTTGTTAAATTAATTGTTGGGTGTTCCGCAGGGTTCAATTCCAGGTCCTTTTGTGTTATCTGCTTCTTCGTCTCTCTTAAAACGAAAATGAAGTGTTTCTTAAAGTAAATTCTCAGCCCTTTTATGCTTCTTCTGTTTTATTTTATTTATGAATAGATGTACTATTAAAGTAACCGATTTGTATGTGCCTTAAGCTTGAGGAATATATTATATTCAAATGAAGATATATACATAGTTGGTTACTTTTCTGTGTCTTCGTAAGATTTTTAATGCAACCATGTTCTACATTACGTTTTGCGATGTAACTTTTATAACCAAGGTCGAGTTTACTTAAATAAGTGGTAAGGTTTCGTCAAGGTTCTTATCTCGACATGGCACCTCTACGATAATAAATCATGACCTGGTGGAAAAATACATGTCTTTCTCTCATTTAATTATTTAATTTTATTGTTTTTACCGTATTTTTATTATGATTTCAGGAGGTAGACGTAGAAGTGATCCCTAACGAGCGTTGCCAGCGATGGTTCAGAGCGGCCGGACGAAGGGAGACAATACACGATGTGTTTTTATGTGCAGGGTATAAAGAGGTAAGTAATATAAATAATAATCTAATAAGAATTTTCTTTTTCTTTCTTCTGTTTGTTTGGTGTAGTTAAATACCAGAAACCGGACTACTTGTACGACAAGTTGAGTTGGATAGCGAGTAAGCGAGAATGTGGGAGAAGGCAATGCTCGCAGTAACTCTCGACCCAGTCACATAGGACAGCTGAGTTTAGAGGTAGCTTTATGCAGGGTCCAAAGTGTGGAATAACCTGCCACCAGCTATTCAAGCAACTAACACGATCGACACATTTAGAAGACGCCTACGGTAGTACCTCATGGATGCGCAACGGAAGCTAAACATGACTAATTTGAATGTTTCATCGATATGAATTATACAGGGTTACTGGTAAAACGCCATCAAAAAAAATCTGCGGTTCCCTACATTTATATTTGCAGAACTCTTCAAAATATAGGGACCAGCTGATTTTTTTACGCGATTTCATATGTGGTTTCATAGTAAAAGTTGTTCAAAATGATGAGTACAATGACCCCTTAAGAGGTTGATGGTGTTTTACCAATAACCCTGTATACACACCCTAGATAATATATACATAAATACGTACACACTAAATATATAAGCAACGAAAATAAATGAAAACTATAGATAATTACAATTAAGAGAACAAAATCACAACGACAAGTATTCTTCCTTCACGAGTCTTTTAAACACAAGCAACGACGGCACGCGATAATACCTTTATGTTTTCAAATTTTGATTTAAATTGAAAAATCTAGACGAAGTTTTGAGGGACAATAATGCCGAACTCCATATGCTTAGAAATCTTCAATCAAAAGTTACCCTAATCTACAATGTGTATTCTTGAGAATTTTAATGTAAACTAATCAATTTTCTACCATCTCATTTCCAGGGCGGCCGCGACTCTTGCCAGGGTGACAGCGGAGGCCCCCTTACGATGAAACTAGAAGGGCGAAGCACCCTGATCGGCCTGGTGTCGTGGGGCATCGGCTGCGGACGAGAACATCTACCTGGAGTTTATACTAACATACAGAAGTTTGTGCCCTGGATTGACAAACTGGTCAACCCTTAGATATTTAGAAATTAATCTTAAAAAGAAAATACTCGGAGTCTACAAATATGTGTGCCTTGAAGAGAAATATTATTTTAAAAAAAATGTAAATAGTATCTACTTGGAAGAATACACAAAAAATACCTTGCATTGAACTTAATCATACAATCATTTAATCATCCATATAATCGAAAATTCATTTAAGTCAATTATTTGTTCAATCATTCGTTTAGTTATCCAGATAATCGACAATTCATTCAAGTAAATTATTTGTTCAATCATTCATTTAGTTATCCATATAACCAAAAAATCATTCATGTCCATGATTTGTTCAATCATTCGTTTAATCGAAAATTCACTTAGTGAATCATTCATTCGTATTCATTTACAATGAGGCTAGTAGGGCGAAGCACCCTTATAAGCCTGGTGTCATGGGGCATCGGCTGCGGACGAGAACATCTACCTGGAGGTTACACCAAGTTACAGAAGTTTGTGCTCTGGATTGACAAACTGATCAACCCGTAGATTAATTTAAAAAGTAATTTTAAAAAATAATGAAAAAAAGAATACTCGTAGTCTACAAAAATGTGTGCCTTTGTAAATAGGTATGTACAGGGATATAGAAATGGAAATGTTTTTTTTTTATTTTAAAAATTAAAAGACAGAAAAAAACATAGATGAAAAATCGAATAAGACGTGTTTTTCTATCAATCTTTGAATTATTCAGTCATCATATCGTTCTTTCATCCGAACATTCACTGCTACAATCAATGAATATTTCATTAATTAATTATTCATTCCCTTAATCATTAATTCACAATCAATCATTCAAGTTTATTCATAATGAAGCTGAATGGGATTCTGCGGGCGTAAACCTGGATTGCCAAACTAAGATTATAGAAATTCATCATAATATAAAGAAAATAGTCAGAGTCTACAAATATGTCGGTCTTGTTAAGGGAGAGAAACTTGATAACTTATTGTAAATAGTGTGGATGATGGAGAAAAAAGGTCAAGAAATACTACAAAAAACAAACCTTGTTCTTAAGGGATCAATCATATCATCATCAATTCCATCATTAAAATCACTCAGGTATTTTGACAAATCCATAATAATTAAAATCATTCATTTGATCATAATCATCTCAATAATTCCACGAATCATTCGAAAATCAGTACATTACAATCATTCATATCAAACCATCATTTAATATCACCGCTACACTCGATATTCAAAATCAAATCAAATCAAAAAGTCATCAAATGATTTGATTTGATTTAATACACTCGATATTCACACCTTACTCGTGCTGTTTTCAAGAATCGTGTCTCATTCATTGAATCGATCAACTAGGCCTATCGTAGTCCACTGCTGGACATAGGCCTCTCCGATGCTGCGCCAGAACACTCTGTCGTCCACCTTCTGCATCCAGTCTGCCCCAGCCACCTTTCGTCTCATTCGTTGAATCATCAAATCAACGAGCATTCATTGAATCATTTATTCATTAAATTATTCGATCATTCATTCACTAGTCTACCACAATTAAAAGTTTATTAAGATTCTAGTTCATTTATCTAACGAATGTCTTATCATTTGTCATTTATATCACATCATGACATCTGCAAACACTCTCAATCATTTGTCAGTCATGTCTCGCTTCATTGTCACCACTCATAATAATCATTATGTGATTTGTCAGTCTTGTTGTCACATGAAACATTATCGAAATATTACACCATATATCTCATTAAATCACATGCCATCAAAGATGAATAAATTATGATATCATCATAAAGTGTTACTTTTTACCCGGTGTTCTAATAGAAGGCGATAATCACTTTCATTTGTTCCAGTCATTCATCTATTTGACGTCTTGCGCAGAGATTTGAACATTTAATTTTACTTTTTACTCAAATGAGCTTTAAAAATCAGTAAAGCTAACCTAACCTAACCATCATGATTTTTATCATCACAATCATCATGTCATTGTATCATGACTCAACATGTATGTCATAATAATTATTATTGCTCTACTTTAAATCTCACTAGTTACGTGTGTAGAACTTAGTTACAAATAAAGGTTCACAAAGAGAAACAATAATTAATTCAGGAAAAATGGAGCTTACTTTTTAAATTATTTTAATATCGTGATGAAATTCAAGAAAAATTAGGCTTTTTTTTAGTATTTTACTGAATCCATGGTAACAGGTTGAAAGAAAGAAAGAAAGAAAAATCTTTTATTTGGGACACGCACAGGCAATACAAACAGTAAAAATAATAAAAAAGGAGCATTTAAAACGCGTTTTTTTTGCGCGTCAATATGCTACCCTGTATAATAATAAATTGATACCAATACATTCTCGTCTAGTTACACGATAAAGTATTATTAGACGCAAAATGAAAAACAAGAAACAAAGATTTTCACATCAAATCATACGGATGTTGGTTTATCGGAAGAATAATTTATAAATATCAGGGTAATATCATAATTATAGTGTGTATATCATAATTACCCTAACGTAAACATTTATGGGTAACTTTACTCTACAAGGGTAAAAGTAACAAAATACTCGTAAAGTCCTAAATTAGGATTCCAAGGGACTATGTGGTCCATAATGTTATTAATTATAAGGATTATGTGATTAGAAACTAAATCTATTTATTTTTAGACTTATTGTCTTTTATTTAATTGTTTTTTTGTATGTTAATAAAATATTTTTTTGTACTCGTGCTGTTTTTAGTTGTTTTCCCGTGAACATACCTTTATATTTGGAGTAGGTAACTTAACTAATAAATAAATTCCTATATTACTTAACACGTTGACTGTCCCGTCAATTTTGGGTTATTTCGTGGTACGTCCAATGGGGTTTTTTTTATAAACTGCTTTATTTTATGTTCTTAAGAAAATCAAAGTTCTAGCTCACACATCCAGCCCAGGAAATACGGTTTAGTTGCCTTTGGCTAATGCATTACATGTAATGCACGAACGTCACAGGCAGACCAAAAATGCATTATTTTCTTCAATCCAAGAGGGACTATGGTTAGAAAGAGCGGGCTTTAGCGAAATTAAATCAAATGCAACCTCAAACCATTTATTTGAATTGAAACATTTGCAGGCTACACCTTTTGAGTTTTCGTGGAGTCAGTCAGAAAGTTGAAGCTAAGTTGCCCATTCCAAAACATTGTAGGTGAACACTCTTTTAAAGTCTCTTTTCGAGAATGTGTAATTATGAAGTTATACAGGTGCTAGGTGGTCCAAATAGTGACGTCAATAAAAAAAAATTGATTCCTCATACCTAGGGGTATCCGAAAATACCTCATGTATGTTCCTCGATTTTTGATAATTTTGGAGATATGAATTTTTATTTTTATTTTTGGGAAAATTCTTCGGGGTCATCTTTAAAAATTTATAGCTTTTTTTCGACAAGCAAATTTTTTTTGCGATGGAACTCTCATAAAATTCCCTTCCATGTATAAAAAAAATATCATCCTAACATTAGTGCAAGACACAGTTTTTTTTATCGAAAGTGAGAAGCTTACATTCTTGCGATTAAAAGTAGATTTTCTTTTTTTTTTAAATGTTAACAAATGTTTCAGGTTCTACTAGTAATTTTCTCACTTTCGAAAAAATTGTATCTTGCACTAATGTTGGGAAGATTTTTTTTATACCTACATGAAAGGGTATGCCAAGATAACCCCATCGCAAAAAAAAAAACATAAAAAAGCTTCTCGAAAAAGATTTATAAGTTTTTAAAGCTGTCCCCAAAGAATTTCCCCAAAAAAATAACAAAAATTGCTGAAGATTCATGAAATATTATACGGATACCCTATAAGGATACCCTAAAGTATGAGGAATATATTTTATTGACGTCACTATTTAGACCACCCTGTATAATAAATAACACACGACTTGGAAGACATATTATCCAAAACATAATCTTTCTATTGCATTAAAAAACTAGACCGTCCCACACTCAAAAGTTCCATTGGTGCATTAATGTCAAATTGATACTAATCAGATAATTAAAAAGATATCATTTACGACATCGCCACCTACAACATTTCCAAAAGAGAATTTGCCTACAAAGTTACAAAAAACTCGATTTTAACTATCTAGACTCGATCCGTCTTGTTATAAAACAAGATCTAGTAAGGATGACGACAATTTTTTATACATTTTTAACAAAACACAGAACGATTGCATGTATATTAGTATGGATTTTAATAGTTAAAAGAATTTTTTATAGGCATTTTCGTGACTTTTTTCTACTAAATTAGTTGTATTATGTTTTCAACACACTATCTATCTAGCATTTATATCCTGAAGTATATCATATATTTTCTGATTTTGTTTACTGCAGTGGATCATATAATATACTTGTAGGCATTATAAAACTTGCGTTTAGGTCATGTAGTCCCCATAAATACAAAAGTGGAAATTTGATTTGAAAAAAATACAGTATGTCGATTACTTTTAGATTGTTATTCCAATAACTGGCTCGACTGAATAAACTGTTAAAAAAAACCTTGTGTAGTAATAAGACTGTTTGATTATGAAAGTTAACTTACTATTAAGAAAACTTGAACTTACGCATTTGATGCTCAGGCGCATATTATATTCGTAACACAACGCCATCTATGAATTCTATGACGAACTTTGAAGGCTTCATGTAACTCTTAGTGGGGCGATTGTCTTCTGAGAGTCTTAAAGTCCCCGCAGTTTTAAATACTGTATAGATGGCACAACGTGCGTTATGTTCACGCCGGTATACCCTGAAATGGGTGGGCAGAAGTGACGCTGGTTGGCATACAAGCGGTTATTAGATTTTCAAACAGCGTTCAAGTGTTGATGATTTCAGGAAAATGTACTTTATTTCTTTATTGATAATAATTTACATTTAAATAGTCATTTATTAAAGTTTAACTTTACTCGTTTATAAAATAAACGTATCACATATATCACAGAACCTTAATTTTATACTCATAAATTAGATTCTCTTGGAAAACCTATATTTCCTTAGCGATATGGATGAATATAATGTAGATTAATTTATTAAAATATACTAAATCAACATTGTATTTAACCTTAAAAATGTTTAATGGCCTAAACCCAAGGTTCATCTAACGCCAGTCTATTAGTTTAAGAGATTAGAGGTGACAAATGCACAAACAAACTTTATTATAAAATGTCATCTTTTATTTTTATAGTAAAAGATATTATTATATCCTTCTTTTACTCAAAAGCACATTTTCAATGAATGCGCGTTGATGTCTTTTGTTAGCACAATCCAAAGTTATGAATTTCACTCGATCTTTTGGGAGTACCAACATCAAGGATAAAGAAAACAAAAAGTGGCAAGAATTGGTGGTATATCTTTCCTGGATAAACTCCTTCGCTAAATAGTGTTGATTGTGCTATTGAGAATGTCTCAGTAACAGCCCAGAGTCTAGATTTGTGCCCGGTTGATAGGGACGGGATTGGCGCAACGTGGGTGTGCTTTAGACGTCTGCCTACCCCTATGCAGAATACCGGTGAGATGTTATGTTATGTTCTTAAAGTCTGTAGGTTCTCTTAGATCAAAGTCTGTAGGTTGTCTCTTAGATCATTATTAAGTTCATGACATTTATAGTATTTTTTTATAAAACTTAACCCCTACGCGCGGTCAAATAGAGGTCAAAGTTGTAACCAAACGAAATTCCAATCAACATCTACTTTTAGTTGTAAAAGAAAAAGTGGTAACGGCTACTTACCAGGTTTATTAGTGATGGTTAAATATAACATTACTGAAGGCTAACCACCTGTCTCTATATACATGAGAGGTGTTTTTGCAATCTTTAATGCATCACAGATATTAACGGCAAGACTAAAGTTGTTCAATGTTGTGTAGTGGTTGCAATGCTGGCTGTTGGGCGTAAGGTCATGGGTTAGATTCTCACAAATTTAGTCTGACAGCATTTAAAATAGCTTTCGAGTTTGTGCGATGCTTAGTTATAGGTAAAAATAGGTCAGTCTGAGGCATATTGTGGGCCTAGACAAGTGGCGAACGCTTTCAAAACGTTTCGTATTTTGACGAGACGACTTCCAATAATAGACCGTCACTTTGTCTAGGTCCTATGGACAGTCAGCCCCGTTGCCATTTGCTGACTAGCTACTGCGTTAATTCGTAGAAGCTCAAAGAAGATTTTTTCCCGGTAAATAATAAGCAAAAGGTTTTGCCCCTCATTTTGATAGTTAACGTGATCTCGAATTCAAGAAGAAGCACTCAATCTAGACGTTTTAAATCCTTTACTTACGACAAAGAAAATAAGGCTTCATGATTTATTTAAAAAAGGTTTTAACTTATCCGGCTAGATGAAACCTCTGTTTTGTCTACATGACCCTTAAGAAAATATTACCCATCTACAGACTGACCGCAGCATGCGCAGTCTAACCGTTCACTTAATTTAATTCGCATGGTAAACCACGGGTCTCTTCTCTTTATATTTTGTTAATAAATAAACAGCATATAATAATAATAACCCCACCGCCGTATCTCTACGTTGACGTCGTAGTGGGGTTTGCGCACTCCAAACTCTAGGTCTGTGCCGGTAGAGTTTACTTTGCTGGAACAGGTCTAAGGCGAGGAGCCAGACCAAGAGGGATACAGAAACCCGCAGGGCAGCATGTGGCGAGCTGTTGGACAGTAGCGACTCCACGGACCCTAACTCCCGGGAGAAGTCTTGTTCCTCATCCCTGGCTTGACTTTAGTGGCCGGCTGGAGTGAACAATGACGAGGAACAGAGCTCCCACCTCTTTCTTGCCATTATTGGTCGGCTTGAGTGGAGATTCGCAAGAGCAAACGTGCTCGGAGGAAGGAAGCATTCCAGTAAGTGCTGGATCTTGACCATCTTCCGGGCTCTGGGATTGCTCTGATAGTCGTGGAATACCTCTCCACTCCTGAAGCACCTCATGGTATGTTGATCCCTTGTCGCTACGTCACTAAGTGCTGGTGACAGTTTCTGGGGGCCCAATATTGAGTGTGCAAGTCACCCCCTGCCATTTTTTCCGTGTATAATAAAACATTGATCAGGCAGGGGACATTCCTTCCATAGTTCTAGGTAACCAATACACTATAGCCAGCCAAATATGTTTTGTTCCCATGTTCTGCAATAGTCCTGCACCAACCGGGGTTTGTCCTTGGGTGCATTTGCATAGAGCATACAGGGGTAATCGTCGGTGGGTGTCTCAATGCTTAAAATTGTCGAAGGGGTCTCTGCGAGTTGGCTTCGGCCCCTCGTACGCTTTCCAAAGGACCGAGACTCCATAGCCCCGAGACACTCGTACCTACATAATGATAAAGACATAATAATAATCTAAAGAAGTCTTCGCACAGAAAGACAAACAGAAAATGTCAAATGCCTTGAGAATCGTGTTTGCGCATCAATATTCGTCGAAGCGCATAAATTAAACTATTAAAAGAAAAACAATGTATGTATGTGTGTGTGATGCAATCTTAGAAACAAACCAAACCTGTATTGATGCTGTTTTTATATTCAATATTATCCTTATTAGATAGAAGATATAACTGTGATATAAGTGGATAAAATAATATATTCTATAAATATTTATTTGCTGATATATAAACATGTCTCGCGTATGTAACGTCTACACTTAAGCACATAATAATCGAAAACATAAAGTTAAGCCTCTTCCACCTGGACATGAGTTACCTTGGCTTACCTGGAAATTTTTAAAAATAGACTCCGGAATCAGGTAGGTTTTTTGAGGGTGGGAAATCATCAAATAACTTCTCCTATTCTGGGCGGAGCGGGAGGGCGTGTCAGACTCTTACTGACTCAAACCCACCCGTGTTCCTTCAGTTGCATGAGCCAGGGGCCACGGTAACCCTTTCAGACTTTTCCGCAACCCTGGCAGGCATCGGCCCTAGCGGACCCCGTCATTTGGTGCTTACATTTCTTTGAGGCGCGCGTGGAACACAATGCGCCGTCGACCAAGGCCTGGTCCTTATCGGACGGCGAGCTACCCGTTGCTCGCACAGATCTGCCCTGGAGTGGTGCTGTCCCACAAATGATGGGGCACTTAATATATCTTGTCCAGCGTGTCCTGCACGCTACAGGAGCTGATGGGCGTCATTGAAGATGCCAAGCTCGTAGCCAAAATCTGGGCTGACTCCCGGGCTGGTTGATTGCCATCGATACGCTAAGAGGAAGATAAATTTAAGCTGTAAATGATCAATAATAGGTAAATATGGTTTATCTAAAGATCGGTAGAGCAACAATGGTCAGGGGCCGTACTATGACATGTTAATTCCATCATTGTTCCAGCGTGAAAGAGAGACGGAGCTATACATGACCGATAGCACTATCTCTTTTTCTCAACGGAATCATGATGGTGTTAACACATCATAGTACGGCCCCAGAAGGGATCTTCCATAATCACCATGCTTGGCTATCTGATTAGTGATTAGCAGAAAGACAACTAAAAAAACTTCGCTTCCACTCTCATATTGTGATGAACTTTTTCTAATAACCAGCTTCTGCCTTCGACCCACGACGTCGCACCCAATCGCCAACCCGCGATATTACCTCGTTTTCGCTTAACATTCGTTCTGACTTCTTTCTTTTTGCTCGGCTCCGTAAGATTGTAGCGTGATGTTGAATAGCCTATAACCTTCTACGAAAACTGAGCTATCAAATGCAAAAAGAAAATAATCAAATCCGTATGGTAGTTTCAGAGATTATCGCGTTCAAACAAACCAACGAAATCTTCAGTTTTATTATTAGTTTATTTATAGATAAAGGAATAAGACATGTCGTTATAAAAATATTTGGCAGTCAGCAAGACAGTGGTGCGGTTGACTGTCCAGGGTGAATCCCACGTACATTTAAAATTATCTTTGATGCGCTCCAAGAGTTTTTACGAACTTAGCAACATCATCTGCATGCATAATCAGCCTATAATATTCCCACTGCTGCGACACAGGCTTCCTCTTCGAGAGGGAGTGGGCTAAACTCTACCACGCCACCCAGTGCGTGTCGGTAGATGTCACATGTCTTCAAATTTTTGGTTCTAGGATATGCTGGTTTCTTCACGATATTTTCCTTCACCGTTTTGAGAGCAGTGATGGTGAAATTATATACGCAAAGTAAAGCACCTGCCAGAATTCGAACCCACGTACCTACACCTCGTAAGTCGGGATCGTTACTACTGGGCCACCAGTACTCAACACCATCATCTGCTTAGCCTTTTTCTATGTTGGGTACGACTTCCAGTTTAACCGGATACAGCAGAATACCAGTATTATACATGGAGCGACTGCCTATCTGACCTCCACAACCCAGTTACTGGGTATCACGATATCCCTGGGCAAGACTGGTTTAGACTTTCGGGTTTCTGATTATCTATTACGACAGTGAAATATCTACTTCTGACAGCTAGGGCCAACAGCTTAACGTGGTTTTTAAGCATGGAAATGTGCTAGACCAAGTAAGTCTTAGAGGAACTTACCAAGAATCAGTCTGCACGCCTATTCCCAACTACGTTCAGGTCAGCTTCCTGTCTGGGTAACACGATACCCCTTGGTATGACTGGTTGTCAGACTTTTGGGCTTCTGAATACCCGTAACGACTAGGACTGTCAAAGAATGACAGCAGGAGCCAACGGCTTAACGTGTTTTTCGAAGCTCGCAAACGTGCTATTAACTTACCTAGATTATGAAAATAAAACTGCTTACATAAACTTTAAGTCTGTTGAATAAAAGCAACACATTTGTTCTCGAGATGGCGATAAAAAGACGAGCAAAATCCTTATAAAGATACGCCTCTGAGAACTTGCGAGTTGCATTAATTTTATTACATATTGAATCTTTCTGAATCAGTTGGAAAAGGTAAGATAAATCTATACCGTCAGACGATTATGAACCTTACTAGAACGATTATTAATTTTGAAACTGCCAAAATATTTGACACTTCCAAAATTTAAAATGAAATAAATATTTAATAAAAAAATTACAGCTTAAGGTTGATTTTCCTTAACTAAACTCTAAGGTACATGAAACCTTTTGTAACTAGAAATAAAACTCGTTCTGAAAGATGAAAAATAAAAGAGATTATGCTTTGCAAAATCCGACCCTTGCCGATGCGCAGTTGGATTTTTAGTGTCCTTTCGTTTATACCGGTTTACATGTATTATGTGCCGTCTGCACTCTTTCAAGAACCTTCGGGTGAATGACGAAAACGTTTACTTTTAGAATCGATGTATTTTGTCTTCTTATTATTCTTAAGAGATATTACAAAAGTGTGGATTTTGAGGTCGATGTTTGTCTTGTGTTCAACATGTAAAGTTTGAAAGTAAATGGAAAGTAGTTATATAATGAAGTGACTGGAATTTATTAAATAAGTAGGAAGGTAGGAGAAATAATCTTTGAAAGTATTTTCAGAATGGAAGCTTTAGGGAATAACATAGTGTAATCATGCTATAATGTTCCCACTGCTGGGACACAGGCCTCCTCTCTGTGAGAGGCAGTGGGCCGTAATCCACCACGCGGGCCCAGTGCGGGTTGGTAGATGTCACAAGTTTTCGACTTTTTGGTTCTAGGACTTCGGTTACCTCAAGATGTTTTCCTTCACCGTTTTGAGAGCAGTGGTGATAAAATAATGTACACAAAGTAAAACACCTGCCTAGGTTCGAATCCACGACCTAGAACTCGTAAGCCAGGGCCGTTACCACTGGGCCACCATTGCTCTAAAGGGAATCTTACATATAATTTTCAAAAATATTATAAAAATCGACCACTTTTTATTAAATACTAGCTTTTACCCGCGGCTACGCCCGCATGCAAGTCTGAATAAAAACCTACATATTAACCAACCACAGTGTTGGAGTTTATCAATCTATTATACCCTATACCAACACCCATTTTTTTTTTGTAAAAGAAAAATGAGATGGTCTAATAATCATCAGTCTAGCTCACATCCCGTTTAAAATAGTATTTTATAAAGAATATTAATAATTACTAACTTAATAAGTAGGTATAAACAATTTATTGCCATTTCCACTTCACTTATCCGGTAAAATCCTTTCTCTTTTCAATCTACCCACAATCACTCAAGTGACTCAAAAGCAATATTGAACTCTATCGACTAATGTAATTACCTACAGACATCACACATATTACTCAAAAAATCACCAAGTGAATGTTTGACAATTGATTGGTTAATATTACGTCAGTGTATAACACCAGCCTACTATTGCCCCCTGCAGGACAATAACCCAGTGCGGTGGTGGCCCAGTAGTACCTAACGGCTGCGACTTCCTAGTTGTAGGTCGTAGGTTCGAACCTAGACTGGCGCTTTACTTTGTGTAAATTATTTCATCACTGCTCTCAAAACGGCGAAGGAAAACATCGTGAGGAATCCGGCATGTCCCAAAACCAAAAATTCGAAGACATGTGACATCTACCAACACGCACTGGGCCCTCGTGGTGGATTACGGCCCACTCCCTCTCACAGAGAGGAGGCCCTGTGTCCCAGCAGTGGCAACATTATAGGCTGATGATGATGAGGAGAAAGACCTGTTCTGATACATAGAAGGCACGAGCATTGATCACCACGCTTGCTCAAGATGGGTTGGGATGATATTAGGTCCTTACATATGAAATTGGCGTTTAATCAAACTGGCCACTTTGATCGCAAATATCTGGCGTTTGGTTAAGAGTTCTCAATTAAAATTTATTTAAAATTTTGTAAGTAAGTGTACTTTATGTAATTTTACAATATTGAAATATATAAGCTAACAGACTTAAACTAAAATTAATAATATGTACATATGTATAGTATATAAAAAATAAATAAAAGACTCATAGGGCATCAAAAAATTCGTCCGCATCGCTGTCAACAGGAAAAGTGCCCAAGAGGCTGGCAGCATTGCCACATTGTATGGCGATGTTGATTATTTGGCCAAAAAATAGGCCAGCCCTTTGGTCACGTGAAGAAACGACTAACCGCTTGGCGATTTCTCGAAAAACCAAGTAGGTAGGTACTCGGACCTTGCAAGTAAGTAAGTTTATTTATTTGGGTATGCATAGTGTACATACAAAAATATATGCAAGATATTAAATACAGAAATGTTCTATCATGTTTAGCCGCGTATTGCGGCGTATAAATTGGTAAGGAAAGATGGTGCAGAAACCGCGACTATATTTATCAAAATTACATTATAAAATACTCAATAAATCATAATTACTTAATATACGTTATGAATACAATTCAATGTCCAAACTTATTGTTAAATAAGTCATTGCAAATTTTAATTCCATCAACAGTAAAAACAATTCAATAAATAGATAATATGGAGTGATCTTATTACACAATGCCACACAATGGAAAACAACATTAAACAAAAGACATTTAAAAAACGAAGAAAAATTGTCCTCTTTCATAAACTCTGAAATACTAAAATATGTTCTTTCAATTAATAAAGTCCTTAATTTGCATTTAACAGCAATGAAACATTTTACTCAATGTTCTCCATGATTTGGGCAATTTATTAAATATGGTCGGCGCCATGTAAAAAATGCTCTTGTGCACAAGCGTTGTTTTAGCGCCGTGAACACAGATTTTGGAAATAATACGTCTATTCCTTGAGACAACACCAGACAAACGCCGAAATAAATCAGGATGAGTTTTAATGAACATTATTGTTTCCAAAATGTATAATGAGGGCAATGTCAATATGTTATAAATGCTCTTTAAATTAAGATTTACAGCTATATGTTGTTTGCAGTCTAAACATCGATCTAATGCATCTAGGCTTGTGTAGGCTTTATTGTGTCTTTAGGCTTGCGTATTCGGCTCGAGCTCCTAGGCATGGAGTTTTCGGTGTCACCATCGAATACAAAGCCCAAACAGTGGCCAAGAAACTGGGCATCCTAAATAGAGTGAAGCGATACTTTACGCCTGGACAGCTTTTGACGGCACGGTTGGCGCAGTGGTTAAACGATTGACTGCTGCGTTACGTGTCGCGGGTTCGATCCCCGCACGGAACAAATATTTGTATGACCTGCAAGTAGTTGTTCCGGGTCTGGCTGTTTGTGTATGTGAGTTTAAATGTTTGTAAACGCACCCACGATACAGGAGAAATTCCCAGTGTGGAGCAACGTCTTTAAAAAAAATATGTCACTTAAAAATGTCACTTTACAAACAAAAACAAAAAAAAAACAAACAATAGTAGATTGTTATACAAGGAGCTAAAATGACCCATTATATACGAGGTAGTTTTACTCCCGAGCTTTAGCGAGGGAGTAAATAGAAACCGAGTTTTAATGGGTTTTTAGCGCCGTGTGTTACACTCTACTTTTCACTACGATTGCGAGAAAATAAAACAATCCAATACAATATGAATTATGTAGTTTATTTTATTAAAAATTAAATGTACAATTTGTACAATTCTGGATAATTAACGAGATGTTTTTTCCCGGTAACTTAATTTCAGTCCTCTGTGAAGATGAATGTTGAGTGGTTCTTTTCCTTTCTCTTCTATTTGCAAATTAGGGTCTCCATTCTCACTAGATGATGACATTTTCACTATTGTAAAATTAATTACGGTCACTACCAATTCAATTTGCAATTAGAGAAAAATTATAAAGATTTCGCGCCAATGTCTTTTTTTTGTTTTTTCTTCTGCAGCCGCAACGCATTGCATGCATTCTATCAAAGAGATCGCCGATTTTAGTTCCATTTTCAAAAATAAAATAAGTTCTTTTTTTATGAAACAGGAATAAGTCGAGTCTATATTCATGATTATTCGACTTATGACTAAAGACTTTTTCGTTTTTGTAGGCTCATTGTCATTTAACACACAAAAATTAAAAAAAAAACTTTTTCCCCTAGAGGAAGAATTGCCATTTTTTCTTCGCTCTGGTACGCCACAATGACGGTCTTTTTGAGCAAGAGGAGTGAAAAAATATATTTATTGACATAAAACATGTTTACAACATTTAATACCTCTGACTTCTGCACTAGTTAGAAACTGTGTTGCAGGAGCCAGCGTCCTCCCGTAATAAAAGACACAATTTTGTTGTCAAAGCGCAAGTCCGAACCTGTAAGGAGTATTGCAGCCACCTTTGGGATGGCTCAGCAAAGTACCAACTTGCCGCGCTTGACTCGGTGGAACGCAGAGCCAAGAGGCTCATTGGCGACGTAAAACTGGTGGATGCCAAGCTTCACAGCTTGGCTCATCGCCGCAAGGTCGCCTGCTTGTCGGTCTTTTACAGATTGTACTTCGGAGAGTGCGCCCAAGAACTCCACGACCTCATTCCACCGGCCCCCTTCTTCCATCGGTCATCTAGACGCACTGCAAGTTACCATCCTTACCTAGTTGCTATTCCACCAATTCGCACAATACGTTTATAAATGTATTTTGTTATGCGCACAGCAAAAGAGTGGAATTCTCTACCTGCGTCTGTGTTTCCGAACACATATAGCCCTAATCTCTTCAAAGTGAGATTGAACAGGCTTCTTCTGGGTAAGCTCACTCTATAGTCGACTCTGTCTCTGTCACCACTGACCTAGACTAGAGTCAAGAGCAAACCCATTTTAAATAAAATAAAAATATAAAAAAACGATGCATTTGTTTTCGCGCCATTTGTTTTTTTTTTGACATCGTTCGGTTCACATTATGGCAAACTTAAAATATCGGGTTATTTATGAATACGAGTTCCACCGTGGCATTAGCGCTGCAGAAACAGCTCGAAGGATTAATTATGTGTATGGGGAAGCCGCCGTAAAATAAAACATGGTACGTTTTTGGTTACAACGTTTTCGTTCTGGAAATTTTGACCTACACAACAAACAAACCCCGTGGACGGCCGGAGACCCTAATTGAGACTTAAAAGTGATTGTGGGAGCGGATCCATCGCAAACCACGTCAGAGTTAGCGGCAGGCTTCGGCGTGAGTGATAAAACAATTTTAATTAATTTGAAACTAATTGGAAAAGTGAAAAAGCTCGAAAAATGGGTTCCGCATGAATAAGCAAACTCGTGTTTTTTGGTTTGCTTCATTCAGAAGCAAACCAACAAACACGAGTCGAGTGCTGCGTAACATTACTCAACAGTCACAATAACGAGGGGATTTTGAATCGTATCGTTACTTGTGATGAAAAATGGATCCTGCACGATAATCGCAAATGTTCATCACAATGGTTGAACCCAGAAGAACCGGCCAAATCCTGCCCCAAGCGAAAGTTGACTTAGAAAAAGGTACTGGTAAGTGCCTGGTGGACCAGTGCTGGTGTGATCCACTACAGCTTCCTTAGATCTGGCCAGACGATTACAGTAGATTTGTATTGTCAACAATTGCAAACCATGATGGAAAAGCTAGCCGTTAAACAACCGAGACTGGTCAATTGCTCTAGCTCACTGCTGCTTCAGGACAACGCTAGACCGCACACTGCACAACAGACGGTCGCAAAATTAGACACCCACCGTACTCCCCGAAACTTGCTCCAATAGATTACCACTTGTTCCGGAATTTGGGCAACTTCTTGCAAGGAGAAAATTCAATTCCGATGAGGCTGTCAAATCCGCCTGCAAAGATTTTATTGATTCTCGCTCCCACAAATTTTTCAGCAAAGGAATCGATGAACTACCGATAAAATGGTGAAAGTGCATACGAGTAACAAGGGTACATACTTTGATTGATTAATTTAAATAATTTCATTTAAAAAAAATTGCTTTAACACGACTAGCTTTACATCAGTGTGCCTTGTGCTTATGCGACAGGTGTAGAGTACCACCTGTTTCGACCCCAGCACAGGTAAAAAAGGGATCAATGAAATGACATGTGTGTTTTTGTTGCGGCGGCGACAGGAAAGGGTATTAGAATTGAGATGTGTTTGATAAGACCGTCATAGATAAATAAATACATCAGATTAGGAGTATTTTTAAAAGTTTGAATACTTTCTTTAGTATACATACTTTATAGCGAATTGAAAACTCGAATAAATAACTTTTTGAATTTAAACGGTTTTTATTTATTTTGGCAATTCCTAAATATAACAAGATAACACTGAAAAATATATATTATGAAGTAACCGATTTTGCTAATTCTTTTTTTAGAATATCCTTGAAGTACGAGGCTGAGGTCTAGCTGACCCCGCGAACTTCGTACTGCCTAACTTTTTTTTTTGAATTTTTCTCTCCGTGTGGACCAGCCTCGTACTTTAAAGAATATTCTAAAAAAAGAATTAGCAAAATCGGTCCATCCGTTCTTGAGTTATAAAATTACAACGAAAAGTGGCATTGATTTTTATATATAAGGATAAAAAAGGGGAACATCTCATTTTGCATCAAAAAACTTGTCCGTATCGCTGTTTGAAAACGTTTTAAAAGTATTTTAAAGAAATTCTGTATAATGTTCCTAAACTGAATGGTCTTACCGTCTGTTTTTTTTTTTTTTTGTTGCAAGATACATAAAAGGGTAATCCTTTTAATGTAACTCATAAATTTTCTCGTAACAATGTGTAAAGGAAAGAGCTTGGATGTGATAGGTTTTCGGACAGTTCGTCCCTATTTCCATGGGGATCATAGGATCCATTACTGGAATCGACAAACCATGCACGTTCAACAAAGCTTTTGGTTCACCCCTTGTGTGTCTACAAACTTAACCATCAGATCGACGTCATTTTCGTCACGTCTACCTTAAAAAATTTACTCTTATGATTCATATAATTATTTAAAACTATGTAAGAACCGGTAGTCCTAGCACGTACAATGTTCCGGTGGCTATGATCTCATGTAATCAGATTGTGAGCCGTTATAATGACTTAGAAGATCGTGCCATAATCAACACCTTCACCGGTGAAATGATGTTAGTGGGATATAATTACTAGATTGTAGTGGACGTAACAAAATATAACATCACGCCTGTAATCCACAAAGGATTAGGCATTCACATTTCGCTAGTTATGTTAATAATATAATAATAATAACATAACCATCCCGCATGATGAGAACATAACCATCCCGCATGATGAGAACCTCGTGAAAGCCGAGAAAGATAAACAAATCAAGTATCTTGACTTGGCTCACGAGGTTGTCGACATTTGGGATGTGGACTCAGCGGTCATTGTGCCGATAGTCGTGACAGCCAATGGGCTAATACCCAAGAGCCTCGACCAACACCTAAGGAGGCTCTCGTTAGGCAGCTGGATCAAGGGCTTGATTCAGAAAGCGGTACTTCTGGACACGGCCCGCATTGTTAGGAAGTTTCTCTCTCTGGAGCCCTGACCGCCGGTAGCTTGGACCCTGTTCCCGATACCGGTGGGCTACTATTTTTTATATTTTTAAATGTTTTTGGTATCTTTTTGTTTATAAAAATATTTAAAAATGTAATTCATATGTATGTAAATGAAATAAAGGAAATAATAATAATAATGACGGCCAACGGCATAATAGCCAAGAGCCTCGATAAACACCTTAGGAGGCTCTCGTTAGACGGCTGGATCAAGGGCTTGATCCAGAAAGCGGTTCTTCTAGACACGGCGCGTATCGTGAGGAGGTTCCTCTCTCAGGAGCCCTGACCACTGGTAGCTTGGACCCTGTTCCCGATACCGGTGGGATACTATTTTTTATATTTTTAAATGTTTTTATAATTTTTTTATTCCAATATTTAAAAATATGATGAATATGTAGAAAAATTTAATAAAGGAAATAATAATAATATCCTTTTATTGGCTGGCTTGAGTGGAGGTTCGCAAGAGCAAACGTGCTCGGAGGAAGGTAGTATTCCAGTAAGGTGCTGGTAGGGATCTTGACCGTACTTCCGGGATTGTCCTGATAGCCGTGGAATACCTCTCCACTCCTCTCAAGCACCTCAGGAAGTGTTGCCTCCTTGTTGCTACGTCACTATGTGCTAGCGACCGTTTTCGGGGGCCCATTATTGAGTGTGCACGTCACCCCCTGCCATTTTATCCGTGTATTACACAACATTGATCAGGCAGGGGACATAGTCCTTCCATAGTCCTAGGTAATCAATCCACTATAGCCACCCAAACCCACAGCCCAATATGTTTTGTTCCTATATTTTGCAATAGTCCTGCACCAACCGGGGGTTGTCCTTGGGTACACTTGCATAGTGCATACAGGGATAATCGTCGGTTTGTGCCTCAACACTTAAAAATGTCTAAGGGGCCTCTGCAAGTTGGCTTCGGCCCCTCGTACGCGTTCCAAAGGTCCGGGACCCCAGGGTCCCGAGAAATGTCAAGCCATAATAATCCTTTATTTCAGGCAACTAAGACCCATAAAACACAATACATATATAAGCATATAACAATAACTATAAACTAATACATATCTAAAAGTAAAGACTACTGCACACGAAGTGACGGCGTCGCGTAGCCGGCCGCGGAAACGCCGATACAGCACACCTTTCGGCCAAAACTCTTCCTTGAGGAAGGTCATCAAATTGTTAGTAAGAACGCGCGCCACGAACGACTTGAAATTAGTGTCATGGCGCCCCTCTAACTTCTCCACCCTCAAGGTCCAGTTGGTCTTTAAAAATTTAAATTAACCTTTAGTTAAGGTCCCATGCATTAGGGGGCGAACCTATTGCCATCAACCGGACCCATATCCAGACTCCGGGTTTTAATAATAATAATAGCCTTTATTTCCATAACCAAAATACAATAAAAATTACATTTAAATGGGTTTACACTTTCCTACATGGTTATGGCCCCTTTTCGGGTACAGGCCTCCTCCAATTTTCTCCACTTTTCCCTATTTTTGGCTTTGATCATCCAGTCTTTGCCTATGTTCTTGTGGAGTTCATCTACCCAGCGTTCCGGTGGGCGTCCTCTGGGTCTTCTTCCTGTTGGTCCCGTCCATGTCGTGGTTCTATGGGCCCATCTTGTGACAGGTAGGCGTGCTACATGGCCTGCCCATTTCCATTTCAGACGTTGAGTATGTTCGAGGGCGTCTAGAGCATTTGTTATCTTACGTATGGCTTCATTTCTTTGTTTGTCTTTTAGTCTGATGTTAAGGATGCTCCTTTCCATTGCTCGTTGGCTCGTTTGTATTTTGTTCTTCAACAAAGCGACGAAGGCTCCGGGTTACTACAGAAAAAATCCAAATGGAAAAATCTAACATCACTTTGCCAGACTACCGCTTGCGACCACTTGATCAGGCAGTGCAGTGGACGTGTGAGTGTTAAAAATTGTACGGCAAGAAAGGCGTTGAATAGTGAGATGTAAGCTGCGCATGCGTAGCATGGCCACTATACACGGTGACATTTGAATCACAGTTTTGCTAGAACAAACGTTGTTTAGACCATGGTCTACTACCATTCTACAGCATCAAATATGTTATTAAAACAATCTAATCTAGGAGTTCTCAAATTAGTGTTATGTTGCTCAAACGTGTAATAATGTTTGAAACATTAACCGTAACTTGAAAGTACTCATCACGGTAGCGATATTGCATTCAAGACGCGAGCGTCGCGCGTCGCAGCCGGAATGCCTGTGTTGTAGGGCGTAACGATAATCCCGACATTTTGAACACTGCCTTTTTGTGTTTTTTTTTTTTTTAAAACCAATGACGTTTTTTTTTTCTATTGGATGCTATAGAATGGTTGTAGACCATGGTCTGAACAACGTTTGTTCTAGCACAACTGTGATTCAAATGTCACCGTGTATAAACGGAAGACAAAATGACAGGTTGTAGAAAGATTTCTACGGCGCGATGTCAAAATTCAAGAAAAGAATGTGTTTTTGCTAAGAAAGTGTTGTCTTCTCTTCGTAGAGTAATGATGGAAGTGGTCATGCTACGCGTGCTGATAGAGACGTATGAAAAAAGAAGACGACTTGCGACGACTTTAGATAAAAAGGGAAGTAGGAAAATGATAAGTTGCAGACGTTGTTGCCCATTTTATTGGTATTAAACCCGCGGTAGCAGTAAAATTGTAGGAAATTGTAGAAATCGTCACGTAACAAAAAAGCACTATGCTCCCTCCATTGGATTCAATGATTTTTTCAGCCCAAAATATATAAATAAACAATACAAAAAAAAAATGTTCTAGTGATATTTATTTTAGAAATATGTATGTATGTATGTATTACAAGGTGAGCCTCCTCGTGTGCCTTGGTTTGATGTCGATCAACTTATTAGGAACAATGTTAAATTAATTTTAAGACTTCGCTCTGGACACTATCCATCAGCGAAGTTTGCATTCCTTATGAAAAGAAGTTATTCACCGAATTGCAGAGAATGTAATCAGATTGAGGACGTTCAGCATTTGCTGATGGATTGTGTGCGCTACAGGAGCGAGAGGGAGTTACTTTTGAGAGAATTAGACTTAAATAGGCTTAACGTGAGATTAATACAATCAATTTTATCCCAACCAACTTCAGAAGGTGCCAAAAATTATGTCATTTAATAACAGTCCTTCATCGGTGACCTATTATATTATCACCTGTTTTATATACTGCTCGACTGTTTAGTATGGTTTATGGGTTAATCAACGTTATAATGGTAAGAAGCACGATGGGGTTGATATATCTGTTTAGATAAATACCCCAAAACAAATAAAGAGAAAAAAAATAGAAAGATACAGAGAGAGAGAGGGTTACTTTTCATGGTTTCCGAGAGTTATGAAGTCGATAATGAGCTCAAAATGAAAATCCAAGACGCAAACAATGTAAAAATTTTTGATCATCATACAATATAATATCTCCATAGCGAATTACATTCGGACTTGAAGAAAAAGCGCAACACACGCTTTTTTATTTAAAAAAACACATCACTTAAATATCGGGCCTTAAATATCGTGTAGTGCAATAGGTTTTATGCTCGCTTGCACCACAAATTACTAGATGCGTTCAGCGCTAAACATTATTAAACCATCGTTCTGTCGCTGTCATCTTTAAAAGATTGACAGAAACGCAACGATGTTTTACATTCGTTCAGCACTAAATGCATTTAGAGATAATAATATGTGACTTTCGACTTTCGAAGATTCGACAAAATTGAGACAAAGATTTTCGTCACATGCCAAACTAACGCGAGCTCCGTTCGAGTTTGAAACTGTTCGAACAAACCCCAAATAGATACTGCACAATCGTAAGCATTAATAAACATGACTTGTCGTTGGACTATCTCAAAATAGCTTACAGAGTTCACTATGGTACTGAGTAAAACCAAATAATCTACATAATGACGAGACTTGAAATGGTGCTTAACACCTCCGCGTCTTGAAACTTGATTGTAAATATATTATTTTATATACTTACATGATTCATGTACTGACTATAAAAATATATAATAAACAAGTTTTCGTGTTGGATATTCGAGTTTTTATAAAGTAGCATGACGATGACTTAAGTTTTTTTTTCTCCAAAAAATAAAACATACCAAGTCTAAATTTTCAACTGGCGTGATGTTTTTCAGTCACGTAATCTCAGTCATTTTTTGTAGGTAGTTAATTAAATAATTTAACTTACTTAGGTAATTTAACATAATAATTTTAGATTGAAACTTCAAGCCTGTTTCTTATTGCATACAGTCACGCAAAGTTTATAAAATCCTTAATGACTGACTATCCGAAACAAAATTTTATTTATTTTTATTATCTATATATATTTCCTATTACATTCAGACACGAAGCTTTAAAAATCCTTTTACAATCTACTCAATTAAGTCGATAATCGCCTACATGGATCATAAGACCTTTTTGGTAAAGGCCGTTTGGTCGGCGCCCGCGCAGCCTGGCAGTGCAACACCCGACGCAGAACGCGCGGCCGCGATGCGACAGCCAACGAACATTTTAAAAAACGAACACGAATCTCCATTTTCAAATTGAAAATTTAACATTCTTCTAACGTATTTTGTTTAAATCGAACGTGTGTTTTAAATTCAAAATTGGAATAATGTGAAAAAGTTTTTTTTTTTCTTATTTTTTCATGTGTCGGAATGTGGTAGTGTCCATGCACAAAAGAAGTGTTGTGTGATTTTTTATTGTTTTTTTTTTAATGAGGTGTCAACCTCGAAGTTACTGTGTGGGATAAAAGTGTTTCAAAGGTAAGGAATTATCGATACTTTGCGAAACATCTGGCCATTGATAATCGTGGGCTCGAAAAAAACCTTCGGATTACTAGTAAGGTCAAACCGAATATGGCATGACGGATTGGTATTTTTGTCTTATGTTTTTATTCGAATCAATGAATTTTTTACTTAATATTATACAACAAAAAGATAACTTTACACCAATAATAAAGATTTCATAAAGACATTGGTATACCCGACTTACCAAAATTTAAATGACAGGTTATACCCGACTATTAATATTTTCTGGTCCTTCGAACCGAGGTTCATTTCATGCATTTTGAATGCAAATGCTTATTAAAATGTAATAGCCTGGTCATTGTAAGTAGTTGAAGGTTGGCGACGAGCAACCGGTTCTCATAACCAGTATAAGGGTTACATTCTTACACAAATGGGAATAAGGTTAGGTTACAATGTTGCAAAGAAAAAAAATAGTTTATGCTCTTGCGAATTTTGATACAAAGCTTTGTGGAGACAAGCCTTAGTGTCAGGTTAAGTAATAATTATCTATGTAAGGTGTTTATACATTTAACAATATTTAAAGTAAATTAGTTTTAATCGCTTTTTTTCGGTATGCAAAGACAGGATTCAGTGACCATTTTTTTCCCCTAGACCCTCCATAAGCAATACTAAAGTTAATCAAAGACCAATACTCGTCATCGATTGCTCCAAGCAGTAAGAGAGCGTGGTGACCAATACTCGGTCTTTCTTTGTACAGACGCCAGCAGGTCAAGCTACCCGAAACTGTCAAATTTTCCCAATCAACCTTGAACCTTAATGCTTTAGCGATAAAGTTGAAAATCTATTAAAGAAATTTGACAGATTGTAGTAGCTTGATGTGCTGGCGTCTGTACAATAATAATAACAGAAAGACAATAATAATTACTGGCCGTTTTAATTATTAATTAACCAACTTAGCCCTTTGCAGTCCAGCAGTGGACATGGACACGGGCCTCTCCCGTGACGTGTGTTTCTTTATTATTCCGTCAGTATAAAACAGGTGTATAACCTTACATTTTAACGCCAAAATAAACAATGTTAATAGTGTTTTGTAAAGGTTACAACAATCGATTTCTTTGTTTTGTTTTACATCATTGACGTCGATACGAATGAGTTAGCATCGGATTGTTGACTGCTAAATTCAAGTACCTACCTACTATTAATTATTTTTATAGACATATACATTAAAATTCTTACAAGTATGTATAACACAAATTAAATGTCTAACTATGCATGAAATACAAAAACAATAGGACAATTAGCTGTCAAAGTACTCGTGCGCATTGCTAGCATCCGGAAACGTGCCCAGAGGACTGGCAGCATTGCCACGTTAAATAGCAATGTAAATTCTACGGTACATATATCAACATATAATTAAGAGCATATTAATAAAGAAAAACGTGTGTTTTTACATGTTCTGTGAAAATGACAACTGGCTATCTACTACCGTTCTAAAGACATAACCTGTGACAGATAGACAGACAAACAGCGTAGACTAAGTAATAGGGTATCGTTGGCATCCTCTAGCAACAGAGCCCGAAAAACAAATGAAGCTAGTACTTCAAGTGCGTCTAACTGAACAGACAGCTGTGCTGCTGGGGAGTTTGTTGCGCCACTTCTTCTTCCCAGCTAAAGCACTAGGAAGTGGTGGTGGGCGGGCGTTTTGGGGGGACTGTCTTATGTGATTTTAACGTTCAAAAAGTGCTGATTCTCAGCCTAGTTTGAATAAATGACTTTTGATTATGATTTACTAATACTCAGTCGATTGCTTGCAAACATTAAATGATGACAATAAATAGTTTTCAAAATATGCATACAAGAAAGAAATACAAAAAGCCGTAAGACCGGACATAAAAATGCATTAAAAAAACACAGCTGCCTAGAAACTGTATCATTCTGTGTTGCATAATATTATGTCGCCTTGAATATGCAGCAGTGAATGAATTTGTTACGTTATATGTGAGTTATCTGTACTTGTCTGTTAGATTAGATTCATTAGATTTATTTACTAGATTATCCTTCTAATACAATTCAAGTGTTTCTCAGCTTAAAATAACATTACATAACATCACACTCTAATCTCTGATAGGTAAGCAGAGGTGTACCTTTAGTAACACCCACATTTCGTCAGATAATAGGGGGCGAGCCTATTGCTATCAACCGTCTGCGACAGGATGACTGCACCAAGAGAGATTTTGGAAGCTTGATATCTGTTGATAAAAATAAAAAAATAAAAAATATCTTGATATCTGGTGAAGCTTGATATTTTGATATATAAAATAATTGGTACCTCATTATAGAGGGAAATCTATTCCTATATCCTTGAAAATTCAAAAGTGCCTGTAATTGGTTTATTTGAAATAAATGCTTTGAGTTTGCCTCAAAGCATTTACATATTTTAAATAAACCAATTATAGGCACTTTTGAATTGTTTGAGTTTATTACGAGGAAAGAGGCCAGCCATTCTGTCTTCAGAACGGCTAGATCACGTCAGTTCTACCTAGTTGTAGGCGTTATAGCTAGTTCATCTCAGATTTGTTGATAAGTCAAAAAAAAATTACACCTAGAAGAAGTTTTGCGTGTAATCTGGACCACGTCCGTTTCACATAGTTATAGGCGTTATAATTAGTTATATTTTCGTTAAAATTTAGTACCTCATTGGTACCTAAACATATCTCTTTTCACATATTTTCAATAAACCAAAAAGTAATTGTAAAAACTACTTAGCATAAATATTAAATTGACAGACAGCCAACACACCACCTAAACCACAGGGTCTAAAAGCATCGCGCCCTCACGCTCCTATCCGCCGCAGGAAACGCCCTAGGCGTCGGGGATCACAAGCCGATTCCCGGCCACCGTAGACGCAGGCTAGCGGACGGCGAGCAATGGGCAGCTCGTCGTCCGAAAAGGACCAAGCCCGGGTCGACGGCGCGTTGTGTTCCACGCGCGCCTCAAAGAGATGTCAGCAACTCAGCACCAATGACGGGGTCCGCTAGGGCCGATGCCTGCCAGGGTTGCGGGAAAGTCCGAAAGGGTTACCGTGGCCCCTGGCACAGGCAACTGAAGGAACACGGGTGGGTTTTAGTCAGTAACAACAGACACATTTGTATGGCCATTATGTCAAACTGACACATTTGTATGGCCAAAATGTCAAACTGACACATCTGTATGGCCAATATGTCAAACTGACACATTTGTATGGCAATATGTCAAACTGACACATTTGTATGGCCAATATGTCAAACTGACACATTTATTCTTCAGATAAAAGTTACCGGACTATTGAAAAATCAGCCTCTACGGTAATATGATCGTTTTATAATTAACTTTTCTATACTTTTGCCTCGGAAAGCACGTTAAGCCGTTGGTCCCGGCTGTCATTCGTAGATCGTTGACAGTCGTTACGGGTCCTCAGAAGCCCAAAAGTCTGACAACCAGTCTTATCTTGAATAAAGGTCAGTTGAGGAAAGCTCAGTTTATCTATCCATCTTATCAAGGGGTACCGTGCTACCCAGTTACTGGGTTGTGGAGGTCAGATAGGTAGTCGCTCCATGTAAAATACTGCTATTCAGCTGCACCCGGTAAGACTGGAAGCCCATGGGAAAAATACTAGGCAAGTTGGAAGAGATCACAGAAAGCGATAAGGCCGCCCATTGTATATTAAGTAGTGTTCAATTTAATTTTTGTTGTTATGTTTTTTTGTGGTGTACAATAAAGAATATATAAATATATAAATTGAGTCACCTTTTCTATACTTTTATCAGCTCATTACCTATAAAGCAAACAAAATAAATAAAACATACCGTTTCGTAAAGAGCCTTTAACGAATATTGCAAGTCTCGTTTGAAGTAGAGCAAGTACTTGATCGGTAAGATAACTTGCTTGCAATCTAATTTAGTACCAGTGAATGTTTTATTTGAATTTTATATCAGTTCATTCAGAACTGTACAAACAGATTTTAAAAAGTATTGGGAACATTTTTTCTGCAGATATCAAGCATTTTAAATTGTTTATGTCATATTCAACATGTAGGTAGTATTGGTATCTAATGATAAAACAGATATGCAGCTGTTTGAAATAGGAACAACACCAGAGATAGCATTAACCATACATAGTGGAAGCCGATTTTACTTACGAGGTACTTTTCTTAAACTGGAATTTATAAAAAAAACGCTGGGACACAATTATTATTTGCATTTAACACGGGAAAGCCTTTTCAAAAGCCCAAAACCTATCACTATGCTAAAAAGAATTAAAAAAAATACTCTGTCTTTATTTTTTTTACCTCTGGGAACGCAGAGAGGTGTTATAATAAACTGGGCATAGGTCACCAGCTTGTTATCACACCTCTCAACAGTTTCCTCTGTACGGATACATTCATCACTGCACATCTGGTCTTTCAACTACAAAACCCCCCATAATGCTGTTTCCATTTATTATAAATAACACTATCTAGCGTTAACCTCAGTTAGCTGTATTTTGAACCTTTTATTGAATTCCCAGGCTTTATAACAATATGCGCAAGAGTCGCTCGTAAGCAACACGCAATGGTTAAGTAACTGAGAGGCGAACTAAACGCTCGGTTGCGACAACACATCACCTCTCTCGACGCATCTAGTAAAAGTAGGTTCTTCTCTTGAGAACTGACCAGTTAAACGAAATGGTACCTATTCAATAAATACATGTACCTGTTAAATATCCCCCTAAATTTAAAGTATTGCAATACAGACGAACTCATTTATTCTACCAATATAATACCGATTACAATGCCTAACTTTTAATTTCCTTGATAGATATTTTCTAAGTATACCACAGGCTCACTAAACCCCAACGGACCAGTTTAACTCCACAGAAATCCTAACTTCCCCACTATAATATAAAAAATGCGAAAGTAAGTTTGTTTGTTTGTAACGCTTTCACGCTAAAACGGCTGAATTGATTTGTATGAAATTTGGCACAAAGATAGACCATGACCTGGTTAAGGATATCTGCTACTTTTCGTCCTAGATCGCAGTGGAAGTCGTGGGCAACAGCTAGTATATTATATGACGGTGGTTCATGTCTGGGAAGTATTATTTATCTTTCAGTTTTATCTCTTAGGACGTCATTGCCAGTCCAAGCCCAACCCCTTGCACCTATGAACCCCCAGATAAGGTATAGCTATCAGAAAACACAGACTCTGGTAAGGAATTCTACTCGTTAGCTGATCTGAGTTCCACAGAACATTCCTCATCATTCAAGTTTCGTACAGCATAATATAGTTAGTCATTCTAAAACACCAATACCTTTTACAACAGTCACTACCCTAACTCAGCAGTTAGTAGCTAGTTCCGGCAGTGACGCGCCATGCGTCGGCGACCAGTGGGCGTGGCCTTGACTGCGCGCGCGCTCAGAGTAGCGCTGTCGTCTCATTCCACTTCACTTGGTACTCGCTCAGAAGGACGAGGGTGTGGTGGAATTAAGACATGTGGATTATAACTTTCTTACTTCAGTTAAGTAGAAGCAAAACGCGTTTTAAAAGGTAACAAAGTCATTCATGGCTACCGCCAAGCATTGCCGCCTTACGTTTAGATTGGGTGTTGGTTGTGGTTTTCAATTTTGTCTAATGGGCTTTGTGGGTACATTCTGAGTCATAAACGAAACCACCTCGAAATGCGCGAAAACCTCCAATCGTTTTTCAAATTAAAAAAGAATCAACAGTGTTCACAACACAACTGGCTAAGATATTTAAAAAAAAATACAGTCTACCTATGAAAGTCCATCTCTTTTGAAGTTGGTTTAAAATCACATACAATTTCGATAAAGTAATAAAAAAATCGCAAATCTGAAATCGGCAACCCGACTTGAGCAAGCGTGGTGATCAATGCTTGTGCCCTCTCTGTATGAGATGAGGTCTTTGCCCGCAATGAGACAATATAAAAGGCTGGTATTTAAGCTATATTTTAAAAATAACAAATTAAAAACTACTGTACTCCGTATTCCTATTCCTACCTCAATACTTTCTTTACTTTGTACAAATAGCTTCCCTGTTTATAAATGTATAGTCTCATTCATCACATTAAATAATATCAAGTTGTAAATTGTCGCCATTGTAATTTGCTCATTATTCACTATTAGTATTCACCTTTATAAAATACACTGATCCTATAAATCGTCCAATCCTAAATCCCGTTACAATTGATGATAAATATTTTATTATTTTTCTTTCGTTTCCCTACCTTTGTTCTCGATAACTAAACGTGACATTGGCTAAATGCACAAACCGTACGAAGCCAAAACAAAAAAAAAAAAAAAAACAAAAAACACAGCAGTAGGCACTGGCACCTTCATAATGTTGTAATACCACTATAATAAAATTTAAAACAAAACACACAAACGTCGATAGTCAATATGTTGTAATTTTGCAAGATGAGCCGTGTGGGTGTGTTGCACAACGACAGGGCTATAAAATAATAACCTGACTAGATGAGCTAAGGAATATAGGTTTATTATCTATATTACCTAATGATTGCTGGGTGAAGTGTGTGGTCCCGTTGATAATGTATCACTAATGCATGTTGGTTTTGAAAGTATTTGTGAGGGTCATAATCAAATTATGAATCATGTCAGTTCGTGAACGGGCGCCGTCAGTAGGCACTGGTCATTTCTTAGCTGCCACGGCTTATTTTAATTCCATAATTGTTTTTATCTTTTTTTTACCGACGCTTTTAACGTGCACGTCTTTCTACATCGTTCTCACATGTATAATTACAACATGAATGATGTAACCACTTTTTTGGAACAATATTTGGATTTAAAAGAGTGTCCATGGAGTTTCTTGTCTGTTCTTCTCCATAGGTACCTACTACGCTTTGGAATGGGCAAATAGCTTACATCTTTCTGACTGACCGACCCCTTGACCATTTAAAAGTGCCTGTAATTGGTTTATTTGAAATAAATGCTTTGAGTTTGAATGGATGTAGGAATAATCTTTACACATCAAAACGCCACTTAAATCAAGGCAGACTGGTGTATAAGCTGGTGCTAAGGCATCTGAATCTCATTTTCATTGACTTAAACAGTTTGGAATCAGCCTGCAATAAGTTGTCACATGACGTAGGAACGACCATTGATACCACGCTTGCTTAGTGGGTGTTGCCATTTTTTTTATTATTGTATTAATATTTAACCATTTTAATTAAAGTAAATAAAGGAGTAAGTTCAAGTTCCTTTACCTACGACATTTTATTTCACCATTGAATTATTCAGTGGTCTTTAATATCATTTTGGAAGTATAGCTTTCTATGCTAATAAAACATCCTTTTGGTCCTTCACCAGTTGTTGAACCCAAAAATTTGGTCCTAGGAAGCTCATTACGAATACGGTCTCCCGCCACCACAGCTCAAATTCAAAGCAATTACTTCAACAATTTAATAATTTTATAACAATTTTACAGGCACTTTTGAATTGTCAAGTGGTCGGTCAGTCAGAAATATGAAGCTAGTTGCCCATTCCAAAGCGTAGTAGGTACCTATGGAGAAGAACGGGCAAGACACTCCATGGACACTCTTTTAAATTATATTGTTACATAAATATTAGTTACATCATTATTGTTGAATTTATAATTATAAGTGAGAACGATGTAAATAAGACGTACACGTTGAGCGTCCAGAGTACAGCAAATAGAAATTTAAACAAAACAATCTATAAATAAAATAATTAGAATAAGCCGTGGCATCTAGAGATGACCAATCCCAACTGAACACCCAACCAACTTAACAGTTACAGTGATTTATAGGCAGACTATTTTCAGCAGTAGTCATTAACGGGGTCTTATAATTACAATTAATATGATGTCGCCATAAAAACCCATGCTATTGAACCTAACATTTATTTTATGACACCCAAAAACGTAAACCATTCGATGTTTTAATTATCCCTGATTAGTTCTTGATTGAGAATTTCTTTATATGGTACTTAACCATTGTCAGAATTCATGAATCATGAATTGAAGCGAAAAAGAGTTTGTCGACTTTTCAAATGTCTTTTTTTACTAAATTTTTCGTAGATTTTGGATTTGGAGCATTTTAATATGGCTTGGAGTTATAAATTGTAATGAATTATTGATTTTGTTCTTGATTTCAAATGAGGGTATCACTGCCCATTTTTGTTTTTTGTTCTAAACGTGGGTGCGCCTTTGCTTAACCCCTCGGCATCGGAAAACAGGCGTCATGTTATATTGAGTATTGTTTTATTTTTTAAATTATTGTCCAATAGGATTTATGAGATAACGTACCTACTTATCTACTGTGATTTGTGACTGAAAATAAACTCAAACTCAAACTCAAACTCAAATTCTTTATTGCATTCATGTGTACATTCAGTTGTTACATGTAAGTAAGTTCCAACATGAAACCCGGTTAGGGCACGGCAACATAATAAATAGATTTAACAAAACAAGCATCCAGTCAGTAGGTATACTGGATTGCGAGTTTGTTAAACAAATATAATATAACTAATATAATTACTATCGAAAACATTTCTAGTACCTATTGGGTTTATAGTTATTTAATAGATATCATGAGGTTATTCAATATTTCTAAACGTTTTTTTTATTTTACATATTTATCCAACTAAATCGAATATTTATAAAATAACATAAAGTAATAACACTTTTGCATCTTCACTAAAATCAATGAACGGTTTTTCAACCTTTAGCAGCCGTTTACTGGTATACAATCTTCTTAAAGGATGTTGGTCAAAATCAAGTTTGATTATTAAGAAAAATGAGGGTATAAAAAAAAGTGTGCCTAAGAACTCCACGACCTCATTCCACCGGCCCCCTTCTTTTCCACCAATTCGCACTAAACGCTTCCAAATGTCTATTGTTATGCGCACAGCAAAAGAGTGGAACTCTCTACCTGCGTCTGTGTTTCCGAACGCATACAACCCTAATCTCTTCAAAGTGAGAGTGAACAGGCTTCTTCTGGGTAAGCTCACTCCACCGTCGACTCTGTCTCTGTCACCACTGACCTAGACTAGAGTTAAGAGCAAACACATCTGAAATCAAAAAAATATTAAAGTTTAATTTTAAGACCTTGAGCATTACAAAACTATAAGGAAAGATTAGCAATATGCTTCTGATTCATGTGCTATTATTTAGATAATGTATTTTTCCATGGTCAGGTTTCAGACATTCCAAGTAAACTATCACTCTAATTATAGCCTGTAACTATTTTACCTGCCACAATATTTTTGAAAGCATAAGTCGATCTGTCAGGAACAACATGAAGAAACATCGGCTTAATTTATAATCTCTTATATTATGTATTTCTGGGTGGTCGTGTGAAACAGCGATCTACAGTTTATTTTACAATTTTAAATCTAATCATAAAGTTAATAACATAATGAACACTTGCATTATTAACCCTTATGATTAATTAATCACTATTTCTTATGCCACGCCTATTGCAATTAAGTAAGGTTTATGTTGCCAGCTATTAGTCTTATGGGTTATTAACAAGATAGTATCTTGTGTGGCGGTCACTGACTAGTATACAGTAAGTATTACTATATTAGAATTTGATGAGTAAAAATAACAGTAAAATTTGATCAGGAATTACACCCGAAAATGATCCATAGTTTCCAAAAAGTATGTACAATAGCCCGACATCATTATAAATAATTTATCTATCAGTCTTGTCCTTTGAGCTGATAGAAGGAGTTCCTTTGGCGCTTATAAAGGGAAAGAGCTGAGACCTAAGTCTACTAATTTAAGAACGATGCAATTGCATTGGTCTCCCAATTGTGAGTTGTTGACAGATTTACTTTATTGACCATTGCATCATTTGTAAATTAGTAGACTTGCCCACCTCATAGGTTGTCACGATTCTCGCAATAAAAAATCCATTATTCATTTCGACCCCTCTTAATCGATCTAAATTAATTTTCACCGATTATGCGACAGCCAAGAATTTCCACACTGAAAAGCCAACTAAACTTTGACCGACTCTGTAACAGAACCTAGACACTAACTAACAGAAGGCCAATTACAGTATTACGTATCATTAGTAATCAAAAGGCCTCTGTCAGTAAATAAAACACCCATTACAACGTCACCATGTCCCCTCTAATGATAACGTGGGCAGCAGGGACCTCCTACGGACAGTTTAGCATAAAAACAAACAACCTTGACGCAATCTTTTGCTACACTTCACTTTATATTTTGTGATGTTTTATATCACTTTGTAGGTGAGTATTGAGAGAAATAAGGCCTTGTAAACGCATATCCTGCATGGAGTATTGCAGCCACCTTTGGGATAGCTCAGCAAAGTACCAACTTGCCGCGCTTGACTCGGTGGAACGCAGAGCTAAGAGGCTCATTGGCGACGTAAAACAGGTGGATGCCAAGCTTCACAGCTTGGCTCATCGCCGCAAGGTTACCTGCTTGTCGGTCTTTTACAGATTGTACTTTGGTGAGTGTGCCCAAGAACTCCACGACCTCACTCCACCGGCCCCCTTCTTCCATCGGTCATCTAGACGCACAGCAAGTTACCATCCTTACCTAGTTGCTATTCCACCAATTCGCACTAAGCATTTTCAAATGTATTTTTTAATGAGCACAGCAAACGAGTGGAACTCTCTACCTGCGTCTTTGTTTCCGAACGCATACAACCCTAATCTCTTCAAAGTGAGAGTGAACCGGCTTCTTCTGAGAGATAGTCGACGAAGGAGTGAGCTTACCCAAGTAAGCTCACTCCTTCGTCGACTGTCTCTGTCACCACTGACCTAGACTACAGTCAAGAGCAAACCCACCTTAAATAAAAAATAAAAAATACCTTGGTTTGCAGTTTCAGGTCGTGAGCAGTCCACACAGGAGTATTTGTATTTGCATATTTGTCCAAGCGCCAAATATGCAAAAGTCGCCCAAAGCCTTCATATTCTTAACCTATACATACAACGATGATGATCAGCTCTTATGTACACGGTGTGACGGGTTTTCAAGACTATATTTGGTTTTGCTTGTCATCAGGGAGCTCACGAAAGGAAAGAAAGGTAGTCTGGGTCGCTGTTACCGGATACGGTGAAGAGGACTACATATATAACTTTGTATGTCAATGTTCTTTGGTAGTAGAGGTCCTTGCTAGGTTTTGTCCAAAATAATAGATCGATAGTTGTTAAACCTAGCCCAATCCTGTTCCAATTTAACTATGGTTGCCGGAAAGATTGCAAGATTGCAAGTGGAGATTCTACAGATTCTTAGATGGTGAAATTAAATGTTCATTTCTGTGAGTGGCGTGTCGCGGGTTCGATCCCCGCACGGAACAAATATTTGTATGACCTGCAAGTAGTTGTTCCGGGTCTGGCTGTTTGTGTATGTGGGTTTAAATGTTTGTAAACGCACCCACGATACAGGAGAAATTCCTAGTATGGAACAACGTTTAAAAAATAAATAAAAAAGTAGATCTTTTAAGACACTTTTACACGTCAATATTTTGTTGGTCAATATTTTAAAACAAGATGGCGCCAGCATTTTCTAGCTGACTGATCCTTGAGAAGAAATGCCGAAACAAACTCTTCCTCTCTCCTAATTTTGCTGTGCCCGACAGGGTCTATATTGATCTTTAACTATGTGTTATAACATCTTTGGAATGCAATAAAGAATTGAGTATTAAGTATTGTATTGAAACTCAGAGGTTATGGTCTCTTTTAAAGTCCATACTTTATACCAAACACTCACATACAATTCTTATATTACAAGGTAGCAGGGACCTCACAAACTCTTACCATGGATTCAGTTCATGATTCTGAAACCCCTGCATTGAAATTTTCGTCGGTCTTATAGAAATATATTTGTTGTTCCATACATTTTTACCGCGTAGGTATTGTACTTTACTATAAAACAGGGGATTTTTATTGTGATAACGGACGAAAAGTTTCAACGCTAGGGGGTCTAGAACCCCCTCCTCCCACCTCCTTCTGCGAAGCAGTAATGTTCGCGAAGGAGGAGGCGGAACGCGTGAGGGAGAGGCAAAATTTGCGCCCTCACGCCCCTAGCCGCCGCAGGAGACGCCCTGGGCATCGGGAATCGCAGGCCGATTCCCGGCCACCGTAGGCGTGGGCTTGTGAACGGCGAGCAATGGGCAGCTCGCCGTTCGATAAGGACCAGGCCCGGGTCGACGGCGCGTTGTGTTCCACGCGCGCCTCAAAGAGATGTCAGCACCAATGACGGGGTTTGCTAGGACCGATGCCTGCCCTACCACCCTGTATTATTAGGATTTAATGTGAGTGTAACAATACAGGGCCATGTCTGGAAGGGCCTTTTGATGAAAGAGACATTGCAGCTTTGAGTTCACCTGTCCCAACAGTCTGCACGCATGCATCATTCATTGTGTAGCTCAACCCTAATTTAGGGTGCTCAACGACCTGTCACACGACGCTATCAGAGAGGCAATTCCCTTAAGAGCGTTTATACCTTATGAGTGGCAACGTCGCAATTTGGTGTCATATTTCGTGGTTTTAAATTTTTATCATTTAATCGGAGCTATATTTTAAAAATCTGTTTAATTAACTTTTTAGAATTATGTGAAAACTGTGTAAAAGGTAAGAAATCGTTGCGTTTACAGTTCTATTTATATGCAAATAATACATTGGAAACTTGCTGGGCGTTATTTTCATTGTAAAATAACTGTAAGCATTACGGTTACTTACTTTTTAAACACTTTCACGTAATTCTAAAAAGTTAATTAAACAGATTTTTAAAATATAGCTCCGATTAAATGATAAAAATTGAAAACCACGAAATATGACACTAAATTGCGACGTTGCCACTCATAAGGTATAAACGCTCTTAATTTTAAGAACGTTCACAGTCTGATCTCAGTCTCAATCTGTCAAAAATAGAATCAATTTACATAAATTTTTGACCTTTTTGACATTGATTGTCGCTGAGATGAGATTGCGACTTGAAATTGAACGTTTTTTAAGTACGAGAATTGCTTCTCAGACCTGCAGGACTTGGTGCATCTCTACACATTGAGCTTAAAATATCTTCCAAAATTGATTATTTTTAGTAAATTAGACTTAGCGTTATCAACCAGATATGGAACTGTTTTGTCTATAGATAGAAGTTTCATAAACTACCAATACTTTATTAGACTTTTTATCCTCCCTTCAATACACCTGATAACCACTTCTAGAGTGCGCGCAAAATATGTCTGCGCGCGGTTGAAATCAGAAATAATCGTTTGCCGCCATCTCGACAGGTGTAAGAGAGTGTGCTGTGTTCCATGTTTTGCTAAGTTAATAATCGCCATCATTACGTAGAAAGTGATTAAAAGTGTTGTCAGGGATATAGTCTCGAAAACCAATCACGCGCGCAGACTTATCTTGAGCGCACTCTACCACCTTATTTATGGGACCAGAGTTTTGCTTGTGCAGTTTTTATATCCCTACATAAACTCCACAAAGTGTACTATCCTATTACGCAGAAAGCTACGAGTATTATGTATTCTGCGTGGGTGCTCTCAATGTTTGCCTTCTTATCGGTGTTAAACAGTTTTGTGTGTTTATGTAACGTTTGAGAATCACATTAGTTCATGCCCAAACTATAGAAGCCATGAGATTTCATTAATTAGAGGTTCCAAATAGGATTATGTGTAGTAGGTACTTAGATCCAGTACGTAGTTCAGATTCCTGGAAACTTAAATAAGAAATTAAAGAAAAATCTGTCTTCTTTATCTAGATTTTAAACCGGAATTCCGGAAAAAGAATTTATTTCGGAAGGTGTTTAATACTCTGATAATAAACTTAGATATAAAAAAAAGTGCAGGAGCAGTGGTGGCCCTGTGGAAACCGGCGTTTCCTAAAATCAAAAATCCTAAGACATGTGACATGTACCAATCCGCACTGGGCCCGCGTGGTGGATTACGGTACACTCCCTTTCACCGAGAGGAGTGGAAACATTATAGACTGATTAAGTATGTTAATAAAAAAAATCTCAATTTCTTGTCAAGTCGCATAAACCATTCGAATCAGGGGCGCGTCGCTAGTAAAGCACCAGAGAGGTTTCAATGCTCTATGTTTACGTAAAATGTGTTTGATTTATTAGTTGCCATTTACAAAACCTAATGAAGAAAATTAAGTGGCAGCACTATGTCTGTAAGCACTGAATCCAAATAAATTAATGTCGCCATCTTGCGAAACTCATAAAAGCGCGAATAATCTTGATTCTCTTAAAAAGGAGGGACCCGTTTACTCAATCACCTTGCCGAGTTCGGACAGTGACTATTAATTCCGTTTTATATATTACGCAACTTGATAAGTCCGCCGTGTATAGAGGAGAATATTTATTGAATTGTCTATGGATAGATAAAATACTGTATTCTTGGAAACTGTGTTTTGTTGACCAATCGGAGTGATGACCTTCTACTTACTGTAGTCTGTGTGTCGCTACTACTTTGGACCTAACCTCTTGGTCCCAATACCAAACATGGGGACTGGCTTATATTTTTTGCCACAATAGAACAATTGAGCTAGGATAGATAGGTCATACAAACTGAAGTTATAAGAAAAACGAAGTCAGTGGTTGGCCTTACCTTGAAAAAACAGCTTCAGAATGCAATGCTGCAATGCAATGGGCAGCTCGCCGTTCGATAAGGACCAGGCCCGGGTCGACGGCGCATTGTGTTCCACGCGCGCCTCAAAGAGATGTCAGCACCAATGACGGGGTTTGCTAGGATCGATGCCTGCTAGGGTTGCGGAAAAGTCCGAGAGGGATACCTTGGCCCCTGGCACAGGCAACTGAAGGAACACGGGTGGGTTTTAGTCAGTAAGAGTCTGACACGCCCTTCTGCTCTGCCCAGAGCGGGAGAAGTTATTTGATGACTTCCCACCCTCAAAAGGGCTTCGCCTTTGGCTTGTTTTCGGAGAAACAAAGTCATAACTTATTCCCTATCTTATTATTTCTGCTCCTAAGCTGCAGCGTCGCTGCGTTCTCGTTTGAAGGGTATCGGTGTCGATGTGATTGAACATAATGAGATACTTCAATTTTGTATTTTGGACGGCAAAGCACCTGTAATCTCCATAAGCTAGCTATCTTTTGAGCAAAACCATCGTATAAATAGAAAAACGAAACAAAAAATAGCAAATTGTAGAAAGATTTTTACAGTGCGATGGCAGAAATGAAGAAAATAAATGTCATTTGGTTTCGAGATATTTAGTGGTGGTGCTAATGTCTTAAGCAAAGTGATCCCACTTGGTAAAAGCATCCAATCACACCTCATAATCCACACGTAAACTGTCGAAATATGAACATTCAGAACGTAATTACTCAACGGTCTTTGTGAGATGCCCCTGATGGTCTGCGTTTGGTCTCACAAGGGCGAGCGAGGGCGACATCTGGTTGTGCAACACACGAGACACCCACATTCGCGAATGATCTTTACTCTTCAGCAATATTTAGATTGTGGTGGATTAGTCATGTTATCACTTTGAATTCTGTGATAATTTTTGTTGAAAATTTACTTAAAAAAACTTTTACCGATAAAAATAAATCTCCAGAACGTAACGTAGTGAATAGAAGTAAAATTAAAACTTACTTAAATAACAAAACATCACGACTGAGATCTGAGAACTGATTCCCGTATTTTTAAGACCGTTCGCATTCTAATCTCAGTCTCAATCTGTCAAAATTACAATCAATTTACATACATTTTTGACAGGTTTTTGACATTGATTGTCGTTGAGATGAGATTGCGACTTGAATTTGAACGTTTTTTAAGTACGAGAATTGGCCTACTGAGGTATACTTGTAGTACCACAACATTTTAGCCCCTTATGTTTAAGTCCCAATTAATAGGGGGGTCCCTATTGCCATCAACCGGGCCCAAATACAGACTCAAGGCTGCTAAAAAAATACTGATGGAAGTTCTTAATAACACTTTCCCCGACCTGAGAATCGTACCCACGACCTCAAGCTCGGTAGTGGTGCTTGTGACAACCATGTTGAAACTTCGAAAGCCTTAAACCTTTATGGGGCTGACAACAGCTAAAGCGCGGTCACTGTCGGACTGCATAGAAAAGAAAGAGAAGCCCGATGACACAAAGCTGGTAATTCATTGCAAAATATGAAGCAATTCTCTATTTATAAAAAATCTATTGATTGGACTAAAGAATTAAAACACCATCACGTTAATATGTTGCTTGAAGAACAATCTGAAAAAAAAAAACAGAATTATTGCATGTTGATTAGTATGGTTTTGAATCGTTAAAAGATTTTTTTAGAGGTATCTTCGTGACTTTTTTCTATCGTACCAAATTAGTTGTATTATGTTTTCAACACACTATCTAACTAGCGTACTTATATCCTGTAGATATACTTAACATATTTTTCTGATTTGGTTTACTGCAGTGGATCATATACTTTTAGGCATTATTATACTTGCGTTTAGATCATGTAGTCCCCTTAAACCTTTAAAGAAGCAGCAGTCAGCAGTGGAATGCCTAAGTTAATTACTATAATGCCTAATAATATGCGGTATTTATTTTTTAAATATTGCAGCATTATACTGAGCCTTTTTGGCCTCGCACAGGTATTTTATTTTTTCTTGTTTATTGTTGTTTTTAATGGTAATTCTGTTAAGTTTTAAATGCTACTTTATCCATATATTTTTTTTAATGTTTGTAAGTATTGCCTGTACGTGTCCCGAATAAAATATTTTCCTTTCTTTGTTTCTTTCTTACTGGCGAGCGAGTGGTCGTGAGTTCGATCTCCATTTCGTAAGCTAGTTGGAATGGTGAACAGAATGTGTTCTGTTCAGTAATGAACTTTTTAATCAGGCCTCCGGGCAACTCTGTTAGAATGACTATAAAGCCGTAAATTATCATTATCTATTCTTACTAAAAATTACAGTACCAACTTTATTGTTCTCAATCAATATGCTACAATTATAAAACACTACCTATAACATCATCATCATTGCAAATTACATTAAGTATTGAAAAAATCGTAATAAAGGAAATCCACGCAAAAACCAACCTTAATCGCCTCCAATAAGGTTCTCCTCTAAAACCAACTTACGTAGCACAGTCTGGTCTTCATAAATTGGACTCAATGGCCTTAAAGATAAGGGTGACGTGTGGTGTATTGGTGTCGTGGTCGGGTCGTCCTCGGATCGAGGTCGGCAGTAATCGTCACTTGTCTTCCAACTTATTAATATAAGGAACATCGGGTATAAAGTCACGTAGATAATTATTTTGTGATGATTTTAAATACCCTTGGCTAGGTATTGGTCATAGCTATGAGATCATAGGATGAAACAATGGCACTTTAGTGATTAAGAATATAATAAGCAAGGTTTGTAAGTCTGTGAATTAGATGAAAACAATTATTGGAATGGAAAAAATACAGAAAATAATGATAATGACGGTAAACAAATTACTGATTAGACATGGGCGAAATAGTTCATTGAAATGAAAAAGAAAGAAAGAGGGGGATTAGCTATTTCACTCTAAAGAGCTGTATCATTCTTCTAGCTCACTCGCTCTACTACATAATTATAACTCAGTGACTCAGTCGCTCAGACGCCGACTGTTAGCTCATTTGACGCTGGCTCAATTGACATAGCTCTTTGGAAATACAGTAAATACACTATAGGTACTTACTTTGCACGCAGCGGCATGCATGTCGATTCGTCAAAACAACCGAAAAAGTACTAAGTACTACTGTTTGTTTTTATTATGACTTAAGGTAACAACAGGCAAAATTGAACAATGCGGTTCCTTTTGATAATGTGCCAAAGTAGTTTCTACTTTAACTCGATGAAAATACAGATAGAATAACAGTGACGTATATTGTATGATAAGTTTAAAATGACGTATAAATAGTGCCAGAGAGCTATTGTTCGGAAGAGCTAACGATGCTATCCGAAGTATTCCGAAGCGAGCCGAATGAGCAGCCGGTCGATTCTGTGACAATCTCACTGTGATAAGGATAACTTAGGTGAAGTGAGCTATCACTCCACCTAATGCTAGGGATTGACACTATCGACAACTCACTTCAAGCTCACTTCACCTAAGTTATCACGGTGATACTATTACAGAATAGCTCGGCTGTTCGGTCGGTGACTTCGGCGTCTCGCTCGGTGAGACGTCTGCCGAGACTAATAAGCTAGTGAGTCTGAGTGAGCTATTTAGCGAGCGAGTGAGTGAACGAGAGCGACGTCAATCGAAAAGACCTAGCTCTTTTCTATCACTCGCTCACGAGCTACCCAAGTCTATTATTGATAATACTGATTGTACTAAATCCAATAACATAATACATTACGCTTGTTATGCCAGAAAGGTAAGCCAGGTGTGTCTTAGTAGGTACATAGTACACAACATTTGGTTAGTTCCCAAGCGCTCCAAAATTTGTATGGCGTGCAAAATAAAACTATCATGGCTAACTACTTATTAATAGGTTTTTATAATTTGTGGAACTTTCCAAAAAACACATGATTCATGCCTGTTTTCCGAAAATGGGATAGGCAGAGGTGTAACAATAGTACACCCTCAGTCCACCGGTTATGCTATCAAATCAAAACAATTTTTAAACCTGGTTGAGACACTGTTTCTGTCAAATATTTTTATAATTTATCGTATTTAATTACGATAATTGTCATTTCCAAATTCAAAACAAGCGTTTCCCACATTCACCTCTACACACGTTTGGCAAAGATTTTGACAAAAGCTGTCGTGAAGCGAACACGCCCGAGACTAGGGGTCATAAATTTGTGTCACCTATCTGTCATAAATCCACAAATTGTTTTTGTCACACCGCACATTATGCTTTCTCCCTTTTATACCACTATTCTCAGCGATGTGCCAATCTTGACATCAGGTCAAGAGCAGCAAGTGTAATTTATTATTATTTATTTATTTATTTTCCAACTTACATCTATCACGTACGGGGTAACTTATTGCGATAGTGTACTAATCTAAACTCTTATCCTAACTTATTATTATTATAATTAAATTTTGTTTTTATGCCTTAATTTTCACGTCTTCAAAATTAAAAAAAAAAACTATAAAACGTTTTTTTTTGTCACCCATTCGCAGTTATTGCCAGAGTAATTCGACTCACTATTTACTTCGTAATTCTTAAGCCTTTGTCAAATAACAGAAAATATTCTCAAAAAAAAAAAAGAACAAAATCGAAGAGCTTTTAAAGTTAAAAAGTTTTTAATTATTCAATAGCTCATAAGGAAAACCTCTAAAATACCTGTACATTGTTGACAGATCACTGTTGAGTTGACATTCTATACTCTAAACCGTGCGCGGTGTAGGTCGTTCCTACTGGCGCGGGCGCATGATGTCATTCATTGACGTCACCTACGTAACGAAGCCTGCGCGGTCGACGCGCGCTATTTAGGTTGTAGGTTGAGAGAAAATAAGTGAATTGAGGGGTTTTGAAAGTATGAAGGACTTTTGTGTGGGTGGATTTATTAGTTGAAAATATATTTACGTATGTAATGTTTTCCAAAATACCTACGAAATAACGTATTAAGTAATCATACATAACCTGTTAGAACTGGTGGTTTTTGTTAAATTCAATAAACATAATACTTTTTTATGAGTGGTATAGGTACTTGTGATTTTTTTACTATCGAAGGAAGCGCTAAGGTAGCCCGCGAAATTCAAACTTTTTTTTGACATTCATTGACAGTTGTCAGTTGACATTCATTCGAAATGTCAACCTGATACCTGTCAATTGCAAAAAACGTAAGAAAGTTTTAATTTCGCGGGTTTGCTTTCGCCTTGAATACATAATGTTACTTATACCTTAAGAGAAGACAGTTAATTTCTTTTCTCTTTCATTGCGTTTTTTTTTAATCTTCAGTCGTCGGAATCTTTATTTTTAATGTATGTTCTCCGATTACCTACTCAAAGACGCCTGAACCGATTTGGAAAATTCTTTTTTGTTTCATTTGGTATACTTCTTAGGTGGTCGTCCCATTTAAGTTTTATCGAAATCGGTCAAGCGGTTAAAAAAAATCAACAATAAATTATATTTAAATAAAAAAAACCGCCTTCAAACGGACGAGGGCGTGTAAGACGATCGTTTTCGAATTGGTGTGGGGTAGGTACCATGACAAAAAGTGAATAATAAAAAACATATTTACAAAAAAATAAATACTTCCAAGAAAAATAAGTCGCTAGTTTTTTTTTTTAGTTTTTTACTGTGGTAAAAGGATTTGGCCAGTCAGCAAGGATGGCTACTCAAAGTGCGCCGGACTTCATTCGTGGACGCTAGAAAAGCTTTCTAATACACCACATAAAGTTCTGACTAATTATGCCAGTTCACTTCTGCTGCTTCAAGAATGCACTACAGCCTTGTGCGAGACCAAATCAAATTCTCGCACATTTATCCAATAATTCAAATGGCTATTTATTGATGTTTCCCTATACGGATTAAATACGTGATCGTGACTAACTTCAATACAAAATTGCGCATACCCGTACATGTCGAGTTAATAGACAAATGGTTTGTCTAGTTTGTTTCAAATTGAATCAACCTTCAGTTAAGTTTTTAAGCATTTACATAAATAGAGTATGCAGAAAGGGAATATGTTTAGTACGAGACGTCGATAAATTGAAGTCATGGATTGCTGACATCGTAACTTAACATAATGACCTCTACTAGACTTTTGAAATAAGTATACTTATTGTGACTTTCAGAGGGGCAATTCTCGTACTTATAAAACGTTAAAATTCAAGTCGCAATCTCATCTCAGTGACAATCAATGTCAAAAACTTGTCAAAAATGTATAGAAATTGATTGTATTTTTGACAGATTGAGACTGAGATACTGTGAACGTGCTTAAAATTACGGGAATTACCCCTCAGGTATTATATATTCTTCATTCCTAACTCATCATCTCTAACCGGATGCAGCTGAATACCAAATTAATTTCAAACCTACGTGTTACACAAATAATAAAATATGAGTTTTTTTTTTATTTGACACTGTCTGGTTTGTTCTCTCTATTTTCTCTGCATTATTGTGTAGCGGTATCTACATCGCCACATACGAGCTGCGCGTCATACTGACGTCACGCAAATCCTGCATCGCGCAAGCAGAGTTTACCGCGCGTCTAGCATATATACAACTTCCCGACATCAATCATTGGGCAGTTGCCCACCAGACACGTCACCCGTCTGGTCGGAGGATCCTTCCTTTTCTATTGAGGTATGAGTGAACTATGCACCCTGTTCCTCGTACCTCTTTAATTGCTTGTAGAAGAAGTTAATAGCTGTGTGCAATTTTAACTTGCTCATATGATATTAAATTAATTAAATGGTGGCCGCATATTCGTTTGAAAATACACTTCAACAGAGGAGTTTCCAGAAATCCTTTCTTATGGCACCTCTACAAGCTCTAAGCTCTTACTCCAACTTCTGAAAATCATGTTTCTATTTTTGGCGTTTAAGGCGGTGTACTTTCTTTTAATCACATCAGTCACAGTACTGTTTGATGAAGCGTATCCCATCAAGAAGGATATGTGACTTTCGGCTTGGTAATGTGTGTTTTACATCAGCTGATGTAAAACACACATTACCAAGCCGAAATTGAATTGATTGATTTTCTTGATTGGAAATGACTTATGCTTTTAGGTAGAGCTCTACCTAAAAGCATAAGTCATTAACAATTTTCCACAATATTTCATCAAAATCTGTTAGCAGTTTAGCAGGTAAACGAGCCAAACCATCAAACTCAAAAGTTTGATGGTTTACAAAACATTGCTGTAGATTATCCAAACGACAACCAGAAACAATTCACACCATTTCATCGTCTAAAACCAGGAAAGAATCTGTTCAACAACATCCTCAAAGTCACTATTATGTCATATTTTACGACGATACGCTATAAGAAATAAGACAATGTTATGTCTCGTTATGTCTGTCTGTATATAACATTATGTAAGCTTATTGACAAGAATTGGCGGCCATGTCGTGATTCAGAATGTGGCCTTTAGTTTTGTAAAAACACCCACTGGTTATTAATTTGTCATGTGGGATGTTATCTGGGACCTTTTTATTATTTATGATAACATAACATCGCGTTCGTATTCCGCGAAGGTTTGGACTGACGTGTAACTTTAGTAAGTACCCCCACAATACGCCAGCTATGTTATTTAGTCCTATGTAATATCGAGCTTATTGCCATCCATCATCATCATCCGTCTATAATGTTCCCACTGCTGCGACACAGGCCTCCTCTCGGTGAGAGGGAGTGGGCCGTAATCTACCACGCGGGCCCAGTGCGGGTTGGTAGATGTCACATGTCATCGAATTTTTGGTTCTGGGACATGCCGGTTTCCTCGCGACGTTATCCTTCACCGTTTTGAGAGCAGTGGTGATGAAATCATTTACACAAAGTAAAGCGCCGGTCTGGGTTCGAACCTACGACCTCCGACAGGTCAGTCCGACCACCGACTCGTAAGTTGCGGCCATTACCACTGGGCCACCACCGGTGACCATCTACCGCCACCGCTGCCATCCACCGGGCACAAATCCAGAATCCTTCCTGTTACTGAAAATTTCTGGTGGAAAAAATAAAAATAAAATTGTCAGACCCGGGAATCTAACCCAGGACCTCATGTTCAGCAGCACGACCGTTAGACCAAAGAGGAAATAAGTTTATAAATTTAACAGCCTCATTGCAGATCAAAGGCCTCTTCGTTTCGTATACAGAAAAGGAACAAGCATAGGCAACCACGCTTGCTCACTGTGTTTTAGCGATTTCAGATCAATTTTCCTCACGATGTCTTCATTCATAGTATTCATTAAGGTATTATAAGTTTACCTACATAAAATAAATTAAAAAATCACATCAGTAGTTGCATGTTTTTCTTTTCTAACATAAATTGACTCGATGATCAATAGTCGCAAGCGTGATTTCAGAGTTTGGGGTCCTAGGTTTTAATCCATGTTCGATAAAAGTGTGACCTTCTCTGATATTCTATTACCACAGTAGCAGCCTGGAGTCTAAATTCGTGTCGAGATAATAGCAATAAGACACACTCCCCATAACATTCAAAATAGAACTTAAACGTGTAGCGGTACCTACATCGCCACATGTGAACTACGCATCACACTGACGTCAAGGAAATTCCTGCATCACGCAAGCAGAGTTTACCGCGCAACTAGCATATAATTATACAACGTCCTGACATCAATCGTCAGGCAGTTGCCCACCAGACACAATACCCGTCTGGTCGAAGGATCCTCCCTTTTCTATGGAGGTATGAGTGAACTTATCACCCTGTTCCTCATACCTCAATAGACGCAAACGTCGAAATGTAGATTGTACTATTATAGCTCTGCCTTCTCTTTTGGCTAACAAAGGGGTGAGGTTAGATTACCCATCTATCATCATCTACTTAGCACGACACTGCACGTAGGTACGTTAAACATTACATAAGCGACTAAGGTAACAATTGACACGTCAGTAAGGTCATCAAGCGGAGGTCGAACTTGTAACCGACCAGTCTACGATGAACCTTCTGTTACAAAACACTAGTGCGTGGAATCTATGATTTGTTTTTAAAGAGATGCGTAGTTTCGAAACCTTGGATGTTGGAGATTTCTTCCGGATTTTGACGATTTTGCATGTATATTATGTTGAAAGTGACGCATATTAACCCTTAACCAGGCTATGGATTAAGCATTTCCCACCTAGATTTTTAAGAGTTTTTACCAGGTTTTGGTAAAGAATCTACCACAAACTGTCAAAAACGCCAACATAGAAAAATAATATATAGGAAAAGCAAAAAAAAAAGGCGAACGGAACGCAAATGTCACTTTTGCAGCCATTTCATCTGTGGTCGGCCGCTAAACGAACATTTTTGTGACAAGTGCACCGTATTTTTAATCATTATGGCGAATCGGAGAAAGGTAGTGTCGTACAATTTTTTGATATGTTGTAGAATTTGAGTTTTTCTAGTGATTTGTGCATAAATTATAAGTAAAAACTTCTAAAATATCATGATGTAACTAAATAAAACATGTGGGGAACCATATGACCTAAGCCTGTGAATTCATAGTTATTGCGGGAGTTATTATGTCCATTGCCCGGTGAATTAAAATCTTTATTTTATACTAGGTTTTTGCCACGGGTTTTATTTAGGATTTACTCAAACATCTCATTTATCGAAATATAAAATGTGGGTACTTAGTGGTAAACTTTTGTAGTCAAAATGACAATCGTTTATTATTTTATATATATAGATAAAAAGTCGTCGTCTAGACAGGCAATGGGATTATGTTTTCCCACATGTTTTTTTTCAGGTTTTCAGCAAATTTTCTAAATATAATTGATAAAATCTCATACCAAATTTTATCACTCATCTAAATCTACCAAAAAAACATTATTACTGCAGGATTTGTCTTAGGCCTGGTAAAGGGTTAAAAACCAGTTTTTTGCAATTTTTTTATATATATTTAATATTATTTTAAAAAATCGCAAAACGCATTTTCTTAAGAGGGAGGCAATTGTGTGATGTATACCCACACTAATAGAGAGCAAGCCTATTGCCGTTGACCGGGAACAAATCCAGACTGCCGGCTGTTTCTAAGAATGTAAATTAAAGAAAAATTCAACACCACTTTTTCTGACCCGGACATCGAGTCCAGAAGGCCTAGAAAAGTGGCAATCGTTTTCAAAGCGTTTCGTATTTCTACAACGACTTTCCACAGAAACAGCATAAGCTTTTGGGAGCTTATATCAGTCCCATACATTCTTCTTGGAGTCCTTGGAGTTTCTTGCCCGTTCTTCTCCTTAGAGATCTACGTTATGGAATGGGCAACTAGCTTCAACTTTATGACTTACTGACCGACTCTTTGACAATGGTTTAGGAATTGAAATAAATGCTTTGAGTTTGAGTTCTTGTGTTTTCCAGTTTGTATATAATTTATCCAAAATGCAATTCACATGATACACAATTCTATCCAATGCAAATAGCCAAACAAAATACTACACTGTCATCTACATAATAATTCTCGTTGTTATTACAATAGCAACAAATTCTTTACATTAACTTATTCACACATTTCTTGGCCGGACCTTGCCGTGGCTTCCTCGTGGGTGTTTCAAACTGCGATTAGAATTGTGTAGCATTGTAAGGTGTGTCGTCATCTTAGTGTACATGCAGATCTTAGAGATTGTCATTGGCTACGTAATTGTAGGTGTTAGGTAATGTGTTTAAGGCTTTATTTCCTTTCTCATTTACTGTTGGTGCTTGATAGTTCTACAGATTTACTCTTCAATACATTCATGCCTAGCCTTTTCCCAACTGTGTGGGGTCAGTTTCCAGACTACCCGGATGCAGCTGAATAACAGTATTTTACATGGAGCGACTGCCATTGCTAACTATGTCGAGACTGCAGGGCCTGGCCCTGCAGTCTCGACATAGTTAGCAATAGTTTTCGGTTGCTAAGTCCTAACAATCCAGATGTAACGATATTTGGTGGTCTCCACACTCAAATTTATCGGTTGTTACTGGTATTTTAGGTAGGTACCGGTAGGTAACAACCGATAAATTTGAGTGTGGAGACTACCAATTATCGTTACATCTGGATTGTTAGGACTTAGCAACCGAAAACGATTGCTAACTATGTCGAGACTGCAGGGCCTGCACCTATTTTGTTCTAATTAAAATCGTAAAGTAATTAACATGAATTTTAATGATGTGATTTTTCACTTTGTGAATATTTTGTAGTGTGGTATTTATTAATTGGTTGGCTCACAGCTTCTTCCTTCCTTTTTAAACCTTTTCGTTTTAAACCGATTTCAAGAATTTATCACGATTTTCATTTTCTAATTATTCAAACAAGCATATACTACTTCTAGGCGTCAGTTCTGATTTTTTTGTTACTTTACATTAGGTACTGTTTAGCGTTGTAGTTTATTTTTGCTCAGATTTACAAACCCATTCCCAGATTTTCAAAGGAACTCCCAGATTTACAACCAAGTTCCCAGATTTTCAGACGAATTCCCAGATTTTTATACTGTATCTTACAAACTCTAGTTACCAAAAGCTTTTGGAAAGGTTTCACTTAATTGGGAAGTGGAAGCTCCCTTATAAGTCCCACTTAAAATTTTACCCCTAAATCATGAAATAACACTTTAAATAACAACTTTTTATTATAATCTGATTCATCGCCCATACATTCGCGGAACAGCCTCGATACGACCCACTCGAGACAAATATCAGCACACTACTTTTTATCTACAAGGTCGGCTAACCGGCCATTTTCGCATTCTACCTATGGAAACCACCTTACCATAAACAACCCAATAACCACCTATCACTCTTGTTTTGTAGCAATTAAGGTCGAAAGTTAAATGATTTCGGGTTAGAGCAGGTGTAAATATAAGTTGGTGTTTGAGAAATGGTTTCACACTCAGACCAAAAAGCCATTGTCTTATGGGAATATTATGAAACGGATATTTTGTAATAAGAACAAGTTTAAACCTCTTTTTATTTAGGGCGTTTGAAAACATTACATGATAAATTATATAATAATCTATCGTCTTTACTGATAAATCGTTTATGTGATTGTTTTAATAGACAATTCCATTGTGTTTGTAATGTTGATTCTTTTAAGACTATTGGGTTACTTTCGTTGAGTTTCGTAATAAGTCGAACAGTGGCTAGATTCTTGGATATTTGCATGTATGCATGAATGTCGACGCGGAATTCGACCATCTTTTATTGGCTGATTTTTTCATATGAATGAAATAGGTACCTACTCGTATGATTAAGGTCTCGCCAACCTAAAATAGGATGCCCTAAGAAGGATATCATTTTTATTTGGGTTTTCGTGATCATAAATTACTGCCCAAATGAATATAAAACTTTGAAAATGAGAAAAAATAAAATAACTTTTTCGTATGACGCATAAACAGAATAAAATAAATATATTAAGTATTTAATTATTTCTATCCTCAACATCGGTGATCTTTCACAGAAACACACTTAGGTACTTAATTGTGGTTTTTGCCACCAACATCTTCGTTAAGCAGAAAATTGTTCATCAAGTATGGCTATTACGTCATATTAAGAAACTGGTTTTTCCAATGAAATACGATGAGAACATTTATATACATAATCGTTCCGGTATTTATCATACATACTTTAAAGGCTAAGCAGAGACTGTTCAGGGAGCAGTGATTGAAGATTGGTATTTAGAGGTCCTAAGTGCCCAGTGGGCTTGGCGCGTGAATAATTTAAAATACCTGCTCATTTCGTGCATATCTTATACCAGCCCATTATTGTCCCACTGCGGGGCAAAAGGCCTCTTCTGGTACAAAGAAGGCACGAGCACTGATCATCATGTTTGCTTAAGACGGGTTGGCGATTTCAGACAAACGATGATTAAAGGTAAAAGGCGTTTAAACGGTCAAAAATTATTGGTTATGGAATGGCAATGTTTATAAACAAAGGTGTTTTTAAATAAGTCCTAGTTTCCTCACGATGTTTTCCTTTATCGATGTCAGTAATGTCCAAAACAAATTCTGAAAGTACATTTGAATTGAAACTGTCACATTGGTACTTGTCCGGATTTGAACCCATAAATAGCGAGGCCTTAACCACTGGGCAGTCAGAGAATAAGCATAATCAGCAGAGGTTGGAATTAGGTAGAGTTATTTATGTACTAACACTGATTTCACACGGCGAAAGAATGAAGTGGATATGCCTCAAATCCCGAGATTAATTTTAAAGAACAAAAAAATCCCGTTATTTATTAAATAAAAAAGTTATAATACAGTTATGTCGGAAGCGAACACTTCAAATCTTTGAATGAATCGGACAAGGAAAATGATTCTGATGGGCCGTTTGATACTAATAAAAATTGTATGTTAATTATCTTTGTTTTATATTGTCTTTAAATCTCTGAGGATTTTATTATTATTTATTTGTAATATTGTTGGCCACACGGGATTGTCCATTAGAAATCCCGGGTAGATCCATATTAATATCAACATTTCGATGCAAGTAAACAGACCTAATTCCGACCTCTGATAATCAGACTATAATGTTCCCACTGCTGGGACACAGGCCTCCTCCCTGTGAGAGGGAGTGGGCCGTAATCCACCACGTGAGTCCAGTGCAGTGTGTTAATTGTCTCAGAATTTTTGGTTCTAGGACATGCCGGTTTCCTCAGGATGTTTTCTTTCACCGTTTTGAGAGCAGTGGTTATGAAATTATTCACACAAAGTAAAGCTGCTTGTCGGTCTTCTACAGATTGTACTTCGGAGAGTGTGCCCAAGAACTCCACGACCTCATTTCACCGGCCCCCTTCTTCCATTGGTCATCTAGACGCACTGCAAGTTACCATCCTTACCTTGTTGCTATTCCACCAATTCGCACTAAACGTTTCCAAATGTTTTTTGTTATGCGCACAGCAAAAGAGTGGAACTCTCTATGACCTAATCCAGATCATGATCTACCCATATACCAAATATCAAACAAATCCGTTCAGTCGTTTTAGTGTGAACCAACTGCACCTGCGTCTGTGTTTCCTAATGCATACAACCCTAATCTCTTCAAAGTGAGAGTGAACAGGCTTCTTCTGGGTAAGTTCACTCCACTGTCGACTCTGTCTCTGTCACCACTGACCTAGACTAGAGTCAAGAGCAAACCCATCTTAAAAATAAAAAAAAGTGGTTATGAAATTATTTACACAAAGCCTGAGTTCGAACCCACGACTTCGTAAGTCGGGGCCGTTATCACTGGGCCATTACTGCTCAAATACTAAGAGCTGACAAAATTAAATTGGATTAAAAGTAGGTACTATAGCTACGTGATCCAAGGTCAGCATGAAATTTTAATTATTTAATTGATTTATCTGTTACTACCTAACCAAGACGAATGCGATTCCTAATGTTGGTTCCGGCTGTTATTCGAAGATCTTTGACAACCGTTACGGTTTGTTTGAAACCCAAAAGTCTGACAACCAGTCTTGCCAAGGGTTATCGTATTACCCAGTAACTGGTTGTGGAAGTCAGAAAGGCAGTCGCTCCATGTAAAATACAGGTATTCAGCTGCATCCGGTTAGACTGGAAGCTGACCCCAACATAGTTGGGAGAAGGCTGGGCAGATCAATAGGTCTTCCGAAACAAATTCAAAAACGAGCTAATTATGCCTTAGTTATATTTGATTTGTGACGGTTGCTTTATTAAGTACCTATTTAATTATTTCGATTGTGATGATGATTTATTTTATTTATTGATTTACTAGTACCACTTACTTAACCGATCAACACCCGTAATATTGACAGATTTTTAAGTGTCTACTGGTGGGAAACCTATTAATTAAAAAAAAAATATATATTTATATATATATTATTGTAATATAAATACTTAGTTGTAATCTTTGATACTTTGAAATCTCTCATAGTTTGACATTGAATAATACTTTGACATTAACGTAGATAATATTTTTACCCGACATGTCTCATATTGTAATTTAGATTCGCAAGTATTTATTCAATATTATCAAACATTAACCTAATTCTTTTATTTTTTTATTGTGGTAATTTTATTTGTGTACCTGATATTTGCGCGCCCCACGTGGCCTAATGTGATGAGACTGTATTGTACCATATTCGGACAAATAAATGAATTTGAACAATGTAGTCACAATTTCCACACTCAGAGACGCCACCCAAAAACTAATTAAACACCACCATCAACAAAAATGAAATGTTCGTAAACTGTCATATTTTTATTGACTGGGTCCAAATTTATACCTGTCGATTAGCGTGCATGGTTCATTAACTAGTCCCAAGTGATGTCACAATCACAATGACTAAACTGTGTCGCTAGATGCTCGTGCTAGGTTTACCGATGTGCATCGATATTGACCTTGTCGTGGACTTGTCGAGTTATGCACTCATGCGCATAGGCTTAGAACATGTTGTTGTAGCGTGACGCTTGATCGATGCAAATGTCAGGGATATCGATAGGTTCGTTCTATCAATCAATCAATTAGTATCTCCATTGCTGGGATCTATAGGTTCCTTGGTTTAAGAGGGCTATCACATTTTATCTTGTATTTGAATGTTTAAAGAGTCTCACACTCAAATACAAGAAAAAATGTGATATTTATTTAGAATGGAGTTTTCATGTGTGATTGTCGTTTAGATATGGCCAAATTTTTTTTTAAAACACATGCCCGAGAAAGTTTTACTATTTCTCTCAGGAGTGTTCTAAATAAATATCAATTTTTTTCTTGTATTTCAGTGTGTGACTCTTCAAACACTCAAATACAAGAAAAAATGTGATAGTCCTCTTAACGAAATAACACTTTACAGTAAGATGAAACTCCGTCACTTTTGTCAACCAGGACCCCACGATCAGTAGTCGCTTTCTTTTCTTTTTAAAAAACGTTGACCCACACTAGGAATTAATCCTTTATCGTGGGTGCGTTTACAAACATTTAAACTCACATACACAAACAGCCAAACCCCGAACAACTACTTGCAGGTCATACAAATATTTTTTCCGTGCGGGAATCGAGCCCGCGACCACAACGCAGGAGTCAATCGCGTCAACCGTGCCGTCTTTGCTTTTGCAAGACTCGATGACTAGATCAACAAGGAAATCAACACACTACGCCTACCGCCAAAATACGCCTGTGATAAGAACCTATGTAAATAATTACCTGATTATCTTCAAACCTGTCCAACTTCAAATGCCTCGCACCATCACTATCAAAAGTAAACACGAAACTGTTCACCCATTATTACACAATGGACCAAGATTGGAACATAACGGCATAGTGGAACCCCGCCCGTTATGCGCGTGCGCCTCTTATGGACACGTTATTCTAAAGGAATGATAACTTAACATTGTTGAGTGGTCACTCTTGTTAAACGGGTCTGGGGCATGAAAAAATCAGTATTTCAAACTAACTGTGACCTGTGGGTTCATCTGCTTATATGCTGTTTTCTGGAATGAAAAGAACAGTCAATAAGTTGCTACCACGTTTCAGTAGCGTATCAGGGATGTTCGCAGCCGCGCATAGAGATGACTTCTTCGCTAACATGCGTAAAAGATCCGCGTCACTGCTGCGTCGGATGCGAGACAGCGACAGTGGTCTCCTGAGCATTGTTGCTAGTAAGACTGAAGGTCATGTGATGGGGCACCTGTGTGCAGTGCATGTATTGTTGCCAGGTGTCTACAGAAGATGGCATAATACATCGCATGCTTAATAGAAAACTGACCTAATATAGCTTGAGTCAAAGTTAGGTATTCTGATTTTTTTTTGCACAGAAACCAAAAACCATTGAGTTAATCAATAGTAGATTACGGGTAGATTCGTCATTCATATTGTTTATTAGCTTTTGCCCGTGGATATTGAGGAATATCCCACGGGAACGTGGTACCGGAATTAATAGTAGGTATAGTGTGTTAATCCAATTATCTGTGTGCCAAATTTTTGCACCAATCCAGAACATACATCCAGACGAAAAGATGGACACTTATTATATTTTATAGATTGAAAATTTTAATAGTAATATTGTTGTGATATCACTATACAACGTGTTGTTTTGCATCCTCGTCAAATTTCAGGAGGCTGTTAGGAAAGACATAAATAATCAAATAAAATTACGATCTTGCTCAATAATTAATACATACTTGTTTTTTTAGGTATTTAAGTTTGACAGTATTTCAGAATACTCCACTTTCAAAGAACAAAATTGTTGCGTATGCGGTAGGCAGTGTCGTACGACTATGTCGATGTGTGCATGCGTTACAGTTACAGCGCAGTTACAGGGCGGTATCACACGGGCCCTACACATGCCGATTTCCGAAAAATACAAAAAATAAAAATAAATACCTACTTATTTTATTATTGATTCGTGTCGAGAATCATTAGCATAGTTACCTCCTCGAATTTGACGAGGATGCAAAACAACACCTTGTATAGGCACTTTGACTCGTATAATTTTATGAACGTTGATCTACATTGACATTAGATTAGAGTCTCAAGGAAATAGATCGTAAGGATAACATACTTGTGCATAATGACATTGACCCACTCTGTGACGGTACACCTTGGAATTTAAGTCATGCCTTCAGGGAAGATTTTGTACCAGTTTTGATTTTGTTACTTACATATTTAATTCAAATTGGTAGCATACATGTGTCAACGTTATAGATTGCAGAAAACTAAGTATATCTGTCAGTCTGTGTGTCGTTAGATTTTCTCTACCAGTTTCATATGCTTAGGAGGGCTATCACAATTTTTGTTGTATTGGAGTGTTTGAAAAGTCACACACTCAAATACAAGAAAAAAAACTTGAGAGGTGTCAAGGGACACCCGGATGGAACGAAGTTCCTGTCGATTAATTAGTGAAGGAATTGTAATAAAATTATAAAAAAAATATATATATTATATAATATATATATATATATAATGAAAATATCTGGCTTGCTTTCTATAAGAGACAGAGAGAGAGAGAGAGACAGACAGAAAAACATGCGCACGCCCGCACAGCTTACAATAGCTTACTATAGCAAAAAGTGTCGTGACAACTTTTCGTAAGAAATTTTTCCGTCTAGCCCCCTTTCACAACGCACGATAAGGAACTTCGTTCCAAAAAATGATATTTATTTAGAGCACTCATGAGAGAAATAATCAAACTTTTTTTTTGTGGCCATATCTAAACCTTAGCCCTCTTAATGTGGAATTTAGAAACAAAATTCTCCATGTATTCTGTTTGCATGTAGGTATGAAGATGGACCTTTACGATAAGGTTGTAAGACCAGGGTTTTGGGCAAAACTTGGAAGGTGGATTGTCAAAATTGTTTTGAAATTTATACCTAAACTCGGATACTGTTGAACTGTCATAGGCTGAAGTTAAATATATTATAGTGGAGCTGGTGATAAATCGACTTAGTCTTCGTAAATCACCAACAAATAATGCAAGTACTAGGAGAATTATGATAATGTCTCTATCCTGCAGTCAACTTTTTAAGCCTGAACTTTAGCACCATCTGGAACCATCTTAATTAATATTTATTAAAGAGACTTTTACCTGAATCTCCCTTTGATTGTCTAGACTTCCAATTCAAGTCAATTACCAAGATTCCATTTCAATAAACAATACCAATTGAACAACGTTTAAGATGGCACAGTGCAACATAGCTTATAGATACGTAACTCAAAAATGAATAACGGAATCCAAACCCAAAGCAGTTTAATTAAAGGAGCTAATAAGACCGCAGCACCGTAGGGGCCGGTTGCCGAAAACGTTAGGTTGCTCTTACGTCATCACAACCTTGTGCAACCAGTCAACTACTCGAGCAGTCGAGTAGTCGCGACCGGTACCGACGACGACGGAAGCGTTTGATGAGTTATGGATCTTTTAATATACATAGGTATGCTAATATAATGGAGCCGAATAGTTTGTTTGTTTAAACGCGCTAATCTCTGGAACTATCAGTCACTTTTGAATTAAAAATTAAGTTTGCAGGTTATTGGCTATTTAAAATCACGCTACGACCCCAAGGAAACGAGCAAAAATAAAAAATTGTCAGAAAGAACGCAATAACGTTGTGAGCAGTGGTGGCCCAGTGGTAACAGCCGTGACTTAGGAGTTGTAGGTCCGTACTTTATGTTTTATTTTACTGTATGTAAATTATTTCATCACCACTGCTTTCCAAAACGATGAAAGAAAACATCGTGAGGAAATGTCTTAAAACCAAAAAAAACGAAGACATGTGACATCTACCAACCCGCACTGGGCTCGCGTGGTGGATTACGGCCCACTCTCTCTCACCGATAGGAGGCCTGTGTCCCAGCACTGGGAACGTTATAGGCTTATTTTGCATAGTTTTTAGTACAAAGAACGCTAAACGAAAATGAAATAATTTATAAATAAACTGATTACTTTTAAAATAAACGGCGAGTGAAATACGAGGCACAGCTAGTTTTAGAATATAACATAAAGGATGCTAGTTGTTAATGATGGTCTGTAGGATAATAATGGAAAACACGTGGCGTATATAATGTATAGACAAAGATAGAAGTTGTCTTTGGCTTTAGTGAGTATGGTTCACAAATTGATCGTAGAATGTCTTTTGTCTTTGGTAAATTAGTACAGACGGGATACACTACTGTCAATTAAAACCGGTGGGCTATTTTTAGCGGAGGACATGTGGATAGGTAAAGAACTGTTTCTTAATAATCCCTCTTGAGACTAATAGATTATTAGGTCTAGCCAAGCTACCTCCACCAGTTAAGCAGATCACATTTAAGAAAAAAATGTTGTTTAACACACTACTTACATGAATATCAGACTGACACTTTAAGTACCCCAACCGTTCCGTAAACTTTCTTTAACACTTTTGTGCTCGACATGCTGCACGCAGTCGGCACAAGCGCAAGCGCAGCTTTTCGAATCACTTTTCATTACTTACACAAAATACATAGAAAGGTACAGAAGTATCACTACATACATAATTTGACAATGGACATATTATCGGTGTACTAGAAAGATGAGGTTCATTGATTTAGTTAAAGAATAATGCGTTAAGAATAGCTGTAAACCTATTTTTCTTTCTCCCCATGGAAGGAACCGTGAAGCTTTAGTCCTAATGGACCTTTTGAGATAAATTTTGTATGTTTATAACGACATTGGGGCATGTTGCGTGTGCTGAACCGATTATTCTGTTCCAATAGTAGTTTGGCCCATAGTTTAATAGTTGCTGTATTGATCTTGAAAATAAGCATGAAGACAAAACAACAAAAAATAGAGATTATTTGCCGTTGAAAATTTGTAGATGTTTAGTTTTCACACTTTATTTTATAGTAAGTGCTAAAGCTCTCTGTACAGAACCTCTGCAATACAAGAGACGTCACAGTTGAAATGTCTCAAGTGCCTGTAATTACATACACCAGCTCCCATACCCCTCCAACCAGAACTATACAGGGTTACTGGTAACTCGACGTATTCCTTGCACGACGTCATAGTAGGGTTAAAATGCAACAAATTAAGCCACCAAATGTTCTGCCGAAGTTCAGTAGTTTTTGAGTTAGTTACATTTTCAGTATTTTTATGAAAAATCCCAGATTAAATAATTTGTAGCCAATTTAAAAATGATTATAGCGCTACTGTACTGAAATTTAACTTAATATCATAGCTGATGCCGTAGCAGATCTTTGTTCATAATTAAAAGTTCAAAAATGCCAGAAACCTTGGCAAATGTCACTAAACAAACATTTATTTTTTTTGTGATTTTTGCTGTTACTTCATACAAAATGTTGTATAATGAACAAAAAAATAATTATAAAAAAAAATGGCTTAATTTTTTGCATTTTAACCCTACTATGACGTCCTGCAAGGAATACGTCGAGTTACCAGTAACCCTGTATATAAGATAATGTTGGCCAGTCAAGAAGAAGTTAGTGAGGTTGCGCCGACCGTACTTTTCAGTATCGCCACTCGTGGAGGCTATAAAAGCTACGTATAACTCCCTAAAGCTCCGACACTGGAAAAAAGTTGTAACTGAATGGCTTAAGACTAATACCTACGACGAGGTTGAGTCAGTAGCGGTATCTACATCGCCACATGCGAGCTGCGCGTCATACTGACGTCACGCAAATCCTGCATCGCGCAAGCAGAGTTTACCGCGCGTCTAGCATATATACAACTCCCCGACATCAATAGTCGGGCAGTTGCCCACCAGACACGATACCCGTCTGGTCGGAGAATCCTTCCTTTCCTATGGAGGTATGAGTGAACTTTACACCCTGTTCCTCGTACCTCTATAAGTCTATTGTTACTACGCTTCAGTAGCCTATTCACTTACAGCGGATTGCTGTGTGGATGGTTAGTCGAAGAAGCCGTATTTGACTTCTCCCGATCCCCCATGACATTGCCGCAGGGCTAACTTACTCTTACTTAGGGCCGGTTTTTGGATCCGTAGTTAACTCAAACATTAGTTAAAATTAAAAAAAAAAAAAATAACAATACACTTTAACACGACCTTGTAAGAGTAAATACACTACACACCCTCACACTAGCACACTCATCCATACTCGCACACTTCACATGACGACGACACGGTTGGCGCAGTGGTTAAGCGATTGACTGCTGCGCTGCGTGTCGCGGGTTCGATTCCCGCACGGAACAAATATTTGTATGATCTGCAAGTAGTTGTTCCGGGTCTGGCTGTTTGTGTATGTGAGTTTTAATGTTTGTAAACGCACCCACGATACAGGAGAAATTCCTAGTGTGGGGCAACGTTTAAACAAAAAATAAAAACAAAATACGCACATTTTTGCGTTTTTCTCTTTTAAAACTAACGTAGGTACTTAATGTTATTTTATTTTGCAATTTTACATTCAATTGCAAATTAATGGTTGGTGCTAAGTGGAAGAGCGGAGTCTCCTAACACAAGCAATTGTTTGTTTCAAAGGTGATATCCTAATCTTGTATGTAAGTGCACTTTGTAATTGAAATAAACATTTTTTTTATCGCGCCTGTTTTATCTAAAGGTTGGGCAGAAGTGTACTCATATATTGCCAGTTATTTTTAAGTCTCATTTAATAGGGGGCGAGCCTATTGCCATCTACCGGCCACAAATATAGACTCCAGGCTGCTACTGCGAAATACCTGATAGAAAAACCCAATTGCACTTTGACCAACATGGAAAAATCAAACCCACGACCTCATGCACAGAGAGAGAAAGACAGAGTCAGTAAGAGTCTGACACGCCCTCCCGCTCCGCTCTCAGAGCGGGAGAGAAGTTATTTGGTGATTTCCCTAACTCAAAAAAAAAGACCTCATGTTTATTAACCAACCACTAGACCAACGAAACAAAAGAAGTCCAGTACATTTTAAACCAGTAAAGCAAAAATGGCACCCATATAATGCTACCAAACATGAGACCTAAAACTGGTTTCCGAAAGGCTTATAGAGGTCAGACATAAGTCGCTTCGGGCGAAACACGAAACTCACCATGCCATAAGTGAGGACCGGTCGACCTGGTAAGGACCGTATATTATTATGTCCAGGTTTTTAAGCCTTATAATAAAGTTAAGAAGAGATTGCAAGAAATTAGGTAATTCAGGACATAAGTAGGTACTTTCCGTTTTGACCGCCTCGTTGGTTTAGTGGTCGGAAGCGCGACTACCGAGCAAGAGGTCCTGGCTTCAATTCCCAGGTCGGGCACAGGGTAATTGGGTTTTTCCAACAGGAATTTCTGTCATTTGTATCATTTTTGTGGAGTCTGTCATTTGTGCCTGGATGATGGCAATAGGATTACCTCTTAATTACACATGACTTCAACATGGCTGGCGAAATTGGGCTGCACAACAGGTAGGTACTGCCTGAACCTTTGGGGACTACTGGCGTGATGTTCGTAAGTACGCTGTACTGGTACAGCGTCATAACTATTGTTTGCCTCACCGGACGACGTCACTACGTCAGCGCCGGCTGTCGCTGAAAACCAGCGCTGGGGCTCTGTCTTGCATAGGGTTGCGGCATAATGCTGAGCGATAGCCGTTTTGCGTGGATGTGACGCATGTTTCCCCCAACCTTTTCATATTTTCTGTGTTCAAAACTGTGAAAACATCGTGAGGAAACCGTCATGTCCTAGAACCAAAAAATTCGAAGACATGTTACATTTACAAACCCGCACTGGGCCCGCGTGGTGGATTACGGCCCACTCCTCCACTCACCGAAATAAAGCCTGTGTCCCAGCAGTGGGAACATTATATGCTGATTAAAATAATAAAATAACACTCAGCAATTGTGTAATTTTTTATCAGTGAAAGAATTTTTGTAATCGGATCAGTACTTCCAGAGATTCCCTCTTCAAACGAAACAAATAATTTTACCTCTTTATAATATTAGTTTAAATGATTCCAATCCCACAAATCCGGTATGTCGTATAACAAAAACTTCGAAGACATGTGACATCTACCAACACGCACTGCCGCGTGGTAGATTACAGCACACTCCCTCTCGAAGAGAGGAGGCCTGTGTTCCAGCAGTGGGAACATTGTAGGCTGATTATTATTATGCAATCTCACAATCAATAATTAATATGTATTACGAGTTATTATGCAGCTGATTCACTTATAGAATTCAGCACATGACCCTAGATGATCCGAGACGAGAAAATATTCGCCGGTTATCAAACAAAAAACCGTTTCATTAAAAATGTACGCGGTTAAAATGTACCTACTGAAAGGCATTTTTTTTTTAAACGACTGACGCTAATCTTCAACGCACGTTCAGAATCATGTACTGAATCCAAGGTAATAGTTTTGTGCGTCGGTGTCCCTGCCACCGAAGGGATACCTATATACCTATACCACCTGCCTTTCAATACTTGAACAAACTTCAGAAGGCCATTTCTCTAATTAAAAACGTTCAAAATCTAGTCACAATCTCATCTCAGTGACAATCAATGTCACTGAGATAAGATTGTCACTGTGTCGAACTTATCGAAAATGTATTTAAATTACTATATTTGACAGATTGAGACTGAGATTAGAATGCTCCACAATTTTTTTTATGACAGATATATCTGCAATCAGTTTTGGACATATTTCTGTTCCTATAATTTGAAATAATTCGTTCGGACTCTTGTATTAGAATTTTTCAAACCATATCCAATTTTCTTGAATAATCTTGTACCTTAACATTTTTAGCCTTGTATCTGATTTGCTGCAAGAAGCAGAAGACCAGTACATTTTATTTGACTGTTTTTTAATACACATCTAAAAGGACATAGTTTCACGTATTAGATTTAAAGACCGTTCCAAGAATTCATCTCTTGGACTCGAGAGAATGCATTGGCGGCGAAAACCGGTTTCTTTTTGATTAGGTAGGAACATTCATGCCTCCTTTTGTCTTCTTTTAATGACTTTGCGCCTTTTAACATAGAAAGGGATGGAGGTGCATTTTAGATGTTAATTTCGCTCGTCTTTGTCGGTTTCTAATGTTCTGTCTGACTTCTTGGACAGGCCCTTCTGTGAGATCCTGGAGTTAAGCAATAATGCACCACACCCAGTGTGGGTTGGTCGCGTCTTAGAAGTCGTCGATTTTTTTTGTTCCAGGACATGACGTTACCATTTTTTTTTTGGGACTAATTGTGATAGGGAAGGGCGGGCGTTTTAGGGGACTGTCTTATGTAATTTTCACGTTCAAAAAGTGCTGATTCTTAGCCTAGTTTGAATAAATGACTTTTGATTTTGATGTTTACAAATTTCACAAATTGCCAGGGTTCAAAATCTCGACCTACGACTCGTTAGGCCGGCGGGCCCGTTAGGACCACCTTTTCTATGAAGTACCTAATATTACCATTTCCACTTCAGTTTTCGGCATAACATCGACTAACTAAAATTCCTACCACTATCATTTTAAATGAGACAACAATATTTAAAAACACATTAAGCTTTTGTCAATATTCATCTTCACTTTTCCTCATCAACAGAAATAAAAAATAACCTCATGACGAAAGACTATAAATTATAAATGTCACTTCAAAAAAAAAAACAAAACGAGAATTAGACCACGTATTTAAACAATGCTACTAATGTACCGAGTGAAGTGCTGGCAGTTGTGACAAAACCGGCAATGTATTGCGCAATGAGGTTGCAATTGTTTTAATGTGAATATGTATTGAGATAGGAAATTGCTCTATTTTGTATGCTGGTGGAGATTATCAGTGGCGTAAAAAGTTTAATTGCAAGCAAGCAGAATTGTATAGAGAAGTAATTGTTCCATATTCAATGGGCTCAATAGAGAAAGATAGTCTATAATACATATACCACTAAGAGTTAATACAGATAACTTCACACCTATATTCTAGGGGCTTGTGGCTAAGTAATGACCGCCGCACGGGTCGATCGATCAGGTTAAGCTACGCTTGCCGCGGTTGGTCCGTGGATGGGTGGCCATCTTTACATGCCAAGACCCCTCCGTGGCTCGGAAAGTAAGTTAACCAGTTCGTCCCGGCTGTCATTCGTGGATCTTCAACAGTCGTAACGGGTCGTCAGAAGCCTGAAAGTCTGATAACCAGTCTTACCAAGAGGTATTGTATTACCCAGTATCTGAGTACTGGAGGTCAGATAGGCAGTCGCTTCGTGTAAAATACTAGTATTCAGCTGCATCCGGTTAGACTGGAAGCCGATCCCAACAGTTGGGAAAAGGCTGAGCAGACTTCACAACCGTACTCCCCGAAAAGTAAGGAAGAGGTCCCAGAATCCCCCAGATTTCACAACTTATGTTTCAATCTCATGTGTTATGATAAGTCCCCTATTGTAATAGGGGGCGAGACAAATCCCACAAACTGGGCACAAATTCGGATTCCGAACTGGAACTGAGCTTCTAAATGAAAAACCAGTAAATTATTTTGATTGTGAATTTTCAGTGAATTAGGGATCGAACCCACCTACCTAGCAGTCGCCCTAGCGACCACTAAATCTCCAACTAGGCACCAAAAAGAAGTCTGATCAAACGCCATTTGAGTTTAGCGTTTAGATTAATTTACAGATACTCGAGTCTCGGTACTTAAGAAAAACTGTACCACAGATAACCGGCACATAAGTGGTCATTAATCTCCGTAACGAGTACTCTATGTACTGATCAACGAAAGTGTTACACTGGCGTCGCTTGTGCAACGCTTACCGTTACTATGTCACAGGCAACACATGTTTGTCGACAGTTCTGACTTAAGACGATGCGAGTAAACTGATTTGTTAGTTAATGAGTTGATGGCACAAACTTACGCTCGATTTTTGGACCAAAAATCAACACAAAAATTAGCTAAAAAATGTGTGCTGTTGTCAATGGTTGACATTTAAGCGGATCACTTGCATAAGCATAATCATAATCAGCTTAGAATGTTCCTACTGCTGGGTCTCAGGCCAGGTCTCTTCGAGAGCGAGTGGGCCGTAATCCACTACGCGGGCCCAGAACGAGTTGGTAGATGACACATGTCTTCGAATTTTTTGTTCTAGGACATGCCAGTTTCGCCACGACGTTTTCCTTCACCGTTTTGAGAGCACTCAGTTTTCGTATCAATAACGTCAGACACGTCGTTGATTTTCGTTCCAAAATCCGGGTGTTAGTTAGTTTTCATCATCAGGTTATAGCCAGTCCAGGGGCCGTACCATGACGTGTTAACACCATCATGATTCCGTTGCGAAAAAGAGATAGTGCTATCGGTCATGTATAGCTCCGTCTCTCATTCACGCTGAAACAATGATGGAATTAATACGTCATAGTACGGCCCCAGAGCTGTGTTTAACACATCACATAGCTTCTCAGTGGCATAGTCTCTCTTCTCCAGAAGCAAGGTCAACCTTTGAGGGCAATAATAATGAGGTTTATACGCCATTATCAAACAGGTTAGGTTTTTAAATCCTTTCCCCGCCCCTTGTACCGCATATGGCTCCAGTTGATTATTTAATTATCGTCTACTCTGTGGACAGTGAAAGTGTTAAATCTTACTGTAGAAGACGCTTTAGCGTAGTTATTTTTAGCTAAGCATTTGCACATAGGATAAGCCAACTCAGCCTATCGCAGGCAATTGTGAACCTGGGGGCCTACTACGTAACCACGAAGTCCGCGTTTCGGCTCCTTATCACTTACGGACATATGGTTACTCAAGGGCCCCAACAAAAAATTACTGACAAAACGTTTAGACTGTTGTCCTTACTCCCGATGTGTTTTTTCCCGTCCGGAAAAGTTAATTAATCGGGAGTAGGGCTCACTTTTAAGACGTATCGAACTACTTTCGGGCGGGCCCGTATCCTCGTTGACGGACTTAGAGAGTAGGCACCCAGGTCAGTATGTCCGGAGTATTGTGAAATGAGCGTTTGACTGTTGTGTATTTCATATTATAGTTTTTGTCATTAGCTAATGTATTTGGTTTTTAGTCGTTTGATTGTTAAACGAGCTGCGTCCCGCGGTTTCACCCGTATAAGTCCCGATCCCGTTAGAATATCGGGATATAAAGTATGCTTTAAACTAATTCAGGTCATGATCTACACATGTGTCAAATTTCATCTAAATCCGTTAAGTCGTTTTAGCGTAAAAGCGTAACAAACTATAGAGGTATGAGGAACAGGGTGTAAAGTTCACTCATACCCATAGTAAAGGGAGGATCCTCCGACCAGACGGGTGTTGTGTCTGGTGGGCGCGAGAATTGATGTCGGGAAGTTGTATATTATGCTAGTCGCGCGGTAAACTCTGCTTGCGCGATGCAGGATTTGCGTGACGTCAGTATGACACGCAGCTCGCAAGAGGCGATGCAGATACCGCTACAAATCATTTTTTTTTTTCTCTTTATAATTATTATTAGTTATTAAATAAATAAGTTGCTAGACATAAGGGAGAGCCCTATGTCCAGCAAAGTTGGGCAAACACACACGGATTTCCATAATCCCCAAAAAATCCAGCCATTGCTCCATCTAACAAAATAAAATTCTTTAAAACATAGAACATAATCAAATCGAACAGCCATGCCTACCTAGTACATATTCATACATGAGATGCCACAAAACAAAAAATATCCAAAACCCATTGTTACTAACAGCAACACAATACTTAAAATGGTGGTTAAAATTGATGTCTTCATGCCCATTAACTCCACAATGTCATGTTTTTGCTTACCACATAAATATACGCGTCAAATTGAACCCGGAACCCGCGGGGTTCGTCAAGCGTAACATGAGATGGTACCTACAGCTAAATGATGGCTAGACTCACTAATTAGATGTACAGTTCCAAGAATTTGTCGGTTTGAAGGCTTTATGACTGCTGGTTGGGAAGTTTTAGAGCGGAGTATGAACAGTTTACTAGATGTGACAGTACTAAGTGTTAATTTAATGTGGCATATAATAATAATAATTCTTTATTTCAGATAACTAAGATCCAAAGTGTTAGTAATTACAATAATGACTTAAGACTGTTGTTAGTAAAGTGACACAATATTGGTGATTCTTATTTATTGCTCACCGTCCTTACCGTTTTCTTAAAAACTGGAGAGGTAATATCCTCCCCTATTATTTTGAGGATGCTGTTGCTAGTTCCTCGTACTCTGCTTAGTAGAGATGCAGTTTTTTTGCGAATCACTTCATGAAAACCATCGGTTCGATTCTGTACAAACATCTCTGAAGCACTGCAAAAGCGAGGCCTTCGCAACAGCATCCAGCGCGTCCATCGCTCTTTTGGCATACGCGACCCACAGGTTTCCCGTGTAGAAACTTTGGCAGTATGCCTTAAAAAGGGTGATTTTGACATCTACACTACATCGGGAGAACCTGCGTGCCAGCATATTACCTCGGACCGATAGCGCCCTGCGCTCCCTTTCAATGTCTACATTGTCATATAAGAGGGGCAATTCTCGTACTTAAAAAATGTTCAAATTCAAGTCGCAATCTCATCTCAGCGACAATCAATGTCAAAACTGGTCAAAAATGTATGTAAACTGTATTTTTTTTTTTTACGGATTGAAACTGAGATCAGACTGTGAACGTCCTTAAAATTACGGGAATTGCCTCTCTGGTTCAAGCAATACACTGTCAGGTATGACTTACATCCGTGGGATTAGTTTGTACCTGCTAGAAGAGGAGAGTTGTGTAACAGTCTCTTTCTAAGAGCTCATAACGTATGAGTGATTTATGAAAACTCGATGATAGTAATGGCGTGGGTTAGCTTCAGTGCAACACACTTGATCATTGCACGAAATCACTTTATTTAGCTAAATATTACGCACACAGCCACTAGTAAACAAAAGATTCTTAGCGTTAACAATATTTACACGACTTTGATCAGTGGTGGCCCAGTGGTAACGGCCGCGATTTACTAGTTGTATGTCGTGGGTTCGAATCCTGGCGCTTTTTTTTTATGCATTAGTTTATTTCAGAACATAATTCCATATAAAATTGTTAGTGAAGCTTAAAACTATGTTAGTACCTTAAACCTACTTAATTCATGGTGGTCATTACCTTACATCAAAAATGACACCACCAGAACTGTGTACCTTATTCCAGTGCCCCACAATAGGACACTCAACCCTTTCCGTTATGGTATTTAGAAGGTCATTGGAGCTGCCCCGCACACGACGCATCAGGGAGGCCACTCTCTTGCGAACTACTGCTCTAAAGCAGTCAGTGTTGGCCACCGCAAACATCCCCAAATCACTACAGTATCGCGGCAACCCCATCAACATCCTAAACCCAATATTGTAGAGGATCCGTAGGGCATTTAAAGCCTTCTGCATTACTTTGTGTAAATTATTTCATCACCACTGCTCTCAAAACGGTGAAGGAAAACATCGTGAGGAAACCGGCATGTCCTAAAACCAAAAATACGAAGACATGTGACATCCACCGGCCCACTCCTCACAGAGTGGCGGCCTGTGTCCCAGTAGTGGGAACATTATAGGCTGATTATGCATGAACTACAGGGTCTGTAATTGCCTTTGAGCCTTTGTAACACCTTTAAACATTATGGAATGCAAATAAATATACGAATATGAATATCGCCACTGGTGGATTATATTATTATATTGATATACTCCTGTTGGGGTCAACTTCAATAATTAGTCTCAAAGTAGGTTTGAGCGTTTACTCTTGACATGAGTTACAGTTACAGAATTATTAGAAAGAGAATAGAATTAAATTAGCGCTACATGCAGTCATGCGCGTCTTGTCTTTTCGAAGAGAGCACACAATCAGCAAAAGATGGCCGTCGCCGGCGCAGAACTTCCCGTCGCGTTTCATCCGCGACGCATCGACGAGCTTCAGCATCGGCGCGTTCCAGCTCCGTTGCGAACAACTCCTAGAGTTATTTAAATATTCATTGGATATGAATGAGTCTGCATTGTACATTTATGGGAAATGTTATGTAGCTGTGTAGATATATCTAAATAGAGCATGAAAACGAACTACGATCGTTAACACAACCTATGTATGTCCATGAGGTAAATGACTTACTCACTCTATGTTGCAACAAAGGCAGAGTCTATTTACCTATTCCAAAGGCCTTTTTATGTATTTGTCAACGACACCTACAGATAATAGCAAGGCCGGTTGAAATTACCTTTACAATATAGGCTAGTAGATTTTGCTCGCAGTTTCGCTCGCGTTAATTTCGAATTTGACAATCAATTGGAGTTGTACACTGTTTGTTGTTTGGCCGTTGCACTCATGGGCTCAGAACAGTATTTTTTTTTTGAGGATGAGAGGTGAGTATTTTTTTCTGTATACAACGTATATGCAAAATGTCATGATGATTGGTTCAAAGGTTTTGGGGGTGAAAAGGTATCAAGCAAATAAACTTACTTTCGCTTTTATAATATTCAGAAATCATTTGATATCAAATGATTTATTCCTCGTTGGTCTACTGGTGGCAAGCGCTAATGCTGAGCATGAGGGGCTTCGATTCCCGGGTCGGGGAAAGTATTAATCGGTTTTTCTATCTGAAATTGCGCGGTTGATGATATATGCTCGATGATGATGATGATGATATATGATATTAGGCTCGCCCGCTCTGTTACACTAATAAACTACTGTTTACTAAAACATGACTGGCGAAATGTGAGTGTACTATAGGTGCACCTCTGCCTATCTCTTCAGAGTAACAGGCGTGATGCTATGTTACCTTTTTTATTTTTATTTAGGGGGGAAACCTTCAAAAGGCCTGGCCTCCGGGGAAAGAGGTCGGGGCCACCATCAGCACATGGGAAGTGCCCCGGTTCCTCTTGAAAGACTGACTCCAGAACCACCCCTGTGCAACGCCTGTCAGGCACATCCCTGGGATGTTAATGTTACCTACTGATAATTTGCAAAGCCGGTTGAAATCACCCACACAATGTACACCATAATACTAGCTTGCTAAGGTCAGGTTAACTGACTGCCTACGGTGTGTGCTGTCATTGCACTGTTGCCATGGTCTTCTCGTGTTGCTAGGTTGAGTTTGGGCATAATTTTCGTATCAGCCAAAAGTTTTTTTTGTTCATCATTAAGTTATACCAAAAGCTTCTGTGTATGTCTTAATTACTATAGATAAAAATAGCCTCGGACTTACACAGTCGCCAATTACAGGATAACCAGCAATCAAAGAAATAGGAGATAACACATACCTAATAATAATAAAATTATGGTTCTAGAATTTAGAAATTAAGGCAAAATACTTAATAAACGTAAGATTACTATCAAAAAGGAAAATAAAATTACAAGACGAACAATATTTCAATTTTGCCTTTTTACTTAAGACTAAGATAATTATAAACAATATAAATTAATATTTATAGGAACGTCCTAAACTAAGTACGTCCGCTGCAGTTTAAGCATTACATTTTGAAATGCAAAAATGAAATGTAATTACCCACTAAATAAAAATTAATTGAAACGAACACTGAGTAGTTAGTTGTTAATTTAATTCTTTGCAATTTAAACACTTCGTCTAAGCTTGGAAATCGATAGTTTTAAGATTCTGAGTAATTCTGTAAATAGATGGCAGTTCCATCATGGATTCTGATTTCAATCACCTTTTGCGCACTACCTCTTAGAAAGACTGGAATAAAATATTGATTGGGATTTTTTGGCACGTGGCCGGAATCGGTACTAACGCCGTCATTTCGTTTTTTTTAAATACATTTCGCAAAACAATTATACAAATGGTTACCAACAGCGCCCCCCTGTCAATGTCATTCGAGCGCCAAAAGATCCTTATAGCAGTTTACATTCAAATCTTGACCCGAAACTCAGACAACACGAAGTGTATTTACTGACGCAGTTTTTACCATAGAAAAGGGAGGATCCTACGATCAGACGGGTGTCGTGGCTGGTGGGCAACTGTCCAAGGATTGATGTCGAGAAGTTGTATATATGCTAGTTGCGCGGTAAACTCTGCTTGCGCGATGCAGGATTAGCGTGACGTCAGTATGACGCGCCGCTCGCATCTGGCGATGTTGACACCGCTAGAAGACCCTCATGGGACTAATTAGGACATAAATTATTTGTAAGATAAATCTTTCACAACTTTAAACCGAAGCAAACTCCTTTGAATTCCTTCCAAGCTTCACCATCATTCTTTTACCCTTATCCCAATTTATTAGGAGTCGGCGCAATATTTCTTCTTCAACGCTTATGTATTATGCGCCATCTCAGTACCTAGTCACCCCCTTTCTAGCTATATCATCCTTCATACTGTCCATCAATCGTTTCTTTGGCCATCCCCTACTCTTCAAGGCATCCACATTCTTATTCAAAACTTTCCTCGCCAATTTTTCCCGCGTCGTTTTCGCGGCTTTGGATTCCCTCCAACCATTACGTATTACTTTCCTCACTGCAACAGTATTCCGTTCCAAGTATTTCTTCAGCTTAGTGCTGGCCTACCATTCTAGTGTTTATACCTAAGTGTATTATCTAGACTTCGTCGCAGTGAATGTCCGAACTAGGCAAGTCTTGCGTAAGAGTGCTGAGCTTTCTCCGCTTAAAACTGAGACGAAATAGCTGTTGGCGGTTTATTGTGGGTAGTATTGTACTGGTAACCTTTGACTAGTATCATATTGGTGCCGATTCCCTTGTTCACAAAGTAAACTAAATTTAAGTTGAGTGCATCTTTTTCTTTCTATTTCATTATGAAAAGGACAGACGATAAATATTAGTTTAGTCCTGTCAAATTAGTCAGCACCTGACGTAATTTGATGTAATTTTAGTAGTCAACTTTTTAATCACGTCTAAACTTGTATGGAGTAGTGTCAGGCGCTGATTAATTTGACAGGACTAAACTAAAATTTATCTTCTGCCCTTTTCTTAATGAAATAGAAAGAAAAAGATGCACTGAACTTAAATTTGGTTTAGTTTGTAAACAAGGGAATCGGCATCATGTGCTCTTATTTAAACATAGGTAGTTTTGATGAGGTCTACTTCAATAAACTATGCGTGTTTTTTTTTGGGATGAGGACAGGTATGAATCGAAAATGATACAAGCTTTTATTCAGTTTCACTTGCTAAAGAAGAATTCTTCCAAATTAATTTTGGACCACTCCTTCTTGACTTTTCATAGTATCTTGATTTTCATACTGAAGCGCAGGATCGACAGATATGGCGATTTTTTGAGAGGCCTTTGTCGAGCAGTGGACATCCTTCGTCTGAAATAATAACGATTATGATTTTATAGCCCACTTAATTTGTTCCGGCGACAATAAAATTTGGTAGAGATGACCCGTTTTGTTGGTGGTGGGTTCGAACCTAAGCAGGCACTTTACTTTGAGTAAATTATTTCATCACCACTGCTCTCAAAACGGTGAAGGAAAACATCGTTAGGAAACCGGCATGTCCTAGAACCAAACATTCGAAGGCATGTGACATCCTCCAACCCGCACTGGGCTCGCGTGGTGGGTTACGGCCCACTGCCTCTCACAGAGAGGAGGCCTGTGTCCCAGCAGTAGGAACCTATATAGCCTGATTATGTGACCCGTTTTGCAATCGTGTGATAAAACCCTATTTCGCTTTTATACGAAGTATTTTACTACGTCATAATTCAGAATCAAATCAAATCAAAATATTTATTTGCTAGGATATGGCACATAAGGTGTTACAGTAAGTTTGTTTCAGCATATCCTGCCATAAATAACATGACGTGCAAATGTATTCACAATCAGCGATGTTAATTATTAAACTAACTTACAAATTACAGATTCTATTAACTTGTCTTCTAAATAGTCCTTAATGGTATAATACCTTTTAAATACTAATAGTTTGAAAAGTGTTTTTTTAAACAATGTCAGCGGTAGGTCTTGAAGAATATTTGGTAAATGATTGTAAATAATAATAGACATGCAGTATACATTTTTCTTAAATAATTTTAGTTTTAATGGTGGCATCCGAAGCCTGTCTTTATGCCGTGTTCGGCTATTTGGCCTGTGAGTGTTAGTATCAAATAGATTATAGTTTCTCTTCACAAAAATACATATTTCAAAAATATATAAACACGGCAAAGGTAGAATATATAGAAGTGGAAGTATACGGATTAATAAGTTGAGATGGTATACCAGTAATTAATACGCCACTTCCCCCGGAAGGAGGGACTGTCAGTCAAATGAAACGTGACGTGTTCAGAAATATAATATCGACTTCACGTCCGCCCCGTTGTGGACGACTCCCATAGGAGTTGGGTAACCGGTTACTTTCAGTTTTCTCTGTTATTTAATTTAGAATAGTATTGAGCTCCTAGGGGGATAAACAGTAAAGAAACTGCTGTTACAATCCACTTGTAAAAACCTTTTATTAGTGACCTTTTGTATCGAGTTCGCGACCAGTGTTTAGAATAATAATAATACTTTTATTTCAGACCATGGTGTCCATTTAGTTAGTAACAATGTTCTTAAAGACTAGTGTTAGTAATACTCGTACTTAAAACTACCCACCACAAAACTTACAACTAAAACTCAACAATCATTACTGCGGCATTCCATGAGAAATAGTGCAGCAATTATTGATGTACCAACAGTCCAGCCGACTAGCGATCACGCTAAGGATGCTGTTGGCGCTGCCACGTACTCTACGCACCAGGGATGCGCATCTTTTACGCATCGTAGCGTAAAAGCAGTCTACTCGATGTTCAGCAAACATCCCTGATGCACTACAGAATCGCCGCAGCCCCATCAGCACCCTGAACGCATTATTAAATTGGACGCGGAGGGCACTGTAAGACTTATATAATTATGGATTATTAATGAATAAATGAAATATTAACTTATATAATATAATTATGGAAAGAATACTTTGATGATAGGTCACTAGGTAAGGGAATTTGGTATCCTGCGGGCGGTGAGTAATGGGTAGCTCACCGTCCGATCAGGATCAGGCCCGTGCCGGACGGCGCGTACGTGTTCCACGCGCGCCTCAAAGAGATGTCAGCATCGAAGAGGGGGCCCACTAGGGCCTAAGCCTGCCGGGAAAGCGGGATCATCCATAAGGGGTACCGCTGACCCGGAACATAAAGGGCCAAGGAAGGAACACGGGTGGGTTTTAGTCAGTAAGAGTCTGACACTCCCTTCCGCTCCACCCAGAGCGGGAGGGGTCATTTGATGATTTCCCATCCTCAAAAAAAAAAAAAAAAAAAAAAAAGGGAATTTGGTATAGAACAATTCAACATAGCCTTTCCCGCCTTCCTTGGTTTGTGGATACAGATATGCATCGAAATGAGATTGAGACTGCTTTCAGATTACATTCGGGACATATTCCGTTGAATACCTTCGCCTTTTAAATGAGAGTGATTCACCAAATTGTTCTGAGTGTGTTAAGGTAGAGGATACAACTTGTATTTTAGCGGAATGTGTCCGGAGCGAGGTTGAGAGGAGTAACTATTTTATGGAAAACGGTTTTAATTATATTAATGTTGGCACGTATAACAGTATCTTGGCAGCTCCCTTGTCCACGACAGCTAAACACATGCAGGGCAGTCTTTGAGGACTGCCGATAGAAGTAAAAACTGCAGGCAGTGACGATGACGCGAGTTTCACGCTTTTTGTTCAACCAAAAAGTACACATACCTATATGCACAGTATACATATAGCTCATGGAAAGCGTTCGGTGACTATGACGCGAGTTCCATGATTTTTGTTCACCCAAAAAGTATTCAACGCGCCTAAAGAAGTTTAGTGAACCCCATGTTTATTAAATTCTTTTTACCTATTTTGGTAGGGTAATTTTTATTATAGGTGCATCGTCTTCACATATAATTATATAATTAATGTTTGCAAAGTATTGTAACACATTTTAAAAGAGTAACGATGGAGTTTCTTGCCCATTCTTCTCCATACGAAACTACCTTTTGGAAGGGGCGACTAGAATCAATTCTATTTAAATGTAAATGTTGACGTTCAAAAGTGCCTTTTATGTGCCTATTTGAAATAAATGCTTTGACTTTGAGTGCGCCAGAGCAGTCCATGTGCTGTTTACCGACTGCTAGATGTACAAGTACTTACTTGTACTACACATTCTCTAACGAGATATATATCAAGCTAATAAGTATGTAGGTACCTACGTATCGTAACGACTGATACATTAATACACACAAGTGTGTCCCACTTAAATACTTAACCGCTTAGTACGTAGTAGGTACAGCTGGAGAATTTAGACCATATACCTACCGTAGGTATAGTAATTAGAATGCTTGGTTGATTACGAAATTGTTATGTGTTTAAAGTTGTTTTTTTATTTGCAATGGAGTTTTTATTGGGTAATAATAATATATAAACAGTTGGATAAATAGTGCGGTATTCTACTTTCAAATGTTTTTGGGGTGTTTAACTACTAATAATAATAGTAATAGTCGGCCAATGGCCTGATGGCCGAAAGCCTCGATCAACATCTTTCGAGGCTCTCGTTAGGCGGTTGGATCAAGGGCCTGATTCAGAAGGCAGTACTCCTTGATACGGCTCGTATCGTGAGAAGGTTCCTGTCTCTGGAGCCCTAACTACCGGTAGCTTGGACCCTGCTCCTGATACCGGCGGACCACTATTTTTATATTTTTTAATGTTTTTTATAAAAATATTTAAAAATGTATTTATAAGTATGAAAATAAATAAACGGAATAGTAATAGTAGTTATTCTGTAAAGTTCACTTCTAACCTCACTCAAGTGACAGTACACTATCATGACATTTCGAAAACGAGCTATTTTTTTTTAAAACTAAATCTTCGGTGATTCGCTCCGTTCGAATTTCGAAGTGATATTATTGAATTAGCACTACAGGCATATAATCTGTGCTACAGGGTTACTTATATTTAAGAAAGAAAAAAACATATTACTGAGACTGGCACAGGAAATAATTACACGATAAGTTCGTGTAATTATTTATTATGAGATATTATGGGTATGACAGAAAGAGATAAATGAGGTAACCAACTTATACAGGGGCTCGATCATAAATTACAGATACTTACCTAAAGGAAATGCATATTCTAACGGGCAGCCATGACAGAAACACACTTATTTTGAAAAAAAAAACGAATTAAAGTTTAACGATAAAAAGACAACTCACGGGATTGGATATTTAATAAATGTAGAAGGCCATAAAAAAAGCAATATTCTTATTACGTTCCATCCGAGCGACGACGACGTCTTTATGATCACTTACTAGTGTGTCGAGTTAATCACAAGCTTATAATATGAGGTACGTAAACTAGCCGTATTCTGACGGGCAGCCATGACAGTTACACACTGATTTTTTTTAAGAAAAAAAAACAAATTCAAGTTTATCGATAAGAAGACAACTCACAGGATTGGATATAAATGTAGGATGCCATAAAAAAGAAAGAATATTCTTATTACATTTCATCCGAGCGACCGCAACGCGCATCGGGGGACTACATGACCTAAACGCAAGTTTTATAATGCCTAAAAGTAGATCCACTGCAGTAAACAAAATCAGAAAAATATATGATATTCTTCAGGATATATGCTAGTTAGATAGTGTGTTGAAAACATAATACAACTAAATTGGTACGATAGAAAAAAGTCACGTGACTTAGTTGATACTTCAAAAATTTTCTTTTAACGAGAAAAAACCATACTAATAGTATAATAATAGAAGTAAATGCAATCATTCTGTTTCTTTCTTCAGATTGTTCTTCAAGCAACATATTAACGTGATAGTGTTTTCATTTTTTTGTCCAATCAGTAGTTTTTTTGTAAATAGAGATTTGCTTCATATTTTGCAATAAATGACCAGCTTTGTGTAATCGCGCTTCTATTTCTTTTCTATGCAATCCGATAGTGACCGCGCTTTAGCTGTTGTCAGCCCCTTAAGTTGAGTTTAATCACAAGCTTATAATATAATATTATATTACGTAAACTAACCGTCCCGTACATTCATTGGTCAAGTGGGTTTTTTATTAGAAGTAATCAATCCATCCTTTTTCTTGACCATAAGCGGATTAAATCTCACGTAACCCTTTTCACTCGATAACCACACACGTTACATAACAGATAATATCTACAGAAGGACCATTTTATACAAAAACGCTGCAGTTTTAAGATTGCGTACGAATGCGAACAAATGAAACAGTTGCACACAAATATGAATATTACCCTCATAAGAATAAGATTTATATTCGTATAGGACGCTTATTTTACTCAGTAAAGTAAAGACAAAGTGCGATCTGTGAAGCTTGCCCTTACACTTGGCTACCTGTCCTCCTAACTAGTAAAACGCAACCTGTATGCGGGAATTATTACGTCTCAGGAAGAGGGATTTCACTAGAGAAAGAGGCATTACACCATCAAACGTAAAAGTTTGGTGAGTTTAGAATTAAGTAACATTCTTGTATTTATTATCATTCAAATAAAAATAATAAAATAAACTAGGTCTACAATTTTTTTCATCTACTTATTCAGCCTATAATGTTCCTCCTCTCTGTGAAAGGGAGTGAGCCGTAATCTACCACGCCGGCCCAGTGCGGGTTGGTAGATGTCACATGTTTTTCGAATTTTTGGTTGTTTCCTCACGATGTCTTCCTTTGCCGTTTTGAGAGCAGTGGTGATGGAAATAATATACACAAAGTAAAGCGCCTGTCTGGACTCGAAGCTCGCGAAGTCGCGGCTGATACCACAGGGCCACCACAGCTCAAGAATAGTATTAATAATATCGAATTTACTCTCATGAAATATGATTGCCTATATAGGTAGACATTACCAAGCTGATGACAGGAAGGATACACCCATCAAATAGAGTCAACTATATCCGTTTTAGTGTCTTTCATTGACTTGAATGTGCCCTGGCTGCTGATAGATGTCATGCTCACTCAAATGTCCCGCTGACGGTGGCGCGTGTGTTGGATCATTTAGCTCCCTTCACAATGGTTGAGCTGAATGGTGCTGATCCATGCGTCATGTTTGTGAACGGGCGCCGTCAGTTGAGACTGGTCCTCTCTTAGCTGCCACGGCTTATTTTTACTATTTTATTTATGGATTGTATTGTTTAAATTTCTATTTGATGTACTCTGGACACTCAACTTATTTAAATCGTTCTCACATATAATTATATATTCAACATTAATGATGTAACTAATATTTATCTAACAATATAATTTAAAAGAGTGTCCATGGAGTTTCTTGCCCCTTCTTCTCCATAGGTACCTACTACGCTTTGGAATGGGCAACTAGCTTCATATTTCTGACTGACCGACCACTTGACAATTCAAAAGTGCCTGTAAATGGTTTAATTTAAATAAATGCTTTAAGTTTGTTTGTTTTTGTGTTTGTTTGTTTGCTTTAAGATGTAACGATATTTGGTAAACTCCACACTCAAATTTATCGGTTGTTACCGGTATTTTAGGTAGGTACTGGTAGGTAACAACCGATAAATTTGAGTGTGGAGACCACCAAATATCGTTACATCTGGATTGTTAGGACTTAGCAACCGAAAACGATTGCTAACTATGTCGAGACTGCAGGGCCTGGAGAAGCATTAGGTGGTCCTTCTGCCGATTTCTTATCACATAGAGCGTAGCCCGGTCGTCATGCGACCGACAACCTGACACCTAAGTAGCTCATTGCCAAACCGTTCGTTTATTTGTCCCATACATTGCAATACTTTTACTTGTAGGTTATGCAATACTTATTATATTATTTGAACAAGTGCTGCAAAGAATGAGCTAAATGAGACTGTTACACTTTTCGTTCAAATATGGAAATGGAATTTGTTTATTTAGGTGCTTGAGTAGAATTATGGTATTGTTTTAGACTCCATTTTAGGTACTGTTTAATTAGATTTGTAATAAAGGGGCTGACAACAGCTGAAACGCGGTCACTGTCGGACTGCATAGAAAAGAAAGAGAAGCGCGATGACACAAAACTGATAATTTATTGCAAAATATGAAGCAATTCTCTATTTACAAAAACTCTATTGATTGTACTAAAAATGAAAATACTATCACGTTAATAAACGTTAGTATGGGTATTTAGTATGGTTTTTAATCGTTGAATGAAATTTTTAGAGGTTTCGTCGTGACTTTTTTCTATCATACCAAATTAGTTGTATGATGTTTTCAACACACTATCTAACTAGCATTTATCCTGAAGAATATCATATATTTTTCTGATTTTGTTTACTGCAGTGGATCATATACTTTTAGGCATAATAAAACTTGCGTTTAGGTCATGTAGTCTCCTTAATGATGTAAAGCCTCGGAGTTCATGACACTCACTGTTCAAGCAAGAGAATGCAGGTTTGAAAACGGGTAAAATCCTTTTTTTGATTTATTTAGACAATATTACTTCCTTAGTTTATTTTGGTCTCAACAACCGACTGAGGCCAAGATATATAAACTTTACTTAACTCGGGCTTTGGCATAGACAATCATGTTCGCGTCTCTATCTTACACTTGTAGTTTGTCAGTTGTGCGAAAGTGACAGGAATAATGCTTATACAAAGTACGTGCCTCTCTCAGCCTTAGTACACACTACACAGAGCATTGACTCTAATAACAATAAATTATCTATGACATAAAATAATTTCCTTTTCTCAAACATGCTTGGTAATTTGACAATGACTAAAGACTCTTATTCTTTAGTCATTGTAATTTGAGCATTATTTTGACAACCTTCTTCGAGATAAATCGAAATCGCTGTACTGGCCAAATACGAGTACATGCGAGCAGCAGCGGCCGGTAAAAGTTGTATGAAAATCCATAATAATATCTGTTGTGGTTTAGCGGCCAAATAAATTACATACTAAGTATCTATCGTGTAATTCAAAAATGGAACGATCTTTCACTCCAAAACATGGCAACCGAGGAGGTAACTTATCAAAGGTTTTATTTAAATTTCGAACTGGCTTGCAAATAGAAAGCTGTTTGAAAAAAAAACAAATTAACACTTTAACGCGGGAAAAATGATTGTATTTCGTTGTTCGTAATTGGTTTTGAAAAGTAATTGTATTTTAATTTCCGCGCATTATTTGAGAAAAGTACTATACAAGCCTGGGCCACAACCAGGCATTGATGGTCTTACACATCGTCCATCAATGCCTCTTTTGCTGGCCACTGCAGTAATGTACTATTTCTCTATGGTATTTTAACCGTATACCAACTTATTTTAAATGGCAAAAATGAGTCTGTATTCTGTATCGAACTACCAACCTTGTCTGCCATTTTCTCAGCGTACTGATAACTTTTTACTTAATAAACGCCCTAAATATAAGGTTTTAATACCCACAGTTAAACACTATCACGTACAGTTTGAACAAAAACAGTCATTGACATTGCGTATGCCCACGCTTTCCCGCTGGTTCTTTTCTATTATCCTTGACTGCAAACGTGTTGTTTTTTGCATGGCATATACCTAACACGAATAATGAATAATATGGCAGTTGCAAATGCAGTAATAGAACACTGTCCGTTTTATGTATTAGTCCTAGCTAATTGTTGTATTAGTCCTAGCTAATTGTTGTATTAGTCCTAGCTAATTGTTGAATGTGGGGCTCGTGGCTAAATAATAACTGTATCACGGGTCGATCAAAGGATAAGATACGCTTGCCGAGGTTCAAAATCAAAAGTCATTTATTCAAACTAGGCTGAGAATCAGCACTTTTTGTACGTCAAAATCACATAAGACAGTCCCCTCAAAACGCCCGCCCTTCACCACTTCCTAGTGCTTTAGCTGGGAAGAAGAAGTGGCGGAACAAACTCCCCAGCAGCACTGCTGTCTGTTCAGTTAGAAGAACTGGATTCTGTATACAGTAATAAGTAATTAACATTACGAAACACAAAAACATTAAAATTATTTGCCATAATATGTCAGCTAGCACACGCCAAAATTGAAAACTATACTCAAGCAGAAATAAATAGGTAATAAAAACGTAAACAGAACTTAATAAGTACATAATAAAAAGCCTCCAGACATAAAGGGCGTGCCCGCTTACATATGCAATGCTGCATTATGTTTATATGTGTAGCTGTAGCTTGTTGGTCCGTGGATTGGTGACCGTTCTTTATATATCGAGACCCTTCCGTACCTCGGAAAGAATTTTAAGCCGTTGGTCCCGGCTGTCATTTGACATTGACAGTTGGTCCCGGTTGTCATTGACAGTCGTTACGTGTAGTCAGAAGCCCGAACGTCTGAAAACAAGTCTTGCCAAGGGGTATCGCATTACCCAGTAATTGTGTTGTGGAGGTCAGATAGGCAGTCGCTTCATGTAATATACTGGTACTCAGCTGCACCCAGTTAAACTGGAAGACGGCACAAGGATGGGACGGGAAAAGGGTAGGCAGTCCTTAGGTCCCAAATACAGAATATTGGCTAATCGCGTCTTTTTAAGTTAATTAATTAGTCTGAGAAAAAGATTTTGGGGAATGAAAACAATTTTGCTCGCATCTCTGTTTCCCGACAGTTTTAAGAGCGTTTATACCTTATGAGAGGCAACGTTGCAATTTAGTGTCATATTTCGTGGTTTTCAAATTTTATCATTTAATCGGAGCTATATTTTAAGAATCTGTTTAATGAACTTTTTAGAATTACGTGAAAGTGTTTAAAAAGTAAGTAATCGTAATGCTTACAGTTATTTTACAATTAAAATAACGCCCAGCAAGTTTCCAATGTATTATTTGCATATAAATAGAACTGTAAACGCAACGATTTCTTACCTTTTACACAGTTTTCACATAATTCTAAACAGTTAATTAAACAGATTTTTTAAATATAGCTCCGACTAAAGATAAAAATTGAAAACCACGAAATATGACACTAAATTGCGACGTTGCCACTCATAAGGTATAAACGCTCTTAACCCGGGAGTCTTCAAATCGAGAGTCGAGAGGGAATAGGATAGGTTATCTCTAGGCAAACGAACACCACTGCGGACCGCATCATCGCTTAGCATTGGGTGAGGTAGTGGTCAAGATAGGTAGACAGATAACCAGTGCACACAAAACACGTAGCACAACACACAAAAGCATAATTAAATTATAACAAAAAATGACATGAATATAAAAACAAGTTGCCAACATACAAAAAATAAAAAAATTCAAACATAAAGAAATTAATTGACACTATGACATACTACAAATCAAAATACAAAGACTAACCCCTCAAATGTCTTAGCCCACGTTGGCACGGACGTAAAAATATCGCGCACACTGGATTTTCAACACTCTACTAAGCGGCGAGAGTTGAAAATCCAACAGTATGTTTTTTCGAAACGCTGGGATGTACTCTGTTAGATTCTCAACGCTCTACTCAACACCGAGAGTTGAAAATCCAGGGCGCGATAATATCCCGCCAATATATTTTTACGTCCGTTGCGAACGTTGGATAAAGAGCTAAATTAAATTTTGTATAAGTAAACCAAAGGTCTTAACCAAAATAGTAGGTAGGTATTCAGCCAAACAAATATGTTAACGACCTAGATAATAATAAATTACATTCATTGACAGACCTAAAAACACAGATTTATTATCAAGAACCAAATAATATATGTGAGTCGATAGTTGTCCAAAACTGTATCAGCCATATTGGCAAGGCTTTTGTCCCTTTCACTTTAAGTGATAACGTAACTATTCGTACTAAAACCATTGGACTTTTTGGACATACCGTGTGGTCCTGAGTCCAGAATTTGAGATACAAGTTAGTTAAAACCCGTCTATGGACAAAGAATAGAATTTTTGATTGTAATTATTTTGTCAATTTAAAAAAATTACACTTAAGTACATTTAAATACATACACTTACATTACACATATTGTTTTTTGTTAAAGTAGATGAGGTCCCTGTTTCCTAGCCGATTACACTGATAAGAAACACCGAAGCAAACTCAGAGGTCAAAGTCTCTTTTAAAGTCCATACAGCATAATTATATACAATTATACATGTACTAGTAAGTAGTTATGTTAATCATAATATACTGTGCTCGTCCTACAACTGCTGATGTAAGTTAAAATTATAGGCGAGGACGCTCTGGCACCCTAAGCACAAGTTAAATCTTAATTTGGGTGCCGGAGTTCATCGAAAACACTCATTCCCCTGCATGGTGTTTCGGTAAGTGGTTTTGTACAACTGAAGGCAATAAAAAATCTATTTTTTTGATTATTTTTTATTAGATCGTAATATGGAGATTAATGTCTGAGGTGGTCTCTTGACTCAAGACTTCCTTGAGGAAAGCACCACACAGGTCTAATTGGACCTATCCAGACAACGTACATATGTGTCAAACCGTGTAGCTTATCTCAGAGCTTATGGGGCTGACAACAGCTAAAGCGCGGTTACTGTCGGACTGCATTGAAAAGATGAGAAGCGCGATGACATAAAGCTGGTAATTTATTGCAAAATTATGAAGCAATTCTCTATTTACAAAAAATCTATTGATTGGACTAAAAAATGATAACACTATCACGTTAATATGTTGCTTGACAAACAATCTGAAAATAAAAATTGAATGATTGCATGTACCTATATTAGTATGGTTTTTAATCGTTAAAAGAATTCTTTTGAGGTATCTTCGTGACTTTTTTCTATCGTACCAAATTAGTTGTAGGTAGGTTTTCAACACACTATCTAACTAGCAATATCCTCAAGAATATCATATATTTTTCTGATTTTGTTTACTGCAGTGGATCATATACTTTTAGGCATTATAAAACTTGCGTTTAGGTCATGGAGTCCCCTTAAAGAGCTCTTAATTATTATATAAAGGCGTTGAAACTTGACCAAATCGTATCAGCTGTATAATCGACAAGGCTCGGTCCTTTCACTGCTACCATTCGCCACAGGGCCTGCCCGACCTTGTTATGTAACTATTGTTATATTTAACACGATCTCTATGTGGTAAATGATTTTATTGTTGAGAAGAAACTGTGGCCACCACGTTGTGAATTATTTAACTATCAAAAGCAATAGATAAATGGTCATTAAATACATAATAGATACCTGAGGACATCGGAAAACTTAAGACTAGAGATGCCGATGCATTCCACCAGTTTCAATGACAAGTCTTTTACCTAGTTCAAGCAGTACGGTTATGGAATGCCTGGCCCGTGTCGATAAGGCGTGCTCAATCTTTGTCCACTTTTTAAATTCTGGTTAAAAACACTTCCCTCTTTCCTTAAACATCATCATATCATATGAATATCTTCCACGACCATCCCAAGCATTTTAGATCTAAGATTATAAATGAGGGGAAGACTGAAGACAACAATTTAAAAAAATTGTCAATGTTTATGTCGAGGGTATTCTCTCTACTACCGAAATTTTAGCTAGAGCTTTTGTTTTTATATATTGTTTTTGTTTTTTTATTTAGTTGCTCTATGGTTGTGAATGCTGTGCACGTCTGTAATTGACGTAAACACTAGTCCATGTCTCTGTTCTCTTTTATTTGTAAAGATTTTGTGTTTGTGTTGTTGTTGTGCCTTATTAATAATAAATAAATAATAATCATTAGTACTTATAGTTTCCTTGCTCTTGTTTCATGTTTATTGTTGTCTAAATGTAGATAAGTATATGTTTTATGTGTGTATATTGCTACATGCTGACAACTTTACTAACAACGGGTATTCTTTTGTTCCAGTCTGAACTATGTGGCGACTACTGCTCATGACAGTGCTGCTAGCGACCGCGCGTTCCAAGCAGCTCCCTTCATCCACCGGTAAGTCGAGTTCCCCACCTTAGGCTAGCCTTTAGCAATTCACTGCTGGACGATGACCTTAAGCCACTTCCAAGATGAGCTAAAACAGACAGTGCCACCTTGTGAATACAGTATGCTCTAGCCGCCTTTTAAGGTCGTCGGTCCACCTTGCTGGAGGATGTCGCACGCTGCGTTGCCGATTTTCGGTCTCCAGTTAAGAGTTGGCCTTCTCCAACAGCCATCGGTCATTTGCCAGATATCACGACCATAACGTAAGAGACACCACGACAATAAGTTGGGCCCGGTTTTCAGTATAAAACCAAATGCGGCTGAATCGATGAAGTATCAATTGCATACCCTTATCCTTATTTTATAGCTTGTGGCTGAGTACTAACAGCCGCATGGGTCGATCGATCAGGTTAAGCTACGCTTGCCGTGGTTGGTCCGTGGATGAAGCTTGAAGTTGGTCACGTGAAGCCTTTGGTCCCGGCTGTCATTCGTGGATCTTTGACAGTCGTTTCGGGTCGTCAGAAGCCCGAAAGTCTGACAACCAGTCTTACCAAGGAGTATCGTATTACCCAGCAACTGGGCTGTGGAGGTCATATAGGCAGTTGTAAAATACTGGTATTCAGCTGCATCTGGTTAGACTGGAAGCCGACTCCAACATAGCTGGGAAAATGGCTAGCCAGATAATGATCCCCATTTTATAGGGTCGGCGTAGCATGGCTTTCTTTTCAAACATCTCTATTAATAGTCATCTCAATACTCTTTGGTGGTCTTTTCTACAAGAAAATAGAAAAATAAAATAAGACATTAATACAGACTAACAAATTGCCAAACGAGCCTACCTAACAAGGACAATCCAACAACTTTTCAACACCCATTTAATCAAATCTCCAAAAAACTTCTAATCACGATATTTGGACAAAAAATATCCTTTATATCCTATTATATCTAAGACCGTTTACCTTTACCATATTATAAAAAGTCACCCATACTTATTGGGTATAAAGTCGCGCTGTCCGGAGTTGACTGGTCATTGACCCGGCGCACGCGCATCCAACGCCGGCTGCCAAGACGTTTTTATGGGAGATACTGACTTGAATGTATTTGTTTTGCCGCTTAAGATAGGTTGGTGTATGGCCTAAATACCACATAGAAAAGGAAGTGATTTTATGTGATAATTTATTGATGGGAGAGTCAATAGTCTGAATACAAAGAAAGTTTGACCAGAATGTTTGATCCTGTGGAAAAACCTAGGGTGTCATAGTTATGTGGTATAAATTACTGAGAACTTTATAGCAAGAAAATTCAATAACACTAATGGGTGATCGAACACTTCAACCAATACGATAGTTTTCTAGATATAAGTAATATATTTTAGTATATTCATAATATGATTTATTTATAGTTATATAAATCTTAAGAGGTAAAATTTATTTGTTGTTATTAAGTTTAGTAATTCCCTATTAGGACCCTTTATTGGGATCCTTTGGGACTACAGGTCAGATTTGAAATATTCTGTTTTCATTTGATAGCCGAATTCTTGAGGAAGGCTATTTAACATCACGCTATGACAATAAGGAACCGAGACAAAATCACAAGGTTTTAATCAAACAAGCATTTTTATACCTAAGGTATGAAATTATGATCTTAACTTATCACTCTTATCAGACAGCTGTGCTGCTGGGGAGCCGGTTGCACCACTTCTTCTTCCCAGCTAAAGCACTAGGCAATTCGTAAAGAGCGTTCTGGGGGCCCGTCTTATATAATTTTGAAGTACAAAAAGTGCTGATTCTCAGCCTAATTTGAATAAATGGCTATTGATTTTAATTTAATGAATAATATCGAAATCTGTTTTAAATTGGCCATTTAAAAATACGCCACCTTATTCACTATTTAGATGAAACAACGACCAACGATAACATAGAAAGGAAATACATTCAAATACAAATAGGTACCGTATTTTACCGTATATATATTATATTTATTATTATTTTATTTTCATTATGCGCTTGCACACTGCCTTGTGAGCAGTGGGCATTTCCTCCTCGTCAAATTTAATGTGTTGCTTCTTCTGTGTTGTCACTGCTATTTTATTGTTTGTATTGATTGTTTGTATCTTTTTGTGTGTTGTGTATTTTTGAGATTTTGTTAGTTAGTTTTTTGTTAGTATGTGTATTTTACTGTATGTTTCGTTCATTTTTGTAAGTGTACTTAAGGACAGAAAGTCTGATATAAACGTTTATTATATTAATAGATTATATTTTCTCTTCACAAACAATGGCATCCAATGTATTCATTATTATATGTTCATACATATTGATATTTTGCTTTATTATACTATCTATGTAATACACGTGGAATGTAATAAAGAATTGAGTATATAAATAAATAAATGACACCATACTATTATTTAAAACCATACGTATTAAAAGTACGTGATAATGTTTTTGTTTTTGTATAGAAGATCACCAGAAAATCAGATATAAACCACAAAGAACATAAATTGAATAACATAAAAAAAACGAATCCCGGCTTCCTAAGATTACAATTAAAAGGATTGCGGAAGACAGTCGCTGCTTGTAAGATAAGACGTAATGGTCCTTACTTATGGTCCACAGGACCAGTTCTTGTTACAAACTCAGCAGAAATCCAAGAAATGTCAGGATATGCCTCCAATGACAGATCGTTATAGCTCTTTATACGGAATGCTTATCCGTTGGCTGTGGGTTGTTGAATTTGATATATTATATCCTTTCTTAGTTCGGCTTGAGTGTTTGGCATGGTGTTGTCAATCCATAAAGAGGAGATTGTATGACTGTTTATTTAAAATTTTGAGCTTAGAAATGAATAATAAGAAGCAAGTAGTTCTTGTATTAGAAGAATACTTAGATAAGAGTCGTTGTGGTGAATGTTTGGTTTTGAGTATGAATGTTGCTGACTATGAGAGTAGAGCTAGACAACAAGGAAATGATGCCGAAGGATTAGATTGCGTGAAAGATGATATGGCTAGAAAGGGGGTGACTTCGAGATGATAACGAATAGAGAAGCAAGTGCTGAGAGAAAGAGAGAGTTTGATTGGTACCATTAACCGGGGTTACTTTGAATAATTGCGGGATGACTTTGATCAAAACTTCCATTTCGTATAAAATCGCGAATTGCGTTAAACGAAACGCAATTTGGTAATTTTTTTTTCGATGTTACCAACACTGAAGAACTGTCATATCCTTTTCTGAGGACACGCGGAGACTTCGTCAACGATTTTAATTAAAAAAGGTAAATATATCTCTATTAATAGCTTTACTAGATCAAAGTTACCCCATACGACAAAAACGTCAATATTTATTATTCCCGTTGGCAGATTTTGGTTTTTTAAATTGAATTGGCATTGTTATTGGAGTTACTTTTTAATCATCATCATCATCATCATTAATCACGCAATAAAATCGGGGGTATCAAAGTAACCCCATCCTACGTTTAACTTTGATCAGCCAATTTTTATTTTTTTTCTCAATTTCATGCCATATTTTTTCACTTATCATTACAGGAATCGAGAGTAATAAAAAAACCGATTATTAGACATTTTTTTGTATTTTTTTATACCTACTAATTTAAAAGATATGGACTTTCAAAGTTCAATATTGATCAAAGTAGCCCCGGTTTACGGTATTGGTTGTTTTTATTAAGAACTTCTTAGTAGCATCCCGGTGTCTCAATTTTTGTCCGGTTGATGGCCATAGTCTCGCCACTATTGGGACTTGAATATAAATTACGAAATGTGGGTGAACTAGACACCTCTTTTTTTTGTTTCCGAGGTGGAAAATCCTCATGGATGTCCGCCTCCCTGGGGCGGGCGGCGGAGTCTGTCAGACTCTTACTGACTAAAAACCTCCCCGGTGTTCCATCTCACACCTACGTCGGGGGTCGCGGGAACGTACGATCCTTCCGCAACCCTCGACTGGTGCCAGCCCGCCGCCACCTCGGGTCCTGATGTGTGGGGAGCGACGGATGTCCCCGAGTCCGTCGCCCCTGGACCCATGAAAAAAATTGTACATTTTTTAATGTCACCACATCAAGGTGGAATAAACATTTGGTTGATTGGTATGTTTCATTTTTGGATTCAGACCTAGAGACGTAGGGACCCATAGCGTCATTGTGACCCTCACTAAGCCCGAGGGTTCGCATGATCTATAGCAGCAGTCTGTTCCACCAGCTCGCAAGGTGAGCGAGCATCCCTAAACCACTCACAAAGCCCGAGGGTTTTTCATTATACACCTCTGCCCCAACCTTCGGGTAATATACGCGTTAGGTAGGTACAAAGTAATGTTATAGAAAAGATTGTAGATAGTTATTGTAGTTGAGTAGATTTGAGTGTGAATGTGGATGGTTGTAAGAGTACGGACGACCAATGAAACGATGGATGAATTGTATGATAGGTGATAAGGCTAGAATGGGAGTGACTAATGGGGGGTGGGGGTAATCTAGATTTGTTATAGTTGTAACAGCAATTATGTATATATGCGTCGCGGTTGTTATCTAGGCGAGGGCTTGTGGACGGCGAGCAATGGGCAGCTCGCTGTCCGATAAGCCGAGCTATTCTGTAACAATCTCACCGTGATAACTTAGGTGAAGTGAGCTTGAAGTGAATTGTCGATAGTGTCAATCCCTAGCATCAGGTGGAATGATAGCTCACTTCACCTAAGTTATCACGGTGAGATTGTTACAGAATCGACCGGCTGATACTACGGATTGACACTGTTGACAGCTCGCTCCACGCAAACTTCAGCAATGTTTTCACGGTGAGATGGTTACCGAATAGCACTGAAGCTAGGGCTTGACACTATTGACAGCTCACTTCACCAAGTTTTCGCGGTGAGATTCTTACAGAATAGATCGGTAGGATCAGGCCCGGTTCGACGGCGCGTTGTGTTCCAAACGCGCCTCAAAGAGATGTCAGCAACAATGACGGGGTCCGCTAGGGATGAGGCAACTGAAGGAACACGGGTGGGTTTTAGTCAGTTAGAGTCTGACACGCCCAGAGCTCCGCCCAGAGCGGGAGAAGTTATTTGATGATTTCCCACCCAAAACAAAAGTCATTTGGTTTAAATATGGTTTTATAAGATAGATTCTTTGTATTTTGTGAATGTAAGAACGTTGTAGGCCTAACTTGTAAACTTAAGATTTGTAGACCATTTGATATCTTGTTAAGTACCAGGTACTTGTTGAAAGGCCTACACTGTCCTCCCATACCTATAAACACTGTAATTTGACAACATTGTAAAAGCCAATTATTTTTAAAAGAGTAACCGTGGAGTTTCTTGCCGGCTCTTCTCCATAAAAAACGACCAATTGGAACCGTGCACCTGGCTTCTGACGTTTCATAAGTGCCCATGTAGGTATAAGTGAAATAAAATATTTTGATTTGATTTTATTTATTTATGAGACAACATCCACACAAGGTCTTCAGGTCCCGAACTAGGCAGAGCCTGTACTACGGTAACCTGATGACTGATATACATACTTATATATATATACACACCCAGACACAGGTCAAACAGACATATTCACACACAAATGTTTGACTTGTCCGGGGATCGAGAACCCGGGACCAGCGGCTCAGAAGGCAGGGTCGCTACCAACTGCGCCAACCGGTCAGTCAAGAATTGAATTGCATATCTTTTTTCTCCCAGCATCTACGACTTACTGCCCATTTGCTTTTTTGCTAGTTTTATATAGTTCTTCAACTAGTTATAAGTTTCCATGCTGTACGATACTCCTATCAGTGGGTCCCATTGTACATGCAACCTCGCCATCCTCCTTTGAAGTTAAGATGCGCCGACCAGAATTGAATTAGGATACGATAGAGCAGGAGAATTATGAACGAAGATGTGCACGACACGGTTCAAGAAATACTTCAGTTTGATCACCACGCTTGCTCGCTTTCGACGCTTTCCCAACATTTCGGATTTCACGATTTCCACACTATATTTTTCTTCACCGTAAAACCGTAAAAAAACCGTATCAGAATCTTGTTCCGCTACCGCACATAAGATCCGTTATTTTCTTAACTTTCTAAACACATATATCAATTACATATAATTTGTAATGCTTTCTGCCTTCGTAATTGTTATGTATGATAATTGATGTAAACAATAGCTTTGTTTGTAAAGGAGAATTTACTCTGTTTCGTGGGTGATAGAGTTTGGAGTTGATTGCTGTTGTTGATGTTGCATAGTATATAATTTTGTGTTATGTGGTCCAGTTTGCAAGTAATACCCTGTAATTACAATTAATAATGGTTCTTTAAAGTTTCTGTTTACTGTTTCGGTAATTTAACTTCCAAGCTTCGTTCATAAATAGAACGACTTATAAATAAATGCAAATCTCATGATCAAGTGATGTGATTCACCAATATGATAATACAGGGTTAGTTTTCAAAGATCTGCAAAATTTTTATGTATCTTAATTAAATCGTTATTGTGTGTTAAACATTAAAATCAAACAATAATAAAAATAAATGGAAACAATCAATTGAACATGTCCGAAAAAAATCCTAACTTAGGATTAGGAACACGCGACAAGGATAATGACCTCTCTCGATGGTTACTCGGCTCGTCAGCGGGCGCGCATGTTGAGTAGGTACTAGTAATCAAATACATACAGTAATAACAATACCTAATAAAATTTATCATAAATAGACCATGTTCTAAAAATTTAAAAAAAATTTAAGTAATTATTTTTTTCGTAAATTGCAATTTATATTACTTATCGATTCTGAATCTTCTCCGTAAATTTGGCAAGTCTTTGAAATCTAACTCTGTATTGTCAAGATATCACAACTATTACTTAATGGAATCGCATTTTTATCAACATACGACGTAAAGCAGAGATGCAATTTGCAAAAAAAAAACAAAGAAAATTTAAATTTGGCGTATTTCGCTATCGGATTTTCAAAAACAGTAATCATTACGTAGATGACAAATTAAAAAAGCTTTTGCCTCTCTAGGTATTTGGCTATTATAAAAAGTATTCGAGTTCTCTAAATTTATTAATGAGTGAAAAGTATTTTTTTTGCACTTGCCTAAACTCAAACTCAAAGCATTTATTTCAAATAAACCAATTACAGGCACTTTTGAATTGTCAAGGGGTCGGTCAGTCAGAAAGATGAAGCTAGTTGCCCATTCCAAAGCGTAGTAGGTACCTATGGAGAAGAACGGGCAAGAAACTCCATGGACACTCTTTTAAATCAAAATATTGTTACAATAAAGTGGTTACATCATTCATGTTGTAATTATACATGTGAGAACGATGTAGAAAGACGTGCACGTTAAAAACGTCCGTAATAAAAGATAAAAACAATTATGGAATTAAAATAAGCCGTGGCAGCTAAGAAATGACCAGTGCCTACTGACGGCGCCCGTTCACGAACATGACGTATGGATCAGCACCATTCAGCTCAACCATTTTGAAGGGAACTCAATGATCCAATACCTAATCCTAATCAAATCAAATCAAATCTTTTTATTGTGGGCATAGGTTATGCATGCATGTGGGTTAGGTTCATCATTAGCACAAATGCACCCACTGCGAGCTAAAGGCCTCCAGCCTTTTGTGTCATGCTTCCCAGGTCTGTCCTAGTGTCAGCCAGTTGGCTGAGACCAGGGGACCAGGGATCGCGGGTAAGAACTCTTACCCGCGATCCTTTGTAGGTCATCTGGCTATTAGTTTGCCAGGATTCCTCCTACCGTCTTCCAGCAACTTTTAATTCAGTGCTCTAGTCTCACTAGAGCCACCCTGGTGGTCACTATCAGTACATAGAAGGGGGGGCACTGTGTCCTGTGTTTGTGCTGAGTGATGGCCGTTTCGCGTGGATTGGACGCATATTTTCACCATTTTTTTTTAAATTTTAGATGGGTTTGCTCTTCACTCTAGTTTAGGTCAGTGGTGACAGAGACAGAGTCGACGGTGGAGTGAACTTACTCAGAAGAAGCCTTTTCGCTCTCACTTTGAAGAGATTAGGGTTGTATGCGTTCGGAAACACAGACGCAGGTAGAGAGTTCCATTCTTTTGCTGTGCGCATAACAAAAGACATTTGGAAACGCTTAGTGCGAATTGGTGGAATAGCAACAAGGTAAGGATGGTAACTTGCAGTGCGTCTAGATGAGCGATGGAAGAAGGAGGCCGGTTGAATAAGGTCGTGGAGTTCTTGGGCGCACTCACCGAAGTACAATCTGTAGAAGACCTGTTTGGTTTTTTATTTTCTTCATGTTAAGCGAAAACAAATGTATTTTCTATATAAAGCCACCCCTGTTCTACGCCTGTTAGGACAAAACTCAAGAAAGCTGTAAAAGGGTCTCTGAACCTTGCAGTGCATGGCAGAATTCTGCTTTTAAATATTTATTGTTTTTTTCTCAGAATTAGCAACGACAACGGTGGGAACAGCCACGGAAGCTGACACGACGCCATGGCCCGGCTCCGTAGCTCCTCTCGACACCCTGACAGTGGCGTGCGAGAAGGACAGCATGCATGTCACCGTCTCACTCGCAAGCACACACGGTAGAAATAGGTAAGAGAGAGACAGAACTCTTACGTCGAAAGTATTGGTCATTAGGAAGGACTGTGTCCAAAAATAACCAGTAATTAAAAATATAATAAGTACAGGTGGTCCAAATAGTGACGTAAATAAAAAATTACTAGTGGAACCTGAAACATTTGCTAACATTTTTAAAATTGAAAAAGAAAAGTAACTTTTAATCGTAAGAATTTAAATTAATTGTAAAGTAAAAATTGTATTTTCCACTAAATTATTGGAAGATTTTTTTTTTACATGAAAGGTTTTGAGGAATCATATTTTTTTTATTGACGTCTCTATTTGGACCATCCCGTATAAATAGGTAATATGTACAACTATATTATGTAGTTGACCATTATGCTTGCCTTGCTACAGGTCAAAATGGTAATATTAAAGCATAAATAATTCTCAAAATATGTAACTACCATCATCGTGTTGATATTTTTTTTGCCGTCTGGAAAAACAACATAGGTACTGGTAAAACGGGGTTAATCGGGACGAAACTTTGAAATGGATTTTAACATTTAAATAATATCGTTTGCTGCCAAAAAGGATTCTTAGTGTGTTTACTGTATTAAAATTAACGATTGAGTGCCCTTGTTGGCAACAAACTATAATATTACTAGCTGACCGCGCGAACTTCGTACTGCCTAACATTTTTTTTTATTTTTTTTTCTCTCAGTATGAACCATCCGCGTACTTCAAGGAATATTCTAAAAAAAGAATGAGCAAAATCGGTCCATCCGTTCTTGAGTTATAAAATTACAACGAAAAGTGGTATTGATTTTTATAGATAAGGATTTCAACGTTAAAATCCATTTTAAAGTTTCGTCCCGATTAACCCCTGCGTCCTTGTTAACCCCGTTTTACGGTACTTAATTCATATTTTGAGTGTAGTTTAAAATTACATTTTACAAACAATGTTGTTAATAGCAACACCCGGACGGTTCGACCGAAGTTTAAGCTACGCTTACTGCGGTCTGCTCGTCGATGGGTGACCATCCATTACATATCGAAACCCCTCCGTACCTCGAAAAGCACGTTAAGCAGTTGGTCCCGGCTATCATTCGTAGATCTTTGACAGTCGTTACGGGAAGCGTAAAAGTCTGCAACCAAAGACTGGTTGACTACCAAGGGGTATCGTGTTACCCAGTAACTGGGTTGTGAAGGTCAGATACTGGAGATAGAAGGTAAAATACTGGTACTCAGCTGCATAGTTGGAAAAAGACTATGTCGAACGCTAGGTAGGCAGGTTATTGTTCGAAGCCACAAACAGGTATTGCAGTAATGTGTTAGTTCCCCAATCTGAAAAAAACACCACTTATCATAATAATTCTAAGCACTTAACATATTAGTTTCAGAATTGCTTTTTCATTCTTTCAGCAAACTAACCTTGGTTGCAGTACCTAATTATTCTGAAATACCAGTCAACATCACTGCTCAGTACATTATTTATAATTAGCGGTAGACAATAGATATATAAAAAGACTTCCAACATGCAAATTGTAAAAGCCGACATTTGCACAATATTCTGAACTAATTTGCAGATATTTGGAAACTAGGCTAGACTAAAATGGCATTAGACAAAAGATGGTGGACCACAATAGATCTTTTTATAGTTTTAAATATTGTTTAGAATATAATTGACCATGTTATTCTATGTATGTATGTCTATTCTTTGCTGGTAAATGCCAAAGCTTTGACATAATATAATGCTTTTACCGGAATATAGCAGTTCTTCTTTAAATTTAGCTCATTAGGGGTCACCATAATTGCGTTATTAGAAGACTAGTTGAGGTGGTTGAGGTCTTCTGACATAAAAGCACCAGGGACATGGGACCGGCTCATTTGATAACGCAGAGTCTAGCTGACGCATGCTTTCAATTCTATTCTACGGGCTTTTATTAAAGCCACGGTAATTTGTGGGGGTTGGTACAGATTCCCCCAGTTCTTGTTTCCATCGGTTACTTTTCGACTGGAAATAAGAACGTGGGGAGTCAATACTAACCCTCACAAACTACCACCGGCAAAAATGTTTGTAATAAGGAACCAAAATAAGATAGGCTAGGGCCAATATCTTCCATCTTCTAAGCCTATCCTCACTGTCACACAGGAGTGACAGCTAGGAACGTATCAATAATTATGTTTCCAACTCATACCAACTTACCAATTCAAGCTGTCTTTAAATTTGAGGTTATTCTCCTCCCCAATTCTTCAAACTCAAAGCATTTATATCAATTAAACCATTTACAGGCACTTTTGAATTGTCAAGTGGTCGGTCAGTCAGAAATGAAGCTATTTGCCCATTCCAAAGCGTAGTAGGTACCTATGGAGAAGAATGGGCAAGAAACTCCATGGACACTCTTTTAAATTATATTGTTACATAAATATTAGTTACATCATTAATGTTGAATATATGTATAATTATATGTGAGAACGATGTAAATAAGACGTAGGTACACATTGAGTGTCCAGTGTACAACAAATATAAATTTAAACAAAACAATCCATAATAAAATAATTAAAATAAGTCGTGGTGGCTAAGAGATGACCAGTCCCAACTGACAGCGCCCGTTCACGAACATGACGCATGGATCAGCGCCATTCAGCTCAACCATTTTGAAGGGAGCTTCATAAACTCTAAACTTATCTTCCTCTCTCCCCCGCAGTATCTACGACTCGTTCAACGGCATCGTGTACCCAGCTGGTCTGGGCAGCAACTCCTCATGTCTGCGAGAGTACGTGTCGGAACGAGGGGATCTGCAGTACACCCTGCCGCTTAGAGGGTGTAACACTATGTCCAATGACAATGTGAGTACCTTTTCTACCTTTATATTTACTTACGAAAATACATGTGCTCCTAAAATGAGGTGCTTGACCAGGGAAGGATGTTGTACTGTGTTTTGTTATTTTCGTTTTTTACGTGTCTTCACCCACAAGGTCGACATAGCTCGTGTCGTTGTCGACTTAGCTCACAGAATAAGCAAGCTGAAGTGGCAATGGGCCGGCCATATTAGCCGTAGAACCGATAACCGTTGGGGTGGACGTGTTCTTGAGTGGAGAACGCGAATTGGCAAACGTAAGGTAGGACGCCTTCAGGCTAGGTCTAGGTGGAGCGACGATCTTCGCAGGGTACTGGTAGCAGCTGGATGAGAGTTGCCGAGATCCGAGTTAAAAGGCCTGCAATTGGAGAGGCCTATGTCCAGCAGTGGACTGCTGTAGGCTGATGATGATGATCTACAAGGTTAATACTTTAGGAAAATATTTTTGTTGGTACTTACGCAGTAATCAAACTCTCGAAGATCTTTAGCTCGGTACCGCACCAAATATTTAAATTGATTGTATCTGATAATAAATCAAAACTGAATTAAAATGAAAATAAGTGACTATCATAGACATACGAGTATTGCGGATAATCTACTTCATTTACGGAAAAAATCTAGACAATGACTACCCGATGCGAGTAAATAATGCACTCCCGACTCATGGTGTGACTGGGAACACCATCGGGTTTTAGTCGTTAGGAGCTTAACCTAACCCTCCACTGTCCCCAGACCGAGGGAATCCACAAGGATCTCCCCGGGAGAAAAGGCTAGACAAAGACCACACAATAATTAGCTAGGCTAGGACGACAGGCGGAACGCGTGAGGGAGAGGCAAAATTAGCGCCCTCACGACCCTAGTCGCCGCAGGAGACGCCCTGGGCGTCGGGAATCCCCTGCCGATTCCCGGCCACCGTAGGCGCGGGCTTGCAGACGGCGAGCAACGGGTAGCTCGTCGTCCGATAAGGACCAGGCCTGGGTCGACGGCGCTTTGTGTTCCACGCGTGCCTCCAAGATATGTCAGCACCAACGATGGGTCCGCTTGGGCCGACGCCTACCAGGGTTGCGGGAAAGTCCGAAAGGGTTACCGTAGCCCCTGGCACAGGCAATTGAAGGAACACGGGTGGGTTTTAGTCAGTAAGAGTCTGACACGCCCTCCCGCTCCGCCCAGAGCGGGAGAAGTTATGATGATTTCTCACCATCAAAAAAAAAAAGGCTAGGACAACATCTTAAAATCTACTAGTAAGTCGACGTACTAGCCAAGCTATAGCCTATTACAGACATTACAGTACCTACTTAATTTGCATACAAGTACAGTCAACAAAATAAATTATTAAGTAGGCAGCGTTACGTGACAGTTGTCTCCGCCACCTAAAGGTACACATCTGTCCGACTCGTCACTGTTCTGATTGGTCGCAAAAACTTTACTCGATGAAAAAAGTCCTGACCCGACATCAATAAAGGCATCACGTGTGCGCTGCCATCTCATAAATGAAACTTAAACACTTAATTTGTCTATAATGACAATGACACTAGCATCGATGAGAAACAAACGAGGTTCAGAACAGCGAGGCGTTTGACTAAAACAAAAGCGATTTTGCAATTTCAATTAAATAAAAAAAATAATGCACGGCTCAGTGGAAGAATTTTTAGGTATGTCTTTAGTTGATTGAATTCCCTTTGTTGTCAATACATAAAATATGACAGTTTACGCTCAACATTTTGAGAATTATGCGACGAAAAATATTTTTTTGAGCTCTGTTTTTTACTTTACGGTTGTTTTATCATGATACTTTTTTATTTTTATTAAACATTTATTATTTTCTTTGAACATTTAATTTTGACAATAGGTTGAATTTTTTTTAGGCTTGTAATTTTTGCAATACTTACGCCTAATTGAGTGACATTATTGTTTATTGTTAGAGTAGCATAAAGTATTAAGTAGCTAGATTGCAGAGTATTATTTGCCAGTGAGCCCCAAACTATATCTTGGGGCCCGAGATATGAATTCCAGAGTGGAGACTATATAGGTGATTTCAGGTGTGGCGGTGTGTGTGGTGTGAATATGCGTGTGTGTGTGATGTGTGTGTGTAAGTGTGCATATTTGACTCATCTCTTTTGCCGACTGTACTCATAGGTACTACGGAGCCTGTAATTCACCTCGCAAGACCATTGTTCTGTCTGTATCACACCTACCTCTAGGTTCTAAAGTGCATCCTACACAGACCTTGGATATATAATTTATTAACGTTGTGTGATGTCTTTGTGCGTTTAAAAATAATAATAATATGTAAAAATAATAATAGTAGGTAGTTAATTTATATGCTTACCTACGTCTGGCTTTGTCTCTATTAGTGAAGATACTTACTTTAAGTAACGAAAGTGTCGTTATTTTATGGATTAACGCTGATTTTTTAAAAATTCAAGATTCTGACTAGTTACATTGAGAAAAGCAGTACTAACGTTTGGTGATTTTTGCGTGCTTATTTCGCGAAATATTTTCATCATTAATGTGATATATTCTAGAAGTTCTTGGTTCGATTCCGGGTCTGGCAAATTGTAATTGGGTTTTCCATTTAGAAATTCCCCGGAGTTGGGATGTGTCCCTGGTTAATGGCAATATTAGACTGGCTTTTTAGGGTTTCTCACCCAAAAGGTGCCACCGGGGTGGGCACCTACCCCTTTAATTTTTTGCTTTTCTTTTTAAATTTATTATTTGTTGTTATAGTGGCAATAGAAATACACATTCTGTGAAAATTTCAACTGTCTGCCTATTGTCACCGGTGACAGACGGACGGATGGATGGAAGGAAGGACGGACGGAGAGCAGACGCTTAGTAACCCTATTACTAAGCGTCTGCTCTCCGTCCGTCCGTCCTTCCATCCATCCGTCCGTCTGTCACCGGGCTGAATCTCATGAACCGTAATAGGTAGACAGTTGAAATTTTCACAGAATGTTTATTTCTATTGCCACTATAACAACAAATAATAAATTTAAAAAGAAAAGCAAAAAATTAAAGGGGTAGGTGCCCATATAAGAAATAGGTCTTAAAAAAATGTTTTTAATATCGTTCGGTGGTAAATAAAATATCCCCTCGTTTGCGAGTCCGACTAGCCAATGGCCGCTTTTAGTGACTATACATGGGACTGCAACATAAAAGGTAAAATGTGGGTCAGCACACCTCAGCCTTTAAGAAATGCAGGCGTGGTCTGATGGTATGTAATGTAAACTACCTAATAGGTTCGTCTAGCCCAATGAAACCCAAAGTGAAAGAAAGAAAGAAAAATAGGTTTAGTTGTCACAGAAACACGTGCTTACAAAAAAGATAACTAGCTCTAGTAAATACAAAAAAAAAAACAAGGAGATCTCTAATCACGAGCACAAAACAGAAATAGTCGACAGCTGCACGTCATGATTGTGACAAGAAGCATTCCACTCATGGTATATATTGTCGACGATGACATGTAGGTCGTAATTTGTTTTTTTTTTTCTTCTACATCTCACTATAGTTAGACATCAGTCAAAAGGTCAGTCAGGGTTTGCAAGATGTACGAGACCGGTCAAGATTACCCTGTTCAAGGCTTATTGTCAGTCATTTTACACATGCAGCCTGTGGGTCAAGGTCTCTTCGTGTCCAGTACAACAACGCCTTCCGGGTGTTGTTGGGGCTACCGCGATTCTGTAGCGCGTCAGCCATGTTTGCTGAATCTACTACCGACAGTTTTTCAGCAATCATGAGGAAAAGAACGGCATCATTGTTACGCAGGATTCGTGGGAGTGCTAATGGCATCCTGAAGGTGATTGGGGATAGGCTGGATGGCGTTTTCCTGGAGTATTGGACCCGCATGCATAGTTACGGGTCGGATACTCCAGGAAAATACATGAATTAATATAATTGTAGGTTTTATTTTATTTTTATTTATTTTTAATTAAATGTAAGTACTAACATAGTTACGTAAGTTGCATCACTAACAAAGATCTATGGAGCAAGTTTCCGAAATAAACGTTTTATTATTATTGTGCTTGACATTTCTCGGGACCCTGGGGTCCCGGACCTTTGGAAGGCGTACGAGGGGCCGAAGCCAACTTGCAGAGGCCCCTTAGACAATTTTAAGTGTTGAGGCACTAACCGACGATTATCCCTGTATGCACTATGCAAGTGTACCCAAGGACAACCCCCGGTTGGTGCAGGACTATTGCAAAATATAGGAACAAAACATATTGGGCTGTGGGTTTGGGTGGCTATAGTGGATTGATTACCTAGGACTATGGAAGGACTATGTCCCCTGCCTGATCAATGTTGTGTAATACACGGATAAAATGGCAGGGGGTGACTTGCACACTCAATAATGGGCCCCCGAAAACGGTCGCTAGCACATAGTGACGTAGCAACAAGGAGGCAACACTTCCTGAGGTGCTTGAGGAGTGGAGAGGTATTCCACGGCTATCAGGACAATCCCGGAAGTACGGTCAAGATCCCTACCAGCACCTTACTGGAATACTACCTTCGTCCGAGCACGTTTGCTCTTGCGAACCTCCACTCATGCCAGCCAATAAAGGCAAGAAAGAGGTGGGAGCTCTGTTCCTCGTCATTGTTCACTCCAGACGGCCAATAAAGTCAAGCCAGAGATGATAAACAAGACTTCTCCCGGGAGGTAGGGTCCGTGGGGTCGCTACTGCCCAACAGCTCGCCACATGCTGCCCTGCGGTTTTATTATTATTATTAAAACATATTTAAAGTTAATATTAGCAAAGCAAACTTAAAAACTTGGCACGGGGTCTATGAGACAAAAAAGTTTGGGAACCTCTGTTCTAGCCTACACGTAATATCAATTTTCACTTCAAAACCAACCACAAAAATATTTCAAAACCCACTCAAAAGACCAAATCATTCAATTAGCACTATTTAGCTCAGTATCCGTGCTTCTTCATCGGTATTGCTTAGTCACACGCGTTGCGTAACTTCAGGAAACGCGTTCAAAACGTGTATGCGTGATAGGAATCTACGCGTGCTGTCTGGCAATGCACGCGGGTAACGGCTTAATATTATGTTAAGTAGGTATCTTTTTATCAGTCTTACCAAGGGGTATCGAGTTACCCAGTAACTGTGTCGTGGAGGTCAGATAGGCAGTCGCTCCATGTAAAATTTATTCAGCTGCATCCGGTTAGACTGGAAGTCGACCCCAAAATAGTTGGTAAAAGGCTAGGTAGATTTATAGAGGGTACGAGGAACAGGGCGTAAAGTGTGAACTTTACGCCCTGTTCCTCCATTGAAAAGGGAGGATCCTCCGACCAGACGGGTGTCATGTTTTGTGGGCAACTGCCCGACGATTGATATCGGGACGTTGTATACAAGGTGTTGTTTTGCATCCTCGTCAAATTCGAGGAGGTAACTATGCTAATGATTCTCGACACGAATCAATTATAAAATACACACATCAAAAGTGTCTAGGGATCAACATATATTTTTGCAATAACTTTTCTCCTGATTGATATTTATTAAAATTTTCTTTAAGGATTCATAAAATAAAGTGTTTTCGTTTGTCACAGTAACGATAAACCAAGTCACCTTTGCATTAATAAAGAAATTTGCCATTTTCCTAATAAAGGGATTTTTGACATTTGAACCACTAACACAAAAGTTCGAAAAAAAGACTGAAATAACAGTTTTCTTTAAAATTTTATTGGGTAACTTAAACAATTAATAATCCGTGTTTCTACCGCGAACACTAACAACACAAGAACATCGGTTTGGCATACTCAAATTGAGTTCATCCAAATCACGCTGTGGAATGGCCGCCCATGTTCGTTGCAACAACAAAAAAAGGTCTTCTTGCGACTGGATACCCTCCATATTCGGCAGAGCTCTTCTCTGTAGCATATCCCATGCATGCTCAATCGGGTTCAAGTCTGGCGACTGAGCAGGCCAGGGCAGGACATTGATGTTAGCTGCGGCGAGAGTCTGTCTTACAACTCTTGCGGTGTGCGGTCGTGCATTATCATGCATTAACTGAAATAAGGGACCGATTTGCACTTGTAGAGGAACGATGACGTCTGATAAAATCGTCTCAGCATAAATTTGAGCGTTGAGGTTGCCTCTGATCCAAATCAACTCAGTTCTTCCGCCGATCCAAATACCCGCCCATACCATGATGGTTCCACCACTATAAGGATGGACTTCCTGGCAGGATTTTAATCGCTGTTGGCGTCCAGGGGTTCTCCAGTGTCGTATACGTCTTGTATCCGGTCTCATACCAAAACGAGACTCATCAGAAAAGCACACGAAACGCCATTGTTCTTCTGCCCAATTTCTGTGTTCAAGAGCCCATTGATATCGAATCCTACGATTGTGCATTGCTATAGGTGGTACCCGTAGCGGTCTTCGGGAATGAAGGTTCACTTCATGCAAGCGGTTTCTGACTGTTTGGTCGCTAATTAAGTTCCCTGAAGAGTGATGAAGCCTCACGGCTAACATCATGGCGGTTATTGTTGGAGCTCTTCGAGTTAAGATTTGAATGTATCGGTCTTGTCTCCGTGTGGTGCAGCGATACCGTCCTCCATGGCGGTCAGCCACGGTACCAGTGCTTCGGTAACGTGTCCAAAGTCGACTGATAACACTCTGACTTGTATTCAGAGCTAAAGCCACAGTACGTTGCCGGGAACCAGCTTCTATCATTCCAACGGCTCTGAGCATTTCTTCCCTGCTTAAATGACGTCGCCGCTCCATAATAACGTTGGTTTTAATCAGTAGTAGGGAAACAGTAGCACTAATAATGTCTTCAATGCGTTGTATGTTTTTATAGGGAAAATATTGACAGCTGATTTTCATCTTTTACTCGAATTTGATTCACAGTTCCTGATTCAAATTATGAAATGCACCAAAAAGGATCCATATAAATTTATAAAATCATAAATTTATTACAAAGCCACATCTTAATCTCAAGAAATCCGCATAAAAATGCTTGATCCCTAGACACTTTTGATGTGTGTAAGTAGGTATTTATTTTTATTGTTTGTATTTTTCGGAAATCGGCATGTGTAGGGCCCATGTGATACCGCCCTGTAACTGCGCTGTAACTGTAACGCATGCACAAAGCGACATAGTCGTACGACACTGCCTACCGCATACGCAACGGGGCGATTTTGTTCATTGAAAATGGAGTATTCTGAAATACTGTCAAACTTAAATACCTAAAAAAACAAGTATGTATTAATTATTGAGCAGGATCGTAAATTTATTTGATTATTTATGTCTTTCATAACAGCCTCCTGAAATTTGACGAGGATGCAAAACAACACGTTGTATAATATGCTAGTTGCGCGGTAAACTCTGCCTGCGCGATGCAGGATTTGCGTGACGTCAGTGTGATGCTTAGTTCGCATGTGGCGATGTAGATACCGCTACAGATTCATTGGTCACTGAACCGACAAATTGCCATTTGTCACTTAGAAACCACAGTCATACATTATAATATAATTATCTGGGTACAAGAGAGCCACAATCAATTGCTTATCAGACTTTTTTATTTATTTACCTGAATATGATTTAAAGGTTCAACCAATCAATCAACTCAGTCTGCAGCAGTACACTGCTTGACATAATTTCTTCAGAACTGCGCCACAACACCGGTTCCAAAATAAGGGTAAAAAACTTCGATCAAAGTGATCGAAGGTTTCAGTGTATCTGCTCAAAGTAGTCGGTATGGAAACAGCAACCTGTTTTTGTTTTACATGTTTTTACAGCCAATTTAGAACTGACGGAAATAAAATAACATATTTTATCATTTATCAAATAAAAAATATTGTTCCAATTGCCCATAAAACATTGATCACCATTTGATAGTCATGATTTAATTCAATCAACTTTATTTGCACCACGGAAAATAAATTCTATTACCAAAGGAACAGGAAACTATAAACTTACATGTAGACAATAATTAACGTTCCTTGTTTATTGATTCCTTGTGTGAGCGAAACACGAGTCTTCTACAAGGACGTACCTACTTTGTACAGACGGCGAAATAGTTTAGTGATCAGACCAACTGACAAGTAAATATTTATGTCAGAGGCTCTAGCCTCTACTATTATGGTACCATGGATGCCGTACCTGCCAGGGTTACGGGAAAGTCCGAAAGGGTTACCTTGGTCCCCGGCACAGGCACTTAAGCAACACGGGGGGTTTTAGTCAGTAAGAGTCTGACACACCCTCCTGCTCCACCCAGAGCGGGAGAAGTTATTTGAAGATTTACGACCCTCAAAAAAAAGGGTTGCTTAACTTAGGTGAAAAATTAAGCATAAGCAAAAATCGCGAAAAGTCTTTATTAATGTAAAAGCAGAGAGTATTTGGTCGATTTACAGCTACACACACGAAAATATTTAATTTAATCATCTAAATAAAATAAAAAATTTAATATATATATTTTTAATACCTTGATCTTTAAACATTTTTCATGTGTGTATTTGATTGATGATAGAAAATTATTCGTAATCATAAATGTGTTAACTACATATTATGATTATGAATAATTGTCGGACAGTATCATTAATAGTAGATTCTTGCATCGAGCGCAAAGTGAGTTATTAATGCACGAGTGTTAAATGTTGGTGCCCGAGCGAACGCGAGGGCAACTAACACGAGTGCATTAATTACACACTTTAGCAAGGTGCGTAATCTACTTTTCTTTCAACTACTAATCTGCCTACCGTGAAAAAATCTCAAGTTAATGAATACGTAGTTTAATTCATCTTCTCCTCAAACATTTAAAACTTACAATTATTAAATGTGCAGTTATTAAAAGTGACATTTGCACCTTTACGTAGACCATTTATTGTACATATATATAATTATATTGAATTCATATCGCTATCGCTGTCAACTTCCATTTTTTTAAACTTTTCTTGCAAAATATGAAGTATCTAAGTTTTACAATGGTACAAAATGCGCGCCTATTGTTTTTTTTTTCACCAATTCGGTTTTATTCAGCCAGTATCTTTTTGATGTAATGCATACATTTTATATTCAATTTAATGGGAGACATTAAACCTCTGTGGTAAATTTATATCTAAATAAAAATTAAAAAATAAACATTCATGAAAATCTGTGCAACCATGAGATTTCATATAACATTTCTGCACTGTTTTGGTTCTAAGCAAAAAATACGTCCTTATAGATCGGTTTTGTAGTGATTAATAATAACATTACTACGAAGCGTAGTTGAAAGAAAAAATAATTATATCCTACGTGAGACAGAATTGTACAGACGCCAGCAGGTCAAGCTACCCGAAACTGTCAAATTTTCCCAATCAACCTTGAACCTTAATGCTTTAGCGATAAAGTTGAAAATCTATTAAAGAAATTTGACAGATTGTAGTAGCTTGATGTGCTGGCGTCTGTACCTGCATACAAATCCGTTTCGCGCGCTGTAGCTACATGACATCATAGTTTAGTCAGCGCACCAATGAGGTAATACCACGACTGTGTACGGCTTTTAACATAATCAAGTTATCACGTTTTAACTTGTAAGAAAATAATAGTTATTACCTTTAAGGCGAAAGCGTCAAGCGGGAAGCCCGCGATTTTCGAATTTTATTGAGTTTTTTGCAATTTGCAAAACCAGGTTGTATGTTGATGTAAATATGATTCGCGGCCGTATCAAATATTTATTTACAGAAGTATAATCATAAAAATCATCAATACAACTCTCTAAGTTCATAATACCCTATTGAATGACAATTTCTTGAAGTCATGACATTTGAGGTCTAATAACATGAGACTTAAAAACTATACTAAATTATAAGTAGACATGCACACCTAATTACACCTAATTACTGCTGACCTAGACTACAGTCAAGAGCAACGAAATTAAAATAAAAAACTTTTTCTCCACCATTGATTGAGAATAATTATATTTTCTACTTTAGCATTAGGTACCTATTTATGGTGAAAAGCCCGCGAAATTCAAAATGTCTTTGGAAAAAACGTAATTTATGAATTTCGCCGGCTACATTGAAGGAGATACTTAAGTGGTAAAGTAGAGTTTGCCAACTTCAAATTCTCAATTAAAAAACCGGCCAAGTGCGTGTCGGATCACCCACAATGAAGGGTTCCGGGTATTTGGGATAAATTTATCCCAAAAACCAACTTAACATTGTAGTTGAAAAACATGTTCTCCCATACATCGATATAGGTCACGGTCAATTCTCCAACTGAAAATGTAAGTTTGTAATCGCATTTGTTTTTTACCTTCTTGTTCTGCGTGACCATAGTTCTGGCCAAATTTCATGATACTAGGTCAACGAGAAATATACTACCGGTTTTGATTTATTTGCGAGTATCAAAGTATGTCACTTAAAATGCCCCATTTTATTATTGCAATGACTTGGAAGCTTGGTTTTTTAGAGTTCCAAAGGACGGTAGACTTTCGTTTTTGATATTCATTTCAACTTGATACCGTCAGGCGTTCCTGAGAAAAAGGGTCTTGACAGACAGACAGACGGACAACGAAGTGATCCTATAGGGGTTCCATTTTATCCTTTTGACGCATGGAACCCTAAAAATTACATGACATGCCACAACAAATATTTAAACTAAAGTTCAAAACCGCTGGTAAAAACTTTTCACATATTTAGGGACAAACACCGTCCGAGCCTAAATAAACATTTCTATTTCAAAGTTTGATTTTAACATTTTCTTATCGGTCGCAAAACAAAAGAGGGTGAGAAAACAAATATTACACGTATACATTGTTTTTACCACGTTTTTGCTTGTGTTTGTTTAGGTAGGGACCTACCTACCTTAAACGGCAATTCCCTAAAACACTTCATAAACTCTTATTTACTATAGTTGCTTTTTAAGGTGAATCAAAATCAAAAGTCATTTATTCAAACTACGCTGAGAATCAGCACTTTTTGAACGTCAAAATCACATAAGACAGTCCCCCCTAAACGCCCGCTCTTCACCACTTCCTAGTGCTTTAGCTGGGAAGAAGAAGTGGCGCAACAAACTCCCCAGCATCACTGCTGTCTGTTCAGTTAGAAGAACTGAATTCTATGCAGTAATAAGTAATTAACATTACGAAACACAACAATAAAATTAATTGCCATAATATGTCAGCTAGCACACGCCAATATTGAAAACTATACTCAAGCAGCAATAAATAATAAGTCAACTCGCAACAATTTGCAAAAAACCAAAGATAATTTGAATTTGGCAGGCTACAACTGAGGATTCACATTGAACGTGAAAATAAAGTTAATAAATAAACACAATGTGTTTTAAACAAACGAATTTATTGAAAACTAATATGTAGGTGTACCTACATAACATAAAATCTCTTCATAAAGTCTTTTCCTTCCATCCTTCTCAATAGAGACTAATAATAGACTAATAAGTAGTCATCTCGGTAGTCACCCCTTTTCCAACCATATCATCAAACTCAAACTCAAACTCAAAGCAATTATTTCAATTAAACCATTTACAGGCACTTTTGAATTGTCAAGTGGGTCAGTCAGAAATATGAAGCTAGTTGCCCATTCCAAAGCGTAGTAGGTACCTATGGAGAAGAACGGGCAAGAAACTCCATGGACACTCTTTTAAATTATATTGTTACATAAATATTAGTTACATCATTAATGTTGAATATAGGTATAATTATATGTGAGAACGATGTAAATAAGACGTACACTTTGAGTGTCCAGTGTACAGCAAATATAAATTCAAACAAAACAATCCATAATAAAATAATTAAAATAAGCCGTGGTGGCTAAGAGATGACCAGTCCCAACTGACAGCGCCCGTTCACGAACATGACGCATGGATCAGCACCATTCAGCTCAACCATTTTGAAGGGAGCTAAATGATCCAACACACGCGCCACCGTCAGCGAGACATTTGAGTGAGCATGACATCTATCAGCCGCCAGGGCACATTCAAGTCAATGAAAGACATTACCCGGTAATTGGTAGCTCGATAGTACATAGTAGGTACTCACACTTGTCCTATGCAATTATCCATCCATCCATCGCATGCCCATACCATGACAACCGATTTCCTCAAAACTTTTCAGTTCCTCTTATGTACTAATTTCGTATCCTATTCATTCGTGTATGAAGAGTCAAAATTAACTGATGAGTCAAAATATGCAACTAAATTCAAAATGTTTCCATCGAGGTCAAAACAGCGAAATCGTGAGAATTTAAAACTGGCATTTAACTACTACTTACCTACAAAATTTCGGCAATTGATTCGAGTCGGTTAACCAAGGAAGCAATGCGCAAATTAGTTAAAATATTATCTTCAAGGTAAATTCATACATTTTATCATAATTCTTCCTATTTTTATCAGGCGTTTTGAAGGACTGTCTTATGTAATTTTGACGTTCGAAAAGTGCTGACTCTCAGCCTAGTTTGAATTTAAAAAGACTTTTGATTGTGATCTATTATAACATTCGAGAGGGGAGAAAGTAGGTACTGATGAATCAGAATAACTTTTACTATGGCTTCCTGAAAGCGTAATAATAATATGAGACAACATCCACACAAGGTCTTCAGGTCCCGAATTAGGTAGAGCCTGTACTACGGTAACCTGATGACTGATATACATACTTATATACCTACATATACACACCCAGACACAGGTCAAACAGACATGTTCATGCACACAAATGTTTGACTTGTCCGGGGATCGAACCCGGGACCAGCGGCTCAGAAGGCAGGGTCGCTACCAACTGCACCAACCGGTCAGTCAATGTCAAGTATGTCCCTCGTATTAATCTAACCAAGATTTAGGTACTGATTATTTACTGTTAAGTGTTGGAAGACAGTTCCTAGGCTACAGGGTTGTATCTATGTAAGTCCAGCATCCAGAAATCCACTAACTCCCAAAATACAAGCTTGACTTACTTTTGGAGTCGGTGGCTATCATGTGATAGGTGCTGCTGTACATCCATCAAACATCTTTATAAATTGTAGTGCATAGATTAAGTTTTGTTGTACTTTGAAAGCGAAATAAATTTATTTATATTATTTATAAGATATTAGCCAATCCCTGCGTTGCGATGCCTCTTTTTTTTCAAACTTCCCATTTTTAGAGCGAACAAAAAAAAATCAAATAGGCTAAGCCGTTTTTCAGTTTTAGCAAGACTAACGAACAGCAATTGTTTTTTATTAATAAGATAAGATTAAGACTATGGTTAGGTTAAACCAATAGTGGACGATAGAATATTGGAACCGTTCTTAATATGATAATTTCAAGTTGCATAAACATAAAATATACTTAAATAGAATGTTATCCATTAAACCGTATAGAGCAAAATTGCAATAAAAATTTGACATTTCGCAAAAGGAGCTGGCCAGTTTATTGCGAAAATATTTAGCATTAAAATAATATGTGAAATAGGTATAAGTAAAGGTATTCTTCGTGTTATTATCTACACCTAGGTACATAAAAAGAAATAACATCAAACCTGCCTACCCTGAAGGGGTAGTTGAAAAGTACTGTACTCGCAGTCCTGTCATCGAGAGCGAGCCTATGGTCATTAACTGAGGTAAAGTCCAAACTTTGACTTTGACTTTACTTAGCTGCTTAGAGCTTAAGGGGCTGACCACAGCTTACTGTCGGTCTGCATAGAAAAGAAAGAGAAGCACGATGACACAAAGCTGGCAATTTATTGCAAAATATGAAGCAATTCTCTATTTAAAAAAAAACCTATTGATTGGACTAAAAAAAGAAAACACTATCACCTTAATATTTTGCTTGAAGAACAATCTGAAAAAATTACCAGAATGATTGCATGTATATTAGTATGGTTTTTAATCGTTAAAATAAATTTTTAGAGGTATATCTTCGTGACTATTTCTATCGTACCAAATCAGTTGTATTATGTTTTCAGCACACTATTTAACTAGCATATTTATCCTGAAGAATATCATATATTTTTCTGATTTTGTTTACTGAAGTGGAGCATATACTTTTAGGCACTATAAAACTTGCGTTTAGGTCATGTAGTCCCCAAGTTTGAAGAAATTCAATTTCTAATATTTATTTGCCAGAAAATACATTGTTCATCAAGGAAAGATCTTAAAGCCTAAAAGTTATTGTATTCTGCCTGCAAGCAAGAGTGCAAATTACATTACATAAAAAACCACTATAATTTCATGAAAACTATCACTATACACCATCATATCCGTCCATATATCCGTATGTGTCCGTCCGTGTATTCATCGCTTAGCAACTATGTCTATGTTTTATAAATTCCGTAAGGCTATAGAAGCAACTATTTCGTAGCCACTCTTTCAATTTGATTTTAAAAACATTACCCTGCAATAATAGGTACACATAAAATAATAAAATTAACATTTAAAACCAACTTGGATAGATTAGAAGCTCTTCAAATTCGATTCTTGAAACTACTTGTTACTCAAAAAACTAAAAACAGTTGTAAAGGAGATTATAGGAATGTATTTAAAATATGTAAAATTCTTCCGATTAGTTACAAACATAAGTATCTTGTAGCAGTTAACCACCATGGTACCCAAGAGCATAACCTAACTCATGCAGTCAATAAGAATAACACACGATCGATGGGTGCTGGCAAATTCAATGTACCCAGAGTCGCTAATTACTATGGTGACAGAACCCTAAAAAAACGAATAGCATATCTATTGAACGGTCTGCCAGCAGACACATACGGAGTGAAATGAACAAAAATAGTTTAAAAAAATAATTTAAAATATATGATTTAAAAATATGTTAAAGTTACCTAAATAAGTAATAATAAGTAATTAGTTTTAAGTACGACGTTCATTGAATGTATAAGAGATACACCGACCTCACAGTCAAACCACTACAACGGTTTTGTGGGGCTTAGTTTATAAGATACTTACATGTCAATATACATAAAAATAAATAATGAAAATAATAAATTTTAATTCATTTGTTAAGTTATTTTATATTAATATATACATTTAACCACAATTTTTCTTGTAAATATATTTATGACTAGATGGATGATATAAAATGTTGCGATACTTAGACCTTTTTTGTCTTGGCACAACTTCACTATGTTGCCTAAAACAATGCATGTGTTTCTTTGTAAAGATGCAGATGTCTTGTCTCGAAAGGTTTTTCTTACTTACCCCCCTCCCCCTAAATGGGGTGTTAAAGTTTGTGTGCAACGAAATCGCAGACACCTACCATTAGGTACTACACCAGCTAATGGTTTTATACTTCACAAGGAACAAAATAAACACAAAGAATAAAGCGACGGCATTCACTGTACGATTATCAGCAGTCATTTACTACAATCTTTAGTAATTATTCAGATGTTTATAAGTTATTATAAGTTGTGACCGATGCGACCTCCGGCTTAACGTGGGTTATTGTGAATAGATGCTTGTAAACTTGAATTTTAAAGACTGTGAGATGTTTTTCCTTTACATTAGTTATATATTTGAAGATTCTTTATTCCGTATTCAGAAACGAAAGCCTGTTCCGCTAAACATCGCTATCCTGAATTTCTCTATCTTTAGATCTCGAATACGCCAAACACAGCTATTCCGAATTCTCTACCTGTATAGATCACGAAATACCGCCAAGCCAAATCACTCTAATCCTTATTTATGCTTTATAAGGTTCAGCCTAAAACCATCCTAAAGCCACAAAGTCCAAATCAAGGATGTCATGGCTACCATTAATATTTTCGTTCCGGGACAAGTATTACGGGCTCCTGTTTCTGTCATCTTCCTCCTGCCCTCATCAGTGGGATGACAATTTTTTTGTGGATCGGGAAGCATGTATTTCTTCACGATCTCTAAAAGCCGACATCTCAGAGTCTACTTATGTGTGGGCTTCAAAGTACTCCGTATTTCTGTATAATGGGTCATTAAAAAACGATGAGCAAATATTCCAATAAACTTGCCAGAAATGCATTATCAACCTCAAAATCACCTGCAATCAAAATAACACAAAAAAAATCTCTTACATTTAAAAGAAACCTCATAATTAAGTCCACGTCTGCCTTTCAGGTATTACATAAGAGATACATACTTAAAGAAACGGGGTCGGCCATCTTGGCAGGATTCTGCAATCATTACGCCTCTTTAGTTTGTAAAGTGTAATGTTAGGTATGTGGATCACCCTGCCAAAACCGGTGGTGCTGTGTGATAAAAAGTAGGTTATATCTTCATGACTGCTGGATAATGGGTACCTATGTAAAGTAGGGTATTTAGTTGAACTTGAGTTGGGTGAACTTATTTGCTTGTGATTAAATTGAATATTAATTATCCTACTTCTCCCAATTTATTATAATTTATTCCAAAATCGGTGCAGCATGGTTTCTTTTCCATACCTAAATCTCTTTAGCCATCATTCCAGTTCACTTGAATTTGTTATTTAGAATTAATTGTGGATTTGATTATGTAGCAAACTGGTTTTGATGTGAGTCTTAAAAGTTTAGGTCTACATGAATAAATTTCAAGATAGTTTGTTTTTTTCTAATATGAACGCGTATATAGAGCTTGAATGGCTTATGATGAATTGTTCAATATAGAATCTGATATAGCACATCAATTAGGTACAATTTAATCAACCAACTACCGCCCTCTATAAACACTACATTACATACCCACAACACTTTAAATTCACCTCATTTAAGTCCACTCACGCGTTTCGGACAAGCTACAAGGTCAAATAAAAGGCCACTAGTCTTTCTTCGCCATATTTTACACAAACCTGCTCACATTTTGATGTAAAGAACATCTGCATGTAATTTGTCATGTGGAAATGTAGTTTATATAATGTAATGTCAAAGATTCACTGTGTTTGTCTGTAATGATCGGGTTGTCAATTATTTTTGACATATAAAAATGGCGTCAAATTTTTTGGGGCTCGGCTTCTGATAGTGGGATTCTTGGTTTGGCTTTTGAAGAGTCCATACTTAATTTGTGCAACGTGGTTTTAGACAAAAAGTAATTAAGTTGCTGTATTCACGTGTCTGAATGACAAAAAACCTCTGATATCGCGAAAAAAGTATTTCATACATTTTCAATGAGTGAATAGGTACCTACTGACAATGTTTTTTTTGTAACAAAAACTGAAGATATTTTTCTACTTCACTACTTTAATCCCCGGAAAGATTGTCAATGCATTATAAAACAGCTTGTTTGATAGTATGTCGCAAACAAAATCGACAGTGCGACATAACCATTAAGAATTTAACAATCGACAATTGAGTACCTACGGCACTAGTAAAAGTTTGACATAATAATAATTGCAGTTACGTTTAGTTATGTCGATGTGAATGTATTAACCAAGAGGCTTCTGTCGACAGACAGCAGACAATTAGATGCGGTTTAACTATTTAAACTTATGTTGTATTTCGTAACAGCTTGATATTTAAATCCATTGAGTGGAACAAGTTTTACCTGAACAAATAGCTTAAAAGTCTCAGTATTTAACGATATAGGTAATATTTTCTCAATAATGATTTCTTAATTTATTTTCTCTGGAAGCCTTAAATACAACTCAAATTTAATTTCTTCTGTTTTACAGAAGTAGAATTATAGGTCTTGGTCTTTAAGTATATCGAAAAAAGAATTCTACGGACCTGTAATAGTCAAACTGCAGAGCTCGGCCTCTTCTCATACAAAGAAGCAACAAGCGCTTGTTCACCGCATGTTGGTGAGTCAAAGTCTAATCTGTAAAGTTATTATGATGGCTAAATTCTAAAGTATTCTGTCTGTTTATAAAAATATCTGGGGTCATTAAACTGTCTCTCAAGCGTCACGATCTTAATAATATCCCCCGTACCAGATTTTGCAGTTTTTTTTTTCAATATTTCCATCACACCTATCATTACAAAGATCTTTATATCTAAATCCACATACCGTCAAAAACCATAATAAAAGTGCTTAAGTACCCTTATGTTGAACTCATAAATGTCTAAGGTAGGGTCAGGAGAAACAAGCGGGCCCACCGAGCCAACACAATAGCGGGATGTGACGTCATTTCCTGTACAACCAGACTACGCCGGCGCACGATTTTGGGAAGGAAATCGAGTCGGGTTCGAATTTTAATTTGTGGCTTTTGAATTTGGTTCACTGTTTATTCGCTTTTGTTTGTATTTAGAATATGTAACGGCTTATAATATCAGTTTCAGTACACACATTTGTCAACATTGATTGTAGAGTAGAATAGTATAAGTAGGTACAGATCACCAAAACCACATTTCAAGTTTACTAGTAAAAGTAGTAAAGTAGTACCATAAGTTCAAACCGTTACCCAAGCTGTTCCTTTGTTGGGCCCTACCGAAGTTTCGTAGGTACTTGGAAAAGTTTGAACCTCGGGGTTCAGGAATTAGGGAACGTCCGTTATCTGGGCATCCAAATTCGGGCAAGCATAATCAGCCTGTAATGTTTTTATTGCTCAGACCTCCCCTTTGTGAGAGGGAGCGGGCCGTAATCCACCACGCGGGCATGTAGCGGATTGGTGGATGTCGCAGTTTTAAGATTTTTTTAAATCTAGGTCAGTCTGGCTTCGTATTGAGTGTGAGTCAAATATCAGTCAGTTAATGTATAATTAAAGAAAGTGTTATCTGAAAAAATATTGATTAACAAGCAATTCAATTATACTTTTAATCCCTTAATTTTAAAAACATAGTTTATTATTTATCTGTAGTCACCCACAAATATTGAATCTGCGAATAAAGTAGCTAACAATCAAGCGCCATAAATGTACAAGTTGGTGTTGTGGGCCATGGTCTCACCTAACTACGTCACACGCACTTTGTTGCAATCTGTCTAGCTTGTTGCTACAGTGTCCGTGACAGTTAGCTATGAGCGAGTGATTTTTAGTTTTGGTTTTACAATGTATGGACACGGATGACTGATAAAATTCCATAAGAAAAACTAAACACGAAAGACTGTTTAAAACATCCTATTCTTTTCGTCGAAGACTGGTATAAGAAACATGAGATGGTTAACATCACCGGTGTCTCTTCAGGGAAAAGCGGTGATGTTAATCTTTTGATTTCGTCTAAAATTGATATGACATGACATAACATCACAGGTATTCCCTAAAGGTGCAGGTAGACGTGTGATAAACCCACATTTTAACACGAAAAATGGGGTGAGCTGATTGTCATTCATCATTATGTGCCTTCAATTGTCCCAACCAGTGGCGGACTAAGGCTGTCGGAGAGCCGGGGCGACAAAACTAAATGAATCCCCCTTCCCCCGCCCCTGCATGCAATAAAATAAAAGCAGGTGAACAAGCGAAGAGAGCTCGACCCCTGGCTGGAGGCTTTGAGTTAGCTCGAAGGCACCACAGGATTGACCGGTTAAGCAGTCACGGCCTCTCAAGGCCAACTGCGAGATGCCATACATAAAAAAAAAAAGAAGAGAGCTCGAAAATTTTTGCACTTTACCTTGGAATGGTTGGGTTTATGGTGTTGTGGGCCAGGGTCTCACCTCACTACATCACACGCACTTTGCAATCTGTCTGGCTTGTTGCTACAGTGCCCGTGATAGTTTATTATGCGGGGGGAATATTTAGGCATGGTTCTAGATAATTCCAAATGCGTACGGAATACTAAGTAAATGCTTTAAGAAAAACTAAACATAAAATACTGTTTACTGACAAAAATCAGTTACAAAAAAGACTGTTAAAAAAAACCTATTAGTTTCGTCGAAAACTGATAAAAGAAACATGACTGAACGTCACAGTTATTCCATGAAGAGGCAGGCAGAGGTGTAGGCACCCCCACATTTCGACCAATACAATGTAAGTTTCACGTAAGAGGGGGCGAGCCGATTGCCAGTCATCATCATATTCATTCAGTTGTCCCGACCAGTGGCGGAATAAGTCTGTCGAAGGTCCTGGCGGCAAAACTAAATGAGCCTGGGGAGGGAGGTATGCAGAGAAAGAAAACCAGGAGAACGAGAGTAGTGAGCTCGAGCTCGAAAATGTTTGCACTTCACCTCGGAAAGATTAGGTTAGGTTGGGTTAGTTCGCGGGGGGAGTCAAACACCTCACTCCCCCCCCCCCCCCCCCAGACCCGAAGAGGCCCGCAGTGGTGGGCCGGCACCAGTCGGGGGTTGCGGAAGGATCGTACGTTCCCGCGACCCCCGGCGTAGGTGTGAGATGGAACACCGGGGTGGTTTTTAGTCAGTAAGAGTCTGACAGACACCGCCACCCGCCCCAGGGCGGCGGACATCCATGAGGATTTTCCACCCCGGAAACAAAAAAAAAAAAAAAGTTATAATTACGGTGTCGTGGTCAATGGTCACACATTTTGTTACAATCTGTCTAGCTCTTTGCTACAGTCTCCGTGATAGTTTGCTATTTAAGATATCTTAGATAATGAGTAGGTAAATGCCAAAATCTAGGCAAGTCAATCAAAATCAAGTAATGTATTCAAACTAGGCTGAGAGTCAGCAATATTCGAACGTCAAAATATGAAGAAAAAAAAAGCATCACCAAATAAGCATCACCTTTGTACCTATTTTTCTGTTATTTTCTTCTTGTCTGTTTATATAAGTCTGTACAATGGTTAAATAAATAAGACAACACCCCTTAACATCGCCCGCCCGCCACATCCTAGTGCTAGTCTTTAGCTGGAAAGAAGAAGTGGCGCAACAAACTCCCCAGCACGAACCAATGTGACTTTTCAATCCTTATGTACTTTCTTAGTCTATCTTGGACATTACTGATATCTGTGGAAGAAAACATAGTGAGGAAAACTGGACTTAATATAAATCTGAAGTCGCCGATCCGCCTTGAGCATGCGTGGTAATCAATGCTCAAGCCTTCACTGCAGCAGCGGCGGCGACCTCTCACGCCCGGCCTTGGTTCAAGCCATGGTCCGGGGCGAGGGGGAGTGGGAGGCAGCCGCCTCCTTCTGCGAAGCAGTCATGCTAGCGAAGGAGGTGGCGGGACGGGAGAGGGAGAGAGTCTCCCGTCCAAGCCGCCGCGGTGGACGCTCCGGGCGTCGGGAGCCGCGTGACGACTCCCGGCCACCGTAGGCGCGGGCCTGCGGGCGGTGAGTAATGGGTAGCTCACCGTCTGATCAGGATCAGGCCCGTGCCGGACGGCGCGTACGTGTTCCACGCGCGCCTCAAAGAGATGTCAGCATCGAAGAGGGGGCCCACTAGGGCCCAAGCCTGCCGGGAAAGCGGGATCATCCATAAGGGGTACCGCTGACCCGGAACATAAAGGGCCAAGGAAGGAACACGGGTGGGTTTTAGTCAGTATGAGTCTGACACTCCCTTCCGCTCCACCCAGAGCGGGAGGGGTCATTTGATGATTTCCCATCCTCAAAAAAAAAAAGCCTTCACTGCATGAGAAGAGCTATGAAACAATACGGGCTGGTATTATTATAAAGTGCCATTCAAGTAAAGAAACATGTAAGAGTATTTTTAAAGATACCTGTTTTATTCGTCTGATCATAGTGCGCAAACACTAAAACTCCTAGCGAAATTATAGTGTAGCAATAAAAATGATCAGACAGACGTACCTAGTAGTCCAATCGAATCATTTCAATCAAAGTTGCGCCACTTCGCGCAGACAAGCCTGTCTCCGTCGAAGATGGAGCACTGACGCCTCCGATGGTTGTGTCTTCGAAGTATGCACTCCCGTGCCGCTTTGTGGAAATAAAACTACTATAAACTACTATTTTGGAATTGGACTGCGTGCGTGATCGGATTGCAGCGATGTCGTGCGTTAGCAGTTAGCTTCGTTCGAAGATGGTAATACGCTTATTAAGTAGTTTAAAAAAAAGATATAACACCATCGACCCATTTTCGTTGTCATTATGAAAGTATGGAACGAAGTCGAAATAGTAGATTATTAACCAAGGGGATAAAGCAGTGTCTTCTTTCGCGGGTGACGATTTAAATCGCGAGCGTAATGAAGGACTCGAGGTTTACTCCCGAGCGTAGCGAGGGTGTTAAAAACTTAAATCACGAGCGAAGCGAGGGATTTAAGACGAGTCCTGAGTGTAGCGAGGGATTTAAGTTCACCCAAGACTAAGACAGCTTTATCACCAAGGAAAATACTCTACTTTTCGTACCACTTGCTCAAAAAAGTGACATTCTATGCCACAAAAAGCGAACATAACAATAGTCATTTTTAATCTATTAAAAACAGGGAAAGAAAATTGTACTGAATTTCATTCATCCTCTAGGGGGAGACCCCTAGAGGATGAATGAAATTCAGTACAATTTGTGATTTAAATGTGATTTAAATTTGGAATACTTACCGAAATGTATACTGAGCTACATCTGTGTTTACACCATTGAGTTTGTATATAAAGCATTATACATCTTTTTGAAAAAGGAATACGCATTTATTATGCAGTTATGATTATTAAATAAAACTACGAAAACCGACGAGGCCGTATGAGCTTGATGCCTTTGCTTTTTGCAACAAAAAAATATTAGTCTAGGAATTTGCCGCGTTTTTGTTTTCTTCAAATACATAAAGTTAAATTTATTTTTTATAAATAAGTTAATGTTCTAAAAATACGTTTAATTGTCATTATTTTTAATAAATGCTTATCTCATATTATTATTGTGTTAATTTTGAAAAAAAAATTAAAAAGTGACAACCTCGAGTCCTTCATTACGCTCGCGATTTAAATCGTCACCCGCGACAGAAGACACTGCTTTATTATAATTATATTGGCTTGGTTAATAATCTACTATTTGCTGGTGGGTCTTCTGTCCATTACCTATTTATTTTATGACAACTTAGAAAAGGCAGGGTACCACCAGGCTCCTTACTGGTTACTATACGAATTTGACGAACTGACTTAGGTATTATAAGTAGGTACTAATAGCGACCCGCCATGCTTCGCACGGCTTTTACGACTTGTCAAAACATCAAGATTTCTATAAAGGGAAATTTTAATATTAATGTATTACAGGGTACACAAAACCTTCCGGAATAAATTCTATAAATGTTGATGAAAATCGCAATAAATCCGGTGCGTGGTTTCTATGTACAGCGCGGTAAGCAAAGACAGACTCGAAAAGCGACTTTAAAATAAATGTATAGATAATAACTAAAATTCTCCAATCTTTTTTCCTCTCCATTTATTTCAATTAAACCATTTACAGGCACTTTTGAATTGTCAAGTGGTCGGTCAGTCAGAAATATGAAACTAGTTGCCCATCTCAAAGCGTAGTAGGTACCTACCTATGGAGAAGAACTGGCAAGCAACTCCACGGACACTCTTTTAAATTATATTGTTAAATAAATATTAGTCACATCAGTAATGTCGAATGTATAAATTATATGTGAGAGTGATGTAAATAAGACGTACACGTTGAGTGTCCAGAGTGCAGCAAATAGAAATTTAAACAAAACAATCCATAAATAAAATAATTAAAATAAGCCGTGGCAGCTAAGAGAGGACCAGTCCTAACTGACGGCGCCCGTTCACGAACATGACTCATGGATCAGCACCATTCTGCTCAACCATTTTGAAGGGAGCTAGTTTTCTCTGTCTACGGAGCTGAATGATCCAACACACGCGCCAACGTCAGCGAGACATTTGAGTGAGCATGACATCTATCAGCCGCCAGGGCACATTCAAGTCAACGCAAGACATTACCCGGTACCTAAATGGTAGCTCGATAGTACATAGTCAAAGACATTAAATTTTGCTATCAATTTAATCTCTCTGTACATAGTACTCCCACTTGTCCTATGCAATTACATAATACAAAGGAAATTGAGTGTTTACAATGCAAAGGTAGTCTTACAATCTTCAGCAGCTCCAACAGTATTTTCAAGCGTTAATGTGGTTGTGGAGTAGGACAAAACTCAAAAGGCCTCTAAACTTATTTCTCTTTTTTCTTTCCTTAGGAGGACGGTACCGTAGAATACTACAACAACATCATCGTGCAGCCTCATCTCCGGCTGGTGACGGGTCAGGGTCGAGGGTACCATGTCAGGTGTCGCTACCGTCGCCGGGATCTGACGCACTTCCATCTGTACCGCCCGCGGGCTGACAGATTGACTAACTCGCTGAGCGACGATTTGAGCGATACTATCAAGTATGTATAAAGTTTTACTTAAAATAGAGCTTTGAAATTCCTAGTATACCGAGGTACTACTGAAATTACTGAAGAGAAGCATCGTAAGGAATTCAGCATATCCTGGAACCAAAAAATCATAGACACGTAATTATGTGACGCCCACCAACCATTTCTCGTCCACCAAGCATTCATTGATCGACCCTTTTACCCAATAATGCTGCTCGGGGTTTGTCTCCAGCTGATTCGTATGAAGTAGGTTTAGCAAGGAACATACGGTAAGTACTCACCTACGGCGAGAGGTATAGGTTGTAGCTAAACGACATAGAACTTATGAAGTTTGTGAATAAATTTATGTCCAGCTTCCCTTACAAGAAATCATTTGTTACTTTTATGTTCCAGTGACGAATTCGACGAGGACTCAGGACTGCTGCCTTCCGTATCTATGAAGATTTATAAGGGGGACCCCGAAGACAAACAAGTAAGTAACATTCCTTTGTCCCTAAACATCAGCACAATGGATGATATCAGGTCTCTTGAGTGTAGACCGCGAATCGGGAAACGTAGGGTGGGAGGTAATGCTAGGTAGAACGACTATACGAACAGGGTAGCTGGTAGCAGCTGTAAGGGAGTAGCTGAGGATTTAGTTAAAATTACGTGCGATTGGATGGTCCTACTATGTCCAGCATTATTAAAGATTAGTACAGTCATTATGCGAGAGTTTTGCGCCAAAATCCCGAAGTTTGGTTACTTTCCGAACCAATACAGTTAGATGTTAGTTCTAGGTAAAGAATTGGCAGTTGGCTCCATAGGTTTTACACAATGTAAGTATCATTGTTAATAGGCTAGGGACCTCTATGACAAATCACACATGCATTTTTTGTTTGTTACATCTTTTATTTATTTATTTATGAATTTATTTATTTAACCATTTATGTACACACATATATAAACAGACAAGAAGAAAAGAACAGAAAAATATGTACAAAGGTGATGCTTATTTCTAATGAAATCTCTTCCACCTGCGATAGGATAGTAGATTTAGAGATGTAGACAGCGTGTGTAAGAAGTAAAAGTGAATATTGTTTATCTTTTCTTACCTTTAAATTCTTTTTCATTAAGTTAGCCCTGCTACAGTTAACGTTTGCTAACAGCTTGTTTTTTATTCTATAATATAGTTATCTGTGGAAAATGTTGTGGGTAGTATATATTTGTTAAGTTTAATTTTTAAACAACACTGTTTATGCTTAATAAACTACAGTTTGTTTACCCAAATGTAATAAATAAATAAGTAGGACTGTCTCTGCAACCACGACAAGTCACAGCGGAAATTCTTGATGTAGAGAAATTTATATTACCTGCAATAAACTTCTCAGTAAATCTTGAAAAAATACTCGTAAAAGCCAAGGGAGTCCAGTTTTAAAGCCCTCCATACTGATTGCGCCCACGGGTAGTTTGTCGTTCAACCGGTTTTTTTATATGAATGCACAATGGAGGCACGATAATGATCGTATGCTATCAAAATGCAGCAGGCGTGCGACGGTGGACTCATCTGTTTTATTTTGAGAAATGTTTTAATTGCCGACATGTTTTGGTTTTTTCTTGATGGTTGTTAAATGGTAAGACGAATACAATTTTCTTCATTACTTCCGTGTGGATCTGTGCAGTAGGTATCCTACAAATTTTGTTTACAATTTCCTTTTTGCCCCTATTCGCCCCTCAGTCCTCTGCTATACAATACAGAATGGTTTAAACTGGACAAATTTGGGCGAATCCCACACAAGACGCGGGACGAAATTCGCTGGCGCCGATCGTGTCAACTAACTTGTATGGAGATGTTCAAACTAGCGCGAATAGGTAGTCGCGTGACTTCCTAATCATTAAAACAATCGACGCGCACAGTCGCGGCCCGCATCATCTAACGAGGGATTCGCCTCCGCATGGTCAGAGCTCAAAGTAACTACCTACTGGGGGTGGTACCTATCTACTACAGAAAGGTGCTTTTAGAATGAAAACTTCAATTTTGAAAAACTCTCAGTAAATATTATATTAGCTTGTATAGTATATAATATTTGAGGAAAAACAATGGGTCTATGAAAATAATTATGTAAGATAACGAAGCATAATTGAATAATAGTATCTACCCAATCTCTTATTTTAATTGCTGATAAACACCTTTAAAAGTCTAAATAGGTACCTACTACATATTATTCTTGAGTGCTTTCTTTCCCAAAAGCCACGTAACGCCAAATCAAAATAATCTTCAACTCCTACACTTCCAGGTGGCGTCAAACGTACGTATAGGAGACACCTTGAGCCTTGTGGTGTCTTTGGAGAAGCAGCGTCAGTTCGGCCTGCTGGTGTCTGAGTGCTCTGTCAAAGATGGGCTCGGATGGGCTGAACAGAGCCTGATCGCTGATGACGGGTGAGTAGATTTAGTTTAGGAGACACTTTAGGCCTCATAGTATCTTTGGAGAAACAGCGACAGTTCGGTCTGCTGGTGTCTGAGTACCCCGTCAGGGATGAGCACTGATGGGCTGAACAGAGCCTGATCGCTGATGATGGTAAGTCCAACGATGATTACCTACGGTTTTTTTTTCTTTCTACCAGTATGTATTGTCCCAACGTTGGGAAAAGAGCTCTCTCATAATCTTTTAATTTTCCTTTTCACTTTGATATTGTTAATTTATAGTGCGCATCTAAAAACACACAAAATTAAAGAGCATATAAGTAGGCAGATCGGTTATAAGTGGACTATTCATACACGGTGGAGATGTAAAGTGGGTGAGTGCAAGCGCACGTAACTTCTCCGTAACGTAACGGAGAGGTACACACTTACACAGACAATTTCTTCATCAAAAGAAGCTGATTGAAATGAAAAAAAATCTTAATATCATTTCCGTCTTTTTCTGTTGGTTGACCATTAAAATTATGGACTTCTTCCGACTAACCTAGTAGTTACATGAACCATATCTTTAAAACAGATGTTCTTAAAATAATTCCAATCAATTTATCTCCTCCAGCTGCCCGCTAGATGGCGAGATCATGGGCCAGTTCCAGTACTCCACCGACCGGCAGACAGCACGTGTCTCCTTCCCGGCACACAAGTTCCCCTACACCGCCAGTGTTTACTACACCTGTGAAGTCAAGCTGTGTGATCTGAACCACCCTACGGACTGTGTGAGTTTATTTGTATTAATATAGACAAACTTCCAGAAGGCCATTTCTCGTAATTAAAAACGTTCTGAATCTATGGTCAAAAAACGCCTCTAATATTCCTACGATGAGTTGGCATCACTGTCAAAATCACTGTCCGGTCGACTGACCGGTTGGCGCAGTTGGTAGCGATCCTGCCTTCTGAGCCGCTGGTCCCGGGTTCGATCCCCGGACAAGTCAAACATTTGTGTGCATGAACATGTCTGTTTGACCTGTGTCTGGGTGTGTATATGTATATAAGTATGTATATCAGTCATCAGGTTACCGTAGTACAGGCTCTGCCTAGTTCGGGACCTGAAGACCTTGTGTGGATGTTGTCTCATATATATATATACTGTGATGTTTATTGCCGTTGCAATGAGGTTGCTGTTGGGTTGCTGCCATTGACAAGTCTGTCAAATTCACAATGACCTTTATAGTCGTTACAATAAAGTTGCTATTGGGTTCCAGCTGTAAGAGGTAAAATAATTGTGAGTGGACTGTAGTCGCAATCTTATCTCAGCTAAGTACAATCATTGTCAAAAATTTAGGAAAATTTGAGGTATTTTTGTCAGATTAAGAGTGAGATTACAATGCGATCGTTCTTTAAAATACGGGTATTGCCCCTCGGATGTCTGTTGATCTAGTGGCTAGCATAACTGCTGTGAATCACTAGGTCCAGCACCCTAATTACGTAACCCACTATTAATCACAATCTGAATCATTTTGAAGGATATTGCTAATCCATTGCTTCATATGTTCCAAAAAATTGTCTGCTCAACAACGTAAATGACGCAATGAATGTTGTTGAACTGTCAAAATGAAAGCCAATCCAAGTATGTTAGGCAGATTTCGAATCCAGTAGGGCAGAATGTGAACATGATTCGTATTTTATTTTATTTTATTTATTCGGGACAAAAAACAGTTAAACATTACAGCATTTACAAAAAGTAGTTATATTACAGTCGAGAATACGTATAACCCACACTATTGTCCACGAAGTGACATCTGAGTATGATAACGAACGCGTGTTAAATGAGAGAAAAAATAAAAAGGACATATTTAAAAGAAAAACACTATACATATACCGATGAATTGAAGGAAGCGGATGACAAGAGCATCCGACTTATGAGCGACCTGCAAGAGATTGTGAAATCATTATTTTAAATTTAGATTGCGACAGCGCGAAAATATCAAAATCAGTGAATTGTGAGTTATAGGTTTCTAAAAGCCGGCGGAGAGGTGCTCGCACCCCGGCCTTCGTTCTACATCGCGCAGTTTAGAATAGTCGAGGTGCGCGCATCTCCCGCCGAATAACAGTTCTAGGTACAACGTAACACAATCTATTCGAGAGCTCAGTACAATTAAATTTGTTATTGCATATACCGTACAGCATCACAACCATGATCAGTGAACGTCTGGAATCCAATCTCAATATTCTATAATGATTTAACAAATCTGCATAGGGAATCCTTGTACGGAAGCACTTATAACTTTAATTTTAATATTCGTATGAAACGCTCACTTTAGTTTACAAATAATAAATATGGCGGTTTGACTTAAGTGTTGTCTATAGAAAAGCTGTCAAACTGTCATAACTATGTATTCCTCACCTAAAATGTATGTGACTGCTGAAAAATCTGCCCTTAGCACAGCATGTCAAAGTGCATTTTGTGAATTTCGCCCTAAAAGGCTAATCGACACAACAAAAAAACATGTACTTAATCAAATTATTTGACATGAGATAAGTAAAAAACGCTTTAGAAACCTGGAGTAAAAATCTCTTCATGTCGGTGCCTTTTGTGTAGGTACTTATATTTTATTAACTACCTCATAAATTCAGATGAAATCATCCTAAATGCCAGCTGCAGAATTATCTATCCAGTGTCCACTTACCCAAGTATTTATTACATTACATTAGACATCGTAATACGAAATGACTTCCTGCTTACAAAATAATTATTAGTTGCATGTCTGTAGTTAAGTTAAATTACTATCTACGGAATTGTTTACGAGCTAGGTACTAAACTTTTGGTGATAAAATCTAACTCATCAGTCTTCTAAGTATTGGAAAAGGCTACTTTAATAAAAGTATTTGATATCTTCCTGCAAGAGTAATTTTTTTTTACATGATACAATATATTTTCAGTCAGCAAAAAAAACACAACTTCGTTCGTTGCGAGGATCTTAATGATCTCTATTTTGCGGTAGTTATCCCTTTATTTAATTCCAGTAAAGATACCTACCTGCCAACCAATTACAGTAATTAGAAATCGTGTTTAGTAATTAAGTAAGTATTTTATGCTGAGACACCGACAAAGTTGTAATTTATAAATGCGACTGTCGCGATGAGAAGTTAAAACAAAGAAAAAATACTTTATTCTTTTGGAGTGTTGTTTTGTGTCAGCTTCTTAAATCAAATACAAAAAACTCATGCGACTCCCTATTTTACCTGCAGCTTTAACTTTGAAATCAGAACACACATGGTGCTCTAAGGCAGAAATCAATAAATCATTGGTTCATCCAACTGCTCTTTTTGTAACCTATGCGGTCCCACTGCTTGGTACATACGAAGTCTTCCCCAAATTTGCGCCACTGTTTCTTTGACTTGCCCCGGTGACGACACCCATCTTCAAGCACCCACTGCGTGATGTGATGACCCTAGCCATTCAATTATAAAGCGTTACTTAAAGTAATGTTTCGTTTAACATCTGTTTCATTTGGAACTTTAGGAGCCATGCGCTCACAAGCGGCGCGTGCGACGTGACGACGAGGGATCTCCGGCTACTGTGGAGCTGTTCAAGGGACTGTACGTGAACGAAGCTGATTCGCCTGACAACGACGAGGTTACTAGCGAGAAGGTAAGAGATCAAATTTACAAAATCATGATTAGGTTTTCTGTTCTTTTTAGCCATGCCACCATCCACTACCGCCACCGCACCGCCGCACAGTGGGCTGAAACGGGCCGGTAAAGGACTTAGCATTGAAAAAAAAAAAATATCTTTTTCTGAAATTTCAATATTGTGTTGGATTTATCTATCGATTATAAGTAATTATTTCTATGAGGGTCGTTCAGATAACTTAGTATTTTTGGAGTTATAAATATCCAAAGTAATTTTTGTATGAAGCAAAAGAAAAAAATGTGAAAATCTCGAAATTCTCAAATTTTCTCAAAGAATTGACTCTACGTATGCATAGTACGTATATTTGTCCTATTTTAGGGCCTATTCTCGGGTTACGATTTTCTGCGATTTGGTCGCAATTTCAAATTTTGTTCTCTATTCCACACCACCATAGAGGTTAAGAACTAGGCGCGTTTTTTTTATGTAGTGGTCTCCCCTTTAGGCCTAATCCACTAAGGACTAATAAAATAAATAAATAAATAAGTAAAAATCACAATCACTACTGGCCACTGCACTGTTTTAATTTAATCACTGTCAAGGGTATCCACATTAACGGATGCAAAATTTTCGTATTCGTCATCACCAAATGTTTCCGCTTGTTCAATTACTAATAAACTTTGTGCTTCTACTGACAAAGTTTTATGTTTTCTGCGAAGTTTGTGACGTTTCGCTGAGATGAGTGGATCAGAGCTGGTCAATAAATTATTTAAAATGTCTTCATTTGTAGTTTTTCTACTGCATTTCCTGGAATGGTGTTGGCGGTACCTACGAAAGTCTTTATTTCTAGCTTCAGCAGCTTCTTCAGATAGCTGTCCAATTGGTATTAGACCAAAACTTTCAATAATAGCTGCACCATGCATAAGAACTTTATGAACACTTGAAGGCATATAATACCAGCTATATAATTGCAAATACAGTTGCATGGTCACTTGAGAATATTCGTGAAATTTCGCTGTGTCAATGTGGTAACCTGATGAAATTGCCTCTAAAATGATTGCAAATCGCCTTATTAATTCTTCACTAACACCAGTTATCTCAGCAGTCATGTTTGGATTTGCAAAAAATCTTCTAGCAGTATTTCCGTCATTCGTGGAGCCGTGCCCTTGTTTAACAACATCAATCAGAAGTCCCATTCTATTTTTAAAAGCGTCTTGTATGTCTTTCTTTCTTTTCCCTTTACTGTCCATGTCTGTATCGTTAATCTGTAGGCTATATGCAGAATGCATTCCATCATTCGTATCCAGGTATGCAATGATGACAATCCGTATTTACAGAGATCTGGATCAGTCGGTTTTGATGCAATTAAGGGCAAATTATTCATCTCTGTTGGAGTGGCTTTACAAATGTCGCATCTCTGAGATGAAGTATCACATAAAATTTATGTTGCTTTTCCGTCTATCATAGTCATTAATAAAGAGTGTGAAATTTTTATTTCTCCAACTTCTGTTTTCACTAAATTTACAATCTCTTCCTCAATAGCACTTTTTTCCCGCAATATCGTTATTTTATTTTCTTTCACAAATTCGAAAAAGATTGGACGACACCAGTAAGATGAATTTGGTGAATCGTTTTGCCAGATAACTTGTTCGCCGCACACAAATTTTATTGGCACTAAACTACCCATAACTATGCTTGAATCGTCAAGTTGACTTTCTTGTTCATCGTCTGTTTGCATTTTTTGTTTGTAATTGGCTTGATTAGAAGCACCATCAAATCCCCACTTACTGATTAGTGTAAATTCTTTACAACCACTATCTATGACGAGTGACGTCATTATTCTTGTTGTCGTTATAGCCAATAGAGCTTGTAACTTTATTTTAGCTGAGGTTTCTGTCACTGTAATAGCATCTTTTGGTGGATAGCATTTCTGATTCGCATGTTGCACTTGATAATAAGATGGAAATATATTACTGTCTTTTTCGTTAACACTTTTTCTTAAAGTATTGTATTGCTACTTGGTCAGCTTAAGTGATAAAAATAACCCCAAAGCCTCATCCGGAGAAAACACAGGTTTTGTTTCTTTAACAGATATGCATTTTTTAACTTTTTTTACATCTTGGGGATTCTTTAGTAAATGTTCTAGTATTTTAGCAACCTCCTCATTCCCATCCGCTTTCAACTGCTCAAAATATGCATATTTTATTTCGTCCGAAGATAAATGAAAGTTTTCTGCACGTCTTTTTTTCTGTTTAGGCGCTAATTCACAAAAAGGTTTTCTTGGGCTTTGTTCGGTGGAGACACCGACAGAAACTTTTGATGGTGAAACATACTGAGTTGATGTACTCGGTGCTGGTTGATCTTCATTACTGCCTATTAAACACTTAATAAAGTCTGGCCATATTATGTTTTCTTGTAACCATTCACTATTTTTAGTTCTGAATATATTTTCTTTACGATAAGCGTTTTCCCATCTTCTATTTAAATTATAACAAAATTTTGCACAAAACAACTTTAAGGTCTTTTCGTGATCATCACTTAATTCGACTAAAAATTTAGACCTTATCTCACTACACCAACTGTCATTATTTTTAATACTGCCACTGTTTTTTAAAATAACGAAAAGATCAAGGTTTGTCACTAAAATTTTCAAACATTTTCACAAATTCAAAATAACAAATAAGTAAGTAATGAATGTGTGGGGGTAGTGCGTCTATTATGGTGGGTAATAGAACACTGAAGTACGTTTGAATGCAACCGAACATTCCGTAGATACCCTATCGTTGCACCAATCACGTTACGACACGTCATAACTTGTTGTTGCGCTCGCGCACTCTTATCCCTTGATTCCCGGAAATAAGTCTCAAAACAAATTACGTCATACCTACCTATGGTGGTGGAAAATATCGAACATTGTTTTTTTTTTTAAAGAACTAAGTAGGTATTGAGGTTTTCAGGCCGTTTAGTATACATTATTTTCAATTTCAATTTAATTGGAATAAATTGCTAAACTAAAATAACATGACTCTTCATACAAATTTGATATGGCTATAAGTATCTCCGAAAGTACTCGTTAAATTAAAAAAAAGTCAAAGAATAAAAACGTTTTAAATTTATGCCTAGATACCTAGATACATTTGATCTCTTAAGACCCAACCTTGTAATCCCAGCCCACTGTGCGCCGCCGCGCCGTGTTTTATAGGTATGAATGTAAATTGTGGAGAAAACAAATTTACTCCTTTCTAGAACTGATGAATTTTGAAATTTATAAAACTCCGATGGGTGATTTTTCATTGTGAGCCTACCATCTTATGGTAGGCTCACAATTAAAGTAAAGGGTCAAAATTAAGCGTACTTTTTTTATTAAGACAATTGTATTATTCATAATGAAATTGAAACATGATCTATGTTTATTGCTAAGTAGACTTTGATAGGTTTATTTGATTTAAGGGATTCTACCTCTTGCCATTATAAAATAACCTATAGGTACGTGTTCTGAAAGCCAACTGAGGCAGTACGGCGATAACTAATATTGTCCTACTCACTGCTAATTACAATTAACTGAGGTCACCAATCTAAATGCTTTGCGTAGTCAAATTGGGCCTTTTTTTTGGGTGGGAGATCATTAAATAACTTCACCCGTGTTCCTTCAGTTGCCTGTGCCAGGGGCCACGGTAACCCTTTCGGACTTTCCCGCAACCCTAGCAGGCATCGGCCCTAGCGGACCCCGTCATTGGTACTGACATCTCTTTGAGGCGCGCGTGAACACAGTGCGCCTCGACCCGGGCCTGGTCCTTATCGGACGGTGACCTACCCATTGCTCGCCGTCAGAGTCAAATTGGGCCTAAGTTTTACTTTTCTGTTACACCTTATAATCAATAAAATAATCACAAAAAACCTACTTTCCAGAAAGAAGACGAGATTTGCATATCCCAGCGGAACTTCGCGATCGGCATATGCATAGCGGGAGTCATCCTGATGATTTGCGTCATCGCAGCCATTGCCTTCATCCTGGCTAGGAGGAGGAATCCGAAGACCTACTCCAGAACCGGCAGCTCATTGTACAGTGGTCCATACACAAATACCGGGTACTCGCATACCAGTTAAAGTGATGGTTGGTACAGTTTTTAATGCTTATGATATACACATGACTTTTTTGTGAACACTGGAAACGATCTGTTTTTGTTTTTTTTTGTTTATGGAAACTGGTTTGTCTCTTTAAACAAAAAATTGGTTTTGTTTTTTTTTTTGGCAAAAGGTCGTTATGGAAATGAGAATTAAGGAAAAAAAGTCTAGCTCCTTCATTATAAATTGAATTAAGTTTTGGTATTTTGCAAAAAAAAACGGATTTACAGAAATGAAAGAGCGTTTCCTAAACCATCAACTATAGTGTGTGTATGTCATTTTGCTAAGTGCCATCTAAATATTGGACATATTTTATTTTTATATTATTTACCTACGCATTGGTTTCTAAAACATCGAATTTTTTACTAGAAAAACGATATAAGGTGTAAAAAATGTAGCTTTTTTATAAATTTAACGCCATTAAAATAAAAGCGTTGCGCCCACATGAAAATATATTTTAAATAATTTGAGAATCGAATTGCCTATTTGGAGGTGAGCATCGAATAATTTGTCAGTGTTATAGTAACGTTTTTTACTGTTGTGTTCATTTTCACAACGATTGAGTCATATTTTAGTATTTAGATTTTTAGTTTATTTTACCACGTGTATTAAATATACCATTACAATAAACTAGATAGGAGTGCATCTGTGTCAGATAAAAATAATAATTTACTTTAAATAACAAACATCACTTTTATACACTCCATGAAAAGTTGAAAGAAAACGTGGTTTTAAATCGTGACGTCACATCAAATTAACATTTTCGACAGATAAAGTTAAGTAAACACAAAGTTTTCAATTACACAGCTGCCGAACGTTTTTGGAAGCTATACATTTTTCATTTATTTAATTATTTCACGTTTTAAAACCACATTTCCTATATTTATAATAATAAATTTGTGATAATTCGTCCGTTCGTATACGTCGTGATTCGATATTTTATATAAAAACACTGTAATTTAAGAAATATACTGGTTGCCTTGCGATACGTAAAGAAGTAGAATAAAATGAATGACAAAAGTAATTTCTTAGGGTGTTGTAAAGGCCTGTAATACTAGATTTTAAAAAGTATTTTTTAAATAAAGGTATTTGAAAAGTTCCTTCGGGTTGTAGGTAATAAGGAACATTTTTTTTTACTAGCAAATCTGGATTTTTATCAGAATTTATTTTAACTTTAGTACCTAAGTAAGTACCTAAACAAAATTGATAAAAAAACATATTTTAGTATTTTTTTATTATGACAAAAATATTCTAAAATAAGGCTTCTTTTCTGTTAATAAATATTAATTTCTGGTTAAAACAGGCCTTTATCTTTTCTATAAAGGTGGCGGGAACTAGTTTTCTTCTATGCGGTTCATTCAAAATTTTAGTTCACTGACTTAAAGTTAACTAAAACTTAGTTAGTTTAACTGACTTAGTGAACAAAGTCATGAACTAAAATTTTAAAAACATAATTGGACAAGATGGATGCCATATTTTTTAAGTTTTAATTTTAAGTTTCCTTTCTGCCAGTAATTCCGTCCAAACGGTGCTATTTTAATTTTTAATTTCGGCTTTTTTAAGTTGCTTTTTTGCTTGTTACTTGTACATTGTCCATTGAAAAAGAAAAAACTATTTTAACGCTGATGATTTAGTTATCAAATATTGTTCAAGACTTTATTAGGAAGAATACTTGGTATTACTAGTATTGTAGTTCTGTATTGCAATGCAATAATGCAATACAATAAAATTTTCTGCAAAAAAAAAGAGAATTTTGTTTTTTCACACTAGTTTTTATCAACTCACTAGATGGCAGCACTCTCAAAGTGCGTAAAATAAAGGGTTGTGCTCAATATCGATGGACAATGTTTTATGTTTATTTTTTATTATGTATGTAAAGTTACAACGAACATTATCGATATACGTTTCATACTACCCCATTGTTAATATATATTTTTTTTTATTTATCTTTTTTTCAACTAATTTTTGTATTATGTACTTAACTAGTTTAATACAATGGGGTTCTGGAACGATACCGAGCGGTAAGACAGTGTACGAATTTTTTTTTTTAACAAATATACTGACTTGATAAGATTTTTGAGTTTTTATTTATTTTTCCAAATTATTTTCTCCCGGTTTCAGCAGAAAGGCTGACAAGAAAACCAACCGAAAAGCGAAGGCACTAATTTAATTTTTTTTTCGCTTTTATGTTTCCTTTTTATATAAGAACTTCCCTCCACGGCCTTCCGTCTCCACTATCAGACCCTCGATGACAGCTGACAGTCACCACCCCAGCTAGGTCTCAAGTTCTCATCAATGAAATAAGCCTAAACACGATGTAGCTGCTATAGACTGTTAAGGAGCTCTTTCCACTGTCTTCGATCTCCATCTTCAGATCAATACTCTAGGTCTCTATTACAATTTACAATTATTCGTCGTTTGCTTTTCGAAGTTTGTTAGTTTAAATTAACGAATATTGAGCAAAATACAAATTACTGTCACAAATATCCATCATATTGTTTTATACACACTATTTTTTGCGTTCCTCTGATTTGGTCCACGAGTTGTGAGTGTATTAGTAGGATGAGATTGGAGACACTGGTACGGTAGATAATGTCCCAAAACCCGAAGGATGAAAACGTCATTATTTTTTACCAAGGACGTCTAGTTTTTGAGATATTTTCGAAAAACTAAAAAAAGCGGCCAATTGTGTGTCGGGCTCGCACACGACTAACACTTTTTTTTTAAACGTTTCATGTATCGGGACCTCTTTTAATTGTTTACTTTCTTTTATTTGTATCGTATGCTGTTGTAGCGAGCGGATATAGTAGTACACATTGAACATTTCAAGCGTCTAGCTATTAGGGTTCAGAAGATACAGCCTTGGGACGGACGGACAGCAGAGCCTTAGTAATGTGGCACCGTTGGCAAAAAAAAGTAAAGGTAAAGGGCAAAAATAAAAAGGCAATATTCTATAACTGTATGTATATATTCGCCAATCTAACAATATCTCCGTGTATAAAATAATGTAGAAAATACATAAATAACGCACCACTACATAACGCCAATAATAGTTTACTTCACATAGTGCATTTCGCCGATTTACTGTCCTTATACTATACACAATTACATTTAAATTATTTGCATTACATTTGCAAAATATTAAAATTTTCAGGACAATTACATTAATTTAAATATTTAAGATTTGTTAAAAAAGCAGAACATGGCAGACCTACATAGCATATATTCTGCGTAACAATAATAAAAGCATATACATAGAAAGAGTTACAAACTATACACTAAATATAGTCACTATATACAGTACAGTTACTATTTATATAGTCGCTTCAAAATTCGTAAACCTAATCAGCAGTTCTATATATTTTGTTACCATGTTCGTTTATGGAGCAATTAATATTTTTCTCGAATTTTGAGTACCTCGTTCAATAAAAGTACCATGGGCACTTTTGTGTGAACACTGGACCCACTTTTCAAAATGGCGCAACAGTTATGAAACCTATGTCATAAGAAAGCCTTGGCGTGTACTTTATTTCATTTTATGGCAGCTAAGTTCAAATCCAGCGCCAAAAATGTATTTTGACGCGTTTTTGAAAATCTGTTTTATTTTAATATTAACTTATAATTGGCTGTTAGTCAGTAGCTATGATAGAAATAGAAATACAGTAATAAAAATCAACACATAGGCTGTAGCCCTGGAACGTGTTATTTTGAGTTTAAATCATTTGTAACTTTTACATTTCTACGTTCATTATAGCCAACGCCACGCCACGCGGTCGAATTAACGAACAGACGTTTTTCTTTTTTCTTATATTCTGCCTCATTTTGAAGATGTTTCCCAGCTAACTGAATATAATATACTAATGATTTCCTTGGGCCTTTCATATAACATAATTATTATAATTCATCACTGTTGAATAAAATGACGCATGGTCCTTTGTCATTAATTTACTTGTTCTATCTTGAATTTAAATCAGTAATACTCAAGGAAAACTGGTTCGAACATGGTCAAAAATCATCACAAATAAAATTAAACAGTAACTTAATCTTCACAAACCGTCAGTCTTAACAGTAATTAATTAATAATTATTGATTATTATTTACAACATTATGAAAGAAAATTAACATCGTAACAAAATTAAGTGCCACTTTTAAGATAATCACAGAATTTTCAGGCATTTCAGTTTCAATACTTTTTCTTTCAAACCTTTTAACACTTATTAAGTTGTTGCCAAAAATGACCGTTGCTCTCTTTGACAGCCGTTAGGTACGGGTAGTTCAAAGCCCAAAAAAGTATGACAACCAGCCTTACCAAGGGGTATCGTATTACCCAGTAACTATTAACGGTTACTGACAAATGCGTGCACTGACTGGACAGGTCCACTCAATCTGTGTGGTTCTTTCCTCAAAATACCATTTCAGACACCGATCTACATAGCCTTCACATGATCTGACCAAGATTTTGTCTGGACTTTAAAGAGACTGTGACCTCTGAGTATGTTTCGGCCTTTCTTCTCAGAGTAGTCAGATAGGAAACGCCGACCTCATCTAGTTTTTAAAATACGATTGACGTGTAAAAGTGTTTGTTCACACCTACTTACAGAAATCAATTATCATTTAACTGGGTCGTGGAGGTCAGGTAGGCAGTCGCTCAAAGTTAAATACTGGTAATCTGCGGTTAGACTGGAAGACATACCTAGTTGGTAAAAGGCCAGGCAGATGAATATAATGGTTGCTCGCGCCGACTAAAGCCGTGTGGCTTTAATTCGGTATTGTTCCTTCTTTCCTTTACAATTTGGCCAAATTCAGAGCAACCAAGATTTATAGCGCTAGCATTACTGTCTAAAGGCATTTATTTAATCGATCCCCAAATAATTCCGATTTTGATTTCCTAAAAATATTAATCGATACTCAAAAATCGATTTTTGTGACGTAACTGCGAACAAAGAGTTTGGTCACAGTTCTACCATAACCTAACCCATTTAGTCAGGGTGCCCTAGCTTAACTTAGGTACAGATAGTTTTTTAAAAGACCAGAAGATCAGTTCATTAAGTAAAAAGGGCGACCATAATTAAAAGATCATAAAAGTCTTTAGAGGATCAATTAAATATTACCCCTTTCTAAATATACATACATTTACTTGTAAGCCTAAAACCCTTTCAGTAAGCAAGAGAATGATAAATATTAAGACACCAATACAAGATACAGATATCCCAAGAAAAGTATGCGCTTCGAAAATCATCGGCTATCTTCGGAAACACGAACGCGCCATGATTAGGTCTAATACAGAATTGTTACAACCATATAACTAAAGGTGGCGTTCTGTAGTTTCTGCCTAACCCCATGGCAAGAAGGCGTGAGTTTATTTATGTGTGTATGTAATTGACAAAACTCAACTCAAAACTCAAAGCATTTATTTCAAATAAACCAATTACATGCACTTTTGAATTGTCACGGGGTCAGTCAGAAAGATGAAGCTATATAGTTGCCCATTCCAAAGCGTAGTAGGTACCTATGGAGAAGAACGGGCAAGAAACTCCATGGACACTCTTTTAAATCAAAATATTGTTACTTTTAAGTGGTTACATCATTCAGGTTTTATCATCATTTTGATTTTGATTTATGATTTCATGTTGAAATTATACATGTGAGAACGATGTAGACGTTAGAAGTTTAGACTTGCACGTTAAAAGCGTCCGTAATAAAAAGATAAAAACAATTATGGAATTAAAATAAGCCGTGGCAGCTAAAAAATGACCAGTGCCTACTGACGGCGCCCGTTCACGAACATGACGTATGGCACCATTCAGCTCAACCATTTTCAAGGATGATGGTGATGACAATGATCCAATACACACGCCACCACCAGCGACACATTTGAGTGAGCATGACATACTCTCAGCCGCCAGGGCACATTCAAGTCAATGAAAGACGAACCCAGTAAGCTTTATAGTGGGTACATAGTGCTCACACATGTGCTATGCAATTATACAATACTAAGAGATTGAATTTATACAATGCAAAGATAGATTGTACAACCTTCATCAGCTCCAACAATATTTTCGAATGCTAATTAATTAGTTTACACGCCCTTGTGGAGCAGGACCAGCCCTGAGCCAAGCATTTTTGTTAGCGATATAATCCCCCAACTTATAATATGCTTCAGACAACTCTTACAAAACTTAACCTATGTCCCCGGTTACTATATGGGGCGACCTTCGTTCTAATTCAAAAACACAAAGATTACCGAAGCGCATAACTTTTCTGGTTTAACTGTACATAATCGTTTACGAATAACTTATGATACTTACTTACTTTTTTTATAAGATTAAAATCAACTATATTTCGCGCACATAGGCTGCAAGTCTGCGATCCGTGATTGTGATTGGCTATCGTGCAGGTGCCTCGGTAAGTCAGCCAATCAAAAGACGAATGCAAAAAAAAACGAATTTTGAATATTGAATAGGCTCAATTTTGACAACTATCTCACCTGACGGTAAGCGATAATGTGGTCAACGATGGTGTAGGCTAGCCTATAAATAACCTATTCGCTTGAGAATTGAAGACCTCCAGGTTAGAGATATTGGAAAACAGAATCTGCCAATGTATTTATAAAAAAATCGCCGTTCGCAAGACCACAACCTCTGTACGCAAATTTACATATTCGTCTTATGGTATACTAATTTTCGGCTACTTAAACATAAACACAGCAGGGTCTGGAAAATACATTTAAAATGCGCCATAAAAAATGGTTTTGGGAAATTAATTTGTAGTTGTAATAAATTCAAACAGGCCTGTTCCACCACCGCAAAAGTTCAGATATATCTGTTAAATAAAGTCATCAAATTTTGTTATAATTGGGTATCTTGTGGGTAATTCCTATTCAGACACTGTGTCCCCCTTAGGGTAGGAATTGTTATTTATTTCTAATCTCTATACCAAATTTATTTTCTGATACGATTCATTCAAACGGGAGATATGTAACGATGGTACAAAAGTACAGTAAAAAAAACGGTCGATATAAATGGAATGAAAGGTACTTAAACTACTACAATTTTATCACTAAGGTAGCTAGCTCATTTTATGATTGTGATGTTTGACATAGGTCTTTGTGTGTTTTGAATAATAACATCGGTACTTGGGAGTTATTATTATTCTAGTCCTATCCATGCATATCTAAACTAATATTATAAAGAGAAAAGATTTGATTGTTTGTACCCTTTCACCCATAAAACGGCTGAACGGATTTGTATGAAATTTGCCTCGTGGGTAGACCTGGATTAGGACATAGGATACTTTTTATCCCGATATTCTTACGGGATTGAGACTTATGCGGGTAAATAAATAATTCTTAAAGAACTTAACTGCAGAAACGTTTTAACATAATATAGAAAATTGTAGACAAAATTGTGCTCTACACCGCTTCACTAAAGGTCAAATCCAAGCAAATCTTAGCCGTTCTAAAACATCACGATTACTAAGCTCAGTTTCAAATACCGATATGTTATAACAGGCCCAGAAATTATTCGTAATAATTGTACATAATAATACAATCAGCCTATAATGATCCCACTGCTGGGATACCGGCTTCCTCTTTGTGAGAGGGACTGGGCCGTAATCCACCACGCGGGCACAGCGCGGTTTTGTGGATAATCGGTACTCACTCTTCATAACCGCCATACCTCTTTCCTGCACTTCTGCCTACCCCATTGTGGGAAAACAGGTAATATTTAGCTATATCTCGCATCATAGCAATTATTCTGCTCAATTAAGACAAGAAGTTTAACAAAACTAACTCACTTTAAAAACCCGCCATTCCACTACCCTTTCTAACTTCAAAATTCAAAGTCAAAAGTGTACTATAACATCACCATTATGGTCGATCGTCGTCCATTTGGACTGTCATCAAGGAGTCTTCGGGATGTATCTCTAGAATCGCTTCTGTACCATCGTTGAAAGGGAATGATACACTGCCATCAATCACTAAGCCTGAAAAGACGAAGAAAAAGTTGGTTAATACAGTGAACTGTGTGTAATAAATGAATTACGTCTCACGAAAGGTGATTAAATAAATAATATCACGTGCGTATGGCACGAATTAGGTAAGAATAGAATAGAATTATCTTTACTATGGACACGATAAAAACTACAGATATAAATGTAGAAATTTTACATAGGGTGACACAATGGCCGGTCTTATCGCTAAAAGCGATATTTTACAGACAATCTTTGGGAAGGAGAGACAATACTGCAGGTAGCCAGTGGTGTACCATTTACATATACAATATATACAGAGTCGATATGACAGAGGGGCATTTAATAACACTACGTATACTATACGTGTTTACTATTAATTCAATACGGTATAAAAATAAAAAGCACCAAAAATGAGTTTTTTTTTTTCAAACTAACTAAATAGCTTACAAATCAGAGTAAAACGCAACCACCTTTTATAATGAAAGTGCAAGTGTGTGTGTATTTATTGTCATATTTTTAGCGAAAATATTTGGTTGTACTTGTGACTTGCCTCAGAGCGGCAACAGCGCATCGTAGGTTATACTCAGATTTATCGTTTTAAGGTGCATGACCTATGCGTATATACATAATCAGCTGTTAGGAAAGATACATTGTGTTCAAACGGGACAAAAAATTAAAAAAATCATTTGCGACTAAACTACTGCTCCTACTTAATTGATTTTTGGTACAGAGCTTGAAAGTGTTACCTAGTATAGGCAGTTTAAAGGAAAGCCCCTCTGTCGTATCAACTCTGTATATATATATATTATATATATGATTCAACAAGCAAGGAAACTATATTGTAATGATGATGTTTAAGGAGAGAGGAAGTGAAGGAAAAACAATGCTTGAGCACGCCTAATCGACAAGGGCAAGGCTACTCATAACCGTACTGCTTGAACTGTAAAAGACTTGTCATAAAAACTGGTGGAATGCTCGCTCTGTCTCTGACCTTGAGCCCGCGAGGTGTAGGCCACTCCTCAAACGTGATGTACTGACTGAGTACGCTAGCTGACCAGAGACTAACGATAAATCTACAATGACTACGTACCTGCATCAGTACAATGCGACTTGACCTTGACGGAGCTCGCTCTATCCCTGACCTTGAGCCCGCGAGGTGTGGGCCACTCCTCAAACGTGATGTACTCACGGACCGAGTATGCTAGTTGGTCGGAATCTGGTGACAAAAGAGATGAAAATAATCAGCATTATATAGATCGATCTCATTACAAAACAAGGTTTTTCTTTAGAAATAGTTTAAACCATCGAGCCGGTTTTTGAAGTTAGAACCTAACAGAAATCAAAATACAGTTCCTTTTACAAAACTGACAACTTAGGCCGGTCTTAGGTTGTCAATTTTGTATTAAGAACTTTACTAAAGGCAGCATAAGGCTCGAAATACAAAATCTGGCCCGAAGGTTTAGGCTCAGGCTAAAGTAAGATCGTGTTTTGTAAGATGGCATTAGTTAGTTTCGACTTTAAAGTCGAAAAGGAAAGTTTTCTGGCGAAAACTGCCAGGTCCAGCTGTCAATTTGAGAATTTTATTTAACCGTGTTTTGTGTATGAGAGAAAGTTGCGTTATAAAATAAACAAGTTATTACCCGCGGCTTCGCCCGTGTGGGTATCGGAAATTAATAATTATCCCACGGGATTCGGGAATGAATAAAAAAAGTATGGTCTACCTGTCCTGTGACCAAATTTCATAGAAATCCATTCGCCCATGAAGACGTGAACAGGTAACAGACAAAATTACTTTCGAATTTATAATATGTGGCGGATAAATCGGGCAAGAGCGCGTCGGGCTCGAATTTAAGGTTGCTGCCTAGGTTTGAACCTACGACCTACTACACGTGAGTCGAGGCCGTTACCCCTGGGCACCACAACTCCATAATTAAAGTACGTAATTCAAACTTAATCCTACCTGGTGCGAACATTAGTTTCTGGTTATATGTCTCGGTGACTTGTCTTGCCTTCTCTAGCGCGGTATCAATCTGAACGCCAAACTGATGTGATAGTATCTTCATTAGTTCCTGCACTGATTGAGTTCGGAGGCAGTTTATACTGAAAATAAAAACAGTATTGGTTGTAGTCAAAACTCAAAACTCAAAGCATTTATTTCAATTAAACCATTTACAGGCACTTTTGAATTGTCAAGTGGTCAGTCAGTCAGAAATATGAAGCTAGTTGCCCATTCCAAAGCGTAGTAGGTACCTATGGAGAAGAACGGGCAAGAAACTCCATGGACACTCTTTTAAATTATATTGTTACATAAATATTAGTTACATCATTAATGTTGAATATAGGTATAATTATATGTGAGAACGATGTAAATAAAACGTACACGTTGAGTGTCCAGTGTACAGTAAATATAAATTTAAACAAAACAATCCATAATAAAATAATTAAAATAAGCCGTGGTGGCTAAGAGATGACCAGTCCCAACCAACAGCGCCCGTTCACGATCATGACTCATGGATCAGCACCATTCAGCTCAACCATTTTGAAGGGAGCTAAATGATCCAACACACGCGCCACCGTCAGCGAGACATTTGAGTGAGCATGACATCTATCAGCCGCCAGGACACATTCAAGTCAATGAAAGACATTACCCGGTAAATGGTAGCTCGATAGTACATAGTACTCACACTTGTCCTATGCAATTATATAATACAAAGGAGATTGAGTTTATACAACGCAGTTTAGTAGAGGAATAATTGGGAATTTGAACACAGCTGGATGATTTTTATTTGATGACGACAAATAATTGGTGATAGACAAAACACGAACTTATGTGGGTATGTCGTGCCTTGTCTCTGACATACCTTTGACAATATTTTTTTCGGTTCGGCGAGAATTATAGGAGGCTAGCTAACGCCAATGACATTGGTGCGGATTCCCTTGTTCACAAACTAAACTAAATTTAGGTTGAGTGCATCTTTTTCTTTCTATTTCATTATGAAAAGGACAGAAGATAAATATTAGTTTAGTCCTGTCAAATTAGTCAGCACCTGACGTAATTTGATGTAACTTTAGTAGTCAACTTTTTAATCACGTCTAAACTTGTATGGAGTAGTGTCAGGCGCTGATTAATTTGACAGGACTAAACTAAAATGTATCTTCTGTCCTTTTCATAATGAAATAGAAAGAAAAAGATGCACTCAACTTAAATTTAGTTTAGTTTGTGAACAAGGGAATCGGCACCAAAGGCGAAGATTTCGGGTAGAACTTCGGTGATAGCGCATAGTAAAACTGACATTAAAAAGTAGTTTTTTTTTATATATTAAGAGCGTTCATCCCGCGCGGGCTGGCAACTTTGCATTTCAATTGGTTTTTCGTGATTATTTTATTAGTTTTAGATCAAAGGAGAATGACAACCAATGGGCCCCTTAGTTTCGGTGCCGTGTCAAGACTATTTACTTCTCAAAAATTAAGTCGTATTTTTACATGTTCAAGTTTTTTTTATCAATATTTCGTTTACCCTAGCATTGGAAAACATAATTAATATTTATTCTATTGAATATATATCAGTTCCGCCATTAAAACTTAACGTGAATGTTGCCACACGACAGACTATGTCAATTAAATAATTGTAATCGATTGGAAATATCGATATTTTACTAATCCACCGACTATAATGACCGGAGATAGACTACAGTAGCTTTTCACACGTCCTAATCTAGCTAACACTTATGTAACTGAGTTGGCGCGAAGTAGACGACGGGGGGGTCAAATAAAGAAAATAAAAGTAGTTACACTACACTACAGTTTCTTTAAAAAATAAAAGTTAGTACCACAGACATTATTGTGGTTAGTACCTCCCGTACCCTAAATAGCGTTTATAATTAAACCTATCTTTTTAATTATGAGTATAATATTATTTATAACAAATCGATTTGGTAAATCGATTACCAAAAAATAAAAGTTAGTACCACAGACATTATTGTGGTTAGTACTCAGGTTAGTACCTCCCGTACCTACCCTAAATAGCGTTTATAATTAAACCTATCTTTTTAATTATGAAAATAATATTATTTATAACAAATCGATTTGGTAAATCGATTACCAAAATATTAACATGGTCACACTTAGACAAATCTATCTCATATCTGTCAAATCATTGCGTCAATCAAATTGCTGCGTGCCGTTTATTTTGCGTCGAGTTGTATTAATTTCTGCGTATTTCCTTCTGTTCGTTACAATTTGAAGCTGTCCAGTTGAGCGTTTGCGTTCCTCCAGTGGATTTGTTTTGAGATATTGGACTCTTGTTGTAGTGACAAGTGAACACATTGACTCATAATATTGGTATAAGTGAGCCTTGGACACCTGTTTTACTCCTGCAAAATGTCTACACCTGGTAGACCTTCTTCTGAGATCCTCGGTAACACACAACTACACCGGTAAGTTTATAATGTGGAATTTTCAAGACTTATAGGTACGAACATTTAGGATGCCTATGTTTGGTCAATCAAGGGGTCAACTGTAAATCTCTATTATTTCCGCTATAACAGAAATTAACCTTTTTAGGCAGTGTAAGGTGATCTGTGAGAAAACCTAGACCATTGTAATGAGCACATGAATAATTAATGTACTCGTACATCTATCTATTTAGGAATTCACTGATTTATTTTTGCTATCATTCCAGTTATCCTGATGACATCTTGAATGTTTTCAAAACCGGACATCATCAACCACAAGTCTATCCCTCGTATCCCCTGCTCTTGGACACCTCAACATATGTTTTGCGTGTGCCATATCGATTGCAAGTCGCAGAACTCGTATGGTTTGTCAAGACTGTCCTCAAAGAAACGTTATACTAAGATGGACACCCACCCGCTCATCATGTAAGTGTTTTAATTGTGGCAGAATAACTATGTTTGAACTAATTGAACAAAAATAAATAGTATAAATACAATATTATATTTTTAGGTCTTGCATTTGGAACGAGTTTGTCGTGCTTGTTGGGAGGCTGCATCGAGAGAAATACAGAGCCAGGCGGTTGGTGGCGTTAGCAGACCCACCGTGGAGTCTGCGCCAGTGACTGATAACATCCTAGATGCTGTGATTTCTGTACCACCTCCACTACCACTGCCGGTTCCGGTTGTGAATTTATTCACGGGGAACATATAAATGGAAGACGTACGATTTTTCAAAGCATAAACAGCAGTGCTCCCAGTCTAAATAACTTTTCAAGATTATCATTAATCGAGTTATAAGATTTGCTTTAGGATCTTACCAATTAAAACTGGCAAGATAGTATGGGGAGCATGTGCGGGTGAATGGTACCTACAGTGTTGAAATATGCAATGAAAGATTTGACCTTAATATTTCATGTTATAACAACTAGTTAGGGCCATAATTAAATCGAGACATGTAAGTAACAGGATTTATTACACATATTTATTGATAAGTAGAGAGCAACATATGACAAATTGTTTAGTGATTATTATTGTAGTTGCTTAGTTGCAAATCATACAGTAGGGTGCTGCGCTCATACCTATGACCGTATTGTGGTAATTAAGCTGGGTCGTTTTAATGATATAAGCGCCTCAGCGCAATATCCAGACCTATATTCCTTGAAGAATAAATATTTTACCCACTATTTATTGTTGTTTTTTTTTAATTAAGTAAGCAGCCTTAGAGCAGCTTAACTTAACTTGGGACTGATCCGTGCGTTTGTTGTAACTTAGCCATGAGCTCCTCTAACCTAAGGCTTTAGTCGTAGGTAAGTATTTATTTTTAACAACAGTACCTAGTGGTGAGGGCACAGCCTACTTAACGCTGACTGCTGGCATGGCACGGCAAGGGATATTTGTAAGCGCAAGTACTTAACCTAAATAATATCTGGGAAGAGAAGAAGTTATGTAATATTTTCTTAATTCAGGAATCAATGTTAATACTTAAACAAAATTATTATTTTAATTACAAATATGTTTAGAACAAAAAAAAAACTTGTTTTGTCACCTCAATTCCAGAATCCAAAAACATACGATTTCTCTTAAACTAGAGTGAAAATTTGAAAATCGTTTTCAGGGTATGAAAAGGTAATTCTAAGTCTACAAAATAAAGTTAAAATCACAGTGACACACGAAGTTTTTTAGGGGCCCAAAAGTCTTAACAAAATGGGCATTGTCCTTTGCGTTTTTGTTTTCCATTTTTTTTCAGCCAAGCACTAGATCGTTGGTAATTATAATAATTTTTAACATTTACTCTTAAATAAAAGCATTGAATAATAATAAGTACTTACTTACTGCAAATAGAAAAAAAAATACAATATGTAAATTTTTATAAGAAAATACAAAAATAATTGTAAAAACAAATTGCATACAAACGTATAAATAACAACGATTTAGTGCTTAGCTGAAAAAAAATGTAACTTGATTTAAATTTAATAAAATAATCACGAAAAACCACTAGAAAAGCGACGTTGCCAACCCGCGCGAGATGAACGCTCTTAACAAAAAGGAACGTTATTTTCTAGGGATTCCTAGCGCGACTGCTGAACGTAGGGTCCTGGATTCTGATTCTAGGTCGACCAGTGATATTAAGTTTTTAAAATTATGAATTTTTCAGTAATAGCTGGGACACTGAATTTGAGCCCGGTTAATAACTGGCTCGCGCTTATTAGGTACACAGCGAACTATTGGTGTACTATTTGCTTCAGCCTACCCCTTCGAACAATATTGGCGTGGTGTAGTTTATTGTAATAATAATATGGTACCTAAAGTGCCAGGAAGTGCTGCCGGTACCGGTAGTGACGCATAGCCCGGAGCTCTTCGTGTGAGACCATTCTCCATTGTCTATCTGTAGTCGAAGAAGCGATACCCTGGATGTTACACTTTCGCCTATGAATACCTGGAAAATAATTTAAAAATATATTATGTTATATTTTTTAGTAGGAAATAGGTTTATGTAGAGTCGACCTTGTAATTGCTTTTTCACTTTTGACAAAAACTCCCAGTAAATTCACTAAGTGCCCGATCACACGTACCACAACGACAACACGCGGTCGGGCGCTAATTTGTTTAAAAATTAATAGTATATTCACACGGGTCACATTTGGCCGCCAAACTCAACCGTCTGGGCGATACCGACCACATCGCAGTCACAACGCAACCAGCACCGAGAACGCGCACTAGCGGCCGGCCACATCGCAAACAACGTTGCGTCAACCATTTCATTTGATTTTGTGGTTACCACAACGCAACTGCAAGAAGCTGCAGCGACACTATCCACACGTAACCACTGCTTGCCCACACTTTGTCCCTGTGATGTGGTGTGGTTGTGGTACGTGTGATCGGCTCTAAGGTTGAAACGAACTGTCAGATTATTCTTAGAGCATAAAATAGACCTTGACGTTTTATGACGTGCAAGTGACATTAAACCTTAGGGTGATAACGTAATTACGAGGTCTACTAGACAAACTAATACAAAGAAAGAAAGAAATAAATCAATCTACCTAGCCTTTTCCCATCTATGTTGAGGTCGGCTTTTAGTCTAACCGGACGCAGCTGAATACCAGTATTTTACTTAGAGTGACTGCCTATCAGAAGGCCAATTCCCGTAATTAAAAACGGTTAAATTCAAGTCGCAATCTCATCTCAGCGACAGTCTAATGTCAAAAATGTAGGTAAGCGCTACACAATTTTTAATAGATTGACACTGAGATTAGAATGCGAACGTTCTTAAAAATACAGGAATTGCCCCTCTGACCTCCACAACCCACTTAGTGGGTAACACGATACCTCTTGTTAAGACTGATCTGGAAAAAAATATAGATTTTGACCGATCTTACCTCATTTAGCGCCAAAAACGGTAATACTTTGGTTGCGAGGGTGGGACTTTGACTTTCATGTTCCTGACAATTACTCATCTGTTGAGAGTTCAAATTGTAGGAGTCTGTCATCTCATGCGAGTTCTGTACAGGCGGGTATCTGTTGAAGGAGTTACATTATATTATATTTATTTAAACTTACTATCAAAATGAATAGGCGGATTTTTTTAATATGAGATAAAAATATATGAATTATATGATATATATAGAATGAATATGATATACATAAATATGAGACAACACAAGGTCTTCAGTTCCCGAACTAGGTAGAGCCAGTACTACGGTAACCTGATGACTGATATACATACTTATATACATATACACACATATACTTTAACGGCATTCTCTACCGGTCAATCATTGGGTGGTTAAGGTGAAGACATAACATAATATAAAATACGTTTAAAACATTGTTCGAAGTAATTCTATATAATAAAAAAGGCATAGGGTGAGGTGTTCAACAGTGAACCATGAAAAAGTTGCACATTCAAAGCTCAGCTGTTTCTAAACATAATGAAGATTTTTTTTACTAAAGTACTTCTCATATATCTGACTTTAATTTTGCATATTAATTTTAGACCCAAACGTAACAGGATAGGATATATTTAAGTTTTTTTAAAAGATGGGAAATGGCTCACTGAGTCCACCTCGTGGTACACTCTGAACCGGCGGCTAGGTCAACAGTGAACCAATATGTACACAGTGAACCATCCTTTTTATTTTACAGTAAATTATGACTATTTATGCTACAAAACTAAAGGTAAAGAAATAAAACGTCTTGTATATGTTATCAAATAATCAACTTTATTAAACCTAAATGGTTTTAACAATGTGTTTAAAATATTTGTTGTTATAAAGAATTTAACAAATATCTTTGGGCCCACTTTCTTGGAAAGACCATTGCTGGGTTTAAAGCATGACCGGTGGCGAAAACAATGCAGCAAGTTGTCACTAAAACCCCTCTCTCTCCACTCGTAACTTTGGATAGGTACGTTACTCCCCTTAAGAGCTAGGACTTTTTGCGGGCGTTGTACCGTCGTGGTTGAGGTTTCACCCAAATTGTAGACGCGTGTTCCGTTACCGAAGTTAGGAGACCGTTGCATAGCTTCTCTTTAGTTCAAAAAAATGTATGTTCGTTATATTTGTTGAATGCCGAGGCTCGTGCCAAGCTGCATGCTTCAGGTTTCTTCAGACTTAAATCCGTGTGTTTTTTTTTTTTGAATGACCTTAACCACTCCTTTCCAGCAATATGTTTCTCTTCCCATGAAGAAGGAACAGTTAATAAATGCCATTTGGTAAGCTAATCGTCGAGTATCTTTAGCAGTAGTATTCTTTTAATTATTTTTCCTGGTTAGGTGTAAAAATTGCATTTACCTCATAATTCGGTACTAAAATCGTAGCTTCATCGCTCTGAAATTTTTCTAGATATCTCCTTACAGTTAGGTAGGCTAATCCGCATTCTTTTGCTGCTTTACGAATGGATTGTCCATTTTTTACAAGCATGATAGCCTGCAACATTTCTTCTTTCGTATGACCTCCAATTTTCCTTTGCGCAGTTTTAATTCGCCCCATGCTGAAACAATAGCATTATAATACAATTTAATGTTTCAACTCAATATATAAATTATGTAAAAAATTCAAAACCTACCCACATAAAGTAGCAATATAGAGGTGGTACACAGTGAACCGGTTCACTGTTCAAACTACGTTCGTGGTTCATTGTGTACTACAGCCACCATTCAACATTTAAGGTTATGTTACAAACAAAAGAAAAGAGTTACCGAAGTAAATTCAGTTTTATACGATACCCCAATAAACACTATATTAAGTATAATAAATGTCACACAGAAAAACTATGCATATCAGACGTAATAACAAAAGATAGTACTTACGTTTTATTTTGTTTTGTCGCCGAAAATTATAATGCGGTCCATCACGCGGGTGTTTTTGGCGCTAGCTCGCTCGCGACTGGGGATCGGGCGGCGCGGTAAAAACTGAATACTTTCGTGTCCGCGGCACGGTTCGGCAACGTCGCGTTTACAAAGTAAGAAGGGTGGTTCAATGTGTACCACTGGTTCACTGTTGGACATCTCACCTACTATGTTGACATAATTTATTTCATCAAATAATAATAATAAATAACAAAAATAACTTTATTGCTAAAAAGATTACAGATATTTTACATCGGACCCGAACTGGGCTAACCTGTATCTTGGGCACCAATATAGAGGGTTTACCATTTAAACCTGTATTTTAAAAACATGTTCGATAATAACAAGATGGCTGTGCCAAGACTTTGTAGGCAATATTAACATAACCACGGATTTAGACATCTGCGAGTCTCTGTCTAAATATTAGAATTGTTTAATGTAAGTATCTCTTAATGTTACATTTTCTATTCTTTAAAGTCATTAAAAATAAAACTTTTTCCAAATGTAACTGTTATTCGTATTTTAAGTTTGTTAGCTTAGTTGTTAACTCGAATGTGCACGCTGTGGTCTCCTATAAATTAATCAGTACACCTACTTAATATCTTGCCCTTTGTTTATCTGTAATGTATTGTGTCTATCTTTTGTTGGAGGTCCTAAATAAATAAAAGTTAAATAGGTTTGCTAAAATTTACAAAAAAAAAAACTATGAATCAAAATTAAAGAAATCGAGAGCAACCAACAAATCGAGAATAAAAAGAAAATAATAATTATAATAATGTTTCCATATTTTGTGCTGTTCGTCAATAAATTGGTCCTGCAGGTGTGAGAACACCTTCGATCAACAATACCGACTAGATATCGGGTCGGCGGCGCAAGAAATACGTCTCGGTAAATAACAGCGCACTTGAGATGTGAGCTCTTATTTTGTTTACTTCGCTTAAAACACAGTCAATGTAAACACGACTTTATTACTAGGTGCCAAGGTTGTAATTAGGTTGAACTTATAATTGTTTTAAACTTTTTTCACGCGGGTTGCATTTAGCTTTGATTTTGTAAGAGACCCGTTATCTAGTTGGTATTGTTGATCGAAGAACACCTACAGAACCCATTTTTATGGTTTATTTTTCAATCGCTTTTGCTCTTAGAGAGTAGGTACTGGCCATTTATACTTGAAAATTTTCTAAAACTCTGCGCACCTATATTGATAGTATTTTAACCAAAATGTGTTCAGGTTTACAGTTCTTTCAATAACACCTCATATAATATTACTCAATTATTTATATGTCGCAGCGTCAGCACTGATCCGCCATCCTTATTTTGATTATTACAACGTCATCTAAATTATTACTAAACTGAAACGTCAAGTAGTGCACTTGGGTGAGGTCGAATTATAGGAAGTGGCAACACAGAAGTGACGGCTGTCACTTGACATTTGATATTTTTGAAGTTTGTAAACGTTAATGTCAGACAGGAGGGCTGACTGAGCCGATTTTGTGTGGAAACGCATTTGCAAAACGTTGTCCTGCCATCCTATATCGCATTCACCGCGTTTCCATATTGTAATCTGATTGCATCTGCCTGATCCAAGTGATATTTTTGTAATTAGTGAACTTTAAGGCATTAAGGTCTTAAGGACTTAAGGTCTCTACTTAGTGTTTTGACTATTATTTCCGACCATCCTGATAACGAAGAAATCCAAATGCCTTTGTCGTACATAACGATTTAACACAGATAAAAAACACTCTTTTGAAGAATTACTACTAACATAACATTTTGAAGGTAGAATAGCGGACTAACCTGCAATAATGTAGTGTGTGTAAGTCAATGGGTGTGATAGTCTCCAGCAGTTTCGGTTCGCAGGTGATCGTGGTACGTATCCTGGAACGACGCATCCATCTGAACCTGCCCTGAAAGCATAAATATTTGTTTGTCTTATGAGAATACCAGTGCTGCGGTATTAATTTAATAAATATTGTAGCATTATGATGAGATAGGAGCCTTTTTGGCCTCGCACAGGTTTTATATTTTATTTTTTCTTGTTGTTTTTAATGTTAATTCTGTTAGTTTTAAATGTTCCTTTATTTTATTACTGTTTGTATTTCCTGTGTGTGTCCCAAATAAAATATTTTTCTTTCTCTTTTAATACGTTTATCTCACGTATAAACATTTCGACTTTCTCACCAGTTTTTACGCACTAAGTAAAAAGTTTTTTGGTAACTGTCTTTTGATCTTCCAAATAGTGATGATTCTCATTTCAGATAAAACCCTTATTTGAATAAATGCTCCTGTGGTTATGTTTTTAAGCCTCGGGTGTTTATAGAGCGCTTTAAATCTTATCTAATTTGAATGTAATTTTAAAGACTGTCTGGTTTCTTGTACTACTTCAAACAAAGGTCTCTTCTCACACAGAAATAACGACCATCTATCACCACGTGTACAAATACAGGAAAAATAGAAAAGGTATGCGCTTCGGCAATCTTCGTGTTTCCGAATTAATACGATCGTCGCGCCACAGAGTAGCACCCCACAGAGGCAAAGCTTCTAAGTTTTGTAATTCTGAGCTTTGTCGTAGTGCACTTATCATTGCGCGTTTGTATGAAGTTTTCTCTCTGTCGGGTTATCTACTCCGGTCGCAGATCGTCATCTGTCACATAAAAGATTTTACTTCTATTGTTGTAACATATACAGGCTGTTAGGAAGCAAGGTGCAAATCCTAAGGGGGGTGACAGTTGACATCATTTGGAGCATTTTGAGCATGTTTTTTTTAGGTTATGAACGATTGGGGCCATTTTATTTTATTTTTTACATGGCATAAAAAACGCAGTTCTTTATTTTTATTTTAAAGTATCCTAAGACTTACGTTACAAAAAAAATTACATACCAACTTTAACAATTGGCAATGAAGCCAGAAATTAAGTTATTAAAAAAAATGCATTTAGAAATAATAATAAAAACGTAATTAGTCTAAGACGTGTATGATTCAAAATGCTATAAATAGTGTTAACTATTACCCCTTTAAGGCTTTGTACCCAGCTTTCAAACACCCTGTATATCTATAATAGATCTAATCATCGCGCGTTCGTATTTCCGAAGATATACGACGATTCCCGAAGTGTATACTGTTCTTGGCAAATACGGAATACTTTCTGTAGCTAACGTACCTCTTTTAGCGCCTGGAACGCACCCTTAACGTCATTCGAACACCAAGTGGGTAAGCAGAGACGACCTACCGATTTCTTTGGCAAACTGTTAAAGCCTATGACTGGCTTACTGAAAATAAAACATAAATTTTACTTTATATAGAGAGGCTTCGAACAAAAATATTGCACATTACAGGTTTATTAATAAAAGTTGTCAATAAGATGAAAATGGCAATGGGACGAACTTGTTTTGGGAATTTGCAGGTCAGTGTCAGGTTGTATGTTGAACATAATTCGATTCGCGGTGACAATTTCATAAAATATCAATCAATAGAATTATATGAACTTAAGAGGGTTGTATTGATGATTTTAATGATTATAATTATGTTAATACATACTTGTTACGGTCGCGAATCATATTTTTTCAACATACAACCTGACACTGACCCAAAAATGTTAAGAAAATTTGAATTTCACGGGCAACCTGGCGATGGCTTTTCCCCCATTAATTTCCGCCGTTTTACGTTTTATGTTGCATAAAGTGTAAACACACTTTTCTTTCTTTCTTTTCTTTCTAATAAATAAATAAACAAAAAAATGCAGGGAGAAATAACCTACAAAAGTATTAGTTACTTACTTGGCATCTCTGACTCTAGAAGCTGCTAGCAGGAAGGTGCCGTCACCACCACATGGTACCACCACGTCGCACCAGTTTATTAGGTCTTCGTTGTATGTTAACCTGGAACGGAAAAGTAATTATTAAATGAATAAATAATAAATATGAGACAACATCCACACAAGGTCTTCAGGTCCCGAACTAGGTAGAGCCTGCACTACGGTAACCTGATGAATACCGTATACTTACACACTTATACACCCAGACACAGGTCAAACAGACATATTCTTCCACACAAATGTTTAACTTATCCGGGGATCGAACCCGGGACTAGCGGCTCAGAAGGCAGGGTCGCTACCAAGTGCACCAACCGGTCAGTCAAATTATTAGTCTATCGAGAAATAACAATAATACAAATAAGAGCATTTGTGCCTTGGAGACAAAGTTTAATTTTGCGGGCTGTCTACATCTTTTAAAGTGAAAACTTCTTTAGGCGCGTTGAGCGATTTTTGGTAGGGGAAAATCTTACGGGTTCGCGTCACTGATATGCGAATGTTAACAGTATCATATCTGTAGCTATGCATAGTTTTATGTTTTCACAGTCGGCAACTTTTTTTCACGAAAACAAAATTTAATTTTATAACCTAACATTAAATATAAGTCCAACGCAATGTTTCGCGTGCGTTACATTGCGCGCTACCGTAAACAGCGATTTGTCACACTTCAAAGCATTTCCCAGAAAAAGAGTTTGTTTAATGTTTGATGAATACATAGATATTGGATATGAGATGGGTCTTTTTACACCGTGTATTACTATATAACTATACAAGGTGTAACAGAATAAACACAAGTCCTGAAAGTAGTTTGCTCATAATTGACTACTGAATCGATTTTAGTAACAAATTAATACAGGTATTTTTTTAAATGTTATGTATTTTGCAATACTGACCGCCGACTGAGTCAATGAAAATTAAATCTTATTTCAAGGCAATAAGACTCAATTTTAAATGCATAAAGTAATGCTAGAGTCAAAACGATTTTCTTAATAATAATAGTTAGCTTAAAAAACCTTGTTTTGGTCATTGTATTATGCTTTAAACTCAATACTCTAATTGGGGTGTATGAGGTCTTGCGTGAAATATGTTACACGTTGTATAAATATACATTCAAGGTGGCTGAGACATCGACGCAAATCCTGCCTGTTATCATGGATTCAGTAAACGATTCTGAAAATATTGTTCGGTTATTAAAAAAATTTGCTCTTCTGCACTAAGAATTGCACTTTTCTATGAAAAAGCAGTTTTTTTTAAATAAACGACGATTTTTTTCTGCGCTAGAGGGTCTAGCAGCATGTGCTAAATTCATGGTTACAGTTTGCACGTCGGCTTTTAATCTTTTTTTTGTGGCTTATTTCAACTCTGGGTGACCAAACTAATATAATATAACATATAATGATGTTGCGATCTTTCATAAATATTACAATAGTATACCTGCTAGCCATTTCAACTTTCAGCCCCATTTCCGTGAGGCTCTTAGCAACGTTTTCCTCGAAAGTCTTCTGTCTCTTATGTGAGCACAACATGCTGTCGTAATCAGAACCTCGCTCTCGAAGCACCTTCTCTAGCTGTTGTTCTGAACAGTTGTCGTGGCTGTGTCTGGAATTAAAAGAAAAAGTTATGGTTAACGATATTGTGACGATATCTGGCTCGAAGGACCCAAAGATTCGGAAAGTTTTTAAAATACGCGATTCTGCTTTGTCTTTGTGAATTTTCTTGTGAAGTGTAGCAAAGAATCCAATGCATTTTAAGAACGGGGAGGACAGTTTATTTGTATGATGTTGGTTCGGCTCGAAGGACCAAAAATTGCCTTTGTTAATTTTTTGGTCCTGCAAACCGAAGACAGCTATATTACGTGACTAAGCAAAGATTAATCATCAATCAATCAACTCAGTATCACCAGGTAAGCCCCGAGGGAACTCCTCAACCCTTAGTCCTACCCCCCGAGTTTGGGCTCATCCGACTGGGGACTTCAGGACCTTGCCTAAGCCGCCACGGGCGCAGTCCACAGCCGGACAACACCCTGTCCTCCACCCTCCGCATCCAGTCTGTCCCAGCGAACTTTTCCCACACTACGCTTGACGATACGCGGTCTCCACTCCAGGACTCGTCTGCTCCACCAGCCATCGGTCCTTCAGCAAAAATGGCCAGCCCACTGCCACTCCAGCTTGCATACTCTGCAAGCTATATCAGAAACTCTGGTTGTTTTCCGGATAACTTCGATTCTGATTTTATCTTTCAAAGAAACTCCGAGCATATCCCACTCCATAGCGCGCTGAGCGACCTTACATTTGTAGACCAGCCCGACTGTCAGTGTTCACGTTTTGGCACCGTATGTTATAACGGGCAGGAGGCACTGGTTGAAGACCTGTCTTCAAACATTACGGGATTGGCGACGAGAAGACTTGACGAAGTTTTCCAAACGCTGCCCAACCTAACTGGATCCTTCTGTCGGCTTCATTCTGAAAGTTGTGTCTACCGAGCTGGATGACTTGCCCTAGGTAGACATACTCCTTCAAAACTTCGAGAAGGGACCCTTCGATGTGGATTGGACTCGAAAATACGTGCGAATTGTACATGAATTTCATCTTGTCTAAATTCATGCCGAGTCCAACCCGCCGAGAGGCTCCGTTTAGGCTATGCAGCATCTGGTCTAGCTATTTCAGCGTCTCTGCCATTATGACGATATCATCGGCAAAGCGAAGGTGTAAGATGTAATTGCCGTTAACGTTGATACCCTGTCCAGTCTAGCGTCTTAAAAACGTCCTCCAATGCATTGGCGAACAGTTTCGGGGATATGACACCCCCTGTTTCACTCACTGAGCAGTTGAATGGGGCTGGTTTTATTATCCTGGATCTGGACAGTCATCGTGGCAGCGTCATACAAATACCTCAACACTTAGATGTATCGCCAGTCAATTCGACATCGTTGCAGAGAGGTCAGAACTGCCCATATTTCGATGGACTCGAAGGCTTTCTCGTAGTCCACAAATGCCATACAAAGCGGCTGGATGTACTCTCGGTCTTCTGCATAATTTGCCGAACAGAATGGGTGTGGTCTACGGTAATGAAGCTTTTTCGAAAACCGGCTGGTTCTGGTGGCTGAAACTCATCAAGTCTCCTGGCGAGATGGTTCGTAGAGTTCGTTTTTGTAGAGGATTATTACGGGCACATAAGTACCCGTAATAATCCTCTACTTTCTAGAGATTAATCATGGTAATTGATTAATTAACTTGTTGTGTTGACGGTGCCGGTCAGTAAAAAAAAATATGATGACGAGCTTAAGTATATGTTTCACTCAAAGACAAGATAAACCACTACGTATACAAAGGGAAACCTAATTTAAACAAACATGTTCTGACGTACATAATGTTAAATTAATTTACACGTGTCTTAACTCTCGCTGAGCCACACGTGTGTATTATTATGCTATCTTTTCTTATCTGCCATAAGCTAAATAAAATGTAATTACATATGGAGTTTCATTAACACAACGCAGTTTTGAATGGGAATCCCATTTTTTGTTGATATAGTGGTGAGATAGTGTTGAGTGTTACTAAAACACAGATTTTGATGAAAGTAAAAAAAAAACAAAATACTTATTTTTCACCCTGTAGTGTTTTTTTTTGGAAGTCGGTTGTTTTTTTTGTAAAAAATAGTTTTTTTTATTTTTTACTTTTTAGTTATGGTACCTACCCCGCGCCAATTCGCAAACGCTCGTCTTACACGTCCACATCCGTTTGAAGGCGGTTTTTTTATTTAAAAATAATTTATTGTTGATTTTTTTTAAAGCGATAAAAGTTATATGGGACCACCTCGGAAGTATAACCTACCAAACAAAGAAATAATCATCAAAATAAATTAATAATTGGTGGAATGATCGCGTAACAAAAATACAAAAAAAAAAAAAAAACATACTGTCGAATTGAGAACCTCCTCCTTTTTTTAGTCTTTTAAATAAAGAATCGGTCGGAATAGAGAAGTAAGCAACAAGCCCTGGATTCGATTCTGGGCCGGGTACAGTGTTGGGTTTTTCCATCTGGAATTTCTCAGTAGAACCGCAGGTCTGGATTGGTGCCCGGTTGATGCCAATAGACTCGCCCCCTATTTTTTTTAAATATTATTAATTTATTTTCAGACTACAGTGTGGTCTACAGAGTGAGTAACAAAATAGCTAAGTTAGTACTTTATAGCTAAAACAGAGCGGGTCCTATTTGTGAGGGCCCACACCAGCGGGCTGTCTGCCCGGGCGGCTATCGACTGCAGGATAGTGTTAGGACTGCCACGCAGCCTGCGGAGTAGCGAGGCAGATTTCTAGCGCTATAGTGCATCAAAGCCGTCAGTACGTGTGTCGGCAATCATTGCCGAGGCATTACAGAAGCGTGGCAACCGCAACAATACCTTGAACGCGTTATTGTTTTGGGTACATGTGAATCACAGGGCTCCCGAGTAACGTGCTGTGCAGTATGCCTTAAAAAGGATTATTTTAATTGCGTCTCTACATCTAGAGAATCTGCAGGCCAACATATTCGCCCTAACTAACAATGCTTCGCGCTCCATCTCTAGATCCATATCATCTTTCAGGTCTTCAATAACCAGACCTATTACATGAGACTCAAACAGAACTGAAAAAATGTAGTTGTACTATTGGTACACCTCTGCCTAACCGACAGACAGACAGCTACACAGAGGCAGACAGCCACACAGATAGACAACCAGACAGACAGACAGTATGTCGTGTTTCTGTAACAAAAAACAATGTTTCTTTCTTTCTTTTCTTTCAAATCCTCCTGCTAACCTGCATTAATGTTAATGTGTGAGCCAAACTGCGCGTTAACTAAGGCGTTAAATATTAGCTCGTTAAACAATTGGCAAAATTAACACTTCTGTGTAATGCCTTATTTAACGCGTTAATTTACGCGTAACGACGCAGGCGTGGCAGAAGCATAAGAAACAGTATGAGTTGAATAGCATGTGATCAATTGTTTCTTCAATTGCGTTGCGTGTCTTCAAATGTTTGTTTTTCTGTTATAATGTTATTTTAGTAAACAGCGCGATGTTTGAGAGGCTCACTCGGAATTATTTGAAATAACATCACAGATAAGTGAGCGATAAAGACGTTATTGTGTTATTAATATTATATTGTCTTGTTTTTCGAACTGACAATAGAGCAATATTAACCGAAAAGATTTAGGCTTGGTTAGTATATTATGCTAATACAATACGCCGTGTCCGACGGGATTACCAATCGGCAAAAATGACGAACTTCCATGCAAAATTTCATCCCTTATTTAACCCCTATACGGGGTGAATTGTCAAAAATCCTTCCTTAGTGTTCATCTTCGTTATAAAACGAACTGTTGTGCAAAATTTCATGCTTAAAACCCCGCGGTTTAGCCCATGCGTTGTCTCTCTAAATGAAATTACGTTTCCAACAAGTGGAGATGTTTTAGCTCTACAGCAGATATTAATAAGATTTTTGGCACTCAAATCTGGGCCTTATATACTGTCTATACACGGTGGCAATTTCCCTGCCCCAAGCTTTGGTCTTTGAAGGATAAAATCAGAAATGAAATTGTCCGGAAAAGAACCGGAGTTACCGACATAGCTTGCAGAGGAACCAGGCTGAAATGGCAGTGGGCTTGCCATGTTTGCTGAAGCACCGATGGCCAGTGGAGCAGACGAGTCCTGGGGGGGGTCCTTACTCTCTAAATCCATCAACGAGGATACGGGCCCGTCAGGAAAGTAGTTCGATACTTAAAAGTGAACTCTACTCCCGATTAATTAACTTTTCCGGGTGGGCAAAAATACATCCGGAGTAAGGACCACTGTCGAAACGTTTTGTCATTAATTTTTAGCTCGGTCCGAGGACTAATCTTATGTCCGTAGGTGATACGGAGTAGACCCCTGGAGTGGAGACTGTGTATCGGCAAACGTAGCGTGAGACGCCCTCCAGCTAGATGGACCGATGACCTTGAGAAAGTGGCTGGGACAGACTGGATGCGGAAGGTGGAGGACAGGGTGTTGTGGCGCAGCCTGGGAGAGGCCATGTCCAGCTGTGGACTGCGGTAGGCTGAGTTGATTGATTAATTGAAGCTTTGGTTTCGAAAGCGGTTCCGTCATAATTATAAACGTCATGAAAATCTGTCACTGTCACCAGTATTTGACATTAAGGTGTCAAAAAACGCTCTGTATTTGGACAGCCGTTATTGAGTGACCGTTCACCGCTTTCTTAGGAAACCACAGATACAGGCCATCACTAGTTCAGCAGACGGGTTTTTTTTTTTTTGTTAAAATTGACCATTATTTTTCTCCCCTTGTGTCCATTGTTAGTTTAAGTCTTAGCAAGTAACTAGTATACAACCTGTGTCTAAGTACATCTTTGGATCAATAAACTCAAGTACGTTTGTGTTTTATGGAGCTACTTAAGGAAAACATCGTTTTGTGCTTAGTTACGAGTACTTCCTCAGGGATATACATATACAGGGTGTAGCGTAAGTACTGGTTCACCGTTCAGGATTCGATGAACCAGATAATTAACTATAACAATTACATTTTTAACCATTTTTACCCAAGGGTTCCGAAAATATTTCCTTTTTGTCTTTTATTAACGAAATTTCTACCTTTTATTACAAATAAGTTTGTAGTTTCAACAAAAACCATTATTTTTTCATTTTGATTTCTGTTAATTACTGCTGAATACTAGAGCTATCATGATAAATTATGATTTTTTATGTAAATTCAGCTCTTTTGAAGAAAAAGTTGGTTCTTCTCTAATTTTAACCCTAATTTTTAGCACACCATCAAGTTCAAGAGCGATTTTTGTAAAAAAAACTTACTACTATAAATGGTTACAATTTTTAATTGTTATAGCTAATTATCTGGTTCATCGAATCCTGAACGGTGGACCACTACTTACGCCACACCCTGTATATAACGAATTATAAAGTTTTATTATAATGAAATGCCTAACATCATTATCTGCTTAGCCTTTTCTCTACTATGTTAGGGTCAGGTTCCAGTCTTACCGGATGCAGCCGGGGTATATTAACTAACTGGGTAATACAATACCCCTTGGTACGACTGGTTGTCAGACTTTCGGGCTTCTGACGACCCGTAACAACTGTCAAAGATCTACGAATGACAGGACGGGACCAACGTCTTAACGTGCTTTCCGAGCCACGGAGGGATCTCGGTGTGTAAAGATGGTCACCCATCCACGGACTAACCGCGGCAAGCGTAGTTTAACCTGATCGATTGACCCATGCGGCTGTTATAATTCAGCCACGAGCCCGCCCAATGAAATGCCTAACGTGTGATGTAATAAAGATCAGACTTCTCAAAGATTTATGGAAAACATTTAATAAAATGAATACAAAGTCATCATCTATTAACAAGCAGTCTACAACCACCGGCAACTGGATTCGTTCCGATTTTTCCGATCGCTATGACAAAATAAATAAGATAGGTAATATAAATAAATATTGAATTCCAAGTATTTGCTACGATAACTTTGTTTAACAACTCAGTTTATATGCACCTAATGCCTTTAGGAGTAACTAAAATACAGGCAGAGATTTTGTCAACCACAGAACACCCAAACAAAAACAAGCCTGGCTGAAGAGAACGGAGAAGCCCGCCAGTTCAGACCTCTGCCTTTGCTACGAGAAATTCCTGATGGAAAATTTCAATATTAACACGTTTCCTGACCTGTGAATCGGACCCAGGACCCACTCATCTGGCGCACTTGCGACCACTCGACCAACGAGGTAGTCAATAAATCTACTTATATAATACTATAAAAATCTTAAATTCATTCACTCAATGACTGACATCGGACCGCCTAAGCCACTGGGTCTTATTATAACTAATATATAATTTTTATTTTATTTTAAACACTAAGCAATTGATTTCTCCATTCTTGAGGGATACGGCACTGTTTCTCTTTACTACAGGCTTATTAGGTAGCCTATTTAGGTAGCCTTCTAGTCTGAAACACAGGTTCTACCTAGTTCAGGCAAATAAGCAACTGAGTCCTCTATAATTTTTAATTTATGTTATTGTAAATCTGCACCATTTTTATAAATAAACGATATTATTATTATTATATTATTTAAGAGGACAGTACCCCAACAATTTATGTTGTATACCATTGTTAATTTATAAAGTGCAACTGTTTTTATTGTATTTACTGCAACACCTTTTATGCAATAAAGTTTTTATTATTATTGTATTATAAGCTTGAAATTTTGAACAGCACGCGTAGCATGACCACCCATAGAAACGAGTTTTGTCGATGGAAGAATAGATAAAATGACAGATTCTAGACAAATTTCTAAAGAAATCTGTCATTTTGTCTATTCTGTCTGTCACTTTGTCTATTCTAACTGTCATTTTGTCAATTCTATCTATCATTTTGTCTATTCTTCCGTTGAAAAAACCCGTTTCTATGGAGGTCATGCTACGCGTGCAGAAGTTTATGATATAACGAAAATGAGCTCTAAGGAAGGATTTTAGTAATTCATCCCCTAAACTTTCGTCTATTCTATCTGTCATTTTGTCTATTCTATCTGTCATTTTGACTATTCTATCTATCATTTTGTCTATTCTTCCGTCGACCAAACCCGTTTCTATGGCGGTCATGCTACGCGTGCAGAAGTTTATGATATAACGAAAATGAGCTCTAAGGAAGGATTTTAGTAATTCATCCCCTAAACTTTCGTCTATTCTATCTGTCATTTTGTCTATTCTATCTGTCATTTTGACTATTCTATCTATCATTTTGTCTATTCTTCCGTCGACCAAACCCGTTTCTATGGCGGTCATGCTACGCGTGCAGAAGTTTATGATATAACGAAAATGAGCTCTAAGGAAGGATTTTAGTAATTCATCCCCTAAACTTTCGTCTATTCTATCTGTCATTTTGTCTATTCTATCTGTCATTTTGACTATTCTATCTATCATTTTGTCTATTCTTCCGTCGACCAAACCCGTTTCTATGGCGGTCATGCTACGCGTGCAGAAGTTTATGATATAACGAAAATGAGCTCTAAGGAAGGATTTTAGTAATTCATCCCCTAAACTTTCGTCTATTCTATCTGTCATTTTGTCTATTCTATCTGTCATTTTGACTATTCTATCTATCATTTTGTCTATTCTTCCGTCGACCAAACCCGTTTCTATGGCGGTCATGCTACGCGTGCAGAAGTTTATGATATAACGAAAATGAGCTCTAAGGAAGGATTTTAGTAATTCATCCCCTAAACTTTCGTCTATTCTATCTGTCATTTTGTCTATTCTATCTGTCATTTTGACTATTCTGTCTATCATTTTGTCTATTCTTCCGTCGACCAAACCCGTTTCTATGGCGGTCATGCTACGCGTGCAGAAGTTTATGATATAACGAAAATGAGCTCTAAGGAAGGATTTTAGTAATTCATCCCCTAAACTTTCGTCTATTCTATCTGTCATTTTGTCTATTCTATCTGTCATTTTGACTATTCTGTCTATCATTTTGTCTATTCTTCCGTCGACCAAACCCGTTTCTATGGCGGTCATGCTACGCGTGCAGAAGTTTATGATATAACGAAAATGAGCTCTAAGGAAGGATTTTTGTAATTCATCTCCTAAAGGGAACAACAGGGTTTATTTGTTTTTTTGTTTTTGGGAAATCATCAAATAACTTCTCCCGCTCTGGGCGGAGCGGGAAGACGTGTCAGACTCTTACCGACTAAAACCCACCCGTGTTCCTTCAGTTACCTGTGCCAGGGGCCACGGTAACCCTTTCGGACTTTCCCGCCACCCTGGCAGATCAAACAGGGGATGTCAGTTTGTATGGAAGTTCTTCATTTTTGCCGATGGAAAATCCCATCACACGGTTAATAACTAAATAACCACGAGAAACCTGCTCATAAACGCACTTTTACATGACACGCAATTCCGTTATCTCATTCTTATCAAAATTCAGTTCGAAATAAACCAAATACATAATATAGGTAATATCTGCGAATTTTCTCATTAAATAGATAATTATAATACTTATTTTTTATAATGCGCTGATATATTCCATAATTTTCCACTGGTGCTCAAACATTAGGCCTCTTTTAATGTAGTTTTAATAATTAACAATGTAACATTTTATAAGGCATTAGTGTCGAATTTAGGGTGTTCTATGGCTACATCTGTACCCCCTCGGGAGTTACAGGCGTTATGTGTTGTTATGTGTGCATTCTATATAAGGGGCGATACTAAAAACAACCGACTACCAAAAAAATACACTACAAATATAAAGATTCATTTATTTGTATAAACATGTGTAACATGATATATAGATATGCACATATGATGGAAACGAGTTTAAAATTGCCAGTTCAACATGTTTTGCCATATTCGGCGTACAAAATAGTTTTTCACACCACCTGCTCGAAAATGTCAAATTATATGTCAACCAACCTTAACCCAAAGTGAGTCATTAGTGGCCGGGGGCACAGCCGGTCAATAATGTTGTACTGGATTTCATTATGACCCGCTGGTCAATAATGTGATTTGAATTTGGAATCTCACATGCTCAGCTAAATTGGCAGTACCTATAGTACTAACAAACACCCTTTGGTGCCAGAAAGAGGAAAGCTATTCTCGAAACCCTTACTACGCGTGGATGATATTCTCGATTTCCTACAAAATCATAACGACTGCTTCTTCATATCGTTGCCATTTATTTAATAAATACTTTGTTTTTCGTACTATGGCTATTATTTTCTCACATTAGGTGTAAAAAGTAGAGTATCCTCCTCTGGGCTAAAGGTGTCTTTGCCTTGGGCTAGCTTGAATCCCTCGCTGCATTCAGGATTCTTGTATTAACTCCCTCGCTTCGCTCGTGAGTTAAATCCCGAATCCTTCATTGCGCTCGAGATTCAATATGACGCCCGTGACATAAGACACAACTTTAGCCCCTCGGTGCATAATCTACTATTTAATTGGAATTATAAATTAGGAAATAATTAAATTATAGTCAAAATTCAATCAATTCAAATACCCAATTACAATCAATACAAAAACATAAAGGATCTAAGTTCAAAATTTGTCATTCAAAAACTGTAACATTATAATATCCTTTACTAATTAGCAATTTTTTAAATTCTCTCTTGAATGATATAACATTCATTTTCTTAAGGGAATTTGGAATTTTATTATATATTAATGGGGCCATGCACTTTTACTTAGTAATGCTGTTTTGGCGGAGAGTATATTCAAATAGAGACTACAAGAAAATATAACCTCCTACTTTTTGGGAGTCGGTTAAAAATAGGAACCTCTTGTTCTACGAGTAAAACTGAAGAAGGAAAAACGATATTTCAGAAAAATGCAATGCACGATTACATACACAAAAAGTTTTGCTATTTCAGAGTTCCCCACATACTAATTGTTGTTCTTATAGACCTTACCCCTTGAAATATTTGACACAATTTTTATTGTTTATAGTTTTACAATAAATTAAATAAACAAGGTGGCAGAGACTTCGACGCGCTCGCTACCTGTTACCATGGATTCAGGTACCTGAACCCCCTGCGGTGAAATTACTCGACGGTTTATTTTTTGTAGTCTGTTCTTGGTAGAGAAATAATTTATAAAGTAGTTATGCTTGTAAGCAAATCAACGAGGCATATTATTTATTTTTGGTCGTAAACTGGACTATTTTAAGACAGTATAACTAAGTATAAGTGTCTAATAACAATCATTTGTGTGAATGTTGTGGCATCGTCGTGGAACTTGTTACCATGGATTCAGCGCATGACTCAGTATCTGAGGGTTGTAAATCATTAAATTATTTCTCCCGCTCTGGGCGAAGCTGTAGGGCGTGTCAGACACTTACTGACTAAAACCCACCCGTGTTCCTACAGTTATCTGTGCCAGGGCGACGGTAACCCTTTCGGACTTTCCCGCAACTCTGGCAGGCAACGGCCCTAGCGGACCCCGTCATTGTTGCTGGCATCTCTTTGAGGCGCGCGTGTAACACAACGCGCCGTCGACCCGGGCTTGGTCCTTATCGGACGGCGAGCTACCCATTGACCCGGGCTTGGTCCTTATCGGACGGCGAGCTACCCATTGCTCGCCATCCGCAAGCCCGCGCCTGCGGTGGCCGGGAATCGGCTTGGGCGATTAGGGGCGTGAGGGCGCGAATTTTGCCTCTCCTTCCCACGTTGCGACTCCACTGTGTACCTCCCAGCAATTTTTTTTTTCGTCGAACCCTGACACTTATGCTCAACAATAGCACTTGTGACCAGTAGACCAACGAGGCAGTGATTAGATATATTGTCAACTAATAGATAAGCAATTATTCATTCAGTTTGACACTTTGTACTGTTTTTCAAACTAGATAAATAAATAAACAGCTCTGGCCACGTGTACCAGTTTCTAGTTTAGTCTTCCTCTTGTTATCGTGTTGATAATTCAGAAGTTATTTTGCGAAGTTACTGCAGCCGAGTAGGTGGGTATTTTTTTTTATGTAATCAAATTAACCATGCAACAAGAATAGTTTATTCCAGAAGATTAGCCTATATTATAGACAAAGAATATAAATATGCAATTTTGCACATAACCACTTCTGAATATTTCTTAAAATTAGCTTACTTTCTACTGGACGCCCGTCAACGAAGATACGGGCCCATCCGGAAAAAGTCCTACTCCCGATTAAAAACTTTTTCAGACGGGCAAAACCACATCGGGAATAAGGACAAGGACAAACTATCAAATCGTTTTGTCATTAATTTTTAGTTCACATAAAATTATATAATTAATGTACTTATACAAAATATTGTAAACAATTTTAAAAGAGTAACGGTGGAGTTTCTTGTCCATTCTTCTCCATACGAAACTACCTTTTGGAAGGGGCGACTAGAATCAATTCTATTTAAATGTTAATGTTGACGTTCAAAAGTGCCTTTTATGTGCCTATTTGAAATAAATGCTTTGACTTTGACTTTGTTCAGGTCCCGGACTAATCTTATATCCGTAAGTGATACAGAGAGGAAAGGAAACAGCCGTAACTTCAGCCGTATACTACGTAATTCGTGTTTAGGGAGTAGGCCCCCAAATGTTTCATAGTTAATGGAAATTATAACAAGTATAACTTGCCATTCCATGTGTTTTCTATTTGAACGAAGGAAACCTAAAGAAAGAAGGAAAAATTTAATCATGATAAATTAAAACAAATCCAAAAGCAGTCTGTGTTTCCGAACGCATACAACCCTAATCTCTTCAAAGTGAGAGTGAACAGGCTTCTTCTGGGTAAGCTCACTCCATCGTCGACTCTGTCTCTGTCACCACTGACCTAGACTAGAGTCAAGAACAAACCACTTTTAAATAAAAACAAAAAATAAACGCAACTGATTCACTATGAAAGTTAGATCAAAAAGTGTTAGGGCCAGGCCACAACACTGCGTTGCGACAACGCGTCGCAAAAATGACGTCACACTACAAAACACGATCCGTAGTTTGATGTCTTAGATTTACACGGTGCGTCGTCGCACCGCAGTGCTGTGGCCTGGCCCTTAGTCCACGTTCGTACGGACGTAAAAATATTGCGCCGAGCGTTGTAAATCCAACAGTGTGTTTTGTCGACGCGATAGTATGCACTCTGTTCGGTTCTGAATGCTTGGTTCAACACCGAGAGTTGAAAATCCAGTGCGCAATAAAATGCCGCCGCGATATGTTTACGTCCGTGCGAACGTGGTCTTATCTTAGGGCTCGTACACATAAACACGATACGACCTCGCATCGTGCTACGACGCGGCATCGTTTCACGATGCGTCGTCGCATCGTGGGAATCTACGACGAGCACTTTGCGGGATCCATTTTCAAGACGTTACATTTCTTCTTAAAATGACACTCATTATTCATATTTGTAAGAAATGGATGCATCCAGTATCTTCTGTGTATCTTTTATTTTAACTATTGTGAATGTGAAAACTATGTTGGTCGTTGCTTTTTTTTTGTATTTTTCTCTTAGTGTAATCATGATCTGGCAGTTTGAGTAACTTATGCGGTCTACTCAAATGTCCTTTCTTTGGTATTGTTCGTCGAATCGTTGAGATCCTTAAGTTCTGAGTTGAGCTGCACGATTGCTGACAATTGCGTGCACTGACTGGACAGGTCCACTCAATCTCAATTCTTTCCTCAAAAGACCATTTCAGACACCGATCTACATAGCCTTCACATGATCTGACCAAGATTCTGTCTGGACTTTAAAAGAGACTGTGACCTCTGAGTTTGTTTCGACCTTTCTTCTCAGAGTAGTCAGATAGGAAACGCCACCTCATCTAGTTTAAAAAAATATGATTGACGTGTAAAAGTGTTTATACAAACCTACTTACTTACAGAAATAAAATCATTTATCATTTATCTGTTTCTTCTTTTTTCGTTTTCTTAATAACAGCATGAGGAGAACACGTCTAGTGCGGTCCATTTTTCGAGATTTTCTGCGACCGACCACACGACGAAATCGTGACACGTTGCGACGATACGACGTCGCATCGTGAACCGATGCCGTGTCGTAGCACGATGCGACGTCGTATCGTGTTTATGTGTACGAGCCCTAAGGGCCAGGCCACAACACTGCGTTGCGACGACGCGTCACAAAAACTACGTCACACTACAATACTGCCGCGCTAATTAGAAGTGCAGTAAGGAGGTTTTTCGTATAACTTCCTTACTGCACTTCTAATTAGCGCGGCAGAATACACGATCCGTTTTGCGACGTCGTTGATTTAAACTGAGCGACGACGACGTACGGTCGACTGCCGCATATCTATGGTAACACTATGACCTTGAACTGGCCTAGCGTAGTACGAAGTCTTCGGAGTTTGAATAGAGTACGAGGCCAGCTTATACTGGTTTTGTTACCACTGACGTGCGACCTACTTTTAGCTGTTATACCTCTTGAAAATATCTTAGAAAAGTATTACAAAAGAAATTAAAAGAAAAGATTTGTCATGTCAACTCACTTTTCATACTCGTATCTGGTAACCTTGGAGACAATGAGACACTTCTCCATGCTTAGCTTCACATCTTCCGTCGATGCTGCGTTGCCTTTTCTTCTGGAAGCACTGGGGACAAGCTCACGAAGCTCCTGTTTCTGTCTAAGACCTGGAATTGAAAAGAAATGCTTGGGTTAGGCAGGAATAGAAGTCATGTTACATCAGCTAAGGTAAGTGGGGCGAAAAAGTTTGGAGAACCAAAAAGTATGCATAGGACCAAAAAAAAATACCTACCACTAACATTTATTTCTAAAGCCATAAAAGTGCGATGCGGCTGGAAGACTGGTGAACATTAGACTTATAAACTAGAGGACCAGGTGATATTTTATTTATTTAAGTATAAGTTTTTTTCAGAACATAATTCCATATAAAATTGTTAGTGTAGCTTAACACCTACACACCTTACACCTACTTAATTCATGTTGGTCATTACCTTACATTAAAAAGGACACCACCAGAACTGAGTACCTTATTCCAGTGCCCCACAATAGGACACTAAACCCTTTCTGTTATGGTTTTTAGAAGGTCATTGGAGCTGCCCCGCACACGACGCATCAGGGAGGCCACTCTCTTGCGAACTACTGCTCTAAAGCAGTCAGTGTTGGCCTCCGCAAACATCCCCGATGCACTACAGTATCGCGGCAACCCCATCAACATCCTAAACCCATTATTTTAGAGGATCTGTAGGGCATTGAAAGTCTTCTCTTCTGCGTAAAGCGGACCCACAGGCTGCATGTGTACAATGTCTGGCAGTGCGCCTTAAACAGAGTAATTTAAATTTATTTGTGCATCTTGCAAACCTGCGCGCCAGCATATTGCATCTCACTGCCAATGCCCTACGTTCCCTCTCAATGTCCAAATCATCAGAGAAGTCCTCAGTGACCCAATGCCCCAGGTACTTGAATTTGGTGACCCTACTCACCGGGATTCCTCCAAGTCTGACAGGTGGAATGGTAGTGGGAGTTTTATTGCCCGCCTTAAACACAAGCAGTGTTATTACAAAAAGCGGTTTAACTGAAAACCCGGGTTTAAAGCTCTATAAACTACGGTTTAAACCAAAATGATATTACAAAACGTGGTTTTTCGAAAAACCGTGGACCATATCATGGTCTAACGCTAAACCTCGGCGGCCCCTAGTTTAAACGATCAAACTATGGTCTAAATCGTATCTGTCAAAATTTCTCTTGTATTTTATAGCATCTTTTTCATTGTGTTGTGTTGTTTTTACCCGAAAATGGATCTTAACATGGTCGATTTAATTGATATTGAGTATATTGAAGCCGCTGTGTTGTTGGGAACGCCACGCCGACACAACATAAATCGTGTTCGAATCAATCAAATAAATTAAAATTAAATTTGAATCAATGAAACACTGATTTCAAGTTAATCGAAGTAATTTATGTTTATTTACTTTTTCCTCGGTACTCCAATTCTCAGATCGTTTTTTCTTTTGTTGGTCCATCACAATATGATATTAAAATTACATAGAAGGTAATACTATACAAAGAGGCAATTTTTCTATTAGAAACTTCGATAACTTAAAAATTCCAAAGCTAAATGAACTTTGTTCAACTTGCGATGGTTTTGTTTAATGATATGGTTTCATATAATGCGCGAAAATTTTACGTTTCGTTACACGTACCTAGATGTATTATTAATACTTAATACGACAGTAAGTCATGTGCTTAAACCTAAACAAAACTGCAATCGACGAAATAACTAATATTCCATGCAAATTAACACTCTCAATATTTTTAACACTCCTAAACATCATAATAATCATTAGCGTATTAACAAAAAGTTTTCATTTCTGAGCATACGGAACGTTGCAATAGAATGATAAAATGGTGAACGAATAATATTTGTATTACTCTGTGGTTGTTACAAAGACAATAGTTCAAATGACGGCACTAAGAAGACCACGGTTTTTTGAAGTTTTGTAATACGGACAAATTTAGACCATGGTTCTGCAGATAAGCCTGGACTTCGTAGCACAGGTTTAAATCAAGGTTTATTTAGTTTTTTGTAATAAGACTGAAGTAGTTCACTTTTTTTTGAGTTGTACCTGAGGCCATGTGACACTGCGTACCTCTCACATATGCCTAAGAGAATGTTGAGGGCTTTAACAGATGGGCTCAGCAGTATCATATCGTCGGTTCTTCATACACGAGCCATCTATTGAACAACCGACACCGGCTTTGCTGAGCTCATCTATCAGTTCAGTCATGTACAGGTTGAAGAGCCGTGGTGACGTCAGGCTTCCGTGTCCCTGTATATGGCGGACATTAAAAGACCAAGACTCTGAGGACCAAAAATAATATCTGGCTTTCAAGCGAAGCCATCCATACTAACATTATAAATGCGAAACTAACTCTGTATATGCCTGTCTGTTAACTTTCAACGCTTTATCGGCAGAGCGGATTACGATGAAGTTTGGACTAGAACATATATTAGATACCTTTTATTCCGGTACCACGTTTCCGTGGGATAATAAAATATTCGATCTCTACGCGGGCGCAGCCGTGGGCTAAAGCTAGTGATCAATATAGCATACTTAATTTAAAAAAATGCAGTGATTAGTGCAATTTTATTTAAGTATAAATAAAATAATTGACGATATAAATGGACTGAATGACCCATTTGCACAGAACGATATAAATATCTTGAATGTAGCATATTATCAAACAGTACTAAACGGGAGTGAATGGAATATTTTGTGAGATAACTTGGGTGAATTATTACAGTTTTATCACCAAGGGCGTTTTCCTTTGAGGTCTAGAGACGGTTCATTTCACTGAGAGCCAGTCCGTGGCCGTTGGATGCAAAGGTTATGTTTACCGAGTTATCTGTTACGACTATATTCCCAGAGAGGCCAGAGATATACAGCCTCACATTCCTGCACCCTAATTGCGTAACACAGTCTGAATAATTTTGAAGGATATTGCTAATCCATTGCCTCATAATGTTCAAAAAATGTGTCTGCTCAACAACGTAAATAACGCAATGAATGTTGTTGAACTGTCAAAATGAAAGGGATAGCTACTGAGTGTATTACGCAATTACATCGCTGTTTTGCCAATAATTTTCAAAAACCTATACGACAATCCGTAGCAGAGTAGGGTCCAAGGACTGGAATTAGAAGTGTCCTGAAAGTAGAAGTGCTACAATGTCATCCGCTCATCTTGTCGAGTAACGACATCGCGGGAAGGACCTGGATGAGGTAGGCTAACACAGGAGCGTGGAGATTGGCAGAAACAAAGAGAGGCTTATGCTCAGCGGTGAGTAAAGACGGGCTATGGTCGCTATGGATGAAAATGTAGAACAGTCCAAGCTTTGGCAAAAAATTAGGATGTCAGAATATGGGGTAGTTGGTACCAAGTCTGACTGCCCAGGGTACATGGCCGCTGGCCGTGTTCCTAGCCTTGTAATAGTACTTATTACAAAACAAGTGATATAATCAGATTAGTTAATATCGAACGATGTTTTTGTTTACCTCAAGCGCGGGCACGGAAAGTTTGTTCGTGACCAGAAATTACTCAACCGTTTCCGATAATTTTCCATTGCAACAGACTTTACAATAAAAATAAGATTATTTATTTTGCGCCCTTCTTTCTTGACATAAGTAGTTGAATTATTGGTGTGTTTTTTTTTAATAAAAATGTTTTGCAAGGACGTTCTTTGTAAAACATTCTTAAATCTCACAAAGCCGAAAGTTAACAGTATATACCCCGCTGGAGAAGGACATAAGACTATTTATTTATCCTGGATATTTTGAAATGCAAAATACACGTAAACGATGCTGTTGCCCACCAGCTATTCTTTTATATTTTTATCAAACGTTTAAAATCTTAACGAATTAAAAAACCTAATAATAACAATCCGTTTACTTAAACAATAACATTGTTGCCTGATATTAAGATACATATCATGACCCATATTTTGTCAAAAAAATCTTATCAATGATATTATGTTTTGCTGCGCAAAATTGACTTAATTTAGAATTTACTGCGTAATTCATTGAGTTATCTTTGTCCACATTTCCTTCATGAAATGGCTAAAACAACATTGCAACGTCATACATAACACTCGAAAACACTTTGTAATTTGAGGGCATTTGGTACTGCGTTCCGACTTTTTAGTCCTCCTGATAAGCCAGTGGCGTAGCCAGATATATACAGGATTACCGGAAAATTTAAGTCCAATAATAATTTTGGTCCCTCGTATCGTCGGTTATACGAATCACCCCCATGTATGTACCGCGACTGTTTATAGTTATCGAGTTATGATTTTTTCAGTTTTTTTTTTTAGAAATTTCGATCTGAATGTTTTTAAAAATTCAAAAAAAAAAGTAGAAGACTTCTTCGAATACTTTTTTTTGCAATTGAATCTTCATGAGTTTTACTTTTATGCGTACAATAATCAGCTTCGTAACTTTCATCAAAGTTAAGTTCGGTGAATTACGACTTAATTTTGAACTTTAAATTAAAAATCTAAACAGGTGGCTTCTTGGTTCTTAAGTAGGCCTCAAAAATGCGCCAGACTCACAGCTTTCAAAATAATTTTAAAAAGTTGTACTTAATAGGCTACTTTGGCTAAAATCGCCCTTCAAAGACAGCGAGGTGGAAAATTCTTAAAATTAGCCATCTATTACAATTTTTTTTGCCCATTTTTCATTTCTATGTTTAATTAGTTTGATAATTACCGAAAAAAATACTGCAGGAAAGCTAAGATTTAAACATTTGTATTTTTTCTTTAGTTTAATTTAAGCAATACATAGACATGACCTATATATAGTTTCGGATTTGGTCATCCATGCTGACTCCATCCTGCTGCATTCATCCTGATAGACGACTTTATAACATCCCTCGTTTAGAAATCGGTTAGAAAAAAAATTGTATCATTTAATCTTATTGTAATAATTTGTATCATTTAATCTTATTGTAATAATTTGTATCATTTAATCTTATTGTAATAATTTGTATCATTTAATCTTATTGTAATAATTTGTATCATTTAATCTTACTGTAATAATTTGTATCATTTAATCTTATTGTAATAATTTGTATCATTTAATGTTTTATATTATTCATTTAATCTAGTTAACTCGCAGCTGGCGGCCAAAGCAGAAGTGTTGAGACTTATTTTTACAAAACTCACAAAATGAGCTATCGCTGAGAATTGGGGGCGATATCAGTAACGATATCGAGCGCATAGGTTCGTAGTAGCAATAAAACCTTGAATAGAAAAGTGTTACGACGTAAACAAGTTGTCAGTTTAATGTTTTCGTTAATTTTAGAAAGTATGGCTTTCCATCTTTGCCAGCTTTATCAAACTATTGACGGTCATCTCTGAATATTGTTTTAAATGTTGATAGCTCGTTGGATAGCCTATAAGATAAGAATGCTTTTCATATAATTGGATTGTTTAGTATCATAGTAAAATGATGAAATAATAAACATTGTTCATGGTGTACTCCGACGATGTTTTAATTTTGCTACGAAATTTTTTATCATTACATTTAAGTGTTTGATAGTTTCAATCTTCGGAATGCCGACAAATCTTCACAAAAGAGTCAGCATCAAATTCAAATAGCAATAAAAACTACTCGGTTCGTTGATTTAGAGATAAAAGTGGTCGGTCAGTCAGAAATATGAAGCTAGTTGCCCATTCCAAAGCGTAGTAGGTACCTATGGAGAAGAACGGGCAAGAAACTTCATGGACACTTTTAAATTATATTGTTACATCATTAATATTGAATTTAAAAAATAATTAAGTATATGTGAGAACGATGTAAATAAGACGTACTTACACGTTGGGTGTCTAGAGTACACTTAGGCTACTTTTGTGAATCAAGTAAATTTCGTCATATTTATTTATTTATTTATTTTATTAGGTCTACCAACAATTGTTTACACTAATTTACAAACAAAGATAAAACATGCGTTTAAACTCTACACAGTGCAACAATTACTTAAAGGTAAACACCACATGGACAAGAAAGAAAACAATAAAAAGTAATTTCGTAAGCTACATATTGCACAAGTAAACTAAGTTAGATATGTATAAATAACATAACTAAATGCAAAATATTAAAAGCAACATTTCTTAAAAAAATAAATAACGTATAGTCACGAGCACCAACATGCCAACACTTGGCAATCTTCAACTGCGATTCCCTCATGAAATAACGAATGCAATGTTGAAATACGATACTTTACATAAACCTATGGATTCGAAAATACTATGTTCGTAATAACATACAATTTCATTCAAAAATAAAGGAGAAAATTACTTTTTTAACAAATCTGATAAGCAGTTCAGAAATTTAGATTTTTATTTATTTGCCAAAAGGCTCCATCATATATTTACACATTCACTAGCAGGACATGTAACACTATTGCACAGGATAACTTTTATTCGCCCTGAATATCCTTTAATTTTTTTTTACAAATCGGAGTTTTCTAATTCGGCAATTTTGGGAAAGCCCATAATTTTTTCATTAGAGTTGCCTTTTTAAAAGTGATTATGGGTTAGCCCGCCTGCGATGATACCAAAATGAACGAATCTGAAGATCACTTTATTTTTGGTCCATTTTCGAAATCTGAAGTGGATTCCTGACCACGGGTCTCGTATCTGAAACTTTTCAAATATATTTTCGGTGTTCTCTCATCGTGCCGCACCTACTCAGCTAACAACTTATCGCCCTGCATACGCTTGTCCACAAACCCTCTGGGCTCCTCTAACAATAGCTAGGGAACTTCCGCAAAATGATAAAGAATTTCATATTGTTTATTATGAACAGTAAGCACTATAAAGATCTGTTATAAATATCGGTCGTTAGGTATAAAGCGTCTAAAGAACTTGTTTGGTTTCGTCTATACTTAAAAATGCCAAGAAATGTTTAGAGATAAATCAGTAATGAATGGACCAATATTAGTCCTTCGAATCTCAAAGCCAAACAGAAGCCGCCAAGCTTCTAGCTACAATAGGTAATCAATCAATCAACTCAGTCCACTGCTGGACATAGGCCTCTACCAGGTTGCGCCACTACATCCATCCAGTCTGTCTTAGTCAACTTCGCAAGGTCGTCGGTCCATCTTGCTGGGGGGCGTCCTTCACTACGCTTGCCGATACGTCCACCGGCCACCAGTCCATCCACAGACATGGCCAGTCCACGGCCACCTCAGCTTGCTTACTCTGCAAGCTATGTCGGTAACTCCGGTTCTTTCATTTCTGATTTTATCCTTCAACTCTTTAGCATAGCCCGCTCCATAGCGCGTTGAGCGACCTAGAATTTGTGGAACAGCCCGACTGTCACGTGTCCACCTTTAGGCACCATATGCCATAATGGGCAGGACGCACTGGTTCAAGACCTTAGTCTTCAAACATTGTGGGATAGGCGACGAGAAGATTTGACGAAATTTCCCAACTTTTTCAAACTATGTACACACGGCTACACATCAAGCTATACAAAACCAGTTTACGCTGGTCTCGCATCGTACGGAAATCCTATACAATGTGAGATCAGCTTATACTGGAAAAGTATAGCTTGATGTGTAGCCGTGTGTACAATAGTAAAAAAACTAATGCAGAATACTGCCATTATCATAAACTTGTTTTAATTATAATTTTGATTTCCAATATTGTAAGTAGTTTCTAAAACTGGTCAGCGGTTCCAAAAGATAAAGCGTGCATATTTCAACCATAGTTTGCCTAGCCTTTTCCAATCTATGTTGGGTTCGGCTTCCAAACTAACCAGATGCGGCTGTATACCAGTATTTTCATGGAGCGACTGCATACCTGACCTCCACAACCCAGTTACTGGGCAACACGATATTGGTAAAACTAGTTGTCAGACTTTCGGGCTTCTGACGACCACATTTTTTTTTTTTAGGCCGTGGGAAATCATCAAATAACTTCTCCCGCTCTGGACAGAGCAGGAGGGCGTGTCAGTCTCTTACTGACTAAAACCCACCCGTGTTCCTTAAGTTGCCTGTGCCAGGGGCCACGGTATCCCTCTCGGACTTTCCCGCAACCCTAGAAGGCATCGGCCCTAGCGGACCCCGTCATTGGTGCTGACATCTGTTTGAAGCGCGCGTGGAACACAACGCGGCGTCGATCCGGGCCTGGTCGTTCTGACGACCCGTAACGACTGTCAAAGATCTACGAATGACGGCCGGGACTGGCTTAACGTGCTTCCGAGGCACGGCGTGAATATGAAGTTAATGTAGTTCATATTACAATGTCGTATGATTAATTCAAGAATCAATAAACTTTGCGTGTTATCTCGTTATATAAGGAGGTGACGTAAGAACTTACAAAGTATGCCTAATTTGATAAGATATATGTTTGTAAGTAAATATGAACATGTAAGTAGAATTTTCGGCACATCGGGTGCTTTTCTTCAATTTGCGCGGATTCGATTGGTGGATTGGAGAAAATAATTAAGACTTTATGTCTTCGTTGGTCTTGTGGTCGCTACTGCTCAGCATGAGGTCCTGGGATTCCCAGGTCGGGCAAAGTGTTACCTATTGGATTTTCTCATCAGGAATTATCACTAGCAGCCCAGAGTCTGGATCTGTACCAGGTTGATGGCAATAAACTCGCCACCCATTACATGGGACTCAAACATAACTGGCGAAATCATCATCTGCCTAGCGTTTGCCCACCTATGTTGTCGGCTTCCAGTCTAACCGGATGCAGCTGAACACCAGTATTTTACACGGAGCGACTGCCTGTCTGACCTCCACAACCCAGTAACTGGGTAATACGATTCTTTTTGGTAAGACTGGTTGTCAGACTTTCGGACTTCTGACGACCCGTAACGACTGCCAAAGATCCAAGAATGATAGCCTGGACGAACGGCTTAACATGCTTTCCGAGGCACGGGGGGTCTTGGTATGTAAAGATGGTCACCCATCCACGGACCGACCGCGGCAAGGTAGCTTAACCTGATCGATCGACTCGTGCAGCTATTATTATTTAGCAGAATGTAGGTGTACTATAGGCACACCTCTGCCTAATCCTTCTGGGAAATACAGGTATGACGTTATGATAAGATAATTGGTAAAGTGTGAAGTTTTTTAGGTAGCAATTTGCGTTTTTCTTGATCATTATCAGTAAAGTAATCTCTTATAAATTAGTCGTAACGTTCACTTTCTCCTTCACGATTTTAAAGGAAGATTTTTAGAAAGCATTGTCACACTGGCAAGAACCCAAATTTAGTTTTAACGACGGTGTGACAAATCGGTTCGCAGTGTTTCCCAAGGTTATTTAAATGAAAATTTAAACAACTGATTAGTGATTACCTCTGCGAATTATGACGAAATCATAAAATGCCAGTCATCTACCGATCAATTATCGTTTTATTAGATAATAAAATATAAAAGGCGTGACAGATCAAGACCTTATCACGCATCATGCTAAATAATGTGGACTGAGAAGATCAAGACAAACGCGTGAGCAAACCACGCATGCGTGTCTTCCACCACCACACTAAAGTGTTTACATGTTTGTCCCTCAATTTCTCCGAAACGGCTTAACGGATTCAGTTTAAACTTTGTGGGACGATGAAATACCAGATGAAATGGGCTATGTGCGCCAAATTAATCAACGTGTTATAAAGAAAATGTAGAGCATACCGATACCGGAAATTTCAATTGTCGTAAAGGATAAAACACGACTTTTCAATAGATCCAAAAATGTTTACGATACATCACAAATAGTATAAAAAACGAGCTAGAGCTGTTAAAAATTCAGATCGTAAGGGGCTTTTTTAAAAGACAGGATTATTTTAAATACAGCAATCGATAGAATTCGTGACGCTGTTTCCAAATGTATAACCCGTTTTCGGCATGATGTCCTTTACGACAATTGAAATTTCCGGTATCGAATCTTTCTTTCTCTTGCCGAAATGATATTATCATTCGGCCAAGAGAAAGAAAAGGATGCACATGGGTACGTGCGCGTAGGTCAGCGATTTGGCAACGTCGTCGCGCGCCCTTTTTTACATAGGAACGGTCAAGATTTGGTAAATGACCGCTAGCTTAACTCGTTGCCAACTTGATTCATGTTGTGAACACTGCGATGAATGCATTGCTCTTTGGGGCGCGCTAAAAGTGATACTTTAATTTCCTTATTCGTTTTTTTTTTCTTGGAACGACTATAGTTCGTGTCTACTGAAGGCAATCACTTAGTTTGCACCATTCAAGACGATTTTTTTTTCAAGGATTTGGAAACGGGAAATGACAATTCATAATGATTATGGAACAGCCACTGAACCATCTATTTCAAGTTGGCGCAAGATTTCAATTTCATCCTGTATAGTTTAGAAGTGTCAATTAGGGTACTTTTCAACCCCGAAAACAATGATAAAACTTGGGTTTTCACTGCCAAACCACATGTCAATCTTACTGGTTTTCCACATATCCACATGTCCCTAACATGTATCAATATAAACTTTGTTTTTTTCGATGTTGTTATCTTCCTCGAATGATTAATAATAGCTTCAGGCCCGCGACATCCGTCTGCGACCAATTTATTGTACTCCCGTCCCACCCCGTCGCATCGCATCGCCCGCCCGCGTTTCTACATCGTTTTCGCTTAGCGTTCTTTCACTTAACTTTTTTTTTTGGGCTCGGCTCCTTAGGGTCGTAGCGTGATGTTACACAGCCTTCCTCAAGAATCAGTCTATCAAATGCAAAAACAATTCTTCAACTCCGACCGGTAGTTCCAGAAATTACCCCCTACATACAAACAAACAGCTGCAGATGCTCCCTCCCCTGTTGTATTATTTTCTTTATAGCCTACAATTTTTGTTCTTTTACACGATATGGTTGTTGTAATCTTAATATTTTTTGTGTCACTAAATTAATTATAAATCATCAGTCTCCTGTCCTTATCCCTACTTATTAGTGGTCGACGCAACCTGTCTATTTCTCGCATACTTCTCTATTAGTCTTCATCTCGGTAGTCACCCTTTCTCTATTAGTCTTCATCTCGGTAGTCACCCTTTCTCTATTAGTCTTCATCTCGGTAGTCACCCTTTCTTTATTAGTCTTCATCTCGGTAGTCACCCTTTCTCTATTAGTCTTCATCTCGGTAGTCACCCTTTCTCTATTAGTCTTCATCTCGGTAGTCATCCTTTCTCTATTAGTCTTCATCTCGGTAGTCACCCTTTCTCTATTAGTCTTCATCTCGGTAGTCATCCTTTCTCTATTAGTCTTCATCTCGGTAGTCACCCTTTCTCTATTAGTCTTCATCTCGGTAGTCACCCTTTCTTTATTAGTCTTCATCTCGGTAGTCACCCTTTCTCTATTAGTCTTCATCTCGGTAGTCACCCTTTCTCTATTAGTCTTCATCTCGGTAGTCATCCTTTCTCTATTAGTCTTCATCTCGGTAGTCACCCTTTCTCTATTAGTCTTCATCTCGGTAGTCACCCTTTCTCTATTAGTCTTCATCTCGGTAGTCACCCTTTCTCTATTAGTCTTCATCTCGGTAGTCACCCTTTCTCTATTAGTCTTCATCTCGGTAGTCACCCTTTCTCTATTAGTCTTCATCTCGGTAGTCACCCTTTCTCTATTAGTCTTCATCTCGGTAGTCACCCTTTCTCTATTAGTCTTCATCTCGGTAGTCACCCTTTCTAACCATATCATCATCAACACAGTCCACCCATCGTTTCTTTGGTCTTCCCCTACTCTTAGAGCCATCGACATTCATACTTTAAACTTTCCTCACGACATTTTCCTCACTCCTCCGCATCACATACCATGACAACCGATTTCCTCACCACTTTTCAGTTACCGGTGCCACTTTCAGACATCCTCTTATGTACTCATTTCTTATTCTATCCCTTCGTGTAACACCACACATCCCTCTTATCATTCTCATCTCAGCTGCATGCAATTGGCTTTCATTCCTCGCTTTTGTGGTCCGACATTCTGATCCATACAAGACAGCAGGTCTCACCATTGACAAATGATTTTATTTCTGTAAGTCGGTTTTTACAAACACTTTTACACGTCAATCATATTTTTTTTTAACTAGATGAGGTCGGCGGTTCCTATCTGACTACTCTGAGAAGAAAGGCCGAAACAAACTCAGAGGTCACAGTCTCTTTTAAAGTCCAGACAGAATCTTGGTCAGATCATGTGAAGGCTATGTAGATCGGTGTCTGAAATGGTCTTTTGAGGAAAGAACCACACAGATTGAGTGGACCTGTCCAGTCAGTGCACGCAATTGTCAGCAATCGTGCAGCTCAACTCAGAACTTAAGGAGCTCAACGATTCGACGAACAATACCAAAGAAAGGACATTTGAGTATATATCTTCCCGTGATATTATTCCCATGACCTGCCGCCATTTCATCCATCCAGTGTGAATTCTGTGCTTAACTGTCCGATCTACTTCGTCATCGCTTTGCACGAGTCAACCGAGATACTGAAAGCCGGAGTAGACTGGGAGAAGCGCGCAATCAAGCGATATAGCTCCAGAACTGGAGAGACCGCCGAAATCGTAGAACATATAATAATTTTTGGTTCGGATGATTTTCAAGCCAACATTCTCCAGATTCTGTTGCCATTTCTCCAATCTGCTCTGGATCTGAGATCCATCTTCACCGACAAGAACAATATCATCGGCAAACAGCATGCACCAGGGTGCCTCTTCCTGTATGTCCGACGTCAGAGCGTCCATAATCAACAGGAAGAGGTAAGGACTTAAAGCCGAACCCTGGTGCAAGCCTATAGCCACACTGAACTCGTCGGTATTGCCAGCAGCCGACCGGACGGACGTAGGTACCAGATTGACTGTACATAGCACGAATTAACTCTACATACTTCTCCGGCAAACCTTTCTCTTATAAATAAACAAACAAATAAGTACAGTAGTACCCAACTGATATGGCTTACCGATGTACCTGCGCAGAAGATGAAATTTTAAAGCGCGGGAAATGCTATTTACCAATCGGCACGCTCCACGTACCGCGCTTCTTTTTCCTGTACCGCTATTGGTCGGCAGCTGCCGCCATGTTAGCGCGCGCCGCGTGGCATGTAAAAGTACACGTAGTGGCAAAAAAATTGTTTCTTTTTATGATTTAAAATGAGTTCCTTAAAAAGGGTGCCCCCTTTTTACTGGGATACTGGGATAGCAGGAGTGCGGCCTTTAGATTAAGTTTTTTCTATAGTTTACTAAATTGTTTATTAAATAAATCGTACATTTTAAATAACCTGTATTTTTAATTAAATATTTATATTTGATAAAAACTGGTGGTCCGATTAAATTGGCACGAAGTGTAATTGTGCGGAGGGGCGCGACTTGCGAGTGAGACGGAACTAACAGCTGCAGTGTATTGTGTACCTTATAATAGTGACCTAAGGTTGATTGTAAGTTTTGAGCATTCTTTCGTTAATCTTCGGAGCCATACTTTCTTTTCTGCGCGAACGAAGATTCACGACGCGCCATATCAGTTGGGTACTACTGTACCTCGTTATATTATTAGTATAGATATTGCTATCCAACGATCATTAGAGGGTAGAGGTGACTCTAATGATTTACAGTTTTGAAAATAAATAGCTTTATGACATTATTAGGGATAATTTTCTAATAACAATTATTGTTATCTATTACACGCGGGGTCAATAAATCAATCATGTGGTTTTATAAGATATTATTATTAGAAATGATTTATGAGAACGTAAGTATGGTCTAGGAAATTACGTGCAAAACAAAAACAGATTATAAATAACTGATAGGATGGCCATGGCATTGCGAGTATGGCGACTAACGGTAGAGATCTAATTTACTTAAACACTTTTTGAATTGCTGATTTGTATTGTCTATGCTTCGTATTTCCTAAATATACCTACCTGCCAACACATAAAACACATCGTATTGTCATTGTTATCAACATGCCCGTATACTATGCCCGAACGACGGTATGCCCGTTTGACGACACGTTTGGTGTAGTGGCTACAGTGGCTAAGTGTAGTCAGCGAAACCAAATGGTCCTGGGTTCGAATCCCGGTAGGGGCAAATGTTTTGTATGATGAATATGGACATTTGTACCCGAGTCATGGATGTATATTTATAATATATATGTATTTACGAAAAAAAAATGTATTTAAGTAGTGTATCAACCATCTGGCATCCATAACACAAGCCTTAAGTGTTAAGTGCTTAACTTGGAACTAGATGGTGCTGTGTGCAATGTCAGACGATATTTATTTATACTCCGAAGGATCAGGCAGAGCCACAGAGGTATAATACTTAATAGTAGGACACCCTCATTTCGCCAGGTAAGATCTGTCTCTAAATATTAAAATATTTATTATTATTCCTAATACCTTATAGTCCTATAATTACAATAACATAATATAATCCTTATAATTCCTAATACCTTTATATTATTCCCAATAAGTACCTATTTTTATCAAGTTCGTGCGATGCCCTCACCAATACAATATTTTAGCAGGGGGTTGACAAAAACCAATGTCTAACATCACACGAGAATTTCTTCAAGTGTCAACTGTGAAAACCAATAGGAAATGATACAAGACATAAATACACTCTTTATGTAATCACTACATATTATACAGAAGTCCCCCTCGCCGCGTCTGTCTGTCTGAACGCGATGAACTCAAAAACTACCGAGCTGATTTTCATACGGTTTTCACCATAGTAATATAGGTTTTCATCAATGGAGGGAGTGATTCATGAGGATAAATTGGCTGAAATATGATGAATCATTGTTGAAGATATCGGAAAAAATCATGTCGACTGGGATCTTTAGAATATAATTTATTACTCTTTTCAAAACTGTCTTATTACAAAACGCGATATAAGTTTAGCCCGAAACTAAACTTTCGAGCCAGATTTTGTATTTCGAACCATATTTTTTTTTACTATATTACTTTAGTAAAGTTCTTAAATTCAAAATTGACAACCTAAGTCCGCACTAAGTTGTCAATTTTGTAAAATGAACTGTATTTCGACTTCTGTTAAGTTCTAGACCGATAGGGTTTTAAGAAAACCCCGATAAAAATCCCAGTAGAGCCGATAGTGCGTTCCCGTGGGATATTTTCCGACATCCACGCGTACGAAGCGGCGGGCAACAGCTAGTAAGGAGATAAAATTATAAACATGTTTGTGGCAAAATAATACCTATACTGATCATATGACACTAAGAATACATAATTAAATAACTTTAGAATAACATAAATATTAGTCTTTATCAGTATGTATACATACCTATTACGTAATTCTCAGGAGTTTTTCCTTCCCGGAGTCAACGTGCGGACAGAAGGACCAGAAACCATTATCGGCTTACTGAATGGAACGAGGTATACAGGGTCAGGGTGGCAGGCACATCGACACGCAACTGGCTACCATGGATTCAGTACATGATTCTAGACCCCCCCCCCCCCCCTCCCTCAATCGTATAAATATTACGTCGCATAAAAAACAATAAAAAAATGCAGTTCCATACATTTTGACTGCGTAGCTGTAGGTAAAAATGTCATTGCACTTTTCTATGAGCATTTTTTTGTTTTTGATAACCTACGAAAAATATCTACGCTGGGGGTCTAGAATCTTGTGCTGAATTCATATAATACTGTAGGTATCTTATCCTGTCAAGACTAACCGGCAAAATTCTAATGAATGACTAGCATTTAACCGTATCCAGCTTATACATAACTTATGAAAGATTCTACGACGGTTCAGCAACGGCAACAGCTAAGGGCTTCAGCTAAGGGGGGAACCCATCCAATATTCGCAAAGAGTTCTCAAGTAATTAGCGTAATGAGCCTATAATGTCACTGTCACTGTCACTGACAGCCGTAACGAGTAGTCGGAAGGCCGAAAGTCTGACAATCAGTCTTACGAAGCGGTATCGTATTACCCAGTAACCCAGTAAAATACTGGTATTCAGCTGCAGCCGGTTAGACTGGAAGACGTCCCCAACAGTTGGGAAAAGGTTAGGCAGATGAAACTTGCTCTCACTGCTGGAACAGACCTCATCTCTGTGAGAGGGAGTGGACCGTAATCCACCACGCAGGCCCCGTGCGGGTTTTCGACGGCGCGTTGTGTTCCACGCGCGCCTCAAAGAGATGTCAGCACCAATGACGGGGTTTGCTAGGACCGATGCCTGCTAGGGTTGCGGAAAAGTCCAAGAGGGTTACCGTGGCCCCTGGCACAGGCAACTGAAGGAACACGGGTGGGTTTTAGTCAGTAAGAGTCTGACACGCCCTCCTGCTCTGCCCAGAGCGGGAGAAGTTATTTGATGATTTCCCACCCACAAAAAAAAAAAAAAAAAAGGCTCAGTACGGGTTTGTAATTATTACCGTACAATTACGTATCTTAGTAAATACGTAGAACAAACCGCGTCGGCGCGGCGGCGGTGGCGATGGCGTCGCGATAACAAATTAATTGACAATAACAATTTGCACGAGTGTTTTTGAACGACTAGCTAGTGCTCCTTCTAAATAAATATTGGTACGTCATACAGGGTGGCCGGAACATTGACGTCCAAAAATAAAATTTCGGTCCCTCGTATCGTGGGGTATTCGAATCACCCCCATGTATGTTCCGCGACTTTTCATAGTTTTCGAGTTATGAATTTTTTTCTGAACGTTTGAAAATTTTCGACCTGACCAACCTAAAAAAATTCTAAAAAAAAAAGTAGAGGGTTTTATCGAGTTTCTTTTTTTGCAACTGAATTTTCATAAGTAGTACTTTTATGCATAAAATAATCAGCTTCGTAACTGTGATGAAAGTTATGAAAATGTTGATCTAAAGTGAAAAATTTACGTTCGGTAAATTATGACTCAAATTTTCAACTTTAAATTAAAAATCTTAACAGGTGACTTCATAATTCCTAAGTAGGCTTCAAGAATGCGCCAGACTCTCAGTTTTCATAATCATAAAAAAAATGAAGTACTTAATAGGGCTACTTTGTTTAAAATCGGCCTTCAAAGACAGCGAGGTGGAAAAATTCTTAAAATTACCCATCTGAGTAATTATTTTTTTTTGGCTATTTTCTCGTTCCTAAGGTTAATTAATGATAAGAATACTGAAAACTAACCAACAAATAGTTTCAGAGTTGGGTAAGAAAAGTTTTACGTAAAAAGTGGTTTTGAATAAAACACAGATGATAATGTGAAAAAAGTACTTAATTTATTTTTAACATTTAGAAAAGGTTTTCAAAGTGGCCACCACCAGCAGCAATACACATTCTACACCTACGTAAGAAATTGCCTGGCAATCGTCTAAAAGCGTCTCTGTTCTCTCTCACAACACGTTCAGCTTCTGCAATCAACTGCCTCAGCTCTTGTTCACTTGAACAGTCTCGGGCGTATGCTATTTCCTTGTAATAGCCCCAAATAAAGAAATCGATGGGGTTGAGATCAGGTGAGCGTGGAGGCCACCTAATTGGTCCGCTGCGTCCGATCCATCTGTTGGGGTATGTTTCATCTAAGTAATTTCGGACCTGGGTTGCATAGTGACACGGGGCGCCGTCATTTTGCAACACCATGGTTCGTCTGAGTTCGAGATTCACATCTGCCAGCAACAATGGAAGTTCATTTTCCAAAAAGTTTTTGTATGTTTCTCCATCAAGTCTGGACGGCAGTTCAAACGGACCAATTAGTTCGCCATTGAGAATACCAGACCACAAGTTAACGCTGAAGCGATGTTGAAATGTCGAAGCTCTCACTTCGAGTGGATTTTCATTCGCCCACGTGTGGTAATTATGAATATTGAATATTCCGGATCGCTCAAATCGTGACTCATCTGACCATAAAACTTTATTGAAAAATCCAGGATCCTCTTGCTCTTTTCGTAACATGGTTTGGCAAAAATCAACGCGCAATTGGTGATCTGTAGGCAGTAAAGCTTGGACTCGTCGGATGTGGAACGCGTGGTATTCTTCATCGTGAAGAATGTCTTGGATAGAAGTCCTTGGGATGTTCAGAGCACAAGCCATACTTCTCGTACTCGTAGACGGATTTCGCTGAACTTCTTCCAGCACCATTTCTCTGCGATCCGGGTTAGCTCTAGGGATTCCTTCATGACTGCCGCGTCGACCAGGAATGCGGCCTGCCATCAAAGTGTTGTGCGTGTTAATAAAAACACGATGGTCGGGATATCGCTCAGGTTGCGGCCCACCACGACGTTGAAGTTGTTCGCGATACAGTCGCGCTGCTTCATGGCCGTTTCCTTGTGCAACTCCATAAAAATAATGCATTTCTGCATATTCACTTAACGTGTAACTCATTTTTTACACTTCCACGTAAAAAAAGTCCAAATCAGAATGCAAAACACAGTCCAATAAACGAGCAAAGTAGTCAAACAAGTAGGCAGCGGAGTCCGTGGGCAAAGCGAGTGTGGTAAAGACAAAATGGCGACACGCGTATAGCAGTAAACACAATGTGAGTACGACTGAGGTACTTGTTTTGCGTTGGCTTCGGTTGCGCGCCTTGCGTGAGAGAGATAGCAATAATTCGGTCTCTTTTCCTCTCGGTCCATTGTTATTGCAGGTAAAAGAGTTGCACCCTCGTTTACAACCCATAGTCCACGAGAACGGATCGCGCAAAATTCATTAAACTAACATTTAAAAAAATCTCCGTGTTTAAATCTTAGCTTTCCTGCAGTAATTTTTGGTTAGCAAACTAAATAACCTTAGGAGCGAGAAAATGGAAAAAAAAAATTTATTAATCAGATAGCTAATTTTAAGAATTTTCCACTTCGCAGTCTTTGAAGGCCGATTAAGGCCAAAGTTAGCCCCATTAAGTCCTACGTTTTTTAATGATTATGAAAGCTGAGAGTCTGGCGCATTCTTGAAGCCTACTTGAGAACCATGAAGTCACCTGTTTAGATTTTTAATTTGAAGTTGAAAATTTAAGTCATAATTTACCGAACGTAAATTTTTCACTTTAGATCAACATTTTCATAACTTTCACCACAGTTACGAAGCTGATTATTTTATGCATAAAAGTACTACTTATGAAAATTCAGTTGCAAAAAAAGAAACTCGATAAAACCCTCTACTTTTTTTTTTGAATTTTTTTAGGTTGGTCAGGTCGAAAATTTTCAAACATTCAGAAAAAAATTCATAACTCGAAAACTATGAAAAGTCGCGGAACATACATGGGGGTGATTCGAATACCCCACGATACGAGGGACCGAAATTTTATTTTTGGACGTCAATGTTCCGGCCACCCTGTATAGTAACAAGAGTCGACATCGCTGATCATTGTTTAGTAGACAATATTTGTATCGTAACATATAATAGGAGGTAGGTACCTGGAGGCTTTTATTTAGGGAGGTATTAAGTTCTGTTTACGTTTTTATATCTGCTCGATTATAGTTTTCAATGTTTTTGTTGGTATATTGGCGTGTGCTAGCTGACTTAGGGCAAATAATTTAATTTAATGTTTTGTGCGTCGTGTTAATTACTTTGCATATTATTGTATAGAATCAAGCTCTTCTTACTGGACAGACAGCTGTGCTGCTGGAGAGTTTGTTGCGCCACTTCTTCTTTCCAGCTAAAGCACTAGGAAGTGGTGAAGGGCGGGCGTTTTGGGGGACTGTCTTACGTAATTTTGACGTTCAAGAAGTGCTGATTCTTAGCCTAGTTTGAATAAATTACTTTTGATTTTAGCCCTTAACATCGTGGTTGCGGAATCAGTAACTTAGAACTTTGTCACAATCATTGGAATGGACTTATGAATTCCTCTGTGAGAAGCGCCAGGTTGCCCGCGAAATTAAATTTTTCTTCCGTTTTTTGCAATTTGCAGGTCAATCTCAATAAATTTAAATCATATCTTAAACAGCAACTCTGTCGAAAAGGTTTCTATAAAGTTAAAGATTACCTACTTGGATGACTAAAAGGCTTGGGATTAATTAAGCTACTCCAATGTACCAAGCAACAAACCATTTTATACTAAGTGTTTTGGAATTAATAATCTCATTTTCATTGATTTACGTGACATAACTTATGATATTTTGGTGATAATTAAAAGAGAAAACTGACTGTGAATGTGAGTACCGTGCAGGCTAGATTGAATACATGACTTTATAACTGTCTGGCGGTTTTGAGTATTTTATATATGGCCTACGCAAACTTCCTGCAGATCTGGTAGCGTCGTGTGACGGGTCGTTGAGCTACCTAAAATAGGGTTGAGCTACACGATGACTGATGCATGCATGCCGTCTGTTAGGACAGGTCAACTCAAAGCTGCAATGGCTCTATCTTCAAAAGGCCCTTCCAGAAATGGACTACATTGTTAGACGCACATAGGTAAATGATATCTTAATAATATATTGTTTGGACTTTAAAAGAGACCATGACCTCTGAGTTTGTTTCGGAATTTCATCTCAGGGATCAGTCAGGTAGGAAATGCCGGCGCCATCTAGTTTTAAAATATTTATTGAAAAGTGTCTTAAAAGATCTACTTACAGAAAATAAACATTTCATTTCATTAATTTTCAGACAACAAGAAGAATGAATCTGCGCTACTTAGGACCATTTGTCACAGCATACTTACAGTGTATAGGAAGCCGATTTCAACCGCGAATATCACGTGATGGGGCCAGATAAAATAAAACATACCTACCGTACATAAGTAGAGCCAAATTCGCAAAATGATTAACAAAGTACGGTGATAAGAAAGATAAAAACCGCGGACTTGAAGGTCATCAAATATGAAGACACAAGGTCTTTATTGTAGGCTATTAATAAGTACTGATGTAATTGACAGGAGCAAGGAATAATATTTTGCAGTTATTTCCGAGTTGATAAGGAAATACAAGTGGCTGACTTGACGATGAAGTTTTGAGTGGGTAGAATGCAGTTTTGAGTGGGTACATTATCAGCCTATGTATGATTATGCTTAATGGTTTCAAACTAGTTTAATGCTTGCGACTTTGGATGAACCCCTTATCATCATGGTGCGTTGGGGTCTGTTTCGCGTTTAGGGAAGTACTTGGAACACTTCTCCTTCGTACTATCCCAACATGGAAGGTCGGTCCCGTGAGGCCCCACTACTGGGACTGGGACTCAGGCCTCCTCTCTGTAAAATGGAGCGGGTGATTATGTCACACGGGCCCATTTGCGTGTTAAATTGTTAATAGACTAGATGGGCAAGGTGCATAAGCGAATTCGTCAATCCACATTGGTCTGCCTGTGTCTCGCAGAGGGTTGAATACCTACTTTTTCTGATATCAGATTAGAATTTCCAAATAAGATCAAATATATTAATGAATAATGATAGCAACAACATTAACATAATAATCACTACTTAATGGTTTGCGCCCAGAATTATCTAAAGAATGCTGTGCAATCTACAAAAATGATTTACAACAATGTGCGTGAAACTCAAAACTCACCGTCTTATCACAAAACACTATCTATCTTTATCCCAAACCTAGAACTTCCGAGCCTGTTTTTGAATTTCGAACTTCATGCCGACTTTAGTGAAGTTCTTAATACAAAATTGACAACCTAAGACCGGACTAAGTTGTCAGTTTTGTAAAAAGGAACTGGGGCCGTACTATGACGTGTTAAATCTCTTTTTCTCAACGGAATCATGATGGCGTTAACAGGTCATAGTACGGCCCCTGTATTTCGATTTCTGTTAGGTTCTTATTTCAAAAACAGGCTCGATGAAACCTAAAGTCTAAAGAAAAACCTTGTTTTGTAATAAAACCGAAAGCATTCATTGCACAGGCACTTTTGAATTGTTAAAGAGTCAGTCAGTTAGTCAGAAAGTAGAAGCCCAACAAAACAAATAGGTAGGTACTATTTTTGAGTTCATCAAATAATCGATTGAGGAAACGATTAGTGCAATCACAGAATGATTGCACTATAAACGATTGACTTGTTTAATTGTTGACTAACTGTGACTATAAGCTATTACAATTGCTGATTATCAGTCAGTCGCCTAAAGCCTCGTCCAGATATTATGTTCTTTTGTGCGTACGTTCGTCCGTTCCGTATCCGCGTCGCGCTCCATGAACGCTAGTTTGGGCGCCGTTCGGAACGGTACGGCGGCGTTACGGCGCGCGGCGCCTCGGAACGCATCCAGGAACTCCCCGCTCTCTAGCCAGTCGGGATTTTTCGCCGACTTCAAAGATGATACGATACGGCGTGCGCGGCGGTAGGAGGTAGTAGGAGCGCTAGGAGTAATAGTGTTATGTGGTCTGGACGTGATCGTCGCTCGCGTACTTTCGACTCACGAATTCGGGCGGTACTTGGCGAAAGACTGAATGAAAATGCTATGCGATGATTGCGGCTGCCGTACGGAGATACGGGCTATTTTCAGTGCGTCCATAGTTTACCGATGCGAAACGAAGGAACGATACGGACAAAAGAAGCTTTATGCAAAAGGTGCACACAAAACAATTCATCAATCTCCCGCCCCTATCCAATTATCCAAAAATATTTGAGGTCGGTGCAGCACGTCTTCTTATTTCATACTTCTCTCTTAGTCGTCATCTAAGTGTTCCGTCGGGAGTCACCCTTTATACGACTTTAAAAAAAAGTATTCTATGATAGACTGGATACGGAAGGTGGAAGACAGTGTTTTGCGCAGCCAGGGAGAGGCCTACGTTCAGCAGTACACTGCGATAGGCTGAGGTGACTGAACTATGATAGGCAATTGAATAGGTATTGGCATTTTACATTTCAGAGACCATTAAGAAAACTAGGTCAGCAATGTTTCTAGACAAACTGGCAATTTGACCAAAGTTATGAACAATGATCTACCCCAATCGGCTTGGTTTGAATGATGTTAATGCTAATGACCTGCTTGTTATTATTTTAGTCGATGTCTATATTTCTTAAATATTTTTTTTCCTTGTTTGTATTTCCTGTGCATATCTCTACTTAATATAAATAAATATTTTTCTTTCTATTTTAAATTTTATTTTGCATAATCAGCCTATAATGTTCCCACTGCAGGGACACAGGCTCTTCGAGAGGGAGTGGGCTGTAATCCACCACACTCGCCCAGTGCGGGTTAGTAGACGTCACATGTCTTCGAATTTAAGGTTCTAGGACAGGACGGTTTCAATTTTATTTTGAGCAGCTACCAAACTTATGTGACTAGCCAAATGGATAAATGATAAATGATAAATGATAAATGATTTTATTTCTGTAAGTAGGTTTGAACAAACACTTTTACACGTCAATCATATTTTTTTTAAACTAGATGGGGTCGGCGTTTCCTATCTGACTACTCTGAGAAGAAAGGCCGAAACAAACTCAGAGGTCACAGTCTCTTTTAAAGTCCAGACAAAATCTTGGTCAGGTCATGTGAAAGCTATGTAGATCGGTGTCTGCAATGGTCTTTTGAGGAAAGAACCACACAGATTGAGTGGACCTGTCCAGTCAGTGCACGCAATTGTCAGTAATCGTGCAGCTCAACTTAGACTCAAGGAGCTCAACGATTCGACGAACAATACCAAAGAAAGGACATTTGAGTAGGCCGCATAAATTACTCAAACTGCCAGATCATGATTACGTTGAGAAAAATACAAAAATAAATATAAATAAATCAATGACCGACATAGTTCTCACATTCACAATAATTAGAATAATATCATAATAAACTTTGAGGACCATGTAGATTTGTGTCTGAAATGGTCTTTTGAGGAAAGAACCACACAGATTGAGTGGACCTGTCCAGTCAGTGCACGCATTTGTCAGTAACCGTGCAGCTCAACTCAGAACTTAAGGAGCTCAACGATTCGACGAACAATACCAAAGAAAGGACATTTGGGTAGGCCGCATCAGGTACTCAAACTGCCAGAACATGATTAAAACTGCAACAAAAACACACATAGTCCTCACATTCACAATAATTTAAAATAATATAATACTTTAAATAGTAAATATTAGTGTCATTGTATATGTAAATAAGTATAGATACTTATAGCAAAGATTATAAGTAAAAATAGTTAGCGAAATAAAATAAATTAACATTGCCTGTGCTTTATTGGAGCAACTCAATCCCAAGCCTTTTTGTCCTCAATAATGGAAATAGAAAAGCAAAATTTCATTGGAAATCATGGGAAAAACGTGGTGGGCTATCTATTTCTACATTCTACATGGTGATAGGTGGTACTACCTATATATATTTATGATACCTATTTATATGAAGAATAAATACAGCTGGCCAACAACTCCTACTGTAAAGCAATGGTTCTTAGAAGTGTGGTGGTTCAGATAAAGTCTCTCCATAAAGTAATAAGTACTTGCAAAATTAATCGTGTGTACTTCCAGGGAGACACATTCGTTACATGATATAATTATGGAAAGAAAAACACACAGATAAACAAGCCCGCAACACTTGTTTTTCCAAGAGAACAGCCAATAAAACATTTATAGAACGCTATCTATTAATAACATAAACTTTAATGAATGTGACTAGGTAACTTGTTTAAGAAACATTTCTGCGAATGTTTACTTGAAAACGATAAAAAAATATGATAAAACAGATAAATTGTACATTATGTCAGTTTGCAGGTGGTATACCTTAAAACTTACTGCAAAAGAGTTTTCAAAACTTTTGTTTTTTTGTCCTTTTTCCGGCTGCATTGGGGTCGGCTTCCAGTCTAACCGGTTGCAGCTGAATACCAGTATTTTACATGGAGAGACTGCCTATCTCACACCACCACAACCTTTCAGAATGATTGATTTTAACCAAATCTTCTTCACTTATGGTCAGGTAGAAGTAGAAGCTACTCAAGCTACAGAATGCTTAAATTGTGAAAACCAGTTAAGTACCAGAGTAGTATTTATTTTTTTCATTTAATTACTTTGTCCTTTCAAGTAGTGCTAACAGGAAAGAATGATGGGTAACTTTGGCTATATCCAATAAAAAGCACTTATACATCAAATGAAAAAAACAGACCGGAAAACCGACCGGTTGGCGCAGTTGGTAGCGACCCTGCCTTCTGAGCCGCTGGTCCTGGGTTCGATCCCCGGTCAAGTCAAACATTTGTGTGCATGAACATGTCTGTTTGACCTGTGTCTGGGTGTTTATATGTATATAAGTATGTATAGCAGTCATCAGGTTACCGTAGTACAGGCTCTGCCTAGTTCGGGACCTGAAGACCTTGTGTGGATGTTGTCTCATATTATTTATTATTATATTATATTTAAATGAAAGTTTATATTATATCATTAGCATCAATTTTCTTAATGTGCAGAAGACTCAAATACCAGGGAAATATCAAACATGCAAGTACTATGTAAATGTATTAGTTTATGGGGCTTATGATCACTGCAGTTCTCAATAATATTAGTTATTGATTCATAACATTATAATTTCTTTTTGAGATAAAACGTTTTGTTACAGTGATTGCCGTTTATAAGCAATAAGCTGACATGCATTAGAACCCCACTGGTCATCAAACCAGACTTCATAAAAAAATGCCCATCATTCTTTAAATTATACAGATTGTGGCGTAAATAATGGATAACTCTGAAACTGTCGATCGGCCAGATTATTATCTATCATTTACCCCACTTATATCGCCATATGCCCATGGATGACCAAATTATTGATATTTTAAATAAAAATCATACTTACTCTTACAAAATCAGCTTCCATTTCTACAATTATTGGTGATTTGTTCTAGTTTTTTTTTTGAGTCCCTCCTGAATATTTGTATTATTAGACCAGTATCAAGATTTTTTATTACAATCTAAGATAACATTGCAAAAAAAACTTATTGTTAAATTTTTGCATTTTTTCTATGGAATTAAGCAATTTTGGGCTCCTATATCGAAAAAAAAAATGTCATATAGGCGATATACCTAAGTGGGGTAAATGATAGATGATAATCTGGCCAATCAACAGTTTCAGGGTTATCCATTATTTACGCCACATCCTGTATAATATGCCATCAACACACTAAGAAGAAGAACATTTACAAAATTAAGAACAGATTATAAAAAATACGAAGTTTTGTTCATACAGTATAGAAGATTCTAGACTTTTCCATACTGTTCAGTGATTAATAACATAAACAGAATGTTTTCTTTATCTAAAGAGCTTTAGGTAAATAGCAATGAACAGATTATGAAATCGTTTATTTTGTTACAAGATTTATCCATACACTTTATCGCACTTTTGGGGCATGAAATTAAGATGTAGGATAATTTTATTTGAAAAAAATAACCTGTATGAATGTTGTTATCCTTTCAAAATGTTTATATAAAATGTAATTAGTACATAACTAAGTTTAGTGTGTTTAATGAATACTGAGTCTATGCATTAGTAACTAATAAATTGGGGAGTTCAAAAACTTCGAAGATAAACTCAGTAATTTTTAACATTTGCAAATAATGTTACTTTTGGATATAGGTACCCAATAGTATACTTGGATAGTACGTTAATAAATAAATAATAGATACTTACGTCGTAATCCCTTCGCGACAGACACTGTAAAGTTATTCAATACAGACATTTCAAAAAGTTCACTTTTGCTAATAAAAAGTTAGGTTACACTTAAAATCTATTGACTTTTCTTTCAGCCGGTTTATCTTCAGGGCAATTAGCGAATCTCGAGAGTAATAAACGTCTTTATCACAGAAAACACTTAATTCATAAACGGGTTTCCACTATCGCAATCAAAGAAGTACTGAGTGACGTTTTCGTGAAATTCTGTTATTAATTAAATGTAGAGGCGTGGCGATTAGATTAAATAGCTTGGTCTCGCTCTCGTGTAAACGAACATTGATAATAATTTATCGTGTTATTTATAGATATCTCGTTGCTCCGCAATTCTTCGTAATCGCAAATCGAGACAATCCTCAACCTCAAACTCGAATTGATATTGACTAATGTCAAATCAATCGACGTTTGTTGTTATTGTCACTGTCAGTCAAGTGACATGTTTGATTCGTTCGAAAACTGTAAATATCCCTGTTCCACGAAATTATTTTGCTTCCAGCGCTTGCCCGTTTCGTAAGGTCCCGTAGGAGGACCTTAGAAGAGCAATCTGGAGTCAGTTCAACTCATAGAACTATGGCTCAATCCGTGATCTTGGTTGACCGTGTCAATGCTTGATTTACGCAGAATATTAATATATTTTGATGTCTCACTCAACAATTAAATTGATCACAAAGATTGCCTTCACCTAAGGCCTCATATAAGTTTTTACCCGACTGTTGCGGAGCCCAAAAGAAGGGTAATGTTTTTTGAACTCAAAACTTCTTTAGCCGATTTTTGGTAGGGGCAAAACTTATGGGTTCGCGGCACCGACCGCGAGATGCAGATGTGACGTGTTGCACCAGACTGGTGACGCGCAGCGGCCTGTGCATATTTTGGGGTTTTCACTTCTGTTGGCGGTCCCTGTGACTGCCTATTTTTTTTAAATATTTTTAATGCTAAATTGGCCTGCTCTTGACCTCGAATTCACCTGGTGAAAAGCAACAGATGAAGTCTACGATGGAACGAGCAAGCCCAGAAGTCCCTGTTTAGAAAATTTGTAAAAACAAGCTAGAGTCGCTTGTTTTTACAAATGTTGGTTGGTAACATAAACCATGTTGAAAAACCCTCTATTTACACACAAAGAATTTTACGACACCCATGTGCAGAATAAACACTACAGAATACGTATACTCTTAGGGACTGAAATCTTTCTAGCCATCAGTGTTACTGCTTTTGCGACCTTGTAGAGTCTTCACCTCTATCTGTATATTGGATTGATTGAAACAAATAAGCCATTCGTTAAAATACTTTAGTAATTGCCAATGGCCTGGCACAAGCTTTATTTCTAAGATACTTTATGAAATCTGCATTCATGAATTCACAACGATTCGACAGGCTGTCATAACAACGCATTTTCGTTTACCTGATTTGCCTTGCACCCAACAGCAAGTAGATGTCTGAAGACAAACGGTCGTCTATTTGATTTAGAACTGACAATTTTTTCGGGTTTCGGATTTGTGAGCGGCAGCGTTAAGAGGACAGACTCCTTCGGTAACATTGATTGATGTTCGATTCAGCACGGAAGCGTACCTATCTAACGGCTGTAAATAGCTATTAAAAACTAAATGAAACAACTGATAACTGGGTACTTGTATATTAGTTCCATTATAAAATAGCTAATCGACGATACAAGCAATAAATAACAAATTCAACAACACTATTCACTTGACTCACATTATTTACAATATTATGAGAATTCTTCACATACCATAACGCTCGTAACTTGTTTATTAATTTTATTCCCGCCAATTCCCAGTAACCAAGTGTTGACACTCATTAAATTGTCAAACTTCTGATTAGAATAGGAATTCAATTTTTTTTATCAACAACGTATTGCTTGCATTTTTTGTAAAATGGTTAATTTTTAAATAATTTATTCATTGAATAATAAATAAGGTATGTTTCATGGTAACATTATTCTGCAAAATATGCTTGGTGTTGAAAATTCATTGTATTTTTTTAATAAAGCCAGCGTTTTACAAATGCAAGTTACCTAGTCCTAATGCATGCAAAAATTTGTATTTTCAATTATAAGAATCGTTCATTTCATGTATAAATATTGTTATTTTCATTTATGACTAATTTACATACAAAATATAAAACTCCATGGATAAAATCTATTATACGCTACAAATTACGCTATCAATGCCAAAAATGTTAATTTAGGAATGTCTAGGGTTGAAACAAACATTAATCTACTCTATTATATATATACTCGTTAATCACGAATTCGAGAAAAACTCACTTTATGGGCACTTACATTTTTAACATCCGTAGCGGTAGTTTCTAAAGTTCACGAATTAGTCATTTTTAACAAAATTTTAAGAATGTCATAAGTTCATAACTGTGCCTGATTTTATCAAATATATATTTTTTAAATAGAAAAATCATTAATATGTCGAAACCGTTAAGGTATTGCCATTATTAGTATTCTGTAAAAATGACTGAATACATAAAAGTGCATATTTTATGATGTAAAACAGGTTTTAAACACTACAAAATCTATATTCTTATAGAATTTCCTTGCATCATCGAAATGACGAGACGAAATATAGATAATTATGATGTCATAGATAATCATGATGTCATAGCTATGACTGAAAACTGACGTTTGACAACTTTTAGTATAAATGCAACCATCATCTTTGATTTTGAAACGCAAATTAGTATTTTGACTAGAAAAAAGCATCTTGAGTATCTATACGCTTCTGTAGAAAGAAGTCGGCACTTCGAATTTAGTGTTATTAAGTTGGTAGAATAAATTAAGGTCGCATCCTGTAGTGGTACTAAACGCCAAGGCTGTCGCGGTTATAAAATTTGCGAGTAGCATAATCAGCCTATAATGTTCCCACTGCTGGGACACAGGCCTCCTCCCTGTGAGAGAGAGCGGATCATAAAACGGCATGGTAGACGTTACATGTCGTCGAATTTTTGGTTCTAGGATATACCGGTTTGCTCACTATGTTTTCCTTCGCCGTTTTGAGAGCCGTGGTGATGAATGAAATTATTTAAACTAAGTAATGCGCCTGTCAGGGTTCAAATCTACGACCTACAACTCGTAGTCACGGCTGTTACCACTGGGCCACCGCTGCTCTCCAATATTTCATATTAACGCCCGGATATTCAACTATCCCCAGGGATTACAGCAGCAAACGAAATCAACATACATCTGAAGGCCAATTCCCGTAATTAAAAACGTTCAAATTCAAGTCGCAATCTCATCTCAGCGACAGTCTAATGTCAAAAATGTAGGTAAACGCTATACGATTTTTGACAGATTGACACTGAGATTAGAATGCGAACGTTCATAAAAATACGGGAATTGCCCCTCAGATAGACCAGATCGGCGACGAATTCTAATTCTTAAATAATTTTTGTAATGAAAATGTGCACTCTTAAGAGAGATTCAACTCACTTTAAACATTATTTATCAGTGGTTTGGTATCATTATTTATCAGTATCACAAAATGTATAATTGTCTGCTTTACACCAATCAGAGTTGGGCTCGGTCTCACTTCACATCTCGGTCTCACTTTTTATGACCGCTGCTGCTACGAATGTTGGCAATTGGTTGTGGTCACTTGTGAATTATAAGATCATAGCTAGAGTGTAACATTTTTTTTTCTGACGTTTAAAAAGGCGACAGCCTAAACTAAATGACAGCTACACCCAAAGTTCCGACTGAAGAAAATTTTGTTAGTACTGTTAATAAATAAATGGAATTATTGGTACAAGGAACACATTAAATGTGAACAAAAATAAATTTACAATCAAACAAAAGCCCTTACCAAGTTACAGAAAGAAAAAAAAACTATATATTTCTTAAAAACTGTACAAATAATGTTTTTAAAAAGAAGAAAAATATGTGTGAAAACTTAACTTTTAGTAGTTTAATTATTCAAATACTGCATAATGACAGTCAAAAATATCTGAGATATAAAGGCTTGCGCATCTAGACAACTTTCTGTTTCAAAAAAATTGGTACGAGGTAATCAGATATTTTTGTGCCAATATTCGCAGTTTCTTGACGAAGGACTTCTTGTAAATAAGGCCATTTATTTAAGTTGAATCTAGTAAGGCACGTCCTACCATTGTGAGGTTTACGGCCCGAATGTTAAAAATCACTCGATTCCCTATGCAAGTCGCGAATGTTCGGCGTCCGTGCGTGCTTTCAACGAACATTCGGCGCCATCTTGTTTAGACCTTTGAAATTCGTTGCCCATACATCACGCAGTACGGACGTATCTTAGTACTCAGTAATGTTAAATTAGTAATGTTGTTTTATTCTTAAACGTGTGGAAGTTGGAAGGCATTATTGCCAGGGACGTAATTAAGTTAAGATATGGATGCATTTTAATTATTAAATTGTATTCATGATGAAAGTAAATTGTCAACAGAAAGTGCATATTGATGAAGATATTAATCCTTAATTTGGCACTGTCACTATTTCATGAAAATAAGTTTATTTAATAGTATTCATCGACAAGTATTTACTGCTGACAGATAATGAGATAACACTTAAAAAAGTATAGCTCGATGAATAACTTGCACCCATAAAGAACCTAAGTACATCCCTGGTTGGTTGTTAGTAAAATAAATTAATCTACGCCTACTTATATTAAGTACCAGCCAACATTAACGCAATAAATAATGTCTGGTTAACTCTATGAAGATTCGAGTACTTACATGAAATTATAAATAATTTTATTCATCATTAAGTCGGCCGAATACATCAGGAATTTCATTCATTTCATTTTGGAACGTTTCATCGTGTGGACTGGACTATATTTCGGAATCGACCTAAATTGCTTTTCATTGTTGTCAAATTCTCTTACGGAAAATTTCGGAATTCCGAAATCAAAAATATACTTGATGTAGACAAATATACAGCACAACTATTTGGATATTAACAGATTTTTTTCGGAATATTTCAAGATGTTTTCAACCGAGTTAATGGTCGAAAGATGTCTCAGAACATAACTTCTAATAAACAGATTTAGCGGCTCATGCTGTATCTTAAGCTCATACCACCTTGCTAACTGGCTAATGTTGTAACAAACGGCACGAGCTATTCTCATAGAACAGTATTTTTATCTCACGAAGCGACGCGCGCTTTACTTGTGGTAACCTAGTGTACAAACACGCTGTGAAAGTGTGCGTGGAAGACGAGTAGCGTCAGCACACACGTCCGTCTTCGCCGTTGTCTCGGACGGTACAGTACCGCGAGCTCCAGCGTGTTTGTACACTTGGTAACCACAAGTAAAGCGCGCGTCGCTACGTGAGATTAAAATACTATACGTGCCGATAAGTTAGAACAAAACAAGTAGTTCTTTCTTTAAGTAATTTTTCATGAATAATAATTGCTATGTGAGCAAGTCTTATCTATTAGGAGATTATTCTAAACGTCTTTCTTGTAAAAGTAATAGCACAATATATATTTATTTATTTATAAAGAAACAATCAATAATTGATGGTAATTTTCTGCCAAATTCATTGTTCAGTGTTTTTTGCGCTTGCACCACAAATAACTAAATGCGTTTAATGCTAAACTTATGTTTACAAATATTACTAACATAATATAACATCACGCCTGTAATCCCGGAGGGGTTAGGCAGACGTGTACCTATAGCACACCCACATATCCCCAGTTATGTTTGTGAAACATCTATACGCGCGTCAGCGTGGGGAGTTTGAGTGGCTGATGCGTGGTGATCGCGAAACGTAACGTTACACAAGCGTTACAATTATGGATAGCGCCATCTATGCTTACGATAGCAAACTACTGGTCGTAGAATGATGTTGATAAATCCCTACAATGTTAACAGATCAGATGTCGTTGTCGAACGAAAACTCACAGAGAATAGTTTCGATGTTTCTCATCTGCCAGGCGTCCCGCGACGGCTATATTTTTTTAAGTACCTTGTAATAAGGGGGAGTCTATTACCGTCAACCGGGCACAAAAATAGACTCCCTGCTGCTACTGAGGAATTCCTGATGGAAAAACTTAATAACACATTACCCGACCTGGGAATCGAATATAGGATCTCATGCTAAGCACGTGCGACCACTAAACTGACGAGGCAGTCAAATATGTTTAGCGCTAAACGCATTGAGTGATTTGTGGTACAAGTAGGCCTTAAAGATGTAAACATATCCAATAATCTAAATTTCAAAGTGATATTGGTGCCGATTCTGTTGTACACCGAACTAAACTAACTAAACTATCACTAAAATTCCTTACTTTTGGCTATGAGAATCTTAACGCTATTCTGCAAAATAAAATCTCTAAATTTAAAAATAATTTTGACACATCTAAAATCAAATTTGACAATTATTGCGACTCCACGTGGTACTTGTTTGCCGTACCACGTGATCTTTTTTTAGAGCCGTAGGCGCGCATTATGTGCGGCCTCGACTTGTTTTGTATGGATTTTTTTTACTTTTTGTATGGAAAATATAAAAAAATATTACCAACACGTTGAGTTTTATAGGTTTAAGCGTTTACAAAGGGGGTCGAAATTATCATTATTTTTGCGATAGGACACACCGCTTTCGAGATATAAGCAAAAGAAAAGAAAAAAAGATACAGTACTGTTTTTGCATCTGAAGTCGAGGTGTTGGTGTGAATTTTAGTTCATGACAACTAATTTTATTCCACACCTTTTTAATCGCGATTAAAAATAGTCAGATTTAGTTAAGACAATCAAAATTTTAGGTGAAAAACGTAAAATTCAGAATAGCAAAATTGCCATTTTCACTAAATTATAATCTCAGTGCATCTTAGTGCTGTCAAACTAAAATATAGTTAAGTTGTGTCACTTTAGTCAATTTCAGAATGGGAAATCGTCGTTTGACCGGAATAAACTAAATTTTGGTGATTTTTAGTCTAGTTTAGAGAATTTTGTGACAAGAGAATCGGCACCAATATCAAAAATTGATTGTTCCTTTTGACAATTACATTCCATCATCATAACACACGACACATCCTCAACATTAAAATATGCGTTCTCTATTCATACTACGAACGCATAAAGCAATAATGACGCAACTACAATGAAACTACAGATGGTCTCTAAACATTCTATAATGAATCTATCAATGGGGGCAGTTCGAATTCTATGGTTTTATTTGCAACGAAGTTCCCTAACGCACGTTGTACTTAGCGAATGAGAGCCAAAACGAAAAAAAAATGCGCTTTCAGCACCGTACACGTGATAGAAGTGAAGCGTCTTAAAAAATAAAGAATAACAGAGATTTAGTGTGAGAGACAGAGAGAGAAAAGTATAACATTTTGTTGTGTGTGTGTGTTTACAAAGTGTTTGTCAATGTATAGGTATATTTGTGGTATAAACGCAGCTGTACAGTAGTACCCAATTGATATGGCTTACCGATGTACTATCGAGGAAGTTCATATCTATGCACCTTTAGGACTATTTTTCCCTGTAGCGCTCGGGCGCTAACAGTAACTAACGTAAAACAGATGCGGTCATCGTGTTCACGGGATTTTGTTCTAAAACTGCTTAGATATGAACTTCCTCGATAGTACCTGCGCAGAAGATGAATTTTTAAAGCGCGGGAAATGCTATTGACCAATCGGCACGCTCCACGTACCGCGCTTCTTTTTCCTGTATCGCTATTGGTTGGCAGCTGCCGCCATGTTAGCGTGCGCCGCGTGGCATGTAAAAGTACACGTAGTGGCAAAAAATTGTTTCTTTTTATGATTTAAAATGAGTTCCTTAAAAAGGGTGCCCCCTTTTTACTGGGATACTGGGATAGCAAGAGTGCGGCCTTTAGATTAAGTTTTTTCTATTGTTTACTAAATTGTTTATTAAATAAATCGTACATTTTAAATAACCTGTATTTTTAATTAAATATTTATATTTGATAAAAACTGGTGGCCCGATAAAATTGGCACGAAGTGTAATTGTACGGAGGGGCGTGACTTGCGAGTGAGACGGAACTAACAGCTGCAGTGTATAATGTACCTTATAATAGTGACCTAAGGTTGATTGTAAGTTTTGAGCATTCTTTCGTTAATCTTCGGAGCCATACTTTCTTTATCAGTTGGGTACTACTGTACCTCTTTTTAATTTCGTTTAGTTACTCTCAAACGTTGTTAATTTATTTCTTTGTGCCTGTTATTTAATACATAATCCACAGCGAAAGGAACTTCGTCCCAACCGGGTGTCCCACGACACCTCTCGACATTTTCTTCATAAAAATCTATTTATTGATCGAAATAAAATGAATAATAATTTATTAGTTACAAGGCACGTAAATTGTTATTTTAAACTTATTATATTTTTGTTTGTAAAAAGCTTATTCTCTTGTATTTGTTGGTGATATTGGGGCGGATGACCGAATGATTATTTAGATATCTATTGGAAGATCAAATATTAATTGCATAAATAGTAATAAAATATTACGGAAGTCAGTTGGCAGTAGGTAATAATGGCATTTCCTCTTCTTCTACTTTTCACAATAGGTTCTTAAAAAAATGAATACATTGTAATATATAACATTCAATAAAATATATATTTTTATAGAATCTATAAAACTTCTTAGAATCAGAATTATTTTGTACTAAGTTTTCACATTATCGAGTAAATAGTTCATTTCATATAATTGAAACAATTAAACGATGTTATAATCGAATGCTTTTTATCTTCTAAGATAACAAAAAGCATTTTTAAAGCGTTTATAAAGGGACAAACAAAATGAACCAGCGAAACTTCACACAGACATTATCCGTCTTATCATTAAACAAGTTATACATTTAGCCCTAGCCCAAACCTTCGAGCCTATTTTTGCGTCTCAAGCGTTATTCCAACTTAAGGGGACTACATGACCTAAACGCAAGTTTTACAATGCCTCACTGTAGTAAACAAAATCAGAAAATATATGATATTCTTCAGGATATATTTTGGGGTCCTAAAAATATACTTTTTAGGACCCCAAAATAATAACTGCAACTGTGAGAAAATGACGCGAAAGTTAAAAAGAGGCTCGATTATTAAAAAAAGTGCCCATCATTAGAATGTGAATAAGTTTTTAGAGGATCATTTAAATAATTTCAATGAACACTGTATACAGAACGTTCTAATGAATAAATAGGGTAAAATTCTAGTCATCCGTCCCAACCATTACGGAGTTTATACACAACACCAAAAAATTACAATATGTTAACAAATTTATTGTCAGTCGTCAAAACAAGGACCGATCGAGATCTAATGCTACTGTCTCAATCGTACAAACGAGATCTATGGTATAATAATTATCATCTAATATATATTTCACGCAGGGGCTAAGCCACAGCCGCCCGGATTGATCGATCAAGGTTAAGCTATGGTAGTGTCGGTTGTTTCTTGGATAGGTAAACCTTCCATTTCTTTAACCCCTCCGTGCCACGGAAAGTACTATCGAGGAAGTTCATATCTATGCACCTTTAGGACTATTTTTCCCTGTAGCGCTCGGGCGCTAACAGTAACTAACGTAAAACAGATGCGGTCATCGTGTTCACGGGATTTTGTTCTAAAACTGCTTAGATATGAACTTCCTCGATAGTACGTGAAGCTGTCATTCGTATATTTTCGAGTCAGGAGCCTGAAAATCTGACCAGCAGTCGTACCAATGGATATCGTGTTATCCAGTAACTGAGTTGTGGAAGTCAGATAGGCAGTCCCTCCATGTAAAATACTGGTATTCAGCTGCATCCGGTTAGACTGGAAGCCGTCCCCAACAAAGGGTCGACAGATGATGTGAGATATTTGATTAGATTTAATATTAGAGATAAAACCCTATCTCGTTTGCTAGATCGAGACTTCGATATAAACATAATGAATAAATAATTAAATAAAAATGTTTACCATGATAGTTACAATGGTGTATTTGACAGGAAAATATGTTTTCTGTTCAAGGCATTAAAGTTCAAAATCGAACACTTCTTGTGTTTTTATTTTATACCTAATTTTAGAAGAAAGAAAACGATGTTTACTACGAAATTCCGATCATGACTTAGACCTACATTACTATTCAAATTACAATTAATTTTTGGTGCCTTCTAAAATCGGTGCATTCGTTTTAAAGTGAACATCAAATGACTAACACACAATGATGATTTTAACCTTTGAAATACGAGGTTTTCGTCCAAACGATTCGTTAATATATTCAGTCTCACTACCAAAAAATTTAAACTATACTCGAACCAAAAACTCGAAGCGCAAGCAAGTATAAAGCCGCACCATTATCGATAAAAAATCACACAATGACATCACTAATATAAACTTATCGATAAAATCACTGCGTTTCACAAGGTATTGCTTTGAGGCACATATATGAAAGAAAGCGAATAATATGCGTTATCCCGCTCACACATTACGAATTTTTAGCTCAACTATAGTTGGTTAAAATTCACATTTTTCTATTCCAAATCAAACCGTAATAACAACGAACGCACAACCACTCAAAATTAAACTCTAACACCTCGACATAAGATCTAAATTCCTGTAAAACACACCACACTAATGTTACCTCGCGCACCTCCGATAAGATCCGTTTATAATAGTGTTCTAAATTGACAATGTCACTCAGTCTTCTTTCTTTTCTTGATGGGATTTCGGCGACCCTTCCACTGAAGGGGGCCGATCCGATTCGCCTTCGCCTTCTTCGGAAACTAGAAAGAGATATAGAGATAGTTTTAGGTCTAAAAGAAGAGTAACAGACTCTAAACAGACTGTATGCATTTCAACTGTACGCCAGCAGTAAAATTGCAGTTTGAATGCAATTCTATTAAATACTTAATACTCAATTCTTTATTGCATTCCATATGTATTACATAGATGGTATAACAGATTTAAAGATCAATATGGACCCTGTCGGGCACAGCAACATTAGGAGAGAGGAAGAGGGCTAAGTAGCAATTCAATATTTTTATAAATTATTACATTTGTTCAATTGGGTGTATAATCATGTACTTATATATATATATATTATTAGGTGTGCGTATATAGGTACAGTATATTAGTTATTTAAATTGTTATGTATTGCATAAGAATAATGTACGTAATTATTATGAAATTAATAGAGTATATTTTATAATTAGATATTTTATTAAATTATTATTTATGCATTCATATTTATATATTGCAGTAGCCATAACTGCATCGAACCTGCCAACTGTTTATACACTTGGGAGGTTTTAAGAACAGTAAATATACCAAAAACGAAAAAAAAAACATTTGCTCCTCTCCTTAGGAGACTTTAACCTTAACTACAGTTTTCTGTAAAACAAGTCTGTTGAACACAACCCAAGTTTTAATATTGTTTTCTTTTGCAAACTGATTTGTTGTAAGTATTTAATTGAAATAACTTTGCCTCTGATTTTGAACCATTATACATACTATGCCAAAAGAACACTTGTTCAAATTTCATTAGATGTGTTAGGACAGGAGTTTACTTCTTGAGATAGTGAATTAAAAAAAGAGATATTGATAAAAAAAAATACTTGATCAAAAAGGAGCTCTGCAAAAATTCAGCTTTTCGTCTCTCATACCAAGATTGGATCCCTATTTTACTGAACTAATTATTCACCAACCCGCACTGGGACCACGTGGCGGATTATGACCCACTCCCTCTCACAGTGAGAACGCCTGTGTCCCGGCAGTGGGCACAGTATAGGCTGATTATGCAATTATTTATTCTAATCTTTTATTTTATTAAATAGTTATTATGAACTAAACGTACCTTGCTTGAAGGCTGCATCTCCTGGATTCTTATCATCATCACTATCACTCGCAGAGCTGGGCACGGAGGAGTCGTCTCCGCTACCTGTAGATACACAACCTATGTGTCATGGAGGGGGTTATGTAGGATCAGTGTTAATTATGGTAACATGTGTTTGATTGTACTACAAAATACTCTGTTCTGAGGTTCTGACTATCTGTGGTGTCTTTTCAACTAAAGAGCTACGTTCTTTTTGGTGGAGCACCTTCTAGTTCTCTCTATTGAAGGTTAGCTTCTTGACCTACATATACAGGGTAAAAAGACCTATCACATAGCCGTCAAATACGCATTCTGTACATCAAACTAAATAATATTGAGTCAAAACTATTGTTGGGAAACGACTTTTATTTTTGATGTGGAAATTAGCTGTTTACGGTGGCGCTCAATGTAACGTAAGCAAAACATTGTACTTATGTGTGCTTGCAACGGTGCAGGGGTCGTGGGGGTATTTTAAGTTTAAGTTATAATATAGAGGTCTGAGGAACAGGGTGTAAAGTTCACTCATACCTCCATATAAAAGGGAGGAGCCTTCGACCAGACGGGTGTCGTGTCTGATGGGCAACTGCCCGACGATTGATGTCGGGACGTTGTATATATGTTAGTTGCGCGGTAAACTCTGCTTGCGTGATGCAGGATTTTACGTGACATCAGTGTGATGCGTAGTTCGTATGTGGCGTTGTAGGTACCGCTACAATAACATTAAAAACTCGTTTTGGTAAAAAAAAAAAAAACGTCAGCAAATGTTAGAATTTTGACCTATAATATCTCGGTATCCAGAAGGTTCCCAGGTATGGTCCGGTACAAAAACTAAAAAGCAATGACGGGAAGAACAAGTGGCTCTCGGCTTCGTAAGCCGTCTTTTTACACCCGGTATATCGCGATCAAGAGAGAGCAGCTGCTCACCAAGTATGGTTAGATATAGAGATATATCATTGCCATGGCCACAAACAAACTTAACAGCCAGTTGGCATTTCCGTAGCAGTCGTAATGCACGTTATACTATCATTAACACCAGCATCAATTCACATTTTATTCTTCTAAGTAACCCAACATCTATTCTTAAGAGCGTTTATACCTTATGAGTGGCAACGTCGCAATTTAGTGTCATATTTCGTGGTTTTCAATTTTTCTTATTTAATCGGAGCTATATTTAAAAAATATGTTTAATTAACTTTTTAGAATTATGTGAAAACTGTGTAAAAGGTAAGAAATCGTTGCGTTTACAGTTCTATTTATATGCAAATAATACATTGGAAACTTGCAAGGCGTTATTTTCATTGTAAAATAACTGTAAGCATTACGGTTACTTACTTTTTAAACACTTTCACGTAATTCTAAAAAGTTAATTAAACAGATTTTTAAAATATAGCTCCGATTAAATGATAAAAATTGAAAACCACGAAATATGACACTAAATTGCGACGTTGCCACTCATAAGGTATAAACGCTCTTAATAACATAATAAAGCTGAAGTGCTTGTTCGTTTAGAACGCACTAATCTCTGGAAATGCACAGAATTGTATTTATTTTTTAATTTTATTGATAGCCCAATTCTTGAGGAACATTATAGGCTACGCTATAGCGCTTAGGAGCCGAGCAAAAAGAAAAAAAAGTCAGAAATAACGCTAAACGAAAACGAAGTAATGCGGCCGGCGATGCGACGCGACGCGGTGGGTCGGGTGCCAAAATTTCACGCGGACGACCTCACCGGCAGAAACCAGTGTAATTTATGAGATTTAACTGTATTGTTTGTGGTGTGCGATAAAGAAGTATTCATCTGATCTTACCCAGCTGGTTAGTGGGCCACCTAGAATCCAAGGATCCACCTTCTCGGGTGAAGAGTACTTTATTTACTCCTGTACGAATGCATAATTATATTGCATAAATTATACATTTTCTACAAACTACATTATGTACAAGGCGGATTGAATGCCATTTGAGAAATTGCAAAATCTAATTGTCTCAGAGTCTATAAGAATCTTTTGAAAAAATATACGCCATTTGGCAATAAATGGTGGACCTACCTATTATTGTATTATCACTACCTACTGTAACAATACATATGTTTACAAATAAAGCATTATATGATATCATGGCTTCTATCAACTATAGTACTAGATTTCCGATGAGCGCATCAATAATGGCCGGAAAAATAAGACCACAAATAATATTGCGAACTTATTTTGCAACATAGGTTTTTCAAAAATTAAAACATAATTTCTAAGCAATAAGTGCTTAGAAATTATGTTTTAATTTTTCATAAATATGATTGTTCTTATTTAAAAAAATAATCGAAGTAGTAAATATATTGAAAACGATAATAAACTTTATGTTTGAGTGTTAAGGTTTATAATCAAGTTATATGCAATCGCGTCTACTTGAGTGATGTGTTTTTGTTCCTAATCCTTAATCTAGTGCTATTGTTGATTGGAGAATCATTATTAAGTCAGGGAAATTAATTGTTAGGCAAATTGACCAATGTAGTTTTTTTTTACTTTTTTCTGTGACCTACGGGGTCCGTCATTGTACCATGTAACATCTTATTAACATTAAGGAATGCAAATAACGATATGAATGAATATAAATTGTCCGTATATTCATATCACAACTGTCATTCTTTGACAGGCTTTCATTGACACGTCAAAATGACGTAGGCTGTCAATTTGCTTAACAATTAATTTCCCCGACTACATTTCGTTCATTTGCGAAAAGCTTGACATAATTCAAAAAGAGCAATCTTAGTTTACGATGATTTAAAAGAGTAAAAGTGCGACGTAAGCATGCTATAGTCACATATTTCTAGCTCCCTCATTTTTAGGCTTTAGTGTAATGTCGTTTTAGAATAAAATTTGCCGCGTTCACCTGTACCTATACTTAACTCAAAATTGCATATTTTTTAGTTATGTCACCCTTTTTGCAAAATGAGCGATTTCAGTCAAATAAAATGAAAGGGGCGGAATGAAATGCAAGGAGACTCCATGTTCGTTGGCATGCTGTTGCTTCAAAAAAGCCTCTTTCCATTACTATTGATATTTAAACTCACCTCGCATAGAATTCTGCAAGGCGGGCAGAGGTCTGGCGGCTAGCAGGGGCGCTGCAGGCCTCTGCTTGCGAGCAGGGTTGTAGCGGCCACAGTAAGCGCACACGTAAGATACGTAGTCGAATTCCTCTGCCATCGCCATTCCTGAGAAAAATAAAACAAAAATCATTTTTATTTTATTTAATATAAACCTACATGGGCACTTATGAAACGTCAGAAGCCAGGTGCACGGTTCCAATTGGTCGTTTCCTATGGAGAAGAGCCGGCAAGAAACTCCACTCCTTTAAAAATAATTGGCTTTTAAATGTTTTCAAATTACACCAATATTTCAGTGCGACGTGATAAATAACATGGACACACTACACTCGCCATCGTGCAGATATCAGAAGGCCAAATCCCGTAAGTAAAAACGTACTATCGAGGAAGTTCATATCTATGCACCTTTAGGACTATTTTTCCCTGTAGCACTCGGGCGCTAACAGTAACTAACGTAAAACAGATGCGGTCATCGTGTTCACGGGATTTTGTTTTAAAACTGCTTAGATATGAACTTCCTCGATAGTACAAAGTCGCAATCTCATGTCAGCGACAGTCAAATCGCCATTCAATTTTTGACAGATTCGAGACCGAGATTAGAATGCGACCGTTCTTAAACACACGGGAACTTCCCCTGCTTATTACATCGCCATTAACTTACGCAAAGACACCTGGCAATGGCGGCGAGACATACAACAACGTGTCCAGTACGATGAGTCTACTCGCCTCAGCCACTCCAGAAGATCTATTCAGCAGCGCTATCTTTTTGGTTTAATTAAAATTACTATTTTGTTGATAATAATATTTAGTTTTGTATAATTGCATAGCACATGTGTGAGCACTATGTACCCACTATAAAGTTTACTGGGTTCGTCTTTCATTGACTTGAATGTGCCCTGGCGGCTGAGAGTATGTCATGCTCAGTCAAATGTGTCGCTGGTGGTGGCGTGTGTATTGGATCATTGAGTTCCCTTCAAAATGGTTGAGCTGAATGATGCTGATCCATACGTCATGTTCGTGAACAGGCGCCGTCAGTAGGCACTGGTCATTTCTTAGCTGCCACGGCTTATTTTAATTCCATAACTGTTTTTATCTTTTTATTACGGACGCTTTTAACGTGCACGTCTTTCTACATCGTTCTCACATGTATAACTTCAACATGAATGGTGTAACCACTTTTTTGTAACAATATTTTGATTTAAAAGAGTGTCCATGGAGTTTCTTGTCCGTTCTTCTCCATAGGTACCTACTCCGCTTTGGAATGGGCAACTAGCTTCATCTTTCTGACTGACCGACCCCTTGACAATTTCAAAAGTGCCTGTAATTGGTTTATTTGAAATAAATGGTTTGAGTTTGAAATACAAGCTGTGTTACGCCCCACAATAGATCCTATGAATAGGCAACTTTATTTATGGCAGGCTCAAACTTGGCATAACCTTTTTTCAAGATGCGTTGAATAATTGTCATTTGCCTAGCATCAAGGGACGAGCCATCAAGGGTCAGCTTCCAGTCTAACCGGATGCAGCTGAATACCAGTATTTTACATGGAGCGACTGCCTATCAGACCTCCACCACCCAGAAGAACAATAATATTTGTTGAAGCTAGTAGGGTATAATTGGGGGTTCTGCATCACTTGCTCTCGCGTGCGCTCGAACTGCGCGATGCAGAAGCCCCCCAATTATACCCTACTAGTGCAGGTCATCAAGTGCATATCATAATCAATCACAAAAAAGCTGTGAACATGCTCTGACCATGACACATCCTGATAGTGCCAGTCCATGAGTCCACTACCGCAGAAGTAACAAGCTGCTACATCACATAAAGTGGACAAGACTCGGAACCGGTTTAAAAATTACCGGTTGATACCGGTTTATTTCGGGTTTCCTCCGAACTTTTCTTAAGAACGCGAACGTTTTAAGAACCTTAGATTAACCTAAATAAACCGGTTTATTCAACGAGCGGCATGTCGGTAAACGCGTTGCAACTTGTGACTACTTGTAAGGATGCCACGCATAGCGGCGCGCTACGTAGATGTACTAACCGGTTTTTATTGCTCTAAACCGTTTAATCAAAATAAACCTTTTTGTAAATGCTCTTTCAAATACCGGCTAGAAAAAAAAAAACATGCGATACATATATAATAACGGTTTGAAAATTTAACCGGTATCTGAGCCTTGATAGCGGACCCGCCTACCACCCCAACCTTGGATACGGATACATTTTATTTAGCTTATTTCATTAACAGCGATGGCATAAGTACATACAACTTCCTTTTTAGAATTTCATCTCAGGTATCCGCGACGGTGTGGCGCCATTGACCAAATTGGGATGGGAAGGAATTTGATTCCACGTGTAAGCCGCAATAAATCAATTTGAACTCTATGTACCGAGTACATAGAATTTATTTGATAGCAAGCTTTTCTTGTTTCTATAAGGAATAAAATTGAACTTTAATGACATGCTGCTAGTTCATATATAAGAGTGAAATTAATATAAAAATACATTTAATTTGAAACAATTCGTGAGAGCATTTCTGTAAGATAAATCTAAATAAAATGTCGGTGAGTATATTTTTCTTTTAAATATTTATAATCATTCTGTTATCGTAAAATATTATCTTATGTTTTTTTTGTTTCAGGACTCTGAAGATCTTTTTAATTTTATTGCAATTCCCCCAAAAGAGCCAATTGCAAGCGAGTCAGCTAAGCTCAATTTAAAAAGAAAAGGGGAAATCTCATCACCCCCGCAAAAGCGCAAGCGGATCCAAGCATACTCATATACCAAAACGAGGGCTCAAAATACATTTTCTACGCGGTCAAGGACGATCAAAATTGAAATTTATGAGGCTGACAATCACCCTGATAAACCTTGCGAGTGCAACGCAAATAAATGTGTGCAATATGTAATAGACAATATGACAAGTAGTGATATTTACTTAGATTTAGAAAATATAATTGGAAAAATTCACGAAAACATATAGATAAAAAAATATGTATGATTTTCATAAACTTTTACAATTGTATGGAAAAGTATTTTTTTTAATGTTATTATCTGATTTTATAGGTTTGTAGCATAAGATTGTATCTGTATAATTATACTGTACCTACACATAGATAAGTAATAATATTATAAGCTTAATAATATATTACAAGTTCTTGCATTAAAATATAACTAAATCCAAAATATTCAATAATAAAATACTAAAAGTAATGGTTTCAAACGACTTATAATTATTCTTATAAATGTTAAAAATATACATAGGTAATATTATGCGAACTTTGCAAAAATAATTAATATTTGTTTTAATAGTGCTTTAATAAAATGCCTTGTTTGTTTGTATTACAAATAATTTGGTTTTATTCATAATCCTCTATTGCTGTCGGTTCGTTGTCCATAAATTTGTGAGGTCTCATTGAACTGGTTTAATAAATGTTTATTGTTGATAACCGGAGTTAGTTGGCCCCTCATTCCATTAAGGGCCTGGTAAATGCTGGTGACCTTGGCCATATAAATGCGTAACGAAAATATGAATATTTGAAAAAATCGCAGATAAAATTATGGATAATAAAATAGTCTGTTCATACAAAAAATATCATGAATATATCTTAACTAGTTTGAAAGTAATATCACTTTTAATCCTTTGGGCAGACATTACTTCCGGAATTTATTTCATAAAGTATTTACTACAATACTAAAAAACACACAAATACATAGAATTTATGTTTATTTTAAACACATATTTTTTGCATAACTTACTTGCATTATTTGAAGGTGTAATAACAGAGTTAAATAGTCCCTAAAATCATATATCTGCGCCTTAACGATTTTCGTCTCGAATTGCTTGTTGCAGCGCTATTATGGATAAAATGATGAGTAAACATAATTCCTAATATGTATCATCCGGGAGTGTTCATACATGAGATTAGTAAGAGAAATTAGTATAAATAAAAGTATGCTTTGAGAGCATTTGTCATAGGGACCAAATTGCATGAGCAATATTTATCATATATATTTTTTACAGTAACTTCTTACATCGAATTTGCATAATGAACACGGCTTAACTTTAAAGGTGTATAAATGTAGGTCTCCCACGACTGTGCTATTACTTTTAACGTTACGCTTGAGAGCACATAGTTAATTGCTTTCGCATTTTGTCGTTATTGTGACAAAAACTACATTGTGATATTCTGTGCTAGAATCCTGCAGTAGCAAAGTATGTAAGTACCTATTAATATATATATATATAATTTTTTTAAAGTTACAATTTCACATCTGAGTTCTACATTCTCCACCGCCTAATTATTAGTACTTAACTTATCATCATATTAAGTAGTCTGAAAAAAAAGTAGTGTGTTATTTTATTTTATAAAAAGCATTGATGCAAGCCAAGCATATTATTATTATTATTTGACTTACTTACATTGTTATCAGTTTATTATATTTTTAATTATTAGTGCTCGCCACTCATACACATTGGTCTACCGATCGCAAGCTCGGTTGCTGAGAGTAAGGTTCTGGCTTTGAACTCCAGATCGTATAGTTATTGGGTTTAGTTAGGAAATTTCCAGTAGCAGCCTGGAGTTTGGATTGTGTCCGGTTTATGGCAATAGGCGAAATGTGGGTGTGTGGGTGTGCGCTATGTTATAATTAGTGGTTACAACCACCAAACAGAGGCTCTGGGGTCAATTTCTAGTGTTATAGATGAAGTTAGAATTTTTTTAGTAGCCTTTAGTTTGGAATCATGCCTAATCATTTAATCACGAGGGTTAAGTACACGTGTGCTTTATCCTTTAGTTACAAGTGTGACATTATATTGATATTATTATAATTATTTTTCAGGGCTAACAATCCGTTTTGGTCGCATGAAGAGGACTTGGAGCAACCTTCGACAGCAGGTAACAGCGGTGGTTCTAAGAAGAAAGCTGTACCGGCGAAGCGGGCTAAAAAAATTCTGAAGAAAAAAGATCTGCCGGTGAAAAATCCATTTGCAGAGCAATCAGATTCCGACAGCGACGCGAAGTCTACTACCGCACCAGCTGTCAAACGAAAGAAAATTGCTGTGCTTCCTGACTCTGAGGTAAGTTTTTGCTATTCCTAGTTTAAAGTTGGTTAGCTTCAATTTCCAAAAATCTATCAATTAACTCAGCTTATCACAGTCCTGGACATAGGCCTCTCCCATAAAAGTACAATTAAATAAGAAATTGTCAGAAAGTCTTTGTTTATAATAAATTATTTTTACTTTGATATGTAAGAGTGGTGAATACACATCCTACATACACAGCCTTGAACTTGGGTGGTACTTAGACTCGACATGCGCTATTACACACTAGATGATACATTGTAATTTAATTATATTCCAGGATGAATTACCGCAACAGCCAATTCGAGCTGCGACTCTGAGAAGTGCATTCTCTCAGCGCGTAGCTTCGGGATACTCATACCAGTCTGACCCGGTGAAAACAGGACAATACTACTTCGAATTGCGAGTGTACAACACTCGTGAAGTTGAGCGACTACAATACAACGAGCGCTGGAAACAAGCACTCATAACTTTGAAGCTTGCTACTGACCAGAACACAGGTGTTTGGGCTGCATTAACTGGTCTAGTCAATGCTGGTCGGGATGAAATGAGGGAAATTCGCCCGGTACTGTATACTAATCCGCAATAAATTGTGTGTTGACTGCAACTTTTTTCGTACAGAATTATATAACTTTTTATATTTTAATATTAGGTATAATTTAATCACGTTTTTTCATAAGTTGGTTATCATTTAGTTTTATAAATTCAAAAGATAACTAGCAAATATGTTATCTCTTAATATTCGTTATTTGTCATAGGTACAGCTCTCATATTATTTTTTATCATTTGATTTAAAAATATAAGTCTTCTAATCTTATTAATGTGTCTTGTCCTACAGCCATTTTACACAAGAGAAATGAAAACTGAATAAATTACAAATGAGATAATAAACTGATTAAAATTACACATGAGAAATTAAAGCAGAATAATTTTGTTTTAATCTTATTAACGTGTCTTGTCCGACAGGCATTTTACACAAGAGAAATGAAAACTGAATAAATTAGAAATGAGATAATAAACTGATTAAAATTACACATGAGAAATTAAAGCAGAATAATTTAGTTTTAATCTTATTAACGTGTCTTGTCCGACAGGCATTTTACACAAGAGAAATGAAAACTGAATAAATTACAAATGAGATAATAAATTGATTAAAATTACACATGAGAAATTAAAGCAGAATAATTTTGTTTTAATCTTATTAGCGTGTCTTGTCCGACAGGCATTTTACACAAGAGAAATGAAAACTGAATAAATAACAAATGATATAATAAACTGATTAAAATTACACATGAGAAATTAAAGCAGAATAAATTTGTTTAATGAAAAATTAGAGTTTTGTTAAATAATATTTTTATTTAAAAATTGAATTGAATATATTTTAGAAATGTTTTTTTGTAAAGACTGTAATATTTATGTTTCAAAGTTGGCATCGCATAATAGAACGAATATTCATAAATCAAATCGCTTGGCGAGTTCTGAGTTTGACCATGTTCAAGTCATTGCTTCTGCATTTAAAAACAGGATTATAAGTTATAAAATAAATTCGATTGTTTTCACTATTACTCCTGAGACGTTTTTAAGGCAAATTACGAGAACTGTGTATGATATCATAGAAAATGCTATTAAAAAACATAAAGCAATCAAAGTAAATTTTGAATTGTTTGTTTCATACATTTTGCCCAAAAATAATGAAATATCTATGAAATCTTTTAACACAAAATTTAATATTTTAGTGCAGAGCACTGACATTGCTGATATTTACTTAAAATGTTCTGAAAAACTAATATCTAAATGTTCAGAGTTTGAACTTTCAGAATCAGGTTGGACGATTAATTTTATAAGTCATTTGGAAATAAATATAAATAAGTACAATCCTCTAAGAGCTGGAACTTACTTACAATTACCTGCAGTCATAAGAAATACAAAAATTATAAAGAAAACCTAAGAGATGACATGTATGTTATACGATCGAAAAATGATCAGATTTTTACTCAAAAATTAAATAAGCTGATACTTAACAGAGATGATGATAAAAGACAACTGATAAAAAATAGTTTTGAGACTGTACCATGGGGGCACTATAGCACCATACTTTAATTAAGTTTTATAATTATGTTCTATTGTGTTAATGTAACAAAAAAAAGATTATTTTTACAACTAATAAATACCTATGTTAAATTTTTGTTTGTTTGTTTTTAATTATAAATTACCCTATCCTAACTTTATTATGAACTGAAAGGTAAATAAAAGTAGATATGATATGTAATAATATATTTTTATTCAACTAAGTAATAGAACACAGAATTATATAAAATTGAACATTGTCTTAGAAATAAGATTCACAATTGATTAGCTACACTTATTTTTTTTACTATTTTACTAATCAAATATTCAGTTTCATCCATAATATAATCACAAGTGTCCCTGACTAGGTACTGAACACAAGTACTATCATTTTCACTGCCACTCGTTCCGATTAGATTGTTGCTACTTAGATCATTAATAGATATATTTATCACATGATGTGCTTTTCCTGGTTCATTCCGGATAACATAAGATGAAGAGGATGTAGCAAATGGTTTTGGTATCATATTTTTTAAAGAAAGCTGAGATTTTTTCCTTTTTTTAATATTCATATTTTTCTTTTCCTTCTTATTATTTTTTTCCGGTTCACGTTTCTGAGGCGCAGTTTCAACCGCATTGGATTTATTCATATCTTGTGAAAAATATAATGATTTAACAATATCACCATTATCTTCCACAAGATAAGGATTGTTCATTTTCTGTAAATATAAAGAATTACATTAAATTAACTATACCTAATGGATTAACCATAAGCATTTTTTTTTAATTTCACAAAAATAATACATACCTCACAAAAAAAATACGGGCTTATTACCGGATCGCCATCATTGAGATTTGCAGAGTCCCCCTGTAAAAATAAATAAATAGTAAATAAAAGAAAAAATCAAATCAGCTATAAATACATACAATTACTTATAGTTAAATACTACATACCTCACGTAATCGGAATTGTTCGTGTTCTTCAGAAATCACGTTATCATTGCTCAAAATGTGGGGGCTAATGTGCATGGCGAAAGAGACATAATTCTGAAAAAATAAAATTGTATATAAAGTCAGAAGTACTTACCGAAATTATTTTTAATTTGGTTAATTTAATACTAAAACTTACCTTCACTATAAAAAAAAATATTATTACAACTTGAAATAAGTAAGTGACTGCTTTTGCTAGCTGCAACAGTTATATAAACTGTTTAATTACTCTGACGTGCTGATTGTCTCAACAGGTTGTTTAGAAACTATATTTGCGTTCCAATATATGCATTATACTTATATTTAAATATATATATATATATATATATATAGAAGGATAGTGGTTTTTGCAAGTAGTAGGCAAGATGAAGTTGATCAAACAACCCATATCCCTGAATGTGAAAAATATAAATTTTAATGACTCTAGTTGTCAGATCAGACACAGCGCTTTATTGCCTAATACAATTCGTTGCATAATATGTGGACCCTCAAACTGTGGTAAAACAGACGCTATGATCAGTTTACTGCTGCATGAAAATGGGCTTAAATTTAAAAATCTTTATCTTTACTCGAAAACTACTTTCCAACCAAAATATCGGTTTTTAAGTGAAGTATTAAGAAGAGTACCTCAGATAAAGTTCAATGAGTTCAATGACGACAAAGATGTTATAGCTCCATATGAAGCTTTAACGAATTCAGTTTTTATTTTTGATGATGTTGTGTGTGAAAAGCAAATAAACATTCGTAATTACTTCTCTATGGGAAGACATAAGCAAATTGACTGCTTTTACTTATCGCAAACCTACTCGAAAATTCCGAAACAGTTGCTACGTGATAATGCAAATTTTCTTATAATATTTAAACAAGATGATGTGAACTTAAAGCATATCTATGATGAACATGTGAATTCTGATCTACCGTGGAATCAGTTTAAAGACATTTGTAAAACTGTTTGGAGTAACCCTTATAATTTTCTACTTATTAACAAAGAGTCACCATTAAACAATGGAAGGTACAGACAGAATTTTGATATTTTTTTAAACTTTGAATGAAGGCTCATTCTTATAAATGAATTACATACATAAATGTTGTTAGTATTATTCCTTTCTTACCTGAATACAGTTGTTATTTATTGTAAGATGGAAAAAAATATTAAAATGGAATTAGTGAAGTCTGTCGACTCCATAAAGAATAAAATTAAACAAATGAAAAATCAGGAGCATTCAATGAACTTGTCACTTGATAAAATACTAAAACCTGTCACAGATCCTCTAAAAACTCTAGTTGATTCTAATAGATATGCAGAAAAATATAATAACATTGAAAATACAACTCTGAATAATTCTGAAGGAATGGAGTCCCATGAAAATAATACTAGCTCATCTTCAAAGATCAATGACTATTACGATCCAAAACCTAATTCTACACAATTCGTCGAACAAAATGCTAAAAAGGAATCGATAGATAATTTAGAAATGTCATTAGAGGGTGATGATATCTTTGGTATTTATGATGGTATTAGTATACCGTTTGGAATTAGAAGTGAAAATAAAACTTTATTAATGGGTAACTCAGCAGTATCTTTTTCTAAAATTGATAGTGTGAATAACGATAGTACCATTTTAATTAAAATCGGCGACAAGGCTTACAATTTAACGGCTGGTCTAAAAGAACTTTTACTCCGAAGAAAACCTGATTTAAAGTTAATATCGGGCGAAGATAAACTTGTCTATAAGGATATATTACATTATACAAATGCCCATAAAAGAGATTTTAATCCTAAAGGTCAAATAAGAGGTGACAAAGGCATAAAATATTGTAAAATAATCAAACCCCTATTTTCCGAATCGTCAAACCATGATAAACTTGCGCACGCTAAACTTGGAGGAAACTTACCAACGCTAAAAAAATACAAAAACAACACCGACTTGGTATATTGGGATGATCCTAACGAATTAGTCGAGAGATTGAAACTATTAGTAGCTTCAAGAGATGCTGGCAACACAAACCATGATAATGAAATTTTATCGATAGTTGAAGAACTGAAAGAAGCTGGGATAATTAAAGAATAAATAGTCATAATAATATGCTTTGCATTCAGTATTATACATAAATTCAAGACAGTTGTACTGAATTCTGAACATGAGCAAAGCCGACGTGGTAAACGAAATTCATAAAAATGCAAGAGTAAACTTTCCACGAAGACATGTTATTATGAAAGATATAGACGACCTGTGGCAAGCAGATTTAATTGATATGCAATCAATTTCAAAAGAAAATAAAAATTACCGATTTATTCTTGCTGTTATTGATACTTTTTCGAAATATGCTTGGGCCTTTCCTCTGAAAAGTAAAACCAAAGATGATGTATGTAACTGTTTCAAAATTTTCCTAGCTATAGGACGTGTTCCTAAAAATCTGCAAACGGATAATGGAGCAGAATTTTATAATAATAAATTCCAAAAGCTTATGAAATCTTATCAAATTAACCACTATTCAACCTTCTCAACAAAAAAGGCTTCGATAGTTGAACGATTTATCAGAACTTTGAAATCTAAACTTTATAAGGGATTTAGTTTAAAAGGCAACTATAATTGGGTAGCTAATACCCTTAATGACGTTATTTATAAATATAATCACACTTACCATCGGACAATTGATGAGATCCCCGCTAACGTGGATAACATTAATAAAAAACGAATATTAGAAAGATACTTAAGGTTGGTAAAAAATGATAGTACAAGAAGCAAAATTAAAGTAGGTGATTATGTGCGTATCAGTAAGTACAAAGGAACATTTGAAAAAGGATATACCCCCAACTGGTCATCGGAAATATTTAAAATTCGAAAAATACAAAATACAACTCCTATCACCTACTTAATTGAAGATACAATCAGAGGTCAACCTATTTTAGGAGCATTTTATGGGCAAGAGCTTCAAAAGACAAAACATCATAATGTATATCTAGTCGAGAAAGTTCTGAGAAGAAAAGGAAACAGGGTTTTAGTAAAATGGTTAGGTTTGTCTTCTACTGAAAACAGTTGGATTGATAAATCGAATATATTAATTTAAATAAAAATAACATAACAAATAACTCAACAACAAAGCCGATGATGAAGCGTGTAAGTATTTATTATAGTGCTCGATTCAGATTCATTAGTCTTATGATGTGTATTGGAGAGAGTAGTCTTCTCAATTGGCTTATAAACAATTTACCATTTGAATTACACTTACCAGGATACAATTATTGTGGGCCTGGTACAAAATTAATTAAAAGGCTTACACATGGAGATAAAGGCATTAATCAATTAGACGAATATTGCAAAGAACACGATATTGCTTATCACAAATCATCAAACTTAAAGGATCGTCACAAAGCTGACTTAATTTTGTTAAAAAGGGCAAAAGAGCGAGCAGTTGCTTCGGATGCGAGTGTATGCGAAAAAATCATGGCACGTTTAGTAAGCAAGGCAATGTCTACAAAAATTAAAACCGGCTCTGGCCTAAAAAAAAACCACAAAGAGTGTTCTCGGAAAGTTACATCGGGAAAAGGGTTAAAAAATAAATTTAAAAATGTTATTAATAAAACTAAAAGACATATGAAAAAATTAAAACCAAAATGCAAAAAAGTGGCAATAGAATTAGCTATGGCCGCAGCTAGAGAATTAGCTGATGATTCATCCATTAAACTTCCTAGGGTTATTCCTATACCAAAAACTGGTGGGGTATTACCTTTGATTCCTATTTTTGCTGGATTATCAGCGGCGGGAGCGTTAGCAGGCGGTGCAGCTGGTATTGCCAAAACCATAAATGAATTCAAGTTAGCTAAAAAGCTCTTGGCTGAATCGAAGAGACACAATGAAAAAATGGAAGCTCTTTGCATTGGAAAAGGATTACACCTTAAACCGCATAAAAATGGGCTTGGAATTTTTGTATCAAATAAAAAAAACTAAGATATCGGCTACCCAAACGAGCCTTAACTAACTTTGACATTTTGAAGTATGGAAATAATATTCCTTATTTTCGAGGTGTATTTATGAGAGATGAGCTCCCTAAAAAACTTTTAAAAAAGAGTGTGGAGTGGTTAATTTAGATAGTTCAAAAAATCCAGGTTCTCATTGGGTAGCCTATGCTAAAAATAATGATTATATTGAATATTTTGATAGTTATGGAAATCTTAAACCTCCAAAGGAATTTATAAAATACTTAGGTGCTAAAGTACGCTATAATTATGATAATATACAACGCGACCACCCTTATAATTGCGGACACCTATGTTTACATTTTTTAAATAATTTTTGGTGTAGTCAAGGAATAAAATAACAGGATCTTCTAAATGTATTCAGTCTGCAAGCATGTCTATAGCGGTAACCATCTCTGGAAATAAATCAGAATTGGATACGTTCTTTCAACCACCTTTGGATTTATCTGGTCAATATGAGTGTGGTTTGTTATACTTTTCAGTATTAAATTCAATACCAAATGCGCGTATTAATAACGACATTTTTCCTATGATCAGAATCGAATGTGATCTTGTACACGGTTCATATTCTAACGGGCTACCAACTCATATTATTCATGAATTTGTATCTAATACTGCTACAGGTCACCGAATCATAGAAATACCGCAAAACGTTATTTACTTTCCAGTGAACAAAAATACTATTACATCAATATCTATTAAGATAGTTGATCAATTTGGTTTCTGTATTAAATTTAGAGAAGAACATAAAAATATTGAACTACGCCTACATTTAAGAAAAACAAAATGATATTATATTATAAAAACCCTGTAGTTAACAAAAAGCGCCCTATTTCTTGTACAACCACTAAGGTGCAAAGACGTAAGAAAAAAGTTATAAAGTTAACAAAAGCAAATAAAGATTTTCTTAAAGATAGTTGATCAATTTGGTTTCTGTATTAAATTTAGAGAAGAACATAAAAATATTGAACTACGCCTACATTTAAGAAAAACAAAATGATATTATATTATAAAAACCCTGTAGTTAACAAAAAGCGCCCTATTTCTTGTACAACCACTAAGGTGCAAAGACGTAAGAAAAAAGTTATAAAGTTAACAAAAGCAAATAAAGATTTTCTTAAATCCCTAGGTTTTAAAGTATGAATATACTACAGATTACTGAATTACCGCACTTCGATACTTCGATTGAAAGTTATGAAGTCCATTCGTACAATCCCTACAACAACAGCTTTAGAGAAAACGATGAAATCAGAATTCCCATACACCAGCAAGACATATATGTGTTACCGTCAGCCAGATCAATTTACGTCGAAGGACAAGCTAAGTTCTTGGGTAAAGATGGTAATCCTATTAAGAAAACTATTACGTTCAGCAACAACCCTGTTATGTTTTTGTTTCAAGATATCAGATACGAAATAAATGGTATAGAAATAGATCGCATTAAAAATTCTGGAATAACATCGACAATAAAGTCATACGTTTCACTGAATGAAGGAGAAAATAAAGTTGCTGCCTTGTGGGGTTGGAACATAGATGGATTTAAAAGCGATGGTAATTTTAGTGCTATTGTACCTCTTAATAAGATTTTAGGATTTGCAGAGGATTACAATAAAATTGTGATAAATTGTAAACATGAACTTATTCTGAATAGAAGTAACTCCAACTTAAACAGTCTTATAGTAACTGACGATGTTGCACATTTTCAAATAGATATACAAAAAGTGCAATGGCGGGTGCCGCATATAAAAGTATCAGATCGCGAACGACTGATACTTCTTAAACATTTAGAAAGAGACAAATCTATTCAGATAGCCTTTAGAAATTGGGATTTATACGAGTATCCTTTGCTTCCTAAAACTACAAAACATTGTTGGTCTGTTAAGACTGCTTCGCAATTAGAGAAACCTCGTTATGTCATTTTTTGCTTGCAAACCAATAGAAAAAATAATAAAATCAAAGACAGTTCTCTGTTCGATCACTGCGCGGTTACTAACTTAACTTTGTTTTTGAATTCACAATATTATCCTTACGAGCCTCTAAGCTTAAATTTTACCGAGAACAAATACAATATATTATATGAAATGTATGTGAAATTTCGTCAGTCGTATTACAACTGTCCTGCAGACCCGTTGCTTGACTTTATCGGTTTCAAGGAGAAGGCTCCTCTGTTTATCATAGACTGTTCAAGGCAAAACGATAGTTTGAAAACAGGTCCCGTAGATGTGCGATTGGAGATTGAATGTTCAGCACCAATACCAGATAACACAACTGGATATTGTTTAATTATTAACGATCGACTTGTGGAATATAAACCTTTGAGTAACATTGTGCGCAGGTTATCATGAATGCCATTGTAGATGTTCAAGGTTTTAAAACAGAAGCAAATGAATTCATAGTGAAAGAAATTGCAATATTGTGCGATAATAAAATACAGGTGCTTTTGATTAAACCACCTTTTCCATATCACGAATTGACAAAACAAGAAAGGAGGCAAGTAAATTGGATTGAGCGTAATAGAAAGATATATTGGAGTGAAGGATTTGTGACTTACTCAAATCATCAGAATTTGATTGTAGATATTTTAAGAGATAAAAGTGTTTACACCAAAGGTTTAGAAAAAGTGTTGTGGTTAAAAAATATTTCGAATAATAATAATATAAATAATTTAGAAGACAAAGGCTGCCCTAGTTTGTTAAATCTTTATGATCAATATTTATATTCTCAAGATTTGTATAATTGTATTTATCATGAAAAAGTATGTGCTTTAAAAAATGTTCTGTGTTTAAAAAAATGGTGTTATGAGAATAAATGTTTTAAATAAAATGTTTTATTTTTTTTGCTTCAAATCATTATGTCACTATAGTTACCATACTTACTCCCCCCTCCCCTCCTAGAACATCTAATGAATGTCTATATAATGCTAGCAACATAATACGATTTCATTATATTTTTATTAATATTTGTTTGAAGTACTTATTGCATGACGAAAATGTTAAAAGAAAACTACAATCCTCGTTATGACATGTATCATACGCAAAAAATGCGTTTACATTCATTTAATTATTATTGGGCAACAACTGACTCTCAGAAAAGGTTGGTGATGGAAATGGCTGACGCGGGATTATTTTATTGCGGTAATGGAATTAATGATAGAACTGTATGTTTCTCATGTGGAGGTGTTATTGAAGAATGGGAGATTTACGACGATCCTTGGATGCAACATGCTATAAACTTTCCTCATTGTTTTTATTTGACCGCTGTGAAAGGAAGGGATTATATCAATAAGTGCCAGAACCAGAAATATTAGCTACAATGCAAGATTCAATTAAATATACTTCTGAAGGCTTAATATTAGCCACAGTGCAAGATTCAGTGAAATTTACTTCTGAATGTAAAAAAGATGTAAAATATGATATTATGTACTTGATGACCTACATCAGACACCCACTCGGACCGGTAAAAATAATTGAAAATCCTGTATCAAGCGCTCCACTGTGAATAAAACACACAATACGAAAAAATGAAATGAAATGAAGTATTATGAACTATATCGCAGATCTGTGAATAAAACACACAATACGAAAAAATGAAATGAAGTATTATGAACTATATCGCAGATCACGATAGGTATAATTGGGGCTTCTGCATCGCACAGCTCGAGCGCACGCGAGAGCAAGTGATGCAGAACCCCCAATTATACCCTACTGAAGCTTTATCTCAAACTTACCAAATACTAACATAATATTTTTTTTTACGAAATTATATATCTATGTTAGCGCAAAACAACAAACAAACAAATCACCACACAGTTCTACAGGATGTTTCATGCCACACGGAAGGAATACACTTCAAATATTGTATTGGACAAAATGTCTTTATATCTTTTGGATCATAGTGTGCTTTTAACTTGTTGCTAGATAAAAGTTTAATATGCTTAGGCCCGCTTGCACTACACATCACTATATTCAGCGCTAAAGGTGTTAATAAAATCACTCTGTCTCCTAATTTTCAAACAAAATAAGACGATGATTTAAATTCGTATAACGCTGAATGTGTGTAATGATTTGTGGTATAAGCGAGTCTTATTATAACAAGAAGATATTTATCGCCGCATCTGGTTGGACGACCAGTACTGTAACCGCATATAGTGGTTTCCATCGACCTTCACCAGGCCATCGGTCCTCACCTTCCTTGTGCTAAGAACTCAATAAAATAAAATAACCGTTTTGGGTAGATTTGCATACCGTTGTGAGAAGAGCACTCGGAGCATATGAGCGCCATGCGATGGTTGGGGCCGTCCTTCAGTAGGAAATCCACCACTTTGTCCAAAGCGGAGCGGTTCCTTTCAGGAAGCGGGCGTGGGAGCTGGTCGGACTGAAAAATAAATGTCAAAACTTTTTGTGCCATCAGAACAAAATATGTCCGATTTCCTTGTAGCCATATTTAAGTCACCAGAACTCCAACTCTCGTAAAAAAATCTTTTAAAATCCAGTCGTAATCTCATCTTAGTCACAATATAATTATGTATTATCGTGTGTAAACTGCAGAACGTCACCTGCTACGATCCCTACATATTCCTTTTGCCTCGTTTACGTCCATGCATCTGGTCATACACTCACGCCGGTTGCGAGTTCTACGCACCTGACCTTTCTGAAGAACATCACTAATAAGGTAACTAAATGACCTCCTAGGGCGTCCCCGGGGACCCGGCTTCCACTCACATATGCCTTGTAAATACAATCTCTAGAAGACGTAAAGATCTAGTTTGTCAGCACTACAGATGTCAATACTCATTCACCAAACGATTTTCTTGCTTCCAAGGGCCACAATTGTATAATAAACTCAATAGGAAATTGAGCTTTTACTCTCTTTCAACCTCGTCGCTCAAAAAATCTGTGACAAACTTTCTACTTGCGAATAACTACCTGGATACAGAACGCCTGCTTTTCTCTGATAATAACCCACCCTAACACCTATTACCGAGAACATAACACACATTCAGCACCGACACAGCACACGCCATCACCGTAACAAACAAACACACACTCACCATAACACTCACACACTACACACACACACACACACACACACACACACACACACACACACACACACAAACAAATGCGAATAATCCAAATGTCAAACACGTAAATCATAATTTCTGAATGTTAACCTAAAAAAAACAAAAAACACTTGTTTTCCTGCAATGCTTTTGTGAAACTGAACGAAAGTTATTTTATAACTTAGTAAGGGTGCTGGTTGCAACACCTATAACCTGATTTGTTAACTAGCATAAGTCAAGTGTACCTACAGACTACTACTATTTAATGTTAACATTGTTATTTGATTAAATAAATAAATAATTATCATTATACCTTTTTTAGTCGCCTGTCATTCATCCTCTCAACATGACCGACCCACGCCTGGATAGCTTCTGACCCTTTACAAAGCGCAAGTCCGATTCTGCATGGAGTATTGCCTTTGGGATGGCTCAGCAAAGTACCAACTTGCCGCGCTCGACTCGGTTGAACGCAGAGCTAAGAGGCTCATTGGCGACGTAAAACTGGTGAATGCCAAGCTTCTGAGCTTGACTCTTCGCCGCAAGGTTGCCTGCTTGTCGGCCTTCTACAGATTGTACTTCGGTGAGTGTGCCGAAGAACTCCACGACCTTATTCCACATTCTTCCATCGGTCATTTAGACGCACTGCAAGTTACCATCCTTACCTTGTTGCTATTCCACCAATTCGCACTAAGCGTTTCCAAATGTTTTTTGTAATGCGCACAGCAAAAGAATGGAACTCTCTACTTGCGTCTGTGTTTCCGAACGCATACAACCCTAATCTCTTCAAAGTGAGAGTGAACAGGCTTCTTCTGGGTAAGCTCACTCCACCGTCAACTCTGTCTCTGTCACCACTGACCTAGACTAGAGTCATGAGCAAACCCATCACAAATAAAAAAAGGCCATCTAAGCATACACTTTTCAATGTTTGTCACTACATCTTCTTTTAAACCGCACCGTGGCCGTGTTAGGTCAATTATAGAACGCGAACGTTTTTCAAATACGGGAAATGCCCATAATTCTTGCAAAAATCGTACTTAGCTTATACTTCGAAAGAAACCAGAAAATATAGCCTCTTTTCGTGTGGGTAACCCCAGTGACCACTCGAGCGCAGTCCTTGTCCCTGTCGCCTGCACTTGCACCCAGATGGAATTGACGAACGCTGGCGAAAACGTCTTCCGTGTAGTGGAATTCTGGGCTAGCAACATACAAGTGTTCAACTCACCCTGAGTCGGGCCCCCCTGTAGCCGCTGGTGGGTGAGTTGACGACCGGCACCAGCATTCTGTTGTTGTTGATGGGAGTTGACGTCATTGCTAGTTGTCTCTGACGGAGTTGGCCTGGAGTTGCTGATGATTTTTTCGTAAATATTTTTTATTAGTTCAGTTTTAAAGTTTGTTGATTGATGTAAATATAAACTTTTTTTGGAAGAGACGGCTGATAGGTGAACGCACTATAAGCTCTTTTATTTTTCTGGTATTCCCTAAGTTATATTTTAGGACTGAGAACTGGTAGGTACACACAAACCCCGCTTCTGTGGTTTTATTGTTCTATTCATGCTAAATTCAAACAAAACTTCTACTTTGAGGTAGTGCAGGGTAAGATAAAATTATTCAGTCTAGAAACATGCCAGTGCCTTAGAGATTTTACGGAGATCAGGCAGTTCCACTTAAAACCACAAACTTCTATATCATAGGAGAAAGAAATAGCCTACTGTTTGAGCTTTGTGTGAATTAGCGTTGCGGCATTTTTTTTTTTTTAATGTCGCAGCATCATGCTGAGATAGGAGCCTTTTGGCCTCGTATAGGAATTTCTGTTTCCTTTTTCTTTTGTTACTTTTTGTTTTTATATAGTTTGGCTTTTTATTTTATAATTTAGTTTGTGCACTTCCTGTACGAGTCGCAATAATCACTTTTTCTTTCTTTCTTTCTTATTATGCACTCGTAGATGAGGTGCCAAACTAGCTTCTACTACAGCCCGATGCAAACTTTATGGCAGCTCGGAACATGCGGCGAATCACTGCGCACTTCACTTGTCAGGGTGAGGTACTGCGCAGCGAGTATCGCATTTCAGAGCCGCCACCTAAACAAAGTAGATATCGTACAAGTATAAAAATAAAGCTTTTGTCGTCAGTACATAGCCATATCTAAATTCTATAGTTATTGGGGAAGCTAGTTGTGCCTAACTGTAAACATCAGGTTGCTCAAAACTGGGTGCGAAAATAGGACTGTGCTAGGCAGGGATAGTCGCGAGCATAAATATATTAACTATGCACTTATGCGGTTTTTACGCTGTCAAAGTGATGTCAGATATTTTTGCTCACAACGTGGAATCACGTTCTTCTTAATTTAGATGAATTTAACGCGAGACATTTCCGTATTGCATTAACACATATTTTTGAAGCGGATGCAGCATCCTATATTTTGGCATCGCTTGTCTCGCCAGATAGTTTTAATGTTGCTTCGATGTCACATATTTGTGCTGCCACTTGTAAATGTCTTCCACAAGTGATCATGATCACATAATATATTTGGCGGCATAATATTAATGGATGAATCATGAAATCAGATATTATTGCCGGTCTGTCCGTAGTAATATATTTATGCTCGTGGGTCTACCTACCCCACTGACTTTAATAAGTACCCGGAAAGAACTAATGATAATGTATTAAGTAGGCCGGAATCGACAGAATACGATGTGCTCATAGGTCTATGTTTTTACCAATGATTTTAAGGAAGTTTAGACAGATTAATTAACAAATTATAATGTTATTTTCTGTCGCCTCAAATATTGACTTTAATATTGCTTGTTATTGAGGAAAAGATAGGTATTTTTACGTATCTGCGAAAACAGGTTTCAATGCCGATTTAGACAGAATTTTTAAGCATGTTAATTGAGCTAGACAGCTGTACAAAATGTAAACTGCCTCCTCCGAACTACTTAAAACTAAATTTGAATTCAGAATTTTAGATAATTCACATAATTTCCAACTTAATCAAGTTACTACTTTTAGCTGTAGTTTAAATTGATTTTTGAGTGATCAGTTGTAACAAAAATGTCCTTTTTTTATGTTATTCTGAAGCTTGTCATGTACGACGTAAGGGTTTGTTTTAAATTCACCGACAGACAAGCTCAACCGAAACCACTGCGACTAGAAGCTTAAAATTTTGAAAGCGAGAAGATTTTAGAAAATTATCCCCTAACGTTTAAGTCGGGTTAAATGAATAAAAATGTAGAGTTTGTAAACTCGGAGTTAACTAATTAACTTTTTAACTCATATTACGTGGGCCCACTAAAAAGTCCGTCCGATAATGACCAGGCCCGGGTCGACGGCGCGTTGTGTTCCACGCGCGCCGCAAAGAGATGTCAGCAACAATGACGGGGTCCGCTAGGGCCGATGCCTGCCAAGTCCGAAAGGGTCACCGTGGCCCCTGGCACAGGCAACTGAAGGAACATGGGTGGGTTTTTGTCAGTAAGAGTCTGACACGCCCTCCCGCTCCGCCCGGAGCGGGAGAAATTATTTGACGATTTCCCACCCACTAAAAAGTAACACTGGGTTAGTTGACCTGATATTAGTGTTTTTTGAGTTGGGAACATTGCAGTTCAATCGACGAACCATAAGATACAATCGCAATGTCTGCCCTGAAATTTAATCCGACCAAAAATCAATGAATAAACAGTGGACGGAAATTGCATACCCATCTCTTTTACACTGCTTAACGATACGTATGGGGTGTCGTGATGACGTGAGGGAACGGGCAAGTCTTAGAACCAAAAATTCATGTGACATCCACCAACCCGAACTGAGTCCGCGTGGTAGATTATAGTCCACTCCCTCTCACAGAGAGGAGGCCTGTGTCCCAGCAGTGGGAACATTATAGGCTGATTATGCTACACTAAGAAGAAGATCTAAGATTCTGAATTCAAGTTGACACTATTGTTCTACTACACTCCAAAAACCTCTAAAGTCGGATTATTTACAAAGGATTTTCTACCTGGAAGCGGCGAGCTAGGGGAATTACCGGGGATGTTGGTCGATGGTACGAACGGCTTCAGCGCCTTCGATTGCTCTTCCGGGCTTCCGTACTTGTCCAGGATCTCTTTTGCAACCTGCAAAGGATTAATTTTAATTAGGAAAAGAATAGTTGCAGTATCTGTTGAGCTTCAAAGCTAATCGCGGGATCAAAAGACACTGATGGTGAAGTTACTAGAAATTATGAGTTTAGGATATCATTTAATTTTTCTTTTATCATCTTCAAGTAACGAAATCCATAACGAATGTGAAGTTTTGCTAGCTCATTTAATTTAACCTTGAATAATACGTAGATATGAATTTGAAGAACAACTCTCCAAAAAGTGTGTCAAACATACTGTACTTACTTAAATTTTTCTGCCAGTTGAATTTAAATGAAAATATTTTATTTGACATAAACCTACTTGGGCACATAAGATACGTCAGAGCTTAAGAGCGTTTATACCTTATGAGTGGCAACGTCGCAATTTAGTGTCATATTTCGTGGTTTTCAATTTTTATCATTTAATCGGAGCTATATTTTAAAAATCTGTTTAATTAACTTTTTAGAATTACGTGAAAGTGTTTAAAAAATAAGTAACTGTAATGCTTACAGTTATTTTACAATGAAAATAACGCCCTGCAAGTTTCCAATGTATTATTTGCATATAAATAGAACTGTAAAAGCAACGATTTCTTACCTTTTACACAGTTTTCATATAATTCTAAAAAGTTAATTATACAGATTTTTAAAATATAGCTCCGATTAAATGATATAAATTGAAAACCACGAAATATGACACTAAATTGCGACGTTGCCACTCATAAGGTATAAACGCTCTTAATGCACGGCTTCCATTGGTCGTTTCCTATGGAAAAGAGCCGGCAAGAAACTCCATGTTTAGTTATTTTTTTTAATAATTAGTTATACGCTCTTGGACGCTAAGGCTGACTGTGATGTATTTGCGGACGAATGGAAGACGATCATGTCAGTGTGTCTGGAGTTATTTATTTATTTAAAACTTTAAGCACACAAATGTACAGAGACAAACAGTGGCAGGTGCAATTTATAATGATATTTTAGGAGATGTGTGTGAGTAGTGTGTGTTTTTTTGATGTTTTTGGAGTTTTGTGTACGAATTGTTTCTTCTTTAGGTAACGTAATTGGCGGATAGCCGATTTCTGTTAAAGTAAAATAAAAATAAATGGTTTTTACAATATTTGTACAAATTTTACATATTTTTTTTCTGATAATTTTGTTTGACCATGTTCCCACGTAATTAATGCTAGGTATTATTAATGTGACCTATGACAAAGCCTGCACTCCTAGTTGTGAAGTAGCATACTTAAACTCAAACTGAAGTATTTATTTCAATTATATCATTTACAGGCACGGTCAGTCAGAAAGATGAAGCTAGTTGCCCATTCCAAAGCGTACTAGGTTCGTATGGAGACGAGAGACAACAACAACGAGGGACAACTCCACGGACATTCTTTTTAACACGCTTTTATTGGCCTCACTTATAATAAACAAACAATGTAAAAAATCTTAGAAGTAGATTTTAACCTACTTCTAATTGTCGTATCGAAATGAACCATTCTATGTATATGTGGTTTGGATGACTAAAATATAATTTGGTATCTTGGAGCCGATCTCATGATGGAGCCAGGAGATGGATAGTAGAACTCTTCAGTGGCTACTAGTAAACAATACATTAGGCAACAAAGACAACGAGGGTCTGATGATGGAGCCAAGAGGTGGATAGTGGAACTCTTATTTATATATTCTTTATGGTACGCCACAAAATACACAACCAAAAAAAAAAACTGACACTACAAAATATACAATGAGCGGCCTTATCGCTTTCTGCGGTCTCTTCCAGACAATCTTGGAAAAGACTTGACGTGATTTGCCTGGTCATAAAATGAGGCTGTCGTTGGTGCAAATAACTCTACTCTTTAGTGGCTACTAATAATTACTTCTCCTTTTTATCACACTTCCTCATAATGTCAATATTTTACAGATATTATGCTTGTTAACATTTATATTTTTAACCGACTTCAAATAAGGAAGAGGTTCTCAATTCGGATGTTTGTCTTTTTGTTTTTTTTTTATATTTTTTACTATGTGTTTTGTTTTGTAGTATCGGACATAATTCCGTCATATACATATAGATGTATTTGCAGAATTATTTTCTGTTCGCATGCATTTCAATTTTGTTTAGATCTGCCGATGAGTTTCGAAGTCGGTTGTAAGTTTTTCTCACCTTTTACTAAGTGTTGTGTAAATCACATTATAACAGTAAATCTTTTGTTTGCTCAAGTTTGCTTGTATCTAATTAAGTTTTTTTTTGTATTATTATGTGGATAACGGTGCTGGTTGCGTTATTACCTAAATGTTCTATAATCTATCTGTACTAGTATTAAGCATTATTACGCAATTGTTTGTTGTCCTGAAGAAATAAAAATAAAAAATAATAATAAAATAAATACGATTTGTTTTGATGAGTCCAATAGATTGCACTTGGTGTTGACGGTCTGATGATAGAGCCGGAGGTGAATTATGGAACTTTGCAATGGTTACTAGTAAACCGCTCGAGTTTGGGCTCTTATGATTCGTTTTGACGAGTCCAATAGATTAGGCTTGGTAACGAGGGTCTGATGATGGAGCCAAGTGGTGATAGTGGAACACTTCAGTGGCTCCTAGGAATCCGCTCAGGTCATAACTTCGTTGACTTTAGATTTACTAAATAAATGAAGAATATACTAGACTAAAAAGTTAAAAATAAAAATAGGTCATAAAAGACAGGTTTTTATCACACACAATTTTTTTGTCTTATGTTTACCTACGTTTGATTAATTTAAACAAAGCGCTCCACGGTTTTTGACTTAATCATTGGATATAAAAAAAGAACTAATACAAGTCAATTTATTTATTTTGTAATGTTTAGTGTGTGTTAAAAGCAGGTTTTTTTAAAATAACTATTCATCAACTTACCTTATATGTCTCAGTATTCATAACTTCTTCCAAAATCTTTTTCTTTTCCTCTCTCATCTTGCTAAGCTTGAGCCTATTCTTGTTTAGAGACCAGTTGTAGTACCAAGATATAGCTGACCTTAAGAATATTACTCTGAAATGAAAGACAAAAGACCATCATACATCTGACCATTTGACTTTCTCAAAAGACCATTGCAGACACCGATCTACATAGCCTTCACATGATCTGACCAAGATTTTGTCTGGACTTTAAAAGAGACTGTGACCTCTGAGTTTGTTTCGGCCTTTCTTCTCAGAGTAGTCAGATAGGAAACGCCGACCTCATCTAGTTTAAAAAAAAATATGATTGACGTGTAAAAGTGTTTGTTCAAACCTACTTACAGAAATAAAATCATTTATCATTTACCATTTGACCGACTATAGCTTCCATTGTCCGCTTATATCATTTCTAACATGACGATATTATCATGGCCGTCCACGTCCATAAAATGTATGGAAATAGGTGCACGTTATAGTAGACGGATATTTACAAGCGTCTTCATAATATTTCCATACATTTTACTTCCCTGTGTTCGTGATAACGTGACGTGAACGTAGGGTTGCCAACTTTTTAATATTGAATGTGTTTTTGAAGCCATTGCCTGTAAAAATATAGTACTCAGATGGCGGCAATATTTTTTAATTAAATACTCATGTTTTGCTTCATTGAGCCTTTATTAACAGATATTTTTTAAATGACTCAAGTCATAACTATTATTATCGACACTCTAAATTAAGGTTAAAAAATACCATTGATTCAGCTTTTATGAGATTAAAACTGGCCCTATTGCGCTTGTTTCGCCATTTTGTATTGAAATGAAAATATATACAGGGTGGCCGAGGAGTTGACGTTCAAACGTAAAATTTAGATACTTTATGATGAGGAGTATCCGAATTTTGAACATTCGAATAAATTCTAAGTAAGTTCTGCAATTCCTAGCTAAACCATAATTTTTTAGGGTGTTAGGTTAGACTATGCTAATTAGTTATCACAAAAAAACTGAACCAGAAATGTTCAACAGAACGAGAAAAACATCGAAAACTGATGTTAGGTGAAAATTACGAAAAAAATCATTAAAAATATTCTATCTCGAAAACTACAAAAAATCGTAGAACATACATGGGGGTAATTCGGATACTCCTCATCATAAAGTATCAAAATTTTACTGTTGAACGTCAACTCCCCGGCCAACCCTGTATATATTTTTGAAATCGTCCCCTGATAAGTCTCTGAAAAGTCTTCTGATATAGCAGGGTACTTTATTATATAGTATATTTGGCAACCCTACAGAACGTGACGCCCACTATAACATCATATCGTTAAAATTATAAAAGCGCACTGATGGATATTTCTGTCAAATCGGAAGCAATGACAACTCAAAGGAGTGTATACTCAATGCAGTTGGATACCAGTACTTTACATGGAGCGACTGCATATCCGACCTCCAAAACCCAGTTACTGGGCAACACGATTACACGATATAATAATGACCTTAGAATATTAAGAAAAACAAATACTTACAAAATAGGGAGAACCAGTAGCGGCGACGCATAAAGCAGGGAGTACATCCAGTGCTGACTCTTCCCAACATACATATAATAGTATAATATAGCGAAAAGCACATATAACCCGACTGAGTAGGCCATTATATAACCTATAACCCGCTTGTGGGTCTGTTCCTTATATTGCCCATCTCTTTCGATACCTTTTATTGTAGTTTCGAGTCGATCGAGAACTTCTGTCGTGGTTTTCTTGCGCTGTGAAAGAGAAATATGAAATTAAGGTATATAAGGTCAAATTTTAATTAACTGGCGAAATCCAGACTCCAAGGATATAAATTATACATGCCTGCCTGGGTTCGAAACAAAACTATACGAGAACAGGGGGTCTATTCTGTAAATCCGTCAACGAAGATAAGGGCCCCGTCAGAAAGAAGTTGATCACAGAAGTATCAAAAAATCGGGCGGGTAAAAACTCATTGGGATTAGGGACAACTGCCAAATCGTGTTGAGTTTGGGCCCCGAACTAATCTTATGTCCGTAAGTAACACAGAGTAGAAAGCGCCCGTAATTTCAGCCGAAACTACGGATTTCGTGTTTAGAGAGTAGACCCCCTGCTGGGGGGTACATAGTTAGTCAGTAAAGTTTTTGGCAGGTCTGACTACCTAGCTAGAGTTCGACGTTTCTTACTTCATAACATCAGACTAATTTAGACCTTAATGGCCGGTAAGATGTTGTTGACCTTTGGGTTTTATGATAAGGGTCTTATTTAGTGATAGAGAGCTGGCACATATCGCAATAAAAAAAATAAACGGCATATATTCCTTGAATTCTTTGAAAACTACGCAAAACAGCAAGCCATTACTAAAACAGCGGCACTGTATGATGTGGCCTTTAACGGCTTACAAATTATAAAATCCGCCACTGCTTCGCACGGTTTTAACGACTTTATAAAACATCAATATTTCATTATTAAATAAGTTTAGTATTAATATATTTTACATATTAACCTTCCGGAATAAATTGTTTAAATAACCTTGGAAACCTAACCGGTTGGTGCAGTTGGTAGCGACCCTGCCTTCTGAGCCGCTGGTCCCGGGTTCGATCCCCGGACAAGTCAAACATTTGTGTACATGTCTGTTTGACCTGTGTCTGGGTGTTTCTATGTATCTAAGTATGTATATCAGTCATCAGGTTGCCGTAGTACAGGTTCTACCTAGTTCGGGACCTGATGGTACATCAAAATCCGGTGCGCAGTGTAGAAACAAACGAAACGCGACTTTGTTTTATAATACAATTAAATATATTGTATAGATAGCTCATTCGTTTGACTAACTATACTTCCAGCGCAGCGGTACGTCATCATTGCGGACTACACAAATGTATGTGGCAGCCAATAGTAACGATTATTTATAAAAACGTTCAAACGTCACAAGCCATCATACGCGGCCGCCATTATAGTACCTACATAATATCTTGCCAAGTCTTTCATTACCTACTTATACATTATCTGTTGAGGTAGGCTGACCGAAATAGGAACTACTCTACTTATCATAAGAATTGGCAAGGGATTTGACAATAGATTATACATTAAAATAGGCCTACGGTGGACTGACGACCTGGGCCCCAAGTCTGCTATTTTTTTATAAATTCGTCAATCCAACACGATCCCATTGTCATTTTGCTAAAAGTTCGTAATCTGCAAAATTCATAATGGTCGATCATTGGTCGGTCAGAGGTAATTTTTTTTATTACCGCATACGTCAGTCATTCATTTGTCATTATGTACGAGATTCCCATTCTGCTATTTTATTATTAAAAGCTTTTATTTAACTTCACTGTCTTGTATGTATGTTCTGGAATATTGCAATCAATATTTCACCCACTTCCACTGAAGCTATCGGGCTGAAATTTGGCATACCTACTGGTTTGGTTCTCGTGACAATGTAAAATGTTGTATTTGAATTTTGTTGTAATTGAAAGATTAATTTTAAAAAAAAGCTTTTGTTTTAAAGCTTTTTTTTTAAATTAATCTTTCAATGGAGTGTCAGTGGTTGACCATTGGAAAGTCATAATGACGCCATTCTTACCAAACTTGTCAAAATCAACAATTATGAAATCAATGATAGACCATTCTGACACTATTGTAATAGCAGATTTGAGGCCCTGGTGAAGGTTGTGGGAACCCGCTGAACGTAGGAGGTATAGGAACGGTCGTTGTGGCGATGTTTGGTGGAGGGCTATGTCCAGCAGTGGACGTCTTTCGTCATGATAGTGATGATTATGATGGAGGGGCTTGTGGCTAAATAATAACAGCCGCATGGGTCGCTCGATCAGGTTAAGGTACGCTTCCCGCGGTCAGTGCGTGGATGGGTGACCATCTTTACATACCAAGACTCCTCGTGCCTCGGAAAGCACGTTAAGCCGTTGGTCCCGGCAGTCATTCTTGGATGTTTGACAGTCGTTACGGGTCGTCATCGTCAGAAGCCTGAAAGTCTGACAACCAGTCTTACCAAGGGCTATCGTATTAGGCAGTAACTGGGTTGTGGAGGTCAGATAGGCAGTCGCTCCATGTAAAAAACTGGTATTCAGCTGCATCCGGTCAGACTGGAAGCCGACCACAACATAGCTGGGAAAAGGCTATGTAAATGATGAGTGATAATGATAAATAGAGGGACAATCCCCGTATTATATGAACGTTTGCATTCGAATCTGTCTCAATGTGTCAAAAATACCTTTTAATTACCCACATTTTTGACATTGATTGTCGTGGATATGAGAAAACTGATTTAGAACGTTTTTAATTCCTAAGCCGCACAAACTGGCGCATCGCGACTCTAGTAAAAAAAATTCTATGAAAACTTCATGAGCATTTTTATTTTATTTTACAGTTTTTGGAAAACTTACAGCTAGACACTTTTACACGATTGAGAGTAACATAATAAGGCCAATTAAAAGTTTTCACGGTTATAAATTGTTCTACAAGAGTCGCGTCGCGCCTGTCTGCGGGGAGCCTTTAATTTAAAACATGGGCCTTCGAATTAGACCCTACTACAGTGAGTCTGATCGATAACGGTGTATCCGCCACGGTTGGTGTGCAGATTGTTGATAAAAATAATGATATCAGTAATAAGAAAATCTTGCTACATGATATAATCATCTTGCTACATGATATAATCATCTTGCTACATGATATAATCATCTTGCTACATGATATAATCATCTTGCTACATGATATAATCATCTAGCTACATGATATAATCATCTAGCTACATGATATAATCATCTTGCTACATGATATAATCATCTTGCTACATGATATAATCATCTTGCTACATGATATAATCATCTTGCTACATGATATAATCATATTGCTACATGATATAATCATCTTGCTACATGATATAATCATCTTGCTACATGATATAATCATCTTGCTACATGATATAATCATCATGCTACATGATATAATCACGTTGCTACATAATATAATCATCTTGCTACATGATATAATCATCTTGCTACATGATATAATCATATTGCTACATGATATAATCATCTTGCTACATGATATAATCATCTTGCTACATGATATAATCATCTTGCTACATAATATAATCATCTTGCTACATGAAATAATCATCTTGCTACATGATATAATCATCTCGCTACATGATAAGGATAATCATCTTGCTACATGATATAATCATCTTGCTACATGATATAATCATCTTGCTATATGATAAGGATAATCATCTTGCTACATGATATAATCATCTTGCTACATAATATAATCATCTTGCTACATGATATAATCATCTTGCTACATGATATAATCGTAAACGGATGAAAATGTTATAAAACTCATGATTCTCATCTCCTATTTCATCATCATCATTATCTACCCAGCCTCATCCTAACTATTGGGGTCGGCTTCCAGTCTAACTGGATGTGGCTGAATGCCAGTATTTTACACGAAGCGACTGTCTATCTGACTTGATACTTGGTAAGACTGGTTATCAGGCTTCTGACGACCCGTAACAACTCACAAAGATCCACGAATCTCATCTCCTATTTGTCAGTGCCAATTTACTACCGAGTGTTTTTGTTCGAGTGTAAACTCGCACAGTAACTTGAAGCTATTCGTCCCGACATGTCACTAGCAATTGCAAAGAGGGGTAAATTCGCACTAGTGCGAGTTTTGCATCGTGTGGATTTACACAACGCATAGTGTGGCATTAGCTGTGAAGAAGTGTCGCAATAAACTCCCCAGCAGATACATCCGCACAACAGCTAACTAGATCCTTTAAAGCTCTCTAAATAGTGTCAACGTTGAAATATTCGAGACTTGTCGAATTTGCGTCATTTTTATCCGAATCCACTTGACCATTTTCACTTTTTACAACTCAATGACGTTTTAAAATAAACGTTTGGTCTTAGAATACTAACGTCAACCACAGAGAAAGACTATAAATAAATATATGCAGATAAATAGCACAAAATTTTATAACTAGACTTTACAGCGATGTAGATCGTAACTCCTGATCAAAATACTGCTATAAAAATAAAATAAGACACGTTTCTTCAATCAATATAATATATATTTTTTTAATATTACGAGTTACTTTTCATACAACGAAAACTCAAAGGTTAATTCTGTAGAATTGTGGAGACGATAGACAGTCGTTACGTTATGGTTTCCTTGCTCTTGTTTAACGTTTATTATTGTATATATCTAAGTAGATAAGTAGGTATATGTGTTGTATATCTTTTTGGTAGGTACACCACTGACTACCTGCAGTATTGTCTCTCCTTCTCCCTTTATTCCATCGAAAGGTTGTCTGTAGAAGATCGCTTTTAGCGACAAACCCGCCCATTGTGTCACCCTATGTAAAATGTCTACATTTATATCTGTATATAATAAAGAGTATTCTATATATCTATCTACGGGTGGTCAGAAGCCCGAAACTCGGACAACCAGTCTTACGGGCATCGTGTTACCCAGTATCAGAGTCGTGGAGGTCAGATAGGCAGTCACTCCACGTAAAATATTGGAATTCAGCTGCGTTCGATTAGACTGGAAGCCGATCCTGGCATACTTGGGAAAGGCTAAGCAGATGCTGATGTGGAGACTGAAGACGTTTTGGGTGTCATACGAAAGAAATTCACAGAGTTAGCAGATGTTTTATTAAGCAATGGACTGGTAAACAAGACAATCCGGCCCACTTAATAGAAAGTGCAACGCCTGAGATTGGCGTAGGCGTTGACTACTTCGAGGCAAAGTTGAAACTTAGAACAACTTTGGAAATGCTAAGTAGCTTCTACGTCTCCACATAACAAGCAGAAAAAATCTAAATAAAGCTTAAGGCCCTCTTGTAGTGCGTCGCGGCGGGCACTGGCCGTCTCGGCCCGGTCGGTGCGAGCGCTTGAACTGCTAGATTTTAAAAATAATAAGGAAATTATAAAATGTATCCTCAACATGCCCTAAATAACAATAAGCCTTATCTTTTGATATATCTTTTACATGGTTTCATGATGCAATCTCTTCAATGTACACGTTTTTAATAGCGATTTAGTGTCATTTTAATGGTTTTCTTATCGAGCCAATTATTATAATATTCACGTTTCTGACTTCATACAGCGCTTGACCGCATATCCAAATATCCTAATCAAAATTTAGCCTTAAAATGTCATGAAGAATGATTTATTCCAAAACAATTTGATGAAAATAGATCAAATAAATTGTAAAAAAATAAGTAGGTCAGAAAACGAGTAGGTACCTATGGATTGTAAATTGTGAATGATTTATAATAATAATAATATAATATGAGACAACATCCACACAAGGTCTTCAGGTCCCGAACTAGGTAGAACCTGTACTACGGTAACCTGATGACTGATATACATACTTATATACATATACACACCCAGACACAGGTCAAACAGACATGTTCATGCACACAAATGTTTGACTTGACCGGGGATCGAACCCGGTTTGATTTGATTACTTACTTGAATTCTTAAGCCCTAATTTTAAATCATCTAAATCAATGCTTTTCCATTACCTACAATTTAATAATGCTATAAAACAATAGTGGTTTGAAAAATTAACAATTTGTGTTACTAATTCTCTTTAGTGAGTGTGATTGCGCAAGAATTAAATGTGAAAATATTTATTTAAACTTTCATCAAGACGTTTTGGAACAAGGCAATGTTAGACAGCTCGTCCCGTTGGCATGTCTTTCAAGCACTATTCATCGGTAAAAGATATAAATAACGGTACCTACTTATTAATTTTTACATCAGTCAACGCACAATCTGAGCAATTTACAAAATGCTAGACTACAAATTACTATCCATCATCGTTCATTAGGTCGAGTGCAGATGCGTTGCCGTAGAATTAATAGTAAGCATGCGTGGCAATTGATGCTAATTGGTGATGCCACTGTTTATGACCTGTTTTAAAACAATTACACGAGTATTCAGATGTGTTATTTGTATTATAATCTTCCTCATTTGTTTTCCTGAACTCTACCTACCTGATTACTTATGACTTTGCTAAAATAAGCTGAGTTTTGTCTATAAATTCCTATGCTTGTATGTCAAAACAATAACTGTTTGACCTTATACATTGGGTACTGGTGATTTAGCTGGTGTTTTTTTTTTACCGGTTGTTGCAGTTGGTAACGACCCTGCCTTCTGAGCCGCTGGTCCCGGGTTCGATCCCCGGACAAGTCAAACATTTGTGTGCATGAACATGTCTGTTTGACCTGTGTCTGGGTGTGTATATGTATATAAGTATGTATATCAGTCCTCAGGTTACCGTAGTACAGGCTCAACCTAGTTCGGGACCTGAAGACCTTGTGTGGATGTTGTCTCATATAAAAAATAAAAAATAAATACGATCACGCCTGTTTTCTCCCAAAGTGTTAAGCAGAAGTGCACCTATAGTACAGCCACATTTCAGAAGGTCATTAAAATTCTTGTAATTAAAAACGTTCAAATCTAGTCACAATCTCATCTCAGCGACAATCAATATCAAAAACTTTTCCAAAAAGTAGGTAAGTAAATTAGAGTTATTTTTTGGCAGATCGAGACTGAGATTGGAATGCGAACGTTCTTAAAAATACGAGAATTGCCCCTCTGGTCTGCCTTCATATCACCCTGTCACCCAAGTACAAGGAGTTTTAACAGTCAAGGCGGAAACCGGGAACATCTTGTATGTGAACTTAGCCGAGCTATAATTACAGATACAATTAAAAAGCCATTGGTTCTAGCATGGATCCGAAGAGTTAAAGAACTCAAGTTACAGTATTCAGGTGCAAATATAGCACATCAGATTTTAGAAGAAAAATCGGCTTTGTTTAGCGTCGAGTCTGTCACTAAGGGCAAGAGATTCACACATCACACTTTAACTTTACTTTGTAAAGATAGCGTTTCGTACGAATAAAGGATCGTAAAGACGGGCGCGACACGCGGCTCGAATCGTACGCGACACAAAGGCACCGCGTCGCGTGTCGCGTCTGTTTGTTGGAGCCTTAATAAAAGAAATAAAGTTCATATTCGTATGCTCACAATCGCTTATACGAATATGAACATTGTCAGCTTAAGAATAAGGTTCAAATTCGTATGAAACGCTTACTTAGCCAAGTAAATTTAAAGTGCGGTCTATGGAGCTTGCTCTAATAATACCTGTTTCACTGTCCCTTTATCTAATCACTCTTTTTCTAAACAAAACAGTCTCTTTCTAAAGCACGATGGCGATAATTACGCCCGGTGACCCCATTTTGGTAAGATATTTGCATGCGTGACGCGTTCCTAAGGCTGTACACAAAGCAGGTGCATTACCTAATTTAGAAAAGAGGAATATTTTTAACGTTACCCCGTCTCCTAACTAAAGCAATCGGTCGCGCGAATGTGCGATCGTCGTGTTCATGGGTCACTCGTTTGATAGGAAAACCGGAAGCCTTTGTGTCAGCGCGACTAATGATAAATGATTTTATTTCTGTAAATAGGTTTGTAAAATCACTTTTACACGTCGAAAATAGGGGTACGTATTACAATACCGAAATTCAAAATACCTATTTTAAAATACCTATGGACGAAATCCCGAAAAATTAAACGCCGAATGATTGTTTGGTCGAAAGTTTGAAATACCGAAAGTTCGTTTGCCCGAAAGCTTAAAATCCCGAAGATCCATATCCCGAAGCTTAAAATCCCGAAGATCCATATCCCGAAGCTTAAAATCCCGAAGATCCCTATCCTGAAGTTCAAAATCAATATGTTATGCTACAAAATTTAGTGACAAAAACGAAACGCTGCAAAACCGACTTCACGCAGTCTTGTCTGTCCAACCTCTAGAGTGTAATTTAAACCCGCGTAGGCGCGGAGGGGTAAGGCGGTCCGCGAGCCGAGGAGCAGGTGGTTTGAAGGCCCGCCGCCGCGGCTGAGGCTGGCCGGCATAATGCCGGCCAGCAAGCCGAAGCTGCGGTGGTGAGCGTTAAAACCATCTGCGACGATAAGCTCGCGTGGGGCCGCCTAAACCCCGCAGCACCGGAGCCTTGACAGGAACAATGCTTGCTGCATGTTGCATGCCTGCTTGCATGTTGCATGCTTGTTTGCCTGCTTGCATGCTGCATGCTTGCTTGCATGCTGCATGCCTGCTTGCACGCTGCATGCCTGCTTGCATGTTGCATCCTTTCCCATGTATAATCCCCAGTAGTATAATTCCCGGATAATTAGAAAATGGTGAAAAAAATCTGCGAGCTACTTGGAAGTAGCGTTCGCCGGCCGCTGCCGCGGCACCGCTCGCTTCGCTCGCTCGGCTCACGCGCGGTTGGTCACTGTTCTAACCTAACCTAACCTATTTCACCCAGTTCAATATGATGAATCCTGTTGTAGTGCCATCTATGAGTAAAAGCGGGAATTACGTTGCCGCTCTTCGGGATTTCATCCATCGGTATTTCGTCCATTCGGGATTTCGTCCATTCGGGGTTTCATTCGGTATTTCAGTCATAGTTATTATGAAATGTCGGTATTGTAATGTGTACCCGAAAATAGATTATATTTTGACACCCGATGAGTTCGGTGTTTCCTATCTAACATCTCTCAGAAGAAAGACCGAAACCAACTCAGGGGTCACAGTCTCTTTTAAAGTCCAACTATGCAGGCTCGTATTTGTCGGACAAAATGAACGCCACGGCACGGGCAGCCGCCGGCGGCGGCGGCCTCTTCGCGCGACGATCGCTTTCCTTAGGACACGGTCTTATACTACGAATAAACTGCATAGCAACCGACTTCTTCGCTTGCAACCAATTCAGTACCAGACGTAATAAAAAACAAAGTGGACTGTTCGTGAGAGTCCAAAGTAAAAGCTGTAGAGTGTATTAAAACTGACCTCAATTTGAATAATGACCTGAAAGAAAGTGACCACTTTTCATTGGACATTTCTTTCATGCAAAAATATGTTTTGCTTTAGCTTACGTTCATATACAGGGTCATTGGTAAAACACCATCAACCTCTTAAGGGGTTATTGTACTCGTCATTAGGAACAACATTTAATAGGGGACCAAATATGAAATCGCTTTTTATGAATAGATCTTTTATTTTATATTTTCTTGTTATTTTTAATGTTAATTTTGAATGCTCCTTTTTTTACTGTTTGTATTACCTGTGCGTGTCCCAAATAAATTAGTTTTCTTTCTTTCTTCTTAAGATGTGTCATTTATGTGATCACTGCTAAAATGGGTTCGAATTAGTATCAACCGGTATATTCTACAAGAATCTCACCGTGAGAACTTAGACGTGTAAAAGTGTTTATACAAACCTACTTACCGAAATAAAATCATTTATCATTTAGGTGAAGTGACCTGTCATTCCTGTGATGCTAGGGATTGACATTATTGACAGCTCACTTCACCTACGTTAACACGGTGAGAAGTTTAAAGAACACCACTGCTAATCGTGCAGTTGACGCCTACACGAGCGTATTTGCAATTTCTATGCGGGCTACCAAAACACGTTCACTTTCCTTGAAAGTTTGGAATTGACGGTAATTGGAGCATGTCTAACGCGGACCGTATTACGTGCAATTATAAATCTTGAACAAATGGAAATAAAACTGAAAATTGAACGTACTTTGAGTAACTATAGTTTAAGCTCCAATGGTATTCAACAATTTTGCACTTTACAGTAAATAAAAATAAAGTTGAAAACGAAATGAGCTTAAATAACGTAAAGATAAAATACCCCAGACAAAAGATAAAAGAAAGTGTTTTTTTTTTGTTACTTAAACAATATTTGTTAGATACAGATTATGAGGCCCCAAAGTAATGGCTATGGTGACAAGAGAAATACGCTCGTTGGACGCAAATCTAATTCACTATCGCTACGTATGGACAGAATAGGACCAAACAGAATGATGCTTTTATAGAAGACTAGCGACCCGCCCCTTCTTCACGCGGTTTTTACGAATTGACAAAACATCTATATTTCTTTATAATAAATGTAGTTTAATAACAATAAACCTTCCGGAATAAATCCTCGAGACGATGTTGAAAACTGCATCGTAAACCGTTGCACAGTTTAAAAGAACCACGCGGTCAGACAACATACTGTATACGAGGGGAGGTCCAAAAGTTCGTGGAATGGAGGGGGGATGGAGTGGGGATAGGGGCGCTCGCTTAGTGTCATACTAATTGGGTACTCATCATTAGTATATAATTTGACATTCAGCCTTATTGCGTCATTTGTTTACGAACACTCGCCTGCTAAACAAGTCAATCCCGAAGAAAACTGAAACTATGGAGAAAATTTAACACCGTGCCGTGATAAAATTCTTTACCAAGCAAGGAAAAAACGCTCAAACCATTTTTAATTAAATGGAAACCGTTTATGGGGAACAGTGCCCTAGTAAATCAATGATTTACAAGTGGCATAGTCTTTTTAAACATGGTCGGGAGTCGATTGATGACGACCCCCGGCTGGAAAGTTGATGGCTACTGTTTTTTGGGATTGTGAGGGGATAATACTGATTGATTACAAAGAAACGGGAAGGACCAGAACCGGAGAATACCACGCAACGATATTAGAAAAATTAAAGGAGGCCATCAAGGAAAAACGTCGAGGAAAATTGACCAAGGGGGTGTTGCTCTTGCAAGACAACGCGCCGGTTCACAAGAGCAGAGTTGCAATGGCTGCTCTGCACACGCATGGCTTCGAATCACTAGTCCATCCACCATACAGTCCAGATCTGGCCCCAAGTGATTTTTATTTGTTCCCGAATTTAAAAAAAAGCCTTATGGGGAAGGAAATTGAGAAATGAGGTAAAGGAGGCAATTTTGGCTTATTTTGAGGCAAAAGATAAAAAATATTTTTACGGTGGTTTAGAAAAAATAATTCATAGATCTTATATTGAAAAGGAAAAATAGATTTATTGTTTAATTTTATTTAAAACCCTTTCATTCCACGAACTTTTGGACCTCCCCTCGTACATAACATGATCAGCCTAACATGTTCTCACTGCTAGGACACAGGCCTCCTCTCTGTGAGAGGGAGTGAGCCGTAATCTGGCACGCAGGCCCAGTGCGGGTTGGTAGATGTTACATGTCTTCGAATTTTTGTTCTAGGACATGCCGGTCTCCTCACGATGTTTTCCTTCACCGTTTTGAGGACAGTGGTGGTAGTCTTGAATTAATAGTTACTGATAATATCAACGACATAATGTCATCTTCGACAGTACCAACCCTACCATCCCGTTAGACCAGGTGAAGGTACCAGGTACTAGAGGTCCCGGATCTCCGGTTAGTGGCTAGAAATCTTGAAAAAAGTGGTGATGGAACAACAAGAAACCCTTTCCTTCATGGGCTTATACGTAATGAATCGTCCCTGGGGAAGATAGTTCTTCGGCTGATTTTGACTCCAATTCGTACTGATTAAAAACCTGCAGTGCTCTTTTCACCTCCTGTCCAGAAATTGCTAGTAGCAGCTTACTTACAAATCATGGAAGAGACGAACTCAAACTCAAAGTATTTCTTTCAATTAAACCAATTACAGGCATTGTCGTGGAGTCAGTCAGTCAGAAAGATGAAGCTAGTTGCCCATTCCAAAGCGTAAAAAAAGTTTAAGTATTTATTTCAAGTAGGCACATAAAAGGCACTTTTAAACGTCAACATTTACATTAAAATAGAATTGATTCTAGTCGCTCCTTCCAAAAGGTAGTTTCGTATGGAGAAGAATGGGCACGAAACTCCACAGTTATTCTTTTAAAATGTATTACAATATTTTGTATACATTAATTATATAATTATATGTAAAGACAGACCTATAATAAAACTACCATAAATAAAAATAATTTAAAATGTAGCAATGACAAATAAGTTAATTATGTGATAGATACATGGTGCTCACATATTTACAAACATTGTAAAAGTATACAATTTTCCATTTTTTTTAACAAGTAATAAGTCAGTACGTGAGTTAGGTACCTATGGAGAAGAACGGGTAAAAAAACTCCACGGACACTCATATCAATCAAAATATTGGTTACATCATTCAAGTTGAAAAAACATGTGAGAATGATGTAGAAAGATGTGCACGCTGTCTATATTATACAATAAAATAAAATTGCCATTTTATTTACAAATCATGCAAGAGATACGTAGACAAATAGAGATTTTTTTACTTGTAGCTATTTATCTAGCGCATCTGGCATTGAAAACATCAGTCTGTAACACGATAACTTCATACCGCTGTACGTACAGTAACCATCTTAGATATCCACACCTATAAGTATGAGATCACAAATCACGAAATGACTCATAAAAATAAACCGTTGTATTGTTTTAGAATGTTTATTGATTTCTTAAAGGCTTCATTATTCGCTGAGACATATGTATCTACTGGAGTGCGCGCATTTTTGACCTTCAAGACTATATTCCTGCCATCACTTTCGGCATAATGATGGCGATTATTTACTTGGGAACACACGGAACACAGCACATTCTCTTGACACCTGTGATATACGTCAAGACGGTCAAGATGACGGCAAACGATTATTTCCGATTTCGGCCGCGCGCAGACTTATTTTGCGCTCACTCTAGCTGACCTAGCCGACGTTGTCCTGTCCAAATAGTTCATACAAAAATCCCATAGAAAGTTCATTCTGTTTTTACCGATTTTTTTTTTAATCCAAGGCAAATCGGTCCAACTCCAGCCGTTCTCAAGTGATGCGCTTACTACCAATGAACTACATTTCATTTTTATTTATAGAGGCTGACATCAACGCACAGCCTGTTACCATGGGATTCAGTACATGATTCCAGATAGCTCTTTTTTTTTGGTGGGAAATCCTCAAGTGTCAGACTCTTACTGACTAAAACCCACCGGTGTTCCTTCAGTTGCCTGTGCCAGCGGCCACGGTAACCCTTTCGGACTTAACCGCGAACCTGGCAGGCATCGGCCCTAGCGGACCCCGTCATTTAGTGCTGACATCACTTTGAGGCGAGTGTGGAAGACAACGTCGACCCAGGCCTGGTCCATATCGGACGGCGAGCTATCCATTGCTCGCCGTCCGAACCCGTGGCCGGGAACCAGCCTGGGATTCCCGACTCCAAGGGCGTCTCCTGCGACGACTAGGGGTGTGAGGGCGCGAATTTTGTCTCTCCCTCACACGTTCCGCCTCCTCTTTCGCGAGCATTACTGCTTCGCAGAAGGAGGTGATGGCTTTCCATGCCCTATCGCTCCGTATCATTGCCTGAACCAGGGCCGGAAGCGAGAGATCGCCACCGCCGATCGCCTCCACGAGGACACGGCGGTGCTCCGCCCAAGCCTGGCAAACCTCCACCGTATGCTCCACCGTGTCCTCTGGGTGATCCAAACAATGGTGACACCCGGGCGTTTCTTCCCGCCTCATCCGGAACATTCTAAACAGCCCTGAGTTCACATTTTGCGTCGGTAAAAAAAAAATTTGTTCAGTACATTTTGACCGCGTAGGTAAGTATTGCACTTTTCTATGAAACAGCAGTTTTTTTATTTTTTTTGATAACCCATCTTCTGAGAATATCTTTTACGCTAGGGGGTCTAGTCTAGTATCACATTGTGCTGAATTCATCGTTACAGTTTGTGCGTCGATGTCCCTATCACCCTATATAGATAGATAGATCATCTATGACATGGACAACAAACAACAACACACAACATACAACATACATCTAGATATACAACTCACAGCCCAAACTACAAAAGATAGAAATTGGACATTTGGGAGACTTGTTCCTTGGTAGATGTATAGTGTACTATAGAGGTCCTTTGAGAATAGATCTGAGTCTCACTCCTGTGCCAATCTTGAGAATGAAGTTTGACGGCAAACAAAAGCGCAGGAATTCAACAGCTAGATAAAAGCGGTAAATCATAACCATGGTGAACAATATTATTCATTTGATATTTCGTTCCCAAACCAATAAAAATCACCGAATTGGGTGAAGTGTTCGTAAATCAGATAAGATACATTCTTTACAAATCCCACGCTCAACGATATCTGGGCGCCGATAAAAAACTAAATCCTGAAGGTAAAGGAAAAATGCTTAAGACTAAACATGAGCAGGTAGCTGAAGACGCTATGCAGCTTTTACTGATCAAAGCAATGATGAATCCTGGGGTTGGTCACAAGATAAATTTTATGACCCCAACCCCAACCATTTGATCTTATAGAGTACTGGCTGGTAATAAGACCAATTGATATTGGAATCCTCAAAACATCAATGTCCGATCAATAAACGTATCCCGCTGCCATGCACCTACTCGTCGTAGATCGATCTGAATTTTCAATCTGATGCTGGTTGAAGCAACGCTGGATCCGCTGATGGGCGAATATGTGGGACTGTTACGAAATGTACGTACATGATGATACACGTCCATGATGTTCACTTTTAATCACGCTATTTTACATAACGTTTATTATGTAGTTTAGTTTGAAAGGCGATTAACAAAATGGATTAATAAGGCAGACGGCGGGAGGCCTTAGAAGGATGATGTCCTTCGAAAAGGTCAGGGTTTTACTCACAGCCAGCGCGTGTATGGCTAGATGTATGATTGTGGACGAAACAAAGGAAGGTAGTATGGGAATAAGCATGGCATTCTGTAGTTTATGCCTACCCCTAAAGCCTTAATCAAAAGGAAAAGGCGCGAGAGCGAATTTTTACAATATGTGCGGTCAGTAAAAGAGAAAAGTATTCAAACAAACAGCTACAGCTCTGGTTTAGCCCATGTTACAGGTGTGCTGAACTGCTAAGTCTTGTAGTCATGTCTTGGTAATTGTTAGTCTACTGAGTTAAAAAAAACCTATTGAATTTTATGTTTAGCTTATCTCTTGTCAGGCGATTTGATTGGTGTGGTTATTTCAGTCAGCCAGCCACAGAAGCGAAAATTTGTTTGACAGCATGTCAGTAAACTTTTGTCACAGAGCACGGAGACGCTTTGGCAGCCGCTGATAGAGACGGCATTGTTACAAATGGTGAGCGCCACCGTTTACTATAAAGCCACGTATTCACTAGGGGACAAAGTCGCTCGACATGTCGCGAGCAGTCGCGGGACATTTACGTGCGACTGTCCGTCGACATTTTGCTCGTCCACATACCGAAGTTGTGGTCGCGATGTGTCCACACTACTGCCATGGTCGTGGATGTCGAGGAACACAGAGCGACACGCGTACTCACTACTCGAATGCCGTCGGGCGACTGTCGAGGGACACGAAGTCGCGCAAGGTCACGCGACATGTCCCGCGACACGATGATGTCGCCTGCGATGTCGGGCGATGTTTCCCGCGACGTCGCCCGACACGTAGAATTCGTGTGGGGCGACAAGGTTGCGGGACTAATGTCCCCTAGTGAAAACGTGGCTATAGAAAACTGCCAACACCTGTGGCAGCCGAGACTCAGGCTCAGTACAATTGCGCGAGCACGAATCAATCTGGCTAACCATCTCCCAACTATGTTGAAGTCGGCTTCCAGTCTAAGCGGATACCTACAGCAGAATACCAGTATTTTACATGGAGCGACTGCCTATCTAACCTCCACAACCCAGTCACTGGGTGACACGATACCCTTGGAAAGACAGATTGTTAGACTTTTGGGCTTCCGACTACCCGTAACGACTGTCAAAGATCTACGAATGACAGCCGGGATCAACGGCTTGACGTGCTTTCCGAGGCACGAAGGGGTCTCGACTCGATCGATAATGTAATGGTTACCCATCCGCGGACCAGCAGAACATCGCCTGCATAATGCAAAAGTGTTTGTTATTACTTGCCTGCAAAGGAGGATCTTCTTTGTCACCTATACCGCTGTAAAATTCAATGTTTTTTTCTGTTTTTAATAAATATTTATATAAAATTTATAATTTTATAATTTCCCAAGTTCAAAGCGTACGGTCGATTTCATTTACGTTCACGCTCAAGGATACCTTTGAAACGCTTACGAAAACAATGCATAGTAAACATTCAGTCAACAATACCACATTGTTTCACTCTCATATTCATGTATTGATGAATAGTGATAAACATTGCTGTTGTATTCTTGAAGTTTTATCCACTTTATGATATCATACTTTTTAAATTAATTCCTACTGTTTTATTTGGAAATGTTTCTTTATATAAAAACAAAAATAACAGACCACCAGTAGCTTGAACCGCAAAACTGGTGGGCTCTAGAAAAAGAAAAACACATAACACTTATTTTTTTGAGCAGTCGCGTAAACATATCTGTGAGTATTTAAGACCGCTCATTGTGTCACCCTATGTAAAATTTCTACATTTATATCTGTAATTTTTTGGTGTACAAGACATAATATAGAGTATTCTATTCTATTTAATTTTTTTATGAGATAAGGTCATGCAACTTGTTTAAAGTAGTTTGTGAACAATACAATATTGAATTGATTTTCGTACTTTTAAAAATAATTAATGAATGTACATTTTGTTGTTGTTGTTGTCTTAAGTTGCCCACCATCTTGTTGCCATTGCTTTTAAAAAAAAAAACAAGCAATCAAACAAAAAAACAATTTGACGGCATGGTTGGCGCATTGACTGCTGCGCTGGGTGTCGCGGGTTCGATTCCGCACGGAACAAATATTTCTATGGCCTACAAGTAGCTGTTCCGGGTCGTGAGTTTAAATGTTTGTAAACGCACCCACAATGCAAGAGAAATTCCTAGTGAGGGGCAACGTTTAAAAGAATAATAAAAAAAACAATAATTACAGGAAAATAAAAATGTTGACTAACATTTTGCAATAAAAAGATCCATAATCATTTTGCTTGCAATGTAATTTGAATGCTGTCTTATCTAAACTAAGGTAAAGTTTGTAAGTTTGGATATAGGAGGTAATATCAGGAAATACTGACCCAATTATTGTCTAAATCTAATTGTAGGAAATTATTATTATTATTTCACCCGTTATGGTTTAAGTCCCATGTAATAGGGAGCGAACCTATTGCCATCAACTGGGCACAGATCAGATTCCAGGCTGCTATTGAGGAATTACAGATGGAAACACCGAATACCACTTTGGCCAACCAGACCAGGATCTCATTCTCAGCAGTAGCGCTAGCAACCAGAAGACCAACGAAGCATGAGGCCTTTTTTCTAATAGTTATTTAATACCATTAAAAAGTGAATGGATACTAGGTACTTAATATGATACTGGGTGTAATTGTGGAGGTCAGCTTTAATTTTGAAACGTACACCTACATGACACCTTACAATGCATGTATTGTGTTGCGAGTTAAATAAGTCAGTTAACAATAATTTATTAAGGAATTCCGTTTTTGATTGTTTTACAAATTATTGTATGTTGAGACATTTTAATAGAACTAAGAATTATTGTATTTGTTTTATTTTTAAGTTTTGAAATAAATTATAATTAGTTTTCAACGCTTTTTAAAAATGACATAAAAGTTGACACTACCGTTAGGTATTTTTCGTATAAAATAGTCTGAATTACAACGAAGGTTGGCTTGTTTTTAATTGATGGGTAAAAATTTCGAAATACGTCGCCATTTTAAGGGTTTGTAAATGGTTGAGGGGAGAGGGGGGGAGGGGTCGGATCCCCCCCTCACCATTCCCCCTCACCACCAGGCGGGAGCTTCGCTGCGCTGCGCTCCCGCCTTTAGCCATCTAACCTAACCCAATGAAGTCGGATTGTGCCAACTCGGAGTAATACATTGCTATTAATTATTACCTAAGAATTATGTTCTCTTCTTATACATTTCCTATAAAACATATTAAATAAAATATAATTATTCGTAGGTATTTAAGAATTTTTGGAAATTGTTTAAAAATATTTAGACGCAACTCCGGCAGCCAAAATTATTTTGGGGGGATTAAGACTAACTCCCTTAAGCCCCCTACACCACCAATATCCTCAAATTCAGGCGACTCGTTTTAAAATCCAACCCAATTGATGTTCCGTAAAGTTCAGAGTCATGAATAATTACAACATAACATCATGCTTGTAACCCCCGATGGGTTATGCAGAGGTGTACCTATAGTATACCCACGTTTCGCCAGTTATGTTAAAGTCCTAGAGAGCCTATTGCCATCACTTATGTCAATAAAGAATTTATTATTATTATTATCAACCAGGCACAGATCCAGATTTCATGCTGCTACTGAGATGTTCCAGATGGGAAAACCCGATAACATTTTGCCCGACCCTGGACCTGACACTCAGCAGTAGTCCAGCATATCATAGTCGATAGAGTATAACTATAAATTAAAAATTTAAAAAACCCCCGACACGGCACATTTGTAGAATTTTGGTTCTTCCATCCCCACTTTAACCCGCCATAACTCTTAAACGGCTCAATCGATTTTTATAAAACATAGCTAAGAACACTCTCGATTAAGTCTCCTTTCATCAAAAAAAAACTAAACTGAAATCGGTTCAGTGGTTCGGGCGCTATGATGCCACAGACAGACAGACAAACAGACACGTCAAACTTATAACACCCCTCTTTTGCGTTGGGGGTTAAAAATGAATAAACATCAGAAACAATAATATGCTTTGCCATCTGTTTTAATAAGACTAGGCTACAAAAGATAAACTTCAAGCAATGATAATGAACCTTTGTTTATAATAAGAATGCTATGTTAACTTTATCAGTGATGAAATATCTTAAAATTATTTAAATGCATCTAGTGTATTAATTAATTAGTGGATCATACTGATATTAAACATGTCTTAAATGTTTTGAATTAATTAATTTTAAATGTAAATGAAAGTAGCAGAAATATAGAAAGAATGAAATTATTGAAGCAGAAAAAGGCAGATATTATAGGGAAATTAAATAGTATAACAAGTTTTACACTTTTATTATTTTAGTAGGATACTTAATGAGGGTTTCTTATGTATGAGGAGGTTTCTAAACCATTCAAAAGTTATGCTTTGATGACTTTTAAGTGTTAATGTGGAATTATTTTATACTGTGGCATATTACCAACACTTGATGTCCATTGGAGTGGTCCATGAGTACTCCCATGATCACCAGAGTACGTCTACGATCTCAAATAAGTAGCTTACTTTATGAAACTTTCAAAAAGAGCAACCGAAACGAAAGAGAAAGGATGCCACAAAATAATGAAGAAGAAACATGCCCAGGAACGATTTGATGCCTGATTAGACCCATTTATAAAACCCTCAGGTCATGGACACACATTTGAGTTGCCGCCAAAAGAATATTCCAAACGTTTCGAAATAGTTTTGGCTCTATTACAAAACATATGTAAAAATCAATCAAACTCAATATACTTACGCGAAATCTTGATATGATCAAACCCATTTTCTTGACTTTATAACTTCAAATATCTAGTGAATTTAATACAGAACACTTTAAACTCTTAACACAGCCTTGTTTTAGCGTTTTTAGAAGCTAAAAATAAGTTTGGCATAACCTGGTGATGATGACGAATGTATTATAACCTATAACGCCGATTGGAGAACATTACAAAAATATAAAAGCTAATTAATCAGCGGCGTGTTATAATATCAAATCACTTAACCACTAGTTATTTTCGATTCAATATCGTTTGCAAAATCCACCGCAAGAACTTCTGAACAAATAAAATTCAAGAAAAAAACATTTACTTTCAACAACCATCCACAGATAAAATATGTCGCGTTATGACATTTAGTTAGCTGATTAGCGTTGTTGTCCAGTTTGTCAAGTAGAAAGTATCTACATGCATACAACAAAATATCCAGCATGAATAAAGATTTTTATAAATCTATATTAAACATAGATATACGTCATGAATCACCCAGTTAGTTTTTACCGATAATTACTAGCCTTCTCCTTATTTCCTTAACAAGGTGGTTTTTTATCAATTTATTGTACGACATACGACTCCATAAAATCGACACAAAATGTTTTTACAATAATCCATACGTTAATACATCTCTAATTTATTATAGATATATATTTATTATTAAATTTGAAAGGTACTAACTCTGTCTGTCTATATGTTACCTTTTCACGCCAGCGCGCCTAAACCACTGAACAGATTTTGATAAAATTTGGCAAGGAGATAAAATGGTATCCTGGGGAAGGACATAGTCTACATTTTGCCTCATAAATAATCCGAATAGGGGATGAAAGTTTGTATGGGAAACTTAGCACTTCCTAAGTTAGGGATATGAAAATATAAATTTATGCTTTTAATAAGAAATAAAAAAAATGTTTCAACGTCTTTGTAAAATCATTCCTCAGTGGGATATTTATTATGGAATGAATTTAAGATTCACATGATTATTATTTTTGTGTTCCTCTTTTTAAGAAATTTAAGGAATTTGAACTATAGCCAGAAACCGTATCTTGGGGTTATTTCATTTAAATCGGTCCATCTGCATAAAAGTTATTACAATTTGATTACAAATAACTTAGCTAATATGCAGGTAAAAGGTGGTCAATGGTGGCGCTGCGCTAGAAGGTTTCAAATTAATGATGATAATATAAAAATGAATTATGACTATTTTTAAGTACGACATTTAGAATCATTTAGACCTGTAAAATATTTTATTCTAATTGCATTTATTATCTGTCTATCTGTTACCTTTTTGGTTGGTACTATTTATACCAGTATTATAAGTGCTGTGTGCCGATAACACCTTCCCGTGCGTAGACAGAGAATAGCATTTTCTGTCTACGTTCCCGTGGGATAAATTCCGACATCCAAGTGAGCGAAGCCGCGGGCAGAAGCTAGTATAATATAATTATAATAGCTCTGTACTGCAGTAGCAGCACAAGCAAACAATTAATGTAGTTTTGATTTGACTTCCTGCTTATCACATTTAGAAATCAAGCGTAAAGATATTTTATATTTCTTATGTTGGTAGAACTGAAATAATATTAGTGTCGTGGAACAGGGCTAGGAAAATGTTACCAGCCCGTGTTTTGGGTAACTACTATGAAAAAATAAATGGAAAATAAAACTTCGAAAAGTTTTTACTTTATTGTTCTGATACTTTTACATAGAAAATAATCTTACAGTTATAAATATGTATAGGTCCTAGCAAGTTTTCCAATCTGGCGTGTAACATTCTAGGCTTGTAACATCAGCTGACTCTTGAGTAGTCTGCCTTCCATCGGAATCAACACAACGGCACAATCCTCGGCGACATTGTACCTTCCGAAAGCTGCCACTCTTACAGCATATTGGCTTCTCCGGCACGTTGCCCATTACATTGGTTGTTTGAGCACATTCTACAAAACAAAGAGAACAGTACAGAAGTATACAAACAAAGGACAGACTAGGTCATTTTTTTAGCAAGTGCGGCTAATCTCTATTGTAGTTAGACGATATTTTAGATCCACCATGAAACAGTTAAAAGCAATATTTAGACCCTATGAAGCTATTTTTAACAGACATCAAAAAAAGGAAGGGGTTCAACGAGTTTTTTTTTCATGTATCGTGTCACCAATTCTCCGTGTTTACTAGGCCGATTTAGGTATGGTACGTGATTATTTTTTCATTTGGTAGAAGATTCCCGCCGCCCACGCGCCCGTTCGGTAGTCCCATATCAATTATATTAACTTTGCTTGACTATTTTTGAGTTAGCTTCAATAATAGATTGCACCATATGAATTGGAAACCCCCTCAAATATTAAGAGTGCTACCATTTGGCGCCTGAAAAACATTGACAGGGGGGCGCTGTTGACAAACATTTGTGAAATGATCATAACAATTATTATTATACAGAAAGATATAAGAAAAAAATTATACCAGCTGTGCCATACACAACTTCGTTAACTACACGACCCTAATCTATGGGGCAGCTGGTTTTTTTTCGCGATTAAGACTATGGTCCCATAGAGAATGTTGTTCAGTTTCATGGCCTGTGACCACACCTCAGAACAATAACTGTTATTGTTCTGAGGACCACACATTTATTTTATACGCTGTATACAAAACCAGATTTGTCCAGCATTCGTTCCGATTTCAAACGTCCGCGCCACGCGGCAAACGCGTCAAAGGGACCTTGTAAAACTTTTTACAAGTATTTTTATTAATTTTATACATTGTTTTTAAAAAATCTATATGTCTATTTTAAATGTGTCCTGGGAGTACCTACCTTGAAGGATACCTATATAGAGAAGGTTCCTAAGTTCCTATCTTCCTATGTATATCTAAACTTCTAAATCAGTTAATTAGGTAAACATAACCCTCTTCGCCGCAGTCGACTAAAAACAGCTTGATCATTGAATGAGTCGGTAATTCGTTACTAGTCACCGATAGTCACTGAATTATAGTCTTAAACTATTCCAGACACAGTATTGATCCATGCCAAGTTCATCTAAAAATCATCAACTTACTGCAATCCATAGTGTCGAAGCCCTCTGATGTTGGCTCAACTCCGTAATCTTCAATTTGAACACCTCGCTGGTCTACACAGATTTTTCTGAAAAACGTTAAAAAAATTCTGATATGTATTTAAAATTTAAACTGTCAACGAGGGGCATAACCTAACCTTGGAAAAGGTCAATTGGTGATGTTCTTCAGAAAACTCAGGTGCGTACCTAGTACTAGCAACCGGCATGCGCGTATGACCAGCACAGCTATTCACAACCATTCGACAGGTTAAACAACATGATCATTCAGTTGAAAGACGTCATCGTCGAAGAGATGGGGGTTCCCCAAGGGTCGCCACAATGACCGGACCTGTGCTTAAATTCCCGCATCCAATGCAATTATAATATCGCACAAAATCAAGTCTATTTTTCCAAGGGGTGAACCCCAAAATGTACGAATATTTCAGCAGTTATATTAAAGTCTCATGTAATAGACGTGTCTATTGCAAGTGCTTGATTTAAAGACCCCAATAACATTTTTCCCGACCTAGGAATCAAACCCAGGACACCATGCTTAGCGGTCGCGCTTCAAACAGAGTTACTAATATCTACAACGCACTTCTGTCTGTACAGAAACAAAGATAATTTGACATACGTCCCATCCCTAGTAACTCTTATCCTCCCAAAAGTCCCATCGGGCAGACACTCCGGAAAACTGTTGAAGTAGTCTACATTGTACCCCTCCTCTTCACTCCTCAGGATCAGGTCTACCTTCTCCTGCATATCTTCGAAGCAAGGAGTCGTGAAGTTGTAGGGAGGGTCACCTTCGGAGTAATGTTTAAATAGGTCTGCATCTTCGTCATCTGGAAATTATTAGACGAAATATTTTAGTATCAAATCAAAATCGTTTTTCTGCAAAAAAAAATCGAAATGTTCGTATTGTTAATTAAAATAAAAAACTAACTTTTCATATTTAAGTAGGTATATAAAATAATACAAGTATTTTGCTGAAATATTCCGTTTTGAGGGAAACAGACCACTGTTAATCGGTTTCTTAACCCTTTATAAGGCAGAAGGTTCCAGAGGAATGAAATAAGTTTTGTTTATATTTTATGGCGTGTTTTTATATATACAAAAAAATAGACTTACATAAAAAACTCTAACTATTTTGGAAAACTTAGAAAATATGGTGGTAAAAATATTCCCACTGCCCGTCATTGACTACCCATAGTAGCAAAGTGCCAGATGTTATTGTTGATGAAATTTAGAAAAACAAGGCGTAATGCACAGCGGGATATTGCATTTACTGCATTTAATTTTGCTTCTTTTATCTTTGGCTTTTGTGCTGCAGAACTTACAGCGTCGGTAGGTCTCTAAATCTGCTGGCATATGGTCACCTACATTTAGGAACCGCGATTCTGCAGGCACAGCATTTACGCTTTTTTGATAGCTATCTGGACATGCTATGCGTGATTTCTTGCAAACGTATGTGGGGATGTTGGATTTTCTTTTTCGGCTGCTGTAACCACCGATCAGTCCTCTTGCAACAGCTACCCGAAATTCTAAATTGGTTAGTTTTTCTACTCTTGATGTCATTGAATATAAAATGAAAGCGTTTGTCAGGCATGCGTCCACTAAGAAGTAGAATATTCGCAGCCACCAGCGTTTACTTCTTCGTCCGACGGCATATGTCCCCTTTATTTGGTCGAATCGGTCCACACTGCCCATTCTTTTTGTGTACTCTTTTACAACCTTAGGGCAGTGGACAGCCTCCCTGGTGCCATCTTTTTGCTTTCTTAGTACAGATGTTGTTCCTATTTTAGGATGAAATGCGGTGGTTAGCAACAAAACCTCTTTAGTATCTTGCCAAACAGTAAACGCTACGTCCTGTTTCGTTCGCCATTTGAACTCACCTTTTTTCAATTTTAGGCTTTTGTTCCTTCCAGTTCTATTGGTATTATTTTTTATTATATTAGGTAAAATTGCTCTATTTCTTCTCACCGTTCCAGTGGCATAAATATTTTTTTCATATAAATACTGCAAAAGAGAATAGTCACAAAAAAAAATATCGAAAGTAACGTGTGCCTTGAACTCTTCTTCTGTCAATTTACTTGATAATTTCTTTACAACATTAGCCCCCAATCCTTCTTCAGTTCCTTGTCCCGTCTTGCCTGTGTAAATTTCGTAGTTATACAGATACCCTGTACTACTGTCGCAACAGCACCATACTTTATAGCCCCTTTTTATAGGCTTTAGTGGCATGTACTGTTTTAGACTGGATCTTGCTTTGAAGAGGATCATGCTCTCATCTATACTCTGAGAAGATGAGTTGGAAGCATTATTTTGAAACGAGTCGCTGAGTAAAGATAAGAGAGGGCGAATTTTATATAATTTGTCAAAGTTGGGACTTGATGTATCGCTTCCAAAATTTTTTTGAAGCGTTTCACAGGTATAACATCAGCCACTTCATTTACTCTAAAACCTGGATCTGATGACCAATATAGATCTATTTGAGGAAGAATGTGATAACCCATTATAATAAGAATTCCCAAAAAAGCACTAATTTCTTTTTTATCAACAGGTTGCCAATTCTTTATGTTTTGCTGCTCTGCATACAAGTTTGTCTGAGTGATAATCAAATCAAAAATATAATCATTGAAGAACTTTCCGAAGTGCGCTACTGGACGCGCTCTTCTGTTACTGTCAATAAATACTGAGGCTTTATTGTTACCTTATCGAATTCATCTGGATCTGGCCTGGAAGTCCACATATGCTTTCCCCATGACTCATCTTCACATTCAGATTCATCACTTGATGCTACCTCTTGTGGTTGTGGTGATTGTATTCCCAAAGGCTCTTCTTGATGTGAATTTTCTAATGAAGTTGATGGCGTTGTTGTGGATGTACCTGTCTCTGATCTATTACTAGGGGTGGAATTCGAATGAACAGGAGAATTTGGTAAAACATCATCATCTGATTCCAGTATTCTTTGTATTGTGTTGACATTGAATTCATCTGCCTCATCAGACTCGAATCCGTCTTCTGAATCATCATCCGGAATGCTGAAAATCTCTTCCAATGTCTTTTCAATATCGCGGTCATTCAAATTGCGCTGCATTTTTCATGAATGTCTGAAACAAGTACGTCCATCTATATTACTATACTCTTTGAAGTACGTACTAATTCAAAGAGGATACATTACACGTCACGGGCGGTGGGAATAATTTTCCCACCAAATAAATTGTCCTTACCAATAAAAATACCATGGTGATTTCTAAAACATCGCAATAATTTGTAATAATAAACACAAATACGTAAAAAAAAAACAAATACTTACTTCTTTTCAAGTAAAAAATATCAGGATTCACGGAAATGAAAATTTTAATTGAAATTGGCGCAATTTTTTTGACAACTGGTTCCGCCAAGAAAAATATGACATTCAAACGTCAGTTTTTTTTTTAATGATTTGCAAGTTAGGTCTTTCCTGTTGCCTGATCAAAAAAAAAGTAGGAATCCTACCATGATACTTGCAACAGGAAAAATAGGATATGTTGGTGGTAAAAATATCACCTCTGCCTTATAAAGGGCTAAAAAACGGTCAACAGGTCTATCGGTATGTCGCAAAACAGGCCAGGGACACTGGCATCATGTACCTATGCGAGATTTTATTTATTTCATAACTCACTCGACGATCCTAAGTATTAAGGATTTCGGTCTGTCTCACATTGAAAAACTGGTTCAATAGCAAATCAAATCAAATTATTTTATTTCACATAAACCTACACGAGCACTTGTGAAACGTCAGAAGCTGTGTACGGTTCCAATTGGTCGTTTCTCCAGTTGGTCATAAAATTGGTGATGTTCTTCATAAAGGTCAGGTACGTTCTGTAGTTTCTCCCTTCCCCCGTGGGAAGTAGGCGTGAGTATATGTATATATTTGTATAAATAACTAGGATACTCACAGCAAGCCAACTCCGTAATAGGTGTCCTCTCAAGATCCACACTGCTGATCCTGTCGTCAACGATTCCAGTCAGGACATCGACGCAGTAGCATGTATTAGCGATACACTGGATTGGGTGGAAGTTACCGTCGGAGGTGCAGCGAGGACCGACCACAGGGAGAGGAACACCAGCGCTGATTGACTTCTTCAAGCGCTCGTGGAAACGGGAGCATCCTGGAATTGGGTGGTTCAATATTAAAACAAATACAATAAAGATTTTGGACGCGATGCAGCCTTACCCCAGTTACAAACAGCCTCAGACTCAACAACACTTTTCGAGAATTAAGTTTGGCATATCTTTACTCCACGTTTTTATTAATAAGGAGGCTTATGTGGATAGGTATACAGTATCTCTATGTATGGTAAAAAAAATATAACTATTCGTTACATGGGTTTGTTTACACGTGTCAAAACATGAACGATATTCTTTGAACACGAAAATTAATTGTAGATCTCATCCATCCTCCCCTTTTAATCAAGTCTTACCAAGAGCTGATCGAGGTTCACTACTTACTTTGGAAGACTACTGAATTCTGATATTGGCTAAAGGGGTGAACCACAACCAAATAAATCAATCGAAACGACTTTGGGATCGGCTGCCAGTCTAACCGAATGCAGCTGAATACCCGTAATACATGGAGCTACTGCCTATCTGACCTACTAAACCCAGTTGCTGGATAACACGATACCCCTTGATAAGACTCCTTTTCAGACTTTGGGCTTCTGACTGACTACCCGTAACGACTGTCAAAGAGCTAAGGTTGACAGCCAGGACCACCAGCTTAATGTTTTTTTGGAGGCACGGAGAGGTCTTGATATCTAAAGGATGGTCATCTATTTACGAACCGACCGCGGCAAACGTTGCTTAACCTTCGATCGACCCGTGGCTGTTATCATTTAGCCACGAACCGACAACCAAATAAATGTTCATAATATGTAAATGGAAACTTAATATGATATACTGACCACAACGCATGTTCCGTGTGGTAATGGCTCCAAGGTTCCGGACTTCGCCGAAAATTCTTTCGCCTTCCTCTGACTGACAGAAACATCTGAGAAATTGGTAAAAACTTTTTTACAAAAAGTTAGAACAAACCGACTTTTACACTTTAATTTCGGATTTAGATGTCTTTGGTTTTCTTCTTCCGAAATTAAAGTTATTATTAACCAACTTAAAAAAGGAGGAAGTTGTGCACTATGCGAGTATTTTAGAAAGAAAGAAAGAAGAGGTCCTGTATGTACCTACACCGATTTTTCACTGATTGGCCCTTTTTACGTGATTCTCATTTGGTAGAGGAAGCCCACGCGATTTTCCCATACAGGATGCCTAATCCATAGGTCCGTCAATGAAGATACGGACCCGTCCAAAAGGAGTTGAAACTTTACAGAGAACCTTACCCCCGATTAATTAACTTTTTCGGACAGGTAAAAACTACGGATTTCGTGCTTATAGAGTTTACCTCCAGCTTCAATAATATGACGCATTTAATCCAATTTGTGCAAGTTAATGATAAATTATTTTATTTCTGTAAGTAAGTTTGTACAAACACTTTACACGTCTATCATATTTTTCATTACCTACTCATACTTTTAGATGACTGGAGGTTATAACATCATCTGAACTTTACATGTGTATACAAAAGTTCAGATGATGTTATAACATCAAACTAGGTAATAACTATACTAGGTACCTACTATTTTCCATGTAGATAACAGTGAATGGAGGTCCAACTTAAAAGTGCAAAATGAAATCTTATTAATATTATAGAAACAACACACGTAAAAAAAAACGTAGGCAGTCATGGGGAGTGCCGACAGAAGTGAAAACTTAAAACTACGAAATAAAAATGGCTTTTGTTAAATTTTCAAATTAATTGTTTATATGTAGTATATTCTATTAAAATTGTATAATTTGTAAATTAAAATTATCACGTTCATAAACATATATAACTCACGCCTTCTTCCTACAGGGGTAGGCAGAAATTACAAAATTAAAATGATTTAATATAAATTAAAATATATATGCTTTCACTACAGACTCTTCAGCTACAGATATATACTGTAAACATTTGCAAGTCGGTGACGCGAATCCTTATCATTTCCTTACCAAAAATCGCTGAACGCGCCTAAAGAACTGTTACACACACTGTAGAACACATTAGAAAAACCAACCGACTTACACTATCCCTTTTTTTTTTTTTTTTGAGGATGGGAAATCATCAAATGACCCCTCCCGCTCTGGGTGGAGCGGAAGGGAGTGTCAGACTCTTACTGACTAAAACCTACCCGTGTTCCATCCTTGGCCCTTTATGTTCCGGGTCAGCGGTACCCCTTTCGGATGATCCCGCTTTCCCGGCAGGCTTGGGCCCTAGTGGGCCCCCTCTTTGATGCTGACATCTCTTTGAGGCACGCGTGGAACACGTACGGGCCGTCCAGCACGGGCCTGGTCCTGATCGGACGGTGAGCTACCCATTACTCACCGCCCGCAGGCCCGCGCCTACGGTGGCCGGGAGTCGTCACGCGGCTCCCGACGCCCGGAGCGTCCACCGCGGTGGCTTGGACGGGAGACTCTCTCCCTCTCCCATCCCACCACCTCCTTCGCTAGCATGACTGCTTCGCAGAAGGAGGCGACTGCCTCCCACCCCCCCTCGCCCCGGACCATAGCTTGAACCAGGGCCGGTACACTATCCCTTCAAAACTACCATTAAATACTTACGTGTGTGTGGGAATACACTCGTAGGCTGCAAACTTCCCTTTGCCATCACAGTGTGGCCTATGTTCCAGTGCTCCAATCAGTCCCTCCTTTTCTCTTGAATCATACTCGTCTTGGGCAGTGTGGCACTCTGATTTCACTAGAGTATAGGAAAAATATTAAATTATCGATGAGTCAGAAACAAAATGGCAATTGTTGATCAATTTCGTCGCTCAGTGTATCGCTCCTGCGGTATGTTACAATGCTATTGACCACAGGTCACGGAGACAACTCAGCGGCCGCTTTTAGGGTCGGCTTTGTCTACAGGTTCCATACAAACCAAGCGTTTTGTCGTTTAGTCGCACTAAGTCACTAATATAATTTGAGGGTTGTCATGATATCTTTGGCAGCCCCTCTTTGTCATGTCTTTAACCTACCTCTCCGGTCGTATATCCAGAGCAATCGAAAACTTCACGAGTCACTCCCATCCCCAAAACTAGTGACGAAACATCAGAGAAACACAGACCCATCGCTATGCTGCCAATAATTGCCAAGGTTTTCGAGCATATACAAACTTTCATTTACCAACCCGCTGGGGTTGCTCCGTAAATTTGAATCTATTGAGTTATGTTGACTTCATATCCCGTGGCTTGGTAATCGGTGGGCAGGTTGACGGTCTGTATTTTGATTTCCGAAAAGCATTCGACAGAGCTGGCAACGATGTGCTTTTGACACAACAGGGGACCCTCGGTTTCTCGTCCGGTCTTCTTAGTTTATTTACCGACTACCTGCGCAATCGCATGCAGTTTGTAAGACATGGCTGCTTCGAGTCCAAGCCTTATAAAACACGCTCGGGCGTAAGTCAAGGATCCGTGTTAGGGCCGTCTCTGTTGCTGATCATGATCGATGACGTCATGACTAAAAAATGTTACGTTTGCAAAATGCCTGCTATATGCTGACAACCTATAGCCAGTCGCACAAATTCGAACGGACGAAGATTGCAAATCCCTACAAAGGGATATTAACGCCATTCATTTATTAAATGAATGGAGCATTGTGACCAAAGTACAAACATAGCGGTATACATGTAAACCTTACGGAATATATTCTCTAAATTATGTTGAAAACCGCATCAAAATACTTAGGTTTAAAGCGGACACACAGACACACTTCCTATTATTTATAGATATACAGGGTAGCAGGAACATCGATGCGCAACTATTGTTATCCATGGATTTAGTAAACGATTCTGAAACCCCTGCATTAAAAAAATAGTCGACAGTTATTAAAATAAAAAAATGCTGTTCCATACACTTTGGCCGCGTAGGTATTGTTGCTCTTTTCTATGTTTTTTTTTTTTCTAACCGACGGTATATTTATACGCTAGGGGGTCTAGAACCATGCCACAGATTACTAAATAGTTACTACGTAAATCATGCGCTGAATTCATTGTACAGTTTGCGCGTCCATGTCTCTGCCACCCTGTATATTACCGGATGTAGACTAGTGTCTCGTTCGTGTTTATTCATAAGTAGGTAAGGGTTCTTAGGCAAGCAGTCACGGTTTTCTTACATTCTTGACGCTCGCGTGCAATTGCGCGAACCTCATTGCACTGGAGTTGAAACAGTTTAAATTCTAATTCGAAATTTGAATCTGTATGAAACAATTAAGCTGCTGTACAGTGCTGCCCGACCATTGGGCCCGACGCGGCGACGCACTGACCTCTATTAAAATACGCATAGAGGTCAGTGGCCCGACGCAACTCCTAATGTTCTTTGACTCAATTTTGCAATGCGGCGTTCCAGGGCCCGCCGCGGCTATAATGTGTGATTAGCTTTAATACGTTTTTTTTTTTGTAAAATAGCTTTTTGTTTAAAAACAATGATGTATCTATGATGTGAAATGTAGGTATATTTTTTTTCTGGTTTTAAATAATATATTATATTTGTCTAATTTAAAGTACATTTTTGAGGAGCCACCTTAAACGTACGGTAACTTTTAAAACGTTTTAAGTACTATAAATTCCAGGATCGGGCCTACATAATCAGCTTATTTACTATTAATATTTATAGTATCCACGTTTAAATATGAGACATCGCTCCTCAATTCATACAAACAGCTTAGTTGCTCTACAATAGGACTTAAACTCTACTTTAGATCTCCCGACTACATCCAGGTAATAGCTTACTGAAGTTCAGTTCAGTTTACTAGGACAAAGACAGGTAGTAACAAAAGAACTTACTTCTAGTACAACTGCTCCATCCATCCACGGTAGTGCAGTTGAGTCCGTCACCACAGCGTCCCACCGTGGTGCCCATACCAGGTCCTCCGGTAGTGCAGTGTTCACCTTCCCCTGAAATATGCACCCGACATGATTTCATTCAATGGATTCAAACTCGCCTTTATTCTCTGCCTTTAAGGCGCTCAGCTCTAGTCGTAAACTTACCGGTACCTACGGTACCTACTACGCTTTGGAAAGGGCAACTAGCTTCATCTTTCTGACTGACCGACCCCTTGACAATTCAAAAGTGCCTGTAATTGGTTTATTTGAAATAAATGCTTTGAGTTTGAGTTTGACTTTTAGAAGCAAATGAAGCAATGCAATATCTATATCTATAAAAATCAATGCCACTTTTCGTTGTAATTTTATAACTCAAGAACGGGTGGACCGATTTTGCTAAATCTTTTTTTAGAATATTCCTTGAAGTACGAGGATGGTTCACATGGAGAGAAAAAAGAATGTTAGTTGGTACGAAGTTCGCGGGGTCAGCTAGTTGTATTTAAATGATATAAGATTTTATTTCTATAAGTAGGTTTGTACAAACACTTTTACACGTCAATCATATTTTTTAAACTAGATGAGGTCGGACGGTGGCGTTTCCTATCTGACTACTCTGAGAAGAAAGGCCGAAACAAACTTAGAGGTCACAGTCTCTTTTAAAGTCCAGACAAAATCATGGTCAGATCATGTAAGACTATGCACACACACGCAGATTGAGTAGACCTGCCCAGTCAGTGCACGCATGTGTCAGTAATCGTGCAGCTCAACTCAGAACTTAGCATTGTTAATGGCAATTTTGGCTATATTCATATTTATGTCTTATGTTTTGCAGTCCCCAGAACTGTCCATAGACGGCAGGTGCGTGCACGCAAACTCTTTGCAGAAGGTACCTACCTGTGGATCTAACAATAATTTACGTCCACCACTTCGTTGAATGGCAATAGACATATTTCCATGATATTTGAAAAGGTTTAAAATAAATAAATGAAAATAGTTTATTGTTACCATTAACAGTTACACTTTTAAAATAGACAGTAGACAATATACGTAGTAGGTACATGACAAGTATTTCAACATTTTGGTGGTGATCTTATTAAGGTGCCCAGAGTATTGACCCTAGCCCCTGAACTAGGCGGGAACCTGTATCTCGGGAGATAGTGCTCAGCTATTGATACTTTAATATTTATCTTAGGACAACCCACGACCTACAACTCGGGGCCGTTACCACTGGACCCCCACTGCTCTCCATTTATCCATAACGGATCGTGCTTTGCACATCATACTGTCAAAGTACTGATTCGTTCCTTTATTCTTATTAACCTAGCCATAATCCCTTACCATAGAACGGCATACAGTAGTCACAGCAGTTGCATAGTGTAGGGGAGGGTAGTGTGAGCCCCCTGTGTGTAGCATTGTTGATGCCGCAGTGGATAGCAGGATCTGCGCACCCCTCGTCGAAGCGATACGTCTGGGGAAAGAAGTTTTATGATAACCTGTACCTATTAATTCGTTTTGGTGTTTTCATAAAAATAAAACCTAATTGACACGGTGCCATTGAATTACCAGTGACATATCATGAGTTGAAACAACAATAAAAGTTGCTCCATCTAAACTGTTGCTGTTTGTGTATGTGAGTTTAAATGCACCCACAATACAGGAGAAATTCCTAGCGTAGGGCAATTAAAAAAAAAATAGAATTAGTAAGGACACTGCAACAAGGATTTCTTGGCGCTCGACTGACGTCGACGGACGCTGTTGGTAAACATGTGTGCAATTGTTTTGTGATAAAGTATTGAAAAAACAAGATGGCGGAATAAGTTTCGATTATAGTCACGCGCCCAAACCTCCTTGTACATGTACAAAGGTACCTACTATACAGGATCAAATTAAATTAGTCAGCGAAACTCCCCAGACGTTATGGGTATCGATATCTAAACATGATAAAATAAGTCAATTTGATGTTTTTTTTTTTGGTGGGGTCATCAACTGCATTTAGTGTAGTCACTTGAAATAACAGTTAAAAAAATCTGTTTGTTTTGTGTAAAAGTTACAGGCGTTATGGGTATCGATATCTTAACACGTTAAAATAACAGAAAACCGATTTTATTAACTCACACTTCAAGTAACAAAACTCCCTGATGAAGCAAAATTTAAAACACATAATTGTACCTACACTTTGTAAACAAGCATTATATTATAAATTAGAGGATTATTCCTAGATAAGAGTGCTTGGAAACATGCTGGTTCTGCTCCATATGACAATATAGTAGAGTCCAGACGAAACCAAACAGGTTGCTAATTTAATTGTATAATTTATAATTTTTATGACCTTTAACTGCACCAAACAATAGTTTTAGAGGAATCTACCAACAGTTAAGACATTTTTTTTTAAATTTTAATGGCCTGGTTGCTGGGACCTTTTAGCCAAGTCTTTAATTAACAGTTAAGACATAACAGAAAAAAAAAAAAACAAAAAAAGTGTTGCCAGTTTCGTCTATCCTACATAAAGTAATCTTACTTCAAAGTTTTCAAACTATTATTTTTATTATTTAACGTTATTTAATAAAAAACAAAATAGAAACATCTATGGGGCCTAGGTCAAATCATTTGAGCTGGGTAGATAGCAGACGACCCCACTATCTGCCATTTTCGTATGTTCACCGTTCTGCCGAACAACCTGTATAATTAATGTAAGTATACAAAATATTATGAAACACAACCTAAACACAAAAGAGTAACGGTGGGAGTTTCTTGCCCATTCTTCTCCATACACAATTACTTTAATGGGCAACAAGAATCAATTCTATTTATATTTTTGTTAATTTTGACTTTAAATGTGTCTTTTCTGTGTATATTTGAAATAAATGATTTGACTTTACCAGCGGTAAAAATAAATGATTTGTTATTTCATGTATTGTTTTTTTTTTCTTTGTATCGTTTTTAGATAACGATACCAATCACGTCGGCAGAGTTTCACTAGCTTATTCAATTTGACCCTGTATACTAGTCACAGTGTTCAGACGATGCAAGTAATTGTTGCTTAAATTTTATTGTATGCCTCAGAAAAGAAACTTGCGCAGTCTAAATGGGGCTTAAGAGCGTTTATACCTTATGAGTGGCAACGTCGCAATTTAGTGTCATATTTCGTGGTTTTAAATTTTTATCATTTAATCGGAGCTATATTTTAAAAATCTGTTTAATTAACTTTTTAGAATTATGTGAAAACTGTGTAAAAGGTAAGAAATCGTTGCGTTTACAGTTCTATTTATATGCAAATAATACATTGGAAACTTGCAGGGCGTTATTTTCATTGTAAAATAACTGTAAGCATTACGGTTACTTACTTTTTAAACACTTTCACGTAATTCTAAAAAGTTAATTAAACAGCTTTTTAAAATATAGCTCCGATTAAATGATAAAAATTTAAAACCACGAAATATGACACTAAACTGCGACGGACGTTGCCACTCATAAGGTATAAACGCTCTTAAGGGATGAAATAGCACACCCCAATGGGTTAGGGAGGTGTTTCTATAAGTATACTCAGCCCAAATTTCGGGTAACCACTGAAAATCAGCGCTGTACTGTGGGTCCCCCATAGCACAGCATCACGCTGAGTGGAAACCTTCTTGTCACAGTCATGACGTGCAGCTGTCGACGATTTCTGTTTTGTGCTCGTGATTAGAGATCTCTTTGTTGTTATTTTAACTTTTTTCTTAATACTTATTAGAGCTAATTATCTTTTTGTATGCACGTGTTTCTCTGTGACAAATAAATCTATTTTTCTTTCTTTCTTTCTTTCAGCCTAAGTTATATTGGGCGCAACAAGGCCCAAATCCAAGCTTCGGGACGCTACCGAACTCCATTAACCAATTCCTGAGTTCCTGACGACCCAGTAACACCTTACTCTACCTGGGAGTCGAACTGATGACCACCCCACCATACTCAGCAGTCGGACTTCTGATATACGTACCTACTTAAACTCGCTATGAAATAAATGTATTTAAAATCACTATATACATATATTATTCATCAGACTATCACTACAATTGATATTCTGATGAATCAATCACTATTTTTAGTACATTCGATTTGACAGCTGATTTCAGCAGAATCCGGATGTCAAAGTATTCATTCTGTTATGATTCTGTTAGTCTATCAATTAATCGATTGATTAATGATTGAACCTTTAAAAACACTTAACATAACTACTTACTCTACAAAATCCTTGTTGACACAAAATATCGTTGTCTGCTAGCACAAACACACAGCTAAACAAAGACAACACAAAAAAACTAAAGAATATCTTTCTGTCAGCCATCTTGTATGTCGGCAAACATGGCACTGATTTGTATGTGGCGAAGTGTTATCTAAAACGGTAATATTATTGTAATTATCGGCAAGATAATCTTTGGTAATCGTAAGAGGTAATGACGGTATTGATAAGGATTTGGTATCATTTCGGTTAATGTTCTGTTTGGGGAAAACAGAGGTGTTTTTGGATAATTTGTGATAATGTACACACGGCAGCAGGTCAAATAACCACAAACTGTCAAATTTCCTTATTCGATTTTGAACTTAACCTTCAACATTTTAAGGTTTCAAATAATTTGGAGGAATTTGACAGTTTAGTAGGTATAACCTGATTTGCTGGCGACTGTACCTCCGACACCCACAGTGACGCTTTTCATCCCATGAGTCCATGTCAAGCCGTGCCGTTTTTTAAAGTATTATTTATTTTAAAGTATTATTTATTAGGATCATCATCATCAGCCTACAGCAGTCCACTGTTGGACATAGGCCTCTCCAATTTATTACACGCCATTAAACTCGATTCTCGGCAACTCTCATCCAGCTGCTACCAGCCCCCCTGCGACGGTCGTCGCTCTCCTAGCCTGAGGACGCCCTACCTCAGAGTCTCTTTATGATATTCGTAACAAATTCAATGGTACAGTATAATATTTAAAAACCTGACTGATAACATTTAACCCGGGGATCGAACCCCACGCTCAACAGTCGCATTAGGTACAGCCTGATTTAAACTTTACGGCGGCTCGGAACATAAGGCGAGTCGTTGCGCAGTAACAAATTCACCTGTCAGCGAAGGTGAGGGGTGAGGTACTGCGTAGCGAATAGCGCACTTCAGAGCCGCCATAAAGTTTGAATCGGGCTGTAATTAAATAATTTAATGCTCAGTAGTTGCATTTGTTTGCTACCACTACCACAGAATAAATAAGTAGTAGGTACCTACCCACTACCAACGAACGAGGCAGTCAGTCACTCGAGTTACATTTTATTTAAACAGGGTTATTGGAAAAACACCATCAACCTCTTAAGGGGTCATTGTACTCATCATTATGAACAACTTTTACTGTGGGACCAAAAATGAAATCGCAAAAAAAAAAACAGCTGGTCCCTACATTTTGACGAGTTCTGCAAACATAAATGTAGGGAACAGCTGATTAGTTTTTTCGCGATTTCATGTTTGGTCCCATAGTAAAAGTTGTTCATAATGATGAGTACAGAGGTTGATGGGTGTTTTACCAATAACCCTGTATTTACAAGTAGTTATATTTTATGTGTTGGCAATGAAGTAATTCTTTCTTTTTTCTTTCTTACAATATTATTTTCAACATACTGAGCTCATGCTGGCGGTACCTACTATCAAAAGGAAGCAACTGAATTATCAATATTATTTTTGATATCATATCAATTTTATCGTAGACTATCAATAATTGGGTATAGAAAATATTTTTTTTTGTATGTCAAATATCTATTTTTCTAGACTTGGATAAGTATAAAATAAACATAAATTTTAGATTTTATCAACGCCTAATCCACGGTAATATAGATAATATTACCGTGCCTAATCGTACCGTAGCAATGACCTGTCCATGTCTATCAAAGGACCGATGCGATGGTCACTGATGCAAAAAGCCGATCTATTCCAGCATTGCTATTTTAGAACCATCTCACCGTGAAAACTTAGTGAAGTAAGCTGTCAGTTGTGTCAATTCATCAGCCGGTCGATTCTGTAAAAATCTCACCGTGAACACTTGCGCGGAGTGAGCTGTCAGTGTCATCCCACTGATTCTAGGGATTGACCAACGTTACATTTACAAACATAATTGAGATTATAATAATATTTTTTATCCAAATTCTATTGATCATTTTATATTATTATTTCGAAGCTATATAAGTACTTATGTAGTTGAGTGGCTAAACATTACTAATTTCGAGTTTAAAAAAAATTGCGAAAAAGAAATTCAGTTAGAAACTCTTTGTTGGTTTGTTTTTAAGACACTGATACTAGCTTTGAAATAATATAAAATTATCAATAGAATTTGCATAAAAAATATTATTGAAAACTCGATAAATGATTGTATCCCTTACTGTTTTCGGGGTTTTAAAATAACATAAACAGAAATTCAGTTAGAAACTCAATGTAATCTTAGACACTTAGATACCTACTAGCTTAGTAATAATACAAAATTATCAATGTAATTTCCATAAAAAATATTATTATTAAAATCACGATTATGATTGTAAATATAATCCTCGGTCAATCCCTAGCATCAGTGGCGGCGGCGGCACTGACAGCTCACTCCACGCACGCCCACCTCACCTAAGTTTTTAGGCTGAGCTTTTACAGAATATATCTATCGGCAGTTCCTTGAGAAGACCACGAATCTACAAACGTTGCATCATGGCGAGAAATGCTCTTCAGCTAGATGGGATGGATAGATCACCTATTTTGTGTTACGTTTTTTCTAAGTGCCTGGTACTTGTTGACAGGCCTACACTGTCCTATAATACCGAGTTATTAACATTGTAACATGTGAAACGAAAACATTGTAAAAGCTAATTGTTTTTAAAAGAGTAACCGCGGAGTTTCTTTCCGGTTCTTCTCCATGAGAAACGAACAATTGGAACCGCGAGCAATAACAAACCATGGTCAGCCAGACGACCAATCACCACAAGCAGCACCCGTTCACAAGCATAACGCAAAGATCAGCCATTAGGTTAAAGACTATAACCACCTCGCCATATATATTTGAGGGAAGGACGCAGGTTAGATAATCTTCAAGTAAAATATTTAGTCTATGGTTCACATATCTCATTATCATTAGATAGTTCCCTCCCCTCGTACGTACTCGTACGTAACTCAATACTCAATTCCTTATTGCCTTCCACAATGTAGGCTTAGGTGGTAAATATTTGCCAAAAGAAACTTGTAGGTAACTTTAAGGATGTCATTGTGTGGATTATTTGTTACTTTTTTATGCATGATGTCCCAGTTCCGTATGCAACGGACCAAACCTTGTGTCATCCTAGGTTTAATAACACCGACCTTTCTCTTGATTGTTATACATTGTGAATGTTTTATAGTGATTTCTTGGACCATAGTAATTAAAAATTCGGCAGCCACACCTGGATCCGTCTTTTCCAGGATCGAGTACCTAACTTATACAGTTGTATGAAATCTCCCGTCGCGATATTCACCATCCGCCATTTTGAATTTTCTGTACCTAGTTTACGCTTATGCCAGGGTTACATGAGGCTAGTTTTTAAGGTAGGATAGCAAGCATGTAATATCCTGGCTTACTATCCTAGCTCTGCACAAGCTAGAGCTGTTTACACAATACTAGGAAATTTTAAGCTATATTAATAGCATTGCAGTGACTTAGCCCGAGGAGTAAAATTATCCGATTGGGTATTAGCATCGCCGTCAATACGAGACTAGTACAGAGGCCAGGATAGAATAACCAGTGGTGGGGTGCGCTACTAACTCAAAAATAGAACCCTATCCTAATAAACTATCACACTACGTTGCTATCTCCCTCAATAGCTTACTAGGTTAAAAATGAGGATAGTTCTGTACACAAGAGGCCAGAGTGACCAGCTTGCTAAGCTTATCAGCACTCTTATTTATTTATTTATTAAAACTTTATGCACAAGTAAAAAATAATACTGTACAAAGGCGGACTTAATGCCTGAGGCATTTTCTACCAGTCAACCTTAGGGTGATGCAGAGATATACCATGGCAGGTGCAACATACGGGATAGATAGCTCGGAAATGACTATAAAATACAAGAATAAATACTACTATATAGATACATAGATACATACATATAAACAAAATAAACCTTGGTCAGGAGAAATAACGATCGGTAGAGGAGAAAACAAATCCAGCAACTCAGCGCTGGGATGTTTCAGCCAACTTCTGACGGATATGTTCACGTGCCTTCACTTTAAAAGATAACCGACTGGTTGCTGTCCTGATTTTCAGAGGGAGCGCATTCCAAAGAAAAACCGCCTGGACAAAGAAAGAAGAATGAATGAAACCAGAACGGTGAGAAGGACATCGTAGAAGACGATTGTTGGTGGAACGAAGATTTTTACAGTAAAACAACAGTGCATAAATATTGTATTTGGGAAGTCAGGTAAGAAGGGGAAGTGGGTTTGTCCAGAATAGAGAACAACGTAGACAGAGCCCTCAACTCTCTGCGCTGACGAATGGGTAACCATTTTAAAAGCAGTCGGTGTGCAGATACATGGTCATACTTACGAAGATTGAACACGAATCGAATGCAGTTATTGAGAAGGCGGTCAAGTTTATTGAGGAGATCTGCATTCAGGTCATAGTAACACACATCACCATAGTCAATTATAGGAAATATAAGGGCCTGTACAAGCATTGCTTTTATGTGTGATGGGAGAAGGTTTTTCAACCGATAGAGCGACCGCAACGTTCCGGTGACTTTTCGACTTACAGTCATGTCGATACTTGTCTAGACCTGCTTTCGCCGGTCTAGACAAGTATCGACATGCAGACCAAGATTCTTAACATCAGAGCTAAACGGGATGACTGAGTTGTCGAAGATTACAGGTGGCACAGTTAAGCCGTTCAGTTTCCTCATGCTGTAGGGGCTCCCCACAATGATAGCCTGACACTTTGCGGGATTAACCGCCACCCCAAATCGATCAGACCAGTTTTTTACGACATCTAAATCCCGGTTTAGCTCCTCAATCGCATCGGATATGTTGCCAACACTTGCCCGGCAGTAAAGCTGCAAATAGTCAGCATAAAGATGATACGCAGTCTGAAGTTCGGTGGTGATGAGGTTAATAAAAATGGAGAATAAAAGAGGAGATAATATACCGCCTTGAGGAACGCCAGCTGCAAGATCACACCAATTTGACAAAAAGTCTCCAGCATAAACAGACTGCTGACGTCCCCGAAGATAAGAAGAAAACCACTTCAGTACCTCCGGAGAGACCATAAGATAGGAAAGGATGGATAAAAGGACTTCGTGACTGACGGTATTAAAAGCATTGGAAAAGTCAATTAACACTAAGACTGTAACTTTAGTGTCTTCCATTCCCCGCCTTATATCGTCGGTCACTTTAAGGAGAGCTGTAACGGTACTATGCCCGGGCCTGAAACCGGATTGAAATGGACTGATGAGAGAGTTGCGGTGAATAAAGTGGGAGAATTGTTTGTGAACGCTGGCCTCGAGCACCTTAGATAGAAAAGGAAGGATGGAAATTGGGCGAAAGTGACTAGGAAGAGAGGGATTGGATATTTTAGGCAGGGGCCGAACAAGGGCTTTACGCCACAGAGAAGGGAAAACACCGGTGTAAAGGGAAACGTTTATGATGTGGGAGATTGCAGGGAGTAGTTGATCAAGAGCCGTCACGATCATATGGCGGCTAATATTATCGCAGCCCACGGCCTTGGATTTTATGGACAGGATAATCTTTTTGATCTCTGCCTGGTCGACTGGGGTGAAGACAAAGGGGTCGATACTAGGACGCATCAGACTAGCAAGGTAGTCGAGTGTTTGACATTTGGTTAGACTATCTAGATTTGGAACAGTGGAGAAATGGCGATTTAGATCGTCTAAACTAATTGTGTTAGGAAGGTCTGAATGTCGTGATTTGCCGATGCCTAAAGTTCCAAGGAACTTCCAAATATCGGCAGGAGAAGAAGAAGTGATATTACTTAGAATGTGGCGGCGTTTAGCGTTGCGTATCATCTGATTACACCGATTCCTGGCAGCCTTAAAAAGATTCCAATTGTACTCCGAGCGATCCCTTTTAAATTTCCGAAACGCGCGGTCCCTCCGTCGCATTGCCATCCGAACTCCCCTGTTCATCCAAGGTGCAGGTGGACGCTTCAACTTTATTTTCTTGACAGGAGCATGGGTGTCATATAGCTTGACCACAACATCGTTGAAAAAACTAACTTTTTCGTCAATTGAAACAGCTGCTTCCAGGGGTGACCAGTCAATATTGGATGCATCTCGTTGAAGCCTCTCGCTATTCATACGTGCAAAGGCACGCCTGTACTGGAATGTGGGTTTAGGTTTAGGGGGTTTAAGGACATAGGACAGAAAAATAAGGTCATGATGGGAAAAGCCAGGAGCAACATGTTGACCATGTGAGGAAGTGAGGAAACTAAGGAAGGATTAGAGGTGAGGATAAGGTCAAGCCAAGTGTCATCTCCTGCTATATTATGATGGGTGGGTTGGAGATCCAATACATGCAGACTGGCTGACTCGATAAGGTGTAGGAGTTTAGAGGACCGAGGGGAATTGTGGGCAAGGAGGTTGGTGTTAAAATCCCCCATGACAATGTGGTGTGCATGCTGCGAACCCAAAGATTCAAGTACCGATTCAAATTCAGTGAAGTAATCAATAGAAGGGGGGCAATAGACGACACCAAGGACGGCCCTCTTGCTATCCTAGCTTGAAAAAATAGCCTCGTGTAACCCGGACATTGTAGCCTGTATCTAAAACGCCATTCTAGACCTCTCATGGTATCAAGTTTTAGTAAATACCTACTATAATTTAATTGGGTCTCGTTTGACCACTCTCACCTAACGGCAAGCGATGATGGCACCTCAGAACAATAACTAAAGCAGTTATTGTTTTGAGGATGGCACCAACGATGGAAGGTAAAGTCAAATAGACAGCCAACTTAAACTTAACAAAGATTTTTCGTAAATTAAAATCACAACTGTCATTCTTTGACAGTAAATATGAAATGGCAAATAATTGGTGGAATGGAAACGACAATACGACACTAAATTAAACTTCGGGTATCTAATGAGTATGACGTTCCCAGTCTGCAATTCTGCAAACAAAAATTCAACCAAATACATATATCTAATCGTTTAGTCACTATAGCTTGCCTAAAATAGTGACTCATCAATAAGGGCTATCATTAAAATTCACGCCACCAGTTGGCGCCACTTTGATAAGAGGTCTTCCATTTCGACAATAAATATTAAATACATATGGTGACGTTCATCATTCGTTTAATTAATTCGTTCATCATTGGGTCACGTTCACGACTAAAGAAAATATAGGTGTTTTGACACTTTTGACAGGTGCCCGGACCTGACGTCTCGGTGCTGCCACCTAGTGTACGTCATTTCAGAAAACCCTCATTGGACATAGCGGCAAAACCCATAGTCGGCCCATCACTAGATACTATTTAGTTTGTTTGAAAAAATCACTTTTGAATTTCGATTTTAGGATTTATTTTATTGTTTCAAATACTAGAAAGAACGCCTAGTATTAGTATTAGTCTATTAGGTACAGTATTTTCATTTATTGCCGTATTGTTGTCTCCAAATTGTACCTAATGTGTCAATTTAATAAACAATTAATTCTCCTAACATACCTATCTACCTACCTATCCGTACATACCGATCTCCTTGCCTAGAAGCAACCTATTCACTCAAACAACTAGGTACTTGACAAACGACCTCATTTTCCAAAACCCCTCACAACAGGTGACTAGGTAGGTATATTTAATCGTCTTATCTATGTAGCACTTATCTTTGATAACCACAAGAATGTTCTGAGCACACAATGTGCAATACTTGAGAAGACTGTTTGATATAGGATCATTTTATGGAGGCGAATTATGTATTTAGGCAAATTTAGGTTAGGTATTTTTGGGTAGAATGTTGACGAATTTTACAGTTGTTTTTGGGTATTTTTGTTACAATACTTAAATGATAAATGATTTTATTTCTGTAAGTAGGTTTGAATAAACACTTTTACACGTCAATCGTAGTTTAAAAACTAGATGAGGTCGGCATTTCCTATCTGACTTCTCTGAGAAGAAAGGCCGAAACAAACTCAGAGGTCACAGTCTCTTTTAAAGTCTAGACAAAATCATATGAAATGAACACACCTTTTCTAGTATAAACATTTCTGTGTTTCATTTCTTGCACACATACAAATCTGGTATGTAGCAATATTGTGTACCTAGGTACCTACTTAACATAATATCAATATAGACTGCTGTTTAATATATTCACAAAAACTTCTTATACTAAATAAACTATAAAACTATTAACCAAATAAAATATGGCGTCGAAAAATTCCTCCGCATCGCTGTCGACTGGTAATGTACCCAAGAGACTGGCGGCATTGCCACGTTGTATGGCAATGCTAAGCCTCTGGCCAAGGTAAAAGTCAGCCCTTGGGTCACGGGAAGTTTCAACAAGCCGTTTGGAGATTTCGTTGAACAAGCCCTGAGCAGTCGGACCCCACGGGCTGACGGTTTCAAGTTCAACCCCTAACGGCTCGAAAATATAATTACTGATAAGGTTGTTATACTTTCGTCGCTTGAGGTTTTCTGCAGCCGCAACAGCAGCGCCAGCACAGCACCCCGAGTCAGGAAGATGGGATGGCGCAAGAGTATCGACACACGTTGCGTCCTCAGTTGCGTCCTACACTAAAGGCCTAACCACCTTCCAAAGAAATTTTGCGGACGCCGAGGCCTCCCATACGAATGGGAAGAGTAGCTTGTAAGCAAGGTCTGTCGTCCATGCCCATATTTTAAATCGAAGTTAATGTATTTCGAATAATTTGGTCAATTTTGTCTAAAAGGTGAGTGTGCTTCATAAATGGGAAGCGCGAAGGAAATATGTTAATTTAGGGCCGAAACAGCACACGGCGCGGCATACGGTGTCAGAGTGTGCCGCTTGGGAGGAGCCGCGCCGTGCTCTCATCTCAGAAGTAGGCAGTGACTTGTCGCTGCCGGCCGCAGTCGAGTCGATGGTCGGCAGCGAAGAGACCTGGGACGCAGTGGTTTCCTTCTGCGAAACAGTCGTCTCGCAGAAGGAGGCTGCGGATAGGGAGAGGGAGATCTCGTCCACTCACCCGACCCGCAGAAGGCGCACCGGGCGTCGGCGGAGGGTGGACAACGCCCTCTTCTAGCCCCCCTAAATGGGTCCAGGGGCGACGGACTCGGGGACGTCCGTCGCCCCCCACACATGGACCCGAGGTGGCGGCGCATAGTGTTCCACGCACCCCCCTCTTAGACGTCGCGGGGGGAGTCAAACACCTCATCCCCCCCCCCCCCCCCCCACCAGACCAGACGAGGCCCGCAGCGGCGGGCCGGCACCATTCGGGGGTTGCGGAAGCGACCCCCGGCGTAGATGTGAGATGGAACACCGGGGTGGTTTTTAGTCAGTAACATTCTGACAGACGCCGCCGCCCGCCCCGGGGTTGGGGCGGCGGACATCCATGAGGATTGTCCACCACTGAAGAAAAAAAAATGGCCGTATAACAGCAATAACGGATTAAGGTTAAGGCCGAATGCATGTGAATTTGGAGCAATCTTTCCGATACGTAATTGAAATTTTGTATTTTTACACTACTGTTTCTTAGTAGGTACCTAGCACGGAGCAAATTGCTCCGTGGTACCTAGCATATAATATAATATGAGACAACATAATAATATAATACAACAAGGTCTTCAGGTCCCGAACTAGGTAGAGCCTGTACTACATACAGTAACCTGATGACTAGTATACATACTTATATACATATACACACCCAGACACAGGTGAAACAGACATGTTCATGCACACAAATGTTTGATTTGTCCGGGGATCGAACCCGGGACCAGCGGCTCAGAAGGCAGGGTCGCTACCAACTGCATCAACCGGTCAGTCCAGTAGTCTACTTACACCGTCGGTCTAGTGGTCAAAAGTGCGAATGCTAAGCGTGCATGAGCTCTTGGGTTCAATTCAATCTGTAGGGAGGACCTGTGTAATTTGGTTCCTCTATTGAAAACTCTTTAGCAGCCTGGATTTGTGCTGGATAGGCTCGCCTTCTATTTCAGCAAACATACTACAAAAGTGGTTTGTGGTTGAAAAACTCCCGACACAAACAAAACCTCTAAAAAGTAAAAAAAAAATGTATTGGCCCTTTGAGGTTTAATGTAAGATGTAGAGTCTGTCTATTGAAAGCTGAGTGAGAGTGAAAAAGAGCGGAAAATTAAAAAAAAATAGGTTGCGTATCCCTGGATCACGAATCAACTAGGAAAAAGCGTATTTGATACTTGAATATTTAGATGCAGAATATTTATTTTGTTTACAGAATAGTAGGAAAGCATAAAGCAAAAAATTGTGTAGATAAGCGTTTATGATCATAAAAGATTTATGGTGTAACTTTAAATATTAGGTCACATTTTTTTATATATATGATTAAGTAAGTACTCTTTTTCACTCTCAGCTTTCATTAGACAGAGTCTAACTAATACTTTAAAGCATTCGTTGCGTCTGGGGACGGCTAATGTCACACAGATAAACACGTTAAACTTCCAAGCCAACACCTCTCTGTTTCCATCAGGGGTTAAAAATATACTTCTGCCTACCCCTTCGGAGTACTAATACAGGAGCGTTATAAGAAGTATTATTGCGTACTGCAAAGTTGTTTTTCATGCCATACCAATCTTCTGTTGACTTTTCAAATGAGACTGTGTAGACAGAGATTTAATAATTCAACTGAGAGACGTAACGTACCTAAGTATCATAAAGATAGAAGACAAGACTGACATTATCAGTGTTCAAATAAGTATTTAGTAAATAAGTTAAGTTATATTAGGCTATAAAATTGCGTGGTATAGGGTACATACCTAACTATGTACCTATGTCTGCAAGATGAGGTAACTACTTACTTAGGTATTTAAAAATCTTATGCGTAGCTTCCTCGGCATTATATTTTAAACATTTATGTACACACACAGATAAGAAGAAAGGAATAGAAAAACACGGTGATGGTAGATTTTTCTGTTGCTAAGTACTCGTAAAAGTACAGAAAATACAGTTTATTTACAGTTTATTTGTGCTAGGCAGCAGCCACAGACTAAATAAAATTAACAGTATACTGGTATGAATCATAGATATTTTGAATTCAGCACAGATTGAAAAAAGAAAGAAAATACGTTTTCACTCTTCTTGCTCAAAAATACCGTCATTGTGGCGTACCAGAGCGAAGAAAAAATAGCAATTCATCCTCTAGGGGAAAAAGTTTTTTTTTTTAATTTTTGTGTGTCAAATGACAATGAGCCTACAAAAACGAAAAAGTCTTTAGTCATAACTAGAATAATCATGAATACAGACTCGACTTATTATTTTTGAAAATGGAACTAAAATCGGCGATCTCTTTGGTAGAATGCATGCAATGCGTTGCGGCTGCAGAAGAAAAGACATTGGCGCGAAATCTTTATGAAATTATGTTACCGGGAAAAAACATGTCGTTAAATATACAGAATTGTACATTTAACAAATACAAATTGTAGTGTCGTTAAATATACAGAATTGTACATTTAACAAATACAAATTGTACATTTAATTTTTAATAAAACAAACTACATATTTCATATTGTATTGGATTGTTTTATTTTCTCGCAATCGTAGTGAAAAGTAGAGTGTAACACACGGCGCTAAAAACCCATTAAAACTCGGTTTCTATTTAGGTACTCCCTCGCGAAAGCTCGGGAGTAAAACTACCTCGTACATAATGGGTCATTTTAGCTCCTTGTATAACAATCTACTATTATTTGCGGTAAACATGATGCAAAGAAAGTTGGGGGAAAATAGGTAAGCGTCACATCCACGCAAAGACTATCGCTCAGAACTTACCTACATTAAATCTCCGTAGTCATTAAACGTTGCTGTCGATCTCAGATCATATGTCGATACAATCTTAAATTACCTTTATTTACCTAATAGGTAAAATACATGATCTGTATGTCAATAATTAGTTTAAGATTTAGAATTTGATTTTCCGTCGGGCACCCCAAGTGCGTCATGAACTGCGCTTGCTCAACCAACTCACGCAGTCATTATTCAGCAAAATTGAGATGGCTAATGGCAGACACACAATAAAACGCATCTACATATCTATCTATTTTAATGCGAATTATCTATCAGTCAATAGGTACCTACCTACGGATTTAGTCCATACTAGATGTAAACAAAATAATTAATAATAATTAATTTTCATTGTGTGTAGGTAGGTACAATACATATTCATTAGATTAATTATTGTAGGTCGTATTCGGACCCAGACAGGCGCTTTACTTTGTGTAAATTATTTCATCACCACTGCTCTCAAAATTGTAAAGGAAAACATCGTGAGGAAACCGGCATGTTCTAGAACCAAAAATTCGAAGACATTTGTGACATCCGTTAACCCGCACCGGGCCCGCGTGGTGGATTATGGCCCACTCCCTCTCACAGAGAGGAGGCCTGTGTCCCAGCAGTGGGAACATTATAGGGTGAATAATATGCATGAATACAAATCCAGAAATAAATGATGAATCACATTTATTAACGAAAGATTTAAAGCACGATAAAATAAGAACACTGAACAAATTTTTCCGTGAATATGTTTTCAATTTGCTATCTATTTATCTTAATGCAGTCACATTCAGCAAAATAAGTGGCAAATAAATCAACATTTAGGAATTAACTAAGATAAACTTCCTTAGCCTTTTCTCAAAGAACTATGTCTAACTAACTATGTCTAAGTCTTCTAGTCTAACCAGTTGCAGCTGGATGACATTCGTAGATCTTTGACAGTAGTTACTGCTACCGACTACCCAGAAGCCCAGAAGTCAGCCAGCCAGTCTTACCAAGGGGTATCGTATTACCCAGTAACTGGGTTGTGGAGGTCCGATAGGCAGTCGCTCCATGTAAAATACTGGTATTCAGCTGTATCCGGTTAGACTGGAATCGGTTGGCGCTGTGGTTAAGCGAAATCCCGCACGGAACGAATATTTGTATGACCTACAAGTAGTTGTTCCGGGTCTGGCTGTTTGTGTATGTGACTTTAAATGTTTGTAAACGCACCCACAAACAATACAGGAGAAATTCCTAGTGTCGGGACGCGTTAAAAAACAAAAAAAACCTACCCCTATAAACTTAGTTGAGAAAAGGCTAGGCAAATGTTGAATCACAAATAAATTAACAATTTTCTGAAAAAATAATACTGTTGACGTTTTAACATCTTCTGAATCTTCTCTTCTCTTCTCGTCGAGCCAGCGACCGTTCATAAAGAGAGCAACTCCATGACAGTGTTTACTGGCAATACTGTCGACGGATAGCTCTCTTCATTAACAGATTATAGGCATCTTCTCTTCTTGTGTCTTGAGTTGATTTATCTTCTGTAAAAACTTACTTGTTGTCCTACTGAATTTTTACTTAGCTGTGGCTTTGGCGTCGAAGTTTTTCATCAGGGGGTTCAGGATATCTTAGCGTCATAGTAGAAAGAACTTGGTGTCCTCAAGGCGTTGAAGAAGGGAAATGGTTTAATTATCAGCATAGGTACCTACGCCTGCACTCTGAAACATAAGTTTATGGTAATACAAAATGTCCCTACCTATGTACTATCGAGGAAGTTCATATCTAAGCAGTTTTAGAACAAAATCCCGTGAACACGATGACCGCATCTGTTTTACGTTAGTTACTGTTAGCGCCCGAGCGCTACAGGGAAAAATAGTCCTAAAGGTGCATAGATATGAACTTCCTCGATAGTACCTATAAGAAAATAATTTACCTATGGTAAGTTGGGTCGCTACGGACAGACATTATTTAATGTTCGAAGCCTTTATTTTGAATCTTGTAATTAAAGTCTCCCTGAGCACACATCACTCCCAAAGTTGTAACCACAAACTCACGCACTTTTAGTTGACTTACAGCAAAAATTGCTCAACCCGTGATAAATAGTTTAGCCATAACCAGTCAGCAAGGGTCGGAAGGTGACTGTCCGAGTGCACATGATGCACTGGAGAAGGCACTCACTACCAGCCGTTATACCTACTGTCCACTAGCCAAACCCAAAAAAGTCATAGCATTTATTTCAATGAAACCAAATACAGGCACTTCTGAATTGTCAAGAGGTCGGTCAGTCACAAAGATGAAGCTAGTTGCCCTTTCCAAAGCACAGTAGTTTCCTATGGAGAAAAACGAGCAAGAAACTCCACGGACACTCCTAGACACAGGTCTCTACAATCGCACGACACTCAACTCGGTCCTCGTATAGTCACACGTAGAGGTCTTCTAACACACCACACTACTACCCACCTCCTTTCAAGAACTAACCTTCATTGACTCGGACGTTTCGCGTCAACTTATTGCCGATGACATATGGGGCTCAGCACGGAGGTGCTAAGTGGCTCAACACGCCGACGTGTTTGTCAGCTACTGTTTGACTTTCATTGTTGTAGGTAGGTCGGGTCTAACGGAATGGCAGGGTTGGTACTGTCAAAGAACTATTAATTCAAGATTACCACCACTGTTCTCAAAACGGTGAAGGAAAACATCGTGAGGAAATGTCCTAGAACCAAAAATTCGAAGGCATGTGACATCTACCAACCCGCACGGGGCCCGCGTGGTGAATTACGGCCTCTCACCGAGATAGGCCTGTGTCCCGGCAGTGGGAAGATTATTTAAGCTGAATGTGTTATTGATTCGAAATAATGACTAAGTAAACAATATTAACTTGACTATGAATGTGGTACTGCTAGTCCACTAGGATCCTTGAGCGACTTAAGCCTAATCAGTACGTCACAAGATCAATTACAATTCAGACCTGTCATTCTTCTCTAGTGACGTGTTTCTTTCTCTCTCTAAGGATCCCTCTCTCCTACATGATAAATGATTTTCTGGGCAAGGTTTCTAATCGATTGCCTTCGTTAACCAACCATGTAAGTTTGCAGCTTGCCAGCCCTAACTCTTTGCCCGTAACTACAACCGCTTTTTCTTGGTCTACTTGATTATTTGTCAAAACATTCAGGTTCCCACAAGAGCCTACGCTTTTGGACGTTTTGTTTTCAACTTTCGACCCGTAGTATTGCTGAGTATCCAGCGCGCAGCGGGGCAATCGCCTAACACACTTCATTTTGGCAAATCAACAACATTCATTTACGTTGTCGAACAGACGATTTTTTCAAACATATTATGAAGCAATGGATGTGAAATTTCCTTCAAAATCCTTCGATTCATCTACACGCAAATATCGCTAGTCATAGCAACTATTTTATAATCCACTCATGCAAAGACGGTCTTACCTACATACAATTTGAAAGGAATGGTCTCCATTACAACAAACGTGTACACAAAGACGTTAAGACAATCGAATATAAATTATCTTCACGACTGACTGTCAACAATTCTTGGCAATTATACGATTATAGTACGGCTGACACTAATACAGATGGTTGAAGCTTGAAGTTATTGGAAACCATTAAAATTATGGTATTTTTATTAAATTACCAGCTGACCCGACAGACGTTGCTCTGTTCAAATTTCAATAATTTATACAAAAAAAGACCGTTCGGCTTTTCCCGAATTTGAAGATTTTCCACGAAACTTTTACAATTTTTCTTTCCTGGGGCCTACTCTCTAAGTCTGTCAACGAACGTAACGGGCCCGTCCCAAAATAGTTCGATACTTTGGAATTAACCCTACATCCCAATTTATTTGTGGTCGGCGCAACATGTCTTCGTGCTCCATACATCACTATTTATTAACAACTAGCAGTTGCCCGCGACTTCATCAGCGATCCAGTATAAAAAGTAGCCTATGTGCCACATTTCAACCAAATCCATTCAGCCGTTCTAGCGTGAAAGCGAAACAAACTTACTTTAGCATTTATAATAGGATCATCTAAATTCCTTCCTAACCATAGGTATCTTTCACTCTATCCCTCCATGTTTTCTTTGGTCTGCCTCTTTTGATACTTTTCTTGTCACAAGACATGATCTTTCAGAGAATATTTAATTTTAAATTAAATGAAGAAATATCTCACGTAAGCCGTCGTTCGCAGGGGAGATATTTTAACACGACGGTTATTATCGTGCATTGGATGTTCAACGTGTTGAGCAGTGCGTTGAAAAACCAGCGCGCGACAAAAAATCGCCCGTATGGACGACTTGTACGAGGGCTAACTCACGTAAGTAATTCTCAAGTAAAATGTGCGGAATAACGGACAGACAGACGGACTCCTTTTATATTAATGACGTTTTATGAATGACTAAAGAAGCAGCTGGTCGTAACATATGCGAGATCTCGTCTGCTAGTCGACTCATTAAGCATCGAATTCCTGCTAAAAACCGTTAACTAATTAACTAGCTACAGGTTCACACCTTGTAAATATGGAATGGAAGCAATCTGTTGAAGATCATTTTAGCAAAAGTTGGTGCTCTTGGCATATAGTCACAAAAACTTCTTATACCTACTAAATAAGCTATCAAACTATTAAAGTGCCCTTGGTGAAGATGAATTCGAAATACTAATGAACTTGAATTTCGAACTGAGCAGTCTTTTGTCTGGTTTCTATATTGTCCAAGAACGAATCGTTACCATAGCAAATGACGAATGGTTTTTTTTACCTACGATCAGGCGTAGCCTAACTGGTACCTATTATAAAATTATTGCAAATTCATGTGAGCTGTTTTAACTTTATCGTTTCGATTGACCCCTTGAATGGTTGAAACCCCTTGATTTTTCAGATAAAAATTGAATCCCAACCTATTAATGCCCCCCCTGCAGGGCAAAGGCCTCTGCTCATTCAGAGAACGCATGAGCATTGATCACCACGCTTGCTCAAGATGGATTGGCGATTTTGCAGATGTCTTAGTTAGAAAATTTCAGCCCACCCACCTTCCGGCCTCCAGCCAATTTATCTCTTGGTTTTTACCTAGTACCGATACGCAAGAATTACCAGAAAACGTGTGTTAATTTAAAAATAGCTCAATAAAAGACACATTTTAACTGTACACTCAATCGCACGTCTATCCTAACATTTTGACATTATCTGGGCCTTTATTTCGTAGCAGTTCGGGTGTTTTTCGTAGTTAAAGAGCTACATTGCCTTGCGGTTGACCGTACAGACGTGTAGAGGCGTCAATTATCACAGCACGCATAGAAGTGCCAAGTGGAGTCTCACGGAGAGCTAATTTGATTGGCGGCGGTTGCTCAAGAACCGTTGCTTCGAGGTTAGTTACGATATTGGGAATAGTTTAGCCTTAGGATAGTTTATACGACGGCCGAAAAATCTGGCAACATCTGGCTTTTCATCATACTATTGCTTTTATCCTAATTTGTTTGGGGTCGGCACAACATCGGTCTTTATCTTCCATAAGTGCTTCTCTATTAGTCACCATTTCGGTAGTCACCTCCTTTCTAGCCATATCATCTTTCACACAGTCCGTCCATCATTTCTTTGGTCTTACCCTACTCTTAAACCATCCACATTCATACTCAAAACTCCCCTCACGATAATCTAGCTTTTATTTTGTTTTAAAACGCAATGATTATTTGGAAAAGACAGGCAAAAGATAGCAAGAGTTACATTTTTCGTAGGTTTTGACGTCATTTTGTACAAAAGAATAACGAATGCCTCATTCTCGGTCTTAAAAGTTCAGGGAATTGTAGAAATAACAAAAAACTCGCATTTTGGACAGTTACATCACCATTTCTTAAGACAAGCATTTTTGACAGTGGACAGCTAACGAAATATGATTGCCATTTGCCATGTGATACGAAGAAAGTACTTTTGCATATTATACATTTAGGTACCTGAGAGATCTATGCCAATTTTCCAAAAATCGGTTGAGTTAGTAAAATTTTTAAACCGATAGATAGGCCTTATTTTCATACATTTTTCAAAAAGTAAGGACCCTATTATTACAGCAACGCTGGGCGTAGATTTTTTTTACAAAAGAGAAAAAGTTAGAAGGTGACGCTTAAAACCAGAAATCTCCTGGCAAACCACCTTTAAAACAACAACCAAAGAACTCATCCACTTCTCAACGGTAGTCTTGAAACTAAAAAGCATATTTCGTTCATTGTGACGCAAATTAACTCTTAGAAATCGTGGCCATCTTGTTTTGTTTCCCGCCATTTGCATTCGTTTTGTTCGAATTCATTGTCGACCTGACGGCTAACGTTTTGTCAGGCAAAGAAAGGAATACGTAATGCCTTATGCAACTATATGTGACCTATTTTAAAGGATATTTTAGTTTCTAATACATTTTCTCGTGGTGTTACTAATTTAATTAGTTGGACAGTTATTTTTAAGTTTTGGTTGGTTTCTTTTGACATAGCGTCGGCGGTTGCACAATGAGCGGTTCTTTTTTCAAAATTGTGTTTGAAGTTGCTTGGAAATCATGGATTTGGGAATGCCTCTACCTCTTTAAAAATGTTAGGTATATGCATTTAATAAGATGAGAGGGAAGACTTGTTACGCTTTGTATAGGTATAGTGGCAAAGATTGGTTATTGATTATCAATAACGGCTGGTAGAGTATAGAAGTAGGAAATCGGCCTGCATTCAATGACTTTGACATTTTCCGTCTTATTACAAAACACGATCTAACTTCAGTCCGAGCCTAAATCTTCGACTCAGTTTTTGTATTTGCAACTTTATACCGACTTTAGTAAAGTTCTTAATACAAAATTGACAATCTAAGACCGGACTAAGTTGTCAGTTTTGTAAAAGTAACTTACTGTATTTCGATTTATGTTAGGTTCTTACTTCAAAAACAGGCTCGATGGTTTAAACCATGTCAAAAGAAAAACCTTGTTTTGTAATAAGACCGATCATGTTTAGTAGATCCGAAGTCGTCGATAAAAGTACTTATCTACTTACCTAATCATGGACATTTTGTAACCGATTCACGGCTTTTCATCTCCCAGGATTTTGTTTGTAGGTACAATAATAAAGTGTCGTTTGATTAAGTTTATATAAACCTACACATGTAATAATTGTACTACTGTTTTTTATCCCAATTAAATAAATGTAATTATTGTAGGCGTAAAATCTATGACAATTTCATAGAGACTGGTTGATTGAAGCATCTTAAGCGGTCCTAGACTCTTCCTAGACCTAAAACTAACACAATATATATACCACCCACATTTTGCCAGTTAGGTATGTTTAGGGGGGAAACGCCGGTTTGCCCGCGAAATTCTTTGCAATTTGCAGGTCAATGTCAGGTTGTACCTATGCTGTACAAAATATGCTGGACATGTATTTACAGAATTATAATCATTAAAATCATCAATACAACCCTCTAAGCTCATATAATAATTCTATTGATTTTAGATTTTTTTATTGTTTAATATTTGCACACCATGGCAATATGGTAAAAACAACTCCATGTACTTATTACACATTGCATGCATTTTTTTATAATTGTATGTACACACATGTTTGAGCGAATAAAGTTATCTTATCTGAATGACAATTTCATAAAATAACAACCCATAGGATTAAATGAACGTAGAGAGTTGTATTGATGATTTTAATGATTATAATTCTGTAAATACATACTTACTTACTTGTTACAGTCGCGAATCATATTTTGTTCAACATGCATCCTGACACTGACCTGCAAATTGCAAAAAACTTAAGAAAATTTGAATTTCGCGAGCAACCTGGCGCATTGAAATACGGGGCGAAGACAAACCTATAAAGAAAGAAAGAAAGAAAGAAAAAGTGTTTATTGCGACTCGTACAGGAAGTGCACAAACTAAATTATAAAATAAAAAACCAAACTATATAAAAACAAAAAGTAACAAAAGAAAAAGGAAACAGAAATTCCTATACGAGGCCAAAAGGCCGCCAACCCGGCTATAGCCGTCAACCCGGCACGAATCAACACTCCGTGCTGCTACTGGGAAATTCCTGATGGGAAAAATTCAATAACACTTTGCCCGACCTGGGAATCGAACCCATGCTCAGCCACAGCACTTGCGACCACTAGACCATCTATAAAAAAAAAAATAACATTTATTTGGACCAAACATTGTACATATTTTATAAACCTGCCAAACTGCGTGGCAGTTTGTTGGTAGGTTTTTTTTTTTTTCGGCAAGTTATAGAACTATTCGGTTGTTAAATCTAGGTCACAGGTACAATGTTATAATCAGTAGGTAGCAATTTACTTCTAGCCTTCCACCAAGCCCTACAAAGTATTCATCGTAAAGTGCTCGCTAATATAATATTAAATACGTATGTCACGCTTCCAAGATAACTCGTACTCATCAATGTTAATGGAAGCCATTTTGTTTTATTATTTGTAAAAATACAAGACTTACCGGCTTCCTTTTTTAAAAACGAATGGTTTTATTTACCGTCCGTAAGTATATAGGATAAATGATTTTATTTCTGTAAGTTGGTTTGTACAAACAGTTTTACGCGTCAATCATATTGTTTTTTAAACTAGATGAGGCCAGACTACTCTGAGAAGAAAGGCCGAAACAAACTCAGAGGTCTCAGTCTCTTTTAAAGTCCAAACAAAATCTTGGTCAGATCATGTGAAGGCTATGTAGATCGGTATCTGAAATGGTCTTTTGAGGAAAGAACCTCACAGATTGAGTGGGCCTGTCCAGTCAGTGCACGCAATTGTCAGCAATCGTGCAGCTAAACTCAGAGCTTAAGGAGCTCCTCGATTCGACGAACCAAAGAAAGGACCTTTGAGTAGGCCGCATAAATTACTCAAACTGCCAGATCACGATTAAACTGAGAAAAACACAAAAAAACAATGTACTATAAAATATAACATTAATTCATTCCGGGTTCCTATAATTAACGAATCGTTAAATTAAAAATCGTAAAGTTCTGGGTCCTGAAAATCCCCTGAAACCCAAGCTGTACCTACTTGAAAACGATTAGGCAGGTAAATGAAACAGTACATCATTGCAGCGGGCAGCAAAACATGCATTGATGGACGAACGTGTAAATGTGGACCGAGGTGAACTAAGTAAGTACGTAAGTCCATTAATGCCTAGTTATGACCAAGGCTTGTATCGTACTTTTCTCAAATAATGCGTGGAAATTAAAATACAATTACTTTTCAAAATCAATGATGAACAACGAACAGCAATATTTTTTCCCGCGTTAAAGTGTTCATTTGTTTTTTTTTTCAAAACAGCTTTCTATATGCAACCAGTTCGAAAGTTAAATGAAACCTTTGATAAGTTACCTCCTTGGTTGCCATGTTTCGGAGTAAAATGATCGTTCCATTTTGAAATTACACTACAGATATGAGTTTACTAATGTAATTTATTTGGCCGATGCCCGATACACCACGATAGATATGGATTTTCATACAACTTTTGCCGGCCGCTGTGCGCATGTATTTGGCCAGTACAGCAATTTCGAAGAAGGCTGTCAAAATAACGCTCAAATTTCCAAGCATGTTTGAGAAAAGGTTTTTAAGAACATGTTAAAACTTAGGTAAGTATATTGGGTATGGTAAATAAATGGCACATTTAGAGGGGTCGTGATTTTCAGGTAGATAGGTATTAAGTAGTAAGTAACGAAAAGGACAGCCTCGTTGGTCTAGCGGTCGTAAGCGCTACTGCTAAGCATAAGTTCCTCGCTACATTCCCGGGTCGGGCATAGAGTTATAGGGTTTTTCCATCTGTAATTTCTCAGCGGCCCGAAGTCCGGATTTGTGCCTGTTTGATGGCAATAGGCTCGCTTCCTATTACTTGGGACTTAAACATATCTGGCGAAATACGGGTGTACTATAGGTGCACCTCTGCCTGACCCTTCGGGATTAAAGGCGTTATATTATATTATGTATGTGATCGAAAAGGAATACAAAATTTTCCGATTATTCGCTAAACTTATCAGCTAATCATTTTCCGACTATTCGCTAAACTTATCAGCTAATAATTTTCCGACTATTCGCTATACTTGTCAGCTAATAATTTTTCGACTATTCCCTAAACTTATCAGCTAATCATTTTCCGACTATTCGCTAAACTTATCAGCTAATAATTTTCCGACTAATCGCTAAACTTATCAGCTATAATTTTCCGACTATTCGCTAAACTTATCAGCTATAATTTTCCGACTATTCGCTAAACATAGCAGCTAATAATTTTCCGACTATTCGCTAAACTTATCAGCTAAAAATTTTCCGACTATTCGCTAAATTTATCAGCTAATAATTTTCCGACTAATCGCTAAACTTATCAGCTAATAATTTTCCGACTATTCGCTAAACATAGCAGCTAATAATTTTCCGACTAATCGCTAAACTTATCAGTTATAATTTTCCGACTATTCGCTAAACTTGTCAGCTAATAATTTTCCGACTATTCGCTAAACTTGTCAGCTAATAATTTTCCGACTATTCGCTAATCTTGTCAGCTAATAACTTTTAGGCTTCTTCTAGCAGTAAGTTTGGTTTAGGATTCCAGCACCCGAATAGCGTAACACACTATTATTCACAATTTAAATAATTTTGAAGTATATTGCTAATCCATTGCTTCATATGTTCGAGAAATTTGTCTGCTCAACAACGTAAATAACGCAATGGATGTTGTTGAACTGTCAAAATGAAAGCCATTTACTGTCTTAGAATCCTTAGTTTTCTTTGCAAAGTGAGGTAAACTTCCATAAAGATACTAAATTACTTAATGTTTGATACAAAATAAATTATAAAAGAAACAATTCAAGTCTGACTAGCGTTGTTACCATTTTGTGTTCGTATTTAAACAGCTGATGAGCAGCTACATGCTAAAACAAACCCTGCTCACAACACAATAGGGCATACAATAAGTAGGCAGGTGTTATTTGAAGTGCCACAGCAGACATGATTCATAAAAGACTGCTGTCTAAATAGTAGGATGTTTCATTATGGAATGAACGTGGTACGACTGATTCAGAAAAGGTGGTCTTCAAGCTAATTTTTGTTAAAGAGACGACTGTAATTCCTGGTACATTTGATCATGTTTTTATATTATACCTCCCTACTTACTTGGTGCCAAACAAGGTAGGCCCCCTGGTGGTAAGGACCACCATCGCCTATGGACATCGACAACACTAGAGGCATCACATTGCGTTGCCCTTTCAGTATAAGAGACAAAAGCTGAAATGTTTGCTTAACAGACAGAACCAGAAATGAACGCTGTCTGGCGGCAGACGTAGCATGATGAGTAGTAGGTCTGTATCCTAGCACTATTCATACATTTGTGTGCATGAACATGTCTGTTTGAACTGTGTCTGGGTGTGTATATGTATATCAGTCATCAGGTTACCGTAGTACAGGCTCTACCTAGTTCGGGACCTGAAGACCTTGTGTGGATGTTGTCTCATATTATTATTATTATATTATATTATTTGATAATTCTCTGGACGAGCTCCTTTATGAAAAATTGAACCGTGCGTCGGATGCCTGGCAGATGTGAAATATCAAATTCAAATTATTTATTTGTAAAACATAGCCTACAATATAATAAGATCTAATTCGAATATCAGGATCGCTATGTTTAACCTCATAGGTACCTACTTATACAAATTTTGGATAGGTACATAAATTATTATTATTATTCAAATTAAATTATAAAATTATCATTAATCGAAACTATTATGTACCTATAGAAAAAATATGCATGAAATTATGGTTTATTAAAGGAAATAAATATGAAAATAAAATAATCGTACAGTCGCTTGCGACTGGCAACTGGCATGCGTCGCCACGCCAGCAATCGGTTTTACGTGCGGTTATAGATGTTTCACATCAAAAACTGTACTTCTTATTATGTTCTTGTTAAATCACTTTTTATTGGTGAAAACGGATGGCCTTGGCCAGATACTACACAGTCTTCTAGACTCTTATACGTTGTCCCACGAACTAAGTACTAACCTTACAAAAACTGACCACATTTTGATTACCCAATAAATCTTGTGTACAAAATCAATTACTAGACACATGTAAACCGCAGTTTATATTTTCTGTTACAAAATAATGTACCGAATGTATTAGGCTAAGCGCCCACTACGAACTTTAATCGTTGCGGATAATAATCGCAAATCTGTGAACAATACCAATATACTCGTACTAGAGTCCGCGCACTGCGGTAAAAAATCGCTTGAGAATTAGCTTGAAAGATTATTTTCGATTGAGATTTTATTTCGCAGTTTAAAAATCGCAACTATTAAAATCGTAGTGCGCGCTTAGCTTCAGGTACAAATTGAAGACTCCGGCCTATTTATTAGGTAAGTAATAGGTACCACGTTTGACCACCATTATATAAATTTAAAATATTAAAAGAAGAGTAAAAACCGACTTTTCAGGAGTTGCAAAACAAAGAAAAACAATTGATAATCTACAGCTTTTTTTCAATCCTGGACAAATGCCTCCTGCCGTTCCCTATTCCACAGATGTACCTAAGCGCCAAGAGAGCACTGGTGGCCCAGTGGTATCTTCCCCAACTTATCAGTTGTAAGTCGTAAGTTCGAACCTACTGCTCGCAAAACTGTGAAAGAAAACCTCGTGAGGAAACGAATGTTCTTGAACCAAAAATTCGAAGACATTTGACATCCCCCTACCCGCACTGGGCCCGCGTGGTAGATTACGACCCAGTCCCTCTCACAGAGGGACAGTGCCGCCCTGAGTCCCAGCAGTGGGAACATTATAGACTGATTATGATATGCTCATGCAAGATCATAACTAGTTTCCAAACAGCAAAAAAACAAGCGCGGTCGATGATCTTCTGAGTTTGAGTTTTTAAGTCCACAATTATATTAAATACAACCAACGAGTAAGATTGATGACCAGGAACTCTGGAGAGTCAACAGGATTACATACAGGACCAGATTGAATGTGACTGTCAATAAAGTTGACTCTAGAGGTCAATTACGATAATACCGGGCCGTACCGTCCGTGTGACCGGACCCTAACGTTACTCATAAACGTACCTACTGATTTACTAGATACTAAAATGTAAGTTAGTAATAATTGTGTTTCTTTGCGTAGCTGCTTGGTATGTAGGTACCAACTATTAGCCTATATTATGTTAACGGGTTTTGGTGACTGCATGACATGGCGCTGGCAGCGCCGGTATTTGAAAGCTGCGACGGATGAATTCAATTGTTAATTGGCAACTTCTACAGTCCCTGATTCGACCCACTCATCATCATCTGCATGTCATTGTTCCATTTTACTTGTGGTCGGCGCAATACGTTTTGTTCTTCCACTCTCACCTGTCAACCGTCACGATATCATTCACTCCCTTCTTTTTCATATCATTCCGCACACAATCCATTCATCTCTCGCTCTCCACCCACCATCATTTATATTCATCACTCTTTTAGTCTCATGCGTTTGATCATTTGACCAGCTCAACGGTGGCATTTTGAATTTGGAAGTCTTTTTTAGTGCATCTCCAAATGTAACGAACATTTTAGTCTTCTGAATTTCATGTCTAGTTTAGTTTTCGCCTATGCGTCTGCCACTCACAGACCTGTTTATTTATTAAATAATTATGTACCTTTCTACATAAAGATAACGTTTCAAAATAGATAGATACACTATATTTATACATATAAAAAATTAAAGTCGCACCACATCGCATCGCACGCTCGCGCTAATACTTCTTTAACTGATATTTTTTTCTTTTTGTGCGACTCTTTAGAGTCGTAATGTGATGTTAAATAGCTTAATAACCTTCCTCAAGAACTGGACTATCAAATGCAAAAAGAATTTTTCAAATCCTACGAGTAGTTCCAGAGATCAGCGTGTTCAAACAAACAAACTCTGTATTAGTAGGTGTAGATGCATTTTTTTGTCCAGAATAATGATAGATAACACAATGTCAGAGCTAAAATTACGAAAGGAATATCACAATGACTTTAAAATCTAGGTAATAAATACTCCGACCTAGTGCGAGTAGTAATGCTACCACTTGCACGGCTATCTATGACGTTCATGTTAACAGTCGATAAGCATCTCGATTAGGTCTCTTATCGATAGCAGTTTATGATCGAAATTGATGCTAGGCTGCCAACCTGTTTTGAGTTGGTTTGTGAAAGACTTTTTCTCTATTTCGAAATGGAGGAAATATTGGGATTCAACGAGGAAGAGATGCTTTTATTAAGTGGGGAAAAGGTGGGTTTGTTTTAGATGATTATTGGAAAGAAAAAGTTAAATGGCGCTGACATAACAGCTGGTAAATTAAAGTGGAACTGGGCTGGTCATGGGTGGTAGGAGACATAGGCGAACACTGCTATTTATTGAATCCTAATGGCAGAAAACTGCAACACGGCAGGCCCAGAAAGAGATGGTGGAATGAGTGGAATTCCTTTTGGATTGGCCCAAAATCCCAGTCGACCGGGGAAAGTGGAAAGAGTGAGAAGGCTTTTACTCTGCATTGGGCCAGCAATGCCATTTATTAAGTATGTTATTTCAAGACAGTGGGTTGCAGCACCCTTCTTGTACGAGCTAACAGATCAATAAAAGTCAATAGGAGCTCTTGGGAAAAGGGTTAGAAAACAGTAGGAATAGGGGGCGAACCTTTTTATTTTAACCCAGACTCCGGCTGCTACTTCTTACTAAGAACTTTCTTTCAGAAAACCCCAATAAAACTTAGGGGGATCGTATCATGCTCAGTTGTAGCTGGTCAACGATGCATTCACCCTGATTATTTTGTATAATATGCATATTACAATCAGCCAAAATGTTCCTACTGTTTGTGACACTAGCCTCGTTTATCTGCGAGGGAGAGGTAGGCCGTCGTGTGACATGTCTTCGAATTTGGTTCTAGAATATGCCCAGTTTCCTTACGATGTTTTTTCGCCACTGCACCGTTGAGAGCGCTGATTTGTATGTTCATAGTTATGAATTATCTATATCAGTCGTTCTATTCTGTAAAAAGTTCACCGTGCAAAATTTAGGTGAAGTACCTAAGCTTGTAGTGAGCTGTCAATAGTTTCAATCCCTGGCATATGGTTGAATGACACATGTTTTCACGGTGAAATTTTTACAGAATCCATCGGCTGGTTGAACTTTTATCGAATATTTTCTACTAACATATCCTGAAACACTACTCTCTCCCTATAGGTACCTACCCACGATTACGTAATCAACTACAATCTAGAAACGGAAATAAGCATGCTATCATAAATTTAACCACTTAAAACTAACTAAATAGTGTTGTATTCAATGATAGCGTTATCTTTCGTTTACTGCTCTCATAATCTAAGATATGGCGTTTTTATTTGTACTGGCAATGTGACCCGGGCATAAGATTGTGCTAAAGTAAATGTTAGTTTTTTTTAAACGTTAATTGAGATGATAACGAAGTTCTAATTTTAAATTTTTGGAAAGCTAGTTTATGTTCTGAACCTTTTAATAAGATGGCGTCTTCGAATGGCAAACTAGGGGTATTTTAATGGCTGAAAGCACAAGTGGATCCTAATTTAAATGAATTACTTACTTATAAAATTATTTAGTTTATCCTAACTAACTTAAATTCTGGTTTATTTTAAAACGTATTTAAATAAAATGATTTCATTGCAGTTTTAATTAATTTTAATCGCAGTTGCGAGATAGGTAGGTACACTTATTTTTTCATTATGCTAGAAAATATTCTGACATATTTTTTTTTATTAAAATTGTAATAATAGAAAATAAGTTTAAATAGTTTTAAAGGATTAAACTCTAGCCTATAATTCATTTAACTCGCCCGTTAATTTAAGAAAACCTTTAACTAATTTAAAAAAATAAAAGTGTCTTACCCAAAGTGAAAAACTTCCACTGCGAGATTCCCCCTCAAATGATCCGCCATCTTGAATCACATGTTTATCTCATTAGTTGGTCCATCGTTACGACGCCCTGCCGACCGTCATGTGACCAATCACAGGCCAGAAAACTTTAATTGTTATCTTTATTGCGATAAAACAATCCAATCATATCGCTTTATCAATAGTATTTTGTAACAATCGTAATAACTAGATTTCCCGCTCAAAAATGACTGAAACACCACTCAATTGACTTACAATTTTAGAAAAAACACGTTAAAAACTCTGACTAACAAAAGAAAATAACGTAATTATTCTAATTGTTAATTTAGAAGTGTTTAACTTTAATAACGAACTAATTTTGATGATAATTACAGTTAAAAGTATCGTGAACTGATTTTGGAAACTTGCACTGATGGCGGCAAGAATAAAATGGCGCCGGTGCTTACATGTCGAGTGTTTTATACAAGTGTACCTGTTACGTCACACCTGTGGCTAGGACACGGAGATAGGGCGCGTACAGACGGACGATTATTTATTCACCTGTTTAAGTATATGTTTTCACAGTAATATTTGACAATATAGTATTTTTGGGAATTTGTGTAGTTTTAAACGTGGAATTAGTCACAGGACGGGCTAACAAAAAATACGCCTGATGTTTTTTTTACATTTAGAATGGTCTATTCTAAATGTAGAAAAAACATCATCAGGGTCTCACCATGATGTCAGTAGGCACTGGCCATGTCTTAGCTGCCACGGCTTATTTTGATTCCTGAATTGTTTTTATCTTTTTATTACGGACGCTTTTAACGTGCACGTCTTTCTACATCGTTCTCACATGTATAATTTCAACATGAATGATGTAACCACTATTTTGTAACAATATTTTGATTTAGTGTGTGTGAGTGTCCATGGAGTTTCTTGCCCGTTCGTCTCCATAGGTAGGCCTACTACGCTTTGGAATGGGCAACTAGCTTCACCTTTCTGACTGACCGATCCCTTGACAATTCAAAAGTGCCTGTAATTGGTTTATTTGAAATTATATGCTTTGAGTTTGAGTTTGACAAATAGATTATTTTTTGGTATACTAATTCTATTATTTTAGTAATTGGTAGATAGATAAGTATCTAATATCCATAAGTGAAACATAATTGAATACTTAGTTACCTAGTACCTACCTAATCACGTTCATATCCAGTTTAGTTTTTGCTTCCTAAGTTGATACCTACCGATGTTTCGTTCCATCTTAAAAGATTTCCAGTTTACACTGACCTCTCATTGTAAAGAAATCATATACAAAGCGCGATCAGCTTATACTGGAAATTTATAGCTTGATCTGTATCCGTGCGACACATTTTATAAACCTGCCAATCTGCGGGACGTTTTGTCGGAAGGATTAGCGCTCGTCTTAATACATTTGGTGTATGTACAGTCGCCAGCACATAAGGTTATACGAAACTGTCAAATTCCTCCAAATGATTTTAAACCTTAAAATGTTGAAGGTTACGTTCCAAATCAAATGAGAACATTTTACAGTTTGTAGTAACTTGACCTGCTGCTGTGTGTAGGTACACAATCTAATTAAACATCTAAGTAGATACAGATAGTTTAAATTATCAGTAATACTTAATATTATCACTATGGCAGTGCAGCCATCTCATAGTGTCACGAAAAGACTGCCAAAACCGAAAGACGGCCAAAAGACGAACTTTCAGGCCCAAAGACGAACTTAGAGCCACAGCAGACCTAGGTACCTACTCGTTTGATACTTTTGACATCGGCAGTCATCAATCGCCTTAATCGGTATTAAGTACATATTTGCCGCACTTTAAGGTGTTTGTAGATATGGGCCAGAACAGCCATACTTCGCGACGAATGGAAGCATTTGGAGAAGATTTTACCGCCTTAGGCGGTCCATACATAGAAAACGTAAGTAACGGTGATACCTACTAACTTAGTAGGTACCATCGTTGCTTACGTTGATACTATCACACAACACTAACAAAATATAAAGTGACTTTTATACTTTGTTTTTACTAACATTAGTTTAACAGCAAGTCCCTTTAGTTATTAGTATGGAATTAATAAAAGCTTTTTTATGGTGTTTGTATAAGATTACAAACTTTTATAAACAAGCATTTCCCGGCCACCGAAGGCGCGGGCTTGCGGACGGCGAGCAATGGGTAGCTCGCCGTTCGATTGGGACCAGGCCCGGGTCGACGGCACGTTATGTTCCACGCGCGCCTCAAAGAGATGTCAGCAACAATGACGGGGTCCGCTAGGGCCGATGCTTGGGTTGCGGGAAAGTCCGAAAGGGTTACCGTGGCCCCTGGCACAGGCAACTGAAGGAAAACGGGTGGGTTAAAGTCAGTAAGAGTCTGACACGCCCTCCCGCTCCGCCCAGAGCGGGAGAAGTTATTTGAAGATTTCCTACCCTAAAAAAAAAGGCATTTGTTCTTTTAAAAAAAAGTTGGTACAAGCACTACAAAAAACCGAACTCAAGCTCCGTGTGAACGCAGCTCTACATAATATTCTTATCGGGAAAACAGGTACCTACAGAATGGAGGAAACATAGTTTTAGTGACTTTCAATTTTCTTACCATTGTTGTTGGGTTCCAAAGCTTAAGATTTTACTTTATAACATGACCGCACACGTATTTGCATACTGTGGCTTATGTAATCCGTCTTGCAAACCGTGCTAGTTATTATTGAGATAGTTTCAAGAGAAATCTGTGGGGAGATGATGTTAGTCTAGGTTTTTGAGCGTACGAACATTTCTTTTAAATCAATCAAACATCTGCCTAACCTTTTTCCAACTATGTTGAGGTCGGTTTCCATTCTAACAGGATGCAGCTGAATACCAGTACTTTACATGGAGCGACTGCCTAACTAACTTCCACAACCCAGTCACTGGGTAATACGATACCCTTGGTAAGACTGGTTGTCAGGCTTTCGGGCTTCTGACGACCCGTAACGACTGTCAAAGATCCACGATTTCCACGAATGACAGCGGGAACCAAGAGAGCTATTACAATTTTTCTTGTATTTGAGCGTTTGAAGAGTCACACACTCAAATACAAGAAAAGAAAAATATATTTATTTAGAGCACTCCCGAGAGAAATAATCAAACTTTCTCGGGCATATTTTTTTTTTAATTTTGTGGCCATATCTCAACCATAATCGCACATCAAAACTCCCCGTTGAGTGTGTGACTCTTCAAACACTCAGATACAACAAAAATTGCGATAGCCCACTTAACATTTTAGTTTAAAAAAAAACACGTTTCTTTTAGGTCCCCTTTAATTTTTAACTTTTTATTTTTATTATTTGTTATTAAGTATTGTAGCCATAGTAATACTACATTCTGTGAAAATATCAAGTGTCTACGTATTACGGTTCAAAAGATACAGCCCTGTGACAGACGGACGGATGGACGGACAGAAGAGCCTTAGTAAAAGCCTGGTATGGAACCCTAATATAGATGTTTCCAGGTTAATTTCTAGTAACCCTACCTAGCCACCCCTGCCCATCTCAGTCAAATGACGTTGGCAGTAAATTCTAATGTCTTGTCCTGCCTGTTGTCATTAATAATTCCTAGTTTTCGTGAGGTGACGTTAGTACCAAAGAAAGTCGAAAGAAACCATTGGACAAATGACAAACTTTTAAAACAATAGCGGCTCGTCTTGTGGTTCCTTGTTCAAATAAAACCGCTGTCTTCAAACCACATGTTTAGCACTTTCCGTTGGTGACCGCGTGACTTCCGGTCGGGAGCAGCTAAACAAACTTCACGCTAGCTACCAAAGAGACAGAGAGACAAGTATTCCAATTATGGTAGATAATAGATAATCTAACCCATGCAGCGGCCCAGCGGGGCGAGCACGGCCTACTTTGTGATAGGCTTGAGTTACACATTTTTATCAAATGCGTGACTTGATGAGAGGGAGTGGGTCGTAATCCACTACGCGGGCCCAGTGCGTGTTGGTACTCGTAGATCTCACATGTCTTCGAATTTTTGGATCTTGGACATGTCGGTTTCCTCTCGATGTTTTCCTTCGCCGTTTCGAGAGCAGTGGTGATGAAATAATTTACACAAAGTAATGCGCCTGTCTGGGTTCGAGCCTACGACCAACAACTTGTAAGTCGCGGCCGTTACCACTGGGTCACCACTGTTCTCCATGTTGCTGTTATGTTTAAGTCCCAGTAATAGGGGGCGAAGCTATTGCCGTCAACCTGACACAAACCAAGACTTTATCATACTAACAAATGAAGACATGAGTGGATGAAGGTGATATGTCACATTTTTAGATTTTCGCTGTTCTATGCATGGATGATGGTGTTATGTACATACAAACAATTTTAAACCTTAAAACAACCACGTTTGTGGCTATTTTAGAAATTCACTACTCGATGAAGGTGTCATGTACACTATTATTTTTAATCAATATTGGAAGAATGTGGTATGGGCACTTACCATTTTTATGGATGCCTAAAAAGTAAAAAGTAAATTTTTCTGCAGTGGATGAAGGAGCTATGTGCTGCACATATCACTTTCATTCATAATACAGCGTCAACATTCCGTTCCGTTAATTCCCGCTCTTTTGTCAATCGGACGCACGAGCACGCACGAGTCGCTTGTTGTTGTCAAAAATACTTTAACGGTGTTAATAAATCGATATTCTTCTTCTCAGAGTAGTCAGATAGGAAACGCCGACCTCATCTAGTTTAAAAAAAAAATATGATTGACGTGTAAAAGTGTTTGTAAAAACCTACTTACAGAAATAAAATCATTTATCATTTATCACAAAAACAAACAAATTTCTGCTCCAAATCCAGACTGCAGGCGCAAGCACCAGAATCGTCCTCACAAAATGGATGAAGACGTTGTGAACCGTATTAAAGCAAATATATCGAGTTTGCCCGCTGAACAGTCCTATAACTATTCTCGTAATAAAAATATGCACAAGTTATATCTTTCTCCCCTTTTGAATATGACCAAGATGCATAGTCTATATCTGGAAATGTGTGAAAAAGAAAATTTAACTGCGAAATATAAAATCAAGAAGACAACATACAACAAAATCTTTGTCACAGAATTTAATTTATCTTTTGGATACCCAAAGACTGATACCTGTGCAACATGTGATGCTGGGGACTCAAATGAAGAACATAAAGCAAATTACTATGCAGCTGTGGAAGCGATGCAAGCCGACCGAAAGAAACCTAAACCGGCTGATGGTGTGCTTTACATTACAGTAGATCTACAGCAAACGATGCCTTTGCCAAAATTAACTACATCCAAGGCATTCTATCCACGACAAATCTGGTTTTATAACATTGATATTCATGTTATAGACGGCACATCCAAAGAAAAAGCTGTTTGTTGTACATGGACTGAAGATATAGCGGATCGTGGAAGTTCAGAAGTCGCAAGTGCACTCTTGAGGTTTGTGGAGGTAGATCCAAGTTGCCAAGGTAAAGATCATTTGATAATTTGGTCGGATTCATGTGCCGGGCAGAACAAAAATTTCAATTTAATATGTCTTTACCAATACTTGATCTAAGAGGATATTTTAAAATCATAGACCACAAATTTCCCGAAACATTCATATTTGGATTCGGATCGAGATTTCGGGAGGATCAAAAAGTGCTTCGAAAAAATGATACCATCTATGGCACCTGAACAATACCGAACCATTATAAGCAACGCTTCACGAAACAACATAGTTATTGATATGACTGACCATTTCAGGAAAATAAACGATTTGCAAGTGAATTTAAATTTGATTAACAGGAAAAAAAAATACTAATAATGGCAAAATTAGTTTTAGGGATGGCGTGAAATGGATCAGAATTGATGAATACGGTTCATATTTATACAAAGAGTCATACGACGAAACGACACCTTTCCAAAAAGTTGATCAAAAAAGGGGTCAAATTAATCCAAATTTTGAAGTGCCACGTGTGAATGGCAAATATGGTACTGTGTCAGTTGAAAAAAAAAGCTAATATTAAGGACCAACTAAAATTTGTTAAACCGGAATATCGATATTATTATCAATCCATTCTTGGAGAAGAATAACGTTTATTACGTTTTTTTACGTTTACGCTTGTTTCTATTGTGAACCTTTGTGAAGAGAAAAATAAAGATTATTATTATTATTTTTGGTAAACTATTATTACTATTATTATTATTATTTAGTATTTTTGGTTGTTTGTTTCTTAGCTCAAGGCTAGTTTTAGCTACATCAACGGGCCAATATAGCCAGGTCAATGTAGCGTGTGTGTGAGTGATGTGGAATTAATGTTATGAGGGGAGATGTTATCTTCCTCAATTTGCAAGAACTTTCTCACTATTCTGCATGTATTTAGTATTGCGGCTTTTTGAAGTGCTATGTAGGTTGAGTCTTTCAGATCTATTATTATATATTATTAATATTATATTATTATTATTATTTATTTTTTTTATTTTTTTCTAATTTCTTAAGTAACTTGTCTCCTTCAGACTTAATTTTCTTAAATTGATTAAAATATTGTTTTGCGGAAGAAGGAGTTATGTTCAGTTTTTCTTAAATTATAGTAATAAAAATACATTTTTTTCTTTAATTTCTCCCCTATTTTAAAAATACTAAACGGTTGGCGCCGCCAGACACCCTTTTTAGATAAATACATTAAAGGCGTTTTGAAATATCCTAAAATGTTTATGCGAAACTTTCAACTCAATTTTCTCGAAATTAGAATTTTGCGACATATCACCTTCATCCACTCATGTTTTCAAATATCTGACGATGCACCATTATAATGAACAGGGTGTATGACTATTCAATTTTCAATTAAACCATTAGGTATCTTGCACTCTCAGACCAAAAATAAAAAAATCAAGACAGCGCTGCCTGTCAACAGTGACGTGAGGCCGGTTTTGTAAACTTGTGTGCAGTTAGTGAGGTGTAGTTTGTTTGTAAATAGGGTTGTAAATGTGTGCGTAGAGTGTGTATGCACAGAGCAAGGTGTAGTTTTGCATGCGTCACTGTATTGTTACATTTTTTTATTTAGGTTAGCCAACAATACATTCAAAATAATTTACTTAAAAATACGTTTATAAGTGCAACAATAATTTACAAGCTAACACAACATGAACCATTTATGGTTTTACATAATATTACAAGGCCAAAGGATATTTACAATTAGAGTTATTCAATAATTTTTGGTAATTACGTAACAAAAATTTTATTCCAAATAATTCAAATAAAAATATTTATTAAATTAACACTACTTGATAAAATAAAATAATAAATTTTAAATTAAAATTAACATTCAGTACCTAGCCAGATCATTGGTTGTGAGAATAGTGCTCAATAATTATGTTATAATTTTTTTTTTCTATGTGGTGTTAAGTGTTACTTAATACAAATTACAAATATTTTTATTGGAACATACCGTATTACAATTTTATTTTCGTGTACTTATGTTAGTTTGTACCTACTGCGTTACTGCTCGCAGCGCTATTTCTTGATTTGTTATTAGGGTGTACGTAAATGGCTAACTTAAAATGGTTTAATTGGATCTAGGTTTATGGGGCTGACAACAGCTAAAGCACGGTAATATTAATATTACCGTGGCTAAATCGCGGTCACTGTCGGACTACATAGAAAGAGAAGCGCGAAGACAAAAAAAAAGAAAAAACATATAAGTAGGTATTGCAAAATATGAAGCAATTCTATATTTACAAAAAATATATAGATTGGACTAAAAAATTAAAACACTAACACGTTATTAAGTTGCTTGAAGAACATCTGAAAAAAAAACAGAATGATTGCATGTACCTATAGTTTAAAAATTTTTGTAGAGGTAGACGTCTTCGTGACTTTTTTCTATCGTACCAAATTAGTTGTATTATGTTTTCAACACACTATCCAACTAGCTTATCCTGAAGAATACCATATAATTATTTTTCTGATTTTCTTTACTGCAGCGGATCATATACTTTTAGGCATTATAAAACTTGCGTTCAGGTCATATAAGTTAAAAAACCTGATTTTCCGACCAACAAGCTGCAACAGCAACAGTTATTTCTTTAAAAGGTATTGTCTGTAACACATAGCCTTTAGCGATAAGACCGCCCATTGTGTCACTCTATATAAAATTTCTACATTAATTATATCTGTATTTTTTTTGGTGTAGGTACATAATAAAGAGTACCTATTCTATTTATTTCACCCATCTTCTTGCGAGTTCATTAAACCGTAACTATCTGAGGTAAAAGCTTTAATCTGATATCAGTGCTTATCTCCAAAAGTCAGGGAATTGGGTGATATTAGTGTTCGCAGAGGATATAGACAGCCTGTCGCAATCAGGATTCATTGCCTTGCTTGCAAATAGACATGGGTGTGTTCGTGTAGGGCGCACCTTGGCCAGTATAATCTATAATCAGCCTCAATTTTCGTCAAACAGCCGATCGGTCATAATCGTCATGCAAAATGGTAACTGCTAACTGCCTCGTCTTTTCTACTAATGTATGAAGTACTATCAGCAGCTCTAAACCGCGTTCAACAACTGACAGTGTGAACCCTTATTCCACAACAATTTTGACACTGACAGTCTGGAATATGGTTATGATTATGGACGGTAGAGGTAAGGAGAACTATCTCTGTGTATAAAAAGTGTCCGTCAAAATGTGCTACATAAGGGTGGCGCTACAGTAGACACCGGGTAAATTTTAAAAGCAATAATTTTAGGTTATGTTTACAAAATAATGTTGGACTACGTAAATTGTTGAGGTATGGTATACTGGACTGTCACTAACTACTCTAGTCACAAAAAATATTAAATTTTCTAACTCGGCACACTTCAGTCCGTTAACAACTGCTACAATCACACCACACTACACCTACGCTAGCGCCATTTTGAAGGGCTTTTGAACTATCATTTAATGTCTAAGCTGGACACTTTTTCAACTTTCTCCTTACTTCATAGTTCTCGCTTACCTCTACCCTCCATGGTTAAGATGTGCTGTGAACGCGTTTAGTTTCAGTGGTGAAATTCTCCCTCTAAGTAAGTATCCTTAACAATTGAAAAGTGCCTGTAAATGGTTTAATTTAAATAAATGCTTTAAGTTTGAGTGGTGGTAAGTGACATTGACTACAAATCCAATTACTCTTAGATAAATTAAGGTCAAAAGCTCAGCCACCTCAGTGGATTTTCGGGAGCTGATTAGAAGCCTGCAAAGTTAGTAATGGCCAGGCCATACCTGCAAAGGGACAGGTCAAGAAGAATCAAACTCAAACTCGAAGCATTTATTTCAAATAAACCAATAATTACAGGCACTTTAGAACTGACAAGGGGTCGGTCAGTCAGAAAGATGAAGCAAGTTACCCATTCCAAAGCGTTCTCCATGGACACGCTTTTAAATCAGAATATGGTTACAAAATATTGTTCGTAGGCTGCTCATCGTTTTTTGGGTGCTCATACAGCACATGAGCAATGCGAACATTGATTTGATTGCTGACTGGGATGTAGCGGTATTCCACTTAATAAATGTGGCCGTCACGGGACGTCCGGCAGACGTGAAACATCGAAAATAGCGGTGGCGGAGAAGTGGCATGAGAGAGAGAGCCGTTTGCCGCTTGCCGTCACGGCACACGCGTTGGTCTTACTCCCAAGGCGTGCCTATTAGGTTTCACATCAAAATCTTAAATTAAATGTTAGACAACACACAGCATGAAATTTTGCACGAGAGTTACTTTTTATTAATTTATTTAGGATCTCCAACAAAAGATGTACACAATACATGACACATAAATAAAGAGTTACATCAGGTAATAAGTAAGTGTACTCCTTCACTTATAGGAGACCACAACATGCACAAAGTTAAACAACTAAGTTAAACTAAATTAACTAACTTTTTATCGAAGGTGAGCACTAAAAGGTATCTAAAAGTGAGCAGTGGTGCCAGCCGCGACTTACAAGTTGTAGGTCGTAGGTTCGACTCCAAACAGGAGCTTTACTTTACGTAAATTATTTCATCACCACTGCTCTTAAGACGGTGAAGGAAATCATCGTGAGGAAACCGGCGTGTCCTAGAATCGAAATTTAGAGGACATGCGACGTTTACCAACCCGCACTGGGCCCGCGTGGTGGATTACGGTCCACTCCCTCTCACAGAGAGGCCTGTGTCCCAGCAGTGGTTTTGTTCCCACTGCTGGGACACAGGCACTCTTCTCCATAGTGCCACTACGCTTTGGAATGAGCAACTAGCTTCATCTTTCTGACTGACCGACCACTTGACAATTCAAAAGTGCCTGTAAATGGTTTATTTGAAATAAATGCTTTGAGTTTGAGTTTGTAACCTCTCTGTGAAACTGTAGGCTGACTAAGAGAAATAAAAAATGGTTTTTGACAATTTATTCCCAGAAGTGGTTAAATAGGGGATGAAATCTTATATCTACGGGTTCGTAAAGTTTGCTTCAATAATCTATTCACTGTAACGATGCCCGCCCAAGCTAGAGTGCTAAGCCATCACACTTTTGCTTCGTAGACGGAGAAAGAAAGCCGCGGTTAACCAAACGGTTGACGCATTGGGTCAGTGATAATTTTCTGTACCTAAGAGTCACAAGTTCAATACCTGGGCGATACAAAATAAATAGTTTTGTAGTCTGTAGTCTACAAACACTTATCCGGGGATTTTCCTTTATTAATCCGGATATAGGCACAGATTACATATGGTATAGGCCAGTCTGTATTAGCTACATAGTAAAGCTGTAGGTACGCTTAAGGTGGCAGGTACAAAATATGTACATACCTAATTGTAATATATTTCTCTGGCACGTTTAACTTCAGCCTCCCATATCTTGTCCCCATTTCTTATCTTGTATCTTATATCTCTTGAGATACTACTCTAAAGTAAACTAGCCATGTTTGCTCAGCATCTAGTATGAAACTACTTTTGATACCAATAAACTAACTATTTTAAACCTTATTATAACGAGTTAGAGTTTAAAACTCCAAAACCTATTCTTGAAGCCTTGAAGCAAGCGATTTTGAATCTTAGGCCATAGTGTTCAGGTTGAAATATTAGAAGAGTGTCAAAAAGGTGCGTAAGAAATGATGCAGTGAGTATAAGATAATGAATAAAATCACTGTAGTTGCCAGTTGGTCGTAAATTCCTAAAGATGATTTTATTTGTATAATATTGGGGTTGCCATTTTGTATGGTATTGGCAGAGGATTGACTGGCCTATGTCCAGTGACAGCGGTAGACTTTCGCAAAATGTGTTCCGTATCGAATTGTGTTGAACCCACGATTTATTTTGTTGCTATAATGTGTCTAGGTCTCTGGTCGCGCAAGCGCTACCTACCGCTGAGTTTTCAGTTCCCGAAGTCTGTAGCCCAGTTGGTGGCTCGCTGCTCGCCCCCTATTACAAGGGGCTTAAACATAACTATAGGTACCTACACCTCTTTTTTTTTTTTTTTTTTTTGTGGGTGGGAAATCATCAAATAACTTCTCCCGCTCTGGGCAGAGCAGGAGGGCGTGTCAGACTCTTACTGACTAAAACCCACCCGTGTTCCTTCAGTTGCCTGTGCCAGGGGCCACGGTAACCCTCTTGGACTTTTCCGCAACCCTAGCAGGCATCGGTCCTAGCAAACCCCGTCATTGGTGCTGACATCTCTTTGAGGCGCGCGTGGAACACAACGCGCCGTCGACCCGGGCCTGGTCCTTATCGAACGGCGAGCTGCCCATTGCTCGCCGTTCGCAAGCCCGCGCCTACGGTGGCCGGGAATCGGCCTGCGATTCCCGACGCCCAGGGCGTCTCCTGCGGCGGCTAGGGGCGTGAGGGCGCAAACTTTGCCTCTCCCTCACGCGTTCCGCCTCCTCCTTCGCGAACATTACTGCTTCGCAGAAGGAGGTGACGGCTTCCCAAGCCCTCTCGCTCCGTACCATGGCCTGGACCAAGGCCGGACGCGAGAGATCGCCACCGCCAATCGCCTCCACGAGGACACGGCGTTGCTCCGCCCAAGCCGGGCAGACCTCCACCGTATGCTCCACCGTGTCCTCCGGGCGATCCACACAATGGTGACACCCGGGCGTTTCCTCCCGCCTTATCCGCCCTCCAAGCGGAGATCCTGCGGGCCAAGGGACTGGCCCGCGAGGAGTCGCTGGAGACTCTGAACAGGGACCCGTGGGGACGCCCCTACAAATTGGTGCGTGAGAAGCTCCGCCCATGGGCTCCCCCGCTGACGCAGAGTCTCCGGCCTCAGCTCGTGGAGGACGTGGTGAGCACTCTGTTCCCTTCTAGAGGGGACCATATCTCCCCGCCCATGGCTCCGCCTACTGCGGTGCTGAATGCGGACCACACCGCCGACGACGACGACGATGCTCCGGAGGTGACCGAGGTAGAGCTGCGAGTGGCGGTACGTAGGCTGAGTGCTAAAAATACCGCCCCAGGACCCGACGGCTTACCTGGGAAAGCCTGGGTCCTGGCCTCGGAGGCTCTCGGGCCTCGACTAAGGGGGCTCCTAAGCGCATGCATGGAGAGGGGCCAGTTCCCACTTCGTTGGAAGACGGGGAAACTGGTCCTCATCAAGAAGCCGGGGCGCCCAGCGGACTCTCCGTCCGCTTACCGGCCCATCGTGCTGCTCGACGAGGTGGGCAAGCTCTTTGAGAGAGTCATTGCAAACCGCCTCGTCGGGCGGCTGGTGCGGGTGGGGCCGGATTTGGCGGAGAGCCAGTTTGGCTTCCGCAGGGGGCGCTCTACGGTGGACGCCATCATGCGCGTGCGGGCCCTCACGACGGGGGATGCTGTGGCCCGGGGTGGGGTCGTCTTGGCGGTGTCTCTAGACATCGCCAATGCCTTCAATACCCTGCCCTGGAGTTGCATCAGGGAGGCACTCCGGTATCACCGGATGCCGACCTACCTCTGTCGTGTGGTCGAGGCCTATTTGACGGACAGGGCCGTCATCTACCCCGGTCACCAGGGAGTGTGGAACCGGCAAGAGATGTCGTGCGGTGTCCCACAGGGATCGGTCCTGGGGCCGCATCTGTGGGATATCGGCTACGACTGGGTGCTGCGCGCCGACCTCCCCAGCGGCGTCAGCGTGGTTTGTTACGCTGACGACACGCTAGTCCTGGCGCAGGGGAGGTCGCACCAGGCGGCGGCCGAACTAGCGACACGCGGGGTTGCGACAATCGTCGAGAGGATCCGGCAATTGGGACTCGAGGTGGCCCTGCACAAGTCCGAGGCCATGTGTTTTCATGGTCCTCGGAACACGCCACCGTCGGGTTCCCAAATAACGGTAGGAGGGGTTCACATCGGCGTCGAGTCGACGATGAAGTACCTGGGACTCGTCCTCGACAGCCGGTGGAACTTCGTGGAGCATTTCCGACGTTTGGCTCCCAGACTGGAAAGGGCCGGGGCTGCCTTAAAGCGGCTCCTGCCCAATCTAGGGGGGCCAAACGCCTCCTGCCGGAGGCTCTACGCGGGGGTCGTGCGGTCCATGGCCCTTTACGGGGCACCGGTGTGGGCGCGTTCCTTGAGGCGGCGGCCAGCCCGCTGGTTGAATGCGCCCCAAAGGGTCATGGCCATCCGGCTGGTCCGGGGATACCGTACGGTCTCCGGTGAGGCGGCGAGCCTCCTTGCCGGATTACCGCCATGGGATCTGGAGGCAAAATTCCTCGCGCACGTTTGGGAGTGGCGCGAGGAGGCGAAACGCCGGGGCATAGCTCCGCTGCCGCGAGAAATCACGGTACAGCGGACAGAGCTCCGGCGGGATCTCAGGGCGGCATGGAGAGTGCGATTGTCGCAACCCAGCGCTGGGCACGCCACAATTGCGGCGATAAGTCCCCTCTTTGAGGAGTGGCTAGAGAGGCGCCACGGCGTCCTCACCTTCCGCCTGACGCAGGTCCTCACCGGACACGGTTGTTTCGGGAGGTACCTACACCTCTGCCTTAAGGTCTCTGCACACAGCGGGCGCGACGTGGCGGGGCGCGGCGTGGCGGGGCGCCGACGCGGCGCTGGCGCGGCGGCATCGGTCACACTGCGGGCGCGATCACGTCAAAAACACCTATATTTTGTATACATTTCTACTAAATGTAGTATAATCTTGTATTCCCGCTCGGCGCGGCGGCGGCGTGGCGCGACGTTTACCGTCGCGTCGAGCGGGACGGCTCTGTGTGGCGTCGTCCGTAATATCTAGTACATTACAACTGCTCAGTGTCGCGTCGCCGTCCCGTCCCGCCGCGCCGCGCCCGCTGTGTGCAGCGACCTTTATCCTTCGAGGATTTCAGGCGTTATGTGATGTCTAAAAATATTAATCATTCTATCTCTAAACTTCTCCTGCTAGCTGTTTTATGTAAATACAAAAGTGCCACATACCACACTGATAGGTATTGTGACGCATTAGGAGCGTTTATACCTTATGAGTGGCAACGTCGCAATTTAGTGTCATATTTTCGTGGTTTTCAATTTTTATCATTTAATCGAAGCTATATTTTAAAAATCTGTTTAATTAACTTTTTAGAATTACGTGAAAGTGTTTAAAAAGTACGTAACCGTAATGCTTACAGTTATTTTACGATGAAAATAACGCCCTGCAAGTTTCCAATGTAGGGTAAAACCGGGATAGATGCCGCAGTGGGATAGATGCCTCATTTTTAAAAAACCTAACTTCCCAAACTAGCAACTATGAATTAATAGTATAAGTAGGAGCCGCAGTCACCCCGCACCTCAGTTGTCCCCTGGCTGTCGTACGGTGAGGTCGCGTTTCGCTCGTGTGTGCAGTCATCTCCGCGGAAAAATTCACGAACACGTCAAAGATTTAAAGGTTAGTATTTGCCATTGTATAACTTTATAAGTAGTAATACATTCCATTATATTTTTTATTACATCAATGTACCTACTGGTTCATTAAGTGTTCATCTGGGTGTTAATAGTTGCACTTTTGTTTTTAATTTATTAAAAAAATACTTGGGCATCTATCCCTATTTAAAGGATAGTTGCCCTGATTTTTCGAGGTATAGGTGCCCTTAGGGGCATCTATCCCTCCATACACTATAATGGTATCAGTGTAACTATTTTTAGTGTTCTGTTATATTTTTTATGTTTATTCGTATTTTTATATTTGGACTCTTTACTTGTAGCAGAACCATGCCACGAAAGTACAAAAGAAAGGAAGGAGTGCAAGCTCGAGTATGTTCTTGGACTGTAGAACAACTACAGTCAGCTTTCGATGAAATGGACAAAAAAACCGTGGGGATAAATGAAATATCCCGACAATTTGGGATTCCATCGAGAACATTGCGAAGACGTTATGCTGCTAAAAATACAACGAAGTTGACATTGGGTATGTATTAACGATCATGTAATACAGGATATTACCTACACGCTTTTATTTAATTCCAATGGATTTATGAATAAACTATTTTTTCTTTAGGAAAACATCCTGTCTTGGATTTGAAAACGAAAAAAGGCTAGTAAAGCACATTCTAAAGCTTGGAGATGCTGGATTTCCTCCAAACAGACAAGCCATACGCATGTTAGCTTATCAATTTGCTGAAAAGCTAGAACAAAAACATAATTTTGACCTAGACAATGAAATGGCTGGAAACAAGACTGAAACTACCAAAGAAAAAAGAGAACTTAAGAAATCTAAAAAGGAACCACTAACAAAGAACAAGACAAAAAAATAAAAAAAATAAACAAAAAAGTAAACATTATTTTAGTGAAAACGACGATGACGACCTACCTGATTTGGGTGATAAAGAAAATGATAATTACTTAGTAGTAAACCAGAACCGAACATCACTAAAAAGACAAATTATTTACAGTAGCAGCGAAGATGAAGACACTCCACCTAACTATGAAATGAAAGGAAAGAAAACTAAAGGTTTGCCCGTTAAGAATACTAAGAGAGATGGACAGGATAGCCCTAAAGATACAAATAAAGATAACTGCATAGAATGTTTTGAAAACTATAAAAATACGAAGTCCAAATCCGATTGGATTCAATGTGTGGTGTGTCAGAACTGGTTACATGAAACTTGTACACTTTTCAGAAATTTTTGCTCAAGATGTGGAAAACTGAAAGCACTTAAAAAATAATGATCTCTTTATTGTGTTATTTTAATTTAAAAAAAAGTATGATTATGCATGTTGACACTTAATAATTAATATACTTAATAACAATTAAGAATTAATATTTTTATTGAACAAATGTTTTTGTTTATTATGTTTGTTTGTATCGTATTAGAATTATCTTATAACGATAAAAGTTAAAACATTAAAAAAATGAAAAATGGTTTTTCGTAATTCGACCTCATATTTGGTTGGGTTTTTAGTTTACACAGTATAAAGGGCATCTATCCCGCACTGCAGGCATCTATCCTTCTTAGTATTTTCATGGTGGGGAAACTATCCATACAGGTAGGCATCTATCCTCAAAAAAAGTGTTCCTTATAAAGCTAAATTCTGCAAAATTTATTATTGATAGGTCAAAAAATAATAATTATAATTCAACATAAATGATTAAACTAGCTACACTCATAGAAGTTATTCATATAAAATTAATATTTTTTAAATAAGGAGGCTATTTCAAAAAGTGGGGCATCTATCCCGGTTTTACCCTATTATTTGCCTAAAAATAGAACTGTAAACGCAACGATTTCTTACCTTTTACACAGTTTTCACATAATCCTAAAAAGTTAATTAAACAGATTTTTAAAATATAGCTCCGATTAAATGATAAAAATTGAAAACCACGAAATATGACACTAAATTGCGACGTTGCCACTCATAAGGTATATTTTCGCTTGCCGGTGGTAGTAACTTCAACCCACAGAACAGATAAAGAGGTTAGAAGGGCCTTGTGGGCGGGGCAGGCACGCCGCACTTATGAGCAAACGCTCAAAAGTCAACCGAAATTTGTTTTACGGGCTAACAGTCGCGCTCATATTGTGACAACGTACGACGCTCCGTGAAAAACAAAGAATTATGCCGTCTTGCGCTATTATAACGTGTCGGAAAAGAAGACAGGTGTGTAGTGTAGCCCGGGAAGGGATTTCTTTTCACCGGTAAGTCCAAAAACCTTAAAATACAAGTGATATTTGTAATTATTACTATAGTATTATGTAGTTTGTAGATAAAAACGATACAATCGCAACAGTAGTTGCAAAATTATACATTGCTTGCAATGCATGGGTAGCATCTTGTACTAGATCAGTGATCGCGCAATGTATTGCGTTCACTGCGAACGTCGCGTACGCCTAGCCAAAGCTGAAATTCGGCGAAATCCATGCTTATCGATAGTGTTGTACCAAGTTGTAAATAATGTCGATATTAAGTATGTGTGTTTGATACAGCTGATTATTATCAGTAATATTATAATTAAAATAACTTTGTTTACTATCACCAATTATTGTTTATAGTGCGTTTGTAATTTAGTTTCTGAGTAGGTTTTCAATCTCCGGAATACAAACATATGTTGACAGCAAAGATTTTGTGCAGCTTCGTCGGAACTGAATTATTTAGCAACATTAGTAATCATCAAGTTGGATTATATCCTACTGCAAACCATGTTACAGACCTAACTAAGGGTATTATTGGAAAATATATTAATTTAAGATTGCACTTTATTTTGAAAAAATCGAATTTAAAAGATAGCAAAGCGCATGTTACTTAATAAATTCGTATTATTTCAGGGACAATAATAAAATCAGCATTTAAATTGAGTTTAAATTATTGTTCAATTTTAAAATATTCTAGTATTTTTTAAGTGAAAACTTCTTTAGGCGCGGTGAGCACTTTTTTTGGTGAACAAAATCATGGAACTCGCGTCATCGTCACCGAACGCTTTCCATGAGCTATATGTATACTATGTATATATGTGTACTTTTTGGGTGAACAAAAAGCGTGAAACTCGCGTCATTGTCACCGCACGCTTCCCATGAGCTATATGTATACTGTGTATATATGTACATAGATATATCTCCTTGCGTTATACATTATATATATATATATGCTGACATATAACAGAGCTGAAATTAGCAAAAAACTAAAGAAAATTTGAATTTCGCGGCTATGTTAGATGTTCCCCCTTAATTTGACAGTATTAAGGAAAAATTTAAATCTTCAGTAAAAGAGGTGAAAGACACAATTAAAGGACTAGAAATAGGGACCAATTAGTTCAACCAGGTTTCAGACTGGCTAAAGTATGTAGATTCATCCTTCATGGGGTACTGTTTAAAATGTTACAATAAAATACCTCCCCACATATTCCAACTGAATGAAACGAAATTTAAATCTTGTCTAAAACGCACACTATACAGCCAAGCATATTATAAGTTGGGGGATTATATCGCTGACAAAAATGCTTGGCTCAGCGCTGGTCCTGCTCTACAAGAGCGCCTAAACGAATCGATTAGCATTCGAAAATATTGTGAGCTGATGAAGGTTGTACAATCTATCTTTGCATTGTATAAATTCAATCTCTTAGTATTGTATAATTGCATAGCACGTGTGAGCACTATGTACCTACTATAAAACTTACTGGGTTCGTCTTTCATTGACTTGAATGTGGCACAGGTAATTTCTTAGCTGCCACGGCTTATTTGAATTGCTGAATGGTTTTTATCTTTTTATTACGGACACTTTTAACGTGCACGTCTTTCTACATCGTTCTCACATGTATTATTTCAACATGAATGATGTAACCACTTTTTTGTAATAATATTTCGATTTAAAAGAGTGTCCATGGAGTTTCTTGCCCGTTCTTCTCCATAGGTACCTACTACGCTGTGGAATGGGCAACTAGCTTCATCTTTCTGACTGACCGAACCCTTGACAATTCAAAAGTGCCTGTAGTTGGTTTATTTGAAATAAATGCTTTGAGTTTGAATTATTTATATGTATTTAGGAAGTCCACACTAATAATTGTCCCCCCCTTCCCGGAAATATAGAGAAACTTTGCTAACTTATAAATTACAGTAATTTTATCGATATAAGTAATCGACCTTTTGGTCGCCGTAACATGCGTGAGAAAAAAATTACCTTTTGCGCGTGAGTGAGTGTACGTCAAACGCAGTGTTTGTATTAGTGTGACAACCAATAGCAAACTCACTATCTAAGTGCGTGTGGTTTATTTGTGTGTCTAATACGCATACGTATTGGTCTCTTGCTTGTAGTGGAGTTAAGGAGTGGGACGCAAGCGGCGACACGCGTTCTAATACAAATCAGGAACTATTTCCTTTCTAACCTGTTTTATCTGTTCTGTGCTTCAACCTATGCTAACTGAAAACAATACCACAATACGATACTGCAGGTATTTGCATCGAGGCTGCTACTGAAATTCCTATAAAAAATACCTAATAGTAGGAGAATACAAAACAACTCTTCACAAAAACAAAAGGTGGCAAACTCAAACTCAAAGCATTTATTTCAAATAAACCAATTACAGGCACTTTTGAATTGTCAAGGGGTCGGTCAGGCAGAAAGATGAAGCTATAGTTGCCCATTCCAAAGCGTAGTAGGTACCTATGGAGAAGAACGGGCAAGAAACTCCAGGGACACTCTTTTAAATCAAAATATTGTTACAAAAAAGTGGTTAAGTAGGTACCTTACTACATCATTGATGTTGAAATTATACATGTGATAATGATGTAGAAAGACGGACACGTTAAAAGCGTCCGTAATAAAAAGATAAATAACAATTCAGGAATTAAAATAAGCTGTGGCAGCCAAGAAATGACCAGACCATTCACGAACATGACGTATGGATCAGCACCATTCAGCTCAACCATTTTGAAGGGGACTTAATGATCCAATACACACGCCACCACCAGCGACACATTTGAGTGAGTATGACATACTCTCAGCCGCCAGGGCACATTCTAGACACTGAAAGACGAACCCAGTAAGCTTTAAAGTAGGTACCTACATAGTGCTCACACATGTGCTATGCAATGATACTATAGGTACTAAGAGATTGAATTTTTACAATGCAAAGATAGTTTTTACAACCTTCATCAGCTCCAACAATATTTTCGAATGATAATCAATAACCTAGTATAAGCGCCCTTGTGGAGCAGGACCAGCGCTGAGCCAAGCATGTTTGTCAGTGATGTAATCCCCCAACGTACCAATAATATGCTTGGCTGTATAGCGTGCGTTTTGCGTGCCTTACCTACCTTAAAACCATAACCGGCCAGTAATGTTTTTGTAACAATGGGAGCCATGCATGGAACAAAAAAAAAAAACAGGGCGAGCCTATTGCCATCAACCAGTTTACGGGCTGTTGGCTGTTACTGAGAATTTCTCAAAGAAATAGTACATCACTGCAGCGGCCAGCAAAAGAGGCGTTGATGGACGAACGTAAGTCCATCAATGCCTAGTTGTGGCCAAGGCTTGTATAGTACTTTTCTCAAATAATGCGTGAAAATTAAAATTCAATTACTTTTCAGAACAACAACGAACAACAATATTTTTTCCCGGGTTAAAGTGTTCATTTGTTTTTTTTTTTTATAAACAGCTTTCTATTTGCAAGCCAGTTCGTTTAAATAAAACCTTTGTTATGTTACCTCCTTGGTTGGCATGTTTTGGAGCGTAGACAGAGAAAACTATTCTCTGTCTACGTTTTGGAGTAAAAGATCGTTCCATTTTTAAATTACACGATAGATATGATAAATGATTTTATTTCTGTAAGTAGGTTTGAACAAACACTTTTACACGTCAATCATATTTTTTTTAAACTAGATGAGGTCGGCGTTTCCTATCTGACTACTCTGAGAAGAAAGGCCGAAACAAACTCAGAGGTCACAGTCTCTTTTAAAGTCCAGACAAAATCTTGGTCAGATCATGTGAAGGCTATGTAGATCGGTGTCTGCAATGGTCTTTTGAGGAAAGAACCACACAGATTGAGTGGACCTGTCCAGTCAGTGCACGCAATTGTCAGCAATCGTGCAGCTCAACTCAGAAGCTCAACGATTCGACGAACAATACCAAAGAAAGGACATTTGGGTAGGCCGCATCAGCTACTCAAACTGCCAGAACATGATTAAAACTGGAACAAAAACACACATAGTCCTCACATTCACAATAATTTAAAATAATATAATACTTTATACAGTAAATATTAGTGTCATTGTCTAGGTAAATAAGTATAGATACATAGAGCAAAGATTAAAAGTAAAAATAGTTAGCGAAATAAAATATATTAACATTGCCTGTGCTTTATTGGAGCAACTCAATCCCAAGCCGTTTTGTCCTCAATGGTGCCGATTCTGTTGTACACCGAACTAAACTAACTAAACTATCACTAAAATTCCTTACTTTTGGCTATGAGAATCTTAACGCTATTCTGCAAAATAAAATCTCTAAATTTAAAAATAATTTTGACACATCTAAAATCAAATTTGGCAATTGCGACTCCACGTGATACTTGTTTGCCGTACCACGTGATTTTTTTTTAGAGCCAGAGTCGCGCATTATTTTGCAGCCTCGACATGTTTTGTATGGAATTTTTCACTTTTTGTATGGAAAATATAAAAAAAAAATTTTTTTTTTTACCTACACGTTGGTATTTAGATGTTCCGGGGTTCTATAAAGGGGGTCGAAATTTTCATTATTTTTGCGATAGGACACACCGTTTTCGAGATATAAGCAAAAGAAAAGAAAAAAAGATACAGTACTGTTTTTGCATCTGAAGTCGAGGTGTTGGTGTGAATTTTAGTTCATGACAACTAATTTTATTCCACACCTTTTTAATCGCGATTAAAAACAGGCAGATTTAGTTACGACAATCAAAATTTTTGGTGAAAAACGTAAAATTCAGAATAGCAAAATTGCCATTTTCACTAAATTATAATCTCAGTGCCATCTTAGTGCTGTCAAACTAAAATTTGGTTAAGTTGTGTCACTTTAGTCAATTTCAGAATGGGAAATCGTCGTTTGACAGGAATAAACTAAATTTTGATGATTTTTAGTCTAGTTTAGAGAATTTTGTGACAAGAGAATCGGCACCAATATAGTCTTTGACAGTTTATTAGGCATTCTGGCATAGTTTCCTTTTTATAAAAGATTTGAATTTATTAAGGCTTAGTGCTTGAATGTGGCTAGGAAGTTTATTATAAAAACGTACTACAATGGCATCTAAACGATGATGATGATATGAGTTTACTACTTAGAATAATAAAGTTATTATTCTAAGGTTTACTATGTAATATAATTGGCCGCTAAACCACGACAGATATGGATTTTCATACAAATTTTGCCGGCCGCTGTTCGCATGTATTTGGCCAGTACAGCAATTTCGATTTATCTCGAAGAAGGTTGTCAAAATAATGCTCTTTCCAAGCATGTTTGAAAAAAACACAATAACACTGATACGAACCCAATACGAACCCAAGACCTCTCAACTCAACAAGCAATATTTCCCTAAAAGGGGATGCGCTTATGTAGCCCGCGAATTTTAAATTTACTTAATGATATTTTTGCAATTTGCAGGTCAGTGCCAGATTGTATGTTGATTCAAATATGATTCGCGACCGCAACAAATATGGTTTTACAGAACTTATAATCATTAGAATCAGCAATACAACTCCTTATGTTAGAATTGGCCTCAAGTGTCACGATTTCTAGTCATTCACTGAGGTAATCTACGAATGTTAATAATATGAACATATTGATGAGTTTTATTATTATAATTCTTTATATAAATATTTGTTACGGCCACGAATCATATTTAGATCAGCATATTAGACAAGCTCTATATTGACCTGCAAATTGCAAAAAAAACAAAAGAAAATTTGAATTCGGGGACCTGGCACTTCTCCTTGATTATTTGTAAATTTTATATAACTGCCATCTACCGAAAATATATTATACTAATATGATACTATGTACTTCTAAGTTTTTAAATTATTTTGCAATCTGAAAAAACTTTCGGGAATAGTTTGCCAAATAATATTTTTGACGAAACAGCGACATAAAGGTAAAACTATTTCTTGAACCAAGTAGTATAAAAGTAATTCATAATGTTTATGGTAGCAATTTTTTCTAAAATTACCATTATAGATTATTTAACGGTTTTTAGTAGATTGTGATCTAAAAATACGAAACAGTAGTCAGACCGTAAAAAATCAACTCCTCAATACGTTAGGGGTGGGATAGAGTGGTGACGAAAAACGCAGGAAATAGGCCGCAGATAGTAGCCATGATAAATGATTAACGATGTTTATTTGTAAATAGGTTTGTACAAAAAAATTTAAATGTCGATAATATTTTAAAAACTAGATGAGGTCGTTGAATCAACACTAAAACAAACTCAGAGGTCACATTAGCTTCTAAAGCATTTACATTAACTTGGACAGATCATATGAGTACCATTTAGATTTGTGTTTGATATTTAGAGGAAAGAACCACATGGATTTAAGTGGACCTGTCTAGTCTATCTTAGCTGTGTCATGTGCTGATCACTTCGGATCGAAGGCTGATCACAAGATGTGTGCCTGCCCAAGTTGATGTTTCTGATAGTTGCAGATGCCTACGGACATTATAACGTATTGTTATCAAATTGAGAAACCTACATTATTATGTTCAGCAGCAGATTTTAAATAGAGGAAGAATGAAGAAGTTAGGTGTAACTAGGATTTGAACTGAACTGCCTTTCAGCTTTTAATGACGTTGGATTGGTGACTATTTTACTGAATGCGGCTTCGAACTAAAGTAGATACGTACGACTAGAATCAATTGTATTTTAATGTAAATGTTGACGTTCAAAAGTGCCTTTTATGTACCTATTTGAAATAAATGCTTTGACTTTGACGATAAAAGTTAAAGTTGCTATAATTATTATTTTATTGACTTGACATTTTCGGGATCCTGGGGTCCCGAACCTTTGGAAGGCGTACAAGGGGCCGAAGCCAACACGCAGAGGCCCCTTAGACAATTTTATGCGTTTCAGCACCAACCGACGAGTATCCCTGTATGCACTATGCAAGGGCATTCAAGGACAACCCCCGGTTGGTGCAGGACTATAGCAGAACATAGGAACCAAACATTGGGCTATGGGTTTGGGTGGCTATAGTGGATTGGTTGCCTAGAACTATGGAGGGACTATTTCCACTGCCTGATCAATGATAAGTAATACACGGATAAAATAGCAAAAAAACACGGGTACGGGTATAATGGTGAATGCCGGGGGTGACTTGTACACTCATTAATGGGTCCCCGAAAACGGTCGCTAGCACATAGTGACGTAGCAATAAGGGGCAATACTTCCTGAGGTAATTGAGGAGTGAAGAGGTATTCCACGACTATCAAGACAATCCCAGAGCCCGGAACATGCTCAAGATCCCTACCAGCACTAGAATACTTCCTTCCTCTAAGCACGTTTGCTCTTGCGAATCTCCACTCAAGCCGACCAATTTAGGCAAGAATGAGGTAGGATCTCTGTTCCTCGTCAGTGTTCACTCCAGCCGGTCAATAAAGGCAAGCCAGAGATGAGGATCAAGACTTCTCCCGGGAGATAGGGTCCGCGGGGTCGCTACTGCCCAACAGCTCGCCACATGCTGCCCTGAGGTTTTCTGTGTCTCTCTTGGTCTGGCTGTAGACCTGTTTCAGCAAAGTAAACTCTACCGGCCGCGGCACAGCCCTAGAATTCGGAGCACGCAAGCCCCACTACGACGGACGTCAACGTAGAGATATGGCGGTGGATTTTTATTTATTTATTGCAATCAACTTTGGATCATACAAATAGACTAGATTAAAAATTATTAATCGTATTAAAGAATTACATTTAAATTGAAAATTATACATAAAAATAAAAAAAATAAAAAATTGCAGATAAACGATAAACAAAATTGAAATATTATCTATAATAGACAATCTTTAACCGATCATTCTCCAAAAATACACTTCAAGTAGTGGTTTCTTTGGTCAGGATTATGGCAACACTCAATTTTATGATCTGTCACTGTCAAACAATAGCCAATCAAAGTTGAATCAAGTGACATCTAGATTCTTCTTTCATTCGCAGTAGTCAGCGGGTGCATGTACGTAAATCAAAATTAAATAATTTATCTTTAAATATTGAGTAAAAACAACAGAAACACCAATTAACTTACAACAAAAATATATTGAACGGTGTGTGTCAAAAATTTTTGCGAGTGATCTTTGAAATTAAAATTTTCATAGGTTATGTAAAAGAAAAGTTTGTAGTGTATTTTACGTGTAGTTATTTGTTTTGCAGCCAACACACTGGTTTGGACCACAGTTTGGACACAATGAGAACTACTCAAATTGCCCAGTACGCTTTAAGGCTCACATATTCGCAGGTATGTCTTATTTTAATTTACCCCTTAATTTTTACTTTTTTCGTCATGAATATTGGGCTTTCTCTACCCAAATATGTGTTTACCTGATGCCGCCAAATCTTTTCTGAGAATGCCATTTGATAAAAGTTATTTACTTCATCTTTAGGCTATGAATCTCTTTAAGAATGTTTTTAAGAAACGTAAGTATCAGTTTGACAAGTTGTACCGACTTCTAGTTTCCCATCATTTCTGTACTGTGTAAAAGGTCTGAGAAAGGAATTTGGACTGTCTCTAGATCTCCTTGGTTATCTCTATTTATCGCCCAATGCTGAATACAAAGTGTTTTTCTGTGACAGACCTAAGATCTCTCATTCAGAAAAAGATTACTGAACTGAATAGAACTCCTGTTTGGTCTTTAACCATATCTATCTTCAGCTGTCTGCAATCTTCTAAAATTCTTTTGACAGTGTAAGTCCCGAAAAATCGGTTAGGAATAGGGAGAATTGGAAGGGGTATGAGGAGGCTTTTGACAAAGGGCACACTGACTCGAGAACTTATATTAAACACGTTTTTAAGTACACTATCACTTTTACAAGCTATAAATCGAATAAAGAATTAAGTTCAAGACCTGTTTTACAGACATTTACAGAACCACAATCAAGACCCAAGCATTACTTATAACTAGTTTAAAGCTATTCAATTGGTTGAATCTAGTTTGTAGTAGTAGTCTTGAAGGTGCATTTATTTGTGAATGACAGATGCCTGCATAATCTGGACAGTCAGATCTGCTAATAACATTGGCATATGTTTTTATCCTAGCTTAACTAGGTACTCCAAAATCTGCCTAAATATGAACTTTTCATAGACCAATCCCATGTTTTAATCCTCTCATTATTTTAAAATACCTGTGCCCTGCGGGTTCACTGGGCTCGCGCGGCTATTAAGGGTTGTAGCATGATCTTAAATAGCCTATATATCAACTTCCTCTAGAATTGGGGTATCATAACCCAATAAGAATTTTACAAAGCCGTCTGGCAGTTCCTTCGATTAGCATGTTCAAACCAGTCTTCTGCTTTATTATTATTTATATTATTAGTATAAATTTTAACAACTCTATGTAAAATACATAATAATTTAGTCTTGTTTATTAGAAGTTTATTTTAAAAAGATTGAAAATGTAATTATTGAATGTTGATAAAAATACAATTAGATTAGGTTCAATAGTTAGTGGAGTTAATTAGAGACATTTGTTTTGCAAAAAAAAAAGATAGTGGATTTAACAAAAGAGGTTTATCCAAAAAAATCTGAATGAATACCAGAATTTTGTGTTTTTCTAATATAATTTCTTTGATTTATCATTCTAGCCTTAGCCATTGTTTGTATAGGGATATTATTTGTCAGTTACAGTACTTACTTCAGTTAATTAGAGGAAAATCTAAAGGCTACTAACTAAACCTTAACAACTTTATAAAAAGTTATTCACATTTGTCCATATTGCCCAATATTATTATTTATGTCGAAAGACAACTAAAATGGTTGTAAGTAAAATTTGTAAAAGAAGAGTTAGCTTAAGCCCTACAATCTTATAAAACCTTAAACATTATAATTACAAATTATTTATTTATTTCTATTTGCTAAATTGTCACTGAAGACTGATAGGAGTGGTAAAAATGCCATGTTCCTACATTAAGACTTGAGTCGTACAAAAATACTGTTTTCAGTGCCCTTTTGTTCAAACCAATGTTTTTTTTTAAATTAAACCAATCACTTGCTTCATCTAAGTAGGTTAATTCCTAAGTTACTCAGTAGGTAATGAAGTGTTAAAAATGCATGTTTCTCAACTAGTTATTTGGTAATTAACATGCACATAAAAACAATTAGTATTAAAACTTATGATTTTCACTGATTTTGTTGTTATTCTGGTTAAAAGCTTTGTTATTATGATTATTTTTGCACTATTTATTTCTAGACAGTTTAGGTAGTGTTAATGAGTAATTATTTTTAAGAATTTTAGAGTATCACTTTTATTACTTGTACAGATTTACACTTTGCGGGACACTACATTCCCCTAGATGTACTATCAATAAATTCCATTGTGTCTCCTTCAACTGATTAAATCTTACTCAAACCATGTTATTCTGTCTTCTACTAGTGAACCTCTTGCTTCTTTTGCCTTCGAGTTCATAATCACTAATTCATTCTTGTTATAATCTTAACAGCCATAAAAAATAGCTTTTCATAATCTTTCAATATCATTTAATTCTTGTCTTACTCCTTTTACCCAGTAACTGGGTTACTCTATATAAAATACTGGTAATCAGCTGCATTTGGTTAGTCTGGAAGCCAACCTCAACATCTACTTGAATACACTGACAGACAACGCTCAGCCTAAATTGCTGTCTGAAGTTTCTTAAAAAAAAGTGGGTACTAAGGATAGATTTTTGAAAATTCTCCCCCTAAAGGGGTTAAATAGGGAATGGAATTTCGTAATTTTTACTGATGGAAAATCTCCTAAATGGCACGTAGTTGAGAAAAAGCTAGGCATTTGGTGATTGTCTTATACCTTTGTTTTGTCTACGTTCATTCATCTGATCATTAGGCGTCATCTATCAAATAAATAGGTACTTACTCGAAAGTTTAATTCTGTTCATTTCTTTGTTTCATTGTACTCTACTGCGTATACTATAAATGCTAATGTCACAAGGTCAGATCTATTTTCATTGTAATGAAACTATTATTGTTTCAGCTCATTCATTTGATAGTGTAAACATAGTAAAATTCAATGAATATGTTTATAAGATTGATCATTTTGTGTCAGTAGTTACCTGCTTCCTGCTTACCTATTGTTGCTCAAGGAATACTTCCTTTTTTTCGTATTGAATTGAGAAGTATAGTTCGTACAAGTATACCTATTAATTACGGGTCCCATAGGGTAGTATTCTTGGATCGACCAAGATGAATTAAAGCAACTTAATAATTATTTCCTATACTATATTCTTATTAGAGAGCTTGCAAGATGTTACAAAAAAGAAATACTCCCCCCAATCGTTACACCAAAAGCTGTTTCAGCCATCGACAATATTTTTTGTGTAAACATATTGTGGTGCCAAAATAATATTAACAATCCCTGGCCGTAAATACCAATAAAGAAACAAAAAACGTACAATCACATATGCTGCATTTAAAAATGGAACCCGGAACCACCATTAGATTAACAGCCTATCTATAAATAGCCTGCATTGTAAGGATGCAGTCACACGTGCACTTGTACAGTTATGTATGACACACGTGAAGTAGCGTGATTTGTCACGTTCACAGCAATTGCATTAACGCAATCCGATCTGTGACATAGCGCAATTCGCGTGCACTGAGGTTTACAAACCCATGGATTGTTCAATACTAATGTGTTTCGGAAGTTCTATCGTCATTTAGCGTCTACAACTCTACGTGATCCATGCGTCATGTTCGTGAACGGGCGCTGTCAGTTGGGACTGGTCATCTCTTAGCCACCAAGGCTTATTTTAATTATTTTATTATGGATTGTTTTGTTTAAATTTATATTTACTGTACACTGGACACTCAACGTGTACGTCTTATTTACATCGTTCTCACATATATACCTATATTCAACATTAATGATGTAACTAATATTTATGTAACAATATAATTTAAAAGAGTGTCCATGGAGTTTCTTGCCCGTTCTTCTCCATAGGTACCTACTACGCTTTGGAATGGGCAACTAGCTTCATATTTCTGACTGACCCACTTGACAATTCAAAAGTGCCTGTAAATGGTTTAATTGAAATAAATGCTTTGAGTTTGAGTTTGACGTATAATACCGGATCATGGTATCCCCGATCTCAGAAAGCCTGTTAAATTTCAAGAGCGATGCTAGCTGCTGATGGACCAAAGCTAAAACCATTTAAAGTAGTTGACATATTATGATAACAGATCAAATTGAATACGGCAATAGAACAGTAGGCCAATTCTCGTACTTAAAAAACGTTCAAATTCAAGTCGCAATCTCATCTCAGCGACAATCAATGTCAAAAACCTGTCACAAATGTATGTAAATTGATTGTTATTTTGACAGATTGACACTGAGATTAGAATGCGAACGGTCTTAAAAATACGGGAATTGCCCCTCAGATATCACTTTTTTTTTTTTTTTGAGGGTGGGAAATTATTAAATAACTTCTCCCGCTCTGGGCAGAGCAGGAGGGCGTGTCAGACTCTTACTGACTAAAACCCACCTGTGTTCCTTCAGTTGCCTGTGCCAGGGGCCACGGTAACCCTCTTGGACTTTTCCGCAACCCTAGCAGGCATCGGTCCGTCATTGGTGCTGACATCTCTTTGAGGCGCGCGTGGAACACAACGCGCCGTCGACCCGGGCCTGGTCCTTATCGAACGGCGAGCTGCCCATTGCTCGCCGTTCGCAAGCCCACGCCTACGGTGGCCGGGAATCGGCCTGCGATTCCCGACGCCCAGGGCGTCTCCTGCGGCGGCTAGGGGCGTGAGGGCGCGAATTTTGCCTCTCCCTCACGCGTTCCGCCTCCTCTTTCGCGAACATTACTGCTTCGCAGAAGGAGGTGACGGCTTCCCAAGCCCTCTCGCTCCGTACCATGGCCTGGACCAGGGCCGGACGCGAGAGATCGCCACCGCCAATCGCCTCCACGAGGACACGGCGGTGCTCCGCCCAAGCCGGGCAGACCTCCACCGTATGCTCCACCGTGTCCTCCGGGCGATCCACACAATGGTGACACCCGGGCCTTATCCGGAATAGGAACCTCCCGAAACAACCGTGTCCGGTGAAGACCTGCGTCATGCGGAAGGTGAGGACGCCGTGGCGCCTCTCTAGCCACTCCTCAAAGAGGGGACTTATCGCCGCAATTGTGGCGTGCCCAAGAACAGATATCCCTTTTTTTTTTTTTTTTTTTTTTTTGTTTCCGGGGTGGAAAATCCTCATGGATGTCCGCCACCCTGGGGCGGGCGACGGGGTCTGTCAGACTCTTACTGACTAAAAACCACCCCGGTGTTCCATCTCACACCTACGCCGGGGGTCGCGGGAACATACGATCCTTCCACAACCCCCGACTGGTGCCGGCCCGCCACTGCGGGCCTCTCTTCGGGTCTGGGGGGGGAGTGAGGTGTTTGACTCCCCCCGCGACGTCTAACAGGGGCGCGCGTGGAACACTACGCGCCGCCACCTCGGGTCCTGGTGTGTGGGGGGCGACGGACGTCCCCGAGTCCGTCGCCCCTGGACCCATTTAGGGGGGCTGGAAGAGGGCGTTATTCGCCCTCCGCCGACGCCCGGTGCGCCTTCTGCGGGCCGGGTGAGAGGACGAGATCTCCCTCTCCCTTTCCGCAGCCTCCTTCTGCGAGACGACTGTCTCACAGAAGGAAACCACCGCGTCCCAGGACTCGTCGCTGCCGACCATCGACTCGACTACGGCCGGCAGCGACAAGTCACTGCCTACTTCTGAGATGAGGGCACGGCGCGGCTCCTCCCAAAGAACAGATATCCCTAAGATAACAATGTTGGATTCTAAATATCACAGGCAATTTCCTAATAAAAAAAAAAAAAAAAAAAAAAAATGTTATAAATTCCAAAAACAGCGAAGTCTTTAATCTATTTTTAGTTCTGGCAGTAAAGCGTGATAACCTACTGATTCATTCATCTTTTTTTATTAATAGAGTTAATATTACGTAAATAACTAATAAAGGGCAAGAGATATCATGCATTATAGTAGTGATTTTATAAGTGCTAAGTTTCACAGAGGTCAACGGTGTTGATAATCCTGAAAACGTTATCAACGAGACGACAGAGGATGATTATTATGTTCTTCTTACTGATTAGAAACTTGATCATGCTTTCAGTCATCATCATCTTCTTTACCTTTTTAACCGAATTAAAAAAGGAGGAGGTTTTTTTATGTTTGTTTATCGATATTTTCGTCGATTATGGACCGATTTTTGAAAAGTCTATTTTCATTTGGTAGCTTGCACGGTGATCCCATATAAATGTTGGTAGCTTGCACGGTGATCCCATATAAATGTTATTAGCTTTGCTTGGGTAGTTTTTGAGTTAGCTTCGATAATAAGTACCTATTTAAAATCCACTTAATAATGGTGTTACAATACTTCCTGACACTGTTGTTGGTGTGGTGTAGCCGTGTAGGTAATAGGTACTCAGCATAGCTAAAAAGTGAAAAATAAAAAACTTTATTACAAAAAAAATCAACAACTTCCCAAAGAAAATACTAGAAAGTGAAAAATTACTTTTTCGGAAGGCGATGTCTATACAATAGTGGTTTTTGTTTTTGGAAATCCGTTGTTTTGGTTTGTAAAAAGTTTTTTTAAATCAACTTGGGAGTCAGCTTCCAATCAAACAGGAAGCAGCTGATTTACCAGAATTTTACATAGAGCGACTGCCTATCTTGAATTATCTAAGCCCACAATCCAGTGGCTCAGATCAGGGTTTCAGCATAGGCTAGGTAATATTTTTGGGGTTAAAAATATCTTTTGCAGTAATCCAGAACGTTCTGCCGTCCGTTAAAACCTGTTCAGCAATTTAGGCGTGATTGCCTAATAAAACATTCGCATTTATAATGCTAATTTTGCGCATAGCAACACCTGAATCAGTTTCTGGAGATAACACAAATATAAAAATACCACGAATTTTACGTGTTATGGTTTTAAAGATAACTTTCTAATGAGCGTAAACTAATAACATTTGGATGTCACCCAAAAATGTTTTACACCTAAAGTTCTTATCCCTTGAATCATTAGGAAATACCAGTCATTCATGAATTTCGAAATATGGCGCCAGACTTGATAATACTTACATGTTTTTGACTGTAACAAAAGCAACAGGTAAACATATTGTTTTGGCTAGCTTACATAATTTACCTTTATGTCCATATTAAAGAAATACCACAATCATTTTCCTTAAAATAAAGTATTCTGTCACCATAACTTGATAAACAAAACAAACAAGGGAAATTCGTCCTGGACAAAGACATTCAATCTTAGATAATTAAAACTGGTGGTGGGCCTCAATAACTATATATAAAATGTCTAAACATCATTATCATCCACTGCCCTCAATATCCCTCTGCTGGGTGTAAAACCTCCCTTAATTATTATTTAGCCTATAGCGTTCCGATGCAGTACAAATGACTCCTTTGCCTCCTTCCTGTTGTCTCTGTCTACTTCCATCTAAGACCAGTCGTTTGGATATGATTCCATCATTTAGATCTCGCTATCTCTTTCTGTGTTTACTATACTAAGCCATCGTGAATTGTGATCTATGCTGGCTTTATCCACTCCGTATACTTTGATAGTCCTTTAGATATGATTCCAGTTGATCCTGGCATCTTATTTTGCGCCTCGTTAACTGATAATCGTATCGTATCTTTGTTGGCTTCGCCTACTCCTTAAACTTCATAAATTACTTCATAGCTACCTTTAATCATTCTGAATGTAAGTACTTTTTGCAGTAAAGTTCGTCGACAAGCCAAGGTCGTCTGCATTCTAAAACGTGTTGCTTGCTAGTCAGCTTCGTTCGAGAGTGAGAGGAACTGACTGACGAATGCGGACTAAGGAGCTGTGATCTATCTGTACATTTTGGCGTTTTGTGATTTTGATTTACTTTGGTTCGACTTCGTTTTAGGGATGTTGTCTCTTAATAAAAAGTGCTGGGGACTTCCTCAACCATATTATTATAATATCCTCTTTTACATGGGTTTCGGTTTTCTTTTTCATTCCTGCCAGTTTGTTTGCCGTATGTTTCTTTATTTTCATGATTTCATACGCTTCTACGGTTTTTTGAACTCTTCTTTGTAACAGTAGCTATGTCGAAGTCCAGACAAGGTCTTTGTTTAAACCCACTCTTAATTCTCGCGCAATATGAATGACAATTTCTTGCAATAGGACTTGCCATCTAATCGTTGATACTAATTCAAAACGCTATGCCTGTCTTTATATAATCAGATATTGTGCCTAAAATACATTTATTATCAGGTCATTGCCCTCAAAAAATGTGCAACATTACCTGTCCATAAAAAGTACTTAAATTCTTGAACAGTTCCTAAAATCTCAATAAAGAACACCGCTATAAAATAAAAAGGTAAATAACCATGTAGGTGTTATACAAAACCGTCACATAATACGTTACGTAATACCAATCTACTTTAATCGTTTGGGATATCGGTGGCACTGACGTTTTATAACGTCAGCTGCAGCTTCCCGCGCATTTCTGACGTATGCATATTGATTTGAACGTAGAACCAGGTAGTGCCAACTCATGAATATTATAATATGGTAGTCATAGTCTTTGGTGCATGGGCTTCCCCCATAGACATCTACAAGAGTGATATAAGGATATTACCTAAATCAATTTGACAACTAATTTAGGTACATCTATCTTCTATACTAATAATATTATAAATGCGAAAGTAGCTCTGTCTGTTTGTTATCTTTTCACATCTAAATCACTGAACCGATCGTTATGAAATTTGACAGATTTGTAGCCTGGGGCCAGGAGAAGGACATGGGCTACTTTTCATCCAGGATCGCAGACGAAGTCGTGGGCAAGAGCTAGTATACCTATTACGTTGTAGTTATTTGATTTACGATACATAGAGGCCGTAATAAACGAACAGAAAGGGCATTAGAAGCCATATTTGGTAACTCTAATTGAGCGGTCAAGTTCAAGTCACGATTAATTAAACCCAAATACGTTTTTAATTACGCAATTTCTTTGTTAACTATCTGGGTAAAAAGTGTGACTCAGATTTCGACTAGAACTGTTGTTTATTTTCCTTTTGATGCAGGAGGAAAACAATAATTCGCTAAATTGTGTAAGAACTAAAGAAAAAACAAAGTAGGTAATAACCATATTTTTTCCGAGTTTATCTTTCACATTACTGACCATCTGTGAAGGAAAAACATCGTGAGGAAAGGGGACTTATTGTTAATACAGGGTGGCATCGACATCGACATCGACTCACAAAAAGATTCAGTAAATAATTTTAGAACTTCGCGTTGAAAATTGTCGTCGGTTATTTAAAACAAAACATCTGTTTCCAAAAAAGTGCAATACCTACGTTCCGCGGTCAAAATGTATGGAACAGCATTTTTTTTAAAATGCAGATTCATTCACAGATTTTGAAAAGAAAATACAGACGGTAAAAAAATATTCGTACCTTTATTGCACCGTCTCAAAAAACCAGCTGCATAATGCGTAAATTCTAGTCTTAATAAAAAATTAAAAAAAAAAACAAACAGCCGTATAACATCTTGTGACAATTTCGTCTCGCATCGCAACTTTTGCCATAACCTATCATAGCACAGCACACCATATCAAAAGCCTTTGAGAGGTCTAATACCGTGTAAAGTTTTCGCTCAACCCGATCCCTGCCCACGTATTTCGAAGCATAATGACTAAATGAACATTCTCAATTTGGTACACCTTTCCTATAAATCACACATTGGTTGAAGTTAATTAAAACCATTCACGACAGTTCCACTTTCCAGGTATGAAAATTGAGTGAATTCACTTTACTGTAGCTGACGCCATAGAACAGCCAGTCGATTCTGTAAAAATCTCACCGTGAAGACTTGCGTGGAGTGAGCTGTCAGTGTCATCCTTATGATGCTAGGGATTGACCAACGTTACATTTGCAATCATAATCGAGATTTTAATACTATTTTTTATCCAAATTCTATTGATCATTTTATATTATTTCAAAGCTAGTACCTGTGTAGTTAAGTGGCTAAACATTACTATTTTCGGGGTTTTAAAATAAAATAGCAAAACAGAAATTCATTTAGAAACTCAATGTTGTTGTTTTTATTTAGACACATAAATACTAGCTTTGAAATAATATAAAATGATCAATAGAATTTGGATAAAACATATTATTAAAATCTCGATTATGATTGTAAGTGTAATGCTTGGTCAATCCCTAGCATCAGTGGGATGACACTGACAGCTCACTCCACGCTCACTTCACCTAAGTTTTCACGGTGAGATGGTTACAGAATCGCAATGCAGCACACTACACTAATCACAGCTAAGATAGCTACACCATAAAACAAAGAACATTGCTGCCTGTCGCCAGGGCCATTTCCTGATTCCTGATCAGAAATATAAACAAAACTTCCTACTTCCGATATTCGTATGAGCGCCAACTGTGTTTAATTTAGAGTTTAGATAGAGAATGTATAAATAGCCTTGTCTTCAAGAAATATAGCTGTAAACATGTAGGATTTTGCAAGCGCATGCCATGTGTACATTTTGGCACTGGAATTGTTTTCAATCCATTTCCAATCCATTGTTTTGGATCATAAATTCAGGTTTTTGGTGTGATTAACCATTTGTCAACTCAGTGTTTTCAACCGAATATCAGTTTGTGATAGCTTATTAAAGCCAATTTTTTTGAGGAAATTTCTAGTACAGATATTTTTGCGGTCACTTGAATCACTATATACCAGTCGTCATCATTTTGCTCTCATACCAATTTATGGCTGTAAACATGTAGGATTTTGCAAGCGCATGCCATGTGTACATTTTGGCACTGGAATTGTTTTCAATCCATTTCCAATCCATTGTTTTGGATCATAAATTCAGGTTTTTGGTGTGGATAACCATTTGTCAACTCAGTGTTTTCAACCGAATATCAGTTTGTGATAGCTTATTAAAGCCAATTTTTTTGAGGAAATTTCTAGTATACAGATATTTTTGCGGTCACTTGAATCACTATATACCAGTCGTCATCATTTTGCTCTCATACCAATTTATTCAGTGTTTCTCTTTTGCCATCCATTTATACTAACAAATAAGACCCAAGAAGGTTCACATTCCATAGTACAAATCGGTTCATCATACAAATTCAAATGAACAATATTAAATTCATTCATTCATGATAATTGTTTTGCACAGCAATTGAAAAGAATTGATGCACCATTTAATGTGACGTGGGTTGAATGTGCGCATTCTGTCGTTTTTAATTTAAAACAGTTGAGTTTGAACGTCATTGAAAAACAGACATTTATTTATGTTCTTATACTGTCTGCGTGGGGGAGGACAGTAAAAGCGTAGTTTACGCCTCCCGGGGTTGCTATGAAAAGCAACTGTGTTTCTATTTCGAAATGAGTCGCGAGAAAATAGAACTGTTACCGCCTTGTCTTTATTTTTTGTTTTTCTTTGGAGTCCACCGTAAGGTCCGTAAAAAACAGAACCTACTTTGATTTATTAAGTTATAAGTACCATTTTTCAATAGCGATAGGCAGAAACTACAGAAGGCTACATGCTACTATCCCATACTTCTTTTATTTCGTTCGGTTTGTCCAATGTTTCAAATGATAATAATCAAATGCGTTCTACACTGCCCACCAAAAACGCACTTTGACAGACTCGCTGACTGAACTGAAATGATTCTGGCACCTTTCCATTTTTATCAGGGAGAAGTGCAAAGAGTATCTACATTATAAACATATCTCGTTATTGTAACAATAAACATGAAAACCTTTAAAGTATATTTCTGGCGACGATTTCTTAAAAAATCATCTTTTATTTACGCGGATTCGCTAACCTTTGCGACCTTTGCGGCTGCTGTGTTATTTTAAGTACCCCGAACGTGCGCTTTAATATTTTGTAACGTGACGATATTATCGTGGACATCTACGTCCACGTCAAGATATCACGATAACACAAGGAAGTAAAATGTATGGAAATATATAAAGACGCTTTTAAATTTCTGTCCACGATATCGTTATAAGGCGCACATACATTTCGAGGACGTCCGCGATAATATCGTTACGGTAGAAATTACAAAAACGCATATTTGCCGATCAAAACCGGTACATTTATCAAATGATGATTGATGATTCGTCCACAGCTGATTGTGTTCCCAAATCGCTTTTTAATAACGACTGCTGGGAACGGACCGGCCATATATTATGCCGTAGAATCTAGGGTATGCTAGGGTCATCGGTTCCACGGGTAGACGTGTTTTTGGGTGCAGACAGTGAATTGAAAAACGTAGAATACGAGGCCCTCAAGCTAGGTGCAGCGGTGATTTTAGCATGGTGGCTTGGTAGTGGAAGCAGCTAGGTGAGAACGGGCGAGGATCGAATTAAATGGCGCGCAAGACCTTTGGTGTAGACGTTTTCTTAAGAGGAGACCGCGAATCGTCAAGTGTAAGGTAGAACGCCCTCAGGCTGAGTGGAGCGACAATCCCAGCAGGGTGTTTGGTTGTAGCTAGTTGAGAGTGACAGAGGATCGAGTAAAATGACGTAAAATTAGAAAAACCTATGTCCGGCAGGGCACTGCTAAAGGCTGATGACGATGATCCTGTCACTAGTAACCATGCGACAATGGTGCCGATTCTGTTGTACACCGAACTAAACTAACTAAACTATCACTAAAATTCCTTACTTTTGGCTATGAGAATCTTAACGCTATTCTGCAAAATAAAATCTCTAAATTTAAAAATAATTTTGACACATCTAAAATCAAATTTGGCAATTGCGACTCCACGTGATACTTGTTTGCCGTACCACGTGATTTTTTTTTAGAGCCAGAGTCGCGCATTATTTTGCAGCCTCGACATGTTTTGTATGGAATTTTTCACTTTTTGTATGGAAAATATCAAAAAAAAAATTTTTTACCAACACGTTGGTATTTAGATGTTCCGGGGTTCTATAAAGGGGGTCGAAATTTTCATTATTTTTGCGATAGGATATTTTTGCGTTTTCGAGATATAAGCAAAAGAAACGAAAAAAAGATACAGTACTGTTTTTGCATCTGAAGTCGAGGTGTTGGTGTGAATTTTAGTTCATGACAACTAATTTTATTCCACACCTTTTTAATCGCGATTAAAAACAGGCAGATTTAGTTACGACAATCAAAATTTTTGGTGAAAAACGTAAAATTCAGAATAGCAAAATTGCCATTTTCACTAAATTATAATCTCAGTGCCATCTTAGTGCTGTCAAACTAAAATTTGGTTAAGTTGTGTCACTTTAGTCAATTTCAGAATGGGAAATCGTCGTTTGACAGGAATAAACAAAATTTTGGTGATTTTTAGTCTAGTTTAGAGAATTTTGTGACAAGAGTTCATGACAACTAATTTTATTCCACACCTTTTTAATCGCGATTAAAAACAGGCAGATTTAGTTACGACAATCAAAATTTTTGGTGAAAAACGTAAAATTCAGAATAGCAAAATTGCCATTTTCACTAAATTATAATCTCAGTGCCATCTTAGTGCTGTCAAACTAAAATTTGGTTAAGTTGTGTCACTTTAGTCAATTTCAGAATGGGAAATCGTCGTTTGACAGGAATAAACAAAATTTTGGTGATTTTTAGTCTAGTTTAGAGAATTTTGTGACAAGAGTTCATGACAACTAATTTTATTCCACACCTTTTTAATCGCGATTAAAAACAGGCAGATTTAGTTACGACAATCAAAATTTTTGGTGAAAAACGTAAAATTCAGAATAGCAAAATTGCCATTTTCACTAAATTATAATCTCAGTGCCATCTTAGTGCTGTCAAACTAAAATTTGGTTAAGTTGTGTCACTTTAGTCAATTTCAGAATGGGAAATCGTCGTTTGACAGGAATAAACTAAATTTTGGTGATTTTTAGTCTAGTTTAGAGAATTTTGTGACAAGAGAATCGGCACCATTGTACATGAATCTACGTCACACGTTAACTAAAATAGCTCCCATTCATATCAATTAAACGGGAGGCGTGTTAACCAACGTGACGTATAATAGTTGACGGCGTGACGCTAAATTACCTTACATTAGTGTCAATATCAAGGTCTGCTAACAACATAAATTGCGTAGTTAACTAGAATAGTTCCATAAGTAGTCATATTTTTCTTGTAAACGCTACCCAATTGATATATTCAGCTAAAGACTCCATTATATCCTATTTTAGCATATCAATACTATCATTATTTTTGTTGTACCTCTTTCACCGCATTTTCAGTCTTCTTTACCCCTCGTCTTTTTTTAAGAGTTAGTTTTTCGCTTAAAGGTTGACTGAGAGAATCATCTTCCTGTAATCCTATATTGGTATTAGTACCTAATTGATCATCGAGGGTGATGGTCGTCTGCTGTCCGTTTGCTAGTCATTCGTAAGTTCGTAACTGTCTAGTCCAATTTCCTGTCTTTTACATTCGAATTGAAAAAAAAGTTTCATCAATATTTATCTAAATTAAACTCGAAACGTAATTTATGTCATTTTCGCTTTTGACACAGATTCTCTTTTTAAATGGCATTAAAGGAAAGTACAAATATTCAAATCCCCAAAAGTATGCAAATCTTCGCCTCTACTTTTCAAAATTTTCTACGCACTAAAAGCTTCTAAAATCACGCGTAATACAAACGATAACAAACTAACTGGGAATAGAGATATATTGTTCACTGCGCCAATTATAATAGCTAAAGATAGCAGGAGTCAATAAAACGCTACAGCGACCTGCGCAGTTGATAACGCAGATTGATCGGTCAATTTACTATCTGATGCAGACATAGGAGATGAAAAGATTGCTGTTTTTAAAACAAAAGAATTGTATTCGATTTATGTACTTACCAGCTGTTGCCCGCAACCTCGTCTGCGATCCAGGACAAAAAAAATGGCTTATGTCCTTGCCCAGATCATGGTAGGTATATCTGTGTGCCAAATTTCACCCAAATCTGTCCAGCCGTTTTTACGTGTTTTTAAGTGTACCTGTGTATGTATACTTACATTATAGTATATGTAAGTGTAATATTTATGAACTTAAAACATAAACCTTTCGGAATAAATTCTCTAAATTATGCTAAAAACCACATCTAGATCCGTGGCGTAGTTTAGAATATGTATGGTATAGAAGATTGATGATGTGATGAAACGGGATGACAAATGAAAAGCAGTGAGAAATCTATAGAAATAAAAGATTGATAGGATATAAGTTGACAGACTTTCATCATCTGATGAAGATATAGTTTAGAGAGTGAAATATACGCTTAAAGATGATGACAGACAAACTCGTGAAAAAGAAAATAGATATAGATAGAAACAATTGCATTTGCTAGAGAAGTTTAAATCCAGCTTGATCCGATCCCAAGCGATGGCTCTAGTTTTAGCAGAAATATTGGAACTTTATACGTATGTAACGTACGTTATAGTCGTAATTTTTTGAAATTTCTCACTAAAATAATATCCCTAACCTGACTCATTGGAGTATAAACTAAAAATAATCCTCAAATCATTGACACCAAGAAAAAATAATTATTATTCGAATGAAAACTGAAATAATTTGGATTGTTTTGCTTACTGAAGGTCGTCCCACAATGGACGGACGCCAAAATACTTACGTTCGTGATAAATACGCAAAAAAGTAAAAATAACAAGTTTTAAATTCGTACATTGAGATTATATCTTGTTTTAAAACAGAATAATGAAAATTATCATTAAAGAAAAAATATAACATCATGTTTTAAAACATGAAAACAACTCTTTATGGAATTTCAGTATGAGAAAACTAAAGTTAGCGTTGACATGCTATGGTAACCGAAGATTATAGACATCTTAGGACAAAGCTATCTGTCTTATGATGTATTTCATGAAGTTTCTCAATCTCAAGAGAACGCTAGAAATTATCCAAGAACTAATATAATATAAGCGTTTTAAACAATGCCGAACTATTTTCCGAATCCCACGGTAATGACGTAAAACTGAAAACCTCACTAAATTGAATTAGCAACCAAATCCTGCCATCTAGCAAAATTCCTCGGCCTTATCATTAGATAAAAAGAAATGTAGGTATAGTTTTAAAAGACATATCGTTGATTACGCAAGCACTGACCCTTATCATCGTCTTTGATCGGCATGTGAAGTGTGATAAGACTTGGCGTCTTGAAGTCAACCAAATATATTTATAAGTCTGTGATTCTGCCAAGTCTTTTTGTTTTGTTTAGTTAGGTAGGCATATTATATTTTTTCTTCTTGCATACCTTTTGATTTATGCTTGGATATCTCTGTTGCTTGATGCGGATGTCTTACGCCTTAGGAAACTATCAGATTATTTTCCATCGTCTTGATTTAGCTACATTTTGTTGATGCTGATGTCTTACGCCTTAGGAAACTATCAGATTGTTTTCCATCGTCTTGGTTTAGCTAAATTTTGTTGATGCTGATGTCTTACGCCTTAGGAAACGATCAGATTATTTTCCATCGTCTTGATTTAGCTACATTTTGTTATATTTTACAGTTTACATTTGCCTCAGGATGATTTATAACTGTTATGTCATTGAAAATTTGTAAATCTCAAAATACAGCAACGTTGTCTATTATTTCTTGTATTTTATTACAGTTCTATATCTTTGCTTAGAATTCCGTTGTAATAATGGGTGTAGCATTGCTGTAAACTTAATAAATATTACTAGTACTACTGTTGTCAACAGCTGTATCAGTTGGTACCTGGAAAAACCGAGTATTGTCCTGAAATACCTGTATCACCATTATTGATAATATTATCTTATCTAAAAGTTCGATGCACACAAAATTACAAGTAGACGTACCTATTAAATTCATTATTTATCTAATAAGCACGGTAAATTATAGTAGCTTGCCATTTATCTTCATAATCTTCGTCGTGGCTCGTGGCATTCCTATGAGTCGTTGAGGAAAGTCAGCAGACCAAAACGGGTGAAAACCGGTTTTTATTCAGCTAGATTGAATTCCCTTGTTTTCAGGACTGGGTTTCTATAACAAGGATGGGTGTTAATGTTTTGAGATACTCCAGAATCTATTTGTATAAGAAGCTCAGTTGAGGAATGACAAGACCTATCCATATACACTCCGTAAAGGTTTTGGATAATTCTTAAATTGTGTGTTTCTAATAGATATATATTTTACGCAAAAACCAACTTGTTGCCGCGCCAAGATTAAACCAGACTCATAAGAAAAATATTAGGAAAACCCGAACTACAAATAAACGATGATAAACTCGGGGAACCCTGATAAAGTCGAGATAATAATACATCACTTGTGATTATCATTAATAATTCCTGTAGACTACTCAGTGGGAAGGTTGCCAAAACGTTCCCAAATATGGAATGTTAGAAAAAATGCGCAACTGGTGACAGATACATTCTTAGGATAGTATTCATAATCTTTTATCCGCCAAAATGTTTCCTGCTAAGTCTCCATGAAATATCTACGTGCTCTACTAGTCGACCTCATTATAGCTTATCATCAGGTGAGATAATGGTCAAACGCGAGCTGTTTTTTTTTTGACGAAGTGTCCAGTTATCGTTAGCTACTTTGTAACATCTATCTTTCAAAAGTTCTTTTTAAAATTCGCTGGCTCTGAAAGTACAAATTCTAAATATTCCATACTTAATATGTACCTCTTCAGTATCTACTTTATATGGAACCCGGAAATCGATTGTACACGATCCGCCGGATTCGCGCCGTCGACCGATCTCAAGGTCTTTACGTAGTGATCAGATCATTAATGTTATCACCTAGTCAGTGCGTTGAACTCTCTTAGTTTCCAGCGGGGAAATAAAAATGTTAATGTTATGGAAACAGGTTTATTAAGTAACGGGAATGTTTCTGGTCGGGAAAAGGTTAGGCTAGTGAAAAACACTTTTGAGAAGTTAGATCTTTTTTTCGCAGAAGATAGTGATACGCCAACCATGTAGTAGTTTACGAGGAAAATAAGATTTGGGCTGGCCTGAAAAAAGAATATTCTAAAAGATCACAAACATGTCTTCACTCGTGTTATAAGAAATGGCCAATGTTAAATAACACAATTGAAAGGCAGGATATATCGTCATACACATTCAATCGACATCATTGTATGAAAGAATCAACAAAATACTTGTCGGAAGTATTGTTTTAAAGACATCGAAATACTTTGAAAACTTTGGAAAATAAATTAAAAAGAAAGAACATAGACCAAAATAGTAATGATAAATGTGAGGATAAAATAAAAAGTTCTTTTATAAACCATTTAAGGTGTGGATGGCTACAAGAGTAGGGGAAGACCAAAGAAACGACGGATCGATTGTGTGAAATAATATAATACAATATGAGAGGATATATATATATATATATCCACACAAGGTCTTCAGGTTCCGAACTAGGCAGAGCCTGTACTACGGTAGCCTGATGACTGATATACACACCTAGACACAGGTCAAACAGACATGTTCATGCACACAAATGTTTGACTTGAAATGACGACTAATAGACAAGCGTGGAAGAATATGATATATTTCTGTAGTTTAATCCGAGTCAAAAGAAATAAAAGGCTGAACTGAAAAAGAAAACCGGAATATATCCTCATGTCTATTTGATGCCGTATTTTGTAAACATACTCGTACATTGTGCAATTGACTCTGTGTTTAAAAAAATTATATACATATTTGCGCGCTAATACTTCCGCTAATATTCGTTTCCATAAGATTTCAAAACTTGCAACTGTTGGAAACTTGAACATTTTCTATTTTAGCTCCCTCTTCTTCATCATCATCATCATCATCTTCCTTCCGTATCCCAATTAGTTTGTAGTTGGCGCAGTACGTCTTTTTGTAGTTTCATATCTTGCAGTATAAATTTTTTTATTTATTAGGAAACTCAACACCTTATAAATAAATTACATGAGTTATGAATGTTCACCACACTATCAATGAACAGCTCAATGCAGTTGCGTCATAGATTATAGCATCTTACAGTCTGCATAATATACTGCTCAGCGATAGCGAGATGATGACAATTATCGCTTAGCCAATAACAATTTTGAACAAGCTTTTGTCTACGTCTAAAAATATAAATACTACGGTTACCCGTTACCACGGTAATATTCTATTGATAAATTCTTACGTTCCGGGAAAATCTTTATTTATCTAGATATCGGTGTTGAACTAAATAGTGGATATTTAGTTCAACACCGATCTCGGAACTAATCGTTCTGCAGATCTGGTAGCGTCATGGGACGGGTCGTTGAGCTACACGATGACTGATGCATGCATGCCGTCTGTTAGGACTGGTCATCTCAAAGCTGGCTGACATGGCCCTTGCATTGTTAGACTCACATAAAATCCTAAAAATAAAATGTTTGGACTTTAAAAGAGACCATGATCTCTGAGTTTGTTTCGACATTTCTTTTCAGGGATCAGTCAGCTAGGAAATGCCGTCACCTTTTTTAAAATATTGACGTGTAAAAGTGTCTTAAAAGATCTACTTACAGAAATAAACATTTCATTTCATTTCAATCGTACTTGGATTTCATCCAAGGAATTCTCTGTTATATCAGATCTTGGCGCCCAATTTGGATGTTTTATTTCATTGTCTTGAGATTTCATTTGTTTTGGTCGAGATGTTTATTTGTTTTTGTTTACTCTTGCTGCTTATGCTTGAGTAAACAGCAGATGCATAGTAATGATATTGCCTTGCAATTTTGTATCCCTCAATGAATTACTTGTTTATCTCAATTATCATTTTACATCAGACTAAATTAAATAGGTCTTACCTATTCTAACCTATCGTTATATATATTTCGATATATTGTAATAATAACGTTACATTTTAATGCACTGTAGACTATATCTTAGTTATCATATCCAGATTCTATAATAAAATGACCTTATTTAGCTTTATCGTTATCTTATTCAATATTTGTCCCGAGTTTGACCCCAGACGGCAGACTATAGTTGCTAAGTTAAATGAAATGCATAAATCAGAACTTAATTGAATCTGTCTAAGCAGGCTTGGCGTGTAGGGTCATTGTAGATTTATGTACAAACGAATCGATTTCCGTCTGCCTTTCTAGTGTTTTCTACTTAGGGCAGATTTCTCCAACGAAACTGAACGCGATCAACACTTCTAAATCGTGTTAAAGAGCTGCTGTCGGTGTCAATATACCACAAAAATAATATCACTGACAGCTCTTAAACGTGGTTTCAAGCGGGAAATTCGCCCTTAGTTTGCTACTGGTACTGGAAGATTTCTGAATATTATTGCAGTGACCATTTCAATGTCATGACCTCTACAGTCTTTTTCATATTCAACAAGACTTTAGGCAGTTCATCGTTCGAAAGTATTCATGGTGTGTGCAAGTTTACGTCGTATACTCGGATAATTTAGTCCTCCTTGTCGATTTCGATAACGTTGACCCTTAGAAATTAATTCCTTGCGTGAGCCCTAAGACGGCTCGCTAGACCGAATTTGGTTTTGAACACCCGGTCACAACTAGAGCAATAAAGTGGGCCTGCAGTATTGTATGTATACGGGTGGGAGGGCTTAGGTCTCTATTTGCGTTGGCGCTTCTCGATAATAGCTTCTATGTCGCTTTTCTTTCGTATGATATCGTTCTATGTAAGCGACCCAGGAAGTACCTTTTGAATTATTGCATTGTCGCTGTCTTCGACATCAATAGATGAGATGACTTATTCGGGAGCCCCAAGTCATCCATCATTATGTACCTTTGGAATTATTGCATTGTCGCTGTCTTCGACATCAATATTATGTATATATGTATTTATTGTATATGTAATTGGTACACTACTGACTACCTGCAATATTGGCTCTCATTCTCCCTTCAATCCATCCAATGGTTGTCTGTAAAAGATCGCTTTTAGCGATAAGACCGCCCATTATGTCACCCTATGTAAAATTTCTACATTTATATCCGTAATATTTTGGTGTACATAAATAGAGTATCTCTATTCTATTCTATGAATAGATGAGGTGGCTTATTCGGGAGCCCCAAGTCATCCATCATTGTGTATATTTTAATCTGCGTTTTCATACTGCACTGCGTAAATAAATACACCAATTTACTTATTCTCTTATTATATTATTATTTTTTAGTGTCATTCTGATAATAAAGATAATTAATGTCTGGTTTTAATACAGTAATTACTTTATTAAAAATGATAACTGTAACTCTGAGATTTTGCGCAGTGAATCAGTGTTTTATTAGTTTAATTCTTTGCAAATATATAGTCGTCCAGACCGTATTTCGGCCATGGCGGCCAATCTCAACGGAGACTAGACTTCGGCGCTAGAGATATTATAGTTCACAAGTGTTTGGCGCAGACTCAGGTGTACTCTCTCTTCTTTCACTCTCATAGTCCGATGGGACGGCAATCCGACACGACCGGAGAGAGATCAGGCGCAGGACCAACAGCTCAACGTGCTTTCCGAGGCACGGGGGTATCACACCGCCAACTTCCAAACTCTGGGCTGTTACTAAGAAATTCCTAATGGAAAAACCCAATAACACTTTGCCCGACCTGGGAATCGAACCCAGGACCCCACGCTCAGCAGTCGTGCTTGCAACCACGAGCGAGACCAACGGGGCAGTGAAATCGAGTCAGTCTTTGCAAATACGACCTGGTTAAAGTAGCAAGAATTTACATATAAGTTGTCTTTGCACCTTATGCAACCTTTGACTATGGTGTCCAATCTAAAGTCTTAATTACATTTTGACATACACAAGCCGTCTGCTCCTTGCTGCCCTTCTAATTAGCGCGGCAGTCGTGTGCGCGATGGGATTTCCCAACGACGTAAAATTACAAACTTTCATCGCCTATTTAACCCCTTTTGGGGCTTATTTAGTGCTCATCTTCAATATATAGGGAACTCTAGTGCGAAATTTCAAGCTTTTAGAGCTAGCGGTCCGTGATTCGTGATTTTATGAAGTAGAAGATTCAAGACTAGATTAGGTATACGGAAACTAGAAGCCAGTCAGCGTAAATACAGGAAAATACGCTTCCAATTTACTTACCAATAATAGCTACGTAAACAGCAGAGAAATTATCAAAGAAACATTACAATAAAATACAAGGGGCCAACTCAACGTTATCAAACTTCTCATAAATTATAATAATTATGTCCGATAACCACCGTTTTTATGAGAACAAATTATATTAATGTGTCAATGTTTCAACAATGACACATTAATTTGAAGTCCTTAGAATTGTCATACTTTTATTTATTGTGTTTACAATAAAAGGCGAAGTGGGGTGACACGTATAAGATGTAACAAGACCCTCCACGAAGCCGTCATCTACGCATTCTGTACATCAAACTGCAATTTTATTTTTTTGCTGGGAAACGACTCTTATTTTTGTTGTGTAAATTCGCTGTTTACGGCATTGCGCAAGGTAACGCACGCAAAACATTGTGCTTATAGATTCATGCAACAGTACAGGGATCGTGGGAGTTTTAAAGTAAACTTATAACATAAAATCTGTTTAAAAAAAAAAGGAGGTTGTAACTTTGAGCTGCACAATCTCCGTAATCAGAAGGTTCCCGGGTATGGTCCAGTACAAAAAAAATATCACAATAGCGGGAAGAACAAGTGACTCGGCTTCGTTAAGAATATTATTAAACCCGTTAGTTTGTCTGGACTTGGCGCGTGGACAAACCCATTGCAGTTTACCGGTCTCAATGCCTTAAATTACCTACTACATAAAACTCAGGCAATCCGACTGAGGAGCGACCCGCAGTGCATTTCTGCAATGCGTCATCGACTCGCTTGCACTAACATCAATCTTCCAGCAGACATGCCCAGGATTCTACAACTTTATGTCATTCTATGGCAAAACATACTGTTTCCTCATCATCTTTATCATCGTCATCATCCACAGCCTGACTTCGCCCACTCCTGGGCTTAGGCCTCTCTTTGTCTATGCCAATCCCCACGCTCCTGTGCCAGACTCGTCCAGGTTTTACCCGCGATGGCAACATTGTCCCTTAGAACTTAAAAATTAATCTAGCATCACCTGGGGATCAATGTCTTGCTGGAAGGATCGTATATTGTGTCTTCTTCCCAACTCTGATTTGTTCCCTTTATTAAAGCAATAGACGGCCTGTGAAAACGGTCACGGTTTACGAGTTGTAGGTCGTAGGTTCGAACCCAGACAGGCACTTTGTGTACATTATTTCATCAACTTTGCTCTCAAAACGGCGAAGGAAAATATCGTGAGAAAACCGGCATGTCCTAGAATCGAACATTTAAAGACGTGACATCCACCAACCACCTGCACTGGGCCCGCGTGGTGGAATACGGCCCACTCTCTCTCAGAGAGAGAGGCGGCCTGTGTCCCAGCAGTGGGAATAGTACAGGCCGATTATGCTTATGAGAAAAACCGAGACTAATTTCTGTCACTGACCTTCTTAATATATAGCAGGAATAAATAAATTTACTAATTAGGTAGCTACTCTGCCAAGTTCGTTATGTAACGTAATATGTTTATGTTATACATACAATGTGTTACGTTCACATAGATACGAGTGTTGTAAATCAATTTGTTTATATTGATTACTATTTGACATTCATTGTTTTGAGTTCTAGAATATTGTTGTTAGTTTTATGACTGGTTTGTTTTCAGTACCATTGTTCATTTGAATTTGGTGGGACTGGAAATAGAAGATACTGTGCATGTTTTATATTATACTATTGTATAGAATCAAGTTCTTCTAACTGAACACAGCGGTCCTGCTGGGGAGTTTGTTGCGCCACTTCTTCCCAGCTAAAGCACTAAGAAGAGGTAAAGGCGGGCGTTTTGAGGGACTGTCTTATGTAATTTTGACGTGCTTGATTTGATGTGTTCCCATGCCAGGCTTCTTTTAGCCTGAATTTGCTTTTGAAAGATAGAAAACTGGCAATATACATTTTGATCTCCACCTGGTAACATCATCATCGAACGATTTCTTTGTGGTCGGCGCCGCAAGTATCTTTTCTCTTCTACCAGCCGTAACTGGTAACACTCGTGTTAAAATGACTGGAAATCTTACCCCTAGTTTCCGAAAACTAACAAGAGAATTGCCAGCAGATTCATTGATCTCTGGTCACTAGTAAATGGTTAGTGATTGAGAAATCAGCTGATCTGTTCTAGTAAAATCTGACAGTGAAAACTTAGTGACCTGGCATTTCACCTGATGCTAGGGATTGACACTAGTGACAGCTCATTTCATCTAAGTTTTACCACGGTGAGATTATGCAGAATAGATCGGTTGGTGTCATAATTAAAAAAAAATGTTTTTCTATTCTATCTCTTTGTAGTGCCACCTTGTTCTAAGCTGGTTAGAAGTGGATTCCTTTAAATTGACTAAAGGATGAGCAATGTACGGTGACTAAGTCATGGTCGTCTGAAGCGGTTGTGTGACGATTTATCTCTTTGTTTCTTATTGAAAAAAAAATGTGTTTTGAGTTAATTTAAAATATCTTGAAAATATTTAGATACTCATTAATTATTAACTCAATATTAGGGTATCCAATTGTTAACAAGGTATGGTCTTCAAATCCTTAAATTGGTAGCCCATTCACATTATAACATCTAAAACATATTCTCAACGCCATAGCGCCACTTGGCAGAGTCACAAGTCTTGAGAATATAAATAGCCAAGCAAATCATATGACTTCTACCTACGGATGTCCAACTATTTCTGGTATGTTTTCTTTTGTCGGGACAGTGCGTATTTGGGTGATTGCTTTCTTCACGGTCGTTGTTGTAAAATAAGCGGATTTGTCGCCATTTTCAAAGGTAGTGGGCAAAATCGAAAATTATTAATTATTTAGGCGTACTTTTGCTCTCTTGCTGAACAGTAAACGAAACGCTGAAGCGGATATACTCGGCTCTAGTCGGTCGGTGATGCTGAATCGCGTATACTCTGCTCCAGTCTTAAATTTTTACTTGTAATAATAAAGCTTAATAATTTGTTTGAATGCGCTAATCTCTGGAACTAGCGGTCGGATTTGGTAAGACCGTTTTGCTTTTGATAGCCCAATTCTTGAGGGAGGTTATAGGCTAATTAATATCACGCTCTGACCCTTAGCAGCTGAGCAGAAAGTCAGAAAGCGCGCTAAGCGAAAACGAAGTTACAGCGCAGGCGGGCGATGCGATGAGACTCGGTGGGCCGTGTCGTGGGCCGTCTCATGCGGGCACAAGCTAGTTTATATTAGGATCTTTTGCGACGCAATTTATCGGAAAAAAACTAAACTTAATTGCGAATAACTTTGTATTTAGGGAGTCCAATAGTAGATTGTTATACAAGGAGCTAAAATGACATAGAAACCGAGTTTTAATGGGTTTTTAGCGCCGTGTGTTACACTCTACTTTTCACTGCGATTGCGAGAAAATAAAACAATCCAATACAATATGAAATAAGTATGTAGTTTATTTTATTAAAAATTAAATGTACATCTGTCTACATCTCTCAATCGACTATCCTATCGCAGGTATGCTGGAAGAGATTTCATTAGAAATAAGCATCACCTTTGTACCTATTTTTCTGTTATTTTCTTCTTGTCTGTTTATATAAGTGTGTACATAAATGGTTAAATGGTTAAAAAAAAAGTACAATTTGTACAATTCTGGATATTTAACGAGCTATTTTTTCCCGGTAAGTTAATTTCAGTCCTCTGTGAAGATGAATGTTGAGTGGTCTGTGGGGTAAGATGACATTTTCACTATTGTAAAATTAATTACGGTCACTACCAATTCAATTTGCAATTAGAGAAAAATTATAAAGATTTCGCGCCAATGTCTTTTTTTTTGTTTTTTCTTCTGCAGCCGCAACGCATTGCATGCATTCTACCAAAGAGATCGCCGATTTTAGTTCCATTTTCAAAAATAAAATGGAGTTCTTTTTTTATGAAACAGTAATAAGTCGAGTCTATATTCATGATTATTCTACTTATGACTAAAGACACAAAAATTTAAAAAAAAACTTTTTCTCCTAGAGGAAGAATTGCAATTTTTTCTTCGCTCTGGTACGCCACAATGACGGTCTTTTTGAGCAAGAGGAGTGAAAAAGGATTTATTTATTTATTTAATCTTTTCGCACAAAAGGTACAAAGGCGGACTTAATGCCTTAGGCATTCTCTACCAGTCAACCAAGGGTGGTGAAGAGATTATATGGCAGGTGCTTTAATTAAAATGAAAAATGATAAAAAAATAACTATTAAAACAACGTATTATAATCAACGGATTCTTGCGGTTTAATTCTTTAGCATGATCGGTGCAGGCAGCACGTTGTTTTCTCTCGGTGCAAATTAGTTTTTTTTCTTTTTTGACGTTGCCCCTCACTAGGAATTTCTCCTGTATCGTGGGTGCGTTTACAAACATTATACTCCCATACACAAACAGCCAGACCCGGAACAACTACTTGTAGGTCACACAAATATTATATTATATAATAATAAAGCAGTCAATCGCTTAACCACTGCGCCAACCGTGCCGTGCAAGTATTGGATGTAGTGTTAATTAATCGTTTTCACAGTAGTTTTGTATTTCAGATACAAGCTGAATTAATCAAAAATCCTTTCAAACTAATATTTTTAAATGAAAATAGAGAAGGCTTGTGTCCCAGCAGTGGGAACATTATACACTGATAATGCCTTTTTGGCCTCGCACAGGTCTTCTCTTTATTCTTTTTTTTTTTATTGTTTTCATGATTTTGTTAGATTTAATGTTCTTTTTTTATTTTATTTTCTTTTATTATTTGTATTTCCTGTGCGTGTCCCAAATAAAATATTTTTCTTTCTTTCTTATGTTAAATGAGTAATGAAGCAAAAGGAGTAAGTATATAAGGATCGTAGCAGGTGGCGTTTCTACCTATCGCCATGGGAAGAAAGTGTGAGTTTATGTATGTAAATGAATATGGAGGCAACGAGGATCAAAAAACTTTACTCAGTCATATATGTTTATAAAAAATTGTTTATAGTATAGTTGCCGGCACGTAACTTGGCAAGGTTTTGGCGTATTGGGAGTAAGTTTTCGCATGTACACTTAGTGCAACAAGAAAATTGACACCTTTAGTGTTTGTCATTATTCTATGTTCATTGCCATATTTTATTTTGAAACATGTCTGTTTAGAAGAAAGATAAAGAAAGCAAAAACGCATCTAACAACTCTTGCCATGTTACGTGCCGGCGACTATCTAGCTTCATCTTTCTGACTGACCGACCCCTTGACAATTCAAAAGTGCCTGTAATTGGTTTATTTGAAATAAATGCTTTGAGTTTGAGTTTTGAGTCTGGTTATTCCCTGACGTCTAGTAACGTTTATAGATAACGCTAAAAGAATTATACAGCTCTTCGTTATTATTTTATCGCAAGTCAATGTAATTTCTACTGGCGACAGATAGCTGTAATTAGGTTAGCCCTGATAATGTTGCTATTACTTAGCCAAATAACGTGTTTATTATTTATCCATACATTACTCACTCAGACGTTGTGTCGTATGCGGTCCCGATCAGTAATGAGGGAACGACGAAGAAGACAAGATCCATACTAGTATTATTTATAAATGCGAAGGCAACTCGCGTCTCCCGGTCTATTATCTTCTCACGTCAGGCCTCAAAGGTTGAACGGATTTCGTTGAAATTTGGCAAGCAGGTAGACCACGACCTGGGTAACGACATAGGATACTTTTTATCCTGATAATACGAGGTAAACATACGATTTTTATTCCGGTAATACGGTCCCATGGGGTAATTATTTCTTACCTCCACGCGAACTCACGAGCAAAATGAGAATAATGTGTAACTATAGGCACTTGCCAGGTTGGCTTTAATTTCACTGGCAAACTCTCAGAGGTTAAAAGGACTCGTGCATCTAGCCTTTTTCCAACCATGTTGGGGTCGACTACCGGTCTAACCGGATGCAGCTGAATACTAGTATTTTACATGGAGCGACTGCCTATCTGACCTCCACAACCCAGTTACTGAGTAATACGATACCGCTTGGTAAGACTGGTTGTCAGATTTTCGGGCTTCTGCTACCCGTAACGACTGTCAAAAGTGTCAAAGATCCACTAAAGAACGGGACCAAACGTATGACGTAAACGTATTACTATGAGACCATATTATATTACTTAAATAAAAATGTTTCAAATAAAAATGCAGTACTTAGTATTGCCTATGCCTAAATTTGTACCCTGAAAAGAACTGAACTAATGTCTTTGAGTTTTCTATTTTCCGAAGTTCTTACCCAAAATGGCGCCCACCGTGGGCCAGTGTTGAAAATGGCCAGTAGGTACTAAAGAATTTCTTTCTCCTCTAAACTCACAATTAACAATAGCTCATTGTGCAGTCCATTCTCGAAAACAACAGAGGTTCACATAAATTTGTGAATATTTTTGCACATGCGCGGTGTTCGGTGTTTTAACATCTGACTTTTAAATGAGGTCTGACGAACGACGTGTCCTTCTGAAATGTGGCCTTTAGTGAGGACGCCTACGTACACCCTGTTGAAAATTACGATCTGTATTAATTCTCGCAAAAGAATTTTGTTCGTTTGAGTTCCCTTTACGAATGAGAAACACTTAAGATGATTTATTGCAATGGCATTTTTATCAGTTTAAATCTTGGATTCTGCTCTACCACAGTCAGACTCTGATGGGTAGGCAAAAGATTTTGTCAGACTTACTACTATATAATTATAGATATACAGAGTTGATACGACAGAGGGGCTTTCCTTTAAATTGCCTATACTAGGGACCATTTTCAAGCTCTGTACCAAAAATTAATTAAATAGGAACAGTAGTTTAGTCACAAATGATTTTTTATGTTTTTGCCCCGTTCAAACACGATGTATCTTTCCTAACAGCTGATTATGTCTGATGCAAGTCACAAGTACAACCGTATCGAATTATTACTAAACATGTATAGTATACGTAGTGTTATTTAATGCCCCTCTGTCATATCAACTCTGTATATAATACAGCACAATGGTTATCCTTTATTACCCTTAACCGGGGGTGTTGGATTAGCTGGCACATACTTTCAAAAACGATGTTTATGACTGTGAATTAAAAATGACACTGCAAATGAATCGGTATAAATTATGCATTTTGTCTTATTCTTAATTTACAAACGGTTTCGCCGTTGTGATTTTTTCACAGATTTGCCATGCAAAATCTGTCTAAAACTCACAATGGCGAAACCATTGCAACGTTTGTAAATTGTATTAGACTTGGCTCTCTGGCTATACCCCGATTGTTATCGTGGCCCTCTTACAAGCGGTCGTTTCTCACCTTTTTCTGGTATCTAATTTCTTTATAACTAACCTATTACTCTTCTTGTTACAGCCCGCGAACCGTGAGAAGATGATGTCGAGGTCTGCGATACTTCTCGCCGCCATTGGCCTTGGCTTATCCACATTTAGCGTCCGCCAAATGATCCTAAACCAAACCAGACGATTCTAGACAGCCAACCCAGACTCAGAAACCTATCTAGATTAAAGCCAGAACTCAACCAGAAGTGTCAGATTCTAAATACAAAATCTTTCGTGTGCAAGCCCAACGCATTTTCTAGCAAAAAATAGACGGTTATATTTTTTTTATAGTGAGAATGCGTGCGGAATTCCAATTTGGGTTCTGGCGTAAAAAAATCGTTAAGAATTATGTTATTATTATGTATGAGAGAAAAAAATTGTAATTTATTCTTTTTTTTCGATTTTTTTTCTCGGAGAGAATGTGTAGTACATTTTAGACATAGGAAGTAAGTTAATTTCGGAGCGATTTATGTGATGAGTTAGTATGATTGTGAGAAACGTGTTTTGCGAATGTCTATGTGATGGAAACCAAATAAAAATAGACACTAACGTTATTTTGGCATTTTTATTTTGACCTTACCTTTTAAATTTTATTAGAAACGGTTTTCACTTGTGAACAAATGTTTTTCTTTTTTTTTGCTCGCCATCTCAATTGTCTCACTATGGTGATCAACTCAAAACGAAATTGGCAAAAACCTGGAACAGTATCCATAGATAGGTATAGGTTACGTAGTAATTGTTATAAAACCTTTTAATAGATCACTTATATCGACTTGAAATTAGTACCATCTGTTTTTATTCTCCTCACTCACTGCAAAAATAATCAATAAAGAGAAAATAACGGATTTGTGTTGTTTTATTCCAATATAGGTATGTCGTACGTACGGACACATCAAGATCTTTCATTGCACCCGGGCTTTTCGGGAACAGGGGGGTTAGCATACATTCGTACAGCAAATTCAATTGGACGGAAAGTCAGATTGCCTAGTCTTTTCGCAACTAAGTTGGGGTCGACTTCCAGTCTAACCGGATGTAGCTGAATACCAGTATTTTATAAATGGAGCGACTCCGTATCTGACTTCCATAACCCAGTTACTGTTCGTTAGTCTGGTTGCTAGACTTTCGGGCTTCTAACGACTGTCAACGGTCTACGAACGAACGACAGCCGTGACTTGATATTTAATAGATGGTCACCCATCCACGAACGACCTTCGACGAAAAGTCATATATGTAGAGCGATATTAAACAAAACCTATGATTTAGTCTGGTGTCGTGATGGCACGGAAATTGAAAGTCCCGTCTCTCATGTACTAGGTTCAAATCCGGGCAAGTACCAATGTGACGTTTTTAATTCATTATGTACTGTATCGGTCTTATTACAAAACAAGGTATTTCATATGGTTCAAACCGTAGACAGCGTCGAGTCTTTTTTTGAAATAAGAACCTAATAGTTCCTTTTATAAAACTGACAACTTAGGGCTGATTTTTCAATAATCAGATAACTTTTATCTCAGGAATAAATATTGCGGTTTGACAGCTTTTGTATAGAAAATAATTATGTCAAACTGTCAGATTTATTCTTCAGATAAAAGTTATCCGACTATTGAAAAATCAGCCCTTACTCGTCTTAGGTTGTCAATTCTGTATAACTAATAAAAATAATAATATAATTCTTAACTTTACAAAAGTCGGCATAAAGTTCGAAATACAAAAACTGGCTCGAAGGTTTAGGCTCGGGCTAAAGTTAGATCGTGTTTTGTAATAAGACGTTCTGAGTTTATCATGGACATTATTGATATCGTGAGGAAATCTCACCGTGATAATGATAACTTTGGTTATGTGAGATTGAAGTATGTAAGTTGTCAATTCCTAGCATCAGGTGGAACGACAGCTCCTTCGCCTGAGATTCCAGAGACCCCCAGATTCTTACAGAATAGACTGGCTGGAATACTAGATGCTGTCAGCGTGGATGTCGGAAATTATCCCACGGGTACGTGCAACCAGGATAAAAAGTATATATGTTACTCCTTATAACATCAGCAATCTGCTAGTGAAAGTCCTATCAAATTCGGTCCAACCGTTTCGGAGATTAGCCGGAACAAACAGAAAGACACAAATATTTAAAATAAAATAAAAAAATATAGGTACCGTATATACTTTCATACCTATGCATTTTGTAAAAAAACTGTTATTTTGACATTACAAACAGACACTTCAATTTTACTTATTTGTATACCTAGATAAGTTTGAAATCCAAATCCTAACCCGTCTTGAGCAAGCGTGGTGATCAATGCTCGTGCCTTCTCTGTATGAGAAGAGGCCTTTGTCCTGCAGTGGGGCAGTAATATACTAGTATTATTTAACTATTAAAACTTTATACACAAGACAAGAAAAAAAAAACTGTACAAAAGCGGACTTAATGCTTGAGGCATTTTCTACCAAAATGGTAGAATGGTATTATTATTATTCATAGAACAACTTTGTCAAACTCCTCACGCTGTCTTTTCACTGAAGATCGTAATTATTGACCCTAAGTTCACGATGCTATATTGGCTTGAAGTCCAGTTGCCAAGTTATGTGACATTATGACCTACAGCCTCGTGCTTAGATGATGTGCGTTGTATTGGTATTTTTTTTAATGAGAACTCAGAACAATAACTAAAGCATAGAAGGCGCTTTATTAGGACATTTGAAGTGTACGCTGTCATAGACAAAAGAGTATTAGCTAGTGATGTGACTATGCATAAAATAAAATACCGATATCGACTTCTTAGTTTATGGTATCGCTTCTTGGCATTAAATCTAAAATATGCTAAGGTGAAATAAACTCACTTCTGTCTGCTTAACTTATTTATTTATAAACACAGGATAAATTATTAACAAATTGAAATTACCAAGAAAACGCTTCAATAATTTTTAAAGAGCGATTGGCACCGGAACAAGTAACAAAAAATTTAAATCACTGTCCTTGAAAAATTATAGTTTTTGTTAGAAATGTCCTTACTTTTTCTACAGGAGAAGATAATTCTTTCGCGATATAATTAATTCTAATTGTTAAATATTCTTTGCTTATCAATTTAATCAACACATTTCTATGTTCATCCAATACATCATTATCGAATGAATGTTCGAGTAAATCATCAAAAATTGACGTTGGTAGCAATATTTTAATAAAGCAGTCATCGCTGAAATGTTTGGAACAAATACGATGTTGTTTTTTCCATTCCCAGTAGTTACGTGCAATAGCGTTGATCCATTTTTGTCTCATATCAATATCGGAGGGAAATCTGAAAATGACAAAAAAAAATCATAGCCACACGTGAGTTTAAATTATTATACCATGAGCCACACGGATTTTTGACCACTGTCATTTCATTACTCATACGTACGATTTGCTGGCAAGACCGTAGGTATTTAGGTATTTATTTCACTCTTAAATATTTAATCCTTCCCAAAACTACGTGTAAAGAAAAATAATGTAATAATTTAGATGACGCTAGTTCTATCGATATTCTATCGATAGTTTATTTTTGCAAGCACTATTGCAAAAATTTCTATGCCGATTTAAAATTTCTATTTTCCCTAGAATCGAATTATTTAATTACATAAAATATTGATTTCAAAACACTACCGTGTACACTAAGCTCAAATAATTTGAAAAAATGCCAAAATAACCTACACTGAGAATACAAAACCGATAAAATGACCATATTTGATTACTTACCGATGGAAGCTTATGATTTCCGCATCATTTTCTTTGCGGGATGAATGTGATTTACATCCCACTCTACTGCAGGACATCTTTAAGCTTTGCGATTTACACTAAATCACTATTAATTTTCTACTATTTTTACAAAAACACGTAAAATCAACGGAACACTTCAACACCCATGCGCCCATAAGCATTATACGAAAAAATGCGATGAACAAAGTCATAGACAAAAACCTGAGAAGTTAAGTAGCTTTTAAACTTAGTATCATAAAGGTAGCCAAGGTAGCCAAATTGACGTTTGCTTTGTGACGCTTTGCATTTTGAGCAACCTACATCTGTCTCTTTCTAATGCTGTTATGAGTGTATAAGAAAACAGAGACGACTATATTAGTTAAATTTAGCTTCCTTCTATGCTTTAGTTATTGTTCTGAGAATGAGAACGTTTTGCCGCGCAATTGGAAGTGCAGTAAGGAGGTTATTCGTATAACCTACTTACTGCAAGCAATGCTAATTAGCGCGTCAGATATTTTAAGGTAATAGCTTAGTCAATAGTTGATAGACCAAAAATGTAAGATGGCAACTCTATGTACATTGTCTATAGAACAAGAATCTAGCTAGTCTATGGTGTGTACAAGAGAATGATTTGAGCAAACAATGTCTAAAAGAAATAAAACTCCAAATATAGAAGAAAGTGCTTTTATTCATCAGAAGATAACTGCCCACATAGACCTCGTCCCAATAATAACTTAAAAGGTTATGGGCCCAGACTCCCAGAGAGCACGAGCGAAAAGGTGAAGAATTTCTGTAAAAAAAAAAAAAATTGTAATTACAATGGCGGCGTCTCAACAAGTTCAATTCCCGCAATTACAAACTCCGGGCGAATTTAACAATTGGAAGTTTCGAGTAAAAACGTTACTGGAAAGGAATGGCGTGCTGGAAGCAATCGAAGACGTGAAAGAAACCAGTAATAAAGAATGGAAGCAAAATGACGCCACGGCAAGAAATATCATTGTGCAATGTCTGCCGGATAGATACCTGGAAATCATAAAAGGCGGCAAAACGGCTGCAGGTATGTTCAAATTATTGGAAGAACATTTCGAGAGAAAAAGCGTGCTAAACAAATTACATTTACGTAGAAAGTTGATAAACCTAAAATGTACAACGAGCTTAGAAGACCATTTTTTAATTTTTGAAAAGTTATTAGCGGAGCTAGAAGCTTCAGGCTCAAAAATAGAGAGCCTTGATAAAATTTGTTACTTGCTGTCATCATTACCTGAGGAGTATGATCAAGTTATAACCTCCATAGAAACAATGAGCACTGAAAAAGAAATTTCTGTCGAATTTGTGAAGGTGCGACTGCTTGATGCTGAGATAAAGCTAAGGGAAAAACAAGGACGGAACAAATGTGCAGACAATGAAGCGTTCAGTGCAAGTACAATCAAATGTTACCGATGCGGAAAACCAGGTCATAAATCGTTCGAGTGCAGAACCGGTCGAGGACGTGGAAAAATAAGGAGAGGATTCAGAGGTCGAGGACGTGGTCGTTTTTCAGAGGACAGTGCTGCGGCAAGAGTATGTGATAATAATAGTGATGGACTAGCATTCATAAGTTGTGATGAGGTGCATGCATCAGTGAGTAATGAAATGCATTTTGTAGTAGATTCAGCATGTACTGAACACTTAGTGAAAGAAGAATATGAAGGTTGTATGTCAGATATCACTATCATGGACATTCCCATTAGGATTTATGTAGCAAATGGGCAGTGTATTCATGCTTTGAAGAAGGGTAAAATTAAACTAAATGTCAATGGTACAGTCATAAGATTTGAAGCTTTGATTGTAAAAGGCTTAACTTACAATTTACTTTCAGTAAAGAAAATAGTAGAGACTGGACATAAAGTAAACTTTGACAATTCTTTAGTCAAGATATTTAACAACAAAGCTCAGGTGGTAGGAAAATTAAATGGTAAACTATACTACATTATGGGTAAAGTATGTAATGACTCTGTCGATGATGAGCAATGCAATATTTTTACTGAAGATTTGTGGCATAAAAGGTTAGGGCATCTCCATCGCAAAGGTTTGCAGATCATGAAGTTACCAGTTGGCAGAAAAGTTTGTCCAGAGTGCATGAAAGCAAAGTCAACACGATTACCATTCAAGTCAGTTGAAGGTCCAAGGTCAAAAGATGTAGCAGAACTTCTACATAGTGACATAGCAGGTCCAATAAGACCAGCTACTGATGAAGGTGAGATATACTATCAAACAGTGATAGATGACTACTCCCATTTCTGTGAAGTCTACCTGTTGAAGAATAAAAGTGATGCGACTGAGAATTTAATCTCTTATATAAAGAAGATTGAGACAGAAACAGGGAAGAAAGTAAAAAGAATAAGATCGGACAATGGTGGAGAATATATATGTAAGAAGATGAAAGACTTTTGTAAAGATAAAGGAATACAGTTAGAGACAACAATACCGTACACTCCACAACAGAATGGAGTAAGTGAAAGAATGAATCGAACTTTATACAACAAGGCAAGGACAAACATAAATGAAAGTAATTTACCGAAGCAACTTTGGGGAGAGGCAATAAGGTGCGCTGCATATCAGTTAAATAGATGTCCCTCAGCAGCTATATGGAACAAGATACCTACAGACATAAGATTTGGGAAGACAGATCTTACAAAATTGAAAATATTTGGAGCAAGAGGATGGATGGTAAACATACCAAAACAAGACAAGCTAAGCGACAGAGCAAAGGAAGTTAGAATGGTTGGTTATGCCAAAAATGGATACAGGCTTTGGGATCCTCTAAATAATAAAATAATGGTATCAAGAGATGTTAGATTTGATGAAAATGATATCCGCTATAAAAGCAGAGAAGAAAAGGTTGATAGAAGATATTATGAAGAAAAATTTGATGAAGAAATGCAAGAGAGTATCAAAGAATCAAAGGACTTAATGCCAGAAGAACGAAAACAAGAACAAGATACAGAAGAGATGCATGAAAAAGAACAAAATAATTCAGGTAAAGAAGTAAAGACAACAAAATCAGGAAGAATAGTGAAAACACCGCAACATCTGAAAGACTATAACACAGAACTTGTAACAAACATTGTATACTGTTTATGCATGGGTGACCCACAGAATTATGATGAGGCAATAAAGAGTGGAGAAGACTGGAAGGTAGCAATAGAAAAAGAACTAGATGCACATGAAAAACAAGGTACTTGGAAAGTCACAAACCTACCTCAAGGTAGAAAGGCGATTGACACTAAATGGGTATTCAAAACTAAAAGTGATGGATCAAAGAAGGCGAGGTTAGTGGCAAAAGGCTATCAGGAAGAGACATACACAAATGTATATTCACCTGTAGCAAGAATGCCTACGATAAGGATGTTGCTAAGCCACAGTTTACAAGAAAACCTGACAGTAAGACAGTTAGATGTACCTACTGCATTTTTACATGGCAAGTTAAACATGGATGTGTACATCAAACCACCACAAGGTGTAAGCATAAAAGAAGGAAAAGTTATGAAACTACAAAAGGCACTTTACGGTCTCAAAGAAGCACCAAGATGCTGGTATGAAAAATTCCACAAATATATTGTGAGCATGGGATTTGTACAATCACAATATGATTTCTGCTTATACAAGAAAGAAGATGTATGGCTATTGATCTTTGTCGATGACATATTGGTATCAGGAAATTCTACAGATATCATACAAAAACTAAAAGCAGAATTTCAAGTAAAAGACATGGGTGAAATTAAGGAATACCTTGGTATGCAAGTAGAAAAAAGGGAGAACAGACTGGAAATCCATCAAAGAAAAATCATAAAGAAGGTACTACAAAGATTTAATATGGAAAACTGCAAAGGTGCAAAGACACCAATGGAAATCAACTTTACAGTGAATGACAATGAAAATATCATTCAAGTACCATATAGGGAACTTATAGGCTGCCTACTCTATATTTCTACAATCAGTAGACCAGACATTACATTTGCTACTGTATTTCTGAGTAGATACTTGGACAAACCAACACAGCAGTTATGGACAGCAGCTAAACGAATATTGAGATATCTAAGTGAAACCATCAAGAAAAGTTTGATCTATACCAAAGTAGATGGGACAAAGGACATAAATGCTTACAGTGATGCTGATTGGGCAAGTGACAAACGTGACAGAAAAAGTGTTAGTGGTAGTGCCATATTCTATTGCCAAAATTTAATTTCATGGACTTCTAAGAAGCAAAATATGGTTGCTCTATCAACGGCAGAATCAGAGTATGTAGCATCAGCTGTAACCGTATCTGAATTACTTTATTTGAAAGGACTATTGTATGACTTTGGTTGTGTAAACTCAAATATCTATCTGTTCTTAGACAATCAAAGTGCTATATGTATGATTGAGTCATACGAGAACAGCAAGAGATCAAAGCACATAGACATCAAAGCACATTTTGTAAAGGATGTTGTGAATAAGAAATTAATAGCTTTGAGTTACGTGCCTACTCATGAAAACATTGCTGATATCATGACAAAATCTTTAGTGCCATTAAAGCACAACTACTTTGTTGATAAACTAGGTGTTCAGTAACTAAGTCTTAATTTTATTGAGTTTAATATTTAACTAAGATAAATGTTTGCAAGGCAATTTGTATAATTTGTTTGATAAATTGTATTTCATAAAATTTAAATTCTACTAAGTTCAAATTGTAAAAATTGAGAGCGGGTGTTAAGGTAATAGCTTAGTCAATAGTTGATAGACCAAAAATGTAAGATGGCAACTCTATGTACATTGTCTATAGAACAAGAATCTAGCTAGTCTATGGTGTGTACAAGAGAATGATTTGAGCAAACAATGTCTAAAAGAAATAAAACTCCAAATATAGAAGAAAGTGCTTTTATTCATCAGAAGATAACTGCCCACATAGACCTCGTCCCAATAATAACTTAAAAAGATATTGGTAGTATCTCATTTAATAGTGTAATAGTAGTATTGGAAGCCGTCCCCAATATGTTGGATAAATCATCATCTATAAGATGATGAATGATATTGGTATTATCTCGCCATTAAGATTATGCTGTCTATAAATACTTAGATAGAGCAGATAAAATAATTAGTAGGAACTAAAGCGGCAGGTAGTGGCTAACTAAATAGGGAAGAAATGAATAAAATCTTCACTGGCATAGGAAGGAGAAACTTTCTCAAAATATTAGAAAATAGCTTCGTTCCCGTCATTGAGTTATAATGGTACGTAGTACATTATAACTCAATGGTTCCCGTGTAGTTTCTTGTTCCCCCGATCCACCCCTTCGGTTCACATCGCCTGCGTTCTTTCCGACTTTTTTTTTTCTCGTCTCCTAACAGTCATAGCGATGTTAAATACCCTATATCATTCCCCAAGAATGCCAAATGCAAAAATATTTTTTCAAATCAGACCGGTAGTTCCACAGCCGGTAGTACCGATTGCCCCCTACATACAGACAAACAAATACCTCTATAAAATAATAATAAAAAAAAATAACAGGGGTTAAAGTATGAAATTGCCGTTTTATTGTTTAGGTAGGTAGGTACTTCGAATTGACATAGAACCTTCATGGTTTGAGATTTTTGAGTGAAACTTTTTTCACATGGTACTTACGTATGAAGTCCTTCTTTTAAAAAATGTGCAACATTCGATTATCGACTTTCAGTTGTTTTTTTTATTCAGCTTAGACAAGAAAGGTGGATACTTAGAAAATTCGAGTTATTTTTGAATACGAGTTCCGACGCGGAACTAACGCGGCAGAAACAGCTCTCAATATCAATGTTACGTTTGGAGAGGGGACTGCTAATGAACGCACCGTGCGATTTTGGTTTAAACGCTTTCGTTATGGAAACTTTGATTTGAAGAACGAACCACGTGGAAGACCGCCCACACAGGTGAATAACAATGAATTGAAAGAGATTGTGGTAGCCGATCCGAGCCAAACTACCCAGGAATTAGCGGCATGGTTTAACGTTACCTTACCAACAATATTAACTCATTTGCGTCAAATCAATAAAATAAAAAATAAAATATGAGAAATGGGTGCCTCATGATTTGATTGATCTGCAGAAAGAAACGCGTGTTGAAACTTGTGTTGCCTTGTTGAATCCATACAGAAATGAAGGAATATTGGATCGAATTGTGACCTGTGATGAAAAGTGGGTTCTTTACGATAACCGTAAGCGAAAAATGCAATGGCTGACCCCAGGTCAAACGCCGCCACAGTGTCCTAAAGCAAAGCTTACCAATAAAAAGGTAATGGTAGGTAACTGTTTGGTGGTCTCAGCATGGTGTTATTCACTATAGCTTTCTCCGATCTGGTCAAGCAATAACGGCAGATGTCTACCTACTGTGCCGAACTCCGAACAATGATAGCAAAACTAGCAGTGAAACCCGACGCATGAATCGATCTTCACCATTATTGCTAAATGATAACGCGAGACCTCATACAGCACGAGAAACCGTTTTAACTCTACAGGAACTGCAATTAGAAACCATTCGTCACCCTCCGTATTCGCCAGACCTTGCTCCAACGGACTACATTTTTTTTCGTGATTTGGACAATTTTCTACGTGGTAAAAAGTTTTCTTCTCAGGAGGCAGTACAAAATGCTTTCACACAGTTCGAATCTAGATCACGAGAGTTCTATCGCAAAGGCATAAATGACCTTCCTACTTATTAGATGGCAGCAATGTCTAAATAATAATGGTAATTATTTTTTTGCATAAGTCTACATTCAAAAGCGATTTTCTAATGAAATAACCATTGCAACTTTGAGATAAGACTTATTTAATATTAGTATATGGTTTCAAATATAGTTACGTAACACCATAGTTTCTATCAGTACTTTAGGAGAATAAAAACCGGTTATTCCGTTTATCCACCCTAAGGTGGATACGCGGAAACGTCCGAGAATCCATCTTAAACCTTAAATTCCGTCCAACTAGGCCTAGGGTGAATTCACGGATATGCGTCTCCGCGTATCCACCTTTGGATGGATTTTTGAGGGGGTTAAACGGAATAACCCAAAAAACACTATTTGTCCATTTAGACCAACATATTTATGCTCGTTACTGTCTGTACCTGTGAGAGGCTGTGAAGTTTCCAGTTTTACAGGCAAGAGGATTGGCTTGACTATAGCGTCACGGAAAAGTAGTACCGAGAAGAACCATTGAAAAGTGTGTTGTTCAGTCGCACTGTCTTATAGGTGTAGTGGTCGATCGAAAGCGAGATTTACCAGTGTTGGTTACTGGGTTCCATGTCAGACAAGAGTTATTTTGATTTTGTCGAGTCTTGAGTATTTAGTGCTCAGTTAGGGTTGCTACACAAGCGGGCCGGTATTAATCGGCACAGCCGGGCGGTAAAATCGAATATATCGTTAAATTGCGAAAAGCTTGACATAATTCAAAAAGAGCAGTTATGGGTATGATGATTTAAAAGAGTAAAAGTAAGCAGTGAGGGTGCGACGAAGCATAAAGTCACATTTTTCTAGCTCCCTCATTTTAAGGCTTAATGTGTAATGCCGCTTTTATAGCAATAAGAATAAAATTTGCTGCGTTCACCTTTATAGTTACCGTCAACTGCCCTGACTTTGCCCGGATTTTGATATTTTTAGCCTTTAACGTGAAATAAAAATTAAAATAAGCCCGATTTCCATGTTGTGTACACATATAATCTTATAAAAAACTCAAGAATTCTGTAATTTTAATTTGTTTCAGTAAATTTTCGTAGGTAATGAAAGTTTTTGAGGTATTTTTAAAATTAGGCAAAGTAATGGCTCATGTCTCTGACATTGCCTAATACATTTACTCCAAAATAAACAATTCGATTTTTATGCTGGCACAGTGTAAAATGTAGTTTAATGCATAGAGAATACAATCCAATTTTAAATGACAGATTTTGGGAGTATTTTAGTAGGTAAAATTACTTAGGCAATGTCTGGACACCATTTTATACAATCTTCATACATTGACAAAGAATGGGTAGGGTTGTGTCATAGGAAAATGAAACGAAATATGTTTTTGTTTTTATTTTTTAAGTAGGTATTTCGAGAAGTATTATTAGGAACAATCAGAGGCACTAGCACGAGTGCGTGACGTGAACTTAAAGTAAATACTTCGATTTTAAAATTGAAAATACTCGTTTCCCATATTATAATATAATATGGGAAACGAGTATTTTTTTGTTGGTCTATTTTTTGGAAACATGTACAATTTGTATTCCTCAAAGATATAAATAAATATTATTTACTCAATGTTTTGAATTAATATGATGAGATGTTTTTGTTTTGAACGAGACCAACGGCGATGTTCAGAATGCTCTCATCATAATCTTTATATCTTCTTCGTTGAGTTTTGTCCATTTTGATCGTCCTTCAAACAAAAAGAACCAGAATCTAGATATTTAGTAAAAAAAAAATTCAAGGCTACTAAAAATATATTTCTTTTTCATCGTGTTAACATAAAACAAGAAGTTATTTGAGTTGATATTCATTTATTAATTAAAAACAGTACACCTTCAAAAAACATATAATTAATATGAAAACCTGTTTGAGTTATCACGTAACATCTTCCTTTTTTGATGTCGGTAAATAACAAAGGTGTCAACCCTAGCCTAGGCAAAGTCACGATCACTCGTTCAAAAAAATTGCCTGACTTTGCCTATTTCGACATTTCTCGCTAAATACCGTGTTTTTTTCATCAATTACAATGACAAACGATAAAGCTATCAACGTTTTATAGAATAAGTACAGAACAGGATAGAAATATACATATTTTAATGACTTACTTGAAAAGTTTTTCCGAAACTAAAAATTTCAGACTTGGCGCTCTCTAGTTTGACACACATCTGTCAAAAATTATGCATGTTACCAACATAACGTGACCAATTTAGTGTTGCCACTTAATAATTCTAAAAACTGACAAATGTTTCGATTGCCAAGCTAGTAAATTGAAAAAGATATTACCATTTTTTCATTTTAGGCAAACACAGGACGCTAGGCAAAATCAGGGCAGTTGACGGTACTTATCTCAAAATTGCACATTTTTTAGTTATGTCACCCTTTTTGCAAGTGAGATGAAAGTTGTTGTAGGTAGTTGAATGTTGTTCGACAAATACTGCCGAACCGACAATGTGTCCTCATGTGTGTAGCAAACCTTAAGGTGGATACACACTTTGCAAGGCGTACGGCAGCGCTTTGCATGCGAAACATATCCCTCGCAATGCGCGTACTTGCTTGGTCTACGCACATTGCGAGGCATCTGCTTCGCATGCGATGCGCCACACGCCTACCATTTCTTTTTTAATGTATGGAATCTCGTAGTTGGCCTTAACAGGCCGTGACTACTTAACCGGTCTTTCCTGTGGTGCCTTTGATTGAACTCAAAGCCTCCAGACAGGGGGCATGCCTCGCAGTGTGTATCCACCTTATTATAGGCAATAGGCACGCCCCCTTCTTGGGAGTGGGACTGCACATAATAGGTGAGAAGTTTGGGCGCAGTACAAAGGTCTGCGCACCCCGTCGAGGAATGCAAGCGTGATGCTACACTATGCTTACCCGCAAAAATGATAATTTAGGGAGAGTACAATAAAACAAACAAAAACAAAATTAACAACATTTTATTTCGAACTTATAAACAAATTATGCATAAAGGCTCCTTCAAACAGACGCGAATCGCACGCGACACAAAGGTATCGCTCGTCGCGCGACTGGGTGCCTTTGTGTCGCGCCTACAACAAGAAAAATGCTTATTTAATACAAAGTGTACTTTAAATGCTCTGTAGAATACAATATTACCAAATAAAAAGTGGTTATAATCCATGTAATAATGGCTAATCAATCATACAGACATACATAATCTCTGCACACGTTTGTTGGGTAATAAATTGAAACATGAAACACGATTATCAAGTACCTACCTAGGTAGATTTTGCAACTGTTGAGTTTTTATTTTTTTTAAAGGGCTTTGTAACTTTTGAGAAACTAAACTTTTTAACTTTTAACATACTCTTTAAACTGATGAGTTTAAAGAGTATGTATAAATAGACGTGGCGTTTAATAGTTATTTATTTGCGTATATATCTGCCATTTAAAACCTAAGGCATACAGGAATAAAGAACTGTGCAAACTAGGTTGAACCCCGCGCGGGGCGCTACGATTGTGTTGATGATTAGGAAGTCACGCGACTATTTGCTCCACGCCGCTACTTTTAACACCTCAACCCAAGATACACAATAGACACGTGCGGATTTCATTACGCAAGCCGCACGGGATTTGCCTGTTTGACCAGAGCTAAATTTCTTTCAGTATTTCCTATATAAAAAAAAACTCCACTTTTTAAACGCGTGTTTTAGACAAGATCAAAATGCTCTAACAGTCTGACAAAAATATTATGAATAAGTAAATCAAAACGTTTGCGAAATCAGTAAATAAAAAGAAGATAATAACATAACAAATAATGCGAAATTATTACTATTGTCCTATTAGTATAATCATTTTAGAAAACTATTATTTGACTTATTGTAATTATGGACAAGGATGGTCATTAGCGCCTTCCTGGGTTTTAATAACAACATAAGTAGGTAGGTACTGAAAAGTTTTCTGTTTAACGGTCGCACCTTTCAGTAACTTATTTAGCTTGATTTTCATTTACCTAACACGATTAACAAAATTATTCATGACCTGAATATAGGCAGTTTAGTATTCAGAAAACTAGTTCAACACCTCTTATGTTAAACACATTTCTACTGTTTTCTAAAAGCATACAATGAAAAGTTATATGTAATAATGTTTACATCTATTGAAATACCTATATAAACTCACGTCTTCTGCCCGCGGGGGTAGGCAGAAACTACACAACGCCACCTGCGACGATCCGGACATAGTCCTATTGATTCGTCCACGTTCATACACACAAATAAATGACTTTATAATTATAAAACTCGTTACCTAAGTGTACAAGTATTTATAAAACTATATTTTTTTATTTGCATAGTGATGTGCTTTATACGGAAACTACGGCACAGTACAAATACGCCAATCCGCATTTCGTAATACGACAATTCGCCTTTTGGGTGATTTTTCGATATGTCAGTGTGATTAATAGTGATTATTAATATCATCAATGAATAATGTTATTTTACATGTATGTCAGTGATTTCCATTAATAAGGTTACGATTCTGAGATGTCATGAAACATAAAATATAGTACAGATTTAAAAAAAATTCAACTAAAATATTTCAAATAGATTTATACTAGGTCAAAATCTTATTTGCTTATTGTAATACTCCAGCATAGCACTATAGAATTATATAACCCTTATAGAAAACAAACCAGCCATATTAAAATTAACTAAATTAATTAAATCTGGGGCCGTATAAGGTCGTGGCTGTCCGTAACTCCGTACTGGAACAATGATTGAAACACTTTCATCTACGACCCCTTTTATTTTTTTGAGGGTGGGAAATCTGCAAATAACTTCTCCCGCTCTGGGCGGAGCGGGAGAAGCGTGTCAGACTCTTACTGACTAAAACCCACCCGTGTTTCTTCAGTTGCCTGTGCCAGGGGCCACGGTATCCCTCTCGGACTTTCCCGCAACCCTGGCAGGCATCGGCCCTAGCGGACACCTTCATTGATGCTGACATCTCTTTGAGGCGCGCGTGGAACACAACGCGCCGTCGACCCGGGCCTGGTCGTTATCGAACGGCGAGCTGTCATCTACGGCCCTTGAGTTGGACTTTGTACAGCTCAACGAACATTTGTGATACAAGATAAGCTTTTTTGTGCACTTTACCCATACGATTAGATAGCTGAATATTACTTAAATTACCTACATATTATCTACTTTTTACCCCACTTTTCGCTCGCTCTTGTGTTCCTTAACATTTTAAATACCTAATCAATGAAATTTATCTTACTAAGTACGGAAAGTACATTTTTTTTTATAGAATAATTATGCACTACCAGTCGCCAAATAAAAGCTACAAGCTATGTTCTAAGAGCATTTTCTAAAAGCCATAATTAATATTAAAACTAACACAATGGTTTATTACTGGTGATTAGTGCTGACTTTTCCAGCTATGAATGAAATTGACGAGCTAAAAAATAGATAATGACTAATATTAGAAATGTCGAACAAAGAAAGTAATTTCAAAGAAAACATAAAGTATGTTTAGAGTTAAAAAAAATGTCATCATCCTTATTGACTGTAAATTCTGGCAATTTAAGTTATGATGCACTGTTTTAAATGCGAAGTTAAAATCGAAACTGCTTAAAAAAATCCTTCACTTTTAATTTTTAACTTACCAGTCTATTTCTGGCTGTATGTGTATGTGAGTTTAAATGTTTGTAAACGCACCCACGATACAGGAGAAATATCTAGTGTGGGGCAACGTTATTAAAAAAAGAAAAGAAAAGATTAAAAGATTTATCAAAAAAAATCTTCATTAAGCTATCGATAATGTAATAGATCGCAAAACTTTTTTTAATAAAAATAAATAATTATGCTAACATTGGACTTCTAAACACGAATTTAAAAAAAGCTAGTATTTGTCCAAGTACAGATACAATAATAATTATGTATTCTACATAATTTGTTTGATGTCTATGGTAGGTGCGTATTATTAAACAAATCTATCGTTAATGATGACACATTTCCTTTTTCTGATAAGTTATTGGAAGCCATTGATTTTATTGATATTCTTGTTCTGAATAATATCTGGAGAAATATCATTAAGTACTAAATTTAATATTACATATACTTACAAGTACATTAATTAAGAAATTAAAGGATTTTCTATTAACAACGATATACCTACATAGATAAAACGCATATATGTACATTATAAATCTACTTAAAATAATTAACTACAATTATTTCAAAGGTGACTATGACTTTCAAATAATTTAAGTCGTACTTTCTATCAAACTTCACGCAATTCTAATATACACACGATACATTCATAGTTAAGTCCGTGCAAAACCTAAAGACGCATTTCAACTATTCAAGAAGCTTGCTGCAATTTTTATAGAACAATACTTTTGATAGTTTCAGTTGATATTCATCAGATGTAGCAAGTCGACTTGTAATGTGAAAATAAATATTATTTATTTATTCTGCAGTACGCATACATTTTAGATGATGCAACTATAAACTCATTGATGTTTTACCGTGCTCCATAATCATCGACTACGTCAGTCAGAGCATAAAACAACTACTTTTGTACAATGTACGAGGGGAGGTCCAAAAGTTCGTGGAATGGAGGGGATGGAGTGGGGATAGGGGGCGCTCGCTTAGTGTCATACTAATTGGGTACTCATCATTAGTATATAATTTGAGTTTCAGCCCTATTGCGTCATTCGTTTATGAACACTCGCCTGCTAAACAAGTCAACCCGGAAGAAAACTGAAACTATGGAGAAAATTGGACACCGTGCCGTGATAAAATTCCTTACCAAGCAAGGAAAAAACGCTCAGACCATTTTTAATGAAATGGAAACCGTTTATGGGGAACCGTTCCCTAGTAAATCAATGATTTACAAGTGGCATAGTCTTTTTAAACATGGTCGGGAGTCCCGCTCAGGAAGGACACCACCGCCAAAGAAATTCAGTGTCGGAGTCGGCTGGAAAGTTGATGGCTACTGTTTTTTGGGATTGTGAGGGGATAATACTGATTGATTATTATTTAAAAAGAGAAGGACCATAACCGGAGAATACTACGCAACGATATTAGAAAAATTCAAGGAGGCCATCAAGGAAAAACGTCGAGGAAAATTGACCAAGGGTGTGTTGCTCTTGCAAGACAACGCGCCGGTTCACAAGAGCAGAGTTGCAATGGCTGCTCTGCACACGCATGGCTTCGAATCACTAGTCCACCCACCCTACAGTCCAGATCTGGCCCCAAGTGATTTTTATTTGTTCCCCAATTTAAAAAAAGACTTAAGGGGAAGGAAATTTTCCGACGACAATGAGGTAAAGGAGGCAATTTCGGCTAATTTTGAAGCAAAAGATTTTTTTTTTTACGGTGGTTTAGAAAAATTAATCCGTAGATCTAATAAATGTATTCAGCATAAGGGTGATTATATTGAAAAGGAAAAATAGATTTATTGTTTCATTTTATTTAAAACCCTTTCATTCCACGAACTTTTCGACCTCCCTTCGTATTACAAAGACCTCTTGCATGCCAGTAAATGTTTATATTCCGCAAGCTCTTAACATCTTAAAAACCAGCCACTTGCATAGCAGAAACGCGTCTTAAAAACAAGTAGGGACACTCACATAGTATTACAAAGAACTATTTATCTAATAGAACCTGAAACTGAAAGAATCCTAAATATTTATACAAATGGCAATTAAATTAAGCTAGGCCTTTTTCTCTACTAGAAGAAAAAAGTATACTTAATAAAGTATTTACATAAATTTCAGAAATTATTATACTTCCAAAACTACTTTACAGAAGTTTATGCGAAAATGGTGCTTAAGTTTATAATAAGGTGGAAATGTCTGTGAAAATATCCTTTGAAGGTATCAGCAACATATTTTATATGAAATTATCTATAAAATGATTTTAAGTACTAATAATTCGATTTAAGGTCTCTAAGCACCATAAAGAAGGCTCTAAAAAGTTATTCACAAGGAACCTACAGGCTCTTCTGTTTTCTGCTACTACCATGTGTCTTGGAGTCAGCGCATCATATTTCCTATTTTTCCTGTCATTCGTCACCCTTATTCATGTAATTTACAATGTTTTTCTTCCTAAACGTAAGAGTGACCACCACAGACATTCCCACCAAACAAAGAAAGAAAAAAGCAGCAGAAAAATTTCATCTAATACAAAAGATTGACTACAAGGACAGGGATTTCAAGGACTAGTGAACGAGGTCGAGATGTCCTTGAAAACTTGACGCTATGGTCTCTTAAAGTACTGCTCGTCGACTCGTTTAGCAAGAGCTACTAGGGACTCGTGTTTGCGAACGGTATCTGCCAGTTTTCGGCAGGGAAGCCGCGTGGTTATTATGGTGAAGACGTGGCCGAAGACTAGGGCGTCGAGTTCGGTGGGCCTGTAGAGAAAATATTTATTATTATTCAGTTAACATAAGTGAAAAATGTAATCATGATTTGATGAATAATGATGTCAAATATGGGGATCTAGAAAAAGAAATGTCTAATGTCTAGTTGACTGAACCAGCAGCTAAAAGTAACATATTATAATGACTTAGGCCCGCTTGCACCACAAATTTCTAAATACATTTAGCGTTAAACAAATTTAAATCATCGTTCTATTTCTGTCAATCAGTCGAAAATGATAGAGACAGAACGATATTTTAAATACGTTTAGCAGTAATTGTATTTAGTGATTATTGGTGCAAGCGGGCCTTAATTGACATGACTAAACAAATGATTTTAAATGACTGCTAAACACTCAGCTACACTGTAAACAATCGTAGGTACTCATAACATACTTTACTTAGGTACTCGATCGATACACACATCAAAAGTGTTTAGAGGGCTCAAGCACGTTTTTGCTAGTTACTAAAAATCTGTTTTTTTTATTATATTGTGTATAAATCATGCCAGGAAGTCCATGCATACAGTGGTGAAACAATCATGATATGGGCGGGTATTTGGATCGGCGGAAGAACCGAATTGATTTGCATCAGAGGCAATCTCAATGCACAGATTAACATTGAAACGATTTTATCAGATGTTGTCATTCGTTTGTGGACCCAATTTGGTGCTTCATTTCTGCTTATGCATGATAATGCACGTCCACACACTGTCAGAGTCGTCGCATACACACACACTTGCCGCAACTAATATCAACATCCTACCATGGTCTGCTCAATCGCCAGACTTGATCCCTAGACACTTTTGATGTGTATATTCAATACACACATAGAATCATCAATAAACCCATTAATCTTCAACTCAAAAATACAACAATTGGAGGATTTAAAAGGAATCTAGGTAAAACTGATTTCTACAATAAAGAACAAAAAATCATGTGAAAACTTACATTTCATTTGCCATTCTGCATTTAAAATAAAACAGTCATTTGAACATATACAAATAATTTAATAGAAAACATAAAAGCAAAGCTAACTGAAACGCATTTCGCCTCATAAATGTTTAGGTTTTTAAATAACGGTTGCAAATACATGCCCACAATTTATTGCAACTGCATCTCAAACTAACCAGAATATAGTAAAAATGACTTCAAAATACTATAACAACAGCTGTAAGGAATTAGAACTCGCGAGTGTTCGAACCACGTAAAATATAATATTTGTTATTTCGATAATTTGTATTTTACTTTCAATAGAAGGAGATTGAAAAAAATACATGCATTTTGTTAGGGTTCCGTACCCAAACACAGACGGCGTAGGCATTGCCATAGGGTCCCGTTACCCTTTTAGTAAGTAAGCCTACGCCCCGTCGGTCTGCCTATATGGCATAGGGAAGTAAAAAAATTGTGTGTGGAAATTTCACAGAATACGCATATTATTGTATAGCAGCTATCATGGCATTTAAAGAAACCGGTAAGGTTATGATAGTTTTGGAGTACGAAACCTTTATTATAACTAACCGATTTTCAATTAAATAAATAAGGGCATATTATTATCAGAGCAACGTTTTGACTTAATTTACATGTTCAATGCCTAATTTCCCTTGCTATAATTTTTTTTATAACAACAAAATGTTTTCTCTACAAACGAAACATCAACACAATACGCCATTTCGTATTCGAAAAATGTGAAACACGAATTGTCGTATTCCGCATTTCCGTAGTCCTAGTAACTAATCAATGTCGGCCACCACACTTTTGTAGTTATACGTTGCGTTTCGCCTGCGCAGATAGTCGAGTAGCTTCTCAACGCTTATTTCCTCATTTTGTGGTGTTTTTAACGTAGAGGTAGAATCTGTAATGGTGGTAAAATTATATCAGTACAAAACGGCGCGCGGCGTAGTGATACGAAAAAATACGAAATTTCGGCTCGCACTGCACTGACACTAAGTCATATTTGTTTTTAATAATCTTGCACTAAAAATAAAAAAAAATACTACGGAAATGGGGAAATGTAATTTGTAGAAAAACTATTAAAAAATATAAACCTGTGTACGTAGCTGAGCGTGAAAGAGACGATGACTTATCCGAGGCATTCTCTACAGAAAACTGTTCCTGTTCCTGGTGTTCACAGTTCTCACTACTATTAAATTCTGGTGTGCTCTTTTGGTGCATAGTTACAATGCTGCCATAAGAAAAAAATAAAAAATAATATGCGTGCTCAATCTTTGTCTATGTTTAAAATTATGATACACACGACTATGACCCTTCCTCTCTCTAAACATCATCATTATATTTGCTTTGCTCCTGTTTCATGATCATTATTGTATATACAGGTTTACTTGTAATTCGTCGTATATCCGTCAGGAGCTGATAGGGGGGCCAGAATGCAACAAATTGAACCCCCTTAAGTAAGGCCTAAACTCAATCGTTTTCGAGACCCTTAAAATTCAAATATCGTAATGTAAATTCGTAGTGCGCGCTTAGCCTTAGTAGTCCTTGCCCTCTGTTTGCAATATTAGTAGATACTGAGCTTACGTAAGCTTAAAAGGGCGGACCACTCTCTCCCCCCATCAATCTTATCATCATCATCTTTCACCAAGTCTTTGTTTTTTCTTACGTAGGAGGGAGCGGGGGTCACAAAGTGGTTAAAATTGTCTTACGAGTTTGTTGCACCACTTCTTCTTCCCAGCTAAAACACTAGGAAGTGGTGAAGGGCGGGCGTTTTGGGGACTGTCTTATGTAATTTCGACGTTCAAAAAGTGCTGATTCTCAGCCTAGTTTGAATAAATGACTTTTGGTTTTGAATGAACAGTATCGATCTAAGTGATCACCACGGCCAATGGACATCTACATTACCAGAGGCATCGAAGGTGACACGCCAGAGACAAAGTTGAAATATCTTACTTCCCTTTAAATTACACCGGTACCCACCTACACAAAACTTTGTAAAAACGAATCGATTAAAAACTCAAAAGTACCTGGCCCGTTCTCCAACTAAAGTCTTTTGTGATGCCGATTGTTCACGCAAAACCGATTTATTTTCCTCAGTCACATCATGCACATCACTATCAATATCATCCTCATCTATTATCTGTAGGTCATAATCGGGGCACATCTCTAGCGAGTTAGTATTCTCTGTTGAATCGTTTTCTTCGATCGTGTCCAAGTACTCGCTAAGTTTAGATTCGACTGTGATATATTTAGATTCTTTCATATTCGGAAAAGGTATTACAACGAAAGGATCGTTTTTCTCGCTATCCATATCGATTCTTGCTGCAAATTTATCGATAACTACTTCATCGACTTTTTTGAGGATTTCTTCGACTATTGCGCACATTATATTATATAATTCTTGGTCGATAACTCGGTCGTTATGTTGGCCCGGGTACTGGCAAGTTACTGTACCTTCCTTCGATGTCATTATTATAATTTGCTTAGATGCAAATGGTTTGAAGCCTGAATTGAACGAAAAAATATTTTTCTTTGTACTGCGTATGATAAAAATGACTAAAGGGCCAGTAAGGAGAATAATGGGGTTTAGTTTTACTGCAAAAACTCACCTTAATTAAAAGTATAGATACAAGCTACCCTTAGTTTGTGGCTCAACGAGCATGTCATATTGTTTTCTTACTTTTTGATGAATAAACAATATGTATTATATTATTAATAATATTATTGCTAGCTTTTAATTACAGGAAAAAAAAAACTTTAATACTCTCAAATGCTAAATCCAAGGTGTAATTTAAGTAACTAAAAAAACTCGTAAGGGTCATTGTAGGTCCCTACAGTCCTTATGAATAACTTTTACTGTGGAACCAAAAATGAAATAGTGAAAAATAATTTTGTAGACAATGCAATGATGCGTAAATTGAGCCGTTAAGAGGTTTTCAGTTATTTCAAAGACACCGTATATCTCTTCTGTAAAATTTAAATGGCAAAATGTGGGTGAATTATTCTCTTGTCTACCTCGACTTTGCTTTAACTGTCAAGTTCCCAGCTCATCTTTCTCAAAGTTTGGAATATAAACAGCAATAATTAACAAGTTAAAAACACTACGGAACAAAAATACATTGCGGACCCACCATACCACTGGCCATACCCCTGCTGGTATGGTGGGTCTAAAACTATACCACTAAGAAAACAGTGTTGTTGGATTACAACTTATTACAAGGATCAGGGGCCGTACTATGACGTGTTAACGCCATCATGATTCCGTTGAGAAAAAGAGATAGTGCTATCGGTCATGTATAGCCCCTGGTCTGATCTGATCTTTAATGGTCACAGTTCTAACATTTTTTTTTCTTTCAGGGGTGGAAATTCCTCATGGATGCTCGCCGCCCTGGTGCAGGCGGCGGGATCTGTCAGACTCTTACTGACTAAAAACCACCCCGGTGTTCCATCTCACACCTACGCTGGGAGTCGCGGGAACGTACGATCCTTCCGCAACCCCCGACTAGTTCTAGGCCGCTGCCGCAGGCCTCTTCGGGTCTGGGGGGGAGTGAGGTGTTTGACTCCCCCCGTGACGTCTAAGAGGGGGCGCGCGTGGAACACTACGCGCCGCCACCTCGGGTCCTGGTGTGTGGGGAGCGACGGACTCCGTCAGTTCAAACCTAACCCAGCCCAAATGATTCACCACAACACAATTTTCTCAGTGGTATAGTTTTAGACCCACCATACCACCAGGGGTATAGCCAGTGGTGTAGTGGGTCCGTACACAAAAAATATAGCTTAGGAAACTAATGGAAATCTTACCAAAAACATCTCTATTATTATAATTATTAACCACACTATCCTTGCTAGGGATCCTCATACACATTCGTGATCGCTGGATCCTCGTGCTTCGTTCAGACGTTGTTCGTTCGGGTGATAGTTGGCGACGGGAGATTTGGAACGCTTGCGTTACTAAGTACTCTTCTTGGGGCTGGGAGGGGAAGGGAGGAATTAGGAAAGGTTATGATAAGCTGTTTAGAGTTTTTCTAACTAGATTTCTAGAATTTCGGGATACCAACATCACCTTTTTAAACTTTAATTCAAGAGAACAACAATAAGCTTTGTGTGCGGTGTAGGTTAGTTATTATTGTCCTGAAGGAGCTTTGTTTTGTTGCGTAACTGTACACCTTAAGGGAGATGCGCTAAGGCAGCCCGCGAAATTCAAATTTACTTGCGTTTTTTGCAATTTGCAGTTCAGTGTCAGGTTATATGTTGGTTAAAATATGATTCGCGACCACAACAAATATGGCTTTGCAGAATTAAAATCATTAGAATCAGGAATTCAACTCCTTAAGTTAGGATTGGCCTCAAATGCGTGCACTGACTGGACAGGTCCGCTCAATCTGTATGGTTTTTCCTCAAAAGACCGTTTCAGACACCAATCTACATGGTCTTCACATGATCTGACCAAGATTATATCTGGACTTTAAAAGAGACTGTGACCTCTGAGTTTGTTTCGGCCTTTCTTCTCAGAGTAGTCAGATAGGAAACGCCGACCTCATCTAGTTTTTAAAATATGATTGACGTGTAAAAGTGTTTGTACAAACCTACTTACAGAAATAAAATCATTTATCATTTAAATGTCATAATTTCATGAAATAGTCCTTCAATAGAGTAATATGATGTCTGTATTGATGATTTTTAGGATTATAATTCTTTAAACATTTGTTACGGCCGCGAATCATATTTAGATCAATATGGATTCTGATACTGACCTGCAAAAAACTTAAGAACATTTAAATTTCCGGGCTACCCTGACGCTTTCGCCTTAGACACTTTTACAAATCAAGATCAGAAATAATTTATTCAATTTAGTCTCGAGAAGTCAGCAAACCTCAACACTTCTGTTACGTAAGTTCTCAACGTGGGCGATAACGCCCACACGTGGGCGTTTGAGACTTACAGGGAAGCAGTCATACTCAAACCATTTATTTCAAATAAACCAATTACAGGCACTTTTGTATTGTCAAGGATTGTCAGTACAAGACGAAGAGAAAATTAGGAGTCGTTGAGATGGGATCTTACGACTATACAGGGTTATTGGTAAAAGAACATCAACCTCTTAAGGGGTCATTGTACTCATCATTATGAACAACTTTTATTATGGGACCAAATATGAAATCGCGACAAAAAATCAGCTGTTCCCTACATTTATGTTTGTAGAACTCGTCAAATGTAGGGACCAGCTGATTTTTTTTTCGCAATTTCATATTTGGTCCTTTAGTAAAAGTAGTTCATAATGATGAGTACAATGACCCCTTAAGAGGTTGATGTTGTTTTAACAATAACCCTGTATAATGTTACACGTTTAAATATTCATAATCGTGACAATAGCTGTTTCAGATTCGCGACAGATGGTAAGTAAAAAATCGGGGTGCTCTAAAAAAATTGGGGCGCTCTAAAAAATATAGGTACCTATATATTTTTTCAAATGTACAATAAGATTGAGAAAATATGTTCTAGTCTTTAGCTGGGAAGACAAAGCAACATACCGTCATAGTCATTTTTGTCAAATTGATGCATCTCAACACAAGTTTCAGTAAAGAGCTGGTGATTCGTTTGATGAGCGCACCGGCTCTCATGCCGTTACCCATTAGGATCGCTCGCATGTGACCATAGATTAGCGCGTCTAGGGGAGTGGGGCTAGGAAGAAAGGGGGATGGAATTAGGGGTAGGAATATGAGTTAGGCAGTGGGGTATTATATATTTATCAATATTCAAAATCAAAACGTGGCTAATCTTATCACAATGATGGCAAATACAGGGTCAAATAAAATGTACTAGCGAAACTCCACAGACGTTATGGGTACCTATCGATATCTAAACATGATACAACAAAAATAAATAAATTTGATGTTTTTTTTTTATTGTGTCATCGACCGCAGTGTAAGCACTTGAAATAGGTATCAGTAAAAAAGTTTTTTTTGTGCAAACGTTACAGACGCGCTGGGTATTGATATAAAAACATAATTAAACAAAAGAAAACAGATCTTCTCAACTCATAATTCAATTAACAACACGACCAACGGTCGGTGATAACAAAAAATATATCTAAACTGTTATTTTTTTTAATTAATGGTGTTAAAATATAGATACCCATCACGCCTGCAGAGTTCCGATAGCATTTGACCCTGTATAAGCACTATATGCCACCGACACGCTAAGAAGAAGATCTAAACATATTCAAATAGGCTAAGGATTAGAAATTGTTCTAAAAAGGATTATTATTTTCCGAGTGACTAATAACTTAAAAGTCGACTAAATGTTTGCAACAAAAAAAAAACAGAGTGGGTACCATATATAATGGGTTGGCAGCTAATAAGGAGTATCGTAATAAGTAATAGGTAGCATATTAATATATCAGTAATAAAATAAGCTCCGTTTTAATTTGTTACCAGGAGAAACTGGATGCAATCTGGTCTTTTGGGGACCCCGACTCGGACAGGTTAGGTTAGAAGGGGATGGACCCCGCCATCCCCTTCGTGGTTATTTTTTAATAAACCACCCAGAAGCAGGAGCCCCGCGAAGCGGGGCTCCGTCGACCAAGCCCTGCCATCGACCATGCATAGAATATTTTAATTAAGGTTTGGTTAGAACTGTGACAATTATGACAAACATGAACGCCCATTTTCTATTTTGTTTTCGCCATTAAGTTTCCGCTTAGATATTAATTCTGTTCCCAAAAGAAAAACTTGATGCTAGTTTAAATTAAAACGGAGCTTATTACTGATATATTAATATGCTACCTATTACTTATTACGATACTCCTTATTAGCTGCCAACCCATTATATATGGTACCCACTCTATTTTTTTTTTAAACCTATATTCATTTTACTTAGTTGCCGCATTAAATACATGCCTTCTAAAAATACTGAATTACATAAGTGAGTTATTAAATTTTATTACGACATGGAAATATAAATGACTAGAATTGGATGTATTACATCATTAAACTTAGTTTCGTTTTTTATGCAGAATGGCAAGTAAGTTTTACAAAGAAACCGATATAGGAAATACGTTTTCTGCGTCCCTAAAATATATGATATTGTCGCGGTTTGTAATTAAAAAGAAAAACAAAATAGGTATACATATCATTTGAAAACTACTCACGCATTTCCAAAGAAGTAATCTCTATCACCAAGCCGTTGACTCAGCGAGTTACAACACTGCTCCACCTGAAAATTACCAAACACTTTTATCATACAATAAAATCCAATTTGTTAGTACTCACCAGAGGTCGGAATTAGGTAAGAGTTATTCATATACTTGCATCGAAATGTTGATATTAATATGGATCTGCCCGGGATTTCTAATGGACAATCCCGTGTGGCCAAAATTAATTACAAATAACACACGGCTGCTGCCGGTGCGAAAAACCACAAACGGCGCAAATATTGCAATGTTATTGGAACGTACACAGAGTTGATACGACAGAGGGGCTTTCCTTTAAACTGCCTATACTAGGTACCATTTTCAAGCTCTGTACCAAAAATCAATTAAATAGGAACAGTAGTTTAGTCGCAAATGATTTTTTAATTTTTTGTCCCGTTTGAACACGATGTATATTTTCTAACAGCTGATTATGTCTACGATACGCATAGGTCATGCACCTTAAAACGATAAATCTGAGTATAACCTACGATGCGTTGTTGCCGCTCTGACACAAGTCACAAGTACAACCAAATATTTTCGCTAAAAAGATGGCAATAAATACACACACACTTGCACTTTCATTAAAAACTATTTAGTTTGTTTGAAAAAAAAAAACAAATTTTTGGTGCTTTTTATTTTTATACCGTATTGAATTATTTGATACTAAACACGTATAGTATACGTAGTGTAATTGAATGTCCCTCTGTCGTATCAACTCTGTATGTTCGAGCCGTTTGGGGATGGAACACTAGGGCAATGAATGGGGTCCGAATGCGCATTTTTTCGAGACATCGCCAAGCTGTTGGTCAACTCTTCACGTGACCAGAGGGCTGACCTCTTTTTTTGGCCAAAGCTGATTTGCCATACAATATGGCAATGCTGCCAGGTTTTGGGCACTTTTTCTGTTGACAACGAAGCAGACAAATTTTTTTATGCTTTATGATCCCCCCCCCCCCCCCCCCCCCCCCCTTATACAGGGTTATTGGTATTGTACCATCAACCTCTGAAGGGGTCATTGTACACAACATTATGAACAACTTTTATTAAGGGACCAAACATGAAATCGCGAAAAATAATCAGCGGGTCCCTACATTGTGACGAGTTCTGCAAACATAAATGTGGGGAACAGCTGATTTTTTTTCGCCATTTCATAGATGGTCCCATAGTAAAAGTTGTTCATAATGATGAGTACAATGACTCCTTAAGAGGTTGGTGGTGTTTTACCAATAACCCTGTATACTTGTATACATTATTATTTTTACGTCTCATCGACATTTCTCGGGACCCTAGGATCCCGGACCTTTGGAAGGCGTATGAGGGACCGAAGCCAACTCGCAGAGGCTCGTTAGGCGCTTTAAAAGGAATGAGGCACCAACCGGCGATTATCCCTGTACGCAATATGTTCAAGTGCACCCAAGGACAACCCCCGGTTGGTGTTCGACTATTGCAGGATATGGAAACAAATATATATTGTTTATTTGAGTACATACTTATTGCGTTTGATAGTATGGTCACAGATTACTAAATAGTTACTACGTAACAGATACTTCACTCAGTAGAAAATTTCCAATACCTATTGAGATAATAGCCTACTCCGTCGCCTCAACAACCACTGCATGCTAAAATGTGCCTAAATGCTCAAGCGTACAGTTTTGATTGCTTCGCACCGCGCGATCCTACAGCAATCGCAGTGAACCGAATTTGGACCGCAAGCGGTCCGAGAGCGCTCGCTCGAGCGGTAGGTAATTATAGCGCGCAAGTACATGGAGTGACGGAGGCCTGGTATGGTGGCTCACTGGCTGTCACTGCAACCTGCACGCTAGTAATTTTATTGTACTATGATTGTTTGATCCTATGAGACTGTTCTAGTCAACCAGAACGCACTGAAGCTTTAAAAACAGAAGAAAAGCCGGCCAAGTGCGAGTCGGAATCGCACACGAAGGGTTGTGTACCACCGTACAATATTTAACTTTTTTTTCCTAGTTATAGCGGCCATAGTAATAAGTGTCTACCTATTACGGTTCAAAGATACAGGCCTGTGACAGACGGACGGGCAGACAGCAGAGCCTTAGTAAGCCAACCCGTTATTATTATTGTTTTGTAGGGCTAGACTATAGTTTTCACTATTAAATCGCGAACACAGTTGAGTTTTATAAAACGTTTAATATGAGTCTCAGAGCACAGATGTACAGTCATAAACAACACAGTAGTATGAAGGAAGATACGAAGAAAATAGAGGAAGATATGAAAACACTTTAACAACACGAGAAAGTCTAGATTTAGGTAAAAACATATGAGTATGAGCGATTAGGCGCGAGGTAGAAATGAGCGTGCATTCGCCGTCGTAGCAGGTAGGGCACTGGCAGCCGTGACCGAGCGATAGCGGATCAGCCGTCTCACACACGGCAGGCAGTGCGCGGGCGCAGGCGTTGTTGTTGGTGTCGCCACAGTTTATTGTTAATTAAACGGCAACACAGATTACATTAATTAACATAAAGATTTTCTCGGGGCTCGCTGGGCCGAACCAACGCAAATGCATACGTGCATCCGTGGTGGAGCGACCCAGACTGCCGGGCACTTCTTCTCATGCAACCGAGCGGGTGGGCAGGTTGCGGATAGCCCAACTCCGGCTGCGGGACCGGCTGCCAACAGTCGATCTCGCACCTGGAGCATCTCGTAAGAGATCCCGGACAAGAGAAGTGCCCGAACACCAGGCCCCAGGTCTAGGGTAACCCATACACCTTACTCCATGCTCCAATTTGACCCAATCAACCCAACCCCTCCCTATCCATAAATCCCGTCAATCCATAAATCCTTAGGCCAATTCCCAGACCTACGGTGACCAATAACCTATACCTTATCTCCAAACACCCTCCCTCCTGTCCTTAATTCCTATCGGTCCCAGAGGAAGGGTAACCTCGATTCCAAAAAAGCCCACCCCCTCGCCAAATGAAATAATGCAGATGGAACCGAAATCTACCCAGGTGGGTCCCGGCCAAGCCGGGGAATCCCACACCGCTACGGCGGTCAGCCCTCATCGTATTCTGGGGGGGGCAACCAACTGCACGACTTCATCGTCTTCGCCGTGCTATTCAGCACGGCCGGCTGCTGATTCAGCGCCCAAAACACAGGCAGCGACCCACGCGCCCATTGACACAACTCTGGCTGCGACCAACGCGCCAACCAACCCTACCACGGCTGCGACCCACGCGCCAATACCCACTACGAGTCGTATGCCTCCCGCGAGCATCTGGCAACAGAGCATCGTGAGGAACAGCGTAAGCTACCCTGACGATGACCCCGGCGACCTTACCACTCTCCCGGGTGCCGGAGTACGACTGCTGAAGAAGCGCGGAAAAACCACCCGGGGGAAGAAAGTAGGCGACCGAAAGCGCTACCCTCGCGAAGGCACTAGCCAGCGCGAAGCGCGATCGGACGCCGAAGAGTTAGTACGCGACCAGCCACGAGTCCGCGACGGGGAAACCCGGCGCGAAAAGGGGCCGGACGCGGAAAACAGAGAACGGCCGCAAGTCCGCGTAGGGGAAACCCAGCGCGAAAAACGGCCTAACGTGGGACTACGCGACCAGCCGCAAATCCGCGAAGGGGAAACTCAGCGCGAAAAGCGGCCGGACGCGGAACCACGCGTGCAAGGGCAAGTCCGCGAAGGGGCAACCCAGCGCGAAAAGCCCATGCACCCGACAGAGTCTGCCGGGGGCGCCAGTCGACCTTACGCAAACACCGACACATCCCGAGACAATCCCAGACCAAAACACCGCAGAGGAAAACGAGGTGGATCCTTGCACCCTAACCCCGCCACTCGGCCGGGCACCTCCAAGTCGCAGCCTGGACCGAGCGGTACAGGGCCGGCGAAGAGGGATCGCCCGGACGACACGGCGTCACCGGGTACGCTCCAGGGGGATGCAAAGCGTGTAAGGATCCACTCCGCCCAGGAGGAGCCGAGGACCTATGCGCGGGCCACCAAGGATATTCCTGCGCGGCTCGCCGTAGCAATCTGCTTCCCTCCCCCATCCAGAGACTTGACAGCAGAAGAGGCCGAGCAGGTTAAAGTAGGCCTAGTAGACCTACTCATGGGCGGGGACCTGTCGACACCACTCCCTTCAACACCACTCCCTGCCTTCCGCGGATACCCACGGGTAGCGGAGGGCACAGTGCAAATGTGGTGTGAGGACGACTACGCCCTAACCTGGCTCTCACAAAACGTACCCCGCATAAAACTGCCAGACACAGACAACACACTGACGGTACTCCGACAGTCGGACGTGCCCACCCGGGTGAGAGCCTCGCTTTTCGTCCCTCGCTATCGAGGAGACGTGCTGAGGCTCCACAACATACTCATACGTCAGAACACCTGGTACGACATAGCCAGGTGGTCAATGTACAGGGCAACCAGGGTCGGTGGTGAGAACTATGGGACATATTTGACCCTGGGTCTACCACCGACTGAGGCGGAAAAGGTCCTGGGTCGGGAGCGTCGCATATCGTACCTGCTAGGTTCGATATACGTGCGCTTCTGGCCCACGGCCCAGCCCACGGACAGTACGACGGACACGGAGACCGCACCGACAGGGACACGGACGGAGGACACGGAGATTGCCCAGCTCGAGGAGGTCATGGCCCGCGCGGCGATGGCTGACGTTGAGGCCACCATACCACCTACATCTCCCGGCTGGAGCGAGAGGCTGTTAGCGTCGTCACCGGTTGACACACAAGACAACCAATACAGAGAGGGGGTAGCGGAGGAACTGTCCGATGGATCCACCACAGACTAACACCTCCCCCTCCCCATCGCCATCAACACCACTCCATATCATCCAGACAAACCTCCAACACAGCCAAACTGCCACGGCTAGCTTACGCAGGGCACTGGAGGTTAACCCCCATACAATCGCACTGATCCAAGAGCCGTGGATCAGGAACAATAGAATATGCGGCCTTAGTAACATCGGAGGTAAGCTAATCCTCAACACGCATAGCACAGACAAACCTAGATCCTGTGCATACATACCAAAAAACATCCCTACCACGCTACTTACTCAATTCTGTTCCAGAGATCTGACAGCTGTCAGACTCCAGACCGTAGATGATCTTCCAGATATTGTACTGGCCTCGGTATACATGCCGGGCGAGGACACAGACTGCCCGCCGAAAGAAATGGCCGACCTGGTACAGCACTGTGAGCACACCAAACTGGACCTGATTATCTGCACCGATTCGAACGCCCATCACCCGCTCTGGGGTAGCGATGCATCGAACTCCAGAGGAGAGGTATTATCCACTTATTTATTCTCTACTAACCTTAACATTATTAACCGAGGCTCTGAACCCACTTGGGTCACAGCCCGAGGACAAACCATCATAGATTTAACTCTTGCTACAGAAAACGCGACCAACCTTATCACAAACTGGCACGTATCGGGAGAACCTTCTTGCTCAGACCACAGAAGGATCCGTTTCACACTAACTACCAATACTAAAAAACCCATGCCGAGACGAAACCCGCGGCACACCGATGTACCCGGGTACAAGCGCCTCCTGGCAGCCTTACTAACCAGGCACCTATCACAAACAACCATAAAAGACACCACACAACTAGAATACACTGTAACAAAGCTAACAGAATACCTAACTCAGGCATACCATGCATGCTGCAAGCTAAGGGCGCCTCGAACTAACAGTGAGAGATGTCCCTGGTGGAACGCCGAACTAGGTAAACTCAGGAATACACTAAGAAAGCAATTTAACAGAGCTAAGAACACCAGACTACCGGAAGATTGGGAGCTATACAAAGAGACCCAATATACTTACAAAAAGCAAATCAGAACCGCCAGGAGAACAGCTTGGCGAAAGTTCTGTGAATCCATCGAAAACAACAATGAAGCCGCAAGAGTAAGGAAGATACTGGCAACTGACCAGGATCGAACCCTCGGCGCGCTGAAAAGACCCGACAACTCGTACACACTGACGGACCAGGAAACCAGCAAGGTCCTTCTTGAGACCCACTTCCCAGACTGTAAAATCTTAGACGACAGGACCTGGGAAGCTGAGCCAGACTGGATCCCAACGGAACGCGACTGGTCCAGAGCCCACAGTCTAGTAACAGAAGACCGCATAAAGTGGGCTATCAACACCTACCAACCATACAAGTCCGCAGGTCTTGATGGCATTTTCCCGGCCCTGCTGCAATGGGGGGCTGACTATATTACACTATGCCTGAAGGCTATCTATCGGGCATCCATAGCACTCAGATATATACCCCTAGCCTGGCGCGAAGTGAAAGTCATCTTTATACCTAAACCTGGCAAAGCTGACTACACACAACCCAAGGCGTACAGACCCATAAGCCTCACATCCTTTCTACTAAAGACCCTAGAGAGACTCTGCGATCGGCATATCCGAGACGGACCTCTTCGGGCAAGACCACTCCACAAACAACAACATGCGTACTCCACAGGCAAATCAACGGAATCCGCGCTGCACAGTGTGGTATCCAAAATTGAATGCGCGGTGGACTACAAATGCTCAGCACTGGCCGCCTTCATTGACATCGAAGGCGCCTTTGACAAAACCACTTTCAAAAGCATCAGCACGGCCCTGGACAGGCACAATATAGACCCGTCCTTGAGTGGCTGGATCACCAATATGCTCAGACAGAGAGCCGTACAAGTAACCGTAAATGACACCACAAGGGCCATTGTAGCAAAGGGCTGCCCGCAAGGGGGCGTCCTATCACCGCTCCTATGGAACCTGGTCGTAGACAACTTAATAAAAGAACTCAACGACAAAGGTTACTTCACCGTAGGCTACGCCGACGACCTAACCATAATAATAAATGGCGCCCATGAAAACACCTTGTGCAATCTAATGCGCCAGGCCCTGAAGATAGTGGAGAATTGGTGCGGCAAACACCAACTCTCAGTGAACCCCACAAAAACCGAGTTGATTCTCTTCACAAAAAAGAGGAAATTAACGACACTACAACTACCACGTTTCTTTGGTACCACCCTAAGCCTATCAACTGAAACCAAATACCTGGGCATCTTTTTGGATAAACAGCTGAATTGGGCAAAACACACCAACTACATCACCACGAAGGCCAGTATATCCTTGTGGCAGTGCAAGCGATTGCTTGGCAAGAATTGGGGGATTAGCCCACGGGTTACCCACTGGCTATACACCACAGTCATCCGACCAATCATTACATATGGCTCAGTAGTCTGGTGGCCCAGAACAGAACTGAGCACAGCCCAAAGAGACCTCGAAAAGCTGCAACGGCTCGCGTGTGCGGCGATCACCAGCTGCATGAGAACTGCACCCACCGCTGCCCTACAGGCTATGCTTGGGCTACCGCCCCTACACCTCATTGTGAGGGAGGAGGCGACCCTGGCTACCTTTAGGCTACATATAGCAGGAACCCTGAGCAATGACTCCAGGGTCAAGCACAAACGTTTAAGGGAAGAGGCGATCAGGCGTCAGCCGATGATGGCATCACCCTGCGACAAGGCCCTGAAACAATACTGCTTTCAAAAGCACTACAGCGTAGTGCTTGAAGAGGAGCAGTACGACCATTCAGGCCTAAAGGAACTGAGAATTTACACCGATGGATCAAAAACCGACTGCGGAACTGGAGTCGGAGTGTTCTCACACGATCTCAACATAAAAATATCCAGACCCCTGGGAATGCTCAACACAGTCTATCAGGCAGAGTGTGTGGGCATAATACAGGCGGCTTATGCCATAGCAGCCAGAAGAGTTGCGGACACCCGAATCCGCATACTCTCTGACAGCGCCTCAGTCCTCCAATCCCTAGGGAAAAAATGCATTACTTCGAATCTAATACTAGAATGTCACAATGCGCTTGAACGGGTAACCGTATCAAACCGCAATACAGTGACGCTACAATGGATAAAAGGACACAGTGGATCGCTAGGTAACGACGCAGCTGATGAGCTGGCCAGGAGGGCATCCAGCACGTCGGTCTGTGGACCGGAACCTATCGTGCCCATCCCGTTCAACCAACTACGCAGGTGGCTACAGGAGTACACCCACACACAAGCAGAGAGCTGGTGGGCGTCGTCACCGGGCTGCAGGCAATCCAAGGAAGCCATGCCATCACTAGACGGCAAGCTAACCAGGCGGTTGCTACGCCTGGACAGGAAAGGCATGCGCCTGGTGACGGGGACCATCACGGGACACTGCTCGCTAAACAAACACTTTCACACAATAGGCATAACGGACAGCCCTCTATGCAGGGCTTGCATGGAGGCTGACGAAACTGTCACGCATGTGCTCTTCGAGTGCACAGGCGTCGCCCAAATTAGGTCAAAAACCCTCGGGACACCCAGATCTTACACAGATGTTCTTAATAGACCAGGAGACCTAATCAGCTTCTGGAGGGAGGTGGGCTGGTTGGAATAACCACCGACGGCCGACATGGCTCACGCACAATGGTCCACTGAAGGACTAAGTGCGGAAACCAGACAAATAACATAGAAATAACATAGAACATAAAGATTTAAACAGGTATGGTAGGTATACAAAAATATTTCAACTACTAACATATAATAGAGGACACCCTTTTTTAATTTTTTGAGCGTGGGAAATCATCAAATAACTTCTCCCGCTCTGGGCGGAGCGGGAGGGCAATAGAGGACACCCTAGCATACTTCTTCTCACAAAACATCAGACATACACGCATAATTCTACTGCATTCATCGGCAAACAGATCACATTCAGGATTGGCACCCTATGGGTACGGAACCATGCAAAAAAGATAGGTTTATCATACTTACATCAGCTAGAACCTGGTCCAAGGTCTTATCATACCAGTGCAGCGCTTTCAGCCGCTTGATGACAGCATTCCTCTTAGCCCTGGTCTGTAACCATCCTAATGGCCAAGGGTACACTGAGGAGTTCCGCACTTTTGTCACCGCGTTGAAGGTTTCGTTGTCCACCCAGGATATGTAGAGCTGAATAAATATAGGTTTATTACTATGGTTGTTACATTTAGCGAACACGAGTCGTGCATTGCATTTTATACCTTATACAGGGTGTCCCGTAAATAATGGATCAAACGTAACGGGTAGGTAGCTTACCTCATTTCCAACAACTAATTTAAAAAAAAAAAAATTGAAAAAAGAATTTGAAAAAAAAAATCAATTGAAAATTTTTTTTCTAAGGCAAATAAAATTATATTTGAAAAAGAAAATATTAACAATAAGCTATTCAGAAGTTTTTGACAAAAATCATACCTAAAAATGTTATTAGTTGCAGCGACAGCATTAAAAACACTGAATGCTGTTAGAGAAAATGGTAAAATTCGAAAAAAATAAATATCTTGGTTACCTTACCGATTTTTTTTAACTGTTCAAATTAGTTGTTTGAAATGAGGTAAGCTACCTACCCATTACGTTTGATCCATTATTTACGGGACACCCTGTATATAAGTGAGACAAGAGTCACATGACGCGCGTTTTAGAATTGCAAGAAATTTTATCGTAAGTATTGTGAAATAAGGGAATTCGTTTGCAACGAGAAGTCGAGACCAACAACAGTTACAACTCGTTTTTAGATTCAACAATTTAAAACAAAAAGTAACACCATTCAACGATGGTTGGAGCTTAAATCAGGACAAAAAAAACGAAACAGGCATTTTGTAATAATTCACAACATAATATCACGCCTGAATTTCTCAAAAGGATGCGGCAGAAGTAAAAAGTACACCTTTTTTTTTCGCCAGTCACGTTATAAACATAACCAAATGGTTCAGCCTATTGTCACTAACCAATTACTAATTCAGGCTACTGACAATTTGACCGACTCTGGAAACAATAAGGTTCAGGGCTAATCCTCAATAATTTCGTTATTGAGATACCTAACCACCTCTCCTAGTCACTATATAGTCATAGAAAACTAGGTCATGAAAGAGCCTGGCTAGCTAGCTCTTTAATATTCCATCTATGCTAACCTCAGCATTAACCAGTACAAACAGCACCAGGTCAAGTTACCACAAACTGTAAAATTTTCTCATTCGATTTTGAACTTAACTTTCAACATGTTATGGTTTAAAATCATTTAGTTTCGTATAACCTGATGTGATGGCGACTGTACATTAGCACAGTAATGTTATCTAACAGTGTCATGGTTGGTCATATACGTTATGGTAGTCTATAATTACTCTTTGCCATATTAAGTAAGTACTTATACTTATTTCAATGAATATTTGCCACAAATCACACGCTTACTGCTTACAAAACCATCACAGCGTCCGTTCGTCACTGCGGCGCATTCGCGACTGTTTGTGTACCGAGTGTGTACCGAACTCGAGGCGCGTACGTATGACTCGCGGTCCAACCATTTTTTTGTAAGTAGATAGAATACTGTTAGATAATATTACCGTGACATTAGTAATGACTCATAAAGGCCCTCATTTCGGCCTACTCCACGGTACTCTAACCGTCCACAGAGGGAGACACCCTTGTTCGCCGCGATCTACTAGCTCCAACTCTGACACCACGAAGTCGCCACACTTGTAACCTAACTTCAATTCGTCAATTTTCCTCAAAAGGGTGGGCAGAGGTGTATATTTGAACCACACCACACACAACATCACATTTCGCCAGTTATTTTTAAATACAATGTATAATAGGAGGCGAGCCTATTGCCATCAACCGGGCACGAATACATAGCTCAGGGATGCTACTGCGAAATATCTAATGTAAAAATTCACTAACACTTTTGCCCGATCCGATCTAACGCAGTCGCCCTTGCGACCACTAAAACATTCTGGCAAGGTTTACAGCTAATAATTATTTCGGTATTGAGACCCGTAGACACCTTCCCTATATAAATAAATAAATTATATGTCGGAAATTATACCACGGGAACTACCGGGACAAAAATTGTAGATGTCCATCACCAGGATGCCATCTATCTCCTTACCAAATTATATCGAAACCCGTTCAGTGGTTTAGGCGAGATAAGGTAACATATAGACAGTTACTTTTAAATTTATAATATCAGTATGGATGTAGGTATACAGAGTTGATACGACAGAGAGGCTTTCCTTTAAACTGCCTATACTAGATACCATTTTCAAGCTCTGTACCATAAATCAATTAAATAGGAGCAGTAGTTTAGTCGCAAATGATTTTTTAAGTTTTTGCTAAACCTTTGAACACGATGTATCTTTCCTAACAGATGATTATGTCTGACGCAAGTCACAAGTACAAGTATTGAAGATTCTATCAATCTTCAATACAGCAACTATACCAACCTCAGCATTAACCAATACATTAGTAATGAGACTCATGTAGGCCCTCATTTCGGCCTTCTCCTCGGTACTCAACCGTCCACAGAGGGAGACACCCTTGTTCGCCGCGAACTGTACTATCGGCTCCAACTCTGACACTACGAAGGCGCCACACTTGATGAAGGGGACGCGGCCCGAAGGAGACATGAATTCTGCGTTCCAACGCATTTCTACTTCGAAGGGGAGGTTGCACATCTGGGGAAGAAGGATAAATAGTTTTTTTTTAACAGTTGATAGACAAATCTTTATTGGTGGGCTCGTCCGGAAAAGCGCTATCACGCTTAATATTTTTGCAGCCAGGAATAATTCTTGTTTCGGTTTAAATTAAAGCTTGTTTATAACTTTTTTATTTTTTTTCAATTTTATGTCTAATGCTTGTAAAGTCTATTTAAATCCTTATAGCGAATTGACGTCATTTCCACATAAACAAATATCAGCTCTACGTAAATGTCAATTAAATTGATTTCAGAATGACTATAGCAGTTTAAATACACAATGTGTTGACTAGCATAGAAAAAGTAATTAGGACGTTGTATGTATAACAGTGATATTCATGTATCCATAAAACCACACTATTCGAAAAATCCAATAAAAGGGGGTAATTAATCCTCCTAAAGAAAGAAAATGCATTAATAAATTAATTTTAATAAAAATAAAATTAATAAATAATTGATTAATAAAATATATATTTAAAATATAATAAAATAAAACACATAATTCGAATTATAAATGAATATTAAAAAAATCTACCAACAGGTTAGTTAGAGGCGAATGATACTAGCAACCAGTCAAGAGCATACCAGTGGGGCAAGCACGGCCTCTGTGATAGGCTTGAGTCACGCATTTTATCACGGTTTTTGCTCCCAAACTTCGATAAAAATGTTTGACTCAAGCCTATCACATTAGGCCGTGCTCGCCCCGCTGTTACAATATTGACGGATGAATGTATCATACGCTCCAAACGCGTTCGAAATAATGCGCCTACAATTTTGGGGTGTTTTAAACGCCCTGCCACCTAGTCTAGCTTATATATTTTTTGGGAACGAAGTTCTTTATTTCACGTAGGCTATAAAAGTGTACCATTTTGACCGCCACGACACGTTTGCTATAGTATGTTTAATTTTTTCTTCTTTTTTATTTCACTGTGCACGTTGATCGTTTTTTTTTTTCCATTTAGTTACTTAAAAATGTTAATTTATACAGCGAAAGGTACGAAGTTCCAACCGGGTGTCCCACGACACCTCTCGACTTTTTTCCATGTTGAAGAGTACTGAAATAGTTTACCTAAGTATATAAACGTATTTTCTTCCTTTCCTAAATACGTTCAGCAGTTCCTTACCTTCAAGAACGCCTGCACAGCAAGACAGCTGGCATTGTCCGGCAGCAGTATCTGTTCCACTTCGTACGGCTGGAACAGCTTGACATTTTCCGGCCATGGCTCTTGAGCTGAAAGGTGATTCAAAGGATTTGGTTCACATGTGAAGTGATGGTAGGAAGAGCTTCTAATGTTTGGGTGTTAACTTTTTGAATGCCATGCTGTTAAACAAAAGGAGTCCAGTTAAGGCACCTGCCGCACCGCCGACGAGGAAGCGACTATTTATTTTTTTTATTATTTTATTAAAACTTTATGCACAAGTAAAAACTGTACAAAGGCGGACTTAATGCCTTGGGCATTTTCTACCAGTCTACCTTAGGGTGATGCAGAGACAATACTTAGTAGGTGCAAAAATAACTTAGAAAATATTTATAACTAAAAAATAATAATAAGAAGAATAAATACATATATACATACATACAACAAAAAAATAAAATTAAAAACATTATGAGAGTTAACAAGAAAACCAACAACAACTTAATTCTGAGACGAATCTGCCAACTTCTTGCGTATGTGTTCTCGAACTTTCACTTTAAATGTGAACTGATTGGTTACCGTCCTGATATTCTGAGGGAGCGCATTCCAAAGGAAAATCGCCTGGACAAAGAAAGAAGACTTTATAAAACCAGAGCGATGAGAAGGACAACGAAGAAGACGATTATGTTCAGACCGAAGATTCTTGCTATGTGCAGAGCATAAATATTGACAGAGAGAGGTCAGATAAGAAGGAGAAGTGGGTTTGTGAAGGATAGCAAACAGGGTTGTCAAAGCTCTCAACGCTCTGCGCTGCCGGATGGGTAACCATTTTAAAAGCGATCGATGTGCGGATACATGATCGTACTTGCGGAGATTAAAAACGAATCGAATGCAGCTATTAAGAAGTCGGTCAAGTTTATTGAGGAGATCTGCATTCAGGTCATAGTAGCACACATCACCATAGTCAATTATGGGGAAGATTAGGGACTGTACAAGCATTGCCTTAATGTGTGATGGGAGAATATTTTTTAACCGATAGAGCGACCGCAACGTTCCAGTGACCTTCTTGCTCACAATCGCGACCTGCTTACGCCAGTCGAGGCAAGTGTCAACATGCAAACCCAGATCCTTGACGTCAGAGCTAAACGGAATCACTGTGCCATCAAAAGTAACAGGTGGCACCGTTAAACCATGCAGCCTCCTCAAGCTATAGGGGCTCCCCACAATGATAGCCTGGCACTTGCTTGGGTTAACCGCCACCCCAAAACGATCAGACCAGTTTTTGACAACACGTAAATTCCGATTTAGCTCCTCGACCGCACGGGTTAAGCTGTCAACACCTGCCTGACAGTAAAGCTGTAAGTCATCAGCGTAGAGATGATACGCACACCGAAGCAGGGAAGTTATGAGATCTATAAAGATAGAGAACAAAAGTGGAGATAAAATGCCGCCTTGAGGGACGCCAGTTCCCAGATCGCACCAGCTGGAGTTAGAGTCACCAGCAAGAACTGATTGCTGACGCCCCCGAAGATAGGAAGAAAACCAATCCAAACACTCGGGAGAGACCATGCGATAGGAGAGGATGGATAAAAGGACTTCATGACTGACGGTATTAAAAGCATTTGACTATATAGCTATCAACGATTTTCTCGCTCAAGAAAAGAGGAGAAAGAGAAAGAGAGAGATACATACAGGGTAGACTCTCTTTGATAGCTCTTTTGACCGCGTAGGTATTGAAATTTTCTATGAAACAGTAAACTTTTTTTGATAACCGAGGACAAAATGTCTACGTAACGGAATCTAGAATCATATGCTCAATTCGTGGTTACAGTTGCGTTAAAGTGCGCGTCGATGTCCCTGCCACCCTGGACGTTAACAGTTGATCACTGACTGTTAATATACCGCTGGCGAGTAATCGTTTCTCGCATCGACAAGAGCTATCAAACAGAGTACTCGCTCAGCGACGCTCGCTTGGCGGGCAGTACACTCGCGGAGAGACTCACACTTGGTACATACGCAAACCAGCGATTATTCTCTCGTCGCAATCGCGCACTCGCTACTCGCTTTTAGTTGCTAGCTCTACTCGCTTCTCGTTAATCATCGGTGATAGGACAGGTGCCTAAAGAACCCTCTGATTATAACAATACAAAAGAGTATCCAGCAAGTCTTTGGAGAGTCAACCCTGATGACAGGATGACCAATTTTGCTTTCTGTTAGTAATCTTATTACCCAGGCCCGGATAATGAGAGGTGGAGACAACGATATTGGTCTTCTTGCCTCCTATAAATCAATAAAGGTGATGTTTTTCAAAGATTGGCATTCAATAAGTTTTCAACTATAGTAAGCGCGTTATCAACTGAGTCGTCGGACCATAAATCATTTCCCTATGTCTATCTCGCTTGCACTTACGGGCCTTATGGAGCCGCTTAGTGAAAGGCGTAACAAGAAATTAAATATATCGATAAGTAACGTTTATTATCGTATCTTGTTCATACAAGCGTACAGATCATTAGTGACTCATCGACATCACGTGAGCAGGTAGATGTTTACCGATAATAATCCCGGCGCACTGCTTATTCCTATCTCTATTAACATTTATAGCCTCACGACTCAGTTGATACCGCGCTGACTGTAATAGGCAAAAACAACATTAAAATAAAACGGAAATATATCCAGTCGTGTATGGATTTCACGGTTATGTTTGTAATCTAGCTATTTAGTCAAACACACATGTTTATATTACAGTGGACAAGCATATAACTAACTAACTAACTTCAGCCTAGTGGATGTCGGAAATTAACCCACGGGAACGTGCTACCGTGCAGTGAAAGTCCCTTCAAAATCGGTCCAGCTGTTTCGGAGATCAGCCGGAACAAACAGAAAAGGACAAAAATTTATAAAATTGTTTTTTTTAATAAGGACAAACGGGGTGAATAGGGATGCAGGGGAGAATAGAACCAAAACTTTAAAGGGATTTTAACCTTGACATAATATACTTTATTACCAAAAAGAACTCTTAAAGTGTTTACTGCAATATGATTAACGATTAAGTGCCCTTGTTGGCATCAAACTATATTATGCCAAGGTCAAAATCCCTTATAAAGTTTCGTGTCTATTCACCCCTGCATCCCTATTCACCCCGTTTGACGGTATATATATCATTTCATATTCATTTAGTAAAAAGCTGTTATTTTAACATAACAAACAGACACTTCAATTTTATTTATTTGTGTAGATAGATAGTATTCAAACAGCTATTTTTATAAGTCATGAATTTTATGGCATGGCCCATAAAGTTGCTCCATTCAAAAAGATCCAGCAAGATCTGCATGGCTGGTCTCTATCAATCAATCTGCAGCTGCATACTAGTATTGTACTTGGATCGACTGCCTATCTGACCTCCACAACCCAGTTACACGATAACCCTTGGTAAGACCAGTTGTCACACTTGGCCTTCTTCTGACAACCTGTAACAACTGTCAATGATCTATGAATGACAGCCAGGACCAACTGCTTTAACGTGAGAGAGAGAGAGACGGAGAGGTTTCGGTATCTAATGGCGACGAAATGGCGACTGCCTATCTGAGGGGCAATTCTCGTATTTTTAAGAACGTTCGCATTCTAATCTCAGTTTCAATCTGTCAAAAATTGCCTAGCGTTTACCTACATTTTTGACATTAGACTGTCGCTGAGATGAGACTGCGACTTGATTTTGAACGTTTTTAATTACGGGAATTGGCCTTCTGACCTCTACAACCCAGTTACTGGGTAATGCGATACCCCATTGTATGACTGGGTGTCAGACTTTCAAGCTTTTGACTACCCGTAACAACTGTCAAAGATCTACAAATGACAGCCGGGACCAATGGTTTAACGTGCTTTCCGAGGCACGGAGGGGTCTCGATATATACTGGATGGTAACCCATCCACGGACCGTCCTCGGCAAGTGTTACTAAACCTTCAAGATCGACCAGTACGGCTGCTATTATTAAGTTAAGCCACGAGTCCATGGAAACAAAGTTGCTCCATTCAAAAAGAACCAGGAAGAATCTCCATGGCTACCCTTAGGTAATAAACTATTAAATAGTTGTGCCATAATAATGTAGTGCCAAAGATCATAAATATGAATACTCACCTCTTTAGTCTCTATTGCCAAGATATTATAATTTAAACTAGAGTATTACACAATTGCTATAAGAATAACGATGATATCATGATTGTCTATCTAGCTAGCTAGAACTTATCTAGAGTTGGTGAAACAGATACTACATGTACTTAGGTATTCAATATTTTTATCCATTTTGTATTATGGTGTATACAATAAAGTACTAAAATACTTATTATACATTCTGACAAATACTTTGATTTTTCTTGCTATTTTCGTCTAGTGTTGCTAGTTTCGTCTATCCTACATAAAGTAATCTTACTTCAAAGTTTTCAAACTCATAAAAATAAGTTATTAAAAAAAAACTATAAAAAAGTCAATGGGGCCTAGGTCAAATCATTTGTGCTGGGTAGATAGCAGATGCCCCACCTATATGCCATTTTCGTATGTTCAAAGTTCTGCCGAACACCCTGTATAATGCCTATCTCTCTGAATATTTTCAAAAATGTTTTGTTTAGCTTGACTTCTGTAGGGGTGCAGCATATTACGTTCTACTCTAAAAACTTTTTGTCATATTGAGGATTAAATCAGGGTTATGTAGGGTTGCCAACTTTTTTTATATCAAATATAGTATTTTCGAAGCAATTGCCTGTAAAAATATAGTAGATGGCGAAAAAATAAAATAAAACAGTTGGTACTTATGTAAAAAAAATGCATGTTTTTTTATGTCTCCTAACTATTATTAAACACTAAAAAATTAACTATGGTTACAAAATACCTTTATTTCACTTTTTACAAGATTAACACTGGTGCTATTGCGCTCATCTCGCTTATCATGCTCGAAGAAAATGCACGTTATTTTTTAATGTCCCTCATTATAAAACCAAATTAGGCATGAATGGCTCCGATGGCTAGGCTAACGTCGACATATACAACAATTTTTGCAATCTTTATGATTTGGATATCTTCCACAACCATCCCAAGCGTTTTAGATCTAAGATCATAAATGAGGGGAAGACTGAAGACTACAAAACAAAAATAATAAAAATTAGTCAATTTTTATGTTGATGAGGGTATTCTCTCTACTACCGAGATTTTAGCTAGAGCTTTTGTTCTTATATTGTTTTTTTTTTATTTATTTTTGTAATGTGAATACTGTGTTTTTTTTTCTTCTATTTTGTTGTGAATGCTGTGCACGTCTGTAATTGACGTAAACACTAGTCCATGTCTCTGTTCTCTGTTATTTGTAAATGTTTGTTTTTGTGTTGTTGATGTGCCTTATTAATAATAAATAAATATCTCGCCATTTTGTATTCATCACTGAAAATTTGTATAAAAAGAAGAAATGATACTAAGTATTTTGAAATATAAGAAAAGTCAGATTCACTGAGCAACGCTTGTTGCCATTTTTCAGCAGTAGATTTAGCATCACATTTTTGGTCAGAACGAGCAATAGCCAGAATTTTACTAAACTGATTTATATCTGAATACAAATTTCAAAAACAGATTACAGCTGCGTTTCAATTTACACTTATTTAAATAAAATAATGTTATTTAAATTTTCATTGTAATTATAGTAGTTATATTTTTTTTTAATATGTGTAGTATTTGGGCCTCTAATATAGTAGGATACTATATTTTATAGTACTAAGTAGGGTTGGCAACCCTATAATATGTAACTGTGGGATGAAGACACAGCAAAGTGAGGTTATGTGCGAAAATCTTAAAAAAACATCATCAATAAATTAAAAACACGACTTGCAAGTTAATATTGGGTTGTACAACGAACCACATTTATAAACCAAACACTTTCTAACAAAAATAAAACTCGAAATCACACACAAAACAGCATATTTTACCAAACTCAAAGGGTTCGTCAATTCTTAGTTTCATTGCTATACGAAGAGTTACACTGTGTCTGAAAGTCCCAAATGACGCAACACCAGTAATATAGCACTATTTAAAACACCGCGGAGCTAAAATTAAATATTTGTGTCAAACAAAACAATATCAATTTTGCAAACAAAATTATGTAACATCTTCATGTTCAAAATAGTTACGATATTTCGTTATTTAACTTACCGTTAAGCTGAGTGATGATGGAATCCGTAAGATGGAATTCCGGCATGTTATTTAAGTTTCTACACTGAACAATAAGTAAATAAAATAATACTATTTTAATGAAAATACAAAATCATGGTATAATAATATGCTTCACCTGGTATTCTCTTCCCGTGACAGCTGGGTCACGTGATTGGCCTAAGTATACGTCATCAGTTGCGATGCGGTTCTCAAAGTTTTTTAGTGGGGAAAAAGATAAAAATAATATACGGGTACTCAATTTTTATCATTTTTAAATTTTTAGATGAGCCCAAACGGCCTTGAAGACAGAGCCGTTAAACCCTATTTGAAAAAAAAACTATCTAGCAAGCTACGTCAACATCACTTGAAAATAAAATACATCTGACTCGGCTGTATGGGCCAAGATCCCTTTGCCTGTCCTTAATTAGGACTAAAAAAACAACCAAAAAAATCACTACAAAATAAAATAATAACATGGACCAACTTAGTACACGACGAAAACCTAATAGGACGCAATTAACTCGACTTGAAAAATAATTCAAAAACTAGTTAGGTTAGGTTATGTTCGGGCGTACAGCCGAATTAGCACAACTATGCCTTATATGGAATTTACAGCCGTAGATAAATGAAATAATATGTAGAAAGGTACTGACCAGTTCTTATTGTTGTTTTTGGTCTACAATATTGAAGCCACTTATTTGCTATCATCTCTTCTTTGGGAAAAGAAAAAAACCTTATTACTCCGCCTTTTTTACTTCTGTTTTTACAGTTTAGTACGGAAGATTTAACCATTTTTTTTTTCTTGTGTATCTTTCAAACACAGTTTTTTACACAGTTTTTATAGTAGGTACATAACTAATGTTTGGGAACCACAGTATTTTGCTCACCGAGCGAAACAACGCTATTGATATGAGCGACACGACGATAGTGATGAAATGGGGAGCTGTCAGTATGTCACTTGTCAATTCGATGTGTGGCTACTGTGTGTGATTGAATTACCTGAGCAAAATGCATTTTTTAACTTATCAAAGCAATTATGAACTAATAATTAAATATGTTAATTAATTTAAAACTAAAAAGATGAATCACAAGAGTTACTAAATAGTTAAGCTAGTTAGTAATTTATTTTATTTTTATTAACTAATTAAGAAAGTCCCTAAATTTACTGAAACGGACAATCAATGGCAACACTTATCGTGACGTAGTCTTAGGCCATCGTGGGAAGAGAATACCAGGTGAAGCATATTATTATACCATGTACAAAATATACTTCACAAAACCCAAAATTCGATTTCACGTTTAGCTGACAGACAGCTGTCACTTTTTGTGTTACCAGAATGAGTACAACTTTTTAACACCCTATCTAAAAACACATAATTATGTTTTGGTAGTATTTTTACTACAAAAATCCAAAACCAGGCATATAAGCAAAAAGCAGTTTGTAGTTGTCCCTACGTATGCAAAATATAAACGAAGGGTGCGAGAAACTTCGAGCTCGCTCTGGCATCCATGTTTTTCAAACGTATTTGCATAAGTCTACATAGTAACCCTTATTTCTGTATGAATGATCAAAAGAAAACCTTACCCATCCAAAGCGGGTATAAACATTTTCGAGTACTCTTCGCTTGGTCTGAGATCTTACATTTTCTATGACTCAAACTCCTCCGCTTATGTCAAGAAAATATCACCTATTTCTGTATGAATGGAAAAGGAAGCTAACACGAAGGGGATAACGGGGGCTGCTTGCTAGCTCAATTTAGCCCCCCCCCCCCCCCCATCCTCTTTGAACCTAACCGTCAGTCTCGGGGTACCCTAAGTCCCCACGCTCGCTAAGACAACTAAGTCCAGCCCCACGGGCAATTATTAACGCGACGATTTTCTATCGTGCACCGGATTGTTAACTCTCGGTGAGAAGCAGTGCATTGAGAATGTAACAGAGTGCATCCTTGCTTTTCAATAAAATACACTACTGGATTTCCAACTCTCGGCGCTAAGCGATATGTTGAAAATCCAGCGCGCAATAAAAAAAGACCGTGGGTATATATGGGGAGGGGGGAGGAATAAGTAATACCACCCAGGGAGTCACACAGGCTTAATCCACTACTAGTACTCTACAATAAAGCTAGAAATAAGATTAGACTTTACCCATATGAATGAGTTTGGTAATGTTATCACCAACACACGCAACATTGTTATTAAGTAAATTAATTCCAAAAGCAAATTCTTCGTCGTCGAAAAAATCAAAAGGACGTTCAGGAGGCTCTGATTTATCATTCACAGAAATATTCGATTTCGAGTGTATGATATCTAGGTATTTATCAAGAATTGTTTCTCCTCTGTTGGGGGATGATGACCGAGTCGTTGCAGGAGATCTCGATGACCTTGAGGTCCAGTCTCCAGAAACTGTATTTGGCGGTTCATTCCGCGTTTCTCCAGCGTTACAAGCACACATTTCAGAATTTTTCATTCAGTTGGCGTTCAGTTAGCCTAAAATATTTTATGCAAATGAAAGAAACTTGTTGTCACAAAATTCTTGACATTTTGCTGTTTTTTTTTAACGATTCCTGTATTTGAGATTGCTGAAACATTCAAACTCTTTGTGAATAGCTATGCTTTTGCAGTTTTGGAACGAAAACGCGTTACCTGTGCTTGCAAAAGTCATGAATAGTTTGGCCTTATAATAATAAATAAAATCAAATCAAATCATAATTTATTTGTTAACATAGGTATTAAAAGTACAGGTCTTATGTTTAGTGAACAGAGCGCTATGCTATGCCAGGAGGCGTACAAATATGGTGTGCAAATCGGAATGCCATGAGGATTATAAATCATTTACTCTTTTTTTTTTAAGTTATTATTCTAAGAGTTTGGCAAAAATGAGCAAAATCCACTGACGTATAAATACGTCGATTTTGTTACATTACATTGTTCATGGTATAATAATATGCTTCGCCTGGTATTCTCTTCCCACGATGGCCTAAGACTACGTCACGATAAGTGTTGCCATTGATTGTCCGTTTCAGTAAATTTAGGGTCTTTCTTAATTAGGTAATAAAAATAAAATAAATTACTAACTAGCTTAACTATTTAGTAACTCTTGTGATTCATCTTTTTAGTTTTAAATAAATTAACATATTTAATTATTAGTTCATAATTGCTTTGATAGGTTAAAAAATGCATTTTGCTCAGGTAATTCAATCACACACAGTAGCCACACATCGGATTGACAAGTGACATACTGACAGCTCCCCATTTCATCACTATCGTCGTGTCGCTCATACCTATAGCGTTGTTTCGCTCGGTGAGCAAAATACTGTGGTTCCCAAACATTAGTTACTATAAAAACTGTGTTTGAAAGATACACAAGAAAAAAAAAAAGGTTAATTGTTCCATACTAAACTGTAAAAAAAGAAGTAAAAAAGTTGGAGTAATAAGGTTTTTTTCTTTACCCAAAGAAGAGATGATAGCAAATGAGTGGCTTCAATATTGTAGACCAAAAACAACAATAAGAACTGGTAAGTACCTGTCTACATATTATTTCATTTATCTACGGTTGTAAATTCCATATAAGGCATAGTTGTGCTAATTCGGCTGTACGCCCGAACATAACTTACTGACTTATTTTTCAAGTCGAGTTAATTGCGTCCTATTAGGTTTTCGTCGTGTACTAAGTTGGTCCATTTTATTATTTTATTTTGTAGTGATTTTTTTGTTGTTGTTTTTTTAGTCCTAATTAAGGACAGGCAAAGGGATCTTGGCCCATACAGCCAAGTCAGATGTATTTTTTTTTCAAGTGATGTTGACGTAGCTTGCTAGATAGTTTTTTTTTCAAATAAGGTTTAACGGCTCTGTCTTCAAAGCCTTTTGGGCTCATCTAAAATATTAATCAGTGTTTTTCGGGTCTCTGTGGACTCAGAATACATAATAATAGCGTAATTTTGAACTTTTTCGTTTCTGTATCGACTGACTACTATGACTTCACAATCGATATCTAAATGATAAATGATTGGATTTTTTTTGTGTCGAGGGGAAAACTAATTTACCCTTGCAAAGAATTGATCAGGGTTGCTGATTTATAATGGAGAGAGAATTTAATCAATACCACGGTGAAATTCATTTTCACTAATTTGACTCGGATTGTTCATAATGCCACAAAGGACTTGTATCCTCAAATTCATTATGAAGTAATACTCTGTTTAGTTCGAACGAGGACCTATCTACGAGTAAGGGAACTAAATAAAACCATAATATGCAATCAATTAAAAAAGAAGCAAAGTAAAAAAATACAAAAAGTCTCAAATATTTCAATTTATTGAAAATGATAAAAATTGAGTACCCGTTGTATTATTTTTATATTTTTCCCCACTAAAAAACTTTGAGAACCGCATCGCAACTGATGACGTATACTTAGGCCAATCACGTGACCCAGCTGTCACGGGAAGAGAATACCAGGCGAAGTATATTATTGTACCATGACATTGTTGAGGTATGGTCTAATGGATTATCACTAACTACTCTAGTCACTAAAAATATTAAATTTTCTGACTCAGCATACTTCAATCCGTTTATTTTCTAACTCGGGATTCTTCAGTCCGATAACAACTGCTATCTTAGAGCATACTGCTATACATACATTCATACCACACAATTTGCCTACGCTAGCGCCATTTTGGAGGGTTATTGAACTATTATTTACTGTTGTTGCCGTTGTTGGACACTTTTTCAACTTTCTCCCCATAAGAGATAGTTCTCCTTGTTCTCTACCCTCCATAATTATAACTAAAGCGTAGATCATAGAGAATAGCTATTCTCCATTGAGCTAGGAAAAACTATTGACTTATATAGCTCAATGGGAAAAACCATTGAGCTAGTATAAGTCAATAGGAAAATTTACCTGTCTACGGGGAAAAACCATTGACTTATAATAGGCTCAATGGGAAAAACCTCAGAACAATAACTAAAGTAAATAGTGTGGCTGCACTTCAAAAGTATGATTATTTCTGGATCCTTGGCGGGAAATCAAATTGCACGGGTGCTTAAAAATTTCTCCTAAGTTTATATTTGTAATTTTTGAATTTATTTGTTAAATAGTTCATTCATATATAGTAAAATGGGAACGGAAAGCGATGGGGGCGATGCCCCCATCGATAAAGAACCGAAAAAGCGAAAATTGGCTCTCATGGATTCGACACAGTCTGCAGCTTACAAAATATTCATGAAACCAAATTACAAGAGACAATTTCCCGAATGCCATAGTGGTGATTGTGTAGTCTATGTAGAAGCATCAGATAATGAAAAACTGGGCAACAAAAACCCAATTGGACTTACTAAATTATTTACTGAGAATGTAAAAGGGATCATAGGTGTACATCGCGTAAACGCCTACAAAGTTGGAATAACTTTTAAAAAACCTGCACCGGCGAATAGCTTTCTCAAAATGGACCATTTCTTAGGAAAAAATAAATTAAAAGCCTTCGTTCCTGCACACATCACGGAAACAACAGGCGTTATCCGTTATGTACCGAAGACCATGTCTAACGAAGAAGTAGGTATACAAAAACATACAAAGTGATGTTGAAGTCATCTCTATCAAAAGATTTATGAGGAAAGTTGATGGAAAACTTACGCCATTGGGCACCATAGCAGTTACATTTGCCGCAACGGCTTTGCCACAGTACGCATACATTCAAATGTTTAGGTACCCTGTACATATTTATATACCTCCTTTGCTACAATGTTTCAAATGCCTAAAATATAACCACTCTGCGAGAGCTTGCCGTGGTGAGCAAAAGTGCTCTTCTTGTGCTGGTCGGCACTCATACAAAGAATGTGATGTTGAGGAAATTATTTGTATAAACTGCAGTGGCAATTTCAAGGGATTGCCCCATCAAGAAACAGAAAATGGAAGAAAAGAAGAAGAAGTTCCTCAATCGAAACCAGTCGTATGCCAGTGTGGTGAGTACACCTCCTCCAACTGTGTCCGATACAAATGTTTTCCCAGCTCTCAAAAAAACAACTGAAAGGACTTTGGGTGAGAACTCAAAGTCAATAGCTGAAGAAATTGTAAATAATGAAATAATTATAAATGCCATTGTAAAATCATTAATTAGTCTAGGTAATAATAAAGATAATGTTCCAATAACAAATAAAAGAATAAAAGACATGTTATTAACAAATTTAATAATTAATTGATGGATACATTTTTAAATATAGCACAATTCAATGTACAAAGCTTACAGAGTAAGAAGGCCTTATTACACACATTTCTCTCGGAACAAAAAATAGATATATGCCTGTTGAATGAGACTTGGCTTAAAAGTAGTAGTGTAATTCCTCATTTTACATCATACAACTTTATATATAAAAATTCTATTAATGCACACAATGGAGTAGGCATTTTGATAAAACAAAATTTTGCTTATAATGTAATAGAAACAACTTTTTATGAGTCAGTCCAAAATATATGTATTTCCATAGAAACATCCATGGGTAGATTGCATATTTTGTGTGTGTATTGTCCTCCCAATAGCAACAGATTTGATACAAATAAAATGAGAAAGGTGCTTCTTGAAATTCCCAAGCCATGTCTTATCATGGGCGATTTTAATGCACACCATATATTGTTTGGATGTCATACAAACAATAATAGGGGTAACAGTTTATACAATCTTATTGATGAATTTGACATGTGCATTTTAAATGATGGTAGGGCTACCACTGTACAGTACCCAAACAGGAATGCATCAGCTATTGATCTAGCTCTGGTTAGTGCAGCAATAGCTCCTTTTTGTGAATGGCAGGTTCATGACGATCCTATGGGCAGTTATCACTACCCAACCCAGGTATTTTTAAATGTAAAGCCATCAACATATGAAGTCCGGCCTGTGGAAGAAAAATATATTTATAGTAAAGCAGATTGGACTAAATATTATGAGTTATCAGAAACCTGTTTCTCACATTTAGACATAGATAATATGGATCCTATTAATGTGTATGATAATTTTGTAAATACTTTACAAGATTTAAGAATAAATACAGTTCCAAAACAAAAATCAAACCATACTATGCAAATTTTAAGAAAACCAGCTCCTTGGTGGAACCAAACATGTAATGAGGCAGTTCAAAAATCTAAGGAAGCTCTGTTAGAATATAGAACATCACCAAGTATCCCAAACTTCATAAAATACAAAAAGCTTGATGCTCAAAAGAAAAGAACATTAAAAGAGGAGAATATCAATTCATGGCATGAATTATGCAGTAGTTTTAATAGAATGACACCTGTTGCAAGAATATGGGGTTATATTAAAAAGTTTAAACGGATAGGCTCTTCCTCTAACAAATATTTAAATGATGATTGGGTACCTGAATTCTTAGAAAGTTTATCTGACTCATCACTATTGAATGAAAATAATATAAATGATATTTTAAAAGAGTCTGTTGAATCTGAGACAAACTGCTTTCTTAATAATCCATTAACAATAAATGAATTGCACATAGCACTTAAGAGTAGAAAAGATACAACACCAGGTCTGGATAACATACCATACATCTTAATTAAAAAGTTACACCCTAATGCCTTACAAATTTTGTTAAGTGTTTATAATAAACTTTGGAATAGTCTGCTTATACCAGAATCATGGAAAACTCAATGTGTCATTCCAATTTTAAAGCCCAATAAATCTGTAAATAGTCCTTCATCCTATAGACCTATATCTCTATCATCTTGCTTAGGTAAGCTATTTGAAAACATGCTTAAGTTACGTTTAGATTACTTTGCTGAAACTCAAGACAAGTTACCAGATATACAGTATGGATTCAGAAAGGGCAGAAGTTGCTCTGAAAGCTTTGTATCATTCATATCAGACCTTAAAAAGTCTAAACTCAGTCATTCTAATGTCATATGTGTTTTTTTAGATGTCAAAGGTGCTTTTGATAATGTTAATATTGAATGCCTAATTCATGTTTTACATGAATTGGGCTTACCAAATAAGATCTTAAATTGGATTTTTAAATTTTGGTACCAGAGAACTTTGTATGTTAAATTTAATAATAAGCTACATGGCCCTAGACTGGTTAGTAAAGGAACAATGCAGGGAGCAACACTTTCACCGCTGTTGTATAATTTCTATACATCTCAAATTCTTAAATATGTGAATACTTCTCAAGTCAAAATATTACAATTTGCTGATGACTTGCTTTTATACACAATAAATCAAAATTTAAATATGGGTGTTAACAATATGAATACTGCATTGGCTCAGTTACAATATTATTATAATAATACTTTAAAACTAGATATAAGTCCTGAAAAAAGTTCAGTGTTAATATTTAGTAAAGATTCATTGGCACAGTCCACTGTAAATATTGTATATAACAACAATGTGATTCCTATTGTTAATAATCATAAATTTTTAGGGGTTATAATAGATGATAAACTAAAATTTGATAAACACATTGACTACATCTGTCAAAACGCCATGAAGAGCATTAATGTCCTTAGGAGTTTAGCAGGAACATTTTGGGGTTCTGACCCAAAAACACTCAGCATGTTGTATAAAAGCATAGTCAGAAGTCATTTTGATTATAGTTGCTTAGCCTATATGAATGCAACTACTACTTGGTTAAGAAAATTGGATGTGATACAAAATATGGCTTTAAGAATAATTAGTGGAGCAATGCGCACCACCCCTATAAATTCTATGGAAATTGAAAATGTTATACCTCCCTTATCCCTGCGACGTTTACAGCTGGCTGAGAGATTTTGTCTCAAAGAGTTATCCTGCAGTAATGGTACAGTTCTTGATAATATTAATTATCCTCAAGAGGTCACACAGTCAGCTGTAACATCCTCCATCTCAGCAAATACTTTTATTTCTGGTTCACTGCCTGAAATTTCAACCATTCTAGTTAAAGTAAAGAACCTGACAAATGACATGTACATCAAAAACAAGTGGCCAGTATATGAGTTTCCTTATAATAATTTACTAGCTTATTTTGATATCAAGTGTTTTTTAGATACTGTTAAAAATAAATATGAATTCTTAGAATTTCTGAATGACAAATCACATTTCTATATCATTTACACAGATGGATCTAAAACCGATGATTATGTTAAAGCAGCTTATTATGACCCACAAAGGAGAGTAACCAAATGCTTTAAAATGCCAAATAATTGTAGTATATTCACTGCAGAAGGTTGGGCTATACTAGCTGCTTTAACATATGTAAATAGTATTGTAAATACCAATGAACATAGTGTAAGCAAAAATGTAAATAATATATTAATTGTAAGTGATTCTAAGAGTGTTTTGTCTAGTTTATGTAATTGTAACTTCAGTTATAAACAAAATTATATTGTACATAAAATTAAGTACACTCTACAAAAGTTGGGAAAACATGTAGAATTTTTGTGGGTTCCATCTCACAGTGGCATAGCTGGTAATGAGGTTGTAGATCTGGCGACTCGTCAGGATCACGACGAGGATCTTACAGAAACTTTCAAGGTCCCTTTCACGGATTATTATCACCAATTTAAAAGATTATTTATGAAGATATGGAAGGATTATTGGGACGCAACAACTGAAAAAAAAGGAAAATGGTATGCAGAAATACAGCAAGACTTACCAACAACGCCGTGGTACAACAAATTCAAATACTCCAGCAGAAAGTTCATAACTGTCATTAATCGCTTGCGTTTTGGCCATTGTTTAGTCCCAGCACATCTCTACAGGATGAGAATCATCAGTGAAAGCAAGTGTACATATTGCTCTGAGGAAATTGCGGATATAAAACACGTTGTATTTGAATGTGAATCGTTTGCCATGCAAAGATTAATACTTGTCAGTGAAATTAGTGACATTGCAGAACAAAACTCTCTATGTGTTCCCCGCCACGTTCAGGAATTACTTTCCAAAACTGTTTATTTTAATCCATTATATAGATATATATTGAATACTATTGAAAAAATTTAATCGTTTCAGGGTTAATTGAATTGTTTTTTTTTCTTCTCTGTTATTTATTTTTATATTTAAACGCTAAATTTTTTGTTGTTTATATAATTTCATTGTCACTCAGATGTACCTACTTAGCTCTTATTCAGAGCGGTAAAAACTATGCATTTGTTATTGTTTTATTATAATATGAGTAGTATGTTTAGCGATTGCGACTGAAGGACATGTATCCATGGTCATGAATAAAGATTTAAAAAAAAAAAAAAAATGATTATTTCTCAACTTGTTGGAGTGTCATTGCGGGTTAAAACGTTATATTAACGTATGTCCTATTTTCTATAGTTCATGCCTTTATAACCTGAAAACTGGTTAGTCAATGTTAGAATGTGAGAATGATTAGGATGCTACGTTATGACAAGCAAACTATTTTTGTTTTCTTTTTTTTAGAGCTGGCGCGGGCGTATTTTAATAGAGGTCAGTGTAGAGCTGGCATTGGCAACACCGATAGAAAAGTCATTTTGTTTGGTTTTGATGAAATTCACGTTTATTTACGTGAAAGCCGTACTAAAGTACACGATAGAATAGTTTAGAAGCTAAACAGACAAATAAGAATGGCAGACGTGCTAGATATTGAGAACTCCGAGGAATTTGAGGTAGACGAGGATGGCGAGCGTGAGTAATTTGTTAATGTTTTGATGCACAATTTTCAATAGCATTGCTCAGTTATTTCGGCGTTTATGCCATCTAGTAGGTTTCCCTTGTCAATCTGAGACATCATTGTCGTTACTCATGCTTTAATTACTTTAGTATCCATCCAATTAAAACTACATTTTTTAGGTTAACTTTCTAGTTGAACGAACTCTATTTAGGCTTAAAATTCCGTTATCCCTGCCATTAATATACTCTAAATATACTTCTGCTTGCATTTACCACGTATTTCTGTATAATTTGCTGGCTTTTTCAGAGGGAATCGTCCGTTTGAAGGAGAAGGCGCGAAAACGTAAAGGAAGAGGTTTTGGCAGTGAAGCTGGTAGCGGAGGCGCTTCAGAGAGAGGCAACAGGGGCAGGTAACTGAAAAACTTGCGCGATTTTACAGCAAAAAATATGTAAACAACAAATTCAAGAATTTCTATATAAAAATTGTTGCAGTGTAGCCACTTGTTTTTTCCTGCTTCAACAGTGCTATTAATATAGACTTATGTTCTATTACCGGGCTAGAAAGGATTGAACGGGTTGCAGACCAAGAGCTAAGCTAAGTTAGTTTAGCTTAGCTCGCATAGCTGACGCAGTTTTCCATACTTGTGTTCATAGTTTGCGGTCTGCACACAAGTATGAAAATTTACCTCAGCTGCGCGAGCTAAGCTAAACTAACTTAGCTTAGCTCTTGGTCTGCAACCGGCATTATAGTGGGTAGCCCAGGGCACATACATAACATACTATAATAATGTCACCTGTGGAGGCTTTTAAATGCGGGTTGCATTTCTTTGCTTTGGCACCTCAATGATCTAGCTGCTGCTCTGAAAACAAGAAATTACAGGAAAAGACTTAATAGGAAAGACATCATGTAGTCCACCCACACATGTGTGGACCCAAGCATGAATATGTACAAGTAGATGGTTTGCTGGAGTCACGCTCTTCCCGCCAATGTTTACCCCTAACTCATCCGCTAAAAGTTAAACTGTTCGCGGATCAACAAAAAAGAAAAAATAAATCTTTGCTGCAGAAGGTCTATGTAATGAAATTTATGATGACTGTCAGGACCACGGGGTGCATTGCTTGGAAATGAACGAACCTTATCTAAAAAAATTAAGTAAAAATCTAAAACCCAACATGTTATACAAATATTGATGTTTTTTTACTGATTTTTGGCTTTTCTTCGATCCCATGAAGTATTTTATTATTCACGTACAATGGTCCCCCTGAACAACTAAGTGTGGAAACCAAAACTCCCCTAACAAAGACGGAGCACAGCACGGTTGGCGCAGTGGTTAAGCGATTGACTGCTGTGCTGCGTGTCGCGGGTTTGATTCCCACACGGAACAAATATTTGTATGACCTGCAAGTAGTTGTCCCGGATCTGGCTGTTTGTGTATGTGAGTTTAAATGTTTGTAAACGCACCCACAATACAGGAGAAATTCCTAGTGAGGGGCAACATTTAAAAAGAAATATACACAGTGACATTTATTCACAGTTTTGCTAGAACAAACGTTGTTCAGACCATGGTCTACAACCATTCTATAGCATCCGCATCAGAAAAAAAACGTCATTGGTTTTCGAAAAAAACACAAAAAAGGTAATGTTAAAAATGTCGGGATTGTCGTTACGCCCTACAAAACAGACACTGCGGCTGCGACGCGCGGCGCTCGCGTCTTGAATGCAATATCACTACCGTGATGAGTAATTTGATGTTACGGTTAATGTTTCAAACCTTTACATGTTTGAGCAACATAAGACTAATTTGAGAAACCCCTAGATTAGATTGTTTTAATACCATATTTGATGCTGTAGAATGGTAGTAGACCATGGTCTTAACAACGTTTGTTCTAGCAAAACTGTGATTCAAATGTCACCGTGTATATACTATAGAACTTAGTACTAATTATTTAAAAAGTGGTACAATTAGGTACTTATTTTCAAGAATTCATCTGCCTAGCCTTTTCTATTTTGGGGTCGGCTTCCATTTTAACCAGGTGTAGCTGAATAACATTATATTACATGAAGCGACTGTCTATCTGATCTCCACTACCAAGTTATTGGGTACAGTAGTACCCAACTGATATGGCTTACCGATGTACCTGCGCAGAAGATGAATTTTTAAAGCGCGGGAAATGCTATTGACCAATCGGCACGCTCCACGTACCACGCTTCTTTTTCCTGTACCGCTATTGGTCGGCAGCTGCCGCCATGTTAGCGCGCGCCGCGTGGCATGTAAAAGTACACGTAGTGGCAAAAATATTGTTTCTTTTTATGATTTAAAATGAGTTCCTTAAAAAGGGTGCCCCCTTTTTACTGGGATACTGGGATAGCAGGAGTGCGGCCTTTAGATTAAGTTTTTTCTATTGTTTACTAAATTGTTTATTAAATAAATCGTACATTTTAAATAATCTGTATTTTCAATTAATCTGTATTTTTAATTAAATATTTATATTTGATAAAAACTGGTGGCCCGATAAAATTGGCACGAAGTGTAATTGTGCGGAGGGGCGTGACTTGCGAGTGAGACAGAACCAACAGCTGCAGTGTATTATGTACCTTATAATAGTGATCTAAGGTTGATTGTAAGTTTTGAGCATTTTTTCGTTAATCTTCGGAGCCATACTTTCTTTTCTGCGCGAACGAAGATTCACGACGCGCCATATCAGTTGGGTACTACTGTAATACAATACCCCTTGGTAAGACTGGTTGTCAGACTTTCGGATTTCTGACAACCCGTTATTTTCATTATATTCATTTCTGAGCAGAACACCCACGGTCATGTCCTGACACTCAATAATTACGACTTAAAACACTTAACAAAAATGTGCTAAGATACAAATAATAATAACTTTATTTCGGGTGGCATAGACCCATAGAAACCTTAACCTAAACAATATATATCAATAATAATAATTATTATTATTTGCCATGACTCGCCACACCTACACAAGACTGATTTTGAAAGGGACAGTCAAAACGTACTGCTATTGCGTTCAGAATGCAGTTGTTGCTACCCCGTATATGGGCCAGCAGGGAAGCTGCTTTTTTGCGCATGATGGCCTGGAAACCATCAGTGCGCGCTTCAGTAAACATCCTAGATGTGCTGCACCGCCACGGCATACCCAACAACATCTTGAACGCATTATGGCTCAGCCATATATTTTGAATTGTTTTTGTACTTACTAACAATACTAACACTACTCAGCTTCCACCACTATTTCTTATTGTAATAGTTTAGTTTTCTGTTTAACCTCTCCATGTTACAATACAATATTCTTTTTATTTATTGTCTTAATATTATCGTAAAACCTAGAGGTATTCTGTAGTAGATACTTTTTTTAATTTAGACCAACTATACCATTTGCTGGAATAATAAACAATATTCTATTCTATTCTTAAACCTTCTTGCTTCTATGTTCTAGATATGACAGCCTGGCTCCCGAGGGTGATGGCACTACTCCAGGGCCACAGCGCTCAGTGGAAGGCTGGATCTTGTTTGTCAGCAATGTTCATGAAGAGGCACAGGAAGAAGATATACAGGTAAATAATATATTTACTTAACACAATGTAAACACCACCTGCACCTTTGCACCTATTTTTCTGTTTTTTTCTTCTTGTCTGTTTATAAAAGTGTGTACATAAATGGTTAAATAAATAAATAAACCCTACCCTGAATGAGGCAACAATAAAACTGTCCTTCTGGTTGGACTCTGGTAACTTATATTAATAACTGAGAATGTCTAGAAAAAGAATTAAATGTCTAAATAGAGAAATTCATTGCCATTTCTGCCTACCCCCATGATAAGAAGGCGTTTTTATTTAATTATTGATAAGCAAACTGCCTTTCTTCATTCGGTTAATTATGATGAAAAACCCATATAAGTAACAATTTCTCAAACAACTTTTTTTGTTTTCTCTTTACAGAACCAATTCTCAGAGTTTGGCGAGATCAAGAACATTCACCTGAACCTGGATAGACGTACTGGTTTCCTCAAAGGTTACGCTCTAGTGGAGTATGAGACCTACAAGCAGGCCGCGGTGAGTATAGAAGTTTTATTATAAGATTATGCTTAAATATGGGCATGCGCCTGGTGACGGGGACCATCACGGGACACTGCTCGCTAAACAAACACTTTCACACAATAGACATAACGGACAGTCCTCTATGCAGGGCTTGCATGGAGGCTGACGAAACTGTCGCGCATGTGCTCTTCGAGTGCACAGGCGTCGCCCAAATTAGGTCAAAAACCCTCGGGACACCCAGATCTTACACAGATGTTCTTAATAGACCAGGAGACCTAATCAGCTTCTGTAGGGAGGTGGGCTGGTTGGAATAACCACCGACGGCCGACATGGCTCACGCAAAATGGTCCACTGAAGGACTAAGTGTGGAAACCAGACCGATAACATAGATAACATAGACATAGATGCTTAAATATGATAGGGGTGTTATATTATAGAGGTATAAGGAACACGGTGTAAAACATTTACTCATACCTCCATAGAAAAGGGAGGATCCTCCGACCAGACCGGTGTCGTGTCTGGTGGGCAACTGCCCAATGATTGATGTCGGGAAGTTGTGTATATGCTAGTCGCGCGGTAAACTCTGCTTGCGCGATGCAGGATTTGCGTGACGTCAGTATGACGCGCAGCTCGCATTTGGCGATGTAGATACCGCTACATTATCATGCAAAAAAGCCACGGAGCAAATACAAAGAGGAGATGTTGTAATAAGGTTTCTGTATGAAACAACGGGTGACACTTTACGGGGTGAGGGGTGATCAGATCCCGCCCACTTCTTTATTTTACATCTACTGGTCAATAGCAAAACTATTCGCTCGTCCTGTTGATTTTACTTTGTAGTTATGTAACTATCTCACACTAGATGTCACTACATGCAGAATGAAGAACTATTTTAATAAATTACGCATAAAATTACTGACAAATGAAATGTGATGCCATCCATAGCATCAGAACGTCTATCCGAGTAGTTTTTACAAGATAAAACACCACACTTCATTCTTTTTGTCTTCTAGCGCAAATATGCTGTAAAAACGGAACGTTTACAGAGCTGTGCACAGGACGAATGCCAACAATACACTGACTAAGGCCACGCCTACATGATGACGTCAGGACCTAGTTGAGAATCACAGTGCACAGTTGCTTAGGCCGTCTCCTCTTTGTATTTGCTCCGTGAAAAAAGCCTACTGCCACGTCTATTAATTTTTCGAGGAGTGTCTACCAACTTAGGTCCACTTGCACTGCAAGTCACTAAATACGTTTAGCATTAAACAGGTTTAAATAATCATTGTATCTCTGTCATTTACACACAATTGACACAGAACAATATTTTAAATTTGTTTATATTTATATAAATAATTTCTTTATTTGGGACAACAATGATGCATAATGTTAGTAAGTGTTGAAGCATTGAAGTTTGAAGCATTTTGCACAGAAGATGACCACGTGAGGTAAAAGATTCTCACTTGGCTATCCTCTCCACGAAATACCTCAAAATGGGAGAGCATATTATACTCTCTGACACTGTGCTCAGAATGCTTTTGCTAGTGGCCCGTGTTTTAGTTACCAACGACGCGATTTTTTTCCGGATGATCGCATGGAAGCCGTCAATTCGATTCTGTGCAAACATTTCCGACGCACTACAGAAACGGGGCAGTCTCAACAGCATTCTGAAAATGCTATTGTATTGGACGCGCAAGACATCTAGCAACCTTATGGTGTAGCTGATCCATAGACCTCCCGTGTACAAACCCTGACAATATGCCTTGAATAGTTTAGTGGTTAACATATTTCGTTAATAAGTTTGGGACAGAACTGGGATTTATATCCCAGTTCTGTCCCTGTGTGGGACACACACGGCACATTGTGACGTTGTGTGTTGTGTGTGTGTGTGATTGTTGTGTAAATTTTTTTGTTATTTGAGGTGCAAGAGGGCCTCCAGGTGCTTTCGCGTCTCTATTGATCGACCGTAGACATTGCGCTAAAGCTTTGCTTTCCTAGAAAAGCGGTACCGTCATATTATAATGGCCGTCATGAAAATCTGTAGTCATTTACACCAGTGTTTAAAGTTAAGTCCAACCCCGCTGCCAAGAATTGCCCTCACCGTACTTTAGTCACGCGAAAGAGTGTCCATACTGAGAAGAGTGAGCTCACACATTATTAAATAGCGTCTCCATACGTCATTGTGTGTCAGAGGTGTCAAAACAAAACGGAAGCGTGACTAGCTTTTGATGCGGTCTGCGAATCTAACGATTTAAATCTTTGTCGCTGTCATCATTTTCATTACAACCGCCACTATGGCGCCCGGCCCTGGTTCAAGCCATGGTCCGGGGCGAGGGGGAATGGGAGGCAGTCGCCTCCTTCTGCGAAGCAGTCATGCTAGCTAAGGAGGTGGCGGGACGGGAGAGGGAGCGAGTCTCCCGTCCAAGCCGCCGCGGTGGACGCTCCGGGCGTCGGGAGCCGCGTGACGACTCCCGGCCACCGTAGGCGCGGGCCTGCGGGCGGTGAGTAATGGGTAGCTCACCGTCTGATCAGGACCAGGCCCGTGCTGGAAGGCGCGTACGTGTTCCACGCGCGCCTCAAAGAGATGTCAGCATCGAAGAGGGGGCCCACTAGGGCCCAAGCCTGCCGGGAAAGCGGGATCATCCAAAAGGGGTACCGCTGACCCGGAACATAAAGGGCCAAGGAAGGAACACGGGTGGGTTTTAGTCAGTAAGAGTCTGACACTCCCTTCCGCTCCACCCAGAGCGGGAGGGGTCATTTGATGATTTCCCATCCTCAAAAAAAAAAAAAAAACCGCCACTATGGCCGTTAAGTGCGGCCGTGCCTTTTCTAGGAAATTGTAGCTTTAGGTGGCGCTAAAGCCACGTCCACGTGACGTATTTCAGATACCGTCACGTCTTTGCGACGCTAGCATAACGTATGGCTTCTACGCAGCGTCTAAAGTCTGTTCGCCGAGAGTTGATAAAGTCAGGGTTTCTTAACTCATTACAAATTGCGGCCCGCTGGTTATTTACCGCCGATATAATTATAACGAACAGCGAAACAGTTGACAGTAACAAAAGAAAGTTCTTTCTTTCTTTCATATAAAAAAAAAAAAAAAAAACTGAAAAAGTTGATTAAAATAAAGAGGACTGTCACCTTGGACCTTATGTCCCACATTTTCTAGAATGGAACCAGTGTGAGCACACATACAGTTTGCGATAATCAAGCGACAGTCGCTATTCGGAAACGTATCATAATATTTATCAACTCACAGCGAACAGACTTTACACGAGGTCAATAGTTAGAAGACACTTTTGATTCTTATACAATATGCTCATTTTTCAAATATCGGATCGGTTAAGTTATCTTTCTTACCGGATTTTCTAAAGGAGAAATTATGTTGACTCTTGAATTTTTTTTTTTTTCATAAGCCTGTGTTGTCCCTTTGCAGGACAGAGGCCTCCCTTCCCTCTTTTTAACCTTTTCTCAATTCGACTGTATGTTGTTTTTTTTTGTATGTTTGTTACGCGATATTTCCGGCAATTGTGGATCGATTTCGAAAATTCTTTTTTTAATTGATAGGGTATGCTTCAAGGGTGGTCCCATATAAATTTTACTAACTTTGCTTTGGTAGTTTTTCAGTTAACTTATCTTTTTTCACTTCACGTATTTTTTCCACTTAGTGTATAATGATGAAGTTAAAATAACTTCCTCTCACTGTTATTTACATAGCTAGTAGAGGTATACGAATGTGTGTGTGGTAGGTACCACAACTAAAATGTGAAAAATAAAAACATTTTACAAAAAAAAACAACCGACTTCAAAAAAAACACTACAAAGTGCAAAATAACTTTAATTTCGGAAGTCGGTGGCAAAAAACGAAAATACAAAACCATAGACAACGACTTCCGAAATTAAACTTATTTTGCACTTTGTAGTGTTTTTTGAAGTCTGTTGTTTTTTTTTTGTAAAATGTTTTTATTACTTTTCCCGGTCTACTGTGATTGTGGGCCATTCCTTTAAGGCGTCCATCTCTATCTGGGCCTACGGCGGCGGCGGGCGTAGTCGTTTCCTGTTATTTGGGATCCACTGAGTGGTTGGTTTTGCGAATTGCTGCTCCGACATGCGACAGATGTGGCCGGCCCAGATCCACTTCAGTGTGTAGCGGTATCTACATCGCCACTTGCGAGCTGCGCATCACAGTGACGTCACGCAAAATCCTGCATCGCGCAAACAGAGTTAAATGATAAATTGTTTCTATTTCTGTAAATAGGTTCGTACAAAGACTTTTACACGTCAATCATATTTAAAAAGCTAGATGAGTTCGGCGTTTCCTATCTGACACTCTGAGAAGAAAGGCCGAAACAAACTCAGAGGTCACAGTCTCTTTTAAAGTCCAGACATAATCTTGGCCAGATCATATTCATATTCATATTTATTTGCATTCCATAATGTTTAAGAGATGTTACAATGGCTTAAAGCTAAGGTACAGTTATGATCATGTGAAGACCATGTAGATTAGTGTCTGAAATGGTTAACCGCGCAACTAGCATATTATTATACAACGTGTAACAGAATAAACGAAAGTCCTGAAAGTAGTTAGTTCATAATAGACTACTGAATCGATTTCAGTAACTATTAATGTAGGTATTTTTTATAATTTTATGTATTTTGCAATACTGACCGCAAATTGAGCCAAAGAAAATTAAATCTTATTTCAAGGCAACAAGACACAATTTTAAATGCATAAAGTAATGCTAGGGGAACACGATTATTTTAATAATAATAGTTAGCTTAAAAAAAAGGTTTTGGGCATTGTATAATTGTTTCGACGGCACGGTTGGCGCAGTGGTTAAGCGATTGACTGCTGCGTTGCGTGTCGCGGGTTCAATTCCCGCACGGAACCCATATTTGTATGACCTGCAAGTAGTTGTTCCGGGTCTGGCTGTTTGTGTATGTGAGTTTAAATGTTTGTAAACGCACCCACGATACAGGAGAAATTCCTAGTGTGGGGCAACGTTTAAAAAAAAATCTTTTAACTCGATACTCTTTGGGGTGTATGAGGTCTTGCGTTAATTATGTTACACGTTGTATATACAACTTCCCGACATAAATCGTCGGGCAGTTGCCCACCAGACACGACACCCGTCTGGTCGGAGGATGCTCCCTTTACGATAGAGAATGAGTGAACTTTACACTGTTCCTCATGCGCCTATAAGGGCAACAGTTGTGCGGTAAGCATCTGCTATTTGTGTTCTGGAACGAAGTCTTGGTCAAAAATATTCTTCGGCCGCAGCCCAGTTAACAATTCTTGAAAGTAGCCACAGTATAACCCTTCCCTTACGAGGCCTTTGGCTACTTAGTTTATTTGCAATTAGCTGCGCCTCGCGGTTCCACCCGTATAAGTCTCGATTCCGGGGGAATATCGGGATAAAAAGTATCTTAGGTCCTAATCCATCCAATTTCGACGACACGTTTGGTGTAGTGGCTACAGTGGCTAAGTGTAGTCAGCGAAACCAAATGGTCCTGGGTTCGAATCCCGGTAGGGGCAAATGTTTGTATGATGAATATGGACATTTGTACCCGAGTCATGGATGTATATTTATAATATGTATGTATTTACAAAAAAAAAATGTATTTAAGTAGTGTATCAACCATCTGGTATCCATAACACAAGCCTTAAGTGTTAAGTGCTTAACTTGGAACTAGATGGTGCTGTGTGCAATGTCAGACGATATTTAATCCAGGGCATGGTCTACCCATGTGTCAAATTTCATCCAAATCCGTTCAGGCGTTTTAGCGTGAAAGCGTTACAAACCAACATACACAAAATCAAATATTTTCTCTTTATAGTGTTAGTTTAGATGATTTATAATATGTCCGTCTTACTTGTACAGAATAAACAATTTTTCTTTCTGTTTCTTCTTCCCTAATCTTTACTCCTCTTTCCACCAGAGTGCACGCGAAGCCCTCGACGGCGCAGACATCCTCGGCCAGCCGATATCAGTGGACTGGTGCTTCGTCAAAGGACCGTCGAAGGTCCACAAGAAGAGGCGATAGAATCTAATTATTAATATAAGCTATACTTATGAGCATTGTTTTTTATTTTATTTGGTGTGTGAGACACAGAACACGGAATCTCTGCGCTAAAGACGGCAGTACGAATAAAATACGTGGCGCTGAAAGTGCGTTTAGCGCCTTTAGCGCTAACGCCATTAAAAGCAGCTGTCAGTTACTATACGACATTGAAGCATTGAAGCAGTGTCGTAGTGCGAGAAAACAGTGACGTTTGCTTTGTATGGAAAGTGTTGACTTGTACTGACTTGTACAATATAATTATACTATTATCTATGGTGTTGACAGTGCTGCCGAGGCGACTCCGTGCTCTATTGTGAAACAGATAATTTAGAAAAAGAGTGATTGCGTTTGCTGCCACAAGCAATTAACATTAAAGTATTGTAAGTTCCAAGTGTTGTTTTTGACAAATAAACGTGTAATTTGCATGTACTGGCTATTGGCTCGCCCTGACATGGGGCATAACATACCTGATACTTATATGTGTGTGTACTATGATACACCACTCATATCTGGCTAGCCCTTCAAGAATTACAGCCGTGATTTTACGTAATGTGCATTGCTTGGGACTCGGTTCACACAAAACCTACGACACGAAAAATTTTGGTGTGTGAAAATAGCATGGACTAGAAATCCATTCAGTGTGCTTACCCGTATGGTGTGAAATCGTGTTGAAAAAACAATGTTTTTAAGTAACTAACTGTAATTTTAGCATCAGAACAGCGTTATGTATCGCACTTTGTCTTTACAACTATAGATTGAAACTAAATATTTAACATTTATTTGATCAATATTTTTGTATAAATAAAATTGAAAGAAATAATTATTAACAAATAATCTGTTCTTTTGTGTGGCGGGAACATGATACCAATGATGTATTTATTTGACAAATAAATAAAGTGCTTTGCGTAACTCTGAATTATCTCTAGATGTAATGGTCTCTAATATAAGCGTTTCTTTCAATTTTTGTGTATTATTTCGCACCCAAAAGCCCTTGGATACAAATATAATATAATATTTAAGAAACACGATTTTAGAATTGGGAATCTCCTTTTTTAAGTCCGTTAATTCAGGACAATTTATTTATTTCGCTCACTGCCTCGTAGGGAGGGCTTGGAACTGGCACCAAAAGAACAGGTTCTGTACCGGTACTTAGCGGTTCTTGCCATTTCGGTACCTGGGTACCGGTTCCAGACGGGTACAGGTACTCCATCTAATAAGTACAGGTACCCGCCGCGTACCACAAATCTCGTATTTCTAATGCCTCTAACCACGGAATATATACATTGGTGCCGATTCTCTTGTCACAAAATTCTCAAAACTAGATTAAAAATCACCAAAATTTTGTTTATTCCTGTCAAACGACGATTTCCCATTCTGAAATTGACTAAAGTGACACAACTGAACTATATTTTAGTTTGACAGCACTAATCAATTTTTAGTACTGTACTGTTCTCAAGTAAGTGACTTATGTCTTTATTGGGTATAAAGTTTCTTTAAACCGAAACCGAAGATGGCACTGAGATAATAATTTAGTGAAAATGGCAATTTTCCTTTCTGAATTTGACGTTTTTCACCTAAAATTTTGATTGTTTATCTAAATCTGACTATTTTTTATCGCGGATAAAAAGGTGTGGAATAAAATTAGTTGTCATGAACTAAAATTCACACCAACACCTCGACTTTGATGCAAAAACAGTATTGCTATATTTTCCATACAAAAAGTGAAAAATTCAATACAAAACATGTCGAGGCTGCAAATCACGTGCGTCTACAGCTCTAAAAAAAAATCACGTGGTGTGGCAAACAAGTACCACGTGGGGTCGCTAAATTGCCAAATTCGTAGACAGAGGAACTCTGTCTAAATCTCAGAACAATAACTATTATTGTTCTGAGGTCTAAATCAAGTCTAAATACGGCCAAATTTGATTTTAAGTGTCAAAATTATTTTTAATTTTAGAGCTTATATTTTGCAGAATAGTTATAAGATTCTCATAGACAAAAGTAAGGAATTTTAGTGATAGTTTAGTTCGGTGTGCAAGAGAATCAGCACCATTATCTATTCCGTGCTATTAACTATCCTTTGTACTTACTGTATATATATGTTTGGACACTCTTTAGTTATTATTCTAAGGACACACTGACTAACACTGATTAGAATACCAATCATTCAGGTACTATGTCTGGTACCGGTATTACACCAAGGCCAATGGTACCGGTTCCCAAAAATACCGGTATTTCAAGACCTCGTAGGTCTAGTGGTAGAAAGTACGACTGCTGAACATCAGGTACTAAGTTCGATCTTCAGGTCGGACAATAATATAATATAGTCAATAGATCAGCCAATAAATTATTATAATTTTCATTACAATTTATCAACAAATATATTTTTCTCTGTTAGAAACTCATTGATATAGTACACCTTATCTGTCAAAAATTTACGTAGTCTACTCTATTTTATTGTTTTTAATTACTCGATAACTATCTCAGACTAAGGAAAAGAAGAATAGACATGGAGATATGCTGTATACTGTTCGTTATGCCGAGTCCTTTCTTTCCTTAGTCTGAGATAACTATTATAAGTAGATAATAAAACCCCCAGCCAGCCCCGCTCTGTCACCGCGTGTCCTTGACTCTCTCTAGAGAGGACCATACCTCCCATCGTTCTAGAGGGGACCATATCTCCCCGCCCATGGCTCCGCCTACTGCGGTGCTGAATGCGGACCACACCGCCGACGACGACGACGATGCTCCGGAGGTGACCGAGGTAGAGCTGCGAGTGGCGGTACGTAGGCTGAGTGCTAAAAATACCGCCCCAGGACCCGACGGCTTACCTGGGAAAGCCTGGGTCCTGGCCTCGGAGGCTCTCGGGCCTCGACTAAGGAGCCCCTAAGCGCATGCATGGAGAGGGGCCAGTTCCCACTTCGTTGGAAGACGGGGAAACTGGTCCTCATCCAGAAGCCGGGGCGGCCAGCGGACTCTCCGTCCGCTTACCGGCCCATCGTCAGGCCTCCGTCACTCCATGTACTTGCGCGCTATAATTACCTACCGCTCGAGCGAGCGCTCTCGGACCGCTTGCGGTCCAAATTCGGTTCCCTGCGATTGCTGTAGGATCGCGCGGTGCGAAGCAATCACAACTGTACGCTTGAGCATTTAGGCACATTTTAGCATGCAGTGGTTGTTGAGGCGACGGAGTAGGCTATTATCTCAATAGGCATTGGAAATTTTCTACTGAGTGAAGTATCTGTTACGTAGTAACTATTTAGTAATCTGTGCCATCGTGCTGCTCGACGAGGTGGGCAAGCTCTTTGAGAGAGTCATTGCAGACCGCCTCGTCGGGCGGCTGGTGCGGGTGGGGCCGGATTTAGCGGAGAGCCCGTTTGGCTTCCGCAGGGGGCGCTCTACGGTGGACGCCATCATGCGCGTGCGGGCCCTCACGACAAGGGATGCTGTGGCCCGGGGTGGGGTCGTCTTGGCGGTGTCTCTAGACATCGCCAATGCCTTCAATACCCTGCCCTGGAGTTGCATCAGGGAGGCACTCCGGTATCACCGGATGCCGACCTACCTCTGTCGTGTGGTCGAGGCCTATTTGACGGACAGGGCCGTCATCTACCCCGGTCACCAGGGATTATGGAACCGGCAAGAGACGTCGTGCGGTGTCCCACAGGGATCGGTCCTGGGGCCGCATCTGTGGGACATCGGATACGACTGGGTGCTGCGCGCCGACCTCCCTAGCGGCGTCAGCGTGGTTTGTTACGCTGACGACACGCTGGTCCTGGCGCAGGGGAGGTCGCACCAGGCGGCGGCCGAACTAGCGACACGCGGGGTTGCAACAATCGTCGAGAGGATCCGGCAATTGGGACTCGAGGTGGCCCTGCACAAGTCCGAGGCCATGTGTTTTCATGGTCCTCGGAACACGCCACCGTCGGGTTCCCAAATAACGGTAGGAGGGGTTCACATCGGCGTCGAGTCGACGATGAAGTACCTGGGACTCGTCCTCGACAGCCGGTGGAACTCCGTGGAGCATTTCCGACGTTTGGCTCCCAGACTGGAAAGGGCCGGGGCTGCCTTAAAGCGGCTCTTGCCCAATCTAGGGGGGCCAAACGCCTCCTGCCGGAGGCTCTACGCGGGGGTCGTGCGGTCCATGGCCCTTTTCGGGGCACCGGTGTGGGCGCGTTGCTTGAGGCGGCGGCCAGCCCGCTGGTTGAACGCGCCCCAAAGGGTCATGGCCACCCGGCTGGTCCGGGGATACCGTACGGTCTCCGGTGAGACGGCAAGCCTCCTTGCCGGATTACCGCCATGGGATCTGGAGGCAAAAGTCCTCACGCACGTTTGGGAGTGGCGCGAGGAGGCGAAACGCCGGGGCGTAGCTCCGCTGCCGCGAGAAATCACGGTACAGCGGACAAAGCTCCGGCGGGATCTCAGGGCGGCATGGAGAGTGCGATTGTCGCAACCCACAATTGGGCACGCCACAATTGCGGCGATAAGTCCCCTCTTTGAGGAGTGGCTAGAGAGGCGCCACGGCGTCCTCACCTTCCTCCTGACGCAGGTCCTCACCGGACACGGTTGTTTCGGGAGGTTCCTGTTCCGGATAAGGCGGGAGGAAACGCCCGGGTGTCACCATTGTGTGGATCGCCCGGAGGACACGGTGGAGCATACGGTGGAGGTCTGCCCGGCTCGGGCGGAGCACCGCCGTGTCCTCGTGGAGGCGATTGGCGGTGGCGATCTCTCGCGTCCGGCCTTGGTCCAGGCCATGGTACGGAGCGAGAGGGCTTGGGAAGCCGTCACCTCCTTCTGCGAAGCAGTAATGTTCGCGAAGGAGGAGGCGGAACGCGTGAGGGAGAGGCAAAATTTGCGCCCTCACGCCCCTAGCCGCCGCAGGAGACGCCCTGGGCGTCGGGAATCGCAGGCCGATTCCCGGCCACCGTAGGCGCGGGCTTGCGAACGGCGAGCAATGAGCAGCTCGCCGTTCGATAAGGACCAGGCCCGGGTCGACGGCGCGTTGTGTTCCACGCGCGCCTCAAAGAGATGTCAGCACCAATGACGGGGTTTGCTAGGACCGATGCCTGCTAGGGTTGCGGAAAAGTCTAAGAGGGTTACCGTGGCCCCAGGCACAGGCAACTGAAGGAACACGGGTGGGTTTTAGTCAGTAAGAGTCCGACACGCCCTCCTGCTCTGCCCAGAACGGGAGAAGTTATTTGATGATTTCCCACCCACAAAAAAAAAAAAAAAAAAGGTTGCATGACCTATGCGTATAGACATAATCAGCTGTTCTGTGTGCAAATCGTGTTCAAACGGTACAAAAACTTAAATAAAATAATTTGCGACTTAACCACTGCTCCTATTTACACCTCTGCCTACCCCGGTGTCATGTAAGGTTTACAATAAATTAAACATAAAATAGTTATAAAACCGTATTTATTTTATTAAAATTTAATATAAGATTAACTGACAGCAATTTACTTCATGTGAATCATGTGCGCGAGCGACCAGTCGTGCTTCAGTTCAGCGAGGTCTTCGATACGAACTCCTGCGGCGGTCACGATGCCCAGCTGGTAACGTTGGAAGGCGCGCGCGTCGCGGTAGAAGAGAACCTCCATACATTTGCGGACTAGGGCCCTGGGGAATAAACAGAATGTTAACGTTTTTGTAACTTGAAATGGGATGGTATTTAGGACAGTGACAGTCAGGATCGTGAACGGGCGCCGTCAGTAGGCACTGGTAATTTCTTAACTGCCACGGCTTATTTTGATTCCTGAATTGTTTTTATCTTTTTATTACGGACGCTTTAAACGTGCACGTCTTTCTACATAGTTCTCACATGTATAATTTCAACATGAATGATGTAACCACTATTTTGTAACAATATTTTGATTTAAAAGAGTGTCCATGGAGTTTCTTGCCTGTTCTTCTCCATAGGTACCTACTATGCTTTGGAATGGGCAACTAGCTTCATCTTTCTGACTGACCGACCCCTTGACAATTCAAAAGTGCCTGTAATTAGTTTATTTGAAATAAATGCTTTTGAGTTTGATCACCAACTGTATTTATTTATGGAAATTTCAAATTCTGCAACCTGCACCCCAATTGCATAAAATACTATCACAATTTGAATGATTTTGAAGGATATTCCTAATCCATTGTTTTTTTACAATATAATATTTTTTTTTTGTTAATCACTATGGATTATAGATACATACTAAGCTAATAAAAGCGTGTTAAAATAGATAGAAATTTGCCATTAGACTGAACTCTAGGTCAGTCCAATGCCAACCATCTTTGCCAAGCAAAACCTATTTGATTAGTTAATGTTTCAATTGACTAATAGGACAATGTTACAGTGGTCCATTGTTCATAAAGATAACTAGATTGTGGTAGGCAGGACCACGCAATAGCACCCTCCATATCCACAGTACTCTTGCTGACAGCCTCGCGTTTAAGAGCCGTCGCAATGGCTGGTCTTCGTAAGCTGTGCCGAGATTGTCTATCGAATAATCTGTAATATCCTGGGTTATGTTAAGTAACATTACATATAGAGACCTCTACCCGGCCGCTAAGTGCCTCGGAAAGCACGTGAAGCCGTTGGTCTCGGCTATCATTCGTATATCTTTGTAGTCATTATGGGTACAGATTATGGGTCAGAAGCCCAAAAGTTTGACAACGAGTCTAACCAAGGAGTATTCTGTTCCTCAGTAACTGTGTTGTGGAGGTCAGATAGGCAGTCGCTCCATGTAAAATACTGGTATTCAGCTGCATCTGGTAAGACTGGAAGCCAACCTCAACATAGTTGGAAAATGGCTACGAAGATATTTGGTCCTGGGTTACTTACTTAGCACCCTCCTCATCCAGATTACCCTTGCTGACGGCCTCACGTACAAGAGGCGTCGCCATGTAGGCGCCGAGCCCGGTGGCAATGGCAGCGTCTTCGTATGCTGTACCCAGCTTGTCTACAGCGCCTAGGAAAGGCTCGCCGTCCTGTTGGGGAACAAATTTTATTGTAAGAATTTTACATAAATGATGGTGGATAAAAAGTAATTAGTGCAGTTTTCTAGAAAAAAATATGTGTTGGTGTATAGTTGTACATACTATAATGATATAGTGTTTTGAGCAAGTGAAATCTGTTTTATATTCAGTAAAAACACCACAGGCTGCTTGCCCAAAACGCCTTTCAAAGAATAAAAAGAAAATACACCAAAATGTGTGTAAAATCATATTATTTCATAATTTTAATATGTTTAGAAATGGAAACCAAAAGTAATTTATTGAGTGTAAAAGTTTTCTTTTTTTGTTTCTTTATAAAATGTAGATAGTGATACTTTATTCACATTACAATCTAGCCTATTCGCTAATAAGTAATTTAAATAGGCATGTATTTAATGCGGCAACTAAGTAAAATGAATATTGGTTTAAAAAAAAATTGAGTGGGTACCATATATAATGGGTTGGCAGCTAATAAGGAGTATTGACAATGGCGACTGCGAGTGTAAAAGTGTTTGTATACGTACTATCGAGGAAGTTCATATCTAAGCAGTTTTAGATCAAAATCCCATGAACACGATGACCGCATCTGTTTTACGTTAGTTACTGTTAGCGCCCGAGCGCTACAGGGAAAAATAGTCCTAAAGGTGCATAGATATGAACTTCCTCGATAGTACCTACTTACAGAAATAAATATCATTTACCATTTGAGTAATAAAATTGTAGGAGTCATTTAAAAACATTTCTAATAGATTACACGCGCCCCCGAACGGGATTTCTACATACCAATTCAATGAAAACGCGTTTCCGCGCGGGACATTTGACTCTGGGGGCCTACTCTCTAACCCCTCAACGAATATACGGGCCTGTCCGAAAGCAGTTCGATACTTCGAAATGAACCCCACTCCCGATTAAACAACATTTTCGGACGGACAAAAACACATAAGGAGTTAGGACAACTGTCAAATCGTTTAGTCGTTAATTTTTAGTCCCGGCCCCGGACTAACCTTATGTCCGTAAGTGATACGAAATAGGAAACGTCCGTAAATTCGGCCAAAACAACGGACTTCGTACTTAGCTTCGTTGCATGGCCCGTTGTGAGATCCGCGTAAAGTGGGCTACGCTTATTAAGTATATTGAAAACATAGCAAATGAATTTATAGTCAACCAACATACCTGCATCCCAGCTACAACATAGTTGCTCCACAAGGGATCCATCTTGCTACGCTTGTTGTACAGCACACGAGTCAGCCAACAGTGCATGGAACGCGGCTTCAGGAGCAGACCATCTCCAATGCATTGTTCATCAATACTGTGGATATTCAGAAGGAATTATAATGATGACTGCCACACTCTGTAGATTCAGATCTAAAGTCATCCTGGCCTTTTCTCAATTGTGCCTAAGTAGGCTTTCAGTATAGATTTTTCATTTGCCTACACTGTCCCACTGCTAAGCAAATGTCTCCCCCAAATACTTTCAGGCAACCTTCTCCAGAGCCACCTCGATCCAAGCCTTGCTGTACGCGTCTAAGTCGTCTCGCCACCTTTTCCTGGGCCGGCCTCGGGGGCGCCGTCCATCCGTGTGGAGACTGTTGCCCATTATGCATGCAGCTGAGGTGTCCCACCCAAGATTTAGAGTGCAGCGTGTTGTTTCGTATTATGTCAGTGCAATGTCGTATTCGTTTTACCACCAGAATTCTGCACTCCATTTTCTTTGGTAAACCCCAAGGCGGAACTTTTGCGACTCGGACATTCTATCACAAGAATTATAACAGAATATTGCAAGGGGCTAAATAAGGGACCTGAAGGGGCTGAAAAGCTGATAAATATTAACATATAGCAAGAAAAAAGGCATGTCACTTGAGACTCGAGCATTACTAATATTAATACAAGTTTAAGGGCATTTGATTGGTTGAAACTAGTTTTAAGTAATGCTCGAGTGTTTAGTTAGGTTCTATCATACCAGCCTCATCTACAGTGAGGTATCCTGTACATGACGCCGGAGCCGCACCGGAGCTGGACCGCATGGTTGAGTATACAAATGAATATTGTGCATTAACAGTTTCTTTGGTGATTCTTTACTGAACTGTGATAGTTGCTTTACAATTTAACTCGGCATCAATGTGGTGTACACGTGGCTCCGGCATAGCGCCGCGCCTGTGCGATGCCTTCGTGATATTAATTCATATACACAAGCAGTCTGGCGCCTGTGCAGCTGGGGCGTCATGTGCAGGAAGCCTCAGAATTTGGTAAAAGTGCTGTGAAGTTTACCTCTTTACTTTGCTGCATGTCCCTTCTATAGGTAGTAACGCAAGACAAAACCAAGTAAGAATAAGTCAAAGTCAAAGTCAAAGATTTATTTGCAGATAAATATGGTTACAAATGTTCTTAAAATGGTAGATAATGTTAGTAGCTTAGCATATTTAATCATAACATAATGACATGCAAATTTTTGTTATAGGTAGGTACAATTACATTATTGCTTAAATTTAAATTGAAAGAATTCTTTTATATTATAGAAGGGATTCTCAATTAACCACCTACGTAAAGCCCTTTTGAAGCGAACCATTGGAAGTTCTTTAATTTGGTTAGGAATCTTGTTATAAATTTGAATACACATAGGATAACAGCTTCGCCTATATAGTTCCGTTTTTATTCTCGTATTAATTAATCTATTAGGATATCTAGTCTTGAACGCACATTTATCTCCTAGTTTTTCAAACATCTCTGGATGAGATTTGGTAAATTTACATATTTCCTCAATATAGATGCCAGTCAATGTAAGTATTCTGAGTTTCTTAAACAATGGCTTACAGGATGTGAGTGGGTCTACATTACAAATCGCATGTATACACCTCTTTTGTGCGATGAAAGCTCACCGAGTTTCCCCATACCAGTATACCATAACGCAGCATAGAACCAACATATGCATGATAAGCTTGCAGTGTGGCTTGTCTATTTGTTAGATTAGATAAACGCCATAGAGCATAAGCACACTTACTGAGTCGTCCACATACCATATCAATATGTCTAAGCCAGGAACACCTCTCATCTAGAACTATCCCAAGAAAAGTCATACTATCTGATTGTTCTATTTGTTTATCTTTATAAATGATTTTTAAATCAATTTTATTCCAGTGTTTGTTACAAAATTGTACATATTTGGTTTTATCTATGTTAGGTTTAAGGTTATTTTTTTCCATCCAAGTTATTATTTTGCTTACGGTGCTATTTATTTCCTTATTATAGTCGTCTTTAGTTTTTGGGATGATTACGGACACATCGTCTGCAAAGAGTATGCAGGGATGGTCAGTTACTTTTGTCAGGTCATTGATATATAGCAGAAAGAGTGGAGGGGCTAAAATACTGCCCTGTGGAACGCCTGTGCAATTGTAACCTAATTTGGAATTAAATTTCTGTTCACCATTTTGATCGACTTTATCCACAGTAATTTCTACAACTTGCGATCTGTTTGCAAGGTAGCTTTTTAGCCATGTAACTTTTGCATGCACTTTTTAGCCTGTCAATAATAGTCAGTTACTTACATTTTCTGTTCGATGATATCCTTCAAGTACTGATAGTCAGCGTAGTCCCCTCCGTTACCGAGCAGGATCAGATCGTTAACTTTAGTGATACGAGGACAATCACGGAACCTGGCGAGACTGCCGTATGATCCAAGGGTGTCAGCTGCGACCACACAGCCTTTGTCAAACTTGACGCCGATTACTGTTGTGGTTGTTGTGATTGGGGAGGCAGAGCTGAAATAAAAAGAGGCTGGAAGTATATTTTTGAGGTAATGACATTATCTTTGGTATCATAGGTATAGCAAAACAGCTTTTACTTTTGATGTAGCGCTAGCCGTTCAACTAGATCTTAGTGAGCTTCTAGGTTTTACAATTATTTTAATTTCTACCGAATCATGCAGGTAGGCCAGATAACTAATTTGAAAGAGACAGAACAAGTTGTCTTCAAAACTATAAGTGTATGATGGGGCTTTAGTGTAGTCAATATATTGGTTTGGCTATATTTCATGTTATTGGTAGGTTAGGTATTCATGTCTAGTAGGAGGCTGAAGATGACTTGGGACTTTCAACATTGGAAGTCATATTTCTCAACCAGAAGCGGATTTAGGTCATTAGAAATAATTCTACGAGTGCCTGGAACTCATACAAACACAAGAAACACTACTAAATTATACTTACTGAGCTTTAAATTCCTGGACAGGGTGAGTTCTAGGTCCAAAACCTGATGAGTTACCAGGGAAGTTGTAGAAGGCTCCTGGGGCAGGACCGTTCTGCCAGAAGGGCGCCGGATTCATCATATCACCCATAAATGCCATTTTAACAATAAAGTCTACGTTTTTCTACTAATAAAATACTTTTTGTTACAAAATAATGAACCTCACACAATGACAAGCCGCAACGAATTTGACGGAAAATGACAAACAGTTTTTGGTTACGCCTCTTTACACGCTGTGCAGAATTTCATTGACGTTACTCTACTTAGAAACTAAGTTCTATTTTTATTATTGAAAAATAATACTTAATATGCATTATGATCGTAGACAATTATGATACTTGTTATCATACAGAAGAAAAGAAGGCTTTTAGTTTGCAATTTTGAACTCTACGAAATTAAAACTTTGAAACGGAACGCACTGAATCGTTTAGAAATGGAAATAATTTGAATTTATGTGTGAGTTGATTTTAAAAAGAAAATATTGGGATTATTAAGAAAATAATATATGAAAACATGAGTTTCCTTTCTAAACTTTTTTTTACATTTTCATTAAAATCTTGCTATTTGAAAACAAAATATCGATGGATCTTGAATTGGTGAAAATGTTTTACCGCAACTGAAGCTAACTTCATGTGAGTCACCTTCATTCAGTTTCTGAACGAATTATTACTTCGGATGTGTTGCTAAATTCGCGTTCTTTCAATTTCCTCTCAAAAAATTGACACAACAAAATGTCTAAAAGAGGTTCGTGAAATTGTAAAATATCCATTTTAATCATGTTATTTAGTGTTAAAACCTGCTAGAAAGCATGTGTGATGCAGAACTAGTATAATATTTGTTTGGAAGCCACGTATATTTCCGATATTCACTTTGTATTTCGTGAGTAGAAGTGTTGTGATGAAATATGTATGAAGTGTGGTTTTTCTGTTTTAAGGACGTGGTGGTTCCGCGGGAGCGAAGTTCCGCATCTCTTTGGGTCTCCCAGTAGGAGCCGTCATTAACTGCGCAGACAACACAGGTTGGCACGAGTTTGTTTTATAAAACTAACATAACCTCTAATGGCACGTTTGACTGAACACTGATGATGATATTTTCGGACGCACTATGTGTGTTGATTATGATGATTTCTTCCTTGGCTGTGTCTGAAGTTGTTCAGTCTAATTTGTTAAACAACAAATGCAGTAACCTTACTTTGGTGCCCTCTGCTGGGCAAACCGTAGTCTTGTCCGTGCATTGGTGTCAGACAATGTTTGGAAATGTTTCATGCATGAAAAGTTCAAATTCATTGGGTTTATATTCATACCTTTACTAAAAACATGACATTGACCTCTAAAACATGGTTGTTTTTGTCATAGTTTCGTGTCCGTTGCAGCAAACTATTAAACTAAACTATAATGACCTCCTTGGTATGATTTGAAGGTTAGATTCTAAAACAGTTAAAACATGGTGACAGTCATGATAATACCAAAACAAAGAGAATGAGGTTAATATACTATACATGCTGAATGTTGGACTTTATCATGATCCTTCAGTATTATTAAAAACTAAAGAAGACTATCAAATAAAAGAACCGTCAAACTCAATCAAACATTGTGTTACTTTGTCAAAACAAGGTACCAAGAATAAAAATATGCAAAAGCTTTTTGCTAATAGAAAATCTTAATATCAAATTTACTTTTTCAGGAGCAAAGAACCTGTATGTGATTGCCGTGCAGGGTATCAAGGGTCGCCTGAACAGGCTTCCCGCTGCCGGATCAGGAGACATGATTGTCGCTACCGTCAAGAAAGGCAAACCTGAACTAAGGAAAAAGGTATGATCTTAGCATTGCTGGGTCAAAGAATGATTTAACATTTTGAAGGCATGGTTTTTGTGAACAATGCATGGACCAGAAACCTTTGAATTTTAAAAGAGACCGTCAAACCAATAAATCTAGATCCTAGAGTCAATACTATCAGACTGCATTAAAATTGTAATTTACTAGCTGCAAGCATGCAGTCTTAATAAATGAATGAAATGACTTGAGAAAATTTAGATTTGTGAATAAGTTATCATATTTAAAGCTTAGTGGTCATTGCAACCTGCCATTGAGGTAGTTATTTTAATATTGCGTGACACTTGAAACACCTAGATGTAATAACAATATAACTTCTATTGTCTCGTTCAGTGTCCTTCAACTGATTAATTTTGTAGCTTTTGCAACAAGCCATTTGTATGTAGATTTCAAGGTAGTATCTAAAAACTGTGTGAAGTGTGGTACAGTTTGTATAACTTTTTCTTGGTGTCAACAGTGCAATTTGTGTTGCATTCTTGAATCTAGTTATTGGTTTGATAAGAATTAAAAAATGCATCCCATGTCTTAAACATTATCTACAAGATTATATGAAATTAAAGTTGTAAAAACTATCAAATGGAATTGCTATGATGATACACCATAGGGTTTCGCTAATTTTATTTTCTGAACTGTTGAAACAGTCTGTTGATACGCCTTGGCTGACTGAGCAATTCCATTACCAATAATAACATTATTAGCAAAAAAAATATGGCCCATAGATAAATCTATCCCAATTTTTGAAAGTTTGATTTTATCCTAATCCTCAGTTATTTATTACTTTCAAAATAATTAGTTTCATCTTTAGTTGCATTAATTGTGAATTTGATAATAATGTAGAAAATCTATTGAAAACTAACAAGCATTGTCCAACAATTAAATGCTTTTTCAAATTAATCTTACCCCTAATACAAAGTTGTATATTATTAGTTTTGTGTTCTGAAAGCTTTTTTTTATTTGTTTTTTGTGTGAGACTGCAATATTATTTTGTTTATTCAGAATAACAAACAATTACACATTATATTTTACAAATAAATAGAACAAATATGCAACCAACAACATTCTCCACAGATTCACAAAAATACTAAGACAATGTTGCTAAAGTTGAGATTAAGGCTTCCCTGTAGATTTTTGAATAACAAGCCTTAAAAAGCTACCATCACTACTGTTGAAGTAGGCACTCAAGCTCAACCAATTAGCAAATAGATGAAATACGTTATACATTGTTCATAGATACTCAGGGAGTATCATAATTTAACTCAAACAGATGTCTTTTCCATTGTCATTAGTTTATCTTCCAATTTTTATCCACACATGAATATGAAATACTAATCCAATCATCACATTTTCTCAGGTAATGCCGGCAGTGGTGATCAGACAACGGAAACCATTCAGAAGGCGGGACGGGGTGTTCATATACTTCGAAGATAACGCAGGCGTCATAGTGAATAACAAAGGCGAGATGAAAGGCTCCGCTATCACTGGACCTGTGGCCAAGGAGTGCGCAGATCTTTGGCCCCGTATCGCGTCTAATGCTAGCTCTATAGCTTGAGTTAATATACGGTTAAGATAACCATGAGTTTTTTTTATTGTGTGTACCTATCCCCTTACTACTTTACCAGACTATGCAAAGTGGACCACAATAGTGTCTTATCACTGCTTGCGGTTTGAACTGGGGCTGTAACAAGACCCCTCTGTCCTCGTAGGGCTCATAGGACGTACCATCGTACCCTTTATGTGGCCAAAGGCTACTCAGGCCGCAATGCGCGACCTAACGGATTGCAAAACCATACAGGTTTGGTTTACATTCGAACTTTTTGTTTTGCTATGAAAACGGTAATGTGTAATAGGTAGTCTAGTCTCAAGTTTTTGAAGGTGGTTGTTACTAAAAACCCCTACACAGCGGCCTGAATTCGATCACAACTATAAATCGCCGATCGCGTACTATCTCCCGTCATTTTCTTGGCTTTCAATTTTTTATGAACAATAATGAACATCTTGCTAATTGATGGATTAATTAATAGAATAAAGGGAAGCTGTAGGGCTTTAACCTAACCCGAATAAATAAACCATTTATAAGGTTGCCGTATAGGGGATACTGTAACCTTTTCGGTTCCTGCACCTTGTCCGTGTGCACGCATCCGTTCAGGCTAAACTAACTAGCACACTAACTAGTCCCATCTGTTTGGTGTGTGTGGCCTCCGTCCTTTCCTAAGTAAGCTTCCGCTTTAGCTCCTGATGTCTACTCAAAGGCCGCGACCTTTGAATAGACATCAGGAGCTAAAGCGGAAGACAGGTAAATGTTAAATGATTTTATTTCTGTAAGTAGGTTTGTACAAACACTTTTTCACGTCAATCATGTTTTAAAAGCTAGATGAGGTCGGCGTTTCCTATCTGAATACTCTGAGAAAAAAGGCAGATTGATAGGAGCTGTCCAGCCAGTGCACGCATGTCAGTAATCGGGAGCTCAACGATTCGACGAACGATACCAAAGAAAGGATATTTGGATAGACCGCATAAATTACTCGATAGGTACTGCCAGATCATGATTAAAACTAACTGAGAAAAAAAAGCAGTGACCCACCTAATCCTCATATTCACAATAATTAAATTAATATAATACTTTACAAAGTAAATACTTAGGTAGGTACTCATGTCATCGTAAGTAGATAATTATGTATAAAATTCATCAATGACAATGTGAATATAAAAGTTCGGACATAATCTTTGAGGACCATGTAGATACCTAGGTGTCTGAAATTTAATGGTCTTCTGAGTAATTAGTTCTTATCCTAATTCATTACGAAAATGGGATATTGGCTAGGTAGCTGCAAGGGTGAAACTAGCACTAAGTCGGGGTCAGCTAAAATCATCAATCGTTGGCCATGGCAAGCGTGTTGAATGGATGCAAGAAGAAATTCATATTCACGATTACCTACATGTATAAGGTATTTTTCAAGCGTTTGATACTAGAGCTGGGTACAATAAATAGGGCATTTGAAAACAGAGACTTTCTTATTTGTTAGGTATAAGTACCTACTACCTTTTGTCCAAGGCTTCGCCCGCGTGGATGTTGAAAAATATCGCACGAGAACGTGATATAGAGTGCGCGCAAAATAAGTCTGCGCGGGCCGGAATAATCGTTTGCCACCATCTTGACGTTAATACCTATCCGGTGTCAAGAGAGTGTGCTGCTGTGTTCCGTGTTTTCCAAAGTAAATAATCGCCATCATTATGCCGAAAGTGATTAAAAGTGCTGGCAGGGATATAGTCTTATAGGTCAAACATGCGCGCAGACTTATATTGCACACACTCTGCCATTGCTTAAAAATAACTAACTATTGGTTTGCGCGGCGCACACCAGTAAAACCGAAAAAATCATAATTTTTTCCGACCTCGTCAACAATCATCGTCATATTATTTAAAGCTATTTAGACAAACTCCTTCATTAATTACCTGAACACCTAATGAAAATCCGTTCCGTAGTTTTTGGGTACCTATATCGCGTTCAGACAGACACGCGGGGGGGACTTTGTAACCCACAGAACAGATAATTGTAACCGCTTTCCAAAAAGGAGCAGGTTCTCAATTCGGTTCTATTTTTTTTTAAAGTTTGTTACCTCTTGTAATATGTAATGATAGTGATAACCCAGGAACGAGATAAGAGTAGATTGTAATACAAACAAACTGATAAGTAGGCCGTCTGGTTTAAATATATAAAACCTTCTTCACAGCTCCGGGTGAAGGGTAATAAACGGTAGTCACCTACGCATAAGTTTCAGCATAATAATAAAATAAATTTAAAAACTACTCAAGCTGCCTAAGCCTATTCCTATCTATGTTGGGGTTAGCTTCCAGTCCAACCGGATGCAGCTGAATACCAGTACCTATTTTATATAGAGCTACTGTCCATCTCATTCACAACCCAGTTAGGTACTGAGAAACGCGTCGTTAACCTTGGTAAGAGAGTGGTTGTCAGACTTTTGGGCTTTTGACTACCCGTAACGACTTTCAAAGATTCACGAATGACAGCCGGGAATCCGGGATCAACGCTGCCGCGCTAGCGTTATCAGCAGTAAGTGCAATTTTTGACAAAATGAGTTAAATAGGTATTGATCCCGAATCAGCGCAATGAGCTCTGACAGATGTGCTACAGCTGTTTTAATAGCTTATCGGGAACTGGTAAATTTCGTTAAGGATTAACCTCAGTCCAATAAATGAGAAATCTTCCATAACATAACAACAGTTAGGTACCCCGGGCTTACAAGTAAAGCTCTATAATGCTGTTTTCAAAATAAATAACATGCTTTACGACTTAATGAAGTAAAGCATGTTTTTTTATTTTGAAAACAGCTGTAACTAACGGTAAAAACATGTTTTTTATTTGGGAAACGAGGAATGCGAAGTATGTGCCCAATTCGAATTCCATAAAAATCATGAATTACCTATAATTATAAAATTGTGAGCTCTGCAACAGTTTTGCAATCCATAAATCCAGATTTACACAGTCCCGTAAAAATAATGTTAAAGAAGCTGAAAAGGATTTAAATTAAATAGAAATTAAAAGCGCTTTATTTGGGCTACACATTTCAATCATCACCATTAATTTAACTTAAAAAAAAGTCCGGAAAAACAAAATTGTAACAAAAACTTTGCGCGCATATTACTCAAAACTATTCAAAACATACTTACTGCCGATATATTACTTTCCTCTTACTGCTCTTATCATTAGCGCGGCAGCGGCTTATCGTACTTTCCGAGATACGCAGGGGTCTCGATAAGTAGTAGGTACCCGGTTATAGGCTAGTCTCCTAATAAATGAGAATTGGAGCCGGACATTGTTACCTACTTGGAAAATGATGGATAGTCACCCATCCACGAACCGCCCACGACAAGCAAAATGAAACTAAAAACAGCTTTCCAATAATCTGCTAACACACTTATTACCAATAATGTACAAAAGCAATTAAAATATTCTGGCCCAAACCGAGTTTGTTCAAAAAATGTGGAACGCTTCACGATTTTGCGTGTCATCCTTGCGCAGGGGCCATGCTAATCTTCTCTGTATCGTTCCAATTTTAGTATATGTACTGCCGAAGCAAGTACAACAGCTATATTTAAATTTTAATACCTATGCTAAACTGCACAACAACTTTAATTGCGCGATGCAGAATTCCATACATTTAGAGATATTTGTATGAAGATTGCGTACAGCGCCATCTATACAACGACCTTTTAAGTGGCTGAGCAGTTGATGAGCAACGATTAGTCACTACACTAGTTCAAATCCGTTTATTTCCGACAATTTTTTTATGAGACAAGACAGATTGTTTATATACAATGTGCAAGAGCGGCAAATCGCTGGTATGGCGGCGGCTGGCGGGGGAACTCCAACAGCATGTTGGCCGCGCCGCGCTCACGGAAAGGGTCGATTGCCTACATTGATCAGTAGGTACCATAGATAAGTATAAGTACTAACGTAGTAGGTACTGTAGGCTGAACGCGAGTAATTTGGCAACACTTGTTTGAATATTTTTGTTGTTTGAATAATTTCTTTAGATAACTGTGTATTTGATTATTATTTATTGTGACTTGACTGAGTGTGTATGATTATGTTAACGAGTCTGTGAAACTTGAAATAAAATGATTATTATTATATTATTAGGTCGTTTATTTATTTTCATACCTACGTATTACATACTTTTTTAAATATTTTTTAAAACACATAATAAAATATAAAAAATAGTAGTCCGCCGGTATCGGAAGCAAGGTCCAAGCTACCAATGGATGGCTCCAGAGTCGAGGAGTACTGCAGCCTTCTGAATTACTTGATCCATCCAACCGACTAATGAGAGCTTCGAGGGATGTTGATCGAGGTTTTCGGCCATTGGCTTCGATCATTATGACCGAAGGCCATTGGCCGATACGACAATCGGCACAATGACAGCCGAGCTCAAATTCCACATGTCAACAACCTCCTGTGCTAAGTCGAGATATTTAATTTGTTTCTCTTTCCGAGCTTTCATGAGGTTCTCATCACGTGGAATGGTAACATCGATAATCATTGTGCGGCGCGCTAATCGATCTATCACCACTTTATCAGGGTTATTGGCGACAATAGTCTTGTCAGTAATGATAGACCGATCCCAGTACAACGTGACTTGGTCATTTTCGAGAACTGGGTCGGGCACATACTTGTAATACGGTACCTCAATATCCACAAGTTTATATTTTAAAGCAAGTTGCTGGTGAATAATCCTGGCTACTTGCTGGTTATGCCCGTGCCGATTACTCGCCGTTAGCCAGACGAGAACAAACTGAGACAATAATGTCTGATGGACTCACCTGGACGGTGGCATGCCCGACACACGCTATAACGTGAATATATCTGGACCCTGACCTTTGGAAGGCGTACGAGGGGCCGAAGCCAAATCGCAGAGGCCCGTATAATGAGGCACTAACCGACGATTATCCATGTACCTACGCACGAAAAAGTTTTTGACTACCAACCTTGGTAGTCCGAACGTTCAAGTGGATAGGCAAGTGCACCCATTTTTTTTTTTTGTTTTTTTTCCGGGGTGGAAAATCCTCATGGATGTCCGCCGCCCTGGGGCGGGCGGCGGGGTATGTCAGACTCGTATTGACTAAAAACCACCCCGGTGTCCCATCTCACACCTACGCCGCCGGGGGTCGCGGGAACGTACGATCCATCCGCAACCCCTGACTGGTGCCGGCCCGCCACTGCGGGCCTCTTCGGGTTTGGGGGGTGAGTGAGGTGTTTGACTCCCCCCGCGACGTCTAAGATGGGCGCGCGTGGAACACTACGCGCCGCCACCTCGGGTCCTGGTGTGTGGGGGGCGGACCCATTTAGGGGGGGCTGGAAGAGGGCGTTGTCCGCCCTCCGCCGACGCCCGGTGCGTCTTCTGCGGGCCGGGTGAGTGGACGAGATCTCCCTCTCCCTTTCCGCAGCCTCCTTCTGCGAGACGACTGTCTCGCAGAAGGAAACCACCGCGTCCCAGGACTCGTCGCTGCCGACCATCGTCTCGACTACGGTCGGCAGCGACAAGTCACTGCCTACTTCTGAGATGAGGGCACGGCGCGGCTCCTCCCAAGCGGCACACTCTGCCAGCGTATGCCGCGCCGTGTCCTCCCAGGCAAGTGCACCAAAGGACAACCCCCGGTTGGTGTAGGATTATTGCAGGACATGGAAAATAAAGGTATTGGACTATGGATTTGGGTGGCTAAAGTGGGCTGGTTACCTAGGCTAAAAGAATGAGTTTTTTTTTTTGAGAAATGAATGAGAAGACCAATGGTCCCTGATTATTATTAAAACGTGAAAGCGGGACATAGGCCACGTAGGTATTTGCAAACCATTGATGCCAGATGGCCAGAATAGCCGCTTATGTTAATTAATAACTTATTGTAGCTAACCATCGCAGGGTTAGGCGGAGGCGTACCTACAGTACATCACACCCACATTTCGCCAGATTTGTTTAAGTCCTGTAATAGGAGGCGAGCCTATTGCCAACAACCAGGCACAAATCCAGACAGACTGCTACCGAGAAATTCTGACAGAAAAACCCAACAACACTTTGTCCGACCTGGGAATCGAACCCAGGACCGCATGCTTAGCAGTCGCGCTTGTGACCACTAGAGCAATGAGACACGAGGTATGTTAATTAATTGTTCTTATAAAACTATTTTGTAAAACGAGATATTTCATAATGATCGATGCTTTGTAGTTACTTGTAGTGACTGTTTTTGGAAGTAGGTATGTTGTTTTTTTTTTTTTTGTATTGAACTGTCGTTCTCTATTATTACCAATGACTAAAGACTAAGAGCTAATAACTAATCTTATTCTTTAGTCATTGATTATTACTTACGTTATTAGTGATCGATGCTATAGACAACCGACGATAAAAAAGGAGGAGGTTATAGTCATGTGAGTATGTAAAAAGTTTAAAATAAAAACAACCAACAAGCGCGACTTCGTCTGCGATCCAGGACTAAAAGCAGCCTATGTGCTTCTCGATGTCATGGTCTACACATACCTATGCCAAATTTCATTCAAATCCGTTGAGCCGTTTTAGCGTGAAAGCGTAACAAACAAACTCGCTTTCGCATTACAATGTTAAGGATTTCTTATTTTATTCATTCGCGTAGCACATTCCTCAGCTGCATGCAATTGCCCTTTAATCATCCCTTTTGTGGGCCAAAATAATATTCAAAAATGTTTTTTTTGACAAACCGGATTTGTTAAAAAAATGTGGAACGCTTCACGATTTTGCGTGTCATCCTTGCGCAGGGGCCATGCTAATCTTCTCTGTATCGTTCCAATTTTAATATATGTACTGCCGAAGCAAGTACACTGGTATATGTCAAATTTTAATAGGTGTGCTAAACTGCAAAACAACTTAATTTGCGCGATACAGAATTCCATACATTTAAAGATATTTGTATGAAGATTGCATACAGCGCCATCTATACCAAGACTTTGTAAGTAACTACAATTTGGCAAGCGACCGATGAGTCGTGGGTTCAAATCAGTCCTAAATTCTGACTATGTTGATATTTGTTTGCAAATTATGAGTTTATCAGCTGTCATCATCATCAGCCTATAATGTTCCCACGGCTGGGACACAGGCATCCTCTCGGTGAGACGGAATAGGCCATAATCCACCACGCAGGCCCGGTGCGGGTTGGTAGATGGTAGATCACATGTCTTCGAATTTTTGGTTCTAGGACATGTCGGATTCCTTCACCGATGAAATAATTCAGCTGTACTAAACTAACAATATTTGTATATCTTAGACTTTTTTTGAGATATCATCTATTTGGCTTCATAGAATGGTCACGAAGCGTTATCCATTCTCTGCTATACAGAATATATAATGATAAAAAAAATTAGGTACTCAGGGATTATTATTAACATAATTGGCTGTTTGAACCAAAGACATTTAATACCCTACTTCGGATAGTTTGGGTTATCTCTTGACCATTCATTGAGAAATAGGAATTACTTTGTCGACTAAGGCTTAGCGCGAACTACGAATTTTAATCGCAAATCTGTGAACAATACCAAAATACTAGGATACCGCACTGCGGTACAAAACCGCGTCGATTAAAATCTTAGTACGCGCGCAGCCACAAGTAGAAAAGTTCAAGTTTGAGAACACTTTTTCTTTGTGCATCAAACAAACCTTCGAGATGGCTGTTGGATTCCTAAAGCAACGGTTTCCTAGAAGAGCGATGGACGTCATGAAAATCTGGCCTTTTCACCCTCGGGCCAATTATCCTGCCTATGGACGGAGCATTAGATGAAAACTTACGTGTAATTTTTTGTTAGTGTGCAGATCTAGATCTGTAGAGGTCGTCTAATTTAAAACAACACGCCCCTTCACTAAAATATCTATACAAACATTTGAAAAGTGTATGCAACAAGCAGTGAAGGGGCGTACAATTTTAAATTATACGATCTCTACTAGTGTGCGTGACTAGGGAAGGGTCGACGCTTCAAAGTATGTCGATAAAATTACGGTTATAGGTGAAATATACTACAGGATATGTTTTTTTTCACGATGTTGCCAGCCTTACACCATCTAACTCTTTTACCCGTACTTATGCTCAGTGAAATAAACAAAGAAAACAATAACTTATTTGATACACGGACGCAGGAGCGGCAACAAGCTATGACTCCGTCCATAGGTAGGATAATTGGTCCGAGTTTTCTCCAGTATTTGTCAATAATGTGGCAAAAAACACAATCACGACTGCCCAGATGTGGGCAGTCGTTATTGTGTGACTGTTCACCGCTTTCTTAGAAAACTGAAGCTTAAACCCTTAATGTAAAGTTGAAATTCAAATAAAACAAGTAATTTTTATAAAATAGTTCGGTATTATTAAGTACTATAGTACAATACAAGCGTCTTTAGCGTCAAGCTTCCAATTGGAGACCTGACTCCAATTGGCAGAAAACTAAACAGGTAATTCTATTAAAGATATTATCCTAAAACGAAGGTATGTTTAAAACATACCAAATCGTATTTTAAAAACAGTTAAAATTAATACATTACAATGTTTTTTTTATTAAACTGGAATAACTGTAAAGCTTAGATTCACAAGTTACTTATTTTTTACTCTGGCTACAACAGAATAAAGACCTAGATGGGCTAGATGTAGATATGAAAAATTAAAGAATTTTTCTTTTGTTTCAATTATATATTTTTTACATGTTTTCGCATTTCGCATGGAACATTAATATTTATGATATAATATTATCACCCATTTCTTTTTCTTAAGAAAAATACTTACGAAGTTCAATATGACTATTCCCTTAGCACGAAAATTTAAATTAAATAGCAGCCGGTTTAGTCTGTAAAAACTCACCATAAAAACATAGCTGAAGTGAACTGTCATCTTACCTGTCGCTAGGGAATCTAGGGATTGATAGCTTACATCAAACTCATTTCACCTAGATTTTTACAGAATAGCATTCGGCCTATAACGTTCCCACTACTTCTGGCGTCCTCCCTATGAGAGGGAGTGGGCCGTAATCCACCACGCGGGCCCAGTGCGGGTTGGTAGATGTAACATGTCTTCGAATTTTTGGTTCTAGGTCATGCCGGTTTCCTCACGATGTTTTCCTTCACCGTTTTGAGAGCAGTGGTGATGAAATTAAATACAAAAAGTAAAGCGCCTGTCTAGGTTCGAACTCACGACCTACAACTCGTAAGTCGGGGCCGTTACCACTGGGCTACTACTGCATCTATCGATATGTCGAGTATCTATCTTTTATACCAATTAAAGCTGAAGAGTTCGTTTGTTTGTTTGTTTGAACGTGCTAATCTCTGCAACTAGCGGTCGGATTTGAAAAAATATTTTTGCATTTGATAGCCCAATTCTTGAGGAAGGTGGTAGACTATTCAACATCACGCTTCATCAATCAATCAGAAAGAACGCGAAGCGAAAATGAAGTAATAGAGCAGGCAGGCGATGGGATGCCTGATGTAATTTATGTTAAAAAAAACAGAAGCTAATTGTAAATAAATTGTAATACCCATAAGTATGCTTGTTTTAAATTAAATACTACAAAATTTTAGCTATTTAATCTTACGAGCACAACAACTGCGAGATTTGTTAACTTTTCTGTTGTCATAATAGTATAATGAATTAAATTTATGTAAGATGCCTATAGAAAAACACTTAACGATGACGTCACGAAGATCCATATTGTTGTTATTTTTTTCGTGCTAATAAGTACTAGGTATACTTAGTAAAGTTAAAGTATTAGGGTAAATTCACGTGTTTTCGGCAGCTAGATCCATATTTCGTGCTAAGAAATACTAGGCATAGTAAAAATATACATAGGGTAAAATCACGCGTTTTCGGCAGCTAGTTTTGCTTGAGCTTGCTTCGCTTTCAGACGCCGTTGGCTGCGTTTCTTTGCTAACGGTACACTACCGACTAGCTTGCCTGATTTCTGGAGTGCTATTAATTTTGCGGATTTGCTCTGTAAAGAAGACATTTTTAGATTAATGTTACATCAAGCCCGTACATATGTTTATTAGACCTAGATATCGCCAGTAATTTATAAGTCCCATTTTAATAGGGGGCCAGCCTGTTGCCCTCATATGCCCGGGCCATACGTTCAGGGTCCGGACAATGTTTTTTTATCCTTTACTAAAAAGAACCAGGTTCTTAATAATTAATTACGCGAAGCGGTTGACCGCTTCGCGTTATGAGGCGTGCAATTATTATCTAAACATCTCTGTAACAACGTCGGTTGTAAGGTGCCATGATGCGACGTCGTATCGTGTGTGTGTTTTGGATCACAGTCAATAGCGATCGTATCGTAAGTCACCATCAGCCTAAAGACGTCCAATGCCGGGTATAGGCCTCCTCCAAGCGTCTCCACATCGACCGGTCCTGTGCTTCTCGGCTATCGCGAGTAAAATTAATATTATAATTTATTTGTTTATTTTCGCTTCAAGACACAAACATCAGTGTAGCCTTTTTTTTTTGAGGGTGGGTAATCTTCAAATAACTTCTCTCGCTCTGGGCGGAGCGAGAGGGCGTGTCAGACTCTTACTGACTAAAACCCACCCGTGTTCCTTCAGTTGCCTGTGCCAGGGGCCACGGTAGCCCTTTCGGACTTTCCCGCAACCCTGGCAGGCATCGGCCCTAGCGGACCCCGTTATTGTTGTCGACATCTCTTTGAGGCGCGCGTGGAACACAACGCGCTGTCGACCCGGGCCTGGTCGTTATCGGACGGCGAGCTACCCATTGCTCGCCGTCCGCAAGCCCGCGCCTACAGTGGCCGGGAATCGGCTTGGGATTCCCGACGCCCAGCGCGTCTCCTGCGGCGGCTAGGGGCGTGAGGACGCGAATTTTGCCCGTATCACAAGAGCCAGAAGTACTATATTTAATGGTCCTATACCTTTGCCTTGTCTTTCGAAATTTTCCCTTTCTTCGGTGCCGTATACAGAACATTTATCCTTTTGTTTCCAAGCATTGAATGATGCTTCGACAATGCAAACTGAAAAATAAACAAATTAAAATTACAAAACGTCATTATACGAGTGAATAAATGGAACAAAATGATATCCGAACATAACAATTTGTTTCCTTGTTAGTCAAAAGCCTTTTCATACTTATTGATCACCATAACTGGTATGTGTGTGTAAAGGAACTTGCGCTAGCGCATTCGGGAACGCTTTGGGGAGCAATTTGTACAATTTTGCACTTTATACATTTTAATGAAGTGCTTTATTGAGTGTTATCAAATCCCTTGTCTTCTTTATACCGGTCAGCGTAGAGCCTTACAAAATGTTTTTTTGGAACGATGTTCCCGCGGCTTGCAGTAGGTGTTGACTGGTAGAAATCGTCACGAAAAGAAAAAGCGTTATGCCACCTCCACGGGACTTTCTCTGTCTCTTTCTATTATATACAATGGAGTGTGTGCGTGCGAGTATCGCGTAAGGGAAAAGTTCCTTACGGGGCTCCCCCGACCACAAACTTTTTTTTTTAACAAATCAGGTTGAAATAAATACCTCATAACTGGGTTCATTGCTAAGTTCTAAATAAGCAATAGCACTCTTCTTGCCGTCCATCACCTTCGGGATACGGATGTCTACAATCTGCTCATTCATCTCTGAGAAGTGTTTTATTATCTGTAACCAAGGACAAAATATTAAGAATTGATAGAAAATGGAGCTAGGCAGTCTAAGCTATACAGAATAGACTGCTCAGATGACGACAAATCTAAACAAGTAAATAAAATTGAAGTGTCTGTTTGTAATGTCAAAATAACAGCTTTTTACTAAATGCAGAAAGTAAATACGGTACATAAAAGATTTTTATTTTTTTTTATTTTTGTCTGTCTGTTTGTTTGTTGCGGCTAATCTCCGAAAAGGCTGGAACGATTTTGACGGGACCTTCACTGGCAGATAGCTGATATCATAAGGAGTAACATAGGGTCAATTCATACCAATAAATGCTTACAAAAATAAGTTTATTGTATTTTTTTTTCGAACTAAATTATTTGGGTTGTTATGAGACACCCTGTACTTTGTGTTAATTAGACAGCACAGAAATCTCCATGTCTTCATTATGCATGTCGCTACATCACAGACCCGTGTCGGCTGTCCTCCTTTTTTATATTTTTAGATCGTTTTTTTTTTTAATGTAACCTGTAGCAACCTGCTTGCTTTGTGTCTTATCTTATAATAAAAAAACATGTGTTTTTAAGTTTTTCCTATACACGAAACAAGCACAGTTTAGTGTCAAATGCAGTTTGTTCTCAATCTTACCTTATCCTTGTCAACATCAAGTGGCAAGTTGCCCAAAAACACAATATATCTCTTTGGACCCCGAACTTTTTGCTCCACATTTTCAGTTTTTTCTTTTTTCTCTTTCTTTATCTTCTCCTTCGGGTTCGGGGTATCCCCGTCCATTTTCTTCTTAGACTTATCCACTTTTTTAGGTTTAACACTCTGACTGGTTAGTTTTTGTTCTTTTAAAGCGGTTTTGAGTAGGTTGTAAAGTATGCGGATACGTCTTAATTCAGAGTCTGTAAGGACTGTTGATGCTCTTAGGATTGATTGAATTTTACTGTGTATTATTTCTGGCTCTAGTATGCTGGATGTGCCCTGCAGAGACTCTCTTACAGCTTGGCGGATGCGGCCTGAAATAAAGTGGTATTTGTTACAGGTATTTGTTAACAGACTTTTGTGCTAGGTAATTTTCTCTGTGGTTCATTTTATCGGATAAAAAAAATGCTCCGCTAAAATTGTTTGTTAAAAATTGACAACATAAATAAATAAATAAATAATAAATAAATACATTTGTATAAGTAAAATCGCTTATTTTTTATACCATTTATTCCTTTGAATTAATTAATAATCTTCTGGTTCTTTTCTTATTTAGTATAAAGCATAAGTACTCTATCTATTTATCGTGTCGGTTATCAATATAGTCTGAGATAAAACAAACTCACAGGTTTATCAATGTCAGATCATTATGAGGACCAGGCAGATAAGAGCCTGAGATGGTATACGAACCATGCAGCTTTTAGAGGATCAGTCCAGACTATTATTGATATTACATACCTTTCTGATTATTAGTCATCTGCACTTTCAGGAACTTGTTAACCAGGTCTTGATTTTTTAATATCGGATATTTAACACCGAAATCAAAGTCTTCTTCCTTGATTTCAGGTTTGCCTTTAACTCCAGCAGATTTGGGAGCTTTTACCGTTGTAATAGGTATGATGTCTGGTGTATCTAACTTCATATTTTTATGTTCGGAAGTGGAGAGTTGCAGTTGAGATTTCCTTTTACGTTTTTGTCTGGTAGGGGAAAGCTGTTTCGTTCTGTCCATTCTGTGAATTATAAAGATTGATGTTTATATTTTATTTAACACTAGCTTCAGCCCGAGACTTTCTTAAATATCTTGTTCCTCCGACCCACCCCATGCTATTACTTTGTTTTCGCTTAGCGTTCTTTGTGCCTTTTTTTCTTTTTGTTGGGCTTCTAAGGGTGCTAGCGTGATGTTAAATAGCCTTCCTCAAGAATTGGGCTATCTAATGCAAAAATAAGTTTACAAATCTGACCGGTAGTTTCAGAGATTAACACTACATACAAACTTACAAACATATTTTACATCTTTATAATATTAGTAGGTATAGACAAGCTGACCTGTCAGACTGTGCCCCGTCCAAATGTCAATAATTCATACATAATGCCGATAGAAAACACATTTTAAGTTTTCGCAAAAGCACTTTCCATAAAAACTTGATTTGGACTCAGCACTTTCACTTGGAAACAGCATTTCATATTAGATAATGTGTTGATGTGAAAAGGCAAAATCTATAAGCATAAGCATAATCAGCCGATAATGTTCCTACTGCTGGGACACAGGCCTCCTCTCTATGAGAGGGAGTGGGCCATAATCCACCACGCGGACCCAGTGCGGTTTGGTAGATGACACATTTCTTCGAATTTTTGTTTCTAGGCCATGCCGGTTTCCTTACAATGTTTTCCTTCACTGTTATGAAAGCAGCATTTTTTTATGAAATAATTTAATATTGTTTTTAATCTATAGTATGTATTATTTAATTTCTTATTATTGTACACCCTAGACGTATGTTGTAGAGATACTTTTTTCAATGTTGACGAACTTTATTTGTTGACCACCTGCAGCAACAATTAATAATAATCTGTTCTATGGGATAAGGTAAAGAATAGTTTGCGGTTAAACACTAAAAATGAATTCTATTATCATTATATTAAATAGATATAACAGATTTAATGTTCATTGATTAGAATTTAACTTAATTAATCATCTAATAGATAACCTCCATTAAATTCACATGTATTTGTTTACACTTTTGAGGTTATAATTATTATTGCAATCATTTTAACTTAAAAGGCGAATAACTATCTTCGCAAATACATTAAAAACTATAATTAACTCAAAATAATACTAAAAAACGAGTGATAATTAAAATCTAGCATGATCTTTACATTCGGTGACACGTGCAGGGATTTGTGTAGAATAGTCGAAAATATTAAAAGAAATTGACAAATATACCTTGCTAATCAGTAGATAAACGCTGTTATTGTATATAACTGAAAGTATTTCTCCTATTTCATTGTAGTTTCCATAAAACTTGCAAATTTTGCACTGGTTTTTAATTTGTTTTGCTAATTTTGACAATGCGATTTAATTTTTTTTTGACAATGACAGCATGACAGTCAGTGCTGCCAGATGTGGAGCGCTTCGAGTCGCCAATTTTTTTGGCCTAAGTAGCCTAAAGTCGCCCATTTTTATTGTTCTGTCAAGTATGTACATACATTGAGCTAGGAAAAACACTATTATAAGTCAATGGTCAAGTAGCCTATATTCGCCGCATTATAAGTCTGTTATCACACTTTTTTTTTGCGAAATAAGAAGAATTTCATAACACTTGTAATGGAAAAATGTCTGAAAATATAAATAATCTTATTTTGAAAATCTGGACTTTTTTCTCATTCGTACCCGTATTGTTTGCTATTATTTATCGCGTTTTCCCATTTTGATAACCCAAGATTACAACCTAACAACCGACTCAAATCACAAGAAAAACCTCTCAAAGGAAGCAGAGACTTTTATTAATTGACTTGTAGCATGTACAAAATCTACACAAATCATCTACATACATCAGTATCACAACTTCGTTGTACCTAAAGCAAGGCTCAAGAATATAGGGTGGCTCGTTCAGATGTCAATGAATAAGCTTTTATAATAAACTTTCGAGCCACGTTCAAGATCTAAGCCTTAATAAATTTAAATCATTCATTAAACGTAAGTTGTGCCAGAAAGGCTTTTATACCGTTAAGGATTATATTGAGGACAAAAAGGCCTGGGATTGAGTTGCTCCAATTTTCTGCATACTGAACGTATACTAAATGTGGTTTTTTTTTTGACACACTGACAATTTGATTATTTTGATTACATATTATAACACAATAACTTGAATACTTACCTTGAGAAGTACAATTTATTATTATTTATTATTGTGAATGTGAGGACTATGTGGGTCATTGTTTCAGTTTTAATCATGATCTGGCAGTTTAAGTAGTTTATGCGGCCTACCCAAATGCCCTTTCTTTGGTATTGTTCGTCGAATCGTTGAGCTCCTGAAGTTCTGAGTTGAGCTGCACGGTTGCTGACAAATGCGTGCACTGACTGGCCAGGTCCTCTTAATCTGCGTGGTTGTTTCCTCAGAAGACCATTTCAGACAGCAATCTACATGGTCCTCAAAGATTATGTCCGAACTTTTATATACACATTGACATTGATGAATTTTAAACAATATACAATGACATGAGTATTTACTTTGTAAAGTATTATATTATTTTAATTATTGTGAATGTGAAGATTATGTACCTACTTCATTACTTTTTTTTTTCTTAGTTAGTTTCACGATCTGGCAGCTTGAGTAATTTATGCGGCCTACCCAAATGTCCTTTCTTTGGTAGTTCGTCGAATCGTTGTGCTCCTTAAGTTCTGAGTTGAGCGGCACGAATGCTGACAAATGCGAGCACTGACTGGACAGGTCCGCTCAATCTGTATGATTTTTCCTCAAAAGACCGTTTCAGACACCAATCTACATGGTCTTCACATGATCTGACCAAGATTATGTCTGGACTTTAAAAGAGAGTTTCTTCTCAGAGTAGTCAGATAGAAAACGCCGACCTCATCTAGTTTTTAAAATATGATTATACGATACATTTTCTGTGTGTTTGAATGCAATTACAATTTTTAAACGTAAACCGAAATCCATGAATGTGTATCTGACATCATTCAACACTTTACAAGCCAATTTCAACTGTATTTTGTTTGGTTTCGTTAGATACAAAACCTTCTTGGTTTCTCTATTTTCCATATCTGATTGACGTTAAAAATGATGATGTTCCATAAATGCATTTTAGTATCGGACATTTTATTTTATCGTTTCTCAGATTTAATCTGGATGTAGCCTAAATTAATTCGCCTAATGTTTTATCTGAATTGGCTACCAGTCGCCGATCGTAAAAATTGGTCGCCTCGACACCCTTCCGACTTCGAGTAGCCTAAATGCCGATAAGTCGCCTAATCTGGCAGATTCTGTCTGTAATTGTTTTTGATTTTATGTATTTTATTTTCTCTTTTACTCTTACACACGCTGTCTACATCTCTAAATCTACTATCCTATCGCAGGTATGCTGGAAGAGATTTCATTAGAAATAAGCATCACCTTTGTACCTATTTTTCTGTTATTTTCTTCTTGTCTGTTTATATAAGTGTGTACATAAATGGTTAAATAAATAAATAAATAATCTGGCACCACTATGTCAGGGCTGTCGTCAGGTTTACTGGTGGTTTTTAAGCTGCATTCCGAATTAGACCATGATCGCTCACAGCGATCACATCGATATTTTGCGTTCCGTATTAGATATTATCATGATTATGACAGTTTAGAACTGTCATCAATTCGGAACGCTCGTGAACGTGCTCACAGTGGTCGCTCAACATCAATTTCAAACCTTGCACAAAAAAGACCGATTGGATATTCTTCTGCAAATGGAAGTTCAACGCATTGGCACTTCTATTTGGTTGGATTACTCTATCGACTCGGATAACGCAGATTTTGAGTTTGAGAACGACAATTCGTCCAGGGATGAAACGGATATCGAAGTGCTTATATTAGCGTATTTACATGCTCCTGGCAAAGATTTACCCCGAAGTAAAATAACATGTTCATATTCATTTATTTCTTGTTTGTCACAGGTGAAAAGACAGTTCTTACAGTTCGAATTATTGTCATCACTATAGAACATACCCATGGGGCTTACAATATTTATATGTGTGTCAATATTATTGGCTATGATACAAATAATTAATAAAATTACAATTACACTCTTAATTGTTACCAAGAATTACAAATAACATAGATGCAATAATAATTAAACATAATGAGCATGAGTTTAAAACTCATTTCAGGTATTCTGTTACGTCTTGGATTTTACAGCACAATTTCGAAAATGCCGCTTTAGTTTACCGTCATTTTTGACAGCGCTCACGGGGATATTAATTTAGGGCATGGTCGGCGTTATCGCAAGAAGGCCCATATCATGACGTCATATATCACGGGACATCATTAGCTCACGCTAATTCGGTACGCCCGTTAGCACGCTCAAATCGATTACAGCGCAACTCGGAACGCTCCCTTAGTTTCGTTCAGAAACATGCACAACATCACTACGCATGTATTTCTCAAATGGGTAGGCAGAGGTATGTAGTAGGTACAATGACATATTCACATTATGAAAGTTATGTTTCAGCGCCATGTAAGAGGTGATCTTTTTGCCACATTAACCGGGTACAAATTCAAACTTGGAGCTGATACAGAGAATGAAAAATCCAAAGGTGTTTCTGAGCTTCGCCCCGCCTATTAACATACTATCTTTGTTCACGTAGCCGTAGGTCTGGATTTTAAAACGCACTCAAGCTGTAGGTAATTCGGTAGTTCGGAGAGATTTTTTTTTTTTTTTTTGTTTTGTTTTGGCTTCGCACGGTTTGTGCATTTAGCCAATGTCACGTTTAGTTATCGAGAACAAAGATAGGGAAACGAAAGAAAAAAGTATAAAATATTAATGATCAATTGTAACGGGATTTAGGATTGGACGATTTATAGGATCAGTGTATTTTAGATGAATGCTAATAGGGAATAATGAGCAAATTACAATGACGACAATTTACAACTTAAAGGTTCCTACATACTTAGTCCTAAAAAACCATAGTAAAAAAATCTTAATCAGCAAACCATTAACGTAAAAATGTTATGAATAAATTAGTAGCAATTAAAACCACCGTAACATTTTTTACATATTTATATGGTGACAGTTACTGTTATGCATTAAAACTGTGTTGAGAATGTAATAATATTCGTATGAGTCATTGTGTTTCGAATATTTAAGATAAACAGAATATTTCGTGGACAAAACTGTGACGAAAGTAGGTTTACTGACGTTATGAGTCACTAAGAACATACTATTATAATTGTAGTCTGTGCCATTGAGATAGGATGTCAATGGTCTGTGCTAAGAACATTGATTAAATAGGCATTGATTTGAGGTTAGATCACTTATTTATCTATGATTACTGCGCTCTGTGTGATTTAATCCCCCCCAAACCCCGTTCGGTTCTGAACCTGTGTCCTGTTATGTAGCTCTCTTCATTAGTGAATCATTAGTCTGGTGGTTGCAAACGATCTCTTTGTTTTATTGGGTTTTTGCAGTGCCAATTTCACGGATTTTTGTGCCCGGTTTATAAGTTATGTTCGCCGCATATTTGTCAACAAAATCTCCTTAATATTCGGCATAACTTTAGTATTCGAAACAAAATGACTCATACAAATATTATTAACACAGTTTTAATGCAGAACAGTAACTGTGACCGTTTAAATATGTAAATGATGTTAAGAGTAAAGTAATAAACGTTTCTAAAAGTTATGAGACGCTTAAACGTCAAACATTTACTTGACTTTAAGCAACGTTTATGAATACTCCCCCGAATCACAATGACATCACGCTTGTATTCATAATGTATTGTAGTGATGTAGATTTTTACCTCACTAAACCACCCCAGTAATCACCATCAGCATGTAGAGAGGGTCCCGGTTCCTCTTAAAAGACCAATTCCGGAACCCCTGTGCAACGCCTGTAAGGCACATCTCTGGGGAGACTGTAAAGGGGCCTCTCCTGAGCCTCGCTATGCACGGCAGCACGTGACCACTGTGGCACCGTCTTTCCTGGGGTCACTTGGTGCGCGGACAGAGTCCCCACTCTGTGCGCCCGCGACCCCAAAGGTCCACCTACCTTGACTGGTAAGCGGGTTTTGGTATATTAGGCGCCAAGGCGGTTGCCTCCCCGACGCCTCCTTCTTCGAGCAGGATCAACCCTCTCCCGATCCCGCTCGGCGGCCTCCTTCATGAACTGATGGTCATGAAGGAGGCCGCCGAGCGGGAGCCCTCGTCGGGGCACAGCCTCCTTCTGTGAAACCGATCACGGTTTCACAGAAGGAGACTACTTCCGTCCAATTCTCTTTCTCCGCCAGCATAGCCCTCACTACAGCCGGCAGAGATAGGTTTCGCCCAATCCTGGCTACCAGGGCCCGCCGCTCAAATGCCCACGCAGGGCACTCCTCGAGCGTGTTTTGTGCGGAGTCCAGGTCGCCTCCACAATGGTGGCAATTTGCCGTGGCCTCTGGCCCAATCCTGTTCAGGTACCTACTCACCGAAGCAACCATGTGCGGTGAGCACCTGGGTGAGCCTGAAGGAGACGCGCTCCACTCTTTTCAGCCAGGCTTCGAATTGTGGCAGAACGGCTTCGACAACGCGCTTGCGCGAATATTGGGGCTGCTGTAGTCGCGCGCGCTCGAGCGCGTGTCGCAGTTCCCGCCGCCTCAGCCTTACGAATGCGCTTCCTGGCACACTATTCCCGCTTTGGTGAATATCGCGAATCTGGTCGTAGACCTTCGCGTCCATATCTGCCAGGATGTCCAGCGGCGGAAAGCGCGCCAGGAGAGTTGCTGCCTCAAAGGATATCATTCGGTATCCTTGTGCGATACGAATGGCCATTTTCCGCTGCAGTCTATTGACATATTTATGTATCTTACTTGGATCATTATACCTACTGATGACAAAATGCGTGTGCACTATACGACATCTTCCTACTCCTTCGGAGAATGCAGGAGTGAAGCTATATTATAATATTGTAGAGTACACACAGCAGCAGGTCAAGCCATCACAAACTGTAAAATTTTCTCATTCGATTTTGAACTTAACTTTCAACATTTTAAGGTTTAAAATAATTTGGAGACATTTGACGGTTACGTATAACCAGATGTTCTGGCGAGCTGTACTGTGTACCTACAGTAGCGAATTGGAAATGAAAATTCACCACTTTAACACGTATAATAATTTATAAATACACATCTAAAAATTAATCGCATCAAAAAAATAATAATACCTAAGCAAAAATTAAATACTATTAAAACAGTCGCGAAACAAGTAATTTGGCCATTTGAAAAGAGATAACGAAAAAACGGTACGTACGCACGGCTACAGATCAAGCTATACATTTCCAGTATAAGCTGATCTCGCATTTTATAGCATTTCCTTACAATGAGAGGTCAGTGTAAACTGGAAATGTATAGCCTGATGTGTAGCCGTGTGTACATCGAATGGTAAATCGGTTTCCGAACTAGGGAATCGATTGATTGCATACGGTTTTAGGTTCGTGACCACTAAACTACGTAAAGGTAAGTTTAAAGATCAACTAGTATTTAAAAATGATAACCCTGAAAGTATAACATAGATAAAGTGTGATGGTTTAAATAACAAGTCGATCAAGATTATCAGTAAAAGAGGTGAAAGACACAAATAGGACTAGAAATAGGGACCAATTAGTTCAACCAGGTTTCAGACTGGCTAAAGTAGACTCATCCTTCATGGGGTACTGTTTAAAATATTACAATAAAATACCTCCCCACATACTCCAACTGAATGAAACGAAATTTAAATCTTGTATAAAACGCACACTATACTGCCAAGCATATTATAAGTTGGGGGATTATATCGCTGACAAAAATGCTTGGCTCAGGGCTGGTCCTGCTCCACAAGGGCGCGTAAACTAATTAATTACTTAGCATTCGAAAATAGTGTTGGAGCTGATGAAGATTGTACAACCTATCTTTGCATTGTATAAATTCAATCTCTTAGTATTGTATAATTGCATAGCACATGTGTGAGCACTATGTACCCACTATAAAGCTTACTGGGTTCGTCTTTCATTGACTTGAATGTGCCCTGGCGGCTGAGAGTATGTCATGCTCACTCAAATGTGTCGCTGGTGGTGGCGTGTGTATTGGATCATTGAGTTCCCTTCAAAATGGTTGAGCTGAATGGTGCTGATCCATACGTCATGTTCGTGAACAGGCGCCGTCAGTAGGCACTGGTCATTTCTTAGCTGCCACGGCTTATTTTAATTCCATAATTGTTTTTATCTTTTTATTTCGGACGCTTTTAACGTGCACGTCTTTCTACATCGTTCTCACATGTATAATTACAACATGAATGATGTAACCACTCTATTGTAACAATATTTTGATTTAAAAGAGTGTTCATGGAGTTTCTTGCCCGTTCTTCTCCATAGGTACCTACTACGCTTTGGAATGGGCAACTAGCTTCATCTTTCTGACTGACCGACCCCTTGACAATTCAAAAGTGCCTGTAATTGGTTTATTTGAAATAAATGCTTTGAGTTTTGAGTTTGAGTTTGATCCTGACGAACCGCAACTTCAAAGCTTCGCACGCCTCGACAGACTCGCAGGTGATAGGACGATCATGTGTCGCGGATCAAAACGGACTTGCCGGTCTCGAACCCTCAAAGATTCTATGCAGCTGGTGAAAGCAACCCAAAAGCAAGCAAGCCTGGTGAATGGTCCGGTACCCGGAAAAAAGGCCGAAAGCAGCCCTATTTAACTGGTTCTACACCTACGACAAATAAAATAGGGTATTTATTACACTAGAGAAAAGGCTAAAACTTCCGCTGACAGAGCAAACAAATGATAAATTATTTTATTCAATCATATTTTTTTTAAATTAGATGAGGCCGGCGTTTTCTATCTGACTACTCTGAGAAGAATGGCCGAAACAAACTCAGAGTCACAGTCTCTTTTAAAGTCCAGACAGAATCTTGGTCAGATCACGTGAAGGCGATGTAGATCGGTGTCTGAAATGGTCTTTTGAGGAAATAACCACACAGATTGAGTGGACCTGTCCAGTCAGTGCACGCGATTGTCAGCAATCGTGCAGCTCCACCCGGAACTTAAGGAGCTCAACGATTCGATCATTCGACGAACAATACCATAGAAAGGACATTTGAGTAGGCCGCATAAATTACTCAAACTGCCAGATCATGATTAAACTAAGAGAGAAAAATCAAAAGTTCATACCAGATTCGAAGAATATCTTACACCATTTGTGCAGAACTCAACAATATAAGTTGATTGACTGCTGAATCTGCAGATAACAAAACATAATAAATTGAAACTTGATTAGGAATTAAGGTAAGGTTTAATCAATAAAATGTTTTTGGCTCAACTTAAAATTAAAAGTCGAAAATTTAAAAAAAAAAACGACTGGATTCAATTCCTATTTTTCTGCACCTCATGATTTTTTCAATAATAATAATTTGAAACCCTTGTTTACGAGATAACCAAATTAAAAAAAATTGATGACCTGTTATACGAACTAGAAAAAAACAATTCGACACGGTTGGCGCAGTGGTTAAGCGATTGACTGCTGCGTTACGTGTCGCGGGTTCGATCCCCGCACGGAACAAATATTTGTATGACCTGCAAGTAGTTGTTCCGGGTCTGGCTGTTTGTGTATGTGAGTTTAAATGTTTGTAAACGCACCCACGATACAGGAGAAATTCCTAGTGTGAGGCAGCGTTAAAAAAAAATATATATATATTATTAAGTTGAAACTGCAGAGGACCTTGGGTGTACCCAGCTTTTGGCCCGGGATGGGGGCAAATCAGAAATTTCGCAAGCCGGGTCCCCGGCGCATGTTTTACCTACTACCACAGACTACAATATAGTATAGGACACAGAACAGATAAAACCTGTTCTGTGGTATAGGATACCCACTACCCTACCGAAGAAACCTACACGTAACGTCAGGTCACAGAGTACTTTTTTTAGATCGTCAGGTGAATTTAGTGTGTAGGGGAAACACCCGCAGAAGATCCAGCTTTATAGGTAGCCAAATAAAAAATAAACTTAAAACAATACTAACAAAATGCATTTCTTTAATTTAAATCTATATAAATAAAACAAAGACGGGTTTGTTACAACACTTATAACTCGAGATCTGCTGGACCAATTATCATGGTTTTTGATTTTTTGGATTTGTCTCCGCCCCGAATAGCAGAATAACTATTGAAACGGGAAAAGTTCAAGAAAAATATTATAATGAAGATAACATTCTGAGGCGGTACGAAGTTCGCCGGGACAGCTAGTTGTTTATATATACATATAGATAATTTAAAAGTAATTTTAAAGGATCGCCTATACTGTTTACAAGTTTTTTATGTAGGTACACTGAGTATACAAAACCCATTTAGCATTTAGCAGCACTTTGTATATTCGCTATTTTGATTTTTTGTGTGTCATAGTGTCGACTGACTGACTGACCGGTTGGCGCAGTTGGTAGCGACCCTGCCTTCTGAGCCGCTGATCCCGGGTTCGATCCCCGGACAAGTCAAACATTTGTGTGCATGAACATGTCTGTTTAACCTGTGTCTGGGTGTGTATATGTATATAAGTATGTATATCAGTCATCAGGATACCGTAGTACAGGCTCTGCCTAGTTCGGGACCTGAAGACCTTGTGTGGATGTTGTCCCATATTATATTATATTATTAATTTCCTTAATATTATGTTAGAAATTTTTATTTTTTGTATGTTGGCACCTTGTTTTTATGTTCGTGTAATTTGTTATAATTTAATTGTGCTTTTGTGTGTTGTGTTACGTCTATTGTGTGCACTGAAAAAATGGTTTATCAATCTATCTGTCATTTAACCTGTCTTTGATCATTGTAGATCTCAGCCATGTTTTAACGCGTCTGAATGATCTTTCAATTGTAAGCCGTGGAATAAGGCATTGCCAGTAATAATTCTAAAGCTGTTTTCACCTTTGGATAAAAATACTGCTTTTTGGATTAATTCTTCTATCTTCAAAGTTTCAAAGTTCTCCTGCTTGTTTATCCAAAAAACTGCCCCTCAGTTCGGCTTCTGATGTGATCCCTTCTAATTCATAAAATTTAGATACGTCCTCCATACAATTTTTAAATTTTGGAGCTGTAATTTATATTTAACAATGTACGAGAAAACACTGGTGATTGGTTTTTGCCAAACCTTACCTCTAATGAGGATGATAACGAATCCAAATAGCGAGCGACGAAAATACTCGCATAACGAACTAGCTGGATGCATAACCATGCGTGCATAACTAGCCGATAATCTTCCCACTGCTGGGACACAGGCGTCCTCTCTGTGAGAGGGAGTGGGCCGTAGTCCACCACGCGGGCCCAGGGCGGGTTGGATGTCACATGTCATCGAATTTTTGCTTCTAGTACATGCCGTTCACCGTTTTGAGAGCAGTAGTGATGAAATAATTTATACAAAGTAAACTGCCTGCTCGGGATCGAACCCAAGATCTACACCTCATAAATCGCGGCCGTTACCACTGGGCCTCCACTGCTCTCTCTAATACCTGAACGACTTACCATAAAACTTAGCACACAGGTACTTAGACCATGAGTTGTGTTAGGACATGGGCATTGTTTTATACCGGTAATATAAGTTCCATTGGGATAATTTTCGATCGCTACGCGGGGAAACCGCGGGCGATAGCTAGTGTCACTATAAATAAAAGCCTGCAAAATATATTGTACCTGGCAGGTTAATTTGCCGGCTCGCAGGAGGATGCTATTAAACAATAAGTAATGTTGCGTCCGCGCCAGCGCTATCGAGAATCCATTTGTCAGCTTTTACGACGCTCCTTCGACATATTCCGGAGATGTTCTTACATTTTTGCTAGGCTTAGAAGCTGATGAATAGATAACGAGGGGTAAATCTAGTTAAGAGCGTTTATACCTTATGAGTGGCAACGTCGCAATTTAGTGTCATATTTCTTGGTTTTCAATTTTTATCATTTAATCGGAGCTCTATTTAAAAAATCTGTTTAATTAACTTTTTAGAATTACGCGAAAGTGTTTAAAAAGTAAGTAACCGTAATGCTTAAATTATGCTTTTATTATGCTTATGCGTATATTTTACAATGAAAATAACGCCCTACAAGTTTCCAAATTTCCAATGTATTATTTGCATATAAATAGAACTGTAAACGCAACGATTTCTTACCTTTTACACAGTTTTCACATAATTCTAAAAAGTTGATTAAACAGATTTTTAAAATATAGCTCCGATTAAATGATAAAAATTGAAAACGAAATATGACACTAAATTGCGACGTTGCCACTCATAAGGTATAAACGCTCTTAACACAGAGTCTAAGTCATAGATTCTTTATGAAGTATAATTCACCAACGTTTGCTAAAAAGCTGTTAATTTAATCTGCCTCTTATGTGCACTATGGAACAGAGTGGTACTACAGGAGGATACATCGAGATTTTGGAAGAGACTGTCCCACAATTACGACGACGATAAAGGGCCTACATTTAAAAAAATCAAGCTTTTTGTTTTAATGTGTAATCTTCTTGGATTTCCTTTCAGCTGTGAAGACGTGTAGGTACTTAATTTTACGCCTGTATTCTCCTGAAGTGTGGTGGGGTGTTGTTGTCTACACAATCTGCACCAATAGAACCAATGCACCAATATTAGTTTCTTCTATGCCACGTGTTTCTGTGACAAATAAATCAATTTTTTGGTGGGGTGTTGGTGTCTCCACAATCTGCACCAATATATTGCCAGTTTTGTTAATGTCCCACTTAAAAGGGGCGAGCCTATTTCTATTAAATGGACACAAATCCGAACTGGGATATATTACAGAGAATAAGCATTAGCATTAGCTTAAGCATCTGTTGGTGGAAAGCTTTTTTACGGGAAAGTTTACGTCAAAATTATTTTTAGTTTGTATTTGTCGTTCGTATACAATTTTTTCCTAATTTATGTAAAAGGTATTTTGTACCGACATTTGTAATTTTTTTCTCGTTTTTAATTTTAATTTTGGTGTTTATCTGTGGAAACTTGTAAATGGCCTTCAGTTGCATATTGTTTAAGTACACTGTATATTATAGCTGTAAGTTTCCCGAATAAAATAAATATCCTAATGTAAAAACGTATTAACAATCTTCTAAACCGAATGTGTCGAATCCCTAGAGACTGTGCTCCCATACTGGCGAAGATACGAGATACATAATGACTTTTGTAATGGACTTTGCTGATGGGTTTCCGAGAGTCTTACCAAGAGGTATAGTGTTACCCAAGTTATTAGGTACTGGAGGACAGATGGGCAGTTGTTCCATGTAAAATATCTGCTCTATCTATCAGCTGCATCTGGTTAGACTGGAAACCGATCCCAACATATTGAGGAAGAGGCTAGGCCGATGTTGATTTGCTGATGTTTTTTTTGCTTTTCTCCTGTGAAAACTCCTGGAGCTTTATTTATAACCAAATGTATCCCTAAAAAGCTCAATCGATTTGGGGATTACCCATATCGATAAGCTTTGTTTCTTATCCAAACCTATGAGAAAAAAAATATACAAAAGCTGACCGGAATCGGTGCAACCGAGCGAAAACTAACTGTTGGAAAGTAATTTACATGCTGTGTTGCCAGATGTAGTGGTTAAACCTCCATGGAGGTTCGTGAATTATTTTAGTGTGCAAGACTTTTCTGTTATGAAACCTTTTTGGTGTTTTCCGACAAGATTGTTCAGGGAAAAGCTTTAGTTTTTAATTAAAGTCGTTTTGGTCTTTCAAACAGTCTGAAGCACTTTATTAGATGTGGCCTAGAAATACGTGTAGCTTTAAAGTTATTTCGGGCCATTTTTTCTCGTACCAATTGGTATGAACTAGAAATCTCCAATGTAACTGGGTAAGTGTCTCTATGGCAACGCTGTTTACATGGCCCGACAAGAGGACAGGCGCTGTGCACCAAGACAGTTCGTTCAGTGAGACCGCAGTCGTGTAGCGGTCAAGGCTGATGCGGCGAACGCCTGTGCCTTACATCGACCCAACAAAAAAGTTACAATAAAAAGCGCGCGCACGCGAAACTGTCAAAGTTATTTTTTTAAACATTTAAAAAGTTACGCTATATATATTGGATTTTTTTTTAAACAAAGAAAGCTTGCAACTAATGTCTTGAGTTGTTAATCATCGGTTTTAGTACGAATAACTGTTAAATTCTCAGTGCCGGTGGATAATGAGTTCGCTGTGATTGTGAGAGTTCGTCTTGGTGGCCGTTAAACAGGTGAATATAAAAAAAATATTTCAATGCACCGTTGCGTCTGATGACCCGTATAATTTCTAGTCATCGGCCATAATTTTGGCGCTTTTATAACGAGAGCGATCGACATAAATATTCATTTGTTTTTTTGCGTGTTTCGAATAACAATTCAAATTTCAAACGATAGTTTTTACTTTTTAAGAACGAACTCATTAAGAGCTATGGTTGAAAGAATTTGCCGTTTTTTTCATGTTTTATCAGTGCTCGGTCGAGACGATCGGGAATAACGGCCCTGCAATCATAGGTTGTTGCTCTTCCTATTACTGCCGTCCGTACTTGAGAAATAAAATCAACTCGTTTATCGAAGGAAAGCCTCTTGACCGTAGCTAACTACTATTTGTGCCAGGAAACGCGTTTAAAAACTATAAATCACTTTTTATCTTTACACTGGTATGGCAAATGGGTTTAACATTCAGCCTGATTGGTATTCTATTATTTAAAATGTGAATTAAATACTGAGGAATGTTTAAATACTTTTAGATTACATATTTCTGCTTAGCAGCTAATCGCTTAATTATTTTATTACAACCAGAGACTTAATGACTTTAAGTTCGCTCCATGATTTCCTTAAACACACTGAGCTTTTTTCCAAAAATTTTTTTTGACCAAGGTATTAAGTTATTCAGCCTGCTATCTTTTTCAAGGACAAAGCATTCGAAATGTGTTATCTCTTATGGTGACGTCTCAACGTTCCGTTGTCGTGAATGTGGGTCAGTGAAATGAACGAAACTCGGTCCCGTACGGAATCCGAACCGAGTCGGCGATGACCGATTTTGTTGTCCACACCGAGAAACTATGACATTCTTTTTTATTAGTACTACTAACTTAATAATATCGGCTACTTTCTTTTTTGAAACGATCAATAGAGTTTTTTTTACGTTTTTTTGGTTTTTGATTGATCGTTTAGCGTGGGATGTTGTTATTAAGTCGTTGCCAGTGTCTGTTAAGAAATACAGATGGAAATAAAAACACGATTAATCTATCAGAAGATGATTTTAAAACGGACCCGACTTAAAATATGACTCATTTGACCACACAGCATAATGATTTGCAAAAATAATGAGGATAGAGTTATTTATATTCAAATCTGCCTTTTCCCAACTTCCTATGTTGGGGTCGGCTTCCAGTCTAACCGGATGCAGCTGAATACCAGTATTTTACATAGAGCGACAGCCTATCTGACCTCCACAACCCAGGTACTGGGTGAAACGATAAATCCCTTGGGAGATAAAACTGGTCCTAAGACTGGTCGTCAGAATTTTGGGCTTCCAACGACTGTCAAAGATCTACGATTGACAGCCGGCTTTCCGAGGCATGGAGGGATTACGATATGTAATGGGTGGTCACCCATCCACGAACCGACCGCGGCAAACGTAGCTTAACTTTCGATCGACTCGCGCGGCGGTTATTATTTAGCCACGAACCCACTTGTAAAATTTTTTTTTTCATCATATTTGTTGTTAATATTACACTATCAACAGTAGTGAGTAGGTACGCTAAAACATAAACAACAAGCAATAATTGAATAGCAAAAAGCGACAAAAGCTTCTTCCAATTTTAAATTCACCCCAAACAGCCTTTCTTAAACGAAGCGTTACGAAAAACAACTACGTGAACTTAAAAAAAAAATCGAGACCGCGATCTTTAATTAAACAGCCGGGTAATAATATGACTGTGAAGGTTTTATTCCGTTTGCAAGAATTCAATTGACTTTCTGAAGATAACGCCAAGATAGCAGGTTTTTGAGGTCGTTAACACCAGGTCGAGTCTTTCCTTACTGGAACGTATGGACTTGGGTGAATATAGTATATTAAAAGTGGGCATATATAAAGTTTATTTTTATACATATATCTTTAAGGCTCTCTCTTTTATTGCTTTTGTTTGATGGGACACAAGATGGAATGTAAGTTTTAAGTTTTGCGTAAGTAATCAGCTGTGGAGAGATTGAGATTGACTTGTGTTATAAAAATGTTTCTTAAAAATTTAATAACCTCATTCGCTTGTTTAATATTGATTGTAATCTTAATAGGAACCCTGAAGGCGATGTTTTAAACTGACCTCATTAGCAATAACTACTAGTTTCCTTATTTTTATGATTTGGCTTATCAACTGTGTGCTGACTCTAAATTATTCTTTGTCATCCTAATGTCTCCCTCAATCAACTCAGCCTATCGCAGTCCACTGCGTGGTCACACAAACTACGCCCACGGATACGCGGTCTTCACTCCAGGATTCGTCTCCTCCACCGGCCTTCGGTCCTTCGACAAACATGGCCAGCTCCCTAACTTATTGAAAATTATTTATTTATTGGTCTATCTATTATTCGACACACTGTTCAACCAAATTAACACAAGCCAACATACAAGCCAAGTGCACACATAGAGCATGCAGAAACAATATTGTATTTATGGGGCTGACAACAGCTAAAGCGCGGTCAATGTAGGACTGCGTAGAAAAGAAAGAGAAGTGCGATGACACAAAGCTGGTAATTTATTGCAGATTATGAACAATTCTATATTTACAAACAATCTATTGATTGGACTAATAAATGAAAACACTACCTATTACGTTAATATGTTGCTTGAAGAACAATCTGAAATAAAAATATGGTTTTAAATCGTAAAAAAAATGAGTTATCTTCGTGCCTTTTTTTTTCTATCGTACCAAATTAGTTATATTAGGTATGTTTACAACACACTATTTATCTAGCATACATATCCTGAAGAATATCATATATTTTTCTGATTTTGTTAACTGCAGTGGATCATAAAATACTTTTAGGCATTATGAAACTTGCGTTTGTGTCTTATAGTCCCCTTAAATAAAAATAATAGTAGGTATAGTATACAAGCAATTTTAACACGAATACTTATAATAACAATAGTTGGGGAAATTGTGCGTTATATAATTATAATGGTTATCTATTTTGGTGGACTTCCCACCAAAATGACAAGCGCCAAGGCTTGGATTTTTGAAGTTAACGCGACAAATATCGATCCCTTCATCACAATTTTTTAGAAGTTTGCAAAGTCAGACTAGACCCTGAAACAGTTTTGCGGAATGGGGGACGTTACAGTTCTTATTATGAAAAAAGTCCTATCTCCTTTGGTTACCGATCTAAAACTAATCTTAAATAGTTTGCATGACATTTGATTCGTTCCTGCGCTATTTAGTATGCTGTAGTTTGAATAGTTTTTAAAACAAGCTGCAGCTTTCTGAATTGAGAATACGAAGTGCAGAGCTTGTCAAAATATCACAACAGCTGTCAAGTGTTTTTTATTTCTGAATGCAACTTTGCTTTTTTGTAAATGATTAGGTACTCACGTGGAATCCGACAGCCGACCTATTTTGACAGTTTTATTTGGTAAACGAACCTTTCCTAATCTGTAAATTTTTGCGTTTTTTCTTAAAAAATAAATAAATTGCGTATTGCGAAATACAGCAACATGATTTCATTGAACATCTACGAAACTCCGGCAGATTTCTTTTTCAATGAAATTATTTCATCCATTGTATCTACCCGCATATTGACATTTTATAGGTGAAATCGAGCCGTTTTATGTAACAGCTGTTACTGAAATTACCTGCATGTTGTGTGTTAAGTTGTACCTAGTGTAAAAGATAAAATATTTATTTATTTATTTAACACTTTAAGCACACAAATGTACAGAGGCGGACTTAATGCCATAGGCATTAACCATTTATGAACATACATATACAACGTGTTACAGAATAAACGCAAGTCCTGAAAGTAGTTCGCTCTTAATTGTCTACTGAATCCATTTCAGTAACTATTAATATACTTAGATTTTTACTTCAAATGTTAGGTATTTTGCAATACTGACCGCCGATTGAGTCAAAGAAAATTTAATCTTATGTCATTGCAATAAGACTCAATTTTAAATGCATAAAGTAAAGCTAGGGTCAACACAATTTTTTAAATAATAATAGTTAGTTTAAAAAGAATTGGTTTGGTCATTGTATTATGCTTTTAATCTGGAGTTTTGATTTGTGTCCTGGTTTATTGAAATAGGCATACCCCTTATACATGACACTGAAACATGATTGGCGAAATGTGGGTGTACTACCTATAGGTACACGTCTGCTCAACCCTTTGAGGAACCAAGTTCTGATGTTACGTAAAAGAACCTCTACCAGTGACGATACTTAGGTACCTTCTCTACCTCTGGCGCACTCTGGACAGTCATCCTGGCAACCACCTTGCTGGCTTGGCGAAAACCTACCGGGCGTAATGTGGGTGTATTTACTATTAACCTCAGTCATCATTGCATTGGACTAATCCTTCCTAAATACCTCTAGAACATACTACTTATCCTAGTGACGGTCACAATCGCGAGACACTGCTCACTTCTACACAATAGGCATAACGGACAGTCCTCTATGCAGGGCTTGCATGGAGGCTGAGGAAACCGTCGCGCATGTGCTCTTTGAATGCACAGGCGTTACCGAGATTAGGACTAAAACCCTCGGGGCTCCAGACCTTACACAGGATGTTCTCAACACACCAGGAGATTTAATCAACTTCTGAAGGGAGGTGGGCTGGTTGGAATAACCACCGACGGCCGCCATGGCCCACGCACAATGGACCACCTGAAGGACTAAGTGCGGAAACCAAATCCTCTAACATAGAACATAGATAGACCTGCCAGCGTATGCCACGCCGTGTCCTCCAAGCATTCGACATAGTGGTGACACCGGGCGTCCGGCTCCCTCTTTATGCGACACAGGTACTTCCCGAAGCAACCATGCCCCGAGAGCACCTGCGTAACCCGAAACGACAGGGAGCCATGCCTCCTCCCGAGCCAGCGCTCGAGCACCTGCCGGACCACCTCGATGATGACGAGGCCGGAAGGGCGTGAGAGCCTGTGGCACCATTCCGCCACCAGGACCTCGAGAAGCTGAGACCGATGCAGCTCAATATGTCGCTGCATCGGTCCCTTGCTCCGCGCCCTCGCTTCCTCGCGCCACCGATACAATGACGCGAGTACTCCCGCCTCGAGGTCCTAGGGCGGAGATCCGGCCAGTACGCAAGATGCCTCGTAAGAGATCGTGCGATACCCCCTGATGACTCTGGTGGCCATCGCTCTCTGCGGCATTCGCAAAACTGCGATGCTGCCGGCCATCAGGTCAGAGGCCCACACCGGGGCCCCATACAAGGCCATGGATCGCACGATCCCCACGTAGAACATAAATAGACCTCAGTCAACCCTGTCGTCCCTACTGGCGTCAAGTGATATTATGTGTTGTAACTTGGGAGGCAATAAAGAAGGTATAAAACACAACAGCAGGCCCTGTACAGTAAGTCCGAAAGGGTTGCCGTGTCCCCTGGCACAGGCAACCGAAGGAACACGGGTGGGTGTTAGTCAGTAAGAGTCTGACACGCTCTCCCGCTCCGCCCAGAACGCGAGAAGCTATATGATGATTTCCCAACCTGAAAAAAAAAAGGCCCTGTACAGTATACCCACATTTCGCCAGCCGTGTTAAAGTTCCATGTATTATAGGGCAACACTGTTAAATTGCTATTGACGAGGCACAAATGCAGAATCCGGGCTGCTAGTGAGGAACCATGTTAAGAGGGTGCTTATTGGCTTATATTGGGGGTCACAGAGTACGGAATCGCCGCGGCACTAGTAGTGTATAGAGACTACTAATAAAATTTGTGATGCCGATTGTGTGTTGAGCGCAAACTTCTGTTATGGACCGTCATTGAAAGCCGACCTAAAGTTTCTCATGTTTAGATCGATACCCATTACGTATGTATACAAGGTGTTGTTTTGCATCCTCGTCAAATTCGAGGAGGTAACTATGCTAATGATTCTCGACACGAATCAGTAATAAAATAAGTAGGTATTTTTGTTTTATTTATTATAATGTCCGGAAATCGGCATGTGTAGGGCCCGTGTGATACCACCATGTAACTGCGCTGTAACTGTAACGCACGCACACAGGGACATAGTCATGCGACACTGCCTACCGCATACGCGACGGGTTGATTCTGTTCTTTGAAAGTGGTGTTTTCTGAAATACTGTCAAACTTAAATATAAAAAAAAAACAAGTATGTATAAATGTTTGAGCAGGTATAGTAATTTTATTTGATTATTTATGTCTTTAATAACAGCCTCCTGAAATTTGACGAGGATGCAAAACGACACGTTGTATATATGTAACGGTGGTAAAGATGCTTTTCCATGATTTCACTCTTTAGAAGACAAATGTTCTCGATTTGACTGTTCTTATTCTTTAGCTAATTGATAAAATAACATCATAAATGCGAAAGTAACTCTGTCTGTCTGTTTGTTACCGTTTCCCGCCTAAACCACTGAGCCAGATAGATTAGTAGCGGATCTAGAGAAAGACGTCGGCACCTGTCCGACGAGGAAACAACTAGCTAGCTACGATTTTCTCGCTCAAGAAGCGTACAAAAGATTGTAGGTCCAGTGTGAGTAAAAGAGATATATTCAATTAATAGTTGATCGTTGACTGTTCACACCGCCGCCGCCGCCGCCGCGGCGAGTACTCGTTTGTGGCAGAGATAGGAGCTATCAAAGAGAGTGCTAACTCGCTCAGCGACGCCCGCTTGGCGGGCAGAAGCAGAACACTCGCTGAGAGACGCACTCGCGGCTCGTTTTTAGTTGCTAGCTCTACTCGCTGGCGGAAGGACAGGTGCCTTAGGCTACTCTTCATCCTGAATATTTGTATTAAAAAAAATATGAAATACAAAATATACGCCGAGGAAGTCGCGGACAGCGAGTGATTTCATAGATTATTGTTTGTTCAATCAATTGTATGGGTAAACAACTGAGTCATCCGTTTTAATCCTTTGTTCAAAATGAATAATACTGATACATAATCGTAGTTAATTCATTTGTGTACTCATTTGTTTTACTTTCACGTTTGGACCAAGTTTTAGATTAGACTACGTCATTACCACGGTATAATAAAACTGTGTCATTTACGTTACTGAAAGGACTATCCAGCTAGAAATAATTCCTATAAAGAGCTGATTAGATAATTAATGTCAGGCCCTTGCACCAGAGAGCAGTGGTGGCCCAGTGGTAACGGCCCGTGACTTACAAGTTGCAGGTCGTAGCTTCGGACCCAGATTACTTTGTGTAAATTATTTCATCACCATTGGTTTCAAAACGGTGAAGGAAAATATCGTGAGGAAACCGGCATGTCGTAGAATAGAAAATTCGAAGACATTTGACATCCGATAACCCGCACTGGGCCCGCTTGGTGGATTGAAGCACACTCCCACTCACAGAAAATGGGAGGCCTGTGTCCCAGCAGTGGGAACATTATAGGCTGATTATGCTTAGGTAGGCATATGCCAGTAGCACCACAAATCAAATCAAAACATTTATTCTATGATCTATCTCTGCTCTATCAATTAAACACAATTGACAGTAACAGAACGATATTTTAAATTCGTTGAGTACTAAAGTGTTTTGTGGTGCTAGCGGCCTTTTGAGTCTCATTACACTTTGATACCGTATCGTTCTCGCTTCCATGGTGGTTGAATTTAGAGCGGTATCGGTTTCGGTATTAGTGTAATTGTTTCTACAGAATATTCAGAGCGTATCGGTACCGTGGGCTGATTAGAATCATAGTGAGAGATTGTTTAAAAGGAATCAGATCAGTGAGATGTATGTATGTATCAATCTTGTACCTTTGATCAGTTTGTATCGATGTGCATTAAAGAAAACCGGCCATCAAGTCTCTACCTCCTACGGTTCAAATAGTAAAGCCCTGCGACAGACGGACGGTCGGAGCCTTAGTAATGGGGTCCATTGGCACCCTTTGGATAGGGAACTCTAATAGCTCCTCGAGTGGCAGATTGGCAATACTTTAATCTCTGTCATGAATATGTTGGCTATCAAAAAATAGTCTGATAGAGTTTGTTTTTATCAATAACATGGCCTTTTGTATAACTTGATCCTGAAATCGTATAATTAAACAAATGAACTGAAAAAAAAAGAAATACAAAAAGAGAGAAAAATAAGTGTAAAAAAAAGAGAAAACAAAACAGAGGCAATAAAACAAACGCAAAAAAAAAACGCTAAAGAAAAAGAGTATTCTATTGTAAACCTTTGGAAGATTGTTGTACTCTACGTAAAATATTTGTTTTTGTTTTTACTCGCCAATCTTTCCAGCTAGTATTGTAATTTGTAAGTCATTATAAGTCACTTTTCAATAGCTACTACAGCTACTGCGGACTAAAACGAAGGAAAACATCGTGGGGAAACAATTATTTAATATCCAAATAACGATTTACATTTGCTTACCAAAAAAAAAAAAAAAATACATTTCCTTGAATTTTCGCGTGTGAAACAATTACTTACTATGATCAATGTTGATACATTTTCAGCATTAGATATTTTTATAAGATAAAGATATAAATATTTAATTAAATATTAAATAATTAATAAAACAAAAATACAAAAAAAATTAAATAAAAAAAAATTAGAAATAAAATTAAAGATATAGATATAAGATTTCAGATACATAATCAGCATTTTGGCCGAGCTCCCGACCGGACATACGCATCAACCTACCTATATCTTACGCATATAAACATACTCATTAGAATACAATGGAGATTTTAGTAACGTAAAAGCTCCTATTAACGACCCCCTAAAGTGTGTACTCTATTAACGATCTAATTTTTAAATCACTCATATTAGACATAATATAGGGTTCCAGAAAAGTCATACCTTAAAAATTAGTTTCGTATTTTTGTTGGACAACAAAAAGAGTAAAGTTTGTGTGTTTAAATAGCCAGTGAAAGAAATAATTTGACAGTGAGTGGGACGCGCCCGAAGCGGACGCACGTTTCATAGTGTCGCGTCTCCAGCCACGTAAGTACACCTAAATATTACTTAAGGAAAATGACACACTAAAAATTGATTTATCTTCTTGCTATCACATTACAACTTTAACGTATATATTCGTTTTCTAAACTAACTATGAATAAAATACTTTTTATTGGTTTTTGTGTCATAAAATCATGTTTTAATTTAAGGCGGTAATAGAATCCAAATTTCAAAACTTGATTCTAATAACGACCCATGGCGTTGTTAAATTTTGAGAACATTTTAGTATTTTAAAATAATATCTATTATAAACTACCTCATTTGATTTTATGTTTTTTATGTTCAATTCTTAAAATTATTTTACTTCGTTAGATCTATTAACGACAAAGCTATTTCTTAAAGTTTTTGTGTAAAACTCGATTCAACGTTAGACAATATCCCTAATATTATAATGATATTATATGGTAAATAACCTTTATTATCTGAACTAAAGACTAACTGACATTAAAAGAAATAATATAGCAATGAGATCGAATTTAACAGTATTCCATAAAGCGGATATTTTATCTGTTTATTATTAATTTTATTGGTCGCTAATAGAATATTGTAACCTTCATACTTGATTCTATTACCGACTCACAGCTGTGACAATATTTTTGGTAATATTACAGTACACAAAAACAAAATGTATATTTTTGAACAAATTGGCTTATTTCTTGCATACGTTTTGATAGATTTTGTCACAGGACATAATATTATTAATGTAAAGTAATATTTGCTATCCAGTTTCATTCATGGCTTCATGGCATTGGCTATATTTCATATGTTTTCAAATCAAATAAAAATGGCGGGACGGAATGGGGGCCATGTAACTTTTTAAAGCTTCTTTCGAAGAATTAAATTCTATATCTCTTTAAAGATTGTGTTCTTTTATAGAATCATGGAGCCGCAGAAGCGCAAGCAGTACGCCTCTGCTCAACTAGAAGCTGCGCTTCTAGCTATAAATGAAGGGACCAGCATATACGAAGCTTCAAAAACCTATAGCATACCAAGGACAACTCTGCGTGACAAGAGAAATAATAAATATATATTATAAATGAACATTGTGGAAAATAAACTGTTTTAACGAAGGAGGAAGAAAAAAGACTGGTAGACTGGATTTTCTATCTCGGGAAGTCAGGTTTTCCTGTAACTAAGGACCAATTGTTGGAAACAGTAGCAAAATTGGTGGAAAACTTAAATCGCTCTTATCCTTTTAAAGATGGTGTTCCCGGAAAAGGATGGTTTCTTAAGTTTATGGCGAGGCATCCTACCATTTCAAGGCGAATTACTCAGAATTTGCCTACAAGCCGTACACACATTACAGAGGAAGCTGTAAGAGCATGGTTCAATCGAGTACATAGTTATTTTGAACAAAATAACCTTCTTGATGTTTTGGAAGATCCTAGTCGGATTTTTAATTGTGATGAGACCGGCTTCTTTTTGTGTCCCAAAGGAAAACAGGTTCTTGTCCGAAGAGGCAGCAAGAAAGTATATAGTAGAGTGGCCAATGACGAAAAGGAGTGTTTAACAGTGCTAGTAAATGTGTCTGCAGATGCTGCAATAGCACCTCTCATGGTCTTATATCCATACAAGCGTTTACCAAAAAACATTGTTCCAACTGTACCATCTGGATGGGGTATCGGTCACACTGAGTCAGGATGGATGAATATGGCCGCATTTTATGAGTACGTTGCCAATTGTTTTTATCCCTGGCTTATTCAGCATAACATACAATTTCCTGTGGCTTTTTTTCTCGACGGTCACACTTCTCATATATCACTCCCTCTGACAGTTTTTTGCAAAGAAAAGGGAATAATTCTAATAGCATTATTACCTAATGCAACGCATGTTCTTCAACCCTTAGACGTTGCTGTATTCAGACCTGTGAAAGGAACTTGGAGAACCTTTGTTCATGATTTTAGAGTTCAAAACAACTTCGCAAAATTAAGACGAATAGATTTTGCACCTCAAGTGGACATTTGCTTAAAAAAGACTCTTGTATCACAAACAATTAAGAATGGATTCCAATGTTGTGGATTATATCCCTTTGGACCTGATAATTTAAATTATGATAAACTTTTTACAAAAAACGCTAATACAACAAGTGAAGAAAGTGGAGACAATGCAGATGATATTAGTAGCCATGGATCGAGTACTGTTACAGGCAATGAGACATCTGTCGACGATACAGAAAAGTATAAACAACAGTTTGAACGTCGCTTATCACCTGAAGTTCTCCTAATGTTCCAAAAATCGGGATCAGTATGGAATGGCGATGTGACTTACAAAAAATTATTTGAGTTTTGGAGGGATATTTTTATCCTATAGACAATTCACTTTTACAGCAAACTTTCGATACTAATTTAGAATTGGGTGATACCACGCTTGTCAACAATATTGGTGAAGAAGAGACGTTGACATATGAAGTCAGTGCAAGTGGATGTCTTGTTCCAAACCGTTTTGATACCGTTTCTAATAATGTTTTAATGTTTCCCATGGACGAATTGCTATCTCCAATTATATCTGAAGAATCAGATAGGGTATCTTTATTGAGCACTCAGCCTGAAACGAATCTTTTGGAATGTGTTAATGAGATGCCCCCCAAAACAATTATTACTTCAACTGATTGCGTCCGAGACTTAAACAGTGAAGATCATAATGCAAGAACATCAACTCCTAAACAATCCAATAAAAACTTTAGTGATGAACCCACAGAACAGATACTTTTATCTGTTCTGTGGATGAACCTATGCCTTCAGTGTCCGGCAAAAATCAACTGAATAAAAGTCATAGTGACGACACATTGTTCACTACAGTTAATAATGAAACCCCATGTACTGATAATATTTTTTAAAACTACTTTATTTGAACTTACAAACGTTGATTACTGTCTCTCTCTTCTCTCTTCTAGCCTTATTAATCCCAAGCATCTTGGGGTCGGCTTCTGTATTGAGCGAATTATAAATGTGTGTACCTATTAAAGGTTATTTTGTACCTAATATAAGGGTATTTTGTGATTGTATTACAGATATAAATATTTTTGGTACTGATTTATAATATCTAATTAGTATGTAGGTAATTAAAAAGTAAGCATTTAATTATTTAAATTTTGTTTTCTGAGACTGATTATATTTTTATTAATTAAAATAACAAAAACTAAGTGTTCTAAGCGTTGTAATAAATAATTATGTTCATATTGTAATAATGTTGATCTCATAACTATTGTTACTATATAATAAATACCTTAAAAACGATTTTTTATTTTATTTAATATTATAGAAGAAGTGACAACTACGTAGCGGTCGGTAAAAGAAGTAGAAAAATCGGTAATAGAATCTTGCCGCATTCTATGGGTCGGTAATAGAATCAACTACTCTTTTGGATTAAATTATTATTTAGTAACTATTGTGTTATTGAATATTGAATTTAAGTACCGAATTGCAAAGAATACTTCGTTGAGATTAATTATAAATTATAACATCTTTCCTAACATAACAGCTTATATCTATTTTTTTAAAGTGAATCCTCAGTCAGCTAAAACTGGCGGTAATAGGAGCATTTACGTTAGTAACTCATATTTTGTAGGAGCACTTTAACTAACTGTAATTGTGTGATTTTGTTTGGTATTTTTGCAGTTTATTGGTTTACTGTTAAGTATAACTGTGGTCAATCTGACCACAGTTAGGTATAAATCAAGAAAAGATGAATGGTTTGTGTGAAAGAGGAAAGGCTAGGAAGAATGTAAACACTGAGATGTCAGCTGATGAAGAAGCTGCAATTGGAGAGGCCTATGTCCAGCAGTGGACTGCTGTAAGCTGATGATGATGAAGAACCTGCAACGACCCTAAAATAATTGGGGTAAGGGCGAGATTGGTGCGTACATGATGGCTCCGCTGTCTATAGGTTTCATTTGCATGTTAGGAAGAATTTCTTCATGTACGTCGATTAAAATGTTCATGTTTTAATCATAATCAAAAGTCATTTATTCAAACTAGGCTGAGAATCAGCACTTTTTGAACGTCAAAATTACATAGGACAGTCCTAGTGCTTTAGCTGGGAAGAAGAAGTGGCGCAACAAACTCCCCAGCATCACTGCTGTCTGTTCAGTTAGAAGAACTGGATTCTATACAGTAGTACCGTAATTAACATTAGGAAACACGAAACATCAAATAAAATTATTTGCCATATGTCAGCTAGCACACGCCAATATTGAAAAAATACTCAAGCTGAAATAAAAAATAAAAACGTAAACAGAACTTAATACATAATAAAAGACTCCAGGCATAAAGGGCGTGCCCGCTTACATATGCAATGCTGAATTATGTTTATATATGTAGCTGTAACTTGATGTCACAAATGATAAACTAATCCTTAACTAAGTTTAAATCCTTAACTAAGTCTATTTGTGTGTCACAGTTCATACAAAACGGTTCAGCCGTTTATGTGTGGCTGAGTAACAATCATCTTCGCATACTTTCATATAGTAAAGATAAAGGATATGAAAGAGGATAAAAAATCAATTCAAAAGCTCCTCTACTCTTTGCTCAAAATGTAGTCGTTCTAGAAATCTCACTGGATGACTCACATTTATTGAAACCTTCTCTAAATAAATTATCAAACATTATCGTCAACGAAATCGCTAATAATTAATCATGGTTTGATCATCTGATCAGTTAGATCGGTCGTCGAACCAACCTAAAAATGTCGTCAATGGAAAACATGCTCTAATCGTTGGGATCTAAATTCAATGTCCTATGAGAATGTTGATATAAGTAATTGAATATCGTATCTTACTTCCGACCAACATCTCAATATGAAATCATTAGTGTCAATAGATTATATACATGGTGAAATTGAATTCATGGGCATTATTTTAAAGGGTCATTGTACTCATCATTATGAACAACTTTTACTATGGGACCAAACCTGAAATAAAAAAAATAATCAGCTGTTCCCTACATTTTGAAGGGTTATGCAAACATAAATGTAGGGAACAGCTGTTTTTTTGTGATTTCAGGTTTGGTCCCATAGTAAAAGTTATTCATAATGATGAGTACAATGACCCTTTAAAATATTGCCCATGAATTAAATTTCACCCTGTATAAACATGAAGCTTGTATTCTTGGAAAGATAACGTTGTTTATTTATGAGGTCACGGTGTTTTACCACTTTTCGCCAGTTAATTAGTACTTCAGTTGTCTGAGAAAATGACTTTGTTGTCCCTGGTGAAGAAATCTATTGCCATCTTTTAGCCTAGCTTTTTCCCATCTATCTTAGGGTCGGCTTCCAGTCTTACGGATGCAGCTTAATGCCAGTATTTTACATGGAGGGACTGCCTCCATGATCTCAACCACACAGGTTGCAGTAACACGATAATGGTAAAGAAAATCACCATAAAGAAATGTACTTTAAGGGGCTGACCACAGCTAAAGCGCGGTCACGGTCGGACTGCATAGATAAGAAAGAGAAGCGCGATGACACAAAGCTGGTAATTTATTGCAAAATATGAAGCAATTTACAAAACATATTGTTTTGACAAAACAATTAAAACACTATCACGTATCTGTAAAAAAAACCAGAATGATTGCATGTATATCAGTATGGTTTTTAATCGTTAAAATATTTTTTTTGAGGTATCTATCGTAACAATTTTTTTTCTTTTTTTTTTTACCAAAAAAACTTATCACGTTACTTGTAGGTACTTACACTTTTTTTTCGCAACAAACTTACACAAATTACACACTTATAATTCGTTGTATTATGTTTTCAACACACTATCTAACTCGCATATATCCTGAAGAAGGTCATATATTTGTATGATTTTGTTTACTGCAGTAGATCATATACTTTTAGGCAATAGAAAACTTGCGTTTAGGATGACCTAAACGCAAGTTTTCTATTGCCTAAAAGTATATGATCTACTGCAGTACTACAGCAGTAGTCTACAGGAGTGCTGGACTACACGTGTAGTCCCCTTAAATGCCAAAAAATAGTAGCACTCTTAGCCAGTCAGATTCTTATGTTTGAGGAGATGCCTTTGTGACGCAGTGGAACAACAGAAATATTGAAAATCTGGTACCAGAGAATTGTACTAGAGAATCCGAAGACATAATTATTTAAGTACGTGCTGACCTTTTACTATAAATTTTACTCGATCGGTAGGGCTTCTCCGCCTTTTCCGAACGGAGGGTATCCATGGCGGTTTCCAGAATCAAAATCAAAAGTCATTTATTCAAACTGGGATGAGAATCAGCACTTTTTGAACGTCAAAATTACTTAAGACAGTCCCCCAAAACGAAAACTGAAACGAAACGAAAACGATGAAAACTAAAGCTGTACTTAGTTGGTTCTGTTCGAACTTCAGTAATTTCGAGTATATACATACATATATATACTTAGTACTGGACCAGATATTAGGTACCGGTACACCCAATTCAAATTTGGCACTTGTAAATGAGAACAATGTGCAAACCGTAACGAAGGTCGAAGGCATCCGCAAAAAGTTCTTTTAAATGACGAAGCTTTATCATATTGAAAATCATTACAAAAAGTAACAAATATAACAATGTTAGCTTTGTCTCTTTTTACTGCATTGTTCAAACTTCAAGGTTTCTCATGAGCCTGCTCTGGTCCTAGTTATGTTGAGGCATCAAATGATCGACTTCCAGCTGACTTAAGAAACTCAAAAAACATTTACCTATATAAAAGAACCTAAACCAGAACATTGACTTCCTCGCTGGTTTAGTGGTCCCATGTGCTACTGCTGAGCGTGAGGTCCTGGATTCGATTCCCAGGTCGAGCAAAGGCACGGGCTTGCGGACGGCGAGCAATGGGCAGCTCGCTGTCCGATAAGGACCAGGCCCGGGTCGACGGCGCGTTGTGTTCCACGCGCGCCGCCTCAAAGAGATGTCAGCACCACTGACGGGGTCCACTAGGGCCGATGCCTGCCAGGGTTGCGGAAAACGGGTGGGTTTTAGTCAGTAAGAGTCTGACACGCCCCCCCCCGCTCCGCCCAGAGCGGGAGAAGTTATTTGATGATTTCTCACCCTCAAAAAAAAAAAAAAAAGGGGTTTCTCATGAGCCCGCTCTGATCCTAATTATGTTGAGGCATCAAATGAGCGACTTCCATCTGACATAAGAAACTCTAAAAATATTTACCTTTACAGGGTGGCCGGAACATTTAAATTTTCAACTTGAAATTAAAAATCTAGACAGCTGATGACTCCATGGTTCTTAAGTAAGCCTCAAAAATCCGCCAGACTCTCAGCTTTCATTTAAAGTGGAAAATTTAAGTCATACTCGTAATTCAACGAACGGATTTTTTTCAATTTAGACCTTTTCATAACTTTCATCAAAGTTACGAATCTGATTATTTTACGCATAACAGGAAAACGCATGAATTCAGTTGCAAAAAAAAAACCTCGGAAATACTTCATAAATGATAAATGATTTTATTTCTGTAAGTAGGTTTGTACAAACACTTTTACACGTCAATCATATTTTTTTAAATTAGATGAGGTCGGCGTTTCAAACTCAAACTCAAAGCATTTATTTCAAATAAACCAATTACAGGCACTTTTGAATTGTCAAGGGGTCGGTCAGTCAGAAAGATGAAGCTAGTTGCCCATTCCAAAGCGTAGTAGGTACCTATGGAGAAGAACGGGCAAGAAACTCCATGGACACTCTTTTAAATCAAAATATTGTTACAAAGAAGTGGTTACATCATTCATGTTGTAATTATACATGTGAGAACGATGTAGAAACACGTGCACGTTAAAAGCGTCCGTAATAAAAAGATAAAAACAATTATGGAATTAAAATAAGCCGTGGCAGCTAAGAAATGACCAGTGCCTACTGACGGCGCCCGTTCACGAACATGACGTATGGATCAGCACCATTCAGCTCAACCATTTTGAAGGGAACTCAATGATCCAATACCTATCTGACTACTCTGAGAAGAACGGCCGAAACAAACTCAGAGGTCACAGTCTCTTTCAAAGTCCAGACAGAATCTTGGTTAGATCATGTGAAGGCTATGTAGATCGGTGTCTGAAATGGTCTTTTGAGGAAAGAACCACACAGATTGACTGGACCTGTCCAGTCAGTGCACGCGATTGTCAGCAATCGTGCAGCTCAACTCAGAACTTAAGGAGCTCAATGATTCGACGAACAATACCAAAGAAAGGACAATTTAGTAGGGTACCTATAACTCGAAAACTATGGAAAGTCGCGGAACATACATTGATTCGAATATCCCACGATGCGAGGGACCAAATTCTACCAAGTTCTACTAGAGTCGCGTCGTCGCACTGTTAAGTCGCGCCTGTTTGCGGGAGCCTCAATGCGCTCGCTTGATTTTAGTTATTACTCACACTTAATTGGCAATCAAGATTGCGATTATGGTAACAACACTTAGGGTTTACTTTTCGCTGACGACTATTTAATAATTATTAAATTTTATAAAATAATTAGGATAACGACACGTCCGTTTCGTATGCTGGCTCGTAATGTTGGGGAAGCTAAATTTATATCAATATCACTTCCAACATTTCTCTCAGATATTTAATTAAGATTAAAACTAGATCTATATTAGAAATCACAGTCAGTTCTAAATCAAAGCGTTTTAACTGACAACAATTACGAATCAGCTTACTTCCCTGTTAAAATCGCATGGGCTATCGCCCTGATACCAATCATTGCAATCTTACTTAGATTTAGTAAACTACTCAAAACTAAATAGGGCCCACCATGTTTTTTTGCCTTAACTTAAAATTGAACGTAATTGTTCAGTTTTTATGAATGTACAAGTGTCAAGTGGGCATTCAGGAATAGTGTAAAAATAAACAATGGAATCATTTGTTTATTTCCTTTAATAAAAACACAAATAACAGTTTTTAGGAAAAATTACACAAAAAAAGGATCAACATGATCTTGTAAAGCACACGTCTTCTGAAAAAAATTATGGTGCTTGTTATTTTTTAATAACGAGTGGGTCCTCCTCTGCTCCGTATACACACTACACACAAACACTACACGTACACTTTCAATCAAGTGAGTCACGTTTGTATGCGGTATTTGTTCCCAACAGACTTTCAGGGCGTTAATGAGCTCCTGCTGGCTGTTAACATCACTGTAGTTTTCTTTCAGGCTTCTTTTGAGTTGATCCCATAAATGCTCTATTGGGTTGAGGTCGGGACTCATGGCTGGCCATGGCAAAACGGTGATATTGGCTTCAGAAAGGGCTCTTTGTGTGGTGCGGGCTGTGTGTGCGCGAGCGTTGTCATGCATAAAGACAAAATTATTGCCCACTCTTTGTGAAAACGGGATGACATGTGGCCGGATTACTCGCTCGATGTAACTGGCGGCGGTTACGGTACCTTCATTGAGAATTACCAGCTCTGTTTTGCCGTGTAAGCTAATTCCACCCCATACCATAACACTGGGACCCCCCCATCGGTCTGTTCCATGGACGCATGGTTCAGAAAAACGTTCCCCTTCTCTTCTCCACACGCGTATCCGTCTGTCATCACTGTAAAACTTTACTTTAGACTCGTCCGTAAAAAGCACATTCCTCCAGTTATCCATGGTCCATTCCAAATGTTCCCGGGCGTACCTTAATCTTGCTGCACGATGAGCCCTCGTTAGTTTCAGTCGAATAGCGCGTATCCAGAGCGTTGTCCATCTTCGTGAAGCTGATTCCGAATGGTTTGGTCGCTGACTCTCGTCCCTGTGGATTGCCGTAGTCGAGTTTGTAAGATCCGAGCGGTAACAGTACGCTCCCGTCGTGCGGTTAACCTTAGATATCGGTCTTCCTGGGTAGTCGTAGCCCTAACTCTTCCTGTGCCACGTCTCCTAGCTACACTTCCGGTCTCCTGATACCGTTCCCAAACATTTCGGATTGCTCGTCGCGAAACACCGAGGTGGATAGCCACAGACCTCTGAGACTGTCCCTCTTGAAGCAAGGATACTGCTCTTGCAGCGATTTCCATGTCCATATGACGGCGAGGACCAGGCATAGTGATCACAACTAACACAGAAACCAAACAAAATTGTTAAAAACGTGAGTATTCCACAACACTGTTTAGTGTAGACTGAAAACTTAAGTGACTGAGAATTTGTGCATTCGACGATTTTTTCGAGTACTTCACTTTTTTAGCTACCCTCTTGAAACCAATATGAATGTTGTCGAAATAAACATTGATAAGGGTTCCTAAACATGTCAGCTTGACGGTTCAATGCATAACTTTGTCAACAACTACTTAGATAACTTTATTTTGACCAAAATAGTGACTGATTCGAGGTGGGCCCTATTTTGTTTTGAGTAGTTTAGAATGGTCGTTTCTAGAGGGGCTCGTGGCAAAATAACAGCCTCATTATTCGATCGATTATGGTTATGCTACGCTTACCGCGGTCGGTCCGTGGATGGGTAACCATCCCTTTCCTACCGAGACCTCTCCGGAAAGCACGATAAGCCGTTGTTCCCGGTGGTCATTCTACGTAAATCGATGACAGTCGATACAGATAATCAAGAAGCCTGAGATTGTGACAAACCAGTCTTACCAAGGGGTACCGTATTACCCATTTACTGGGTTGTGGAGGTCAGATAGGCAGTCGCTCAGTGTAATAATATTGAGCAGCATGTGGTTAGACTGGAAGCCGACCCCAACATATGTAGTTGGCAAAAGCCTAGGCAGATGATGATGGCCGTTTCTAGAGAAATTGTAAATCAAAATTACCGACTGGTATCGGGCGATAGAGGTGACTCCTATTAGATTCGGAAAAGTAGGAATAGTTCGGTCGATAAAGCCGCACGGGTCGGGTGGTATCGGTCGATAAAGCCGCACGCACGGGTCGGGTGGTATCGGTCGATAAAGCCGCACGCACGGGTCGGGTGGTATCGGTCGATAAAGCCGCACGGGTCGGGTGGTATCGGTCGATAAAGCCGGACGCACGGGTCGGGTGGTATCGGTCGATAAAGCCGCACGGGTCGGGTGGTATCGGTCGATAAAGCCGGACGCACGGGTCGGGTGGTATCGGTCGATAAAGTCGCACGGGTCGGGTGGTATCGGTCGATAAAGCCGCACGGGTCGGGTGGTATCGGTCGATAAAGCCGCACGCACGGGTCGGGTGGTATCGGTCGATAAAGCCGCACGCACGGGTCGGGTGGTATCGGTCGATAAAGCCGCACGGGTCGGGTGGTATCGGTCGATAAAGCCGCACGCACGGGTCGGGTGGTATCGGTCGATAAAGCCGCACGCACGGGTCGGGTGGTATCGGTCGATAAAGCCGCACGCACGGGTCGGGTGGTATCGGCCGATAAAGCAGCACGCACGGGTCGGGTGGTATCGGTCGATAAAGCAGCACGGGTTGGGTGGTATCGGTCGATAAAGCCACACGCACGGGTCGGGTGGTATCGGTCGATAAAGCCGCACGCACGAGTCGGGTGGTATCGGTCGATAAAGCCGCATGCACTGGTCGGGTGGTATCGGTCGATAAAGCCGCACGGGTCGGGTGGTATCGGCCGATAAAGCCGATTCCTATTACATAGATTATAAAATGTAGCAACAGTCTTGTGGTTTTCACCACGTCATACGAAGTATTCGAGTAGGTCAAATAAACAACAATTCACTGTACAATAGCAGAAGGCCAATTCCCGTAATTAAAAATGTTCAAATTCAAGTCGCAATCTCATCTCAGCGACAGTCTAATGTGAAAAATGTAGGTAAACGCTATACAATTTTTGACAGATTGACACTGAGATTAGAATGCGAACGTTCTTAAAAATACGGGAATTGCCCCTCAGAAGTCACACGCCCGCTTCGTTCGAGCGTCAGCAAGTAAGTGACCACTCTACGGGCATGCGCCGCTGCGCTAGTTTATTAAGGCAGTACGCCACAAGTCTGATAATGATGGGGGTCCGGGGCTAAATAGAAGCTACACGTGTTGGGTCCGAGGATAAGTGACTATCGATTTCGTATCGAAAGGATAAGTGACTATCGATTTCGTATCGAGATCCGTCCGTGCCTCGGAAAGCACGTTAAAGGATGATTTACGTCAGACCGTACCGAGCAAGAGCCGTGCCATGTCTCAAGCGTGGGCAAGGCACGGATCATTAACTTCACGAACATTTTATATGAAGCAGTTCATGCTGCACTATGCAGCGTTACTGTCCCGTCCGAGACTTGGTCCCTACAGATTGAGCAGACACGGACGCTGCGCGCGCCATCACGGTCTAGCATATATCGTGCCTACAGTCCGGCCGTCGAGAGAATGCGTTCTTGAATGCTTCACCTGCCAGTGCGACAATTATAACAACTAAGAATTCGGTTAATATGGATCAAATTCGCAAAACACGTATTCGTTTGTATGAACCAGAGGGGCAATTCCCGTATTTTTAAGACCGTTCGCATTCTAATCTCAGTCTCAATCTGTCAAAATTACAATCAATTTACATACATTTTTGACAGGTTTTTGACATTGATTGTCGCTGAGATGAGATTGCGACTTGAATTTGAACGTTTTTTAAGTACGGGTATTGGCCTACTGATAGGTGTCAAGAACGAATTCTCGTGACCAATGACTACTCGTGACGGACTGTAAGTCGTCGTCCGTAGCTGTCATCAGTAGATCTTTGGCAGTTGTTACGGGTAGTCAAAAGCCCGAAAGTTTAACAACCAGTATCTTACCAAGTGCTAACATGTTGCCCAGTAACTGGGTAGAGGAGGTCAGATAGGTACTAGGTGTGACTGGTTGTTTAAATACTAGGTAGTTATTGATGATGGTGACGTAGGAACACTTGTGGATGTGGAATGTCGTATATCGGTAAAAGACCTTTTTGGTTAACCTACCGAGTGACTGGAATTTGTGAACCTTTCTCCCTCCGTTGTAATTATTTTGTGAGTTGTGACCCGGCAGGTTTCTGAAAAAGGAGTCTTTACCATATCTGTGTTATTGCCAGTCATATAAAACCACTTTCTTCACAAGTAAAAGATAAATGTCGTGGATAGTTCTGACAACTCTAAAGACGAAATCACACTGGTATAGTCTATTTCAAAAGTGTCTGTTGAAAGTGTAAACAAAACTACTCCAGGTTAAATTCTTACACAATAATTTACTATAAAGGGAATTATGTAACAGATTACCTAATCCGTATTTGGAAGGTTGCAACTTTATATATCACCACTTTTCACATGAATAAATTGTATCTAATTGAAAAACAATCGACGAAAATGAGGTTATAAAATTTAACCTAAATTGTCAAATGTAAAACATCTTCTTTTGTGAAATGATTTTCGAGTTTAATTTAGTTTTATTTAAACGGCAGCTGCAGCAAGTGTCGCGGCGACACGTCGCCTGCTGCTGCTGCCTGCCGTCGGTTCCGGACTTGTACCTTTATTTTAAGAAATGCCTGATGACTTACACCCGGTTTTTCAATTGAGAATTTGTAGTTGAGAACCTGACAAGCTCTAGGCGCAGCTCGTGTACAAGCTCTGACAGTAGGCCTAGAAAAGAGTAATTTTTACTTGGTCAGAGCATCGAGCAAATCTACGGGCCAACATGTTAGATCTGACCGCTAGTTCCCTACGCTTCCTCTCAATGTCTATATCACCCCTAGGACCGTTGGTGATAAAATGTCCAAGATCCTTAAATCTTGACACTATTGTACTTTTCTATGATCACCAGTTTTTTTTTTTGATAACCGACAAATAATTTCAACGCTACCCCTAGCGTAGAAAATTTTCGTAGGTTATTTGTCTTGATTCTCATAATTATAGGCCCCCGTATAGAATCGTAACAATCAAGCCGAACTGCATGTCGTTCTACATTGTCGGTTTTTTTTCTAATTGTCTGAGGCATGCAAACATAAGTTAGCAACAATCAAAGTTGAGTCGTTTAACAATGTTTAGACGACGCAAGTTATTAATTATTTAATGTTTTTTTTAATCTACCTTTTTGGAGCAAACCTTTTGTACTGAGGTTGATGAAAAGCTACTAACTCCAAAATCTATGCACACGGAGTCGCTTGCAAAGAGCTCGTATTGTAATAAGACGCAATATAAACCGTTAAAAAAAAAACAGTACAAAGTGAAAAATAACTTTAATTTCGGAAGTCGGTGGCAAAAACTAAAGTCCAGGTCCAAAGACACCGACTTCCGAAATTAAAGTTATTTTTTACTTTGTACGGTATTTTTTTTGGAAGTTGTTTTTTTTTTAGTAAAAAAGTTTTTTATTACAACCTACACCAATTCGAAAACGATCGTCTTACACGTCCACGTCCGTTTGATGGTTTTTTTTTATTTAAAAATAATTCTTTGTTGATTTTTGTTTAAACCGCTCGACCGATTTAGTTAAAATTTAAATATAACCGCCCTTTGAAACAAAAAAAGAATTTTCTAAATCGTTTCAGGCCTCTTCGAGTAATCGGTGAAAATACATAAAAAAAAAAAGATTCCGACGAATTGAGGACTTCCTTTTTTGAAGTCGGTTAAAAGGGCGTCTTTTTGAGGTTGGTCTTTTAACGAAGTCAATGCTGATAAATTTTTGCGCTGTTTTCCACGCGGAAATAGTCACGTAAAAAAAAAACTAGTACCTATATTATTATGTATAAATGTTTAATCTAACCCAATCACCTAAAACGAATAGCTACAAAACTCAAAAACTATGGCCCCGATTTGCAAAACAAAAATCAGCTACAATAACCCTTATTTGTAACATAATAAAGGTGATAATGTGATATTCCAGCGTACCGTCTTGGCATACCAGCAAATATAATTATACAGATTCATCACTCTTATGTGTGTAAACATAAGGGTGGTATTAGCGTGTGTGTGGTATGTGTGTCAGTCGTTCGGTAAACCGTTAGTCGGTTCGGCAAAGGTTAGAAATGTATGTGAAAGTTGGCGAAGGCGGGGTGACTGGCTTTAGTCTTGTGTCCAAGTGCGAAAATGGTTCCGTTGTCTTAAAAAAGTAAGGGAAATATTTAACTGATCCTCTAAAATCTTATTGATCTTCTAATGATGGCCATCTTTTAAAATTAATGTACGCGTGATAAAAAACTTTTTGCGCTTCTAATGATGAACACGTTTTTTAACAAAATAATTAAAATGATGAGGGATTTAAGAATAATAACTAATAATACCAATATTTTCATTTTACGCTTCAAAAAATGTTGTCGTGTTAAAAAAATACTATAGGTAACATAATCGTACAAATAAGTGAAACAACTTTTTTTTTAATTAATCTGATGAGATAAGTACTTTTAATTATTTTCATAGCTTAATTGAAGTGCGTGCCTACAATATAATTTTTTTATGGTACCCATTCAATAAGTAGTTTTTTTTTTATTTGGAATTACTTATATGTAAATTTTGGGTAAATATCGAAAAATCCTATTATTCAAATATCTCGAAAACTATTGTATTTCGGCCATACATATGGGGGCTCAATTTGTTGCTTCTTGGACCCCCTGTCAGCTCCTGACAGATATACGTCGAATTAGAAGTAACCCTGTATAATAGTAATAAATTGCTCTAAATAAATAAGAAAGAAAAATATTTTATTTGGGACACGCACAGGCAATACAAACAGTAAAAAAATAATAAAAAATAAAGGAGCATTTCAAACTAACAAAATTAACATTAAAATTAACAATAAACAAGAAAACCAAATAAAAGACCTGTGCGAGACCAAAAAGGCTCCTATCTCAGCATAATGCAGCAATATTTAAAAAAATTATACGGCAGCAGTAAAAATATGACCTTACATAACATTCTGAGTATAAATATATACCGCAAGGGTCGATCGATCAGGCTAAGCTACGCTTGCCGCGGTTGGTCCGTGGATGGGTGACCATCTTTACATACCAAGGCCCTTCCGTGCCTCGGAAAGCACGTTAAGCCGTTGGTCCCGGCTGTCATTCGTCGATCTTTGACAGTCGTTACGGGTCGTCAGAAGCCCGAATGTCTGACAACCAGTCTTACCAAGGGGTATCGTATTACCCAGATAGGCAGTCGCTCCATGTAAAATACCGGTACTCAGCTGCATCCGGTTAGACTGGAAGCCGACCCCAAGACAGTTGGGAAAAGGCAAGACAAATTATGATAATAACATACTGAGTATATTGAACTGTCTGCGGTCAGTTTTTTTATTTTTTTATAGCTAGAGTACAAACTAAACCACATAATTATAATGAACCGCTTCAAAGCAATGGAAACCAAAGTGTTTAATGATGAACTTGACCTTTAATCCGTTGACAGACATGCACTTAAATCGGTCACTGACCCGTTTCAAGTCCTGGGTACTTCAACTACGAGACTTCCTGCTAATTGAATAAACAGAGCTGACTGAAATAAGTCATAGCTCATTTATTTATGAACAATAAATTGTATCTGAAATTACATAGTATAAAAAGAAAATTAAATTACATAAGGAAAAAAAATCTTTATTGTATGATGCCTTGGTTCCAGACCAGGCCTGTATCTCCGAGATTTTTCGTCAGATTGAGAGCTGAAATCCTAACTAGTCCCCAGGAAGACATAAGCTTCTCTCAAGTTCCATCACTAATGTCGACAATCTGATCTTCCTTACTTCATTTCAATATACCTCAAAGTAATTCAACCACATCCGAGTTACAGTTAGACCTAGTTAGACCAGGACATTAAAACATACAAACTTACTTTCTTCATTGTAAGCCTGACAAACATTGAAAAACACTTTATATTGACACTGTGTACTCTTCCTTTGACCCCCTTTAGTTATAGATCATAGCTTTTAGTGTAGCTACATATATCTGCCGAAATAACGCGTCGGAAAGTTCGGGGTGTTAACACTTGAAATGCTTTCAATTACCTATGACACCATCAGGCCTAAAAATCAGCCTATAATTTTCCCACTACTGGGATACAGCCCTCCTCTCTTTGAGAGTGTGTGGGCAGGAATTCTCCACGCAGGCCCAGTGGGGGTTGATAGATGTCACATGTCTCGGGGCTGAAATGTTGTCTCGTTATTTACTAGAAAACGTAAGCTCGCGTAAATTTCGTTGCGTTATTTTCGGCAGGTGTGTTCTTCACAACGCTAAGATACTTCGCCAATGTGCAATGCTTTTAGATTGACGTAAACAGTAGCGTTAAAACTATAATAATTGTCACGTCATTTATTCAAATCTTTTGAATTAATTCGAATTCCAAATTGACAATATCACATTCAGCAAAATTATAATTATAAAACAAACGAACGCGTTGATGTCTTTTATACGTAACGATGTCTCGTACAAAATAACAAAAAGACTTCGACTCAAATAACTCTAAATAATTGCCACAATTATATACGAATCACTGTTAAATGCACATTTATATGTAATTGGGACATCGCTTTATTATATTATGCAGTTAAACTTGATAGATGTCCACGTAATAAATGTTAGAACTTTGTCAAAGTCGTCTCTTGTGTAAGATTGAATAATTTGTAATAAGCTTGATTATGATGGATAGCTTAGCCATGTATGACAGTATATTAGAAGGTTTTGCATTAATAACAGCCCTTTGCGGTCAGATGATAGATCTTATGTTATATTTTACATGAAACTTTAAAAATAAACTCGAAAGAATTACTTGTGTTCTTTGATTTGCAACAACTATTAAATCATTATTTATTTAAACACCCCAGGATGGCCGAGGTAGTAATGATGTTGAACAGTCTTAAACTGTACATGTATTGCTGACGCAGTGGCTTGCGTTATTTTATAACTATTATAGTACATTACTGCAGCAGCCAGCAAAAGAGGCATTGATGGACGAACGTGTAAATGTGGGCGGAGGCGAAGCCGAGGCACACATACGTAAGTCCATCAATGCCTAGTTGCGGCCAAGGCTTGTATAGTACTTTTCTCAAATAATGCGCGGAAATTAAAATACAATTACTTTTCAAAATCAATGACATGAACAACGAACAACAATAATTTTTCCCGCGTTAAAGTGTTCATTTGTTTTTTTTTCAATAAATAGCTTTCTATTTGCAAGCCAGTTCGAAATTTAAATAAAACCTTTGATAAATGATTTTTCGTACCACTTGCTTAAAAAAGTGACATTCTATGCCACAAAATGCGAACACAATAGTCATTTTTAATCTGTTAAAAACAGGGAAAGAAAATTGTACTGAATTTCATTCATCCTCTAGGGGGAGAATGTGATTTAAATTTGGAATGCTTACCGAAATTTATACTGAACTACATCTGTGTTTACACCATTGACCATTGATGTATATAAAGCACTATACATCTTTTTGAAAAAGGAATACGCATTTATTATGCAGTTATGATTATTAAATAAAATTACGAAAACCGACGAGGCCGTATGAGCTTGATGCCTTTACTTTTCTGACAAAAAAATATTAGTCTAGGCATTTGCCGCGTTTTTGTTTTCTTCAAATACATAAACGTTAAGTTTATTTTAATTTATTTTTATAAATAAGATAATGTTCTAAAAAATACGTTTAATTGTCATTATTTTTAATAAATGCTTATCTCATATTATTATTGTGTTAAATTTTTCGCAAATGGTACGAAAAGTAGAGTATTTTCCTCGGTGATAAAGCTGTCTTAGTCTTGGGTGAACTTAAATCCCTCGCTACACCCAGGACTCGTCTTAAATCCCTCGCTTCGCTCGTGATTTAAGTTTTTAACACCCTCGCTACGCTCGGGAGTAAACCTCGAGGCCTCCATTACGCTCGCGATTTAAATCGTTACCCGCGACAGAAGACACTGCTTTATCCCCTTGGTTAATAATCTACTATTATTTCTGTAAGTAGGTTTGTACAAACACTTTTACATGTCAATCATATTTTAAAAACTAGATGAGGTCGGCGTTTCCTATCTGACTCTGTCTGTCTCTTTTAAAGTCCAGACATAATCTTGGTCAGATCATGTGAAGACCATGTAGATTGGTGTCTGAAACGGTCTTTTGAGGAAAAACCATACAGATTGAGCGGACCTGTCCAGTCAGTGCACGCATTTGTCAGTAATCTTGCCGCTCAACTCAGAACTTAAGGAGCACAACGATTCGACGAACAATACCAAAGAAAGGACATTTGGGTAGGCCGCATAAATTACTCAAGCTGCCAGATCGTGAAACTAACTAAGAAATAAAATAAAATAAAGTAATAAACGACATAATCTTCACATTCACAATAATTAAAATAATATAATACTTTACAAAGTAAATACTCATGTCATGTTGATAAGTTATCTCTTTGGTTGCTATGTTTCGGAGTAAAAGATCGTTCCATTTTTAAATTACACGATACTTAGATATGAGTTTACTATGTAATTTATTTGGCCGCTAAACCACGACAGATATGGATTTTCATACAACTTTTGCCGGCCGCTGCTCGCATGTATTTGGCCAGTACAGCAATTTCGATTTATCTCGAAGAAGGTTGTCAAAATAATGCTTAAATTTCCAAGCATGTTTGAGAAAATATACATACAGTACAATAAATCAGCGAGTGCGATTACTGCTACGCGGTGACTAACTTTAGAGAAAGGAATCGTCAACAATTTAACTTGTAAACACAATTTCTTGTCTCAATGACCTTTGCTCTACGCGCTTCAACCTCAACAACAACAACTCTTCAAGTGTACGAGCCGTACAGTTGTGTAGTACAGTATCTGCAAATTATAAGGCCCATGTCATAAGGAACGAGCCTATTTCTTTAACCGGGCAAACATCTATGCAGACATATTCTACTACTGATAATTTCATAAAGGAAAACCCAATCACGACATACAGCGTGAAAATCATGAAAACAAAACATCTGGGGGCCTACTCTCTTAGTCCACCTACGATGATACGGGCCCGTCAGAAAGTATTTCGATACTTCAGAATGAACTCAACTCTCAATTAATTATCGTTTTCGGACGGGAATGAACACATCGGGAGAAAGGACTGCAGTCAAATCGTGTTGTCATTCTTTCTTTGTTCGGTACCCGAACGAATTTTTTTGTCCGAAGGTGATACGGAGAAGAGGGCGCCCGTATCTTCGGCCGAAAATACGGAAATCTTGCATAGAGAGTAAACCCCCATGCCTGTATTCGCGAAAAAGGTATAAAGAGAACCAGCGGTGTACATATTGAAGTATATCAACGTTGGATGTGTATACTTGTCTCTTTTTTATTTTTATTTGTAATGTGCGTTTTGTTTGTGCAGAATAAACATTTTTTCTTTCTTTCTTCTTTCTATATCTGGATTTGTGCTCGGTTGATGGCAACGATAGGATTCGAATTATGTTCTAAGCCAACAAATCTACTCATATCTCTCTATAGCACCATCATACGGCGCCTTAGATTGTTCTATAATCTCACCTATACAAAAAACTCGTCTAGAATCTCCAGATATTACTGTAGTCACCACAATGTGTACTTAATTGACACAGCTGGTACGACAGCCGGCTAACGGTAGCCGAGTTATTTTCCTAGCGGTTTAACCTAGGCCAGCTAGCGATTACCGACGCGTTTCCTTGTGACTGGTTATTTATCTAGGATTAATCGAGCTGGTCTTATGTAACGGGTTTTAAAGTAATTAAGGGAAGGTAGACAGACTTGTTAGATCCTACAAATACCGAAAGGGGTTATTTATTTGGTGTAGTGGCTACAGTGGCTAAGTGTAGTCAGCGAAACCAAAAGGTCCTTTTTTTTTTTTTGTGGGTGGGAAATCATCAAATAACTTCTCCCGCTCTGGGCAGAGCAGGAGGGCGTGACAGACTCTTACTGACTAAAACCCACCCGTGTTCCTTCAGTTGCCTCTGCCAGGGGCCACGGTAACCCTCTTGGACTTTTCCGCAACCCCAGCAGGCATCGGTCCTAGCTGTCGGTCGGGTGTAGTGGCTACAGTGGCTAAGTGTAGTCAGCGAAACCAAATGGTCCTGGGTTCGAATCCCGGTAGGGGCAAATGTTTGTATGATGAATATGGACATTTGTACCCGAGTCATGGATGTATATTTATAATATGTATGTATTTACGAAAAAAAATGTATTTAAGTAGTGTATCAACCATCTGGTATCCATAACACAAGCCTTAAGTGTTAAGTGCTTAACTTGGAACTAGATGGTGCTGTGTGCAATATCAGGCGATATTTATTTATTTATTTAATGCAGAATGTACACAACCATAGTTACACGCTAGGCTTAAAAATAGTGAGTACATGACCCTGTTAGGGCGCAGCAAGATAACTTCAGGCGGAGATTTCTTGAAAAAGGTCAAAAAGGTGCTTTTTTAAGGCAGTGTATCTCTTAAACCGTAAATAATTTTATCAAGAAATAAAAACATTATATTTTCAAGTATTTTTTTTAATAAAGTGATGGAACTCAAAATATAAGTGCATTAATGCATCAAAAAAATCTTCAAACACACCTCTTAAATGACTTTAAAAGCAGCTTATCTTTTCATCAACAATTATACTTAATTATAATAAGAAATATACCATAAAATGTCAAATGCCAAACTGCATGCATGGATTACATTTTTTAGTCCAATCAATAGATTTTTTGTAAATAGAGAATTGCTTCATATTTTGCAATAAATTACCAGCTTTGTGTCATCGCGCTTCTCTTTCTTTCCTATGAAGTCTGACAGTGACCGCGCTTTAGCTATTGTCAGCCCCTTTATACTAATATTATTGCAGTCAAATCAAATCATTTATTTCTTTGCAAACATGGGTAAATAATTGGTAGGTACATGTATAGATGTTGTCATAGAAGTTAGTTCTCCATATTCTACCGCCACATGGGCATGCAAATCATAATATAATTTTAAATAATAATTAGAATATTATTATAGTTCCATTTTACAAATTAATGTGAAATCATTTGAATCACAATAAATAGAAAACTGTCATAATATTACATCAAACACCACTGAAGTATGTCAATGGTTACGATACAAACATGTTTTAAATAAGTAAAAATAAGAAAAGAAACAATTTATTTTATCAAAAACACACACACGACACCGCACACGACCCGGTTGGCGCAGTGGTTAAGCGATTGACTGCTGCGTTACGTGTCGCGGGTTCGATCCCCGCACGGAACCAATATTTGTATGACCTGCAAGTGGTTGTTAAATGTTAAAAAACGCACCCACGAGGCCACGATACAGCAGAAATTCCTAAAAAAAATATTGTATCATTGCGTATCTATTAACAAGTAGATTAGGAACTCTCACAATTAAAAATATTATATTAATTAAACTTATATCTGGCTTTATACATAAAAAAAGATTATACTTATATTATAATTAACACACAGAACTTTTGAACTCAATTTTAACATTTTATCTTCCATAAATTCTTGGATATTAAAGTAACATTTTTCTAAGAGGAATGCCTTTAACCTAGCTTTAAATACACATAGGTTTCTCGTGGACCGTATATTTTCCGGTAGTTCTGTAAAGTTCACTTCGAACCTCAGTTAGGTGACCGAATTGAGGTGAATTACACTTTGTAGCAAATCTTGTGATTGGATGTTGATCTTTTAGTCAACAAATTAGATTAAACAAGTTTAGATGCCATCTGAGTTCATTTAAGCCTCCAAGGTGATCACTAGCGTACCTACTATTTAAACACGCTTTAAATAGTAGGTACACTCACTTTTACCTCATAAGATTAAAGTTTTGTTTTTGTTTGCACCTTTTTTAAAGCTTCGTCAGTGTCAAACGTGTTACTGGCAGTGAAAACGCACCTTTAAGTATGTGGTGATAAAGGTGCGTTTCCACTGTCACCAGCAGGTGCTGCCAACATAAAAGCCAATTTTCATTTTGTTGTCTCTATCTAAGTTGATTTTTAAGCAGTGCGTTGTGTGTTCGTATTCGTGCGTAAGTTAGTCGCTTAACATTTACTTAAATATCCTCATCAGCCTATAACGTTCCCACTGCTAGGACACAGGCCTCCTCTCGGTGAGAGGGAGTGGGCCGTAATCCACCACGCGGGCCCAGTAGATGTCACATGTCATCGAATTTTTGGTTCTAGGACATGCCAGTTTCCTCACGATGTTTTCCTTCACCATTTTGAGAGCAGTGGTGATGAAATAATTTACACAAAGTAAAGCGCCTGTCTGGGTTCGAACCAACGACGAACAACTCGTAAGTCGCGGCCGTTACCACCACTGCGCCTCTTACTTAAATATATTTTAGAAAATACTTTTAAAAAACCTGTCTTCCCTCATTACATCCTTGCCCTTCAGTACCTCCACACATAGCAAGTACCTAAGCCCATCGAACTCGCGCCTGACCGCTCTGCGCAGGAGTTGATACTTGACGTCGCTAACTGTACTCGCGCCGTTTCCTGGCGTACGGGTTTGTGATATGGGTGTTGTGTGAAGGGGATAAGCAGGTTTCCAAGTGCTTAGTTAGTTAGAGGATGTGTTTTATGTTGATTTATAGTGTAGGCAATTAATTTTATGGGTAGCATGCTGCGTCCTTATGAATTATTAATAATTCTATGCGAACAGGCAGATACGGAGAACTGTTAATAGACACTTGAGACATTTTATCTTTGTTTCTGTAATGTCTCTATGATTGTAAGCGGTAGTGACCAGTTACCATCGGATGGCCGTTGGCTGCTTCCCATCTATTAACTCAGCCTATCGCAGTCCACTACTGAACATACCTTGCCCTACCTACCTTGTCACCTTGCCTTGAAGTTGGTTATTAGATATTGGTTCTTTGCCGTCCAATAATATTAAGAGGACTACATGACCTAAACGCAAGTTTTATAATGCCTAAAAGTATATGATACACTGCAGTAAACAAAATCAGAAAAATATATGATATTCTTCAGGATATATGCTAGTTAGATAGTGTGTTGAAAACATAATACAACTAATTGGGTACGATAAAAAAAAGTCACGAAGATACCTCAAAAAAATTGTTTTTAACGATTAAAAACCATACTAATATACATGCAACCCATTCTGTTTTTTTTTTTCAGTTTGTTTGTCAAGCAACGTATTAACGAGATATTGGTGCCGATTCTCTTGTCACAAAATTCTCTAAACTAGACTAAAATCACCAAAATTTAGTTTATTCCTGTCAAACGACGATTTCCCATTCTGAAATTGACTAAAGTGACACAACCTAACCAAATTTTAGTTTGACAGCACTAAGATGGCACTGAGATTATAATTTAGTGAAAATGGCAATTTTGCTATTCTGAATTTTACGTTTTTCACCAAAAATTTTGATTGTCGTAACTTAAATCTGCCTGTTTTTAATCGCGATTAAAAAGGTGTGGAATAAAACTTGTTGTCATGAACTAAAATTCATACCAACACCTCGACTTCAGATGCAAAAACAGTACTGTCTTTTTTTCTTTTCTTTTGCTTATATCTCGAAAACGGTGTGTCCTATCGCAAAAATAATGAAAATTTCGACCCCCTTTATAAAACCCCGGAACATCTAAAATCCCACGTGTTGGTAAAAAAAATTTTTTTTTTTCATCTTTTCCATACAAAAAGTGAAAAATTCCATACAAAACATGTCGAGGCTGCAAAATAATGCGCGACTCTGGCTCTAAAAAAAAATCACGTGGTACGGCAAAACAAGTATCACGTGGAGTCGCAATTGCCAAATTTGATTTTAGATGTGTCAAAATTATTTTTAAATTTAGAGATTTTATTTTGCAGAATAGCGTTAAGATTCTCATAGCCAAAAGTAAGGAATTTTAGTGATAGTTTAGTTAGTTTAGTTCGGTGTACAACAGAATCGGCACCATTGTTTTCATATTTTAGTCCAATCAATAGATTTTTCTGTAAATAGAGAATTGCTCCATATTTTGCAATAAATTACCAGCATTGTGTTATTGCGCTTCTCTTTCTTTATGCAGTCCGACAGTGACCACGCTTTAGCTGTTGTCAGCCCCATAAAGAGCGTGGTGACATATAATAATGAGTTCAATTCAATCGACATTCTTTTTCTTAGTAAAAATGCATTTAAGTAATTAGCAAATCCTTGCAACCCTAAAGAATCAGCAAAGTGATTAATGTTTAATAGTGTACGCACACAAATTTACATTTTCTTTTATAATAAAAACAAACACATAAAGAGTTCTTGGACAATGTCTATTGTATAGGTATTGCATCTGTGTTACTAGCTAGTTTTAAATACTTTAAATAGTAATCTGTGGAGAACGTAGTGGGTAGCATAATTGTTTTAAAATGTAATATTTTATATAATATGACTATCTCTTATTGTGATACTGTTTGTTTTTCCTTAAATAAATAGACAGTAACATTTCTCGGCAATAGATTTATCTCGCTATCAGCCCTGCTGACTAACAATCTCTATCTCTATTTAAATACGCTGATAACATGAGAGAAAAAGAACGTTGAACAATTATGTATCTCGTATGTCTTATGTATTTTTGTATATGTAATTGGAACACCACTGACTACCTGCAGTATTGCTCTTCTTGTCCCTTTAATCCATCCAAAGGTTGTCTGTAAAAGTTCGCTTTTAGCGATAAGACCGCCCATTATGTCACCCTATGTAAAATTTCTACATGTATATCTGTAATTTTTTGGTGTAGGTACGTAATACAGAGTATTCTATTCTATTCTAGCAATTATATACTGTTTTTAAACCAGTTTGGTTTCTAAAAAGCCTGAAAGGTTCTGATCAATAAATATGCAGTCAAATAACATTTAATTGATATATTATGATAGGTTAGCATGCAAAAATATCAGTCACTCAAATCACTTGAACGGGACCTCAGAAACTGAATATTAGTTTTGTGTTTTTTTAGATATGTATTACGTAGTTGTTCTAACAAATATTTTCTTTGTTTCAGGTCCCACCATCAACCCATTGCCCAAAATCATGCAACAGTCATAGCAACGAACAAACAAAATGGGTCCACCTCTAAGTACTTGGCCGTACAGCCATCCGCAAAGCGAAAGTGACAAGTGTGAGAAGACAAGTGACGATGTACATAAAAAGTGTTTTTTGTTCCAATCAGTTGACAATTTCCGAGTGCTTTGTTTAAATTTTACATTTGCGCTTTTATTCTTTCAAGTGTTGTTAAGTTTGAATTCTGTGAGGGCGGGGCCCGTGATACTCAACATGGATTATTCGCAAGGTGAGATATTATGATGTTTTTCTATTTTTTTCTTTTTTTTACAAAAAAAGAATAACTGATTTAAAAAAAAATCTTTCACCTATACAAAGCTACATTGCCAGCGAGAAACATTGGCTTTTTTTAAAAGTATATTGTGGTGTCTTACGACTTCTATTGAGAATATTGTCACTACTTATAGGCTCATTTACACGATGCAATTTCTTATTGCTCTGTGGCAAATCATAAGTTAAAGCAACAATGCAAGTTGCACTGTGTGAATCAGGCTTTAGAATTTTATGAGAAGCTTGTTGATAAATTCAAATAATGAAATCATCGACACTTTAACAATGAGTTCCCTTGACTGTTTTGTGATTTTACTAATAGACTGCGCTTACAACTAAAGATGATTACAAATCGATACTGCCTTTCTGCTGATGCGAAATATCTTATAATTTATCTGGGAGGTGTAACGTGATTTAGATGAAATAAAACAAGTAAAGTGACCTCATACAATAATTTGAATACCTAGCCTCTGAAAGTGTACTCTTTCATTTATTCGCGTAGATTTAAAGGTGATTTTCTAATTACAGCTATCTCCTACTGAAAATTAATCCAAATAGTTAGGGAAGCCCAAAAGTCTGGCAACCAAGGGCTATCGTCCTCGTGCCTCGGAAAGCACGTTAAGCCGTTGGTCCCGGCTGTCATTCGTGGATCTTTGACAGTCGATACGAGTCGTCAGAAGCCCTAAAGTCTGACAATCAGTCTTACCAAGGGGTATCGTATTACCCAGTAACTGTGTTGTGGAGGTCAGATTGGCAGTCGCTCCATGTAAAATACCGGTATTCAGCTGCATCCAGTTAGACTGGAAGCCGACCACAACATATTTGGGAAACGGCAAGGCAGATTGATTTTGGGAAACACTAGAAAACAAACGTTAAGCGATTAACTGCTGCGCTGCATGTCGCGGGTTCGATTCCCGCACGGAACAAATATTTGTATGACCTGCAAGTAGTTGTTCCGGGTCTGGCTGTTTGTGTATGTGCATTTAAATGTTTGTAAACGCACCCACGATACAGGAGAAATTCCTAGTGTGGAGCAACGTTTTAAAAAAAAAAAATATTTATATTATTAAAACATCTTTTCATTTACCAAAACTAATGAAGCATGCCAATGTCACAGTCTACACAACAATAAGTTAAGAAAGTGGTCAAAAGTGCGAGTGTAAATAATTGTATGTTCACTAATGAGAGATACTGTGGCGAATGCGTTTCGGTAAAAGTGAAATAGGTATATAGTTTTTTCGAGGCTTGACTGTGCTTGCGGCAAGACTTTCAATTATAATAATTATAATATGAGACAACATCCACACGAGGTCTTCAGGTCCCGAACTAGGTAGAGCCTGTACTACGGTAACCTGATGACTGATATACATACTTATATACATATACACAACCCAGACACAGGTCAAACAGATATGTTCATGCACACAAATGTTTGACTTGTCGGGATCGAACCCGGGACCAGCGGCTCAGAAGGCAGGGTCACTACCAACCGCACCAATCAATCAATCAATTTCAATTTGTTGGTCTAGGTGTAAAAAATATGGTAGATAGTATCAGCTGGTATTCTGAATTAATAAATTAATATTTCGTCAATAATGAAGTTAAGAAAGAAACTAGGCTAAAGTTGAGACTTTGTGGGAACGGAAAAGTATTCAACATAATTGAGATTGAATTTACAGAAAATTAAATCTCCGATTTGAAAAAGCCGAGTCAGTCAGGGATATGTCGTACCCAGTTTTATTGACTTCCTTAACACCAGCCTTCATTTACTATTAGCCATTAATGTCCCACTGCTTCCCTACTCTCTTTCCACCTATCTCTGTCCAGAGCTGCCAAGGACCAACCAGCTCAGCCCGCCATCTCCGTCCGGGCCTGCTGCGATGTCCACGTTGTTGCCATTAAGCGGGCCCACTGGGTCGTAAGCTTGGCCCATTGATCGTCTGGCATGCGGCAGAGGTGTCCAGCCCAATTCAATAGAGTGTGTGGCTACTATCAAAAACATACATTAATTAATACGTATTTAAAAGATGTTACATCCTTTATCTATAAAAATTAATGCCACTTTTCGTTGTAATTTTATAACTCAAGAACGGATGGACCGATTTTGCTAATTCTTTTTTTAGAATATTCCTTGAAGTACGAGGATGGTTCATACGGAGAGAAAAAAAAATAATGTTAGGCGGTACGAAGTTCGCGGGGTTAGCTAGTAATATAAAAAGACGATTTGCAAAACATAAATAACATAATATTATTGGTGGAAAAATGGAGAAGCTGCCCACTTTTGAAAAGATTTTTCTGTCTGTCACGCAAGACGATCATTGTACAGAATGGCGCGAACTTACTATGGCGTTCCTGTGTTGTGACGTCAAGATGCTAATAATGCTGTCTCTGTCTAGCATCGACTTTAAGAGGCATAGAACTTCGCCATATTTAGAGACATACAAAAAAAAAATCTGTGACTAAATACTCTATTCCAACACAAGACTTATTAATGCAATGATTGATAAAACAGCTGATAGGAATTAAATCTAACAACTGAGCTTTATGTGGTAAATCAAAAGGCATACAGTTTCTTTTTAATTTGCTTGACCGCCGACCACATAGGAAGTGGTAGCCAACCGCCAACAAGATATAGATATTCAAATGTTGAAGGCCCAAGAATGTCGTTTGGTGACCTAGTTATTTCGTCCTTGGCCTAGCCCTAGTCAAATATGAATTAATACATTTGTAATTGGCACATCCTATAGCTATACAATGTCCTAATCCGGCTCGGGGTTTTGACTTTGATTAAAATGAACGAAAGTTACTCGTGTTTATGTACTGATCATGGGGTTACCGTACACTTTAATGGCGGCACTACTATTCTGTGAAAACTTAGGTTAAGTAAATTTGAAGTGAGCTGTCAATCAAACTCAAACTCAAAGCATTTATTTCAAATAAACCAATTACAGGCACTTTTGAATTGTCAGGGGGTCGGTCAGTCAGAAAGATGAAGCTAGTTGCCCATTCCAAAGCGTAGTAGGTACCTATGAAGAAGAATGGGAAAGAAACTCCATGGACACTCTTTTCAATCAAAATATTGTTACAAAAAAGTACATCATTCATGTTGAAATTATACATGTGAGAACGATGTAGAAAGACGTGCACGTTAAAAGAGTCTGTAATAAAAATATAAAAACAATTCAGGAATTAAAATAAGCCGTGGCAGCTAAGAAATTACCAGTGCCTACTGACGGCGCCCATTCACGTACATGACGTATGCATCAGCACCATTCAGCTCAATCATTTTGAAGGGAACTCAATGATCCAATACACCATCCTAACGTCAGGTGGGATGACAGCTCACTTCACATAAATATTCACGGTGAGATATTTACACAATAGACCGACTGAGTATTGAACGAAAATTGAAGTGTCATGCTATTTTGAAGCTGTACCATGTCACGTAAGCATTGTTGACATGTTGTTACCAACTGTAAGCTGGCATCTTGCCCTGCTGGAGAGGTGGTTCCGCCACTTCTTCTTCCCAGCTAAAGCACTAGGAAGTGGTGAAGGGTGGACGTTTTGGGGGACTGTCTTATGTAATTTCACGTTCAAAAATTGCTGACTCTCCATATTCAGGTCGAGCTAATAATTGTGTTAATAAATGACTTTTGCTTTTGTAACTCAGTATGGTAGCCCAGCTTCAATCTCCTCAGCTAAATACTCAGGGGTTGACTTTAGAAACATCAATTCTACTTTATAGTTTAGTGCAATGAAGTCTTTAGTATCGTCAAAGAAATTAAGTCTTATTTGCCAAACAGAATGCAGCTTGCAACGATCACACGATTGAACATACCTCGATTTCTATACAAGCCAAAAGTAAATGTAAGTTAGGTATCTTAAATCTCAAAAGAATCAGGGCCAATATCCTCATTTCGGTCGCGACGTAGGCAGCGACCAGCGACCACACTTTCACTTCCTTGCGACCAGGAGCATCAACTAGGTCGATGACAGTGTGTCATCCGCGTAGGCTCGCTTTCCGAAATAATCGGCATTCGAATCGATTAGGAATGCCGATTTTTTTATTAACGAGTCGATTCCTGTTGGTGTTTTAAGTAATTATGTAGGTACTTCTTGTTAGTAGAAACTAGTTTATTATTCAGGTAATACAGTAAGCGGGGGCATAGATTAAACACAAGAGGTGACAACATGAGTAGGTACCTTAAAATATTACCCACAGCTAGGTTACAGAGTGTTGGCCAGTGACCCACAAACTAGACAATCAAATACTTTGTTTTTCAAGTGATATGCAGGAATTACCCAAGTCGAATTGTGCCCGTTAAAACGTTTTCCAAGATTATGAAAACTCCATTTAATACCGACACTATGTATGTATTCCATACATAATGTATTATTCTATATCTATACTTCTATACCAATACACCCGTTAACAAAATTAGTTTTATAATTTAAAAAATAGCGGAAATGCAAAAAAATAATATCTTTACTGAATTGGGTAGAAAAACAGTTGAACTAGGATCGTAAAATAACTTTTTTACTTAGTTTAATTTTTACAGCAGTAATTAGGTACTTGCTTAATGTTTAAGAAAACAACAAAGGTATAATATTCAAACTTGTTTCAAAATTGTCCAAGGCTTTAATTTTCCAATGCACTATGCATCTGTTTAGTAATTTAATCTTTAGTATGTCCCTACTGTTTTCAAATAAACTGTATTTTTAAACATATATTGACTAGGAGCAACTGTCTGTAAACGTAAGTTGTTAATTACTAGGAATGTCGGCTGATGGACGATGGCCTATTATAATGTCAGATGATAGTCATCATCTTCCTGCCCTTATCCCATTTTATTTGATAGTGTGGGTATGTAAGTCAGTATACAAATAAATTTAGAATCAGGATGTCATGAGAAGTCTAGAAACTCCCAAATTCGACATAATCAACTGAACCCATCGCAGTCTACTGCTGGACATAGGCCTCTCGCAGGCTGCACCACAACACCCTGTCCTCCACCTTCCGCATCCAGCCTTTTTTTTTTTTGTTTCCGGCGTGGAAAATCCTCATAGATGTCCGCCGCCCTGGGGCGGGCGGCGGTGTCTGTCAGACTCTTACTGACTAAAAACCACCCCGGTGTTCCATCTCACACCTACGCCGGGGGTCGCGGGAACGTACGATCCTTCCGCAACTCCCGACTGGTGCCGGCCCGCTACTGCGGGCCTCTTCGGGTCTGCGGGGGGAGTGAGGTATTTGACTCCCCCCGCGACGTCTAAGAGAAACGCGCGTGGATCACTACGCGCCGCCACCTCGGGTCCTGTTCTGTGACCCATTTAGGGGGGCTGGAAGAGGGCGTTATCCGCCCTCCGCCGACGCCCGGTGCGCCATCTCCCTCTCCCTTTCCGCAGCCTCCTTCTGCGAGACGACTGTTTCGCAGAAGGAGACCACCGCGTCCGCATCCAGCCTGTCCCAGCCACTTTCTTAAGGTCGTCGGTCCATCTAACTGGGGGGCATCGCACTCTTCGACATAATATAATGAAAAACATAGCCGTATGGACTAAGAAATAACTCGCAGGTATAATTGACAAATCCAGGGTGTTATTGTGCGTAGGCGCGGGCTTGCGAACGGCGAGCAATGGGCAGCTCGCCGTTCGATAAGGACCAGGCCCGGGTCGACGGCGCGTTTTGTTCCACGCGCGCCTCAAAGAGATGTCAGCACCAATGACGGGGTTTGCTAGGACCGATGCCTGCTAGGGTTGCGGAAAAGTCCAAGAGGGTTACCGTGGCCCCTGGCACAGGCAACTGAAGGAACACGGGTGGGTTTTAGTCAGTAAGAGTCTGACACGCCCTCCTGCTCTGCCCAGAGCGGGAGAAGTTATTTGATGATTTCCCACCCACAAAAAAAAAAAAAAAGGGTGTTATTGTGAAATTTAAGTTACAAAAATGGTCAGATATAATATAAGTATCTTACACTTAACTGTAGCCTATGTAACGCACGTGCTTCAGCTATTTTTGGGCGTCTGTAACCGAGAGCAATACTTTAATGAGCAAGTCAAATCAACATTGAACCCTCGTGGTAGGACTAGTAGGACTTTGCGTAAAGAAACCGGCCATGTTTTTCAAACACCTAACAAGTTTTTATATCCTTTATACGGGATTCTGGTTTTATGTAGAGCAACTGCGCAGTACCTACTCACTATCGGGTCTTGAGGCAGGTCTGCGCAGTATGATATTATCGGTAATTAGATTATCTTCTAACTTGCTTTTAAGTGCTTCCACGGAAAGAGATAACTCGTCCTCTGGTATTTGGTGAATGGTGTTCTAAAAACGTTACGGGTAGTTAGAAGCCCGAAAGTCTGACAGTCAGTCTTCCCAAGGTTTATCGAGTTATCCAGCAGCTGGGTGTTGGAGGTCAGATAGACAGTTGCTTCAGGTAATGGTATTCAGCTGCATCCGGTTAGACCTGAAGCAGATGATGTTCTACAACCATAAACTCAAAGCATTTATTTCAATCAAACCATTTACAGGCACTTTTGAATTGTCAATTGGTCGGTCAGTCAGAAATATGAAGCTAGTGGCCCATTCCAAAGCGTAGTAGGTACCTATGGAGAAGAACGGGCAAGAAACTCCATGGACACTCTTTTAAATTATATTGTTAAATAAATATTAGTTACATCATTAATATTGTATAATAGGTATAATTATATGTGAGAACGATGTAAATAAGAAGACGTATACACTGAGTGTCCAGAGTACAGCTAATATAAATTCAAACAAAACAATCCATAATAAAATAATTAAAATAAGCCGTGGTGGCTAAGAGATGACCAGTCCCAACTGACAGCGCCCGTTCACGAACATGACGCAAGGATCATACCGTAAAGAGTTATCATTTTGTATACTTCTAGTGCTGGAAATACACCTTTGAATAACTGCAATAATTAATAATCATAATGCGGTATTGCCACAATCGGATTCAGATCAAATCAACACTTAGAAGAGCCTCTACGAATAAAAACATCTTATTACCTCTAATCCTCATCACCTCGGGGTTTAGCCTTGCTTACTATCAAACTTGCAAACTGCTTATCTTTTATCCAGGCATGAGCTTATTTTTCCTGCTCATGACCTCTCGAAAGAAGAAGAATCTTAGTTTATTTTATTAGCAAACAGGAACACTCCCTGTTGTGCACTTTTATGTCAATATCATACACACATCAAAAGTGTCTAGGGATCAACATATATTTTTGCAATAACTTATCTCCTGATTGATATTAATTAAAATTTTCTTTAAGGATTCATAAAATAAAGTGTTTTCGTTTGTCACAGTAACGATAAACCAAGTCACCTTTGCATTAATAAAGAAATTTGCCATTTTCCTAATAAAGGGATTTTTGACATTTGAACCACTAACACAAAAGTTCGAAAAAAAGACTGAAATAACAGTTTTCTTTAAAATTTTATTGGGTAACTTAAACAATTAATAATCCGTGTTTCTACCGCGAACACTAACAACACAAGAACATCGGTTTGGCATACTCAAAATGAGTTCATCCAAATCACGCTGTGGAATGGCCGCCCATGTTCGTTGCAACAACAAAAAAAGGTCTTCTTGCGACTGGATACCCTCCATATTCGGCAGAGCTCTTCTCTGTAGCATATCCCATGCATGCTCAATCGGGTTCAAGTCTGGCGACTGAGCAGGCCAGGGCAGGACATTGATGTTAGCTGCGGCGAGAGTCTGTCTTACAACTCTTGCGGTGTGCGGTCGTGCATTATCATGCATTAACTGAAATAAGGGACCGATTTGCACTTGTAGAGGAACGATGACGTCTGATACAATCGTCTCAGCATAAATTTGAGCGTTGAGGTTGCCTCTGATCCAAATCAACTCAGTTCTTCCGCCGATCCAAATACCCGCCCATACCATGATGGTTCCACCACTATAAGGATGGACTTCCTGGCAGGATTTTAATCGCTGTTGGCGTCCAGGGGTTCTCCAGTGTCGTATACGTCTTGTATCCGGTCTCATACCAAAACGAGACTCATCAGAAAAGCACACGAAACGCCATTGTTCTTCTGCCCAATTTCTGTGTTCAAGAGCCCATTGATATCGAATCCTACGATTGTGCATTGCTATAGGTGGTACCCGTAGCGGTCTTCGGGAATGAAGGTTCACTTCATGCAAGCGGTTTCTGACTGTTTGGTCGCTAATTAAGTTCCCTGAAGAGTGATGAAGCCTCACGGCTAACATCATGGCGGTTATTGTTGGAGCTCTTCGAGTTAAGATTTGAATGTATCGGTCTTGTCTCCGTGTGGTGCAGCGATACCGTCCTCCATGGCGCTCAGCCACGGTACCAGTGCTTCGGTAACGTGTCCAAAGTCGACTGATAACACTCTGACTTGTATTCAGAGCTAAAGCCACAGTACGTTGCCGGGAACCAGCTTCTATCATTCCCACGGCTCTGAGCATTTCTTCCCTGCTTAAATGACGTCGCCGCTCCATAATAACGTTGGTTTTAATCAGTAGTAGGGAAACAGTAGCACTAATAATGTCTTCAATGCGTTGTATGTTTTTATAGGGAAAATATTGACAGCTGATTTTCATCTTTTACTCGAATTTGATTCACAGTTCCTGATTCAAATTATGAAATGCACCAAAAAGGATCCATATAAATTTATAAAATCATAAATTTATTACAAAGCCACATCTTAATCTCAAGAAATCCGCATAAAAATGCTTGATCCCTAGACACTTTTGATGTGTGTATTTGTCGTTAATAAGATGATCTGATGATCAACCCGCACTGGGCCCGCCTGGTGGATTACGGCCCACTCCGTCTTACAAAGAGGAGGGGTTGTGTCACAGCAGTGGAAACATTATAGACTGGTTATGGAAGATGATCTAAGCACTTTCTACAGGATTATAATTTGTTAAAAGAAAATTTGTAAACGAAATCTTGTGTCTTTATGTCAAGTCGTCTTTTACCAGCGTAGCAACAACCAAATCCAAATTGCCGTTCAAACTAAATATCCAATTCGGAAAACGAATAACATATCCTTAATTTTATAATACTAATATTTTATTAATGAATAATGTAAACAGAGTCAATGGCTCCAATCACAAAGTAATCTTGAATATGTATTGAATGTAGGCCAATGACCGGAGGGCATCTGTGACTCAGTTTCTTTCACCTACCTTGCGTTATTTGGGTGTTAAGGCGTCTACACACTGCGAGATTTTAGTTCATTAAAATTTATTTATGCATGTAAAATTTTATTATTAGGCTGCCTTATTTATGCCAGTGTTTGCAAGCGCAAATGCTGACGGTAAGGTTCAGTATTCGTTTCCACGGTCGGGTAATGTTATTGGATTTTTTCATCGGGAAATTATCATTAGCCGGCTGAAGTCTGGATTTGAACCTAGTTTAAACTCACCATTAAATACAATACATGACGACATAACCAGCGAAATATGCGTGTGCTTTACACAACTGCCTTAATTACTCTTTCGAGAAACAGGTGTATTCTTGGAGATAATTATTCCTTTTTTTTTTTTTGTTTCCGTGGTGGATGATCCTCATGGATGTCCACCGCCCGGGGGCGGGCGGCGGGGTCTGTCAGACTCTTACTGTCTAAAAACCACCCCGGTGTTCCATCTCACACCTACGACGGAGGTCGCGGGAATGTACGATCCTTCCGCAACCCCCGACTGGAGATAATTATTACTTTTTTTTTTTTTTTTACGGGGGGAAATCCTCATGGACTACCTCCGCCTGGGGAAAAGGCGGAGGGGCGTGCCGGACTCTTACTGGCTAAAACCACCCCGGTGTCTCCTCACACGTGCGCGCGGGGCCGCGGGAATCGAAATTCTTCCGCAGCCCCACACTAGTGCTGGCCCGGTCTGTCCGGGCCTCGTCTCCTGCACGGGGTAGTGAGGTGTTTTACTACCCCGTGCATCGCCTCAGAGGCGCACGCCGACACCCGCGCGCGCCTTCGCCTCGGGTCCATCATATAGGGGGCGAGGACTTCCCCAAGTCCCACGCCCCTGGACCCATTCATGGGGGCCGGAAAAGGGCGTTGTCCGCCCTTCTCCTGCCCCCGGTGCGCCTTCTGCGGCCGGGGAAGGGAGTCGAGATCTCCCTCTCCCGTTCCGCAGTTTCCTTCTGCGATATCACGTCCTCGCAGAAGGACACCACCGCGTCCCACGATTCTGCGCTACCGACCATCCTCCGCACTACGGCCGGCAGCGACAGATCGCCTCCTACTTCATTTGTGAGGACACGGCGCTTCTCCTCCCAAGCTACACACTCGGCGAGCGTGTGTTGCGCCGTGTCTTCCCCGCAATGGACGCAATGGTGGCACCGAGCGTCCGGCTCCCTGCCTATGCGGCACAGGTACTTGCCGAAGCAGCCGTGCCCCGACAGCACCTTTTTTTTTTTTTTTTTTTTGTCGCTGAGAAATGACATTACGCATCTCCGCTCGTCGGGGGACGAGACGGGGTATGTGGGACTCCCTGCCAGAGTGGCAGTATACCCACTAAAACTCAGCGGTGTTCCCGCGACGCCGTGATGGGAGGGCTATGGGAAATTGGCTCAGCCTCTGCTTCCACAGCCCCCCCGGCGTATGCCCGCCTAGTTGGTGGTCCCCGCATGCCCCCCATTTAACTGGGGGGCTACGGGAATGGCCGGGAACACCTGGCCATTCCCGTCCGACACTGGTGGAGGCCTGTGCAATACAGGCAAGGGTGCCCCCGCACCCGTTGCCTGCTGGTCTCCACCTGGGAGGAGTCGGAGATGACCGTCATACTGACGTCTTCTCCGACCCCTCCTCCGTCTTCGGAGCGCCGCCGCGTGAGGGTCGTCCTCCCGCGCGCGCTCCGCCGCCTCCTTCTGGGACATGACGTGTTCGCAGAAGGAGGCCACTGCCGCCCAGGACCTCTCATCGCCCAGCATGGCGTTCACCACACCGGGGAGTGAGAGGTCCGGTCCAATCACCGCAGTGAGACTGCGGCGCGGCTCCGACCACGACGGGCACACCGCGAGGGTGTGCTGCGCCGCGTCCTCCGCCGCGCCACAGTCGTGGCACGACGGTGTCTCCTCCCGTCCGATTCGGTGCAGGTACGATCCGAAACAACCGTGTCCGGACAGCACCTGCACCAGACGAAACGAGAGAAACCCGTGCGACCGATCGAGCCAGTCTCGCAGGACCGGCCCGATCGCGTCGAGGGTTCGGCGGCCGAAGGCTGCAGTGGCGAGGTCCCTCGTCCAATGGACGACGATGGCGTCCCTCGCCTCCCGCCGGACGGCCTCCCGCTCTTCCGGGGCGGGGCGTTCTCCTCTCGCCCTCCGCCCCGCCGTCCATTCGTATACTCTGGCGAGCACCCACGCCTCGAGTTCCCAAGGAGGGGTGCCAGCCAGAGCACACGTTGCCGCGAAGCCCACCGTGCGGTAGGCCCGCGACACCCGCTGAGCTATGGCCCTTTGGGGGGCCCGCAAGGCCGCGGCGTTCTCCCGCCTTTGGAGGGAGTCCTCCCAGATAGGGGCCCCGTAGAGGGCCATACTCCTCAAGATGCCGGCGTAAAGTTGCCGGCATCGCGTGCTGGGCCCCCCCAAATTGGGGAGCAGCCACGAGAGGGCGCCCGCAGTCTTCAGCAGGCGCGTCGACAGCCCGCAAAAATGCGGGCCGAAACGCCACCTGCTGTCGAGTACAAGGCCCAGATATTTCATCTGGGCCTTCACCTCGATTCGGACGCCCTCCACAAATATGTGGGCGTCTGGTGGTTGGCGCTGCCGAGGCCCGTGGAAGAACACAGCCTCGGTCTTGTGCAGCGCCACCGTCAATCCTAGGCGGCGGATCCTCCCTGCGATCAAGGATCCGCCCGCCGAGGCCAAGTTGGCCGCCTCCCTGAAACTCTCCCCCCGGGTGCCCCGACAGCACCTGCGCCAACCTATCTTCTTGATTTTTACCCTTGAAATCTAGAAGTCTGATCAAGTCTATCAGTTAATCTGCTATTAACTCTCATATTCTGTCATGATTGGTTCAACAGAAAAACACAAACCAATCATCTATATAAGTAGACACGTAATTTATCTTCTGATTTTGGCTGACTGTCTCCGTTTACTGTTTCAAGCGTAAATTGTTTCCATTGCTTTGACACAAAACATTATGGATCCAAGTAACAACTAGAAAAGAGCCGCACCTACTTTCCAAATGCCAGCAGTCATATGAGCGAATCCAGTCCCTATATCCGCATACAACCTGTTTCTTATTTATAGTTTGTACTCAGCCCACAATTATTAGATATGTACCTACGTTTTTACTGTTATTCGTATCATTTAGTAGGAAGCCTAGCTTTCTAGAGAGGGATAAACTGTTTGATAGTAATGAAAAACTTGTCTTGCTAAGCTTGCGGTGACAGGCTTGAGTGATATAAGGGCTAATTACTTGGGAAATGGGGAAGGGTTTAGTTCAAAGAGATTTAACTATACTAGGTGTCGGGCTCAGACTAAATAAAAAAAGTAGACGGAGCGTACACCAACAAAAGCGTTCAAATACGTGAAGCCTCTTATACCGAGTTGTGTGCCGTGACTTTGTGTGTGTTTGATGTCTAACGTGTTCGGTTTCGCGCGTTGCACTACCACGATCAGCTTCCTATTTCAAATTTGGCTTCCTTTAACCTGCTTCACTCTGAGAGCGCGGTGCTCCGTCTACCTTTATTATTTGGTCTGAGGTGTCGGGTAGGTGTGTCTACTGTCTAGCCTGGTTGGTTTGTGTGTAAAGGTTTTTTTTTTCACCAGGAGAAAAGTATATTAAACTCTTGCAACTCCTTTGTAAAATTTCATCAAAATGATTTATTTATTTATTTTTATTTTTTAATAAAGGTTCAACAACAGCTTCTGTATACAGAATATCAAATAACAGTAGATAACAGTGGAGGGCTTACACAGTTGCCAATAATAGGTGAACCAACATTATCAAATACAGTGATTTCCTAAGGAAAAAACGAAATTATTAAAAATTAAGTGGTAACAGAAATATAAAAAGACATATAAGTTATAAGATTACAGAGGTTGCATGAAATACCTACATACTAATACAATAAAATTAATCTTTAGATTGTGTGAATTGCGTGCTTTGAGACGACTGTTTTACTTTTTGGACTTTAAATAAATTTAGTTGTTTAATCACAAAACTTAACTAACCACAGATATCCAATTTCTTAAAGTCAAATCTCGTAACAAGTTGCTTGATTGTCTGTTTTAATGTCCGCGAGTCAAACAAAATACTTAGCCAACAGAATATTTACTAATCAGAGCTAATCAGGCTTTCAGAAACAGCCTATCCACAGGATAAAAATGAATATTCAATGTCTTCGCCTACTTCTGCGTTTTTGCGTCTTTAAAACAGGAAGACTTGACACTTCTCTTCTTTTAAATCTTCGCATACCGCATTACAGTACCATTTTAAGACTCCATTTTTAATTCATACCCCCTCTTACATTATAGGTACACCTCTGCTTAATCCTTCGGCGAATACAGACCGTGATATTATGTTATGTAATAATTTATCTTACATAAATATTTTTAACTCAATCTTAAAAAAAAAAATGGTCGCCTGTGTGACCTCACCTTAAATTAAATGTGTTTTTAATGTCCGCGTGTCCATGTGTCCACACTATCAACTAACAAGGCGTGCCTGTCTCGCTACATACCTGATTCACCACTTTCTTTTCGTTTTAAACGGATGCTGTATGGGAAAACCCAGGCGGTGCAACGGTATGTTGTTGCCAGTGATAAAAAAAAATTGTTCTATTTTTTTTTCAAAAAGTGTTCTGCGTCCGAAAATTTGTGTGGAAATAGGTGGAAATGGTATGGGCAGGTGATGCGGAGGAATAAAGAAAATAACGTGAGGAAAGTTTTTAGTGTGAATGTATGGCTATAATTGGAGAAGACCAAAGAAACAATACTCAATACTTTATTTATTTATTTATTTATTTATTTAACCATTTATGTACACACTTATATAAACAGACAAGAAGAAAATAAGAGAAAAAACCACACATTACGCACGCAATTATTGCATTCCACATGTAAGTATGCTTAGGTGGTAAAATTATAATTAAATCATATGGGGTTCTGTCGGGCACAACAAAAGAAAGGAGAGGAAGCATTTGTTAATTATACAGGGTTACTTGTAATTCGACGTATATCCGTCAGGAGCTGATAGGGGGGCTAAAATGCAACAAATTGAACCTTAGATGCATGGCCGATTTTTTTTTTATAAAGCAGTTTTTGAAGCGTTAATGAAAATATTGCCAAGATATTACTCTTAAATCGCTCATTATTTTAATTTTCTTGTTGACCTAAGTACTTTTAATTATGTTCATAGCTTAATTGAAATGCCAGCTACAATATCATTTTTAATGGTACCCATTCAATATGTAGTTTTTCATTTACCGATTAGTAGCTTTTATTTAGCAAAAATTGCCTAAGTTTTTTAAAATATGTTAATGTTCTCTTCTTTTTAATTGGTCCGGGTAGTTTATTATATATTTAATGGACATTACGTTGGAACTTGTAGAGTGTATTTTTAATCGTGAACTTGGTAAGCTTAGCCTAGATCGGTGGGAATCGATGGACTGTGTGAAAGATGAAGGGGAGGAAGGGGGGGGGGGGTGACTACCGAGATGACGACTTATAGAGAAGTATGCAAGAAAAATACATGTTCCACCAACCACAAATAAATTGGAATGAGGCAAAGAGAATGACGAGGATGACTTAAGACAAATTACGTCAATCAGTTTTGTTTAAACACCCCTCGTTCTAAAGTATTTTTATTTAACCTTTGAAATGATATTTTAGGATGCAAGTTCCCGTGGTTTCGGAAAATATTTTTTTTTCAACGTTGTTCGACATGACAGCCTGTCGAATCGTTGTGAATTCATGAATGCAGATTTCATAAAGTATCTTAGAAATAAAGCTTGTGCCAGGCCATTGGCAATTACTAAAGTATTTTAACGAATGACTTATTTGTTTCAATCAATCCAATATACAGATAGAGGTGAAGACTCTACAAGGTCGCAAAAGCAGTAACACTGATGGCTAGAAAGATTTCAGTCCCTAAGAAACTCAAACTCAAAGCATTTATTTCAAATAAACCAATTACAGGCACTTTTGAATTGTCAAGGGGTCGGTCAGTCAGAAATATGAAGCTAGTTGCCCATTCCAAAGCGTAGTAGGTACCTATGGAGAAGAACGGGCAAGAAACTCCATGGACACTCTTTTAAATCAAAATATTGTTACAATAGAGTGGTTACATCATTCATGTTGTAATTATACATGTGAGAACGATGTAGAAAGACGTGCACGTTAAAAGCGTCCGTAATAAAAAGATAAAAACAATTATGGAATTAAAACAAGCCGTGGCAGCTAAGAAATGACCAGTGCCTACTGACGGCGCCCGTTCACGAACATGACGTATGGATCAGGACCATTCAGCTCAACCATTTTGAAGGGAACTCAATGATCCAATACACACGCCACCACCAGCGACACATTTGAGTGAGCATGACATACTCTCAGCCGCCAGGGCACATTCAAGTCAATGAAAGACGAACTCAGTAAGCTTTATAGTGGGTACATAGTGCTCACACATGTGCTATGCAATTATACAATACTAAGAGATTGAATTTATACAATGCAAAGATAGGTTGTACAATCTTCATCAGCTCCTGATGAATCACAATAAATCGAAAAATGTCATATTATTACCTATGGACCAAATCAAATTTCACTCAATCAATTAATTTCTTTTCATTGAAAATTTTAAATTACCAAATACATAGTAGTAATAATTTCAGTTTCAATTTAAATAAGTAGAAAAGGAAGTAAAGTTTTGTTACATAGGAGGAAGTATGTAAGGAAGTCATAATAACATTGGAATTGTAAATTCAACAATACAAATGAATGCTAGATCGTAATACGACAGCAAATCCTCCTAAGTATCTATTATGGGTGTAATAATAAAAAAATAATTTGTATATTTTATTGTTTGAATGTGTTTGTCCCTGAATTTGTTGCTAATTGTGTGTTTAATTACCAATAGTAATCTTTCTAAGATAACTATTTTACGTAAATTATTATGGATAATATAATATTCCGTATTTCTTTTGTTGTTCTATTATAACATCCACGCGGGATTGGCGATATATGTTTGATAGAAAAAAAAATAAAAAAACTGGCGAATCCGTAACGCGCAAGCAATGCGCGTTCTGCGAAGCAGTCATGCTAGCGAAGGAGGTGGCGGGACGGGAGAGGGAGAGAGTCTCCCGTCCAAGCCGCCGCGGTGGACGCTCCGGGCGTCGGGAGCCACGTGACGACTCCCGGCCACCGTAGGCGCGGGCCTGCGGGCGGTGAGTAATGGGTAGCTCACCGTCCGATCAGGATCAGGCCCGTGTACCGGGCTGGGTACCGCTCAGGGTACCGCTGACCCGGAACATAAAGGGCCAAGCAAGGACACGGGTGGGTTTTAGTCAGTAAGAGTCTGACACTCCCTTCCGCTCCACCCAGAGCGGGAGGGGTCATTTGATGATTTCACATCCTCAAAAAAAAAAAAGGGTCGCTTCTCGGGCTCCGAGGGCAAGTCAACCAGCTACGTAGACACAACCTTAAGAAAGAAGCCGACAGAAGAATCCATTGGGGTTGGGCAGCGATTGGAAAACTTAGTCAAGTCTTCTCGTCGCCTATCCCGCAATGTTTGAAGACTAAGGTCCTCAACCAGTGCATCCTGCCCGTTATGACATACTTCGCCGAATCGTGGACAGTGACAGTCAGTCTGGTTCACGAATTTAAGACCGCTCAGCGCGCTATGCAGCGGGCTATGTTCGGAGTTTCTTTGAAGGATAAAATCAGAAATGAAAAAAACCGTACCGACATAGCTTGCAGAGTAAGACAGTGGGCTGGCCGTGTTTGTCGAAGTTGGTCGATAGCTGGTAGAGCAGACGAGTCCAGAAGTGGAGACCGCGTTTCGGCAAGCGTAGCGAGAGACCAGCGAGATGGACCGACTACCTTAAGAATGTGGCTGGGACCGACTGGACGCGGAAGGTGGAAGATGGGGTGTTGTAGCGCAGCCTGGGAGAGCCCTTTGTCCAGCAGTGGGCTGCGATAGGCTGAGTTGATTCCGAAGAGGCCCGCAGTGGCGGTGGTTGCAGAAGGATCGTACGTTCCCGCGACCCCCGGCGTAGGTGTGAGATGGAACACCGGGGTCTGACAGACTCCGTCACCCGCCCCAGGGCGGCGCACATCCATGAGGATTTTCCACCCCGATAAAAAAAAAAGTCTGAGTTGATTGAAGGTTGAATCTTGCTAACCGTTAAGAGTCCTATTACATTTTTGACGCAAATTCATGATTTTTGACGTTGTAATTTTCAGCAGCAGTAAGATATTTGAATTGTTTGATTATGAATAACGATAGTGCCATTCTCTTTATTGTAAGTTGGAGTTGCACATTTTAACTTTTCTTGTCGTGTAATTTACTATGAATATTTTACGAACTCAGTTTACAAGGAAAAACGTCGGCAATGGAACTTTGACGCTCAAATTCACATTGTTTCATTCAGTTTTAATAAAAGCGAAAGTTATTAAACGATAACTTTAATGTTTTACTTGTTTATTGGAGTTCTAGAATTTCTTTAAATTCCTTGAGTTTTCAGGGAAAAGTCGTAAAGAAAACAAATAAATGTCTTGATTTTCATGTCCATTATATTCCAAATAAACACAATTAAATCAAATAAACTAATATGATATAAAACTTCGATCTACAGTGAATACGTTTCATTAGTTTTTGTTTCTCAATATAATAAGACAAAATTACAATAAATTAAATTAAAGTACTATATATTCCGCGTCAATTCAGCAAATTACACGAAAATAATGTGTAACTCCAACTTACAAGAAAGAGAATTTCACTATAGTTATTATAATCAAATAATTAAAATATCTTACTGCTGCTGAAAATTACATGGTCAAAAATCATGAATTTCCGTAAAAAAATGTAATAGGACTCTTAAATAGACAAAATATACCATGTCGTTTTGTGACCGAGTGTCGAAGTAATTATGACAATTTTGTCTGTTGCATCCAATATAATTAATATTTCTCTACCAATAAGCTAAATTAGTCTGTAACTCACTAAGAAGGCCAACGCTTATAAATTAATTTATAGATTCGAGACCGCTCGATTAATATTCTATTACATGTATCCTGTCTAAGTTATGATTCATCGTGCATTTCACCGAAATCGGTACAACCGTTTCGGAGCAATTGATTACAAAACAGACATTTGTAGATATTTCCTGATTAATGTTAGGTAACGGAACGGAATGTTAGGTAATAATAAATTGATCATTCAACTTAAATTAATAATTTGATTCTGAATTAAAAACACATCAAACATTTCGGCACCGTTGGCGCAGTTTTTAAGCGATTGACTGCGGCGTTGCGTGTCGCGGGTTCAATTCCCGCACGGAACAAATATTTGTATGACCTACAAGTAGTTGTTCCGGGTCTGGCTGTTTGTGTATGTGAGTTTATATGTTTGTAAACGCACCCACAATACAGGAGAAATTCCTAGTGAGGGGCAACGTTTTTAAAGATAGAAAGAATAACTTCATATCAAAATCAAAAGTCATGTTTGTATTCAAATTGACAAATGAAAAAGTGCTGATTCTCAAATCAACACTTTTTCATTTGTCAAAATTAAAAAAAGACTGTCCCCCGAAACGCCCGCCCTTCACCACTTCCTAGTGCTTTAGCAGTTTAGCTGGGAAGAAGAAGCAGCACAGCGGTCTATTAAGTTAAAATAACTTCAATCAACTCGGCCTATCACACTCCACAGCTGGAGATAGTCCTCTCTCAGGCTGCGCCATAGCACCCTGTCTCAGCCACTTTCTTAAGGTCGTCGGACCATCTGGCTGGGGGGCGTCACTTGCTACGCTTGCCGATACGCGGTCTCCACTCCAGGCCTCGTCTGCTCCACCGGCCATCGGTACTTCGACAAACATGGCCAGCCCGCTGCGACTTCATTTTGCTTGCTCTGCAAGCTCCGGTTCTTGTCCGAATAATTTCATCATCTTTAGAAGAACTTGTGTGTTTATATGATCTGAGATCTATCACATACCACTGCTGGACACAGGCCTCTCCCAAGTCAAGCCACAACACCTGGTCATCCGCCTTCCCCCCTTTTCCCGCCCCTCTAACTAACTGAAAGTTTATTTAATACGTTTGTGGATACATACATTACGTCCACACCAGTCAAAAATACAAAGTCGCTTTTGGTGTCTTTAGGTGTGACCGCTTAATTCTTCTAAGCTATCCAATAGATATTGATGCAGTCTTCGAGGTAATTTAGTGAATTTATTCCGGAAGGTTCATGTGTATAAAATGTTAGAATTTAACTTAGATATTACCTTCGATCAACAACAGTACTAGATTTCAGATGAGCGCATCAAAAACTGGCGGAAAAATAAGACCATAAATAATAATAATCACAAATAATGTTGTGGTCTTATTTTGCAACATAGTTTTTTCAACCCTGTTGCTTGGAAATTATGTTATATTTTCCCATAAATATGTTTGTTCTTATTTTAAAAATACGTTTTTCTTTTATATCAAAGTAGTAAAGACATTGCAATCGATAGTAAACTTTATGTTTGAGTATTAAGGTTTATAATCAAGTTATATGTAATCGCGGCTATTTGAGCGATGTGTTTTTGTTCCCAATCCTTAATCTAGTGCTTTTGTTGATCGAAGGATATTGCACAGTAATCTCAATGTTTTGACAAATGCTACCCAAGGGCGGGTTGCTAGTAGTTATATTATAATAGGTTCCACTTCAGGACTTTATGCACACCCACAATCATCTTAACTAAATCCACCAAGTAGGAGCCTCCCATAGTTATTTGCCTCATCATCTACCTTTTCCCGACTATGTTTGGGGTCAGCTTCCAGTCTAACCGGATGCAGCTGAATACCAGTAATTTACACGGAGCGACTGCCTATCTGACCTCCACAACCCAGTTACTGGGTAATACGATACCCCTTAGTATGACTGGTTGTCAGACTTTCAAGCTTTTGATTACCCGTAACGACTGTCAAAGATCTACAAATGACAGCTGGGACAAATGGTTTAACGTGCTTTCCGAGGCACGGAGGGGTCTCGACATGTACTGGATGGTCACCCATCCACGGACCGGCCTCGGCAAGCGTGGTTTAACCTTCGATCGACCCGTGCACCCGTTATTATTTAGCCACGAGCCCCACAATAATTACTTCAAACAAAACATGTTTTTAGTTGCAAGCACCATATATATTATCCTCATTAAAATTCAGAAAGCTCCATAAAATCATCTCAAAAACATTATTGATCGCAATTAAAGATAATTCTCAAAGTAATTAATAATAAACTGGCGAATTATATTTAATTGGTATAATTAATTTGTTGCAAAGTGGCTCTTTAATTAATTCACAATCAAATGATTATAGCTACAAATTATTAACGTTGAATTAATTAGGTTAATGTGTCTTCTTCTTTGTCTAATTTAGCTTTGTATTCATTAATCAAACGGTACCCAAGTACTATTACGCCCACAAGAACATCGACATACATTTCGCGCCCGGGCGTGATCTGCAGTGCCTTTAAGGAAAGCTCTCAATCGATTGCGTACCCAGGTAGCCCGCTGAAAACATTATCTGTCGAAGTGGGGGATTACTTACCTATACAAGACCCAGTGCGAGTGAGATCAGACCATGTCCATGCTGGGGTGTTCTAAGTGCCCCTTTACGTGCCGTTGGTTACTAACAGTCGGATCTAGTATACTCTCTAGTTATACTGTGTATACAGAAACAGTATTTTTGTAATGGCTCCGAAAGTCTATACGAGTAAATTACCAAAATGTATAAGGAGTGAAGATAGTCTCCGCAAATTCAAAAGTAAATTGTATTTATTTATAATAAATAGATAAGACGTATTACTCTATCGAAGAATTGTTTAATTACATTTTTATTATAATTAACCCTTTAACATAATGTAAAAATAAATTATAATTAATAAATTATTTACTCGAACGTGACATAGTATTGTATAGATTCAGACTTATCACAAAAAAAAACGAATATATTTGTACACCAATTCCATTGGTAGGACATAGAGCTCGACTAATATGTATACACAAGACCTTTATTGTAATATCTGTGTTCACAAATAAAGATTGATTGATTAAAGAAGACCTAAATAATGCCACTACTGTCTTAATCAACGTGGCCACCTACGGCTCAAACAATATAAAAACAAAGTAAGTACCATCAACGTCGTCGTTTATAGTTCTCTAGTAGTAAAAAATCTTAAATTAATGAATTCACTCACTGATAGACACAAGAACGCCATCTACAGGCATGACATTTTACACAAAAGTTCCTTAAAATTTATAGTGAAAGTGAGAACGGAATTTTACTTTGTGTTAATTATTTCATCACCACTGCTCTCAAAGCGGTGAAGAAAAATATCCTAGAACCAAAAATTCGAAGACATGGGACATCTACCAACCCGCACTGGGCCCGCGTGGAGAATTACGGCCCATTCCCTCTCACCAAGAGGAGGCCTGTGTCCCAGCAGTGGGAACATTATAGGCTGATGATGGAGAACTTAATTTTTGAAAATTCACCCCCTAAAGGGATTAATGTCATGGGGATGAGAGATTTATGGAAGTTCATCATTTTTGTTGATGGGAAATCTCTTCGCGCACACGTTTGTCTAGCTTACCCACCAGACGTTGTCCGAATTCCAATAATTCATACAAAAAAAAAACGTACCTACCCATTGCTTTTCCCGAAATTTTCGGAAAAATTTGCAAATTTTTTTTCTTTTCATAAACCAGATTCATTGATATTAACATTCATTCATTCATTTTTTTTTTTTTTAACATACATCATTCATGATATTAACATTTTTAAGCAAACATTTGTTTTTTTAATACCACCGGACAGCATTTAATTTTTATTCTATACACAATTAGCCAATTAATGTTCCCCTTCCCACTACTGAGACACAGGCCTCCACCACGCGAGCCCAGTATAGGCTGATGGATGTCACATGTCTTCGAATTTTTGTTCTAGGACATGCCGGCGTCCTCACGATGTTTTCCTTCACCGCTTTAAGAGCAGTGGTGATTAAATCATTTACACAAAGTAAAGCGTCTGACTGGCTAGCGAAGGAGGTGGCGGGACGGGAGAGGGAGAGAGTCTCCCGTCCAAGCCGCCGCCGCGGTGGACGCTCCGGGCGTCGGGAGTCGCGGGACGACTCCCGGCCACCGTAGGCGCGGGCCTGCGGGCGGTGAGTAATGGGTAGCTCACCGTCCGACCAGGATCAGGCCCGTGCCGGACGACGCGTACGTGTTCCACGCGCGCCTCAAAGAGATGTCAGCATCGAAGAGGGGGCCCACTAGGGCCCAAGCCTGCCGGGAAAGCGGGATCATCCATAAGGGGTACCGCTGACCCGGAACATAAAGGGCCAAGGAAGGAACACGGGTGGGTTTTAGTCAGTAAGAGTCTGACACTCCCTTCCGCTCCACCCAGAGCGGGAGGGGTCATTTCAAAATTACCCATCATCAAAAAAAAAAAAGCGTCTGACTGGGTTCGAACCTACGACCTACCACTCGTAAGACGCGACGTTACCACTGGCCCACCACTGCTCTTGCTTGACACACTGCTCTCATTCTATACACAGATTATATCTATCCGCTGCCGATCCTGCCCTACTATTGCCGAATGAACACGATTGATTGAACCACAGGATTGATTCTGAGTTATTTCACTTACGCGATTGACGTTGATCAAGACGATGCTACATCGATCTATCTACGATAACAATTTTAATCATTACACCGCTTCTTTAAATATATCCCAATACGCTCGCCCCCTATTTCATGGGACTTAGACATAACATGAGTATTTACTTTGTAAAGTATTATAATTATTATTTAATTATTGTAAATGTGAGGACTATGTGGGTCATTGCTTATTTGTTTTTGAAATTTTTGCGGCCTACCCAAATGTACTTTCTTTGGTATTGTTCGTCGAACCGTTGAGTTCCTTAATTAAGTTCTGAGTTGAGCTGCACGATTACTGACACATGCGTGCACTGACTGGACAGGCACACTCAATCTGTGTAGTTTTCAAACTCAAACTCAAACTCAAAGCATTTATTTCAATTAAACCATTTACAGGCACTTTTGAATTGTCAAGTGGTCGGTCAGTCAGAAATATGAAGCTAGTTGCCCATTCCAAAGCGTAGTAGGTACCTATGGAGAAGAACTCCTTTTTCCTCAAAAGACAATTTCAGACACTAATCTACACGGTCTTCACATGATCTGACCAAGATTATGTTTAGACTTTAAAAGAGACTGTGACCTCTGAGTTTGTTTCGGCCTTTCTTCTCAGAGTAGTCCGATAGGAAACGCCGACCTCATCTAGTTTTTAAAATATGATTGACGTGTAAAAGTGTTTGTACAAACCTATTTACAGAAATAAAATCATTTATCATTTTTATCTGGCGAAATGTGGGTATGCCTACTTTAGGTGCCGCTACTATTCTGCCTAAACCTTCGGGGTATTCATACTTTCTTTAAATATTAAGGGATAGAATAACAATTTATCCCTTATAGGCGACGGTTTAAGAGAACCCTTTTGGTCTTATTACAAAACAAGGTTTTTCTTTTGACATGGTTTAAACCATCGAACCTGTTTTTGAAATAAGAACCTAACAGAAATCGAAATACACTTCTTATTACAAAACTGACAACTTGGTCTGGTCTTAGATTGTCTATTTTGTATTAAGAACTTTACTAAAGTCGGCACAAAGTTCCAAATACAAAAACTAAATCGAAGATTTAGGCTCGGGCTAAAGTTAGATCGTGTTTTGTAATAAGACGGTTTGAAATCTAACAAAAAATAAACAATCTGCTTAGACTTTTCCCAACTGTGTTGGGGTCGGCTTCCAGTCTAACCGGATGCAGCTAAACACCAGTATTTTACATGGAGCGACTGCCTATCTGACCTCCACAACCCGCTGGGTAACACGATACCCCTTGGTAAGACTGGTTATCAGACTTTTGGGTTTCTGACTAACCGTAACGGCTGTCAAAAATCTACGAATAACAGCCGTGCTCTCCGAGACACGGAGGCGTCTCGATATGTAATGGATGGTCACCCATCCACGAACCGACCGCGGCAAGCGTAGCTTAACTTCCGATCGACCCGTGCGGCTGTTAGTATCTAGCCACGAGCCCCTCTTTTAACCTATCAATTATAACTATGTCAGGAGTGCAAGCGCGACTGGTTTGTGAACGGTACTTTGGACTGTGACGTGATATGAACGGAGATGGGGTTACTGTGCAAGGGAATAACAGTAATTCAAGTCAAGTGTAGTCAAATCATTTATTTCAATTAGACCAAATGAATGACAAAATTCGTCAAAAGGATTTTCTACTTAAACCTTGCTACAAATTAAACTTAAAACTTGAGCGTTTAACGCAACGATAGACGACCGCGACGTATCTTAAGACTGTTTTTTTCACGCTCACAACACAAAATATTATACTAGTGGAAAACTGCTTATACTGAGTTGAAATTGACGACACATAGGAATTACCAGTTGTTATTTTAACCTTATTTCTCTGTTTTTCGTATCGACGGATATCTAATTAAATATTCTTATATTTCTTGGCTAATCAGTGGCCGTGGTATAGTCATTTTATAGGCACTTTATTAACAATAAGTCATAGTTGTTTCGTCATCGAACAGCTTTAATTTATAATGAATATCCCAGTACGTATATGAGTAAGAAATTCGGTGTCCTTCTGAGACTAGATTATATTATAGTTGTACACGCTCTACATGAAAGTACAATTAAACGAAACAGTCACGCCCCGGAGTGCTGGTTATTCCGTGTGTAAAGTAATTCCATTTAAATTAGGTGTCGAGGGCTCCGTTTTCCGTGATCAATGCATTTAAATTCTGAACCTGCGTTGTAATTGTATGATAAGTAGTTTAAATAGGTAGTTTGGATTTGACAAGTATAAACGTAGCTTTAGAGATTACATACATGTCATAAATAAATAAGTAGAGAAGTGTATTGTGTAGCTATGTACTTATTTTTAATGTATCTACTAGCGACCCGCTCTTGCTTCGCGTGGGTGCAATGGCAACATGTCAAAAGATTAAGATTGTTGTGCTATATCTAAGTTAAGAATAAAATGCTCTAACTAACATCCATTTTGGAGTTTAGAAGATCTATGTGGACACACAGACAGACACGAAAAGCGATTTTGTTTTATAATATGTACCTTTAAATATGGAATAGCAAAATTCATTGTGCGATTTCCTATGGGACGAAGTAAATTTTTGATTAATTATTAATATCTTTACAAGGCGTTTGACACCTAAAATCTTTATCAAAATGTAATTAGCCTGCCATTTCAATAACCAAACAAACTTGCACTACTCCCATTCACCTCCACTACGTAACCGTATCAATAAACTTGTTTTCGGAGTTAACCTGTCGGTCAATGTTGTACTTTAACCGTAACCCGTTAGAGCGTTCAATGGTCAGTGCCGACAACTCAACAACTAACAGACCGACACCTCATAAATGTTTTGTATACAATGTTAGGTGCAAGAACCTGCTTTTAGAAGACGTTTTGTTAACCGTATGATTATAACGTGTATATGTACCGTGTGGTTCCCGGAAATAAATGAGGCAGTTGTACTTTAACGGTGGGTGGGTGTCTTAACGGGGAGGGAGGGGGGGGGGTGTATTTTTGAGGATCAATGTTCTAGATGGATGAGGAGAGTGGAGTGGTGTGATTGTTGGTGTGTTTTTGCTAATTACATTATTGCGAAATGTCAGGTCCATCATGTCACGTGACATGTGGTGTGGACATCACGATCCATCTTAGGCTATGGCCCAATCCTATCAACGTGGTAATGAGGAAGACTACTTGGTGATTGTGGTGGTCATAAGATAAGAAGTCGTAGTCGAGTAAGCATCAGCCAAAGAGTCTGAAAAGGACTTTATTCTTTTATCGCCTACCTTATGAAAGTAGCAGTTGTTCCATGTAAAATGCTGAAATTCAGAGGCTACGCTGAAGTGACCTTCTAATGGATATCCAAAGTTGAGCTCATCTCAGCAGTTGTCGAATTTCTACCTTCCACAACTTACCTATAGATTCTAGTAAGCGCGTGGGCCATAACTTGTTTTAAATAACCATGCCATCTGTTGAGTAATTTAGTAAATAAATAGAAAACTAGCGTTAGGCCGCGATAGGTGCTAACTATATCTGAGTATAGATGTCGCTGATAGCATCGATCGACTGGAATCGTGGAACATTTTTTGTCCATCAACTTTCAGAAGAATATTGAATTCTGAAACGGTCTCCGCTTGAAACCATCAAAGGTAGGGTGTCTTCCTGTGTTAACTGATTGACTATGGACGCGGCGGCAGTTTTATTATAAATTGTGTAAGAACGATAATAATCAATGCTAGTCATGCCATGCCAATCAAGTAGGTAATGAAAACAATTGTGTAGAACGGATCCCTCTTTGTTGATATTTCTTTAAATAAACTGTAACCCTAATGCCCCTGGTACAAGAGACCGCACCTCAGTAGTAACACTTTGACCTTGAGCTGGTCGAGCCTAGTATGGACTTTCAATAGATTATGAGGCCAGCTTATAGTGGTTTTTTAACACGAACCGATCCAGCCTTTCCCTTGCTACCCTCCTCGAGCGGCGCCCAGAGCCAAAGTCCGTACCCCACAGGGGGTGCCCTTAGCGTATAGTCACTTTTTTATTAGTTTAAAGCCCTGGCTGGAGGCCTTATAGGCATCCACAGAATAGTCCGGTTAAGCAGTGGACAACCTTCGAGGTGGACCTGCGAGGTAACATAAAAAAATAAGTTTTTGCCACTGTCGTGCGTCAAGCAACACGATTTTTGGTAGCAGAGCCAGCTGACAGTGCGTCATTAACTCGTGTGAAGACTCTTTTATAAAAAAAAAGAGGTGTGTACTCATGACCACATGATAGATAGAAGTGAAAACTTATCTGATTTTCTAATTTGTTGCTGATGACCACTGTACCCGAGTATACGCGATTCAGCGTCACCGACTGACTGGAGCCGAGTATACCCGAATCAGCGTCACCGACACGAGCGTGACGGTTCAGTATCGTTCACTGTTCAGAAAGAGGGCACAATAGATTTTCACTTAAAAAAATCATTGTAAAATAAAAGAATCGTAGATAAGTAATTTCAAATCATTGTTTACCACTTTAAAGATTACCTCTAAAATGAGCACTAACAAAAACAAAAGAGGTTTTTATTGCGATGTCATTGACAGACAACAATGTTGAAGGCTTAAAAAAATATTAATAATGGACACGATTTACTTAAATTATATGGCGCTGGTTTAATTAATCTGTTTAAGATCATTTAGAAACGAATAGAGGAATACCTATGTAAGGAAAATCTCGTTTTTTATGTGACGCTAGCTGTGTCCCGCCGTTTAATTTAAAATCGGTCGCCGACCCACCGCATCGCATCGCATCGCCCGCTCGCGCTACCTACTTTCTCATTTTTCTTTTTGTTCGGCCCCTAAAAGCCGTAGCGTATATTAAATACGCTAGATTTGGGCTATCAAATACAAAAAGATTTTTTTTAATTCGACTGGTAGTTCTAGAGATTATCGCGTTCAAACAAAACATACAAACAAGAAGATATACAGAATATGTATCTATGTAGGTACAAACCTGACTATGGAAAAGCTACCTGAAATGCACTATAGAATTTACTTTAACGTCACACGGCGAAGGACAGTTTCTTGATTAAAACAGATCAAGTGATGACCAGGTTCAACTCAGTTGTTTAACCCGTTCTATAGTTTAGTATGTACAACTATAGGTAATTAATCTCACATACGCAGCCTGTGATTCATATTACACGTAAAAAATTAGTGACTTGATGAGAGCATTGCTCGGGCTCCTCTATACAAGCGTTTGCATAACATGGATTTTTGACTCTGTACTTTTTGGAAGCTTGAAACACGTGTAGAAAGAACATAATCGTAATGATGTTCTTTTACAAGTATTCCAAAATTAATTTTCATTACCTACATCAGTTGGTGGGTGGAGGTCTTCTGCAGATATAAAGGGGGTTTAACTGTATCTTCAAAAGGATATTGTCAACGTTGCTTTTATCCTAGCAAACGTGTAACAAAACCAACAATTTTCCAGCAACTCTAAAGGCGTTTGTCCACCATTACGTCAACAAGAACGAGACGACGGCGCCGAATTAGCGATACATACATTTACTATGACCGCATATACATCGCACCCCGTCACCGGGACGTCACGCTTGATTCGATCTCGTTTCTCGTTTACGTCCCGTGGATGGTGATCGGTGGACAAACGGTGTAATTGATACCCAATGTTTAACAATAGTTATGATAAAATGCTAACCTATTTATTTCTCTCTTTCCAGGTCCAGTGCCACTAGCTAGAAATATAAGACACTTGCCCTGCATATCAAGAAGAACAGGACAGGAAGGCCTGTGTATGTTCGCCATAGATTGCCTCAAAGCCAACGGCACCCACCTCGGGACATGCATAGACAGATTCTACTTCGGATCCTGTTGCCAGATACCCGACAAAACTATCCTACCACAAATTATAGGCAACAACATAGAAGATAATTCAATAGACAGTGCGAATTTCGTACATCCACAAATCGAGGATAAAGTCCAAACGACAGTTACTAAGATACCAGATATATTTCCTACGAAAAAGACTACAACGACAGAAAAAGTTGATACTACAGTAACTGAAAAATCTGAGACGGTACTAGATAGAACTGAGGCTATGGATTTAGAAACGAAATCTGAGGAACAGTCGACGATCGATAATAAAATTGTCAATGATGAAGTTAAATTTACTACGTCAGCTATCGTAGAAACTACAATTAAAGCTGAAAGTAAAATCACTGAAGCACCAGTTACAGAACTGCCTATGAAACTTTCAACATTCCAAACTGTTTCTGGTGAGAATAGTATAGTTACTGAAAAACCTGTGAAGGAGGATGTTACAAAAGGTACAACCACTTCAAAGCCAAAACCTACTCGTAAGCCGTCAAGACCAACTTTCAAGCCTTCTTCACAAAAGCCTTATAACCATACGAGACCTCAATATACATTATCTACATATAAACCTCGACCGGTGAAGCCAGTTTACAATTCCACTAGAAAACCACCATACAGGCCAACAAATAAACGACCTCCTGCAACGAAAAAACCTTTACCAATTCCCCCTAGACTTAACATAACTATACTACCTCAATCAACAAGCTCAAAACCTATATTTACTCGACCCTCATCAGTTTCAATCACGTATATAAACACTACTATTGCGTCATCAACGACAGCTGAAGCAACAACAACTACGTCTACTTCCTCTTCTTCAACAACAACAACTACAACAACAACAACAGAACCACCATCGCCACCAACAACTGTTTTAACTACTGTAACAGAAAAAGTGATTGTACCAACCGACTCTGTAACGTTTGAAGTTGAGAAAACTACTGAAGTTTTACCTGTTACTGAAACAGAGAAACCAACTGATAAAACAACTATTTCCGAAGAAACCATTGAAACAACTGTCACAGAAGCAGTAAAAGAAACAACAGTGCAAACTACTGAAGCAACAGAAGTGGTTTCAACGACAGCACCAGAGCAATCGGTTACTGAGGCCGAAGCACCTACATCTCCGGTAATTGCTTCGGTTTCCACTGATTCAACTAAAGTTGAAACATTGACGACACCTGAAGAGGTTACTACGAAAGAGCCTGAGAAGATCACAGAATCTGATGGTGAGTTTTTCTCTTACAATTTTTATTTTGAAATCGCAAAACTCTTTCCAACACTATAAACTTCTCTTCGCGCATCTCAACATTTGACGAATGCGCTTTACGTTGCCCAATTATTGGCACAAATTCTAAAACATACTATATACTCAAAGTCATACTAAGAAAACTGTTTATTACTTGTCACTGTACATTATTTGTGAAAATCTTCCTCCATTGTTTCCTAATCTTTGGTATTTATTTTGGGCTCTTTTAGTCCTTATCTAGTGCTTCGAATATGTACCTACATACTTCCTAATCGTAACAATTATTACTCGATCTTTTGCTTCAATACTCTTTCCATTACCACCAAGTAGGCATTCTTAAAAAAAAACCATGATCACAGCCTATCAATGTCGTACCAAAAAAAAAATGTTTTAATTTTCTAACAAAGAAGTTTGAACTCATAATTTAAGCTTGTTACGCCTATGGCATATTTAACTAGTGATTGACACTATCTATAAATCTACTAATTATAAAATTCTGATCATCTTATCATATATGTAGATCGGAATCGTTTAGTTAATGTCAATTTGTTAGAAATTGCCTACTTAGTAAGAGACAGCCTGTGGGCCTAGCGAGAACGCGTGTGGTAAACTTATTTTTTTACAAAAAGCACAATAAGTATCACCCATAGATTTGAATATAGAAGTCTGAAAGTGGCACCAGTGACTGAAAACTTTCGTGGAAACCGGTTGTCATGTTATGGGCATGTGATGCGGAGGAATGAGAAAAAGTCGTGAGGCAAGGTTTGAGTGTGAATGTGGATGCTATAAGACTAGGGGAAGACCAAAGAAACGATGGATGCACTGTGTGAAAGATGATATGGCTAGAAAGGGCGTGACTACCGAGATGACGACTAATAGTTCTAAGTTTGGAAGAATCGGACATGTTGCGGCGACCACAAATAAATTGGGACAAGAGCAAGAGAACGATATTAGATATGAATAAACTCTTAAATTAAATTAAATATTTATTTATTTATGGCAACTAGGCCCAATTGTTAGTAGCATTATTATTAAAAGCTAATGTTAGTAAACAAACACAGAAAATAAAAATTGAAAATTGCAAGTTTAGACGAAACCTGGAAGGTTAGCTGTGGGGTCTTCCGACTAGCACCTCCACAGCGTGCGACAACCAAGGTGCGTCGTACTTTTCAGCCAACATAATTAGGATGCCATTAGAACTAGACCGCGCTCTTGTCAGGATGGAATTAGTTTTTTTGCGCATTATAGCGTAAAAATCATCTATATGCGCAAATGCGAACATACCGGACGCATTACAATAGCGCGGCAGTCCCAACAGCATCCTGAAGCAGTTATTATATTGAATACGCAGGGCATCAAGCGATCTCTTAGTATGCCTTACCCACAGGCCGCTCGTGTAGAACATTTGGCAATACACTTTAAACAGCGTAATCTTAAAGCTAAGTAAATATTATATGAGAAACGAGTATTTTTAATTTTAAAATCGTTCTAATTTCTGTTATATTTACTCCGCGCGTTCCTGCTTGGCCCACTGTTTAATTTAACTCGTCTCGTCCAATACCTATTTTAGGTCTTTTTTTTTAAATATTTTTTTTTCTTTTCCGAAACTTTTTCATTATCTATGGAAAAGTTCACATTTAGTGACATTTGTTTAACTTTGTTTTTAATAGTAAGTGTTTTACATAAAATATATTTATGCTAGATTCACATCTAGTGGACGTCAATCAGAAATATGGTGTTAACTGTTTTATTGCATGTGTGGTTGTGCATCAGTTTTGTGAATTACATTATTTTTAAACTATAGCTTCGTATAGTGATTTGACTAGTCCACGGAGCAGAAATATCAATTCAAACTTGATGATTTTTGTACTTGACGTCTCCTTGGCTTATTTTTGAGATCCGTTATGTCGATGTGTTGTGTGTGTGTGATTGTCGTCAATTCTGTTATGTCTACGTTCTTTATGGATTGATATGATGATTTTTGGACTTAAAACGTTTCGTCCACTGGATTTTTCTAATCCATTACTGAGTTATAAATTTATGATTAATATTCTTCCTTTTCTGTCAAAAGTGAAGAACATTAATCAGTAGGTCAGGTTTTATGAGTCGTGTTACCTGCAGAAAGTGACGGACAACCAGTTTTACCAAGGGGTAACGTATTACCAAGTAACTGGGTTGTGGAGGTCAATCATAGGCAGTCGCTCCATGTAAAATACTGGTATTCAACTGCATCCGGTTAGACTGGAAGCTGACCCCAACATAGTTGGCAGATGATGATTAAAGTGATGGATTTATTCTTACTTCTAGACCTTTTGTAAGGAAACACTGACTGCAAGATTTAAAAGATTTTAATTTAAAAGAGTGTCCATGGAGTTTCTTGCCCGTTCTTCTCCATAGGTACCTACTACGCTTTGGAATGGGCAACTAGCTTCATCTTTCTGACTGACCGACCCCTTGACAATTCAAAAGTGCCTGTAATTGGTTTATTTGAAATAAATGCTTTGAGTTTGAGTTTTTTTGCATCTCTTCTTCTGAAATTAGAGCATCTGTCTATTATGTCGGTTTCTCTCTGTCAGTTTTCGGCATTCAATATTTTCCTTCCTAGAATTGTATAAAGTACTTAACCCATAGTATGTACATAATTATGTATGTCATTACTCATTTGTGTGACGTCATAAAATACCGCATTTCGTTTTAACCGCCTATGCTTTTGTTAGTTGTCAGATTGTCACCTACCTAGTACCTACGCATTTGGTAAATAAGTTCATTGACTTTACGGGCATTACACCGATTGACATGAATTGATGTGAACTTTGTTTGTTTGATATGCTCATGCATGTTTAGCTCAGTTTTGTTAGATGGTTGTATTTGCGTTGAACGGAATCTACACTTCCAATTGCGAAAGTGAGTCCTGTGTGTGGTAGAATTTCTTGGTAAAACTGTTGAGACTATTGTGTTGGGGTAGAGATATAGTTTGGTATCTAGAGGATCATCATGCTCTTACCTTTGTCCTTGTCATTTATTTTAGGCTGGCGCAGCACCATTATCTTCTGTCATACTTCTCCATTTTTTGTCATCTTAGTAGGTAGAAAGGGGGTGCCCCTTTCTAGCTATATCATCTCTCACACAGTCCATCCACCGTGTCCCTGGTGTTCCCCTACTCTTACAGCCATCCACATTCATCCACATTCATACACAAAACTTTCCTCACGACATTATCTTTTTCCCTCTGCATCACATGCTCACACCATGACAACCGATTCCCACACAACTTTTTAGTCACCGGTGCCATATCAAATCTTTGGCATATACTTTTTTTTGCAGAGATGAATAAAACCAGAATCATTTGAATCATTGTTTGACCCTTCAACATAAAGACACTTGGGATTGATACCACCACTTTGCCTATTGGTTTGAATTTCTACCTCGGGCCTTATGTTCTCATATAGTTCATTTACATAAGAAAACAAGTTGATTTCTGATAGAAAAATAAGTTTGTTCCTCTTCTTCATTAGAAAAGGAATAAGACCAGCCGGTCTATTCTGTCAAAATCTCACCGTGAAGACTTGCGTGGAGTGAGCTGTCAATGTCATCCCACTGATGCTAGGGATTGACCAACGTTACTTTTATAATCATAATCTAGATTTTAATAATATTTTTTATCCAAATTTTATGTATCATTTTATATTATTTCAAAGCTAGCATCAGTTGGACGACACTGACTGCTTACTCCGCGCTCACTTCACCTAAGCTTTCACGGTGAGATGGTTACAGAATAGGACTTCTGAGGGCCTAGACGAGTGGCAATCACGTTCAAAGCATTTCGTTTTTCTACAACGACTTTCAACCGGATTGATATAAGCTTTTCGGTAGCTTATGGCAATCCCATACAATTTTGTCTGTTCCAATGATCGAAGGTCACTGTGTCTAGGCCCTCCGAGCCAAGGGTCAATTCTCTCTTGGTACTTTTCTAGTCATATAACTACCTCTCTGTCAAAAATCGAGTTCTCTGGTTTAGTAGTGAGAACGTACCAAACCGACAGGTTTAACATAGACATGATTAACTTTAGAATTTAAATATTAGTGAGCATTATTGTTTTGTATGTTTATTTGTCATCGTTAACTGTTTTAGACTCAAAGTCACTTTAACTCCTATTTGATTCAAATAAATATTTGTTCTGCTATATTGACACGATTGACACTATTGACAGTAGTGACTCCACTTTAGTCACTTACCGGTCATGTCAATAATAAATTCAAGAGTATATATTACAAGTGTCTCTTGTGTATGCATACTACTTAAGTTTTTGAGTTGATATGTTACTTTTCTAAACTAATATTATAAAGAGAAAAGTGTTGATTTTTTGTATATAAATTTATATGTTACGTGTTCACGCTAAAACGCCTGAACGGATTGGAATAAAATTTGGCACATGGTAAGACCCTGTCCTGGATTAGGATATAGGATACTTTTTATCCCGTTATTCTCACGGGATCGAGACTTTTGTGGGTGAAACCGCGGGGCAGAGCTAGTTGTTAATGTTTCTATGATCTTCAAAACGATCATCGTCATCCTTCGGCCTTCATTTCAATTTTGGTTCAGCGCACTATGCCTTATCCTTCCATAAATCTCTTTGGCCCCCATCTCAGTTGCCATTTCCATCCTAGTAATGTTAATTTTTCATCTTGAGTTGGATCCCCGGAGAAGTCAAACATTTGTGTGCATGAACATGTCTGTTTGACCTGTGTCTGGGTGTGTATATGTATATAAGTATGTATATCAGTCATCACGTAGTACAGGCTCTACCTAGTTCGGGACCTGAAGACCATTGTGTGGATGTTGTCTCATATTTTATATCTTCCTTTTATCATCTTACTTTTTTACATACATGCGTCCTTATTCATGCTCAAAACTTTCCTTATGTCCGTCTTAAATTCCTCCGCATCACGTGATGCGAAACAGAAGTGAAATTCGCTGTCATAGGTTGGGCACGTGCCCAACCTATGACAGCGAATTTCACTTCTGTTTTCCCTGTATCGTAACAGAGCTTACAGACAGTCTCCAATTCACAAATATCCAGACTCAGAACGACGATCAGATATATGTATATATTATATTATTATTAACGACCATATTATATACATATTTGTTGCCCACCTTTAACCTGTACCTCAGTGGCTAATTTATCAGGTATACTGAGCCAATTGAGTCCTAGGCCGAGATCTTACTTAGCTAGTGCTTTGTCATAGAAATGTTCCCGTCTCTATCTTGCACTGGTAGTTTGACAGTAGTGCGACAGTTACAGGAATCACGCTTACCACGTGCCTAGTAACGTATAGATCTGTGCCTTTGATGTTTATAGGACTTTGTTTTCATTTGACTGCCTCGCTAGTGTCACAACCGCGACTCCTCTTGTCTCTCTCGTTATTCGGGTCGGCCAAAGTGTTACCTACCTTTCCATGAGGAAACTCTCAACAGCAGCCTGAATCCTGAAATACTGCCCCTACTAATTTATGATCATAGCCTCCTTCAACTTGGGACTTGTAAAAAAACTGGTGAAATTCGGGTGCACTATACGCTTCTGCCCCATTGGGCAGGTCCTTCAGACCACATTTCAGTCATGGCGGTCAATCTCAGCGAAGACTAGCCACCAACGCTGGATATATAGTCCGATAGGACATCCTTCAGAAAAGACATAGCTGTGGTTTTATGTTTTACATACAACCATCATCTACCTGCCTTTTCCCAAATATGTTGGAGTCGGCATCCAGTCTAACCCAATGCAGCTGAATACCAGTATTTTACTGGAACTACTGCCTATCTGACCTCCACAACCCAGTTACTGGGTAATACGATACCCTTTGGTAAGACTGGTTGTCAGACTTTCAGGCTTTTGACGACCCGTAACGACTGTCAAAGATCCACGATTGACAGCCGGGACCAACAGCTTAACGGGCTTTCCGAGACACGAGGGGTCTTGGTATGTAAAGGTGGTAACCCATCTACGGACCAACCGCGGCAAGCGTAACTTAACCTGATCGATCGAACCGTGTGGCTCGTATTACTTAGCCACAAGCCCCACATACTCAGAATGTTATGTTAGGTCATATTATTCTTTTACAATGGAAATGTCTAGAGAAAGTATTCAATACTTTTAATACAATTTTGACCTCCACAGCCCCGTTTCTGGGTAACGATGCGATACGATGTTTTACACACTAATAATTGTCCAGGTCGTCGCCCCCTCAATTCATTCCCGCCACTGTCGCCTCACTTAGGACACACCTCACGTATCTAGGCCGTACACGAGTGAACTGGGGTCAAACTCATTGCATTGTCTCACTTTAGATACAGGGCTCACTTTCTTTTCTTTATATCACAGTTCTCAGCGTAGTGGGAAATGGGGGAACGTTGATTGACGAAGTATTTGATGTTTCTTTTTATCATCTACGTCTGTGTGATTAAATGGAGACCAATCTTTATGTACCTATTCCATTTCATACTTTTTCCTATTCTCAGCCTTTAAGTTTAACATATTTTAATTTGTAACTAAGAGGTGCCCGTGGCTAAGTTATAACAAGCGCACTGGTCGATCAATCAGGTTAAGCTACGCTAACTTCGGTTGGCCCGTGGATGGGTGACCATCTTTACATACCGTTACGGTTTGACTCACTGACTTTTTTCAAATCCGATGAAAGCTCTTCCTCTTCCTACTTCCATTTTGATTCACAACCTCACTGACTAGCCCTGGAATCTTTATTCTACGGCTGATTCAGGGCCTGAGAAGTTTAGTCTTTACTAGAGCACTCAAAACTTTCTCAGGAATATACTGAAAAATACTCTCAATCAACTCCGTTTCCAGACATAGGCCCAAATTGCGCAACAACACCTGCGGGATGATGCCTATCACACAATACCAATTCTATTAAATTTGATAATTCATCAATATTCTTTGCGTTATTTACTTTGTTGAGAAGACGAATTTTTCACACTTAAGAAGAAATTGATTACGCGTTTCCTTCAGAATCCTTCATATTGTTTGTGGTAGGAAGTGTATTACAAAATTGGGGTCGGGTCCTAAGACTTTTGCATCCAGTCTGACCCAGCCACCTCGTTCTATCGCCATTATATTTTTTCGACGCGGCGTTGTGGCGCCAGCTCTTAGCATTAACATTAACCTAACCCTTTCTATCTCTTGGCACTGTTCCAAGCATCACGGAACGGTACTCGATCAAGCATCGATCACGAAGTCATTGCCGTGACTGTGGCGTTCCACTTACCTAATGCTAGTAGCTTGACGAGTCACGACTCTCGTGAGAATTTTTCAAAATGTCTCGTGATTTTGGGATAAGTAATGATTTGTGGAGACGTTTGATTTGGGATTGTAGAGACGGATTTATGGTAGCTAAGACTTGTAAAATGAAAATGAATATCTTATGTCTTTCATGCACCGGGTGGACGTGTATTCCGATTAATAGAATTGTTACGTTGGCCGATGTATTTCCGAGAAATAGACGAGACAATACAAAACGTGTCAGACAACTATGATGCGCAAAAGTGTTTATTGCATGGCCCCGATTGTTTGAATAATAAATTGCCATGTGCTTCGAAAGAATTGAAAACGGTGCAATTCAAAAGTAGACTTCGAAAATTATTAATAGATAAAACGTACTACAGTGTAACTGAGTTTTTAACGGACAAAACTTTTTCTGAATACCGGTAATTTTTAATTAATTAATTATTAATTTACTGGAATGTTACATTTATTATCTATGACATGGAATTTTAATGTATGTTTCTTTATTTATGTTCGACCACGATTTTTATTCTTAACTGTTAATGACAATTTAAATTTTAACCATTTTATTTAACGTAGGTATATTATATATTGTTATAATTAAGTTAATGTTTTAATGACAATTTGAATTTTAATAATTTTATTTATTGAATGTAAGAATTAATTTAATGTTTTAATGAGAATTTAAATTATAACAATTTTGTATAATGAAAATGTTTGCATGTCGAATGGTGAAATATGGCCGAACTCTGATTTATACCTACTACTATCTACTTATGTATTACCCATATTTGCAAATAAATGATATTCTATTCTATTCTATTCTGTTCTACGTATGTCATTCTACAGCTGTTAGTCTAAATCATCCTACAGCTGGGCAAAAGCCTCCCCCATAAATGCCAGTTAGGGACTTTGTTCTAGAGCTAATGTGGACTATTTCACGTTTAGTTTTGCCCAGTAGATAGATCAGAATCTTTGTCATTGTCTTTTTCAATATCCATGTTTTGTACTTGTTTGAGAGTGGTACTCGTCTTCTGTTAGCAGGTATACCAACCTAATTTCTGTTTAACACTTCAGTTTCCCATTACAAATACCAAAAAAACTAGCTTGTCAAGTTTTCTGTTGCTGTCGTTGTTACAAGGTAGTAACAAGAAGCATTGTTTTTTTAATCAAAATATAACCCGAATTGAAGCCTTTATTAAAAATAATGAGTTGACTCGACATGCCAGACATTATTATGGAAGCTCAAATATTTTTAGAATAACAATGACATCATCTAGTAACATTGCGTTCATACATAAATCTAATAAGATAATAACATTAGGAATCATAAGTGTAAAATCCTATCGTTATTTGAAACGTACGAATGCAAACAAAACAACATATTTTTTACCATTTTCATTAATATCATCATTGTACATTCCAGAAAAATGGCCAACAGAAGGTTGGGTACTATTATCAACAATCCCACCAAAACCAGAAACGCCATCAACAACTATTTCATCAACATCAACAACTGTAACTACAACAACCACAACAAAAGCTCCACCTACAACAACAACGACAACAACGACGACGACAACAGAAGCACCAGTACCAGAAACACCACCCCCGACAACTGTAGAACCGACACCAACAGAACAACAAACTGTAGAACCTACAACAACTTCTACAACTTCTACAACTACAACGGAACTTCCATCATCATCAATACCTGTAACAACTCAACAACCGATCCTAGAGTTTACTGTCAACGTGACACTGTCACCAACGGTACCGACTTCGACTTCCAGTATTGGCTTGACGACTTTCAGTTCCGTTTCGTCTGAAAATGTTACTGAAAGTCTCAGCGACAAGAATGGTACTAGTTCTAGTACCACTGAAGCTGTTAAACCTACTGGTGAGTCGTATTTACTATTCTTTTTATTTATGTATTTAGTCATTTATGTAACACATAATACGTTATACAGGGTAGGATACATCGTGCGGTCCATGGCCCTTTACGGGGCACCGGTGTGGGCGCGTTCCTTGAGGCGGCGGCCAGCCCGCTGGTTGAATGCGCCCCAAAGGGTCATGGCCATCCGGCTGGTCCGGGGATACCGTACGGTCTCCGGTGAGGCGGCGAGCCTCCTTGCCGGATTACCGCCATGGGATCTGGAGGCAAAAGTCCTCGCGCACGTTTGGGAGTGGCGCGAGGAGGCGAAACGCCGGGGCGTAGCTCCGCTGCCGCGAGAAATCACGGTACAGCGGACAGAGCTCCGGCGGGATCTCAGGGCGGCATGGAGAGTGCGATTGTCGCAACCCAGCGCTGGGCACGCCACAATTGCGGCGATAAGTCCCCTCTTTGAGGAGTGGCTAGAGAGGCGCCACGGCGTCCTCACCTTCCGCCTGACGCAGGTCCTCACCGGACACGGTTGTTTCGGGAGGTTCCTGTTCCGGATAAGGCGGGAGGAAACGCCCGGGTGTCACCATTGTGTGGATCGCCCGGAGGACACGGTGGAGCATACGGTGGAGGTCTGCCCGGCTTGGGCGGAGCAACGCCGTGTCCTCGTGGAGGCGATTGGCGGTGGCGATCTCTCGCGTCCGGCCTTGGTCCAGGCCATGGTACGGAGCGAGAGGGCTTGGGAAGCCGTCACCTCCTTCTGCGAAGCAGTAATGTTCGCGAAGGAGGAGGCGGAACGCGTGAGGGAGAGGCAAAGTTTGCGCCCTCACGCCCCTAGCCGCCGCAGGAGACGCCCTGGGCGTCGGGAATCGCAGGCCGATTCCCGGCCACCGTAGGCGCGGGCCTGCGAGCGGCGAGCAATGGGCAGCTCGCCGTTCGATAAGGACCAGGCCCGGGTCGACGGCGCGTTGTGTTCCACGCGCGCCTCAAAGAGATGTCAGCACCAATGACGGGGTTTGCTAGGACCGATGCCTACTAGGGTTGCGGAAAAGTCCAAGAGGGTTACCGTGGCCCCTGGCACAGGCAACTGAAGGAACACGGGTGGGTTTTAGTCAGTAAGAGTCTGACACGCCCTCCTGCTCTGCCCAGAGCGGGAGAAGTTATTTGATGATTTCCCACCCACAAAAAAAAAAAAAAAAAAAGGGTAGGATACATCGACGCCCAAACTGAAACCTTGAATTCTGCACAGGATTCTAGACCCGCTAGCTCAGTAAATTTCCATCGGTAATCAATAAACAAAATCTGCTGTTTTATAGAAAAGTGTACCTACGCGGTCAAAATGTATGGCACAACAGTTTTTTTTTAAATAACCGACGAACGTTTTTCAAAGCAGGGGGTTCTGAATCGTGTACTGAATCCATTGTAACAAGTTGCGCGTCGTGTCCCTGCCACAACCTGTCCTGTCCCTATATACAAGGTGGAGACGACAATACGACAAAAAATTAAACTGCGTATATCTAATGATGTTCCCAGCCCGCATACAAAAATTCAATCAAATATATCCAATAGTTTAGGCACTATAGCTAGTCAAAGATTGGCAAAACCCATAGTCGGCCCATCACTACTATTTAGTTTGTTTGAAAGAATCACTTTTGTTATTTCGGTGTTAGTATTAATTTGATAGTTTCAAAATACTCCTATGCCAGTATGCCTGTATTGCCAGTGTTTTCATTTATTGTCGTATTGTTGTCTCCACATTGTATACAGGGTTATTGGTAAAACACCATCAACCTCTTAAGGGGTCATTGTACTCATCATTATGATCAACTTTTACTATGGGACCAAATATGAAATCGCGAAAAAAAAATCTGCTGTTCCCTACACTTATGTTTGCAGAACTCGTCAAAATGTAGGGACCAGCTGATTTTTTTTCTCAAAACCGTATAAGCTGGCCTCGTATTCCATTGAAACTTCGAACTACGCTAGGCCTAATGGGTTCATTTTTGTAACTGATCATAATAAACCTCTCTATTGCTTAAATAACAGTTGTAAAAATTATTACCCTTATAAAATAAATAATTATTTTACAGAGGAAGCCATTCCAACGACGACTCTGGTGCCGGAAACCACGACGGAAGCTGTCAACATGTCCGATTATAAAAACGGTGAGAATTGTTTGTTCTGTCATCATTTTATTTAAAACTAACACCTCTATTTGTCGCACCTAAAATTTCATTGTTCAAGGCATAAAAATGTGATTTACAAACCCATAATTTAAGTCTCCTACCCTGTGTCCTAATATCAGCGAACACGATCGCCGCGTTAATTTTGTTTAGCGAACCCGAACGCGTTCTCGCACAAACCGACGCGACGGAAGGCGTTTCCCGAACCAATTAGACAAAAATGTCACCGCGACGATCGCTTATGTAAGGACATGGCCTTTAATTAAACTATTCCTGTGAAATAAAACTGCCTATAGGAGATTTAGTAAACCCCACACCTAAATGAACATAATTGTATTAATAAACAAAAAAATATACGTTTGTCTCTCTCTAAAAAAACACTGAAATAAAATCGGAATTATTAAAAAAAAAACAACACGGTGCCAAAAAAATTGCAAAAGGTATTAGGTACCTAAACTAAAACTTCAGAAATAGAAGTTGATTAGTAAATTAATCAATCAACTCGGCCTATCGCAGCCCACTGCTGGACATTGGTCTCTCCCAGGCTGCGCCACAACATCCTGTCCTCCACCTACTGCATCCAGTCTGTCCCAGACACCTTTTTAAGGTCATCGGTCCATCTAGCTGTGGGTCGTCCCACACTACGCTTGCCGATACGCGGTCTCCGCTCTAGGAGTCTCCCTAAGCACGACATCCGTAGTTTTAGCCGAAGTTACGGGCAAACCCTACTCCGTATCACCTGTGGACAAAAAATAAATGACACCATGTTTTGACAGCTGCCCCTACTCCCGATGTGCTTTTGCCCGTTCGAATAAGTTAATTAATCGGGTGTAGAGTTCATTCCGAACTTTCGAACTACTTTTGGACGGGCTCGTATCTTTGTGGACGGACATAGAGAGCCTCCTTGGACTCGTCTGCTCCACCGGCCATCGATTAACTAACAACTATCGACGAATTGTGCAAAAATTGTCACCATAAAAATGTCACTATATTTCTCAATTTTCCTGCCATTGTTATTATAACCAATAAATCAACTACAAACAAATGAATGGTGCTTATCCAATTAATTGAAATTGATAAATTGGCCTCGATTTTCTTTAATTGTGATCAGAGGTTTCCGTAATTATACTTAATTGACGTCAATTTGATTGACGTAGGTAAACATGGGCGGTGGTGGCCCAGTGGTAACGGCCGCGACTTACGAGTTGCAGGTCGTAGATTCGAACCTAGACAGGCGCGTTACTTTGCGTAAATTATTTCATCACCACTGCTTTTAAAACGGTGAAGGAAACCGGCATGACCCAGAACCAAAATTTCGACGACATGTGACATCTATCAATCCGCACTGGGCCCGCGTGATGGATTACGGCCCAGTCCCTCTCACAGAGAGGAAGCCTGTGTCCCAGCGGTGGAAACATTAGAGGCTGATGATGATGATGATGAGGTAAACATATTACTTATATTTTCACGACTGTAGTCCGCAAACAGGTAGGCAGGGGTGTCTTATTTGGTTAGGGAAATTTAAGTCTCGTGTAAAGTTTTATAAATGGCCTTCAACCGGTCCCATAACCAGGCCAACATTATTTTTTATCAATCATTAAAATACTCGACGGCTCACTGGTCTAGTGGTCACAATTTCGACTGCTGAACCTGAGTATTCTCAGGTGGAACAATGTCAACTCAACTGAACCTATCGGCATCCACTGCTGGACATAGGCCTCTAGCAAGTTGACCACGACCCATAATACCCTGACCTCCACCTTTCGCATCCAGTCTTTTCCAGTCACTTTTTGAACAAAGTGTTATTGGGTATTTAAGGCGCTGCCCAAACGTTTTTTTGTCGCCGCACAGTTTGGCGTATTGGTACATAAAAAAATCCAGAAAAAAAAAATGTGCAAAACATTCTATTTTTTTTTTCAAAAAGCTTGGAGCGCTTTGTTTAAATTAAATAAAAGTACACATAACTCAAAAGCGCTCCACGCTTTTGGATTTAATCATTGGATATACAAAAAGAACTAAGTCAATTTAATTATTTTTAGTGCGTGATAAAAGCGTGTTTTTTAGTTTTTTTAAACTACCTACCAACATTTTTTTTCTATTACATTCTTCATTTAGCTAATTAGTCTAAAGTCAACGAAGTCATGACTTCAGCGGTTTAGTAGGAGCCACTGAAGAGTTCCACTATCACCTCTTGGCTCAATCATGAAACCCTCATTACCAAGCCCAATCTCGGACTCATATTAGTCCCAACTCGAGCAGTTTACTATTAGCCATTGAAAAGTTCCACTATACACCTCCTGGCTCCATCATCAGACCATCAACACCTTGGTACGATTGCACTTATGCAATCTATTGGGCTCATCAAAACAAATCGTCTGACCCAAATGTCAAAGTAATTATTAGTAGCCACTGAAGAGTTCCACTATACACCTCCTGACTCCATCATCAGATCAGCTCGAAGATACCAAATTATAGTTTAGTCATCCGAACTACATATACACGCAAAGTTTCATTTCGATACGACAAATTAGAAGTAGGTTAAACTTTACTTCTAAGATTTTGTTACATTAATTAGTTAGTTACAAGTGAAGCTAATAAAAGCGGTTAAAAATAAAATCATTCAACAGAACTCAAAAATATTATTCGTCGCATTTTCTAAGAATTTTGAGCGTAAACTATAATATTTTATGTAAAAATAATAAAGGGAATTCAACCAACAAAAGAAATACCAAAAAAATATTCCACTGAGCTGTGCATTTATTTTTTCATTTAATTAAAGCTGCAAATATCTTATTATTAAGGTCATTCGATTCAACTAACATCAAACGCATCGCTGTTTGGAACCTTATCTATCTGTTGCCGCGATGCGCTATTGTCAATTACCTGTCAAAAAATTTGCTTCATAACGCGCCTTAAGACATTTTTAGTAGTGCCCAGAGTTTGGTTTTGTGACCTAATAAATAGATAGAATATATAGGACTTTGTATGATAGAATATAGGCATTGAGAGGAAGACAATATATCGCACCTTTGGTAGAACAAGGGCATAATTGTCATAAATTGCCAAAATGACTTAAATATGCAGAAATGCTTTAAAAAGGCCCTTTGAACTGGAGGGACAAAGACATTCGTTTAATTGCAAAAACTGCAATTGTGCCCTTGTTCTACCAAAGGTGCGATATGTATTTTATGTAATTAAAACAAAGGGTTAGTCCCCACAATGGAAATCCTCGTGCAGTCGTCTATCTCCTTATTACATGGACCTTCAACATTACTGGCGAAATGGAGTACCTATTACTATACAACTCTGCAGACCCCCTACAAATACTAGCGTAATTTTACGTTAAGTAATAAAACACATAATATATTCTATTCTGCCTCAACAAACCGCAGCTTAAGGAAGTATTGTTAGTCATGCCATGACGCTAACTAATTGTTAGATTATTAATTACAGTTTAATATTATGCGACGCCACGCCATTGTTGTGTAAACTGATTGTTTTGACTGTTAGGCCGGGTGTTCAATCGTAAGAGGAATTTGACAGCAAAAAAAAGTTGGCTGTCGTTTACACGGTTGAGAGATTTGTGCATGACAAAGTGTCAACGAACACTCTTACTTAAAGTAAACATGGATAGCTATAAGCAGTAGATGCAAATAAAAAGGAGGTAAAATAAATAACCACAGAAAATAATGAAATATACCGATAACCTGCACGCGTACCGCACACGAATGACTACCGTAGAAACAAAATGACAGATTGTGGAAAAATTTCTACGGCGCGATGTCAAAAATTAAGAAAACAAACGCAACTTAGTATAGAGAGATATATCTATTCTGCGTAGAGTACAGAAGCACACGTGCTGAAGAAGCACAGATAAATGAAAATCCGTTTTGTTTTCATTTAAAAATAACTCGAAACACGTCCACTGCTGGACAAAAGTGTTCTCAAGGCATCACCACATCGTCCGATCGTTAAAAATAATTAATCATTAATTCTCTTCTTAAAGAACTTTTCCGCAAGTGAACACCTTACCTTACACGCTTGATAATTAATGAAAATGTCTCCACAGTCACGGACGGATGAATTAGGGTTTATAATCACAGATTAATTCAAATACATGTCTATGCTGATCAATGGCTAATCAACTAACAGTTGATTGTTAATCTTTGTTTAGTTCAAACTGAGATTACAGGCAGATTGAACCGTGTCGCGTGTAAACTAAAGTTCGTTTTTTAAATCCAAATATCCATTGTCAAAATTAATGGCATTGGGCCACAGTGTTGTATTGCCGCAAATACGCACGCATGTTTGAACTAGAACAAGTCTGCTAATGCAAGTAGCTTGCATGCCATTGTGCTATAACAACTTTTGATTGGTGAATTTCTCAATGGCATGGTAGCTTCTTGCAGATGCAGATGTTTTTTTCGGAACTTTACCGGACGCCTTAATTAATCAGAAAAAAAAGCAACCAAATGTCACTAAAGTTACCCAATGACATTGCCGAAAAACCCAACAATTACAACACTATTTTTATTTAACAAAACCAATATAAAAATAGCCATAGCCAGGTTAAAGACCTTTGGAGTCCCAACAAAATGTTGTACAGCCCGTGCATAAACAATAATAAAAATAATAAAAAACTGTTCGGTTTTCAAACAAAGAGTAGTGAGATCGCGAGGCGACCGCACGCCACGGCCAAGGCGTTTGCAAGGACGAATGTTGTGGCTTTTGTATTGTTATTTTAAAAATGTGGACTTTTTTATCTGAGAACTACGAGTTTCGAAAAAAAGTGCAAGTGCAAGTTTAGTGACGTTATTGGCAGTACTTGAAGTTAATTCCTTGGTCTCGTTCGAAAAACAAAAGTGTTTACAGTAGTGTCGTGACACAAAAGATAAGTTAAAAAGTGGGCTAGGCAGAATGCCAAAGAGGTTGTTAAAGAGTAAGAATGTAAAAATAAAGATGTCATGGGAGTACGAGGATGAAGTGCATTCGTGAACTGGGTTTAAACATCCGTGTTTTAAATTCAATTTCGATTTTCGAATGCGCAAAGTGTTTCAAGAACATTTGAATGTGAATATCCGAACTTTAAAAAATATCTTTAATAATGTTTTTATTAAAAATTCTTGAAACTGACTGATTAGTTAAAATAGGTACCGTTCGTGAAAGTATAAACTTGCTTAAAAATTCTAAATTTAAAATTAGATATTATATCTACGTTTTATGACAATAACAATGTAATAACAATTAGAATACACTAAAAATTATTCAGCAGAAGCGTTAAGGTTTTTAAATAACAATTTATTGAGCAAAAAGTTTAATTAGGACTTCCAAAGTGTAAACAAGACCAATCCAATCCAGTTTTGGTTAAAAAACGTGAGCTCTTTTTGTCAGTAACCTACCAAAGATTACGCAAAGGTTTTAAGTTTTAAATATTTCTAATTCGAATTTTAAACCTAAATTAAATAGGTACGCGTGTGACTATTATTATTTAAACAAATATTTTTGAATAAAATTCTGCAGTGTTCTAATTTCAAATGTTTTACGCAGAAGTGTAAATAAGATTTATTACGGCGCAAATTGATGAGAATCTCAGAAACAAAGTGCATCGACCTTTTGGTTTTTCAAAATAAGAGTAGTCTTTTTTAAACAGTCATTGGATGCAGTAGGTAGAGGATAAAGAAAACATTATTTCTTATAATTAGTGGATCCCATTAATACAGAAGCCGTTAATTAAAATGTAATCAATGCCTTATAAAATCCTAATAAGACATACATGATAAAACTACTAACTTGTATACTTCAAATAAATATAATAAAAATAAAGTGATATTAATAAAAATTAAAATATACAACTAATTTAAATCGCATAAAACACAAGTAGCACACAAAATAAATCTATCAATATAACTATGTACCAATAAACACACACACAACACTGAACAAACCCACAAAATAATTCCCTCAACCAATAAATCCGTAACTCAACCCCAATAAACATTTCCCTCCCCAATAAATTAATTCCCGTCCCAATAAATGCAATAATAACCCCACAATGATTCTAAATTCAACCCTGTTGGTGCTCGCAGTCTGTGGGCGAAGACTCTGGCAGGCTCCTCAAGGCAGGATCGTGGGTGGAACGAAGTCTGGCTTCGGGCAGTGGCCGTGGCAGATATCTCTGAGGCAGTACAGGACTTCGACGTATCTTCACAAATGTGGCGCTGCGCTGCTAAATGAAAACTGGGCGATTACTGCTGCGCATTGCGTTGAACAGTGAGTATTTTTGTTTATTTATTAATGTATCCTTATTTTAAATCTAAATAAGTACTTTTTGCTATGGTAGATACTTAAAAGTGGCTTGAAACTTTCCGTATTCGAACGCTTATCACGCGCCATACGAATATTATGACGTAGATCTATAGTTTAGATCATTATCCTGTCGTGTTTTCTTCATCGTGTAAGTATGTGTTTCTAGAACCCGTGATAGTAAAAATTAAATTTTAATCGATAAAAATCGATCACCTCTGTGGGTGACATCAGAAGGTTACACAGGGGTATATTCGTATTACCCAGTAACTGGGTTGTAGAGTTCAGATAGGCAGTCGCTCCATGTAAAATACTGGTATTCAGTTGCATCTGTTTAGACTGGAAGCCGACCCCAACATAATTGGCAAAAGGATAGGCAGATGGATGGAGCTATATGAAACGCCAAATATTAATAAGAAAGACCTTACTCATAGGGTTACACGACTAACATACCTACATTTACATTCTACAGGGTGTGGCGTAAGTAGTGGTCCACCGTTCAGGATTCGATGAACCAGATAATCAACTATAACAATTAAAAATTTTAACCATTTTTAGTAGTAAGATTTTTTTACAAAAATCGCTCTTGAACTTGATGGTGTGTTAAAAATTAGGGTTTAAATTAGAGAAGAACCTACTTTCTCTTCAAAGAGCTGAATTTACATAAAAAATCATAATTTATCATGCTAGCTCTAGTATTCAGCAGTGATTAACAGAAATCAAAATGAAAAAATAATGGTTTTTGTTGAAACTACAAAAAAATTGTAATGAAAGGTAGACATTTTGTAAATAAAAGACAAAAAGGAAATATTTTCGGAACCCCTTGGGTAAAAATGGTTAATTTTTTTAATTGTTATAGTTAATTATCTGGTTTATCGAATCCTGAACGGTGGACCACTACTTACGCCACACCCTGTCTGTTTATTATCGATTTTCCACATTCTCCATCAATACTGCACACAACACAATAGCCACATAATAATATCACAAACGCTCATAACTCCACTCATGACCATATAAATGTAATTAGACTTGTGAACCGCATCGTACGAGAATTTTCCTTAAGATGACCTATAGGATTATCAGTAAGTAGATAGGTAATCAGAAGCCTTCAATGTCAAATATTATTTTGTGAATTTCCTTATAAGATTTCACTTTTATCTGTGTAATTTTGATGGGATTTCGTGATGGGTTTGACCTTATTAAAAGGCTCTTTTCCTGTTTATGACCTGAGGTTTCAACACAATGAAGAGGTAGGTTCCCTATTCTAAAAACTCAGTTAATCGCCGATAACATCGTTCGTCAATATTTGCATCTACAAAATCCCCTTTTGATTGTTACTTCATACCATTGCAATCTCTAATACAAATAGGTCCCTACTTGAAAGATAAGCAGAGCTGAACAACAAGTCTGCTAGGATAATCATTTTTTTTTGGTTAGTAGTTTTAGTTCGGGGTTTCCAGGCTTTTTGTTGCGTGTCCGACCGACATTGATCACGCTAAAAGTTTGTGGCAAGGATATGTCGTCATCATCAGCCTACAGCAGTCCACTGCTGGACATAGGCCTCTCCAATTGCACGCTATTCACCTCGATTCTCGGCAACTCTCATCCAATTGCTACCAGTCACCCTGCGAAGATCGTCGCTCCACCTAGCCTGAGGGCTTCCTACCTTACGTTTGCCGATTCAAGGTCTCCACTCAAGAACACGTCTACCCCAACGGTTATCGGTTCTACGGATAATATGGCCGGCCCATTGCCACTTCAGCTTGCTTATTCTGTGAGCTATGTCGACAACTTTGGTTCTCTGGCTGATCACCTCATTAAGGATTCTCTCCAAGGAGATATACCTAGTACATACTAATTCCATGGTTTGCGGTCAATTAGTTTAAGATTGCTAAGAAACAAATTAATGTCTTCAGTTTCTAGCGAGCAGTTCCCGTATCATATTTCGTGTTTTATGTGCAAGTGGTCCGATAAAATGCGTATTTATTATTTTATATTATCTGTGTAGTAGTACAATGAGGTGCTTGTGGTTAAGTAATAACAGCCGCACGAGTCGATCGATCAGGTTAAGCTACGCTTGCCGCGGTTGGTCCGTGGATGGGTGACCATCTTTACATACCAAGACCCCTCAGTGCTTCGGAAAGCACATTAAGCCGTTGGTCCCGGCTGTCATTCGTGCATCTTTGGCAGCTGTTACGGGTCGTCAGAAGCCTGAAAACCAGACAACCATTCTTACCAAGGGGTATCGTAATACACAGTAACTGGGTCGTGGAGGTTAGATAGGCAGTTGCTCCATGTAAAATACTGGCATTCACCTGCATCCGGTTAGACTGGAAGCCGACCCCAACATATTTAGGAAAAGGCTAGACTAGATATAGGTACTTCCGAAAATACTAGCTTGTAATATTGTCCTGCTCCAGTACAATCAACTCTTCAAACTGAAGAATAAGCCAAAATCACCAGGCTCGCTCACTGAGTGTTGCCAATTGAAAGCATGTCAAAACCAAAAAGACCCGTACATATTTCCTTTCTATTCTATACTAATAATACATTTTTTTTCCACAGCGTCCCTCCATCAGAACTGCTAGTAAGACTGGGTGAACATGACCTGGCCCAAAGCGATGAGCCATACGGCTTTGTCGAGCGCAGAGTTCAGATCGTCGCCAGTCATCCACACTTCGATCCTGCCACGTTTGAATATGATCTAGCGTTGCTTAGGTAAGTTGAACCACTGTTTTTGGAATCAATCACTACACATCCAAACTAATTGATATATTTTATATTATAAATGCGAAAGGATGAAAGGCAGACAGGCAGACCATGACCTGGTAACGGACATAGACATAGGATAGTATTTATCTCGGTAGTATACATTCCCCTGGGATAATTTGGCGAAGCCACTGGCATAATCTAGTCTATTAAGAAAAAATATGCAAATATAGTGAATGGATAACTTCTGGGTGCGCTCGTTCCGTCAATAGAGCATCAATTTCCATCAGACGAGATCGTACCCTGGAATAATAGGATTGACCTTAGAAAATTTCCTAACACTCACTCGAAACGTTATTAACTTTACGAATTACCAATATTGATCATGTTGAAGCCTTATCGGTTGAGCTCCTATGAGCTGGTGGTTTGATTGGTGGGTTATAGAGTATCATTTATGCTTCGGGGCACCTTTGGAAACCTTAGGCCTCGTTTACGGAGAGGCGGGGCGTCGGGCGTCGCGTGCGGCGTGGCGTCTTGCGTCTCTCTCGCTCTCGACCACACTGTATGAGACCGAGAGAGACGCGAGACGCCACGATGCACGCGACGCACGACGGCCGGCGTCTCTGTAAACGAGGCCTTAGTGTTACTGCAAGGTTCTCTTGCTCGGTTAGTTGCTCTTCAAAGTGAGAATGAACAGGCTTCTTCTGGGTAAGCTCACTCCATCGTCGACTCTGTCTGTCACCGCTGACCTAGACTAGAGTCAAAAGCAAACCCATCTTAAATAAAATAATAAAAAATTAAGGTTGAACATTTCTCACTGTCAGAAAAATAGAGAGGCGACTCTGCCACACAGAAAATGAAGAGCCGAAGCACTTTCATCGTGAGGCATTATGATGAAAATGCCTTGGCTCTTCATTTGACACTCCTATTGACAATCAATTTCTGACCTGAGGCTTTTATATAAATTGCTATCAAGAAAATTTTGTATCAAGAAGATGACAATGTACACCTACGTAAAATACTCGCAAATAAAATTAAAATTCATCGTTCCAAAATTACTATATATCAAGTTTTTTGTCTACAAAAAACTTTAATTAAAAACAATAAAATTGCAACTGTCAACCAGTAATTTGTTAGCAACAACCGCATACCTGGTTATCAAATGCTATATTAATGACATAATTAGCAGTCTGCCATAAACTTATTAATGACTACTAATCTGCTGATCTCTGAACAGATTGACGTCGTTATAAAAACAGTTAGCACATCAGTGAACGTCGCGCTGGATTGTTTTTAGAGTTCCGTGATTTAAATAAAAAAAGTCCTCTGTAGTTTCTAGGGATCCCTAATGGACAATGGTTTTCTAAGAATATTTACGCGAGAGAAAAAATATTTCTGCAGTTTCTGCCTGCCCCCGTGCGATGAAGGCGTGAGTTTATGTTATGTAAACAAAATATTCTTTAGTTTTCCCAATAGTTTGATTTTCTCAAATGTTTACTGAAAAAAATTTGGTTAAAGGATGCAAAGAGTTGCTTAGAAGACCACGGGCGTGAATTGTGAAAAGACATTTTTTTATACCAACAACAATTGTTGAATATTATGTTCAGATTACATTATGAGAGGGATGATTTAAAAGAATTAAATGATAGTGTGACGGTTGACGGCTGCTCTCAAAACGGTGAAAGAAAACGTCGTGAGGTAACCGGCATGTCCTAGAAACAAAAATTCGAAGACATGTGACATCTACCAACCCGCACTGGGCCCGCATGGTGGATGACGCCCCACTCCCTCTCATAAAGAGGAGGCCTGTGTCCCAGCACTGGGAACATTATAGACTTATTATGGTGACGGTTGACAGGAGAAAATGGGAGAAGAAAATATGTTGCAACGACCCCAAGTAACATGAAGAAGAGCAGAAAGATGATGGTGATCATTACGAAAAGATTACAATAATACGGATATTTTCTACAAATTCTTTGTAATTTTATTTTTAAGTCACTATTTAAAGATACATCTTCGGAAAGTCTGACAACCAGTCTTACCAAGGGGTATCGTATTACCCAGTTACTGGGTTGTGGAGGTCAGATAGGCAGACGCTCCATGTAAACACTGGTATTCAGCTGCATCTGGTTAGACTGGAAGCCGACCCCAAGCTAGTTGGGAAAGGGTAGGCTGATAATGATGATGTTACATCTTCGGAAAGGAAAGAAACGTCATTTTTTATCAAGAAATCTCATGCATGACACTGATACAGAACCCACTCTACTTAATACATCAGTTTAACACTACTTAGATAGAAGTACCGGTCGGTCACTCGTCAATGCACTTGACCTTACAAGGTTCAATACCACTCTATACCGTGTTATTTTAAACTAGATTTTGTGTGGTAGTGCAATTTAGCATCTTGTAGTTTGGTAGGTACCTACTTAGATTTTTAAGCAGAAAAAATTAGTGTCGGTGCGATGTCATTTCAAGGGTGAAGTTCAATAAAACCTTCTTAGTCAATTGATTTTAATTATTTATTGAAACTTTATGTAGAAGTAAAAAAAAAACTATACAAAGGCGGACTTAATGCCTGACGCATTTTCTACCGGTCAACCTTAGGGTGATGCAGAGATTAAACATGGCAGGTGCAATACGGGATAGATAGCTCGGAAATCACTGTAAGATACAAGAATAAATACTAATACTATATACATACATAGATATAAACAAAATAAACCTTGGTCAGGAGAAATAACGACCGGTAGAGGAGAAAACGAATCCAGCAACTAAGCGCTGAGATGTTTCGGCCAACTTCTGACGGATATGTTCACGTGCCTTCACTTTAAATAACCGACTGATTTCGTAGATACGTATTTTTACTTCCAAAACGCACAGAAGAAATGGTAAAAGATGAATGAAATCTTAAAACAAGAGGGTATACGTCTATATCCCGTCTTCACTCACTGCTGACCGTAGACCTCTAAGTAAATAAAATTAGAGATGTTTCAATGGTACTGTAGCGGTATCGCCACATGCGAGCTGCTCGTCATACTGACGTCACGCAAATTCTGCATAGCGCAAGCACAGTTTACCGCGCAACTAGCATATACAGAGTTGATACGACAGAGGGGCTTTCCTTTACTATCCTTTAAACTGCCTGCCTATGCCAACTTCCCGACATCAATCGTCGGGCAGTTACCCACCAGACACGACACTCGTCTGGTCGGAGGATCCTCCCTTTTCTATGGAGGTATGAGTGAACTTTGGACGCTGTTCCTCGTACCTCTATAGTACTTCATTTCGCAGGAAGCTGACTCGTTGCTCTAGTGATTAGAGGGCAGGCTCAGCAGTCCTGGATTCGGTTCCGAATTTCTAAGTCTGGCTTAATGTGTGTGCCTACTGTGTTTTATCGTCAGGTATGTTTTAATACCAGCCCGGAGTATGAACGTGTGTCCGAGTAATGGCAATAGGCTCGCTCCCTATTACTTACCGTAACTGGCGAAATGGTATACCATAAACACTCAACAAATTATATAATATACTAAACCCCTCTGCCTAACTATTTCGGTCAATGACAGATCTTAAAACTACAGAAAGCTGTCAACCTGTTTTTATCTCTAAGGATACTTACATTGCCATCGTTTATATTCTAAAAGTTGCCCTATTCGTTAGAACGAACAAGCACCGGTTTACGTCAGTAGTGAATAAAAGACAAGCGCGCAGGACCACTATGGTCACGATATAAAAATCGACTTTTCACAGGTGGTGACCAAACGTCTTTACTTAAAAAAAATATTTTAACCATGGGTCCTCTTCTATATATATATTTTTTTTGCCCACCGATACATTTAAAAGAATTAAATATCAAAGTTTAAAAAAAATACCAAAACTGTTACTGGACAAGTGTACGATTTAAAAGATTAAAGATTTTGTGATATAACTAACTGACATTTCTATCTTTAGTTTTATTGCAATTCTATTTTTGTTTTTGACTTAATTTGTTGACATTTCTAGTTTAATTTATTGTCATTTTTTTAATTTAAATTTAAAAGAAAATGTGCCTAATTCCCAATGTTTTTGAAAAATATGAGTATTTTTAATAACAATAGTAGGTAATGTTTAATAAATGTATTAAATAATTTTGCATGTCGTAAGGCAAAATGTATTGGGACTCTCATCAAAATAACCTTCATAGCTGTTTACCTACATTATTGGCAAATAAATGATTTCTGATTTCGGGGACTACAGGCGTACTACCTATAATAATTATGTCTTTACAAAATTCTAAATACAGTACCCGGCGATAAATATTGCACATCGACTTTGGAAAGAGACAATCGGCTAATTTCGGCTTCGTAGAGCGTTATCTCTGTCGCACGAAATACAAACAGTCCGGTATCTATTAGGAGCTGTTAAAACAATTATGAAATGCTTCTTTTGATAATTCTTTTTATTCTTTGTATAAAATACACCAATTTTTCTATTTGTCTCTTTCCAAAGTTCGAAGTGCAATATTTATCGCCGGGTACTGTATTTATATTTATATTTACCTAGTCATAACGGAAGAAGCTATAATATTCCTAGATCCACTAATAGCTTTATATGTTATGTCATCGGTATTTTTGTCAAAAATAAGCGTTCCCGTTATAGCATATCATTAGACATTTTGCCAATATATTAGTTACCTAATGATTCTAGATCTACAACTACCGTTTTATGAGCTAATATTGACATTATGTGCAGATTAGAATATATTTTAGACACCAAATAAATAACATGACTCATGATCCCATGATCTCATGATGTCTAATCTCATGTATTTTATTGTGTGTACATAAATAATAAAATAAATAAATAAATAAATAAACATTTATTTTGTATTAAACAATATGGTATTAGTAAATAATGAGGATAATTATGTTTTCTTTTTTTAAATTTAATATAGGTTTGCTCTTGACTGTAGTCTAGGTCAACGGTGACAGAGACAGTCGACGATGGAGTGAGCTTACCCAGAAGAAGCCTGTTCACTCTCACTTTGAAGAGATTAGGGTTGTATGCGTTCGGAAACACAGACGCAGGTAGAGAGTTCCACTCTTTTGCTGTGCGCAAAACAAAAGACATTTGAAAACGTTTAGTGCGAATTGGTGTTTGAAAATGTTTATCAATTAGTAAAATAGGTTAGTGGTTGCAAGAGCTACTGCGCTCAGCATGAGGTCCTGGTTCGATTGCCAGGTCGGACAACGTGTAATTTAGTTTTTCCATCCAGAATTTCTCAGTGCCAGCCGAGGGTCTGGATTTGCGCCCGGTTGATGGCAATAGGCTCGCCCCCTACTGGACTATAGAATAACTGGCGAATGTGTGTGTAGGTACAGTCAGTGTCACGATGCGGGTACCCCCCTTCAAAGTTAATTTTAATACAATTGGGGTAACCAATTGATGCAGCCTACCGTATTATAGGTACCCTTCTGAATAAGCTTTCGAGGAGCACATATGTGGACTTGTTATGTAATAAATAACATATAATATATCTTGCGGGGCAGCTAAGCTCGGCCGCTTATGCTGTTAGAAAGATAAGACAGTTAACAGGTGTAGAAACCGCGCGTTTGGTCTATTTTAGCTACTTCCACAGCATTATGTCGTATGGCATTTTACTGTGGGGTCGGGCTGCTGACATTGAATCCATCTTTATTTTGCAAAAGAGAGCTGTCAGATCCATTTGTAAACTACGTCACCGCGAATCTCTCAGGGAACTATTTAAAAGGATTAATATTATGACGGTACCTTGCCAATTAATTTATGAAAATATTATGTATGTAAGAAAAAATCTGCATCTTTTTAATAAAATAAGTGATAGACATCATTTTAATACAAGAAATAAAAATGAATTTATCGACGCCATCTATCTAGTTTGTGAATACTTTTAGTTACGTTAGGATATTTTATCTTAATTTTATTAATAGTTTGTTAGTTAATTAAGTATCTTTAGGAACTGTATATAATATATTTATATCCTATTTAATAAATTGTATAATAAATTCCTTCATTTGTCTATCAACGTTGACTGAAAGTCAGATAAATATAGTTTTTTCAACTCTATGCTAATCGTATGTGAAATATTTGAAACACGTATAAAACTATTTTACATAAAGTTCCCACATTTTTGTTATAATGCGATATTTTTATATATTATTATATTTTAAGTAGGTACTCTTGGAAGTAAATTTAGGTGTCTGCGGAGTGGCTTATACATAGAATATGCTAGTTATAAGGAAAATAAGTAGTTTGTTTAGAATTCACTATTTACCGAATAACCTCTGTTTGCACTAAGTTTATAGGTATAAAGTCCAGCCAGTCTCACCAAGGGGTATCGTGCTACCCAGTAACAGTAACTGGGTTGTGGAGGACAGCTAGGCTGTCGCTCCATATAAAATACTGGTATTCAGCTGCATCCACTTAAAATGGAAGCCGATATCAACATACATAGTTGAGACAAGAACAGACAAATTATGAAGTAATGAATGAGTAATTCAACTGTGCTAAAAAAAACACACATAAAAGGGGGTTTATTTTCACGATACATTGTTGAAAGAAAGAACAATCGACTGAAAGTATTCGATCGAATTAACACATTATGCTGTTAATTACTGTTAGAAATAAAACAAAGAGAGAAAGTAAAATATGGATTTCACTTTTATTTTAAATTAGAGAAGAAACAATTAATTGTTACTTGTTAGTCTGAACGTATTTTTACGGAAGCAACAGAAAAAAAACGTGTGCTGCCACACCACATAAATATTCTTAAGAAAAATACATTAATGTTGCACACATAAAACACAAGAAAAATAAAGAAAAATATTAAATTTGATTCTGAATTATTTATAAATCACTGCAATTAATTACATTAATTTATAATATTACAGAATATCTAAATACATGTTCACATTGTATTGAACAATGCAAATACACGACGATTCCAATTTATAAAGGCTGTAAAAATGTATGCCTTCTAGCTAACCCGTCAGACGTTGTCCTGTCCTTTCAACAATTCATACAAAGATGCTATAGAAAAAAGGACAATCAGTTTTCCCAAATTTGTAGACTTTACGGGAAAAATGTCCAATGTTTCTTACCATAAAACCAGATACGGACCACTACCGAACATTTAAAAATAAAAGACAAGGCTCAGACGTTCTCAAGTGATGCGCTTTCCAACGATATATACATAGGTAGATGGATGACATGATGATAATGGATGGATGGTAGCTGAACACTGAACGTTTTCTGTAAAATGATAATTGTTAATAATTAAAAACTCCTAAAATAATAATAATATGAGACAACATCCACACAAGGTCTTCAGGTCCCGAACTAGGTAGAACCTGTACTACGGTAACCTGATGACTGATATACATACTTATATACATATACACACCCAGACACAGGTCAAACAGACATGTCCATGCACACAAATGTTTGATTTGTCCGGGGATCGAACCCAGGACCAGCGGCTCAGAAGGCAGGGTCGCTACAAACTGCGCCAATCGGTCAGTCATAAATACCCCAGTCTCCACCGCAATTCAGTGGCCTAGCTGAAAATAATTGTCACCACTATTTTCTCAAATGCCCCATCACCAGAGTCAGTGGCAATATCAACATAACAAATCTAAATCAAAGAGGCTGACATACCAATCTTTTATATTTCCAGATTCTACGAGCCAGTGACATTCCAGCCCAACATCCTGCCGGTGTGTGTTCCTGATGACGATGAGGACTTCGTCGGCAAGACTGCCTACGTCACTGGCTGGGGGAGACTGTTTGATGGTATGTTGCTTCTAATTACCCATTTCAGTCATGATCCTCCTGTCCATACGCTAATTTGTTTGCGGTCATCGCAGCACGTCTTTATTCTCAGCCGTCGTTTTATAGCGTTCACATCTTTCCCAGCCATAATACCTACCTAATACCATCTTAAATACACAATCTTTCCAAGATGGATGTGTTGGTCTTCCTCTTTAACATGCTCTTAATTTTAAAAGCTGGATGAAAAATGAAATTAAACAATGTGTAAGCAAAAAGAGCTACTTACAGAACTTCTCATAAACATGTTTTAAATAGGTCCTAAAATACTGCGACTCACGTCGATGGGTGATGGCCATTGACATGAGTCCGCAGTATTATGACTCCTTACAGTAACGACTGTCAATATCTTTGAAAGATCTAAATTTCTAAATTATCTATTTAGAAATTTAGATCTTTCACTGTCGTCACGGTTATTCAGAAGCCCAAAAAGTCTGACACCCAGTATTAACAAGGGGTATCGTGTTACCCAGTAACTGGGTTGCGGAGGTCAGTTATGTAGTCGCTCTATGTACAATATTTGTATTCAGCTGCATCTGGTAAGACTGGAAGCCGACTGCAACATATGGTTGGGAAAATGTTAGGTTTCTCATTTCAATCATTTAAACAAGTCACAAATTTAATCCAATTTCTCAATCCACAGAGGGACCTCTCCCCAGCGTATTACAAGAAGTAAAAGTCCCAGTGATCAACAACACAGCTTGCGAGTCGATGTACCAAGCGGCAGGCTATAATGAACACATACCGAACATATTCATATGTGCTGGCCGGAGCAGAGGCGGCGCTGACTCTTGTGAAGGTAAGTTGAAACGGCTAAAATTCACTAAGACAGGCTATAGTTCACAAATACAGGCTATAGGTCACAAAGACAGGCTATTTATTATTTATTTCTGCACGAGTATAGTTTTCAATATTGGCGTGTGCTAGCTGACATATGGCAAATCATTTTGATGTTTTTTAGTTTCGTAATGTTAATTACTTATTACTGTATTTACTCCAGTTCTTCTAACTGAACAAACAGCAGTGCTGCTGGGGAGTTTGTTGCGCCACTTCTTCTTCCCAGCTAAAGCACTAGGAAGTGGTGAAGGGCGGGCGTTTTGGGGGGACTGTCGGGGGACGTTCAAAAAGTGCTGATTCTCAGCCTAGTTTGAATAAATGACTTTTGATTTGATATAGTTCACAAAGGCAGGTTATAATTCACAACAACAGGCCATAGTTCACAAATACAGGCTATAGTTCACAAAGACAGGCTACAGTTCACAAAGGCTGGCTAAAACGAGCACATACCGAACCTACATAGCTATTTATATGTGCCGGTCGCAGCAGTAGTGGTGCTGAGTCTTATGAAGATAATACTTGACTAACTCTGTCCATAAGGTTGGCGTGTAATGCGAGATAAGCATGAGTAACTTCGGTACAAAATCATTTGATGCATCCTCAATACCGTAGTTATTCTTGGACTGGTATCCAGTAGAAACGATATCCTAATGATGCAGCCATTTTACAGTTTTAAGCCTAAAGCTTAGTTTCGACTGAACTTGGTCTCAGAACCATTTAAAAGAGGTATGGTCAAGCTTACAATAGTAACAACCATGATTGTTTTTAGATCGCAGTCAAAGTCACAGCATTTATTTCAAATAGGCACTTAAAAGGCACCTTTGATCATCAACATTTACATTAAAATGAATTGTTCTAGTGGCCAAAATGTAGTTTCGTATGGAGAAGAATGGGAAAGAAACTCCACCGTTACTCTTTTAAAATGTATTACAATATTTTGTATACATTAATTATACAGAGTCGATATGGCTGAGGGGCATTAAATTACACTACGTATACTATACGTGTTTAGTATTAATTCAATACGGTATGAAAATAAAAAGCACCAAAAATTAGTTTTTTTTTTCAAGCAAACTAAATAGCTTACAGATCAGAGTAAAACGCAACCACCCTTTGTAATGAAAGTGCAAGTGTGTGTGTATTTATTGCCATCTTTTTAGCGAAAATATTTGGTTGTACTTGTGACTTGTCAGAGCGGCAACAACGCATCGTAGGTTATACTCAGTTTTATCGTTTTAAGGTAGTCATAAAGGGCCAAGGAAGGAACACGGGTGGGTTTTAGTCAGTAAGAGTCTGACACTCCCTTCCGCTCCACCCAGAGCGGGAGGGGTCATTTGATGATTTCCAAGCCTTAAAAAAAAAAAAAAAAGGTGCATGACCTATGCGTATAGACATAATCAGCTGTTAGGAAATATACATCATGTTCAAACGGTACAAAAAATTAAAAAATCATTTGCGACTAAACTACTGTTCCTATTTAATTGATTTTTGGTACAGAGCTTGAAAATGGTACCTAGTATAGGCAGTTTAAAGGAAAGCCCCTCTGTCGTATCAACTCTGTATAATTATTTGTGAAGACGGGTGCACCTTTAATAAAACTACCATACATACCACAATAGGAAAAATAATTTAAAATGTAGCAATGACAAATAAGTTAATTATAGATTGTGATAGATACATGGTGCTCACATATTTACAAACATTGTAAAAGTATACGATTTCCCAAATTATTTAAACAAGTAATATGTCATGTCAGTGCGTGAGTTAATAATAATAATAATAATATGAGACAACATCCACACAAGGTCTTCAGGTCCCGAACTAGGCAGAGCCTGTACTACGGTAACCTGATGACTGATATACATACTTATATACATATAATAATCACAGAATGTAAATCAATAATAAGCCATAACAATAATAAACTATACAATTAATTAGATTGATCATGCAATCTATCGATATGATGGTACATAATAGAAAGTAAACAATACCCTCAATTGATCCCTACTTTACTAAATTTAATCTCTCCTATTTCTCAGGTGACAGCGGTGGTCCAATGGTGGTCCGTCGTGAGCGCGACGACCGGTTCGTGCTCGGCGGCATCATCTCGTGGGGCATCGGGTGCGCCGAGCCGAACCAGCCCGGAGTTTACACAAGGATCTCTGAGTTCCGGGACTGGATTAATCAGATACTACTGTTTTAAGGAAAAGACTATTGAGAGATTGGAAGGTTAGGCAAAGGTTCAAGCAAAAATCTTGGATTTGAAACTAGATTTCAGTATCAAGTTTAGTAACATTGATTCACATCTGACAGATATTGGGATTTATGTTTAAATATCGTTTTGGAATGTCGCCTTTACAAACCAGTTTGCAAACGGCAAAAAAAAGTTATTGCTTGGTTAGCAAAATGGCTATAGTTTACAAACTATAGCCGTATTAAAACGTAGGTATACTTAGCAAGATCAAGCAGTATGTAAATTACGGCTATTTGGATTTTAATGAAGAACATCTTCTTAGGACTCTAAGAATGTGGACAAGTAGCCATTTTGATATTCTTGTAAGGTGTTTCGTTTACGGCTAAAAACGAAGATTGTAAAAACATGCAAATTTATTTATAAAAAAATTTGAACGGGAGCATTTTATGACAAAATGGTTGTCAACGAATTTCTTTGGACAGTAGTTTACCTACTTCCAACGTATAGAGTAAAATAATAATAAAGATGATCATTTGCCTACCCCTTAAGAGACTTGGCTTGAAGATATTTGAAAGTAGGTACTATTAAATTAAATTTAAATCAAATTCATTTATCTGCTAGAATGTAGGTTTACAACGGCCACTGTACATTCTACCATTACATAGGATGTGCAAATATTAAATTTTACATTGCACAATGCTATTATTTTAATAAAAAAAGACAGCAACAACAAATAAAGAGCTCCTGCATTAGTGTTTTTTAGGAACAAATTAATTAATTGATGTCAAAGTTATACCTATGACAGTCTATCTTAATATAAAAAAAAAAACTTATTTCACTTCTTTTCAAGGGGCATTTTAGGAACTAAAATGAATCATCCTTATTGATATAATTTTTATATCTGTAACATTTAGATAAAATTTTACGAATTTATATTATAAGAATAAAATAATATACTTTTGTAAAAATGTCTTAGTAAATAAAACTGCCAAGGGCTTGTATTAATAGACAAAAATCCGTTCCAATTCTTAAACGAAAATTATGAAAAAAAAAAAAGAAATTTTTGACAAAATAATGTAATTTCTAGTTTTAAGCAACGGATTCCGTCCTTAATTTATTTTTAGCAAATTATTTGTAAATATTTTTCGATATATTTTTTTATTAGAAATGCATTTATTAATTTTATTTAATTAGCCATAACAATGTCTCAGAGTAACTTTTGAGTTCTGATTTTATGAATTTATTAAATCATTTTAAACGGTTATATTGTGTTTTATTTATTAAAATGGATATTATTCCTGCCGATCTATATGATCTATTCTGTAAAAATCTCACGGTGACAACTAAGGTGAAGTGAGCTTGACGTAAGTTGTCAATAGTGTCAATCGGTAGCATCAGATAGTGTAGTAGTCTGACGGTATGTCTACATAATATCATATTTGTATATGAGGGTGTCCGTAAATAAATCAGTGTTTAACCAACCTACGTGTGTTTCACTACAGATAGAATGACAGATCACTTCACCTACATTTTCACAGTGATATTTTTACAGAATAGACTGACTGACATTCTATCTCATCATCATCTGCCTAGCCTATTAATAATAATAATAGACCCGCAGGGCAGCATGTGGCGAGCTGTTGGGCAGTAGCGACCCCACGGACCCTACCTCCCGGGAGAAGTCTTGTTTATCATCTATGGCTTGACTTTATTGGCCGGCTGGAGTGAACAATGACGAGGAACAGAGCTCCCACCTCTTTCTTGCCTTTATTGGCTGGCTTGACTGGAGCAAGAGCAAACGTGCTCGGAGGAAGGTAGTATTCCAGTAAGGTGCTGATAAGGATCTTGACCGTACTTCCGGGATTGTCCTGATAGCCGTGGAATACCTCTCCACTCCTCAAGCACCTCAGGAAGTGTTGCCTCATTGTTGCTACGTCACTATGTGCTAGCGACCGTTTTCGGGGGCCCATTATTGAGTGTGCAAGTCACCCCCTGCCATTTTATCCGTGTATTACACAACATTGATCAGGCAGGGGACATAGTCCATCCATAGTTCTAGGTAATCAATCCACTATAGCCACCCAAACCCACAGCCCAATATGTTTTGTTCCTATATTTTGCAATAGTCCTGCACCAACCGGGGGTTGTCCTTGGGTACACTTGCATAGTGCATACAGGGATAATCGTCGGTTAGTGCCTCAACACTTAAAATTGTCTAAGTGGCCTCTGCAAGTTGGCTTCGGCCCCTCGTACGCTTTCCTAAGGTCCGGGACCCCAGGGTCCCGAGAAATGTCAAGCCATAATAATAATAATAATAGTAATACCTACTCCTTTATTTCAGGCAACTAAGGCTCATAAAACACAATACATATATAAGCCTATACTATAAACTAATACATATCTAAAAGTAAAGAAAACTTTAAACTTTTCTCAACCATGTTGGGGTCGGCTTCCAGTCTAACCGGATGCAGCTGAATACCAGTTTTTTACATGGAGCGGTTTTCCCAGCGGTGAAACGACACCTCTTGGTCTCAATTCGTGAATTTTTGACAGTCGTACGTACGGGCCGTCAGAAGCCCGAAAGTCTGACAACCAGTATTACCAAGAGGTATCGTGATACCCAGTAACTGAGTTGTGGAGGTCAGATAGGCAGTCGCACCTGCATCCGGTAGGACGAGCCGACCCCAACATATATAGCTGGGAAAAGGGTAGGCAGAATGATTGATGCGACGTTGGAAGGAACTATCCTATTGTATTGAGTGTGATCAGTCGAAGGGTAAACGAAATATCCCTACAAATATCGGCTGTCGACTTATTTTAACCGGCGGTGATCAGACAAGTGTAAAATAGAATAAGTTCCTTTTGAATTTAAATAGCAATGTTGCTGAACCATGGTTGTTACTCCAATGAAAAGACTTGTAGGTACCCATTGTTTGTTATTGTTAGTAATGCGGATCGACTGATTTAATGATTAGAAAATCGCGCCACTATTCGTGCCGTTTGAACAACTGTATTGCTTAAAAGTTACAAAATCTTCTGGACAAAATTTGACAAAATCGGCGCGAGTGAATTTTGGTCCCGCGTCCCGCGGGGGATTTGCCGCGGTTTGACCAGAGCTTTATAAGGGAGGTTCTGTTTTCTTTCTATATCTATTTTTATATCACCAAACATTGTATCAGGCCTCATAGCGTTAGATAAGTTGACACTAGGACTAAGGACTAGGTACCCTACTTATTTTTTTTTATAGTTGTTGTATACCAGCGATTTTATTGTTTGTTTTATTGATTGTTATTTACATTCGGAAACATGTTACGTCTTATTTCATAACAATTAAAATAAGTTAACTAATATTTTGTCAACCGTCTATCCCTATAGTAGAAAAGTATAACATTAGTTAAAACTTTCAAACACTGTTCGCCAATAGATGGCGTTGTGTGCAATCCCAATACAAATGTCACAAAATGTATAGAATCTTGAATCGCGCTATTTAAGTTTTCTTGTTGTTTAGCACACGTATTAAAATTTTACAACTACTAGTGTACTTGCTTCGGCAGTACATATATTAAAATTGGAACGATACAGAGAAGATTAGCATGGCCCCTGCGCAAGGATGACACGCAAAATCGTGAAGCGTTCCACATTTTTTGAACAAATTCAAAACAGATTATGGATATTATATTAATTCAATCAATCTGCCCAGCCTTTTCCCATAGTAACTAACATACATTAATTATTTTTTGTATGTCTACGTCATGTTTGAATAGTAATAAATTCTAGTACATATTTAAAAAGTAAGTAAGTATCCATGAATAACTCAGCTGGTTTGTATTTGTAGCATAACATCACGCATTCCACTAAAGGTTAGACAGAGGTGTAGGTACCTATGTACACTCACATTTTTTCGCCACTTATGTCGAGTCCCATGTAATAGGGCCGATGGCCCAGGTGGGGGCAAATTGATTTATGGTGGATTGTAGGAAAGTATGAATTGTAGGTACAGTCAAGAGCTTATGAAGGTCTTGGAGGTTTTTTTGTAAACTTCTCGATCACTTTATTATAAAAAACTTGCGCGTCGGGTATGTTTGCGGCCGCAAATATAGATGGATTTGCTGCCGTTATTCGCAAGAGAATTGTGTCCCTGATGCGCCTTATACGAGGTAGTTCGAGCCACTACCTTCAACTGTTCGCATGGAGGATGGATCTGGATTGCCCAATAATGCGGTAGGTACTGGACCAGGCTGCACATTGAGCATTCCGGATCCAAACCTAAATTTAGACTAAGATGAAACATAAGTGTATTTTAATATTTTTGTTATTGTAAGATTGTAATTTATAATGTTTTTAATTTTCATCTGTTAATTAATTCTAAATGTATCTAATATTTTTAATAAATGAATTTCTTATTATTATTAAATTTTTCTGTGCACACTTATCATGGCCCGACCCTTGAGGCGATTTTCCTCCATAGAGCTCAGATCGCTCTAGTTACCATAACGATAGAGCGATCAAAATTTTCAACGCTTTTCCCGTTTAGGGAAAGGTTGCTGGTCAATGGGTCGTCTTAATTTTGCCTCTTATAGGACAACATACACAATTGCTGCCAAAGTTCGGCTTAATTTTTATAAGCAATAAAACATAAAATTGGGCGATAATTTCGCAAATCAGTCAACCAATTCAACTGAGTGGATTTCGGTTGTCTTGCATTTGGCAAAAAAAAAACTAGGGCGCCGAACCGCTGCCCCTCCCTGCCTCCTTTGCGACGCCCTTTGGCTAGTATATTTTATTTTGCCATCATATTGCTTATATTGCCATCAACCTGGCATAAATCCAGACTCTGGGCTGCAAATTCCAGATGGAAAACCCGATAACTTTTCCCGACCCGGGAATCGAACCCATGATCTCATGCTCAGCACTAGCGCTTGCGACCATTAGACCAACGAGGCAGTCAGTTGTAACAACTTGTATTTCAATAATGTTTACAAAGGCAGACGTGTCTGTCGTAAGGTGTACCTACCTTGTTAATTCCTGTCGTCTTAATGATATCCCAGGATGCGAATCGCGATGGCGCACGCTTTTTTGTTTGTTTGGCATGTTACAGGGTAGGAGCAGTGGTGGCCCAGTGATAACGGCCGCAACTTACGAGTTGTAGGTCGTAGGTTCGAACCCAGACAGGCACTTTACTATATGTAAATTATTTCATCACCACTGCTCTCAAATAATAATAAAAGATTTATCTCGGACTACAATGGCCCATAGACATATATACCTTACAAACTAACATATATAAATTACTTATAAAACAAATCTTGTGTTAATAATAGCTTAAAACTATGTTAGTAGCACTTCACTAGCTTGTCCTTGAGCTGTCCTGTGGTACTTGTCCGCAGAAGCGACGGAATACCACGTCCTGTGGCCAAAAGTCTTCTTCCATGACGACGACGGGCAGATAATAATTAGGTACGAGCACCATGAACGCCTTGAAGTTGACGTTTCGGTGCGACTCCAGTAACTGCACCCTCGGCATGTCAAAAACGGTGAAGGAAAACATCGTGATGAAATCGGCATGTTTTTGAACGAAAAAAATCGAAAACTTGACATCTACCAACCCGCACTGGGCCCGCGTGGTGGATCACGGCCCACTCCCTATCGCAGAGAGGAGGCCTGTGTCCCAGGAGTGGGAACGTTATAGGCTGATTGTGATGGTATGTTACAGCGATCCCTTATGTAATAATTATAATAACTGACTTTCTACTTGTGACAAACAATAAGAGCGTTCGCAGACAGCAAACAATCGGTGACCGATTTTTGTTGGAGCTAAATGAAACAAGACCGAAAGTAGGCCGTGTACATACAAGCGCTCTAAATGAATTTTAATTTACCTAACACCCGGTTTGTCAAACTCTACCTAAGCATTAACTATATTCAACGTGAACTTATTGAGGCCCGCTTACTGACCACCGCTACATTATACTTACGACCCGACCGAGTATTACGAGCTAGGGCTGTGAATTAATAGAATCCACAAAGGAATGTTAAAGTATACCGGTGGCGCCAGTTTCAACAAGTTATTTCATACTGGCTGAAAACAATAATAGTTTTCCCTTAGTGCAAAAGAGTTATAAGCTGCAGCTGCTCCAGTGGTGGGGGATTCCAAAGTTACATACAGTACAGTACTTATGTCAAAGTTGATTTCATACCGCGCTAAAACCTGATCGGACGCGGTTTTTGGGATAATCTTCAACGCAAAAAATATAGTCACCTGCATGGAATACCAGTCGCGTAAATGAACATGATTTTTGCAATGTCACATCAGGGATAAATTCGAAACAATGGGATAAGGGCAAAGTGGTAAAAAAAAAACCGATGGCCAGTTTCTCTGACGAAAATAGCCAAATTGTCCAGCGCACGTAAACTGTTGCGATTGGCTGAATGATTTATCAACAGCCAATCGCAGCAGTTTACACGCGCTTGACAATTTGTCACATAATTTTTGCGATAATTTTCGTTCGAGAAACTATTATAATGTAACTCCGTACAACGCGGGGCCAGCTCAAGGTGAAAGTGTTTAGAAAGGAGACTCGGGTCGTCGCGCGTCGCGTGCGGCGTGGCGTCTCGCGTCTCTCTCACTCACATACAAAGCCATATAATTATGCTATGTTTGAATGCGGGCCGCGCCGCCCAACGAGACACGTGACGTCTCGCGTCTCCGTAAACGAGGCCCTACCGCAGATGGCAACGTGCGGTCTTCTGTACACGTTTTATTCACGTGTTTTTCAAAGCATGTTTCTTTTGGTTTGAGTATTTTAAATTCAGCCGGTTTATTCTGTAAAAATTTCACCGTGAAAACTTAGATGGTGTGAGCTGTCAACAGTATCAATCCTATGTATCCTGGTACAACGCGGTCGAATTAACTGTGCACCTGGAGTTGATGACGTCATTTTAACGCTTTGTTTGCGACGTGGCGAGCGCGGGGAGGTGAGCGGTGTTGCGGGGGGAGAAATGGCACTCCAGTGAGGTGCACAGTTAACTCGACCGAGTAGTACAACGAAAGCTCACTACAAGCTCACTTCGCCTAAATTTTCACGGTGTGATGTTTACAGAATATATCGGAAGGACTATCCTAGCATAAAAATTGAAAAAAAAAAAGATTGAGTTTCTGACATAATTTCAGTTTTGCTGTTTTATTTAAAAGAAAAACGAATGTTTAGACATTTAAATACTAGCTTTGAAATATAATATGAAACGATCAATAGAATTAGCATGAAAAATATTATTCAAATCCCGATTATGATTATAAATGTAATTTTTGGTCAATCCCTAGCCTCAGTGGGATGACACTGACAGCTCGCTCCACGCTCACTTCACCTAAGTTTTCACAGTGAGATTTTTACAGAATACATCGGCTGGTTTCAGAGCTTCCATAAAAGATACTGCGCATGTGGGTTGTAATAAACAATAAAACAAAAAGGGAGTGCTTCAAAAATTATTTATTTATTCGTATATATAATTTATATATCCATTTTATAATTAAAATCAATCGATGCACACAACATAAACATCATAATGCCGACCGTTCATTCGCGCCGCCCGGACGAGACGCGCTCTTTGGCAAAACACGTTTTACACGAAAAGCGACTTCATCTCCATGGCAGTAGGTCGAAATCACCAAAACGTGTTCCCGCCAAAGATTAAGTATACATAGATTTAAAAACTAGATACACAATAGTTTATTTTAAGTCCTGTCTATGACGATCGCTTGTGTAGGACGCTCGAGTCAAAATTATTATAATTATAAAAAGCTGTTATAAGTATTATCTAAATTAATACTTTCGCTAAAATACTCTGTAGTCATAAAAATAAGGTTTTCGACATAATGTTGTGAATGTAAAAGACATTGATGAATAAGTCTAAAACGCTCTTTCACTGATAAAATTATGTAGAAAAAAAAATAGTGCGTGTGTAAAAATATGTCTAGGTATTTACTATTTTTCGTAAAACGTTAAAAAAAATACTACTTTAGTACTTACATTTAAAAGTTGGCAACACAACATTATGTCGAATTAATGGGAAAGGACCTAACCATCCAGCTATGTAATGTAAGTACTATTTTGCAATCGCCAAAGGATAAAAATGTCATTTTGGCTAAAATTGGAAATAAATAATGCAATTAAATAAATAGAAAAATGACAACTAAAACACTAACATGACTGAAGAATTCGATTTTTTTTTATATAATACAGATAAAACTGAGATATTAAAAAACTTGTATCACTAAAATAAAACTGAGTTTTACCTTAATTAATTATACTTTTGACTATAGGAAATTGATTTTTATTTGACACTAACTTCAATTTAATTTCGTTTAACGTTTTATTTCAGTGATCAAGTTGAATTAGAAATTGAATTCGAGTTTTTGAAAGGCGTATTTCAATATGGCTATTATATTATTTTAATTTATAAAAATTTAATAAGGAATGTTCCTTGATTGTTTATCTAGGCTTGTTTCGGCATCTATTTTAATGAGAAAAACATGATGTTCTATGCGAAAAAAAAACACCGTTTGGCTTTGTATGTGCGTAAAAATTCTATTGTCATTATTTTCCCTAGATTTTACAATTTGATACAAAATAGAATATGGCGACATTGAAACACGCTTTTTAAAATACATAGTTAATCATAAATCACATAGAGAACCTCCCTGCGTCGTGATCTCTAAACTTAATCCTCCTCATATATTATTACTTTGTTACAATTAACTTTGGGGGGACCTCACTTGAAAAAGACAAAATTTCGTTCAAGAATTTTAATGACAATTATTTTTAAATTAAAGTAAAAAATAATCTAATGACAATCAATGTCTCATAGTCACAGTTATCTCCTCAGGATAATTAAAAAACTTGATGCAAAAATTATGTCCTAACATAATATTGAACAAAAACAAATCACAAAAATGTTCTAAATACCAATTTTAATCATTCACAATCACCAAGTAATCAATAAACAATTTGCATCATTAAACGTTTTTTCCAAGACGATCAGTTCTCACCAAAAAATCTATCTCCCTAAAGACCACGGGTCTACTAACCAACGCCCTCATTAAAAATACGTGATCAAGTAAAGTCCCCTCATACACAGCAGTCACAGTGCGAGCTGCCACCGCCGTAATACAACGTCTTCCGCTACTGTTAGCCCTAAACTACACTTCCTAAACTATTACCGCCTAACGCACAAATTTAGACAGACAACTAGGATTTTTTTACACAAATGACATTGTACAATTGAATCGACTACGAAACTGGCCACCGAATTGAAATCATAGAGTATTTATATACGAGCCGTGGGATGTCACCTTTACTTTTGAATATTTTTTTAATAAATAAATTAGTGATGTTTTGATAATACGTAAAAGAAACACATCTTTTAGACTATATGTTGGGACTATAGAACATGCGTGTAAAAGTTATGTTAATTTATTTGTATAGTGTTTTGATGAAATATATGAAAAGTCCAGCTTAATCATAATTTTCTTAGCTTTTTGTGATGCTTCCTGCTTCCATTATTAAACCGAAAAAAAAATTGGTTAAATTGTGAGGATCGTCAAACATTTAGGCCCGAAACTTAAGCGTGAAACGACATTTTAATATTCAAAAGTAAACGCAAACACTAGCTATAATTAATTACAAGAAAGAAATCCGGAAATCCTTTAAAAATACTGCTTCGTTGCAAGCGCAAATTACAAAAATAATATTCAAAAAGTCTAAACTAAGTATACTTAAAAATATATCTCGTTCTAATACTTTTATTTTAAATTATAGTTACAGCTACTATTTACACGTCATCTAGGTACACCAACAACGTATGTGCGTTGTTTCACGAATATTTCACTTTTTTTTTTAATCATCACTTATTTTTTTTCGTAATAATTGTTTAAACATGAGATTCTCAATATTTATTCGTCATATCCGGTGTCGAGTCAATGTTGGAATGTTTTATCGTTTCCGTTATTTCTTTCAGTAGATTAACACATTAGAGTAAATGTTTTATATTTTGGAATTTATTTTTGCGGAATGAAAGTTACGTTGATGTGGTCAATCGATAGTATGTCTAATCTATTGACATTAATTTTCGATAGATTTTTTATCGATATCTTTCAGCTCTTTTGTATGGCTCTCATAGATATTGTGAATCAAATTATTGTGTTTTTCAATTCAATAGGAAACTAAAGAAACATATAATATTGTTATTATACGTCTTCCTACTAAATCCTTCAAATTTATCACAATTAATTAATTAACAAAAATCATCAAGTGTATGTTAATAGTTGATGTAGACAGAAAGTGTATTTGAGCTCATCTCAGCATTATTTATTAATAATTACGTTATAGCAATGTAAATAAAACGATATCGAATTTATTATAGACAATAATAAATGTCTGCCCAACCCTTCGAATACAGGCGTGATGCTATTTTAATTTTATTTTATTTTGGAAAACAAACAATCGTACATTGTTATGTTATTACATTATTTAAACCAACATTTTTTTGTGATATTATTACACTTCTCTCGTTCCTACGCCATCTTAAAGATCAAAAATTAATTTATAATTACAACCATTGATCATTACCACTTTATTAGTGATAATCCTTCTTCTATTCTCTAAATTGAGTTTGGATCTTAATCTTATGAAATTAAGATTCAGACTCGAACTAACTATTCCACGATTCCCTACCCGTCTTTAGAGTTTTGTTAATCAATTCACATTTTTTTAATTTTTTTTATATAATCGGTCGTGTTAACGAATCAGGTAGCGGTTTTTTATAAATTTCTAATCGTTATTCCAACGAATAACGACTTGAAAAATTAATATTACCAAACCACTTGGTATGTACAAATTGCCAGCCCTTTTTTTTATTGATCTGCGCATTTTTGCGTAGTGTTGCGATTATCCAAGATGATTAGCGCCGTTTTTTAAATATTTTCATTTACAAGAATCATTTTGGAATTATAAATAGCAACGTTGATTCCTATAATGATCTCTTCCTAAACACCACAATTATGACAAATGTCTTTTTCACACATTTTGTTTCTTAGTCACGTTTCGTTTTAACATAGATTATTTAGTCTTTGAATACTCTCATCGACTTCAAAAAGTACTTAAGTCCTTTACATATGTGGTATAGTCGACCTGGTAATTGGTTTACTACTTTTGACAAAACCACAGCAAACAAACATCACTCTACGGTCGAAACTTGAAACTATGTGTCACATTGGTCTTAAATGTCGTTTTATGACGTGCAAGTGACAATCAACCTTGAGGTGGTAAAACAATTACGAGGTCGAGTTTACATAGTTAGTAGTAAATCCACGAATATGCACACATGTTTGATCCCGTACGCAAAATATTTTATACACACGGCAATAGTATTATCAAAGAATTGCTTAAAATTTTTATGAACAGTACAAGTAGCCAATATTTTCCTTCAAAACTTCCTTAAAACCAAGAAAGTAAGCGATACCTTTGGGTCACTGTCTTTAAAAAATCACTTAAAATCTTTATAGTGGGCGTCATTCCTGGTCCTCAGCCCACTGTTGGGCGTGACATCAGATTTGCGTCCACCGGTCGTCGAAGAACTGACACATATTGTGACCGGCGCGACCTACGGCACTGTAGTCTTCGTTAAACACTTCACAGTTGCTGAAGATCAGCCGGACGTCTGAGGCGAACTCTTCTTTGCATTTGTAGCTGTTGGGTCAAAAGTTTGGTTGAGTTACTAAGTGCTCATGATTACATACAAATGTTCTAAAATGTATGGTTTCACTATCTACCGCTTAGAATTTAAATACATGGATAAGTTTTGGCTTTAGTTTTGTTGAAATAGGGTGAATTTTTAAGATAAGAACATCGCACGCTTTATAGTATATTGGCTTAACTCAAAAAAGTAGATTTCTGGGAAATCGCCGTTCAATGTTTTGCTTTCGAGGTCTAGTCGGATTATTAGCCAATAATATATAATAAATATGTAATGAACAGTTAATTATTGGTGGTATGGTTGGTGGTACAGGAGAAACAATAAATTTAAAATGAAACTATCAAATCAAATAAACTCTTCTGTCGTTATTGCAAATCTAAACGAAAAATACCTACTACTTTACTACATTTTTGTGCAAAAAAAATGCAGAAATACTAACTTTGACTCAAGCTCTATTACGTCAGTATTCTATAATAAGTCTATACCTTTTGAGCAGTAGAATAAAATTATCAAAGGAGTTGTGTGCTTGATTTTAAACAAAACTAGACACCTTTTTTAAAAACAAACGATTCACGCTCACGTCCATGAATTTTGCTCTTTTTCAAATAGATTCAGTTTTCGCCATAAACTTCCATTTCAAAAGCTCACCCTGCACAATTATTTACCCAAAAGTAACCACGAAAAAAAAAAACAATTTACATTGTAAACTATTTTGCTAAGCAGCATGGTAGGTACAGACAGCGTTATTCACAAAATTTTGAATAGTCTGTTCGTCCAGAATAGTCCAGACATTTATGACATTAGCTGTACCACTATGAAAGGTATAAATAATAATGGGGTTGTCCTTGGGTGCACTTGCGTAGTGCGAACAGGGATAATCGTCGGTTGGTGCTTGATTTCATTAAAAACGTTTAACGGGCCTCTGTGAGTTGGCTTCGGACCCTCGTACGCCTCCCAAAGGTCCGGGACCCCAGGGCCCCGAGAAATGTCAAGTCAATGATAGTAATAGATTGTTTTATTTGGGACAACATAGGAACCATTTTGGAGTCTCTCTGAAGGATAAATCCGAAACGAGGTGATTCGCCGGAGAACCAAGGTAACCCACATATCCCAAAGACTAAGCAAGCTAAAGTGGCAATGGGCTGGTCACATCTCTCGTAGAACTGACAATCGTTAGGGAAAACGAGTTTTAGAGTGGAGACCACGTTTAGGCAAACGTAGTGTGGGACGCCCGCCGGCCAAGTGGAGTGACGACTTGCGAAAGGCGGCTGGCCGGGACTGGATGAGGAGAGCCGAAGATCGGGCTGAGTGGCGTTCACTAGGAAAGGCCTACGTCCAGCAGTGGACGAATAAAGGCTGATGAGGATGAGGAACCATTTTTGTTAGTACACACCTTAGATACTACTTCAAATACACTAGGATTAGTAACAAAATAGAAGGCAAAGAAGTTCGTGAGTCATGTACTTGCGAGGCATTTCATGCGGACAATGATTCCGCATGAGGTGCCTCAGCACAGGAGCTCTCGGGTCTTCAGCCACGACTTTCAGGATGCTGTTGCTACTCCCCCGAATCCTCCTCACATAAGCGATGCCACCTTTTTCCTGATGATAGCATGGAAACCATCCCCGAAGCACTATAGAAACGAGGGAGTTTCAACTTCATCCTGCAAACATTGTTATATTAGACGCGCAAGGCATTCAGCGTCCCCCGTGAACAATTATATTCAAAGTCAAATTAAATTAATTTTCTCAAACATGCTTGGAAATTTGAGCATTATTTTAACAACCTTCTTCGAAATAAATCGAAATAGCTGTACTGGCCAAATACATGCGAGCAGCGGCCAGCAAAAGTTGTATGAAAATCCATATCTGTCGTGGTTTAGGTGGTTTAGCGGCCAAATAAATTACATAGTAAACTCATATCTATCGTGTAATTTAAAAATGGAACGATCTTTTACTCCGGAACATGGCAACCAAGGAGGTAACTTATCAAAGGTTTTATTAAAAATTCGAACTGGCTTGCAAATAGAAAGCTGTTAATTGTAAAAAAAAAAAACAAATGAACACTTTAACGCGGGAAAAATTATTGTTGTTCGTCATTGATTTTGAAAAGTAGGGTAAACCGAGGTATAACTGGCCGCTTTTATTAATTGGCCACTATCCACTTCAACGACAGAAATTAAGAGTTATCCACACGGTACGCCATCTATGATTATTTATTTATACTACTTACTCAAGCAGCTTTCATTTTAGTAACATTTTTTTCCACTATGATAATAGCGCCAATTTTATCGACCATTTTGTGACAGTCCGTGTTCAAGTTCTGACATGAATGGTCAATCATTACAAAAATCTTAACGTACTGCTCTATGTAATAATTGAATTTTGTGGTATTTTGTAAAGTAATCGGGAGTTGATCGTGTTTGGTGTGTTGAATAGATGGTAAGTGATACCTACTTTACATGTTTTATTGTGTCAGCATCTATTCTTAACCGAGATTGGGGGGTGGCTTGTATTTAATCGAAATTTTTGCATATTTTCAATTATTGGCCACCCATGCCAGTTACTGGGTTGTAACCTAATATTCGCATTTTATTAAAAATGAAACGTATTAAGTAGCCGTATAAGGTACACTATTGTCTAATTAAATATCAAATAAAAATACACACATTTACTAGTAACTGGCCATGGTGGCTAGTAAGTGATAATTGTATGGCCAGTTTCTGACGGAATATTTCTTGTTGTACAGATTTTCCAAAATGTCGTTAAAAAAACGACAATACTCCAAAGAGGCAATAGAAGAGGCTATCAAATTTATTGAAAACGATGAAGGTTCGATTCGTCAAGCAGCTAAAAAATTTGGCGTGCCCAGAAGTAGCATACTTACAATTTAAAATACGAAATCCTAACACAAAGTTTAAGTCTGGACCTGATCCAGTGCTTACTGAAGCTGAAGAAAATGAGTTGGGTAACTTCATTATACAACAAGCTAAGCGAGGATTTCCCAGAAAAAAAGAGGATATACAGGTTTGTGTCCAAGACTTTTCGACCTAATCCATTTCGGAACGACAATCCTGGAGATGTGTGGTTTAAAGCATTCTTAAAACGGCATCCTTACATCTCGATTCGGACATCAGAGGGAGTTACGAATGCAAGTGCCTGTGTTTCAGAATCAGACATTAGGAAATGGTTCGAAGAAATAAAAAAATACATTGACGATGAAGGTTTGTCTGCTGTCATTCAAGATCCTACACGGGTGTTCAATGCCGATGAAACTGGTTTTAATATTTGTCCAAGAACCGGCAAAGTTTTAGCTGAAAAAGGATCCAGAAACGTTTACGAAATCGAAAAAGCGCCAGCCAAAGAACAATTTCATCAGAATTGTATTCCGTTATCCCACAGAATTCATATTCCTGACGATGAATGTGATTCATTTTTATGCCATAATTGTTACAGAGAGAGTAATACTTCATCTGATGATGGTGGTGATGATGACGATGATGATGTACACAATTTATTTAAACTTGTCAACCAAGATAAACGGTTCTAAGTTCCTCATTCCTATAGACATAGAGTTTACAAACTGACTGTGGTATACTGATCTCTTTTAAGCTAAGATGTTGATTTTACTATAGAATAAGAACAATATTGTTAGAATTTTCTTTATTAAATTTCAAAATATTTTAATTTGCTGTTTTTTTGTATTTCCAATATTTAATTTTCTTTATATTGATGATAATTTTTATATGGCCAATTATTAGTTATTTTGGTGGCTACTTTCTAAATTTTATGGCCAATTACTACTTAAAATTAATACTTTTTCATTCGATTAATCTATTTCTACACAATTCTGTTTAATTTAATTTTTCACACATCAATTTCAATAAACTAATACACGCTTTAACCAAAGGTAATTAAATAATAATAATTTCTTTACACATTTTGATTTTACACTGACTTGAACTGGCCGGTGAGCTTAAGTGGCCAGTTACTGGTGAGTTTACCCTAATTGTATTTTAATTTCCGCGCATAATTTGAGAAAAGTACTATACAAGCCTTGGCCACAACTAGGCATTGATGGACTTACGCACTGTTTTGCTGGCCGCTTGCAGTAATGTACTATTAATTTGACCTTAAATAGATGAAAAGGTAGCGATTTGACTCAAACTAATACATACACATTATCCTGCAGCTTCTTCTTAATAGTGGACAGGTCCATGGGACACTTGATCACTTTCTTGTACTGCGGGAACTGCTTGGTATTGACCGGCAAGAGGAACGGCCACGCGTGTTCTTGACACTCCATCTCGTTGAGAAGGTTCCTGAGGAGAGGTAAGATATTTTAATATTATTATTACTTTCAAAAGACTACTGCGGTAATCCTCGATCTCGACCGAATCCCTTAGGCCCTATGCAAATTGCAGGTGGCTTTTTAATATTATTATTACTTTAAAAAGACTACTACGATAATCCTCGATCTCGAACGAAGCGCTTAGGGCGTATGCACGGTGACTTACTTGCAGAACTCTAGATCTTTCTGAAGTTTCTTGGCAGTGTTCTTGTCTTTCTTGGCGCGAGACGTTAGCGGCGTGTTCTCGGTGTCCATCTCTTCAACTGTACAAATAGAAGCAACAATGAAAATGACAGATACAATGGCAAATAATGTTAATAAGAGAGCAGTGGTGGCCCAGTGGTAACGGCCGCGACGAGTTGTAGGTCGTATTTTCGAACCCAGACAGGGGGCTTTACTTTGTGTAAATTATTTCGTCACCACTGCTCTCAAAACGGTGAAGGAACACATGGTGAGGAAACCGGTATGTTCTAGAACCGAAAATTCGAAAACATGTGACATCAGCCAACCTGCACTGGGCGGGCCCGCGTGGTGGATTACGGCTCACTCCCTTCCCTATCACCGTCCGAAGGCCTGTGTCCCAGCAGTGGGAAAGTTATAGGCTGATTATGCATGTATCTTATTAATCATTTTTGAGGAACACGGACACTGTATTTAAAGATAATTGAGCTTTGGACACATACATACGGCCCACTTGTACCACAAATCGCCAAACACATTTAACGCTACAGTAGTTTTATCTCACGAAGTGACGCGCGCTTTACATGTGGTAACCAAGTTTACAAACACGCTGGCAATGTATACGTGACGACGAGTAGCGTCAGCACATGACACACACACGCAAACACACAGTTCCGACTCCGCCATTGTCTCGTACTGTACCGAGGCGAGAGCTCCTGCGCTTACACACACATTCAATGCGTGTTTGTACACTTGGTAACCACAAGTAAAGCGCGCGTCGCTTCGTGAGATAAAAATACTATAAACGAATCTAAAACACCATTGTGTTTTTCGTAATCGTTTGAAGATGTTAGAGAGAGAGAGTGTTGATTTAAATACGTTAAGCTTTAAATGTGTTTAGTGATTGAGTATATAAACGGGCCTAAAACATAATTCTCTCTCTGTCTATTATCTTTAAACGATTGGCAAAAACAGAAGGACGTATAAATTTGTTTAGCGGTAAATGTATTTAGTGATTTGAAGTGCAAGCAGACTTAAATAGTTATCTGAGAAAAAAAAATTGTCAAAGCATTTAATATGTCAAATGCTTTCACATTTTTTTTTAAGAGAACTATTCGTTCGTTTCGGCGATAAATATTAATATTAATGAGAGGCTCGTGGCTAAATGATAACAGCCGCACAGGTTGGTCGAAGATTAAGCTACGCTTGCCGCCGTCGCCTCGTGGATAGGTATCCGTCCATTAGGGCGCAATTACACTTGGTCGCTCTCCCGAATTCGATTGCAGGAATTCGGGCAAACAACCAAGTAAAAAGAAATATTTATTTCTGTAAGTAGATCTTTTAGGACACTTTTAAACGTCAATATTTTAAAACTAGATGACGCCGGCATTTCCTAGCTGACTGATCCCTGAGAAAAAATGCCGAAACAAACTCAGATGTCATGGTCTCTTTTAAAGTTCAAACCTTGTATTATTAGGATTTTATTTATTTATTTTATTATTTATGTACACACAATAAAATACATGAGATAAGACATAATTATAAATTGAGTACAAAGGTACTGCTTATTTCTTAAGAAATTTCTTCCAGCAGACCTGCGAAAGGAGAAGTAAAAAAGAAACGTAGACAATAGTGCGTGAGAACAAGAAGAGAAAAATATGAATGTGTCTAAGGCTAAAATATTAAATATACCTAAATAAAAATAATTAACATGTATACTTAAATAAATACATAATGCTAAAATATATAAGCATATATATTTTATTTTATATTTTATGTGATTCTAACAATGCAGGGCCATGTCTAGAAGGGCCTTTTGAAGAAAGGACCATTGCATCTTTGAGTTGACCTGACCTAACAGACGGCATGCATGCAGTGTAAATGAATTGTGTCGAGCACGCCCGTCTTCAGACAATCTAGTCCAGCTCCGTCTTCCAGTGCAATGACAAGTGTAATAATTTTATTAATGCATCGTTTCCGGATTCGAGTAAAGTCTTTCGAGCACCCAAATACGGGCTAACGACCAAGTGTAATTGCGCCTTTACATATCGAGCCCCCTCCGTGCCTCGGAAAGCACGGTATGCCGTTGGTGCCGGCTGTCTTTCAAATAATATCTTTGACAGTCATTTCAGTAGAAGCCCAGACAGTCTACCAACCAGACTCACACCCAGGAGCATCGTGTTACTCAGTGACTGGGTTGCGGAGGTCAGATAGGCAGTCGTCGCTCCATGTAAAATACTGGTATTCAGCTGCATCCGGTTAGACTGGAAGCCGACCTCAACATACTTGGGAAAAGGCTTGGCTTGATTTAATATGTCAAAACGAGCATCCTCAGGCACTTTTGAACCGTAGTCGTTTAGTCAGGAAAATGGCCAGAGAGTTAAACAAACGTACCGTCTATTTGTGTGTCCGTCTCATCATGTTGTAGCGCTCCGTTGCCGCCCACATATTGTAGTGCACGACGCTTCTCAGGAGGACCCTCTTCTGCACTCAGCTCACCTGTTAAAAAGAATAATAATTATTTAATTCTTCTTTTTAAATACAAATGTCCAAGATGAAAAGTAGCCTATGTCCTTCTCCAGGTCCCAGGCTAGAGATGAACTACGATAACATGGCGCGCCCTTCCAAAATTCAAAACGTTTGAAAGTATTTACAAAGCGCCACCAAGACTCACAACGCATGTGTGCGTTCTGAAACGACCGTCAAACAAAAATACATCCAAAAGTTTATCGCTTGACCAGCGGCGACATTACACACATTGAAACAATAATTTGGAGGAGCGCGCTATGTTATCGTAGTTTATCTCTACTTATCTGTCAAGCGTGAAAACATAACAGACAGGCATACAGATAGAGTAACTTTCGTATTTAAAATATGACGGTGACTATCTTTTGCCACGGCTTTGCCCGTGTAGAACCCAGGTCATAGCTGCATGCGTGCCAAATTTCATCGATATCTGCTCAGCCGTTAAGGCGTGAAAAGGTACCAGAAAGACAGACACAGAGACTTTCGGATTTATTATACACGGTGACATTTGAATCACAGTTTTGCTAAAATAAACGTTGCTTAGACCTTAGAATTAGCTTAGAATTCAAAGTATCTCATTTCCTAACTCAAGTCATGGTCTACCTGTGTGCAAAATTTCATTGAAACGATCAGCCGTCAAGGCGTGAAAAGGTTACCGACAGACAGGAGTAACTTACGAACTACAAGCTTATATTTAAATTAAACCAGTTACAGGCACTTTTGAATTATCAAGGAGTCGGTCAGTCAGAAAGATGAAGCTGGTTGCCCATTCCAATGCGTAGTAGGTTCTTTTGGACAAGACACTCCCTTGGCACTCTTTTAAATCAAAATATTCGCATTTATTAACCGACTTCAAACAAGGAGGTGGTTCTCAATTCGACTGTATGTTTTTTTTTTTTTTTGTATGTTTGTTACGCGATATTTCCGGCAAGTGTGGATCGATTTCAATTTTTTTTATGTTTATTGATAGGTACGGTTTGCTTCAAGGGTTACATTTAAATTTTACTAACTATTTTTGAGTTGTTTTTCAGTTAGCTTCAATAATACGTATTTTTTCCATTTAGTGTTTATTGATGATGTTATAATAACTTCCTGTCACTGTCATTTACATAGCTAGTAGTGATATACGAATGTGTGTGGGGTAGGTACCACAGCGAAAAAGTGAAGACTAAAAACATTTTTACAAAAAATAAACAACCGACTTCGAAAAAAAACACAAAAAAATTAAAAATTACTTTAATTTCAGAAGTCGGTGGCAAAAACGAAAATCCAAAACCAAAGACACCGACTTCCGAAATTAAAATTATTTTTCACTTTGTAGTGTATTTTTAGAAGTCAACTGTATATTTTTTTTTTGTAAAAAAGTTTTTAATATTAGTATGGGAGAATGGATTAGTATGTATACTGCGGATTGATGATAATTCAAGACCGAGTGGACCAATTATCATTAGTCGACGTTTTAGCACGAAAGCATGTTAAGCCGTTGGTCCCAGCAACCATTTGTAGATCGTTGACAGTCGTGACGGGTAGAAAGAAGCCCGAAAGTCTGACAAGCAGTCTTACCAAGGACTGTCGTATTACCCAGTAACTGGGTTGTGTAGGTCAGATAGGCAGTCGCTCCATGTAAAATGCCGGCATTCAGCTGCATTCAGTTAAACCGAGGGGACCAATCAACCCTTTGAATCAAATATTCGCACACAAAAAAAATAAGTTCGCGTTACGTTGCGTTTTGTCGCAGTCAGCTACATTTGGCGCCAGGGAATGGCCTGACCACGTTCGTCGTGTTCGCAGCGTCGTGTCGCGTCGAGTTTGTCGTTTTCGCTGGCCACCTCGTAAGATAAACGGAAAAATGATACAAAGGATTTTCGCTTTGATATAATATAACACCATGTCTGTAATTGCCGAAGGGTACGGCAGAGGTGTACCTATAGTACACCTTCATTTCGCCAGTTATGTTTGAGACCCATTGCGGAGCCACCATACCCTGGTGGTATGTTTGGTCTAAAACTATACCACACTGAGAAAAAATAGTTTTCTGGACTACAAGGATCTGGCTTTAATGGTCACAGTTCTAACCTAACCTAACCCAAATGATTCACCAAGTAATTTTTTTTATTTTATTTTATTTATTAGAGAAAACAAACAATTACACATTAAGAAATACAGAAAGATAGGATACAGAAATGATACAAATGTGAAATCAATCACGTTCTCCACAGATACACAGTGAGACAATTTGGTAAATTTAAAGACTAGGGTTGTAAACAATAAATAAGAGGAAAATTAATATTAAAGTACCAACAAAACAAAGCCGCTAAAGATGCCGCATATAAGTGGAACAAAAGTTTCACATTAATTTTTCAATATATAATATATTTTCTCAGTGGTATAGTTTTAGACCCATCATACCACCAGGGGTATGGCCAGTGGTATGGTGGGTCCGCACACTTTAAGCCTCATATAATAGGGGGCGAGCCTATTGCCATCTACCGGCTACTTTGACTTTAACAAATCCAGACTCTGGGCTGCTTCTGAGAAATTACAGAAAGAAAAACCCAATAACACTTTATCCGACCTTTTTTTTTTTTTTTTTGAGGGTGGGAAATCATCAAATAACTTCTCCCGCTCTGGGCATAGCGGGAGGGCGTGTCAGACTGACTAAAACCCACCCGTGTTCCTTCAGTTGCCTGTGCCAGGGGCCACGGTATCCCTTTCGGACTTTCCCGCAACCCTGGCAGGCATTGGCCCTAGCGAACCCCGTCATTGTTGCTGACATCTCTTTGAGGCGCGCGTGGAACACAACGCGCCGACGACCCGGGCCTGGTCCTAATCGGACGGCGAGCTACCCATTGCTCGCCGTCCGCAAGCCCGCGCCTACGGTGGCCGGGAATCGGCTTGGGATTCCCGATGCCCAGGGCGTCTCCTGCGGCGACTAGGGGCTAGGGGCGAGGCCAGCCTGCCTTGACGAATGTATGATCTGATGCATTATAAACTCACCCGTATGATGATTTAATCCATTCTCATTATCAGCAAGCGTGTCGTCCAGCTTGTCGTCATGTTTCTCAGGAGTGTGGAGTGCGGAACCCGAACATTCTTCAGCTGTAGTCGAGGTTGAGGCGTGGGATGCTGCCGGACTAGAATGTGCGATGAAGAGATTTTTAGTTACTTTTGTGAAACTTTGCTGAGATTTTAAACTCAATGTGAACTGCTGTGCATTATATTTATATAAATATTTATAACGTGTCTTGTGTATTCTTGTTATGTTGTATTTTTTATTTTGTATCACGTTTTGCTGCACCGGTTGACGTCATCACGTCACTCAACGCCGCCGGCTGTCGCTGAAAACCAGCGCTGTGGCTCTGTTTCACATAGGTTCATAGTACTTCATAGCATTATGCCGAGCGATAGCCGTTTTGCGTGTATGCGACGCATATTTTCCCTCAACTTGTTCTTTTTTGCGATTGTGTTCTATTGTTGCATCATGTTTTACTGAAAATAAACGTATTTTCTTTCTTTTTTCTTTTGATTGGCATTAACTAACAACAGCCAACCAAACCGCTTGAGTTTGACGGAATGTTCAACGTTAGCCAATGTTTTTGTTGATTAGCCTTTTAGGAACTGGGTTTTACTGTATTTTAAGTTGTATACAAGGTGTAACAGTATAAACGCAAGTCCTGAAACTAGTTTGCTCATAATTGACTACTGAATCCATTTCAGTAACTATTAACATAGGTATTTTTTTTTCAAAAATTATGTATTTTGCAATACTGACCGCCGATTGAGCCAAAGAAAATTAAATCTTAACTCAAGGCAATGAGACTCAATTTTAAATGCATAAAGTAATGTCTAGGGTCAACACAATTTTCTTAATAATAATAGTTAGCTTTAAAAAAAAATTGTTTTGGTCATTGTATAATGCTTTTAACTCAATACTCTAATTGGGGTGTATGAGGTCTTGCGTTAATTATGTTACACGTTGTATATGCTAGACGCGCGGTAAACTCCTCTTGCGCGATGCAGGATTTGCGTGACGTCAGTATGACGCGCAGCTCGCATGTGGCGATGCGATGTAGATACCGCTACAATGTTGATGATTGTTGTTGATACAGAGGCTCAACGTCAATATGAAGTCTATGTGCTATATCTACGGCCGGCTACTGTAATTTCACTATTAGTTTTAGACGAAGAGAGTATCTTTTACTGAATTAAGTATAATTTGTAAGTTGAGCTACACTATTACCGACAAATGCTTGCATTGACTGGTTAAGTCCACTCAAATCTGTGTGGTCAAATCTTACCTTAAATGTCTATTTCAGACACTAATCTACATAGTCTTCATAAGATCTGACCAAGATTGTGTCGGGACTTTAAAAGAGACTTTGACCCCTGACTTTGTTTCGCCTTTTCTTGTCAGGGATAGTAAGTTATGAAATGTCGACTACATCTAGCTTATTTTTTTTTTACATGACGTCAAACTCAAACTCAAAGCATTTATTTCAAATAAACCAATTACAGGCACTTTTGAATTGTCAAGGAAGGACGTGTAAAAGTTTTTTTTTGTTTTTTTTTTTATTTGAATTATAATAAATACTCGCCAATCTTTTACGTTTGATGGCGAATACACATAACAGTAACAGCGCACATAAATCCTTTATCTATAAAAATCAATGCCACTTTTCGTTGTAATTTTATAACTCAAGAACGGATGGACCGATTTTGCTAATTCTTTTTTTAGAATATTCCTTGAAGTACGAGGATGGTTCATAGGGAGAGAAAAATTTAAAAAAAAAATGTTTGGCGGTACGAAGTTCGCGGGGTCAGCTAGTCTACCATATAAAAATAAGTAGGGTTTTCCTTTCTGACGATATAACTCCAGAACGCACGAACCGATTTCCACAGTTTTGCATTCGTTGGAAAGGTCTCGGGCTCCGTGAGGTGTATAGTGAAAATAAAAAAAAATAAAAGAAGCCATCTGGTGGCGAAACGGAGTTCGCAGGGTTTGCTAGTATTTTATAAAACCTACTGTAGTTCTATCACAACTCGCACTAAGAAATAAATGACAAGATTATTGGATTTGCGAGTTTAGTATTGTCTGGGGTGATACAGCACTTTTTTGAAATATTGAAAAACAAACGGCTGCGCCCATAGACATATAAAAAAAACAGGAGAAGCCGCAAGGGGCGTGTCTGTGTCCGCGCGTCATGTTCAAAATGCTCATGTCATAGCACAGTGTTATAGGCATTAGATAAAACACTAAATAAACGTCGTATAGTGTCTGTATAGTTACACAACTCTTTGTCTTCTTCTTTCGAAAGTCAAATTACTGATGACTGAAAGAGAGAAATCGGTGTGTAACTATACAGACACTATACGACGTTTATTAGTAAGGAGGTAAAACTACAATGGTGGAAAAATGTGGTGTGTAAAAAATTATAAAAATAATAAAATATAAAAATGTGTAGGTATCTAAATGGTCATAGGCAAATGGGCCGTCTCCGCGAACATTGCGTTTTCGACCGTGCTCGTGACAAATTATAAGAATGCCGTTTTGTTCAGTCGTTTTTTGTAAAAACCGAAGCCAAAACAACACGTTGTAAATCATGGAATCACTTACCATATGTGAGTACAAGTATAGATGTATGAAACAGCTGATTAGTTTTAGTAGCCTGTACATACCTAGGCACCATATTCTGGTCTATATCGAGACCGGTGTTGAGGTCTCGATGTTTGGCGTCCCTCTTCTTCATGTTCCGCGGCTTCTTGGGCGGCGCGCGCGATATACACTGTGAACAGTACCATTTGCCGCGCGGGTTCTGTGGGAGAACGAAAATATTAATGTGATTTAGTTTTTTCGACCTCATTTTTGGCATGGGCAACTTAGAAAATCATGAAATTGACACCCGTGACGAAAGCCGGGCGTATTCTGGACCTTGAGCTAGTTTCTGGGTGCCTTAATCATACTCCTCCATGTTTCGTCTGGCTGTTGGCTTGCTGTAATTGCAACCTTCGAGCCCGGTCTCGCAATGGCAATGAGATATCGTTTTTTGACATAACCATTATAAATGTAGCGCTATGTAGGATATTCAATTCTTTTCTGAGATCAGAATAATAATAATAATATGAGACAACATCCACACAAGGTCTTCAGGTCCCGAACTAGGTAGAGCCTGTACTACGGTAACCTGATGACTGATATACATACTTATATAACACCCAGACACAGGTCAAACAGACATGTTCATGCACACAAATGTTTGACTTGTCCGGGGATCGAACCCGGGACCAGCGGCTCAGAAGGCAGGGTCGCTACCAACTGCACCAACCGGTCAGTCAAAAAATAATAATCGGAATAACCTATAAATCTATTTAGGGCTGATTTTTCAATAGTCAGATATCTTTTATCTGAGGAATAAATATTGTGGTTTGACAGCTTTTGTATGGAAAATATGTCAAACTGTCTAAGTTTTAAGTTTATTTATTTCAAAATCAACAGGTTTTAACAAATCCATTTTAGAGGTCTTCTTTTAAGTATAGAGATACCTGTAACAGAAGACCTACCTCTTCCATGCTGTGTGTACACATACAAACTGTCAGATTTATTCTTCAGATAAAAGTTATCTGACTATTGAAAAATCAGCCCTTAAAATAGTAAACATAAAGTTTTACAGCTTGAAAGATAAAAAACACACACAGTTATTAGTCATTTTTAAACTAAGCTAATGTGAAATTTAATTTTGCTCCAGTGTAACGATGCTCCTGGAGCGTTCGCCTGTAATGTAACATTTCAGATTCGATTTTGAGCATTTAGTTAATTCCACGATGTCAGACGAAGCGGTCGTTGTGCTGACCGCGGCAATACTAATTCGACATTGTTATTTACGAAAAAAAAACAGAAGAAACGATATTGGTGTCATTAATTATTTCAAAACCAATGTAATGCTCGAATCTGTAGCGTTACAGATTGCGTACTGTAGTGCTCGGTTCTCCTCCCTAACTGCATTGCGATTCTGTAACCATCTCACCGTGAAAACTTAGTTGAAGTGAGCGTGGAGTGAGCTGTCAGTGTCGCCCCACTGATGCTAGGGATTGACCAAGCATTACATTGACAATCATAATCGAGATTTTAATAATATGTTTTATGTTATTTCTGTTGATCATTGTTTAAAGACTCCGGTATATTACCTTTAAAAGCGGCGGGTAGTGACAGTCCTGATGGTAAGCTCGTGAACACAGCGCGCAGGGTATGGTCCTAGTGTTAGCGTTGGCTCCGCCGCACACGATGCAGACGCGCTCGCCTCTAGCTTTATTTACGCATTCCCAGCAGTACCTGCAATGTAAAAAGGTGTTTAGACAAGTTCTCAAACTTTGAGAGCTATCAGACTTTTTTACAGCTTTCAATTATATGCATAGCTAATTACGACCACAATATATTTGGATGGTGAAAACATTCTTGGCAAAGTGACTTGCTACAATAATAACCGATTAAAACCGACAAAAAGTCAATTTGTGAAATAATATTGTATAATCAGCCTATAATGTCCCCACTGCTGGGACACAGGCCTGCTCTCTGTGAGAGAGAGTGGGCCGTAATCCACCACGCGGGCACAGTGCGGGTTGGTGGATGTCACTCACATGTCTAAGAATTTTTGGTGATATGACATGTCGGTTTCGTCACGATGTTTTCCTTCACCGTTTTGAGAACACTGGTGAGGTAATTAAATACACCAAGTGAAGTCCCTGCCTGGGTTCGAACTCACGACCCACAACTCGTAAGTCGGGGCCTGGGTCACCACTGCTCTGCTGAAATAACATTGCTAGTCGACATTCAATATTTCTTTAATGTTTTCTCTGGTATCTATTTTTAGTAAAGAATTTCACCTTTAAGTCCCTTATCAATAATTCGCTACATATTTTGATTGTTGTTGGAGTTGTTTTTGTACTAAAAGTTATACAAATTCATTTTGATACCCATTTTTTTTTTGCCCAATCTGCTTGGCTTACTGTCTGTCTATGTGTTCCAGCTAATCTCCGAAACGGCTGGACCGATTTCGACGGGACTTTGCGGGCGGCAGCAAGTTCAGTATAATGTTTCATTTTCATCCTGCCGCCACATTCCAAAAGTACACTCAGTAAATAATGTATAGATATGCTCACCAGTCCCCATCAGGTATTTCATCCATCTGTGGCTTAAAGCAGTACGTGTGATATCCCTTATCGCAGCCGTCACACAGCAACAACTGCTCTTCGTTGTCACCCTTTTGGCAAAACTGACAGCTCTGTGCACAGAATAAGGTAGAATATTAGTTGGCATGCTAGGTTTAAGTTAGGAACGACAGAAGGACTATACCCAGCAGGAAGTTTATTAAGAGTTTTGAATAGCTGATATAGACAACATTTTTTCTATACATACAAATAAATAAAATTGAAGTGTCTGTTTATAATTTCAAAATAACAGATTTTTACTAAATGCATATGAAAGTATTTACGGCACTTATAACAAAAAAAAATTGAGCCGTCGCGGGACGCTTGGCAGATGTGAAACATCGAAAACCATTATTTTATAGTTATTTACTATACAAAATAGTATAGTAAATAAGTATGAAAGAATGGTTTAATATAAGAATAAATAAATATGGCATAATCAAAAACCAAATATTCAGTTTATTTTAAAGAAATAAATTGTTCTTTATTTAAAATATAGCGAGGCGACGCGTCGCCACGCCAGCAATCTGTTTTACGTGTGGCTATAGATGTTTCACATCAAAAACATTTTTTTAAACATTTATGTCTGTCTGCCTGTCTGTTTGTTCCGGCTAATCTCCGAAACGGCTGTAACGATATTGACGGGACTTTCACTGGCAGATAGCTGATGTTACAAACATCAGCTATCTGCCAGTGATGGAGTAACTTAGGCTAATATTACTTTAGAAAAAAAAGAAAATCAAAGGGTATTAATGTCACATGAACGAAGTAGTAGAAGCTAGTCTTCTAAAATAAATATGCAGTGTTTTTTGTTCACCAACTAAACTACAATAGGAATATTGCTATCTCAACTTGCAGGTAAAAAAATTAAAAGACGGAAATAGAAGCTGTCAAAATAAGTTGGAAAAAATGAACGAGTTAAGACGTAACATCAAATATGCCGCCTAAGAACACGAAGTTTAAAACGCTCAACTTGCTGCAGTTTAAAACGCGCATTCCGTTATTTTAGTCAAAAATACCAATTGTCTCATTTAAGTTTAGTCCATGAACGACAGATTTGTCGTGTACCATAAACATAAATGATTTATAAAACCAGTATGGATGTTTTATTAGAAAGCATTGTTGATCAATAAAATTGACGCGAATCGAGAAATGGATGGGCACTAAGCGCAAATTAGGCCTTCGCTAGGCGAATATTATAGCGTATTGTTGAAAATACACAAATACGTATTGTCGTTGCACGATGAAATAAATTGGAAAGGTATGAAGTGAACACCACACCGCACTGCACTTCGTCAGCTCTGTTCCCTTACAGCATTTTTACAAAGCTCTCAGTTTGGGCCACCTATTTGATACGACAAAAACTAACTACACATACTATTTGAAGTTTTGTCGTCCCGACCAGATGGGTATGCGTACATGTCTAATACTTACTGCCTCCATTGTGCTCTTGTTCCACGCCACGGCTGCCTCTAACGCTTGACACAACATCGCTATACTCAACGCTAACGTTCATAACAGTCGCGGTCATAGAACGTGTGAGAAAGACGGCGAATCGGGCGAATGCTTAGGTTCTTGTGTCATCTTGCTCCTACTTTTTATGACCGCGACTGTTTGGTTAAAAACTATCCATTCTTTGTCTACACCGACAACTTTTTACCAGAATTCCAAAAAAAGTAGCTTGTTCTCAATTCGACCCGTACGTCTTTTTTAATTTAATTTTTAGGTATCTTACCTCATATCTCCGGCATTTCTCAACCAAATCGGATGATATTTTTTTTAATTTGAAAGTGCGTTTTCTAACTACAAATAAAATTTGGCATATTGCCTTCCCGACCAGATGGGTATACGTACATACATGTCTCATACGTACCGCCTTCATGATGCTCTTGTCCCACGCCACGGCCGCCTCTAACGCTTGTAGTGACATCGCCAGCTGTGCGGAAGTGTTGCAGCGAGCGACGGCTTCCCGCCATATTGCTAGGCCGCGGGCTATTCCTTTGTTGTCAGCTGTACAGAGAATAATGGTAAACATGTTATATTACATAACTAGCTGCCATCCGCGGTTTCATCCGCATAAGTCTCGTTCCCGTGGGAATATTGGGATAAAAAGTATATATGTCATGGTCTACCCGTGTGCCAAATTCCGTCAGTCGTTTTGGCATGAAGGCGTCACAAACAAATCAATATAAAATACAAAAAATCAAATCTTTTCTCTTTATAATATTAATTGAGATATATATATTATATGCCTAAATTCCCCAAAGAGGCAAGCTGAGATGTGTAGAGTATGGTATTTCCAGACACAACAGTAAATGTGTTTCTAATATATTTTGATGGTACGAAAAAGTTTAGTATTTATACTATTTTGTGGCAATATTTTGCAATTTCATACCTTTCAGATTTGCAGCGCAACCATCTCCTAGATTCGAAGGGTACGAAATTGCAAAATAGTGACACAAAATAATATAGAACGTGTAACATAATTAACGCAAGACCTCATACATCCTTTTTTTTTTGAGGGTGGGAAATCATCAAATAACTTCTCCCGCTCTGGGCAGAGCAGGAGGGCGTGTCAGACTCTTACTGACTAAAACCCACCCGTGTTCCTTCAGTTGCCTGTGCCAGGGGCCACGGTATCCCTCTCGGACTTTCCCGAAACCGTCCGTCCCCGTCATTGATGCTGACCTCATACACCCTAATTAGAGTATTGAGTTAAAAATTGTTTTGGTCATTGTATAATAATGACCAAAACAATTTTTTAAAGCTAACTATTATTATGAAGAAAATCGTGTTGACCCACATTACTTTAGCATTAGAAATGGAGTCTTATTGCATTGCAATAAGATTTAATTTTCTTTGGCTCAATCGGCGGTCAGTATTGCAAAATACATATTTTTTTGTAAAAAATGCTTAGATTAATAGTTACTGAAATGGATTCAGTAGTCAATTATGAGCAAACTAGTTTCAGGACTTGCGTTTATTCTATTACACCTTGTATATTCTAAAGTACACCATCTAAAGATACAAGAAAAAATTGTGTCTCAGAGTGGTCGTGCTAGAAAGTATTCTATCGTATCTCCAAGATCCAAGGAGTACAAAACTTCAAATTGTGTCTCAGAGTGGTCGTGCTAGAAAGTATTCTATCGTATCTCCAAGATCCGAGGAGTACAAAACTTCAAATTGTGTCTCAGAGTGGTCGTGCTAGAAAGTATTCTATCGTATCTCCAAGATCCAAGGAGTACAAAACTTCAAATTGTGTCTCAGAGTGGTCGTGCTAGAAAGTATTCTATCGTATCTCCAAGATCCGAGGAGTACAAAACTTCAAATTGTGTCTCAGAGTGGTCGTGCTAGAAAGTATTCTATCGTATCTCCAAGATCCAAGGAGTACAAAACTTCAAATTGTGTCTCAGAGTGGTCGTGCTAGAAAGTATTCTATCGTATCTCCAAGATCCAAGGAGTACAAAACTTCAAATTGTGTCTCAGAGTGGTCGTGCTAGAAAGTATTCTATCGTATCTCCAAGATCCAAGGAGTACAAAACTTCAAATTGTGTCTCAGAGTGGTCGTGCTAGAAAGTATTCTATCGTATCTCCAAGATCCAAGGAGTACAAAACTTCAAATTGTGTCTCAGAGTGGTCGTGCTAGAAAGTATTCTATCGTATCTCCAAGATCCAAGGAGTACAAAACTTCAAATTGTGTCTCAGAGTGGTCGTGCTAGAAAGTATTCTATCGTATCTCCAAGATCCAAGGAGTACAAAACTTCAAATTGTGTCTCAGAGTGGTCGTGCTAGAAAGTATTCTATCGTATCTCCAAGATCCAAGGAGTACAAAACTTCAAATTGTGTCTCAGAGTGGTCGTGCTAGAAAGTATTCTATCGTATCTCCAAGATCCAAGGAGTACAAAACTTCAAATTGTGTCTCAGAGTGGTCGTGCTAGAAAGTATTCTATCGTATCTCCAAGATCCAAGGAGTACAAAACTTCAAATTGTGTCTCAGAGTGGTCGTGCTAGAAAGTATTCTATCGTATCTCCAAGATCCAAGGAGTACAAAACTTCAAATTGTGTCTCAGAGTGGTCGTGCTAGAAAGTATTCTATCGTATCTCCAAGATCCAAGGAGTACAAAACTTCAAATTGTGTCTCAGAGTGGTCGTGCTAGAAAGTATTCTATCGTATCTCCAAGATCCAAGGAGTACAAAACTTCAAATTGTGTCTCAGAGTGGTCGTGCTAGAAAGTATTCTATCGTATCTCCAAGATCCGAGGAGTACAAAACTTCAAATTTTTATTAATTTTAAACTATTTTATGAAGAATATGAGTGTTTCACACATAATAATAATAAGTGTTTAATGTTGTTTAACACTTGTGGCTAAGTAATAATAGCCGCGCGGATCGCTTGATCAGGTTAAGCTGGGCTTGCCACGGTTGGTCCGTGGATGGGTGCCTTCGTGCCTAGTATAGTTAAAATCTCGCTGATGACTCGGTCATAAATCATTCGAGTGTTTCGCTCTCTTTCCCACTCACGGGCTTTATGGGCAGGCCACGCCCACACGTAGTCCTGTGTATTACTGCAGTCGATGAGTGATATCGATAGTTTTATATATTTTATAAATGGGTGATAGAAATAAATACACATTTTTTTTTATTTTATTACCAAATTTACTACAAAGCATATTAAATATATAAACAAAAGAACGTATATAAAATTAAAATTCTTCTGTTATCGATAATGGCCTTGAGCGCGCGCAACTAGCGCACATCCCTACTCCGATTATGATTATAGGAAAGCACGTTAAGCCGATGGTCCCGGCTGTCATTCGCGGATCTCTGACAGTCGTTCCGGGTCTTACCCATAACTAGGTTGTGGAGGCTGACCTCCACAACCTAGTTATGGGTAAGACCCGGAGCGACTGCCTATCTGAATAGGCAGTCGCTCAATGTAAAATACTGGTATTCAGCTGCATCCGGTTAGACTAGAAAAGTTAGGCAGATGAAGATGTTTAGTGCTTACCTTTACCCTCGCTAGCGCTGTCAGTGTTCTGCGGCGACGACGCGGACGCGTTGCCGTGTTCGGCTTGTAGTATGGCGCCGAGAGACGCTTCTGATGTACTGCACAAAGTAAAAACGACGATTTGTTATGGTTTATATGGTAACTAATCATTGACCTGCTTTGCAACACTTTAGCAGTCTGTGCGTGGATTTTGCTGTAGCGTCTCTTTTGTGATTTTGTTAAGACCTCTTAAGAGGTTAAACGTGTTTTACCAATAACCCTGTGTATAGATATATAGAGCAGTGGTGGCCCAATGGTAACGGCCGCGACTAACGAGTTGTAGGTCGTAGGTTCAAACCCAGACAGGCGATTTACTTTGTGTAAAATATTTCATAACCTCAGCTCTCAAAACGGTGAAGAAAAACATCGTGAAAACTGGCATGTCCTAGAACCAAAAATTCGAAGACATGTGACATCAGCCAACCCGCACTGCGCCTGCGTGGTGGACTATGGCCTACTCCCTCTCACCGAGAGGAGGCCTGTGTCCCAGCAGTGGGAACATTATAGGCTGAATATGCTAATTACTTATATACTGATGAACCGACAACACAAATTAAAACTATCTTCAAAACCAAACAAAAGCGACGACACTAGTGATAAAGACGTTAGGATACATTACCTAGTGTACCTCTGCACGAGCGGCGGCTTGAGGTACCGCCGCTCTATGTGCGCCTCCAGCGCCTGCAGCTTGAGGCGCGCGCGCGCGGCGGGCTCGGCGGCCGCGTCGCACGCGTCGCGCGACGGCCGCCAGCCCTTCACCTGCAGGGCGGCGGCCCATACGCGCTCTTCTAGTTGTTCCACCTGCGAACGAGTTCGTGATGAGTATTATTGAATGTTTACTCTTTTATTTATTAGGTATGTCCAACAAAAGATATAACGATGACGTTTATGACGATATAACAACATGTCTATAGGAAGCGAGTAAGTACAGCTATATTTAGACAGTTTTTTTATAAGTTTCATTTTGATAAAATCAAACATAAGTTTTGATAATCAAACACAAGTTTTCTGGAGTATCATAATCCCAGATGTATCATAATCCCAAATGTATCATAATCCCAGATGTATCATAATCCCAGCTGTATCATAATCCCAGATGTATCATAATCCCAGATGTATCATAATCCCAGCTGTATCATAATCCCAGATGTATCATAATCCCAGATGTATCATAATCCTAGATGTATCATTATCACAGATGTATCATAATCCCAGCTGTATCATAATCCCAAATGTATCATAATCCTAGATGTATCATATTCCTAGATGTATCATAATCCCAAATGTATCATAATCCTAGATGTATCATAATCCTAGATGTATCATATTCCCAGCTGTATCATAATCCCAAATGTATCATAATCCCAGATGTATCATAATCCCAGATGTATCATAATCCCGGATGTACCATAATCCCAGATGTATCATAATCCCAGATGTATCATAATCCCGGATGTATCATAATCCTAGATGTATCATAATCCTAGATGTAGCATAATCCTAGATGTATCATAATCCTAGATGTATCATAAGCAATCAAAAACAAATTTCCTTGGTTTGCTATTCATACTACTTACAGCGTGTGCTTAAATATTACTAATAGTTTTCTGATGTTAACAGCACAAGAAGAAGAGACCAGAAGAGAAGAGGAAGAAGAGAAAAATTTCAGTAAATACACAATAATCTTACCATATTAAGCAGCTGCATGTCTAGTCTGCGTTGCGTCAGTACGGAGGGAGACGTGTCCGGAGAAGGGAACCCTCCATTCTGCGCAATGACGCGGTCGAGATGTGAGACGCACAGCTCTGTGCCTAGAATGTCTCCTTTTTCTATGTAGAGCTGTTGACAAATAAATCATGGTTTAAATCAGTTTAAATCGACAAACATTCATTTCTCGGTTTGGAAGTCACAAATAGTAAATATTTATTTCTGTAAATTGGTTTAAAAAATACCTTTACAAATCAAAAGTAAATTATGTTTTAAACCTAGATGAGGTCGGTGTTTCCTATCCCAAACTACTCTGAGAAGAAATGTAAATCCAGCTGATGATAGTTTCAGTTATTGCACTCTGTTAATTCGTTCCACTCTGAAACATTAGCCCCACGAAATGGTTCATAATTAGAGTTATATTTGAGTGGTATATTTGAGTCATACATATCCACCAAAAAAGAAGATGCTTTATAATTGTATACTAACTACGTAACTACGTATTGTAACTACTGTTAAGAGCGTTTATACCTTATGAGTGGCAACGCCGCAATTTAGTGTCATATTTCGTGGTTTTCAATTTTTATCATTTAATCTGAGCTATATTTTAAAAATCTGTTTAATTAACTTTTTAGAATTATGTGAAAACTGTGTAAAAGGTAAGAAATCGTTGCGTTTACAGTTCTATTTATATGCAAATAATACATTGGAAACTTGCAGGGCGTTAATTTCATTGTAAAATAACTGTAAGCATTCAAAAGCACGTATTTTTTTATTATTTTTTACACAAGATTGTTTGCTCTTGACTCTAGTCTAGGTCAGTGGTGGCAGAGACAGAGTCGACGATGGAGTGAGCTTACCCAGAAGAAGCCTGTTCACTCTCACTTTGACGAAAAAAAACTTTCACGTTAAGCCGTTGGTCCCGGCTGTCATTCGTGGATCATTGACAGTCGTTACGGGTAGTCAGAATCCCGATAATCTGACAACTAGTCTTACCAAGGGGTATCGTATTACCTAGCAACTAGGTTGTGGAGGTCAGATAGGCAGTCGCTCCATGTAAAATACTAGTATTCAGCTGAATCTGCTTAGACTGGAAGCCGAACCCAACCAAGTGGGGAAAAAAACTGGGCACAAAGGGGCCTGTGCTAGAAAGTCCTGCCGTTCGATTTTGTAACAATCTCACCGTGATAACTTAGGTAAAGCCAGCTATCATTCCACCTGATGCTAGGGATTGACACTATTGACAACTCACTTCAAGCTCACTTCACGTAAGTTTTCATGGTGAGATTGTTACAGAATAGCTCGGCTGCTCTTCCATATTTAGTACAACAATTATTTGTAGAAGTGTAGACAGAGGTAATACCTTATTATTAACAGTCGGAAGATGGCTTGTGAGTGACGTGTGTAGTTCTCTTTCCCTGACGCCGCGGGGATGAAGACAATCCATCAAATCACGCAGCTGATCCGTCTCTGTGATGCGCCACCAGCCGTGTCTGTGGAAAAATATAACATTGAGACACAAGTTCATAGACAACTTGTGGAAAACAATGAAGAAAGATAAGTGCTAAATAACGTTGCCCGAAAATCTGACAACTTTTACCGGTACAATTATGGGCTAGTGATTTAGTTGTGGTTCATGAAAAATATTGCCAATTGAAAATCATCTAATTAAGTCTTAAGAGGGCTATCACAATTGTTTCTTGTATTTGAGTGTTTGAAGAGTCTCACACTCAAATACAAGAAAAAAAAATATATTTATTTAGAGCACTCCCGAGAGAATTTTGTGGCCATATCTAAACCAGCAACTATCTAACAAAGCCGGCCTCTATCTGGGTGGGAGAAAAGTTAAAAATCAAATCTTAAAGAGAAATATTTGATTTTTTGTATGTTTGTTTGTTACGGTTTCACGCTAAAACGGCTGAACGGATTTGGATGAAATTTGGCACATGGGTAGGCCATGACCTGGATTAGAACATAGGATATTTTTTATCGCGTTATTCCTACGGGATCAAGACTCAAGGCGGTTTCTGATCAATCTCATCGAACCACAAACTCACTCCTCCTCAAACCATTGAGGTCTTAAAAGGTGTTTATCAAAGGTCAATTTAAGAAAAGAAAAGAAATAAGCGTTTTAAAAAAAACTGTAGCAATAGACGATTCCCGTATACAAGAGCTAAATATATATTAAAATACAAACTCACCTAAGCTCCCTCGGCACAAAATTCCCCTCTACCTTCTTCGGCAACCCATTGACCTTGCAGTACTCCAGCTGGTCCATTTCCTCGACCGACATCTGTATGGGCGGCGGACTGTCACAGGTCACGTATGTTGATAACGCGTTGAAGTTCAAAAGTCCTAAGCTAGTGAGGCTGTTGGCTTTGGCCTTCTGGGTTAGAAGGTCGGCTTTTAGGGCTTCGGCTTTTAGGGCATCGGCTTGAAGTTCTTTTTCTAGGTCGTTGTCCTGTGGAAAAGGACGGTATTAGAACTAAGTTTATTTATTTATTTATTAATAAAGGTACACCAACAGCTTCTGTATAAAAAATATCAAATAACAGTAGATAATAGTTGAGAGCTTACACAGTTGCCAATAATAGGTGAACAAACATTCTTAAATACAGTGATATCCTAAGGTAAAAACGAAATGCATAAAAATTAAGTGGTAACAACTATATAAACAGAAATATAAAAAGACATAATTTATAAGATTGCAGAGGTTGCAAAAAATATCTATATAATTACACAATTAAATTAATCTTTAGATTGTGTGAGTTGCGTGCTTTGGGACCTCAAAATTTGGGTCTTAAAATGTGTTATTGAGTCATAATATAATTTGTCAACATCTGGAGGATTTTATATAAGAATTCATAAGTTGTATAGAAAGCAAATTTGTTTATTCTGCAATATACGGGGTTTTTGGTAATACGTCGGCAATCCATTATGGGATATAGGGAGGTCATTTGGTTGCAAATGACCTTATGACCCTTATGCAAATTTCAATAATTTCCGAGTAATTTGGCATTTTATAATTTTGGCGGTACTTATAAAAGTTTGAAAATTTATTAAAAAAAAACAAAGCATGATTTTTTTAAATTATTATTATCTGCTTCTACTTCAATACATAATAATCAATCATAAAATGACAATTATCTTTAATATTGTTTAAATGAGAGCCCACAGTTTTCATCATTTCGAGCAGGTCATTTGAATTAAGATATACTTTATCGACAGAACATTCGAAAAATATGTACAACTTCTTAAATATCCAACGAGCTACAATAAGATACCAAATATATTAAAAAAAAAATCAAATTACTGGAAAATGGTTGGCATTTGCATAGGGGTCACAAGGGGTCATTTCGTTGCAAATGACCTCCCCTACATCCCCTAAATGGATTGCTGTCGTATTACAAATAAACCTGTATAAAACAGACGTTATAAAAACAACATAAAATACAACATGTCTCTCTAATTAGGAAAATGTTGTTTTTTTCTTTTTTGTTTTAATTTGCTTTTGTTCGGTAGTCGTCATTGAAAGTTCTGAAATAAGTAATTATCTAAGAGAACCCTTGCAAATAAAATCTTCGGGGGATGTGTTACTGTTGTAATGTGAAGAGATATAAGGTGTCAGAAGGTGGCAGTAACATTGTAGACATAGAAAATATACTTTAAGTCGTAAGGTTCGTAACTCAATGGCTAACCCTTTTGTGTTGTACGGGTAAAACGTGCTTGGTTTTTCTATGTCCCACTAAAATGGTAACTCTTACCAAATGTGGTAAATATCAACCATACTAGTTTGCCCACTATTTGTGAGTATTTTATATACGGCCTACGCCAATGTCCTGCAGATCTGGGAGCGTCGTGTGACGGGTCGTTGAGCTCCCTAAAATAGGGTTGAGCTACACGATGACTGATGCATGCATGCCGTCTGTTAGGACAGGTCAACTCAAAGCTGCAATGGCTCTTTCTTCAAAAGGCCTTTCCAGCCCTGCATTGTTAGACTCACATAAAATCCTAATAATAGAATGTTTGGACTTTAAAAGAGACCATGACCTCTGAGATTGTTTCGGCATTTCTTATGATAAATCATTTTATTTCTGTAAGTAGGTTTGTACAAACACTTTTACACGTCAATCATATTTTAAAAACTAGATGAGGTCGGCGTTTCCTATCTGACTACTCTGAGAAGAAAGGCCGAAACAAACTCAGAGGTCACAGTTTCTTTTAGTAATAAACGTAATAAACACAATAATTGAAATAATATAATACTTTACAAAGTAAATACTCATGTCATTGTATGTATAAAATTCATCAATGTCAATGTGTATATAAAAGTTCGGACATAATCTTTGAGGACCATGTAGATTGGTGTCTGAAATGGTCTTCTCAGGGATCAGTCAGCTAGGAAATGCCGGCGCCATCTAGTTTTAAAATTTTTTTTTTTTTTTTTATGACAACATCCACACAATATAATTATATTGACGTGTAAAAGTGTCTTAAAACATCTACTTACAGAAATAAACGTTTCATTTCACTTATTCTTCAATATAGAACTGCAACCAGTATCAAAACCACAGCTAACCTTAAAAATATCAAAAAATCATAATTACCTGTTCCTCCTTACTATCATCCTCAGTCTCCATCTCCTGCACACTGCCATCCTTATGAAAACTATTGTCGATAACTTCCTGATCCAACCCAGACATCGTCAAACTGGAATCGGCATACACATTATTCGATGGCACTTGAACACTGGTGACCATACTATTCAAGGTGAACAAACTAGGGTCATTCAGCAAATGTAGGTTATTCGACACATCCCACTTATGACCTTGACACAAAATGACCTCTGAACAAGTATGTTCGTTGTCACAAAACTCCGGCAAATCTTGCTTTTCAATCTCGTTGATGTTGTTCAAAAATGAGCTTTCGTGTCTGAGGATAGAGAACCATTTCCCGTCTAAGATTTTGGAGTAGAGTTGGAAGTGTGCAGAGGAAGAATCTAGAGGTTCGTGTTTGACTTTTTCTTTTTCTTCTTTTATTTCTTGTTCTTTCTTTGCTGCGTCGAGTTGGATGGATACAGCTTCGGCCATTTTACGTAGTTCTTCTAGATTATTGACTAAAGTGTCCTTTGCTTCTTCAATATCCTCGTGGTCAGTCTCGTTTTTGACGACATTTTCTACCTTGACGATTTCTTGTGGCTTGTCCATCGGTTCTGCTTGGGCCGCGAACATGGGTTTGTGGGTGGGTTTCTGCACCAAAAAGGCGGTAGGTATGGAGTCTTCTATATCGAGCATGTCTTGTTCTTCGTTGTTCTTTTGTTGTATGTATTTTTCTTCCATTTTTATTGAGGAGCCTGGTGAAAGGAACATTCATAAACAACATTTTTAAACGAAATTATTTTTTTATGCAGCCATCACAACTCTCCTAATTTACACAAAGTAAAGAGCCCAGACAGGCGCTTTACTTTGTGTAAATTACTTCATCACCACTGCTCTCAAAACCGTGAAGGAAAACATCGTGTGGGAATGTCCTAGAACCAAAAATTCGAAGACATGTGACATCTACCAACCCGCACTGGGCCCGCGTGGTGGATTATGGCCCATTCCCTCTCACCGAGAGGAGGGCTGTGTCCCAGCAGTGGGAACATTATAGGCTGATGATGATGACAACTCGGGAGAGTTGAGTTGACTTCTTATGAGAACTAAAGAGATTACGTTATTGATTGGGAAATCAATAACGTAATCTCTTTAGTTCTCATAAGAAGTCAGTTTTCTGTGATACTTCATAGTCAAAGAATAACTCGTTGGGCATAAAACGTCTACACGCTAAAGCCGGCGGGTTGTCCCGGCAACTTTAGAGCGTTGCAAGACGGACAACTGTTGTTTAAAATGTCATTTTATGCCCAACGAGTTATTATTTGACCCCATATGACCCATATAAAGCCTAGTCTGAGTGCAATGCTTATATGTATTTGTTTATGCACTGCGAGCACTAACCTGTCTGTAAAGTCTGATCCTGTAATTTGTCTGTTTTTAATAACTGCTATTAAAAGACCTATGTTTCTATATACAGGGTTACTTACTGGTAACTCGACGTATTCCTTGCACGACGCCATAGTAGGGTTAAAACGCAACAAATTAAGCCACCAAATGTTCTACCGAAGTTCAGTAGTTTTTGAGTTAGTTACATTTTCAGTATTTTTATGAAAAATCCCAGATTAAATCATTTGGAGCCAATTTAAAAATGATTTACAGCGCTACTGTACTAAAATTTAAATTAATATCATAGTTGATGCCGTAGCAGATCTTTGTTCATAATTAAAAGTTCAAAAATGCCAGAAACCTTGGCAAATATCACTAAACAAACATTTATTTTTTTGTGATTATTGCTGTTACTTCATACAAAATGTTGCTATTGAAAAAAAATTGGCTTAATTTGTTGCATTTTAACCCTACTATGACTTCCTGCAAGGAATACGTCGAGTTACCAGTAACCCTGTATAATTTCAATGTTTTTATGTTTCGTAATGTTAATTGCTTATTACTGTATAGAATCCAGTTCTTCTAACTGAACAGACAGCAGTGCTGCTGGGGAGTTTGTTGCGCCACTTCTTCTTCCCAGCTAAAGCACTAGGAAGTGGTGAAGGGCGGGCGTTTTGGGGGGACTGTCTTATGTCATTTTGACGTTCAAAAAGTGCTGATTCTCAGCCTCGTTTGGATAAATGACTTATGATTTTGATATGATCGTATGTGTGATGATCATGAATTTAGCAAATAGTTTAAACAGACATAAACCCTAAAATACTGCAACGTAATTCTAAAACTATATGCCTTGGTGCGACATTTTACCACATCTGCATATAAAAAAAAAAAACATCAAATATTCCACATACCTTCAACCTTACAAGCGCCATGCTTCACGTTGGGCTCGTACTTGATTATCTGCGTGTGATCACTCAGATTCAACTCTGACTTGATGCTCTTGAGTTCCATCTCACTCTTGAGAGCTTCCTCTTTCTTTTGGGCTTCCGTTTCTGGGTTGGGCTTCTCTGGCTCGGGAGGAGTGGGTTCTTTCTTTTCTCGGGGAGCTGACGGATAAAATGATAATTGGATCAGATTTAGAAAACGGGGGAACTAAGTATAAGTGAGGGCCAATTTTGTTTTATCATAACTACGCTGAATAAATCGGAGCAAAAAAATCGAGCTACTTCCTTTTTTCACGTATACTTAATGGTTATTATTTCTGGTATTATGGAACATATCAATTAGAAACATATACCGCCTAAAAGTTTATTTATTAACCTTTATAATGAGGGTAGTTTGTTGTCAACTTTTCATTTTAAATTAAAGTTTAAAGAGTACACTAATATAATCGCATTTAATTTGCTTTTAACATTTTTACTGTACTCCATTAAGAAAAGGTTAATTAGAGGTTTTGTTTTTGTTTTATTATTATTTATTTAATTCTGTTTTTAATTGCTTTTTCTGTACTGTTTTAACCCTACAATTTTCTATTAAAATTACCGTTTTTCTTTCAGAGCCAATAAATTATCATTCAATAATTTACCTTAAAGAATTAAATAAATAAATGACTCCTACCTTTCTTCTTCTTCTTGCTGCTGTCAGGCGGCGTATTACCGCTGAGCGCATTGTTCTCCAGCTGCTGGTGGTAAGTCATGATCTCAGGCTGTGCTGACTCCATGCCTTCCACGAATATGCCGCCGCATTTGCCTAGAGACCAGTAGCGGCGCCAGTATCTGAAGAGGAGAGAGATGGTGAGGAATCGTCAAATCGAAATTGGTGCTGGTTCCCTTGTTTATTTATCAACCTAACTAAGATTGGAGTATGGACATTGAAAACTAATTCCCGTGTTTCTTTTTGTGTCAGATGTCGATACGCGTTAAATCTTCTTTTTTAATTTTTATTTGGTATAAGTAAACAGCGCTGTAGGCTGTAGTATACTAGTAAGTAGTATGCTGTGTATAACGACAACGGAGATGGGTATAGAATGGCACTTTAACGTATCTGTAACGGTGTCTACATCGCCACATGCGAGCTGCGCGTCATACTGACGTCACGAAAATCCTGCATCGCGCAAGCAGAGTTTACCGCGCGATTCGCATACATACAACTTCCCGACATCAATCATGGGGCAGTTGCCCACCAGACACGACACCCGTCTGGTCGGACCTAGCTGGCCTAATACTAGATCTATGGGAGCGAGCAGTACGCAGTCTAAAACATCATCTCAAGAGGGTCATCGGTGAACAAAGACTAACCTTCGAGGAGTACACCACATTGTTAGCTAGACTAGAAACGTGCCTCAACTCTCGAGCTTTAGAAAGACACTATCGCACAAGTATGAGTGACACGAGACAATACTCTACAAAGCAGAACTTTTTCTAAAACGTTTCGTCTAATTTTTACCGAATATTGTTGCACGCCTCATAACGCGAACCGGTTGAGGTAGTGCTTTACTCCCGACTCGTCAAGGTCAAGCAATTTTGTGATCTTCAAATGCCTCTATCACAACTATATTGCACTTATACAATAATATGAGAAGATGTACATCGAGAAACAACTTAAATTAAACCATCTTATACTTTCTAAAAATCAGTTTATGTTGCTACTTTGAAAAAAAACGTATCGAAAAAAAAATTAGTGGACGTCCTGCCGGTCGATTCTGTAACAATTAACAATCTCACCGTGAAAAGTAAGCTATCATTCCACCTCATGCTGGGGATTGACACTATCGACAACTCACTTCATGCTCAGTTCACCAAAGTTTTCACGGTGAGATAGTTACTGATTAGCTCGGCTGATTTCTCTACGCTGATTTAGTATGAACTAACGATAGCTCCTGAAAAATTGATATATCGAGACCGGGGTTTTTTTTATTACTTCCAGAATTCGATGAACTGGTGCCGTATTTCATACTAGTAGCCTAGTTTACGTAATTTTTGTATTAAATGAATTTTTATTAAAATTCATTATGATACACACGTAGAAAAATATGAGAACTTTTCTTGCATACATGTTTTTTCTTATATTACAAATCAATTACACGATTTATTATTTTATTAAAATAAATGAGCGTTGTGAGGCGTGCACTTTATAATTTTCGAAACTTTTTAGTATTTATTGGTGCATCGTCATCGCCACTTAGATAAAACTTACCTATCTTGTCCATAACACGTAGCTCTCAAAGCATGCGTTCCAGCTGTAAGCTGTAGCAGCTGTTGTTCAGACTGCTTCAGTAGCTTTTCCAGCTTGCGAGCTAGCTCCTCTGAGGAGAGGTTCTTATCTTCATCCTGTGAATAGGGAAAAGTGGTGAAGTTCTACTTTTATATGTATTTAGTCACGAGGCAGGCTATTGTTGTAATATGCAGAGAAAATCTAGAAATTCAATAAAATCAAAAACTTAGTTCAGAATGACTTCGACATGAGATTGAGTTCTGAGAAAGATAGTGTTCAGACTATAGCATAATTCAAAATCTTTCTTATTGAAGTTATGTGGTGTTGTGGTATGGTAAACTCCGAGTTAATATGCTTGTCATAACTTAATGTCGTTAATTTAAAAATACGACTGAATTACTTAATTTATAAAGCATGAGTGCGTTTACCACTATAGTAAGCGCGTAATCAACTGAGTCGTCGGGCCATAATTCCCCTATGTCTATCTCGCTTGCACTTACGGGCCTTATGGAGCCGCTTAGTGAAGGGCGTAACAATATAATAAATATATCGATAAGTAACGTTTATTAACGTATCTTGTTCATGAACAGGCGTACAGGTCATTAGTGACTTATCGACACCACGTGAGCAGGTAGCCGTTTACCGATAACGGTCCCGGCGCGCTGAACATTCCTATCTCTATTGACATTTATGGCCTCACGACTCAGTTGATAACGCGCTGACTATAGTTTATTCAGTTATTTATATTTATCTTATGTGTTCTCTTCCTATGTCGTGGACAAAACCAGGAACGTAATTCGTTTTTAGATTTTGCAAACATTTCAATCAAATAATGATTTTAAAATTCTCTAAACTCACCTCCTCCGGCTGCGTGCCCTCACTCTCCAAATCACTCAAATTAGCATCACAGTCACCAATAACACTATCTTTATCAATCTTCGAGTTATCAGCAGGGGAACATTCGTCCTTATTGTTATTCAACATCTCCTTGTTCTTCATGCTGTTGGACAGGTCCTTTATGGGCGATAGTTCCTTGTCACTTTCCTCGGCCGGTTGGCTTTCTTTGTATGGTGACGGTTCTGATTGTTTGTCTGTTTCGCTTTCCGGGTGAGGTGAAGATTCCTTGTCTTTTTTAGGGGTTTCTGGCTTTTCGGGTGTTTGTTGGTTTTCTGTTGAGAGATAAGGGGTGTTATGTACAGTCGACAGCACATCAGGTTATACGAAACTATCAAATTTCTCCAAATTATTTTAAACCTTAAAATGTTGAAGGTTAAGTTCAAAATCGAATGAGACAGTTTGTGGTAACTTGACCTGCTGCTGTGTGTACATGTTGGTTTGGGGTTTTGTGTCAATATAGAATTTTAAAATAGAACCTACATTAATCTTTAACTAATGACAATCTTGGACTAATGGTTTTATTTTTTTAATTTTCACCTTGATTTCTGTTTGTGTATGGTGCACAAAAAAGGTAAGTTTCAAGTAGCTAATTATGATTTTGAGGCCAATCTTAAAATGTAAGGACGTACATGTCTCAAGCTTTTAAGAAAATATTAAATTTTAAGGTAAAGGTACTTTTTTTTTTGTACTTTTCAGTTCATTAAAAGCTTGTATTCGAAAAAGGTTTTACTTATTTTTTATTTTTTATCATTGATTTTGTTTAAATATCTGTACTATCCATCACCTTCAATTAAAACGTAGGTACTTTTAAAGACAAATCCAACGAATGAAATAAAAGCTTGTAAAGACACCCTCTTTTTCATGTTAAATCTCTGTGACTTTAGTTCACAAATAGCTATACACTAGTCACAGTTGAATGCGAAGCGCAGAATGAAAAAAATAAAAAGTATTTATTTGAAGGAACATTTTAATACAAGAATGACTGGATCTTTGTATACTTCGGTGCTTCATCATTTGTGTACATTCTTACATTGCATATTATACAGGGTTATTGGTAAAACACCATCAAACTCTTAAGGGGTCATTTTACTCATCATTATGAACAACTTTTACTATGGGACCAAATATGAAATCACAAAAAAAAATCTACTGGTCCCTACATTTTGACGAGTTCTGCAAACATAAATGTATAAGTGTGCATAAATGTTCTCACATGTATAATTACAACATGAATGATGTAACCACTTTTTTGTAACAATATTTTGATTTAAAAGAGTGTCCATGGAGTTTCTTGTCCGTTCTTCTCCATAGGTACCTACTACGCTTTGGAATGGGCAACTAGCTTCATCTTTCTGACGGACCGACCCCTTGACAATTTAAAAGTGCCTGTAATTGGTTTATTTGAAATAAATGCTTTGAGTTTGAGTTTGAGTAGGGAACAGCTGATTTTATTTCGCAATTTCATATTTGGTCCCTTAGTAAAAGTTGTTCATAATGATGAGTATAATGACTCCTTAAGAGGTTGATGGTGTTTTATTGCTAAAACAGGGTTATTGGTAACCCTGTATAATATTGTCCTTTAGTTACGTCAAAATGCCCTTCTATCCTCACTTACCGCCATCATTAAGTTGTGGCGACGCCCTCAGGTTGGCCGCGCTCTCCTCCACTAGCCGCTGCATACGCTCCAGCGCTAATGCTTGCTGCTTTTCAGTCTGTTCAGCGCGGACTTTGCGTTGGTGGAGGACTCTGACCCTGTGGGACAAAAAACAAATAATTATGACATGGAAAATTTAAAAGAAATAGTTAGTCCTTTATTAAAAACCTTACAGGTACTCAAATGGATGTAAATGTATTCAAAAGTATTGCACACTCATTTAAGGAACAAGAGAAAGCAAGGAGTTTTGTGGAAGTGTGTTTTTAGACACCTTTCCAGAGCAGTTTCCAATATTATGTTACCGACCTTAGCAACTTTGCAGTAAACATGCTGTGAAAACTGGAACAAAATATTGCTGCTCAGCAGCAAAAATGGTTGAAGTTTCTCGGACGAGGCCTTCCACAAGGAAGACCCCTTTTGTGATCGTCTTGACGATTTCAGTTTCCAAAATATGGTACCGACGGACGAACCATGAATTGAATCAGGTGATACTTACTTCCTGATCTTCATATCCATGAGATATCTCTCCTTCTTGAGCTGGTTGAGATGTTCGAGGCTGGCGTCGACCTGACGTAGCACTGCTTTGTTCTGCAGCAGTTCGTCGCATATGAACGCCAGGATTCGGGCTTTGAATGTCGCGCTTAGGGCGAGGAAGGATATGTCGCGGAGAGCCTCTGAGCACAAAAGAAAGGGGAAATTATTAATTTTTATTTTTAATTGATAAGGTGCATGGATTTGGACGAAGTAAAAGCAATAAATAATAGTTTTAAAAACAAAAAAAAAACACGCTTTTGTAAATAACCAAACTACAAAGTAGAAAATAATTTTCAATAAGTTTAAAATAAGAAAAGAGTGATTAACAAATTAAAATATTTTATTGTAAAAAGCGTGGGGTGCTAAACTATTTCAAGTATTGCATTGTCATCGGTCCTTGATAATCAGTGGTCGGAATAGATAGAGCTAATATACCTAAAGTTCAAAGAACAGAGACAAAAAAAGTGGAGACTTCCTTACGACATTTTTTTTTTTCGGAATTTTTGTGCATAGTTTCGGGACATCACATAAGCACATTTAATATTAATGTTATTAATATAGTAATTTAATTGAATTCATTTTCCTTTTTAACCGAGTTCAAAAACAAGGAGAACATTCTCAAAAAACCAGTAATTAGATACGTTTTCTATTGTTATTAATTCAGGTAAAGAACTGGGTCCGCTTATTGTTTTCGTTTCCCAGAATAGCGAAACTTGCTGTCTTAAATCTGTATTTTAGTTGTACTTAAGTAATGTGCCGAAACCCGGGATATGAGTCCCGAAAAAATATTTTGTCGTAAGGAGTCTCCACTTTGTCCCTGTTATTTTTTAGCTCTATCTATTCCGATCACTGGTTATAACACAACTTTAAATACCCCCACGACCCCTGTACCACTGCATGCACCCATGAGAATAATGCGTGCGTTACGTTGCGCACTACCGCAAACAGCAGTGTTCACACCACAAATAAAAGAAGTTTCCCAGCAAATTTTCGTGCAATGTTACTTAGTTTGATGTACAGAATGCGTAGTTGACGGCGATGTGATGGGTGCACCCTGTATGCATTCGCTTGAATACCGAGTTGGAAGTTGTTTTTCCAATAAAAGGCTTTTGAAAACCTTAAACAGCATAGAGCAGCTTGAATTTACATTAATTATATCATCATTGTTTTATATCATTGGAGAAGCGAGCATTAAATTGACAAATTTACATTAATTTTATCATGATTATTTTATATCATTGGAGAAGCGAGCATTAAATTGACAAATTTACATTAATTTTATCATAATTATTTTATATCATTGGAGAAGCGAGCATTAAATTGACAAATTTACATTAATTTTATCATAATTATTTTATATCATTGGAGAAGCGAGCATTAAATTGACAAATGTTTTAAATTAAAACAAAGTTTAAACAATTTCTAAGTTTTGTTTGTGCCGTATTTCATTTTTATAGAAACCCATATTATGTAACATACCTGACAGCTTATAAGTAGCATTATTATGTAAGCTCTCGTAATAGACGTTGTTCTTAGAGTTGGCACAAGTATGTTGCATTTCAGCCTCTGTTTGATGATGGTCGGCCACGCGACGCTCGCGTTCTCGTTCAGCTGTTAATCCTATGACAAAAAATAAAATATTGTTCAAAATCTCCTAGAACTGAAATATATTACTGATTGTCTAACGTGCTTATGATATGATAAGAGAGGGTTCGGTTGAGATCGGCTGATTGTTACAGTTATTGCTGCTAATATCATAGCCTAGTATAGTATTATCGCGCGCTGTAGTAATGTTTAGTCAAATTTATCATTGTCTTTTGAATAAATTGGCATAGACAATAAATCTATCTGAATTTGCCGTACAAACTCTTTTTTTTTTTATTTTTTATTTTTTTTTATTTTACAGAAAGCTTACAGACTAATAACAGGATTAGAAATCGTTCGTAGGTTAAAAAAAATTGCTAATTACAAGCTTCCACTTATATACGTAACGTACGTATATATATATACGTAACTCTTATAACATGAACTGTTAAAAAGTAATGTATCTAATAATTTCGGGTTTATTTACTACGCACGTTAAATTAACCGAGTTAATCTCAGAAGGTTGCGTGTTCATCACTTTGGGGTCATCAATATAGAGGTATACGAGGAACAGGGTGTAACGTTCACTCATACTTTCATAGAAAAGGGAGGATACTCCGACCAGACGGCTGTCGTGTCTGGTGGGCAACTGCCCGATGATTGATGTCGGGAAGTTGTACATATGCTAGTCGCGCGGCAAAACCTGCTTGCGCGATGCAGGATTTTCGTGACGTCAGTATGACGGGCAGCTCGCATGTGGCGATGTAGATACCGCTACAGTACGTTAAAGTAACCGTGTTAATCTACTTCTGTTGCTGACCGTACCTATGTAGTTGTTATTTATGCCACAATTATAAACTAACCAACAAAGTAATAATACATCTACATACCAGTAAGAGCCTTGACCTCTCCCGTAGCGTTAGCATACAGGTATATTCTGAGCACTTCGCTTATGTTCTGTGGCGTGATGTCGCCCATTCTGATGGCGTGGCCAAGCAATGTTGTGTGACGACCTGGGTGTGGAATACCTGGGTCCTCTGTGGAATAATGAGAAAGAGTTATCATTTGTTACTTATTCCTGTCAAATAATGGTAGTATAGTCTGCTATCATATCACTTCATTGACATGAAAATGACAAGGGTAGTTAGTGCTTGTGACGGTTTTTGGAATAAGCAGATAAATATTTGAAGGATATAAAAACGAAATACTAAATATTTATCAAGACAAAGCGTCAACCTTTTTTACCAGACTGTGGCGAAGCAGATAAGGAGGGTAATGTGTTGGGATTGAAATAATGAATAAAAACTTTTCACGTCAGCAATCGTTGAGTCAATTTAGGGGTGACTTACCGATGGCAGTAATGAGTAGTTGTGTAAGCACTTGTAGCAGTTCCTCCTCAGCCTCCACACTGCAGTCAGGAAGGAGAGCCATTTGGAACGTGTTCAGTGTTGGGATGGCGTCCATGTCTGTAACAATAATTCAATAAAAATAGTTAAGGAATTAGTCGTTACCTATTGATTATACTGGCGATGATAAATGGGTAGGTACACAGGCCGTCAGCCCACTTAATGGAAAGTAGTAACCACAAACAGACGTTTGCTATAGGTACCCTAAAACGGGGTAAATGCGGATGCAGGGGTAAATCGGGACGAAACTTTAAAAGGGATGTTAACATTGAAATAATATAGTTTGCTGCCAAAAAGGACTCTGTGTTTTCTGTATTTTAATTAATGATTAAGTGCCTTTGTTAGCAACAAACTATATTAAATTAACCCCGTTTTAACGGTACTTTTTTTAATGGCTGCAAAGCGTCTGCTGGCAACACACTGAGATTATGTTTACTAAGCAAATACATAATTATTTTAAGGTTGAACTAGTCGCGGGCTCGAACTCACTGGTGGGTGTGGCCAAAAAGCATGCTGTTTCACTTGGCATTGCGTCCTTTGTCCTGACATTGAATGAAACGCACGATAATTCATAGTAAAACTAGCGCGTAAAAAAACGCGTCCTTTGGAAAATCAAGTTTTATGAAAAAAAGACTGCATAAATCAATTACAAATAAAATTTATTGAACTTTTCGATGATTGAGCTTTGTCGGTGCCGACTTTGTTTTGGAGATTTTACACTTCTTTTGTTACTTATTTACGCCCGAAGCTGCGTTAAAATTAGCAAGAAAAACGAATCTTTCTTGGCTCATAGCTTTTTAACCCCTTTTTATTTTACTATTCTATTTCCGCACAGACAAAATTGATAACGAGACAAAACGATATCATGTTTAACTTTGGATGTGCCATGTCAAACAGTGGAGTAATGCCCACCCGAAATTTGTATGGAAAAAATATCGACTAGTGCAACCTTTAGGCGGCTAGTCCTTTTTATAGACGGCTAAGCTACTGTAGTAGGTAACACTTACCGAAACCAAGTGTTTGTCCGAAGTTATGTATAAACTCGTATACTTGTAGAATGTCGGCCATGGCTTGACCTGGCAGCTTCAGTCCGGGGATCCTGTTCAGGGCAGGCAGTGGCTTCTGATCGGAGAGCGACGAGTCTTCCTGTGGTCGTCTGTATAGTGAAGAAAAATAATCAAAGTCAAAGTCAAAGCATTTATTTCAAATAGGCACATAAAAGGCACTTTTGAACGTCAACATTTACATTTAAATAGAATTGATTCTAGTCGCCCCTTCCAAAAGGTAGTTTCGTATGGAGAAGAATGGGCAAGAAACTCCATCGTTACTCTTTTAAAATGTGTTACAATACTTTGTATACATTAATTATATAATTTTATGTGAAGACGATGCACCTATAATAAAAATTACCCTACCAAAATAGGTAAAAAGAATTTAATAAACGTAGCAATGATAAATAAGTTAATTAAATGATAGATACATGGTGTTCACATATTTACAAACATTGTAAAAGTACAATAATTGAAATTACAATATTATTCGACAGTAAATGAAGGTGTTGAGAATGAAATATAATTGTGTAATTACCAGAGGTTGGAATTAGGTAGAGTTATTTATGTACTTGCATCGAAATGTTGATATTAATATGGATCTTCCCGGGATTTCTAATGGACAATCCCGCGTGGCCAACAATATTACAAATAAATAATAATAAAAACCTCAGAGATTGACAGACTAAGAAAACAAAGATAATTAACATACAATTTGAATTAGTATTTACATTAATTCACAATACAAATTATTAATAGTCTTAAGCAAATTCTCATACTTATACCTCGCCTTTTTTATAAATAAGAAAATACTTTTGCTTCTAGCCTAGACGCGCGAGGGTTTGCTTATTCAAACGGCCCATCAGAATCATTTTCCTTGTCCGATTCATTCAAAGTACCACTAAGATTTGAAGTGTTCGCTTCCGACATTACTGTACTTATAACTTTTTAATTTAATAAATCACGGGATTTTTCTGCTCTTTAAAATTAATCTCGGGATTTGAGGCATATCCACTTTATTCTTTCGCTGTATGAAATCAGTTTAAGTACATAAATAACTCTACCTAAATTCCGACCTCTGGTAATGAGGGGCATGTGACTAGCTTTGGTGGCTTTGGTGGTGGTCCGTGCGTTCAGAAGTTTTAATAAACTGTCTGGTAAAGATGATTTGGTTATATTCAATACCAGTGTTTCTCAGCTTAAGCATTTGTTGGTGGAAAGCTTTTTTACGGAAAAGTAATTGTTTACGTCTAAATTATTTTTAGTTTGTATTTGTCGTTCGTTTAACTATTTTTTTTCCTATTTTATTTAAAACGTTTTTTGTACCGACATTTGTATTTTTTTCTCGTTTTTAATATTAATTCTGGTGTTTATCTGTAGAAACTTGTAAATGGCCTTCAGTTGCATATTGTTTAAGTACACTGTATATTATAGCTGTAAGTTTCCCGAATAAAATAAATAAAATAAAATATGTGAAGTTCTCTGGGTGTCAAAATATTTCCTGAATGTGAATGCTGCTTTTTATAATGGTATGAAAATTGGAGCAAAGAAAATGTTACTGACTATGCCGCCTAGGGAAGTAGACAGTAAGTTACCCAGAAGCCTTCACTATTTCCTTCTAGTCGTCAATAGGGTGCATTACCGACGACTAGATTAAATAAATAAAAATATATGTATATCATCAGCCTATAATGTTCCCACTGCTGGGACACTGGCCTCCTCTCTATGAGAGGGAGTGGGCCGTAATCCACCACGCGGGCCCAGTGCGGGTTGGTAGATGTAAAATGTCTTCGAATTTTTGGTTCTAGGACATGCCGGTTTCCTTACGATGTTTTTCTTCACCGTTTTGAGAGCAGTAGTGATGAAATTTACACAAAGTAAAGCGCTTTGTCTGGGTTCGAACCTATGACCTACAACCTATAAGTCGCGGCCGTTACCACTGGGCCATCACTGCTCTCAAAAATATATGTATAAAAGGTAATAATAAAAAGTATGATTTTCCACTCGTTTTAAATATTTTTTCATAGTTGGAGGGGCTCGTGGCTAAGTAACACAAGCCACACGGGCCGGGAGAGGCAAAGTTAGCGCCCTCACGCCCCTAGCCGCCGCAGGAGACGCCCTGGGCGTCGGGAATCGCAGGCCGATTCCCGGCCACCGTAGGCGCGGGCTGCCCATTGCTCGCCGTTGCGAGCAATGGGCAGCTCGCCGTTCGATAAGGACCAGGCCCGGGTCGACGGCGCGTTGTGTTCCACGCGCGCCTCAAAGAGATGTCAGCACCAATGACGGGGTTTGCTAGGACCGATGCCTGCTAGGGTTGCGGAAAAGTCCAAGAGGGTTACCGTGGCCCCTGGCACAGGCAACTGAAGGAACACGGGTGGGTTTTAGTCAGTAAGAGTCTGACACGCCCTCCGGCTCTGCCCAGAGCGGGAGAAGTTATTTGATGATTACCCACCCACAAAAAAAAAAAAAAAAGAAAAAAAAAGCCACACGGGCCGATCGATCAGGTTAAGCTACGCTTGCCGCGGTGGGTCCGTGGATGGTTGACCATATTTACATACCGAGACCCCCCCCCCCCCTCCCAGTGCCTCGGAGAGCACGTTAAGCCGTTGGTCCCGGCTGTTATTCGTGGATCTTTGACAGTCTCTACGGGTTGTCAGAAGCCCCACAGTCTGACAACCAGTCTTACCAAGGGGTATCGTATTACCCAGTAACTGGGTTGTAGTGGTCAGAAAGGCAGTCGCTCCATGTAAAATACTGGTATTCAGCTGCATCCGGTTAGACTGGAAGCCGACCCCAACATGGTTGGCAAAAGGCTAGCCAGATTGAGTTGGACAAAATATATGTACTGTTTTTATCCAAATTTCTACCAAATCGATCAAACTGAATATCTCTGACTTCTATCTTTTCTGCTAAGTATTTTCTCCAATTCCTCATAAGAATTGACCACTGACCTTTTCGCTTTTTCTAGATGACACAAGGGGGAGCTTTCTGTTGTAAACAATAGTGAAAGTAAATCTCCCCTACCTTAGTTCAGAAAGCAGTTCCATCTCCTTCCGTCTCTGCTGCAACTTCTTCTCTTTCACCAGCAGCCTGTCCAGCAGATTCTGGTGCTTCCTTCGCTCTCTCTCCTCCCATCGTCTGCGGGAGTCCAGCTGGCGGATGAACGTGGTGTGCTGGCGTCTTCGTTCTCTTTCCTGAGGAAATGGAGGGAGAGTTAGGAAGATGTAGAGAGTGAGTACTTGGGTGTTGGATAATTCATGTGGTAACCTGAACCCTTTCAACTAAGCTAAACAGCAAATATTCTTGTGCTAAATGGGACTCGAACTAATGAATTCTCGTTCATCAGTCCGTGTTTGCTGTGTCAAGTGATCAAGCTCGTTAATTTTATTACGAGCACAAGTCAATTACAAAATGTTGCATCTTTTATGTCAGTCGTGCGTGCATGCAAATGCCTTTTTGATGTGTTCTTTATTTGAATATGCATTAGGACGATTAGCTTGGCGATCGTCATTTATTTCAGATGTGCCGCCTGACCACAACCGCGGTTATAAAAGCAAATAATTGTGTCGGAAAGATCACATAGTTCCCGATTTAGTTACAGAAAAGGGGGGGCTTGACGAAAACGAAAAAATATTTTATTATAACTTATTCTAGGCACTTATCTAGTCGGAACAGATATTGTTATTTTTTAGAGATCTGAAAAGTAAAGGTAAAAAAAAGCGGGCCGTAGCAAATTAGTCAAGAAAACTACAAATTACTACAAAACTACTAAAAGCTAGACCAGGCATAACTATTATTATTAGGCATAGCTTTTCTTACGAACATTTCACCGGGTTTACACGACAAGTCCCAAAGTCAACGCAATACCCTGCGTCCTAACCGAAAGCAACTGTCGCGCGAATATGCGGTTACGCGATCGCTTACCTGAATAATGATGTACATACGCGACTTGATTTATCGCGCGAGTATCACACAGGCGGCAGTCACTTTCGGTTAGAATGCGACCTTAAATTTAAGGTGTTGACACTAGCCCAATCGTCATGAGTCCGGTCACTCGGTTCCTTCGTAAGAAAAGCCGTACTTCTAAATCCCACACAAGTAATTTTTACTATAAAAAGCACTACTGTTAATCTACTGTGGTATATTATTACCTCGGTTATATATTTTTGCTGTACGCCCCCGGTGTCCAACGAGGATTGTAAATAAAAGAGAAACATACAGTTACACACAGACACACACAGAAACAAATAGAGGTTGTGTATTTGAACCCAAGGGAGAAGGATGATCTTTCATGAGAATGACAAGTATTTTGTACTTTCTCAGTTTATCTTGGACATTACCAGAGGTCGGAATTAGGTAGAGTTATTTATGTACTTACACTGATTTCATACAGCGAAAGAATAAAGTGGATATACCTCAAATCCCGAGATTAATTTTAAAGAGCACTAAAATCCCGTGATTTATTAAATTAAAAAATTATACAGTAATGTCGGAAGCGAACACTTCAAATCTTAGTGGTACTTTGAATGAATCGGACAAGGGAAATGATTCTGATGGGCCGTTTGAATAAGCAAACCCTCACGAGTCTAGGCTAGAAACAAAAGTATTTTCTTATAGGCGAGGTATAAGTATGACAATTTGCTTAAGACTATTAATAATTTGTATTGTGAATTAATGAAAATACTAATAAAAATTGTATGTTAATTATCTTTGTTTTATTTGTCTGTCTATCTCTGAGTTTTTATTACTATTTATTTGTAAAATTGTTGGCCACACGGGATTGTCCATTAGAAATCCCGGGAAGATAAATATTAATATCAACATTGCGATGCAAGTACATAAATAACTCTACCTAATTCCGAAACATTACTGACATCGGTGGAGGAAAACATCATGAGGAAATCTGCACTTACATATATATAAGTCTGAAATCGCCAACTCGACTTGAGCAAGCGTGGTGATCAATGCTCGTGCCTTCTATGTATGAGAAGAGGTCTTTGCCCTGCAGTAGGGCAGTAATATACTAGTATTATTATGATTGGGTTAGAAGTCCAATTCAATAAGAATCTGAATGACCCTTTAATCAGGGCTCGATAGAAGGGCTGATTAATATTCAAAAATTATATTGCTTTGGGTCAGGGACTGAAAAGGTTCCTAAAATACTGGTAATGAACCGGAATTTAGTGGTTCCGTTACGAGAATCCGAACCGGAACCTTTAAGAATATTACGATGCCGCTCAGCGCAGGACGAAGCTTTGTACGATAGCGTCGAGGTACGGGCGGCTGCCAGCGAGAGAAGAGGTGGGAGTTTTTGTTAGAGGGAAGAGGGGCACATTTGCTTTGATAGTTCATAGTTCATGTCGTAGTTTCGTTCTTTCTTAGAGAGCCTTTAAATCGGATGGTACGGGACTAGTATATTGGAACCAGAACCAAACGGGAACCGGAACTTTACCGAAAAGAAGAACCGGAACTCATATTCGCACCGGTTTTCAATCCTTGCTATGGGTTGGAGCTGTTTGTAAATAGCCAATATTATTTCAAATGGAAATTAACGAACATCTTAGGGGATTTACAAGTAAGTTACCAAATTGTAGAAAAAAATAATTTGGAGATTTTCTATTTTTCTGTGGTTGAGAGTTCTTGAATTCTAATTTGACACATCATAACATTACATCTTTGTCCCCAAAGGGGTAAACAAAACATCTACACATTCACATTTCTAGTTGTGCTAAAGTGTTTAACACTTTGCGGGACTCTAAGCGCTCCCAGACGTAATAACAATCAAACTTCTACTGTGTCTCGTTCAGTTCCGTCAACCGATTGAGGCCCACTTGTACCGCCAATTACTAAACACTTTTAGCGCTAAACGAGTTTAATACATAATTCTGTCTCTGTCAAATGTTTGAAGATGACAGAGACAGAATTATGTTTAAAACTCGTTTAGCGCTACACGTGTTTAGTGATTGGCAGTGAAATTGTGCCTTAGTGTCGTGTAATAGTGTGAGCCTTTTGCCAGTATACTATCATATCTACAATAACCTCATCCAATCTCAGTCAGGTTCAAATACACTAGTTAATAACACACACAGTTAAATAAAGAAAATAATAATATTAACCTGTTCTTTAAGAAGTATGGCCTGTTGCCGCTTTAGTTCTCTCTCCTGTAACAATGAGTTTAATTATGTTACTTACTTGTTGGAGCTTAGCTGGAATGTTGACTGACTAAAGATTGAGAGAACTCGTAAAATAATAAAACCACCAAATTCTCAAAGAGTTTTATGATGTTTTTGAAAGTATTTTGTGGCTATAATACTATACTCCTTAAGGCGAAAGCGGCTGAGTAGCCCGCGAAATTCAAAATTCAATTTTACTTACGTTTTTTTGCAATTTGCAGATCAGTATGTTTGTATGTTGATCTAAATATGATTCGCGGCCGTAACAAGAATGTATTTACAGAATTATAATCATAAAAAATAAAAACTAAATTGTTTGATAATTATTACATAGGTACTTATAATTCTGTAGTCTTACTTCAGATTGTGTTTTTAATAGACTTTAGTGTTGCTTTGTATTTTTAAAGTTTAGAATTAATTATTAATTTATATTGATATTATTATTATTAGTTTTAGTATTAGCCATAAGTTGACTTTTAAATTTATTTGGTGTTATTTGTGAAACCACTATTGTATTGGGGTCATCCTGTAAAGCTAGTGTGTGTAAGTTTAGTATATAAATTATAATAATAATAATAAAAATCACCAATACAACTCCCTAAGTTCATATTACCAAAATGAATGACTATTTCATGTAATCCATGACGTCATCATGATGTTTCATGACATTTGTGGCCAATTCTAACTTAAAGAATAAACTTTATAAATAAAATTTTAATTTCGCGGGCTACTTAGCGCATCTCCCTTAAAGTGACAACGACAGCTTGAGGCCTAATGATGACTTAAAATTGAACTGTGTTTGAGAATTTGGCAGTAAGGCTGTTGAGTGATAAAGATTTTTTTTCTCTAAACTGTAGGTACTAACTACACTTTCAAAGTTGCTCCGGATGCTTCCCGAATACTCAGAGGACACCAGATTATGACATGTTACAGCACAACTATTGTTTCAGTGCGCGAGTAAGATGAAACTACACCGAACAAATAGCACCATCCCTTTTTCACAAAATAACAATTATGGCTTTAACACCTCATAATACAGCTTAGGAGAAAGTTTGACCTGATAGTTGTGTTGTGATCTGGCTTCAACACCGCGAGATGTCAGTCGAGTGGAATTAACGTCTACGAACAAATAGAGGCGCAATTCCCCTGCTGCGTAGGATGTACACGGAGAGTTTACGCACTATTTTGCGCGGGTTTAATTATTTACCAACGACACATCGGCACGTAGGTCGCAGTGGACGATCCTTCATACGATTTCACACAAAGCGAAGCTAATAATTACACGTGCACAGCGTAGCCGTATGCAGCAAAGGAACTACACCTTTATTCCTGTTGAAATTCTTACAAACCTGCTGCCTTTTGGCCTGTTCTTCGATCTTATGCTTCTCAATCTCCTCGTGCTTTCTCCTCTTAGCCTTCATTACGAACGAGCGAACAACATCGAAAGCGGTACAGCAAATTATAAGAATACAGCATTACATGGAACAAAAAAAAATCTAACTTAAAATTAATGTACTGGCTGATTGTGTTTGATTTCTTTTCTTTTTATGAATTTTGTATTTGGAATATTTTGTTCTTCGTGGTGAATGAAAGGTTAAACATTACTTTAGGGTCTGGCTGTTTGTGTATGTGAGTTTAAATGTTTGTAAACGCACCCACAATACAGGAGAAACTCCTAGTGTAGGGCTAAGTTTAAAAAAAAAAGTAACCGTGAAAAGGAACGAATAAGTCAAGGTACGCACGTGCATTTTTGACACAGTTTTTTAACGCGCAGTGGATTTTCAACTCTCCGCGTTAAGCCGAGCGATGAGAATCCAACAGAACGCATCAGTGGGCTAAGGTGTATCATGAAATTTAAATTTGCAATATCGAATCAATTGTTTTCATTTCAAAATCTATCAAGCGAAAAACTAACAAAAATATTTAAAATTGGAACAGAAATCAAACACATTGTTTAAAAAAAGAACAATATTTAGAAAAAATAAAAAAAAGGCATACGAAGGTGAGTTGCGTGCAATAACTAAATAGGGTTAAAAGAAAATATAAATACAGTTATTAACATTATATAAGAGATATTGTATTTAACTTCAGAGTTGCACTTCATTATTTACTTACTCCTCCTGTCATTATATACTTTTACCCTGCAGAATAACAATATTTTAGAGCCTTTGTTTATCACCTACCCAGCTTTGCCTACTGTAGTACTTTTGTTTTTGAGAAAATGCTATACCACGATGCTCTGATTAAACTAGGGTGATCTTAACCCGATAAAAGTCTATCCGTCTCGCAAATTTCATAAAAAACACTTTTGAACGCTGACTGCTTCAAGGTTTTTTTTTATGATAAAGTTTGGCAAATTCGCTTTTTGGTTTGCAACAACCAATGGCAATACCGTTAGGTTGTCAATTTTACAAGTACCCAGAACTGTTTATAGATGCAAGAATAGTATTGTATTTTAATATCACGAAGCGACGCGCGCTTTACTTGTGGTCGCCGAGTGTACAAAAAAGCTATGAATGTGTCTGTAAGCGCAGGAGCTACTGGTACCGTCCAAAACAATGGAAGTGTGTGTTTGTTATGTGCTGACGCTACACGCCTTCACGCACACATTCTCAGCGTGTTTGTACACTTGGTTACCACAAGTAAAGCGCGCGTCGCTTCGTGAGATAAAAATACTATAAACGTAGACAAAGAATTTGGTCTACGTTTGAACAAAACCGAAGGTCTGAATGTGGCCTCAACAAAATGTTGGCCCTACTTTTCACCTATAACCGCTACATTTTCTTCTAATCCTTCACCAGACTTCGACCGTTCCTCTAAAATATTTACAACAAGTTACTCCAAACCTCAAAGATTAGGCGTGCATTGTTAGTGAAACTTCGAAAGTTAGTACATTTTAGTTTATTTTCACGTACCGATGACGTTTCCTTGCCTAGGGGATGCACTGAGATCGATAGAGCACCATCTTTGCCCACATTAAAAGTCCCTTTACTGATTTTCTTTGACATTATATCTGTCAAAATATCGTCATCTTCACTCAAGTCTATGACTTCCTTTAAAACAGATTTCGGAATGTCTTTAGGCATCAACATCAGATTTTGGGACATGAATTCATTTTTTGCGTCCAAATATTTCTGTTCTATCGATTTGGGGTCTTCGGTTTTCTTGTCCCCTTGTAACTTCGACCAATCACAGCCGTTTATAAATTCTGTTATTCTTGAATAAGATTCTATTAGTTTTTCTAGATTGTTCTCTTTGTCGGGCGTTTTCAAGCGCTTTTCAGCTGACTTTACTAACGTGAAATTGTATTGCTTATTGTCTTTCCGTTTTGGCAGATCAAAAGCCGCTTTTTCAGCGAAATCTTTCATTTTGTCTAAAGCGTTATATTCCTCTATTTCCTCCTTCCATCCTGATTGGTCGAACTTTATAGTTTTAATTGGGGAGTTCTGCGAGTCCTTGGGGCCGCTGACCGGTATTAGGGAGAGACTGATAGGAGGCATAATGCGTTCCTTATTCGTCTTAGTGGCTGGTCCCATCACTATCTCGGGTGTTTTCCATTCGTCGATACCGGTTTTCGGGACAGTAGGGAGGGGCTCGATCGTCAACTGCGTTCTATTCTTGTTGATATGCTGTTCAATATTGCTTCGTTATAATTTTATATTTTTGTCGCATTTTCTTGTCTTTATTATCAATTTGGATTATGACAACATTGTCAAGGTCCCTTTGGCGGTTCGGTTTTGTGTTATTATTATACTTTTAACCCAAATAGACAGATTTTTACATAAATATTATAGAGAAGTATATAAGTATGTATATACCATATCTAATGCTAACACACAGCTCAACTACCAACTACAAGCTAAGAAAATCCAACGCTTTCTACTAAAAAGCAAAAAGTAACCAATTTATTTTAACGTTGGTAACCCCAAAAGGCCCTTTTTGCTTTTGAATATAGAAAAAAAAATCTACAGAATACGATTGGTGAGCACAATGTTGCCAAGCATCAAATTGATAATAAAAAATAAAAACAAACACAAGCACATGGTTTTAAAACATAGATACAAACTAGAGACAAGAATAGTTCCCATATTATCGCGAGTTTTAGGAGGACTATTTACAAATAAATTATAATATCGATTAACATCACTGGAAACAATTATTTGACGTTTTATTAAGTAATAGTATATCTTTAAGGGACGTTATTATTAGTTAACTTTCACATGTTTTATTTCCATGGTTAAAATAACCAGAAAATAAAGTTACAGATAACAAATTATAAGCAATATGAGCATCAACATTTATTTAGTTAGCATGTGTTCTAACAAATGGGGGAGACTTATTCTTATAAAAGGAAATACCAACTTTAGGGAGTTAAAAATGAAAACTTCATGTGTCCCTTTATAATATAATTTTATTGAGAAAGCATTCTTGTTTTTACTTTTAGTCAGTTTGTCTGCAGTTCCAAATTTAAGTAAACAAATCATCTTATTGTCTAGCCAAAGCCAAGTGATATCAATTTTATTTATACAAAATAATAGTCATTCTCGAAAAAGCAATAATATGAGAACAATCAACAACACAGATGGGAACAAAATAATTAAAGAAAATCCCACAGAACTATAACATTGAACTAACTCATAACCCATATCGATATTCACTACAAAGGTTGTAAGTAAGTACTACACTCTCAAAAATAAGCATACATTTAGCGAATTTCAATAGTCTTTTTCTGCTTAACTAGATTTTTTTTAAAGATACGTTCCTTAACTGTCTACACCTACATAATGCATAATTAGTCTCTGACGTTCCCACTGCTGGGACACAGGCCTCCTCTCTGTGACAGGGAGTGGGCCGTAATCCACCACGCGGGCCCAGTGCAGATTGGTAGATGTCAAATGTTATGTTTAATATAATATGATGCGTCATTTTTAGACAAAACTTTAGGGAGAAAAAAAAATTGAATTTGGCTAAATGCTTACATACTTTTGACCTTGACTGTACTCGAGTCACTTACGCCCTTCAAGTATCGTTATGGTATATGCAAGGACGTTACCTCTAAAAGCTGTTGACTTCTCGCTTCCTTCTCGCGTTTCGCTAGTTCCGCTTTCTCTGATCTTTCAAGTCGGGCCTGTGAAAGAAAAATGTATTATTATTAAGTGGATATTTATTTATTTATTTACTATTAACACTTACATAGCATGTGTCTATAGATGGGAACCCAATACAACAACGTAGTCACAATTTCCACACTCAGAGACGCCACCCAAAAGCCAATTAAAGACCACGACCATCAAAAATGAAATGTTCCTAAACTGTCATATTTTGACTGACTTTAAAAAATAAGGGTATAAAGGAGACGGGGACTTCTGGGCCCAATTGTAATAACTTGAGGTATGGCTTAAAAAAAAGGTTATTTTTTTCTATTTCAAAGTGTGAAAAATCAACTCAATTTACAATCTGGAAAATGAGAAATCCACTAATTAAGTTAAGGTTACGAAGTAATTGTAATATCGATTCAATTATAATCGATTAACGTTACATAGTTCATAGATACTATTTACGAAAATGATTCCACCATTTATGATTAATTCAAATAAAATCTCTTAGAATTATACTTTAATAAATTAACTATAACGTTAACTAATTAAATATTTACATAGTTAAGATTAATCGATTCACGTTGACTAATCGATTATTGTATTTTTAATCTGTGCTAACTCTGACTTGACATGCTTGACATGACAATATCAACACTCGTTTCGTATCGTCCAAAGAAAGAGTATAGTAATATAGATGGAAATCGTCTAGTGCGTGTGCGTTTTGAGTATTTCCATGGTATTTCCTCCCACACTTTTATTGATATCTTGACCCTTGCTTTCCTACGGACTTCTGATCTTCCTTCTTGTACGACCCTTGCCTTGCTATACCGGACACGGAGAACCCCGCTTAAACGTTGACCTTGGACTTGTTATTTTGGATTCTACGAACGGCCTACCGATTGGATATTGATTGAAATCATGGATCGTTGTGTAAATTGTGGCATAGCGACTAGTCGCTGTAATACACTAGGTCGTCGAGCTTTGGATGACGAAATGATATTAGCAGTGATTCGACATGGCGTGCACTACAATCTGTAAGTACTTACTCACTTTCTGTTTAATAACTCACCGGCGTCTACCACGCTGGCTTGCAATCTTTAAAGTAAGTATTTATAGGTAAACATTTAAAAGCCACTTAGAGATACATTACATTGAAATAGGTAATTATGGGGCAGAGTAAATCAAATAATTAATTCGCATAGAACGTAGATATTGTGCAATAGAGTTGTTATAAAAATATGGGGTACATTCTGCCTGAGTAAATAGATTTTTTAAAAAGGAAACCTGTTATCTGTTTTTAAAAACTTTTTGCATTTTTAGGTAAACAGCAGTGACCATGTATGCCAAGCTTGCTGGGACTTGGCTCTAAGATCACCTCTTGATGAACCTAGACATCTTGGCCACCGTAGTGTTTGTCTCCGATGTGGACGTTCTCTTGCATCAAGAGTCAGCCATTTAGTTCACACTGGCTCACCTCGTGAATTGAGAATTTATAATGTTATTCAAGAGTGGATTATGCCTGAAGCTGTAAGTTGAAACATAACATTGTGTTTTATAAACGCTTTTGTTGTAATTCAAATTGATTTATTACATACTTAAATGATCATGTATCATTTGTTGCAGATAGAAGAAACCAGTCGCATATGCCATACTTGTTGGGTGGCTGCAGACTGAGCTGCTGTCCATATGGTCTCTCGCCCATCAACTTCTTCCCAAGCAAGCCGATTTGAAGAAATACAGCCACTGGCACAAGTTGTTGCTGCTGACTCTGCAGTTGAGCAAATACATCCACCGGCACAAGTTATTGCTGCTGACCCTTCAGTTGAACAAATACAGCCACCGGCACAAGCTATTGCTGCTGACCCTCCAGTTGAAGAAGTTCGAAGAAATCAGCCGGAACCTACGATTGTATTACCAGATTACATGAGAGCAATTGAAACAGAAAGAAGGTGCTTTATTGAAGGATGCCAGAGAACAGAGAGATACAGAGTTCCACTTTCTACCAGAAAAATGTTGCTCAATCGGTATAAATATTATGTCCCTGAGAATAATCGTCTTTGTGAACGTCATTTAGTTATAGAAGCTTGGGATTTTCTTAACAGTTTGAGAAATAATTATGTACAGACTTTTACAGCAAAACATATCCAGGACATGGTGTCTTTAAAAGAAGTTATAAATTCAGGATAACTTCATTTTGAGAGTATAGATGATATGGAAGACCATGTTGTTCACACATGGATAGGGTTAAACAAAGCACAGTTCCATCAAATGTTTAATGAGGTCCCTCAGTTATTAGAAATACCTAGAGCGTCCCTAGCTTTAGCAGCATATTTAATTAAGCTTAGAACTGGGGATTCTGATGAGAGGTTGTCAACTTTATTAAAAGTCTCTAGGCGAACTCTAGAAAAGTGGTTGCACCAAGTAAGAGATCTGCTGTATGAGTATTTTGTACCTAGACACCTAGGTTTACATCACATTTAGGCAGCAAATTGTGCAAAGAAATCTATCTATACCTAAAACATTGTTTAGTAACTTTGAGGGAGTTGATAGGCCCATTGTAATATTTTGATGGAACATATTGTTACTTTGAAAAAAGTTCGAATTATTTATACCAAAAAAGAACTTATAGCTTGCACAAATATCGAAATCTCATGAAACCATTTTTAATAGTATGTACCGATGGGTATATAATTGATGTGCTAGGCCCCTATCCAGCCACCACTTCAGACGCTGATATAATGAAAAAAGAATTTTCAAACGAAAGACCATTACGGGAATACTTCCGTCAAGGTGATGCTTTTATATTGGATAGGGGCATTCGTGATTCATTGCCGTTATTGCATCAATGTGGATATAGGACTCATGTGCCTGATTCATTAGAGGAGGGTGAGACACAGCTTTCCACTAGTGAAGCAAATAAATCGAGAGCAGTCACCATATGTCGTTGGGTTGTAGAGGTAGTAAATGGCAGATTTAAAAGAGATTTTAAATTATTACGGCAAAATTATTTTAATGTAGCTAGTAAAAGTATCGTAAAAGTTTTGGAGTGGCTGCTGCTCTTTTAAATAATTTTCACCCTCCTATTGTTGATCGTGTAGATACTGGGGAAATATTACAACAAATTAATATTCATATGAATACTGAAAATGAATTAGCAGAATTTATTGTAAGAAACCATTATAATAGGCGTAGGGCTAATTTTCAAACAATAACTGTACAAAATGATAACCTTAATGATTTTCCCCAACTTACGGATAATGAGCTCATACTAATATCACTAGGCACATATCAAATAAAGCAGGCATGTTCCTATTTCGGTGAACATGTAAGGGACAATGATGGCTATGTAATAGAAGTGTGCAGGGAGGTCAACAGGGACCTACTTCGAGAGCTGTCTGCTTCAAATACCTCATGGCTAAGTAGCCGCATTCAATCAAGACATATAAGTCGCAAAACGTATTTTGTTTATGTTTTAGTTGATAGCTCTCGCAGAGGTAGGGAAGCAATATTAAAATATTATTGTAACTGCATCGTAGGCAAACGGACTGTAGGCTGCTGCGCTCATGTTATGTCAATAATATGGTACCCTAGTTGGGCTAGGTACCAAGAAAATATAGTACCACCTGCACAATTCCTAGATGACGTTCTTGTTATAATTGAAGATGAATAAAAATATTAATAAAAACGATTTTCATTTTTAAACATCATCTTTCCCACTCTATATTTTACATCTTATCTAAATTATAAAAAAAAACATAAACCCGACTGCTAAGCGAACTAAAAAGACGTAAACAAGAAGAAAAGCACGCTGTGCAGTCGATGGATACGTCTGGTTTATATTTGTTTTTGTTTTTGAAATCACTTCTTAAAACCAGTTATTTTGATACCCCACACGATCAGCTTGGAAAAAAAATGGGCCGCCCGAAAGCCGCCATTTTTTTTCTAAGTCACACTTGCAAGGTTAAAACCGTAGACAGATCTGTCAAAAATCAGCTGCTTAAAGATTGTTAACGTAACCTCACTTTTCCTAAATCTCTTTTATCTCGGCTCTCAGATTGCCAAAATCTGCAAAATTTTCAGTAATTGTTTGTTAATATAGTAGCTATCAATTGACACCAATTTCATCTTTTTACATCCAGGCCCAAAGTTGTATGAAAGCGTATCCGTCTCCTTTGATACCTCTCGATTAACGTGCATGGTTAATTTACAAGTCCCAAGTAACGACTCTGTGTACCGGCACAAGTCATACATAGTACAATATTGTGTTAAATGCCGCCCTCTGGAATTCCGTCAAAGAGCAAGTAAAGATATCCAATCGCAGAGAGACGCTGTTAAGTATCTTTATTGCCCACCCCACCGGTGCAAACTTTAACAAGTCTGTACGGGCCACCGGGACCAAAAGCCTCTCTCTTGGCCCTTGCGGCAGCCCCCGACCCTTACTCGACGAAGTGCTAGCCCGCGCCCTAGCTGAGCCTGTAGCTTTAAATTCCCCTGTTAATAAAATTATCCAAATTCAATCCAGCCTGTCCCACCTTGCCGTCCTCCCCCAGCGACGCCCTAAGCCGAAGTCCGTACCCCACAGGGGGTGCCCTAAGCGTGCAGTTGCTTAGCAATATAAGAAATTCGCCCCTGGCTGTAGGCTTTGAGTCTGCTTAAGGCAGCCACAGGATAGTCCGGTTAAGTAGTGACGACCGCTCAAGGTTTTCAAAAAATCCTTGCCACAGCCTACTGTTTGAAACGAGCAATTCCACACTCAACTCAACGCAAAGCATTTATTTCAAATAAACCAATTACAGGCACTTTTGACTTGTCAAGCGATCGGTCAGTCAGAAAGATGAAGCTAGTTGCCCATTCCAAAGCGTAGTAGGTACCTATGGAGAAGAACGGGCAAGAAACTCCATGGACACTCTTTTAAATCAAAATATGGTTACAAAATAGTGGTTACATCATTCATGTTGAAATTATACATGTGAGAACGGTGTAGAAAGACGTGCACGTTAAAAGCATCCGTAATAAAAAGATAAAAACAATTCAGATATTATAATAAGCCGTGGCAGCTAAGGAATGACCAGTGCCTACTGACGGCGCCCGTTCACGAACATGACGTATGCATCAGCATCATTCAGCTCAACCATTTTTAAGGGAACTCAATGATCCAATACAGAGATACAGCATACAGCACAGCAGCAGCAGTGATGCAGCATCTGTATACAAAGATACAGTATACCACGATAAACCATAAAAACATATTTAACAAGTGCGAAATTCCGCCTCACCTCCACTTAATATAGTAACCAACCATCCCTATTACAAAGAGGGTTGGTTACATAAGTGAATAGACTGGGTAGCTCCCAAACTGCTTCATGTATAGGAACCGGGTAAACTTATTTTGCATTATTTCTATCATAAGACAGTACTCAGTTTCAAATGGATTCCAAATGATAGCACTCGTTTCTAGGTTACTTATAAAGTGACCTCACCGCTGCTGTGTTAGCAAACGCACGGGTTTCACATATACACTTGTATCTGGACTTTTTATGGTCTACGTAATAGGGATTGAAAAGGTTCCTAAAATACCGGTATTTAGTGGTACTATTACTACAATCCGAACCGGAACAGGAACCTTTAAGAACCCAGGAACCTTTATTTTACCGTTTCTTCTTCAAAGCGTTTCCGAACTAATACATAAGATGCCGCTCAGCGCAGTACGAAGCTTTGTATGATAGCGGCGAAGTACGGGCGGCCGCCGACGAGTGAAGAGGTGGGAGTTTTTGTGAGAGGGGGAGGGGCTAATTTGCTTTGGTTGATCATGCGCATCATTTGTTGCATAACCACCAGGCACTAGTCAAACGTGTCCCTTCTTTTTAGAGAACCTTTAAATCGGATGGTACCGAACCGGTATCTTGGAATCTTTACTTGGAACCGGTACTTTGGAAGCAGAACCAAACCGGGACCTAAACCGGAACCGTACCGAAAAGAAGAACCTATTTAAGAACCGAAATAAAGAACCGGGCCCATTTGGTACCGGCTTTCAATCCCTGGTACGTAATAAAGAGTATTCTATTCTATCGGCGTTAAAAATGAAGTAAGGTATAGAACGGTCGGTAATACATACACCTACCTGGTCCCGCGAGCGGTGCGAGGCGTCACGCCGCGCGTCGCGCGCCGCCTGCTGCAGGCGCGCCAGCTCCATGCGGCGGTCCAGCGGCGGCGGCGTGGGCCGCCCGCCTGCCGACGCCAGGATACGGGCTTCCTCCAACCTGGGGGGGCGGGACGGGGTTAGAAAGGTCTGCCATCTGCAGAGGCTCGAATACGGACCTCTTCCAAACTGAAGGAAGAGAGGGGAGTAATAACATTTTGTTTAAAAAATATACACTGTATATTGCCGTCAGTGTTTGATCGTACGTATTTATGATCACCCTATACAATGTGTCGTTTTGCATCCTCGTCAAATTCAAGGAGGTAGCTATGCTTATGATTCTTGACACGAATCAATAAAAAAAAAAGTAAGTAACGTTTTCATAACTTAAAAAAATTTAATATTATTTTATTTTTTATTGTATTTTTATTTTCGGATATCGACTTGTGTGGATCGCGCATGTTAAAACGCGACCCGTGTGATACCGCACAGTAACTGCCCTTTGACACACATAAAAACGCGGCCGTTTATACGATACCATAATTTCGCCTAAACCTGCGCGCGCGTCGCCTCACCGCCGCCAGCGCCCTTCTATCTTCATAAACCCCACCCAGCCACGCCCACACATCAACTAACTAATGTGATTGATGTCGCCGTCGTGAGCACGTGTTTTGCGATTTCCCGGCCTGCGCTTCTTTAATTTCATTTTAAATATGGCACGGTGACGGAAAACTACTCCAATGTTGAGTTGGAGGACATGGTTCGTTTGTACGCGATAAGCGAAGACAGTCTACGTCGAGCTGTGCAGAAGTTTGTTGAAATGTTTCCCACTCGGCCACCACCGTCACAAAACGTCATGGTCACTGCTACCCAGAGACTGCGGGATTATCGCAAGTTTGACGTCCCCCCGTGGTGGACCTGTGGCCTGGCCTCCGCGTTCTCCGGACTTAACGCCCTTGGACTTTTATTTGTGGGGAGACATTAAAAGAGTACAGAGACGAAATAACAACTGTTACAGAATTAAGGGAAAAAGTGGTTAGTGCTTTCGACACTGTAAAAACGAACGGGTTTGTGTTGTGTAAAAACCAGCGACGCGGCGACGCCGTGACGTCGCCGTCGTGCTTGACTGTGTCTAGAACGCGAAGGTGGACACTTCGAACAACACCTCCGGCTAGCTTAGGTACTTTAATTAATTGAACATAGACAATAATTTGTAAATACGTAGTTAGTGAAATAAATTGGTGTAAATAAGTTGATTTCAAAATTTTTACTACGACATAAATACCTAGAATACCTGATAACTGGTGCTCATAAACAAAATTATAACTTAAAAACCTTGACCCATACTTAAATAGCGAAGCTTTCCATTTTTACGCAATTTATAAATAAAAAAACAAAGTGGGTAAAATGAGTTTTACCAATTTATTTAAAGAGTTCCTGTTTACCGTGTCGATTATTGCAAAGGCACATTATCAGCCGAAGCAAAGCCAAATTAGACCTGCTCCAACCAGTATAAATTAAACAAGTCTTTCAAAATAACCACTGCACGCAAACTTATTTTTAAAAAAATGCTACATACCTCTTATTGATCTCATTCTCGTTATACACAAGCGGCTCGCCCACATCGCTGGCCGGCTGTATGTACTCCCCGAGCACTGTTCGCGCAGAGAAACTAAAGTTGTCCGTCGATAGTGGTGGACATGGGTTCGTGTCCAGGAACTGTAAATAAAACAAAATTATATTTATTTATTCATCCTTTAAAAACAAACATCGTAAGCGACATTTTAAGTATGGTGCGATACACTTAGTTACAAATGAATAAAGTGAAAATCGCTATCATAATACTTGGTCCTATAAATGTGTGTCCTTTGTCTTTTCGCTTTTTTTTTTATTTATATTTAAGAGCGTTTATACCTTATGAGCGGCAACGTCGCAATTTAGTGTCATATTTCGTGGTTTTCAATTTTTATCATTTAATCGGAGCTATATTTTAAAAATCTGTTTAATTAACTTTTTAGAATTACGTGAAAGTGTTTAAAAAGTAAGTAACCGTAATGCTTACAGTTATTTTACAATGAAAATAACGCCCTGTAAGTTTCCAATGTATTATTTGCATATAAATAGAACTGTAAACGCAACGATTTCTTACCTTTTACACAGTTTTCACATAATTCTAAAAAGTTAATTAAACAGATTTTTAAAATATAGCTCCGATTAAATGATAAAAATTGAAAACCACGAAATATGACACTAAATTGCGACGTTGCCACTCATAACGTATAAACGCTCTTAAAGTCTTCTTGTTTAGTTTGAGATTTTATTTGTAATTGTTTGTTTAATTTCTATTTTTTTTTGTACACCACTTTTACCATTTCATAATATGACATTGAAGAGCAGGATCTCCTAGCACAGGTATATCTTTTACTTAAAAGGAGCTATGTAAGATTTAATGTAAAAGTCGTACAAGTTTCTGCAATAAACCTTTTTTTTATTTTTTTAGATCAGCAGAAAAGTTTTAATGCGGTCAGAACTACGGGTAGTCAAATATGATAAGTAGTTCTATGTTCTACGGTAGAGGGATTTGGTTTCCGCACTTAGTCCTTCAGGTGGACCATTGTGTGTCGGTAGATTTTCCAACCAGTCCACCTCCCTCCAGCAGTTGATTAGATTTTCTTAGTCTGTTGAGAACATCTGTGTAAGATCTGGATGCCCCAAGGGTTTCTGTCCTAATCTGAGTAAGGCCTGTAAATTCAAAGGCACATCCGCGACGGTTTCCTCAGCCTTCATGCAAGCCCTGCATAGAGGACTGTTCGTTATGCCTATTGTGTGGAAGTGCTGGTTTTTTTAAATTATTCTGCAGTGTTTAGTGAGCAGTGTCCTGTGATGGCCCCCGTCACTAGGATAAGTAGTATGTTCTAGAGTTATTTTAGGGAGGATTCGTCCAGAGTACTTGGACCATTTGAGCTACCAAGCAGCGCTGCTTTGGTTTGATTGAATTCACCATGATCAGCCTACAGCAGACCGCTGCTGGACATAGGCCTCTCCAATTGCACACCATTCAGCTCGATTCTCGGCAGCTCTCATTCAGCTGCTATCAGCCACCCTGCGAAGACCGTCGCTCCACCTAGCCTGAGGGGGTCCTGCCTTACGTTTTCCGATTTGCGGTCTCCACTCAAGAACACGTCTACTCCAACGGTCATCGGTTCTAAGGCTAATATGCATTGCCACTTGAGCTTGTTTAGTCGGTGAGCTTTGGGTCCCTGCCCGATCACCTCATTCAGGATTCTATCCCTCAGAGAGACTCCAAGCGTAGCTCGTTCCATAGGTCACTGAGCGACCTTGAATTTATTGACCATTTATATATTTATGGTCTGATTGACTGTACCGGTGTAATTTCAGACACGAGACATTTATTTTTGTCTCTAGAATGGCAATGCTCCTGCAATGCCTGTGATATTGCAGATGTCCATAGACAACGGTTATCATTTACCGTCAAGTAACCGGTCTTCATATTTGACACCGAATATAAATTTAAAAAAAACCCCAACGCAAACAAAAACCGCTAGAAAAGCCGGCCGGGACAGGTTTTTTTTCTTTCTTTTTTTTTAGCTCAGGGATCTCTCGATCAAGTAACCTTCCAATCAAAACAAAATCGGCTCGGTCATTTGGGAGCTACGATGCCGCAGACATTCACAGATAAACACGTTAAACTTTATAACATCCCTCTTTTTCAGTCGGGGGTTAAAAATAAAAAATAAACTTACATGTTGTATCTCATGTAACGACTGCATGGTGATGCCCGCATGCGGGTCGGGCGGTGAATACGTCACGTCACCTTTGATGCTGCAGTTACGGGATAGTCCCTTGATCACAGTCACGCGTTTCCAACCTGCAGGTAAATAATATGGATTTAGTACCGTTTTGTTAACAAAATTTTTTTTTTTTTTTAAACGTTGCCCCACACTAGTAATTTCTCCTATATCGTGGGTGCGTTTACAAACATTTAAACTCACATACACAAACAGCCAGACCCGGAACAACTACTTGCAGATCATACAAATATTTGTTTCGTGCGAGAATCGACCCGCGACACGCAGCGCAGCAGTCAATCGCTTAACCACTGCGCCAACCGTGTCGATATTGATTGAAAAGATGTCTCTGGAGGATTTTTTAGGGTGGTCTAGGACAGCCTTGTGGACTTCGTTTAAGTTGTTTTTTTTTTATGAAATGTGCTAAGCACACATTATTTTGTGAGAGAGTATATTGTGCGGATGATAGCGCTCTCAGCTTAAAAGTGAAGTACTAGTTTTGTTAGAGTTGTGTTTCCCAGTAACTGGGTTCAGGAGTTCAGGCAGGCAGTCGCTCCATGTAAAATACTGATATTCAGCTGCATCCCGTTAGACTTGGCGACCTCAACGTAGCTGGGAAAAGGTTAGGGAAGATGATGATCCTTATAAACTAAAGATTATGCTATAACGGGTGTAAAAACACGCTTGACGATGCCGGGAGTCATTTATACTCCCCGTCTTTGTGTTTTTTTTTGTTTGCACGGGACCTTGCCTGGGTACGTTTTGGTTAAGTTTCCCAGCAATAATTTTTGCTCAATATTACCTAGTTTGATGTACAAATTGACTAGATAACGGCTGTGTGATAGATCTTGTTATATCCTGTGTGGCGGACTAGGGCTGACTCCACACATCCGTTCAATGTAAGTATATATTCTAATATGTACTTTTTTAGTACATAAGTTCTTAGTATATAACTTTTTAATATTTAGGTTTCGTAGTGTTATTCGCGCGCGGTCACGGGCTGGGCGTCCTAGAATCGCCCGCAGTCGGTAGCCAGATGAGACACGCCTACGACGCGAAGCGCTTGTCATTCGCCCTCTCGCGCCATTTCTTTTGTTACTTCAGTGTGGTCGTAATAAGTAGCTTGCTTATTTTATTTTATTTGGGCAAAAAAACGTTATTACATTACATAATATGTTTTAATCTGTTAAAAACAGGGAAAGAAAATTGTACTGAATTTCATTCATCTTCTAGGGGGAGAATGTGATTTAAATTTAGAATACTCACCGAAATTTATACTGAACTACATCTGTGTTTACACCATTGAGTTTGTATATAAAGCATTATACATCTTTTTGAAAAAGGAATACGCATTTATTATGCAGTTATGATTATTAAATAAAATTACGAAAACCGACGAGGCCGTATGAGCTTGATGCCTTTGCTTTTCCGACAATAGTCTAGGAATTTGCCGCGTTTTTGTCGTCTTCAAATACATAAACGTTAAGTTTATTTTAATTTATTTTTATAAATAAGCCAATGTTCTAAAAATACGTTTAATTGTCATTATTTTTAATAAATGCTTATCTCATATTATTATTGTGTTAATTTTTTCGCAAATGGTACGAAAAGTAGAGTATTTTCCTCGGTGATAAAGCTGTCTTAGTCTTGGATGAACTTAAATCCCTCGCTGCACTCAGGACTCGTCTTAAATCCCTCGCTTCGCTCGTGATTTAAGTTTTTACCACCCTCGCTACGCTCGGGAGTAAACCTCGAGTCCTTCATTACGCTCGCGATTTAAATCGTCACCCGCGACAGAAGACACTGCTTTATCCCCTTGGATATTAATCTACTAATAACACTTATCAGGGGCCGTACTATGACGTGTCAATTCCATCATTGTTCCAGCGTGAAAGAGAGACGGAGCTATACATGACCGATAGCACTATCTCTTTTTCGCAACGGAATCATGATGGTGTTAACACGTCATAGTACGGCCCCAGTAGGGTACATAAAACAAAATCAATGCAATAACCACAACATGGCCGTTTGTGTATGAGAGTTTAAATGTTTGTAAACGCACCCACGATACAGGAGAAATTCCTAGTGTGGGGCAACGTTTTATCTAAAAAAAAAAAAAAACAAAAAAAAAAAAAACATTGTCCACGTATTAATATTATTAGTATCTGCTGTGAAGTAATCTTTCTCTTGACTCTTTCTCCTTTTATTACTATATGCTTGTGCCCTAACTATCACCGTGTAAGTGGGACGATATAAAGTGGTCACAAGAAACCAGTGCCTTGTCCCCCATACCTACGGCAACGTAAGACTTTTACACTTTTACTCACCCAGCGCTAGAGGCAGTCTAAGTTGTGCGTCGTTGGGTCTCCGACTGGTGTCGGACGTGTCCGAGTCGGACGGACAGCTGTCCGACGGGCACTCAGAGTCCGTGCTCGCAGTCTCGCCTAGTAGCGCTTTTAGTTTCTCCTGGAACATTAAAGAGGAGATCAGTCATTATGTTGGAAGTTTTAGGAAGTTTTATCAAGTCTGGTCAGTAAAGCTGATGTTTTCTAAGGTGACATTTTGTATTGGACCAAAATAACAACATTAAAAATCAATCATTACTTCAGACAACCGTTCTCTATAGGGTCACTGATTCGTGATGGCTGCCAGTAACTCCCCTGCCCAAGTTACTTCCACAGCAGAAACTCAAAAACCAATATCTCTTCAAAGTGAGAGTGAACAGGCTTCTTCTGGGTAAGCTCACTTCATCGTCGACTGTGTCTCTGTCACCACTGCCCTAGACTAGAGTCAAGAAAAACCCATCTTAAATAAAATAAATAAAAAAAAAACAATATAACGTGAGTATCTCACCAGGTCAGTCTCAGCCAGCAACTGATGCGCCAGCGCAGGCCTAAGGCCCAAAGCCCTACTCTGCGCCAATAAGGAAGCGACGGTATTCTTCTTAGGTTTGCTTACTCCTCTGCCCAGGTTCCGTGGTCGACCCTCGCGCCCTGCCCACCCCGCTACTGCTGTGGGCAGGATGGTGGTGTTAAGTTATACCTAGAGCTTAGGTTGGTAAATTAGGAAGATTAGCGTTTTGAACGCCACCAAGATACGTGGTGTTTGGCGTTATTGTTGTTTGAGGCAGTTTTGTATTTATTATTTGTAGTCATAAAAAAATTTAAATCAACAAAATAGTAAGTAGAAATTCTTAATTGAAGCAGTAGTCTTCACCAATCAAAAAAAATTTAAATCAACAAAATAGTAAGTAGAAATTCTTAATTGAAGCAGTAGTCTTCACCAATCAAAAAAAATTTAAATCAACAAAATAGTAAGTAGAAATTCTTAATTGAAGCAGTAGTCTTCACCAATCAAAAAAAATTTAAATCAACAAAATAGTAAGTAGAAATTCTTAATTGAAGCAGTAGTCTTCACCAATCAAAAAAAATTTAAATCAACAAAATAGTAAGTAGAAATTCTTAATTGAAGCAGTAGTCTTCACCAATCAAAAAAAATTTAAATCAACAAAATAGTAAGTAGAAATTCTTAATTGAAGCAGTAGTCTTCACCAATCAAAAAAAATTTAAATCAACAAAATAGTAAGTAGAAATTCTTAATTGAAGCAGTAGTCTTCACCAATCAAAAAAAATTTAAATCAACAAAATAGTAAGTAGAAATTCTTAATTGAAGCAGTAGTCTTCACCAATCAAAAAAAATTTAAATCAACAAAATAGTAAGTACAAATTCTTAATTGAAGCAGTAGTCTTCACCAATCAAAAAAAATTTAAATCAACAAAATAGTAAGTAGAAATTCTTAATTGAAGCAGTAGTCTTCACCAATCAAAAAAAATTTAAATCAACAAAATAGTAAGTAGAAATTCTTAATTGAAGCAGTAGTCTTCACCAATCATGTCAACTTTTTTATTGTGGCAAAAGTTAATTATGATGAAGTTAGCAGATGCTTTACTTTTTTTTTTCAAAAAAAGCGGTCTACAAGGTGTCGTTTTGCATCCTCGTCAAATTCGAGGAGGTAACTATGCTAATGATTCTCGACACGAATCAATAATAAAATAAGTAGGTACTTATTTTTATTTTTTATAATTTTTGGAAATCGGCATGTGTAGGGCCCGTGTGATACCGCCCTGTAACTGTAACGCACGCACACAGCGACATAGTCGTGCGACACTGCCTACCGCATACGCAACGGGGCGATTCTGTTCTTTGAAAGTGTTGTATTCTGAAATACTGTCAAACTTAAATGTCTAAAAAAACAAGTATGTATTAATTATTGAGCAGGATAGTAATTTCATTTGATTATTTATGTTGTTCATGACAGCCTCCTGAAATTTGACGAGGATGCAAAACGACCCGTTGTATATTGTATCTGTAGAAGAATGCTGACGCACATACGAGTATTTTGTATTCGATTAAAGTTACATGCGCAGCGAGCCTGTTGTCCCGTACCTTGCAATACAGACGTGTGCACAGATAAAGTCTTTGTACACGCATTGTATTAGGTATTGTGTGTAAATAAATACTAAGCCTTTAAGCTGCTTAAAGGTAGAATGTACAAGGGACCCTAATAATTGTAACATCTGATTTATATACTGTACCTACATTCTTTGCAAATAAAAACATTATATTCTGTTCTAAAATAACTTTCCACGTTTTAACCCTCTCTTTACACATTCCTAAGAACATTACATGCACCCACAGAATACGGTTATATAGTGAGACAACCGAATAAATTGAGGTCAAACTACACACTGTTTGACTAACAAAATAAATACACACGATTAATAAAGTATCGTTCTTGAAAGTGTATTCAAATCCTCACAAACAAGTTCCCAGTTTAACACTATAAAAAGCTGTCCTGCCATGTAAGCGCTATGGCCGCTAGTGGAAGCACAACGTACATTCGCTGTCCTCGCTGCCGCTGGAGCGCGGGCGCGGCGCGTCGGGCGCGGCGGGCGCGGCGCTGGGCTCGGGCGCCACGCGCCGCGGCTTGGCGCCCGGCTTGCGGCGCGCTGCGGGCAGGCGGGGGTCAGTAGGGGACATGTGCAGGGAGCTATGTCTTATTTGTTGTTAGGTATGTAAGGTTGCTCCGAAAGGGTTACCGTGGCCCCTGGCACAGGCAACTGAAGGAACACGGGTGGGTTTTAGTCAGCAAGAGTCTGACGCGCCCTCCCGCTCCGCCCAGAGCGGGAGAAGTTATTTGATGATTTCCCACCCACAAATAAAATGAAAAAATAAATGTATGTTATCTTAATTTTAAGTTGATAACTACACTGTCGCATTAAGGTAAGGCCTGGCCCTGCAGTTTCGACATAGTTAGCAATTGTTTTCGGTTGCTAAGTCCTAATAATCCAGGCCCTGCAGTCTCGACATAGTTAGCAATCGTTTTCGGTCGCTAAGTCCTAACAATCCAGATGTAACGCTATTTGGTGGTCTCCACACTCAAATTTATCGGTTGTTACTGGTATTTTAGGTAGGTACCGGTAGGTAACAACCGATAAATTTGAGTGTCGAGACTGCCAAACATTTACATCAACATTTACATCTGGATTGTTAGGACTTAGCAACCGAAAACGATTGCTAACTATGTCGAGACTGCAGGGCCTGATGTAAATGTTTGGTTGTCTCGACACTCAAATTTATCGGTTGTTACCTACCGGTACCTACCTAAAATACCAGTAACAACCGATAAATTTGAGTGTGGAGACCACCAAATATCGTTACATCTGGATTGTTAAGACTTAGCAACCGAAAACGATTGCTAACTATGTCGAGACTGCAGGCCCTGTAATGATAGTTGTAAGAATGATAAATAAATAATAATAAATGTTATCAAAAACCCATTAAGATGTTAAGTAAAAGTAACAGTATTAACAAACTTTTGTTGCTTAGAGAGCTTGGCATTTCGGAATGGTCGAACAAAGCCAAATAGAGGAATATTACTTACACTGGTAAGTGCAAAATTCCTAATAAGCTTTGCTGGGATAACCAGTCAGTCTTTTTTGACACTAGATGCATTATAGATGAATAAATAAATGATTTTATCTACACCAATCCTCTATAAAAGTTTCTGAAACAGTTAGCTTATTGCCAACATTAAAACAACCAGTGTCATATCAACTAATACCATCCAAACGAATGTTATAATGTTGTACTAAATTTCATTATGCAACCCAAACTAGATCCCTTCCTTACTCGTCAAACAGCCAAAGTCTCACTACTCAAATCGTGGTATCTTTATGAATTTCAAAAAAAGAACATTGGCTCGCACGCGCGTTTCACTACTACAGCTACTAATAAATAAATATACTTATAATTATTTACATAGGGTTCTTACGTCACTGGTCATGGTTTCAGAATCTTTTATAGAGGATTCATATCATGGGTGTAGATAAAGTCTTGTATGCAACTGTACATAATTAGGTATTAAAACACTCATGTGATACTATTATGATGTGATAAATCCACATTCGAGTTTTAATATCCCTTATTATACAACAGTTGCATAAATAACTATTATTAAACTATCGAAAGTACAGCTACGTGCTGTGTACAGGGTTAGAACAAAAATGCACATTAAAAAAATATTACTTTGGATCATGTCTCATTATTAAGGAGAATGAGATAGTTAATAACAATACTCACATATCCTGTCATGGCTGGAGGACGCGTTGAGCGAACTGCTCAAAGACGTCAATCGCGAGAGAGCGTCCGAGGCTTGCGAACTCGCTGCAACAATGAATGCGGGTGTTTATGAAAAATCACACCACCAGATGGCGCCACTTTGTCAAAAGGTCTTCTAATATAAAATACTAGCTGACCCCGCGAACTTCGTACCGCCTAACATTTTTTTTTTTTTTTTTCTCTCCGTATGAACCATCCTCGTACTTCAAGGAATATTCTTAAAAAAGAATTAGCAAAATCGGTCCATCCGTTCTCGAGTTAAAAATTACAACGAAAAGTGGTATTGATTTTTATAGATAAGGATATTTTATATGATGTTCATCATTCAGTCACGACTAAAGAAAATTTTAGGCGCTTTTACTCAAGACAGGCGCCAGGACCCGACGTCTTAGTGCTGCCACCTAGTGAACGTTATTTCAGAAAACGATAATTGAATAGGATTTATATTAGCATAGCACTATCAAACGATGAAGGGTAGCAATGAGTGATGCGATTTTACCTTTTTATTCAGATGTAAATATAAAAAGGCAGGCAGGCATTTTCAAAAAAAGACATGAAAAAATCCGATATTTTCATTAGCTATATTTAAGCAAAAAGAGCGGCCAAAAAGGTTTACTTATATTTTTAAACTAACAGCTATGCAGACAAAGTAGCTTCTGTGGCTGCATAGCTACTTTTAGTGGAGTATATAACAGTCAATTAAAAGTTTTCACAATTAGCAAATTCACTAAAAGACAGTATTCAAAATATACCATATGAGGCACTAAAATCCTTAGTAATTAAAAGCACTTACCAGGAGTAGGTTTCAGTGACAGGTTAAGCGGTGCGTCGTCGTCCATTGCTGAAGGCTTGACGCCCAGGTCTAACGGAGAGTCCTCGCCCATCTTAGTGCTTAAGTTGAGACCTGCATCTGTAAGGAGAATGGGGGTTAAAAGAATGTCTAGTTTATACTCGGGACTTCGGGAGGTACGGTGGCTAATAGCTATATGGATGGTTTGAGCATTTCATAAGATATTGTGTTGAGGAATTGATAATGTACTACACTAATTTCGAAACCTAGTGTGACATTCGGTGTATTTGATTGTTACTCGTGTTTTTTTGAACCGAAATTCTTTGTGGGCGGAGAAATCGCTGGATAGAACAACATCTGTGTGTCTGACGTGAACTGACGGACGAACGACAGAAATTACACCTACTATACACGGTGACATTTGAATCACAGTTTTGCTAGAACAAACGTTGTTCAGACCATGGTCTACAACCATTCTATAGCATCCAATAGAAAAAAAAACGTCATTGGTTTTCGAAAAAAAAACACAAAAAAGGCAATGTTAAAAATGTCGGGATTATCGTTACGCCCTACAACCAGGCCTCCGTCACTCCATGTACTTGCGCGCTATAATTACCTACCGCTCGAGCGAGCGCTCTCGGACCGTTTGCGGTCCAAATTCAGTGCGGTTTTCACAAGCGAAGCGCACGCACGTTGCTCAATTTTATAATCGTTCCGTTCGTTCGTACGCGTACCTACGATGCTTTGTGATACACATGTAACTTTTAAAGTTTTTTATTTTACCTACACAGTGACCTATATAATTATCTTTTATCTAGACGTATTGCACAGTCAGCACTCAGCAGCAATTTATAAAAAAATATATTTTATGAACGATACAATTTTAAACTATGTACCACCTATAGTCAGACAGAAGTAGTCAGATCAGAACATATTCACAGTTCTCAATAACAGACACTAAAAGCTATATTAATTTAATTTTATCGAAGAGGCAGCCCTGCGATTGCTTGAGCATTTAGGCACATTTTAGCATGCAGTGGTTGCTGAGGTGACGGAGTAGGCTATTATCTCAATAGGTATTGGAAATTTTCTACTGAGTGAAGTATCTGTTACGTAGTAACTATTTAGTAATCTGTGCTACAACACAGACACTGCGGCTGCGACGCGCGGCGCTCGCGTCTTGAATGCAATGTCACTACCGTGATGAGTACTTTGATGTTACGGTTAATGTTTAAAACATTATTACATGTTTGACTAATTTGAGAACTCCTAGATTAGTTTGTTTTAGTAACATATTTGATGCTGTAGAATAGTAGTAGACCATGGTCTGAACAACGTTTGTTCTAGCAAAACTGTGATTCAAATGTCACCGTGTATATTGTCTAGTATGATGAATGCTAAATCTTATCAACATACCCAATACTACTTCATACAAAATGTTGATATAATTGCCCTTGGCTGGCCCGTAGTTGTACGTTTACGGCTCGTTATTGGGTATGTGTTGTTTTGTTGTTGCACCAACCACCAAGCTATAGTTACTATTAAAAATAGCCCCTAAAATTGTCACTTTACCTGCTAGCTAATACTACACATCTCAATCATGCAGGGTCAAATTAAATTAGTTAGCGAAACTCCACAGACGCAATGGCTATGTTTTAGATGAAATAATTAAAACAAAAAAAAAGTTTTTTTATTTTATTTCTATTTATTTAAAGAGGGTTCCAATCTAGACAGATTACGCTACCCTCATCGTTACAAAAAAAAAATGAGTTAACGACCGCAGGTAGTGTAGTTAGTTACCTACTCGAAATATGAGTTAAGAAAACCCCTTTTTTGTTTTATTGTGATTAGATATCAATACCCATCACGTCTGTCAAGTTTACAAAAAAAAAAAACACGATTTTCGACACTGATATTTCAAACGTAACTACAATTTTTGAGGTCGTTGACTCAAAAGAAATCATCAATTCATTATTTTTTATTGTTTTATCATGTTTAGGTACACGTCTGTGGAGTTTCACTAGGTAAGAAACGAAACGTCAGGAAATCAGGATGGCAACCAACCGATTATCCTTTAAAACTAAAGTTCGCAAGCACATTCGTAAGAAGCTAGCAGTATCATCACAGCGGTAATGTTTTCTCATTGTTTGTCCTATTTGTTTTTAACATACTCGTGTATTTATGTACATTTATTTGTGCTTATATTTATATATATTATATGTATTTATAGACTAAATAAGTTTATACGTGTCTATATATTATTTAAAATTATTTAACCTAAAATATCATTATAATTTGCACCTGCCACTGTTTGTCTCTGCATCACCCAAAGGTTGACTGGTAGAAAATGCCTATGGCATTAAGTCCGCCTCTGTGCACACACACACACACATACACTCACACACTCACATTTGTGTGCTTAAAGTGTTAAATAAATAAATAGTAAGAAACGGTTGTTTATAGACATACAATAGTCACCTGTGGAGCCCGCGAGCTGGCGCTCCAGCGCGGCCAGGCTCACGCCGCTCTGACTAGCTATCGTCTGAAGCAGTTCTCGGGATATGCCTGGGGACAAACAGACCAATTAATTACAATTATTGTGTGACAGGTGAGAAAGACGAGAAAATTGAGTATTTTGGCTTGGGATACAAGATAACTCAGCAGAACATACATTATCAGCCTATAATGTTCCCACTGCTGGGACACAGGCCTGCTCTCTGTGAGAGAGTGGGCCGTAATCCACCACGCGGGCCCAGTGCGGGTTGGTAGATGTAACATGTCTTAATTTTTTTGTTTCTAGGACATGACGGTTTCCTCGCGATGCAGAACTCAGCAGAACAGTTGAATGCAATGACCTGCGATTTGCCTCGTAATGTGTTTGTGAGAGCTGTGTTTTGGATTAGGAAACAGGTTGAACAAACGTGAAATAAACTAGTGAGGAAACGAAAACATTTCAGTAATCATAGTCGAACCCAGCGTCTTATTTAAAAGCGATTGTTGCGCGATTACGCGATCGATGTCACTTTTTTTTCGGAAAACCGGAATGCGCCCTCTGTCGGCGCGACCACGCATTCAGATTCACCAAACAAAAGCAGTGTGCAGCAGTGGTGGCTCACAGGTAACGGCCGCGATTTACGAGTTGTAGGTCGTAAGTTCGAACCCAGACAGGCGCTTTACTTTGTGTAAATAATTTCATCACCACTGCTCTCAAAACGGTGAAGGAAAACATCGTAAGGAAACCGGCATGTCCTAGAACCAAAAATACGAAGACATGTGACATCTACCAACCCGCACTGCGCCCGCGTGGTGGATTTGTGGAGGAGGCTTGTGTCCCAGCAGTAATAACGTTATAGGCTGATTATGCTATGCTAAAAAAAAAACGAATTTCTGATTCTGGGCTGCAAGTTATGTAACAAACAATCCGCAGATTCACAAAATCCACTTGTCAATAGAGAGTAATGATATAAGTAACATGCCACATACCTGCATAATCCGACAGATTGGGAGGGGGTGTGCCGGACATGGAGTTGTGTCCGGGCCTGTCCGGTTTGTTGGGCAGCCGGATCACTTCCACTGACGACCGGGAGTTGCCGTACTCGTCCTGTAAACAAACAGTAATAGTTACGTTTCTTTATGTATAATAGATTATAGTCTTTTCGCCATAAGATGAGTTCCCTGACAGTAATTTTTTTTCCGTGGCACGCATACTACTTTAGAAGTTTAGACGAATAAAAAATAAACTAGAAAAAAAAATTAAAAAAGAAATGATAAAAAAAATATTGCCTTTCGTAAATTACTAAGTAAATTATTGTAGTTATAATTAACTGTTAATAAATTAAGTAAATAAAATAAAAAAGTATAAATCTTAAAAATATCTAATGCGTTGAACGGAACGTCGGCCAATAGAGATTGACACTACTCAATACACTAATCGACAAAAAAATAGATGAATCGGAGCGGCCATTTTGTAATCGCGATCGCGTCGCGTCAGTACGAGTGCGTCTGCCTTGTATGCTGTTTGTGTTTGCGTTACGTCTGCTCTGAGTGTTTGTTTGTTTTTAATTTTGATAACCAGTTTATTAAAAAATATTTTGAAAATCTAAAATCGATAATCCGATTCAATTTTCTTTGCCAATTGAATCGATATTATAAAAAAATCGATTATATTTCGTTAGTTCACGTCACTACAATTGTCAGACAAGAACTGTCAGGGAACTCATCATAAGGCGAAAAGACTATAGTAGGTTTATTTGAAGAGCGTCGGTCGAGGTCTCCATGGATGAAAAGCTTCGCAGAACAAAGTTCAGAAAACCTATATTAATGTAAAGGGTACAGGTGTTACAGTAGTGACCACGGATTGCGGACAGGGGCCGTACTATGACGTGTTAACACCATCATGATTCCGTTGCGAAAAAGAGATAGTGCTATCGGTCATGTATAGCTCCGTCTCTCTTTCACGCTGGAACAATGATGGAATTAACACGTCATAGTACGGCCCCAGGAAAATGAGGGACAGCCATAGCACATTCATATGTACGGACAGTTAGCCATTAGATGCCTGGCCTCCTAGAGCTTTTAATTCGTTTGCGATGCAGCTTTGTGTGAAACCGTATGCAAATGTTTATAGTGAATTCCGATTCCGGTGTATGGATGTTAGATCACGCACATGCAACTCGATCAGAACGTTCTTTCGTAGGGCCCCCTATTTCCTGCCAGTATCGGAGCTAGGGGCTATCAGAGACAGGGTGCTACAAATTTCGAGCTCACTTCGCTCGCTCTTGCATCCTAGATTCTCCATATAGGCCCCGCTATTCTTAAGTGCCTAGGGCCTTCAATTAAAAACGGCCCTGCACTCGCCACAATTCCTCTCGTGGAGCGGAGCTATAAAACAGTTTGCTAAGGTAAACAGTTAAGGTTAAGGAGGATGCGCCAGGTTAGCCCGCGAAATTCAAATATTCTTAAGTTTTTTGCAGGGTAATATATCGTTTACGTTTTTTTGTAGACGATGAGCGTTAAGATACTTGTAACAGGAAGCTTGATATCACCTACAGTTCGTTCGCGTTAAGAATGCAGTGAGTCATCAGTGCAACTGCAAGATAAAGGTGTATTGACAGTGGTGTTAAATTCAAACAAATTATATTTTAAAAGATTAAGTTTAATGAAGCAATGCCTTCAACTGTCATTGTAATTTGAAAAGATTTGATTGGTTAGGGAGCGGGGCTAGGCTGACGAACAATGATGACTCACTGCATTCTTAACGCGAATGTACTATAGTCCACTGTATAAGGAGCTGGTGACAATTTAATTGCCCTAGGCTCAGATTCAATTCTCAGGTGTTTTGTGTGCCTTTATGTGCGAAGGATAAAACAATGTTCAGTATCATATTTCATGCTACAATGAACTGACAGACAGTGCAATTAATTAAATTGATGTATTAAGTGGTTATGTTGTAAATCAACATTCCATAATAATGTAAATAGCCTATAACCTTAATCGGTCTTATTACAAAACAAGGTTTTTCTTTAGACACGGTTTAAGCTATCGAGCGTGTTTTTGAAATAAGAACCAAACAGAAATCGGAATACAGTTCCTTTTAAAAGACTTACATCTTAATCCGGTCCTTAGGTTGACAATTTTGTATTAAGAACTTAACTAAAGTCGGCATAAAGTTCGAAATACAAAAACTGCCTCGATGGTTTAGGCTCGGACTGAAGTAAGATCGTGTTTTGTAATAAGACGGAATATGAACTTACTTAACTGTATTGATTATTGCAATGTTTATAATTCTGTAAATACATACTTGTTACGGTCGCGAATCATATTTTGATCAACGTACAACCTATTAGGTTTCCCTGCAAATTGGAAAAAGGGAAGAATTTTGCAGGCTACATTGGCGCTTACGCCTTTAGATAGGAAATATGATCAATTTCCCGCTACCGCCTTATTCCGCGACATGCAAATGAGTTTCTTGTAGTTCGCGGAGATACGATACAAGAGGCTAAAGGTATACTTACAAGTTTAGGCCGTTTGCTGGGCATCGGCGCGTTCCTGTCGGCGGGGTGCACGCTGACGTGCGGCGGGTCTAGAGAGATCGTCTTCTTGCGGCCGCGGGTCGTTGTGCCTGAACCCGCCTGGCGAAGGAAAAATATACAGTCGTAAGTATAGTAAGGCCTGCAGCCCTCCTGCGCTGACGGCGGTTGCGTGTACGAATATACAGGGTGTCCCGTAAATAATGGATCAAACGTAACGGGTAGGTAGCTTACCTCATTTCCAACAATTTCCAACAATTTTTTTTTTTCGATTTGAAATAAAAAATCAATTGAACATTTTTTTTCTAAGGCAAATAAAATTATATTTGAAAAAGAAAATATTAACAATAAGCTATTCAGAAGTTTTTGACAAAAATCATACCTAAAAATGTTATTAGTTGCAGCGACAGCATTAAAAACACTGAATGCTGTTAGAGAAAATGGTAAAATTCGAAAAAAAACCTTTAAAAAAATTACCTTACCGATTTTTTTTAACTGTTCAAATTAGTTGTTTGAAATGAGGTAAGCTACCTACCCATTACGTTTGATCCATTATTTACGGGACACCCTGTATACATAGTGTTTTATATCCGCACTGCGAAGCTGACGTCAGCGGTGCGAACGTTTATCCATACTGTGACGCTGACGTCAGAGCCGTGAACATGACATATTTTAATTTTATTGTCAAGGAATCGATCACTCAGGAAGTTGAAGCTAACTGTCCATTCTAAATAATAGGTTAATTTGATAGCAGGGGCAATAACCTGGTGTCAATGTTTATGTTGACTAGAAGACCAACAATCGATTGCAAAAGCGGGCAAGTACGAATCGGGCTCGAAGGGACACGACGGGTTCCGTACTACAAGGCAAAAAACTGCAAATGATAGTGAACACGTTTCTTGTATGGAGACGCCTTTCATTATTAACTTTATTTTTATTATTTGTTAAAAGCGGCATTAGAAATGCACACTGTGAAAATTTCAACTATATACCTATTACGGGTCATGAGAAACAGCCCGCTGACAGACTAACAGACGGACGGACAAACAGCGGAGGCTTAGTAATAGGGTTCCATTGGCACCCTTTGGGTACGTAACATGTAGCGGTATCTACATCGCCACATGCGAATTACGTCACACTGACGTCACGCAAAATCCTGCATCGCGCAAGCAGAGTTTACCGCGCAACTAGCATTTATAAAACTTCCCGACATCAATCGTCGGGCAGTTGCCCACCAGGCACGACACCCGCCTGGTCGGCGGATCCTCCCTTTTCTATGGAGGTATGAGTGAACTTTACATCCTGTTCCTCGTACCTCTATATAACCATAAAAACCAGGGGAAAGTCTTATCCTGTCGTGTCAGTGGCAGTAGCCATTTGAATTAGCCTTATAATCTTATAGTGCTTAGTGCTAGAATTGTAACTCTTTGTGAGGTCTCCACCTCACAAAGAGTTACAATTCTAGCACTATACAACTTACAAAATAAGGGGTTATTAATAAATAAAAAGTGTCTACATACATGTGCTTTTACCTTGGGCCCGGCCAACGAAGAGGTATACTTGATAATTTCCGTATCCGGCGGCAATCGGACACCACCGAGCAGTGATGAAGGATCACTGAAAGAAATATATAGGTTAATATTCATAAAAAGAGTTTAAATATAGAAGTAAGGGCTTGTTTTACCACCCCTGGATAAGCTATCTGGTAGATACAATCATCCTCCTCTTATTTGGGGTAGTCAGTCTTTTTTCTTAATCTAATTCATCTGGTAAATAGTGCCTGCCTATCCGGAAGTCGTGAAACAGGCTCCAAGAATGTTAGAAAAGTGATATCTTACCCGCCTTCTAAAGCAGCACTGATAGAACAGAAATAGTGAGTATTAGTTATGTATTTACAGATAAGGGCTGATTTTACCAGTGAGATATCTTTTATCTGATAGCTCTAGTGTAGAAAAATTGACAAAAATTCCAAATTTATTCTCAGAAGGCAAACTCCCGTAATTAAAAACGTTCAAAATCAAGTCTCAATCTCGTCTCAGCGACAATCATATGTCAAAGATGTAGGTAAACGCTATACAATTTTTGACAGATTGAGACTGAGATTAGAATGCGAACGTTCTTAAAAATACGGGAATTGCCTCTCTCCATAACATTTATTGCAATTATAAAAGCTTGGTGAAATTCGCCCTAAGTAATTAAATCTAATTAACTTTATAAATAAAAACACATCATTTTAATTAACATAAAACTTTGTCATAGTTGGGGATACCACTAGCCCCGTGGGTTTTTCTCGGCGGTAAAAAATACTACAAGAAAATGCATTTTCTTTTCTTCAATTATGGCTTACAAAGTTCTGTATTCAAAATATAAACATAATTTTTCAGTCTATCGTCAGAGAGGTATGGTGCTGTATGCCGAGATACAGGTTTTTCACCTAGTTCGGCTACAAATGTTAACATGTTGTATTCATTTCATTATAGCTTACAAATTTCGTTCAACGCTATTTGGTTGTTAAAATGTTAATATTTTTGGTGTCAATAAATTATGTTATTTAGGTATAGAGTAAGACAAACACAGATATAATTGTATCGACTAACTTATATTTCGGTTCTAGGTTCGAGCTTATACAACAACACAATTGGAGACGACATTGAGACAGTATATTAAATTGCGAATATCTAATGACATTCCCAGGCTGCATACGAACATTCAATCAAATAAATCCAACTGTTTAGTCATTATAGTTAGTCGTAGATTGATAAAACCCATAGTGGGCCCATCTGGCAGTTTGAACAAATCATTTAAGACAATGACTGAAGTGGTTTGGTAAAAGCACAATCGGATAATCTGCCGAGAAAAGATCCATTCATGATGTCATCTGAAAATCGCGAAAATGGCGGCGTTTAAACAGCTCAAAATTATTCTCTATTTTAAATATTTTTTTAAACTTAATTACTTACAGCATTTTAAAACAGTATTTGTATTTTTTACTATATTATAACGGTGTAAACAATAAATTAAAAATATAAAATAAATACATGCATATACCCTATTATGTCAAGCTTTTCGCAAAATGAATGAATGAATGTCAGTGTTTTTATTTATTGTCTTATTATTGCCTCTACTTTGTATACCTTTACTCTAGCAGTGTAGCCGTTGGGCTATTGCTTTATATTACTATTAGCTATGGTAACGCAAACTGTCCAGTTTTTATGTTGCCAATTAGCTTAGCAAGCAATTGAGAGGTAAATAAGAAGGCATAGGTATTCTAGCTTCCAATGTGTCTCACCTGAGTATGGTATGGGGTAACCCAGTGAGCGAGTCTATCCCGCCATGCCGACCATCCTTGTCAGATCCCGGCATGCCGAATGGGTACAGCGGTGACATGTTCTGAAAACAAACAAATTATTACGGTAGTGCACTTAAATATTAATAATAATAATAAACATTTATTTCTAACAGCGCAATAACAACCTTGAGAATAATAATATAAATGTATGTAGAAAATAAAGAATACAAAACGAAATAAAATAAAAATACGATCTTATGTCGTGCGTGGATGGTTGTTAGAGAGTAATTCACACTGACCTCCGTACTAGTAAAAACTGTATCACGGTAGGTCAGTCTTCCTCGTTCTCCAATAATCACACACTTAAGCACTTTATAGTGAACATAATATTTGGAGACTTAAAGCAGTGTTCGGTATTAATTATTATTGATTACTAGTTGCATCCCGCAGTCTCGCCCGCATAACTCTCGATCCCGTGGGGTATCGGAATAAAAAGTATCCAGGTCATGGTTTACCCAAGTGCCAATTTCACAAACTGAAACCATGAATTCAGCACAGGATTCAAACTCAACTCAAACTCAAAGCATTTATTTCAAATAAACCAATTACAGGCACTTTTGAATTGTCAAGGGGTCGGTCAGTCAAGATGAAGCTAGTTGCCCATTCCACATTTCAGATTCTAGATCCAGCTTGGCCAGGCCTGGCTAGACTTGGTCGGTTATTTAAACAAAAATTTGCTCTGCCATACATTTTGACCGCGTAGGTATTGCACTTTTCTATGAAACTGCAGATATTTTTTTAAATACCCGACGAAAATTTTCAATGCAGGGGCTTTCAGAATGATGTACTGAATCCATGATAACAAGTTGCGCATCGATATCACTGCCACTCTGTATACACGGTGACATTTGAATGTCAGTTTTGCTAGAACAAACGTTGTTTAAACCATGGTCTACTACCATTGTACAGCCATCATTATATCAGGATACAGGATTAGGGTTGTATGCGTTCGGAAACACAGACGCAGGTAGAGAGTTCCACTTTTTTGCTGTGCGCATTACAAAAGACATTTGGAATTGCTTAGTGCGAATTGGTGGAATAGCAACTAGGTAAGGATGGTAACTTGCAGTGCGTTTAGATGTACGATGGAAGAAGGGGGCCGGTGGAAAAAGGTCGTGGAGTTCTTGGACACACTCGCCGAAGTACAATCTGTAGAAGACCGACAAGCAGGCGTCCTTGCGGTGATGAGCCGTGCGCCGCCGAACACCTGAGCGGTCACCGCGCAGCAGCACCAGCTCGCGCTCCTTGCCTTTGGAGCTCGACGAGGAGGAGGACGACGGCTTAGTGTTACCTTCCCCTTGGCGGCGGCGGCGACGGCGGCGTGGTAGGCGCCGTGCGCGGCGGCCTGCGCCAGCATGAGGTCGCCGCGCAGCAGCGCCAGCTCGCGCTCCTTGCCTTTGGAGCTCGACGAGGAGGAGGACGACGGCTTAGTGTTACCTTCCCCTTGGCGGCGGCGGCGACGGCGGCGTGGTAGGCGCCGTGCGCGGCGGCCTGCGCCAGCATGAGGTCGCCGCGCAGCAGCGCCAGCTCGCGCTCCTTGCCTTTGGAGCTCGACGAGGAGGAGGACGACGGCTTAGTGTTACCTTCCCCTTGGCGGCGGCGGCGACGGCGGCGTGGTAGGCGCCGTGCGCGGCGGCCTGCGCCAGCATGAGGTCGCCGCGCAGCAGCGCCAGCTCGCGCTCCTTGCCTTTGGAGCTCGACGAGGAGGAGGACGACGGCTTCTCTGGAAGGACAAATTACAGCTTTAGTACATATGATGACAGATTATAATACAGTATAGAGGCACGAAGAACAGAGTGTAAAGTTCACTCATAGCTCCATAGAAACTGGAGGATCCTCCGACCAGACGGGTGTCGTGCCTGGTGGGCAACTGCCCGACGATTGTTGTCGGGAGGTTATATTTATGTCTACGCTAGTTGCGCGGTAAACTCTGCTTGCGCGATGCAGGATTTTGCGTGACGTCAGTGTGACGTAGTTCGCATGTGGCTATGTAGATACTGCTACAAGAGCGCATGAGTGAAAAGTTATATTAGGGCGAAAAAACCAGTTAAAGATTATGAGCTGTACGCGGGATGCATGACTATAGTTTTGTCGTCCAAATCCCGTGCAGGGCCTATAGTGGCTTGACGGCATTGCTTTTTAAGGTATAATGTGATCGAAACTAATATAAACTTAAGAACCACAAAGTCCAAATATACAAACTACAAGCTTTTTTTTTTTTAACTTTGCCCCACATTAGTAATTTCTGCTGCATTGTGGGTGCGTTTACAAACATTTAAACTCTTATACACAAACAGCCAGACCCGGAACAACTACTAGTAAGTCATACAAGGGAATAGAACCGCACGCAGCGCAGCAGTCAATCGCTTAACCACTGCGCCAACCGTGCCGTCAATACCAACAAACTTACACCAGGCCCTGCAGTCTCGACATATCTAGCAATCGTTTTCGGTTGCTAAGTCCTAACAATCCAGATGTAACGATATTTGGTGGTCTCCATACTCAAATTTATCGATTGTTACTGGTATTTTAGGTAGGTACCGGTAGGTAACAACCGATAAATTTGAGTGTCGAGACTACCAAACATTTACATCAACATTTACATCTGGATTGTTAGGACTTAGCAACCGAAAACGATTGCTAACTATGTCGAGACTGCAGGGCCAGGTGAATAAAAATGATCTAACTAACAAGAATGCTATTAGACAGGAGATTACCTATTCAGCTTGCTAGAATAAAGCCAGCCGAGGATCGGTACCAGCATCTCTATAGAGAACCTATTTACAGGCATTAACTTTTTAGAATAGAATAGAATAGACATTTATTTTGCAAATATGGGTAATACATAATACGTAATGTATCTTACATCTTTCACCATTTGGCATGCAAACATTTGTTTATCATTTACCTACATAAAATAAACCAAAAGCCAGAACCATCAGATCCAGAGCAATTCAGCCATCTTTTTTACATCCCTTTTGAGCGGTTAAAAGCGAACCCTTGGACGATCGCCGCATAAATTCGATCCATACAGATTACTTATGGCTACTGCTTCCTATCTGATGGACGGGCACATAGATACGCTATGTCCAAAATTCAACTTTTGATGGTTACACTTACTGCTTGGCTGTGGCGCAGCAGACGGCTTGCTACTGGGCTTGCTCTGATGAGAAGCTGACACCAAGCTGTTGAGTGAAGCCAGACTCGACAGAGACGCAGAGTGGTGCATCGCGGACGGAGACGAAGTCTTCGGTAGACCGTAGGAAGATCCTGGAAGATGAAGAGTGTTCAAACATTGAGAAGCCATGCAGTTTATAGTCAGCCAGTCTATTCTGTAAAGATGTCACTATGTAAACTTTGGTGAAATGATTTTATAGCGAGCTGTCATTCCATCTGATGCTAAATTCTCCCAAGTATTTATATGGTTTCTTAGAGCGATGTATTTTTTGTTTTTGTGCTCACCTCACATCATAAAGTCTATACGTGAGGATTTGTAATTGGCTTACTAGTGTCTATGGTGCCCTTTTTTGTCTGTTTTTACTTGCTGAAGTCCTCCATGTACTAAAATATATAAAATAAAAATAAATAAAGTTTTCACTACCTGTATACCTGTTACCAACTGTGTAAGCAATATTTGTACGCCTTGCAAGGCAGCACATAGTGACTCAATATTAGTTGATTTTATACCCTCATGTACCGATACGTACAAATAAATAAATTTGAATTTGAGATTTTTACAGAATAGATAGACTGTTCCAAGACGTTTTGATGAAATTGTAAACTTCAATGAGGAGCCAAAATGTCACGTGTATTTCAAAGACTCCGTACACGACCCAATTAATCACAAACGAGTTAATAACGCGTTAGTAAGTCGCGTCGTGAATGGTGGTTACCATTGAAATACTACTGCTTGCTAATGTAACTGTTTGATAAAACCCCTTTTTCACCTCTCACCATCTAACCTCATCATCGGCCTATAATGTTCATGTTCCCACTGCTGGGAGACAGGCCTCCACTCTATGTGAGGGACTGGGCCGTAATCCACCACGTCGGCCCAGTGCGGGTTGATGGTAGTCACATGTCTTCAATTTTTTAATTCTAGGACATGCCGGTTACCTGACGATGTTTTCCTTCACCGTCTTGAGTGCAGTGGTGATGAAAAAATTCACAAAAAGTAATGCGGCCTGTCTGGGTTCGACCTTACGACCTACAACTCGTAAGTCGCCGCAGTTTCTACAGGGGTACCATTGCTCCAGTCCAACCGGATGCAGCCGAGTACCAGCATTTTACGTGGAGCGACTGCCTATCCATGTTCATCTATCGCTTTTCACCTCTTTCTCATAGAAATTACAATGATGAACAACACAGACAGACAAAGTATGATAGAAGATACGTGCCCCACTCACTCATGTTCTGCGAGTTGGCGCTGCTCGTCGATGGACTCTTGTCTTTCGTGGAAGCGCTTGATGAGGCACTGCTTCTGCCTGACCTGGAAGAAGAAAAGAAGAGTTAGTCAACATCTGGAGAAGATGAGAACGTAAACTAGAGGTTGTAGGTTACGCAAGAAGAGATAAAGGAGCTGATATAATTAGAACTTCGTGTAACCGAGATCAATGTACGACATCAGAGGAAAGAAATAATTTAATTTATTAGGTGATGACTGCTGACGAGCATAATCTCAATTTTGCTAACCATGACGTCAAACTTGTATTCTCCGACGGTGTAGGTTACATTACACAAATAACTAGTGAGAATACTCAATGGAAATACAATAATCTTTCTTTCAAACTGAAAGCATTTATTTCAAATAAACCATAAATTACAGGCACTTTGGCACTTTGGCTTTTTGACTTGAATTGTCAAGGGGTCGGTCAGTCAGAAAGGTGAAGCTGATTGCCCATTCCAAAGCGTAGTAGGTTCTTATGGAGAATAACGGGCAAGAAACTCCATGGACACTTTTAAATCAAAAATAAACTACAAAATATTGGTTACATCAGTTATGCCCGGTTTCTGAGGCACTTTTAACTGTGGTTTATCTATTCAATAGACGGTTCGATAACTTGTACGGTAACCAGTATTTTACGTGGAGCGACTGCCGACCTGACCTAGAAGGCCCAGTTTGACGTCCGTCGCTACCCACACACCAGGACCCGAGGTGGCGGCGCGTAGTGTTCCACGCGCGCCCCTCTTAGACGTCACGGGGGGAGTCAAACACCTCACTCCCCCCCCCCCCCCCAGACCCGAAGAGGCCCGCGGCGGCGGGCCGGCACCAGTCGGGGGTTGCGGAAGGATCGTACGTTCCCGCGACCCCCGGCGTAGGTGTGAGATGGAACACTGGGGTGGTTTTTAGTCAGTAAGAGTCTGACAGACCCCGCCGCCCGCCCCAAGGCGGCGGACATCCATGAGGTTTTTCTACCCCGGAAACAAAAAAAAAAAAAGAAGGCCCAGCTTCTGGACAACACGATACCCCTTGGTAATTCTAGTTGTTATCCTTTCGGTCTTCCGACTACCTGTAATAGATTCTTCTTACCTCTCATTTCGACTAGACAACTTCCCAGGTTTCTGCGGCTGCTTCAGCCCCTGACCGCCGGAGAGAGCCGACAGCGCGGCGTAAGGGTCCGCCAGGGGAGGGAAGTTTAAGCCTGAGGCCTGCAGCCGCGCTAGGTAGTCTTGAGCTGCTAGGTGAGATGCCATAGACCACCAGGCTGCACCTGGAGAGAGAGGAAAGGGTTATCAACAGTTCTTGAAAGCTTAATTCGAAAAATTCTCCTCCTCTGATTCAGGCATCATCGGCAGCCTTGTTGCTGGAACCCCTATTACACTACACGATATTTAGGGCCAGATATTTAGGTGATGTGTTTTTTAAAAGGGGCCGTTCCTTTTTTCTCTTGTAGCACCAACCCGATTTAGGGAAAGGGTGCCTGAATATCGCGTAATTGCAATAAGGCTTTTACTAAATATAACTCCATTTTCATATTCGAATTGGTTTGACTAAAATAACAATATGCCAACATGTATGTTGAAAAGAGATTTTACAAAAGATTTTGGTATTTGAGTAGGTTTACAGGAGACAGGGGTTGCCGTCTGGAGCTAAAATGGCCAAATGATTACTGGCATAAAAATGACCATTTAAACCTTTTCGTAGGTTGTTAAAATATTTTTTAGAGCAAATATTAAGACTCACGAGGATGGAGCATCCTTCATTGCACTGAGAACAACGTACGGCGATCAGAAATTGTTTGTGAGAAAACATAATTTCCTACTAATAACTGCTTTCAGAATAATTAGGTATATCTGTATATCAATGACTAGTTGATAGTTCACGACCTAGCATCATGATTTAAAACAATCGTAAAACAGAGCTCATAAAATAGCGCATAATTCTCAAAATTTTGAGCCTAAACTATCATGTTTTATGTATAATAAAGGGAATTCAACCAACTAAAAAAATACCTAAAAATGATTGCACTGAGCCATGCATTAATTTTTAAATTTAATTGAAACTACAAAATTACTTTTATTTTAATGGTCATTCGATTCAACTAACACCAAACGCATCGCTGTTTTGAACCTTATATATTGCCGCGATGCGCTATTATTTATTACCTAAAAACTGGCTTCTTCCCTAGTCTTAACACGACTCAACACTGAACGCCCAAGATCAATGGCAATCGCTTTGAAACCATTTCATATTTCTACAGCACTTTTCAACTGCATTGACATAAGCGTTTCGGTAGCTTATGTCAGTCCCATAATTATTTGACTTCTCTTCTTCTAGAAGCACTTTGTCCAGGACTACTGGCATCGTCAGCATACGCATACCATGTCCACTGCATGTAGAGAGAAGGCTTCTTCTCATCCAGAGGAGACCAGAAATAACCAACACATTTGCTAACGTATTGGACATTCAAGACCATAAAAAATTCCCACAGTTGAAATTAAATCATCAAATGACCCCTCCCGCTCTGGGTGGAGCGGAAGGGAGTGTCAGACTCTTACTGACTAAAACCCACCCGTGTTCCTTCCTTGGCCCTTTATGTTCCGGGTCAGCGGTACCCCTTTTGGATGATCCCGCTTTCCCGGCAGGCTTAGGCCCTAGTGGGCCCCCTCTTCGATGCTGACATCTCTTTGAGGCGCGCGTGGAACACGTACGCGCCGTCCGGCACGGGCCTGATCCTGATCGGACGGTGAGCTACCCATTACTCACCGCCCGCAGGCCCGCGCCTACGGTGGCCGGGTGTCGTCACGCGGCTCCCGACGCCCGGAGCGTCCACCGCGGCGGCTTGGACGGGAGACTCTCTCCCTCTCCCGTCCCGCCAACTCCTTCGCTAGCCAGTTAGACGCTTTACTTTGTGTTTTTGTGTGTTTGTGTTTTTTAATTAAAAAGGCTTACCTCGTATCTTTGCCCATCACTAGGAGAGCACGAACTAATTAAAATAACTTATAACTACTTACTCATTAATAGCAAACAATCAAGCTATCATACCATTGTACTTACTGGCAGCTGGATGTAGCCCGAGGGACGCTGCCTGATTGGCCGCCACGCCGAGCGTGGTCGGGGGCGGGTAGCGGGACCCGAAGCCGAAGAGCGCCGCTTGTGCTTGTGCTTGCGCCTGCGCAGCCGCCGCGCCCCCACTGCTGCCGCCATCGCGGCCCCAGTACGCTGGAAAGGAGATGATGGAAATTAATATCATGAGAGATAGATAACATTACAGCAACGCTGCAGATATTTGTAGATAACGAGTATGAGAAGAAAGTGATAAGTAAGGACGTTGCTCTATCTCCAGAGTGGCTGGTAGCAGCTGGACAAGAGCCAGGATCGAGTTAAATGGCGTGCTATTGTGCCTATGTCCAGCTGACTGCTAATCTGCTATAGGCTAGTGGTGAATAAAAGGTTTCAAAATAATTTCAGTAGTCATAATATCTATTTTATTTATTTATTTAACCATTTATGTACACACTTATATAAACAGACAAGAAGAAAATAACAGAAAAATAGGTACAAAACGTGTGTAAGAGTAAAAGAGAAAATAAAATACATAAAATCAAAAACAATTCACTTAATAAAATAAAACAAATAATATGAGAATATACATACATACATACATACATACTTCTAAAATAAATAACACTAGAATATTAATATATACCTACGCAACTATGACGAAGTGGAAAGATAGTGTTCTTTCACTCTTCTTTTAAAAACTGCAACAGTTTGGCAGTCCCTAATGTCAGGCGAAAGTGAATTCCACAACCGCACCGCGTGCACAGTGAAGGAGTAGGAGTAAAAGTCGGTGGAGTGGGGAGGGGACTTAAGGAGGTTTCTAAGATGCGACCTGCACGGCGCATCTGAAGGTCGGGCGTAGGAAAAACGCTCCCGCAGATAGGATGGCGTTTTAGGGTTGTGAAGGAGGTTGAATAGCAGACACAATATCCGAGAGTTCCTGCGAAGTCGAATGGGGAGCCACTTGAGTATCTTGCGAAAGTTGGAATTCGAATTTGACACAAGATGTTCATGAATGTTTTGTGAGTTAAGTACAGGATATATCAACGACAGGTTGGCAATATTAAAACCAGTCTATTATTGTCTCACTGCAGGACAAAGGCCTTTTCTCATACAGAGAAAGCACGAGCATTGATCACCACGTTTGCTCAAGACGGGTTGGCGATTTCAGACTTGTGTGTTCGTCCACCGTCAACGAGAAACGAGATTATGTAAACCGATCGTAACGTCCCGTTAACGGACGTGCGGTAGACACGCGCCCATAGTAAACCTATTTATCGGTAGTTCGGCGCCGTCATCTCGTTCTCGTTGACGTGGCGGTGGACAAACGCTATAAGTCCAAGTTTCCTCACGATATTTTTCCTTCACCGATGTCAGTAATGTACAGGTTTAACTCAGAAAGTACAAGGGGGTTTGCAATACCCCAATAAAAATTATGTAGGTATACCAACAGCCAGTTATTCTAAAAGTAACCTTAAGACAGACACTCTCTCAAGCCACCGCACTACTTAAAAAGGAGGAAGAACTAACGACTTCGGATATATTTTATATTCACACTACTTAATACTTTGCACATTCGGTACCACAGTAAAGAAGTAATAGTATGCCAAGTCTTATCAAATCTCTCAATTAATTTCCAAACTATTTTGGGGTCGGCTTCCAGTCTAACCGAATGTAGCTGAATATCTGACCTCTACAACCCAGTAACTGGGTAACACGATACCCCTTGATAAGACTGGTTGTCAGACTTTTGGGCTTCCGACTACCCGTAAGGACTGTCATTGTGTAATCTACGAATGACAGTCGGGAACTAACGGCTTAACGCGCTTTCTTCTATCTACGAACCGACTGCAGCGCCAAGTCTTATCAAATAATCTTACAATCTTTTAATAAAAAGTTGAATTCCGAACTATAAAAGCAAATAAGGCACCAACAAATATCTCGTCTAAAGGTCAAAAGGATTCTTTAGAATAGATACAATATAATTCATTGTAAGTCCCTCATTGTATAACAAAATTACAAAACTAAAAACGAACAGTATACTTTTCTGATAACGTCAAACTTCTAAGAATACACGATAATTTTAATGTTGAGGTCAAAAGATATATCAAGGATCTATGGAGAACCAAGGAGTCGTGAACAAAAGGGCGATGTTTGTTATGTAAATAGACCGGAATAACGAAAAGATGGAGAATTCAATCAATGGTGGGATCACATCCGACGATCACGCGGGCGAAGCCGCTGGTAAAAATAAGTATTCAAAAAGCGCGGTAAGAAGCAAATTTTACAATAGCGCATTGCAGCAACAAATAAGGTATAAAACAGCGATGCGTTTGACCAAAATAAAAGTAATTTTGCAGTTTAAATTAAATTTAAAAATAAATGCACGGGTCAGTGGAATAGTTTTTAGGTAAGTATTTATTTAGTCGAATGAAATCCCTTTATTATCATTATATTACATAAAATATGAGATAGTTTACGCTCAACATTCTGAGTATTAGGCAGTTGTCCCACCAACGACGAGAAAACGATTAACTATCGGCTATTTTCTCGCTCAAGAAACGTACAATAGATATACTTTCAGTGTGAACAAAAGAGATGCATATACAAACAGTTGATCGCTGACTGTTCGCACTGCCGGCGAGCACTCGCTTCACTAGTTGGTCGCTGAGCGACAAGAGCTATGAAAGATAACACTCGCTCGGCGATACTCGCCAAGCGATTAGAACTCACGCCGAGAGAGCAACCAGTGGTCATTTCTCAACGCTTGACTGCCGCGAGCGAGTGATGCGAGTAATCGCCCGCCTCACTCGCACACTCGCTTATAGCCGAGCTACACAAATATTGGAACTACGCACTCGCTCCCCGCGTCTCGCTAACTCGTTTCTAGTTCTAGCTCTACTCGTTACTCGTTAATCGTTGCCGGTGAGACATGTGCCTAAAGCGTCAAAAATATATTTTTAGCTCTGGGGCCGTACTATGACGTGTTAATTCCATCATTGTTCCAGCGTGAAAGAGAGACGGAGCTATACATGACCGATAGCACTATCCCTTTTTCGCAACGGAATCATGATGGTGTTAACACGTCATAGTACGGCCCCTGTTTTACTATTGTTTTATCATGATACTATTTTACTTTTACGAAATATTTTTTAATAAGTAAGTCTTTTCTTCGAACATTTGGCAAAACACAATTATTTTTTCCGGTTTGTAAAATGTACCAATACGTACGCCTAACTGTGCGACAAAAAACTGAGCGTTTTACGGTGTCCTACGTTTGGTCAGCGTCTTAATAACGACAAAGATCACCTCACCTTTTATGATTCTTGCTGAAATCCTCATGGGTAAAATCCCTACGCGACAAGCAAGAGCCGGAAGCACCGGTAAATATTTAACTCCCGACCTACCTCAACCCAAAATACGTAGTTTCAAGTTCCAATGTAACTCGGTCAAAGAGAACTTAAAAACACTTGATATACTGTTCAAAAATCTACACTGTGGCACAACCAGACAAGACAAGATTCTCGTAAAACGATAAATCATTCTATTCACGGACGAATACGAAATGATGTATTACACGAGTCACTGTAAAACATTTTTGAGAAATACTTTTGTTAATTATTATGCGGTTGTGTTTTGTTTTTCCTTGGATTACTTTCCTAATACCCCATTTTCTTACTTGTTTTTTTTTTTATTAACGTGGTATTGGGGTATCCTCACTAGAACATCATCGGCATCATTCTCTTGACCTCGTCCCAATTCATTTGTAGTCATTGTAACATGTCTTTTTCTTCCATACTTAGTCGTCATCTCGGTAGTCACCCCCTTTCCAGCCATTGTCATCTTTCACACAGCCATCCATCGTATATTTGGTCTTACCCTAACCTCACTAGAAAGAACAAATGGTCGATTTTGTTTGTGCAATGCGTCAAGTCAAGACATTCTCAAGAGAAAATTAAGAAAAAGAAAATGAATACGTTATTGTTTTTTGGAATATGTGTAGGGTTGACAGATGAAAAACTTACAAAGCATAATTTGTTTGGGTAAAACTGAACTTTAGCCAAAATAATCTGTATGTAGGTACCGTTTAATTGCGGATACCGGACCCAAGCGGGAAGATGTAACTCGAACCTGGTAAATTGGGGCTACCTCGACGGAACCGGCAGCAGGGGGGCAGGGGCGCAGGGGGCAGGGGCTGTGCCGCAAACTATGCTCCACCTCGTATCCTGCCCCCTGTGCCCCAAAACATGCAGTCAAAGTTACATCTGCGCTGCCATCGACGAACGCGATGGAAGTGGCGAAGTTTTAGACCAACAATATTTGATATAATGTCATGCCAGCGACACGAAGAAGATGTAGTGCATTTTTTAGAACAAAACAATAAGTACTATAATTAATCAATAATACTTTAATTTTGGTGTTTCACCGACTTGCAATTTTACAAGGCTGTGCTGGGAGGTCCTAAAGATCTTTCTTCAGACACCAAGCTGCCAAATCTCATCGACATCTCCTTAGTTGTTCAGCAGAGAAAAGCTACCAAACAGAAATACACACTCACTTTCGCATTTGTGAATAATAATATACTGAAATTATTATTACACATCAATAGTCTATTAATAAGTAATCTGCCGAACCATTACGGCCATTAGCGAGGTACATAGACATTATAAACGTAGATATAGGTACTATATCTTAAAGATCATTCTGACTCATATATCAGTCGGCATTCGATCATGTGTATGTTATTCTGTAATGTTAGCTTGTATTCTTAAACAAGACGAATTCAGAAGCTCTTTATTTTTGAAGTCGGAACAATTACGGCTTTAAAAACGCATCCTGAGTGTGGATCCTGGGTTCGATTCCCAGGTCGTGCATGGTTACCTACTTAAGTATCACTACAGTTCACAATTTGTCGGTTTACCATGGACAGATTATAAGCTATCGAAAAAAAATGCGTTAAATTGTAAATTGTTTGTTGCAGTTCAAAATTTTTCTATAGGTAGTTCATAAACTCGCGAGATAGATTATAAACCAACGATGTTCATAATTATACGGTGACAGAGACATTAATCCGCCATGTTATACGATGTGAACATGCCACGACGAGCCACTTCATCATAAACCGACACTTAATTTAACCACTTCTTATTTACCTTCCACTTATTCAACACATAAAACATTGATACTAGTCCACTTCGTATGTTTTAGCATTTAAATACAGCGATTATTACTCGTAGTGTCTTACTTTTTATTGTAGTTAACGCTAGAACTGACCATAATCAATTAGAATTAGAACCATGTACAGAGCACATAGTATAATAATTGAAATGTAATAATAACAAAAGCGAGCTATTGGATTTTCAACCCTCGGCCAAACGTCGAAAGTTAAAAATCCAACAGCTAGCTTTTATTTGGACATTCATTTAGGTCTCTAGTGTTCGTGAAAACGGGCATTTTTTTCTTAATGAAGTGGTAAATAGAGTTCAAAATCGAATACCAAATACTGTCACCTGTCAACAATAAGTTTTATAACAGACATGAATCGTCTGGCATTTGTTTTTATTGTGATAAAACTTGCATTGCGTTTTATTAACAGTTTTAGGGGAGGTGTATGTCCAGCAAAGGGCAATAAGCATAGTTATGTATCGTTTTAATTAATTCACTGTTTGTAGTGCACTGAAATATTGGCTTACCTAGCAGTAGTTAGATTTTAGTGGTATCTACATCGCCACATGAGAACTACGTCACACTGACGTCACGCAAAATCCTGCATCGCGCAATCAGAGTTTACCGCGTAACTAGCATATATACAATCTCCCGACAACAATCGTTGGGCAGTTGCCCACCAGACACGACACCCGTCTGGTCGGAGGATCCTCCCTTTTCTATGGAGGTATGAGTGAACTTTACACCCTGTTCCTCGTACCTCTATAAGATCACGTTCGCACGGACGTAAGAATATCGCGGCGGGATTGTGCATCCCAGCGCGTCGAAAAAACACAGTGTTGGATTTTCAACTCTCGGCGCTAAACAGAGAGTTGAAGATCCAGTGTGCGTTAAAGTCCCGCCACGATATTTTACGTCCGCGCGAACGTGGACTAAGGTCGGTGATGGATTGATGACAGCACAACTTTTTTAAATTATGTATTTATGATACAAGATTCAGTCGGATTCACACTGAGTGCCATCAGGATCCTTGTCACATTGGTCACCCTATCAATCATTTTATTTATTTCCATAAAAAGTAAGTATCTCGTTTTACTTGACATAAAAGATTTCCATAATATTCATTGTCACATTTGTCACCCTATCATCAATTTTATTTCTTTCCTTTTAAAAGTATCTCATTTTCCTTGATAGGATTTCCACAATATTGGCAACATTTTAGATAATATTGACATCGCTTGCCATTTGGGAAAAGAAAAACAAAAAAAAAATTGAGTATAGAGGATGTAGATCAGCTAAGGGTCCAGAAACCATACAGCACATTCAACAATTACTTTTTGCAATAGCATCTGGCTTACAGATTAAAACTTGCACATATTTTTATAAATAAATTTGTTTATACCATTCCCCCTCTATAAAGCTTGCTTTTAGCTTTACTCACTGTTATATCGCTACACAAGTTGACCATCCTAATAATAATAACAAGAAAATTACTCTTAATTTTAGTAATTGTTCCAATTTTAATGTGCATTTTAATTAATTTAAGCTTCCTTTTTCTTTATTAAATGTTTATTTTCGCTTAAATCTTACTTTTTCTCGTAGTCATGGTATAAAGTATAGTATGAACTCTTGAATAAAACGGATTTATATCGAGCGCCATGAATCACTCGCGTCGCTCAGGATTCTAATGCTTGAATCACTCGCTACGCTCGTGATTCAATCATCATGAATCACTCCCTACGGTCGTGATTTAGTCGTTAGAATCCTTCACTAGCTCGTGATTCTCTTTATATCTATATATAGCTCGTGATTTATGGCCCTCGCTTTAAATCCGTCCTTTATTCACTAATTGCATAATATACTATTTTATACAGGGCTAATTAATTAAACATTAAATGGTGATGGGCAGGGCATATGGTAAGAGGAAAAGACAAATCGAGCAAAATTGTGACACGATGGTATCCTAGAGAAGGTAAACGGAAAAGAGGTAGACCGCAAGAAATATGGGATGACGACATGAGACAAGTGGCAGGCGTCACATGGAACAGAGTGGCTCAAGAAAGACATGAGTGGAAAAGGTTGGAGGAGGCTTTAGTCGACTGGCAAACAGATCTACAGAAAATAAGTAAAATTCAATTGAGACTAGATTAAGGTGTACATTAAAGGAGAACGGGCGGAAGTGGTCCAAATGGCGTCGGCTGATGAAACCTAGTCCATATAATAGTTCGTGAATGTAGGATATTTTTTTACTATGGACACCATAAAATCGGCCCACGGAGAAAAAAGTTATACAGTCCAGAAAACTGGTACCTATTATAGACGAACAATTGAAAAAGCTACCTTTTGTTCGGCCAAAAACTATTTGCCGAGTACTCGCATTTACCCCCCGCCGCCCGTATACGCCCGCTACCCCTCGGGGTGGCGGGGGGTGATGCTCCTGCGCCGCGCGTATTGTTCACTGGTCAGTGAGTCATTCGCTATTATTCAGCAAGGACATCGTTTGGTTTCATAATTTTGTTCTTACCGGCTTTCTTTTTGGACATATTTTGATTTACTTACTCGATTACTTTGGCACGTTGAAACGGACTTGTGATATTGCTTTTGGATTGGACTTTCAAGATGTTGCCTAGTGCTGGCATTGTGTGTTTAGTGTGTAATCGTTCAGTGTTACGAAGAGAAAGGCAAAATGTTACCCGAAATCTGTTCGAGTCAAACCCATCCATCTCAGCACAGATACTCGCATCAATTGCACCGCGACAGGTATGTACCTTTTAAGCCATATTGCTGTTGATTGTTGGTGCAATAGATAATACCAAACTGCATTTTCTATAGTTACCGTGAAAGAGTTATTTAAAGAGCTGGTTATTATGGAAGAGCTATTTATTAGGTATAAGTATAAGAAAGAGTACTATTATAGTGATAGTTATTTCTCACATCCAAGTACACATATTTATTATTGACAAAAAATCTTTGTCCTTAGCTTTACAAAGATCCGTGAGCAAGTTATTTACAGCTTAACAATTGATTTTTACAATGTTAACGGTTTAGTTTACTAATAATGCCTACTTACTTGGTAGGTTGGGAGTTCACATGGTAACGGAAAAAATCTATAAAATGTACGTAGTAGGTATTGCTCGTGAAAAGTCATGACAACTTTTTTGTTTTTTTGTTGTAGGTTATATTCAATGGCAGAGAATACGTCTGTCGTCCATGCTGGTTAAGGAGTCAAAGGGCTCAGGGTCAGGGTACTATGCAAGATCCTTTGCCAGAACCTTCAACACCACGGGAAGATGCAGTTGGAAATATAGATCAGGACGAAGTACAGCAACTACAGCAACCTGATTTACTTCTGTCATTAAATCTGTCGGAGTTATCTCGTGCTCCAAATACAGCAAATGCATGTATTTTTTATGGCTGCCGTATGATATCGCGACGCCGGATACCTGAGAGAGTAAAGGCCGATTTTTTGATTAACGCAAACTATTATGTGCCACCAAGTGCTAGAGTATGTGACGAACATATGCAATCAAATAATTGGGAGGAGTTATTTGAAGCCCCAAACATATCGCATGATTTTTCGAGTGCACATATAATGGACATAATATCCATTTAAAAAAATGTCATAACAAATACAACACACATGGATTTTGAACATGTTGAAAATATGTCAGCAGACGAATTGCATTACTGGACCGGGCGGACTCTCGAAGAATTCAACGTAATTCTAGCTGAAACACCATCTTTGAGTAGAAGGAGTACCCAGCCAAAGAAAATATTAGGAATGTACCTATCAAAACTCAGAAGTGGAGAATCGGACGACAGGCTAGCGACTCTGTATGGCATAAGCCGAAGACACTTTGAGAGGCTCGTACATTTGGCACAAGAGTGTCTACTAGAAGACTTTGTGCCTCAACATTTGGGTTTTGACCATTTAACCAGACAACAAGCAGTAAACAGGAATCTAGTAATACCTGCTGCATTGTTCGGTAACCCAAATGAACCCGAAAACGAAATACCTGCTATCACCATTATTGATGGTACTTACCAAAATATCCAAAAAAGCGCGAATTTTTTATTTCAGAGATATACATATAGCCCTCATAAGTACAGGAATTTAATAAAACCACTGGTACTGACATGTTCGGATGGATACATAATAGATATTTACGGGCCATATAAAGCGACCAAATCAGATGCAAATATAATGCAAGATGTTATTCACGATGAACAAGACGTATTCCATTACTTTTTTCGACCCGGTGACATTTTTATTTTGGATAAAGGATTTAGGGATGCCTTGCCAGATTTTAGAAGTTTCGGCTACATAACTCATACGCCTGAGTCTTTACATCCCGGAGAAACTCAACTAACCACCATGCAGGCTAATAAGTCCAGAAAAGTAACCATGGTCCGCTGGGTTGTGGAGATCGTTTTCGGACGCATCAAGCGTGACTTTAAACTACTAAGGCAAGAATATTTCAACGTTGCCCTGAAACACCTATTCCCGAATTTTAGAATAGCTGCTGCGTTGTTGAATGCTTTCCACATGCCAGTGCATGACAGCGTATATGCTGACCGGTTTATTGAAATCATTAACCAGCGTATGAATATGCCTAATAATCTAGCAGAATATGTAACGGCCAGTAATATGAACCGACGGCGTGCAGCTTTCACAGCGATTTCGGGGGATCTTCCAGAATTGCGAGGGTTCCCACGGTTGTCAGAAGAAGATTTAATAATATTCGCCCTCGGAACTTATCAACTAAAGCTAGCGCGTAGCTACTATAGTGAGCACGTTCGTGGTGGTATATACAGTATAGATATTTATCGTGACGGTGCACCACCCGCAGGATTGGAGCGACATAATATTACGGAACCAAACTTAACACTGTTACGAGGGCGGATACAGTCACGCCACGTCAGGTCAAGAACCTATTACACATACATAATGTATGGAGAAGAAGCTGCAGGATTGGATTCCATACAGTATTATTATTGTACCTGTATAACGGGGAAGAGGACTTTAGGGGTTTGCGCCCATATTATGACCATAGTATGGTATTTAGGGTGGGCTCGCTACCAAGATCAAATACGCCATCCTGCAGAATTTTTGAACCACATTTTAATATAATAAATACATATTAATCGTTCATGTTTCTTTTATTTTAACCTATAATATATATAAAACACATAATTATTACTATAATAGGTATATCTCTGCTTAAGCCTTCGGGGTTTACAGGCGTTATGTTATGTTGTTATGTGTGCTTTAATGAATACCTGTAATATATATCGTATTTTTCTAATTATCTGCTTAGAAATAGTAAAAAAATAATAATATTACAATAACTCCTTAAAATAATATGAGTGAAATACTTATGTGTCAATTACTTTTTTCTCCATGTGTCGATTTATTTGCGGGTATAGTACGTGTTATAATATTAAATTATCAAATGAATAAAGCAGTTCTCATCATCCGACGCCACTTGGACCAAAGTCCATACTAAAATGTCCGATCTCCTTTAAGTTTTCTATGTATTTTAATCATATAATATTGTAATATGGATCTGAATAAAAGGCTATTATTATTATTAAACACTAGCTGACCCCGCGAACTACGTACCGCCTAACATTTTTTTTTTAATTTTTCTCGCCGTATGATCTATCCTCGTACTTCCAAGGAATATTCTAAAAAAAATAATTATCAAAATCGGTCCATTCGTTCTTGAGTTATAACATTACAACGAAAAGTGGCATTGATTTTTATAGATATAGATTATCATTAAACTACACCTGTAATCAATTCGCAAAAACAAAAACCCTACGACGAGTGACTTACTATAAAAACAGTAGAATGAAACGAAACATCCTGGATCCGACTACCCGTGAGTCATATACTTAACCACAGTTTTCCTATGGCGTTTAAATCGCAACAGTGCATGCGAGTTGACAGTTAACTTATCAAGTCTCATAGAAACTCGTTCTAAAAACATTTTTACCACTAGCAACTCGCATTTCTTTGGTTAGGGTTCCGTACTCAAAGGTTGCCAACGGGACCCTGTTACTAAGACTCCAGTCTGTCACCGGGCTTTATCTTTTGAACCGTAGTAATAGGTACACTCACAGTGTGTACTAACAGATGGGCCATTTATAATTTTAAATTTGAATCGGGTATAAAAAAAAAAAACTACTGATTTTTTTTCAAATTTCTGGTTTTATTGGAAAGTTTGAACTTGGTTATTTAAGAATGGAACACATTATCATTCATATGACTACCACGAATGGCTCGGCAGTACCCCATCCAATCAACCCAATTTTTCAGTACATTTTCGATTGTTTCGGCTTGATTCTCTTCAATGGCAACTTCGATTTCACGTTTCATCGCTTCAATTGTCTCTGGATGGTTTGCGTAACAATTATCCTTAATGGTTCCCCACAGAAAATAATCCAAAGGGCTCAAATCACAGCTCCGAGGCGGCCAATTGACATCAGCATTTCGGCTGATTATTCGATTGTCAAAAACAGAGCGCAAAACATCGATGGTTACGATGGTTGTGTGACATGTGGCCCCGTCTTGTTGAAACCAAATGTCGTCCATGTATTCTCTTAAATTTTTGGCACGGTAACGCTCACCGTTGACGGTAACGGCGACTCCTTGCTCATTTTAATATTCAGTTTTTATTCATTCCCAATTTTATTCGAGCTTATAGCGTCCCATTTTGCAAATGTCAAACGTCAAAAAATTAATGCCATTCTACCCTTCAAAGTCAAAGTAATCGGTACTTCAAATTTAAAACACTATGGCCCATGATGGCCCACCCTTTACTATGGTCGCTATAACAAAAAATTATCAAAATAAAATCAACTTAAAAATTAAAGGTTACCTGTATGAAGACCCCTATATAAGGACCCTGTTTCTTGCGGCGCGGCGTTTTTTAAGTAAAAACTTCTTTAGGCGCGTTGAGCACTTTTTGGGTGAACAAAAATCATGGAAATCGCGTCATCGTCACCGAACGCTTTCCATTAGCTATATGTATACTGTGTATATTATGTACATAGATATACCTACGTGCGTTATTAGTATAGTGTTTATGATCGAGGATTAAAGTTAAATTGGTCATTAACACTTCTTCTCAAACCAAAACTAATAGCTGTCGATACAATTCACAAGTTACTTAGTTTTCACTTCTATCGGCAGTACCCAAAGACTGCCCCGCATGTTGGACCAATCTTAATAATGGCAGAACGGTGGTACGGAACCCTTCGTGTTCGAGTCCGATTCGCACTTGGCCGCTTTTATTTTACTAGTAGCAACACTAGCAACTCGCCATTATTTTGTTTTTTCTCACATTCCCTGATGTTAAGCTGGTAGTGGTGTTATTGTGAGTGCAAAAGCTGTTAAATGGTTCTCTTGGGTTATAATGTAAATGGTAAGGTGGACTTACAGTTTCTGTACACAGGGTGTAACAGAATAAATGCAAGTCCTCAAAGTAGTTTGCTCATAATTGACTACTGAATCGATTTCAGTAACTATTAATATAGGTATGTTTTTCAAAAAATTGTATTTTGCCATGTTGACCGTCGATTGAGCCAAAGAGAATTTAATCTTATTTCAATGCAATAAGACTCAATTTTAAATGCATACAGTAATTCTAGGGTCAACACGATTTTCTTAGTAGTAATTTACGCTTTAAAAAAAAATTTTTTTTTGGTCTTTGTATTGCTTTTAATTCAATACTCTAATTGGGGTGTATGAGGTCTTGCGTTATTATGTTACATGTTGTTTACATAGATGGATATGGGAAGACTTTTCCCAGCAACAGGGGCAATCCCAAAAGCAAAATTAATTTTCAGCTCCATAGGATTATAATACCTCAGTCTACCTAGAAGGATCTATTTTACACGATTACGTTTTGGCTTCTCTATCGAAAATCGTGGCGATTATTAATATCCATTTTTGAACCCTCAACCCTCAACAAAACTGTCGTCCTTCACTACCTACTGCTACATAGGTACCCCATTCGGAAACTACAGGCACCTATTAAGGTTTAAAGCACTCAGTTTTCATCAAACCTACCTTTGGGCAAAAACCAAATGATGTGTTCCCACGATAGGCCCTTTGTTTTTATTTAGGGGGAAACCTTCAAAAGGCGCCCGGTCTCTGGGGAAAGAGGTCGGGGAGTGTGGGGTGTGCGGTTCTTACCTCACTAAAAACCACCCCTGTGGCCACCATCAGCACATGGAGCGGGGTCCCGGTTCCTCTTAAAAGACTGTAGGGACACATGTAAGTACGTATGGCAGAGTGCATGATAAGCAAAAGGTATGTGAGCGAGACGTAAAGGCGAACGCGCAGTTACTGCGCACTGGCCCAAGCGAACGGTTCTCACACGGGGTTTAACTTTAAACGCGGAAATTAATTCGGTATCTAAAATCAGTCTTTCGTTGACATTCCGAGACCCCAGGGCCAGACGAAGCAGTGCTCATAAATAGGGCTTAGCACCCTTGTGAACCCACGAGACCTAAACCCTAAAAGGTCAACCCCAGAACCCCCCTGTGCAACGCCTGTCAGGCACATCCCCGGGGAAAACTCACGAAAGGCCCTGCCTGCTACACACCACCCACGGTATAACAGGCCCATTTTCCGCGTAAGACCACACATAAAACCCCAAAACCATAACTAAATTCACATTTATGTCACCAAAGCGTCAAATATTTCACGAAGCCATCTAACCTAATACAATACCTGAGCATTCAACTAAACATCGGTTACCACAGTCCTTATTATGAAGGAAACCGCCTTACCAAGAAACCGACCACTCAATACAAGCCATTTTGGTATTTATTGCTGTCGGTTTAAAAGTTAGGTGGATGTAATGTTATGTTTGTTCTCTGAGAAGCGCTGGGTGCAGGGTCATCGAACTCGCCGGGTTCGCTTATATGGTGTAACATCACGCGAATGCAGGGCTGTCTCAAAGAGGTTGATTGAGTTTGTAGATAAGAGATAGTTCACACGTTTCTAATGTTTATTTAGAAAACGAAGCGAATTGAATATACTAAATTGTAAGTAATAGGGGGATATTGTTACCCAGCTGGTGGAAAGCCTGTCTCTTTTGCGATGTCAAAATTCATTTTAATTCGCCGCAGATCTCAGCCGGGTTTTACATAAACTCATGCCTATTTTCCATGGGGATAGGCACTAAAGGCAGGATCTACAAAATGACTCGTGCTACGATGCCTACGATCCTTAACACCGTTTGTTTCGTCAACGGTGTCGGTTTTTATATTCCATCAGCTTGAATATGGAAAAAAGTTTTACAGCAAGAACTTCTTTGATAAGCCATAGCATGCCTTTAATGAACCCTAATCCATTCGTTTACATCATCACCATAACGTGCTCTATACAACCTCTAGAGCACAACCCTATGAAGTGATGTTTCTCGACGTTTTAACGACAATGCATGTAGTTGGAGGCACGAACAAAAGACAAAGTTATTATTGACCGGAAAGTGCCGACCAATGATCGGATGCCACTTATTGCCAACTCGCGTTTTGTAGGGAAAAGTTGGCTCACTATAACTGTATAGCTAGGTATACCAACGCGGGTGTTTGCAGGTGAGGGAGGGTGAAGCGTAATTTACGGTACTAAAGGTGAGTCGCCGAAGTTACGTTGCCAAACTAACTTCCGCTTCGCTTTTTTTTTCAAAAATCAACTAAGCATTTATTTCAATCAAACCATTTGCAATCACTCGCTCTGACCGGAAAATGCCGCCGACCAATGATTTGATGCCACTTATTGCCAACTCGCGTTTTGTAGGGAAAAGTTGGCTGACTATTAGCTTGTATAGTGGACCATACCAACGTATGCAGGTGAGATAAAGCAGAATTTACGCTACTTAAAGTGAGTTGCTGAATTTACGTTGCTATTCGGCGTTGACATTTTAGTTTGATGAATAACAGATGGCGATGGGGTGTCAAGGACCACAGGAGACTTGGACGTGACCGGGGAAGCAGGGCACAAAGGGGAGGAAGCCTATATTCGAATGTGGGTGGCACAAGGCTGTAAATGATAATATGCTTACATAGATCAGCGGGAAAAGACCTGGATGAGACTAGACAGACCAGGGATGAATAGCATAAGGTAGGAGGCTTCTTTTCAGCAGTGGGTGGAACAAAGCTACGGTTTGTGCTACGTTCGAACCAAAATTTACCAATCGAGCCCAAGCTAAAATAATATTGTTCTATTAATTTTGAGCCACGGAAAATCCTAGGTCTTCCAATCTACGCTGCGTTTGGTCTGCTGAGAGACCAGTTTAGATAGTTGGGAAAAAGGTAGGTACATGGTGATGCTTTTGGCCAGCGTGGGCGCATAGGTTGCGAAGAACTACTCGTATAGACCCTATCGGTATACCAAAGACGAGAGAAGTAGTATTTGAGCATAATTCCATTCATGAACGATGCCTTTACAACTTGGATCGGTAAATCTAATCGGAGCTAGACGAAACCCATCAATATTAATTGTGAGACATGAGACTACAAATAAAACATGTCAGATAGTTGATAGAAGTGACATGTTCATTACTTCCGGAAATAATAAAAGTCATTGTGGAGACTTGTGATCGTTGGAAGACTATAAGACATTATCAAGCAAGATAGAGAATTCTTTACTAAACACCGCCTACAGAATTATTAACTAGTGAGATTATTATTCTGGGCCTGCAGTCTCGACATAGTTAGCAATCGTTTTCGGTTGCTAAGTCCTAACAATCCAGATGTAACGATATTTGGTGGTCTCCACACTCAAATTTATCGGTTGTTACTGGTATTTTAGGAAGGTACCGGTAAGTAACAACCGATAAATTTGAGTGTCGAGACTACCAAACATTTACATCAACATTTAAATCTGGATTGTTAGGACTTAGCAACCGAAAACGATTGCTAACTATGTCGAGACTGCAGGGCCTGCAGTCTCGACATGACGCAAACGGCTGTCGCAAACTACCGAGCGATAAATAATAGCAAAAATAATTGTTTGCCGTAACGATGCTTACGACAAATGGAAGTCTCTACACCCGAGATAACGCGCAAGATCGTACATAACTTTGACAAAACGGTGTCGGTACGCCAGCGAAAAGCGTATTCATAGTTCAGTTTTTTCGAAGACAATTAATGTCCGTAACAAATTCACCTTGAATACAGGCAAAATTAGTGAACATGATTTCATAAAAATAATTATTTTTCTGGAATATTTTATAGTGGCTATGTAAATCATATCGTGGAAACACTATTTTTCATGAAAACTATTAAGTAGCGATGACCATTTTAAAGAATTAAAATAAGTTGTTAAATATCTAAGGACATTAAAATCTGCGTCCTTGCAACATTATTAACCTAATGCCAAACTTGTCAAGTGTCAATGTCAAGTCATTATGGAATTGTAAATAGTTTATTTGTTGTCATTGCAAGCAAACAATGTATTTTCAATTCAATGGTATTTACTTATAATTGTTCATTGATGTGACAATGTTACAGCATATTATTACTCGGCTAACCCAATTTGGCTCAAGCGGCGACCCCACTGCTCAGAGTTTCTCATTAAAGTAATAGAGTTGCGTAATATGACACTGGACTACAGCAACTCTGTAATGCTGTAGCATTTGAAGAAATGGCTAACGTTTACCTAGGAGCTCGATAAACACGTCTCCTGAAATTCTGTAAAGATACGGAAATGAAAGATTTCAACGGATTTTCACTTTCGTGCGATTTGCAGTCTCATAACCATATCAAGGCTGTTGGAGGGTCTCTGAGGCAGCATGAAGCAAGCGGTCCACACTTCAGAAGGCCACATAGCTTGGAGATGCATCATTTTGTGGTGGCTATCTCCTGTAGTGAGAGCACGATGTAGAAGAAGAAGAAAACAATTTGAACTAAGTGAATAGTGAAAGTTTACATTTTCAGTCAATAAATATTTTTCGATAGGTATGCAACATGCCCCATGTAAACAGTGTCTAGATTATTAGCATACATGAACTTAGGATATGATTGTGGTAATGGAAATTTAATAAAGTTGAAAACATGATTTGTGGTTGTGCGTTATTTATTTTTCAATAGAATATTTATTTACAAAGAATACACATACTAAAATCAGTTGTTACAGTTGTGAGGAATCCATGTACATTCTACCTAATATAGCAGGCTAATTTAGTAAATAAATTACAAAAACTAAATTTCAATACAGTTAACTTACCGGTTACCGGCTAAGAAATCTTGTACAGATTAATAAATAAATCTACTAATGATGTTGTTAGCTGTTTTCTACATTATTGAAATGGTAGATCTTTAATATTGCTAGGTACTTATTTTATTATAAGTTATAGGTGAGGTGCCATACAGATATTATTTTTTTCTTGAGTAAAGAAGTTATGAGTCCCGTGCATGAGTCCTTGGACATTGTGCCACCCTATGTAAAATTTCTACATAATATGTCTTTAATTTTGATGGTGTACATATTAAACAGTATCATATCTATCTATGTATTGAGATCTCATATCTGTAGCATGTTTTATAGTTTCATTAGAGGTAGAAAGTAGGTAGATGTTTATTAGTTTTTACAAATTTGGCTACTTCAATGATTTATAGGCATGGGAAGGTTAACAATTTATGAGACACCAAACCTTAAAACAGAAAGTAGGTACCAAACCATGGTAAGCAACCAATATTTTCGGCAGACTAACTTCTTTTTGATAAGTTATGCAGCTTACTCTTGTACAAATTTCCTCTGCCTGTGCCTTCCTCGTCAACTGGCTGTCAATTAAAATCCCTAAAAATGTTGTGATGGTTATACTCTTTTTCTAAAGTTTATACGGTTAACCATGGGTAAAAGTGTATGATTTAGGTTTTTTGGAGATTTTAATTAAATTTAATTATTGTCACTTTATTAAACTGCTGAGTTTATTGGTAATGTCATGCGGATAGGTGTGCAACATAGACATGACATGACATGACAAACAGAGATGTATAATTAACATTGTAAACAGAGTGTCTAGAATTATAATGTGTGAACTTAGGAAAGGATAGTCATACTTAATGGAGATTTAATATAGTTGAATGATTTGCGGTTGTGTTCTTTATTTATATACCTACTAAGATCGGACAATTCGCTCCCTTCAGAAAGATTTAAAATGTCTTTGGCTCCTTCTAATGCGGTGATTGTCGGCGACGTTCGTTCGCACGTAAGTAGTATGTCCTGAACCTATAAATAGGTGGACTTAAAAGCCTCATTGGTACAGCCACACAGACACACCATCGCGACACATAATTCCGCATAATTTTTGTTTGAAACTACTTGCAAACACCAAAATATTATAGTTTACGATGACAAATTGACAACGAATCACTTAGCGGGCTGTCAAAAATGGTTGCAAACTATAATCGTAAACACTAAAGATATCGTCACTTCTTCGACCAAGATTGATAAAATACCGGTAACAACCGATAAATTTGAGTGTCGAGACTACCAAATATCGTTACATCTGGATTGTTAGGACTTAGCAACCGAAAACGATTGTTAAGCGGTTTGCGTCAAGTCGAGACTGCAGGCCCAGGGCCAGGCATTTATTATTGGAATCGTAAAGTTACGATCGCTAAGTAAAACAAAGGTTTTTTACATAAAAGCATTTCTTATTCTATCATGTCATGATGCTTGGGGCTCAGTAATAACAGCCGCACGGGTCGAACGATTAGGTTAAGCTAAGCTTGCCGCGGTTGGTCTGTGGATGGGTGACCATGTTTACATACCAAGACCTCTACGTGGCTCGGAAAGCACGTTCAGCCGTTGGTCCCGGATGTCATTCGTGGATCTTGTGGATGGGTGACCATGTTTACATACCAAGACCTCTAAGTGGCTCGGAAAGCACGTTCAGCCGTTGGTCCCGGATGTCATTCGTGGATCTTGTGGATGGGTGACCATGTTTACATACCAAGACCTCTAAGTGGCTCGGAAAGCACGTTCAGCCGTTGGTCCCGGATGTCATTCGTGGATCTTGTGAATGGGTGACCATGTTTACATACCAAGACCTCTAAGTGGCTCGGAAAGCACGTTCAGCCGTTGGTCCCGGATGTCATTCGTGGATCTTGTGAATGGGTGACCATGTTTACATACCAAGACCTCTAAGTGGCTCGGAAAGCACGTTCAGCCGTTGGTCCCGGATGTCATTCGTGGATCTTTGACAGTCGTTACGGAAGCTCGAAAATCTGACAACCAGTCTTACCAAGGGATATCGTAATACCCAGTAACTGGGTTGTGGAGGTCAGATAGGCAGTCGCTCTATGTAGAATACTGGTATTCAGCTGCATCCGGTTAGACTGGAAGCCGACCCCAACATGTTTGGGGAAGGCTTGATGATGTGTGTGTCAATACAACAACACAATGTTCAAAAATCATTTAAGTATTCAAATGAGGCTGCGAAATCTGGGAATCTGCACTTTTGGTACGCCAAAGAACGCAAAAGAGACTGAACATAGTCCCTAGAACGCCCCAAGCCTTAGCCGTTACCTAGCTTTTGAGTACACAAACTTCATCAAAAGGCGACTTCAAGCTTTGTACCTTGCACTTTCAACAAATCGAAACGTAGGTTCTACGTTACAAAACTTACAAACTTCTGTGCTGTAAAATAATGTGCGATTTTATAATTTCTAACGTGACGATATTATCGTGGGCGTCCACGTCCAGAAAATGTGTGCACGTCATAGCGTTATCGTGGACGGAAATTTAAAAGCGTCTTCATATATTTCCATCGGTCTACTTTATGGGGGACCGATGACATGGTGAAGGCCGCAAGAATCCGCTGGATTACAAACCTACTCTCTATAAGCAATCAGTCGCCTAAAAAACATCTCTTTCCACACACATCGTCATACATTCGTTGTATGACGATGATAGGCCGAATATAGGCCTTCTCGCATCCGCTGGATGCTGGAAGTACAGAACTGGTCGAATTGGCGGTGTTTGGGAGTTCTTTTTTTTTGAGGGTGGTAAATCATCAAATAACTTCTCCCGCTCTGGGCGGAGCGAGAGGGCGTGTCAGACTCTTACTGACTAAAACCCACCCGTGTTCCTTCAGTTGCCTGTGCCGGGGGGCACGGTAACCCTTTCGGACTTTCCTGCAACCCTGGCAGCCATCGGCCCTAGCGGACCCCGTCATTGGTGCTGACATCTCTTTGAGGCGCGCGTGGAACACAACGCGCCGTCGCCCCGAGCCTGGTCCTTATCGGACGGCGAGCTACCCATTGCTCGCCATCCGTAAGCCCACGCCTACGGTGGCCGGGAATCGGATTGTGATTCCCGACGCCCAGGGCGTCTCCTGCGGCGGCTAGGGGCGTGAGGGCGCGAATTTTGCCTCTCCCTCACGCGTTCCGCCTCCTCCTTCGCGAGCTCATCACTGCTTCGCAGAAGGCGGCGACAGCAGCGAGGTGAAGCAGTAATGCTCGCCTGGGGGAGGCCTATGCTCAGCAGTGGACGTCTTTCGGCAGAAATGATGGTGATGATGATATTTCCACACATTTTACTTCCCTGTGTTATCGTGATGCCGGTACGTGGACGACCACGATAATATCGTCTCGTTATAAATTATAAAAGCGCACAATCACTCCAACATAAGTTGACAAAACAACGTTATAACTACACCCAAGTCCCACAACTTTCCACAAACCCCACTAATCGATACAGCCTTTTCTTGGATTCCAGATCAATATGGTAATCACCTGGAAATACCCGAGGTGATAATAAATTCTGTGCTAGTATGCGAACGGATTCTCCGCCAACTGTCTCTAGGTAGAATTAGTGGGGTGTCCTATGTGTAACAATTCGAGGAATGCTAATAGAAGTGTGAGAATTTTTGTAGAAGTGATAGTTGCGGTTGTTCATTTTATGTGGAAGAATATGGCTACGCTAGATAGACAGATAGTAGAATGCTGCTTATACTGGGTTAGTTTTTAAAGACCTGCCAAATTTAAGGTACAGACTATCAGACTGAATAATTATCTTCATGTGACCAACACCGTAATCACAAAAACATATTCAGCCGTCCCACACATTTGGTTTTTTGATGGTGGGAAGTCATCAAATAACTTCTCCCGCTCTGGGTGGAGCGGGAAGGGCGTGTCAGACTCTTACTGACTAAAACCCACCCGTGTTCCTTCAGTTGCCTGTGCCAGAGGCCACGTTTACCCTTTCGGACTTTCCCGCAACCCTGGCAGGCATTGGCCTTAGTGGACCCCGTCATTTGGTTTTGGAGCGCGTGTGGGACACTACGTGCTGTCGACCCGGGCCCGGTCGCAATCGGACGGCGAGTTGCCACCCTGTATAGGTGTTATGACCTGAATTCCACACCCACACCCTGGCAGATCTTTGAAAACTAACCCTGTATACAATACCAAGATAGGATAGGTTTGAACCGACATTAAAAGAGAGGTCTCAAAGACTGTCTATGAATAAAAAACGTGGTTGATAATATAAAATTAATGCGAGAGTTTATTCGTCTGAGGTTTTGTATTTTACAGTAACAGCTTAACTTCGGCAGCAATCGGAAACCGGGAAAATTAAAGTGTTTTTCCAAAATCCGGTATAAAGTTGCGCGTTTTCCTCAGTCGCTTTCCAAGCCGTTTACAGTTTTTTTTTTTGGTCATCCTTATATTATTTCTAGTACCTAATTAATCTTACTTAATCAGTTCACTTTTTTACTTTCAATGAGGGCTACTTAACGAACTAGCCGTGTTTAAACTAGGGTGTCGGAAATTATCAAAAAGCTACGGGGATTTAAAAAAAGTAGCCTATGTTACTGCTTATAATATAAGACCAGCCAATGAGTCTCATCAAAATCGGTTCAACCGTTTTGGAGATTAGCCGGAACAAATAGACACAAAGACAGTCAGACAAACATTCTAAAAATTGTTTCATTGTTATAAGTACCGTAATGTGCTTTCAAATGCATTTAGTAAAAAGCTGTTATTTTGACATTACAAACAGGCGCTTCAATTTCATTTATTTGTATAGATGAAATTTACGTAACATCAAAGTTAAAGATCGTCTCCTAAGAAATGAGTTTTATGATGACAAACAAGCCTCGGCCCACCTTACGGTATCTGATCACCGTCTTAAACAGAGGATGCCCATATTGCCCATATTCGACATTGAAACCAGAGGCATCGCAGATACGTTCCTATCCAAAGACAAAACTGAATGGTTTCTTGGACAACAGTTTAGGTAGCTGTCTAAGCCCAGTTGCACCACACTTTACTAAATACGTTTAGCGCTTAACTAATTTGGGTGGACTATACATGGTTTATCAGTTTGGTCAAATTTCAGGGTGTGGTCCAGACCATGAAACAGAACAACTTTCTCCATGGGACCAACATCGTGGTCGAGAAAAATCTATCAGCCGTCCCATATATTTGGATCGAGTAGGTATTGAAGTTATGTACGGGAAAGATGATCATTTTTGCCCTCTGATACACCTCAGACTAACACTTCGGGGAAACACGCGTGATTTTATGTGTTGTTGATCATTTAAAACGTTAAGTGTTGTTCTATTTAGTGTTGTAACGGTATCTACATCGCCACACGCGATACACACTGACGTCACGCAAAAGCCTGCATCGCGCAAGCAGAGTTTACCGCGCAACGAGCACATATACAACAACCCGACATCAATCTTTGGGCAGTTGCCCACCAGACACGACACCCGTCTGGTCGGAGGATCCTTCCTTTTCTATGGAGGTATCAGTGAAGTTTACACCCTGTTCCTCGTGCCTCTATAGTGTCAATTGTTTAAAGTTGGCACGGACTGAAAGAGCCTTCAGTTTCCGGCTGACGCAGGTGCTTACTGGACACGGATGTTTTGGGGAGTACCTGCGTCGCATAGGTCGGGAGCGGACGCCCACTTGTCATCACTGTGTGGACTGCCCCCAGGACACGGCGCAACATGCGCTGGAGGAGTGCTCAGCTTGGGCCCAACAGCGCTGTGCCCTCAACGCGACACTTGGTGCTGGTGATCTCTCGCTTCCGGCCGTGGTTCAGTCATGGTCGGAAGCGAAAACGCGTCGCCTCTTTTTGCGAAGAGGTGATGCATGTAAAGAAGTTGGCGGAGGGCAAGAGAGAGCATACCTCTCATTCCACCTGCACCAGAAGAGCAGCCGGACATCGAAGGGCGCTTAACGATCTTCGGCCACCATAAGGAGGGGCGAAATTGGGGCAGTGTCGTCGCTCGAGCAGTCAGGCTCAAAGAGGGGGCACGCAGTGGGAGGACTTGCCGTCGTGGGTTCGGCCGCACTTTGTGATGAGGCCCGCTAGGCAAGGCGAGCTGATACCAGTCGGGGGAGCGGCGAATGTACAAGTATCTCCCGGGCCCCTGATTCATGGTACTAGAACGAACAGTGAGAGTTTTAGTCGGTACGAGTCCGACATAATCCTAAGTTCTTCCCAGACGAAGGGTATCCATGAGGATCAAACCACGGAAAAAAAATGGTCTGGAAGATGCTTCAACGGGTTAAGCACTAATGTATTTAAAAGTAGTGATTCGTGGTGCAAGCAGACCTTACATAAGGTCCAACTACTCCGTTTAACTTAGTTTATATGGTAACTTACCACCAAATAGGTTAGCGGCATCGAGCAGGCCGTCGGGGGGCTGCTTGCCCGCCGCGTCGCCGCCATCCCCCCCTTCCTTGTCCATAACACGCCTGAAACACCAGAGGAACACACTTGAGGATATGACGCATTCAACCGAGCCAAACCCGGAGCTAAAACCGAGGTAGATAGGTAGTCTTTGGATCAGTTTTGTAAGGTGCTAAAAAGTAACCCACCAAAATGATCAAAAAGCTACTTGGAAACACATTATCTCAAAGACATTCCGTTCAAGAATACCGGATCACGCCTTCAAGTTTCATGTAAATAATATTTGTCCATAATATTTTAATTGTATCTACTTAATACAATTTGTATAATTTTTTTGTGGTACACAGTAACATAAACCTGTTATTTATTGATTTTGGTACAGTTTGAATATAATTAAAGTAACGAGGTGAAGGTCAAACGCTTTATTTGTGTTTATTTTATTAGTTATGTATCCCGCGACTCTTGCTTGTTTTTTGGGACGAAACTATCTTATTTATTTATTTTATTTTATTACTTTTAAGAAGGCTTACAGACTAATTACAAATAAATAGGTAACAACAAAATATCATCAAGTTGCTAATAACAAGCCTCTACAGATATATAGCATATCGATTACGTAAAGCCGAACAATTAAAGTACATAAGCAAGTAGGTTAGCTAAGTTATATTTATTTGATTACGTTGCTAATACCTACGAGTTTAAGAACAACTAGCCGGTGTATCATTCACAAAAAATGATTTGGCTAAGAGCGTCCTTGCTGTGCTTATCTTAGTGCAAAATAAGTCAACATCATATACATCATCTTACGCCGAGTAGTCTATTCAAATTGTTGACACTCCTTTGAATGAATTACTTTAAGCTTACTTTTAAGATAAAGGATTTGGTGAAGACGAACACAGCTCAGGAAAGACTATGGCTAGCAGTTTCCAATTTTAGTTGTGTGCAGCATTGATGCTTAACCCACATAGGTAGTGCAAGAATAAAAATGTCGAATCCACAGACCAAATACAAATCAAGACAGCGCTGTCAACAGTGACGTGCGGCCGCGCCGGTTTCGTAAACTTGTGTGCACTTAGTGAGGTGTAGTTTGCTTGTAAATTGGGTTGTTAATGTGTGCGTAGAGTGTGTGTGCACAGAGCAAGGTGTAGTTTTGCATGATTCACTATAATGTTCGCAGCGCTGGCCTATAAACTTAAGAAATAATGTTATTTATACCATTCCTGCTCTAAAAAGCTTATTTTATTCACTGAAAACAGTGAATAAAAAGCACTTTTACTCACTGTTATATCGCTACACAAGTTGACCATCCTAATAATAATAACAAGAAAATTACTCTTAATTTTAGTAATTGTTCCAATTTTAATGTGCATTTTAATTAATTTAAGCTTCCTTTTTCTTTATTAAATGTTTATTTTCGCTTAAATCTTACTTTTTCTCGTAGTCATGGTATAAAGTATAGTATGCAACTCTTGAATAAAACGGATTTATATCGAGGGCCATGAATCACTCGCGTCGCTCAGGATTCTAATACTTGAATCACTCCCTACGGTCGTGATTCAGTCGTTAGAATCATTCACTAGCTCGTGATTCATCTATGGCCCTCGCTTTAAATCCGTCCTTTATTCACCTAATTGCATAATATACTATTATCAAAAGTAGACACCATCTTATACATTTTATTACATAATATTAACGCCTCAAAACCGTAGGTAAATTGTAAAAATGTGTTTACCAAACTAAAATTATCTTTCATTATCAATGAGGCGTATTTTGCGTAGATGTAGTACCCACGCTCCCCGCGGCGTACTTACAACATCAATGGGGGACAATGGGGGTGGAACCCCCCCGCGTCTGAATGGAGTTTATTTTTTAATGAAACCGTTCTCAGCTCCCACGCGGCTTAGTGAAATAATTATTAATTGGCAAGGGACTTATGTTATGGATTGTTTTTTTTCTGATTTACAAGTTACTTGCGGTTCTCAATCTATGGATTATCTATAATTATTTTTAACAAATATCTATTCTTTTTTATTATTATTTGTTACACATCTATCTATTTTTATTTAAATTTACTTATTAATTTACATCCGTAAGACGTCCTCGTAACATAAGGTCCAGTTGAAAACCAGCGTCAGGCACTAGTTGTCGGGCATTTATGCTGAACTGGGCCTATTTGGCGCTGCCGTGAGGCACACAATACTATTTTATTTAAGTACTGTTTGTCTGTTTTTGTGCAATATTGTGTGCTTTAACCTGGGTCAAATGAATTTATTTTCTTTCCTTCTCAACTTTATTTTGCCCACTACCACTTTGATAATATTTTTTTTTCTAGAGCACCCCCTTTTTTTTATTTGCTATCTGTCGCAAATCTGACACAGCTGTTGCCACGATTATATTTATATTTAAACGTGTAACCTTATAAAGTCGTAAGATCCCATCTCAATGCCCCGCGGTCTTCTACTGCCTCCCTGAAAGTCTCAAACTCCCACAAGCGGGCTTTATCGCGCGATCTAGAGGTTGCAAGCGCGAATGCTGAGCGTGGTGCCCTCGGTTCGATGTCCAGGTCGGGCAAAACGTTAAGGGGTCTACATGACCTAAACGCAAGTTTTATAGTGCCTAAAAGTATTTTATGATCCGCTCCAGTAAACAAAATCAGAAAAATATATGATATTCTTCAGGATATTATATGCTAGTTAGATAGTGTGTTGAAAACATACTACAACTAATTTGGTATACGATAGAAAAAAGTCACGAAGATACCTTTAAAAATACTTTTAGCGATTAAAAACCATACTAATATACATGCAATCATTCTGTTCTTCAAGCAACATATTAACGTGATAGTGTTTTCATTTTTTAGTCCAATCAATAGATTTTTTTGTAAATAAAGAATTGCTTGATATTTTGCTACAAATTACCAGCTTTGTGTCATCGCGCTTCTCTTTCTTTTCTATGCAGTCCGACAGTGACCGCGCTTTAGCTGTTGTCAAGTCTCTTAAGAGCGTTTATACCTTATGAGTGGCAACGTCGTAGTGTCATATTTCGTGGTTTTCAATTTTTATCATTTAATCGGAGCTATATTTTAAAAATCCGTTTAATTAACTTTTTAGAATTACGTGAAAGTGTTTAAAAAGTAAGTAACCGTAATGCTTACAGTTATTTTACAATGAAAATAATGCCCTGCAAGTTTCCAATGTATTATTTGCATATAAATAGAACTGTAAACGCAACGATTTCTTACCTTTTACACAGTTTTCATATAATTCTAAAAATTTAATTAAACAGATTTTTAAAATATAGCTCCGATTAAATGATAAAAATTGAAAACCACGAAATATGACACTAAATTGCGACGTTGCCACTCATAAGGTATAAACGCTCTTAAGCAATTTTGTCATCAGGCATTTGTCAGCCCATCAGCATAATATAACATCAACATTTCTCCAGTTATTTTTTAGTCCAGTCCAAACTCCGGGATGATACTGACAAATACCATATCGAAAAATCCAACAACACTTCCCCAGACCTGGAAACTGACCCGGGGACTCCATGCTCAGCAGTCGCATTTGCAGCCACTACACCAACGAGGTAGTAACTCTAATTTACTTACATTATTTTTTTTTGAAACTTTAAACCACACTAGGAATTTCTCCTGTATCGTGGGTGCGTTTACAAACATTTAAATCTCACATACACAAACAGCCAGACCCGGAACTTGTAGGTCATACAAATATTTGTTTCATGCGGGAATCGAACCCGCGATACGCAGCGCAGCAGCTGCTTTCAATCGCTTAACCACTGCGCCAACCATGTCGTTGATCGTTTCTTTTGAAAAATCAGCACCGCTAAACTAAAACCAACGCGACTTGAATTCAAACATCTAAAAATAATAGGTAAAACCGTAATAATAACATGCTCAGAAACCGTAATCCCATCAAGTTTAACACACATAACCGTAAACGCATTCGCTATAGTTGTCGCGCATTAACCACTCACCCATCATTTTACAAACCGTGACTTATGACGCTTTACTTTGTATAAAACTAGGTAAGTTTTACTGTGAAAAACGTGGATTGAGATTGACCATTGATTAATAGCACGGGTTTTAGAACGAAATTCCATAAAGCGCGTTTTTCACTGCATACCTAAGCACAATCAGCCTTTTTTTTGTGGGTGGGAATTGTGGGAAATCATTAAATAACTTCTCCCGTTCTGGGCGGAGCGAGATGGCGTGTCAGACTCTTACTGACTAAAACCCACCCGTGTTCCTTCAGTTGCCTGTGCCAGGGGCCACGGTATCCCTCTCGGACTTTCCCGCAACCCTGGCAGGCATCGGCCTGGCAGGTTTTGACCGTCACGACATCTTTGTTACGTAACAAAGTTGTGACGGTCAAAATGTCAAACTTTTTAGGGGTCCTTACCCGGTAAGTAAAGGTGCCAAACGGGACCCTATTACTAAGCCTCTTTTGTCCGTCCGTTTTTCAGCGGACTGTATCTCATACAACGTGTTAAAAAAAATGTAGTGTAACGAAACGTTTGGCGCAGTGGTTAAGCGATTGACTGCTGCGCTGCGTGTCGCGGGTGCGATTCCCGCACGGTACAGATATTTGTATGACCTACAAGTAGTTGTTCCGGGTCTGGCTGTTTGTGTATGTGAGTTTAAATGTTTGTAAACGCACCCACGATACAGGAGAAATTCGAAGTGTGGGGCAGCGTTTAAAAATATAAAAGGGTTTATACTGTAGTGTGGTACGGAACCTTTTGCGTGCGCGTCCGACTCGCATCTGGCCGGTTGTTTATTCGGTTTAATGTAACTCTCATTCGCCAAGTGTGTGCAAAAACGAAAGGAGGAACTTCCTTACAACCGGGTGTCCCACCACGACACCTCTTGACTGTTTTTTCCTTTGGCTCCGAGCGTGATATTTAACTACCATATTGATTGATTTACTGAAAGTCCATCAATTACCGACCAAATGTACCTACTGATACAATCTTGCTTACCTTGTACGTCATATATTTATTTATTTCACCATTTATGTACACACTTATATAAACAGACAAGAAGAAAAAAACAGAAAAATAGGTACAAAGGTGATGCTTATTTCTAATGAAATCTCTCAAATTCAATTCTATTTTTTCTTTTCTTTTTCATCATTTTCTTTTTGATCATAGTGTGCGTGTAAATAAGGAAATACCTGTGTGTACACACGGCTACACATCAAGCTATACAAAACCAGTTTACGCTGGTCTCGCATCGTACGGAAATCCTATACAATGTGAGATCAGCTTATACTGGAAAATTATAGCTTGATGTGTAGCCGTGTGTACAATCAGGGAAATTAATTGTCAAGCGACTTGACACCCTACATCAATAGGCCGCCAATCCACAGGACTTCCGACTCCTGGACTCCTGGTATTGCCAGGATTATTGGTCCGAGCACACAACTAACAAAGAATGACAGACGTGATTTAAATATACCGACAATAATTTAAGTTGGTAGCCAATTTGCTTAACAATAAGTTTCTATAACTTTTATGTTCGTGTGAAGATGTTATCAGAAAGTTTATCGACCGTTAAATACCATAGACAATAGAGTAGGAAGTTCTGAGTTCATATGAGTACTTTACATTCTTGTGTGTTGTCGGACTTTGAAATTAGAATAAGTAATTATATGCTCGTATATACTTTACGTTTGTAGATTATTTTATCTGTGTAAGTTTTAGGATCTGCTTTTTTTCTAGGTTAATATGAATGCATAAAAGTCAAAGTCAAAGCATTTATTTCAAATAGGCACATAAAAGGCACTTTTGAACGTCAACATTTACATACAATTGATTCTAGTCATAAAAATAATAATATAATTTCATAATAATTACGTACATTATTCTTATGCAATACATAAAAATTTAAATAACTAATATACTATACATATATACACAAACCTAATAATATATATATATATATACGTAATTATATAACATAATTATACACCCAATTAAACAAATGTAATAATTTATAAAAATATTAAATTGCTTGAATTGCTACTTAGCCCTCTTCCTCTCCTAATTTTGCGGTGCCCGATAGTGTCCATATTGATCTTTAACTCTGTTATACCATCTATGTAATACATATGGAATGCAATAAAGAAATGAGTTTTAAATACCTAGCATTTAATCATTTCATATTTTACTATAATATAGATCATCCTAATCGATATCGTAAAATACTAACACCCTTATTCTAAGTCATAACCTCGAAAGTTAATAGAGTCACAACTCTGTCGAGGTGACCTCGAGGCGTGTCTCGGAAGACCCTCAAAATCGGTATTCATAGTCGTTAGATTAAGGGGACTACGTGACTTAAACGCAAGTTTTATAATGCCTAAAAGTATATGATCCACCGCAGTAAACAATATCAGAAAAATATCAGGATATATGCTGGGCCTGCAGTCTCGACATAGTTAACAATCGTTTTCGGTTGCTAAGTCCTGACAATCCAGATATAAATGTTGATGTAAATGTTTGGTAGTCTCGACACTCAAATTTATCGGTTGTTACCTACCGGTACCTACCTAAAATACCAGTAACAACCGATACATTTGAGTGTGGAGACCACCAAATATAGTTACATCTGGATTGTTAGGACTTAGCAACCGAAAACTATTGCTAACTATGTCGAGACTGCAGGGCCTGGTTAGATAGTGTGTGTGCTGTTGTTCTTCAAGCAACATATTAACGTAATTGAAGTGAGGTGTTTAAATTTTTTTGTAAGTAAATAGAGAATTGCTTCATATTTTGCAATAAATTACCAGCTTTGTTTCAACGCGATTCTCTTTCTTTTCTATGCATTACGACAGTGACCGCGCTTTAGTTGTTGTCAGCTCCTTAAGGAAATTCTGAGGTCCCTCAAATGAGTGTGAGTCGAGGTGATACTTCGCGAATGCGTCAATATTCAATAAACTCTTCAAAGACACTTTATAAATTGGATAAAATACGCGTGTTTTCTTTAAAACATCCTTGTTGACTACCTCAAGGAAGCCTCAAGGTGGATGCCGACGTACCTTATGTTTAGGTTTAAATAATTTATTCTCATAAAAGACAAAAAAGTCATGAGAACAGACAAGAAACATTCAGTAAACTTATTATAGGTAACCGTCACCAAAGTATATGTCATATTATTATATAAAATTATTCTAAACTCCTTCAGCAGTTCAATTCTCAACCATTATAGTTTGATTATAGTACATACATTGAAGGACGTTAGTCAAGGCAGTTTTCAATTACGTGTTTGGATAGCCGAGACTTAAAACTGCTGAGAGAGCTTACACTTTTTATATATAATTATGTGGGTAGATTATTAAATAGTTGAGCTCCTTCATAATTATGTAATACTCTTTCTAGCTTAATTAGTACGTATTCTGTGACAGTTGGTTCTTCAACTCAAACTCAACTGGACTGAGGAAACTGTTGGAGATGACGAGTAGAATTGCAACTATGAATATAAAATCACCTAAGTGAGGTTGAGTCAAGTCGAGGAAATCATGAGGCTTTGATTTAGAATATGGGGGTTAATGATAATTAAAGGAGATGTTCCAAAATGTATGGACCCTGGGACAGGTCTTTGTACACACGGCTATACATCAAGCTATACAAAACCAGTTTACGCTGGTCTCGCATCGTACGGAAATCCTATGCAATGTGAGATCAGCTTATACTGGAAATTATAGCTTGATGTGTAGCCGTGTGTACACTATAGGTCCTTAAAATTGAAACACATTGAAAACAGTTCTCAATTGTCCAATTACTTTAAAATAGCTTTGTTTGCTGGTAAAACACAAGGAATTACACTTGAAATTGCAACACAACAAAAACCCGTTATGGCGGTAAGCTGTCATTTTGATTGATTAATCATGTTTGACATGTTTACTGACCCTGTTGTGACAGCTGACAGTTCTCTTTCTATGATCAATATTCGATCTATGGTTGACTGTCGTTGTTTTTAAGCACAGAGTTAGTAAATCGGTGAGACGCCATGTTGAAGGTCGATAAAAATAATTGATAATTATCAATTAACTACCACAATAGTATACATTTAACTGAATTATCTGTATTTTCTCCGAATTCTGCGGATATTTCTCTTTATTTTGAGGTAGTGTACTATCGAGGAAGTTCATATCTAAGCAGTTTTAGAACAAAATCCCGTGAACACGATGACCGCATCTGTTTTACGTTAGTTACTGTTAGCGCCCGAGCGCTACAGGGAAAAATAGTCCTAAAGGTGCATAGATATGAACTTCCTCGATAGTACATAGACCTGGCCCATTTATTGAAACATCTCCTTTTAATGTGATTGCCAACACGCAATAAAAAAAGCATGGTGAATCAATGCGTGTTTTTTTAAATGTATTATAATCCGAAGAATAGGTCTGAGGTTAATTTATGATGGTTTTTATCTAATGTACCTTTTGCTAGAGAAAGGCTTCTCTCAATAAAATCATGACAATCTTGATATTCTGCCTACCCACAAAATATGACAACAGTGCCCGAGATTCTACCTACCCCAAAAAGGCAAACAAAAAGCTTGTAGTAAAATCAGCTGACACTGACACAAATACTTTTCAACAAAAAAAAATTCATTCATTGCACCGCCAAGGTTACATACAAGGATAATGCAATAAGGAAGCCCCCACCCCTCCCCCGTACTGATTCATACCCCCCTAACAGCTGATAGGGGGCAACACCCCCTGTAGGGAGGTACACCTCTGTATAGTATTAATATATAAGTAGGTATGTATGTCAGTTGACCTAGGTCAGGAATTTGACGTCACGGCGACGGTAAATAATAAGTAAAATATTTCTTAATTCGGTTTTTAGTTACGCAGGTCAGATAGGCAGTCGCTCCGTGTACAATACTGGTATTCAGCTGCATCCGGTAAGACTGGAAGCTTACCGTAACTTAGTTGGGAAAAGACTAGACTGATGATTTTTCGGAAGGATCATAATTATGTAGGAATGTCTTTGTGCTTGTCATGGAGGAGGGGGGCGCTGTGTTCCACGCGCGCCTCAAACAGATGACGGGTCCGCTAGGGCCGATGCCTGCCAGGGTTGCGGGAAAGTCCGGAAGGGTTACCGTGGCCCCTGGCACAGGGAACACGGGTGGGTTTTAGTCAGTAAGAGTCTGACACGCCCTCCCGCTCCGCCCAGAGCGGGAGAAGTTATCAACCTCAAAAAAAGAGGGGGAATTGCCATTATCGCCACCCTCGCTAGGCTAGTAGGCGTGACCCGGTCAAAGTAGCAATGTTTGGGAGGCCTATGTTCAGCTGTGGACGTATTTCGGCTGAAATGATGATGATCATGTCTAGCTGGCCAAATGTGGGTGTACTACATACATATACATGACCATTTTAGATACCGATTTACATAGCCTTCACATGACCTGACCAAGATTTTGTCTGGACTTTAAAAGAGACTGTGACCTCTGAGTTTTTTTCGGCCTTTCTTCTCAGAGTAGTCAGATCGGAAACGCTGGCCTCATCTAGTTTAATAAAAACATTTTACAAAAAAAACAATTGACTTCAAAAAAAACACTACAAAGTGCAAAATAACTTTAATTTCGGAAGTCGTTGTCTATGGTTTTGTATTTTCGTTTTTTGCCACCGACTTCCGAAATTAAAGTTATTTTGCACTTTGTAGTGTTTTTTTTGAAGTCGGTTGTTTTTTTTGTAAAATGTTTTTATTTTTCACTTTTTAGTTGTGGTACCTACCACACCACACACACATTCGTATACCTCTACTAGCTATGTAAATAACAGTGAGAGGAAGTTATTTTAACTTCATCATTATACACTAAGTGGAAAAAATACGTGAAGTGAAAAAAGATACGTTAACTGAAAAACTACCAAAGCAAAGTTAGTAAAATTTATATGGGACCACCCTTGAAGCATACCCTATCAATTAAAAAAAGAATTTTCGAAATCGATCCACAATTGCCGGAAATATCGCGTAACAGACATACAAAAAAAAACTACATACAGTCGAATTGAGAACCTCCTCCTTGTTTGAAGTCGGTTAATAAGTATCTATTTCAATTCAAACTCAGTCGCTTATATTAACCTGTGTTGGTCCCAAAAGTCAAGATTAGGTAGTTACAAATCCTTATACCCCAGTTACCTTCCACAGCTGTAACAAATCGCGCATGATAAGAGTCTTTATGGTAATTAAACATATATTTTTTTTTCGAAATAGTTTTTATAACCTTTGTAGTGAGTACAGGCGTGATATTATGTTGTGTGATGGCGTAAACAATGCTTAGATATGCTATAGCAACAATCGCGGTTAATCTGCTGTTATTCATTGAAGAGTTCCCCCGATTTCTACAAGATCCCATCATCAGCTATTGAAATGGTGACAATGGGACCACACGGGAAGCACCAGCTTTCAAATAAAAAAAGAATCATGAAAATCGGTTCACCCAGTCGCAAGTTATGAGGTAACAAACATAAAAAAAAAATTAAAAAAAATACAGTCGAATTGATAACCTCCTCCTTTTTTTGAAGTCGGTTAAAAAAATATATGATTGACGTGTAAAAAACCTACTTACAGAAATAAAATCATTTATCATTATCATTTACAACTTTACACCTCTGCCTGTCCCTTCTGAAATACAGAGATGATGTTTATATGTACATTTCTTATTTCATCGACCGTGTCCTTGATATTTTCACGTCAATAAACTAGCACGACACTACATTAACTTGTTCTTTTTATTAGACTTATCAATAAATAAAGGGGTTATTCTACAGCGTGAATTAGAACACGCAACAGAGTAGGTACTACTTAGTCCCTTCGTTAATATTTATCAATTATCTCCATCTCTTTTTATCACTACAAGGATAAGTAGGACATAATGACTTGTCGAGAACTGAAACCACTCAATTACATACTTCAAACGTAATTATAAGGTTTTTGACACTGGTATTAAGGCGCTGCTCCACTGCGGCCCACGGCTAAGTTACGCACGTGTTTTTAGCATCGCTTTGTATGAAAATGTAGGCGGGATCGTCCACTGCGAACTAAAAATTTTTTATATCAAATATAGTAAGTATTTTCGAAGCCAAAGTCAAAGTCACAGCATTTATTTGAAGTAGGCACATAAAAGGCACTTTTGATTGTCAACATTTACATTAAAATATAACTGATTCTAATCGCCCGTTCCAAAAGGTAGTTTCGTATGGAGAAGAAAGGGCTAGAAACTCCACCGTTACTCTTATAAAATGTGTGACAAGATTTTGTATACATTAATTATATGGAGCGGTGCGTGGTGGCCCAGTGGTAACGGCTGCGACTTACGAGTTGTAGGTCGTAGGTTCGAACCCAGACAGGCGCTTTACTTTGTGTAAATTATTTCATCACCAGTGCTCTCAAAACGGCGAAGGAAAACACCGTGAGGAAGCCGGCATGTCCCAGAACCAAAAATTCGACGACATGTGACATATACCAACCCGCACTGGGCCCGCGTGGTGGATTACGGCCGACTCCCTCTCACAGAGAGGAGGCCTGTGTCCCAGCAGTGGGAACATTATAGGCTGATGATGAATGTGTGAAAACGATCGATGCACCTATAATAAAATTACCATACCACAACAGATAAAAAGAATTAAAAATGTAGCAATGACAAGTATAATATATATAAGTTAATTAAGTGATAGATACATGGTGCTCACATTTTTACAAACATTGTAAAAGTATACGATTTTCCAATTTTTTTAAAACAATTAATATATTATGCCAGTCAGTGAATTAAAGTAGTGATTAGTATTACTTTAACTCACATACTGACAAAGATGGATTCAATGTCAGCAGTCCGACCCCATAGTAAAGTACCATACGACATAATGCTGTGGAAGTAGACCAAACACGCGGTTGCAACATCTGTAGGCCAATTCTCGTAGTTAGAAAACGTTAAAATTCAAGTCGCAATCTCATTTCAGCGACAATCAATGTCAAAAACCAGTCAAAAATGTATGTAAATTGATTGTAATTTTGACAGATTGAGACTGAGATTAGAATGCGAACGGTCTTAAAAATACGGGAATTGCCCCTCTGTTAACTGTCTTATATTTCTAACAGCATTTAAGCGGCCGAGCTTAGCCGCACCGCAAGAGATGCTACATGGGAGTCCCCATTGTAATTTGTCGTCTAGCGCGATTCGTAGGAAATCCGTGTGATTAATAAATTCCAGTTTTTCTCCATTCAATAAGATGTCCCAGTAGCTACTTCTAATATTAGGTAATTTAAAACTAATGTATACTTATTTGGTTTTTTTTTCAATTTAGTACCAAATTATTTACTGTAAACCAATATTGGACCTGAAGAATAGAGCTATTCACGTCGCGTCGTCAAGATTTTGTGACGATCGTGCACCGAAAGATTAATGATGGTGTTCATCTGCAAATACTTAACACCATCTTCGGTTGATTTCAAAATCATTGTCTGTAAAAATATAGTAGATGGCGAAAAAAATAAAATGTAAGCCTAGGTGTATTCATACACGAAATATTTGAATAGCTATAGCTGGTACAGAAGCCATAGATATTTTTTTTTTTTAAATTGTATAAAAGTAAAAAATAAATAATTTAAAATTGCTTAACACACACGATGGATACTAGCTCCTTATTTTGTATCATCCATTACGCTAGTTCCTACGTAGTATTTTCTGCCATAGAAGCGGACGGCGGCATAAAGGCTCCTTCAAACAGGCACGATACGCGACGCGAATCGCACGACAGGCGGTGCCTTTGTGTCGCGTCGTGTCGCGCCTGTTTCAAGGAGCCTTAAGATGGCGCGCGGTTATGAATGATCAGAGAGTAAACGCGAGCGAGCTGCGCGCACTTCTCCCTCCCTCCCCTGCGCCTCCTCCTGATCCTTCAGTTCCGCGAAGCTAACGTGGAAAACCTCTCCGTGCACATCCTGCGCAGCAGTGCACGGTCGAGTTTATTCGATAAGACCTTTACTGATACAAGGCAGGTGACACAATTATAACAGTACATTAAAAGGTATCATAATTTATAATAATCATCTTACATGAGCTATTAATAAACACATAATGTTATCAAGATACCGAAGTAGAATTATTTTTGATAATAAAAGCACTCTTCACCTTTTAATGTTCTTTGTAACACTTTATAGAGCGTCCTGTATATTACGTGGACACGTTGGTCAAACAAGTCAAGTACGAACCACAATTATTTAAAAAAAGAACCGTGGCTATATTATGTGAAATATCTGTGGTTATCACTTTGACCTGGATCTGGTCTAGCCTATTAAGGAGTTTCAAAAGAATAAGAATCTAGCTTTACAACGTGTAACATAATTAACGCAAGACCTCATACACGCCAATTAGAGTATCGAGTTAAAAGCATTATACAATGACCAAAAAAATTTTTTTTTAAATCTAACTATTATTATTAAGAAAATCATGTTGACCCTAACAATACTTTATGCATTTAAAATTGAGTCGTATTGCCTTGCAATAAGATTTAATTTTGTTTGGCTCAATCGGCGGTCAGTATTGCAAAATACATATATTTTTTTAGAAAAATACCTATATTAATAGTTACTGAAATGGATTCAGTAGTATATTATGAGCAAACTACTTTCAGGACTTGCGTTTATACTGTTACATCTTGTATTGGCTTTGTTACCACCGACGTGCAGCCTATAGCGCATTACAAAGTTGACATGTACAATCAACCCAACCACTAGCCAAGCCTACCGCAGTCCACAGCTGGATGGCACCGGGTTCTCCCTCGTCAACTCTTTTTGGCCTTCCGCATCTAAACTACCCCAAGTCCCAACCCTGCGGGGCGAGCACGGCCTACTGCGATAGGCTTGAGTCACACATGCATTTATTTGGCATCAGTGCCATCGTGTCATCGTTTCAGAATTCGTAGGATAATGTAATTCATAACAGTCAGTCTTTGGACCCGCTTTACGCAGGGGACATACAGCGATCTGCGTGTCCAATATAATAACGCGTTTAGGATAGGTACTGTGTGTGGGCTATAGTGGCGTTGTAGTGCGTCCACTATGTTTGCGGAGGCGCGCACAAACTATTTTTACGCCATTAAAAGAAAAAGGACCGCCTCCATAGCCGGCCGGCTACGCACCGCCACCAATAGTCTCCTGAGCGTGTTCTCAGATACAGGTGGGACTCCCCTCTGCTGCGCCATTGGGTGAGGATCCATACCAATTGATATTCTTTTGTATTATCTCCTCCTTATTACTAACACTAGTCATTAGGTTATTTTGTTGCTACTAACACTATGGACTTACGTCTGAAATAAAGAATTTGAATTGAATAACCCTGGTTAGCAGACGAATTGTATGTACCTACTAGACATGTGCGCCGATCGGCGCGGCGCACGCCGCCGGTCAATTTAGCCACGCCGACGCCGCCGAATTTTTCATCGGCGTCATCGGCGTCAAAATTAAATAACACACGCACGCACTTATTTTAATAAATTATTTTTTTATTTACTTAAATAATAGTTTTTATATTGCTATCTGGCAACACTGGTTAACGCCATTTTCATCGCCGCCATTTTCATCGCCGCCATTTGCAATTCTTTGTCAGTTGTCAGTCTCGAGCGAACGTACAGAGAATTACATGTTTTCGGAGGATTTTTGCTTTTAAAATACAAACTGATCATTATGTCAGACTTTGTAGATCGGAGTTCAATACAAAAGATCGAAATAAAACATTTTTCTGTGAAAACCCTCTATTCGTCATCGAAAAACAGTCACAGCTGGAAATATTTTGGCACATTGGTTATTGAGAAAGATGGCAAGAAGAAGGCCATCTTGTCAGATAATGTATTCTGTTCGCAGTGCATTTTAGAGGCCAAAGAAAAAAATGAAGACGATCTTATGGGATGGTAAGGATTCTTGTACTTATTGTGTAGCTTTCAAAGGAAATTAATTTTGATGGTTAGTTTGCGTGTTTTGCACAGTCTGCTTTTTAAAATTTGACTAGTGAATAAGCTGCTATGCTGTGCGTTGTGAGTTAGGGTTGGGTGCTGACTGTTCATTGCTTATATTTCCCATTATATCGTGGGGTTTGGTCTAGGAAAAATTACTTATTGTGTTATTTTTTACCGCTGTCATTATCTAATGTTCTTGCCTTGTTTTTTGTCATTTATAACCTAATTTTACTTATTTATTTTAACCAATATATATTTTTGCTTACCGCTTTATTTATTTTATTTTAGCTGTAAAATAAAACCTTATACTGCAAAAGTAAGCACGGGAAATCTTTCTCGCCATCTACGAGATGAACATAATTTAAAAGAACCTGAAAAAGCTGGCGGCAGTAGTCAAAGAATAACTACATTTTTCGACAAAACTCGTCCTCAAAAGTCAGACACCAGCCAAGCAATTGATTCAAATAAAAAATGGCTTTTTGCACGAGATCTGACTTTGTGGATATGCAGATCATTATTACCTTTTGATATGGTCTCTGACCAGGCAATGATTGACTTCTTCTTAAAGTATAATGTGATCCTCAAAAAAGAAGATTTACCTAGCAGAACTACTATTTCTAGGACGGCTTTAGAAGATGTATACGATAGTATGAAGGCACATATCAAAGATTTGATAAAAAAAACAAGTCCTCGCAGTGTCGCTTTAACGACGGACTTGTGGAGTGATGCTTTCCAAAGAAATAATTATATAACGTTGACATTACATTTTCTCAGTCCTTTCCTTGATTTTGAAAGTGTAACACTGGCTTCTCAAATCATAGATGGAAAAAAGACAGGAGAAAAAATTAAAGAACACTTGCAGGAGATACTAATTGAATACGGACTTGAAGAGAAGAAAACTGTTATAGTAACTGATTGTGGTTCGAACGTTAAAAGAGCAGCGTCATTATCGAACATGGAATCACATTTTTGCCTTGGTCACGGTCTACATAACCTAGTAGTACAAGATGGCGTCAAAAGTACACCAGAAATAAACAGCATCGTTACAAAATGCAAGAAAATTGTAAAAAGTCTTAGATACAAACTACCAGAACTTAAAAAAGATGCAGATGAAGAACAAAAACGCTTATTGAATGGTATTGACGAAGCTGGAGATTTAGTTGATTTAGACGAGACCAGCCCTTTTACTGAGGAACATGATGAAAATACTAACACTTTTTCAGTAACTTCAATTAAAACGGCTACTCCAACTCGGTGGCACAGTGTTCTCGTAATGTTGGAAAGTATATATAACAAATGTAACAGAAATCCTATCCACAGGCTCCTTGTTAGACTAAACAAGTCTGATTTGAAAATTGATGACTCTGAGTGGAAACTTCTGGGCGACTTGATAAAATTTTTGAAACTTTTTCGGGACGCTGTTAATATAATGAGTGCATCAAACTCAGTCACAATCAATGTTGCTCTTGTTTTTAGGTGTGAAATAGAACAAGCATTAAAACAACCTCTTGGGGACGATGAAGTTCTAATAATGAGCCGCATGAAGCAAAACATGTTGGCGAAATTAAATCATCGCTTTCCCATTAATAATCTGATTATCGCGGCTGCTCTTCTCGATTGCCGTTTCCAAGGAATGTCAGTAATTGACAAATACCTTGAGGAAAGGGGGGAAACGAGAGTTTCCTTTATGTCAGCATTTGTGAGAGAACACGTCAGGGAATCTGATATTATGCAAGAAACGGCGAATGAGCACAGCGAACCCGTCACTTCCGCTATGATAACTCAACCGTCCACATCAACATCGTCAAGCCTTCTTTTGGCATTGTCCCAGAAGTATACAGCTCCTGGTAGTAAAGCAGCTGATGATCCTGTAATGGCCGAATGCTGGAAATACTTTGGTGGATGTGACCCCAAGGATGTTCTCGATGGCGATATACTTCGTTATTGGAAGGAAAAGAAGAATAGTTATCCTTGGCTATTCAGCTGTGTGAGGGCTACAATGAGCGTTCCCGCCACAAGCACACCAAGCGAGCGAGTTTTCTCAGTCGCGGGACTAACCATTACGGCAAAAAGGTCACGTTTAAGTCCTACATCAGTAGATAAAATTATTTTTATACACGATAATTATGACATGTGTAAGAAGCAAGTACAAAAGTTGAAATAATTAGCATTTTCGTTGAATAATTTTATTTCTTTCTGTATTTTGATTGTTACCAAAGAGGATACTTTTGCTATTGAAAATTTTTTTTTGTTATTAATTTGTTACAAGTAAGTAATTAGGTATAGAAGACATATAATTTTGTCATAATTTAAAAATGTGATTTATTTGATCTCAAACTTACCATATTATGTTCATGTAAGTGAATAAATAAAAGTTTATTTGAATTAAGGCGTATTTTACTTATTTTCACCATCCACGCCGATTACGCCGATGACGCCGCCGCCGCCGACATATTAGAAGCCAGACGCCGCCGCCGGTCAAATAAGCATCGGCGCACATGTCTAACCTACTGTCATAAATTATGGTTCTGTTGCTATAAAGTGAATGGTAAGTCTGACGTAAGACCGTGGTCGCATCTTTCGTCACAAAAGCAGAAAGAGATGGCAAATTCGTACCGACTGTCATCACAGTACACCAAGTAACGAAGTAGAGGATTTTATACTTTAAAAAATCTAAATTTTTACCCAGAGGACCTAGCCAAAGTGACATTCTATCAACATTGACGATGATGGAATAGTCAAAAATGTATGGGACTGACATAAGCTACCGGAACGCTTTAAATGTCAATTCTGTTGAAAGTCGTCGTAGACATACGAAACGCTTTGGAAGCTATTGCCACCAATTGTCTATACTTTAAAAGAAAAATCGCAGTCATTAAAACAAAATTTAAACTCAAACCCAAAGCATTTATTTCAAATAAACCAATTACAGACACTTTTGAATTGTCAAAGGGTCGGTCAGTCAGAAAGATGAAGCTAGTTGCCCAATCCAAAGCGTAGTAGTTACCTATGGAGAAGAACGGGCCTTGAAACTCCATGGACACTCTTTTAAATCAAAATATTGTTACAAAAAAGTGGTTACATCATTCATGTTGTATATATACATGTGAGAACGATGTAGAAAGACGTGCACGTTAAAAGCGTCCGTAATAAAAAGATAAAAACAATTCAGGAATTAAAATAAGCTGTGGCAGCTGTGGCTTTATACGGTTAATTTTTCTTAGAAAGTACCTACTAATTTATAATTATAAATTAAAAGTGCTTCCTCTCTCCTAACTCACTTATTTTGCTGTGCCCGACAGGGTTCATGTGATCTAATTTTAAGTTTTACCACCTAAGTATACATGTGGAATGCAATAAAGTATTGAGTATTGAAATTACCCATGCCTACTGCCTACTAACTTCTTTAACGTGAATCCTCAGATGCAGCTAATCCTCAGCTGTACATAATAACCATCAATTTCATATCAATCGTCAAACTAATGATTATTATTCAGTACTATTTGTCCTACAGTCGCGAATCGTACTTTGATCAACATACGACGTAAAACAGAGCTGCAATTTGAACAAAAAAAAACAAAAAATAATAATAACTTGGCTTTGGGCTTTTAAGTAGGTATTGGTCTTCTGACCACGAACGATAGTACAAATCGTTAATCATCATTTGCCAAAAAATTTCCAACTAAGTTGGGGTCGGCATCTTGTAAGCGGATGCAGCTGAATACCAGTATTTTATATGGAGCGGCTGCTAATTTTACCTCCACAACCCAGTTACTGGGTAATACTCTTACTTAAAGATGGAACGTGCCATTGCGTGTTCCATTTACGTCTACAAATTACAGGCAGAATTCATTTATAGTGCGTGCAAGTAGAAGCTTTAATAACATGTGTAAGCAGCATGATTTTGATGTTTTCCTAACGAGTGTGTCCTCGGCTAGAAAGTGCTTGAGCCTTAGCTTTTTTAATTAGGATTTTGTTTTTTCAGTTTTTTTATTAGGTATTGAATTGTATGTAGTATGAATAGTGTGGACTTAGTTTAAGTTTGAATGTTATCCTGTATTTTATTTTTTTCTTGTGGCTGTATTGTGTTATTTGTGTTGTTCTCTTTTATAATCTGTTTTTAGAAGTGAGGACTTTTAATTGGCTGTCAGTCTCACATACTGTTTTTTTTAATCTGTTTATCTTAGCTGTAAGTCTTCCATAGATAATAATAAATAAATAAATAAATAAATAAATACGATACCCCTTAGTACAACTGATTGTCAGACTTTCGCAAGGAGGTGTCTCAGAATGTGATGGATACCACGGACCGACCTCCGCAAGCGTAGATAAATCGTTAATTCTCGTTTTCTTTGCTAAACTACAATGCCTGTTAGCCAATACCGACCAGTCAATAATAGGAATCTTATTATAACTAGCGTTCATAAGTTTACCCATCCCACACACTGATTTAAGTACAATACCTTTACTCAATACAGCTCTAAGCCTCAGGTCAAATGACATAAATAATACATGTCCATTTTATTAACGATCGGTTAAATATAGGAACCAGATACAATCAATGTGTTAGGTACAATAAATGCAAGTTTAACAGAGTAATGATCCAAGAACGTAAGACAGCTCAGGCCTCGGTTCAAATGACACAAATAATACATGTCCATATTGTAACGGAGCCGCCATGACACCCACTCGCTTGAATTTCTCTATACCTCAAGCTAACCGAATTTGGTTACCATTAGTACAATACAGGAACCGTCTGTCTTGTTCGCGGCAAAGATTAAGTGATTAAACAGATGGGACGGATTAGAGAAGTGCCTACGGACAGAGAACGGTAATTTGACCAATTGTGTATGTCTATTCTATTGGATCTAGGATGAGGAATAGAGGCTTTTTCTAGCAGTAGATCTTAAATTACTTTAAAGATATTTTTCATTTGAAAATTATTGAGGTTGATTTTTGTCCGTATTTTTTTTATTTTTTTATATAGTGATTGAACAATCATTGTTGAAAAAAGTGGTGAGATATAACGTTAAAACCTTTTAAACTTTGATAAATGTGTTACTAATTCACTTTAGTTACACTTTCATCAGGCGCTTTTGAAACAGACATTAAGTACATAGAATAATCTAAGTAATTAATCGAGCAGGTACATAACATAATCGCACAGGACATGTTTAAGTGTCCGTGATAAGTACGAACAAGCTGCTATCGGCGATAATCAATTAGTCACCGTTGTTAGGTTCTGTTATTTATTTACAACAGATTGTAAAAAATATGTAGTAACATGGAGTCAGGATTTGTGCCGGTAAATGTTTTGTGTATGTACTAATACTACTAGCTGTAATACTGGAGACAATAAACGTAATTCTTCTTCTTCTTCTTCTAAATCCCTTTGTTCATGGACTTAAACATTACTGGCGAAATGTGACCGCACTGGTCCGCACCTACACTTCTGTCTACCTCAATATGAATAAATAGCTTCCGTCCACGACTTCTTCTGCGTGAAAGTTCAGCCCCGATCACCGCGTTGCGTTGAATCGCCCGCGCACGCCATTACTTCGTTTTCGCTTAGCGTTCTTTCGATCGTTTTCTTTTTTGCTCGGCTCCTAAGGGTCGTAGCGTGATATTAAATAGCGTATAACCTTCCTCAAGAATTGGGCTACCAAATGCAAAAGTATTTTGTCAAATCCGACTGGTAGTTCCAGAGATTAGCGCGTTCAAACGTTTGGTTTAAGAAAATTTCGGTTTCGATATCTGCTGAGCCTAGAAAGGGTACCAAACATGAAAAGTACATGTTTCACAATACCATGATGACTTGACAATCAATTTACACCTACCTGCTATACGCACACAATTATCATGTCAAATAAAAATTTACATCAAAAAATTGCTCGACTTACGAGTTGCAGGCTTCGTACTAAAAGCCAATTCAATATTGATAAACGATAAGATTTAAGATAAGACGATTTTAAGTGATTGATATTTATACGACCAGATAAGTAAGTAAACAAGTTTCCAATTCCAAAAATGTATTTTTACAGACAGTGAAAAAATACAGTACCTACACAATAAGGCCTCGATAGAACCCACGATTTACAGAAACAGTCTAACTCGCCTATATCTATGGTCTGTTCCAAAAGTATCTGGTGAAAGTGTAAACAAACCCAGGGGCCGTACTATGACGTGTTAATTCCATCATTGTTCCAGCGTGGATGAGAGACGGAGCTATACATGAACGATAGCACTATCTCTTTTTCTCAACGGAATCATGATGGCGTTAACAGCTCACAGTACGGCCCCAGATCAGGTTAAATTCTTACTCAATCACTGAGAAAAGCCACCATCACCTCACCTCTACCACTTTTTCCAACAGTATTTTGATGAAAAACTTATTTAATCATTTTAAAAGGTTATAATTAAAATTAACCCCAATTGTCAAATGAAAAAGCTCAGGTGTTTAAAAATTAGAATTTTGCGTTTATGTATTAAAATAATCAAATCAAATCACTCAATTTGTTAGTTGCACTACAAATTGGCACTACCTTTTGCCGTTTTCTGATCCATTTGTTTACATTTTCATTATATACTTTTGGAAAATACGATACAAAATCCCTAATAAAAATTCGCGCAGTCCTCATCCTCACAGAGGCAACACCCACATTCTACCTATTCGCGCATCTGTCCACACCTTATGATTACCGCTGGTCACGCCGGTCGCCAGGTCAGTGACCCCTCATTGTCTCAACTCTTACCCAGCTCGGATCAGTCGTGTTTAACAACTGGTTAGAATTAGAAAACGATTTAATACGCCGTGAGAAACGATACGGAATAAGGACATTACAGAGTAGTGTACAGCTTTAGAACAGAGGTTGCCACAGTAATTGTATGTAGTACATTGGTTAGGATTAGAAAACGATTTACTATGCCGCGCCGCACAGTGGAACGAATGTATGGGAGAGGTCGGACGTAGACATCTCCGAAAAAAAATTGTTAAATTATGCCAAACGAATGATGCCATCTTATTTGATTACCTAATGCCTTCATAACTTGTGCTGATAAATTTCTTCATAACTCCCATATTTCGGAAGTAATTTGAGAAAATGTGATATTTTACTATGAAAATGAGTGTATCGAGCTCTCTCCCTCCTGATTCCGGCGTTGTTTCAAGTAGCGGTCTCTAATATCATAATGCTAATACTAAGAGCTATATTTAATACTAAGACACATGGTGCGCCAAATGTGCACTTTCTGGGATAAAGAGTGATGTTTATTTTATAACACAAAAATATATTTTTTTGTTTTGTGATTGTTTCACCTTATTACAATAACATTTCTGAGCAGCCAATTGGAGAAGATATTAGAGAATTTGGATATGTGATTAGGGACTTAAGGTTTACATGTAAAACTGATGCACTAATGATTACTGATAAGAAGATTGCTATTATTTAATTACTAAATGGCTCTTAATACACTAATTTAGCATGCATCATTTTCAAACTAATTACCTTGCAATATTTAACAAATAAGGGTACCTGGATTAAATATAAATAGGTCACTATTAGTAATTTTAAAATCAGTGTTGATTTACACCTCGTTGTAGCCACACTAATGTCGCAATGTATTTTCCAAATTTTAATACAAATGATCTTCACGTTGCTTTATGCGCACGCGCACATAAAGATTTACGCGACTATAACTATTTGTTCAGTGTTTTAAAAGATAACTGTTGTGTTCAGTTATGTGAAAGTTCTGAAACAAGTTTAAAAGACTGGTGTCGTCGATTTTGCTACCGCATTTATGCAAAATGGACACAGTCTGGAAGAAGCACAGATAAGTTTCGGAAGAAACATGAGATTTGGCTACAGGCTGCAATACAGTGGCCGGAATTTCTGAAGGAAAATATTGAATCTTCTACAGAAAATGTAAGTGACGTCATCGAGCCCATAATTTCTCCTGCTAAATCTGATGCTTCAACTTGTACACATCCTAGTCCTCGTAAATCTTTTGAGGACCTTAGTAACCGGCAAAAAAGAAGACGCACTGAAGATACTCTTCCATGCAGCAGAAGCAGCGCTGAAATTGTGTTTTCGGCCGAAAGGGCGCTTCGAAAGGCAGGAGAAAGCGATACAGCTGATGTAATGAAATACTTGATGGAGAATCCAGAAGAGGCCTCACAAATCAAAGCCTTCATTGAAGGTAAATCGATTCAGGTACGGCAAATATCAACTTTGAAGGCATTGGCTCTTTATGTATCGATGAATTTATCGAAATGGCGCTACAACACTCTTCGAAATTTCAACACCCAAGAAGGAGCTCTTAAATACCCGAGTTACTACATGTTGGTTAAAGAAAAAATTAAGTGTTATCCGGCCAAAGACGATCTCACAGTTACAGAGAGCTCTGCAAAAATCAAATTACAAGCCTTGATGGATTTAACCTCAAGAAGACTTATTAGGTCGTTAGAAACCCCTGTTGATCCCAATCAACAGCTCATTTTGACCAGCAAATGGGGTTTTGACGGATCATCTAGCCAAAGCATTTATCATCAAAGGACGAGTGAAGATGAGCAAATCGATCTTGCTAGTAATTTTATGATTAGTCTTGTACCACTGCGGCTCGTCTCAAAAGGTGTAACAATTTGGGAAAACGAGCGACCATCTTCCACCTCATTTTGCCGGCCAATATTGTTTAAGTTTATAAAGGAAACCAAAGAAAATGTGCAGAGAGAGATGGCTGAAATCGAAGCCGAGATTGAAGCCTTAACTCCATCCACCATCACTGATGGAAGTAGTGTCAAACACCAACTGCTGTTGACAATGATTGATGGTAAAATTCATTCCATTATATCCGATACAGCAGCTTCAGTGTGTGACATATGCAAGGCTAGTCCTAAAGAGATGAATAATTTAGAGTTAATCAAAGATAAACACGCAAACGAGGACATGTATAAATACAGCTTAAGCTCCCTTCACGCTTGGATTCGCTCAATGGAATGCTTATTACACATTTCCTACAAATTAGACATAAAGTCATGGCAAGCAAAGGGTGATATAGCAAAAAGGCAAGTTGATGACAGGAAGAAAAGAGTTCAAGAGGCTGTAAGAAGAGAAACGGGCTTACTTCTCGATGTTGTGAAACAAGGCAGTGGATCCACCAACAATGGCAACTCGGCAAGGAGATTTTTTGAAAACTACACTAAATCTGCTGAACTGACCGGAATAGACGCTATGCTTTTAAGAAAAATCTGTGTGATCTTGCAGTGTATTTCATCAGGAGAGAAGATCAACGTAACTAAATTCCGAGAGTTCTGCTTTGATACTGCTAAGCTTTACGTGGAGTTATACCCATGGTATTATATGCCTTCTTCACTTCATAAAATGTTAATGCATGGGCCAGAAATAGTTCAGAACTTGTCAATTGTGCCCATTGGTTTTCTATCCGAAGAGGCATCTGAGGCTAGAAATAAAGATTTTCGAAAATATAGAGAGGGGCATTCTCGAAAGCATAGCAGTACTTATCTCATGCAATGAAGATATTATGCACAATCTTTTACTGTCTTCTGATCCACTTGTTACAAGCATTCGTCCAAAAGTAAATAAGTTTGTAAAAAAATCTTCTTATAAGGAATCCGTAAGCTCATAAAGCTTACGGATTCTGAGAAAAGTGATATCGAATTTGTTAGCATAAATGATTTAGCGGTTATCGATTCTGAATTTGAATTAATTAATGATGATGATGATGACGATGATAATTAAATGTTGATATTGTTTTAAAATGTGTAACTTAGTAAATTAGAGCTTACATCTTAATTCGAAACCTATAACGTGAATCTACTGACATACTGTGATTGTTACCTGTTGTAGTTGCCTTGTAATAAATAAATAAATAAATAATTTATTGTATAATATATTAATTAAACTAGGTAATTTATTATTTTATTATCTAAAATACCGTGTTTTTATCGTTATTGTAAAACATATATAAATAAAATATTATGTGAAAAAAGTCATACTCTCATCTGTTCTTATGAATATTTTCGTAAATAATACACAAGATTTAAAAAAACAATATTTCGTATATTTATATATGACCTCTACATACGTCTGTCTGTTTAAAATAAATACAAATGAGGAAAAACCATTTTAATTTTTTTTAAATTTTCATTTCCTTTTATCCCCGAAAGTGCACATTTGGCGCACCATGTGTCTTAGTATTAAATATAGCTCTTAGTATTAGCATTATGATATTAGAGACCGCTACTTGAAACAACGCCGGAATCAGGAGGGAGAGCGCTCGATACACTCATTTTCTTAGTAAAATATCACATTTTCTCCAATTACTTCCGAAATATGGGAGCTATGAAGAAATTTATCAGCACAAGTTATGAAGGCATTAGGTAATCGAATAAGATGGCATCATTCGTTTGGCATAATTTAACTCTTTTTTTTCGGAGATGTCTACGTCCAACCTCTCCCATACATTCGTTCCACTGTGCGCCGGCCGCCCGTGAAAAACGATACGGAATAAGGACATTACAGAATAGCGTAAAATTTTTGTATAGAGGTTGCATGTAGTACTACTTACCTACTTGTACTTGCAAGGCTTTACGTAATATTATGACGGTTACGTGTTAAGTATTAGAAACGATTTGATATGGCTTTAGTTGACGACAAGGAACTATGAAATCGATGGATTATTCGCGTCGTTTTCTAGTAGCTGTAGCCTGCCTACGATTTTGTTCAATATGTTTGCAAACAAACTTCTCGCATTTGCCCAACTTAGAGTAAGTTTCGAAAAACCAAAAAAGAGGTTAATGCACTCCTTCCTCAAGAATTAAAATGTTAAGTGATTGATAGCCCATATTATATGGCAATAAAAATATATAATGAGAGGCCCAACATGTTTAAAACTGAAAAATCAGTAACAATACTCCAAAAAAGGCTAAAACTACACATAATATAAAAATGTTTCTACCCAGTAAAAGAATATTTAGAATTTAGCTTAAAATAACGATTTTCTCTCATGTACAAAAGTGGCGATCCGTCCTATACAAACAGTAAGATTTAGTCTATCCTATTTAACTTCATATAAAATTATAATTACAATTTATACTACCCGAAAAGGATGACATTAATATTGCTGAATAATTATATTGAATTGATTATTATTGCATTTAATTTTGACATGAATATAGTTTCTCAATTTAATTGTTCTAATATAAAAGAAAATAATTAAGTAATAATAATGTTTGAAGCATGCTAATTTAGGACGATATAAGGACAGGGGAATGATAATTGCAATGCTTGTAAAAGGCTGCTAAGTCATCAGTACTAACATAACACCAAGATTGTACACTTACACTACAGTTCGCAATAAACGTTTTGACTTTGACTTTGAACCTTTTCTCGTATTTATTTATTTATTATTCACTAAATCAACAGCTCTTTGAAATTTTATCTTAATATATATAAACTAGTCTTACAGCCAATTACGGATGTACAATTTAATAGCTATACAATACATGCAGCAGAAACAAACGCATACAGAATGAAGTGAACTGCTAGCACCATCTAAGCATTGCTAAGTGTACCGTGTGGGTGAGTGTGTAGGAGTGTGCAAGAGGAGCTGCGAATGGGTGTGTGTGAGTGGTATGTGGTGATTGTCTGTATATGTTCTATTCAATTCAATTTAATTTAGATCTATTTGTCAGTTCGTCCACTTCGACCAAAATCTCTGCAAATCTTTTTTTTTTCTTTTTTAAAAACGTTGCCCCACACTAGGAATTTCTCCTGTATCGTGGGTGCGTTTACAAACATTTAAACTCACATACACAAACAGCCAGACCCGGAACAACTACTTGCAGGTCATACAAATATTTGTTCCGTGCGGGGAGTATCAACCCGCGACATGTAACGCAGCAGTCAATCGCTTAACCACTGCGCCAACCATGCCGTCAATCTCAGTTTAGGCTGAGTATTTCAGTCAGCCCCACACCCTCTCATTAATCACATAACATCACGCCTATAATTCCCGGAGGGTATGGCAGAGGTGTACCTACAGTTCATCCACATTTCGTTAGTTATATTTAAATCCCATGTAATAGGGGGCGAGCCTATTGCCATCAACCGGGCACAAATGCAGACTCCGGCCTGCCACTGAGAAAGTCTCGATGGAAAAGCCCAATTACACGCCCAGTTGTCCGTCGAATCGTTGTGCTCCTTAAGTTTTGAGTTGAGCTGCACGATTACTGACAAATGCGTGCACTGACTGGACAGGTCCGCTCAATCTGTATGGTTTTTCCTCAAAATACCGTTTCAGACACCAATCTACATGGTCTTCACATGATCTGACCAACATTATGTCTGGACTTTAAGAGACTGTGACCTCTGAGTTTGTTTCAGCCTTTCTTCTCAGAGTAGTCAGATAGGAAACGCCGACCTCATCAAATTTAAAAAAATATGATTGACGTGTAAAAGTGTTTGTTCAAACCTACTTACAGAAATAAATCTATCATTTACACTTTGCTTGACCTGAGAACGGAACCCAGGATCTCTTGACCTCACTCTCATTGATTTCTGGAGTAAATTCGACGATTCAGAATTTTCGTTTTTCATGCTGAAGCAATGATTCCGACTGTCGGTCAATGAATCTGTCTAGCCATTCTCCAACTGAGTTGGGGTCGGCTTCCAGTCTAACCGGATGCAGCTGAATACCATTAATGTACGTATAGCGACTGCCTATCTGACCTCCACAAGCCAGTTACTGGGTAACACGATACCCCTTAGATTTTTGGAGTGAACTTAAACTCGGAATGTTCAGAATTTTCATTTGTTGCCCAGAAGCTAAGGTTTCTAAATGACTCGGTCAAATTGCCCAAAAACAACGGGACAAACTTTGGGGACTACTTAAACCACTAGATAACTAAAGTGGATAGAGTTGATTTACCGGTGGACTGGTAATTTGCACGATTTCCAAATAGTTACACAATGATTCGTCTAGTCGTTGTTTTGTTGAATGTCGAAAGAATGTAAGTACTATAAAACTTTTTTTTACAAAAAACTATACAACTGCCTTTTTCACTTTGTAGTGCTTTTTTTAAGTTTGTTGTTGTTTTTTTTTTTGTGTAAAAAGTTTTTATTTACCACTTTTTGTGGTACAAGTTACCCCGCACAAATTCGTATACCACTACTTGCTATATAAATAACAAGTGACATGAAGTTATAATAACATCAAAAATATACGCTAAGTGGAAAAAAATACGTGTTATTGAAGCTGACTCAAAAACCACTCATCAGAACTTGACCAAATTATGGGTCCAATCGGGAAGTTATATCCATTCAAACAAAAGAAGAATTTTCAAATCGGTTTACAAATGACGGAGTTCTGAGGAAACAAACATTAAAATAAATACAGACGAATTGAGCACCTCCTCCTTTTTGAAGTCTGTTAAAAATAACCAAAGTCTAGACTAAAATGAAATCTGTCATTGAAAAAAATAAAATAAAAGAGAGACCTAGTTTAATGGAAAGTCTCCGTAGAAGAAGTTAAAGTTAATCACACTTCCACGTGAGTTAGTTAGAGCTACTTTTGAATATTCCATGTGCCATGGTGTCCCTTCAGTATTTTGAATATAAGACACTGACGTGAGGCATTAGGATAATCAAAACGGTTTGCTGGTATCCTGACATCTCGATAAACCCACGAACGCCACATATCATGTCATAATAATTATCATGTTAATTATTTATTTATTTATATATTCTTTATTGTACACCACAAAAAACATAACAACAAAAATTAAATTGAACACTTCTTAATATACAATGGGCGGCCTTATCGCTTTCTGCGATCTCTTCCAGGCAACCTTGGAATGGACAGAGATTTTCCTGGACATAAAATGGGGCTGTTGTTGGTGCAAATAATAAGTATGTATACAATACACTAAAATAGATACACATATATACATATCCTAAATAATAGATACACTTATATACATATCCTAAATAATAGATACATAAATACGTACATACTAAATTTATAAGCAACGAAAATAAATGAAGACTATAGATAATTACAATTATGAGAACACGTATTATGAATTATAATCTTTTTATGTATAAAGCCAGATAAAAGTTTAATTAATATAATATTTTTAATTGTGAAAGTTCCTAATCTACTTGTTATTAGCTAATACTGCTAATAGATACTCATCGCAAGTTATCTTGCCGCGCCCTAACAGGGTCATGTACTCACTACTTTTAAGCCTAGCGTGTAACTACGGTTGTGTACATTATGCATTTGTAGCGGTATCTACATCGCCACATGCTAACTACGTCACACTGACGTCACACAAAATCCTGCATCGCGCAAGCAGAGTTTACCGCGCAACTGGCATACATATACAACGTCCCGACAACAATCGTCGGGCAGTTGGCCACCAGACACGACACCCGTCTGGTCGGAAGATCCTCCCTTTTCTATGGAGGTATGAGTGATACATTAAAGAAATAAATAAATAAGAAGCCAAAAGTGAAAACTTGCTTCAAGGGGAAGCCGTCTTGCTGAGAAAGAACCATCTGCTCCAAATCTCCATCTGCTCTCTTCTATCGAGTTCGTGAGGTTACAGCGACTCCTAGGAGTGCTTATTACAACTCAAAATTCATGTTAAGTCCATAAAAAAACAAAGGAATATCGCATTCAATGTTACCCTGTTATGAGTATTTTCTTTTAATTGCTTGTCAATGAAACCTACTACAGCTCAAAGTATTTCAAACCATAACATTCAAGTTTTAAGGTTTGTTTTTCGTTGTAGAGGTAAACCGTAAACACTTGTTCTGATTTTTCTTTTATATTTCTAGGTAAACGTTGGCTGTTGGTGTTATTAGTACTTATTAGTTGTGTAATATTCAATGCAGGGTATTGATTAATATACTGCTGTGTAGTTTGTTGAGGAAATCTGTTGTGACTAGTGTGTATTTTGACTTTAGCTGTCGGGCTCGGGAGTATGACCACCGAGTTATAGTCAGCGACAAAAGTATCTATTATAGTGACCTCATTGGTGATGTTCTTCAGAAAATGAGGTAGGTATGAACTGGGGGCCTACTCTCAAGTCCTTCAACGAAGATACGGGCCCGTACGAAAGTAGTTGAAACTTTGGAATGAACTCTAAGAACCCCTGATTAATTAACTTTTTCGGACAGGTAAAAACATATCGGGAGTAGGGACAACTATCACATCATGGTGTCATTCATTCTTAGGTCGGGCCCCAAACTAATCTTATGTACGTAGGCGATACGGAGTGGGTAACGCCCGGGTGTCACCTTTATGTGGATCGCCCGGAGGACACGGTGGAGCATACGGTGGAGGTCTGTCCAGTTTGGGCACCGCCATGTCCTCGTGGAGGCGGGAGCGAGTGGGCATAGGAAGCCGTCACCTCCTTCTGCGAAGCAGTAATGTTCGCGAAGGAGGAGGCGGAACGTGTGAGAGAGAGAGGCAAAATTCGCGCCCTCACGCCCCTAGCCGCTGCAGGAGACGCCCTGGGCGTCGGGAATGCCAAGCCGATTCCCGGCCACCGTAGGCACGGGCTTACGGACGGCGAGCAATGGGTAGCTCGCCGTCAGATAAGGACTAGGTCCGGGTCGATGGCGCGTTGTGTTTCACGCGCGCCTCAAAGAGATGTCAGCACCAATGACGGGGTCCGCTAGGGCCGATGCCTGCCAGGGTTGCGGGAAAGTCCGAAAGGGTTACCGTGGCCCCTGGCACAGGCAACTGAAGGAACACGGGTGGGTTTTAGTCAGTAAAAGTCTGACACGCCCTCCCGCTCCGCCCAGAGCGGGAGAAGTTATTTGATGAGTTCCTAACCTCAACAAAAAAAAAAGATCCTAGCAGGTGACGTTCTGTAGTTTACTACTACCGTCGTTACGTCTACCCCATGGGAAGGCAATAGTTTATGCAAAAGTATTTTAATAGTTTATGAATGAAAACAGAACATCACTCGCCTGTAATTGCTGAAGGGGTAGGCCGAGAGATGTTACACAACGCACCAATTATTTATAATAGGTCCCATAATATAATAAAGGCCGACTTTGTGTCTGTTGCTATTAACCAGACACAAATCCAGCTTCAGACAGAGAATTTCACAATGAAAAATCTCACTGACCTGGCGAACAAACTCAGGACCAAATCTCAGCAGTCGACAACTAGACAGGAGACTAGAATAACCAGACATTAACACAAATAGTCCTTAAGGGGCTGACAACAGCTAAAGCGCGGTCACTGTCGAACTGCATAGAAAAGAAAGAGAAGCGCGATGACATAAACGACGACACGTTTGGTGTAGTGGCTACAGTGGCTAAGTGTAGTCAGCGAAACCAAATGGTCCTGGGTTCGAATCCCGGTAGGGGCAAATGTTTGTATGATGAATATGGACATTTGTACCCGAGTCATGGATGTATATTTATAATATGTATGTATTTACGAAAAAAAAAATGTATTTAAGTAGTGTATCAACCATCTGGTATCCATAACACAAGCCTTAAGTGTTAAGTGCTTAACTTGGAACTAGATGGTGCTGTGTGCAATGTCAGACGATATTTATTATAATTATTTATTTAAAAAGCTGGTAATTTATTGCAAAATATGAAGCTATTCTCTATTTACAAAAAATCTATTGATTGGACTAAAAAATTAAAACACTATCACGTTAATATGTTGCATGCAGAACAATCTGAAAAAAAAAACAGAATGCTTGCATGTATATTAAGTATGGCTTTCAATCGTTAAAACATTTTTTTTGAGGTATTTTCGTGACTTTTTTCTATCGTACCAAATTAGTTGTATTATGTTTTCAACACACTATCTAAAAAGCATAATATTATAACCTGTACTTTTTTTTAGGCATTACAAAACTTGCTTTTAGGTCATGTAGTCCCCTTAAATATAGTTTATCAAGCATAGACCGCGAATCCGAAGCCCAAACACTCCTTACTTCAGGTGGCACAAAATCAATAACCGCAACGAATATGAATATTACATAGACGTACACTATGTACAGTACATATTTGAACGGCGATTGCTTTAGTACTAGCAGTCTGGCTTTGGATGTTTCGATTCTATCAAGCGTAAATTTAATTGCTGAACGGGTTTGGATAGAAATGACAAAAATAGACCCCAAAATCATATTATAGGGAACTGCCAATCAGTCGTTTTAAAGCAGCTTTATTCAAATGGCATAGAGACAAATCATTTTATTCTGTGAATGAGTACCAAAACTTTAAAGATTCACACTGAAATGTTTCTATTACAACATCGTGACGAAACGGAAATGTCCTATAACCAAAAATTCGAAGACATGTGCCATCTACCAACCAACACTGACCGCGAGGTGGATTATGGCCCACTCCCTCTCACACAGGTCTGTCCCAGCAGTGCGACCATTAAAGGCTAATTCTGCTATAAAATGCTTGACATTGTTAATACAATAATTATAATATTATACTAGTTTTAGCGAATTGTTTAACAAACTGTAAAAAACTAGATTAAGTATCTTTTATGGACTTTATATATATATTTTATTAGCAAGAACTATACAGTTCTTGCTAATAAAATATATCTTGCAAATGGTTTGCAAATTGGTCACAAGTAACAAAATAATTTGGGCACGGAATTATTTTAGGAATTTAGGTACCTACCTATGTCATCTAGTTTAGGTACAACAGCAGAAGTCGCACAATCTTGAGTTTTAAGAGGGCTATCACAATTCTTCTTGTATTTGCGTGTCTGAGTCTCACACTCAAGTACAAGAAAAAAAAAATTTATTTAGAGCACTCCCGAGAGAAATAATCAAACTTTCTCGGGCATATTTTATTTTTTATTTTGTGTCCATATCTAAACCATAATCATACATCAAAACTTATTTGATGTGTGATTATGGTTTATGTGATGCGACGACATTCTATAAGATAATATAGAATGATCAACAGAACTAACATCTCGATTATGATTGTAAATGTAACGTTGGTCAATCCCTAGCATCAGTGGGATGACACTGACAGCTCACTCCACGCAAGTCTTTACGGTGAGATTGTTACAGAATAGCTCGGCTGAATTTGATTTGATATGTTTTCAGTGATTATCAACCTAGTTTATTCATTTTATCATAGTGACTTTCTTGCTACACTCATTGTATACTAATAAAATCACTATTATACTGTTTGATGAGCAGTGGTGACCCAGTGGTAACGGCCCCGACTTTCGAGTTCTAAGTCGTGAGTTCGAACCGCGCAGGTGCTTTACTTTGTGTAAATAATTCCATCACCACAGCTCTCAAACCGGTGAAAGCAAACATCGTGAGGAAACCGCCATGTCTTAGAACCAAAAATTCGCAGACATGTGATGTGACATCTATCAACCCGCACTGGGCCCGCGTGGTGGATTACGTGTTTATATGATCTGAGATTACAGCCCACTCCCTCTCGTAGATAGGAGGCCTGTGTCCCAGCAGTGGCAACATTAGAGGGTGATTATGCTATAGGTACTGTTTACGTAACTAGACCGAAGCGACCTTAGCCTACACTGCTGTGACGTATTCTTAATTGACCCTCGAATGTCATTAAAAATCATTCGCTCTTTCCTGCTTATGGGAGCGCCATCAAACGTGGGAGTCTAAACAACTAATAAAATAACCATGTCAACCTTTACATGGCCTCTCAGAGTAATAAAAAAGAAAAAAACCGACTTCTTGATTTATTCTGAGATGTATTTTTGGATGACCTGCATTGAACTTTAACCGTCATAAAAATGAAGTTTCTTTGAAATACATAGGTCGGATAAAGACAAATTATATCTACCTACATATATACACATACATAAACTCAAGACTTCTTCCTTTAGGGTTGGGCAGAAACTACACAACGCCACCTGCATTGCGATTCTGTAACCATCTCACCGTGAAAACTTAGGTGAAGTGAGCGTGGAGTGAGCTGCCAGTGTAGTCTCACTGATGCTAGGGATTGACCAAGCATTACATTTACAATCATCATCGAGATTTTAGTTAAGTTTTTTAATGTTAATTATGTTTATTTCAAAGCTATTAATCAAGAGTCTAAATATTAGGATCTAGTTTTTTTTTTTTTATAAAACAGCAACACAGAAATTCAGTCAATAACTCAATTTTGTTTTTTTTAATGAAAATCAAAAATGACGGCCAGCCATCTTTGATTATCATTTTGACCGCACTTTCGGCTTTAGCAACATCGAAAACCATGAAAACGGCAACAATAGTCATATTAAACAATAGGTCCTCATTAACAAACAACGTCCATGCGCATTTTCTTTAGTAGTTCGTTTAGGAAAAAAAAATAAAAGAACTTATTTGAGTTTCTGACTGAATTTCTGTTTTGCTGTTTTATTTAAAAAATAACCCGTAAATTGTAATGTTTAGCCACTTAAATACTAGCTTTGAAATAATATAAAATGATCAACAGAATTAGCATACAAAAAAATTAAAATCTCGACTATGATTGTAAATGTAATGCTTGGTCAACCTCTAGCATCAGTGGGATGACACTGGCAGCTCACTCCACGCTCACTTCACCTAAGTGTTCACTTCACGGTGAGATTTTTACAGAATCGACATGCTGTTACGATCCTTACATAATCCTTTTGCTACACGAACGCCGGTTGCATCACGTATTGATTGAGATTTATCAATTTATCCACTCTAATTACAATAGTATTTACTTAACAAGAATAGGGTTTGTTTAGTAGAGTATAGCTACTATGACTGCACTTTTAAGAGGCACACCTCCTTGTCAGCCTAACTGACAGACAACGCATAGAAGATAGAAACACACGAAAGGGTGACATTATATTTTATGCCTTAGTAGAGGGTGTACGACTAAACGCCGACAGACTGAACTCCGGCAAGACTTTACTTCGACGGGACTATTCACCGACAGGACACTTCGCCGACAGGTCTGTGGTCTTGTGTTTGATTTACTGGTGATTTTGTATAATAATATGTGAAAACATTTCTTGAGTTAGCAACTTGGAAGTAGCGTTCGCTCGGCTCTCGGTTGGTTACAGTTCTAACCTAACCTATTTCGCATAATCGAAGTGTCCTGTCGGCGAGGAGTCCCGTCGAAGTGAAGTCTTGTCGGTGATCAGTCTGTCGGCATTTAATCGTAAGTACTTACACTAGTGTAAAAAGTGCACTATGAACCAAAAGTAGGTCAAATTAGGAGGTAACTGGCAGGACGCTTTCACATTTTGTTTATCTTAGAAATAACATAACGCCTGTATTCTCCGATGGGTAAGGGCAAGAGGTGGCCTTATAGTATGTGGGTACATTTCGCCAGTTATATTTAAGTTGCATGCTCGTGCACTGACTGGACAGGTCCTCTTAATCTGCGTGGTTCTTTCCTCAGAAGACCATTTCAGACACCAATCTACATGGTCCTCAAAGATTATGTCCGAACTTTTATATACACATTGACATTGATGAATTTTATACATACAATGACATGAGTATTTACTTTGTAAAGTTTTATATTATTTTAATTATTGTTAATGTGAAGATTATGGGTCATTCTCATTACTTTTTTGTTTTCTCAGTTAGTTTTAATCGTGATCAGGCAGCTTGAGTAATTTATGCGGCCTACCCAAATGTCTTTTCTTTGGTATTGTACGTCGAATCGTTGAGCTCCTTAAGTTCTGAATTATTGAGCTGCACGATTACTAACAAATGCGTGCACTGACTGGACTTTTTCCTCAAAATACCGTTTAAGACACCATTCTACATGGTCTTCACATGATCTGACCAAGATTATGTCTGGACTTTAAAAGAGACTGTAACCTCTGAGTTTGTTTCGGCCTTTCTTCTCAGAGTAGTCAGATAGGAAACGCCGACCTCATCTAGTTTTTAAAAATACGGTTGACGTGTAAAATTGTTTGTACAAACCTACTTACAGAAACAAATCATTTATCATGGAATAGGGGGCGAGCCTATTGCCACCAACCGGGCACAAGTCAAGACTCCAGGCTGTTACTGAGAAATTCCTTAGAAAAAAGGGCTTTATAATCCTGAACTCGTAAGTGTATATAAACCAGATCGTACCGGACATAAACTTGGGAAAAACCAGTACTAATTGTACCAACTTCCTGCGACCTGAAGAGTAGTAGAATACGTAATACGCAAATAGTCGCTTTAATACGCGGAATAAGAATGGAACTGACTAACATCCGTTGAGTATTGCCACAGTGTAACTACTTACAGTGGTTCAATGCGAGCGTTTTCGCAGAGGGATCGTGCTGAGGGTCGGTCTGCCTAGCCTTTTCACAACTATGTTCGGGTCGGCTTCCAGTCTTACCGGATAAAGCTGAATACCAGTTTTTTTACACGGAGTTACTTCCTATTTTTTTTTTTTATTATTTATTTAATAAAGGTTTGCTCTTGACTCTCCAGTCTAGGTCAGCGGTGACAGAGATAGAGTCGACGACGGAGTGAGTTAATTGAGTCAATAGTTAATTTATCGACCTCCGTAACGCAGTTACTGGATAACACGATACCCCTTGGTAAGACTGGTTGTCGACTTCAGGTCAGGAGCTTCACGTAATATACTAAGGTATTGAGGAATGTTAAAAAAAGTTGACATTTCGCAAGTCCTGTCAAATGTATGGGCGATGACGTTGAACCACTGTAAGTATTTACACTGTGGTTTTACTAGATTTTCGGTTTTATGGCAACTTAGCAACACACGAATTGTCGTTAAATCAATATTGTGATAAGGTGTGTAGAATTACGTGTATTTACATATGTATGTGTTTACATAAGGATAAGAAACGCAGAGTGTGTATATTTAAATATCAAATAGTAAATCTGAAGTGTAATTTTACAGGTAACAAGCTGAGCATCGTCATCCGAAAAGACATTCATTGATGGACTTATAGGCCACACGCATCTCCACAACGACCACTGCACTTACTTCCAGCAAATTCCATTCCCTCCTTATATCCTTAGAGGTTTAGCCAAAGAACTTATCTATTCTATAGTTTAGCCATGACGTAGTCGCCAGCCCATCCGATACTTTCAAATTTCTCCATATGATTTTAAAGCTTAAAATTTTGAAGGTTAAGTTCAAAATCGAATGAGAAAATTTGACAGTTTGTGGTAACTTGACCTGCTGCTGTGTGTACAAGGGAGAGGAAATAGACAACGAGAAAAAATCATTTCCCATTCATATAACAGGACAAAAACTTTGGTTCCCCAAGAAAGCGGTGAACTTTGACACAATAATGGCGGTCCAAATACAGAGAGTTTTTTGACGCCTGAATGTCAAATACAGGTGAAAAGGGCAGATTTTCAAAACCGCCGTTATATGACGGAAGCGGTTCCTAGGCTACCAAAGCTTAAGTAAAATAACGATTTTTAAAGATTGTTATGTGCCTAAAAAAAATGAGACTACATCCACACAAGGTATCAGGTCCCGAACTAGGTAGAGCCTGTACTACAGTAACCTGATGACTGATATACATACTTATATACATAAACACACCCAGACACAGGTCAAACAGACATGTTCATGCACACAAATGTTTGACTGGTCCGGGGATCGAACCCGGGACCAGCGGCTCAGAAGGCAGGGTCTCTACCAACTGCTCCAACCGGTCAGTCAATACTTCAATCATGCAGATGGTGGGCTGCCAATACTAGAAATACAGTTTAATATAACACCTATACCCTCGGCCACTGATAGACTAAAGGTCTCTGCACACAGCGGGCGCGGCGCGGCGGGACGGGACGGCAACGCGACACTGAGCAGTTGTAATGTACTAGATATTACGGACGACGCCACACAGAGAGACGGTTACCGTCGCGTCGAGCGGGACGGCTCTGTGTGGCGTCGTCCGTAATATCTAGTACATTACAACTGCTCAGTGTCGCGTCGCCGTCCCGTCCCGCCGCGCCGCGCCCGCTGTGTGCAGAGACCTTAAGTTAATAAGCAAGTGTAATTCGCATGTGTCCGCCTTTGTACAGTATTATTTTTTACTTGTGCATAAAGTTTTAATAAATAATAATAAATAAATAAATAATTCAAAGGCAACACATTGCCATTTAGAATATGAAGTCATATCCTCAATGTCCTAGGAAAACAAAAAAACTGTGCTGGCTACATCCTGAGTACAGTCCAAATGCACGATAAAGTAACACTTGAACTACGTAAACCTTCCTTCCTGCTACGAAATCTACATCCTGCCATAGTCAAATTGTTGCCATGGACATGCGGTTAACTGTACAATAATTACGTAGTGTAGAATGAGGGAAATGAGTCATTTTAGTGCCTCTAAGGCACCGGTAGGAAACGTTTTAAGGATCCTTATTATTATTATTATTTACAAATTAAATTCAATTAAGCTGTCTGCACTGTTAAATGGGTAATTTTAGGATTATTATTATTTACAAATTAGCTTCAATTAAGCGCATCTAAATTGCTCAGCACTGTTAAATTGGTGATTTTAGCATATGTTTTAAGTTCGGTATCGCAAAGTTTTAAATTTTCCCCTCGATATATACACTGTGTAACAAATGATATTGCTAGAAAGCAGGTGACTACCAAGATGGCGACTAATAGAGAAGTACCTATGGAAGAAAAACATGTTGCACCGACCACAAATGGATTGGGTTAAGGGAAAGAGAATGATGATTATGAGACATATTGCCCAACCGGCACTGGACCCGCGTGGTGGATTACGGCACACTCCCTCTGACAGAGAGGAGGCCTGTGTCCTAGCAGTAGAAACGTTATAGGCTGATCATGCTATGTACCTAAAAGGGGCGACGCGCCATTGTCTGTGACCCACTGAGGCAGTAAGCCAACGAAGAAGGTTACGTGATTTTATGAAAATTACCGATCCTCTCCGGTGTTAGAGTTTTGTCTCCTCAAATTCCGCAATCCACAATAATTAAGAGAACTTTATATAAAGGTTGAATTCCACGCTTCTCAATTTTAAGCCACCGTAAAGTCTCATGCTGTCTTTGTGAATTCAAGGTACCTATATTGTTTTGTAACAAAAATTAGTCCAGTGTCGTTTGAGAATTTGGGCATGTTTCTCAGTGTCCAGATACATATATAAATAAATAAATAATAAATAAATATCGTCTGACATTGCACACAGCACCATCTAGTTCCAAGTTAAGCACTTAATTAAGGCTTGTGTTATGGATACCAGATGGTTGATACACTACTTAAATACATTTTTTTTTCGTAAATACATGCATATTATAAATATACATCCATGACTCGGGTACAAATGTCCATATTCATCATACAAACATTTGCCCCTACCGGGATTCGAACCCAGGACCATTTGGTTTCGCTGACTACACTTAGCCACTGTAGCCACTACACCAAACGTGTCGTCATATATGAATATATTAAAAGATGGAACAGAATTTTTAAGAAATGATCCGTCAGATCGTTAACTGTAGTCTATGTTGAAATAGCTCCTACAAATATTATACTCAAACTCAAAGCATGTATTTAAATTAAACCATTTACAGGCACTTTTGAATTACTTACTACTTACTTAATTAGCGACCAAATCAGAGCGATTAAATTCCATTGTGTATTTTAAAAGAACTAGGTCTAACTAACGGTCATAGAGATAGACACGAAAAGCGACTTTGTTTTATCACCCGACTTCGGCAAAACCAAAGGCAACCCTCCCTCATTTGTTTTTGCCGTAGTCATTACTATATAGATACTAGCTGACCCCGCAAAGTTCGTACCGCCTAACATTTTTTTTTTTTATTTTTCTCTCCTTATGAACCATTCTCGTACTTCAAGGAATATTCTAAAAAAAGAATTATCAAAATCGGTCCATCCGTTCTTGAGTTATAAAATTACAACGAAAAGTGACATTGATTTTTATAGATATTATTAGGATTACTTATAGCCAGATTTTCTCACCTTTAGCGGCAGCTATCATTCAGAGCCGGGGCCCCGCCTGCGTCGTCACTCCACCACTCATGTTGGTCACTAAGACATGTCACTGCACTACACTACACTAGCACTGACACTTTGTCACTTAGCACATTGTGGGGCATCCAATTTGTTTGATCTGAAACAAAGGAAAGTCAAAAATAAGTAATTGTCGACAGAGATCGGTAAGAATTATAGAGAAACTTGTATAAGTGGAGGAGACAATTTTTTTCCTGACATCACACGCAGGAACTATGACAAATCATTTAACGTTGGGGAACAGAAGGGCTTGGTATGATCGAAGGCTCAATGACGGTTAAAGCAGAAATTGTAACAGAAGAGTCCTTGAATGGACACCATGAATCAGCAATTGTAGTGAGCGATTTTCAGTCAGATGGACTGATAACTTGAAGATCGGTAATGAACAGGGTAAAGATGGCGGGACAAGACATGAAAGTCATTCGCGTAACGTTACCTAATCTACAGTAACCTTCGATCAACAATACCGACTAGATATCGGGTCGGCGCAAGAAAACGTCTCGTTAAATAACAGCGCACTTGAGACGTGAGCTCTTATTTTGTTTTGTTCGCTTGAAACACGACTTTATTACTAGGTGCCATGGTTGTAATTAGGTTGAACTTATAACTGTTATATACTTTTTTCATGCGGACAGAATATAGCTTTGATTTTGTACGAGACCCGTTACCTAGTTGGTATTGTTGATCGAAGACAGTAACCTAACATTTGATAATTTAACTAATAAACCCGTACGTTAGTAAAAAGACAAAAGTAAATATACAGGGTGTGGCGTAAGTAGTGTTCCACCGTTCAGGATCCGATGAACCAGATAATTTACTATAACAATTAAAAATTTTAACCATTTTTAGTAGTAAGTTTTTTTTACATAATCGCTCTTGAACTTGATGGTGTGTTAAAAATTAGAGAAGAACCAACTTTTTCTTCAAAAGAGCTGAATTTACATAAAAAATCATAATTTATCATGATAGCTCTAGTATTCAGCAGTAATTAACAGAAATCAAAATGAAAAAAATAATGGTTTTTGTTGAAACTACAAACAAATTTGTAATAAAAGGTAGAAATTTCGTAAATAAAAGACAAAAAGGATATATTTTCGGAACCCTTGGGTAAAAATGGTTAAAAATGTTAATTGTTATAGTTAATTATCTGGTTTATCGAATCCTGAACGGTGGACCACTACTTACGCCACACCCTGTATATTGATAAATTCAATTGAGACTTTTCTGGAGAGAGCACTGTATATTGTACAATATATCCAAGCTTTGTGTTTTTAGTGAGTGATTGTTCGAATAATGCTCTCATTGTAACTGGGGCAAGAACGCGTCAATATACCAAATAAGTCGCTATTATATACAGTGCTGACGTCGTGTGCTTAGTTATTTGGATTGGATGAAGTAAAAGAAATCTCTTTAGGTACTGTTTGTAGACGAATTTAGAATAGAATAGCATTATCAGCCTATAATGTTCCCACTGCTGGGACACCGGCCTCATCTCTGTGAGAGGGAGTGGGTCATAAACTACCACGCGGGCCCAGTGCGGGTTCGTGGATGTCACATGTCTTCGAATGTTTGGTTCTAAGACATGCCGGTTTCCTATCGATGTTTTCCTTCATCCTTTTGAGAGCAGTGGTGATGAAATGAAATACACAACTTGCCTGCCTAGGTTCGAACTCACGACCACAACTTGTAAGTCGGGACTGATACCACTGGTAATTAAGCACACAACATCAATTACACGGGCGGTCTTATCGCTAAAAGCGATATTTTAAATACAACCTTCTTATCCTAGCAAACAAGCTGATGACAATAAAATTCAATTGGATAATCCTAAAAAACTGAAACAAATACATACAGTAATATTATAACCCTAAAATAACACAAAAACCCAAAATTGAAACAATAATTCACGACAAAAAACACGAGTCCGAAATCACATACAAAAATTAAACGCACACAGAATCACCCTAATAAAATTACCTTCGCTACTATTCAGCGAAATTATCGTTCACAATGCCAACCACCCTTATTGGGGTTTTCCTCCCCTTTGTTTACCCTCTCCCTCACTCCTACACCGTGAAATAACTCAGTCCCTTTCTAGCTGACTCTAGGATTTCATTGGAAGTACAACACGTAAATTTTATGTTTAAATGGTTAGGATGAGTTTGTTTTAAAATGTTGGTTTTGCTCTCACAACCGGCCAGTAAGATTATTACATACTTTATGAGGTTACAAAGAGATCATATCAGATGTATTCAAAAACATCAAGTTACTTGTACGCAACATACTTAAGAATCACTAATCTGCCTTTTGATATCTTCTTTAATTCCGTTCATTCGTCAGAAAAGAAGTCCTTGTACAATCTTTTCAGAGATCCATTTTGAACGCGTATCGAATAACCGAGTTGACTTTAAACCTACCGTTTCTGAGGTCCCGGGGACTCTGTATCGATCCTTTACTCGTGTCAAGTGTAATTAAGGGACTACGGTCAGAAACTCAGTAGGTGAGGCTAGAGTAAGATTGAAATAGTACTACCTATAAGGAGCAATATCTCTTTAAAATGGTCTCTTCGAGTATAAATTATTGATATTTAATCATTGGATGAAGTTCGGTGGTTGGTTCGACTCTTCTCACACAACGTTTTGGACCTATACTTAGAGACCATTATTGCTTATTATTTACGATCATCTTCATTATTAAAAGTCATCATTAAAAATCGTTAATCACCATTAGAAGTACTTATTTATAGTTTGATGCTTATTGAAGAAAATGACTTGCAATAATCTAAACGTTAAACGCACTTTAGTAAATACAGAATAAGTTTTTTTTTTTATTGACAGCCTTTCGATTGTTTTCCCATCACTTCAAGATTCTGTGTCAATAGGCCACAAACCACAGAACCATTTCGTGTAACAAAACCCGGTTCTATACTTATGAAAGATCAGCTTCTATCTGCGAGTTCGTCCGCGTGAAATTTCTTGTTCCCCCGCCCCACCCCATCGCATCGCATCGCCTGCCCGCGCCATTACTTCGTTTTCGCTTAGCGTTCTTTCTGTTTTTTTTCATTTTGCTCTGGTCCTAAAGGTCCTAGCGTGAGGTTATAGCCTTCCTCAAGAATTGGGCTATCAAATGCAAAAAGAACGTTTCAAATCTGACCGGTAGTTCCAGAGATTACCCCCTACATACAAACTTACGAACAAAGTTTATCTCTTTATAATATTATATATATAGTATAGACAAAATCCAATAGTTAAGTTCTTTCGGCATTATAATTGTTATTTTCTGTTTTATAGTTTTAAGGTGTATTTATTTTGCTGTTATGTCAATAAAGGCAATTTTCTTTGGTGGTTTGGTCAATAGAAAGAAATACACCACACACATCCTTTATGACTTATGTCTCACTAGCGACCCGCCCCTGATTCGCACCATTGAATTGCATCATTTGCAGTTGCACCCAGCAAATGGTGCAATGTTCTTATGTGGCGACATCTCTAAACATCGAGATTTATGTGTTCAATCTAAGTAAAATATAAATGTACTGTAGAATAAATCCTATCCCTATCCTTCCGGAATAAATTCTCTAAATGATGATGGAAACCAGATAAAACTCCTTTGTGGGGTTTAGAAGAACTAAGCAAACATAGACAGTCAATTTTGTTTTATAGATACAGAAGTAGAGCGAATAGATATTAGGTAGTTAAATTCGTATCGGTTATGTATTCTAATTTATGGTTCTATCAAGGGCGATCTTCCACGGTGGAAAAAGAGAAACGCCCACGAAATCCCCATATACTCTATTTTAGTATCTACTCCTTACCTATCTTCCAAAGGAATGTTTCAAAGATCAGGCCCTTCAGTTCAGATAAACCATGCGTCGTGAAATTATTGCGGTGCTAGAAGTGCACAGTCGTTAAAACCTAACTGAGCAGCGTCGGTTTATGACTATCGGCTTTCCAGTACAAAGTAAGTCTTCGTTCACTTGGGTTTTATGACATAGGTAGACGTTAGGCAAAGGGTAAAAGGTTTAATGGTTATCTGTGTTCTCTGATCATGGTGAAACGATTGGTGTAAATATGAGAAAAAGAGTACAAGTTTACAAAGAGCCTTGAAGAACCGTGGGACCTTGCGGTACACCTTTTTGGTCTTTATTTTTGTTTAAGATCGGTTTGCTCATGACTCTAGTCTAGGTCAGTGGTGACAGAGACAGAGTCGACGACGAAGTGAGCTTACCTAGAAGAAGCCAGTTCACTCTCACTTTGAAGACTAATACCACCAACGAAATCACCAATCTACCAATTATTTATGGTCTATATATATATTTAAACTCATTTAGTACATTTATTTATCTCGTCGAGACTGATGATTGTGGTATTGTTTGTTTTAGTGGGTTAATCGTTGCTAAAAGTCTCCTCTCATTCTGGCATATCCGTCATTTCGTGTTTCTTCTAATTTAATTTAACAGATCTATTTATTTCCCGGGGATACAGCCACCGTAAAACTCTATTGTCCCCTGGCATGTGTCCTACATAATAACAAGGCTAACATTTACATACACTGTTGCTTCCGGGAATATTTCCACCTTAGGAAAATATTAGTTATACCTACAAATAACTACTTCCATAGCTTGAAATATTTGGCTTAAATGTTAACACTGACATTGTGCACCTTGTGTTAATCTATTTAAAATTTTAAGAAAGTGCATTCCATACTTTTGTATACAGAAATCTTCGGTGGCTAGTCGCAATAAAATTGATTTCACAAGCTCTGAATAAACGCGCCGAAGGCTATACGATTTAGACATTATTAAAAAAGTAATAATTATTGTCATTGATAAAGAACTCAATAAGCAAACCTCAAAACATGATGATAAATTGTAATGCCACTAATGTCTCAATTAAGCCAATAAATAAAAGGTACGCGTTAAATTCCAATCCCAGAGATTGGTTCGATTATTGGAATAATTCATGCAAAATTATTTGTGTTAAAATAAATCAAATCTTCATATTCTATATAAACGCCTGAATTCAACCGACATTGTTGACATCAAATCTAACCGTAACCGGACAAAAGTGCTGTTCATAAACGTTGGCCATAAAAACACTTCTTGCGAGGGGAGCTACATTCCCCTATATTCCAGTGGTGCCAAATTATACCAAATGCTGTGATTCGTAATAATATACCATTTTATTTGTAACTGAATTTATAATTTGCATGTTCCTTTTTACTAGCTTTATTGTATTGTTTTTATTTATTTTTGGTGGTAGCAACGTTATTTGATTTATGGTTTTCATATAAATGCTTTTTAGGCTAAAATGTGATTGTCTTTGCGTTGTTTTAAACCCTTTCGGGTGGTTTTCGTGTTTCTTGAGGGAAGTTTATTTCGCAAGACAAAATTGGGATTTAATGTCGTTTTAATTTCATAAAGTATTATCATAATTTAATTTGTTAAAATTGGTCCCAATGGTGAGTATAAAAGTATTATCTAAGGGTTAGTATCAATTTAGCAGCGTTTTGTACGCACCTGAACTATTCAAATATAAGAAACTGGAAATAAAATTCCGTAAGACCAAACTGGACCAATGGGTGTGATGATGATGAGTAAAACAAAGAAAGGCGCGTAATGTTTATGAGTAACGTCAAATAAACGAAAACAATAAAGTCATCAACATACAAAAGAATGCGTATCTTTAATGTGACGGGATCAGTAAAACTGACCCCTTTAGTATTACTTCAGTCAACAGACTACTTAACCTGAACAATGGCTCGTGAAATTCGTTTAACTTAAACCCTATACAGTTAACTGTACTTACATTTCAACTTAATGCTAAAGTGGGAGCTGCTAAAACCTTTACTCCGTATCCACCGCCAGCGCTATCCCAAAACGTAGAATTAACATGTGAAAAGCCAGCATTAGGCATCTACCTAGATACAGTGCGGTCCAGCCACTCACACAAGTAAAACACTATAGCTACACACGCAAAGATGTCTCCAACAAAATAAAACACCGGCCCCTGTCATATGGTATTGATTCCGACCCTTCGATTGCCGTCCCTCTCGCACACCGGTCAGCAATGAAAGTGCGAAAAGGACAGGTGTAGATACTTTCTTCTTGGCGACTCGGTTTGAGATGTAATGTTTACTTGTGTGCAGATTAATACTCGGGTAACGCCCTGCCCGGGATGATTCCGTATAGCTTTTAGTGTCCCCGAGTCGGGTTTTGATCGGTTCGAGGAAAAGTGATGTTCGTTTAAGTAGAACTATAATGCTTCTTATATTACTGACCCTTGAAGTGAACGTTTTAAGTGTTCTGTATGCTTTCCTGTTTATGTTTGTATGTGTGCGAGGAAAGGTGCAAAGAACTCTTTGTCTAGGATGAGGCTATGTCTTTTTTGTATTTTTTCTTGTTGGATAATCATTTTGATACAAACATTGGACAATTATGAAGGCAGTTTACAATAGACGATGGAGTGTACATTGAAAATAGATTATTTGAACTCATCATCACCATTTTATTAGAACTATAGATTATTTTGAAAAATTAAAACAGTTCATCTTAACTCGATTGCTAAATGATTCCAATAAAATTGTTTAAAGTTAATACAGTCAAAACCACCGTTCCAATTTAAACTTTACGAGTATTCAAATACGGTGCATTTTACATAAAACAAATACCAACAATAGACGAGACGGGATCATCTTTGTACCTACCTAGCAAATGTATTTATGGCGAACGCATTTCAACATTGGAGATCGAATTGTCCGGGACCCGATAAAGCGGCCCAGCCTACACTTTCGGACGTCCAACCAGTATAATATGACCCATTATATACCTACGTTATTTTGATGGATTTACCAGTATACTGGGGTGACAACTTCGCCCCTAATTTAAGTATATAGTTAGGGGTGGTTAGGGGTACTATAAAGGGTAGAATTAATCCACGCTTGTTTTAGGGCGCGTGTACAACAGATGTATTGAAAACTGGACATGAAAGAGAAGTTTTAAATTGTAATTGTGCTTTCGGTTAAGGATTCAGTAAGCAAATGGTGCCATCAAGTTATATTTTTTAACAGACATTGCTATATGGTGTGGCAATTGACCGAATACCAAATAAAAGGTTAATATTTTAGATAAAACCGCGTACCCTACAAATAATGTATTAGAACACTCCAGTAATAAAATGGCTGGTAATAAAGGGAACAAATACTCAACCATTGAGGATTTGCGCACGCCTAGACAAAACCCGGCCGTAAAAATTGAAGCTGGGACTTGGTTCTCTTTAATGGATAATAGTAAATAAATTATCTTTGTTCTTAATTGTGGTATTACCAGATTAACACCCTGTATACAATGATTGCCCAGACATTTCACGCGAAAATACAAAAACGCATTCAAAGTCAATACAGTCTTGTCCGGTCACATCTGTGCATTTTTTATCACTTTATACACAAATCTAAAACACGCTAACAAAATGACCTAATTCCAAATTCGTTGACACTGTAAAACCAACTCTAACAGCTTCAAATTCAGTTGCATTTAGAAGAACAGATTTTGGGAGTTGTGTCAGTTATTTAGTGTGCATCCGCAGATTGATTGACGCAGCTTTCGTCATTATTACTGGGTGTATGGACCCTTATTATGAGGGTGCCTCCATGGGAACTGGTTTTGGCTCAGACATAATTGTTTTAAAAGTAGCAGTGTAGCAGTGTGTTTACTGTAACGCCATCTAGCGAACTGTATATCACATCGGTGACACATCAACGTTTATTGATTGACTAGCTGTAGACCGTGGGTACACTCCCTTCACATGGCAGACGACGGTGACGTAATCAGTTTATTTGTGTAGATACTTGAGACAAAGATTCGTACTTAAGAGTTAACAGAAAGACAGGTAGAAGAGAAGGTCATTGGGTGGTCAAGACTCTTTAATGTATTTCTATTTTAATAGGAAATGGCGAAAGGAAACCTAGCCTAATGTGCAAACGTGAAAGCTATTAGCGATCCTTTTATAAATGGTAAAACAGTACAAGCCACGCAGTGAGACAAATAGAGGTTGCTAAATATGAATGCACTTCTTGTACACCACTTATCTTATACATAACCGATGTATTTTATATAGATAGACACACAGGTACAACGCCAAGGGGATCATTAACATCGGTGAAACAATAAAACCTTTACAAGCTTTAAAAATTCAAAGAAAAGAATCGACCGCTTCACCGGAAAATGTAGCAAAAACAGCAAAACACAATCTAGCTATAAACTCTTCCGTATTTGTACGCGGACAAAAGAAAGTAGCTCTGAATAAAATCGCCTATCAATTCTCACAGAATCTGCATGTTCACACAGTAAATAACAGTTCACTGGCACGACTAGGGTTTACAGAACACTGAAATAAACTAGAACGAGTAATGTAACCTTTAGATCTAATTAGCATGAGAATGGTGAATGTATATTTACTGTGGCTCTATGTTTTAGAAATTATTCAGACAAGACACTGTCAGAGTTTAATTGAGAGGACTTCGTCCAGGACTTAGACAAGACAGGCTTAAACCGCTTAATTGACCAAGGCAGTTAGTGAATAGCCAGCATTAGCAATATCATTTGAGTAAAAAGGATAATGTAACGATGACCTTTTTACTTGTAGCGGTATCTACATCGCCACATGCAAGCTGCGCGTCATATTGACTTCACGTAAATCCTGCATCGCGCAAGCAGAGTTTACCGCGCGACTAGCATATATACAACTTCCCGACATCAATCGTTGGGCAGTTGCCCACCAGACACGACCCCCGTCTGGTCGGGGGATCCTCCCTTTTCTGTGGAGGTATGAGTGAACTTTACACCCTGTTCCTCATACCTCTATATACTCACCAAATCAAACGATAGTTTTTAAAGCCACCACAATTTTTGTGAATGGTATTTAATTCAACTAGAAGATTGTGTAGGCTAGGAGATTTAACAAAAAAGTTATTATTATGGCACTAAAGCACACTCTAAATACATTACGATAAGGGCAAGACAATGATTATATTATTAACGCAGTAGAAAGCATCCGTTTTGAATTACCAGTAAAAGGGAGTTAATCTTTTTTGACATTCAAAGTCGGTCAGGCAGCCCTGCGCATGAGCATGTCATAACGATAAGACCGCACGTTACCATGGGAAAACGGAATCGAATTATATTGCACTGTGTCGGTCACTTTCTATTTGTTGCCTAACCTATGTTCCTTCTTAGTATGGGCATCTAGGACAGTGCCTAAGTTGAGACTAATATAGGCTAGGCTAACTATACACCAATATTTGACCCAACCTTTGAATGGGTAAGAAGTTGTAGGATTCTAGTAGACGTTTTTATCTATGACTGAATTAAGATTATCACTATTGTCTTTTTAGGTGGTAAAGGTAATTTTTGATTGATCAGTAGACTTTCCTATCAGTCATCCTATGTCCGTCTTAATACAGACGGCAGTCTTCCGTATACAACAGAACTTATATTTGGCTGCTTGTGTTGGATAACGCTATTAGTTCTTCAAACCATCGGCAAGTTAAGCTAAATTAGAAACTTACGTAAGAGCTCCGCAGAAGCAAAAAGAAAAAAAAACTTTCGATTTTCGGGCTAAGTATTTAAAAACGTGAGTTTGTTTGTAAGTTACAAGTATCCCCCTTCTTAGCAGGAAAAGTTTTCATGCTTAACATTAAGAAACTGCGTTTTAAGTCCATTTTGGTAACATTTATCTTGTTCTTATCACCGTTAACTTCGTGTTTTTGTGCCTTGAGATTATTTATCTTTGTTTCCATAAGAGTATTTTGTTCTCCTATTCTGTGATATTATTTTCTATTTCTACTAGGTGTCTTTCAACATAGTTATTTAAACATCAAATTCATTTATCAGTATAAGTTCAGATTCTTAGAGATCTAAATATTTCTCATTCGATTTAATAAAGTAATTACATCCATAGATATCCGTGGGTACACCATTTGATCGAATGCAAGCGTCTAGAAGCAAAACTGTTCGCTTGGGTCTCAGACGGACATAATACATACTTAACATCAAGCCAGAAATTCCCGGAAAAAAAAAGCTTAGGCAGTGGTGTACCTACATTTCACCCACATTTCGCCAGTTATGTTGGTCCCATGTAATAGGGGGCGAGCCTAAATTGCCATCAACCGGGCACATTTCCAGACTCCGGGCTTACGTGATACTAGTCTTTAATCTATTTGAGGCCCTGGGCACTTATGGATAATGGGGCTCCTATGGAGAATGCAGGATGCAAGAGGTTAGGACTTCTTTTGACCGTTCTTATAGAAATATAAGAACGGTCAAAAGAAATCCTAACCTCTTGCATCCCTAAGAAAACCGAAGATGTGCTAGCAAAGCGAGCTCGAAAATTTTAGCACCCCTCCTGGGATTTACTAAGGTTTTCTTTTGTCAGCCTCTAGCTACAACGCTGGCAGGAACTAAGGGCTCCATGGATGGTGGAGCCCTGGGCACTTGCCCAGAGTGCCCAATGGTAAAGACTGCCCTGATGATGCCAAACATAATATTCTCAATTCTTTATTGCGTACCATAATGTATATACATAGTTAGTAGGATGTCATTAAATTAGTCACAATTATGGACCCTGTCGGGCACAGCATAGATCAAGTAGGAGAGAGGAGGAAGAACGCTGGGTTTTTTTTAATTTTTTATTGTGGTGTTTTTTATTAATAGTTAAGTAGCTGTTGCAGGTTATACTGTTTTATTAATACAGAATTGAATATAATTAGATGCATTATTTATTTAGTAATATTGTAAAAAAATATATTATAATTTTTATTTATTACGTAATTAATATTTATGATTCCTAAGGTAAGTTATTTATTGGACGCTTCATATTTATTTAAACATTAAATTTCCGTGATATGAGTTGGTAGGCGTATCTTTAATATAGTATCTGTGATAATTATGAAGTTGTTCATAATTTATCATTTAAGAATTCACTTATACTGTAGTACTTTCAAGGAAAAGCTTCAATTTATTGCTGAAGATGTTATACTCATTTGAATTTTTTATTATTTCGAATTTTTAATTACTACTTACTTTCGAATTTTTAATACTTTTATCAACAAACAGTAATTAGCACTTTGGCACACTAGCCGAATTTACTCCATCGTCCGTTCATCGTCATCTCACCCACAAAACATTACACAGAATCGATATTTTTCTGGTCTAGTGACTAATGTAGACGGCCATATGTCATTTCAGTTCTGCATCGTGGATTCATATTGTACTAAGTATGTCATTGAATAACTTTCATTCGTCTCTGTCTGTAAATTGGAGATAACTAATTGGAGATAATTGAATAATTGGGATTGTATTTTGGAGATCACGCGAGACATCTTGCCTTTGTATGGACGGGAAAACTTTACATGATTAAGGTCTGAGGAGATCTATAAACGTTACTTAGCACTACTTTGGTTAGGCGTTATTCCTGTCACTGTCGCGCAACACAACTGTCAAACTACAAATGCAAGGTAGACACAAATGTCAAGTCAAATATGAAACAGTCAAAGCACGAGCGAAGTAACGTATAAACAAGGTGTAACAGAATGGACGCAAGTCCTGAAAGTAGTTTGCTCATAATTGAATACTGAATCGATTTCAGTAACTATTATAGGTATTTTTTTCAAATTTTATGTATTTTGCAATACTGATCGAGTGATCGCAAATCGAGCCAAATAAAATTAAATCTTATTTCAAGGCAACAAGACTCAATTTTAATTGCATAAAGTAATGCTAGGGTCAACACGATTTTCTTAATAATAATAGCTAGCTTTAAAAAAAATGTTTTGGTCATTGTAAGCTATTAACTCAATACTCTAATTAGGGTGTATGAGGTCTTGCGTTAATTATGTTACACGTTGTAGATCTCAGCTTATGAATTCTTGACCAGCTTTGAACTTTTGATATTAGAAGTCATTTCATGATATAGAGGGCTAATATTATACATGGTATATATGAAAGTGTGTTAGTTTAATTTGACGGACGCGGACGGATTTGACCTGCCTTAGGATGTTCGCCGCTCATCGGTTTTATCTAAAAGGTCCATCGAGAAAGTAAATGTTAATTATACATCTTCCTCATATGGAAAGAATAAAATAATTATTGAAAGAAAGGGTAATCCAAATCCTCTTTTCAATGAAATTCGAGATTCTAAAGACGGTCAGTTGAGATTGGTTAAAGTCAAAAGGCAAACTGTTTAAAAACAAGCATCTATAACACATGAAAAACGAGAGTAGGAAAGAAAGTGGTTTCTCGTTGCCTTCCTCCGCTCGCAGATAGAAAATAAAAGAACCATAGAGGTTAATAGCCTCAGAGACAATAACAGCAACCGGCAGAGAAGTCCTGACAATCTATTTGATGGACATAGGGCTAGCAATCAGAGAGAATTTGAATAATATTGCACTCGAGAACAATCCTGCAGTGCAGATAAACAGAGTGGAATTTCTGAAACGAAATGGCATTTCGTCGTCTGTTTTAAACATAATTCTGTGTCTTGTCATCTTCAAACATTTTACAGAAACAGAATTATGTTTTAAACTCGTTTAGCGCTAAACGTCTTTAGTGATTGGCGGGGCAAGTGGGCTTAAATCTCTTTTTGAATTAAACTTTACCATAATCAAAGCGCAAAGATAGCTACATCCAGAAATTTCTACATCGAAATTGATGCAAAAATTTATACTGTGCAAAATTATTCGCAATCGGATCCAACATTCACAATCAATCTGTTTATTGTGTCCCGAACGACGAGTATGGCCTAAAATAACAATGGACGCACACCCGCATCGCCCAGGTGTAAGGAACAGCACAGGCCCTTTAGAAGAAAAAAAACCTCATCTGCATATCCGAGACCACTGCTTTCCTATTAACAACCTTACGTTACGTTAATAAGGTCTTTAACACTACCGACGTAATCCGAGTAAAAAAACACACAGTCAATGTCCTTAGTTGCATTCGTGTGCTTTCTCTTTCGCTCGCATTGAATTTGAGAGGGATGAGAGACGGGATTGTGACAAAAAATTATCGCTTGCGCACTGTGGGGACTTCGAATAGTATTTGCATTTTTTTGACGGTGACGTAAAAGAGACTGCAGGAGTATTATTAACTTCGTTCTATGCTCCTATTAGGTCAAAATGATAAACTAACTGTACTATTATGTACATTTCAAACCGCTAAATCGTGAAACTTGACTGAGAGAAAGGCTTACAGCCGGTCGATTCTTTAACAATCTCACCGTGATAACTTAGTTGAAGTGACTTATCATTCCACCCGATGCTAGGGATTGACACTATCGACAACTCACTTCACCTACGTTATCACAGTGAGATTGTTACAGAAAAGCTCGGCTGTTGTACTTACAGATACATTGACGGTCACAGCACAGTGCAGCTTGTAAACCATATTCGGCAAATCCGGTTTCAAGGTCAAAAGAGCGGTTGTGAATCGTCAATATTCTACCATCATTTTGTGGGTGTTGTTGGTTGAGATTGAGATTTGATCCAGTATCGACTTCCATTTTAGCTTTAAGAGGAAACGCGGTCACGCGTTTATTCCAAACAATTCCTCTGTTTTATATTTATATATGTTCGTATGTTTGGTTTCTTTTTGTCAATATTTTTTTCTAAAGTTAATTTATGTACGCCAAAAACAAATCATAGGGACGTGGCAGTGGTAAATTTGCATTATATCGTAAAATAAAATGTGTTCTAATGTCCAGGGAGCCGAATTAACCATTTAGAAAACAATACATTAATATAGTTCATTCCATACCTTTGTGTGCAATGAACGCCAACGCCCACGTGACCGCATTTCCTCTTAGGTTTGATTTGTACTACAACGTCCACGTCAATACGTACGTCTACGTTTTGACGGCAACGGAAATGACTGAAACGGATTTTTCGAAGTAGTAGTCATGTCATGAATGTTTAACTTCGGCATTGGATTGTTAGTTTGTTCAAGTGTTTTCTTGTAGCTTATAATCCTCATAGCTTGAGAGTGTTCCTAAGTTTCTTCTACGTTCATCATCATCATTGGCACTGCTGATATTTACTATTTTTTTTTGCTCTTCTGATATAACTATGTTATCACTGCTGGGTTTAGAGGCTTCCTCCCTTTTGTGTCATGCTTCCCAATTCTACATTCAACTGATCATATTTTACTTCTCACAGAACTTAGTCTATAACTATAGCTGTCTTCTTAGACCGAGATTTATAAACGCTACTAGGCTCGTGCTGTGACTTAGACACCATCCCGTCTCTATCTTGCACATGTAGTTTGACAGTGACAGGAATAACGCTTAACCTAAAACATGCTAAGTAACGTTTTAAATAGACCTTAGATCTTACTGCCAACTATAACATTATCTGTATTAATGTTGCATTGTACAATTTCTACATCTGCAGTACCTACATCTTATTGTTCGTGATTTTATTAAAATTATGCATAAAGAGCGGGAAGGAAATAGTAATTATGTTCGTGTTCTTGCCCGGCAAGGTCGAATCAATCTCTGGTTGTAAGAATCATGTATCATTTATAATATAACATTATACTGGTCTTAATCTAATACATTGTCTGTTGTGAGTAATGCTTTGTCATCTTAGTAATTTGATTTACTCAGGTGATGTGGACGTTTCTAGAACAAAAAATTTTTGCTTCCACAATCTACGGCCATGGAGCGAAAATTTTAGCAATTTTCAAAGATGTTCCTTTCCCGCATGACACAATTTCGAACTATCGTTTTCATTAAACATTTTGGCTATGACGCAGTTGGAAAGTTGAGTGAAAACCTTTTTTTAAATAAAAAGCTATATACGAAGTCGAAAATTGTTTAACTTAGGAATATGAATCACATTCAACTGTCATTCTTTGACATGACAGTTGTATGAAACGGCTATAACACGACAAATTTAGGTAGTGTGTCGATCTGTTAAACAATAATTACGTTCCCTTACTTTACCTAAGTACTTCAAGAAACAGAATTCTTAAATGGTCATAAAAAAACGTTGCCCCACACTAGGAATTTCTCCTGTATCGTGGGTGCGTTTACAAACATTTAGAACTCACATACACAAACAGCCAGACCCGGAACAACTACTTGCAGGTCATACAAATATTTGTTCCGTGCGGGGATCGAACCCGCGATACGTAACGCAGCAGTCAATCGCTTTACCACTGCGCCAACCTTGTCGTCAAGTTGAGATCAAGTAGATCTAAAAACTCATATGTATGAGATTTTAGATCTACTTGATCTCGTGATCTGCGTGATGTTTTTGTTGAATAATTTATCAAGATAGTATACTGCTAAAGAATCATTAAACAAACTATATTTACGGTACCTACATCTCTTGATTTTCCAGTCACCAAGTAGGAGTGCATAATTAACACCAAACTAATGCATAATTAAATAGCTATGTGGATAGGAAGTGAAATTGTCGCAGCTACGGTTACGTATTGGATGAACGCATGCATACGATTATGCTTATACCTTGTGCTATACTTTCGTATCTTGCAATAAAATAATACATTATAATATTATGCCTTGTCGGCGAAGAGTCCCGTCGAAGTAAAGTCTTGTCGGTAATCAGTCTGTCGGCGTAGTGTCTGTCGGCGTTTAGTCGTACACTCTTCTGAACCTCCTCCGTTGAAATTGTTCGTTGTTCGTTAACAAACAAACAAACTCACTTTCGCATTAATAATATTAGTTAAGATGATGTAGCTATGACTGACGGATGTCGATGACTACACCGTACTTAGCAATTTGTTACAATTAATCCGCTGATGTTCAATAATAAAATAATTACTCATGGGAATCATTTTGTTCATTGTCATTTGATATTAAGCTAACTTGCGTAGGAGTTTTTTTTTAATTTACTTTCCTTAATGAACTGCTTGCGACCACTAGACCAGGTGGCTGGGGGGAGGGGTGTGTTCTCCTAAAACATAGCTGGCGAAACGTGGGTGTACTATAGGTACCTCTGCTTTACCCTTCAGGGATTACAGGCGTGATGTTAGTTTGTGTTTCATGCAGTTTGTGCTAATCAATTGTCAACTGAACTTTCGTCTTCAAATGCGCTGAGTGAAAAGTGAGGTCTTAAAATATTTGCAAAAAGTCTATGAATTTTAAGAAAACCGAAAGATATCGTATATTTACTTAAAATTGAACCTTCTCCGTAAAGCTATTAATATAAAGTTCGTCGAACGTTATTGATCCAGTCAAGTCTATTTTAAATCCTACCTTGCAACTTAGGAGGATACTTCAAGATCCTTTTACCACTATAAGTCAGCCCACTGTTTTCGAATAACGTCATGAACATGATACGTGAAGAAGATGGATGAAAAAAATTGCATGCATCGGAGATTAGAATGTTGAGATGGTTGTGTGGAGGAGAGGAGACGAACACGGATAAAGTAAGAAATGATTATACAAATAAGGGGAAGTTTGAAAGTGGCGCCAGTGACAGAAAAGTTGAAAGGAATTGTTTGGTTTGGTATGGGCATGCGATGAGGAGGGAAAAACTCATGTGCCTGAATATAAATGTTGATGGATGGAGATGAAGAGGGCAAAGAAATTATTGATGGATTGTATGAGGTAATGATATGAAAGAGAAGGGAGTGAATGATAACGTGACGGTTGACAGGCGAGAATGGAAGAAGAAAACGTGTTGCGCCGATACCAAGTAACGTGGAACCAGGACAGGAAGATGATGATGTAATAAACATCATACAAATTCTCACTTTGTATCAGTTAGTAGGACACCAGTCAAGTAATAGAGCGCAATAAATTGAAAAATGGCTGCTTCTAGCAATTTGCCCGTCTTCATCTTCAAAGACTCGTTGCATATTCAAGTCTTCAGAATGTCAGTCACAATTAAGTTTAATTATAGACAACAGGAGGAAAGATACGGAGGTAGACGAAACAATAGAATAAAGTAGTGTTCTGTAGTTTATTTATACTCGTGAAGTGTGGAAAAAAAACAAACCACCGTGTGATGCTTCACTTGTGAACCTTTCCCATCGACACGTGTTTTCTACTTCTTCGTCAGGGGCAGAAGTACAAAAGAGAACACGTGTCGATAGTCAAAAATCGAGCATATCTGTAGGCTGTAGCTTTAGTTTAATGGATTTTCTTGAATAAGTAATTTTCGCCATAAGAAAAGCATGCACACGAGCAACATGAAAAGGTTGCATTTTGAAAAGGGCAACTGTGTTCACAACTCTTTGTTTCCACTCTTGAGTTTAAGAAATAGCTCTTGATAGACTAGAAAAATGCACTCTCGTTTTATCATCTACATTCGCTTCTCTTTATGAAGATCTATTGCTAAGATTTTCATTCGCCAACTTTTGTCCTTTGTTTATTTTATCGTTTGTTCTTCAGGTATTCAGCTGCATTCGGTTAGATTGGGAGCCGACCCCAACAAATTTGGGAGAGGCAAGGCAGACGATAGGTAATTCAAGTTTTCCCAAAATTCCAAAACCACATTATCCAAATCGTTCTCCAAGCCCAGAAACAAATAAATAAAGGACATAATAAAGAAAACGTCACGACATGACGTGGTAACAGGTCTAATGGGGATATTTTCCACGCAGTCGACTTCCTTGTTATATGAGTGTATTGTTCGGCCATTTCCGATGACTCGATTACGCAGAAACAGGTCGATGATGAGAAGTCGTTTAAACAATTCGTGCGCTGACAGCTTCATGAGAAGGTTCAAGAATTTAAAAACCTTGAATCCTTCTACTATTTACACTAAGATTATCAATGCTAAAGTAACTCTGTCTGTTACCTCTTTACGCTTAACCCACTGAAGAAGATCGTTATGACATTTGACAGATAAAAGGGAAGGACATAAGACTACTTTTCAGTCAGGATATTACCGTCAAACGGGGTGAATAGGGACGCAGGGGTGAATAGAGACGAAACTTTAGAAGGGATTTTAACCTTGAAATAATATAGTTTATTGCCAAAAAGGACTCTTAATGTGTTTATTGTAATATAATTAACGATTAAGTGCTCTTGTTGGGGTCAAACTAAATTATTTCAAGGTTAAAATCCCCTTTAAAGTTTCGTTTCTATTCACCCCTGCATGCCTATTCACCCCGTTTGACGTATAAAAAAATGATAAAGTACAAAATATACGCCTAGTATTTAAATATTTATATTCAAAATTTATTCCGGAATCCGGAGACTGGGCTCAATCCACCATATAGACGGGAACCTCCAAACAATTCGTGTCGTATCCATAAGCACCGCTGTACAAATCCAGCCCCTGACCTTACTGCGAGGATCTAGGCTATAAAACCCATTGCAGAAGAATTGTATATATTTTTAGTGTATAATTTAAGTGATAATATTATACTTAAATGCCAAAGTAACTCCGTCTGTATGTTACTTTTTCACGCCCTAACGGCTGAACGCATTAGGATGAAGTTAGGCATAGACCTGGGTTAGGACATCATAGGTTTTTTTTATTCATGTAGTACATTCCCATGGAATAATTTTCGTTCCTCAGTAGGATATATGCTAGTCAGTAGAAGTAATTTTATTTATACCATTCCCCCTCTAAAAAGCTTATTTTCATCCCACCATCTCGGAAAGAGTATTTTTAATCTTCAATATCTGAGTGGAAAAGCCGTTTTTATTCTCTAGAGGATAAAGTAAATTGAATTTAGAACATCGTGTGCACTAAGTTTGTGAATTAAAAAAAACATTAAACCTATTTACTGCTACCTCTATGGTGCCGAATATATCATACAACTTCTTCCTTCTTGGTGTTCTTTTTTCAATTTGCTTTGTACGCGGTTCTTTACGCGGCATTTTTTCACGTCATTGTTAAACCTTATATTAAAAACAAGAAACTTGAAAACAAGTGAAAAAACTAAAATGAGTGATTCTAGCGACGAGGAAGTTTGCTTGACGCCAACAGAATTGACTGAAACTGTTAATAATGCGCAAATGAGCTTTCTCCCTCAACAATCACGCGAGAAGTATTTAAAACAGTACGATATGTTCAACACGTGGCGACTAGCAAAAGGAGCCAAAACTTTCTCAGAAAACGTTTTGCTGGCATATTTTATAGAATTATCCGAGAACAAGAAAGCAAGCACTCTATGGAGTACGTATTCGATGCTAAAAGCAACAATAAAGATGAAAAAAGACAAACATATCGATACCTATCCTAAATTAGTGGCATTTTTAAAAAGAGCCTCATCTGGTCATCAACCAAAAAAATCGAAGGTTTTCACAGTATCTGATATTGAAAAGTTACTTAACGAAGCACCCGATTCCGTATATTTGGCGGCAAAAGTAAGTCAGTTGCACATTCAGTATCTACTTAAGTATATTAATCTCAATTAAATAGTATACTTAGTAGATGTTGATAGGCATAATTATGCGTTCATATCAATTTTATTCATTTATCTACTACAATACTCTTTACGTTACAGGTTGTTCTTATTATTGGAATAAACGGAGCATGTCGAACTAATGAACTAACACAACTTAATGTCAAAAACATTGAGAAACATTCAGATGACTTACTATTAATTAATTTACCTAATACAAAGACAAAAAGAGACCGCAACTTCGTCATTCGCAAGGAATACGTAACGATTGTTGAGAAATATCAAGCCTTACGCCCGCCTAACACTCCAATCAATCGATTTTTTCTACAGTATCGCAATGGAAAGTGTGTTAGACAGCCTATGGGTACTAATAAAATTGGCAGTATCCCACGAGAAATAGCAACATTTCTTGAACTTCCAGAACCCCTGTTGTACACGGGTCATTGTTTCCGACGAACTTCAGCCACACTTTTGGCTGATTCCGGAGCTGATCTCCTGTCCCTTAAGCGCCACGGAGGCTGGAAGTCCAATGCAGTTGTAGAGGGATACATAGAGGATTCCATCCAAAATAAGTCTAAAATATGTGAAGGCATCGTAGGAGCCATTACACTCAAAGAGCCTCAATCGGATCCTTGGACTGGCCCTTCTACATCAAAAATAAGCCGTTATGAAACACCTAACCATCTCCCTCTCTCTCCAACATTCACGCCAAGGGAATCCGATGAATCGGTACAACTATTAAGTATGACAGATAGTTTACCGAAAAACAGTACACAAGTGACTAACACCAATATTACAGTACCAAACAAAAATATTACACTCAATTTAAATAACTGTAGCAACGTTACATTAAAATTTTCTTAATTATACCTTAGTATTATTTTGTTATAATTTAAAGATTATTCTGTAATACTTACCTGTCATAATGTAGTAATTAATACCTAAACTGAAATAAAAGTGTACCTATCTTGTGATTGTAAACGTTTTTTTTTTGCATTTAGTCATTTCCTCGCTGAGGTGGAATGAAAAGTTACGTGTTGCACTCGAGTGCAAAGATTTTTCACCTCGTGCTCTTTTGATTCCCTCGCTAACGCTCAGGATTCTAATTTTGAATCACTCGCTGCGCTCGTGATTCAATTTTAGAATCCTTCGCTTGCTCGGTCATCAAAATTGAACACGCGGTTAAAAAGCAACTTTGCACTCTTGTATAACAAATAACTATTTATTCACTGAAAACAGTGAATAAAAAGCACTTTTACTCACCGTTATATTATCGCTACACAAGTTGACCATCCTAATAATAATAACAAGAAAATTACTCTTAATTTTAGTAATTGTTCCAATTTTAATGTGCATTTTAATTAATTTAAGCTTCCTTTTTCTTTATTAAATGTTTATTTTCGCTTAAATCTTTCTTTTTCTCGTAGTCATGGTATAAAGTATATTATGCAACTCTTGAATAAAACGGATTTATATCGAGGGCCATGAATCACTCGCGTCGCTCAGGATTCTAATCATGATAGGATTTTCATCATGAATCACTCCCTACGGTCGTGATTCAGTCGTTAGAATCCTTCACTAGCTCGTGATTAATCTATGGCCCTCGCTTTAAATCCGTCCTTTATTCACTAATTGCATAATATAGATACTATTAACTGCCTCGTTGGTCTTGTGGTCGCATGCGCTACTGCTGAACATGAGGTCCTGGGTTCGATTCTCAGGTCGAGCAGTGTTATCGGGTTTTTCCGTCTGGAATTTCTCAGCAACAGCCTGGAGTCAGGATTTGTGCCCGGTTGATGGCAATAGGCTCGCCCCCTATTACATGAGACTCAAACATAACCGGCGAATTGTGGATGTCTATCCCTTCAGGTCCTATAGGCGTGATGTTGTGATGTTAGAAGCCATTTTGAGTACAGGTTAAACATTAGCCGGTGCTTCCGCAAACAGTTTACCGTGCGCGTCATTGACGCACCTTCTCCCTTTGTCTACTAATACATAGCAGACGCGCCTTTGACATAACCTCGTGTAGTCGATTGTTGGCGGGGAGTCAGGCAGTTGCCTCGCCTGTATCGGCTATGTATGCTACAGTTCACAAATTTTAAAACTGAAAATTCGTCTCTTTCGCCGCTAAACTGCCGAAATTCTTAGCCAATACACATATAGGAAACTTTTCGATAACTGACAGTGGCCGTGGATAAGGTAAAGTATGAAGCTATTTACAGAAACCTAAAAAGGATTTAAAAGAGCAGACGTGACAAAAAATGCCAGGAGGCTGGAAAATATATAGTAGACATAAGATCAAGGGTGCGGTTGCTTGTGTGACAGTGGAAACCGCTAGATGCATAGCATGTAAATTAAAAGAGTTATTGAAGATCCTAACAGAGGACTTGCAGTTTCTGTGTACCCCTAAGCCCCCAATGCATGACATCAATCAATCTGCCTCGTCTTTTCCCAACTATACCAATAGGGGTCAATTTTCAGTCTAACCGGATCTAACCAGAGCTGAATACCATTATTTTACATGGAGTGACTCCACAACCCAAGTAACACGATGCCCCTTGATATGACTGGTAGTCTGGCTTTTGGGCTTCTAACTACCCGTAACGACTGACAAAGATCTACGAATGACAGTCGGGACCAACGGCTTAACGTGTTGTCCAAGACACTGCGGAGTCTCGATAAGTAATTGATGGTCACCCATCCACGAACCGACCGCGGCTAGCGTAGCTTAACCTTCGATCGACTAGTGCAGCTGTTATTATCAGGCCACACCTCGTTGTCAGCACACACCACTATGCTTACTCAAGCCCCCAATGCATGACATAACTTATAGAGGTACGAGGAACAGGGTGTAAAGTTCATTCATACCTCCATAGAAAAGGGAGGATCCTCCGACCAGACGGGTGTCGTATCTGGTGGGCAACTGCCCAACGATTGATGTCGGGAAGTTGTATTATATGCTAGTCACGCGGTAAACTCTGCTTGCGCGATGCAGGATTGCGTGGCGTTAGTATGTCGCGCAGCTCGCATGTGGCGATGTAGATACAGCTACAAACTCACCAAAAGCCGTGACAACAGAGTCTTACCAGCTCTCAAACCCACAAGAACCTACTTTTGACACATCCATGTCAGCACACACGTACGTACGTATAGTACAACAGTCCACTTCTGGCAAGGTTTGCGCCAAGAGTAGCTGGATGCCTGCCAATCCGCCAGAGAATTGATTTAATAATCTTTCATTTCACTGCGACAATTTCTGTTTACATCGTTTTATTTGTTAGTCTTTGGTTTTAGTGGGGTACGCAGAGATATGGCACGAAATGTGACGAATTTTGGTTGGAATTTGAATTCTTTGAGATATGTTGTCAAAGCTACACGAGACAGGGAATAGACGAGATATACCCAAAACCTTGCCTGAATATACAGAATGTATATTGACACAGTGACGTTGCTTTTTTTATAATTGGTGAGTGATGTAAGGATACCCGTACGCTTAAGCTCGATAAAACGCATACAATTCCCCAATCGACCGAAGATACATCGAATCAAAAATAGATATGACGAATCTAAATCATTCACACGTCAGTTCTCATATTCTGCGAACGAAAGAAAAACAGCTGTTTATCATTCCACAATCCAAGAATTATTGAGGAAAACTTGGAATATGGTAATCTTAAAAACATGCTGTTATATATAAGGAGGTTGTTGTTATCAATGAAGGTAATGCAACTATGTGAATACTTGGTAAGTGGTAAGTATGCATAATCCATTCTAACACTTGTACTAGATGTAGTAAAGAGGCTTGATCAGAAAATGCCCTTGAGACTTATCATCATTTTATTAACACGGCTGAACATTGGACTTCATGACCGGTCATTGGTTAGGTCCAGACAGAACGTTTGGCCAGTAGTGTGTTGTTATAAGTAGAAAAGAGAACACTGATTTTGATATAATCTCTTTGTTGCCTGTTTACAGCGATAAAGTAAACGACTAGGTGTTAAGCAGACCAAACGAACATTAGTCATAATTTTTTGGGGATAGAACTAAGCCGATAGGTGATATCAAAATTAGTTATCTTTGCCCCGCAAATTTTGAATACTGCGTGTCATCCACCAAACCACCCGCATTGGGCCCCGCGTGGAGGATTACGGCCCACTCCTCACAGAGAGGAGGCTTGTGACCCAGCAGTGGGAACATTGCAGGCAACCCCGCACAGGTTAAATAGGGCCAAACCATAGATATCCGTGGGTCAAACGTTTCCGTAGCGACTAATCACAGAGTAGTGTTACTATGATTACCACCAGTACATTTTATCTTTTAGACACGGCGATTAGATCTATCCGCTTCGATCATTGGCCTCCTAGCCTTTTCAGATACTAGTAAATGTTAGTACATTATGTATTGACCAGTACCTACATAAACGCAGTACTTCAATGTAGCGACATACTGCATCCGAATGGCGCAATGGCATACATTGACAGCTTGTCGATTCGGCTACGAGTATTTCAGTGACCCATTTTGTTGCAAATCTTGTATAACTTATACACAATGGATTGGTGCATAGCTCTCTACGTATCAAAAAGTATCGTTGAAAGAATCTTTGGCCATGAATGTGATTTATTACAGCACTTTGGTGTACTAATACATAAATTATCATAGTTTTCAACACGAGTTCAAGAGTATTTTCTAACTTATCTAGTCCAGTATCATCGAGTGCGGTTTTTAGCAATATCAGAGCCGTACATGATCAATAGACTAAGAGAGGATTTTAAGGACTATTTACCCAAAAACATTTTATTTCATGATGTCCATGAGGAACCTTGAAACGTGGCAATGGCTTTCAAAGCGTTTCGTGTTTCGACATTGTTCAACGGGATTGACATAAGCTTTTCGATAGATTACTTATGTCAGTCATATACATTTTTGACTATTCCATCATCATTATCGCTGGTAGAATATTACTTTGTCTAGTTCCCCAAAACACAAATACTCAGTCCAAAGGTGCTCCCTCACCTGGAGCATTCGCCTGTAATTTTATTTTATTAATTTTAGGAAAACTTACAGCTAATACATTTTAATGTCTAGTACAATGTGTAAACGATGGCCAATTACAAGCTTCCCTAACGATTAATGTGAGTAACATTAACAAATACGCGAAAACAGCGACGTAAGAGATACGCAAATGAATTATCCCATGTTCAAAAAATACAATAGATAATATTGAGAGAAAAAATGCTTATACATCGAAAAAACATTTTTTTAAACTTTTCTTTACTTCCTTAACGCTACTAGTAAATAAATCTAAATCAACTTCGACATCCTGACACGCCATGTTAAAAGTACGACAAGCTCTTATCACGTACGAATTCTGTCTGTAGATAGCTCTGACGGGGCACATGGAGCAGACGTAATATGTAACATAAGATTCGATTTTGAGCATTTAGTTGATTCCACAATGTCAGACGAAGCGGTCGTTGTGCAGATCGCTTTGTAATTTACGAAAAAAAAAGAAAAAACAATATTAGTGCCACTAATTATTTCAAAACCAATGTAATGCTCGGTTCTCCTCCCTGACAGATGTAATGCTCGACACTATAACATTACAGGCGAATGCTCCAAGTAGGGAGCACCTTATAGCTGGTAAGCTAGATAATAACTATAAATTAAAAATTTAAAAAACCCCCGACACGGCACATTTGTAGAATTTTGGTTCTTCCATCCCCACTTTAACCCACCATAACTCTTAAACGGCTCAATCGATTTTTATAAAACATAGCTAAGAACACTCTCGATTAAGTCTCCTTTCATCCAAAAAAAACAAAACTGAAATCGGTTCAGTGGTTCGGGCGCTATGATGCCACAGACAGACAGACAGACACACAGACAAACAGACACGTCAAACTTATAACACCCCTCTTTTGCGTCGGGGGTTAAAAATAATGATCAAGTTACGAGAAATTCTCACAACACAACCTATTTAAAGAGATTTTATTTTTAAATAATTCCATCGTAGAATACAGAAATAGAAACAATATCCCGTACCAATAACGATACAACAAATATATCACAGGATGAATTTATTCTGTAGTGCTGCCCTGAATATCGGCCTGCATGATGTCGCATCGACATATTGGAAAACAACGCAGATGCTGCATTTTACGATGTAACATAGCCATGTTATAAAGAAATAAATATGTTCGGTTAGAATGTATCAGAGCCATGAGTGAAGCAGAATATTTTGACCATTGCAGGCCATTATTTAAGGAATTAAAAATTCTCCCACACTCATGTCTGTATATTTTTTGAAGTTTGTCTATTTGTAAAGTAATACACTCATTTATTTCTATTAAATTAACAAGTCTCCGAATACCATACAACGTGATAGGTATTCAATATTTGCAATGTGCTTGTCTCTATACTAGACATATTTCGTACTTTATAGAGGTGTATTTCGGTAATTCGGTGGACCAACATATTCACCTCTCTCAAAATTCAAAGAATCTTATTATGTTGAACAGTCAACCGCCCATCTGTTGTAACACTTTCACTTTGAGAATTGTCCTTACTGCTTGGAGGCTATGTCAATGTCAAATTATTACCAATGATGTTTAGTTGACTGTACATTACTAACTTGAAAGCTAAAGAATGTACCACCCCCGCCTACGCGTATTACCTAAGTGCCACTGAGAGAAAACTTCAAATTACATTACAAGAGACGAATTTCCGCTCATCACTTTAAACTCGGAAAGCCCGTTAAGCTACAGAGGCACGAGGAACAGGGTGTAAAGTTCACTTATACCTCCATAGAAAGGGGAGGATCCTCCGACCAGACGGGTGGGCAACTGCCCGACGATTGTTGTCGGGACGTTGTATATTATGCTAGTTGCGCGGTAAACTCTGCTTGCGCGATGCAGGATTTTGCGTGACGTCAGTGTGACGTAGTTCTCATGTGGCGATGTAGATACCGATACAAAGCCGTTGGTCCTGGCTGTCATTTGAGATCTTTGTCAGTCGTTACGGTTAGTCAATGTCTGACAACCAGTTTTATCTAGGGGTATCGTTTTACCCAGTTACTGGGTTATGGAGGTCAGATAGGCAATCGCTCCATATAAAATACTGGTATTCCGCTGCATCCGGCTAGACTGGAAGCTGACCCCAACCCAACATAGTTGGAAAATGGCTAGACAGATAATGACTATACAATGAAAATTAACAAACCACAAACATCCATACAATCTTTGCTACCTGACAGAAGTGTCTATCGAGCCCTGTCGAGTGTCGATACCAGAATATATCAGTACTTAAATAACTATCACAGGTACAAAACCGTGGCCGAATGAGTCTTGTTATATTTAGACTAGACCACAGACTATACAGCAAAAGGTCGCGAGTTCACACGACCGGTTGAATTATTTATTGTAGCTTAAAAGCGAGCTAAATACGCGAGTGCGGTTGGAGTTGGTGAGAATATTGAGCTGTTAACGTTTATTTAACACTTGCAAATAATTAACTGACCGACTTGTTGGTCTAGTGGCGGCAAGCGCGAATGCTGAGCGTAGGATCCTGGGTTCCATTCCCGGGTCAGACAAAATAATGGTCTATGAGGCTTTGAAAATTCTCAAGTAAAAAGTTAATTAAACAGATTTTTAAAATATAGCTCTGATTAAATGATAAAAATTGAAAACCACAAAATATGACACTAAATTGCGACGTTGCCACTCATAAGGTATAAACGCTCTTAAGTTATATTAATTTACATGGTACTTCAAATATAACCGACGAAATGTGGGTATAGCCCGATTCAAACTTTATGGCGGCTGTGAAGTGCGCTTCTTGTTGCGCAGTACCTCACTCCTCACCCCCGCTGACACGGGAATTGGTTACTGCGCAGCGACTCGCCTAATGTTCCGAGCCGCCATAAAGTTTGCATCGAGCTGTAACTATTAGAAGCTGTCATTTATATATACCAAGATGACGACTTATAGAGAAGTAGGGAAGAACCACTGTTTCACAAAAAAACCACCGACTGCCAAAAAAAACTCTACACAGTGAAAAATTATTATAATATACATATAATAGTATATTATGCAATTAGTGAATAAAGGACTGATTTAAAGCGAGGGCCATAGATGAATCACGAGCGTAGCGAGTGATTCAAGTATTAGAATCCTGAGCGACGCGAGTGATTCATGGCCCTCGATATAGATCCGTTTTATTCAAGAGTTGCATACTATACTTTATACCATGACTACGAGAAAAAGAATAATTTAAGCGAAAATAAACAATTAATAAAGAAAAAGGAAGCTTAAATTAATTAAAATGCACATTAAAATTGGAACAATTACTAAAATTAAGAGTAATTTTCTTGTTATTATTATTAGGATGGTCAACTTGTGTAGCGATATAACAGTGAGTAAAAGTGCTTTTTAATCACTGTCTTCAGTGAATAAAATAAGCTTTTTAGAAGGGGAATGGTATAAAATATCTTTCGCTTTTTAGGTGTGCTACCTACCCCCAAACAAAGTCGTATACCACTACTTGCAATGTAAATAACAGTGACAGAAAGTTATTACAACATCATCAACATACACTAAGTGGAAAAAATACGTATTATTGAAGCTGACTCAAAAACCACTCATCAGAACTTGATCAAATTTATATGGGACTAATTTGGAAGTATATCCTTTCAAATAAAAAAGTATATTCCAAATCGGTTTATAAATAACGGAGTTCCGTGGTAACGAACATTAAAAAAAAAAACAATCTAATTGAGTACCTCCTCCTTTTTTGAAGTGGGTTAAAAATACACGTTGCGGCTGACCCCAAATAAATTGAAATGACGATGATGATCTTTACATACGATTGAAACACTACATAAATATTGAAGTGAATAGAGTTTACTTACTAGACGAACAAGAATACACATGCCTCCACAAAGGACATAGGCGTGTCAAATGAATTCCACATGCAATACCTTTTGAATACAACTTCAAATAACTGGAAACATGGACAGGAGTGTAAAATGTGGCAACCGAATGCGAAATTGGAAAGAACAAAGAGCTCGAATAGCAGCGCTAACCTATCACGATCAATACAAGTATTGAAGGCAGGAGTTGTATGTATATCCTACGGAAGTATGCAGACAGATGTTAAAATTATGGGGACTACATGACGTAAACGCGAGTTTTATAACGCCTAAAACTATATGATCCACTGCAGTGAAAAAAATCATAAAAATATATGATATTATTCAGGATATGTGCTAGTTAGATAGGGTGTTGAAAACATAATACAACTAATTTGGTACAATAGGAAAAAGTCACAAAGATCAGATACCTTTAAAAAAATCTTTTAACGATTAAAAACCATACATGCAATAATTCTGTTTTTTTTTTCAGCTTGTTGTTCAAGCAACATATTAACGTGACAGTGTTTTAATTTTTTTGTCCAATCAAAAGATTGTTGTAAATAGACAATTACTTCATATTTTGCAATAAATTACTAACTTTGTGTCATCGCGCTTCTCTTTCTTTTCTATGCAGGCCGACAGTGACCGCGCTTTAGCTGTTGTCAGCCCCATATGAGCGTTCGCAGAAGACATACAGTCAGTGGCCGATTTTTTGTTAGAGCTAAATGAATCCGGTGAGATCAAATGTATCAACGCACACGTCCTACAAAACGTAGGTCTAAATGACGTAGGGCGAAATAATCCTGACTGATTGGCTGACCTACAGAAGGAAGCCGTGTGCGAGCGCGCTAATAAAAGTAGGGATTTTGAGTCGGTTTTTAAAAGTGCTGTGTAATAGATTGAAGCAAATGTTTGTAGTCACTTTGGTACTAGCAAAGAGAGGCTTATGGCCAACAGTGAGTAAAGTCGGGTTGTTGATGATTATGAAAAGTCGGCTGTCAAATTAAATCACTGATCGTCAGAGCCTCTTGTAATAGATCAAGAAAAGGACGACCATCAAGAAGCACAGTTGAATTAAGTTGACAATGGATTATAGTGGATGAGACTGGCTATTAAATCATCATAAATCATGAGTGCTTATATCTATCTATACATCGTGTCTGTCTGTGACTGCATTGTTTTTGTAAACTATCATTTAGAAATTATTCCGAAAGGCTTATTTGTATAATACACTTAAACTACAAAACTATTAAACTAACATAAATTATAATAAAGAAATCTCCATGTTTTGTCAAGTCGTAAAAACCACGGGAAGCAGGGGCGGGTCGTTGATTAGAAATAAAGTGATGGAAAAGTGAGGCTTCACATAATAATTCTCACTGTCAAAATGGGTCTAAATACAAGTGGTGTGCGTTGTTTTTCTAAACTATCATTTAGAAATTATTCCGAAAGGCTTATGTGTATTCTGTTACTTACTTTAACTATTAAACTTACATATCATAATAAATAAATCTCCATGTTTTGTCAAGTCGTCAAAACCACGCGAAGCAGGGGCGGGTCGTTGATTAGAAATAAAGTGATGGAAAAGTGAGGCTTCACATAATAATTCTCACTGTCAAAATGGGTCTAAATACAAGTGGTGAAATGAGAAACGCGTTTAAATCATAGACAGTAACAGTGGCCATGTTTAGAAATAAAACAGAAGCCGTATGAAGAAGGCAAGACAGCAAATAGCTCGGTCAGAGGGCCTAGACATAGTGACATTGTATAAGCGATAATGATGATGGATAATTAAAAAAAATATAGGGCATTTAAGCCACCGCTAAGCTTAATGTCAATCCTGTTGGAAGTCGTTGTAGAAATACGAAACGCTTTGAAGGCGAGTACCTCTTGTCTAGACCCTCTGGTTATGTAGGATGATCGCGTGAGCACTGTTTCGATTTAAATACCAATTAGGACTCACCTGGACCTCCACACATCCCCTAAAGGGATGGAATGAAAAATAGGTAAAAGTATCGCAATTAGCCGTAATAAGAACAATTAAAATGTCTAACATTATTTATATGTCTGCGGCTATATCACAAAGGTAAGGCAAAGAAGGTCCATTCCATACAAACAACATACACAAAATAAACTAAATTTTTTGTGCGGCTAACTACAGAAGCGTGTTTTTTTTTGAACGTTTTTTTACGCGGCTTACAGTAGATTGAACGGGCAGAAATAGTTTATTGTATAAGTACGTGCACTTGGCACAAAGACACTACCGGGTATCAGGGATGAAAAAATCTTTAATCCTGAGGTTCCTGGTAAGGATAATGGGACAAACTCATAGACATATATGACAAACTATTCAAATTATTACATTGTCATCGGTCGTTGATAAGTGTGCGAAGTTTCAAATCAATCCGACGTTTTGAAGGGGATGAAAATCGAGTTCACAAATTCCGTTACATAGATACATACCAAGCTAATTAAAGCGCGTTAAAAATACTGGCAATAAAAAAAAAAAAGTTAGTGTGATCTCGGCAAAATACTAGTCAAACCAAATTCAATAGTCTTCCTTCTGTGCCCAGATAACCAATCTTCTGCATCCTAGTTGCGTCAATCACGATCTGAATCATTATGAAGGATATTGCTAATCCATTGCTTCAATTTTCGAAAAAATTGTCTGCTCAACAACGTAAATAACGCAATGAATGTTGTTGAACTGTCAAAATAAAAGCCATTGCTTCTGTTAGTATGTCACGCAATTACCTATTAGTCTATTCCAGAATTATTAAATAGTTCATTGCCATCGATTATGGGTACTTTCTTATTGGGTACCATCTCAATCACAATTCAATATTAGGCCAAATAAAAAAATCTAATCATTTTTTGCCAATGCTATTTTAATTTGTGCAAAATACCTGCTAACCTTTCGTTTCATCTCGTCTATTGTCTGCTCAGAATAGAATAGAATACTCTTTATTATGCAGCACACCATAAAAATTACAGATACAAAATTAGGAATATTTCACAGGGTGACACAGTGGGCAGTCTTATCTCAAAAAATAAAAATTGATATTTTAAAGACAACCTTTGGATAGATAAAGAGAGAAGCCAGAATCCATTAGCGCTGTTTTATGCAAGTACCTTAGTTTGGTTATGTCGGGTTCGTCTCGGGGTCAGGGGGTCTACTCCCTAAACACGATGTCCGTAGTTTCGGTAGTTTCCTACTTCGTATCACTTACGGGCATAAGATTAGTCCGGGCCCGAACTACAAAATTTATGACTAAACGATTTGATAGTTGTCCTTACTCCCGATGCGTTTTTGCCTGTACGAAAAAGTTAATTAATCGGGAGTAGAGTTCACTTCTAAATATCGAACTATTTTCGGACGGACTTAGAGGGTAGGCCCCCTGGTACGATGGTTATCTATAGCGTAGAGTGGAACTTCTGTTCATATTCCTTGTATAACCACATGAATGGCTGAAGTTTAACATGTATGTTATATTTATGGCATCATTTATCATTGCATGACCTTTTTCATTGCGAGTCGTACAAGGAAATTATGTTCATGACCAAGTTATTACTCGTTAGATTTATAGTGAGGATTATATGAGAAAATTGATTAGCACTGTGTTAAAAGCGTTTCAAGTCTTACTATATTTTTTATAGGTATTTGAAAAACGAGCGTTAAGAGCGTTTATACCTTATGAGTGGCAACGTCGCATTTTAATGTCATATTTCGAGGTTTTCAATTTTTATCATTTAATCGGAGCTATATTTTAAAAATCTGTTTAATTAACTTTTTAGAATTACGTGAGTGTTTAAAAAGTAAGTAACCGTAATGCTTACAGTTATTTCACAATGAAAATAACGCCCTGCAAGTTTCCAATGTATTATTTGCATATAAATAGAACTGTAAACGCAACGATTTCTTACCTTTTACACAGTTTTCACATAATTCTAAAAAGATAATGAAACAGATTTTTAAAATATAGCTCCGATTAAATGAAAAAAATTGAAAACCACGAAATATGACACTAAATTGCGACGTTGCCACTCATAAGGTATAAACGCTCCTAATAAAATTATTATTTCATAGTACGATTGCACTTTTAAATAGTTTCTAGATTTCTAGACCCCGTTGAAGATGGCGGGACGAGCCTGACAAAACAAACAACCAGTGGTCCAGATAAGCACTGGAAGTCAAGGGGCCTTTGCTGAACAGTGGGGTGATACAGTAACTCTCATAATGATTATACTCCGATGCGTCACAATGCTGCTGTGGAGCCACATCACAAACGATGCCTCACCTACTAACGTGTTCTCTGTATAATTACACCTGCACTATGAAGCACCTTTGCAAGGTCAATGCTAACGCTGTCGACGTGGCCGAATTCTGATCGAAGCTTGTTTAAAACTAGGTGGTGCCCACGACCTTGCCTGGGATCCGGGATGTAAAGTAGCTTATGTCCTCCAGGTCATGGTCTACCTACGTGCCAAATTTTATACAAATCTGTTCAGCCATTTGAGCGTGAAAGCGTTACAAACAAACGTAAAAAATCTCAAATATTTTCTCTTTTTATATTAGTAATCTACGACGAAGAAGAATGATTCTAATTCATTGCCGGTGGACAAGGGCAGGGCGGTGTGAGGCTGTAATAACCAATCCTAATGATTACTATTTGGTGATATAGTAATCATTATGTTTTTTTTTGGCTTAGCCCCACCCTAGGTATTTCTCCTGTATTGTGGGTGCGTTTACAAACATTTAAACTCACATACACAAACAGCCAGACCCGGAACAACGACTTGTACGTCATACAAATATTTGTTCCGTGCGGGGGGTATCAACCCGCGACACGCAGCGCTGCAGTCAATCGCTTAACCACTGCGCCAACCGTGCCGTGCCGATTGGTTATACAGTTTAAACTGCTCTGAGTTCAAGGATGCTCTTGACCGAACTTTTGACAGTCTTAAGTCGCAAAGACACCCAAGCGGAGGGAGTGGATTTTTGAATATAGCCTTTGGTAGTATCTGCTCACTTATCAGGGACTGTTGGCTTATTATTGTATGAGCTTTTATTATCACCGTATGAAGGCTTTCCACCCCATCTTTGCCTGTCCCCAAGTATTTTTTTTTAAATTTAACCAGTCTTAATTTTACCATAAGAATTCATAACAACATCTCACCATAATGTCTTTATTGCCGTATCAATAAAGGTTCCCAGTAATATATTTATCTGGGCAGGTAGTCTGACCTTGGAAGCACCTCGCGACCCGTCTGTACTGTCCATACGATTCCTTTTACTAACTTGAACATTCGTGACATGTTTTATAATATCTTGTCTTCGGTTAGAAGCCTTATTGGTGTGGTTTATGAGAGCTCCAAATATTTTAAAGTAGTAAGCCATTTGATGGTTGTTGGAGGCTAGAAAAGTTTTGCCAAGAGGGTTTAGAGGTATGAAGCTTTTGAATTAACGTAACATCACGCTTGTAATCTCGAAGGGTTAGAAAGAGGTGTAGGTAGGTACCTATAGTACACCCACATTTCGGCTGTTGTATTTAAGTCCCATAGAAAAGGGGGCTAGCCAATTGAAATATCTTTTGAAACAGAATTGTATATTCAGCAGTTATGTTGTCTTCTTGTCTCGTATCGCAATTAAAATCCAGTCATTTATTCAAACTAGGCTGAGAATCAGCACTTTTTGAACGTCAAAATCACATAAGACAGTCCCCCCAAAACGCCCGCCCTTCACCACTTCCTAGTGCTTTAGCTGGGAAGAAGGAGTGGCGGAACAAACTCCCCAGCAGCACTGCTGTTTGTTCAGTTAGAAGAACTGGATTCTATACAGTAATAAGCAACATTACGAAACACAAAAACATTAAAATTATTTGCCGTATGTCAGCTAGCACACGCTAATATTGAAAACTATACTCAAGCAGAAATAAATAATAAATTATATGAGAATAGTTCTGTTTATGCCGTGGTAAAGATATAGCCAGCTAGCAAGGTGATGACGGGTTTAACTGCCCAGGGTCCAGACGAACATTGAAGAAGGACACTGTTTTAGGGTGAATGCGCAGCTGAGCCCGCCAAATAGGTACATCTTTTCTGTGGTTTTTGCAACTTTGGAAATTTGTGCCATCTAAGAATTTTCATGTGAAATAAACACAAAAGCATTAAAATTATTTGCCGTATATCAGCTAGCACACGCTAATATTGAAACTATACTCAAGCAGAAATAAATAATAAATTATATGAGAATAGTTCTGTTTATGCCGTGGTAAAGATATAGCCAGCTAGCAAGGTGATGGCGGGTTTAACTGCCCAGGGTCCAGACGAACATTGAAGAAGGACACTCTTTTAGGGTGAATGCGCAGCTGAGCCCGCCAAATAGGTACAACTTTTCTGTGGTTTTTGCAACTTTGGAAATTTGTGCCATCTAAGAATTTGCATGTGAAATATTCTTAGATGGCACAAATTTCCAAAGGTTAACGACTGATTTGATTTTGATTGTTACTATTCTATAAATATATCAATCCCAGTCGCTAATCGTATTTTGATCAACATACGACGTAAAATAGAGCAGCAATTCCCAATAAACCAAACAAAATTTGAATTTGGCGGGCTCAGATGCGCGTTCACCTTAACGAGGATGCGCTAAGAAAGCCCGCGAAATTCAAATTTACTCACGTTTTTTTGCAATTTGCCGGTCAGTGTCAGGTTGTAAGTTGATTAAAATATGATTCGCGGCCGTAACTAATATGAATAAGAATTATAATCATTGGAATCAGGAATACAACTCCTTAAGTTAGAATTGGCCTCAAATGTTATGATTTCATAAAATAGTCATTCAATAGGGTGAAATGAACTTAGAGAGATGTATTCATCATTTTTATGATTATAATTTCACAGCTTGGCTCATCGCCGCAAGGTTGCCTGCTTGTCGGTCTTCTACAGATTGTACTTCGGTGAGTGTGCCCAAGAACTCCACGACCTTATTCCACCGGCCCCCTTCTTCCATCGGTCATCTAGACGCACTGCAAGTTACCATCCTTACCTAGTTGCTATTCCACCAATTCGCACTAAGCGTTTCCAAATGTCTTTTCTAATGCGTGCAGCAAAAGAATGGAACTCTGTACTGCGTCTGTGTTTCTGAACGAATACAACCCTAATCTCTTCAAAGTGAGAATGAACAGGCTTTTTCTGGATAAGTAAGCTCACTCCACCATCGACTCTGTCTCTGTCACCACTGACCTAGACTAGAGTCAAGAGCAAACCCGTCTTAAATAAAAAAAACAAACATATTTGTTACGGCTGCGAATCATATTTAGATCAACATAAGTACAACATTTATTTTTTTTCTTTTGAAGGCGGGAAATCATCAAATAACTTCTCCCGCTCTGGGCAGAGCGGGAGGCAGAAACGTAAGCAAATTTGAATTACGTAGGCTGCCCTGACAATTTATTATAATGTAAGATACACTGGTCTTATGAAAACAAAGAAGACAGAAGTCTCCTTAACACAGCTTTTCATATCCTAGCTAGAAGATTTTTGCTACACACGATTGTAGATACAGTACTTATTTTGTAAAACTATATTGCAAACATGTTAGTACTACAGTCCTTTGTTTAAGTTAATAAATATGAAGAAAGAAAAATAAAAAAGAGCCTAACACCAAACCTAATACCAAAGTAGGTACTTAAGACAATGGTCAATGATAAGATTTGTAATATGCCTTCTCATCCCTTTTTAACTATTGAAGGTTAAAAAAAAGAGGCTTATACCGATCTAAGTTAGAGATAATCAGAAAGGTCAACACAGAGGTCATTCTGTTCTATTTAGTGGATACTAATTACTAATGCAAAGCATTCGGTCCAGTGACTGATATTTTAGTGTCTCACGTAGTATGACTCACACTCAATAGAATAAAATTGAATTCTTTCCTTTTCCATAAACATTTTAACAAGCTTGAAAGGAATAGCAGATTTTCGATGTTTGTTACTCAATCACGATAAACTAATGGAAACAGTAGGCCAATTCTCGTACTTAAAAAACGTTCAAATTCAAGTCGCAATCTCATCTCAGCGACAATCAATGTCAAAAACCTGTCAATAATGTATGTAAATTGATTGTAATTTTGACAGATTGAGACTGAGATTAGAATGCGAACGGTCTTAAAAATACGGGAATTGCCCCTCAGATGATTAGTATAGAGTTAATGAGGTAGTCGGAAATTGACACCTTACTCATTTATTAAGGGCCCAAAAGAGATATCTTTAAGGCGAGGTTGCAGTACTTTTTAACTTTCTTAAGCCTCTGTGAATATAGCCAAATGTAAATGTTGCACAAAAAGTATTGTATATGAAAATTGAACGCGGTCAAGCGCAATGCGAAGACAGAAACGTGAATTATAATAATTGTCTTGAAGAAAAAACATAACGACACTAAAATGTGTGCCTTGAAGAGATTCCGTCATGAAACCATGTAAACGTTAAATCAAAAGATAAGACTTATTGTTTTTTAATGTTAATGTTGAGAACACATTTTCTAATTTCGTTACGACCTAATTTTCTTACAAAATATACAAAATCTAGCAGTTCAAGCGCTCGCACCGGCCGGCTAGTGCCCGCCGATACCCACTACAAGACACCGCACTACACAAATTATTTAGAAAAGACTGGTCGAACCCACCCACACAGTAAGGTGCTTCGCTGCACGCTAGATCACATGCTCCTAGCAAATCAAAGCGGTTTTACTATATCTAACACCTTGATGCCTGCATGACAAACTTTTTAACTACACTATATGCACCTCACCAAGCGAGGCACAAATTTCTTATCTGTACGGCTTTGGTCTTAGCAATTCCACTGACGAATCGCTAAACAATACAAAATCATTTAAAACAAATATCTTACAATAATGACCTAAGCACAAAAATCACACTGTTTTCTTTGAAATTCTAATAAAGGATTGTTTCTCCCATTATTCGGTCACACAGCTTAATTCACTGATACTGCCAATTCTACAAACAAAAAGGTCTTACAAAAGATGACTCATACTGTCTTGTGTCATGGACACATTTCTGCCAAAGAAGCAAATGATTGTATCGTTTCCCTGTTACTGCAAAATTGTCGGTAAGTATGCATTAAGAGTACATTTATTAATAAATATGAGTATGATACAAATAGTATGAACATGCCGCCGAGTTATTCATATGCCTTGGTTAAATAACAAACTCCGGGGGTCAAAGACAACTCGCAGTATGTCCTATAATGTAATAATTTTAACAGTTGATGATTTACGAGATCAAAAATAGTTTGAGGCAAGTATAGAACTACCAAATTCGGTCGTTCACCGCACAGAACATGAGCCTCGCATAAAGTGGTGCCATGAACGATCATGTGAATGACTTCATAATTAGAGGGGAAACGAATAGGTGACCGACACACTGTTTTTACATGCGTTAAGAAGGATGCTTTAAGCCATCCATTTGTAGATCGGGCTAAACGCAAGATAAAAGATTACGCAAAAATCCTCGACTAATTCCAAAATTACGAGAAATCTGTTTCCATAATCAAATAACGATGATTATTATACACATAAAAGATAACATCACGCCTGTGGGTTAGGTAGAGGAGTACACCCACATATCGCCAGTAATGAAGTCCGTGTAATAGGGGCGAGCATGCCATCACTAGAGGCAAGCTAACCAGACGGTTGCTACGCCTGGACAAGAAAGGCATGCGCCTGATGACGGGGACCATCACGGGACACTGCTCGCTAAACAAACACTTTCACACAATAGGCATAACGGACAGTCCTCTATGCAGGGCTTGCATGGAGACTGACGAAACTGTCGCGCATGTGCTCTTCGAGTGCACAGACGTCGCCCAAATTAGGTCAAAAACCCTCGGGACACCCAGATCTTACACAGATGTTCTTAATAGACCAGGAGACCTAATCAGCTTCTGGAGGGAGGTGCGGAAACCAAACCCATAACATAGTTAACATAGATAGGGGCGAGCATATGCCATCCAAATGCACATGACTCATATAGTATGTGTTTAAAATCTGTTACAGTACTCTCTGCTAATTCAGCATGACAGTTATACTCTATATTGTTAAGTTGGTACTGCAGTAAGTGACTAATCTCTTTAGGAACCGCTTCATTGGGCTCATTGGCAAAGTTGTGGTTACTATGGCTTCGTAAGTTCTCGGCTTGATTTCCTAGGTTTAGCAAATAGTTATTGCTGGGAGGCAATTACTTTACTTCGAAGGACCTAGTTTTATCATTTGTGACTTCAAATTACAGCTACATATAACATAATGCAGTATTGCAAATGTAAGCGGGCACGCCCTCTGGAGGTTTTTATTGTGTATTTTTTATTCTTTATTTCTGCTTGAGTATAGTTTTTCAATATTGGCGTGTGCTAGCTGACATTTTACGGCAAATAATTTTATTTAATGTTTTGTGTTTCTTAATGTTAAATATTTACCTGTACCTATAGAGTCCAGTTCTTCTATCTGAACAGACAGCAGTGCTGCTGGGGAGTTTCTTGCGCCACTTCTTCCCAGCTAAAGCACTAGGAAGTGGTGAAGGGCGGGCGTTTTGGAGGACTGTCTTATGTAATTTTGACGTTCAAAAAGTGCTGATTCTCAGCCTAGTTTGAATAAATGACTTTTGAATTTTAAAATTGTTGTGTTATTGCAGTTATGATTCAGGTTAGAGTTTGGTATGAAATGGCAAATAAGACTGCTTCGTTGTTCTGGTTCTCGCGAGCGCTATTGCTGAGCATGAGGTCCTGGGATTGATTCTCGGGTCGGGCAGTGTTATTGGCATTTAAGTAAGTTATCTGGAATTTCTTAGTTGTCAGCCTGGAGTCTGGATTTGTGCCCGGTTGATAGCAATAGGCTCGTCGTGGACTTAAACACATAACTGGCGAAATTTGGGTGTAATACATATAGTAGCACCTCTGTCTAACCCTTTGGGGTAATACCAGCGATGTTATTTGTTATGGCTTTGTTAAAAAGGTGTTTTTTTATGATATCATCGATGACAAACAAGTCTACATATTTGCATTTAATGATGACGTAAACATCTAAGATCAAAAGGTCGGTTTTCTTTATGCCATTTCTAGCTTGTCCGAGTAGAGAAGTAATATTCAATCAATTCTGGCGTAATTGTAATAATCCTTTGGCCATAAGCTACAAATCGATGTTCCTGCCAACACGCTTTCTTTTACTTTCAAATCAAAAGAAGCCATAATATAATGTTAAATCGGCTTATTTGCAATACCAACACAAGATTCAGGATGTACTTAGCTTTGATGCGATTTCCTGCATCAGACATTCAAACGTAGTTGATCATACGATTCCGTCTGTTTCCTTTTGATGCCCAAAATACATGTGATGAATTAATGTGTCGTCTTGACTTTATTACGACCAAATGGCTCTTTTATTTATAGATTGCGAAGCATATTGGGTTCGCTCAGGTGGTCTATCTACGATATAATTGTAGGATGAATTATAAATACGAGTCGGTCTTGCTTAAAATATAATCATTTTTGTAGCAGTTAAGAGCGTTTATACCTTATGAGTGGCAACGTCGCAATTTAGTGTCATATTTCGTGGTTTTCAATTTTTATTATTTAATCGAAGCTATATTTTAAAAATCTGTTTAATTAACTTTTTAGAATTATGTGAAAACTGTGTAAAAAGTAAGAAATCGTTGCGTTAACAGTTCTATTTATATGCAAATAATACATTGGTAACTTGCAGGGCGTTATTTTCATTGTAAAATAACTGTAAGCATTACGGTTACTTACTTTTTAAACGCTTTCACGTAATTCTAAAAAGTTAATTAAACAGATTTTTTAAATATAGCTCCGATTAAATGATAAAAGTTAAAAACCACGAAATATGACACTAAATTGCGACGTTGCCACTCATAAGGTATAAACGCTCTTAAATGAGAGCCGACTATTTAAACGATTTTACATATAAACACTTCTTCACATGGGGGTAAATACTCGCTTTTGTTTCGTTTATGTTCATTCATTTGTCTGGTCATACAAACACGTCGTCGGTTGCTAGAATAACGCCCATGACCCTCCTGAAGAACATCAACAACAAACACCGTATGTCGTTCTAGGGCTTTAAACGATTTTCTAACTTAGAAATTTCGATTTATTATTTCTTCGATGAAATATGTTCACTTTGACAAGTAATGTGAATTAATCCGGTCAACTGGCTGACTTTTTGGGTCCAGGATTCTTCTACGAACGGTTTCCTAACCAGACTCCTCTCTAAAAAAAATATCTATAACTCCAAAGATTCGGAACAAAATCTGCACCAACAAAGCACTAAATCGTTGATATTAAAATGGGATTTCTAAAAAGTGAAATGTACCTACCATGTACTGGCATGGAAATGTAGGTCGCAGTTGAATGCCGGCTCGCGTTGCGTCTCATTGCATTGTGGTGCACTGCATTTAACAATACTAACTGCTATTTGTTTATTATTGCAGTTATAGCTATAGATATTTAATGTAAATTGTGCCCCGTAAGTCCATTATTGTAGCCTGTAACTCGCATTTTTCGATTTTGGTTTTTAAGTGGTCGTGGCTAAATAATAACAGTCGCGCTGGTCAATCGTAGGTTAAGGTACATTTGCCGAGGCCCGTCGGTAGATGGGTGACCGTTTATTCCATATCGAGAGTTGGTCACGGCTGTCATTTGTAAATCTTTGACAGTCGTTACGGGTAGTCAGAAGCCCGAAAGTCTGACAAGCAATCTTACCTCATCTTCTTATTGTATTACCCAGTATCTGAGTTGTGGAGGTCAGAGGGGCAATTCCCGTATTTTTAAGACCGTTCGCATTCTAATCTCAGTCTCAATCTGTCAAAATTACAATCAATTTACATACATTTTTGACAGGTTTTTGACATTGATTGTCGCTGAGATGAGATTGCGACTTGAATTTGAACGTTTTTTAAGTACGAGAATTGGCCTACTGATAGGCGGTCGCTTCATATAAAATACTAGTATTCAGCTGCATTCGGTAAGACTGGAAGCCGACCGCAACATAGTCGGGAAAGGCTAGACAGATGATGGTTTTTAAGTTAGTTTGGGTTTATCGGTAGAACTTCAACCTTCGTTAAATGATGTCGTCGAGTCAAGCATCTTTGAAGGTCTTCCAGGAGTGGACGTTTTTAGCTCTGATGGTGGTAAAGTAGATCGTGAAAATAATAGAATTGTGTAAAAAACTAACTTAACTGCAGTTTTGCATGCTAGCCAGCTCTACGGCTAACAGTCTTGTCAATTGTTGTGTTAAAGCCAGGTAGAGCGTAAGCAGAATTTAGATAAAACCTCTTTTTAAGTGTTTTTTTTAAATAGGTAATTTTTTTTTACATTTTCGTCTAGTATATTCTTCATTTATTTAATAAGTCTAAAGTCAACGCAGTTATGAGTATGACTTGAGCGTTTTACTAGGAGCCATTGAAGAGTTCCACTATCTCTTTTGGGTCAATCATGAGACCCTCGTTACCAAGCCTAATCTATTGGACTCGTCAAAACGAATCATATGAGCCTAAACTCGAGCGCTTTACTAGTAGCCACTGAAAAGCCTACCTGGCTTTAATAGTCTTGTCAATTGTTCAGTTAAGCCAGGCACAGCGTAAGGAGAATTTAGATAAAACCTCTTTGTCTCCAAGTAGACACGATGACACTGACATATTGACATCTTAAAATCTTTCACCTTGTAGTGAGAATTTAATAAAACATTACAGTATCTCAAAATATTGAATCGAATCAGTCGTCACGTCATTATTTGTTTCGAGAAATTCTTCAAATGGTTCAGGGTATTGGGACTTGACTTTCTTTGTGTAAATGTTAAGACTAATATTACGGCTGAATGTGTTCTATTCCCGAAAGAGACCAAATATTTGTATAGCCTACAAAGATTAACAGTGTATTTATCTTTAATTCGTGTGGTTTTCATAAGAAAGAGTACTGTATACTGAGAATAATAGGTCGGGGAGAAAGTTTTTTCGTAATATATATAGGTATAAAGTTGTAGTAAAATCACTGGCTGTAATCTTTGTATCTGGCTGGTTTTGATACGATTAAATGGATCATATTTTAAAAAAGAATACTAAAAAGTATTAACAATTTTCCGCCATTTTTCAACTGTTTTTCGGTCCGCTAAAATGGTGAATCTAACGAATAAATTCGATACATTTTGAAGTTTTATGGTTATAATAAAGGGTAAAATGCGACACAAGCACCGAAAAACATATGTGACGTTTTTGGACTTAACGCAGTGTCAGAAAGAGTAGCATAAAGTCGGTTCAAGCGTTTTCAGTCCGGGAATTAGGATGTCAAAGATGCAGCTCGCTCTGGTCGCCCTGTTACGGATATCATCGATGCCATTTTTGAAAAAGTGGAGCAATATTAGTAGTTACGACACAGCTGAAGAGTTAGGGGCTGACCACAAAAAATATTTGGCCCTTTTGAAAAAGCCTGGGTACACAAAAAAGCTCGATATTTGGGTGCCTCACGAGCTCTTAGTCTTGAATTAGTATATAAAATACGAAAGAACGTTTTACCCTACCTAAATATATTCGTTTTAATGCCACCTAGAGGACACGGCATTATAATGTGGGAATATACATTTACAGCTTTACAATCTGCTATATCTGTACCATACCTTTCTTGTAATAAATTGGTATAATTAACATTTATATTCTTGGACAGTCGTATAAATCAAGTGTCAATTTGGATAAGGTGAAAAATGCGAGCAACCCAATTCGAGCGAAGCATGACGAACAGTTTTGGGAGGCATGTCACACGTTTAAATTCTACAAGTTTTTTCTAATTATAAGGATATAATCTGTTTTGGTGGGAAAATTTTAAGACTGGAAGAGGAAACTGCCCACTTGTTATAGGGACTTGGGAGGATGATTTCGGAAGGACAAGGCTGGAAGGCTAAACTTTAATTTTACTGATCGAGTTTTGCAGCGGATATAGCCACCATTTTTATTATTTACTTAATTTTTTGTAATGTGAAGGAAACCTATTTTACTTTTTTTACCAAACAAGTTATGAAAATAAATGTTTATATGGTGAACCCTACACAATAGCACCCAAGATACACGCTTGTCTAGTTTGAGGCTAATTTAAAACTCTTGTAATATTTTTGCCAATAAAGTTCAATGCTCAACATTGACTACCTACGCGAATTGTTATTCCGGTTGTATTAACGAAGCATGATTTTTTAAATGTATTCCTCTGCAAAGGTATCAAATAAATAAATAAATCTTGATTAAACATTTATTCATGACCGAACAGCACCGGGAGTTACCTGTTTCTCAGGAAACGATACAAAATGAGTCATTTGTATCGTAAGCACTAACGCTCATTTTAACGTGTGCAGTCTTAGTTCCCAGAAATACTTTTATTGCGCTTAATTCCACAATATTGCTGTGCAGATAAATATCGTGTGAGCTCAATAGAAGGAAATCGTACGAATTTAAATGTACCCATCGCGTGTAGCCTTTGTGAAAGGTAAATAATGCATGACTGCTAATGTTTTAGGTTGGTCTTAAATTTCTGCTTGATCTGATTTTTCTAAGCTTGCTTTATGACTCATTGAATCCTAAGCCCAGATTGATGAATTTTACTTAGCACGTACTGTGGCTAAGCATTATTCCTGTCATCGTCGCACAAATGTCAAACAACAAGTGTAAGGTAGAGACGGGAACATTTTATTATCTAAGCCAAAGCAGTTGCTGAGTAACGTTTGTCAATCAGCCTTAGCTTTAAAAACAATAACTTGGCAAGACACCGATTACCGCGAAAGAAAATACAAAAACTATGATTGGATGAAAGTTTCAAATGGTCGAGATTTATAATACCCGAAATCTACAAATTCAACAAAGCAAACTTAACCACAAATCGTCGAAACGCTAACAATACAGGCTGGCAATACTTTTTGTGGAGTGCATTCCTCGTCTGGTGAAATGTCCACGTTCCTTGCTCTTCCGAGGAACTAGGTATTTTAAATTCAATTGATTTATACCCTTATATGAAAGCGTTGATTCGGTTGTGAAACGAATTTTTGGATCATTAAACAATTTATTTTTTGTGACGACTACCTCAACTTTGTAATTTTCATTGCTTAATAATAAACTTAATAAAAATATATTTTGAAGGATTGAAGTCTTTTTTAAAGGACTTCTCTCGTAGCGCAGCTTCAGCGTGTTAGGCTCAAGCTGCGCTAGCATAGTGCTACAATAGGAAGGCTAAGGTAAAAAGGACAAAAGCTAGATATGAGGGTAGACGACCGAAGAAGACCTAAAAAATTGTACCAGATTGACGACATGGACCGATTCTCCAGCTTTCTGTCGTTTGCCGAATAATACCGACGTTCTGCTTAAACTCTACCACAACAAATAACGCATTTCCAGTTACACTATGGATAAGAAATAATAAAAAAAAAGGTTTAAACTGTTACTTTACAACCAATAGGAGTATTTTATGAATGGAACGATTCAAATTACTTTTTCTAATGGCTGTACAATGGTTTACTTTAGACACGCTCTGCTGTCCATTAATGACTTCCAAACTGCTTGCAGTGACTTCTTCAGTAGAATTGGAGCATTAGACGATGAAATTGTATTATCGTTCGTGAGAAAGTGGTGTGAACAAGTTATCTCTGGGTTGCGAACTTGGCTTTGGAACATTTTGTGTTGAGCTTTATGCTCAAATTGGTATAAGGTGTATTTTTCTTAATGTAGCGTCAATTAAAAGTTATGGTTCGGATTGGCCCGGAGCTTGGATGTGCTCGTTGATTTGACCACTGGCTGCATGGATGACTTATCTTTATCGATGAAATAACGTCTAATACTTACATAGAGCAATTATTTTAGAGAGCTCTTTGATTCTCCAATTGAGGGCAAAAAGGCGTCTTCTTTGTAAGTTTTTTTTCTTGGGTACAAGAATTATAGGCGTTACAGAAAAATCACTGATTAACTAAAGTCTACAAGCGTTTGACAGAATTATTTTCACAGCTGCAATTTGTCTCTAAAAGCACAACCGTAGTTTATTGTAAAAAGCCTTTACATTTCAAAATGATCTCTCCAACTTGAACGTTTGTTAGACAGTACGACGATATGCCTCAAAAACTGTTTATTAGAATGACACAACAAATGTACCGCTTTGAAGTTAATTCTTTGTAAACAATAGTTATCTGTAACCACTTTTTTGTAACAATATTTTGATTTAAAAGAGTGTCCATGGAGTTTCTTGCCCGTTCTTCTCCATAGGTACCTACTACGCTTTGGAATGGGCAAGTAGCTTCAACTTTCTGACTGACCGCAGACCGACCCCTTGACAATTTAAAAGTGCCTGTAATTGGTTTATTTGAAATAAATGCTTTGAGTTTGAGTACAAACACTTGCTCGCATGTTTAAATTTGTGTTTAGGACAAAAATCGTAACTAAATACCGACACTTCTTCCCAAGGTCCAAAGGTCTACCTGGGAGTAATTTAATGTTAATGTACTTTCGATTTTCGGGGCTGAAAGAACCTCGTGTTCTTTCCCAGATTCTCAGTTCAGGAAACGAGAACGCGGTAGATGTATAGGGAGATGGGGGAACGACTTATACTGTTCGTTAAAAGATTCGCCTCAGAATGCAATAAACCGAGATAAATGGAAAGACGGAAGGCAGGCAGTATATATCCTTGTACAGTGGGACACGACGCCGACGCGACGGTCTGAAAAAAAGACCTCTTTGTAACAACAAAAAAACAATATCGGTTTGAGGCTTGCAGGTATTCTTATGTGAATGTTCTTGTGCATAAAACGGCTTAGAGACAAGAGGCGCTATCTCCCATCAGATGGAAGGACCGATGGCCGCTGGAGCAAACCAGTATTTAGAGTGAGGACCGCGAATCGGTTAAGATAGTGAGGGATATAAGCCCCATAAATACTTAGTATTATACTGTATGTTTGTTACCTTTTTACACCTAAACGTCTGAACAGATTTCGATAAAACTTGGCACACAGGTAGACCTTGACCTGGGTTAGGACATAACATACTTCTTATACTTCCCGGTAGTGCGTTCATGTGGAATCATTTCCGCCCTCCACATGTTAAAGCCGAGGGCAAAATATTGCAGAAATATGCATAGAATGAGCGACAAGTCGTGAGGAAAGTTAAAAGAATCGGAGAAGACGATGGATGGATTGTGTGAACGAAGATTATGGTAGGCTGGTAGAAAATGCCTATGGCATTAAGTCCGTGTCTGTGTGTCTCTGTACATTTCTATGCTTGCAGTTTTAAATAAATAAATATGACTAGAAAGACGATGAATACTGAAGTGACGGCAGATACGATTTATATGAAATAAAATATGCATAAGCGACCCCAAATTGGGAGAAGGGCAATATAATGATACAGATTTTTTACAAATGTAAATGAGGCAGTATGTCTTCAACAATTGTCTTCGGCAATTTGTCTGTTTGTTACGAAGAAAGTCCCAAAATACCACTATTACATATTTATTTTTCAAAGATTTTTTTAGTTTAAAGCTAGGGATCGGTGAGGACTTCGTCGCATTTCGTGGATTGAGATTGGTGTAAAGGTGCTATGGCCCACCGATTTCGGGAATTACGAATCCAACATTTTCCAGAAACAGAAGCTCCCATTGACTTTTCTGGCTATATGGCTTTTTCTTTGCACATAAAGATTGGACATCCGTCCAATAAGGTACGCCAAGGTTTCCTCCACAATCAACCGTTCGTTTTACGATTAATCGAGAACAGTGTTCAATATTAACAAACGTGTATGAGCGTATGAGTTAATCATAGATCGCATCGATCTTTACATGTCTTTTATAGCAGTAACAGTATCGCAATCGGGGACAAGGCCTTTCGTTGCCCGTTTTCCAACTAACAACACTGTGTTTCGATAATAATGTATGGCTTGTTTATACGTTGTGTGATGGAGCACAGTTTTCGTTGTGTGTGTAGTTGGAGTGCAGGGCACATCAGTTTGTTAACAATATATTTGTATTTAATATTCATATTAGCAAGTTATTTTATGTCTGTCGCATATTATTGATGTTTAATTTTGTTACTCGTTGATACTATAGTATATATATATATATATAGTGTATAGTTTATGTAGTAGTATGCATATGTAATAAGCATTATTTAACGTTGAGAAGGTAACTTTTCTAGATACTTAATGAGCCCATCTGAATATTATTTTATGCGTTGGAAACATAATTAACTTATTATTCAATGGGACTGTCAGTAGCAGTGGAACAAAATGCGAATTTCATAATAAATACAGAATAGAACACTTTTTCAGTGCGTACAAAACAAACGATCATTTATTGTCGAAAAACGTTAACCACACCGTAGTGATAAAAATCTCGCGAACCACAATGACTGATGAATCAGCATTTAAATGGTAACCCTGACAATTTATGGACGACATAGATAATTACATTTACTCAAGATGGAAACTGACGCTTTCCGTCGGTCGCATAATAAGCGGTTGAGTTGAGAGCACCTCGAGCCAATGTTCGTAAAAAAACAAATGATGACCCGTCTTGTCTGAGGAGAGGAATGGAATGCAACGCGACAAAGTCGAGATGAGCGCAGCGCACCGCTCACTCGGGGATCGCGTTCACACAATTTCACGTATTCGGGTAATAACGATAGGCAGTAACTCTAAAGTACATGGGTATGTCTAGCTAATATGCCAGAGAGGCCGTTCACAAGGCGCGGTCGTGAACGAATGCAATTATTTCATGCTCGATGTGCTTGTATCCGCCATTACGGTGGACGCGTTCGAATTTTGAATATAATGCTCAATCTCGAAACTTTTTTTTGGCTTTGGCTGCGTTATACTCACATGAAACTCGATTGTTATTGTTTTAATTTACATTTTCTTGTTATCTCTATGATGATTTAACGAGTTTATCATGTAATACTTATTACGTTTTGCACAGATACGTATACTTACCTATTTATAATTTAATCTTTCGTAAAACCACGTTAGTATGAATGAATGGTGATGTTATTGACCTTGTTTCACTATTATCAGTCGTTGAACACTTTTTTGTCAAACCTCTTTTCTGAATAGTATTTTCTTTTATAAATTCTGGATAGGTAAGAAGGTACCATAGAGTTGTTGATTTATTTATTTTTGTAGGTAATCGTTTTGAATAATTTGAGATTATATAATTTTATGCAGATGTAATGTATCTACTTACATAAACTTACCTACATTTCTGAGTAGGTAGGTATTTTGATTTCGTAATGTATAGTTAATCACAGTGAGATTCCGAAAGGATGTGTTACTTAACTACCTATAAAGAAGGTAGGTACCGACCTATACTTGGAATAGGTATTTTACAATGTAAATAGCAACACTATTTAAAGTAATACGATTACACTATCAACAGCTATGATGGTAGATAAGAATAATAGTTATTAGAGAAGGACCTAGGCTAGGTAGGTATAATAAAACGAAAACATTGACAACTAATCACGTAGGTACCTACTACAGTAATGATAAACAATAATAACTGTAGTTTTTCACGTTTTAAATCAATTTTAGCACAAAGAAAGCCGGTTTGGCGTACCTTTTCAAGAGTTGTCTGAAACGCTCCTCGGTTTCACACACATATTCACATTTGAATGACTTACTGCTGTATCTAAACACGAAATAGTATCTAACTAACACGTACGGAGTGATGACCTAATACGATGCTAAACCTTATCTAAAGAGCACTTGAAAATATCGAAGCGTTGTCAAGCTAACACACACTATAAAACTATTAATTGCATACTTTAAACTGTTTGCTCAAGAAACAAAAACTGGTCTAATAATAGACGTTGCAACGGTTCGGAGGGATTTACCAATCACATTGCACACACCTGGTAACAATCTATAGAAAACAGGCGATTAATTAAGGAAACATTTGAATTTAGAACACAATAAAATTAAAAACAATTGAATGTTATCGTAAGCATAGTATACCTGATTATGTTGATCACTTTAACACTCGAGTTTTAACAGAAATAGAGAACAAACTTTCGCACCGCTTAGTAGGTACTCAATCGATGCACGATTTAATAAATAACTGTTGCAGAACTCACGGCAACACCTCGCCGTTACACGAATATTGTGTTAAGAACGCAAGGGACACAGCTAGCCGCCACTAAAATTATTGATTTACAAAACAACAAAAGATATAAAACGGCCCGACTGCACACCCCCGCGCCGGCCGAATCGATCAGAATGATAATTGTCGTTGTCGCGCACAAAGAGACTACTGACTACTCACCTAGACAGTTGGAATGCACACACACATAAAACAACAACACACAATTTATGTCAACAATGTTTCGGATAACGACGTTCAATACACTAATTAGATGTGTTACGACACTTATTTATAATGTTTTTATTGTGTTTAACTGTTAATTAGTGCGAATTAAAACCGATTTGTGTGTCGGAGACGCGAGCAATTCGACGATCACTAGCAAGATGGCCCCGCGTATGCCGCGCGGCGCCCACCCCCCCGCGCGTCGCGCGTACGTGCAATGAAAGATAGGTGGCCGGTACACACGGCGCGAGCAGAACGGACGCCCGTCCCGAGATACATCGCGAGTTCTACCTGCACAATAATACAACACGATAACGCACCATTTCGCACGCCGTATTTAAACATTTGATTGTTGAATTGTTGTCGATTTTGCATAACGAATGTAACTACCGTGTTATTGTATGGTGTATTTAAACTAGGTGCAGGTATACTAGCAAATCTCTAACTTCGTGGATACCATAAGTACGGCTAGTGGATTGCACTTTACCTAATCTATTTCGCCTATTAATAAATTAATTCGCAATGATACGATTTGTTTTACATCGATCAGTATGGGCACGGCGGCGGCGTTCAGGATTTTTTATTTTAAGTGGTTTAATATTTCGTTAAAACTACAGATTCTGAATACGCCATACATCACAGGAAACTATTTCATAACCCAAGCAAATAACTTAGGAATTTGTATGAAACAATAATACACATAAATCCAAAACTCCGTGATCGCATCAGATAGTCCAAGTGACATTGATTTACGAGCGAAATAATCTCCAGACCTATCGCGGGACATTTAACGCTGCGCGGACCGACCGCAGTTCTTTCCCTTCACACCGCTTTGCCCGTGCCGAGACTCCCCCCGCTAGCCCGCCCTGTCCTCTGCCTACCGACCTCTTATATACTGCTCTCTTTACAACAGAAAAAAACACCAATTTCCCAAATTCCCGAAGCGGACCGCTCTCTCGCTCGCGGCAGACCTAAGATGGCCGACGGCTTCCATTTTGATCGCAGATTACAACGCGTCGCGTCCCCGTGCGCTCAAAGCCTAACCGATGTAGCGTCCTGTAGTTAAAACACACTTTATACACTTATCGCACATGTTTTTAGGCTATTTTTTCGCGTCCAATGCGACGGTGGCATCGTATTTGGCCGTTTGTATGTGTATTTGCGTATGTTGGCGTGACAGGTTGTTTGATTGTTATTGTATTGATTGGCCGTACGATGTGAAAGAAAGTCCGTCTGTCTAACCGTTCGCGTTAAAATGTAGCGGTGGGCAATCGCTATGGTTTTGTCTCTTTTCACCGGTACGGTTGTGTCTACCTGTTAGTGGGCACAGAATGGCGTATATTCCCCTTCTGCGCTCGGCGTGGAACAATGAAATGTAGATATAAATGATTAAGTATTCAAAACCCGTAATAATAATAAAGCGGATTGAGCAGAAATATTTCGAGAGTGACTGTTACGTCACTTCCTGATGTTACGCAGCTAAGTATATTTAGGAGAAACACGAAAATTCAATTCAATTCCCGGTTTAATCAAAGTGGCTATAATCTTGAATTTCCCGGAATTCTGGGCTTTGATGTTGATTGTACTTATGTCAAAAATATCGTGTAATTTGACTATAGGTTGGCTGCAGTTTAGAAACTAGAATTTAATAATAGGTACTTAGAAGAACACATCAAATTTACCTACTTAACTTATGTGAAACATTCAGGGTGGCTGGCATCTGGCCATCGATTCTAGACCCCCTAGCGTAGAATTTACCGTCGGTTAGCACAAAAAAATATAGGTACTGTTTCATAGAAAAGTGCAATACCTACGCGGTCAGAATGTATGACAGGGCATTGTTTTTTAATTCTTAACCTACAAAACATGTCAACGCTGGGGGGTTCAGAATTATGTAGGTACTGAATCCATGGTAATAGAAGTCCAATTCCCGTAATTAAAAATTCAAATTTCGTTCAAAATCAAGTCTCAATACTCTCAATCTCGCGGGCCTGCGGGCGGTGAGTAATGGGTAGCTCACCGTCCGATCAGGACCAGGCCCGTGCTGGACGGCGCGTACGTGTTCCACGCGCGCCTCTAAGAGATGTCAGCATCATAGAGGGGGTCCACTAGGGCCCAAGCCTGCCGGGAAAGCGGGATCATCCAAAAGGGGTACCGCTGACCCGGAACATAAAGGGCCAAGGAAGGAACACGGGTGGGTTTTAGTCAGTAAGAGTCTGACACTCCCTTCCGCTCCACCCAGAGCGGGAGGAGTCATTTGATGATTTCCCATCCTCAAAAAAAAAAAAAAAATACTCTCAATCTCATCTCGGCGACAGTCAAATGTCAAAAATGTAGGTAGGTAAACGCTATAAAATTTTTGACTATACTATAGACCCACCTAAAACTACTGAGGTACTTACTTATCGACATAATTACAACAACACATCAAGTTTCTTCAGTAGTCAGATAGGAAACGCCGACCTCATCTAGTTAAAAAAAAATATGATTGACGTGTGTTTGTAAAAACCTACTTACAGAAATAAAATCATTTATCATTGGTGTCTAGACTTCTCAAATACCTAAATGCCCTTGACCGCTATCTAAGACCAAACAAAAGTAAGTATCCAAAATCTTTAATTAGTAACCTAGTTATGAAAAGTTTCTGTCCTTTGTCTATGCTCCACACGAACAACGGGATTCCCTTTAAAACTACACCGTAAAAAAAAAATTGTAACCATAGCTAAAACAGAATTCAGTAAGAACCTTTGTAGACATACGGGCCTTCCTGTTTACTCAGCGAGGTAGCTAGCGTTATGTTTGTCTTTTTATCTTCACTTACGAATGGGGGTGGGGGCAGTTTTCATTTTATTCAGACCATATTATGACTTGCAGTGTCAATAAGTTATCAGAGGGGTAATTCTCGTAATTTTAAGAACGTTCGCAGTCTAATCTCAGTTTTATTATGTCAAAAGTACCTCTAATTTCCCTTTCACTACATATTTGACAAGTTTTTGACATTGATTGTCGCTGAGATGAGATTGCGACTAGATTTTGAGCGGTTTTAATTATAGGAATTGGCCTCCTGATCTCATGTAGAGCCAAGCTTCTAACTCTACACGCCCTAACTTCACAAACTACACCTTACTATTCACCTTTACATTTACCCTATATTTACAGAGGCGTAAAGTGAAAAAAATTGTAGTAACGAAACGGCCAAGCCAAATATTTTGACTAAGGTGTAGAGTTTGTGAAGTCAAACCTTGTAGAGTTACAGGCTTGGCTCTACATGAGATCTGATAACTTTTTGACAGTGCGAGTCATATAGTCTCGTCTTGGCAACATTTTACATGAAAATGTTTTTGGTGGGCCTCATCTTTTTAACATCAATGAGAAGGAGACTTAAATAAAAAATATAAAAAGTACGCAAATGTTATGTTCCTTCATTCCTTGGTTGGTAATGTTGGTATGCGTCGCGTCGTTTAGCTAAACGTGGGTGCATAATACAATACACCTCTGAAGTACAGGCGTAATGTTATGTTACCTTTATTGCCTTTTATGGTATCCACGAAGCAAAGGACATAGAAGCTAGGCTTATATTGGCATTGTGCATAGGCAAATAAAACAAAACTAGCCAGTTTTCTTTTCAATTTCCATCCTTTCCTTTTCCTGCCATGCAAAGCACACACTCCGCAGAGACAGTCGTATTCCAAAAATGAAAATACCGCCAAAAAGCGCAATCTGCGCCATACTCATGAACCACAGATAATCTAGTTCCCAGCACAGGTACCAAGACACAGATTTTAAAGTCTAAGTATCAATAATATCGATGGCAGATTGATTCGCCGACTTGACAGCAAGCGGTCACCACATATGCGAGGTCAATGCCCCCGTGAGGTAATGGCGGCCAGCTTATAAGAACTGTCATACTTCTTGTTATCCTTTTTAATATAGATCGGGTTTTATCGGGTATATTTGACGGAAGTTGACAAAGATGCTAGTATATTACATTGATTTTTTTTGTCTAAGGATCATCAGAGAAATTTTTAAACCAGTTTTGAGGTCTTTTTCATTTATTAGTAGTGGTTTTGTTCTTGTATCAGAATTAAATCTCATTAGGGGGCCAACTGGTTTGGCTGAGTAATCTTAACGTGTGCGTTAGAAAAAGGATCAGCTAAAGAGGTATTTATCGAACGACAAAATAATACAGTTCTATACGTAGATACATATTGTGTTTTTTTAAGCTGTAGTGTTATAAGATAATCAAATATTTTGTAGAATAATTTGATTAGTGCCGTTTTACGATTGTGGACTACGAAGTCTCCGCACTGAAGCTAAATGTCGTAAATTCAAAATAGTTTTTGGAATAGTTGTAGTTTCCAGTATTCCACCAGTATGCCGAGTAATATTAAAAGTAGATAAGTATCTAATTTTAAGAAAAAATGCTTCTTCAACTTATCAAACTACCAAACTATTACGGCCTTATTACAAAACAAGGTTTTTCTTTTGACATGGTTTAAACCATCGAGCCTGTTTTTGAAATAAGAACCTAACTGAAATCGAAATACAGTTCCTTTTACAAAACTGTCAACTTAGTCCGGTCTTAGGTTGTCAATTTTGTATTAAGAACATTACTAAAGTCGGCATAAAGTTCCAAATACAAAAACTAAATCGAATGTGTAGGTTGGGACTAAAGTTAGATCGTGTTTTGTAATAAGACGGTTTAAGTTTATCAAAATCTGTTACAACTTCACTTTCACGTTCATATATTTTATTTAAGTTACGCGATACAGCACCTTAACATATCATAAACATCACGCCTGTAATCTCAGAAGGGCTAGGCAGAGGTGTAGGTGTAATAATACACCCCCATTTGGCCTATTAATATCCTGTTATTCCTTTAACACTAAACTAGTAAAAACGGCGAGCTCCTCATTGGAGAGTTCCTCCACATGAACAACTAAGTACCACCGTACCTTTATTGACAACTTGAGTTATATCTTTATAGCATTGTATTCTCCCTTTCTAAACGCCTTAGATGAATAGACTAGAATAGAATATATCTATTTGCTTTAAAACATGGTCATTATTATCTTATACATATGTGCAAACGGCGTTAAAATGGCGAAGGATAACATCGCGAGGAAACCGGCATGACCTAGAACCAAAATTTCGAAGACATGTGACATCTACCAACCCGCACTGGGCCCGCGTGGTGGATTACGGCCCACTCCCTCTCACTGAGAGGAGGCCTGTGTCCCAGCAGTGGGAACATTATAGGCTGATTATGCTAGTAAAAACTTACCTTTTCCTTTTAAGTCGGCTAATTATAATTCAAACTACGCTGTAAAATATGTTAAAATTATAATTTACTGGCAGTTTTAAATGAGCATTCGACGTAAAGTTTTATAACATACAAGTTACGTTTCTAGTGTACAATAAATTAAACTAATAACTTCTTATTGGGGTGTGTTTTTTTGCATGTAATAGGATATTCTGATGCAGCTGTCGCCGACTGTACCGGTGGGGTGACCATATTGATGGTAAGAGTTAGGAGAATTCTTACATGTAGTGGTTTTATGGTCGGTTCGTTTTGTTATTTGTTTTCATTCAATTAGTTCGTGGTTATTTAATCAGTTAAGTATGCTGGCCTACCGATATTGAAATTATGAATTGACGTGTGAAACTTTTGGATTTGACACAATCAAGTTTGACCACAGTACGAACGATGTATGTTTAGAGAAGCAACTTTCTGAACTTTCTGTGGAATCAAGTATTTCTTAGACATTATTATTACGGAAGGAACAAATGAATTTTATCATTGAAAATACAGCTGCTGCTATTATTTTACTACGAAAAAAAAAACCTTGTTTAAGTCCACCTTAATATTACAGCCACGAGGGCGTCATAATATTCTTTTCTGTGCAAAAACATACACAATATTGTAAGGCAACGACGGCGTAATAATTAATTATATTACCCTTAATTACAATATTAATGGGCTGTAATAACGCGGAATCAGTAATACATAAGTATTATAAAGTAATCTATCATAATATTATATACGTTCTTGACTATGTGTTCATTAAAATGAAATGAAGGCTATATGCACCCTGGGGGTCTGGTCAAAGACCAACTTTACTTACTGGCGAAAATTTACTATGTCATCGAGTCAACACAAGACAAGATCACCTTCCATGATAAACTAAAGGATAATTGCGTAACACATTAACTGTAGGAATGGCTTGCATTTTGACAGTTCTACAACATTCATTGCGTTATTTACGTTGTTGAGCAGACAATTTTTTCGAACTTATGACGCAATGGATTAGCAATATCCTTCAAAAAGAATCAGACTGTGATTGATAGTGTGTTGCGCAATTAGGGTGCAGGTTAGTTTCTTTCTGGAAAATTTGAAGTTGAGAACTTGTCAAATTCTACATCAGGTGAAAGCCCGAGATATTCGAAATTTCTTTGCAAAAACGTAAGAAAATTTTATTTCGTAGGCTACAATGAACTATTGTCAGTAGAAAGTTTTGGGTATGGTATGAATGTAGATGACTACAAGAGTAGGGGAAGACCAAAGAAACGCAGGATGGACTGTGTAAAAGATGATATGGCTAGTAAGCACCGACCCTAAATAAATTGGGATGAGGACAGGATAATGATTTTGACATTAAAGTAACCTTAAGTAATGCTAAAGCAGAATTTGTCAAGATCTAAACTTCAAATTCTCTATTCAGAATCCAGTTGTAAGTCTGTCTCAATGATTCTTCTCTGATTTGTTTCCTTAAACAGCACTAGTCTTTGTTCAGGGGGCCTACTCTCTAAACGAGGTTACGGGCCCGTCCGAAAGTAGTTCGATACTTAAAAGTGAACCCTACTCCCGATTAATTCCCTTTTCCGGACGTAAGGACAACTGTCTAAACGTTTTGTCATTATTTTTTAGCTCTGGCCTCGGACTATTTTGTCCGTAAGTGATACGGAGTAGGAAACGTCTGTAACTTCGGCCGAAACAACGTACTTTCTGCTTAGGGAGTAAACCCTCAGGTTTTATTTTAGTTCTGTATTATAAGACGCTATTATTAATAAGTATAGCTAACATTCTGCGAATATAATCTAAAAATAACCGTGAAATTATAACGTCGCGCGTCGTCTGAATTTCATCATCTGTTGTTGGAATTAACATCGAGACATTAATAATAATACCCCACCGCCCTATCTCTACGTTGACGTCGTGGTGGAGCTTGCGCGCTCCTAACTCTAGGTCTGTGCCGGTGAGTTTACTTTGCTGGAACAGGTCTACGGTGAGGAGCCAGACCAAGAGATATACAGAAACCGGCAGGGTAGCATGTGACTAGCTGTTGGGCAGTAGCGACCCCACGGACCCTACCTCCCGGGAGAAGTCTTGTTCCTCATCTCTGGCTTGCCTTTAATGGCCGGCTGGAGTGAACAATGACGAGGAACAGAGCTCCCACTTCTTTCTTGCCTTTATTGGCCGGCTTGAGAGGAAAATCGCAACAGCAAACGTGCTCGGAGGAAGGCAGTATTCCAGTAAGTGCTGGTAGGGTATCTTGACCATCTTCCAGGCTCTGGGATTGTCCTGATAGTCTTGGTATACCTCTCGACTCCTCAACCACCTCAGGATATGTTGCCCACTTGTCACTACGTCACTAACTGCTAGCGACATTTTCCATTATTGAGTGTGCAAGTCACCCCCTGCCATTTTTTCCGTGTATAATAAAACATTGATCAAGCAGGGGCCATAGTCCTTCCAAAGTTCTAGGTAACCAATATACTATAGCCACCCAAACCCATAGCCCAATATGTTTTGTTCCCATGTTCTGCAATAGTCCTGCACCAACCGGGGGTTGTCGTTGGGTGCACTAGCATAGAGCATACAGGGATAATCGTCGCGTCGGTTGGTGCCTCATTCCATTTAAAATTGTCGTGCGCCTTCCAAAGGACCGGGACTCCATGGTCCCGAGAGACATAATAATAATACCAGCTTATTATTGTCTCACTACAGGGCAAAGGCATCTCTCATACAGAGAAGTCACGAGCATTGACGCTTGCTTAAGACTGGCGATTTCAGACTTTTAATAACCTATAACTCCAGGTTTCCTCACGATTTCCTTCATCGATGTCAGTAATGTTCAACATACACACATCAAAAGTGTCTAGGGATCAACATATATTTTTGCAATAACTTTTCTCCTGATTGATATTAATTAAAATTTTCTTTAAGGATTCATAAAATAAAGTGTTTTCGTTTGTCACAGTAACGATAAACCAAGTCACCTTTGCATTAATAAAGAAATTTGCCATTTTCCTAATAAAGGGATTTTTGACATTTGAACCACTAACACAAAAGTTCGAAAAAAAGACTGAAATAACAGTTTTCTTTAAAATTTTATTGGGTAACTTAAACAATTAATAATCCGTGTTTCTACCGCGAACACTAACAACACAAGAACATCGGTTTGGCATACTCAAAATGAGTTCATCCAAATCACGCTGTGGAATGGCCGCCCATGTTCGTTGCAACAACAAAAAAAGGTCTTCTTGCGACTGGATACCCTCCATATTCGGCAGAGCTCTTCTCTGTAGCATATCCCATGCATGCTCAATCGGGTTCAAGTCTGGCGACTGAGCAGGCCAGGGCAGGACATTGATGTTAGCTGCGGCGAGAGTCTGTCTTACAACTCTTGCGGTGTGCGGTCGTGCATTATCATGCATTAACTGAAATAAGGGACCGATTTGCACTTGTAGAGGAACGATGACGTCTGATACAATCGTCTCAGCATAAATTTGAGCGTTGAGGTTGCCTCTGATCCAAATCAACTCAGTTCTTCCGCCGATCCAAATACCCGCCCATACCATGATGGTTCCACCACTATAAGGATGGACTTCCTGGCAGGATTTTAATCGCTGTTGGCGTCCAGGGGTTCTCCAGTGTCGTATACGTCTTGTATCCGGTCTCATACCAAAACGAGACTCATCAGAAAAGCACACGAAACGCCATTGTTCTTCTGCCCAATTTCTGTGTTCAAGAGCCCATTGATATCGAATCCTACGATTGTGCATTGCTATAGGTGGTACCCGTAGCGGTCTTCGGGAATGAAGGTTCACTTCATGCAAGCGGTTTCTGACTGTTTGGTCGCTAATTAAGTTCCCTGAAGAGTGATGAAGCCTCACGGCTAACATCATGGCGGTTATTGTTGGAGCTCTTCGAGTTAAGATTTGAATGTATCGGTCTTGTCTCCGTGTGGTGCAGCGATACCGTCCTCCATGGCGCTCAGCCACGGTACCAGTGCTTCGGTAACGTGTCCAAAGTCGACTGATAACACTCTGACTTGTATTCAGAGCTAAAGCCACAGTACGTTGCCGGGAACCAGCTTCTATCATTCCCACGGCTCTGAGCATTTCTTCCCTGCTTAAATGACGTCGCCGCTCCATAATAACGTTGGTTTTAATCAGTAGTAGGGAAACAGTAGCACTAATAATGTCTTCAATGCGTTGTATGTTTTTATAGGGAAAATATTGACAGCTGATTTTCATCTTTTACTCGAATTTGATTCACAGTTCCTGATTCAAATTATGAAATGCACCAAAAAGGATCCATATAAATTTATAAAATCATAAATTTATTACAAAGCCACATCTTAATCTCAAGAAATCCGCATAAAAATGCTTGATCCCTAGACACTTTTGATGTGTGTAAACTCAGAAAGTACATATGAATTGCAAAGTCACGTTGGTATTTGCCCGGGTTTTAACGTACAAACTCTTCCATTAGAGGCGGGGCCTTAACCACTGGGCCATCACGACATTGAGACTGAAAGACATTAGAATTCTTAAATAAATAAGATTTATAGACAGATATAGATTTATTTCAACGTTTCTAAGCATTTTTTTTTCTTTATTTAAAGGGCTTTATCGCTGAGCGATAACGTCGCCCTGTAACGTCAGCACAATCACTTAACCTAACACTTATTTTAAAACAAAAAATGCCAGTTTGTATAGCATCCTAGCTTGTTCCGATAAAGGACAAGCGAGGATAGCATTACACCCTCCTATATCTAAGTTATTTATATCGCCAAGTAAATTAACTCTCAAGGCTTCGTTCCGCACACACTCCATCAAAACATGTTGCACATCTTCGACTACTCCACATTCTTCACAGTTGGGTGACGTTACCTTTTTCATCAGAAAACCAAACTTTTATGATGGAATATGACCGGAACGAAGTCTAAGTGCCATAACTATCTCCTTTCTGCTAAGCATACTTTGATCAGTCCAATTAGATACTGGAAGCTGAGGTTGGATGGTCTTGTACCAAATTCCCTTCTCTGTTGACCTCTGGTTGAAGAACATTACATTACATTAGAATTCTTAAATAAATAAGATTTATAGATAGATAAGATTTATTTCAACGTTTCTAAGCATTATTTTATTATTTGCGGTTGTTTAAGGCTCCTTCAAATAGGCGCGACACGTAACGCGAATCGCACGCGACACAAAGGAACCGCTCGTCGCGGAACAGGGGCCTTTCTGTCACCGTTTGAAGTAGCCTTTATTCTTAATATTATTTAACAAATATTTTCTGACCCAGGATTGTCCCAATAATACAAAATACATAGTCACCCCACAATGTCGTACAATCAATGTCGAAGAATTTTGAATACCGTTGAGCGTAAAAATAACCTCTTTTAAGAATTCCTTAAAACTGGAATCTTTTGAAATCACACTTTTAATATTTTTTATTATTATTGACGCGTCGGATTATTGTGTCTGATTACGAATTCTTTTGGTTTATAAATAAAATTGGGGAGTGAGTTGGTAATAGAAAAGAAACAAGTAAGACAATCAATCTGCCTAGCCTTTTGTCAACTATATTGGGGTTGGCTTCCAGTCCAACCGGCTGCAGCTCAATATCAGCCGACTGCTTATCTGACCTCCACAACCCAGTTACTTGGTACACGATACCATAGGTAAGACTGGTTGTCAGAATAGGCTCCCTGCCTATTCTGACAACTTTCCCGCCAAGATTCCCTTGGTTTGTTAGAAATAAGCTTTACTACGGTATGAATTAATGCAAATTCACTGCTTCTTTACAATACTTAGGTATTATAAATTACCCCAGGCTGATAAACTTATTGTTTTTCTTGATATAGTGTTAATGTAGGCTTCCGCTGTAGCTATAAGCTATAATTATTTATAATCTCTCTTACTTCTTTGTAAACCTCCCCGATCTGTGGTTCGCAGGAACGCAGTCATCATGGCATAATTTTATTATTTAAAACATCATTCTGTATCTGTCATTTTCAAACGATTGACAGAAACAGAACGATGTTTTAAATCAGTTTAGCGTTAAACGTCAGTGATTGTGGTGCAACCGGGCCTAAGTATTAAAGATACTATTTTCGAACATCAACAATTTGAATTCCAAATTGGAACACAATCCATAGTCAGCGTTAACTGTCCGTCTACTATTCCTTCTGGGAATAAAACGCCAACAGTGTTTCGATTATTATCATTTCATAAATACAAGCAGTCGATACTCGATATGCAGAAGTAAATGTTGATAAAGTGAGAGACATGCCACATCTAGAGGTGAAGCGAGCTCCATTAATATTGATTTTATGCGAGAGGGCGGCGGCCGGCAGGGTTGGTTGTTGTTGTTTATTTTAACATTTTATTTATTAGATTTGTGTAGGGGTTTCGGCTAGTAAGTTAAGTTGTTATTGAGTAAGTGGGCTGGTGCTTTGGACGAAGGACGATGCGAGACTAGAACAGAGTTTAGCTTTGGAACTTGAGAAATTTTGAGTTCAAGTTAGATGTCAAACTACTAGTGGACTGTTTTTTGCCCATCATGCCTCATGTGGTGGACGCTCACGCAGGAGGCTGTATAGGTACAGGTGAAAGTTACACAGGGACACAGGGAGCGTTCTACGTTTGGCATAAAACTGAATTAGGTACCATGTCTAGATCCGAAAGTCTTTGAAAGCTAACTGGGAACCTGGCTGGGAAATAAAGTAATGGAACTCAAATGGACTAGGGCAGACTGGATACCTGGAAAGGCGAGATGATGTAAGGCTTTTAACGCAGTGGCGTTTAAGGACTGGAAGCATGAATGTGGGCGGCGTTGATTACAAAGGATAGACCAAAAGGGTGACAAAGTTAATATTGTTACTAAAATGATGCCCAACGTCAGAGCATAGAGAGAGAGAGGCCGTTGCCTAGCAGTAGGACAAGCAGCAGCAGCAGCAACAGTGAGAAAGCATTACAAGCTAGAGAGATGATCAAATTTTGACTGACCGGTTGGTGCACTTGGTAGCGACCCTGCCTTCTGAGCCGCTGTTCCCGGGTTCGATCCCCGGACAAGTCAAACATTTGTGTGCATGAACATGTCTGTTTGACCTGTGTCTGGGTGTGTATATGTACCTATATAAGTATGTATATCAGTCATCAGGTTACCGTAGTACAGGTTCTACCTAGTTCGGGACCTGAAGACCTTGTGTGGATGTTGTCTCATAATAATAATAATTATTATTATTAAGTATAGTTAATTATTAGTAATATTATAAATATTAGTAATTATTATTATACTATATTATATTATTAATAATAATAATAATTATTATTATAGGGTAAACTATAATAGTTCCGACATAACCGTAGATACAGAATAAAATAAGAAACATCACTTACCTTATAGACATTGCAGTTCCTAATACTCATAATCATAACCTACAACAAACTGTGACCTCTGAGTTTGTTTCGGCCTTTCTTCTCAGAGTAGTCAGATAGGAAACGCCGACCTCATCTAGTTTAAAAAAAAAATATGATTGACGTGTAAAAGTGTTTGTAAAAACCTACTTACAGAAATAAAAAAAAAAAATAAAAAAAAAAAAAAAAAACCATATCATAAAAAATTAGTACCTAAATATGCTGACCTTAAAGAAGAAGTCACAAGAATCTGGAGACAAGAAAAAGTATAAATGTTATCCCTATAGTTCTCTCCACGACAGGCGTTACCCAACCATCTTCTTCGTAGCCTTAAATTAATAGATTTAGAACAATCCGTTTATATTAACCTACAGAAAGCTGCCATCTTAAACACCTGCCACCTACCACCAATAGTTAGGAAGTTCATGCAGTTAGAGGAAGAAAACACACCCTCATCTTAAATACACACCACACGCTACATTTAGATACTTGGCTTTGGCCCGTAAATGAAGCTAAAAAGCAGCCTAAGATCTGAGAAAAAAAAAGCACTCAAAATTATAGGGTAAAAAAATAAAAACTGTGTTAACGATAACAAGCTGATTCCAAATCACCGGAACACACGAGGAAAACCGCAAAATATTGGAAGTAGGTATTTAAGTTGAGTAGATTGAGTAGGTAACATACCATAGTATTCATAGTAGGTACGAGTACCTAATGAAGTTCATTCGACTGCTATTAGGCACAAACTATAATAATTATGAGGATGGGTCATTTATCGTCGAGTCATCATCATCGGCCTATCCTTTTTTCCAGTTGGGGTCGACTTCCAGTCTAACCGGATGCAGCTGAATACCAGTGTTTTATATGGAGCGACCGACCTGGAGCGCCTGTCTGACCTCCACAACCCAGTCACTGGGTAATACGATACCTCTTGGTAAGACTAGTTGTCAGAGTGACGACCCGTAACGACTGTTATTATATTACATAGCCATAAGCCCCCCTCATTCATTGTCGAGCCACGCCGTGAAAATATAATCGACAATGTGAACGATCCCCGATACTCCAGCCAGTCCTTTCATCACAAACTCTATCGTTTCAGGAAGCCTTCAGAATGGCCGAAGGGGCGTAGACCATTGCTTTCAAAGCCTTCAACAGGATTGACAAAAGGTTTTCGGTAGCTTGTGACAATCATCGTTAACGCTGATGAGACTAAGGTCTTCAACCAGTGCGTCCTGCCCGTTATGATATGACATACGGTGCCGAAACGTGGACACTGACAGTCGGGCTGGTCCACAAATTCATGGTCGCTCAGCGCGCTATGGAGCGGGCTATGCTCGGAGTTTCTTTTTAAGGATAAGATCAGGAAATAAATTATCCAGAAAAAACTGGAGTTACCAACTTAGCTTGCAGATTAAGCAAGCTAGTGGCCGTGGACTGGCCATGTTTGTCGAAAGACTGATGGTCGGTGGAGCAGACGAGTCCTAGAGTGGAGACCGCGTATCGGCAAGCGTAGTGTGGGACGACCCACAGCTAGATGGACCGACGACCTTAAAAACGTGGCTGGGGCAGACTGGATGCGGAAGGCGGAGGAGAGTGTTTTGTGACGCATCCTGGAAGAGGCCTATGCCCAGCAGTGGACTGCGATAGGCTGAGTTGATATCGCTGATAAAATGTCACTTGGTCTAGGCCCGCAGGGCCGAAATATTTGGCGCCGAACCGGGACAATACATCCACAAGATGAGTCACTATCTTCAGCTTTGAGGGACCGTGTATAACGAACATTCGGCGAGGCGGACTGCCCAGGGTGCAACGCAGACTTGTGGAGGATACTTGACTGCATCCCAAACAACTTGCCAACCCTAATAAAAAAACTGGTTAAACAGAGAGGAACTCTTCGAAAAAAGTGGTCCAGTTGCAATGAACATTGTAAAATGCTCATTGTTACTGGACTAGTCAGAGTATCAGAACCAGAGGGGTGTTCTTCTCCTTAGCGTGTCGATGGCAATCTAAATAGTGTCAGCCCAGAAAGATTCGAGGGAGACAGTAGCCTCCAAGGGGTGAATTGAAATGACCTAAAAAGTGGCCCCGTTAGCACTTTGCTGAGTTCGTGTCCATGTGAGGGAAGAGAAGGTGCCTTTTAGAGATTAAGGGCACGCAGGATACGATGAGGAGTATTTACGTATTATAGTTTTTCACTTCAGGTTTATTAGACTATGTACCAGCTTTTGTATGCGGATCATCCGCGTGGTGCTCGGAAATTATTCCACGGCATGTCCTTACCCAGGTCAAGGTAACAGATGGTAACAAACGAAGTCACCCTGCCGCGTCTTTCTGTCTTAACGCGATAAACTCAAATACTACCGTACGGATTTCACCAATGGACGAAGTGATTCATAAGGAAGGTTTAATTGTGTAATTCATGAAGGTTTTGTGTAAATTGGCTGAAATATGACGATGATTGTTGAAGATGTCAGTACAAAATCATGCTGACAAAGAGCTTAATAAGCTTTGCTGCCGTGCGCTTCGTAAAACAATAGAGATATGATAACAATGCGATAAGAAGACAATTTTAGGTAATTAACGATAGCGCATCGCGGCTACTACAAATAAGGTTAAAAACAGCGATGCGTTTGATGTCAGTTGAATCGCATGACCACCAAACTAAAGTAATTTTGCAGTTTAATTAAAAAAAAAAGAATGCAAGGCTCAGTGGAATATTTTTAGGTAGGTAAGTATAATTCTTTTTATTTTTTTTATTAGACAACACAAGGTCTTCAGGTCCCGAACTAGGCAGAGTCTGTACTACGGTAACCTGATGACTGATATACATACTTATATACCTACATATACACACCCAGACACAGGTTAGTTGATTGAATTCCCTACTTTATTGTCATTACATAAAATATGATAGTTTACGCTTAATATTTGAGAATTATGCGACGAATAATATTTTTTTGAGCTCTGTTTTACTAGTATTGTTTTAACATGATACTATTTTATTTTTATGAAATATTTTTGAATACATATCTAAGTCACAATACGTATAACTGTGCGATAAAAATGTGAGCGTTTTCAGTGTCCTACGTTTGGGCAGCGCCTCAGTAGTTACTGAGGGATAATTTCCAACGGCCACGCGGGCGAAGAGACAGGCCAAAGCGATTTTGGAATAAGTCGACAAGAGTGAAGAAGGTGCAGTAAAAATCGGCGATCGAAAAGAATAGAATATAATCATTTATTTGCATAGAAAGTAGGTACTTACAAAAAAATGCAAATGTTTGCTATTTGATAGATCCATAAACATTGTACTTTAAATTAAGCATGCAAACATTTAGTACAAGTGCTCAATAGTCTAAAATACTATCAATATGAAAATTCTTATATGGTCAATTAAAATAAAAATAAAAAAAAGATGTCAGGATTAATTAGGTAGCTATAAAGATTTGTCATTTAGAAATTCACAAATGGAGTAGGTAATAACATTTATCTATTAATACGATTACGAAGGACAATTTCTTTTTAAACAGTGGAATGGACTCGTTTTTTTATTCCATCGGGTAGGTACTTTGTTAACGATGATCGGGCACATACTCGTACATTAACACTCTGCCTTTCTTCGAAGAAGGTAGTAAGGAAGGATAGATAGTACCCCAAAAGATGAGTACCTCAAAAGATGAGTACCTAAAAGATGAGTACCTAAAAGATGAGTACCTAAAAAGGTGAGTAAGTACCTAAAAGATGGGTACCTAAAAATATGAGTACCAAAAAAGGTGAGTAAGTACCTAAAAGATGGGTACCTAAAAATATGAGTACCAAAAAAGGTGAGTAAGTACCTAAAAGATGGGTACCTAAAAATATGAGTACCAAAAAAGGTGAGTAAGTACCTAAAAGATGGGTACCTAAAAATATGAGTACCAAAAAGATGAGTACCAAAAAGATGGTTACCTAAAAGATGAGTAGGTACCTAAAAGATAAGTACCTAAAAGACGAGTACCTAAAAGATGAGTACCTAAAAGATGAGTACCTAAAAGATGAGTACCTAAAAGATGGGTACCTAAAAATATGAGTACCAAAAAGATGAGTACCTAAAAGATGGGTACCTAAAAATATGAGTACCTAAAAATATGAGTACCTAAAAGATGAGTACCTAAAAGATGGGTAAGTACCTAAAAATATAAGTACCTAAAAGATGAGTAGGTACCTAAAAGATGAGTACCTAAAAGATGGGTAAGTACCTAAAAATATAAGTACCTAAAAGATGAGTACCTAAAAGATGGGTACCCAAAAATATGAGTACCGTACCTAAAAGATGAGTACCTAAAAGATGAGTACCTAAAAGATGAGTACCTAAAAGATGAGTACCTAAAAATATGAGTACCTAAAAGCAATTCCATATCGAAAACACAACATGACGCCTGTAATCTTCGAAGGGCTAGCAGAGGTGTATCTAGTACACCCACAGTTCGCCAGTACGTTTAAGTAATATGTAATAGGGTAATAGGGGGCGAGCCTTTTACCAATACCCGGGCACAAATTTAGTCTCCCGGCTGCTACTGAGGAATTCCTAACGATTGCGACCATTACTATGACAAGAGTATTTACTTTGTAAAGTATTATGCTATTATTTTAACTATTGTGAATGTGAGAACTATGTTGGTCATTGCTTTTTTTTGTATTATTACTCTTAGTGTAATCATGATCTGGCAGTTTGAGTAACTTGTGCGGCCTACTCAAATGTCCTTTCTTTGGTGTTGTTCGTCGAATCGTTGAGCTCCTTAAGTTCTGAGTTGAGCTGCACGATTGCTGACAATTGCGTGCACTGACTGGATAGGTCCACTCAATCTGTGTGGTTCTTTCCTCAAAATACCATTTCAGACACCGATCTACATAGCCTTCACATGATCTGACCAAGATTCTGTCTGGACTTTAAAAGAGACTGTGACCTCTGAGTTTGTTTCGGCCTTTCTTCTCAGAGTAGTCAGATAGGAAACGCCGACCTCGTCTAGTTTAAAAAAAAATATGATTGACGTGTAAAAGTGTTTGTAAAAACCTACTTACAGAAATAAAGTCATTTATCATTTATCATTAGATCAACGAGGCAGTCGAAAACAATTACAATAAATATTATTATTTTAATCGCCTTCGCGTCGCACAACCCTAGATCACAGTCAAAGCCCACGGGATGTCACACGTCTGAAGCGAGTGAGAAGTGAGAAAGGGACAGCGACACTGTCCCAGTAGGAGGGACAGAGAAAACCATATGTCTCCCTTTTCGCCCACCGCCACGTACTTGGTAATTCTTTTTACTCAAATAGGTAAGTCGGGATATATTGTATTCTTTTTGCTGTGGATTTTTGGCGGGACTTCATTATGCCGCCGGTTGTTAATTGATTTCGAATTGAGTTGTTTAAATAAACGAATTTTCTGTTTTATTTAATACGTTTGATTTGAAATCAATTAATAATGAGTGAAAGGGTGGTTTTTAAATGTTATTTTTAATCTTGAGGGGCTCGTGGCTAAATAATAACAGCCGCATGATGGTTCGATCAAATGTTAAGCTACGCATGCCGCGGTCGGTTCGTGGATGGGTGACCATACATTACACATCAAAGCCCCCGTGCCTCGGAAAGCAGGTTCCGGCTGCCATTCGTTGATATTTGGCAGTCGTTACGGGTCGTCAGAAGCCCAAAAGTCTGACAACCAGACAAATCAAGGGGTATCGTGTTATCCAGTACCTGGGCTGTGGAGGTCAGATAGGCTGTCGCTTGTAAAATACTGGTATTCATCATAGCATCCGCGGGGCGAGCACGGCCTCTGTGATACGCTGGAGTCACGCATTTTATCACGGTTTTTGCTCCCAAACTATGATAAAAATGTGTGACTCAAGCCTATCACAGTAGGCCGTGCTCGCCCCGCTGGTTAGAATAGAAGCCGACCTCAACATAGGCAAATGATGAATCGGTATTTTAGTATTTAGTCTGACTCGGGCGTTAATTAACTCGGAGATACCACATGGGTAGTATACTAGGTACCACCACAGGTATTTTGCATTTCAGCCGGGCATTCGGCTTTGCATTCATCTTTGTTTTGTTTTGCTTTTATTAGAATGTAAGTTTCGTTAGAGTATAATGTGTAATTAGTGTTAGGTATAAGTGTGTGTGTATAAAAATTAACTTAAACTATGATACTAAATATTAATTTTAGTATCAATTATTACATGTAAATATTCGTATGCCGCGTCTAGCGGTGGATATGTCGAGAACTATACCATTTATGTAACAACTTTGTAAATACCGTATCCTACGAATAAATGTCTTTGTCTTTGCCTTGAGCTAGCAGTATGTAGGTGTGTCTGTATTGATATTAATAGACAAAGAACCTGCCTAGACTTTTGTTTTGTTTTTGGAAATTCCACATGGTTCCTGTTTTCCTGTTGATGTGAAACATCTATAGCCGCACGTTGATTTCCTATAACAAACCATAATTTCATGCATATTATCTATAGGTAAGTACCTACATAATAGTTTTCTTCTCAGACGGAGGCTATCCATGAGGATTTTAGCTTTCGGACTCCTAACCACTAAAGCCCCACGGTGTTCCTAATGCTACCATGAGCCAGGAGACCATAGGCCGTACTATGACATGTTAATTCCATCATTGTTCCAGCGTGAAAGAGAGACGGAGCTATACATGACCGATAGCACTATTTCTTTTTCGCAACGGAATCATGATGGTGTTAACACGTCATAGTACGGCCCCTGCACTTTAAATGTATAACTCAGTTTCAATCACAAATTAACCATTCGAAACATTTTGAGGGAAATTACTAATCCATTACTTCATACGTTTGAAAAATTTGTCTGTTCGACAACGTAAACCACGCAATGGACGTTATTAAACTGTCAAAATGAATGGTATTGCTATTGTATGTGTACTACGCAATTATCCCACAGGATATTATACGGTTCAAAAAAGGAATGGGTTCCCAATTCGACTGTATATTTTTTTAAATGTTTTTTTCCTCCGAACTTTCGACTGGGTGAACCGATTTTAATGGTTATTTTTTTTTTTGAAAGCTGGTGCTTAATGTGTGGTCCCATTTAAATTTTATCGAAATCGGTCAAGCGGTTTAAAAAAAAATCAACAATAAATTATCTTTAAATAAAAAAAAAACCACCGTCAAACGGACGTGGACGAGTAAGATGATCGGGTAGATACTAAAAAAAATACTACAAAGTAAAAAAACAACTTTAATTTCGGAAGTCGGTGGAAAAAACTAAATAACAGATCCAAAGACACCGACATCCGAAATTAAAGTTATTTTTCACTTTACTTTAAAAAGTGTTTTTTTTTTTGGAAGTCCGGTTTTTTTTTGTTAAAATGTTTTTTCTCCAACGATGTTAGGGTACGGTAGGTCGCACTTCAGTGGTAACACAACCAGCTCAGCGGAGTAACTGCGTAATACACCAACAGTAGTAACGGGTTTCAACAACATTCATTGCGTTACATGCGTAGTTGAGCAGACAAATTTTTCAAACAAATGAAGCTATGGATCAGCAATATCCTTTAAAATCACACAGATTGATATTGATAATGTGTCAAGCAATTAAATTGTAATATCCCTAAGCTGGCCTCTTATTCTATTGAAACTCCCTATTACGCTAGGCTAGCTTTTCTAACGTGACGATAATGTTGTGGACGTCCACGTCCATAAAATGTATGGAAATACGTGCACGTTAAATTATATTATTATTTAATTAATTATTTTTGACATAACTATAATTTCTCAATTTAATTGTACTGTAAGGAAATAATTAAGTAATAATAATGGTAAATGCATGGTAATTTAGGATGATAAGGGCAGGCGAATTATAATATTGCAATGCCTGTAAAAGGCTGCTAAGTCATCAGTACTAACTTATCATAACATCAACATTGTACACTTAGATCGCAATAAACGTTTTGACTTTGACTTTAAAATGTTATCGTAGACGAAAATTTAAGCGTCTTCATATATTTTCATATGTCCCTTTTACTTCCCTGCGCTATCGTGATACCGTGATGTGGACGTCCACGATAACATTGTCACGTTATTAGTAATTATAAAAGCGCTAAATTTGTCTTCACCCGTAGTGATAAAAAAAAGCTCTCAATCTAGAATGATCTACTTATTTAAAAGCACATCAAGTGTCTTAAAATTAAATTTATTTCCAAGTTGTCCCTAAAAAGTTATCTGACTTGTTTATTATAAGCTCGGAAGCTGAGGATTAGGTAAGCTGGGAGGTAGTCGTCTATTATTATGGGAGTTATTTTAAGACACTTGGCGGCTAAACATGGGACATTTTGCAAGGTATTTTTTAGCTGCTGAGTAGTCTATAGGCTTTTCAGACAAACTCAATTTGTATCTTAAGAGCGTATACACCTTATGAGTGGCAACGTCGCAATTTAGTGTCATATTTCGTGGTTTTAAATTTTTATCACTTAATCGGAGCTATATTTTAAAAATCTGTTTAATTAACTTTTTAGAATTGTGTGAAAACTGTGTAAAAGGTAAGAAATCGTTGCGTTTACAGTTCTATTTATATGCAAATAATACATTGGAAACTTGCAGGGCGTTATTTTCATTGTAAAATAACTGTAAGCATTACGGTTACTTACTTTTTAAACACTTTCACGTAATTCTAAAAAGTTAATTAAACAGATTTTTAAAATATAGCTCCGACTAAATGATAAAAATTGAAAACCACGAAATATGACACTAAATTGCGACGTTGCCACTCATAAGGTATAAACGCTCTTAATAGGTAAGTATATTATTTTGACAATTTATTCGACTTCAACCAGATCAACGCAATGGATATTACCTACATTGCGATAATCTAGTTGACGAGGAGAAGTACGAAGAACAATGTATGTACTATCGATGAATTTCATATCTATGCACCTCAAGGACTATTTTTCCTTGCAGCGCTCGGCCGCTATAGAAATCTTTTGTTCTATTCCTAGTGGCCGAGAAACAGATATGGTCATTGTGTTCACGGGATTTTGTTTTAAAACTGCTTAGATATGAACTTCCACGATAGTACCTCTCAAGAAGAATTCAGGTAAGTACAGTCGACCGCAAGTCTATGGCAACACTTTGACCTTGAGCTGCGAGGTAATTAACACACTTACAGTAGTAATCGCTTTCATTTTGACAGTTCAACAACATTCATTGCGTTATTTACGTTGTTAAGCAGACCAACTTTACGAACATATGAACCAATGGATTAGCAATGTCCTTCAAAATCATACAGATTGTGATGGATAATGTGTTACGTAATTAGGGTGCCTGTCTAGCATATTACGGGGTTTAAATATAATGCGAGGCTAACGTATAGGTACCACTTGCTTTGTTTCCACTAACGTGTGGCTGCGCCTAAAGTGTTCTAAACTCAAACTCAAAGCATTTATTTCAAATAAACCAATTACAGGCACCTTTGAATTGTCAAGGGGTCGGTCAGTCAGAAAGACGAAGCTATTTGCCCATTCCAAAGCGTAGTAGGTAGCTATGGAGAAGAACGGACAATTAAACTCCATGGACACTCTTTTAAATCAAAATATTGTTACAAAAAAGTGGTTACATCGTTCATGTTGAAATTATACATGTGAGATCGATGTAGAAAGACGTGACGTGCACATTAAAAGCGTCCGTAATAAAGAAGATAAAAACAAATCAGGAATTAAAATAAGCCGTGGCGTGGCAGCTATGAAATGACCAGTGCCTACTGATGGCGCCCATTCACGAACATGACGTATGGATCAGCACTATTCAACTCAACCATTTTGAAGGGAACTTAATGATCCAATACACACGCAAGCACCAGCGAAACATTTGAGTGAGCATGACATAGATACCTACTCTCAGCCGCCAGGGCACATTTAAGTCAATAAAAGACGAACCCAGTAAGCTTTATAGTAGGGACTTAGTGCTCACACATGTGCTTTGCAATTATACAATACTAAGAGATTGAATTTATACAATGCAAATATAGTTTTTACAATGTTCATCAGCTCCAACAATATTTTCGAATGCTATTCAATTAGTTTATGCGCCCTTGTGGAGCAGGACCAGCGCTGAGCCAAGCAAGCATTTTTGTCAGTGATGTAATCCCCCAAATTATAATATGCCGGCTGTATTCTGGCTATTGGAGACCTTTGAAAACTATTCTGGGCAACCCGATTAGAAGAACAAATGAATTGATAGCCTATTTATCTCTTAAAACTCAAAAATGACACATTTCTTCTTCAATCTCCACGAGATCGTGTATTTTTTAGCCCAGCCTCAAAACACCTAGGTGATCGATAAAGTAAGATTAGCTCTGACCTCAAAACGGCCGAAGGAGCGTCCTATGCGTCTAGTGTCCTTTCTGTAGGACTTTGAGTAGTCGCTTAATACGCAATGCGGAGTTTATTCGGAGAGAGGTTTTATTTAAAGGCTGCTTTTTCTGTTAGAGGTAAGTAGGTATCTTGATCTATTTTACGTTTGCGTTACGTTTACGTTGAGCTCCTTGAGTCCTGAATTGAGCTACACGATTACTGACAAATGTTTGCACTGACTGGACAGGTCTACTTAAATCTGTGTTCATCAAAAGACCATTTTAGACCCTAACCTACTTGGTCCTCACATGATCTGAACAAGATTATGAGACATTGAACCCTGCGCCTGAGTTTGGCTCGCCATTTCTTCTCTGGGGTTGTCAGATTAGAAATGTCGACTCCATCTAGCTTACCTATTTTTATTTAAATATGACGTGTAAATGTGATTTCGATATCTTATTTACAGAAACAATGTCAATTCATTATTTGCAGCCCACTACATTAACCGCATATTAGCAAAATAAAATATGATATTGATAATGAGGCTCACTTTAAAGGTAATAAATAATTACATCACATTAATAATAATTAATTACATTATGCAAAATATAAATTCTAGTTGATTGCTTGGCAACAGAGTAATAATTAACACTTAAAACAAATAAATAATAAAATCTAAACTAGCTTACATTCCTAATACTCCTAATACTGGTTTTTGCTACTGAAATGAACACACCTTTTCCAGTATAGACATTTCTGTATTTCAATTCTTGCACACATACAAACCTGGTATTTAAAGCAATATCGTACTCAACATAATATCAATATAGACTTCTAGAAGACAACTTTTTTATTTCGAAGCTCGAAGAGATTTAACCTAGAAAATTAGGCGATGCTCCAAACATCATATTTCCATTCCGTTTGAAAAAAACACCAGTACTTTTTCTGTAACTGTCAGATGAGATAATTTTAAACTTCATGACTACACTGCTGATACAAAAACCATTTGAGGCAAATCACATCATTTCAATTTTAAATTTATAATTTAAAATTCATAACTAAAAAAAAATCTCAAAGCATTTATTTCAAATAAACCAATTACAGGCACTTTTGAATTGTCAAGGGGTCGGTCAGTCAGAAAGATGAAGCTAGTTGCCCATTCCAAAGCGTAGTAGGTACCTATGGAGAAGAACGGACAAGAAACTCCATGGACACTCTTTTAAATCATAATATTGTTACAAAAAAGTGGTTACATCATTCATGTTGACTGACCGGTTGGCGCAGTTGGTAGCGACCCTGCCTACTAAGCCGCTGGTCCCGGGTTCGATCCCCAGACAAGTCAAACATTTGTGTGCATGAACATGTCTGACCTGTGTCTGGGTGTGTATATATATATAAGTATGTATATCAGTCATCAGGTTACCGTAGTACAGGCTCTGCCTAGTTCGGGACCTGAAGACATCGTGTGGAAGTTGTTTCATTAAAAAAAAAAAAATGTTGTAAATATACATGCGAGGACGATGTAGAAAGACGTGCACGTTAAAAGCATCCGTAATAAAAAGATATAAACAACTATGGAATTAAAATAAGCCGTGGCAGCTAAGAAATGAACAGTGCCTTCTGACGGCGCCCGTTCACGAACATGACGTATGGATCAGCACCATTCAGCTCAACCATTATGAAGGGAACTCAATGATCCAATACAAATCAATTAACTACAAATCTTACTAATATTTGGAAATCATGACACTACCGATGACGTGTGGTCTACCGTCAATCAATCAACTCGGCCTATCGCAGTCCACTGCTGGGCATCGGCCTCTCCCAGGCTATACCACAACACCCTGTCCTCCGCCTTCCGCATCCAGTCTGTCCCAGCCACCTTTTTAAAGGTCGTCGATCAATCTAGACCTGGGGGTGTCCCGCACAAGGCGGCCTACCTTAAAGTTTAGTAATCTGAGCCTAACTTGGCTCATTTGATGGATAAAGTGGTGATCGCTGCCGATATCATCATCTTTCTAGCATTTTCCCGACTATTTTGGGGTGCCATCCAGTCTCACCGGATGCAGCTGTATACCAGTATTTTCATGGAGCGACTGCATACCTGACCTCCACAACCCAGTTACTGGGTAACACGATACCCTTTGGTAAGACTGGTTGTCAGACAGTCGGGAGTACCCATTACGACTGTCAAAGATCCACGAATGACAGTGGGACCAACGGCTTATCGTGCTTTTTGAGGCACGGAGGGGTATTTGTATATGTAAAGATGGTCACCCATCCACGGACCAACCGCGGCAAGCGTAGCTTAATAACCTGATCGATCGACCCGTGCGTGCGTGTTATTACTTAACCCTTGATCGCTGCCTACAGACACCGGTAAAACAAAAGGGTTTGTCGCTGTGTTGCCAGACTTTAGAAAGATATTAAAATCGTTTAGCTATATGTATTGCAATAATGCTCAGTCAATGGCATGAAAAAGAGGCTGTGTGCTTATGACCACACGATAGAAGTGACAACTTACGAGTTACGACTGGAGCCGAGTATACGCGATTCAGCGCCGAGTATACGCGATTCAGCGCCGAGTATACCTGATTCAGCGTCGAGTATACGCGATTCAGCGCCGAGTATACGCGATTCAGCGCCGAGTATACGCGATTCAGCGCAGAGTATACGCGATTCAGCGCCGAGTATACGCGATTCAGCGCAGAGTATACGCGATTCAGCGCCGAGTATACACGATTCAGCGCCGAGTATACCCGATTCAGCGTCACCGTCTCGAGCGAGACGGTGCAGTTTCGTTCACTGTTCAGAAAGAGAAGTTTAACTTCAAAAATGAAAATATGGTGGAAGAACTTCCTCTGATGAACTGTTTCACAAAAAGCTCTAAGTAATAATCTTCGAATAGGTACTTGGGTATGTTTTTGTACAGTGGGTACTTTACCTACCTACTTCTGCTTAATCTAACCGAAAGTTTGAGTAGGTAGGTAAAGTACCCACTGTACAAAAACATACCCAAGTACATAATCGAAGATTATTACAGGACAGCGGGACCAAATCACACTCATTCTGCGAAGCAGTAATGCTCGAGAAGGAGGAGGCGGAACGCGTGAGGGAGAGGCAAAATTCGCGCCCTCACGACCCTAGCCGCCGTAGGAGACGCTCTGGGCGTCGGGAATCCCAGGCCGATTCTTGGCCACCGTAGGCGCGGGCTTGCGAACGGCGAGCAATGGGTAGCTCGCCGTCCGATAAGGACCAGGCCCGGGTCGACGGCGCGTTGTGTTCCACGCGCGCCTCAAAGCGATGTCAGCAACAATGACGGGGTCCGCTAGGGCCGATGTCTGCCGCGGTTGCGGGAAAGTCCGAAAGGGTTACCGTGGCCCCTGGCACAGGCAACTGAAGGAACACGGGAGGGTTTTAGTCAGTAAGAGTCTGACACGCCTTCCCGCTCCGCCCAGAGCGGGAGAAGTTATTTGACGATAACGCCGCTAAAAAAAAAAAAATGCGGGACCAAATCACAACAATTGACACCACGGAAACGGAACTGATTGACACGGTGCCCTTTCTTTGCTGGCATTTGGTAGCTGCCTGTTAATAGCTATAAGCTATATTATAGTAGGTAATTAGTACCTAGATACAGTTAATAAAGTATAAAATAATAAAAATGTCAGCCCATACCGGCCGGTGGTTTATATAAACAATTATCCCTTATCGTTCACCCATAGACAAGAAGCGAAAATTTATCAACATATTTGACGGTTCCAGATTATAAATATGTAAGTAGGTACGTATAATTTGTAAATGTTATCAAAACTAAGCTATAAGTATTTTGGTCTACCTACTAGTTTTAGAAGTAAATTAGCTCTAACTAAATAAACGAACGCGCGACCGATTCAATATTCATAATGTACCTATTCATCAATTTGCAGACGGCCTTTGAATGTAGTTTACATTCGATTTTCTGCAATATTATGGATTACATTCTATATAAATTTACTTAATGCTTGCAATCTTATATTGTATCTAGTACCTAGTACTACTCTAATAAAACAATGAATACAAACAGTAAAACTAGGTATTGCAGTTATTTCCAGGTACTCTATCATTTCAATGACAAAACAAACAATGAAGTACTATGATTTGTGAATGTACTACTTAATCTTAACTAACTAATAACTTACCAATGCAGTAGGTACTGAAGTCACACTGAACATATCATTCACTTCGGCACATTTTTTGCGTAAATTATTAGAAATGAATTACCGATGCGAAATCATAACAGCAATACAAAGTGACCGATGGTATTGTGACAAATGATTTGAAACAGTGACATCTCGTAAATATTGTAACATTTAAAAAGTGAGCATGTATGGTTTCTATTATTGGATACGAGATGGCCGTGTTCAGTTTACTACGTTCCAAACTAGATGTCGCTAGTATAGCTCATAATTTACTTTGGAAGCTTAGTTTTGCTACTCGATAATAGATGGCCAACGACAAATTGGTTAAATAAAAATGTGTGCTAGGTGTAGAAATTAAACTGAATTATTTTATTAACTTTTGTGTCTACCTGTGCTTCTTTAATGGGGATTACACATAGGTACAAGGTGCTACAAGTAAAGTCATAGTATTAATGAATAAAATAAACTTAGCATCTGTTCGAAACGTTTGCCACCTTTATTAAACGCACCTGGTGTGAACATCAAATCAAGTTGAGCTTAATTAATTCTTTAAACATGACATGCAGCTTTAAATTTAAAGTATTTATCATCAGAGCTACCTACCTACCTGTTTAAATTGACTTTGTTTCTTGCACAGTTGAATTTTTGTACTAATTACAATGTTGAGTCAAGTCCTATCAAATATAAAAAGCCGTACAACTGGACATGGGCGTCCTTTATTAAATATACGATTTTATAGTCGTGAATTTTATCCCAAATAGATAACATCAAATTCCCTTCCGGAAAAATAATTTCAGTACAAACAATGTTCACTACAACCATCTATGATCAAGTAGTCGAACTAAAAATGACGTCACAGCAACGTCGACCAACCGGTTCGGACAAGTTGCACGGTACCGTTGGGTTCAACGACCGCCAAGAGATTTGTTTACGCGGGAAATAGAAACAACCGACAATCCAAAAGATTGTGAATTTCGTTGGGATTTTTAAATTCACACGTATTAAAAGGCTTGTAAAAATAAAAATTAACTTTGTAACGTTAGTTTTTAAGTTTTAAAGCGGCAAGAGTTCAAAAAACTTTGGGTAACGGACTACCTACTGTTACTATAAGCCGTCCTTGGTGTTATGTGCAGTCACGTAATTAAAAAGACGATAGATAGTCTTTGCGAATTGACTTGCTAAATTCTTGAAATCATTATGCGTTTTTTATTTAAGTGTTAATTTTATTATTTTGCTGATACTGTGTGGTGTAAAAATTATATCTAATTATTATCATTATTCATTATTCTCAGTACAAGCCCGGAGCTTGGATTTGTGCCCCGTTGATGGCAATAAGCTCGCCCCCTATTACATGGCGAAATGTGGATGTACTATAAGGTACACTATTGCCTAATCCTTCGTGGTTTACAGGAGTTATATTATGTTATATATTATCTATCATTATTCCTACACCTCCCTACAGTATTCATTCAAGACTTTCTGGAAAAAATACTCTTTGAAAAGGTCTGCAACATCTGAAACGGAGACGTGCCTTGCGATGCAACATGCACAATATTTACTGAAAGCTGCGTGCACTAACCTGCATAGAATCTGAGTGTTTCTTTCCTCGGAAGACCATTTCGGCCATTAATCTACCGACATGGTCCTCACATGATCTGACCAAGATTATGTCATTACTTTAAAAGAGATGGTGACTTCTGAGTTTGTTTCGATCTTTCTTCTCAGATTAGTCTGATAGAAAATACGAACTCATCTAGTTTTTAAAACATCATTTATTTTTGACGTGTAAAAGTGTTTGTACAAACCTACTTAAAGAAATTAAATAATTTATCAAAAATCATTTGTTTTTTAAAATTTAATAATTTAAAAAAAAATGGCAAGGAATAAAATCACGAATTCCGATGAGGCACTGATCACCTGTGAGTTTGGTTTGGTAAAGCATACAGTAGGTACCTAGTTGTATAAAATGAGGGAATAAATCTGGGGAGCAAAATTCACCAAATCAAAGCATACCTAGACTAATTTGGGGCGTAGAATTAACATAATCATCACACAAAAGGATTTTTTGCAATTAATTCATATCAGATTTTAATAGAACATAATTATTTGTAAAAAAAATATGGTATAAAGGTGAGTTGTTACAAAAAAATACAAAATATGTCACATAATATCATAGGGCTGCCAGATACAGACTTAGGTATCATTTCAGGGACAATTCTAGGGTACAAGTCGGGCCGTACAAAAATTTTATAAAAATGTGAATGTCTTTAATTTAGCCTCAATAATGTTTTTACTTGATGTGTGTTTTTTTGTGTTTAAGAATTACCAAGTTATTTTTAAATTTAGTGACTCTTTTTCAGGTAAAAGTTATCTACCTACCAGAATATTTTTTGTGTATTATTATAATATTATTTTTAGAAAAACATAACCAAAATTAAGCACCTCGCTTTTACGTTGTAATTAATTTAAACTTTGGACTTTGGTAGACAAACAACATAAAGTTGTCACAGTTAAAGCGTGCAGCATGTACTGCACGCTTTAACTGTGACAACTTATTTTGACATATTTAATTAATCTCTCGTTTTCGTTAGGTACTTTTCCTGATGCCCTAAAATTATCAGTCGTGAAGCCATTGTACAAAAAACACGATAAGCATGACGTCAAAAACTATCGCCCGATTACGCTTATTCCCATACTGTCAAAGGTTTTCGAGAAATGTATGCTCAAGAGACTTGTCGACTTTTGTAACAAATTTAATATTATATCAAATGAACAGTTGGATTCCAAAAGCACAAGTCAACCATACAAGCAATATTTACTCTTGTGCGCAATATCCTGAGTAACCTAAACAATAATAAATTAGCTACAGGTCTATTTTTTGACCTGTCTCAAGCTTTTGACTTCGTAGCGCATGACGTATTATTGAGAAAGTTGGAAATCCTGGGAATAAGAGGAGTTGCACTGCAGTGGATTTCGTCTTAAATAAGTGATCGAAAACAATACGTTGTTATAGACAAAGTAAATGAAAACTTACTTACTTCCTACTGTTCAAACTCTAGGGTAAATAAATGTGGCGTCCCTCAAGGAAGTGTATTAGGTCTATATTATTTTTATTATATGTAAATGATATACCACTGGTGACTAATCACACAATTTGCAGATCACATTTCAATTATCATGACATCTGATAAAAAAACAATATCTGGTCATGAAATTGACATTAATAATACTATAGACAAAATTTTACAATGGCTACAGATTAATAAATTAAAAATTAATTTATAAATCAAATAAAAAAAAAACAAAAAAAAAACATGCCAAATACAAATTTAAACTTAATATTGACAGACTAAAAGAAGTAACGCAAACCAAATTCTTGGATGTGCTCATAGATCAAGACTTAAATTGGAAATTACATGTAGATGATTTATGCAATAGGATTAATAAATTTACTTACGCTCTCAGACAAGTAAAGAAGGTAACAAACGTAAAAACGGCAATTACTACATACCATGCATACCTATGTTGAATCAATTTTAAGTTACGGAATATGGAAGAACAGTACGGATAAAGACAGAGCATTCATTGCACAAAAGAAGTGCATCAGGGCCATTTGCGGTTTTTTTTTTTTTTGGTCTGTTACCACTTCCTGCACTTTACATATACGTAATCTGTAACTTTGTCTACAGTAATAAGGGATTGTTCAAAAAAGCATATGAAGTAATCACTCGTCCAACAAGGGATCCACTATCAATCCTAAATCAGCCAAGTATGCTAAAAGCTGCCTTGTGATGTGTGTACGCATATACAACAAAATCCCTAAAGAACTAAAATGTATAGTTATTGCTATTCATTTAAAAAAAAAGCTGTATAAATGGCTGAATGGACATAATTTCTATGACATTAAGGATTTCTTTGAGATACATTTATGATATTTCTATTAATTTGAATTATTTAATTACTACTCACTGTTATTTTGACACCATAATTATTATTGCATGCAATTGATACATATTCTGTATAGCTAAACATGTGGACTTTATATTTAAATAAGACTGTGACACCATTATACCGTGTTTAAGGCAAATTAAGACTTATCTTATATCCTAAAACGTAAAAAAAAATAACACACTCTTTTGCTTATTAATTAAATAAAATTTTGGTAATTAATCAACGCCAGTTATTATGAAACTTATATAAACTTAAAACAATAATTATGCACCACTTTACACGGCTTATCGATTAGGTAAACTTTGGTAGAAAATCAACACGAGTTCTCTTGTAAAAAAAAATACAGTAACCTCTCTTTGGCTTATAAAACTCTTAACAGGCTATTTTTTTATGTTGGCAGCCCTGTCGTGCGTGTCGTACTGGCAAAATAGTCTCTGCATACGGTAAACTCGTAACTTTGTGAAAAAATCTAGTAGGGCTTCGGAATCCGGGACAGTAAAGTCTAATTACTGGGAAAAGACGCAAAATTCCGGGACATTCGCGGATTTCCCGGCCATCTGGCAAGCCTACTCACAAATAAGTCTGAAATCGACAACCCGTGTTGAGCAAGTGTGGTGATCAATGCTCGTGCCTTCTGTGTATGAGAAGAGATCTTTGCCTAGCAGTGGGGCAATAATAGACTGATATTATTATTAACTAGCTGCGCGCGCAGTTTCATCTGCATAACTCTCGATCCCGTAAGAATATCGGGATAAAAGTATCCTATGTCCTAATCCAGGTCATAGTCTATCCATATGCCAATTTCATCCAAATCCGTTCAGCCGTTTTAGCGTGAAAGGATAGCAAACAAACATACGAAAAATCAAACCTTTTCTCTTTATAATATTAGTTTAGCAAATATAGACTTTGTAGGTAGACACAGCCGGTTCTTACTTAGGTCCCGTATGACCTACAGATTGACGGTTGTCCCGGGTTGGGACTCTTCTGGGTGTTTATGGCACATGAGCTTTGTGTTCGAATAAGGCTAAGACGTTATAGAAGAAATATCTATTGTAATTACTTTTGAAATTTCCCGTTAAATGAATGAATCGTAAAACTGGTGGAGGCTTCACAGCTTGGCTCATCGCCGCAAGGTTGCCTGCTTGTCGGTCTTCTACAGACTGTACTTCGGTGAGTGTGCCCAAGAACTCCGCGACCTTATTCCACCGGCCCCCTTCTTCCATCGGTCATCTAGACGCACTGCAAGCTACCATCCTTACCTAGTTGCTATTCCACCAATTCGCACTCAACGTTTCCAAATTTCAATTGTAATGCGCACAGCAAAAGAGTGGAACTCTCTACCTGCGTCTGTGTTTCCGAACGCATACAACCCTAATCTCTTCAAAGTGAGAGTGAACAGGCTTCTTCTGGGTAAGCTCACTCCATCGTCGACTCTGTCTCTATCACCACTGACCTAGTTAAGAGTCAAGAGCAAACCCATTATAAAAAAAAAATCATCATCTGCCTAGCCTTTGGCCAAATATGTTGGGTCTGCTTCCAATCTTACCTGATGCAGCTAAATACCAGTATTTTACATGGAGCGACTGCCTACCTGAAATCCACGACCCAGTTACTGGCTAAAATTATACCCCTTGGTAAGACTGGTTGTCAGACTTTTGGGCTTCTGAATACCCGTAAGAACTACCAAAGATCTACAAATGACAGCCGGGACCAGCGAGGCACGGAGGGGTCTCGATATGTAATGGATGGTCACCCATCCACGGAATGACCTCGGCAGGCGTAGCTTAACCTGCGATCGACCCGTGCAGCTGTTATTTCTTAGCCACGAGCTAATAAAATAAAATAATTTGGTTAAAGCATAATCAGCATGTCCCCACATGCCATGCTGGGACACAGGCCTCATCTCTGTGAGAGGGAGTGGGCCGCAATCAACCACGCGGGCCCAGTGCGAGTTGGTAAGTAGATGTCACGTCTTCCAATTTTTGGTTCTAGGACATGCCGGTTTGCGCACGATTTTTTCCTTCACCGTTTTGAGAGCAGTGGTGATTTACACAAAGTAAAGCGCCAGCCTCGAATCCTTGATCTACAACTCGTAAATCGGGGCCGATAACACTGGCCACAAATGCAAAATATAACTAAATTTATGATAAATGATAAATGACTTTATTTCTGTAAGTAGGTTTTTACAAACACTTTTACACGTCAATCATATTCTTTTTTTAAACTAGATGAGGTCGGCGTTTCCTATCTGACTACTCTGAGAAGAAAGACCGAAACAAACTCAGAGGTCACAGTCTCTTTTAAAGTCCAGACAGAATCTTGGTCAGATCATGTGAAGGCTATGTAGATCGGTGTCTGAAATGGTCTTTTGAGGAAAGAACCACACAGATTGAGTGGACCTGTCCAGTCAGTGCACGCAATTGTCAGCAATCGTGCAGCTCAACTCAGAACTTAAGGAGCTCAACGATTCGACGAACAATACCAAAGAAAGGACATTTGAGTAGACCGCATAAGTTACTCAAACTGCCAGATCATGATTACACTAAGAGTAAAAATACAAAAAAAAGCAATGACCAACATAGTTCTCACATTCACAATAGTTAAAATAATAGCAGAATACTTTACAAAGTAAATACTCTTGTCATAGTATATGTATATAAAATTCATTATTTCATTAATGTCAATGTGTATATAAAATCCGGACATAATCATTGAGGACCGACCATGCAGATTGGTGTCTGAAATGGACTTTTGAGAAAAGAACCACACAGATTGAGTGGACCTGTCCAGACAGTGCACGCAGTTTAATTAAGTATATTTATAAAACATACCTAAACTTAGTTTTAACCTTAGCAGACCTACCTGTTGTTGAAGACCAGGGAGTATGTTGCGCCAATTCTTTTCCAAATTAAAACATTAGGAAGTGGTGAAGTGCGGACTATTCGGGGGCTGTCTTTTGTTACTTTAACGTTCCACAAGTGATGATTCTCAGCACACTTGTTTTTTTTTTCTCTGTAGTTAATTGTAGAATGTTAACTTGCAATTTAGCATGAGCAATTTAAGGTAAATCCTCAGTTGTTCCCCGCCAAATTTTCATTTTCTTTGGTTTGTTGCAAATTGCAGCTCTGTTTTACGTCGTACGTTAATAAAAATGCGATTTGCGACTGTAGGAATGATATATTTACTGAATAATAATCATTAATTGCGAAGTTACTATGGCGTTCATGTGTTGTGAAGTCAGATGCTAATAATGCTGTCTCTGTCTAGCATCGACTTTGAAGGGCGGGGCGTTTTGGGGAGCCTAGTTTGTAATTGATTGACTTGATTTTGAAAACGCATAGAATTTCGCAAATTTTTTGAGAAATATTAACAATATTCTATATTAATAGTCTTATGGGGAAATAGTACAGAGGCGCCCACATTATTCACTCGACAGATAAAAATGATTAGAATTTTAATGAATATCAAAGATACAGATTCCTGTAAACCACACTTTAAAGACCTAAAATTATTAGCCCTGCCCTGCCTCTACATATTTGAAATTTGTAAATTTGTACGAAAATATCCACAATTCTATACCAAAAGAGGAGATATTCAAACTAAAATATCACTCAGACATGAAAGCAGATTAAACATACCCACTTCACGCATAAAAATGCACTCTTCTAGTACATTTGTTATGTCCATTAAAATATATAATAGGTTACCGGAATGCATCAAAAATATAAATAACAATAATACTTTTATCAATAAATTGAAACAATTGCTAATAATCAAAAGCTACTACACCATTGACGAATACATTAGAGATAAATTTCATAAACAATAAAAACCATTTTTACATACCGTCCGGGAATCGTCTGCCAAACCTGCATTTAATTTTGCAAATGATACTATTTTTGTTTAATATTTAATCTTCTTCTTAACAAAAAGTGCCTTCATCCTCTCTCCTATTAAACATTAACTTTGCTGTGCCCGACAGGGTCCATAATTGATTCGATGTTTTAACATACCAACTGTTATAATGTACACATTATGGAATGCAATAAAGTATTGAGTATTTTTTACTGTTGTTCATATTTTTCTAGGTTCCAAAAAATCAAATAAAAAAAATACAGTCAAATATAGTTTATTGCTGTTTTTGTTTAGTTGGGAAAAGGGCTTTTCAAAAAAAAAAAATAATAATAAACTGTCTGTTTTCTTACCAATATTAACTTCATTTTGATGTCCTTTTCTATCAATCACAGTGCTCTGTGTTGATGTATGATCCTTAGAATAATAAGTTATTATTCTTTTACATAAGCTTTTCAGTAGCTTATGTCAATCCAATACATTCTTGAACGATTCTTGACTTTTCCATCATCGTCATCGCTGATAAAATGTCAAAGAAAAAAAAAATGCCAATTTGTCTAGATTCTCAGCATCATCAGCAGCATCATTCTATCATATTTCTTGGCTTCCATTCTCATTTCCAATTGAATGAAATTATCATTAATTTTATTATCATGACCATGCTTAGTCAATAGCTAATTGTTACATTATTACGACCAATAAGTATACAGTTAACGATATAAAAGTTGCAATAAAAAAAAATATAAATAATATATATATAATAGCTTAGAGACGAAGTTAATTTAACAAGTAGCACAGTTAATATTATTCTCCAGTTGATTACTAATAATTATAATATTGATTCAAATAGCCTTTATTTAACAAACTTACAATTATCATCAACTCAGTCTATCGCAGTCCACTGCTGGACATGGCCTCTCCCAGGCTGCGCCACAACACCCAGTCCTCCGCCTTCCGCATCCAGTCTGTCCCAGCCACTTTCTTGAGGTCGTCGGTCCATCTAGCTGGGGGGCGTCCCACGCTACGCTTGCCGATACGCGGTCTCCACTCCAGGACTCGTCTGCTTCACCGGCAATTATCATTTTGAACATCATCATTATATTGGACTTCAGTAATGAGTTTATTTTGTTCTCCAGTACAGGCCTCCCCCAGATCCTTGCACAGTTTTCGGTCGTGAGCTTTCCTTATCCATGTCGCACCTGCTGTCGACCTCAGATCATCCTCCCACCTACGCCCCGGTCTTACTCTTTGCGTCTTTTCCTCTTTCGGGTACCATTCAGTGACGTATTTTATAAAAATAAATAAAATAGAACTGTCTGTTTGTAATGTCAAAATAAAGCTTTTTACTAAATGCATAACATAATCAATACAAAAAAAAAATACAAATTTAAAATTGTCTGTCTCTCTGTCTGTTTGTTTATTCCGGCTAATCTCCAAAACGGCTCGACCAATTATGACGGGACTTTCACTGGCAGGTAGTTGATGTTATAAGGAGTAACAGTACTTTTGGTCCCAGTAGCACTTTGCCGTGTAATGGTTACCGACATCTACTATGCACTATGTAACCTTTACGTCATTATACCTTAGGGGACCGGACTGCTTCTCCTTAACACAGGTTTTCATAACCTAGCTAGGAGAGCAGTGCTCACCCACACGTTTGTAGATATAGTACTTATTTTTGTAAACCTGTATTTTTTAACGTGTACTACAATACTTTGTTTTTGAGTAAATAAACATTTTTACTATTACTATTATTACTATCCACGCGGGCGAAACCGCGAGCAGTAGCTAGTTGTTTAATATAACATGTTTAATGCAGTTATAAATAATAAAATAAAAATCTATTATTTACAGACTACATAGGCCCACATTGTGTTAGAATCTAAATTATGAACTATGTTAGTATATACTTGAAAACAAAAAAAAATAATATATAAAGGGTTATTGGTAAAACACCATTAACCTCTTAAGGGGTCATTGTACTCATCATTATGAACAACTTTTACTATGGGACCATTTAAGAAATCACGAAAAAAAATCAGCTGGTCACTACATTTTGACGAGTTCTGCAAACATACATGTAGGGACCAGCTGTTTTTTTTTTCGCGATTTCATATTTGGTCCCATAGTAAAAGTTGTTCATAATGATGAGTACAATGACCCCTTACGAGGTTGATAGTGTTTTACCAATAACCCTGTGTATCGACCACAGATATTTTCATCAAGCCCCATGTAATACATGAAGCTTGATAAACCTGCCCATGGTAGCCCATCCAACCTTTTAGCAAATACCCTCAAGATACTGTTGGTGCACCCACTCTGCATGTCATCGACGCCATTTTCTTATGCACTACAATAAGGTGGAAGCCTCAACAGCACCCTAATGGTATTATTATATTGTATTCGCAGGGCATTGTTTGCTTTTTGGGTATGATTAGCCCAAAAGACAGGAAGTTTATACTGATTTCCTATATCTTATGGGGTACCGTTTTCTCAAGTTCCTTTGTTAAAAAGAGCCTGGGGGAGTATAGAATAGGTGAACTTATCTGTGCACGCTTCTAAAGCAAAGGATATACAGGGTTATTTGTCGGCAATCCATTAAGGGGACGTAGGGGAGGTAATTTGCAACCAAATTACCCCTTATGACCCATATGCAAATGTCAAGCAAACTCAAACTCAAACTCAAAGCATTTATTTCAATTAAACCATTTACAGGCACTTTTGAATTGTCAAGTGGGTCAGTCAGAAATATGAAGCTAGTTGCCCACTCCAAAGCGTAGTAGGTACCTATGGAGAAGAACGGGCAAGAAACTCCATGGACACTCTTTTAAATTATATTGTTACATAAATATTAGTTACATCATTAATGTTGAATATAGGTATAATTATATGTGAGAACGATGTAAATAAGATGTACACGTTGAGTGTCCAGTGTACAGTAAATATAAATTTAAACAAAACAATCCATAATAAAACCAGTAACCAGTAATCCCAGTAACCTGAAAAAAAATTTTTTTGAAGATATCTGGTATCCTATTGTATCTCGTTGGATAGCTGAGAAGTTTCCAAAATACGGCTACGGTTGCTAAACCCCACAAGACCATAACTTAATCGTCAGAATTCAATCAACAGAATCCTCTAGCTAGTACATAATTCTTTTACAGGTTTTCTGTCAATAATTGTAACTGTACAAACACAAAACCACAACAGTTTTATTTGATACTGTGGTGAATATAAAAATATTAACGATTATGAGAACATCGACTTCCGAATGAATGTCGGTAAATATTTTATTAAAGCTTTCAAATATTAAAGTCACACGGAACTTTTAAAACACTCATGAAAGTGTGAGAACAATTAAACCTACGTTTTGTAATAAACGGTAAGGAAAAGGATGACACGAGGTGAAGAAAATCATCGTTAATTACCAGCATTAATTAATAAAACCAAAAATGCGTTCACTGTGACTCCCACTGGGCCGGAGTGGTGACTGGTGTATTATGACCCACTCCCTGTGGCAAAAAGAAGGCCTGGACCGTGTGCCCCAACAGTGGGAACGTTATAGGCTGATTATAGAAGGGACCACCTCATGAATACGGGTTGCAAAACCTGTTTTTTTGTTATTTTTTTGTTAATAGAACCTAAAACTAAAACTTGGAAATATTCGCTTTCGTGGACGCAAACTGTAACAAACAATAGAGCCTTTTAGTATCTCAGTGATGGAAAACCAAGGGGGTCCACTTGATGTTAGGCTGTAAAAATTGCAGTATAGTAAAAGTAGCTGAATCCCAGTATTTTACATGGAGCGACTGCCTATCTGATCTCCACAACCCAGGTACTGGGTAACACGACACCCGATTGAACCGATTAGGATTCCTATCCTAATCGGTTGAAGGATACTGAATGAGACACAATAGAAGTTTTATTGTTATTGCGCCTATGGGCGCGTGTTGTCCCTCTAATAGTTAAACCCCTATTACACTACACGATATTTAGGGCCCGACATTTAGGTGATGTGTTTTGTTAACCAGCGTCAGGCACTAGTTGTCTGGCATTTATGCTGAATTGGGCCTATTTGGCGCAGCCGTGAGGCACACAATACTATTTTAAGTACTGTTTGTCTGTTTTTGTGTAATATTGTGTGCTTTAACCTGGGTCAAATAAATTTATTTTCTTTCTTTCTTTTTCTTTTTAATAAGGACCCATTCCTTTACCAAACCATCCCGATTTAGGGAAAGGGTCCCTGAATATCGCGTAGTGTAATAAGTCTTATGATCATAAGCCACTTCTCCTGCGCCAGTGCAAGTCAGCAACTGCCTTCCGCTGCAGAAGTTAACCGCAAGTCTACTTGCTGCAGGATTTACAGACTGAAACTGTCAAACAGCCTAGTCGAGGAAGGTGACTGGCGTATTAATACTTGCCTGGACATCGTACGTAAGATTTCGACCTAATTATTTGTTTGAGGTTAATTATAAATTGGTAGTCCTCTGATATGAAACTTCGAAAATATTGTTGGAGCTGATGGACATTGTAAAAACTATCTTTGCATTGTATAAATTCAATCTTTTAGTATTGTATAATTGCATAGCACATGTGTGAGCACTATGTACCCACTATAAAGCTTACTGGGTTCGTCTTTCATTGACTTGAATTTGCCCTGGCGGCTGAGAGTATCTCATGCTCACTCAAATGGTTCGCTGGTGGTGGCGTGTGTATTGGATTATTAAGTTCCCTTCAAAATGGTTGAGTTGAATGGTGCTGATCCATACTTCATATTCATGAATGGGCGCCGTCAGTAGGCACTGGTCATTTCTTAGCTGCAATGGCTTATTTTAATTCCTGAATTGTTTTTGTCTTTTTTATTACGGATGCTTTTAACGTGCACGTCTTTCTACATCGTTCTCACATGTATAATTTCAACATGAATGATTTAACCGCTTTTTTTTAACAAAATTTTGATTTTTAAGAGTGGCCGTGGCGTTTCTTGCCCCTTCTTCTCCACAGGAACCTACAACGCTTAGGAATGGGCAACAAGCTTCATCTGTCTGACAGACTGACTCCTTTGACAAATCAAAAGTGCCCGTTAATGTTGCTTTGAGTTTGAGATTTGAGTGTAAACTGTGCAGAATTACCGTTTTGATCAAGAGCTGGTAATAAAGAATAAAGGAACACTTCGGCAATAATTCCTAATTAACTAATCAAAAATGTTTGCAGAAAATACTTATTTGAACATTTCTGCACATGGAAACTGTTCAGTTTTGCAAAATTCAAATTATGTGCCAATGTAAGGCTTTAGACACAGAGGTCAATAACCTCAGAGAGAGGAAGGAGCATGAAATTCACCTTTTCCGATTGAAAGGCAATTTTTCAATCATTGACCATTAGACATTTTATTCTTTCTCCCAATGCAAAATAACTGCAGCCTAACACAAATTTTACGATGCCAACAACCTATTCGCAAAAAAATCCTCAAAAACCGGAAATCTCCGATCATTGGCAGCAATCAAAATTGACCGTAAATCGAATTAGCCACGCGTCCAAAATCATCGTCGTTCGATGGCAGAAGAAGATGTGAGTGAAGAACCGGCCTTAACACCGTTACTGTTCGCATCACGAAAAAAAATACAGTTAGCCCGAGTCTCGAGCGCGCGCCGCAACGAAAAAAGCACAACCCACCGCTACACCACATCTCTAGGACGTACCGACGGGTATCCAAACGCGCGGGAATTTTGACATTGACAGCTCTCTTGGCGCCAAACCAACCTTTTCAAATTGTGTAATAACTTGTGCCGTGAACTCGTGCAAATTGTGTTTATTGAAGTGAAAATGTCTGAAAACGGATAATACATTATTTTATTGTGGCAACTGTGGTGTTTTCTGAATTGTTTGACAGTGGTATCGAGCAAAAGGATTTTTGACAAAATGCCGAGTACAATAAGAGGTGAGTTTATAAAAAGTCACTTTTACAACAGATTAAATAGCAACAAAAAATCACTAAAGAGTTTTTGAACTCTTTGGTTTACGTATATTAGTGTGTTCTAATTTTAAATCTAATTCGAGCATAATTTATGAAGAATTTTAATGGGCACATGATTTGGCTAATAAGCCATTACAATTATTACTCAGAGTAGAATTTTAAATATTTCGTATTGGAAATAGTATTTTGTGCTGAAACATGATAATGTTGTATCCGCCGAGTTCACAGAGGTGAATGCACTTTTCCGTTCTGTTGACGGAAACAGAAGTCGTGAGTAACAAAGGTAAAATTTGAATTTCATACGATAAGCTCACGTTTAGAAATTCAAATTTTTGGGTATCTGTCACTTTCTACTAAGTTTGCATGTTTTCAGTTGAAAAGAAGTGTTGTTTTTTAATCGAAATTAATTTTTGTCATTGTCTATGATTTTATTAGCAAATCAGCATTTCAATAAAAATTGCATATCATAATTCCAATTTTCCTATTAGTCCCTGACAAAAATCATCATCTGCCTAGCGTTTTTACCGGATGCATCTGAATAGGCTAGAGTCAAGAGCAAAACCATTTTAGAAAAAAATAAAAAACAGTATTTTACATGGAGTGACTTCCTATATGATCTCCACAACCCAGTTACTGAATAATACGATGCCCCTTGGCAAGACTGGTTGTCAGACTTTCGGGCTTCTGACGACCCGTTACGACAGTCAAAGATCCACGAATGATAGCCGCAACCAACGGCTTAACGTGCTTTCCGAGGTACGAACCCTGACTAGAACCTTATGTAAAAACATTACACATGAGAGTTAATTTGACATTAGCAAGATTCTGGACAAGAACCTTATGTAAAAACATTACACATGAGAGTTAATTTGACATTAGCAAGATTCTGGACATAAAAATAGGAATTCAATGAATATCTTTGCCTAATATCAATTTAAAGCAAAAAACATGTTTCAAAGTTTGTGGTTGTGCGATAATTTTGTCTGCGTACAAACTTTCGCGCCGTGATTTGAAAGGTTTTCCTTCCATGTCGTTGCTAAGGGTTGTTACGGTAATTTTAATTACTTCTTCAATGATTCCTTTTTCAAACACGCTGAATAGCCAGATTATAAACGCAATCAGCTTTTTCGCGGGTTCCCTTTTAGGTTTTCGCAAAATCGTGCCATTTTAGAGGTTGTACACTACCGTATCAAAAAGAGGGTTACTTATTTAATTACTTCTGATCCTAAAAAGTCGAAAAAAGTAGGAAAATTTACAAAAATGCTTAAATCTGATGTTATTTATCCAAAACTGAAACTATGACAAAAATACTAAGCCACGTTACTACATAATTTAGGTAGCGTGAATGACCTAGACTCCAATAATGGCAGTCTAGAACTTTCGTCTATGGTTGTCCTACGCCATCGAAATAGCAAATAAGTTCGTCTATGAATTTTAATCACTTAAGCTCTTGAACACTATACACTGCTGGGTCACTAGCAATTTTGTATACACTCTTATATACAAAAGACGCAATGTTTATGAAATCGTTGGTTGCGTAGGTCATTGAGTCCAGTACCCTTTTTATGGAAAATGACATACAACTGAATTAATTTGCTTGTGTGGATATTAGGATCGGTCCGTTTATAGTTTTAATTGCCTACAAGCTTATCTTGTGGATATTGTCATATTTATCATAAAAGAGATTAATGATGAGTGATTATTGCAAAGAGATTTATGAAGGAGTCTCTAGAGTTTTCCATGGGTCATCCATGCTCATTTTCGTTTTCTATTTTTTAGCTACTCGAGAAATCAACTCAGCCTATCGCAGTCCATTGTGAGACATACGCCTCTCCCAGGCTGCGCCATAACATCCTCACCTTTCGTATTCAGTCCGCTCCGACTCGAGAAATGCGAAAACAGTCAGTCAAGCGAGTTGTTAGTCGAGTTCACTGCCAAGACTGCGCTAAACTTACTTAAGGATCGTTAGTGCCACATGCAGCTAAGTCTTCGACTGCTCATGTTTCCACATCAAACGCAGCTGCCTTCAACTCCTCATGATTCCATATCAAACCGATTTGTGGGTACTTAATTTTCAAGTTGTCGTCTGATGGCAGCTCAAACATTAGACCATCAGTTGCACCAACTTCACCAACATTTGTGGTCAACTTTCCAACCTTCTTAACTGTTATTTGCCGCCATCCTCCTTACACTCCCTTGGTTGAATCTTAAGATAGTCACGTCGTATGCAAATGGGGTCGTCTATACATGTCCTAGACTGCATGGCGACTATTGTGCACCTGTTTTATATTGTGGTGACGTCACTGTTTCGGGATAGGGTTTCTAAACTTTCGCTGTATGACATCAGGGAATATAATCAGACGGAAACTGGAGACTGAGGACTGTCTTTGTCTATATTGAACTGTCTGATCGCTCTATCATCTGGAAACAGATTTCTCTGTTCCTTCTGATGTCCAAGTATGGGGTTAGGGAGTATAATCAGATGGAAACTGGAGACTGAAGACTGCTTTTTTAACTGTGTCTCTTATCTTACTCTTGTAGCTGTTTTCTTTATTCCCTGTATGTATGTATGATTACATAAGTATTATCTAGAATTGGTTTTCACAATCAATAATTTGTCTTGGACTCAGAATGGATTGACAAAAACTTTGGGCCTGTATTAAGTAATTATTTTATTTTTATGTACAACATTTTCCAACGGCAGAACTAACACATTCCCTAAAGTAATTTTACTATAAATTCTGTAGACAGCACTCTTTTGAATGTCTTTTTTCTGAAGTGGTTTTGTGGTTATCGAAATTACGCATTTATGCCATCTGCGAGGCCGGTACCAAAAAGCGACAGTTGGGGGCATTGACCTTGTGTACGGACTGCACAGTTAAGCTTCTCTCAAAATTAAGCTAACTACCATAAATATTTTTATCAGCTGCTGTTAATTCAAACAACTACTAAAAGCTTTTCTACACCGAATTTTTTTGAGCAGCAGTAAACTTAACATCATTTTTCCCGAAAAACTTCAGCGGTACTTAACTAAAATAAAATACATTACCTTATAAGTTCGCTACCGACTGATAAACCTCGAATTAAAAAAAAAACACGATTCTAAAATCAAAAAGCATATCCATAGATTCTGCGCACCATTCGCCATCGACGTGCATTCTGTGCGGCCAGCGTCAGAAAAGCGACAGTAGGGCGGTGCTCGGCCCTGTGTACCGTAAGCCGCAATCCCTTTCTTTGTGACGTAGCGTACGGTACTCTGCGCTAGTGATGTGAAACTCTGTTTGTATCGATAAGGCTTTTGGGGTCGATAGTTTAAGTTGAAGTTTTTGTGTTGTGATTTCATGTTAGCTTAGGTTAGTTTCTTGTTTTAATCATGGTTAATAATGGCTTCAATATGATTGGTGTTGTTACGTTTAGAGTTGTTACGTTTTATGTGTGTGAAATCTGCTTTTTACTTTACCATCTTTGGATCAACGTTTAGCAATGCTACCTCAACAAATGGAGGGGTTTCTTCCATTTTTACGAACTTCTTAATTAAAAAGAAGAATCTAAAGATTCAATATAGCTCATTTCTCTCATGCTAAACTATCCAGGGCACATTCAATGTCTCAGAGACTAACCATTGCGGTATTGTATTAGTACTTTTCTAACTTTTTAAAAAAAGAACCACGGCCACAGACAAACCATCGACAACGCCCCCCTCTAGCAGTGACGTAGCCTAACGGTGATCGCAGTTAGGCTCACCCACATACTGTGTAACTGTGTGCATGCGTCCGTTATATGGACGCGTTCCGTGCATGCGACGCCGTGGGACCGGCTGTATACAGAAAGCCTTTGCTTGAAAAAAACACGTAAATGACAATTGCGTGTCGCGCGCGCTTACTCGATTTTAATTTATGGTCTGTTTTTCTGTTATAAATGTTATGTTACATGAGCGGTGAAGGGTTGTGATTTTTAGTCTGTGATTCGATTGATGCATAATGGATTTTCGTACTGCTGAAATGATTTTTCTCATGTTTAGTAGTAGAGTGTAGTTAGCTGATTACTGAGAAATGGGGCCTTGGAGCAAATTTGTTTGTAATTGTATCATCTCAAAATTCTTATGTATTCCTAAGAATGTTTTGATACTATGCTACACTAACTATCTGTTTGAAAAAATCGCATAATCCTAATGGTAGATTTATCCACTAGAGATTCACTATTATTTAATTTTGACAGTAAAACAATGTCTTCTCTCGTTTCGCGACAACCAAAGTATAGGCACAAAAACAGCTCATTCTGTGTTCAAAGATCGGTCAGTCAGCAAGGTTGGCGGCGGTGCTAGGAGCCCTGAGTGCAGATGTAGCCTCTGGAAAAGAAGACACTTCATTGAATGCCATGACTACCTACGGCCCATGCAATTATGCACAGCGCTCTCTGAATGCCTACACGTTACCAACTTTAGTTTTCGACGAATCATTTTATCTCGAGGAAAAAAAGGTACTCACTAAAATTACATCTGACGAAGTAAACTTGATTAACTAAATCAAATTTTCCAGAGCTTTTCTTCAGCAAAAAATGGCGAAATCAAACCTCCTTTCAACTTAGTTTCACCAACACACGCCCAAAAAAAGAACAAGTTTTTAAAACTACACGAGTTCAATGACTTTTAACGAATATGCAACGGTCAGTTCGAATTTCGAAAGGTAGATGTAAAGATATAGTCCAGTCTTAAGTCTAGACTTTTGGGACTTTATGGCTACAAATAAACTAGGACATCGCATTGTTAACTTTTTGATGCTTCATTAAGATTGCTAGGTTAAAAAAGTTTTGTTGGATAAAAAGTAGTTTTTTTTTATGTTATTTTAGAATTCAGGATTTATGTTTCCTAGAGCCTTGCATTTTGTTTTTCTAATCTCATAAGGCAACTAAAATAACTACCCAATAGAACTGCACAACTTTACACAAGAGTCAACTTTGTGCAAAATGTTTGTAAGTGTCTTTTTACTCCTCTTTCAGGGGCCAAATAAAATAACCTCAAAAAAAAAGTTGAAGGATGAATAAGCGTATAATTTGGCGTATTTTTTATTACGATTTTTACTAGGAAGTGAAAAATTAACGGCTCTATGGTTACCACATAATTTGGCACTATTCAAACACAGAACATAATATTCCCTGACGGTATTCAAATGTCAATCAGACTGCGTTCTTTATTATAAATTCAAATAGTATTATATATTTTACAAGCAAAGGTAATTTTACTAACAATTATTTATTCCTTCATTCATAAAAGGTATTGTTAGGAAGACTGGCTTTCTCATACAGTCAAAATTATTTATAACAATACCTTTAAAATATTAAATCTATGTCTTCGTAAGACAAGTGCATGAGTCATAGATACTCTAAAAAGCGATTCAAATTTTTGTTTTGTATAGCAAAGCTTGAAACCAGATAAAATGAATGGTTGACCTGTAACGGGAAACCACGTTTGCCAAAACTTTGTGATTTAAGTACCTACCAGCGTGTAGTCTTGCGTTTGACCACTATCTTACGTCGATTATGTGATCAACGTGCGCGCAATAAGAGAACTAACTTTTTAAAACCATCATTTGCACATTCTGCAAGCACGACCTAAAAAAGCCTTTAAAAAACTTTTTTTTTTGAAAAACCATGTTTTTTTTTTTCTTTTTCCATGTTTTATGGTCTATGTTTATATAGCAATAATCAAAAATTCACTGCAGCTCAATCAGTAATTAATGTCCGATCATGAGAATCGGTGCCGAATGCGGTCGTTGACCGCGACCGGTCTTCGGCCAACGCTTAATAAAAAGTATTTACTACAAGCCCGTTATATTTGTCGTGTCATAATATTCTATTGAAATATTTCAAAAAGCTGGTTATTAGTTTAAAAAGTTTTGAAGAAGAAAAATTAAGAATGACCTTAGTTAGGTCAATGGTTCGGAATCGGAATTCGAATTCAAACTTCAGTTTTGTCGAAAGTTAAAAAAAATAAACGATATTTTTGTAATGTGTAGTAATATGTAATACGTTATGTAAAACAGGTGACAGACACTGCCTCTAAAGTGCAGGACTCGACAAAAGAATGCGTTAAGGCCATCAACATTTTATTGTAACAGTTACATCAACATAATAACGACCTTGCTCCCCAAAATAATTTAGTAACCAAAAAAAAACCACAAAAAAAAACAGTTAAACAGAGAGGAGATCCATACAAATTACTACGGCGACCTATATTCGGACAAGAAATTTTAAAATTCGCGCCACGATTCGAAATACGAACTTCAAATTCGTGAGTCGAAAGTTGCGCAACGAATGTCTGAAGTGGGTTCAATGAACGCAGTTTGGCTATTTCCCGTTAGGAGGCGCACGTGAGGTTTTACTTTTAAATTTGCAATTTAGTACCGCTATCGGTCACCAGAGTGCGCTAACTCGGTTTTACTGTTTTATAGCTTTCTAATACAATATACTTTGGTTTATGGTTGAAAATTTGCAGCAATTCTTTTTTCATTTTTGCAGTAACGGAATTTCGGAAGTAATATTTTATCATTTTAATTTCGATTAAAATAGAGCTATTGCTGTTTTAATTTCAACTAAGTAAGTGCTTTTCAATTTATTGTTAGGTAATAGTTTATCATTGATCATCTTTCTTTGAAACTGAATCCAGAGAGTAGGAAATTAATAAAACACTTCCACGACAGGAGATACTACAGTACAACCAACGTACCCTAGCCATTGCTGCCTGGGAAATTGTTTCTCTACGACATGCTCCTTAAAGGTCTTGACATCAGTCTGAAATTGCCTATTGTAGAACTTGGAAACGTGGAACTCTCTGCCAGCGTCTGTGTTCCCTTCCATATTTAACCCGTCTGCCTTCAAAGTAAGAATGATCAGGAATCTTCTGGGAACACTTGCCATCGTAGACCTTATTCATCGCTTTCCTTCAGCCGTGATCGTAGTCAAGACCAGGGCCATTCAGCAATAAAAATGAAAAATCTTGAACAATAGGCCTTCCAGTAACCGGTCGGAGAGTATCCTTCAATTTATGGTCAAAGAGGGATTGTCTATCACCATGCTTGGCAAACGAATGACCACTTACATCAACTGTTTCTTTATTTTACTTCGAAGGTCCTAGTTTATCATTTGTGAGTTCAAGTTACAGCTATATAAACATAATGCATGTATTAAGTTCTGTTTACGTGTTTATTATTTATTTCTGCTTGATTAGTGGCGTGTGCTAGCCGACATAATACAGGGTGTTTTTGACAGCCCTACGCAAACTGATAGGGTGGCTTCAGTACATCATATTAAGAAGACCGGTACATGAAATTCTTTCAGGAACATTAAGGGAATCCAAAAAACCAGATTTGTTTTATGGGGAGACATCGTGATCACTTACCTCACACGCAATGTATCGTTACCGTGGCAAAACGTACGTAGCGGACGGCAGCGCAGCGAGCTTGAGCAAGGCTGCCCCCGCCCCCCGCGCGCTCCCCGGCGCACCTGGGCCGCGTCTTTTATTACGTTACGTTACGATACGGCATAATTTTTTTTTTCCTGAGAAAATTTCCAGTGGGATATGATTCAGAATAAGGAGCTGAATCAATCCTGTGTTTTTGTGGAGGGCTGTCAAAAACACCCTGTATATGGCAAATAATTAATTTAATTTTTTGTGTTTCGTAATGTTAAATTTTACTTACTACTGTATAGAATCCAGTTCTTCTAACTGAACAGACAGCAGTGCTGCTGGGGAGTTTGTTGCGCCACTTCTTCCCAGCTAAAGCACTAGGAAGTGGTGAAGGATGGGCATGCCGGGGGACTGTCTTATGTAATATAAGAATAATATAATAATCTCATACAGGGTTATTGGTAAAACATGATCACGAATGAAAAAATCAGCTGGTCCCTACATTTTGACGAGTTCTGCAAACATAAATGTAGGGAACAGCTGATTTTTTTTGGCGATTTCATATTTGGTCCCATAGTAAAAGTTGTTCATAATGATGAGTACAATGACCCCTGAAGAGGTTGATGGTGTTTTACCAATAACCCTGTATATATGTATAATCAAAAAGTGCTGATTCTCAGCTTCACAGCTTAGTTTGAGTGAACAAATGACTTTTGATTTTTGATCGTGTCAGTGATGATCAGACATGAGAACGCTGGTCCCAGTCGGGTGTTGATCATTTTGTTTCTGGAATCCTTTAGTCCTCTTTATGATACTCAGATCAGTAGATTTGCTGTCAAATCTCAAGTTAGCAGTTGTGATTGGTTACGAGGAACAGGGTGTAAAGTTCTCTCATACCTCCATAGAAAAGGGAGGATCCTCCGACCAGACGGGTGTCGTGTCTGGTGGGCAACTGTATCATCAACATACACTAAGTGGAAAAAAGTCCGTATTATCGAAGCTGACTCAAAAACCACTCATCAGAGCTTGACCAAATTTCTATGGGACTAATCTGTTGGGTTTAAAAATAACGGAGTACTGAGATTACAAACATTACAAAAATGCAACTGAATTGAGAACCCCGTCCTTTTTTGAAGTCGGTTTAAAATCATTTGTGCTATCATTAACCAACTTCAAAAAAGGGGGTGGTTCTCCATTCGAATGTATATTAAAAAAAAAATGTTTGTTACCTCTGAACTTTCGACTGGCTGAACCGATTTGAATGATTCTTTTTTTTATTTGAAAGCTGGTGCTTCCCGTGTGATCCCATTTATCCCATTTATTTTATCGAAATCGGTCAAACCTTAGGTGAAGTGAGCTTGAAGTGAGTTGTCAATAGTGTCAACTAGCAACAGGTGCAACGACAGCTTAATTCTTTTTTTTTTTGTGGTTGGGATGTCATGAAATACCTTCTCCCGCTCTGGGCGGAGCGGGAGGGCGTGTCAGACTCTTACTGACTAAAACCCACCCGTGTTCCTTCAGTTGCCTGTGCCAAGGGCCACGGTAACCCTTTCGGACTTTCCCGCAACCCTGGCAGGCATCGGCCCTAGCGGACCCCGTCGTTGGTGCTGAGTGCTGACATCTCTTAGAGGCGCGCGTGGAACACAACGGGCCATTGACCCGGGCCTGGTCCTTATCGGACGGCGAGCTACCCGTTGCTCGACGTCCACAAGCCCGCGCCTACGGTGGCCGGGAATTGTCTAGGGATTCCCGACCCGACGCCCAGAGCGTCTCCTGCGGGGCGGCTAGAAGCGTGAGGGCGCGAATTTTGCCTGTCCCTCACGCATTCCGCCTCCTCCTTCGCGAGCATTACTGCTTCGCAGAAGGAGGTGATGGAGTGCTACCAGCTTGTTTACTAACCAATAACACAAAAAGCCCATAGTAAGTAAAATGCCTACTAAAAGTCCCGTAACTAATTATTATGCAAAGCCTAATCTTGACTGTTTGTTCGGAGTTAAGTCACGTGAAAATAACATGACAACTTGACAATGATTTAAAAAATGTTAAACACGTCTCTTTGGGTGTGGGCATCCATTCTCGTAACGGGGAGAGTGTGATAGCAAGAACACATGACGTCACGAATTAGTAAATAACATTACATCACAGCTTAGTTTCCCGAAGCATTAGGCAGAGGTGTACCTTTGGTACAACCAGATTTCACCAGTTTTGTTTAAGTCCTGTAATAGGGGGCGAGCCTATTGCCATCAACCGGGCACAAAGCCAGAATCCAGGCTGCTGCTGAAAAATTCCAGATGGAAAGACCATATAACTCTTTGCCCGATCTGGATAAAGACATCTGGGCAGCGAGCACGGCCTCTGTGTGTCACGGATGTTATCACGGTTCTTGCTCCCAAACTGTGATAAAAATGTGTGACTCAAGCTTGTCACAGTAGGCCGTGCTCGCCCTGCAGGTATCTTAGTGTATATCGTTGGATAGCTGAGAAGTTTTGCTAGTACATATTTTTGGAATGTTCTGTCGATAGAGTATATCCATGTTTTTTTGGCAGAAATGACCTGCTCAATATGATGAAAATTGTGTGCTCTGATTAAAAAAAATATTTATGATAATTGTCATTTTATTATTGATTAATTGTTATGTATTGAAGTAGAAGCAGAAAATTAATAATAAAAAAAACAACAAAAGATGTAAGTTCTAGGGGCTCTCTTAGCACGACATGCGTAGTTGCGGCCGAAGTTACGGGTCCGGTTACAAAAGTTCTATCACTGATAGAAAACTATTGCCGAGTGAGAAAAGTCGCGCTTAGAAGCTAGATATAATATCACACAAATAAAGTTACAGCATCCGAAAAACATCACTATGCACAGCGATAAAATATCCCACAAAACTTAACATCAAAACCCATTGCTTCCTCCCAACCACACCTCTTCATCATCCCTTCAAATAAGCTTCAATGTAAAGCCAAAGGATCGTTTATCAAATTGACACACTACGTCAATTTGCCGTATTACGGCCATTTCAACTGTCAAAGAATGACAGTTGTGATTTGAATATACGGACAATTTAAGTTGGTTAACAATTTGATAGGCAATAAGACTGTACATCCATCAGAAAATTTGCTAAAAAAAGTCGTTTTGTTCGTCTAAAATATGGGCTTAAACATAGCAATATAAAAAACAAAATATAACAAACTTATTTCTTATAACTATGGGTTCAACTTTCAGCCTTGAGCCTTAGGCGCATAGCGGCCCACGCACACATATATAAGTCATATACACGCTCACTAGGACATCCTAACGTACCTAGGTCATAACTTGTACCTAAATAGATAGGCTGAATATATAGAACCTCTTTTCAAGGAACTGGCTGATAACATTTATAAGCTCATTTTTTGTTCAGAACTAATTTGAAAATAGACGCTGAAATAACTACAGTCCTTTCATAGTATTTTACTTCTGACAGCAACCTATTATGAACCTTATTGCTATGATAGTAAAAATCACGATGGTGCAAAATTAGAGATAATAATATAGACTTTGAAATAAGTATCTTGCCAGCATCTCTTTGGCTTGGAGGTTTGGCATAATTAAATTTAAAAAAGTCTGGGATTACGACTTATTTCGAAACTAGCTAGAATTCGAAAGAAATATTCCGTTTTAATTTGTTTTTACTTTGAATTATCTAAGCACCCCATAATGGCCTACGTGTAGGACAATGCCTGCAAAGGACAGAGGGGCTCGTGGCTAAATGATGACAGCTGCACGGGCTGATTGAAGGTTAAGTTACGCTTACCGCATTACATATCGAGACACCTCCGTCTAAAGCACGTTAAACCGTTGGTCCCGGCTGTCACTCATACTGCCGTCCACTAACTAAAAGTCCGTTAAGCCACAGTTGGTCGTTTTTCACTTTGTAATGTAGTCTTATACAACTTTCGATGCTCTATCTTTTGGTGTAAGAATCATTTTTCTACGATTTATAGTTTTAGAGATACACAACATTACCACAGGTATGGTTAGCGGCCTTATAGTGCAGGTATACGATGTAAAAATTAAAAAAATTGCTTAGCTAAAAGTTAGAAAATGAATTTAGATAAAATGTGATTAATATAAATGAATGAAATATATCACATATTGTGCAAAAAGACTATGCCTACGTATATAACTTGCAACCTTGTTTCTAGGTAGCATACTTTTCAAGAGACATCAATTCCCACTTATTTTTGCGTTTTCTCGAAAACTGCTTTTTGCACTTAGCTGCCTTTTAGTTAGTGGACGGCAGCATAGATCTTTGACAGTCGTTACGGGTAGACAGAAGCCCAAAAGTCAGACAACCAGTCTTACCAAGGGTGTTGTGTTACTCAGTCGCTCCATGTAAAATACTGATGATCAGCTGCCTCCGGTTAGACTGGAAGCCAACCCGAATATAGTTAGGAGAGAACTAGGCAGACTGATGAATGTAATGAAAAATTATACAATTAAAAACTTTAAAAATAAATTGGTGGCCTTCCTAATAGAAAAATGTTATTATTCGATTAATGATTTTTTAATGGACAAAACTTTTTAATTGGCAATGTGTATAGTAAATATAATTAATATTATCTTGAACATATGGAAATAATATTAAACATTTATTTAAAATTTTATTTTATAGTAACATTTTGATTTGACATTGTTCAATATTAATTTATATAGTTAAACAGTATAATTGTAATAATTCTGACTGTGACATTTTAATTTAACTTTACTTCTGGCAATTTTTGTAATTTTTGCGTGCCTGTTTCCAGGCAGAATGTAAAGAAAGAAAGAAAGAAAATGCGTTTATTGACATTACAGCAAAATAAATACACCTTAATACTATAAAAACAGAATACAAAAATTATAATGCCAAACGGGCCTCAGCTCAGCATAATGTCAGATGACAACACAAGGTGTACCACCTGACGCTGATTTTCAGCTACAACCCACTGTATGTACATGGCTCACTTCTATCTATTCCACCTGTATTTAATGTAACCTACATTCGTTGCAAATAAATTATTGATTGATTGTAGGAGTATTACTATTGATTACCAGGCTTGTTTACTGTAAGACTCCATTAGTCATAAAAATATACAGGGTTATTGGTAAAACACTATCAACCTCTTAAGTGGTCATTGTACTCATTATTATGAACAACTTTTACTATGGGACCAAATACGAAATCGCGAAAAAAATATCAGCTGTTCCCTACATTTTGACACATAAATGTAGGGAACAACTGATTTTTTTTCGCGATTTCATATTTGGTCCCATAGTAAAAGTTGTTCATAATGATGAGTACAATGACCACTTAAGAGGTTGATAGTGTTTTACCAATAACCCTGTATATGTTTTTGTTCCCATAAAAATATTTGTATTTTGTATTATACATACAAAAATTCACGCTTTCTTCCCATGGGGGTAGGCAGAAACGACAGCTATTATACAAAAGGAAGAAAACTCATTCAAGAGAATATTGTGTTGTCTGTACGATTTTTTTATTTTATCAAACTGTCAAACACAGGGTCTTGCAAGTGATATGCCATTTGTTTTCAAGCCATTTTCATGTTATAAGACGGTAGAAATTCTGTATGTTTTCCGGCGACTTCTTTTTATCTCGTCTTGGCTGTCTAAAAGGACATTTGGAGACATATTGCAAAGTTTTCGTCACGAAAGCCTTGTCAATCATCGAATGTTTCTAGTAACCTATAGGTTATACAAGTATTATAGCATTACATCTCGCCTCTTAAGTCCCATGTAACAGGGGGCGAGCCTATCGCCATCAACCGGGAACAAATCCAGACTCCGGCCTGCGAGAAATTCCTAATGGAAAAACTCAATCACACAGATTTTTTTTTTAGGGTGGGAAAACATCAAATAACTTCTCCCGCTCTGGGCGGAGCGGGAGGGCGTGTCAGACTCTTACTGACTAAAACCCACCCATGTTCCTTCAGTTGCCTGTGCCAGGTGCCACGGTAACCCTCTCGGACTTTCCCGCAACCCTGGCAGGCATCGGCCCTAGCGGACCCCGTCATTGATGCTGACATCTCTTTGAGGCGCACGTGGAACACAACGCGCCGTCGACCCGGGCCTGGTCCTTATCGAACGGCGAGCTGCCCATTGCTCGCCGTCCGCAAGCCCGCGAATCACACTCTATCACACACACACTCATCACGGAGGTATCGTTTACCACCACTAAACCAACGAGGTAGTACAGACATTAAAATGAAATATTAATTTCTGTAAGTAGATCTTTCAAGACACTTTTACACGTCAATATTTTAAAACTAGATGGCTCCGCCATTTCCTAGCTGACTGATCCCAGAGAAGAAATGCCGAAACAAACTCAGAGGTCATGGTCTCTTATAAAGTCCAAAAAATTTATTATTACGATTTTATGTGAGTCTAACAATGCAGGGCCATGTCTGGAAGGGCCTTTTGAAGAAAGAGCCATTGCAGCTTTGAGTTGGCCTGTCCTAACAGACGGCATGCATGCATCTGTCATCGTGTAGCTCAACCCTATTTTAGGGAGCTCAACGACCCGTCACACGACGCTACCAGATCTGCAGGACATTTGCGTAGGCCGTATATAAAACACTCAAAACCGCCGGACAGCTATAGTGTCATGTATATATTATGTAGCTTAATAATCTTGCTAAATATGCGCTTCAACATTATTTTACAGCGAGTACTAATGCACAACCTCCGTTGGCTGCGTCAACACTTCCACTTTTTAGTTCTTAGTCCCTTATTTGTGTCTTCCAAACCTCTCAATTTAAGACCACAAATCTGGGTCTGGGGGCCGACTCTCAAAGTCCGTTAACGTAGATACGGGCCCGTCCGAAAGTAGTTCGGTACTTAGAAGTGAACTCTACTCCCGATTAATTAACTTTTTCGGAGGGGGAAAAACACATCGGGAGTAAGGACAACTGTCAAATCGTGTTATCATACATTTTTAGTTCGGGCTCTGGAACAGTATTATGTCCGTAAGTGATAAGGAGTATATAGGAAACGCATGTCACTTTGGCCGAAACTACGGACTGCATGCTAAGCGAGTAGGCCCCCTGAAACCAATTAAAATCAACGAAACAATTGATGAACTTGAAGAACTTCCCTTGAAAGCCTACTCAATAAGGTTGAGGTATGGGGAACTGCAGCAAAAACAATCGTTCAAGAAATACAAGTTCTGCAAAATAAAGCAATAAAAACACTTTATATAACTAACTACCTATTACTAACTATTAGCAAAGTTAGCATTTCGAACCAATACTATTGGATTACGTAAAAGGCCGCTTCTAGGTGTGCCTTCTGCCACTACTAATTATAGGCGTAATGCTTTTCTTATAAGAGGCGCTCGGAGCTTCAACGATGTGTCTTCTGAGCATGATGTTGACTTAATTTGCACTAAGACGAGCACAGCAAGGACGCTCTTAGCCAAATCATTTTTTGTGAATGATGCACCGGCTAGTTGTTCTTAAACTCGTAGGTATTAGCAACGTAATCAAATAAATATAACTTAGCTAACCTACTTACTTATGTACTTTAATTGTTCGGCTTTACGTAATCGATACGCTATATATCTGTAGAGGCTTGTTATTAGCAACTTGATGATATGTTGTTGTTACCTATTTATTTGTAATTAGTCTGTAAGCCTTCTTAAAAAAGATTTCAATTTATTAAGGCTTAGTTCTTGAATGTGGCTAGGAAGTTTATTATAAAAACGTATACATACGTATACGTACTATAGTAAAATAAATAAATTACGTTACGTAAGTATAGTAAAATAAATATATAACTGTGACTACCTAACACCAACCACCAAAATTTACAATGAAACAAACATACTTAATATTAACCAATTATACATACTTAAAACACGCACTCTAATACATAAGATCATAACACAAGGTACACATTCACAATTAAACTTTAAAAAGAAAACTTACACATACAACGCAAGACGATGAGACAAACTAGATCTGAGACAACCCAGAACTAACTATGGAAGAAAAAATATACTGTATGAGGGAGCAAAACTGTATAATGAACTACCTGATGATGTAACCAATAGTGACACCATTCAAAAAGCCCTAGAAGAACACGTAAGAAAACAACAATAACAATACCGATTGTCACCTTTAACTCTTTTTTCTTATTGTAAACACAGAGAATCGTACTTACTCGCAGTTTTATTTTTGTCTCACTTTTCTCAATATGTTAAGTGAACTGTAGCGTTCTTTTTTTTGAGAAATTAATGTCTTTAAACCGAATGAATCTTCCTTAAATTTCGTGAACCAACGGAATATAATATTGTACGAAAGACACAAATTATTGATTTCTTATGTCCTTCACTTCAGGATCGCAGGTTTGACGATACGTTGCGGTTGTCTGGGCAACCAAGTATTATAATATTATAACGGAGAGAGGACTCAAAATTTGAGGGTATTTTTGGATTACGTCAGAGTCAAGTTCTCAATTCTTTATTGGGTATTATAATGTATATATTTGGTAGCGAAATAATTATACTAGTCACAATTATGGACCCTGACGGGCACAGCATAGATCAAGTAGGAGAGAGAAGGAAAAACACTGGGCTTTAAGGTGATTGAATTCGAGAATTTTATATTGTTTTAAAAATTATATACATTTATTTATTGTAAAAACCATTTATTTTTAGAATTTTTCATTATTGTTTTATTTATTTATTAATACTTTTATTTATTACATAATTAATATTTACTAACACGCTTTTATTAGCTCGGTATGTATCTATGTAACGGAATTTGTTAACTCGATTTTCATCCCCTACAAAACGTCGGATTGATTTGAAACTTCGCTCACTTATCAAGGACCGATGACAATACAATAATTTATAATAAAAAATTACAAGTATTCACAGAAATTTTCACAACAATTGACATCAAGCACCCCGCGCTTTTTTACAATCAATATATTTTTGTGTTAATCACTATTCTTAATAAAAGCATAAAAGTCGCACAACCAGTTTTACCCAGTAACTGGGTTGTGGCGGTCAGATAGGCTGTCGCTCCATGTGCTACATGTAAAATACTGGTACTCAGCTGCTTTCAGACTGGAAGCTGACCACAACATAATTGTGATAAGGCAAGGCAGATTGACTGAGTGTTTTCTTGGAAGTCGGTTGTCGAAGTCGTGCAGATTTTTTGGAAGTCTGTTGTCGAAGTCGGGCATTTTTTTTGGAAGTCGGTTGTCAAAGTCGTGCAATTTTTTTGGAAGTTGGTTGTGGAAGTCGTGCATTCCGACCCAATTAAAAAATCAATAAATTGACTATGAAAGTGACGTCACTATGATTTGTTTAAAAACGAAATGATATTACTTCCTGACTACGTCTGTTTACTTCGACTTTCCTTGTTTGGCTGTCATCAGTCCGCTTATGTAACGAAGCTTTGGTAGTGGCAGTAAACAAAGTTGACTGAAATATTTTGGGGGAAACGTTTTTTTTAGTTATAATAATTAAAATATTTATTTATTGACCATGTTCTCTGTTATTATTTTCTCTGTTACCATGAATTCAGTACGTGATTTGGGACCCCCTTGGGGTGTCATTTTTCTTCGGTTATTTAAGAGAAAAACTGCTGTTTCCTACAAAAGTGCCTAAAAACCTACGCGGTCAAAATGTATGGAACTTTTTATAAGTTTCGCGTCGATGTCCCTGCCACCATGAATTACAGGAGCCAGTTTTTCCAACTTAAATATAAATTACAGGTAGCGAACTCGGCTTTGTATTAAAAGTAGTAGATAGATTTTTGTCCTGCCAGTAAGGCAAGCTACATTTTTTGTTTTTCAAATCAAATGTTTTTTTTTTCTTGACAAAATAATGCCAGAAATCGTCAATAACTGAAAGTTATGTTAAGTTAAGATTTTTTTTATCATTATTCTCTTTCTTTAAATGATACCTACGTAATACTTATTCTCTAACTTGGTTAAAAAAACCACTGTATATACCTTGAATATTTCTATGTGAGAGAGAAAATAAACTTTTTTGTATTTGTATTGTATTTGTACTGTGTCACGTCAAAAATAACGTTATTTTTTACGTGACACTATGTTTTTTTTTCAATCTAGATGCGTTCTGAATTTCTGATCCGACACTGTGAGAAGAAAGACCTAAATGAACGCCGACGTCACAGTATCTTTTAAAATCCAGACATAATCTTGCTTAGGCCATATAAGGACCATGCAGATCTTCATTATTTTTACAAATATAAAATAAACAATATTAAATTGACATCGGTAGTCAAAATTATTTGGCATTTACTGTCGGGTTCAACAAAAGCCGGACCCTAACGTAACCTAGAACCATTTACTGTCGGGTTCAATAAAAGCCGGACCCTAACGTAACCTAGAACCATTTACTGTCGGGTTCAATAAAAGCCGGACCCTAACGTAACCTAGAACCATTTACTGTCGGGTTCAACAAAAGCCGGACCCTAACGTAACCTAGAACCATTTACTGTCGGGTTCAACAAAAGCCGGACCCTAACGTAACCTAGAACCATTTACTGTCGGGTTCAACAAAAGCCGGACCCTAACGTAATCTAGAACCATTTACTGTCGGGTTCAACAAAAGCCGGACCCTAACGTAACCTAGAACCATTTACTGTCGGGTTCAACAAAAGCCGGACCCTAACGTAACCTAGAACCATTTACTGTCGGGTTCAACAAAAGCCGGACCCTAACGTAACCTAGAACCATTTACTGTCGGGTTCAACAAAAGCCGGACCTTAACGTAACCTAGAACCATTTACTGTCAGGTTCAACAAAAGCCGGACCTTAACGTAACCTAGAACCATTTACTACGGAATACACACGGTTTTCTAGGAATTGTAGGCTCGAATATAATAATTACATACTTGTTGATTTTGAACTAGAGAGTAAATGAATGAACGAACGTAACCGACGTTGGTCTCGACTACCTCAGCTCAGATAGTTCAATCAAGCGAAAAATCGTTTTATCATGTCTTTAAAAACTTTTTTGTTGATTATACTAAATACATCTTTGCGTTAAACAGCAATTTTGTTAAAAAAGACATAGAATTTTCTTTTTTACAAGAAAACCCTGGAATTATTAGGAGTTCACGCTTCAAGGCCATTACGAGGCATTATCCCTATTTTTTTTCCGACAGTACTACTACCAACATAAATTCGATTACATGCTTTTTCACCATTCTGAACGATCGAAGCGCGTAGAACGAGACGGATATATGGTGTGAGAGGGAGAAACAAGATAAAGGTGTACCGCGCATGCGTCGGCACGTGCCGCCAATGGAGGAAGGAACACACGGGGTGAGAATTGAGGGATATGTCTCGAGATATTTGGTGGTCTAGACTTAGAGATAAGGAATAAATAGTTTGTTAAGATATGTGTTTGGATGTCTGAGTTAAGGTTTAGGTTCCAAAGAGAATAAAAGGTAGTTTGAGAGTAATTAGGTACTCTATAATAATAACGTAATCTGCAGATTTTCAACTTAGGAAAGTGCGAGAAATAATCGATACAGCTTTACAAGTTTTTGAGAATACCCCGCAAATGGATACAGACAGACATTGTTGACCAAACTGTAAGTGAGAACATAAGTTTAATCAAACTTATATGTAAAGAGAAAAGTACAAAATCTTTTGATTTTTCTTAATTCTACGCTAATGCTTTACATATTAATATTACTGTAAGAAAATACAAAAAAAAATCTGATATCTGACATTATTTACATAAATAAATGTTGTATGTATTATGTATACATACAACAGCAACATAAACAAACCAACCACCAACAAGAAAAATCTCAAGACATATCCCGAGACCACTACACGGAAGTGTGCTGTGCAGCCGGCCTACGCGGCGGCGGCGTAGCGCTACGCTTTCGTAGGCCTGGCAGTGGCTACGGCGGCCAACGCGCGTCTACGTCGCTCGTGAAATTAGGACAATGTGTCACTGTGACTAACAACAAAACAAACTCAAATATGTGAACATCACTTTGTGCCTGGAAACCATACACTGCCATTAAGTAATCTATTTCTAACGCACAATTAATCTACCTATAACTAAATCAATTTTTCGGTAGGACGTTCACCCCTGACCTAGTTTTAATGCATCTGCGCGGTGCAATGCCGCAGTAGGTATACCTAAACAACTCAGTATCATCAGCGTGTTCAAGGACGATTCCTAGCAGTGATACCCGTGTTCATTAGTTCGTAATCCTTCTCTAGATTAGCTTCGTGCAATAATTTTAATCATTTCTCGACTGACTCTGATAAGTCTGAACTTTCAACTTCTAGTGTTGTGTGGATATCGATGTGAGGTATCGAGAATTAAGTCTGTTTTTGGGATAAGGAAGGACAAGATGGCGGGACGGGACGGTTCCTTGGAAGGTCAGCTGACTCACGTCATCCAGCAGCATATATCACAGCCAGGGACTGAGGCGCAAGTTAGTGTACACCAAGTGCAGAGCCCTTCAGGAAGTGGAACAAAGAGACACCAGATCATCATCGATATAAAACAAGACATCGATATAGATGAGTTATCAACCAGATCGTTAGCTGAGAGTGTGATGGAAACACTAGGAGCTCGCTCAGCAGCTGTATACATCGATAACACCCAAGTAGCTGGTGAAAACTCGGGAGATCTTGAATCTTTGACGACAGTCAACGTCATAGTCGCTAATGATTTAAGCCAGGCTTCAAGTCCTCAAGTAGTCGACGAGTCTGATGCTGTACAGGAGCCGGCAGAAAGCTCGGGGATATTGCCAGGGAACCGTATAGCCGTTGACAGGATAGTTGAAATGGCAAACGCCAGTACTTCAGGGGAATCCACATCAACTACGAATACAGCTGTCACAACCGTGGCGACCACCACTGCGTCAGGTAATTGCGCCATTTTTATTTCATGCAGAGAATTAAGTATAAATGGATAACTGTCATAGATTTCGTGTACTTTCGTGAATATAAATCTGCTTTTTCATATGTTAAAAGCTGCTTTTTGGGCTTGTTATTGTACCTATATGTGTTGTATTGAATCTAAAACTAAAAGGCCTGCCTTTTGGGCTTCTAAAACCCGCCTGTTGTTGTCTCTTAATGGCGGCTGTATAGCTTTGTATATAGGGCTGTCTTTTGGGCTATATATATCAGGCTGTAAATTGACCTGCTGCAGTGAAAACGAATATTTTCAAACAGGGCGAGAACTAGCATTGATCACAACGCTGGAAGTGGATAGGTCTTGGTTTCCTTACGGTGTTTTCCTTCACTATTACTGATTCAATTCCAAGAATAAGTTACTAAGTGCGTCCTAATTTTCATACTATTTTTAGCGCTGTCATTTGTTATATCGATAATCCCAAATATGTACTTCTATCTGTAAGCGTCTTACAGTTTGAGTTATGGGATAGTCTATTTCTGTCTCTCTTCATTGATATAAGCGTGATAAAGACAGGAGAGTATTTATAAAGCGGCTTTAAATGGCTATGGATGATTTCTTTAAGAATTTGCTGTTCCATTAATTTTAGCCTAGTAGGTATTGCACTTTTCTATGATACAGCAGATTTTTGTTTTGATAACCGACTAAATTTTTGTACGCTAGGGGTCTAAGATCATTGCTGAGTTCATGGTAACGGTTTTTGCTTCGATATCCCTGCCACCCTATATTATATATTAGGTTAGTAGTATTTAGAATAGTCTATCGAAGCTGCCAACTTGTTGTAATATTATTTATTTATTAAACTTACACACACTATCTTTACAGGATGAGCCCAATACTCGTACAATAGTGGTTTGCAAACACACACCAAATAAATTGAAAAATCAACTTACGGCTAATACTTACAAATGTAAACTTTAAAAATACAAAGCAACTATAAACTCAATTAAAAACATAATCTGAAGTCAGACTACAGAATTATATGTACCTATGTAATAATAATTATTATCAAACTAATCTTTTTTATTTTCGATTTTGGATTGATATTGACGTTATACCAAACAATTTCCAGCGTGCAATACGACGCCTTAGAGTGAAAACCTCGTAAATATGCATTCCCGAGGTGTTCACTCTAAGACGACGAATACTAGAATATTTCCAATAGCAATGATTAGTAGCTGACTCGATTGGTTGTTAAAAGTTCTATATAAGGAAAATCATCATTCTATCGCCTTTATCCTTATTGCATTATGGGTCTGTATCGAGAAGCAACGTTCAAATCCAGTCATCGTCAGCATCACGATGTCGTCATCACCATCTACTGCTGAGTATGTATATCCTCTTCTCTTTCGTGCTATGCTTCCCTGGTCTGTGCGAGTCCTCCAGGTCTTACCCGCGATCTTCTGCAGGTAGCTCTTTGTATAATAAATTCCTTGTATTGTAAATGATTTTATTTCTGTAAGTAGGTTTGTACAAACACTTTTACACGTCAATCATATTTTAAAAACTAGATGAGGTCGGCGTTTCCTATCTGACTACTCTGAGAAGAAAGGCCGAAACAAACTCAGAGGTCACAGTCTCTTTTAAAGTCCAGACATAATCTTGGTCAGATCATGTGAAGACCATGTAGATTGGTGTCTGAAACGGTCTTTTGAGGAAAAACCATACAGATTGAGCGGATCTGTCCAGTCAGTGCACGCATTTGTCAGTAACCGTGCAGCTCAACTCAGAACTTAAGGAGCACTACGATTCGAGACTAAGAAACTATAAGAAGCGACTATACCTTAATGATTAGCAAGCAGCAAGAAGCAGTGCAGCAGTATCGTCCTCTCTGCTGATAACAACATACAGAGTTGCCATCAACACCATCTTTGAGATCCTTAAAATAGAGTTGAGCTACACGATGAGAAAGCATAAGCATTGATCAGCACGCTTGCTCAAGGTGGATTGGCGATTTCAGACTTGTTTTAACTTTAAGTCCAGGCCCTGCAGTCTCGACATAGTTAGCAATCGTTTTCGGTTGCTAAGTCCTAACAATTTATCGGTTGTTACCTACCGGTACCTACCTAAAATACCGGTAACAACCGATAAATTTGAGTGTGGAGACCACCAAATATCGTAACATCTGGATTGTTAGGCCTTAGCAACCGAAAACGATTGCTAACTATGTCGAGACTGCAGGTCCTGGTTTCCTCACGATGATTTCCTTAACCGATGTCGGAGAGCTCCAGGACAAACGTAAAATAGAAAAAGTTTTTAAGCTTTTTGAGCATAGTTCTTTTAAAGGCTATTTCAGGCTTTGCCCTGTATTTGCAGACTCAGATAGTAAGATCTAATATAAGTAATACCTGTAGTGCTATTCTGTAACCATCTCACCGTGATAACGTAGGTGAAGTGAGCAGGGAGTGAGCTGTCAGTGTCATCCCAATGATGCTAGGCATTTACCAACGTTCCATTTGCAATCATAATCGAGACTATAGTAATATTTTTTATCCAAATTCTATTGATCATTTTATATTATTTCAAAGCTAGTATGTGGCTAAACATTACGATTTTAGGGGTTTTATAATAAAATAGCAAAACAGAAATTCATTTAGAAACTCAATGTTGTTTTTTTTTAAAGTTATTTAGATACTAGCTTTGAAAATTAAAATTATCATCAATAGAATTTGTATAAAAAATATAATTAAAATCTCGATTATTAAATGTAATGCTTGGCCAAAACGCGATAACCCGCCTTGGCATGAATTGTTGTCAAACTTCGGAGGGGCCTCGGTATATTATGAATGGTCACCCATCCACGGACCGACTTCGGCAAGCGTTGCTTAACCTTAAATATCGATCCATGCAGCAGTTATTATTTAGGCTCGAGCCCTTGTTTACTTTGCTAACTTCTCTGTAAAGCTTAGTCAATGAAATACAAAATGCTTGAATCTACCTTTACAATTTATATAAAGACCTATTAATTTTCGTGTTAGAAGGCTTCTCTAGCCTCATTAAGAGTCCTTTTAATTAATATACTATCACGTTACACCATTTTATCGAAGACTATTGAAGGCATTTGCGAACAGCAAGCCTGCTTATATACCTATGTACATAAGCTTATTGAAAGACCGGATTTCCTCCTTAAGTAGGGTTTCAGCTTTGAGAACATTAAATTGAAGTATGTGTAGTACGTTTTTTAGAATAATACATTTTTAGTATCTTATAGTGGGATGCTTTAAAAGGGATGCAAATAACTGTGAAGGAAATCATCATGAGGAAACTGGCATGTCCTAGAGCCAAAAATTCTAAGATATGTGACATCTACCAACCCGCACTGGGCCCGCGTGGTGGATTACAGCCCACTCCCTCCCACAGAGAGGAGGCCTGTGTCCCAGCAGTGGGAACATTATAGGCTAATTATGGTCGTTGATGCCCTAAACGCCTAGGCAGTCAGCAGACACGCTAATCCCTAACGGTCTGTCATAGCTTTACAACATTACATGAGCATGGCTCAAATAGCTCGTGCCGACATGAAAGAATACCTTTTTACACGACTACGGCCGAGCCCAAAAGGAGGGTAATATTTTTAGTTGGTACTTATCAAATCTGAGATTGAACCAAAATAAAACTGCATCAAGTCTGATGCAGTTTTATTTTGGTTCAATCTCAGATTTGATCAATTTCGAGCAGTCGCTCGATAAGTGGTCTTGTTTTGAACGTTTTAGTTGCAGTAGGGTTTAAAAAAACAAAAAAAAACTGACCTCCAACCTTATCCTCCTTTTTGAGCTAGACTCAAACAATCGTAACAGCTTGACATGAGATTTGACATCAAATATTCCGAAGAGGCTTTTGGAGTCAGACACTGGAGACAAGTCTGTCGGTCTAGTTGAGTCGTTCTATTGCTAATACTGTATTTGAAGAATTGTTGCTTAGTATATTATGAAGAAGAAAGACATAGAAACCATTTTATTCTGAATAGCTTTTAATTACGGTTCTAAAGACAGACCCTGTGATAGACAGACATACAAATAGCGCAGACTTTGTAATATTACGGGGTCCCTTTGGCGTCATTTGTGGACGGAACCCTAAAAACATGCAGGCGGAGTCACAGTCCACTGCGTCTCTTAAATAATTCTTAAAACAACAAAGCTAGAATGGCAATGTTTTATTTTTAAATAGATCCGTTGCTACTCTTGTTAACTTTCAGTGTAAAAACATTTCTTTCAAGCTTCCCATAGGGAAGTTTCCGGGAAAAGTCCATTTTCACGCGAAACTGCGCTATAGAAGAATATTTATCATTTATTAACATGGAATGAGTGTACGACAGACACTACGCCGACAGACTGAACACCGACAAGACTTTACTTCGATGGGACTGTTCATAGGACAAAATTTCTGTGAACAACTTGGAAGTAGCGCTCGCCAGCGCTGCCGCGGCACCGCTCGCTTCGCTCGTTCGGCTCGCGCGCGGTTTGTGACAGTTCTAACCTAACCTATTTCGCATAATCGATTTCCAAAGTAAGTATCTGATTATGTAATGTATATTACTTATATTATGCCCTGTCGGCGAAGTGTCCTGTCGGCGAAAAGTCTTGTCGGTGTTCAGTCTGTCGGCGTAGTGTCTGTCGGCGTTTAGTCGTTCACTGCATGCAATTCATCCGTGTCAAATGTGCCAATTCATGTGTTAAAAAAAAAGGAAAGGAATTTAATTTTAAATGGCAACGTCTGTTTTTATTCGTATTTTATTATATTTAAAACTGAAACATATGATACTGGTAAGTAGTTGAAAGAACGAAAAGTCCATAATTAACTTTTAAATCTTCTTTGAATCAAAGTTTTCTGTGTTTATTCTGCGATGACGTGTTTTAATGGTGACTGTCGCGTGTGTCTAGTGGTTGGAAGCGCGAGTGCTGCACTTGGGTTCCTGGTTTCGATTCGATTTCCAGGTTGAGCAAAGTATTAAATGGGTTTTTCATCATGAATTTTGCAGCAGCACCCCGGAGTTTGATTTGTGCCCAGTGCCTCAACTCTTACTAAATCGAACTTAAACATAAATGGTAAATTGTCGGTGTATCTACTACATACCAATGCTTATCCTTCAGGGCATACAAGTATTTTATTTTATTTTATTTTTTATTAATTTTAGGAAAACTTACAGCTAATACATTTTAACATCAGGTACAATGTGTAAACGATGGTATTATAAATATTATATATAAAAGTATGATATTATGTGAGTTTTTTTGCTAGATGCTCGTGCTAGAGTAGGTACCTTTTTTTTGTTTTCGGGGGAAACCTTCAAAAGGCACCTCCGGGGAGGGAGGTTGGGGAGTTTTACCTCACTAAAACCACCCCGGTGATCTCCATCAGCACACAGAGTACCTACTGGAGACTATGTGTAACGCTACTATAGTTTGTAGTATATTGATTCTTGGAATTTTCTCCTCAGCCATTATGACTGGAGCCAGTCAATGAATACTAAAGTGCGAGCAAGATAAGTCTGCGCGCGTGTTTGACCTTCTAGACTGCCAGCACTTTCGGCACAATGCTGGCGATTATTTACTTTGGAAGACACGGAACTCTCTTGACATCAAACTTAAAGCATTAATTTCAAATAAACCAATTACAGGCACTTTTGAATTGTCAAGGGGTCGGTCAGTCAGAAAGATGAAGCTAGTTGTCCATTCCAAAGCGTAGTAGGTAGAGGGGCAATTCCCGTATTTTAAAGAACGTTCGCATTCTAATCTCAGTCTCAATCTGTCAAAAATTGTATAGCGTTTATCTACGTTTTTGACAACCATTTTTCACTAAAACCATAACTCCATCTTAGTGCTGTCAAACTAAAATATAGTTAAGTTGTGTCACTTTAGTCAATTTCAGAATGGGAAATCGTCGTTTGTCAGGAATAAACTAAATTCTGGTGGTGATTTTTAGTCTAGTTTAGAGAATTTTGTGACAAGAGAAACGGCACCGCTGTCACACCCACATCACAAGACATATAATGTAGAACTCTCGTTCTTAAAGATATTCACTCAATGTGCTTAATATGTTTCTGACATTTAAGCAAGGGTAATTTATTATTGACGGGTAATTCCAGGAATAGTCAACATTTCTGTGATTAAGATGATTGTTTTGTTGGTCTCACCAGAGCAGCTACCGAGTGGGAGTCCTGCCTCCTGGGTTCAATATTTACAAATATGTTGCTGAGATTTAAGCAAGGGCATGCAATCTCTTATTGACGGGTAATTCCAGAAATAGTCAACTATTTCTGTGATTAAGTTGGATTGACTGTTTTGCTGGTCTAGAGGTCACAAGAGCAACTGACGAAACAAACAAATCAACATCAAACTGGTTGCTAATTTAATATTTTTATGACATTGATTTACATTCTATGATTACTTTAACTCACATACCTGACTTATTACTCGTTAAAAAAAATTGGAAAATCGAATACTTTTACAATGATTGTAAATATGTGAGCACCATGTATCTATCTGACTTGACTGACTGGTTGGTGCAGTTGGTAGCGACCCTGCCTTCTGAGCTGCTGGTCCCGGGTTCGATCCCCCGACAAGTCAAACATTTGTGTGCATGAACATGTCTGTTTGACCTGTGTCTGGGTGTTTATATGTATATCAGTCATCAGGTTACCGTAGTACAGGTTCTACCTAGTTCGGGACCGGAAGACCTTTTGTGGATGTTGTCTCATATTATTATTATTATCTCATAATTAACTTATTTGTCATTGATAAAACTTAAGTATGTAAGGATTGTAGGAGGTGGCGTTCTGTAGTTTTTTTTGCTCTTGACTCTAGTCTAGGTCAGTGGTGACAGAGACATAATTCAATGTACTCTGTCGAGACAGAGTCGACGATAGAGTGCGTGAGTGAGTGTTTACTACGAAAAATAACAAAACACTAGCGGAATCGTGAGTAAAGCTAGTCAAAAGTTCAAACGCATACCGCGTATTGATCTATCCTCGAATTTTATTAGGTTAGTGGCACAGATTACTTAATACTGCAGCTAGAAGCGATTTGTACGTTTGTATGTAACGATTAGTTTATCTGAAATCTAGCCAGACTGAGTGTTAACGGTCATTGACCCTTTTACATAATTATTACGACTGTAATCCTTGAATGTAGTAGGCAGAAGTGTAAACTACGACGACATTTAGCCGGTTATGTTATAAGCTTATTGCTATTTGTCGGGCACAAATCTAGACCCAGAGCTGCTACGGAAAAGTTACAATCGAAAAACACAATCTCACTTTGCTCAACTCGGGAATCGAATCCAGGACCTCACGCGCAGCAGTCGTGCTTCCAACCACTAGGCCATTAATTCCAGCCTTTACTGCCGTCTTAACCAAAATGGTATTAACATATTCGGAATCAGCAAAGAAAATGCTATCTTATGGTCTTACACACAAAGCTGTAACTCGTATTAGATTAGAGATATCATAAGGATTTTAGGCTTAATTACGACATAAATTCTGGTTTTTGAAATTGAAAAGCCTTAATTACACAATTACGGCCTTTTATGTCAATTATGGTTCAAAATAAAGCTTTTTGCAGCAAGCAAAACAAGAATCACTAATTAAAACCATTCAGTAAATCGCGGGTCTTCATTTTAGATAAAACTTCAATTATCTCGGAACCAACGTTGACGTAGTTACGGCCTTCTTTCTTATGACGGCAGTTTAGTAAATAACAATACCTCAACGGTTAAAGCACGGACTGGCAAGCGAAAAGTCGTGGGTTCGAAATATATTCGTAGCGCTATTGACGTAAGTACCTACATATGTATTATTTTTCTTTGAAAGCCTAAGGAGCGGTGCTCAAGCGATAATTCTCAAAAAATAAACATCTGTAAAGCGTTGGCGACTCCTGTAGTCATTTATTACTATGCATAATGAATGTAATAATATTTACGCATATTTATGTAAACACATATACCTATTATTACCAATTTTTTTGTGGGTTCATGACATGACGTGGCAATTTAGACACCAGGTGTTTGTAAACCAATATTATAGAATATTGGTTTACAATCACCTGATGCCTAAATATGTTACGGTGAACTACCAACAAGGTTGAGCACCCCTGGCCTAAAGTGGCTTCAGATTTTATAGGTTCCTTTAGCCGATGATTTATCACAATACTAACTGCTTCCAACTTTCAAAATACCAGCTAACGGTAATAATAATAACTATCGAAACACGATAATAATACAGCTACGTTTTATCATCATTAGAAATGTTAATACTATATAATATAAATTGCCGGCAATACCAAGAATCTAAGCTCAACTTATTTATACGTATAAACTAGTGACATCTATTGAGCAAAAGCGGTACTAGTTTGACACATTTAAGAACCAGCTGCAACGGTAGTTTTGTTTAAACCCTTTCTGAGGCTATAATCTTTAGTAACAGTAATAGGACACCCGGAGTTGTTTAATTATTTCAATTAAGCGCATTCATTTGATAATGGTTCTGCCAGCTGTTAGTTCGTTTAATGACATCTAGCGGTAAAGTGTAAAAGCTGTACATTTTATTTCTATTTGCAGTTCTTCGTATTCTTTTATAACGCCATCTTAATTGCACGACTAAGTGCAAAGACAAACATATATCATTGATACAGCGAATCACGACTAGGACGGAGTGTTTTATCAGTCTGACCTAAATATCATTATGAGTAATCGGAAGCACTAGAGCGCACACAAGCCCACATTCAAACCATTAAACAAATAGACATTTGCCCATCAATATAAAAATAACAAAAAAAAAATACTACGAATTGTACGGTAGTACAGCGCCATCTGTTATCGAGTAGCGATATCAGTTTTTTGCCGAGTACCGTTCAACGGGACCGCTAGTTACTGACACACTTTTGACTCAGCTGATGTCGCGTTGGTGTATCGTACGTGGGAAACGTGTCGATGTGTGCGTAGAATCCGGGATGCACCGATCCGTTAGCTTTAGGTTCTTTATAGAAACCAGTTGGAGTGCCATAGCGTGTTTGTTTTGTGTTAAAACCTCTTTTGTGTAAGGTCTTTGACTGTCGTTAATTGTGTTCTAACAATGAGGAACGTGTTCGGGATTGGAGTTCGAATTTTGAATTTGACATTACGTTTCGATGTTGCAGTTGCAAATGATGACGTCACGTGGGCACAGGCTACTATAGCTACACATCCGTGCCATAAACAAACTACTTTCTTAATAGAAAAAGTATCAACCATGGTTCTTGGGTAGCCTAAAGTTAAATTGCTTCGATCGACACTATTAAATAAACTAAAACTAGGTACCTATCGTCAATCGAAACATCAACATAAAGTTCATGTAAACTGCCAACAAACTTAGACCCTAACTCTTTTTAGGCAAACTTCCTGAATAATTGCTGATCATGTGCAAGCACAAAAATCATATATAATTCATATTATCATAACATAACGTTACGCCAGCAATACACGAAGGGTTGGGGAGAGGTGTAATAGTACACCCAAATTTCGCCAGTTACGTTTAGGGGCGAGCCTATTGCTGTCAACTTATCTAATAACACTTTGCCCGGCCTGGGAATTGAACCCAGGACCTCATGCTCAGCAGCGCTTTCGACCGCTAGACCAACGAGGCTGTCATATCAAGATAATTTAAAAATGTTCCCTTGACAAAAAGATATTATTTTATTAATTTTAGGAAAACTCACAGCTAATACATTTTAATATCTAGTACAATGTGTAAACGATGGCCAATTACAAGCTTCCCTAACGATTAATGTGAGTAACATTAACAAATACGCGAAAACAGCGACGTAAGAGATGCGCAAATGAATTATCTCATGCTCAAAAAATACAATAATATTAAGAGAAAAAAAAAGAAATAGGGTTATATAAACATAGAAAAAACAATTGTTCAAACTTTTCTTTACTTCCATAGCGCTAATAGCGTATGTGCAAACTTATGTCCTCGTGTATCAGATATTCAGATGTCATTTTACTTAAAGGATGTCAATTTAAATTTACTATTCATTTTATCATTGAATGGCAAATAATTATATTTTAAAACCCTTCTATAGCAGCAGCTGTTGCACACAGATAGGGTTGCCAATTTAAAAAAATACTAAATTAAGAGTATTTTTCATTGCCAGTAAAAACAAATAGTCGATGGCGAAAAAAAATTACAGCAGGTATGTTTAAAAAATGTAATAATTTATTTTAGCTACTTTGAGCCTTTATTAACAGGTTTTTTTATGTCTCATAGATATTATTAGACTCTAAAAATAAGTTATGGTTACAAAATACCTTTATTTCACTTTTACGAGACTAATACTGGCGCTATTGCGCTCATCTCGCCATTTTGTATTCATAACAGAAAATATGCGCTCTGTAAAAACTGAAGTTGGCATAGAAAGACGAAATGATACTATTTTGAAAATATAAGAAAAGTCAGAATCACTGAACAACTCTTGTTGCCATTTTTCAGCGGTAGATTTAGCAACACATTTTTGGTCAGAAAAAACAGGCGCCAGAATTTTATTAATTTCAAAAACAGATCACGTCTGCGGTTTGTTTTGCAGTTATTTTAATAAAATAATGTTATTAAAATTTTCATCGAAAATGTAGTAGTTTCACCTAAAATATTTTTTTTTATAGACATATTGTATTTAGACCTTTAATAAATGTAGTAGGATACTTTAACATACAGTGGGGTTAATATATTATGACACACATAGAATATTGACAGGTCAAAAAAGTTGACAATCGTTTTAACATTTTATTGGTACAAAGTCCTACCAATCAAAGGGGTAGTCAAATGGGAGTCGCTTCGGGGTGCATTACAAATACAAAAAAGTAAGTTCAAAAACGAAAACCCGAGTACTGAAAAATCACGCTCTAAAAAGACGAAACAAGAAAATATTCTCATTTGAAATTAAATATTTATCCTCTATTATATAAACAACTAACACGTAATGTATTTAATACATGATTCATAGTGATGTTCAGAGGATTGCTGTGGTCATATGACACCTACCTTTAGCAAATACATAGGGTAAAAGAGAAGTCGGTGGTTTTTTTTGTGAAAAAGTTTTAATTTTTCACTTTGTCTCTGTGGTACCTACCCCCAAACAAAGTCGTATACCACTACTTCATACTTGCTATGTAAATAACAGTGACAGGAAGTTATTACAACATCATCAACATGACACTAAGTGGAAAACAATACTTATTATTGAAGCTGACTCAAAAACCATTCGCCAGAACTTGATCAAAATATGGGACCAATCTGGAAGTATATCCTTTCAAATAAAAAAATAATTTTTCAAATTGGTTTATATTAAGTTCTTACTTTCGAAAATTACCGAATTCAGAACCTCCTCATTTTTTTAAGTCGGTTAATAAAATAGCCTCCCTGAGTGTTGAATGTAGATACGTCTGTCCTGGGTAGTTAGCCCTGCTAGCAACTTGCTGGTTGCCTAGCTTTCGTCGATACGAGAGAAGTCGCTTCGTAATAAATACTGAAATTCAGCCCTTTTTCCTGTTTTAGAACTTCATACATTCGATTAGGTACCTACTTACTCTTTTATCCTAGAAATACCAAGACACCGACGCGCATCCTGAATCCATTTTTTTTATCTTTTTGTGGTTGAGAAATCATCAAATAACTTCTCCCGCTCTGGGCGCAGCGGGAGGGCGTGTCAGACTCTTCCTGACTAAAACCCACCCGTGTTCCTTCAGTTGCCTGTGCCAGGGGCCACGGTAACCCTTTCGGACTTCCCCGCAACTCTGGCAGGCATCGACCCTACCGGCACCGGCATCCTTGTTACCATGTATTCAGTATATGATTCTGGAGGTTTTAATAACCGTCGAAAAGTTTCAACGCAACAGGGTCCAGAATCAGGTACTGAATTTATAGTAACTGGATGCACATCGGTGCCAATGCGACCCTCTATAGTTTGTTCCAACAATTATAGTCGTAACAACTTGTAATTTCATTGATTTTGTATCGAAATTGACGTCATATTATTTGTAATCGATTAGCTATCGCAATATTCTGTATCCGGGGGCTGTTAAAGAAGCCGGCCGGAATCGGCTTCTTTAGATGATAATACCTAAACTAAACAGATTATATTTTTTAATCAAAATCTAGATTATGCGTCTAGACTTTGGGTTTTTGGCTATCAGTCATTGTGCTACATAATTTTTATCAGTATCGAAATTCTGAATACTTAATAAAAGAATATCGCGTCATTATGAAAAAAGTTTATCTATCACAACAACAAACAACCCATTCTTCCTTACTACTCATATTTAATATTATAAATGCAATGGTAACTGTCTGTCTGTTACCTTTTCACACCTTAACTGATTTGGATGAAAAGCACACGGATAAACCATGACCTGGGTTAGGAAAAGGATGCTTTTCCCTCCATTTGTGTTTGCAGAACTCGCCAAAATGTAGGGACCAGCTGATTTTTTTTCGAGATTTCATATTTGGTCCCATAGTAAAAGTTGTTCATAATGATGAGTACAATGACCCCTTAAAAGGTTGATGGTGTTTTACCAATAACCCTGTATATAATCAAGATGCTATGTTTTACTGACAGATTATTGACAGTGACACTACATACAGTGTTGCAAGACTAAAAAATATATTAAACTAAATGTTGGGGTTGTCAATAACAGTCAGTAACTCCGCTACCACCTTGTTAACTGGCTATATTTTTACCACAGCATAATCGAGATGAGATTATACATCCCCTATGGTTCGTATTCAAAAGCCCGAAAATCTGACAACCAGTCTTACCAAGGGGCATCGTAGTACCCAGTAGGTTGTGGAGGTCAGATAGGCAGTACTGCTATTCAGCTGCATCCGGTCAGACTGGAAGCCGACCCCAACAAACTTTGGAAAAGGCAGACAGAAGATGATACAGAAAATAAAATTACCCTTGAAAGAAAAACTATTGTGTGTCTCAGTGATAACGAAAGTTTTCTCGACCTTGATAGTTGAGTTCGATACCCAGGTCGGGCAAAGCGTTATTGATTTTTCCCTAAGGAAATTTCTCAGTAACACCTTTTTTTTTTTTTTTTGAGTGTGGGAAATCATCAAATAACTTCTCCCGCTCTGGGCGGAGCCGGAGGGCGTGTCAGACTCTTACTGACTAAAATCCACCCGTGTTCCTTCAATTGCCTGTGCCAGGGGCCACAGTAACCCTTTCGGACTTTCCCGCAACCCTGGCAGGCATCGGCCTTAGCGGACCTCTCATTGATGCTGACATCTCTTTGAGGCGCGCGTGGAACACAACGCGCCGTCGACCCGGGCCTGGTCCTTATCCTGCCCTTTGCTCGCCGTCCGCAAGCCCGCGTCTACGGTGGCCGGGAATCGTCTTGTGATTCCCGACGCCCAGGGCGTCTTCTGCGTCTCAGTCACAGCCGGGAGTCTGGGAGTTGGTAGTGTGATATCTCCGTGCCTCGGAATGCACGTTAAGCCATTGGACCTGCGCCTGATCTCTCTCCGGTCGTGCCGGATTGCCGTCCCATCGGACTATAAGACTGAGGGAAGACAGAGTGCACCAGTGTCAGCGCACACACTTCTGCACTATAATATCTCCCGCGTAGACGGCTAGTCTCCGCTGAGATTGGCTGCCATGGCCGAAGTTCGGTTTGGAGGACTTTATGAGTTGTGTATACTTTGACTGAATATGATGATTAAGTTAATTCATGAATTGGGTTTGTGTTTTAATAATATTTTTGTCCTTTTCAGGTAAGCTGAGACACTTGGAGCTATCAGCAATGGTATCAAGTATCAACACACTGTTTTTAAATGCTGCAGAAGCAAGTTTTAGTTCTAATTGTAGTACTTTAGACCCGAATTAATAAATCGTATGGTGCGTGAGCGTTTTCAAAAGTTTAATTTTGATAACTTTAGATACGCCTGATTTGATAAAAAAATTGAATAATATAGATGACAAAAGCTATGAAATTAATATATAGGTACATACCTATTTTTTGAGATTACATCATTCGGGTCTAGGTTTATTTTTTCAACTCTAAGCGGACCTGCTACTAAAGATTAAAATGAAGTAAGTATTCGGCAGGATAATATTAATAAGGTTTGTAATTGTAATCCCAGGTGCAATTTTTCAGGCATTTTTATGTTCTATTGCCTTCGTTATGAGAACAAACGAAAGTAAGTTGCACTTAGAAGTATGTGTCATTCAAATACATATAGAGCCAGACACCATTAGTATTTTTTAGTATTTTCTTCACGAAAGTATTTTCGTTTTTAGTTCAGACGGTCGATTCTGTAAAAATCTCACCGTGAAGACTTGCGTGGAGTGAGCTGTCCGTGTCATCCTTATGATGCTAGGGATTGACCAACGTTACATTTACAATCATATTCGAGATTTTAATAATATTTTTCATCCAAATTCTATTGATCATTTTATATTATTTGAATATAATATAGAATTCAATTCAATTCAATAATCCCTAGAATCAGTGGGGTGACACTGACAGCTCACTCCACGCTCACTTCACCTAAGTTTTCACGGTGAGATCGTTACAGAATCGCACTGCAGGTCAAAAGGCCACTCAAACCGAAGAAATCAATAAATCAATCTATCAATTATAAATAAATATCTAAATGAATCATAGCATTATAATTATAACTTACAACTATTCTTAATGACGTTGCAACGCCATCTCCGTAGCCTTTTCCCAACTATGTTCGGGTCAGCTTCCAGTCTAACCGGATGCAGATGAAGACCAGTATTTTACATTCAGCGACTGCCTATCTGACCTCCACAACTTACTGGGTAATACGATACCTCGGGCATCTGACGACCCGTAACGACTGCCAAAGATCCTTTCCAAGGGTATCTGCGTGTAAAGATGGTAACCCATCCACAGACCGACCGCGGTATGCGTAGCTTAACCTGATCGATTGACCGTGCGGCTGTTATTACATTGTTATTAATGACCTAGCTACAACACTTGTTAAACTAATAAAAATACCTGCACTCGCAATTTTAATTTAGTTTCAATAATTTCTGAAAGCAAAATCAGCGCAATTTGATAGTGCACACGTGTGTATAAAACGGTCTCGTATTACAATAATTATATTAATTTAATTAAAATTCTTATAAATATGATTATTATCGCGGGATATTTTAATGTCGCTGAGTCACTGCGTTGCATTTTGACGTAATAGGCGTCAGACATTTTGTCCGCACTCCAGCAATTTGAAGTACAATCCAGTATGCACAGATTAAAAAAAAACGGTTTAAGGTGAAAGCGCTAAGGTAGCCCGCGAAATTCAGATTTCGTTACGTTTTTTGCAATTATCTGCGACACACAGGTTGCCCGCGAAATTCAAACTTTCTTACGTTTTTTTGCAATTTGCAGATCAGTGTCAAGTTGTATGTTGAACAAAATATGATTCGCGATCGTAACAAGTCGGCCATCTGTTCTGCGAGCAATGTGCCCTGCCCACAGCCACTTAAGTTTAGCAATTCTTATGGCTATGTTGGGTACCTTGGTTCACCTGCGGATCTCTTAATTTTTTATTCGATCACGTAGGGAAACTCCAAGCTTCCTCTTCATTGCCCTTTGGGTGACTTTCGGCCTTCTAATGAGGTCCATTGACCCGATGCCTGCAAATTACAAAAAAAAACATTTAATTTTGTGGGCTACCCTTGCCCATCGTCCTTACAGTAATAACGTTTCGGTCATCATGACAAGTAAGTCCCTAAACGAACGGTTTTCATAAAAGTACAAAAAAAAGTGCTTGCCCTAATAAAAGATAATAAATTACTAAGTCACGTAAGGCCACCAAAATCGCGAACCCAGCAGCAATTCAGCATTGTAGGTAAAACAAAAACGAATCGGCCATGTTCGGTGTCCATGTGACAGGTTTATTTTTGTCTATGGCATCTCGCAAGACAACCTAGGAGTTTGTCGGCTGCTTATCCGGACTTTCCTGTGAGTGCCTCAATAAATTGAAGCCTCCATCCAGGGCATAAAATTTCGGGAGGAAACGCCCGGGTGTCACCATTGTGTGGATCGCCCGGAGGACACGGTGGAGCATACGGTGGACGTCTGCCCTGCTTGAGCGGAGCACCGCCGTGTCCTCGTGGAGGCGATTGGCGGTGGCGATCTCTTGCGTCCGGAGCGAGAGGGCATGGGAAGCCGTCACTTACTTCTGCTAAGCAGTAATGCTCGCGAAGGAGGAGGCGGAACGCGTGAGGGAGAGGCACAGGCAACTGAAGGAAGACGGGTGGGTTTTAGTCAGTAAGAGTCTGACACGCGCTCCCGATCCCCTTCTGAGGGGAGAAGTTATCAATGTAAAAATAACTGCTTTTTACTAAATGCATAAAAATATGAAAGTATATACGGTACTTATAACATATTTTTTTTTAATGATTTGTCTGTCTGGCTGTCTGTTTGTTCCGGCTAATCTTCGAAACGACTGGACCAATTTTGATAAAATTTGGCATGGGGATACTTTGAACCTTAGGGAGGGGATAGGCTACTTTTTATCGATAGACCACGTGGGCGAAGCTGGTTATAAATATAACATAACATCATAGGCAGGGTACCTATACATATATTATGACCCTCTTTTTGCCAGATATGTTTGAGTCCCATGTAATAGGGGGCGAGCCTATTCCCATCAACCGGGCATAAAACCTGACTCCAGGTGGCTGCTGAGAAATTCCTGATGGGTAAACAGAATAACACTTTGTTCTGACACACACCTGAAAATCGAATCTAGGACCTAACTCTCAGCAGAGCATTTGCAACCACTGGACCAACAAAGAGGCAGTTAAATATATTTATTGCTATGCCTAAAAATCAGTTTCCATTTACGATTATGCGGGCTTGAGTGTGACTTTTCTTAGTCTAGGGATTATTTTCACACCATAATATCAACTACAGAATGATATTAATATCAGAAATTGCACGTACGCAATATTTATCAGGAAACATGATCATTGAAGACACTACAAGACTACGGGACACTACTCAAGCAAGAAGAGTCGCCGCGATGGGTAACTTACTTATGTTAATGCCAAAATCACCACAATTAGTTGCGAATTAGGTAGAAGCTTTCACAGTTACTGATACAAATCTAACAAGCATATACGATAATCGTACCCACGACACAGCACAAAATCCAACCACTGTGCTTATCAGACTGGCGGAGGAATACTGGAAGGAAGTGGCACCGGTAACTGAAAAGCTGTCTTGAAATCGGTTGTCATGTCATACGGAGGAGTGAGGGCGATGTCGTGAGGAAAGTTTTGAGTATGAATATTGATGGCTAACAGAGGAGGGGTAGAACAAAGAAACGATGGTTGGCCTGTGTGAATAGGTAATAGGTAATACGGGCTGGTGTCCGCAACTCCACGTCAATGCGCGTATTTTGCGTACGGGTGGGAAAATCGGTTATTCGATCCACCCCAGCTCCTCGAGGAAGGCCAGCAACGCCTTGGTGTTGCTGACAATCTCACGTAGGGTACCTGGGTTACCGAAGTACTTTGCCCTGTTTGTGGTGACCACCGGGCAGCTTAGAAGCACATGGGCTGCTGTCTCGTCCTCCTCCATGCAGGCCCTGCACAGCGGACTGTAATACAAAGAGGTGTTTATTAAATGACCAGTGACCAGTTACGGCTGCTGTGACTGTACGCAGCTGTTGCTTGGTTAGTCGGAGAACCTGTTTCGTGAAGCGGCCATCGATTGTGGGGAGTGCTTCCCTAGCCTGCCTGCACTCACGTTGGTCCACCCATAGTTTGGCCTGTGTGAAAGATGATATGGCTAGAAACTATGGCTGATAGGAGAAGTATGGAAGAAAAAGACATCTTGGGCCGACAATAAATAAATATGGATAAGTGCAGTAACATGCTGATGAGCTTATCAGACTGACTAATATTGCCATACGGCCATAATCAACATTGCACGCTCGCTAGACACATTGGTGATTGCAAAGTCACTGCTATCCTCTTAACGCAAATCCCAGGCGTCTTTCACGCACATAACATTTTCAAAAAGTACCTAATTCTTAACCAAAACATAATGTCTGTTATCTATTTATATCGTACATTGACCAAGTTACGTTGATACGCGTTATCAGTGCGATACGACCGAAATTAGGTTACCGTATCGTTTGGAAGTAAGTACCTATCACTAATGTTCGTCGGTTGGAGTTTGAGGTGCGGGTGGTCACTCTTGTGAGTGGGATTCCAACCTGGAGATGAGTGGTAAGCAGTCAGTTGCGACAACATGAAGATGGAACATTAGTGTCAATTTTTATATTGTGTATATTTGATACATAATGCTGTTATTGTTAAAGCTTCTCTTTTTTTTCAGCAAGTCTTGAGGTTGGACTTTCAATGAACAGATCCAAAACACAGGTTATGACCAACTGCACGAAACGTAGGATCGAGGTAGACGGACATGTGTTGCAGTATCTCGATGAGTATATGTACAAACTTGGGCCAGGTAGTCTCTTTCAAGAATAGACAAGACAAGGAAGTCGAAAGATGAGTCTAAAATGCTTGGAACACCTACTAAGCCTAATCACTTTGAAGAGATTAGGGTTGTATGCGTTCGGAAACACAGACGCAGGTAGAGAGTTCCATTCTTTTGCTGTGCGCATTACAAAAGACATTTGGAAACGCTTAGTGCGAATTGGTGGAATAGCAACAAGGTAAAGATGGTAACTTGCAGTGCGTCTAGATGACCGATGGAAGAAGGGGACCGGTGGAATAAGGTCGTGGAGTTCTTGGGCACATTCACCGAAGTACAATCTGTAGAAGACTGACAAGCAGGCAACCTTGCGGCGATGAGCCAAGCTGTGAAGCTTGGCATCCACCAGTTTTACGTCGCCAATGAGCCTCTTAGCTCTGCATTCCACAGAGTCAAGCGCGGCAAGTTGGTACTTTGCTGAGCCATCCCAAAGGTGGCTGCAATACTCCATGCAGGATCGGACTTGCGCTTTGTAAAGGGTCAAAAGCTGTCCAGGCGTAAAGTATCGCTTCACTCTATTTAGGATGCCCAGTTTCTTGGCCGCTGTTTGAGCTTTGTACTTGATTCTTTATTCTTAAAAGAAAACTCATCGACATGTGCATCCTGCCCGTACTAACCTACGGTGCACAAAGTTAGTAACTTACTGAACAACAGAAGTCCAAACTCATGATTTGCCAAGGGGTTATGAAGCGCAGCATAATAGGTGTCAAGCTTACAGATCGAGTTAGAAACACCACCCTGTGCTCCATAACTCAAGTATATAGCGGATATTGGAGAAAAAACAGCTGGGCTGACGGGTGAGTGGGCCGGACATATCGCGCGAATGCACCCGGAGAGATGGGCAAAGATCACCACTCACTGAACGCCTGCGGGAGGACATCGCCGTCGAGGTAGTCCACGGGGAAAATGGTGTGACGATCTGATAAGGTTTGCAGGGCCAACATGGCCGCAGATCGCATAAGGGGGAGACTTTCGCTCAGTAGTGGGACGCAATATAGGCATTAAAAAAAATTGTGGTTGTTGAAATTCATAATAATTTTAATGTATTTAAATAATTATAGACATTATAATTATTATAACAGATCGCACTGTCGCATTAGGTAATGATAATTATAAGAGATATATAAATTAATAATAAAATGTATAGGTAACAGTAAATTATTATTGAGGTTTAGAAAATTCTCATTCATTTCTTAAAACGCTCAGGAAGTTAAGTTTTCCGCTTACACTAATTAATTATTTATTTCACTGCCGTTTTTCAAATGTTTGCATAAGTACAGATATTTTATTTTGAAACTCTTCTATACCTAATAAAAATAACATCACGCTTGTTTTCTCCGAAGGCTTAGGCAGGGATGTAGCTAAAGTACTTAATTATGTGCTAGCTTGTGCCTTCAGCGCCTTTTCCATGCCTATCACGACATATCTAATACGTATGTTCAACAAATTAGGTGTAGTCGAGCCGTGTCAATGTGCTATACTACTTCACACAACGTCACAGGAAATTCAAAATGGCGGACGCTAGACGTCACTTTTCAATTAAGAATTCTGTAATCGTATTTTATTTTTTCTCTCTAGCCAGTACTTATGCGAAATCTTTTCATGTCTTTTTTTTTACGTAGTCTCGTTTTTATTTTATGTCTTTTTTTTAAAGCGTAGCTCGTTCCAGGCCTTTCTCATGACTGTTGGGGTCAGCTTCCAGTCTAACCAGATGTATCTGAATATCGGTATTACTTTGACAAACTTGTTTTTATCAAAGAGACGGACACACTTTAATAATATGATAATGTACCATTCTTTTCATGATGTAGGTAGACATGGTGTTCAAGTTCCCCCGTTTTGAGTAGGTACATTGTGAACTTGTTTTTCAAAATACACCGTGTGAGTGAGATTTGCGAAGAGGGTTCTGTAGTTATGTTTGCATAGTGAATGTAATTGAGAGCTTTGATGTTTTTTTGTGGTAGATCTAAACTGCAGAACGGTATGTCCGATGATATTTAGTCATTGTACGGTATTTTTTCTATAGTAATGTTTCTTTTATTGCAATAACCTCGATTGTGATCAAGTATACGCAAGCATATGACGGTGCACGTGACTTAAAAATAAGTTTATTTTTGTGACGCATTTAAATTATATTTTTTTAATTGCTTTGTAACTTGCTTGAGACCATGATACTTGATTACACCAAAAAAACTAATTGTATTTTATGTGCAAGTTCATAAATTTTATAAATAGCTTTGAAGGACCTTTTTTTTAGTGTAATAAGCAAATAATAAGATTCTTTGTAATTTAGTCACGAAAGTAGATAGGAAATGGAACATGCTTTAAGTAAGCACTGAAACATATACCATGAATAGAAAAGAAAGTTAGGTACAGAAAATGAATGTTACAGACTTAGCACTGTGTTAATATATCATTCTTTTGTGCACCAGAAAATCGTTGCCAGTTTTACCAAAACTTCATATTAAACCTTAAGTAAGATGGATTTTCTTAACGTTTTTCCTAACTCACGGGAGAAAATGGTATAGGTCAAGGAAAACCTTAATCTGAAAGAAAATTATAGCTTTTAGTGATAGACATGTCCTAAGTACCATTTTTTTATTCGCACACAGAACCCCAAAAACTCGTGTACCCCTACCCTGTCCGGTTTTTCTGTTCAATGGACTTTACATGTCCTGTCATTCTGGGGGTCCAACAAGCAAAAAAGGGTTAAAATTACGAGTAAAAATCCTCAGTGAAGGGTTGATTGTCATTTTAGATTTTAGTATGACCTACTTTTTGTATTGATTTGAAGATGATACTTTGTGCGTGGACGTTTTTTACAAGCGTGGAAGGAGCGCCAATTTTGGATTTTTTTATATGAAATTACAAAAGCTTGAAATTCGATTTTTTGTTTTTGAATATGGAAGCTCTCTGTATTCTACCACAGAAAAATTGTAAAATGTCCTGTGAAGGAAAGTCTGTCGACAGTTTTACAAGTAGAAAGGTGTAAAACTGTGCCGTTTTACTAAAAATATTAATTACAGAACATAGTTCTTTGGCAGTAAAATAAATTCCTTAGTCTAACCATGTCTGTGACAATGATTGATAACTTTTTTGTTAGAATAATGTCAACACATTTTTTTTCTTAAACTATTTAAATGTGACATAAACATGACATTGACGTTTTGACATTTTGTTATAAAAAAAAGATTAGTTTACTGTTTTATACTTTGTTGACAGTGGTCCTTAATGCTTCTTAATGCGCGTAGGACAGACAGAAATAGTCTGTGATATTCTAGTGTTGTATTTATCGAGCCTATAAGTGGACTTTAAAATGTTAGATGAGTTTTATTTTCACTGGCAATTTGATTATATTCAACCCTTTTTTTCCTCTACATGTCAAAAAGTTTTTTTTAGCAAAGTTAACTAATATATTCTTTTTTACTTTACGAATTGAAGTTTCGAATCGAACTTTCAAGAAATGTTGCCAAAAATCATCGTTCTTTTTTCAACTTAGCACTACCTTTAATAAAACCTAAGAGGCACAGGCTTAACATCAACAGCCTCTATTTATACCGGCAAGACAGGCCGATGGTTAAATGTCTTCAAATTAAATGCTGGGGCCGACACCTTCACAGTCCTGCACGCCGTGCGCCATTCGCCTGCGCTTACAAAATTCAGTTTGACTTGCAAACCGCGCGCGCACGGCCGCTCTACGCCCAAACTTTTTGGCACCGCGTACTTACATTTTGGAAAAAAAACCAAACGTCAAAATTCCCGCGCTTTTCTCGCATTGACTTTTGTGTTCCATTTTTAAGCAAACTTTTTAATAGCCTGTGCTTATTGCATTTTGGACTCGTGTTGTGATCTTTTTGGATTGTTTAACAAATGCATTACGTTGGATGTGAGTAGTCACTTTTATAATTATATTTACATAGAAAATTGTTCGTCCGTCGATACGAAATAGGTTTTTCTATTGATATTTTCTACTATGGCCATTATTATGTCTCATTAGAATCCCATGTTATCTGTATTGTAAGGGTTGCATAAATTACTTTTAATTCATAGAATTAAAAAGTAAATTATCCCCGAAAAATTACAAAACCAAAGCATCGCTGATTTTGAAATACGAACACGCAAAAAAGTTTAACCACAGACTAAAAAAATGCGTTCGAGTTTTAAACATTTTTTTTAATCGCAAAGGCCCGTATAATAATCACCCGTATAACAATTATTATCTATCACGAAACTTGCAATTTATCAAGGTCTCTTGTTGCATGAGATCTTGTATTGCATACTGTGCGAGCGAGAGGCAAAGAATTCGACCTTGCGTTGGAAAGAGATAGCAGATGTTAGGAAACTCTTGGGAAATATCATTTTTCTCTTTCGGGGGCTGAAGGGCACTTTTTATGAATATTTGTTTTTAAGATAATTATTGTTTAATCTTGCTTTAATTTTGTTTGTTCTTAATTTGGGTCGATGTTAAAAGGATCGTGAGATGTTTGGTTAATTATTATGAAACTGTCTTTTGATGGATTTAGCTTTATTTATTTATATATTAGACTTAATGGGTCATGCTCTCAGTTTGTTGATAAACTAATATATCCGTTTTTAGTTTTAGTAAACAGATATTAGCGAGTATTTTGATAGATATTGTAACATGTGAGTTAGAAGCTTTTGGATATAAATTTTGCTTTTCATTTGATAATTACTGCAGTAATCGTTTATTTGTGTTTAATATGACATTGCGAGAATCTACTCTCACTTGACCACCTGTAAACCAAAAAAAAAAAAAAAAAACCGAAGCCTGCTTCACACACTTAAATAATGGGTTGAAATTAGCAATGAGTTAGCAATTGTTGGGCAGTTAATTAAATTAAATTTAGACCTTAGCTAAGGTTACCTACGTTTCATATTGGTGTCTACAATATGAGACCGTAGCGTAGCCTCAGCTAGAATCAATGCACCATGTCTGTATGACTGTCATGCCTTCTACAGAATATTGTGAATGACACTCGCTGCATTCGAACCATGATATAACTACTCAAAACTCAAACTCAAAGCATATTTTTCAATTAAAACAATTAGGTACAGTCATTTTTGAATTGTCAAGGAGTCGGTCAGAAGCTAGTGGTCCATTCCAAAGTGTAGTAGGTATCTACGGAAAAGACCGGACAAGAAACTCCATGGACACTTTTAAATCAAAGTATTGATATAATTACGTCATCAAAATAATTATAAGTAGGTAATTATACCATCTACTCCAAAATATTTTTTCTCAAATGTTGCATTCAGAGTGTTTGTTCAATGAGCTATATAATTTTTAAAACATGGCATGATACTGAAAGTATTTAGTTTAAAAAGCCTGGACATATTATCATAAATGGTCACAAAAAACCGTAATCCCCAGAAAATAGAAGAGTGAATCCCAAAATCATGTTTTCTCACTCTAAAATTAGGTATTTTAACTCTTAAAGTAGTTCTAATCACTTTAAACATTTGCCAAGGGTCTCTAAAACTTGTCGAAAATCTTGCATAAATCTTCTATCCTTGTCACAGGTCGTTGCTACGTATTTATTTCAAACGCAAGACTTCAAGTAGCTGGTTTTGTGGCTTGCGTGAGCCGAGGCCAGTCAGATCTCTGTACCTATAATTGTTCATTAATATTGATAGATAAATACTTTTTGTTCTCATCCCAGCGAGTACTTGCGTGGTTTGCGAAATATTGTAGAGTTTTTGGTTATAATATTTATGTTTAACACGTATTTGTTGCAGTAGCTTTGTCTAGTTAAAGTTACAGCGGCCGCCAATTGAATAAAATCATTCTAAGTTTAAAGGTTTAAAAGTAGCATGTTTCATTGTTTTAGAAATTGAAGTCGTTCAAGTCTTTAAGATCAATGTTTAAAAAGAGCTGACCATTTTCTACGACCATTTTTCCATTTTGACGTAACTTGGAGGACCAAGCATTGCAAAAATTATCATATAATATTAACTTGAGCTGTAATATCTGTATTGATCATTGTTAATTATAAAACACTGATAAGGGTTTATTAAAATTTTACATTTACGAAGGTAAAAGAGCATTCTAAAAATAGTTTTAAGGCTTTCAATTAAATAGAAACCTGCGCATTGTAAGTCTCACTGCAATCTCAAGTCCCAATGACTTATTGCTACATCTAGCCTTGAATGCAAGTACTAAACGCAGATAGAAACATATGTCGAATATAACTGTGACTTAAGCTAACCTAACTTAACTAAACTTAGGCCTGTATTACAGAACCTCACTCAGGACTCAACCATTACTAAACCTTAGTTTAAAGTCATTTGATTGGTAGAAACTGGTTTTGAGTAATGCTGGCGTCTTTTTAACTTAACGTAACTTAGTCCCAGAAATAGTATTTTCGTCAATGAAATATTGATAAGCTGACTAAGTTAGTGTCAAGTTAGAGTTAAGTAAGTTTCTGTTCGGGAACTTTTGTTTAAGTCGGAGTTATTTATAGTTATAGTAACAAGTAATAGGTTTTAATCGTTGTTAACAAGAAGAAGAATTGATAAAGATATGATGATGCTTAGATTCTCAATTAACTCAGCCTATCGTTGTCCACTGCTGGATATGGCCTCTACTGGGCTGCGCCACAACACCGTTTCCCCCGCTCCGCATCCAGTCTGAAACTAGATCCTCAAAAGAGCCCTAAAATATAGAAAAAATCATAAATTTAATCATCAGTGCAATTATTTGCATTCGTTATTTTTCTAAACCATTCCAAATTGTCACTGTCCAACATCACAGAGCCAGAATCAATTCATTCCTTTTTTAAACACTGTAAACAAAAAGTTCAAATGTGTATAAGAACTCTTTGCTGTTAAAGAGAGTCGTGGAAATGAGAAAGGAGACTAACGGTTACTCAGTGTTAAGTTAGTGAGCAAAAATAGCCAAAATTACGTGTATTTCCTAGTGTCGTTGTATTTCTTAAAAGGCTTGGCTTTCTTACTCATGCACTTTCTAATGTCACTAGAATTTAAAACGAAAATATTTCGCCATTTATCACTTAGGACAACGGAAGTTGATAACTGGCAGGATGTTTTTTTAAGGATTCTATTTTTGAAATGAGTCGTGGGTGGTGTTAGGATATGTGCTGAAGTTTTGGGTGGGAAATTTTTGAATGTCGAACAACAAGGAAAGTCTTTTATAGATGCTCTAATTACTGTTTTGTTCATTTGGTTTTTTTGTGAGAACGGCGAGTATAAGTCAGACATTTTGGTTTTAGTTTACGGATAATTTTTTAAGACTTATTACTGTATATTTTAATTTAAAATGTCATCACCAAAACAAAAAAAAAACAACATAATTGTAACTAAAAACCGTAAAATTACAACATTATAAACACTAATATAGCTCTCAAACTTTCATAATCATAAAAAATCCTCTCACTTAATATTTTGATATATCGACTCGATGTCTAGATTTTTTATATCGATACTCGATTCCTACATCCGGCTTGCTTTTAGCATATCTCTTATAGTGGTAATAATAATTATGGCATCGATCAACTCTCGACTTTCACACGAGATTTTGGCAGTTCTCACTTTCACTTGAGTCTGGCGTGGTTTAAGGTGGAGGCTGACAGCGGTTGGAACATTTTTTTGTTGAAAATAAAGTTTTTGCCTTTCCATTTTTCTTTTTGCATTTGCCGTTGTGGTAAAGCGCAGGGTACCTACTGGTAATATTAAATAAAATATATTAATATTATTAAGAAGTTGAAATTGAATGTAAGCTTATGAAATTAATCATATTTTTCTTATTTGAGACTCAAAATCTGATTAATATTGTCTTCTTCTTTTTTCGTTGCATACCTAAGTAATGTTATCTTTATAGTGATAAACAAAACAGTATCTACAGATTAAAAACTAAAAAAGTTTATTATTTTATATAGGTATCATGCATAAAAGTTAATTATTTAAGGAAGCAGCTTGTTAAAAATTTGCATAATGATTCGCAAATTATCTCCGACATTTATGAAAGATTAAAATAAATTTCACTTATCTTACGCAACTCAACAAGTAAATTATTTAGAAATGCTTTTAAAATTAATCAATAGTCACGTAAGAATTCAAATTTTTTTTTTGGTTAAGAGGCAGTTAAGTTATCTGAAAATTACCATTCAAATTACGAATAATCCTTTTCGAGCAAAACACTGTTTGGTTTCGCACATAAATTATTCATTCAGTAATATTCAAATAACCATTCACCCAGTAGGCCATAACAAGTCTTCATTAATGTAACAAAAAACAAAAATCAATCTGTCTATCCCGGATACAAATATTTTACTTGGAGCGATTGTTACTGGGCGCTGGATTGTTACGCGACACAACCCAGTTACTGGGTAATACGATACCACTTGGTAAGACTGGTTGTCTGACTTTCGGGCTCCTGACTTCCCGTAACGACTGTCGAAGATCTACGAATGACAGCCAACCGTGCTTCCCTAGGCACGTGTTTATGTAACAAAAATATCATATTTAAATATCTTTCATTCACCCGTTCGTTTGCATTCACTTGCGAAATCGCAATTAAACAATCAAGTAATTAATACCTTGCAAAACAATGTTATCTTCACGATCCGCAGCGATACGCAAATAAAATCACATTCACTTACATTATTACTCTGTTATTAAGTAATTTCGTGTTTTCATACATAATGGAAGCTGTAACCTAACTGTAACTGAACTTTATCTGAACAAATTTTTGGAAACTTTTTGCTCACCGCCATCAGAGACGACGCCAATTTACTCAATTAATTATATTTTCTAACGTTTTTGTGTCGCTTTCACCCAGGCTTGATCATTTTGCAGTTTAAAATTAAGTTGAGTGACGTTCTATCGCTCCTTGCATGAAAACATCATTGAAATTGTTCTTGTCATGATTTAAAATGTGACGGACATATTCATATTTATAATTTCTTAACCATCAACAGCTACCGTTGCAACTCTTTCCATTATACTCTAAAAATAGCCCTCCTCAAAATCAAAACGCCCATTTCCCTCCACAAGCATCACTCATTCACTTCTCTCACTCGCTACCACCCATGGCTTACATCTCCACCTCCAAAACCGGCGACTTTCATCGGCGCATGGGAATACGTAACGTTATCTTGCGTAACGTGAATGTGTCGTGCACGCATCGACCATGATTAACATTTTCGTAGAATTTCGGGCTTTTATTTTCTTTCACATTTCGAGTTAAAGACAATTGATGGTCCTTTTGTGGATGTTTTTTGGCGGGTAATGCAAAAACAAATGAATACATACACTGTATTTATCCTCTTCTCCTGTTTTTCATATCCCCTTCTTATATAACGTGAAAGAGTTAGATGAAGATTGAAGTAATCTTAAGTTATGCGAAAATAGACTTTGACAAGTTTACAACTTTTAATTCTCAATTCAGGAATTGGAAGTATTAGTCAATACTAATACCCTTCCTATTAGTTGTGGTTTTGAAGAGTTTCTTAAATTAGATTTCATCTGCCTTTAAAAAGAGGAGAGTCTAGTTTTTCATCAAATTCACTTAGTATGGATTTACCAGTAACAAAAATTTTCGCCTCGCGCGACCTAATAATAGAAGCTTGCAATTTTAACGCCATTTTATCGTCTGTCTAGCCTTTTGCTAGTTATTTTGGGGACGTCTTTCAGTCTAACCCTTATATAGCGCCGTGAAGATAGTCTGTTTCTTTCGGTCACAACGAACTTTTCGATTTCGAAGTGACTACACCTAAATTAATTAACATCCAAGTCCTAACCGTGAGCATCAACATAATGCCTAGCCGTTTCCAACTATATTGGGTCGGTTTTAGTATTTTACATGGAGAGACTGCCCATCTGATCTCCACTACCCAGTTACTGAGTAACAAGATACCCCTAAACATCAAGCAATTCAGATAAGTCCTAACTCTGAGCACTAACATTATAAAACTAAAGCTAACCTATTTGTACGTTTGGCACATCTTCACAGCTAAACCACTGAACCGATTTTGATGAAATTGCATAGATGTATAACTTAGCAATTGCCAAATTAAATATGCAACTTTTATCCTGAAATACTCATCACATTCTACGTGGCGTGGCCAGTATTGCTTAACAAACAGACCACTTTAATTGAAGTTGCAAATTTATATAAAAGATGTATAAATTAAACTAGTCTGTGGGATTATCTTTAAATAGTACTGCAGCTTTAAATGTTATGCAACTCTTAAACTACTCGTTTTGCTAGAATGAGAGGCATAACTAAACTATATACATCTATAAGCACCAACGAAATGTATATGGACATGTTCCAGTGTGAAGCGAAGTCAGTAGTCACACTGACAAGGCTTGGACTATCTTTTAATAATACTGCAGCTTTAAATGATGCAACTCTTAAACTCCTCGTGGTACTTGAATGGGATGCATAAACATATACATATACATATGTATGTATATGTATTTGCACCGTCGTAATGTATATGGATATGTTCCAGTGTGAAATGAAGTCAGTAGTCACACTGAATAAGCTTGGTAACGGTATCTAGTTTGATAAAACTTTTTGTTTGGTTGAAAAGTTGCGAGATCATTTTATAGAACGGAATAATAGACAAACCTTAAGTCGTAAACTCAAATAACAATCTATATTACAAAATATTTGATACTAGCTTCTGCCAGCGAGTTCGTCCGCGTGAAATTTCTTGTTCCCCGACCCACCCCGTCGCATCGCATTGCCTGCCCGCGGTATTACTTCGTTTTCGCTTAGCGTTCTATCTGACATTTTTTCTTTTTGATCGGCTCGTAAGGGTCGTAGCGTAATGTTAAGTAGCCTATTTATAGCCTTGCTTAAGAATTGGGCTATCAAAAGCAAAAAGAATTTTCCGAATCCGACCGATAGTTCCGGAGATTACCACCTACGTACACACGGCTACACATCAGCTATGTCGTTGTTGTACGGAAATCCTATACAATGCGAGATCAGCTTATACTGGAAATGTATAGCTTGATGTGTAGCCGTGCGTACACACACAATTACAAAAAAATATATATACATCATACACAAAATCCGTAAATAAACAGATACCTACTTCACGAATTTGAAAAAATTCCAGGAATTTTTCCAATTTTTCTTTCCATAAAAACCTAATTCGGACTATTATAAACATTTTGAAACAAAAGAGAGCCAGATCGGTCCAGCCGTTCTCAACTCAAGTGAAGCGATTACCAATGCACAGAATTTCATTTTAATTTATATAGACAGATATATAGAACAGCTCTACGACACAAAAAAAACGAGCTACATTGCTATATATCGTAAATTAAAAGAACTCATTGCACCATAATTGCACAAACACGTAAATTCTATTCCAATTTCAAACCAGTAAAATAAAAACTCATTAAAACACTAACAAGTTTAAAATAAATACCAGCCAGTACGCAAGTACATTCACACTCCACCAGTGTGTTGCAACACTCAATAAAGAAACGGTCAACAATAGGCAAACACCTACAGCTATACAGCCTAGTAACCAGACATCAAAGTGAATGACATAATAGGCCGTACATATCTATTCATGCAGGCCTATAGCGAGTAAGAAAAGTAGTGTTTTAGTTGGTATACCTCAGTGGCTACGCGGGATCGATTCCGGGCATGCGCAAAGAGGACGACCACTTCCGACCCCCCCGCGCCCCTCGACACTGTAGCTGAAACACCCCCACGCTGCAACTGCACTTCAGTGCATGCGAGGACGCGACCAAAGAAAAACTTGAAAGAAATAAAACGCTATTTCCAGTTGTTTTAAAAAGAGAACACTATAATTAAAACGAAAATTAAAGCGCATTTGGGTTATGTGTCGGTTCTTCGATCGTTAAAATGTTATCTGCAAAGTGTGGACTCGGAAAACCATAGACCGGTCACAAGTGGAAGCGAACACACACCAGCTATTAACGAACTATGAAGAAGAAAAAACGAATGCACGGTACACAAAATAAACGCATTCAATGCCATATATTAAACACAAACCACTTCGTATGAGCACGTCGACAATATTAAACAATTCCGAAAGCATTTAACTCACAAGTTTATTAAAATTTATATGCAATATTTAATCACAAAACCGTTAGTTTTTAATAAAAATCAATAATTAAACACAAAATAGTGATACACTAAAATAATAACTCCCCGAGCAAATAAAACCCAACCTTAAAATCGAAATTTTAGACTGATATATAAAATTCCGTAAGTAGATTTAAATAAAAAAGTATAGTATTTACATTAGTTGAGCATTTGAGAAAGTTTATATGTATAAATAAAAATTTAAAAAGTATTTATTATATAAAAAAACGCAATATAATAAATATTACAAATATTAATCAGGGATCAGAGCCGTAGCCTTAGTATTTTGTACGACGGTCGAACAATTTTGACACTCGCTATTTTCAGTGTACAAAAATGGATGATCGAGTGTGTGTGTGAAAGTTAAGTGTTATGGTACCATTGTGCTAGTGTTGGGCCTTGGGCCAATATGTTGAACATGTTCGATATGTGGAACTCTGTTAGCACCAAGCTGGAGCAGACCAACGTCCAACAAAGCCAGCAACCGCACACTTCAGGTGGGAGCATTAAAGGTAATTTCCACTTAATAAAACGGGGCCGGTGTTTGGGGCAAACTTTGGACCAAAAGTTGGTAGTAGATAATTACTAAAATTGTTAGTGTAGTTAGTAATTATTCAGTAGTGTTTCAGGGAAGCACGGTAATGTTTAATTGATTGGAAACAGGTTTTATTGTTGAACAAAAGCTAAAAATCGGTTTCAGTCTATTTATGCTCCTTATGAGAGCTTTTATTTTCATACACCGAATAAAAATTGTTAACCAATATTGGAAAACTCATACAGAAGTGAATAAACCAAGTTTGCCCCAAGCAAAATAGCAAAAAATAACTTTCACGGGTAATATTAGCAAAACTAATAAATCGATAACTTTTAGATTTTACAGAATTATGTAACGACGATATTAAAACGTTGAACACGGTTTGCATGTGGTTACACCTTTAAGTAAAATGGAAATAATTAATTTTATAGTTTTGCAGAAGTAGTAAAAACACCTAAAAAAATCATTGTTTGGTTCGAGAAGTAATATCCAAAAGTATATTTCACAAATCCATATTCCCAACAAAATGTTAGCATTTTAAGGGCCTGTTGTCTCTGCAAACCACATAAAAACCCAGCTTTAATATGTAAAATTCTGCATAGAAACAGCAAACTCATCATCTTTCGCACTTTTAAATTAGCGAAAGAGTTGCAAATTAAAAAAGACGGTTGCGTGAAACAAAACTATAATAAAGAATATAAAAAAAATATAGAAAGTGAGGTCCGAAAACTACTTTTTCCGGTATATTTATATCCACATAATTGTTTCTCATATAGTGGTCTTGCGTAAGCTATAAGAAAGTGGCCAATTAAAATTCGGTTGTTGTCGTCGCTCTGTCGTGATATTTCGTAATTATTTTATAGTCTTTTGTGAAAAAAATATCCATTTTATGCTTATATTTTTTTTTACTTTACGCTTGTAGCAGCTTGTAGCATGAGCAGATTTACAGAACACTGCAGATTTTTTGTCGCTATTGTATTTTCCCTGATATTTTAAAAGCAACGTTTTAATTTCCATAATTATAGTCAGATAATAACTGCTATATAACTCCCTTGTTGCCAATCCCTTTTTAGACATTCTCGCTTCCCACAAAGAGAAATAGGTTATCCTATTCACGGCATCAAATGTCCTATCCGCCAGTTACTACATATACATACATAGGGGGCATAAGTATTGAGAGGTTGTTACCCTAACGCTTACGGTCGCCACAGTGACCCAGTTCCGAGCCACAGTCACTTATAACTGGCACGGGATGACAACCACCAGATGCACTCTATTTTTTAAATGAATTTTTTTTTTTTTTCATTCCATAATTTTCGCTCTGGTTTTATGTTGAGGTCTCCTTGGTACACGGCCCTTGGATATAACTTAATGAAGGTTGTCTTTCGTGATTTATGGGAATGTATTATATGCTTGTAGTCATTGCTGATTGATTTGAGTGAGTTTTTATATTAGGTACTTAATAATACCTTACAATATTGGCATTCATTGCTACTGTTTTCAGGTCTGTAAATAATAAAAAACAGCATTGTTAATTTTGATACACTGCTCGTCACTGATCTAATCTTTCAATACATAATACGAATGTGTCCACTGCATCGCTTCCCACGCAAAATGTATTTTTGCAATCTTCAACACTTGCATAATTTTGCTAAACCCGTCTTTGAGACTTGTATTGGCATTTTCTGTGGCTTTTACCTCTTTTGAGTAACATAGTATTAAGTATTAAACAGCTCCGAAAGGTAACATCTATAGCATTAGATTTAAAGGGATGATTTCAAAAGATACAGTCAGATTCAGTAACAATTCCCACTCTGCCCCCTAACATTTCAGTGTCCACCCAATTCAAATTTACAAGTATCAAGACTTGGTAACATAATACTCTCATTTAACAAATAGGTATTAATTCTGAGGACTAACGCTGGATGTCTTACCGCTTCGTCATTTAGGTCATCAAAAATTATCATTTGCTTCAATCCTTGTTGAGTAACTTCTAGGGAATGTTCGACGCTTGACACATTCACGAAACGTCAAATTGATTCAATGCTAAATTGCATAGGTGGCGCTGCAATTGTTAGTTCAAAGTTTAGTGATTTGTGGTTTTCCTTATATTTCTGTTTTCTATTCATGCGGTCCATTCAGTTTGAAAGCTGTTTATAAATTGTGTGTGGCTTAGAATTCGAGGCAGTATATTTTGGCACAGCTATGGTGTTGTGTAGCATTTATTTGACCGAGCATAAAAGGAGGGTTTTCTTGCCAGTTCTTCTCTACAGGAATCCACGTGCAAAGAATAATCATATTCAGTAACTAAAAGTACTCTACTTGAGTAAGATATAGCTCTAGTGCTCACTGGCCCATGGTGATCATTCTTCGACGTCCATTTCTTCATTGGCTCATCAAACGTCAATCGTGTTAATCTATCAATATGTCAAAACGCCATTGTAATATTGGAGCCATTAAATTCTCTTTTTAATGACATTGATCGCCCTGATATTCAGCCAGCGATAAAAAGTTGTTCTTTTTTTCAATTTCAATTGACATTTCGGCGGTACTTTCACGCGTGGCGCGTTCGGTTTATTGCACAGAAATGTATAATAAAGGACATATTGAGCGTTTCGCATGCCGCAGTTAAGAAAGCTTTATATATAGGGCTGTAATTGCAAAAAATAACTTTTATTTTCAGGACAGACTTTGGTGCTGCAAAGATTTTTTTAGACATAAAAAAGGTAGGATGTGTAGGCGTGTAAAGGTTGTCTTTATATTAAATGGAAAATTATAAAAAAAATATGACAAATATCTTTTTTAATTTCATTCATCATACATAAATAAGCATCCAGATTTAATTTCGTAACAGCATTTAATATATACTCACGGCTTTAAATTGCCTAACAGACTTTTATAATTCAAGAGAAAGTTGACTAAGATCTTAACATCTGCATTGTCCTGTCCAGCATTAATAAAAATGGCGCTGACTAAACAAAGAGATATAATTCTCAAAATTCTGTATGAGATTTCAACGGTTTGCGAAATTGTGGAATGGGAAAGTTAAGTTTTATTTTCCTTTTGGGTAGAAGAGACATAATTTCTTTGTCCTGGGAGTTATACTTAGTCTCCGGACAAACATTATAGATTATGGGCCTAATCTGCTATTGATTTTTCGAAATCGAGGCAAAATCCGTTGAAAAGTGGAATTTCCAATTACAAATACGACATTGCCCCATTCCATGCCATTTCAAAATCCACCCACATCAAATACCTATCACTTTCATCTCATACATCAACCATTTGATACTCCTTACAGTACACAAACTTTCTTTTTATGTACAGATAAATTACGTACACATTTTTAATCTTTAATTACATTCACATTCAAAATTACACACTTGAAATCTCAACACAATTTAAATTAAGTGAAAACCCTAAAGCGAACAAGTCTGGTTTCTTTTTTAAACGCAGTTGCGTAACAAGGCATTGCTAACCAGTTCCATTTAGCATAAGTTATGATTGGCATACGAGTTCCAAACATGAATGCGCCCCTCCGATATAGAACATAAAAGAGAAACTGGCGCGATTTAAAATTGGAATTATGTCCTTTGCAAAATTTGTGATGAAAATCGATCGCCTGTTAGTTAAAAATTGTTAAAATTAATTTAAAGTAGGTTAAGATTTGAAAAAGTAAATGATTTTCCAGGAAAAGTACGAATGGTTGCACATTGTTTTACATAAACTTCTCTAGAGGTACTTGTACATTATATAAATTAAGGACAATTTTATGCATCAATAGAAATAATGTACCGATGACAACGTTCTAGTGCGCTCTAGCAATTTTTTTCAGTCAGCTTAAAAAAAGTATTTCGCAGATAGTACACAATGTTTAAGCCAAATTCACGTGCACGTTTACAAAAAGTCTGTAGAGGGTAACAGTACAATAAAAAAAAACTTGATTTGCAAGCACAATAGCCACATTTGTCAACCAGCAATACTAGTTATTGCCGACTCTGCACTCGGCTCGAATTACCACCGGACGCAATTCTATTTGGTATCAAAACTATTTTATAATAAATTATTACTGTCAGCAAAATTTTAAGCTGGTCATGTTTTTAGGTATTTATTTTGCCTAATTATTTCGTGAATTCTGAATAAAATAAAGCAATAGTGGAAATAGCTGGCTGTCGATAATTTACAGACATAAAAATATTGCGCTTGACTATTCAATTTTCGAATAGTTTTCAACTGTCTTTTGTTGACCTTACTGTCATAATCATGCATGATATACCTCGCCATATTGGAAAATTCGATTTATAAATAGCGACTAATTTCTGTTAATATCTTTGCAATCTTTAGGGAAAAGGATCTTATTTGCCATAAAACTGAGTAATGCTTTCCTAACTCCTATTTAGATAGCATTATTTTGTTAAATGAACGTACATTTTCAATGAAATTATAAGATTTTCGAATACACAGCATAAACCCTTGTGCCATGTTAGGAACGATATGAATGAAAAATATTAGTATATCAGACGAGTCTCTAGTGCAATTCGTAATATAATTGGAGGAAATGGATTGTTTAGCTCGTAGTAACCCGTAGTGTAGTGTTGCTAGTCAACGAACAATATGGCCGAGCTATATTTAGGATTTTATCTGTCACACTGCTGTCTTTTTTTTTTTTCGAAATTAAGCAAGGTTTACGATTTGAAACTATGTTGCGGTACAAACTTTTTATTCAATTTTATGCTTACTGCCCTACTAAATTAGACAATCAACAGCAAAAAACAACTCTTTTGGTTGTTTAAAATAATTACACACATGATATTGTAACATCACGCCTCGTCTGCCCGAAGGGTTGGGCAGAGTTGTATCTATAGTACATCCCCATTTCGCCATTTATATTTAAGTCCCATATAATAGGGGGCTAAATAATGTTAGGGTCTATTTACCTATTAGTAAATGGCCATGCAAGCTTAGTCTTTAAATTGCTCCATTGATGGCTCGCCCCCTATCAAATGTAACCTAAACATAAATGGCGAAATATGGATGTACTATAGGCGTGTTAATATGGTATGTTTAAATTACCTAAGACCTACTTAAAAGGTACATACAAACACGTATGAAAAGCACCAGGATAGTATAAACATGTGACAGGTCGCAAGTCGGTTTAGTACTAAAGTGCGCGTGCGCAAGAAAAAGTTGCCTGGCCAAGACCCATATAGCGTGTTCGGTGTACTTTGACCAACGAGTTTTGATACTTATGTGCGAATGTTGTCATGTGTTCGACGCCATTTTAGATTTTTTACTATCTATGTATAAGTACATAATATCTATAACTACATATTACAAATTGAATTCGTTTTTCGTGTGTGTCTGTGTAACACTACGGATTTTAATGCATTTTTCACGATCGTTTAGAGAATTTATTCCGGAAGGTTAATTTGCATAATACAAGAATATTAAACTTACATATTATAAAGAAATCTCCATGTTTTGTCAAGTCGTGAAAGCGTGCGAAGCAGGGGCGGATCCCTAGTTGAAAATAATTACATACTGATTCAGTTAGAGCTTGTCAGAAATAGAAACGCTAGTTAGTAATTACTGTATTATATATGTCGGTAATTTTGAATTAGAAAAAAATATTTAAGACACTGACGCTCAGTTTTTGTGGCTGCCGTTAACATCTAACAAACATCATAATTATAGTTATTTAACAAATGTTATGACCATTGCCTAAGGCATTTTTAAATTAAACTCATAAATATTCATAAAAAAATTGACAACTTTCGTTCAGTAACATCCTGATGTATACTTTAAATAACTGCTTTTATTTCTCTGTTTATGCAAACATTTATGGTTATAAAATACGACGGAATTTATTGCCAATGATATGCACATAATAGAGATAAAAGAATAGTTGAAAAGGCGGATATAACTTTTACTTTTGTGCAAACAGAAATTTTAAAGATACGAACTTAGAATTTCGCAGCATTGCAATGATAGAAAGTAATAAAAAAGTTGTTAAAGTTTTATGTTCTGACTAACGTAATCCTATTAACATGTGTAGAATGTTAGCCAGTAAAGTTCTTAATAATATGACATCTATTAAGAATGTTGTTTTTGTAAAATACGATTTTAGAATGAGATTACAAACTGCTTTTTTCTTAGTTGACATAAACCTTAAACTTAGCCATTTTAAAGCAAAACTAGCTTCAAGCATGGGCTTTAACCGTTTTTTTTTATACGTGACCTCTAGGGATTTATTTATGAAAGTTAAGTAATGATTAGCGACTGTTTAACGACACATTTTTGACGTTTAACTGTCCCTTGACTTCTACGTCTATAAATAAAGGGGTAAGTGTCTGGCTATTTTGACTACGACCAAACAAACATTACAATTTTTTTTTCAGCCAAAATATTTTAATACGTATAAGAGGATAAGATTCTTAACAAGTTCGATCAAATCCGCCCTAAATGTCATAAAAAACCATTTAAAACAAAACATATCGTGACAAGTATCAACACCTATCAGTTGCAGTTCACACATTTAAGTATGCGCATGCGTGGAGCGTGCACTCAGGTACTCGCCACTGATATGATAATATTAGCTGGCTGTGTGTTGTACTGTGCTGCGTTTAGACCGCCTAGTCTAGCCGGTGGCTAGTGTACTAAGTGGTTAGTACTTCGAAGACAGTAGGTGACGTTTATTAATCTTAATAGGGAATTTATTGAAGTTTGTTTGTTTATTCACTGAGTTGAAATCAAAACCAAGTCATTTATTCAAACTAGGCTGAGAATTAACACTTTTTGAACATCAAAATTACATAAGACAGTCCCCCAAAACGCCGGCCCTTCACCACTTCCTAGTGCTATAGCCGGGAAGAAGTGGCGGAACAAACTCCCCAGCAGCACAGCTGTCTGTTAAGTAGGTACGTCTTATTATAACGCATAGTAGAGATGCTAGCTGCACTGCTTTTGAGTAAAATTAATAAGTAAGCTACTGATTCCAAATTGATTGCAATAGGCTCGCTATTACACACTAGCTTCTGTCCGCGGTCTGCGTGAAATTTCTTGTTCCACCGATCCATCGCGTCGCATCGACCTACTTTTACTTTTAATTTCTGACTTTTTCTTCTTTTTGCTCGGTCCTTAAGGGTAGTAGCGTGATATTAAATAGCCTATAACATCAACTCAACTAACTCAAGACATGGGTACTTCCAGAGACTGGCGCGTTCAAACAAACAAACACTTCAGCTTTATTATCTATATTATAGAATAGATAGATAATTGCCGAAATGAGTTACCACAAACTGTAAAATTTTCTCATTCGATTTTGAACTTAACCTTCAACATTTTAAGATTTAAAATCATTTGGAATAATTTGACAGTTTCGTATAGCTTGATGTGCTGGCGACTGTACCATACACGGTCCGTCAAGGCCCTACCATTTCAGAACATACAGGTGTGGTACTGCACTATACTCCGTTTAGGTAGCTTAGTCTGTCTAGTTGGAATTCAGTAGATAAGTAGCTAGCTCACTACACCACAAATGACCGGGCGAGTAGGTTAGGCTAGCGTGTGACATAATGATGTTAGTTAACCGTGTGTGCATACACTGTGCTGTGTTTAGACCGCTTTGAGTCTGAGGCTAGTAATTGACGTTGATGCTTGCACAGAAAATCGTGAATTTTCGTTTGGGGACAAATCACAAAACCTTTTGATGATCATTGGTTGGCTGCATTATATTCGCGTATTTTATTCAATCTATTCTTACCTACTGCTGGGCAAAGGTCTGTCCCTAGTTTTCTAGCCTTGTTTTAGGGTCTCTCTGCTGCCTTCTCTAATCCATCAGTGGAGTATAAGTAAAAGGCAACACGCCAACGTTTGCTATTTACGTCTGGATTTCCGACGCCCAGGACGTTTCCTGCGTCGACTAGGAGCGTGAAGGCGCGAATTTTGCCTTTCCCTCACGCGTGCTGGACCCCAAATCGAAAATTTTCGTCAATTATTAAAAAAAATGGTGATCTATACATTCTCTATACGAAGAATTACTACGCTACGTTCTATGGGGCTTAGAATCATTTGCTGAATTCATGGTCCCTGCCACGCTATATGCTACATACTTTGCCGACAACAATTTTATGCATTTGTAATGACTGGCTCTATGTTTTAACTAAAGCTTTTGACACATGCGGTTCTATGTAATATCTATCATAGTATATACTTATTTGCTAGTTAAAATTAACCTCGTCGTTTGTGCTTTACTGGGGGACTTACAAGCGGCTGATAATAGACCTATGAGTGTGTGTGTAAATGCAGTATGCTGCGTTTAGTATATTTGTTTTATCTAGGCCTAGCGACCCGCCCCTGCAACGCGCGGTTTCCACAACTTGAAAAAACATCGAGATTACATTATTATATGTAAGTTTAATATCAATGACACTTAAATGATAAATGATTTTATTTCTGTAAGTTGGTTTGTACAAACACTTTTACACGTCAATCATATTTTTTTTAAACTAGATGACTACTCTGAGAAGAAAGGCCGAAACAAACTCAGAGGTCACAGTCTCTGTTAAAGTCCAGACAAAATCTTGGCCAGATCATGTGAAGGCTATGTAGATCCGTATCTGAAATGGTCTGTTGAGGAGAGAACCACACAGATTGAGTGGACCTGTCCAGCCAGTGCAATCGGAGGAGCTCAATGATTCGACTAACATTCATAAACCTACCGGAATAAATTATATAAATGATGGTGAAAATCGCATCAAAATCAGTTGTGTAGTGTAGAAGAACAATGCAGTCACATAGACAGACACGAAAAGTCACTTTAATTTATAATATGTATATAGATATAGATTTTGGTAGGTACTAGCCAGTATGTTGAGTATGTAGGGCATGCAATACTAGTTTTGTTATCAATGTTCAATATCAGCCTTTCCAAAGTATCGTCAACTAGCTGTTGCTCGCGACTTAGTCTGCCATCCAGGATGAAAAGTCAACTGGCAAGGACAAGAAGGCACAGGCAACTGAAGGAACACGGGTGGGTTTTAGTCAGTAAGAGTCTGACACGCCCTCCCGCTCTGCCCAGAGCGGGAAAAGTTATTTGATGATTACCCACCCTTACATAAAATAAAAAAAGGATGAAAAGTAGCCTTTGTCCTTACTCAGATCATGGTCTATCTGTGTGCCAAATTTTATCTAAATCCGTCCAGCCGTTTTGGCGTGAAAGCGTAACAAACAAACACAAACAAACAAACTTACTTTCGCATTTCTAATATTAGTCTATGATGCTTATAAGTGGTAGTCACTTTTGTAGGTCTGTTTTTAAATCGTAAGCTTTTGGAGAGTCTAGCTTTTTTCTTTTTAACACAGTCGTTAGACCACAAGCCACAGTCCAAAGAGATGCATACAATACGACTTACTTATAGTACGTTTTTTAATCATAGATCTGTCATTTCAAGTCTTTTTGTGTTTGCTTTTTAGTTATAGGAGTTTGACATTTCACTTGTCAAATCTTGACATTACACTATCAGGGTTTAATATACGAACTATAGATGCTATTTGATTAAGTGAAAGTTCTGTTAATACTTAACAGTGTGAAAACTAGTTCCTATTTTCCTCGAGCTTTCAGCTATTTCTTTTTCAGGCTTTAATCAGTACCACCCAATGGATCAGCATAGACAATTTATAATTATTATTAAGTACATATACCTACTTTAAAACAAAATATCGTTCCCGCCTTAAGAGATCTAAAGTGGCGAATAATCTCCCAATCTTTTCATCACCCACAACCCAAAATGAACTTTATTTAACCAACTTTAATTTCGACGCAATCATGCGACATATTGCAAGCCACAACATTGATAACCTCACTTAAAACAGCACACTTATTACTCTACGTTTCAAATTTCGAATAAAACAGTTCTATTTTCAAACAATAACGGACAAAACCACAAGGCACGTAACAGTTGCGTTATTTCACACTTTGCTATCTCAATATTTGATCTAACACCGTATTGGTTGTTTTATTTTATTGCTCACTGTGAAATGCACCTTATTGGCTGTTGCCACTGCTGTTTACATGTTAATTTTGAAACACTTACACTTCAAAATGTAATGAGCCATTATGGCTTATTGGCGTCTCTGTAGTTAATGTGGTTTAGAGCTTTGGTTTGTCCATTCAGGGAAATAAAGCTTTATTTGTGCGGTTTGTCATGTCTAAGGAATATTACAGAAGGGAAAAGAAAAAAAGGAACTATTCAAAATCCTAACAATGACGTGATATATGGAAAAAGACCTAAAGACCTCTTGATGGATTCTGCATCAAACTGAAAAACCGCGGGAAACTCTTGTAAAACTTAAAATCTGTTATTTATTCAATAATTGTGCCGTTGCAAATCATAGTCAAAAGACATTTATTCAAATTAGGCTGAGAATCAGCACTTTTTGATCGTCAAAATTACATAAGACAGTCCCCCAAAACGCCCGCTCTTCACCGCTTCCTAGTGTTTAGCTGAGAAGAAGTAAATTTATTAAATTCAAAAAAAGATTATAAGTAAAAAGAATTTACAAAAAATAAAAATAATATTAATAAAACTGTCAATTATTACAATTAATTTCCCAAAACAAAACTCACCATCCAGTTCTCTTTTCAAGTTCTAGTATTTCAGTCAAGTACTAACCTTTTTCAAACACTCCTTTAGAACAACTATCGGTCGTATGCATGTGTGCGTGTACGCATGTCCGCACGTTGCGCTTATACTGATGACGTCATCGGGCTGTGTTCTATGTAGAGGGGGAGGGCGAGGGTTATGTCACAGAACTTTAATTACTGACAGAATTAATAGAAAAACATGAGACTGAAGTTATTTTTATTTTGAAAGCAAGCGGTACTTAGTTGGTTAGTTGAATTAGTTTTCTTTAAGTATGATAAGATAAGATTCATTTAGTCAAGTACCAATAACAAATGAAAATTTGTTATTGGTAGTTGACTAAATGAATCTAAGCAAAACACTGTTTTCGGGAGTATTTAAAATAATAGTTTATTCATCAAGTTTTGCTTACTAGACCTAAACTCTTCCATCGTGCACTGTTGAAAAGTCTATTTGGCTCTGCTTTATGGTTGAATAATTATACTTCTGCTTGCTTATCCTGTGGTCTATGTCGAAATCGTCATAACTGCAGACAACCAAATACAAGTTCTACCAACCCTAAGAAACAAAACTCCAAGCATTTATTTCAATTAAACCATTTACAGGCACTTTTGAAACGTCTAGAAGTCGGTCAGTCAGAAAGATGAATCTAGTGGATCATTCCAAAGCGTAGTACATTTGGAGATAAATGGGCAACCGAATCTATCTATGGACACTTAATCAAAATACTTTACTACCAACCTCTAATAACTCATCATTATTTATTATTCACGTCTTTTTTCTGCCATGCATCTCAATCAGTCGTCATCTCAGAGTCCTCCTTCTAGAGATATCATCTCTCACACAATCAATCACAGCATTTCTTAAGAAAAGAATAGAATACTCTTTAATGTGTACACCATAAACATTACAGATATAAATGTAGAAATTTTACTTAGGGTGACACAATGGGCGGTCTTGTCGTACCTTTTGATGGATGAAAGGGAGAAAAAAGCCTGCCTCTCAAACCTTTGATAACCCAATTAATAACTTTAGCCACGCCCAGAATGTTGCCAATTTTCATCAGTTTTTCTTCGGCACTCCTCAAGGACGGACACCTGACCCCGTTTCGGGTATCAGTACACAAAAAACATTATCACCTTGATGGGATATTGCAAAATGTAAAAGCGTTCTGATTCTAAGTGTTGAAATTCGACGGAAGGTTGTTTTCTCTTCGGTGACAATTGTTGGTTTTGTGGCAATTGTTTGAGCCTGAAAAGCTTGACAGTCTGTAATATTACGTGGCGATAAAAGGGCATCAATCAACTCAGCCTATCGCAGAGCACTGTTGGACATAGGCCTCTCCCAGGCTGCGCTACAACACCCTGTCCTCCGCCATCCGGATCCAGAATGTCCTAGCCACCTTTTTAAGGCCTTAGGTCCATCTAGCTTGGGGGCGTCCCACACGACGCTTGCCGCTAGCTTGCAGTGTAAGCAAGCTGAAGTGGTAGTAGGCTGGCCATGTTGACCGGTGGCCGGCGGTGGAGCAGGCGAGTCCTGGAATGGAGACCGCGTAAAAGGGCATGTCATTGTAAAATATGTTCAAAATTCTGGTCTGTTCAAACCCATTCTCCCATTTTTGTTCAGTCATACAATACAGCCCATGCTTTTGAATTCGAAATTCGAAAAGGCACCGCTGCAAAGCGGACGATAAAAAGACGCATAGAAATTTCAACTTTTGCAGTTTTCGAATTTGGAAGTAGCTCTGTTTGACGGAGGAACTGACAAATCTTTTCAAATTCAGAATGGCTCGATTCTGACGATCTACGTTTTAAAACAAACAAAAATTGCGAATGGAAAAAATGGTGGCGTATTCCTATCAACATTTTGAATATTTCTCTAAAAAATAATAAAAAAAACTGGCCCTAATGATCTCTAATACTTTCGTAAAATTTCGACATATACAGTTATTTAAACTAACAATAGTACATCTAAAAGCTCAACTGACGCCATTTTAGATAAAAGACTAGAAACAATACTACAGTCAGTGGCTCTAGGTCAAATGGTCCGATAATTAATGATAATTTAGTGCCTAAACATGGACTTTGATAGGACATTCTATTCTAGGGCCTAAGCGCATGATAGATTTAAAATTAACCGACTGAGATGGCAACCGGTAAAATTTGCTAAAGCTTTTTGCTCGTCATTGGCTTAGTTAGGTCCACTCAATCAAGGTGTTCTTTCCTCAAAATACCATTTCAGACGCTATTCTACATGGTCCTTACACGATCTGTCTAAGATTATATCTGGATTTAAAAAAAAGACTTTGACCCGTGAGTTTGTTTCGTCATAAATTGTCAGGGGTAGTGAGATAGGAAATGTCGACTCGACCTAGCTTTTTTTTTATGTGACGTTTAAAAGTGATTCCGATATTCTATTTAAAGAATACACAATTTCATTTTAGTCATTAAACTGTTAATCTATCGACTAACTACACGAATTTTCTATAAAGTCGATAGTTTGTCCACGCCCTTCTTCTATTGTGATGCATTTAAGATAAAATGATTTAATTTTAATACTGAGAAACGCATTTGTTATACAATTATTATGCAATATTCACTAAGAAATTACGTGCTAACACTTTTTATGATAATTATCAGAAGACGTCAAGCTGATGTCTTTTATTTATCCTATGAGTAAAAGAAAACCCATCTACCTATTTAGAGTCCTTACTAAAGTTGCTTGTTATACAAAAAACTAAGTTTAAAGAGCTTTTGATGGCTATCTAACGTGGCAAATTTCCGATTTCTTCCATTTTCGAAAGAGGACAATAATGGCTAATGTATCTTCCTGCTCTGCAAAGAACATCTTCGGTTAGGGTGAATAGAAAGATGACTATGCCACACATTTTGTCACACACATTTCACATTTGTCTTTTTAAACGCGCATTCGGCCGGCCTTGAACATTTCTTTTCGTTGCAACGAACTCATCTTTTTCGTGACCTGAGCAGTGTTGCTAGCTTTAAACAGCGTTGCCTGTCAATTAATGGGCAATAACAATGATGATTTTGAACGTTGATAGTACTTGATAGTAGCCACATCCGCGGTTTTGAGCGCGCATTCATAGATAGCTCGGCCTTGCGAGTGCTATTCAACTCGGTGACATACTTTTCAGTTGGCTACAAGCCGTGTGACTGTACAAAGAATAATCAACTTTATTTAAACCCCTTACAGTTGATATGCCAATGAATGAAGTTAACGTAAAGTTTTAATTGAGACAACGCACCGTCCTATCGCGAATTTCGAAATTTGAATTTCGAATTTGGCGTTTTATTATACTCTCTCGCTCAATTTTAATTTCGGATACGTTCAATGGTACCTAAATTGAAATTGTTGTTTTTTTTTTATTTGACAAAACCAATTTAAATGTTCGCCAAATATTTGTAATTAAAATAATTTAACTGGTTTTTAATAAGAACATGTTTCATGTCTCCATGCCACATGTCAACTTCAATTCATATTCATGAGGTCCATCAATGATTCATTAATACTTGTCGGCCATTTTACCTTCTAGCAATAATTAATTAGGTACTGATTGCTTTGAAGCGCAGTATTCTGGAAAGATGTTCAGGCATAGTCTGCATGGTTCTAGATTCAAATACAGAATAGCTATAACAGATTTTGAACTAAACTCTTCTCGAATCTAGTTTTAAATCGAGATTCACTCAAGAAACGTTCTAGAATATGGGATTTAATTTTATCCTACATAGGCCATCGTTTAATCAATAATTAATTAATTACCATGTATAATGGCAAAGTAAATGCTTGTGATAGACAAATCGAAGGTTGAATGAAATAATTTAATTCTGTTAAATTATCCTGTCCCTTTAGAGTTGAAATGAAAAATAATAACTTCAGTCCCACATCGCCATGTTTAGATATTTAAATTATTTCATCATATTATTAACTAGCTGTTGCCCATGACTTCGTCTGCGATCCAGGATGAAAAGTAGCCTATGTCCTTCTTCAGGTCTTGGTCTACCCATGTGCAAATTTCATCCGAATCCGTTCAACCGTTTTATTGTGAAAGCGTCACAAATTTAAACAAACTTATTTTCGCATTTTTAATATTAAGTTTGGATAATTAATTAACTCTCTGACTGACGCACAACCTAAACCACATCACATTATGAAATATGTTCCTTAGAAACCATAGAGTTGCATCAAGAAATAAATATCAAAAATTAAACCTAAAGAGACGGAAGATAGAAATGTATTCTGCTAATCAGACATAAGAACAACCACTGATTTTGAACAGAGAAACAGCGCCTGTTCCCGAAACCCACGCAAACCCAATCGGGAGAAAATCTAGACCCGCCGATCTATGGGGTAATTTTGACAGTTCAACAACATCCAATGCGTTATTTACGTTATTGAGAAGACTATTTTTTCGAACTTAAGAAGTAATGGATTAGCAATATCCTTCAAAATTTTTCAAGTAGTGATTGATAGAGTGTTACGCAATTAGGGTGCCGTTTTGTAAAAATCTGACGCTTACGCTTACTTCAAGCTCACTTCACCTAAGTTTTCACTGTGAAATTGACACTATTGACAGCTGTCAATAGTGTCAAATCCCTAGTGTCAGGTGGAAAGACAGCACACTTCACCTACGTTTAGTGAGATATGTAATCAACAATAAAATCTGTTTCTATAATCTCATCTCTCTTTAAAACTGATAACACTAAAGTTTACTCTCAGCGCACTGACGTAACGCGCAGTCGCGCATGTGTCAAAGACAAACAAAAAGCGAACGCGTGCGTTTGCGCAACTCAGGGCTCGGCACGCGACGAATTTTACCTTTAACACACACACTTCTACATAGACACACAAACATACATACATAAACTCGTGCCTTTTTTCTAGGGAGATGTGTAGTAGGTACAAACTACAGAACATCGTGGGCTACGGTCCTCATAATATTTTTGCTAAGACATGGTGTACCTCTTTCCTTATACGAAGTATTTTATAGGAGCTCTACTTATTTATTAATGCATTTTAAAAAAGCACAGTCACATCACATAATTTAAACTTATGCTACAAATAATCTTAATAACTAAAGGACTAATGTATGTATATGACAATTACGGCGTATATAGTATTGATTACAATATCTGGCTGCCTTGAAATTTAATATACCAAACTAAACTAAAACACTAACGTAAATAAGATGGATGACAAAAAAAAAATAAGAGACACAATTTTGTTTCTTTTTAAATGAAAATCAAAGATGGCCTCACTTTGCTTTAGCAACCTCGAAAACCATGAAAACGACAGCAATAGTCATAGTAAACGACATGTTCATAATAACAAATAATGTTCACGCGCATTTTCTTTAGTAGCTAGCTTAGGAAAAATATAAAAAAAAACTAAATTGAGTTTCTGACTGAATTCCTGTTTTGCTATTTTATTTAAAATAACCCGTAAATAGTAAGGTTTATTCACATAAATACTAGCTTTGAAATAATATAAAATGATCAACAGATATAGTATAAAAAAAATATTATTAAAATATCGATTAAGATTGTAAATGTAATGCTTGGTCAATCCCTAGCATCAGTGGGATGACACTGACAGCTCACTCCACGCTCACTTCACCTAAGTTTTCACGGTGACATTTTTACAGAATCGACATAAATACAGTATTATTGTATTCGTTACTTATTCGTATAACTAGAGAAAACACCACGACAAAACGTTTAGACAATTGTCCTTACTCCCAATGTTTTTTTGCCCGTCCGGAAAAGTTAATTAATCGGGAGTAGGGTTCACTTCTAAGTAACGAACTCCTTTCGGATGGGCCCGTATAAGTAGGCCCCAGAAGGAGGAGTTCAGTTTCGAAAAATACGTTCTTAAGTGCACCTCTACCTACAAACGCCTATCTTCCAAATTCCATGTTCCATCTTCATTTGTTTAGCCTGTATGTTGTTTTTCAGCCAGTCAAGGCTCTTTAAGCCTAATGCACACACAGGTTTTTCTTGCCGTGAAAAACTACGGTTTATTCGCCGTGTGTAGACACGGTCGTCAGTGTTGTATGGACCACTATGGAAGCTTGTTGACGGACACATTTTTTCTACAGCGCGTTTTCTACGCCGTCTTCTTATCTCCTATTTTATCGGCAATAACTCGTGTCGGGGTAAAAATATTAGCAAGTCAGATTGGTGATAAAGGGTCTCTGACTCTTGGAGTTGGGGAACACTGAGGAAATATTGTGTAAGAGATGATATTAGAATGACTGTGTGGATACTGAGGGACGGCTGATAGAGATGGATGGGAGAACATACATGCTGTGCCGATTCCAAATGAGTTGGTTGTTTATGTACTCGTACTTGCTTTATATTCTAAGAATGTTCTGTTTGTTTTATTTTATTTTGTTATAAGTAGTACCAATCATTGAGCTTGACTTGGTTTCCGTACGTCCTTTTCGGGTAACCACTGAAAATCAGCGCTGTGCTGTGAGTCCCCCATAGCTCAGCAACATGCTGAGTGGAAGCCTTCTTGTCACAGTCATGACGTGCAGCTGTCGACGATTTCTGTTTTGTGCTCGTGATTAGAGATCTCTTTGTTGTTATTTTTACTTTTTATTAATATTAGAGCTAATTATCTTTTTGTATGCACGTGTTTCTGTGACAAATAAATCTATTTTTCTTTCTTTCTTTCAGTTGTGAGTGGGTGGAAGATGCAGAGAATATACAGGGTCAAATTAAATTAACTAGCGAAACTTCATGAGACGTGATGAGGTATCGATATCTAAACATGATAAAACGAAAGAGAAATGAAATTATTGTTTTTTTTTGTGGCGTCTTCGACCGCAATTTGTGTATTCACTTGAAATATAAGTTTAATAAATCAGTTCTTTATTGTGACGTTATACTTCACAGATGTGATTGGTATCGGTATCTAACCATGAAAAAAACATATTTTTTCAACTCATGCTTCATGTAACATACTACCAGCGGTCGTTGATCCCTAAAAAATCAAATCTTTTTAATTTATATTTAATCGCGTTCAAATATCGATAGCCAACACGTCTGCCGAGTTTCGCTAGCTAATTTAATTTGACCCTGTATAAGATATGACTATTGAGTTCCTGCTACAGTTCCTTATTCATCTATTTCAACAACATAACAATATTTAACTTGTTTACTATTGATATAAAGATTACTCACCGCTTTCCCTCGAATATGTTCAGTGTTGCAACAAGGAAAATACGTACGGAGTCGTACCAACTGCGTAATGGCATGAAGGTTGTAGAAAGTGATAATATTTGTGTTGGTAACATTGTTTGATTGAAAAAGAAAAAAAGTTTGATTGTTTATCACTACGGGAAGAATTATGATGGAGTATTAGATTTATTGTAAAGGAAAACATCACGAGGTAAGCTAGAAAAATAATAGTCCGATCGATCAATGCTCTTCTCTTTTTAAAAAAAGGCTTTTGTCTTGCAGTATGCTAATTACAGGCTGGCCCGAAAATTAAATTGTGTGGAAAAGGGCGACCATTTGCCCTGTAGAGGAAAATACAGGCTAGATAACTATGCAGAGAGCCGCTTTTCGATAAATCGGAAAAATCCGGAAAAATCATTGTAAATCGACACTTTGTCTTAATAATCACCACGTTTAATAAATTAATTGGTGATTTCCATTACCTAATTTGTTTAATGCCCTAAATGATTCTAAAGTATATGTTATATTACCGAACTCTTTCTCAATAACGATGTTTGTTCTACGCGAGCCCTGCGCTTTAGTTACGCAAACGTATTGTGTACTTTACGTTGGCACCACGCATTTCTGTGTTACATCACACACTTTAAAACTATGACGGCATGCTCCCATAGACATTAGAACTTTAGGAGGTAATCTCATGCCAAGTCGTGTCGTGGTGAACAGTCATTCAGCAACATTGCTCCAAGGTACGTCGCTGGTAGATGCTGTAACAAATCACTCAACATTATCGCCGGCCTATCCTTTTCACCGCTATACAACGTGTTGTTTTGCATCCTCGTCAAATTTCAGGAGGCTGTTATGAAAGACATAAATAATCAAATAAAATTACGATCCTCCTCAATAATTAATACATACTTGTTTTTTTAGGTATTTAAGTTTGACAGTATTTCAGAATACTCCACTTTCAAAGAACAAAATCGCCCCGTTGCGTATGCGGTAGGCAGTGTCGTACGACTATGTCGCTGTGTGCATGCGTTACAGTTACAGCGCAGTTACAGGGCGGTATCACACGGGCCCTACACATGCCGATTTCCGAAAAATACAAAAAATTAAAATAAATACCTACTTATTTTATTATTGATTCGTGTCGAGAATCATTAGCATAGTTACCTCCTCGAATTTGACGAGGATGCAAAACAACACTTTGTATATATTGGGGTCGGCTTCCCGTCTAACTACTATTTTACGTGGAGCGACCGCCTATCTGACCTCTACAACCCAGTTCTTGGGTAACACGATACCCCTTGGTAAGACTGATTGCCAGACAGTCAGGCTTCAGACTACCCGTAACGACTGTCAAAAATCTACGAATGACAGGCGGGACTGTAGCGGTATCAACATCGCCACATGCGAGGTGCGCGTCATACTGACGTCACGCAAATCCTGCATCGCGCAAGCAGAGTTTACCGTGCGACTAGCATATATACAACTTCCCGACGGTCGGACGATGCTCCCTTTTCTATTGAGTACACCCTGTTCCTCATACCTCTATAGGACCAACGGGTTAACGTGCTTTCCGAGGCACGGAGAGATTTTGCTATGAAAAAGACGTCTTTTAATATTAGTAATTAAAACAGGAATATCTTCTGAAACCTCCAGTACATTTTTCTTCTTTTGACTTCTATAAAGAAACAATTGATGGACTATGTGAGAGATGATATGGCTAGAAAGGAGGTTACTACCGCGATGACGGCTGATTGAGAAGAAGTATGGAAGGAAAAGACATGTGGCGCCGTCACAAGTAAATTGGGGTAAGCAGGAGAATGTTGATGATCAAAAACAGAATATCTTCGAGAAAGCAGTAAAAGTGAAAACTTCACACATTAAATTGCATTCGTGGCACCTTATTAGCAAGACAACACTAAATGGCAAGCAAATTGAATGTATTACAGTACTTTCATAGCATTGCGGTCCCACTGGCCGTACCCCTGGTGGTATGGTGGGTCTAAAACTATACCACTGAGAAAATTGTGTTGTGGACTACAAAGATCTGGCTTTAATGGTCACAGTTCTAACCTTTTTTTTTTTTTTTTTTTTCCGGGGTGTAAAATCCTCATGGATGTCCGCCGCCCTGGGGCGGGCGGCGGGGTCTGCACATCTTTCTTATTATGACTATCACTTAATCACAGTTCCTTTTATTTATATTACGAAAAATGAAATCATTGAATTGGTTTTTAGGGAAGGCAGAAATACACCCTATATTTCAGCCTAGTCTCGAAGCCTACTGCAGTTTCATCTCCGTGCTAGCTTAAAACGCCACTTTTAAAAGCAGCGTTTAGGAGCTACAGAGAATGTCTTAATAGCGATGAGATTTGGTAGGACTAAGGTGTTAAGAGGGCTGTCACAATTTTTCTTGTATTTGAGTGTTTGAAGAGTCTCACACTCAAATACAAGAAAAATTGGGATAGCCCTCTTAAGTAGATGCTTAGAGAATCATATAAAAACCGAGCTGACAGAGAGCGCGCAGCGTTCTAATATAAAAAAAAAAACGAGCGAGCCATTAAGTAGTCGCTTATGATGTGTAACTTCTGACATCTCACCTTGGTAATAAGCAAAACATTAACATTATATCCAATAAAAATGATTCAGGTATTATTTGAAATGATTTTTCGTAACGAAAAATAATTCTTTATAATGAAAATTGTATTTTATTTAATTAAAACTAGTATTAATGCAATTTTTTCTCGTCACACTCACGAAACTGTTGGCTGACAGTACCAACCTCTCGGAAAATGGGTTGCAAGTTGGTACCATCTGACGGCCAACTCTACCACCGCGCGCGCTCATTGGTCAAATCAAATAGCGCGCGCTTCCCCGGCTTCCTGTTACACACTTCCGTCGCATTTCACGAAATCACTCCCACAGATTGCAGGAAAACGAGAGGAAAGATATCACACATCATAAACACCTAATAACAATCTACATAACCCTGGAATCATATTCAGGACTATTAACAGTTATCCAAAATAAACAAAAAAAGCGGCGAAGTGCGAGTCGGATTTGCCCACGAAGGGTTCTGTATCACCGTACAATATTAAACACTACATACATCTACATACTTCAACACGTTTCACACCTGCGGTTAACTTTTTTTTTTTTTTTGGTTATAGCGGCCATTTACATTCTGAAAATTTTAAGTGTCTAACTATTACGGTTCAAAAGATACAGGCCTGTGACAGATGGACGGACAGCGGAGCCTTAGTAATAGGGTCCCGTTGTCACCCTTTAGGTACAGAATCCTAGAAAGTCACACATAACACAAGCAGTTCAAATTAAGAATCGTAGAAATGACGTCACTCGTCAGTACACCGCGTGCGTTTGCGCAGCCTTGGCGTTGTTTATAATAAGGTTGTACCAACATGACATGCCTTTATCAAGCATCGATTATACTAAACTCATTTTACTAATCGACTTTTTAGAACCGATTTAAAGATGGCGCCGATTTTAGTTGAGTGATGTTTTAGTAATTATAAGGTGAATCTACAAAATCTACTTGGTGCACACAACCATTTTGTTCAGGGCATGCATGACCAAAACTTGAGATTACAATCTTTACGTCACGATAGCTTTCTTTATTTCTTTCTTCCATTACAACTTTCTATTTAGTTTCGCATTTCAAGCCTACGACATTAATTTTTTATTCGCGAAATTTCACATTTTGCGAAATTGCGAAATTTTTGTATACACTTACGAAATTGTTTGCAAGATTACCCTTGATGTGTTGGGTTGTTTTGCACATGTTTGTATTTTTAAGTAGAGTTCGGTTGGTACTAGGCCGACGGAAACCGTAGCAAATGTAGTAATCACTATGATTGGTGTAGCTGTCAAAACTGGACTGTCACTGTCATCTTATTCTTTAGTAGCTTAATACCGTGCAAAATATTGACTCAAACTTAAACCAATTATTTAAATTAAACCAATTACATGCACTTTTGAAATGTCAAGGAGCCCGTCAGTCAGAAGGATGAAGCTAGTTGCCCATCTCAAAGCTTAGTAGGTATCTATGAAGAAGAACAGGGAAGTATTGGCTACCAGAAACGCACCCCTGCTTCACACGATTTATACGACTTGACAAAACATCGTTATTTCTATATTTTATGTTAGTTTAGTTTGAGAGCAGAGTGGTGGCCCAGTGGTAACGGCCGCGACTTACGAGTTGTAGGTCGTAGGTTCGAACCCAGACAGGCGCTTTACTTTGTGTAAATTATTTCATCACCACTGCTATCAAAACGGTGAAGGAAAACATTGTGAGGACACCGGCATGTCCTAGAACCAAAAATTCGACGACATGTGACATCTACCAACCCGCACTGGGCCCGCGTGGCGGATTACGGCCCACTCCCTCTCACAGAGAGGAGGCCTGTGTCCCAGCAGTGGGAACATTATAGGCTGATGATGATGAATTAATGATGTTAGTTTAATATTAATGTTTTATACACAAACCTTCCAGAATACATTCTCTAAATGATGGTGAAAACCGCATCAAAATCCGTTGCGAAATTTAGAAGAAAACTCGTACACTTGGATTCAGTACATTATTCTGAACGCCCCTGTGTTGAAATTCTTCAGCGGTTATTTAAAAAAAAATGCTGTTTTATACATTATCACCGCGTAGGTATTGCATTTTTCTATTAAACAGCAGTTTTATTTGATAACCGACCGAAAAATTTCTACGTTAAGGGCTCTAGAATTACCTATGTACTGAATTTATGGTTTCATTTCAGTTTGCGCGTTGATGACCCTGCCACCCTGCCCCGCACGATGGTAGGGCTGACTGAACGGAAGTCTTAGACAAGTGACGATCGCCTTCAATGCATTTCTACAACGACTTTCAACAGGATTGACAGTTGACACACGCTTTTCAGTAGCTTATGTCAAATCAATACAGTTTTGTTTTTCCGTCATCGTTATCACTGATAGAATTTCACTTTGAGTCGAGCATTTTATCACGGTTTTTTCTCCCAAACTGTGATAGAAATGTGTGACTCAAGCCTGTCACAGTAGGCCGTGCTTGCCCCGCAGATGTACCTAGACCTACACATTAGAAGTTTCTAGCTTAAAAAAAAAAAACTGGTATGACGTGAAATCTATTTGTAACAAAACATCTCGCCTGTAATCTTCGACTGGTAAGGCAGAGGTGTAGGTATAGTACACACAGGTTACGCCAGTTATGTTTAAATCCATCAACTGGGCACAAATCCAAACTCCGGACTCCTAATGAGAAATTCTTGATGTAAAATCCCAACAAAACTGTGCCCGACCTGGGAATCGAACCCAGGACCTCATGATCATCAGTTGCGCTTGCGACCACAAGACTAATGAGACAGTACGTTCAATCTATTTGCAACCTAAGTTATACTGAAACTTCTCATAGCAACCACTGGGTGACCTGGTTTGGTTACCAACGGTTATCAACATCAACCTTGACGTAAAGCAACCAATTAATTCAGGTTGCTTCATCATCTACGGCAACCGATGTTAACCATTGCATTTATTGACCTTGGGGTCAAATTTAAGGCTTTCATGGATATTTTGTAGAAAAAGAAAAATAACTTTTCAGTCACTTATCATTCTAGGCAAGGTTTTCTTAAAGCAGTGACCGTTTGCCAGGATTCTGATCTAAGACTTGCTTAAAAATTGTTTATCCCTGTAGCAAAGTTTGAAGAGCTAAGCATAAATAAATAAATAGAAAACGCAGATAAGGACTTCTTTATTTTTCTCTTTCGTTTGGCAAAAACAAATGAACGCCATGCTATGCACTATGATCCCGATCCATATAAGCCTCAAAATAACTTCTACTACATTCACGCATCTCTCTCTTATATCTCACTCACTCATTTCGGTTAAGAAAAGGAGAAAAAAGCTCTATTTCTCTCTCTACACTTGTAACGCGTGTGCATCCAGTCACGTTATCCTGCAGGCTCTTATAAATTAGTATGCGGATCGAAGGACGCTTTTTAAAGCACCAATAAGATCGGTGTTTATTATTATGTCCTCTTTTGAAATCTTGTCTGTCTTCTTTTTTAAGAAGAAGGGAGCTATCCCTCTCACTTACATACAAATTTTTATTACGTTTCTACATTTGGTGGTAGAACTAGAGAGAGTAATAGGGAAGAAGTTCAAGTTCTAGAAGCTAATGTGGTTGACTTTTTAATCCTTGACGTGATATTTGATGAAGATTTAGATGAAACTTAGCAAATAGATAGATACTTTTTATCCAGATAAATGAAGGAGTTTCCCTAGTATTTGAGTAAAATCCGGACATTAGTACGTTTAATCCGATGATAGATATTGAAGAATTTATTCATATCTTATATATATATATATATATATTTGCGTAATATATTCGTGATCCCTGTATAAAATACTGCGGTTTGCGTGCTAACTAACAAAAGACGGTGAAGGCCTACCTTTTGTTGTATGTTTACTTAAACACCTAGGTATAGCAAATTGATTATTGTACAAAATAATTATGTGTTGGATAATGATCTTCATAATTGGTTATACTCACGCCGGTTTAGATCGCGTACAGGCAGACTTAGAGTCAAGAAACTTTTTTATTGTCTTTTCGCGAATGAATAGAACAAGAAATGAGTCTATATGAAGAAGTCTGAATGTGGCGCTACTGACTCAAAAGTTGTTTGGAAATTGGTTTTCATGGTATGGACATGTCATGCAGAGGCTTGAGGAAAATGTCCTGAGAGCATAAGAGTAGGAGAAGACGAAACAAACGACGGATGGTTGTGTGAAAGATGATATGGCTAGAAAGGGAGTGACTACCGAGATGACTACTAATAGAAAGAAAGAAAGAAAGAAAGAAGAAAGAAAAGTAGTAAGTAAAGTAGTAGTATATTAAGTAGTGTTCAGTTTAATTTATGTTGTTATGTTTTTTGTGGTGTACAATAAAGAATATATAAATAAATAAAGAAAAATAGATTTATTTGTCACAGAAACACGTGCATACAAAAAGATAATTGGCTCTATTAATTAAGAAAAAGAAAAGAAAAGTAAAAATAACAACAAGAGATCTCTTCTCACGAGCACAAAACAGAAATCGTCGACAGCTGCACGTCATGACTGTGACAAGAAGGCTTCCACTCAGCATGATGCTGAGCTAAGGGGGACCTACAGCACAGCGCTGATTTTCAGTGGTTACCCGAAAAGGAAGAGAAGTATTGAAGACAAAGAGATGTTGCGCCAACACAAGTAAGGGAGTAGATTGCTGATCTTTACGCGGATAGTATTTACCGCAGCTGCTCTATAGGCAGATTTTTTCTTGTGAAATACGAGAAGGACTTATGGCGTCGTCAAAAGATTAGTCAGTCAGCAAGATTGGTAACGAGGGTGACCTCCCCGGTAGTGTTGGATGAACCTTAGAATCATTATCATCTGTACTCGTGTGGAGGATCGTTAAATGCAAAACTTTCTCACAAAATAAACCGCTGACTTCTAAAAAAAACACTACAAAGTGAAAAGTTACTTTAGTTTTTAAATGTTTTTATTTTTCACTTTTTTTGTGTGGTACCTACCCCAAACAAAGTCGTATACAACTACTTGCAATGTAAATAACAGTGACAGGAAGTTATTACAACATCATCAACATACACTAAGTGGAAAAAATACGTATTATTGAAGCTGACTCAAAAACCACTCATCAGAATTTAACTAAATACATATACGGGACCAATTTGGAAGTAAAACCTTTCAAATAAAAAAAAGATTTACCCAAATCGGTTTGTAGATAACGGAGTTCTGAGGTATAAAACATTTTAAAAAAATACAACCCAGTTGAGTACCTCCTCCTTTTTTGTTTGAAGTCGGTTAAAATACAGATTTCATGCTGTGCTTCTTTTAACTAGGAGCAATAAGAAACGAATCAAGGTGATGGTAGGGGAATGCTTAGAATCCAGGATTTATAATCTGAAATCGCTAACTCCAAATGCGCAAACGAGCTGTTTAATGCTCATTTTCTGTATGTTAAAGGCATTTATTTACCCCGTAGAGAGGCTTAAAGTACTTATGGTGATTAATTATTGTACATTTTCTGAATTTTCAAATTGAAATTCAGAATATGAGAACTTTTAATGAGAGACATTAAAAGGTTTTCATATTTCTGTATGCTTTCAACTTCTGCAGAATTATTATCACTCGTTCACCGCCTGAAGGACTATTTCCACTTACATTTACTTAAGTATTTAGTAGAAATTACCATAGCACCCCTTTCCATTTATTTCGTCGTCAGTGTTTATCAGCAAACCGGTGTATTATCTAAGCGGTGAAAGTAATTTTGGCTCCTGACGCTCGAAATATGTGCAATGAGACTTTCTGTATCTGTATACAGGGTTATTAGTAAAACAACATCAACATATTAAGGGGTCATTGTGTTGCGGGAAAGTCCGAAAGGGTTACCGTGGCCCCTGGCACAGGCAACTGAAGGACTCTTACTGACTCTGTCTGACACGCCCTCCCGCTCCGCCCAGAGCGGGAGAAGTTATTTGATGATTTCCCACCCACAAAAAAAAGGGGTCATTGTACTCATCATTATGAACAACTTTTGGTCCCTACATTTTGACGAGTTCTGTAAACATAAATGTAGGGACCAGCTGATTTTTACAAAAAATTAAAAAAAAAGGGACCAGCTGATTTTTTTTTCGCGTTTTCATTTTTGGTCCCATAGTAAAAGTTGTTCATAATGATAAGTACAATGACCTTTTAAGAGGTTGGTGGTGTTTTACCAATAACCCTGTATAATGTTTTTAAATGATTATTTAGTGTCTTTAGTGTTTTAGAAGAGGGGCTCAATAATAACAGCCACACGGGTAAATTTTCCAGGTTAAGCAACACTGGCCGAGGTTGGTCCGTAGATGGGTGACCATCCATGATATACCGAGAGCACTCCACCCTCGGAAAGCACGTTAAGCCGTTGTTTCCGACTGTCATTCGTAGATTTTTGACAGTCGTTACAGGTAGTCAGATGTCAGAAGCCCGAAAGTCTGACAATCGGTCTTGCCAATCAGTATCGTGTTACCCAGTAACTGGGTTGTGGAGGTCAGATAGGCGGTCGCTTTATATGCAAGTTGCGCGGCAAACTCTGCTTGCGCGATGCAGGATTTTGCGTGACGTCAGTTTGACAATGTAGCTGCTGGCACAGTACTACAGCAAGGAGCTGTTTGTTTGTCTGTGCCACTGTTTGGAAGGTATGTGTGCCAGTGTGGTTACAGTCACATGAGATATTCTAGCTTTGTCTCTGGGAGAGCAGCGAGCATCTACAACGTCTTTGGTATAGCAGCTATCCATAGGTGGCGGTCACTACTTCCACCATTAGTTAGCCCGCATGCTTCTTAGCTTAAGCATATTAAAATTAGTCAGTCGACAACATTCCCACAGCTGGGACACAGGCCTCCTCAGCCGGCCCAGCGCAGGCTGGTGATGTCACATGTCTTCGAATTTTTGGTTCGACGACATGCCTGTTTCCTCACGATGTTTTCCTTCACCGTTTTGAGCCCGCATGCTTGTTTGCCTCTAACTGTATAGAGAAATGCTTACTTCCATAACTAATAATTACAAGCCATTAGTTATGTAAATAACTTATTACATAAATAAATATGCATGTGTATACACAGCCCTAAAAACAGCGACGTCTACGCGTCACAGATAAAAAAGATAACAAACAAAAGTGTTCGGATACTGTAATTACGCTATGATTAATGTATGAGATGCTGTTAGTCTGTAGTTGGACCACTCGAAAGAGTGATAACCTCTGATGTAATAAATAATTGTACGTATTGGTCGTTTTCTAATTTATCTATGTACTTTGATCGGAATTTAATTTGTGTAAAGAGAAATTGGGGTCGAAAAGTCGAGTTTTCATTGCAAAAATTGGGTTTGTTTACCATTTTTATGCTCTCAGATAAGAAGAAAGATAGCGTCGCCATGCAATGAATATTTCGTAAGTAAATAAAAGACAAAAGTCATTCGTTCGAATTAGGCTGAGAAAGAGTACTTGATGAACGTCAAAATGACATAAAACAGTTCCCCAAAACACCCGCCCTTCACCACTTCCTAGTGCTGTAGCTGGGAAGAAGTAGCTCCACAAACTCAACAAACTCCCCAGCAGCACAGCTCTGTCTGTTTAGCCAGAAGAACTTGAAAAATAAATTGCTTCTCTTCGTATTTATTTGTTCGGTAGAAAACTTCGTAATTCATATTTAGAACAAACGTGGACAGCTCTCACGCCTTCCATTGACGATAATGAGAACCTCAGGATGCGTCAATGACGGCCATTTTTCAGACCGTTCTTATTATCTTTTTTCACTGAATGGCGATGGTAGTCAGAAGCGACCTCTGCAGATCTTTTCTGTAAAAATCTCATCATGAAATTTAGGTGAAGTGAACTTGAAGTGAGCTGTCGATAGTGTCAATCCTCAGCATCAAGTGGAATGATACTTCACTTCACATCTTCTTTCGAATTGATCCGCTGGTCTACTATTAACAACTGCTTTTATTTAGTCGTCTGTCAAGGGAGGTGAAAATGTAAATTTTTCTGTCTACGACTAACCATTGCTTGCTTGTCTATGGTCATTTTGAAGTCTATGTCCAGTAGTAAACAGCGAAGGGCTAAATGAAAAGCTCAAATCAGAAATAAAACTTCATCAAATATTAAAAAGGATTCACAAATATTACATCAGCATCAGCACGCTCGATTGAACGAGCCCTGATCATTATGTATTCTGGGCCGGAGCTTTTATCGGACTAAAATAAACAACAATGACAAAAAAATATGCTAATATAACTGTTAAAAGTTACAGTTACTTTTAAAAGCTTTCTTCGGAACGCATATATCCGAAACTAAAATAGCAACGAACACACGTCATCATTCCACTTTCGAATAGGTGAAAGTTGTACCTACGTGTGAGTGGGGAAAAAATCAAATTTCGAACGCGGAAGTTACGTTCGGAAATGCACACGCGAGCTTTCTGTTATGCGATATTACGATACCGATTGATAATCGTTTAATTAAATAACTTTTATATCGATATTTCGTTGCGTAAGTTGTTGAAATTTTTGCATAAAATTCGATACAGTTTCGCTTTTATAATTTTTTTATACGCGTTTTAAAACTTGTGTTGATGCTAAATTGTAAACACTAGATTCGCACGTAGAGAAAAGAATGTTGGTCAAAAAGATATGCAACATAATTTCATGATTACGTCTAACAGAATTGGCTAGGTCATGTCTGTACGACCTAACTAAAGTCGACACACATTGCGTACAAACTATAAAGTTCCGAACCACCAATAACGTTAGGAAGTAAATCAGTTTTATCTTCACGATGACAAAACAGTACGATAACAGCGCGAAAACAAGCATCGAGTCAACATTTAGTTAGTTTTTTTACGTAACACGCGTCGTTTACAACCGTCCAAATACCAATGACCCCTTGACGTAAGAAAACTCTTAAAAAACACCGGTCGAGATAGGTCAACTTAATTTGGTCGGGTGCAGTCAGTAAGTAAAGATGGCGGTCCCGCGGACATATGCTCGGGCGACGGAAACGACCGAAGTGCACCGAACGCGTTCGTAAGTGGGTCACACGGATGCACACACACACAGATAGGGAACCATGAGCGTCGCGCACCGCACTACTCATCGTCTCGTGATTACACTGTAGGCAAAAAAACTTTTTGTGTTGATACACTATGCGAATTTTCGCGTTAGGTAGTGTTGTAATATTTTAATTGTTAATTTTTATTTAGTGTAGTTTTAATAAGGTGTTTTGTAACAAAATTGCAGTTTTGTTAGTAAAAACGCAATCTGTTAACATTTCGAGGAATAATGGAGACATAAACTGTTCAAGAGACGCTTTTAACAATTTATTTTCAAACTGTTAAAATATAAGTTAAACGACTCAAAACACTATAATTTTCAAACCCAACCAACTATATTAAGTGCAAAAATTAAAATCCTCATAAAATGTAAATAATGAATAATAATTATTTATATACCTTTAAAGTATCTACTAGAACATACGGCATTGACCAATTTTAGTTAATAAGCCTTCGGTGTACTTAAATTATGCAGCTAAGCTGCCTCGATGTCAGTGTTTGTATGCACCCGAATGGAATAAGTAATCATCTAAGTATACTAACTATAGTTTAGGTTAACTTAAGTGTGACTTAAGTTAAGACGTAACTTGGGAACTCAAGGTCTGTTACATGTCCAGTTATATGCTTGTCGAGGCAAAAGCGGTGTTTTGTAAATAAAATGTCGTTTCGTATCTCTAATGGTGGAGAGTATATTAAATTCATCAGGTTTTTAAGCATTTATATGCTCGATTCTTTTTTTTTTTTCTAATGCCTGAAGAAAAAGAGGAGGTAATGAAAAGCAAAATAAATTAGTTTAATATTTTTAATAGGGTAAATGTGATTTGACCATATTGTGAAAAAATGCTTCTTCTTTGCTATACTTACTTAAAAATATAGCTAAACCCTCGGTAAATAAAAATTGCCAGTCAGAAAATGGCTTATCATCATCAGCCTGCAGCAGTCAACTGCTGGACATAGGTCTCTCCAATTGCACGCCATTTAGTTCAATTCTCGGTAAATCCAGCTGCTGCCGGCCACCCTGCGAAGATCGTCTAGCCTGAGGGCGTCCTACCTTACGTTAGCCGATTCGCGGTCTCCACTCAAGAACACGTCTATCCTAACGGTCATCGGTTCTACGGCTAATATGGCCGGCCCATTGCCACTTCAGCTTGCTTATTCTGTGAGCTACGTCGACAACTTTGGTTCTCTGCCGGATCACCTCATTCCGGATTCTTTCCCTCAGAGAGACTCCAAGCATAGCTCGTTCCATAGCTCGCTGAGCGACCTTGAATTGATGGGTCAGACGTACGGTGAGTGTCCACGTTTAGGCTCCGTAAGTACACAGGCAGGACGCACTGATTGAAGACTTTAGTCTTTAGGCTCTACGGAATACGCGACAAGAAGACTCGACTCGAAATGGCTTTTAACGTCACCAAACACCAAAAAATAGGCTCCGTAAGTACACAGGCAGGACGCACTGATTGAAGACTTTAGTCTTTAGGCTCTGCGGAATACGCGACGAGAAGACTCGACTCGAAATGGCTCTTAACGTCACCAAACACCATTTTTTTTTACAAAATGTTCGTTATCTACCTTTAAAGGTCACCAAAACAAAACTTCTCTTCTCAAGCACTTGTCTTAGCAACAACAGTGCATGCTCACTGCGGTCTCTAATTTACATTATTACCGTACATGACCTCATATAACACGCACCTTGCATCTACTACTGTTTCTGCTTACTACGTCAAGGAAAAAAGCGTGATGCATAAAGTTAGTTTAGGTTTTTCCGAATGAATACTCACCTGTTATGTTGCCTTGGTTTGATAGATGCGTAGCTGTAATGGTTAAAAGGAAAAACCAAAACAAAACGTGTTAATAAATAAACAAATAGTGTTATGTCACACTCGTTTTTTATGGTTTAGACATTTGTTTCTCAAAGAAGAATACAATTCATTTATATATGAGAAATACAAGTTATTCAGAACTAAATACATGAAAACTTAAGAAGTACAGTAGGTATTCATAAATATATGTAGTAACAAGTAGATTTTTAGAAACAACTTAGTAGGGTATCAGGAAAAAAATTGTGTACAATTACATTATACAGTTTTGATAGAAAGTCCAAAGCAATTCTACACCTTAGAAAGTAGTTAGCAAGCTATTATTAGTTCATAAATAGTTCTTTTTTTCTAAATTATTTTTTTTAGTTTTTATAAGACATTACTCATAGTTAACATATAGATGCGAATTATTAGTTATAAAAAATATAGCAGGACGTTTTTACGAAGTTGTGTTAAAAACGGGAGAAATCTTTCAAGATGTGTGGATTTTTGCCTTTTAGTTTCAGTAATCCGTAGTTTGTGTATAGTGTGACTGTGCTTTCAGTTCATACAAAATTCAAGACGCATCACCCAACCACAGAATAGATAATAGTAGGTATTGAACCTAAAATTAACTTAGTTAAAGTCAAAGTTTGAAAATATCTAAAGTTTAAGTAAAGACAGGATAAAAAATCAAAGCGAGAAGTAAGTTTTGTAGACCATTAATCAATCAAATTCTGCCCCTCAACTTCGTCCGCGTAATTTCTCTTGTTCCTCCAACACACCCCATCGCATCGCATCGCCCGTGCCCGTCCACGTTTTTAATTCGTTTTCGCTTAGCGTACTTTTTTTGTTTTTGCTCGGCTCTTATGGGTCGTAGCTTGATTCTAAATAGCCTATAGCCTTCATCACGAATTGGGCTAACATACGCAAGATTTTGAAATCCTACTGGTAGTTCCATACATAGATATTGACTTAAATTAATATAGATAGATTTCGTTCTTCTTCAAGAAGAAAATAGATCTGTGCTAACCAGCTGTAATCAGCCTCAGGAAGTCAACAGACATTTTAAAGAGATACATTTTAAAGCGTAAATATAAAAAATAGGTCATTTAATAAAATTAATTATTAATTGTAGGTAGGTACTCACTATTATTTCGAATGAAGATAATTAATTGTCAACGTTTTTATTTATCCATTTATTATTACTTAACAAGAACTAATGTTGATTATATTTTAATAAATTAAGGATTACATTTTCATAAAGATTATGTAAAGAATTGATTTATTGTTTTAAATGTCTTCTAGCTGTTTTAATTATTGTCATCTTGAAATTGATACTCGGTTTTAATAGCTGCGTTTTTAATTCTGTTGTCAAAATTAACATAGCACGACATCTATACTCAACTAATAGATATTCAGAGGCGTATAGTAGGTAGTCAAGAAAATAAATCGTTGAGCATTACCCTAGTTCATTGACAACCAACTTAAATTGTCCGTATATTCAAATCAGAACTGTCATTCTTTGATAGCTGTATGAAATGGCTACAACACGGCAAATTGAGGTAGGGTGTCAATTTGCTTAGCAATTGATTCCTGTACATCATTTGGCCAGTTATGTGTAAGTCTCGTGTTACAGGGTCGAGCCTATTGCTCAAATCCAATCTAGTCTCCAGCTTACTTCGGAGGAATTCATGATTCAAAAACCCAATAACATTGCACTATCCTGGCATCAAACTAAGAACACCACTCTCCACAGTCGAATAAGGAGGCACTCTTATATATTTTGTCGGAGGTATTATACAGGGTTATTGGTAAAACACCATCAACCTCTTCCTCATCATTATGAACAACTTTTACTATGGGACCAAATATGAAATCGCGAAAAAAAAAATCAGCTGGTCCCTACATTTTGCCGAGTTCTGCAAACATACCTAAATGTAGGGGACAGCTGATTTTTTTTCGCGATTTTACTTTTTGTCCCATATAAAATTTGTTCATAATGATGAGTACAATGACCCCTTAAGAGGTTGATGGTGTTTTACAGATAAGCCTGTGTATATATCTATGTACAGTTGTAGGTATATACTATAGGTGCCGCTGTATAACAACGTCCTCAAAGCGAACAGCAAATTATTTCGATTCAATAAATAAAGAGAAATCAGTTGGAATGAATTCAGATATTTTATGCAATCGAACTAAATTGGTTTCAATTTGAAAAGTTTTCAATTCAATTTGATTGCGACATTTTCAAGTATTGGTATGTTAATTGATGTTTATTATGAGTTAAAACAGAATATATACCAATAATGTAGGTATTGTGGTTGATTTGTGAAAATGTCTTGGGTGTATGAGATCTAGTAAGATCTAGAAGGTTGAATAAAGATTAGCTGGAAAAAAATATCATATCATATCATATCATTTATTTGCATACCATAATGTGAATTGAGTTGTTAAAATAGGCTTAAAGCTAAGATACAATTATGGACCCTGTAAGGGTAAAATAAAATACATACTGTACTGATAGGCTACCTGCCTATTATCGTCCCACTGCACGACAAAGTCCTCTTCTCATAGAGAGAAGGCACGAGCATTGATCACCACGCTTGCTCAAGACGCGACGGGTTGGCGATTTCAGACTTATATCGAATATAAGTCCTTCAAATCAAAAAAGTCAATTTGATTCATAAATACACAAAAACTTCTTATACAAAATAAACTATTAACATTAATATATAATAACCTAAACTAACTAAAACTATTAACAAATTAAAATATGGCGTCGAAAAATTCCTCCGCAACGCTGTCGACTGGTAATGTACCCAAGAGACTGGCGGCATTGCCACGTTGTATGGCAATGCTAAGCCTCTGGCCAAGGTAAAGACCAGCCCTTGAGTCACGGGTAGTGTCAACAAGCCGTTTGGAGATAGGTTAGTCCTCAAATAGGTTTCCTCACGCTGATTTCCTTCACCAACGTAAGTAATGTCCAAGATAAATTCAGAAATTATATATGAATTACTGCACTGACCCCAATCAAATTATCATAAAGGCAGGGTGATATTAATGATGATGAGAACTTGAGAAGAACTCATGCTATAGTACAAAGTTTAGCCAATCTACAAGGAAGAAACCGGCATGTCCTAGAACCAACTAGCACAGGACCTGCGTGATGAATTAGGCCCGCATCATCTGAAAGAGATGAGGCCTGTGTCCCAGCAGTAGGAATGTTGTCGGCTGACTTTGCTTAAATATGCTTAAGCTAAGAAGCATGCGGGCTAACTAATGGTGGAAGTAGTGACCGCCACCTATGGATAGCTGCTATACCAAAGACATTGTAGATGCTGGCTGCTCTCCCAGAGACAAAGCTAGAATATCTCATGTGACTGTAACTACACTGGCACCCATACCTTCCAAACAGTGGCACAGACAAACAAACAGCAGTGTGAACAATACAGACTGATTATGTAATGCTTATGCAGGGAAAACAGAAGTGATGAAGTTATGTTAAAGTATTGACAATATGTCCAAGAATAGCCCGAGAGTCGCAACGAACTCGTCCACAAGAAAACTAATACTGCCTGCGATTTCTAGCTCTACCATAGTATATCTCTGACTAAGCCTTCTGTGATCTCGGATGCTGGATGTATTATTTATATGCATACCACGCTCAGCTATTGTTTCGTTGTTCACAATCTTCAGTGTCTTATCCTAGACCGGGAATCAGAACTTTCTGATCTCAGTGTCGAGTGTTTAAAAGCTTCTAAGGTTTTATTGCTTTCAAAATCATTCTTATTGACACTTATGTCATTATTTTTAGTGAACTAGGACCTGATCTCTTAAATTAATTCGTTACCAATTTTCAAAAAAGCTCTCCGTTCTCAAAATTAACTTAGTTTTGAAGTCACGGTAGCCTTGCATTTGACAAATATCTCCTCACGTATGTAAGCGATGACGTGGTCACAGATGGTGATATAAATTAAAGAAGCATATAATGAATTCTTTAGATTCAAAGGTGACATATATTAAGGTTCCTATAATTTTAGAGTGTGTGTTTAAAATTAAAAATGTATCAATGTAAAATTAATTTGCATGCCCTAAACAGGCAAAATATGGACTGTACATTTAAACACCAAGTTTAACAACTGGTAACGCCTATATTTTCTGGCATTTAAAAAAAAAAAAAAATTTCCGGCCTAAGCAGTCCATACGTAGTTAGTGGTTAGTAACAATAATACAAAATATTAATGATTCTTATTCTTATAAAAAACTTTTTTTCTATTTGCTAAATCAAAAGCCAAAAGCTTTCTCCAAATTGATAGTTATAGACAAATATTCATAACATACATTAATAAACTCAAACTACAGCAATACTGGCTCTTTAATATGCAAAACATTGGTCGATAATTTGCTGCAGAATAATTCACAATGTCCAGATCATGAGCCGGTTATTACTATTCAGCATTTGAGTTTGACGTAAACTGGCATAACTAAGAATTCCTTTAGTAAGATTATGTTTATTGTGGGCTGTGTTGGTTCGAATAATGTTTGTTTGTGATTTACTTTATGGTTTCCAATTTCTGTGTAAAGGGCTCTCTACATTTCTTCCAAGCAAGTTTAATCATCAGCCGAAAATAGTCTCTTTATAGGTTATTTATAGGTACCTACTTTAACTCTAACCTTAATCCTACTAAAATTATAAATGTCAGTTTGTAAGTTTTATGTTTAGATGTTTGTTACTCAATCACGCAAACACGGCTGAACAGATTTTAATATGTAGCGGTATCTACATCGCCACAAGTGAACTACGCATCACATTGACGTCACGCAAAATCCTGCATCGCGCAAGCAGAGTTTACCGCGCAACTAGCATATATAAAACGCCCCAACATCAATCGTCGGGCAGTTGCCCACCAGACACGACACTCGTCTGGTCGGAGGATCCTCCCTTTACTATGGGTATGAGTGAACTTTACACCCTGTTCCTCATACCTCTATGAATGAAATTGGCACACATGTAGTTTATAATCTGGATTAACACATAGGATACTTTTATCCCGATGGTCTTACGGGATCGAAACATATGCACGTGAAATCGCGGTGTGCTGCCGGTCAAATCTTAATCGCTAAAATCATCATAGTTTGCAAAAGCTGGTTATAGGATGCTGTTATAAGCAGGCAGTATGGTTCTCTTTTCATGAGCGTACCAATAGATGAAAAATGTCCCTGAAAGAAAACGGACCAGTAACAATTTTGACAGCTTACGTCAGTTTTCTCGCTGTTTTATTATGGAAGGTAGAGACAAGGAGAACTATCTTTGTGTATGAAAAGTGTCCGTCAAAATGTGCTACATAAGGGTGGCGCTACTGTAGCCACCGGGTAAATTTTAAAAGCAATAATTTTAGGTTATGTTTACAAAATAATGTTGGACTACGTTAATTGTTAAGGTATGGTATACTGGACGACAGTCAGAAAAGACAAAACGTCGTCAGTCAGTCACGTCAGTCAGTTCAGAAAATGTAATATTTTTAGTGACTAGAGTAGTTAGTGACAACTAACTACTCTAGTCTCTAGACTACTCTAGACTCGGCATACTTCAATCCGTTATTTTTCTAACTCGGCATACTTCAGTCCGATAACAACTGCTACATTCATACCACACAATTTGCCTACGCTAGCGCCATTTTGGAGGGTTTTTGAACTATTATTTACTGTTTAAGTTGGAGACTTTTTCAATTTTCTCCCCACAAGAGATAGTTTTCCTTGACTATACCCTCCATAAGTTTTATGAATGCATGCACGTAAATTTTAGCAACCTTTGACTCTTCAAGATTTAGATGATTGTCTCGGCTCGTGATCGTCATATTCTCGAAATCTACAATTAAATATCTTGCCCATAATTGGACACTAAACTTAGACATGTCATGGTCAAGTTAGGCATTGTTTATCTTATCCATAAAATATATTTTTTTCCTCCATCATAATGTACATTTTAGTCACGAAATGGTAGACTAATAATGATATTATTACACTATTTCAAGCAATTCTGACTCATGACAGCTAGACTCTGGTAATATAATTATAACTTTACGTATACCTATACGTGTTTGCAATAGATATATCTAGTATTAGGTTTTTTACACGCGAACAATTTTACGCGTCAAATGTAATTGAGGAATTGCATAATTTGTATGATTCTGAAATATGAGTAATCTCTGTCAGGATGAAACTGCCATATTAGCACGAAGGGATAAAAATATAATTGTTGATAGCCTTTTGAAAGAATTATATACTCGAATACTAGTACAAATAGCTTTATTTGTAGGTACTCAACATCCTCGAGACCACATTCGTCGTCCGTATAATTTTCTTGCCCCATGAAAGCCAATTTCCCCGCCTTTTTCTTCTAAAGTCATCTTAGGGTTGCCACAACCAAGAAAATAATAAAAATATAAAAATAATAATGTTGCAACCCACAAATATTTTGAATTAAAAAGTATATTATTGTGTATGCTAACACTTTTGCTTGCATATTCATTACTAGCTTGTGCCTGCTTGTGACGTCCGCATTATATTTGTTGTTTTAATAACATAAAATATATCCTACGACACTCGGCAATGCTGTGCTGTGCACACTAGTGAAAGAGTTTTCGGAATCGATTCGGGTTACCCCCTAAGTTCAAACATACCTCTTTATAATATTAGTATATAGATAACCGAACCTATTCATCAAGCCCCTTGAGAGATAGACAGTTAGAAAAGGGCAAGCATTGCTATACTGGAATGTCAAGTCAAGATATTCCGTTTGTCCTTTATGAAGTGCGTTCATTTTAATAGAAATTATCAAACGATTTCTTATACAATATAACATAACATAAGTGTTTTTTTTAAAGTGTTTTTTTAACTTGCTCTGCTAACAGTGTTTAAAAAGTAAGTAACCGTAATGCTTACAGTTATTTTACAATGACAATAACGCCCTGCAAGTTTCCAATGTATTATTTGCATTTATATAGAACTGTAAACGCAACGATTTCTTACCTTTTACACAGTTTTCACATAATTCTAAAAAGTTAATTAAACAGATTTTTAAAATATAGCTCCGATTAAATGATAAAAATTGAAAACCACGAAATGTGACACTAAATTGCGACGTTGCCACTCATAAGGTATAAACGCTCTTAATGAAAAACTATAATAAATATCCAATAAGTTCGTTTTACAATAAAAAAGCTGCTTTACATGGCAGATATGTCAGCTCGAAGACCCTTTTGGCGTTTTAATATATATTTTTTTCTATTTGATAGTGTATTTATTTTGCTGGAATGCCAATAAACGCAATTTTCTTTCTTTCTTTTCTTTTTCTTTATCAATGATACCCAAAGTGGTCTATATCGACCCCCTGTAAGTCATAGGTTTAGGTTTTTATATTCTACACGTCACTACAGGTAGACATGAGTCAAAAAAAAAAAAAAAAAAAACATGAAATGAGTTGAAGAATTTTCAAAAATGCAATATTATCTAAGCACACAGCCAAAACATGTCAAGTGGTATTTGAGACGAAAAAGTTTGGGGACCTCAGAGCTAGATCATTCCCGTTTGTCAGTCGTCGAGTGCAGAATGCCCCGTTTGCAAATCCCCTAAATCATTATTATCATTGTTGCTAGTTCCCACGTAATACCTTTACGTATGTGTGTGTATGTATTAGTGTAGGTATTGTAGTAGGTCAGGTTTTTGCAACGGGTTCCCGACTTCTTTTTCAATACCTAGCGGTGTTTGCGGTTTTCTATGAAATGCAATTTTTTTTAAATTATATTGCATGTTTGTGTGATTTCTATAATTTTTAAGTGATTCATTCGCAATTATAATCATTGTTTCGATTTGCTTCACAGGACTGCCTAGCTACGTTACTAGAATGATTCATTTTGGTCTGTAATTCTAGATCAAGATGTAATGTATCCAGGCTGACACCTAAGGAATCCTTCTTTATTTTTGTCGTCTCATCATGTTATAGACTCCTTCTGTTGAACAAAATTACTAACTCCAGCATTCATTCTTATATTTTAATAATTTTATATAAATTAATTCTAATATGTGTAGGACTAGCTTTTCTCCACGGCTTTGCCCAAGGTATGAAATGATCCCACAGGAACGTATAAAAAGTATTATATGTGTTATTTATTAATATATTCTTTGTTGTACACACGGCTACACATCAAGCTATACAAAACCAGTTTACGCTGGTCTCGCATCGTACGGAAATCCTATACAATATGAGATCCGCTTATACTGGAAATGTATAGCTTGATGTGTAGCCGTGTGTACACCACAAAATACATAACAAAAAAAAATTGGATACTACAAAATATACACATATATATAATATATATATATATATATATCGCTTTCAGCGATCTCTTCCAGGCATTTCCATTATCTGCCTAGCTGGTTTGCTTCCAGTCTAACCGGCTGCAGCTGAATACCAGTACTTTAGATGCAGCGACTGCCTATCTGACCTCCATAACTCAGTTACTGGGATATACGTTACCCAATGGTAGGTTGGTTGTCAGACTTTCGGGCTTTTAACGAACCGTAATGACTGCCAAAGATCCACAAATGCCAGCCACGTTCACGTTCACCCATCCACGGACCATCCGCAGCGAGCGTAGCTTTACCAGATCGACCCGTGCGGCTGCAATAACTTAGCCATAAGCGCCTCGTCATCACCTACAATGAAATCTACATATTAAAAATAAGCTCTACGAGAGTGGACCCTGTCAGTCCCGCCGCCACCTTGACTGGTTAATATTGCTACCACAGCATGAGCTGTTCCAGTTGTGGCCCAGTGATATCGGCCCTGACTGACGAGTTGTAGGTCGTGGTTTCGAACCCAGGCGCATTACTTTGTGTGAATAATTTCATCACCACTGCCCTCAAAACGGCACGTACTAGAACCAAAAATTCGAAGACATGTGATATAGTCTATCAACCCGCACTGGGCTCACGTGGTAGGTTACAGTCTACTTCCTCTCGAAGACAGGAGGCCTGTGTCCCAGCAGTGGGAACATTATAGGCTGATTTTGCACGAGCTGTTCCTGTAGTTGGTGCCACTACGAGAGAAGAAGTAAATCTATTTTCTATCTAACAGAGTATTTCAAGGTCGGTCAATGATTCCGTTACGTTTACTGCACTAAGATGCATTTTCCGGTTCAACCTACTTCTATTTTTCCCCGAGTTGAATACCAAATAGTTTTGGTATGAATACATTCATATGTTTCGCGATATATGTATGTATATGGAGGTTCTTTAGGGCTTTATGCTTGAAGATATTGATTTGGCATGGAACCTAGGTGGGGTAAGTAATGGGCTTGAGGAGTGGAGAATATAAAATAATAAATATAAAATGTAGGTGGCGGTAGAATTTGTAAATGATAAATGATTTTATTTCTGTAAGTAAGTTTGTACAAACACTTTAACACGTCAATAGTATTTTAAAAACTAGATGAGGTCGGCGTTTCATATCTGACTACTCTGAGAAGAAAGGCCGTAACAAACTCAGAGGTCACAGTCTCTTTTAAAGTCCAGACAAAATCTTGGTCAGATCATGTGAATGCTATGTAGATCGGTGTCTGAAATGGTCTTTTGAGGAAAGAACCACACAGATTGAGTGGACCTGTCCAGTCAGTGCACGCAATTGTCAGCAATCGTGCAGCTCGACTCAGATCTTAGGGAGCTCAACGATTCGACGAACAATACCAAAGAAAGGACATTTGAGTAGGCCACATTGTAGATTAGGAATCTTCTTTGTCAATTTAAATATTTTGATCTCTATATCCCCATCGAACGGGTTTGAGGCATTTTAGTCAGAAGCTTCTCTCCCCACGTGACCACCATTAGATAGTCTGTTCAAGAATAGGTGCATATTTGTCATTTCTGTGAGTTGCTTTTACTTATTGCTTCAGAACCTGAATTAGAAAAGTGAATGTTAGTGTTTTTTTTTTAATAATCTTTCATCAAAAATTGCAGTAACCAACGGTTGCCATTGTTGATACTGGGTTGCTATTGAACCTCCCACTTTCTGTCTAAAACAGCTGTGAAATAATATCTCTAAACAAAATTATGTCACTCTTCTTCACATAATTTCGTACCCACAAAAATACTAATAACTTCATTCCCTCGATAGTTCAAAACAAAACGTCCCTTCAAATCAAGCCCAACGATTTCTAAGTTCAAGAATTTGGGCTTGGCATCGATGAGTCATTGGTTACATAAGTTATCCGTCGGTTAGTTATCTACCATAACGAAGACAAACGTGTTCCGGCTAAACCTTTGACTACCGTCACAACTACGCAAAAGGCAGGCATTTCCATAGTAACTCAAATGTCAATTGTATGAACTTTTGGCTTTGCTATCATATTTCAAGAGAATAACCACTGTTTAGGTTTATAGAAAGTTTATGGAAGCATCCGACTTGAAATACATACATAGTTATTTAGATTATAAATCAACTCTACATCACAGGATATTTCATCAAACCACGTCAGTAATTAAACCGTTACGAAGCTCTAATTAAAACTAAACTAAAAATTCTCAAAGAGAATCCGCATCAATCCATTTCATTTGCCTCAAAAAAAAAAACTTTAAAAAGTAAAAACATAAAGGGTGGTGAGGCGAGCCAGTCAAAGAATTTCCCTTTTCAGCTTTTAAAAAGTACTTGTATGAAACCAGCATTCCTCTAAAGATTAGGCCGCACTCACACAGCCGCATGCCACGTGAAGAGACTTCGTATACACACGCACATGAGCCTGTGTGACGTGTGGGCACGCCTCACACACACCGATAGCTCACTGTGATGTAATGCCAACACTGACGCCTGGCAGACATTTTTTATAGGCTCTGACGCAATTTTTTTTTATAAGCGTACTTGTTAAGCCGCTTTCTGGTTTTCCTCGGTTTGTTTGTTATGTGTGGTTCCGTATTTTGTTTTATACGGTTTTGTTGATTAAATAAATGGTTATGGATATGTTATAAGAATATAATAAATGGTTATAAAACTATTATTGCCATTTGCCAATTATAGACAATTGGCAATAATAGTTTTAGAGTGATAGAACCCTACCAAAAACCTGACCTATTTTTTGTTATTTTCTTCTTGTCTGTTAATAGGTAAATGTGTGATATAAATGGCCAAATAAATAAAATTGGAAGACTTTTTCACGTTAAGAGTCAAGTTTAAACTGAAAGTATCGATATCCTAAAACTACCAACACTTTAAAGGTATTTGAAAAACGTTTGTTAAACAAAAAATGCTTAAAATCATATTAGCGCGCTAATATGATTTTAAGCATTTTTAGCGTTATCATGTTGCATAATTTAATTTTAGTTGACAGTGTATTTTTTAACTAACCAATGCAATTTTTCTTTACAGGTAAGTTATCCTCCACCCAAGGAAAAATGGAATCATTCACCAACAATTATCGTGGTTTGTACAAACATTTAGCTAACAGTTTACTTTAAGAGCATAAAATTAAAATAATTTAATACATAAAATATGATGCAGTGTGTAACGATCCTTACGATGCACGTACAATACATGGAAACAAGGTATAACTGTAAAGCAAGGCTGCACACATAGACAACAAGGACAGGTCAATACCCTCCGTTGCCTTGCACGAACATAGCCGCTATATACAACATCGCTGTAGCGCGAGTGAGACGGCAATACTTCTCTCAGTCTCGCGTTTCAAACGAGGAACTCTCCACGTGCGACAAAGATAACGCCATATAGCCGGAAAAGGATAGCTATATAAATATTATGACTGGTATTTCACTTCCTCTGCTGTGATGCAATAGCAATTTTACAGTAAAGCATATATCTATTTTGAGACAAAGATTCATTTATTTTTAGGATTTCGTAATTATTAATTACTTAGTTATTTTAATTATTAATAGTAAAGATGACTGTGTTCTTACCGGTCTTCAAATTAACGTATTTTTTAAAGTTTATTGTTATCTAACAACATTGTATTGCATGCATGCACTTTTGCTTGCTATATAAAATTTTGTAACAATTTTGCAACAAGACTGTGTGATATTTTTAGCGCGAAACAATTGAAATAGAACTTCATGAATGAGTGAGGTTACAAAAAAAAAAGTTTGACATATATAATTAACTACAAAGCAAAATAGGGTCGTTAAAAAGTACATTTTCCCACATGTCATAATATTTATGAGAGCGCCATCTAGCATCGGGTAGCTACACTTTATTATTGCTGATTTATTACCTATCACGCATGTCCTCATTTTCGGTCAATTCTCGCAACGAGCGAATCATAGCGGAATATTAGGATACGAGAAAATTCCGCTTGTTAAAAATCTAAAGTTTATCCTCTAGTTTCTAGGAAAATCGATTAAAAAAGCCATAACAGCAACTACGCATGCCCTAGTTTCAGTTCTGTGGAAATATCACGTCTTTTGTGGTGTTTTCAACCTACTCCGCAGTACATTTAAAAAAATCGGTAGGCCTAAGGAACGTGCCAAACCGTGTGTCATTGAACCCCTTCAAAAAGCTGCCGTGCATACCCTGACATCACAAAATTCAACCCTAAAGCCTCCAGCTCAACGCTCAATATTGCACTCCATTTTTCTAAGAGAAGAGTCCATTTTGAAAAATCCATCCCGACACTTACGCTCTTTCGTTCGAAATTCAAAAATGTAAAGACGCGCACACACTTGCACACGTATATACTAGCCACGCACAAGTGTTTGTCATGTATAAAGAAAGTACGTGTGAGCTTTCCCTGTGTTGGGTTACACAACGTCGATGTTCTGTCTTTTTTTAGCACGTACAAAAACTATTCCCATCTCCCTCTAGCCGACTGTTATGTAATAACGGTTGTTGTGATTTAGCAGCGTAACATTTTTCTCTCAAACCGCTATGTCTCAGATTTTTAATCTGTCATTTTAGATCTGTAGTTTTGATTAAAATATTTTAATTGCAGTGCTGATATTTATCTTTTTGAAAACTTATTAGACTCTAATTAGAGTCGTGGCAATATGTCTGTATGATACTGTAATTACATGAGCTTTTTTTGGTTAGTTAGAATGTTATTTTCTTTTCAAATTATATGTGATGTGATAGGCCTATAAATAAACTCCACATGCTGTCAAAACGTATGCACTTCACACACACAAGTGCGTGTAAAGAGGTTATGTGTGGCAGGCGCGGCTCGGTGTGCCGTCGCTTGTATTCATTTCCTAGTTGCTCCCCCGATGGCCCGCTTGCAACATCTCGGTGTGAGCGGGTCTTTACGAATTCGGCGCGTACACGAAATAATACTGAACGCGAAATATCCAACATTTTTTAAGTGTCCTAGTGCTTGTGTTATCTGTGGTGTGTTGTGTGACAGTGAATTAATAATAGGAATAAGGAATGATGTCAGAGGTTTGACGTTTTATTCAACGCGTTCACAACTCGGTTTTGGCGGCAACTTCGGCAACCATTTTTTATTTATTTATTCGAAAGTTTTTTACGTAACTTTTTAAACATATAATTATTAACTAAGTTATAATTACGCAATTAGAGGTGCGAAATGAGTTTTGCATGTGTATTTTAACAAACGTTAACTGTTCAGTTAACTGTGTTGTCTGCACATAAAGTTTAAATTGGTCACGGTAACTTTAATAATGGAATAATAAGCTCAGTTATGTGAAGGTGCTGTTTAAAATTAGACAGTTTTGTAACTTCCTAATAACACAAATTGTTGTTAATTATTTTTATGAAGACGGAGAGCGTTATTATGCAATTAATTGTGATTACTTAACACAGAGTTAGAAAGAAATTAAGCAGGCATAACATTAGATTGACTGTTGTTATGTTTGATAGTTATTGTTATAGCCAGTTCACTACAAATATTTTTACAGCATCTAAATACCTATAAAAGCTTTCAACTATCTTTTTAAAACTTTTATATTTCCTTCCTTTTGTTTTTTGCCCGACTACGGCAAAGCCAAAAGGAAGGGTTATGTTTTTTATGTTTCCTATTAGGATTTTTATTATACTCGCTTAGTAACAATAATTTACGCCCAATAAAGTTATAATAAACAAACAATTAAAAACAAAAAACAAACAAACATAAAAATTTAATTATAAACAATTTTGCTATTTTTAGTATTTAGATTACTGGGCAACACAAATGTAGGCATTTCATATATTGTTAACAGTGCTTAAGTACTTACTTATCAAAGTCAGTAGTTTTTAGTTATACTCTTAAAAAAACTCATATAAAAGTAAAAGGGGTGTTGCTAATGATAAATATATACATATGTTTACATTCTTTACAATATTTCGTATTTGGAATTCGAAAAAAAAGTAGAAATAGAAGTTTCACCAACTGGGATTACAAAAAAACAGCACCCTAAAATATTAATTACTAGTGTGGAAAGATTCTGTGAAATATTTTGTCCGTCTATCGAAAAGCTGTTTATATAAATAATCATTTCACACTTTGCTAATTCAAATGTTTGTAAACATTTGAATTAACTGTAAGTTGCTCTGTACAGAAAAAGTAACTTCAAATAAAGGGGCCTTCAAACAGGCGAGACACGTGAACTACGTGAAGAGAATCGCACGCGACAGAAAGGCACCGCCTGTCGCGCGACGAACCTGTTTGAAGGAGCCTATATGATAATATAAATAAAATATTGTAACGCCGATTCCAACAATTCCAATCGCCGATCGCCAATCGTAGAATAGAGACCGCAACCCGATTGTTTACATACCTACAACATCGATAAGCTGTATCATGGTTTCGACGTATAGGTAAGATAACTGTCTACCTAAGTTTCATGCTAAATTCATTTCCGTTTAGTATATTAATATGTCAAGCTGTACAAATAAATATGAATTGCAAGAGTTAGCTGAAGCTTTTGGTTAGAAACAAGACCTTTTTAAAAACTTAAAACGTTTTGAATCCTACAAAACTGCAATAAAATTACAACAAAGTCCTGAGTCCAAAATAAGCAATTTGTCATGTTGCTCTATGTAATAAATTTAAAAGATGGTAATTTACAACTTACTCTATCTAACCAATTTAAAGGCTAGCTACATATAAAAGAACTCGGAACGAGTTTATCAGCAACAATGTTTAACCACAAATACAGAAAAAGGTATTTATTTATTAAACAAACAACAAGTTTCAATTGAAAGAGTCAGACATGACTACATCAAAATCAGACAAAACTATGAAAAGGAATGCTGGTCTGCCTTCGTATCATGACATGGAACTTCCTGATGTCACCACAAAAAGCGTGACAAGCCAGGATACATCTTGACACTCTAACCCTAAGTAACAAAAGTCAACTAGCCAACTATTACCACACTATCAAGTTTCGGAGGGAACACTTTATAAGCAGCCCTCTCTTTCACACACATTGTCCAACAATGAAAAGAGAGGGACAAGGATAGTTAAATTGTCGAAAGATAAAGGTGACCTATTTTCAGGCCACGTGCCGTATAGAAAGCAGTCTTGCAATTTCCTTGTTAGATACCAGGGATATTTTAAGGGGCCAGTCATGAAATAAGTTGATATTAAAAGGGGCTGGTTATAAAAGAATGCGTATTAGTTTGTAAAAGTACGTAATATTACGTAGGGCTTCGAAACAGGAAGAGATGTGAACAGAACAGCTAAGTTGTAACGATATGACGCTGTGAGAAACGTTTAAAGTCACGCACAGCGGTAATTTATTGTAGTTTGAAGACTAACAGGGCTTGTAACTGTGCTGACTTCCAAGAGAAATGGGTTAATTATACGCTATTGCTACTGAATTGACAACAAACTTTAGTTTAACACTTTTAGAAGAGCAAAAACCACTTGGCAACAGAAAATGCACTATTGAAATAATGAAAAACGAGACAACTGTGGCCAATCTGTTTGTAGATGGCTCATTGTTTCGAGCTCTCCGGGAGTTTTCAATTCAGAAAACTTACTAGAAACACCTTATTATCTATCTCTTTAATCAGCTTCTTCCAACTTTAACCCCCAAAAATGCAATAATAATTATTTATCGCAAACATCAATCAAGAATACTCAAAAACATGTAAACAGTGCAATTCGACCCCAAACTTGTAACATATGTAGGTCAACCGCAGGTCACAGCTTGACACGTTTTGGGCTAGCTCTCGAACGGCCCTAATCTGACCTCTGCGACCTTGGATCTCAGGTTCAATAGGATTCGAGGTCAAAGTTGAACTCCTGCCCCAGTTGTATACGGAAACTGAATAACTGAATTATCTAAGGACGCTGGTTTGCAGGACGACGCGATAACTGCAAATTGTTTGTATCATTATGTTTGTTATTTTTTTTGTTTTGGTTATTTAGGGATTGAATTTTAGATGATTAGGTAGTAAGCAAATGAATTCGATGGTTTTTGTGGTCGATTAATATGTGTTTTTATTTTTATTTATGTGTCTTTTAACCATGTAAGGTTTTATAATAGCGAAACCCAATTGACATTTTCAAAAGAAATGAAAATAAAAATAGATTTACTTCATTCCAACTCCAATTTTTACATTTTTTAAACAATTCTTTCCAACCAATTAAAAAGTATTTTCCAATAGCATTTCCAAATGACGATTTCACTAGAATTTTCCACATACAATATTATCGATTCATTGTACGCGTACGTAGCATACAAAATATTCAATTAACAGCTCGGCTAGACATTTCTAGATTAGCCCGGTTGCGTAATACTGACTGTCACGCTGTCCAAATGTTATGTATGCTGCTTTCATGAATTAATTTATTTTTAAATTAAGTATTTTCACGCGCTTGTGGAGTAAGGAGTGGTTATCATCCTTTGTCTTGCATTTTTGTTGATAATGAAATGGTAAACTGCGGTACGATTGCGTACCCAGTGGCAATGCCTTTCGACAGTTAAACAAAATTCATTGCTTTAATTACATTATTGAGTAGACGAATTTTACAAATTTTCCTAGTTTATCATTTGTGACTACAAGTTACAGCTACATATAAATAATAAATAATAAATACATAATAACTGACATATGGCAAATGATTTTAATGTTTTTGTGTTACGTAATGTTAATTACTTATTACTGTATAGAATCCAGTTCTTCTAACTGAACAGACAGCAGTGCTGCTGGGGAGTTTGTTCCGCCACTTCTTCTTCCCAGCTAAAGCACTAGGAAGTGGTGAAGGGCGGGCGTTTTGGGGGGACTGTCTTATGTAATTTTGACGTTCAAAAAGTGCTGATTCTCAGCCTGGTTTGAATAAATGACTTTTGATTTTGAAACATAGGAAGCAATGTATTAGCAGTTTCATTCAAAATCTTTGTGATTCAAAGTGAGTAACGCAATAAGAGTGCTGCACTGTATTTATTCAACTCAGCATAATGCAAGGCCGTGCTAGATGTCTTCCAAAACTGCGTCTCAGATTTTTAACTTCCTTCGCTTTTAGTCATCTCCAGCTTCTTTTTTTCTGACTATCTTCCTATGGTTTCACAAGCTTCTTTTGGGATGTGAACTTCTTTCAATTTAACAAAAATACACTTTTTTAGCTAGGAATGTGCAAAAATAGATGTGAAAATTTCCAATTTTACAAACATTTGCCTGTCAAACATGAAAGGGGCAAAAAAAAATATAAAGTCCTGAATAGTAGTCGTTCATATATCTTATTTTTTACAACGTTCATATATCTTTGGCAACGTAAATGTGGTGTAGTGTGTACGAGGCTTTATAATTTTAATTGCACAAAAAAACTTTATTAATAGACGTTCCATTCTTGAATGAGATTTTTCTTTTGTCCGAGTCTTTTTCAACCAATCTTCTTGCTCGAAAAAGAACCAACTGTGAACCCTTTGAATACGTCTGGTGACGTCATCTTTACAAAAACCTTTGAAAGGAGAATTTTTATCTCAAAGGAACCCTTTTTGTATTCAATACTGCGAGCCTAACCTTGGAATTCGCTAAGATTTAGCAGTGGGGATCGATTACGATACCAACTTCGTACGGCGAGCGGTATTACCTAACTAACTTGAATACGATTTCATAATGCACAATAACAAACGCATAACGCTTAAACAACTTGTTTTATTCAATATTTATTAAACATTATTCAGTTCAATTATACCAATTAAGTTAGCTGCGGTTTTGGTGGTACGGACGAAAAGTTGGAAAGGCGCGGCAGTATTGCCATCTAGCGTCGAGTGGCCGAACTTTTGTATTTTTCACCTCGGCACATACATTCATTTTAGACGCGAAAATCTAAACTGTTCTCATTACGTGTCAAGAATATGCTGATTTATTTTATAAAAGCATTGCAAGTGTAAAAATATTTTCCCAATTAGAATATATTTAAATAACTCACTACTAGATGGCGCTGTGCATCCTGCGTAACACTTGGGTCACCGACCGGCCATACACTATGTCATAATATTTTCTTATAGCAAACTGCATAGCTACGATAATCGTTCGATGACCGATTGCAATTTATTGTTTTTTTATTTACTTTTGCTCATAACAATAATGGCGACGCTAATCGGATACGAACTGCATCGCAGCATTACTAATTTTCTAGAATTAAAATAAATATGGTTCGTTAATTACTCACACTTTGTTTAGGCATTTTGCATGGGTTTGTGTCGACACTGGTTTAGGTACAACATTGATTTTCTTGTGGTGAGCACTGCCTTACACTCTTGACAATGATTATTTTTATAAGAACATCCTGCTAACTAAACTTATCAATCAGACCAGTCGGTTTATTCCGTAATAATATCATCGTGATTATTTCGGTGAAGTGAGCTTGAAGTAAGCTGTCATTCCACCTGATGCTAGGGATTGACACTATTGACAGCTTACTTCTGTGTTGACGTTGATGATCTGACGGTTAGATTTTCACAGAATAGATCGACTGTTGCCAACGTTGCTGATTGGCTAACATGGCAAGAGTTCTTCCGGTCTCCCTGTATAGCTCATGCCGCCAACACCAAATATGAAAAATACTTTACTATCTAGTTCGTTTTTTAGTAAGTCTTTGAGCAAGTTTTGCTTTAGAATGGTAGTACAATTACAATTCTGTATATAGCAGTAGAGCCATAGATTATAGAGCTCATCATAGGAGTATTAAGAAGGAACAAAGTACCACCGTACCGACATTTAAATCGACAATCTGAGTTATATCTTTATTTTATAGCATTCAATTCTCCCTTTAACTGCTTAAGTAATTTGCTTTAAAACATGGTACATTATGATCTTATAAATAGAATTATGATCTTACATGTTTCGCCATGGACTGGCATACAAATATTTAAACATGTTAAATGTAAAAATTAAAAACGACACATTCTAACATGTTTAATAACGTTGGTAAAATCTTAATAATGGTAAAATCATACAGTAATTTACCCAATGAACGTTAGTTACTATAAAGATCACTAATTCACTACTATACAGGTTTAAACCTTCTTTATAATATATACTGAGAATTTAAAACACAGTTTTCTACCATCTACTAACTAACATAAACACATACATAGACCATTGCCTTATTCCCATGGGGGGTAGGCAGAAATTGTAGACGGCCACCTGCTACGACTCTTAAATGCTCCTTTAGCTTCATTTAAGTTCACACATGTGGTAAATCAATGACGACATTCATGATGATTTCATTGACGACATCATTAATGTTCCTGATCTGCATAATAAAATCTGCAATCTATTTGTCCCAGACAATTACGGTCGTGGCAGGAAACACCGCTTACTAGCTGTTCCAACTTGCCGTAGGTACTGTTGCACACTCCAAGTCAGCAAATCCTCCGACATTAGCCGCTATTAACGCTCTCCTGAACTCAAACACAGATCTTGATATGTTTGCGAATGAATGGAAGATAATACTGTCAGAATGTTTGAATTTTTGTGAGAAGAATGCATGACGCTTAGTAAATTATATGTTTAAATAGAGTAATTGGCTTCGGCCGTTCTATGTAAAAACAATACGTTCGAGTAATTTTGTATGTCAACAGCCATTATTGTCATTCATATCATTACTGTATAAAAATCTGCAGCTAATTTATACCACAGTTTTCTGCTATCTACAAAGTAACGTTGTTTTAAATTCTAGCGGCACGGTGTATGTGAGATGCCAACGGTATCAGCACCTGTTAAAGACACCTGTAAGTTGTAACATACATGACTTCGCGGTAGGTGCTCAACGGTATAGGCAGGGGTACGGTACAGTTACAAGTATTTACTTCTACTAGGTAATCTATCAGTTAACGAGGACGGCTTATGGGGTAATCTGTTAGGAAGCATGTTAGATCTTCAGGGTTAACCTACCAAAATAATTTCATTACCTACATAATATTTATAAAAGAAAAAGTCCCAACTTACTCCCTGACGGACTCCTCAACCGTTGAACGAAACATAGAAAGCTAAAATTTTGCGCATAGAATTTATTTGCTAACGCACCCACGATTTCGAAAATTTTCGGTTTGAGTTAGCCGTTTATTAATAACTCATCAAGCCATTCAAGTGGTATTCCTATATGTTTGGAAGGTGGTTCAGAGAACATACGTTCACGCCTACATAATTGGACAAGAGTATAGATTTTACCTTAAAAAAAAATTACTCATATAATATAATCTAATGACTAATGGCATAGATCAGAGATGGGGAACCTTTGTACCTAATTTGTGACCTTTTTGTACAAAAACACTATGAAAACGTCAATTCAAGCTGACATATCAACATGATTGGTCTTGCTGAACAAACCTTACTTAACGCAGATATTTTCAGACATAGGATTTCTAAGGGTACTTCTCATTGTCATTTGTTACTCTAGGAGTCTAGGTAATCTGGATACTCTTTCAATGAATCAGCTCTCTTGCGCGGGAAATCCACCATTTTGCAAAACAGAATTACGAAATTAGGCATGATTATCATAATCTTAATCCTAACTAATATTACAAATGCGATAGTAATTAGTCTAAGGCAATTATCATCTAATAAGAATTTTAATCTACCTGCCTACCCTACCATCTTTAATTAACAATTACTTGTCATAGACCTACCAAAGGTTGGCAACGTCTGCCACAGATAATTTAGTATACAAAGACGAATGATTAATTACTATCCTATGTATAATTGATGATTTTTTAAATGCTATGCCTTCTGGTGCCGTCGATATATTACTCTTATACATATAGTTATGTACAATAGCAATTTTCCATTCAAATATGTTTTTCGTAGGTTGGTATTATTATACTGTCATTGTGTGTTTGTGATACGAGTTATTTGGTATTCAAAGAAAACATTTTTTTTTCATGGTCTATGAAGATTATTTTAGATAGACAATAATGATTAATTATCTTACTTCCCTTACACATAGCACCACTTTGGGCTAGACAGGCGTAAATTTACGTTATCTCGTAGATAACTATACTTTGGCAACGCAACAATAAACGCAACCATATCTTAAAATTGCACAAGGAACGCAGCGTTTTGAATTTTGAACTTCGAACAACTCATTCGAAAATTAATAAATACTTTCAAAACTTTACGCAAAACCAACACAATAACGATGATTGCAATAAAAATACACATTTTTCCTTGACGAGGTACGTATTGCTTGGAAAAAATAAATCAAGTGTGCGTCATACATAGGAGGTACCATAATACGAAGATAAGCCCGCGCGAGGGGTCGTTCACCCCAGTTTGGCAGTTTGAACTTTGGTACTGCCGCTCGACGATAGATGGCGGTTTTCTCAAAATTAGATAATTTTTATTTAAGACAAATAAAATTGTTTTATAAGAATTCTAGATCGTTCGGAGTTCAGTGATTCGTTGTGTTTACGTGTTAGTGTGTTAGTGAGGTTATATGAGCACGTACGGTCGACGTGATATTTTACCTTTTAAGACGTCTTTGCAGTATGAATTAGTCTTATCCTTAATTGATTTTGTTTATTACTTAGCAAACTTTTCAACAATCTTAGGAGTTTTCATTCGACGAGCAGAAAAAACAGTAATTTGAATCATACAGGACTTATTCGCATTCCGACTCCTGCAGGTTTATTCACTTAAATCATAAAAGAAAGGAACATTTAACAACATTGATACTTCAGTACCTACCTACTTGTCAACAATGAGCTTAAGAATGTACTGGTAGAATAAATGGCGTTGTTATGAGATCATATCCAATTGCACACCTCATCTCTAACACAGGAATTGGTCATTAAATCTTACCAGATTCTCACACAGTTGCTTAAATATACTCAAAGATCAAGATTAAAAGAATCGACGTATTTAACCTCCACCTTGTTAATATAAATACGCCATCTCATTTTTCAACACTCAACAATAAAATTTAATACACTTGAAACCATTACAAACATTTGATTACCAAAAATAGTAGCACAATCATTTCTGATAGGGCGTAATTCAAACTCGGTTCATTAACCCTCACGTTTGACCCTTAGTACGTCTACTCGATAAGAGGTGGCGTTGTTCAAAGGTATTTCCCTGGTACGTCTGGTGCTGAGTGCGTTGCTCTTTACCTCAGGTTGTTGGACCCAACGAAAATGTTTTGGTAAAAAAGCTGAATAAGTAGTATTGTTAATTTATTTGTTTAACAAATGGCTTATCTTTCTTGTTTGTCTCTTATTGTTTGAATGTGCGTTAGTCATTGGTACCTATGTTGAAGAATAAGCCGTTTCATTCGGTGTTTTTGATCCCGGAAGGGCCGAAATGTGATGATGTGAATCAGATTTTTTATGAATGTTTACGTTACACACACATACAACGTATTTCAGCTTTTAGCCTGCTAAATGTTTGCCTCCCTTTAGCAACAAAGGACCTTAGGGGTAATACCGTTAAAATCGTGTACATTTTCGTAATTAAGGAAAAATTACGAAACTATTGTACTTTTATTACCTTAACTTTAATAATACATTTTCAAAACGCATTCAATTCCTTATTCAAACTCCTTAGTTACCAATGTCGGTTTTAGAATTAAGAACTCGCTGTTTTTAACACGTTCTTTAATTAAAATTCAATTCTTCTGTTTATCATAGGAAATAAATAACAGACTTTCTTTTATAGATAAATTCCAAATTAAAAATTGCTGTGTCTAATTATTGTCAAATTAACATCTAAAGGCTCTACAAAGACAAGTTCCACATTCAAATTCTCTGTTTGTGGTTGCGAGTTATCTGGAATTAGGAATTGCGTGCCCGAGTATTAGACTCAACCATTTTTTTTGAGCCCTAATAGATTTATTTAAGAACATTCTGTGTACTACTGAGCGTGAGGCCCTGTGTTCGATTCCCAGGCTAGGCAATGTGTTATCGGGGTTTTCTATCAGAAATTTGTCTGTAGGAGCCAAGAGTCCGGTTGACGACAATAGGCTCGCCCCCTATTACGTGGCACTAATACAAAACTGGCGAAGTGGGTTTTATAAACATCTCTGCTTATTCCTTCGGTGAGCACAAGCGTGTTGTTATGTATATAAAGGAAGCTAGGAGGAAGGAAACCATCTTTTCCTGTACAAATTGACGCTTATGACAATTCCAAGTACATTATTAAATATTAATTAGAAACATCATGGACTTTATTTTTCTAGGTCATTGACATACTTTCGGCTATTCTAAGTAATATTGCTAATAATTGTTATCGTTACATTTGCCTTATTTACTGGTAGAATACAGGGCGTCAATCCTTATAGGCCATTAATGCTAATAATTTTAGATTTAAATGTTACCTGTAACTATTGGCCCAGTGCAGCGATAACAGGCGTCTTAGGTCGTGGGCTCGAACCCAGGCAGGCACTTTACTTTGTGTAGTTTATCTCGTCACCACAGCTTTCAAAAGGGTGAAGGATAACATCGTGAGGAAACCGGCTTATCCTAGAACATTTTTTTTAAAGATATGTGACATCTACCAACTCGCACTGGGCCCACGTGGTGGATTACGGCTCATTCTCTCTCACACAGAGCCTGTGTCCCAGCAGTGACAGTCCCAAGACCCCAGTTTAGCAGTCGCGCTTGAGAGCACTAGGCCCAAGAGGAAATAATTCCCTCCCATTTTATTCAGTCTCCAGTCCCTTTTTCTATTTAAAACTATTCCTTAACTGCAACTAGTAGAAAATATTTGTAATTTATTTGAGTTCAACGACTTCAGTTTGCCTAGAGGCTTCATAGATAATTATTAATATATTTACAGACTCACATACTAACCAAGCCTATGGTTTTACTTATATTTGTCCCATGTTCCATCAGTTGCCTGTGCCAGGGGCCACGTAACCTTTTCGGACTTTCCCGCAACCCAGGCATCGGCCCTAGCGGACCCCGTCATGGTTGCTGACATCTCTTTGAGGCGCGCGTTGAACACAGCGCGCCGTCGACCCGGGCCTGGTCCTTATCGGACGGCGAGCTGCGATGGATGAAGCACCTGGATTCTGATTTCTACAACCAAATTAACCCGTAACCAGGTATTGGGTTATACCGTCTGATTTTCTCTTGTTTTCCCCATACATATTGGTTTTCACTTACATCAACAATAGCAATCCACTGCTGGACAAGCTTCTCCAATCGCACGCCATCATCTGTCTCGATCCTCAGCCACTCTCATCCAGCATCTAGCAGCCACCCTGCGAAGATGTTCCTCGGTACATAAAGACTTACCAATTTGATTTATATACCTACTGAACTATCAATATTTAAACATTTTGTTGTTAATTACTTCAATCGTACCTACTTATTTATTTTTGATACGAGGAAACGTACGATTAAGTTATTTTTTATTTGTATAATTTGTGCTGCAATATTATCTGTGGCTTATTACTTCAAGAATTAGGTTTTATATCGATGAGGAAAAATAAAATATAAAAGTTAAATTATAATAGGAATTTTCCTGTATTTTGTTCGACAACTTATAAGTACCGATGATGGATTCACAAAAGTTTCCTTATGATTAGTCAAAAGTAATGTTTTATCAGCTGTAGTAGCATATTGTATGAGTTAATACAGGGTAAAATTATTCAAATACAAAATAAAACCCCATAATTTAATTCGCAAAAAAATAACCAAACACCGACTTCCGCATTGAACCAAAACCAAACAAGGCAGCCTAACCTTCATCACAGATAAACGATTCTAAATTCAAAACAAACTTCTAAATTCAAATGCAGCCCAGCCGATGACGTCACGCGATGATTAGCCACACTATCAGCTGACGTAAGATGTCAAGTATCGCCGTCTCGCTCTCACATTATTTATAAGCGGGCAGCGACCGGGTCGATGAACTGCCAAAATTCTTGGGTTCATTGAACGACCGAAAGTTCGACGCTCGAGTTCGTCGCTGTACTTACTTTGCTATTTTTTTTGTATGTAAGGTTTGTACCGTTTTCACTAGCCTGGGCGGCTGTTTTTACAAGTTTTTTTGGGGGCAGGACAGTGTAAGGTATTTTTTGAGTAGGTTTTTGCGTAATATTAATAAGAAAGGATGTTTTTTTAATGAGTTTTGGTCATTATTAGTCAGTATTTCAAAGATCTGTTTGTGTTTTTAGGGCAAAATCGTGAAGGCTTGTTATAAAACTACGCTATTCTTAATAAGAAATATTAACAGGACAAATACGTTTACTAAGAGTTGATTTGATTCACGTAAACATAATATTTTTGGCAGATGGCTTTAAAATGAAAACCATGAGCAATTCTAATAATACTTCTAATGTTTTCACAATGTTGCTTTTCCTCCAATAAAAAAATTACACGTTTTATTGCACACATTTCGTATTATAAAATTACTTTTTGAATGTCTTCTACATTTCGTATCAGCATCCATTTTATCAGCCCAATTTCCATCAGTAATTTCGCTATTGTACTATTATAAAAACAAATAGTATGAAAAACAACGCAGGTTGAAACACTACAAAGAATTTGTTCAGGGGTCAACGACACTGTATTTGCGTAATGTAAGCCTAGAAACAGAGTACAGGAATCGAATCCTGATGAGAAAACCAGGCACAAACACTTTAAACCTACGTAGAATTCTTCTTTCAAATATTTGAGAAGACAAGAGACGTTGCAACATTTTGTTTTCGAAAAACTCTAATCATGAAGGTCGTCATTTGTTTTTATTTTGAATAAAATCAGCATTAAGTTTTGCCTACTGTGAATCTGGTATTGTGTGTCGTCTTGAGAGCTGATTATCTTTTGACAAATAAACCTATTTTCCTTTATTTCTTTCCTGGTTTCTATGTGAGAAAAAAAAATTTGATACTTACTGTCAGTTTCTGACAGCTCTAATAAAGTCTTTGACGAGTCGTTCTGGCTGTTTAGTTTCCTAAAATATTGAAACTGATCAAGTGACTTGAAATTAGATTTAAATTGATTTCCGGAAACCAAAACGAAAGTGTGCTTGATAAACGTTTTAGAAATGCGGAAATAACATAGTTAATTATATTTAAATTATTTGAATAGATTAAATCTCTAAATAAGTGTAGGTTGAATAGCATAAAAAATAACACAAACCATTTGTTGTTATTATTAATAATTATGTAGACATTTAGAGGGATAACTCCGACATCAAAATAAACTCTCAAACACCCAATAATTCTTCCTAAGAACACATTTTTTCATCAAAGATGGTTTCCACAATCCCAACCTCCAAAACGACTGAACCGATTTCCGTAAGATTCACTGTTTTTAAAGCAGTCTCGCATTATGTCGAGTTATTAGGGAACCAGGCTACGCAATATATTAATGACAAGGTCGCTGTTATACAACCGTTTAATTAATGAGTATTTATGAGTCAGAAGCCCTGTGGGTCAGTCAAGAAGATTTGATCAGTAAACGTGCGTATGAATCGTAATTTTTTTTGGGGGTCAGGAATATTATCTGCCCCTAACGTCTGAATTATTTTTACCGATCATATTTTTTTTTAGTCATTGATATTGTCGGCTTGTACTTAGCTCACTGTTAGCAAAGGTGTCTTATTCTCATACAGATAACTACTAGATACTTACTGACCGCGTGTTGGCCATTTAAAATTTTCTTGGTGAGAATAGCCCACGCCATCATTTTCTTGTCCATCTCATCATTTTTAACTGACCGGTTGGCGCAGTTGGTAGTGACCCTGCCTTCTGAGCCGCTGGTCCCGGGTTCGATCCCCGGACAAGTCAAACATTTGTGTGCATGAACATGTCTGTTTGACCTGTGTCTGGGTGTGTATATCTATATAAGTATGTATATCAGTCATCAGGTTACCGTAGTACAGGCTCTGCCTAGTTCGGGACCTGAAGACCTTGTGTGGATGTTGTGTCATATTATTAGTAATATTATTTATCCCAATTTATTTCGTGTTGACACAATACATACATAAATACTTCTCTATTAGTCGTCATTTCAGTAACCCCTCTTTCAGCCATATCATATTTCATACTGTGACACAGTCCATCCAACGTTTGGTCTTCCCCTATTCTTATAGATATTCACAGTCATACTCAAAACTTTCCACGATATTTTCCGTCTCTACATCACAAGCCCATGCCACAACCTTTCAGTCACTGGTGCCACTTTCAGACTGTTTACTCAACGTGTACGTCTTATTTACATCGTCCTCACATATAATTATACCTTTATTCAACATTAATGATGTAACTAATATTTATGTAACAATTTAATTTGAAAGAGTGTCCATGGAGTTTCTTGCCAGTTCTTCTCCATAGGTACCTACTACGCTTTGGAATGGGCAACTAGCTTCATATTTCTGACTGACCGACCACATTCAAAAGTGCCTGTAAATGGTTTAATTATTGAAATAAATGCTTTGAGTTTGAGTTTGACTTCCTCCTAAACTCATGTCTTAGAATAGCCAATGAGATAAGTTCGTGCTGGTGGTAGAGGGGCTGACTGTCCAGGGTGTGTCACCAGTGAAGGCTGTTTTAAAGCACCCATTTTCTGCTTAGACTTTTCCCAAGTAAGTTGAGGTCAGATTCCAGTCTAGCCGGATGCAGCTGAATACCAGTAGTTTACATGGAGCAACTGCCTATCCGACCTCCACAGCCCAGGTATTGGGTAGCACCATAACGTACTCGGTTGTCAGAATTTCGGGCTTCTGACGACCCGTAACGCCAGTCAAAGATCCACGAATGACAACCTGGACCAATGGCTTAACGGCCCCTCCGTTAAGCCGTTATGTAAAGATAGTTACCCATCCACGGACTGACGCGGCAAGCATAGCTTAACCTGAGCAATCGACTCGTGCGGCTGTTATTACTTAGCCACGAGCCCCTTATTTTACTATTTAGGTATTTCTACTCGTGTACGCTATTTAAATGCCTAACTGTGCCTACTGTACTATACCTATGATATCACGTTTAGGTCTAAAGGTCAGAGCTCGTTGTTAGGTCGACCGCCCATAGACAATGTAGAAAGACATATCATGACGTCACGGTTTCATTATGGCCGTGATCCAGCAATCTGTTTGGGATTAATGACAGTTAAGTCGGCCATTTTGGGTACCTATCTAATCTACCAGACAGCTATTCAGTTTAGGGTGAGTTTCACCAAACTTTTATAATCTAAAGTCTTATCCTGAGAATAAATTTTGAATTTTTGACAGTTTTTTTCATAATATTAGAACTGTCAGGCGTCGATTTTATTCCACGGATCAAATATTTGACGTTGGTAAAGCCAGCCTAAATAGCAGAAATTGATAGTGAAAAAGACATGTTGGGCCGACCCCAAATAAATTGGTATAAGGAAATAACAGCCGCAAGGGGCTCGATCAGGTTAAGCTACGCTTGCCACGGTTGGGCCGTGGATGGGTGACCATCTTTACATACTAAGACCTCCGTGTCTCGGAAAGCACGTTAAGCCGTTGGTCCCGGTTGTCATTTGTAGATCATTGACACTCGCTACTGGTCGTCAGAAGCCCCAAAGTCTGACCACCAGTCTTACCAAGGGGTATCGTAGTACCCAGTAACTGGGTTGTGGAGGTCGGATAGGCAGTCGCTCCATGTAAAATACTGGTATTCAGCTGCATCCGGTTAGACTGGAAGCTGACCCCAACATGGTTAGGAAAAGGAAGGCAGATTGATTGAAGGGCAGGAGATTGATGACGATGACGATGATTGAAGAGAATATCAGTTCGATATTGAGTAGAAAAAATAATATTTTGGTTTACAGAAGACTAAAATAGTTTTGTTTATTGAATTGGGAATCAAAGTCTCATTATTTATTCATCGACAGGAGGCAGTAGGCTCTTGGGTACAGTGGTTGTCAGTGCGACTACTGATTATGGAATCCTGGGTTCATTTTTGGGCTGTGCAAAGTGTTATTGAGTGATGTAATGGCAAAAGAGTCGCCCCCTTATAACGTATCGACGATCAACTACCAATACCTCCTAAATACCTTTTTTAGATTTTAATGTTTATCGACGTAAAATGCTATTTCGCGTGTACTGGCAAAACGTCGGAAGACGACATTTGTCTATTTATCTCATTAAACACGAATAGAAATAACTTCTCAAATAAGAGACGCTAATTTTGCTGAATACGTCGTAACTTGAAGCAGAAATAGCTACTATGTTATTTCGTTGAAATTTTCTAAAAATAGATTGAAGATATTGGTAGTTCGTCGTCGATGTGGGGCTTCAACATACCTAACTGGCGAAATGTGGGTGTATGTACATATTATACACCTCTGCCTATCTCTTAAAGGTATACAGGCGTGATATTATGTTACTTTATAAACTAACATAGTATCAGGCGGAGGCAGAGTGATTCGTCAGTTTTCAGCGCGTCGGCGGCCGAGGCGGGTTGAATGACCTCTATTTTGGTAGTCAGACGAAAATATTTCGTTTTAATATTACTCTCTTATGTCACTGCTTATCCTTTTACCAATTAAAGGTTATATGATTTTCAGCGGTCATGAGTTCGATTCGTAGTTCAAAAAAATTACAGATTTTTTGGCAATTAAAAAGCTTTCTTTACTTTATATTTTCCGGGATAAATATATATATTTTTTAAATATTACTTTTTATTCTGGAAAATAACAAAAAAAAGTACTTATCGCAATATATCATCACCACATTACTAACACCGGAGAAGGAAAAACATTGTCAGGAAACCTGGACTTACAGTTAATAAAGTCTGAAATCCCATCCCGTCTTGAGCAAGCGTGGCGATCAATGCGCGTGCCTTCTCATTATGAGAAGACGCTTTTACCCTGCAGCAGGACCATAATAGGCTGGTATAGAATTAAGCAAAATGAGTTCTAACGCCATTGACAGACTGACTCACTGATTCAAAGACCCATTTATAATTCACCAGCCTGTTGCTTGGACCTATCGCCATTTTAGTCCTATAAAACTTCCAGCGCGTTTTTATAACCTATGTCAACATGGTACGGTTGAAACTGACAGCTCTTATTGACATTGGTTGGTTAATTCGCACGTTCAACTTGGCCGGGTACGTTGACCTCGACAGAGTTGATAACTCTGGTCGGTTTAAGAAAGTCCTCAGTGGTTTTGAGTTCTTGGGGGACTGTTGTAACGACTAACGAGTATTTGTTTTTGAAGGTTGGATTTTTGTTAGTGGTGTATGACTATGAAGGGTAGAGGTGAGGAGAACTATCTCTGTGTATGAAAAGTGTCCGTCAAAATGTGGTACATAAGGGTGGTTTTTGACTACGATCCATATGGGATGAATAATCTCATCTCGATTATGCTGTGGTAAAAAAAATTGCCAGTCAACAAGGTGGTAGCGGGGTATGACTATTGTTGGCATCCCCAACATTTAATTTAATATCTTTTTTAGTCGTGCAACACTGTACGTAGTGTCACTGTCAATTGTCTGTCAGTAAAACATAGCATCTTGATTATACCTATATATTATGGAGGGTAGAGGTAAGGAGAACTATCTCTGTGTCTGTGTATGAAAAGTGTCCGTCAAAATGTGTAACTTTTAAAAGCAATAATTTTAGGTTATGTTTACAAAATAATGTTGGACTACGTTAATTGTTAAGGTATGGTATACTGGACTGTCACTAACTACTCTAGTCACGAAAAATATTACATTTTCTAACTCGGCATACTTCAGTCCGTTATCAACTGCTACATTCATACCACACCATTTGCCTACGCTAGCGCCATTTTGGAGGGTATTTAAACTATTATTTACTGTTTATGCTGGACACTTTTTCAACTTTCTCCCCCTAAGAGATAGTGCTCCTTACCTCTACCCTCCATATGTATGACATAGTTATTGTTTTAAGAATCTTGTGTGGTACTGTTGATCTATTGGCATGAAATTCGTATATCACTTTTATATGACCTTGGAATCGAACTCGTTATGAGTTTGATTCCAAGGTCTTATATACAAGTTGCGAACTTGGACTAGTTGCGAAAATTGTTTCTTGGGCTAAATACTAACTTAAGTAAGTAATCTCTGCGTGCTTATTAATATATATGACCCTTTGCAATACCTTTTTTTTTTTTTTTACGGGGGGAAATCCTCATGGACTACCTCCGCCTGGGGAAAAGGCGGAGGGGCGTGCCGGACTCTTACCGGCTAAAACCACCCCGGTGTCTCCTCGCACGTGCGCGCGTGGCGGCGGGAATCCAAATTCTTCCGCAGCCCCACACTAGCAATACTTACCCTAGCTTCCCATTAGTGAAAGAGCTATCGGAATCGGACCAGTAGTTCCGAAGATTACCCCCTACATACATACGTACAAACTCACAAATTTTACCCCTTTATAATATTATTATAGATTTTAGAAAAAAATCATCTGAATCGAAGTCTTCCGTAATAATTTTATAGGTAATGTTGAAATCGTTATTTCTAGAAAGAAATAAAAACAAATAAATAAATAAAATATTTTGTCAGATAGAAATCTGACGAAATATTTACCTATACGAAGAAATGCCAAATGATCAAATATTATAATAATTTCTTATCAGCCAGTGATAGTCCAAAAATCAAAGTATAAGGTTAGATACTAAAGTAAATACAGATAAGTATGAGTTTGCATTGTGGCACAATATGGCGTAATGCCTTAATAAGTCATTGAACTTCTAAAACCATAATATATTTTCTATGACACACCTTAATAATGACAGTACAAACCAGAGATAAAAAAACAGTGCTTTATATTTCTTTAAAGTCTACATTAAGATCTAGGTTTACATATTTCTTAATAAGCCGCAAAGGAAGCATTTTGCTTATGAATTCCACTCTAGGTCGAGCAAGTCTCGTGGAGTCCTATAGACTGGACATCATTTCGAAATTCGAACGGTATCTCGTTGTGAATCTGCGATGATTTACTTAAAAAAAAACAAATGTGTTCGCTTTAGACTTGTGTGCGCTCACTTGAGTAAGGTTCTAAAATAACTTTATTAAAGCACTTCATTTTTTCAGTAGATTTTGACCATGTGACTGTTTTTTTGCCGCCATCATTATGTTCATAGTAGGTATATTAGTCAGTTTAAAGACCATTACTATCTTAGTGCCAGCGGAAAATTATGGTACAAGTTTTAAATCTATACAATTTGACATATTCCTGTCAAAATTATTTGACGTACAGCGTCACCATGAAATGCAAAGTTAAATTTGTATTTTTGTATGACAGATGTCGTATCAAGTAACATGTTTTCCTAAAACACGATGCCCAATAGAAGTTGTGTTGCGCAAAATTACGTGAATCGTGAAAACAGTCATACTAAGACCAATTCTAGAAGTTTTGTTCGGAGTTGATTGAACTTCCGGAAGGTCAATTCTTAAACGCTGCTCCTCGTGCTAAACTGAGTTTTAGAATTTGTCCGTTAGTCAGTCAGAGAGGTTGACTGTCCAACCTGACCAGCTTAAGTTACCCGACCTCGTGGACGCTATTTTAAAACACCGCCCATCGACATATAATAATTACATATCTTCACCCCCACCCACAAAGTCATGAACTCAAAAATTGAACCATCCGGGTTCAAACCATACATTCACCCCTTGTGACGTCACAGGGATTCGAACCCATACCAAGGCCAAACTACGAAGGTCGTCCGTTGACACCGTACGTTAACCTAACGGTCATTGGTTCACAGTTTCACACGATTTTAGTAAAGTGGGATTTTAGACGGAATAATGTGGAGTACAGTCAATAGAGCAGAGTCAAATTTGTTTTGGTAGGTTGGTAAGATACATATATTATGTTTCTGTAGGTTGGAAGTTCTTTAAACTGAGAACACTACTAGAAACTAGAGCTATTGTGCAAAGTTCACTTCGAAATTCGAACGTCACTCGAGTGACGACGACGACGAGTGACACCATTAATTTGAATTTTGAAGTGATGTTAAGAGGCTGTAGGGTAACTGGCAAGCATTGTAGGGTCCCGGTTTGAAGAGTATGTGAGCTGGTAAATTACAGGCACAATTTTGTATTTGGAATTGCCGACGTTTGCAAATTCATTGGTTCTGCGGATGTTCTAATGTCAGTGTTAACCACTTTCCATCACATGTGTTGTCACATAGTCTTGTCATAGACAGAAATAGCTTTTTCCTAATACAGGTAATTAAAAGTGCCTTAGTCCAGCATGAGACAAATACAAGTTGGTATTTAGTATGATATCATTTCAATAGGATAAACTCTACGAAGCAATTTCTAGGTAAGTATAGGTCAGTACTACCCAGAAAAGTTCAATGCACGGCCGACGACCGCCGAAAAAAGCCGAGTTTAGCCGAATCTATGCCAATTTTAAATAATTATGTTATGCACGATTCTATTTTTTTTCGTTTCTTTTTAAAAATAGAGTATACGCCATTTCATTTTTTGGGGGAGTTTATTTCACTTTTATAGTTGATTTGTAATGCTTAGAGGTATTAGTAAGAGGCAGTTCTTTGAGCAATAAAAGGCTAGAATCAAAATATCACACACAATAAACATATAATGTATTCTAACCTTAAATAAACATTTTAATTTTCACTACTTTTCCTACTAAATCGCTAATCATTATAAATAATTATTCATTACGATTAGCAGCCCAAGAGGTGATTATAACATATTATTATCATCGGACGGTAGGGCACTGCTAACTTCCTTGAGATCACATTCCAATCTCCGAACAATTAAATTTTTTTGCTAACAAAAAATATATTTCACATTTGATGGCTCTCAAAATCAAACCCACATCCCTTATTCCCTTCATTCCTTTATCAAACTACCCTTTCGTATAACCCAAAACCTAACCAAAACAGAAAGAGGCTTTACCGATCTATCATTAGGTACTTCTTAGTTCAATACTCTCTCGGCATGTTTTTGTTAACGGCCTACCACCCTCAGAGGGAATGCCCTCTGGGGCTAACGACCTCCGATAGGTAAGAGACCCCTATAAACTTAATGCAGGTACCTCATGTATCGTGGTGGCCATTAAAAGGGTAAATTGACTGAAATTGACTGAAATGGAGTACTTTTTTAACGTTAAGGGGCCTACGTTTCAGGGAGGCTGGATCAAAAAGGTTTTAGTGATTAAAAAAGGTTCCTGTTTTTATTAGTATTTTTGTCAAGCCTTGGAAATGCATAACACCACGCCTGTTTTTTCTGTGAAGAGGTAGGCTGATGTGAATAGAATAGACCCACATTTCGTCAGTTATAAGCTATGTTACGAAATTGTGTAGGTTATTGACCGACTTGCCAATCGCCAAAACAAATTCTTTTCATAGAAAAATAATCTTTTTTTCCCTTCGAAATATCTGAGACTGTGATTCACATAATTATATAATTTGAATCGGAAATGCCTGACGCTGAATATGGGGCCTTTCCAAAAGGCTGTTTCAACTAACAACGCAACTTTTGTAAGAATAGAATAGAATGATGTTGATGGATGTTTTCATAATTAGAACAGATGAAGGGGATTAGGTGGCAATGAACTTTTACTACCGAATTTGACAGATTCTTTTCTCCTTCTACCAAAGTTGACATCATCAGCCTAGACTTTTCAACAATATGTTCAGTTCAGCTTCCAGGCTAAATATATACGTAGTTGTTTACCAGGATTGTACATGGAGCAACTGCCTTTTTAGCCTCCACAACTCATATTACTGGATAGTACGATATCCCTTTGGTATTTACCAAACTTGAAATAAGACATTTAGATGACACGTTTCAACTTTGATCTTGCTGATGTAGTACAGTGACGTCAACCATTTTCTACTGCCTTTTTGCCAATGTTAAATATCTAAGCTAGCAAGTTGAGTAACCAAACCGTGCTCTAAAGGCCTTCTTTTCTCAAAGATTTAGGGTTTAGTCCGTGTTTGCAGGGCCCTCTTGTAGTGCGTCTCGGCGGGCACTGACCGGCCGGAGCGAGCGCTTGAACTGCTAGATTTTGTATATCTTTAAAAAATATTAACGAAATTATAAAATTTGTTCCCAACATGCCCTAAAAACAATAAGCCTTATCTTTTGATATAACTTTTACGTGGTTTCATGATGCAATCTCATCAAGGTATACGTTTTAAACCGCAATTTAGTGTCATCTTTATGTTTATTTTATCGAGCCAATTAACATAATCCACGTTTCTGTTTTCATACAGCGTTTGACCGCATATTCAATTTTCCTACAATCTTTTCGCTTTGCGCAAGATTTAGGGACATGTGGCTGGATTTACAGATGGTTAGGAAAGTTAAAAGGTACTGCAACCTCGCCTTAATAGTAGCTATAGGTAGAACCGTTTTATTCTTCCTCGATTTTCGGTCATTATTTTCTCTGGTACTGTTTACTTTCCGTATGTGGGAGGGAGCCATGTTCAACCACAAAATTTATGTATGTTTTGCTTGATCGATCGATCAAACATTCGATCCTTATCGATCACAGTTATTTTTTATTCTAATGATCTCATAGAAAATGACTCAGTTTTTTTTTGTAGTTTCCTGGCACTTAGATTCTATTTGGATTTCCTTACAAGTCGAATCTTGTGTCATCTTCTCTCGTATCAGCACGAACTACCTATACGAGCACAGCTCTTATAATAGCACAATCAGCCTATAACGTTCCCACTGCTGGGACACTGGCTTCCTCTCTGTGAAAGGGAGTGGGCCGTAATCTAACACGCGGGCCCAGTGCGGGTTGACGGATGTCACATGTCTTCGAATTTTTGGTTCTAGGACATGCCGGCTTCCCCACGATGTTTTCTTTCATCGTTTTAAGAGCAGTGGTGATGAAATAATTTACACAACGTAAAGTGCCTGCTCGGGTTCGAACCCACGACCTACAACTCGTAAGTCGCGGCCGTTATCACTGGGCCATCGCTGCTCTTAGAAGAGCTTTTGCAGTGGTGAAGATATTAGCTGATCTTCAAAGTTGATGAGGGGGCTGACTACACAGGGTGCGTCCGATGTACTCAAGACTCGTCACTTGTGGTTCTTTCGATGCTTTTCGATAGGATCACCCTACATCTCTATACAATACAGTCCGGCCGTCCGTCGCGTCGTGAGAATGCGGTTTTGACATCTGTCAGTTTCATACAAACGAATACGTGTTTGGCGAATTTGGTCCTTATTAATTACTAGAATTTTCGCACTGACAGGTATCAGGACCGTAGGTGTCGTGGTTCTGCTTCTAGCTGCTCTAGCTAGCCTCATATTTTTGTTCTCTGGATCGGCTCAATATGTTATTCTCTTCCTTTCTCGTCTGTCAAAAGAGAGTGAATGACCTCATCATTCACTCCCTTTACATTATCATCCCTCACACAACCCATCCATTTTTTTTGTCTCCCCCCTATATCTATCCTTTTCTTTTCATAACATTCTTGCAAATTCGATAGCTATTAATTATGTTTACCCAACAGTAAGGCGATTCTTTCCGACCTTCGATGGAAAACACATATTTTCTGTTAGGCCATTTTAATGACGCGTTTTTAAATTTAGAATGCCTGATGTCATTAGTTGAAGGACATATTGCGCGCCAAAATAATGTCTGTCTGAGGTGTTCCACCTTAAGATAGGGTTGCTAGTTGCGGATAATCTTTATTTTTGGTAGTTAAGTATATTGTTTGTTTTGTTATTTGCTCCATGCACTTAAATATTCTTTCTGAGAACTGATCATGATTCATTAGTCGAAAGAGGGATAATTTTTTCGTCTCCAACATTTCAGTGCCAATTTTTTTTGCATAATCCCGGAAACTAAACCGTTTCAACGATCCAAGATGATCTTTCAAAACAACTGCCAACCTTACTCTACCGTAAAAAAAGCCTTCGAAACAAGGTTCATACAATTAGTCACCTGTCCGTTGACGCCCATAACATGAATGTGCGCGTGAGTTTACGCACGTAGAAGTTCATAACTACAGGGGTTGTGTGTGTGAGTGAGATGCTCGCGTAAACATGCTGGAGATTCCCGTGTGTGTTCGCGATGAGTATGAAAATGTGTGTGTGTTTGTGTGCGTGAGGCGCGTTCGGTTCAGCGACCCGCCTGCGCAGTGGGGCAGGCGTTGACCCACCACGTGGGCAGGCAAGGAACCGGCCGGTCTTATCGCCCTGTGGTGACTTCCCGGTCGCATTTTTGTGATTTTTTCGTTCGTTTTTCGAACATGGGTGTGTTGCTAAGGAGGTGGGTTGCTGTCTTCTATATTTTTATCTCGTTAGGACAGGCAAGAAGCCATTAAAAAAATACTTATGGAAAACTCTTACAACATGCTTAATTAACGCTGTCATTGTCAGCAATTTCTTCGCAAAAAAAAAATTATTCCCATTTTGAAAATAGTGACGTAACAATTCGTAATTCTGAAACCATTCAACTGATAGGTAAGTACATAGTTTTGACGTTTAATTCCAATCTTTTTTTTTTCTTGATCCTGTACTGGCTGGCATGGCGCGTAACAGCGTTACAGGTTTAACTCAGAGCAACTGCCGTCTGACCTCGGCAGTCCAGGAGGAAACCTGCTTTTCACAGTTTAATACTTTGCTACACAGATGGCAGTAACTGGCTATTATACTTAATCTTGATACATTATCCTCCCTTTATATTGTCCTTTGACGTTTAATATGATGTCCGTGTGGTAACAGAATGAAATAGAACACACCCTTTTATGATGAAAGTCAACTTAAAACATTTCATTTCATCTATTTATTGTATTCCATATTGTAAAAAAGATGTAACAAAAGGCATCAAGCTGGGCACAGAAATATGGACAGTATCGGGCACAGCAAAGTAGGAGAGAGGGAGAGGGGTTTAATTTAACCAAATAAGTTGGTATACTTATTTAAACATTATTTAAAAAGAAAATAGAAAAATATAAAACATCTGTTTAAAATTTAGTTGTTCAGTTATGTTTAATGCGCTTAATAAATCGATAATAAATGTAATAATGTTCAGCGATTTTGGCAATACTTATCTTCCGACGGCGGCAGCGGCCGAAACCAGGAACTAGAACTGAAAGATGCGGTCTTTTATTCAAATTAATTGTGATACCTAAAACGATCACCATTTTAAAATAAACTTTCTTCAAACTAACAATAGCTAAACTGAATTGCAGAGCTTCCACGAGTGACAAAACTCAATTTAAAACGTGGGATGCAGCCTGGGCCTGTTGTCTTGTCACACCCGATACCAAACTTGCTGACTTTCCAATCTTTTTACTTACCATAAACAATTTTCACGGCACCAGCTAAGCTTTATTCTGCCAGGGTTGCGGGAAAGTCCGAAAGGGTTACCGTGGCCCCTGGCACAGGCAACTGAACGAACATGTGTGGGTTTTAGTCAGTAAGAGTCTGACACGCCCTCCCGCTCCGCCCAGAGCAGGAGAAGTTACTTGATGATTAACCACCCTCAAAAAAAAAAGCTAAGCTTCGGTGTTCTCACCAGTGCTTTGTTTTTAACAGAAAGCTCACGACAATTTTTTTTTACGTACCTACGCAGTCTCTTTTTTGACGCAAAGACAGGCTGTACTGGGCATTATGTCTGTGTTTATTTATAACTAAGGTAAAAGAACTGTTCCCGTTGGTCTCAAAAAGAAATACTTCAGATCTAAGTAATCTAAAAAATTTGCGGCGCGTGAGATGTTTATACTAGGCCTTTCTTAGTACGATCCGTAGTGTAAACATATATTAGGTTTACGGAAGTTTTTTAATTACACCTACTTGTATGATTTGAGAAAAGACTTGTTTCAAATTGCTTAATCAATCAATCATTCAACTCGGCTTAGAGCAATTCACAACCCACTCATGTGTTTATTAGGCATAACATAACCATTTTTCAGTGTTTTCAAAAAAATAGTACATAATATCAACAGATAGAGATTCATCAACCATAAACTCTGTGTATTATGGTATAATTTCAAAAGACAGTCTTCCCTTCCATATTTAATTTAAAAATCCCAATAAGCAAGAAAGGTCGCCATCTTTAATATGTCAATTACTTAGGATAATATAATTATTATGTAACAGAACCTATTTTTTTTTTTACAAACAAAAAGAAAGTCTTTACTGTTTCAAACAGTTACACAAAACGCCCGCCATTTTTGACGATTCCATAATCACATGACGTTCGAATTACGAAAAACCGGGTTAAAATTGTTTGTTTTTTAATGTTGGTTTAGGTTTAGCGCGATTTTTTTTTCTTTAGAGCCTTGTTGGTATCTGCTGTCTGCGGCCAAGATTAAAACATTATTTCTTGTCTACGGCCTCAATTCAGTTATTTGTTTTGACAATAAAATTTTGATAAAGAAAGTCTCCAGATGTATTGATAAAGGTTAGGTTTGATTAGACTGCAAGTCTGGTGAACTAGAATTCAATATGCCTACTTACCATTTTTATCTTTAAGTAGCAACGTCTGTTTCATAATGGGCGTTGTTTTTTTGACAAAGAAACTCTTGTTGTCAATCTCGTTCATTTTTGACAACAGTGAACTTCATTTTATTTTAAACTTTAGATTAAAACAGCTTTTTGGAAGATCCTCTTTTAACGTTGGTCAAATAGAGGATGCTCTACGGGTGGTCAAAAAGTTAGTTAGATACAAAAAACGCTAGAACAAAATACAACGTAAAACTCCCCAGAAAACCGTTAAAAACCAACGTTCACACTTCAACTCAAATCCGGAATCGACATTCGAGATGCCCGCCGAACAAAAATTTTAAATTCCTGCCAATAGAATTGGTGAATGCATCGCGATTCAAACGTAGAACGTTAGGCCGAAGCTAGACGAGGCAATGAACTCGCGAATTTTCGGGGTTCGTTGCCCGAGCGACGAACCGCCAAACGTAGCGATAACGCGGCGCGATATCGATTGGCGATTTGTTAAACAGATTGATGTTCCTTCGACCGGGATTGGTGGATAGCAGGATATCCTCTTTCCGTTTTCTTTTTCAAATTTTTAGGAGTTGACCCAACATTTGACCCAACAGGCCTGTCTTGAAAGTTGGGTCATATATTTGGGTGGGCCATACTTAGTCAGGGTTCAGTGTGCTGCCTGTTGCTAAGGAAGGACGGACGGGACTGTTGTAGACTGTACCAAAATTTAATCTAAGTTTTTTTTTTGCAATTTTTTCGTATGGTTCTTAAGATAAGGCTTTGCGTAGCAACACTGTACACTGACTACATCAATATTATAAAAGTGATAAAAATATTGAGTCGATGCTCCCCAAAAAATATTACTCAGAGGACCTCTGCAGTTTTTCAGGAGCATAATTTGCCTAATTCCAAGTTTCTATCTTTAGTGTTTTTGATTGTGGCGTTATGGGTCAGTTAATTGGGGATCTGGTTAACACAGTGTGTATTAGGTATTTTAAGTTGGTATTAAGCACACATGAATGTCTCGTTGGTCTAGTGGCCGCTAGCGCGTCTGCGTGCTGAGCGGTCTTGGGCTCGATTCCTAGTTCGTGCAATGTTATTCTGTATTCCATCATGCAATTCTCTGTTTTGCCGTAGTAAAATCGAATTGAAAACATAACTGGTCAAATGTGGCTGTACAATAGACCTCTGCCTACACCCCTTTGCGGATTACTGCATTTTTCTAAAGTTAGCATGCAGGAACAAGACGCCGCAACTTTTCAAAAAATTCATATTTTTTCCGTAAATCTTTAGGAAAACACGACTCCACACGACAAAATTCGAACACGAGAATTTGAAATAGTGTGTCACATAGGTCGTTTATTGACCTACGAACGAACTGTGTGAACTTATTGACCCCAGCCGTTGAACCCCGGATAGGTTGGTAGGGGGTGAATTAGTCTATGGTCACGTCAATTTGAATTTCGAATTAGGAACTGTATTTTTTTTTGCTTGTGTTTTTGACATTTCGAATTTCCTCGGTGTTTTGGTGGCACCAATCTTAAATGCAGAAACACGTATACCCAAAAATCTACATTTAAGTCATAATTTAAGTAAGTTCATAAACTTGATTGGGGTGGGAATCGAACCGTCAGTATCTGTTGTTAATCATCTTTGAATTCTGGTAAAAACTAGATTTTCATTTTCACACGTTTTCTCTAAAGTAAGGAGCGATAGACATAAAAAGACTTCCTAAAAGGTACTATAGTTCAACGAACGAACCGAATCTGGTTCAAAATTTGAAATTCTCATCGTTTTTAAATCTGGACTTCGGTTAATTTGAAATTCTTTCCTGCTTTACGTAGTCAGCAATTTACAGTTTTCGATTTGAATTTGGAACTGCGATTTTTTTGTCACGTTGTGGCCAAATTAAAGATGGCGTATGGGCGTATTGAATAATATTCCTCGTTCAGTCCTTTCCATTCAGCCCATCCGTCAAAAAAGATAGCAAGAAAAAATACATAAAAAAATCCCCAGAAACATATAAAAACTACGTGTACATTATTACATACTTATGTTAACTAATAATTTATTATAAAAATTATACGATACACACGATATGATGTCATTGCTCTGGCCACTACTTGTAATATTACGCAAAGTATACAATAAACCTTCACATTTATACTATAATTATTATAAAGTCACGGAAACTCTCTCTCTCTCTCTCTCTACTCTCTCGTCTCTCTCTCTTGTTGTGACTTTACTCACAGGTGATGAGGTGAGCTCGTATAGTCATTAATCAAATTGACTACCAACTTAAATGGTCCATATATACAAATCACACCTGCCATTCTTTGACAGCTACATGAAATGACACATGTCATAACACGGCAAATTAGTGTAGTGTGCCAATTGTATAAACAATTAATTTCCCTGACGTTGCACCAGATTGTTGCCAGGCAAAAGGCTAAAAGTCTGTAAACAGTTATAACTTAAAAGAAACAGGTATTCCCAAAGTTATTGGGTCATTAGAGCTCAGGTGGCAGGCTGTATAAACTACGTCTATGGCCTATGGTTAGACTAAAAACTGATACTAAAGTTACCTATTTGCAATCTACTTGAAAAAATACTAGAATAATAAATATAGTCACGAAGACTCCTCATCATTCCCTTTCCCTTATCTAATTAGTCATCATAATTCAATGTTTGTCGTCATCTCGGTAGTTACCCATTTCTAGCCATAACATCTTTCACACAGTCCATCTACCGTTTCTTTGGTCTCCCCTTACTCTTACAGCCAGCAGCAGGAAGACAATTCTGTAAAAAAAAAAAACTATCGATTAAAGTCACCACTTAAATTACTGCGAATATTGTAATCCATGGCGTGACTTATACGGATATATTTCGGCGAAGAAGTTGCCAGTGACAAAACTAAGTTTTCATTGGGGAAAAACGAGTGAACGTCATATTGAATTTTCCCAGACAACCATTACAATGAGAGTCCTTGATAGCACCCCACCAGCAACCTTATTAATCATCTGCCTAGCCTTTTCTCAGCTATTTTGGGGTCGGCTTCTTGTCTAACCGGGTGAAGCTGACTGCCTGTCTGACCTCCACATCCCAGCCACTGGGTAACACGGTACCCATGGACAGACTGGTTGTGAGACTTTTGGGCTTCTGACTACCCTTAAAGACTGTCAATGATCTACGAATGACAGCTGGGACCAACGGCTTAACGTGCTTTCCAAAGCACGGAGAATATCATTGCAAATTATGAAACGTTTGACAGCTATCAAAAACGCGAGTCAAAGCTTAGATTATTATTTCAAAGCGCGTGATACGTTCCAATGAGCAATATATGACAGAACGCACGTAGGCCCCTATCCTTTCTTGTTGATGATACCCGAAACTTACAGCAGCACGTAGCTTCGTTCCAAATCGACCTCTAAATGACTTTCAGAGCGCTCTTTGGGCAGTAAGACAACGCTGGCGTTTTAAATGTCACTTTTTTCCTCTTTTTTGTGAAATAATTAGGAAATAATGCGCAAATTCTGGTAGAACAACAATATAAACTTCAGGAATATAATATATTTGTAAAAAAAATACAATATTGACAAATGTAAAAAAGACAAAAACTTAAAAAAGAAGACAAAATATATTTTGACACATTATGAAACACGTTAAAATAACGAAAATACAAAGTGCGGTGTACGTCTCACGATTGCACTAAATAGGAGTCCAACTCAGCATGTCATCGTCTGCCTGGCCTTTGCCCACCTATGTTAGGGTCAGCAACCAGTCTAACCGGATGCAGCTGAATACCAGTATTTTTCATGGAGCGACTGCCTATTTGACCTCCACAACCCAGTTACTGGGTAGCATGATACCCCTTGGTAAGACTGGATATTTTTCATCTTTTTGATAGAAACTTATTAAAAAAAATATATAATATAATTATGTAGTCTCAAATTCAAATTCAGGATTTTTCTTGAATAATTTAAAAAATTAAACTGCGATTTTGTCGTGGGTAAATCAAATTCCTCACTAAAACTAATTCAATCCCTTCAAGTGCACTTCGGTGCTTTAACTGTCAAATTAAGAATCGAACCAATTCAAAATTTAAATCAGGCTGTAAATGACAGCATGGTATGTTTAAATCGGGCTGTTAAATCTATTTTCACAAAGACAGTTGAAAATCGAACGTAGGTAATATTTTTAAAGGTTACCAGTTTACCAGTAACAATAGTTTACTAGGGCATTGCCAGTGACATAATATTTTCGACCTCATTTTACGCTCACCGTTGCAACCCAATTCCCCAGATTGGATTGACACATAGTGCGTAGTTATGAATACTGTTAGTAAAATATCGAGTGTATAATTAATTAATGCGGGGTTTTAGTATCTTTATTAATTTAAATTCATATATATGTCTTTAAGAATACCTTATCATTATTCTCTTGCTTTTATGCCAATTAATTTGGAGTCGTTGCAACATGTCTTTTTCTTCAAACATTTTAGTTTATACTGAATTACAAAACAAAAAAAAAAAAGGAATTGTTTTGATCAAATGGGGTGCACTGTGCACAATAATATTATATATTGTAAAGGGAAGACTCCGATTTTTCTGCCTACGATACGATATTTTTGTTTTGTTAAAGGTAAGAATACGAAAAAGGGCGATAAACGATAGGCAGAGCTTTTAAGCGTTTAAAAAACTTCATCGCTTTTATAATGTTTTCAGAATTGTCTCGTAGGAACGTAAAGACTACTACGACAGCGACAGAATTTAATAGGTTCTAGGGGTACGAATGCCTATGATCGATGAGATTGCGCAAATAGTACAAATTGAATTCGTGTGTCAGAAAAAATCTCATTTGGGGATTGGAAAAGTGCCCAACGAAGTATTATATGCTGGTTTCAGTCGTTTTCGTTTTATTTGGACCTAATAGTACCAGAGTAAAGTTTATGTGAGATATTATAAAGGTTTTTGAAGTAACATTTTCTTTTAGGCGTGTTGAGCATTTTCTTGCGCGTCGCCGACATGCTGATAATAACAGTATATATGAGGGTGACCACTGTTATTTCATAGTTTTAAGTTTTCTCTTCTGTCCACAGACCACCAATTTTTTTTAAATTGAAAACTTCTTTAGCCCCTTTGAGCGAGTTTTGGTAGGAGCAAAATTTATGGGTTCTTACCGAACATTGTAATGTGACGTGTTGCGCCAGACTGACGACGCGCAGTGGCCTGTGTACATTTTGGGGTTTTCACTTCTGTCAGCAGTTCCCATGACTGCCAATTTTTCTTTTTACCATCAATAGTATTTTTTTTCTAAACCTTAATTAAAACCGAAGGCAATTTCAGCAGTTAAACCCTTTATATAATGTAAAGATCATCTTTATCATTTTTGAAGACTTGTCTTCGGGATATAGGGGTATCCCTACCACCACCGTACCATCCTTCTACTTTTTTCTGTCTCAAAACCGCGCCCTCATTCCCTGACAAGTCTATCCAAGTTAAAAATACTGCCAAGCCTACTAAAGGCCGGGCTTGGAACAAATATAGTATATTGTACCTCGAACGTTAACAAAACCGCCGACGCTGGCCAGCAGCTGATCAAAACATCCTGATTTTTACTTCCTTAACCCGAAACCACTTAAAAACTTCAATTGTTTTTATTAAATATCATCATCAACATCATTTTATTTCCAATATCCCAATAATTTATTTGTGGTCGGCTAAACATGTATTTTTCTTTCATACTTTTCTCTATTAGTCGTCATCTCGGTAGTCACGCCCTTTCTAACCATATCATCTTCAACACAGTTCATCCATCGTTCAAAAGTATTGAGTTTTTTTTTACAATAGATATCTACGCATTTGGCCCACCGGTGGACTCTTAAACAGCACGACGGCGACGTAGCACGTGGTCCGAAATCAATAGGTCGTTAGCCTGTAAGTAAGAGTGGGACACAACCACGTGACGTCACATCAGCCGTCCCTTTCTAGCACAAGGTCGGCGGCTTCCCTCTAGGGTTATTTACTTTTCATTTTTTTCTTCATAATTTCGGATATTACGGTGTTTTTCGTTATGGTTTATAACTTGATTCTGTGATCTATGGTTTTTTGAAAATGGCTAACCTTTCTCGGGAAGGGTTTTGGTGACGTTGGTAGTAGTAAGTAGGAGTATTTTTTTGTTTAATGTCGCTTTGATTAATGGAGGCTCAGCAGTGAGAGTAAAGTTTTGTGGTTTTATTACTTAATAATAGTGACTTGTATGGGATGTTGGATAATCATTATTAACAGAGTTTTTTGTTACAGTAAAAGTTTTTAAGTATCCGTATATTAACATTTTTTCTTCAATAACTATTATGTAAACGGAACGTTTTGTAACTGGTAATCTTATCATTTGATATATATATCTTTGCTATTATTAAAAGGGTGACCTTTAAGACATCAAAATGTCAATGACATAATGTCATTTATCAACAAATAACTTCCTACTCTGTTATCTAAAGAATATCAAGTAAAAATATAGAATAGTACAATAAGGTTTTATTATATAAAGTTGGCCCATCATAGCCCACTGTGTATCGGAGTCATTGAACCATAGCGAAAGGTCATTTTTGGCAGTTACACGGATAAAGATGTTTGCACGGCTGGTTTAGGAGGAAGTAATAAAAAGTTGCTTTCTAAAAAAACTGACGGAATAATTTTCAATAAACAAAAAAAATACAGAAATATCCTGTGCTTACGTAAAATGAGACAATTTTTATTTTTTATTTTATTGCAGTTCGTAATAATTTAAAAGGAAAAGAATGTAAACAAAAAACACTTTGCAGACGCGTAACGAAACAAAATTGCCTACATTTATATTTGCGGTTGACAGCACATTTTTCCTGGGTCATTGACCTGTTAACACTAGAAATCGAGTTCAGGACTTCAGGTATTGTTTTGACAAAACAACTGTTTAATGGGAAAAAGTAATTTGTTTTAGTACATTTTATTTGATTTAATTTGCACAGCCAGAATACAGAAAATTATATGAATGTTTTTTATTGGTTACAAACGTTTTTCAGGAAATACGATATAATTGCGAACTTTTCACACAATTATTTAGTATTATGCAAAAAAAAATACATTTCGAATTTCAAACGTTTGCCTATCGTTGTCTGCCAGTATTAGAGACCACAACCCGCGAAAAATAGACAAAAAAACCCAGAGAATCTTCGTTTTGAAAAAGAACAAAAATATTTGAATCTTTGGCGAAAAAAATCGCCAGGAAAGGCGGCGACGTAATATCGCTCAGTGATTCCACATTCAAAACTAGAGTTCAACAGCATTTCACCGAAATCTACTTTGTTTGGGTCCCGGGGTCAATGAACCGCTGTGACGCCTCTGAAACAGTGTGCGCGCGCCGCTGTATCTGTACACGACACCGACGTACGCACATACGCAAAAACCGCCTTGTGATCCGCTCGCACACTGATGGGCAATTTTGTCTCTTAATTACACAGTAATTACACACGTTTCCGTACATTTCTTAGGCGATTTGGGAGGTACGACAGTGCTAATTGACGCCCCTCAAGGAAATTCCCCTTAAAGATGAATATTGAAGGAGATTTTTTCCCATCGTAGTCCGCCGCCGGGGCGACTGAACTATCGCTATGAGCTAAGTTGATTATTCGGTCGGAATGAAAAAATATATAATTTTTTCGTGAGCCTGGCCGAAGATTCGTCAATGCGTCAGTCACGTTCGGGCCGCTCTGGCGTCAACATCTTTGGACTTGCCAGTTGCCGACGCGAAGTCGAGTTGTGAACAACATAGTACAAATACTTAACGTACAAATTTTTCCAGCAGTGAGGTGATCACGTATGGTTATTTCCAAAAAATAAGTGACAGTGCCTATAAGTGCAACAGTGACAGGATTTTATTTTTCTTTTTGGAAAATGGAACGTAGTGGCGTCTAACGACTTATTTAAAAATTAAATCTTGTGTTCCACGTAAATTTGGATAACGGATTTTAGATAATTGAGCAGCAGTGTTCGGTTAGCTAAAATCTTTTGACAATAAACAAATTGGCATTTTCAAAATTTTCCCAAAAATATTTTAAAATTCAAATACATTTTTCTTTTGCTTCGGTTTTTTCTTTACAGATTTTTTGTGTTTGTCAAACATTGATAAAGAGATAATATAAAGCCAGTAGAATAAGGGAACAAGTGAATAATTACAATAAAAGTAATAGTGCCTTACGTAGATGTTTATTTAAGACGAAAGGAAGAAAACAAAACATAACCACGGAGACAAAATGCCAAAAAATTTGTTGCTCTTCAAAAAGTTAATACCTGAAATAAACTTCGCTAAAAGAAATCTCACATCACCGCTTGGCCGGAATATATTTATCAGTTAAACACAAATATCTGGTGCTTAAAATTAAAAGTCAACAAAGTTGAAGAAACATTAAAATTGGGAGTGCCATAGTTTTTTCGAAGAAAAATTCTGATGGTGTAGCTACACACAAAACACAAAAACAGTTGCCTTACCGACATAGTCGCTTAAAATTTTAAAAAAGAAGAGAAATAAACAATCAGTTGGAACACCAAATCGCACAGTGATACTAGTGTTAACCGCAATGCGAATTCGATTCGCGCGCACACAAATTCATTGGCCGAAAATAACTTAAAAAAGTTTTCAACCTCAAGAGAAAAAAGAAAGCACGACGGAGAAAAATTCAAAGATTGAATTTGGAATGATGAACAGCAATCAGTTTCATAATTTGTTCGGGTCGCAGTGGCCTCCCGACGAACATGGAGGGCACTCGTCTGCCTCCACCATGCTGCACCAGTCCCAGGGTCTACCTCAGGGTATGCAGTTGAAGAGAGAACCTCATACGGATGTGCAGCCGGGGATGCATAACCAAATGGGCATGGACATCACTTCAGGGTCTGTGGCGGACAGTACATCTCCGCCGCCTGGCAGTAGTGATGGGATGTTCGGCTCATCGATATCTGGCATGTTCATGGATAAGAAAGCCGCTAATTCTATAAGAGGTATTTACTTTTTTATTTATTAAAGAGACTAACTCAAGTTGTATAATGCCTTACAGTATAATGAATAATGATCCACTGCAGTAAACAAAATCAGAAAAATATATGATATTCTTCAGGATATATGCTAGTTAGATAGTGTATTGAAAATATAAAATACAACTAATTTGGTACAATAGAAAAAAGTCACGAAGATCCCTCAAAAAAAAATTTTTAATGATTAAAAAACATACTAATTACATGTAATCATTCTGTTTTTTTTTTGCCAAATGGTTCTTCAAGCAACATATTAACGTGATAGTGTTTCATTTTATAGGCCAATCAATACAATAGATTTTTTTGTAAATAGAGAATTGCTTCATATAATGCAATAAATTACCCGCTTTGTGTCATCGCGCATCTCTTTCTTTTCTATGCAGTCCGACAGTGACCGCGCTTTAGTTGTTGTCAGCCCCTTAGTCGTCGTGCAGAGCAAAGTAAGGGCTCTACATAAAAAAAAATAAGCAATTTAATTGTTATCGTCGTAAGTTATTTTTGTCATGTCTGTCAAAATCTTAATACTGTTAAGTCATGCTAGGAGTTGACACTATTGACAGCTCACGTCAAACTCACTTCATATAAGTTTTTACTGTGAGACATTTACAGCATAGATCAGTAGGCCAATTCTCGTACTTAAAAAACGTTCAAATTCAAGTCGCAATCTCATCTCAGCGACAATCAATGTCAAAAACTTGTCAAAAATGTATGGAAATTGATTGTATTTTTGACAGATTGAGACTGAGATCAGACTGTGAACGTGCTTAAAATTACGGGAATTACCCCTCAGATGTTCATCCTCATCAAGGCCGAAAATTATTTTAATAATTAACTCATATTTTTTATTAATTAATTAATTATGTTTGACACTTAAAAACTGGCTTTTAATGATTTGTCGCGCCCAAATGTAAATGTGCCCTTAGCCACAATCCCATATGTTATACAAATAACAGTATCTAATTTGAATATGTGTTTGTTTGCATTGTCGAATGCATTGGAGCAAAGTGCATATTCGTTACTCAGATAACCTTTATTAAAATTTTGTCTCGCTAGTAATAATTTAAAAAAAAAAAAAAAAATTGGCTGTTTTTTGCTTGACTATTTACAGGTGCTTTTTCTAGTTAAGTCTTTTATCATCTGCTAGTTAGGTCAGAGAAAAATGTTGTAGTATTAACAGTGGCATAGATAGAGTAACGACAATATAGCATACTAACATACCACGCCTGTATTCTCGTAAGGGTATGGCAGAGGTGTTTAGTACACCCAAATTTCGCCTATTATGTTTATGGGGCTGACAACAGCTAAAGCGCGGTCACTGCCGGACTGAATAGAAAAGAAAATAGCGCGATGATACAAAAAGCTCAAAACTGGTAATTTATTGCAAAATATGAAGCAATTCTCTATGTACAAAACATCAATTGATTTGACTTAAAAATTAAAACACTATCACATGCCATCACTAGACGGCAAGCTAACCAGGCGGTTGCTACGCCTGGACAGGAAAGGCATGCGCCTGGTGACGGGGACCATCACGGGACACTGCTCGCTAAACAAACACTTTCACACAATATGCATAACGGACAGTCCTTGCAGGGCTTGCATGGAGGCTGACGAAACTGTCGCGCATGTGCTCTTCGAGTGCACAGGCGTCGCCCAAATTAGGTCAAAAACCCTCGGGACACCCAGATCTTACACAGATGTTCTTAATAGACCAGGAGACCTAATCAGCTTCTGGAGGGAGGTGGGCTGGTTGGAATAACCACCGACGGCCGACATGGCTCACGCACAATGGTCCACTGAAGGACTAAGTGCGGAAACCAAACCAATAACATAGAACATAGAACACTATCACGTTAATCATGTTGCCTGAAGCAAAAGCTGAAAAAAAAATTGTATTGTATGGTTTTTAATCGTTAAATTAAATTTTTAGATTTCGTGACTTTTTTCTATCGTACCAAATTAGTTGTATTATGATTTCAACACACTATCTAACTAGCATATATCCTGAAGAATATCATATATTTTTCTGATTTTGTTTACTGCAGTGGATCATATACTTTTTAAGCATTATAAAACTTGCGTTTAGGTCATGTAGTCCCCTTAAGTCCCATGTAATAAGGGGCGAGCCAGTTACGATAGAATGTATCGTGTAAAACTAGTTATTGATTTACAAATCAGGGTGTGACCTTTTAGCATAAAAAAAATGGAAGATCACTTTCAAAAGTGACAGTTCAAGTTCAACAACCGACTTAAAATAAAACTAGACCAAGTAAAAGTGAATTCAGGTAAGCGGGTTACCGTGACTATAATTGGTATCGGCCTAAAATTGACACTACTTTGGAGTTATTAAACTGTCAGGTCACTTCAAGGTCGAATTTAGAGATCCACCTACATGTTAGGTCTACTAATGACACTGTCATTGGATTAGAGTCTTAAAGTCACTTTTATGTCTTTTTTGGAAGTGAAATTACCTTCTTTTTTTACTAGCCTTTGTTTCCCCACTCCAAGCCCCCCCCCCTTCCTTCCACCAGTCACGAGCCCGCACATCCTTCTTTAAGTTTTGTCGGAACCTAAGCAGCTCGTCCCGTCATCTCCTATCCGCCTCATTGTCTTAGGGCACCAGTTCTGTGCTATTTGGGCCCACAGTTTGTAAGGCATGCGGTTGACATCTCCTGCCACGTCTGCTAAAGAACCTTTAGCGAATTGTAAAGCCCTTTCAGATGTCTAGGCAAAAATGTAAAGTGACGGAGAGTCGACTGACCAAAACTCGGTTACTCAAGTTTTAAGTAGTTTTTTTGCGTCATTCGACCCAGATTTTAGTGAACATATTTACAAAATCGATGCAATTATCTATTGCCCCCAATTGCATTTAAATGTTTGTGCCCCAAATTATAGTTTTCCACAATCTACTGGGGTTTTTCTTTGTTTCATTTATTTATGTTAATTGTCGTTAAATTTGGGTTACGTTGCCGTGTAAAAGGAGTTTTGTACAGTTGTGTCAATTATACATACTTATAGTTTGAAGTTAGAATTGGTCCACTCAAACCTGGTTGGTTCTTACCTCAATAGGCCATCTCAGAGAAAACCCTGCATGGTCCTCATATACTTAGCCTAAACATAGATTATGTCAGGACTTTAAAAGAGACTGTGACCTCGGAGTTTGAGAACAAAAAAAAAAAAGAATAAGAGCTAGACTCATGTTGATTCACAATGCTGTTATACTGATAGTAGAGTCGGCAGAAGTCCTGATTACAGTGGTAATAGCTAGATTACATCGCCCCCAGTTACCTACTTCTTTGTTAAAATATCAGCGAGGACAAAATCCTTGCTAAAAACGCTTTAGCTTGAAGACCAACGTGGAATGAAAATTAAACCAAGTTTCATAATAACATTTTATTCTGCTTCGTGTCCTAAAACAACAGACATTTTTTGAATAATATTGAATGTGAAATATTAAAATTCGAACCATTCAAATTCTAACAACAAAAATAGGGTTCCCACACAAAAACAATAGAAAAAAAAACTATAACAGTAGGTACTTTGCAAGCCATTAAATAAAATATAAATAAAAAACAATCAATTACTAGGCAAGTCAAAGTGCAGGTTAGTGTCATTAACCCCGTCGAAACCGACACGTGGATGCCATCACAGTGGTAAAATGTCGTAAGTGAAGGCTGTATGCCGCGTTGTCTTTGCGTAATGTAAAGCATTATAAATTGATGGAATGTCAATTTGAATGTAATTTATGTTACAGGTTTTGAATTAGGAATTTAATTTTAATTTAAGCGAAGCGAGTGGCTTTGAAAATAGTTTTGCTTTTTAGAATTCGAAAAAGGATCATTTACGAAAAAAACAAGTTTAAATTAATTCTAAGTTCAAAAAACTGCACTCCCACGACAGAACTAACAATTTAAATTCGTTTAGATCTCATTTTTTAAGTCCAATTGCCACTCTCATTACTCATTCATTACACTCGGAATGGCGCAATAGAACAATTTTGGGGTTGTCATCCGGCGACGAATTGGCCTCTACTGGCCGGGTTCAAGGCCGTTGCCCGTTAATTTTGATGATACGTTCACCTCTTTATGGATCTTCATATCATTCTTTATTCTGGGCTGAATGAAATCTTGTCATTGCTGCGTGGGTTCGATACAGCTGGTTAAAACTTTAAAAGGAATTGAAAGTACCTATACGTTTTTCTTTTTATAAATCGATACAGGCAGCCATACTGGTAAAACTTTGCCAAATAATGTCGAAGAAAATAAATATACGTCTAAAATCAGTCGCTCAAAAATATAATATTAAATACAATAATGTTGAAAAGAGACATGATAGGCGCCGACCATTCAATAAAATCCGAGCTCATTTTTATTCTAGCTTACTTATTGATTTTCTCACGCAGAAATTTTCCATGAGGCACACGGCACGAACGGTGGGTGGAGCACCAAAATAACGTTCCTAATTCCTTAATATCATAAGTCTCAATTTAATTAAAAAGTAATTTGGCATGTTTTGCATTATACACAGGAAATATTTTGTGTTCAAACGATTATTAACTAACACCACCAACTCTTAGACAAACAATACATAATAAAGTTTTTAATTGAAACTCGCAAATTAAAAAAAGAACCACAAATCAAATTGACAAAACGTTTCAAAAATAGAACGATCTCGTGATGTCGTCGACCCGTGACGTCACGTGACGTACGCTGTCACTTTTATTTTAGGGCGCGTTTAAATGAATCGTTTTGTTAACATTCTTGACAAATTATTGAAATTCTCAAAGTTAACTGTTTTTGCTTCATGGGGGAGATGCGGAATGAAGTTTATTTAACTCACTTCACACATAAATTAGTTAGAACGATTGTATTCCCTTTCCCTTTCGACATTTGAAGTGATTTTTAAAAAGTGGTCGTTTGTTTTACCGTTAAATTAGGGTCAGGAGAGCAAGGTGATTTGTCAGTACCTACTATACTGTCACTTTTTAATGAGACGTTTAAAAAAGAATTACCCTCAATACTTGTACTTTAGAAATCAAATTAGCTTAATAAGAATAATCTTGTTGTACAACTTAGTGGACTTACCGTTTTGCGTTTGTTTTACGAATAATTTTATTAAAAATAAAAACGCTAAACTAAAGTCAACTGGTAATCTGGTACTTATTCGTATTACAGTAAAATTCATTTCAGCTAGTAAGTAGCTTCAAAGTTTAAGAACCACAGCCTCATTGTTCATAGAGCCACTTAGTCCTTTTATAAACAAAAAAACACATAAGTCTCTTTTTTTATGTATACCATCGCTTAAAAGAGTCATATTACGAAACAGTGAGAAGCTGTTTGAAAGATGAGATAAACAATTTTTTAGGAAATATTTTAAGCAGTAGGTACAACCGACCTTTTGTGTAAGTAATATAACCTACTACTCTATCTACGTTATGGTCTGGTTTTAAAAAGCATTACTATGGATATGAAGACTGTTAAACTGAGACTCAACTCAAACTCAAAGCCTACAAAATTTACAGGCACTTTTGAATTGTCAAGAAGTCGGTCAGTCAGAAATATGAAGCTAGAGTGCGCGCAAAATAAGTCTGCGCGCGACCGAAATAATCGTTTGCCGCCATCTCGACGTTTATATCAGAGTGATGACAAGAGAGCGTGGTGTTTTCCCTGTTATCCAAACTAAATAATCGCCATTATTATGCCAAAAGTGATTAAAAGTGCTGACAGGGATATAGTCTTAAAGGTCAAACACGCGCGCAGACTTATCTTACGAGCACTCTAGTTGTCCATTCCAAAGCGTAGTACCTCCTAAGGACAAGAACAGGTAACTCCTCGAACACTATTACCTTAATATTATAGAAATCATTAAACTTTTCTGCCAAGATTTTCTTGTCCTCCCTAATAGATCAATAAAATAACTGTAAATGCCATTTATTAATCATCATTTGACAATTCTTTGTACTGGCAAAACTAAAATTTCACAACAAAACTATAGAAATTCTATTACTAAGCTAAGACCATTACAAAAATGATTCATTTAGTTACTAATAATTACTTAGTCATCATTTCTTTCAAATAACTGAAGTTCAATAACCTGTGACGGGCTGAAAATGTGGCTGTCATTATGATACGTTTCCGCGCCATTTTGTATGTCGATTTGAAAATTGAGGTAGTCATTTTTATTTTAGATGAACTAGTGCTTTTAAATTATGATTAAAAAGAAATTGGGTGAAAATTGTCTTAAATGCAGTTACGGTGTTATTTAAAACAAATTTATGGAGCGTATTATTCAAGTGACGTAAAATGACGTATTAAGAGTCATAAAATAAGAGGAAGTAATCATTCTACCTTCGCACTAATGTCAATGCCTTTAGACCTCTATTTTCTTTGTCAAACTCGGTGGTTATGACGTTTTCAGTAGACGAAAGTTTTGAAACTTTTATTGGGTAAGTAGGTACCTATTATTTTTTATATTTGTACACATCCGTTCTAGATCTAGTTCATAGATAAACATGTTTTGTTATATTCCTCTATCGTCATTTATCCGTCTAGCCGTCTGGTTATTTTATCAAATGATTGTAGTTCTTATTATATCCTAAAGCTTTAAATATCTCAAAATTTTCCAAGTCCAAGTCATTACTTCTCATTTCGAACTCTTACACAAGTTTCAAAAATAGAATGAGCCTTCAACCGAAACATTTTGATTGAAATGAAGGATCAAAATAAATCAGTCATCGCAGATTCGCAGCGTCAACACAGCCAATTCTCAAAGAACTATCATTCGGAAGTATCTACTCTATAAAAAATCTGAGATCAAGAAACATTTGTCAATTATAACGGTCTAAATCCATTATAATCTGATCTATTAACACAAACATTCTAGAGCACAACAAAGGTCAAACTAAAATGGTTTCTCTTAAATATAAAATGAAAAGCACGCGGTATAGAGGTCATTGGCCCGTGATGTCACTCGCGTCACAAAACGTAGGTAATTCGAAATACGGTAACGCGCTCGTCCACGTTACGTATATGAATTTGCGATACGATCTGTAATGCGGTTTGCGTTTGACCGATAACGGTCATTGCCATGACTTGGTAGTGATTCACTGTTGTGATATTTTTTGTAGGCTTGGTCTTACGTAAAAATGTTTGTTTTTATATGATCTTATTTTGAGCTTGTGTTTTTAATTTTATTCCTGGGATTATTTTAAGTTTTAATTCGCAGTTTATATTATTTTAAGCTTTTACAGAATTAAAAAGTTATTTTGAACCCGTTTTGCAAGCAATTGTTGACATTGACATGAAACCGAAAATAGTTGGAAAATGGCAAATTATTTAGTGCTTTGCTAAAATAATAAAAATACGTAATGGGTTTTTTAATGATATTAATAACTAATCCATCGAAGTCTGAATAGAATCCATCGGTCATTGACAAGTGACGGACAATAATTACGTTCTGCGATAAAAATGGTCTACAATGCAAATATATTTTCATTTAAGGATAATTAATATTATACAAACCACATTACGAGCTTTGTACATCATAAATATTATGTATTTGTGTTTTATCATTTTCCTGGCGTTTTCCCAAGTTTGCTAGTTTGCTTTCAGGTTCGGTTGAAAATCATAGTTAGTTATAAACGTAATGCAAAATGCTTTCTCTATTCGAGATTGTTCCTTTTTTCAAAATTAAATAAAAACAAAACAACCGGCCATTACCATCCTTCGGTCGCTGTTTTTTCTTTTTTTAACTTTCCCGCGAGATTCTCTACAGTTTTTTGTGTGTGTTTTTGATAAATTCGAATTTGGATCACAGTTCGTAATTCAATCTTCGCATGAATTCCCTTTGGGGGTACAGGCGTGATTCTAGCTATTAAATTACGAGGTACATATTACAAAAATAGGTTGCAGTAGTTCATGACCTTATTTCATTGTCAGCCAGAGACATAAGTTGAAATCTAATATGAACCCTGCGATGTTGCAATATACTTCCCCAGACAACTTTCTGTACTGTACCTAGATAGAATAGAATACTCTTTAATAAGTACACGATACAAATTACAGATATAAATGTAGAATTTTTACATAGGGTGACACAATGGGCGGTCTTATCGCTAAAAGCGATCTTTTACAGACAACCTTTGGATGGATTAAAGGGAGATGGAGAGACAATACTACAGGTAGTCAGTTGAAGTAAGAAGGAAATATATATAGATGTACTGTGATGCTATGTATAACTTAGATGAGTAATCTTAGTATATAAGTACTTATACAACACAATATTTCGCGGCAGACGGCCTGCAAGGTCGTTCCTTGACTTCCAATATATTATGTATAGTATACCTCATGTGTATTCATTACGTCATTGGCTGACATGTTATTGATTACAAGTATGACTACTTATATGTATGCATAAATGTGTGGTCAAATTGAAGGGTACAGACCATCAAACTGAACAACTTCCTCCATAGGACCAACATCGTGATCGCGAGAAAATTTATTACTGTCCCATACAAAACTTCAATACTTTAGTCCCGAGAAGAAAGTTGTTTATTTATTTATCATTTATAAATAACAGAGAACAGAGACATGGACTAGTGTTTACGTCAATTACAGACGTGCACAGCATTCACAACAAATTAGAAGAAAAAACACAGTAATCACGTTAAAAAAACAAAAACAATATAAGAACAATAGCTCTAGCTAAAATCTCGGTAGTAGAGAGAATACTTTCATCGACTTAAACATTGACTAATTATATTATTTTGTTTTGTTGTCTTTAGTTTGATGTTCTGTAACACCTTAAATATGGCCATACATTTCTGGTGTATCTGTATAACATTTTCAGATATTTCGATGATAAACATGAGTAAAACTAAGATACGTAAAGAAAGCCTCGTGAGCGGATTAATGATTGATATGTATTGTATTATCGTAATCATTGATCTGCAGCGATGTTAGGTATCTTCGGCATTATTATCAATGAAACGATAATTCTGCTTTTGTTTCGTCAAGATAATTTAAAGTTCGACGATCTTCGAGGCCCTTTACTTTGATAAGCTTTGGTTTTTTAGGAAAGCGGTTCCGTCATATTATAACGACCGTCACGAAAATCTGACATTTTCTCCTGTGTTTGACATTAAGGTGTCACAAAAACTCTGTATTTGGACCTTCGATCAATAGTTGACCGTTCACCGCTTGCTTAGGAAACTAAAGCTATAGATACGATACGTGCTATTTCCCTTAAAATTTTAAATTTAAATCATTCGAATTTAGAATGAGAAATTCTTGATAAGTTTGGTTTTTCCTTTTTTATTACCACTGCATTCTAATTTCAAATCCTCATGATTCTCGATTAGCTTCACACGCTGACATAAAACAATAAAAATTAAACCCTTTTATTTTATTCCAATGACCAATTCACAATACCAGACGATTCATTTAAAAACTTGTGCAATGTTAGAAGAATGTGATTACAATACATTAGTGAGACAATACATCGGGGGTTCAACGACCGCTCACAGCTGATCTGAAGCTAAAAGTTAGATTTAAGTAATCGATTTATTATTAAATTAGGCTGTTTGGGTGATTTCCTTGGTCTCTGGGGATTGAGTAAAAATAGTAATTATGAGTGGGTTTGTATGAGTGAAAATTAATCAAAAAGTAAATCCTGATAATATTATAAATGTGAAAGTTTGTAGTTAAGTTTGGATGTTTGTTACCCAGACACGCAAAAACGGCAAAAACGTATTTGAATGACATTTGGCACACAGATAGTTTATAGCTCGTATTAACACAGGATACTTTTATCCCGGTGGAACGACCCGTAGGATATCTTTCGACCTCTACGCGGATAAAAACTATAATCTGCGAAATAATAATTATTTAATTTTTTTAAAGTTGACAGCTGTCATCTGAGCCATCTGTCAATAAAACAAAGTGCTTTCTTATAAGTCATCATCCTGATAATTAGAATCAATTTTAATAAGTTAGCTCCCATATTAAACGGAAAACAGGAGTCACACACGTTTTCTTTAGCACTTATTAAGTTTCTTTGCTGGACCTTTTTACCGGCACAACATAAATTCTGTTATTTTTCTATGCTACGCAACGAATTTCGATGCGGTTTTCCGTCCACCATCATTTAGAGAGTTTATTCCAGAAGCTTTAAGTGCATTAATATTCAACTTACCTATAATAAAGAAATCTCGATGCTTTGTCAATTTGTAAAAACCGTGCAACCATTTAGTTGTTTCATAAACGTCTTACAACATACAATCTTTTTTGTCGTCACAAGGCACATACGATGGTATTCCATTTTTAATTTGTTGACGCATAAACTTTCATCATATTGGCTCGCTCGTTATGCAATTAAAACAATATTCTTTTGCAACAGCCAGTGTTGTTGAACTTCGGAATAATGCTGCGTCTGCAAATAAGATATTTCTTCATCTTTGATTTAAACTGTATAATGGTTGTTTCTATTTAGATTATTGTGGAGATTTGATTAGAATAAATTATTTTAAGATAGTGAAGTGTATGTGTGTATTTCCATTAAAAGGACCTTTGAACGACATTATTAACAAAAAAGTAGAATTGATTCTAGGCGCTTCTTCCAAAAGGTAGTTTCGTATGGAGAAGAATGGGCAAGAAATTCCACAGTTACTCTTTTAAATGGTTTACAATATTTTGTATACATTAATTATAATTAAATATAGGTACTGTGTCACTGTGTAAACGTCGTAACTGAGCGGGAAAAGCCGCGGGATCAAGGTAGTCAATTTAAATCGAAGTAAACATCTTTATTGGTACTATTTTAAACCTGTGACTGAGAGACATTATTTTAAGAATTAGTCGCCTGTGTTGACTGTATTTTTAGATACCTACGAATCTTTTAAGTTTCCTGAATTTATATTATATTAATCTTATTTATAAGCTTGCTAAAAATCATATTAAAATTAGTTATTTTTATAAAACTAAGAAATTAACTTTTGAACTAAAATAAAAATAAATAACTAATACTATCGAGAATATCCTGCCATTTTGCAAAAAAAAAAACATCATTAAAGACAGTAAAGAAACAGACTATTTCTCGACTCACAAGTCACATTCGAATTTCGAACTAGTAAATGCAAAAATATTTTCGCAATTTACAAACCAATTGCTGTGTGAAATTAAACTTTATTTCGAGGTGATAGAGTCTTGGTTGCGAATTTAGGGGTGTCACAATAACGTTGTTTGTATCGCTAGTTCGGACAACTGCGGTCGATGACCCCTGACGTAAGCCGTTAGATTAAAATTTAAATTTGGGACTAGACCCATGGTTGGCACGTGTTACTACTGCTGAAGTTGGAATTTTTCGCGGAATGATAACAACTTTATTTTATTTATTTTACAATTTTGAAAATAGCAACATAGATTTATTTGTACCAATCCATTTCAAGATATAATTTGAAATAAAATTATCTTGAAATAATCTATATATTATCTTGAAATATCCTTAAACGATTTTTTTATTAGAGTTACTTATATTCTATTATAATTCATAAAATATAATTTTCCTCTGATGAATATTTAAAATTCCTATTGCGTCATGAAAAGAAAATTTGCATAATTTTTTCTATATAATAAAATTTTTACTGACAGCCCTAACTAAAGCCTTGTTGAGGCTTCGAGAGGACATTGACCCGTGACGTACGGTGGGTGTGTAAAGCATAGTATTGAATGCAAATTGAATATCGAATAATCACTTCAATTGTCAAGTGTACTCCTTGGTTTAAATATCTATGGTCCTGTCATTTTTGGTTCCTCAAACGCTGATTAGGTGAAAGCGGTTGGCATAGCAACAACATATTTCGAGATTTTCTCTAATAAGGCGAGGAGCTCGTGCTTGATTAATAGACACGTGTAATATCAATGTGTATTGATCGACATTTTGTAGGTAGAATTTGTTCCATGTAAATCTATACAATTTAAGAAATTAAATTAAATGAAGTTGTTTATTCTGTAAATAGGAAGATTTGTTGTTTATTCAATTTGTAAATAATAAGAATACTCTTTTAAAGTCCAGACATAATCTTAGTCAGATCATGTGAGGACCATATAGACTAGTGTCTGTAATGGTCTTTTGAGGAAAGAACCACACTGATTTGAGTAGATCTATTCAGTCAGTGCAGGCGTTTGTCAGTAATCGTGTAGATTCTATTAATTCACTCCGTCTATGAACAGAACTTTCAAATCTGGTCAGGTATTTTTCACTTATTACCCAGTCTTTCGACTCAAATGTTTGCATTCGAGTCGAAAGACTTGACATAATTTTAGTAATAAGCATTTTAATAATTTAATATAACCATTCACAGTAAGGTACCTACTGATTTGGCGAGGAAAATGGAAAATCTTGCAACTTAAAAAGGTTTTTACTGACTGAATAATATGTTTTCGAAATCAAACTAGATTAGAATAGGTAGGTTTTGATTCATAATCAAAAGTCACTTATTCAAACTAGGCTGAGAATCAGCACTTTTTGAACGTCAAAATTACATTATGACAGTCCCCCGGCACGCCCGCCCTTCACCACTTCCTAGTGCTTTAGCTGGGAAGAAGAAGTGGCGCAACAAATTCTCCAGCAGCTCTGCTCTCTGTTCAGATTCTAGTCTTTATTCTAAAATATGCGGGGAAATCTACGGAATTTTCCACCCCTATAGAAATGCTAATAATTTAGTATGAAAAATATTTAGTACCTATTTCACCTGGTCTAGGTATCTCAACCTGCCTAGTCCAGTCTAACCGGATGCAGCTGAATACCAGTATTTTACATGGAGCGACTGCCTATCTGACCTCCACAACCCAGTTACTGGGTAATACGATACCTCTTGGTAAGACTGATAAGGCAAAAATATTATCAGAGCTATTTTTGTATCTCAATTCCATCCACCCGATTAACTTGTACGTGACAATTTAAAGTCAAGAATAGAATTAGCTATATTAAACTTTGAGTTTATAGGTATTTTAAGTTGTTGAGGAGACAAATTTTTCGAACACACGAAGCAATTGATTCGCAATAAATACCTATCCTTCAAAATTGTTCATACTGTGATTGAAAGTGTATTACTCAATTAGGGTGCAGATTCCTTTTTCAAACTCAAGAGCCATACCCCCATTCAGTCAAAGCAAAAAAAAAAAAAACTATATCACTCACTGCATATAATATTTAACTGTAAATCCTATACGTTCCAAATTCAAAAGGCTGACCGTTGCATGACGTAGCGAGGCGTGATACAATTCCGAACATGCCCGCGGTCGACGGCCGATGACGTCATAATCAGCTGAGCAGTGAGACAGAGATAGATATATATTTGTGTCATTGTGTCTCGCTCTACTGAAGTCGGAAGCTGCTTGGTCGATATGGATGTGGTTTTTAGCGTGTGAAAATGGTTTCCATAAAATTCCATACTTGGTTATTTGAAAATAGCATTGTTCGTTGGGAAATGTGTGACCACTACACCACACACCAGCACCAGCAACCAGCATCCAGTCTACAAAAAATATCAGTATTTTACATTATAGCGACTGCTATCTGACCTCCATAAGAAATCTTTAAACTTTTGACCCAATTCCAATTCATTGAATTCCAATGATGAAATGACAGAACCGTGAAAAACTTATGACAAAGTTGAACTAAGGAGGATATTGCTCATTTTGTAAATTGTCAACTGCTGTTTCGTAAAACGGAACGCTTAAACTATTGTTAAGAGTTCCGTTTTACGGAATGCAATTAGGATTTTTAAGAAACGATTGTTTTGCAAATACTGCCTTATTTTATATATTTTGTACGCAAAACGGATCAACTATAACTATAAAATACATAATTATTATAAATTAAAGTTGTTGCGTGTCTGTCTGTGTGACCTCGCTGTTCTTCTAACCTACTCATCGGACTTTGATACGGATTTCACCATCATTTAGAAAATTTATTCCAGAAGGTTTAAGTTTATAATACAATAATAAAGGAATCTCCATGTTTTGTCAAGTCCTTAAAACCGTACGAAATAGAGACGGGGCGCTTTATTGCATCTAAAACAAAGAATTAAAAACTAGAATGTTTTCATTACAAGGAAAGATAGATAAATCTTTTCAAACCGCTTAAGCGGTGACAATTAACCAGAAATTATCTAACCAAATCCTTAAATGATTATATCAATGATACTTTGTAAATATGTTTTTAATTACTTCTCTCATTAAATACTTAATGAGAGAGCCACGTGTAAGGATTAGCTTAAAATGTTACCTACCTAATAATAATAATAAAAAAAACAAACTGCCGTCTTTTAACGCCACTTACCGTTGGAGGCCCTTGGTAAGTATACCGATTGGTTTTTGTCTCCTACTTCCCCAAAATATTGCAAACAACTTTTAATAAATAACGTGCTTCATCATGCTCCTAGTCTCCTCCCTATGAGTTGGTGGGCAGCGCAACTTGTCTTCATCTTCCACACTTCCCCAACTGTAAAAAAAAAACTATCGATTTCAAAATCATTGACAGTGACAAGTGACATTTAAAATCTCAACAAAAGGGGATCTGGCAATACTGTCTACACCTACCTACACCCACCAAAGGGCTGTCCCTATAATCACAGAACGCACACAGACACACTCCCGCCAAGTCATCGGCCGCGATCCGACCTTGCCTCGGGGTCGATGAACTTGCGACCAAAAATGGCCGCGAATCAAGTACGAGTTGTATCTTTACGGTTGAACGGAAACGGGATAAACAGGGTTGGTGGATTGGTTATAAAATGTATGTTGAGTTTTGTAAGACTAGTTTTTTTGTACGCACGAAATGGATCAGAACATTTAAAAAGGTTACGCCTGTTAGTTGAAAAAAAAAATGATCGATTGTCATATATCCTAGTAACCAGATTGTCTATTTTTTTTCTGCGACGTAATACACAATAGTGTTTCTAGTCGGTACATCTTAGACAAGTCGATACAGTGATTCCTTGATAATATCGTTCTCTTACGCATCATTTTAAGATTACGTTACACACTGCAAAAAAATCACACTTCATTTTTGACTTGCCAAAACAAGCATATTTTTTTTTGCAATTACCTGACAATGACACCTTTTTCTTAACACCAAAATAACATGTATTCATGATTGTTTTCTATTTGTTTCAGCTCAAATCGAGATAATACCATGCAAGGTGTGTGGCGACAAGTCTTCGGGCGTCCATTACGGCGTCATCACCTGCGAAGGATGCAAGGGATTCTTCAGAAGGTCGCAGAGCACAGGTCGGCATCTGTTTATCTGCTATATTTATTTAACCATAGATTATAAACTGGCATTTGCAAACATCCTTACATTAAACCGCTAGAGAATGGCCAGAAAATACGAAAATAAGACTGGCCAATAACACTATTTGAAAATAGAGTTCTTATAATTCTTTTAAGGACCGCGCCCAGCGCCACGTCACTATACAAAGTTGATATCTGAATATAATAGACTAAACTTTGGGTAGAAGCTACCCTAGCTAGGAAGCAAAGACAGACATCTTTGTTTTTTTACACGAGGTGGACTGCTCAGAGCTTTTGTGAATTTAATATTATACAAGCAAGGCTCTAGAGGGTTCGGAAATCTCAATGAAATGTTGTGAGATCCATTTTCCTTATGACAGACTGACCAAAAAACGACAGAAACATATAAGTCGTAGACCGTAAATGGTTAAAACACTGACTGCTTATGTAAGTCAAGAATAAGATAATTGTTACTAGGCAGTAACAATTATCTTATTCTTGACTTACATTTTCTTATACTTATTCATTTGTATCAAGCGCTCTGAGAAGACAATGGGCTGTTGCCGCTACATCATTTTTGTATGCATTCAAAGCTAAGGTTTCCTAAGAAAAATGACAACGATCACACAGTACAGTAACGGTTGTTCAAATACAGGGCGTTTTTTGACACCTTAATGTCAAATACTGGTGAAAAAGACAGATTTTTATGACGGCCGTTGTAATATTATGACGGAACCACTTACCTAGGAAGCTTTAGCTTAAGGAGAAGTGACAATAATTATGTAACCTCCACGAAGTAGACAGACCTTTTTTTTTTTGGGTGGGAAATCATCAAATAACTTCTCTGTGGTTCTAGGGCGAGTAAGACTCTTACTGACTAAAACCCACCCGTGTTCCGACAGACCTGTGATCGCAGTATGTCTGACCCTAAGTGGACTGGGCCTCCATTCTCATTGGAATGTTTTAAATTTAGGCAAATAAAAAGATTACTCACATACTTTTCTTATCAAAGAGTATAAAGCTTTGTAGCTAACATTCTTATAGCAATTATTATGTATTAAACGAAGGAGAGTTATCAACAGTAAGGTCATTGGTTTCTTTCTTAGGGGTAAGCAGACTTACAAGTTAAGTTATGGCATGGCTAGAAAAAGGATACATCTTTTGGCTTTTATAATAATAAAGATTAATAAAGCAAGATGTGAAAGAGACAGGGAGAGTTGTAGGATACAAAAAAGGGAGAAAGAGATACATTGTATATGTTTGGAAAACGAACAGTATGTTTGAAATTTGTAATTTAGGCGAAATGAATGCTTACTCAAAGTGGATTCAACTCAATAGACTTAAGAGGTAAGGTTCAAACTTATATTCAATTACCTATAGATTGCCATTCCAAATTTCTTACTGTTGAACTAACCCGTAACTTGCATGAATTACTTATTTTAAGCTTGGAACGCTTGAAAGCTAATTTAATCAATCGTTCAAATCAAACAGCACCCTAAATTGCATAACCCACTTTCAATAAGAATCTTTAAGATTGGTTTTTGAAGGATATTTCTAATCCATTGCTTCATATGTTCGAGAAATTTGTCTGCTCAGCAACGTAAATAACGCAATGAATGTTGTTGAACTGTCAAAATTAAAGCCTTGCAACTTTTCGTGTGTTACGTGATTGCCCCCGCTGAACGATAACGCCATTGTCAGTCGTTCAAAATCACCTATCTATATGTCGGAGCATTAAGCTCGGCTTTCATTTAAAGTTGAAAATTGAAGTCGTAATTCACCACGTAATTTTTTTGTCCATACATGGGGGTGATTCGGATACCCCACGATACGAGGGACCAACATTTGGACCTCCGTGTTCCAGACACCCTGTATAATCGAAGCTCACCCATCCACGAACCGACCGCGCCAAGCGTAGCTTAACTTTCAGACGGACTAGTAGTTGTCTCTTTAGTAGTACTTAGTACTTTAGATATTGGCCGCAGTCTCTTTCTAAAGAGTGGTCACGTTTGTCAGCTAACACTCAGTCCATTCTCTATATCTATGGCCCTACTGTTTACGTTTCGAGTTGATTGTAATCAACTCGATACTATTTCTCGATTGTTTCAATGCTAGGTACCGATACTAACCCTGTGCTCTCTTCCAGTGGTGAACTACCAGTGCCCCCGGAATAAGGCGTGTGTGGTGGACAGAGTCAACAGAAACCGATGCCAGTACTGTCGGTTACAGAAGTGTCTGAAACTTGGGATGAGTCGTGATGGTAAGTAGATTGCTTTATTTGTAACTTTTTTTTAAGGAATGTGTTTTTTTTTATTTAATTACGTAAATAGAAATAGAAATAGGAAGCAGGGATAATTGCGGTTTTAAGAAAAACATTTAAAAAAAAATGTAAGAAAAATTACAATACAATTTGTAAATCATTTTTTTTATAGATCGTTCATAATCATTCGGATTTGAGCGTTTACTTAATTTCGTTCTTTTTACATATATACATACATACATGTATACATACATATATGTATATAATTCCAAATTAATTTTGACCTGAATTTCATAATTTTATTTCAGTAAGTACTAAAACCGTATTCACTAACGTAAACGATTCAATCAGAATGAAAAAAAAAAAATTTTGCATTTACAATCATAATATCGACAATAATCGCAAAAAAATAGTTCTTTCTACCTGCACCGTTACAACATAAGTTTATATATGACACACAATTTACACAATAATAACAATTAAAATTCCAATAGCAATCATTCCAAATTCAAATAAAGAAAAGTAAGAATTCAAATTCACCTCAAACCACGTGTTGACCGATGAGGAAGCGAGCGTTGGGTCATCGACCTCTTATCAGTTACTGATAACGCTCTGTTTATACTACATAAGTACTCAACGCAAGTTTATAGTGAGCAATGGTAATGTAGGAATGAGTCCGGGAGTTACTTTTAGTTACTTGTTTAGTTGAGTCCCACGGCTGGGCAACATAGTCAGTAAAGAACTACTTTTGAGAATTAATTCTAATAACAATTTTGCTCTTTACAGTTTATCCCAGTGCTGGGCAAATTTTTGATAGCCCGAGGCCACTGCTGGACATAGGTCTTCATATTAATAGCTTTTTTTTTTGAGTGAGCCAATTCGCCAAATAACTTGTCCCGCTCTGGGCGGAGCGGGAGGGCGTGTCAGACTCTTACTGACTAAAACCCACCCGTGTTCCTTCAGTTGCCTGTACCAGGGGCCACGGTAACCCTTTCGGACTTTCCCGCAACCCTGGTTCATTCATATTAATAGCTAACACGCACATTTGTAAGCGTCATTTTATAAATCACGATGATTATACACAAGAGAATATTTTTAAATAAAACCTCTATATTTGTAGATAATAGCATAATAATAATAAGCTTTCCCTATTATCATAATTATAATATTGATGATAAAATTACTACTAAATATATAAGTACCTTAAAGGTACTTACTTATTTGTGGTATTTCCTTATCATATACATATATGTCCGGAGTATTTATGGATCGCAGCAAGCGGCTTCTGTAGTTTCTGCCTACCCCCCCACGGGAAAAAAGGCGATAGTTATGTATGTTATGTCTGGTAATAAGATGTTTACGGACTAAGAGAGACTTATTAATTGTGGCTAAGACTAGATTCAGGCTAGATTTTTACAAGGCAAACCGTGTTCATTAAATTATTTTTAAATTTAAGTTATTTGATTCAAATAACAATGAAATTGAGAGAATTGCAAGGAATTCGAATGAATATTTCTTACTTTAGATAAAAGTTTCTTTCTCTTGCAATCAGTATTGGCACTTGGCACAAAATAAATGTGAAAAACTATGCGAAGTGAAAAAAATAAATTCTCATGACCACTAACGCCATCTGTTATCCGTTTTATCAAACTTTTTTTTTAAACCAACTTTGTGATAGAATTTAGTAGTTATACATTGTAAAACATACAATTGATTAGTAAACATGAATAAAACAAATTTTTGTGCGGGGTTATTTTTAATTGGCATCTCTTAACAATCAAAATCCAACCCCATAATACATACCTACTGCTGGACATAAGCATTAACACCTGGGAGAGGTCCTTCTTTCGTGACTACAAATTAGACACAGCCCTTTTCAAGAAACCCTATACCACCCACAATCACAGTATTCGTGCTAACAACGCCCTCCATTATTATAAAAACAATAATATTCTCAACACAAAGACATGCTTAATAATAAATAACATGCATACGATATGTCACGCCAAATCGCGTGAGCTCACATAGCAAGACGTCGCCGACGCGTGTAGTGACGAGTACTTGCGCAATACTTGTAACCATCAGATAGTGGTTATCGATAGGTTTTGTGTTCTATCGATAGTTGGAAAATATCGTTATCGATAAGTTGAATGCAAACTTCTTCTTAGCGTGTCGAAGACAATCTAAATGTGAGCAAACTAGTTTCTTTAAACTGCTTAACAAATTGCTTATCTTTGTCTTTTTAGTCGTCCTTAAGTAGAATCTTATTTTCGCTGCTGATTTTTTAAAATAATAATAACCAATAACAGTACGCTCACTTGCTACGTTTATAGCAGATTCGATTAAAAGCGTTAAAAAGCCTCCACAATATCAGAGTAAGTCCGGAGCTCCCTACTCACTGATATACCAATCTTGCAGACTTGCACATCTTTTTTCACAATTCTCTTACACATGAGAGATACTACTAAAGTTTCAAAATCTCAGGCTTAGTTCTTCTTCTTCGTCTTTCTTATCGATGGTACGTCTTGTCAAATTACTTGGGCCCATTAGGCGACCATGTTCATCGCGGCAACAATGGCGTTTTTTGTGTCTTCTACGAATATACCATAACATATTAGTTCTCATTCGCATCCCTAGTTGTCTGCCTACACTACTACTTCTGCATAACATGTCACGTTGTAGATCATAGATCATACATAACGCGATACCGGCGACGCGTGCGCATACGACTTGTTGCGCAATGACTGGTTACTGGCTAGATGCGCGGTTGTCGGTAGTTGGTAGTTATGTCGATAGATTGGTGGTTTGTGATAGGAGTTTATATTATGCTAGATAATTCTGAGTTATGTAACAAGAGGGTAGTCCACAAACAGTCCTCCGTTATAGACAAAGAGACAAATTTAATTCTTTAATTTAAATAGTAACTTAACTTAAAAACGAATTCTCGAGTGTTCCTGTACCCTCAACACTAATTTACCTAGTTGTTGACGTGAACCTCACATCAGAATAAACTGAAATAAAACGAACTCTGTAACTGTCTATAAAATCTTGTTTCAGTCCAAAACAATCATAACCATAAAAAAAATTACAACCCCAAACCATCGACAACTCCCATCCCTACAAATTGCACAATATAGCAGTCGTGAAGCGTAACATAAACATATCCAAGTTTTTACAGCGACACACACACAAGCACACAGAGTTCCTTACGCGAACACAACGCACACTAACAGGACGGCTTTATGTAACATGCACTAATTCAAGACTAGTACATATACTAGTACATTATTATTTTATAATGTTAGGTGTTACGTTGGCACGCGGTTTCGCTTGTGATTTTTTGTTGAGGTTATAATCTTCGTGAGTGCGTGACATTTTTTTTTTTATTTGACTTATTCTTGCCGGACCGTTTGTGTGAGAAAAGTAAAGGAGAATATTTAAAGTTGTGCTGGATATAAGCTTGGCCGGATTTGAGACAGTCCTATCTCCGGCATTAGGCTCCAGAAAGCTAGGAATGAAGCTAATGCTTTGTTTTGAAACTCAAATGGCTTTTCTATCTCTATTTAGATATTGTACTTGTATGTACTAAGTTTCCTTTTGCAATGTAGGTTTGATATCATCAAAGCGAGCTAACCATGTTAGCTAAATCCTTCCGCATACCCAACTGAGCCTCTACTAATATTGATTTAAGACCAAAAATAAATATTTTTCGACATACATACAGTTCAAAGACTTTTCTTTGTATTTAGTGAACAAACAACTATTGTTACAAATTTAATTGTTTCTACAAAAATCTGGGACGGCAAACTATGGACCGACTGTTCCTACTAAATACATGTAGAAAAAATTACCGAAACACAAGAGCCGTCTGGCTAAACAGACTGCTCACAAAGACGGGTCAAGCTAAACTGGTTATGTAAAAGTCATCGAACTTCCAACAAAGAAAATTCATAGACGAATTCTAAACACAAAATTCTATTCCTTGAAAAATAATTTAAGCAACGAAATTAAAACGGCACCTCATGAGGAATTCGGTGTTCGAACCGCGTTCGTAATTCAAATCGGTCGCGTTGCCGCCCAACGGGATTGCGCCGAGTTACGTAGCAAGAATACGTCACTTGCACGTACTATACATACATACGTCAGAGTTCGCGAGTTCGTTGTTCTACTAGGCAGTGTGCCAACGGCCGAAGTGTCCCGGACACACACGAACGCGCGCCGTACACACACAACGAATCAACACCCGTTTGTTCACGCACACTATCGAACGAACGCATTTCGTTCGTGTTTCACACACTACACCGACCTATGTGTGTAGGTATTGAGTAACTAAGCGATGAAGCTAGGTGTCATTGAGAGCATAATTGCATTGTATTGTTAGGCTCGCCGATTTTAGCTGTGTTTTTTTCGTCGTGTGAATATTAAGAAGCATGGGAACGATGCGAATATCGGATTCCCTGTTATGTCATTTGTGTCATTAGTTTTTCGTGCGCGACGCGAGCGCTGGTGGCGGTGAGTGGCGCAACTAAGCTATAAATTTAATTCTTTATTTTCAGCGGTGAAGTTCGGACGTATGTCGAAAAAGCAACGTGAGAAGGTCGAGGATGAGGTGCGGTTCCATCGTGCACAGATGAGAGCGCAGACTGATACAGCGCCTGATTCGGTATACGACGCCCAGCAACAGACGCCGAGCTCAAGCGACCAGTTCCATGGTCATTATAATGGGTAAGTAACGCCATCTATTGTCGAAAAATAAAACAATGAAAATGCTATTGCAATTAATTGTTCTCGTAATTTGTTCAATTTTGAGGGGCAGTTACAATGTTTAATTGAAATACTGTTTTCATAATAAAAGCTTTCTTAGTCAGCTATCCAAGTCCTAATATTTTGTATCTGCCTGTCTTTTCGTGGATTGTGGAATGTAAAAATTGCAAAGACTGTCCTTCAAGACTGTAATTCATTACGTTCCACATCCTAAGCCAAACGTGCAATATAATATGTTATTCATGCAGCTTGGTAATAAAATGCATAATGGTTGGCAGTCAAACGACAAAACTATGACTCGTTAGAACTCCGAGCTTTCTAGTTTACCGTCACCGTTGTAATTCATTACTGTACGGACTTCAATTTGTGTCAGCGGTGCATCAGACGCTGTCATTATTGTAAGCGTCCAACGGTATACTGTCGTGACGAAGTTGAATGCCGCTTAGCGGTAAACTGTAAATACTGCCACCTAGTATCGAGTAGCGGTACTAAGCGTTTCTCATTAAGAATGATAGATGGCGTTGTTTTTATTATTGCGCAAATTAATTTCTGTTAGTAGATTTACGATTTGTTTTTCATTGGATTTAACAGTAAATAGCTGTTATGGAATGAGGGAAAAATTCTTAACGCGATAGTTTGTGCTGTGAACTAGGATACTTCAATTGCTCATCATTGATGGCTTGTTGCTTGACAACAATTTTATGCGGTTTTTTGTCACCTGCCTTTGGTATTTGTTTATTTAAGTACACCAACAGCTTCTGTATATTATATATGTTAAGTAGGTACTTGAGGTAACAATAGCCTCGGAAAAACAAAGATATGCAGGTCTACTGTTAATATTCTAAGAAATTAAATACAAGACACCACTACTGTTTTTAATGAGAGGCTAATTTACATTCAACGAGAAAACACGACTTGAGGAAAAGCTCACTTACGTTAACATTTTAAACTCTTCAAAATAAACTTTGCCTATTGAAATTTCTTTTGGATACTAAATTATTTTAATTACGACTAAATTAGGTTAGTCCAATTAAATCATTAGAAATACAGTGTAGGTACCAAATGCCAAACAGCTTCCATTTTTAGAACTTCCAAATTATCATCAGCTTAATCAAATTAACATCCACAGCTATCCCGGCTACGGATCTCCGCTGTCCTCATACGGGTACAACAACGCGGGTCCAACCCTAACATCCAATATGGGCGGGATCCAGCCACAGCCGCCGCAGCAACAACCCTACGATGTGTCAGCAGACTACGTCGACTCCACCACAGCTTACGAGCCGAAACCGACTGGTGGGTTCCTGGATCCTGATTTTATCAGTCATGGTATGCATTTGGCTTTTTTTTTCTCATGAAATAATAGTAGGCGGTCCTTGTGTATGGACTTCGTTACCATGCAGTGAAAACCTCGTAAAAAAAATTGTTTTGATTTTCATTTTTACTTCATGTAATAAACCTCGTAATGCATATTTAGAAAAAAACATGCACAGGTCTAAGGTGCTTCTAATGCCTTTTATTGATGATAATGTACCTCGAAGACCGTCAGTGACGTCCATTTTTTGGACAGTTTTTATCTTCAGCTGTAAAATGACGCTTATTGCAATCAAGAGGTTTTCTTTGCACGGCAACGACTTGTTTGAGGACATACGGCTATCATGCCAACTACCGCCACGTATCAGGACTCCTTAGTGGTTGCCAAAGGTGGCAGTAACCACTTACCATTAAGCAAGTCTGGCAACAGGCTTGTGAAAACATAACAATGAAAAAAAATCTGGTTTGGTTGAGATCATTTCGTCGGTGAAACCACAATGAAAATTAAATCCGATTTTGAAGTCACTAGATAGTTTTTTAAATTTAGGAAGTCTTAGAATTGAAATGATAATTAGGATTACTTGACATAACTTTAGTCTTAGTATTCACCCACTAACACAAAACTTACCTATAGACGATCATCAAAAAGGGACGACAATAGTCCGACCATCTGGCTCAACATCCACGTCAACAGCCACGACATCCACAACATCCATGCGACAGTCATCCATAAACGAGCTCCCGAGGACACGAATACAAGAATTCGACCGCTACGACCAAGACAGGATCCAATCCCCGGCATCCATTTCAAGCGGTGTGCTAAATATTAAGCAAGAAATTAAACCAGAAACGTCAATGGGAGTTGATAATCTTGTTGCTAGTTATGTTGATTCTACAACCTTCTTGCATAGTCCCTCAAACATCCAACATAGTCCCATGGACATCCAAAATTCTGTGTTGGTGAGCGGGCAAAGTTCAGTATCTCTGACAAGCGAAGATTTGAGCCCAGATGACCTGACGTCCAGTAGCGGGCATGGAAGGTTGATGGACCCGCTAAATATGAATATATCTGGGATGGGCATGGTGAATCCTAATGCTGTCTCGAACAGAAGACATCAGGGGTCCAGTCATAGTTCGAGTGATGATTTGCCTTGTAAGTGGACGATGTTGGATGATTTCGGTTACGCTACACGATTATTTTGCCAGTTATTTTTTCGTTTTTATAGTTTTTCTTTCTCAGTTTTTTTTTTTAGATTTACGAGAACTGGCATTTTGATTAGAACAATGTCTTTTTTAGCAACTTAAGAATAGGGATAATACTGACTACCGTGGTAACTTTATTAGTTGTGATCTATCAGCAACAGAACCTAGTGTCTACATTTAAGGCCACCTTTGCATACCTTGCATATTTCTGCCAAATAGTATTTTTGTATTCCGGTTTGAACGGTATGTACTGGTGAATTTACAAGCAGATGAGGCAACCACAAAATCCACTAGGTTTTGGTCAAGAACATGAGGCATTTCAAATTTATACAAATACCTCATAATTTCACAAATATTTTAAAGCTACTACTACCTCGTCAAAAAGCCGATCTATTTACAAATCTATATTAAAAAGCCCAATGATAATGTTAATATTATAATCCACAACAGTTTCAAGTCATTGAGGCGGCTCGGTTCGTTTTTCAATATTTTATATCATCATTGTTCCACAATACGTTGACCCGTGGACCGGTGAAGCCTGTGCCAGGAATAGCATGATTGAAGCCATTAAACGGGAAGATTCGGAGGCTGCTTCTTAGCTGAAAATAAATCGAATATCAAATTATTATCCTAACCTGAATGTCTGACAACCAGTCTTACCAAAGGGTCTCGTGTTACCTAGTAATTGGGTTAAGGCGAGGTAAGGAGACGCTCCATGTAAAGTACTGGTGTTCAGCAGCAGCCCGTTAGAATGGAAGCCGACCCCAACATTGTTGGGAAAAGGTACGGACACAACTCAATACGGAACGCTCAGTCCATTCTCTATGTTTATGGGTAGGATACGCATGACCTGTAGTGACATTCAAACGGTTTTCACTTCAGGCGAAAGCGTCAGAGTAGCCCGCGATATTCAAATTTTCTTACGGGGAATAGGCTAGGCAGATGGTAACTGTAAGTCAATGACAAATTCGTTCCACCTGCTGAAAATCTCTCACATGAGTTGCCTTGGCTTACCTGGAAGTCTTTAAATAGACTTCGGACTCAGGCAGGCTGAAGCAAAGAAAACCTGCGCAGGTGGAGATTCACAGATGACTCCGCCCTGGAGTGTAAATGGAGCACTTAATATGTGTCCAGCGTGTTCTGTTGTCTGCACGCTACAGGAGTTGATGGAAGCCACTGCAGGTGCCAAGCTCGTAGCCAAATTCTGCGCAGTCTGTAGATTGCCTAATTTCAGCAAAGGGCGTTTTTAGTATTTTGTTATAACGTCATCCATTTTCACCCACTACTGAGTATAGGCCACTTCGTTGTCTACCGGTTTTTATGATGATATTCATAACCAAGCTGTATTTATGCCACTACATGCCAAAGGCTCTTCTCATACGAGAAACGATTTATCGATCACCACGCTTGCCCATTGCGGGTTGGCGATTTCAGACAATTTTCTGGCAATAATATAATTTGATGGTAATTAAAAATAAAACTCACGTTATTCAAAACGGACCCATCAGCTCTGTATTGTTCATTTAGCTCGTATCGGTTCGAATTCGGATCTTTTATTACTATCATTGGTATAGGTAGAGACAAGCAAAACGGCAATAAACAAGCGGCTAATAATTAGAAAAATAATATTAGAAATTTAATGGCACAACGGTTAGATAGACAGATATACAGAGTTATTGGTAATATGTGACAGGCCATGGTATGCTAAGACAGACCCCAGAGGTCTAATTGTGTGCTTTGTTGTACACCGCCAAAAAAAAATGTCAATTCGTGTCACTCGAAAACTCGAAAAACGTACGTGCACGTTTGTTTTTGTATGCGCCGAAGCGGATCTATGGTTCTACACACACAATTATGACCAACCCGTCTTCGTGAGATAAAACATCTATGCTGTAGTTTAATCAGTCTGTAAAGTTCCCACTGCTGGGACACACACAGCCGTCCTCTCAGTAAGAGGGAGTGGGCTGTAATAATAAGCTACGCGGGGCCAGCGCCGGTTGATAGTAGACTGTAGTGACAAGGGTGGTTTTCGCAGTGCATGTGTTATTAACGTGCGGTCGACCGTATATTATTGTGGCTGATAGAGTATAGTTGATCTCTCGTAAGGAATAAAGGTTTAAAACTAAAGTCTAAAGGTCAGTGTCAGGTTGTATGTTGAACAAAATATGATTGACAATTTCGTAAAATTTAAATCAATACGATTATATGAACTTAAAGGGTTGTATTGGTGATTTTAATGATTATAATTCTGTAAACGGCCGCGAATCATATTTTGTTCAACATACAACCTGACACTGACCTGCAAATTGGAAAAAAACGTAAGAAAATTTGAATATCGCGGGCAACCTGGCGCTTCCCCTTAAGTACAAATTGTTCGTGCATATGGAAGGGTATCTGTAGTTGTCTTCCATGATTGTTCCACATACTGAATATGGTTTTTGCCATTCATTATTTTGGGAGGACTAAACTTCAGCATACTGGTCAACAGAAAGAGCCACTTCAGGCTAAAATGAAAATGAAAATTGTATTATACTCACGCCAACCAATACAACAACAACATGATCCTAGTAAAAAGGCTGTTAATGGCTCCATAGCCGTGATTGTTCTATAATATCATTATAATTTTAACTAAATAAATAATTATTAATTTTCAATTTCAAGTTCTAATTTGATAGGTATTGTCAGTTGACATTAGAATTGTCAATAAAAACCGTTTCATAATTTGGTTTGTTTCGTTCATAAATAGTATGTTGTTATACTTATTAATTGCATAATTTTGTTTCTTAGCTTAAGAATGCTTGCTAAAATTGTTTGTAGTAATTTAACTATTATTTTTGTGAAAATGTTTATTTTTTTTTCTACGTGCACGTGTTTCTCTTTGCACTTAATTACAACACTGCCATCTATCGGCGAGTAGCTAAACCTTTACTTCTTTCACAGCGGAGGGCGATATCAGCAAGGTCCTTGTGAAGAGTTTGGCCGAAGCACACGCGAATACCAACCCTAAGCTGGAGTTCATACATGAGATGTTCAGAAAGCCACAGGATGTTTCCAAGTGAGTATACGTACTGGTTTTTCAAATTACCGTCGAACTTAAATTATAGTTTTCAAAACCTCTAGTATCTTCTACTACTTATGTCACTAGTTTTTCTTTTCTATAATTTACTTAATTAGAGGATAGGTAGCGGTTATCTGCACCTATGCTTTTGTTCCTATTTTATTAAAATTACCCAGTTTAAGTCGCATGGCATAGAGGGCGAGCCCATTATGAAAGACAAAGTGAAAATGTTCCCAAATTTTTCTAACAGACTACCCCAAACACACTGCCCAACGCAGGCACCGAAACCCGAACCGCAGCAGCAGCTGCCTCAACGGGTTGATATAAAAAAGTGAATTTATTTCCTACTTAAACCACTAATGACTTCTAATTTCCAACTTTGTGTGCGTTTCCACCTAAATGCTCTAAGGTTTCCACGGAAGCTGAGTCGAGCGTAGCGAAGCTAAGACGTGCTGGAATCGACCAATCACAGACAAGACGAGAGACGGGACATGGTTCTCAACCAATGTGATTAGTCAATTCTTACACGCATCCGCTTCAGTGGAAACGCATCCTTATTTGTTCAGACTACAATGAGGTCTAGAGTGTTAATAACAAAATACCTGAGAATAGAATAGAATACTCTTTATTAGGTACACGAAAAATTTACGGATAAACATGTAGAAATTTTACATAGCGTGACACAATGGGCGGTATATACGTTATATACGGCTTAGCCTATGTTAGTACTTAATAAATAAAACAGATCAATCCTTAGTGTGAGCGCCCACACCAGCGGGCTGTCTGCCCGGGCGGCTATCGCTTGCAGGATAGTATTGAGACTGCCACGCAGGCTGATAGCTTACGCCACAGTGCATCAAAGCCGTCAGTGCGTGCATATGCAAACATTTTCCATCTTATTACAAAATACGGTCTAACTTTAGCCCGAGCCTTAACCATCGAGTCAGTTTTTGTATTTCGAACTTTATGCCGACTATAGTAAAGTTCTTAATACAATATTGACGACATAAGACCGGACTAAGTTGTCGGTTTTGTAAAAGGAACTGTATTTCAATTTCTGTTAGATTCCAATTTCAAAAACGGGCTCGATGGTTTAAACCATGTCAAAAGAAAAACCTTGTTTTGTAATAAGACCAAATCATGCTTGCATATACCTTGTTATTTGTTATGTTGCGCATGGGGTCCTAGGTTCGATTCCCAGGTCGGGCGACCTATTGGGTTTTTCTATTAAGAATTGCTCAGTAGCAGTCCAGTCTTGAATTAGTGCCCGATTGCCTCGCCTATTACTTGTTACTTAAATTTAGTGAATTTTGCGTGAACTATCTATTTTGCCTATATTTTGCCTACTCAAATGTCCTTTCTTTGGTATTGTTCGTCGAATCGTTGAGCTCCTTAAGTTCTGAGTTGAGCTGCACGATTGCTGACAATTGCGTGCACTGACTGGACAGGTCCACTCAATCTGTGTGGTTCTTTCCTCAAAAGACCATTTCAGACACCGATCTACATAGCCTTCACATTGTCTGACCAAGATTCTGTCTGGACTTTAAAAGAGACTGTGACCTCTGAGTTTGTTTCGGCCTTTCTTCTCAGAGTAGTCAGATAGGAAAAGCCGACCTCATCTAGTTTAAAAATAAATATGATTGACGTGTAAAAGTGTTTGTAAAAACCTACTTACAGAAATAAAGTCATTTATCATTTGTTACCTCCAATCAGCCTCACCCGTCAGGCATTAAGTAGGTACAGGCGTCATATTATATAATGTGTTAAATGAAAAATAACTGGGCTATGAAGATCAGATAGGCAGTCGCTCCATTTAAAATACTGGTTTTCAACTTCATCCGGTTAGAATAGAAGCCAAACCCAACATAAAATCAAAATAAATACTTAAGACAGTCCCCCGGCACGCCCGCCATTCACAGCTTTCTAGTGCTTTAGCTGGGAAGATGAAATGACGCAACAAACTCCCCAGCAGCACAGCTGTCTGTTCAGTTAGAAGAACTGGATTCTTTTCATAGATTGCAATAGGTTAGGCAGATGATGAGATTGTTACGTTAGTAACGCCAATTGTTTTTCAGGCTACTGTACTATAGTTCAATGACCTACGAAGAGATGTGGCTGGACTGTGCAGACAAACTGACTGGAATGATCCAGAATATCATTGAGTTCGCGAAACTTATACCTGGATTTATGAAGCTTACGCAAGATGATCAAATACTGCTGCTAAAATCTGGTGAGTATAGTATCCATGGGTCATTGATCATCGAATTAGGATTTTTCTTCTCAAATTTTAAGAGGATCTTTGACCAGGAGTGGGACAGAATAAGGAAAAGTTTGTAGGAACAGAGAAATTAATAGATTTTTCAATCAGTTTATTTTCGATGGTTTATGGTTTACTGTAAATATTATAATATAATTATGTATGTTTATAGTTTTTTTTTTTTTAATAAATTTAGCTCTTTCATTTAATTTGTTAAACTGTTGGGACATCCAACCTTTTTTATTTATTTATTAGAATAATCTGGAAAAAGGGAATGGGAGAAATTACGGGCTGAATAGATATATATATATATATATAATGGACATAGAAAAAATAAACAAGCTAACTTTTACACCAAAAAGTATTAAGTAACTATTTAAAAATATGTTTTTTTTTAATGTTAATTTCAATACATCCTACATAATCTAATCAGTATCAATTAATCATCATAATTTTTCCATCTATCGCTATCATACTCTCCAATAATACCAGGATATCATCTAAATAAACTATTTCTCCCCCTAGGCTCGTTCGAGTTAGCCATCGTCCGGCTTTCGCGGCTGATCGACGTAAACCGAGACCAGGTGTTGTATGGAGATGTGGTGCTGCCTATCAGGGAGTGCGTGCATGCACGGTAAGTTACATTTAATTCAGGAAGTTACATTTAATTTGAGAAAGTTACACTTAATTTACGACGAAATTAGATGCAAATTTACAAACTAGCAACAGATGTGAGACATACTGAAGAACTGTTCTTTAAAAAAGTGAGAATGGACTTTTGATAAATAAAAATGTTACATTTAATTCCAGAATTTTACATTTAACTTCAGAATTTGTATTTAAATCTATAATCAATATAAAATAAGAACAAAGTTACAAAATAATGGTCAAATTCAGTATGTGATGTAGTTTCAGGTACTTTATCTACTTTTCATATAAAAATATATTCTTCATTTACTTCTTATTTGTTTACTTCCAGTGATCCCCGTGACGTGGCGCTAGTGGTGGGTATATTTGACGCAGCGAAGACAATCGCGCGACTCAAACTGACTGAGACTGAACTTGCGCTCTACCAGAGCCTTGTGCTATTATGGCCAGGTAAGAGTAATTACAACTTCGTTTAGAATTTATTTATTAAAACTTTATGCACAAGTAAAAAAAAAAAAACTGTACAAAGGCGGACTTAATGCCTGAGGCATTTTCTACCAGTCAACCTTAGGGTGATGCAGATATATACCATGGCAGGTGCAACATACGGGATAGATAGCTCGGAAATGACTTTAAAATACAAGAATTAAAAACAACTCTGAAAACTGTAAAAGACATGCATAGCGATTAGAATACTTTTACTTCTACTGGTTACCTAAAAACTGGGTAGAAACTATTTTTTACAAGGCTCCTGTATCTTTAAACGTCATACCCTTCCAATATATTACACAGCGAAAGTCTTTAATTTTATTTTTAAATCAAAACATGGTACATTTAGAGCTATTATAAAAAAAACCTTAAATAAAAACGTTTTTTTTTGCATTGACCCCTACTTATGCATTGTAAAAGTATGATTATTTTATAAATAACCACCTCTTCAATCCATAGAACGGCACGGTGTCCGCGGCAACCCTGAGATCCAGTGCCTGTTCAACATGTCGATGGCGGCGATGCGGCACGAGATCGAGACTAACCACGCGCCCCTCAAGGGTGACGTCACTGTACTAGACACGCTGCTGGCTAAGATACCCACCTTCAGGTATGTATAGTATCTAGATCCCTGTTCTCCCATGACTATTAACACTGTCATTTCAAAGAATTTTTAAAAGAGTAACCGTGGAGTTTCTTGCCGGCTTGCCTCCATAGGACAGGATCGATTGGAACCATGCACCAGCTTCTGACGTCTTATAAGTGCCCGTATAGGTTGAAATACAATATTTTGATTTAAAACTCTACCGTAACTGTGATTTTGTATTGAAGTAATATCAACGTAAAATATAGAAGATATAGTAGCAGGAAAATATTTTTAAGCATCGGTAATACTATGCAATGGGAGAAAAAGCAATGTCTTACAGAAAATTGTATATAGAAACGATGATCTAGAACTCATTTGTGATTTAGAATGTTTAGATTGGCGGAATCCTGATAAAACTCAGTGTTTAAATAACACTAATACAGACATACATAAACACATGCCTCCTTCCCACGGGTGAAGGCAGAAGCTATGGAACGCCACCTGCTATGCAATCTCAGACTCATAGCATTTATTTCAAATAAACAAATTACAGGCACTTTTGAATTGTCAAGGGGTTGCTCAGTCAGAAAGATGAAGCTAGTTGCCCATTCCAAAGCGTAGTAGGTACCTATGAAGAAGAACGGGCAAGAAACCATGGGCACTATTTTAAATCAAAATATTGTTACAAAAAAGTGGTTACATCATTCACGTTGAAATTATACAAGTGAGAACGATGTAGAAAGACGTGCACGTTAAAAGCGTCCCTAATAAAAAAAGGTAAACATCCATTCAGGAATTAAAATAAGGCGTGGCATCTAAGAGATGACCAGTGCCTACTGACGGCGCCCGTTCACGAACATGATACGATACGATCCTTTTATACTCCTTTTCCTCGTTTACGTTCATAAATCTAATCAAACACGCACGCCGTTTACGAATTCTAATACTAATATTAACAAATTTTCGATTACAGAGAACTGTCGCTGATGCACCTCGAGGCTCTGTGTCGTTTCAAGGCAGCGCATCCCCACCACGTGTTCCCAGCGCTCTACAAAGAGCTGTTCTCACTGGACAGTGTACTGGACTACACGCACGGCTAGGTCTGAACCTGTCCCAGGTCTGAACCCACAGGTTTCTATCAGGTTGCGTTAGAACGATCTCATTTTTGCCCAATATAGCTGGACGGTGGCATTTTGAGACCTTTTCAAAGACTCTTGACAGCTTGACAGCTATTTTTTTTATTAATTCCTACGCAAAACTAAACGCATCTAAATCATTTGTTAATATATTTATAATTGTATGTATGTACCTTGAGACTGTTAAAATATTTACTTAAAAGTATGTACGTACAATAATTAAAGGGAGGTTTATTTAATTCGATTCTAGTTACATTTAAATGCGTTTAGTTTTACATATAATCTCAGAATATATGATTTTTTTCATTTGTTATGGAAATCTCTTATAATTTTTTTTCGTAACAGAAATATATTATGTAGCGTTACACACATTTTTGTGGTTTATTTAATACATAATTAGACATAATGTATGTTTGATTGTGTATTGTATACAAAGGAATATCGTAATATAATTATCGTAAAGTGTATATCTAACTCTGAATGAAGAAATAATAATAATTATTATATAAAGATATAATAATAGGAATAGAGTTTTTATTAAGAAATAAATAAAAAAGTTATAAAGGTGTAGCAAGTTAAAGATCACACAGTTTCAATCGAACGAAACTTATTTTAAATAAGACTCTTTTTTTTATTAATTTTAACAGTTTTTTTAAAGAATGTAACTTGTTATTTATTTCAAATGATTATTATTATTATTGATGTTTTTTTTCGCCTCTGTAGATTTTCGATTTAAGTTGTAATATAGGAATACATGATACTGCCCATTTTTGTATTTTTTTTCGTTGTTTTTAATTAAATAAAGAAGTACATATAATATGTCAAATATGTTAAAGCGATGGAAAAATGCAAATCATAATTAAAAGTAATTTTAAGTCGTGCGTTGAACAAAATTATCAAATGACAATGAACCTTTCAGGAATGAGTAATCAAATTTTCACGGACAAAAATCTTTGTAATATTTAGCAGGCAATTTTTATTTTTTTCATTTTCTCGCGCGTAGAGTAAATTGATCTCATTTTTTTTTCATATTCTTTGCTTGGGTGCCATCTTTGGAATTACGTCATATTTTGCATAATAAAATGATACAAGAAAAAAAATGAAAAAACACAATTTTGCATAATAAATAAACTGTTGTATTTTATCCGTTAATACGTAAATTATTTTTTTACCTTTTTTATTTTAGCTTGACGCGATTTTATACGTATATTTATAATTTAATTTAAATTGCCTGCTACTAATAATTAGAATTATTAAAATAACCATCAATTTTCTAACATTACGCTAAGTTTGTCGAATAGCCTTTACTATAGACTGGATTATATTAATGTTAATAAAAAAGTATAAATCTTAACTTGTATTTTGTAAATAGTTATTAATCATATGTATTTTATATTAAATATCATAAGGTTCGATGGGTTATCTTTAATTTTACATTCTATTAAAAAATATAATAAAAAAACAAATTTTTCAAGATGGACTCCGAGCATGCTTGACAGATCATGTGAAAAATGTTGTTTTTTCCTTTCTATATATTATATATTTTTTGTTAAATAAAGCAATCTGTTATTGTCTAGTTTGGTTTTATTTTTTTTTTATTTCCTATTTTCTTTTTATTATTTTCTATTGCTGATAAAATAGGTTTAATAATATAGTGAGATCATACATAATAGTAAAAAAAACATACGGGTGGTTCAAATGTTAATTTTTAAACATGATATATTTTAATTTTTATTAAAACTCAGATATATACGTAGAAATAATTAATTTTTAATATTTCCACAACTATTAGTATATGCAATACAGTTTTTCAAAGAGTGTGTAAGTACTCTTTTTTCGCAAAAATAAAAATAAAAATGTAAAAACCTAGGCGCACACGTTTAGATTGTTTAGTCATTATGTTTAGCTTCGATATGGGAATGTCCAATTTGTAAAATTATTTTGTAAATTATAATTATTATTTGTAAAAATCATTTGTTCTGTGAAATATCCCAAGAATTGTATATTATGTATTGTGTTATAACAGTTCATACCTTTATTATGTATATTTCAAAATGTGAATCAATCCGCAACCTTTTTAATGTTAACAAACACAAAAAAAACTCCATGTTTTTTTTTACAGAATAAGTATTTTGTTCTGTATTCCAATAAAATTTTCAACTGGACATTTCCCAAGAAGGTTTACAAAATAAAATTAGAAAAAACGAAATATTGGAGAAAACGTTTTAGAGCACTAAGACTGAAAAATTGGCTGAAAAACCTATTACCTTCGCATAACAAAAAGGTTTAACAGAAAAAAAACAATAAAATATTGCAAAAAAAATAAAAACAATTTTCAGCAATTTCCTGAATTTCCCGATTCAGATATTTAACTGTTTGAGACCGGCCATGCATCACGAATTTATTTTGAAAATAAATCAATAAAATTATTGGAAGAAATGGGTAATCCACGCTTGCGACTTTGCGACTAATTATGTCTCACTAATTTGTTATTCATGGTTTTGACAAGTCACAAAACTGCAGCATGCAGTCCTTCAACCTCTTCTGAGCGATATAAAAGATGGGAGTTAGGTTGTATTGTCTTCCTGACTGTATAATATCTACATACTTCGATCACCAACCCTGTTAAGTGTAGTTGTAATAGCCATCTGCAACCATGATCTCATATTAACGTTGTGTTGTAGACATCTTTGACTAAAAGGCTGAATATAAATGAATTATAGATTTTTTAAAGCTGTACAGTCTCCCGGTCTTTCAGAACTTTTTCTGTCCAGAATTGATCTTTATGGACTGGCAACACACTGTCGCAGGTATGCTGGAAGAGATTTCTTTAGAAATAAGCATCACCTTTGTACCTATATTTCTGTTCTTTTCTTCTTGTCTGTTTATGTATGTGTGTACATAAATGGTTAAATAAATAAATATATTCTATTTAGTTGGCTGATCGCTATCCGACTTCATCTTTAATTAAATTTTAGAAATATTGTGAGCAATGTTGCTCTAAGTCGCTTTATAAAATATCTAGGGACCGAGTATTCTTGGTCAGGCATTCAATCAGTGTGTCTTTTCTTCTTGAAACCTCAGTAAAACTTATTTACCAAATGAAACATCACGCCTGTATACCCCGAAGGATGTGGCAGATGTGTACCTATAGTATACACACGCATTTCGCCAGTTTTATTTAAGTCCCACCAAATAATCGCAACAAAAAGTCGCAAGTGTGTAGCCATCCTAAACAACGCCGTGTCCATAACTTCGAGCAAAACTTAGACTTGATTGGTGCAAATCGAAGGGTGAAGAGAGGAGCATCTTGCCTCTCTTTCGCACATATGCGTTTGAGTGTCAGTGCGATAGTGATAGTATATAGGGTAAACGTTTTACTTGCTGGGTAGTTTTAGTAGGTATTTCTAAAACTTTTGTACTATGTTTTGCTAAATTTTCACTAAAAAACTAATATAGATTTGGACACGTAAAGGATAGGATAAAAAAAAAAGTATTTTGCAAAAAGCAAGCATGATAAAAATGGGAATAATGGGTTACGGGTGTCTGTGCGTTTTTTTTACAAAAATTGGTTCGATTAATGTGTATTTTTTTCATTAATTCTTAATTCTTTTCTAAGAGTTTCTATTTTGTAAAACGGTACCTACGAATTTATGGGTATCTGAGATCATTATAAATAGTAAAAAGAAATAAAAATAATAAAATTTTTGTATGTCTTGTTTTTCTATGAGATGATTTATATTATCAAAAATATTAATTTGTTGATGAAATAATTAAGTATTTTTACACATTACCTGAACATATGAAGAGTAACAAATATAAAAAAAAAACATTATAATATATCTATATAACAGAATATATTAAAAAACATATTTTGTCTGCGCGGTATGATCGAAAACTGACAAAAGAAAAAAAATTAAAATAGTAAAATTCTTTTTTAACCGACTTCAAAAAAGGAGGAGGTTCTCAATTCTTTACTCATTTTTTCGTTCAGAAACCGTGGATGAAACTTTTTCGATGATATTGCGCAAGAGCTTTGTTGGTTTATGAACTCAAATACAAAATACATTGTACCTATGTACCTAAAGTAGATAATGGTGAATTTTGAGAACCAATAGTAAATAAATGTTATTGTTTTTATTATTATTCTCGAATCACTTGCAAATGCGTTTGTGTTTTATTTCTTACCTTAAGAATTTAAACCTTGAGTAGTTTATTTTTGCTGACCCTGCGAAGGAGGACTTGACAAAAGAGACTATCATGACAATTATGTACACAGCCTGTATTTTCGAATTTGTAACAGCACTGCTGCTGGCGGCGGTGGCAGATACAGATATGGTGCTCGTAATAATTGAGATCGATGAAACGACGAGACACACAGTTTTTAGAGTGCTGTACCCAAAGAGTCTCAAACTCAAATCAAATCAAATTAAAAGTCATTTATTCAAACTGGGCTGAGAATCAGCACTTTTTGAACGTCAAAATCACTTTAGACAGTCCCCCCAAAACGCCCGCCCTTCACCACTTCCTAGTGCTTTAGCAGGGAAGAAGAAGTGGCGGAACAAACTCCCCAGCAGCACTGCTGTCTGTTCAGTTAGAAGAACTGGATTCTATACAGGAATAAGTAATTAACATTACGAAACACAAAAACATTAAAATTATTTGCCATAATATGTCAGCTAGCACACGCCCATATTTAAAACTATACTCAATCAGAAATAAAGAATAAAAACGTAAACAGAACATAATACATAATAAAAAGCCTCCTGGCATAAAAGGCGTGCCCGCTCTCATATGCAATGCTGCATTATGTTTATATATGTAGCTGTAACTTGTAGTCACAAATGATAAACTAGGACCTTCGAAGTAAAATAAACACAGTTAATTACTAATAACAATAACAAAACCATAGTCAGCAAGCTGACCTGTCACCACAAGCAGCACCCGTTCACGAGCATAACGCAAAGATCAGCCATTACCCCCCTCGCCATATTTGAGGGAAGGAGGCAACCCGACCCCGACGCTACCGCAAGCATTGACATCTAAGGGAGCATGACAAACTTGCTGCCGGTTGCTCAAAATAATAATATGATCAATTGTCGAGGTCGCTAGCTATACAACTCATAAAAAAAATCGGTTGTCTGTAAAGTCGGTTTACTGACGATAGTTGAACGTGACAACGTCATAAGAAAATACTGATGGAATGGTTGCATTTTTCAAAAGAAAATTATAATTATATTTGTTTGATTGATATTTTGTATGGATATAGAGAAGGAGGTAAAGAAGAAAACTTTATTTTTATTTGCTTGATTGATATTTTGTATGGATATAGAGAAGGAGGTAAATGGAAATCACAATTGAATTGATCAAGTTACATTTATTTGTACGCATAAATACAATTATGTAAATTTTTACCTTTATCGCCGCAATTATCGTTGCTATAAACAATTGACACCACATTCACTTTTCACTGCACTTCATACTTGACGAAAACATGTAAATGTATTATTGTATAGCAGCTGTCCACGCGGACGCATCGCTCACTCAAGTAGGAGAGAGACATTATGTCGAACGCTGCCGAACGCGGAGGCCGATTGTGCCTCTTTGTCGCTCGTTCCGCGCTCTCGCTTGTACTTCAAGCCTTAAATGGAACGCCTCAGAGCGAGGTAACGCCGCATGAGTCATGTTTTTTCGTGTGTGCAGCCGGCTCCATCGAATTATAAGACGTTGTCACGTCAAAACATTGAAATGAGTAGATTATGTCAATGATAAATTAAATTAAATTAAACTAAATTGACTAATATAGTCAAATAAAATAAACTATCACCGTTTTTTGTGTATAAGTGTATATTTTGCCTAATATATAAGATGTTGGCGAAGATGAATTGTGAGGCCACCGTTAGAATACCAATATCTTTAAAAAAATCTCTCAGACTAACTCTAGCACCTAGCTGGTAAATTCCTCGAACAGCTCGTTTTTGAAGAACAAATATATTTTGGTTATCAGCGGCTTTGCCCCACAGCAGAATGCCGTAGGACATGACGCTATGAAAATAACTGAAATAGACTAGCCGAGTGACATGTGACATCTACCAACCCGCACTGGGCCCACGTGGTGGATTACGGCTCACTCCCTCTCACAGAGAGGAGGCCTGTGTCCCAGCAGTGGCAACATTATAAACTGATGATGATTATGTTTCGATAAACAAGGAATGGGCCCTTATCTCGTAATATCAGCCTTCCCATCGTTTGACGTGGTACTGAAGTGTAACATAGAGTTAGGTGCTAGTGCCGCAGCGGGTCGGCGGTGCCGCGCGCCCTGCAACCTGAGATGTTTTGTAACACAGTTAATTAAGCAACCTATCTGCGACATATTATTAATGATTGTAAAATGTACATAACAGGGCGGCCGCGGCAGGGACATCGACACGCAAACTGAAATCATGAATTCAGCACACGATTCTAGATATCATAAAATAACTTCTCCCGCTCTGGGCGGAGCGGGAGGGCGTGTCAGACTCTTACTGACTAAAAGCCACCCGTGTTCCTTCAGTTGCCTGTGCCAGGGGCCACGGTAACCCTTCCGGACTTTCCCGCAACCCTGGCAGATTCTAGACCACCTAGCGTAGAAATTGTACGTCGGTTATCAAAATAGAACCTACTGTTTCATAGAAAAGTGTTGTAACTACGCGGTCAAAATGTATGTGGAACAGCAATTTTTTTTTAAATAGCCGACGGAAAATTTTAATTGGGATACAGAATTATGGAATGAATCCATGCTAACATGTTGCGTGTTAACCCTGCCACCCTTTTTTTTTTTTTTTTTTGTGGGTGGGAAATCATCAAATAACTTCTCCCGCTCTGGGCAGAGCAGGAGGGCGTGTCAGACTCTTACTGACTAAAACCCACCCGTGTTCCTTCAGTTGCCTGTGCCAGGGGCCACGGTAACCCTCTTGGACTTTTCCGCAACCCTAGCAGGCATCGGTCCAAGCAAACCCCGTCATTGGTGCTGACATCTCTTTGAGGCGCGCGTGGAACACAACGCGCCGTCGACTCGGGCCTGGTCCTTAACCCTGCCACCCTGTATGAGAAAACGTTGAAATATTTCATGTGCAATTTCACTTGTACGGTTAACTTTTTTAAGTGTAGTACGACTAAACGCCGACAGACACTACGCCGACAGACACTACGCCGACAGACTGAACACCGACAAGACTTTACTTCGACGGGACTCTTCGCTGACAGGGCATAATATAATATACATACATCATCAGATACTTACTTATTTTGGAAATCGATTATGCGAAATAGGTTAGGTTAGAACTGTGACCAACCGCGCGCGAGCCGAGTGACCGAAAATGTTTTCACATAAACAAAATCACCAGTAAATCAAACTCAAGACCACAGACCTGTCGGCGAAGAGTCCCGTCGTTGAAGTAAAGTCTTGTCGGTGTTCAGTCTGTCGGCATAGTGTCTGTCGGCGTAGTGTCTGTCGGCGTAGTGTCTGTCGGCGTAGTGTCTGTCGGCGTAGTGTCTGTCGGTGTAGTGTCTATCGGCGTAGTGTCTGTCGGCGTAGTGTTTGTCGGTGTAGTGTCTGTCGGCGTAGTGTCTGTCGGCGTAGTGTCTGTCGGCGTAGTGTCTATCGGCGTAGTGTCTGTCGGCGCAGTGTCTGTCGGCGTAGTGTCTGTCGGCGTAGTGTCTATCGGCGTAGTGTCTGTCGGCGTAGTGTCTGTCGGCGTAGTGTCTGTCGGCGTAGTGTCTGTCGGCGTTTAGTCGTACACTCAACTTTTTTAGTCCCCTAGACATATTTTTGTACCGTCAACCGTGCTACAAAAGCGTGGTGATGTCCTGCAACCGGTGTCTCGTCGAATTTAACTTGGAAAGAAAAAGAAGCTGGAGGTTTCAGGCTAAATTAAACCTCTCATACCCTTTAACATTTTATTATAAATTATTTCAACTATCCTACATCATTGTAATCACAGATTTATTAATACCTAACAAAACACTTACGAAAACTTAACTTTGGCCACATTTTGTGGTTTTGCTTGTCCCCAAATTAAAGAATACAGTTTCCATTGAGATAAATAAATGGCTAGTCCTAAGAAAAATACTGCAATGAAAAATAATGGGAAGTAAATCGTTCCGTAGGTCATTGTGAAAATCGGGTATGGAAATAACCCGCGTTGGCTGTATGTGTGCAGGACACTGAAACAAAAAAAACATTATTTAAAAAAATATAATTGAATTATAATGGGTTCTAACTATATTAAGCGTGTATTCCCGATCGTCCCACCGCCTTCGTCCCTGACGTGGGATGAACGGGAATTTACAAAAATAATATTAAATTTGTTCCCGATCGTCCCATTCGGGATTTTTGAGGGACGAATGGGAATATGTCCTAAGATTAGTGCCATTCGTCCCACTAAATAATTTTGTGCGTGAAATGTTTCGAGAACTTTATTTTGTTGTAATGTTTAAGTGTATGAGTATTTGATACCTAGGTACGTAAAGTTGATTCTGTGATTTTTATTTCTTAATAAATGACAGTTTTTTATTTAATTTGTTTTTTTTTACCATTTTTTTACAACCAGTCTGAATCTATTTATTGGGACCAATAGGGCTAAAAAAATAATTAATAAATTATTCCCGTTCGTCCCATCAACAAAATTACTGGGAAGATCGGGAAAAGAAATAACGAATTCCCGTTCGTCCCACGAGGGGGACGAAGTCGATGGGACGAACGGGAATACACGATATTAAGGAGGGTAGAGACAAGGAGAACTATATCTGAGTATGAAAAGTGTCCGCCAAAATGTGCTACATAAGGGTGGCGGTACTGTAGCCACCGGGTAAATTTTAAAAGCAATAATTTTAGGTTATGTTTACAAAATAATGTTGGGCTACGTTAATTGTTGAGGTATGGTATATTGGTTTATCACTAACTACTCTACTGTTGTAAACTGTCAACTGAAACTTGAAATATACTCCTTGCAAAGAATAATTCCCAACCCGGAACAACTACTTGTAGGTCATACAAATATTTGTTCCGTGCGGGAATCGAACCCGCGACACGCAGCGCAGCAGTCAATCACTTAACCACTGCGCCAACCGTGCCGTCAATTATAATTTATATGAATAATTATAATTTACGGCACGTTCATTTATTTATGTAAAATTATATAACAGTGTTTAATACTTACAAAGAATTATACAGGACGTATAAAACCAGAAGGATTCCAAAATTCAGGCGATGTGACTTTTGATCGGGTCTCGGCAGGAATACTAGTTCCCATACCGCAGCGGGGAGGATACAGAAATGCATTACCAAGTTAGATTTAAAAGAAAATATCTGGTCTATGAACGCAGGGAACAGTAGTTCTCTGTCGTAAACGAAGATTGGCCAGAATATTGTGAATATTAGCTGAAACAAATGAAAAACGTTTTATAAGTAGATTACTCATTTAATTTTACAACATTGAAATATATAAGCTAACAGACTTAGGGCTGATTTTTCAATAGTCAGATATCTTTTATAGAGGAATAAATATTGTGGTTTGACAGCTTTTGTATGGAAAATATGTCAAACTGTCAGATTTATTCTTCAGATAAAAGTTATCTGACTATTGAAAAATCAGCCCTTAAACTAACATTATTAATATGCACATATGTATAGTATATAAAAAAGGAAAGAAAAAATTAAATGGCATCAAAAAATTCGTCCGCGTCGCTGTCAACAGGAAAAGTGCCCAAAAGACTGGCAGCATTGCCACGTTGTATGCGTTGTTGATTCTTTGGCCAAAATTTATTAAATTCTTTTTACCTATTGTGGTAGGGTAATTTTTATTACAGGTGCATCGTCTTCACATATAATTATATAATTAATGTATACAAAATATTGTAACACATTTTAAAAGAGTAACGGTGGAGTTTCTTTCCCATTCTTCTCCATACGAAACTACCTTTTGGAAGGGGCGACTAGAATCAATTCTATTTAAATGTAAAAGTTGACTTTCAAAAGAGCCTTTTATGTGCCTATTTGAAATAAATGCTTTGACTTTGAAAAAATAGGCCAGCCCTCTGGTCACGTAAAGACTCGACTAAGTCACTTTATTAGTTGATTTGTCGATTCGTTTCTCATACAAAATTCAACTTTTTATCTCGTGTATAAGGCGCACTGCCAGACATTGTACACATGCAGCCTGTGGGTCCGCTATACGAAGAAGGCTTCAATGCCCTACGGATCCTCTACAATAATGGGTGTAGGATGTTGATGGGGTTGCCGCGATACTGTAGTGCATCGGGGATGTTTGCGGAGGCCAACACTGACTGCTTTAGAGCAGCAGTTCGCAAGAGAGTGGCCTCCCTGATGCGTCGTGTGCGGGACAGCTCCAACGACCTTCTAAATACCATAACGGAAAGGGTTTAGTGTCCTATTGTGGGCCACTGGAATAAGGTACACAGTTCTGGTGGTGTCCGTTTTAATGTAAGGTAATGACCAACATGAATTAAGTAGGTGTAAGGTACTAACATAATTTTAAGCTACACTAACAATTTTATATGGAATTATGTTCTGAAATAAACTTATAAATAAAATAAATAAATAAGTGTCATTTTCTAAGAAATCATTCCCTAAACAAATGAGTGTGATTTCGAAATGTCACGGTCACTTGATTGAGGTTCCAAGTCAACTTTACAGAGTAGCTAGCACTACTGACAAAGTTTGGTAGTCTCATTATTAATCTGTTAGAAAACTCAAACTCAAACTCAAAGCATTTATTTCAATTAAACCATTTACAGGCACTTTTGAATTGTCAAGTGGTCGGTCAGTCAGAAATATGAAGCTAGTTGCCCATTCCAAAGCGTAGTAGGTACCTATGGAGAAGAACGGGCAAGAAACTCCATGGACACTCTTTTAAATTATATTGTTAGATAAATATTTGTTACATCATTAATGTTGAATATAGGTATAATTATATGTGAGAACGATGTAAATAAGACGTACACGTTGAGTGTCCATTGTACAGCAAATATAAATTTAAACAAAACAATCCATAATAAAATAATTAAAATAAGCCGTGGTGGCTAAGAGATGACCAGTCCCAACTGACAGCGCCCGTTCACGAACATGACGCATGGAGCAGCACCATTCAGCTCGACCATTTTGAAGGGGCGTTTACTGGCATTACAGCAAAATAAATACAAACAGAAAACAACAATAATATTATAATGCCAAAAGGGCCTCAGCTCAGCATAATGTCTGATGACAACATAAGGTGTAGTTAGGGTTGCCAGGTGAGTCGCGAAAAAATACCGGACAACCACTAGGTCGCAAAAAATACGGTTTTTATACTAATATTTTATTATTATTAATCAACATCACATTAATCAACTTAATTAGTATTAATAACAAAATATAATGTAGTCATAAAATTGTGGTCGCCAAGACTTTGAGAAAGTCTTTATTAAACAATGGTATGAATATTATAATCTACTACTTACTTAACAAAATAAAGGTAGGAACTTCTGAAAAAAATAAAATCACCTAAAACTAGATAGGTAGGTACTCGTATGTTTAACAAAAATAAGAGAGAGCTCGCAGACGCAGATACAACCAGCGAGCCAGGAGCGCGCGCGAGTTTTGCGTTTGAGGGATTTCATATGCCTACTTTTGTGGGCGCTTGTGACCAGTAGTACCGACTTTCCTCAAAATACCGGACATTGTTCTGTCCGGTATGACCATTTATTTTTTACCGGACAGACCTCGAAAATACCGGACTGTACGCTTAAATACCGGACATCTGGCAACCCTAGGTGTAGTATAGGATAGGTGTACCGTACCACCTGACGCTGATTTTTATTCACTATACTTCGTAAAAGATAGCTTGATCTCTGCGACAGCTGTCAGTAAAATCACGCCTATGAAGTTCTGAATTTCATAGTAGTACAGACAGTACCTGTAAATGTCATACTTTATGGGCATGCCGACCAACTTAGTGATTGGCGATGAATCAACGTGACCACAGACTATAAACTATCGATATTTTAAATAAAACTTAATTTAAAATTAATTATTTTTTTAAATTTTATTGTATATTTTATTTTAATATCATAACATTATTTACATTTGTATATACTTAATCTAAAATCGATTCAGAAACTGATTCAGATATGGATTTGGGATGTACTCCTTTACGAGAATAAATGTATTTTATATTCAAATATTCGTTGAATTTAGTAACGTTTGTAATTAAATTAAACCCAATTAAATGTTACATTAGCATCGATAATAGTAAGAAACGTCGATAATTTCTATCGACCATTTTTTATATCATGACAACCCTAGGAATGTCAGTTTGACTTATGTCGCAGAGATCAAGCTATATTTTACGTAGGTATTATAGAGCCATGCCATATGCTGGAATAACAAACACATAGGGAAGTATGCGTTCGGTATAATAAATTATGAAAATTAATTAAACGTGAAAGATAATATAGAAAAGCTCATACAAAATAAAAATTTGTGAGTTAGATGTGTGTGTTTATGTTGTACTGAGATTAATGAAAAACTAAAATAAATAACCATTATATGCGTGTTACCTACATAAAAAGTAGCTTTTGGCAGATATTTCGGCTCGAACACGCTCGAAGCCGAATGTTCGAGTCGGCTGTTCTTAATTATACAGGGTAATAGGTAGTTAAAAAAAACCGTTGCGGTAAGCAATTTTTTTTTAGATGTTAAATTGCACGAGTGTGTACTCAGACACAGGTGCTCTCTCTCTTCCCTCACTCTCCTAGTCCGATGGGACGACAATTCGACACCGGAGAGAGATCAGGCGCAGGACCAACGGCTTAAGAGCGTTTATACCATATGAGTGGCAATGTCGCAATTTAGTGTCATATTTCGTGGTTTTTAATTTTTATCATTTAATCGGAGCTATATTTAAAAAATCCGTTTAATTAACTTTTTAGAATTACGTGAAAGTGTTTAAAAAGTAAGTAACCGTAATGCTTACAGTTATTTTACAATGAAAATAACGCCCTGCAAGTTTCCAATGTATTATTTAAAGCACTGATTTAGAGCGGCTGTTGTTTATTATACTTTCGGTAAATTTAATATTACAAAAAATGCATGTTTATTGACTTGTTCGGCAGCAAAAACTGAGCAGTAAAACTAAATAAAAACAAGTCATAACTCATTACAAAAACATCGGAATGGGTAATTAAATAAATATTAAGCAGTAAAATGGCTTAACGGGCTGTTATCAAATCAAAATTAGTCGGTAAGAAATCTAACTAAAAAGTAGCGCTCGCCGGCCGCTGCCGCGGCACCGCTCGCACCGCTCGCTCGGCTCGTGCGGGGTTGATCACATTTCCGACCTAACTATGAACCGCCAAACTATTTACCTAAATGCCCGTTCCAACATTTTTACTGGCCATTCATTTATTACACTACTTCATTATTTTTTTGTATTTACAATGTAGGATGCAGATGCGGATGGATGTAGGTACGAGGTACAGGCTCCATAGAAAAGGTAGGATCCTCCGACCGGGTTGCATGTCTGGTAGGCAATTACTGCCCGAGGATTGATCTCGGGAAGTTGTATATATGCTGGTCGCGCGGTAAACTCTTCTTGCGCGATGCAGGATTTGCGTGACGTCAGTATGACGCGCAGCTCGCATTTGGCGATGTAGATACCGCTACAAAATAACCGACTAATGTTCTTTTTATTAGTTTTCATGTTTTACTATCACACGTTACATGTCTGGCCGTTGAGAGAATGCGTTCCTGAAACCTGCCAGTGCGACAATTCTAGTAACTAATAAAGATCAAATTCGCAAATCACGTATTTGTTTGTATGAAACTGACGGGTGTAAAGAACACATTCTTTTAACGGCTGAACTGTAATTTACCAATCACCGAAAATGTAATGACCGCCCGTAAAATTTTTCAACTATCATAAAAACAAGTCTTCTATATCTAACAGATAATAAAATCGTAGCGAAGTCAGAATCAGAATGCTTTGTCAAATTACAATAGTGTGCGAGATGATACAGATTGGTAGCTTCTCTATGTTTTGCCTGGAGGCGTAAAAATATATTTAATTAACAATGGTGCCGATTCCCTTGTTCACAAACTAAACTAAATTTAAGTTGAGTGCATCTTTTTCTTTCTATTTCATTATGAAAAGGACAGAAGATAAATATTAGTTCAGTCCTGTCAAATTAGTCAGCGCCTGACATAATTTGATGTAATTTTAGTAGTAAACTTTTTAATCACGTCTAAACTTGTATGGGGTAGTGTCAGGCGCTGATTAATTTGACAGCACTACGTCGAATTTTCTACTTTTTAACACAAATTTATCTTTTAAGATATCATAGGGTGGTAGAATTATGTACCTACATTTTCATATTAGTAATAAAGTGAATATTAATAGATACATGCATATCAACACAGATTTAAAATACAATCAATTTCAATAAATGTCAATTAGATTAAGTTACATGTCATATTAATGCTAATGGTTGATGTACAGGTGATTATACAATTTTCTGTAGCTGTGTTTAAAGAATTATCGCCCAAATGTTCCTGTTATTTATCAAAATTCTTAATAGTTCTGCTTTTAAATTGTCCAGATTTAACGTTTTTATTTTTTCAGGTTGTTTGTTAAATATTTTCTTGGCCATATAGTCAAAACTGTGCATTGTATTTTTTTGCAAAGTAATTTTTGCGTGGTTATGAACGATTTTTTTGTCTGTTTGTCTGAATGTATGTTTCAGCATCAAGCAAAAACTACCGGATAGATTTTGTTCAAATTTTGCATAGATATTCCATATAAGTCTGGTCTGTCTGTAGGCTATACATGATCACGCTATTTGCTGTAGCGGATGAGCAATATTGCCATTTGTTCGTATTGTTCTAGATAAAGATTACCGCAAATTTTAAAGAGACAAGCCAAAATTATAGCAGATAGTTACAGATTTAACCCTCTAGATGACTATCTTCCCGCTATACCCTTACGGAGCTATACAGTCGATCATGACATAATATAAGAACTGCTATTTTTGTCATCTTTCAACAAAGCCAATAGCTTAGAGGTTCGACAACTGCTTTGCAAACCTAGGTTCAATTCCCAACAATTGATATTTTTTGTGCTTCTTTTTTACATTTTTAATCGACTTCAAAAAAGGAGGAGGTTCTCAATTCGGCTGTATTAAAAAAAAAAAAAAAACAGAGAGAGAGAGACATCTGATGAACTCTGTCATCTAAAATTCGATTTGAAAAATTCTTCTTTTGTTTAAAATAATAATACTTCCAGATTGGTCCCTTACATTTGGTCGATTTCTTATTTCTGGTTTTTGATTCAGCTTCAATAATACGTATTTTTTTCCACTTAGTGTAATAACTTCCTGTCACTGTTATTTACATTGCAAGTAGTGGTATACGACTTTGTTTGGGGTATATATCACAACAAAAAAGTGACAAATAAAATTTCGGAAGTCGGTGGCAAACAACGAAAATACAAAAGCAAAGACATCGACTTCCGAAATAAGTAATTTTTCACGTTATAGTGTTTTTTTTGGAAGTCGGTAATTTTTTTTTGTGGAAAAGTTTCTTGCTTTACTATTGTATGATAGTTCGTAGAACCAACATAGAAAAACATAAAGTTTATGTCTCTTCTGTCATCTTTGGTTATAATAAAAATAAATATATATCGTTTGGTGACTGTTAATGAGAAATCCCGAGTGTTATATTATTTTAGTGATAGCTGTTCGTCAGGAATAATCTTTAAGTAATAATCAGTCAGTGTATTATCGTTGTGCTATTAGGTATTAGTATATGAAAAAAACTGAAAATTTGTATTTGAGATATATACACGAATAATTTTACATCGTTCTGGAGCCGAAACACAGTAACTCCAGACGATTAATAGTTACTATTGGCATTGTTATAATTTTTTTAAGACATCTAATATAGAAGTTAGAAATTTATCACTTTTATTCTGTCATTCGAGTTAAATCTTAGTAGCCCTTCCACTATTTCCTTCATAAACGCAATCCACTCTGTGATGAGCCAGTGATCGGAGTAGGTAGATTGATTTTTGGTACGTGTATCATAAATGCACACAGAAAGAATAACATGGATAAGCCATTTTCCCGGAAAGTAATTCCGGTATTTCCGGATTCAATTAAATATTGTTAATGTTGGTAGTGATATTATTCCTACTCAATTCAAAATTTAAAGGAAGGTATCAAAACTAAATTAATTCATTATTTATCTGTTGAATAATAAAAACAATCGAATTCCGATCGAAGCTTTAATTTTTATTTTTTTATTTTTAGCCTTTTATGGCTAGAACTTTTATAGATAGACATAAATTGTTGCACTTAAATTTAAATATTTTCATAGTGGTCATGGTAATATTTGCATTAAGGGTAGAATAAATGACGGGGCCCCATAGAGGGCCAATGCCTGCTGGGGTCGTGAGACTGTTCTAAGGATGCACCACGACTCTGAAACGTAAAGGGCATGCGAAGGAACAGGTTGATTTTAGTCAGATTTTAGGACCAAAAAAAAAAGGGGTAGAATAAAGAAAAAAGATAAAAATCAACATTGTTTATTGTTAAATATGTACATTTTACATTTATTCACATTTTTAATCAGTAAGTACTACTACTACACTAACAGTAATACAGTAACACTAACTACTACAGTAACAAACAAAGATGCGCACTCTACGAACCGAAGTAAACGAGTGAGCTACCTGGCATGTCGTCGGCGGGCGTACGCATTGTTCTGATAACCGGTTATTGTACCACCCATGATCCTTTGTTCTGATTGGTCGTTGGGTTTTGTCAAATCGTGACTGTGTGCCGTTAAAAAAAATATGAAGAATAATAAAGAATAATATTGCTCATTTTATTACAATTCCTACCTTTTTTTTTGAGGATGGCAAATCATCAAATGACTCCTTCCACTCTGGCAGAATAAAATTCCTACATAAGTTCCGGTTTTTTTTTAATAATCCACCAATTCCGGAGGAATGTCCATATTAATATATACGTTTCGGATCAATGACCCCATTTCAATCTACCTACTCCGATCATTGGTGATGACGTAGCGCGGAACAGCTGTGCGATAGCGCGCTCGTGGTGGGTCAACGGATGTTGGACGAATAACCTGCTGCAAGTAGGTATTTTATTTCAGGTAGGTACGATTTAGGTTGGTGTAAGTTCATTTACCTCCGTTATCTCTCGTTTGTATTGGAACCTAATTGGACGCACGGCACGGTGTTTACCACTATCACATCTCCTCGTAAACGAGAGAAATTAATTGAAATTTCATTCACTACTCTCGCATCACGAAATCACTAGTAATCGTACGGTCTATTACCTCAACTAGACATGACGAGTACGCTTGTGAGTTTTATTTAAGGCATTGAATCGAGTGTCCACCAATCGAGCTAATAGGTACTTAATAAGCATACAGCTACCTACCACAATAAAATTATGATGAATAAAAATAATACTGCCTAAACCAATTTTTACAATGTCTGCATGCGGTGCGGCGGCTTCTACAAAGGCAGGCAATTCAAACAGAACAATTAATCGTTTTATCTGTCAAATAGAGTTAATTATAAGTTGGTGGTGCCCTTTTCTATGAAAATATTGGACCGAAAAAAAATATTGTTTTGATGTAGGTAGGTACACAGTGAACAAGATGTCCACCTTTCACTGTGATGTTCAGTCACCAGTCGTGGTCATCAGTACCTACTTGCACTTTGTTGGTGTAGATACCTAAGTACCCGCGACAATAATAAATCGTTTGATTCCGCATTCATAACCATTGTTTGATTTAAATTGCGTTTATCTACATACCTATCAGTTACATAACTCTAATTTTTCCTTCATAATTTCTACGGGCTTAGGACCGTCGCGTCAGTAATGAGTAAGTACATGTTTCGTATCTAAGTAGGTAAGTACTTACTTACTTGTAGGTACTCTTTTATTCACTTCACTTTTCACAATATTAAAAGCGTCCACTGTCGCACTTCTTAAGTCATCTCGAGTAGTACGCTAATCGGAAGAAAATAGTCTTTTTAACTCGAACCACAAATAAAAATCCAGTGGTGTTAAGTCAGGGCTCCTTGCGGGCCAAGCCACAGGGCCACCACGACCTATCCACTGCTCAACAAACACACTGTTTAAATACGCACGCACTGAAGTAGCATAATGAGCAGGGCATCCATCATGCTGATAGAACAGACCGCGTTAATGTGCCAGAGAGATACATAATATTGGCTAACATTGAATCGCCTGATCGCCAATATAGTACTACGACGTGGCCGCGTGGGTCGCGTTCGAAGTATTCCTGTATGTCTTCCTCCAATTCCGCCGAGTAAGCCTAAGTAGTACCTACCAGTACCTACCTAAAATACCGGTAACAACCGATAAATTTGAGTTTCGAGACTACCAAATATCGTTACATCTGGATTGTTAGGACTTAGCAACCGAAAACGATTGCTAACTATGTCGAGACTAGACGTCGCGTCCGTCACCGAGAAACGAGATTATTGGAACTGAATGTGACGTACCGGAGACGGCGATCGTGTGTCTACCGCGACCGAACTCGATATAATAGACATAAAAACAACAAACACTTTATGCAGAGATGATGGAAAATAATTTAACACAAAATAATACATGAATGATTACAATTCCGTGTAATTCCATGTAAAATCTATAACGATTAAAAAAGAGAGCTCAAAGAACTCAATCTATAAAAATAAATAAAATTTAAGTGTGTGTTAAATTAACAGCTTTTTACTAAATGTATGTATTTTAAGAAAGTGTAATAATTCGGTAAGTACTGAAAAAAAAAAAAAAAAAAATTATAATTTGTGTCTGTCTGTTTGGGCTGGCTGATCTCCGAAACGGCTGGACCGATTTTGACGGGACTTTCACTGGCAGTTGCCTGCTGTTATAATGAGTAACCTAGGCTACTTATATTTTAGAAAAAAGAAAATTATTAGGTATTGTTTTCTGACATCCACGTGATCGAAGTCGCAGGCGCACCTAGTGTTTAATTAACAGTTGTAAAAATGATTACCCGTAATTTATTTGAGTAACTACCTAAGCTACCTACCTACCTATACCTATAGTGTTTTTGTTATAAAGGAGATGTCAAGTGGTGTAATCTGCAGTGTACCGGAATAACATTCATACAAAAAATTAACCTAACCTAAGTAGGTACAAAAACTATACACTTGAATTACTGAAACATTTGTATTATTACGTCTCATAATTACGAATATAATTAGTGCTTGTATGTGAACTAAATAGACAATAGGAGATTAAATACAATTCAACATCTAGCTAAAAATATACAAGGTGTTGTTTTGCATCCTCGTCAAATTCGAGGAGGTAACTATGCTAATGATTCTCGACACGAATCCATAATAAAATAAGTAGGTATTAATTTTTATTTTTTGTATTTTTCGGAAATCGGCATGTGTAGGGCCCGTGTGATACCGCCCTGTAACTGCGCTGTAACTGTAACGCATGCACACAGCGACATAGTCGTACGACACTGCCTACCGCAGACGCAACGGGGCGATTTTGTTCTTTGAAAGTGGAGTATTCTGAAATACTGTCAAACTTAAATACCTAAAAAAACAAGTATGTATTAATTATTGAGCAGGATCGTAATTTTATTTGATTATTTATGTCTTTCATAACAGCCTCCTGAAATTTGACGAGGATGCAAAACAACACGTTGTATAGGTACCTACACTGGATAAACTTCATATTCTAAATTAACTAGCAAACTATTGAAATAAAAATAAAATAGCCCAACATAATTAAAACTATTAACAAACTAAAATATGGCGTCGAAAAATGCCTCCGCATTGCTGTCGACTGGTAAAGTACCCAAGAGACTGGCGGCATTGCCACGATGTATGGCAATGCTAAGCCTCTGGCCGAGGTAAAAGTGTCAACCAGCCGTTCGGTGATTTCGTTGAACAAACCAAGAGCATTCGGATCCCATGGCCCGAGAGTTTCAAACCCAAACGGCTCGAAATATAATTACCGATAAGGTTATTATACTGTGGCGGCATCTACATCCGCACATGCGAACTACGCATCACGCTGACGTCACGCAGAATCCTGCATCGCGCAAGCAGTTTACCGCGCAACTAGCATAAACAGGATACTTGTAATTCGACGTATAACCGTCAGGAGCTGATAGGGGAGCCAAAATGCAACAAATTGAACCCCCCATATGTATGGCCGGAATTCAATAGTTTTCGAGATATTTGAATTTAAAGGGTTATTCGATATTTACCCAAACCATGACATGTAGTTTGAAATAAAAAATAAAACTAGATATTGAATGGGTACCATTAATAGTAGATTATGCACCGAGGGGCTAAAGTTGTGTCTTATGTCACGGGCGTCATATTGAATCTCGAGCGCAATGAAGGTTTCGGGATTTAACTCACGAGCGAAGCGAGGGAGTTAATACAAGAATCCTTCATTGCGCTCGAGATTCAAGCTAGCCCAAGGCAAAGACACCTTTAGCCCAGAGGAGGATACTCTACTTTTTACACCTACTGTGAGAAAATAATAGCCATAGTACGAAAACAAAGTATTTATTAAATAAACAAACAGTAAGAATAACATATTTAGAACTAGTTAGTTATATGCACTTACATATTAATTGAAGTTAATGGTAACATTTGAGACATTAGTCCAGTTGTGCAAAGATAAATATGTCTTCGAAAACATGGCAATGATATGAAGAAATTGAAGAAGTAGTCGTTATGATTTTGTAGGAAATCGAGAATATCATCCGCGCGTAGTAAGGGTTTCGAGAATAGCTTTCCTCTTTCTGGCACCAAAGGGTGTTTGTTAGTACTATACTGCCAATTTATCTGAGCATGTGAGATTCCAAATTCAAATCACATTATTGACCAGCGGGTCATAATGAAATCCAGTACAACATTATTGACCGGCTGTGCCCCCGGCCACTAATGACTCACTTTGGGTTAAGGTTGCTTGACATATAATTTGACATTTTCGAGCAGGTGGTGCACTGACCTCTATTAATTATTAGAGGTCAGTGAGGTGGTGTGAAAAAATAATATTGTAGCTGGCACTTCAATTAAGCTATGTGTTCATAGCTTAACTAATTAAAAAAAGTATTTAATTCAACAAAATAATTAAAATTTTGGTTCTAGGACATGCCGGTTTTCTCACGAATAATTTACACAAAGTAAAGCGCCTGTCTGGGTTCGAACCCAGACAGGCGCTTTGACTTGGCGCAAGACTTGGGTTCTAATTATTTACCTATATTTAAACCACCTATTTCTATAACATATCATAACATCACGCCTGTATTCTATGAAGGTAAGCCAGAGACCTATAGTACCTACACCCACATTTCACAAGTTCCTGTTTTAATTCTCATGTAATAGGGGGCGAGCCTATTTTCGTCAACTGGGTATATATCGAAGCACCGCGCTGCTGCTGAGAATTTCCTGATGGGCAAACCTAAAAACACTTTGCCCGTTTTGGAAATCGAAGCCTGAACCGTTTCCGTTTTGAGCCGTTCCGTATTTGAGCTCCCTAAAATAGGGTTGAGCTACACGATGCCTGATGCATGCATGCCGGCTGTTAGGACAGGTCAACTCAAAGCTGCAGTGGCTCTTTCTTCAAAAGGCCCTTCCAGACGTATTAATACAATGTTTGGACTTTAAAACAGACCATCACCTCTGAGTTTGTTTCGGCATTTCTTCTCAGGGATCAGTCAACTAGGAAATCTAGTTTTAAAATATTGACGTGTAAAAGTGTCTTAAAATATCTACTTACAGAAATAAACATTTCATTTCATTTCATTTCGAACCGCATGTTCGGCAGCACTGGTTGCGATAACTAGATCAACGTTACAGTAACTATATAAATTGCTTATCATTTGTAAAGTATTACTTACCACACCGACAGGGAAGATGATAGAATTAAAGAAGGTCTGTCTTAACCTCCGGATGCTCTTTGGTATCAAACTGTCTCTGCCTGTCACTGTCAGAAAGTCACAGGCAAATGCTAGCGAGAAGTATGATAGCTGGAAGGCCTGGAAAACAAATGAATATTTTATAATATCAGCTTGGAATTGTCCTGCTAGAGCAAAATACGTTTTTACGGTATCGTATCCAAGGGGTGCCAACGAGACCCTAATTGCTAAGGCTCCGCTGTCCGTTGGTCCGTCCGTCTGTCACAGAACTGTATCTTTTGACCCGTAATAGTTTGACACTTGAAATATTCACAGAGTGCGTACGTTTCTTTAAGAAAAATAGAAATTGTTACACAGTTTCTATTTTTCTGCCCCCCACTAGGAAATTTTCCTGTATTGTTGGTGCGTTTACAAACATTTAAAACTCACATACACAAACAGCCAGACCCGGAACAACTACTTGTAGCTCATACAAATATTTGTTCCGTGCGGGAATCGAACCCGCGACACGCAGCGCAGCAGTCAACCAACCGTGCCGTTAAAGGGGGTCCCCATACCAGAAACGTGTTTAAAAAAATATGTGTAGTGTTAAATATTGTGCGGTGGTACGGAACCCTTCGTTTGCGAGTCCGGCTCGCACTTGGCCGTTTTTAAAAGCGAAAACGAACGAGCAGTGCCCGGTTAGTAACTTGCCCGTTCTTCTCCATAGGTACCTACGACGCTATGGAATGGGCAACTAGCTTCATCTTTCTGACTGACCGACCCCTTGACAATTCAAAAGTGCCTGTAAATGGTTAAATTGAAATAAATGCTTTGAGCTAGAGCTCATAAGCCTATATTGAGGGTTTACATGACAACGATGAATATAAAATGTAAGATGACGTCTTTCGTTTCATTCATTCGTTCATCATTCAGTCACGACTAAAGAAAATATAGGCGCTTTGACACTTTTGACAGGTGCCCGGACCAGACGTCTCAGTGCTGCCATCTAGTGAATGACATTACAGGAAACCCTCATTGTCATTGCGTGTTGCAAATGACTATGCCCTGGTTTCTTTGAGGCCACTTAAAGGTATTATTTTATCATGATGACTGACAAGTCATCATGATAAAAAAAATACCTGTAAGTGGCCAAATTCATCGTCTCGTCGAGGAATAAAGGTCCCTTTATTGATGATGAATTTGAAATTTCGTCAGATTTATGTTAAACCCAAGCAAATGGGGGCGAGCGTATTGTCATTAACCTTGCTTAAACTTAGACTCCTGGCTCTACTGGCAATTTTATCGGATCGGGATTCGAGCCCAAGACCCCACGTTCCCCAGTTGCAGTTGCGATTACAAGACCAAAGAGGCTGCCTTAAAATATGACATAAACATAACATCACGCCCCAAGTGGTTACGCAGAAGTGTACCTATACAGGGTGTTTTTGACAGCCCTCCGCAAACTGATAGGGTGGCTTCAGTACATCATATTAAGATGACCGGTACATGAAATTCTTTCAGGAACATTAAGGGAATCCAAAAAACCAGATTTTTTTTATGGGGGGACACGTAGCGGACGGCAGCGCAGCGAGCTTGAGCGAGGCTGCCCCCGCCCCCCGCGCGCTCCCCGGCGCACCAGGGCCGCGTCTTTTATTACGTTCCGTTACGTTACGGCATATTATTTTTTTTTTCCTGAGAAAATTTCCAGTGGGATATGGTTCAGAATAAGGAGCTGAATCAATCCTGTGTTTTTGTGGAGGGCTGTCAAAAACACCCTGTAGTACACCCTCATTTGACCAGGTATGTTTAAGCCCCATGTTATAAGGGGCGAGCCTATTGTCATCAACCGGGTACAAATCCAGACTCCAGGTCTCTATTGAGTTTCTTGGCTTGGGCGGAGCACCGCCGTGTCCTCGTGGAGAAGATTGGTGGTGGCTATCTCTCACGTCCGGCCCTGGTCCAGGCCATGGTACGGAGCGAGAGGGCTTGGGAAGCCGTAACCTCCTTCTGCGAAGCAGTAATGCTTGCGAAGGAGGAGGCGGAACGCGTGAGGGAGAGGCAAAATTCGCGCTCTCACGCCTACCCGCCGCAAGAGACGCCCTGGGCGTCGGATATCCCAAGCCGATTCCCGGCCACCGTAGGTGCGGGTTTGCGGACGGCGAGCAATCTGTAGCTTGCCATCCGATAAGGACCGGGCCCGGGTCGACGGCGCGTTGTTTTCCACGCGCGCCTCATAGAGATGTCAGTACCAATGAAGGGGTCCGTTAGCCTGCCAGGGTTGCCGGAAAGTCCGAAAGGGTTACCGTGGCCCCTGGCACAGGCAACTGAAGGAACTGGCCTTTAGTCAGTAAGAGTCTGACACATCCTCCCGCTCCGACCAGAGCGAGAGAAGTTATTTGATGATTTCCCATGCCAAAAAAAAAAAAAGGTTCTCTGTTGAGTAATTCCTGATGGGAAAGCCCTACAACACTTCACCTGACTCGGGGATCAAACCCATGACCCTGTGTTCAATACCCACTCAAAAGTTAAAGTTTCAGTTGGTAAAACCGCTTCGTCATATGACCCATGCATATTCAGCCTATAATGTTCTCACTGCTGGGACACAGGCCTCCTCTCTGTGAGAGGGAGCGGGCCGTGACCCACCACGAGGACCCAGTGTGGGTTGGTAGATGTCACATGTCTTCGAGTTTTTGGTTCTAGGATGTGCCGGTTTCGTTCACCGTTTTGAGAGCAGTGGTGATGAAATAATTTACACAAAGTAAAGCGCCTGTCTGGGGTCCAACCTTCGACCTATGACACTTAAGTCGCGGCCGTTACCACTGGGCCACCACTGCTCCTATAAGACCTATTGGCAGGAAACACCGCTTACTGGCTGTTCCAACTTGCCGAACTGTTGCACACTCCAAGTCACCTATTCCTCGGATATATATTAGCCGCTATTAACGCTCTCCTGGACTCAAACACAGATCTTGACATGTTGGCGAATGAATGGAAGAAGATACTGTCGGAATGTTTGAATTTTTGTGAGAAGAATGCATGACGGTGTTAGTAAATTATATGTTTAAATAGTGTAATTGGCTTCGGTCGTTCTGTTTAATAATAAATAAATAGGAAGTAGGAGTTTGTGTTTTTTTAAAATCTTATTCTTCATGCCGTCTTAGTCCCATTTCTGTTACTTGGGGTCAGCGCAGCACGTTCTGTCTTCCATTCTCCCCTGTCACGCTACCATTTACTGCTTTATCTTTCATATCAACCGTCACACAATCCATCTAACTTTTCTGTGGTCTTCCTCTTTCTCTCTCTCTCTCCATTCATCAATTTTCTCCATCCATTGGTGGTTTTTCTTTTCATCAAGGAACATTACTTTAAACAAGGCAAAGTCAAAGCATTTATTTCAAGTAGGCACTTATAAGGCACCTTTGAACGTCAACCTTTACATTAAAATAGAATTGATTCTAGTCGAAAAGGTAGTTTCGTATGGAGAATAATGGGCAAGAATCTCCACCGTTAAAAGCGTCTTCACTTAAAATTATATAATGCATGTATACATTAATTATATAATTATATCTGAAGACCTATAATAAAATTACCATACCACGATAGGTAAGAATTATAAAAAAATGTAGCAATGACAAATAAGTAAATTTTGTGATAGATACACGTTGCTCACATATTTACAAACATTATAAAAGTATACGAAGTTTTCCAAATTATTTAAACGAGTTATATGTCAGTGTGTGAGTTAAAGTTATCACAGAATGTAAATCAATGTCATAAAAATAATAAACTATACAATAAAAGTAGCAACAAGTTTGATTTTGTCTAGACCCTAGATTGTCCTATGGAGCTGGGCCAGCATGTTTCCAAGCATTCTTATCTTGGATATAATCCTCTAATTTGTAATATGCTTGTTTACAAAGTGAACTTTATATATTAGTTTTAAATTTTCTTTCATTTAATTGCAATTTATGACAAGGTATTTTGTTGTAACATTTGACACAGTACCCCATACACCTACATAATAAGAGGAATTCGGGTAGAAGGATGTCAGCAACTATCAGATACTCACAATGTTCCAAACAGTCAAATAGCAACTCTGCATCGAGGTCATTTTCTTGATGTCTTCGTCCTTCATCAGTTCCTCATTTTGCATGGAGAGGAACATGACGACTGAGTTGCTAGCGTGCACGCCAAGGGTCACAGCCTGGCCGAATAGCCGGTAGTAGATGGAGGAGGACATGATCTGAAAATTGAGAGGAAATTCATTTAAATGTATGTTTAACCAGTAGGAGACAATAGCGCAGACTTTGATGTCTGATTTATAGGGTTCGATTTAATTATGTCAGCACCAATGACGAGGTCCACTAGGGCGGACGCCTGCCAGGATTGCGGGAAAGTCCGAAAGGGTTACCGTGGCTCCTGGCACAGGCAACTGAAGGAACACGGGTGGGTTTTAGCCAGTAAGAGTCTGGCACGGGTGCGATTTAATTGCCTGTGGGATACCATAAGTAGCGCCGAGAGTTGAAAGGCCAACAGTATGTTTTACGACGTGCTAGGATGCACTCTGTTGGATACTCAACGCTCGATTCAACACCAAGAGTTGAAATTCCAGTGCGTGATAAAATCTCGCCGACATTTTATCATGCAATCAATTTCATTCAAATTACACTGTTATGAGGATGCAAGTCGATTTTATAAGCACATATTTTACTATGTGCCACAGGCTTCCATCAACAACACCGACTAGATACCGGGTCGGCGCAAGAAATACGTCTCGGTAAATAACAGCGCACTTGAGACGTGAGCTCTTATTTTGTTTAGTTCGCTTGAAACACAGCCGGTATAAACACGACTTTATTACTAAGTGCCATGGTTGTAATTAGGTTGAACTTAACTGTTTTAAACTTTTTTCGCGCGGACAGCATTTGATAAATGATAAATGAAATTGTATATTAAGTAGTGTTCAATTTAATTTTTGTTGTTATGTTTTTTGTGGTGTACAATAAAGAATATATAAATATAAATAAATAAATGATTTTATTTCTGTAAGTAGGTTTGTACAAACACTTTTACACGTCAATCATATTTTAAAAACTAGATGAGGTCGCTAGGTCGTAGATTTAGCTTTGATTTTGTACGAGACCCGTTATATAGTTGGTATTTTTGATCGAAGGCCACAGGCAAGAATCTTGCATCGAGTAAGCGCCGCGTTCGATCCATAAGCTTTGGTTTCTAAGGAAGCGGTGAATGGTCACACAATAATGGCTGTCCAAAAACAGAGCGATTTTTGACACCTACTGGTTAAAATGATAGATTTCGATGACGGCTATAAAGAAAGAAAAATCAAAATTCATTTATTCAAACTAGGCTGAGAATCAGCACTTTTTGAACGTCAAAATTTGAGCGGGCGTTTTGAGGGGACTGTCTTATGTAATTACACAAGACAGTCCCCTCAAAACGCCCGCCCTTCACCACTTCCTAGCGCTTTAGCTGGGACGAAGAAGTGGCGCAACAAACTTCCCAGCAGAACTGCTGTCTGTTCAGTTAGAATAACTGGATTCTATACAGTAGTAAGTAATTAACATTACGAAACACGATACATTAAATAAAATTATTTGCCATAATATGTCACCTAGCACACGCCAATATTGAAAACTATACTTACTCAAGCAGAAAAGCATTATAAAAATAAAATAAAAACATAAACAGAACTTAAAACCCTCCAGGCCTAAAGGGCGTGTGCGCTTACATTTGCAATGCTGCATTATGTTTATATATGTAGCTGTGACTTGAAGTCACAAGTGATAAACTAGGACCTTCGAAGTAAAATAAAGAAACTGTTAATTACTAATAACAATAACAAAACCACAGTCAGTTAATGAAAGAAAATGCGTTTATTTGCGGTAAGCATGACGCAAAAAAGAACATAAACTCAAAAAATAAGAAAAGGTTGGGGGAAACATGCGTCACATCCACGCAAAACGGCTATCGCTCAGCATTATGCTGCGACCCTATGCGAGACAGACCCCAGCGCTGGTTTTCAGCGACAGCTGACGTAATGACATCGTTCGGTGGAGCAAACAATTATTAGGACGCAATCGCTTTCCAAGAAAACCAAAGCATTCCACGTTACACAATCGGTGGAAGCCTATTACAAACGATACTATAATTAGCTACTTACGTTGGAGAATAGGGAGGGAGGAGAGGAAAGGAATACTAGTAATAAACATTCTTAAAATCGTAAATCTCTTTTGATAAATGTTTTTCTATGAACATTAGTGTTTGTTTAAAACTATGGTTTTCGTGATAATTGATTTTGATCACGGAAGTGAACTTTATGGAACATACAAGAAAAACAACTCGTTGCCAACTTTCTGAACGCAAGTAAGTCGCATCGTCGCAAATAGCTGTCTAATATTTGACTGTTTTGATTAACTTGTCAATTATTAGATGGATGACATTGTGAAGTATTGCTCTGTAGTGCATTGACATATTATCGACTAGCAATCCGCCCTAGCTTCGCACGAAATGATTATATGGAGGTCTAATATACGCACAACGGACCAAATGAGAGTCTAAGTGCGGAAAAGGGAGTCCGCATCATCATCATCATCAAGTCTAATATAGATACATAAACATTCCGGAATAAATTCTTCAAATGATAGTTAAATCTGCAACAAAATCGGTTGAGCAGTTTAGAAAAACGACGCGGTCACACAGACCGACACGAAAAGAAACTAATATATGAAGGATCATCAGGATGTTTCGAGCTACGATCAGCCATCAGGCGGGTTTATGTGGGTATCGTGCAAATAAATAACAATTACTTTGACACTTAACAATCACTTTATACTTTAATAATAATCAACTACTATTATGGCCTTTGCCCTGCAGCGACACATTAACAGACTGGTATGATGATGATGGTTCAACAAAACGTAGGACAGTTCCGAAGCGTCTTCACTGATCGATTACCAGGATCAGAATGCCCGACCTGGCGCGTCCCTCGACCTCGTAACCGAGCGGATACGCCCCGACTCTGTCAAAGCGCGCCAACTCGAGTCTTGATAGTTGCCGCTAGGTGGCGCGCCCTGTTTCGTTGTAAACATATGTATGATAATAATATTATCTAAGTATAGACTATGAATTGCAATAACTTAGATGCTAAAATATCACTTAGAACACACTCAGACTTTAAAGGCCAAGCCATTACTGTTTTTTTGTCACATAATTAATTACCTTTTTAAGATTTTTGTTGTTTCATTATACCGTTATATTAATTAATAACACACTTCACTTAGCCACAAAGAGACTAATTTGATTAAATAATTAATTACTATATATCATCAATCATTATCATTTAATCACATGAGGCAAATATAATTATATACTGTTATCAGTACTACCTACCTAATTGATAGTGGTCTAGTTTCAGCATAAATGTCTCAAGGTTTACGCAATCGAACGCCTTGGAGAGGTCGCAAAAGATTCAAATGGAATCTTGTGCTTCTTCCCAGGCGTTAAAAATGTTCTTTATTAGGTTGACACTAGCGTCAGTGGTACAACGCCCTTTGGTGAAACCGTATTGTTGTTCATGGAGGATGGAATTTACAAAGGAAGTACTTTACTATGTATCTTGAGATCCGGAAAGACTCCTTGGTCTACATTGGTGTTAGATAAGTATGCAAAGTAGGGCGCAATGGATTTTATAATAGATCTACAGACTTTCACAGACATTCCCAAGAGCGGTTCTGTGGATTTAACTTTAAGATCTTCAAAAGCTTTTATAACAGCCTGGGGGTTTGTATGCTGAAACCAAAACTCCAAAGGGCATGCGTTTACATTCGTTCTAAGTAAGAAAGCACGGGTGAGGAATTTGAAGCTTCAGTTGTTTTATAATATTCCCCATATTAGCAAAAAAGTTTTCAAATTCCTCAGCTATTTCTCCATTTGAGCTGATGGGGTCATGTGCAGTCTCTAAATTCGTCTTACGCAGGTCAATTATATTTTCTAGGTTATTTTTTTTGTCTCTGTGTTCTTGTAGTTTAGGAGGCAGGTTTTTTCATTATTTTCCCAAAATCCAATCCACCTATGTGAAATGTATTGATAAATGATTTTATTTCTGTAAGTAGGTTTGAACAAACACTTTTACACGTCAATAATATTTTTTTTAAACTAGATGTGGTCGGCGTTTCCTATCTGACTACTCTGAGAAGAAAGGCCGAAACAAACTCAGAGGTCACAGTCTCTTTTAAAGTCCAGACAAAATCTTGGTCAGATCATGTGAAAGCTATGTAGATCGGTGTCTGCAATGGTCTTTTGAGGAAATAACCACACAGATTGAGTGGACCTGTCCAGTCAGTGCACGCAATTGTCAGTAATCGTGCAGCTCAACTTAGACTCAAGGAGCTCAACGATTCGACGAACAATACCAAAGAAAGGATATTTGAGTAGGCCGCATAAATTACTCAAACTGCCAGATCATGATTAAGCTGAGAAAAATACAAAAATATATATAAAAAAAAACCAATGACCGACATAATTCTCACATTCACAATAATTAGATTATTGGTATTGTATACAAAAGTATTTTGTGTTATTTTATTTTATTCTATTGGAATGTCTGAAACAGGTACTTGCATACAAGCTGGTATAAAAAGAGTTTAATTTTTTTTTTCCACCAATATTGATAACTGCCTCGTTGGTCGATTCCCAGTCCATTCTTATAGGATTTTTCCATTAGGAATTTCTCAGAACAGTTGGGAGTCTAGATTTGTCCGGTAATAGGTGGCACACTGAAAAAAAAACCTAGAGAAATTAAAGCTTTTTCAATTTTTTAAACAAAATCAAAATTCATTTATTCAAACTAGGCTAAGAATCAGCACTTTTGAACGTCAAAATTACATAAGACAGTCCCCCCAAAAACGCCAACCCTTCAATTCTTCCTGGTGCTTTAGTTGGGAAGAAGAAGTGGCCCAACAAACTCCCCAGCAGTACAGCTGTGCGTTACACCTGTCTTAATAAAATTCATTAATTCACTCACTGGCAGACAATGCGCAGACTAAGCCGATGGGCCTGGCTAGAAGCATGACATTTTACACAAGTAAGTTCCTTTTTTATCGAAGGTCAGCACTAAGGAAGGACTTTCGAAAATTCAATCCCTGAAGGGGTTAAATAGGGGATTAAAGTAAGCATGGAAGTGTATCATCTTTACCCGACTGCGCGACAGCAAAGACAGGGTTATGTTTTGTTGCCGATAGGAATGCCAGCAGACACACGGGATAAAATATTTTTTCTCTTTCCTTTGATGTCAGCATGTGAGTCTACAGAACAGCCTGTATAATGAAACTACCAGCGGGGCGAGCACGGCCTACTGTGATAGGCTTGAGTCACACATTTTTATCACAGACTGTGATAAAATGCGTGACTCAAGCTTATCACAGAGGCCGTGCTCGCCCCGCGGTTATATATTTGAATAATCCCTTTTTTAGTGCATGTCTACACCTAACATAACAGCCCATACTTATACTACACACACATCGAAAGGATCACAACAGAAGGAAGTGTCTAGGGATCAAGGTGTTAAAAAAATATATTTTATTGCCCCATTGAAATTACGTTACGTGTCGCGAGTTCAATCCCCGCACGGAACAAATATTTGTATGATCTGCAAGTAGTTGTTCCGGGTCTGGCTGTTTGTGTACGTGAGTGAATATATGTTTGTAAACGCACCCACGATACAGGAGATTTTCTTAGTGTGGGGCAACGTTTAAAAAAAAAACAATTTTTTTTGATTGATTAAATAAAATGTTTTCGTATGTGTGATCGACGAAGTTTTCTGCTTTTGCATTAATAAAGACATTTCGCGATTTTTGCTTACGCTGGAATTTTCACTTCAGTCAATCCTAACATTAAAATGTGATAAAAATATAAAAGTTTCTAAAGGTTTTTATTGAGTAAAATAAATAATTAGTAGTCTGTGTTTCCTCCGCTATCGCGTATAATACAATCGCAGCGATTCGGCTACTCAATATGACTTCATTCAAATCACTTTGCGGAATGGCCGCCCACGACCGTTGTAACAGGCGAAATAGATTTTCTGGTTTGTGTACGGCATCCATATTTGGCAGGGCTCTTCTTTGAAGCATATACCACGCGTGCTCAATAGGCTTCAAGTCTAGCGATTGAGCAGGTCATGGTAGGACGTTGACATTAGCTGCGGCAAGTTTGCAACGACTCTGGCAGTGTGTGGATGTGCATTATCATTCATAGGCAGAAATGACGCACCAAATTGGGTCCGCAACATCTGATACAATCGTTTCAGCGTAAATCTGTGCATTGAGATTGCCTCTGAACCAAATCAGTTCGGTTCTTCCACTGACCCAAATACCCGCCCATATCATGATTGTAGTGGTACAATCATGACTGTGTGCATGGACTTCCTGGCTTGATTTTAAACGTTCTTGTCGTCCAAGGGTCCTATAATCAGTACCGTTTCCATGTAGCCGTAGAAGCGTGAAAAGTAACAGACTGACAGATAATAAATGCAAATAATCTTTTTGTACTTTTATTAAACAGATATTTTTTGAGATCCTAAAAGTTTAATATATACTATATTTATTTATATTATCATCATTCATTTGAAATACTCTAGCGCCGCCATTACCTACATGCCTACATATAATTGTCTAAGTTACCTTTTAAGAGGGCTATCACAATTTTTCTTGTATTTGAGTGTTTGAAGAGTCACACACTCAAATACAAGAATAAAATGTGATATTTATTTAGAACACTCCCGAGAGAAACAATCAAACATTATGGGGCATATATTTTTTAAATTTTGTGTCCATATCTGAACCACAATCACACATCAAAACTCCCAGTTTAAATGTGTGGCACTCTAAGTATATGGTGCATTCCCGACTCCACGTCACACCAGTGTGACGACGAGTATTTTTTTTCCTCGTCGTCACACCGCTAGTTTTACAACACCCTTTGTATCACAACATTAGTGTTGTGCTTGTACTAGATAAATCCCCCTATCTAACGCATATTGGTCGACTCAAGTATTGTTTTACTTATTTAATTTTGATTAAACTAAATTTAATCGCACTAACGAACGATTAATATATCTTTTTAAGATATTGGATATTTCAACTTTGTATGAAATACCTAAGGGACAACTCGCCTACAATTTATTAATACTGTGTATTCTAGTCGTTTTTGACACTCGCCGGGTGCTACCGCGGCACGCTCGCTTCGCTCGCTCGGCTCTTGTGTAGGTGGTCACTGTTCTAACCTAAACTAGCCCTTTTGCGAGTAAAGATATTATGATAGAAAAAATATTTATCTGATGGGAAAAAACAGTCCGAAAAGTGATACCAGTATTTTAAAAGATACTCAATACTCAATACTTTATTTGCATTCCAAAATGTGTACTTAGGTGGTAAATTTAAAAAAAAATGAGATCATTATGGACCCTGTCGGGCACAGCAAAAGACAAAGAGAGTAGGAGAGAGGAAGCTTTATAAATACAAAAATTATATCTAAAATAAATCCAATAATACCACAATGGGAATTCTTTATATACATTGAAATTTTTATACATTATTAATATTTTATCGTTTAAATATTCATTTATACTATAATAGCATTTTTCTGTTAAAAATTGTTTTAGTTTTTTTATAAATATGTTTAATTTTTCTTCTTTTTTATTATTTTAGGCAGTTTATTATATAGTTTTATAGACATGTCTTGTTGAGTGTATTTTTAGTCGAGATTGCGGAATGTTTAATCTTGATTTGTGTCGGTACTTAAGTCCCTCACTATTATTTATAAAAGGTGTTGTAAAACCAACGATGTGACGACGAGGAAAAAAAATACTCGTCGTCACACTGGTGTGACGTGGAGTCGGACTCTAAAATTACATAAGATACTCCCCTGGCACACCCGCCCATCACCACTTCCTAGTGCTTTAGCTGGGAAGAGGAAGTGGCGCAACAAATGCCTCAACAGCACAGCTAGAAGATTCTTTTTTTATCTTGAAACGTGAAATGATAAATTACACTACACGACTTTCAATAATGACAATTTTAAGTATCATTTCAAAATTGTTTTTAATAAAGGTAACAATTTTTTTAAAGTTCATGGATAAGTGTAACAACTAATTCACACTCAAATAATTTAAGATACGAAACAAGTTTATTTTAAAACCAGTCTTACCTCTTCTAGTATGACATTCATAATTGGTTAATTGCATACATAATAGATTGCGTAACTTCACAAATGTATACTCCTGAGATAAGCAGCACCTGCACCTATAGTAACACAAAATCACGCGTGTATTTTGAAAAAAGGTAGGCAGAGGTTATAGTACACCCAAAATTCGATAGCTGTGTTACAAAATTTTTCTAGAGATTATATGTATAATCAGCTTTTAATTACAGTTTTCCAAATCAACAATTTTTTAAAAGTATATAACTATTATTAAAAATAAAAATATAATAACATATAATTATATACTAACTAAAACTATTAACAAATTAGAATATGGCGTCGCAAAATACCTCCGCATCGCTGTCGACTGGTAATGTAACCGAGAGGATGGCAGCATTGCCACGTTGTATGGTTAGCCTCTGGCCAAGGTAACAGACAGCCTTTGGGTCACGGGAACTGTCAACCAGCCATTTAGAGAGTGAGCTTTCAGACCCCACGACCCGAGGGTTTCAACCCCAAACGGCTCGAAAATACAATTACCGATAAGGTTATTATACTTTCGCCGCTTGAGGTATTCCGCAGCCGCAGCGCCAGCACAGCACGCCGAGCCAGGAAGATGGGGTGGCGCAAGAGTATCGACATAAGTTGCGTATAGTTGCCGGCACGTAACTTGGCAAGGTTTTGGCGTATTGAAAGTAAGTTTGAGCATGTACACTTAGTGCAACAAAAAAAATTACACTTTTAGTGTTTGTCAATAATCTATCGTTCATTGCCATATTTCATTTTGAAACATGTCTGTTTAGAAAAAAGATAAATAAAGCAAAAACGCATCTAACAACTCTTGCCAAGTTACGTGCCGGCGACTATACCACACTAATTTAGGCCGACCCACCTTCCACGGAAATAAAGACATGACAAGATATTATTAGATAATGAGCTGTATTTTTTTTTTGTTTTCCTATTTGGGCAAACTTCTCCCCCATACTACTTATTTCAAATGATTTGGTCTCGTTCCTGACCTATGGGCCGGTGAAAGCGCAATATAAAGAAGGCTTGTAAAATATTACTATGAATGTATTTATTCAGGCATCGGCATTTGCGGACCCCGTCATTGGTGTTGACATCTCTTTGAGGCGCGCGTGAAACACAACGCGCTGTTGACGCAGGCCTGGTCCTAATCGGACGGCGAGTTCCGTTTGTCCAGCCGAAGATTCTTCGTTACTCATTACAGTGACAAGCTCGTGTATTTGGCCCAAACGATTTGGGCTCATTTCTGACCGATGGGCCGGGAAAGCAAAACATGAAGAAGGCCTGTAAAATATTACTATGAATGTATTTATTCCTCATTACTTGTAAATGAGGAAAAACCACATACATGTCCTGCGGCTTTAATTTTTCTCAAACGACAACTCTCAATAGCGGAAGAAGGAAAATAGTATTTATACCATTCCCCCTCTAAAAAGCTTATTTTATTCACTGAAAACAGTGAATAAAAAGCACTTTTACTCACTGTTATATCGCTACACAAGTTGACCATCCTAATAATAATAACAAGAAAATTACTCTTAATTCTAGTAATTGTTCCAATTTTAATGTGCATTTTAATTAATTTAAGCTTCCTTTTTCTTTATTAAATGTTTATTTTCGCTTAAATCTTTCTTTTTCTCGTAGTCATGGTATAAAGTATAGTATGCAACTCTTGAATAAAACGGATTTATATCGAGGGCCATGAATCACTCGCGTCGCTCAGGATTCTAATACTTGAATCACTCCCTACGGTCGTGATTCAGTCGTTACAATCCTTCACTAACTCGTGATTCATCTATGGCCCTCGCTTTAAATCCGTCCTTTATTCACTAATTGCATAATATACTATTATTCTTCCGGAACGTGTATTTTATTGTTTAATGTTTTGATCTTTGACTGGCGATCTATACCAACCTAACCCCAAATGATGATGCAGTTTAAACTTATATCCCTACATTAATAATAGTCTAAATGTGCGCGCCATCAAGATTCAAGACCTAATACCGGGTTCACACGGTTCGATTTTAGTTGATCAACTGCTAAGACGAAAGCGATTTGAACCGTCTGAACAAACTTTCAATCAGTTTGCTTTTCATATTAAAAGTATTTTAAACTAAAATCGAACAGTGGTACCCGGTGTAACAATAAACCATATGGATAAAGATTCTTTATATTATGTGATGATGCCAGAATTCAAATTCTTACGCTGCATAAATCTCGCTAAAGAACCTCAGTGACAGACGACAAAACAAATGCCATGATCTTATAAAGACTCTGTATTATCTTTTAATAATAATAATAACTCTTTATTGCAGATTACAGGATCCATAATGTGTTAGTATTGCCTTAACTTATTGTTAGTGAAAAATTAATTAAAACAATAGTGACATCGCAATTAAAAACAATTAATTTTGCACAAGTATGTCTGTACGCACATGTCTCCCAACCCAGTGTCTAATAAACGGCCCATATATTTTGTCCGCCAGTGTACCCAAAATATTGTTCGCACTACCTCGGAATCGCCGCAGCAAAGATGCACTTTGCTCGCGCATGATGGCATAAAAGTCGTCCAGTTAGCTTTAGATTTTTTTAGCTCGGAACCCTTAAAATAACTATTTAGATGTAAAAACAACTGGAGACATAAGGTTGTAAAAGTATATAGAAACAAATCTGAAAGCATGGAAAAGGAATTTAAACTAATTTTCTAGATATTTTAGGTACGGTCTTACATTTAAATCCTTTTTGCCTGTTACAAGAAAACAGGATATTTCCATTAAATTTGTTTTTTTTTTTGTACGCCGACCCCCCTGTGACACTTCTGAGCAAGGGGTCCTCCAAATTCTCTCAGGTATCCTTTTAATTTACTTAAACTAAAGTAAATTATTTCTAGTCACTGACATACCTTTTTCAATTTCTACTCTGACTGCAAAACTAGAAAATACTGCCTTTTTCTAAAAACGCAAATTATAACAAACAGCAAAACTCACCTAAACAAAAATATTAAATCACGTATATTCACTATTAATATTGCCGGCAATACGTCACGTTAGATCTCTATCGACCACACCGGCACACTGCCTATAATGTCAGATAACGGCACGGTCAAGCTCGAGACGGCCTTATCACAGAATAGCACAGAAGGTCAGCTTCGTAGAACGAGCGAAAACATTCGCACGCACATAATATACAGGGTGTGGCGTAAGTAGTGGTCCACCGTTCAGGATTCGATGAACCAGATAATCAACTATAACAATTAATAATTAACTGAACGGTGGACCACTACTTACGCCACACCCCGTATACGTAGACGTTACTTACGGCAATCTTATACTAGCATAAGGAACCTGGCCCACCAGCGGCGATTAACGAACACCGATAACTCGCTGGTATGCGTATGTGACTATGACTGTATGACTGACCGGTTGGTGCAGTTGGTAGCAACCCTGCCTTCTGAGCCGCTGCTGGTCTCGGGTTCGATCCCCGGACAAGTCAAACATTTGTGTGCATGAACATGTCTGTTTGACCTGTGTCTGGGTGTGTATATGTCTATAAGTATGTATATCAGTCATCAGGTGACCGTAGTACAGGCTCTACCTAGTTCGGGACCTGAAGACCTTGTGTGGATGTTGTCTCATATTATATAATTATGTATGTACCAAGCGTGAGTCTCTCAGCGACAGCGATTGTTCTGTCCGGCAAGCGAGCGTTGCTGAGCGAGTACACTCTTTGATAGCTCCTGTCGCAGCTACAAACGAGTACTCACGCGCGGCGTGAACAGTAAGCGATCAACTATTAATTTAGGTATATATGTCGCAGAACCAACACAGGAACAATTATTAGAATCGCTATGGATTATTGTTAATTTAGAATAACGCCAACTATTACCGTTCGTCGGAAACGTCAAGCAGTATGCATGGGTGAGGTCGATACAGGCACGGCGGGCACCGCCACCCGGCTCACAAATCGTGGTAGGGGGGCTCGGATCGCTGTCGAGTCTACCATGAAGTACCTAGGATTGGTGCTCGAGAGCCGGTGGGACTTCGGGCCCCACTTCCGACGGCTGGCACCCAAGTTGCTGGGCGCGGCTGGCGCACTCGCAACGCTGCTTACCAATCTGGGGGGCCCGAGCGCTGCCTGTAGGTGGACCTCGAGGCGAAAGTACTCGCGTCATTGCATCGGTAGCGCGAGGAAGCGAGGGCGCGAGGCGAGGGACCGATGCAGCGACACATGGAGCTGCGTTGGTCTCAGCTTCGCGAGGTCCTGGTGGCGGAATGGCGGGACAGGCTCACGCGCCCTACCAGTCTAGTCACCATCAAGGCGGTCCGGCCGGTGCTAGAGCGCTGGCTCGGGAGGAGGCACGGCTCCCTGTCGTTTCGGGCGAATCAGGTGCTTTCGGACATGGTTGCTTCAGGAAGTATCTGTGTCGCATAAACAGAGAGCCGGACGCCCGGAGTCACCCGTGTTTCGGCTGCCGGGAGGACACGGCGCGGCATACGCTGGCAGAGTATGCCGCTTGGGAGGAGCCACGCCGTGTCCGCATCTCAGAAGTAAGCAGTGACTTGTCGCTGCCGGCCGTAGACGAGTCGATGGTCGGTAGCGGAGAGTCCTGGGACGCGGTGGTTTTCTTATGCGAAACAGTCGTCTCGCAGAAGGAGGCTGGAAAGGGAAAGGAAAGGGAGATCTCGTCCACTTACTCGGCCCGCAAAAGGCACACTGGGCGTCGGCGGAGGGTGGACAACGCCCTCTTCCAGCCCACATCAGGACCCGAGGTGGCAGCGCGTAGTGTTCCAAGCGCGCTCCTCTTAAACGTCACGGGGGGAGTCAAACACCTCACTCCCCCCAGAACCGAGGAGGCCTGCTGAGGAGGGCCGGCACCAGTCGGGGGTTGTGGAAGGATCGTACTTTCCCGCGACCCCCGGTGTAGGTGAGAGGTAGGAGGAACACCGGGGTGGTTTTTAGTCAGTAAGAGTCTGACAGACCCCGCCGCCCGCCCCAGGACGGTGGACATCCATGAGGATTTTCCACCACGGAAACAAAAAAAAAGAGATTTTGTTAATTTGTTAACGGGAGTGAATCAATAGACGGCTGTAATCAGTGTTGAGACTGTTATTTCGTACCCGCACCAAGTCGAACTCGGACTCCGATAGTGAGATAACCCAAATTAGTGAACTACCATATAATTAACCTAAGTATCAGTGCCGGTATTTATCCGGATGCCCTAAAAAAATCAACCATAAAGCCATTATTTAAAAAGGAGAGTAGAGAACATATGGAAAGTTATCGTCCAATTGCACTTATACCTGTAATTTCCAAAATATTCGAGAAATATATTTATAAGGAATTATATAAATTTATTGAGAAAAGTAATATTCTATGTGACGAACAAAAGGGATTTAGACTAAATAGAACTATCAGTATGGCTGTATATGACTTTGTCTATAATATTATTAAGAATGTCGATAACCGAACACCTGTATGTAGTTTATTTTGTGACATGACCCAGGCTTTTGACCACGTACATTTTGCAACACTTTTAAACAAACTCGAGGCTTACGGTATTAGAGGTAATGTTCTTCGTCTAATTGAGTCTTATTTAAAAAACCGAACACAAATTACGGAAATTCATCAAATAAATAGAGTAAGTAAGCGTGAAGAGATATTTAGATCATCCGAGCGGGAGGTATTGTATGGAGTACCGCAGGGGAGCATAATCGGCCCCTTTATATTTATATTATATATCAATGATCTACCAAGATGCGTTGAACATCCGTTAACAATGTTTGCGGACGATAGTACAGTGACAATATCTTGTGAAAGTGCAGAAACTTATGAAAAGGATATAAATAATACTCTAACATTAATTGTGCATTGGTTAGAAACAAACAATTTAAAAATAAACTTGAAAAAAACAAAACTTGTACATTTTAGTCAACGAATGCCTACCATGAACCTTCACGTACACTATAACAATGATGTGGTGGAAGAAGTTGAACACACCAAGTTTCTGGGTCTTATAATAGATAAAAAACTTAATTGGAAGGCACATATTAATAGTTTATGCAAAAAAATTAGTTCATCGGCATACGCTCTGCATACATTATCCTCAATAATCTATGTTGATGCACTTCTTACAGCTTATTATGGTATCGTAGAATCCAACTTACGTTATGGAATAATATTTTGGGGCAATTCAACTGAAAAAGATACTGTATTCAAAGCACAGAAAAGATGCTTACGAGCGATGCTCAAGCTCCAAAGTACGGATAGTTGCATGCCATATTTCAAGAAACATAAACTACTGACACTGCCCTGTTTGTACATATGGGAAGTAGCTGTGTTTGTGAGGTCGAATCCGAATCGGTTTAAACGATTAAATGATGTAATTCCACGTAATAGACGCGATAATAGTTTGCTATGTCTTCACTCTTGTAAGACAACTCTAATGCGCAAAAGTGTTTACTGTATGGCTCCGGTCATTTATAATAAAATACCCAAATCTTGGAGGGAATTGCCGGTATTGTTGTTCAAAAAAAGGCTTCGCATTTTTTTAGTGAGCAAAGCGTACTACTCCATAAGTGACTTTCTGTCTGAAAAAGAATTTAATTAATGTAAATGCAGTATGAATGTAATGTAATTTATTAGTGTTGGATTTAATTTAATTTGGAAATTTGACATGTTATCATTAGAAATTGTATACTTATCTAATTAATTGTGAATTTGCTGTATGATTTTGATTTGAAAATTGACATGTTATTATTATAAATTGTAGACCTAATTAATTGTGAATACATAAATGACATGATTTAATTTTATTTGAAAATTGAGAATTTTTGTATGCCTATCGGCGGGACATAGACGGACTCTGTAATATCTATATTTTAACATCTTCTAACCTATGTACACAAAATAAATGAATTTGAATTTGAATTTGAATTACCCTCGTAATATATATCTGTAAAGAAATGAATACTACTTACATACCTATCATTTCTTTCATTTGAATTTGCCCCCGCTCATTCCCACGAGTGATTATTGGAATGACCGATAAGATAGATTGTACGAATGTAGGAATGAATTGCTGACTGAGGTGAACTGACATGAGAGTGTTTTGCACCTGTCAACGGTGGGACATTATGCTTTGGTAGACAATCCATTAAGGGGATGTAGGAGAGGTAATTTGCAACCAAATGACCCCTTATGACCCCTATGCAAATGTCAACCATTTCCGAGTGATTTGACATTTATTATTTTTTTGGCGGTATACAACTTTGAAAATGTATAAAAAAAACGATGCATGATTTTTTCAATTTATTATTATCTGCTTCTATTTCAATACATATTTAATCAACCATAAAATGCCAATTTCAGTATCGTTAATATTTTTTAAATCAGAGCACACAATTTTCATCATTTTGAGCAGGTTATTTGACTGAAATTGTTGATTTCTGCAAAAGAGCATGGATATAATTTATCGACAGAATATTCAAAAAAGATGTCAGCTATCCAACGAGATACAATAAGATACTACTTAGATATCTTTAAAAAAACATAACATGTTAAATTACTGGAAAATGGTTGACATTTGGGTCAAAAGGGGTAATTTGGTTGCAAATGACCTCCCCAACATTCCCTTAATTGATTGCCGTCGTATTACAAATAACCCTGTATAAATCATATCATTCTATTGGTTGAAACTAATTTGAAGTAATCCTTGAGTCTTCTGTAATACAGGCCTTTGAGTAACATTTCAGCAGGGTGATCCCATGGATGGACTGTGTGAAAGATTATATGGCTAGAAAGGGAGAGACTACCGAGATGACGACTATCAAAGAAGGATTGGAGAAAAATACATTTTGTGCCGTTCCAAATACATTGGGATAAGGGAAAGAGAATCATAATGATCTCATACTATCTCAACCGAATGACAGTCGCAAGTGCGCGTGCACTCGCTGTACGTGAAGCGTGCATATGTGTGCGCGTGTTTTAGCTCACTGTTTAAAGCTGGCCTTCTGTATCTACTATTCTGTGGTAGATTGGTATTTTACCGGTTCATCATAGACCTCGTCTCAGCATAGACGGTTTTAGACGTAAAGTATGTTTTTGTTTATCAGGACGTCCACTTAAATTTTTATCGAAACTTTTTTTAAAGCTACAACATAAAATGATTTTTAGAAAGCATAAGATGGTTTAATTTAAGTGTTTTCTCGGTGTAACATCTACTCATATTATTTTATAAGTGCAATATAGTTGTGATAGAGGCATTTGAAGATCACAAAATTGCTTGAACTTGATTATAGTATAGTAAAAATCTCGCTGCAGACTCGGTCATAAATCATTCGAGTGTTTCGCTCTCTTTCCCACTCACGGGCCTTATGGGCAGGCCACGCCCACACGTAGTCCTGTGTATTACTGCAGTCGATGAGTGATATCGATAGTTTTATATATTTATAAATGGGTGATAGAAATAAATTTATAGTCGGGAGTAAAGCACTACCTCAACCGTTTCGCATTAAAAGGCTTGCAATAAAATAGAGTGCCGTTGCAACACAAGCGTCTATTGATTATCTCATAATAATCATGCCGTTATGACGTTCCAACAATAACCCATTGTTATTTTATAATTATAAATAATTAGGTTTCTCGTAGGAATGTAAACATTATAAATATGAATCAGAATTTCTGTCACTCATATTGCTGTAGTAGTGTAAGATGTTTTAAATAAATGTATTGTGTTAGGTATGTACTTAATGTAGTTTTGTATAAAAGTTTAGTCCTAAATCCCATTTAAATACAGGGTGTCCCAGAAATCAACGTCAAGCCGGAAACAGGTGCTATACAATGTGGAGACAACAATACGACAATAAATGAAAACACTGGCAATACTAATGCATATGAGTATTTTGAAACTATCAAATTAATCCTAACATCGAAATAACAAAAGTGATTTTTTCAAACAAACTAAATAGTACTGATGGGCCGACTATGGGTTTTGCCAATCTTTGACTAGCTATAGTGAATAAACTATTGGATATATTTGATTGAATTTTTGTATGCAGGCTGGGAACATCATTAGATATACGCAGTTTAATTTATTGTCGTATTGTCGTCTCCACCTTGTATATAACAAAAGCTGACAGTTATCAGAAAAAAAATAATCTTTGTCATGTAGGTACTTTTCAAATTAGAAGTATCAAAAAATACATTGGAATAACCGACACCTGTGATATCTATCAAGTCCTGTGACCACAAATATTAACTTTTCTTCGATTTTTATTCATCGTTATATTACTCGTCATACATCGTTATATCGTTCTATCTGACCTCCACGACCCAGATACTGGGTAGGGGTACACCATACCCCCTGGTACGTCTGCTTGTCAGACTTTTGGGCTTTTGATTACGACCCGTAACGACTGTCAAAGATCCACGAATGACAACTTGGACCAACGCGACGACGGGTTAACGTGCTTTACGAGGCACGGAGAGGTCTCAATATGTAATGGATGGTTACCCATCTTCGAACTGACCGCGGCAAGTGTACCCGTGGCTTAACCTTCGATGGACCCGTGCGGCTGTTATTGTTAAGCCACGAGCCCCTCAAAACCACTGATAAATGATAAATGATTTTATGATTTTATTTCTGTAAGTAGGTTTGTACAAACACTTTTACACGTCAATCGTATTTTAAAAACTAGATGAGGTCGGCGTATCCTGTCTGACTACTCTGAGAAGAAAGGCCGAAACAAACTCAGAGGTCACAGTCTCTTTTAAAGTCCAGACAAAATCTTGGTCAGATCATGTGAAGGCTATGTAGATCGGTGTCTGAAATGGTCTTTTGAGGAAAGATCCACACTGATTGAGTGGACCTGTCCAGTCAGTGCACGCAGTTGTCAGCAATCATGCAGCTCAACTCAGAACTTAAGGAGCTCAACGATTCGACGAATAATACTAAAGAAAGGACATTTGAGGAGGCCGCATAAATTACAAACTGTCAGATCATGATTCAATTAGCTAAGAAAAATACACAAAAAAAGCAATGACCGACATAGTTCGCACATGCACAATAATCAGAATAATATTATAATAATCTCTGAGGACCATGTAGATAGGTGACAATTTTTTTTTTTTGAGGTTGGGAAAACATCAAATTACTTCTCCCGCTCTGGACAGAGCAGGAGGGCGTGTCAGACTCTTACTGACTAAAACCCACCCGTGTTCCTTCAGTTGCCTGTGCCAGGGGCCACGGTATGCGGTAGGAAACGCCCGGGTGTCACCATTGTGTGGATCGCCCGGAGGATACGGTGGAGCATACGGTGGAGGTCTGCCCCGCTTGGGCGGAGCACCGCCATGTCCTCGTGGAGGCGATTGGCAGCGGTGATCTCTCGCGTCCGGCCCTGGTCCAGGCCATGGTACGGAGCGAGAGGGCTTGGGAAGCCGTCACCTCCTTCTGCGAAGCAGTAATGTTCGCGAAGGAGGAGGCGGAACGCGTGAGGGAGAGGCAAAATTCGCGCCCTCATGTCCCTAGCCGCCGCAGGACACGCCCTGGGCGTCGGGAATCACAGGCTGATTCCCGGCCACCGTAGGCTTGGGCTTGTGAACGGTGAGCAATGGGCAGCTCGCCGTTCGATAAGGACCAGGCCCGGGTCGACGGCGCGTTGTGTTCCACGCGCGCCTTAAAGAGATGTCAGCACCAATGACGGGGTTTGCTAGGACCGATGCCCGCTAGGGTTGCGGAAAAGTCCAAGAGGGTTACCGTGGCCCCTGGCACAGGCAACTGAAGGAGGGGTGCATGTTGAAGAGCCTCCTCGTGGCGCACCCTGGGCAACGTCGGCTCCAATTGCCCACCACGTCTTGGTGGACAATTGGGGCTGGCGGCTAATCTTCAACAAACGGAGAAAGGTCATGGTTCCAATCACCGATCATGCTTGATGGTCGGTGAAGGGAACCGGGCTACAGACGGTCAATACGTCCACTCCTCCTCTGCTTACAGAGGTAGTTGAGTGGGCGTAGACTGGGAAGGGCCGCCGCTGCGGTGCAGGCGCACCAAAGCGGCGCGTGTTTCTCTCCTTGAGGAGTAGTCCTCGAGGAGAGAATTTTCGGCGGGTTCGCTGAGTCGGGTTAGCCGGACAGCGAACGGAGGCATGTCTAATGCCGCCGCCGAGGGCTTGGCTTAATTGCCTGGCCCAGAGGAAGGCTACCTCTTAGATAAAAAACCACCCAATCCTAAGCTTTGAAGCGCGGTGAGAGGATGAATGGCTGGAGGGAGTCCAGTCGTTAGCGCTTCCCCTGCAGAGCACCTGCCGCACTCTGCAGTATGTAGGCTTACCGGGTATCTAGGCTCTGCCCGGTGGACATTTAGGACCTATATCGACTCGTGGGAATTATATGGAAACAGTTAACAAAAATCAAAAAGCGGAATTGCCGATCGTGTTGGTCGAGCAGATGGGTGTCCTGTCAGGTGCGGTGTCAGACTCTGACACCGCATCTGAGAGGATGAGTGTGCCGAGTGTGGCGAGCGTAAGCTCAAAGCGCTCGCGGACTGAGGAGGAGATGTTTGAGCGTCCTTCAAAATTTTGGAGGAAGTGCTCAAACAAAGAGGACGAGAGGCGCGCGGGGTTGACAGGCCTCTCTTCTAGCGAGGAGAACCTGCCAGCCAAGGCGGGCAGAAGAGGGCGAGGTCGCGCAATCGGTGGAGCGTCAGCTCCTTCGGTTTCGCGCGACTCTCTAGGGCGCTTTCTTAAGCGCCCCGACATGCCGGCACCCAGCGGAGGAAGCGACCCGGGGACCAAGCAGGTGGAGTGCGCTTCTAGCCAAAGCTCCACTTCTTTGGTCACCACAAGGGGGAAGAGTGACCTGGATCCCCTTGAGTCGGACCTAAGCGGGGGCTCCACTATGTCCCTGCTGGGTGCCAACAAGGCGGAGGCAAACGCCGCCAAGCGGGCGCAAAGGAAGGCTGTCGCGGCTGACGAAGTCAGCGAGTTGGCCCGACAGGCCCGAGAGCGGCGATCCACTCGGATGGCTGCCGGGGGGAGCGTATCGGCGGTGGCGCTCAGCCGCCAAGTTATGGACGGCGTGGATGTCGTCCTGAAGGTTGCCACCAAATCGGGCAGCCTGAAGGGCACGTTCACGCGCGCCCTAAAAGAGGCGGCTGAAGATATCAGGGAGGCGGTTGGGGTCCTCGTTACTTGTACGAGCACGGAGGAGACGGCGAAGCTATGGGAGGAGAATGGCCGTCTCCGATCCGAGTTGGAGGACCTCAAGCGGCAGTTCGCTGCCCAGAGGGCAGCTTCCACGGCCTCCTGCTCCTCTTCCTCCGCAGCCTTGCCGTTGGCTTCATCGGTCCATCAACCACTGTGCCAGAGCTCAGGATCTCTTGCTCCAGAGCATGGCAGAGTGGTCGATTCACGTGGCTGTGGTCGCCGAACCGTACTTTGTCCCCCCCAGGGATAACTGGGTGGGAGACCTGGACGGTTTGGTGGCCATCATTGGCGGGGCTCTTGTCAACCCGTCCCGAGGTCACGGCTGGGTAGCCGCCCTCGTGGACGGCATTGGTATGGTTGGGGCGTATTTTTCGCCCAACAAGAGTCTCGCCGACTTCGAAAGGTTCCTTGTCGAGTTGGGTGCCGTCGTGGGCCGACTCCACCCTCGCCCTGTGCTGTTGCTGGGGGATCTCAACGCCAAGTCTGTGGCGTGGGGATCTCCTGTGACCGATGCTAGGGGCGAGGTGCTGGAGGAGTGGGGGGTCACGACTGGCTTGACCGTCCTAAATCGGGGCTCGGTCCACACATGCGTGCGGCAGCGGGGCGGCTCTATAGTGGACGTCTCGTTCGCTAGCCCTGCTGTCGCGATCCGTGTCCGCGACTGGCGTGTCGCCGTGGAGGTGGAGACGTTGTCGGATCACCGATACATCCGTTTCGACGTCTCCGCCCAGACCAGCGGCGGCCGCAGTTCGATGGCCCCGCGAATGGACGGTCCGCGCTGGGCGCGTAAGCGCATCGATAGGGAGCTTCTCGAGGAGGCCGCTATTGTCCAGGCCTGGTTTCGGGGGTCGGCAACAAACGGACCCGTCGACGTCGAACAGGAGGCGCTGTGGTTCCGCGGGGCGATGACGCAAATCTGCGACGCGTCCATGGCCCGGGTCCACGCACAGTCAGCAAGGCGCCAGGTGTACTGGTGGACCGCCGAGATCGCGCAGCTGCGCGTCGCGTGCGTGGCGGTTAGACGCCAGTACACCCGATACCGGAGGAGACGTCGTCGGGTCCCTGACGAAGAAGCCGCGCTGTATGAGGTGTACCGCGCGGCGAAGGAGGCTCTGTGGCTGGCCATCGGCGAGGCGAAAACGCGAGCCAGGGAGGAGATGTTGGAGACTCTAGACGGGGATCCGTGGGGGCGCCCTTATCGCGCGGTCCGAGGGAAACTTCGAGCCGCGGCGCCCCCACTTACGGAGAGTCTCCAACCCGAGCTGCTGGAGGAAGCAGTCGCAGCCCTCTTCCCAGCGAGAGCGGAGCACAGTCCGCCGCCGATGGCTGTGCCCACAGCCGCAGAGCCTACAAGAGAAAACGCCATCAGCGTCCCAGAGGTGACACAGGCAGAGATGGGGGCAGCCGTGATGCGGCTCCGGGCCAAGAACGTGGCCCCGGGGCCTGACGGGATCCACGGCTGCGTGTTAGCCCTCGCTCTGAAGGAGCTTGAGCCCCAACTGAGAGGACTCTACACAGCGTGTCTTGAGCGGGGCCAGTTTCCCGCTTTGTGGAAATCTGGTCGGCTGGTCCTGCTCAGGAAGGCGGGGCGACCTGCCGACTCGCCGTCCGCGTACCGGCCCATAGTGCTGCTAGACGAGGTGGGTAAGCTGTTTGAGCGTATTATCGCAGCCCGCCTCGTCAGCCACTTGTGCAGAGAGGGGCCGGACCTGGACGACAACCAGTTTGGTTTTCGGCATGGGCGCTCCACCATCCACGCTGTGTCGCGGGTGAGAGTCCTGGCGGAGGAAGCGGTGTCCCGGGGCGGGGTGATGTTGGCGGTGTCCTTGGATATCTCCAACGCCTTCAACACCCTGCCCTGGAGTTGTATTCGGGAGGCACTGCGCTATCATCGGGTGCCTCCCTACCTCCGCCACATCGTTGGGGCTTATCTGTCGGAGAGGTGTGTCACCTACGTGGGACGTGATGGCGGAAACCAGCGCCGCATGTCGTGCGGTGTTCCGCAGGGTTCGGTCCTAGGGCGGCTCCTGTGGAACATCGGGTACGACTGGGTGCTGAGGGGCGAGCTCCAACCGGGCGTAGACCTGACGTGTTTTGCAGATGACACGCTGGTCACTGCCCGGGGGAGCTCGCACAGGGAGGCAGCGTTGCTGGCGACGGCTGCGGTGTCACAGGTGGTGGGCCGCATACGTTGCCTAGGCCTGGAGGTGGCCCTCAGCAAGTCGGAGGCCATAGTTTTTCATGGCCCCCGGCGGGCGCCGCCATCCGGCTCACACATCGTGGTCGGGGGGGCTCGGATCGCTGTCGAGTCCACCATCAAGTATTTAGGATTGGTGCTCGACAGCCGGTGGAACTTCGAGCCCCACTTCCGACGGCTGGCGCCCAAGTTGCTGGGCGCGGCTGGCGCGCTCGCGACGCTGCTTCCCAATCTGGGGGGCCCGAGCGCCGTCTGTAGGCGGCTCTACGTGGGGGTCGTGCGATCCATGGCCCTGTATGGGGCCCCGGTGTGGGCCTCTGACCTGACGGCAGCATCGTAGTTTTGCGAAAGCCGCAGAGGGCGATGGCCGTCAGAGTCATCAGGGGGTATCGCACGATCTCTTACGAGGCGGCTTGCGTACTGGCCGGATCCCCGCCCCGGGACCTGGAGGCGAAAGTACTCGCGTCATTGTATCGGTGGCGCGAGGAAGCGAGGGCGCGGGGTGAGGGACCGATGCAGCGGCACATGGAGCTGCGTCGGTCTCAGCTTCGCGAGGTCCTGGTGGCGGAATGGCGGGACAGGCTTTCTCGGCCTACCGCCGGCCTCGTCACCATCGAGGCGGTCCGGCCGGTGCTCGAGCGCTGGCTCGGGAGGAGGCACGGCTCCCTGTCGTTTCGGGCGACGCAGGTGCTCTCGGGGCATGGTTGCTTCGGGAAGTACCTGTGTCGCATAAACAGGGAGCCGGACGCCCGGTGTCACCACTGCGTCGACTGCCGAGAGGACACGGCGCGGCATACGCTGGCAGAGTGTGCCGCTTGGGAGGAGCCGCGCCGTGCCCTCATCTCAGAAGTAGGCAGTGACTTGTCGCTGCCGGCCGTAGTCGAGTCGATGGTCGGCAGCGACGAGTCCTGGGACGCGGTGGTTTCCTTCTGCGAGACAGTCGTCTCGCAGAAGGAGGCTGCGGAAAGGGAGAGGGAGATCTCGTCCACTCACCCGGCCCGCAGAAGGCGCACCGGGCGTCGGCGGAGGGCGGACAACGCCCTCTTCCAGCCCCCCTAAATGGGTCCAGGGGCGACGGACTCGGGGACGTCCGTCGCCCCCCATACATCAGGACCCGAGGTGGCGGCGCGTAGTGTTCCACGCGCGCCCCTTTTAGACGGCGCGGGGGGAGTCAAACACCTCACTCCCCCCCCCAGACCCGAAGAGGCCCGCAGCGGCGGGCCGGCACCAGTCGGGGGTTGCGGAAGGATCGTACGTTCCCGCGACCCCCGGCGTAGGTGTGAGATGGAACACCGGGGTGGTTTTTAGTCAGTAAGAGTCTGACAGACCCCGCCGCCCGCCCCAGGGCGGCGGACATCCATGAGGATTTTCCACCCCGGAAACAAAAAAAAAAAGGCAACTGAAGGAACACTGGTGGGTTTTAGTCAGTAAGAGTCTGACACGCCCTCCTGCTCTGCCCAGAGCGGGAGAAGTTACTTGATGATTACCCACTCACAAAAAAAAAGGGGCCACGTTATCCCTCTCGGACTTTCCCGCAAACCTGGCAGGCATCGGCCCTTAGCGGATCCCGTCATTGGTGCTGACATCTCTTTGAGCCGCGCCACAGTATACGATTTGACCAAACTAGAGGGACAAAAGTCTATAAGACAATTAAAGGGTTTGTAATGGGTCAATGTTATAACTTATAAGTTATGTGATGATGTGGTAGCAAATTAAACACATTTTTTCAATTATGTAAATTTTTATCTGACTTTAAAAGCGATTTTAAATCAATACAATGTTTTAAGTTGCTTTTTTTGGTAATTTTCTCAACAATGATATATAAGGGTCAGATGACACGAGTAAATACTTAATTAAATCAAAATTTGTGCGGACCCGAGAAGTTTTCAAAGTGTGGCCCAGTCTGACTTTACGAATTGGCCTCCGAAGCCTCTTCGGACATTTGTCCTATTGGTATGATTGAATGTCTTATTATCTCTGATCCATGAACTAGTAATTTATGTAATGTAGCTGGCATGTTATACCATGGGTATAAGGAGAGGTACAAGCCTCTCGTTTCTGAGCAGTATGAATCAAACTTTATCGGGTCAATTTCATAGCCAGAGTTGCAAAAGATAATTGTTCAACGTCATATTATTATTCTTCCAACTAATGTTGAACTTTACGTTTTTTAGTTTTCGTGGAACTATCTTCAAAACTCTTTTTTGGTCTGCCAAAACTGGAACTCGGTTTTGGGGGCTGTTCACGAAACATTGTGAGCACCAACTCTTCATTTAACCATTCTTGGTAATCGATTAAAAATAAATCTAATCGCCTTTGTTTGCGAAGCCATTTCAAACGAATCTTCTCACATTCCTTCTTCAAACAGGCCTTAAGTGGCTTCTCCTGATCTTTCGGGAGGTTCAGATCAACAAATCTTGACTTTATAAATGTCAAAACTTGATCTAATTTGCCTTTAGGCGGTGTAGAACGCCAAAATTCAAATAATGATTTTCGCTGAATTCGGGCACCTTTAAAGAAATAATAAGAAATATTTAGAATCGCATAAAGTCGCATTTCCAAATTATGATTTTAACAAACTTAAATGTTAAGAGAATATGTTAAAAGCGTAATTATACCTTGACTCAACTTGACTACCTACTTTAAGATTGGGTAAACTTAGATCATATCTATTTTTTGTTGTTTTATAATCGATCTACATATTTAGATACATTATAACTACGCCTTTTAAAACAATTTGATGGATTAAAATCAATTTATATACAGATAATTACCTCGAGTTACAGAATCCATGACTAGAAAATACTTTAAATCGCACAAAACCTCGAAACACATGCACAAACGGAACCGTTCACAACTGCACTGACCGTGCGGGCGGCTAACTGAGTTCGACGCGGTAACTTCGCGCATTGTTATTGAAGGGATCACTACACAACAGCACATTCTGACGTCATTATCGGCTGTAGGGTTCGTCTAAATGGGTAATAATAGTAAAAAAACGGTTTGTTTTAACATTATGAGTTTTGACTTTTGTCCCTCTAGTTTGGTCGAATCGTATACTGTGCGCGCGTGGAACACAACGCGCCGTCGACCCGGGATATAGATCGGTGTCTGAAATGGTCTTTTGAGGAAAGAACCACACAGATTGAGTGGACCTGTCCAGTCAGTGCACGCAGTACTAAGAGCCAAATAACTTTAGTTCGTTAGTTAGTGTTTTGGAAGTCGGATGTTTTGACTAGAGTTTCGTACTCGAATGGTGCCAACGGGACCTTATTACCACGCCTCCGCTGTCCGTCCGGCCATCCATCCACCAGTCTGTCTGTCAGAGAGCTGTATGTCCGTAATAGTTAGTCAGTTGAAATTTATACAGTGTGTATTTCTATTACTGCTATATACAACAAAATAAAATAAAGTTAAAAATAAAAGGGGGTCTTCATACAAGAAACGCTTTTTTTCGGCGTGTTTTGCCTTTTGTGGTAAGAAATCCTTCGTTCGCGAGTCCCACTCGCACTTGGCCGTTTTTTTTTTTTGCAAAAAAGGTTACGTTTTTTATTGTTGAATTTTTTAATTTTTAGCTCGATCACCGCCTAACATTGAAAATTCAACAGTGTCGCTTAGTTACTGAAAACGGTCATTAGTGTTTCAGCTGGGAAGAAGGTGCAACAAACTCCCCAGCAACACATATGTCTGTTAGGTTACAGGGCAGTGACCCCTTTACGAGTGGCTTTGTAGCTCAATCAGCCTCAACAAAGTATACAAAGACAGATTGGCATGCCTACGCTGACAAACGAAGAAGGGCAATTGAGACTTTTGACTACCTAATAGTTAATCGTGAGAGCAGTGGTGACCCAGTGGTCACGGCCGTGACTTACGAGTTGTAGGACGTAGGTTCGAACCCAGACAGGCGCTTTACTTCGTCTAAATTATTTCATCACCACTGCTTTCAAAACGGTGAAGGAAAACATCGTGAGGAAACCGGCATCTCCTAGAACCGAAAATTCGAAGACATGTGACATCTACCAGCCCACTGCCTTTTACCGAGAGGAGGCCTGTGTCCCAGCAGTGGGAACATTATAGGCTGATGACGAATAGTTAATACCGTACCTACCTATTTTATTTATAGAAATCTTATATGAAAATTAAAATATATGCTCTTAGGAAGAAATAAAAAAAAATTGTTTAAGCGTAATTGTAAATCCATCCCCCAAAGGGGTAATATATGGAATGATTTTAAAATTCCCAGTTGTTGAAATTATTTGTACCTGTTTTTAAGAGATTTATGAAATTTGAAACATAGTCAGAAACCGTATATTGAGGTATTATTTTATTTGAGTATTTATTGCATTTAAATCAGTCGATCCGCTTAAAATTTATTACAAGTTGAAGTTACAAAATAACTTAGCTATCGTACGTAGGTGGCGGCGCTAGAGTATTTCAATTAATGATTGTGCACGACACCATAAGGTAAACTCGCTCTAAAGTACAAACAGTGACTATCTCCTTATGTATTAGGTGTGACGAACATTTAACTTCAGTGCTATTAAGTCATTATATACTTAAATAATAGTGTTTCAAAACACAACGTGTGAGCTATAATGTGTATCTAAACGTCTCTGTTAGCAACGTAGAACTAATTAAGAATTAAAGTTAAAATAGGCCAAGAAAAGTTATGTTTCGTTGATTATTATCAAGTGTTAATAAGTCTATGTACAAGGGATAACGTAGTGTTATGTAAAAATAAGATTCATACGATCTTATGTTGTAAAATAAATAAATATTCTTCAAGTTTTTTATTGCCCCCGCTTGGTGGCGCCACTTTAATCCAAGCCATAAAGCTTAAGTATAAGGAAACTTTACTTTAAGGAGAGCCGTTTTAGTTTTTTATTAATTTTAGGGTTTAAATTAAGGAATATTGTCATAATCTTTTGTAAATAGTTGTAGTAAGCCAATACCCATGGTATAACACTAAAACCTATGTAATCAGAGATGTCTAAACACCAAAAATCGCCATGTAAAGATTCCCATACAAAAACGCCAAGGGCCGCGATTGGCCAAAGCGAAAAGGGTTAGTGCCGTGCGCAAAATTCAAGGGCTGTGATTGGTCACAAAAATCTATAAAAAAGGGGCCATTTTTGGTGACGAGACACTCCGAGTCCAGCAACTACGAAGAACAAGAAAAATAAATACGAGGAAAGAAATAGTATAAAGTGTTTTATTATCAAGAGCATGCGAGAAAACCAGGGCGTCCATTCCCGCAAAATCAATCCGTTCCAGTCCATCAGTATACAGTCTCAGCCCCAGTAAATACTTCCTCGCCGCCCGCTTTTCAACCCCCGACAAAAACTTCGTGTTAATAAACAAGCTACTGAGCGGTCCCGAACAATGATGATAATATTAAAATAAACTATTATTATTATTTTCTAGTCACGACATTTATAATCTTAAAAACCTGTTTAATAAAAATAAAAAAAAGATTTTTTGCATTTATTATTTGTCGTCTGTTACCGTCTCACGCTTTAACGGTTGAATTGATTTGGATTATAGAATACTTTTTGTCCCGGTAGGTAGCACGTTCCCATGGGATAAATTCCGACATCTACGCAGGCGACGCCGCAGGCAAAAGTTAGTGTATTATACAGGGTTATTTGTAATACGACGGCAATCCATTAAGGGGATGTAGGGGAGGTTATTTCCAACCAAATGACCCTTATGACCCCTATGCAAAAGTCAACCATTTTCCAGTTAACATTTTCAATTTTTTTTTAAGATATTTGGTATTTTATTGTATTTCGCTGGATAGCTGAGAAGTTGTACATATCTTTGGAATGTTCTGTCGATAAAATATATCCATGTTTTTTTTCAGAAATCAATAAGTTTAGTCAAATATTGCTCTAAATGATGAAAATTGTGTGCTCTGACTTAAAAAAATATTAAAGATAATTGTCATTTTATGGTTGAAGTATTGAAGTAGACGCAGATAATAATAACTTAAAAAAAAATCAACCAAATCAAAAAAAGTTAAAGTCGACCAAATGGTCGACATTTACATAGGGGTCATAAGGGGTCACTTGGTTGCAAATGGCCTCACGTACATCCCCTAATGAATTACCGACATATTACCACTATCCATGTATCCACATAAACCTGTCGAAATAAATTCTCTATTAATGATGTTACTTGAACTTTTCTTTTTTTTCATTTAGTAGAAAATTTGTTTTTTAATTTAAAAAAAAACGGATTTTTTACAGTTGTAATGGCAATCATTGGCATTTGGTTTAAATAGGCTTTAATTTTTTATTATTTTAATTATACTTTATGTAGATTCTTTTATATTTAGGTGAATGTGAGAACGTTATAGGCTTAACTTGTAGATTGTAGATTTGTGGACCATTTTGTATTTTGTTGAGTACAAGGTGCTTGTTGACAGGCCTACAGCATATATAGATAGTACTCTTTGGCCTACACTGTCCTCTCATTGTATCCTACATCGTAATTCGAAAACATTGTAAAAGCCAATGATTTTTAAAAGAGTAACTGTGGCGTATCTTGCCGGCTCTTCTCCATAGGAAACGACCAATTGGAACCGTGCACCTAGCTTCTGGCGTTTCATAAGTGCCCATGACGGTTTATGTGAAATAAAATATTTTGATTTGATTTGTACGGAAATTCATAATTTTTACCGATGGATGATGGGCTTGTAATTTTATAATTTCTTGGACATCACTAACTTACCAGTAAGCAAAAACATCGTGGGAAATTCAGTAGCTGCAGGTTAAGCTGAAACGTTTTACAGGGTGGCAGGAATACCGAGGCGAAACCTGTTACCTGTTAGAGTGTGGGGAATCATCAAATAACTTCTCCCGAGCGGGAGGGCGTGTCAGACTCCTCCTGACTAAAACCCACCCATATTCCTTCAGTTGCCTGTGCCAGGGGCCACGGTAACCCTTTCGGACTTTCTCGCAACCCTGGCAGGCATCGGCCCTTGCGGACCCAGTCGTTGTTACTGACATCTCTTTGAGGCGCACGCGGAACATAATGCGTCGTCACACAATCCGCAAGCCTGCGCCTACGGTGGCCGGGAATCGGCTTGGGATTCCCGACGCCCAGGGTGTTTCCTGCGTCGACTAGGGCGCGAATTTTGCCTCTCCCTCACGCGTTCCCTCAAGCATCACTGCTTCGCAGAAGGAGGTGACGGCTTCCCGTGCCCTCTCGCTCTGTACCATGGCATGGACCGGGGCCGGACGCGAGAGATCGCCACTACCGATCACCTCCACGAAGACACGGCGGTGGTCCGCCAAAGCCGGGCAGACCTCCACCGTGTCTTCCGGGTGAACTACACAATGGTGACACCTGAGGGGTAGTTCTCGTAATTTTAAGAACGTTCGCAGTCTAATCTCAGTGTCAATATGTCAAAAATACCTCTAATTTCCCTACATATTTGACAAGTTTTTGACATTGACTGTCGCTGAGATGAGATTGCGACTAGACTTTGAACGTTTTTAATTACGGGAATAGCCCTTCTGGGCGTTTCGTCCCGCCTTATCCGGAACAGGAACCTCCTAAAGCATCCGTGTCCGGTGGGGACCTGCGTCAAGCGTAGGGTGAGAATGCCGTGGCGCCTCTGTAGCCACTCCTCAAAGAGGGGACTTATCACCACAATTGTGACGTGCCCAGAAACCTGTTACCATGGATTCATTAAATGATTTCGGACATCTTCCTTCCATAAATTTTGATAGCGAAGGTATTGCACTTTTCTATGAAGCAGCAGTTTCTGATTTTGATGACCTACGAGAAATTTCTACACTACTTCTAGAATCATATGTGCTGAATGCTGAATTCATGGTTTCTGTGTGCGCGTCGATGGCTCTGTCATCCTGTATTATTGGAGGTAGATAGTGTCCATCGTGACACATTTCACACTTTTTTATAACTGTGTGTGATGTGTGCATTGTAGCTTTAAGATTTTTTTCACTCTTCGAGGAATTTAAATAGCCATTTCATGATAGTTTTTTTTTGTTATAAAGAAGCGGAAACTACGCTGAGCTGAATGACATTTTGTGCGGACACAGTATGTTTACTCAACACTCAATCATTTATTGCATTTTTTATTTTCATTTATGTTTACGTCGTTGGGAGACAAAGTACGGAGCGTAGGGAGTTTAAGAGTGAGTGGGTAAAACAAGGTTAAGGATAAATAATTTGCGAACAGAGAGAACCGTACATGTTTTATAAAGATCGATGGTAGGAAAATGGTAAAGTAACCATCCGACCTTTAGGAGTGCCCTTTGAGCACGTTCCAAGTTCAGCATGTGAGTTTTTGCTGATCGACCCCAAGAAATGATGGAATATTGTATAAGCGATTGGCAGAGGCCCTGCCATACCCGTGAGGTAACTCTCGAAGAGAGCTACTTGAATGCCTCTAATACCAATCCTTTCAAGTGTAGCATTAAGATTGGGGACAGATATCGTATCGAAGGCTAGATCCAAGAAAATACCAATTATCTTCTGCTTTTTATCCTGGTTGGAGAATATATTTGTGGTTAGGTCTAGCACAGCATTATTTGTGGAGATTCCGGAACGAAAACCATATTGAAAAGAAGAAAGAAGATGATTTTACTTCAGGTACTTAACCAATCTGATAATCATGAGCCACTCAACAAATTTTGAAAGTGTAGGCACAATTGATATAGGTCTGTAGTTATTTGATCGATCTCTGTCCCCACCCTTATGCACAGGATACACTACTGCCTGCTTAAGCGCATTTGAGCCTGGTGATTTAGAGGTTGGAAAAAAACTACAGAGATAGTGTTTTGATTCGTTTTAAAATAGTATAACAATTTATATTATTGCTATAAAATAACATTTCTTATAGTTTATGGACGGAATTTCGGTGTTGGTACTGATAATTTCTGGTAGGTATCATAGCAGATGTAAGATCAAAAAAAAATACATAAAATTTGAATTTTGTAGTAATTATAAGAGACAATGTTAATATATTATATGATATAAGCAAAATTGACCATTCGTTATTAAAATATATACCTATACCAAATATTTTTGTTTTTAGACACGACAAGGTAACACTGAGGATCTTCTGTGGGGTAATTTACAATTTACAATGATAATGAACTATATAATTCTCAATCTAACCATAAGCGGACGTGTACAGGCTACACCCCAATCTTCTCACTACACACACCCTACACCTACTCACTACATACACACACACACACACACATCCTACACCCACTCAGCACACACACCCAAACCCTAAATTTACTCACCTCACCACACAGTTAAATGCTTTTCATTTTATGTTTTCTTTTCATAAATAATCATACCCTGTTCTTTTACACCATTTGCTTATTTTTAAAGCGTCCTGATTAGTATTGTGGCTTTGTTTGTTACGGAGAATCACGGACTCCTAAGACACAGGCACATACACCTAGTTTAGGAGTCAGAGTATTAAAATTATTGTGACCTAGTTATAAGCCTTATATGCTCTTAGTCTTTGGATTTTGTAGTGTGATAACTTTTTTTTTGGTGAAATAAAGAAGTTATTATTAAGGTAACCACTATCTCTGTATCGTTAATGATATTGGCAAACATACATACTAAATATAGATCAAAATTTGAACAAAAAAAAAAAACAAATCTGTACACATAAAATGCAATAGTAACAAAAATCTTTATCGGACCATATATACAAATATCACCGAAATATTCACTAGAACCAGATAAATCACTTTGAAATAATTTCTTAGCCAACTAAGTATACTTATTAACTTTCTTCATATCTTCACGGTTGCCCCAAACAAGATCAGTGACGTACCACTGCAGGCAATAGAAGATTTGTGGCAAAATGACAGCAAGGCCTAGTAATAAGTACAGGTAGATAGTACCGTCCAAGAGATTTAGTATCGGGTACACCCAGGAGCCTAGGACGAGGTAGGAGGTGACCAGGCTGGAACAGAAAGCATTAAACGAGTTATTCATGTATTGTGATAGAGTGGCAAAACGGGAAATCTTCAAAAAATCAACAAATCAAAATCTCATCGTGAAAACTTAGTTAAACTTAGTTCCAACAAACAACAACAACAACTCGACCTCTGGTCTCCGGAGGGGAGTAATGTAGCGGTATCTACATCACAACACACGAGCTGCGCGTCATACTGACGTCACGCAAATCCTGCATCGCGCAAGCAGAGTTTACCGCGCGACTAGCATATATTATATACAACTTCCCGACATCAATCGTTGGGCGGTTGCCCACCAGACACGACACCCGTTTGGTCGGAGGATCCTCCCTTTTCTATGGAGGTATGAGTGAACTTTACACCCTGACCCTCGTGCCTCTATAGTGTCAATCCGTCGCAGAAGTGCACGGATTAATAAATTAGAACTATGTGTTGAAGCGTGGAAATCTGGCATCATTAAAAACAGGGTTTGGTTCGTTTCTAAAAATACTTCTAGAAATATTTATTTATTAAAACTTCATGCACAAGTAAAAAAAAATACTGTACAAAGGCGGACTTAATGCCTGAGGCATTTTCTACCAGTCAACCTTAGTCATGCGTCTGTCTCATTTATTTGTCAGTCTGTTTATGTTTTGTTCTACAATTTTATTTAATACTAGCTTCTTCCCGCGACTTTATCCGCGTGAAATTTCTTGTTCCCCCGCCCCCCACCCCGTCGCATCGCATCGCCTGCCCTCGGTATTACTTGGTTTTCGCTTAGCGTTCTTTTTGATTTATTTCTTGCTGCTCAGCTCCTGATGGTTATAGCATGATGTTAATAATCCTAAAACCTTCCTCAAGAATTGGGCTATCAAATGCTGAATGAATTTTCAAAACCGGTTCAGTAGATTCAGAGATTACCCCCTACAACCTCACAAACTCACAAACTTTACCTCTTTATAAATATTAGTTTATACTCATAGATCACACTAATTATTTAAACATTCGTTATTATTATTCTCTTACAGTCATTTATTTTATTTATTTATGTTTAAATACATTGCAGTATAAAACTGAGTTGCACCCGTCACCTGACACTTTTCAGGTCCAGTTGAAAACCAGCGTCAAGCACTAGTTGTCTGGCATTTTTGCTGAACTGTGCCTATTTGGCGCAGCCGCGAGGCACAATTTCCTGCTAATTTCTCGCAACGCACTACACTTTTAATTTGTTTTCTTTTTGAAATATACAAGGTTATTGGTTAACACACCATCAACCTCTTAAAAGATCATTGTACTCATCATTATGAACAAGTTTTACTATGGTACGGTGGGCTGCATCAATTGGGTACCCCTTTGAATGGGGTACCCACATCGTGACGCTGACTGTAACAAACAAAAAATCGCGAAAAAAAATCTGCTGGTCCCTACATTTTGACGAGTTCTGCAAACATAAATGTAGGGAACAGCTGATTGATTTTTTACCGGGTTTTTTTTTACGGTGGCCGGGAATCGGCTTGGGATTCCCGACGCCCATGGCGTCTCCTGCGGCGGCAAGGGGTGTGAGGGCGCGAATTTTGCCTCTTCCTCACGCGTTCCGCCTCCTCCTTCGAGAGCATTACTGCTTCGCAGAAGGAGGTGACGGCTTACCGGCCCTCTCGCACCGTACCATAGCCTGGACCAGGGCCGGACGCGAGAGATCGCCACCGCCAATCGCCTGCACGAGGACACGGCGGTGCTCCGCCCAAGCCGGGCAGACCTCCACCGTATAGCTCCACCGTATCCTCCGTGCGATCCACACAAGGGTGATACCCGGGCGTTTCCTCCCGCCTTATCCGGAACAGGAATCTCCCGAAACAACCATGTCCGGTGAGGACCTGCGTCAGGCGGAAGGTGAGGGAAGGACATGGCGTGGCATATGCTGGCAGAGTGTGTCGCTTGGAAGAAGCCACGCCGTGCCCTCAACTCAGAAGTAGGCAGTGACTTGTCGCTGCCGGCCGTAGTCGAATCTATGGTCGGCAGCGAAGAGTCCTGGGACGCAGTGGTTTCCTTCTGCGAAACAGTCGTCTCGCAGAAGGAGGCTGCGGAAAGGGAGAGGGAGATCTCGTCCACTCACCCGGCCCGCAGAAGGCCAGAAGGCGCACCGGGCGTCGGCGGAGGGCGGGCAACGCCCTCTTCCAGCTCCCCTGATTTCCCGCCATTTTGCCAAAAAGTGATTGACAATATTGATGAAAGAATCGACATCTGTGAGCGTGGTCGTGGTGGACATTTGTCCGATATAATTTTTCATTCATAGTTGATAAACCTTAATATTTCTAATACAATAAAAGTTTGAATCGTTTTCATCTAAATTCTTTGTTTTATCTGGTTTAAAAAAACAAAGTTCTTGTTGAAAAACCCTTTATATTTGAGACCCTCACAACAAACTCTTTTATTTGATATGTCAGACGGTACAGCTTGCAAAACTTTTGTTTCAACTTTCTAGTTTGCGGCCCAAAAGGGACCCTCATAGTTTCGTTTTATCATTAAGACGTACGGAACCCTAAAAATTAAGGGTTTTCTGAAATGACGTTCATTAGGTGGCAGTACTGAGACTGAGACGGTAGGTAAAGGCACCCGTCAAAAGTGTCAAAGCGCCTATATTTTCGTTAGTCATAACTGAATAATGAACGAATGAATGAAACGAATGATGAACGTCATCTTATATTTTATATTCACTGTCGACATGGAAGGCCTCTTGTCAATTCTTGGCAATTCTCGCCATCAAACTGTTAAGTTTGGCAAGTTGGAAATTTGTAAAAAATAATTAATTTTGGATGTGATTAAATAATTAAAAAAAAAAAAAAGTGGCGCCAACTGGAGGCGTGAACTTTCACGAAAGCCCTTATTTCATGATTATTATTTCATTATCATACTATTAGCTTCATTTAAGAGCACTCATCACCACGGTTGCACACTACCTGACGATTCGACTGTCAACTAGTGGCTGAGCTGTAGTTAACGACAGGCGGTGGTACATTCTGGGAACGGCTCCCAGCCTTACCAAAGCGGTGGTAAGTTGACGCCACAATTTGTCAGTCTTTTGGGGTTTTGGTTAACCGTTATAAATCTTTGTCAGTTTCACTATTTCAATATAAGGCTTGTAAAAAATGATCACTCATCCACCGACTGACCGCAGCACAGGTAGATTGACGTGAAGCCTTTCATAAATGAACACAAGGTATACAGAAAACCATACTCACACAACCAAATAACCAGTAGCATAGCTATACATCAGAACTAGATTCGGCACATGACTCTCTGGGCCTCTTCTAGGTCTGAACACGATCTCCCATAGAACGACAGGAACTATAGCCGTGTGAATGATGTGATTGGCAGTGCCACCAAGGGTTTTGTCCACGCTCGCAGGCAGTATAAGGCTCCGTTCGTAAGAAAAGAGTGTCCAGAAGACGAAGGATACTGTCTGAAATGAAAGAATAAAACAATATTATATTAGATACTGCTACCTTTTGCCCGCGTAATGATCAGACATTATCCAATGACATCGTACCGGGATAAAATATAATAATAAAACGTTTATTTTTAAAAAGGGATACATTTACAATGAATATCTTAAGTTAATTTTGTGTGAAGATTACATTGTTGTAATTGTAATTATAAGGTTGCATCGTTTTAGTTTTAAGTAATTTTGTATTAATGTATTGGGTAATTGTTAGTAATAGATGTTATGTAAAATAGTTAATATTATAAGTAGTTCTATCTATCGCATTAGGTTCCAAAACCTGTAATGATAGTATAAGAGTTTTAAATAAATATATCTTAACAATTAAAATAGCGCACAGTTGCTAATTTACCTGAACTAGGTTGAACCTGTGCTTTAGGCTAAAAAGTGCATAAATACTTAATAAAATAAATTAACAATGAGTACAACTTATGCTACGTCACTATGTGCTAGCGACCGTTTTCGGGGGCCCATTATTGAGTGTGCAAGTCACCCCCTGCCATTTTATCCGTGTATTACACAACATTGATCAGGCAGGGGACATAGTCCTTCCATAGTCCTAGGTAATCAATCCACTATTGCCACCCAAACCCACAGCCCAATATGTTTTGTTCCTATATTTTACAATAGTCCTGCACTAACCGGGGGTTATCCTTGGGTACACTTGCATAGTGCATACAGGGATAATCGTCGTCGGTTAGTGCCTCAATACTTAAAATTGTCTAAGGGGCCTCTGCAAGTTGGCTTCGGCCCCTCGTACGCCTTCCAAAGGTCCGGGACCCCAGGGTCCCGAGAAATGTCAAGTACAACTTAAAACTAAATTAAAACTTAAATAATTAAAAGTAAAATAGCATATTAGTAGTTCTAATTGCAGACAATAAGTAGGTCTTCTGTCTGTGCATAGTCAATGGTTAGTAAATATTTAATTATATTTTTTTTACAGTTATAGTAATTTAGTATATAGATACTTAGTTTTCTATTTAATCTATTGTACAAGAATGGGCCTAAGAATGTTAAAAATGTTTCTACAAAGACATGTTTTGAGGTTGCATTAGATATACATACCTACTAGATCATTTCGTATTCAATATATCCTTTGTCCAATTTAAAATGTATCCACTTGTCTCAGCTAAATCCGTTCGGCCGTCATGGCGTGGAAAGATAACAGACGGACAGTTACTTTAACATTTGATATAGTTGTGATCTTATTGAAAATAATGACAAAAAGTTGGCTTCTCTCCCTATCATACAACGACACTGAGGAAATAGTGAGTTAACACCAAATTATACAAGCAAGTCATTTACACAGTCACTCAGTTCCTTCACACCAAAACCCTCACCTATAAACTCACCACCACACACACACACTATAAAATTACTTAGAATGATTTTATTTTGTTCAATTAATTTTTAATTTATCTTGATAGTTCGCTACCCTTATCTAATTAAGTATTCTGTCCATTTTCAAACATCCTGAAATTAAATTAAACTTAAGGCAAAAATGTCTCGAATTAAAATGTGTTCATAAAGAAACCATAGTATTTATTGTAAAATTACCACAGTAATTATTGTAAATTTTTAAAAGTTTGATGTCAAGCTCGATAGATGGCGTTGGCGTCGAAATAGATCTCGCTATGGTTTCGTTACAATGTATTGGTTAGGGTCTCGCAACTTTAATCAAATATACCAGCTTAGAACAGGACATAATCGTGGTTTTATTTTGCAACCTTATTAGTGTTCACACAAGTTCATTAGTTCAAAATATTACCAGCTCGGTAATAAACAAACATAAGATAACGCAACTCTGGCCCCCAAGATACAGGCGCTGTCTAGTTTGGGGACCACTTCTCAAATAACTATGTTATAATAATACTATATTCTAGTTACAATCAGCAGTGCTGATTGTAGCTAGAATATATTATTATAGTCAGGTCGAAAAATAATAATAATGTGTGCTGATTCAGCACACAATATTATTATTTTTGAAATTTATTTTGTAACAATGGACCAATAACTTATTCTTATTTATAATATTACAAGCCGTACACGACATGGTTTGCAAACTACCAAATAAAAATGGTGTTTGATTTATCGATATACCTATTTATGATTTTTTGTGGTTGACTAAACAGTAGATCCTAATCTAGCCTATCATTAGTTTAGAAAAATACGTGCTACAGAAATAAACAATTACGTTACACAAGTTCAAATAAATACAATATTTATAAAAATTTCACTTACAAAAAATACGAGTTGAAAAGTCAAAGGGTTTTCTTTTGTTATGTACGATTTTAAATGCCACCTAATGCAGTCATCATTATCATTCAGGAGAAATACGTCCACTGCAGGTTTTAGACTGCTAAGTACGTCGCCACATCGACCGGTTCTGATCTTATCACAACCAACTGATTCCCACGACCTTCACCAAGTAATCGGTCCACCTTATGCAACGCCTATCCATTAGCGATTATTCCAACGCTGTGGCTTGGTAGTCTTGGTACACGATAGCAACTCCAGAATCTTTCGGCCCCACTGGCCATCCGCAATTCTGCGAGGTTTGAACCCCGCCTACATTGCCACTTCAATTGGACAATTCGTAGTACTAAGCGCAAGAATACTTAGATAAGATAAGATAAGATATTTTTATTTGCATAAAACATGGTATACAAGGTGATAAAAAAAAAACATTAGATCGGACATGTTTTGCTTAATACTAAAATGCATGCAAACATACTTACTAAAGATACATTGTATTATGAGTGACATTGAAATATATTATATTGAATTCATATAAAAAAATCATTAATGCTATAGAAATTATTATTATTGAGCCATTTATATAATTGGATTTTAAATAATTTACAATTTAATGTTTTAAACATTTTTGGTAATTTATTATAGAGACGTACACACATAGCCAGATAGTTTTTGTTGAATTTCGCTGATCGAGGCAGCACATCCAGTACAAGTCTGTATTGGTCACGTCGACTTCGAGAGCTTACTTCATCTGCAGTTTTAAACAGTTCCTTGTGTTTTTGAACGAACATGCATGCTTCATATACATATAATGAAGATAGCGGTAGCAAACCAAGCTCTTTAAATATTGGTTGACATGATTCGTCAGATGGAATCTCGTATATAGCTCGTAAACATTTCTTTTGGGCGACAAATGCTCTATTGTGGTCAGTACTGTTTCTCCACATCATTAGTCCATACCGCAGTGACGACTCAACATATGCGCGATATGACATCACAGCCGTTTTTATATTAGTGAATTTTTTTATTAGTCTCAAAGCATAGACAAATTTATTTATTTTATTACATACAGTACAACCAAACTACTGTACTTACAAAGTACAAACAAACTACTGTACTTACAAAGGTGAATGGCCAGATCAGGCTAGAGAACAGAGGATCCCTGATTCTCTTCAGGGTGTTCAGAAGCGAGCTATCTTTGCCCTCGTTGGCCAGTGACAGGAGGTCACAGGACAGTCCAATAGCTGAGTAGAATATTTGCATGTACTGAAATACATAGAAGAGGAAATAAAGTTAACTGTTTGAAATTATATAAAAATATGTAGTCATCTCACTGCTTAACTTAGGATAAGTTAAACAAGAATTAGGGCCGGTATTTCAATGTAACCTTAACTTATTGCTTAAGTTAAGTACTGCATTTAAGCTAAGTCTCACTTTTGAAAGACAGAAACGTATTTCAATCCGGATCTTCCTCGCCTTAACTAATCTAGGATAAACCGCAATATTGCAACATAATGAACAGAATATGTCATTTGTCTGTGATTTTTGTTGTCATTGATAGTTGACTGACATTAACATGACACTTCTGTCTGCCAAGCAAAGAGTATAATAACTATACAGCTGCCAAGTTTTTAATTTCCTGTTATTATGTTGTTTATTTATCTAAAAATAACAAGTTTTAAAATCAAGTTATATGATATCTGTAAGTATTATGGAGGCCTGACTTGGAACTTGTACAGGAGTATCAGGTTGATAGTCGCTATCACAGACAGACTCAGTGCCAGCTGCTTGAACACTAATCAGGCTAAATATTCCGTCCTCTTCTTTGGTGAGGTTGGGAGGTGGCATTGGAGGACCTCCCACCGTGCCAAGAGCATATTTTCTTTGGCCCGTCACCTTATCTTTCACAGTTTTTTTCATGTTGTCCCATTTTTTACGAAGTGTTTCAGCAGATTTTGAATTTAAAGATCTGCTGTTAAATTCAACGCTAATTTCTTCCCAGCAGTTTTTTTTCGCCTTCCATGTACTTTTATATTTTCAATAATAAAAATCACACGCGACCACAACTCACACACAACAAACAATATTGACATTTAATAAACTTTCTATCAACTGACAAATGTTGCTATTCTTTATGCGACTTATAAAACAAATTAGTGAAAGAAAAACTGTTTAGGCTTCGCTAAAGGCTTGGCTCCTATTAATTCACGTACTTCCGTAAGAAAATTATTTTTAACAAGCAAACAGCCATTATTTCATTACGTATCATAGCGTGTTGATTTTTGCGGGTCAAAAATAAATTACATCAAAGCAACTTTTTTTTGAGGTAGCCACACGCCAATCTCAGATCGGAACTTAAGCGACAGAAATCCTCCACTTAGATTAAGGCTAGCTAAGGTGGACTTTATTTGCCGCTTAACTTTAATCCTATAATGAAATACACCTAAGTTGTACTTATCTTCAATCCTGGATCACTTCAAGATAAGCTATTATTGAAATACCGGCCCTAAGAATATAAATAAAGAGAAAAATAAATGTATATATATAATATAATATAAAGTACTAAGAATATTATTATTGACTGACCTCTAAAATTTGACGTTAGCTTAAACCTGTCTGAGAGCAAAAAACGCTACGTTCGAATTGTTATTTTTTTGCAGTCCAAGTTAATAATTTTAATTTTAAAATTTTAGAATTAAAAGAAACCTATTGTTTTTCACTTTAGTCAGTTTAAGAGAAATACACAAAAAGCCTTAGGGTTGAGCTACTTCAATACATTTACACAGTGAACTTTGATATTTTGTTTTATTTTGCTATTTTACTTTTCTTTTTTTTTCATACCTAAGTATACCTTTTATGACTGAATATTTACTGTATAAAGTATTATATTCTTTTAATTACTGTGAATGTGAGGAATAGGTGGGTCATTTCTTTTTTGTTTCTTTTTCTCAGTTAGTTTTAATCATGATCTGGCAGCTTGATTGATTTAAGCGGCCTACCCAAAGGTCCTTTTCTTGGTATTGTTCATCGAATCGTTAAGTTCTTTTAGTTCTGAGTTGAGCTGCACGATTACTGACAAATGCGTGCGCTGACTGGACAGGTAAACCAAACACAAGGACAACAAACAAAGGACGGAGCAAATAAATAAATACACTCAATCTGTGTGGTTGTTTCCTAAAATACCATTTCAGACACATATAATAATAATAATAATGTATTTATATGTAAGAAAATAAATAAACGGAATAATAATAATACTTTATTGATACAAATCCTTACAATATGCTTATTATCTAACAAAGTTCACAACATTTAAGGCGTACAAAAGTTGAAACCCTAGGCTGACTGCTAAACTAGGAAAACCTGTGACCAAGATTATGTCTCGACTTTAAAAGTGACTGTGACCTCTGAGTTTGTTTCGGCCTTTCTTCTCAGAGTGGTCAGACAGGAAACGCCGACCTCATCTAGTTTTAAAAATATTATTGACGTGTAAAAGTGTTTTTACAAATCTACTTACAGAAAATCATTTATCATTTCATTTCATTCACGTTCCTAGATCTGGTCAGTATACACACGCCACCGCGCCTATTGTATCACCAATAAGGTCATAACAGAAGTACCGCTGTGACAAACAGAAAGACACACCAGAGCAATATTTCATGAACGGGTGTTTTTTTTTTAATTTTGGCACGGAATACTGTATTATTGACGCAAAAGCTGTACATTAATTTTGTCTCGCCTGATACCACCTTCCAACATCAATCAATCAACTCAGCCTATCGCAGTCCATTGCTGGACATAGGCCTCTCCCAGGCTACGCGACAACACTCTGGTTTCCGCCTTCTGGATCCAGTCTGTCCCAGCCACTTTTTAAGGTCGTCAGTCAATCTAGCTGGGGGGCGTCACATACCGCGCTTGCCGATGCGCGGTCACTACTCTAAGACTTGCCTGATCCACTGACCATCTATCCTTCGACAAACATCGCTCCACGATTTATGGAGATTTAAATCTTACAAGATGACATAAAATACTTACAACATTCCAAACAGTAATGAACTTGAACTGGTCATCACTGAACCTCCTCACATCAGGATCCTTCAACACATCTCCTTTGAAGGTATTAGCCATGTGAATCGCATTGGTGACGTGCATAACCAAGCTGACGGCATAGCCTAGCATTCGAGGGTATATCGGTGCTGAGATGTACCTGAAATTATATAGACATACTAAGAAGAAGGAGCAGAGAAGAAAAGTGAACTGAGACTTGTGTACGTAATTGGGTTGCTGAGCGCCTGAGCCGACACCAACATACTTGGAAAAAGGTTAGGTAGATGATAATGACGGTGAAGAATAAATACATGGTGAGGAAAATGTCTTAGAACTAAAAAATGGGAGATTTGTGGCATCAACCACCTTGCCCTGGGCCCGCGTGGTGGATTATGGCCTGCTCCCTCTCATAGAGAGGAGGTCTGTGTCTCAGCAGTGGGAACGTTATAGGCTGATTATATGCATACTTAGAACCCAGCCTTTATTTTTAAAATAGGGCAGACAGAGATGTAGTATGGCATTGCAGGGTCCTGTCATAGAGACGGGCAAAGCTATTAGGTTTTCTATTAGATAATTTTATGGTTTTGTGCCCGGTTCTTAGCAATAGATGTCCCATGACATTATAAAATGATTAATAGTGTAATTTGGGTGTGGTTAATGGCTCTATACATAATATACAGGGTGATTGATAAAACACCATCAACCTCTTAAGAGGTCAAAAAAATATGAAACCGCGAAAAAAAAATCTGTTGGTCCCTACATTTTGACGAGTTCTGCAAACATAAATGTAGGGGAACAGCTGATTTTTATTTCGCGATTTCATTTTTTTTTCTTTTAAAAAAACGTTGCCCCACACTAGGAATTTTTCCTGTATCGTGGGTACGTTTACAAACATTTAAACTCACGTACACAAACAGCCAGACCCGGAACCACTACTTGCAGGTCATACAAATATTTGTTCCGTGCGGGAATTGAACCCGCGACACGCAACGCAGCAGTCAATCGCTTAACCACTGCGCCAACCGTGCCGCCATTGCGCATTGCGCATTTGGTCCCATAGTAAAAGTTGTTCATAATGATGAGTACAATGACCGCTTAAGAGGTTGATGGTGTTTTACCAATAACCCTGTATAGGTATAGAACCATTAACAACACCCAAATTTATAATATTAATTATTTTATAATTTTAATAAATAAACATACCTACTGACGTCGCATTTGAAAACCTTAAAACTGTAGGTTATTGTTAAAAGGGCTTTAACAATAACCTACAGTTTTAAGGTTTTCAAATGCGACGTCAGTAGGTATGTCACAGAATGTTTGTTTAAACGAACCTTTTTCCCACGAACACATTTCGTGGTTATATTGAAAGTATTTAATACGATTTAAAATAATAAGAATAAAAAGTGAATATTCCAAGGTTATGTCAAGGTATTTTTTTGTGTTTTTGAATTATTAATAAATTTAATCTCGTCATTGTTTTCCGTCTACAAAATGGCACGTTAAGTTGTAATAATTAGTTAACACCAGTGGCACCGCTGCCACTGCTAATAAAAATAATAAAAATGGCGTGAGTAAATGTTTCTACAAAAGGCGGAAACAATTATAGTGTCATTAAAAATTAAGTTGGAGTTTTATTTACTAACAGCAACTGTTTTTTTTTTGTTGGGATTTCTGACTTTTTATATGCAGTAGTTATAAACACTACTGCTGGGAATGAGGACCTTGGTTCGATTCCCAGGTCGGGGAAGTGTTTTTGAGTTTTTCTATCAGTAATTCTTGGCGAAATGTGGATGTACAACATATAAAAAAAAAAAAATATTGTTTCCGTGGTGGAAAATCCTCGTGGATGTCCGCCGCTCTGGGGCGGGTGGCGGGGTCTGTCAGACTCTTACTGACTAAAAACCACCCCGGTGTTCCATCTTACACCTACGCCGGGGGTCGCGGGAACGTACGACCCTTCCGCAACCCCCGACTGGTGCCGGCCCACCGCTGCGGGCCTCCTCGGGACTATAGGTACCTGTACTAAGCCTTCGGTGCGTGATGTTATGTCATGACTTATGTGACAAAACGAGAGAAAAAACTCCCATAAAAATAAAAATAATTCTTACCGGTTTGATACTTCTGTAGGCATGTTTATCGAATTGCACTGTGATATGTCTATTGTTTTAATTTAAGAACCCTTTAAAAAAACTTCCTAATAATTAATTTAACTAGGAAAACACATTAAAACAATGACAGACGATTTAATACTTTTCAGAAAACTAATATTTGAAATTCCAAGCAATCATATTTAAATAATAAGATTTGCATAATTTTGTTCAGATTTTGTAATATTATACGAGATCTAAAAAAACATACTCGAATAAAACGCCACTAGCCGACTAGCTACTTTTAATTGCACAAATTAACAAATATTTGACAGATAGTTTTAATAAAAACTACAGAAATATTTGACCACGTTTGCCCGGTTCCCTGTTTCACCACAGACTGAGATATTTTTCTTCTGTATACATAACCTGTATAGCTATACAGATTGAACCTGGCTAGCTAGTCAGGGTCAAGTTAGTTCGGTACAGTCCGTTCAAATCCTTGCTTACAATTGATGTTATTTCTAGTTCTTGTTGTTTTCGTTTTGTAAGTAATTATATTTGATTACTAGTTCATTTATTTATTTATAAGTATAAAAATATGTATTATTTATTAGGTATTTACCTATGTCGAAACTGTTTGTACTCCCCGTCACTTGTCCCTAAAGGTTCATTAGAAAACCAGCGTCAGACAGCATCGGTCTTATTACAAAACAAGGTTTTTCTTTTGACATGGTTTAAACCATCGAGCCTGTTTTTGAAATAAGAACCTAACAGAAATCGAAATACAGTTACTTTTACAAAACTGACAACTTAGTACGATCTTAGGTTGTCAATTTTGTATTAAGAACTTTAACAAAGTCGGCATAAAGTTGCATTTATAAAAACTGAGTCGAAGGGTTAGGCTCGGGCTAAAGTTAGATCGTGTTTGGTAATAAGAATGATCCTTTTTGGCGCAGCCGTGAGACACACTATTGTTGTTAAACCGTTATTTTCACTTTTTATTTTGTTATTTGTATTCTGTGTTTCGCGAACTGTGTCCAAATAAACGTTATTCTTTCTTTCTTTCTTAGTTAAAAATGTCATGCCAAAACATGCCAGGCCGACGTGCCAAGTCTACTTGAGCCGACTGTTATTGCATGAGACGATGGCAAGGGACCGAACGGTATGAGTTTGATTCCATGGAAGATGGGCCGGGTGCTGGTATGGGATGCAACCAGTTCAGACACGCTAGCCCCTTCCCATCTACATGGAACCAACAACAGAGCTGGTGCGGCTTGTGACGCGGCTGAAAAAGCTAAAGCATGCAAATTGCCGCCCATTGTATATTAAGTAGTGTTCAGTTTAATTTTTGTTGTTATGTTTTTTGTGGTGTACAATAAAGAATATATAAATATAAATATACAGGGGTCTAGGCTCCGAATATCATTTTGTCCCATGCGGTGTCGAGACCCTTTGTCCGTGGGGTCCTAGCGCTATAAAGCTTTTTAAGGAAATAGCAAAAATGTTATTCGACATCACAGGAGACCGAAGAGCTGGCAGCTACCTCGGACAAAGAATTAGTCTAGCTATTCAAAGGGGGAACGCTGCCAGTATCTTCGGAACCTTGCATAAAGGCACTCCTTTGAATAATATATTTTAGTTATTATAATATATTTTATAGTTTATTATATTTACGTAAAACATACAGATTTCTAGTTAAACAAATATAAACTTTTTGTAAGTGGAAATTAAGTTGATTTCAAGTTGTAGCGCAATCTGAACCGTTTATGTACGAGAGGTTTAAAAGCTTACATTTTTTGGGTTTTAATTGCGAAAGTAGAATACCTACTACCACATTATGTTTTTTCTTGCATATATCTTATTTCCTAAACAAAAACTGCATGAAAATCATCGTTCGAGTTTCGTATTTATAATATTATAAAGTATTTAGTATATTACAGAATAGATAACTATTAACTGGATCATAAGGATCGTGTCAGTGGTTTAGGTGTGTAAAGGTAACAGGCAGACAGACACATTTATAATAGGTATTAATTAGCATGTTTAAATATGAAATCCCCGAGTTTTAGCATTCATTTTATTTACATAACTGAAGTTAATAAGTCAGCATAATGATATATGTGTTTAGTATTTTTTTATTCTTGTGCTATCTGTCTACTTAGTGTCATTTAGCATCTTTTGTGTTGTAAGTTTAGTCATTGTTGGTATGCGCCCACTGGCTATATAATATATAAATAGTTTGTCGACCTTCCTATCAAGTCTTGTGGGGCTAACCTTTTAAGCCTCCTGAATGTCTTGGTTTTCATTAGGTTTCATGCCAGTGTTGAGTCACTAGGATAGAGTGAATCAAACTCGATATATTGCTGGGAATAATTGCTCATTTATTGGATAAAGTTCCTGCCTTAATTCATATTTAGAACATAACATTAGTTGCTAGGCTCACTTATATTAAAACATAGTAGAACACTGATTTCCTTAACTTAAAACAATCTGTAACTATGACCTACGCTGAACGGGCACCGATCTCGATCTGGCGCGTGCGCGACGTAGAGCGTCGTCTGCACGCACTATAAATATTACCGACGCCACGCTCTGCGCGCTACCGACCCTGACGACCCCATTACCCTCCTCCAGGAAAGCAGTAGGGCCACTATTGCACTATACAGAAACAGACACAAATCGAAATTCCGACCTCGCCGACGAGGTCCTACGCGTCCACGATTCTCCCCAAGTAATTGTCCTCCCTGTTCCTTGATCGGATCCGTGCCAGCTGGTGGCGTAGCTGAGCCTGTAGCTTTAAATTCTCCTGATAATAATAAAGAAACTAATTTGAACCAACCCGTCCCTAACTAGCTGGCCTTTTTTTTTTTTTTTGTTTCCGGTTTGGAAAATCCTGCGGCGGGCGGCGGGGTCGGTCAGACTCTTACTGTCTAAAAACCACCCCGGTGTTCCATCTCACACCTACTCCGGGGGTCGCGGGAACGTACGATCCTTCCGCAACCCCCGACTGGTGCCGGCCCGCTACTGCGGGCCTTTTCGGGTCTGGGGGGGAGTGAGGTGTTTGACGCCCCCCAAGACGTCTAAGAGAGGCGCGCGTGGAACACTACGCGCCGCCACCTCGGGTAATGATGTGTGGGGGGCGACGGACGTCCCCGAGTCTGTCGCCCCTGGACCCATTGAGGGGGGCTGGAAGAGGGCGTTATCCGCCCTCCGCCGACGGCCGGTGCGCCTTCTGCGGGCCGGTTATATATATATATAAGATATATGCAAGAAGAAACATAATGTGGTAGTAGGTATTCTACTTTCGTAATTAAAACCCAAAAAATGTAAGCTTTTAAACCTCTCGTACATAAACGGTTCAGATTGCGCTACAACTTGAAATCAACTTAATAATAAAAAAGTTTATATTTGTTTAACTAGAAACCTGTATGTTTAACGTAAATAAAGGGTGTCCAGCGGAAAATTTTGTTTTTTAAACTTAAATAAAAAACATATTATTACATTCAAAATATGTATTCTATTTTTAAAACAAAGAACGTTTCTGCGGATTTTATTTTTTAAAAATAATGTCTTCCAAGTGACGTCCGTTTCGCGCAACACACTCTTGTAAGCGAACCCTCATATTGGCGAATACGCGCGAACACAGTGCTTGGGGGATTGCATCAATTTCACGCCGGATATTTTCTTGTAGGGCAGATATGGTGCGGGGATTATTACAGTACACTTTAGACTTGAGGTATCCCCACAAGAAAAAATCACAAGGCGTCAAGTCAGGCGATCGTGGTGGCCAGGCTATGTCTCCGTACTTGCTTATTAATTTTCCAGGGAAAATATCCCTTAACTTCGACATGGATACCCTAGAAGTGTGCGGGGTTGCCCCATCTTGCTGGAAATGTGTCCTATTGTTGCGCCCTGGAAAAACTTGCAATTGCGGCACCAAAAACTCATCAATCATGCGGCAGTATACAGAGGAATTCACAGTTTCCCCCTCATTAAAAAAATACGGTCCGATTATTCCATGAGCTGAGATGGCGCACCATACTGTGGTTTTAGGGCAGTGCAAACTTTTCTGATGACGTTCTCTTGGGTTGTTGGGATTCCAGTAACGCATATTTTGCTTGTTTACGTAACCCCCGATGTGAAAATGTGCCTCATCGCTGAACAATATGTTTCCAAGTGTTCTCGGGGTTCGAAATCGTTCCAAAGCCGTTCTGGCGTACCTTTCCCTTGAAACATAATCGTTCTCATTTAATTTTTGGACAATTTGCATTTTATAGGGATGAAGCTTTAGTTTTTTTTTCAAAATCGTATGCACAGTTGACTTCTTAATGCCTGTAGAGGCGGCAATCTTTCTTACTGATTTCCTTGGATTTCTTAGAATTTCTTGACGCACCTGTGTCACTCGTTCTGGTGTTGCTGCCGACGTAGACGGTCCTGGCGGCGGCCTATTGATCATTGTCCCTTCTTCTCGAAATCTTTGCACCCACGTTCTGATAAGCTGCGTACTCGGACCATCGCTTAATCGCCGAATGTTGTAATGCAAACAAAAAGCACGACGCGCTCGAATAGGCGAATTGCCGTTCATTAAATATTGCTCCACCGCGTACGCGCGGTGCGCGCCCGACCAATGACTCATGGCGACTGACAAATCCGCAGAAACGTAGCTTCTAGCGCCACCCCCTCCGCGGCCCTAACCCCGCTAACAAATGAGTAACGTTGATTTAAAGTTGAAAAATTCCCGCTGGACACCCTTTATAATGAACTATAATATAATATAATAACTAAAATATATTATTCAAAGGAGTCCTTAGAAGCAAGGTTCCGAAGATACTGGCAGCGTTCCCCCTTTGAATAGCTAGACTTATTCTTTGTCCGAGGTAGTCTTCGGTCTCCTGTGATATCGACTAACATTTTTGATATTTCCTTAAAAAGCCTTATAGCGCTAGGACCCCACGGACCAAGGGTCTCGACACCGCATGGGACAAAATGATATTCGGAGCCTAGACCCCTATATTTGCATGCTTTAGCTTTTTCAGCCGCGTCACAAGCCGCACCAGCTCTGTTGTTGGTTCCATGTAGATGGGAAGGGGCTAGCGTGTCTGAACAGGTTGCATCCTATACCAGCACCCGGCCCATCTTCCATGGAATCAAACTCATACCGTCTGGTCTCTTGCCATCGTCTCATGCAATAACAGTCGGCTCAAGTAGACTTGGCACGTCGGCCTGGCATGTTTTGGCATGACTTTTTTAACTAGAAATAACATCAATTGTAAGCAAGGATTTGAACGGACTTTACCGAACTAACTTGACCCTGACTAGCTAGCCAGGTTCAATCTGTATAACTATACAGGTTATGTATACGGAAGAAAAATATCTCAGTCTGTTGTGAAACAGGGAACCGGGCAAACGTGGTCAAATATTTCTGTAGTTTTTATTAAAACTATCTGTCAAATATTTGTTAATTTGTGCAATTATAAGAAGCTAGTCGGCTAGTGGCATTTTATTCGAGTATTTTTTTTTAGATCTCGTATAATATTACAAAATCTGAACAAAAATATGCAAATCTTATTATTTAATTAGGATTGCTTGGAATTTCAAATATTAGTTTTCTAAAAAGTATTAAATCGTCTGTCATTGTTCAATGTGTTTTCCTAGTTAAGTTAATTATTAGGAAGTTTTTTTAAAGGGTTCTTAAATTAAAACAATAGACATATCACAGTGCAATTCGATAAACATGCCTACAGAAGTATCAAACCGGTAAGAATTATTTTTATTTTTATGGGAGTTTTTTCTCTCGATTTGTCACATAAGTCATGACATAACATCACGCACCGAAGGCTTAGTACAGGTACCTATAGTCCCGAGGAGGCCCGCAGCGGTGGGCCGGCACCAGTCGGGGGTTGCGGAAGGGTCGTACGTTCCCGCGACCCCCGGCGTAGGTGTAAGATGGAACACCGGGGTGGTTTTTAGTCAGTAAGAGTCTGACAGACCCCGCCGCGCGCCCCAGGGCGGCGGACATCCACGAGGATTTTACACCACGGAAACAAAAAAAAAAGTTGTATGTATATGTTGTACACACGGCTACACATCAAGCTATACATTTCCAGTATAAGCTGATCTCACATTGTATAGGATTTCCGTACGATGCGAGACCAGCGTAAACTGGTTTTGTATAGCTTGATGTGTAGCCGTGTGTACATCCACATTTCGTCGAGAAATTACTGATAGAAAAACCCAAAAACACTTCCCCGACCTGAGAATCGAACCAAGGTCCTCATTCCCAGCAGTAGTGTTTATAACTACTAGACCAACGGTGCATGCAGTCGATATGTTTTTTAAAAGGGTAGTATTTAAACGAGTGACTGTAAATTAAAGTTTTTAAGTCACAATATTAATTAATTTACGTTATAGTATTACTAAGTGAGCGACTGATTGCGAGTGACGAAAAATCAACAGAACAGCAACGTACAAACATTAATTTGTGTTCCTTAAAATACAAAATGAGAAGCTTCATAATATTTGAGTGGCCTAGTATTTGTTTGAGTGTCAACGTTACGTCCTGCATTTTTTCAATATTTGGCAAATTATTTATTTATATTGAGCGGCATTTTATCTTAAATGAATTGTTTCGAATAGAAAAACCACTTTGCAAAATACTATAATGAGTTTTGAAAACTATATTAACCTAAACTAACCTGACTTCAATTGGAAAAATCGCCTCTATCTTAATATTGAAGTTGCCCTCTCCGTATTCCTAGTCGCTCACTTAGTCATTTAGTCGCACGGCTAGAATTTTAATATCTGAAATGGATTTATCACAACCCACTTTTAGTATGTTTAGTAAATTTTTCACTTACTCAAATTTATACCGATCAAGTTATTAAAACAGTATCTCGTCATCAGTCGCTATGTTTTTTGTTCGTTCGTTTTTATTTCCCCTTTTTATAATACTGTAACAAAAAACAAAACACGTATAGGTGCCATTTTGCTGGTGGCTATTATTGCTAAGTAAAATAAACAGGTTATCCAACCAAGATTAACTTGACTCACACACTGATTAATTATTTGTTAAATACACACATCAAAAGTGTCTAGACATCTAGGTATTAAAAAAAAAACGCCACCGTTTTGTGTTATTTTATTTTATTTTTTTTATTTAACACAATAAAAAAAAACTCTGCGTGCTAGTAGACCTAAGACCGTGCGCCGCTGCGCGGGCACGTTGTATACTATTCTAATGACTCCCATATCACTCCCCCTCAAGAGAAGCGTACGTTTCTCTTGACCATTCTTCCGCTTCTCGTGATATAGGGTTGATTTGTAGGTGGTAGCGGACGAGTCATTATGAGCCGCCGAAATCTGGGTGCTCGCAGAACTTGTTTCAGTTTCGCTCACGGTGTAGGCAGTTTTAAGTCGATCCAGTGACACAACTGTAGTACGTAATGGTAACTGGATTTTGTAGCACTTGCCACAGCGCTGCAGTGCTTCATAGGGGCCATCGTACGGTGGTGTTAGTGGCGGTCTGGCGGTACCGTTGCGAACGAAGACATGCGTACACGTCGATAAGTCCTTGTAAACAAAAGGCTTGTCAGCTGATTGTGAGCCATGCGGGGCCGGCGTGAGTGACGTCATCGTTCGAGCGAGACGGCGTCGATTCTTAAATTTTGTGGCTCCAAGAAATCCGATGGTATGCGAAGTGTGGTACCATACGTCATTAGAGCCGGGCTAAGGCTGTTATCTTGTCGCAGGGCACTGCATAATCCCAACAATACGGTTGGTAGTTCCTCTGCCCATGTCGTTGTTGCCCCGCGAGCCATAAGCGCCGCTTTCTTTGACCTGACTTGACTGTGGGTGGTACGCCGTAGTACGAATTCTGTTGATTCCCGTTTTTTTCATGAGCGCATTGTACAGTGAAGACTCGAACTGGCGTCCTTGATCTGTCGTGATGCGTAGCGGGCAGCCGAATCTCACTATCCACGTTTCATACAGTGCTTGCACGACGATCTCCGCTGTTATGTCACGGACTGGAACTGCTTCGGACCATTTGGTGCATCGGTCAATTAAAGCGATGCAGTAGCGATATTCATTAGATAGATGCAGCGGGCCAACGATATCTACGCAGACGATATGGTGCTGCTGGGCCCAACTGCCAGCGCAATACGAGAACTTCTAGACTGCTGTACCAAATACGCTGGAAGCCATGGTCTGCTGTACAACTCTAAAAAGAGTGTCTACATGATCTTTAAGGCCGTCGGCAAAAGATTTTCTTTTGAGCCAGTCATTACACTCAATGGACAGGTAATGCATAGAGTGGCACAGTTTAAATACTTAGGACACTTTGTAACGAACGACCTTAGGGATCATGCAGATATTGAGCGGGAACGCGGAGCTCTCGCTGTGAGAGCTAATATGCTGGCCCGCAGGTTTGCTCGTTGTAGTAAAGAGGTAAAACTAACCTTGTTTAAAGCGTATTGCCAAACTTTCTACACGAGTAGCCTGTGGGTCAGTTACACGCGTGGAGTATTGGATAAGCTGCGAATCCAGTACAAGAACAGCTTCAGAATGCTTTTGGGTTTGCCGCGTTTCTGTAGTGCATCGGGCATGTTCGCACAGGCGCACACCCATGACTTTTATGCCATGATGAGACTTAAGACAGCCTCACATTTGCAAAGGGCGCGGTCGAGCTCAAATGGCATTCTGAGGATGTTAACAAATAAACTTGACTCACCTTTTCTGCAACACTTTATGAGAATACTGGTGAGGCAAGAATAATGTTAAGTTTTTACTATTCTATTCTTTGTGTGTTTTACTAACATAGTTTATAAGTGTTTTGTGTAACTAACCCATGGACCTCTGATGTCAAATAAATGAATTATATTATTGTTATTATATCTATGTGGATGTGTTCAAAGCGTTTTGACAGCGGGTAGCTGGTAGTTTATGCAGCCTCGCGTCCACTGTGCTACTTCTTTAATCATAGACGGCCAAAATTATTTTCTTGTCATCGGTTCTCTTGTACTACGTACGCCCGGGTGACATAACTCATCTAGCGCTTTGAAAGCTGCATAACGGTGTCTTTCAGGTAGACACGGTCGTGGTATTGAAGTTGAAAGCTCACATGTGATGGATTGGTTACATCCGGGTATACCTAGTTATTTCTTTGAATCCCAAGTTTTCTTGTTTTTTGAGATTCTTGAGTTCTAAGTCTGATATGTCTGTCTGTTCTGAGTCTGTTGTTGATCGATGCTTAGTTAATTATAATCGATAGTTGACCGACAATTAATCTCTTCGAGCCTCGATAAAGCGTCAGGGGCTGTATTTTGATCCCCCTTTATGTACATTATGGTCTTACAAAATTGATTTATGAAATGCAGCTGTCTCTCGCGTCTCGGTGTGTCGGAGGTACTCGCTGTTCTTGTAAGAGCGTAAGTCAGCGGTTTGTGGTCTGTATATATTTCGAGGTCGCAACCCTCTATTAATCGGTGAAAGTGTTTAACATATGTATATATGGCTAATAGTTCGCGATCGTATACACTGAATCGGCGTTGTGTTTCGCTGATTGCTTTTGAATAAAATGCTAGTGGTTTCCTAATTTTGTCCACTTTTTCTCCAACAAAAAGTGCAAACAGCACCAAGGCCGTGATCTGAAGCGTCTGTCATGATGGCAAGGGTACTTTCTTGAACTGGATGTGAGGGTATGGTGGCCTCTGTGATGCTTTGGCGGCCCTTCTGAAAAGTTTGCTCTGCGTCCGCTGTCCACTCGATCGGCGTGTGGTCGTTGCGCTTTCTGTTATGTAGGTATTTGTTAAGGTCGTTCTGTAGTTCTGCTTGTTGAGGGAGACCGTCTCGGTAAAAGTAGATCATCCCCAAGAAACGTCGTAGTTCGAGAATGGCTTTCGGTTTTGGGTAAGTATATATAGCTTTAACTCGTTCCGTTGTTGGTTTTATGCCGGTTGCCGATACTTCGTAGCCGAGGAAATCTATTGTTTCTTTACCAAATTCGCATTTGTCTATGTTCAGTGTTAGACCATATTTATCCAATCGCTGTAAAATTTGATGAAGTAGCTGTTTGTGTTTTGTTTCGTTTTCTTCGAAGAGAAGTATATCGTCGATGAAACAGAAATAGCCGTCAATGCCTCTCAGTACCTCGTGCATGAATCTTTGAAATGTTTGACTACCGTTTCGTAGACAAAATGTCATACAATTGAACAAACATTCCAAATGGTGTTGCGTGCTGTGCTGTGCTGTGTGTTTTCTGTGCGTCAACCTTGGTGATGGGTATCCAATAGTAGACCATTCTTAGATCAAGCTTGGAGAATATTTTCTTGTTATGTAGTTAGTACGTGGAATCTTGAATGTGAGGTACGGGATGGCGATCTGGTTGATTGGCTGCGTTTAGACGTCTATAGTCACCACACACGCGTAGACTTCCGTCTTTTTTCTTTACTATATGGAGAGGGCTGGCCTATGGGCTTTTTGATGGCTTGCAGATTCCCATTTCTAACATGCGGTCAAACTCTTCTTTGGCTGCCTTATACTTGCCCCGGGGCAGCGGGTGGGGGCGAACGTAGAGTGGGGCTCCAGTAGTTTCAATATGGTGGACCACGTCATGTTTCGGTGCTTGTTTCAGCGACATGGGGCGTAGGACATCAGGATATTGCTTCAAAATATCGTAGTATACGTGATTGTTGCTTATGATGTCAACTGATGCGGTGTTTGTGATCACATCTGTTGCGTCGATAGATAGTTCGGTAATCTTGTCAACAAACTTTTTCTTGTCCAGGTCTACTAGCAGTTTAGAAGTGACGGAGAAAATCAGCTCCCAGAATAGAGGTTATAACGTCTGCAACGACGAATGAACACACCATAGAAATATAATATATCTATGGAACACACAGTCTCTTCGTAATTCAAAATTTAGCCTGATAGTTTTCTGTCAGTAGGTCTTGAATGGTGTATTGTTTGCCGCGTGTAAATTGTAGGCGCTTGCAGTTTTGTTATTCTTATGATTGGCGGTCAAAACGGCGATGTATGCCTCTGTGTCCACGAGGAAACGTTCTTGAGTATTACGATCGTGTAGATAATGGCGATTACTGGTGTACGGGACACCGATGTCCGCCACGGTCAGTGTCGGCTCTAGTTTTCCGACAGCGTCTTCTTTCTACAACATGGCGATTCACAGCGTCTTGCTTTGCGGAAACGAAAACTGGCAACTGGGATTGCCGTTACCACCAAGTAACGGCATTCCCAGTTTGCGTCTCCAGGTTTCGGTGCAGGTCCACGTGGCGTTGACTGCGAGCGTGAACGGGATCGAAAGCGAGGATTGTACAAGCGGCGCCGGTGTTCGTATGGTGGCCGTCCTCGACGTAATTCGGCGATTTCTAGCGTGAGCTTCTCCACTTGCTTTGCCAGTGTTTCTAGCTGTGTCATAGATGTGGTAGACGACGAGGATGGTGCTGGTGCTGTGACTGCGGTGACGCTGGAACTTTCTGCGTATTCCAACATCTTCTTCTGCCATCGCAGCTAAAGCGTCCAAATAATGATTCCTTGTTTACGGACAAGACGACTCGAACTTGTGCGGGTAGTGGATTTAGCCATTCTATTTTAAGTCCTTCTTCGGTAATCATGCCGCTTGCAAGTTCTTGCATCTTCCTTAACAGCTGAGAGGGCTTCAGATCTCCCAGCTCTAGTCTGCTGATAAGTTTTTGTTTTTTTTTTTACATCTGCTTTGTCGTAGGCTTCAAGTAGGCGTTGTTTTACGTTTTCTTATTTCCCAGTTGCAGGCGGATTGTAGAGTATGTCAGTCAAATGTTGTAAATTGACCGCTTCCAGCTGTTGCAGTAGATACCGGAACTTCTGGTCATCTGAGGTCTTCAATGGGTCAAGCACGGCTTCAAATTGGTTAAACCAGGCACGGGGTGTTTCTCTCCAAATAGGTAATGGCCAAGACTGCACGGATACTGCGCTGACGTCGAAATCCATCTCGGTCTGGATTTAAACTTGTTGCTCTTCAGACATGGTAGCTTACTCCACACCAAAAAGTTTTTTTAGAAGTGTTCCGTTTTAAAATTCGGGGTCACCAATTTGTTGGGTCACCAGGATAGCGTGAATCACACTAGATATATTGCACGGAATAATTACTCATTTATCCGTCGCACACAGTAAGTCGAGCTAGCGGTACCGGGGCATCGCCCCCCGACCGCGGATGCGACACGGTGGCCCGCGTTAGTTGCGCGCACCCATGTGAGTGATTGCTATTTTGTTTCTGTAGGCGCGCCACGACGCTGTTATACAGCGCCGCGATCTACACGACACCTTGGCGGTCTATCCCCGCCAGGTGAGACCCCCAGTAAACTGGGGGAGGCCCGGCGAGAGACTCTGCGACAGAGGTGCCAACTTACAGATAGGGTTTGTAGCCCCCCCCCCCCCCCCCCCCGCGCTTCCACAGCTAGCCGACTACGGTTGGGACTAGGGAGCAGAAGTCGTCTCCCAGGTGTTTCTCGACTGCTGCAACATGTTCGGTGTCGCTAGTCGGGTTCGGTTGGAACTGACGCTCCAGGTGCTCGGCGAAGAACCTCCGTGTGTGAGGTGTGTGCCTGGAGCTCGGCCTTCACCTTTTCCGTGAGATGGTTTAGCTGCGTCTTGAGTATCGGACATCTCAGTTGTTGCCATTGTTTGCGAATGCGCCTCTTCTCGGTGATTATCGCATTAATGTGCGCTGGCAGGGGCGGCAATAGCCATCTCTCATGCGGTTGCGTGCTAGTCGCTGATTGTAAGGCGCTTTGAATGCAAACCTCCGCGGACGTGGACAGGATGGCGGACGATGTCACCCGCCATCCGGTCCACATCCGCGGAGGTGACAATAGGCCGAGTTGGCGTAGTGGTCACTACCTTTTCTGCAAAGGACGTCCAGTCCGTCTTCCGACGTGATGCTTTGGGCTTCAGTCGGTCATACCCGATAAGACGACGAGTACAGGTTGGTGGTCTGACTGTAACTCGTCTTCTATCACTTGCTGCGTGATCTATCAGCGTAGCCCTCGGTAGACTACGATGTCCAGCACGTCCGGTATGTGCCGAGCGGCTTCTGGGTAGTGTGTCGGCGTCTCTGGGCCGGACACCGTATAGCCGAAGGCTTTCGCATCCTAGAAGAGCCATCTCCCCTCGGTATTCATAATAAATGAGTTCCACGCGGGGTGTTTACAATTGAAATCCCCAGCTAAGACAGTGGCGTATGCTTTTCTGTCAAGCAACGCCCGCAGCTCTGTTGGCTCCAGATGAGTTGCGGGCGGCTTGTAGCAGCTATAGATATCTATGTCCTCGCCGATCATGGGCAGCTGGACACCCAGCGCGTAAAAGGAATTTACAGACGGCAAGGGGATTTCCTGATGGACGACTCTTCGTCTCACAAGTACTGCCAAAACACGGTATGTCATGTAAGCTGCACCTTTTATCCTTCCTGTAAACGAGGTATCCCGGAAACCTTATCCTGTCTTCAGGTCCTAGGAGCGTCTCGCTTATGAGCGCCACGTCGATGTTTTGTTCCCGAAGGAGGTGGCGGAGGGGGGCGACCTTGTCCCGTAGGCCGCGGGCATTCCAGTGGATCATCCTAAACGACCTATCCATGATAGAGGGTGAGTAGTGTGGCTATGCCATCAAGGATAACCGTCTCCACGTCTTGACCCTGCCTTATGGCCTTAATAAGGATCACCAATAACTTGATGGCGCAGACTGTGAATCCCTCTTTATGTGTTGTTGCCTGTGTTTTGGCGCCGGTAGCGCCGGCCCTCGTGACTTTGTTGAACTGTTTTAGTTCCACCTTTTTCCGCGGTGCTATATTATATTATTACATATGCGCTAGCAGTATGTGGCTGCTATTATTTCAGCCTGCGCCCTGTTTGAGGCAGGGTCGGCCTAAAGGACCTCTTCCTGGGTCGCCGGGGGTTTCGGCTTCTTGGCTTTTCCCATTTTCCATTCTGCATTATGTCAAAGAAGTATGTAAAAAAAAAAAAAAAATTTCGCAATTTGGGAGCAGTTAATAGACATTTACATAGTGATGCCGTTAATGGGGTACCAGGGAAGCCACATGTGCAGAAGGAATTATTGCCAGACTTCCGTGTCATAAATGTTGAAATATATTTTCCATAGAGCAACAAATTAAAAAGAAAAAACATTATTTACACACATAAAGTAATTACTTTAGTATCTTAATGTACATAATTATGTTAATTCAGGGCATGGCCTATCTGTGTACCAAATTCTAGCAAAATAAGTTCAGCCGTTTATGCACAACAAACACTCTAACAACTTAACCTTTTACTACGGGGGTTACAAAATTCGAAACGTTAAAAACATGGGTTGGAGACCTTTTGCATGAGAAATTTCTCAGTATCAGCTGCTCGATTGATGATGATAGCTCGCTGCTAATTCAAAGTCAAAATCAAAGCACTTTTAGACGTCAAATTTACAAGAAAATATAATTGATTGCCCCTTCCAATAGGTAGTTTCGTATGAAGATGAATTTACAAGAAACTCGATAGATACTCTTTTAAAATGTATTTATTACATATTATTATGTGATTGTAATTGGTGACTACCTGCAGTATTGTCTCTCCTTCTCCCTTTAATCCATCCAAAGGTTGTCTGTAAAATATCGCCTTTAGCAATAAGACCGCCCATTGTGTCACCCTATGTAAAATTTCTACATTTTTATCTGTAATTTTTGGTGTACATACTAAAGAGTATTCTATTCTATTCTAAAATATTTGTAAACATTCACTAAATGTGCAGACAATATATTTGGAATACAATTACAATATGTAGAAAGTAAATTAAGCAAAGACAGTTATATTAATTATATTTATGTTGATAGTGCATGGTGCTCACATATTCACAAATATAACAATACAACCGTAGCCGTAGTTAATTACACGTGACAACATAATTGGTGAAATATAGTTGTACTTTACGCCTCTGCTTACTCCTTCAGGGAATATGCCCCAGCGTGATGACGATAAGTTAAAAATGTTGTTTCCAGCTAGAATCGAGTAACTGACTGATATAACGGTCCCAACCGTTGGGCCGGCAGGTTGTGTGTCAGTGTTGACAAGAACGATAAACTTATCTCTATTTACGTACTGCACGACAGGAAAATCAAGGTAAATATATAACATTTTATTACCTGTTCGATAAACTATAAAACTTAACCTCAAAAAGTGTTGTTTGATGTGTATTTTTGATGTAAAAACGGTGTTTTACGAAGTGTAGAACGGTGAAATTGTTTCCTATGTGATCTGTCGTATTTGCCGCGTCATCACCAGCCAATGGTTTGAGTGAGATTGTGTGACGTCAAAACCGGCTTGTATTTATGTCAAGTGCTAGTGTTTTTGTTAGGGATTGCTTATTATTATTTTAATCTAAGGCATTGAACGAGCGATTAAACTGTCCCGCATAATTGAACCCACAGTGTTGCATAGATATTAATTGAACTCAACAACAAATTATTATGTTCCTACCGATTGAATCAATGATGATGATGAGCAATGGACTACTAAATGCCAATAGTAACTATACTATTGGTAATTAGTAGTCCATTGATAAATCATAAGTGATTTATTTCTGTGAGTAGGTTTGTACAAACACTTTTACACGTCAATCGTATTTTAAAAACTAGATGAGGTCGGCGTATCCTGTCTGACTACTCTGAGAAGAAAGGCCGAAACAAACTCAGAGGTCACAGTCTCTTTTAAAGTCCAGACATAATCTTGGTCCGATCATGTGAAGGCTATGTAGATCGGTGTCTGAAATGGTCTTTTGAGGAAAGAACCACACAGTTTGAGTATACCTGTCCAGTCAGTGCACGCAATTGTCAGCAATCGTGCAGCTGAACTCAGAACTTAAGGAGCTCAACGATTCGACGAATAATACTAAAGAAAGGACATTAATTATTGAGGAGGCCGCATAAATTACAAACTGTCAGATCATGATTCAACTAACTAAGAAAAATACACAAAAAAAAAGCAATGACCGACATAGTTCTCACATTCACAATAATCAGAATAATATTATAATAATCTCCGAGGACCATGTAGATAGGTGACTTTTTTTTTTTGAGATTGGGAAATCATCAAATTACTTCTCCCGCACTGGGCAGAGCGGGAGGGCGTGTCAGACTCTTACTGACTAAAACCCACCCGTGTTCCTTCAGTTGCCTGTGCCAGGGGCCACGGTATGCGGGAGGAAACGCCCGGGTGTCACCATTGTGTGGATCGCCCGGAGGATACGGTGGAGCATACGGTGGAGGTCTGCCCCGCTTGGGCGGAGCACCGCCATGTCCTCGTGGAGGCGATTGGCAGCGGTGATCTCTCGCGTCCGGCCCTGGTCCAGGCCATGGTACGGAGCGAGAGGGCTTGGGAAGTCAATCATATTTTTTTAAACTAGATGAGGTCGGCGTTATTAGTTAGCTAACAGTCGATAGGGGTAGTCAGATGCCCGAACGTCTGATAACAAGTCTTACCAAGTATTACCCAGTAACTGGGTTGTTGAGGTCAGATAGACAGTCGCTCCATGTAAAACACTGGTATTTAGCTGCATCATACCACTACCATGGAATCTTATTTGCGACTTTAAAAGTAAGTATAACCCTTAAGGGCGCTTATACCTTATGAGTGGCAACGTCGCAATTTAGTGTCATATTTCGTGGTTTTCAATTTTTATCATTTAATCGGAGCTATATTTTAAAAATCTGTTTAATTAACTTTTTAGAATTACGTGAAAGTGTTTAAAAAGTAAGTAACCGTAATGCTTACAGTTATTTTACAATGAAAATAACGCCCTGCAAGTTTCCAATGTATTATTTGCATAAAAATAGAACTGTAAACGCAACGATTTCTTACCGCTTAGACAGTTTTCACATAATTCTAAAAAGTTAATTAAACAGATTTTTAAAATATAGCTCCGATTAAATGATAAAAATTGAAACCCACGAAATATGACACTAAATTGCGACGTTGCCACTCATAAGGTATAAACGCTCTTAAGGAGAAATAAACAGGGACTTGACTTATCTGACTTATTATTTGTCTAGGTGTGTATATGTATACAAAGTATGTAGGTATATCAGTCATCAGGTTACCGTAGTACAGGTTCTACCTAGTTCGGGACCTGAAGACTTTGTGTGGATGTTGTCTCATATATTATTATTATTATTATCCACATCACTACGCAATTAGTTGGCCACAAAACTTCGTAGAAATGGCCTCTAAAATGAGGCAGTTGACCCACTGACCCTATAGCCACACTGGCCACCAGAAAAGGCACTATGACAGATGTTTTCACGGCAAAACTTGCTACAAGTCACATATACACGCGTATCGATAAGAGAAAAAAGTTTAATTTCGCAAACAGTGTAATTTGGCATGTGTTCGTAAAAATCATACGCCCCGACTTGAGGACCTCCTTCTTTGTTCTGTCGGTCAAAAATGCATGTAAAGCAGGTCATTAATATATAGGTATAGTTAACTAGATCTGCAACAGAAACTTTCTCCGGGTTACGAGTGAAGGTAGAAACGGTCTGAGTCATATGAACGCAGTTGTCGGCCATTATGCATTATTAATTTGGGGGGTAGGGGTTAGGAGAACTATCTCATATGCGGGGAAAGTTGAAAAAGTGTCCAGCTTAAACAGTAAATAATAGTTAAAAAACCCTCCAAAATGGCGCTAGCGTAGGCAAATGGTGTGGTATGAATGTAGCAGTTGTTAAACTCAAACTCAAAGCATTTATTTAAATTAAACCATTTACAGGCACTTTTGAATTGTCAAGTGGTCGGTCAGTCAGAAATATGAAGCTAGATGCCCATTTCAAAGCGTAGTAGGTACCTATGGAGAAGAACGGGCAAGAAACTCCATGGACACTCTTTTAAATTATATTGTTACATAAATATTAGTTACATCATTAATGTTAAATAAATGTTAATTTATTTATTTTTATTTATTTATTTATTTTTATTTATTTTATTTGGTTCACCAACGATTGTTTGCACGGGTTGTATGCTAAAAAGTAACATGCAGAAATATAAATGCAACAGTGCAACAATCACTTATAGGTAAACTCCGCATGCATAAAGGAGTTGTACAATTTTATAATATTAATCTAATTTAAAAAACGAAAAATACTAATCTAAAGGACTAAATAATATAACAACTTATGAAACTAATAACATTTAAATATATTATATATTCTCTCTCAACGAGAAAATGAAAAGATAAGAAAGATACAATTTATTCTATTAAACTAGTTTATAAAAAAAGATACTAATCTTAAGGTCTAAGTTATTATTATAGGTAACATCGTAAGGAACTTAATTATACATATCTATTCTCTCTCAAACGAGACAATGATCAGTGAAGCTATTTAGCAAGATGCTTAAAAAAATTGGCCTTCAATCTGCCCAGACTTTCATAGTGCAAATCAATTTGATCACTGCAGCTATTTACAACCTTGCATAATCTCGCATAGGGGGAATTGGAGCCTAGAACCGTTCTTCTCTGCGGAGGGCAGAGTGGTGTAATCACACTGCGAGGAATTCTTGAGGGTGCACGGAAATTAAAAGTGTGCAATATTTGTGGGCAGTCAATTTTGTGGTGCATTACTTTGCACACAAACATTGCGTCATTTATGCGTCGGCGATTGTCAAGCGAAACCATTTTAAAGTGTGTAAGTCTGTTGCTGTACGAACGCACTTTTTTAGTTATTCCGCTAGAAAACGCCAAGTGCCATAGAAAACGCTTTTGAACGCGTTCTAGACGCAACGAGTGTGTGGCATAATGTGGACGCCAGATCACGCTACAATATTCCAACATACTTCGTATTAAGCAATTGTAAAGCAAAATTTTAGTCTTACAGCTCCTAAACTGTTTGGAATTCCTCATGACAAATCCCAGCATCTTAGAGGACTTTTTTATTATATTGTCTATCTGGGGAATAAAAGTTAACTTACGGTCAAACATAACACCAAGGTCTCTTATTGTATCCAGTTCCGCAATCTTTACTCCATTGATATAATAGTCTTGGTCTATTAAATTATGTTTTCGCGTAAATTTAACATGGTAACATTTACTAGAATTTAGATGCATCTTGTTGGCTTGACACCATTGCACAAGCCTGTCTAGATCGCTCTGTAGCGCAGAGGCATCATCTTTAGATTTAACAATTTTAACAAATTTTAAGTCGTCTGCATACATAAAGATAACAGAGTGAAGAAAACAATTGGGAATATCGTTAATAAAGAAATTAAATAAAACAGGCCCTAGATGAGATCCCTGTGGCACGCCAGACGAGATGCATCGTAATTCAGACTGAAAACCGTTGGTAACCACATAGAAAGATCTACCTACGAGATATGAACTCAACCATGAGAGTAACGACCCGGTGATGCCATATGCGCGCAATTTGCTAATCAATATTCCACGTGACACCTTATCGAACGCTTTACTAAAATCTGTATAAACGACATTCGCTTGGAAACCTGAGTCAATTGCCTTCGTTAATAATTCAGTAAACAGTATTAGGTTGGTAGTTGTGGATCTAGACTCCACGAAGCCATGTTGCTCCTCACTTAGGTACAGCCTTAAGTGATTCTGAATGTGGGGGCAGACCAAAGACTCAAAAATTTTAGCAACGGTAGACAAGATTGATATGGGTCTATAATTAGAAACCATGTCGTCATTATTTGATTTGTGTATGGGAACCACCTTCGCTATCTTCCATTTAGAGGGAAAAACTCCAGAAGCCAAAGACTTATTAAAAATAAGTGACAATGGTATAACCAACTCAGCCGCACACTCGGAAATAAAAATAGGTGGTATTCCATCTGGTCCTGCACCCTTATTGCAGTCCAGGTTTTTTAACTTATTGTATAAAGCCTCACAATCAATAATGTTAATGTTTAATTATATGTGAGAACGATGTAAATAAAACGTAGGTAGGTACACATTGAGTGTCCAGTGTACAGCAAATATAAATTTAAACAAAACAATCCATAATAAAATAATTAAAATAAGTCGTGGTGGCTAAGAGATAACCAGTCCCAACTGACAGCGCCCGTTCACGAACATGACGCATGGATCAGCACCATTCAGTTCAACCATTTTGAAGGGAGCTAAATGATCCAACACACGCGCCACCGTCAGCGAGACATTTGAGTGAGCATGACATCTATCAGCCGCCAGGGCACATTCAAGTCAATGAAAGACATTACCCGGTAAATGGTAGCTCGATAGTACATAGTACTCACACTTGTCCTATGCAATTATATAATACAAAGGAGATTGAGTTTATACAAAGCAAAGGTAGTCTTACAATCTTCAGCAGCTCCAACAGTATTTTCAAATGTTAATCAATTAGTTGTGATTGTGGAGCAGGACCAGCATTGAGCCAGGCATTTTTATCAGCGATATAATATAATCCCCCAACTTATAATATGCCTGGCTGCATAGTGTGCGTTTTATACAAACTTTGAATTTCGTCTCGTTCAGTTGAAGTATGTGGGGAGGTATTTTATTGTAACATTTTAAACAGTACCCCCATGAAAGATGAGTCTACTTTAGCCAGTCTGAAACCTGGTTGAACTAATAGGTCCCTATTTCTGGTACTATAATTATGTCTATCACCTCTTTTAGGATAACGGACTGAAATTTAATATTTTTAATGACTAGAGTAGTTAGTGACAGTCCAGTATACCATACCTCAACAATTTACGTAGTCCAACATTATTTTGTAAACATAACCTACAATTATTGCTTTTAAAATTTACCCGGTGGCTACTGTAGCGCCACCCTTATGTCGTACATTTTAACGGACACTTTTTCATACACAGAGACGTTTCTCCTTACCTCTACCCTCCATAATGATTAAGCTATTTATAGTGAGCTTTATTTAATTTTACAATTTTAAAATATATAAGCTAAAATGAATACCTAATAATGTAAACTAAAAAAATAAAAAAAATAATCATAGGGCATCAAAAAATTCGTCCACATCGCTGTCAACAGGAAAATCGCCCAAAAGGCTGGCAGCATTGCCACGTTGTATGGCGATGCTGATTCTTTGGCCAAAAAATAGGCCAGCCCTCTGGTCACGTGAAGAGTTGACTAACCGCTTTGCTATTTAAACTATTAAAAATGATGACAGTAACTCTGTCTGTCCTTAGGGCCCTCTTGTAGTGCGGTGTGTCTTTTAGTGCGTTTCGCCGGGCACTGGCCGGCCGGTGCGAGCACTTGAACGGCTAGATTTTGTATATATTTTAAAAATAATAACGAAATTATAAAATGTGTTCTCAACATATCAAAATATGCCTAAAAACAATAAGCCTTATCTTTTGATATAACTTTTACATAGTTTCATGATGGAATCTCTTCAAGGTAGGTACACGTTTCAAAAAGATTTAGTGTCATCTTTAAGTTTTGTTTTATCGAGACAATTATTATAATTCTCGTTTATGTCCTCACACAGCGATTGGCCGCATAATTACGTTCACATAACACACATACATAATCAGCCTATAATGTTCCCACTGCTGGGACACAGGCCTCCTCTCTGTGGGAGGGAGTGGGCTGTAATCCACCACGCGGGCCCAGTGCGGGTTGTTAGATGTCACATGTCTTCGAATTTTGGGTTCTGAGACATGCCGGTTTCCTCACGATGTTTTCCTTCACCGTTTTGAGAGCAACGTTTTGCATACGTTCAATTTTTTAAATATTTTTTTGCGCAACATTTACATTTGGCTAGAAATAAAGAGGTTTAAGAAAGTTAAAAAATACTGCAACCTCGCCTGAACACGCGCTGGGTTGGTAATATCGTCAAAGTCGAGGGAAAAAACTGAATGAGGGACGCATGGAACTAAGAATTATGACAGAAGATAGGGGAGGCCTGTACCCAGCTGTGGATGTTCTTCGGGCTGAAATGAGAGTATGTCATGCTCACTCAAATGTGTCGCTGGTGCTGGCGTGTGTATTGGATCATTGAGTTCCCTTCGAAATGGATGAGCTGAATGGTGCTGATCCATACGTCATGTACGTGAACGGGCGCCGTCAGTAGGCACTGGTCATTTCTTAGCTGCCACGGCTTATTTTAATTCCATAATTGTTTTTATCTTTTTATTACGGACGCTTTTAACGTGCACGTCTTTCTACATCGTTCTCACATGTACCTATAATTACAACATGACTGATGTAACCACTTTTTTGTAACAATTCTTTGGTTTAAAAGAGAGTCCATGGAGTTTCTTGCCCGTTCTTCTCCATAGGTACATACTACGCTTTGGAATGGACAACTAGCTTCATCTTTCTGACTGACCGACCCCTTGACAATTTAAAAGTGCCTGTAATTGGTTTATTTGAAATAAAGGCTTTGAGTTTGAGTTTGAATGATGACGAAACCACTCAACCGATCATTATGCAATATGACAGATAGTTAGCCTGTGGCCTGGAGAAGAACACAGGCAACTTTTCATCCTGGATATTTTTATTAGAAATTAGATTCTGGCTGCGATTTTGTCCGCGTGAAATTTCTCGTGCCCCCGCCCCAGCCCGTCGCATCGCGTCACCTGTCCGCGCTATCACTACATTTTAGCTTAGCATTCTTATTTACTATTTTTAAATTTTTGCTCGCCTCCTCTGGGTCATAGCGTGATGTTAAATAGCCTATAGCTTTCCTCAAAAATTGGGCTATAAATTGCAAAAATAATTTTTCAATTCTGATATGCAGTTCCAGAGATTACCTCCTACAACCTCACAAACTTTACCTCTTTATGATAATAAGTATAGATAATAGAATACAAAATACACGTAACGCGAATTAAGACGCGTGCTACAGCTAGTATAACAATTATTATCGTTAGTCATGTCAATGCCACTCGCGCCGAGTGCTATCAACTATAGTTTCCGATCATGTACAGATAATCACTGGTTCAAAGTTCATTGTTATTGTCCGATCTATGAGACATAATCGTAATTAAATTAACTTAATTTTCTGTAGTGCAACTGTAATTAAACAGATGTTTTAGTCCCAACCCCATCCTTCGATTTTTTTTGGATTTTGAAGTTTTTACGACATTATCTTTGACTTTAAAACCGACTCCAAGTTGTCCATATTGTATTAAGAACTTTACGCCAGTCGGAATAAAGTTGTAAATACAATTCGCAGGATAAGGATTGAACTAAACAGTTAACGGTCTTATTACAAAACAAGGTTTTTCTTTGGACATGATATAAACCATGGAGCCTGTTTTTGAAATAAGAACCTAATATTAATAAAAATACAATTCCTTTTACAAAAGTGACAACTGAGTTCGGTTTTAGGTTGTAAATTTTGTATTAAGAACTTTGCTAAAGTCATCATAAAGCTCGAAATACAAAAACTGGCTCGAAGATTTAGGCGCGGGCTGAAGTTAGATCGTATTTTGTAATAAGACGGATTAAGAGCGTTTATACCTTATGATTGGCAACGTCGCAATTTAGTGTCATATTTCGTGGTTTTAAATTTTTATCATTTAATCGGAGCTATATTTTAAAAATCTGTTTAATTAACTTTTTAGAATTACGTGAAAGTGTTTAAAAAGTAAGTAACCGTAATGCTTACAGTTATTTTACAATGAAAATAACGCCCTGCAAGTTTCCAATGTATTATTTGCATATAAATAGAACTGTAAACGCAACGATTTCTTACCTTTTACACAGTTTTCACATAATTCTAAAAAGTTAATTAAACAGATTTTTAAATTATAGCTCCTATTAAATGATAAAAATTAAAAACCACGAAATATGACACTAAATTGCGACGTTGCCACTCATAAGGTATAAACGCTCTTAAGTTCGTTCTGATATAAGATGCAGAAGTTCATTTGTGTTATTGGCAATAAGAGGAATAAAAAACACTTTAGCAAACTTTCTAGAGCTCTACTTAAATAAGAGCAGTGGTGGCCCAGTGGTAACGGCTGCGACTCATATTGTAGGTCGTAGGTTCGAACCCGGACAGGCGCGTTAATTATTTCATCACCACTGCTCTCAAAACGGAGAAGGAGAACATCCTGAGGAAACCGGCACGTTCTAGAACCAAAAATTCGAACACAGGTGACATCTACCAACCCGCACTGGGCCCGCGTGGTGGATTACGGCCCACTCTCTCTCACCGAGAGGAGGCCTGTGTCCCAGCAGTGGGAACATTATGGGCTGATTATGCTATGCTATTTTTTTTTCTGTTGCATATACTGAAAATTTTGATGATTATTATTATTTACACAACGACTTGAATACTTACCTTGAGAAGTATAATTTATTATTTTAATTATTGTAAATGAGAGCCTAGGCTAATCATGATCTGGCAGTTTAAGTAGTTTATGCGGCCTACCCAAATGTCCTTTGTTTGGTATTGTTCGTCGAATCGTTGAGCTCCTTATGTTCTGAGTTGAGCTGCACGGTTACTGACAAATGCGTGCACTGACTGGATAGGTCCTCTTAATCTACGTGGTTCTTTCTTCAGAAGACTATTTCAGAGACCAAACTACATTGGTCCTCAAAGATTATGTCCGAACTTTTATAAACACATTGACATTGATGAATTTTATACATGCAATGACATGAGTATTTACTTTGTAAAGTATTATATTATTTTAATTATTGTGAATGTGAAGATTATGTGCGTCATTACTTTTTTGTTTTCTCAGTTAGTTTTAATCATGATCTGGCAGTTTGAGTAATTTACGCGGCCTTCCCAAATGTCTTTTCTTTGGCATTGTTTGTTGAATCATTGTGCTCCTTAAGTTCTGAGTTGAGCTGCACGATTACTGACAAATGCGTGCACTGACTGGACAGGACCACTCAATCTGTATGGTTTTTCCTCAAAATACCGTTTCAGACACCAATCTACATGGTCTTCAGATGATCTGACCAAGATTATGTCTGGACTTTAAAAGATACTGTGACCTCTGAGTTTATTTCGGCCTTTTTTCTCAGAGTAGTCGGATAGGAAACGTCATCTAGTTTTTAAAATACGATTGACGTGTAAAAATGTTTGTACAAACCTACTTAAAGAAATAAAATCATTTATCAGTGGTTTTGAGGAGCTCGTGGCTAAGTAATAAGAGCCGCTCTGGTCCATCGAAGGTTAAGCCACGGGTACACCGGCCGCGGTCAGTTCGAAGATGGGTAACCATCCATTACATAATTATACAGAAATAAAATCATTTATCATTTAGTAGAATGAAGGATTATCAGACAATGTGATGTGCCTTTTCCCAGGCGATTATTCTATTTGCCGCGAATGGCACAAAACTAGTTTGAAATTGTGTACCTATAAAGTAATGGAATTACCCAATAACATTGCGTGACCTGGGAATTGAACCCAGGATTGAGCTCAGCAGTCGCTCGTGCGACCACCAAACCCTAAAAGCACGTTATGCCGTTGGTCCTGCGCCTGATTTCTCTCCGGTCGTGTCGGATTGCCGTCCCATCGGAGTATGAGAGTGAGGGAAGAGTGGGCGCACCTGTCTTCCCACACACTTGTGCACTATAATAATCTCCAGCGTAGTCTTCGCTGAGATGGGCTGTCATGGCCGACATTCGGTTTAGAGGGACTATCATAAAGTAATATCATAAATATAATGGAAATAATTTAATAAAAACCTCTTATCGTTAACCTATTTAGATGAACTGTAAAATTATGAATGAAGAATAGACAAGGCGACTAAAATAAGTGTTATGGGTTATCAACTTTACTAATCGCTTATAGTTTATACATATTATGTACGCACGACGACATAAGCTGGTCCCGGGTTCGATCCCCGGACAAGTCAAACATTTGTGTGCATGAACATGTCTGTTTGACCTGTGTCTGGGTGTATATGTATATAAGTATGTATATCAGTCATCAGGTTACCGTAGTACAGGTTTTACCTAGTTTTTACATTTAAATCAAGCTATACATTTCCAGTATAAGCTGGACTCCTCAAACTGAGAGGAGGTCTGAGTTCCATCAGTGGGAACATAATAGGCTTATCTCTGTTTATATGTTCCGGATTAGCGCAAAAACAGCTGAACGGATTAATCTCGGTAATACGATCCCGTGGGATATTTTCCGACGTCTACGCGAGCGAAGCCGCAAGCGGCAAAAGCTAGTGTTTTATATTTTTGCTAACCAATGACTGCATCTCTTTTCCAGCATAATGTCTCGACTGACCAACCTCCGTATCCTGGGCTACGTCACCACAATAGTCATGCACGTTGCAAACCTCCTGTACATGGGTTGGTTCAAAAGGAGCCACCCGACTGACAACGAACATGTGAAACAATTCAAGAGTTTAGAGTACCGCTTCTTTACGACATGGAATTTTGTAAGTATTTGACACTGATAGCAATTTTTTTTATTCTCTTTTTTTTTAAACGTTGCCCCAGACCAGGAATTTCTCCTGTATTGTGGGTGCGTTTACAAACATTTAAAGTCACATAATACACAAACAGCCAGACCCGGAACAACTACTTGTAGGTCATACAAATATTTGTTCCGTGCGGGAATCGAACCCGCGACACGCAGCGCAGCATCAAGTCAATAAGTCAATCGCTTAACCACTGCGCCAACCGTGCCGTAAGCTATTGTTGGCATACCGTCATTCTTACCAAGGGGTATCGTGTTGCCCGGTAGTTGAGTTGTGGAGGTCAGATAGTCAGTCGCTCCATGTAAAATACTGGTAAGCAGTTATATCCGGTTTGACTGGAAGCCGACCCCAACATAGGCGTTAAAAGGTGATTGAATAATTGTTGGAATACAATCTTTAAACCACGATCTTGACTTTAAAGAAACACGATCACTAAGCTAATTAGTAATTTCCCTCTACCGTCTGTTCCAGATACTACAAATAGCCTATGCCCTCTACGGCCTGACTTGCGACCTCTTCATCTTGAAGAACGCCAAGAAGAAAAACTACGAGCTACCATCTCCTATCAGTGACTTCAGGGAGATTCTTTTCGCTGGTCTCGTGTGGCCTAGCACCATGGTAAGTTCTTTGAACGTCAGGAGAAAATTAAATGAACTTTCTCATAAAGAATTTTCACTTAACTTTAGTATTTTTTTTTTTGCTACACTTACTTAAGGCGCTGAGCTGGTCTGTATCTAGTTTTGAGGGGTAAAATTACAAGGACGTTTAAAAAAAATTTGTTGTGCAATGCACTAAACCCCTGAAGGTAAACGTGACCTATCGAGGGACTGCAGGAGTATTGGCGCAGGTACCACTTGACTTCAGATAGGCCACTTCTGGGCTCTGAGCTCGCATTCTATTACAGTATTTTTATCTCTTGAAGCGACGCGCGCTTTACTTGTGGTGACCAAGTGTACAAACACTCGGGGAATGTGTGTGTAAGCGCAGTAGCTCTCGGTACCGTCCAAGACACGGGCGAACTTGGAAATGTGTGTATATGTGCGTTATGTGCTGACGCTACTCGTCTCCATGCACACATTCACAGCGTGTTTGTACACTTGGTTACCACAAGTAAAGCGCGTGTCGCTTCAAGAGATAAAAATACTATATACCTATAAAGAGGTATGAGGAATAGGGTGTAAAGTTCACTCATTCTCCATAGAAAAGGGAGGATCCTCCGACCAGATGGGTTTTGTGTCTGAAACTCTGCTTGCGCGATGCAGGATTTTGCGTGACGTCAGTATGATGTGTAGTTCTATGTAGATGCCGCCACGTATGTGTTTACTGCACTTATTCATTTAGTTTAAACTACAAAATTGGTGCAGGAAAATACATTTGAAACCTAATTGATAAAGATCACTATTATACGCAGCGAAGAATTCTTAGCGGGACTTCCCGTTACTCATGAATGCTGTTTTCATTACGACATGTTTACAGACTTCTACTATGAATATTTTACTGTATCTTAAAGAATTTGTTTTTTTTTGTTATTATTTTTACGTCTAAACTAAGCGTCTGTATGGATTGAGGAGCCATGTCTCATATTATTATTATTATTATTATGTCTCATATTTAAACGCAGATATAACCTATAGTAGTAGTAAATTTGCCGATTTATATAAAACCCTTAATTAAAAAAGTCACAGTGCGTTCACGCTGGCTCCTCAATTCAGACGTCTGAATTGAGGAGCCTCCTTAACACTTTCACTTGTGGCGGCTTCTACAATGCCACATACGAACTACGTATCATCCTTACGTCACACAAAATCCTGCATCGCGCAAGCAAAGTTTACCGCACAACTAGCATATTGTATACCCCGACAACAATCGTCGGGCAGTTGCCCTCCAGACACGACACCCGTCTGGTCGAAGGATCCTATCTTTTCTATGGAGGTATGAGTGAACTTTACGCCCTGCATTGCTATTCTGTAACCATCTCACCGTGAAAACTTAGGTGAAGTGAGCGTGGAGTGAGCTGTCAGTGTAGTCCCACAGATGCTAGGGATTGACCTTTAGTTATTGTTCTGAGGGATTGACCAAGTATTACACGTACAGTCCTACCAACTTATCTGTGAACTGAAAGAGGACGGCACCGTCGATTCAGTGTTGATAATTAATATAAGGTGCCCAAAATTGAGTAAGTTTTCAAGAAAAAAATTTACATTAGACTTAATCGTTTAATAAGGATTACAAATTAAAACAATGATACCTTTAGATAAAAATAATAAAATAAATAAAAAGAAATTGATAATTTACAGTTACGTGGGTACGCTAACAGTTTAGTCTCTCAGCAATAAACTATGGCTTTATCTAAAACGTAATCCAATGAAGTGGAAATTCAGCAGGTAATTTTTCCGAATTTTTGTACCAGTTTCTTCTGCTGCGTGCCCTTCCTTAACTATTTTTTTAAATTATTCCTTGACTCACACCTAAAATATAAGATAATAAAATAAATGTTACTAGAAATTTGAAATCTGGCAGGTTAGTTGGCTCACTCACTTAGCAGGTTACCTAATAGATGTACGTTACCGTTACGCTAACCTGCAGCAAGAATAGAAACGAATATTTCGTGGATAATTAGTTAAGTATCGGGTAATTTATAACAAGAAAGTGGACAACACTAACCTGTCGCTGCCGAAATTCGTTTGTATATTTGATTAAATGGAATAATTGGAGACCCCGCCCGAGCTTCTTCTTCAAAAAAGGTTTTACCCTTTAGAATAATGTTTCGAGCATCACATTTAATAGCTTTCGGCATATTTAACTTTATAAATTCAGCAATATCACGACAATACAACCAGAGAACCCGAATGTAGTAGACACTGACAATCGAATGACATTTCAACATGACGGCCGTAGTTCCAATTTTCGCCATTTCACAGATAAGTTGGTAGGACTGTACAATCTTATTCAAGATTATAATAATATTTTTTTAATGTTAATTCTGTTGATCATTTTATAATAGTTTAAAGTCATACTGTATTCTGAGAAGTCATAATAAAGTTGAAAAGTTTGTTTGCTTGAACGCGCTAATCTCTGGAACTACCCGTCAGATTTGAAAAATTCTTATTGCATTTGATAGCCCAATTCTCGAGGAAGCCTATAGACTACTTATTATCACTCTATGACCCTTAGGAGCCGAGCAAAAAGAACAAAAAGTCAGAAAAAATGCTAAGCGAAAACGAAGTAGGTAGTAGCGCGGGCAGGCGATGCGATGCAACGGGGTGGGGCAGGGGAACAAGAAAGTTTACGCAAACGAAGTAGCAGATAAAAGCCAGTTATAACATATTTTTTTAAGTATCTCTGTCTACCAATCACTCCCTCTCTTTCCAGGTGGTATTCACAGTATTCTGGGGCCTCTACAATTACGACAGAGCCCTCATATTCCCGGAGTTTCTTGACGCCGTGATACCCCCCATTTCGAACCACATCATACATACCATGATCGTTCCTGTGGTGCTGTGGGAGGTGGTGACGAGACCCAGGAAGGAACCGGAAAATCACGCTAGGAACGTGAGCCAGCTCACCATGCACCTATGTGTTTATATGAGCGTGTAAGTGTTTTATTTGAATATAAAAAAAGCTGTCGCCTTTAAGTTGTATTGGTATGAGAAGAGGAACAGGATGTAAAGTTCACTCATACCCATAGTAAAGGAAGAATCCTCCGACCAGTCGGGTGTCGTGTCTGGTGGGCAACTGCCCGACGATTGATGTCGGGGCGTTGTATATATTTTATGCTAGATGCACGGTAAACTCTGCTTGCGCGATGCAGGATTTTGCGTGACGTCAGTATGATGAGTAGTTCGCTTGTGGCGTTGTAGATGCCGCTACAAAGTCATCATCAAACATTTTTTCAAATTACGTCTATTACTGACTTTGCGCCTAGAATCGCCACAGTAAGTTTCATCATTTCAGCCGAAAGACGTCCTATGCGTGACATAGGCATCCCCTAAGCTTAGCAACTTCGACCGGTTCTGTGCTTTTCGCATCCTGCGGCCTTCACAAGGTCATCGGTCCACCTAGTGGGAGGCCTTCCAACGCTACGTCTTCCGGAACGCGGTCGCCACTCCAGAACCTTTCAGCCCCATTGGCCATTTCTTCTGCGAGCAATGCGCCGTGCCCACTGCACTAAGTTTGGCAGATCTTCGGGCTGTGTCGCTTACCTTGGTTCTACTGCGGATCTCTTCATTTCTGATTCGATCTCGTTGGGAAGCTCCAAGCATAGCCCTCTAGGTTAATAAATAAAAATAAAAAATAAATTGTTTGTTTATTACCACGAAGGTCAAGTACATTGCACTGTAAGTATACAGATTAGAGTTCTTAATTTAGTATTATATAGATAAGTACAACACGTTCAACCCTGTCCCCTAAACTAGGCTAGGCCTACAGGCCTAGCCTAGTTTAGGGGACCCTATAGCCGGGCACTGCCCCCTAAGATACATCTTAGGGGGCAGTGCCCGGCTATAGGGTATGCTTGCATAATTCTAATGTGGCGGACATGCCAGTGGACTATGTCAAGTGGATGCAGTTTTGTACTTGTGGTAAACTTTAAAAATGTGAGAATGAGAAAGTGAAGAGTGATTGGTTAAGAGCAATTATTTGATGATTGTGTGTGGTAAGTGTTTGGGGTGTTTTGTGATAGTGTTGAGTGTAGTGAATGAAGTAAGAGTTTGTGTGTGGTGTGTGAAGGAAAAGAATGACTCTAGGCTGATTTTTTTCCTAAATTACCGTTTGGTTTGGCTTCCCCTTTAAACTCCATGAAAGCTACTAAGAACATCATAATAGAAAACCCTCATAACACTTTGCCGAACCCTAATTGCGTAACACACTTTTCAATCACAATCTGAATCATTTTGAAGTATATTGCCAATACATTGCTTCATATGTTCGAAAAATTTGTCTGCCCAACAACGTAAATAACGCAATGAATGTTGTTGAACTGTCAAAATTAAAGGCATTGCTATTGATAGTGTGTCACGTAGTTATGCCGCCGCGCTGGGAGCGAAGTCAAGACTCCGCGCTCAGAGGGGCAGTTCCCGTGTTTTTATGAACGTTCGTATTCTAAACTCAGTGTCAATCTGTCAAAAATTGTATGTTTACCTCAATGACTAACTTTAGTCATTGGTTTACCTACATTTTTGACATTTGATTGTCGCCGAGATGAGATTGCGATTTGATTTTGAACGGTTTTAATTACGGGAACTGGGCCTACAGCTGCGCTGCATGGCAACGAGGCAGTCGTCATAATAAAATATGTTTACATGCTTGATTATGAATAGTCATTAATTTTGTGGTAAACAAATACTTATACTTTGTATTTACTTAATGTAGTATTCTTTGTTCCAGAATGTACTTCACCTACATCGAGCGCGGGGTATGGTTGTACCCCATCGTCCGAAAACTTTTTGGGACAATGTACTTATTTTTAGCAATAGCTGCCATGGGTGTTATGTTCTTCACATTTTATTATATACAATGGCCAATCACGAACATGATTCATGGCTCAAAGAAAAAGGCTGAAAAGAAAAAAGCGAAATTAGAAAAAAAAGTGAAATGATCCTAGTGAAGTAATTAGATCAATTTATTTAATTATACAGTTTTTGAGCTCTTTTTTTAAATTGTTAAAGGTTTTACATGGAATTATACGGAATTCTAATTATTATTATTATTATTTTATTTCATATGTCAGATTACATTGATCCATAATGGTTAGTAACAAGAGGAGCTTAAAATCTATGTTAGTAGGTAGGTACATAATTAAATATAAATAACAATAAAATTACATCATAGGATTAGAAACCATTACAATTCAAATATTAAAACATTAAAACAAAAATATCAATTAAAATCAGAATTAGAATTGGAATAAAAATTAATTATAACTAAATGATTTTATTTTACCGTCCCAATTACGATGCGTACCCAAAGCGAGTGCATTGGACACTGAAATTTACCAGAAATTATCCTCAGAATATTGTTGCTGCTGCCGCGTAATCTACCCAGCAGAGACGACACCCGCTTGCGTCTTATTGCGTAAAAGTCATCCGTACGCACTTCGGCAAACATCGCGAACGCACTGCAGAACCGAGGCAACCGCAACAACATCCTGAAGACGTTGTTGTATTGTACCCGCAGAGCGCCGTACGTCCTTAGTTAACCCACAGGCTGCTCGTGTAAAATGATTGACAATATGCTTTGAATAGCGCTACCTTGACTTCAGCTGAGCAACGAGCAAACCTGCGAGCCAACAGATTACCGCGGACCGCCAGCGCTCTGCGTTCACGTTCAATGTCCTCGTTGTCCTTTAGATCATCGGTGACAATGTGCCCTAGATACTTCACCTTTTTCACTCTTGTGAGAGGAGACCCGTTTAAAAATATGGGTGGAGCATCATGAGGGTTAGCTAATGAATGTTTTTTTTTTTGTTTTATTATTTTTCATCACCATGTATAAGGTAGGTTGAAACCCGTGGTTGAAACCTAGTTTATTCTTCTAGGGTCAAAATGGTGATAACGATGCACCATAACCACGCTACCACATTGTTGTCTGGTTATATTTTTACCACATCATGAGTTCGATAGGGCTTCAAACTCACAACCTCTAACAGCAAACTATAAAAATAGTCTGTTCCAAAAAATGCGATGAAAATGTTAACAAATGGATCAAAGAAAGGAGGAATAAAGTTTATTTGAACACAATGCGTGAAACACAAAATACAAATAACAAAATAAAAAGTGAACATATCGTTTTAACAACAATGAGATGAAATGTAATAAATTATGTTTATTTTCTGTAAGTAGATCTTTTAAGACACTTTTACACGTCATTATTTTGAAACAAGATGGTGCCGGCATTTCCTAGTTGACTCATCCCTGAGAAGAAATGCCGAAACAAACTCAGAAGTCATGGTCTCTTTTAAAGTCCAAACATTGTATTATTAGGATTTTATGAGAGTCTAACAATGCAGGGCCATGTCTGGAAGGGCTTTTTGAAGAAAGAGCCATTGCAGCTTTGAGTTGACCTGTCCTAACAGACGGCATGCATGCATCAGTCATCGTGTAGCTCAACCCTATTTTAAGGAGCGCAACGACCCGTCACACGACGCTACCAGACCTGCAGGACATTTGCGTAGGCCGCATATAAAATACTCCAAACCGCCAGGCGGCTATCAAGTCATGAATTCTATCTAGCCTGCATGGTACTAACATTCACAGTCAATTTCTCTTGCAGCCGAAGTGCGGGCCGCTTAGCTCGGCACGCGAACATAAATGACATCATCCGACGAGCTCTTGTCACCGTCGGCGTTCCAGCTGTATTAGAACCTAATGGCTTGGCACGCGACGATGGCAAGAGACCGGACGGCATGTCTTTATTTCCTTGGAAGGTGGGTAGGCCTTTAGTGTGGGACGCAACTTGTGTCGATACTCTTGCGCCATCCCATCTTGCTGACTCGGCGTGCTGTGCAGGCGCTGCTGCTGCGGCTGCGGAAAACCTCAAACGGCGAAAGTATAATAACCTTATCGGCAATTATATTTTCGAGCCGTTTGGGGTTGAAACCCTCGGGCCGTGGGGTCCGAGTGCTCACGGTTTGTTCAACGAAATCTCCAAACGGCTTGTTGACACTTCCCGGGATCCAAGGGCTGGCCTTTACCTTGGCCAGAGGCTTAGCATTGCCATACAACGTGGCAATGCCGCCAGTCTCTTGGGTACTTTACCAGTCGACAGCGATGCAGAGGAATTTTTCGACGCCATATTTTAATTTGTTAATAGTTTTAGTTAGTTTAGGTTATTATATTTTATATTTTTTATTTCTCTTTTAATATCATCAAAAATATTATAAGTTATGTCACGTAAATCAATAATAATTACATTATTATTACAATAGTGTGTGCATCACGGTTGCACCAAAACGCTTCATTTCAACACTAAACGGTACGGTCGGTTTTCAGGATCAGATAACGTACCTGCGGATGGATGCCAATTTGTAATGATACTTATAAATTGAATGCTTTGATTTGATTACTTGAATACTTTAACCAGAAGCTCTAATTTTAAACCACCGTAAGGGGCTGACAACAGCTAAAGCTCGGTCACTGTCGGACTGCATAGAAAAGAAAGAGAAGTGCGATCACACAAAGCTGGTAATTTATTGCAAAATATGAAGCAATTCTCTATTTACAAAAACTATATTTTTTGGTCAAAAATACGAAAACACTATCACGTTAATATGTTGCTTGAAGAACCACCTGAAAAACAAAACAAAGTTAAAATAAATTTTCGGAGGTATCTTTGTGATTATGATGATAATAAGTTTTCAACACACTATCTATCTACGTCCTGAAGAATATCATATATTTTTCTGATTTTGTTTACTGCAGTGGATCTTTAGGCATTATAAAACTTGCGTTTAAGTCACGTAGTCCCCTTAAATATGGTTTTCATTTGACCGTTAAGATTTATTTTAGAATCTTAATTTTCGTTGACGAAAAAAGATGTTCAAACAATAATCGCTGGATAAAGCGGTGAGATATACAGGGTGGCCGGGGAGTTGACGTTAAAACGTAAAATTTTGATACTTTATGATGAGGAGTATCCGAATTACCCCCATGTATGTTCTACGATTTGACGTAGTTTTCGAGATATAATTTTTTTAATATTTTTTTTCGTAATTTTCACCTAACATCAGTTTTCGATTTTTTTCACGTTCTGTTGAACTATTCTGGTTCAGTTTTTTTTTGTGATAACTAATTAGCATAGTCTAACCTAACACCCTAAAAAAATATGGTTTATCTAGGAATTGCAGAACTTAATTAGAATTTATTCGAAAGTTCAAAATTAAGATTTGAGCTCAGTACTGACAAATTTCAATGTATCAAAAAAAAAAATGGGGAGATTTTGGGTTCAATCAAATCTTAATTAAAAATTAAAAATACCGATCTAAGTAAGTACCTACTTATGTAAACTTCAAAATCCAAATTAAATCCAAAAAACATTTCTGTGAGCAACTTGGAAGTAGCGCTCGCCGGCCGCTACCGCGGCACCGCTCGCATCGCTCGCTCAGCTCGAGCGCGGTTTGTCACAGTTTTAACCTAACCTATTTCACTTACTTCAAAATGACGAATCATACAATCCGCCTGCGGCTAGATTATTAGACAATGTTAGATACATTTCTGCGCCAACAATATAAACTTACGTTATTTTTATTTTCGGTTTTATGGTCGTTCGATATAAAAAATTTCGATGCTTTTAAGATTGACATTTTAACCGAAGATATTTTAATTTTGATCATTTGATATTTCAAATGTTCGTGTATCAAACTTAGGTGTTATAACTGTTGATATTTTAAACATTAGATATTTAGTCCAATCAGTATTTTAAATTCGTAGGAGGTGTTAGTTGCTTAGGTATTTAAAAACATTAGGTATTTAGATTTTAGGGATTTTGAACGTAGGTTATTTTACGTTAGTTTTTTTAAATTTTAAATATTGCAATACGTACCCGTAAATAAGACGTATACGTTAAAAGTGACCATAGAACAGCAAATAGAAATTGAAACAAAAAAACAATCCAAAAATAGAATCTTAATATAAGGCGTGGCAGCTAAGAGATGACAAGTCGCAATTTAATACAACGTTTATTCTTGATAAAGAAACCTTGGAATAATGAAGTTTTATTACTAACTATTATAATGATTACCTTATAATTAAATATTGGCACCACAACGGTTGTTAGATATGGAAATTAAGTCAGGTCATAAGGGGCAGTTAATGATTTAATTACTTGCTATTATGATTACGTAAGTAGCCTTAGTAACCACATCACATAACGCCTGATCTCTGAATGGTTAGGCAGAAGTGTGCCTTTTATGTTTTTATTTTTCTGTTTTCGGGGGGAAACCTTAAGGCACCCGACCTCCGGGTCGACCGAGGTCGGGGAGTGTGGGATTTTTACCTCACTAAAACCACCCCATTGATCACTATCAGCACATAGAGCGGGTCCCGGTTCCTCATAAAAGACCCATTCCGGAACCCCCCGTGTTCCTTCGTTTGCCTGTGCGAGGGGCCACGGTAAGCCTTTCGGACTTCCCCGCAACCCTGGCAGGCATCAGCTTTAGCGGACCCCGTGCGTGCGCGCCTCGTTAGCCACTCCTCAAAGGAGGGACTTATCGCCGCAATTGTGGCGTGCCCAGCACTGGATTGCGACAGTCGCACTCTTCATGTCACCATGAGATCCCGCCGGAGCTCTGTCCGCTGTGCCGTGATTTCTCGCGGCAGCGGAGTTACGCCCCGGCGTTTTGCCTCCTCGCGTCACTCCCAAATGTGAGCGAGGACTTTTGGATCCCATAACGGCAATCCGGCAAGGAGGCTTGCCGCCTTACCGGAGACCGTATGGTAACAGGTAATACGGGCTGGTGTCCGCAACTCCACATCAATGCGCGTATTTTGCATACGGGTGGGAAAATCGGTTATTCGATCCACCCCAGCTCCTCGAGGAAGGCCAGCAACGCCTTGGTGTTGTTGACAATCTCACGTAGGGTACCTGGGTTACCGAAGTATTTTGCCCTGTATGTGGTGGCCACCGGGCAGCTTAGAAGCACATGGGCTGCTGTCTCGTCTTCCACCATGTAGGCCCTGCACAGCGGACTGTCTGTGATTCCTAAGACAAAGAGGTGTTTAGTAAATGACCCGTGGCCAATTACGGCTGCTGTGACTGTACGCAGCTGTTGCTTGGTTAGTCGGAGAAACTGTTTCGTGAAGCAGCCATCGATTGTAGGGAGTGCTTCGCTAGCCTGCCTGCACTCACGTTGGACCGTACGGTATCCCCAGACCAGCCGGGTGGCCATGACCCTTTGGGACGCGTTCAAACGGCGGGTTGGCCACCGCCTCAAGGAACGCGCCCACACCGGTGCCCCATATAGGGCCATGGACCGCACGACCTCCGCGTAAAGCCTCCAGCAGGAGGCGACAGACAAAATTTGTGGCAGACAAATTTTGCGTAGAAGTTCCGATTTTTCTAAATTAATTAACAAACTTATTGGAGGCATTGTATTCTAAACCAAAAACTATTTTTATTGAATTAATCTGTATAAATAAACCCATTGTCTTAACGACTAACATACACAGGTAATGCAAATTATAAAATTTGTATTTTGATCGTGCTTCCCGGTAAGGTCTTTGTCTAAGCACAACTTGTGAATGCCAATGTAAATGCTTCGTGTCTCATACGTATGAGACACTAGCTTTTTAGCCTACGCATTTACGCCATGAGCGCATGGAGATCGGAAATTTATTGAATCATTTGGGTTAGGTTAGAACATGAACAGTGACCATTAACGCGCGAAGGCGAGCGAGCGAAGCGAGCGTGCCGTGGCAGCAGACGCCGAGCGCCAGATCCCCTCTATTGTTGGTGGATCCTTTGGGTGAACTTTCGCAACAACGAACGTCGCGATAGTAAACTTTCGCAGTAACGTACATCGCGGTAATGAACTTCGCAACTATAATTTACACTCGATCTATCCATGTGGCATATTTTACCCAAATTCGTTCAACCGTTCAGGCTAATTGCCGTCGGTCCCGGCTGTCATTTGTTGATCTTCCACAGTTGTAACGGGTAGTCAGAATCCCGAAAGTCTGACAGTCTTTACCTGTGTTAATAAATAAAAGTGATTTGATTTTAACTAAATAATTTTATTTCAGAAGTAGAACACATAATGTAATTTATACAGAAAATAAATGTGTAAAAACTATTTTTAAGACACTAATAATCGTTTAATTTCTCTGAAAATTTTTAACTTTTTTCGCTTTTGTGAATTGTGTGTGCTGACCACCCTTTTTTTTTGAGGGTGGGAAATCATTAAATAACTTCTCCCGCTCTGGGCAGAGCAGGAGGGCGTGTCAGACTCTTACTGACTAAAACCCACCCGTGTTCCTTCAGTTGCCTGTGCCAAGGGCCACGGTATCCCTCTCGGACTTTCCCGCAACCCTAGCAGGCATCGGCCCTAGCGGACCCCGTCATTGGTGCTGACATCTCTTTGAGGCGCGCGTAGAACACAAAGCGCCGTCGACCCGGGCCTGGTCCTTATCGAACGGCGAGCTGCCCATTGCTCGCCGTTCGCAAGCCCACGCCTACGGTGGCCGGGAATCGGCCTGCGATTCCCGACGCCCAGGGCGTCTCCTGTGGCGGCTAGGGGCGTGAGGGCGCGAATTTTGCCTCTCCCTCACGCGTTCCGCCTCCTCCTTCGCGAACATTACTGCTTCGCAGATGGAGGTGACGGCTTCCCCTAAGCCCTCTGATTCCGTACCATGGCCTGGACCAGAGCCGGACGCGAGAGATCACCACCGCCAATCGCCTCCACGAGGACACGGCGGTGCTCCGCCCAAGCCGGGCCACCTCAACCGTATGCTCCACCTTGTCCTCCGGGCGATCCACAAATGATCCACCACCCTAAGAAAGATGTCGGCACGTTACTGATGCGCATGTTACACATAATTTTCTCGTTCATATCGTCTCGTATCGTGTCGTCGTATCGTTTCGTTATTATGTGTAATGTAAAACAACAGCTAAATTGAAGTTCACAATTATTCAATTTAGCGGAATTTACAATACACATTAATTTCAACCATTCAAGTACGAAAATACCAAATTATGCTATACATCTATAGCTATAATAAAGACCTATATAGAGACTAGTTCGACGAACAACTACCAGGGCGGCGTTGCTGTCGCGCGATATAAACGTGAAGTTAGCTCTCTATCTCATGTATATGCTGTACTCTTTGTGTGGCTTGAGATTCAACCGAGTTCAAACGTGCGTGGTGCTTAAATACATATTTAATTTATGTATAATAATGTATTCCTTTAATTGACTCTCTGTGGCCAATAGAGGTCAAAACAAAACATTTTCTTCGTACTTAAGACTAATTTTAAACATTGGTGTGGGAGTATAAAAGACGTTTATGTGATTTTACGTAAGTAAATAAATTATTTATTCTCATCAATTTTTAGGTTCCCATAATTTTGAGAGAAAAAAAATGGTGGCTTGTCGCAAAAACACATCCATATAAAAAAAAAAAGTTAACTGAAATTAATTTTGTAATTTCGCGCGAGCAGTAGCATTCCTGACAGTGGTTGTAAGGGGTAACACCGTATGGTTTCGGTGGGAGTCAGACATAACCCTCCAATCTCCCCAAGAAGAGTCATCGTCATCGTTATCATCATCATTTCACTCTAAAGACGTCCACTGCTAGACCTAGGCCTCCCCCAACCGTAGCCACATAGACCAGTGCGGTGCTTCTCGCACCCAGTGGATTTCCGCGACCTTCACCAGGTCATAAGTCCACCTTCCCTGGAAGGGTATCCATGAGTATTTCCTCACGAAAAACGGAGTAATATGGTGACATGATAGTAGTTATAATTATGTGAACGATGCAATATGCTTGCTTGCACGCTGAGGGTTGGCAGTTTCATACCAGTACAATTTACCTCACGCTCTTTTCGTTCAAAGTAAACCACGATTTATATAAACTCAATACTACACAAATGTCCCACTTATTAATACTTATATATTGTAAATATTATAAATAAATAATAAATTATATTAAAAATGCGAAAGTAAATCTGTCTGCCTTGACGGCTGGACGGATTTCGATGAAATTTGTCACACCTGAGTTATGATATAGGATACCTTTTATCCCGGTAGTACCTATGTTCCTCCACGCAGGCAAAGATTTGGTGAACAGCTATAAATAATTTACAACAAATTCGCTTCTCGTGTCCGTTTCGTATCTATAATCTTCTATATTCTAGAATTATAATATTAATCTATACTTACACACATCTAAACATAGCGACATTAAAACATAAATACTAGAAACAAAGATTTACTAATTGTGCCCACGACTAGGCCCCAAAAAATTTGTAAATCGTTTAAATGCCAAAGTATACGTTTTTACAACTAACTCCCAAGGCCAGTTATAGAACTGAGCCTCAATAAATTTAAATCATTTATTAAACAAAAACTCTGTCGAAAAGGTTTCAAATTTAATCGAAACGGTCGAGCGGATAACCTTTAAGATTACTTGGATGACAAAAAAGCTGGGGATTAATTGAGCTAATCCAATTAAGCAACAAATTATTTTGTACTAAGTGTTTTAGAATTAATAATGTCATTATTATTGATTTACGTGACAATATAATATTTTTGATGATATTTTAAAGAGAAAACTGACTGTGAGTGTGAGTACTTACCATGCAGGCTAGATAGAATACATGATTTAATAGCTGTCTGGCGGTTTTGAGTATTTTATATACGGCCTACGCAAATGTCCTGAAGATCTGGTAGCGTCGTGTGACGTGTCGTTGTGTTCCCTAAAATAAGGTTGAACTACACGATGACTGATATCTGTTAGGACAGGTCAACTCAAAGCTGCAATGGCTCTTTCTTTAAAAGGCCCTTCCAGACATGCCCCTGGATGTAAGACTCACCATAAAATTTTAATAATACAACGTGTGGATTTTAAAAGAGACCATGACCTCTGAGTTTGTTTCGGCATTTCTTCTCAGGGATCAGTCAGCTAGGAAATGCCGGCGCCATCTAGTTTTAAAATATGGACGTGTAAACGTGTCTCTAAAGATCTACTTACAGAAATACCCATATCATTTCATTCCTCTCTAAGCACGAAATCCGTAGTTTTGGCCGAAGTAACGGGCGTTTCCGACTCCATATCACCTACGGACATTAGATTACAACGGGGCCCTAACTGAGTATGAATGACTACACGATTTGATAGTATTCCTTACTCCCGTTGTGTTTTTGCCTGTCCGAAAAAGTTAATTAGACGGGAGTAGTTTTCATTCGGATATATCAAACTACTTTCGGATGGATCTGAATCTTCGCTGACGTACTTTGAGAGTATTATTTGTAGGCCCCTGTCTGAGTGACCATGTTGTTTTTTTAATTACACAATGTCTGCCTTTTTCCAACAATTTTTGAGGTCGGGTTCCAGTCTAACCGGATGCAGCTGAATACCAGTATTTTACATAGAGTGACTGCCCATCTGACCAGTTACTAGGTATTACGATACCCTTGGTAAGACTGATTGTCAGACTTTCGGGCTTCTGATGACCCGTATCGACTGTCAAAGATCCACGAATGACAGCCAGGACCAAGGGTTTAACGAGTTTTCAGAGACACGGATTGGTCTCGGTATTTTAAGGTGGTCAACCATCCATGGACCGACCGCGGCAAGCGTTGCTTAACCTGATCGATCGACACGTGCGGCTGTTATTACTTAGGCAAGAGTCTCCCCGAATAACACATACATACTAAACTTAAATATCATAAATAAAGAAAACTTGATGTTTTGTCTAGCTGTAAAAATAGTGCGGACCAGGAGGGTATTACTTTTAAATGATAACTGTTCTATCATTTAAAAATAAACTCGTCGTGGCTAAGACGTATGTAGTTTGATTGAATTTTAATTACATTTCATTGATGACATTTATGATTTTAATGATGACCAGAGACGAAGATCTTTTGTAATAAAGTTTTAAACAAATGATTACAAACGCAACGGTGCTCGGGCTTGTGGCTAAATAATGTGTGGCTGTCATTCGTAGATCTTTGACAGTCGTTACGGGTAGTCAGATACCCAAAAGTCTGACAACCAGTCATACCAGGAGGGGTATCGTGTTACCCACTAACTGGCAGTAGCTGCATGTAAAATACTAGTATTCAGCTCTATCCGGTTAGACTGGAAGCCGACCCCAACATACATGGGAAAATGCTGGACGGATTGAGTTGTTCGAGGTGAAGGCGACAAGTATGCTTTATTATTTATGGTTGTAGGTAGGTATCTACATCACCACAGGCGAACTACGCATCACACTGCCGTCACGCAAAATCCTGCATCGCGCAAGCAGAGTTTTCCGCGCAACTAACATATTTACAACGTCCCGACATCAATCGTTGGGCAGTTGCCCACCAGACACGACACCCATCTGGTCGGAGGATCCTTCCTTTTCTATGGAGGTATGAGCGAACTTTACACCCTGTTCCTCATACCTCTATTGGTAATTCTAATCTATTTGGGGTATACCCGTATTGTTCTTCCATACATAGAACAACATTATCTCTTCCATATTGGTCTGGTGGTTGCGACTATAGAGGGACGTGGAACAGGGTGTAAAATTCACTCATACCTCCATAGAAAAGGGAAGATCCTCCGACCAGACGGGTGTCGTGTCTGGTGGGCAACTGCCCAACGATTGATGTCGGGAAGTTGTATTTATGCTAGTTGCGCGGTAAACTCTGCTTGCGCGATGCAGGATTGCGTGACTTCAGTATGACGCGCAGCTTGCATGTGGCGATGTAGATACTGCTACACGACCACCACCAGCACTACTGCTGTTTAGTTTGCTCCTGGGTTTGATTCCCTTGGTATCGATTCTTCCCAAACGGAGAGAATCCATGAGGATTCAATGAAAGAAAAAAAAAGAGGGCAAAATGTTTTTGGGTTTTGTCACCTAGAATTTCTCAGTGGCAGGCCGGAGTCTGGTTCGCCCTCTGTGAATTGGACTTAAATATAAATGGCGAAATGTGGGTGCTGAGTGGAAGCCTTCATGTCACAGTCATGACGTGCAGCTGTCGACTATTTTTGTTTTGTGCTCGTGATTATAGATCTATATTGTTTTTTTTTTTATTATTAGATATATGTATCTTTTTGGTTTGGACGTGTTTCTGTGACAAATAAACCTATTTTTCTTTCTGTCTTTCTTACTATGGGTACACTTCTGTTTAAACCTTCATATAGCTGTGATGTTATATGTTATTTCCACCAATATTTTCATTATCATTTGTCCGCTACTATTGTTAAGGTTGAATAGTGCGTAATATCATTTTCAACAGTAACCACTTATTTATTCGACTGTCTTCATCAAAAACCCAATTTTTAAAACAAAAATATATGGGCTAGTAAACAGTTTCAAGGTCTTAGCTTGGAATTAACTGCTATGTTTGCAAATTAATTCGCTTCTCAAACACCTCCTTCTTCTTAGCGTCATCATCATCAGCCTACAGCAGTCCAATTGCACGCCATTTAGCTAGATTCTCGGCAACTCTCATCCAGCTGCTACAAGCCACCCTGCGAAGATCGTCGCACCACCTAGTCAGAGAGCGTCTTACCTTACGTTTACCGATTCGCGGTCTCCGCTCAAGAACACGTCTACCCCAACGTTCACCGGTTCTACGGCTAATATGGACGGCCCATTGCCACTTTAGCTTTCGTATTGGTGTTGTTCATGCGGCCTATGTCCAGTAGTGGACTGGTATAGGCTGAGTTGATGTATGAGAAGATTGTACGACTGTTTTCATCTTAAATGTTAGTATTTGTAAGACAATTTAAATATTTTCAATTTAATAGACACTTCATTACGAAACATGATTTAAAAATAGTTTTTACATTTAAATTGTGAAGGCTATTTTTTGCATTAACATTTTCACTGGTCTTAAAATAATAATGTAAGTCTTGTATGTATCTAAATACCACATTTTAAAATGCAGAAAAATTTTATTCATATAATTAACCAAATTAATGGTACAGAACTATATGATAACATATTATCATTTTTATAATTATTGAAGACAGTTGAAATCTCGGACAGTTCTAAACAAGCGAGCATCGTTGTCGGCCGCATCTTCAATTACCATCAGGTGAGGTGATCAAATGTAATGGCACATCGTCTATCATAGATAAAAAAGTACATTATTCACTAAGGGGATAAAGCAGTGTCTTTGGTCACGTGCACTAGGTTCCCTCGCAGCACCAGGATTCTCTCTTAACTCCCTCGTGATTTGGACGGTAGCACTAGAATCCCTCGTTACTCTTGGGATTCAAGCTCGCCCAAGACGAAAACACCTTTATCCTCGAAGAGAATACTCTACTTTTTTCACTTTTTGCGAGATACTAAAAAGCAATTCAATTGTATATTATTCGTTTTTTTTTGTAAAAGTTTTCATACGCACTTCGATATCATAATATTATTATCCGGCTAGACTCCTAGGCTATTATGACTTAATTTAGGCTAGGTTTGCATGACATATAATTTGACAGTATCGAGCTTGTGGTATGAAAAAAACTTTTCACTCCTCTTGCTCAAAAAGACCGTCATTGTGGCGTACCAGAGCGTAAAGTTTTTTTTTTAATTTTTGTGTGTCAAATGACAATGAGCCTACAAAAACGAAAAAGTCTTTAGTCATAAGTAGAATAATCATGAATATAGACTCGACTTATTACTGTTTCATAAAAAAAGAACTTCATTTTATTTTAGAAAATGGAACTAAAATCGGCGATCTCTTTGGTAGAATGCATGCAATGCGTTGCGGCTGCAGAAGAAAAAACAAAAAAAAAAGACATTGGCGCGAAGTCTTTATAATTTTTCTCTAATTGCAAATTGAATTGGTAGTGACCGTAATTAATTTTACAATAGTGAAAATGTCATCATCTAGTGAGAATGGAGACCCTAATTTGCAAATAGAAGAGAAAGGTAAAGAACCACTGAACATTCATCTTCACAGAGGACTGAAATTAAGTTACCGGGAAAAAACATCTCGTTAAATATCCAGAATTGTAAAAATTGTACATTTAATTTATAATAAAATAAACTACATATTTCATATTGTATTTGATTGTTTTATTTTCTCGCAATCGTAGTTAAAAGTAGAGTGTAACACACGGCGCTAAAAACCCATTAAAACTCGGTTTCTATTTACTCCCTCGCTAAAGCTCGGGAGTAAAACTACCTCGTATATAATGGGTCATTTTAGCTCCTTGTACAACAATCTACTATTACATAATACCCGACTGTGGCGCCTATAAGCATGTTTTGTTAATACTTTTTTTCTTCCACATGTTTCAGCACCATGTCCCACCACATATACTTTCGTATCCTGGGCTACGTGGTCACCATCACGATGCACATATCCAACACGTTGATCATGATCAGCTCCTTTGACGGGGAGCCGATGAAGAACGATTATGTGCGACAATTTAGTGAGATGCAGTGCTTCTTCTTTACGTGTTGGACTTTTGTAAGTTTTATTTCTTCATTTTAATTGGCCTTTCTTTTGTTATCTATTGGTAAGCCAACGTTCTTTTAGTTTAAATGGAATAGCGCAGCATAGCGCCCGTATTAGTTTATGTGAGTGCTAACATCTTGTAGCGGTATCTACACCGCCACATGCGAGCTGCGCGTCATACTGACGTCACGCAAATCCTGCAACGCGCAAGCAAAGTTTACCGTGCGACTAGCATGATTATATTCAACTTCCCGACATCAATCGTCGGACAGTTGCCCACCAGACTCTAAACCCATTTGGTCGAAGGTTCCTCCCTTTTCTATGGAGGTATGTGTGGACTTTACACCCTGTTCCTCGTACCTCTATAATCTATTTAATTTTGTCCAACATCATCGGACGACGTCGTTTCAAGTAGTGTACGCATTCGCCTTCTTTTCACTTAACATGTGACTGTTCCTAAATTACCTTACGCTGATAAAATTTTAGTTTTTCCTATTTTGTTACTATTAGTGTTAAGGTCGGTTTCCCCCTAAGCGGAAACGGCCGCGCTCCACCCCGTACTGCCTTGTTGAACTCGTCTCCAGACTGTACACTCTCCCAGCGATTGCAACGAATTCCCTTGAATATTTTAGCTTGTGACCGGCTGAGCTCGACGACGTACGAGTATAGTGTTCAGCTGACGATGGATTAGATGTACGCAAGCCATCAGCTCTTGGGTTAAGTCTGGCGCACTGCGCAGTCAGGTCCAACGCCACTTGGCTGACAAGTTTATCTTTTTACCTCAGTTTCAGTTATTCTCGTGACGTTTACCTCGTTGGGACACAAAAATGTTGTATAGGTACTCTAAGTACAACTTATGTTGTGTCTCAACGATTCACAAAAAAAAAACGACTAGATTTTTGTGTCGTCTGGGTGGCAAAACTGCAAAACTACGTGGCTTAACAGCACGCCTAACTAAACCATTTCTACCGCCATGCGACACTGTCGTGGGCGTGGCCTAGTATCGGTGTCTTTGGATTCGTATTTTCGCGGAGCGAGCATATACACTGAGCGGAGCAACGTATAATACGTAAAATTCGATAAACGCTATTTGGCACAACGTTTAATTATTAAGTCAGTAAAAAATATGTCTTCCTTTAAAGAACGCGTATAAACGGCTGCGGCTTATACCAATTCCTTCAAGCTACGTCATCGCGCCGTATCGCTTTAAATTTTCGGACAGCTAGCGCCACTCCACGTTAGTTTTTATACCAACAGTTTATAAGGCTACTCACACATGATACATTCTAATTACGCATACAGTACAGTGTACCGCGCAACAAACATTTGAATACCCACATGCTCAGCTGAAAGTGTCAAAGTTATTTTTCACATTGTAGTGTTTTTTTGGAAGTTAGTTTGTTTTTTTTTTTTTTTGTAAAAAAGTTTGTTGACTAAACTACCTACTCTTTAATACTACACCACGACAGTGTTGCATGGCGGTAGAATTGATTACAGTGGAAGTGCAGTGTGACGTGATTTCTCCCGATATGCTTATCTGTCGTGCATTGATACCACAATTGATGCACATTCTTTTAGTTCATTATATAGATTTCGTCACGTACTAAGGTCAGACCGCAAGACTCCACAGAGGAGTCTACTTGCAAGACCTGGCTAAGTAAAACTATTTATAATTAAAAGTATATAATTCTCTAATTTCTTCTTCTTTCAGACATTCCAGATAATGTACGCACTATTTGGACTCTCTACAGATATCCTCACGCTGAAGAACTCCAAGTCTGCTGGCTATGAGGTCCCAAAACTTTTGGTCGGTATCAGAGACAGCATTTTTTCTGTACTCGTCTGGCCATCGACAGTAGTAAGTAGATAGTATTAGCCTTATGAGCTCCACTCGAGATCAAATTCGACTGACGTAAAACCATTATTAAGCCATTGCAATGTAACTCTTATTTTACTGTGTTAAAGTTTAAGTTAGCATGTAGCCGTGAGTTTGATAAAACTCTCGGCAATCATTCTAATTACTTAGCTTTTTAGTCTTATCTGATCATAATATAACAACACGCCTGTAATCCCATGGGGATTGGGCAGAGGTGTAACAATCGTACACCCAGATTTTGTCACTTATGTATAAGTCTGGAGTCTGGATTTATGCCCGGTTGATGACAATAGGCTCGCCCCCTGTTACACGGGGCTCTTTAGTCTTCTAAACTAAATTTAATGTTATTATATCAGGGTTTTTGTTACGGCATTTATTCGGCGATAGAAATTGAGAATGACAGTGCTTCATAGAAAAGTGATTGCACATTTCTATGAAGCAGTAAATTTTATTTTTTTTGGATAACCAACGATTTATTTCTACGCTGGCAGGCCTCCGTCACTCCATGTACTTGCGCGCTATAATTGCCTACCGCTCGAGCGAGCGCTCTCGGACCGCTTGCGGTCCAAATTCGGTTCCCTGCGATTGCTGTAGGATCGCGCGGTGCGAAGCAATCACAACTGTACGCTTGAGCATTTAGGCACATTTTAGCATGCAGTGGTTGTTGAGGCGACGGAGTAGGCTATTATCTCAATAGGTATTGGAAATTTTCTACTGAGTGAAGTATCTGTTACGTAGTAACTATTTAGTAATCTGTGACGCTGGGGGGGTCTAGAACCATGTGCTGAATTATTTATGGCTTCCGTTTGCGCGTCGATTGCCCTACAGGCTGTATAGTCGATATATGTAGTTAAGATTATGATCATCAATTTCAGATTAATTTTATAGAGTGTGAAGGGGTGCTAGAATTCGTAGGAGAAAAAACAACATTCTCGCGAACGAAGTCACGGGGGAAGTGCTAGTTCTATTCATAAAAAAAACACACGTGTAGCGTTGACGAAAAAAAAATTAATAATACATACATAAATGCTGTCATATAATTATCGGTAACCTTGACCGTGACGAACTGACGCGTGAATACGAGACAAACATTTAAAAGAATTAGTAATAAATGTGTCTTCAATAATAATTTGATTACTGATGACGGACTATCATAAAACTAGAGATGCCGATGCATTCCACCAGTTTTTATGACAAGTCATTTACAGTTCAAGCAGTACGATTAAAGAATGCCTTGCCCGTGTCGATGAGGCGTGCTCAATCTTAACCCACTTTTAAAATTCTGGTTAAAAAACACATCTCTCCTTAAACATCATCATTACATATGGTTTCCTTGCTCTTGTTTCATGTTTATTATTGTATATATATACATATATATACAAAAAAAAATATATATATACCTACCAGCTGTGCCGACTTCGTTCGCGTGGATGACGAAATTTATCAATGAGTTTTTTGTGTAGAACGTTATCTATCGAGCATACCGGTATTAATACTTTTGTCCCGGCGCGGGCCCTTTGTGGCTAATTACAAAAGTAAACCAATTGTGTCTCATTAGCGGTGATTTAGAGTGTATATGATATCGTTGCTAGCGGCATCGCTCGCGTTCTGTAAGTTTTTTGTAGCAGATTTCTACTTTGGTACCTGTTTAGCAGGATAACCGATAGCGAAGCTGACGTTCATTGCAACGAATGCTCACAAAGATAATGGTAACGACAGATAGTCACCGTACGACATCAATTGAGAGCTTCAGCATACACGACATTGTCAGTGAGCCCGTCCGGAATATGAACATAAAGGTTCCTTGGACTGCTCACACGGGAAAGAGTGACGTAAAACTGACCATGTGAAAAACAACTCACGCAGTTCAATTGACTGGGAAGAACGCGAGAGTGCGTGTCGTTCACTATCAGCACATAACCTCAATTCTCGATCGGCACTGGTTTCGCGTGCTCTTGCTTCAGTCATGCTATCCCGCATGCGGCTTAACCGGGATTCTCGCTCCTTAGCTGATTCTTGTGATCTGGCTAGTCTCATTCGCCTAGCGTGTCTCGATGCAGCAGAAAGAGATGGTCTCTTTCTGGAAGGCATCGTGTTATAAGTATATCCTTATTAAAAATAAATAAATCTTTAAGTTATCAAATATTCCGGAACGACGGGAGGAGAATTTATTTACTATATTAGAAGAAATCGGCAAAAAAAAATCGATTTAGCTATACCACGTGATGAGATAACTGCCGTACTAATACTCTATGGAAACGGAGGATCCACAGACCAGACTGGTGTCGTGTCTGGTAGGCAACTGCCCGACGATTGATGTCGGGGCGTTGTATACAGGGTTATTGGTAAAACACCATCAACCTCTTAAGGGGTCATTGTACTCATCATTATGAACAACTTTTACTATGGGACCAAATATGAAATCACGAAAAAAAATCGATGACGACGAAAGGTTGATGGTGTTTTACCAATAACCCTGTATATGCTAGTTGCGCGGTAAATTCTTCTTGCGCGATGCAAGATTTTTCGTGACGTAAATACCGCTACAGGCGGAGTGAGCTGGAGCATTGTCGTTTTCCAAGACAACTGGTAAACAATGACTGACATACCAATCTGCAGTAGGTAAGTCTTATCTTCTTGGACAATTGTTGCGAAATGACCCGTCCATCTAAAGAATGAGACCATCATCTTTTTCCCTTGACTTCTGTCCTTCTTTACTTTGGTCGGCAAATCTCCGAATGGAAACAGCCATTGCGCAGATTGTCTTTTCGTTTTGGGTTCGTAACAATATATATCCAGCTTTCATCAGCTGTGACGATGTCATATGCAGCATTCGAGTCACCTCCGTCATATTTTACAAGCATTGAGCGGCACCAATCCAAACGACGGCGTTTTTTTATCTTCCGTCAAATCATGAAGTATCCATCTAGTACAAAGCATTCTGACGCCTAAATGTTCATGTAAGACTTTTTGTACTTGACTCATACCAATGCCTAAAGCTGCTTGAATCTGTTGATATGTCACCCTTCTATTAGCTTCTATCATTAGCCGCACAGCACTCACGTTATCTTCAGTAGTCGCCGTAGAAGGACTTCCTTCTCGTAAATCATCAGTGAATTTACTTCAACCACATTTAAACTCATTAAACCAATTGTAAACAGTGGCACGGGATGGGGCTTAGTCATGAAATGCTAATCGAAGTCTATCGTTACATTATTGTCGAGTAAGACCGCAACGAAAGTCGTAATAAATCAATGAAAGAACATTTTCTCTAGTGAAATCCATTTGGGTGCACGACAGACACTTTTCAAATTGCCGCCAATTTGTAAAAACAAATGACATGGATTCATTTCACGTCTACAGATTCCTAAAGAGTTCCTTATTCAAAATTTTAATAAATTTTTCTTCGGCTGCGTTTTTACTGGCCTATTCTAAAAACTTTCAGCGTGACCCCCGTTATCTATCTATGTTTACTCTAGGGGCAACCTGTTTTAGCTGATCAATTTCGTAGCACACTTTCAATCACAATCCGAAGGACATTGAAGGGAATTTCTAGTTCATTGCTTCATCAGTTTTGCTGCTTCATAAATTGTTTACTCGACAACGTAAATCACGTAACTGATGTTGTTGAATTGTCCAAATGAGAGACATTACCACTGTGCATATTGGATCAACGTTTGCAAGTGTTCGTGGGCAACAACGGATAGCAAAATGCTATTTAGTAAACTTACTAAGAGTTTTAGAAAGTTTCTTATTGTAATCAATGGTTATCATGTTACAAAATGATGCCCGACGAAAAGTAGGTTTGGTGTGGATGTATCTTAAGTCCACATTCTCACGGTAGTAAAAATACCGCGGTGAGATATTATCGCACGCAGTGTTTTTTCGACGCTCTGTTAGTTCTCAACGCTAGGCTCCACTTAGAGATTTGAAAATCCAGTGCGTGATAGAATCCTGCCCCGATTTTTGACGTCCATGCGAACATGGGCTGGGTGTGTTACGCACAAACCCCGCTGGGCTACCTATGTCACAGTACCTACCGGTAAAATAGGGTTAATCGGGATGCAAAGGTGAATAGCGACGCAATTTTAAAAGGGATGTTAACATTGAAATAATATCGTTTGCTGCCAAAAAGGACTCTAATGTGTTAACTGTATTATAAGTTATAATTAACGATTAAGTGCCCTTGTTGGCAACAAACTATATTATTTCAACGTTAAAATTCAAATTTCATAAGTGTACCTAACAGATTGGAAAGTAGTATTGCATTGTTTTCTTAAAAAAACTCTCTTTCGTCTTTCCAGCTTGTCTTCACAGTGTTCTGGTCCTTCTTCTACTACGATCGGAACCTGTTCTTCCCCGAGGACCTCGACCTGGTCATCACCAACACTTCCAACCACATCATGCACACCTACATATTCCCGGCCACCCTGTGGGAAGTCATGTTCAGGTATCGGAAGCCACCGAGGATACATAAGTGGCACGTTTTAGGTGTACTGATGTTGGCTTTTGTTTATTTTAGAGTGTAAGTATCACAATGGAAAATATTTTAACTGATCCTCCAAAAACTTTTTGGGCTTCTAATGATGCATACCTACTTTAAAAAAAAATGAACCTCTTTTTAATTTGCTGGACTTTTCTCACAGTTGGTTGCAGTAACTAAACTAGGGTACCCCGACTAAACGGGTATGGTTAGGTTAGAGCTGTGATCAACCACGTTGGTCCAAGTTGGTCGCAGTAACTTGGTTATTTAGTATTTTTAGACCCCAAAATAGGCATTATTTGAGGTTCTCATCCATTAAGTCCCATGCAACAGGGCGCGAGGCGGGGGTGGGGCGGTTTATTTTAAATCTATAAAGTTGATCATAATGCGGAGTACAATACGCTAAAGAAGTTTGCTAAAACTAAAATACGGGAAAACAGAGAAGTTATGTTATATATATTTTTTTTATATAAAATATATATAATAAGTATGAGACAACATCCACACAAGGTCTGCAGGTCCCGAACTAGGCAGAGCCTGTACTACAGTAACCTGATGACTGATATACATACTTATATACATATACACAACCAGACACAGGTCAAACAGACATGATCATGCACACAAATGTTTGACATGTCCGGGGATCGAACTTGGGACCAGAGGCCCAGAAGGCAGGGTCGCTACCAACTGCACCAACCGGTCAGTCACAATATATTTTTGTAAATGTAAATATGTATATTCTAGTAACAATATCTTTTTGTTCTTTTCAGGTTATTAAGGGTCCACGCGATCAGAGGGATATGGGTGTATCCCATATTTCACTTAATGGCAGGCTCCATCATCTTCTATTACTTCTTCTTCATTGTGTTATCGTATTTAACAGTTATATATTATACGCAATGGGCCCTGAATTCCGTCGTACATGGTTCACGAGAGAAGAATCAGAAAGTGTGTTAAAAATTGATGATTTGGATTATGTGATTATAGATTTAGGTATAATGGCAACAAACACAATAAAGATATTAATTACATATGGTCGGCTACCCCTTTATTACGACACGACTATTTTGACGACACGTTTGGTGTAGTGGCTACAGTGGCTATGTGTAGTCAGCGAAACCAAATGGTCCTGGGTTCGAATCCCGGTAGGGGCAAAGGTTTTGTATGATGAATATGGACATTTGTACCCGAGTCATGGATGTATATTTATAATATGTATGTATTTACGAAAAAAAATATGTATTTAAGTAGTGTATCAACCATCTGGTATCCATAACACAAGCCTTAAGTGTTAAGTGCTTAACTTGGAACTAGATGGTGCTGTGTGCAATGTCAGACGATATTTATTTATTTATTTATTTATCTGGTATCCATAACACAAGCCTTAAGTGTTAAGTGCTTAACTTGGAACTAGATGGTGCTGTGTGCAATGTCAGACGATATTTATTATTATTATTTATTATTACACACTGGGATACGGAGGCACGTGCTAAAATGTGTAAGGCCACGTTATTATTAGGTTAATTTCTAAAAGTTTACTAAAGTGGCGACATCTACAACGCCTCATGCGAACTGTGCATCACCCTGACGTCACCCAAAATCCTGCATCGCGCAAGCAACGATTACTGCGCGGCGAGCATATATACCACACCCCAAAGACATTAAATTATTTACTAAACAATAGACAGGATATAGCGAACAAAATCGTAATCCGATACATTTGTCCTGGCCCTCAATCGTTTTCAGTTGCTAAGTCCTAACAATCCAGATGTAAACGTTGATGTAAATGTTTGGTAGTCTCGACACTCAAATTTATCGGTTGTTACTGGTATTTTAGGTAGGTACCGGTAGGTAACAACCGATAAATTTGAGTGTCGAGACTGCAGGCCCTGGTGGGCAAAAATTCGCTCAGTCTACTGTGGTACGCCACCAAGCCGCTCTAATTTCGCTATAAATTATGCTAGATGGCGTCATTGAGACATGCTATCGCAGTTTTTCTATGACTTTTCTCTCTCACTCTAAACTAAATATTTTAAATCTTTGCTATGTCCCGACATCAATCGTCTGACAGTAGCCTACCAGACACAACACCCGTCTGGTTGGAGGACGCCCTTTCCTTTGGATAATGAGATACTTAAACACCCTGTTCAAGCAACACAGATTGTCGGGCTTGTTATAAAATTCAAATGTCAACAGTGCGAGAAGACATAATTGTCACTGGTATGGTATGGCACCGCTTCCGTATGACCATGTTGTTAAAAAAGTAAATATTTGATTAGGAAAATCAAAACGAGCCTAGCACCGATTACATTATTTGAAATCTTTACAATATTACAGGTGACACTAAAGTGATTGTTGGTCTGGGTATCCTAGCTAGCGTAATCAGCCTATAGTGTTCCCACTTCAGGAACACAGGCCGCCTCTTTGTGATATCTAACCTAAACCGCAATCTACCACGCGCGCTCAGTGCGGGTTGGTAGATGTCACATGTCTTCGAATGTTTAGTTCTAGGACACCGGTTTTCCCTCACCGTTTTGAGAGCAGTGGTGATGAAATAATTTACAAAAAGTAAACTGCTTGTCTGGGTTAGAATCTATTACCTTTAACAGCCGTTTCTACTGGGCCACCACTGCTTACTCAATTGGTTTAATATAAAAACACCAAAAAACAGTGGTGTTGGGCATTTTCATACCGACGACCTCAGTGACCATGGTGTAATTGAGAGGGAGGGTAGAACTCTGGCGGTCAGGGGGTAATATATTGGCATGAAGATTTGCTCAGTGTACAGACCAAGTAAGTATTACGCTTTTTAAAGCATAATATCAGAGTTTTTCAACCTCACTCCTGAGCAGAATAAGAGGCAGTCACAATAGCCTCCTGAATGCTGTGGCGGCAGACACTTCCTCCGCTATAATAAGTCAATTTGTGTTTTTTTCTCGTTGTGTTTAGTTGTTCGGTGGTCTTCTCATGAATTCGTCTTTATTTTAAGTTACTATCAATAGTATTTTTAGTGCAAATCTGTTGCTAACAACTTATGAAGCTTTTGGTTGTCTAAACTAATATAATAAAGACCGGCGCACTTATGGCGAGGTGTAGCGCAGCACATTCGTCACTGCCAAACAAATATCGAGCTTGCAGCAGTTGAAAATAAGTAAACTTCCATTCCATTAGCTCGAGAGCGCGTCTAAGCGGAAAGAGGCGCGCTTCTTTGGTTATTTATTATCAACATTATTTTGAGGGACGCAACGTTGATATTTGTCTGGCAGTGACAACCGCGCCGCGCTGCATCTCGCCAAAGGTGCGCCAGCCCTAAAGAGAAAACATTAGATTTTTTGTATGTTGGTTTGTTACGCTTTCACGTTAAAATGGCTGAACCGATTTGGATGCAATTTGGCATATGGGTAGACTATGACCTGGACTAGGACATTGTATACTTTTATCCCGATATTCTCACGGGATAGAGACTTATGCGGGTGAAACCGCAGGGCATAGCTAATCCGAAATAAATGATTTTATTTCTTTTACATTTATTTTATTAAAGAGTATTCTATTCGATTCTGTTCCGGTTTGAAGAGTATGTAGGTACAGACTTTGTTTACCGTATCTTTTGATTGTAAAACAGTATGTAAGCATCGAATATTCCACATCTATGTGTTACATTACTATTTCAAACATTAGAAAAATTGGTGAAGTCATGGAAATTAATTGATAAGCAAATACCCCCCAGCAACCAATCATTTTGTACATGCGTGCACTGACTGCAGAGGTCCAGTCAACCTGTGTGGTTCTTTCCTAAAAAGACCATTACAGACACTGATATACATGGTCCTCAAAGATTATGTCCGGATTTTTATTTACACATTGACATTGTATTTTATAATTATTATGTATTTTATATATACTATGACATGAGTATTTACTTTGTAAAGTATTCTATTATTATTTTAATTATTGTGAATGTGGGAACTAGGGCGGTCATTGCTTTTTTGTATTTTTCTCAGTTAGTTTAATCTTGATCTGGCAGTTTGAGTAATTTATGCGGCCTACTCAAATGTCCATTCTTTGGTATTGTTAGTCGAATCGTTGAACTCCTTTAGTTCTGAGTTGAGCTGCACGATTGCTGACAATTGCGTGCACTAACTGGACAGGTCTACTCAAACTGTGTGGTTCTTTCTTCAAAAGACCATTTTAGATACCGATCTACATAGCCTTCACATGATCTGACCAAGATTTTGTCTGGACTTTAAAAGAGACTGTGACCTCTGAGTTTATTTCGGCCTTTCTTGTCAGAGTAGTCAGATAGGAAAAACCGGCCTCATCTATTTAAAAAAATATATGTTTGACGTGTAAAAGTGTTTGTACCATAGTTTGTACAAACCTACTTACAGAAATAAAAATCATTTCATATCATCATTTCATTTCATGACAACCTACGTCAATTTGCCTTGTCATAGCCATTTCCAAAATGCCAAAAAATAATGATGGATTGGCAATGAATGCCAGTTGCGATTTGACTATACGGACTATTTAAGTGGTTAGTCCATTTGCTTATCAAATAACATTCCCGCCTTTACTTGTTAGCATCTCTTCCGTCATTGTGTATCTATATTGGAGATAAATCTCATTAGATAGAGAACTTGTTTGATAAATATTAGTATTAGTTGTATTTACCATAAGTCGGAGATCAAAACTTTTATTTTTGTTCGTGGGAAATCATCGAATAACTTCTCCCGCTCTGGGTGGAGCGGGAGGGCGTGTCAGACTCTTACTGACTAAAACCCACCCGTGTTCCTTCAGTTGCCTGTGACAGGGGCCACGGTATCCCTTTCGGACTTTCCCGCAACCCCGGCAGGCATCGGCCCTAGCGGTCCCCATCATTGCTGCTGACATCTCTTTGAGGCGCTCGTGGAACACAACACGCCGTCGACCCGGGCCTGGTCCTTATTGGACGGCGAGCTACCCATTGCTTGCCATCCGCAAGCCTGCGCCTACGGTGGCCGGGAATCGGCCTGGGATTCCCGACGCCCAGGGCATCTCCTGCGGCGGCTAGGGGCGTGAGGGCGCGAATTTTGCCTTTCCCTCTCGAGTTCCGCCTCCTCCTTCGCGAGCATTACTGCTTCGCAGAAGGAGGTGACGGCTTCCCAGGCCAGAACAGGGCCGGACGCGAGAGATCGCCACCGCCCATCGCCTGCACGAGGACACGGCGGTGCTCCGCCCAAGCCGGGCAGACCTCCACCGTCTCCTCCGGGCGATCCACACAATGGTGACACCCGGGCGTTTCCTTCCGCCTTATCCGGAACAGGAACCTCCCGAAGCAACCGTGTCCGGTGAGGACCTGCGTCAGGTGGAAGGTGAGGACGCCGTGGCGCCTCTCTAGCCACTCCTCAAAGAGGGGACTTATCGCCGCAATTGTGACGTGCCCAGCGCTGGGTCACGACAATCGCACTCTCCGGAGATCAAACTTACGATATAAAACTTATTAATAACAAATTCAGTCGATAACAAATGCATGCAAAAAGAAGTCTCAAAGTGGCACCGCTAACTGAAGAGTTGTGGGGAAATCGGTTGTCATGGTATAGAGGAATGCGGAAAGAGTCGTGAGGAAAGTTTTAAGTATGAGTGTGGATGGCTATACGAGTAGGGGAAGACATAAGACGCGATGGATGGGCTGTGTGAATGATGATATGGCTAGAAAGGGAGTGACCCGAGATGCTGACTTACAGAGGAGTATGGAGGAAGAAGACATGTTGCGCTGACCACAAATATATTGGGTTAAGGGCAGGAGAGTGATAATGAGGACAGTAAAGGTACTTACAGAATCAGATTTACTCAATTGGTGACAATCATTATTGTCGCAGATTAAATTGTTGTGCCCGACAATGTCCATGATTGAACTTGTGATTTATTTATTTAACACTTTAAGCACACAAATGTACAGAGGCGGACTTAATGCCATAGGCATTTTCTACCAGTTAACCTTTGGGTGATGCAGAGACAAACTGTGGCAGGTGCAAATTATAATGATATTTTAGGATTAAATCATTAATATACAGACACGTATAAACTTATTTAGTCTATAAATACATATAATACATATAACTAATTATATATAAATATAAGCACAAATAAATGTACATAAATACACGAGTATGTTAAAAACAAATAGGACAAACAATGAGAAAACATTACCGCTGTGATGATACTGCTAGCTTCTTACGAATGTGCTCGCGAACTTTAGTTTTAAAGGATAATCGGTTGGTTGCCATCCTGATTTCCTGGGGGAGTGCATTCCACAGAGATATAGATTGAACAAAGAAGGAAGAGTGAATGAAGTCTGTGCGGTGAGTGGGACATTGAAGAAGACAATTGTGTGAAGAACGTAGATTTCTATTGTGGTTGGCGCAAATGTACTGAAAGTGGGGGGCGAGATAACCAGGAGAAGAGGGAGAATCAAGAAATGAAAACAAGGTAGTCAGCGCCCTTTGCTCTCTGCGCTGGCGTATGGGCAACCACTTTAGAAGCGACCGATGCGCAGAGACGTGATCATATTTATGCTGATTAAAAACGAATCGAATGCAGTTATTCAGAAGACGGTCAAGTTTGTCGAGGAGATCTGCATTCAGGTCATAGTAGCACACATCACCACAATTGATGATAGGGAAAATTAAGGATTGCACAAGCATTGTCTTCATACTTGATGGTAATAAAATTTTCAGCCTGTACAGAGCCCGCAGCGTGCCGGTAACCTTCTGGCTTACCCTAGCGACTTGAGTACGCCAGTTCAGGGTACTATCAATGTGCAAGCCTAGGTTCTTTACTTCATTGCTAAAAGGAACGATCGTACCATTGAAGAGGACCGGTGGCAAGGTTGTACCATCCACCTTGCTAATACTACGAGAACTACCAATGATGATCGCCTGACACTTCGTAGGATTTACAGCTACACCAAATCTGTCAGCCCAGGTTTTTATGGCTATCAAGTTCCTATTTAATCTGCCGATAACGTCAGGTAATTCATCAACCCTCCCTTGACAGTACAACTGCAAGTTATCTGCATACAGATGATACGCACACTGAAGAAGTTCGGAAGTTATAAGATTAATAAAAATAGAAGAGGAGAAAGTATACCGCCTTGAGGAACGCCAGCTTCCAAGTCACACCAGCAAGAAGAAGAATCCCCAACATGAACGGACTGCTGACGCCCCTGAAGGTAAGAGGAGAACCATTGCAGTGCTTCGGGAGAGACCATAACATATGACAGAATGGCTAACAGGATGTCGTGACTGACGGTATTAAAGGCATTCGAGAAATCAACCAACACTAGAGCAGTGATTAGTAATTAGGATCTTCTAAAATACATCATCATCATCTGCTTAGCCTTTTAAAAACTGTTTACCATTTTACTATTTACTGAGTACCAATATTTTATATGGAGCGACTGACGTCCACAACCCAGTTACTGGGTAATACGATACCCCTTGGTAAGACTGGTTGTCAGATTTTGAGCTTCTGACTTCCCGTAATGACTGTCAAAGATCCACGAATGACAGCCTGGACCAACGGCTTAGCGTGCTTACCGAGGCATGGACAGGGCCGTCTATAGCCTGGGCACATTAGGATAATGGGGCCCCTATGACCTTGATAGTAAAACTTTAAAGTAGATAAGGAAAGTTCTAGATTAATTTTTATTTCTTTACATGCACATTAAATGAATAAATAATATAATCCACAAAAGGAACTCTTAGCATTTACAGGTAGTGCTTAAAAATATATGTCGATTGAAGAGGTACCCTAGGGATATAGAAGCAAAACCGCTTCAGTCCAAAATTGCAATTTTTTAAACTGGTATTACCAAATTATAGTACTTGAAAGCTGCAACATTATGCCATAAAAGACAAAGTGCAAATCCACCTCAGTCAACGGTAAATACACTTTGAAAGTAGCGTTTAAATGCAAAAACGCTTAGATCCTATATTTGTTAGAAGCAAATCCGCCACTGTCACAATCGACCAATCAGAAGCCGCCATTTCAAAATTTCCAAGATGGCGAATCAGTTATTTGTCGTACTAAGTAAACTGGAAATAGCGTCTGGTCTTTTCGAGTTTTCTGTTTTATTACGATTGTAATGGAAGAAAATATTACACCAGCTCGTGCAGGACGAGCTAGAAAACGTGCTAGAAATGTAGATCAGTGGCGGCGAGTGCGAGAAAAGGCAGAAAGGTAACAAATTATTCACTAGTATTTTACCTATTATGGTATGGTCTGCAAAAGTTTTCTTAGCTTAAAGCATTTATTTTCAATATTTTTATTTGTGGCTGTTAAAATAATTGAATAACATTTTTTTTTTAATTTTTAACTAACTATGCTGTTTTAAATGCTTTTGGTAACGGTTTTTTTTTTGCATTTGCTTAAGGTATTCTGCAAAAAGTCTACCCGCATTGCCTGCATGTCAACATAATAAAAAAGCTATTTACGAGTGCAAAAGCGTAACATTAGCTGATGCTAAAAAATTTCATGACACTTTCTATGGTAACAAAACCAAACAAGCCCAAGATGCATTTCTATTGAAGTTCTGTCATGTTATTATATTGATGTTCAACGTCGTCGTCCTAGAACAGGAATACAGGGTGTGCGCCAGGCAAATTATTCAACAAAATTATATATAAAAAAAAAAAATCTAACACATTGCTCAATGTTTGTCAATCATCATTTCTGGGCATATTGCAAATACCACGTAATAGAATCCGTAGAGTTGCAGAAATTTATAAAAAAACTGGTGGTTTAGTAACTGAAAATAGAGGCGGAGACCATACATCCCACAAAAATATTCAAAAGTTACAGGAAGTCAAAAATTTTATAGAATCTTTTAAGTGCATAGAGTCTCACTATTGTCGGTCTACTACAGAAAGGAAATATTTAGATTCGGCATTAAATGTAAGAAAAATGTGGCGAATGTTTAATGAACAAACAGAAAACCCAGTCAAACAGTGCTATTTTCGAAGAATTTTCAACACTCAATACAATGTTGGGTTTGGTAACCCAAGAACGGATGTGTGTTCTAAATGTACAGAATTGGATGAGCAAATTAAGAGTGAAAAAAATCAAGCACTTAAAACCAAATATATGATCGAAAAGACCGTTCATAAACGCAAAGCACAAAAATTCTACCAACTATTAAATGAGAGACAAGATGGAATGTTGACACTATCTTTTGACTGTCAAAAGAATCAAGTCCTACCTAAAATAGCAGACCAAATAACTTACTATAGTAGACAGCTTTATATATATAATTTTGCGGTAGTATTATCAGTAGAAGGCAAAAAACTAAATAAGGATACAGTAAATTTATACACCTGGAATGAAAATGAGTACAAGAAGGGAGCTAACGAAATTGCGTCTGCAGTGTTTCACAGGTTGAATTTGTTAGATATGAATGGAATTCAAACTTTGCGACTTGTGGCTGATGGTTGCGGAGCGCAAAATAAAAATTCAATTTTCATCGGAATGTGTTGTGTGTGGTTAAATAGTGCTCCAAGTAACATAAAAAACATTGAAGTTGTTTTCCCAATACCAGGGCATTCTTTTTTACCTGCTGACAGAGTGTTTGGAAATATTGAAAGGGAGTTAAAAAGGAAGGAAGTAATTGTACAACCAGAGAAGTACCACACTATTTTTAACAATTATGGAACAGTTGTGAAAATGGAGATGGTTTACGATTGGAAAGCTGCTCTACAAGATATTATAAAGCCGCCTGGTCAATGGCATTTTCAATTTGCACAGAGTAAGCGTTTCTTTATTAGTAGGAGTGGTAACAAAGTCAAACTGAAAGGGGAACTCCATTACACCTCTGACTTTACCCAATTCAAATCTATTCTAAAAAGAGGGAAATCTTTTGACGACGTCCAACCACTGCCAATAGCCAAAAGTAACGTCATCATTAAAAAAGAAAAAATAAATGATGTGAGGAAGTTGCTAGAGAAAGATTATGGATTGCAGTGGGAAACTCGTCCCGAACTGGAATACTATAAAAATATTTTAAATAACACTAATGATGATTTTGTTGAAGAAGATGAGCCTACTTGCGACCCACCAACAGCTGAATCAAATATTATGATTTAAAAAATAAGTTAAGAAGTTTACTGTAATAACTAATAAATAAGTAAGAAAAAATGTAAAAGAAGACCTACTAAATAAATATATTTGTGTTTATACGTAATATTCCCGTTTTTTTCTTAACTTTATATCCAATTACTCAAAAAAGTTCAAATAAATACGAAGGTATATTTTCATATTTTTGCAAAATCTGTTTTGCAATCAGTACCTTACGCTGTTGTCATTATTGACAGGTTGTCAAATAATATAGTGAGATGCAAACTAGCTTCGATCCAAAGCAATAAAAAGCAAACATGCTTCAGTCCGATACTTAAATGCAAAGACACCTTAGTCCTAAAGTATTTCTTAAATACTAAAGAACTGGTGTACATTTGATTAATCTTAGTTATTGCTACTTAACCTACGAGTCATAATGAATGTACCACTATTATAACTATGACAAAATAACAATTTCTTACGACACAGTAGAAAATTAAAAATTACTCAGTTCAGATGTTTTGTGACTGATGCGCCTTTGCTTTTATACCCCTTTGAGATGGGCAAAATCGTTATTCACTTCTTCAAAACCCATGTTTTAGGGCATATATCACATTCTATGGACATCGGTGACAAGCTGGTTAATCTCTCTTGAAGCATTGGAATGCTTAATATTTTTTTTATTCTTTTCAATTTGGAGAAGGAGTATTCCCCACTGCAGTTAGTTACCATCATGCCTAAAAATATTCTCAATGCTATTTTTACATATTATGGAAATGTGTCTTCAATTTTGTTTTCATTCAAAAGATGATATATAATTCCAATATAGGTACTATTAGTTCCTTCATGTTCACTATGAACCATTTTCAGGTATTCTGTTTAATGCAGACATTTCATTTTCAACTATTTCTGTTTAACGTCTTCAGAATAGATTTCAGCAAATTCTTTGCAACTTTGTCTCAAATCTTCCGAATTCAGAGTTTTCAAGCGAAAAAATGTTCTCATACCAACTTAATCGCTGTTTTAGATGACCGCTTAGGGTATCAATTATGGGAATTTCTCTTTTCCATTCAGTTCGACTGACCTTCGAACGCCATAAAAAAAACTCTGGCGTGAGCTTCTCTGTCTTGTTCTTTGAGATAGGTCCTTTAGTCAGATTCCGGGGTTCTTTCTTTGGCGGACGATTCGAAGTAATCAAACTTATCCCTTAATTTAATAATAAAATCATCAAGTAAAGTAAAATGCAAGGCACTTATTGCATCAGCTCGGGCTGACCATCTGGTGTGTCAAAGACTTTTAACATTTTTTTTGAACCTAATTTTTCTGTCAATATATTCCATTTCCATCGGTGGGTGCAGCCTGCAAAAACGTTGTACATTTTCGGAACCATTACAAAAAACGATGTTGCCTCTGATACACACCCAGCAGGATGGACGGTTGCATATTAGAAAATCAAAACTTTCCTGAGCAAATTGCAAAAGGACAACGTACAAATCAACAAAGATTAAAATAACGATGGTCATTTGATCAAAAATTTAGGTGACCAAAGTCTGGAATATCATTGTTTAAATTATTTATTACACTATTGACCAAATCGTTTAAAGCTCAAAATGGATTACTAGATAAATTATTAATTATCAAATGGATTAACTGAAAAAGGTAAAAATAATATTAATATTAGCGAATAGCGCCTGTACGAGTGCAACTAGGACTCGGGTAAAATAAAACGAGGAGAATTTGGAATTACTTAAAAATGTGTACCAACTCGGTAATGACACAAGCAGTAATGACTGCGCAATTATTACATACAAAACTTAAAACTAAAAGAGGACGCATCGTCGCTCGCTGCTTTGACGAATTCATCAGGCGCTCCAACAGCGCCTGTCTGATACAGAAAGCCTTTGGTCAAAATGGTCAAAATACCTAAAATGATGCATCACCTGCGAGCTATTTGTATGAACCCCGAGCGTAAGCGAGGGGCCACCCAGGGTATCAAGAACCTAGCTGACACAAAGGAGCGAGTGCAGGATAGCGCGAGCGGCGACATGGCTGACAGAAAACGAGAGACAATTCAAATGCGAGCGGAGCGAGCGCGAGCGCGAACGCGACGAGCGGAGCGAGGAGACAGAAATAAATATTATTTTATTAAACTACAATCTCAAATCTTGTCAGGCGTAAGTGATGTAGTATAGTCTGGAAGCAAGTTGAGATATATATAGATTTGGTAGGTACTTATATTTACATCTAGCAACTTTTGATCAGTCGTTCATTTGATGTCACATACATTGGGATTTTAATTTTTTTCTAAATAAAACATTTGGTCATTTAAATTTGGTTATTTCGTTTATTATTCTTTTGAAATTTGCTCAGGAAAGTTTTGATTTTCTAATATGCAACCGGATGGACACCTACCATGTTTAGTGATATTCGCGCACATGGTCCTAAGATGGCAAATTCACATTTCTCCTTGATTATTGCTTGTAGACCAGTACCTATACTTCCCCGATATATTGGAATCACTGTCGAAGCTTTGTCCTTTGCAATCTTTTATGGGAATATCATGATTCCCTAATAAATTCAAGGTGATTTCCGCTAAATACTTAGATTTATATTCTTTGATAGGTAGGTATACGTTTCAGAAATATTTCAACAGGAACACGGTCTTTTACGTGTCGAATTATAAAAGTTAGCTCGTCAACATAAGACAGATTGGGTGTAGGATTGTCAAGGCTAATGGAGGAATATTTTGCAGATTTAATTAAACTTTCTTTTTATGACCTGTGTTCCCATTAAGCCAATTAACTCAATAGATATTCGCAGATAAATATGAAATGTTATTTATTTGTTTAACACTTTAAGCACACAGATGTACAGAGGCGGACTTAATGCCGTAGGCATTTTCTACCAGTCGACCTTTGGGTGATGCAGAGACAAACAGTGGCAGGTGCGATTTATAATGATAATTTAGGAATAAATATTTTTAAATATAAAGACACGCATAAACTTATTAAGACTATAAATATAATACATATACCCAACTATATCATATAAATATAAGCACAAATAAATGCATACAAATACACGAATATACTAAAAACAAATAGGACCAACAATGAGAAAACATTACCGCTGTGACGATACTGTCAGCTTCTTGCGAATGTGCTCGCGCACTTTAGTTTTAAAGGATAATCGGTTAGTTGCCCTCCTGATTTCCCGGGGAAGCGCATTCCACAGAGAGATAGATTGAACGAAGAAGGAAGAGTGAATAAAGTCTGTGTGCTACCTTTTTCAGGATTCCCTTTTTTTTGTGATCTGCAAGAAATGTATCAAATTCACTCAATAACTAATGCCAAATACCTAATTTCCATTGTTGAGAGATCCTAGGATTTCATTCTCACCGCGAAACAGAAGGCCTCTCGGTGCGAAAGATATTACAACAGCTACAGTCCGTTTAAGTACATTTCTCCACTTCTTTTTGATGTTGAGATAATAAGTCTATATCTACTCTACCAACCCAAGTCATCATAGATTGCCTATGGGCTGGGCTATTTTCATGGGTTAAAATTATGTGATTAATGTGCTTCCAATCTTGACATCCACTCGGAGAGCAAAGATTTACATCAGAAGGAATAGATAAACAGCACGAAAAACCAAATACAGAGTTTTTGGAAGGCGAGTACAGCAACAATTTTGGTCGAAGCTTTCATTGTTCTTTAATTTGCGAATAAATAATGCTTTGTTGAAATACCTACTTACTGATGTGTTAACTTCTTTGTAGGTTCTGGATGACTCGGGAAAGTCAGAATAGTATTTTATATATTTAAATTTATCTAAACGTGCTGAAACCGGAAAGCATGATTTTCGGGCGAGGGTAGAATAACTTCGCGCATGCAAAAGCTAATAGCAAGTAGGGATTGTAGTCACTCATTATAATTTTTTTTTTGTTATGGCGTCTCGCAGTTGGCGTTGAGAGGCCGTGACTGCTTAACCGGTCTATCCTGTGGTGCCTTTGAGCTTACTCAAAGCCTCCAGCCAGGGGCATAATATTAATTACAAACTAAGCGACCATCACCTAAAGGCACCCCCTGTGGGGTACGAATCTCGGCTTAGGGCGTCGCTGGGGGAGGACAGCAAGTTGGGGATAGGCTGGATCAAATTGGATTCATTGTTATTATTAGGGGAGTTTAAAACTACTGGCTCAGCTATGCCACCAGCTGGCTCGGATCCGATCAAGGGAAAGGGAGGACAATTTATCGGGGAGGAAAGCGGACGCAAAGGACCTCGGCGGCGAGGGCGGAATTTCGATTTGTGTCTGTGTCTGCTGTATACTGTACTGGTGGCCCTACTGCTTTCCTGGAGGAGGGTAATGGGGTCGTCAGGGTCGGTCAGTGCATGCCTTGGACGGCAGATTCTACTGATTCTAGAGTAGACATTGCTGGCGGCCTTCACAACCAGAGAGTTGCGATGACTACCAGCGGTATCAAAGAAACGCTTGCAAGCGCGTTTCATGAATTGCTGATTGGTGGGGGTTTTCAAATCTAAGTGTAGGAACCCAGGGGGAACCCGTTGTTTTACAAAGAAATCAGTTCTGTTCAGTCAGCAGTTCACGTACATCGTTCGGCAACTTTCAGGGATGGTCATCCATCGCTGGAACTTCTCTTGAACTTTCGTTCAGGACGGATTGTACGTGATCCGTGAGTGAGTCGATCGTGGCTGTCGTGTCATTGATTGAGTCAAACTGATTGGAAATGGAGTCTAGTTGGCGGGAGGATGTGGAGGATTTCACTCTTTCATACTCAAATGTCCTTTCTTTGGTATTGTTCGTCGAATCGTTGAGCTCCTTGAGTCTAAGTTGAGCTGCACGATTACTGACAATTGCGTGCACTGACTGGACAGGTCCACTCAATCTGTGTGGTTCTTTCCTCAAAAGACCATTGCAGACACCGATCTACATAGCTTTCACATGACCTGACCAAGATTTTGTCTGGACTTTAAAAGAGACTGTGACCTCTGAGTTTGTTTCGGCCTTTCTTCTCAGAGTAGTCAGATAGGAAACGCCGACCCCATCTAGTTTAAAAAAAATATGATTGACGTATAAAAGTGTTTGTTCAAACCTACTTACAGAAATAAAATCATTTATCATTTCACTTTCTTTCCTCCAGTCCGTGATTACTTTAGTGAGGGGCGGTCTGTCAGGGTCAGGGAGTCCTAGTCGGGGGCCTAATGTCAGAACTACAGGTCGGTGGTCGGATAGTCATTATTGTTTGATTTTTCGGTACAAATATCTTTTTCGGTAAAAAATATCGGTTATCGTTTGGTGATCTGGCAGGACCTAGGGGGCCTCTATCGATCGCGGGGCCTTGGGCAGATGCTAAAACTGCCCAGTCGGAACGAGGGGCCTAGGCATGGTAGGGCATTGGTATGGTCACCCATAAGCGTACTAACCGCAACAAGCGTAGCTTAACCATCCGGTCGATTCTGTAAAATATCTCACCGTGAAGACTTGCGTGGAGTGAGCTGTCAGTGTCGTCCCACTGATGCTAGGGATTGACCAACGTTACATTTACAATCATAATCGAGATTTTAATCATATTTTTTATCCAAATTCTATTGATAATTTTATATTATTTCAAAGCTAGTATGTAGCGTGGCTAAACATAACTATTTTCGGGGTTTTCAAATAAAATAGCAAAACAGAAATTCAGTTATAAACTCAATGTTGTTTTTATTATATTTAGATACTAGCTTTGAAATAATATAAAATTATCAATAGAATATGCATAAAAAATATTATTAAAATCTCGATTATGATTGTATTTACAATCATAATCGAGATTTTAATAATATTGATGATGATGCTAGGGATTGACCAAGCATTACATTTGTAATGCTTGGTCAATCCCTAGCATCAGTGGGACTACACTGACAGCTCACTCCACGCTCACTTCACCTAAGTTTTCCCGGTGAGATGGTTACAGAATCGCACTGCTGTATGTCGATTCTGTAAAAATGTGACCGTGAAGTGAACACTTAGGTGGAGTGAGCTGTCAGTGCCATCCCACTGATGCTAGGGATTGACCAAGCATTACTTACATTTACAATCATAATCGAGATTTTAATTATTTATTTATGCTAATTCTGTTGATCATTTTATATTAACTGGCTAAAAATTACTATTTACGGGTTTTTTTTAATAAAACAGCAATTCAGTTTGAAACTGAAATAATTTATTTTATTTTGATTTCCTAAACTAGTTTCTGACTGGATTTCTGTGTTGCTGTTTTATAAATATTTTACAAAAAAATATTATATTAAAAAAAAATACTCTAAATAATAATATTTAGACACTTTTATACTAGATTTCAAATAATATAAAACATCAACAGAACTAAAATTAAAAAACATAATTAAAATCTCGATTATGATTGTCAATGTAATGCTTGGTCAATCCCTAGCATCAGTGGGATGACACTGACACTCCACGCTCACTTCACCTAAGTTTTCACGGTGAGATGGTTACAGAATCGCAATGCTGATCGATCGACCCGTGCGGCTGTTATTACTTCGCTACAAGCTTCTCTTCTAAAACACCTGTGATGTATGTATATGATATGATATATGTATATGATATATGACTCTCCAAAATGAATTTACATTCGGCATTCACCCTGATTACATACTGTTGTTTTGGCCCAAATTTTATATATTTTCTACGCTCTTCACCTTTATGGAAGCAGGCACATCTCTTGGACAAAATTTACCAAGTTATTCGCAGCATACTAACATTAATTTTAAGTGTAGCCTTGGATGACCGAGCGTGGCTGCCACCAAAACCCATCCGTTTTGGTGGCCTCGGCATCCGCAAAATTACCAGTATTATTAGTAGCTTACCGGTGTTTCTGTCCACAGCACCGAAAAGCTAACCAGGAACATTTTAACCGCCTCCCTGGTTGACTCTGAAGTGCCAAGCTTGAACGACGCGGTAGATGGCTGGAAAATAGCTTGTCTGGATACAGATCGGCCCGTGAACCCATCCTCCCAGAGGCAGTGGGATGAGCCACTCTGCAGGTTGGTACGGAATAATCTTATTAATACGTGTACCAGTACTGCTCAGCGTGCCCGCCTGCTGGCTGTGGGTGAATGGGAGTCGGGCCTCTGGCTTCAGGCGCTACCGTCACCCAACATAGGCACTATGTTGTCTGCGTCTGGGCGCTCCTTGCGTGGCTCCACATTGCTGCCAATGCGGTGAAGGTGTCGACTGCCTTGGACACCATGGCCTATCCTGCAGTAAGAGCGCAGGCCGGATAGCACGGCATGCCAGCATCAATGACATTATCCGTCGTGCTCTTGTCACCGCCAGGGTGCCAGCTGTCTTAGAACCCAATGGCTTGGCACGCGACGATGGGAAGAGACCAGACGGAATGACCATAATGCCTTGGAAGGTAGGTAGGCCTTTGGTGTGGGATGCAACGTGTGTCGACACCCTTGCGCCTTGCCATCTTCCTAGCACAGCGGGCTATGCTAGGGTGGCTACTGCAGGTGCGTAAAACCTCAAACGGCGCAAATACTCACATATTTTAGGGACTTATGTGTTTGAGCCGTTTGGGGTTGAAACACTAGGGCCATGGGGTCTATTTTTTGGCGAAAGAAATTGCAATAGAACGCGGCAATGCTGCCAGCCTTTTGGGCACTTTTCCTGTTGACAGCGATGCGGATGAATTTTTCGATGACCTTTGATTTACTTTTTATTTTTTTTATATACCTACTTGTACACATTATAGTTTTAAGACTTTTTGAATTATGTAAATATTAGTTCGACTGTAATTGATTTATTTGAAATAAATAGCAATTTAATTTGATGTATGTGATATGAACTGACTTAGTTAGCATAATTATATCATATCTAATCTATTAATAGGTACTTACTAAATACTATTATCCCACTAGTGACTAAAAACGATTTGGGCAACGAGTACCGAGCTTGAGTCTTTCAGCGAGTGTTCTGCCTGCCAAGTGAGCGTCGTTGAGCCAGTACTCTCTTTGAAAGCTCTTGTCGTTGCGACAAACGAGAACGCGTCGATGGTGTCAACGATCAGCACTCGACTATTAATAAAGAGTGTTGAGTTGTGAAATTAAATCTTAATTATTACAAGACTGCTTTTAAAAGCTACTTTAGTTAATTATCTTTACGTGACGAAAAATGATTAGAAATTGATATACCATATGGGAAAACAGCACTAATCAATAAAATTACTGAGAAGAAAATGTCACCCCTACCACACAAAACTACACACGAACTTGAAGAAACAAGTATAACCTTTTCACCACTAATGACTGAAAATAATATTCCGCCCCTTTTAACAGCATCTTCTCCTTTGCCCCAAATGTCACTGGAAACACGTAAAGGCTTTAACATTTTAACTAACGAACAGCTTGATAGTGATGATTCCGTCCAAGACCCTAATTATTTGGAACAAGATAACAATGATTTAAGTGGTAGTCCGTCAGATGAAGATATAACACATAGAGTAGAGAAACATAGGCTTAAAAAAACATCTAAAACTAACCGAACAGTCAATGAATCACCTTCGATATTAACAATTGATGAATTTCATATAGAAAATACAGACGAGCAAAACGATGGACAAAATAATCCGAAAAAGAGAAAAGTAAAGGACCCTAATACATGGAAAATAAACATAGAAAAAACTAAGCGTTTAAAAGGTGAATCATATATCATATGAAACAAGGAAAGGAAAAATAATACAAGCCACACCAATAAAATCAGCAAAATGTTCAAGTACTCCTAAACACAAGTGTATTTCGGGTGTCCCTCAAAAGAGAGAGAAACAATTTATACTCAATTCCGAAACATACCAAATCTTATGAAACAGCGTCATTTTGTTGTAAAACATGTGACTAAGAATAAAAAAAATCGAGGCACTACCAACGGTCCTTCCAGGCGGAATTTAACCCTAGCTTATATATTAACTGTTGGTGATGAAAAGAAAGCCGTGTGTCGACAGTTCTTTTTAGATACTCTCAATACTACTGGCGGGTTTGTAAAAGAAGCTTTAAAAAAAAAGCAAATGATCACGGCCTTTTACAACCAGACGAAAGAGAGAAAAAACACCTCCAAATAAATTAAAACCAGATGAAGAAAACTTTCTTGGACCATATACGTTCCTTTCCTGCTGTCGAATCGCATAACTGTAGACGTGATAGTACGGTCAAACATTTATATTCAACTCTAAACATAACAACAATGTATAACAAATAAAAAAAAAACTATATATGTAATTAAAGCAGTGAAAGTGGTATCTTTGGAAAAATACCGCAAGGTTTGCAGAGAATACAAACTGAGTTTTCACAAACCAAAAAAAGATTTATGCAAGCACTGTTTAGCATATAGAGAAATGAATGATGAAAAAAGCCAATAAAATTGAAGATCATACACGGCATATAACTAGAAGAGATGAAGCACGCCAATGTAGAGATGAAGATAAGCTAGAAACGCAAAATAATGACACAGTTCTTGCATTTAAACATCCAGGCAGTGAAAATGATGTCAAAGGGTTTTATTGTTTTTTTGAGGCAGGGATATCATTAAATAACTTCTCCCGCTCTGGGCAGAGCAGGAGGGCGTGTCAGACTCTTACTGACTAAAACCCATCCGTGTTCCTTCAGCTGCCTGTGCCAGGGGCCACGGTATCCCTCTCGGACTTTCCCGCAACCATAGCAGGCATCGGCCCTAGCGGACCCCGTCATTGGTGCTGACATCTCTTTGAGGCGCGCGTGGAACACAACGCGCCCTCGACTCGGGCCTGGTCCTTATCGAACGGCGAGCTGCCCATTGCTCGCCGTTCGCAAGCCCACGCGTACGGTGGCCGGGAATCGGCCTGCGATTCCCGACACCCAGGGCGTCTCCTGCGGCGGCTTGGGGCATAGGGCGCGAATTTTGCCTCTCCCTCACGCGTTCCGCCTCCTCCTTCGCGAACATTACTGCTTCGCAGAAGGGGTGACGGCTTCCCAAGCCCTCTCGCTCCGTACCATGGCCTGGAACAGAGCCGGACGCGAGAGATCGCCACCGCCAATCGCCTCCACGAGGACACGGCGGTGCTCCGCACAAGCCGGGCAGACCTCCACCGTATGCTCCACCGTGTCCTCCGGGCGATCCACGCAATGGTGACACCCGGGCGTTTCCTCCCGCCTTATCCGGAACAAGAACCTCCTGAAACAACCGTGTCCGGTGAGGACCTGCGTCAGGCGGAAGGTGAGGACGCCGTGGCGCCTCTCTAGCCACTCCTCAAAGAGGGGACGTATCGCCGCAATTGTGGCGTGCCCAATGTTAGATGGATGAGGCGGTCAACAGAAAAACTGTTATTTTTATTCCATGTGCTTTCTGACATTAAAACAACATCCTACATTACAGTTAATTGATCACAATTTTTTTTAAACAGGATATTCTCACGAGGAATGTTCAATTATTTACAAGATTGAATTGAAATTAAAAAATATACCTGTGTATACTCCTGACGGTTGGGCACAGGTAGTTCGGTTAGCACGTAGTAATCCTCGGCCTTACAATGTTAATACATTACTTCATGACGATTTTAAAGATTTCGGTATGTTATACCAATACAAGGCTTCGAATGAAGGGCATAAAATTGGTATCAATGACGCTGTATGAATACCATATCGAAATGAGGCGCCTAATACAATATTTATAAGAAAAAACTTGGACAATAATGAACCATTTACAGCATTATAGTTAAAAAAAAACGAGGAAAAGCATTACATTATTCTACAGCAGCCTACAAAGGGAGATTTAAATTTTCAGCTGCAACGAAAAAAGTCTTTTAATTGTGCACAGACCACCAGATACCACGAATGTATCATAACTATTACAAAGGTCTTCCTTGTTCTGATACGATACAAGGGACTGCCTCCCAGGGTAGCAAGCACGGCCTCTGTGATAGGCTTGAGTCGCGCATTTTATCACGGTTTTTGCTCCCAAACTGTGATAAAAATGTGCGACTCAAGCGTTACACAGTAGGCCGTGCTCGCCCAGCAGAACCCGTTAATGAAGACAGCGCATAGCTCGGGTGAATACGCTATTCACTCGAGCTACTCGCTGTCTTAATTTCTACGTCAATTTCATTTAATTTTAAGTATAGGAACGCTTAGTTATATTATAATTATTAGTTTAACACGCACAGACTTTCATTTTTATAACTATCTACCTACCTATATTTTAGAATAAATAGATAATTAAACGGAACATATTGCAGTTAGGCTAGTTTAAATCATTGATTTCATTATAATGTGATTTGGCACCTTTCTTAATGCACAAAATTAGTGACTCGTATTTTTATTGCCATAGCCAACTAATCAATCTGCGATGTCTTCATATCCGGAAATAATTACATAATTTTGCTTTACTTTATTCAAAGAAGGTCATAAATAATATTTAAATTTAACTTGAACTGATTTTAAGAAATCCCCGATTTACGAAAACATTGTTTTTATTAATAATCACCTCCTTAACAATTTGACATTGACAGATTGGCGAGTTGACTTCGGAGCCGAAATACAACCTAACGGCAAAAAACGTTAGAATATTTGTATTTCGCGGGCAACCTGGCGCTTCCCTCATAAGCAAGGTCCTGTCAAACTTAGTTTGACCTCAGCCTCACCTTCAGAATGAAAACGTCCGCTTAAAAGTTGTGACGTAAGTATCATGATCGGGCCCTATCAGAATACCAGCGTTGCGGCATTTATTTATTTATTTTTAAAATGTCGCAGCATCATGCTGAGATAGGAGCCTTTTGGCCTCGTATAGGAATTTCTGTTTCCTTTTTCTTTTGTTACTTTTTGTTTTTATATAGTTTGGTTTTTTATTTTATAATTTAGTTTGTGCACTTCCTGTACGAGTCACAATAAACACTTTTTCTTTCTTTCTTCTTTCTTTCTAAGAAGATATACATTAAGTAATCACTCTCAATTTTGGGCGCCTGTGAATCATTTCGTGTTAACCCGAATCGCATTTGGCAGGCGGAATAATGCCCGTTTTGACTAAAGGCTCCTTCAAACAGGACTCGCGTGTGACACAAAGGCACCGCTCGTCGCGCAACACGCGGTAGCTTTGTGTGGCGTGCGATTCACGTCGCGTTTCGCGCCTGTTTGAAGAAGCCTTAACACTAGACGACATGTAAATTAATGCAAAATATCGTAAATTGGAACATCACGTCGTAGCAGGAACAACGTAACCTAACATCACGTCTAGTTCCCTCAAATGATTAGGCAGAAGTGTACCTATAGTACCCACATTTTGCCAGTTATGTTGTACGCCCCATGGAATAGGGGGCGAGCCTATTGCCATCAACCGGGCACAAATACAGAGTCCGAGCTGCTACAGAGAAATTCCAGATAAAAAACCGCAATAAATATCGTTATTTCTCCATAACTTTCGAAATAAAATCAAAAGACGACGTCAAAATTACGTAAGAAAACCCCTCTCCACTTCCTAGTGCTTTAGATGGGAAGAAGAAATGACACAACAAACTCCCCAGCGGCACACCTGCCTGTTAAGTTAGAAGAACGTGATTCTATGACTACCTACCTACCTTGGGGTCTAGGGGAAGTACTACAATGATACATAGCTGACAAAGTATATAGTACCTCCAAGAATGCTCTGTTGCGGTCTAAAGGGAACTTACCTTAATCTTATAATTTGAATTGTTTTATTGTATTTTTGCACATTGTTCTCACTTAAAGAAGCGACAACAATAATGTACCCAGGATTTTGTAATGTCAAGATTTAAAGGAGTGTCCTTCGAGTTTATTGCCCGTTCTTCTCCATAGATATCTACGTTTTGGATCCAATCCAAAACGTAGTAGTAAACGTTGTCCACAACTTCAACTTTCTGAATAACTGACCGACTATTTTACAAATTAAAAGTGGTTGTAGATAATTTGGTTTAGCATAATCAGCCTATATTGTTCGCACTGCTAGGACTCAGGCCTCCTCTCAATGAGAGGGAGTGGGGCTGTAATCAAGCACGAGAGCCCAGTGCGGGTTGGTAGATTGCGCATGTCTTCGAAATTTTGGTTCTAGGACATGCCGGTTTCCTCGCGATGTTTCCTTCTCCATTTTTGAGAGTAGTGGAGTAGTGGCTTTCGCCTGTCAGGGTTCAAACCTACGACCTACAACTCGTGAGTCGCAGCCGTTACCACTGGGCGTTAAAACTTTCCTCGCGACCTTTTCCTCATTCCTCCGTATCGCATGCCCATACCATAAAAACAGATTTCCACACAACTTTCAGTCACCGGTGCCACTTTCAGACTCTTATGTACTCATTTCTGATTCTATTCATCCATGTAACACCACGCCTACCTTTTAGAATTCTCATTTCAGCTGCATGCAATTACCTTTCATTCATCTCTTTTGTGGCCCAACATTCTGATCCATACAAAGCTGCAGGTCTAACCATTGTTTTATATATCTTCCCCTTAAGTTTAAGAGGAATGCGGGAGTCGCAAATTGTTCCCGTGACCTGCCGCCATTTCATCCATCCAGTGTTTATTCTGTGCTTAACCGTCCTATCTACTTCACCATCACTTCGCACGAGTGACTCGAGCTACCGAAAGCCAGAGCAGACTGGGAGAAGCGCGCAATCAAGCGCTATAGCTCTAGACCTAGAGAGACCGCTGAAATCGCAGAACATATATTTAGTTTTGGTTCTGCTGATTTTCAAGCTAACATCCAGCTCCAGCTTCTGTTGCCGTTTCTCCAATCTGATCTGGATCTTAGATCCATCTTCACCAACAAGAACAATGTCATCGGCAAACAGCATGCAACAGGATGCCTCTTCCTGTATGTCGGACGTCAGAGCGTCCATAATCAACAGGAAGAGGAGGACTTAAAGCCGAACCCTGGTGCAAGCCTACAGCTACACTGAACTCGTCGGTATTGCCAGCAGCCGACCGGACGTAGGTACGAGATTGACTGTGCATTATAATCAGCCTATAATGTCCCCACTGCTGGGACACAGACCTCCTCTCAGTGTGAGAGAGAGAGAGTGGGGCTGTAATCCACCACATGGGCCCAGTGCGGGTTGGTAGATGTCACATGTCTTCGAGTTTTTGGTTCTAGGACATGCCGGTTTCCTCACGGTGTTTTCCTTCACCGTTTTGAGAACAGTGGTGATGAAAAAATGTACACTAACTTAAGCGCGCCTGTCTGGGTTTGAACGTACGATCTAAAACTCGTAAATCGCGGCCGTTACTACTGGGCCACCACTGCCCTTGACTGTACACAGCACGAATTAATTCTAGATACTTACCTGACAAACCTTTCTCTTTCAAGGCCCACCACAACACATCCCGAGGTACCCTATCATATGCTTTCTCCAGATCAATGAACACCATGTGCAAGTTATTGTGTGCACGTCTGTACTTTTCGCACAATTGGCAGAATGCAAAAGTAGCGTCGATTGTTCCTCGACTTTGCATAAAGCCAACTGGTTCGGGGTAATCTCACTCTCCTCTCGCAGTCTTTTCTCTATTACTTTTTCCCATACCTTCATACTATGTGACATGAGCTTTATCCCGCAATAGTTGTTGCAGTCCTGTCCATAACCTTTATTCTTGAAGATGGGCACTAGCGAACTATTGCACCATTTTGTGGGATCCCTCCTTCATGCAACAACTTATTGAAGAATAAAAAGTCAGCCATATACGTGGGTCACACTGAAAGTTTTTAGAAAATATAAAACGGAATGATGTAGAAGCCTCTTAATATTTTTATTGCTTTTCGAAGTTGTATCCGTTCCTTTCTAAGCACCGTCGCATGCGATGGAACCATCGACTGAAGCAGTGGGCGCACCCTTCTTTAGGGATTTCTTCCACGCCTTTTTCAAATGCAGGCAACGGCATCTTCAGGGTTCATAAAACGAATTCCTCTAAGTTTATCTTTTATATTTGGAAATAAATAAAAGTCACACGGTCCCAGGTCAGGACTGTTAGAAGGATGACTTACCAACTCCACACTTTCGATAGACCAATATTCGATAGTCCGTCTGGCGGATTGAGCTGGAGCGTTGTCGTGGTAGTGGAGGATCCTGCTTCTTGGGCGCTGTTGTCTAACATTTTCCAAGACACCGGGTAAACAATGAATGACATACCAATCTGCAGTAAAAGTATTTTTATCTTCTGGGACAATTGTTGCTAAATGACCCGTCCGTCCAAAGAATCAATCAATCATCTTTTTTCCTTGATTTCTGCCCTTCTTTACTTTTGTCGACCAATCATCGAATGGAAACATCTATTGCGCAGATTGTCTTTTGGTTTCGGCTTCGTAACAACATATCCAGCTTTCATCACCTGTGACGATGTCATACCATCTCTGCAGTCAAGCAGCGCATCTGCTCCGGTTTGAACAGTAGGTATGTGGGTACAGACAGGCGTTGTTGACCGCGTCATCTTTTGATCGCAGACAGTACGTAAGCATCGAATATTCCACATCTAAGTGTTACATTACTATTAATTCAAACATTAGAACAAGTTCTGCAGTCACGGAAATTAATTGTTAAACAAATTGACTCCCTACGTCAATTTGCTGTGTTATAGCCATTTCATACAACTGTCAAAGAATCGCAGTTGCGATTTGACCAAACGGACTGTTTAAGTTGGTAGTAAATTTGCTTAACAAATATTTTTCCTGCATATTAGCACGTCTTACGTCATTATGTACTTTATAGCAGAGAAAACGTTAGTACTGATTTTTCTCATTAGATATGTTGGTTTATCAATATTACCATAGACTGATACAACATGTAACATAATTAACGCAAGACCTCATACACCCCAATTACAGTATTGAGTTAAAAGCATAATACAATAAGCACAACGATTTTTTTAAAGCTAATTATTATTATTAAGAAAATTGTGTTGACCCTAGCATTACATTACGCATTTAAAGTTGAGTCAATAAGAGCCTGACACGCCCTCCCGCTCCGGCCAGAGCGGGAGAAGCTGTTTGACGATTTACCACAAAAAAAAAATCCCCCGTTTTTTTTTTTATATCCACACTAGGTCTTCAGGTCCCGAACTAGGTAAAATCTACGGTAACCTGATGACTGATATACATACTTATATACATATACACACCCAGACACAGGTCAAACAGACATGTTCATGCACACAAATGTTTGACTTGTCCGGGGATCGAACCCGGGACCAGCGGCTCAGAAGGCAGGGTCGCTACCAACTGCACCAACCGGTCAGTCATACAGCTTATACTATGTTTAAGCATGTCGTCTGTTGGGACAACAGGTCAACTCAAAGCTGCAATGGTTCTTGCTTCAAAAGGCCCTTCCAGACATGGCCCTGCATTGTTAGACTACCGGATGATGTCGATGACAGAAGCTACTATCATAATATGGTTGAAACATAATGTCTCAAGGGAGGTCCCGTTTTCGTACATAAGTATCATGTAAGCAGATAGAAATTAAGTACCTCATCACTCTCAATTTGGGCTTCTGTGAATAATTCCGTATTAACCAGCAGCCTCTTTTTTTTTTGGAGTGTGGGAAATCATCATATAACTTCTCCCGCTCTGGGCGGAGCGGGAGGGCGTGTCAGACTCTTACTCACTAACACCCACCCGTGTTCCTTCAGTTGCCAGTGCCAACGGCCACGGTAACCCTTTCGGACTAGTGGACCCCGTCATTGGTGCTGACATCTCTTTGAGGCGCCGTCGACCCGGTCCTGGTCCTTATCGGACGGCGAGCTTTTAACCAGCACCCTAATTGCATAACACACTACCAATTACTATTTGAATCATTTTGAAGGAGATTGTTAATCCATAAGTTCTAAAAATTTGTCTCCTTAACAACGTAAATAATGCAACGAATATACAGGGCATCCCACGGCTAAGCCACATGGAGGGAAAGTACCTTGAATATTGTAGATGGAACATTTTACTGAAAGAAGACATTATTTGAATTTAAAAAACAATTTAAACTGCATTCATATATATTTAAATAATAACATGGTTGAACTGGAAATCGAACCCGTTACACGAGAAAAATAATCACCCTGTAACTTAATTTCTTTATATTTAATATAGGTACTTTATTAAATTTATTTTATTTCACTTTGTAAACAAGCATATAACAAATTAGAGGATTATATCCAAGATAAGAATGCTTGGAAACATGCTGTTCCAGCACCATAGGACAATCTACGGTCTAGACAAAATCAAACTTGTTGCTACTTTAATTGTATAGTTTATTATTTTTATGACATTGATTTACATTCTGTGATTACTTTAACTCACACACTGACATGTTACTTGTTTAAATAATTTGGAAAATCGCATACTTTTACAATATTTGTAAATATGTGGGCACCATGCATCTATCACAAAATTAACTTATTTGTCATTGCTACATTTTTAATTCTTTTTACCTATTGTGGTAGGGTAATTTTATTATAGGTGCATCGTCTTCACATATAATTAATATATACACAATATTGTAACACATTTTAAAAGAGTAACGGTGAAGTTTCTGGCCCATTCTTCTCCATACGAAACTACCTTTTGGAAGGGGCGACTAGAATCAATTCTATTTAAATGTAAATGTTGACGTTCAAAAGTGCCTTTTATGTGCATATTTTAAATAAATGCTTTGACTTTGACTTTGCACAACATCATGCTGAGTGGAAGCCTTCTTGTCACAGTCATGACGTGCAGCTGTCGACTATTTCTGTTTTGTGCTCGTGATTATAGATCTATTTTGTTTTAATTTTTTCTTAATTATTAGAGCTAATTATCTTTTTTTGTATACACGTGTTTCTGTAACAAATAAACCTTTTTTTCTTTCTTTCTTCGATCATTAGAAGGTCAATAAGCTTTCAGAGATCAGTTAAATATATTATTACCCTAGGGGAAGTACTGCAGCCATAAATAGCCGAGATAATACCTACAGTGCCTCGAAGAATGCTGTTTCGGTTTAAAGGGACTTTACCAATGAATCAAGTGGATGAGACATGTCAACATCAACCAGGGTTTATGTAGCAGGTGCCTTGCAGCTATAAGCGGTTTTTAAATCTACTTACCTATTCATTAATGTTGAGAGCTAGGCTTTTTAATAAACTCCACCATATTTATTTATATATTAAAACATTATGTACTTGTAAAACAAAATACTGTACAAAGGCGGACATAATGCCTGAGGCATTTTCAACCAACAGTTTTCAGTCAACCTTAGGGTGATGCAGAGACAAATTAAGGCAGGTGCAACATACGGGAAATGACTATACAATACATAAATAAATACTAATACATAAATACATATAATAGAAATAAAATGACTGACCGGTTGGCGCAGTTGGTAGCGACCCTGCCTTCTGAACCGCTGGTCCCGGTTTCGATCCCCGGACAAGTCAAACATTTGTGTGCATGAACATGTCTGTTTGACCTGTGTCTGGGTGTGTATATGTATATAAGTATGTATATCAGTCATCAGGTTACCGTAGGACAGGTTCTGCCTAGTTCGGGACCTGAAGACCTTGTGTGGATGTTGTCTCATATTATTATTAATTATTAAAACTTTGTCAGGTGATATAAAGACCGATAGAGGAGAAAACGAATCCAGCAACTCAGCGCTGGGATGTTTCGGCCAACTTTTGACGGATATGCGTAAGCATATTCATTCATACTTTAAATAATACTTTATTTTTTAATTATGTCCTTTAGTGGGATTTTTTTATGTCCGTAGGTGTGTCCGTGGCATCACAACGGGCCCTATCAGAATACCAGCGCTGCGGTATTTTTTTGTTTTTCAAATATCGCAGCATCATGCTGAGCTTTGGCCTTTTTGGCCTCGCACAGGTCGTCTCTTTATTGTTTTATGATTTTGTTAGACATAAGATTAGTCCGGGTCCCGAACTAAAAATTGATGACAAAACGATTTGACAGTTGTCCTTACTCCCGATGTGTTTTTGCTCGTCCGCAAAAACTAATAAATCAGGAGCAGGGTTCACTTTTAAATGACCAAATTTCGGATGGGCCCGTATTGTCGCCGACGAACTAGAGAGTAGGCCCCGTGATACGGAGTATATCGCGGCCTTAACTTCGGCCGAAACTACGGATTTAGTGCTGAGGGGGAGTAGATCCCCAGACTCAGACCACGTCCGCACGGACGTAAAAATATCGCGGCGGGATTTTATCGCGCACTGGATTTCCAACTCTCGGTGTTGAACCGAGCATTGAGAATCCAACAGAATGCATCCCAGCGCGTCGAAATAACAGTGTTGGATTTTCAACTCTCGGCGCTTAGCAGTGCGTTGAAGATCCAGTGTGCGAAAAAATCCCGCCCTCTTATTTTTTCGTCCGTGCGAACGTGGATTAATATTAAAAGTATAGAAGGAAAAAATATGTTGCGCTGACCAAAAATAAATTGTGATTAGGGAACGAGAATGATGACTCAAATTGAGCACTCGTTGTACTACGAACAGACGACCCAAACAAAGTTTTACTCAAACACGTTATTTCAATCTGGCCGGAAAGGAGAAATTCATTCAAGATTGCAATAAAAAGAGTATTCGAAAGAATCCGTTGTGTCCAGTATAACTTGACCTATACATTCACTTATAAATTACGAAAAAAGAGGTCTTACTTAAATTGGCTGAGTCACGTCTTGACAAATTTCTTCTGTAGCTGGGAAAGTTTGTTTTGATTCTTATGTCAGTGAATTAAGGTTGAGATTTGAGTGTGCTGTTGGGTGTTGATGGTAAACGGAGCGTGGTTTCGAGACTAGACCAACGCTACTTTCCACTTCACGGTCAAGAACACGAGTGTTACCAGTTTATTAACTTTACCTGATAGTTGGGAGTTATTTCAGTGGAGATTTAGTATTAACTTAAGTTTTTAGAAATGCTTTGAGGGTTATGAAAAAATCTTTGGTTGAAGTATTTTATCTTAATGCTAGAGAAATAAATAATAAAAGAATATGAGAACTAAGTCATGGTGTCAAGCCATGTCGAATTTTAAGTCAGTACGTACTTGTTGCTTATAATCAAGTTATGCACGTTTTTAGATAATACCGACTGCCCCGTTGGTCTGGTGGCCGCAAGCGCTAATGCTGAACACAAGGTTCTGGGTTCGATTTCCAGGTCAGGCAAAGTGTCATTGGGTTTTTCCATCAGGAATCAATGGCAGCCCGGAGTTTGGAATTGTGCCCGATTGATGGCTATAATAATAATAATAATAAATTCATTTAATTCAGAACTAGTCCCTAAGCATACATGTGAAATTATTAGATAAATATTACAAAAGTCAAAATTAAAAAGATAAAAACATTATAAATTACAATTTTACAATAACAAAAATATTAAAATATACTATTATATATTTCATCTTAGTCTAAATTTAGGTTTGGATCCGGTATGCTCAATATGCAGCCTGGTCCAGTACCGCATTATTGGGCAATCTAGATCTAGATCCATCCTCCATGCGAACAGCTGAAGGTAGTGGATCGAACTACCTCGTATACTGCGCATCAGGGACACAACTCTCTTGCGAATAATGGCCGCAAATCCATATATATTTTCAGCTGCAAACATACCTGACTATAGGGTCGTCCCCTATTACATATTGGGACTTAAACATAATTGGCAAAATATGGGTGTAGGTAAGTAGGTACCTACTATAGGTATATCTCTGCCTCACCTTTCTGTAATTACAGGCGTCATGTTATGTATGTTTAGTATAATAAATAAAACCCTGTAAATATAAAAAAAAACATGGACATTTTTACTGTACCTACCTAAAAATGTCGACCTAAAATGACATAAAAAAACCCAAAGGACAATTTTCAGACAACCTTAACAACGCAAGACAACATAATACGCAAAACAAAAAAATAATAAATGCAAAAAATCAGGCAAATTCCAAATTCAATACAGCCTTCCCCACAATCGGTTCACATAACAACACCATTGCGTTTACACCCGTCCACTCGCGCGGACGCTACCTGTGCCTCGAAAAAAAAAAACTTTAAAAAGTTATACTGTCATGTCGGTGTCTTACGCGGTTTCCCGCGTTTTGAAGCGCGCGTCCCCTTTCTTTTACCAAAAAAGATTGGAATCGACCGTCGCGAGTTTGACAAAAGATGAGATTTTAATATTATTGCGTCCTCCATTCACGAATTGGAGCAATATTATAAGAGATGCAGAGAAAGTCGTCGGGTATCCTACTTCGTTTATGAATCTGCGGTGCTTGCTGAGCGATGAATTCGCTAATATGGCTCTCTATTTGCGGAAGTTGGTGAGTAATTTTATTTTCTGTTTTTGTTATTAAATTTGAAATATTTTAGACTAGACTCAGGTTAGGCTCAGTGGTTTGAGTGGCCTGGCAAAGCACGTGCAGCCGTTGGTCATGCACCTGAGGGGCAATTCCCGTATATTTAAGACCGTTCGCATTCTAATCTCAGTGTCAATCTGTCAAAAATTGTATAGTGTTTACCTACATTTTTGACATTAGACTGTCGCTGAGATGAGATTGCGACTTAATTTTGAACGATTTTAGTTACGGGAATTGGCCTTCTGATCTCTCCCCAGTCGTGTCGGATAGCCGTCCCATCGGACGACGAGAGTAAAGGAACAGAGAGTGCTCCTGTGTCTGCGCACAAACTAATGCACTATAATATCTTCTAGGTGCACTTCGTGCCTACACAAATGTCCTTTCTTTGGTATTGTTCGTCGAATCGTTGAGCTCGTTAAGTTCTGAGTTGTGCTGCACGATTACTGATGATTGCGTGCACTGACTGGACAGGTACACTCAAACTATGTCGTTCTTTCCTCAAAAGACCATTTTAGATACCGATCTACATAGCCTTCACATGATCTGACCAAGATTTTGTCTGGAGTTTAAAAGAGACTGTGACCTCTGAGGTTGTTTTTGGCCTTTCTTCTCAGAGTAGTCAGATAGGAAACGCCGGCCTCATATAGTTTAAAAAAAATATATGTTTGCCGTGAAAAGTATTTGTACAAACCTAGTTACAGAAATAAAATCATATTTTATCATTTACTTGGCTAGTCTTCGTTGAGGCTCGCCATCGTGACCGAAATAGGGAGCCTCCTTTCTAAGTCCGTCAACGAGGATACGGGCCCGTCCGAAAGTAGTTAGATACTTAAAAGTGAACCCTACTCTCGATTAATTTATTTTTCCGGACGGGGAAAAACACATCGGGAGTAAGGACAAATGTCTAAACGTTTTGTCGTTAATTTTTAGTTCGGGCCTCGGACTAATGTTATGTCCGTAAGTGATACGGAGTGGGAAAAGTCCGGAACTTCAGCCGAAACGACGGACTTCGTGCGTGAGTAGGCTCCTAGGTCCGTAGGATTTTTATTTTATGTGGCCTTAACGCAGAGGTTGCGCGTTAGATTCCCGGTGCTTAAAAATATTTATAAGTTGAAAACGTGGATTTCTTACGACTTAGGCCCAATTTCACCGCCAATTACTAAACACGATTAACGCTAAGCAAGTTTAAATCGTAATTCTGTTTTGATAAAACTCGTTTTGGTTGGTGATTGGCGGTGAAATTAGGCCTTAGACCGCTAAAATAGTGGTTATGATAGGATTCATTATCATTATCCCCAAACTGGTGCTTGTCGGATTGGTGATCTGGTTCTGTAATTTTATTTCCTACAACAAAGCAATGACCTTTCCTCATAAATGACTGTCTTGCCTTTCCCAAACTATTTTAGGGCCGGCTTCTGGTCTAACCGGATGCAGCTGAATACTGGTATTGTACATGCAGTGACTGCCTATCTGACCTCCACAACCTAGTTGCTGGGTAACACGATACCCATTAATGGTTTTCCGCAAATTTGTAAATATTATTGTAAGTTCTAGATAATTAGAATCTTCATTAGTAATAGTAGTTAGTAGGTAGTTTGTTGTAGTACAATGGCGACATTAATTTAACACACGGGTAGGGCTAGTGGCCAGTAATCATAAAACAAATTTATTAAAATAATTATAATTCCTAAATTGAAAACTACCGCCTGGCGCCACTCACAGGACACAGGGCTCTCTCTTTCCTTCAATTCGCCTACTCTTTGTACGTTATTCGTGAATGATTTAAATTTAAATTAATTCATGCGATGTTATTTATTTATTTATTAAAACTTTATGCACAAGTAAAAAAATAATACTGTACAAAGGCGGACTTAATGCCTGAGGCATTTTCTACCAGTCAACCTTAGGGTGATGCAGAGATATACCATGGCAGGTGCAACATACGGGATAGATGGCTCGGAAATGACTTTATAATACAAGAATAAATACTAATATATAGATACATAGATACATACATATAAACAAAATAAACCAGGAGGATAACCATTCTCCTTGGTCAGGAGAAATAACGATCGGTAGAAGAGAAAACGAATCCAGCAACTCGGCGCTGGGATGTTATGATCGGTTACCCCGGCAAACGACCTCTGCGCTAGAGTTCTTTAAGTACAGATTGCTCCAAGATGTTATTTTAGAAAATTGTAAATAAGTAAATCAAAATAACAAACGTTTACTGAAATTAACAAATTACGAGTATGTTCATAAAACGAAAACGCGAAATCATGAACTGTACAATGAAAGGACCGTTTTAAACACTGCTGAATTTAATTTATATGTTAGAAATTATTCAAAATTATTTAAAAAAGTTTGTTGTATGGCCAAGTCCCGTTATTTGAGTTCGAAGATTAAAAACAGTAGTAATGTAATTAAAACCACTTGGAATATTGTTAATAGTGAAACGGGAAGGTCTAGTAACCGAAATACTGACTACAGCCTGTCCATTAAAGACAACATAATAAAATCTGACTCACAAGTCGCCGCGGCCTTTGAAAATTTCTTTTCAGATATTCCCGTTTCAACTACTAAATCACTAAACTCATCACCTTCTGTTGCTGAGTATTTGCTTAAAGAAAATGTTAATGTTTGCGATTCGGATTTTCATTTTGAACATATTACTTGTAGAGATATAATTAAAACCTTTCACACTTTAAACGTAAAAAAGACTGCAGATCTGTGGGGTAATTCTGTAGAAGTTGCTAAGTCTATTATTGACATTGTAGCACCTACTTTAGCTCTTATTTTTAACAATTGTATCGACTGTGGAGAGTTTCCTGACCTCATGAAAAATAGTAAAATAATACCTTTGTTTAAATCAGGTAGTACTACAGACCCCACAAATTATAGACCTATTTCAGTACTACCTACCTTTAGTAAAATTTTTGAGAAATTAATTTTAGCCCAATTGCAAAGATTTTTTAATAAACATAAATTATTACATAGTAAACAGTTCGGTTTTACAAGGGGTCGTTCAACTACTGAGGCCGGTGTTGAACTTTTAGGACATATTTATAATGCATGGGAAGATAAATGCGATGCCTTGGGCATTTTTTGTGATTTGTCCAAGGCGTTCGATTGCGTTCTTCATGAAACGCTAATCAGGAAACTCCGCCACTACGGGATCCGGAACACCGCTCTGGATCTTCTTACTTCATACTTGAATAATAGGGTTCAGAGCGTTGACGTTAATGGTAAAAGATCTCCCGGATCTATAGTAACAATGGGAGTCCCACAGGGCTCAATTCTCGGTCCTTTTTTGTTTCTTATTTATATTAATGACTTGCCTTACCTCATAAAGGATAATCATGATATAGTGTTGTTTGCGGACGATACTTCACTTTTGTTTAAACTTAAACGTCAGCAGCTGGTTACTGACGATGTAAATAGCGCGATCTCAAAAGTAGTTCACTGGTTCAATGTTAATAATTTACTACTTAATGAAAAAAAAACCAAATGCATTAAGTTTACGCTGCCTCACGTTAGACAGGTGTTAACTAATGTATTGATAAAGGGCAGAGAATTGAATCCTGAAGATAGCACAGTATTCTTGGGCTTAACTTTGGATGCTAAGCTTCAGTGGGGCCCACACATAGATAAATTATCAAAAAAGCTTAGCTCCGCAGCATACGCTGTTAGAAAAATTCGTAATTTAACTGACATAGAGACAGCCCGTTTAGTGTACTTTAGCTATTTTCATAGTGTAATGTCGTATGGTATTCTGTTGTGGGGAAATGCCGCCGACATTCAGACTATCTTTGTTTTGCAGAAAAGAGCTGTTCGATCAATTTATAAGTTAAGCCCGAGACACACTCTCAGAGAGAAATTTAAGGAAATTAATGTAATGACTGTGCCTTCACAGTATATTTTTGAAAATCTTTTATATGCCCATAAAAATATAAACTTGTTTAAAAAATACAGTGATATCCATAATATAAATACTAGGAACAAACACAGCTTCGTTGTACCTACAACAAGGCTCAAGAAAATAGGTGGCTCGTTCAGATGTCAATGTATACGCTTTTATAATAAACTTCCAAGCCACGTTCAAGATCTAAGCCTTAATAAATTCAAATCATTCATTAAACGTAAGTTGTGCCAGAAAGGCTTTTATACCGTTAAGGATTATATTGAGGACAAAAAGGCTTGGGATTGAGTTGTTCCAATTTTCTGCATACTGAATGTTTTCTTTTATTTCTGTTACATACACTGATAAATTGATAATTATTATAACAGAACGACTTGAATACTTACCTTGAGAAGTACAATTTATTGTTTTAATAATATTGTGAATTTGCGGACTATGTGGGTCATTGTTTCAGTTTTAATCATGATCTGGCAGTTTAAGTAGTTCATGCGGCCTACCCAAATGTCCTTTCTTTGGTATTGTTCGTCGAATCGTTGAGCTCCTAAAGTTCTGAGTTGAGCTGCACGGTTACTGACAAATGCGTGCACTGACTGGACAGGTCCTCTTAATCTGCGTGGTTCTTTCCTCAGAAGACCATTTCAGATACTAATCTACATGGTCCTCAAAGATTATGTTCGAATATTTATATACACATTGACATTCATGAATTTTATACATACAATGACATGAGTAATTACTTTGTAAAGTATTATATTATTTAAATTATTGTGAATGTGAAGATTATGTGGATTATTACTTTTTTTTATTTTATTTCTTAGTTAGTTTCACGATCTGGCAGCTTGAGTAATTTATGCGGCCTACCCAAATGTCCTTTCTTTGGTATTGTTCGTCGAATCGTTGTGCTCCTTAAATTCTCAGTTGAGCGGCAAGATTACTGACAAATGCGTGCACTGACTGGACAGGTCCGCTCAATCTGTATGGTTTTTCCTCAAAAGACCGTTTCAGACACAAATCTACATGGTCTTCACATGATCTGACCAAGATTATGTCTGGAATTTAAAAGAGACTGTGACCTCTGAGTTTGTTTCGGCCTTTCTTCTCAGAGTAGTCAGTTATGAAACGCCGACCTCATCTAGTTTTAAAAATATGATTGACGTGTAAAAGTGTTTGTAACAAACCTACTTACAGAAATAAAATCATTTATCATTTATCATATTATACATACGTGTTTTAAATTAATGTCGCCATTAAAGCGTCACGCCAATCCATCTCGTTCGCTCGACGTCCTTATGTCACTGCAGGGATCCAGCAGAATATCGGCGTCAGGTACATTTGCCTGACACATGCTTAGCTGGACTCCCATTTGGTGCAACCTTGAGACGCACACCGCACTGTGTAAATTCGCTATTTTGATTTGTAGTAATAAGTCATAGTGTCAATTAATTTCTATAATTATATTTGAATTTTTTATCTTTTATATGTTGGCACCTTGTTTTTATATTCATGTCATCTGTTATAATTTAATTGTTTGTTGTGCTACGTTTTTTGTGTGCACTAAATAAATGGTTTATATATCTATCTGTAAAAGATACAGGAGAAAATATTTGTGTCTCTTAAGACATATAAAATAACATCACGTCTAATTCTCCGAAAGGTGAAGCAGAGGTGTACATCCACACTTGGCCCGTAATGTTTAAATCCCATGTAATAGGGGGCGAGCCTATTGCCATCAACGGTTTGTGTTTCCGAACGCATACAACCCTGTGAGAGTGAGAGTGAACAGGCTTCTTCTGGGTAAGCTCACTCCACCGTCGACTCTGTCTCTGTCACCACTGACCTAGACTAGAGTCAAGAGCAAACACATCTTAAATAAAAATAACAAAAAGAAAATTTTTACAAAAAATAACAATTATTTTTGTAAAAATGTTTTTTATTTATCACTTTTTAGTTATGGTACCTAACCCCACACCCATTCGAAAACGATCATCTTGTACACGTCCACGTCCGTTCGAAGGTGGTTTTTTTTTATTTAAAAATAATTTATTGTAAATTGTTTTTAAACCGCTCAACCGATTTCGATAAAATTTATATAGGACTACCTCTGAAGTATGACCTACCACACTAAAAAAGAATCATCAAAATCAATGCAAAAAACGATGTGTGGGCCCATAAAATTTGAGGGTTGATTTCTGCAGGATCCAATCATCAGATCCTGACTTGGTGACTATGGGACCACTTCAGAAGTATCTCCTTTCGAACAAAAAAAGAAGTTTCAATTGGCGGTGTAATCGCGTAACAAACACACAAAAAAAACATACCGTCGAATTGAGAACCTCCTCCTTTTTTGAAGTCGGTTAAAAATGGGGCGCAAATCCAGAGTCCGGGTTGATACTGAGAAATTCCAGATGGAAAAACTCAATAAGGCATTGCCTGCCCTGGGAATCGAACGCAGGGTCTTTTGGTTAGCACTAGCCCTTAAGACCACGGGACCAACGAGGTAGTCTGTCTGTGTGTCTCTATGAATAGGATTAATAGAATTCCATGAATTTTAACCGTAATGTAATTTATTTGAATAGTTTCTAGAAAGCCATTGGTCACAATCATTATCATAACAAGCTACATTATAATTTATTGAAAGTAATTAAGTTAATAGTCATTAAGGTAACTTTTACCATATCCGCGGGTGGACTAATGAATAGTCTTTATCCATTAATCAAATGGTCATCAAGGGTGATTATGGTGATTCTGCAATACTGCATGATCATTATCATTATATCCCATTAAAATAGTGGTATGAAGGTTTGTGGCATTTATGACACCAATGCTCGCTGAAACGAGATTGCGACAAAAATTTGGACGTTTTTTAAGCGCGCATTTAATCCTCTGTGAGCAGCTTTAGCACCGTGGTATCGGCCCCGACTTACGAATTGTAGGTCTTGAGTTCGAACCCAGACAGGCACTTTAGTTTGTATTTAATTTCATCACCGCTGCTCGCAAAACGGTGAAGGAAAACATCGTTCGGAAACCGGCATGTCCTAGAACCAAAACTTTGAAAACATGTGACATGCGGTGGGACAATAAAGGGCTAGAATTTATTTTATTTTTTTTCTTATTCGTTGCCCCACACTAGGAATTTCTCCTGTATTGTGGGTGCGTTTACAATATATTATATATTGTAAACGCGCGTAATATTTGTTCCGTGCGGGAATCGAATCCGCGACACGCAGCGCAGCAGTCAATCGCTTAATCACTGCGCCAACCATGCCGTCAAATATTCATATCATATAGTGTTAATACCAGCCTCTTATTACGGTCTTATTACAAAACAAGGTTTTTCTTTTGACATGGTTTAAACCATCGAGCCTGTTTTTGAAATGAGAATCTAACAGAAATCAAAATACAGTTCCTTTTACAAAACTGACAACTTAGTCCGATCTTAGGTTGTCAATTTTGTATTAAGAACTATATTAAAGTCGGCATAAAGTTCGAAATACAAAAACTGGCTCAAAGATTTAGGCTCGGGCTAAAGTTAAATAGTGTTTTGTAATAAGACGGATATAGTCTATATTATAGGCCATGAGCATTGTGATAGTATGAACGGTTTCGGTCATACATCTTGAGGCTTCGAATTCTATGCCCGTATTTTTAAGAACGTTCGCATTCTAATCGCAGTCTCATTCTGCCAAAGTAAACATCCTACTTGACAAGTTTTTGACAGTCATTGTCGACGATGAGATTGCGACTTGAATTAGAACCTTTTTTGATTAGGTAGGAACGGTACAAGGAAATTTTGGCGTGTGGCCAAAAACGGAACTAACGTCGCCATCTTGTTTTTTCAATACATTTCAATAGAAGTCAAAATTTTTACTAACAACGCCGCCCTGTTAACGTCATTAAAGCACCTAAAGATCTTTTTAGCACTCCACGAGAATTGGCCTTCTCGCTTTTACGAATGTGACTTTTTGAATGTCATATACTTGCGTCTTGCGTGACTCTATCCATTACCCCTTACATAAATATTTTGGCGTGCCTTGTTTTGGCGGGCGCCTTTACCTAGTCTACTTAAAATCTTAAATTCATTCACTGACAGACAACGAACAGCCTATGTAAAGGCACGACGCGTGAGAGCGCGACGCGACTCCAGTAGAACAATTCTATTGAATACTTCATGGAAATTGTAGTACAAAAGTCGCGTGTCGCCTGTCTGCGGGAGCCTTAAGCCGTTGGGTATAAAAACATGCAAATGAGTTCCTTTTGTAACGAGGGTGAGCATAAAGGATTTTTTTTTATGTCCCCCTAAAGGGGGTTAAACAGGGGAAGAAAATTAGGGTAGAAGTTCGTAATTTAAGCCGATAAGAAAAAAACCTTTAAAAGCATGGGCCCTGTCTAGATTTAAAGCTTCATAATTATATCCTGCATTGGCAGTGAACAGAGAAAGTTTACAGAAAAGCCGGTTAAAAATACCGTCGAAAATTCATAAATAAATACGAATCATAGCCATTCAAAAAAAGAAAGTGAAAAGGAATCTTGTTAAACAGGCTGATTGGATTTTAGATAAGTTTCAAGGAGGAGCTTAATTCCAAATGTACGTCGATACGGGTAGACAAGCCCGAAAGTCTGACAACCAGTCTTAGCAAAGGGTAACACCTACTGTTGTATGTTACTCAATAACTGGGTTTTGGAGGTCAGGTAGGCAGTCACTCCATATACAAATACTGGTATTCAGCTGCATCCGGTTAGACTGAAAGCCGACCCCAACAAAGCTCGGCAAATGATTTCCAACTTTATCCAAAGGTCGACAGTTAATTGTTGACAAGTCATTGCAGTTTTTTACCGAACTGTATTATGGTGGCACATCTATCAAGAGAACTATGTAACAGCCGAACTATTCTGTCAAAATCTCACCATGAAAACTTAGATGAAGTGAGCTAGGAGTGAAGTCGGAGCCGACTTGTCACTGCCGGCCGTCGCGCGTCGCTCGTGCGATGGTCGGAAGTGCCGAGTCATGGGATCCGCTGATCTCCTTCTGTGAAACAGTCATTTCACAGAAGGAGGCTGCCGAAAGGGTGAGGGAGGTCGAGACCACTCTCCCGATCAGCAGCAGACGCCAGAGAGAGAACACCCTCTCCCAGCTCCCAAAAACCAGTCCAGAGGGACGGCGGACTTGGGGAGGTCCGCCGCCTCTCCATATAACAGGACCCGAGGCGGTAGCGCATAGTATTCCACGCGCGCCCCTATTGGACGTCACGGGAGGAGTCTTACACCTCACTCCCGCCGCGGATTTGAGGAGGCCCGCAAAAGCGGGCCAGCACTAACCGAGGATCGTGAAGGCGCACAAGTTCCCATGATCCCTGGTGCGAGTGTGGGAAGGGAACACCGGGGTGGTTTTTTGTCAGTAAGAGTCTGACAGTCCCCTCCACTCGCCCCAGCGCGGAGGACATCCATGAGAAATATCCACCGTGGGACAAAAACAAAAAAGAGATAGGAGTGAGCTGTCAATAGGGTTCATCCCTAGCATCACCTAAGTTGTTGCGGTTTATAGAGGTATGAGGAACAGGGTGTAAAGTTCGCTCATACCTCCTGGTAAAGGCAGGATCCTCCGACCAGACGGGTGTTGTGTCTGGTGGGCAACTGCCCGATGATTGATGTCGGGACGTTGTATACATGCTACTTGCGCGGTAAACTTTGCTTGTGCGATGCAGGATTGTGCGTGACGTCAGTGTGATGCTTAGTTCGCATGTGGCGATGTAGATACTGCTACAAGAATAATACATAGATTTTTTCTCATAAGTAGTACTGGTGTTTAGAATCTGTTATCAAACCAGATAAACTAGGTGCGTTGATCTCGATTTCACGGCGACCTGAATACCTGAGCGAAGTTCCACTAAAGAGGGAATCATTTATAAAGATTATATACATAAACTATACCGTTGGTTTAGTGGCCGCAAGCGCTTCTGCTGAGCATGAGGTCTTGGGTTCAATTCCCGGATCGTGCAAAAGTGTTATTGGGGTTTTTCGTCTGGAATTTCTCAATGGTAGCCCGGAACCTGGATTTGTGTCCGGTAGATGGCAATAGGCTCGCCCCTATTAGCTACATGGGACATAAACATACTGGCAAGATGTGAGTGAACTACTAACCCTTCCGCGAGCAACCGGCGTGAAGTTATGTTACATAAATAAAGACTCGCTTTGTCCCATCTGGACAGGCAGTAACTACATAACGCTTTTATGGGGTCAAAAAAAAATTAGCTAGCGAAACTCTGCAGCGTGATGATTATCGATATCTATCTATTATTTGACTGACCGGTTGGCGCAGTTGGTAGCGACCCTGCCTTCTGAGCCGCTGGTTCCGGGTTCGATCCCCGGACAAGTCAAACATTTGTGTGCATGAACATGTCTGTTTGACCTGTGTCTGGGTGTGTATGTATATCAGTCATCAGGTTACCGTAGTACAGGCTCTGCCTAGTTCGGGACCTGAAGACCTTGTGTGGATGTTGTCCCATATTATTATTATTATTATTATTATTAAAACAAGATAAAATAAAAGAGTTGCGAGTTTTTTTAGGGGTCAACGACCGCTGATAGTTTTGTTACTTGAAGTATGAGTTGAGAATTTTTTTTATCGTATTTAGTTAACGATACTTATGACATATGTGAAGTTCAAACAAAAAAAAAACAGATTTAAACTGATAATTCAAGTGAAAACACTAATTGCGGTCGATGACCCCACAAAAAAAAATCATGAGATTAATTAATTTTTTGTTTTATCATTTTAAAACAGCGATATACATCACGTCTGCGGAGTTTCGATGGCTAGTTTAATTTGACCCTGTAAATTTTGTAACTGAATTAATACACACTATGAAAGTAGTTTGTTCAGAACCATTTACTGAATCGATTGCCGTCATTTTTAATACCTGTAGGTAATTTTTATCCCAAAACTAATTAAAACTACGCAAATAACAGTCACTTCCGCTGTACAGTCAAAACAAAGCAAAATGGCCGAAGTACCTACTAAGTACCTACAATTTGGTCCCCCAATCAGTTTAACAAAAATAAATAAAAAATGTTTTATGCATAATAGTAACAATTCAGTGTATATAATTATTATGATTGTAACATAATAAATTATTCTGTTTTTTATTTTATTACATGCTCCTTTTGCTTCATATATAAACAGGGTGGCAGAGACATATCGACGCTCAAACTGTCACCATGAATCCAACACGTGACTATACCTGAACTCCTAGCACAGAAAATTTTAGTCTGTTACTCAAAAAAAAAAAGCTACTGTTTCATAGAAAAGTGCAATAACTACGTTGTATGGAACAGTAATAATAAAAAAAAAAAATACGCATGGTATTTCAGAATCATGTACAGTCACGAGCACTAATATGTATACACTTGGCAACTTCTAAATGTGATTTTCTCCTACTGTATCGATTGCATTTTTATGTTGCTAAGAACATAGTATTTTGGGACCTATACTGTTATGAAATAGGTCTTATTTCGAAGTTGCAATCAATATTCCACGAGAATTTCGCTTTTAAATTTTGCTAAGTGTATACTTATTACTGCTCGTGACTGTACACACGGCTACACATCAAGCTATACAAATCTAGTTTACACTGACCACTCATTGTAAGGAAATCCTACACAATGCGAGATCAGCTTATACTGGAAATGTATAGGTTGATCTGTAGCCGTGCGTACTGAAGATTGCTTGTGGATGAATTTTTGTATGGAGACTATAATTGCACACTGGGTTCATTGTCGTATTGTCTCCACCTTGCATCTCTGCCGTCCTCGTTGATCCTTGCCTAATACGATATCTGCGTTTAAGCTGTACGTAGTGACAAACATACACACAAATTAAACACATTACCCTCTATTTAACTTCCGGAGTCCGGTAAAAAAGAAAACGCAGACGCTATTTTGGGTACACTAATTTATTCGCATTTTATTATAAGCAGTCTGATTCATCCTAAATAAATTTGGCTCAAGGCAAAAACATCAAACTACCGGTTTGAATATAGAAAGTAAAGGTTCACTTTCACACGTTAACGTTCATAATATACCTAACTGTTTGTTTGTATAGTTGGTTAGTATCTCAGAAACTGCTTGGCTGGTTTGTGAAAGGGTTTTTGGAAACTATTGAAGGCCGCTTTTGACAAATTGAATTTGTATTACGAAATGATTTCAATGTCAGTGACACCGGCTAATGTTTTTATATCCATTAGTTTGATTTGTATAAAACTATGTATTACTTGTATATAACTATGTCTCTCCCTCTCACAGAGAAAAGGCCTGTGTCCCAGCAGTGGGAACATTATAGGCTGATGATGATGTAAAGTTGACATGGATTTGAAACTATTTAAGATTAATGTGTAGGATTTGAGTTGGGGGGCTCGTGGCTAAATAATAACAACCGCACGGGTCTATCGATCAGGTTAAGCTACGCTTGCCACGGTCGGTCCGTGGATGGGTGACCATCCATTACATATTCAGACCCTTCCGTGCCTCGGAAAGCACGTTAATCCGTTGACGTTATGTGATTTTGACGTTCAAAAAGTGCTGATTCTCAGCCTAATTTGAATAAATGACTTTTGATTTTGATTTTGACCCCGGCTGTCATTGATAGATCTTTGACAGTCGGTACGAGTAGACAGAAGCCCAAAAGTCTGACAGCCAGTCTTACCGAGGGGTATCTTGTTACCCAGTAACTGGGTTGTGGAGGTCAGATAGGCAGTCGCTTCTTGTTAAATACTGGTATTCAGCTGCATCCAGATAGACTGGAAGCTGACTCTAACACAGTTGGGAAAAGGCTAGGCCGTGTGGGATTTGAGTTAAAGAGAACGTAGTGAATACCTACCTACTTTTTATGCAAATTAAAAAAAAAATGACTAAATGTATAGGTACACGGAATATGCCGCGGAAAGTTAATCGATATTGTATTGTCACTAGGAATTCCTTTGTATCTTGATTGTGTCTATAGACGCATATCTGACCAGTAAACCCACCAAAACCACTACTTTCAGGCCTTCAAAATATAATACTAAACTACATGCAGAAATAAAATCTGTACCTCTATTCTGTATAAATCTCACCATGAAAACTTTGGTAAAATGAGCTTGAAAAGACCTGTCATTCCACCTGATACTAGGGATTGAACTCAAACTCAAAGCATTTATTTCAAATAAACCAATTACAGGCACTTTTGAATTGTCAAGGGGTCGGTCAGTCAGAAAGATGAAGCTAGTTGCCCATTCCAAAGCGTAGTAGGTACCTATAGAGAAGAACGGGCAGGAAACTCCATGGACACTCTTTTAAATCAAAATATTGTTACAATAAAGTGGTTACATCATTCATTTTGTAATTATACATGTGAGAACGATGTAGAAAGACGTGCACGTTAAAAGCGTCCGTAATAAAAATATAAAAACAATTATGGAATTAAAATAAGCCGTGGCAGCTAAGAAATGACCAGTGCCTACTGACGGCACCCGTTCACGAACATGACGTATGGATCAGCACCATTCAGCTCAACCATTTTGAAGGGAACTCAATGGTCCAACAATTGACACTATTTACAGCAACTTCTATTGCGATTTTTACAGAACAGCTGATACTCATAGCGCAAAACCCAATCACTCAATCACGGCGTCAATCGAATCAAACAAAAGATGTGTAGCTAAATTTTTTATTTTTTTTTGTCCTCAGGTCGGCAGCAACCACCTAGTAATGCAGACAGCAAAGAACGTCCTCTACGGAGACTCCAAGAACCTTCAACCCTGGGGCCTCATCATTCTTCTCCTCTCGAAATCCGTCAAAACTCCCACTTACACCCCTCAAATGAAGAAGAATGAAGAACAAACTAGAGTGCTAGCTGAACTGACAGAGATGATGAGAACTGGGCACCTTATTCATAGAGGAATTGTCAACGTGCCTTTCGCTAAACGATCAAAGGCTACTGATTCAGCAATTTTTGGAAACAAAATAGCTATCCTGCTCGGAGACTATCTCCTGGTAACTGCCAATGGTATGCTAGCCAACCTTAGAAACTCAGACGTGTCCTATATAATTTCAACAGCTTTAAAAGACCTTTCTGAAGGCGAATTCTTTGGCGAAAGAGATGAACAGAACATGCCGATTCCTGGTAAGCCTAAACCTACAGCCAAGGATTACGAAATTACTTTTGATACTAATTCTATTGCTGTTAATGAAGTTTTAGGTAAGCCAAGGAAAGAATGGACAGCTAGGACAGTTTATAATGGAGTTAGCTTGCTAGGCAGGGGTTGTCAATCTGCTATGGTGTTGGACAGACAGAATAGAGAGACACAAAATCTTGCGTACCAATTTGGTTGCCATGTCGGCTTAGCCTGGCAAGCAGCCACGGAAATACAGAAGCTAACGTCAGAGAGTAAAGAACAGTTTTGCTTAGCAAGTGCACCTGTTCTTTTCGCCTTAGACAGCAATCCCAATTTATATCAAATAATAACACAATCGAAGAAAGATGTTAAAGATGTGGACTACGAAGATCTGAAGTTTAATATTTTAAAAACTGACGCTGTGGACAAAACTCAAAGACTATATGAGGAGCATGCTAAGAAGGCCACGGAATATATTGAAGGACTTGGACAAAATGAGTCTGTAGATATGATCAAGAAATTGATTAATACTTTTTAAGGGTATTTTGGGTACTATAGTTGAGAATCTCAGTGTATGGACTGTGTGAAAAATGATATGGCTAGAAAAGGAGTAATTACCGATATGATGACTAACAGAGAAGGAAGAGGAAGACTTGTTGCAACGACCACAAATAAATTGGGATAAGAGGATTAGTTGAGTGTCCGAGTATGTTTGATAAATGATTTTATTTCTGTAAGTAGGTTTTTACAAACACTTTTACACGTCAATCATATTTTAAAAACTAGATGAGGTCGGCGTTTCCTATCTGACTACTCTGAAGAAAGGCCGAAACAAACTCAGAGGTCACAGTCTCTTTTAAAGTCCAGACATAATCTTGGTCAGATCATGTGAAGACCACGTAGATTGGCGTCTGAAACGGTCTTTTGAGGAAAAACCATACAGATTGAGCGGACCTGCCCAGTCAGTGCACGCATTTGTTAGTAATCTTGCCGCTCAACTTTTTAGGTTTTGATTCCCTCATCGGGATAAGTGAAGCATATATAATGTGTAACATAATTAACGCAAGACCTCAAACACCCCATTTAGAGTATTGAGTTAAAAGCATAATACAATAACCAAAACATTTTTTTTAAAACTAACATTTGTTATTAAGAAAATTGTGTCGGCCCTAGCATTACTTTATGCATTTAAAATTGAGTCTTATTACCTTGAAATGAGATTTAATTTTCTTTGACTCAATCGGCGGTCAGTATTGCAAAATACATAAATTTTGAAGAAAACAATTATATTAATCGTTACTGAAATAGTAGTATAGTAGTTTATATAAGTAGTCAATTAACAGCCAACTACTTTCAGGACTTGCGTTTATTCTGTTACACGTTGTATGTACTGATGATTTTTTGTGTCTTTAGCGCTTATATTTTGATATGTTATACGTATTAGTTGGACTTTAGGTATATTTTTACGGTTTACTCTCAAGACCAAAAGGTCCATCCTTTTGGTCTTGAGAGTAAACCGGTGTATGTAATAAAGTACCATACTGATTTTTTGAAAATGTATGTACACTTTGCTTGACATAATATAAGCTATACATATCATAAATTAAAGCTGCTTTTCGTGTATGTATCTGTGACCGCATTGTTGTTGTTCTCGTAAATTGCGCAACAGACTTTGATGCGGTTTTCGCCATAATTTAGAGAATTTATTTCGAAAGGTTTATATGTGTATACAAGGGGGAGACGACAATTCGACAATAAATTAAACTGTGTATATCTAATATCGTTCCCAGTCTGCATACAAAAATTCAATCAAATATATCCAATAGTTTAGTCACTATAGCTAGTCAAAGATTGGCAAATCCCATAGTCGGCCCAACACTACTATTTAGTTTGTTTGAAAAATCACTTTTTTATCTCGATATTAGTATTTATTTGTTAGTTTTAAATACTCTAAAAAGCATTAGTATTTCCAGTGTTTTCATTTATTGTCGTATTTTTGTCTTCACATTGTATATGATTAATATTAATCTTACACGTACTAAAGAAATCTCCATCATTTGTCAAGCAACCGTGTTAAACAAGGGCGGGTCGTTAGTACACTACCTGCCTACAGTCCGTTCACAGTGATTTCACCTCTGGCAGCAGCAACCGAACAGCAACCTTATTGTGGCGAGAATAAAGATCACAACGATTTTGACAGACTTGTCAATGGCAGCAACCCAACAGCAACCTTATTAAATTGAGAATAAAGATCACTGTGATTTGGACAATGATGCAAAATGACTGTATACGTATATGCAATTTTGCCATAAAAAAATGTACCTTGTGACATTGTTTTCATATATTTTTTGAGAAGGTCAAATCTGTTATGTGACCTTCTCTAAAAATTATACAAAAACTTTTGCGTATGAAAGTAGTAGAATCATACGGTTTTTACGTGTATTTTTTTTTTAGTTTATTTTTCTTGTGTCTTCCATTTATATTAAGAAGAATATTCTAAGTATCAATTTAAGTAATTAAAAGACATCTAATAAAATAATATATTATTGTTATAAAATCATAATTATTCAGATAATGTAATTGTTATAAGTTTATTAATATTAATTAAAGTTATGCCTAGGCATTGTATTGTTATCATGGTTTAATAAATTGACGATGTTGTAATAAATTACAATTAAAAAAGATGCTTATGATCTTCTTCTCTTATTACCTTGAAACCTGTCAGGGATGACGTGGTGGTGCGACGTTTTAATGTTTCTGATAAAGCATCCACATCTTAGTGGCTCAATACCAATATTTTACAAAGAGCGACAAACGTCAGACTACAAGTCAGTGACTAGATAATATCGACATCTATTAGACCTAAAGTTGCTCACCATTACAATAAAAAAAAACTTGCTTATTTCTTGAGACACCTGTTCCACCACCAACGAGGAACCAACTATATAGCTATTAACGATTTTCTCGCTCAAAAAACGTTCAAAAGATTTGTAGGCATTTGTTGTCAAAAGATTGTAAGGCCGTTGTAAGTAAAATATATACATTATAATACTGACTGACCGGTTGGTGCAGTTGATAGCGACCCAGCCTCCTGAGCCGCTGGTCCCGGGTTCGATCCCCGGACAAGTCAAACATGTGTGTGCATGAACATGTCTGTTTGACCTGTGTCTGGGTGTGTATATGTATATCAGTCATCAGGCTACCGTAGTACAGGCTCTACCTAGTTCGGGACCTGAAGACCTTGTGTGGATTATGTCTCATATTATGTCTATGTCTCAATAATAGTTGATCGCTGGCTGTTCACACCCCCGGCGAGTACTCGTTAGTTGCAGCAACAAGAGCTATCAAAGCGAGTAGGTACTTCCTCAGCGACGCTCGCTTGGCGGGCGGAGCACTCGCTGAGAGGCTCACGCATGTGTTCATTACGCATACAAGCAAGTAATCGCTCGTTGCCGTTGCGCACTCGCTTGCGACAAATTTACTCGTTTTTAGATGCTCCCATCGCTGGCGGTGCCTCAGAATAAAGATGGCAATATACTACAAACTGAACAAAGATTGAAAACTGAATGCGTGTTGAAGGTATCTTAATGTGCCATCAATTTGAACTCTGAACTGCAGTTGCATTGAAAAGTGAGTAGGTACTTAGATAAATAAATTACAGATTTAGTTGCTGATAAGTTTTGTTTTGAAGTAGGTACTTTTTCGTAACAACTTTTATAGTTTATAGGGTCAAATTAAATTAGCTAGCGAAACGGTAGGTAGGTAACCTAGGTAAACTAGGTATTGATATGTAAACATCATAAAACAAAAACAAAATGAATGGATGGTTTTTTTTTGTGGGGTCATCGACGGCAGTTAGTGTATTCACTTGAAAAATCAGTTTTTGTTGAGTAAACTTCACAGAAGTGTTTGGTATCGATATCTAAACAAGATAATTTTTTTTTTACAAAAAATAACAACCGACTTCCAAAAAAAACACTACAAAGTGAAAAATAACTTTAATTTCGGAAGTCGGTGTCTTTTTATCTGTATTTTAGCGTTTTCCACCGACTTCCGAAATTAAAGTTATTTTTCACTTTGTAGTGTTTTTTTTTTGGAAATCGTCTGTTATTTTTTGTAAAAAAAAAAATATTTATCACTTTTTAGTTATGATATCTAACCCCCCATTCGAGAACGATCGTCTTACACGTCCACATCCGTTCGAAGGCGGTTTTTTATTATTAAAAACATATATTTTTTTCGAAATAGTTTTTATAACCTTTGTAGTGAGTACAGGCGTGATATTATGTTGCTTGATGACGTAAACAATGCTTAGATATGCTATAGCAACAATCGCGGTTAATCTGCTGTTATTCATTGAAGAGTTCTTCCGATTTCTACAAGATCCCATCATCAGATATTGAAATGGTGACAATGGGACCACACGGGAAGCACCAGCTTTCAAATAAAAAAATCATGAAAATCAGTTCACCCAGTCGCAAGTTATGAGGTAACAAACATAAAAAAAAAAAAAAAAAATACAGTCGAATTGATAACCTCCTCCTTTTTTTGAAGTCGGTTAAAAAATATTTTGTTCATCTCATAATTCATTTAACAAAACTACCAGAGATAATTCAGCCATAAAAAAAAATAAAAAAGATTTTAAGTATCATGTTTAGCGATACCCATCACATGTTTCATCACATAGATTCGCTAGCTAATTTAATTTGACCCTGTATATCAAGGGGTATGTTATTACCCAGTAACTGGGCTGTGGAGGTCATATAAGCAGTCGCTCTATGTAAACTTCCACCTACACATTAGTCCTATACCATGTCTCATTGGTGCCGATTCTCTTGTCACAAAATTCTCTAAACTAGACCAAAAATCACCAACATTTTATTGATTCCTGTCAAACGACGATTTCCCATTCTGAAATTGACTAAAGTGACACCACTTAACTATATTTTAGTTTGACAGCACTAAGATGGCACTGAGATAATAATTTAGTGAAAATGGCAATCTTGCTATTCTGAATTTCACGTTTTTCACCTAAAATTTCGATTGTCTAACCAAATCTGACTATTTTTAATCGGGATTAAAAAGGTGTGGAATGAAATTAATTGTCATGAACTAAAATTCACACCAACACCTCGACTTCAGATGCAAAAACAGTACTGTATCTTTTTGTCTTTTTTACTGCTTATATCTCGAAAACGGTGTGTCCTATCGCAAAAATAATAAAAATTACGACCCCCTTTAAAAATCAGTAAACCCCTAAAACTCAACATGTAGGTAATCATTTTTCATACTATCCATAAGTACAAAAAAAAAACACACTAAACACGTCACATCATAAAAAAAAACATGTGGTATGACAAACAAGTACCACGTCGAGTCGCAATTGCCAAATTTGATTTTAGGTGTGTCAAAATTTTTTTTTTTAGATATTTTATTTTGCGGAATAGCTTTAAGATTCTCATAGCCAAAAGTATAGTTAGTTTACTTCAGTGTACAAGAGAATCGGCACCATTGTCTAGATTTAGTATACGGGAAACCATAATAAAATGATGTACTTGGGGCGGAGATCTGGTGGCCTGAAATACAGGCTTCGGTTTAGCTTAGGCACGTCTCCCACAATATTTCTCTCTGACAATATGACTCTCTGACCGGACAATATTGTTTTTTGTTATTATTTTAAAATGATATTGTGGTGAGGTAATAAATAAATATAAATATATTCAGCTGCATCCGGTTAGACTGGAAGCTGACACCAGGTTAGTTGGGAAAGGTTACGCAGGTAATGATGCTTGGGGGTGCATGTTGAAGAGCCTCCTCGTGGCGCACCCTGGGCAACGTCGGCTCCAATTTCTCCCAGTGCGGTTTTGGTGGACAATTGGGGCTGGCGGCTAATCTTCAACAAGCGCGGAAAGGTCATGGTTCCAATCACCGATCATGCTTGATGGTCGGTGAAGGGAACGGGGCTACAGAGGGTACGCCCACTCCTCCTCTGCTTACAGAGGGAGGTGAGTGGGCGTAGACTGGGCACGGCCGCCGCTGCGGAATAGGCGGTCGTGTCCCGGAGGGATGCAGTGGCGCGCGCGCGGGAGGATGATTCTCTCGCGTGGCGCCGCTCTGGAGAGGGGAGGGGTCGAGGAAGACGCTGGTCTGGTAGTCACCTCCGGCTCCTCCCGGGTGGAGGCCAGCAGGCGGTGGGTGCGGGGGCGCCCTTTGCCTGTATTGTACGGGCCTCCACCAGTGTCGGACGGGAGTGGCCGGGTGTTCCCGGCCATTCCCGTAGCCCCCCAGTTAAATGGGGGGCATGCGGGGCCCGCTAACTAGGCGGGCATGCGCCGGGAGGGCTGTGGAAGTAGAGGCTGAGCCGATTTCCCATAGCCCTCCCATCACGGCGTTGTGGGAACGCTGAGTTTTAGTGGGTATACTGTCGAGTGCGGATTTCGACAGGAGTCCCACATACCCCGTCTCGTCCCCCACGAGCGGGGATACGTAAAACATTTCTCAGCGACAAAAAAAAAAAAAAAAAAGGTAATGATGCTTGCCACTATTGTAGTATTTTGTTTTGTTCAAGTGCTTTAATAAAATGTGTTTATTCAGTCATTTGCAATGCAAAAATTATGCTTATTATTCAGTATCATCATATTCTTTATTACAGACAATTTATTATTCTAATAAGAGTATAATTTCCGGGGAAGAACTCTACTCTAGGGATTTCGACCTTGCCTCTTAAGTTGTCAACGCATTTGCAAATTATTTGGTGTTCTATTCCGCAAATATCTCACCTTAAAAACTCTGTATCTATTCTGTCAATGTGTTTTTGGCGGCGGCCACATAACAACAGAGGTCGGAATTAGGTAGAGTTATTTATGTACTTACACTTAATTCATACAGCGAAAGAATAAAGTGGATATGCCTCAAATCCCGAGATTAATTTAAAGAGCAGAAAACTCCCGTGATTTATTAAATAAAAAGTTATACAGTAATGTTGGAAGCGAACACTTCAAATCTTACTGGTACTTTGAATGAATCGGACAAGGAAAATGATTCTGATGGGCCGTTTGAATAAGCAAACCCTCACGAGTCTAGGCTAGAAGCAAAAGTGATTTTCTTATTTATAAAAAAGGCGAGGTATAAGTATGAGAGTTTGCTTAAGGCGCGGACCGACTACGATTTTAATCGCTATTACCGCACTCACACAACCGCATCTGCGCGTTTTACGGTAATTATGCACACACTCGCAAACGCTAACACGGGCGGTTGTGTGCTCAAGGAAAGTTGCATAGTATACGTAAGGAAATCAGATGTTTTCTGTTGAATATACTTACTTATGACGTGCGTTCTAAAATTCGATGTAATTACAGTGTCGGTTCATAATATGATACAATAAATAATTACACATAACAATTTAAAAAAAAAACAATTAAATCAGTACTGTTTATTTTTATTACAGTACATGATAAACAGGTCAAATATAAACATTCCGAATTTTACCCGACTGCTCTAGAAGGGGAATTATGCTTTTCGGGTGTAAGTCAGTATCAGGGATGGAAGGGTTAATTAAATGGGTAGTTATGCCATTTCAAACTAATGTTTGTGTTTTAGATAGGTACTTAGTGGGTGCGGTAAAAAAATAGAAAACAAAACCAACATAAAGGCCCTCGGACCACTTAAAAATCACATAAACTCTAAATAAATGCAATAATATCACAGCTCCAAAGTGACAAATGCCATAATGTTTCTAAGAAAATGCGGAGCCGGGACGGAAGCTAGAATTCTGAAAAATTTAGACGATAGAGGGATCATCCACGGGAATGGAAGCTGCTGCTGGCTGAATATTAGTTGGTATTTGCTAAAATTGGTAAAACAGTGCGTGAATTGAACTAAAGTTCTGTGGCGGACTACTAAGGCTACTCACTGCCTAATATTGAAGTGAAAATTCAGTCTCAGTGGAAATATGGGCAATAAAAATAAAATGTTGCGAAAGAGTTTTACAAGAAAAAGACGAAAAACTCGAAAAAATGATGGAATGTTTGGGTAAGTAGGATGATTACGGTATTGTATCATAACATTTGAAATTTGTATTTAGTTTAGTTTACTTACGAAACTGTATAAATCTATAGAAACGGCATTGACAATTTCTACAAACATTTTGCTAAATCCAAAAACAAATAGGTGCACTCTATTTTGATGTCTATAGAATGCATATTTGAATGCGCCTAGTGCAAACGTCTCTGGTCGAAGCAACCATCGAGGCGATAGCCATATTGCAATAGTAGGTATAAGTAACAAAAACAAACTTGCAGATAAATCAGAGTGCGTTCGTAATTATTATAATAATATAAATACTGCACACTAGTTATATATAAAGCATTTTGATTCTTTTGTAAGATTATTTTTATAATATTTATTGAGTCATTAGACCAGTGCCGATAATTTTTGAAAACGAAAAAAGTCACAGTAAGCTGAAACCCATTGGAAAAGAAAGAGAATATAACAAAAATGAAAGGAAAAATAATTTACGGGCGATCCGAGGTCGGGAAGTGGGGGTTTAAGGGTAAAAAGCGGTTTATCTCGATTTCCGGCAAAACTACAAGGCTTATGGAAAAAAGTGTAATAGCAAAGTTGTAGGTAATAAAAAGATCTACAACTTTTGTATTCACACTTTTTTCAAGTAACCTCAAAATTTATGTGAAAAATTCAAATAACCAAGTTCTTGGTTTTTTATTTTTATCTTTTACACAGCAATTATTTTTTTTACCGAGTTTTTAAAAAAGCAGATATTTTCACGTGAGAATTTTCGATTGAAAATTAGGGTGCTTTTTCGATATTAGGTCAAAATAAGGTGAAAAAAATAAATATTTTAAATCAATACAAATACAGTGTGCTTGAAACATAAGTAAGTATTCGGTATATATATAAGTTATATTTATAACAAAGGTAAGTATTCGGCAAATTTCGCGAAAAAAAAAAAATGTAAAAGATAAAAATATAAAACCAAAAACTTGGTTATTTGAATTTTTCACATAAATTTTGAGGTTACTTGAAAAAGTGTGAATACAAAAGTTGTAGATCTTTTTATTACCTACAACTTTGCTATTACACTTTTTTCCATAAGACTTGTAGTTTTGCCGGAAATCGAGATAACCCCCACTTCCCGACCTCGGATCGCCCGTAAATTACTTTTCCTTTCATTTTTGTTATATTCTCTTTCTTTTCCAATGGGTTTCAGCCTACTGTGACTTTTTTCGTTTTCAAAAATTATCGGCACTGGTCTAATGACTCAATAAATATTATAAAAATAATCTTACAAAAGAATCAAAATGCTTTATATATAACTAGTGTGCAGTATTTATATTATTATAATAATTACGAACGCACTCTGATTTATCTGCAAGTTTGTTTTTGTTACTTATACCTACTATTGCAATATGGCTATCGCCTCGATGGTTGCTTCGACCAGAGACGTTTGCACTAGGCGCATTCAAATATGCATTCTATAGACATCAAAATAGAGTGCACCTATTTGTTTTTGGATTTAGCAAAATGTTTGTAGAAATTGTCAATACCGTTTCTATAGATTTATACAGTTTCGTAAGTATACTAAACTAAATACAAATTTCAAATGTTATTATGATACAATACCGTAATCATCCTACTTACCCAAACATTCCATCATTTTTTCGAGTTTTTCGTCTTTTTCTTGTAAAACTCTTTCGCAACATTTTATTTTTATTGCCCATATTTCCACTGAGACTGAATTTTCACTTCAATATTAGGCAGTGAGTAGCCTTAGTAGTCCGCCACAGAACTTTAGTTCAATTCACACACTGTTTTCAGTCATAAATTACTTGAAAACTACAATCGAATTATGCACAGAGCGTCCGGTGCCAACCATCCAAGTCGAGCGCTGCCCGAAGACTAAAGTATGACCGCGTAAACTATTGTCACCACTATGGAGCGTCAATAAGATTGAAAATTGAAAATGATATTTGTGTTGAAATGTGACGTAAGCTGCGAATGGGCATTTATTTTACTGCTTTTCTTTAGATTATTTAAAATATAGACATAAAATTAAATAATGGTTTGGTTAAAGTTTTAAAAAAATGGAAAACCTACTAAATTCTTAAAAAAAAACTGTTGTTATCGCTGGAAATACAGAGATCTTCGACGTCAAAGTTTATTTTTGTGCTACAACTTCCCAATTTTTTATTGGGAATATCAAACTATTATTTATTATTCTGTTCGGTTTAAATTCTTCTTTATACCCTTCTCTGTTCACTGTATTTTTCGCGTTGCTTATTTTTATTACATTACGTCATACTCGAAGTTCTAAGAAACCAATTTTTGGGAATATTGAGATAACACCGCGCCTTAAGACTTTTAATAATTTGTATTGTGAATTAATGTAAATACTAATAAACATTGTATCTTAGTTTATTTGTCTGTTTAGCTCTGAGGCTTTTATTATTGTTTATTTATAATATTGTTGGCCACACGGGATTGTCCATTAGAAATTCCGGAAAGATCCTCAATATCAACATTTCGTTGCAAGTACATAAATAACTCTACCTAATTCCGACCTCTGCTTATCAAGCAAGGTAACCGACGTACTCCGATTCACACCTAAACTTACAGAGCACTGGGCGGGAGCATATTGCTTGCAAAAAAATTACCAGTCAAGCCGAAACCACCGGAAGGCGCAGCGTTGGTAGGCGTCCCACAAAGTGGACCGATGAGCTGGTGAAGGTCTCGGGAATGCACTGGCTGCGGGCATCCCGGGACCAGTCATTGTGATGAAACTTGGGGGAAGCCTATGTCCAGCTGAGGACGTCTTTTGGCTAAGTGAAATGTGATGGATACACCCAAAAATTAATAGGTGGCTACTGTATTTAACCGACTTCAAGAGGAAGGAGGTTCTCAATTCGTCGGTTTAAAAAAATAAAGTATTTTCTCCGTTTACTCAAAGACGCCTGAACTGATTTGGAAAATTATTTTTTTGTTTCAAAGGGTATATGGTCCAGATGGTTCCGTTTAAATTTTATCGCAATCGGTCGAGCGGTTTAAAAAAATCAACAATGAATTATTTTTAAATAAAAAAAAACCGCCTTCAAAGGGACGTGGACGTGTAAGACGATCGTTTTCGAATTGGTGTGGGGGTAGGTACCATAGCTAAAAAGTGTTACAAAAAAAAACAACTACTTAACTTCAAAAAAAAAAACGACAGAGTGAAAAATAACTTTAATTTCGGAAGTCGGTGGAAAAAAACTAGTATACAGATCCAATGACACCGACTTCCGCAATTGAACTTACTTTTCACTTTGTAGTGTATTTTTTTTTGATGATATTTTTTTTTTCAAAAAAGTTTTTTACCTCCTCCTCCTCTTTGACAGTCGTTACGAGTAGTCACTAGTCCAATAGTCTAACAACCAGTCTTACCAAGGAGTATTGTGTGACCAATCACTGCGTTGTGGAGATCAGATAGGCTGTCGCTTCATTTAAAATACTGGTTTTCATCTGTATTCTCTTAGACTGGAAATCGACCGCAATATCGTTAGGAAAACGGCTCGTAAATGATGATGATGATACGGATGCCAGGAACAGGAACATGAGAGATTAATTCTTTACTTTAAGATTGTCCGTATCTGCAATCTCCTTGGATGCTTTAGCGGGATTGGGCACGACATAATATCTGGTGCATATGAGGTGAGATGTGCTGTGGGCTACGAGGACCGAGGCAAAGATGGCAGGGTGAGTTCGACTCCTTCCGAAAGGACTAGCTCTCATTCGCAGTGGGCAGAATTGTGCGGAAAAGGGAGAGGGAGGCATTTGCCTTGTACCTAGTGGGTATGTGTTCCATGTGGGTATGTGTACTAGTATTTCTAGCCTATAGGCTAGAAATACTAGTACAGTTTACGATCTTTTGGCTCTTACATGGCATTGATAGCGGGGCGTAGTTGGTATTTTTTAAATTTAATAATAATAATAATGGTTTATTCACAAAAATATAACAGTATCACATTTATAATGTACAGTCACCAGCAGATCAGAAATTGGCTGCTGTGACCGCAACTCGGTCAGGACTTCTGGAGGATATTGTTACTTCTCTTAATTATCAAATGGTCTTATGAAGCAGAAATGTGTTACACGTAGCTCATTTAAATGTATGGAATCTAAAAAGAAGACATAATATTAAGTATCTTGATAGTGAATTGACAAAGAAATTTATTTATTTATTTATTTATTTATTAAAACTTTATGCACAAGTAAAAAATAATACTGTACAAAGGCGGACTTAATGCCTGAGGCATTTTCTACCAGTCAACCTTAGGGTGATGCAGAGATATACCATGGCAGGTGCAACATACGGGAAAGATAGCTCGGAAATGACTATAAAATACAAGAATAAATACTACTATATAGATACATAGATACATACATATAAACAAAATAAACCTTGGTCAGGAGAAATAACGATCGGTAGAGGAGAAAACAAATCCAGCAACTCAGCGCTGGGATGTTTCAGCCAACTGTTCTGTTATTCATCTCGCATAATTTTTATGATAACCGTCACACTTTCAGCTTATTGTAGAATTTTTCTTGTTAAGTACATGTATTTTAAATATAGGTATGTGGGTGGTCCAGGGCCAATGTGGCTTGCTACATGGCTGGGGATCTGAAATAATATAGCTACTCGCGCAAAACGCAGGAAGATAACAGAACCGAGAAAAGTAGATATAAAATATGGTGATGACGAAGATGCTTAGAATATACTCGTAGTTGCCTTGTTGCATGTCAATCAATAATATCTTGATATATTATTATAATAATGTGTACGTAGTAGACCAACCTTGGCTGCCACACCCAGTCCATTTTTTCGACGCTTAAATCCTGTTGGATATGCGGCTTCAGTTCGTAAGATTTGATGAGTCTGTAACTTTTTCCAAACGCAAGGTAGCTTATGGAACATGCGTTGCGTCTTATACACAGAGTAGAATAATATACCTATACAGGAGGTCTTATATGAGCCACCGCGGCTGGCGATGCTAAGAACACTTGCTGCTGTGTTCTCTACGTTATTTTGCCGTCGATTCGTCGTCTGCGCGTTGTGCGAGGAATGAAAAATACTCCTACAGGCCGAACCCACTCGTTTTGCATTATTTCACCACACAAACACAAAATGATTGATAACAGTGTTACTGGTTAAGTTTTTACTTCATGAATCTTGGATTTCAAGAAGATTTCAAGGATAAAATCGAAATAAAACAAGAAATATGAAACTGCAGAAGCTAAAATTTTTAGTTACAGTTTAGTCCACAAATAATGTCATGCTTATGTCAGTTTTGACGTTTTTATAAGTACTGGAATGCACATTTTATTTTCGGTGTCAAGTCGAAACTTTAGCAGAATACCGTTTTAGTACATTTCTTATTTTCGATCTAGTCGCAATCTCATTGCAGTAAACGTCACGTTTGACTTAGTTTTTTGGTTTAGCAGAATACCTTTTGTGACATTTTGGAACTTTTGCGGCACTGCGACTTGAATTTGAACGTTTTTTAAGTACGAGAATTGGCCTTCAGGTTATACGAACCTGTCTAATTTCTCCAAATGACTTTAATCCTTCATCCGACGAGCTCTTGTCACCGTCGGCGTTCCAGCTGTTTTAGAACCTATTGGCGTGGCACGCGACGATGGCAAGAGACCGGACGGCATGTCTTTATTTCCTCGGAAGGTGGGTAGGCCTTTAGTACAGTAGTTTAGTAGTCGTCTTCTTGACGCGGCGTGTTGTGCTGGCACTGCTGCTGCGGCTGCGGAAAACCTCAAGCGGCGAAAGTATAATAACCTTATCGGCAATTATATTTTCGAGTCGTTTGGGGTTGAAACCCTCGGGCCGTGGGGTCCGAGTGCTCACGTTTTGTTCAACGTGATTCAAGGGCTGGCCTTTACCTTGGCCAGAGGCCAAATACTTCCTACCCTACCTCCTACCTAATAAATGTTTAATTGGCATTGCCATACTTGCATACAACGTGGTAATGCCGTCAGTCTCTTGGGTACTTTACCAGTCGACAGCGATGCAGAGGAATTTTTCGACGCCATTTTAATTTGTTAATAGTTTTAGTTAGTTTAGGTTATTATATTTTAAAATGTTGAAGGTTAAGTTCAAAATCTAATGAGAAAATTTGACAGTTTGTGGTAACTTGACCTGCTGCTGTACATTACAATTAATTACAAGTTCTAAAAACTCTAAAAAAGTATAAGTATACTTAACCCTGTCTCTTATACTAGTATAGCCTGTTGTTTATTTTTTTCCAATTGTTTTGAAAAAAAACAAGATGGCGACATTAGTTCAGAATTTAGCCACGCGCGAAAAAATCCTTGCACAGCAGTGTAATATCATCTTCAAGGGCAAGTCGTGAATTTACAAACGTCAAAACAATTCTCTATGACATTCTTTTAACCCACTTATCCACCGAGTCGGTCATAATATCTGTATACAAAACTATTTGTACATCATAGCTTAATTAAGGCACCTATACGGTTCGCTTGAAACCTTGACCAAGTGGGATGCTAAGTGCCTTACTTACATTATGTTCTATGTGATAATGGAGTATTCCAAATAAGTATTTAAGAGCGTTTATACCTTATGGGTGGTAACGTCGCAATTTAGTGTCATATTTCGTGGTTTTAAATTTTTATCATTTAATCGGAGCTATATTTTAAAAATCTGTTTAATTAACTTTTTAGAATTACGTGAAAGTGTTTAAAAAGTAAGTAACCGTAATGCTTACCGTTATTTTACAATGAAAATAACGCCCTGCTAGTTTCCAATGTATTATTTGCATATAAATAGAACTGTAAACGCAACGATTTCTTACCTTTTACACAGTTTTCACATAATTCTAAAAAGTTAATTAAACAGACTTTTGAAATATAGCTCCGATTAAATGATAAAAATTGAAGACGACGAAATATGACACTAAATTGCGACGTTGCCACTCATCATAAGATATAAACGCTCTTAACATCGCTGAGTCATTAACATATTGGTAGAATATGTGAGTGACTCGGCGATTTATTCCAGGGTCATTTTGGTAGGAGGGATTTTACATGGCAGCTGGTAAACAATTAACATCAAATGTGTTTCCTGTATTGCAGGCAGAGGTATTACATAGTAAAAATAAAAATAGTTCACCCTTATTGAGCTAGATAGGTTGAAGTCTCACGTGGAGGCAGGCCTAGATTGCCTTTAGAACTTGGACAACCAAAATGTTTCTACTGAAAACACCAATAAAACTTTGCCTGACTGCCGATTGGAACCAGGACTTGGTAATCAGCTGCTCTCATATTTAGTGTTTGTGCCGATACCAGAGAAGAAGAATAATAGGACAAAGTCAAAGCATTTATTTCAAATAAACAATTTACAGGCACGTTTGAATTGTCAAGGGGTCGGTCAGTCAGAAAGATGAAGCTGCCCATTCCAAAGCGTAGTAGGTACCTATGGAGAAGAACGGGCAAGAAAGTCCATGGACACTCTTTTAAATTGAAATATTGTTACAAAAAAGTGGTTACAACATTCATGTTGAAATTATACATAAGTATGAGAAAGACGTGCACGTTAAAAGCGCCCGTAATAAAAAAAGATAAAAACAATAATTCAGGAAATATTTATTATAAGGAGATAACTGATGCCGTGGTAAAAAGATTAGCAAGGCCATGCGACAAGCCTTGCTGACTTCAGCCCTTTTATTCATAAACGTTGCTTATGGAGGGTAGCGGTAAGGAGAACTATCTCATGGGGTGAAAGTTGAAAAAGTGTCCAGCATAAACAGTGAATTCAAAAAGTTAAATTAAGTTCAAAAACGCGCTAGCGTAGGCAAATGGTGTGGTATGAATGTAGCAGTTGTTAACGGACTGAAGTATGCCGAGTTAGAAAATTAACGGATTGAAGTATGCAGAGATAGAAAATTTAATATTTTTTATGACTAGAGTAGTTAGTGACAGTCCAGTATACCATTTTTTTTTTTTTTGTTTTCGGGGTGGAAAATCCGCATGGATGTCCACCGCCCTGGGGCGGGCGGCGGGGTTTGTCAGACTCTTACTGACTAAAAACCACCCCGGTGTTCCATCTCACACCTACGCCGGGGGTCGCGGGAACGTACGATCCTTCCGCAACCCCCACTGCGGGCCTCTTCGGGTCTGGGGGGGGAGTGAGGTGTTTGACTCCCCCCGCGACGTCTAAGAGGGGCGCGCGTGGAACACTGCGCGCCGCCACCTCGGGTCCTGGTGTGTGGGGGGCGACGGACGTCCCCGAGTCCGTCGCCCCTGGACCCATTTAGGGGGGCTGGAAGAGGGCATTGTCCGCCCTCCGCCGACGCCCGGTGCGCCTTCTGCAGGCCGGGTGAGAGGACGAGATCTCCCTCTCCCTTTCCGCAGCCTCCTTCTGCGAGACGACTGTCTCACAGAAGGAAACCACCGCGTCCCAGGACTCGCCGCTGCCGACCATCGACTCGACTACGGCTGGCAGCGACAAGTCACTGCCTACTTCTGAGATGAGGGCACGGCGCGGCTCCTCCCAAGCGGCACACTCGGCCAGCGTATGCCGCGCCGTGTTCTCCCGGCAGTCCAGTATACCATACCTCAACAATTAACGTAGTCCAACATTATTTTGTAAACATAACCTAAAATTTATGCTTTCAAAATTTACCCGGTGGCTACTGTAGCGCCACCCTTATGTACCACATTTTAACGGACACTTTTTCATACACAGAGACGGTTCTATTTACCTCTACCCTCCATTACGTTGTTTAAAGTTAAGTATTTGTATGTTTACCCTACATTTTTGATGTTAAAGCATGTCTTAAAGTCAAGCTACGTTTATAATTATAAGGGCAAGTCTTTACAGGGTGGCAGGGACATCAACGCGTGACGTAATACCATGGATTCAGTAAGTACACGATTCCCTCCCTTTTTTTAGGGTGGGATGTCATCAATTAACTTCTCCTGCTCTGGGCGGAGCGGGAGAGCGTGTCAGGCTCTTACTGACTAAAACCCACCCGTGTTCCTTCGGACTCCTTACGGACTCTCTCGCAACCGTTGATTTTAACCTCTCTGCGGTGAAAATTTTCACCGGTTATAAAAAAAAAAGCCGTCCCATACCTTTTTACCGCGTAATTAGGTATTTCACTTTTCTATGAAATAGCATTTTTTTTTTACCTAAGGTAACGTTCTGCGCTGGGGGGGTCTAGGATCATGTGCTGTGTTCATGGTTTCAGTTTGCGCGTCAAATTCCCTGCTACCCTGTCTAAACATATTCATAAGCGCCGCAAAAACACTTGCTTAGCCTTTCTTATCTAAGAAAAAAAAAACTGAAAATTCCATACAACTTTTCACCCCCTATTTAACTGTTTTACAGTGTTTTTGAACCGCCGCCGTCAACAGGACTTCAACTAAAAACGAGATTATTCGAACCGAACGTCACGTCCTGACGGACGTGCAGTGGACACGCAGTCATAGTAAATGTATGTATCGCTTTTTCTGCCCCAACAACTCGTTCTCGTTGATGTCCCGTTGACGTGGCGTGTACTCAACATAATATCATTGCAGACTTCTTCAAGACAACCTTTTGATTTCGAAGCTCGAGAAGAACTAAATTGGAAACTAGGCGATGCGCTAAACATCATATTTCCGTTCCGTTTCGTTGTAAGACCAGTACTTTTTCGGTAGCCGTCAAATAAGATACTTTTAAACTTCGTGACTACCCTGATACAAAAATCATTTGAGGCAAATCAAATACTTTCAATTTTATAAAGGACGATGGCGAGGTTGCATGTACACACGGCTACACATCAAGCTATACCAAACCAGTTTACGCTGGTCTCGCATCGTACGGAAATCCTATACAATGTGAGATCAGCTAATACTGGAAATGTATAGCTTGATGTGTAGCCGTGTGTACAATGGGACTTACTGTTAGGAGTTGGTACAGTATGGAAACTTATAACTAGTTGTAGAACTACATAAAACTAGCAAAAATGCAAATGGGCAGTAAGTCGTAGATAGAAGAGAAAAAGTTAGGCAGGGTAAAAAATTATAGCCTAAAACAAATATAATAGTGTAACTATATAATATCTATACAGCCAACCCCTATTGACAGCTTATAATTAAATTCTACGTTATCACTAATAATAAATGTAATAATTATAATATCGTACATTTTTGTATAAAAATGTGAATGCATTTTTGATATAAGCTTTTGTATGTTTTTTTTTCTATTTTACAAGTTTTGTTTATAAAAAAAAAAAAAAAATTACAAGCCTAAACATCTACAAGTTTAGTGTAAAAACGTAAATCATGTAATGAGTAGGTTGGAATGTAATACGAAACACGTTGCGTTTAATAACTGGATGATGACTTATTTATAAGTAAATAAAAATCTTTTCTAATTTTGGATTCCCATCACCTACACTCGAGAGCAATGAATCCGGGTCACTTAAAGAATCCTAAAAATCTCGGAAACTGAAAATGCTAGGTTAATTGTATTTAATAGACAATGTAATACTCCTTAAATGAAGGTATTAAAACTTCTTAGTTATTGTAAAGTTATATCATAAAAAAATCAAATTTGAAAAAGGGCCACTTTCGAAGATGGAACTACGAAATTACAGCATTTGGTTTTGCTTTTGTTTGTAATCTGTCATTTATGTGGGTACATAAACCATGTTGATAGTGCTCTATATTCATTATTCAAGCTGAAATTATGTCGCTTACGCCTGAAGAATGCACCAGAATACTTACAATGCTGGAAACCGGCCGGAGTCAGCGCGATACAGCCAGGACTGTCGGTGTGTCGCTGTCAACAGTACAAAGAGTTCTCCGACGTTACGAAGAAACTGGTTCTAACCTACGCAGACCAGGAACGGGCAGAACCAGGTGTACCACAGCACGAGAAGACCGATACTTGGTGAACACCATGCTTCGAAATCGCTTTCTCACAGGAACTGAACTCACCAATCAGTTTCGACGCCTCGGAGGAAGTAACCCAAGTGCATGGACAGTAAGACGTCGGCTTGCTGAATCTAACTTAAAACCCCTTAGACCTGCAAACGGCCCTAAACTGGAGCGTGGGCATCGTATTTCAAGACTAAGATATGCCCAGAGCCACGTAAATTGGAGTATTGAAGATTGGTCAAAAGTTATGTTCTCCGACGAATCAAAATTTATGCTCTACAAGCACGATGGAAGAAACAGAGTGTATCGAAGACCAGGGGAAAGATTCAAGCAAGCATGCATCGAAGAAAAAGTAGCCTACGGTGGTGGGTCTGTACTTGTGTGGGCCGGAATTTCTTCTGAAAGTCGCACAGAGCTGGTGATCATAGAAAACGGCTCTTTAACTAGCGTAAGATATGTGGAAGAAATCCTCAATGATCACGTTGGTCCATTTATGGTCAATTTAGGTGAGGATGCTATATTTATGCATGACAATGCCCGACCTCATACAGGTAGGATTGTGAATGACTACCTTCAAGAGATGAACATTACTCGTATGGAGTGGCCAGCGCGCAGCCCGGATATCAACCCGATCGAGCATGCTTGGGACGAGCTAGGCAGATGCGTAAAACAACGAAACCCTCCCCCAATCACGCTTCGTGAGCTCAAAATTGCTCTCACAGAGGAATGGGAGAATATTTCCCAAAATCGTATAAGGAACTTGGTGTACAGCATGCCAAACCGCGTAAACGCAGTAATGGAAGCACGAGGAGGCAATACGAAGTATTAAAATTCAAGAAAATCGTAATAAAGTTCAAAAATTTCATGTTTCCTATTTTTGTTTTAAGGAGAGATCAGCAGTTTTTTTCTTTATGTAATTTTGTGTTAATAAAATGTATTTTTTTTTTACTTTCATTTAAGGAGTATTACATTGTCTATTAAATACAATTTATTGCATTAACCTATCATTTTTAGTTTCCGAGATTTTTAACATTCTTTAAGTGACCCGCATTCATTGCTCTCGAGTGTAGTAACTCAATATTTTTTGTATAATCCTATTACAAACTCTTAATTATAGTAAATAGGAACTTGCAAGTGAATGACACTTCGTTAACTTATAAATAATGTGGGTCCAAACTCGCCATCCTCCTTTAGTACCTATTTAAAATCACTACAAATATTATTAGTATTTGGAAATAATGACATTCGGCCATCCAACACTATGTTGCCTCCTGGCACACTGACAACAATCATACATTTAATTTTTTTTAAATACTAAATCCTAACAATACCGACTCATGTATTTAAACATAGGTAAGTACGCAAATTCTAATGTACCTGCGTCAAATGATTCTACAAATAGACACTAACAAGATTTACAAGAATATAAACCACAAACGATTCACTATCGCTAACTGTAAGTGTCAATAATGAAAAACACACAGTATCCTTTGTCACACTAAGTCCTCCATTATTTTTCCTATTAACTTTACTCCACGTCTATAGCTTCTTGGAAGGTAAACATGGATGGCATATGACAATGACTAGGTTCGTTATAATAATAATAATACCATTTATTTCAGGCGACACAGGCCCACAGATTCATATTTTTAAACTAAACGTACATATTCTAAACTTGTGGTAATGAAGGCTCCTTCAAACAGGCGTGATATGCGACGTGAATCGCACTCGACACAACGGCACCGATCGTCGCGCGACATGCGGTGCCTTTGTGTCGCGTCGCGTTACGCGCCTGTTTCAAGTCAGGAGTCTTCAAATATTAGTAGCACTTCACTTTGCACTAGATGACATCAATTCAGCACACGGTTCACGAACGCCTTGAAGTTGACGTTGCGGTGTGACTCCAGTAACTGCACCCTCGGCGTATACCTCGTCTTCTGGCGGACGTACTCCACGATGTCCTGACGTCACGATGGGCTTCATAGGGGTTATATCTGTGAGGACACTCAACGTGTACATCTTACTTACATCTTTCTCACATATAATGATACATTCAACATTAATGATGTAACTAATATTTATGTAACAATATAATTTAAAAGAGTGTCCATGGAGTTTCTTGCCCGTTCTTTTCCATAGGTACCTACTACTTTTATTTTATTTTACTACGCTTTGGAATGGGCAACTATCTTCTTATTTCTGACTGACCGACCACTTGACAATTCAAAAATGCCTGTAAATAGTTTAATTGAAATACATGCTTTGAGTTCGAGGGTATGCTACACTTACCTCGGTCAGTTCCTGGATGGGTAACTATTCTTTACGCATTGTAAATTCTCTGTGTCTTTTATTTCAGGATTGTAAAGGTCTTTGAAGTCGCTGTTTGTTAAATAATGGCATTCGGCTATATCTGGTAAGCGTTGAAGCAGAACTATTATTTTATTCTTATGTTAACGTATCTCGGGACCCTGGGGTCCCGGACCTGAACCTGCGGAAGGCGTACGAGGGGTCGAAGTCAACTTGCAGAGGCCCGTTAGACGTTTTTAATCAAATGAGGTAGCAGCCGACGATTATACCTGTTTGGACTATGCAAGTGCACCCAAAGACAACCCCCGGTTGGTGCAGGACTATTGCAGGATAAGGACACAAAGATATTGGACTATGGATTTGGATAGCCTAAGTGGACGGGTTATCTAGGACTCGAGAAAGACTATAGCTCCTACCTGACCAATGTTTTCTACAAAATCCACAGATAAAATGATAGGAGGTGACTTGCACACTCAATAATGGTCCCCCGAAAACGGTCGCTAGCTCATAGTGTCGTAGCGACAATTGGGCAACATGTCCTGAGGTGCTTATGAGGAATGCAGAGGTATTCAGAGACAATCCCGGAAAACGGTCAAGATCCCTACCAGCATCTTACTGGAATACTTCTTTCCTCCGAGCACGTTTGCTCTTGCGAATCTCCACTCAAGCCAGCCAATAAAGGCAAGAAAGAGGTGGGAGCTCTGTTCCTCGTAATTTTTCACTCCAGCCGGCCAATAAAGGCAAGCCATGGATGAGGAACAAGACTCCTCCCGTGAGATAGGGTCCGTGGAGTCGCTACTGCCCCACGGACTGTCCCCTGCGGATTTTTGTATCTCTCTTGGTCTGTCTCCTAGCCCTAGACCGGTTTCGGCAAAGTAAACTCTGCCGCTACAGACCTAGAGTTCAGGAGCGCGCAAGCCCCAGTACGACGTCAACGTAGAAATACGGCGGTGGGGAAATTAATATTATAAACCTTTATTATCAGACCACAATGATTCCATACAGTTATAGTGTTAATAAAGAAAACTTAAACCGAATGTTAGTATCCAAATAATAATCTTATACTAGGTAAAGTCAGGAGCCGAACTTCATCACGCTATCGTAGACGTATGAAGTCTAAACCAGTGACGCAGCATTGAACAATCCCACTTACAGCACAAGGCCAAGGCAAGGGTTAAAATGCCTATGCATTCCACAACTTTCCTCGACAAATCCTTTACTGTCCAGGCCGCTCGTTTGTGGAATGCATTGCCAGTTGAAATTAAACGCGCGCCGTCATTGCTTGTGTTTAAAAGACTCGTGAAGGAACATTACTTGTCGTTGTGATCGTGTTCTCATAATTGTAATTATCTATAGTCTTCATTTATTTTCGTTGCTTATAAATTTAGTATGTAAGTACGTATTTATGTATCTATTATTTAGGATATGTATATAAGTGTATCTATTATTTAGGATATGTATATATGTGTATCTATTTTAGTGTATTGTATACATACTTATTATTTGCACCAACAACAGCCCCATTTAATGTCCAGGAAAATCTCTGTCCATTGCAAGGTTGCCTGGAAGAGATCGCAGAAAGCGATAAGGCCGCCCATTGTATATTAAGTAGTTTTCAATTTAATTTTTGTTTTTATGTTTTTTGTGGTGTACAATAAAGAATATATAAATAAATAATATAAATAAGGTGTTCAGGATGCTGTAGGAACTTGCACGCATTCCGCGGAGGGTCGAGGCACACCGCTTCCGAATGATGGCCTGAAAACCATCAATCCTTGCCACAGCCGACTGCCCTGAAGTGCTAAAAAGACCGTCAGCACCCTGAACGCGTTGTTATACTGCAAACGCAGGTCGTTGCGTTGCGTATATAGCTACCCACAGACTGCACGTGTAGAATGACTAAAGGAAAACAAGTAATATAACATTAAATTCTACTTCATACGTCCTACGTTCAGCAGTGGACGTGACCGCTATAATCTATATCTACAGGGTCAAATTAAATTAGCTAGCGAAACTCCCCAGACGTGATGGGTATCGCTAACTAAACACGTTAAAATTAAATTTAAAAAGATATGATTGTTTTTTTTAGGGGCAACTACTGCTGGTACTGTTGCTAGATGAAGTATGAGTTGAAAAAATATGCTTTATAGTGTTTAGATAGTGATACCAATCTCGTCTGTGAAATATACACAAAATCAAAATTATTTTTAAACTGTCTAGTGAATACACTAACTGCGGTCGATGACCCCTCAAAAAGAAAAATCATAAAATTCATTTATTTTTTGTTTTATCATGTTCTACAAAGATTTAAATCGTTAGATTCGCCCTACCGCGCCAGAAGAGTCGCGTTTCTGTTTCATTTCGACACCTGTGACCCACAATATCGACGCAGTGACTTGATTTGATTGTCATAGAAACGCTATTTAATAATGTAAGAGCACTCTTCTCAGTATGGACACTTTCGGGTGACGTAGAGAGCAAATCTAGCGATATAAATCGTTGGGCAGCGGGGTTTGAATTAACAAATTCTGGTTTAAATCTGACAGATTTTCATGATTACCGTTATAATTTGACGGAACAACTTTCCTTGGAAACCGAAACTTTAGTTAAATTATGAATATTAATTTCGTCACCAACGTCACTGTATCAATTATGATAAACCCAGACAATGAATTTAGTTTTTAGGAAGAGTGTTATTTGCGACTAACTATTTAGCTAATTGAGTTTTGAATGCATTGAATGAGTGAAGTTTTTTATACATGAACAGAGAACAAAAGACTGAAAAATTTGTTATTTTGTTGTTAAATTGTGCTTCTTTATGTACTTACATTGGAGTTCAGTGGTGGCCCAGTGGTAAAGGCCCCGACTTACGACTTGTAGGTGGTAATACCGAAATAATTTCATCACCACTGCTCTCAAAACGGCGAAGGAAAACATCGTAAGTAAACCAGCTTGTCCTAGAACCAAACACTCGGAGACATGTGCCATATACCAACCCGCACTGGGCCCGCGTGGTGGATTACATTACAGCCCACTCCCTCTCACGGAGCGGAGGCCTGTGTCCCAGCAGTGGGTACATTATAGGCTGATTATGTATGTACTTACATTTATATTTAAATTAGTTATAAGTAATATAGAAATGTTCATATTTTATCAAGTCGTACAAATCGTGCAATGCAGGGGCTAGCGATGGAGGGTGGTATGCCCGTGCTGGTGCGGGAATCGAACCCGCAATCTTTTAGAACAGATGGTGTACACATAATGCGCGCTCGGACGTGGAGTTGCGGACACACTGTCTTTTATACTATACTAGAACAGACAGTGAGTCATTTATTTAAAGACAATGGTGCCGATTCCCTTGTTTACAAACTAAACCAAATTTAAGTTCAGTGCATCTTTTTCTTTCTATTTCATTAAGAAAAGGACAGAAGATAAATTTTAGTTTAGTCCTGTCAAATTAATCAGCGCCTGACACTACTCCATACAAGTTTAGACGTGATTAAAAAGTTGACAACTAAAATTACATCAAATTACGTCAGGTGCTGACTAATTTGACAGGACTAAACTAATATTTATCGTCTGTCCTTTTCATAAATAAATAGAAAGAAAAAGATGCACTCAACTTAAATTTAGTTTAGTTTGTGAACAAGGGAATCGGCACCTATGTCATTTAAGATAGCGTGACTTTGTCATGGCTAAGTAATAACAGCAGTTAAGCTACGCTTGCTGCGGCTGGTCCGTGGATGGGTAACCATCTTTACACATTGAGACCCCTCTGTGCTTCGGAAAGCACGTTCAGCCGTTGGTCCCTGCCGGCGGTCATTCTAGATCTTTGACAGTCGTTACGGGTCGTCAGAAGCCCGAAAGTCTGACAACCAGTCTTACCAAGGGGTGTTGTGTTTCCAGTAACTAGGTTGTGGAGGTCAGATAGGCAGTCGCTCTATATAAAATACAGCTGCATCCGGTTAGACTGGAAGCCAACTGCTTCAACATAGTTGGAAAAAGACTATGCGGATTGCAGAGTGATTTCATAGTATTTGGACCTGTAAAAGTACCTACATATATCTGCTTACTTGTTACCTTACTATTTATGGCATGTAAGAAAAGAAGAAAAAAGATACACATAATATATAATACATTTTCTCAAACGTGCTAGGAAATTTGAGTATTATTTTGACAACCTTCTTCGAGGTAAATCGAAATTGCTGTACTGGCCAAATACATGCGAGCAGCGGCCGGCAAAAGTTGTATGAAAATCCATATCTGTCGTGGTTTAGCGGCCAAATAAATTACATAGTAAACTCTTCTATCGTGTAATTTAAAAATGGAACGTTCTTTTACTCCGAAACATGGCAACCAAGGAGGTACCAAACTTATCGAAGGTTTTATTTAAATTTTGAACTGGCTTGCAAATAGAAAGCTGTTCATTGAAAAAAAAACCAATGAACACTTTAACGCGGGAAACAAAGTTCGTTGTTCGTCATTGATTTTGAAAAGTAATTGTATTTTAATTTCGGCGCAATATGTGACAAAAGTACTGTACAAGCCTTGGCCACAAGTAGGCATTGATGGATTTACGTATGTGTGTCTACACGTTCGTCCATCAATGCCTCTTTTGCTGGCCACTGCAGTAATGTACTATTATGTACAGACTAATGTTTTAACAGTGACATCTATGTTTTACATAAGTTACTGTTATGTGACGTAAGTTGATACTACGAGTGTACCTAACTTGGTAGTATTTGGCACAAAAGATAGATGGCGTTGATTGCCTTGGCTTGATTTCATGCTAGTTTGGAAATGATGGCGCTGCCGTCACGTGTCTTGTGTTGTACCTAATATAATTAGAATGTACAGAATTGCTTTTAATATGTATGTAGATTTTCTACTTTCAATAATTAAACCATTTACAGGCACTTTTTAATTGTTAAAGGAGGCGGTAAGAAAAAACAATTGAAAATTCAGCTATTTGACTACCGTATCAAATAACAAAGTCAACCTCGTATTTCATGAATAATTGATAATTATTCTACAAGTCACTCTAAATCTAATTAAAAATCGGCCAAGTGTGTGTCGAACCACGCACAATGAAGAGTTCCGTAGTAGAGATGAATTTATCCCTATACCCATTTTACCCATTGATGTACCCCACTCTATTCGTACTGGGTATGGTGGGGTACAATCAACTCGGGGTGCGACGGGAATTTGCTCTGGTCTCGTACATGGTGAAACTGCTCCGAGGCATAGAGCACAACCCAGGAGTGCTGCAGCAGTTGCACTTGTACGTTCCCGATCGTTATGTGTGGAGGCGACGGCCCCCGGCACTGCTGGTCGTGCCAGCAGCCAGGACCAACTTGCTGGCCAAAACCCCTCTAACTCGAGCAATTCGCACCATCAACTATATTCAGGTCGAAATGGATATATTTACATGTCACTGGGGTGAATTCGCAAAAGTACTATTGTTTACATTATGTTACAAACAATGATTTTTATGATCCTGAGATGTAGTTGTGACTTATTTTTAATTGTGTGTATGTGACTTCGCTATCGCATTAGGTTTGTAAGACCTGTAATGATAGTTTTAAGGCATTTAAATAAATAAATCCCAAGAAAGAACAAACTTACCTTTGTAGTTAATAATGTCTTAAATACATCGATAACCGTCACGGTAAATTCTTCAACTGCAAATGTAAGTTTGTGATCGCAAAAATATAATAATATTTTTTAAGTGATACAACTACAAAGATACGTTTTTCGGATTTTTACTTTTACTTGTGCTGTGAGAACTTGCTTTTTGCCAAATTTCATGCATCTAGGTCAACGGGAAGTACTTATACCTAGGTTTTAATTTATTTGTCGCATAAAAGACCGTATTTTTTATTGCATTGACTTAGAAACTTGATTTTTATAGCCCCAAGGGACAGCTGACCTACATATTAGATATTACATTACTAATACTGTGATATTAATTTCAACTTGATGCCTCCACACGTTCCTGACAAAAACGGCCTTAACAGACAGGCAGACAGACGGACGGACGGGCAACGATGTGATCCTATAAGGGTTTCGTTTTTTCCTTCTGAGACAAGGAACTCTAAAAATGGTGTAATGACACGTCGTTTTGTCTATCTTTCTATCTATATCGAATTGAACTCATTTTCCATTTCATTTCACTCGGAAACACAGAATTTTCGAGAAAATGCGTCATGATGGACTCATTAAATTTTTTGTTTACGTTTTGGATGGTAATCAATTGTTTTGTTTTATTGAAACCCCCGGGCCGATTCTTCGTCCGCGTGAATTTTCTTGTTTTAACATAAAATATACCTCAAATATATATATATAATATAAGCAGTGCAGACCTGTGACGAGAGCAGTGGTGACCCAGTGGTAACGGCCGTGACTTACAAGTTCAAACCCAGACAGGCGCTTTACTTTGCGTAAAATTTTCATCACCACTGCTCTCAAAACGGTGAAGGAAAACGTCGAGAGGAAACCGGCATGACCTAGAACCAACATTCGAAAGACATGTGACATCTACCAACCCGCACTGGGCCCGCTTGGTGGATTACGGCGCACTCCCTCTCACTGAGAGGAGGCCTGTGTCCCAGCTGTGGGAACATTATAGGCTTACGATGGTATAAGGTTGCCTGAAAGAGATCGCAGAAAGCGATAAGGCCGCCCATTGTATATTTTGTAGTGTTCAATTTATTTTTTGTTATGTATTATGTGGTGTACCTACATTAAAGAATATATCAATAAATAAATATATCCTATGACACTCGGCAGTCAAGCGTCTCACTACAGAAAGAATTTTTGGCATCAGACCAGTAATTCCAAAGATTACCCCCGACATACAAACTCACTTTTACCTCTTTATAATATTATTAAATATACAGTACACACGGCTACACATCAAGCTATACAAAACCAGTTTACGCTGGTCTCGCATCGTACGGAAATCCTATACAATGTGAGATCAGCTTATACTGGAAATGTATAGCTTGATGTGTAGCCGTGTGTACCTATAGTATAAAAATAGAGTTTATTCAAGAAGTCCTGTTAGTTATTGCAATTGGCATATACAGTGGATTTCGGGTATAACGACAATGAAGGGACCACTCTATTTTCGTTGTTATATCCGGAAGTCGTTACAGGCAAAGGTAAAGAGATATAGACACGTCCACATGTGTAGTTTATATTCATTTATTATTGAAAATATTTGCACACATAGTTATTCACCGGTACATTTAAAAAAACTTATTCAAAAGTTTACTAAACCCAGTTGCTACTCAGAATATCACTTTGTAACTGAACCATAAAAGCTCCGAAACGTACACGCTTCCCTACCTACTTAGTGGATATCTATAAACAAAAGGTAAAGGTCTCCACACTTGCTGACCATCTGTGTGCAATGGATGTAAACAAAAGATAAGAAATGTTTGTGAAAGAAAAAAATCTTTGTGTCTTTGGCGGCCGACTCCGGTCGCAATATCTGCATGGGATTTCTAGGAATTTGTTACAAATGATTCATTAAAAACAGTCGCTACACCCGAACTCGGCGTTACATCCAAAGTCGCTATAGCCACATGAATTTTGTACTAAAGTATGCTTTAAATTCAAGGGACTTAGATTTAACGTCGCTATAGGTAAATGGTCGCTACAACCAAGGTCGTAATAAATGAAATCCACTGTATAAATAAACTCATGCCTTCCAACCATGGGGGTAGGCAGATACTACTTTTTTTTTTTTTGAGGATGGTAATTCATCAAATATCTTCTCCCGCTCTGGGCGGAGCGGGAGGGCGTGTCAGACTCTTACTGACTAAAACCCACCCGTCTTCCTTCAGTTGCCTGTGCCAGGGGCCACGGTATCCCTTTCGGACTTTCCCGCAACCCCGGCAGGCCTCGGCCCTTGCGGACCCCGTCATTGGTGCTGACATCTCATTGAGGCGCGCGTGGAACACAACGCGCCGTCGACCCGGGCCTGGTCCTTATCGGACGGAGAGCTACCCATTACTCGCTATATAATCACCAAACAAGTTTAGATTACATATAAACTATAATAAAAACTAATACATTTCGTCACATTTCACTAGAACAATAGAACCATACAAAATCACAATATAAAACTGAATGAGTATAGAATATTAGGTCGGGGAAAAAGTTATTTTATAAACAAATTCAAGATAAAGAGCTCGTGTGGCACCCGAATATCGAGCTTTTTTGTATCCCCAGACTTCTTCAAAAGGGTCAAAACTGCTTTGTGGTCAACCCCTAACTCTTCAGCTAAGCCTTGCCACACCTGCTCCGCTTATTAAAAAATGACATCGACTTCAAACGTAACAGGGCGAGCAGAGCGAGTTGTTCATAATGATGAGTACCTACAATTACCCCTTATGAGGTTGATGGTGTTTTACCAATAACCCTGTTTATGCAGCTGATTTACAAGATCAATTTTATTAATTTTAGTTAGTTTCAATAATGTTAAATTAGACCTTTCATTTATCCTATCAACACTACTAAACTATCTAAGTCTACATTATTTAAATAAAACCACTTACAGGCATTTTTGAATTTATTATCAAGGGGTCGGTCAGTCAGAAAATTGGAGCTAGTTGCCCATTCCAAAACGTAGTAGGTGCATATGGAGAAGAACGGGCAAGAAAATATAGGGACAGTCTTTTATTTTAGCCTATATGGACGCTGTTAATACAGCTCTTAGCTCAGTTTTGTACTGATACTATTTGTATAGGTATGTGTGATAAATGATTTTATTTCTGTAAGTAGGTTTGTACAAACACTTTTACACGTCAATCATATTTTAAAAGCTAGATGAGGTCGGCGTTTCCTATCGGAACTACTCTGAGAAGAAATGGTCTTTGGAGGAAAAACCACACAGATTGAGTGGATATGTCCAGTCAGTGCACGCATGTGTCAGTAATCGTGCAGCTCAACTCAGAGCTTAATTAAGGAGCTCAACGATTCGACGAACAATACCAAAGAAGGACATTTGGGTAGGCCGCAAAAATTACTCAAACTGCCAGATCATGATTAAAAGTAACTGAGCAAAAAAAAAAAACAAAAAAGCAATGACCCACATAGTCCTCACATTCACAATAATTAAAATAATATAATACTTTACAAAGTAAATACCCATGTCATTGTATGTATAAAATTCATCAATGTCAATGTGTATACTATAAAGGTTTGGACATAATCTTTGAGGAACATGTAGATTGATGTCTGAAATGGTCTTCTGAGGAAAGCACCACACAGATTAAGTGGACCTGTCCAGTCAGTGCACGCATTTGTCAGTAACCGTGCAGCTCAACTCAGAACTTAAGGAGGAGTGTGAGGAAAAGGTGTGTCTTTTTATAATCAGCCTATAATGTTCCCACTGCTGGGACACAGGCCTCCGCTCGGTGAGAGGGAATGGGCCGTATTCTACCACGCGGGCCCAGTGCGGGTTGCTAGTTGTTACGTCTTCGAATTTTTGGTTCTATGACATGCCGGTTTCCTCACGATGTTTTCTTTCACCGTTTTGAGAGCAGTGGTGATGAAATAATTTACACAAAGTAAAGCGCCTGTCTGTGTTCGAACCTACGACCTACGACTCGTTAGTCGCGGCCGTTACCACTAAGCCACCACACTGTGACCTGTATATTTATATGGGAACTATATTTTCTATCACCAAAATTTATATTTGTCATCAAGTTGTATCACCTAATAAATAGATCTATCGCCACGAAATATTTTTGTTCTCAGATAAACAAAAATTGTTCCCAGGTTGATATCTCAGGATTTTAGGTGATTTATTGTGGAACTGATTTTGCATTGTTTGGTGACTACATTTTGGTGACAGATCTACTATTTGGAGGACAAACCCTATTATTTAAGAAACACAAAACTAATTAAATTGGTAATAGCTTAAATGATACCCGAGACAAATTACCAGGAGAAACTGGATGCAATCTGGACTTTAGGGCACCCCGACTCGGACAGGTTAGGTTAGAAGGGGATGGCGGGGTCGAGAGACCCCGCCATCCCCTTCGTGGTTATTTTTTTATAAACCACCCAGAAGTAGGAGCCCCGCGAAGCGGGGCTCCGTCGACCAAGCCCTACCGTCGACATATTATGTATATCAATCGATCCGTGGTGAATAAGAAAACTACTACTATTGGTGATCTCTTTAAATTAGTTTGCTTAAATACTTATTAGGACACACCTATTATAAAACATACAAAAACATTTATTTGGTACTAGACCTTAGATCTCAGGATTTTAGGTGATTTATTGTGGAACTGATTTTGCATTGTTTGGTGACTACATTTTGGTGACAGATCTACTATTTGGAGGACAAACCCTATTATTTAAGAAACACAAAACTAATTAAATTGGTAATAGCTTAAATGATACCCTATTTATATTTAAATTAATATTTACATAATCCTTAATGTTTCGTAATTGCACTTACCACTGTTTTGTCTCTGCATCACCCAAAGGTTGACTGGTAGAAAATGCCTATGGCATTAAGTGCGCCTCTCTACAATTAAATACATTATGCTATCTCGTAGATCGTAACTCGCTAGATTTGTTAAAATTTTATTTATGACTTTTTCTTGACTTAAGTTTGAAATAGACACTCTCACTTTATTAATGTAGGTATTACGTAACTTATCACAATATTTCACTATGTAAACACAACGAAAACACAGAATTAACTAAATCATAAGTGATCATTATATTTCGCCTTAAAATACTACGTATGTAATTAATAACATAAAAACAAATATTTCTATAAAAAATTATAAACAACTCTTATCTAAAAATTATATCATTATCTTAATTAGACTAATGATAGCCGCCGGCTACGCTTGTCTTTTACAGGGTTTTCGTATAAAAGTCATATTAATATAAGTATTAAAGATGTCAGAGATAAGCATGTAGCATGTTGTCATTTCCTCTAAATTGAATCATTGATTCTGTAGATTCTTGTTTCAAATGCATTCTTTTTAAAGTCAAGATCAATGTAATGACTTCCTATAACCAACCTTATTTATTTAATGTAAATTAAAATGCTTCTACACATTATTTAACACTAGTAATTATTTACACTTTGCGCTAAATTAAATACTACCTCAGTAACTATACAAATAAATACAAAATCAAAAGTACACTTAGGCGTCGAAGTATTCGTCCGCACCGCTGTCGTCCGGAAACGTGCCCAGAAGTCTGTTAGCATTGCCGCCACGTTGAATGGCAATGCTAAATCTTTGGAAAAAGAACGAGCTGGCCCTCTGGTCGCGTGAAGTGTTGACTAGTCGGCGAGAAATTTCCTTAAAAAGGAGACGCAAACTGGGGCCCCAAGACCCGAGCGTTTCGACCCCTAACTGCTCAAAACTTCCGCCACTTGAGAAGGAACGATCATAGATCACCACACTCGCTTACTCCGTACAGTTTTGTTTTTATCGTGTTAGATTTTAAAGGACCCCAGGAAAGGAACGAAGGAAAGGTTTATAGCCAACTTTTAGTCATTTGAGAGGCACTAATAGAAGAAGATAAAAGGAGCCCAGGGTGCATTTGACGTACTGAAATATACTTATAGAAGTTTTTCAAAGAGCCTCCACGACGATACTTTCAAATGCATCTTGTTCGTTTTATCCAGCACAAATCAAGCGGAGTTGTTGCTCAAACTTACTAAAAAAATATTCGCCATCGGTGTGACGTAAGTAGTTTTATTAATAGGATTCTCGTAATTTTATTATTACCGCTATTTAGCAATGTACGAGTATTAGTCATGAGGCTGAGCTAATATAACGTTATGAGAAGCTAAGATTTTGAACACTGCCTTATCAGCTACCCTAACTAGGAACACAGGTCGGTCAACGACAATAAGACCACTATAAGAAAAAATATTGTAATTGTAGATTTTAGAACTCATTAGAGAAGATTTTGTCATTTATCATCTTTCTCCTGTCCATATCCCAATAGGGAATATTACGCAAAGCTGAGACAGCAGACGGCGCTACTTTGACACGAGGTAAACAAAGCAATTTGGCAAAAAAAATCGGCGTTTTTCAATATTATTTCAGCTTTGTTTCATTCATAACTGTAGGTTAAAATAATAAGTACCAAATAACATGCATTCAATCATTTAAAACCTATTTGTTTTGTGTGATATTGTGCTACTTTACTATATCCTACGTTGCTTTGAAATAAATAGCACTAAAAATATTGTATTTATACATTAGGTTTATCTTCTGACCTGCACAAAATCCTTCATTATTATTGTCTTCAGCTATAAAATGATTAGAATACAATCTTTAATGTTTTGCGACTGTAACGTACTTACTTGCAACGTTGCAATTTATCATTGCTTGTAAAGTTACTTGTTTTTAGTGAATTATTGATCACTTTCGTATTTGCATACCTAAACTACCTTATGGCACAACAATGATAACACTGATTCACTCACTGATGCATTATTACAGATTATTCCTGACGCACCTCCCTTTCACAGGGAGGAGGCCTGTGTCCCAGCAGTGGGAACATTATGGGCTGATTATGCATTTCTGATGAACGGCTATCCCTAAAATAATATGCCAGTAGACTGTAAACACCTTTAAGCAACTTTTTTTTTTGTGGGTGGGAAATCATCAAATAACTTCTCCTGCTATGGGCGGAGCGGGAAGGCGTATCAGACTCAGGCGTGCCAGGGGCACGGTAACCCTTTCGGACTTTCCCGCAACCCTGACAGGCATCAGCCCTAGTGGACCCCGTCATTGGTGCTGACATCTCTTTGAAGCGCGCGTGGAACACAACGCGCTGTCGTCCCGGGCCTGGTCCTTATTGGACGGCGAGCTACCCATTGCTCGCCGTCCGCAAGCCCGCGCCTACGGTGGCCGGGAATTGGCTTGGGATTCCCGACGCCCAGGGCGTTTTCTGCGGCGGCTTGGGGCGTGAGGGCGCGAATTTTGCCTCTCCCTCACGCGTTCCGCCTACGTGAGCATTACTGCTTTGCAGAAGGAGGTGACGGCTTCCCATGCCCTCTCGCTCCATACCATGGCCTGGACCAGGGCCGGACGCGAGAGATCGCCACCGCCAATCGCCTGCACGAGGACACGGCGGTTCTCCGCCCAAGCCGGACAGACCTCCACACCTTTATGCGCCTAACCTTAGTTCGTTTTTTTTGAAGTGCCCTAAACTTTATGTTTTCTGTTAACGTTATTTATTTATCCCCCTTATTACAGGTTAAATTACCTTATGCGATAGTACGGGCTCATAAAATTAATTTAATATTACAAACTCAAACTCAAAGCATTTATTTCAAATAAACCAATTACAGGCACTTTTGAATTGTCAAGGAGTCGGTCAGTCAGAAAGATGAAGCTAATTGCCCATTCCAAAGTGTAGTAGGTACCTATGGAGAAGAACAGGCAAGAAACTTCATGGACACTCTTTTAAATCAAAATATTGTTACAAAAAAGTGGTTACATTGTGGTAGTTACCACTATTAGTTTTTGTAAATAAATGTATTAAAATCAAAATTGTAAACACTACACAAATAAACATTACAAAAGCACATTTCATAACCTCTCCCATAATTTCACGTTTGACATGTCAACTGTCACTGTCACCTCATTAGTCATAAACAACATTCATCAATTCATCATTGTCTATTACAGCTAACCATGACTAACAAACAGATACAACAATTTACATATTAATATAGGCAAAGTAAAATTTTTGAAAAGCTTATTCTAAATCAAATGCAAAGATTTTTTAACGTACATAAATTACTGCTTAACAAACAGTTCGGTTTTACAAGGGGACGTTCAACTACCGATGCCGGAGTTGAACTTTTAGGGCATGTGTATAAAATGCATGGGAGGACAAATGCGATGCGTTGGGTATCTTTTGCGATTTGTCCAAGGCATTCGATTGTGTTCTTCATGAAACATTAATCAGGAAACTGCACCACTACGGAATCCGTGGCACCTCTCTGGATCTTCTTACTTCTGTGATAGGATTCAGAGAGTTGATGTTAACGGAAAAAGATCACCCGGATCGGTAGTAAGAATGGGGGTCCCACAAGGCTCAATTCTTGGTCCATTTTTATTTCTTATTTATATAAATGACTTGCCTTACCTCATAAAAGATAAACATGATATAGTGTTGTTTGCAGACGACACTTCACTTTTATTTAAACTCAAACGTCAGCAGCTGGTTACTGACAATGTAAATAGCGCCCTCGCAAAAGTAGTTAACTGGTTTAACGTTAATAACCTTCTTCTTAACGAGAAAAAAACTAAATGTATTAAGTTTACGTTACCACATGTTAGACAGGTAGAAACAAGTGTTCTCATAAAGGGGGAAGAGTTGAAACCCGAAAATACCACAGTATTCTTAGGCATAACTTTAGACGCCAAGCTGCAATGGGGCCCCCATATAGATAAAATGTCAAAAAAGCTTAGCTCTGCAGCATACGCTGTTAGAAAAATTCGTGGTTTAACAGATTTAGAGACAGCCCGTTTAGTATACTTTAGTTATTTTCATAGTGTAATGTCGTACGGTATTCTGCTGTGGGGAAATGCCGCCGATATTCAGACGATTTTTGTTTTACAAAAAAGGGCAATTCGTTCAATTTATAAATTAAGTCCCAGACACTCCCTCAGAGAAAAATTTAAAGAGACGACAAAAAAACCTGAAAAACCCCTGAAATGACCTGAAATGACTGTGCCTTCTCAGTATATTTATGAAAATCTTTTGTATGCACATAAAAATATTAATCTGTTTAAAAAATACAGTGATATCCATAGTATAAATACTAGGAACAAACACAAATTTGTTGTTCCTACAACCAGGCTCAAGAAAATAGGTGGCTCGTTTAGATGTCAATGTATACATTTTTATAATAAATAGGACAAAAAGGCTTGGGAGTGAGCTGTTCCAATAAATTTACACAGGGAACGTTGATTTATTTTTTTTGCTAACTATTGTACTTTTAATCTTTGCTATAAGTATCTATAACGTTTTACATATACAATGACATGAATATTTACTGTATAAAGTATTATATTATTTTAATTGTTGTGAATGGGAGGACTATGTGGGTCATTGTTCCAGTTTGAATCATGTTCTGGCAGTTTGAGTAGTTTATGTGGCCTACCCAAATGTCCTTTCTTTGGTATTGTTCGTCGAATCGTTGAGCTCCTTAAGTTCTGAGTCGAGCTGCACGGTTACTGACAAATGCGTGCACTGACTGGACAGGTCCACTCAATCTGTGTGGTTCTTTCCTCAAAAGACCATTTCAGACACCGATCTACATAGCCTTCACATGATCTGCCCAAGATTCTGTCTGGACTTTAAAAGAGACTGTGACTTCTGAGTTTGTTTCGGCCTTTCTTCTCAGAGTAGTCAGATAGGAAACGCCGACCTCATCTAGTTTAAAAAAAGAAATATGATTGACGTGTAAAAGTGTTTGTAAAAACCTACTTACAGAAATAAAGTCATTTATCATTTATCATATCCACTATTTAGAACACACATAATATTTATAGTCTTAATTAACCATGCTAATAATTATTTACACTTGTTGGAATATTACAAAAATCCCAGTGTTACTAGAATAAAATAATTACTCGATTCAATTACTTGTTCGATTATTCACTCTGGCAATCGTTCGTTCATGTCTGTCATTAGAAATGTTTCTTTCTAGAAATACAGAAATCGGATCGTATATTACATACCTAATTATCTTTTATTTCCTCCTGCGACCCATTTCCCACAACACTCCACATCTAAAAATTAAATCATGCTCACTTATTTAAGTAACCCGAATGTGTGTTGGTACTTGAAATGGAACATACATGATGATAGGCAATAAATTGGAATTTTCGAAAAAGTATAACGACTTCAGTGTGTAACCTTTAATCAAGGGCGAACCACACGTTGGCTTTACTCCGAATTCTGGTCTCCGGTATTTTCTAGACCTCTCGTTATATAATTCGTTTCGTTTATTTCATGTTCTGTTCGTTATAATTTGTTCCGCGTCCTTATTTGTTATAAATTAAGATTGTAATTGAGGAAGTGCCGAGGTAGGCAGAAATACAAGCAGTCGTCAGTTTAATTCGCTTTTATTTTAAATTACCCCGTAACACATCAACATCATTCATGTTGAAATTATACATGTGAGAACGATGTATAAAGACGTCACGTTAAAAGCGTCCGTAATAAAAAGATAAAAACCATTCAGGAATTAAAATAAGCCGTGGCAGCTAAGAAATGACCAGTACCTACTGACGGTGCCCGTTCACGAACATGACGTATGGATCAGCACCATTCAGCTCAACAACACAACAATTATTACACAATAAAAATTACAATTAATTACAATTTTAAAATTATTAAGAACTAACAATTTATTACAACCTTTTTGTTATCTAGTGACATCTAGCGGTGGCAATTGGCAGTAAGGGTTCCTATGACTTTTTATTCCATACAGAAGTATTGGTCGTCATCTTGGTAGCCACCTCCTTTCTAGCTATATCGCATCTTTCACATAGTTCACCCATCGTTTTTTATTATCACCATACTATCTAATATTTCTGCCTCCAAGATAATGTTTGAAGGGTGAACTCACTGACCTCTATTAAAATACGCTGGACTGGCTATTGCTATCAATTTCATGTGCCTATTTGAAAATCGCCATTTTGGCGCTGACGGCAGCAGTGTGGGGGAATGGAACTAATACTAGTGATGTATAACAAAAGGTTTGTTATCGATAAAAACTTTTCTGATATCGACCACAATGATAGAAATATTACCAACGCTATTGTTACAGATTTCCTATAAATTAAATTGGTTTAGGTAATTATTAACATGTAACATTCGTGTGGTCTTTTATACGTAATATGTGATAAAAAACGTGAAATACGTTTTATAACATATGTTAAGATTTACTAAAAATGTAGATAATTGATTTAAAACAATATAGGCATATATTTTGTTAAATGTTACTAAAACACAGATAAAAAGACATGTCTGCACTAGTTGAGTACCTAACTAAACTAATGAACTATAGATAGTCGTAATAAGCAGATATTTTACGTAGAAAACATAACTTGTAATAGCAGTATCTAGTACTGTTTATGGACTGTAATAATAAGTATCACATGTCCGGTTGATTGGTCCTTAATCGGATAACAGTTCACTATAGGATCAATAAATAATAAAAATCTGTAAAATAGTAAATTACTAAGATAGAAATAGTAATTAATAAGACAATCCCTTCCTATAAAGAGTGCACAATAAGATATTATTACTAGTCAGATACCGCATGTTGCCATGTGATAAGAGACACAATAACTTTCTATTAGGTCTGTAATTACGGTAATTAACTTGTAACAACTTAATTACCGCAGGGGAGGGGGACAGGGAAATAAAAAAAGCATTCTCAAATCACATATTTTATTACATTAAAAATTACTGTCGAGCCATTTTTTCAACGTAGTCCGTGACTGATGTTGAAACAGGCTTCCGTGAAGTGTTTAGAACACAGATAATGATACATTGTCGGAGTCCAGTTGACAACCTTCATATTTTTTTGAGAGTGTAATCGGAGGGGAACCTGTAGTTAAAGGAAACATTATAGTAGGTATGGGTAAAAAATTATAAATTATATACATATATCTATAATTATATAGAGCACTTAATGAGAATTATGAATCATAAGTGTTAAATTATTTGTTATTGACTGTACTAATAATAAACCTTGAAGTGTTTTGCTATTATAATAGAGATCATTATAATGTGCGTATCATTATTTTAACAATGATGAGCATGACTTTTGTTTTACATCATAATATTAAGAAAGTATCGATATGAATTTTGACATCCCTAACAAAAGTAATTTATTATAAAAATGTTCGTAAAATCCCGTAAACTCGAATAGTTTACGTTTATTATTGTAAGAATACACTGTTTTAAGCGGTTTTCTAATAAGTATTTATGTTTTAGATTCACTTATTTGTGAAAACTGACACCACTGCCCTTTTCGTATCGTGTTTTACAATATACGCACGATTTCATGTTGGACGAACAATACAAGCTATGATACAATCACTGTCACTATTATAACACTTTAATTTATATCACGATCACAGTAAACACTTTAGAAAACTTTTTATTCCGCAGAGACACAGCGTAAAATCAACAAACAACGGCCATTTGCAATCTTATTAGTTCTCAGAACTCTCACGTCTGTCACTGGGGGCGCTTTGAATCGGCACAGCAAATAGCTGTCATTTTGTATGGGATAGCCAGTCCAGCGTATTTTAATAGAGGTCAGTGGGTGAACTACTGACATTACAAGCAAAAGAATCTCTTCAGTCCTGTCTTTTTATGTGTTCCACGCAATGACTAAAGAATAAGAGAGGACATGAACTAAAAGATCGTATCGCGTGCCCGCGTGGAAAGTAAAATGGCGTAGGCTCCGCCCATTACCTAGTGTTGTCCTCTGCTCATTCTTTGCAATGATTTTGTTCATCGTGTTGATTACAAATCGATTAATCGAAATCACTGCAAAAATTGCAAAAATCATCAATTTGGCGGTTCATTTAAAATTAATTGTACTTGATATTATTTACTCTATGATTAATAGTTGCTCGTGATAATCAAGCTAGAAGAAGAGTAAATTAAACTGCAACAAGGAATTCAAAACTACACCGATTACAAAATAAAACAACAGAAATCGATATTATGCATTTAATGGGAGAACCGTTTTATTTCAAATAGATACAATAATATCAGTTTGTAATTAGTATTAAGTACACCAATAATGTGAAATACAATAAAGTCTGCCTGTCTACAATAAATGTACAGGGAAATAATAATGTATTATGACTCAAAGTCAAAGCATTTATTTCAAATAAACCAATTACAGGCACTTTTGAATTGTCAAGGGGTCGGTCAGTCAGAAAGATGAAGCTAGTTGCCCATTCCAAAGCGTAGTAGGTACCTATGGAGAAGAACGGGCAAGAAACTCCATGGACACTCTTTTAAATCAAAATATTGTTACAAAAAAGTGGTTACATCATTCATGTTGTAATTATACATGTGAGAACGATGTAGAAACACGTGCACGTTAAAAGCGTCCGTAATAAAGACGAACCCAGTAACCTTTATAGTGGGTACATAGTGCTCACACATGTGCTATGCAATTATACAATACTAAGAGATTGAATTTATACAATGCAAAGATAGGTTGTACAATCTTCATCAGCTCCAACATTATTTTCGAATATATGGGTAAATGTAGGCTTACAATGAAAATGTGATAATTTACCTTAGGGAGCCTTGTCGGTATTGCATTGTCGTGAAGTCTCACTATATCAAGACTTCTATTAATACAAGACTCTTCGAAATGTAGTGAACAAACAAATACTTTTTCCTGGCTGGAGTCGATATTTTCTTGACCCAATGATTCAAGCCACTTACTTTTAAGTTTATCATTTTTTGGTAACCTAAAAACACAAACAAAACACGCAAACTAACATAAATGTGTATATTCTTTCATGCTAAATATTCAAACGAAATTTGGTTTTTATCGATGCAAAATCGATTCGTTGTGCAAATTACACAATCACAACACTATATTTGTCAATAAAAATACGTAGTAAACAAAACCAAAATAAGGAAATATATCGTTCGAAAGACTATGAATAGGCAATAATCTATGACCGAACAGTAATAAACACGAATTGAGACTAGAAATTGGTATAAATTTATATAGGAAACTTAATAATCTATGAATTCTTTTGACTTACTTGTGCAGGGATATCAGAGGCGCTTTTTTACTGTAATTCGAGCCACAGCCCCTCACACAACACTTAGGCATGGTTTCCTCTATCGCAGACAGCCTCAGTCAAATTTACAGCACTCAAAATGTTCTCAAAATGGAAAAAAAAACTTAATATTTAGTCGCACGATAACGCCAAATGACACTTCATGTACACTCTGAGAAGTACTCAAAACCAGAAACTAAAATGGCGAACCGGCCGATGGGCAGGGCTTCCGTGACGTCATACTTCAATATTGCAATTTTAGAAAACTGACAAAATACGGTTTTCTCTTTTTGACACTTGCAGAATTGCATAAGTTAGAAAGAAACATGTATATTTTTTTATTTCTGTATAGAATCGTATGATATTTCCATAATGTATAATTTATATAGATCTTTTAGTTCATGTCCTCTCTTATTCTTTAGTCATTGGTTCCACGAGGTAAAGCAGACATCAATTCGAAATTCGAACAGTGTCTCCTTGTGAATCCGCGACGATTTATTTATTTAGGCAAACCAACTAAATACACACAAATACATAGTATGTACATTGTACATATCATTTACCTACAAATACAATAGCATTGCATGCATCTAAATTAAAGGTAAGCTCAGCATTTTATTTAGATCTCACTATACAATAATAATTAATATAAAGACGGACAACCATGTAAGTAGGACTAATATCAATATTCTGTTAAACTTATACTAACTGGAATTAACTTAAATTAGGTTGAATTAAATAACATACTAAAAACACAATAAAAAAAACACAAAATAAAACAAAACAAAATTAAAATATTAAAGAAACAAACATTACAGAGCAAAAATGACATTGAGCACAGCTCTTTTAAACTTAGTGATGCTGCCTGAAAATATGTCGTCACAATAGTGAAAAATGTCGTTACACCTTCTGAGATTAAAGGAAAGGGGGGCATTACTCCCGTACTTGGTTTTGCGGCCACCAGGAGCAAAAGGCCTATAGTTATGAAGTCTAGCTGATGACCGGGGCGTATTAATATTAATTGATGAAAGAAGCTGTGAGCAATCCAGTGACTGACCGGTTGACGTAGTTGGTAGCGACCCTGACTTCTAAGCCGCTTGTCCCGGGTTCGATCCCCGGACAAGTCAAACATTTGTGTGCATGAACATGTCTGTTTGACCTGTGTCTGGGTGTGTATATGTATATAAGTATGTATATCAGTCAACAGGTTACCGTAGTACAGGCTCTACCTAGTTCGGGACCTGAAGACCTTGTGTAGATGTTGTCTAAAACAAAAAACATAGTAAAAAAAATAAAAAAACCACGCCTTGATTTAATATCTTGAATAAGAAGATTACACCTGCATAATCTCAACGCCAGTGTAAAGATTTAATTTTGAAGTAACTCAGTCTATCTTCATATTTTTTAACTGTGTTCCATATGCATGCTTTATAAGAGAGTCTTTTTATAAATTTCATTTGAACTCTTTCGATGCGTTGAATTTTGAAATTTACTTTAAAAACAAATGAGTGCGCCTTCAATTCAATCGTGTGCGGTCACTTGAATGAGGTTCCAAGTGGTCCTGTACAAAATAGCACAAATTGGCTGGTTAGATTCAATTTATACGACAGTACAATAATTATAAAGTTTTGTTTGTCAAAGATGTCTGACCATGTATTAGGAAACTTAATTACTGACTTTAAGACCGACATTGCACCGATATTATTATTTACTATTTTTAGCCTATGATGTCCCACTGTGGGGCAAAAGTCCCCTTTTCTACTTTCAACTCCTCTCTGTCTTGAGCTAGTTAGTGTGTACCAATCCTGTCTATAGTCAAACGGGGTGAATAGGGATGCAGGGGTGAATGTAGACAAAACTTTAAAAGGGATTTTAAGCTTGAAATAATATAGTTTATTGCCAAAAAGGACTCTAACGTGTTTACTGTAATATAATTAACGATTATGTGCCCTTGTTGGCATCAAACTATAATATTTCAAGGATAAAATCCATTTTAAAGTTTCGTCTCTATTCAACCCTGCATCCCTATTCACCCCGTTTAACGGTACTTCAAGCTCGTCCGACATCTTCTCGTGAGGCTGCCTCGATATCGCCGGACGTTTTCTGGGACCCACATTGTGGTGGATTTGTTTTTTTTTTGTTGGTACCAATACTTATTCATTTATATGTATAAAAAGTAAAGAAGGCTTCCTTTATTTTTCTTGAGGTAGCTCGGGGATGCCCCAAATTATTTTTACGTTTAATTTTTTATATTACACAACAATTTAAAATATTTACTTACTCTAAACAAACTTTGTGACAACAACAGGATGTTCAATATCGATTTTATATTATAATTCATACACAATTTTTAATCTGTTATATGTGAGATGCCCTTTCAGATAAGTTTTGATGTGTTTATCAAATAATATTTTATATACGGACCGACAGTGCGTCATACAATTAGTTATGTATGTGTCAAAAATAACCCCAGAGTTTCTACATAAAAAAAATAATAATGTTTTTGGTAAAGGTAAACGTCGCAATTTATTTACTTATTTACAGAGAAACATACTTCATTACATTATACAATCTAACACTAAAATATATTATATACAATTATATTTAAAAAAAACGGGAAGAGTCCATTGGGTATCAAAAAATTCGTCCGCATCGCTGTCAATGGGAAAAGTGCCCAAAAGGCTCGCAGCGTTGATGAGGACTCCATGGCCCTAGTTTTTAAACCCAACTCCCAATAAGGTTACTACTATTACTTGAGCCGTTTTAGTAGATAGGTACCTGCCTATCTATTATATAATTTACTTACGACGGGACGTACGCTCGATTACCTGGAACAATCAAAATGTGTATTGCCTGCAGATAGTTGTTCCGGGTAGGTGTTTGTTTAAGGTAAAAGAGAATCTATGTGTGGAGACATTATTTTCAAACATCTTTGCTGAAATAACTTATAATCGTATACGCATTTTAGACTTAGTCTCTTCGATTGATTAATGCACGTCGGCGTAGTGTTTAGGTATCTATTGTCCTTTATTTTATTGTCCTTTATTCATCACCAGCCTACAGCAGTCCACTGCTGGTCATAGGCCATCATACAACTCGATTTTCGGCAACTCTTCTCCAGCTGCTACCAGCCACCCTTCGAAGATCTTTGCTCCATCTCGGGTTTGAGATGTCTTTATTCCCATAAGAAATTTCACTTACCTAAATGAAAAACATTTAAATCATTTAAAAACATTTGATTTACTTAACATACAATTTTGGAAAAAAAATACAACATACAAAAATATTCTAAAAGTGTAATCGCTAATAATTTAACTCAGCCAAAATATAAACATACACGGAACGCGCGCAACTAGATGGAGACCAGATGGTCTACATCTAGTTGCGCGCGTTGCGCGCGCGCGCGCGACTCCTAGATAGGTGTCCATATATTATGGTTGTACCCACTTCCCATGTAATCAGGTGGTCTGGCCCACAAAGTATTTCAAACATCTGTTTGACGAATGTCGTTTCATGAAAATAGCATAACGTCACCGCTGCACGATTACTGACAAATGCGTGCACTGACTGGAGACAGGTCCGCTCAATCTGTATGGTTTTTCCTCAAAATACCGTTTCAGACACCAATCTACATGGTCTTCACAATATCTGACCAAGATTATGTCTGGACTTTAAAAGAGACTGTGACCTCTGAGTTTGTTTCGGCCTTTCTTCTCAGAGTAGTCAGATAGGAAACGCCGACGTCATAGATGAGGTCGGTGTTTCCTATCTGACTATTTTTTTTGTTTAATTTTAAAAGCTAGATCTATCTTTTAAAATATGATTGACGTGTAAAAGTGTTTGTACAAACCTACTTACAGAAATAAAATCATTCATCATTTATTTCGCGACGGGGTAGGCAGAAGTGTACTTGCAGCACACACATTTTGTTTTTGTTCACTTAGGCCCATTTGCACCAAGAGTTACTAAATCAAACTCAAACTCAAAGCATTTATTTCAAATAAACCAATTACAGGCACTTTTGAATTTTATTGTCAAGGGGTCGGTCAGTCAGAAAGATGAAGCTAGTTGCCCATTCCAAAGCGTAGTAGGTACCTATGGAGAAGAACGGGCAAGAAACTCCATGGACACTCTTTTAAATCAAAATATTGTTACAATAAAGTGGTTACATCATTCATGTTGTAATTATACATGGGAGAACGATGTAGAAAGACGTGCACGTTAAAAGCGTCCGTAATAAAAAGATAAAAACAATTATGGAATTAAAATAAGCCGTGGCAGCTAAGAAATGACCAGTGCCTACTGACGGCGCCCGTTCACGAACATGACGTATGGATCAGCACCATTCAGCTCAAACATTTTGAAGGGAACTCAATGATCCAATACACACGCCACCACCAGCGACACATTTGAGTGAGCATGACATACTCTCAGCCGCCAGGGCACATTCAAGTCAATGAAAGACGAACCCAGTAAGCTTTATAGTGGGTACATAGTGCTCACACATGTGCTCACAAATAAAGCGCAAAGCATTTTAAAACATAATTCTGTCTCTATAATCGTCAAACGATTGACAGAAACTAAATTATATTTTGAATTTGTTTAGAGAAACAACGCTACCTACATTTCAAATACTTCTAAAATCATCGTGGGCCTAGACTTTTGATGTCAAACTTATATAACCGGACGTAAAACCGATTGCGGGCGTGGCGACGCATGCCGCGACGACGTGTCGCCGCTACTTATGTAGTGACGACGCATCGCCCTCAATGTTTGAATTTTGAAATTTTGTATTTCATGAAAATAAATGTTTATTAAATAAACAATCATCATTTTCTAGAAAAAAATCGTAATATTTTATTTTTACATTATGCCATAATTATTAGTTTCTGTCGTAATCTGTCCTTTAAAGCGTATTACTTGTGTCTTGTCTTTGGTCTCTGGCACTGACACATCAAGCAATGGACAAAATTGTCGGCAATATGTAGGTATGCTTGAATATGAGGCTTTTGATAACGTTGGATGTGTATACTTGTCTTTTTTTTTTATTTTTTTTTTATTTGTAATGTGCGTTTCGTTTGTGCAGAATAAACATTTTTTCTTTCTTTTTTTCTTTACTTGTACAAAATAATTTCGATGTTTCACATCTGCCAGGCGTCCCGTGACGGCTCACAATTTTCCAAACGATGTTGGGATCAGCTTCAAGTCTAACCGGATGCAGATGAATACCAGTATTTTATATGGAGCGACTGCCTATCTGACCTCCACAACCCAGTTACTGGGTAACACGATATCCTTTGGTAAGACCCAGGTCAAATGTTTCAATAATATTCATTAACAGATAGTTACACTTTAAAACATCAAGAGCCGGCCAAGGATCATTACATCGATGTGAGATAACGATCGACAATTTGAAGTTAGTCCGGAAAATCTATTAAAAGTATGCGCGAATGATATTTTTTCTAGATCTCACATCCTCTTAGTAGTAGTGAGTTGTTGATAAGTGGTGGCGATAAGCGGTAGCGAGATAAACGTAGCTACGGTTTCCTACAAGAGCGGTGGTCGCCTCCTAAAACAATGAAAACAATGGCGGCGGCGGTGGCGGTTACCTTAAAAATATTATATATGTAATCATTTGTGGTCATCTCTTAGCTGCCACGGCTTATTTTAATTTCTGAATTGTTATTTATTTTGTTTGTATCTTTTTTTTACATGCACGTCTTTCTAGATCGTCCTCACATGTATAATTTCAACATGACATGTACCCAATTTTTTTAAACAATATTTTAATTTAAACGAGTGCCCGTGGAGTTTCTTTACCATAGGTACCTACTACGCTTTGGAACGGGCAACTAGCTTCATCTTTCTGACTGACCGACCCCTTGACAATTCAAAAGTGCCTGTAATTGGTTTATTTGAAATAAATGCTTTGAGTTGAGTTTGAATTTGATTTATTTAACAAAAGACTCAGCCTGGGATACATCTGTGCTGTTTCAATCAGGGATGGGTATAGCTTTTACAGATGAGTAAGACTCCTATCCTTCAAACTAGGAAAATTCTGAATCCTGAAGGATGAAAATGATGGCAGCGGGGTTCGACTTTACGGTATCAAAAAACAATCTCTAGGCAAACACAAATTGACTTTCATAAATAACATTTCAGTAACGTCTATCGCCGCTATATAACAGACCTTATGTGACGGCTACCGCTCTTCCACGAAACCGTAGCTGTGTCAGCCCAAGAAGCGTACCTAGCACCCAGACTATTCAATGTGTAGCTACTCTAGTGACGACAGACCTGCGCATACTCAAACTCAAAGCATTTATTTCAATTAAACCATTTACAGGCACTTTTGAATTGTCAAGTGGTCGGTCAGTCAGAAATATGAAGCTAGTTGCCCATTCCAAAGCGTAGTAGGTACCTATGGAGAAGAACGGGCAAGAAACTCCATGGACACTATTTTAAATTATATTGTTATATATATTAGTTACATCATTAATGTTGAATAAAGGTATACTTATAATATGTGAGAACTATGTAAATAAGACGTACATGTTGAGTGTCCAGAGTACAGCAAATAGAAATTTAAAGAAAACAATCCGTATATAAAATAATTAAAATAGGCCGTGGCGGCTAAGTGATGACCAGTACCAACTGACAGCGCCCATTCACGAACATGACGTGGCCTAGACTTCTTCTACGTTTTATGGGCATACAAGCCGTGTGCTGATGGGATTGTCAATCGGCGACTTCTTTTCTCTTCAGGAGCCTTTTGCTTATAAACAGTAGTCAAAGTCTTCCACATTTCTTACTTCAAAAATGAGAAAATTACTAAAAAGCCAAAAATAAAAAACATTTATGTACATTAAAAAAATAACCGACTTCAAAATAAAAATAAAAAAACACTACAAATCGAAAACAAAAAAAAACAGAAAAGAGTACTCTTAGATAGGTTGGCCATTTTGAGAAAATGAATGAAAGGCGACTAACAGAAGGTACAAACCAGAGGTGAGTGGAAACGCCGACAGGGGACGCCCTAGGAGGACATGTAGTGACCTTGTTGGTGATTTTCTTCAGAAAGATCACGTACGTAGTACTCGCAACCGATGTGTAACCAGACGGGCAATTCCCGTATTTTTAAGAACGTTCGCATTCTAATCTCAGTCTCAATCTGTCAAAAATACAGTCAATTTACATACATTTTGACAAGTTTTTAAGAACGTTCGCATTCTAATCTCAGTCTCAATCTGTCAAAAATATTCAATTTACATACATTTTGACAAGTTTTTAAGAACGTTCGCATTCTAATCTCAGTCTCAATCTGTCAAAAATACAATCAATTTACATACATTTTGACAAGTTTTTGACATTGATTGTCGTTGAGATGAGATTGCGACTTGAATTTGAACGTTTTTTAAGTACGAGAATTGGCCTTCTGATGTGTGAACGTAAATGAAGCTAAAGGAGTATGAAAGGATCGTAGGAGGTGGCGTTCTGTAGTTTCTGCCTACCCCCATATGAAGAAGATGTGAGTTATGTATGTGTACGTACTTTAATAAATAATACTTGTTTCTTTAGCCTCTCCCTATTACATGGCACTCCAACACAACTGTCAAAAACAAGTCATTTTTGTCTGAACTCGATCACTCATAGCCGCAAGGTCGCCTGCTTGTCGGTCTTCTACAGATTGTACTTCGAAGAGTGTGCCCAAGAACTCCACGACCTCATTCCACCGGCCCCCTTCTTGTAATCTAGATGTCCTGCAAGTTACCATCCTTACCTAGTTGCTATTCCACCAATTCGCACCAAACGTTTCCAAATGTCTTTTGTTATGCGCACAGCAAAAGAGTGGAACTCTCTACCTGCGTCTGTGTTTCCGAACGCATACAAACCTAATCTTTTCAAAGTGAGAGTGAACAGGCTTCTTTTAGGTAAGCTCACTCCACCGTCGACTCTGTCTCTGTCACCACTGACCAAGACTAGAGTCAAGCGCAAACCCATAAAAATAAAAAATACGATATGCCACGCTTTTATCACTTCACAATGGAGTTTCAGAGCAATTGATGCTTTATCCCTTCTTTATCAGTTAATCAAATATTAACAATAGAAAATCTAATGCAATAATTATGAATAAAATTATGATTTGAACTAGACTAATTCCACTAAGGTCACCGCCGTCAGACTGTGCTTTAGCTGGAACATTTAGGTCTCATTTTCGTTGGGTGAGGAAGAATGTAAGGACAACTAACACCTCATTAACCTGTATTGATTGGAGAGCTAGGCAGAGGCGCTTTTCGCTTGATTAATGTAATTGTAGTCATATATTAATAGGGACGAGCCTATCTCCGTAGTCCAGGCACAAATTCCGACTCCAGGTTGATGCTGATTTCTTTACGGCCAAGCTAATTAATTACAGTTGAGATCGCGCTCAGCAATCGAAAATTTTCCAGAAAACAGAACTTCAACTTAATTTGTGTCATTTTAAAAGCCACATCAGAAATACTGTCAAAAACTTTGAAAAAATCGCTCATCCTCCCGCTCCGCTCTCCACACAGCCCTCACCGCAATGCTTCTCGGTGCTACACCCCCTATATAAACGATACAGTAGGCTGCGACCGGACAGTATCTCCGCACCCCGTGTGTAAGTTGTCGCCTTTAAAAAAAATAAAGAAAAAAATATAAAGTGTCAGTTCGAATTTGCACGTAAGTAGAACTAATAATTATTCTTATTGTGGAAATAGTTTTAATATTATTTGATGCAATTCCTTTTTTTGTGGAAAAGGATTTTGGGATTTTTAATGAAAATGGTGGATATACTTTAGTCCTATATGTAAACTGAACCATAGCTAGAAGTACTTAATTAAATGTAACTTGAAAATATCTTATTCTAATTTTATTAATATAATAAAAATTGATTTAGGCTCATAAATGTTTCATAATTACATGAGCGACTTATAAAGTAGGCATTATTAATTACATGTTGTGCACACGTATTGTTGGGTGAAGCGCTGTTCTACTAGCTATATCACTTAGTAATCTGTAATTGTTAATATACATGTATTTAAGAATACATTCATGGGAATAACTAACTGCTACCCGCAGCTTCGCCCGCGTGAAATTATACTACGGGACAAAAAATAGCCTATATTATTCCTTGGAACATCAGCTATCTGCCTGTGAAAGTCCCGTCAAAATCGGTCCAGCCGTTTCAAAGATAAATTGGAAGAAAAATTGGTATTTTGTTATAATAACCGTTTACTTTCATTTATGCATTTAGTAAAAAGCTGGTATTTTGAAATTAAAAACAAACACTTCAATTTTATTTATTTGTTTAAATAATAAGGGTTAAAACACGAACTCAACCCGTTTGTCTTTCAATTATAAAACATCTTTTGAATTCTCCAGAAGTTGCGCGTTTCATTCTGAGTAAAATTGTTGATGCCACAAAACTTCTACTAGTAAACTAGCTAGCTGTTATAATAGTTTACAATGTAATTGTATTAATTAAAATGACTTTATCTGTTTTCCTTTGTTCTATAATCAATGTCAGAACATTAATAGTAGAATATGGAAATAAAAACGATTTAAAAATAGTTATTTGGAATATACAGGGTGTTTGGAAGGGAGCTGTACATACGCCTAGGGTAGAAACTAGGGATAGTCTGCTACCTACCCCCGCCCATTATATTGACCTTGGCCTCAAGGTTTTTTTTTAATTTATTTTTATTTTTTATTTGACTTTTTTGTGATTTTTTGACTAAAACTACCTGTAGCTCAAAATCTATCCATGGGACCGGTCGGCTAATGGTCTTGTTTTAATCGTTAGAGTCTTAGGGTCCTGCAAAAAATTATTTTACACCAGAAAATTGTGGAGAAGAAAAGTTATGGGGCCTGAAGTACCGTAGTAAGGTAAAGAAATAATTTTAAGGTAAGGTAGTAAGGTAAAAAAAACCTTGAGGCCAAGGTCAATATAATGGGCGGGGGTAGGTAGCAGACTATCCCTAGTTTCTACCCTAGGCGTATGTACAGCTCCCTTCCAAACACCCTGTATAATGCTGTAATTTTGAGTTCTCTGCAAAACCAAAACTGAAAATAATATTTAAATTCCATAGTAAAAGTTTTAAGTCAACTTAGAATATCCTGAAAACCGTACAAGATGAAAAGAGTGTGAAAACTGGAAACGCATACATTTTCACAGTCACTTGCTCAAGTTTGATACCCATTCTCCATAATTAATAATACATTGTTACTCTAGTAAAAAACAATATTCTTTAATAAATACTTAAACTTATGTTATTTCAATTTTACATCGCGCTGTAATTGAGTGGCTGTATAGGAAGTTGGAACATGGTTCAATAGAAATGTGAAAATAGAACTAGTTTTTTTTTTAAATTTGACAGATGTCAGTTGAAAACGATTCTCCCTAGGGCTGAAAAGTATTACTTTTAACCCGCTCCTCAGGCAACTTCAGACCTACTTTCAGAGTATGAGTAATGAAAAAAATATTTAAAATCGCTGTATTAAAATACGCAACTACCTATATTAAGTATTGCTAGTTTTTACTATAGTTTCAATTAGGGGTGTACCTTAATGCCATAACATAGATCTAAGCTCTGCAGCCGATGCGAATTTTGAGACAGATCTATTTATAATCATAATTTCAGTCGAAAGAGGTCCACTGCTGGACATAGGCCTCTCCTAAGCGTCGCCACATTGGCAGACAGATCTTACTTGAAGACTCGTATTATATTAACTTTGCCTGAAGCAAAAATTGTAACGATCTTAGTTTCATTCACCAATCATTTCGAGTTTCAAACTCAAAGCATTTATTTCAAATAAACGAAGTACAGGCACTTTTGCGCAGTGGTAACCCAGTGGTAACGGCCGTGACTTACGAGTAGTAGGTCATAGGTTCGAACCCAGACAGGCGGTTTACTTTGTGTAAATTATTTCATCGCCACTGCTCTGAAAACGGTGAAGGAAAACATCGAGAGGAAACAGCCATGTCCTAGAACCAAAAATTCGAAGACATGTGACATCTACCTACCCGCACTGGGCCCGCGTGGTGGATTACGGCCCACTCCCTCTCACAGAGAGGAGGCCTGAGTCCCAGCAGTGGGAACATTATAGGCCGATGATGATGAGGCACTTTTGAATTGTCAAGGGGTCGGTCAGTCAGAAAGATGAAGCTAGTTGGCCATTCCAAAGCGTAGTAGGTACCTATGGAGAAGAACGGGCAAGAAACTCCATGGACACTCTTTTTAAATCAAAATCTTGTTATACAAAAGTGGTTATATCATTCTGTTAAAATTATACATGTAAGAACGATGTAGAAAGATGTGCACGTTCATAGCATCTTTAATAAACAGATAAAACAATTCAGGTATTAAAATAAGCCGTGGCAACTAATAAATGACCAGTGCCTACTGACGGCGCCCGTTCACGAACACAACGTATGGATACAGCAGCATGTTCAACCATTTTGAAGGGAACTTAATGATCCGATCCACACGCCACCACCAGCGACACATTTTAGTGATCATGACTTACTCTCAGCCGCCAGGGCACATTCAAGTCAATGAAAGACGAACCCAGTAAGCTTTATAGTAGGTGGTGCATAGTGCTCACACTTGTGTTAGGCAATTATACAATACTAAGAGATTGAATTTATACAATGCAAAGATAGTTTTTACAGTCTTCATCAGCTCCAACAATATTTTCTAATGCTAATCAATAAAATTAGTTTATGCGCCCTTGTGGAGCAGGACCAGCGCTGAGCCAAGCATTTTTGTCAGTGATGTAATCCCCCAACTTATAATATGCTTGGCTGTGCAGTGTGTTTTATACAAGATTTAAATTTCGTTTCATTCAGTTGGAGTATGTGGGGAGGTATTTGATTGTAACATTTTTAACAGTACCCCATGAAGGATGAGTCTACTTTAGCCAGTCTGAAACCTGGTTGAACTAATTGGTCCCGATTTCTAGTCCTATAGTTATGTCTTTCACCTCTTTTACCAATTCCATTTGAAGGGTAACCGCTCCACTACAGCAGACTTTCTGTTCTTTATCTCTGGGTAACAGGTGTAATCAAATGACTCAAAGAATACTAACTACATATGAGGTATTCTATCAATCAACTCAGCCTCAATAGGCGGAGTCTGAGATCATTCCACTGCTGGACAACACACAACACCTTATCCTCCGCCTTCCGCGCCCTCCGACCGCACCCGCTACCTCGACCGGATCCACCAAGGAGACCTGGATGACGGACGTCAAGAGGGGCCACCGCAAGGGGAAGGCGACGCCGCCGGTACCCGCTAGAGCACCGGCACCCACGAAGGCTCAGGGGCCGCCTATGATCAGAGAACCACGCTCCGCGGCTGGACTGATTACGCTGCAGCCCGAAGCCATCGAAAGGGGCGTCTCCTATAAGGCGTCCTAACGGAGACGAGGGCCAAAGTCGCGTTCCCCGACCTTGGCATACCGTCCGGCCTCAGAATGAGGCCAGATCAGATTACGGGGGCGCGACTGCTTGAGGTGTCGGGTGGCCAAGCTGAGGGAGGTCCTCAACCCGGAGGACGTTCGGGTGTCGAGGTCTACGAAGACCGCTGAGCTGCGCATCGATGGCCTGGATGACCACAGCCACCTTTTTAAAGGTCGTCGGTCAATCTAGCTAGGGAGCTTTCCACACTACGTTTGCCGATACGCGGTCTCCACTCCAGGACTCGTCTGCTCAGTAGGCTAGTCCTTCGATAAACATTTCCGACCCACTGCCATTTCAGCTTGCTTACTCTGCAAGCTATGTCGGTAACTCCGGATCTTTCCAACTAATTTTATTTCTGATCGTAACCTTTAAAGAAACTCTTATAAGGTATGGCAATCCAGTTAGTAGGCTCTTACGTTGATGATGATAAATATATATTAATACTGACTGCTACACACTACCTTAATAAGCATCAAGGAAATTAATTAATTTATTTTCTTGTGTGAAGATTACAGACTCAGATTAACTCTTTTATTTAAAAGAAGTGACCCGACTTTATCTTGTTTAAAAATATGAATGAAAGTATTTTTTTTTTTCTTGGTGAATGTGGCTCTGAAAGGGTTGACTGAAAAAAGTTGTCGTAAGATGTGACAGTATTAGTATCTGGTATAGGTCCTTCTAAACGATTTTGTCGGGGATATTACTCAAAGGTTTAGGCAGAGTTGTATTTTTAATACTTACAGCCACTTTCGCAAATAATTTTGGTCGAAAATTAAGGTAAAGCATAGGATATTTTGACATATTGAGACAGATTAAAATTGCAATTGTGAATTTATACTGCCTTTCCAGATAGTAAATTAAATAGTACTTACTTACTTAGTCAAGTTTTGTGCAACTTACTTATTTTACTTGAATCTTTCTGAAACTAAAAATATCACAATACTCAAGAGGAAAATCGACTTCCATTTTCAAACTCTTTTCCAAAGTACAGTCAACACCAATAATTACTGTTTACTTTGACCGCAACAAAGCCGATGCGTCACAATCTATCACCGACTGTACTCGATATTATTTTTATAACACCTTTAGATGTTAGCCTTTCTATTTATAAGTGGGTTATTTTTATTTGTTTTTTATTAGACGTGTCAAAGGAAATGTTAGATGCTCTTTGGTTTCCAGTTTCTTTAAAGTCGACGGTCTAATGTTCAACGCTTCGTAAGTGCCAGCGCAAACTGTGCGTCATGTCGCTGCGTCTAGTTGCTGCAAAAAAACGCAGAGTGATCGTTAGCATCTGCGTCTGGTCGCTGCGATCAGACGCAGTGCGGTCGTTAGCGTCTGCGACTAATCGTTACGACATACGTCGGCGTCGTGCAGCGTCCGATTTGAAAACATTGACATCGAAAGTATCCATGTTCATAGCGGTCAAGACTGACGCTGACCTGTCGCGTGCGACTGTCGTCGGGTGTGCGTGAGCACCGTCCATCTAGTCGCTGCGACACGAAGCAAGATCGTGCGACTCTCTTAGCCTTTCGTTGCAACTCAGCAAGTCAACGCCAAGTGTGCGGACCTTGGAATAAAATATATACAGAAATTGTCGGCTGCAGCCTGTAATTGCGTCTATTTGCCGAGCTGACGCAGTCGCATGTCGCGCAGTGTGAGCCATGTCTAAAATGTGCACGGAGAGATTTGCCACGTTAGCTGTGCGGTTTATTTGTTTACTACGCCACGCAATCGTGCATAGGGTCGCGGGCGATCTCGCCTATCCTGCCGACATATTCATACATCGTGTACATAATACACGGTCGTAGCTTAGCTGGTGGGCCGCTGTGGAGCGGCACCTTTATGCTTGCATCAAATTTATTTGGAACTCTTGAACTTGATATTCAAGGGGCTACTCCATTGATTTTCTTCGAGGTGCAATTTAGAGAATGATAGTTTAAAATTGAACAAAATGAATTAAAAACCGTTTAATATTTATGACATTATGTCTGGAAGATTGATAGCAGTGATAGTACCAATACATACTGTGCCAATACTTTCAAAAACTAAAGGATGTCGGTTCACTAACTGAAATTTCAGACGTCAGGTTGGCAAATTGATGATTTCCACCCACAAAAAAAAAAAAAAAAAAAAAAAAAAAAAACAAAAAGGTTGGCAGTTTTGGTTTCTTGACAGAATCTGCAAGTCAAACTCATATCAAGTCAAGTCAAGTCAAGAGAGTCAAGTTTTTTTTTCAGTTTAAATCATTTGAGGCACTTTTGAATTGTCAAAGGAGTCGATCATTCTGAAAGATGCAGCGTAGAAAGTTCCTATGCAGAAGAACGGGCAACCACGGACGTTCTTTCTCAACCAATCAAATCTCGTGCTAATTAGAATTGGAAACTTTTGTTAATAGTGACGTACTTTTAAACTAGCTTGATACTCGTAAAACCTACGAATTAAGTAGTTTTTAAAAATAAGTCATCTTAGTACTTTGCCTAATCCTAATCTTTAATCCTCTGTCCTTTGGGTCTGTCTAATGGAAACTGGATTCGTTCCAATTTGATGATAGGTACTTAAGAGGCGAAAAAATGTCCACTACTAGACACGCTGCACCTTTTGGTACGCGATCGCTTCTCCAGAACCTTCTTCAGGTTGGCAAATTGATGATTTCCCACCCACAAAAAAAAAAAAAAAAAAGGTTGGCAGTTTTGGTTTCTTGACAGAATCTGCAAGTCAAACTCAAATCATATCAAGTCAAGTCAAGTCAAGAGAGTCAAGTATTTTTTTCAGTTTAAATCATTTGAGGCACTTTTGAATTGTCAAAGGAGTCGATCATTCTGAAAGATGCAGCGTAGAAAGTTCCTATGCAGAAGAACGGGCAACCACGGACGTTCTTTCTCAACCAATCAAATCTCGTGCTAATTAGAATTGGAAACTTTTGTTAATAGTGACGTACTTTTAAACTAGCTTGATACTCGTAAAACCTACGAATTAAGTAGTTTTTAAAAATAAGTCATCTTAGTACTTTGCCTAATCCTAATCTTTAATCCTCTGTCCTTTGGGTCTGTCTAATGGAAACTGGATTCGTTCCAATTTGATGATAGGTACTTAAGAGGCGAAAAAATGTCCACTACTAGACACGCTGCACCTTTTGGTACGCGATCGCTTCTCCAGAACCTTCTACCTCCATAAGCCATCCTTTGTACCATTCCATTCGCCTACTACAGCAGTTCGCCATTCGTTAGGCATTCGCCTTAGTCTACTCAATTTAGCAATTTCTCTCGCTAAAAGCCGTGAGTCTGATAGGATGTCCCATTAGCAAAAATTCGCCTCGTCGCAAGGTCGCCTGCTTGTCCGTCTTCTACAGATTATACTACGGAGAGTGTGCCCAAGAACTCCACAACCTCATTCCACTGACGCCCCTTCTTCCATCGGACATCTTAGATGCACTGCAAGTTACCATCCTTACCTAGTTGCTATTCCACCAATTCGCACTAAACGTTTCCAAATGTCTTTTGTTATGCGCACAGCAAAAGAGTGGAACTCTCTACCTGCGTCTGTGTTTCCGAACGCATATAACCCTATTCTCTTCAAAGTGAGCGTGACAGGCTTCTTCTGGGTAAGCTCACTCCACCGTCGACTCTGTCTCTGTCACCACTGACCTAGACTAGAGTCAAGAGCAAACTCACTTTAATTAAATAAAAATAATAAAAAAATACGAATTTCTATACAAATTTTCATCACATAAGTATCCTCTTTAGTGGATGAATTTTCAAAAATCCTTCATTAGTGCCCAGGAACTTTTTCATGTTTCAAGACCAAGTGGTTAGGGCTAAGCGTTATCAGTCAGTAAGTGATTTTTTTGACAGTCGTTACGGGTAGTTCAAAGCTCGAAAATCTGACAACCAGTCTTACCAAGAGGTATCGTATTACGCAGTTACTGGGTTGTGGAGGTCAGATAGGCAGTCGCTCCATGTAAACTATTGGTATCCAGCTGCTTCCGTTTAGACTGGAAGCCGATCCCAATATATTTAGGAAAAGGTTAGGCAAATGATGAGTAGGTACTGAATAAAATCCGATTTGTCCCTGCCTACCTACCTATAGGACATTTGCGTGGTAGTATCGACGTATTTTCTAAGGCTTCATAAACGTCTGGCAAGCCGGATTACCGTGTTATACTGTACGGTTACGGTAACGTAACCGAATTCGATGGGTTTACCACTTGTTCACGTGTTTGGGAATACGATGAATACATTGCTTGGACAGGTATGGGAAGAATTGCTCTGACCACAATGTTGTAGGTTTTTCGTTCTATTGGGTGGTGAAAATTGAGTTTGATACGGTTCAGTAGTTTTGGAGATATGCCCGAAAAGTTGTGGAGATTAGGCCTTATTTATTTTATTGGAAACCACTTTATTGCTCACCACTTCGCCCGCGTTGAGAACGGAAATAATCCCACCATAACAATTTGTGTGCCAAAATTCATCCTAATCCGTTCCGCCGTTTTCAACTTCATTTTAGCCCTTGACGTGTCTATAAGCGAATTTTAATGACTGACACGTGAAATACCTAACGTTATGCGAGATGTAGTTAGCGTTTAAACTGTGTAAAACGCAAAAGTTCAGCCGCCTCTAGCTAAAAACCTCAACACAGCCAATGTAGTCGATTAATTGAAAGACGCTACGCTTTGGAATGAGCAACTGGCTTCATCTTTCTGACTGACCGACCTCTTGTCAATTCAAAAGTGCCTGTAATTGGTTTATTTGAAATAAATGATTTCAGTTTGAGTTTACTAAAATTACTGAAAATCATCAGAAATTATTCTCAATCTGAGACGCTATCGATCGTACGAATCACTCAAAGTCTGTACAATTTCAATTTTCCGTCAGTGACCAAACATAATAGTATTAAGTAGAACATTCAAATGAATAATAATAAGGGAAATATTTAACTGTTCCTCTAAAAACTTATTGACTTAATCATGGACACCGTTTTAGATTACTGAACATCTAAAAACTTTTTGTGCTTCTAATGATGTACATTTAAAACCTAATTGAGCCTCTTTGAACTCTCTGGCCTTTACTCAAAGTTGGCCACAGCTAGTATTCATAGAACAACAAAACAGGAATTATTTGAGGTTCACAAAAAGAGGCGTTATTTTTTATTTTATTAATGCTCAATAACATTTTTAGTAGCGCAAGATGGCAATTAGAGTTTCCAATAAATGCATGCCCTAAATAGGTGAAATAGATAAATAGCTTCACCATTTACATGTACCTAATCTAGCCATAGATACAGCCCAAGACTACATTTCCTTCTGATCCTATAAAGATCAAACGGTGAGTGTGTTAAAATTACATCTTAATTTACCATTCCAGACTAATTTATCGTTTACTAAAGTGAAACAAGTAACGCAACGCAGCAGTCGCCGAGCTAGTTTTCTGATTTTACCAAAGATGAGAACCAAGCTTGGCAAAAAGATGTTAGCTTTTGAGGGAGCACAATTATACAACCAAATAGCCTCATATATAAGGAAGTTACACTCATTCAATTCAAACTCAAACTCAAAGCATTTATTTCAAATAAACCAATTACAGGCACTTTTGAATTGTCATGGGGTCGGTCAGTCAGAAAGATGAAGCTAGTTGCCCATTCCAAAGCGTAGTAGGTACCTATGGAGAAGAACGGGCAAGAAACTCCATGGACACTCTTTTAAATAAAAATATTGTTACAATAAAGTGGTTACATCATTCATGTTGTAATTATACATGTGAGAACGATGTAGAAAGACGTGCACGTTAAAAGCGTCCGTTATGAAAAGATAAAAACAATTATGGAATTAAAATAAGCCGTGGCAGCTAAGAAATTACCAGTGCCTACTGACGGCGCCCGTTCACGAACATGACGAATGGATCAGCACCATTCAGCTCAACCATTTTGAAGGGAACTCAATGATCCAGTACACACGCCGTCACACCACAATGCACTCAATTAGCTGAATATGTAATCACAAATAACAGCCTTCCTAAAAGATGAGTGCATTGGATGGGTGTATCATATGGTTACCGTGACGTCTGTGTCGAACTTTACATCTATTATTATTTATTTTAAGTATTGTTTCATATAAGTGACTTTGTGTCCTTTTTGAGAATAAATAACTATAAATATATCCACCTCTTTGTTACAGGTATTCACCAAAAAACGTCTTTAAACTATAGACAGAATGGAGCACACGGAGTTCCGCGTGAAAGGTGAGATGTATTTTGTAGAAATATCTTCGTGCATTTTTTATTGCATGTCCACATTTTTTGTGCAAACGCGGTGTTTGAAAGTAATTTCTGCTTAAAATTCCAATCAGATCTATTGTTCTTAAATATTAACTTTTTGGTTAATATAGAATAGAATACTCTTCACTAAGTAGACAATCAAAATTATAGATATAAATGTAGACAGGTTAAGCTATGCTTGCCACGGTCGGTCCGTGAAAAAAAATATCCTCGGAAAGCACGGGTCCCGGCTGTCATTCTTGGATCTTTGACAGTCGTTACGGGTCGTCAGAAGCCCGAAAGTCTGACACCCACTCTTATCAAGGGGTATCGTATTACCCAGTTACTGGGTTGTGGAGGTCAGATAGGCAGTCGCTCCGTGTAAAATACTGGTATTCAGCTGCATCCGGTTAGACTGGAAGCCGACCCCAACGTAGATGGCTAAGCAGGCTAGGTAGATGATAACGATAAAGGAACATGAAACGTTCTTTAAGATAAGAGGGGGTGGTAGATGTTAGACAACGTGTAACATAATTAACGCAAGACCTCAAACACCCCAATTAGAGTATTGAGTTAAAATCATAATACAATGACCAAAACCATTTTTTATTAAACCAACTATTGTTATAAAGAAAATGTGCTGACCCTAGCATTACTTTATGCATTTAAAATTGAGTCTTGTTGCCTTGAAATAAGATTTAATTTTCTTTGGTTGGATTTGCGGTCAGTATTGCAAAATACATAAAATTTGAAAAAAAAAATGCGTATATTAATAGTTACTGAAATCGATTCAGTAGTCAGTTGTGAGCAAATTACTTTCGGGTCTTGCGTTTATTCTGTAAAGTGGTAAAGTGATCGATTGTTCTAAAATCAAAACTACAAGCTCTCTCTCTCCTGTTGAGAATGCATTTAATTCAGGCAAAACCTTTAACACATCAAATTAAATTAAATTTCACAATACTGCAACAGAATAGATGACGATGGATTAAAATGTCAATGCAATTAAAATAAACGAATGAGTCGGAAAAAAATGGCCGAAAAGAACTATAATTACAGCTTTATTTAAGCATTTTATAGGGTCGGAAAATTAAGTTTTCTCAGAAATCGAGGTTGTATTATTTTTCCCTTTTAGCGTTAGTTTTGGTCCTGATGTTTGTCAACTAGTTAGGCTAAATTAAACAAAACAGATACAACAGTTGTAGGTACCTACATGATATAATCAAAGACACTATTTAGTAATATCCTTCAAATCACAAGTACCTTTCAGCCTACAATTATATAACAATTATGAAGTATCATGATACAATTATTATAGGACACGACTACTGATTTAATTGCATTATATTATTTTGTACGTTTTCTGAATATTAAGTAGTGTTATTGAAGTTATTGTTGAATGTCCTCTTTTATGGTTATTTTCATGGTGAATTGGTACTGCACATAGTTACAATACTACATTTAGTTATATGTAGGTATTCTTAAGCAATGAGCATGAGAAAAATAGAATAGATTTTTTTTAAAGAAATATGCAGCACCGTTGTACTCAATACTAATATGACGTATCTGTATCTATTTAACTGTGTTTACATACATAACGTATAAAATGAATGAATAAATAAATCATTATTAAAATTCTTTGGTTATATTACAAAAAAAAAATTTTTTTGGTCTAAAATTCAAAAGCAAATTCACAAAATTGAAAAAGCAATTCCATTCGTGACTTGCATTAATTGCGTTGAGCAAAATGTATACAGTATACATACATTATAAATTAAAACCACCTGTCTGTCTGTGTGACTGTGATGTTCTAAACTGCGCAACGGTTTTTTATCTGTGTTTTTCAGAAAAAAAAAACCGGAAGGATGATGTGTTACAAAAATAATAAATACAAAAAAAGTACATTGCTGAAAAAGTGCTTGTTTAATACGGAAACAGTTTGGTAATAAAGTTAAAACCTAAACTAACTAAAACTATCAACAAATCAAAATAAGGTGTCGAAAAATTCCTCCGCATCATTGTCGACTGGTAATGTACCCAAGAGACTGGCGGCATTAACACGTTGTGTGGCAATGCTAAGCTACTGGCCAAGGCAAAGGCCAGCCCTTGGGTCACGGGAAGTGTGAACAAGCCGTTTGGAGATTTCCTTAAACAACCCGTGAGCATTCGGACCCCACGGCAAAAAAAAAAAAAATGTTAGATCCATAAATTAATTAATAGAGCACGACACAAAATACATATAGCAAAGAAATCTACGTTATTTTGTAAATTAGTTTAAACTGTGCGAATCTGGGGCAGATTGCTAGTTAATATTATAATAATATTATGCGATAGTATGTTTGTTGGTTTCTTCTTTCACGGAGCAGCTGCAGCAGTAAATATTAGTTTTACAAATCTATTCAATAAAAAATCCCGTAAAACCATTCACTCCTCACTGAATGATCCCAATTCCATGCTCCTACATCACAATTTATACTATCAAACGAATAACATAAAATCACTGATTCCTACCCTAATTTGGGATTTGCATGTCCTGTTATTGAGTCATTCGATCCGGTGTAAACTGGTTTATACTGGTTTATTCCGCTTTATACTGGTTTATGCCAGTTAGTGTAAATCCTCTTTATGGTTGTGTCTCTTTATTGATAACAGTCGGTATTGTCTTTTGTTTCGAAACAAATGTGGATCGAGGATTGGTGAAGGAATAGATTGTCCTGTTTTATATGTTTTGTTATTTTTATTTGTAGGTGTTTGACTGGCTGCTTAGATCATATCCAAGGTGTGATTGAAGTAATTGAAAGCCACAAATTCTTAAATCACGAGAAATAACTCTGAAATAACTCGACAAAATGTAGGAAGAAGCTGATATTTTTTCGTGATTTCAATATTGTTCCTATAGTATAATAATAGTTGTTCATAATTATGAGTACAAAGACTCCGTTTAATTTTTTCAGTTAAAGTCAAAGCATTTATTTCAAATAGGCACATATAAGGCACTTTTGAATGTCAACATTTACATTTAAATAGAATTGATTCTAGTCGCCCCTTCCAAAAGGTAGTTTCGTATGGAGAAGAATTGGCAAGAAACTCCATCGTTGCTCTTTTAAAATGTGTTAAAATATTTTGTATACATTAATTATATAATTATATGTGAAGAAGATGCACCTATAATAAAAATTACCCTACCACAATGGGTAAAAAGAATTTAATAAACGTAGCAATGATAAATAAGTTAATTAAGTGATAGATACATGGTGTTCACATATTTACAAACATTGTGTATTATATTCACTTTTGAATCTGCTATTTTATAATAGCTTCCACCCGCAGCTTCGCATACGTTATATATCGATAAAAGTAGCCTATGTCCTTCCTCAGGGTTCAAAGTATACCCATACCAAATTTTACCAAAATCGGTCCACCCGTTTGGGATATTAGCCGGAACAAACAGACAGACAAAAATTTAAAAAAGAAAACATACGTACCGTATATACTCGTACTTTCATATCATCATAATCAGCCTATAATGTTTCCACTGCTGGGACACAGGCCGCCTCTCTGTGAGAGGGAGTAGGCCAGAATTCACCACGCGGGCCCAGTGCGGGTTGGTACATGTCACATGTCTTCGAAATTTTGGTTCTAGGACATGCCGGTTTCCATACTTACCTAAACATTTAGTAAAAAGTTACAATTCAAATTATTTGTATAGATAGATTTTATTCAATTATTACAAGATCCGATGGGGCGGTTTTCCCATAACAAGTTCATGAACTAATTTGATTTATCTGTAACATAGATATTTTATACGTTGAGTTTAGTTCGCCAGATGTTCAAGTAAACGTCAGATAATAGGCTTTCGCGTAGAATGTTAATTAGCTATAAATAATTACTCATTAGCGCACAGGATGAACACGGAAAGATTGATTGGTTATCAAGTATTTTCTAGCAAGATACTTGCCAGCAATGCATGAGATAGAAGCCTTTTGGCCTCGCACAGGTCTACTCTTTATTATTTTTTTTTATTGTTTTCATGATTTTGTCAGATTTAATGTTCTTTTTTTTATTTTATTTTCTTTTATTAATATTGCGGTGAGAAATAAAAAAAAATCTTATTATTATTATTTGTATTTACTGTGCGTGTCCCAAATAAAACATTTTTCTTTCTTTCTTTCGCACAGGACTTTTTTATCTTTATTTCCTTTTTATATAAATCTACTTTAATTTGTTATTTATGATTCTATTATTGTGTTTAGTTTAGTTTGTAATCTACCTGTGCGAGTCCCAATAAATACTTTTTCTTTCTTTCAACGTCCTATTACAGCCCGATTTAAACTTCATGGCGGCTCGGAAGTGCGCTACTCGCTGCGCAGTACCGCACCCCTCACCCCCGCTGTCACGTGTTTTTGTTACTGCGCCGTGACTCGCCTCATATTCCGAGCCGCAATAAAGTTTGAATCGGGTTGTACATGCCAGTAACATGCTATACATTTAACTTATGTTACTTTTATCTCATTTAAATACTTATAAATTATATTTTAAAATAAAAATATAAAAAAAAACTACTTTTCCTAGTAATACAATGCAGTAAGTTCATGCGTTTCAATTAATTGCTAAGTAAATAAGATTTTCTCAGATTTCCAGATGGAGATAGCAAAAAATAAATCAATCCCCTGTGTCTTGTTTACAATTAAAGTCCTTTGTGGGTATTGGATGGACACAAGTGTCCGATTGTGTTCCTTTCTATCAAAGAGGTCCTTTGTAGTCGTGGATACTCGTTGATAGGATTCTGCGAAGTAAATGACTTTGAAATGCTTCAGGATTTTTTAAAAGTTTTATTTAATTTTGTTACGAGTACTTAGATTGGATTTTGAACTGATTATTCGAATATACTTGTTTTCCTTATAATAATTTTATAGATTATAGATTGTAGTGGCTTAATAATGACATCCGCACGGGTCGATCGAAGGTCAAGTAACCTTTGTCGAGGTCGGTCCGTGGATGGGTGACCATTTATTACATACCAAAGACCCCTTCTTGCCTCGAAAAGCACGTTAAGGCGTTGGTCCCAGCTGTCATTTTTAGATCTTTGACAGTCTTTACGGGTAGTTAGAAGCCCGAAAGTCTGACAGCCAGTCTTACCAAGGGGTATCGTACCAGTAACTGTAACTGGGTACCAGTAACGGGGTACCAGTAATTGAGTACCAGTAACTGAGTACCAGTAACTGGGTACCAGTAACTGAGTACCAGTAACTGGGTACCTACCACTAACTGGGTACCACTAACTGGGTACCACTAACTGAGTACCAGTAACTGGGTACCACTAACTGGGTACCAGTAACTGGGTTGTGGACGTCAGATAGGCAGTCACACAGCCATGTAATATACTGGTGTTCAGCTGCATCCGGTTAGACTGGAAGCTGACCACAACATAGTTGGAAAAAGGCCAGGCAGAGGCAGATGAGATTATAAAAAAGGCATTTTGTTGTTTTATTTATATATTATTATTATTATTAAGTATTTATACAAGGTGTTGTTTTGCATCCTCGTCAAATTCGAGGAGGTAACTATGCTAATGATTCTCGACACGAAACAATAATAAATAAAGTAGGTACTTATTTTTAAATATTGCCATTTTCGGAAATCGGCATGTGTAGGGTCCGTGTGATACCGCCCTGTAACTGCGCTGTAACTGTAACGCATGCACACAGCGACATAATCGTACGACACTGCCTACCGCATACGCAACGGGGCGATTTTGTTCTTTGAAAGTGGAGTATTCTGAAATACTGTCAAACTTAAATAGGCCTAAAAAAACAAGTATGTATTAATTATTGAGCAGGATCGTAATTTTATTTGATTATTTATGTCTTTCATAACAGCCTCCTGAAATTTGATGAGGATGCAAAACGACACGTAGTATAGGTATTTTTATGTAAATTGCACGTACTTTATTATAACACATATTATACAATTACGTTAGTCATTCAAGAAAATTTAATAAACAGCCAGCACACGACTTCGATAGCTGCATAAAATAATAATAAATTCATTTATTTCGGAACTAGTCCTGTGAAATTAAAAATATTAGATACATTAAGAATTAATTAAAAGATTACAATTAGATAAACATTACAAAAGTCTTCAATATAAAAATATTAGACATTACAATTTTACAATAACAAAAAAATTAAAATACACTTTCATCTTAGTCTAAATTTAGGTTTTGATCCGGAATGCTCAATATGCAGCCTGGCCCAGTACCACATTATTGGGCAATCCAGAGCTAGATCCATCCTCCATACAAATAGCTGAAGGTAGCTGTTCGAACTATGATAAGTTCTAAAAATCTCTTAGTCTACCTGCCTTTCCACTCTCTATGGTACATAATCTAAACTAATATTTGATTTTTTGTATGTTTGTTTGCTACGCTTTAACTCTAAAGCGGCTGCACTGATTTGGATGGAATTTGGCGCATTGGTAGACCATCACCTGGATTAGGACATAGGTCACTTTTTATCTCGATGTTCTTACGGTATCGATGCTTATGCGGGTTAAACCTTAGGGGGCAACTGGTTAAGATGGCTATCACACTTTTTCCTGTATTTGAGTGTTTGAAGAGTCTCACACTCAAATACAAGAAAAAAATTGATATTTATTTAGAACACTCCCGATAGTAATAATCAAACTTTCTCGGGGATATTTTTTTATTTTTTATTAAACTCCCAGTTTAGATGTGTGATTAGAGTTTACATATGGCCACAAAATTAAAAAAAAATATGCCCGAGAAAGTTTGATTATTACTCTCGGGAGTGTTCTAAATAAATATCAATTTTTTTTCTTGTATTTGAGTGTGAGACTCTTCAAACACTAAAATACAAGAAGATTTTTAATAGCTCTCTTAATAATAAGTATGTTCCATAGACAGTGAGAGACAAAAGCAAGCTCCACGTTAGTGTCAAAATGAATATAAGCTGGCCTCTTAATCTATTTAAACTCCGTACTACTTATACTACGAGTACTACTAGATCAGCACCCTAATTACGTACCACACTATCAATCAGAATCAAATCAAAATCAAATCATTTATTTCTTTGCAGACATGGGTAAATAATTGGTACATAGATTTTGTCATAGAAGTTAGTTCTCTATATTCTACCGTCACATGGGCATACAAATCATAATCTTATTGAAGTAATATCATTTTAAATAATAATTAGAATATTATTATAATTCCATTTTACTAATCGTCAAATCATTTGAATCACAATAAATAGAAAATATTATAATATTACATCAAATGTCACTGGCTACAATATTAACTACGTCAATGGTTACGATACAAACACGTTTTAAATTATTAAAAATAAGAAAGAAAAGTCGAAAATAAGAACCTGAATCATTTTGAAGGATATTGTTAATCCATTGCTTCCTATCTTCGAAAAATGTGTTTGCTCAGGAACGTAAATAACGCAATGAATGCTGTTGAACTGTCAACATGAAAGTCGTTGAAAACAGTAGGAACTGTTAGTAGCTATGTTACGCGATCACGACGTGTGGGCGACTGTACGTGATAGTGCATAAATCAGTCACAACTGTCTTAAACGATAACTTTTCGATTGTCAAAAAAATTACCTTTATTTCTCTTCTACCCAGCTAAGGAGATGGTAGACTACATAGCAGACTACCTAGAGAACATTCGCGACCGGCGCGTGTACCCTAGCGTGCAGCCAGGGTATCTGCACAAGTTGCTGCCCAAGGAAGCGCCGCAGACGCCTGAGCAGTGGGACGACATCTTCAAGGATGTTGATGAGCATATTATGCCAGGGGTGAGTCTTTTATTTATTATTTTTGGCAAAGAGATGTTTGCCGGAGGATGGAAATATTGCCATCGTGGTAACAAAAATTGTAGCTACATAGTTCGCAATTCCATTTCGTTGATGAATTAAATCCTCTTTATTTATTTATTTATATACACACGCATATACACAAGAAGAAAAGAACAGAAAATTAGGTACAAAGGTGATGCTTATTTCTAATGAAATCTCTTCCAGCATACCTGCGATAGGATAGTAGATTTAGAAATGTAGACAGCGTGTGTAAGAGTAAAAGAGAAAATAAAATACATACAATCTGAGACAATTCGACTGACCGGTTGGCGCAGTTGGTAGCGACCCTGCCTTCTGAGCCGCTGGTCCCGGGTTCGATTCCCGGACAAGTCAAACATTTGTGTGCATGAACATGTCTGTTTGACCTGTGTCTGGGTGTGTATATGTATATAAGTATGTATATCAGTCATCAGGTTACCGTAGTACAGGCTCTGCCTAGTTCGGGACCTGAAGACCTTGTGTGGATGTTGTCTCATATTATTATTATTATTATTTTAGGTAAACATGTACTGTTTCTTAGCTCAAGGCTAGTTTTAGCTACATCAACGGGCCAATATAGCCAGGTCAATGTAGCGTGTGTGTGAGTGATGTGGAATTAATGTTATGAGGGGAGATGTTATCTTCCTCAATTTGCAAGAACTTTCTCACTATTCTGCATGTATTATTTTTATTATTATTCACTTAATAAAATAAAACAAATAATATGAGGATATACATACAAAAATACAAACATACAATACTTCTAATATAAATATCACTAAAATACTAATATATACGCAACTATGAACTTACTAAATACTTTATTGGAACTAGATGCTGCAATAGAGATGCATTCAGTAATTATATAATGTTCTACATCTCAAATGTGAACTAAAGCGAAATAAAATAGGTGTTAAAATAATCAATGACTAATAATAATCCTCCCACCTAAGTCCTACTGTCCGATTGCTAAGTGCTTGTACAGGATGTGGCGTAAATAATGGATAACCCTGAAACTGTCAATCGGCCAGATTATTATCTATCATTTACCCCACTTATATCGCCATTATGCCCATGGATGACCAAATTATTGATATTTTTGATAATTTAAATATAAATCGTCGTATCGTCGTCATCGTCGTCGTATTTACTCTTACAAAATCAGCTGCCGTTTCTACAATTGGTGCCTTGTTCTCGTTGTGTTTTTTTATGTCACTCCTGAATATTTGTATTATCAGTCCAGTATCAAGATTTTTTATTACAATCTATGATAACATTGCAAAAATACTTATTCTTAAATTTTAACATTTTTTCTACGGAATTATGCAATTTTGAGACCAAATATCGAAAAAAAAATGTACGCGTATGTATGTAGGCGATATAAGTGGGGTAAATGATAGATGATAATCTGGCCCATCGACAGTTTCAGAGTTATCCATTATTTAAGCCACATTCTGTATACACGAGCATCACGCGCAACGGCAGAGGCAACTGCTATTTGAGTACGGTGCTCAAATACACGAGCGGCACATTGTCGACGGCAGCCGTAGAGGTGTCGGCGGCTGCAGTTGCCTCTGACGTTGACGCGTGACGCTCGTGTGTATGAGCACTACACTACATCACTCTAGATAACCGTTGAATCAGAACCATCGAGAATATAGCTATGATATTTAAATTGTAGGTACATACAATGCTTACTTATTTATATATCTTCCCACCTTATGTTGAAATTGAAATTTATTTGTTTGCCAGAATTACATACATAATAACACGTTAAAATAATTTTAGTCTCACTATATTCGACCTATCAGTCGTGCAAATATTTCTAGTACATGCATAACAATATCATGAAATTACATCAATGTCATTAGTCATACACATCATCATCTTAATACACATCATCATCTTAATAAAATGCACAGTCTTGTTTCGTTAATATTAATTAGGCACATTTCATTATAAAATTTATCAAATTTGTTTATTATTAGATTAAATCTCACAGTTAAGACAGTTCATCAATTTATTGATTAGATTTATATAATGTCAATAAATACAATTTTAACACATTCACTGCCATCCACTCGGATCCGAGAAGGGTGGTGCACTTACAACGGTGCCGCGCACTCGGATCCGAGCAGCCGCGTCGTACAGTTTTCTCCAGTCAATATAAATTTGGCGTCCACGGCAAGTGCGTATTACTTTATGCGGCCACTCAGGTTAAATCCTTAATTTATGAAATCAAGTAATGGTTTCTTTATTTTTCGTTATTAGTAGCTCGAGATTGCGATCGCAAAAAAAGTATTTTATACCCTAAAATGGACAGTAACTCAGTGCCGCCCGCTCGGATCCGAGGGGAGCGCGGCACTTGCACCGATGCCGCCCACTCGGATCCGTCCTGTCCAATTTAAAATAATAATAATAATAATAAAATCCTGTGATATTTAAATATTTCGCGTTTTTATTGAAACCTAAACAAAATTCACGCAGAAAAATATCTGGTCTTGGAGGTGATTAATCGTCAATATTTATTGGCCGTGAATGTGCCTGCATAATTATTCAAATGCGTATTATATTTTATTTACTATCTATAGCCTATTTTGCTTAGGGATAATGTAGCTTTTGAATGGTAAAAGAATTATCGAAATCTGTGCAGTAGTTTTATTTCAACCGTTGTTGTCCCTAGCGCTCGGATCCGAGTGACCGGCACCTGGCGCGCTATGTGCCGAACACTCGGATCCGAAAAAGGTTATTTTTTATTAAAAGAATAATAATAACAATTTACTTTTATCCATATTTTTAAACATACATATATACATAATCAAAATACGCTTTAAAAAAATTTGGTTCCTGGCTAATTATTTTAATAATATCTTAAGCAGTGAATGTGTTAATAAGTGATTGTAATTTTTATAGGTATATACCATGTCTCTTTAAAATTATGTTTTGTTATTTATGTTATCAAAGTTGGTGAGTTAAAATAGAACATAATATTATATCTGTATAATCACGATGGCCTGCCAAAAGTTAAACCGTTGTGTTGCTGGAATCGTCGTCTTATTTTGACCGTTCTCTAAAGAAATCTTTGTCCTCAGCTGGTCCACTGGCAGAGTCCCCATATGCACGCCTACTTCCCAGCTCTGACGTCATACCCCTCCATCATGGGTGAAATGTTATCCAGCGCTCTCAACGTACTCTGTTTTACTTGGGTAAGTTTGTAACAATCATTATTAGGTTTAATAAAGCTTATTGAGGGGCTCGTGGCTAAGTAATAACTGCCGCGCGGGTCGATCGATCAGGTTAAGCTACGCTTGCCGAGGTTGGTCCGTGGATGGGTAACCATCTTTACATACCAAGAACCCCCCGTGCCTCGGAAAGCACGTTAAGCCGTTGGTCCCGGCTATCATTCGTAGATCTTTGACAGTCGTTACGGGTCGTCACGTCAGAAGCCCAAAAGTCTGACAACCAATCTTACCAAGGGTTATCGTATATTACCTAGTAACTGGGTTGTGGAGGTCAGATAGGCAGTCGCTCCATGTAAAATACTGGTATTCAGCTGTATCCCGTTAGACTGGAAGCTGACCCCTACAAAGTTGGGAAAAGGCTATTCAGATGCAGATGGAGGAAAGCTTATTCGGATCTGTTACAAGCATTCAAATACGTAGGGTGTAACTTGTTTGTGAGCATGCAGAGTGTATTTTGTGGGATGAAGTTGTGTTTAGAATACACACATCTGTTTCTGTTTAGGACGACGGATATAATATGAGAGATTTATTTGTTGGTCTATAACGCATCGTCAATTCTTTTAGTTGTAAGTGGCGGTGGCAATCACTTTCCACCAGGTTGACTGTCGGCCGGCATATTTGCCAAACTACAAGCACTTTTCAGTCACATGACGATTTTACCTAACACATTTTTATTTTATTTTAATGTTGCCCCATACTAGGCATTTGTCCTGTATTGTGGGTGCGTTTAAAACATAAAAAAAAAGATTTTTTATTACCTTTTGTTATACAAAAACACTTATCTAAACACCACGCAGCGTTACAACTAAGGAAAGAGTGTTTTCGATGAACTCTGGCACCCAAAGTAAGATTTAACTTCTGTTTAGGGTGCCAGCGTCCTCGCCTATAATTTGAACATATAGCAGTAGTTATAGGAGGAGCACAGCTTATTATTATTAAGATAACTACTTACTAAAATGCATATATTATGATGTGGCCTTTTAAAGTACCTATGTGGGGGTATGTGTATGTATATAGCGTGAGATAAATATTGTAAAAACTTGCGTTTATGTAAGTCTGTTTAAAATTATAAGTATAAATAAATAAATATCGTCTGACATTGCACACAGCACCATCTAGTTCCAAGTTAAGCACTTAGGGCTTGTGTTATGGATACCAGATGGTTGATACACTACTTAAATACTTTTTTTTTTCGTAAATACATACATATTATAAAATATACATCCATGACTCGGGTACAAATGTCCATATTCATCATACAAACATTTGCCCCTACCGGGATTCGTACCCAGGACCATTTGGTTTCGCTGACTACACTTAGCCACTGTAGCCACTACACCAAACGTGTCGTCAAATAGTCAAGTCAGTATAAATATATGACATTATTAACTAAGCTAAGCGATTGATACACGTAGTAAATCTTCAGTCTTATCGTAACTCAGTGTCAATAGCCACTTTGTGACCGTGGTCTTACATCCATTTAGGCACATGGGAGCAATGGTGCAATTTAAACTCACATACACAAACAGCCAGACCCGGAACAACTACTTGTACGTCATACAAATATTTGTTCCGTGCGGGAATCAACCAGCGGCACGCAACGCAGCTGTCAATCGCTTAACTACTACGCCAACCGTGCCGTTTCCTTGTTTAGGCTTCATCCCCCGCTGGTACGGAGCTGGAAACCATAGCTATGAACTGGCTGGGGAAGCTGCTGGGTCTACCAGATTGCTTCCTGAATGAGAAAAACGATAGCCCAGGCGGTGGAGTTATACAGGTAAGACAAATCTGAACTACATTATTGTTATGTACCTACATGTTAAGATGGACTTAGTCATTGGGTCTTTGGTTGTAAGTGTCGTAACGTGTAATATTGGAGGTTATGGGCTTTTTTTACATAAATAAGCCCATAGACCAATAAAGGTCAAAAAGGGTGACAACACACAAAAACAAACAATACAACACCAACAGCACCACAACTTATCAAACACAACAACACAACACCAACAGCAACAAAACTTAACACATACAATAACACAAACAACACTCAACACAACAACAACACAACACACCTAAATAAGCAGAATAAAGAACGACCAGTCATTGTGCAATATTTGGTAGTTGCTATCAGTTGATACTTCTTGAAAGCTATATGATGCTGCTGCCGATTGATTACACGTCACCACTCTGAATAAACGCTAAACAATATCCATTATTTTCTTAAAGCCAAAATAATGGTCAGTCTATAAAAAACACATTTCATCTATTACAATGCGTAGAAAAGACGTAGGTACTTTTTTTTTTCATTACCAGCAACCTCTTTGTAATTTATTCTTCTCCACACAGACAACAGCAAGTGAAGCTACCCTCGTCAGTTTACTAGCAGCTCGCACCAGAGCCCTGATGGAGCTGTCGAAGCTCAACCCTGAGGTGCAGTCAGCTGAGTTGCTGGGCCACCTCATCTGCTACTGTTCTGACCAGGCGCACTCCTCAGTGGAGAAGGCTGGGCTTATTGGTAAGTGATAACTCAGGTTTAGTAGTTTTTTAGTCATTTAGTACCTAGTCTGCTGGATTTCGGTTAGGTTATGATAGGGGATATTCTTGATGCAGAAATACGTGAAGAATTTTGGACAGGGGATTCAGGGGATTTCATAACGTCAAAACAACTAATTTGGCAAGTATTGAGCATTAACTGCCGCACTCAGAGACGTCACTTGACTGACGCATTTTCTACCAGTCAACCTTAGGGTGATGCAGAGATAAACCATGGCAGGTGCAACATACGGGATAGATAGCTCGGAAATTACTTTAAAATACAAGAATGAATACTAATACATAGATATTCTACGTCGAAAGAAAACTAGAACTGAAAGCGCCAAAACGCTGACAGCAAAATTTTTCTAATGGCCCCTCTTTCGTCACGTATTATAAATGTCTCCTAGGTACCTACTTATTTCATTTATCTATCTACTTTTATTCAGGCCTGGTTCGTATGCGGTATATTGAATCTGATGAGCACCAGAGCATGAGAGGAGATCAACTGGAGAAGGCCATCGCCAGTGATAAGGAAAAGGGACTGGTCCCCTTTTGGGTAAGTCTTGACTAAATTACTATCATCCATAATTATTTAAAAAGAAAACTGTTGTTTTCTGAAAGCTGCTGGCTTTGGAAAACATGTTAACCGTTGGTCCCGGCTGTCATTCGAAGATTTTTGACCGTCGTTAAGCGTCGTCAGAAGCACGAAAGTCTGACAACCAGTCTTACCAAGGGGTCCAAATTGGGTTGTGGAGGTCAGATAAGCAGTCGCTCCACGCTGGTATTTAGCTGTATCTGGTTAGTCTGGAAGCTGACGGTAACATAGTTGACAAAATTTGGAAAATCCAAAAGTGCACGCCTCTTATTCACCCCTATTGTGTTTTATGTATACGGTGTAAATAAAGATATATATATATAGATATACTAAAACTATGAAGAACAGTCGATTTTTTAGATTTTTTTTGTTTATTTAATAACAATTAAACCACATCGAATCAGACCCTGAAAAATGAAAGGGTTCTATTCCTGAGCATACTCAAGCGTAAGAGAAAAAAAAAGACTCGATTAGTAAAGTATTTCGGTCGTTATCGTGTTAACAAGAAAAGCCTCCGCACATACAGACACACGGACGTCCAAGACAGAACTTTTTTAAACTGTTTTTAACTAGTTTAAATAACAAAAATGACAAAAAGTATCATGAGTGTTAAAAATAGTGTTTTTTCTTAATATGTGTGTGTATATATTATCTTACAAGCGCAACGTATGATACATAAAGACATTTTAAGTTTGAAAAATCAGATGTTTTGCGCGAAGTGACAGTAGTACCCACCTCAACGCTTCGCTTATGAGGCGTGCAAAAGGCTATGCAGACTGAGTGACTAACCTAGGTCAACTCATATTTTGTCTAGTGATTATCGACTCTTCCTTCTCATGGTTCGGCTAAGTTCAGCAACATAATATGCTGTAAGTAAAATCCGTCAATTAATGATGTAGATACCGCGAGGCTACTCTATTTCAGTTACTTGCATACCTAGTATCATATCTTACGGTGTTTTACTATGGAGACGGGCTGCAGACATCGGGTCTATTTTAATTCTGCGGAAAAGAGCCATCATATGGCCAAGCCAGGTTAATAAGCCAGGGTATTATTATTTGTATGCTATTCTAGCTTGAAAAACTACACCCGTGTATCCCTGTTTCAGCTAGTTATTCGGCCTTCATACTGGAGCGATAGCATTCCGTCTGCCGAGTTTCATAGTATTTCAAACATTGTGAAAAGTTACTACCGGCTCGGAAGTGACTCGCTTTGTGAAGCGAAAAAGTATTTTTTTTTCGTTTATGAATGCAACGAGTGATGCATGTGACTATTATCCTTGTTTTTAACCATGATTTTATTTATTTTTATATTGACAACTTGGTTCGCTTCATGCTAATAATCAAGTTTTAGTAAAAATATAAAATTTAAAAATATGCGAATTTTACCAAACTAAGAACTGTGTTAACTCAAACTCAAAGCATTTGTTTCCAATAAACCTAAGGCACTTTTTAATCTTCAAGGGGTCGGTTGGTCAGAAAGATGAAGCTACTTGCCCACTCCAGAGCATAGTAGATACCTATGGAGAAGAACGGGCAAGAAACTCCATGGACACTGAACTCTTTTAAATCATAATATTGCAAACAAAAAAAAAAAAAGATTCAGAATTTAAAATAAGCCGTGGCAACTAAGACATGACCAGTGCCTACTGACGGCGCCCGTTCACGAACATGACGTATGGATCAGCACCATTCAGCTAAACCATTTTGAAGGGAACTTAATGATCCAACGCACAGGCCACCAACAGCGACACATTTGAGAGAGCATGACATACTCTCAGCCGCCAGGGCACATTCAAGTCAATGAAAGGCGTACCCAGTAAATGTTAGCTTTATAGTAGGTACATAGTGCTCACACATGATGTGTTTGTTATTCGAGACTGATTATAAATGTTGCTTTTTAAAAGACATTTAAATGTCAACAATGTCTAAGCAGACGTTAAGGCTCCGCGTTAAGAGCGTTTATACCTTATAAGTGGCAACGTCGCAATTTAGTGTCATATTTCGTGGTTTTCAATTTTTATCATTTAATCGGAGCTGATATTTTAAAAATCTGTTTAATAACTTATTAGAATTATGTGAAAACTGTGTAAAAGGTAAGAAATCGTTGCGTTTACAGTTCTATTTATATGCAAATAATACATTGGAAACTTGCAGGGCGTTATTTTCATTGTAGAATAACTGTAAGCATTACGGTTACTTTTTAAACACTTTCACGTAATTCTACAAAGTTAATTAAACAGATTTTTTTAAATATAGCTCCGATTAAATGATAAAAATTGAAAACCACGAAATGTGACACTAAATTGCGACGTTGCCACTCATAAGGTATAAACGCTCTTAAGGCGCAAACAGGCGTGACGCGACAGCGCGACCCGATTAGTAGTTCAGAACAATCTCTAAAAAAACTTCACGGAAATTGTTCTACAAGACTCGCGTCGAGCCTGTCTGAGCCTTTAATCACAAATTATTACTTTCACTATCCACAAAGTAGACACAATAGTTCAATAATCGACCTGAACCATAATTGGTACATGGAACAGAGAATCAAAATCATTTATTCAAACTAGGCTGAAAATCAGCAGTTTTTGAGCGTCAAAATTACATAAGACTGTCCCCCGGCACGCCCGCTCTTCACCACTTCCTAGTGCTTTAGCTGGGGAGAAGAAGTGGCGCAACAAACTCCCCAGCAGCACAGCTGTCTGTTCAGTTAGAAGAACTGAATTCTATACAGTAGTAACTAATTAACATTACGAAACACAAAACATTAAGTAAAATTATGTGCCATATGTCAGCTAGCATACGCAAATATTGAAAACTATACTCAAGCAGAAATAAATAATAAATAAAAACTTTTTACAAAAAAAAAGCTTTTATTTTAATACAAAATATATTATTGTCATGAGAACCAAACACGTATGCCAAATTTCAGCCCGATAGCTTCAGTGGAAGTGGGTGAAATATTGATTGCAATATTCCAATACATACATACAAGTGAAGTTAAATAAAAACTATTAATAAAAATAAAAAAATAAACGTAGACAGAACTTAATACATAATAAAAGCCTCCAGGCATAAAGGTCGTGCCCGCTTAAATATGCAATGCTGCATTATTTTTATTTAAGTAGCTGTAAGTTGAAGTCACAAATTATAAACTAGGACCAACCAATGGAATGCAACACTTATCAATAAAGCCTTAAATGTCCCGTTAAGTCATTATTAGGACAGTCCATCAAAATGCTCATCATGTCATTTGCATAATCAGCCTACAATGTTCCCACTGCTGGGACACAGGCACCCTCTCGGCGAGAGGGAGTGGGCCGTAATCCACCACGCGGGCCCAGTGCGGGTTGGTAGATGTCACATGTCATCGAATTTTTGGTTCTAAGACAACATGTCACTTACCTAATTTTAATCAGAGCTTGGTATAATTGGGCCTTAGTAAAAATTAAATAATTTAATTTTTGACCGTTCACTGTAGCAAATTTTGGAAAAACATTTTTCAATCACCGTTAAATTGGTGTATATTTAATTCTTGAGAAGGCCTGCCAACCGTACTAAAAACTATGTCTAGTAATGCGAAAAACAATCTATCCCAAAAAACGTGAAAGATACCAAACTAAGAGCTGATTTCACTAAACTCCAGCCACCTTATTACAAAACACAGCCTAAACCTTCCAGCCAGTTTTTGTATTTCTAACTTTAGGCTGACTGCAGTAAAGTCCTTAATTCAAAATTGACAACCTAAGACCGGACTAAGTCGTCAGTTTTGTAAAAGGAACTGTATTTTGATTTCTGTTAGGTTCTTATTTCAAAAACAGGATCAATGGTATAAACCATGTCTAAAGAAAAACATTGGTTTGTAATAAGACCGTATTAGTTATCAAAATTCCCATTTGACTGACTTTGAAAAACAGTCCGTGAAAATGATCAACATGTCATTTATCTAATATTCTAACAGAGCTTGGTAAAATTAGACCTTAGTAAAAATTTAATAATTTTGTTTTCGAGCGTCATTGAAGCAATATTTGGAAGATAAATCTTCATTATATGATAAACGATTTTATTTCTGTAAGTAGGTTTGCGCAAACACTTTTACACGTCAATCATATTTTTTTTTAAACTAGATGAGGTTGGCGTTTCCTATCTGACTACTCTGAGAAGAAAGGCCGAAAAAACTCAGAGGTCACAGTCTCTTTTAAAGTCCAGACAGAATCTTGGTCAGATCATGTGAAAAGGCTATGTAGATCGGTGTCTGAAATGGTCTTTTGTGGAAAGAACCACACAGATTGAGTAGACCTGTCCAGCAGTGCACGCATTTGTCAGTAACCGTGCAGTTCGACTCAGAACTTAAGGAGCTCAACGCCAAAACAACACCAAAAAAAGAACATTTGGGTAGGCTGCATAAACTACTCAAACTGCCAGAACATGATTAAAACTAGAACAGCGACCCACATAGTCCTCACATTCACAATAATTCATTATGTAAATGTGAATTGAAGCATTTATTAAGACGACAACAAGAATCTTGGGACCAATCACAATATAATACAACTAGCTCCTTCAAGATTATTTATTCCTATATTTATTCATATTTTCTCTAATTTAAATAATAACCAAGCAACTCCCAGAAGACGTAAGACATATTGCAGAATCCTTTTAAATGAAAACATTCATTATTTGAAGATTAGTTGGGACCATTTTTAAGCCCCATTGGCCGCGGTGGGACCAATTTGTGATGTTTCACAGATTGTACGGAAGCTGCTTTAGAGTTTTAAATGGGGTGTAAGGCATGAGCAGAAGCGATTTGGCGGAGAAGTGTAGTTTAGTAAGGGCCGGTTTTTTGATACGTAGTTAACTCAACCATTAGTTCAAAAATTTACCATTAACTCTACCATTAGTTGCAAATAGTAGGTAACTATGGTTACATTTTGGCAAAATGTCTTGAACAAATCAACACAAATATTGCCAAAATTGAACCTTGAATTGAATTGAATTATGTTACACGTTGTATATTTATATACGATTGTTTTACATACATTATTCAAATAATATCAATCAAGTTTCCTAAATAATGATTTCCATATTCAATTATTCCGGGTAAGCATTGCTCATAAATACCGTCTTCTTTAGTTAAGTTTTTTTTTTTGCAAAAAAAATTAATATTCTAGTTTAAGACGTCACAAAATCAAATTCTTCTATTGTTCTCACACACAATTGTCTACATTTCTTTATCATTTCTCCTTTCGCAGTCTGCTGGAAGAAATTTCTTAAGTAATAAGCAGTACCTTTGTACTCAACACTAATATGTCGTATCTGTATCGATTTTACCGTGTGTTCATAAATATTAAAATAAATAAATAAGTTTCTCGAAGATAGAATTTAATAGAGCGGCCTCTCATCACTAGAACCAAATCCTAGTTGTGAGTACAACAATTTGTAGTGTCTTGAGTTTGTTTTAAAACCTTCTTAGTAATCCAGCTGTCGAGTATTAATTTTAATAACAATGTAGAATCTTTTATTCTAATTTCCCTCGTGTAAATATTGATTTATTCGATATTCTTTTGAGAAAATTGAAATATTTTTTTATTATAAATAGATTTGTACTACTATCTCAAGAATAAACAGATAAGCGACTTTTATATGGAAAATAATATCGCACAACTTTTGTATGGAAAATAATGTCGGCCCTTATTCGTTTGGATCTCGACTGGAAGTCGGATGGAAGTTGACTTTAAATCATTTACGAACTAAATTAATTTTTATATGGTTTAGTATTTTATTTATCAATAATTTGTAATCGATTCGATTTGATCTGGAGTAGTTCTAAGTTATTTCGAACAGCTCTGGACTAATGTACTTTGTGGTTAATGTTTCATCAATGGTCACCCATCCTTAAACTGACCGCAGCAAGCGCAGCCTTAACTTTACGTATGTACTAATCTGCTGACTTGTCATAATACCCTGTTGCTGCGCATTGTTTGACGTCAGGACCTCATATTCCACTAAAAACAACTTTGCTTGATAACCGACTTCAAATAAGGAGGTGAGTCTCAATTCGACTGTATGTTTTTTTTTGTATGTTTGTTACGCGATATTTCCGGCAATTGTGGATTGATTTCGAAAATTTATTTTTTAATAGATAGGGTATGCTTCAAGGGTGGTCTCATATAAATGCTACTAAGTTAACTTAAGTAGTTTTTCAGTTAACTTCAATAATACGTATTTTTTCCACTTAGTGTAATGTTGATTATGTTGTGATAACTTCCTGTCACTGTTATTTACATAACAAGTAGTTATATACGAATGTGTGTGGGGTAGGTACCACAACTAAAATGTGAAAAAACAAAATTTTTTTTACGAAAAAAAAAAACAACCGACTTCTAAAAAAGTGAAAAATAACTTTAATTTTGGATGTCAGTGTCTTTGGTTTTGTACTTTCGTTTCTTGCCACCGACTTCCGAAATTAAAAGTAATTTTTCACTTTATAGTGTTTTTTCACAAGTCGGTTGTTTATTTTTTGTAAAAAAGTTTTCTCATGTGAAAATCGGACTCTCCTAACTATGAGGTGTGTGGTACAATAGAGGATGCACATCATGTGTTGCTGAAACGTGTCCGGTAAACTAACAAACGAAACGCACTTCTCAACTCGTTGAAAAAGTCGGTGATGGATGTTGGAATGTTCCACGGTATTTTAGCTAAGACTACTTCTGAAGCAGAACAAATAATATGCAGAGTGATTGGTAAAACCCCATCAACCTCCTAAGGGGTCATTGTACTCATCATTCTGAACAACATTCACTAAGGGACAAAATATGAAATAGCGAAAAAAAATCAGCTGTTCCCTACATTTATGTTTGCAGAACTCGTCAAAATGTAGGGACCAGCAGATTTTTTTTCGCGATTTCATATTTGGTCCCCTAATAAAAGTTGTTCATAATGATGATTACAATGACCCCTTAAGAGGTTGATGGTGTTTTACCAATAACCCTGCATACTTTTTTATTAGATATTAAATTTGATTAAGTTAAGAGTTGTGTGGCTAAAATTTGTTTGTTTAGTTTAGAAGTAAGTCGATATGTATTTGTAAAATCACAATGGGATAGAGATCGTCGCATATGTGTACAAAAGTCCCTTAAATCTCCCTAATCCTTATCCTAAGTCCCGGCCCTCTTCTTCCATCGGTCATCTAGACGCACTGCAAGCTACCATCCTTACCTAGTTGCTATTCCATCAATTCGCACTAAACGTTTCCAAATGTCTTTTGTAATGCGCACAGCAAAAGAGTGGAACTCTCTACCTGCGTCTGTGTTTCCGAACGCATACAACCCTAATCTCTTCAAAGTGAGAGCGAACAGGCTTCTTCTGGGTAAGCTCACTCCACCGTCGACTCTGTCTCTGTCACCACTGACCTAGACTAGAGTCAAGAGCAAACCCATCATAAATAAAAACATAACATTTAGTCTCCAATGAATATACACTTAAAAACTTAGTGACTTTGAAACAATATTATCATATTCGTGTTCATTCGTTCGTCGTAATCTCGTTGACTTCATAAAATCTGTAATTATTCTAAGATTTTACAAAGAGGGTTGGTTACTAGATGTGGCCTACGTTTTTGTGAATGACTATACTCCATTTGAAATAAGTTTATAAATACAAATAAACTTTTTTTACAGTCCCTTCAACCGAAACCGCTGCAAATGGCAGCTGCAGTAAACAGTTGGAATTATTTATCGCTATTGTTCTTGTTCTTATGACTACGGAATAGAAGTCAAAATCGGTTGAACGGACTGTAAAAACAGGTTTATTTAAATTTCAAATCTTATTTCAAATGGAGAATAGGTACTTACTGGTGGATTTTCTGTTCTGATTTAATGTGTGAATCAATATTTTTTTTTAAATTGATGGTAACTTTTAATAGTTAAATGTCGGTAGTGAAATAAAGAATTTGATTAAGTTACAATTTGTCATAATGATAATGAGTAAATTCTCAAGTTTTGAGTCAGGCTGGTTAATTGCTAAAGGCCTGAAATGAAGGAGTTTAATGTCTTTTTTGACGATTATGTATTTAAATTCAGTTTCAAGCTCAAATTGGACAAAAGCTACGACCAGAAATGATGCGTGCGTGGTTGTTAAAATTTAGATACGTTTTATAAAAAGATATAAATAAATAGTATAGTAGATATCTGAACGAGTAGGTATTTTAAATAATATAGGGTTAAGAATTATTACAAAAACATTATGTACTAGCTGTTGCCCGCGACGTCGTCTGCGATCGAAAATAAAAAGTAACCTATGTCCTTACCCAGGTCATGGTCTATCTGTGTGTCAAATTTCATCCAAATCCGTTCAGCCGTTTTGGCGTGAAAGCGTAACAAACAAACTTACATTCGTATCTAAAATATTAGTTAGAATTTTCATATCCGTAACTTAAGAAATGCTTAGTTACCCATAGAAACTTTCATCCCCTAAATCCCTAATCCCAAAATTCCTAATCCCTTTTTAGGATTATTTTTGAGACAAAAAGTAGCCTATGTCCTTCCTCAGGAAACCATCTATCTCCTTGCCAAATTTTATCGAAATCCGTTCACTGGTTTAGGCGTAAAAAGGTAACATACAGACAGACAGACAGAGTTACTTTCGAATTTATAATATTAGTTTGGATAACGGGGTACCTACTGAGACTGTCGCTTCCAACCCCACCCTACATCTTTAACAACTAATTACGAAGACTTTATACAGGGTGTGGCGTCAATAATAGATAACCCTGAAACGATCGATCGGCCAGATTATTATGTATCATTTACCCCACATACATCGCCATATGCCCATGGATGACCAAATTATTGATATTTTAAATAATAATCGCACTTACTCTTATAAAATCAGCTGCCATTTCTACAATTGGCGACTTGTTCTCGTTTTGTTTTTTATATGTCACTCCAGAATATTTGTATTATCAGACCAGTATCAAGATTTTGTATTACAATCTAAGATAACGTTACAAAAAATACTTATTCTTAAATTTTAACATTTTTTCTACGGATTTATGCAATTTCGGGCCCCTATATCGATAAAAAAATGTACGCGTATGTAGACGATATAAGTGGGGTAAATGATAGATGATAATCTGGCCAATCGACAGTTTCAAGGTTATCCATTATTTACGCCACATCTTGTATACAGGGTGTGGCGTAAATTTCATCGAAACTGAGGATCATAAATACTCTTCAGTTTCGATCAATTTTTAATAAAGCCCACTTGCTCCTCCTGCTTCCATACGATTGGCTTCCTAAGTACATTGTGATTTCATAAGCGTTACTTAGTTACTGTAATACGTTTAGTTCTATGTGTTTGGAGGTAGGCAGAGGGCCTAATTGAGTTTCCGCCGATATACAACAAGTAACATAATTAACGCAAGACCTCACACACCCCAATTAGAGTATTGAGTTAAAAGCATTATACAATGAGCAAAACATTTTTTTAAGCTACCTGTTATTATTGACAAATTCATGCATTTAAAATTGAGTTTTATTGTCTTGAAATACGATTTAATTTTCGTTGGCTCAATCGGCGGTCAGTATTGCAAAAGACATATTTAAAAAAAAATACCTATATGAATAGTTACTGAAATCAATTTAGTAGTCAATTATGAGCAAACTGCTTTCAGGCCTTGCATTTATTCTGTTACACCTTGTATAACTGAACTTGTATGAAGAAACGTTGAAAAACTTTGTTAAAAAAAATTAAGCTTTGTTGATGTTGTTCGCTGGGAGGACGCCCTAGAAGGACATAAAGTGACCTTATTGGTGATGTCTTCAGAAATCCAGGTGTATAGTTCTCGTAATCGACGTGCGTGTATGACCGTCCGTCAAGGAAGATACGGGCCCGTCCGAAAGTAGTATGAAACTTTGGAGTGAACCCTCTACCCAATTAATAAACTTTTTCGTACAGGTAAAAACACATCGGGACTAGGGACAACAGTCACATCCCCTAAGGTCGGGCCCCAAACTAATCTTATGTCCGTAGGTGATTCGGAATCGGAAACGCCAATAACTTCGGCCGAGACTACGGATTTTGTGCTTATAGAGTAGACAACCAGATGTATGAACTTAAACGAATCAAAAGGAGTATGCATGTAATGCTGACGTCATGTAAATCCTGCATCGCGCAAGCAGAGTTTACCGCGCGACTAGAATATAAACCACTTCCCGACATCAATCGTCGGGCAGTTGCCCACCAGACACGACACCCGTCTGGTCGGAGGATCCTCCCTTTTCTATGGAGGTATGAGTGAACTTTACACCCTGTTCCTCGTACCTCTATATGTGTATTGATGTATGCTATGTTGATGTTACCCTCGTAAACGGTGTCTGTCTGTTGGAACTGATCAGACTGATGTTCAGACGTCAGATTAATGTTGATTTCAGTCAGATGTTCAGACGTCAGATTAATGTTGATTTCAGTCAGATGTTCAGACGTCAGATTAATGTTGACTGCAGTGGAATGTTCAGACGTGAGCTTAATGTTGACTCCGGTCAGATGTTCAGAACTCAGATTAGTGTTGACTTCAGTCAGATGTTCAGACATCAAATTAATGTTGAGTTAAGTCAGATGTTCAGACGACAGATTAATGTTGACTTCAGCAGAGGACCAACGAGCATTGATTCGAACCCTATAGCAGTATTGACTAGAACCTGCTTATGATACAGGTGTTTAGCTTATTTGGAAAGGTAACAAAAACAGGTTCAAGTAACTAAATAGCAATTTACTAGTAGTCAATTAAAAACTTACGTAGCTAATTTGATAGGGCAGTCCAACGTCAAAGTCACATCTGTATTCTTCAACCCTCATACATATGGGGACTACATGACCTAAACGCAAGTTTTATAATGACTAAAAGTATGTGATCCACTGCAGTAAACAAAATCAGAAAATATATATGATATTCTTCTTCAGGATATAATATGCTAGTTAGATAGTGGTGTATTGAAAACATAGGTAATACAACTAATTTGGTACAATAGAAAAAAGTCACCAAGAGACCTCTAAAAATGTATTTTGACTGACCGGTTGGCGCAGTCGGTAGCGACCCTGCTTTCTGAGCCGCTGGTCCCGGGTTCGATACCCGGACAAGTCAAACATTTGTGTGCATGAACATGTCTGTTTGACCTGTGTCTGGGTGTGTATATGTATATAAGTATGTATATCAGTCGTCAGGTTACCGTAGTACAGGCTCTGCCTAGTTTGGGACCTGTAGACCTTGTTGTCTCATATTATATTATTATATTTTAAGGATTAAAAACCATACTATTATACATGAAATCATACTTTTTTTTTCAGATTGTTCTTCAAGCAGCAAATTAACGTGATATTGTTTTAATTTTTTTGTCCAATCAATAGTTTTTTTTTAAATAGAGAATTGTTTGATATTTTGCAATAAATTACCAGCTTTGTGTCATCGCCCTTCTCTTTCTTTTCTTTGCAGTCCGACAGTGACCGCGCTTTAGCTGTTGTAAGCCCCTTATGGCGACAAAATCGACAATGTTGTCTGCATTTCCCCAAAGTGAACGCGAAGACAAACTTCATTCTTTTCTGTGATGATTCTCTGATGACGCTAGAACAGTATATATACCCATCACTAAAGATCTTACTAACTTAAACCTTTTTTCCAGGTATGCGCAACCCTCGGTACCACGGGTTCGGTAGCCTTCGACAATCTCCGTGAGATCGGAGCCGTCTGCGAGAAGCATGGCGCTTGGCTCCATGTGGACGCTGCGTATGCTGGTAGCGCGTTTACATGCCCCGAGTACAGGTAAATAACTATTGACAATGTGACAGTTAGCCTCATTTAGGGATGAGCAAGTGAAAAAATTATATCGATATTTATCGTATCGATATTTTTAAACAGTATCGATAATTATCGAGTGAAAAATATCGATATATCGTCAGTTTTCGCATGATTATATTCACACGAAAATTGTTAATTGCCAGCTAACTTCACTGATGGTTTAATAGTATTAGCATTTTCGTGCACGCAGCCAACAGTCTTACTGTTATATTGCATTTCATAAAGATTGTGGCGGGTTTTTTAAAGTTAACGATGCGCGAGTATCTATTAACATTAAACACGAAAATAGAGTTGCGTTACATAATAAATCGAAATGGATACGAATTCCATACTCTAAAATAAGTATCGAATATCGATATTTCGCCATTAAAGATATCGATATTTTTTGCCCATGCCTAGCCCCATTTACTCGAAGCAAACTTCACGTAATAATGACGTCAGTTGGTCGACGACGATTGCCGTGTGTAATTCGTGGTACAAGAAAGAGGTCGATACAGCAGCTACCAACATTTGGTCGATCCGGTTCATTCCTGTTTGAATTGCGTTTAAAGTGATACGATTTTTTTCGTTTCCGTATTAGTTTAGATTTTTGTTGTTATTAATCCGTTATTTTTAGTTTGTTCTTGTGGATTTTCACTGTTATTGTGAGTGGTTGTTGATTTCTAGACCACCTTTGAAAGCTATATAAATTCACCACGAAAAAAACGTTCTTTAAATAAAAATGTTATGAACCCCTGAAAGTTCAATCACATTCTTTATCTCGTCTTGTTGGCCTTACTTCATCTGATTCTGGGTATCCCGCATTCCCTGCTATTGGAGACATAAATGGATAAAGCTATTAATATTTATTTATTTATTAAAACTTTATGCACAAGTAAAAAAATAATACTGTACAAAGGCGGACTTAATGCCTGAGGCATTTTCTACCAGTCAACCTTAGGGTGATGCAGAGATTTACCATGGCTCGGAAATAACTATAAAATACAAGAATAAATACTAATATGTAGATAGATAGATACATACATATAAACAAAATAAACCTTGGTCACGAGAAATAACGATCGGTAAAGGAGAAAACGAATCCAGCAGCTTATTGTCAATTATATTTCACAGGCACTGGCTGGATGGCGTGGAGATGGCGGATTCTTTCGCTTTCAACCCTTCCAAATGGTTGATGGTTAATTTCGATTGTACTGCTATGTGGTAAGAATATATTTATACAAGGTGTCGTTTTGCATCCTCGTCAAATTCGAGGAGGTAACTATGCTAATGATTCTCGACACATATCAATAATAAAATAAGTAGGTTTTTTTAAAAACTTTTTTATAATTTTCGGAAATCGGCATGTGTAGGTCCCGTGTGATACCGCCCTGTAACTGCGCTGTAACTGTAATGAACGCACACAGCGACATAGTCGTGCGACACTGTCTACCGCATACGCAACGGAACGATTATGTTCTTTGAAAGTGGAGTATTCTGAAATACTGTCAAAGTTAAACATCTGAAAAAACAAGTATGTATTAATCATTGAACAGGATCGTAATTTTATTTGATTATTTATGTCTTTTATAACAGCCTCCTGAAATTTGACGAGGATGCAAAACGACACGTTGTATAATTACTAGCTGACCCTACAACCGTTGTCCTAAGGCAATGGAATTTTTCTAAGAGCTCGCTTGAGTTCTTAGAAAAATTCCATAGATACACTTAGCATTATGCTGAGCGATGGCCGTTTTGCGTGGATGCGAAGCATATTTTTCCCCAACTTGTTCTTTTTTGTGTATATTGTGTTCGTTTTCTGCGCCATGTTTACCGCAAATAAACGTCTTTTCTTTCTTTCACTTTCAGTTTTCCGGACCACTTTTGTATTTTGTCTTTCTCTTAAAACCTTATTCGGACTTTAATGAACATTAAAAAAATCTAATCTTTAAATTCTTTGATTAGTTATAGATACTTAAAAAAAATATACTACTTTAAAGGATTATCTGAATAATTTTTTTTAACTTTTCAGGGTAAAAGATAGCACAGCTCTACACAGGACTTTCAACGTGAACCCTATTTACCTAAGGCACGAGAATTCAGGTGAATATTCTTTTTTTAAGCCAAATTATCAACAACAACAATTAAAATTCAGTAAAATTTTGACAATTTTATATTTGAGGTGATTATTCTGTTTTTAAGAGCAGTACCAGAACCGTAATGCTTACAGTTATTTTACAATGAAAATAACGCCCTGCAAGTTTCCAATGTATTATTTGCATATAAATAGAACTGTAAACGCAACGATCGAACGACCTTTTACACAGTTTTCACATAATTCTAAAAAGTAAATTAAACAGATTTTTAAAATATAGCTCCGATTAAATGATAAAAATTGAAAACCACGAAATATGACACTAAATTGCGACGTTGCCACTCATAAGGTATAAACGCTCTTAAGCCAGATAATAGTTATTATCAACAACAACCAATCAAATTCAGTAAAATTTTATCAATTTTATATTTGAGGTGATTATTCTGTTTTTAAGCCAGATATTATCAACAACAACAATTCAAATCCAGTCAAATTTTGGCAGTTTTATATTTGATAGTTTATTTCGCTTCGTATCAGAAGGGCAATTTAGTAAAATGCCCCTGTGGCATAAATGACGTTAAAGTAAAACGTCTGAAATTTAAAATCGTCATACTAGTAGAACGTCTGAAAAGTATAAACGGCATGTTGGGCAAAATGACTTGCGCATGCTTTAACGTACATTCAAGTGCGTTAAATAAAAATGTATTATATTTTATGGGTGTATTGAGTAAGTACTCCACAGTCCACTAATAGTACTCCTGATAAGTACAATTCTGACATTTTTATTTTTATTCACCATTTTATTTTGGGGTTTTTATCTGTTAAAAATTTAAATTTATGAGTGTAACTATGGACTAGAATTATGTCTGAAATAAATAAATTTAAAAAATTAAATGTTCCCTCTTCTGGGACAGGCTTCGACTCGGTGAGAGGAAATGGGCCATAAACCACCACGCCGGCCCAGAGCGGGTTGCCAGAAAAAAAAATATAATTCAGACTATAGAAATATCCATATTTTGTTAGTATTTCATTACCTTGAAACTATGCTAGTCACGTCGAGATCAATTAATATATTTAAGTAACTTGAAAATCGAAATAAATATTTGAAAATATTAAATTATGACTCAACCTTTGAAATTATTTCTTATTGATTGTGTTTCTTTTTCGGTTACAGGAAAAGCAATTGATTACATGGTAAGCTTTTTTAACTAAGACTTTTCATTGCCCAGAGTTATGGCCAAATACATTGTTCAAATATTAATTTACCTACAAAGTCAAAGTATTTATTTCAAATAGGCACATAAAAGGCACTTTTGAACGTCAACATTTACATTAAAATAGAATTGATTCTAGTCGCCCCTTCCAAAAGGTAGTTTCGTATGGAGAAGAATGGGCAAGAAACTCCACCGTAATTACTCAACCTACCCTTAGGTAGGTATCTATTGCGATCAACGAAGAACAAAATGATATAGCCTCATCGGTCTAGTGGACGAAAGCGCTACTGCGGAAAATTATGTCCTGGGTTCAATTCCCGGGTCGGGCAAAGTGTTATTGGGATTTTCCTTCTGGAATTTCTCAGTCGCAGCTTGGAGTCTGGATTCGTGCCCGGTTGATGGCAATAGGCTCGCCCCCTATTATATGAGACTTACACCTGACTGGCGAAATGTGAGTGTACTATATATATGTAGGCACACTTCGGTAAAAACAGGCGTGAAGTTATGTTATGATAGGGTAAGTTATGTGAAGAACAAAACACATTTTTATATAAGTCTTATGTACAGTCGCCAGCACATCAGGTTCTACGAAACTATCAAATTTATCCAAATGATTTTAAACCTTAAAATTTTTAAGGTTAAGTTCAAAATCGAATGAGAAAATTTGACAGTTTGTGGTAAGTTGATCTGCTGTTGTGTGTACACCATAAAAATTTGGATACAATGGATGGTCTTATCGCTAAAAGCGATATTTTACAGATAACCATTGGATGTATAAAAGGGAGAAGGAGAGACAATACTGCAAGTAGTCAGAGGTGTACCATTTACATAAACAATAAATACATACATACATAAAACATAGACATAACTACACACATATATATATATATACACGGTGACATTTGAATCACACAATCACAAACGTTGTTAAGACCATGGTCTACAACCATCCTATAGCATCCAATAGAAAAAAAAAACGTCATTGGTTTTCTAAAAAAATACAATAAAGGCAATGTTAAAAATGTCGGGATTATCGTTACACACACACTGCGGCTGCGACGCACTGCGCTCTCGTCTTGAATGCAATATCGCTACCGTGATGAGTACTTTGATGTTACGGTTAATTTTTCAAACATTATTACACGTTTGAGCAACATAAGACTAATTTGAGAACACCAAGATTAGATTGTTTTAATAACATATTTGATGCTGTAGAATGGTAGTAGACCATGGTCTAAACAACGATTGCTCTAGCAAAACTGTGATTCAAATGTCACCGTGTTTAAACAATAATAATAAACATGAAACAAGAGCAAGGAAAATATATATGTAATGATGATATTTAAGGAGAGAGGAAGTGTTAATTAGGAAATCAAATTTAACTGATATTTTACAATAGGTTGGTGACAGGCAAACATTTATAAAGAAGAAACTGAGAAAAATAAACAATAACATAAAAGGAGTTGATCACCCAATTATTGTAGTTAACGGCGATGACAAAATAAATGGCTATGACATAGACACAATTATCATAAAGGATAAACCAAAGATGGCAAGAGACATTAATGGAAATTTAACAAACGGTGATCATAAAATTGGTAAAGTTAATGGTGATTTACCAAACGGTGTCCACAAGAACGGTAAAATTATTGGTGATTTACCAAACAATGATCACAAAAACTGTGATGTGAATGATGATTTGTACTATGATGATAATGATGATGGAAGCCTTCCTGGTTATAACAAAATATCACCGGGATGTGGTGAAAAGATTCAACTCGAAGATCCTGATAAGAAAGAGCTACTAGTAAGAGTTTTATTAGGTGGTGGTTCAGTGGTGATGATTAACGGTGATAGTGGGAATCCTGGTGATGGTATTTTGCTGAAACGTGCAATACGGTCTCTCAAGGCTTTATTATGAGATAAAATTGACATAAACTGGTGCATACCATATCCGTGCATATTATCTTGGTTGAAGGGTATATTTTTAATTTTTTTTCTAACGTTTTCGGTCGGCAATATGTGTGGTGGGTTTGACTGGTGTCAAGAATCTAAAAGTATTAACTAAAAGAGTGACCTACAGCTACGTCATGGTCAAAGAGAAAAACAAGAAACGCATAGCTTTTAAACTGAGGAACAATAAGGACCTAATCTTGCTTTTGAATCTAAGATTTTGTTTTGCAATTTAATGATTTTGTTTTTAATTTGTAGCATTGGCAAATACCTTTGAGTCGTCGCTTCAGGGCATTGAAGTTATGGTTCGTGCTTCGTAACTACGGTGTTTCGGGAATACAGAAGCATATTCGTGAGGTAAGCTAATAAACTTCTTGGTCCTTATCCTTCCTTGTCCGTAGAGTACCTTCTTCGCAATGGTAATCAGACTAGAGGGCATGAAAGACGGGATTTTTTTTTCGTCAATGCTATTGATGATAACATAAGTAGAATTATATTTAGTTCTCTACGCAAAGTTAACCTAGTTTTTAATTTAGAAAAATCGATAATATACGGTCTAAACATATAAGCGGCAAACAATCGACACTTGACCTCACAATTTTATTATTGACTGCAGATAATCTTTCTCATTCTGATACCTCCCCAAATACAAACTTCTTGGAGGTCTATCTAGTTGATCAGTAATAACCTACCTATTGTTTCTGCGTGTGATAAGTTTATTTAATATATGATGTTCAACACAATGTAAATTGTTTATGAATAAATTAATGAATGAATGAATCTCGTTTAGAAATTAGGCTACTAATATCAGCTTCTACTCCAGGTTCTAATCAAAAATATTTGAACACCTGGAAATAAATTTCTTCGGCAACGTTTGTAGAGTTTAACACTAGTTCAGTGAAGCCAGACATTTACATATTTTAATTAGTTTGTTAATCAACTTCGTTTACTTTATTTCTCGTATCCTGCATGTTATTTATCTTTTATTTATACTATGTTTTCAGGGAGTTCGTTTGGCGCAGAAGTTTGAAGCTTTGGTGCTGGCTGATCAACGGTTTGAGATACCTCAGCCTAGGAATTTAGGTATGTGTTATTATTTTGAGTAAGTATGCATTTAATAGATACTTTTTCGTTATACAAAAACGATCGCCGAGGAAATAAAAATAAAAAAGCTATCTGAATCAAAAGTTATTTATTAAATGATAAATGATTTATTTCTGTAAGTAGGTTTGAACAAACACTTTTACACGTCAATCATATTTTTTTTTAAACTAGATGAGGTCGGCGTTTCCTATCTGACTACTCTGAGAAGAAAGGCCGAAACAAACTCAGAGGTCACAGTCTCTTTTAAAGTCCAGACAAAATCTTGGTCAGATCATGTGAAAGCTATGTAGATCGGTGTCTGCAATGGTCTTTTGAGGAAAGAACCACACAGATTGAGTGGACCTGTCCAGTCAGTGCACGCAAGTGTCAGTAATCGTGCAGCTCAACTTAGACTCAAGGAGCTCAACGATTCGACGAACAATACCAAAGAGAGGACATTTGAGTAGGCCGCACAAAGACATTAAATTATACTAGCAAATTTAATCTCTTTGAGGCCGCATAAATTACTCAAACTGCCAGATCATGATTAAGCTGAGAAAAATACAAAAATAAATTTTATAAAACCAATGACCGACATAGTTCTCACATTCACAATAATTAGAATAATATTATAATAATCTTTGAGGACCATGTAGATTTGTGTCTGAAATGGTCTTTTGATGAAAGAACCACACAGATTGAGTGGACCTGTCCAGTCAGTGCACGCATTAAAATGCAAACCCCAAAAAAAAAAGCGCCAGATTTTCTCTTCACCATCTGCATAGAATAGTTCAAAAAGATGAAATGAGAATTATTTCATATTGTGATTGTTTTACTTTAGAATAAAGAAGGTACCTTCCTAAACTTTCATTGTATGCTGCGCTGCTTACTGCATTGGTGTCTACTTGACACACTTGATGGACAGACACTTGAGAAGCAGTTACTGTTAAAGTATAACTTTCACTTTTTGTATCCATTGTCCATCCCGCCTTTTCCCAAATATGTATGTAGGAGTCAGCTTCCAGTCAAACCTGATGTAGCTGAACACCAATATTTTACATGGAGCGACTGCTTATCTGACCTCCACAACCCAGTTACTGGGTAATACGATATTCCTTGGTAAGACTAGTTGTCAGACTTTTGGGCTTCTGACTACACGTAACGACTGTCAAAGATCCACGAATGACAGCTGGGATCAACGGCTTAACATTCTTTCTGAGCATGGAAAGGTCTTGGTATGTAAAGATGGTCACCCATCCACGGGCCGAAAGCGGTAAGCGTAGCTTAACTTGATGGATCGCCCTGTGCGGATGTCATAACTTGGCCACAAGCCCCAATCCATTTTTTGTATCCATGGTTGTATATTTCTAACGTCATTCAACATTTCAGGCATGGTAGCCTTCCGCCTGAAAGGCGACAACGCTTTGACCGAGCGGCTGCTGAAGCGCTTGAACGGGCGCGGCTACATCCATGCTGTACCAGCCTGCTTCAAGGGGATCTACGTCATCCGGTTCACCATCACCTCGTCTAGGACTACTAACCAGGATATCTTGGGTAAGAAAAAATACTTAGCCTTACTAAAAAGTTTGATCGATTGTGTGAAAGATGGCTAGGAAGATAATGAACACAGAGATAATGGTAGATGCATGAATGAAGAAGATGGACCAATTGCGCTGACAACATAGTAATTGGGATAGCTTCAAGGGGATGGATGAAGATCTAGAAATCTTAGGAGTATAAGGACAATTAAAAATTTTTAATTTAATTGAAAATTTTTAATTTAATTGAAAATTGGCGCTTAGTACTTACTAAGTAAGCTCATCTTCCGAATTTATTGTTTTGTGCATGTGGTGTTTACCTATAAGTAATTGTTGCGCTGTCATTTTAATTTTAAGAATGAATTATGTCGCTGTATCCAGTGTGAACAATTGTTGGTGGACCTATAATAAATAAATAAAAATAAATAAAAAACCTGAAGTTCCTATCCAAATTTCCTATCTTTGTTCATAGAATATTTGCATTAAGCATTGAATGTTCTTGCATAACCTGATCAATATATACAAAAAGAATATATATATATATAAAAATATATATGGTTAAAATTTTTAATTATTATAGTTAATTATCTGGTTTACCGAATCCTGAACGGTGGACCACTACTAACGCCACACCCTGTATACGCACACAAAAAGCCATATAACCAGCCCCTAACGAAGATATTGAAAATTCATGGTCTTCCTTTTTTTTTACTTTCCTATGTTATTTAGCAAAAAACTACCCATATGATGAAGCCTTTCGATCGGTATGATAAAGCTACAGGCTGATTATTTTTCTCGTGTAACGGGTTCGATTTCCGGTTAAACCATGTAATTATTTAAATATCTATGAAGGCAGTTTAAATTGTTTTTTTTTAATACAAATAATGTCTTCTTTCAGTAAAGTGTTCCATCTACAATATTCAAGGTACTTTCCCTCCATGTGGCATATCCGTGGGACGCCCTGTATATGTATCAAAAGCTTAACTTTGTTTCTCTCTTAGAGAAAATCCTGATTTGCAACAAGACTGGTACTAAATTATTTTCTCTATGTTTTCAGAGGATTGGAATGAGATTAAGACCGTGGCCAAGGAAATTTTGATGGACGTGTTCGGTTCTGAGAATGGTAATATTGTGGTGCCTAAGAAACCAAGGATCTCTCTCAAAGGTAACCTTTTGAATGGGTTTATTTGTAACATTTTACTCTGAAGGTCTATCGTGGTAGATAAATATTTAACCCAAAAGAGATTTAGACACTCACCTGTGACTTCATTTCTTAACATTGAGGTGACACCAAGACTGAAAATGGAGATGAAATTTTGTCTTTGCATGTAAATCATATTATAATCCTTTGCTAATATGGGCAATTGGTATTTATAAGATATTTTACGCATTGGCTTATTGTTTTCCATATTCTGCGGTCACATGGGCATGCAAACGTTCGCTGTAATTATTAAATTAGCATCCCGAATATTAATAACTATTAAATCTCTCTCTTAAATATTTCTGCTATCATTGTTAGTTAGTTGGCCTCCGCTTTTATCCTCTGACTCTCTTGTGACTGTCTCATTTACAAACAAAATGTTTCAGAAACTCGCGAGCTGAACGCAACGTTCGGCACGAGCCTCCTCCTAGCCAACAGTCCCATGAGTCCTAAGATAGTGAACGGTACTCATGCTGCTATCTGCGATTATGAACAGGTGCTCACATCGTGCGCGCAAACCTTCGCGCAGTTGAAGATGGAACCGAAGGATAGTCCTGGTGAGTACAACATCGTGTTTCGTAGTTTCTAAACGTCTTTATTTGTTGTTGGATTTTAGTTAATTTCGATTTTATCGAATTGTATTCAACTAACCTCAACAGTCAAAATGAGATGTGACATCATATTTACTGATTATTGGGGTGCTAGATTTGTCGTTGCATCTATGTCATGGGTCACAATATCAATATAGTTCACATCATCAGCGATAGCATTTCATAGATTTGCTTTTATCATTTGATTGTTTCACTCAGATTGTGTGTACAATGCGTCTTTTTTTGCTTGTTTCCACATATTATAGTTATCTTTTGTTTCTCTTTCAAGTAAGTACCACCTTTTATTCAAGCTTTTACCAAAGTCTACTCCAGATTTAGTTAGATGCACATTGTTTCTACAGTTCTGTTACATTTCTTAGATTAGTCATCACTTTAGCTTCCATCTCCATCTCAGTCACTCTGTAAAAATAAACAATTTACCACAGCATTTAACCCACCCCACACTCACCCAGACTCACATACTAACTCACTAACAGAAATGCGACGCCGCATCCGAGGCATCAAGATGTGTGGCAAGAAGTTCTCTCTGGATTCTTGCATGGATATGGTGCAGGGTATGATGGTGGAACAAAGTCTGCCGCAGTGCTGTGAGGAGGAGAGGGAGGATAATATGTCCAACGGTGGGTAGAGTATATTGTAAAGTCTGACCCTACCCTTAAAATAATATAACCTTTACAGAAATCATCTCTGATTTCAGTGTGCCTTCTAGCATAAGCCTATAGAGGTATGGGGAACTGGGAGTACAGTTCACTGATACCTCCATAAAAAAGGGAGGATCCTCCGACCAGATGGGTGTCGTGTCTGGTGGGCAACTGCCCGACGATTGATGTCGGGAAATTGTATATTTATGCTAGTTTCGCGGTAAACTCTGCTTGGAAGAAACATGATTTTGCGTAACGTCAGTATGATGCGTACCTAGTTTGCATGTGGCGATGTAGGTACAAGTCACCTCTAACTCTTTCCATTGTGTTCTGTCAAGGACAATCCTTCTCCAATTTGGACCGGCTGGAAAGTTTGATGTCATCCTCCCATAATTTGGGCTGTCCCTCCCGATTCTTTTTACAGTCTAACTTAGCCTACTTACCTTGAAATATAGGAGGGTAGGTATACCACCCTGAAACCCCAACTATTCTCCAGTCGATAGGTTTCCAAGTTACTTCCCTAGGTAAAACTATAATACCTATGCATCGAACTGTGCCTTTGTGACTACGATCCTGCTTTTCTTATTATCTCTGAAATTGTGTAATGTATAATGTTATTTTTTATAATACATCGATATTATTTGTTCCACTTAGCAGATCACGATAATCTTTTTGCGTTTCGTAGTATGAACTGATTTCTTAATATCAGGTCGAAGAGTATCTAAGCTTATTGTGCTCAAATGTGTATTATACTGAAAAGGCAAATAGCTTACCAGTATTTCCGCTATATAAATAAGGCTCAACTAGATATTCTAACTTTACATATTAAATCTGTTTTAGGAGCAAATGCTGAAGCGCCTATGCTATAAATTAGAGGTAATTCAACCAAGATATTTTGGTGATGGTAAAAACTAACTATTAGATTCTGACACAATACTCCAAATTCCTTTACATTTTAACTATAATATTTACTTTTCTAACTATAAATAATTAAATCGAAAATTCTCTTTCCTTTACAAAGTTAATTAAACTCCAGGATCAAGCCCGGGAGACAAGTCATCACTCTCATCATCACCAGTGACATCTATCGGCACCATCAAGCAAGAAATAACTGACACCAACCAACTCCAGGTCCCACTAGCACCATCTAGGCAATACAGGTCAAAATCTGTCGACGTTTCACTCTTCGGACTCTCACTAGATGACGCTAAAATGACTATCGACGTTAAAAATAACGAAATTATTATTACACCTACCGGTTCTAAAGACGTAGTTGGAGAAATGTCTTGTTCTAAATCCAATTTCAGTGAAAACGAAGAGAAATTAAATATTGGTGATAAAATTACACAAGCGTTTGAAAATTTCCAAGATGGTTTGCAAATGTTGAGCGAATTTAAGAGTAATGTTGAGAAACCTGAAGATTGTAATACTAAGTTGACTATAAGGGGTCCTGGAAGCTATATTAAGAAGTTAATCCAGCAGTTTAGTGAGGGTCCCTTCGAAGCAGAGGACCCTAAACCTGAAGCTGACAGTGCTATGTCTACTCATACTCAAAATATTAGGGATAAAGCAGACGCTATTTGTAAAAAATGCTTGCATTATAAGGGGAAGATTTCTAAGTAATATGACGCTTCAGGCCTAAAAAAAATTAATTTATTTTCTAATTGAAGGTTGGTGTTATAACAACTCCTGTGAGTAAATATTTCAATTTAATTACTAATTTTTCTGTGCTCTCTTTTTGAAATGAAATGTAATTTTTGTTGATGTTCAAGTTAAATCCTATTTGTACTAGGAATTTCTAATTCGTCTTGGCAAAATTAGATTGGAATGAAATTGAACATAAGTTTTAGAAAACTTATGTCCTATAAATTTAACTTTAATACTAAACCAGTAAAATACTTCGAGCAACTAAGATTGTTGTCAATTTTTTATTATAGTTTGTTGTTACCGTGGTTGTCATATTTTTTAAACGGTGTTGGATAAGTTTATTTTAAGTTATTGCACAACGTTATTGCTTGTTTATAGTAAATAATTATTGATTTGTACAATATAATATACAACGTTATTAGTTATTTTAAGTTAATTTAGGAAAAAAATACAAAAAGTTATTTAAGCAGTGAAATATACAGGGTAGCATCCATCGAAGCGCAAACTGTAACATTAAATAACTGACGGAAAATTTCAACGCAGATGGGTTTAGGATCGTGTACTGAATCCATGTTCTGCCACCCTGTATATTAACTGAAAAACGTAAAAAAATATACCCAGTTTACGAAGTTAAATCTTATTTTGGGTGCCAGAGTTCATCGAAAACACTCTGTTTCCTTAGTTGTAATGCCGCATAGTGTTAAGATAAGTGTTTTTCTTGTACAACTGAAGTTAAATAAAAAAAATATTATTATTATTTTTATTATATATAAAATATATTTTAGAAATCTCGACTTTTGCTTGTAATATAAATTAACGTAGAATAATATAACAAATATCTGTAGGTAAATATTAGTTCGTTAAACATAAAACTGCTTAGATATTTTATTTATTTTAAACTTGTTATAACATAAAACTGCAGATTTGTCGATATTATATATGTAGGAAATATTTGAAATTGATTCCTAGAATTTGAAAAGATATAGTATTTATCTAAGAAAAAAAAATTGGTTTGAAAAAAAATGCAGGAGAAAATCTTAGTTTAATATCAAATCAAACTATTAATGTATCTGAGAGTTTAGTATTTAAATTATCAAATAAACTGCTGTGCAATATCAATAAAAATGTAAGGTCTCGCTTTAAAAAATGCAGTAGAAAATATTATATCCATGTTACAATCAATATAGTTAATATATTTAATGTTATATTGAGATTAATAATTATATAAAGTGAAGACGATAATACGACAGTAAATAAAAATTCGTATAACTAATGAAATAATGACGTTTCCAGTCTGCGTACAGAAATACAACCAAATATATCGTTAATTTGCGTAAAGCTTGACATAATTCAAAAAGAGCAATTTTTTGGTACGATGATTTAAAAGAGTAAAAGTAGCAGTAAGAGCGCGACGAAGCATATCATTCTAGCTCCCTCAATTTTAGGCTTTAATGTAATGCCGTTTTTATAGCAAATAGCAAAAACGAATAAAATTGTAGCGTTCACCTGTATACTTAAGAGCGTTTATACCTTATGAGTGGCAACGTCGCAATTTAGTGTCATATTTCGTGGTTTTCAATTTTTATCATTTAATCGGAGCTATATATTAAAAATTTGTTTAATTAACTTTTTAGAATTACGTGAAAGTGTTTAAAAAGTAAGTAACCGTAATGCTTACAGTTATTTTACAATGAAAATAACGCCCTGCAAGTTTCCAATGTATTATTTGCATATAAATAGAACTGTAAACGCAACGATTTCTTACCTTTTGCACAGTTTTCACATAATTCTAAAAAGTTAATTAAACAGATTTTAAAATATAGCTCCGATTAAATGAAAAAAAAATTGAAAACCACGAAATATGACACTAAATTGCGACGTTGCCACTCATAAGGTATAAACGCTCTTAATTCAAAATTGCAGATTTTTTAGTAATGTCACCCTTTTTGGAAATGAACGATATGCAATAGTTTAGTCACTTTTAGCTAGTCAATAATTGGCTAAACACATCACCCATAGCGCATCACTGCTATTGTCGTTGTTTGAAAAAATCACGTTTTCAATTGAGATGTTAGGATTTATTTGATAATTGCAAAATACTTCTATGAATTAGTATTATCTTGTTCACGTTGTATATTTTATGTCGTTAGCCCCAAAAGTGTATTTAGAATCATTAGAATAATATAATTTTAAATGTTATCATTTTCTATTTTAGTTTGTATTTTCCTTGTAATTTGTTATATTATGTGGTTACTTATATGGCGTATTAAATTCAAGTGAAGTGGATGCAAACAAGTTTTCCATAACATAAAAAAAGAACATATGTTATTATTTTTTAATAATTACTTACATTTCATTCAGTTACTATTGACAGTAAAAATATGTTGTTACATTTTAATATATATTTTTTTATTAGCGTTTTATCTTAAATACATACCTACTGTTATATACGTACTCTTAGGATATAGGCAAGTAGACACAAAATGTATGGAAAAAAAAATGTATTGTAGTTTTAATTTTAATGTGCAATAAATATGTTATGAGGCATTGATTTGTGTGGTTTTATTTTGTAAAACAACATAACATCATGACGTCACACCTGGAATCCGCGAAAGGTTAGGCAGAGGTGTGTGTGTGGTACACAAATTTTGCCAGTTGTTTTGAAATCCCATGTAATAGGAGGCGAGCCTATTGCCAGCAAACGGGCTCAAGTCCAGACTCCGAGCTGCTACAGAGAATTTCCAGATGGAAAAATCCAACATCAATTTGCTCGACCTGGGAATCGTGGTCAGCAAAATATTTTTTTTCACTTCGCTCGACCTGGGAATCGTGGTCAGCAAAATGTTTTTTTTCACTTTGCTCGACCTGGGAATCGTGGTCAGCAAAATGTTTTTTTTTCACTTTGCTCGACCTGGGAATCGTGGTCAGCAAAATATTTTTTTTTCACTTTGCTCGACCAGGGAATCGTGGTCAGCAAAATATTTTTTTTCACTTTGCTCGACCTGGGAATCGTGGTCAGCAAAATGTTTTTTTTCACTTTGCTCGACCTGGGAATCGGGGTCAGCAAAATATTTTTTTTCACTTTGCTCGACCAGGGAATCGTGGTCAGCAAAATATTTTTTTTCACTTTGCTCGACCTGGGAATCGTGGTCAGCAAAATGTTTTTTTGTTTTTTTTTTATCCTAAAATAAATTTTTCTAGTAGGTATTCCGGTAAAATGAAACTTCACATAAATCCTTAAAATGTTTAATAAATACATAACCATCAGTATTAACATTTTTCTATTTTATTTGAGCATTTTTATTAAATATTTTTACTATGTTTCGTGGTTGTTACGGGCAGAGTTCGCAGGGAATGTGGATAGCATAATCAGCCTATAATGTTCCCACTGCTGGGACACAGGCCTCCTCTCTGTGAGAGGGAGTGGGCCGTAATCCACAACGCGGGCCCAATGCGGTTACGTGGTTGTGACTTGGTGTATTATTAGTTAAGCATAATATTATTAAATATAGTTTAAAAATGCAAAGTAGTGATATATGTACGAATTTATACGCATTTAGAAGTGGAAAGCTACTGTTAAATAAAATTGTGTAAATAATTAGAAATCAGTAAAAATTAATGGAATTGAAGACGAAACTTTAAAATGATGAGACACATCTATTTATTTAAAACATAATATAGGTAACTCATATTCCACAACAGGTAAGTAATTTAATAAATAAATAAAACATACGCTATACTTAAAATAAAATAAAAATTACATTTAAATATATAATTTATGTTAAGCAATTAATATTCGTTTATTTGCAATAATTTTACTACTTAAGCTTAAAATAATATCAAGAATAATAATAATACTTGCATTATAATATTACAATAATAGCGCACTTTGCCCGTATCATGGTAATCAATAACAGATACTTTGCTACTTCAGCAAAATATACGAAAAAGCTCATTATAATTATTAATATAAATTAAATTATAACAAATAATTTATAATTTCTACAATTCAGTCTTAAACGCTAACATTAAATCTATAAATAACAATAAATAAATGCATTTTCTTTAATAATTTACAATATTAAACTAGGACAATATACAATTTTTTTTATTAAATTTTAAGCCCCATTTTGTGGATTTTTGGCGCCAAACTGTAAATGGCGTAAGTCACATCAAATATTTATTTTTTAAGCAATATGATTGACAATACCCCTGTATTGTAAGACATCCATTTTATTTAATATTTATTTTATAATAAAACAGGGCTTGACTGTACCCTAAAACAATACTAAAATTATTTAATTATATCAGAATTACAATTAATATAGATTTTTTTCAATAGAGAGCCATTACGTTTTTTACAAATTCCGATTTGATTGTTAAAATAAGTACTCATTATACCATCCACACTTCAAGATAGGGTTGAGCAGAAGGCCAGATAATTCTGTTTTTAGTAGTAGCTGATATTTAAATAAAATAAGAAAATGACTTCAGAAAAAACAGAACATTCAGTAATCATTCCGTCAACAAATACATCGAATAGGATCAATAATATTTTGACACAGTCATATGGATTATATTGACGAGATAATAGATAACAAATTGTGATTGAAGTTTTTTTTCATATTTCACAGAAACACAAATTAATTATAAAACATTAAGAAGAAAACTTGATCTAATATTGAATTCCTGAATTTAGTACAGATTTGTATTCAAATCAAATACAAAGAAATCTAGAAAACAAATTGAAATACAGTTGAAATGATTTTTTTAATCAACTCCATTTACATTATTACACAATTTCAAAGTCACACACACACAAATTCAGAGACAAACACAAATTCACATTCACACACAAATTCAAAATCAAATTTTTCGACATCATTCGATCTTCCAATTTAAAAAAATCATTATATTTTCAATGAACACCAGTAAGACCCTTTAGCCATGGTTTATAGAAGGTGGTCCTCATATACACTCCTGGTAGGAAGGGTGCTGCACACTTGATTCCATGGGAGACGGTACCAACTAGCTGCCATTTACCGTCGTCACGTTGGAGGACTAGGGGGCCGCCACTGTCACCCTGGAAATGGAAGAAACAGACGTGTGTTTTAAAAATTCTATCGTTTAATCATCCACGACCGATTTTTTTTTATAATCATTATTATCTAGCTGAAAGAAGTCCACGGTTGGTAAATACATGGTCCTCTCCAAAGCATTGCCACACCAACCGGTCTACCTAGTTAATCTGAGATAATCCCTAAGAATTTCGCACAGCATAATGCTGAGCGATAGCCGTTTTACGAGGATGTGACGCATGTTTCCCCCAACATGTTTACAGTAAATAAACGCATTTTCTTTCTTTTTAATTCTGTCCACAGTGTCCACTGTATGTCTATCGTCATCTTCACATTTCAAATTCGTAGATGGCAGGATTTGACTAACCTCCTTCAACTTTAGCTACCTTATTTTGAACAAAAAAACGTGTGGGGATCGGGGACCTCCGTCAGGAACAATGTCGCTTACGCTTATTTTTGTCGACATATTTGAAAATTACGCGGCTGCTATTTTGGATTTTCATTTTGACCTCACTATCGGCTTCAGCACCCTCGACAAGCATGAAAATGACTCCCATGATGAAACATTTGAAAATGTTCGCAATCGCCATCTTGGATTTTCATTTTGGCCTCACTTGACTTCAGCACTCTCGAAAACCATGAAAACCATATCTCTCTCTGTCTCTTTCTATTGTATTAGATATAATAAAAAGCCCCACGGAGGGGGCATGGTGCTTTTTGTTACGTGACGACTTCTAATGTTTTTTTTTTTTTTAATTTTACTTCTACCGCGTATTCGTTCCAAAAACAAATAAGAATACTGTACTACTGTTTGGCAGTATGTTACCAGAAGCAATAGCTTTCATTTTGACGGTTCAACAACATTCATTGCCTTATTGAAGTTTACGAGCAGGCACATTTACCGAAACAATGGATTAGCAGAATCATTCAATGGTGATTCAAAGTGTATTACGCAATTAGGGTGCAGGGCCGTCATTTCTTATCTCCATAGCCCAATAACAGTAGTCAGACTTTCTGCCAACAGTCATTATGATCAACATTTACTGGAAACCAAACCAAACCAAAGACGATACACGGACAATTCTTTGAGAATCATGCAGCGGGGCGAGCACGGCCTACTGTGAGAGACTTGAGTTATACATTTTTATCACAGTTTGGAGCAAGAACCGTGATAAAATGCGTGACTCAAGCCTATCACAGTAGGCCATGCTCCCCCCGCAGAAGACCTCTCGCAGATCGGTTATGTTGTCAGGCTCATAGGCCTGTCACTTTAAAAAGTCGTCATAAAGAAAAGGAAAATACTTACCTCACAAGAATCCTTCTGTCCGTTAGCATATCCCGCGCAGATGAATGAGTTGAGGATCTTCTTAGAGTGGCCCGCAGTCTGGAACATGTCTTGGCAAGCACTGTTCTCTATTACAGGGACCTGGAAAATAAAATGAGTAAATTTAGTACATATGAATAGAAAAAGAGTTTAACGGTCTTATTACAAAACAAGATTTTTGTTTAAACATGGTTTAAGCCATCGAGCCCGAGGGTTTACTCTTTAAGTCCGTCAACGTAGTAGATACGGGCCCGTCCGAAAGTCATTGATCCGTCAAAACGAGTGCCAAATTCAATTTTTCGGATAGGCAAAAACATATGGGGCATAAGGACAACTGTCAAATCGTATTGTCATTCATGCTTAGTTCGGAAACCGAACTAATATTATGTCCGTCGGTAATAAATACGGAGTACCTACACGAAACTACGAACTTCGTGCTTAGGCGCCCTGTTTTTTAAATAAGAATCTAACAGGAATCGAAATACAGTACCTTTTACAAAACTGACAACTTAGTCCGGTCTTAGGTTATCAATTTTGTATTAAGAGCTTTACTACAGTCGGCATAGAGCTCGAAATACAAAAACTGGGTCGAAGGTGTGGCCGGACTAAAGTTAGATCGTGTTTTATAATCGGACGGTACCTAAAGGTCTAGGCTATCTTTGCCATATTACATAGCGCTTGTTACAACAAGGTGGCTTACCTACCAACAAGTCACTATTATATTTTCGACATCTTCATAAGATAACAATGTCTGGAAATGTCGAAAATTCTAAAGTGACTTGATATCTAGGGTGCTCACATTAGTAGAGTATAAAAAAGATTAAACTTTAAAGCAGGTATGGCTGACTGTCTTTACTTAAGCAACAAATATAAAAACAGGCAGATCAAGACAGAAATGTGTCTAAAAAAATATTAAGTAAGAGCAGAAAAGGTTATAAACGATGAAAATTGCTCCTCAACTAAAGCTGGTCGTATCCCTATGCAGCCAGAAAAGGTATTATTTATGATAAACGATAAATGATTTTATTTCTGTAAGTAGGTTTGTACAAGCACTTTTCACGTCAATCGGATTTTTTTTAAACTAAATGAGGCCAGCGTTTCCTATCTGACTACTCTGAGAAGAAAGGCCGAAACAAACTCAGAGGTCACAGTCTCTTTTAAAGCCCAGACAAAATCTTGGTCAGATCATATGAAGGCTATGTAGATCGTTATCTGAAATGGTATTTTGAGGAAAGAACCACACAGTTTGAGTGGACCTGTCCAGTCAGTGCACGCAATTGTCAGCAATCGTGCAGCTCAGCTCAGAACCTAAGGAGCTCAACGATTTGACGAACAATACCAAAGAAAGGACATTTGATTAGGCCGCATAAATTACTCAAACTACCAGATCATGATTAAACTAACTGAGAAAAATACAGGAGGAAAGAACCACACAGATTGAGTAGACCTGTCCAGTCAGTGCACGCAATTGTCAGCAATCGTGCAGCTCAACTCAGAACTTATGGAGCTCAACGATTCGATGAACAATACCAAAGAAAAGACATTTGAGTAGGCCGCATAAATTACTCAAACTACCAGATCATGATTAAACTAACTGAGAAAAATACAGGAGGAAAGAACCACACAGATTGAGTGGACCTGTCCAGTCAGTGCACGCAATTTAAAATACATACCTGTACTTCCTGCAATATAGCTGGTACTGAACCTCCGTATTTCAGTCGTCCCCAACCCGTGACGGTCGCTACCCGGCCTGTGAAGTCCGCCTCGTCAGGTGGCATGCAAATTGGCACTGGAATCAGCAAGTAACGAGGATTTTAATACACTAGAATTCACATCTGATTTCAGTTGCATCCTACTGGAAGCAGTCTTAAGAGTAAGTTAGTTGGGAATACGTTAGACAGAAGTTGATAACATCGCGGCAGATTTCACGTATTTAATTTTGTACTCCAGTTTGGTGGACAAACGACACTGTGCTAACCAGTCTTACTAAGGGTGTCGTGTTATCCAGTAACTAAGTTGTGGAGGTCAGATAGGTTGCTACGTAATGTGAAATGCTGGTAGACAGCTGCATCCGATTAGATTGGAAACCGACTCCAACAAGGCTAGGCAAATGATGGTGAAACGCCATTACATTGGCATTGTTTTTAATCAGTGGATGGTCTTGATACACCTTTAATGACGAAGAGCTTTCTTATTATAAAAAGGTGCCAAAAAGCAGTACCTTGATGGCTGATCATAATAACATCTCTCTGAATAATTATCATTCACGATGAAAGCGTTTTTATCTGACCGCCATTTTTTTATTGATATCATGCTTGATTACTTAGCTAACTACGCTGTATTCACCTACTGATAATTCAGCAATTTACTCTACCTACATCGCAAATCATCTGGATAATCATTGGCAGCCTCCTCCTTTTTATGTAAGCAGTGGTGGCCCAGTCGTAACGGCCCTGGCTTACATGTCGTAGGTCGTAGATTCGAACCCAGGCAGGCTTTACTTTATGTAAGTTATTTCATCACCCCTGCTCTCGAAACGGTGACAGAAAATATTTTGACGTAAACGACATGTACTAGAACTAAAAATACGAAGACATGTGACATTCACCAACCCGCACTGGGCCTGCGTGGTGGATGGTGCCCGCTTCCTCGCACAGGGAGGCCTGTGTGTCAACTTTGGGAACATTATAGACTGATATATTGAAGCCCTGATTATACGCGCGTTCTTCGCAAGTTTTACTGCGCCAATTCACTTACCAATATGAGCATCAAACTTGATAGGCGCATCAAGTTCTAACAGCGCGAGATCATTCTCGAAGGTGGCTGCGTCATAAGATCGGTGCACGATGACTTTCTTCACGTTTCTTGATACCGGCTTCTTTGGTTCGAAGTCTCCGGATATATCGTTCTCGCCGAATACTGCTACTAAAGATGCTAAGAAGCTGGAAGTGGACGAAACAGAAAATATTAGTCTCAGGCAACAGGACGTGCATTAAAAACTCAAGATACAATCATGTCAGTTGCACTTGTAAGGGAAACATCAGACGATACGGCATGCCTTTAAACAAATCACATTTAATATTAGGTGCTTGCATTAAATTTATTAAATGATGCACAATATTCGCAGATTTGTCTGTAATGAGCTTTAAACACAACGTAATTGTTTTGAATAACAGCACTAACAAATTAATTCCATAGAAGTAATATAAAAGCTATAAGTTTTATGATACATACACTTTAAAGTCAACAAGGACATCAGGATTTCATAAAAAAACAGTATTTGCCACAAGCATAATGATATCTCAGCGAGAAGAAGCCTGTGTTCCAGCAGTGGGAACGTTATAGGCTGATTATGTTATAATAATATCTCACTCTGTTCAAATTGTATGATAGACCCAGGTAATAACTATTTACAAGTAAAAAAAAGGAAAAGGATACGATTTAACCAAACAAAAGTCGTTTGGACACTACGCACAAAAAAAAATCTCTCGAAAATGCAACCAATATAATCATCAAAACCGGTGAACGCTTACAAAGAGACTGCCTCTAGTAGGCGATCACTTGACGGGATGATAAAGAAAATGACATTCAACTCACCCAGGCTGACAATGCGCAGCAGTAGTAACAAACTTATTGGTAATAAGGACGCCTCCACATTTGTTCTTGGTGAAGAGACCGAGCCAGGTGGACTCCCGGACCAGGACCTGCCAGGGCCACTCGCCGAACGCAGCGCTCTTGCCACCGACGATACGTCCCGTCTTTGAGAGGGGACGGACGCCACACACTAGAAATATGGAATGGAATAATTAGACGGATTGATAAAGAAAAAGCAATAAAAAAATAGCAAAAAGACAAAACACACACTGTCCGAAAAAAACAAAATGATTATCATAGATTCACGGTGTCTAATGTCTGCCATGATGTTAAAACTGCTGTGACGTTATATAGCCTGACACATTTCGGGCGACATTTTCACCAAATCTAGCTGACTGTCTAATCTTATCACTAAAGCATGTCTGAGCTATACCTTCTCAAATGAGAAGAGCTAATGCTTTTAACAAAATTAGATAAGAAAAAAGTGAATATTAACTACCGGACTACTATCTACCAGATAGGTTAAAAAACGAAACAGAATTTATATAAAATTATCTTCTTTAGAAGAAAAACGGAAATCAGCTGGATGTGTTGAAGGAGATGATCCATAATCCTTAGAAGTGGACGTTAAAAGTATTAATTTATAATATGGCGAAAGTTCAAATACTCACAATTCTTATCATTATAATCCACAGGGCGTTCAACATAATTTTCTGTGGTTAGTTCATCTGCCAGTTCCGTGGTCGTAGTGGCTGCTTGTGTGGTCGTCGTCACTTTCTTTGTTGGCTTAGGCTTTTTTGTGGTCGTCACCTGAAAATATTGGGATTAAAAGACGACGCACCTGTTTCTATGAAACTTGTAACTTGGCATCAGTGTTGCCCACTAATTCAAGAAAACAATACTTGTCTGGCTTTTAGACTATTCAGAGAGACTATATAGAGAACTGTTCAGATGAATTTTTAAATTACAAATTTTTACATTACATTTTTATCAATAATTTGTGTGTTTATTGAATCCTTTTTTTTAAACATTTGACAAATATTATTGGTAAATTTTGACATTTAATTCATAAATACTATTAAGAAAAAATTGTAATTGACATTGTATTAAAAATTACCTATTTTAATTTCAAACTAATTTATAATTACTAATGGAGATATTAATTGTACTTTAATGTTAATATTTCTTCACTGGCAACGGTAGTATATGAAGCTTTTTATCATATTGTACCATGTAGTGAGAAATTAATTATATCTTATCTTAGGTAGGCACTACGCGTACCTTATTTTTACTAGAAGAATGCGTGTTTTCAATATATTAGTACTGTATTGTTTTTATAGATTTTTTGTATGATGACTTATATACCTGAGATAAATAAAAAAAGCAAACAGATTAGACAGATTGATTTTAATCAATAGTGTTAACTAAATGCTTATTAAATGTAGGTGATGTTATACCGATATTTAGTTAGAGCTAAAATTTATACAAGATTGTAAATTTCGTTAAATTAGCCAACGTAGTTCAATTCATACAAACGTTGAGAAAAACGCGAATCTTGTTTTTTTATAGAATTAGCTTACCGGCTTTTTCGTAGCGGCAGTTGTGGTTGGTGGCTGCGTTGTGACTGGCCGTCGATACTGCGTGGTCAGCCGCACTGGCTTCTTAGTCGTCTTCACCGTCGGCCTTCGCGTGGATACCTTCGCTGTGGTCAACCTCACTGGCCTTCTTGTGGTCGTCAGAAAAGGCCTTTTCGTGGTCGCCAAAGTCCTTTTCGGCTTTGTCGTGGTCGTTTTTATGGCTGTTTCGTTTGGTTTCCTACCTAATATTACTATATCGTGTAATTCTTGGAACGTTCCTTGAAGGTTTCCAACGATTTTGTTGACAAATACATTCATTTTTTCGTTTAGTTTTTCATCCATTTCCCAAGATGGCGTCGTGAATTCTACGTCATGGAGAATATCAAGTTCATTGTCAGACATTGAAATACTAGTATTATATAGAGAAGGATTTGACCCAGAGGCATTCAGCATTGGGTTCCTTACCGGTGGGAAGTTGATCAGATCATCAGGTGATGTCTGCATTTCTGGTTTATTCGTCGTTGGGGCTTCAGTAAATTCCATAATAGGACTTGTCAAAATAGGAGCAGGCCTTGTACCCACTGAAGCTTTGATTGGATAAGGAGTAGTTACTAACCCAGGTTTGGGTGTAATAACTACTGTGGGTGAAGAAGCAGATGCGTATGTTGGTTTTCCCATGTAAATGTTATTAGTAGCAGCTATATGGTTGTTAACAGTGATTTGACTGATTGGTTTCTTGAAAGGTTCTTGAGATATTTCAACGAATTGAGGTTCATCGGCATCTAGAGGTGTTTTTGTTGTGTGTATATCATTTAGAACTATGACAGTTGGTGTCACACTTGAGAATGTGTCAACGGTGTCAGCAGCCTCATAAGTGGTTACTACGTTTTGAGGAAATGCTGGTCTTCGAATGGGACTAGCTCCAGTCACATAACTGGTAGATGGAGGTTTCTTCGGAGTAGTCGGTCTCTGTGTGGTTGTGGAACTAACATAACTGAAGGTTGATAAGTCTCCAAAATCAGTGGGATCAGTAGGATACCTATTAAAGGCATCAATAGCTTGACTAGTAGACTGACTAGGGCTTGGTGAAGAAAAGTAAGATGACGGTTTATCATCCTGTGGTAAGCTGTTTGGAGTCGTATGTAAATAGTCATAAGACGGCTTTTTGCTTGGTGCTGGCTTCCTTGTCAAATACGTTGACATTGATGTAGGTTTCAGAGTGACGTAGTGCCCAGTGGAAGAGAAACTTGGGTAAGTGTAGGAGTATGACGGAGCTGGTGAAGATTTCGTCTCCATAACATCAATAGATGGGGTCACATCTTCCTTCATACTTGGGGTACTGTCATTTAGCATTTGAATAATACTATTAATTGATGACAGTTCTGGAGGTTTCTGCGTATCTTTTGTCATTGATGAAATTATTACGTAATTCTCCGTTGAAGTTGCAGGTTTTGGCCTGAAGATTGGCCTGATAGGTCGATGGGTTGAAACTGTCTTTTGAGCCTCCGTAGTTGAAGTACTTGGAGTTACCGTAGGCTTCGTCTGCATGGAAGACAGTTGAATATTGAAATCTGAAGGTCTAACCACCGTATCTACTACAGACCCATTAGTATGCACTAGAATAGTATCTGGATCACCATGATCAATACTGCTATGCGTATAATAATCAGGTTTTGGCTTCATATATATAACACCATTACTATCTTTAGGAGGCGAACTGAGTAAAGTATTCGTGATCTGCGTCAAGCCTTCAGAGATCATCTCAGCATGTTCTCCTTCTGTGCTCAAATCTTCTGGTTTAAACGTTGTAGCTGATGTTTTGTCTGCTGGTTTATACCCAGGGGTAACTACAGGCTTGTAACTGTTATGCCAAGCACTTAATTCTTCTGCGTCGTAATCGTCACCCTCAGTTGCTTCTGGATAGTCTAGGTAACTGGTCATGACGATGCCAGGGCCTTTAGGGATATGTGATTGGCTGTCAGATTTAAGCTGGCAGCAAGCGCCGAAGAGGAATCCGTCCATACAAGCCCCCACTACCTCCCCCCCTCGCTGGTAACATTCGTGATTAAACATGCATATTTTGTTTCCTCTGTTGTATTTTGCGGCGCGTGATGCTTTGCAGTAGGTGGGGGTTATTCGGTAGCCACCGAACAGTTTTCTTGATTCTGTGGAAGAGAGAGAAAAGATTGTCGATTAACAATTTTTTTTTATTTTCTCGATATTCTCTATCTATTGAAATAAATAATAAATAAATATAAATATGAGACAATATCCATACAAGGTCTTCAGGTCCCGAACTAGGTAGAGCCTGTACTACGGTAACCTGATGACTGATATACATACTTATATACATATCCGCTGTATTTTTATTCTACGTATCAGATTTATATTTATAAAACAACATTTTGTTTCCATTGTCTTGGCGGCCATTGTTATTTTTTTGCCGTCGGCAAATTTTTTCAACTTTGCACGCTCGTAAATAGTACATATTGTACTAATGCTATGTGGTTTTATTACTGTTTTGCGTTAAGTATATACACATAATGTATTTAAAACCTTAAACAATATAGGTCAACGCTCGTTTTTTCGAACTATAACCATTTATTTGAAAACAAAGTTACGTAAATACTATCGTACGTACGTATCGTACGTAGTGTTTACGTAAATACTATCCTATTTCAAACGAAACTCCGCTATCTTAAAGCCCCGTTCCTTACCATAACAAAAAACACAAGTGTTAGCACCATTCAAACAAACCCAAGTCGTAAAAATGCTTTATTTACATTATCGGGCGGCCGAGCGGCGCCCCGCCGCGCCGCGCGCGCCGGTGACGCATCTGGCATTCATCTGGCTCGATTATTTTTCCCGCGCTCTGCGTCCGAGCGGATATACACAACCAGACACAGGTCAAATAGACATGTTCATGCACACAAATGTTTGACTTGCCCGGGGATCGAGCCGGGGACCAGCGGCTCAGAAGGCAGGGTCGCTACCAACTCCACCAACCGGTCAGTCAAATACAATTAATTAGAAGTAAGTTCGTCGAAGAGAAAACGTGGGATTCAGGGACTTGCCATAAGGTCGCAGCTTAGGCTACTTAAACTGTGTAGTCACATGTTTTATTACTACGTACGAATATCGATTAAGTGCTCAAAATATTGATTGATAAAACTAGGTTAGCTATGAATGACATAAGGCCCACTATTATTTTAAAAAAATATGAGTCCAAACGGCAGGAGATTGAAAACATACAATGAAATGACTTTGTGTATGTGTGTTATGTTGTAATATGAAGATCGTAATAACATAAATGTACAGCACTAATCGAGACAACATGCTATACCAAAACAAAGTTTTAGAAAACACGAAACAACACTAAACAGCTTCACACATGTTTTAAGTACATTGTACGCACAAAGCTCAAAAGACAGTGTTTATAATCTAGACACGCGAGAGTCTGCCAGCTGCCTAGATTTCACCATCTAAGTAAATTGTGGCTTAGCTATATGTGAGTGACACTTTCTTAGTTTCACCCGTCGCGGGCCAAATCTATGGCTGTTGCATGACTTGCGAGAATGTTGGTTTGCATGTTTCTAATTTTGTTCGTTAGAGTTGGACAAGGATCTTCTACGAAAGAGGCTATCTTAAAAGGAGGACTCCTAAGAAACAGGATAGCCTTTTTTACCCGAGAAAAAAGAAACCACGGCGTGTCACAGTCCTTTTTCTTTTTGTTTTGCCACGGGTCCCGAATGAGGTAGACTCATTCCTGGTGACCGTCATAAAAGGCGGCTGGGGATGCGGTTCCGATGAAGCGAAGATGAGTGGAACGGAGCGGAGGCAGTCAGGAATTGGCCAATCACATAGGTTGAAATTTGTATCGCTTCTCTCGTTTCGTATGTGATTGGTCGATTCCAAAACGAAGCATAATGGATGGCAAATGGAAATATGGTAAATATAGCAGTTTTCGGTACATCATCCTCCCAATGACTGCCAAATAGGAACGGTCAGAAGTATAACGTCAGCTCTAAGCGTCAGCACCACCATGGTTGACAAAAGTATAGTAAAATTGGTATCGACAACATTAGAACTCAAGAACCATAGTAAAGCAGAGATAAAGAGCTTTTATACCTTATATTTATATATAAATAGTTCGGTAAATCCAAAATGAGGTAATCCACCAGAAAACCGAAGTGACAGGCTTAGTCCAAAGACTAAGCAAGCTGAAGTGGCAATGGGCTGTTCAAATCTCTCGCAAAATCGAAAATCGTTGGGGAAAATTAGTTCTAGAGTGAAGACCGCGTTTAGGCAAACGTAGTGTGGGACGCCCGCCGCCGCCGGCCAGGTGGAGTGACGACTTGCGAAAGGCTGCTGGCAGAGACTGGATGAGGAGAGCCGAAGTTGGGTTCAGTGCCATTCACTAGGAGAGTACTACGTCCAGCAGTGGACGAATATAGGCTGATGATGGTGATGATAAGCTAGATCAGTCCGTAGGTCATTACCAAGTCAGTGCTAACAAGAACGGTTTGGAACAGCAAATTAACTTAGCACATTATGACTGCGTTGGTAACATCACAGCTTCTATTGCTGTACTAACTGATAATTCTATTAACTCTTTCAACTAGTTGGAGGAGCTTTATATATTTTTTTTTATCGTTGCCCCACACTAGGAATTTCTCCTGTATTGTGGGAGCGTTTACAAACATTTAAACTGACATACACAAACAGCCAGTCCCGGAACAACTACTTGTAGGTCATACAAATATTTATTCCGTCCGGGAATCGAACCCGCGACACGCAGCGCAGCAATCAATCGTTTAACAACTGCGCCAACCATGCCGTGCCGTATATTTTCAGAAGTCAGAAGCTGACAGTAACCCGTCACTGGGTTGTAGGGTTTAGATAGGCAGTCGCTCCATGTAAAATACTTGTATTCAGCTGCATAGGCAGATAGATTTTGAGAGCCAAAACATTCTCTCATTCTCTCATGAATCATATTTTCATATTTCTTTCCGTCCGTTTTCGTGTCAACAGGCGAGTTGCTGTACTTCTTAAACTTCTTTAAATCTAGCAAAATGTAAACATGCGCAAAAAAAAAAAAAATTGGAAAATTGAACATGCGGGCAAGCGCTGTGTGAACACAGAATCGTGAATTATAATAATTGACTCGATAAAAAAAAACTTAAAGATGTCATTAAATCGCTATTTAGAACGTGTAGGTACCTTGAAAAGATTCCATCATGAAACCATGTACAGGTTATATCAAAAGATAAGGCTTATTGTTTTTAGGGCATGTTGAGAACACATTTCATAGTTATTATTTTTTAAACTTAATACAAAATCTAGCAGTTGAAGCGCTTGCACCGGCCGGCCAGTGCCCGCAAAGACACGCATTGCAGGAGGGCCTTATTGGTTTCAGTTTTAATATTTGGGCTTGGTAATTCCATATTCTTTTTTGTTTTGAGTTTTTAGCCGAGCAAATATTCATCAATCAAAACGAACGTTTTGATTTCTTTTTATTTTTGTCTGGTAGTGTAAGCAAAATATATACTGAACAAGAAATAACTGATTTTATAAGTACCATTATTATCAGTTCTTTCTTTATTTTACTTAATTTTCGTAAGGACTGTGCTGCTTGGTCATCGAATTAGACGGTACCTAGTGGTACTTTCTCAGACAAACTTTCGCAAGGAGCTATATATATTATTAGTGTTTTTCCTTGAAGTTTGAAACACTTAGGAAAAATGGACACATTAAGGGGATATCGATAAACATATATCTATGTCCAGCAGTGGGCTTGTGGATATTGATGAATATGAACTGTCTGCTACGTAACCATAAAGCGGTACTCTCTGATCTACTGACCTCAATACAAATTCGTTAGATGTGTATCAATCGTGTGTAGTACAAATTATCGTATGCGTAATAATAAGCAAGCATCTGTGTCAAATTAATGAATGAGTATTTATGTTTTATAGGTAGACAGAGCGAAGAGAATATTCTAGCATGGTAATAAATAATTTTTCGTACCACTTGCTCAAAAAAGTGACATTCTATGCCACAAAAAGCGAACATAACAATAGTCATTTTTAATCTGTTAAAAACAGGGAAAGAAAATTGTACTGAATTTCATTAATCCTTTAAGGGGAGAATGTGATTTAAATTTGGAATACTTACCGAAGTTTATACTGAACTACATCTGTGTTTACACCATTGAGTTTGTATATAAAGCATTATACATCTTTTTGAAAAAGGAATACGCATTTATTATGCAGTTATGATTATTATATAAAATAACGAAAACCGACGAGGCCGTATGAGCTTGATGCCTTTGCTTTTCCGACAAAAAAATATTAGTCTAGGAATTTGCCGCGTTTTTGTTTTCTTCAAATACATAAACGTTAAGTTTATTTTAATTTATTTTTATAAATAAGTTAATGTTCTAAAAATACGTTTATTTTTAATAAAAGCTTATCTCATATATTGTGTTATTTTTTTCGCAAATGGTACGAAAAGTAAAGTATTTTCCTCGGTGATAAAGCTGTCTTAGTCTTGGGTGAACTTAAATCCCTCGCTACACTCAGGACTCGTCTTAAATCCCTCGCTTCGCTCGTGATTTATGTTTTTAACACCCTCGCTACGCTCGGGAGTAAACCTCGAGTCCTTCATTACGCTCGCGATTTAAATCGTCACCAGCGACAGAAGACACTGCTTTATCCCCTTGGTTAATAATCTACTATTAAACTACGCGATTTTGCACTTTTATCATTACTAACGTGATGATATTATCGTGGGCGTCAACGGCAACACGATAACACAGGGAAGTGAAATGTATGGAAATACATGAAGACGTTCACGGGTAACGTTATAACGTTCACGAATTTTCATACATTATATGGACGTGGACGTCCACGATAATATCGTCACATTAGAAATTATATAAAAGCCTCTTTGGTTGACATCCATCTTGTTTTATTGGCGGGGTAGTACCAAAATAGGTATTGGGGCTACAAAATCATCTTTTCTATCTGTCTGAGTGTAAGTACAGTTTATTTCAGATTGAAAAACCTCTTCAGACCCTAGACTACCTTTTTACGAAACTATTACAATCACCTTTTTAGTCGAAAATGTACAAAGCAAATGATAGCTAGAGAGAGGTCGTTTGTAATTATAGTATTGTAAGGATTTGAGATTATCTGTGGTCACATTTACATAGGTATAAAATGTTACTGTTAAAGCGTGAATAATAATTATACTTACAAGAGTCGGTAAATATCTGACAACCAGTCTTACTAAGGCATATCTTATTACCCAGTAACGGGGCCGTAGAGGTCAGACAGGCAGTCCATCCATATAAAATACTGGTATTCCGCAGCATCCGGTTAGACTGGAAGCCGACCCCAACATAGTTGGGAAAATGGCACTACTAGAAAGCAGTATTTACTTAACTTTTGTCTAGCTCAAATTTGGCAATCAGACTAAGTATAATTTAATTTTACTGGAACTGATCAGAATGTTCCAGTACTGGTATATGCACCAGTCCGTATGTGTTAGGTGGGCGGGGGCAATGTCGGATGCGTATCAGCTTGAATGCGGAGTTAGGCAGGGTGGATTAACATCTCCAACCCTGTTTAATTTGTATGTGAATGGGCTGATCGTGGCGCTCAGCAGCCAGCATGTCAGCTGTCACATTGACGGCACATGTGTGAATAATCAAGTTATGCTGACGACATGGTGCTGATGAGCGCCTCGGTCTGCGGCTTGAGGAAGCTGTTACAGATATGCGAGGAGTATGCTTGTGGTCACGGTTTATTGTATAATGTAAAAAAGAGCCAGTATATGGTTTTTGAGACCGCCAGTGCAAGGTGTCCGGTAAGCGTATCTCCGGTCAGGCTCAATGGAGTTCCTTTAGAAAGGGTTGACCAGTTCACATATTCACATACTTGGGACACATTTTGACTGTTGACCTCAAGGATCACGCTGATATGGAACGGGAGCGGAGGGCGTTGTCTGTTAGAGCTAATATGATCGCCCGCAGATTTGCTCGGTGCTCTAAGGAGGTTAAGGCTACGCTCTTCAGAGCGTACTGTACATCGCTGTACTCATGCAGTCTGTGGGCTCATTACTCTAATAGAACTTACAGCGCCATCCGCGTCCAGTACAATAATGCGTTCAGAGCGTTGATGGGGCTACCTCGATACTGCAGCGCCTCGGGTATGTTCGCAGAGGCGCGCATCGACTGCTTCCACGCGATAATGCGAAAGCGCGCCGCGTCTTTGGTGCGTAGGGTACGGGTTAGCTCCAACATCGTTCTGGCGATGATTGCAGGAAGACTGGACTGCCCCTTCATCCGACATTGTTCCAGCAGACATGTTGCTGTACCAGTGTCGGAGAGGAGGTATTGATTTGATTTTATTTGCTGATTTTGTATTTTATTTATTTTTAATGACTTCGTTTAATTTATATTGATTTTGTTTGTTTAATTTGGTTTGATTATTTTTGTTTCCATTTATTTTGCGATTTTATTTTATTTCCATATATTGATTTAATGATTAACAATTGATTTAATTTTATTTTATTTTATGTGGTGTTAATTTAATTTAATTGTATTTGATTTTACTAATCTTGTTTTATGTATTTGATTGTGTATGGCAATGGGTGTAACCTACCTGAAATAAATGATTTTTATTATTATAATATTTTATAATAATTATGTCTGTTTAGAGGGAAAACTAAGACCAGCTAAGACCTGTTTGTGCAAATTTTTTTTTTCTTTCTACTACTACTATTACACACTCACCCACACACACATAATATATGTCAACTATGGTCTGAGAGTAGGTATGCAATTTTTATGTAGCGTTTATAATTTTAAGCACCGTATGTCAAACGAGCGTTTCTCGCCATCAAACTGTTATGTTTGGCGAGTTGGAAATTTGTAAAAAATAAAGGATTTTGGATGTAAAAGAAAACACCAACTTACTGCCGTCCACAATCTACAACAATTTTTAATTGTAATCAATTTCTCTATTTTAATAACAAAAAAACTGACTTATTTTATTATTGTATGCCTACTAGGCAGGACGTAATAGATCTCCAATTTACCTAACATCTGTCTGTATAACCTATGCCCACAATAAAAATATTTGATTTGTAGTATTATAATCTACTAGCTGACCCCGCGACCTTCGTACCGCCTAACATTTTTTTTTAGTTTTTTTTTTTTTAAGTTTTTCTCTCTGTATGAACCATCCTCGTACTTCAAAGAATATTCTTGAAAAAGGATGATCAAAATCGGTCCATCCGTTCTTAAATTATAGATAAAATTACAACGAAAAGTGGCATTGATTTTCATAGATATAGATTTTCGGTAAGATTTAATTAAATTGTAAATGTTTGGTTAAAATTTTTCAGTCTATCGTCAGAGGGTATGGCGCTGTATGCCGATATACATGTTTTTCACCTGGTTCGGCCTACAGGTGCTGACATGTTGTATTATTTTAATTATAGCCTACAATTTCTTTTTATGCAATATGCTTGTTAAAATGTTAATATTTTTGGTGTGAATAAATTATTTTAGTATTCAAAGTCAAAGCATTTATTTCAAATAGGCACATAAAATGCACTTTTGAACGTCAACATTTACATGAAAATAGAATTGATTCTAGTCGCCCCTTCCAAAAGGCAGTTTCGTATGGAGAAGAATGGGCATGAAACTCCACCGTTACTATTTTAAAATCTCATTCGACTGACCGGTTGGGGCAGTTGGTAGCGCACCTGCCTTCTGAGCCGCTGGTCCCGAGTTCGATCCCCGGACAAGTCAAACATTTGTGTGCACGAACATGTCTGTTTGACCTGTGTCTGGTTGTCTATATGTATATCAGTCACCTGATGACTGATATACATATAGACACCCAGACACAGGTCAAACACCTATACCGTAGTACAGGCTCTACCTAGTTCGGGACCTAAAGACCTTGTGTGGATGTTGTCTCATATAAAAACTCTTTTAAAATGTGTTACAATATTTTGTACACTTATTTATTTATTTATTAAAATAACATGGGAGACTTACAGCTAAAACAAACAGATTAAGGACAGTACATTAGTCTGAAAGCCAATTACAGGTCTCCACTTATAAAATACAGAGAAGAAAAAATAAATTCTAAGGACATTCACACCTAACTACTATACTCGCGTATACTACAGCATAATATTATGTTGCTCGAACTGCTTAGCAATCATCATATCAAGATAAATTCATGAAAAAGTTACGGCTTAAGCACTTCCTGGCTGACGACACACTAGTTAGGAACAGATCTATATCGTACTGTTTACAAAGCTTGTTAAAATTTCTGCTTATTATAATAGGTGAAGTGAAGACCTATACACCTATAATAAAAGTATCCTACCACAAAAGGCAAACAGAATTTTAAAAATGTAGCAATGACAAATAAGTTAATTTTGTGATAGATACATGGTGCACACATTATTATTCTAACCCAAAATGGGCACCTTTAGTTCCACAATCGCTTTCACAGCCACATCACGTAATGTGCAACGCACCTAACTTCTTAAATTTGCAAGTATGTAGAGGTCGACCGTTATAGAGCTTCTACATATGAACACAATTTTGCATAAAACGAAAATTCGTAAACGATACCACACTGCTCCACATGGCACTGGGTTAGTGTTTAAGTAGACCAGGTCTATTTAGAAATGTCATGTCATTGGATGGCGAAAAATTTGTGAATTGTAATTTGTAAGAGAGCAGAAGTGGTAACGGCCGCGACTTACGAGTTGAAGGGTCGTAGGTTCGCACCGAGGCAGGCGCTTCACTTTGTGTAAATAATTTCATTATGACTCCTCTCAAAACGTTGACGGAAACCAGCATAGAACCAAAAATCTAAGACATAGGACACTGCGCTCGGTGGATGACGGCCCACTCCCTCTCGCCGAGAGGAGGCCTGTGTCCCAGCAGTGGGAACTTTATAGGCTGATGATGATATACATATATATTTTATACAACACATTATATATTCATTACATTATTTATTGTATATATATTATATTACACGCCACACAATAATAAAGGATGAATGATTTTCCTTTTGACACTAAATAATTTAAGAATCTTTTGACAATATACTTAAAGATGTTTAACATTATATTTAAAACTGTTTGACATTAATTATATTTTAAACCTATTGCACATTATATTCAAAACTGTTTAGCAATACTTGAATTTCATTTCGAATGTTAATTAATAATTCATAGTTCTCTATATCTGTATGTAGATTTAATGTATATATTTATATTCAAAACAATGTAAATTGTTTTATGAATAAATGAAATGAAGTGACATGTATTATATACATCATAAACACGAAAGTTAGTATAATAAGTCATTATAAATAGATATAGTATTTGTAACCTTAGCGATTAATATCACTGTAGTGCATCCTATCGTTAATCTGTGAACAGCGTTGCAGCGCTGCAATATTGTCTATAAATATGTTTTGTGTATTTGTTGTTTCTATGTTTTATATTTAGCTGTTTGTTATTCCTATTGAATAAAAATATATATTGAAATTATAATATACAATATAACTAACTATTTAATTGTCTATAAATATGTTTTGTTTATTTGTTGTTTCTATGTTTTATATTTAGCTGTTTGTTATTCCTATTGAATAAAAATATATATTGAAATTATAATATACAATATAACTAACTATTTACACTAGGTAAATTACTAACTAACTAAATATACAAATACAAAAAAACAAGGATACTAAGGGCGAATTTCACCTAACTGTTATACTTATAATAAGTCTTATTCTGAGAATATATTTTGACAGTTTGTCCATACTAGAACTGTCAGACGTCAAATTTATTTAGCGGATAAAAGATGTCTGACTTTGTTCAAATCTGGGCGTCGCCGTCGCGGCGTCGTCGTCGCCTGACGTCGAAGTACTCATCCGCATCGCTGTTATTCGGAAACGTGCCCAGACTGTAATTTAAACCGCATACAATGTAAAACTTGAATTGTAGGTCTATAAATCCACCAATGAGACAGCAAAAGTCATAATCAGCGGAATAATAAAAAAAAAATGACGTATAATAGTGATTGATAAACTGCTTATTTTCACGGAAATTAAATCACTTGTAAAACTTGAATTTCCGCGTCAATAAATCCACAAAAGTCATTGTGGCATCATAAAAAAATATGGCGCTGCCTTCCGGTCTATTATTCGAGACTTTTAACCTCCACTTTCTATTTCGTTCCAAGGAATGTTAGAACTGAATTATATTAGCTAATTATGACTTAAAATTAGTAACTATAAAACTACGAAGGTATACTTAAATAAAGACATATAGTCAAGAATTTGACCCGCTCGCTGTCTACTAGATATTAATAATGTTGGCTAGAAAATCGTTGTTTACTGCTCACGGGACGTTAACGATACGACTGTTTTTGTAAAGATTAATTAACATAGATGCATAAAATTGGTATATAAGTAAGTAAATATCACTTAGGACGATAATGAGACATCTATTTATGACATAAGCCGCGATTGGCCTTTATATTTTATTTTATTTATTAGGGAAAACAAACAATTACACATTAAGAAAAACAGAAAGTTATGATACAGAAATGATACAAATGTGAAATCAACCACGTTCTCCACAGATACACAGTGAGACAATTTGGTAAATTTAAAGACTAGCGTTGTAAACAATAAATAGGTAAGAGGAAAATTAATATTAAAGTACCAACAAAACAAAGCCGCTAAAGATGCCGCATATAAGCGGAACAAATGTTTCACATTAATTTTTCAATATATTATGTAACATGAGTTATATGCTCAAGAGGTCAAGTATAGCTAGCAGATGAGTCGACGTTATACATTTCGTTAGATTATCTTAGTATGTTAGATAATTTCAAACATCATTTTACAACACCTGAATATATCGCCTTTTGTATTTTGTTGAAGGTTAACAAGCTTGGTTTTCTATTCTTATGATCACGATTTCGAAACAAATTGGTATCAGTAGTAGGTACAGTTAACTTCACGTCCATGCTCACGAAATGACGTTGATATAGTTTAGTACTAAGAGCGGTTATCGTAGTACTTACAAGTGTTCAAGAACTACTGATCTGCAGACTGTACCTAGGTATGTAGATGATTAAATACTGGTTCCTACCTTTTCTGACATCTGCAAGAAGAGATAGAATGGGATAACATTTAGCAGGTCACTATCAATCATTCTGTCTAGCGTTTTCCCAATTATGTTGAGTTTGGCTTCCAGTCTAACCGGATGCAGCAGTATAGGTACCAGTATTTTACATGGAGCGACTGCATACCTGACCTCCACAACCCAGTTACTGGGTAACCTTGGTAAGACTGGTTGTCAAACTTTTGGGATTCTAACTACCGATAACAACTGCCAAAGATCTATGGATGATAGCTGAGATCAACGGCTTAACGTGCTTTCCGAGGCACGGAGGAGTATTGATATGTAATTAATGGTCACCCATCCACGAATAGACTACGGCAAGCATAGCTTTACATTCGATCGACACGTGCGACTGCTATATTTTGCCACGAGCCCCTAGGTCACTGTCTTATAATTTGTTTTCTTTTTCTTCCGTCTTTGGCCTCCATTTATCAATCGTCAAATCCTCGTCTCCTTACCTCTAAAACCACAACATACTAACACGTTTAGAAGCCGGAAGGATCGTTAAAAATTATCAGGGCACAATGTGTGTCGATCACAACACGCATCGAATACTAATCGATACTGTCCGAATCGATTTCAAATTCTAATCGAGTTGGACACTTTCGAATCGGTGTTGTATCTTAGTGCATTTTAAGAGATTACATTTGGGTCATTTGCTGGTGGTTGGCCATGAATTTTGTGTGAGTAATCAGAACGCGTCTGTCTTTTGTTTTGTGATGAAAGTGTTTTATTTTCTCTTGTCGACACTAGATAAACGCGATTAGCCAAGAAAGCTCATGATGTGATGACATTATGTCAAGTGAGAAAGGTTTGTTGTTTACTTGACTGCTCCCAGAGTGCTTCAGACGTAGGTATATAGGTGCGTTTGTGTTGTTCCGTGGATGGGCGACCAGACCATCTTTACATACCAAGATCCCTCCGTGCCTCTAAAAATTCTTTAAGCCGCTGGTCCCGGCTGTCATTCGTGGATTTTTGACTGTTACGGGTCGTTAAAAGCCCGAAAGTCTGACAACTAGTCTTACCAAGGGGTATCTTATTACCCAATAAATGGGTTGTGGAGGTCAGATAGGCAGTCGATCCATGTAAAGTACTAGTATTCAGCTGCATCTGGTTAGACAGGAAGCCGACCCCAACATTATTTTGGGATATGGCTAGGCAGACGGTGATGTCTCGCAGGATATTATGACGGAATCAAAAATGCATGTAACATCTTGTGCCAACCAGATTCCAGCAAATAAATATTTGAATTTGTGGAGGCACTTCTTGTGCAATGGTTTACTTATAAGTAACCATGGGGCTTGAACTTGACTAAAAGAACGGTCAAGCTTCTTATAAACAGATGTTCAAGGTCAACATCCATTTGTTTTTCTTTAAAACGGTTATATTTCTATGAATTTCGGCTCAGAGTTCAGCTAGGTATGAAAAGGTCATTTCCTTATTAAACCATTCACGAGTGACGACACATAAATGTCAGGCACACCGTGAGCCCCTCTTCCTCCTTGAGGACTGGTCATAAGCATAGTCATAATAAGCCTATAACGGTCCCCTTAAAGAAATATGAGGAACCGGATGTAAAGTACACTCATCCTCCATAGAAAAGCGAGGATCCTCCGACCAGACGGATGATGTGTCTGATGGGCAGCTGGCCGACGATTATTGTCGGGACGTTGTATATTATTCTAGTTGCGCGGTAAACTCTGCTTGCGCGATGCAGGATTTGGCGTGACGTCAGTGTGATGCGTAGTTCACATGTGGCAATGTAGATGCCGCCACACCATTGCTAATGTCACATGTCTTCGAAATTTTCCTTCACCGTTTTGAGAGCAGTGGTGGTGGAATTATTTGCGCAAAAAATTAAATAAGATTAAATAGATAGAATGCTATTATAAGACATACTGTTCTCTTTATATTTGTTAGTTTGTAAGGTATTAGTCTATGACCCATTGTCGCCTGAAATAAATGTTTTATTCATTTATTTATAAAGTTCGTGCTGATGAAGAAGAGACGAGTTAGTAATCCATGTCCACTTGTTACAAAACTTCCTTGATTGACAACAAGCCCCAAGTTTTGCTCCGAAAACCTCGAGGTCAAGGCTTCGCTCCGAATAACGATCAAATTCAAATTCAAATCGAGTAGCTACTTTCGAATTCAGAATTCTAACTTATTTACAATCGAGTCAAGTTCAGTGGGTTTTGAGAAAGCTCGGTTTTTGGCGAAATGCCATGTGATAGTAACTTTTAGGTTTAAAATAAGTGTTTACTTGCTTAAGGAGAATCTTTTGTATGTGATAGTCAAATAGAAATTTGAAACTTCTTGGCTCTTTCGTGAAATTTATTTATTTATAACTTTTCGCACAAAAGGTACAAAGGCGGACTTAATGCCTTAGGCATTCTCTACCAGTCAGCCAAGGGTGGTGAAGAGATTAGATGGCAGGTGCTTTAATTGAAAGGAAAGGAAAGCATTGATTTTGAGCAATGTTTAACAATGATAAAAAAAAAATACTATCAAAATAACGTACACAAATACATAAATAAGTCCTATACACATACATACTATTTACTATACTATAGTATATGAAATGACAGGCGTTTGCTATAAAAAAACAAGCGAACCGCCCCTGTGTCGCACGGTTTTTACGACAAGACAAAACATCGTGATTTCTATATTATAATTATGTAAGTTTAATATAATTTAAATCTACACATGAACCTCCTGGAATAAACTGTCTAAATGATGGTGAAAACCGCATCCAAATCCGTTGTAGATTTAGAAGAGCATTGACGTCACTTGGACAGACGCGGTGAGTGACTTTAATTTATAATTTATGTATCATCATCTATGCATAACTTTTTCCCAACTAAAAAAAGAACCAGCGTCAGACAGCATCTGTTTGGTACTAATGCTGAAATGAACCTTTTTGGCGCAGCCGTGAGGCACACACTATTGTTGTTAAAACATTATTTTCACTTTTTTATTTTGTTATTTGTATTTTGTGTTTCACGAACTGTGTCCAATTACACGTTATTCTTTCTTTCTTTATGTATGTTGGGGTCGGCTTCCAGTCTAACCGGATGCAGCTGAATACCAGTATTTTACATGGAGCTACTACCTATCTGACCTCCACAACCCAGTTACTGGGTAATACGATACCCCTTGGTAAGACTGGTTGTCAGACTTTCGGGCTTCTGACGACCCGTAACGACTGTCAAAGATCCACGAATGACAGCCGGGACCAACGGCTTATCGTGCTTTCCGAGGCACGGAGCGGTCTTGGTATGTAAAGATGGTCACCCATCCACGCACTAACCGCGGCAAGCGTAGCTTAACCTGATCGATAGACCCGTGCGGTTGTTATTATTAATTGTTGTTGTATACAGGGTCAAATTAAATTACCTAGCGTAACTCCAAAGACGTGATGGGTATCAATATCTTAACATGATAAACGAAAAAGAAATTAATTTGATGATTTTTTTGTGGGTTCATCGACCGCAGTTAGTGTATTCACTAAAATATCAGTTTGAAAATCTGTTTTTTTTCTGTTTAAACTTCACAGACGTGTTATCGATATCTAAACACAATAAAACATAATATTAACTCAACTCATACTTCAACTAACAATGCTACCATCGTGATCGGTCGATGACCCCTAAAAGAAATGATCCATACCTATTTGATATTCATTTCAACTTGATACCTCTACAGACGCGTTTCTGAGAAAAAGGGTCTTGCTTGACAGGCTGACAGACAGACTGACGGACAACGAAGTGATCCTACAAGGGTTCCGTTTTTTTCCTTTTGAGATACAAAGCCCTAAAAATGAGAAAGTCTGCTTTATTCGTGGGAAAAGCGTTAGTAAATAAACAAAGGAACTCAACAGCAATTTTATTCAGGTCCAAATTGATATATTTACACGTCACTGGGGTGAATTCGCAAAAGTTATATTGTTTACGCTATGTTACAAACAGTGATCTTTATGATCTTGAGATGTATTTTGTGCTTTAATTTTGATTGTGTGTATGTGACCTGTTATGATAGTATAAGGCATTTAAATAAATAAATGAATAAACTAATCATTATGAAGACAACAAATACTTACGGTGCTAGCAGTACCAACCCAGAACAAACCAGACTTTTACTAAAACTTGCACGTATAGAGGTACGAGGAACAGGGTGTAAAGTTCATTCATACCTCCATAGAAAAGGGAGGATCCTCCGACCAGACGGGTATCGTGTCTGGTGGGCAACTGCCCGATGATTGATGTCGGGAAGTTGTATCCTAGTCGCGCGGTAAACTCTGCTTGCGCGATGCAGGATTTGCGTGGCGTGAAAATTCATTCAAATATTCTCACCATTACCGCTTCACACTCTGCTTATCCCCAACAACACAGACTCGATGACATAACAACGAAGCCATTTAACCGAACTATAGAAAACCGATGACATGTCTAACTGTAATCGACAAAAACTAGAAGTGACGTCACTCGGAGAAAGTTACTCTCATTTTCACCAAGTCACGCATTCAAAATGACCAATTTGTTTTGGTTTTATGTAATTTTGAAGAGCTGTTTATTGGTAGAATTTTGTAAGGAAATCGATAGCGGAAATTGGTGTTTTTTTTTCGAGTAACGATGTTTAGGTAAGCACACGATGCGATACGATGTAACAATAAGCATCGCCTTTGTACGTATTTTGTTATTTTCTTCTTGTCTGTTTATATTGCGTACATAAATGGTTATGTAAATAAATAAAAAAGTTGACTAGGTGAATCTTAAGAGTATCTATTAGTGAATTATTATTTTAGTAGCTGTAATTATGATTAAATACAAACAAAATACAAAGGTTAATTAAAGGGTTAATTAAGGGGGGTAATTAATTAATTAATTAAGATTAATATTTAATCATAATTAAGGGGACTACATGACCTAAACGCAAGTTTTATAATGCCTAAAAGTATATGATCCACTGCAGTAAGCAAAATCAGAAAAATATATGATATTCTTCAGGATATAAGCTAGTTAGATAGTGTGTTGAAAACATAATACAACTAATTTGGTATGATATAAAAAAGTCACGAAGATACCTCAAAAAAATTCTTTTAACGATTAAAAACCATACTAATATACATGCAATCATTCTGTTTTTTTTTCAGATTGTTCTTCACCTATTAGCGAGATAGTATTTTAATTTTTTAGTCCAATCAATAGATTTTTTGTAAATAGAGAATTGCTATTTGCAATAAATGACCAGCTTTGTATCATCGCGCTTCTCTTTTTTTTTATAACGATTAAAAACCATACTAATATGTTACATGCAAGCATTCTTTTTTTTTCAGATTGTTCTTTATGCGTAATACCTATTAACGAGATAGTATTTTCATTTTTTAGTCCAATCAATAGATTTTTTGTAAATAGAGAATTGCTGTTTGCAATAAATGACCAGCTTTGTATCATCGCGCTTCTCTTTTTTTTTGCAGTCCGACAGTGACCGAGCTTTAGCTGTTGTCAGCCCTTTAATACCAAAATCCAGAATGAAAAGTAGCCTATATGCTTCTCAAGGCTGTCTTGCCTGTCCTGATGTTACGAGCACATGAACCCTTTAAAATGTTACGTAATTATGGTGCAGGTATTTTTACGATGATTTTCCTGCACCCATGTCAGTAGTGTTCAAGATAAGTTCAGAAAGTACACCCAGCACCAGGTCAAGTCACCACAAACTGTAAAATTTTCTCATTCGATTTTAAATTTCATCTTCAACATTTGAAGGTTTAAAATCATTTGGAGAAATTTGACAGTTTCATAACCTGAAGGCCAATTCCCGTAATTAAAAACGTTCAAATTCAAGTCGCAATCTCATCTCAGTGACAGTCTAATGTCAAAAATGTAGGTAAACGCCATACAATTTTTGACAGATTGACACTGAGATTAGAATGCGACGTTCTTAATAATACGGGAATTGCCCCTCTGATGTGCTGGCGACTGTACATATGAATTGAAATACATAGTCACATTGGTAGTTTGATCTACTTAACAAGCAGGTCACACAATATGTTGGCCATTCACGACTCTGATTCCCCGAAACGACCATCTTGTTCTCCAAGTACCGTAAAAATTCTTTAATAACTTTTATAAATCAAAAGTAAAAAAAGAAGAACGTGACATAGTTTTACTTTCCTGCTCACAAAACCATGGACAACCAATTACCGAATCTTTTTTTTTTCTTAATTAAAAACAATGAAAGTTTTCGTTGTACACAGCAGCGGGTCGAGTTACCACAAACTGTCAAAGTTTCTCATTCGATTTTGAACTTAACCTTTAACATTTTAAGGTTTAAAATCATCTGTAGAAATTTGACAGTTTGTATAGACTGTACACAACTGTTACTGTGCTTGTCGTAAAAAGATAAAGTTGTCTATGGAAAGTGTAGCAGCTTTTTTTTTTACAATTGTTTTACTGACGAAACAAAGGAATTTTGTTGAACTGACAGATTTTAATCTGTTCTGTAAAGTGGATTAGTAGTACTTTGTTTCTTTTTCTCGTGTCAGCATGGGTTGTTCGAGAATAACTTGTTCCTTGTTAAAAAAAAGAGCTAGTCACCAAGGCTGGTAAAGGGGCATTATAGGTACCTACAAATTCACTATATTATAAGTAGTAGCGTAATGTGGTGCATTGATATGTAAAAGAGCGCCTCTCGCTATCAAACGTAAAGATTAGGCGAGTTTAGAATTAATTAAGTAACACCCCTTTATTTATTTTTTATTATTTTTTGAGGGTGGGAAATCATCAAATAATTTCTCCCGCTCTGGGCGGAGCGGGAGGGCGTGTCAGACTCTTACTGACTAAAACCCACCCGTGTTCCTTCAGTTGCTAGTGCCAGGGGCCACGGCATCCCTCTCGGACTTTCCCGCAAAAGTATGTATTTATTACCACAAAAAAAAAACTTGGTGTTTCTACAAAAGGCTATTGGAGACGTTACCCCGCATTCTCCTCACACATAGTCTAGTGATACTAAATGAAATACTCGTATCAGGACTTCAAGAGACCATTACAACTAAGTGTTTTGGTGTTTTTCCTCAGAGAAAGGCACGTAAAATTAAAACAAATTTAATTTATTTCAGATACCACAAAACCCATTAGAGAACATCTTTAAAATATTTAATAATAAATACACAATCACACAGCAATAATTACAAACGAATAAATACAACATCTACACAAATTAGATCAATCAAATTCATAATCAGTCACAATTAATTCATATTCACTTACGACTACGAGTGACACTATATGTAACTTGTCTGCCGCAGCAGTGTAATCATAATCAATCAATTAAAAGTCATTTACTCAAACTAGGCTGAGAATCAGCACTTTTTGAACGTCATAATCACATAAGACAGTCCCCCCAAAACGCCGTGTCGCACACAAGGACAGTCCAAGCACATTCGAAGACCAATCTGAAGGTGTATTACAACCACACGAACGAATATATATGAAGCTAGTGTATCCAATGATATTATATGTAAAAAATAAGAGTTTATCGATCAAATTAAATAAAGCTTGCACCGATTATGCAACAGTTATTGGTTTTCAGCAATGAGATGACGGTTAACAGTCAATGGGTTATTATCGACGTTGACCAATACCATCAATATCTTGTGCATGTGTAGTGTAGCACCCTTACAATAAGTAAACAACTGACAGTAAAACCAGCCAAGTGCGTGTCAGACCACGCACAATGAAGGCTTCCGTGGTTGGGATGAATTTAACATAGAAAAAAAGCTCAACCTTGTAGTTGAAAAACAAGTTAATTTATGGGAGACCATAAATTAACTTGTTACCCCCACGCGTTACTGAGCAAAAGGGTCTTGACAGAATGATAGTCGGACAGACAGACGGACAACGAAGTGATCCTATGAGAGTCCAGTTTTTTTCTTTTAGAGATGGAACCCAAAAAGATCTAGACCATATAGGTATAGAGGCACGAGGAACAGGGTGTAAAGTTCACTAATACCTCCATAGAAAATGGAGGATCCTCCGACCAGACGGGTGTCGTGTCTGGTGGGCAACTGCCCGACGATTGATGTCGGGAAGTTGTATATGTATATGCTAGTCGCGCGGTAAACTCTGCTTGCGCGATGCAGGATTTGCGTGACGTCATTATGACGCGCAGCTCGCATGTGGCGATGTAGATACCGCTACATAGGAAACAGAATATTTATCAAATTACTTGAGGAGGCTCTTTTAACACTAAGTTCAAGATCTCCAAAAGGAAATAATCAATGATAATTATACGTATTATACAAGGTGTTGTTTTGCATCCTCGTCAAATTCGAGGAGGTAACTATGCTAATGATTCTCGACACGAATCAATAATAAAATAAGTAGGTATTTATTTTTATTTTTTGTATTTTTCGGAAATCGACATGTGTAGGGCCCGTGAGATACCGCCCTGTAACTGCGCTGTAACTGTAACGCATGCACACAGCGACATAGTCGTACGACACTGCCTACCGCATACGCAACGGGGCGATTTTGTTCTTTGAAAGTGGAGTATTCTGAAATACTGTCAAACTTAAATACCTAAAAAAACAAGTATGTATTAATAAAATTATTGAGCAGGATCGTAATTTTATTTGATTATTTATGTCTTTCATAACAGCCTCCTGAAATTTGACGAGGATGCAAAACAACACGTTGTATATACTTTGTATCATCTGCGATCCGCACATGCTCATTCATCTTTCAAACCGAGGTAAACTCACCAATTCTCATCCATGCAATTGCCACGGAATTCCGTTTTTATTTCAATTTTCTCTTTTTGTAAAGTATAGGTCAAAAAATGTTTTAGATGGTCTGATAAATCCCGAAGTCGTTGTTGCCAATACAAATAAAATTTGAAATGAAATGGGTAGCTATAGGAGTTGAATATACGGGATTAGCTTACCTACATTATCATCTTCCTTAGATTTAACCACTATAAGCAAATGTAATGACTTGTAAACTCTTTGTGGTCATAATTACCACTGTAATTGCAACCGCTAGCTCAGTGCGTTTTGACTTCAGATCATTAAGTTCAGGTTTCCTGACGATGTTTTCCCACGCTATTATTATGATATGGTTTGGAAGTGAATTGTGAGATGACAACAAATAAAAGTATATTTATTATATATTTGCTGTATGGAAGAAAAAGACGTGCTGTGCCGGCGCCAAATACATCGGGATTAGAGCTACGATTTCTTATCAAACCATTGGATACTTACTATTTCATCATAAATTACATACATTTCGAAATTAAATCATTTGTTATTTATCATGAAAACATGCTTGAACTAACAACATCCCGTTAAAAATAGAAACCAAACCGTAAGCATTCACGTTTACCACCACTAAAACAACAATATCTCGGTACTTAAATTTATATGCAATTCCAGAGAGATAACATTTGTAAACTCTTGCCCCATACTAGCTTGACCAATATCTTCAAACGCTCATTTGTAACTCAGAATTCAACAAAAATTCCAGAGTTATTTAACAACTTCGTTCTCGCCCTTTATTAACTCGACCAATGTATTTAAACATTTAGAAAAACAAATAAAATTTCCAGAGGGATGACAACAGTCACTCCCACCCTACTCGCAGCAGACGGAAGTGCACCTATTTGCTAATCAGAGCGTGCTAGAAACGCATACCCGATACAGTCTCACGATACGATCATAATTGTATAGCTATTATATGAGACTTCATTGGGTTAGGTTCGTTTTAGATTGCTACCAATAACTATAGTTACTATGGTGCTAGGGGGCTTATAGCTGAGTAATAACGATCAGGTTAGGCTACGCTTGCCGCGGTTAGTCCATGGATGGGTGACCATCTTTACATACCAAGACCCCTCCTTGCCTCGTAAAGCACATTAAGCCGTTGGTCACGGTTGTCACTCGTGGATTTGACAGTCGTTACGGGTCGTCAGAAGCCCGAAAGTCTGACAACCAGTCTTACCAAGGGGTATCGTATTATCATGCTCACTCAAATGTGTCGCTGGTGGTGGCGTGTGTATTGGATCATTGAGTTCCCTTCAAAATGGTTGAGCTGAATGGTGCTGATCCATACGTCATGTTCGTGAACGGGCGCCGTCAGTAGGCACTGGTCATTTCTTAGCTGCCACGGCTTATTTTAATTCCATAATTGTTTTTATCTTTTTATTACGGACGCTTTTGACGTGCACGTCTTTCTACATCGTTCTCACATGTATAATTACAAAATGAATGATGTAACCACTCTATTGTAACAATATTTTGATTTAAAAGAGTGTCCATGGAGTTTCTTGCCCGTTCTTCTCCATAGGTACCTACTACGCTTTGGAATGGGCAACTAGCTTCATCTTTCTGACTGACCGACCCCTTGACAATTCAAAAGTGCCTGTAATTGGTTTATTTGAAATAAATGCTTTGAGTTTGAGTTTGATCCAATAACTGGGTTGTGGAGGTCAGATAGGCCGTCGCTCCATGTAAAATACGTGTATTCAGCTGTATCCGGTTAGACTGGAAGCCGACCCCAGCTTATTTGGGAAAAGGCAGGGCAGAGGATGACAATATGAGACTACATTGGGTTAGGTTAGTTATAACAATAGATATATTGGTGGTATTTTACTTTGACCGGAGTTACCGACATAGCTTGCAGAGTAAGCAAGCTGAAGTGGCAGTGGGCTGGCCATGTTTGTCGAAGGACCGATGGCCGGTGGAGCAGACAAGTCCTGGAGTGGAGACCACGTATCGGCAAGCGTAGCGTGGGACGCCCCCCAGCTAGATGGACCGACGACCTCAAGAAACTGGCTGGGGGAGACTGGATGCGGCAGGCGGAGGACAGGGTGTTGTTACGCAGCCTGGGAGAGGCCTATGTGCAGCAGTGGACGGCCATAGGCTGAGTTGATGGATTTTATTTTGACTAGACGACCGAGGCAGTCGTTGGTCTAGTGGTCGCCAGAGCTACTGCTCAGCTTGAGGTCCTGAATTCGATTCCCAGGTCAGACAGTGTTATTGGGTTTTTACACATGGAGTTTCTCAGTCGCAGCCCGGAGGTTTAATTTGTGCCCGGTTGATGGCAATAGGCTCGCCCATGTTACTTGAGACTTAAACCACAGATTACTAAATAGTTACTACGTAACAGATACTTCACTTAGTAGAAAATTTCCAATACCTATTGAGATAATAGCCTACTCCGTCGCCTCAGCAACCACTGCATGCCAAAATGTGCCTAAATGCTCGAGCGTACAGTTGTGATTACTTCGCACCGCGCGATCCTACAGCAATCGCAGGGAACCGAATTTGGACCGCAAACGGTCCGAGAGCGCTTGCTCGAGCGGTAGGTAATTATAGCGCGCAAGTACATGGAGTGACGAAGGCCTGCTTAAACTTATATGGCGATAATTATGTGGGTTTATTTATGTATTTAAGTATACAATGTTTTATTGTAGGTAAACTACAAAAGACATAAGAAAAAATAAAAAAAAACACTACATAATATACAATATGTGGCCTAATCGCTTTCTGCGATCTCTTCCAGACAACCTTGGAATGGACAGCGATTTGCCTGGACATAAAATGGGGCTGTCGTTAGTGCAAATAATAAGTATCTATACAATACACTAAAATAGATACACACATATATACATATCCTAAATAATGGATACATAAATACGTACATCTATAATATAAAAATGAATCGGTGAATGTGTTGCTAAGCGCAAATCTCGAGAGCAGCTGAACCGATTTTGCTAATTCTTTTTTTAGAATATTCCTTGAAGTACGAGGATGGTTCTTAGGCGGAGATTTTTTTTTTTGTAAATCCTGAAAATGCCTAAAAACAACACTTTTCTATACTCCCATACAATCGATTCGTAATAATACTTAAAAGTCAATTTGAACTTTAATACCATACCATAAAGTTTAAGTGTTAGTGGAGAGGTTCCGGGAAGGCAAAACAATTGAGTGACGTTAGTATCGTATAGGGCTGGTTGAGTGCCTTTTGAGTCGGGATTGAGGTATGTTTATTTTGTTATATAAATTTAAAATTAAAGAATCGACTGTTAGGCGCTACGAAGTTCGCCGGGTCAGCTAGTACTAAATATAAAGCAACGAAAATAAATGAAGACTATATATAATTACAATTACTATAGATACTCCTCTGCCATACCCTTCGGGGTACAATAGGCGTAATGTTATGTTATGCATACTTAAAGCATCAACATGCTTGTTTACCTCGAAATAATAGATAGAGGCGTAGGTCGGCGGCGTATATCACTTTGTAACGACACATTTTATAAGGAGCCAATTGTCTTTTGTCACTGGATCTACGGTTTCCTAGTAGAACGGTAGCCGCTACTTATCGGCCGCAATGACGGCCGTCATAAAAACTACCTCTACCCCATCCGCTGGCAATCTTTTGGGATTAAAACCAACCGTAACGAAGCTTGTGCAATGACATCTATTGTGAAATCAAAATGACAATGAATTTTATTGTTATTAAAACCAACCAATTGCAACAGTGACATGTGCCTTTCAATTATTCATATATATACTTTCTAAGTTTGTCTCGGACATCACTTACATTGGTGAAGGAAAACGTCGAGAGGAATCCTGACGGCCAATTCCCGTAATTAAAAACGTTCAATATCAGACGGTCAAATGTCAAAAAATGTAGGTAAACGCTATACAATTTATGACAGATTGAGACTGAGATTAGAATGCGAACGTTCTTAAAATAACGGGTATTGCCCTCCAAGAACTCAAACTCAAAGCATTTATTTCAAATAAACCAATTACAGGCACTTTTGAATTGTCAAGGGGTCGGTCAGTCAGAAAGATGAAGCTATTTGCCCATTCCAAATCGTAGTAAAAGAAGACGGGCAAAAAACTCCATGGACACTCTTTTAAATCAAAATACGAGTATTGTTACAAAAAAGTGGTTACATCACATCATTCATGTTGAAATGATACATGTGAGAACGATGCAGAGAGACGTACACGTTAAAAGCGTCCGTAATAAAAAGACAAAAACAATTATGGTATTAAAATAAGCCGTGGCAGATAGGAAATTACCAGTGCCTACTGACGGCGCCCGTTCACGAACATGACGTATGGAACAGCACTATTCAGCTCAACCATTTTGAAGACTTATAGTTTAGGTAAATCAGAAAGTGCCAACCCGTCTTTAGCAAGCGTGGTCATCAATTCTCGTGCCATCTCTGTATGAGAATAGGCCATTGCCAAGCAAATACAATATAATAATTGGCTGGTATTAATGTTATTAATCACATTGAGAGCAGATTAAACTGATCAGACACCAGACCAGACTTTCAGAATCCTCACTGTCCATCATCATTCTCTGCTGTTTTTCATTCAGCATTCAGTGCTGCCGCGAACACGCGTCATCAGGGATGTGCATCTATTCCTAATAATGGCGGCAAAACCATTAATATTATTATCCGCAAACATCTGTATCTGTTTTAACATAAGGCTCAAATTTGGCTTGTGTTATAATGATGAGCATCTCATACCTAATTGACATGGGAATATATAATCAGCCTATAATGTTCCCACTACTGGGACAAAAGCCTCCTCTCTGTGAGAGAAAGTGGGCCGTGATCCACCACGCGGGCCCAGTGCGGGTTGGTAGACGTCACAATCATGTCTTTGATTTTTTTAGTTCTAGTTAATGCTGGTTTCTTCACGATGTTTTCCTTAAACGTTTTGAGAGCAGTGGTGATGAAATAGTTTACAAAAAGTAGTGCGACAGTCTTGGTTCGAACCTATGACCTTCAACTCGATGAGTCGCGGCTGTTACCACTGAGCCAGCACTGCTCACATGCATGGGAATAAGTAAATTAAACTATATTTACATTACCCAGGTCTAATACAAAAGGCAAACTTTTTATATCTACATTGAATTCCCTTGTCTATACATGAGAGTCTTTTTTACTTGAATTGTAACAGAAACATAGTTCTCAACTGACTATGAATAGCTACAATTAATTCGTTTTACACAGAGGCATGACTGTTATAGGTACTTAAGTGTTTTAAAGTGGCTTTTTTATTTTTTTAATAAAATCGTGAACTTAATCTCCCTTCAAAATGGCTTAATTCAACTCGCAAACTGTTAATTAACGTTAATGAAGCATTTTCTTATTTTTTTAAGTCAAATAGCTACACGAGACTTTCAATCATCTGCCTATGATGATCTGAAATAGCAGCGATGCACCCTCACTATTTATCCTTAAAAAAAAATTTGTTCGAATTCTGGCAAATATTAATCAAACCGACAGCTGCAAACCTCACTTCCAAAATTATAATATCTTAACACTCCCCAGTATATACATATTAGAAACCTGCAAATTTATTCATAAATATCAAGAGTTTTACACAAAGCGCGAAGATATACAATCACGTTTCACACTCCGACACAAATCAAGATTAAACATTCCGCAATCTCGACTAAAAATACACTCAACAAGCCCCTATGTAATGTCTATAAAAATATATAATAAACTACCTGAAATAATAAAAAAAGAAGAAAAATTAAACATGTTTATAAAAAAACTAAAACAATTTTTAACAGAAAAATGCTATTACAACATAAATGAATATTTAAACGATAAAATATAATTTTCATCCCACCATCTCGGAAAGAGTATTTTTAATCTTCAATATCTGAGTGGAAAAGCCGTTTTTATTCTCTAGAGGATAAAGTAAATTGAATTTAGAACATCGTGTGCACTAAGTTTGTGAATTAAAAAAAACATTAAACCTATTTACTGCTACCTCTATGGTGCCGAATATATCATACAACTTTTTTTTAATTTGTTAAAAACTCAGACTCGGAACCTTCTTGGTGTTCTTTTTTCAATTTGCTTTGTACGCGGTTCTTTACGCGGCATTTTTTCACGTCATTGTTAAACCTTATATTAAAAACAAGAAACTTGAAAACAAGTGAAAAAACTAAAATGAGTGATTCTAGCGACGAGGAAGTTTGCTTGACGCCAACAGAATTGACTGAAACTGTTAATAATGCGCAAATGAGCTTTCTCCCTCAACAATCACGCGAGAAGTATTTAAAACAGTACGATATGTTCAACACGTGGCGACTAGCAAAAGGAGCCAAAACTTTCTCAGAAAACGTTTTGCTGGCATATTTTATAGAATTATCCGAGAACAAGAAAGCAAGCACTCTATGGAGTACGTATTCGATGCTAAAAGCAACAATAAAGATGAAAAAAGACAAACATATCGATACCTATCCTAAATTAGTGGCATTTTTAAAAAGAGCCTCATCTGGTCATCAACCAAAAAAATCGAAGGTTTTCACAGTATCTGATATTGAAAAGTTTCTTAACGAAGCACCCGATTCCGTATATTTGGCGGCAAAAGTAAGTCAGTTGCACATTCAGTATCTACTTAAGTATATTAATCTCAATTAAATAGTATACTTAGTAGATGTTGATAGGCATAATTATGCGTTCATATCAATTTTATTCATTTATCTACTACAATACTCTTTACGTTACAGGTTGTTCTTATTATTGGAATAAACGGAGCATGTCGAACTAATGAACTAACACAACTTAATGTCAAAAACATTGAGAAACATTCAGATGACTTACTATTAATTAATTTACCTAATACAAAGACAAAAAGAGACCGCAACTTCGTCATTCGCAAGGAATACGTAACGATTGTTGAGAAATATCAAGCCTTACGCCCGCCTAACACTCCAATCAATCGATTTTTTCTACAGTATCGCAATGGAAAGTGTGTTAGACAGCCTATGGGTACTAATAAAATTGGCAGTATCCCACGAGAAATAGCAACATTTCTTGAACTTCCAGAACCCCTGTTGTACACGGGTCATTGTTTCCGACGAACTTCAGCCACACTTTTGGCTGATTCCGGAGCTGATCTCCTGTCCCTTAAGCGCCACGGAGGCTGGAAGTCCAATGCAGTTGTAGAGGGATACATAGAGGATTCCATCCAAAATAAGTCTAAAATATGTGAAGGCATCGTAGGAGCCATTACACTGAAAGAGCCTCAATCGGATCCTTGGACTGGCCCTTCTACATCAAAAATAAGCCGTTATGAAACACCTAACCATCTCCCTCTCTCTCCAACATTCACGCCAAGGGAATCCGATGAATCGGTACAACTATTAAGTATGACAGATAGTTTACCGAAAAACAGTACACAAGTGACTAACACCAATATTACAGTACCAAACAAAAATATTACACTCAATTTAAATAACTGTAGCAACGTTACTTTAAAATTTTCTTAATTATACCTTAGTATTATTTTGTTATAATTTAAAGATTATTCTGTAATACTTACCTGTCATAATGTAGTAATTAATACCTAAACTGAAATAAAAGTGTACCTATCTTGTGATTGTAAACGTTTTTTTTTTTGCATTTAGTCATTTCCTCGCTGAGGTGGAATGAAAAGTTACGTGTTGCACTCGAGTGCAAAGATTTTTCACCTCGTGCTCTTTTGATTCCCTCGCTAACGCTCAGGATTCTAATTTTGAATCACTCGCTGCGCTCGTGATTCAATTTTAGAATCCTTCGCTTGCTCGGTCATCAAAATTGAACACGCGGTTAAAAAGCAACTTTGCACTCTTGTATAACAAATAACTATTAATAATTGTGGGAACACCGCTGAGTTTTAGTGGGTATACTGTCGGTTGCGGATTTCGACAGGAGTCCCACATACCCCGTCTCGTCCCCGACGAGCGGAGATGCCAGCTCCTTGTAGTCCACAACACTATTTTCTCAGTGGTATAGTTTTAGACCCACCATACCACCAGGGGTATGGCCAGTGGTATGGTGGGTCCGTAATGCTCCGATGCGTGAAGCAAAGTTGAAATGTATCATGTGCCTGTAGGTCACCGGCACCCATACTTCCCTTTCAAGCCGGAACAAAAGGCCGTTGCTTGTCATAAGAAAGGTATAGTCGTTGTATTTATACAACGTTTGTAAATATGTGAGCACCATGTATCTATCACATAGTTAATTTATCTGTCATTGCTTAATTTTTCATAATTTTTGCCTATTGTGGTATAGTGATTTTATTCAGTGTGCACTGTTGTGCCGACAACGTTGTGTACAACGACCGCTGTTTAAAAGTGTAATAAAATAACAGGTACATATGGACGATGAACTGTCATTTGTATTTATTTTTTGACGTAAAATGCAATTTCGCGTGTACTGGAAAAAAACTCCTAAGACGATATTTGACTATTTATCCGATTAAAACACGAATAGAAATTGACAAGTATATTTTACACAGATAATATATTAAGAAGACTTGAGTACACTGATACTCAAACACTACAATATATGGCGTTAAGGTAGCATGTAAATGATTTGCGATTATCTTATTTTGACGACCTGCTCCCTTGACGATCAGTAGGCCAATTCTCGTACTTAAAAAACGTTAAAATTCAAGTCGCAATCTCATCTCAGCGACAATCAATGTCAAAAACCTGTCAAAAATTTATGTAAATTGATTGTAATTTTGACAGATTGAGACTGAGATTAGAATGCGAACGGTCTTAAAAATACGGGAATTGCCCCTCAGAACAACGCCTCTGACGCCTCAATAATCGTGGCCACCTACTGGGCCCAAACAGTACAAGTAACATAGAAAAAAAATAAGACCCCGCTGTTTAAAGGTGTAATAACAGGTACCTACATAGCAACGATGAACGAGCATTTTTTTTTTTTTGTTTTTAATGCCAAGTGACTTAAAATGCAATTTCGCGTCGACTGAAAAACCTCCTAACACGATATTGTCGCTAATTTTGCTGGGAATACCTCCCAACTTTAAGTAGAAATAACTAATAAAAATAATGATTGTGTTGAATTTTCTAAAAATAGTTTTTTATTTTTTATTTAAGATGGGTTTGCTCTTGACTCTAGTCTAGGTCAGTGGTGACAGCGACAGAGTCGACTATGGAGTGAGCTTACCCAGAAGAAGCCTCTTCACTCTCACTTTGAAGAGATTAGGGTTGTATGCGTTCGGAAACACAGACGCAGGTAGAGAGTTCCACTCTTTTGCTGCGCGCATAACAAAAGACATTTATTTTGGAAACGCTTAGTGCGAATTGGTGGAAAATAGCAACTAGGTAAAGATGGTAACTTGCAGTGCGTCTAGATGACCAAAGGAAGAAGGGGGCCGGTGGAATGAAAAAGAAGAAGAAAAGAAGTTAAAAGATATTGATAGTTCACGTCGATATGATACCTTTCAGATTTGTCTCTGAGATGGGAATGTTCAAGTAATGCGTTGATATCCATAATAGGCATTTGTGACCATTATCCAATAGGCCACCATTTCCCTCCACGCAAAAAACAATTGAGACGCGAAAAAAAAGAAGATCCGATAATATTTCCGAACAATACACTTATGCAGTCAAACGCATGACCTCCCATTTTCTCCACACTTGAGCAACAAGGAAAGTCGTAAGAGCAATTTGAGTGCACATAGCAGGAGGTAATTCAATTTGTACGGGACGTTTTCTAAACTTTCACTTGCAGAAGTCAAAAGTAAATATTCACCACTCCCTCGCTCAGAGCTTGTCGTTGTGTCCCAGCTGCTGTGGGAACGTTATAGGCTGATTACTTAAGCTTGTCTAATCTACAGTAAAGGAACCCAAGATTTCTTTTTGAGATTTTTTGCATTCTGAGAGCCTTAGAGCCGTTGTTTTGGTCCAGCTGGTGCATTAAAGTCACACAAGATAACTCTGCGCACGTGTTTCACCTTCAAGACTATATCCCTGCCAGCATTTTTAATCACTTTCCGCTTAATGATGGCGATTACCTACTTTGGAAAATATGGAACACAGCACACTCTTTTGACACCAGAAGGCCAATTCCCGTAATTAAAAACGTTCAAATTCAAGTCGCAATCTCATCTCAGCGACAGTCTAATGTCAAAAATGTAGGTAAACGCTATACAATTTTTGACAGATTGACACTGAGATTAGAATGCGAACGTTCTTAAAAATACGGGAATTGCCCCTCTGATATTGACGGCGAGATGGCGAGACGGCAAGATGGCGGCAAACGATTATTTCCGATTTCGCCCGCGTGCAGACTTATTTTGAGCGCACTTTACCACACTGTTTACGACAACGACACTTCCTCTTCTTCTCTATCTTGATAAGCCATGACGTTACTGTAGTTGTACTCATCAGTTTACTTATAATATCATTGGCAGCAATTCTGTTTAAATTTAATTACTTAAATATTAAGGTTACCAACGTAAACAAACAATGATAAATGATTTTATTTCTGTAAGTAGGTTTGTACAAACACTTTTACACGTCAATCATATTTTAAAAACTAGATGAGGTCGGCGTTTCCTATCTGACTACTCTGAGAAGAAAGGCCGAAACAAACTCAGGGGTCTCTTTTAAAGTCCAGACATAATCTTGGTCAGATCATGTGAAGACCATGTAGATTGGTGTCTGAAACGGTGTTTTGAGGAAAAACCATACAGATTGAGCGGACCTGTCCAGTCAGTGCACGCATTTGTCAGTAATCTTGCCGCTCAACTCAGAACTTAAGGAGCACAACGATTCGAAAACAATACCAAAGAAAGGACATTTGGGTAGGCCGCATAAATTACTCAAGCTGCCAGATCGTGAAACTAATTAAGAAAAAAAAAAGTAATAAACCACATAATCTTCACATTCACAATAATTAAAATAATATAATACTTAACAAAGTAAATACTCATGTCATTTTGTATGTATAAAATTGAAATGAAATATGACTTTAATGTGACGTGACAAAAATCTTTGAAATTCACGAAGATATTTTGTCAATGTCACTTACTAGTAGGTAATTTAATTTGTACACGACATCTTCTCTACTTTCACTAGCTGAAGTCAAAAGTAAACATCGCACGGTCCGGCCTTTATAAGTGTCTACATGTAATATTTACGAAACGAGCGTAAATGGAGATGTGCTTTTATTTTAATTTGCTTTTTTTTCTCGCTCTCTTAAGCGGTTAATGTCATGGGCTGGTAAACGCGTGTATTCTGAAAGGTCAGGCAAAGTGTTGCTAGGTTTTTCCATCAAGAAAATCTCAGTAGCAGCCGTGAGCCTGTGAGCTTCCTCCCTAAGCACGAAGTCCGTCATTTCGGCCGAAGTTATGGACTTTTCCTACTCCGTATCTCATCTAAGATCGTTTAGACAGTTGTCCTTACTCCCGATGTGTTTTTATGCCCGTGCAGAAAAGCTAATTAATCGGGAGTAGGGTTCACTACTTGTTTGTTAAGCTTTCACGCTAAAACGGCTGAACAGATTTTTATGAAATTTGTCACATAGATAGACCATGACCTGAATTAGAACATAGGATACTTTTTATTCTGATATTCCTACGGGATCGAGACTTATGCGGGTGAAACCGCGGGGCAAAGCTAGTCTATAGTAAAGGAAACCGAGATCTCTTTTTGAGATTTCTGTTAATAGAAAATCGTCAGACACACGTTATTTGTACCAAATTTCTGTTATTTCTGAAAGTGGAACTATTTAATTAAGTGTAGGCATGGTTAAAACTTAAGACAAATAGAAAAATGTGTGAGATTTCATATTTGTTTGGTAGTAAGTTTTCATCGACGAAACCGTTGTGATTTGTCTATTTGATGCTCAAAAATAATGCTAAAAATAACAGAATATTTAGTAGAAATTGACAAGCCATGGAGCCAGTATACTATAGACCCTGGTGGGTTTGACATTGGTGCCGATTCTGTTGTACACCGAACTAAACTAACTAAACTATCACTAAAATTCCTTACTTTTGGCTATGAGAATCTTAACGCTATTCTGCAAAATAAAATCTCTAAATTTAAAAATAATTTTGACACATCTAAAATCAATTTGACAATTATTGCGACTCCACGTGGTACTTGTTTGCCGTACCACGTGATCTTTTTTTAGAGCCGTAGGCGCGCATTATGTGCGGCCTCGACTTGTTTTGTATGGAATTTTTTACTTTTTGTATGGAAAATATAAAAAAATATTACCAACACGTTGAGTTTTAAAGGTTTACGGGTTACAGAGGGGGTCGAAATTTTCATTATTTTTGCGATAGGACACACCGTTTTCGAGATATAAGCAAAAGAAAAGAAAAAAAGATACAGTACTGTTTTTGCATCTGAAGTCGAGGTGTTGGTGTGAATTTTAGTTCATGACAACTAATTTTATTCCACACCTTTTTAATCGCGATTAAGAATAGTCAGATTTAGTTAAGACAATCAAAATTTTTGGTGAAAAACGTAAAATTCTGAATAGCAAAATTGCCATTTTCACTAAATTATAATCTCAGTGCCATCTTAGTGCTGTCAAACTAAAATTTAGTTAAGTTGTGTCACTTTAGTCAATTTCAGAATGGGAAATCGTCGTTTGACAGGAATAAACTAAATTTTGGTGATTTTTAGTCTAGTTTAGAGAATTTTGTGACAAGAGAATCGGCACCATTTGCTATTAACTGGGCTGTCACTGAAAACTTAATTCCAATTTGTTTGTCTGTGTAATCTTTAAAAACACGTTTCGCGGTCCGCGAATTGAACCAGGGATTGAAAAGGTTCCTAAAATACCGGTAAAGAACCGGTATTTTGTGGTTCCGTTAGTAGAATCAGAACCGGAATAGGAATCTAAATTGGAACCATTAAGTTACCGGTTCCTCTTCAAAGCGAGTCCGAAAGACTTCATACGATGCCGCTCAGCGCAGGACGAAGCTTTGTACGTTAGCGGCGAGGTACGGGCGGCCGCCGGCGAGTGAAGAGGTGGTAGTTTTTGTTATTTTGTTAGACTCCGGGAGAGTGGCACATTTGCTTTGGTAGATCATTCGTTGCATAGTCACCAAACAGGCGTCAAACATATACCTTCTTTCTTGGAGAACCTTTAAAGCTGATGGTACGGAACCGGTATATTGGAACCTTTATTTGGAACCTGAACCGGAACCGCACCGACAAGAACCTTTTTAAGAACCTAAATGAAGAACCGGAACCCAAATTCGTTCCGATTTTCAATCTAAACATTTTTAATCCGATTAAACCTAGGATCAGGATCGTAACACAATATATATATACAGGGTTATTGGTAATATATCGGCAATCTATTTTAAGGGGATGTAGAGGAGGTCATTAGCAACCAAATTACCTCTTATAACCCCTATGCAAATGTCAACCATGTCCGAATAATTTGACATTTTATATTTTTTTGGTGTTATACGTCTTTAAAAAAAAGATGCATGTGATATTTTTAATTATTATTATCTGCTTCTATTTCAATACATAATAAGCAACCATAAAATGACAATTATCTTGATTTTTTTTTTATTAGAGCACACAGTTTTCATCATTTTGAGCTGGTTATTTGACTAAAATGGTTGATTTCTGCAAAAAACATGGATATGAACAGTTAGATCGATAGAACATTCCAAAAATTTGTACAACTTCTCAGCTATCCAACGAGATACAATAAAATACCAGATATTTAAAAAAAAAAAACAAATTACTGGAAAATGGTTGACATTTCCTACATGGGGGTCATTTGGTTGCAAATGACCTTCCCTACATCCCCATAATAGATTGCTAACTTATTACAAATAACCCTGTATACCAACCTGAAACATATTAGACGCAGATCATAATATTCAACACGCATTACTATATCGTAGTAACATGTACAAAGTAAAAGAGTTGTCATCAAAAAGACAAAAGAAAAGCAACATGGTCGAAATATGCGAGGAATGAATGAATGGCAATGTAATTCGTGAATGAATGGACGCTTCATTGTTTTTAATGTTAAACCATTTGACATTGTGTTTGTTAAGAAAAAAGTTAAAAGTGAGTTGGAATTTGTAGAGTTAATTATGTGTGTGAGACAAAATAATAATTGCAGCCTGTAACTGTCTCATTGCGAGGCAATGTCCTCTTCTCATAGAAAGAAGAAACGAGTATTCATCACCGCATTTGCTTACTGCCTTTCAAGCTCGAGCGATATATTCTGTAATAAACTCACCGTAATAACTTAGATGAAGTGAGCTCGAACTGAGCTGTCCATAGTGTTCATCTGTAGCAATAGGTGGTCTCTGACTAAATAAAAAATCAAGACATACCGCTGCGAACAATACAGTGAAGCATGCAAAACTACACCTTCCTTTGTGCATACACACTCACACGCACACATTTACAACCAAACTACACCTCACTAAGTGCACACATGTTTACAAAACCGGCCTCAAGTCACTGTTGACAGCGCTATGTCACTAAGTAGTATGTTAGTGACGCTACAATGGATAAAAGGACACAGTGGATCACTGGGTATTGACGCAGCTGACGAACTGGCTAGAAGTGCACCCAGAACATCAGTCTGAGGACCCGAACCAATCGTGCCCATTCCCTTCAACCAGATTCGCAGGTGGCTAAAAGAGTCCACCCATATACAAGCGGAGAGCTGGTGGACCTCGACACCAGGCTGCAGGCAGTCCAGGGAAGCCATGCCATCCTGGGATGGCAGGCTAGCCGGACGTTTGTTACGACTTGTTAGGAACGGCCTGCGCCTGGTCACGGGGACCATCACGGGACATTGTTCACTAATCAGACACTTCCACACAATAGGTATAACGGACAGTCCTCTATGCAGGGCTTTCATGGAGGCTAAGGAAAGGAAGGAGGCACAGGCGTTACCAAAATTAGGACAGAAACCCTCGGGGCACCCAGAACTTACACAGATGTTCTCAACGGACTAGGTGACCCAGTCAACTTCTGAAGGGAGGTGGGCTGGTTGGAATAACCACCAACGGCTGCCATGGCCCACGTGAAATGGTCCACCTGAAGCACTTAGTACGGAGACCAAAACCCCGTAACATAAAACAACATAGAACATAGACAGCGCTATGTCTTTGTTTTTTTTTTTTCGTCTGAGCAGGTGGAGTGACGGCTCACTTCAAGCTTACTTCACCAAATAGACCGGCAGTACTTAATAATAGTAACTCAGTGCTAAAAAGGGTAACTATTCGAATTAGAAAAATTACATGTCAATCGTTAGATAATATAAAATAAAAATGGTATACTTTTGACTTTGCACCATGCCAAATTGCAAAATCCTGTCACGAGGTTCCCATGAAAAACGTCTGTAGTAGGCAGACACACGGACGTAGGAGTGGTCATATCCGGGAAGGTACAGCTTTCCTTTTAAGAAACCGAACAATTAAACCATTACTATTGTCATCTACATCTACATCACACACTGCTGGATCATTGCTGGAGCTCGGCCTCTTAAGAGGGTCATTAGTCAGGTTGGTGGACATGACAGTCATGTCTTAAACATTTTTTATTTTGGTCTGGAACTTGCCAGTTTCTTCATGATAAGATATAGTGGCGAAACTGGTCAACGATAAAGGAAGATCCTTCGTCGTTTTTACAACTATGACGATGAAACTTTCACAAAATAAAGTGCGTGTCTACCCTGGTTCGAACCTAGGTGCGAATCTTTATAAGTTGGAGCCGTTACCACCAGGCCACCACAGCTCTCACTGCTGGCCATTAAACTGTCTAAATAAACTATTTTAATCATGAATTTAATATATTTTTAATAATTAATTAGTTACTAATTATTTTGCTACTATATTGTTATTGACAGAAAGTTAATTCAATCGATGTACCTACCTACCTACGAGTATATTGCATAAAATCCAGATCCTACTGATTGGACGACGAGTTGATGACACTAGCCCCTGGAACACAGGTGTTGGTATCTAGCGCAGGAGTCAGGGCCTCAGTTTGTTTGTACAAATATTTTTTATGCCAATAAACATTTTCTTTTTAATACATACACATGACCTAAACGCGAGTTTTATAATGCCTAAAAGTATATGATCCACTGCAGTAAACAAAATCAGAAAAATATATGATATTCTTCAGGGTATATACTAGTTAGATATTGTGTTGAAAACATAATACAACTAATTTTGTACGACAGAAAAAAGTCACAACTAAAGATACCTCTAAAAATTTATTTTAACGATTAAAAACCATAATAATAAACATGCAATCATTCTGTTTTTTTTTCAGATTTTTCTTCAAACAGCAAGTGATAGTGTTTTAATTTTTTTTGTGTCCAATCAATAGATTTTTTGTAAATAGAGAATTGATTTATATTTTGCAATAAATTACCAGCTTTGTGTCATCGCGTTTCTTTTTCTTTTCTATGCAGTCCGACAGTGACCGCGCTTTAGCTTTTGTCAACCCCTAAATGAATCAAACGGAGCATACGTTTCCATAGCTTAAAAAAAATGCCTAAAATAGAAATCGTTGAATGCGTTGCATGATGCATGCATGACAAATGTTCACGGAATGCAACAAACTGTGAGTGAAAGTTCCTCCTAAATCCGACCGGTTTCCGAGACAGCCGTAATAAATGGACGAATAAAAGGAAAAGAAATGAGGGCTCAGTTAATAAACATTAACCAGTTGATTTTAAGGATTTTTTCTAAAGAACTGCTTCATTATTTATTTTTGGTGTTTTTTTTGTGTTCATTTTTCGTTGATTGATATGACATGTGCAACTAATGTTTATTTTATAGCTGTGTGGCGTAAAGTACATTGAAGGTTATCGATTATATATATTTATGTACTAATTTATCGTTGTTCTTGCTTTTTATGTGCATTGTCTATCTTTTATCAAGAAATAATCACTGAAGCAAGGACAAAAAGAAAATTGTTTTAAGAATTTGGATCATCGTTAAAATATCAACACAAAATGACAGGTGAGTAATTTTTTGGTGTAAGATATAGCCTCTGCATAATACAACTACAAATCTTCAAAGGAGATACCTACCTATTGGGCCAGCCAGGTAGGACGTGGTGTGGTGTCCTAAAAAACTTTTTACCAAAAAAAACCTGACTTCAAAAAAAAACACTAAGTACAAAGTGAAAAATAACTTTAATTTCGGAAGTCGGTGTCTTTGAAACGGATCCAAAGACACCGACTTCCGAAATTAAAGTTATTTTACACATTTTTTTTGGTAGTCGGGTTTTCTTTTTGTTAAAAGGTTTTTTTATTTTTCACTTTTTAGTTACGGTACCTACTCCACACCAATTCAAAAACGATCGTCTTACACGTCCACGTCCGTTCGAAGGCTTTTTTTATTTAAAAATAATTCATTGTTGTTTTTTTTTAAACCGCTTGATCGATTTCGATGATATTTAAATGTGACCACACAGGAAGCACCAGCTTTCAAATAAAACAAGAATCATTAAAATCGGTTCACCCAGTCGAAAGTTCTGAGGTAACAAAAAAAATATATATATATTATTGATAACCTCCTCCTTTTTTGAAGTCGCTTAAAAATGTTTTTGCATCGCCCTCTCAGTCCCGCGCAAACTCGGATATATATATGTAATTTCACCGGGCGGCACTCATACCCTTCAAATCGAAACCCAGCGATATGGTTTGACAGTTGGAATTGTGGTACAGACCAGAACATTATTCTACCTCTTAATAAAAATCTATATTATAAGTAGATACAATTTTATTTATTTATTTATAATAAGCACACCAACAGCACAGTCACTTACAATTTAAATAAAATATCAACTACAATTAGCATTTCAGTAACCATGCAAATAACAGGTATGCATGACATCTAACTTAAAAAATATTAGAGACAAAGGAGAACAATAAATAGTGTTTCTAGTAGATCTCCTAGAACACTGCAAAACAAACTAATTTGAGTTACAAAGACGTGCACTCTTCACACTGTCTAAATAGGGAACGTCTGTATGAAGCAAAACTCATGGAGAAAATATCAATAGGAAAATCTGTCAAGTTGGACCTTTCATTATATTGCCTTGCCTTCTTTTTTGTTTTTAGTTTGAGTTTCGTGCCCAAAGGGTGCCAACGGAACCCTATTACTAAGCCCCCGCTGTCCGTCCGTCCGTCTGTCTGTCTGTCAGCGGGCTGTATCACATGAACCGTATTAGGTAGACAGTTGAAATTTTCACAGAATGTGTATTTCTATTGCCACTATAACAACAAGTACTAAAATTAATTAAGGTTAAAAATTAAAGACGGTTTCCATACTAGAAACGTGTGTTTTTCGGCGTTTAATGCCTTGTGGTCGTGTGTGAGTCTTTCTCACACACGAAGGGTATGGAACCCTTGGCCGATTTTCCTGTCCAATTGTACCCAAAAGTTGTCTGGTTTGAATCGCTAACAGCGATAAGACTAACATTATTATCATGTTGTCAATCCGTTTTTAGTGACTATGGCAATGGTCTCCATTAACAATATTAGCTTACTTCCCAGAAATAAAAACATTTATCATTTTACATCTTGGAGCCCACCAAATGGTTAAAATAATCATTGTGTTAATAAACGACCAAAAGGGCCAATTTTATCGACCTAATTTTTGTCTCCGATCAAAATAATCTGACCTATATTTCCAACAAACAGTCAGTCATGGCCCCAAAACCTAACAAAACCTACAAAAATCCTCTTCAACCGACACTATAAACCTAGTTGTACACCTGCACACCTGTTCCGTTCTATTCTATGAGGTTTCACTTTCTGTGACCCGCGCGTTTACTTTCGAAGAACCGTACCCACTCGGCAGTTTGTGGTCTGATTTGATTTTAAAGATTTGATTGTGATTTTTTTGGGGTTATGTTTATACAAAAGTGAGATTCGATGCGACATGTGAAAGGATTTTTACAGCGGATTTTTTTTATTTATATAATTGTGATCACTGAGAGTCCCTTTTTTCAGTCTGCTTGAGGCTTAACCACCAAACGATGTAGATTGTTATAACTAAATACTTAGGCACTAGATTTAACGGACGCAAAATAAAGTGAAATAAAAACGAGAGTTGATGAGTCATCAAAAACATAATTATCTCCCCTCTGCCGTATGACGTTTTAAATATTTCATAATGAAAATTACTTTAAGGGAATTACATGACCTAAACGCAAGTTTTTTATCGCCTAAAAGTATTATGATCCACTGCAGTAAACAAAACCAGAAAAAGATAATGACATTATTCAGGATAGTTAGGTGCTAGTTAGATAGTGTGTTGAAAACATAATACAACTAATTTGGTACGATAGAAAAAAAGTCACGAAGATACCTCTAAAAATTTATTTTAACGATTAAAAACCATATTATTATACATGCTATCATTCTGTTTTTTTTTTTTCAGATTGTTCATCAAGCAACATATTAACGTGATAGTGTTTTTATTTTTTAGTGCAATCAGTAGATTTTTTGTAAATAGAGAATTGCTTTATATTTTGTAATAAATTACCAGCTTTGTGTCATCGCGCTTCTCGTTCTTTTCTATGCAGTCCAACAGTAACCGCGCTTTAGCTGTTGTCAGCCCCGTAAAATCTCCCCAAAACCTCAAGCTACTTGTTAGTCAAATCACATACCTAGTATTTATACTTAAATACCTCAAACATAGTGACTTACTTTCGTAAGGATGCCTCCGCATTTAATATAAGTAAATGGATCACTTTCTATAGAAAATGGAAAGTGGACAATATCATGATCGAATCATTTATCAATCCATTTGTCTAGATTTCTGTCTAGATTACTTTTCTGAAATCTATTGTTTTATGCGTGGATGATTTTAATATCCCGTTTCTGCTCATTGCCGTAATTTTTTTATCTAAGCCAATTCAATCAATTGTTTTTTGGAACATCGCATAGGTAACATTTTAACATCATTTCGAAATTCGAACGATGTGTCGTTGTGAATGAGGCCTTCTGAAATGACGAACATGGTTTATATCACAATCATTATGTTTTCCTTCACCATATTTAAGTTCTGTTCGAGGGATAAGGCTCCTACAAACAGGCGCGACACGTGATGCGGATCGCTCGCGTCACAAAGGCACTGCTCGTCGCGCGACAGCCGGTGTCTTTGTGTCGCGTCGTCGCGCTTGTTTCTAGGATCTTTAACCCTCGAACCGAACTTAGGTTATAAACCATTTTATACAATGTTAGCCTTGTTTATAACGCGTGACCGCCACTAGCAAGCGTGGGTACACACTACAATACACTCCTTCGTATTAGAAGATGAATTTGTTTTCTTGCTTTAAATTCATGTTGAAAAATCCCCTGCTAAAGATACACAATACCACAATTTATTTTTCTCCGCTCAGACGTAAGTACATAAATCCTGTTACTAACCGAAAATTCGAACCCAAACATGCCGCAAAGGGTAGTTAAACTCATTATCGGTACTCGTAAATCGTTAACCACATGAGTCAGTTTGAGTTTAAAATACGGGCGATCTGATACCTGAGGTATTTCGACCATGTTTTTAAACTGTATTTTGACCTCAAAAGGATAACTTAATTTATTATGTCTGTGTCGTAAAGTTTTGATTTCTTTTCGTGTCTTTGGCCTGGTTTGAAAGTGAAATGGTTTATATTGCTACCTGTTTTTAGATTTATATGTAAAGCTGATTATGGATGCTATTCTTTGGTTAACGCATCTAGTCTGTACCGGTCACCTTTTTAAGGTCGTCGATCCATCGAGTTGGGGGGCGTCCCACACTACGCTTACCGATACGCGGTCTCCACTCTAGGACTCGTCTGCTCCTCGAGACTCTAGGGTTCCTCGGTCCTTCGACAAACATGGTCAGCCCTGCATATATATTATTTACATAATGATCATTTTAGTTAATAGCCAATAGCCGATACGTGGGAAGATGAAGAAAGTTTGAGTGCTAATTAAGTCCCAGTTTTCCATATACCTACTTTTTTTGAAGAAACGAATTAAAAATCAATCAATTTCAGTTTATCTTCGTTCCCTCACTAAAGACCGTTATTTTTCCGAACATCACGGAAAACAATGACAGTAAATTGGCGACAAAATACTCAAGCAATGAGTTTTTAAGTTAAGGTCGTTTCACACGTATCAATTCGTATTATTCGCGCGCCATAACCTAAACATAACTTGGGAAATGTGGATGTACACGGGCTTGAAGTTGTAGCTGTATCTACATCGCTACATGCGACCTACGCATCACAGTGACGTCACGAAAATTCTGCATCGCGCAAGCAGAGTTTACCGCGGGACTAGCATAATTATATAGAACGTCCCGCCATCAATCGTTGGGCAGTGGCCCACCAGACTCGACACCCGTCTGGTACCAATAGGCCTACCTATTGGTAAAGGGGGATCCTCCGACCAGACGGGTGTCGAGTCTGGCGAGCTTTATACTCTGTTCCTCATACCTCTATACTGGTGACCCCGAGTATGAACGTCAGTGCAGCCTTCGTGCAACTACATCAGCGTGACGTCATCAACATTGCTTCCTCAAGCTTTCGAGCAGCGAGTCTCAGCTAGCCAGATCCTCTCTTTTCTATGGAGGTATGAGTGAACTTTACACCATGTTCCTCGTACGTTTTTATAGTTATATTATTCATTCTGTATTATGTTACTATAGAAAGGTTTTGATTACATGTGTTGGCGGTGTCATGTGTATTGGGGCGTGTAGCTTAGTAATAACAGCCGCACGAGTCGATCTATCAGGTTAAGCTTCGCTTGCCGCGGTTGGTCGGTGGATGGGTGACCATCTTTACATACCAAGACCCCGCCGTGTCTCGGAAAGCACGTTAAGCCGTTGATCCCGGCTTTGAAAGTCGTTACGAGTCGTCAGAAGTCCGAAAGTCTGACAACCAGTCTCACCAAGGGGTATCATATTGCCAAGTAACTGGGTTGTGGAGGTCAGATAGGCAGTCGCTCCATGTAAAATACTGGTATTCAGCTGCATCCGGTTAGACTGGAAGCCGACCTCAACATAGTTGGGAATTTTAAGTGTAGGTACCTACTACAACGCAATCTTTGCATTTCCTGGTCATTAGAGCCCTGGAGATTAGTCATAGGCTATTAAATAACAAACAGGCAGACTGCATCACTCTAAAAATCTGATACATGACTAACTGATTGAGTGACAGATTGATTCAAACCTAGGCAGCTGTAGGTACTTTATTTTGTGTAAATTATTTCATCACCACTGCTCTCAAAACGGTGAAGGAAAACATCGTGAGGAAACTGGCATGTCCTAGAACCAAAAATACGAAGACATGTGACATCCGCCAACCCGCATTGTGCCTGCATAGTGGATTACGGACCACTCCCTCTCACCGAGAGGAGGCCTGTGTCCCAGCAGTGGGAACATTATAGACTGATCATACCTATGTGGTGGTGCACTAAAAAACGATAGGTGACTATTCCGCAAATCGACCCTAGAGCGGATCAAGTGGAGGTTAGAAGTTTGTATACAAACCAACGACCATTATGGTCATTGATACAATCGAACTAGAAAGCAAGAGTCGGTTACCTTTTACAGAAATAATATGCGGAGAAATGCAACGCATAAAAATAAATAGGTATAATAACAGAAAAAAAATCTGTATCATACCATACAGCCAATCCATTAACGTCTGAGTCGACCTTAACTCGAATTAATCAACCTCTTTTTGGGCCAACGAAAAAGTAGCCCCATTAGTGTTGCGACCGGTCGGTACCGATACCAGTTTACCAGTTTCGGTACGCACCTGACCGGGTTTTTGGTAACGCGGCCCGAATAGTGATGTGACTATTCGGTACGACGATTTTTTTTTAATTTTTTTTTTCGTTGCTATTTGGTGATCACCAAATCACCACGCTTGCTTAACCGCTCGACACCCGTCATGTTGACAGATTTTTAACATGGGTTGATGAATTCAGAAGGTCCCAGGTATCCTCAACATTTTTTTTCTCCACTGAATTTTAAAGCATCTCAGAACGTAGGTATAGTCAGCCACACGTCACAGGTAACAATTTGACATTGACAGCGGCTTTATGCCAAGGAGTAAGGGCGATTTTGGTTGAGCAACTTGGTTGACTGATCATGATTGCGTTGTCATATTATAATAACTAGAAACTCAAAGCTTAAAAGGTTTTAGGTTTTTTAAATTTTTAAAGGATTATCTTATATTTATATATTCAGAACTTTTGAACACTTTCATATTACTTACATATGCGTTAAGGGGCGGACAACAGCTAAACCGCGGTCACTGTCGGACTGCATAGAAAAGAAAGAGAAACGCGATGACACAAAACTGGTAATGTATTGCAAAATATGAAGCAATTCTCTATTGACAAAAAATCTATTCTTTGGACAAATAAATGAAAACACTATTACGTTAATATGTTGCTTGAAAAAACAGTCTGAAGAAAAAAAAACAGAATGATTGTATGTATATTAGTATGGTTTTTAATCGACAAAAGAAATTTTCAGAGGTATCTTCGTGACTTTTTTGTACATATCGTAGCAAATTAGTTGTAATTTGTTTTCAACACACTATCTAACTAGAGAATATCATATTATATTTTTCTGATTTTGATAACTGCAGTGGATCATATACTTTTAGGCATTATAAAACTTGCGTTTAGGTCATGTACGAGTAGTCCCCATAATTATGATTAAATACAAACAAAATACAAAGGTTATTTTTAACCTTTGTATTTAAGCGTGCTTCAACGAAGGTTAAAAAACCACTTTTCAGAGGTTTCTGTAGTTCATTTTACACCTGTGTCCTGTGGGTACCTTTTACGCAGAGATCGTACTGTCCCTTCTCGTGCAGTACAATAATTCTTTCAGGGTGTTGATGGAACTGCCTCGCTTCTGTAGCGCATCAGGGATGTTTGCGGAGTTGCGTGTTGATTGCTTTTATGCATTAAGGGGACTACATGACATCAAAGCATGTTTTATAATGTCTAAAAGTATATGATCCACTGCAGTAAACAAAATCAGAAAAATATATGATATTCTTCAGGGTATATGCTAGTTAGATAGTGTGTTGAAAACATAATACAACTAATTTGGTACGAGAGAAAAAAAGTCAAGAAGATACCTCTAAAAATTAATTTTAACGATTAAAACCATACTAATATACATGCAATCATTCTGTTTATTTGTTCAGATTGTTCTTCAAGCTACATATTAGCGTGATAGTGTTTTAATTTTTTAGTCCAATCAATAGATTTTTGTACCTTAATTGAGAATTGCTTAATTTCCAACAAATTACCAGCTTTGTGTCATCGCGCTTCTCTTTCTTTTCTATGCAGTCCGACAGTGACCGCGCTTTAGCTGTTGTCAGCCCCTTAATATGTAAAAGATGTGCGTCTTTGGTGCGCAGGGTGCGAGCCTGTTCTAACAGCATCCTGGGAATGATTGCTGACAGGCTGGACTGCTGTATTGTAAGTCGTTGCTCTAGTATCTCAGCTGGAATGTTGAAGCAGTGATTACTTTGTTGTATGTGTTTGTGTAATTGTTGTTGTAATTGTACCATATAAAATCTTGTATAAAACGCACACTATAATATAGCCAAGCATATAATAAGGGGATTACAACACTGACAAAACGTCGGGGTCACCAATATAGAAGTACGAGGAACAGGGTGTAAAGTTCACTCATACCATACCTCCATAGAATAGGGAGGATCCTCCGACCATACGGGTGTCGTGTCTGGTGGGCAACTGCCCAATGGTTGATGTCGAGAAGTTGTTTATATGCTAGTCGCGCGGTAAACTCTGCTTGCGCGATGCAGGATTTGCGTGACGTCATTATGACGCGCAGCTCGCATGTAGCGATGTAGATACTGCTTCATGCCTACTATTAAGCTTACTGGGTTCGTCTTTTACTGACTTGAATGTGCCCTGGCGGCTGAGAGTATGTCATGCTCACTCAAATGTAATAAGCTGACTCCACTGTCGACTCTGTCTCTGTCACCACTGACCTAGACTAGAGTCAAGAGCAAACCAATGTTTAATAAAAAATAAATATTATAAGTATGTTTGTGTTTATGTTTGTACCATGTCATTAAGTAATTATGTTATACTATGTTTTGTGTTTTAATGGTGTAATAATTTAATATAGTTGTTAGTTTTAATTTTTCTAATTTTGTATTGTAAGTATACAAGGTGTAACGGAATAAACGCAAGTCCTGGCAGTACTTTGCTCATAATTGACTACTGAATCGATTTCAGTAATTATTAATATAGGTATTTTGAACTGGATCCTGGCAGCGGAAATAGGTGGGGTGTAGTGGAATACCTACTTCTCCAGATGAAGTCTTTCATATCTAAATAGCTTCACTACTTCTAAATACGTACTTTATCTTCTTATATACAAATAAATAAAATTGAAAATAATGTTTGTAATGTCAAAATAACAGCTTTTTACTAAATGCATATGAAAGTATAATTATATGGTAAGTACTTATAACAAAAATCAATTTGAATTTTTTTGTCTCTGCTTGTTTCGACTAATCTTCGAAACGGCTGTATCGATTTTGACGATACTTTCACTGGCAGTCAGATGATCTTTTAAAGCAAACAAAAGCAAAGGCTACTTTCGTCCCAGTAGCACGTTCCCGTGGCAAAATTTCCGACTTCTACACGGGCGAAGCCGCGCGCAGCAGCTAGATTAAACATAATCAGTTCTGTGACTGACTGAGAGACAGACAAAAATTATACTGAATATGGAAATATGTAATTTTAAAAGATTTTCTTTACAGATTCATTGTAAATCAACCCCATTTTCATTCGCACAAGATCATTTCACAGCATTCTTATTTTGTGTTCGTAAGGACTACAAAATGCTGAGGGAAAATTTATTAGCTCGTCAACGAGGAGGTTATGGCACTTACAGGGTGCACCCGATGTACAATTAAGTATCGCCACGCGTGGAGGCAATTTTGATCAAACCATTTACAGGCAATATCGGTCAGTCAGAAACACAAAGCTAGTTGCCCATTCCAAAGCATAGTAGGGTCCTAAGGAGAAGAACAGTGCGGTCAATCCCGGAGTCCTGAATCAAAAATCTATGAAACAGGATCATTCCTGCAAAACTACATTATTTCTTAAACAATTTGACCCATAGACAACGTTCCATATACCATAATGCATAACCGCATCAACTTGCTAGTGAGGTGAAAGTGCCACCTTGACACATAGATCAACCCGCTAATTAGAGGCGATAAATGAGTGCCAGCCTTCATAGGTCTATGTGTCAAAGTGGCACTAAATTGGCACTTAGTGAGTGGCAATTTTAAGAGAGGTTTTCTATGAATGAAGTTTGTGACCGGTTAATTTATCTGATACCATATAAATGATTAAAAAAATTATCAAAGGTAAATTTAGAAGCTTCTTAATTATAACATTGTGGGATGGGAGGTTAGCACGTACCTACCAATATGGCTTTTTAATATCTTCTTTTTTAATGTTACCTAATAGGTCATACAAATTACTTACGGTAAAGGAAAACGTAACCTGTGGAAACCGGGACTTAACAGTCTGAAATCATCAACACGCAGTGAGTAAGCATGATTATTATAACGTTTGTATTCCAAGAAGGGTGAAAGCCGTGGTTTCACTTGTCTGCCTATTCTATAAAAATCTCATCGTTAAAACTTAGGTAACGAGAGCTTGAAATTAGCTGTCAGTAGTGTCAATCTGTAGCATCAGTATTATGGAGGGTAGAGGTAAGGAGAACTATCTCATAATATATGTGGGGAAAGTTGAAAAAGTCTCAAGCATAAACAGTAAATAATAGTTCAAAAACCCTCCAAAATGGCGCTAGCGTAGGCAAATGGTGTGGTATGAATGTTACAGTTGATAACGGACTGAAGTATGCCGAGTTAAAAAATTAACAGATTGAAGTATGCCGAGTTAGAAAATTTTATATTTTTAGTGACAGTATATCTTACCTCAAAAATTTACGTAGTCCAACATTATTTTGTAAACATAACCTGAAACTATTGCTTTTAAAATTTACCCGGTGGCTACTGTAGCGCCACTCTTATGTCGTACATTATAACGGACACTTTTTCATACACACAGACGGTTCTCCTTGCCTCTACCCTCCATAATCAGTATGTCGATTCTGAAGTAAGCTGTCAGTGTCACCGCAGTGATGCTAAGGAGTGACAAAGCATTACATTTACAATCATAATCGACATTTTGACTTTAATATCGGCTTTAACATTCTCGTAGATATTGTAAAAGACCAAATATAAAAAGCCACATCAATTTAAAAGGGTCCTAATCGTTTGAAGTTTAAAAATTTGTCTGGCACGCATTTAAATAGTGTCTGACTCAATTTCTGGTTTGCTCTTTTATTTATAAATCCCGAAATAGTAATGTTAAGACTCTTAGATACTAGCATTAGCTTTAGCATAAAAAATAAGCGATAAGGCCGCCCATTGTATATTAAGTAGTGTTCAGTTAATTTTGGTTGTTATGTTTTTTGTGGTGTACAATAAAGAATATATATAAATAAATATTATTAAAATCTCGATTATAATTCTAATAAAATTGTAATGCTTGGTCAATCCCTAGAGTCAGTGGGATGACACTGACAGCTCACTCCACGCTCACTTCACCAAGTTTTTACATTGTGATTTTTACAGAATAGCAGAAGAAGCATAAAAATAAGCATAAATATCATTCTAAATAAACTACCCAAGAAAATTGCCAAAAAAATAGAAGACAAAAAACCTCAACAAATGAAAAATATTTTAAAAGCCTACTTTACTGTGGGGAAGTATGGAATGGAGGATGTCAGCGTGTAGGTTCTCAGCCTATAAACTTATGTGAGCAACTATAAAATAAGCTTATAGCGCACACATAATCTTATTATAACAAGATTAAGCGCTATTTTTGTTGTGTAAAAAATCCTGAAAATTTTCGAAGAAATAAATAGTTTTAATTTTTTTTTTCAGCCTTCTCACCGGTGGGATAGGCCGAACACCACCTGCTATGATCCTTAATTACTCCTTTTGCTTCGTTTAAGTTCACAAATCTGGCCATACACGCACACCGCCGGTTGGTACTACGCACCTGACGTTTTTGAATTAATCTGTAATGATTATTATTATTGTAGAGGAACGCTGACGCACAGAATTGTATTAGAATGGAGTTGCAAGCGCGGTGAACCTCAGTTGTCCCGTACCCTGCAATACAGACGCGCGCCTTACGATCTTCATAAGTATTTCAGTGTATTAGGCATCGTGAATAAATAAATCCAGAAAAGTCTATCTACCTTTTAATCCTCTCTGTACACACCACACGCATCTACAAAATTGGTGAACCCGACGTGATGTCCTGGTTCAACTTTCATAAAATAATCTGGTATCTCGCTTATTAGGACATCTTCTGAGGGTACAAAACCGCCTCTGCCTTGATGAACCATGTTTTCGGTGATCTTGTCCAAAAATCGGGAATCTTGTCTGTTACTGAGACGGCTGAGTGTGATATTCGTCACTCGGCAGTCGTAATTTTTCCTTACGTATCTAAGGACATCGTACCCTATCCAGTCCCGTTACCAACCTTGCTGCCACTCAAATCTTTTGACCACATATCTTATGTTCCTCACATGACCACACAACAAACATGGTTTATAGTGGTTAAGGCGAAGCACACTTTGTGCTAAATGGCCTCGGTAGACCACAGAACTATGTTCCGTTTGCGGTTTCTGCTTTCAGATGCTGTACCACTATTTAATTGTCAGTGGAACTAACCTATATGTGTAAATATCCTTTATTGTGCTCATAGTAGGTAGGTAGTTAAAATGGGTGAGTTTTGTTTATAGGTTTTTTTTTATGCTGTAACGTTTTCAAAGTTACGAGGTTTGTATTTACTGTTAGTCACTTTTAGTCTAGCAAAAATAAACTGTTATAACTTAGATAATTCTTTGGCTAAATAAAATGTTTATCACCATCTTTGGTAACAGTATTTGTGGCGGTTGGACACGGTTCATCGTGACCACGACCACTCTGTCAAGAGCGCATCGAAGATATCGGGGTGAGGAACGTAAACCATAACTTCTTCAGTTATGGTTTACGTTCCTCACCCCGATATCTGTAAAGGTCTATTCGCTAGGCACTATCACAAAAAATTCCCCAGGTACTCGTAAGTATGACGTTGTTGCCTACAATTTCAATACAAAATGTGTCGATGAAAAATGATAACGCGTCGAAATTTTCGCGTCGATCTTTCCAAGCTGCTAGGATGATGTTAATGTTGTCCAAGTATGTAAACTGATGGATGACACACCATAAACGTACAAGGTAAACTTTCTACAAACACTATAATACCTCTTGGATTGCTCTTGAGTATGCTCTTTCTACATCGAATCTTAAAAGGACGGTGGACGAGGGAGCAGGAAAGTGGAAAGGGATGTTCACTGGACTTTTGATTAGTTATATCACTCACAGGTTTTAGAATCTCAGCTGAAAAGTCTTTTATATTTGATTGTCTGTTTTTATTTAGAGCCCACCAGGAAATTCTTTACGTTTGCATGCATTCTAATTTCAGTCTCAATCTGTCAAAAATCCTCTAATTTACTTCATTTTTGACAAGTTTTTGACATTGTCACTGAGACGAGATTGCGAAAACGTATTTATTAACTCTTCATTTAAATGAATTGCATGCATGCATGTATGTCTTATAAAGGCTAGAAGAAAGTGCATAAATATTAATTATTAAAGATGGCTAGGAACGCTAAGAAGCCTAGCGTAACAGTGACATATTTCCCACACCGGTCACAACTTTCGCGCCATGATAAACAGGTATTACTCTATGAATTTTGTCTATGGATTTTTTACTATGAGCATGACAGCGAGATTCTTTCGTTGTGTTTTTTTTAAAGCGTGTGTTTGTTTGAATTTGGAACAGTTTTATTTTTATTTGGTTATCGTCTTAACTTTTTTTTTTTTTTGGCCGGCTTCGTGTCTAGCCGTTATGAACTTGTTTTCTTTAACTATGATTATGGTTGCAATGGCCCAAATATTTCTTCGAAATAAAAATCCGAGGTTATCTTTAATGCCCTAAACTAAACGATAAAGTTCCTTTAAAAAAAATTACAAGTATTTAGTCACCTTAAAATCTCGTCAAGCATTGATTTATATGATTAATATTTACAACAAAATACGCTTACCTCTATCATAATCTTCCCCCTTACAAGTTAAGGGCAAATTGTCCAGAACCGATAATATCACTAATATTAAAAACATCATTTTCACATCACTACGGTGCATAGATTTTCCGAATTTAAACCACTTTCGAACTGTCATTTTGACGATTAAAACCGCGCGCGCAAAAAAATCTAAACTTGTTTTTGACGTTCGATTTTTAAATCACATTCACATTTTTTTTAAACATATTTTTTTAGCGGCATCCACAAGATTTTCTCGACATGTTTCTCGTAATATTTTTTTGTTGGTTTATCGAGACGTCTGCCCGTCGTCAGAACTGCGAACCTACTAGCCAACTGACCAACTTAACACTGTGAAATAAGAAACATACATATAACTAGCAAGAATTTACTTTGAGAAAGTCCCATCTAACTTTCTCTTGACAACTCAAACCAAACCTTACCTTTCTAATTCCAAGACTCATAATATCATGGCTGGTGATACCAGAAACGACTCGGTCACATTTAGTACCGACTTGCTAAACAAGTGAACGGTGAAATGAGAAATTGTGAGAGATAGACACATGTGTGAAAGAGACGGAAAGGCATTTCTTTTTATGGTTCAACTGGTGAAACTGAGAACTTTAGAAATGTGGTCTGATCATCGATGAGGTATTTATCAAAGGTAATGGTATCCTGGTTTGTTATCTGGTCAATGATTATAAGGTTAGGAAATGCCCGGTAGGAGTTAGGCCAGTATTATCGTGCTGTATTAGGCACAGACATTTCTATTTATTTGATATACCTAATTGTATACCCACGACAATTTTATTGGGGAAATAAAATTTACATAATATAGGAAAAAAAGTAAAAAAACGGTCTCTATTACGGGTCTACACAAAAATATTGACAATGGCCATGTCATAAAAAATATCATTTTCAAGTATTTATTACTAAACTAGCATTATACTTCATTTAAAGTGTCTCAGAGTATGCCCATAATCATTTTTAATAGCTCAAAAAATTAAACCAACCATTAAAGATGAAATCATGAAGTTTTTTTACACGTTTAAGATCAAGACCCTGAAGAATCCAATGACACCTCATTTTCTAAAATCGCTTCATTTAAACTAGGTATCTCAAAAATAAATTGATAGAAGAGGCAGCCAGCCAAAAACAAAATGAAGAAACCCCTTTTCAATTTCTAAATTCAAATCAGTCCAGTTCAAAGTTTAAGTAGCGACAAACTAGAGGCTACATATCACGTTTTTTCTAAATCTTCAAATTACATAATTATAGGGAAAAAAAACTAGTTTTAAACCAACTACTATTTTAGATCACCATAAACATGCTTTAGATCAAAAAGTAGGATTGTATTACATATTTATGAAAGAAATCGTAACTGTTTTGTTTGATTACACCGGACGGTAAAAAAAAAGATAGTCGTATGTAGGCTTGTAACACTATCTGAACTATTGTAGATTCTTTGAACTTATTGAGGGCAAAATATGTAGGTGTAAATCGGCAACTTCTTCGATATACTGCTTTTACCCTCATTATTTTGAAAAATAATATCAAATATTTATCCTAAAGACCATATTTCGGCCATGGCGGCCAATCTCAACGGAGACTAGCCTTCCGCGCAGATGAAATTATAGTGCACAAGTGTGTGCGCAGACACTGGTGCACTCTCTCTTCCCTCACTCTCATAGACCGATGGGATGGCAATCCGACATGACCGGAGAGAGATCAGGCGCAGGACCAACGGCTTAACGTGCTTGCCGAGACACGGGGGTATCACACCGCCATCTTCCAAACTGCCCCGTTGGTCTCATGGTTGCAAGCGCGACTGCTGAACGTGGGTTTATTGGGTTTTTCCATTAAGAATTTCTTTGTAACATCAAATAATATGGCTAGAAAGGGAATGAATACTGGAAGAACGGCTAACAGAGATGAACAGAAAAAGACATGCTGAGGAGCTTCCTCCTGTCATCATTCCATTTAAAATTTGGTCTCATGGGTCTTCCAAAGAGTTCTGTATCTGGACCTTAGAAAGACAATAGGTAGACCTTAATCTGGAGGATTTTCTGCCAGGGTTGCGGGAAAGTCCGAAAGGGTTACCGTGGCCCCTGGCACAGTCAACTGAAGGAACACGGGTGGGTTTTAGTCGGTAAGAGTCTGACACGCTCTCCCGCTCAGCCCAGAGCGGGAGAAGTTATTTGAAATTTTCCCAAACTCAAAAAAATAAAAAAAAACTGGAGGATTTTATAAATAACATTACATATCGTCTTGTTGCTCCGAAGGGTTGGGCCGCTGTGTACCTATAGTACACCACATTTCCTCAGATAAGTTTACGTATCATATAATAGGGGGCGAGCCTGTTGCCATCAACCTGGAACAACTCCAGACTTCAGGCTGCCACAGAAAATCCTGATAGAAAACCCAATAACATTATGCCTGACCTGGGACTCGAACCCAGGACCTCGTGCTTAGTATTAGCGCTTGCGACCGCCAGACCAACGAGGCAGTCAAACGAGATTTTGTAAATGTGATTGAAAAAGAAGCTCCACCTGAAAAGACTGTGGATCCCCATACTAGAGAAGAAGAGGATTTAATCCAATCTTCAAAAAGCCAAGCTGCTGGGAAATTAAACAACATCGCGCCAATCACAATAGAAATCTACGTTCATCACACAATCGTCTTCTTCAATGTCCCACTCACCGCACAGATCTCATTCATTCTTCCTTCTTCGTTCAATCTATATTTCTGTGGAATGCGCTCCCCCAGGAAATCAGGATGGCAACCAACCGATTATCCTTTATAACTAAAGTTTGCGAGTACATTTGCAAGAAGCTGGCAGTATCATCACAGCGGTAATGTTTTCTCATTGTTTGTCGTATTTCTTTTTAGTATATTCGTGTATTTATGTACATTTATTTGGGCTTATATTTATAATTATAATATAATAATATATATGTATTAAATTTATAGTTTTAATAAGTTTTATGCGTGTCTTTAGATTTAAAAATATTTATTCCTAAATTATCATTATAAATTGCACCTACTACTGTTTGTCTCTGCATCCCCCAAAGGTTGACTGGTAGAAAATGCCTATGGCAATAAGTACGCCTCTGTACATTTGTGTGCTTAAAGTCTTAAATAAATAAACATCTCCCGTCCAGATCTGCATATAAATAAATCAATAAAACCAACTTCATTAACCCCCTGTTAACTGTAAGGAAAGAGACAGATAGACTTGAAACCAGTACGTGTAAAAGAGACGACAATACTTCTAGTGTTGCGTCGTTTTACGGTAGATCGACTCTTGCGTCGAAATGATAGTTAATTGAGCTAATTCGATGCAAACGGTAAAAATAATCATGTAGCTAATGAATATTTTCTTTCTTTATCTTATTGGATCAGAGAATGAAGTAATAACGGCATTTTTCTTTTATTTTCATGGTTGAGCTGATATTGGGTCAGTTTCGTCACTTTCTATGGCTGTTATGCCTTTGTTTTTTCCGGGATGTGCTGTGCACCAGTAGTTTCCATTAGAGATTCCATAAATTTTTACTCAGAAGGATTGTCGTGTAGTTTTTGGCAGAAGACGTAAAAACCCCTCAACTATCATTAGACAGAGTTTATCCGTCGTTCGAACCTTAGACTTCTTCATCATAATTCTTTATCGGTCCATTGCTAGACAAAGGCGTCTCCCATCGCACGACATTCAAATGGATCCTCGGCTACTCTCATCCAGCTTCTGCCAGCCACCCTGCTAAGATCGTAGCCTGAGATTTAATTTGACCTGACATGTTTAAGTGAACAATGTTTGCTCTGCAACTGTTTCAGAGAAGAGGTAATTTGTGTTGCAGTGTGACGACGATTACATACATACAATATAAACGTGTAATTGTAACACAAAAATACTCTTGGATAAATAATTATTAAACGTAGATCTCAAAACAGTGAAGGAAAACATCGAGAGGAAACCGACATGTCCAAAAACCAAAAATTTTAGAATTTGGACAATTTTTTTGAAAAAAAAAGACAAAAATCAAAAGACACGTCAAGAAATGTCTGCCAATCCATAAGATTTAGAACAAATAAGGCTGACTCATCCACCGCTACTCAAATAATTCTAAACTATAGTATCTTTTACAACTTTCATTTTCTCGAATTAAGTGGGTCAATACAAAGGTTTTAAACTTTTGTCGTAAGGTATCGATGCGTGATTTTAACGATAATAATGCACATCACTAGCCTCCTTGACAGCGTGGACTTTCGCTTGGAGGTCACGTCTAGGTGAATAGGGATGTGCAATGATAAAATCGGTAGTTTTTCATCGACTCTTATTTTTTTGTGTTGTCATCGAAGGTAAGTTTTGTCGCGGTTCTTTGAGGCCCTGAATATGATGGCTGAATGAACGATAACTATCATCTAGTAAGTTATTATTATTGTGATATTTTACAAAAGAAAGTTCTTATACGTAGTGTCTTAACAAATTACCTAACACGGTACTTTCAATTATGTTTCTTATCCGAATTACTAATCAGAGGTAATAATTAGAAATTCTAAATTCATCAATTAGTCAGCACCAATAATTCCTTCCATTAGTTTAATAATACCACCATCCATGAAGTATGAAATTCAAAAGCCATAAATTAGAAACAACCATTCACCCCACGATAAAACACAAAATATATTATCGATAAATCACTACACGCACATCACTAGCTATTATCGATAAAGTATTCGACACAGCCCGGCACAATAGAAAGTTTATTTGTGTACGATATTGACGTAGCGCCAGCAAAAAAAAAAGTAAATAATTGTTTAACTTTTTTTTGTTTATTCGCGTGGGCTTTAGATACGGATTTGAATAGGAGACTTTTAGATAAAAGTTTTTACTTGTACACGTTTGGGACTTAACAAGAATACATTAATAAGTGTTGGTATATTTGAAAAGTACAATACTAGGATTTGGAAAGTCCGTGGTATAAATAATGGGTACCGATTTATATGGAGAAACTAAGATAAATACCGGAAAAGAACCGGAGTTACCGATATAGACAGAGTAAGTAAAATGAAGTGCCAGTGGGCTGGCCATGTTTGTAGATGGACCGATGGCCGGTGGAGCAGACGAGTCCTGGAGTGGAGATAGCGTATCGGCAAGCGTAGTGTAGGACGCTTCCCAGCTAGATGGAGGCGGAGGACAGCCTGGGAGAGCCGTATGTCCAGCATTAGACTGCGACAGGCTGAGTTAATTGACGATGAACACTTCCAGTGTCATTTACTATCATCATCAGACCAGCCTTTCCTCAACTACCTATATTGGGGTCGGCTTCCAGTCTAGCCGGACGCAGCTGGATTGCAGTATTTTACATGTCTGCCTATCTGACCTCTACAATCCAGTTACTGGGTAATACGATACCCTTTGCTTGGCACTTATATGTATACTAGAACACTATTTTGGAACTACCAAAGCTCAGTAATTATTATAGAAGCAAAACACTAGTTGCAAAAATTCTAAATGATTTATGTAAAATGTAAACGGCTGGCCAATTTTTTGGCCAAAGAATCAGCATTGCCATACAACGTGGTAAAGCTACCAGCCTTTTGGGCACTTTTCCTGTTGACAGCGACGCGGACGAATTTTTTGATGCCCTTTGTTTTTTTTATATACTTGTACATATTATTAATTTAAAACTTAGCTTTCTAAATTATGTAAATATTAGTTCAGGTGGGTAACGCCAATTTTAGGATGGAAGGCCTTCTATATGCATTAGTCGCCTTAATTTCAGCTATTGTCAACAAAGACTCATTAAAATAGCTTTGAAGTTTTTTCTAATATCCATTACTACGAATCTATACTAATCTTAATATAATTCTTCTGTGTGTTTGTATATGATTGAACTCCTCCTATACGGTTGGAGCGATTATTATGAATATTTTTGTGTGTGTTCAAGTGGATTCTAGAATGGTTTAAATTTCACAATTGGACCCAGTAGGTGGCTCTGCATTCGGGCAGGACAACGTCTGTCGGGATCGCTAGTAATATTATAAAGACTTAAGTGAGCTTGTATGTAGGGGGTAATCTTTGGAACTACTGATAAGATTCCGAGAGTTAATTCACTAATGAGAAGCTACATGTCATTATCCCTGAGTATTAGAGGCTAAATGAGAAATTTCACGTGAACGAACTCGCGAGCAGAAGCTTGTATTGAATAAACATAACTAATTGAATAAGAAGTATTTTTATGATTGCGATTGGTGAGAAAAACACACAGTTTTCTAGTGAGAAATAGAAAGTAGTCAAATATTAGCTTTAGAGCTTAGTTTTAAAATTATAAACCGATTGTTGACCACCGCAACTGACCACACACAAGAACAGATCAAAGTTTCGAGAAGAACTACTGAAATGCACTTGCTGGGAAAGATAGCTGAGATCACTGAAGAAGATAGAATATTGCTGCAATAAATGAATTGAATTGAAGTGGCTTAGGTTATTCCCCCTTATTCCATCGGTCATCTAGACGCACTGCAAGTTACCATCCTTACAATGTTGCTATTCCACAAATTCGCATTAAACATTTCCAAATTTATTTTGTTATGCGCACAGCAAAAGAGTGGAACTCTCTACCTGCGTCTGTGTTTCCGAACGATACAATCCTAATCTCTTCAAAGTAAGAGTGAACAGGCTTCTTCTGGGTAAGCTCACTCCATCGTCGACTCTGTCTCTGTCACCACCGACATAGATTAGATTCAATAGCAAACCCATTATAAACAAACAAAAAAAAAAATTGGTAAGCATTTCATAAACCAGTAACCATTTGATTACCTTATATCTCATAATGATTGATTAATGCAACAGGGACTTCTCTTCACTAAGTATAATTACCGACTACTATTACAATTATCAGCAATATATTATTTACAGAAAATTTACAACAAAAAACAACATTAATTTTTTCAGCTAATCACGGTCATTTTTTGCTGACCATCAAATCCATTGAACGTTAAAACCACAAGTAACAATGTTTTATATTAAAGGCTAGCTTTTTTTTGCGGACGGTACGTTATTGTAATATTATAATAGGCGACAGGTATCGGAGGTTGAATGCATCGTTACGGTGCGTTTACACTGACTTATAAAGGTGAGATTACAATGGTTACAATTTAACGAGATTTTTTTCGTTTCCCTCGTATTCTACGCTAATCGATAAGCAATGACTACCTCGTTGGTATAGTTGTTGCAAGCGCTATTGTTGAGCATGTGGTCCTGGGTTCGATTCCTAGGTCGGACAAAGTGTTATTTATTTATTTAACCATTTATGTACACACATATATAAACAGACAAGTAGATAAGAACAGAAAAATAGGTACAAAGGTGATGCTTATTTCTAATGAAATCTCTTCCAGCATACCTGCGGTAGGATAGTAGACTTAGAGATGTAGACAGCGTGTGTAAGAGTAAAAGAGAAAATAAAATACATGATTTAATATAGATACCGCTACAAAAGGTACCCTTTATCCTTTTCTGTACCCCAGACAACGTTTATGCAAAATTTCATGATGATTGGTTCAATGGTTTAGCCTTGAAAAGGTAACAAAGAAGTTTACATTTGCTTTTATAATATTAGTTAGGATTAGGATTATGTAAATAAACAATTAACAAATGATCATTATGTAAATAAACAATTGTTCGATTCTATGGGCTATTTTCAAGAGTTTGGCTTGGTAGTAGAAGTAGCCGAGCCGCCCGTAGCTGTTGGAGCAGTCGAAACCTTTGAGTGTAGACCGCGAATCGGCCAGCGTAGCGTGGGGTGTCTCCCAGAAAGATGGACTGACGACCTTGAAAAGTTATCCGGGACAAAATAGATGCGCAAGGTGTAAAACCGAGGGCTTTTATTTTTTTTTTGGTTTGAAAATCATCAAATAACTTCTCTGGCTCTGGGCGGAGCGGGAGGGCGTGTCAGACTCTTACTGACTAAAACCCACCCGTGTTCCTTCAGTTGCCTGTGCCAGGGGCCACGGTAACCCTTTCGGACTTTCCCGCAACCCTGGCAGGCATCGGCCCTAGCGGACCCCGTCATTGATGCTGAGATCTCTTTGAGACGCGCGTGGAATACAACGCGCTGACGACCCGGGCCTGGTCCTTATCGGACGGCGAGCTGCCCATTGCTCGCCATCCGCAAGACCACGCCTCCGGTGGCCGGGAATCGGCTTGTGATTCCCGACGCCCCAGAACCGGGGGCTGTGGTCCAACTTGGGAGAGACCTGGCTCCAGCAGTGGATTGCCTGACCTGCTGTCCAATCTACTGAGTCCACCGATCTTCTCATCATAATTTCTCTGCCCTTATCCAAATTTATTTGGGGTCGGAGCAACATGTCTTCTGATTTCATACTTCTCTATTAGTCCATCATCACGGCCGTCACCCCCTTTCTAGCCATATCATCTTCTCTTCATCAGCGTTCTTCTGTCTGCTTAAATTACGGCAATTTCTGTTTAGGTAAAGTTTAGGGTTAGTGATTTTCAGGTTAGCCTAACATCTCTAAAGGTGTTCTACACACCAAAGCTACCGCTAGGGGAGTAATTTTAAACATAAGTTGCCCAATTTGCAACATTCTGAAGCCGCTGGGCTAACGCACCGGCATCGATCCGGGCGGCTTTAGAGTGTTGCTTTAGAGATGAAAATGAATATGAACGCATAGGATAATCGATCACCCTAACTAAAACATAAGTCTGGCAGATCCTATGCAAATTCAGGAAAGAAATTAAACTATCTTCATACTTTCCTAGCAGAATACTAAGTGATGCAGTCGACTCCGGGTGTGGTGCAACTTGGGCGTGGCTAAGGCCAGCAGTGGACTGAGATTGTTCAGCCAAGTGATTATCATGGTAAATCTTCTTACGACTATCCCTCGCAGTGGTTAGGACGGCCAATTTAAAGCTAATTTTCCAACGTCAAATACTATCATTAAACGACAAAAAAATTGGAATTTTTCACAGCTTTTTCATACAAAAACTGTCAGTCGTCAGTTTTATTTCTAGGATAAACCATATTTGTCGTTGTAAAAATCAGACATTAAAACACTAAAGGCTCTAATTCTGGTAGATCCTATCCGAATTCCGTAGAGAAATCAAAACATCTTCATTGCAGAATACTAAGTGACGCAGTCGGCTCCACAAAAGGAGGTCATTCCGGCCAGGGGCGTGCCAAGTCAAAAGATCAGGTGGCTCTCACATCGTTTGACAGTTCAATATCTGATTTCCCTCAGCTGATTCATGATATAGCTGAAATTAAAGTTGAGCAATTGTCCTACCACAGCCGATCAGCGAAAAACGAGTGGAGCTAGCTACTAGAAACGAGTTGGTGAGCAGCGAGTGTGTAGTTCGAATACTTTTGTCGCTATGCTATGAGCAAATGCACGAGGGCGACTAGTAGAATTACTACCCAGTCACTTGCTGGTATCCGTATGTACCAAGCGAGAGTTTCTCAGAGTGCAGTGTGCTGCCCGCCAGGCGAGCGCCGCTGTGCGAGTATTTTCTTTGATAGCTGTTAGCACTGCGACAAACTATTGGAGAGAGAGTTCTCGCCGGCAGTGTGAACAGTCAGCGATCAACTATCAATATATGCATTTCTTTTACGTGACCTTACACCTATTGTACGTTTTTTGAGCAAGAAAATAGTCAATAGCCAGTTGCTTCCTCATAGGTGGTGTGACGAAGAAAGCGCCAGGTTGCCCGCGAAATTCAAATTTTCTTACGTTTTTTTTGCAATTTGCAAGTCAGTGTCAGGTTGTATGTTGAACAAAATATGATTCGCGACCGTAACATGTATGTATTTACAGAATTAAAATCATTAAAATCATCAATACAGCCCTCTAAGTTCATTTATTCCTATTGATTGATATTCTATGAAATTGTAATTTCATAGGATTGGCGTTTGATTTCCTCCTGTAATTCATGGGTGCTTGTGGGTACAAACCCATAAAGTTTGAAGTCAAAGGCTGGTGTTAACAATAACACCGGCCTTTGACTTCAAATAACCCTATAAAAAGAAATCGAATGGTGCTAAATCACACGATCTAGGGGGCCAATTCTGATAACAGAAACGAGAGAGTACACGACCAGGAAATGTCTCATGCAGTAATTAAATTATTTCACGGGCTGTAAAACACGATGTCGGATCGTGTAACTCTCCATTTTCACTAACCCTAAACTCTCAGCTGTCAAATTGTTTTTTTTTCAGGGTTGCCAACAATTCACAGCACAAATGACGGCAACTTGAAATCTTGCGTTCAGTTTGGGGCAGCCTTTATTGTGTTTTGATAAGGTCCTGTTGACCGATATAAACGTGAATCGGGCACACGGCTTGTATTTAAATACAAGTGCAATCACCAATCTGTCTGTCAAACATGGAGATTATAAGTTAACTAGAGACCCACCCTTGCACCGCTCCGATGCAATCTGTATGTGGCGGCATGTTAAAATATCGAGATTTCAGTGCTCTAAGTCAAATATTAATGTATTATACACATAAATAAAGCTTCCGGGATAAATTCTCCAAATCTTGGTGAAAATCTCATCAAAATCTGTTGCGTAGTTAAGAAGATCTAAGCGGTCACTCAGATGGACACGACCCATTATGGCAATTCACCCCTGGGGACATTTCCTCGGACGAACGTTTCCTACACCGTGTCACGTATATAAGATTAGTCCGGGTCCCGAACTAAAAATTAATGACTAAACGTTTAGACAGTTGTCCTTACTCCCGATGTGTTTTTGCCCGTCCGGAAAAGTTAATCAATCGGGAGTAGGGTTCACTTTTAAGTACAGAACTACTTTCGGACGGGCCCGTTGCTTCGTTGACGGACTTAGAGAGTAGGCTCCTGTTTCGCATGGTTTTTACGACTTATCCAAACAACGAGATTTCAGTGCTGTATCTAAGTTGTTAAAGAGTAAAATACACATTTATAAACTTTTCGGATTAAATTCTCTAAATTATGGTGAAACTCAAAGCATTTATTTCAAATAAACCAATTACAGGCACTTTTGAATTGTCAAGGGGTCGGTCAGTCAGAAAGATGAAGCTAGTTGCCCATTCCAAAGCGTAGTAAGTACCTATGGAGAAGAACGGGAAAGAAACTCCATGGACACTCTTTTAAATCAAAATATTGTTACAAAAAAATGGTTACACCATTCATGTTGTAATTATACATATGAGAACGATGTAGAAAGACGTGCACGTTAAAAGCGTCCGTAATAAAAAGATAAAAACAATTATGGAATTAAAACCGCATCAAAACCTATTGACACACTCGAAAAGCGACTTTGTATTCACACGACTGCCCGAATAAAAGCGTTCTATTTTCAGCGTTCATTTGTGTGTGTGTGTGGGTTTTGTAATATATATAGATACAGATTATTTTTACAGATTTTTGCATGCAAGCAAAAGAACAGAGTGATATAAAACATTTTCTCAAAAAAAAAACCACCGACTTCCAATAAAAAAACACTACAACGTGAAAAATTATGTGAAAATGAAAATTATTTTTAATATTTTAGCTGTGGTACTCCAAACAAATTCGCATACCACTACTTGCAATGTAAATAAGTGTGTCAGGAACTTATTACAACATCATCAACATACACAAAGTAAAAAAAAAAGTAATAATGAAGCCGACTCAAAAACCACTCATCAGAACTTGACCAAATTTATATGGGACCAATATGGAAGTATATCCTTTCAAATAAAGAAGAATTTTCCAAATCGGTTAGTTAAAAACGGAGTTCTGATATACCTAACAAACCTTTTTTAAAAACAATCTAAATGCGAGCCTCCTCATTTTTTGAAGTCGGTTAATAACATTGATAACTTCTAGTGAGTGACTGCCTCGTTGGTCGCAAACGCAACTACTGAGTGTGGGGTCTTGGATTCGATTCCCAAGCCGTCAAAAAATTATTGAGTTTTTCCGTGTCGAGTTTCTCAGTAGCTTCCCGGAGTCTAGATTAGTTCCCGGTTGATGGCAATAGGCACTATAAAGTGGGACTAAAAGATAATGGCGAAAAATGTGTTGTACTATAGGTACACCTCTGCCTACCCCTCTGGCAAAAGAGCGTGACATCATGTTAGATTCCACAGAAAGATCTCCTCTACCATTAATTACAAATTACATGCACGAACATCCTGACTCAACACAATCAGTAGGCCACCTATCCTCAGATGAGACTTGAACCCGCGACCCTCACGATAGAAAGTGGCCATTCCACCACTGTACCATTTAGATAGAGAATATCACTTTCACACGTTTATATGCAAAACGGAGGTGCTCGTGGCTGAATAACAAGCTTGCGTCTGTCGATCTGTGAGGTTAAGCTGCGTTGGCCGCGGTTTATCAGTGGATGGGTGACTATGACCCTTCATCACATTAAGATATCCGTCCGAGCTTCGGAGAAAACATTGATTGATACATTGTCATACCCTATGCAAGTTTCAAAAGTTCTTATTGACGTAGGAACCTGCAAACGTGTTTCTATTTATCGATCTACTCATTGATACCAAATGTAAGTTTCTTGTAGGTTAGAGTTCAAATACAGGCAAGCATGCACTCTACTTCACACATTTTGTTTCATCAATATTGCTCTAAAAACGGTGAAGGAAAACATCGTAAAGAAATGGCATGCCCAAGGCATGTGGCATCGACATCCACCAACCAACCCCCACTGGGCCCGATTGGTGGATTACGGCCCACTCCCTCTCACAGAGACAAGGCCTGTATCCCAGCAGTGGGAAAAATATAGCCTGATTATGTGATAGGCAGACGCTCCATCTAAAATACTAGTATTCAGCTGCATCCGGAAGCTGACCCCATCATAATTGGGTAAAGGTAAGATGATAATGATGATGTCAATAAACATTATTTGTAGAGGTCATTAGGAGGCCTTTATTAACCATCAGGCAAACATACTAGTACTATAATTAGAGCAAAAGAAAATATTTTCACTTTCTTGCCTTCTAACATTACCATAATGACATCAGCTAAGTTGACATTTACTTTCTTATAAACCGCGTTAATAGCTACGGTCGACAATTTCATTTTTTTCGCAACTTCAAATTTTTGTGGTGCTACTAATCTTCTTAAGCCAACATGAAAAATGAGTAGGTTGTTATGTGACTAATTCATCCTAACTTTTAATAAATGGCTTTAAAGAGTTGTGACCAAAGAAACGATGGATGGATTCTGCGCACAAAAATGATAAGGCTAGAAAGGGGGTGACAATTGAGATGACGATTAAGTGCTCCTACACACGAGCGGTACGCGTCAACGGCAGAGGCAACTGCAGCCAACGACAACATGCTGCACGTGTATGTAAGCACAGTGCTCATATACACGAGCGGCACGCGTCAACGGCAAAGGTAACTGCAGCCATCGACAACGTGCCGCTTGTATATTTAAGCACAGTGTTCATGCACACGAGCGGCACGCGTCAACGGCAGAGGTAACTGCAGCCATCGACAACGTGCCGCTTGTATATTTAAGCACAGTGTTCATGCACACGAGCGGCACGCGTCAACGGCAGAGGTAACTGCAGCCATCGACAACGTGCCGCTTGTATATTTAAGCACAGTGTTCATGCACACGAGCGGCACGCGTCAACGGCAGAGGTAACTGCAGCCAACGACAACGTGCCGCTTGTTTATTTAAGCACAGTGCTCATACACACGAGCGGCACTCGTCAACGGCAGAGGCAACTGCAGCCAACGACAACGTGCTGCTCCTGTATTTAAGCACAGTGCTCATACACACGAGCGGCACGCGTCAACGGCAGAGGCAACTGCAGCTAACGACAACGTGCTACTCCTGTATTTAAGCACAGTGCTCATACACACGAGCGGCACGCGTCAACGGCAGAGGCAACTGCAGCTAACGACAACGTGCTGCTCCTGTATTTAAGCACAGTGCTCATACACACGAGCGGCACGCGTCAACGGCAGAGGTAACTGCAGCCATCGACAACGTGCCGCTTGTATATTTAAGCACAGTGTTCATGCACACGAGCGGCACGCGTCAACGGCAGAGGTAACTGCAGCCAACGACAACGTGCCGCTTGTTTATTTAAGCACAGTGCTCATACACACGAGCGGCACTCGTCAACGGCAGAGGTAACTGCAGCCAACGACAACGTGCCGCTTGTTTATTTAAGCACAGTGCTCATACACACGAGCGGCACTCGTCAACGGCAGAGGCAACTGCAGCCAACGACAACGTGCTGCTCCTGTATTTAAGCACAGTGCTCATACACACGAGCGGCACGCGTCAACGGCAGAGGCAACTGCAGCTAACGACAACGTGCTACTCCTGTATTTAAGCACAGTGCTCATACACACGAGCGGCACGCGTCAACGGCAGAGGCAACTGCAGCTAACGACAACGTGCTGCTCCTGTATTTAAGCACAGTGCTCATACACACGAGCGGCACGCGTCAACGGCAGAGGTAACTGCAGCCAACGACAACGTGCTGCTCCTGTATTTAAGCACAGTGCTCATACACACGAGCGGCACGCGTCAACGGCAGAGGCAACTGCAGCTAACGACAACGTGCTGCTCCTGTATTTAAGCACAGTGCTCATACACACGAGCGGCACGCGTCAACGGCAGAGGTAACTGCAGCCAACGACAACGTGCTGCTCCTGTATTTAAGCACAGTGCTCATACACACGAGCGGCACGCGTCTACGGCAGAGGTAACTGCAGCCAACGACAACGTGCTGCTCCTGTATTTAAGCACAGTGCTCATACACACGAGCGGCACGCGTCTACGGCAGAGGTAACTGCAGCCAACGACAACGTGCCGCTTGTTTATTTAAGCACAGTGCTCATACACACGAGCGGCACGCGTCAACGGCAGAGGCAACTGCAGCTAACGACAACGTGCTACTCCTGTATTTAAGCACAGTGCTCATACACACGAGCGGCACGCGTCAACGGCAGAGGCAACTGCAGCTAACGACAACGTGCTGCTCCTGTATTTAAGCACAGTGCTCATACACACGAGCGGCACGCGTCAACGGCAGAGGTAACTGCAGCCAACGACAACGTGCTGCTCCTGTATTTAAGCACAGTGCTCATACACACGAGCGGCACGCGTCTACGGCAGAGGTAACTGCAGCCAACGACAACGTGCTGCTCCTGTATTTAAGCACAGTGCTCATACACACGAGCGGCACGCGTCTACGGCAGAGGTAACTGCAGCCGCTGACAACGTGCCGCTTGTATATTTAAGCACAGTGTTCATACACACGACCGGCACGCGTCAATGGCAGAGGCAACTGCAGCGATCAACAACGTGTATTTGAGCGCCGTACTCAAATACACCAGCGGCAAGTTGTCGATGGCTGCAGTTGCCTCTGCAGTTGACGCGTGCCGTTCGTGTGCATGAGCATTAATGAGTGGAACTGTTAAGCCAAGCGCACATTACCACCGCAACGGGCCACAGCGCAACGCATTTTCATTCAAAGAAGTGCGGTGTGGCCCGTCTGTAGTGTGTGTTGGGTCATAGAAAAAGTAGGTAGAAAAGTGATAAAGGAGGACTATTTAAATGCATTGCGTTTCGCTGCAGCCCTCCCCAATCTGCTCCTGTATAACCTGAGAGTCCATAAGCCACAATATATATACTATTCATGGGCTGAATATGGTGCAATTCTAGTCTAAAATAATAATTAGAAAGCATTTTTTTTGTACAATGCGAGCTTCGACCAATGTCGATGCTAAAATGTCCTACACCCCTTTGTATTCCCTACCAACCTGATTGACTGGCTATGTAATCTTTTTACCATGGTGTAGCCATTACAGAAAGAAACAATAAAAACAAATGAATATTGCTGCAACTACAATAATAAACACAAACTGTATCTAATTCAGTCACTGACGCATAACGAGAGCGAAAGTGTATAAAATTTGAAAATGCGATCACAGCATGCATATAAAGTGTCGCGTTTATTACTATAGAAAGGAAATAATTTAAACTGTTTTACTGTACGAGCATAGCCGATGACGTCATGGTGAAAATATTTGTCAGCTACCGTGGTTGGTGGAGGGGCTGACAGTCCAGGGTGCAATAGATCTAAGTTCAGCAACAAACGTCACATTTACATAGTCATTTGGTATAAAAAATCTCGCAAAATGATTTGATATTGGAATACAAATCATAAATATAAAACTACATCTGTTCATTTTTTTTTAGTATTTTGCAGATTGTGCTTAAAATTTTACTTCTGTGCCTTTTAAACCTGCGACATACAACTCGTAAGTCACGGCCGTTACCACTGCGTCACCGCTGCTCTCCACCATTAAGAATGTAGCAATGACAAATAAGGTAATATTAATAATAATCATAATATGAGACAACATCCACACAAGGTCTTTTTTTTTTTTTTTTTTTTTTGAGGATGGGAAATCATCAAATGACTCCTCCCGCTCTGGGTGGAGCGGAAGGGAGTGTCAGACTCTTACTGACTAAAACCCACCCGTGTTCCTTCAATTGCCTGAACCAGGGGCCCCGGTATCCCTCTCGGAAAGCCTCTAAAAAAGCCTTAAAGCCTCTTTGTGAGATTAAATAATAATAATAATATAATAATAATAATATGGGACAACATCCACACAAGGTCTTCAGGTCCCGAACTAGGCAGAGCCTGTACTAAGATAACCTGATGACTGATATACATACTTATACACACCCAGACGCAGGTCAAACAGACATGTTCATGCACACAAATGTTTGACTTGTCCGGGGATCGAAACTGGGACCAGCGGCTCAGTTGGTCGCTACCAACTGCGCCAACCGGTCAGTCATATAGTCATACCAATTATATGATAGATACATGGTGCTCACATATAAAGTATACGATACGAGCAAATTGTTGTTGGGTTGTTCCATCTTGTACTTGCTACTGCGTGCTGCATACCTACTTAAACTGTCTTTGTTAATCATCCAGCCTCAAATCTGCCAGTTGTAACCTTTACCGACATCGGTAACCCGCTTCCGTTAACCTGAAATTGAAGGCAGACAGAATTACTTAACTTAAGGCCGTGGGCCCAAGTTTCTCTAACACAAAAGCTTATTAAGAATCAGCACACACTTGCGACTTGCCGTACGAAAGTCTTAGAGAGGTTTTTTGCCTTATGTGTCAACAAATGTCTTAGTAGTAACACTTTAGAATGTCGCACGTTCTATAAATGTCGTAAAGTGTGGGGGGCGTACTCAGAAACTTAAATTAACTTTCAATCAACACCTACTACTTTAAGGGAAGCGCCAGGTTGCCCGCGAAATTCATTATTTTTTTTATGTTTAAAACATTTGATTTTCGCGAGCAACATGGCGCTTCCGTCACTATTTTTTAGAACAACCGTTATGAAAATCTGTAATTTTAACCAATAGGTATCTAAAACCACTCTGTATTGTACGATAGACGACCGTCCACCGCTTTCTTAGGAAACCAATGCTTTCGTTTGCCGGATATTTTGGGTAGGGTGGGTCGCAGGGGCCGGACAACGCCCTCTTCCAGCCCCACTAAAGGGGTCCAGGGCGACGGACTCGGGGACGTCCGACGCCCTCCACACATCAGGACCCGAGGTGGCGGCGCGTTGTGTTCCACGTGCACCCCTCTTAGATGTCGCGGGGGGAGTCAAACACTTCACTCCCCCACACAACCGAGAAGGTTGTGTGGGGGAGTTCGTCCGTTCGTTGGCGGAGTTCGTTCCCGCGAACCCTGGCGTAGGTGTAAGATGAACATGATGGTTTTTAGTCAGTAAGAGTCTGACAGACCGCGCCGCCCGCACCAGGGCGGCGGACATCCATGAGGATTTTCCACGACGAAAAAAAAAAAAAAATACGGCGGTCGCCCCCAGGGTTGATCTTGGCAGGGTGGCTGGTTGTAGCTGGATGAAAGTAGCCATTATGCTAGAATTGAGAGCCCCATGTCCAACCATGGGTATAGTCCATAGGTACGTCCATAGTCTGATGATAAATGATAAATGATTTTATTTCTGTAAGTAGGTTTGAACAAACACTTTTACACGACAATCGTATTTTAAAAACTAGATGAGGTCGGCATTTCCTATCTGACTACTCTGAGAAGAAAGGCCGAAACAAACTCAGAGGTCACAGTCTCTTTTAAAGTCCAGACTAAATCTTGGTCAGATCATGTAAAGGCTATGTAGATCGGTGTCTGAAATGGTCTTTTGAGGAAAGAACCACACAGATTGAGTGGACCTGTCCAGTCAGTGCACGCAATTATCAGCAATCATGCAGCTCAACTTAGACTTAAGGAGCTCAACGATTCCACGAACAATACCAAAGAAAGGAGATTTGGGTAGGCCGCATCAAGTACTCAAACTGCCAGAACATGATAAAAACTGGAACAAAAACACACATAGTCCTAACATTCACTTAATTAAAAATAATATAATACTTTATACCTACAGTAAATATTAGTGTCATTGTATATGTAAATAAGTATAGATGCTTATAGCGAAGATTTAAGGTAAAAATAGTTAGCAAAATAAAATAAATTATCATTACCTGTGCTTTATTGGAGCAACTCAATAATCCCAAGCCATTTTGTCCTCAATATAGTAGTCATTGACAGTATAATAGGCATTCTGGCATAGTTTCCTCTTTATAAAAGATTTGAATTTATAAAGGCTTCGTTCTTGAATGAGATGCAGATAATACCTCTGAGTTTGTTTCGGCCTTTCTTCTCAGAGTAGTCCGATAGGAAACGCCGACCTCGTCAAGTTTAAAAACATATGATTGACGTGTTTGTACAAACCTACTTAGGGCTGATTTTTCAATAGTCAGATAACTTTTATCTGAAGAATAAATCTGACAGTTTGACATATTTTCCATATAAAAGCTGTCAAACCACAATATTTATTCCTCAGATAAAAGATATCTGACTATTGAAAAATCAGCCCTTACAGAAATAAATCATGTCAAAACAAATTTCTTATACTACTAGCCTTTTACTGATCCACTGCAGGGCAAAGTCCTCTTCTCATACAGAAAAAGAAGGCACGAGCATTGATCACCACGCTTGCTCAACACGGGTTGGCGATTACAGACTTATAGTTAAACTATAAAGACTAGGTTACCTCACGATGTTTTTCTTCACGAATGCCAGTAATGTTCAAGAAAAACTTAGAAAGTACATTTGTATTATTTCAGATAGGTCCGCATTTCACCACTATCTCCCCCGATGTTAAATGATGGTGCACTCTTGGACGAGAACTTCTTAACGAATTAACTTCTTCTATCTTCTTCTTGATGTGAAGACTCATAATAAGGCCATCGGAAAATGAAAGCTTGAAAGCTCATTATGTTTCAGGATGCGGCCGTAAGGTCTAGAAAGTAGTGTCCACCTGTGTCCCAATAAAATAGTGCGATAATCAGCTATTTTCTTGCCAAGACTTAATGCTTTGATTGCATCCTTAATCACTGATTAACTATCCTTAAAAGTATCCCCGTCATATAATTATTTACTCACGAATCGGTGTCACAATGGTGGATGAATGAGTAGTGGTTCCGGGTCTGGCTGTTTGTGTATGTGAGTTTAAATGTTTGGGAACGCACCCACAATACAGGATAAATTCATAGTGTGGGGCAACGTTTAAAAAAAAACTTTATAGGCGGAGGAAGACCAATGAAAGCATGGATAAATTGAGAGGCGAAGGAAGTCCAAAGAAATGATGGATTAATTGATAATACACCCCTCACCGCACAGATATTCGCACGTACACACTATAAATACTTATTAATTTTGACGGAAGTTTGACGATTGAAGGCTTGGAAGTTTGACGGCACGATTGACGCAGTGGTTAATCGATTGACTGCTGCGTTGCGTGTCGCAAGTTCAAATCCTGCACGGAACAAATATTTGTATGACCTACAAGTGGTTGTTCCGGGTCTGGCTGTTTGTGTATGTGAGTTTAAATGTTTGGAAACGCACCCACAATACAGGATAAATTCCAAGTGTGGGGCAACGAATAAGAAAAAATATATGTAAGTGTAAGAACTGGTACTATATACTTGTATTATACTACTACATGCCTGCTAAATTGACTGACCAGTTGGCGTAGTTGGTAGCGACCCTGCCTTCTAAGCCGCTGGTCCCGGGTTCGATCCCCGGACAAGTCAAACATTTGTGTGCATGAACAAGTCTGTTTGACCTGTTCCTGAGTGTGTATATGTATGTATATCAGTCATCAGGTTACCGTAGTACAGTCTCTGCCTAGTTCGGGACCTGAAGACCTTGTGTGGAAGTTGAAAAAAAAAAAACTTGCTAAATGTGTGTTACTAACTATTTCATATAAGAACTTCATGTATCTACCATATTTGATGCAATAAAACAATTAAATAGAATTGAAAAGTAAAAATAAAAACATAGACTAAGTTCAAAATTTAACGTGTGGTATTTAGACGATGGAACACTAGGAGGTGATGTAGACACCATTTGGAAGGACCTACAAATTCTCAAACAGCAATTTAAATCGTGTTTAAATCTATTGGCATAGACTCTAAACCACCAAAATGTGAATTTGACATTTTGGACAGACAATTGACCCTAGAGAAATTTAATGCAATAGCCCAACAAGTAAAAATTCTAGAAAAACGTGCACTGCACCTCCTAGGTTCCTCAATTTTAGAAGACAGCTTTTCTCCTTTCATCGACGAAAAAATCAAAAACTAACGAAATTTCGAACAGACTTTCCAAAATTAAATTGAATTAAATTATTTAAAAACCAATGTAATGCTCGAATCTGTAACGTTACAGATTGTGCACTGTAGTGCTCGGTTCTCCTCCCTCACTGATGAAATGCTTGACTCTGTAACGTTACATTATTAGCGAATGCTCCAAGTGAGGCAGCATCTTAAGGGGGCTGACAACAGCTAAAGCATGGTCACTGTCGGACTGCAAAGAAAAGAAAGAAAAGCGCGATGACACAAAGCTGGTAATTTATTGCAAAATATGAAGCCATTCTCTATTTATAAACAATCTATTGATTAGACTAAAAAAATAAAACACTATCACGTTATTATGTTGCTTGAAGACCAACTGAAAAAAAAACCAGAATGATTGCATGTATATTAGTATGGTTTTTATTCGTTAGAAGAAATTTTTAGAGGTATCTTCGTGACTTTTTTCTATCGTACCAAATTAGTTGTATTATGTTTTCAACACACTATCTAACTACCATATATCCTGAAGAATATCATATATTTTCTGATTTTGTTTACTGCAGTGGATCATGTACTTATAGGCATTATAAAACCTGCGTTTAGGTCATGTAGTCCCCTTAAGAGACACGAGCGCGTTGTGGAACGTCAAAATGTATGGTAAAGCAAAGTTTATAAATAAAGGGGAAGAGTTCATTGTGCTCTAAAATAATATTAAGGGTGTAACTTAAAGAATGGTCGCCCATTTTCCAGCACACCTTTCCAGATCGATCAATTTTCATGGATCCCAGAAACCTTGAAAATGTATTCTTCTTAAATTCTTGTTTCAATCACCTAACACACGTCTGCCCACCCTATAGTTCACAAACATCTTCACGTCTATGTATTCAACACACAAACCACCTTCAACAGTCGGTCAACCACACCTGCGTCCGCGCAGTCGGTCAAGAGTTCACTGACCCCTGTCGATATTACCCACGTTAGCTCACTTTTACTCATTGCGTGGTGAAAGTCACTTTCCCCGGTTACTCGCGAATTTGATATAGACCTTGATTATTTATTTATTTAGTATTATTGACATCCGATAGTGAGAAAATGTTGCAATTTTATATGTTGGAGGGGTATTTAATTTTACTGTAATATTTTAATTGATGTGTGATGTGATGACAGTTGGTGTCGGGTTTGAGCCTTAGGTACAGTTGGCAGCAAAAGTCATTGCATTTTTTTTTTACTTCAGTGTCTGTATGGTTTACAGAAAAAAGTCATTTATTATTTCTGGGCATTACATTGTGTAGAGTAGAGGGAAACAGTCAATGTGCGTTTTTGGGTTTAGATGTAGAGTCGACAGCAGAAGTTTATGCATATTTTGGAATATATTAATTTAATATTGATGTTAATAGAATTAAATGACCTTAATTGACATTATGAGTCAACTAGATTTAGAATCCGTGTGAATTGTGCATTCGTATTGTTTTTTTTTTCTATCGGAATTTATTTTGTAATTTTTTAGATTCGCTTTCCAAACAGGCCTTAGAGTAGATAAGGGTGCAACAAAGTTATTGGCGAGTTAAAATTTTTAAACACGTGAAGCGAAATTTATTTATTTAGACAAGTATGTATACCTAAATAAAAGTTTACAATAAAGTACAATTAGTTTAAAATACAATTTGGTCTACAATAAAGTATTATTGTAGACCAGAAAATACATTACAAAAAAAAACATTTAACACTACAAACCATACAATCGGCGGCCTTATCACTTTCTGCAGGCAAATCATCCATCATTGCATATTATGGTGTTTCAAAGTCAAAGTCAAGTGAAACCCAAATCATTTATTTAATATCAAATAAGCAAATATAAAGCACTTTTGAACGTCAAAATTTACAAAAAGAAAATTAATTGATTCTAGTTGCTCCTTCCAATAGGTAGTTTTCAAAAGTACCTGATGAAAAGGTATACAAATTAATCAGAAAACGTACAATGGGTGTATTATATTATAATTATATTATACAATATTTGGGTGCCAATTTGTAGTGCCACGTACAAAATGAGTGCTACGATTTGATTGTTTGAAAACAACTAAAAATAAGTTTTTAATTTAACAAATATTAGGGTTATTTATTTTATAACCTCAATTTGTGTCGATGATTTTTGAATTCAATTTTATAATGTTACTCTAACAGCAATTATAGGCAAAAGTGCTGAAATATCAAGTTAAAACCTTCTAAATACAGGTGAATTTGTTACATAATATATACTTTAATAAGTAATTGATTACGTAAGAATTTAACCAGAACAGGATGTATTTACAATTTCAACAGATACTTTTGACAGATACTTACCGCACCTTACTTATATGTACGTTCCATTAGTTAAGTATCAAAAATGTGCAACTAAGTTAATACCGGTGTTGTGTGGTGATTACAATTGACTTGATGTGGGAAGTCACAAATTAAGAACCAACCAACCAAACTATCGAAAAAGGAGAATGACCAAAATTCTTGTGAGTACCTTTCCCATCCAGCAGGGATTTTTGTTTTCGACTGTACTCAATTCACTAACTAACTTTTCCGCAATGATTGTTAAGTTTCTTCACAGCTTTTGAAACACCATAATTAAATTTACGCCTACTTTGAAGACACAAGAATCTTATGTTTTTATTTCAAACGTCTAGACATAATTCGTCTGAGGTAGAAATTCTCCGGTACTTAATTAAAATAGGCAGTAAAAATTAATGATTGACTAATGACTGTAAACAATTGAGATGGTTATAAACTTTTAACAGTGTGATTAAATTATGGTTATTTATTAATTGGCTAAGCCAATCAAGATTTACTAGGAGCAGTTTTTAAGGCGATGCCCAGATGTAGGACGCCGTAAAATGCTCAATTATCTCAAAGAAAATATTTATTTAAAAATATTTCATAAAAACAAAATAGGATTTATTTATTTATTTAGGGTCTCCAACAAAAGATATACACAATACATTACACATAAACAGAGGGCAGCATCCGGTATTAAGTAAATCAATAAAATAATAATAATTATGAGACAACATCCACACAAGGTCTTCAGGTCCCGAATTAGGTAGAGCCTGTACTACGGTAACCTAATGACTGATATAGATACTTATATACATAAACACACCCAGACACTACACACACCCAGACACAGGTCAAACAGACATGTTCATGCAAACAAATGTTTGACTTGTCCGGGGATCGAACCCGGGACCAGCGGCTCAGAAGGCAGGGTCGCTACCAACTGCACCAACCGGTCAGTATGTAAGTGTACTCCTTCATATAGGACACCACAGCATGCACAATAATGTTAACAACTAAGCTGACAAAATTAAACTATCAAAAATACTTAAATTAATTAGTTGAAAGTTAAAACAATCGTAAAACAGACCTCAAAGCTTTTTTCTCGTCCCATATTTCTCCAAATTCTGAGCGTAAACTATCATATTTTATGTAATGATAATAAAAGGAATTCAATCAACTAAAGAAATACCTAAAAATTGTTCCACTGAGTCGTGCATTTATTTTTTTAATTTATTAAATCTACAAAATGACTTCTATTTTGATGGTCATTCGATTCAACTATCATTAAAATGTTAAATGAATTTGCTTCTTACCGCATCTTAACAGGTATTTTTTAGAAGAGCATTCATTCATATTGCTGCTGCCAAGCAGCTTTGCCGTGTTTTAGTTTGAAGAGTATGGGTACTATGGTAATAATCATCAGTTCAGCCTTTTTCCAACTACAATATGTAAAATAATTAACGCAAGACACCCCAATTAGAGTACTGAGTTAAAAGCATAATACAATGTCAAAAACTTTTTTTTTTTAAGCTAACTATTATTATTACGAAAATAGTGTTGACCTTAGCATTACTTTAAGCATTTCAAATTGAGTCTTATTACTTTAATATAATATTGATTTAATTTTCTTTGCCTCAATCGGCGGTCAGTATTGCAAAATACATAATTTGTGAAAATAATACCTATATTAATAGTTACTGAAATCGATTCAGTACTCAATTATGAGTAAACTACTTTCAGGACTTGCGATTATTCTGTTACACCTTGTATATTGGGGTCGGCTTCCAGTCTAACCGGATGCAGCTCAATACCAGTAATTTACGTGGAGCGATCTGACCTCAACAACTCAGTTACTGGGTAGCACGATATCTCTAGGTACTGAAGTTTTCAAATTAATTTACAGGGTGGCAGGGACTGCGGACGGCGAGCAATGGGTAGTTCGCTGTCCGATAAGGACCAGGACTGGTTCAACGGCGCGTTGTGTTTCACGTGCGCCTCAAAGAGATGTCAGCAACAACGACGGGGACCGCTAGGGCCAATGCCTGCCAGGGTTGCGAAAAAGTCTGAAAGGGTTACCGTGGCCTCTGGCACAGGCAACTGAAGGAACACGTGTGGGTTTCAGTCAGAAAGACTCTGACACGCCCTCCCGCTCCGCCTAGAGCGGGAGAAAAAACTTGATACACAAAACAAAAAAAAAAGGTGACAGGGACATCGACGTACCATGGATTCAGTACCTGATCCTGAACGCCCCTATGTAGAAAATATTGGTCAGTTATTTAAATAAAAATCTGCTGTTCCATACATTTTGACCGCGTAGGTATTGCATTTAATATTTGATACAGCAGTATTTTTTTTTTTGATAACCGTCGATAAATTCCAGCTCTAGGGGGCCTAGAAACGTGCATCGACCTGCAAACTGCAACCATGAATTTATGGTTGCAGTTTGCAGGTCGATGTTCCTGCCACGCTGTAAATGAATTCTAACTACCTCTCTTAGGAAATTCTCGTGAAAAGCCCCTTTTTCTCTTGAAATTACCAGCGCGTGCACCGTTTATTGTGCAAACGTGTGGAGATCAATCCTTCTCAGGGATCACCGAAAGGATCAATCGCAATTGTCAGTATTTACGATTGATACACATCGATGCGCAAATTGATCGTCTACCAAATGCAATTGTGGCGATTGACAATATCCAATCACCGCACACACACACACACCGAACACACACCCCCCCCCCCCCCCACACAGCCGATCAATTGTAATTATAGTAATTTGGCATACGCACTGAGTTCCAAACATCGAAATCCGAAGACGTACGAAGGTTTTCGATATCGTAAAACAAGTTATGGAAATCAAATTAGTTGGGCAGGAGACCTGGCAAGGCGCAGTGATGGCAGGTGGAGTAATGCAGTGACCGAATGGCGCCCAAGGACTGGCAGACGAAGTTTCGGTCGTCTGGCGGCGAGATGGGCGGACGGTATTGTTGCCATCTCGGATAGAACCTGGATGACACGTGAAGTCGGGCTGTGGATGATGATGATGATCGTTTCGGGGACACTTCACTGTGTTTAAAGAGACATTTGCCTTAGCCCTGTAGTTAAAATAATTACAGTCCACCATTGTTATGATTTTCATCATAACATCAAGAGAAACGATAACGCTAACCGTAAAAATTAAAGTTAACGTTAAAACTTTTACGTTCGCGGTTTTAAAGTAAATAGCGAAAGTCTGTAACGCAATTGTGTCCAATTACGCGTTTCCATGTTTACCGGTGCTCCAATTATATTCGCTCCATAATATTTGGCAGTTACGCTTTTGATTTTAATGTTTCATGTCGCTTTCGAAATGTGTAGGGTGTTGTTTTAAAATTTATTTGACCAGCAAAATCTCTTGGTTGAAATGATGACTGCGTATCTAAGCGTGGCTTCCCGAATCCGGATGCTTAAAGAAATCCGAAAGCTTCTTCCTTCGTTGACCAGATTTTAAAGATCTCTGGCTTAAACTCTTGTGTTGTTCTCTGTTATAAGTAATATAACTCGGACAGTTCTATATTTTTTTTAAGTCTTTGTTACTAATTTTCTAAAAGGTATAGATCAGTTATCAGATCTCTGAAGATCTATCATTGTCTGACATCGTTTTTTTATGCACTGACTGGACAGGTCCACTTAATCTGCGTGGTTCTTTCCTCAGAAGACCATTTCAGACACTAATCTACATGGTCCTCAAAGATTATGTCCGAACTTTTATATACGCATTGACATTGATGAATTTTATACATAGAATGAGACGAGTATTTATTTTGTAAAGTATAATATTATTTTAATTATTGTAAATGTGAGGGACTATGAGGGTCAAAGCTCTTTTGTTTTTTTTTCTCAGTTAAGTTAATCATGATCTGGCAGTTTGAGTAACTTATGCGGCCTACCCAAATGTCCTTTCTTTGGTATTGTTCGTCGCATCGTTGAGCTCCTTAAGTTCTGAGTTGAGCTGCACGATTACTTACACATGCGTGCACTGACTGGACAGGCACACTCAATCTGTGTGGTTTTTCCTCAAAATACCATTTCAAACACCAATCTACATGGTCTTTACATGATCTGACCAAGATTATGTCTGGACTTCAAAAGAGACTGTGACCTCTGAGTTTGATTCAGCCTTTCAGTTTGATTCGGTAATTCGTTTTTGGGTGGTGTCTCTGAGTGTGGAAATTGTGACTACATTGTTTTATTTAGTTCCCATCTGTAGAAACATTATGTAAGAAATAGAAATATAAATCATTTATTTGCCAATAATGTAGGTAACAGATATGGTGTTAATTTATGGAGAGTCCGGATACATTTTGCCTTACGGCATGGAAAATTATTTAATTAATTTAATCATTGCTTAATTGCTACGGTAACATTTAAATAACATGTCTATACAATTGAGACAACATAATGACTTAGAATTACATCTAACATTTTTCGCTTACTTATAGTATAAAATAATCATCATATAATGGTATATAAAAAAAAAAAGTTACACTATAATTGATAAAACTAATAATAACAAAATAAAAAAATAAAATATTACCACACATATAATTCGGAATTAGGCACTTAAGAGTATCTACTAAACACATTTCATAAAAATTATCATAATTTTACATCAGGAATAAGTGGTTATAGTAAATAAATAAAAACAACAATGTCGTAAATATTGATCGACTAACATCGATCGCATGAAAATGAAAGCACCCTGTATACAAATCTAATGGCCACAAAACGCACGCTATTAGTTAGATCATCATTTAATAGTTCTAATAAGTTGCGGTGCAATAACTACGTTATAGTAGGTACGAATGCGATGCTCTTTCCCTCGGTAACTCTATAGTTTATGGCAGAATGTAATAGTAAGGCAAATTGGGCAGTTAGCGTAGGGTACTTGTGAATGTAGTGTAGTTTATTTATTTTATTATTTACTAGCTTTTTTCCGCGGCTTCGCTCGCGTTAATTTAAGGTATCAAGCAAACAAACTTACTTTCGCATGACACTCTAAACTCAAGAAAAATTAGGTACTTAATAAAAAAAAAAACTCTTAACTACACTACACGCACACTACACGTGGCGCCATCTATTATCATTAGAAAGCAATTGTCGTTTTCCTCGGGAACAGTACTTTTTTTCCGGACGAAAGGTACCCTATGTCCGTTTCTGTACACCTGACAACGTGCATCTGCAAATTTTATTGATGATTTCGGTTCAGTGGTTTAAGCGTGAAAAGGTAACAAACAAGCTTACTTTCGCGTTTTATAATATTTGTTAGGATGTACATACACGGAGTAAAAAGGATACTAGCCGGTTGATTCTGTAACAATCTCACCGTGATTACTTAGGTGAAGTGAGCTTGGAGTGAGTTGTCAATAGTGTCAATCCCTAGCATCAGCCGGTCGATTCTGTTACAATCTCACCGTGATAACTTAGGTGAAGTGAGCTATCATTCTACCTGATTCTAGGGATTGACACTATCTACAACTCACTTCAAGCTCACTTCACCTATGTTTTCACGGTGAGGTTGTTACAGAATAGCTCGGCAGGTGGAATGATAGCTCACTTCACCTAAGTTATCACGGTGAGATTGTTACAGAATCGATCGGCTGATGCTAGGTATTGACACTATCGACAACTCACTTCAAGCTCACTTCACCTAAGTTTTCACGGTGAGATTGTTACAGAATAGTTCGGCAGACCTGCGAAAGGAGAAAATGTGAACAAGTAATGTAGGCAATAGTGTGTGAAACAAGAAGAGAAGAATTTGATTTTGTGACATCTTAAACTAGAAAATGAAATATAATGCAAAAAAATACACAATATACTAAAATAAATAAAAACACATACATTATAATATTATAATAATACATTTGACTAATTTTACATCCATGGCTCAAAAACTAACCTCGGTCATTACGCCGCTGTGCCAAGACTTTGTAGGCAATACAACATGTTATCTAAAACTACGACATTTCTCGGGATCCTGTGGTCCCGGACCTATGGAAGGCGAACGAGGGGCCGAAGCCAACTTGCAGAGGCCCCTTAGACAATTTTAAGCGTTGAGGCACCAACCGACGATTATCCCTGTTTTCACTATGCAAGTGCACCCAAGGACAATCCCCGATTGGTGCAGGACTATTGCAGAATATAGGAACATAACATATTGGGCTATGGATTTGGGTGGCTATAGTAGACTGATTACCTAGAACTATTTAAGGACCATGTCCCCTGTCTGATCAATGTTATGTAATACACGGATAAAATGGCAAGGGGTGACTTGCACACTCAATAATGGGCCCCCGAAAACAGTCGCTAGCACATAGGGACGTAACAACAAGGGGGCAACAGTTCCTGAGGTGCTTGAGGAGTGTAGAGGTATTCCACGGTTATCAGGATCGATCCCGGAAGTACGGTCAAGACCAGACCAGCACCTTACTGGAATACTTCCTTCCTCCGAGCACGTTTGTTCTTGCGAATCTCCACTCAAGCCGGTCAATAAAGGCAAGAAAGAGGTGGAAGCTCTGTTCCTCGTCATTGTTCACTCCAGCCGGCCAATAAAGGCAAGCCAGAGATGAGGAACAAGACTTCACCCGGGAGGTAGAGTCCGTGGTGTCACTACTGCCCATCAGCTCGCCACATGTTGCCCTGCGGGTTTCTGTATCCCTCTTGGTCTGGCTCCTCGCCGTAGACCTGTTCCAGCAAAGTAAACTCTACCGGCACAGACCTAGAGTTCGGAGTGCGCAAGCCCCAACACAACGTCAACGTAGAGATACGGAGGTGGGGTTATTATTATTATATTAACGCGCGAACGCGAGCGAGCGAAGCGAGCGTCCCGCTACAGCAGCCGCAGAGCACCAGATCCCCTCTATCGTTGGTGAATAACTTGGGTGAACTTTCGCAACAACGAACGTCGCGTTATTAAACTTTCGCAGTAATGAACTTTACACTCCTAAACAATACATATTTCAGGTTAGAGAAAGTCTAATAAACTTAGTTTAGTGTTGAATAACTTCCCAGGTTTACTGTTAATAACTTAAGTTAGGTCATGAACCTACTCTCTCCTTGTGTTATAATTATAATTTATAATTCAACTTGCTTTCCTTTTCCATTATAATGTTAGACATTTACACTGACGGTTCACGTTTTCATGAATAATACTGTTGGTATTTAAATTGTTAATTAATTTCTCTTTCTAATTGATATTAGAAGGGCTACATATAACAGCTGCATGAATCAATGGTCCAAGAACTCTTAAAGGCTAAAGCAAGAGTTTAATTCATAATTTTTTGGCAAAATTTAATTAATTAATCAAATACGTTTATTTCAGGTAAATAACTCCCATTGCCAGACAAAAAAAATCAGATAAAATACAATACAATCAATAATAAAAGCAAACTTAATCAAATCAAATCAAAATAAAATAAATACTTAATCAAATCAAATCAAAATAAAATAAATACTTAATCAAATCAAATCAAAATAAAATAAATACTTAATCAAATCAAATCAAAATAAAATTAATACTTAATCAAATCAATAAAATGAATACCCTCTCTCCGATACTGGTACAGCAACATATCTGCTGAAACCATGCCGGATGAAGGAGCAATCCAGCCTTACCGCAATCATGGCCAGTATGATGTTGGAGCTACCCAGTTCCCAGCGCACCATGGACGCGGCGCGCTTGTTTTGTTTTTTTTAATGAAGCTAAGCTACATTTACCGTGGTCTGTCTAAGGATAGGTGACCAGCGACCATCCATTGCACGTTGCCTTTAGAGATTTTCTTTCCGTTCTTTAGAGTTACGTCCCACTTGGAACGGATAAAAGAGGGGTAGCAAGCATGTTATATTATGATAAATGATTTTATTTCAAAAAGTATGATTGTCTCAGAACCAAAAATTCGAAGACATGTGACATCTACCAACCCGCACTGGGCTCGCGTGGTGGACTACGGCCCACTCCCTCTCACAGAGAGAGCACGCTTGTGTCCCAGCACTGAGGTCCCAGCAGTGGGAACATTATAGGCTGGTTATGCTCATGCTATGGCTGACCATACATATGACTGATCGTATGTATGAAAGTATGTATGTATACGTATGTAGTATGCCTTAAACATTAAGAGGGCTATCACAATTTTTCTTGTATTTGAGTGTTTGAAGAGTCACACACTCAAATACAAGAAATAATGTGATATTTATTTAGAACACTCCCGAGAGAAATAATCAAACTTTCTCGGGAATACTTTTTTTTAATTTTGTGACCATATCACAGTAAACTGTCTATCAATCATCAACTGTACTATCAAAGTACAGGCTAAACTGGGAGTTTTGATGAGTAATATTTATTTAGAACACTCCCGAGAGAAATAATCAAACTTTCTCGGGAATACTTTTTTTTAATTTTGTGACCATATCACAGTAAACTGTCTATCAATCATCAACTGTACTATCAAAGTACAGGCTAAACTGGGATTTTGATGAGTAATATTTATTTAGAACACTCCCGAGAGAAATAATCAAACTTTCTCGGGCTTATTTTTTTATAATCACACATCTAAACTCGGAGTTTTGATGTGTGATTACGGTTTAGCACAAAATAAAATAAAAATATGCCCGAGAAAGTTTGATTATTTCTCTCGGGAGTGTTCTAAATAAATATCACATTTTTTCTTGTATTTGTGTGTGAGACTCTTCAAACAATCAAATACAAGAAAAACTGTGATAGTCCTCTTAACAGCAAAATGAAAACTCCCGCATTTAAAACATTCAAAATCTAGTTACAATATCATCTCAGCGACGATCAATGTCAAACACGTAGGTAAGTAAAATAGAGGTATATAAGAAAGATTAAGACAGATTCCCCTAAGCATCTTCATCATGCTTGGGGGAGGCTAATTTCCAGCACTGGACGGCTTTCAATCTGGAACGTTCTGGCGCTGCCCAAACGTAGGACACCGTAAAACGCTCCGTTTGTTGTCGCACAATTAGGCATGTTTGTACAAAGCCAGATACAAATTGAGTGTATTGACAAATGTTCGAAGAACATACTTATTTAAGAATAAGTCACAAAAATAAAATAGTATCATGATAAAACAATCGTTAAATAGAACTCATTTTTTTTTCTACATTTGTATTTCAAAGTGTTGAGCGTAAACAGTCATATTTTATGTAATAATATTATAGGGAATTCAATCACCTAAAGAAGTACCTAAAAATTATTCCACTGAGCTATGTGTTTATTTTTTAATTTAACTTTTATTTTGGTCAATCGCATCGCTGTTTTGAACCTTATTTGTTACCACAATGCGCTATAGCACTGCTTCTTGCCGCGCTTTCAAAATACGGGATCAATTCGTTGACTAACATTAAGGGCGGAGAATATCAATGTTGTCTCCTAACGAGACTCTTTCAAGTAGTAATTTCGTGTTCGGAGCCTTATTTCGGAAGCAACGAGAACACACTATCTAACTGGATGCAGCTAGGCTGAATACCTGTATTTAACATAGAAGGACTGCCTATCTGACCTCCACAACCCAGTCACTGGTCTAGGATGATGGTTTGCTAGACTAATCTTCAAGAGCTCAATAAAATAGCAAAATCAAGGATAGTCTACTTACCTTGAAATTCTACCGGCATGTACATACAATCAGTACTGTATGAGCATATAGAGTCACTAGCATAAATTTATTACTGTTGACAGCTCGGCATTAATATCTGATTTTATTTTTTTGATTCATCCATTAATATATGTCAACAAGATGACGGCAAATATACTTATGTGATCATTTGTGGAAGGCACATACTAGTGGCAGCACAAATATGAGAGATTGAAGGAACACCAATTATTATTATTAATTATTGGTTTAACAGTTTTAACTTAGACAGTTTTGGTGCATTGGCTTCAAAAAGATGTGTCACCTCATTTAATGCAATATGCTCATAATATTTTTGTTCAACCTAAAACTTTGTCACGAAAAAAACGTCATTAGTTGCATCAATGTTTGCGATATTGTATCTTTCTTCGTTAAACACGAATGCAGTATATACAACCCACCCCTCCCGAGACTCGTTCGGCTGGCATGCACAGTAGGTACGTTGAAGGGAGTAGAAGCACTCGTTTTGCTAAGGTATTCTATTTTATAATACACTTGTAGCGGTATCTACATCGTCACATGGGAACTACGCATCACACTGACGTCAAGCAAAATCCTACATCGCGCAAGCAGAGTTTACCGCACAACTAGCATGTATACAACGCCCCGACAATAATAGTCGGGCAGTTGCCCACCAGACACGACACCCGTCAGGTCGGAGGATCCTTCCTTTTCTATGGAGGTCCGAGGTATGAGCGAACTTTACACCCTGATCCTCTCATACACTCACATGAATTTGTCTTTACGCGAGAATCTTCATATTAAAACTCGTTTTATCAACATTGTATTATATGTTTTGGCACATTCTGTCATTATTAGTATCCCCATTATTCGTCATTAATGGTTGAAAAAAACAAAATCGACTCTCGCACAGCCTAAACCGCTAAAGATAGAATTTTGTATTTTGGACAGTAGTTGAAATGAAAGGGTGCAATAAGACCTTTCTTATTGCACCCCTTCATTTTAAACTACAATTTCCGCAAAATCCTTATTTTGCGAAAATTGTCGTGGTCATCTATATTTTCATAGATCTATATCTGTGGTGTATGGAAGGTAGAGGTGAGGAGACCTATCTCTGTGTATGAAAAGTGTCCGTCAAAATGTGCTACATAAGGGTGGCGCTACAGTAGCCACCGGGTAAATTTTAGAAGCAATAATTTTAGGTTATGTTTACAAAATAACGTTGGACTACGTAAATTGTTGAGGTATGGTATACTGGACTATTCCCGCGACCCCCGGCGTAGGTGTGAGATGGAACACCGGGGTGGTTTTTAGTCAGTAGGAGTCTGAAAGACCCCGCCGCCAACCCCAGGGCGGCGGACATCCATCAGGACTTTCCACCCCAGAAACAAAAAAAAAATGGTATACTGGACTATGACTAAAAATATTAAATTTTCTAACTCGGCATACTTCAATCCGTTAATTTTCTAATTCGGCATAATTTAGTCCGTTAACAACTGCTACATTCATACCACACCATTTGCCTACGCTAGCGCTATTTTGGAGGGTTTTCGAACTCTTATTTACTGTTTATGCTGGACACTTTTTCAACTTTCTCCCAATAAGAGATAGTTCTCCTTACCCCTACCCTCCATACTGTGGTGGCACCCCACTGACAGCATAAATACTTATATCTGACAGTAATGTTTGAAAGTAGAAATGTCAATAACAATCTAATCAAAATCACCGGCGCAAACAAACCCAACCTACCCGCATAAATAAACAAAATACGTGGTAGAAAGTGAAATGATTCAAGTTAGCATATTCCCTTACTGTAGTCTGTAGTGAGAAAGTGCAATTTAGAAAATAAGTAAAAGTGGTCCCTTGGGCTTTACTTCAGCTGCAGCATTTTAAGTGGGTGGGTAGCTGAACAAAGGCCACTTTGCATACATAATATGTCGCTTATGAGCTTTCGTAGTGGAAGAAAATGTAGGTTTTTGAGTGGGTTTCTTGTTAAACGAGGAATAGAAGTAGGTAAGGAGGTTTTGTTGATTTCCGTAGGGAAATCGTGAAAATGACAAAATTACAGTTTTAAGGGATATAAAAATGTATCTCTTGCATCATAAAAAACTTGTTTAAAACGGTAAAACGGGGTTAATAGGGATGCAGGAGTAAATCGAGACGAAACTTTAAAACGGATTTTAACGTTGAAATAATATCGTTTGCGTTTGATTAAAAAAGGACTATAATATGTTTACTGTATTATAATTAATTAATTAATTAATCACGGGGTCAGCTGCCTGACAGAGTTGCGGCCGTTGCGGGAAAGACCGAAAGGGTTACCGTAGCCCCTGGCACAGGCAACTGAAGGAACACGGGTGGATTTTAGACAGTCAGGGTCTGACACGCCCTCCCGCTCCGCCCAGAGCGGGCGAAGTTATTTGGTGACTTCCCAGCCTCAAAAAAATAAAATTAAAGGGGTAAATCGAGATGAAACTTTAAAACGGATTTTAACGTTGAAATAATATCGTTTGCGTTTTAAAAAGGACTCTAATGTGTTAACTGTATTATAGAACGATTAAGTGCCCTTGTTGGCAACAAACTATATTATTTTAACGTTACAATCTGTTTCAAAGTTTCGTCCCGATTTACCCCTGCATCCCTATCCTGTATTACGGTGTTTAGTTTTGGCCGATACAAAAAAATACTGCTGTGGTTGGTAAACCGAAATAACAACAGCCAATCAGAGAGGCAGTTTTCGTATTTTTAAGAACGTTCGCATTCTAATCAGTCTCATTCTGTCAAAAGTATCTACAATTTACCTACATTATTGAAGTTTTTGACATTGATTATCACCGAGATGAGAATATTGCGACTGGATTTTGAACGATTATTAATAACGGGAATTGGGTTTCTGGTCGCTTGACAATAGATTTATATTGGGAATGGGTTTTAAATAAAAACTTTTGAATAACAAACTCAAGACCGTGTGAAGAGTGACATCAAGTAATAGAACAATTTGTAGGCATGTATTTCTAAATAGTTAATCTGTTAATGTATTGTAATAATTCTAAGAATGCCATTGAAATAATTTAATTACTATTATTATTAAATGAGTAATTAATCTGTATTATTATGACTTTAAGAAGGACACTCCGCTAATTTAATATTTTAAAATGCTATCTAATTTTACACATATTTTAATGTCAATCTTGATTTTGATAAACCATGATTGATAAATTTCGCATGCCTTACGGTCGGGTCGAATCACATGAAACATGTATCTATATTCAATAACACTATTGTAACAGTGTTTTCTGGAAAAATAAATAATTAAATTTGATTTGATTTGAAGAAATGTACAATAAAACGCAAAATTACTGGAAATGCGTTTAATTAATTGTATTCTTACAAAAATCGTTAACTAAGTACTAAATTATTTAAAGTTACAGTTTCTAAAAGTATTGCAATCAATTTCTTCGTGGTAACTTATTTCGATTTGGTAACTAAATAGAAAACAATTATCACAAAAATTTAAATAAAAATACAAGAAAAAGCCTTCCATAAAAATATTTATGAAATAGGTACCTAAAAAGTTTTCTTATAAACTCGTATTTATTTTTATAATAGATACTTAATACATAATCACGTATCTAAAGAATACTTAAATATTACTTACAGACCTATATAAAAGTTATATGTCATAGTTTATTAAGTTTCAAATAAATATAAACCTTAGAAGTATTTTATTTATTTTGATAAAATTTTGATTACGCATCGTCAATTCAACCTTAATTAAAATGATTTAAAGTCAAACTGACAATTATTGATTTAAAGCACCAATCCGTTTACTTAAAAATTATAAAATTATTTATTTTAATTTTATACTGATATTGCTAGATCATACACTTAAATTACAATATCGTTATTTTAATTAAAATATTTTTATGAAAAGAATACTGCAAGAAAAAGGAGCATTCAAAAATATCTATATTTTCCTCGAATTATCTATACTGCTTTCTTGCTTACTCTTTTCTCTTTCCAACAATCTCCTTCTCACTTCTTCTGGATTATACCTCTTCCTATAAACCCTTCTGACTCTTCTTACCGGGTTAACATTCCTTGGTTTAATAATCTTCTTACCGAAAGAAGCCGAAGAAGCTAGATTAGTTAGTTTAGAGTCATCTCCCGATCTCAAACTCTTACTCTTTCTTGTGGAATTATTTAAAAATATATCTCTCTGTTCTCGTATAGTTGCGTCGTAAAAAACTTTTCCATTAACTATCGCTTTTCTAATATTTTCTGTGGTTGATAAAACTCTAGGTGGTCGGACAAATGTAGTTTCGCTTACTTCTAAGCTCTTATCGACTCTTTCTCTTTCTATCTCATCCTTACTCACCTTTTGTATCTTCCCTCTCCTTTCAACATTAAATCTGTTTCCAAAATTGAAATCTATCAAATCCTTATCTACCGCTATACTCTTTGCTTCTAAATCCTTTTGGGAACGTTTATCTAAAACCAGTTTCCCACCTCTTCTAGATGCTGCTAGAATTCGTCCTATTTCCTCAATCTGCCTCTCTTCTGCTTCCAACATCTTCAAATCCGAAGTTTTATCGCCTTTCACAACATCTAGATCTAAAACTTCAATGGAACCGGAGAAATCATCTAATTTGTCATCAATGCCTTCTATTTTATCTTCAAATTTGACACTCTCTGGTTTGACCAATTCTATGTCTGTAATATTGTCTGTTACTTCTTCTGGTAGGCTAGTAGTTGTACTAGTAGGTTTATATGTTACTGTAGTAGAAGTTTGACTAACTGTACTTGTATCTAGTATATCGTCATACTCACTCATATTTCTTTTCTTCTCGTCTCTGTGTTTGTCTGTTCGGTCAGGTCGAGGAGGGACTGTTGATGGTAGTTCGGTTGTGTAGCGTTCTGTTGTTGTTGTTGTTGACGGTTTTTGAGCCTCGTTGTAGCGGAAGTATGTTGTGTTGGGGGGTGGGCCTTTGTGGAGGTAAGCTACGGGCCAGTATCTGGAAGTGAAATAATATATAGATTTTAAGAGAGTTATGATGGTTTTAATAGGTTGACATGGGTGGAATGCCTTAAAACGCTAATGAGCAGATAACACAATGATGACTGCGTTGACTTTTATGTATTTACGTATAGATAAAGCGGCTAGGCTAAGTTTAAAAATAAAACTTCGTCACCCAACATTTGCATAGTCATCTATACCAAAGCCGGATAAAAGACCTTTTTTATCAGAGGGGCTTAAAGGAGGGGAAATTCTAAGAGGGGCTTAAAGTTGGACAAAATCCGTTCTTAAAGCAGAGAGCAGTGGTGGCCCAGTGGTAAAAACCGCGACTTACGAGTTGTAGGCCGTAGGTTCAAACCTAGAAAGGCGCTTTACTTTGTGTAACTTATTACATCACCGCGGTACGTCCGCGTAACCACGCGGATCACGCTAAGTCCGCGTGGTTAATTGCGGCCCACTCCCTTTCACAGAGAGGAGATGAGCTATTATAAGATATAGGAGATATATGATAAGATTTAGGAGATGAGCTAATTATGCTTATATGTTATTCAAAAGGTTACAAGAAAACGAAGCCTTCATTCTGCATTGATTATGTCCTAAGTATCCTTATCGACTAACGGCCATTCCCAATATCCTATCTATCTTCGGTTTGACACTACTAGAGATAGAAAATGCTATCTATCTTTTGTTTTCGCGTCCCAATAACCTTACTAGCGATAGGCTAACCTATCTCTGACCGCTATCTATCGTCCGGAGGACTAACTGCTTACTAGTGGTAGATTTCTCTATGAATTTGTCAATTTGAGCGTCTCAATAACGTTTTGACAGCTGTCGGTCAGTAAGTTTTGCCATCTCTAGTAATCGATCGTGCTATCCTCCGATTTTGAGGGATAAGACTACTAGCTAGGTATTGTATTTAATACGTATTTTTCGTTTCTGTACAATAAAGTGTTCATCTATCTATCTAAAATATGTCGGAATCACGTGAAAGTGATCTTGAATTACTGGACCAATTGTCAGACTGGGATAATGACGACGATATGCAAATTAGCGGCCGAATTTGATCATATAAAGATAGAGTGAATTACATGGACAGTTATCTAGGTGATGATTTTATATACAGATTTAGATTAAACAAAAGCGCCGTAAATGATCTGCTGTCTGAAATATATCCATTTTTAAGAATAACCTCAAAAAGGTTAGTGCACATATAATAATGTTTTCGCTGGTTGCTTATAGAAAGAATATCTATTTTTAAATACTATCTACTTATTATTCATACTGTGCCCCTGTGTAATAGTCATTCCTTTCATTTTGCAGAAATCATGGAGTTTCACCCCTGCACCAACTGCTCCTAACCTTGGTTAGGAGCAGTTGGTTTTATGCCTTGGGCACAATGTTGGTGTCTGTAGCCGACTATATAGGTGTCTCGAAATCCACGGCAGGACGAATTAATTAATAGAAAGGTGTTTTGGGGTTTGGACAAAAAGATTTCCTGTCCTCTCTTTGAAAATACGGCTTTCCCTAGAAACTACCCAATCAGTAATAATTGCCACGCTGTACTGCATAACATCTGCAGACAAAGGAATTTACAGGATGTTGAGCCTGAGGTAGATATACCTAACCACAATATATCATTTGAGGTGCAAACCATCCCTATCTCTCATAATGATATTCAGGTGCGACAAGATTTAATTAATAATTATTTTAGTGAGTAGGTTAATATTAAGCAAATTTGTCTAATTTTATCATAATAAAAACTTGTGATATTAAAACCCAAAGATTTTTTTTCTGAGAAAAATATGCATACCTATTACAAATATTTAAATTGTGATATTAGAATATAAATTACTTCTTCCATTGACTCAACAACCCAACTTTATTATTTCTTTATTACTTAGTTCTGATATTTATGGATGATTGATGAGATAATTATTAAAACAAACATAAATTGACAGCCGGGCCTACCTACTCCCAACTGTAGATAGATGCAAGCTACTTTCGTTATTGGGACGACAACAAAAGATAGATAGAATCTTCCCAGCTATCGGAGATAGCTGTCTATCTATAACTGTAGTTAGAATATTGGGAACGGCCATAAAAGAAAAGTGTCACCTTCAGTCACATACCTTGGAGCTCCTAATCCATTAGGTGGTGGCCCATCTTGTCCTAGTGCTGGCTCCACAGGCAACCAGGTGCCGCCGCCAGGTCGAGGGTAGTTGTGACTCACTTTGATGTGGGGACGGGATTCGGTTGGTACTCGGGAGTAACCTGAAATAAAATCCGCCATAATGACTTGTCCCGAAATCGATGGAAAAATAAGCTTGGTTAATTCTGATCTTTAAATTTAAAAGGAGGAGAGCATTATGTTTTTTTAATAATGGAAGCATGCATTCTTTGTTTTTCTTTGCAAAAACTACTTAGCTGTACTTCACAATACTGGAAAAATAAATTTTTTTCGGAGGAATTTCGTGCTAGCATTTTTATTTTGTCAGTCACGGTAGTCCATTGCTGGATATAGCTGTCTAAATATAAATAACTCTAACCTGGCAAAGGATTCCCATATTTATCATAATAAGCTTGAGGTCCATTTTGGTACAAGTCATCCCAGTATTTCCTATCTCCTTCTGATAGGTATGGTCCGGTTGGTCCTGAAGGTACAGGTACAGGTCCTGGTCCAGGTATGGGTCTAGGTCTGTCAGGGTATCCTGGTCTGCCTTGCCAGGGTCGGGGGCTGACTGGACGGGGTGGTAGGTCTTCTAAAAAGGATTTCAAGGTTATATAGGAGTTATGCTTACTGAAATGGTGACTTTTTAAATTGGGTACTTATTAAAATGGATCTGTAGTAAATAGAAACTGTCTGAGGTGCAGTAAAATATTTAGATGATTATAAGAGCTAGTTTTTACTTCAAAATCTGTTTCGACGCTATCCTTAGTTCCTTTAGGTACACAGTCATGATTTTTACTAAGAGGAAATCAAGTCGTTGAACAACTGACTTTAAAAAAAATGCCGTCGCGGGACGGCTGGCAGATGTGAAACATCGAAACTATTTTCTGTGAGTCTTCGTTCGACAACGACAGCTGTTAACATTGTAGCGATTTATCTACATCATTTTACGAACCAGTACTTTGCAATCCCAAGCATAGATGGCGCTATCCGTAATTGTAATGCTTGTGTAACGTTACGCTTCGCGATCGCCACGCATCAGCCATTCAAACTCCCCACGCTGACGCGCGTTAAGATGTTTCTCATCAAAACCTTGAGGACAATGTAATGCCGGGCCACATCTGTGCAAACTTTATATAAAAAAGTTCCTAAATAAACTTTTCTGACCTGTGTTTCGACCAGTTCCAAAGACGACTCGCAAACTTCGGTCATCGTATAAATAGCTTAATCTTATCTAAGGAAGCTCAGCAATATATTAAAGAAAAAAACTATCCGCAGAGCCATCAAAATAAGCATAAAACATACTCAAAACGCCAAAAAAATAAAACTGTAGACAATTCTACGTACAATGTTAGGAGATCAAGGAAACGAATGTAATTACCTCTATGTCCCGGTATAAGTTGTTGTCCAGGTGCATGCTGGTGAGCTTGTGAAGGGTGAGGAACCTTATGCTGGTGGTACGGGTAGTACTTCTCACTACACGGCCGCCATTGGTCTTCAGTAGGTCCTACGTAACACCTGGAAACACAACAAAAGTTTTAGTACTATATTTGGCAAGAGTTGGGTCGAGACAGGAGCCTACTCTCTAATTCCGTCAACGAAGATACGGGTCCGTCCGAAAATAGCTTGATAGTTAGAAGTGAACCCTACTCCCGATTAATTTACTTTTTCAGACGGGCAAAAACACATCCGGAATAAGGATTAAAGTCAAATCGTTTTGTCATTCATTTTTAGTTCGGGCCCCGGACTAAACTTATGTCCGAAAGTGTTACGTAGTAGGAAACATCTGTAACTGCGGCTGATTCTACGGATTTCGTGCTTAGGGTGTAGGCCCCCAGAGCCGCAGTCTTCGATCAACAATAGTACTAGATTTCCGATGAACGGACGGAAAAATAAGACCAGACATTTTATAATTTTGTGGTCTCATTTTGCAAAATAGTTTTTTTAACCTTATTGTTTGTGTTACAAAATACATTTACTTTTCAATAGAAGTAGTAAATGGGATTATTTAATACTTTTTAACACAACTGTTTACATTAGGTACTAAATTAAATGACTACTTGTACAAATAAATACAAAAACAAAAGAACACTTAGGCGTCGAAGTACTCGTCCGCAACGCTGTCATCCGGAAACGTGCCCAGAAGATTGGCAGCATTGCCACGTTGAATGGCAATGTTGCCAGTAGTAAGTTTAAGTTTTTACAAGTAGAAAATATAAATGTACAAGGTGGCGCGTACCTTATCACATTAAATTATACCACGTATAATAAATAGGTATACTTAGACGATATACAAAATTTGAATGAAATCCATTCAATAAAAACACGTGTAACAAAAGGTATGGAACAGGAGATTTTTTTAGTGAATGGATTTCATTCTAATTTATGGTACGCGCCACATTGTATAAATTTCATTTTATGAGGACACATAATTACATCCAACCATTATGGAGTTTGTCTCATCGCGATAGAGTTTACAAGTTACATCGTTTTGTTTAGACTGCGGTCACAGTAGCGAACAAATGTTTAAAAAATCCGTAAAAAATATAAAAAGCATTTAGATTTTTTTAAATATTTTTTCCGTCGATAAAACTAAGCATAGATTCCCTCATTTCGATATGTGCACATTATAAAGACTCACGCTGTATTACAAACGATAATAAACCTTATGTTTTAGTGTTAAGGTGTACAATCAAAATAAATGCAATCGCGGCCATTTGAGTGACGTGTTTTTGTTCCTAATCCGTAATCTAGTGCTATTGTTTTCGAAAATTAGCCATTGGTTTTGGCTTATTTAGCTTATGAAGACCAGCTAAAAAGTTGTCGCAAAAGAGGTAGTTTGGAATGAGTTACATACCATGGTTTATGGAATCCTTCGCTGTAACCACATCGGTGTGTTGGTGAGCAGCAGTAGTCCCAAGAACCTTAAATCGCAAAATGTTATGGTCTTTAGGGTATCGTAGATTGATGACTCAGAATAAGGCTGCCAATATTGATGACTAAGAATAAGGCTGCCAATATTGATGACTAAGAATAAGGCTGCCAGTATTGATGACTAAGAATAAGGCTGCCAATATTGATGACTAAGAATAAGGCTGCCAGTATTGATGACTAAGAATAAGGCTGCCAATATTGATGACTAAGAATAAGACGGCCAATATTGATGAATAAAAATAAGGCGGCCAATATTGATGACTAAAAATAAGGCTGCCAATATTGATGACTAAGAATAAGGATGCCAATATTGATGACTAAGAATAAGGCTGCCAATATTGATGACCAAGAATAAGGCTGCCAATATTGATGACTAAGAATAAGGCTGCCAATATTGATGACTATGAATAAGGCTGCCAATATTGATGACTAAGAATAAGGCTGCCAATATTCATGACTAAGAATAAGGCTGCCAATATTGATGACTAAGAATAAGGCTGCCAATATTGATGACTAAGAATAAGGCTGCCAATATTGATGACTAAGAATAAGGCTGCCAATATTGATGACCAAGAATAAGGCTGCCAATATTGATGACTAAGAATAAGGCTGCCAATATTGATGACTATGAATAAGGCTGCAAATATTGATGACTAAGAATAAGGCTGCCAATATTGATGACTAAGAATAAGGCTGCCAATATTGATGACTAAGAATAAGGCTGCCAATATTGATGACTAAGAATAAGGCTGCCAATATTGATGACTAAGAATAAGGCTGCCAATATTGATGACTAAGAATAAGGCCGCCAATATTGATGACTAAGAATAAGGCTGCCAATATTGATGACTAAGAATAAGGCTGCCAATATTGATGACTAAGAATAAGACGGCCAATATTGATGAATAAAAATAAGGCGGCCAATATTGATGACTAAAAATAAGGCTGCCAATATTGATGACTAAGAATAAGGATGCCAATATTGATGACTAAGAATAAGGCTGCCAATATTGATGACCAAGAATAAGGCTGCCAATATTGATGACTAAGAATAAGGCTGCCAATATTGATGACTATGAATAAGGCTGCCAATATTGATGACTAAGAATAAGGCTGCCAATATTGATGACTAAGAATAAGGCTGCCAATATTGATGACTAAGAATAAGGCTGCCAATATTGATGACTAAGAATAAGGCTGCCAATATTGATGACTAAGAATAAGGCTGCCAATATTGATGACCAAGAATAAGGCTGCCAATATTGATGACTAAGAATAAGGCTGCCAATATTGATGACTATGAATAAGGCTGCCAATATTGATGACTAAGAATAAGGCTGCCAATATTGATGACTAAGAATAAGGCTGCCAATATTGATGACTAAGAATAAGGCTGCCAATATTGATGACTAAGAATAAGGCTGCCAATATTGATGACTAAGAATAAGGCTGCCAATATTGATGACTAAGAATAAGGCCGCCAATATTGATGACTAAGAATAAGGCTGCCAATATTGATGACTAAGAATAAGGCTGCCAATATTGATGACTAAGAATAAGGCTGCCAATATTGATGACTAAGAATAAGGCTGCCAATATTGATGACTAAGAATAAGGCTGCCAATATTGATGACTAAGAATAAGGCTGCCAATATTGATGACTAAGAATAAGGCTGCCAATATTGATGACTAAGAATAAGGCTGCCAATATTGATGACTAAGAATAAGGCTGCCAATATTGATGACTAAGAATAAGGCTGCCAATATTGATGACTAAGAATAAGGCTGCCAATATTGATGACTAAGAATAAGGCTGCCAATATTGATGACTAAGAATAAGGCTGCCAATATTGATGACTAAGAATAAGGCTGCCAATATTGATGATTACGACTAAGGCTGCCAATATTTTAAATCATAACGAGATGAGTTTGGACCCAATGTTAATGTGTAAATATTAAACTTGTGTTTAATAGAAAAATCTCGATATTTTGCCAAGTCGTAAAAATAGTGCCAAGTAGGGTCACTAGTGTTATGAAATGAAATGTTTATTTCTGTAAGAAGATCTTTTAAGACACTTTTACACGTCAATATTTAAAAAACTAGATGGCGCCGGCATTTCCTAGCTGACTGATCCCTGAGAAGAAACGCCGAAACAAACTCAGAGGCATGACATCTGAGTTTGAGTCTCTTTTAAAGTTCAAAAAAAATTATTTGGATTTTATGTGAGTCTAACAATGCAAGGCCATGTCTGGAAGGGCCTTTTGAAGAAAGAGCCATTGCAGAAGAAGTGTATGTATAGATTTCATAAACTGCACTATACTGACCAATCTCTCCACTTTCAGGCTCGCATGCCCAATGTCCAGCGACGGTGTTTTGAGCGCAAGTAGTCCCGGCGCGACACGGGTACCCGGATACTGTGTAGTGACGCCATGATACCGAAACTGGGTAAAGGGAGAACATGGGAGGGGCGTATTATTAAAGGTAGTAAATATTTTCTGTTGGTGATTATACAAAATTAAGAAAGTATTTCATAAAATTTATGAACAATCATACAATTATTATCAATAATTATATAAAGATTATAATAAGCCTCAAAATATCTTGTTTGAAAAAAAAAATTTTTTCTGGCGTTCTTAGGAGTTCTCATTTTAAATCGCTTTAGGGATGTTTGATAGACTTTATATATAGTCGAAGATTGTTTTATAGGTATTTAATAAAGTTATTAACGCAAAAAAACCCCACAAACTAAAGGTTATTTTGGGGCTACTGAGTGCAATAAGAAGTTAATTTCGATGACTGCACATTATAAAAATGACCGTGCAAAACAAAAGTAAAATCTACACTTTGTCTGACTAAATGATAGTTGAAAATTAAAGAAAACACCTTATCTTAATACCTGTAAGAAATTAGTGAAAAACTTATGGCAATTGTTTAGTGATTTTATAATCGAAGTTTTTTTTTGTTTTGACAACACTCTTTGTATTGTAAAAACAAAAAAAAAACTTCGATTGTTACTAAAAATAAATAGAATAGTAAAACCAATTATAATAAAAAATAATAACAGTTTCAATTTGAGCGAAATAGTTATTTATAAAAAAAAAGCCACTTACTTGGTTCATCGCCAACTCTATCCGGATACCCGGGCTTTGCACCCGGTCTGCCCGGCCTGCTCGGTTTCGGCTCATCATAAATCGGTCGATTCGGTCCCGGATACCCCGGTCTACGGTCCGGCAAATATGCCGGTTTTTCTGGAAAATATCCGGGTTTCTCTGGCAAATACTCTGGCGGACCTGAAATTGGTCTATACACTGGTCTTTGTGGCGGTGCTGAAGGTCGGAAACCCGGTTTTAAATCAGGATCAGGTAGATAGCCAGGTCTGTAACCTGGACCACTAGGTTCACCCGGATATCCAGGTGTCAAATTAGGATTGACTGGCGGTGGGTATGCAGGTTTAAAGCTAGGACCAATTGGTCCTGGGTAATCAGGTTTGTAACCCGGTCCCGAAGGTCCAGAGTATCCCGGTTTGTAACTAGGACCTGGGTATCCGGGCTTAAAATCCGGGCCAGATGGTTCAGAGTAAGGTTTGTGTGGACCACTTGGTGGGTAGTTTGGTTTGTAACCAGGACCCGAAGTGTCGGAGTATCCAGGTTTATAACCTGGTGGTTCGGGACCGGATGGGTATGGTTTGTACCCGGGTCCGCTCGGTGGGCCTGAAGCTGGGACGAATGGTGGTTCTGTGAAAACAGGGAATTTATTTATTTGTTTCTGAATAATTACAATCATTAACATCTAGTTATTAATTAAAGGAAATTAATATAAAACATACTGGCTTTGACAATAAAGGCTACTGCCGACTGGTACGACGCTACTGTAGTAAAAAGTAAAAGTACTGTAGTGGAAATTGTTTTACCAGAATCGCGTCGCGCCTGTCTGCGCGAGCCTTAAGGCGTAGATTAATATTTATTTCATGTTTCATACTAAGATATTAGACTAGTAAGATATTATTATTCTCTTTTATTTGTAAATGTTTGTGTTTGTGTTGTTGATGTGCTTTATTAATAATAAATAAATAAAGTCTTAACGCCTAACGCAATAATGATAGCAGCATGTTGGGCCCATGCTAAACAGCAAACTAGCTTCTACAAACATGTTTAATGTGTATAGAAATAACAATGTTTGTAGCACGGTGCACGGTGTGACCAAAACCCTCACTAAACTCACAATTTGCTGTGGCATTTTTACACTGTGCGAAAATCAATCAGCTAACTTCACACATGCGTACCTACATAATAGACAAGAAAGATAACTTTAAATGTTTTTTGACACTTAAAAATTCACAGCACAAAAATGTCAAAAGATGGGTCTATTCTATTCTATTTTTATGGTTCTGGCTCCATCGGTAACGTTCGATGATTTTGCCAATGTCAAGGTATGTATGAGAAAGTAATGATCGTAAACTGTTACACAACTATTGATCAGTGTTTGTAGCGTTGGCATCCATGGATCCCCATGCTAAAAAAGATGGGTCGGTTAGCATTTCGCCTAAAAATAGTTTCATGTCGTAGAAAAAGTGACAACGCAATTTAAGAAACGCTAACCCACCACTTCTAGGTTTGGTTTTCAGTTTGTAATATTATCTTAAACCAGTTTGTTGTTCGTGGATAACAATATTTTTTCATTGTTAACGCAGTGATTTTAGGAAGTGAATTACAGTGAATGCTCAGTTGTAGCCCGCCAAATTCAAATTTTCTTTGGCTTTTTGCAAATTGCAGGTCTATTTTAAATGGTATGTTGATAAAAATGCGATTCGCGACTGTAGGAATAAATGATAAATGATTTTATTTCTGTAAGTAGGTTTGTTACAAACACTTTTACACGTCAATCATATTTTAAAAACTAGATGAGGTCGGCGTTTCCTATCTGACTACTCTGAGAAGAAAGGCCGAGACAAACTCAGAGGTCACAGTCTCTTTTAAAGTCCAGACATAATCTTGGTCAGATCATGTGAAGACCATGTAGATTGGTGTCTGAAACGGTCTTTTGAGGAAAAACCATACAGATTGAGCGGACCTGTCTAGTCAGTGCACGCATTTGTCAGTAATGTTGCCGCTAAACTGAGAACTTAAGGAGCACAACGATTCGACGAACAATACCAAAGAAAGGACATTTGGGTAGGCCGCATAAATTAATTAAATAAATTATATAAATGTTCGAACATAATCTTTGAGGACCATGTAGATTAGTATCTGAAATGGTCTTCTGAGGAAAGAACCACGCAGATTAAGAGGACCTGTCCAGTCAGTGCAGGCATTTGTCAGTAACCGTGCAGCTCAACTCAGATCTTTAGGAGCTCGTCGATTCGACGAACAATACCAAAGAAAGGACATTTGGGTAGGCCGCATGAATGATATATTTACTGAATAATAATCATCAATTTCTTAACAATCGTCAAACTTTGGTAAATTTCCAAAGTTTGACGATTGCTATTCATAAGCCTATGTAAATCTAGCCAAATATAAACGTTGGACAAAAAAATATATTTTAGGAACATTGGACCCGGTCAAGCACTGTGTGAAGACAGAACGTGAATTATAATAATTGGCTCGTTCAATAAAAGCATACAAGTAACACTAAATCGCGTTTTAAAACGTGTACCTACCTTCACGAGATTCAGTCATGAAACTATGTAAAAGATATATCGATATCAAAAGATAAGGCTTAGTGATTTTTAGGGCACATTAACATTTGAATTACGTTATTATTTTTAAAATATACAAAATCTAGCAGTTCAAATGCTCGCCCCGGGGGACCAGTGCCCGCCCGAGGCGCACTACGAGACACACCGCACTACAAGAGGGCCTTAAGCGGCCATCTTGGGAATAAAACTATAGCGATGTTAACTTGACTGACAACATACATCACTTACACCATTTACATACATCTGAACTCACCATTATGATCCTGTTCAGGCAGATACCCAGGTCCTGATGGGGCGGATGGACCTGATGGGCCACTGATACCCGGAGCTCCCGGCGGACCAGAAGGTCCTGATAGAGAGTACGGCTCCTCTATGGGTGGAGCGGAGAGGGGATGAGGTATTTCATGGGCTGGTTCACTGGAATTGAGAGATTTGTATGATTGGTAATAACATTGCATAGCTCGCCGTCCGATAAGGACCAGGCCCGGGTCGATGGCGCGTTGTGTTCCACGCGCGCCTCAAAGAGATGTCAGCGTCAATGACGGGGTCCGCTAGGGCCGATGCCTGCCAGGGTTGTGGGAAAGTCCGAGAGGGATACCGTGGCCCCTGGCACAGGCAACTAAAGGAACACGGGTGGGTTTTGGTTAGTAAGAGTCTGACACGCCCTCCCGCTCCGCCCAGAGCGGGAGAAGTTACTTGACGATTTCCCACCCTCAAAAAAATATCACATGAATCTACACCCCTAGTGTAGAAATTTTTCGTCATTTGTAAAATTAGAAACCACTATTTCATAGAAAAGTGCATTACCTACGCGGTCAAAATGTATGGAACAACAATTGTTTTTTAATTACCAACGAAATATTTCAACGCAGGGGGATTCAGAATCGTGCACTGAATCCATGGTAACAGGATGCCGGTCAATGTCCCTGCCACACTGTGTAGTCCACAACGTTGTTGCTTTACAACCCTAAAATTGAATGCTATTTGGACGTCATCAAGGTATATTTTTGTGTCTTAGTGAAATACCAATTTACTGGGAGATTTTTTTTTCAAATGTGGCTACGCACTTAAGAGCGTTTATACCTTATGAGTGGCAACGTCGCAATTTAGTGTCATATTTCGTGGTTTTCAATTTTTATCATTTAATCGGAGCTATATTTTAAAAATATGTTTAATTAACTTTTTAGAATTACGTGAAAGTGTTTAAAAGGTAAGTAACCGTAATGCTTACAGTTATTTTACAATGAAAATAACGCCCTGCAAGTTTCCAATGTATTATTTGCATATAAATAGAACTGTAAACGCAACGATTTCTTACCTTTTACACAGTTTTCACATAATTCTAAAAAGTTAATTAAACAGATTTTTAAAATATAGCTCCGATTAAATGATAAAAATTGAAAACCACGAAAAATTACACTAAATTGCGACGTTGCCGCTCATAAGGTATAAACGCTCTTAACTACAAGCTCATGGGCCACGGTCAGGAGAAAATGGGGTTGCTAATAATCGGTTTCCTAAAATTGGGTGTCCAAATTAGCTGTCTAAAGTTGGTCCAAAATTGGTTGCCACAATTGGGTGCCCAAACGTAGATGTCCAAAAATGTGTATAAAGTGTTTGGGTACTTACCTTCCTCTTACTCCTTTCCTTCCTTACTTAATTCCTCGGCATGAACCTTCCTCCAACATGTCCGTTGAATCCTACCTTAGCAATGACGCTTAACCTACGAACTTAAAACACTAGTCCTCGCCGTTGCTAGCTACTCAGCAAGATGAAAAGCACTGGCAAAGTATTTTGCACACTCATTTAACTACAGACCATAAACAATTGCTTGAAAAAATAACACAAAAAAACAACATTCAGTATGCCTAAAATTGGAGCAACTCAATCCCAAGCCTATTTGTCCTCAATATAATCTTTGACGGTACAGCTCGCGCGATAAGAGTTTGGCTTTGACCTTCGGATTTTTGAACTTTTGATTGTACAACAGGAGTGCGCGGTACGTCGTATCGATGCGAGAGGCAGGGAACGACTGGAGCGCCAATCAGAGCACCGCGTGCGCCTACACACCCGCCCCGCACCCCGCTAATTGCCCGTTGATACCCAATTTCTGATTTCTGCGCAATAACGGTCAAAGCCAAACTCTTATCACGCGAGCTGTATAAAAGGCTTTCTGGCACAACTTACGTTTAATGAATCATTTGTGTATTGTTGTAATGTTGATCTTATTGCGATGGATTGTAAACAGTTTAACAACATGTAAGTATAAATTAAGTAGAAGACGACAACTCGCCTAGTTTTTCACTTCACTAAAGATCTATAAGACTTTTGTACACCCATTCAAATTCAAGCCTCTACTTACTCGTATTCGCCGACATGCACCTTCCTCCAACATTGTCCGTTGAACAGATCGAAGGCGAAGAGCCAGTCGTCTGCTGAGTGCATATAGTCCACTCCTCGCTGAAGATCGAAGAGGCGGATCTCTGATAGAAGACAGTTGTCTGTTTTTGGAGGGGCGTTGTTGCTGTAAAACGAGTTTTTTTTTTTGAATAAGGGCTGGATACATATTGTAACATTATCTATATCAGATGGAGTAAAATACATAACAGAATTAGATTTTTTTATTTTGTTTTAACGTTGCCCTACACTAGGAGTTTCTCCTGTATCGTGGGTGCGTTTACAAACATTTAAACTCACATACACAAACAGCCAGACCCGGAACAACTACTTGCAGGTCATACAAATATTTGTTCCGTGCGGGGATCGAACCCGCGACACGTAACGCAGCAGTCAATCGCTTAACCACTGCGCCAACCGTGCCGTCAATGAAACGCGTCGTATGAAATTACTAGATACGAAAGGTAGATATCATTAGAAGATAAACAAGTTCTAACAACTATACCTAAGTAATTATATAGTACTTAAAAAAATTACTGTCTAACCAGAAGTGGTGAAATAGGCCATAAGAAAACAGATAATCTTTGTAAATTGGTCTAATTTTGTACCAACATAATCAGCCTATAATGTTCCCACTGCTGGAAAACAGGCCTCTCTGTGAGAGGGAGTGGGCCGTAATCTACCACGCGGGCCCAGTGCGGGTTGGTGGATGTCACATGTCTTCGAATTTTTGGTTCTAGGACATGCCGGTTTCCTCGCGATGTTTTCCTTCACCGTCTTGAGAGCACTGGTTATAAAATAAATTACACAGAGTAAAGTGCCTGCTTGGGATCGAACCCATGACCTACAACTCTTAAGTCGCCGCCGTTGTCAATACGCCACCACTGCTCTCAGTTTTGTACCAGATATACTTTATTCAAAAATACACACATCAAAAGTGTCTAGGGATCAAGCATTTTTATGCGGATTTCTTGAGATTAAGATGTGGCTTTGTAATAAATTTATGATTTTATAAATTTATATGGATCCTTTTTGGTGCATTTCATAATTTGAATCAGGAACTGTGAATCAAATTCGAGTAAAAGATGAAAATCAGCTGTCAATATTTTCCCTATAAAAACATACAACGCATTGAAGACATTATTAGTGCTACTGTTTCCCTACTACTGATTAAAACCAACGTTATTATGGAGCGGCGACGTCATTTAAGCAGGGAAGAAATGCTCAGAGCCGTGGGAATGATAGAAGCTGGTTCCCGGCAACGTACTGTGGCTTTAGCTCTTAATACAAGTCAGAGTGTTATCAGTCGACTTTGGACACGTTACCGAAGCACTGGTACCGTGGCTGAGCGCCATGGAGGACGGTATCGCTGCACCACACGGAGACAAGACCGATACATTCAAATCTTAACTCGAAGAGCTCCAACAATAACCGCCATGATGTTAGCCGTGAGGCTTCATCACTCTTCAGGGAACTTAATTAGCGACCAAACAGTCAGAAACCGCTTGCATGAAGTGAACCTTCATTCCCGAAGACCGCTACGGGTACCACCTATAGCAATGCACAATCGTAGGATTCGATATCAATGGGCTCTTGAACACAGAAATTGGGCAGAAGAACAATGGCGTTTCGTGTGCTTTTCTGATGAGTCTCGTTTTGGTATGAGACCGGATACAAGACGTATACGACACTGGAGAACCCCTGGACGCCAACAGCGATTAAAATCCTGCCAGGAAGTCCATCCTTATAGTGGTGGAACCATCATGGTATGGGCGGGTATTTGGATCGGCGGAAGAACTGAGTTGATTTGGATCAGAGGCAACCTCAACGCTCAAATTTATGCTGAGACGATTGTATCAGACGTCATCGTTCCTCTACAAGTGCAAATCGGTCCCTTATTTCAGTTAATGCATGATTATGCACGACCGCACACCGCAAGAGTTGTAAGACAGACTCTCGCCGCAGCTAACATCAATGTCCTGCCCTGGCCTGCTCAGTCGCCAGACTTGAACCCGATTGAGCATGCATGGGATATGCTACAGAGAAGAGCTCTGCCGAATATGGAGGGTATCCAGTCGCAAGAAGACCTTTTTTTGTTGTTGCAACGAACATGGGCGGCCATTCCACAGCGTGATTTGGATGAACTCATTTTGAGTATGCCAAACCGATGTTCTTGTGTTGTTAGTGTTCGCGGTAGAAACACGGATTATTAATTGTTTAAGTTACCCAATAAAATTTTAAAGAAAACTGTTATTTCAGTCTTTTTTTCGAACTTTTGTGTTAGTGGTTCAAATGTCAAAAATCCCTTTATTAGGAAAATGGCAAATTTCTTTATTAATGCAAAGGTGACTTGGTTTATCGTTACTGTGACAAACGAAAACACTTTATTTTATGAATCCTTAAAGAAAATTTTAATTAATATCAATCAGGAGAAAAGTTATTGCAAAAATATATGTTGATCCCTAGACACTTTTGATGTGTGTATATACAATTTTAAGATTCCAATGTCTGTTTGGTAAGTTGACTGGCAGTTAGAAGGTAGTAAAGAGCTTTTGCAAATGAGTTCCGTTTACAAAAGACAGTACAACAACATCCATTGCGTTTTTTTACGTTGTTGATGCAATGGAAAAGAAAGAAAGAAAAATAGGTTTATTTGTCACAGAAACACGTAACACAAAACAGAAAAAAAAAACAAAAAAGAGATCTCTAATTACGAGCACAAAACAGAAATAGTCGACAGCTGCACGTCATGACTGTGACAAGAAGGCTTCCACTCAGCATTATGCTGTGCTAAGGGGGACCCACAGCACAGCGCTGATTTTCAGTGGTTACCCGAAAGGGACGTACGGAAACCAAGTCAGGTTCAATTATTGGTACCTACTACTTATAACAAAATAAAATGAACAGTAAGCACTTAGAATTTAAAACAACTACATACACAACCAATTATTTGGATACATATTATTAAATAACATAAAAATATTACCGTGCGCGCTTAAATAATATTAAATAATGTACCCACGCCAAACATTCATTACACAGGAATATCCATGTTTCATCATTATCCAGTGTTTTGTAAATTAGCAATGGATTAGCAACATGCTTCAAATGATTCAGATTGTGATTGAACATGAATTACCCAATTAGGGTGCTGGTCCTACTATGGTGTAGTTAATTGCAGGCACATAAGACATTCGAACTACCTATGTCCATGAGATGACAACGCACCTGCGAAGTCTCGGTTGTCTGTAGACGATTGTGACCACTTACCATTAAGCAGACCACCTGCCTATTTTAATACTAGTAAAAAAAAAATTGCGGTCGCAGGACGCCTGGCAGATGTGAAACATCTAAACTATTTTCTGTGAGTTTTCGTTCGACAACGACATCTGTTAACATTGTAGGGATTTATCGGCATCATTCTACGAACAAGTAGTTTGCAATCGTAAGCATAGATGGCGCTATCCGTAATTTAACGCTTGTGTAACGTAACGCTTCGCGATCACCACGCATCAGCCACTGAAACTCCCCACGCTGACGCGCGTATAGATGTTTCACATCAAAAACTCATAGCAAATTACTTACTTGAAAGAGAAGCTAAGACATCTGAACGGCGCCTCGTTGCACGCGTGGCCGCAAGCTTGCTCGTCTGTGACGCGCGCCTGACCACGGATGGAAGGGCCGGTCAGTTTGGCTGCCTTGTCGTATTGGAGGTAGCATTCTGGAAAAAAAGCAAACGGTTATTGTTAATAATCTAAATATTTAAACAAGTTATTTCTTGAGGCTTTAACAGGTTTTGAAATTCAAAGTCAACAGCTACTTATACGTGTTTGTAATTTATTTTCCAAACATGTAAACCAATAATTATGAGTTTTTCTTTCAAATCTTGTACTTGAAGTTCATTTTGCGCTGCAAATTCAAAATGATAGTACTCGTCATTCCTAAAGCAACTTATTTACACCCGCCCAAACTTGATATCATCTGTTTTAGAGGAAATATCATTAATTGGAAATAAAGATTTTAATAGACCATGAATTCTTTCTAACTGCAGAAACTTCTATTTTTCCTTTGCAGCACTTCAGCAAGATTTCAGCATAAAAACGGGCTGAACTTTCCTGGCTCTAATCTCCTTAGCTCTTATAATTCTTACGAATTAGGTTTTTCCTGGATGTTCTTTCAGACTTAGTTTTCCAGATGACACATTGATTTATACATTGATCTTCTATACTAATAATAAAGACGTAAAATTTGTTTGTTTGTAAGTTTGTATGCGAGTTTAGTTCGAGGACATGCCAGTTTCCTCACGATGTTTTCCTTCATCGTTTTGAGAGCAGTAGTGATGAAATAAATTACTCAAAGTAAAGCGCCTGTCTGGGGTCCAAAGCCACGTAAGTCGGGGCCGATGCCACTGGGCCACCACTGCTGCTTGACTTTACATAATGTTTTTTACAGTATTTATTTATATATTCTTTATTGTACACCACAAAAAACATAACAACAAAAATTAAATTGAACACTACTTAATATACAATGGGCGGCCTTATCGCTTTCTGCGATCTCTTCCAGGCAACTTCCAGACAAAGACAAAGACATTTATTCGTGCAGTAATGCTTGCGTTTTCTATACTAATATGTATTCATGTCCATAAAAATCTATAATAAGTTACCCGAAATAATAAAATGTTCAAATAAATATAATATTTTTATCAATAAATTGAAATTTTTCCTTATAAGTAAATGCTACTATAGTAAACGAATACTTAAATGATAAATTGTAATTAATTACATATCTAATTATATTAATAAATACTCAAAATATTAATGACATAATAAATAATTGCGTAATAAATTAAATAGAAATAATTTCGGTGGGTATTTTTAAATAATTGTAATTAAATATTGTAACAAACACTCTGTATCCTTCCTCCTCTCTCCTAGTTTTAATGTATGCTGTGCCCGACAGGGTCCATAATTGTGACTAAAATAAAATAACCCTAACATCTATGTAAACATTATGGTACGCAATAAAGAATTGAGAATAATATTATAAAGAGGTTAATTTTGTTTGTATGTAGGGGGTAATCTCTGGAACTACCGTTCGGATTTGAAAAATTATTTATGAATTTATTAGCCCAATTCTTGAGGAACGCTATAGGTTATTTAACATCATGCTAGGGCTCTTAGGAGCCGAGCAAAGAGAAAAAAGTCAGAAAGAACGCTCAGCGAAAATGAAGTAATGGCGCGGGCAGCCGATGCAATGCGACGGGGTGGGGCGGGGGAACACTTCGGGAAAATTTCACGCGGACGAAGTCGCAGATAGAAGCTATAGCTTATACAGCACATTAGAAATGCCACATGCCTCTTCAAATGGTACATAACTGTCCATATATCTCGTAACTTTCAAAATGTACCTTGGCTTGTCAGGTGTACTTACTAAAACAGTTTTAAAATGCGTTAAAAAAGTATTTTAGAATAACTAATTAACTCACCCTCATCTTTATTCTGCACATCATCATACAACGCTGGTTCACAACCCCTTCCATAGTTTCCTCTCGAGTACAACTCATGCCCACTGTTGGGACGGAGCCCACGCCCTTTCTCTAGAGAGGTCGGTGGTGATGAAGTTAGGATGCAGTTCTCTAGGTCATCCCCTATGGTTGGGGAGTCGAATCTGGGGATAAAAAACTTATTTAAATTTTAAGATGGGTTATTTCTTATTTTATAGGTAGGTACAAAGTTGACACAAGTTACAAGTAAAATCTCTTTGGCTGTACTGTCTCTAACTGGCTGGTTTTGGTACCCACTAAATATAAGACTAAAAAAAAAGCAGTAAAAACGATTTCCCGCCACTTTTCAGTTGTTTTATTAAACAAAAATAAAATACAAAAAAAATCTGCTGTTCCATACATTTTATTACATGTAGCGCGACAAAATGTATGGAACAGTAGATTTTTTTTGTGAATGGATTTCATTCAAACTTTGTATATTATCGTCTAAGTATATCACGTGGTATAATTCAACGTGATAAGGTAGGCGCCACTTTGTATACAAGGTGTAACAGAATAAACGCAAGTCCTGAAAGTAGTTTGCTCATAATTGACTACTGAATCGATTTCAGTAACTATTAATATAGCTATTTTGCAATACTGACCGCCGATTGAGCCAAAGAAAATTACATCTTATTTCAAGGCAATAAGACTCAATTTTAAATGCATGAAGTAATGCTAGAGTCAACACGATTTTCTTAATAATAATAGTTAGCTTTAAGAAAAATTGTTTTCGTCGTTGTATTACGGTTTTAACTCAATACTCTAATTGGGGTGTATGAATGAGGTCTTGCGTTAATTATGTTACACGTTGTATATGTATAGATAGATTAGCACATAATAGGTGTAACAAATATGACAAAACACAACAGTAAAATGGTAAGGCAGGTCTTCTCTCCTCTAGGACTCGTCTGCTCCAACGGCAATCGGTCCTTCGACAGGCATGGCCAGGCAACTGCCGCATCCGCTTGTTAACTCTATAACCTATGTAAATGGTTTCAATATTTTTGAATTGCTTATTACTTACCTAAAACTAAACCCCCTGCAGAAGAAAGCATGGGCCCTGATACATTCAGCCTCACACGCTCCAAGACCCGCCACTGTTAACGCTGCCCGGACCGCTGTGTCACTCACTGCAGCACCTGAACGAACGTGCCAGAAACATTCTGGAAAAGAAAAATGTTATTTTCACACCACCAGCTCGATAATGTTACATTTTATGTCCTCCAAACTTAACCTAAAGTAAGTAATTATAGCCCAGGGGTCTACCCGGGCAAAAATACTGTACAGAATTTCATTAAAATCCGCTGGTCAATAAAGTAATTTGAATTCGAACCTATACAAAACAATCGTTTGAGCCTTGACCAAAAAAAAAACCGTTATTCGAAATCAAACTTCTTATTATTCGCACAAGGTGTGAAAAGTAGAATTTTCCTCAGGTTCTTCGTCTTGGGCGAGCTTCAATTCCTCGCTGCACTCAGGATTCTATTCTAAACTCCCTCGTTTCAGACATAATCCACCCTTACCACTTTCAAATAAAGGCGCAATGTTCCTAGTTTCTTAAATACCCTAGATAACATTTATAAAATCTCCGTCAAGAATTACCAATGTTTCAAATACGATATCGACCCTTACCGCTCTCAACCCAAGGTTTATAGTTGATAGTCACACAGCCCTGGTCTTGAGGCATGGCGTAGACATCAGAACTACTATCAGCTGTTATATCCAGACCTCTATATGGTCGCTCGCTAAGGAAGCAGTTGTCGGTGCCGTGGGAATTTGAATAACTGGAACAAATATTAGCACAGGATAAAGATATTGTGAGGTATTCGAGATAAAATTTGAAGAAGTGCAGGAGGGTGCGTAAACTAATTAATTAGCATTCGAAAATAGTGTTGGAGCTGATGAAGATTGTACAACCTATCTTTGCATTGTATAAATTCAATCTCTTAGTATTGTATAATTGCATAGCACATGTGTGAGCACTATGTACCCACTATAAAGCTTACTGGGTTCGTCTTTCATTGACTTGAATGTGCCCTGGCGGCTGAGAGTATGTCATGCTCACTCAAATGTGTCGCTGGTGGTGGCGTGTGTATTGGATCATTGAGTTCCCTTCAAAATGGTTGAGCTGAATGGTGCTGATCCATACGTCATGTTCGTGAACGGGCGCCGTCAGTAGGCACTGGTCATTTCTCAGCTGCCACGGCTTATTTTAAAACCATAATTGTTTTTATCTTTTTATTACGGACGCTTTTAACGTGCACGTCTTTCTACATCGTTCTCACATGTATAATTACAACATGAATGATGTAACCACTCTATTGTAACAATATTTTGATTTAAAAGAGTGTCCATGGAGTTTCTTGCCCGTTCTTCTCCATAGGTACCTACTACGCTTTGGAATGGGCAACTAGCTTCATCTTTCTGACTGACCGACCCCTTGACAATTCAAAAGTGCCTGTAATTGATTTATTTGAAATAAATGCTTTGAGTTTTGAGTTGAGATTCCAAAACTAAGTACTCAATTAAGCACACTAAATAGGCATCTGAACAATACTGGACAAAGATTTATCCCAACTATTCTATAATTATCGGTCTGTCTTCTCGGTACACAGGATCAAATAAAAACAGAGTTATAATAGTCACGGACAACAAAATCAAAACAGAATTTTGCAACAACATGTCCATAGTTTTCACATGATACACAAACTTTGAAACATGTAGGCGAGATGTTATGTTATCATAAAACGGGGTTAATAGAGACGCAGGGGTTAAAGCATTTATTTCAATTAAACCATTTACAGGCACTTTTGAATTGTCAAGTGGTCGGTCAGTCAGAAATATGAAGCTAGTTGCCCATTCCAAAGCGTAGTAGGTGCCTATGGAGAAGAACGGGCAAGAAACTCCATGGACACTCTTTTAAATTATATTGTTACATAAATATTAGTTACATCATTAATCTTGTATATAGGTATAATTATATGTGAGAACGATGTAAATAAGACGTACACATTGAGTGTCCAGTGTACAGCAAATAAAAATTCAAACAAAACAATCCATAATAAAATAATTAAAAATAAGCCGTGGTGGCTAAGAGATGACCAGTCCCAACTGACAGCGCCCGTTCACGAACATGACGCATGGATCAGCACCATTCAGCTCAACCATTTTGAAGGGAGCTAAATGATCCGTTAATCGGGACGACACTTTAAAATGGATTATAATCTTGAAATAATACAGTAAACAAATTAAACTTCTTTTTTGGCAGCTAACGATATTATTTCAATGTTAAAATCCATTTCAAAGATAGGTACGTCCCGATTAACCCCGTTTTACCGGTATCTGGTGTAAGGCTATATTGTTTGAAGCAATTTCATTAATATATCTAAATATTACTGTTACTGTTCAATCTAAATCTCTACTCACCGATAACTATAAGACACGCATTTGAATTCCCTCTCACTGAAGCACGCAGCTTCACACTCCACTACATTGCGAGATATCAGCGCTCTTCTGATAGCACCAGTACCTAAGGACATACCTGGGCGACGGCGGGAGGAACAATCTGGAATATAAACAAATAAAAAGGTTGAATGGGTCAGATCTATAGTGGCAGGACTTGCAGCAGAAGACAGAGTTTTTAAACATACTTCGAGGATTAGATAGAACCACATATGTATACAGGGTTATTGGTAAAACACCATCAACCTCTTAAGGGGTCATTGTACTTTTTACATTATGCATTATGAACCACTTTTACTATGGAACAATAAGAGATCGCGAAAAAAAAATCTGCTGTACCCAACATTTATGTTTGCCAAAATGTAGGGACCAGCTGATATATTTTTCGCGATTTCAATTTCATAACCCTGTATATATGAACTTTACTTCATCGTCTAGCGGACTTAAGTAAAGCCTACTATTTTACCAACGCTGAGATGAAACTGCCACTAAACTGGCTCATTACGGGTTGGTATTGTTTGTTCTATTTAAGACATAAATTGAAACCTACACTGACACGTAATGACCAAGGTAGAACCAAGGATTACGAATTTTCCAAGAAGAACACCGCTAGGCGATCCCTACTAAATTATAACATGTGTTGAAACTCTTTTTAGTAAAATACTATTAGAATTAGTAGTAAATGCATCAATGTTACCTTTAGTTCTCCCGTCATCACTCCGATCAACAGAATCATGGTGATGCTGCTTGGGCTTATAAAAATTTGACTCCCCATAATCTAACCCATTTTGACCCCCTGAACTCCCAGAGTTGTTCCACCGCCCCCTTTTCCAAGACCCATAGCCATATCTGTTTCCAGCCCAAGCCCCCCCATTTTTGCCTAGACTATGGTAGTCAAAAGTCCCCTCATTTTTGCCCAGACTATGGTAGTCAAAGTTGGTGTTTAAATGGGGTTTGACCCCATAAGATGGCCGTTCGACGTCAGTAGATATTTGCCAATGGCTGATGGATTTGTGGTAGTCGTTCCTGTCTTTGTAGTATCGGTCGTAACCACCATATTCTCCACCGTACTTCCCCCAGTTTTCTTGGTCGTCGTTGCTGCGGGCTAAGCCTGAAAGGGACGACAATATATTTAGAGTTTTTTTGCGTAGGTGTCTGCAAACGTAAGGTATCTACTAAAGCAAAAGAGACACGATTTCGGAATAGGGAATTGTAGTTATATTTAAAATTGTTCCCTGGTGTTGGTATCTTGAGAAGCTACAAAATGTACTTATTATTGAGAATCCTTTACTGGTAAAATCATAAAACGTTTTTTTTATTTTTTTTGTAAAAATACGTTGCCCCACACTGGGAATTAAATAAAATGTTCATTATAAACAGCCTATCATGTTCCCACTGCTGGGGCACAGGCTCTCTGTGAGAGGGAGTGGGCCGTAATCCACCACGCGGACCCAGTGTAGGTTTGTAGACGTCACATGTCATGTGTTCGAATTTTTGGTTCGAGGACATGCCGGTTTCCTCACGATGTTTTCCTTCGCCGTTTTGAGAAAAATCTACATCTTACAACGACAAGACACGATCTTCAATTATGGACCTACCACTACATAGCATATATTCATTTGGACATCACCCTAACTTCTAAAAGAATCATAAGTCAAATGAAATAAAATAAACTCACCTTGATTAATCTGATAAGGCACAAAGTGCCTATCTTCATATCCTCCTCTTCTGTTCCCATAAGGTCCTCTTCTATCACCATCAAACCGATCCCTATGTCTTCCATCAAAGCCATCATACCTGTCCCTCCACCCAGTTTGAGCCCCATCCCCGTCTGGTATCCTATTAGTTTTTGAGGATAAAAAACCAGAATGCAAGACCCCTGGTCCTCTCAAAGTGTCTGGGCAGTTAGGTTCCAAGCTATTTCGATCGAGCTCGAAAAAATCGAAGTCTTTATCTTCGACGAAATCTCTTCGTAAGTCGAATGCTTCTATTGGTTTTGTCATTAACTCGCAGAGGCCTTTGCCGCGGAATGTGCGGTCTAATCTGTGAAGAGATTTTTATAAATTAGTATTATGACAACAATATCATGCTGGTATTCCCCAATAAGGCAGTCAGGAGCCGTACATCGAATTTTAGCAGTTATGTAAAAGTCCTACGTAATACCCCATCGCCAGGAACCAGGCAAAAATCCAGACTCTGGGCTGCTAATGAAAATCTCCAGTAGGAAAACTACTACTAGTCCATCGCGGCAATCAAATTATGATTTGAAAATATAAACCTTTTTTACAAAAAAAAAAACAACTGACTTCCAAAAAAAAAAACCCTACAGTGAAAAATAACTTTAATTTCAGAAGTCAGTGTCTTTGGTTCTGTATTTTAGTTTTTTTTCCACTGACTTCCGAAATTAAAGTAATTTTTCACTTTGTAGTGTTCTTTTTTGAAGTCGTTTTTTTTTGTAAAAATGTTTTTAATTTTTCACTTTCTAGTTATGGTACTATCGAGGAATTTCATATCTATGCACCTTATGGAATATTTTTCCTTGCAGCGCTCTTGCGCGTTTTACCGCAGGGTAAAACAAATGTGGTCATTGTGTTCACGGGATTTTGTTTTAAAACTGCTTAGATATGAACTTCCTCGATAGTACCTACCCCACTCCAATTCAAAAATGATCGTCTCACACGTCCACGTCCGTTCGAAGGCGGTTTTTTTATTTATAAGTAATTTATTGTTGATTTTTATAAAACCACTCGACCGATTTCGATAAAATTTAAATAGAACCACCTGGGAAGTATACCGTTTGAAGCAAATAAGAAATTTTCCAAATCGGTTGAGGCCTCTTCGAGTAATCGGTGAAAATACATTAAAAATAAAGATTCCAACGAATTGAGAACTTCCTCCTTTTTTCATTAACTTCCAGTCGATTAAAAATAGCAGAAGTATGTATCACATTAATACTTAAATTGATATCCCGCGACAGCTCTGGATAATATATAATCGCTAATAAAATACCACTTAGCTAAACTAGGCTATGCGTATGTCTAATCATAATGACCTAGATTTCCTCTACAACCTATCAAATGGTAATCATACCAGACCAACGAAGATGGTTATAGGAAATGCTAATTAGATTTTCACCATAAGTCATATGGATAAATAGCTTAAAGCCCCGTACTCACTAGATGACAAATATAACGCTATTTGCGTCGACTTCGCTAAGTGTATCTGCAATCATACGGTGGCTATCCCAAACTCAAACAGAAAGCATTTATTTCAATTAAAATATGTACAGGCACTTTTGAATTCTCAAGGAGTTGGTCAGTTGCTCAGACATTTCATATTAGTTTATAGCATAATAATAATTATAGTATTCATGCACAAAAAAAAGATTTTAGCACCACGAGTGGAACTCCTATGCCAGTCTAGTCTCGATTGAACTGGTTCCTTCCAATCAAGCGTGGGCCATCGTCGACCACACCATGGTATACTAACAGGTGAGGTAGCAGTCAAAAACGAAATCAAATCAAATATTTTATTGATGCAATTTTTTTTTTTTGTATTCTTTATCAGCTACATTATGTAGTTTAAGAAATGCGTTTCAGCCATTATCGCCCACCTCCAAGAGGGGAGACGTCGGCGTTTCTATATGTATAATACAAACTAGCAATAAAACATTATAGTCTTAATAAAACCTAAAGTAAAAATAAGTATATCAACTATTTTAGTAAAATATGGATAAGTGCATTGAATTCCCATTATTTTTAATTATTGCAACATTTAATACCAGGTTTCCTAAAACTCTATTAAAAATACCTTATAAAATTGGCGCCTAATGCATACAAAGCTTTAGAAATTTGTTTATGTAGATACATTTTACAAATGAGAAAACGAGACATGTGACAGGAAATAAGTTGAATTAGAAAACGTATTTGAATAATTGGATAATATGTTATAGAAATCTGAGGAACTGATTTCAGAGAAACTGGACAGGTACAGTCAAATCTGTGTGGATCTTTCCTAAAAAGATCATTTTCTAGACACTAAGCTACTTGGTCCTCACATGCCCTGAATGATTAAATCTGTCCATTTGTCTGAAGTATATGTCTGGACTCTAAAAGAGATTGTGATCTCTGAGTTCGTTTCATTGTTCTCAGAGTAGTTGGATAGGAAACGCCGACCTCATCCAGTTTTAAAATATCATTGACGAATAAAAGTGTTTCTACATCATCAATCTCCTCCCCGTATCCCGATTTACTTGTGGTTCGCGCAACATATTTTGCTTCCACATTTCTCTATTAGTCGTCATCTCGGTAGTCACGCCCTTTATATCCATATTATCTTTCACACTCCATCCATCGTTTCTTTGACCTGTTCCTACTCTTTTCTCCATCCACATTCATACTCAAAACTTTCTTTCTTCACGACATTTCGCTCATTCCTCCGCATCATATGTCAAATCATTTGTCATTTGAACACTCGAACAAATTGGTGAATATTTTGACCGCCTTGCCTTGATTCTTTCGTCGTTCTGAGCCCGTCATCATCCACTATGTTAACGTCATCTGCACTTAATTTTTCGTCATACCCCGTTGGTCTTGCGATCTCATTTGCACAATGGTCACTGGTACTCGAAGCAACCTTGGTTGCGTCCCAATTATGTCACTTCAGTTCACATAAATGAGCACCATTATATTTGTAGGTAGACGATTCACATCATCTTTTATGCAAATGACTGTGTTTAGGGCCGGATTTTTATAGTGTTTTGTTTTTGTTTCGTCTGTTAAGGTGATTAATTATCGTCAGTGCTTGTTTTTTGGTTTATAAATCATGATTTAGATGGCAAAATTACATTACCACTAGTTGTTTTTGTTTTAGACGATTTTAAACAATTTTTATTTGTTAAAAATACTACAAAATAAGGGCTATACCTAAATTTGCCAGTCAGCAACGTTGTGACTACATAAATATTAGCAGTCGTACATGCAATCTATTTCATAAATTCACTGCTTACATAGCGCTGCTTAAACCGCTGGGTACAAAAAAGTGTGAGCAATAAGGAAGAATAAAAAAAAATACCCCATGAAGGGGTTAATTATGGAATGAAAGTTTGTATGCAAAATAGCACAAAAGCCCCGCGTAATAGACTAAAAGTATGCAACACAAATTGATATACTATGGCGGTGAAAATATATAACCACTTAGCCAAAGAATTTAGAAGTGATACAGATTTAGAATTTAATAAAAATCTATATAGCTGGTTGGGTGAGAGATGTTTTTATTCCATCAATGAATATTTTATGACGCAATTTTTTATGATTTTTTTATTATGACATCTACATATTGACATTACTTATATACTTTCGATATTCTTGCATTTTTTTAAATATTTCTCATTGACATGACATCATTGTTATCGATCGGCATTTTTAATATATCATTCTTGCAAATAAATATATCATTCATTCATATGGAAGTTCGTCATATTTGCCGATGGGAATCACGTCGGGCACGCGGCTGTGGTAATTATCATAACATTACAAGATTTCAAAATATTATTCCATACAACACACGTTCAAATTCAAATAGAATAATTCTTGAAATATTTCTCGTCGTTATATTAAACAGCAGATATAACATTAACCCTGCAACAGCATACAATGCTGATGTATCTGATAACTGAGCCGAGGTTAAGCGTCATGGATTACGACCCAGCAGTTAGCGTATATTAAGTAAGTATGGCAAACTATGTTTTAGAAGAGTTGAACCCGAAAAGAAGAAAAAAATTACCGAGTTAAAAAAAAACACTACAAAGTGAAAAATCACTTTAATATCGGAAGTCGGTTTTTTTTAGTTTTTTGTCATCGACTTCCGAAATTAAAGTTATTTTTCAGTTTGTAGTGTTTTTTTTTTGTGATTTTTTTTTATTTTTACATTTTGTAGCTGTGATACCTACCCCAAACAAAGTCGTATACCACTACTTGCAATGTAAATAACAGTGACAGAAAGTTATTACAACATCATCAACATAAACTAAAACGAAAAATAAACGTATTATTGAAGCTGACTCAAAAACCACTAATCAGAACTTGACCAAATTTACATGGGATCAATCTGGAAGTATGTCCTTTCAATTAAAAAAAGAATTTTTCAAATTGTTTGTTCTGAGGTAACAAACTTAAAAAAAAATAGAACTGTATTGAGAACCTCCTCCTTTTTTGAAGTCGGTTAAAAGAAACATATTGCGCTGACCCCAAATAAATGGAGATAGGGCAAGAGAACGATGATGATCATCAACCCGATGCAAAGACGCATTTTTTTGCATTCACCTTTGACCTATATGAAAAAGAATGAAAACCTCCACAAAAGTGACAATAGCTAAATACGTCTGCCACCCTTGGAAGTCTGCCCTCATAGCCTGAGAGAAATGTTGCCAGCTGTCAATGTGTTTAACCATCTATGATATTGCCATGCCTTCAGCATTTTTGGATGCCGTTGGTTGCCGTTTGAATATGCGGCAGACTGTGTTGCTATTTATAAGGACCTATTGTGACACGGGGCATGATCTAAAACTCGACTTTAAAGGGACTACATGACCTAAACGCAAGTTTTCTAATGCCTAAAAGTATATGATCCACTGCAGTAAACAAAATCAGAAGAATATATAATATTCTTCAGGATATATTATGCTAGTTTGATACTATGAAACATAATATAACTAATTCGGTACGATAGAAAAAGTCATAAAAGATACCTCTAAAAATTTATTTTAACGATTAAAAACCATACCAACATGCAATCATTCTGTTGTTTTTCAGGTTGTTCTTCAAGCAACATACTAACGTGATAGTGTTTTAATTTTTTTAGTCCAATCAATATATTTTTCGTAAATAGAGAATAGTTAAAGTAGAATTTGAGTCATGGCGCTTCTTTTTCTTTTGTATGGAGTCCGACAGTGACCGCGCTTTAGCTGTTGTTAGCCCCTTAACGATGTCACATAATAGCTTGTAACCAAACAGAATCAATTCTTTAAACAGTTCATATCGCCCTATTTCGCTTGCTTTTTCTACCTATCTATGTATATTAGCTGTCACATACGCGTTTATCTTCTATATGAAAGGACTTATTTAAACTCACCGCGGAAAGTAGAAGCTTCTACCTGAACTAAGTCACGAACATCTGCTAGATTTGCAATAATACAACTTCAGACTCAACCCTGTCCCAACCTACATGCTCACAAACCGTGTAGAGAAGGGCCTCTGCTAAATAGTACATAGGTAGGTACTACTATTCATAGTATTATGTAGATTGATAGATAAAATTGTTCTAAACCATCTGCGAAGACTACTGTTGAAGACATGATTATGGGAGATAAGAGATCGTGCGATGAAGATTCAGAAGGGACATGGCCTAAAATATTTGTTTCTCAAACACGCTTGGAAATTTGAGCATTATTTAGACAACCTTCTTCGAGATAAATCGAAATTGCTGTACTGACCAAATACATGCGAGTAGCGGCCGGCAAAAGTTATATGAAAATCCATATCTGTCGTGGTTTAGCGGCCAAATAAGTTACATATTAAACTAATTAAATCTATCGTGTAATTTAAAAATGAAACGAGTTTTTACTCCGAAACATGGTAACCAAGGAGGTAACTCATCAAAGGTGTTATTTAAATTTCGAACTGGCTTGCAAATAGAAAGCTGTTCATTGAAAAAAAAAACAAATGAAGACTTAACTAACGCGGGAATCATTATTGTTGTTCGTTGTTCGTCATTGATTTTGAAAAGTAATTGTATTTTAACACAACTAGGCATTGATGGACTTACGTATGTTTACGTTCGTCCATCAATGCCTCTATTGCTGGCTGCTGCAGTAATGTACTATGATGATGGCGGCGCGGCGGCGGAGGGAAACGGTGTCGATTCGTTGTCTTTATCTACAGCAGATGTTAAGTGGTAGGTAATTTTTATCTGCAGGGCTTAATTAATCAATAAAGAAGGTGGCAGGGACATCAAAGGACAACGTGTTGCCTTGCATTCAGTACATGATTCAGGACCCCCATGCATTAAAACTTTTCGTCGCTTAGAGTGCAATACCTACGCGGTCAAAATGTATGGAACAGCTATTTTCTTTTTAAATAAGTTACGAAAAATATAACGCAGGGGGTCCAGTATTCGTCCTTAAATGCGGACGAGGCCCGAGTGTCCAGGCCCACCAAGTGCGCTGACATGCGCATCCTGGGCCTGGACGACTCGGTGACGGAGGGAGAGGTGGTGGCCGCCGTCGTTAGGACTGGAGGGTGCTCTGCCGAGCAGGTGAGGACAGGCACCATCGGTCCTGACTTCAAGGGGATGCGAACCGTTACGGTGAGCTGCCCCGTGTCGGCGGCCAAAAAAATAGCCGAGGGCCGTAGGCTACTGGTGGGCTGGGTTTCCGCGCAGGTGAAACTGCTGGAACCCAGACCTCTGAGGTGCTTCCGCTGCCAGGTGGGCAACCACGTGGGAGCTAAATGCACCTCGGAGGTAGACCGCAGCCACCACTGCTTCCGCTGTGGTCAGCCCGGTCACAAGGCCGGGTCTTGTAATGCCGCGCCGCACTGCACCGTATGTGCGGCAGCTGGCAAGCCAGCTGATCACCGGATGGGGAGCAAGTCCTGCGCTCCACCCGCCACAGCCAGGGGCAGGGGCAAGCCCTCCGCCACCGCCGTCACTGCCGCAGCCGCCGCCACTGCCGTTGCCGCTGCCGCCTCGACCGTCGTCGTCGCCGCCGTCACCACTGCGGCGGGGCCCTCACAGAGGGCTCGGGAGGAAGCTAACATGGAGTGCCAATAACGGCCCCATTACGCCTCCTCCAGGCGAACATCAACCACTGCGCCTCTGCTCAGGATCTGTTGCTCCAGAGCATGGCGCAGTGGTCGATTAACATCGCCGTGGTCGCTGAGCCGTACTTTGTCCCGCCCAGGGATGACTGGGTGGAGGACCTGAGCGGCTCAGTGACCCTAATTTCGTCGGCCGCCGCCGGTACTCCGTCCCTCGAGGCAGTCACGAGGGGACGGGGTTGCGTGGCAGCACGGTTCGGGGAGATTGTAGTGGTGGGGGTATACTTCTCCCCGAACCGAACTCTTGCCGAGTTCCACAACTCCCTTGCGGAGTTGAAAGTCGTCGTCGTCGGGTTCCGTTCCCTCCCCGTGCTCGTCCTCGGGGATTTCAATGCCAAGAATGTGGCTTGGGGTTCCCGGTATACGGACACACGGGGTAGGATGGTGGAGGACTGGGCTCTGGAGACAGGCCTGGTCGTCCTAAATCGGGGTTCTGTCCCCACGTGTGTGCGGATGCGGGGTGAATCGGTGGTGGACATCTCGTTCGCCAGCCCCGCTCTGTCACCGCGTGTCCTTGACTGGCGCGTCATAGAGGGGGTGGAGACCTATTCCGACCACCGGTACATCCGGTTTGACGTCTCCGCCCAGACCTCGAGCGCGCTGGTCCGACAGGCCCCGAGTGGTCCGCGGTGGGCGCTGAAGCAGCTGGACCGGGAGCTCCTCCTGGAAGCCTCGATCGTGCAGGCCTGGGTGTCATCACCGGACAGGCCTGCTGACATCAACGTCGAGGCGGAGTGGTTCCGGGAGGCCATGTCCGAAATATGCGACGTGGCAATGCCCCGGGCCCAGCCCGGACGCGCTCAGCGCCAGGTGTGCTGGTGGTCGCCAGAGTTGACGACTTTACGCAGTGCGTGCGTCGCTGCGCGACGCCGGTACACCAGGCACCGCAGGCTCCGTATTCGCCCTCCGGATACGGAAGCCATTCAGGCGGAGCTGTACGAGGGGTACAGAGCGGCGAAGACCGCCCTCCAAGCGGAGATCCTGCGGGCCAAGGGACTGGCCCGCGAGGAGTCGCTGGAGACTCTGAACAGGGACCCGTGGGGGCGCCCCTACAAATTGGTGCGTGAGAAGCTCCGCCCATGGGCTCCCCCGCTGACGCAGAGTCTCCGGCCCCAGCTCGTGGAGGACGTGGTGAGCACTCTGTTCCCTTCTAGAGGGGACCATATCTCCCCGCCCATGGCTCCGCCTACTGCGGTGCTGAATGCGGACCACACCGCCGACGACGACAACGATGCTCCGGAGGTGACCGAGGTAGAGCTGCGAGTGGCGGTACGTAGGCTAAGTGCTAAAAATACCGCCCCAGGACCCGACGGCTTACCTGGGAAAGCCTGGGTCCTGGCCTCGGAGGCTCTCGGGCCTCGACTAAGGGGGCTCCTAAGCGCATGCATGGAGAGGGGCCAGTTCCCACTTCGTTGGAAGACGGGGAAACTGGTCCTCATCAAGAAGCCGGGGCGCCCAGCGGACTCTCCGTCCGCTTACCGGCCCATCGTGCTGCTCGACGAGGTGGGCAAGCTCTTTGAGAGAGTCATTGCAGACCGCCTCGTCGGGCGGCTGGTGCGGGTGGGGCCGGATTTGGCGGAGAGCCAGTTTGGCTTCCGCAGGGGGCGCTCTACGGTGGACGCCATCATGCGCGTGCGGGCCCTCACGACGGGGGATGCTGTGGCCCGGGGTGGGGTCGTCTTGGCGGTGTCTCTAGACATCGCCAATGCCTTCAATACCCTGCCCTGGAGTTGCATCAGGGAGGCACTCCGGTATCACCGGATGCCGACCTACCTCTGTCGTGTGGTCGAGGCCTATTTGACGGACAGGGCCGTCATCTACCCCGGTCACCAGGGAGTGTGGAACCGGCAAGAGATGTCGTGCGGTGTCCCACAGGGATCGGTCCTGGGGCCGCATCTGTGGGATATCGGCTACGACTGGGTGCTGCGCGCCGACCTCCCCAGCGGCGTCAGCGTGGTTTGTTACGCTGACGACACGCTAGTCCTGGCGCAGGGAAGGTCGCACCAGGCGGCGGCCGAACTAGCGACACGCGGGGTTGCGACAATCGTCGAGAGGATCCGGCAATTGGGACTCGAGGTGGCCCTGCACAAGTCCGAGGCCATGTGTTTTCATGGTCCTCGGAACACGCCACCGTCGGGTTCCCAAATAACGGTAGGAGGGGTTCACATCGGCGTCGAGTCGACGATGAAGTACCTGGGACTCGTCCTCGACAGCCGGTGGAACTTCGTGGAGCATTTCCGACGTTTGGCTCCCAGACTGGAAAGGGCTGGGGCTGCCTTAAAGCGGCTCCTGCCCAATCTAGGGGGGCCAAACGCCTCCTGCCGGAGGCTCTACGCGGGGGTCGTGCGGTCCATGGCCCTTTACGGGGCACCGGTGTGGGCGCGATCCTTGAGGCGGCGGCCAGCCCGCTGGTTGAACGCGCCCCAAAGGGTCATGGCCATCCGGCTGGTCCGGGGATACCGTACGGTCTCCGGTGAGGCGGCGAGCCTCCTTGCCGGATTACCGCCATGGGATCTGGAGGCAAAAGTCCTCGCGCACGTTTGGGAGTGGCGCGAGGAGGCGAAACGCCGGGGCGTAGCTCCGCTGCCGCGAGAAATCACGGTACAGCGGACAGAGCTCCGGCGGGATCTCAGGGCGGCATGGAGAGTGCGATTGTCGCAACCCAGCGCTGGGCACGCCACAATTGCGGCGATAAGTCCCCTCTTTGAGGAGTGGCTAGAGAGGCGCCACGGCGTCCTCACCTTCCGCCTGACGCAGGTCCTAACCGGACACGGTTGTTTCGGGAGGTTCCTGTTCCGGATAAGGCGGGAGGAAACGCCCGGGTGTCACCATTGTGTGGATCGCCCGGAGGACACGGTGGAGCATACGGTGGAGGTCTGCCCGGCTTGGGCGGAGCACCGCCGTGTCCTCGTGGAGGCGATTGGCGGTGGCGATCTCTCGCGTCCGGCCTTGGTCCAGGCCATGGTACGGAGCGAGAGGGCTTGGGAAGCCGTCACCTCCTTCTGCGAAGCAGTAATGTTCGCGAAGGAGGAGGCGGAACGCGTGAGGGAGAGGCAAAGTTTGCGCCCTCACGCCCCTAGCCGCCGCAGGAGACGCCCTGGGCGTCGGGAATCGCAGGCCGATTCCCGGCCACCGTAGGCGCGGGCTTGCGAACGGCGAGCAATGGGCAGCTCGCCGTTCGATAAGGACCAGGCCCGGGTCGACGGCGCGTTGTGTTCCACGCGCGCCTCAAAGAGATGTCAGCACCCATGACGGGGTTTGCTAGGACCGATGCCTGCTAGGGTTGCGGAAAAGTCCAAGAGGGTTACCGTGGCCCCTGGCACAGGCAACTGAAGGAACACGGGTGGGTTTTAGTCAGTAAGAGTCTGACACGCCCTCCTGCTCTGCCCAGAGCGGGAGAAGTTATTTGATGATTTCCCACCCACAAAAAAAAAAAAAAAAAAAAAAAGGGGGTCCAGTATTGGCGTCGGGAATCCCAAGCCGATTCCCGGCCATCGTAAGCGCGGGCTTGCGGACGGCCAGCAATGGGTAGCTCGCCGTCCGATAAGGGCCAGGCCAGAGTCGATGGCGCGTTTTGTTCCACGCGCCTCAATGAGATGTCAGCAACAATGAAGGGGTCTGCTAGGACCGATGCCTGCCAGGGTTGCAGAAAAGTTCGAACGGGTTACCGTGGCCCCTGGCACAGGCAACAGAAGGAACACGGGTGGGTTTTAGTCAGGAAGAGTCTGACACGCCCTCCCGCTCCACCCAGAGCGGGAAAAGTTATTTGATGATATTGTAGCGGTATTTACATCGACACATGCGAGTAGCGCGTCATACTGAGGTCAGGCAAATCCTGCATCGCGCAAGCAGAGTTTACCACGCGACTAGCATATATACAACTTCCCGACAACAATCGTTGGGCAGTTGCCCACCAGACACAACACCCGTCTGGTCGGAGGATCCTCCCTTTTCTATGGAGGTATGAGTGAACTTTACACCCCGTTCCTCGTACCTCTCTAATATCGCAAATTCGAAAAAAGAAAAGAAAAAAAAGGGGGTCCAGAATCAGGTACTGAATCTATGATAGTTGAAGACATGCTACGTCGAATTCAAATAAATTGGAATAAAGACGGAAATATGATATAGCTAAAACTGTTTCAAGACTATTGATAAATGATAAATGATAAATGATTTTATTTCTGTAAGTAGGTTTGTTACAAACACTTTTACACGTCAATCATATTTTTAAAACTAGATGAGGTCGGCGTTTCATAACTGACTACTCTGAGAAGAAAGGCCGAAACAAACTCAGAGGTCACAGTCTCTTTTAAAGTCCAGACATAATCTTGGTCAGATCATGTGAAGACCATGTAGATTTGTGTCTGAAACGGTCTTTTGAGGAAAAACCATACAGATTGAGCGGACCTGTCCAGTCAGTGCACGCATTTGTCAGTAATCTTGCCGCTCAACTGAGAACTTAAGGAGCACAACGATTCGACGAACAATACCAAAGAAAGGACATTTGGGTAGGCCGCATAAATTACTCAAGCTGCCAGATCGTGAAACTAACTAAGAAATAAAATAAAAAAAAGTAATAATCCACATAATCTTCACATTCACAATAATTTAAATAATATAATACTTTACAAAGTAATTACTCATGTCATTGTATGTATAAAATTCATGAATGTCAATGTGTATATAAATATTCGAACATAATCTTTGAGGACCATGTAGATTAGTATCTGAAATGGTCTTCTGAGGAAAGAACCACGCAGATTAAGAGGACCTGTCCAGTCAGTGCACGCATTTGTCAGTAACCGTGCAGCTCAACTCAGAACTTTAGGAGCTCAACGATTCGACGAACAATACCAAAGAAAGGACATTTGGGTAGGCCGCATGAACTACTTAAACTGCCAGATCATGATTAAAACTGAAACAATGACCCACATAGTCCTCAAATTCACAATATTATTAAAACAATAAATTGTACTTCTCAAGGTAAGTATTCAAGTCGTTCTGTTATAATAATTATCAATTTATCAGTGTATGTAACAGAAATAAAAGAAAACATTCAGTATGCAGAAAATTGGAACAACTCAATCCCAAGCCTTTTTGTCCTCAATATAATCCTTAACGGTATAAAAGCCTTTCTGGCACAACTTACGTTTAATGAATGATTTGAATTTATTAAGGCTTAGATCTTGAACGTGGCTTGGAAGTTTATTATAAAAGCGTATACATTGACATCTGAACGAGCCACCTATTTTCTTGAGCCTTGTTGTAGGTACAACGAAGCTGTGTTTGTTCCTAGTATTTATATTATGGATATCACTGTATTTTTTAAACAAGTTTATATTTTTATGGGCATATAAAAGATTTTCAAAAATATACTGTGAAGGCACAGTCATTACATTAATTTCCTTAAATTTCTCTCTGAGAGTGTGTCTCGGGCTTAACTTATAAATTGATCGAACAGCTCTTTTCTGCAAAACAAAGATAGTCTGAATGTCGGCGGCATTTCCCCACAACAGAATACCATACGACATTACACTATGAAAATAGCTAAAGTACACTAAACGGGCTGTCTCTATGTCAGTTAAATTACGAATTTTTCTAACAGCGTATGCTGCGGAGCTAAGCTTTTTTGATAATTTATCTATGTGTGGGCCCCACTGAAGCTTAGCATCCACAGTTAAGCCCAAGAATACTGTGCTATCTTCAGGATTCAATTCTCTGCCCTTTATCAATACATTAGTTAACACCTGTCTAACGTGAGGCAGCGTAAACTTAATGCATTTGGTTTTTTTTTCATTAAGTAGTAAATTATTAACATTGAACCAGTGAACTACTTTTGAGATCGCGCTATTTACATCGTCAGTAACCAGCTGCTGACGTTTAAGTTTAAACAAAAGTGAAGTATCGTCCGCAAACAACACTATATCATGATTATCCTTTATGAGGTAAGGCAAGTCATTAATATAAATAAGAAACAAAAAAGGACCGAGAATTGAGCCCTGTGGGACTCCCATTGTTACTATAGATCCGGGAGATCTTTTACCATTAACGTCAACGCTCTGAACCCTATTATTCAAGTATGAAGTAAGAAGATCCAGAGCGGTGTTCCGGATCCCGTAGTGGCGGAGTTTCCTGATTAGCGTTTCATGAAGAACGCAATCGAACGCCTTGGACAAATCACAAAAAATGCCCAAGGCATCGCATTTATCTTCCCATGCATTATAAATATGTCCTAAAAGTTCAACACCGGCATCAGTAGTTGAACGACCCCTTGTAAAACCGAACTGTTTACTATGTAATAATTTATGTTTATTAAAAAATCTTTGCAATTGGGCTAAAATTAATTTCTCAAAAATTTTACTAAAGGTAGGTAGTACTGAAATAGGTCTATAATTTGTGGGGTCTGTAGTACTACCTGATTTAAACAAAGGTATTATTTTACTATTTTTCATGAGGTCAGGAAACTCTCCACAGTCGATACAATTGTTAAAAATAAGAGCTAAAGTAGGTGCTACAATGTCAATAATAGACTTAGCAACTTCTACAGAATTACCCCACAGATCTGCAGTCTTTTTTACGTTTAAAGTGTGAAAGGTTTTAATTATATCTCTACAAGTAATATGTTCAAAATGAAAATCCGAATCGCAAACATTAACATTTTCTTTAAGCAAATACTCAGCAACAGAAGGTGATGAGTTTAGTGATTTAGTAGTTGAAACGGGAATATCTGAAAAGAAATTTTCAAAGGCCGCGGCGACTTGTGAGTCAGATTTTATTATGTTGTCTTTAATGGACAGGCTGTAGTCAGTATTTCGGTTACTAGACCTTCCCGTTTCACTATTAACAATATTCCAAGTGGTTTTAATTACATTACTACTGTTTTTAATCTTCGAACTCAAATAACGGGACTTGGCCATACAACAAACTTTTTTAAATAATTTTGAATAATTTCTAACATATAAATTAAATTCAGCAGCGTTTAAAACGGTCCTTTCATTGTACAGTTCATAAAGCCGTGTTCTACTTTTATGAATACCAATGGTAGCCCAATCACTGAAAGATGCGTTGCTATTAACCGAGATAGTCTTGGGAACAAAGGTGGAATTAAATTGTTTACAGTATATATTAAAAAAATCATCATATAGATGATTAGGATCAAAATTAATAGATAAAACTGGTAATTTATTAATGAGTTTAACTTTAAAAGCTTCCAAGCGACTTGCAGTTTTGGGGTTGACAGTGATATCCTTTTTAGCCACTTTCTTGATTAGGTTTTGGATAGTAATCCTTTGCCCGCAATGATCAGAATCTAGTAAATTTATTATTTCTTTGTGGCTTGGTATAACATCTGTATAAATATTATCTAGGCATGTTGCACTAGTAGGGGTTATTCTAGTGGGCTCCAAAAATAGGTTTACAAGATTGTAGGACTGAAACAGACTTAATATTTTACTACAAGAACCCGAGTTTTCTAATAAATTAACATTAAAATCACCGCAAGTGATAATGGACTTGCTCGAGTTACAAATCTTGTTTAACACTTCATCCATTACCTTTTCAAAGCAGTCATACAATCCTGAAGGGGGTCTGTACACACTTAATACAATAAACTGCTCCAATTCTATACAGGCTATTTCTATTGTCCGCTCAACAGATAGGCTCACAATATCCTTACGTTCTTTAAATTTAAGCTGGTTGCTTACTAAAATTAAGGAGCCACCATGTATAGCATTTACTCTGCTGAACGAACTACCAACCTGGTGATTATTAAAATTGAACAAGAACTGGTGGATTTTAAGCCAATGTTCTGTTATACAAAGAATATCTATACTATTACAGTTCATAAATAATTCTACTTCTAAATCTTTGTTCATAAATCCTTGAATGTTTTGATGCACCAGGTTGATACTATTTACTGATTTCAAGCTTTTACTTGAATTATTCTTACAACTCTGTACATTATTGCTAGAGGTTGCCTCTATTGTCTTATTTTTTAATTTAAATGATTAGCAATGTCAATGTGTACCAAATTATTGGCTGAATTATTTGATATGTTAGTATAGCTTTGCTCAATAGAAGCAATTTGTTTAGCCAAATTCTTGGCTGTACTATATACTGTATTAGATAAACTTGTAATTTTTATCAAAATCGAAGCAGTCATGATAACTTGGATATACTAATATCGTCCTTGAAAGATGTTGTATAAGCTAAAATAACCTTCTAAGTCATCTAAATATGCTTTTTTCTAGATGGTATATCTAGGGGGGGTAGTAAATTGGCGGAACAGCTTATACCTACTTGCAATAATTTGTAAATTGTCCAACAATGATGAATCTTCTAAAGAACCTGAGAAGGTGTAAACTGAAGATTTATAAATATATTTAAAGTTGGTTGAATCGTTAGCTTTTGAAAATTTATCTGAGTAGGCACCTCAAAAACTGAGCATTGTATAAGACGTGCAGAGAAGCCATGACCAACACCGTAACGACCTTTACAATTTTAACAACGTTCAAAACTAAACACTAAAAATACTATAATAAGTATTGTCAAACGCATACATCTACCAAAATGTTGTAACAATTAACATATTAAGGTCGCCAAAGATCAGGAAACGTACACAATAGTGCGAACAGCCCGTGTGAACACTATAAACACATTTGACTTCATTTTTGTTACTGATTATCTGTCATCTGTGTTAGGAACTTTGTTTTAGTTTGAATATTTGAGTTTATACTAAGTAGAAGTACTTGAGTGTATACACAATCTGCAACTGGTGATATTGACATTACCTGTAAAATGCAAACTAGAATGTGATGAGAATAAAAAAGTGCATGCAATTGATTCTATACCGCAAGAAGCTTTAGTAATGCAAGGAGGGTTTTTTTCGTAAACAAAACTAAATACACTACAATCACGATAATTCACCAAAATATTGCTGGGGTACTGAACAAACAGGAATTATTAGAGGTGGCCATTTCAAATTTACAAAAGGAACTGGGTTCCGTAGATATTATATGTTTAACGGAAACTTTCCTTAAAAGTGGTAGTGAACCAAACCTTAGACTAAATAACTATAAACTGGTATCTTTCTTCTCTCGAACTAACCAAAGACGGGGAGGCTCGTGTATATTATTAAAAAATAACCTACAATTTAAGGAAATAAAAAATCTGCCTTTCCCCATTCCCCTTCAATACGAATGCTGTGCTATCGAAATAATTAAATTTAATTTAATTATAGTGTGTATATATAGAACACCTACAAGTGATGCCACCATATTTTTGAATAATTTGGAACTTCTTACCAATAAATTGTGTAAAAAACTTAACAAAAAAATTATCATCTGTGGCGATTGGAATATTGATACACTAAAAACAAATAAAACATCCAAGGACTTAAGTTCTATACTTATCAATAATAATCTAGTAAACCACATAAAACTGCCAACGAGAAAAAACGCATGCCTGGATTTAATAGTAAGCAACATACGCGACGCTAAATCTGCAATTCACTATCTAGCGCTTTCAGACCACGAGTCAGCGCAATCAATAACGGTTAGCTTAGAAACTGATCTTCAAGTTAAAGACATACATAGTTTTTGGTTTAAAAATGTAAGAGACCTCAGTGACGAAAATATAATTAAATTTAATAACTGCATCTCAAGTCTATCCTTTTCCGAAGTATACGAAGCCCAAACAACAAATGACGCCTTTGATAGACTACATGATATAATTACACTTTTCTACAATCTATGCTTTCCTATAGTGAAAGTCAAAAATACTTGTAAACAAGTGAAAAATAGAGGACTAACCAAGGGTATAAAAAGATGCTGTATTAAAAAACGAACATTATATTTAAAATACCATCTCTACAAACATAACAAAAAACAAAACAAAAAAAAATATGACGACTACACTCAAATACTGAAAAAATGCATACACAAGGCTCAGCAGATTAACAGCTTAGACTACATTTATAAGTCCAAAAATACAAGTAAAGCGGCCTGGGACATGATTAAAACAAACACAAATAATATAACAAGTAACTCTGAAGTTGACGCAGTTATTGCTAATAGTAAAGTTTATGACAATCCAAACCAAATTTGTGACTTATTTAATGACTATTATATATCCCAAACAAAGACGACCAATAATGGTCATAAAAACATGCAATTTGACATAAAAATAACCGCTCCTCAAAATTCAAAAAGCATTTTCCTTACACCAGTAGATGAATCGGACCTTTATAAAATAATTCGCAGTCTAAAAAACACTAACTCGACTGGATATGACGACCTGAGCACTAAAGTTTTAAAAATATGTGCAATGAGTTTGGTGTCTCCCTTAACTTATATTATAAACCTGTCTCTAACAGAAGGAGTATTCCCAACACGTCTGAAAAAGTCAATTATTAAACCTCTTTATAAGAAAGGTGAAAAAACTGACATGAGCAATTATCGCCCAATAACTTTAATCCCAATCCTATCCAAAATCTTTGAGAAAGTGGTGTGTATTAAAATAGAGAACTTTTTAACAGCATGTAATATTTTTAAAAAAGAACAATTTGGTTTTAGGAAGGGCAGTTCCACTGCTTTAGCATGTTTTTCACTAATAATATACATAACTGAAAGTTTGAATCAAAAATCTAAGATTAGTTGCTTATTTCTAGATATGACAAAAGCCTTTGATTTTGTTTGCCATAAAACACTGCTTTCAAAGCTTGAGCATTATGGAATCCGGGGTAAGGCCAACGACTGGATCAAAAGTTATCTTTCTGAAAGACTACAATGCGTGGAAATAATAAAAACTTGTCAAAATGAAAAAAAAACCTATAGGTCGGAATATAAACAAAATAATTATGGCACGCCACAGGGAGGTACCGTATCCCCACTGCTTTTTCTGGTTTACATCAACGATATTCCAGAAGCGATAGGCAAAGATTGCATACTATTCGCTGATGACACTACACTAATGATTAAGAGTGACAATAACAAAAATTTAGAGAAGGACATCGTCCAAGCTCTGGATAATGCAATCGATTGGCTAGAAAAAAATAACTTAAAAATAAATATGACTAAAACAAACATAATACAATTTCAGACATACAATTCAAACATAAATAAGCTAGACATTCACTATAAAAATTCTCACTTGACCACGGTTGATAGTTGTGTATTCTTGGGTATAACGGTAGATAAAAATTGCAATTGGAAAACACACATAGATAGAATTGTTGGAAAAATAGATCGTTTTATTTATGTCTTGAAAAGAATTAGACAAACAGTAAACTGTGATACGGCAATGCTGGCTTACCATGGTTATGTAGCATCCGTACTTAGATACGGCATTGTAATATGGGGTAACTCAGTAGATTTTGACAGGGTTTTCAAAGCTCAAAAAAAATGTATCCGAGCAATTTGTGGAGCTCACTTTTTAGACAGCTGTAAGCCACTATTTCAAAAACTTAATATTCTACCTTTGCCATGTTTATATATTTTTGAAATATGTATTTTTGTTAAGAGAAATTATAATGTTTTTGATACTAACACTGACAGGCTAAATAGCCGAACACGCCATAAAGACAGGCTTCGGCTGCCACCAATAAAACTAAAATTATTTAAGAAAAATGTATACTGCATGTCTATTATTATTTTCAATCATTTACCAAATATTCTTCAAGACCTACCGCTGACAATGTTTAAAAAAACACTTTTCAAACTATTATTATTTAAAAGATATTATACCGTTAAGGACTATTTAGAAGACAAGTTAATAGAGTGTGATTTGTAAGTTAGATTAATAATTAAAATCGCTGATTGTTTGACATTTGCACGTCATGTTATGGCAGGATATGCTGAAACAAACTTACTGTAACACCTTATGTACCATATTCTAGCAAATAAATATTTGATTTGATTTGATTTGATTTGAGTCCTGATCATGGCAAAAGCTTAGATACATACTGCAACAGGCTCAAATAACGCCACGAAAAGAGCTGCTAAATGATAAACAACGACGCAAGAAGTTCTTATAACGCATGAAATTTTGCTAGCACAGGTTTACGCCAGAAAACTTTGAGCACTATTTTACATCCGAATCCAAGTTTCAACGGATTTTGGCAGAGGATTGAACTTTCAAATTGGTCACTTATAAAACCCGACTTGTCTTTTCTATTTTGCAAAAAAAGCACAGGTAAGCACCTACTTATTCAAAGCAATGTCCAGTATGACCATCTGCGTCAGTAAAACTCGGTTCTTATGCTGAAACTTACCACAATGCTGTTACTCATTATTTTGTTTTTGGGATTGGAAGTCATCAAATAACTAATCCCGCTCTGGGCGGAGCGGACTCTTACTCACTAAAACCCACCCGTGTTCCTTCAGTTGCCTGGGCCAGGGGCCACGGTAACCCTTTCGGACTTTCCCGCAACCCTGGCAGGCATCGGTCCTAGCGGATCTCTTCATTGGTGCTGACTTCTCTTTGAGGCGCGTGTGGAACACATGGTGGCCATGGCCAGGAATCGGCCTGGGATTCCCGACGCCCAGGGCGTCTCCTACGGTGACTAGGGGAGAGAGAGCGTGAATTTTGGCTCTCCCTCACGCGTTCCGCCTCCTCCTTCGCGAGCATTACTACTTCGCAGAAGGAGGTGACGGCTTCCCATGCCCTCTCGGTCCGTACCATGGCCTGGACCATGGCCGGACGCGAGAGATCACACCACTGATCTTCTCCACGAGGACATGGCAGTGCTCCGCCCAAGCCGGGCAGACCTCCACCGTATGCTCCACCGTGTCCTCTGGGACAATGCTGAGAGTGTTATTATATTTAATACATAACTTTATTGCTCTTCACTCTAATCTTTATCTATAAATATTCTGTCATTATGATGTTTGGTACACCTCTTCGAACTGAAGATGTTTCTTTCGTACAGCTTCCTTACCCTTAATCCAAAAGCATAAAACGTCACTTACCTATAATTAAAGCTCTCACAGGGAAACCTCTTCTCTGTAGCGCACTCTACCCTGCAGTCTTCTAGCCTCTCGCAGGGGACTACTTTTCTGACGTGGCTTCTTAGGGCTCGCTTCCCAGCTAGGACGCGGCGGAAACATGCTGTGGGAGGAAAAGGTATGTTGTAGTACTTGTAATAATAGGCAGGGTAGTTACCCATAGTGGCAGTGTTGAATTTTTGCGAGTACCCACGAACCTAAATAATTAGTAATACTGCTCACACTAATGTTACTATAATTTTGTTTTGCTGTTATTATAAATTAGTAAAATACGTCAGCTTAATTGTGTCCGAGTGTTGAAGGACTATGATTAGTCTTTGTTCAAATTTGTTCTCATGTAAGTGAAATGTAAATTTCTTTATGAGAAATAAATGTCTTTAACCAGAATAATGTTTGATTAAATAATTTATGGTTTGGGGCGAGTAGATCCTGTCTGTTAGAGTTGTTACGGAAACATACCAAAGAAAAACATCACCACGATAAATTATGTTCGGAGGAATAACGTCTGTCGACCACGAGGCAACTCAAAAGTAACGTATTACAAACTCAAGTTACTAATGAGTAGCCAGAATGTCACATCGCTAGTATTTCAATGGTGGTCCGTACACGATGCAACCGATCACAAACTTAACGCGTTAGTGAGTCGCGTCGTGTAGGGATAGGCCTAAGATATTTATATTACAGCCGTTTTGCAGCTTTGCTGTACCTTGGTTCGGGAAAAAAAGAGACTCCCGCTCTGGGTGGACGGGAAGGGAGTGTCAGACTCTTACTGACTAAAACCCACCCGTGTTCCTTCCTTGGCCCTTTATGTTCCGGGTCAGCGGTACCCCTTTTGGATGATCCCGCTTTCCCGGCAGGCTTGGGCCCTAGTGGGCCCCCTCTTCGATGCTGACATCTCTTTGAGGCGCGCGTGGAACACGTACGCGCCGTCCAGCACGGGTGTGGTACTGATCGGACGGTGAGCTATCCATTACTCACCGCCCGCAGGCCTGCGCCTACGGTGGCCGGGAGTCGTCACGCGGCTCCCGACGCCCGGAGCGTCCACCGCGGCGGCTTGGACGGGAGAAGAGAATGTCCTTAAGTTGTGTTTGAAATAATGATGCGGATAACGGTGTGAGTTTCACATTTATATATCTTTGTTTATATTATTTGCGCAGATATAATGTGTTACTGTTTGTTTGTCCCAAATAAATAAATAAATCTGTCTAGCCTTCTCCCAACTGTGTTGGGGCCGGCTTGCAGGCTAATCAGATGGCAGGATAGAAGGGTGGGCTCAACAAAAGTACAAACCAAATTCACACAACCTCTAGAACAAATGGTCTCGCAATAATTCTTTATGATACGTCATCAACAGACAAGGCACGACCAATATTTTTATCTCTATTCCAAGATTTGTTATGTATAAATTACGCAGCGTATAAGCTTTTCCAACACTTTTGTCGTAATTCCACCACGTTCTGCTAACAATAATACCACGTTCAGCTAACAATATTACCACGTTCAGACAACAATATAACTACGTTCAGCTAACAATATATTTTTTTTTGTAAAAAACGTTGCCCTACACTTGAAATTTCTCCTGTATCGTGGGTGCGTTTACAAACATTTAAAGTTACATACACAAACAGCCAGAACCGGAACAACTACTTGCAGGTCATACAAATATTTGTTCCGTGCGGGGATTGAACCCGCGACACGAAACGCAGCAATCAATCGCTTAACCACTGGGCCAACCGTGTCGTCAAATATTACCATATTCAGCCAACAATATTACTACGTTAAGCTAACAATATTACCACGTTCAGCCCACAATATTAATAAGTTCAGCTAACAATATTACCACGTTCAGCCAACAATATTACTACGTGCAGCTAACAATATTACCACGTACAGCTAATAAAATTACCACGTACAGCTAACAATATTACCACGTTCTGGATTCAGTATTTCACGACAAAATCGCTTTTGAATTTTGCGTAACTGTAAAGTGTTTATGCTAATGACTGTACAATTAACGGAAAATAACAAATTAAACTATTTGCAAAAGACAACGGTTTGTAATAAGAATTTTAAGTTATACAGCAAGTCTAAACGCAAGCAGAGACTTCCGTCATTTAGAATAATAGTACCTACCCAAACACAACATTAGTTAAACTTAATCACACAAGGAACAATAAATCCTAAGAACGTACTGGCAAAAAATACGCGAATTGCAACCTTGGTGAAGATCCGTTAAGTCAGAATTATAAATAAATATGACCTACTGCGATAACTAGAGGATTCACTGGTGGAGATTTTACCTTAAAGTCAAAGTCAAAGCATTTATTTCAAATAGGCACTTACAAGGCACTTTTGAACGTCAACATTTACATTACTTAACATGGGGTACCCTTTATTCTTCCTGCAGTTGAGCAGTGGTGGGCCCAATGCAATTAGATGCTACTTGAGAGTTGTAAGTCGTATGTTCGAACCTAGGCAGGCACTTTACTTTGACTTTGACTTTACTTTTTCTTTTTTTCATGAGTGCATGACATCTACATAAACGAGGAGAAGGCCGATAGGCCAAAGAAACCAGGGCCTTACAAAAGCGCCTTGGGTTGGTGATATCGTCAAAGTCACGGGAATCACTTGGTTGAACGCACCGTAAAATGCTGCAACTTTGCCTGGATTTTTAAGTTTTTTGATCGTATATCTGAACCTATTTATTATTATGGCTTTTAATGAGTTTTAGACGGAAAACCGACCTTATGTCTTGCCAGGTAGTAGCCAAATCTTTTTAAATCATCATGTTTTTCCGAATTACAAGCACTCTAAAGTCATAGGCAAAGTTGTAGGTAAAAGACGCAACTTTGCCTAGGAGGATATTATCTCAATAAATAAACAGTTGATCTTATCAGTTTCTTTTTTCCGTGTGCATGAGACACCGTGCTTGTCCACGGCAGTTCGATTATTGCCATAAAAGGATTTTTTTTTTCACAGCTAAGTAGTTTCACAGCTTAGTAGGCAAAGTTAAGTAAATTATGTCACTTCAAATTTTCACCCCCTCGCACCGGTTTTTGTCGCACAACTGACAGAGTAACAATGGAGTAACCATTGCAAAAACATAAAAATATGTTGCCCTAATAATGTAAAGTTACTATCAAATGGTACAAATTAAGAAAAAACTAAGCAAACGCGAAATATCGTAATCGAAACGAAATAGGCAAATTTGGGCTTTCTTGGCAAAGTTGCAGCATTTTACCGGCATGTATCACGCATGGAACCGGGAAGTCCAGCAGAAAAAAGGGGAGGTTTATACCTAGCAGTGAGTGCTTCTGGGCTGAAATTATGACGATGATGTTGAAATTATTTCATCACCACTGCTCTCAAAACGGTGAAAGAAAACATAGTAACGAAACCGGCATGTCGTAGAACCAAAAATTCGAGGATATGTGACATCCACCAACCCGCACTGCACATGCGGCGGATAACGGTCCACCCCCTCTCACAAAGAGGAGGGTGTATCCCAGTCGTAGGAACATTATAGGCGGATTATGCATATGCTTCCTGCAGGCCAATATTTGCAAAAATAGTCAAAAAGTGAGATGTGAAGCGTCAAGCGATTTTGAACCATGTGCAGTGCAACTAAACTGTTCTGCACTACACTGCTAGCGGTTATGGCCCTGGTTCCTACTTCGCGACTAAACGAAGTCAATAGAATATGGGTACCAGCCCTAAACTCAAGTCTGCTAATTAGCCAACAATCCATTTGGGGTGGTTACTACGACGGATTGGATAGTTTATTTAAAATTAATTGCAACACCAGATGCAATATTTGATGAACCAACATCGATTTAAAGTATGACATGAATGTTATAATGCACGGTCTCACTGACAAAAGCATTGTACCCACAGAACAGTTCAATTGTACCAATGGACTTAGTCTGAATAATAAAGCATTTTTTTATTTTTTATTTTATTGTCAGTTTGTTCTCTGCTGGTGCACTTCTGTAAGTGACAAATTCACAATAAATAAATATTTATTTATTTTCTCTACACAATTTTTTTTTTTCTAATACCTCAAACTATATGCATTTTTTGTCTGTATATGCTTTAGTGACTAAGTCGTTGAAGTGGAGGAGGTTATCTGAGTAGAAGTGCCATTATGAACAAATAAATAGTGTCAATGATAGAAAATACCAACTTTCAGATGGATAACAGATTTAGGAATCCAACTCTGGTTGAATAATTGTAAGGTATTTTGATGCTGCTCCATGCGTCATGTTCGTGAACGGGCGCTGTCAGTTGACATATTTAAATTATTTAATTTATGGATTGTTTTGTTTAAATTTCTATTTGCTGTACTCTGGACACTCAACGTGTACGTCTTATTTACATCGTTCTCACATTTTATACATATATTCAACATTAATGATGTAACTAATATTTATGTACCAATATAATTTAAAAGAGTTTTCATGGAGTTTCTTGTCCGTTCTTCTCCATAGGTACCTACTACGCTTTGGAATGGGCAACTAGCTTCATATTTTTGACTGACCGACTACTTAACAATTGAAAAGTGCCTTTTTTTTAGGTTGGGAAGTCATCAAATATCTTCTCCCGCTCTGGGCGGAGCGGGAGGGCGTGTCAAACTCTTACTGATTATAACCCACCCGTGTTCCTTCAGTTGCCTGTGCCAGGGGCCACGGTAACCTTTTTGGACTTTTCCGCAACTCTGGCAGGCATCGGCCCTAGCGGACCCCGTTATTGGTGCTGACATCTCTTTGACGCACGCCGTCTACCCAGGCCTGGTCCTTATCGGACGGCGAGCTACCCATTGCTCGCCGTCGATAAGGACCGTTGCTCCGATTGCTCGCCGTTTGAGTTTGAGTTTGATGGAGATCTCAGATACCAAATCAGTTACTTTGTGCCAGAAACAAGAAAGAACCAGCCATAGAAGGGAAGTAGGTTCAAATCAAGATTGACAATTGACCTGAGAAATATAGCACCAAAAGGAGACCTATAATCAGCAATGATAACAACAAGGCTGTTAATGATGATAATGACATCAACATACAAGATGCTCCAAAGATAGGACATAATTACATAAACCGTAATCTTTAATCTTAGAATCTTAACTACAATATTCTTAGGATTTTAAAAGATATTAATGCCATTTTGAACTCTGCTAAGAATAAGTCACATCATCGTCAGCCAGGCGTGTCGAGGACACGACAAAAGATTGCTGTTGCTTAAGCCACGAGCTAGACTTAATGCAAAACGGAATGAATTAACAAAGGTGCTGTTTTTCAGACTGTATGTTGCTGAAAACTTGAGGGAATCTCTGTTAAGTCAGACGTAGGTATATTATAATGTTGGTTGAGGTGTAATTGGTTGACCATTTATAATATACTAGCTGACCCCGCGAACTTCGTACCGCCTAACACTTTTTTTTTTCTCTCCGTATAAACCGTCCTCGTACTTCAAGGACAATTCTAAAAAAAAATATTATCAAAATCGGTCTATCCGTTCTTGAGTTATAAAATTACAACGAAAAGTGGCATTGATTTTTATAGATATAGATATGTTGGTCTGACAATTTAACAATATATTAAATTGGATAGGCTTTCAGACCCAGGTAAGCATTACAGCATTAAAAAAAATCATAAAAATACATAGTATAAAACTAAATGGTTTTTCGTGTTCTGACTGTGTCGCCGCTTACAGCTTCTAAACTGCCCGATGGTTTCACAATAATTTAAAGAGTTTATTCCGGAAGGTTTATAAAACAAAGGGTTATTAGGTTTTTCAATACATTAATATTAAACATATACAAGGTGGAGACAACAATACGACAATAAATTAAACTGCGTATATCTAATGATGTTCCCAGCCTGCATACAAAAATTCAATCAAATATATCCAATAGTTTAGTCACTATAGCTAGTCAAATATTGGCAAAACCCATAGTCGGCCCATCACTACTATTTAGTTTGTTTGAAAAAATCACTTTTGTTATTTCGGTGTTAGGATTAATTTGATAGTTTCAAAATACTCCTATGCATTAGTATGTTTTAATTTATTGTCGTCAGCTGTTCCCTACATTTATGTTCGCATAACACGTCAGAATGTAGGGACCAGCTGATTTTTTTTTCGCGATTTCAGGTTTGCTTCCATAGTAAAAGTTGTTCATAATGATGAGTACAGTGACCCCTTCAGATATTTCGTGTATGAATAGATACACCTTATAACTAAAATAAAGAAATCAAATTTTTTGTCAAGTCGTAAAAACCAAAGGCCAAAGGTCGCTTACAGATGATGTGATTGGTCGACCAAATTAAATGGAAAACCATCTGATTTCATGATTATTAACATATACATAATATAACAAAACTACGCTAATAGCAGTATAATAGTCACCCCTAAGACTGAAGACGGACTGTTGACTTAGATCGGAAGTTGATGTCAAAATACTTCAGGACTCTTGAAGCATTCAGGAAAAAGTTTGACAATACTGAAATAAGTTTAATATTAAAGTAATTTTTTAAGCAAAATACATACTCGGTGCGTTCTCCACAAGTATAACTCTGGATCCAAACGCAACACACACAAAATGACAAAACAAAAATATTGTAGTCCACAAATTCATTTTCACAGCACTTTTTCATTTGCATCATCCAATAAATCCAATAATTGCACTTTTACACACCTCACTTTTATTACAAGAATTCATAATTGTTATTGAAATAATAAACAACGTAAATTTATTATATTCAATTTAAATAAATACGCACATAATCCCGTTCCAATTACAAACAAATTCAAAATTATATCATACCATAGCTTTAAAATTAGAATATTGTGTTTCAATTGTTATTTTATTACGTAATTATTTGAATAACAACATCAATCGTTTTATTAACTGAATAATTGTTGAAAATTAACGAGTTCTTGTTTTAAAATATGCATGAATGTTTGTTTATGGGTCAATGAGATCGCGCCGCGTAACATAGTGCAACTGAACAGAGGCATTGTCTGCTATAAGCTTATATGTGAATGGAAAATTGAGTGCGGAATTGTATGGATAAGACCTTTGGGTAAACAATGGAATTGTAATACAACATTTTAGAGATTGACGAAGCTCTATAAATGTATAGCCCTATAGGTAGGTGAACAGCAGTGGTGGCCCAGTGGTATCGGCGAGTTTTAGGTCGTGAGTTCGAACCCGGGCACTTTAATTTGTGTATTTTATTTCATCACTATTGCTCTCAAAACGGTGAAGGAAAACATCGGGAGAAAACCGGCATGTCTTAGAACCAAAAATTTGAAAACACGTGACATCCACCATCCCGCACTGGGCCCACGTGGTGGATTACGGCCCACTCCCTCTCTCAGTGACTAGGCCTGTGTCCCAGCAGTGGGAACATTATCGGTTTATTATATATGTGTGTATAGATAGGTTGGTTTTGATAGAATGATGATTGGAGACGTCACTTTTTTGAAAATAACGTAGATTACGGTGTTGTACCTACATTGCACCGGAAACCCCTCCCTCCCAGCTAGGTACTCTATTATTTTTAACATCACTTTCCTAGCTGTCCCATAAGTGTCAATACTGTAGGTACTCTTGTAGGCCCAGATTCATAGAGTGGTTTACCTACTTATAGCGGGTCCATTAGCCCCAATTACCAATGTTGCTTAAAGCCAAATTTTATCCAATCTCGATAAGTCGTTTTGGCGTGATTGCGTCACAAACAACAAAATATTCTATTGGTTTGAATTTCGTTGAAATCACGTGCAATTTCAGTTATGCAAGAGTTGAAAATAAGCCATAAACTGTATGAATAATAATAATAATAATTTATGTCAGATTTCTCCTTAGAAATTGATAATAACACGAAAATACAAGAGCAAAAAGAAACCAAACAGATATAATAATAAAACATAGATTTTAGGATGATCCGACACCAGAACGCATGTATGCTACTTCACTGCGTGCAGCCGCATCCAACGCTCAAGCATCGCAGAATCCCACCGGTCCGTCAATACGCACAAGATGCTGTTGGAACTAGCTCGCATGCGAGTTAGGGTCGAGGTGCAACGTTTGCGCATGATTGTCGCAAAACTATCGACGTTGGCCTCGGCAAACATGCCGGAGGCACTGCAATACCGCGGCAGCCCCATCAGCATCCTGAACGCATTGTTATACTGCACTCGCAGGTAACTGTATGCCCTCTGCAAATAGCCAACCCACAGGCTGCACGTGTAAAAGGATTGACAGTGTGCAAACCTGCGAGCCAGCATATTGCATCGAACAGACAACGACCTGCGCTCTCTCTCAATGTCAGTACTGTCATTTAAATCCTCAGCGACACGTCCTAAATATTTAAATTTAGTAACCCTTTTTAAACGGGTGCCATTCAAGACTATATCAGGTACATTTTCATAGCGTTTTGTACCTGATTTAAATATCATAAGCTCAGATTTAGTTGAGTTGTATTTTAGGCCATGAGTGTTCGCGTAAGTCTCACAAATCTTTATGTGCTCCCTCAACGCACAGATCGAGGGGCTCAGCAGCACCATATCGTCAGCATAGCTTATATTGTTAATACAGACACTATCTATATGACAGGCAATTCTAGTGCTTCTGAGCTCCTGGATCAGCTCGTTCACATAGAAGTTAAAAAGCAGAGGGGAGGAGAGCTCCGCACTCCAGCTTGTACTCGTCCGAGAGACGGCCAGCCCATCTCACCTGATTTTTCTGTGTACCATACCAATGCCTCAGTACCGAAACGATCTCCCTGGGTACACTGGGACCTCCTTGTCCTCACGCATCATCATCAAAACCCAAAATCTAAACGTGAGTAAAACAATACCTATGGTATTACTATGAGCAATCTATGGGTTTAGATTTGGGTTTAAAGAAACTTTATTTTCAATAAAGACATATGACACTCACTTGAGAACAATACGAGAACATTATATAAATTACACAAAGTTCATCGTCATCATTTACAAACTGATAACTGGTGAGGTGGTTATGTTCTTCAAAAAAGGTGACAAAACCTTGCTGAAGAACTATAGACCCATCTCACTTCTGAGCCACGTATACAAGCTGTTCTCAAGAGTCGTCACGAACCGTCTCGCCAGGAGACTAGACAAGTTCCAGCCACCAGAACAAGCCGGTAGTCGAAAAGGCTTCAGTACCGTAGACTACATCCATACTGTTCGGCAAAATGTACAGGTGACTAAGGAGTACAACTAACCGCTGTGTATAGCAATTGTGGACTACGAGAAATCCTTCGACTTCATTGAACTATGGGCAGTTCTAGCCTCTCTGCACGATGTCGAATATACTGGCGCTACATCGAAGTATTGAGATGAATAGTGAGACAGGGAATGTGATATCCCCGAAACTGTTTAGCAATGCGTTGGAGGACTTTATCAAGACGCTAGACTGGACTGGACAGGGTATCAACGTGAACGGCAAGTACATTTCACACCTTCACTTTGCCGATGACGTCGTCATAATGACAGAGACGCAGGAACAGTTAGACCAGATGCTGCACGGCTCGAATGGAGCCTCTCGGCGGGTTGCCTTCGGCATGTATTTGGACAAGACGAAAGTCATGTACAATTCACACGTCTTGCGGAGTCCAATTCACATCGAAGGATCGCTTCTCGAAGTTGTGAAGTAATATGTCTACCTAAGTCATCCAGCTCGGTAAACACAACTTTGAGAAAGAAGCGGACAGAAGGATCCGAATAGGCTGGGCAGCGTTTGGGAAAATTAGGTAAATTTTTGTCACCTATCCTGCACAGATTGAAGACTAAGGTCTTCAACCTGTGCCTCCTGCCCGTTACGTACGGTGCCGGAACGTGGACGCTGACAGTTGGGCTGGTCCACAAATTTAAGGTCGCTCAGCGCGCTTGGAGCGGGCTATGCTCGGAGTTTCTTCGAAGGATAAAATCTGATGGTACATGTATGGTAAATATAATTTTAATACAATTTACCTACATCCTCAGCTTATAGTATTCCTACTACTGGGAACAAGCCTCTCGTGAGAGGAAGCGGACTGTGATCCACCACGCGGCGTGAGCCCAAAGTGGGACGAATGATATCATAGGTCTTAGAAATTTTTGGTTCCGTTCCCTTTTTTGCACGATGTTTTTCTTCACTCTTTTAATAGCAGTGAGCTAAACTGGCTAAACTAATAACAATTTATTTATATTATAGAGAAAAGATTAGATTTTTTGTATGTTGGTTTTTTACGCTTTCACGCTAAAACGGCTAAACCGATTTGGCACATAGGTAGACCACGACCTAAATTAGGACATAAGATACTTTTTATCCCGATATTCCTATGGGATCGAGATTTATTTGGGTGGAACCACGGGGCGCAAATAGTTATGAAATAAATTGCACAAAGTAAAGTACATGCCTACCTGGATTCGAACACACTACCTGCAACTCGTAAGTCAGGGCCATAACCGCTAGGCCACTGCTACTATTAATTTACGTGGATATTGGTGCCGATTCTCTTGTCACAAAATTCTCTAAACTAGACTAAAAATCACCAAAATTTAGTTTATTCCTGTCAAACGACGATTTCCCATTCTGAAATTGACTAAAGTGACACAACTTAACCAAATTTTAGTTTGACAGCACTAAGATGGCACTGAGATTATAATTTAGTGAAAATGAAATTATAATTTAGTATTCTGAATTTTACGTTTTTCACCAAAAATTTTGATTGTCGTAACTAAATCTGGCTGTTTTTAATCGCGATTAAAAAGGTGTGGAATAAAATTAGTTGTCATGAACTAAAATTCACACCACACCTCGACTTCAGATGCAAAAACAGTACTGTATCTTTTTTTCTTATCTTTTGCTTATATCTCGAAAACGGTGTGTCCTATCGCAAAAATAATGAAAATTTCGACACCCTTTATAAAGCCCCGGAACATCTAAAATCCAACGTGTTGGTAAATTTTTTTTTTTTTTTCATATTTTCCATACAAAAAGTGAAAAATTCCATACAAAACATGTCGAGGCTGCAAAAAATGTGCGACTCTGGCTCTAAAAAAAATCACATGGTACGGCAAACAAGTATCACGTGGAGTCGCTTATTGCCAAATTTGATTTTAGATGTGTCAAAATTATTTTTAAATTTAGAGATTTTATTTTGCAGAATAGCGTTAAGATTCTCATAGCCAAAAGTAAGGAATTTTAGTGATAGTTTAGTTAGTTTAGTTCGGTGTACAACAGAATCGGCACCATTGCCGAACTAGAAAAGTTTGTATAATTAGGTATTTTATATAGTCATATCCACACAAACCCAACGTCGTGTTCATTACATCTGATAACTTTGGCAGCTAGCCGGCCTATTGTCTCTAAAAAAGGATTATTTGAGGCAAAAAGCCTAATATATCCTACCATTGTACCTCCCATGAGAATGTTTAACATAATATCATGGTGTTTTTATAATGGTTTCACAAATTAATGCACGCAAATTGTGGTTTTTTGAGAGGTTTAGAAGGTTATGCACCAATTCGTAGTTAATATTTAATAGGTGATTAGTTCTCATTATTCATAGATTCGATTTGAATTTTTATTCACGAAAATTTAATCCTCAATATAATAGACACTAGATTCTGACCATTTTGTTTTTTTTTTCTAGAGTGTGTCATTTTCAAATAACTTCTCCCGCTCTGGGCGGAGCGGGAGGGCGTGTCGGACTCTTACTGACTAAAACCAACCCGTGTTCCTTCAGTTGCCTTTCCCAGGGGCCACGGCCCGGTATCCCTCTCGGACTTTCCCGCAACCCTGGCAGACATCGGCCCTAGCGGACCCCGTCATTGATGTTGACATCTCTTTGAGGCGCGCGTGGAACACAGCGCGCCGTCGACCCGGGCCTGGTCCATATCGGACGGCGAGCTGCCCATTGCTCGCCGTCCGTAAGCCCGCTCCTATGGTGGCCGGGAATCGGCTTGCGATTCCCGACGCCCAGGGCGTCGCCAGCGGCGGCTAGGGACGTGAGGGCGCGAATTTTGCCTCTCACTCAAGCGTTCCGCCTCCTCCTTCGCGACTAGATTCTGACCCTGACAACCTTATTACATGGAACCATAACTGAAGAAGCTTGAGTGTTGGTACTGTACACCCTCTGCCAGAACTTTCGAGGAATTTAGGCGCGATCCTACATTATGTTAAAAATTGTTTGGGCTTGTAGCTAAGTAAGAACAGCCGCGCGGGTCGATCGATCAGGTTAAGCTACGCTTCCCGCGGTTTGTCGGTGGATGAATGACCATCGTTATATGTATATCAAGACCTCTCCATGCCTCGGAAAGCACGTTAAGCCGTTGGCCCCGGCCGACATTCGTAGATCTTTCACCGTAGTTACGGTTCGTCAGAAGCCCAAAAGTCTGAAAACCAGCCTTACCAGTGGGTTTTGTGTTACCCGGTAACTGGGTTGTGGAAGTCAGGAAGGCAGTCGCTCCATGTAAAAGACTGGAATTCAGCTGCGTCTGGTTAGACTGGAAGCAGACCCCAACATAGGTGGGCAAAGGCTAGAAAGATTTGATTTTTTAAATTCAAATAGTCTTCTATTGCGTAGTGACAAAGACAATACTAATCCAAGATGGAGCCTGCACAAAAAACCTCAGAGCTCAGCCGTCGAAACTAAAGTCTTCCGTGTAATTCAACAAATTGTGGGTATCCGGTAAAGACTGTTCTAATGTACGGACGTTTTAAAAGCAATTTATTTGTTAGGGTTCCGTAAAAAGGTTACCTTGTAACTTGTGTGGTGGCAACACTGTCATGGCAACAACTAGCTCCAGAGTTTTTAAGTTTTAAAATAGTTAAAGTTAATGATTATGTGCAAACTAGTTATCAGTGCATGTAAAAACATCTGATAAGTACGTACCAGTGGTATCCAGTGCTAAAACCTAGTTATAAACTAATAAACTAATGTTGAAATAAAAGTGCTTGAGTGACATTTAAACTTTCAATACGCAGTAAGTACAGTGACGAAAACAACTTTTAAGTGTGTGTAAAACATTAACTATGAACTACAATATTCCGCCTCCTCCTTCGCGACTAGATTCTGACCCTGACAACCTTATTACATGGAACCATAACTGAAGAAGCTTGAGTGTTGGTACTGTACACCCTCTGCCAGAACTTTCGAGGAATTTAGGCGCGATCCTACATTATGTTAAAAATTGTTTGGGCTTGTAGCTAAGTAAGAACAGCCGCGCGGGTCGATCGATCAGGTTAAGCTACGCTTCCCGCGGTTTGTCGGTGGATGAATGACCATCGTTATATGTATATCAAGACCTCTCCATGCCTCGGAAAGCACGTTAAGCCGTTGGCCCCGGCCGACATTCGTAGATCTTTCTCCGTAGTTACGGTTCGTCAGAAGCCCAAAAGTCTGAAAACCAGCCTTACCAGTGGGTTTTGTGTTACCCGGTAACTGGGTTGTGGAAGTCAGGAAGGCAGTCGCTCCATGTAAAAGACTGGAATTCAGCTGCGTCTGGTTAGACTGGAAGCAGACCCCAACATAGGTGGGCAAAGGCTAGAAAGATTTGATTTTTTAAATTCAAATAGTCTTCTATTGCGTAGTGACAAAGACAATACTAATCCAAGATGGAGCCTGCACAAAAAACCTCAGAGCTCAGCCGTCGAAACTAAAGTCTTCCGTGTAATTCAACAAATTGTGGGTATCCGGTAAAGACTGTTCTAATGTACGGACGTTTTAAAAGCAATTTATTTGTTAGGGTTCCGTAAAAAGGTTACCTTGTAACTTGTGTGGTGGCAACACTGTCATGGCAACAACTAGCTCCAGAGTTTTTACGTTTTAAAATAGTTAAAGTTAATGATTATGTGCAAACTAGTTATCAGTGCATGTAAAAACATCTGATAAGTACGTACCAGTGGTATCCAGTGCTAAAACCTAGTTATAAACTAATAAACTAATGTTGAAATAAAAGTGCTTGAGTGACATTTAAACTTTCAATACGCAGTAAGTACAGTGACGAAAACAACTTTTAAGTGTGTGTAAAACATTAACTATGAACTACAATATTAATAAAACGAAAACTATGCTATTAATAAAGGCATACAGTTTATAAATATATTTTAAGAAAGACAAATCAAGAAACTTAGAATATAAAAACAAAATAAACCAACAACTGGCGGTAGAAGTAAATCTCACGACGAAAACAAAAGTGGTCAACTTAACGGACACTAATGTGTGGAATACAATCATCAATTACGCATCAAAATCTGTAAGGCCTCACAGTCAAGTGAGGTAAGAAGCTACACCTTTCAATCACTGCGCACTGCGTTCGATCCCGACACTCGGCAAGCTCTTTTTGTTGTATTTGTTTCAATATTTCTTCAACATGAATAATAGTTATTCTAATATAAATATGACAACCCGGATTAACCACAAGGCAAAATGTAATAATTCAAACATCGATTTGGCAACAGAAGCGAATCATGACTCATTGAATAGCTATTCGAGCCTACCAAACCTATCCATAGACTACGACCAAGTAACTCAATTAAAAAGTGAATTACAAGAACTCCGCTGTCAACTGAACACTGCACATCAGGAAATTGAGATCTTATTATCTGAGAAATATGAACTATCTTCGAAATTGGAAACATATGAAAAGAAGATGAAACTATTCAAATCGGTTGGAATTGATGATTTAAATCTAAGCAACAACAGTGTTAAACTTATGTCTACGCCTATACAAAAGAAAACCAAAATAACACCGTGCTCAAAAGGTCTAATAAATCAGAATTTAAAGCATCAAGTAGATCGAGTAACTACTTTCCAGCCAAATATGAACGAGAGAATACAACTATTAAAAACACCCATACGAAATGAAGAGCAAATAACGTTAGAAAGAAAGATAAGTAAACAAGAGTCCCAATCTGATAAAACCAGGGGAATACCCTACAAAGGAAATAAAAGAAACATTTGTATTTTGAGCTCCAACAATAAAAATAAAGTCTTAAAAATAGCAGAAAATACCTTTTCAAATTATGACATCTGCCACTATTTGATGCCGAATTGTGGGGTAAAGAAACTTATTGAAGATATTGATCTAAAGTTAAAGAACTACTCAATGAATGACTACTGTCTGATTTTTATTGGTGACGAGGACTTCAGACGCACTAACGACTACATCGACCTAACCATTACGATACGTGAAACTCTCTTGAAAGTACAACACACAAATGTGGTAATCTGTGCACCTAATTTTAAACTAAATAACTATTCTGTGATGTTTAACGGCAGAATTGAATCTTTTAACAGTTTGTTGTATCTAGAGGCATGTACCTATAACTACGCATATTTGTTTGATTCCAATTTTTATTTATCATACGACTATAAAATGTTTTGGGTAAGAAGTGGACATGTTAATAATGAAGGTTTGGCGAGTATGTTTTTCAATATAAAATTGATGATTAATGAATTTAGTAATGTCAATAACGGAGAGTGTAGTGAGACGTACCACCGCTCACTTTCGTTATCTAAAGATGAAAATCAAGGACAACTGTTTTTTCTCGAATAACTATCTAAAAATTTTGCACCAAAATATTGCAGGCTTGATTAAAAAGTCTAATGACCTCACAGTATGTTTGGATGAACTAAACGGAAAAAATATAACTGTAAATGTCTTGTGTATTACAGAGCACTTTATCATGAAAGGAAATCAAAATCACTTGTATGTACCGAATTACGGTTTAGCTGCCTATTACTGTAGAGAAGGGAAAAACCGAGGAGGGGCGTGTATTCTCGTTAGAAACGGTTGTCAATGGAAGGAACTACCTAAAATATCTAACTTGTCCTCTTCAGGCATATTTGAATGTTGTGCAATTGAACTTACCGATTATAAGATAATTGTAGTTTGTATCTATAGAGTGCCAGATGTAAATAATTTTAACCACTGTTTAGATATACTTGAGACTGTTTTACAAGAAATATCACGTAAAAAATATAGAAACATTGTAATTGCTGGCGATTTTAACATAGATATGCTTAAACTAAATAATCAGTCAAATGCTTTTGAATGTCTTTTAATGAGGTATAATTTGATACTGGCATTAAAACAGCCAACTCGCATGGCCAGAATGACATGCATAGACAATTTTGCGCATAATTTTGGTAACTCTTGTAAGACGGATGTGTTGGAGTTTGCGTTGTCCGATCATACGGCACAGCTGCTTCACTGTCCAGTTGAAACAATATGTGCCTTAAACTGTTGGTATGCGACTAAAAGGGATTACAGTATGGAAAACTTACGGAAGTTTAAAAATTATTTAAAAAATCTAACTTTTTCTGAAATATATAACACCAATGACCCGAATGTAGCTTACAATTCATTTCTCGATCTATTCAAGTTAATATACGAATTATGTTTTCCAATTAAACTTATTAAAATTAATACTATCAACAAACCTAAATGGCTATCTAAAGGAATTAAATTATGTAGTCGAAAGAAGAGAAAACTTCTATGGCAGATGAGATTAAACCCTAGCAATAGTAATAAAACTAGTTTTACTAACTATTCCCGGCTACACAAAAAAATTATACTGTTGACACAAAAGGCTCAGAATAACCACAAAATAAAATCATCTAAAAATAAGTCTAAAACTACGTGGCAAATTATCAACAGCGCAAGAAGCAACATGCCTAAACATAATATTAATGTAATTAAAGAAAAAAACCGTACTTTATTAAATCCTAATAACATTGCTGAAGCGTTCAATAATTACTTCATAGATAAAATTCAGCCCAAACTTGATGTCACCACTAAAACTAAAAACTGTAAAATAATCTCGAACGATAAATCAATGTTTATGGCCCCTAGTGTACCCCTAAATATACATAGAATAATAATGTCGTTGAACAATACAAGTAGCGTGGGATATGACGATATTTCTACGAAAGTCCTCAAACATGTATCTTTGCAAATATGCGGTCATCTATCCCATATAATTAACCTAAGTATCAGTGCCGGTATTTATCCGGATGCCCTAAAAAAATCAACCATAAAGCCATTATTTAAAAAGGAGAGTAGAGAACATATGGAAAGTTATCGTCCAATTGCACTTATACCTGTAATTTCCAAAATATTCGAGAAATACATTTATAAGGAATTATATAAATTTATTGAGAAAAGTAATATTCTATGTGACGAACAAAAGGGATTTAGACTAAATAGAACTATCAGTATGGCTGTATATGACTTTGTCTATAATATTATTAAGAATGTCGATAACCGAACACCTGTATGTAGTTTATTTTGTGACATGACCCAGGCTTTTGACCACGTACATTTTGCAACACTTTTAAACAAACTCGAGGCTTACGGTATTAGAGGTAATGTTCTTCGTCTAATTGAGTCTTATTTAAAAAAACGAACACAAATTACGGAAATTCATCAAATAAATAGAGTAAGTAAGCGCGAAGAGATATTTAGATCATCCGAGCGGGAGGTATTGTATGGAGTACCGCAGGGGAGCATAATCGGCCCCTTTATATTTATATTATATATCAATGATCTACCAAGATGCGTTGAACATCCGTTAACAATGTTTGCGGACGATAGTACAGTGACAATATCTTGTGAAAGTGCAGAAACTTATGAAAAGGATATAAATAATACTCTAACATTAATTGTGCATTGGTTAGAAACAAACAATTTAAAAATAAACTTGAAAAAAACAAAACTTGTACATTTTAGTCAACGAATGCCTAGCATGAACCTTCACGTACACTATAACAATGATGTGGTGGAAGAAGTTGAACACACCAAGTTTCTGGGTCTTATAATAGATAAAAAACTTAATTGGAAGGCACATATTAATAGTTTATGCAAAAAAATTAGTTCATCGGCATACGCTCTGCATACATTATCCTCAATAATCTATGTTGATGCACTTCTTACAGCTTATTATGGTATCGTAGAATCCAACTTACGTTATGGAATAATATTTTGGGGCAATTCAACTGAAAAAGATACTGTATTCAAAGCACAGAAAAGATGCTTACGAGCGATGCTCAAGCTCCAAAGTACGGATAGTTGCATGCCATATTTCAAGAAACATAAACTACTGACACTGCCCTGTTTGTACATATGGGAAGTAGCTGTGTTTGTGAGGTCGAATCCGAATCGGTTTAAACGATTAAATGATGTAATTCCACGTAATAGACGCGATAATAGTTTGCTATGTCTTCACTCTTGTAAGACAACTCTAATGCGCAAAAGTGTTTACTGTATGGCTCCGGTCATTTATAATAAAATACCCAAATCTTGGAGGGAATTGCCGGTATTGTTGTTCAAAAAAAGGCTTCGCAATTTTTTAGTGAGCAAAGCGTACTACTCCATAAGTGACTTTCTGTCTGAAAAAGAATTTAATTAATGTGAATGCAGTATGAATGTAATGTAATTTATTAGTGTTGGATTTAATTTAATTTGGAAATTTGACATGTTATCATTAGAAATTGTATACTTATCTCATTAATTGTGAATTTGCTGTATGATTTTGATTTGAAAATTGACATGTTATTATTATAAATTGTAGACCTAATTAATTGTGAATACATAAATGACATGATTTAATTTTATTTGAAAATTGAGAATTTTTGTATGCCTATCGGCGGGACATAGACGGACTCTGTAATATCTATATTTTAACATCTTCTAACCTATGTACACAAAATAAATGAATTTGAATTTGAATTTGTAAGACAGGAGTACTGTGATACAAGTAGGATAAAAATGTATTGAAAAACAGCTGCAAATGACAACGTTGCTTCAAGTCCTCATTGCGTCTTTAAATCAGTTATTATTATTTAAATCTACTTTACAATAAAACCATTTTTAAACCACAAAAGAAATGAAAACCCCGATTTTCAACATTACCCGTTGGTCCCGTTGACGTTTTTCGACAGACTCTATCTTTAAAAAATGTCAATACAATTAAATACAATAAGCAAGAATTGACCTGTCAGATAAGCTGACCGGAACTTATCAAAATATTGTAAAACAAGCTATAAATCTGTTTCTTTTTGCGGATTGGTATTAGAGTATTACTTGGAAACATAGGTACAACTAAAAGTGTACGACTAAACGCCGACAGACACTCCGCCGACAGACTGAACACCGACAAGACTTTACTTCGACGGGACTCTTCGCCGACAGGACACTTCGCCGACAGGGCATAATATAATGTACATACATAATCAGATACTTACTTTGGAAATCGATTATGTGAAATAGGTCGAGTTAAGGATCGTACGTTCCCGCGAGCCCCGGCGTAGGTGTGAGATGGAACACCGGGGTGGTTTTTGTCAGTAAGTGTCTGACAGACCCCGCCGCCCGCCCCAGGGCGGCGGAAATTCGAAGGATTTTCCACCCCGGAAGCAAAAAAAAAAAAAAAAAGTTATAACAGTGACGAACCGCGCACGAGTTGAGCGAGCGAGCGCTACTTCCAAGTTTCTCACATGTTTTCACATATACAAAATCACCAGTGAATCAAACACAAGACCACGGACCTGTCGGCGAAGAGTCCCGTCGAAGTAAAGTTTTGTCGGTGTTCAGTCTGTCGGCGTAGTGTCTGTCGGCGTAGTGTCTGTCGACGTAGTGTCGGCGTTTAATCGTACACTCTACTACTAATGTAGGTAGGTAATCGTACACAGAGGTAGGTACGGAACCCAATATAACAGTTTCAAGAATAAACTTCACGTATTTTTTTCTTCAAAACAATGAGACTAAGCTTTTAAAACATTCATCCTTGATGGATACGATAAACAATTGTCTTAATAAGCTATTTGTTCCTATCCTAAGGAATCTCTGAGTTATTTGCCGAATAACCCCATAATAAATCTCATGTCAGATATAGTAATTAGCCAAAAAAAAAACAACCAGTTCCTTGTGTGTTTTTGGAGCCGCACGGATAGATCGATCAGGTAAAGCTACCCTTGCCGCGGTTGGTCCGAGGATGGGTGACCATCTTTACATACCAAGACCCCTCCGTGCTTCGGAAAGCACGTTAAGCCGTTGGTCCCGGCTGTCATACGTGGATCTTTGACAGTCGTTACGGGTCGTCAGAAGCCGGAAAGTCTGTCAACCAGTCTTGCCAAAAGGTATCGTATTACCCAGCAACGTGGTTGCGGAGGTCAGATAGGCAGTCGCTTCATGTAAAATACTAGTATTCAGCTGCATTCGGTTAGACTCGCGTGCACTGACTGGACAGGTCCACTCAATCTGTGTGGTTCTTTCCTCGAAAGACCATTTCAGACACAAATCTACATGGTCCTCAAAGATTATTATAATATTATTCTAATTATTGTGAATGTGAGAACTATGTCGGTCATTGATTTTTTTAATATTTACTTTTGTATTTTTCTCAGCGTAATCATGATCTGGCAGTTTGAGTAATTTATGCGGCCTACTCAAATGTCCTTTCTTTGGTATTGTTCGTCAAATCGTTGAGCTCCTCGAGTCTAAGTTGAGCTGCACGATTACTGACAATTGCGTGCACTGACTGGACAGGTCCACTCAATCTGTGTGGTTCTTTCCTCAAAAGACCATTGCAGACACCGATCTACATAGCTTTCACATGATCTGACCAAGATTTTGTCTGGACTTTAAAAGAGACTGTGACCTCTGAGTTTGTTTCGGCCTTTCTTCTCAGGGAAGTCAAATAGGAAACGCCGACCCCATCTAGTTTAAAAAAATATATGATTGACGTGTAAAAGTGTTTGTTCAAACCTACTTACAGAAATAAAATCATTTAGACTGGAAGCCGACTTCAATATAGTTGGGAAAGGGTGCTGATGCTCTTATAACCAACAGATTCTTCTCCGAAGTCAGTAGGTATATTTGAATTACCTACATTGATTCTCTTGCTGACTGTTGTCGACTCATCCAAATTGAGAAAACGAATCTATCTATAAGTAAATCACTAATTTCAGTTTTTGTACTGAAATAAAGGGTGTCCAGTCAGTTCACCGAACATTAATTCAAAATGTTTTACTTGACAAGCAACGATTGGCAAAAACATTATTTGTCATTTCATCATTCTACAACAAGTTTACCAAATATTTCACTTAGCAAACTAATTATCCGATAAACTTTTATTTAATAACGTATTACTTGACAAGCAATTCACTTTATTTCATAAACAACGTTTGGAATAAAGACATTACACAAATTGACTTAATATAACGCAATTAAAAAAAATATCAGTCACATTAGCAAAATTGCAAGTGTAGTAGTTTGGTTCCTTTAAACCCTGCAGACAGAAATAGGAGCCCCGCTCAGTGGGTCTCCGTCGAACTGCTGACGGAAACGCTAACCCTAGACGGTCGACGTCACGGGGAGTTAGGTTCGGTTAGGTTTCTTTAAATCAATGAGGAAATGATATTTAGTAAAAGAAAGAAAAGAAGAAAGAAAGAAAATTATTTGCCCCAGGTTAAAGCACACAATAGAACACACACACACACACACACACACACACAGTAGAACTAAACGTGATTTATCATAATGAATCTAAATGAGAAATGAAAAATGTATAAATGACTAGCTGACCCCGCGAACATCAAACCGCCTAACATTTTTTTTTTAATTTTTCTCTCCGTCTGAACCATCCTCGTACTTCAAGGAATATTCTAAAAAAAGAATTAGCAAAATCGGTTCATCCGTTCTTGAGTTATAAAATTACAACGAAAAGTGGCGTTGATTTTTATAGATAAGGAATAAATATCATCTGATGCATTTGTTAAAAGAATTGTTTGCCAAATATTTAAATGTTTGTAAAACGAGTGTTTATAAAATAAAACATTTGCGGAACATGTTGTTTTCGAAATAAATAGTAAGTATACGAAACGTTGGTTGTATAATGAAAATTTAAATTTAGCAATGGAGTTTTGGTGAAACTTTAGTGTACCGAAATAAAGACATAACATAACGCCTATAATCCCCGAAGGGTAAGCAGTACCTTACCTACCTACCTACCTTAGTACAGTTGCCAGTACATCAGGTTATACGAAACTGTCAAATTACTCCAAATGATTTTAAACCTTAAAATATTGAAGATTAAGTTCTAAATCAAATGAGAAAATTTTACAGTTTGTGATAACTTGACTTGCTGTGTGATCTACATTTCGACAGTTATGTTAAAGTCCCATTTAATAGGGGGCGAGCCTATTACCATAAACCAGGTACGAATCCAGACTCCGAGTTGCTTCTGAGAAATTCCTGATGAATTAATAACCCAATATAACTTTGCCCGATCCGAGAATCGAACCAAGCCTTATGCTCAGCAACAGCACTTGCAACCACTAGACAACGAAGCAGTATTTTCAAAATGAAGACTATTCGAATAATAACTCAATATCTTTGTGCCTACCCTCACTACATATGACCAAGTCTTCCTATCATTGTGCCGCCGAAAGCCAAGGCTCCAAGGCTTCAGCACAATGGACATGATAAATGATAACACTACAGACTTACATCATTCTTACATCATTAGAATTTTCGTGAATTACCGACTCGTAGTTTAGATCGAGCGATTCTGTCTTCTTTATTTTTTGTTAGTAAGTCAGAGCATTTATTTCAAGATAGAGTAATTGCAATCTGATATCTTTGGTTGGGAACTGAGTATCTTGGTCATACCAATATTCTAAGAGTTTGAACAGACATCAGAGGGGTAATTCCCGTAATTTTAAGCACGTTCACAGTCTGATCTCAGTCTCAATCTGTCAAAAATACAATCAATTTACATACATTTTTGACATTTGATTGTCGCTGAGATGAGATTGCGACTTGAATTTGAACGTTTTTTAAGTACGAGAATTGCCCCTCTGAAGGCCAATTCTCGTAATTAAAACGATCAAAATCAAGTCGCAATCTCATCTCAGCGACAATCAAATGTCAAAAATGTAGGTAAACGCTATACAATATTTGACAGATTGAGGTAGAGATTAGAATGCGAACGTTGTTAAAAATATGGGAATTGCCCCTCTGATTTCTGACAACAGTAACGACTTTTAAAGAAATTCTTAATACAACCAGAAAATGTATTAATACTGGTCAGTAACACCGTATTAATTTTGATATACCGACGAAATACTGCAATGCTGATGTAATGGTTACACACAGGGTGTGGCGTAAGTAGTGGTCCACCGTTCAGGATTCGATGAACCAGATAATTAACTATAACAATTCAAAAATTTAACCATTTTTAGTAGTAAGTTTTTTTTTACAAAAATCGCTCTTGAACTTGATGGTGTGTTAAAAATTAGGGTTAAAATTAGAGAAGAACCAACTTTTTCTTCAAAAGAGCTGAATTTACATAAAAAATCATAATTTATCATGATAGCTCTAGTATTCAGTAGTAATTAACAGTAATCAAAATGAAAAAATAATGTTTTTTTTTTGAAACTACAAACAAATTTGTAATAAAAGGTAGAAATTTCGTAAATAAAAGACAAAACGGAAATATTTTCGGAACCCTTGGGTAAAAATGGTTAATTTTTTTAATTGTTATAGTTAATCGTCTGGTTTATCGAATCCTGAACGGTGGACCACTACTTACGCCACACCCTGTATATAAGGGCGCAATTCCACTTGGTCGTTCTCCCGAATTCGATTGCCTATGGAAGTCGGGCAAACAACCAAATGTAATGCATCGGGTGCCCGGATTCGAGTGAAGTCTTTCGAGCACCCGAATACGGGCTAACTACCAAGTGCACCTTTGGGGTGACCAAGCCAAGATAAATAACGGTAGTTATTTATTTAGTTTTTTTTTTTTTTAGTTGGTTGGTAAACCAACTAAGGAACACCACAACCAGAGTTTTAATGAAATTCTATGTCCAATAACCAGGTTGGGGAAGAATTTATTTAGTATTTTCTATACAAACTCCAGACTAAGAGCGTAAGAGCTCGTGTGGCACCCAAATATCGAGTTTTTTTGTATGCCCAGACTTTTTCAAATGGGTAAAACTGTTTTGTGGTCAACCCCTAAACTCTTCAGCTATGTTGTAACTACTAATACTACACCTATCAACCTTTATCAAAAATAGGATCGACTTTATCCGTAACAGGGCGACCAGAGCAAGCTGCATCTTCGACATCCAAATTCCCGGACAAAACCGCGCTTGAACAAACTTTGTGCTACTCTGGCTGACACTGCCTTAAGTCCATAAACGTCACATATTTTTGTCGCGGCTTGTGTCGATTTTTTCTCCTTTTAAGTAATAAAATTAATCGAATTCACGCATTTTGGCGGATAGAAAAACAAATGAAAAATGGCGGGAAATCGTTTTTACTTTTTATTTTTAAAATGTCATCTATTTAATGGTATCAAAACCAGCCAGATACAAACAGTACACCAAAGAGACTTTATTACCACTTTATACCTATGAAATACGAAAAAACTTTTTCCCCGACCTATTGAACATGTTGAACTTCTTTACATGACATCCATCTAAGCATCGAGGTACATACACTGAGTAGTTGACGGTATGATACTCTGTGCCTCGGATAGCATGCTAAGCTGTTGGTCCTGCGCCTGATCTCTCTCCGGTCGTGTCGGATTGCCGTCCCATTGGGCTATGAGAGTGAAGGAAGAGAGAGTGCACCTGTGTCTGTGCACACAATTGTGCACTAGAATATCTCCCGCGCCGAAAGCTAGTGTCCGCCGCCGTTGGTCGCATGGCCAAAATTTGGTCTGGAGAACTACTTTTTTTAGGTACATAATAATAATATATGAAATAAATACTTTAAGCTTTTTTTCTTGAAGTTATTTCTTTTCTCAACTCACCATGAAAATAACTCTATACAAATTATAAATGAAGACTTCTTAACTTTTTATAGATTTTTAAAACAAAAGACAATGGCGAAGGCCACCTCAAATGGCTGTATGATATAACATTAACAATAAGTTTTGTACACAATGATTCAAAGAATCTTGATATCAGATCTCTATCTAGTAAGGGTTTGGTGTAAAAAGCATGATGAAGCGACTATTTGTAGGAGTTTTTTATGTTACTGGTTGGTAAACAAGCTGACGGAACATCTGATAGGAATGTGGTCACCTATAGGCATCTGCAAAACAAAACGCTTAACTGTTGCGTGGACACAGCAAGGCACAAAGTTGGACATTTAATAATGCCCGGACATAGCAAGGGACAAAGTTGGACATTTACTGATGCACGGACATAACAAGGGAAAAAGTTGGACATTTACTGATTTACTGATGCCCGGACACATAGCAAGGGCCATAGTTGGACATTAATGATGCCGGGACATAGCAAGGGACAAAGTTGGACATTTACTGATGCACGGACATAGCAAGGGACAAAGTTGGACTTTTACTGATGCACGGACATAGCAAGGGACAAAATAGGACATTAACTGATCCCTGGAGATAGCAAGGGCCATAGTGGACATTAATGATGCCGGGACATAGCAAGGGACAAAGTTGGACATTTACTGATGCACGGACATAGCAAGGGACAAAGTTGGACATTTACTGATGCACGGACATAGCAAGGAACAAAGTTGGACATTTACTGATGCACGGACATAGCAAGGAACAAAGTTGGACATTTACTGATGCACGGACATAACAAGGGAAAAAGTTGGACTTTTACTGATGCACGGACATAGCAAGGGACAAAATAGGACATTAACTGATCCCTGGAGATAGCAAGGGACAAAGTTGGACAGATACTGATGCACGGACATAACAAGGGAAAAAGTTGGACATTTACTGATTTACTGATGCCCGGACACATAGCAAGGGCCATAGTTGGACATTAATGATGCCGGGACATAGCAAGGGACAAAGTTGGACATTTACTGATGCACGGACATAGCAAGGGACAAAGTTGGACTTTTACTGATGCACGGACATAGCAAGGGACAAAATAGGACATTAACTGATCCCTGGAGATAGCAAGGGACAAAGTTGGACAGATACTGATGCCCGGAACATAGCAAGGGACAAAGCTGGACAGTTACTGATGCCCGACACAGCAAGTGACAAAGTTGAATCGTCTCATATGCCTGTCGTTTTATGGCGGCAGAGAGGTATGAAGGTAGTTCAAAAAGCTCTTCCAAAGTTTCGAAGCTCGTTCAAAAGTGCCTTTTATGTGCCTACTTGAAATAAATGCTTCGACTTTGACTTTGAAGGGAAATTTTCGAGTAGGCTTGGGCGTAGCGCATTTTTTTAATTCCCTAAGACGTCCTTTTCTATCAGTCCAGACCAGGCCAGTCCAATCCGGATATAATATGAGTTATTCGATTCTCAGTTCGTTTTGCTTTACCTTTTATCAATCTAATTTGGATTACTTTGCATATAACTTGCCCCACGCCCCAATAGTAAATTGCAAACGGTAGGCCTGGGCAAATTGTTTAGACCTTCCATTATGTGCCATTATTGAGTAAAAACTTAAGGTATGGGCCGGACACGAGATGATATACAGCATAACTATGGAGACGACCTTCGGGATGTAAGCGGAAATTCGAGTGCATTTAAATAAGAGCCACCATGTGAAACGATTCTAAAATAAGTCTAGCACACTCTGGGTTAGTATGTAACCTCATGCTGAGACGAGAGAAGAATGAGAATTGTAAGGTGGTGTACTTAAACAAAAAAAAAACAAAAAAAAAATTGTAGGTATGTCTGTTTCTTTTTTGTTTAAATTCATGAACATAAGGAATAGTAGTTTATGTGAAAAAGTGTCACTATTTATATAAAAATATGAAATGTACAGACGCCAGCAGGTCAAGCTACCCGAAACTGTCAAATTTTTCCAATCAACCTTGAACCTTAATGCTTTAGCGATAAAGTTGAAAATCTATTAAAGAAATTTGACAGATTGTAGTAGCTTGATGTGCTGGCGTCTGTACAAACAAAAAGGGAGCTACGTCTGCCAACAAACTGCTTTGCAGTTTGGCAGAAGTATTATGTATTGTGAAAAAATTATTTCTGTGAATAAACACTTTTTAATTCTTTTTTTTTTTCATTATCAGACCATAAACCTATAAGCAGGAGAGAGGAAATTGACAGGAGCAAAACAAGGCTCAACAGAGGGTGAAGTCAGACTGTGAATGATGAAACATCAGAGACTATTGTAGCCGTGTCCTACAGAACAATAATTACCCCATACCCACACCCATTACCCATTGTCCTACAGAATAATTTATATTTTTAATTTATATTTGTCAATTTAATTTGTAGTGCTTTTTATGGGAATAATTTCCTGAAATAAATGAATATTTAATTTAATTTAATTGCATCCAGTTGGAGTATATTTTCGTAGAAGAGGTTGTTCTAGGAATTTCTTCCAAATTACCTATGTAGCTGTACCGCTAAGAAGCATTGCTAAGCCGATCAATCAATCTGTGTAATCTTTTCGAGTTGTAATTTAAATGAGTTCTGATGAAAACAGGGATATTTGAGTGATTAAACTTACCTATGGTTTTTTGTTGTCAATTCTTCAGAAAACCACTTGGTGTTGCTAGTCTCTTAAGAGTGTCGGTAACGACGTTCCATAACTCCACGTTCGCGCGGACGTGAAATCATCGGGCGGGATTTTTTCGCGCACTGTATCTTCAAAGCACTGTTTAGCCCCGAGAGTTCTAAATCGAACAATGTCTTTTTTCGACGCGCTGGGATGCCCTCTGTTAGAATTTCCAATGCTCGGTTCAACACCGAGAGTTGAAATTCCAGTGCGCAATAAAAATCCTGCCACGATATTTTTACGTCCGTGCAAACGTGGTTTAAGATGAGCTACATTTTTTGAACCAGTAGGCCAATTCTCGTACTTAAAAAACGTTCAAATTCAAGTCGCAATCTCATCTCAGCGACAATCAATGTCAAAAACCTGTCAAAAATGTATGTAAATTGATTGTAATTTTGACAGATTGAGACTGAGATTAGAATGCGAACGTTCTTAAAAATACGGGAATTGCCCCTCTGACTCTTTGATCCCTTGGTAAAACTGTCTAAAGAAAGAATGAAAGAAAAATATTTTATTTGGGACACGCACAGGTAATAAAAGAAAAGAAAATAAAAAAAGAACATTAAATCTAACAAAATCATGAAAACCATAAAAAAAGAATAAAGAGAAGACCTGTGCGAGGCCAAAAAGGCTCATATCTCAGCATGATGCTGCGATATTTGAAAAACAAACAAATACCGCAGCGCTGGTATTCTGAGGGGCAATTCCCGTATTTTTAAGACCGTTCGCATTCTAATCTCAGTCTCAATCTGTCAAAATTACAATCAATTTACATACATTTTTGACAGGTTTTTGACATTGATTGTCGCTGAAATGTGATTGCGACTTGAATTTGAACGTTTTTAAAGTACGAGAATTGGCCTACTGATATGTGTTGTTGTTGTGATGCCACGGACACACCTACGGACATAAAGTAAATCCCACTAGAGGACATAATGTCTTTTATAAATACTAATGAATAGAATAAACAATAACATATAATAAGAATACTAAAGTAAATGAAAACCGTATTTCTCAAGATATAGTCGAATACTACGATCGACCCCCACCCGACGCTCCAACATCGCTGGTCCATGCTACAGACAGACTATTGGCTATGGTGTATGACAAACGAAGGGACGCGAGCGCAGGCGATCCAATAGTCTGTCAATGCAAAGTACCTATTATTTATAGAATATTATAGTTTTCTCTTTAACAATGGACAACAAATACAGCATCTAGTGTCTCTTTATCAGAAACAAAGTCTACCCAAACCATTATCCACATAAGCATAATCCCATCTGCATCAGACTTAATTGCCCAGAATATGTACCTACTACTTACAGCCCCACAAAAAGCTTCAAATGACCTTCGCCTGGCCATCATGGTGGCTACACCTCTATGTGCGCGTGACATGATTTAAACACCATTATGTCATGGGTTCACGGAATTTGGGCATTATCTTTACGGTCTTTTTCCGTTTTGGTATGAGCTGTAATGTCAATGTCATATTGCACTTTAAGTTTTTCTTGTCAATTTATTATTATTAATCTTCTAAATCTCTCACAACTACATACATATTACATCTGCATTCTCATTAAAAAAATCATCACGAATTCCGTACAATCAAACCTACAACTATATAAATAATAATATAATCCAATTTAATAATGCGTTCAGGGCGCTGTTGCGGCTTCCACGTTTCTGTAGCGCATCAGCAATGCTTGCTGATGCACACACAGATGGCTTTGCAGCTTTATGGCGCAAAAAGACCGCGTCATTCATTAGCCGGTTGCGTGGAAGTCGCCACAGCATCTTGAGTGCCATTGCTGCTAGGGACGATTGTCCCCTGACATGGATGTTAGTTCAGCGGACCAAGTCCCTGCTTACTATTTTGTATTAGTTGTATGTCTCATGTATGGATCAAAGTTATCTGAATAAATAAATGTATTATTATTATTATAAAAGAACATCTACATACAACACAAGAAGTAAAAACAAGTTTCAACTAAAGACTACACGTGCACGGACTACGACAAGAAAGCAATATAGAATGAGGGAGCGCAATCAATAATTTACCGGAGAATATAAAGGAGTGTGATAGTTTAAACATATTTAATGAGAAGCTCAAGAAACATGTATACAGTACCCTGTAACGTCGCCAACACCCTAGAGGCAAATATTATAACTATTTAGTTATAAGCACTCTGTATCTCATTTTAAGTGAACTGTTATTTAAGTTCTTAAGAGATTTTTTTTTTTTAAACCTAATATTATGAAGAGGTAAAATTTGTTTGTTTGTTTCTTAGTTTGTATGTAGGGGGTAATCTCAGGAAGTGACGGTCGGATTTGAGAAAATCTTTTTGCATTTGAAATGTCAATTCTTGGGGAAGGCTATTTAACTACACACTAGGACCCTTGGGAGACGAGCAATAAGAACAAAAATCAGAAAAAAATGCTAAGCGAAAGCGAAGTAGTATCGCGGGCAGGCGATGCGATGCGACGGGGTGGGGCGGGGGAACAAGAAATTTCACGCAACATTTTCGCGGACGTCGTTGACAGAAGCTAGTGTTGTATGTAAGTATAGTAGCAGACGGCATTGTGTAGTTTCTACCCGTTAAGTAGGTAGTTTCTACCTCCATTGGAAAAATGTACCTATAAGTATGTTCTAAGTTTTGACGGTACGGTTGGCGCAGTGGCTAAGCGAATGACTGCTGCGCTGTATGTCGCGGGTTCGATTCCCGCACGGAACTAATATTTGTATGACCTACAAGTAGTTGTTCCGGGTCTGAATGTTTCAAGTGTATGTGACTTTAAATGTTTGTAAACGCACCCACAATACAGGAGAAATTCCTAGTGTGGGGGGCACAGTTATAAAAAAAAAGTGAAAATGTTGATTTACTTTTAATTTATGGTAGATTAAAGGCTTTTTTGTTTTTATTTCTGTATGTGTTTTCTATTTCTTTTTCTCTTGTGTTGGGGCAAGCTTTATTATGGTCTGTGGTAACTTCTTCTTACAGAGACTGGAGGCCTGCGCCAGCTGTATAACATTATTGGCTAATGGTAACAAGATCAGCCAATCAGCAAATTTTGCCAAACGTAATTTACATATCGTCACTGAGACTTATAAATAACGCACGGTCCGTCATTTATTTTAACATAATCCCTAAAAGTCGCTCCAATTCTTATGGGCCTGTTGCTGAACTAAATGTCTAACTCATCCTCTCTCCCCAACCGTCTTCCGGGTGCGCAACTGCGCGTGACGTCCTAGGAAATGAATGCAATGGTTTCTGACCTCCTAGGAAATGAAGGCGATGGTTTCTGACCTCCTAGAAAAGGCGATGGTTTCACAATTGACAAGGGTGCAAGTTCAAAGCATCTCGCAGTGAAACCAAAACATAACGCAACAAAACGTGTCGCGTGTGTTTTCCGAAGAGCTAAGCAAAGGTGAGATAGTACATCCACGTGTAATAGGGGGCGACCGTATCAACCGGGCACAAGTCTAGACTCTGGGCTGCTATTGAATAATCACGATTCCACTCGCGGAGATGGCCATAGCTATGAGAGCTGTACCCACATTCCGCTTACCCATTCGATAAAAACATACACATCCAATTTCCCCATCACAAGCTACTTTATTTAATCAAAACTAAGGCCAGTTACCATAATAATGACCTTTTGTAAATGCCCAAAATGCGTCACTTTCAACCTCGGGTCGGGCATCCATTGTTTTTCGCCGCCATCATGGATTAATATCATTTGCATCTAAATGTTTGTAGTTTCATGACCTTACTCTCCCATGGCCGGTTTTGATTGTTAAATGGAGTTCATCAAATTTAGTGTGTTATGCATTAGATTATCTTATGTTTATTTATTTATTTAACACTTTAAGCACACAAATGTACAGAGGCGGACTTAATGCCATAGGCATTTTCTACCAGTCAACCTTTGGGTGATGCAAAGAGAAACAGTGGTAGGTGCCATTTATAATGATAGTTTAGGAATAAATATTTTAAAATATAAAGACACGTATAAACTTATTAAGACTATAAATATAATACATATACCCAATTATATATAAATATAAGCACAAATAAATGCACATAAATACACGAATATACTAAAAACAAATAGGACAAACAATAAGAAAACATTACCGCTGTGACGATTCTGCCAGCTTCTTGCAAATGTACTCGCGAACTTTAGTTTTCAAGGATAATGGGTTGGTTGTTATTTAAATTAGTTTTGTGATTATGATAGTAGTACAACAGCAATATAGGCGAGTAAAGTGTGCTTCCGATGTAGACCTCACGGACTTAAGGGTTCGATTCCCATAGCTATCCTAAATATATTTTGACTGACCGGTTGGCGCAGTTGGTAGCGACCCTGCCTTCTGAGCGGCTGGTCCCGGGTTCGATCCCCGGACAAGTCAAACATTTGTGTGCATGAACATGTCTGTTTGACCTGTGTCTGGGTGTGTATATGTATATAAGTATGTAGTATCAGTCATCAGGTTACCGTAGTACAGGCTCTGCCTAGTTCGGGACCTGAAGATCTTGTGTGGATGTTGTCTCATATATTATATATATTATGTAAAATATTATTAGTATTTATTGGAAATCAAATTATTATTCAAACTACGATAAAATCAATAAGCATTATGTGAACATCAACCAGTAAAACACAACACAGCCTTTAAAAATTGCCGTTTGTCCGACTTTTACGACTTCCTAATTTTTAAGACTGTGTCAGAAATACATATACACGGTGACATTTGAATCACAGTTTTGCTAGAACAAACGTTGTTTAGACCATGGTCTACTACAATTCTACAGCATTAAATATGTTATTAAAACAAACTAATCTACACGTTCTCAAATTAGTCGTATGTTGCTCAAATGTGTGAAACATTAACCGTAACATCAAAGTACTCATCGCGGTAGCGATATGGCATTCAACTACTTAATGAGACGCGAGCGCCGCGCGTCGCGGCCGCAGTGTCTGTGTTGTAGGGCGTAACGATAGTCCCGACTTTTTAACATTGCCTCTTTTGTGTTTTTTTCGAAAACCAATGACGTTTTTTTTTGTCTATTGGATGCTATAGAATGGTTGTATACCATGGTCTGAACAACGTTTGTTCTAGCAAAACTGTGATTCAAATGTCACCGTGTATTTATTTATAATATATAATATACAGAAGAAATCTGTCCTAGATACAAGAAGTAGAAAACAGGGTAGGCAGAATTACAGAACGCCACCTACTACGATCCTTACGTCCTTCTATAATTGCGTACATACATCAGACATGCTACGCATCTGAGCTTTCCGAAGAACAAAGAGATTAAATTGATAGCAATTTAATGTCTTTGCCGAAGAATTATGAATGGAAATCAAAAATGGGACCTGAAGACCTTGTGTCGATGTTGTCACATATTATTAATTGAAATTTATCATCGCTTCGTAAAACAATGTGTGGTAACATTTCACGTAAAGCGACAAAAACTTTAAATACGTCCATAAAATTGTCGTTAGAGTACGGTCTACGTCATAGACATATTGAAATCATTGGTCTACGTACAATAATACGTATAATTGTTTGAAAACCATCTAACTAATTTACACTGCTGATCAAAAAAGCCTTCCGTATTCTTTCAATAGTTTAAATTAATTGCGTATTGTTTATGTACCAGTACGTGTATGTGAAAAGACCGTTACTAAATACGTTTTATTGTTACTTTTGCAATGTGGTCTGGCATTTTTTCTTGACAAATCATTTCGTGGGTCATAAGGTGCATTTATCATCTTTTTTTTTTGAGGGTGGGAAATCATCAAATAACTTCTCCCGCTCTGGGTAGAGCGGGAGGGCGTGTCAGACTCTTACTGACTAAAACCCACCCGTGTTCCTTCAATTGCCTGAACCAGGGGCCCCGGTATCCCTCTCGGACTTTCCCGCAACCCTAGCAGGCATCAGCCCTAGCGGACCCCGTCATTGGTGCTGACATCTCTTTGAGGCGCGCGTGGAACACAACGCGCCGTCGCGTCGACCCGGGCCTGGTACTTGTCGAACGGCGAGCTGCCCATTGCTCGCCGTTCGCAAGCCCACGCCTACGGTGGCCGGGAATCGGCCTGTGATTCCCGACGCCCAGGGCGTCTCCTGCGGCGGCTAGGGGCGTGAGAGCGCAAATTTTGCCTCTCCTTCACGCGTTCCGCCTCCTCCTTCGCGAACATTACTGCTTCGCAGAAGGAGGTGACGGCTTCCCAAGCCCTCTCGCTCCGTACCATGGCCTGGACCAAGGCCGGACGCGAGAGATCGCCACCGCCAATCGCCTCCACGAGGACACGGCGGTGCTCCGCCCAAGCCGGGCAGACCTCCACCGTATGCTCCACCGTGTCCTCCGGGCGATCCACACAATGGTGACACCCGGGCGTTTCCTCCCGCCTTATCCGGAACAGGAACCTCCCGAAACAACCCTGTCCGGTGAGGACCTGCGTCAGGCGGAAGGTGAGGGGGTGCATGTTGAAGAGCCTCCTCGTGGCGCACCCTGGGCAACGTCGGCTCCCATTGCCCACCAGGTTTTGGTGGGCCATGGGGGCTGGCGGCTAATCTTTAACAAACGAGGAAAGGTCATGGTTCCAATCACCGATCATGCTTGATGGTCGGTGAAGGGAACCGGGCTACAGAGGGTCAACACGTCCACTCCTCCTCTGCTTTCAGAGGAAGTTGAGTGGGCGTAGACGGAGAAGGGCCGTCGCTGCGGTGCAGGCGCACCAAAGCGGCGCGTGTTTGTTTCTCTCCTTGAGGAGTAGTCCTCGAAGAGTGAACTTTCGGCGGGTTCGCTGAGTCGGGTTGGCCGGACAGCGAACGGAGGCATGTCTAATGCCGCCGCCGGGGGCTTGGCTTAATTGCCTGGCCCAGAGGAAGGCTACCTCTAAGATAAAAAACCACCCAATCCTAAGCTTCGAAGCGCGGTGAGAGGATGAATGGCTGGAGGGAGTCCAGTCGTTAGCGCTTCCCCTGCAGAGCACCTGCCGCACTCTGCAGTATGTAGGCTTACCGGGCATCTAGGCTCTACCCGGTGGACATATTTACCTATATTTACTCGTGGGATTTACTATGGAAAAAAATAAATTAAATAAAAATAAAAAGGACGTAGAGGAGGGGAGTGATACGGGGTCGGAGTCCGACGCCGCATCTGGCGCAAAGGGCTCAAGCCAGAGCTCGGAGCGCGAAGTGGAGGGGGCTGCTGGGAGGAACCGAAAGTTCTTCCTGAAGCGCCCCAAATCGGGGGAGGGCCAGGGGTCGTCCTCCGAAGAGTGGACCTCGGGCCGCAAAAAAATCCACTCCAGCCGGCGGGGTGGGGCCCGGGAAAAAGGTTTGGGCAGAGGGCTCGCCACCCAGGAGGAGGCCAAGAAGTTAAGCCGAGCCAGCCCTGCCGAGCCGGCCCAGCGAGCCGCCATGGAGGAGAACCACCCAGGCGTGACCGGCCGCAGGGCGGCCATGTCAGAGTCCTCAGGTGGTGAGCCGGTCGCCGCTGGCGGCTCCAACTCGGAGCGAGCGGCCAGGTTTGCGGAGGTCGTGGCAGCCGCGATAAAGGATGTGGCCGTGAAGAGGATTAAGTCCTCTAAAGACAAGGCCATATCCGCAGCCACGGCCTCCATTATATCGGCAGCGGAGGCCATTCAACCTGGGCCTCCGTCGGACGTAATGTCCGAAATGCGGGCGGAGGTCGCCCGCTTGACAGCCGCCTTGGAGCTTCTCCGGAAGGAGAATGAGGAGCTCCGAGCAGACCTGGCCGGGCTGCGAGCAGCCGGCCCCAGGGAGGTGCCGCAGAAGGGGGCGCAGCAGCATGGGCAGGGACGGCCCGTGCCTGCGGAAGACCGGGTTCTGACCCTGGTGCGGCAGGAGCTGGCTGCCTTCCAGAGTCGGTTTTCCGCCCTGGAGGCCATTGTCTTGCGCCCCCCACTAGCGGCGAGCCAGCCGGCCGCGGGACGGCAGAAGGCGGTCTCTTTTGCCGCCGTCGCAGCTGGCGTGGCCAAACCTGGCTCATCGGGGCAGAGGAAGGCCCTCTCCGTGCCGAAACCCGCGGGGCCGCCCATGATCAGAGAGGGCGGGGCGGCTACACAGACGGCGAGGGTGCCGGCCCTGGGTGCAGGACGGCCACCCCCACCTCCTATATCTCCTCCGGCTGGCGCCGAATGGCACGTAGCCGGGGAGAAAAGGAAGGCCGGTAAGGTGGCAAGGGCGGCCAAAAGGAAGGAGAGGCGGCAGCGGCAAAAAGCGCGAAGCGTTGCGGCTAGGCTCCGCGCCCCGAAATCCGCAGCTGTAGTGATTACGCTACAGCCGGAAGCGGAAAAGAAGGGCGTGTCCTACCGCGACGTGCTAGCCAAGGTGGGGAAGGCGGTGAGCCTCGAGGAGATCGGCGCCACCGAAGGCATCCGGGTGAGGCTCACGGCGACTGGGGCCCGGATGCTCGAGATCCCCGGTGCGGCCAGCGGCCCGGCCGTTGACGCTCTGGCCGAAATGCTTAGGGCGTCCTTAAATGCGGACGAGGCCCGAGTGTCCAGGCCCACCAAGTGCGCTGACATGCGCATCCTGGGCCTGGACGACTCGGTGACGGAGGGAGAGGTGGTGGCCGCCGTCGTTAGGACTGGAGGGTGCTCTGCCGAGCAGGTGAGGACAGGCACCATCGGTCCTGACTTCAAGGGGATGCGAGCCGTTACGGTGAGCTGCCCCGTGTCGGCGGCCAAAAAAATAGCCGAGGGCCGTAGGCTACTGGTGGGCTGGGTTTCCGCGCAGGTGAAACTGCTGGAACCCAGACCTCTGAGGTGCTTCCGCTGCCAGGTGGGCAACCACGTGGGAGCTAAATGCACCTCGGAGGTGGACCGCAGCCACCACTGCTTCCGCTGTGGTCAGCCCGGTCACAAGGCCGGGTCTTGTAATGCCGCGCCGCACTGCACCGTATGTGCGGCAGCTGGCAAGCCAGCCGATCACCGGATGGGGAGCAAGGCCTGCGCTCCACCCGCCAGAGCCAGGGGCAGGGGCAAGCCCTCCGCCACCGCCGTCACTGCCGCAGCCGCCGCCACTGCCGTTGCCGCCTCGACCGTCGTCGTCGCCGCCGTCACCACTGCGGCGGGGCCCCCACAGAGGGCTCGGGAGGAGGCTGACATGGAGTGCCAATAACGGCCCCATTACGCCTCCTCCAGGCGAACATCAACCACTGCGCCTCTGCTCAGGATCTGTTGCTCCAGAGCATGGCGCAGTGGTCGATTAACATCGCCGTGGTCGCTGAGCCGTACTTTGTCCCGCCCAGGGATGACTGGGTGGAGGACCTGAGCGGCTCAGTGACCCTAATTTCGTCGGCCGCCGCCGGTACTCCGTCCCTCGAGGCAGTCACGAGGGGACGGGGTTGCGTGGCAGCACGGTTCGGGGAGATTGTAGTGGTAGGGGTATACTTCTCCCCGAACCGAACTCTTGCCGAGTTCCACAACTCCCTTGCGGAGTTAAAAGTCGTCGTCGTCGGGTTCCGTTCCCTCCCCGTGCTCGTCCTCGGGGATTTCAATGCCAAGAATGTGGCTTGGGGTTCCCGGTATACGGACACACGGGGCAGGATGGTGGAGGACTGGGCTCTGGAGACAGGCCTGGTCGTCCTAAATCGGGGTTCTGTCCCCACTTGTGTGCGGATGCGGGGTGAATCGGTGGTGGACATCTCGTTCGCCAGCCCCGCTCTGTCACCGCGTGTCCTTGACTGGCGCGTCATAGAGGGGGTGGAGACCTATTCCGACCACCGGTACATCCGGTTTGATGTCTCCGCCCAGACCTCGAGCGCGCTGGTCCGACAGGCCCCGAGTGGTCCGCGGTGGGCGCTGAAGCAGCTGGACCGGGAGCTCCTCCTGGAAGCCTCGATCGTGCAGGCCTGGGTGTCATCACCGGACAGGCCTGCTGACATCAACGTCGAGGCGGAGTGGTTCCGGGAGGCCATGTCCGAAATATGTGACGTGGCAATGCCCCGGGCCCAGCCCGGACGCACTCAGCGCCAGGTGTGCTGGTGGTCGCCAGAGTTGACGACTTTACGCAGTGCGTGCGTCGCTGCGCGACGCCGGTACACCAGGCACCGCAGGCTCCGTATTCGCCCTCCGGATACGGAAGCCATTCAGGCGGAGCTGTACGAGGGGTACAGAGCGGCGAAGACCGCCCTCCAAGCGGAGATCCTGCGGGCCAAGGGACTGGCCCGCGAGGAGTCGCTGGAGACTCTGAACAGGGACCCGTGGGGACGCCCCTACAAATTGGTGCGTGAGAAGCTCCGCCCATGGGCTCCCCCGCTGACGCAGAGTCTCCGGCCCCAGCTCGTGGAGGACGTGGTGAGCACTCTGTTCCCTTCTAGAGGGGACCATATCTCCCCGCCCATGGCTCCGCCTACTGCGGTGCTGAATGCGGACCACACCGCCGACGACGACGACGACGCTCCGGAGGTGACCGAGGTAGAGCTGCGAGTGGCGGTACGTAGGCTGAGTGCTAAAAATACCGCCCCAGGACCCGACGGCTTACCTGGGAAAGCCTGGGTCCTGGCCTCGGAGGCTCTCGGGCCTCGACTAAGGGGGCTCCTAAGCGCATGCATGGAGAGGGGCCAGTTCCCACTTCGTTGGAAGACGGGGAAACTGGTCCTCATCAAGAAGCCGGGGCGCCCAGCGGACTCTCCGTCCGCTTACCGGCCCATCGTGCTGCTCGACGAGGTGGGCAAGCTCTTTGAGAGAGTCATTGCAAACCGCCTCGTCGGGCGGCTGGTGCGGGTGGGGCCGGATTTGGCGGAGAGCCAGTTTGGCTTCCGCAGGGGGCGCTCTACGGTGGACGCCATCATGCGCGTGCGGGCCCTCACGACGGGGGATGCTGTGGCCCGGGGTGGGGTCGTCTTGGCGGTGTCTCTAGACATCGCCAATGCCTTCAATACCCTGCCCTGGAGTTGCATCAGGGAGGCACTCCGGTATCACCGGATGCCGACCTACCTCTGTCGTGTGGTCGAGGCCTATTTGACGGACAGGGCCGTCATCTACCCCGGTCACCAGGGAGTGTGGAACCGGCAAGAGATGTCGTGCGGTGTCCCACAGGGATCGGTCCTGGGGCCGCATCTGTGGGATATCGGCTACGACTGGGTGCTGCGCGCCGACCTCCCCAGCGGCGTCAGCGTGGTTTGTTACGCTGACGACACGCTAGTCCTAGCGCAGGGGAGGTCGCACCAGGCGGCGGCCAAACTAGCGACACGCGGGGTTGCGACAATCGTCGAGAGGATCCGGCAATTGGGACTCGAGGTGGCCCTGCACAAGTCCGAGGCCATGTGTTTTCATGGTCCTCGGAACACGCCACCGTCGGGTTCCCAAATAACGGTAGGAGGGGTTCACATCGGCGTCGAGTCGACGATGAAGTACCTGGGACTCGTCCTCGACAGCCGGTGGAACTTCGTGGAGCATTTCCGACGTTTGGCTCCCAGACTGGAAAGGGCCGGGGCTGCCTTAAAGCGGCTCCTGCCCAATCTAGGGGGGCCAAACGCCTCCTGCCGGAGGCTCTACGCGGGGGTCGTGCGGTCCATGGCCCTTTACGGGGCACCGGTGTGGGCGCGTTCCTTGAGGCGGCGGCCAGCCCGCTGGTTGAACGCGCCCCAAAGGGTCATGGCCATCCGGCTGGTCCGGGGATACCGTACGGTCTCCGGTGAGGCGGCGAGCCTCCTTGCCGGATTACCGCCATGGGATCTGGAGGCAAAAGTCCTCGCGCACGTTTGGGAGTGGCGCGAGGAGGCGAAACGCCGGGGCGTAGCTCCGCTGCCGCGAGAAATCACGGTACAGCGGACAGAGCTCCGGCGGGATCTCAGGGCGGCATGGAGAGTGCGATTGTCGCAACCCAGCGCTGGGCACGCCACAATTGCGGCGATAAGTCCCCTCTTTGAGGAGTGGCTAGAGAGGCGCCACGGCGTCCTCACCTTCCGCCTGACGCAGGTCCTCACCGGACACGGTTGTTTCGGGAGGTTCCTGTTCCGGATAAGGCGGGAGGAAACGCCCAGGTTTCACCATTGTGTGGATCGCCCGGAGGACACGGTGGAGCATACGGTGGAGGTCTGCCCGGCTTGGGCGGAGCAACGCCGTGTCCTCGTGGAGGCGATTGGCGGTGGCGATCTCTCGCGTCCGGCCTTGGTCCAGGCCATGGTACGGAGCGAGAGGGCTTGGGAAGCCGTCACCTCCTTCTGCGAAGCAGTAATGTTCGCGAAGGAGGACGCGGAACGCGTGAGGGAGAGGCAAAGTTTGCGCCCTCACGCCCCTAGCCGCCGCAGGAGACGCCCTGGGCGTCGGGAATCGCAGGCCGATTCCCGGCCACCGTAGGCGCGGGCCTGCGAACGGCGAGCAATGGGCAGCTCGCCGTTCGATAAGGACCAGGCCCGGGTCGACGGCGCGTTGTGTTCCACGCGCGCCTCAAAGAGATGTCAGCACCAATGACGGGGTTTGCTGCTAGGACCGATGCCTGCTAGGGTTGCGGAAAAGTCCAAGAGGGTTACCGTGGCCCCTGGCACAGGCAACTGAAGGAACACGGGTGGGTTTTAGTCAGTAAGAGTCTGACACGCCCTCCTGCTCTGCCCAGAGCGGGAGAAGTTATTTGATGATTTCCCACCCACAAAAAAAAAAAAAAAAAAAAAAAAAAAAAGGCGGAAGGTGAGGACGCCGTGGCGCCTCTCTAGCCACTCCTCAAAGAGGGGACTTATCGCCGCAATTCTGGCGTGCCCAGAACCCGTGACCCTAAGAGGAGAATCCAATTGCTTAGCCACTGAACCACTCATACTGATGTATCATCATAATCCTAAAGTAGTTCACTGTTGGTCATAGGCCTCTCAAATCTTCCATTTTCCATCATCTGCATAGCCTATGTTGGGGTCGGCTTCCAGTCTAACCGGATGCAGCTGAATACCAGTATTTTACATGGAGCGACTGAGTAGGTGACCTCCACAACCCGGTTACTGGGTCCTTGGTAAGACTGGTAGACAGATTTTCGAACTTGTATTATCTGTCGTATGTCCAACATATAAAAAACTTTTTCCAAAAAATAACAACCGACTTCCAAAAAAAAACATACTAAGTGAAAAATAACTTTAATTTCGGAAGTCGGTGTCTTTTTATCTGTGTTATAGCGTTTTACACCGTCTTCCGAAATAAAAGTAACTTTTCACTTTGTAGTGTTTTTTTTTGGAAGTCGTTTGTTATTTTTTGTAAAAAAGTTTTTTTATTTATCACTTTTTAGTTATAGTACCTAACCCCACACCCATTCGAAAACGATCGTCTTACACGTCCATGTCCGTTCGAAGGCAGTTTTTTTTTATTTAAAAATAGTTTATTGTAGATTTTTTTTAAACCGCTCGACCAATTTCGATAATATTTATATGCGACTACCTCTGAAGACCTACTAAACAAAAAATAATCATCAAAATCAATTCATAATTGGCGAAATGATCGCGTAACAAACATACTTACAAAAAAAAAACCGTCGAATTGAGAAGCTCCTCCTTTTTTTAGGTCGGTTAAAAAATAAAAAGTCACTCACCCTTATAAACCTCCTTCCCAGGATTCCTGCCGTAAGCATCTTCATATTCACTAACAGCCATTGGCCTAGAAGTAACCACTTCTCCACCTGGCCTAGCTATATAACTTGGCACATTCCCAGGCTTGTCCAGTTCGTACTCATAAACCGGTTTGACATTCGGTTTTTCGTACCCCGTAGTGTTCGGTTTTTCGTTACCGTATGCTGGTTTGTCTGAGTCGTTATCGTAACCTAGTTCGTCCGGGTTGATGTAGTCGGGTCGGTTTTCGTCAAAAGGTGGTGGTTTTCCGTAACCTGTAGAAAATGAATGATTTAACTTTGTAGCTTGTGTAAACCACAGAGGAGAGATTTTATAATATTAACCACTTTGTAGTGGACACTTGACATAGATTAATGACTTTGAACATTGTAGGTCTTGTAGAACATGTTCTGTTTCATTAAGAGCGTTTATACCTTATGAGTGGCAACGTCGCAATTTAGTGTCATATTTCGAGGTTTTCAATTTTTATCATTTAATCGGAGCTATATTTTAAAAATCTGTTTAATTAACTTTTTAGAATTATGTGAAAACTGTGTAAAAGGTAAGAAATCGTTGCGTTTACAGTTCTATTTATATGCAAATAATACATTGGAAACTTGCTGGGCGTTATTTTCATTGTAAAATAACTGTAAGCATTACGGTTACTTACTTTTTAAACACTTTCACGTAATTCTAAAAAGTTAATTAAACAGATTTTTAAAATATAGCTCCGATTAAAGATAAATATTGAAAACCACGAAATATGACACTAAATTGCGACGTTGCCACTCATAAGGTATAAACGCTCTTAAGTACCTGATACTCGTTGACAGGACCACAGTACCCTCCCATACCTATAACACTCTAAATTGAAAACATTGTAAAAGCCAATTATTTTTAAAAGAGTAACCGTGGAGTTTCTTGCCGGCGCTTCTCCATAGGAAACGACCAATTGGAACCGTGCATCTAGCTTCTGAGCTGACGTTTCAAAAGTGCCCATGTAGGTTAATGTGGATAAAATATTTTTATTGCATTTGACTTTATTTATGGCCTCGTACCTATTTATTTTATTTTTGTTAGTTTTAAAATTATTTAATAAAGAAAAATAACAATTTCCTGGGCAATTTCCCAATAAATGTTATTTCGTCATCATCATCACCGTTTCAGCCGAAAGACATCCACTGCTGGACAAAGGCCTCCCTGAAGCATCGCCACTTCGACCAGTTTTGTGCTTCTCGCAAGATGGACCGATGACGATTCACTGGATGCGAGAAATGCTCTATATTCTCGTTTTATATCTTTGTAATTAAATATTATACCCAAAGTTAATCGAGGAAAACCAAGGAAAAAGAATCCCTCACTGGCAAAAATATTTGTGATCTTTCTACTCATCGTTTCGACTATAATTACAATAAAAAATCTCAGCTGTCGGCTCCATGACGTAATTTTATTAATAATAATATTTGTTTATTTAAAAATCTTTTGGTCTACTATTGGTGTTAGTAGCACTAGCTCTTACAGTAAACTAAGAGTCTTACCTGTATCAGCGTTATCATTTCCATAGGAAGGTTTCGGTTTCTGCGGCTTCCCATAAGCAGGTTCATCATTAGATGGTTTGTTACCATATGTAGGTCGATTCTGATCATTGTGAGTACCATAAGACCCTTGAGCACCCCCATATGACCCAGAACTACCTCCATAAGACCCATGGCTGCTTCCATAAGACCCTGAAGTTCCTCCGTAAGACCCTTGAGTTCCACCATAAGATCCGCTGTTGAAATCATTATCACTGCCAAAAGTTCCCTGGCTTCCGTAAGAGTTACTGCTGCTGCTTTGTGAAGATTGTGTTGTTCCATATGATGCTTGGGAGCCTCCATAAGAACCAGAACTACCACCGTAAGATCCTTGACTTCCCCCAGAAGACCCCTGTGTTCCACCATAATACCCGCTTCCATATCCCTGACTACCTCCATATGACCCCTGACTTCCACCATAGCCTCCCTGTCCCCCATAAGCTCCTTGATCATTATCACTCGACCCATGTCCACCTCCATACAAGCTCTGATTATTACCATATCCACCCTGACTTCCCCCATAAGACCCTGTCCCATACGATGGCCTATGATAATCATGGCTAGGTTTCTGCAACCCATAACCAGTGTCTTGCTGTCCATAAGGCTTACTACCATAATATTGACTACCATAACTGGCGTGGTGACTGTTGTAGTTGCTCTGACTGCTAAAAGATGCATGGTTACTGCCATAAGAAACTTGGTTGACGTAGGAAGGTTTTTCTGGACCATAACTGGGTTTGTCAGCATCGTAAGATGGTCGGTCATTGATAGGTTTTTGTGGTTTTGAACTTCCTCCGTAGCCGGTATCGTTAGGTTCATCATAGCCCGGTCGCTCTGGTTTAGGATCTGGTCTATATGGGTTAGAACCATAACCATTGTCTGCAGCAGGTTTTTCTACGCCATACGCTGGTCTATCATTTGATGGCCTGTCGCTTCCATACGATGGCCTGTTATTTGATGGTCTGTCGTTCCCATATGATGGTTTGTCATTTCCGTAAGATGGTCTGTCATTTCCATATGAAGGCTTATCATTTGCGTAGCTTGGTTTTTCAGCTCCATAAGATGGTCTGTCATTTGAGGGTTTGTTATTTCCATAGGATGGTCTGTCATTCCCATACGATGGTTTGTCGTTTCCATAGGATGGCCTATCGTTCCCATATGAAGGTTTTTCATAATCATATGAAGGTTTTTCCGCACCATAGGATGGTCTATCATTAGCATAAGATGGTTTGTCATTTCCGTATCCCGGTTTTTCAGCACCATATGAGGGTTTTTCAGCTCCATAAGCTGGTCGATCATTGCTAGGTTTTTTTTGAGGCTTCGACCCACCATCATACCCAGTATCACTAGTTTCTCCATAGCCTGGTCTTTCAGGCCTTGGATCTGGTCTATAGGGGCTCCCATAACCACTGTCTGCTGCAACAGATCCATAATGCTGAGATTGACTGCTTTGGGTTTGGGACTGTGAATACGAATTCTGACTCGAATAGGTTCCGTAACCATAGATTCCTTGCCCGGAAGTTGGTTTGGGAGGCTTATAATGTCTTGGAGGGTCATGTATCTCAACATGAATTGAATTATCATTGTATGGGGAACTTTGACCATAACCACCAGCTGGTCCTTGGTATCCAGGCCTTGGACGATTGTATGAGTCTTTATCTGGGTAAGGTCTTTGAGCTGGTGAATATCCAGGGTCGGCATGGCCATAACTTGGCCTAGGATAATCGTTCGTGGGTTTTGTATAACCAGAATCATCTTGACCATAGCCAGGCCTGGCCGGATAATCATTTGTAGGTTTATTATAACCAGTGTCTGTTTGAGGTCTAGGCTTTCTATTTGGTCTGGTGATGTAATGGTATTCAGGTTTTTCTGGCTCATGCGGAGGTGGTCTTGGCCTATTGTAATCAATAACAGGGTATCCTGGCCTATCATTAGGCCTATAAGGATCTTGTAACTGCAATACATCGTGAGGATCCGGCCTTGGTTTAAAAGACCCATCCTGACCTGGTTTTTCCGGTCTATACGGCATATCTTGAGGCTTATGAGCACCGTAACTAGGACCCATATCAAAGTCAGGCTTAGGGTTCGAATAATCATCAGGTCGTTCATCATATTGAGGTTTGTAAACTGGTCTTGGTATACCGTAGGATTCTAAGTCACCAGAAATGAGGTAGTCGTCAGTAAAAGGTTGTTTAGGGTCATCTTCAGGTCTGAAGACGGGTCTATGTTCGGGTCCAGGTCCATCTGAAGGGTCATCGAACTGTCCTTGAATGGGGGTAGGAGGGGACTGCTCGCATTGGAACCGACGCACGTAGACGTCATAATCAGGGTGTTTGAGAAGGAGACTCTTCTCTTTGAGTGACTTTTCATCATTGTTGCTTAGGTTGCATGTTGCGTTGCCTTTTGCGCCGACTCTGGAATTCAAGATATTGATAAGTTGAACAGTAAACACAAGAAGACTAGGATAACATTCAAGAAACAATGACATAGGGCATATGTTATACATGGACATATTAATTACAAACAACCGAGGTTGCTATTTAATTAATAAACTCCACATTAAAATATGTAGGATCTAGGTAGCTAGAATAGGTATCTATTATTTTTTTAAATTATTTATTCCATGGGAATGAAAGCAACTATAACTACATAGTTCTGAAAGTCAATCACTTTGCTTACAGCATCACTGATACACTCTGCTGGGTTAACAGAGCCACCTACATTCAACAATACGTACCCATAATCATAGCTCTGGCACTGTTTGTCTTGCTTGCAGATCTGCTCGCACTCGCGCGTTGTTAGTTCAGTCACATTTCGATAGATGGCGTCAGGAGGCAGCTGTTCGCCAATCGATATTCTATCGAAGCAGTCTGGAAATTACAGAGAAGTTTATTTACTTTACTTTAGCATAAAAATGTAATTGACTATCCGCCAAATGAATAAATTAAAAATAAATAAATATCATTAATTTGATGGCCTCGTTGGTCTAATCGCAAGCACAAGGGCCGTGTTTAGCTAAACCAAGGGTGGACGTACGTGGGGGTTCGAATTCACAGATCAGGCAGGTTTTCCTACAGGAAATTTTTAGTAGCAGCCCGAATTCCGTTTTTTGCGCTCGATTTTTTTTTTTTTTTGTTTACTGTTACAATTGTAAAATGATAGTTTACTGAAATCTAAGGTTACTGCAACAATTTATTATAGGTAGGCTAGCACCGCATGCCTTATAAACGAAATAATTGTGACGAAAGAACTATACCTACCTACAATAAAATTACTTGATATAAGTAGGTACCTAACATTTATATAAAAAAAATACTCTGTGATACCTAAGAAGCAAAAACAAAAGAAAAAAATATACACGGTGACATTTGAATCACAGTTTTGCTAGAACAAACGTTGTTCAGACCATGGTCTACAACCATTCTACATCATCAAATATGTTATTAAAACAAACTAATCTACGATTTTGACGTAACAATATCACGTCTGTCTAATTCCCAAACTCAAACTCAAAGCATTTATTTCAATAATGTAAACCATTTACAGGCACTTTTGAATTGTCAAATCAGTCAAACAAATTCATACTCGGAGCTAATAATGAAAATTTTCTAATTGAGAAACCTAACGCTATTTTGCCCATCCCAGGACCCCATGTAGGGTCCATGGGGTCCTGGGATGGGCAAAATAGCGTTAGGTTTCTCAATTAGAAAATTTTCATTATTAGCTCCGAGTCTGAATTTGTAACGAACACAATGTAATGTACAATGTAGGGTTTGGGCGGAGCACCGCCGCCGTGTCCTCGTGGAGGCGATTGGCGGTGGCGATCTCTCGCGTCCGGCCTTGGTCCAGGCCATGGTACGGAGCGAGAGGGCTTGGGAAGCCGTCACCTCCTTCTGCGAAGCAGTAATGTTCGCGAAGGAGGAGGCGGAACGCGTGAGGGAGAGGCAAAATTTGCGCCCTCACGCCCCTAGCCGCCGCAGGAGACGCCCTGGGCGTCGGGAATCGCAGGTCGATTCCCGGCCACCGTAGGCGCGGGCTTGCGAACGGCGAGCAATGGGCAGCTCGCCGTTCGATAAGGACCAGGCCCGGGTCGACGGCGCGTTGTGTTCCACGCGCGCCTCAAAGAGATGTCAGCACCAATGACGGGGTTTGCTAGGACCCATGCCTGCTAGGGCTGCGGAAAAGTCCAAGAGGGTTACCGTGGCCCCTGGCACAGGCAACTGAAGGAACACGGGTGGGTTTTAGTCAGTAAGAGTTTGACACGCCCTTCTGCTCTGCCCAGAGCGGGAGAAGTTATTTGATGATTTCCCACCCACAAAAAAAAAAAGGACCCCATGTAGGGTGACCAACCCCCTAATATATAATATAGTATCCTACTTTAACAAATACATAAATACTACATCGGTTGGCGGTCACGACACGGTTGGCGCAGTGGTTAAGGTATTGATTAGTAATTAGTGGTTAATCATGAAATAACTTCTCCCGCCCGTGTTCCTTCAGTTGCCTGTGCCAGGGGCCACGGTAACCCTTTCGGACTTTCCCGCAACCCTGGCAGGCATCGGCCCTAGCTGACCCCGTTATTTGGTGCTGACATCTTTTTGAGGCGCGCGTGGAAAACAACGCGCCGTCGACCCGGGCCTGGTCCTTATCGGACGGTGAGCTGCCCATTGCTCGCCGTCCACAAGCCCGCGCCTACGGTGGCCGGGAATCGGCTTGTGATTCCTGACACCCAGGGCGTCTCCTGCGGCGGCTAGGGGCGTGTAGGCGCGAATATTGCCTCTTCCTCACGCGTTCCGCCTCCTCCTTCGCGAGCATTACTGCTTCGCAGAAGGTGGTGACGGCTTGCGCTCCGTACCATGGCCTGGACCAGGGCCGGACGCGAGATATCGCCACTGCCAATCGCCTCCACGAGGACATGGCGGTGCTCTGCCTAAGCCGGGCAGACCTCCACCGTATGCTCCACCGTGCCTCCGGGCGATCCACACAAAGGTGACACCCGGGCGTTTCCTCCCGCTTTATCCGGAACAGGAACCTCCCGAAGCAACCGTGTCCGGTGAGGGCCTGCGTCAGGTGGAAGGTGAGGACGCTGTGGCGCCTCTCTAGCCACTCCTCAAAGAGGGGACTTATCGCCGCAATTGTGGCGTGCCCTGCACTGGGTTGCGACAGTCGCACTCTCCATGCCGCCATGAGATCCCGCCGGAGCTCTGTCCGCTGTGCCGTGATTTCTCGGAGGTTCACCACGGCGCGGCGTTTCGCCTCCTCGCGCCACTCCCATATGTGTGCGAGGACTTTTGCCTCCAGATCCCATGGCGGTAATCCGACAAGGAGGCTCGCACCTCACCGGAGACCGTACAGTATCCCCGGACCAACCGGGTGGCCATAATCCTTCGGGACGCGTTCAACCGGCGGGCTGGCCGCCGGCCCAATAGCCCCATGCCCTGCATTTGCATTCAGGACCACACGCCAATCTTTGAGGCAGTCTTTCTCTTGTGCAATGCATTCAGTAAGTATACTGACCGGTTGGCACAGTTGGTAGCGACCCTGCCTTCTGAGCCGCTGGTCCCGAGTTCGATCCCCGGACATCTCAAACATTTGTGAGCATGGACATGTCTGTTTGACCTGTGTCTGGGTGTGTATATGTATATAAAGTATGTATATCAGTCATCAGGACCGGAGTCGGGACCTGAAGAACGTGTGTGGATGTTGTCTCATATTATTATTATAATTATTACTTATTTATACATTTTCGTAATACTTAATGTCAAACAAAGATACTTTACATAGTAAATTACTCGTTACATTATTATAATTTTATTACATGTAACGTTATTTTATTATTGCTATGGCATGGATGCAACACAGCGGATACGTTTGGAAACAGTTGGAATTATTATTAAATAGTTTCGACACATTGACAGAATTTGGGTAAGTCAGGTGCATTAAAATGTTACCTGAAGTGTGACAAAGAATTACGTTTTATTTCAACTCGAAACTGCATCATATAGTTCATAAACTATATGTAAGTTTATCAAACGGTTCATATAATAATTATGTTCATTTATTTGAATATCAGGACAGCAACCAGTCGGTTATCTTTTAAAGTGAAGGCACGTGAACATACCCGTAAGAAGTTGGTCGAAACATTCCAGCGCTGAGTTGCTGAATTCGTTTTCTCCTCTACCGATCGTTATTTCTCCTGACCAAGGTTTATTTTGTCTATATGTATGCATCTATGTATTAGTATTTATTCTTGTATATATACAATACACGGTGACATTTGAATCACAGTTTTGCTAGAACAAACGTTGTTCAGACCATGGTCTGCAACCATTCTATAGCATCCAATAGAAAAAAAAAATCTTATTGGTTTTCTAAAAAAACACAAAAAAGGCAGTGTTAAAAATATCGGGATTATCGTTACGCCCTAAACCAAAGACACTGCGGCTGCGCCGCGCCGCGCGGCCCTCACGTCTTGAATGCAATATCGCTACCGTGAAGTATCGTACTTTGAAGTTACGGTTAATGTTTCAAACATTATTACACGTTTGAGCAACATAAGACTAATTTGAGAACTCCTAGATTAGATTGTTTTAATAACATATTTGATGCTGTAAAATGGTAGTAGACCATGGTCTAAACAACGTTTGTTCTAGCAAAACTGTGATTCAAATGTCACCGTGTATAGTCATTTCCGAGCTATCTATCCCGTATGTTGCACCTGCCATGGTTTATCTCTGCATCACCCTAAGGTTGACTGGTAGAAAATGCTTCAGGCATTTGTCCGCCTTTGTACAGTATTTTTTTACTTGTGCATAAAGTTATAATAAAATAAAAAAATAAATGTTAATATACTTATAATACACAAATGATTGGTTCCTTGGTCTTGTGGACATAAGCGCGGCTGCTGAGCACGGGTCTTGGGTTCGATCCCTAGTCAGGCAGTGTTGTTGGATTTGTTTTCACTAAAATACTGCTTATAAATCTATATTTCGTCGCCTTAGAGTGAAAACCTCGCGATGGATTTTTGCTCAAATTTATTGTATTGCGTTTCTAGGAAGAAAACGTCGCAACGCACTCACAGTCTAATAGTATCGAACAGTTCTGGATATAAAAGCGGGTTAAATTCCCATATTAATTAATAAAATAACATAAAAAAACGCCGTACAAAAATTTTACAGCACGCTTTTTTTTCTTCCTCCTGAAAAGTTACTTACAAAGTTTTCATTCTAAGGCGTCGATTTGCGACTTGGCAATTGGCTCTCCGTATATTAGGTAGGTATACGAGACTTATCAAATATGGGTGTGCTAATCTATCACTGCTTACGCCTGAAGTGGTTGGAGAATTCGAACGTGATGTTATATTTATAGTAAGACCAACGATACGAGATAAATACATACAACTTTAAACTCAAGTAATCTGAGTTGATTTTTGAATGAAAAAAAACTTACGATAACGGCATAAAATATTTTTTGTTGCAATAGAAACTGAACCATACGCAATTAAGTTAAAGTTTTTAATCCCAAAGCATGAAATTTATCTCGTCTCGTTGGATTTAGTTTAGTAGAGCTACCTGAATAACTTGGCCGTATTCGAGTTTGTAGAGTTGGTGAAATTAAACGTATTTATGGGTGACTAACCCAATACAATGCGTTTTACACATAGGCCATGTCCTGGCTGGACCTTAGATAATCTACGAGATAAGGTAAACGTAATTGTAAGCCACTTTGTTAATTAAAGGAGGAAGCGCCAGGTTGCCCGCAAAATTAATATTTTCTTACGTTTTTTTGCAATTTGCAAGTCAATGTCAGGTTGTATGTTGAACAAAATATAATTCGCGACCGTAACAAGTATGTTTTTACAGAATTATAATCATTAAAATCATCAACACAACCCTCTAAGTTCATATTATAATCTGATTGAGTTTTTTTTTTTTTTACTTATTCAAATTCAAATTATTTATTTGTAAAACATAGGTACAATATAATAAGGTCTAATTCTAATGTCAGGGTCGCTATGTTTAACCTATTACATACAAATTTTGGATAGGTACATAAATTATACCTAACCAAAATTTATTTTTTATTATTTTTTCATAAATTATTATTATTATTCAAAATTATTATTATTATTCAAAATTAAATTATACAATTATCATGAATAAAATTGAGCATAAATCAAACTCAAAGCATTTATTTCAATTAAACCATTTAAAGGCACTTTTGAATTGTCCGGCAGAAATATGAAGCTAGTTGCCCATTCCAAAGCGTAGTAGGTACTACCTATGGAGAAGATATAATAATAAATCGGACATTTGACTCACAATACGACACATATGCAATTATTACATATTTAACTTGTTTCTTAATTAAGATATCACCAATGGAATAGTAATTAAGATATCACCAGTGGAATAGTAACCTACGCCTTTTTAACCATAAAGTCTGTGAGCATTCTTTTGAGTTTGTTAACATCATTTCGTGTTCATGAAATAGTCATTCAATGGGATGTTAAATTGCAATAAAAGTACGAACATTTGAATTTCGCGGACTACCCTGAACCATTTGCCTAACACGTAATGTTAAAATTAAAAATAATAGACTTCGCCATTTGCTTCGTTCGCAAAAAAAAACTGGACCGTCTGATCCGCTCAAGGATAGTTTCGAAAAATGATGTCTTGGTACACCTCCAACCTTTAACTGTTCCCCCAACTAGGTATAAAAAGAAAAAGTATATTCAAGTTTCTATCATAACCTGGATGTATCTTGTTTACCAGTCCCTTATAAAGAACAAAGATTCTTACCTTCAATAGAAGTCCCAAGCTGCGAATCAATGGTCAGTGTTTGCACCCCAGCAGCAAGTAACACCGGGCACAAAACTAGTATGTTCAACATTTTTACTAACATAATAACACTTCAAGCAGTTTTAAACGTCCATTATTAATTTATTGTCCATTAAATAATTTGCACTACTTTTTAGATTTTAATTCCTCATTGTTTAATAATTATTTCATAATATTAGAGTAGTTTTAAAATTAAAACAATTATTGTTGTGTCCATACTTCATTGCCGGTTATGAAAAACTAATTTGATTTAAATAGTAAACAAACCACGCAATGGAAAGCGAATAATTTTTTTATTTATTTTTCCAGCATCTCTCAGTACCTTCTATAATCACGACGAATTAACAAAATAACATCTATCTATTTCACTCCATCTCAAAACACTGCGAGTAAAAGAGACGAACACAACACAGCGACGTCACAATTCGAATTACAAAACTCGAAATTCTGCCGCTCAAAATTTTCCCCCAGATAAAACAAAAGTTTCAAACTTTTTTTTCGAAAGTTAGCTAAGACGCACGTCCATGCAGGTTTAGTTTTGCAAATATTATGGCGCAAATGCTTGGGTGTGCCTTGTGTCACGGTTCGATGCCCAGAAAACACTTCCTTGGCATCTATAAGTGAACCTTTAAGTTTGTTAATCGGACAGGTAGGTGGTTAGCAGGTGGCTTTAGGTTGAATCCGCGGCTTTGCCTGCAACGACAATTTGTTTTTTTTTTTTTATTCTGGGCACACATCTGTCTGGGAAATGCGCTAAAGACGGCCAACGTGTGTGTGGTTTTAGTCGGTAGGAATCCGACTGATAGGATTTATGATTCCGATATACCTAACCTGCTTCCTCTTACAAAACCACTGATCCTGCCTCGCCACCCTAAAATACAGGAAATCTATTATATATTATGATCCACTTCGTCAAAAATGGTATTTGTATTGGAGTGGGTAAATAGGACACCATTATGCCTAGTACCTTTTACTTCTATCCCTGGACTTATATTAATTCTAGTTGGTACTTTTAAAACGCTGGTGGCAAAAATGTTGGTTAGAAAAGGTTGTAGATCTTGGATTCTTGGCCCAAAACGTACGATTGGTAATGGGGGCTATCGTTTTTGCGCTCACCAGTTGGCGCCACTGGCGAGTAAGGTCCTGTCAGTAGTTTAATTTGATGTTTTGGATATGTTGCAAGTATTAACCGTAACTACTAAATTCTTTTTTTTGTGAATAATCATTTATGAATATATATATAATAATATCATGAATTCATATTATGTTTATTTTATTACATTTTAAGCCTTCAAATTAATATTTATATTATAATGTTCCCAAAATTGGCTTGCATGGTGTAGACTAATATTATTCATATCATATAATATATACTACCATTAGTTCCTAACTTTTTACTTAAAATGGCACAACCATTACAACAATTACGAATCATCATTAGTTAAAATCCGTGTTAAAAATCACGCATACAGTGAAAGTGCAGTACATTTGACATCCAGAGACCTTACTCTACACTAGCGCCTCTAGTGGCGAACTCAAGCGCGATAACCCTCATTAAAACTATTCATTTCTGGACAATGAAACTGGGCAATGCTTAAATAGCTATGTTATTTCATAACAACATACAGACATTTCCTCACAGCATAGAATAATTAATTGAAACAAAAAATCTACGCGAGTTCACGGTCTACCCGCCATAGCTAAAGAAGTAGGAAACATACCTTGATAAAAAAGATTAAATATTCCACATTTCATAGGCAAACTTCTCTTTAATACCACTTGGTGTGAGATTCCTGATAACGTTATACAACCTTTATGCTTTGGCTCTACTCGCCAAAAAAATAACAATATTATGTATTCTTAAATTCTCACACAAATAAATCTGTACGTTGGTCACACTGAAAGTTTTTAGAAAATAAAAAACCGAATGATGTAGCTGAAGCCTCTTCATATTTTTATTGCTTTTTATAGTAGTCTCTGTCATATATATTAGTCTATGGTCTCTGTTCCTTTCTAAGCAACGTCGCATGACTGAAGCAGTGGGCCCACTCTTCTTTAAGGATTTCGTCCACGCCTTTTTCAAACTCAGCGACGGCATCTTATTTATTTATTTTATTATTTATGTACAAACAGTAAAACAGGGGTCATCATCTGGGTTCATAAAACGAATTCCTCTAACTTTATCTTTTAATTTTGGAAATAAATAAAAGTCACAAGGTGCCAGGTCAGGACTGTAAGGAGGATGACTTAGTTACTCCACATTTTCGATAGACAAATATTCGATAGTCCGTCGGGCGGGGTGAGCTAGGGCGTTGTCGTGGTGGAGGACGATCCTGCTTCTTGGGCGCTGCTGTCTTACATTTTCCAAGACAACTGGTAAATAATAACTGACATATCAATCTACAGTAAAAGTCTTTTTATCTTTTAGGACAATTGTTGCGAAATGACCCGTCCGTCCAAAGAATGAGACAATCATGTTTTTCCCTTGACTTCTGCCCTTCTTTACTTTTGTCGGCTTCGAATGGAAACATCCATTGCCCCGATTGTCTTTTGTTTTCGGGTTCGTAACAATATATCCAGTTTTCATCACCTGTGACGATGTCATATACAGCATTCGAGTCACCTCCGTCATACTTTGCAAGCGTTGAGCGGCACCAATCCGAACGACGGCGTTTTTGGTCTTCCGTCAAATTATGAGGTATCCATCTAGTACAAAGCTTTTTGTCGCCTAAATGTTCATGTAAGACTATTTGTACTTGACTCATACCAATGCCTAAAGCTGCTCGAATCTGTTGATATGTCACCCTTCTATCAGTTTCTATCATTAGCCGCACAGCGCTCACGTTATCTTCAGTAGTCGCCGAAGAAGGACGTCCTTAACGCGAATCATCTGTGCGTTTGCTTCGACCATGTTAAAACTCATTAAACTAGATATAAACAGTGGCACGGGATGGGGCTTCGTCATGAAATGCTAATCGAAGTCTATCGTAACATTGTTGTTGAGTAAGACCGCAAAGAAAGTCATAATAAATCATTGAACGTAATTTTTTTCTCTAGTCAAATTCATTTCGACGCACGACAGACACTTTTTAAATTGCCGCCAATTTGTAAAAACTAAAAACAAATGAAATTTGAATTCATTGCACATCTACAGATTCCCAAAGAGTTCCTATTTCGAAATTTAAATAAAATTTTCATCGGCTGCTTTTCTTACTGGCCTATTCTAAAAACGTTCAGTGTGACCCCCGTATTCTTTAACGGGTTAAGCAGAAGTATGTTTACCGATTCAATCTGCATCAGCATAACCTTTTCCTAACTGTTTTCGGGTCGATTTCCAGTCTAACAGTCTATCTGACCTCCACAACCTGTTACAGGGTAACATGACACCCTTAGTAAGACTGGTTGTCAGGCTCAAATGGTCCTGGGTTCGAATCCCGGTAGGGGCAAATGTTTGTATGATGAATATGGACATTTGTACCCGAGTCTTGGATGTATATTTATAATATGTATGTATTTACGAAAAAAAAATGTATTTAAGTAGTGTATCAACCATCTGGTATCCATAACACAAGCCTTAAGTGCTTAACTTGGAACTAGATGGTGCTGTGTGCAATGTCAGACGATATTTATTTATTTATTTATATTTATGGGCTTCTTCTGACTACACGTAACGACTGTCAAAGATCTACGAATGACAGCTGGGACCAACGGCGGCACGGAGGGGTCTCGATATGTAATGGATCCCGTGGTGACCCATCCACGAACCGACTGTGTCAAACGTAGCTTAACCTTCGAGCCGTGCAGCTGTTATCATTTAGCCACGAGCAACTATTACATATAATATTATATCTACATTAATTCACCAGTACTTTTAACGGTACCTACTAAGTGACAAGAAGTAGGAGGCATGGACATCTGCAATACCAGAGGCATCACAGCTGCGCTAATCACTCTAGAGAAAATCCAGAACTGGGACTGCTACGAGAATTTCCTTCTGGAAACATCCAAACACACTTTGCCAGGAATCCAACCCCACGCTTAGCTGTCCGCGACCACCTAGACCTTAATTGCGTAAATCACAATCTGAATAATTTTGAAGGATATTGCTAATCCATTGGTTCATATGTTCGAAAAAGTTGTCTGCTGGACAACGTAAATAACGCAATGAATGTTGTTGAACTGTCAAAATGAAATCCGTTCGTACTGTTAGTGTGTTGCGCAATTACCCCGCAGGGCTTATGAAGAATAATTTTGTCAATGAATTTCTTTTAGACAAAAATAGGTATCTGAAACGAACAATAATATGGAAACTGCAGGTTACTAGCAAAATCAAGGCGTTTGCCGATGCGAAGCTAACACTAGAGACAAAAGTAAAATAATTTCCTGTGCCTGTAATTTCATTTCATCAATGCTATCTGAACTGCAAAATGGCAATTTTGCTTGGCGACAAAAAAAGCAGAGCTCTAAGAAGGATTTACGAAAAAAAAAATCTTTGTATGAGACACTGGCCAGTTATTTTCATTTATTTTGAAAATACTATAATCTTTAAGTAAAAATAAGAACGTTCCGAATTCAAATGTCCCTCCACTTAGGTTATGTTGGTAAGAAACAGTAGAAGGAGCGTTGGCAGACACATAGCCAAGTTGATGGACTTATAGAAGATCGCGGGGAAGATCTGGATGAGACTCGCACAGACCAGGGAATCATGCCACAATAGCGAGCTACACTCAGCAGTGGGTGGAACAAGGCTGCCAATGACGATGATGAGGTAGGGTGGCAGGTTTTAAGTACTTCCCCGGACGAGCATCTGCACAAAGAACTGTGATTTACGTACCTACTAATATTGAACAATCAATAATATTGAAAATACTCCATCAGATCTTATATTCTTGATTTAGACGTTATTTTAATCACGACATAAAGTTAAATAAAATAAACAAACAAGTTAACGGGAAGACATAGACAATTGGTTAATGTTTTCTTTATGTAAATGAACTTTATTTTTCGAATCGTTAAGATTATAAAAATAAATAAACAGCTATACGAGAATATGCACGTCCTGTGATCACAAAAAAATCAATTAATATTTACATAAAAAACTACCTATGCTGAGTAGATTTGTAGAATAATGTCATTATGCGTTGATGCTTAAACGTTACATCATCATCATCAGTGAGGTGGAGTGGGCCGTAATCCACCACGCGGGCTCACTGCGGGTTACATACTCTCGTGTAAAGAAACTTGATCACACCCTCATTTCACGTAAGATGAAGGGCAGGACCTGTCGTGCGGAATCCACGCTTATAAAAAAGGCTCAAAGCAGGTCTCCAAAACCATGTTGGGTTTGCGTGGTGGATAGCTATTGTTAAGACGGGCTGGTGTCCGCAACTCCACGCCAAAGCAGCATTCTGCTAAACTCTCTACACCTGCAACCTGTGGATCAACTACACGCAGCGGGCCATCAACGCTCTCCGAATACAATATAATAACGCGTTCAGGGTGCTGATGGGGCTCCCACGCTACTGTAGTGCATCTGCGATGTTTGCGCACGCGCACACAGACGGCTTTCACACTGTGCTGCGGCGCCGCATCGCTTCGTTGTTGTTCCGCACGCGTTGGAGCGCCAACACCATCCTGAGGGTGCTCAGCCACAAGCTGGACAGCCCCCTGCTGTGGCACTGGTTTCAAGCACAAGTGCGTGTGCCCGGGGCCCCAGAGGGCGGCAAATACTTAAATTTATCTTTTAATGTTTAAACGTAACATAGTTTTTAAGTCGTGCTAATAACAATATTATGGGCCAAATAGGTCTGTTTTTTTTTATCGCGTTTTTGGGTGCGAGTGTAATATTTAATCAATTATCTGATGCACCCCAGCTCCTCGAGGAAGGCCAGCAACGCCGTGGTGTTACTGACAATCTCACATATGGTACCTGCGTTACCGATGTACTTTGCCATGTATGTGGCGACCACTGAGCAGTTTAGAAGCACATGAGCTGCTTGTGCCCCACAATGGACTGTTTGTGACTCTTATGACAAAAAGTTTATTCAATGACCCATAGCCCTACGCGTGGTGGATAACAACCCACTTCCTCTCACAGAAGGGAGACCTGTCCCAGCAGTAAAGGTGGCGCTCCACAGCGGCCCACGCCTAAGCAATGCACTTGCACATAGCTTCGCTTTGTATGAAAATATAGGCTGGATCATCCACTGCAACCCACGGGCACGCTACGCACGATGCGTGGTTGGCAAAAGAATGAACCGCGCATTTTTTTTTTTTTTTTGAGGATGGGAATGGGAAATCATCAAATGACCCCTCCCGCTTTGGGTGGAGCGGAAGGGAGTGTCGGACTCTTACTGACTAAAACCCACCCGTGTTCCTTCCTTGGCCCTTTATGTTCCGGGTCAGCGGTACCCCTTTTGGATGATCCCGCTTTCCCGGCAGGCTTGGGCCCTAGTCGGCCCCCTCTTCGATGCTGACATCTCTTTGAGGCGCGCGTGGAACACGTACGCGCCGTCCAGCACGGGCCTGGTCCTGATCGGACGTTGAGTTACCCATTACTCACCGCCCGCAGGCCCGCGCCTACGGTGGCCGGGAGTCGTCACGCGGCTCCCGACGAGCGCGCAGCTAATGTGCCGCCGATAATGTTCCCACTGCTGGGACACAGGCCTCCTCTCTGTGAGAGGGAATGGGCCGTAATCCACCACGCGGGCCCAGTGCGGGTTGGTATATGTCACATGTCTTCGATTTTTTGGTTCTAGCACATGCCGATTTCCTCGCGATGTTTTTCTTCACCGTTTTGAGAGCAGTGGTGATGAAATTATACTTAGTAAAGTTGCCTGCCTGCCTGCTGTTGTTGCTGCGTAAATCGCGGCCGATATCGCTGGGCCACCTGCACTGATCTTCCCGCCACCTTTCAAATGAACCAGCTTCTACCAGTGACATCGCCCGCGATGTAGTCAACTATTTCTACTATAACAAATAGCCTATATGGCACTTGGCAATAGTGTCGTTTTCTGCCACAGCAAGAATTTTCTAAATCACACCAAAGTACTTCCAGAGATTACCTACCTCCTACGTCCAAGTTACAAATTTTACCTCTGTATATTAGTGTAGATCGCCCTTCATAAATTACCCACTTGACCGAACCACTTACTGCATTTCATTCTTCTCATTCATTAGAAATGCACTAACAAGACATCTCCTTGCATTAGAATTTTAAGAAATCGCCATTCTGTCGGATGACGTCATAAAGATTCCCGTTTCTTTGTGTAATTTTTTGCGGTTAATTATAAAATGTAAATAATTTTCTCATGTTTATTAAGAATCCTTTGTGTTTATACACTTTTGTTTATTAATTTCTCTTCTTTATGTTTTTAAAAGACTTCGAAAGGCTCTCCGTTCACGTGAAACTTTCTTGTAGGGAAGGCTGTCTTCGATGGTAAAAAACTTTCTCGTAGAGAAGGCTGTCTTCGATGGTAAAAAACTTTCTCGTAGAGAAGGCTGTCTTCGATGGTAAAAAACTTTCACGTAGGGAAGGCTGTCTTCGATGGTAAAAAACTTTCACGTAGGGAAGGCTGTCTTCGATGGTAAAAAACTTTCACGTAGGGAAGGCTGTCTTCGATTGTAAGAAACTTTTACGTAGGGAAGGCTGTCTTCGATGGTAAAAAACTTTCTCGTAGAGAAGGCTGTCTTCGATTGTAAAAAACTTTCACGTAGGGAAGGCTGTCTTCGATTGTAAGAAACTTTCACGTAGGGAAGGCTGTCTTCGATTGTAAGAAACTTTTACGTAGGGAAGGCTGTCTTCGATGGTAAAAAACTTTCTCGTAGAGAAGGCTGTCTTCGATTGTAAAAAACTTTCACGTAGGGAAGGTTGTCTTCGATTGTAAGAAACTTTCACGTAGGGAAGGCTGTCTTCGATTGTAAGAAACTTTTACGTAGGGAAGGCTGTCTTCGATGGTAAAAAACTTTCTCGTAGTGAAGGCTGTCTTCGATTGTAAGAAACTTTCACGTAGGGAAGGCTGTCTTCGATTGTAAGAAACTTTTACGTAGGGAAGGCTGTCTTCGATTGTAAGAAACTTTTACGTAGGGAAGGCTGTCTTCGATGGTAAAAAACTTTCTCGTAGAGAAGGCTGTCTTCGATGGTAAAAAACTTTCTCGTAGGGAAGGCTGTCTTCGATGGTAAAAAACTTTCACGTAGGGAAGGCTGTCTTCGATGGTAAAAAACTTTCACGTAGGGAAGGCTGTCTTCGATTGTAAGAAACTTTTACGTAGGGAAGGCTGTCTTCGATGGTAAGCTCTCACCACATCGAAAACCGCACCGCATCGCACGGCTCGTCTCGCATCATCATCTCCATCCTCCACAACCCGACTTCACCCACTGCTGAACATGGGCCTCTCTTTTCTTGTGCCAATCCCCAAGTTCCTGTGCCAGCCTCATCCACGTTCTACTTACGTGTGCGGACCCACTACACCACTGGCCACACCCCTGGTGGTATGGTGAGTCTAAAACTATACCACTGAGAATTATTGTAAAAGCCAATTATTTTTAAAAGAGTAACCGTGGAATTTCTTGCCGGCTCTTCTCCATAGGAAACGGCCAATTGGAACAGTGCACCTAGCTTCTGACGTTTCATAAATGCCCATGTAGGTTTATATATGATAAAATATTTCGATTTGATTTGATTTGAAGGAATCCTACAGGATTATACAGCGTGGCGCTGCTATGGTGACCTTAATTTAACACACATATACGTTTTCACATTTTCGTTTCATGACAATTTTTTATTTCCATTAAACGTTATTATTTACAGATTTATTAAAGAATTTAGGAAATAGCATCTTAGAGCAACCTGTACTTAAAGAACTGTCGCGCAGCGGTCATTTCCCTCGGTCACGGATCATAACTTCGCATCAATGAAATTAAAACGAATAAGCAATACTATTAGGATGAAACAAATGCATAGAGTAGGCGAATTTAAGGAAATTTCCTTTGTTGGCGAGCAGCGCAGGCGACGCGCGCTCTCCCTTCCACCCACCCGCCGCACCGAACACGAATTCTTTTTTTGCTTTTCTAGTGCTAGTCGAACCCGTGTCCTTGACGCACTTATTTATACTAGTGCGCATAATTACGTCGCGAAAAAGACTCTTAGCTATTGTTTTATTTATTTCTTTTTGTGTAATTAGGATAGTAATTAGATCATGGTACTGCGATAAAGACACTTTGATTGGTTTTCGTTTTCTTATCTAGTAGGTACGTTTACACCTCTTGCGATACGGACGCATTTATTTGTGCTATTAGTGCTTGTGTAAACTTATGATCGTGATGGCAGTGATTAGTGATGACAGTTATTACTAATAGTAACAAGAGAGGGTGATGTGATAAGTGTTTGTACCACTTGCGCCGCTCGGTTTCTTTGATAATATGCCGTCAAAGAATCGGACCGATCACGAGTAGGTACAAGACGCGAAACGCGCGGTTGCCAGCCCGCGAACCGACATATTGCCGCTCCGAGTTAACGTAAGCGAGCTAGGTAAGTAATTTCATGAATGAATTTTTGCAAGGGTGATCCCAATTTTAATGACTTTTTTATTATTTAGTTTGTTTGAAAAATTTTTTTTTTCAGTTTACGTATTATTTTAACCTATCAATATTTATATGGTTAATGGGCACTAGCCCTACCCGTGTATTAAATTAAAGTCACCATTGTAGCGCCACATTGTATATATATATTGGCCTTTACCCAACTAAGTTGGGTGGACCATAGAAGGCCACTGTAACGATTTAACAGTTTTATTCGTTCATATCAGGGATAAATGAAAGAAACAAATTATTAATTAACACTTTGTTTTATTGTGTAACATATAAATTACTTTTTTTATTCCAGATGTACTCGTAATCATTACCTATTTATTAAACTTAACTTTTAATAAGCTCTTTCAAACGGCCTTGCAAGGAACAGGGCTCCATACAAGGCCAATATTATAAATCAGTCGTTCATCTAAAAACTAGAGTTGTAATAATCAAAATATCCGCTTTTACTAAAACTACATAAAAAGCTCTTCCATTTAAACGAAACATTAAACGCTTAACATATTATTAAGATCTTCTTTAAAAAACTCAACGAACATTCCTTGAACATCATCGTGTAACTAAGAATATATTGGCGCGTGCTAGCTGACATATGGCAAATAATTTTAATATTTTTGTGTTAATTACTTATTACTATATAGAATCCAGTTCTTCTAACTGAACAGAGAGCAGTGCTGCTGGGGAGTTTGTTCCGGAACTTCTTCTTCCCAGCTAAAGCACTAGGAAGTGGTGAAGGGCGGGCGTTTTGGGGGGACTGTCTTATGTGATTTTGACGTTCAAAAAGTGCTGATTCTCAGCCCAGTTTGAATAAATGACTTTTGATTTGATTAATGAAAATAAGCAAAAGCAAATAAGTAGTACCTACCTTTGTACTCAGTTTATAATTATGTCATATCTCTTGTATTTTACTGTGTGTACTTACATAAATAATAAATAAATAATTTAAAAAATATAGTAATGAGTATTATATCGATAACAAATAATTTGCCAATGCGTTTTAGAATAAAATTATTAAAAAAATATATACCTATAACGGCCTTCCTATAAGGGTCCATTCTTTGTAAGGCCAAAATGTTCTTAAGAAAGCCAAACTAACAATTATCATCAATGACATTTTTTTTTATAAAGAAGAAGAAATAAGAAGTTATCTGTATTCAGTCTGAGTTAGAAATTATATTAATATTATAAACATAAAACATTGTTTCAACTTTCCCGGTGCGTATTTATAACAAAAAAATAAGTTTTCATATTTTCATGATTTGTAAATGTTCCTAGTAAGGCTTATGTACCCTAGCAAGGCCAACCGTCATATTTTTGATTGGCCTCATAAGGAAACACCGGCTTTCATAAGAACACTACCGATATTTTAACCGAAATCGAAGCAAAATGATTATTTCTTTCTTAAGTACAGTAACCAATCCGTATATGACATTTTTTTTTTTTTTTAATAAGATATTAATAGGTTACTTACGTAAAAACTTAGCTTTTGCTGTGCGTGTGAATTACAATTTTAACGTCGACTATCGAAGTCTATGAAGCGAGGACCCTCACCAACAAACTAGCAACGCGAGCGAGTCGCCGCCGCCTCTGTGTCCTTGATTTTGATGTAGCTTAGTGTAAGTGGAAGGAATTTGTCATCACAAGACAATAACTATGACTTTTTTATAGTTGGCCTTCAAAGGAGCATGGCCTTCCATGGTCCACCCACCTTATATTGGGGTCGGCTTCCAGTCTAACCGGATTCAGCTGTATAACAGAATTTTACATGGAACGACCGGCCTATCTGACATCTAAATTTTTTTTTTTTTAGGTTGGGAGATTGTCAAATAATTTCTCCCGCTCTGGGCGGAGCGGGAGGGCGTGTCAGACTCTTACTGACTAAAACCCACCCGTGTTCCTTCAGTTGCCTGTGCCAGGGGCCACGGTATCCCACTCGGACTTTCTCGCAACCCTGGCATACAAACTAATTACTGGGTAGCACGATACCCCCCTTGGTAAGACTGGGTGTCAAACTTTCGGGCCTCTGACGACCCGTAATGGCTGTCAAAGATCCAGGAATGACAGCCGGGACCAACAGCCTATCGTGCTTTCGGAGGCACGGAACTCACAGCATCTAAAATAACTATAAGGTAGCGATAATTTTTCTCCGTTATCTAGGATTCATATCAAATGATTACACGTTGTACAAGAGAACGATTTCACGTATTCTATGAGAATCCCGCGAATTAGAAGCTTCTTTGTTTTCTAATAAAGAGTAATGTGAGAATAACTGAATAACAGTAACTCTGTGATCGTTAAAACAAAACCCAAGAACGGTTTTTGTATTTTATAATTGCTCAGACTAAAATTGTATTCTGTTTTTTGCGTCGTATAGCAGAACTTGGTCTGTATGCTCACAAAAAATGTTTCATTGAAATCGGTTCAGTGGTTTCCAAGTATTAGACGGACAAAGAAACACATAAGCATAAAAAATATCAACGAGTAGTGTTTTGAATAATATTTTTGCCTTTAGGGCGCGTTCCCACTATGTCGTAACGACTAATTTATCGTTCGACGACTGTCGTCTCTACCTGTTCCCATTATAACGATTGTTTGTCGTCAACATTTTTTATCGTTTAGCGACTGTCGTATCTAGCTGTTCCCATTGGATCGCGACGACATTTTATCGTTTCCCGGCAGTCGCTTTGTCGTTTACACATCATCAGCAAGGGGAGAGAGTGCGAGAGGGAAGGGAAAACACGTGTTCGTCTACATAGAGTTGCCGTCCACGATTTTTTATCGTTTTACGACTGTCGTGCTTGCCGTTCCCACTGTCACGACAAAGTGTCGTCACTGCAAAAATGTCGTAGACGACAGTAAATTGTGTCGTTCTAAATGTGAACACCTCCATTTAAACATATAAATCACGACACTTAAAACTACACGATTATCTGTCGTCACGACACGGTGGGAACGCGCCCTTATCTGTTTGAAATGCAAAGGCCTCTTGTCAAACAGGAGGACTATGTTATTAGGTCCTAGGTTCGATCCTCATATCGTTCAGAGTGCTATGGGGTTATTCTATTAGGAATTTGTCAGTATTAGCATGGGTGTCGCTGAAAATCAGGGCTGGGGTTTTGTCTCGCATAGGGTCATAACATTATGCTGAGCGATGGCCGTTTTGTGTGGATGAGACGCATATTTTCCCCTAACTTGTTATTTTTGTGTAAGTGTTCGTTCTCTGCGTCATGTTTACCATAACTATACGTATTTTCTTTCTTTATATTTGTGCCCAGTTGGCAGCAATTCCAGACAACAACTATAGGTCCTATGCCTATCCTTTTGGATTATGCTGTCGTAATGTTACGCTACGTAAAATTTGGGTGTATTCCCACGACTGCTACCAATCCAAATCTACGTTACCTATATATTTAATTAGTAATATTTACCTAATCTTAAATTATTAAAAATATCAAATATAGAAAAATATTGAATCTAATCTAATTTAATTTACTCTAATTTAATTTAATTTTATCTAATTTAATTTTATCTAATTTAATCTAATATAATGTAATCTAATTTAATCTGTTATTTAATTCATTGTAATCAATTTGGCTTTAACAGTAAATCTTATTTGTTTTTTGTTTTTCAAACTATGTATTACTTGTTGTTTAATTAATTGTGTTATTTACTGCGCATAATGTAGTGCATGCTGTGCTTTTCTGTAAGTGATGAGGCGCTTAGACTTAAGTTTGTAATGTAGAATTTATAAAGTAACAGTGTACTCATTGTTGAAAAGCCTAATAAATAAATAAATAAATAAATAAATAAGTAAATTATTAAGTATCGGCGATTATCTCGATTACGACTTTTAAAATACAGTATAGGCATCCAAGATACCTAGAAAACGAACTCTAGGTGTACCTTCTCTATTTCTGTTAACTAACGAATTAGTTAATCTTTTCGTAAGACAGATCTAAACGAGTGATCTAGCCTAACTGAACTATCCCACGACAGATTTTGGCTAGAAAATGTAATACTGAACAAAAGTTGGAACGGATTGGGTTATTGTACGAAATTCAGCAGTTTGTAGTCTAAGAAATGAATGGATACGACTGCCCTTTTTGCGACAGTTTCAGGAGTCGACTTTAAAACGTTATCTGTATCTTTTAAATCCTCATAGCTTTATTTATGAAGAAGCATAAATTTGAGTTCTATCTGAACGTGATTTACAAAATACGTAGCCAAGTAAGGCACTCAAATTCGCCCCATTTACGACAGCCTAGACGCACTGCAAGTTACCATCGTTACCTAAAGTTCCCGTCACGAGAAGCTATAAATTTTGTAAACACACATTCAGAGGTTTGCAACCTTGGTATCAAAGAAAAGAAAAAACAGTTAAAAAAAAAGACAACATTAACAAACAATATAATCTAATCCGCGAAAACAACACAAACAAACTGAGACGCATTTGAAACTCGAATGACAGCATTGACAGCGTCAGCGTGAACTTACTTCAAGATGGTGGCCCAAATGTTTACGTTCCATGAGTCAGACGCGTTCCAGTACCACAAAACATTAGACGACAACGCTTTTTATCGCTCAACTATAACCCGACCAAGTGAAATTGCTCGTTAGTTTCTTAGTACACGTATGCCACTTTGAGTTGATTGAATTTGGGATTATTTGTTGTTGATTTGAATTGTCACTACGTAACTCAGTAGAAGTTCCTTATTTACAAAATTTATAGCTTCTCGTGACGGGGGCTTTAGTTGCTATTCCACCAATTCACACTAAGCGTTTCCAAATGTCTTTTGTAATGCGCACAGCAAAAGAATGGAACTCTACCTGCGTCTGTGTTTCCGAACGCATACAACCCTAATCTCTTCAAATTGAGAGTGAACAGCGTTCTTTTGGGTAAGCTCACTCCACCGTCGACTCTGTCTCTGTCACCACTGAGTCAAGAGCAAACCCATCTTAAATAAATAAAAAACAAAATATATAAAAAAGTCTTTGGGGTTAACCAGATCACTGTAGACGTAATAACTCTAGAAACTATTCAATAATCTGAGATTGAAGTCAGAATCCCGATTCTAGAAAAATGCCGATTAGCATTGTCGATGTACAAGAGCGATTAGATAAAACCTATTCTCGATGCTAATCTACTAAGTAAATACCTATGTCAAACCGAGTTTCGTGATTGCATCGATCTAGAATATTATATTGCCATAAACTTAACTGATCAGCCACCGGATCAGTTAATTGAACTCACGAGGACATGTGTGATGGAGGTCCGAGCAAAATATTAAATGTACGTAAACGCCACTGGTAACTGTCTCCAACTTTATAGAGCTGAACGAAGGCACATGACTAAACTGGGGCCTACTCTGTAAGTCCGTCAAAGAAGATACGGGCCCGTCCGAAAGTAGTTGATCCATCAAAAGAAATGTCAAATTAAATTTTTCGGACAGGCAAAAACACATCGGGCCCAGTGACATCTGTCAAATCATGTCGTCATTCATTCTTAGTTCGGAAACCAAACTAATCATATGTCCATAAGTGATATGGAGTAGGAAACGCCCGTAACTTCGATCGAAACTACGTACTTCGTGCTTAAGGTGTAGTCCCCCAGACACCGATTAAAGTCGCCAGGCCCGTGCTGGATGGAGCGTACGTGTTCCACGCGCGCCTCAAAGAGATGTCAGCATCGAAGAGGGGGCCCACTAGGGCCCAAGCCTGCCGGAAAAGCGGGATCATCCGAAAGGGGTACCACTGACCCGGAACATAAAGGGCCAAGGAAGGAACACGGGTGGGTTTTAGTCAGTAAGAGTCTGACACTCCCTTCTGCTCCACCCAGAGCGGGAGGAGTCATTAGATGATTTCCCATCCTCAAAAAAAAAAAAAAAGTCGCAACCTTCAGCTAGTCGTAACTAAAACAATGACTCATCCTGATCCACACTAACTTCTCACCTAAAAGCCTCACACACAACAATGAATGAGATAATTAGCAAACTCCTTATCGTATAATCAGCAGACGAGCAACGCCAATTTATTATTAAATTAATAATATTCTTGGTAGTGCTGTTGGTAGTCGATGGTGGAAGCTGGTATCATGTCGATGTTCCCACTTTGAAGTTGTTCTAGCAAAGAGTAGGGTAATTGTTTTTTAAACGTGGGTATCATGAAAGTCGAGTAGGTATATGTCCATCAAAAACTACAATTGTCGCAGTTATCTGCTTGTTGTTGGGGTTGTCGCAAACGTGAATGCTGATCATGGAGTTTTTATTGAGTAGTTGTCACTAGCGGTGCGATCCGGACTGTTACTGAAAAACCAGTCTCGGATATATTCGGAGTCAGGATTTGTGCCCAATAGGTATTTCATGAGACTTAACGTACGTCATGTTCGTGAACGGGCGCCGTCAGTAGGCACTGGTCATTTCTTAGCTGCCACGGCTTATTTTAATTCCTGAATTGTTTTTATCTTTTTATTGCGGACGCGTTTAACGTACACGTCTTTCTACATCGCTATCACATGTATAATTTCAACATGAATGATGTAACCACTTTTTTGTTACAATATTTTGATTTAAAAGAGTGTCCATGGAGTTTCTTGCCCGTTCTTCTCCATGGGTACCTACTACGCTTTGGAATGGACAACTATACCCCTTGACAATTCAAAAGCGCCTGTAATTGTTGTTTTTTTATTAAATGCTTTGAGTTTGAGTTTAAATATAACTGGCGAAATGAGTGTGTATTATTACAAGTCTGCCTACTCTTTCGGGGAGTATCTACAAGCGTGAACAATTTACATAGGTTAGCAGTTTTTACAAAAACTTGAATCTTCATCCTGCAGTGACACACAAAGCGTCACTGCAGAATGTAAAAGATTCAAGTGATTCCAATCAAATTAACCGAAAATGAATGTTGTGTTGTGTTCATTTATCGATAACAACGTCCCAGTACTATTCTACCTCAGTGGCTTGTTAACTCTGACCGCTCCGATCACTTGGAAGATAGCCACTACCACTTCCTACAGTCACTGACCTATGTTTTACACTTTTGAAGAAAATAATCTGAATAAACTGCTAAAAATAAAACATGGACGCCATTTAAAACCTTCAACATACAATTATGAGGATTCACGATATTTTCAACCGACTTCAAAAAAGAGGAAAATCGTCGGAATCTTTTTTTTATGTATGTTCACCGATTACTCAAAGACGCCTGAACCGATTTGGCAAATATTCTTTTGTTTCAAAGGTTGCTTCCCAGGTGGTCCCATTTTAATATTATCGAAATCGGTCGAGCTGTTTAAAAAAAATCAACAATAAATTATTTTTAAATAAAAAAAAACCGCCTTCAAACGGAAGTGGACGTGTAAGACGATTGTTTTCGAATTGGATAACTAAAAAGTGAAAAATAAAAACTTTATACAAAAAAAAAAACAACCGACTTCGAAGTCGGTGTATTTGGATCTGTATTTTAGTTTTTGCCACCGACTTCCGAAATTAAAGCTATTTTTCACTTTGTAGTGTTTTTTTTTTTTGTTAAAAAGTTTTTTTCTTGTAATAGGTAGGTATATTGTGTACCTCAGTACAGATTACCCCCGTAACAAGCAACCACTGGTCCACTGCTAGACATAGGCTTCGCCAATCGGATGCCATCAAATCTCGATCCTCGTCTTCTCTCATCCAGCTGATAACAGCCACACTACAAAAATTGTTCTTCACCTTACCTGAGGGCGTCCTACCCTACGTTTGCCGAGTCGTGGTCTCCAATCAACAGGCGTCTACCTCAACCATCATCTGCCTAACCATTCTGACTGACCGGTTGGCGCAGTTGGTAGCGACCCTGCCTTCTGAGCCGCTGGTCCCGGGTTCGATCCCCGGACAAGTCAAACATTTGTGTGCATGAACATGTCTGTTTGACCTGTGTCTGGGTGTGTGTATATGTATATAAGTATGTATATCAGTCATCAGGTTACCGTAGTACAGGCTCTGCCTAGTTCGGGACCTGAAGACCTTGTGTGAATGTTGTCTCATATTTATATATATTTATTTATTCGCCTACTATGTTGGGGTCAGCTTCCAATCTACCTGGATGCAGCCTAATACCAGTATTTTTCACGGAGCGACTGCCTATGATGGAGCCACCAGCTAGGTATTAAGTAACACTTCTACCCCAAATTATCTACAGCATATTAAGCCAATAATGTTTCCATTGCTGGGACACTGGCGTCCTCTCTTCGAGAGGGAGTGGGCTGTAATCCATCATGCGGGCCCCGTGCGGATTGGTAGATGATTTTTTTTTTTTTGTTCTAGGACATACCGGTTTTGAGAGCAGTGGTGATGAACACAAAGTAAAGCGCCTGCCTGGATTCGAAACCACGACCAACAACTCGTAAGTAGGGGCCGTTACCACTGCTCCCAAATTATCCATACCATACTAAAATTATAAATACGAAAGTACTATTCGTCTTTTACCTTCTCACGCAATACTGGTAGAACGGATTTCGGTGCAATTTGTCACACAGGTAGACCATCTTGGTTAACACCTAAAAGGCCATAGATATGTATGTATACCGGTTCTTAACAAATTAAATCATACTTAAATGATTCTATTTCTGAAATTAGGTTTGTACAAACACTTTTACACGTCAATCATACCTATTAAACTAGATGAGGTCGGCGTTTCCTATCGGACTACCTACTCTGAGAAGAAAGGTCGAAACAAACTCAGAGGTCACAGTCTCAGTTTAAGTAGCTTACGCGGCCTACCCAAATGTTCTTTCGTTGGTATTGTTCGTCGAATCGTTGTGCTCCTTAAGTTCTGAGTTGAGCGGCACGATTACTGACACATGCGTGCACTGACTGGACAGGTCCGCTCAATCTGTATGGTTTTTCCTCAAAAGACCGTTTCAGACACCAATCTACATGGTCTTCACATGATCTGACCAAGATTATGTCTGGACTTTAAAAGAGACTGTGACCTCTTGAGTTTGTTTCGGCCTTTCTTCTCAGAGTAGTCAGATAGGAAACGCCGACCTCATCTAGTTTAAAAAAAAATATGATTGACGTGTAAAAGTGTTTGTAAAAACCTACTTATAGAAATAAAATCATTTAACATTTATCAATACTGGTAGAACGGATTTCGTTGCAATTTGGCACACAGGTAGACCATCTTGGTTAGCACGATTACTGACAATTGCGTGCACTGACTGGACAGGTCCGCTCAATCTGTATGGTTTTTCCTCAAAAGACCGCTTCAGACACCAATCTACATGGTCTTCACATGATCTGACCAAGATAATGTCTGGACTTTAAAAAAGACTGTGACCTCTGAGTTTGTTTCGGCCTTTCTTCTCAGAGTAGTCAGATAGGAAACGCCGACCTCATCTAGTTTTTAAAATATGATTGACGTGTAAAAGTGTTTGTACAAACCTAGTTACAGAAATGAAATCATTTATCAGAATTAAAAAAAAAATATCGTAATACTTATAGTAACTAGATAATTTCCAACCTCCACGCGAATCTGCCATCAAAAGTCAATTCCTATTTTGCTTAAAACAGCTTTAAAAACCGGTGCTGTTCAGAAAGAACCTAATGAATCATTACAGAGTCAAAACTGTACCAGCAGTGGTATATTTTCACATTAACGATATAATCAGATAACGGCACAACATCTGCTTATTCCATTCAGAACAAAGGCCTGAAGTACAAGTGGTAATAAAATCTTAGGTCAACGACTTATAACTTGTTTAATTGTATGTCTTTATGAGGGAACGATGTTTTTGTTATCAATTCTGCGATCAGGAAATGGGTAGTTTGCGAGGTGTTTTAAATGCGTATATATTTATGTGAAGTTTCTTTGGGCAGAGTTTACCGACACCGATGTTTTGGCACTAGCTAGTCAAACATAATTATGGCAATGATATATGGTTCACTTTTGCCTAGCAATTTGGCTCATCAATATGAATTGTGGAAACAAAAAAATTATCATCCAATTTCGGCCGGTGGTACCACCGTTATTTCGCCTGACAGCCTAAAAAATTTGGGTGAACCCAGTTTTCTTAGCCTTATATCAATCCAGTGAACTTGAGTGAGACAGAATGTACAGGGTTATTTGTAACACGACGGCAATCCATTCAGGAGATGTAGGGGAGGTCATTTGCAACCAAATTGCACCTTATGACCCCTATGCAAACGTCAACCATTTTCCAGTAATTTGACATTTTATATTTTTTTTGAAGATATAGACTAGTATTTTATTGTATCTCTTTGAATAGCTGAAAAGTTGTAAGTACATAATTATATTGGAATGTTCTGTCGATAAAGTATATCCATGTTTTTTTTGCAGAAACAAACCACCAGTCAAATAACCTGCTCAAAATGATGAAAATTGTGTGCTCTGATTTAAAAAATATTAAAGATTATTGTCATTTTATGATTGAATAATGTAGAAGCAGATAATAATAATTAAAAAAATCACGCATTGTTTTTTTTAAATAAATGTTCTAAATTGTATACCGCCAAAAAATATAAAATGCCAAATTACTCGGAAATTATTGTCATCTGCATAGAGGTCATAAGGAGTCAATTGGTTGCAAATGACCTCTCCTAAATCCCCTTAAAATGGATTGCCGACATATTACCAATAACCCTGTCTATTAGTGGCGAACCAGAAAAGCACCGAGACGATGAAGGAAATGATTCTATTTTCTTTGGAAAAAAATCTGAGAGAATAAGAGGAGGGAGTAGATTTTAACAATAGGTTACACTTCTTAGTGGAATTTAAGAAAATGCCACAAATAGATAACAAAATAACTAAACGCTATTCTCCTCCAAAGCGGTAAGCAGCTCGCTCATTTCGCCAGTTATGTTTACCTAAACCTATAAAAAAAAACTTAAAATAATCAATTTCTTCTACCTACATAAATCTGTAAACCTCCAGGCCTACGAGGCAACCACGACACCACTCCTCAAAAAACAATTTCGCGCCACAGCAAAGACAAATCGCTATACAGCCAAAAACTGACCATTGTTCGATGTTACCACAGATAACACACCACCAGAGATATTACTTATGTCCGTAACAAGACGATTAAAGTTAACGATGCGTTAAATTTAACTGTAGCAAATTTTTTCATGAGGAGTCGAATTTAAAATGGTATCGACACGAAGAAGGCGGGTATCTTAGAAGTCATCAACCTCTTTACAGAATATCGTCTAATAAGGGCTTAGGCTTACGTAAAAAACCATACTTACACCAGCCCATAAAACGACAAAGAAATTTTTGCATATCACTGTGGCGCTGCTTGTCAAGGCAAGATGTCAAATCCAGTACATTTTATGCTAGTTCTTTTTTTCGCCGCATATCTTAAATAACTTTGTTGTTTTATAATTGAATGTCGTGATGGCCCAGTGGTTAAGGCGTCTCCGCCAATGCACGAAGTTGTGGGTTTGAAACCAGGGCAAGTACCAAAGTGACTTTACAATTCATATGACAACCAATCAACAACCAACCAACAATCCTACTTCCATTGACATCACCTTACTTTAAGCTTTTAACTATAAAGTTAAGTAGCTTGATACCCACGACTTCGTCTGCGATCCAGGTTAAAAGTATCCTATGTCCTTCTCCAGGGTCTACCCATGTGCCAAATTGCATCCAAATCCGTTCAGTCGTTTTGGCGTGAAAGCGTAACAAACAAACTTACTTTCACATTTATAATATTAAGTTAGGATATAAGTCTGAACTCGCCAACTCGTCTGGAGCAAGCGTGATGATCAATGCTCGTTCCTACTCTGTATGAGAACATGCCTTTTCGTTGCAGTGGGACAGTATATAGGAAGGTACTTTTATATTATTATTAAAATACTTAATTATTGTTTAACTACACTTGATTGGAGACCGCAAATTGACAAGCGTGTAGCGTAGGAATCCTGTAGAGGTATGAGAAACCGGGTGTAAGGTTCGCTCATACCTCCATAGAAAAGGGAGGATCCTCCTACCAGACGGGTGTTGTGTCTGGTGGGCAACTGCCCAACGATTGATGTCGGGACGTTGGATATATGCTAGTTGCGCGGTAAACTCTGCTAGCGCGATGCAGGATTTTGCGTGACGCCAGTGTGATGCGTAGTTCGCATGTAGATAGCGCTACAATCCCTCTAGATGGACCGACGACCTTTAAAAAGGCGGCTGGGACAGACTGGATTTGTAAGGCGGAAAACCGGGTGTTGCAGGGCAACTAGACTCCCATATTCCAGTAGATTGCGATAGCTAAGCTTGCTTGAGTTGTATCACTGCAGGACAAAAAAGGCTTTTCATAAAAAGAAGGAACAAGGACAAACATTGATCACCACCCTTGCTAACAGCTAATACATTGTCCATGGTTCGAACCCAGGACCCCAAGCGCAGTAGCAGTAGTAGTTGTGCTCTTGTGACCACTAGACCAAAGAGAAACTCGACAATTTTTTTTTAATATTGCCAACAGAAAGTTCTAAGTTTGATTCCCAGGTCGGGCAATGTCAGCTCGCCGTCCGATAAGGACCAGGCCCGGGTCGACGGCGCGTTGTGTTCCACGCGCGCCTCAAAGGGATCTCAGCACCAATGACGCGGTCCGCTAGGACCGATGCCTGCCAGGGTTGCGGGAAAGTCCGAAAGGGTTACCGTGGCCCCTGGCACAGGCAACTGAAGGAACACGGGTGGGTTTTAGTCAGTAAGAGTCTGACACGCCCTGTACTATAGATTCACCTCTGCCTAGACCTTCAGGAAATTAGGCGTGATAATATGTACTGTCCGGGAAATAAATTACTTTTTAGTGGTATCTACATCGCCACATGCAAACTACGCATCATACTGACGTCACACAAAATCCTGCATCGCGCAAGTAGATTTCACCGCGCAACTAGCATATATACAACGTCCCGTCATCAATCGTCGGGCGGTTGTCCACCAGACACAACGCCCATCTGGTCAGAGGATCCTCCCTTTACTGTAGGTATGAGTGAACTTAACACCCTGTTCCTCATACCTCTATACTGGTGACCCCGAACATGGATATTGACGCAGCTTTCGAGCAGCTAGTTCAGCGTGACGTCATTACCATTGCTTCCTCAAGCTTTCGAGCGACTAGTCTCAGTCACAGCACCCACGGCTTCAAACGGGTATCCTGACCACCACCATGCAGCGAACGCGCATTCCTGGTCACCACCCTCAGCCTCATGCCTCTATAACTTATGAAACTGACACACTACGCCAGTTTGGCCTTGTTATAGCCGTTTTAACACATAAATTTCAGTGCAGCAATCCACTATCATTTTCAAATTTTTACCAGCAGGCCGTGTGATCCCACAAATTAATATATTTTTATAGAGCTTGGCTTGCTAGATAATAACTTAACGATGTGTCTCGCCGATCGCCGACATGGCATGCTGCAAAAGTTACACAAAATCTAGCGTGGCGTGGTGTAAATGACATTGCATGGCCCCACGGCCTGCTGTTCTAGAAAAATCTTAAATGTGAATGGCGGTGAGAGTGTTATCTTACGGAGAATGTAGGTTGGTAGTCAGTTTGCTAAACAATAAATTTACCCAGACACATATGTAATGTTAACTAGTTAATCTAGTTAATAAGACCACCAATTTACAGACAGCTCTCACCACCTACTATGCTTATGCCTATGCATGGCTTAGCTATGGTGTTACTCTTTGGGGAAACAGCACAGACGCACAAACACTGTTCACCCTGCAAAAGAAATTGGTCAGAATCCTGGTGAACATTGAGCAAACCGATAGTTGTAAACCTTACTTCCAAAAACATAACATTTTAACCCTTCCCTGTATATACATTCTAGAAGCATGCAAAGAACAATGGGTAATTTTGTATGGAACCCGTACCCACCTTTGTAGCATTTTAGACTAGGTGTCATTTAGAAGAGGCTTAATTGACTAACTCAAAAATAAATGAACGAATGAATGAATGAATGGGAGACCGAAGTTATGATAACTTCTTTATTACATTTTTAATTACAAAGTGTTATAGCAATCGCACCTTTTTCTGTTCTGTAGACCAAATAATTAACCAGTTGTTTTTTCTGCCTAAAGAGAGACCGACTTAGCTTCCTACCATTCGTTTTTGGTATGGAAAAAATATTAAATAAAAACCATAAATCTCAAAAAGCACAGTTTTATTACAAGACCAGCACAAACATCATTTTTAAATTGTGTTGTTACTCTCAATGATTATATCATCCCAGGCACTTGCCGGACCTATGAAGTTATCTAGGTGCCTGCCAACACCTAAGTACCATATTATGCTAACAGTGTGAGCACAGGCACCTAGAGTTCTCATACCCGTCATGCAGGAGCAATAATAGGCTTCGATGGCTTCTCTGTTCTTTCTGGCTTCTCTCCAATTTTTACGACATACCGACGCTAGCGCATAATAGTTCGAAGTACCTTTTTTTTTTTTTTGTGGGTGGTTAATCATCAAATAACTTCTCCCGCTCTGAGCAGAGCAGGAGGGCGTGTCAGACTCTTACTAACTAAAACCCACCCGTGTTCCTTCAGTTGCCTGTGCCAGGGGCCACGGTAACCCTCTTGGACTTTTCCGCAACCCTAGCAGGCATCGGTCTTAGCAAACCCCGTCATTGGTGCTGACATCTCTTTGAGGCGCGCGTGGAACACAACGCGCCGTCGACCCGGGCCTGGTCCTTATCGAACGGCGAGCTGCCCATTGCTCGCCGTTCGCAAGCCCGCGCCTACGGTGGCCGGGAATCGGAATGCGATTCCCGACGCCCAGGGCGTCTCCTGCGGCGGCTAGGGGCGTGAGGGCGCAAATGCCTCTCCCTCACGCGTTCCGCCTCCTCCTTCGCGAACATTACTGCTTCGCGGAAGGAGGTGACGGCTTCCCAAGCCCTCTCGCTCCGTACCATGGCCTGGACCAAGGCCGGACGTGAGAAATCGCCACCGCCAATCGCCTCCACGAGGACACGGCGGTGCTCCGCCCAAGCCGGGCAGACCTCCACCGTATGCTCCACCGTGTCCTCCGGGCGATCCACACAATGGTGACACCCGGGCGTTTCCTCCCGCCTTATCCGGAACAGGAACCTCCCGAAACAACCGTGTCCGGTAAGGACCTGCGTCAGGCGGAAGGTGAGGAGCCCCTCTAGCCACTCCTCAAAGAGGGGACTTATCGCCGCAATTGTGGCGTGCCCAGCGCTGGGTTGCGACAATCGCACTCTCCATGCCGCCCTGAGATCCCGCCGGAGCTCTGTCCGCTGTACCGTGATTTCTCGCGGCAGCGGAACTACGCCCCGGCGTTTCAGATCCCATGGCGGTAATCCGGCAAGGAGGCTCGCCGCCTCACCGGAGACCGTACGGTATCCCCGGACCAGCCGGGTGGCCATGACCCTTTGGGGTGCGTTCAACCAGCGGGCTGGCCGCCGCCTCAAGGAACGCGCCCACACCGGTGCCTCGTAAAGGGCCATGGACCGCACGACCCCCGCGTAGAGCCTCCGGCAGGAGGCGTTTGGCCCCCCTAGATTGGGCAGGAGCCGCTTTAAGGCGCCGGCCCTTTCCAGTCTGGGAGCCAAACGTCGGAAATGCTCCACGAAGTTCCACCGGCTGTCGAGGACGAGTCCCAGGTACTTCATCGTCGACTTGACGCCAATGTGAACCCCTCCTACCGTTATTTGGGAACCCGACGGTGGCGTGTTCCGAGGACCATGAAAACACATGGCCTCGGACTTGTGCAGGGCCACCTCGAGTCCAGTTCGAAGTACCTAACGGATAAAATCGCAAAAACGTCGAATGTGCATGGGTCGCTTTTATTAAGGATTTTCGGCATTTTCAACGTCGAATATCTTTTTTCCCCCGCAAGCTACAAAGTTGCCCCCATACAACAAATATATATATTTTCAAAGACCTTTCTAATGGTACCAATTTCAATTTGCTACATGGGTGGGTACGTTTTGTTCCATGTTCTTTGTGCGTAAACAACAAGAATTTTACTCCAAACGTGAAGACATTCAGTCACGCTATTTACTTAGACACCGATCTAGGCTAAACATACCAAGTTCTCGACTAAAAATGCACTCTAAAAGTCCCTACGTAATGTCCATCAAAGTATATAACAAACTACCCGCATCAATAAAAACAGAAGAAAAAATTCACATATTTTTTAAAAAACTTAGACAATTTTTAATTAATAAAAGCTACTATTCGCTTAATAAATATCTAAATGATAGACTTTTAAAGTCATAATTTTAGTACCTAGACGAAAATTTAAAATCATCTCATCATCTCTCATATAAATTTAAACCTATTTACTTATATTTTATACCGGTAAAATGCTGCAACTTTGCCAAGAAAGCCCAAATTTGCCTATTTCGTTTCGATTACGATATTTCGCGTTTGCTTAGTTTTTTCTTAATTTGTACCATTTGATAGTAACTTTACATTATTAGGGCAACATATTTTTATGTTTTTGCAATGGTTACTCCATTGTTACTCTGTCAGTTGTGCGACAAAAACCGGTGCGAGGGGGTGAAAATTTGAAGTGACATAATTTACTTAACTTTGCCTACTAAGCTGTGAAACTACTTAGCTGTGAAAAAAAAAATCCTTTTATGGCAATAATCGAACTGCCGTGGACAAGCACGGTGTCTCATGCACACGGAAAAAAGAAACTGATAAGATCAACTGTTTATTTATTGAGATAATATCCTCCTAGGCAAAGTTGCGTCTTTTACCTACAACTTTGCCTATGACTTTAGAGTGCTTGTAATTCGGAAAAACATGATGATTTAAAAAGATTTGGCTACTACCTGGCAAGACATAAGGTCGGTTTTCCGTCTAAAACTCATTAAAAGCCATAATAATAAATAGGTTCAGATATACGATCAAAAAACTTAAAAATCCAGGCAAAGTTGCAGCATTTTACGGTACTGTTAATTTTTCTTAGAAAGTACCTACCTACTATTTTATAATTATAAATTAAAAGTGCTTCCTCTCTCCTAACTCACTTATTTTGCTGTGCCCGACAGGGTCCATGTGATCTAATTTTAAGTTTACCACCTAAGTTTACATGTGGAATGCAATAAAGTATTGAGTATTGAGTATAGTTGACTGTCCGTGCATTGTGTAATGTGTGCATTGCAAGCATGTAATGTATTTTTGGTCTGACTGTGACATTCGTGCATTAAATGTAATGCATTAGCCAAAGGCAACTGCCCCGCGTTTCCTGGGCTGGACGTGTGAGCAAGAACTTTGGTTTTCTTAAGAACATAAAACAAAAGCTGTTTACAAAAAAACCCATCGGACGTACGCACGGCTACAGATCAAGCTATAATTTCCAGTATAAGCTGATCTCGCATTGTATAGGATTTCCTTACAATGAGAGGTCAGTGCGAAATTACCCAAAATTGACGGGACAGTCAACGTGTTATGTTTAGCTGAAAGCAAAATGGTAGATAAATAAAAACAAAATGCGTACTAACAATTGATCATTTTATTTCTTCTGTTTTTTATCAGATTTCTCCCTCTTCCTCTTGTTGATAGGGTTTCGTGGGTCGTAGATGTCGAACCAATCGTCTCCTTTTGTGGACGCGTCTTTCGCTACCAATGGCCCTTTCTCTTCGAAGCGTAGGGTGTGGCCCAACCTGAATTATAAAAGAAAGTTTTAAAATTGGGGTTGAATAGGTTTAAAACTGGTTTTGGATAGGTTTAAAACTGGTTTTGGATAGGTTTAAAACTGGTATTGGATAGGTTTAAAACTGGTGTTGGATAGGTTTAAAACTGGATTTGGATAGGTTTAAAACTGGGGTTGGATAGGTTTAAAAATGGTGTTGAATTGGTTTAAAACCGGTGTTAGATAGGTTTAAAACAGGTTTTGGGGAAGTTTAAAACTGGGGTTACATAAGTTTAAAATTGGTGTTGGATAGGTTTAAAACTGGGGTTAAATAAGATTAAAACTGGTGTTGGATAGGTTTAAAACTGGGGTTAAATAAGATTAAAACTGGTGTTGGATAGGTTAGGTTTAAAACTGGTGAAAATGGCCTTCCAGATGTCAAATGTCTTGTTTCGTAGTAGTATTAGTGCTCTTTTTGAAGGAACTCGTCCTGGGAAAGTACCGTCAATGACCTGTATAACTCGACCCCTTCTTTGTAAGAGGGGTCAGGTAAGGCAAAGCAGTGACCGTACTACCACCTACCGCTCTGTTACTATCAATTTGACCTGCCCTGCACGTAGGCGATTAACACACGGCACCGCGCTCCGCCGCGGTTGGCGGTGAATCGAAAGGAAAATCCATTTTCAAAACCGTACGGTCGGGCGGTGTACGTGTGTTAGGCATCAACGGATTACATACATGCCAATGCAACGTAAGATCCGCTTGACCGCCAACCGCGGCGGAGCGCGGTGCCGTGTGTTAATCGCCTTAGAGTAAGATTCTCATAGCGGCATGAGAATCTTACTAAGTGCAGGGCAGGTCAAATTACAAGGTCAGGTTGCTTAATTTCAAAAAAAAGGTCAAAGTACGGACTTTGACTAAGCAAATTAAGCATCTCATTCGAATAGGAATAGTATATTCGTAGAACATTAACTTTCATATCCGTTTAATAGCTTGTGCCCGCGAATTCGTCCACGTTAATTTTCTTACTCCCCCGCCCCACCCTCGCATCGCCTGCCCGCGCTATAGCTTCGTTTTCACTTAGCGTTCGTTCCGACTTTTTTTCATTTTGTGCTCGGCTCCTTGGGGTCGTAGCGTGATCTTAAATAGCCTATAGCATTCCTCAAGAAAGGCAAAAATATTTTTTTAAATCCGACAGTTAGTTCCAGAGATTACCCCCTACATACAAACAAACAAATTTTACCTCTTTATAATATTATATACACTTCTGGACACATCTATTGGCCCACCTTGTATTTTCAGTTTCGTTTGGTCCTAGCTAAAATTTTATATTAGGTCGAGCAAAAAGTTTTTATGCAGTTTTGAACCTGGCACATTCACAATTTCATTCAATAGTCTTTTTTTGAATTTCGAACACAGAATTTAAAGAAACAAAAGACAATTTGGTGCCTGTTTGTTGATATCAAACAATCGAATACTAAGAAAACTTGGTTTTATTGGTTTACTTGGATTTAATTCTTGAAAAAGTGATTGATATCTTTGGTTTTGCAACAAACATTACTTATTCTTAACATTAAGGTGAGGTTCTATCAATAATCTATGGATACTTCACCTGAAGTCGCCGCCCAAGCTGTGGCACTTATTCAAGCCGGACACAGCCAAAGAAACGTGAGTGCTCAACTTAATTTAAGTCGATCTGCGGTCCGAAATGTTTATCGGAGGTACCTAGAGACTGGCGGCTTTGTTCGTCGCCAAGGAAGGCCACGATCTCGGGTCACAACTGAAAGGCAGGGTCGATTCATCGTGACGACCAGCTTGAGAAATCGTCACCTTACCTCCATTGAGATACAAAACCAACTTCGCGACGTCCACGGAGTATCTGAGAGCGCTCGAACTGTTCGGAGAAGGTTAAAAGAACGCGATATGGTACCACGCAAGCCAGCTAATGGGCCCAAACTAACGCGAGCCCACCGAACAGCGCGCCTTCATTTCGCACGCAGTCATTTAAATTGGACACAGCAAGATTGGAGCCGTGTACTCTTTTCTGATGAGTCTAAAATTGTGTTACATGGCAATGATGGAAGGAAGAAGGTCTACCGACGTAAGGGAGAGCGTTTCGCACAATGCTGCTTTGAAGAGAGGGTTGCTTATGGCGGTGGCTCATGGACTGTCTGGGGCGGTATATCCGCGAGCGGCAAAACTCAAGTTGAGGTTGTTACAGGACCACGGCTGCCAACATTAAATGCTGAAAGGTACATTCGTGAGTGCTTAGAACCTCACGTGATACCATACGCGGACTATGTGGGCCCAAATTTCCTTTTTATGCATGATAATGCAAGAGCCCATGCGGCCGGCATCGTCAGGGAATATCTTCGGGATGTGAACATCACAGTTATGGACTGGCCAGCCAGAAGACCAGACATGAACCCCATTGAGCACATGTGGGACGAGCTAAAAAGACGTGTTAGGGCTCGTTAGCCAGTTGCCCAGACGATGCAGGAGTTGAAAACTGCCATAGAAGAGGAATGGGATATGATCCCTCAAAATTTCATAGAGCGGTTGATAAACTCTATGCCTAATCGTATGAGAGCTGTGGTAGATGCCCATGGAGGCAACACGCGTTATTAATTTAAACCTTTGTTTGATAAAACATGTTTTTTATTCAAAAATCAATTGCCTTTAACAAGGCGCATATCCGACTTGTTAGGCGTAGCTCCATGTCGTATGGTATTCTGAATTCAAATTTAAAACAATACGATCGAAAAAGATGGTAAAATGTATCAGGTTTAAAACTGCATCAACAGTTTTTGTTCAATCTAGCAATCATATTTTGGTAGGGGCCATCGAAACCTAAACTCTAAGGTGGGCCAATAGATGTGTCCAGAAGTGTAGTATAGATAGAAAACGCAAGCTTTACTTATTAAAGTAAAGTCAAGCAGCAGTGGTTCCCCAGTGGTACAACCGACTAACGTGGCTTCGAACCCAAGCAGGCATTTTACTTTGTATTTTCATCACCACTGTTTTAAAAAAGGTGGTAATCATCGTGAGGAAACCGTCAAGTCCTAGAACCGAAAATTCGAAGACATCCACTAACCCGCACTGGGCCCGCGTAGTGGATTATGACCCACTCTCTCTCACAGAGAGGAGGCCTGCGTGTCCCAATAGTGGGAACATTATAGGCTGATTATGCTTACGCAAGGTGAGGTCTATGAATCTCCAAAATTTTATAGTACGGGCCAAAGCGGGCGACTCCTCGGTAGAAATCATTGTATCTTCCACAAGGTTCAATCAAGGTATCTTACCACTCATCAGAGTTCAAATTCTCATCATTATCTTCCCCTTCTCCTGTCTTCTCTGTGGATGGCTCGCCCTCTGCCTCCGCCTTTTCCTTAATAGCGTGAAGTTTGGTCTTGAATTTAGCCAAAAGTTCCAGTGTGAAATTTTCCCTAGAACAAAATGAAATCAGCTTGAGAATATTCAAACATCATCGGATGTTTTTGAGATTAGCGCTTTCAAACGGACAGCCTGAATTGACTTCACACTGAACTAGATTTCGCTCACGTTTTCATGGGCATGTTTTATCATATAAAATATTTTTTATTAAAACAAAACAACCGACCGACAAAAATAACTTTAATTTCGGAAGTCGGTGACAAAAAACGAAAATACAAAACCAGACACCGACTTCCGAAATTAAAGTTATTTTTCACTTTGTAGTGTTTTGTATACTTAACCTTTTGACCGCCACGTCAAAAATGAAAAAGCGTGCCCTCGGCGCCAAGCTATGAATTCGTCTACAAAATAGTAGTGAGTTCGAAATTATATGGATAAAGCACTAACTATTTATTTTTTAACCTACAGTATGTTTTTAATAAAAAGTCTATACCGGAAAAAATATAATACAGGAGTTTTATTTCATCCCGCTTTGTCCTTTAGGACGGAAATCATAATAATGATAATGAATAATATGAATGAAATGAATAATAATGATATGTGTCACAGTTTCGGCGTTGAATCCACAATTCAAAAAAAAAAAATCGATAAAACCAAGTCAATACCATCACAGCACTATGTTCAATCTTGACGTACTTTCTTGTCATCTTATGATGACAGTGGCGTAGCTGGCACGACTTTTTTAATTTGCTCGCCTCTGCACTAGAGGTGCGCAACCGATATATATTAATAATATCGAAATAATAATAGGTACCTATTTAGTTCTAATAGTTTCGTATTTTTCGTTAGTTTCGTTTCTCTGATATTCTGTTTCATATTGTGGAAAAACTTTTGTAAATATGAGATTACAAAAATTTTCGGCAATATGTATGCTTGAATATGAGGCTTTTGACAACGTTGGATGTGTATACTTGTCTCTTTTTTATTATTATTTTTATTTGTAATGTGCGTTTTGTTTGTGCAGAATATTTTTTTTTTCTTTCTTTCTTTTCTAGATTATTTGATAATGCAATAAATAAAATGAGACATGAACCATCGGTTTTTTTAATCGTATTTTTTATCACAAAATAATTTATAACAGGTAAATATCTATTAAACGGATTTGAATTTTTTGGCTGAACTAACTTCCGTCATTGACTTTTTTTCAAAGTAATAAAGCACATATTATTATGATCTTTAGTAGAGCTAGAAGGTTAAGGTGGAACCGTCAGGGTAGCCCGCGAAATTAAAATTTTCTTAGGTTTTTTGCAATTTGCAGGCCAGTGCTAGGTTGTATGTTGATTAAAATATTATTCGCGGCCGGAAGACGTATGTACCTAGCTACAGAATTAAAATCATCAAAATCATCAATAAAACCCTCCAAGTTCATAAAGGTCGAAGATTCACTTTCAAGGTCAAAGTCATTCCTCGACCCTTACTTTTACTTTGATAGCTCATATCTCGGAAACGTGACACTTTAGATCTTTTTGTCTCATACACAACTTGTTTGTATTGATTCCAGCTATCGATTAATAAAGGTCTTATACGTGGCCGCTACATTGAAAAAAAAAATAATGGCGGAAGTTAATCCGGCCACCACTCATAATCACTTCACTTCACTACTCATATTATAGTCATCCATTATTAATAATATTTATTAACTGTAAACGAACTACTCTGTTCAAAAAAATTCCGCGCATGACGCCATGGGACTGTCAAGCATAGACGACTGTGGCGTTCCAACTAACACTCGACTTATAGAGAGTGCATAGTTCAGTATTATAAAATTTTCTTGATTTCTCGAACGTAAACGTTCAGTATGAAATGTTTTATTTATTTACTAGTGCAGAATTCAGAGTAAATTAAATATAAAGTAAGTTGCCGTCGAGGTCGATATTTCTGTTATATTGACTACTACCTGCATCACTACGTGTCCTGTTATGGTGACTGTGGCGTCGAGGGCACTATGTTTTTCGAACTTTATGACTGGTTTTCGTTTTTGTCATCTTACGTTACTAAAATGAAATCTAACGAAAGCAGTTCACTTCTAATAAATTACGAAGAGTCAAGGTACCTAATTAACAAGGGAAATGAACAAAAAAATTTTGTTTTTTGACATTTATTTACGTATAAAATTCGGTCACGCTGTCGCGACCGTGGCGTCCTGGGCACATTTTGGTTTGTCGTCTATTCACGACTGTGGCGGTCAAAGGGTTAAATCAAGCTTGAATACTAGGTAGGTATGTGCTACAACTAGCTTCGAGAAAAAATAAGCTACTAACTTTGATAGAAAATGTAGGTGTATCCTGATATACTGAATACATCTGCGTCACCCTTTCGAGTGTACAGGTGGGATGTTATGTTGTGTGATTGCGTAAACAATGTATTATTATGCGATAACAGCAATCGCGGTTGATTTGCTGTAATTTTTTGAAGAGTTCCGTTGTCGGTCTCCGAAACTCATCATCAGATCTATATGAAATTTAAATGGGACCATTTTGGAATAAACCTCTTTCGAACAAAAAAAGAAAATTGCATATTTCCGCCTATATATGACTGTCGGAGTTATGCCCGAACACATAATAATAAAAATACATTAAAAAAAACTTATATAACATCCGATTTGATAACCTCTTTTTTGTAGTCGGTTAAAAACAAAATAAATAAAACAAAATTAGTTTATTTGATAACCTTAAACGTACAACAAATTTGAGATTGGAGCCTCCTTTTAAGCAAAAGATGCCTGTATTAGGAGACTCCGCTCTTTCAAAAACAAGAAGTGTAAACTATACAATAAAAAAAAAAAAGTTTATTTCATATCATTTTGGCTTACATTGCATGTCGAGGAGTCTCCATTTAGGCATAGCAATGCCTTTAGTTGAAGGCTCCGCTCTTCCCTTACATTATAAATTATAATAAATAATAAATTGTTTATTGGGTCTCAAACAGTTACATTTGCAGATGTGATTGAGACAGCCCCAGTAAGTAATTAATAATACTTGTGTTGGGGTTATCTCGCTCTTTCCCTTAACTGATAGCTTATACACTATTGAGACTCTGTAACAATTAAAATTAAACTAAACTAATAAAACTAATTCAACTAATTTAGAAACAAAGAGAAAAAAAAGAATGACAAAAAGTAAATTAGCAGAATTACACAGAGCTCTGTGTATTGTGCAATTGTGAGTATGTGTTAGTGTGAACTGTAGTAGTGTGTGATCGTGGGTTTGTCTGTGTGTGTGTGTTTTGTGTGTGTGTGTTTTATGTTTGTGTGTTTTAGTGTGTGTTTATGTATGAGTTTACGTGTTAGCTGATAGTGCCATTATAGACCGAAGATAAAGATACAATTAGGTGATCACAATGTATAACATTATGATAAAGAAGAGAAGGGTTTATGTTAGTCTGACTAGAATATGCTCTGTTTCTTCATAATTTAGAGTTTTTAACCACTCTGTTATAACTTTTTTGCATTGATGCGAGACCTCATGGTGGAACTTAAGTTTAGCGTTAATTTTGTTGTATGTGTAGGCTGATTGGCATACATACTGACGCCTTGCAAAAACCGTACGTACCGGCGTAGAGGAAGCCACATTATCTTTCCTCCTCCTAGCTTGGCTTTCTGAGTTAACTGGAAGGTATTTATGTAAATATAGAATTATGTTTAAAAGGTATAGTTTCCTGACTGATAGTAGACCACCAATTTTATATAGATCGAGTGTGGGCTATCTATATGGCTTAAAATAGATCACTTTTAAAAGTGACCTTTGGGCTCTTTGTAACTCTAGAAACATAGTTTTGGTGGCCCCTCCCCAGACAGGTAAGCAGTATGTAATTACTGACTGCGCGAGTGCTATATAAACGTTGTTGAGTATCTTTTGAGGCATCACATGTCGTAGATTTTTAAAAATCCAAATAAATTTTCGAACACGCGACATAATAACTTCTACATGCGAGTGCCACGTCAGACACTCGTCGACTATAACTCCCAAATATCTTGCAGACGGTAATTGTTTGATGGGTTTGCAGTCACAGCTCTGCCCTATGCTGTTTGCACACATATGTATAAGAATATAGAAGTTAGTAGATGGTATAGACCTTGCACTTGGAGAGAAACAAATGTAATTTGTTTTAGCAATATTAAGAGTTAGCAAGTTAGCTTTGAGCCATCTATCTATGACCACTAACCCTTGTTCGGCCTTACTACGTACCATTTCCCAAGTGTCACCAAAGTAGACAATAGCCGTATCGTCCGCATATGAGATGATTTTCCCACCACTGTTTCGTAGGTTACAGAGCTCATTAATATACACTAGAAACAGTGGCGGGCCGAGCACGGAGCCCTGCGGAACACCAAAAACAACATTTTCCTCACTACTGCACGAGTTACCCAGCTCAACCTGTTGTTTCCTACCCCGGAGATAACTGTCAAAGAGAGAAAGAGCCTTGCCTCTAATCCCTATAGCCTCAATCCATCATAAATTACAAAATAATAAATAATAATAATATATAATTGTAATTATTACAATTACAATACGAGTACATAATCAAAAGCAAGGTGATTTGAGTGAATGATGGTAGGTGTGTGTAAGTGGGGGTGTGTGTTTGTGTCTGGGGGTGTGTGTGTTTGTGTGGAGTATGATGTTAGTGTAGTGTTAGTGTATCTGTTGTAGAAGTGATTCAGTCTCACTATAGATTAGCTTTCTTATCCATTCCGTTAGTATTTTTTTGCATTCATAACAATTCTTGGGGTAGACGTACCTAAATGTGTTTGTTAATAGTAGCATTATAAAGCTGAGCAGATCGTTTACAAAGTTGAATACTGGCAAATAGTGTTCTTGTTTGTGGTATTTTTAAATTATGATGTCTTTTCTTCTTCTAGCCAATATTCTGGGATCATAGGTTAGTGTTTTATGTTTTGTGAGAACAACTTGAGTAATGTAAAGTTTCCGGACCGTTAAGAGGTTACTGATATGATAAGAGTTTTTCAGTGCAATATCTCCTTTTCTTAAAATACATGCACTTGATGAGAGCTCTTTGTGCTCGCTCTAATTCTAAAAAAATTGTTTTAGATCTCCCCCCCCCCCCAAATAGGGATGCAGTATAGCAATACTGATTGTGCAAGCGCTAAATATATGATATTTAGGAAGTTTTTGTTCCTGCCTGCAGGAGTACAAACATTTATAGGTATTATATGTCTAAGTGTCCTGAAAATCCAGCTTAGTTTTCTGATTCTGTTAGCAACTTGATCAATGTGGGGATGCCAAGATAATCTCTGGTCGATGATAATACCCAAATATCTGATATGAGTTACTCTGTTTATAGTTGAGCAGCTGCAGTGTGAGTTATTTCCAGCATCGCATAGGTGAACTTTAAGATTAAAGTCAGTACTGGGTTGTGTACGATTGCACACAATGAAACATATGTAGTTAGTTTTAGATATGTTCAGTGTGAGCAAATTCTGTCCCAGCGATCCAGCAATCTCAGATAATCCCAATTCTGCGCTGAGCTGAACGTCTCGCCAAGAGCTACCCGTGAACACTACTGCAGTGTCGTCTGCGTACGAAAAAATTCTTGCGTTTGCAATACGCATGTTACAGAGTTCGTTCACATAAATAAGGAACAAAGTGGGCCCCAATACGCTCCCTTGGGGGACTCCGTAAGACACTGCCGTGTCCCGACTAATACACTGACCCACTCTAACCCTTTGCTTTCGATTGCTGAGATAGTCTTTGAGGAGATTTAACGGCAGCCCACGAACTCCAATAGCTTCTAGCTTATTTGCTAAGAGTGGGACAGAGACGGTGTCGAAGGCCTTTTTTAAATCTAGGACTGCAGTTACACATTTCTTGCCGCTATCAAGTTGTTCGGTAATTAGCGCACTAAGCGCCGCAACTGCATTCTCAGTAGACATACCTTGCCGGAAGCCAAATTGTGAGTCCTATAATGTATCAAAATCTTTTAGATATTTAAGTAACCTTATGTTAATAAGTTTTTCGATTATTTTAGAAATTGCAGGTACGACAGATATAGGCCTATAGTTGCCGACATCGTCTCTGTCTCCAGACTTATATACTGGCGTAATGATAGCCTGTTTTAATGCAGCTGGAAAGATTCCTTGTCTAAAACAAAGGTTGGCGAGATGTGTAACAATGGGAACAACATCCAAGAAGAATACCATAACAAACAAGAAGTAAAAGGAGTATGTAAGGATCCTAGCAGGTGGCGTTCTATTGTTTCTGCCCACCCCAATGGGCAGAAGGCGTGAGTGTATGAATGTATGTATGTTCAACAGACTATAAATCAATGAAAACAAAAAAAATCTTTTGATATCACCGTTTATTAATATAATAATCAAGTTACATAGCATGGAATATTTATCACATTAAAGTAATGACTTATTGATAATCATGATAAATAAATTCTCATCTTTTCACGTTTATTCAAATCGCTTGCATTACTAAGAAAGTATGCAAATGTAGGAACGGAACGTTGATGAGTGCATGACTGTGTGAATTAACTGAATGCTAAAGTGTAAGTGAGACAGATGATGTATGCCAGAGACGTATGCTTGGGATGACGTGGACAGTTGCTTATGTTGTTGCTTTAATTCCATAATTGTTTTTATCTTTTTATTACGGACGCTTTTAACGTGCACGTCTTTCTACATTGTTCTCACATGTATAATTACAACATGAGTGATGTAACCATTTTTTTGTAACAATATTTTGATTTATAGAGTGTCCATGGGGTTTCTTGCCCGTTCTTCTCCATAGGTACCTACTAAGGTTTGGAATGGGCAACTAGCTTCATCTTTCTGACTGACCGACCCCTTGACAATTCAAAAGTGCCTGTAATTGGTTTATTTGAAATAAATGCTTTGAGTTTGAGTTTTGAATGACGAAGAAAATACAAAAATGTTTACCTAAGATGTATTTTTATGTTTCCGTACACAAAGGGAGCCAACGGAACCCTATTACTAAGGCTCCGATGTACAGACGCCAGCAGGTCAAGCTACCCGAAACTGTCAAATTTTCCCAATCAACCTTGAACCTTAATGCTTTAGCGATAAAGTTGAAAATCTATTAAAGAAATTTGACAGATTGTAGTAGCTTGATGTGCTGGCGTCTGTACGTCCGTCCACCCGTCTGTCATAGGGGTGTATCTTTTGTACCGTTATAGGTAGACACTTGATATCTATACATAGTGTGTATTACTATGGCCGCTATAACAACAAATAATAAAAATAAAATTAAGTTAAAATTAAAGGGCTACACATGAAAGGTGATTTAAAAAAAATGTGTTAAGTACTGTACGGTGGTACGGAACCCTTCGTGTACGAGTCCGACTCGCACTTGGCCGGCGTTTGAGATATTTCCTTTTTATCTTCCTCTGACTTTAGCCCTTATTCCCACACAAGTATTGAAACGGACTATTTCAAGTTTAAACAGTATAGTCAAAATATCCAAAAAGAAAGAAAATACACTATTTTCACAGTAATTTTACCTCTGATAGCAACCTATTTTTAACCTTATAGCAACGCCAATAAAGACCACTCATTCTCAAGGCCTCACCCCAATTTATTGGTGGTCGGCGCTACATGTCTTTTTCTCCCATAAGTACGTCTCTATTAGTCGTCATCTCGTTAGTCCCCCACTTTCTAGCCACTAAAGACCAATGTGAAGCAAAATCAGAGGTAGGTAAAGTAACTGTGAAACACAGAGTACTTTTATAATACTGTAAAAAGACTGTAAATGATGCTCTTATAGAGCACTCATACCTCCATAGAAACGGGAGGATCCTCCGACCAGATGGGTGTCGTGTCTGGTGGGCAACTGCCCGACAATTGTTGTCGAGAGATTGTCTATATGCTAGTTGCTCGGTAAACTCTGCTTGCGCGATGCAGGATTTTGCGTGACGCCACTGTGACGTAGTTCTCATGTGGGGATATAGATACCGCTACACTCTGGTCACACTGAATCGAATCCCGCGCAGGATGCGGGACGCTACTGTGATTGTTTAAATGATTAAAAAGGCACGCGACTAATGTGCGCTTTTTTATAAAAGCGCACATTAGTGGCGTGTCTTTTAAAGTCCACGTCCACGTTACGGTATCACGATAACACAGGGACGTAAAATGTATGGAAATATACAAAGACGCTTTTAAAATCTGTCCACGATAACGTTATATGTGCACGTTTTTTCATACGTTTTATGGACGTAGACCTCCACTATAATACCGTCACGTTAAAAATGATAAAAGCGCACATTCGCTCCAGTTCGAACACCTCCACAAATTAGTCGACACAATCAACGAGACGCGCGAGTTTCAATCCAGAGCTTAAAGGTAAACATAATTAGTATTACACAAGGGATTGCACTTTCTATACGCAAGTCATTACCTATCTTAATACATTTATGATAGAATAGAATATTTACTCATAATTATCTACGCCATAAAAATTACAGATATAAATGTAGAAATTTTACATAGGGTGACACAATGGCACAATGGTTATCGCTAAAAGCGATCTTTTACAGACAACCTTTGGATGGATTAAAGGGAGAAGGGGAGACAATACTGCAGGCAGTCAGTGGTGTACCAATTACATATACAATAAAGCAACTGGCAACGGTTGTAAATGTCAACAACCAAGCTATATTTTTTAAGACTTTTAAAAGGTCTTTTTAATTCAGTTTTTTTTTAAACTTTGCTCCACACTAGGAATTTCTCCTGTATTGTGGGAGCGTTTACAAACATTTAAACTCACATACACAAAAAGCCAGACCCGGAACAACTACTTGCAGGTCATACGAATATTTCTTCCGTGCGGGAATCGAACACAGGCACAGGAACAGCGGGAAGGCACGGCACGGTTGGCGCAGTGGTTAAGCGATTGACTGCTGCGCTGCGTGTCGCGGGTTCGATTCCCGCACGGAACAAAAATTTGAAGAATAATGTGAAAAAAAAAACAGAATGATTGCATGTATATGAGTATGGTTTTTAATCGTCAAATGAAATTTTTAGAGGTATCTCCGTGACTTTTTTTCTATCATACCAAATTAGTTGTATTATGTTTTCAACACACTATCTAACTAGCTTAAATCCTGAAGAATATTACATATTTTTCTGTTTTTTTTTACTGCAGTGGATCATATACTTTTAGGCATTATAAAACTCGCGTTTAGGTCATGTAGTCCCCTTTAAGACGTAGTCGTCTAATATCAAATAAAACAATATATGGGAAGCTGCCATTGTTATGAAACCACACCTTTCTGATACGCCCTTCTGTATATAACAAAGTTAAAAGGAAAACTATCACAGCTATGTAGGCATTACAAGTTAAGAGGACTATCACAATTTTTCTTGTATTTGAGTGTTTGAAGAGTCACACACTCAAATACAAGAAAAAAAATGATATTTATTTAGAGCACTCCCGAGAGAAATAATCAAACTTTCTCAAGCATATATTTTTTTTAAATTTTGTGGCCATACCTAAACCATAATCACACATCTAAGCTAAAGTTTGATTATTTCTCTCGGGAGTGCTCTAAATACATACATACATAAAATAAAGTTAAAATATTTATTACGTTTAAATAATTTTGTGACCTGAGGGGCAATTCCCGTATTTTTAAGACCGTTCGCATTCTAATCTCAGTCTCAATCTGTCAAAATTACAATCAATTTACATACATTTTTGACAGGTTTTTGACATTGATTGTCGCTGAAATGAGATTGCGACTTGAATTTGAACGTTTTTTAAGTACGAGAATTGGCCTACTGATATGACCTCCGCTAGATTGGACAGTATTCGTTTTGAATGTATGTATTATTTTAGATAAGCTTATTAATAATAAATACTGAATACGCGTGCGATATCGTTGGTATCGCTAGTACGCCTGAAAAAAACATTCATAAACAAAAATATCGATAACTAGCGGTCGCCCGCGGCTCCGCCCGCGTGGATGTCGGTTACCGCTGCAAAAAGCCTACCCAAGAAAGACACGGTCAGCAAAATGATTCCCAGGTCAATTCACAGACACCGACAGTAACATCTACGACGCAGTCATTATCCGCAGGCTGCACAGATTGTCTTTCTGTGTATGTTAAAGTTGTTAATGATGAAAATATTTAAATGTAATTAATACTAAGTTTTCACTTCTGCCGGCAGTCCCGGAGCGCAACCTGCTGTTTTAGGATAGATAACTAAAGCGATTATTGTAGAGCTTCTCTATAAACAACATTTGACGCTTAATTATTCTCAGGTAACAAAATATACTGATGGTCGGGAGCCCCGATCCGTGGTAGGGCGTAGGTGTAGTTTTAAGAACGAAATCTAAAAAAAATCGCACGAAAATTATTAGATTTCGCGCACGACCGCTGCGTAGGGAGCCGACCTCGCGTCTGAGCCGCGCGGGTACCTTCTATGTTCTATGTTATCGGTTTGGTTTCCGCACTTAGTCCTTCAGTGGACCATTGTGCGTGAGCCATGTCGGCCGTCGGTGGTTACTCCAACCAGCCCACCTCCCTCCAGAAGCTGATTAGGTCTCCTGGTCTATTAAGAACATCTGTGTAAGATCTGGGTGTCCCGAGGGTTTTTGACCTAATTTGGGCGACGCCTGTGCACTCGAAGAGCACATGCGCGACAGTTTCGTCAGTGTCCATGCAAGCCCTGCATAGAGGACTGTCCGTTTTGCCTATTGTGTGAAAGTGTTTGTTTAGCGAGCAGTGTCACGTGATGGTCCCCGTCACCAGGCGCATGCCTTTCCTGTCCAGGCGTAGCAACCGCCTGGTTAGCTTGCCGTCTAGTGATGGCATGGCTTCCTTGGATTGCCTGCAACCCGGTGACGACGCCCACCAGCTCTCTCCTTGTGTGTGGGTGTACTCCTGTAGCCACCTGCGTAGTTGGTTGAAGGGGATGGGCACGATAGGTTCCGGTCCACAGACCGACGTGCTGGATGCCCTCCTGGCCAGCTCATCGGCTGCGTCGTTACCTAGCGATCCACTGTGTCCTTTTATCCATTGTAGCGTCACTGTATTGCGGTTTGATACGGTTACCCGTTCAAGCGCATTGTGACATTCTAGTATTAGATTCGAAGTAATGCATTTTTTCCCTAGGGATTGGAGGACTGAGGCGCTGTCAGAGAGTATGCGGATTCGGGTGTCCGCAACTCTTCTGGTTGCTATGGCATAAGCCGCCTGTATTATGCCCACACACTCCGCCTGATAGACCGTGTTGAGCATTCCCAGGGGTCTGGATATTTTTATGTTGAGGTCGAATGAGAAAACGACTCCAGTTCCGCAGTCGGTTTTTGATCCATCGGTATAAATTCTCAGTTCCTTTAGGCCTGAATGGTCGTACTGCTCCTCTTCAAGCACTATGCTGTAGTGCTTTTGAAAGCAGTATTGCTTCAGGGCCTTGTCGCAGGGTGATGCCATCATCGGCTGACGCCTGATCGCCTCTTCCCTCAAACGTTTGTGCTTGACCCTGGAGTCGTTGCTCAGGGTTCCTGCTATATGTAGCCTAAAGGTAGCCAGGGTCGCCTCCTCCCTCACAGTGAGGTGTAGGGGCGGTAGCCCAAGCATAGCCTGTAGGGCAGCGGTGGGTTGCAGTTCTCATGCAGCTGGTGATCGCCGCACACGCGAGCCGCTGCAGCTTTTCGAGGTCTCTTTGGGCTGTGCTCAGTTCTGTTCTGGGCCACCAGACTACTGAGCCATATGTAATGATTGGTCGGATGACTGTGGTGTATAGCCAGTGGGTAACCCGTGGGCTAATCCCCCAATTCTTGCCAAGCAATCGCTTGCACTGCCACAAGGATATACTGGCCGTCGTGGTGATGTAGTTGGTGTGTTTGCAATTCAGCTGTTTATCCAAAAAGATGCCCAGGTATTTGGTTTCAGTTGATAGGCTTAGGGTGGTACCAAAGAAACGTGGTAGTTGTAGTGTCGTTAATTTCCTCTTTTTTGTGACGAGAATCAACTCGGTTTTTGTGAGGTTCACTGAGAGTTGGTGTTTGGCGCACCAATTCTCCACTATCTTCGGGGCCTGGCGCATTAGATTGCACAAGGTGTTTTCATGGGCGCCATTTATAATTATGGTTAAGTCGTCGGCGTAGCCTACGGTGAAGTAACCTTTGTCGTTGAGTTCTTTTATTAAGTTGTCTACGACCAGGTTCCATAGGAGCGGTGATAGGACGCCCCCTTGCGGGCAGCGCGGGTACCTTACTCATAGATCTAAACTCCCATCCCGCACGCGCACCCCCGCCTTTGTGACGCCCACTTCGCAACGGGCCGTGCAGCAGAAATCGTAATATTTTAATTTCGCCATAACTTCAAAACCAAACGTCCAATTTTAATCATTCAAAGACCAACTATTATCTACATAAACTGTACTTAGTGATGAAATAATTTAATTTGATAAGGATTAATAGCATGAGTAAAATAAACGCGTTTAAATATAGGTAGTCCAAAAAAAATTCAAGTTTTTTAAATTAAAAAATGGTTGTTGTGCCTCACTCGACATAGATAGGTATAGTGTGTCGCGGACTTTTTTGTAGATATTTATAAGATCTACAATTAATTAGAACATTTTATGGTTCCATCTTTTATAGTTTAGGCAGCGTACGCAAAATAAGTTCTGGTTGATGTTTTACACCTTGTGTCCGAAAAACCCAAATATCTTACGGAACCCTATTTTTTTCCAAAATAAAATATAGCCTATGTTACTCGTGGATAATGTAGCTATCGAATGGTGAAAGAATTTTTAAAATCGGTCCAGTAGTTTTTGAGCCTATTCATTACAAACAAACAAACATACAAACAAAGTTTTCCTCTATTAGTGTAGATAATAATTACGGCATTACAACTACTAGTAAAATTAATAGGACTAATATCATTGGCGTTCCTTACGATATTAATGTGCATAATAAATAAAACAACGTAGGCATCTAATTTCTACATGGTCTTCACATGATCTAACCAAGATTATGCCTGGACTTTAAAAGAAACTGTGACCTCTGAGTTTGTTTCGGCCTTTCTTTTCAGAGAAACGCCGACCTCGTCTAGTTTTTAAAATATGATAGGCGTGTAAAAGTGTTTGTACAAATCTACTTACAGAAATAAAATAATTTATCTACTTTTTATGCAACATACAAACATTCTTCTAAATCATCTGAATCATTGATAACAGCCTCATCCCAGGGCCCATACTTGTTATCTTTATACTTCTGCCAATAAACAAAGAAAAATGGACAATACCCACTTAAAATAAAAACTATTAATATAAAATAACATAATAAAGTATTTGAAACCGTGTACAAACACACTACAGTCAATATTAAAGTGAAAAAATATATTAAATTAAATAATTTCGTGTGCAATATTGACTTAAATAATTGAGGACTTAAAACAAATAGTATGACAGATATTGTTAGTAAGACAAAAGCGTCGAATGGAGTTGATAATCTAGAAACTAAACATACTGAAGCAAAAATTGCAGCATTTATAGATAGAGAATTTGATACTAAAGCTGCTGGTACATTGTAGTCGAAAAATATCATGTGAATAACCATCATTATAACTGCCCAAGCATATATAGTATCTGTACTGACAGTGTCTGTCAATGTATGTAATATTGGAGACAGTAGGTATCCTATTGTAACATATACTAGTACCGTTTTAAAGTGCCTTAAAACCGCGTTTCCTGCAAACGTTATATATAATAGATAACTAAGCAATGTAGTAATAAACGATGTGTATATAATTGTATATGTATGCACCCAATCGTTATACATATACACGAAAATGACAGCGTATAAAATACATATACATAGTCTTAAGACAACGCGAAATGAGCCTTGAATCGCTTCGGGTAAAGTAACTTTTTCAATGTTCAAATTTTTGCGGAGTTCTTGTAGGAATTTTCGGTCGGTGTGATTGTCTGGGTATTCTCGGTTTTCGTATAGGTTTTTAACCCAGGGTTTTCTTCGGATGACTTTTCGTGTCGCCTTTGGACGTCCGTTTCTGAAAGACGGTCTCGAGTTAGAGATTCTTGCGTCTTGTAGAACACTTAACAATATAAATAGTCTTGGACGCGTATACCTCATGTAGGTATATAATGTACCACTTTACACTTCAGCATATATATTTTTTTATTAAAGATGGGTTTGCTCTTGACTCTAGTCTAGGTCAGTGGTGACAGAGGCAGAGTCGACGATGGAGTGAGCTTACCCAGAAGAAGCCTGTTCGCTCTCACTTTGAAGAGATTAGGGTTGTATGCGTTCGGAAACACAGACGCAGGTAGAGAGTTCCATTTTTTTGCTGTGCGCATTACAATAGAAATTTGGAAACGTTGAGTGCGAATTGGTGGAATAGCAACAAGGTGAGGATGGTAACTTGCAGCTTAATAACTCATATTGAGCCTTACGCCGATTTTTAATCTCAATAATTTAATCAACGCGTTTGTAAACGTAGACGTTAATAAAATTCAGTGGGTTAGTTCAATGTTACAGCAAGATGCTTCGTTTATTGAAATTATGGTGATCTTACAATACTACTTAATAAAACGTCCGTAGTCGCCAGCATATCAGGTTATTCAAAATTGTCAAATTTCTTTTTTTTGTTTTGACTTTAAACCTTACAATGTTGAATGTTAAGTTCAAAATCGAATGAGAAAATTTGACAGCTTGTGGTAACTTGATCTGCCGCTGTGTGTACTTAATAAAATCAGATTATTTTAAATTGGACGCCTATTGGGCCATTTCAAGATGGCCACCTACTGGGCTCAAACAATATAAAGAAGTCAAATCAGATTTCATTTTAGTTGCCGTAACGTGGGATTTATTTTGATACGGCTATCGTTGCCGAAAGTCGTTACGGCCGATGCCCTGAAACCGTCAACCAACATAGCCTCAACAATGATTAAAGATCTTTTTTTTGTTTATTATTAGAGCTAATTATCTTTTTTGTAGGCACGTGTATCTGTGACAAATATATTTATTTTTCTTTTGTTTCTTTCTTTTCTTTCAACCAGAGAAGGCTTTTGTTGGGTGGCTTGATCAAGGGCCCGATACAAAAAGCAGTTCTCACTGTAAGGAGGTTCCTCTTTCGGAGGCCTTAGCCACCAGTAGCTTGGACCCTGTTCCCTATGCATTTAGGGTACTAAGTAATTTTTATACAGGGTGTAAAAAGACCCATCACATAACCGTCAAGTACGCATTCTGTACATGAAACTAAGTAACTTTGCACAAAAATTATTTCTGAGAATGGTTTTTTTTTGTTAAAAGTAGCTGTTTGCGGTAGTGCGCAACCTAACGCATGCAAAACATGGGCGCATGCAACGGTACAGGGGTCGTGAAGGTATTCAAAGTTGTGTTATAACATTAAAAACTTGTTTTCGTAAAAAAAAAAACGTCAGTAAAATATGGAATTTTGAGCTTCAATATCTTCGTAACCAGAAGGTTCCCAGGTATGGTCCAGTACAAAAATATTATATCAATGACGGGGAGTACAAGTGACTCGCGACTTCGTTAAGTGTCTTTTTACACCCGTTATATACCCATTTTTTTAGATTTCAATATAAATATTATTTTAAAAGAAACAAAAAAAATAAATTTACCTGGCTGCTCCCTTCTTAGGCAATTTCTCCTTCATCTTCCGATACTTCTCCTGCTCATCAACATACTTCTTATACATTTCGTTGTCTTCTTCTGCCTTCTTAGCGCCGATTGCTTCTTCTTTAGCAGTCTGTTCTTTAAGAGTCTGTTCTTTTATTTTCTCTTCTTTAGAATTCTTCATTTCTTTGCGTAGTTGCTTTATTTCGTTTTGGATTCTTTCTCTGTAATAATAATTATAAAATATTATCCACCTAGTCTTTTCAAAACTATGTGGGGTCGGCTTCCAGTCTAACCGGATGCAGCTGAATACCAGCCGATCTATTCTGTGAAAATCTTACCATGAAAACCTACGTGAAGTGAGCTTGAAGCAATTCCACCTGATGGTAGGGATTTATACTATTGACAGCTCACTCCACCTGTGTTTTCACGTGAGATTTTTATAGAATAGACCGACCGGTAGTATTTGACTAGGAACGACCTGACCTCCACATTTAATTTACTACGTAACACGATAATACAACGTACAAGACAACGACTACGACTACGTAACAAGATACTCAAGTGGCTCCCCATTCGACTTCGCAGGAACTCTCGGATATTGTGTCTGCTATTCAACCTCCTTCACAACCCTAAAACGCCATCCTATCTGCGGGGGCGTTTTTCCTACGCCCGACCTTCAGATGCGCCGTGCAGGTCGCATCTTAGAAACCTCCTTAAGTCCCCTCCCCACTCCACCGACTTTTACTCCTACTCCTTCACTGTGCACGCGGTGCGGTTGTGGAATTCACTTCCGCCTGACATTAGGGACTGCCAAACTGTTGCAGTTTTTAAAAGAAGAGTGAAAGAACACTATCTTTCCACTTCGTCATAGTTGCGTACCTATATATTAATATTCTAGTGTTATTTATTTTAGAAGTATGTTTGTATGTATGTATGTATATTCTCATATTATTTGTTTTATTTTATTAAGTGAATTGTTTTTGATTTTATGTATTTTATTTTCTCTTTTACTCTTACACACGCTGTCTACATCTCTAAATCTACTATCCTATCGCAGGTATGCTGGAAGAGATTTCATTAGAAATAAGCATCACCTTTGTACCTATTTTTCTGTTATTTTCTTCTTGTCTGTTTATATAAGTGTGTACATAAATGGTTAAATAAATAAATAAATAATTATAGTATTATTATCTCACGAAGCGACGCGCGCTTTACTCGTGTTTATCAAATGTACAAACACGCTGTAAATGCGTGCGTGAGGACGAGTACAGCACAAAACACACACGCACACACACACTTCCGACTTCGACATTGTTGCTTACCTAAAATATATATGAAAATAAAATATACGAAGACTAGATAGAAACTAGCCAGCAGTAATGCGAAACCATGGTTGTTCAACTTGTACATGGAGAGTTGTCTGACAGATTTGAAAGAGGATGGAGATGCTGAATGAGTTGCCTGTCAAATGCTTTCTCTACGCAGATGATCAAGTTCTACTTGCATAGTCAGCAGATGAGTTTCAAGACATGGTGACTGATGGATGAAGCAAATAAGAAGAAAGAATGGAAAATAGGTTAATTTATCACAGAAACACGTGCATACAACACACACACATACACACATTCACAGCGTGTTTGTACACTTGGTAACCACAAGTATAGCACGCGTCGCTTCGTAAGATAAAAATACTGAGTGAGACAAATGCGAAAGTAAGTTTGTTACGCTTTTACGCTAAAACGGCTGAACGGATTTGGATGAAATTTGGCACCTGGGTAGACCATGACCTGGGTAAGCACATAGGCTACTTTTCATCCTAGATCCCTAACGAAGTCGTGGGCAACAACAGCTACTTATAATCATATATCCCGTAGTTATAGTGCACAGCCATGACAGTGACTCAATTTTAAAAATGTACAGCTTTGTATATCGTCGTGTCTGTCAGTGACACCTGTGTGACAGTATATTTCCAAATGGCTCCATGTGCCATATTTACACCCGGGTCTTGTGCAGTAGACCTTTTATAAAAACGGTCCTGAATTAATTTTGGTTGCAGTGGAATTTGAACTTTAGTCACATAAAACAGAGTTCCAAAACGACTAATAGGGAAACCAATTAGTAGTGCTCCTTGTGGTTTTTTTACCTCAAAACATGAATATTTCATTAACATTAAATGTTAATATTTCCAGTCATTGTTAAGTTTGTGTGCGAGCATCACTGTTAAAAAAGTCGTAGGTTTGACAGAATTAAACGAATGAAAGAAAAATTTGATAGAACTAAAAACTTAAAACAGAAAGAATGAAATTAAATGTACGAATTTTTTGTTTATAGACCCGTAAATTAATTTTGATTGTCAAAACGGAGAATTCTGTCATGGCGGCTCTTATGACTTCAATACTTTTGTTCTGTCAAATCTACGACTTTTTCTACCAGTGTTGCTCGCACACAAAATTTATATATATTTGTTGATGTTTATAGTTTTAACGTACGACCATATCGACGACACGTTTGGTGTAGTGGCTACAGTGGCTAAGTGTAGTCAGCGAAACCAAATGGTCCTGGGTTCGAATCCCGGTAGGGGCAAATGTTTGTATGATGAATATGGACATTTGTACCCGAGTCATGGATGTATATTTATAATATGTATGTATTTACGAAAAAAAAATGTATTTAAGTAGTGTATCAACCATCTGGTTACCATAACACAAGCCTTAAGTGTTAAGTGCTTAACTTGGAACTAGATGGTGCTGTGTGCAATGTCAGACGATATTTATATTTATTTTATTATACAACACAAAATTCATAAGGTATTTTTCTTACTGTCTACTAATCTAATAGCTAAGACAATTATTTCTAGTTTAACTTTAAAAACTCACTTTTCCTTCTTCCTAGCATCATCTTTCTCCTTTCCAATATAATACTCTTCTGCTTCTGAACTGTCACTATCTACTGACGCTTCCTTCTCTTCTGGCTTTTTAAACTCTTCTTTCTTAGTCTCTTCGGTTTTCTGCCTCTTGCTGTCTCCTTCTGGACTCTTGCCGCGCTTCTTGGAGCTTAGTTTGTCTCTTATATTGGTAACTGCTGCTGCAGTTTCTTTCAATTTCTCTTCTTGCTCTTCTTGTGTTAATTCTTTATTCTGAGCCTCTTCTGCTTCTTGTTCTAATTCTAGAAAACAAGAAGATCATTTGGCTGTAATTTTTTTAAAGCAAGATTGCTTTATTTTTTAGTTACGATAACAGCCCTTCCTGCTTCGAAATAAGGGCGCTGGCACAGTCAAATTGTTACCCAAGAACGTGTGAAATTGCGTGGATACTAGTATGATGTTAGACCAATGAAGGTAAGAGGTCTTATTACAAGATTCTTCTAGCTCGGAGATAAAAGGGACATAACAACTAATCTGCCAGCTAAAATTGCTACTCGTCTAAGCAGACTGCAAAGTTATTTATAGACGAGCTTGGCACATTTAATAATTATTGATTGGTAAATATTATCACAAAATTGTGCTGTTTGAAAATCAAAACACAGGCCTAGGGCCGGATCCTGCCAGGGTTGCGGAAAAGTCCGAGAGGGATACCGTGGCCCTTGGCACAGGCAACTGAAGGAACACGGGTGGGTTTTAGTCAGTAAGAGTCTGGCACGCCCTCCCGCTCTGCCCAGAGCGGGAGAAGTTATTTTATGACTTCCCACCCTCAAAAAAAAAGGACTAGTGGGAAGTACCAATTTAAAAATTTTAATAACTCCTTAATTTTTATATCAAAGTTACAAAACACCTTGGTCTTCTGTTATATCAACCGTTATTGTGTTACCTGCCGCAGTTTTGTTGCTAAGCTTGGGGTCTTCCAACAGGTCGTGAGTAGATTTAGGCTTGCCGCGGTATTCTTGAGCTTCGCCTTCGTCTTCCTCTGCTTCCTCGCCGAAGGATAGGAGACCGAAGTTTCTGGAGAGAAGTGGTTGGTTATGAAAGATTTCAACAAAATGAAATTCTTGGGCACAGAAAGTGCTAGCTGATTCCTCTAGGTATCGAAAAGGTGGTCATGCATTTTTTTTTTCGTCTGAATATTAGATCACTATGTTATTGGGATGACTAATTTATATGCTGAGCTTGCAGCTTATGGGGATAGGCAATTTTTGTGGTGTCAGCGAATTTACATCTATTTAGGCATCAGCCAGTAGGCCAATTCTCGTACTTAAAAAACGTTCAAATTCAAGTCGCAATACTCGCAATCTCATCTCAGCAACAATCAATGTCAAAAACCTGTCAAAAATGTATATAAATTGATTGTAATTTTGACAGATTGAGACTGAGATTAGAATGCGAACGGTCTTAAAAATACGGGAATTGTCCCTCAGATGACAATGTTTGCTATACAGGGTTACTTGTAATTCGACGTATATCCGTCAGGAGCTGATAGGGGGGCCAAAATGCAACAAATTGAATCATCATATGTATGGGCGAAATTCAGTAGTTTTCGAGATATTCGAATTTTAAGGGTTTTTCGATATTTACCCAAGATTTGATATGTAATTCTAAATGAAAAAAAAACTACTACTAAACTACTCCTTCCACCACCTCCCCCTTCTACTTAATAAAACCTTATTAAGGCGCGGACCGACTACGATTTTAATCGCTATTACCGCACTCACACAACCGCATCTGCGCGTTTTACGGTAATTATGCACACACTCGCAAACGCTAACACGGGCGTTTGTGTGCTCAAGGAAAGTTGCATAGTATACGTAAGGAAATCAGATGTTTTCTGTTGAATATACTTACTTATGACGTGCGTTCTAAAATTCGATGTAATTACAGTGTCGGTTCATAATATGATACAATAAATAATTACACAACAATTTAAAAAAAAACATCACTACTGTTTATTTTTGTTACAGTACATGATAAACAGGTCAAATATAAACATTCCGAATTTTACCCGACTGCTCTAGAAGGGGAATTATGCTTTTCGGGTGTAAGTCAGTATCAGGGATGGAAGGGTTAATTAAATGGGTAGTTATGCCATTTCAAACTAATGTTTGTGTTTTAGATAGGTACTTAGTGGGTGCGGTAAAAAAATAGAAAACAAAACCAACATAAAGGCCCTCGGACCACTTAAAAATCACATAAACTCTAAATAAATGCAATAATATCACAGCTCCAAAGTGACAAATGCCATAATGTTTCTAAGAAAATGCGGAGCCGGGACGGAAGCTAGAATTCTGAAAAATTTAGACGATAGAGGGATCATCCACGGGAATGGAAGCTGCTGCTGGCTGAATATTAGTTGGTATTTGCTAAAATTGGTAAAACAGTGCGTGAATTGAACTAAAGTTCTGTGGCGGACTACTAAGGCTACTCACTGCCTAATATTGAAGTGAAAATTCAGTCTCAGTGGAAATATGGGCAATAAAAATAAAATGTTGCGAAAGAGTTTTACAAGAAAAAGACGAAAAACTCGAAAAAATGATGGAATGTTTGGGTAAGTAGGATGATTACGGTATTGTATCATAACATTTGAAATTTGTATTTAGTTTACTTACGAAACTGTATAAATCTATAGAAACGGCATTGACAATTTCTACAAACATTTTGCTAAATCCAAAAACAAATAGGTGCACTCTATTTTGATGTCTATAGAATGCATATTGTAATGCGCCTAGTGCAAACGTCTCTGGTCGAAGCAACCATCGAGGCGATAGCCATATTCCAATAGTAGGTATAAGTAACAAAAACAAACTTGCAGATAAATCAGAGTGCGTTCGTAATTATTATAATAATAGAAATACTGCACACTAGTTATATATAAAGCATTTTGATTATTTTGTAAGATTATTTTTATAATATTTATTGAGTCATTAGACCAGTGCCGATAATTTTTGAAAACGAAAAAAGTCACAGTAGGATGAAACCCATTGGAAAAGAAAGAGAATAGGTATAACAAAAATGAAAGGAAAAATAATTTACGGGCGATCCGAGGTCGGGAAGTGGGGGTTATCTCGATTTCCGGCAAAACTACAAGTGTTATGGAAAAAAGTGTAATAGCAAAGTTGTAGGTAATAAAAAGATCTACAACTTTTGTATTCACACTTTTTTCAAGTAACCTCAAAATTTATGTGAAAAATTCAAATAACCAAGTTCTTGGTTTTTTATTTTTATCTTTTACACAGCAATTATTTTTTTTACCGAGTTTTTAAAAAAGCAGATATTTTCACGTGAGAATTTTCGATTGAAAATTAGGGTGCTTTTTCGATATTAGGTCAAAATAAGGTGAAAAAAACAAATATTTTAAATCAATAAAAATACAGTGTGCTTGAAACATAAAAAGGTAAGTATTCGGCAAATTTCGCGAAAAAAAAAATGCTGTGTAAAAGATAAAAATATAAAACCAAAAACTTGGTTATTTGAATTTTTCACTGTATAAATTTTGAGGTTACTTGAAAAAAGTGTGAATACAAAAGTTGTAGATCTTTTTATTACCTACAACTTTGCTATTACACTTTTTTCCATAAGACTTGTAGTTTTGCCGGAAATCGAGATAACCCCCACTTCCCGACCTCGGATCGCCCGTAAATTATTTTTCCTTTCATTTTTGTTATATTCTCTTTCTTTTCCAATGGGTTTCATTCTACTGTGACTTTTTTCGTTTTCAAAAATTATCGGCACTGGTCTAATGACTCAATAAATATTATAAAAATAATCTTACAAAAGAATCAAAATGCTTTTTATATAACTAGTGCAATATTTATATTATTATAATAATTACGAACGCACTCTGATTTATCTGCAAGTTTGTTTTTGTTACTTATACCTACTATTGCAATATGGCTATCGCCTCGATGGTTGCTTCGACCAGAGACGTTTGCACTAGGCGCATTCAAATATGCATTCTATAGACATCAAAATAGAGTGCACCTATTTGTTTTTGGATTTAGCAAAATGTTTGTAGAAATTGTCAATACCGTTTCTATAGATTTATACAGTTTCGTAAGTATACTAAACTAAATACAAATTTCAAATGTTATTATGATACAATACCGTAATCATCCTACTTACCCAAACATTCCATCATTTTTTCGAGTTTTTCGTCTTTTTCTTGTAAAACTCTTTCGCAACATTTTATTTTTATTGCCCATATTTCCACTGAGACTGAATTTTCACTTCAATATTAGGCAGTGAGTAGCCTTAGTAGTCCGCCACAGAACTTTAGTTCAATTCACACACTGTTTTCAGTCATAAATTACTTGAAAACTACAATCGAATTATGCACAGAGCGTCCGGTGCCAACCATCCAAGTCGAGCGCTGCCCGACGACTAAAGTATGACCGCGTAAACTATTGTCACCACTATGGAGCGTCAATAAGATTGAAAATTGAAAATGATATTTGTGTTGAAATGTGACGTAAGCTGCGAATGGGCATTTATTTTACTGCTTTTCTTTAGATTATTTAAAATATAGACATAAAATTAAATAATGGTTTGGTTAAAGTTTTAAAAAAATGGAAAACCTACTAAATTCTTAAAAAAAAAACTGTTGTTATCGCTGGAAATACAGAGATCTTCGACGTCAAAGTTTATTTTTGTGCTACAACTTCCCAATTTTTTATTGGGAATATCAAACTATTATTTATTATTCTGTTCGGTTTAAATTCTTCTTTATACCCTTCTCTGTTCACTGTATTTTTCGCGTTACTTATTTTTATTACATTACGTCATACTCGACGTTCTAAGAAACCAATTTTTGGGAATATTGAGATAACACCCCGCCTTAAGTACAAAAAACAACCTATTCTCTGAATTTTTTTTTCTAAAAGTAAACCCTATTCTATATGCGGTTTAGGTTCTAATTCCTTATTTAATTATCCTAATCATTAACACATCCTATAAATCATTAGGACACCCTGCGGGTTCAATATAACAATGCTTTCAGAATGTTGTTAAGGCTACCGTGGCGCTGCGCTGCAGTGTCTCCGGGATGTTTGCAGAAGCCCACACGGACGGCTTCAAGGCCATAATTCGCAAAAAATCGGCTTCTTCACTGCAGCGTCTGCGGGGAGCTAAAAATGGCATTCTGAAAGTAATTGCTGCTCGATTTGACTGCTCCATTCAAAAACACTGGGTGAGGGTAGTGAACGGTTTTATACACGGTGACATTTGAATCACAGTTTTGCTAGAACAAAAGTTGTTCAGACCATGGTCTACAACCATTCTATAGCATCCAATAGAAAAAAAAACGTCATTGGTTTTCTAAAAAAACACAAAAAACGCAATGTTAAAAATGTCGGGATTATCGTTACGCCCTACAACACAGACACTGCGGCTACGACGCGCGGCGGTCCGCGTCTTGAATGCAATATCGCTACCGTGATTAGTACTTCGATGTTACGGTTAATGTTTCAAACATTATTACACGTTTGAGCAACATAAGACTAATTTGAGAACTCCTAGATTAGATTACTTTGATAACATATTTGCTGCTGTAGAATGGTAGTAGACCATGGTCTAAACAACGTTTGTTCTAGCAAAACTGTGATTCAAATGTCACCGTGTATAGTAGTCTACATAAAGTTAAGTAGGTACCTACTAACAATACTAAAATAATTGTAAGCTAATATTGTTTCTAATATATACTAACAAGATATGGATTTTAATTATCTGAAATAAATTATTCTATTCTATTAACACTCACTTAACACCCTGTCGCTCCTTTTTCTTTTTTTTCGGCCTCTCGTCCTCCTGGATCTCTTGTACCCGTGGCACGATGTCAGTGAACGGGTTGATTAACACTGTAGTACTGGTGATCTTGTGGGGATGGTCGGGTCTGTCGTCTGGGCCTATCAGACCCTCGGACAGTTTTAGGACGTTGTATATAGTTTCTCCTGTTGGGAAATGAGATGTATTATGAATGTGCTTGCCAAAGCAAGACAAAAACAACCACAAAAGTCGTAGCACTCGGCTTCTATAGTATTTGCCTCTCTTACTAATAGGAAAGCACAATATGTAATATTTGACTACATTCAAAAATAAAACCGCGCTCATTCATTTTAAAAAGTTGTCTGGTGGCCATGTTTGAGACTCTGACTATTTGCAATTATAAATTACTGCCATAAGTATTTGACACCAATATAGCAGGACTGATAGATCTACTTTTCATGGCAAGACTGAGATTCGATGAAAGAACACGCAACTCATAAGTCATATATAAATAATAAATAATAATAAAAAGTGTTTATTTCTCACCACAAGCCAAAAAATACGAACAATACTTTACACATAAAAAATAGCTAACGATTTTTGGTTGTGGATCGCTGGTGCCTGTGGTAGGTAGTAACACCTGTATTACAGGTCACCAGGTCCCCACCTGCTAGAGATTACATATTTGATAGCTTAACATCTGATATCACAACAAGTTACATAAGTTTCAAACAATTAGTGAGCTTATTATTAGAGTAAAAAACAAATAAATAAAACGAATTGACATAATTAAAGCAATAAATAATTAAATCAGTGCTGTGCTGTGGGTCCCCCATAGCTCAGCATCATGCTGAGTGGAAGCCTTCTTGTCACAGTCATGACGTGCAGCTGTCGACTATTTCTGTTTTGTGCTCGAGATTTGATCTCTTTTTTTAATTATTAGAGCTAATTATCTTTTTTTGTATGCACGTGTGTCTGTAACAAATTAACTTATTTTCTTTTCTTTTCTTTCTTTCAATACCTCATTACACCCCATTAGAGTATTGAGTTAAAAGCATAATACAATGAGCAAAAAAATGTTTTTAAAGCTAACTAAAATCGTGTTGCCCCTAGCATTACTTACTTCATGCGTTTAAAATTGAGTCTTAGTGCCTGGAAATAAGATTTAATTTTCTTTGGTTCTATCTGCAGTCAGTATTGCAACTTACGTACATAAGATAAAAAAATACCTATATTAATAGTTACTGAAATCGATCCAGTAGTCAATTATGAGCAAACTACTTTCAGGACTTGTGTTTATTCTGTTACACCTTGTATAGTGATGAACTATAGATACTCTGCTGGGGAGTTAAAAGGCGGAGGTGAAGGGTGGGCGTGCCGGGGGACTGTCTCATGTAATTTTGAAGTTCAAAAAGTACTGATTCTCCGCCTAGTTTGAATAAATGAGATTTGATTTTCATTGTTAATAAGTAAATTCAAAGAAAGAAAAAAAGTACTTTTTTATTTTTTATTCTACATTTATATCTCTAATTTTTATGGTGTACATATTATAGAGTATTCTATTCTATTTATTTTAGCTCGCACAGGAAGATCTTACACTGAACTAAACACAATCATAAACATATAAAAAAACTAAATTAACGCACATAAAACCCGTAAGTATAGTTTAATATCAAAACTTTGTTAACTCATTAAAGTTTATGAACATGATACGATAGTAAACGTTACTTATCGATATTTTTATTTTATTGGTACGCCCTTCACTAAGCGGCTCCATAAGGGCCGTAAGTGCAAGCGAGATAGACATAGGAATTTTTTTTATGGCCCGACGACTCAGTTGATAACGCGCTTACTATAAGTACATAGAGATATTTCAATGGTACTGTTTCTACCATACTAACCAGTGACCTTCCCAAATATAGTATGCTTGTTCTGCAGTTCCGGTGTAGGAGCCAGGGTGAAGAAGAACTGTGAGGCATTGTCATCTTTACCAGCGTTGGCACTGGCCACCAGGCCTCGACGGTTGAAACGGAGACGGGAGTGGAACTCGTCCTGTTAAAAAATGTAAAATTTCTCCAAATGATTTTAAACTTTAAAATGTTGAAGATTAAGTTCTAAATCAAATGAGAAAATTTGACAGTTTGTGGTACCTTGACCTGCTGTTGTGTGTACTGTTTAATTTACGTTATGTATTTTGCTGGTGTACAATAAAGATTGGTTGAAACCAGTTTTAAGTAATGTTTGAGGTTCTATAGAATATGCCTTAATCGGTCATAGCTGAGAAAAAGTTTCCCATGACTGACTGATTGAATAATGATTAATGACAGATATAGGATTCAGATCAGATCAGATTCAGACAGACAGAGGATTATATCCAAGATAAAAGAATGCTTGGAAACATGCTAGTCCAGCTCCATAGGACAATCTATAGTCTAGACAAAATCAAACTGGTTACTAATTTAATTGTATAATTTATTATTTTTACGAAATTGATTTACATTCTATGGTTACTATAACTCACATAGTCACTTATTACTTGTTTAAAAATTTTGGAAAATCGTAAATTATTACAATGTTTATAAATATGTGAGCACCATGTATCTATCACATAATTAGCTTATTTGTCATTGCTACATTTTTAATTCTTTTTACCTATTGTGGTAACATAAAAGGCACTTTTGAATGTCAACATTTACATTAAAACAGAATCGATTCTAGTCACCCTTTCCAAAAGGTAGTTTCGTATGGAGAAGAATGGGCAAGAAACTCTACCGTAACTTTTTTTAAATGTGTTACAATATTTTGTATACATTAATTAGGTATATAATTATATGTGAAGATGATGCACCTATAATAAAACTACCATACCACAACAGGTAAAAAGAATTAAAAATGTAGCAATGACAAATAAGGATACTTAATGCAAAGCCAGTTTGAAGAACTTTTCTGTCATCAATTGCCTTGATGGCACACAACCACTGTTTTCAGTTGGCCACATAGTTTAAAATTTTGAAATAATGTGTTCTAGTGTATGAATATTAGGCTGGTGACCACAACTCCACAACAAAGCAAGTGATTTGTTTTATAAAAGATTGTCTTTTACTGGGCTTACCTTGAAAGGTGCACCATAAATAGACTCTCCGCCTGTCCCATCGCCGTTTGGGTCACCACCCTGCACTATGAACTCTGGCACCACTCTGTGGAATATTGTGCCTGAAAACGAACAAAAAGGTGTCAAATCATCAAACAGCTTCTTTTTAGAAACAATTAACGGTTTGAGCGAAAGACAATATGGCTAGAAATGGGGCGAATTCTGATGTTGTTTAACAACAATTTCCGAAATAAGACAAAGTGCTGTTGATCACAAATACAAAGACTAAAGGCAGTGTTTTACGATTTCAGTGATTTACTTTTTTTTTATTTTATTCAAGATTGGTTTGCTCTTGACTCTAGTCTAGGTCAGTGGTGACAGATACAGAGTCAACGATGGACTGAGCTTACCCAGAAGAAGCCTGTTCACTCTCACTTTGAAGAGATGAGGGTTGTATGCGTTCGGAAACACAGACGCAGGTAGAGAGTTCCACTCTTTTGCTGTGCGCATAACAAAAGACATTTGGAAACGCTTAGTTCGAATCCTCAAATCTAATCTTAAGATAAATGATCTTATCTTAGTGATCCCGAAAATCATCGCTATTGGATAGGCCTTTTCTGTTAATTTTACGGTTCATGTTATATTCTGAAATACTAATTCATAGCTCACCATTGTAATAGCCTTCCATACATAACTGTATGAAGTTGCGGCAAGCCTTCGGAGCCTCCTTCGTCCATAGTTCTATATCTATCTCTCCTGCTGTTGTTTTTAATAGCACCTGTAAATTATAAGACAATAAACTTAGGTTGCTCTTTGGTTGTTCATACACAATGTTCAATGATTTTATTTCTGTAAATATGATCAAACATATTTTAAAAACTAGATGAGGTTGGCGTTTCCTATCTGACTACTCTGAGAAGAAAGGCGGATACAAACTCAGAGGTCTCAGTCTCTTTTAAAGTCCAGACAAAATCTTGGTCAGATCATGTGAAGGCTATGTAGATTGGACATTATTATTAGTAAAATTATCATCATCACTGTCTAGCCTTTTCCCAACATGTTGGGTTGGCTTGCAGTCTAACCGGTGTGACTAACAATTAGCCGGATTTTTATACAAGAGGAAATTTAATAAGGTGAAATACAGTTTCGGATGTGAAGACTTTCAACAGTAACTAAAGATTTGCTTTCCAGCAATAGCAGAATTCAAATACATAAAAAATTTGAATCAAATGAGTGTCATACAATGACTTTTATTTTCTTTTTTTTATCTATATTGACATTTTATTTATTTATTTATTTAAATGCCTTAAAACTATCATTACATGTAAGTATCTTATAAACTAAGTAGTGTAGTACTTGAAAACATAGATTTAGGTACCAAATTATAACAAGAATTTTTGGGCACAACAGCTCTATAGTAAAAATGCTTTAGATACAAAATAATAGAATATAAGATGTGGTTTTTGTGTTGCAAAATACCACTTTGGATGCAGCTGAATACCCTATATTTTACATGGAGCGACTGCCTACCTGACCTCCACAACCCAGTTCGAGTAATATTGGCCAAATAGTAAGGGATACCAAACAAATACTTTAATATGTAACATGCTAGTGGTACCTATATAAAGAATTTAAAGGGGAGGATATCTGTATTTATTTTCTTTTGCACTGTGTTTTACATTATAATCCATTCAAATAATTGTATAAAAAGTGTTAATTGTCAATACGTACAGGTTATATTTTCTATCATACTATGCTTATTGATTATGTGCATTCGTAATACTTGTAAAACGTTTATCAGTTTATCAAAGTCTATGAAAGTTACTCATTACTAAATAGACATAATTCTTGTCTTAAAACGTAATGATGAAATGAAATAGAGTGAAACTCAGATATTCATGAAAGTTTAACTCTTATTTACCTTGCCTAATGCAGGCGGTTCTTGGATATAAATGTTACTCATTATGTATCTTACACGTGCACTGTCTTATAAAATACTATTTTCTCTAAATACAATATGCTAATTACAGCATTTTATGCAGGAAAATCATGAACAGTTTGTCTTTTTCCATCCAAACAAAACAATATAACGAAATGTCATCACTGTCATGATCAAATGACATTAATGTCAAACCACGTACTTTTTTTTATATACTGAAACATAGTCTTTTGCCGCTTAAAATTTAACGGAAAAATAAATTATTGGTTTATTTAATAATTTTTTTATAAATAAAAAACGTACAATTATTATTCATTTGTATTTATTATAACGATTTTGAGCGTTCTAATTCTCTTATACAGTACCTACCTAATGTCTGTTGCGACACCCATGCATGATGAAAGAGAAGGTCGTTACTATCTTGCCTGAGAAATATGCTTCCCTTACTCAAGTATTTTAATTCTGAATACAAATAGAATCAAACAGATATCCAATTGATTTGTCCGCATCGCCCATTTATTGCAATTGTGACCCCAACTAGAGGCCGCATGTCTTATGTGGTATTATAGGCTCGTTTTATGGTATGTGGCTTTTTGTAAAGTAGATTACCTTGTTTTATTTTTTCTTTTATCATGTTACTAGCTTCTGCCCGCGGCTTCGCCCGCGTGGATGTCGGAAATTATCCCACTGGAACGTGATACCGGGTTAAGCAAATAATATTTATTTTGATTATATTCAACACGTTTTAACTTAAAAATAATAAAAATTTGCTAACCAATTCTTAAATCTCATAGGAAAAGGTACACAACAATTTCAATAATTATGTGAATTTTAAAATCACCCCTTTTTTACCCCCTTGGGGGATGATTTACAAAAACGCTGAAATAAATATGTTTTATTTCATACCATAAGAATACATTAAATTTTCATATACATAACTTAAGAAATGATAAGTTTCCCACACAAACTTTTATCCCTTAAATCAAACCCTTTAGGATTATTTTTGAGACAAAAAATGTCCTCAGGATGCCGTTTATCTTCTTACCAAATTTTATTGAAATCAGTTCAGTGGTTTAGGCGTGAAAAGGTAACACATAGACAGACAAACAGAGGTACTTTCGAATTTATGATATTACTAGCTTTTGCCCGCGGTTTCGTTCTCGTTAATTAAGAATTTTACCACCAATATGGGTTGTTTGTATGTACTCTGCTTGTTTGGCATTTGCAATCATCGGCTCAGAACGGAACATTATTCTAGGACGGATTAAAAATCGGTCTATCGATAGTAGGGTAGATATTATAATTGGGGGTTCTGCATTACTTTGCTCTCGCGTGCGCTCGAGCTGCAAGTTGCAGAAGCCCCCAATTATACCCTACTAGTTTTAAACTAGTTTAAATAAAAGGCTTGTATCATGTATCTTATATTATTATGTTTATACAGCAAAATACAAGTCGTTTTCAACGCCTTGCTGATGTATTTCCAAGGAATAGGCGTGACAATAGCAAACTTTGTCAAGTATCATGTCAAACAACTTTGATGCGCAAAAGTATTTATTGCATGGCCCCTGTTACCTATTTTCAATAAATTGCCAAGTGGCTGGAAAGATTTATTAAAATACGCTGATGTTTAGGTAAACTTTTGACAGATAAAGTGTAGGACTATAACATTTAACAATGAATTTCCAACAGAGAAAAATATATTTGTTGATAAATTGTAATAAAATTTATAATTTATTAATTGAATGATAATTATAATGAAAATGATGATAATTTATTAATTGATCTATCGAATTAGAATTGTAATAATAATAATATAATCGAAATATAAGTGCATGTTTCTTAAATAATGTAAATGTTTGCATGCCGAATGGTAAAATATCTTCTATCTTATTCTATTTTATTTTATCTTCTTTAATCTTCTATTTTATTCTATTCATGCATGTTTTGATATAATAAATATTCTTGAGTTGTATCTCTGATCTGGGTTTTGATGAATCTGAGCTCCACTGCATACCACGGACAAATAAAGCCTACCTAACTAATAAAATGTCGTACTTTTATCGCAACGCGTATTAAATATCTATTAATACCTATTCTCTTCCTTTCACAGCGTTTAAATATACACGGTCAAATGGGGTTACTTTGATACTACGGGGTTACTTTGATAACAACTTTAGGCTTATGAAAAACTTAATTTTATAATATCTACAACACCAGTTAAAAAATAAACTATCAGTACTTGGCACTACTGATAGTTTCTTTGTATTATAGCGTTGTAGTTATTATAAAATTAAGTTTTTCATAAGCCTAAAGTTGTTATCAAAGTAACCCCGTAGTATCAAAGTAACCCCATTTGACGGCATTGAGGAAAATGTGTAGCATGTCGCATCCAAGGATCGTCATAAATCTCCCAATCTTCTATAACACACATGAGAAACAAGCTGCTTTATCATTTTATGTAACCTACTATTTCCACAGTAAAAGTATCCAGCGTCAGCCATTTCCATCACAAATCTTTTCTTTGAATCAGCCGTTGCCCAGTAATATTTATCTAAATGAAAATTCACACATTTTGTAAGTGGCATACATGTCGTAACGAGGTTTGTATTTATTTTGAGACATGCTCCGATTTATAGTTCAAACGTATAATGACATCGTATAGCGGCAGTCAGCAGCTTATAACGATTTCACGACACTGATGTGATTGGGTATGGTGGGTCCGCAATGTGCTGAACGTATCCTGCATACCATTAGATAAATTCCGTTCGACCCGTTCCATCGGTAAAAGGTATTGTAGCTGAAGCGACCATCGATGAACGGTGTTTTCGGCGAATAGTTTTATGGGCGATGGATTTATTCGTGGAACCAACCGTCGACTATTTCGGCGAACCATACCATCGGCGAAGAGGAGTTCGCTATACTGTTCTGAGCTCCGTAACGTTTGTCAGTGAACTGTCTATAGTTTTATAATTTTTTCTATTAGATTGTAAGCAAAAAATGACATATCTAGGCTTTTTCCAATTGTGAAGCAGTCTTAACCCGTGGTCTTAACTGACCAAGAATGTTTTGTGGTTTTAGGTAGTAAAGGATATTCATATAAATCCCATTTTCTAAAAGCCATTTGAATGGGTTTATCTGTTTCTAAATGCTTTAAAAGTGTTAATCGTTCTCGATCTGACACTTTTATAAGGGGTACCCTCCATTGAACTCTTTGCATATCTATTTGAAAATGAATAACATCATCAGTAAGAATAACGCTGTTTAAGTTAGAGTTACTTCTATTCAATATAGGTTCGTGTTTACAATTAATAACGATTTTATTGCAATCCTCTGCAAACCCTAATATCTTATTTAACGGTATCACAACACTAAAATGCCCATCACTTTGGAATCCGTTTAAATTCCAACCCCATATTGCCGCAACTTTATTTTCAGCTTCATTTAATGAGATATATGATTTTATTGCTGACGTTATTCCCTGTTGTTTAGGGCATATTGTAAGGCATCTATAACTTTAGTGTTTCGTCATATTTTTGCGCTGTCGCCTTACTTACCCCTTATTGTAACGCCATTGGAACTGCCCAAGGGTTACAGAGGCGGTTCCTCCTCCAGCACCCTTGTATAGCAGCACATGGTCACACCACACATCATCATCTCGGTCGGTAGGAGGGCTTTCAGTTTAACCGAATGCAGCTGAATACCAGTATTTTACATGGAGTGACTGTCTATCTGAACCCCACAACCCAGTAACATGAACCCCTTCAAGACTGGTTGTCAGACTTTCAGGCCACACGCCACAGGAAATAAATAACCAATAGGAAGTGACGTTTCTATGAACAGCCTACAGCACACAGCACAGTTGTATACCATTGTATGGAAAACGGTGACCTATTGACATAGTTGACCAGGGTGACCTAGCCATTGGCTAACGAATAGATAGTCGCCAAAACTATTGCGATAATCAATTATTGGCTTATCTGTGTTTTAAAAACCTGTCATGTTAATAATTTTGTGCTTTATATTTTTGTGAGTTCCGTACGTGGATTATTGTTTTATTTGGGTATTGGTCCTTTGGAGAAACATTGACTGGATCTGAGGAGTGTACGACTAAACGCCGACAGACACTACGCCGACAGACTGAACACCGACATGACTTTACTTCGACGGGACTCTTCGCCGACAGGACACTTCGCCGACAGGTCTGTGGTCTTGTGTTTGATTTACTGATGATTTTGTATAATATGTGAAAACATTTCTGTGAGCAACTTGGAAGTAGCGCTTGCCGGCCGATGCCGCGGCGCCGCTCGGTTCGCTCGCCCGCGTGCGCAGTTGGTCACAGTTCTAACTAATTTTTTTTTCCGGGGTGGAAAATCCTCATGGATGTCCGCCGCCCTGGGGCGGGCGGCGGGGTCTGTAAGACTCTAACTGACTAAAAACCACCCCTGTGTTCCATCTCACACGTACGCCGGGGGTCGCGGGAACGTACATTCCTACCGCAATCCCGACTGACATTCAACCTAACCTATTTCTCATAATCAATTTCCAAAGTAAGTAAGTAACTAATTATATATGTATATTATACTATGCCCTGTCGGCGAAGTGTCCTGTCGGCGAAGAGTCCCGTCGAAGTAAATTCTTGTCGGTGTTCAGTATGTCGGCGTAGTGTCTGTCAGCATTTAGTCGTACATTGGGATCTCAGACCAAATAAAAAATCAAGATATAGCGCTGCGAACAATAAAGTGAAGCATGCAATACTACACCTTGCTCTGTGCATACACAGAACCTAATTTACAACCAAACTACACCTCAATGTTTACAAAACCGGCCTCATGTCACTGTAAATAGCGATAGGTCTTAATTTTTTATTTGGTGTGTGGTCTGCATCGCTTCATTTTTATAAGTACCTCAGGTGTAAAGTGCACGCCACAATTGCGGCGATAAGTCCCCTCTTTGATGAGTGGCTAGAGAGGCGTCACGGCGTCCTCACCTTCCGCCTGACGCAGGTCCTCACCGGACATGGTTGTTTCGCGAGGTTCCTGTTCCGGATAAGGCGGGAGGAAACGCCTGGGTGTCACCATTGTGTGGATCGCCCGGAGGACACGGTGGAGCATACGGTGGAGGTCTGCCCGGCTTGGGCGAAGCACCGCCGTGTCCTCGTGGAGGCGATTGGCGGTGGCGATCTCTCGCGTCCGGCCCTGGTCCAGGCCATGGCACGGAGTGAGAGGGCTTGGGAAGCCGTCACCTCCTTCTGCGAAGCAGTAATGTTCGCGAAGGAGGAGGCGGAACGCGTGAGGGAGAGGCAAAATTAGAGACGTCCTGGGCGTCGGGAATCGCAGGCCGATTCCCGGCCACCGTAGGCGCGGGCTTGCGAACGGCGAGCAATGGGCAGCTCGCCGTTCGATAAGGACCAGGACCGGGTTGACGGCGCGTAGTGTTCCACGCGCGCCTCAAAGAGGTGTCAGCATCAATGACGGGGTCCGCTAGGGCCGATGCCTGCCAGGGTTGCGGGAAAGTCCGAGAGGGATACCGTGGCCCCTGGCACAGGCAACTGAAGGAACACGGGTGGGTTTTAGTCAGTAAGAGTCTTACACGCCCTCCCGCTCCGCCCAGAGCGGGAGAAGTTATTTGATTAAAAAAGGTGTAAAGTGTTGTTTTTTAAGGAATTTATGGAACATTATAAATTAACATTTGTAATAATAAGAATAGTAAAAATTAAATAGTGACTAAATGCATGGTAATTGTATAAATGAACAATAGTAATATAATAAGAATGTATTAGGCTCAATAAAAAATTGCACGTTTGCTTGCAGGCAGAATACAATGACACTTAAGGCGGGGTGTTATCTCAATATTCCCAAAAATTGGTTTCTTAGAACGTCGAGTATGACGTAATGTAATAAAAATAAGTAACGCGAAAAATACAGTGAACAGAGAAGGGTATAAAGAAGAACTTAAACCGAACAGAATAATAAATAATAGTTTGATATTCCCAATAAAAAATTGGGAAGTTGTAGCACAAAAATAAACTTTGACGTCGAAGATCTCTGTATTTCCAGCGATAACAACAGTTTTTTTTTTAAGAATTTAGTAGGTTTTCCATTTTTTTAAAACTCTAACCAAACCATTATTTAATTTTATGTCTATATTTTAAATAATCTAAAGAAAAGCAGTAAAATAAATGCCCATTCGCAGCTTACGTCACATTTCAACACAAATATCATTTTCAATTTTCAATCTTATTGACGCTCCATAGTGGTGACAATAGCTTACGCGGTCATACTTTAGTCGTCGGGCAGCGCTCGACTTGGATGGTTGGCACCGGACGCTCTGTGCATAATTCGATTGTAGTTTTCAAGTAATTTATGACTGAAAACAGTGTGTGAATTGAACTAAAGTTCTGTGGCGGACTACTAAGGCTACTCACTGCCTAATATTGAAGTGAAAATTCAGTCTCAGTGGAAATATGGGCAATAAAAATAAAATGTTGCGAAAGAGTTTTACAAGAAAAAGACGAAAAACTCGAAAAAATTATGGAATGTTTGGGTAAGTAGGATGATTACGGTATTGTATCATAATAACATTTGAAATTTGTATTTAGTTTAGTATACTTACGAAACTGTATAAATCTATAGAAACGGTATTGACAATTTCTACAAACATTTTGCTAAATCCAAAAACAAATAGGTGCACTCTATTTTGATGTCTATAGAATGCATATTTGAATGCGCCTAGTGCAAACGTCTCTGGTCGAAGCAACCATCGAGGCGATAGCCATATTGCAATAGTAGGTATAAGTAACAAAAACAAACTTGCAGATAAATCAGAGTGCGTTCGTAATTATTATAATAATATAAATATTGCACTAGTTATATAAAAAGCATTTTGATTCTTTTGTAAGATTATTTTTATAATATTTATTGAGTCATTAGACCAGTGCCGATAATTTTTGAAAACGAAAAAAGTCACAGTAGGCTGAAACCCATTGGAAAAGAAAGAGAATATAACAAAAATGAAAGGAAAAATAATTTACGGGCGTTCCGAGGTCGGGAAGTGGGGGTTATCTCGATTTCCGGCAAAACTACAAGTCATATGGAAAAAAGTGTAATAGCAAAGTTGTAGGTAATAAAAAGATCTACAACTTTTGTATTCACACTTTTTTCAAGTAACCTCAAAATTTATGTGAAAAATTCAAATTTGACAACAAACAATTTATGTGAAAAATTCAAATTTGCCGGAAATCGAGATAAACCGCTTTTTACCCTTAAACCCCCACTTCCCGACCTCGGATCGCCCGTAAATTATTTTTCCTTTCATTTTTGTTATATTCTCTTTCTTTTCCAATGGGTTTCAGCCTACTGTGACTTTTTTCGTTTTCAAAAATTATCGGCACTGGTCTAATGACTCAATAAATATTATAAAAATAATCTTACAAAAGAATCAAAATGCTTTTTATATAACTAGTGCAATATTTATATTATTATAATAATTACGAACGCACTCTGATTTATCTGCAAGTTTGTTTTTGTTACTTATACCTACTATTGCAATATGGCTATCGCCTCGATGGTTGCTTCGACCAGAGACGTTTGCACTAGGCGCATTCAAATATGCATTCTATAGACATCAAAATAGAGTGCACCTATTTGTTTTTGGATTTAGCAAAATGTTTGTAGAAATTGTCAATGCCGTTTCTATAGATTTATACAGTTTCGTAAGTAAACTAAACTAAATACAAATTTCAAATGTTATGATACAATACCGTAATCATCCTACTTACCCAAACATTCCATAATTTTTTCGAGTTTTTCGTCTTTTTCTTGTAAAACTCTTTCGCAACATTTTATTTTTATTGCCCATATTTCCACTGAGACTGAATTTTCACTTCAATATTAGGCAGTGAGTAGCCTTAGTAGTCCGCCACAGAACTTTAGTTCAATTCACGCACTGTTTTACCAATTTTAGCAAATACCAACTAATATTCAGCCAGCAGCAGCTTCCATTCCCGTGGATGATCCCTCTATCGTCAAAATTTTTCAGAATTCTAGCTTCCGTCCCGGCTCCGCATTTTATTAGAAACATTATGGCATTTGTCACTTTGGAGCTGTGATATTATTGCATTTATTTAGAGTTTATGTGATTTTTAAGTGGTCCGAGGGCCTTTATGTTGGTTTTGTTTTCTATTTTTTTACCGCACCCACTAAGTACCTATCTAAAACACAAACATTAGTTTGAAATGGCATAACTACCCATTTAATTAACCCTTCCATCCCTGATACTGACTTACACCCGAAAAGCATAATTCCCCTTCTAGAGCAGTCGGGTAAAATTCGGAATGTTTATATTTGACCTGTTTATCATGTACTGTAATAAAAATAAACAGTAGTGATGTTTTTTTTTAAATTGTTATGTGTATATATTTATTGTATCATATTATGAACCGACACTGTAATTACATCGAATTTTAGAACGCACGTCATAAGTAAGTATATTCAACAGAAAACATCTGATTTCCTTACGTATACTATGCAACTTTCCTTGAGCACACAAACGCCCGTGTTAGCGTTTGCGAGTGTGTGCATAATTACCGTAAAACGCGCAGATGCGGTTGTGTGAGTGCGGTAATAGCGATTAAAATCGTAGTCGGTCCGCGTCTTAAGTTAAAAGATCTCACCTTTACCAAAACAATGTATTTCTGGCAAATAAATGTTTGATTTGATATACCTAGCGATTCTATTGGTAGGTTTCAAATCAAATCATTTATTTCCTTGCAAACATGGGTATAGTAGGTATACCTACATAGGTGTTTTTTTATGATATAGTTCCCCATATTTTACCGTCACATGGGCAGGCAAAGGTTTCAATTCCAAATTAAAAATTAACAATAAGCGACAGATCATTGGAATTACAATATAAGTAAAATATTATAAAAATTAATGTCAGCGTGTTTATATTTATTTTTGATTAATTATTATTTTTAGGTTTTACGCATTAATTCCCAATTAAGCATGAATTCCTTGCACATCCGTGGTCTAGATGGTAGACAGATTTTACAAAGTGTGGTCCATGTAATATACTACTTACATAATACTAAATGTTTATAATTATTGTTTATGGGTTTATACCTGTGGTTTGGCTTCTGGATTCTGTCACGAGGACCACTGCGGACCACGAGCTCAATTCCCGTTCGAAACAAACATACCTAGATATTTGCTTACCATTCTAGCAGATAAGCAACAATTTCTAGTTCTTGACGTGCAACTGAACACATGCACGAATTAGGTACCGTAAAAGAATAATAGTTCCGTTAATAGGGATGCAGGGGTTAATCGGGACGAAACTTTAAAATAGATTTTAACGTTGCAATTATATAGTTTGTTGCCAGCAAGGGCACGTACCTAATCGTTAATTATAATACAGTAATTAGAGTCCTTTTTGGCAGCAAACGATATTATTTCAATGTTGACATCCCTTTTAAAGTTTCGTCCCGATTCACCCCCTTTTACCGATACAATAAGTAAGTTTATAAGCATCTATTTCAAATAGGCACCTAGAAAGCACTTTTGAATGTCAACATTTACATTAAAATAGAATTGATTCTTAGTCGTCCTTTCCAAAAGGTTTTTTTTTACTTCTAGGTAAAAATAATTAAAAATGTACCAATGAAAAATAAGTTAATTATGTGACAGATCAAGATCATACATGGTGCTCACATATTTACAAACAATGTAAAAGTATACGATTTAAAAAATTGTTTAAACAAGTAATAAGTCAATAATAAGTTAAAGTAATCACAGAAAGTAAATCAATGTCATAAAAATAATAAATTATGCAATTAAACACGGACAATTTCTTTCTTCGTCTTTTACGGACCCCTAACCCGTTTAAAATATTCAGATCAAACGCCTAATCGATCAGCCTCCGACCTCCGCTCGACGTCTCAATGTCACCTCAAGCTAGTTCAATACTCATACGCCGAATATTTCTTATTTTTATTGCTCGATTACTCGTTTAACTGATCAGCTGTAAGGACTAATTTTAATTATTTAATTGGCTATTAAAAGGCAATAAAAGTGATAACGGTAATTATAGCCCAGCATTTAAACTGTGATTATCATTTCTCAACCGCTAAGGTATATCCCACAAAGTTATATCAAAACTCAGGGACTCGGGCCTTCCATCTGGACTTTTCAGGCCGTCTTCAAGAAATTGATAATGTAGGTGGGCAAGTATGATAGCAGTTGCGGGCAGTCAGAATCCAAAAAGAATGATAGAATGTGGTCCATATTGCCCAAAACTTAAAGGAGATTGTGCAGAGGACTGGCACGAGGTACATACAACATTATCATCATTCTCCTTCTCTTATCTCAATTTATTTAGGGTAGGCGCAACCTCTCGGTAGTCACCCACCACCTTCCAGCCATATGTAATCTTTCATACAGTCCATCCCTATAAGTATGTAAAATATCAAAATATTCGTCCAAATCTGGGAAGACTTCTCATAGTTCGACAAAGAGGTATTTAACTTTGTTCTTAAAACCCACACTTCTGACAGAAAAAATGGGGTTTATAAATGTTAGTCTATCTTCCTGCTTGTGTGCCTGTCAATGGCATCGTGACTCCTAAACGGATGAACAGTTTTGATTGCGATTCTTATCGCCATCCTACGACACCTTTTAACATGATCGATCTGTGCATAGTCTACTAAACAAATCAGTACCATCAGATTAACTACTTACAAATCGAACAAAACTTTGTCACAGATAATATTGCACCTATCATTAATAACTGTTATTATGTTAAGCAGTTCTAACAATATATCGTCGCCGCATATAATTATGAGGACGTGTGTAACGATAGGTGATCTGCTGTTCAACCGACAGGCGTCAAGCTTGACCGTTGTTTGAGCAGGTTGACTTAGGGCTGACCCAAACGTTTTTTTAAATAATAACACCTTGCAACTGAAATACAAGATATTGTATTTTTTTTAAGTAGCTCACTCCTAAGACCAATAAGTACTTTCTCAATTTTTCTTAGCTTTTCTTAAAAAATGTCTTTGCTATCAAGCAACCATGGAATTAGTATGTACTATACAGGGCGGCAGGAACTTCGACCTGCAACCTCTCACCATGTATTCAGTACTGTATGATTCTGAGTTCCCGTTTTTTTTTTTTCTTTTTTTTTTCGATGCTGGGAAATCATCAAATAACTTCTCCCGCTCTGGGCGGAGCGGGAGAGCGTCTCAGACTCTTACTGACTAAAACCCACCCGTGTTCTTGCAGTTGCCTCTACCAGGGGCCACGGTGTCCCTCTCGGACTTTCCCGCAACCCTGGCAGGCATCGGCCCTAGCGGACCCCGTCGTTGGTGCTGACATCTCTATGAGGCGCGCGTGGAATACAACGCGCGTTCGTCCCAGGCCTGGTCCTTATCGGACGGCAAGCCACCCATTGCTCGCCTACGGCTGCTGGGAATCGGCTTCAGATTCCCGACGCCCAGGGCCGAGGGTGCGAGGTTCGAGGGTGCTGAAGCCGATAGTGAGGTCAAAGTCAAAATGCAAGATGGCGGCTGCGAAAATTAAAAAAAAGTTTATCTTACAGTCTAAATCTCCATATCGAATTACATTCGGAGTTGAAGTAAAAGCGCAAAGGAACTTCGATCATGACGGGGGTTCCCCAACCCCGAAGGTTTTTTTTTTTGTTCAACATAGGTACACCGGCCGTGACACTGACCTGCAAATTGCAAAAAACGTAAGAACATTTCCGGGCTACCTTTATCCTGTCATAAAATCTTACTTCATCATCATCAGCCTAGCCTTTTCCCAACTGGGTTAGGGTCAGCTTCCAGTCTAACCGGATTCAGCTGAATACCAGCATTTTACATGGAGCGTCTGCTTAACTAACATCCTCAACCCAGTTACTGGCTAACACGATACCCCTTGGTAAGACTGACAGTTGGCAGATTGACAACTACTGGCGATTGGCTAATGGCTTAAAACTTAATTATAGTTACATTATTTAGTCTTCTTTTGGCAACCCTATTTGAGTGAGTGGCGCCTTGCGCCTGAGCAATAGCATGTTGACCGCCGACACCGAGGCCAAATTCCAAAGTTCCGAATTTGAATTTTTGTATTTTGCAATTGGAGTAACTTAGGTTACCTACTATTATTTTATCAGCTTTCTTAAATATACAGCGTTTACTTATTAAATTCTAGTGTCCACTTTATTAATTAAACTTTTATTCGAATAAAAGGTCATTGTTAAAAAAGTAGGTACCTATAAGGAATGGTAAGTATGTTTTTATACGAATTTCAAATTCAAGATAAATAATGAACACACAACAATGAAATGTGTTAGTACTGAAAACTCTGCCTACCTCTTTGACTACGTGGCAATGTTGTTAGTATAATAATTTTGTCTATTAGACTAAAAAAAATATTTATACCGCAAGGTCACCTGCTTGTCGGTCTTCTACAGATTGTACTTCGGATAGTGTGCCCAAGAACTCCACGACCTCATTCCACCGGCCCCCTAAGCTTCTTCCATCGGTCATCTAGACGCACTGCAAGTTACCACCCATACCTAGTTGCTATTCCACCAATTCGCACTAAACGTTTCCAAATGTCTTTTGTAATGCGAACAGCAAAAGAGTGGAACTCTCTACCTGCGTCTGTGTTTTCGAACGCATACAACCCTAATCTCTTCAAAGTGAGAGTGAACAGTCTTTTTCTGGGCAAGCTCACTCCATCGTCGACTCTGTTTCTGTCACCACTGACCTAGACTAGAGTCAAGAGCAAACCCATTTTAAATAAAAAAAAAAAGTTTTATTAGGTACCTACACATAAGATATACCTATTATAATTAATTATACTAAGTAATAACTATATACCCAATATAAACTTGAAGCTTAATAATTGAACTTGAAGCAGAGAACAACATCACGACACGAGTTTTAAATTGCTCTTCGAATTAAATGCTCTCATCGCTTAAATATTTTTATAGACCATTTATTGCACATGTACAGTGAGCAAAACAGATTGGTTTGCAGGCATCAGTGTAATGTCAAAATTGTATCTACTAGAGTCCGCGCAAAATAAGTCTGCGCGCGGACGAAATCTGAAATAATCGTTTGCTCGTTTCTTTGGTTGTTTATTTCAGGTGTCAAGAGAGTGTGCTGTGTTCCGTGTTTTCCAAAGTAAATAATCGCCATCATTATGCCGAAAGTGATTAAAAGTGCTGGCAGGGATATAGCCTTGAAGGTCAAACGCGCGCAGAATTATCTTGCGCGCACTTTTTTATTTAAATTCTTTCATAATTATAATAAGTACATAAGTACACAGGCTGCTGAATTGCGTACACAGTACGCAGGTCAAGTTACCATAAACTGTAAAATTTTCTCATTTGATTTTTAACATAACCTTCAACATTTTAAGATTTAAAATCATTTGACGAAATTTGACAGTTTCGTAAAACCCGATGTGCTGACTGTACCATAACACAAAACGTGAATAAAAATGATCTGCCCTCTTGGTCGGCTTGTATTTCAACCTGACTATCACTAGCCTGCTTGTGGGCACGGCACGGGCTACGACCGGTGACGGTACAGCTACGGCTTCCTAGAAGAGCGGTAACCGGCACATAGCGTCCGCAATTATTTTACCGAAGATTGACGTCATTAAAACGTAAGGAAGTTGGTGTGTTTCCTAGAGAGCGTTTTTGGCACTGTGCAGTCTAAGATTTAAATCGCTAGATTTGCCCTCACCGTACTTGGCCACGCGAAAAAGTGTCCATACTGAGGAGAGTGAGCTCACACATTATTTTATAGCGTTTCCACATCGATCACTAATTAAGAACTACGTCATACAGAATCAGCGAAAAAAAACATTATGGCCCTCTTACCAAATGAGCGCCCATTTGAACATTTGGGTGCGCTTATAATCTAGTAGCAATCGGACGCTCCGACGGTAAACATGTCTCAGTGCTCGTTCTTTATCAGTAATTGATGGGTTTCCATGACAATCAAGTCAAGTCTTGACTGCGTCAATGTGTATCATAGTTGCAATAAAAAAATTATTACAAAAAAAAAAACAACCGTCTTCCAGAAAAAAACACTGCAAAGTGAAAAATAACTTTAATTTTGGAATTCGGTGTCTTTGGATGTGTATTTTAGTTTTGGCCACCGACTTGCGAAATTAAAGATATTTTTTAGTCTCCGCTAACTCGCACTACGACACAAATGAAGTATAGAAACTGTCGGCTTTGAAGGCGGTGGTTGACGGAAGTAGTCCGCGCAACGCAATTTCGACACCACGATTTATATTAGTACCTACTCGGCAGTACTAATACAGGGTGCCAGGGACACCGACGCGCAAACTGAAACCATGAATTCAGCACATCATTCTAGACCCGTAGCGTAGAAATTAATCGTCGGTTATCAAAAATATAATCTGCTGTGTCATAGAAAAGTGCAAAACGTTTTAAACGTTTAAAAAAATATATATATAATACCTACGCGGTGAAAATGTACTGAACAGTATTTTTTTTTATAGCCGACGAAAAATTTCAACTCAGGGGTATTCAGAATCATGCGCTAAATCCATGGTAACAGGGGCCTACTCTCCAAGTCCGTCAACGAGGATACAGGCCCGTCCAAAAGTAGTTCGATACTTAAAAGTGAACCCAACTCCCGATTAATTAACTTTTCCGGACGGGCAAAAACACATCGGAAATAAGGACAACTGTCTAAACGTATTGTCATTAATTTTTAGTTCCGCGTCAATGTCTCTGCCTCTCTCTATAATTCGTGGCGTCGAAAGTGGGTTCTCTAGAAGCTGCCTGCGCGGCGATTCCGTGCTCTGTGGCACGCCATGATACACTCAGAAAAAATGTAGGTACTACTGAAGGGCAAATTCTTTAGCTACGAAAGTCCGAAAGGGTTACCGTGGCCCCTGGCACAGGCAACTGAAGGAACACGAGTGGGTTTTAGTCAGTAAGAGTCTGACACGCCCTCCCGCGCCGCCCAGAGCAGGAGAAGTTATTTTATGATTTCAAAACATAAAAAAAGATACTTACTTGTACTCTATATTTTTATTATCTTCCTTCAATACTTCTATATCCGTTACGAGTGCCTTGACATTACATGCATTACTTCCTAGAGCCTTGACGTTATAGGCTATTGCTTTTAAATAGAGCACGTTTTGTAAGGTAGGTACTTATTTTATTTTTTGAGATCCGGGAGAAGAATATTTATTATTATTTAATATTGACTGACCGGTTGGCGCAGTTGGTAGCGACCCTGCCTTCTGAGCCGCTGGTTCCGGGTTCGATCCCCGGACAAGTCAAACATTTGTGTGCATGAACATGTCTGTTTGACCTGTGTCTGGGTGTGTATAAGTATATAAGTATGTATATCAGTCATCAGGTTACCGTAGTACAGGCTCTGCCTAGTTCGGGACCTGAAGACCTTGTGTGGATGTTGTCCCATATTATTATTATTATATTATTATTATTATTTAATCTCACAAAGAGGCTTTAAAAAAACTCCACAACTTTTTTAGGAGTATGGGATCAACTGAAAATATTATAGAAACCAAGCAACAATCACCGTTTATTCTGAGAAGAAGATACCACAATCTCAAACTCAAAGCATTTATTTCAAACAAACCAATTACAGGCACTTTTGAATTGTCAAGGGGTCGGTCAGTCAGAAAGATGAAGCTAGTTGCCCACAAGACATATGATATGGGCAAGAGTTTCTACACAATGAGTGTCTGGAGATGGACAGCGCTGCCGCTTGAGATATGTCGAGATGATAAGCCGATCTATTCTATAAAAACTTCACGTCAGTAAGGTGAAGTGACGCTTGAAGTGAGCTGTCTTTTTAACAGGTGAAAGACAAATATTTTATTTGGGACACGCACAGGCAATACAAACAGTTGAAAAAAAGGAGCACTTAAAAGTAAATACTAGCTGCTAGATACTAGCATAACTACTATACATACTATCACTATACATGCTAGCACACTATGGATGCTAGGGATCGCTAGGGAATTGACAAGTCACTTAAACGAAATGTTCATGATGAGATTTTATAAGAATAGACCGGTTGAGACTGTACCTAGTGTGCTTACAGGCATAATTATGATGGGCTTGACTTGCAGGAAAAGAATATTTGGAAGAACATGAGGTATTTCTTTAACTAGCAATGTAGTCAACTAGTTATATTCTTATGATGGAATGCCCTGGCCGTCGGGAATCCCAGGCCGATTCCCGGCCACCATAGGCGCGGGCTTGCGAACGGCGAGCAATGGGCAGGATGGTAAGGACCAGGCCCGGGTCGATGGCGCGTCGTGTTCCACGCGCGCCTCAAAGAGTTGTCAGCATCAATGACGGGGTCCGCTAGGGCCGATACCTGCCAGGGTTGCAGGAAAGTCCGAGAGGGATACCGTGGCCCCTGGCACAGGCAACTGAAGGAACACGTGTGGGTTTTAGTCAGTAAGAGTCTGAAACGCCTTCCCGCTCTGCCCAGAGCGGGAGAAGTTATTTAATGATTTCCCACCCACAAAAAAAAAGGCGTACTACGACGGGCTTGACTTGCAGGAAAAGAATATTTGAAAGAACTTGAGGTATTTCTTTAGCTAGCAATGTAGTATACTAGTTATATTCATAAGATGGAAAAAATAATAAATTAACATTAGGGATTTAATAACATAACCTACTAAACAGTATGTTTAATAAACAAACGTAAACTTTTGCTTAAAATATTAAAGGAACATAAATTAAATTGTAAACTCCCTGCTTTATAAAATCTAGTCTCGCAAAACAGTATAAATTAATGTCATCACATCTAATAGGGAGATCTCAACTCAGTTACACTATGATAATATGTAACAGGTTGATTGCACATTATGGTCAGTGCGTCGGCGCAGCTTAGCGACCTTCTGAGCGTGCGCGATATGTTATACTCTTGTGCTGGACGGTGTTATGTTAGAGGCAGTAATTTTTCTAAATAGTAATTTCAAAAGTTTAAAATACGTTATAATTAAAAAATCATAGTGAAGAATTTTTTTTGAACACTTTTGAGGTGGCAGGTCTACCTGGCCCAGGGGAGTGAGTAAACGCAGCCCACAGACTTCAAGTCATAAGCCTCACCACCCATAGATCAGCAATCCTGATGGTCTCCAAAACTCAGAATCAGCCCCAAGGACCAGTCCCAAACCATCACCAGCCCTTTGTATGATAGATCCAATGGGAGCGAACGCAAAAGAGAAAGACCCTAAGAAATACTTCAACATTTATTTATTAAATACTTTAAGCACACAAATGTACAGAGGCGGACTTAATGCCATAGACATTTTCTACCAGTCAACCTTTGGATGATGCAGAGACAAACAGTGGTAGGTGCAATTTATAATGATAATTTAGGAATAAATATTTTTTTTAAATATAAAGACGCATAAACCTGTTAAGTATATAAATATAAAATATATAAACACCAAATTATACATAACTATAAGCACAAATAAATGTACATAAATACACGAATATACTAAAAACAAATAAGACAAACAATGAGAAAACATTACCGTTGTGATGATACTGCCAGCTTCTTGCTAATGTGCTCGCGAATAAACTATCTTTGACTATCTTTATGTTTAACAAAATAAATGATTAATTGATTGATTTACTTCACCTAAGTTTCCACGGTGAGATTTTTACAGAATAGATCGACTGTAGCGCATGAAATGAGCCAAAAAGAGTGACTTCACGTCGTAATTGTCGTCTCGCTCACTCTTTGCGCACCTAACCACGGCAAGAACAATTCTCTGTCATATCATGTGCTTCTTACAACATAAACCCGTCCCCTAGATCAATAAGAACCCATACTTATTCCAAATCGGATTACCTCAATTGATTTAGTAGAGTGATCCGTGCGCGCGCAGGCGGCCATCGACCTGGCGCTTATTAGTTATTTATTTTATAGTCCTTATTTATTTATTGTTTATTTATTATATTTTTTGCTCATCATGTTCAAGATTCTGGCTGTGATTTTTTTGGGTATGTTGTCAGTGTTTGTTTTAAAGAATTTAGGGAATAATTTATTTTATTATTACAATTTTGTGAGGTGGTGGAGAATGGACTTAGGTCTTTATTGGGTTACCAGACTGAATTTCAAGGTTTCGCTAGGAGATAACTACTGCTGAACCAGCTGAAAAAACAATTATTGAGGTCCAAGATTTAACGTGCAAAAACCTTGGAATGAACTAATGAACGTTTTAGTTAAGAGTTTTTTTAATACAAATAATGAAGGCTCTACGAATTTTTCGGTAAACTTTCCCCAAGCATAAGTGGTCTTTATTGAAAATGATTTTCCTTCTATACGCTGTCCTCTCTACTTCTATTAAACATTTTTGGGACTGACAATCAACTTCCTTTCCAACACATGATCAATCAATCCAATTTACCAAAAACCCTCTTAAATGAGTTTACCTGAAAACACTTAAAAATTGTTCACCTTCCTATTTTTTTTTATTCTTAAAGCGTTTTCTCCCCAGCTCTGGCCACGGTCTTCAGCCAGCAGCCGCACGATTACTACCACGTCTTACATCTGCCACACAATCCACCGCTCCACCCAGTGTTCCTGACTGCACCGCGCACCAGCTTCACCTGTAATGGTAGACCGAGAGGGTACTATGCTGATGTACAGGCTGGGTGTCAGGTATAGTAGTCTTCTTCATTTTCTTCGTCTTTCTACTCTTCTACAGAACGGTAGATGAGGTGTACAGATGCCCTAAATGTGTCATGTACGCCCTCAGCCATGATGATTTATAAAAACATTTTTATAAAAATAAACAACCGACTTCCTAAAAACACTACAAAGTGAAAAATAACTTTAATTCCGGAAGTCGGTCGGTGTCTTTAGTTTTGTATTTTCGTTTTTTGTCACAGACTTCCGAAATTAGTTATTTTTCGCTTAAAAGTAGTGTTTTTTTTTTAAGGTCGATTGTTTTTTTTTATAAAAAAGTTTTTATTTTTCACTTTTTAGTTGCGGTACGTACCCCACAAACATTCGTAATCCACTACTTGCTATGCAATTTTGTATAAATCAAGCTTGAATACTATGATTGTGTTAAACAACTAGCTTCCAGTCGCAAAAAAATATGCTACGAACTTTGATAGAAAATGTGGGTGTATCGTGATATACTGAATACATCTGCGTAACCCTTTCGAGTGTACAGGCGTGATGTTATGTTGTATTATTGCGTAAACAATGCATTATTATGCGATAGCAGCAATCGCGGTTGATTTGCTGTAATTTTTTAAGAGTTCCTTTGTATGTCTCCGAAACTCAACATCAGATCTACTTATACGAAATTTAAATGAGACCATGTCGGAATAAACATCTTTAGAACTAAAAAGAATTTTGCAATTCCGTCTATAGATGTGACGGAGTTATGCCCGAAAACACATAAAAAAAAACCGAATTGATAACTTCCTCCTTTTTGAAGTCGGTCAAAAATTCGTTCTTTGTGCTCTTCTCCTGTTGCTGCTCATCATCTTATTCCATGTGGATAAATATATTGTATTACATAGCAGAGAATTTTCGTCAATATTGAGAATAAGTAAAAGCGTCACCCTGTCTGCTATAACTGAAATCGTTTAACAATCCTATTATGGTCATCTCGTCCCTTGATTATTCATTGTGGAGGTCAAAGAGAGGCCCATATCCAGCAGTTTTTAATATAACCTTACTTTCTTTTTTCTTATTGTTCCAGGCGTTCCATTTCTGCTGGCGCCAACATCTGGTAAGCACAGATCTTTGTGCCAACGGCACGCTTTTCAATGAACAGTTCCAAGTAAGTATACATCGCATTCTTCATTTTTGTTTTCATTTATAGGCAAATAATACCTACTTGAAATAAATTAGTTATTTTGCCTAGCACGATTAGAATAGAATAGAATGATAAATGACTTTATTTCTGTAAGTAGGTTTTTACAAACACTTTTACACGTCAATCATATTTTTTTTTTAAACTAGATGCGGTCGGCGTTTCCTATCTGACTACTCTGAGAAGAAAGGCCGAAACAAACTCAGAGGTCACAGTCTCTTTTAAAGTCCAGACAGAATCTTGGTCAGATCATGTGAAGGCTATGTAGATTGGTGTCTGAAATGGTCTTTTGAGGAAAGAACCACACAGATTGAGTGGACCTGTCCAGTCAGTGCACGCAATTGTCAGCAATCGTGCAGCTCAACTCACTATTACTTAAATAATATAAGAATAAACTTATTTATTGTAAAACATGAGTATAAGTACATCAAATAATGTGTGCAAGGTCTTAAAATAACAGGTAGATCGGCATGATTCGCCATTTATGGCGTACAAAACATCATATTTTTGTTAGAATAAACCATAAAAGATCTCTACACAACAAACTATGAAATTATTAACTTAATCTCAATGTTAAATAAAAACGGGAAATATAAAAAAAAAAAATTGTGCTAGTCTTTCTGTTTTAGCCAGTCTCTTTGTAAAGAGAACAGAAATACATAAATGGTAATTCTACTAGCTTAATTCAACGCAGTGTTTCGATGAATAATTAAGCTATGTATATTGACTTAAAGACTGTTTTGTACGTTATGGTGCAATGAAGTTTCTTTTACGTTTTTGACATTTAGTCTTTGGGATAGCCTACTCAGTATTTCAGTCTTTCTTTGAAGGGGAAACCTGCAGAACATTCAGAGCAGGTAGCAGGTAGGTGGGGCTTGTGGCTAAGTAGGTAATAACAGCCACGCGGATCGATCGATCAGGTTAAGCTACGCTTGCCGCGGTTGGTCGGTGGATGGGTGACCGTCTTTACATACTAAGACCCCTTCGTGCTTCGCAAAGCACGTTCAGCCCGTACGCACGTTTGTCCCGGCTGTTATTCAAGGATCTTTGACAGTCGTTACGGGTCGACAGAAATCCGAAAGTCTGACAACCAGTCTTACCAAGGGGTATCGTAAATGTGTTGTGGAGGTCGGATAAGCAGTCGCTCTATGTAAAATACTGGTATTCAGCTGCAAACTCTTCACTGGAAGCCGACCCCAACATATTTGGGATGATGATGATGATATAGAGTAGGTACCTACGGATAGCATTCACATACATAGCTAACGTTTGTTTTTTGTTTAAAGGTATGTGATCACTTCTACAATGTGCGCTGTGGATCCCCTTACGAAGATTTGTAAATTATTTTAACTACATAATTAAATATTATTTATTTAATTCTAAACTGCTACTTTGTTTTTTATTTTATGCCTACTTAATTCTTATTTCCATCGTACATCATCACCTTCTAAGGAATTACATACCGAAGATGCCTCACTGCGATACCTCGTGATCGCAGTTTAGCTCGCACCTCGATGTCGCCTCCATGTAAACAAATGCATCCTTAGAATAGACATGCACGCACATGCCGAAGGATACCTTACTGCAATACATCGCGGGCTGCTTAGGGGTTTACCCCGATGCATGTGAAAACAAAATATATATTTTTTATATCGCGGTCAACGGCATGTATCGGTGTCATCTAGGGGCCTACTCTCTAGGTCCATCAACAAAGAAACGGGCCCGTCCAAAAGTAGTTCGACACTACGAAATGAACCCTATACTTACCCGATTAATTAGTTTCTTCGAACAGACAAAAACACGTCGAGAGTAGAGACAAGTGCCAAATTGCGTTGTCATTTGTTCTTAGTTGGGGCCCCGGAGTAATCCTATGTCCTTAGGTGATACAGAGTACGTAAGAGATATGCCAGTAGCTTCCGCCGAAACTACGGATTTCGAGAGTTGGCCCTCTGCTTCACTCACGTGCGTGCCACTTCCGTTCGATTATTTGCTTATGTGAATTGATTTATGAATAGAGAGGTGCTAATTCCTGCTTTGTGCCAGAGAATGGAAGAAGCTTTGGTGTGTGGATCAGGGCGCCCACTCTCTAAGTCCGTGAACGAATATTTGGGCCTGTCCAGTATAACAACATCTTCAGGATGATGTTGGGGCTGCCTCGCTTCTGTAGTGCATCAGGGATGTTCGCGCTGTACCGAACTGATGGCTTTTATGCCGTCATTCGCAAGAAAACTGTTTCCCTGATCTGCAGAATGCGTGGCAGCTGCAACGGAATTCCGAAGACTGTTGCCGACAGGATCTCCTCTCAGATGTGGGTGTCTTTTATTAAGCGGGTAATTTAAATGTTTTAATTTTTGATTTTTATTGAATATGAATGTTTTTATTTTTGATTTTCATTTTATTTTTGATTTTTATTTTATTTTAATTTAAATGTTTTTATTTCTGATTTTTATTTTATTTTAATTTGGATGTTTCTATTTTTGATTTTTATTTAATTTGATTTGCATGTTTTAATTCTATTGTATTAATTTTTGACTTTTATTTAATTTTATTTTAATTTGAATTTATTTATTTTGAATTTAACAGTTTTTAATTTTGATTATGATGTAATATTATCTTAATTATTTGAATGCACTGTATGGATCATGTTATCTGAATTAAATGAATTTTATTTTATTTATTTATTTTATATCGAAATAAACCCTACTCCCGATTAATTAACATTTTCGGACAGGTAAAAATAGCTTAGGAGTTAGGATATAGAGGTTCGAGCAACAGGGTATAAAGTTCACACAGACCTCCATAGAAAAAGGAGGATCTTCCGACCAGACGGGTGTCGTGTCTGGTGGGCAACTGCCCGATGCCCGCGCGGTAAACTCTGCTTGCGCGGTGCAGGATTTCGTGACGTCAGTATGACGCGCAGCTCGCACGTGGCGATGTAGATACCGCTACAAGGACAACTGCCAAATCGTGTTGTCATTCGTTCTTAGTTCGGGCCCCGGAGTCCGTAGGTGATACTGAGTAAGTAATGCCGGTAGCTTCTGCCGAAACTAAGGATTTCGTGCTTAGAGTATAGACCCCCAGACGTGAATTCATCGTCACTATCAAGAGACAACATGTTCTTCTGGAGTAGGAAGAGTACAGCACAAACACACGGCTGAGCGACTGAGCTCTGAGGTGTGACTCCGGCGACCGACGTGCTCGAACCGCCATCCAAGTAGAAATAGCGATCACGAGCACCTTCGGCGTGTTACGACGTGACTGAAGATTCACTACATGTATCGATCGCTTAACCTAATGCAGTTAATAAGTCATATCTTTATAATTATATTTAAACAGACTTACGTAAGCTAATGTAGGAACGCTGACACAGACATTCAGTATTCATAACCATGTGCAGCGCCCCGCGAACGAGCAGTTCGCCCAACACCGTCGCGACCTATAGACGCGCATATCAATACCAACCAGGAGCGTCCACGAAATATGTTAGTGAGTGAATAAACATCAATTTAATAAATTCCGCATTTAATTTCTCTCCGTACACACACCTCAACAACAATACGCTGTCACAAAAAAAAAATAAGATAGATAATTATTAGAGTAATTAATTAGTAATATAATTATTATTTATAGAGATAGAAAATTAATAAGATATCTTATTAATTTACAACACCATATTGGTCAGCTTTTGAACCTTTACAAAGCGCAAGTTCGATCCTGCATGGAGTATTGCAGCCACCTTTGGGATGGCTCAGCAAAGTACCAACTTGCCACGCTTGACTCGGTGGAACGCAGAGCTAAGAGGCTCATTGGCGACGTAAAACTGGTGGATGCCAAGCTTCACAGCTTGGCTCATCGCCGTAAGGTCGCCTGCTTGTCGGTCTTCTACAGATTGTACTTCGGAGAGTGTGCCCAAGAACTCCACGACCTCATTCCACCGGTCCCCTTCTTCCATCGGGCATCTAGACGCACTGCAAGTTACCATCCTTACCTAGTTGCTATTCCACCAATTCGCACTAAACGTTTCCAAATGTCTTTTGTTATGCGCACAGCAAAATAGTGGAACTCTCTGCCTGCGTCTGTGTTTCCGAACGCATACAACCCTAATCTCTTCAAAGTGAGAGTGAACAGGCTTCTTCTGGGTAAGCTCACCTCATCGTCGACTCTGTTTCTGTTACCACTGACCTAGACTAGAGTCAAGAGCAAACCCATTTTAAATTAAAAATTAAATAAAAATAACAATCAAACCCAAAATTAGCACAAAATTGGCAGCACGTTGAGAGCACATTGATCAGTTTTGTCAGTTCTGCCCAAAACTATTAAATATTTCATTTTATTCTCACCTGGTCGTCTAGTTGCAGCTCGCTGAAGGCGGGGATGTACTTGGCCCACTCCACCAGTATGAGTAGCTGCTGTTTGATAGAGTCGCACACGTCGTTGATCTTCGCTAGCTTTCGGTGGTTTATCTCTGTTTCCGTTACGTTGTTCGTCTGTGGATCAAGATGCAACATTGAATTAGATGATTTTATTGGAAAATAGAGAGAATGACTAATAAAATAAAATAACAAAAGCGCTATATTTGATGACTTGTTTAAAAAATGGTCGGGTTTTCATATTACTTTCCATAACCGCAAATATATGACAACGCAGTAATAAATAGGTACACTATTACTCATTATCAGGGTGTAAGTAGTATATAATTGGGGTTTCTAGATCAAAGGAGATCTACAAACCCCAATTATATTCAAATAGATAAAAAATGTCGATTCAAATAGAAGAAATCTGTTTTTTGAATAGATGGTCTATTTGAATATACTGTTTAATTCATCCGAACATATCTATTCAAATAGATTAAATTTTGTTTCTTGAATAGATTGTCTAATCAAATGGACTATTCAAATGACATTAACATTTCTATTCAATTAGTTAATATGTATTTTTTAAACAGATCTTCTTCTTGAGTTGAAATGATGGAGCTTAAACTAAATGTGAGCTATTACAAGTTGCCTCTACTACGTATTGTTGTCATGCAATCTCTCAAGAAAAACGTCGATTCAAATAGAAGAAATCTGTTTTTTGAATAGAAGGTCTATTTGAATATACTGTTTAATTCATCGGAACATATCTATTCAAATAGATGAAACTTTGTTTCTTGAATAGATTGTCTAATCAAATAGACTATTGAAATGACATTAACATTTCTATAGAAAAGATTCTGAAATATATTCAATGTAATAGATGGATGGTACAAGCACGTTGGCTTAGGGGCAATACAAATCAAATAAAATACATAGATAGTAATCAGTTTTTTTTATTTATTTTTAACGTCTTCTCTTATATGTCTACAGCTAACCTAAAACACTGTACCTACTACACAAATTCACTTTTGCGCTTAACGTAAGCACACTGACTAAACCACTGAACATGTTGCTGCCAAGGATCATCATCATCTTCCCAATCTTTTAAGCATCCACCACAATGAAAACACATGGTTCTGTCTCCATAACCAGTATAAAAGAAACCGGCATCAGCAAGTTCTTCCGGCTTCTGACGCATACTTATAGGCCAGGTTTTGAAACTGAGCAATCGTTTTGTTTTTGTGCTGAAGTGCGGATGCTGAGGTCTGTTGGCTCTTTTATTTTTACTCATCAATGAGGCTATTGTTCTGTTCACCTGTGATGAACCAATACCACACTCATCCCTTCCCTCAGGATCATAAACATCACTTCCTTCATTTATTTTAAATTTTTCACAATCATTTTGTATGTCGCTAATTCGAACAAATATACGTGTAACCTCACCGTCACTCTTGAATACAAGGTATTTTGTGTTTTCAATATTCGGTTTCACCGAATCTTCCGTACGGCTTGCATCGTTGTCCTGATGTTTTGATGAATCTGAGTTTGATATTTTCTGAGCAGTCCGCATACTTTTAGTAAATATTATTTCACCATTAACATTCTTGATAATAATTTCACGAATGCCTTCTATATCAGATTTCACTGAATCGACCATTGTTGATATTAATTTTAAATAATAGCGTATAGAGAACAGTAATTTAGAACCTTCACCCAGCAATGGTGAGATCTAATGAAGCTTTGTATCTCTTGTTGTTAATTTTTAAAGATGCGGTGCTGCGAGTCATAATGGATAGGATTGAACTTTTAAATTGTAGCATAGTTCGTCGTGGTTGTGGTATTGGATATATTATGTATTTTATTTTGTAACGAAATAAAACAATAAAACATAAATCAAAAAATGTATTCTCTTCTGTACACCATTTTCTCAAACACATTACAGTTTTTAAAGCACATACATTCGAATGATACACACAACTAAATATATTATTAGACATTCTATAATCATGAAATAATTTTTGTAAACGAGGACAATTCTTATCTTCTAAATTATATATTTTATCGTGTTTCACAATGTTTTTTAACCACGATACTTTTTCACATCCTTTAACGTAAATGTTTTTATCTTCCAGATAAGGTACAATATATCGATATAAGTTTAGGTATGGTATAAAACCCTCTTTCCAGAATTTTTTTCTGTTTCTTTCTATCCAACTTACTTGCAATCTTTCTTTTTTTGTAAGATTGTAAAATGGGAACGGTGGTTTGATTTATAATACCATAATTTGATTTCCACATGCTATTGCTATTTCTTTCACGATAAACTCGTTACTTTCCATCTTAAACCCTTGCACATCGACTATAGCGTTCATAATATTTTTTTTACAATACCACTTAAGGGTTTATATTCGAATAGACGATCGTTGATGATTAGACAATAAGCAGATGTATTTTCTGGTATATCTTCAGAACTTTCTATTTCCAGTCTCACATCTACAGCCCCAGTGTTCAAGGCTTCGTTCTGTCTTGAGCAATCAATTACAAATAAAGGAGCCTTTTCTTTAAATTCGTCCAAAACAAGCATTGGTTCAGACCGAGTGTTATAATAAGACTGGCGAAATTTGGTGAACATTTCATATAATATATAATACTTATCTTCAGAAAATTTCGCATTCACCGATTCGTATGGATAATATTGAGAATTTAAAAAAAGAGTAACATTAGTTAATTTACAATGGTCAAATATTGAGCAGTCTTTACTTTTCATATTTTTTCTATTTGTCTGCAAACCAAAGATCACATACCTTGGTTTTTCGAGTTGTGAAGCAGTTTTAACAACCCAGGAATGTTTTGTTGTTTTAGGTAATAAAGGGTATTCGAACAAATCCCAATTTCTAAAAGCTATTTGAATAGGACGATCCTTTTCTGAATGTTTAAGTAATGTTAATCTTTCCCGATCTGAATCTTTAATATGAGGCATGCGCCATTGCAGTCTCTCTATATTTACTTCAATAGAGTCATTATTATCAAGTATAACACTATTAAGATTCGAACTGCTTCTTTTAAGTATAAGTTCATGTTTACAGTTAATAATAATTTTATTATAATCTTCTGCAAATCCTAAAACTTTATTCAGAGGTATAAGGGCACTAAAAATACCATCATTATCTTTAATCCCTTTCAAATTCCAACCCCAAATAGCGGCAGCCTTACTTTCCCCCTCGCTCATTGACACATATGATTTTAGAGATGTAGAAATACCTGCATTTTTTATTCGGTCTATCTCTACACCGTTAATTTCATATCGAATGTCTTGAAATAGAAATTATATATGGTTATTGGTAAAATTTACAGCCTTTCGTGTTAGTTTTCCTGCTCCATCTTTCGAAAACGTAGTGGCTCGACCTTCAACGTAAATGTAGCTGGCTGAAGGTAATACGTACAAATCTTGCTGATTTATGGGTATACGTATTATTTCATCATTTTCATTAAAACTGTTGCTATAAGGATTATAAGTGTGAATTTCATAACTCACTATAGAGTTGTCGAATTGTGGTAAATCATTCACTTGAATAATACTCATAATTTAAATCCCAAAGCTCGAAGAAATAATCTATTACTTTTAGTTATTTTCTTTATAGTTTGTACAATATGTCTTCGTCTTTTGATGGTACGAGAACGAGTAAAATTATTAACTTTGGCAGTTGATTTTATATTATAAATTATCATTTTTTTATTTTCTCTATTCTAATTGACATTCATCTCTTGTGACAGATAATGTCAAAGTGTTGTCTTATATAGACGACACCTAACATTTAACCCTTAACCACTGACGTGTCATTTCGTTACACTACCACTGACGTACGAATGAGATTCGTCAATTTGTTTAAAGACCCCTCGGGCTGCCACTACTCGTAATTTGAGTTTTTATTCACTTTTAAGTGATAGAACATTTCAAACCTAAGATGCAAAAATAAATAAAACATTAAAAATACTTAAAGGAAAAATATTTATTAACCAACATTCTTAGTGGTATTGAACTAATAACAACAAATATTAAAAAATCGAAAAAAAAAACTATTTTCTACAGGAACTTTTTCTTTTCATTTTTATACTTAAATAAGAATGGTTTTATGAGATCAAAATCATTTTAGCAGCTAATCAATTATTTATGCACTTTTTAACGACAGTTATTACAGGTCGGCTTTGAACATTGCAAACAGACCGGTTTACCGCACATCGTACACCCGTAATGGGTTCTACGTCGATTCTGCTTGAAACACATATAACAATTTTTCAAAGTCTCAAACTTTACAATTTCAGTGCTTTGTTGGTTTGATCCTGTGGGCTTATCTTTCCCCAAGATACGCCCCATAAGACTCTTGAGCTCGTGAGAAATTTGTTGTATTGCGTATCTACGCTCTAGGTGTGGCATTACTAAACGTCTTCCAAGGTCTTTCATGAATTCCATGCGTTTCGACGAATCATAATTAGATATTATGAAAGAATTGGCAGCGGCGATATCTAAAATTCTGTAGAATATGACTAGTGGCCATCGTCTAGACCTTCTTGCACAAGAGTATTTTGCACACTTTTCGTCTAAGGAATCGACACCACCTTTTGTTGCGTTATAGAATGATATTATTTCGGGAATACCTTTAGCAGAGTCAATACTCTCTTCATGGTGCATTGATGAGATCATCTGGACAGTTTTCTTTTTTTTTGGAACATAAGACAGCAACGTAAGTTCTTTCGTGAAACCATACATAGTTGAATGAACTTCTCTTTTTTTATCAAGAAATTCGGGTGGTATTTCCCTTTTATTTTTTTTTAGGGTTCCAACGTATGTCAAGCCATTTTTTTTCAGTTCCAAGCAGACTTCAATTGAGGAAAAGTAGTTATCTGCAGTGATGTTCCGATTGGTTCTCATTATCGGTTTTGCCAAACGCAGGACACTCTGCGTTGGCACTAATAACTTCTTTTCTTCTTCAGTAAGCCCATTTCCATCACTGTTTTTTCCTGTATATAGATACGCATTGTATAAATAGCTAGTAGCTCCATCAGTCAGACATTTTATTTCCAAACCATACTTACACGGCTTATTTGGCATGTATTTCTTCCATCTACATCTTCCCCTAAAAGATACTAACATTTCGTCAATTGTTGTGGTTTCCCCAATTTTATAGTACTTTTGGCAATTATCTATGAACTCACCAAATATGTCTGAAATAGCGGCAGCGACATCAGTCTGCTTTCTTTGGTCTCTAGTAGACGCATCATCAAACCTCAGACTTAGAAGAATCATTGCAAAACGCTCTTTAGACATAACTCCTCTAAAAATATCTCTCCCGGTTCCGTCCGTAGCAAACAATGCATTTATGTCTTCATCGTTTGATTTGAACACTGCACTAAAAATCAACAATCCAATGAACGCATCAAACTCCAAAGCATCAATGTTTTTCAGTTCAGGCTTATTTTGGCGTTTATATTTTTCTCTAGTCATTACTAATCTCTGATTAGTAAAGTTTATAACTTTACTTTTGATACTATCAGATATCAGTAACCCAAATAATTGGGATGAAGAGCTGTCAGGTGGGAAATCAGTTGCTGTCGATGGTATTACAATATTGTGGGCAGGAGTTCGAGTAGTTCTTGATGGCCCTTCTGCGGACCACTTCATGCATCGTCTTTTACCATAGAAGTATTTTTTGCGACGACGTTCGTCATTACTGGCCACAGTCTCAGGTTCACTTTCCTGTCTGCTAGTTTCTCTTTCTTGAAGGTTAGCTTGGCTTGCTAAACGTGACAATGGAATGTCATCATCAGAGTGTTCGGAGAGATGAGAAGCCGCAGGTATTGGTAGAACAGCCTCTTCATTTTCTTCATCTTCTTCTGATGAAGAGTTGCCGCAATCCGACTGTATACAATCTTCTTCATCTGCCGATGATTCTTCAGATTCACACAGCCATGATTCTATTATTTCGTCTAATTTATTGCAGTCAGAAACACGGTGTATTTTCTGCGATGTAGAAGGCACAGGCGAAGTATTGCACCGCTTACGATTCATTTTAACTACAAACAAAAAAAAAAAAAAAACTCAAAAAAAGTTACACTAACACTGACCATACGAATGCCGTACGTCAGATGGTCGAACTCACCGGTTTAGAAGTGCGCCACACGTCCACTCTCCCCCGCTGCGCGCGCGTCACTGTCGGCTAGGAAACTACTAGAAACGACGAGCACGAATACCCGCGCAAAACAAAATAATGAACGATTATCGGTTTCCGCGACGAATGTCATTCGTACGTCAGTGGTTAAGGGTTAAACCTCAGAACAATAACTGATTTAAACCATTTTTAAGTACCTAATAATGAGTTGATAAAACCTTGCTTTTTCCAAAACTCTTTAAGAAATTTAATGCAAAAATGTCCGCAATTGAATAAGTTATTATTTTGAAAATTACTGTAATTATAATTAATATTGTCATAACCTACATAGCGAACAAATTCTATTGGAGGTTTCAAGTTGCCGTAACTGTCAAAGTACTCAACATATTCATTTAAAATTACATAGGCTACCCAATGTGTACCAGAATTTTTAGAATTATCTAAATTTATGATTCCACACTCTTTACAAAACGGAGACTGCGGTAACGTATCTCTCATATACACTCCGCGAAAATATGGAACGTTTTTGGTAAAATGTATTATATCTATATTAGTAAGAGCACGATTAGGTAGCCTATGATTTAGTTTTTTTTCTTTAAATTTGTATATATCCCAAGTCCATCCTTGTAACGGTTTAGTTGCAGTCCTTTTCCAATATATACACCTTCCGTATTCTTATTATGTCTTTTCATTTCTTCTAAACGCTTTTTTGCAACTCTATATTCTTTTATGGTTTTGACGATTCCAGCAATTCCACTTGCAATACTGCCAGCAGCGGACAAACCGGCAAATATTGGTATTAAAGGTAGAACCCCTCCAGTCTTAGGAATTGGTATTATGCGTGGAATCCTGGCAGATGAATCACGATTCAATTCTCTAGCAGCAGCGTAAGCCAATTCTATTAGTTTTTTCCTACACTTTGGTTTAACTTTTTTAATGCAGTTTTTAGTATTGGTTACTAAATTTTCAAAGTTTTTTTTGAGTCCTGCTCCAGAACTTACTTTTGTTAACAATATATTACTAACTAAATTGGCAGCAAGTTTTTCTCCTGTGCTTGCATCGGTAGACAAAGCACGCTTTTTTGCCATTTTTAATAAAATTATATCTGCTTTGTGGCGATCTTTCAAATTTTTGGAATTGTTATATGCAATATCGTGATTTTTACAATATTCGTCTAACTTATTTACACCTTTATCACTTCGAGCTAATCTTTCACGTAATTTAATTCCTGGACCGCAATAATTATATCCTGGAAAATGTAGCTCAAATGGTAAATTATTAATTAATTTATTAATAAGTCCTTCTCCTTTCATGTATACAAACAGAATGAGATCACTATCATAGACCATGATGTTATATTGATAAACCACTCATAAAACATTGGTATCGTCAATCCAACTATTTTCGCAGGATTTCAACCCCAACCATTTCACGAAAACTTTTCTGCCTTTTCGTTTTAAAACTTTTTCAACAAGGTAAATATCAGGATGTTTGGTTTTTTGTAATTCATGACCGTAAAATGCTCCTAAAATAGGTTGCTGTTTACCATCTTGTAATAAATATGTAACAGGATTTGTGTTTTGAACTTTACTGATCTTGAATATCTCTGTTGACCAATTAGGAGTGTAACCTTTTTCAAAACAACCTTTATGTTTACTTATTCGAACAAAATCGCCTGTCTTTAACTTTGAACACTTTGTTTTCGTTCGATTTTGATTGAAATATCTCTGTAGTACTTTAGTTTTTATTGCTACGATTAACTTGAGCAGGTGGTAAACCAATTGTTCTGTGTATTGTATTGTTATATCTACTAATGGTTTTTGCAAGGGTCCCGTCAATCCATTTATAATTCCCCTTTAAACTAAATTCCTTGAAAAGCTTACTCTTTATCGTCCTTATTAATCGTTCTACAATTGAAGCCCTTTTCGTTGAAGAAGTGCAGTAGTGGTTGATAGAATTGTTTACTAATATTTTTTGAAAACTTTTATTGTAAAATTCTTTTCCAAGATCTGTTTGCAAGTTTCTAGGGATGCGTTTTTCTCTACTCAATAACGTAATAAAAGCTTCAGATACCGCTTCTTTGTTTTTTTGTTTAAGTGGAATAGCCCAAGCGTACTTAGAGAATCCGTCAATGATAGCTAAAATTTATTTGTTGTTGTTGTTGAATTTGGAGAAACTTTGCATATCCATTAAATCAGCTTGCCAAAGATCATCAATATCTTTTAATATTACATGCCTTCGAGGAAAATTTATTCTTGCACTTCTATGAATTTCGTTTATTATGTCAGTAGGTGTAAATTGGGGTTTCTGGATCAGAGGAGATCCAGAAACGCCCAATTTACATTAACATCTTCATTTTATTGAAAATAATGCTCCAATCAGTGGCTCCAATATTTATCTTTTTTTATCTATTCAGATTATAAATATGAAAAAGTTTCTGTCGAATTAAAAAAAAATATATATATAATATATTATTATATTATTATTATTATATTATTTATATTTTTAAATTTAATAGATATCTTGAGAAATATGCAACATTTATCTTAATTCAACATTCATAATTATATGCATTCTAATTTTTCATCGTTACATTATTACATTCATTCAACAATTCAATGACACGCGCATGAAATTCGAGTAACAGTCGGTCTACTCGATACGACCGCCTAACGAAAATGGAATGCGCTCGCTCGTCCATCGCGCTGCCTTATATATTAATAGTTATGTATGTAGTGTAGTGGCTATTTACTTTTAATTTAATGAGAGATCTTAGAAATAAAAAGCAAAACAATATTTGGAACGATTATATTTTATATGTCAATAACATGAACTTAACTTTTTAATTATTTTAGTAACTAAATGCTCAGTTTCACTCATAATTTCATCAAAATCACTTAGCACTAAATATTGTATATTCACGCTTGCACTATCTGGGTCATTGTCTATTTCTTCCATATGACGACCATTCACATCATGTACAATAACTTTAATTATTCGACGAACATGCCCGGGCTCCTTACGCATGATAAAGGATGTGTTTTTAACAGACTTCGACTTTTTTTCTTTCTTCTTCAATTTTTTCTTTTCTTTTTTTTGCTGTCTACTCTCTTTACATGCTTCATCCGCCACTTTAGTGTACCAGCTCTCTTGGTCTTGAGCATAGTAAAATGGATTAAGTACTGGATCTGAGCAATCTGTCAAATTCTGAAACAAGAATATGAATGATTTTGTGTTATTAAACAGCATCAAATATGAATTCAATGGATAACATCGATGAACACTTAGATACTTACGTTACATTGTTGGTCAATGTTATCTAAAACAGGACTGTAGGATGGTGAGTGTGACATTCTTAATTCTATGTCAAGACTTTTGTTAAGCACCTAGAAAAAAAAGTAAATTAATATTTCTATTTAAAAAACAATTAAGTTATGGTTGAAACGTAGTGTTATGTAGAAATAAATACTAATAACGATTATACTGAGTGATAATAAAGTTGGAATAATTTTTGTAAGTGTTGGTTAAAATACTGAGGAATAATATTAAAACTTACCGATATTACACGATAAAGACAGTTGCAGCAGTCAAGTGTAGAATTTGAATAGATTTTTATTAAAATATTTTTCTATTTTGTTAGATATTATTTCTTATACTAATATGGCATGGTGAAATTGGAACCCTAACATCTCGACACGTGTCCAATAAGTTATTGGTTACTAAAAATAATATGAATAAAATAAATACTACAATGCGTTTGTTCAGTGTAACTTTTCCCTACATGCAATTGAGAAAAATCGGCAGGCAAAGTCATTGCAGAAAGCTAGTATGTCAATCATAATTATTTTTGCAATGTAAGTATTTATTTATAAGGAGAAGATCAAAACAATACAGCAATATCGACATACTACTGTTACGTTTGGTTTTGTCTGCTATTATTTAAATATTCGGAAAGCTTATTTTATAATTGCTAAGTCACCAGTAGAAAGGTACTTAATATGTTTTGTTTGTAGATATATCTATATTTTAAATCAAGTCTTACTTAATTACTTTTTGATGCTATTTACACCTTTAAAACGTATTAAAATTATTTATAGGTTATCTTCTTCATAATATAGAATAGTGCGACAGAACACACTTTCAACTTCGCAAAATTCTGGGTAAACTACATTACAGAACAAAGCAGATCTTGACTCCATTTTAGAAAAACTTCCTCTTCTTTCTTTTAAACTTAAAGTTGATAAACACATCACCATCTTTTGCTCGACGCAGTCGGGTAAAAATAATTGTAAATAAATTAGTTGAACAGTACAGTATTACAATATAAATCATAACATACACCTTCTGTATTTGGATGTAGATAACTGACACAGCATTTTCACAACACGTGCATCTTTCCAAATTTGGGATAATATGACGTAGATTTAGGACTATTTAAGAGGTCTCCTGCTGAAGTTCAGCCACAAAACACTTCTTCAAGTGCTAGCGGCATCATCGTATACCAGTTTATCAGTACCTACATACCAGCTTACCAGATCTTCCCGGCACTATTTAGAATGTAAGTGACATTGTTTTATTATCTATTTCTATTGTTCAACTATTTTATTATTCAACTATTCTAATACTAACTCGTTATTCGAGTGCTCGTTATCTGAACTATTGAGCATGAGGTCTGGGGTTCGATACCCAGATCGCTCAGTGTTGCTAGTAACTATTCTTATATTATTAATTTAGGAACTTGAACTAAATGAATGATTATAAATTCATTAAAACGATAATCTTTTACAATGTTGAATTTGTTCATCTATTTACACTTGTTCATTTAATTAAGGAGAAGCATTGCAAGGAAATCCTGTATTTTTGATCATGTGTAAAGCCATATGAGGGCAGGGTTTAAACTTTAACATAATGTCAGCTACTAGGCACCTCGATAAGTAATAGATAAATTGTCACAACTATTAATATTTAATAACATTTTCTATTTTCAGGTCTAAGTACAACGCAGATCAGCTTTTCCCGTCTGATGATGAGTCAGCACCGGAAACCGTGATGGCGAAGGCAAAGCCGGAGAAAAAGAAGCGCAAGTCGGCGCAGGGGTCAACCGAGTGCCAGCCGTCAACCAGTAAGAAGCCGAAGCCAACCACCAGACCAACCGCCCGCGATTTATTCGGAAGCGATTCCGATGACGACAACTTGGAGACAGCAACTGGTAAAAAACACCAACCAATCTACTCTTATATTACACGTAGATTGGCGAATTTTCGAGGCAGATGGATGAAAAGAAACCAGGCAGTTATTACGCAGAGTTAAAGATATATAATTGCGATGACATTGAACGAGTGTCACCGGTAAATAGGTGGCGCCACTCAATCATAACAATTAAAAATAAGTGTGAAACGGAATCGGAGTCTTGGAAACACTTAAACGAGTATGTTAAGAGTGTTATAAAAGATTAGTTCGTATCAATATTAATCAATAGTATTTGACTATCGACCTACGAACTTATATTTTAAAAGTATGAATATAGTGATACTTATTTGTATTACATAAAATAAATATATTATACTCTATTATATACCTAACCATTATATAATCAAATCATTATTGTTTAATAGTGATTAAACAATAATGATTTGATTATATAATGAATAAAAAAGCTTTAAAAATATAACAATACAGAATATAGTGATATTCTGTATTGTTATATTTTTAAAGCTTTTTTATTCAATATATATTCCAAGTTATTGTATTTTTTTTTTCAGTTGAACCACCTGTTAATTCATCATCAAGCACTAATATTAACTGTGATAAATGTAAAATTGAGATCCCAGTACACGAATATAGATATCATAAGAGAACTAATATTCATAAATCAAATTGTTTAATAAAGTCAAAATTTTCGAATGTTGATATAATAGCCACAGCATTTAAAAACAGAATAATGACTTATCGCTTAAATCCATCTCAAGAAGACGAGAACCTTCTAGCAGAGGCGTTCTTAGATGGAAAGCGAGACGATGTTTTGAAAATTATTGAATTGACATTATTGAAACATGCTTGTATCAAAGTAAACTTCGAGTTGTTTGCTTACTTTGTGTTACCCGTATCAGGTGAGCAGCAACTTAAGTCCTTTAATACAAAATATGAAACCATGTACAAAAACACTGATTATGATGAGTTATATTCAAATGTAAGAGATATTTATAAAATGAAATTAACTGAATTTGAGCATTGCAAATCAGGATGGGCATTTATGTCTGTAAGCCATTTAGAAATTAATATTAATAAGTACTCACCCATGCGTGGCGGATCTTACATCGACTTGCCTGATAAAATTAAGAATACAAAGAGCTGTTTAAACATACAAAATACAGATAATTACTGTTTTTTGTGGAGCATAGCAGCAGCGTTATTTCCAGCTAAAAATAACGTCTGTAGACCAAGCTCGTACCCGAACGTAAATTCAATATTTAATACACAGGGTGTGTCATTTCCACCGTCACATAAAGATATTCAGTTGTTTGAAAAAAATAATGGTGAAATTAGTGTAAATATTTACGGATTGGATAAGTTACTGGCCCCTTATATGTTACCAGTAGCAAGAGAATTAAACACGTTAACTTGCTTTATTTAGAACAGAACAGCAACGCCCATTACTGTTTGATTAAAGACCTTATGCGTCTAGTCAAACGACAGGTTTCACGTCATAAAGGTCAAATTTATTTATGTGAAACATGTCTACAATTTTATACCAGCGAAACAAAATACGCTTCACATAATTGTTCTAAGATTATAACGTTATTACCAGAAAGGGACAGTTTTTTGAAATTCAAACATTATGAAAGACAGCAAAAAATTAACTTTGTTATATATGCTGATTTTGAATGTTTGTTATCTGATTTTAATGAACCAAATCCCGATAAAAGTACCATAAGAAATAAATGTCATCAACCATCTTGTTTTGCATATTATATATGTTGTTCCCATGACAGAAGCTTGAATAAGTTTGTTTCATACAGAGGAATAGATTGTGTACAAGTATTTATCAAAAAAATTGTAAAGGACGCACAGTTAATTCATAAGATTTTAATTACAAAAAAGTCTATGCAACCAATGACTAAAGAACAAATTGACGATTATCGTAGTGCAACTATATGTCACATATGCAAGCAATTACTATTTGACGACAAAGTCCGTGACCATGACCATATTACTTCTGAATATAGAGGCGCAGCTCATTCACATTGTAATATATCATTTAAAGTATGTTCATTCATACCTGTTATATTTCATAATTTATCTGGTTATGATGCCCACATTTTTATCACAGAATTGTCTAAATACGAAGGTGAAATAAAAGTTATGAAGAAAAGTATTTGTCCATAACAAAAATTATAAAATCAGATAATGATGGAATGCCTGTACAAATTAAATTCATAGATTCTTTTCAGTTTCTTAGTTCAAGTATTGATACATTGACTAAAAGTTTATCTGACAAAGATTTCATGCATTTGTCCTCCAATTTTTCTTGTAAGGACCAATTCGATTTAATAAAAAGAAAAGGTATATATCCGTATGAATATATTAATTCATGGCAGAAATATAATGAAACCGAACTTCCATCAAAAGATTGTTTTTATAACAGCATGCTTATGAAAAATATAACAGATCATGAGTATAAACATGCACACACCGTTTGGAAATATTTTAATATTGGGTCCATTGGCGAATACACTGACTTATATTTAAAAAGTGATGTTCTTTTGCTATGTGACGTATTCGAAAATTTTAGAAACTTATGTTTAAAGAATTATAATCTTGATCCTGCATATTATGTTACTTCACCTAGTCTGAGTTGGGATGCTATGCTGTTTTACACAGGCGTAGAACTAGAGCTGATAAATGATTTAGAAATTTATCAAATGTTAGAAAAAGGAATACGTGGTGGGCTAGCACAGTGCACTCACCGGTATGCTGAAGCCAATAACATTTACTTACCTCAATTTGATGATTCCAAACCTTCAACATATTTAATATATCTTGACTGTAACAATCTTTACGGCTATGCTATGACCAAGAAGTTACCCATATCAGATTTTAAATTTATGGAATATGATGATATGGGGAATTTTAATGTGTTTAATATTCCTGACGACGCTAACTACGGTTATATTTTAGAAGTTGATATGATGTATCCAGATCACTTACATAATTTACATAGTGACTTGCCTTTCGCTCCAGAAAAATTTGTACCTATTGGAGGGAAGACACCTAAATTAATTGCCAATTTGTACGATAAATATAATTACATAATACACTATGTCCACTTGAAGGAGTGTCTTAGAAACGGTCTAGTATTAAAAAAAATTCATAGAATACTTAAATTTCGACAAGACAACTTTTAAAAAAAATATATAGACTTGAATACTTACGCCAAGCAGCTTCAACATCATTTGAAAAAGATTTCTTCAAGCTTCTAAATAACGCAATATTTGGTAAGACAATCGAAAATAAACGTAAACAGGTTGATGTTAAATTAGTTACTAGATGGAATGACAATTGGAATAAAACAAATAAGTTACTAGGTGCAGAAAAACTGATTACGAAACCAAATCTAAAAAGTATTTCAATTTTTAACGAAAATTTTATCGCAGTTCAACTGAGTCACGAAAAGCTTATTTTAGATAGACCGATATATATTGGATTTACCGTGCTTGAATATTCAAAACAGCATTTGTATAATTTCCATTACAATTTTATTAGAAATAAGTACGGTGTTAATACCAAACTATGTTATACCGATACTGATAGCTTACTGTACTTAATACAAACACCAGATTTTTATAAAGATATGTATGATAATATACATGAATTCGATACTAGCAATTTCGATGTTAATAACCCCTATAATATACCAAAAGTTAACGAAAAAGTACCTGGCTTGTTTAAGGATGAATTGGGGGGTGATATAATCTCGGAATTTATCGGATTAAGAGCAAAACTTTACTCCATTAAAACGCTAAAAACACAAATTAAAAAAGCTAAAGGAGTATCAAAGCCAGTTACAAAAAGTTTGAATACATCTAACTATAAAGAAGCATTACTTAACAATGTTGAATTAAAGCGTAAAATTAATATGATCAAATCCATTAAACATGTATTGTATTCACAAGAAGTTAATAAAGTAATTTTGAAAAGAGTCGATGACAAAATACAAGTTCAGCCGAATCAAATAAATACGCTACCTTGGGGTCATTGTGATACTGTCTTGTAAAAGCTTTTGGTATAAAATATTTATATCTAATTAATAAGTAATATTTTTATGTTATTGTTTCATCAAACGGATATAAACACTATTTGTATTTGTTGTACGTTCTTTTAAACCCGTTTAGAGTACTAAGATCATTTATGTATTTAATTCATGTATTTATTTTAAGCATAGGTTATTAATTTCCAGCATATAACATGTTTTATTATAATTATTTAAATAAAGTATTAAACTTTAAAATCGGTTTTTTATTATGGGTATCCATTAAAATAAAATGAAAAGTGACAAGCACTGATTTACTAACCTATTTAATAAATCAAAATTATATAAGCTGTTATTTAATTTGCAGGGTGAAAATAGCATCGTTCTTGCACAAAAACATTTTTTAAATGGTTATTTATTTTTGAATTCACACTGTTATTGTGCATGTGTATAAATACGAATGTTAAATAGCATTTGAATTAATCGGCAAGATGAAATTGATCAAGCAACCCATATCTCTCAACGTCAATAATATAAGATGTGGTGACTCCGTTCACCACATCAGACATAGCGCTTTATTGCCAAATACCATTCGCTGTATAATATGTGGTCCATCAAACTGCGGAAAAACTAATGTTATGGTTAGTTTACTGCTGCATGAAAATGGGCTCAAATTTAAAAATCTTTATCTTTACTCTAAAACTTCTTTTCAACCAAAATACCGTTTCTTGACAGAAGTATTAAAAAGAGTGCCCCAGATTAACTTCTATGAGTTCAATAATAATAAAGATGTGATTTCTCCGAGTGAAGCTTTAACAAATTCTGTTTTCATTTTTGATGATGTTGCATGTGAAAATCAAGTAAATATCCGCAATTATTTCTGTATGGGTAGGCATAAACAAATAGATTGTTTCTATTTATCTCAAACCTATTCTAAAATTCCGAAACAATTGTTACGTGACAATGTAAATTTTATTATAATATTTAAACAAGACGATGTGAATTTAAAACATATTTATAAAGAGCATGTAAGTTCTGATTTAGAATGGAAACAGTTTAAAAATATTTGTCAGACTATTTGGAGTAAACCTTATAATTTTTTAATTATTAACAAAGAATCGTCATTAAATAATGGGCGGTACAGACAGAATTTTGATACCTTTTTAAAATTTGACTGATTATTCGGACATAAATCATACTGGTAATCCCTCCAGGTTTAGGCAGAGGCATAACCCAACAGTACACTCATCTTTCGTCAGTTATGTTTAAGTTCCATGTAATTGGTTATACATATAAATAAATCACACGCAAAAACAAATTCAGTATAATCTATGCATTAGCTGAACACAGTTGTCATAGGAAATATAAAATGCAGAAAAATATTAAATTAGAATTAATGAAGTCCGTAGACTCCATAAAGAATAAAATAAAACATATGAAGAATCAGGAACACACAGTGAACTTGTCTCTTGATAAAATGCTAAAACCTGTCACAGACCCTCTTAAAACCCTAGCTGATTCCAATACAAATATTGAAAAAATATGTTTGTTACAAAATACAACCCCCACATCTACAGAGGATATTGAATTGGATGATATTAATTCTAGCTCATCTACAAAATTTGAGGACTGTTACGAACCAAAACATAATGCTATACAATTGGTTAAAAAGTCTCCTAAAATGGGAGATGATTTAGAGATTTCATTAGAGGGCCATGATATTTATGATATTTATGATGGTGTAAATATACCGTTTGGAATAAGAAGTGAAAACAAAACTTTATTTATGGGTAATTCAACAGTATCATTTTCTAAAATCGATAGTTTGAATAACGACGGTGTCATTTTGATTAAAATCGGTGATAAATCTTACAATTTAACTCCTGGTCTGAAAGAACTTTTACTTCGAAAAAAACCTGATTTAAAATTAGTATCCCCTAAAGATAAACTTGTCTATAAAGACATATTGCATTACACAAATGCTCACAAAAGGGACTTCAATCCTAAAGGCCAAATAAAAGGTGATAAAGGAATAAAATATCGTGAAATAATTAAACCATTTTTTTCTGAAACTTTAAATGATAACATTCACACTAAACTTGGAGGAAACTTACCAAAGTTAAAGCAATACAAAAACAGTACTGAGTTGGTATATTGGGACGACCCTAACGAGTTGGTTGAGAGATTAAAACTATTAGTCGCTTCCAGAGATGCTGGCAATACAAACCATGATAATGAAATTTTATCGTTATTTGAAGAATTAAAAGAAGCGGACATAATTAAGGAATAAATAGTTGAGATGGTATGGTTTTCATTCAGTATCATGTCATGGGTTCAAGGCAAATGTTGATATACGGAATTAAAATATGAGTAAAGCCGACGTAGTAAACGAAATTCATAAAAATGCGAGACTAAACTTTCCACGAAGACATGTTATTATAAAAGATATAGATGACCTTTGGCAAGCAGATTTAATTGATATGCAATCAATTTCCAAAGAAAATAAAAATTATAAATTTATTCTTGCTGTTATTGATACATTTTCGAAATACGCCTGGACCTTTCCTTTGAAAACTAAGACGAAAGATGTTGTATACAATTCTTTCAAGATTTTGTTGGATAATGGGCGTGTTCCTAAAAATCTGCAAACGGATAAAGGAGCAGAATTTTATAATCATACATTTCAAAACCTGATGAAATCTTATCATATAAACCATTATTCAACCTTCTCAACAAAAAAGGCATCAATAGTTGAGCGATTTATTAGAACATTGAAATCGAAACTGTACAAGGAATTTAGTTTAAAAGGTAACTATAATTGGATAGATAATTCTCTTAATAATGTTATTTTCGAATACAATCACTCCTATCATCGCACAATTGATGAAATCCCAGCAAACGTAGAAAATACTAATAAAAAACGCATATTACAAAGATATGTTAGGTTGTTAAAAACCGATAGCAAAAAAAAACAAGTTTAAAGAGGGTGACTATGTACGCATTAGTAAGTATAAGGGGACATTTGAAAAAGGATATACTCCCAATTGGTCGACAGAAATTTTCAAAATTCGAAAAGTACTAAATACAGCTCCTATTACATATTTAATTGAAGATGCGATCAGAGGCCAACCCATTTTAGGTGCATTTTATACACAAGAGCTTCAAAAGACAAAAAATCCCACTTTATATCTAGTTGAGAAGGTTCTTAAAAGGAAAAAAGACAGAGTTTTCGTAAAATGGTTAGGTTTGCCTTCTTCTGAAAACAGTTGGATTGATAAATCCAATATTTATTAGGTGTTCAGTCCAAAATGTATCAGTCTTATGATGTGTACTGAAGAGAGTAGTCTTCTCAATTGGATTATAAATGATATACCATTTAAATTACATTTACCAGGATACAATTATTGTGGGCCTGGCACTAAATTAATTAAAAGGCTTACACGTGGAGATAGGGGTGTTAATAAATTAGACGAATATTGCAAACAACACGACATTGCCTATCACAAGTCTTCAAACATAAAGGATCGCCACGAGGCAGATTTAGTTTTGTTAAATATGGCTAAAGAGCGAGCACTTGCCTCAGATGCGAGTGTAAGGGAAAAACTTGCAGCACGCTTAGTAAGTAGCGCTATGTCAACAAAAATCAAAACTGGTTCCGGCCTAAAAAAACATAACAAAAAGTGTTCTCCTAAAATAAAACCTGGAAAAGGATTAAAAAATAAATTTAAAAATGCTATTAGCAAAACGAAGAAACATATAAAAAAATTAAAACCGAAATGCAAGAAAGTGGCAATAGAATTAGCTATGGCCGCTGCCAGAGAATTAGCTGATGATTCATTCATTAAACTTCCTCGTGTTATTCCTATACCAAAAACTGGTGGAGTTTTGCCTTTGATTCCGATATTTGCGGGATTATCTGCGGCTGGAGCTTTAGCAGGCGGTGCAGCTGGTATTGCTAAAACCATAAATGAATTCAAGATGGCTAAAAAGTTATTGACTGAATCGAAGAGACATAATGAAAAGATGGAAGCTCTCTGCATTGGAAAAGGACTACACCTTAAACCACATAAAAATGGGCTCGGAATTTTTGTATCAAAAGAAAAAAACTAAGAAATCGGCTACCCAAACGAGCCTTGAGTAATTTAGACATTTTGAAGTATGGAAATAATATTCCCTATTTCAGAGGTGTTTTTATGAGAGACAAGCTCCCTAAACACCCTTTTAAAAAAGAATGTGGAGTTATAAATTTAGATAGCTCTAAAAATCCTGGTTCTCATTGGGTAGCCTATGCAAAATACAATGATTATATTAGTATTTCGATAGTTACGGAAATCTCAAGCCTCCAAAGGAATTTATAAAATACTTGATCCAAAATTCACTATAATTATGATAATATTCAGCGTGATCACCCTTTTAATTGCGGGCATCTTTGTTTAAACTTTTTGAACAATTTTTGGTATAGTGAAGGAATAAAATAAACAGTATCTTCCGGAAATGGTCAGTATAGAAGCATGTCTACTACGGTTACCATCTCCGGAAATAAATCGGAATTGGTTTCATACTTTCAACCACCACTGCATTTGTCAGATCAATACGAGTGCGGTTTGATATACTTTGTAGTATTAAAATCGAGACCAAATATTCCTATTATTAACAGAGGTTTGTCTGTAATCAGAATCGAATGTGATCTTGTTGACGGTTCGTACTGCAACGGGTTACCAACTCATTTTATTCATGAATTTGTGTCTGATACTACTCTAGGTCATCAGTGCATGGAAATACCACAAAACGTTATTTACTTTTCAGTAAACAAAAATATAATTTCATCTATTTCTGTTAAGATTGTAGATCAATTTGGTCACTGTATTAACTTTGGAGAGGAAACAATTCAGTTACGACTTAATTTAAGAAAAACAAAATGATAGTATATTATAAAAACACCCAAGCAAATGAAAAACATCTTAGTTCTTCTGCGATTGTTAAGGTGCAAAGACGAAAGGAAAAAGTTAAGAAATTGACTAAAGCAAATACAGATTTTCTTAAAGCACTAGGGTTTAAAGTATGAATATACTACAGATTACTGAATTACCACACTTCGACACTTCGATCGAAAGTTATGAAATTCATTCATACAATCCCTACAATAGCAGCTTTAGAGAAAACGATGAAATCAGAATTCCCATCCACCAGCAAGACATATACGTGCTACCATCAGCCAGTTCAATTTACGTCGAAGGACAGGCGAAGCTCTTCGGCAAAGATGGGAGTCCAATCAAGAAAACTGTTACGTTCACTAATAACCCTGTTATGTCATTGTTTCAAGACGTCAGATACGAAATGAATGGTATTGAAATAGACCGTATAAAAAATTCTGGAATAACGTCAACAATAAAATCATAAAACCCATTAAATGAAGCAGAAAATAAAGTTGCTGCCCTATGGGGTTGGAGTTTAGAGGGATTTCAAAGTGATGGATATTTCAGTGCTGTGATACCATTAAATAAGGTTTTAGGGTTTGCAGAAGATTACAATAAAATAGTGATAAATTGCAAACATGAACTTATACTGAACAGAAGCAACACTAACTTAAATAGCGTTATTCTCAGTGATGATATTACTCATTTTCAAATTGACATACAAAGAGTTCAGTGGAGGGTGCCACACATAAAAGTATCAGATCGAGAACGACTGACACTTTTAAAACATTTAGAAAGAGATAAACCTATTCAGATGGCCTTTAGAAATTGGGATTTATATGAGTATCCCTTGTATCCCTTACTACCTAAAACCACAAAGCATTCTTGGTCAGTTAAAACTGCTTCTCAATTGGAAAAACCCAGATATGTAATTTTTTGTTTACAAACTAACCGAAAGAATAATAAAACTAAAGACAGTTCAGTATTCGATCATTGTGAAGTAACAAACGTTACGCTCTTTTTGAATTCGCAATATTATCCGTATGAACCTCTAGGTTTAAAGTTTTCTGAGAATAAATATAGTATATTATACGAAATGTTTGTGAAATTTCGTCAGTCGTATTACAACTGTCCAGTAGACCCGTTACTTGACCTAAAGGCGTTCAAAGAAAAAGCTCCTCTCTTTATCTTGGACTGCTCAAGACAAAACGATAGCCTGAAAACAGGTCCTGTAGACGTGAGGTTGGAAATTGAATGTTCTACAGCAATCCCGGATAAGACGACTGCATATTGTTTGATTATAAACGACCGACTTGTGGAATATAAACCTTTGAGTAACATAGTGCGCAGGTTGTCATGACTGTCATTGTAGATGTTCAAGGGTTTAAAACAGAAACAAATGAATTTATTATTAAAGAAATTGCCATATTATGTAATAAGAAAGTCGCAGTATTTTTAATTAAGCCACCATTTCCATTTCACTGTTTAACGAAGCCAGAAAGAAGACAAGTCAGTTGGATTGAACGTAATAGAAAGATATACTGGAGTGAAGGATTTGTGTCTTACTCAAATCATCAGAATTTTATTGTAAATATTTTAAGAGATAAAATTGTTTACACTAAAGGTTTAGAAAAAGTGTTGTGGTTAAAAAATATTTCGAAAAATAATAACATAAATAATTTAGAAGATGAAGGTTGTCCTAATTTGTTAAGCTTGTGCAATAAATATGAACATTCTCATGATGTGTATAGTTGTATTTATCATGACGCAACATGTGCTTTAAAAAATGTTATATGTTTAAATAAATGGTGTTTGGATAGTAAATTTTTGAAATAAATATTTTCTTGTTTAATTTTTCAAAATTGGGTATGTTACTCAATTTTCAAGTATCAGTTTCCTATCCCCACCAATCCCGTCTAATGTTAAACGTTATAAGTTGCTGACAATAGCTGTGCGATGTCATTATAGTTTTATACTTATTATCTGTATCCATAACTAGAAAACGATTAACCAGACCATGTGTCATAATAAATACAGTCCTCGATATGATATGTATAATACATATAAAATGCGTGAATTTTCATTTGGTTATTATTGGGCAATGGCTGATTCAAGGAGAAGATTAGTGATGGAAATGGCTGACGCTGGATTTTTTTATTGTGGAAATGGTGTAAAGCATGGTGATAAAGCAGCATGTTTCTCATGTGGAGGTGTTATAGCAGATTGGGAGATTTACGATGATCCTTGGATGCAACATGCTATACATTTTCCTCAATGTTTTTATTTAAACGCTGTGAAGGGAAACTATTATATTAATAACTGTCTGAAACAGTTATAATCTGAATAGATAAAAAAATATAAATATTGGAGCCACTAGATCATTCTTTTCAATAAAATGAAGATGATAATGTAAATTGGGCGTTTCTGGATCTCCTCTGATCCAGAAACCCCAATTTACACCTACTTATGTCTCTTTTAACTTTGCTCATTCTTTCAACTGTCTCTCCTGAATTACAAAATTATACTGATATTCAATTTATATGATGAGTCTTTTTATTCTTTTATAACACCCGCTTCTTTTAACTCTTCAATAATTGATAAGATTTCGTTGTCAAGATTAGTATTACCTGCAGTTTTAGATGCTATCAAAAGTTTAAGCCTGTCCACTAATTCATTAGGATCATCCCAATATACAAGTTCAGTATTTTTTTTATATTTTTTAAGATACGGCAGACTAGCACCTCGTTTTTGTTTAGATTTAACTTCTGTAGGTTCTTGTAAACGTTTACTAGACTCAGGAAATAATGGTTTGATCACTTGAGAATATTTTAGACCCTTATCACCTTTAACTTGACCTGCAGGGTCAAAGTCTCTTTTATGAGCATTAGTTGTGATGAGTATTTCTTTGTAAACTAATTTATCTTTTAAATTGACTAAACTTAAATCAGGCTTCTTGCGAAGCAATAATTCTTTTAGACCAGAGGGGCAATTCCCGTATTTTTAAGACTATTCGCATTCTAATCTCAGCCTCAATCTGTCAAAATTACAATCAATTTACATAGATTTTTGACAGGTTTTTGACATTGATTGTCGCTGAGATGAGATCGCGACTTGAATTTGAACGTTTTTTAAGTACGAGAATTGGCCTTTTTTTTTGTGGGTGGGAAATCATCAAATAACTTCTCTCGCTCTGGGCAGAGCAGGAGGGCGTGCCAGACTCTTACTGACTAAAACCCACCCGTGTTCCTTCAGTTGCCTCTACCAGGGGCCACGGTAACCCTCTTGGACTTTTCCGCAACCCCAGCAGGCATCGGTCCTAGCAAACCCCGTCATTGGTGCTGACATCTCTTTGAGGCGCGCGTGGAACACAACGCGCCGTCACCCGGGCCTGGTCCTTATCGAACGGCGAGCTGCCCATTGCTCGCCGTTCGCAACGAGAATTGGCCTACTGGTGTTATTTTATATTTTTTATTAGCTACGCGAATAAAATACACTTTGTCAGAGTTCTCGCGAGTGGTAGAGAAATTAACTATAGTATTTCCAATCATATGCTTATCATTCTCACTACGTACGCCAAATGGTATATTCACATCGTCGTATATTTCAAAAATATCTTCTTTGTTCAGCGACATATTATTAACTTTGTCTGATTCAGATGTGTCACCTTCTTCGTCTTCTGAATAAAACTTTTCTGATTCAGATGATTCATGTTTGTACTTATCATATGATTTATCACGCAAAAACATTTTTGAACCTATACCAGTGATTTTAGTTTGGTCATCATAAGTATCTTTATTTTTTATAACAGGAAATTGCTTGTTAGCTGCTATAGCATTAAGAGGGTCAGCAAGAGGTTTAAAAAAATAGTTCAGATGAGTGTCGGTACTAAATTCATAATCTTTCATTTGTTTCACCTTTTCCTTTATAGCGTCCGCAGACTTTATTAATTGATTTTTAATGTTATGGTCCATTATACGACTTGTACGCTGAAGTATTTATGCTCAAATGATTAATTTTTTGTTTTTATTCATAATTTATATAACCATTAATCAAAATAAATAAAGTTGTCAAAAACTGTCTGTATCTGCCTTTGTTTAATTCACAATCCTTATTAATTGTTAAAAAATCATAAGGATACATCCAGATTTTAGAACACATATCTTTGAACCTGGACCACTCTATATCAGAACTAACATGTTCATCATATATATGTTTCATGTTAACTTCATCTTGCTTGAAAATGATCAAAAAGTTAGCATTATCACGTATTAACTGCTTTGGGATTTTAGAATACGTCTGAGATAAATAAAAACAGTCTATACCTCTATGTCTACCCATTGTAAAATAATTACGTATCTTTATTTGTTTTTCACAAACTACATCATCGAATATGATAACAGAGTTCAACTATGCGTCGTTAGGATGAATAACATCGTCATCAAAATTATAAACAAAAATTTTTACCTCTGGAACTCTTTGCAATACTTGTTTTAGAAAACTGTATTTCGGCTGAAAGCTGGTCTTAGAATATAGATAAACATTGTTAAACTTTAATCCGTTAGCATGAATTATTATACTAATCATGACATTCGTATTCCCACAATTCGATGGACCACATATTATGCATCGAATATTATTTGGGAGAAGTACGCTGTGTTTCGGGCGTAGTGAATTTTCCTTTACATCAATATTTTTAACATCTAAAGATACTTGTTGCTTGATCGACTTCATGTTTGTATCTGTTACGAAAACAATTCAGTCTCTAGTATTTATAATTCATAACAGAGTTATTGATCGAAGTAATATCTGAGTTCTACTACTTTAAAAAAATGCGTGGATAGTATGTAAATAAATTAATAAAACAAAATGCGTTTAACAGTTTTGTTAAATAAAATTATACCTAATACATTAAACACATTTTGTTTAATAGATATATTTATAGACAAATTTCAACATAATCATATTTATATTTTTTTAAACAGGAGAATACACAGCTATAATCTGACACTTTATTTAAGTAGATACATTTATAACTGAATAATATATTTTATGAAATTGTATCGCAATGACCCCATGGTAAGGTTTCAATTTGATTTGAAAGTATTTGTCTTTTATCGTCACTTCTATTTAATGCAATTTTATTCACTTGTTGTGAATATAGAACGTGTTTAATTGATTTAATTACATTCATTTTACGTTTGATAATTTTGTTATTGTGTAGGGCAGCATTATAATCAGAAAGCTTTAATTGATTTGTTACGGGTTTTGTTATACCTTTTGCCTACTTTAATGTTGTCTTTACACTTTTAAAATAATATAATAAATATTCCATATGGATTATCCTCAGCGAAATTACTGGTGTCAAATTCCGATATATTATCAACCATATCCTTATAAAAATTATTCGTTTCTACTTAGTAAAGTAGGCTATCCGTGTCAGTGTAACATAGTTTAGCTTTCGTGCCATATTTGTTTTTGATAAAATCGTAGTGGAATTGATATAAGTGTTGTTTAGCATACTCCAATACAGTAAAACCAATGTAAATCGGTCTATCCAATATTATTTTTTCAGGGCTTAACTGAACAGCCGCAAAATTTTCTGAAAAGATTGCAATACTTTTCAAGTTGGGTTGTGCAATAAATTTTTCAGCGCCTATAAATTTATTTGTTTTATTATTAGAATCTGCCCACATTGTTACTAACTTTACATTAACTTGCTTGCGTTTATTTTCTATTGTTTTTCCAAACACAGCATTATTCAAAAGTTTGAAAAAATCTTTTTCGAAGGCTGAGGTAGAAGTTTGACGCAAACGAGTATTTATATCAATGTACTTTTGCAAAAAATGATCTTGTCTAAATCTGAGAATGCGATGTATTCGGCTTAAAATCAACCCATTGTTCAAGCATTGTTTTAAATGTATGTAGTGAATGACGTAATTATATTTGTCATATAAATTTGAAATTAGTTTTGTAGTTTTCCCTCCAGGAAGTACAAATTTTTCTGGTGCGAATGGTAAGTCACTATGCAAATTATGCAATATTTCTGGGTAGGTCAGATCGACTTCCAGAATATATCCATATTTAGAATCATCAGATATATTCAAAACATCAAAGTTAGCACTTTAATTTTCTGATAAAAATTTAAATTCCGATACAGGCAATCTTTTTCTCATAGCATATCCGTAAAGATTGTTACAATCAAGATATATTAAAAAAGATGATGGCTTAGTATCATCAAAGTAGGGAAGATATTTATTATTTGGTTTTGCATGTCGTAGGGAACACTGTGCTAATCCTCCACGTATTCCCTTTTCAGGTAGGTTATACATTTCCAAGTCACGCATAAGCTCCAATTTAACACTATTACACAATAGCATTGCGTCCCAGCTTAAACTTGGCGCGGATACATAATTATGCTGGATCGAGATTGTAATATTCTAAACTTGTGTTTCGAAAATGTTCAAATATATCACATAATAATAATACATCACATTTTAAGTAAAGATCAGTATATTCACCAAGAGAATTGATATTAAAAGTACACCAAACTTTTTGTGCATGTGTATATTCATCTTCAGAAATGTGCTCAAGTTTCATTGTGTTATAAAAATACTCTCTAGGTGGCAAACATTTTTCATCATACTTATACCATGCATCAATATATTCGTATGGATAAATACCCTTTTGCCTCAATAAGCATAAATCGGCATTATTATCAAATTCTCTTGAAAGATTTACGAAATCTTCTACATGTAAACTCTTAGATAATTCATCTAAACTCGCACTTAAAAATTGATAAGAATCTATAAACTTTATTTGAACACAACTAGGCTTGTTCTTAGATGCGAGGCTTTTCATTATACAAATGTATTTTTCTTTTGATTTAGGAATTATTTTAATAGGACCATCTTACTTAACCAATTCTTCAATAAATAAATGAGCATCATATCCAGACAAATTATGGAAAACAACAGGTTTATACGGACATATTTTAAACGTTAATTTGCAACGAGAGTGTGCTGCTCCTCTGTATTCAGATGTAACATGATCGTGATCTCGAACTTTATCACCCAATAACAAATGTTTACAAATATGACATCGAGTAGCCTCTTCATACTCTATTTGTTGTTTGACAGACAAAGCTTTCATGGATCTATTTTCACGCAGTATGGAATTTATATAAGTGACATCTTCAATTAAACGTTTTATAAATACTTCTACACAATCCAAACCTCTATACGTAACATATTTATTCAAATCTGGATCGTGTGAACAACACATGTAATATGCGAAACAGGATGGTTTATGCACTTTTAAGTTCTGAGTATTTTTAGATCTATTTTCACGACAGTTTAATTATTGTTCCCGCGCTTCTTTTCTTTGTACCGGTTAATATACTTTCAAAATCAGCATAGATGATAAAATGTATTCTTTGTTGTCTCTCATAATTTTTAAATTATATATATTTTATAAATATATATATATATTTTATATTTTACTGTTTTTTTCCGGTAATATAGTTAACACTTTAGAACAATCGTGTGAGCTATATTTTGAATCACTAGAAAAAAATTGTTAACAAGCATCGCAAAGTAAAACATTACCTTTGTGATGAGTAACTTGACGACGGATAAGTTTTGCTAGGTCTTTAATTAGACAGTAGTGTCCTGAACCATTCCGCTCGAAATACAACAAATTTACATGTTTGTTTTTCTTTGAGCTTGTCATGTATAGAGGTCCAGTCACACGGCACCTTTTATCTAAACCATATATATTAACACTGATATTAGGGTTCGTTTTTTCAAACAATTTTATATCAACCAAGGTTGGTGGAAATGTCATTCCTTCAGTATTTAAAACATCTGAATAGTGAGGATATGATTTTGTTCTACAAACATTATCCTGTGATGGAAATAGGGAAGCAATAATACCCCATAAAAACAATGGTTGTCATTATTCTGTATGTTTAAACAACTTTTCGTATTCCTTATAGCTGGAGGAAGCTCGATATACGTGCCACCTCTCATTGGGACAATATTTGTTTATATTAATTTCTAAGTGACTTACAGAGATAAATGACCAACCGGAATCACGTTGGTTAAATTCAGATATTTTCCTCTGAAAAGTTTCTTTAGCATTCAAGTATAATTTATTTAAATCAGTATTTAGGTAAATATTAGCATACTTTGTATTAAAAGATTTTAGCTGCTGCTCACCCGTTTTTGGTAATAAGAAGTAAGCAAACAGCTCGAAATTTACTGTAATACAATTATGTTTCATTAAAATATTTTAATTAGTTTCAGAATATCGCTTTGATTCCCAATCAGAAAAGCCTCTGGAGTTAAATACTCTGCATCTGGTGCTGGATTTAAACGATATGTGTTTATTCTGTTTCGAAAAGCAGTTGCTATTATTTCAACGTTTTTCAATTCAGTTTTAAGCAAACAATTTGATTTATGCATATTAGTTCTCACATGATATCCATATTTCTGTTTTGGTAATTCGGTTTTACATTTATCACATTCTATTAAAATATATTTTTGAATTGTGTTGGTAGTTGGTTCAACTGGAAAAAAAACAAAATTGATTATATAAGTATGATGATTCTTTAATAATGTCTAATTATATATGAATAACAAACTTGATTACATGATTAGCTTAACTAATAACTACCTACTAGGATTATACATTTAGATAGACCCTATAAGTAATACCTCATAACTGTATCTAATAATAAGAACTCATAAAGGTCTGAGGAATAAATCTGTTGCGGTGAGATGAGGCTTGCTGACTGGATTAATCTTCATCTTCTTTGAAGATGAAGATGACGACGTGGTTGGAATGGTTTTCGATTGCTGATGACCCGATCTCGAATCCGAGCTTAACGGCTTCGATCGTTTTTTCTTTTTTTTCGCTGATTGCCACATCTTGCACGGCGCTCTTGTCGTCATCCGACAGAAAGAGGTCGTCTGCAAATCTGGACCTGTAATAATATAAATAACTGTGATTAGAAACTGATACTGACTGCGTCGATCACGAAACCTTGCTCTTGAAACTTGAGCATTATGGACTTGGAATACTTGCGCTCAGTCTAGTAAAATCTTATTTAAATGATAGGCAGCAGCAAGTTCAAATAAATGGTGTCAATTCACTTAGTTTGACAGTAGAAATGGGAGTTCCACAAGGCTCGATATTGGGTCCTTTCCTCTTTTTAGTGTATATTAATGATCTACTCCATTTATTAAAAAATCAACCACAAATGGTGTTATTTGCTGACGATACTTCTTTAATTTTTAAGGTAGAAAGAAGTGCTAAAAATTTTGACGATGTTAATAACGCCCTAATGCAGGTCCATAATTGGTTCACTGCTAATAATTTAGTATTAAATGGGAAAAAAACTAAGTGTATACGATTTTCTTTACCTAATGTCAAAAGTAGTGATTGTGAGATAGTATTGAATCAAGAGAAACTAGAATTCGTCGATAAAACTGTTTTCCTGGGGATCACGCTTGACTCGAGGCTACAATGGGGTTCTCATTTAACATCTCTGGCGGGACGGCTAAGTTCAGCAGCATATGCTGTCAGAAAAATCCGTCAATATACCGATGTTGATACCGCGAGGCTGGTCTATTTTAGTTACTTTCATAGTATCATGTCTTACGGTATTTTACTTTGGGGACGGGCTGCAGACGTCGATTCTATTTTTATTCTGCAGAAAAGAGCCATCAGAGCCATTTATAATCTCCGCAGGCGCGATTCTCTAAGGGAACTGTTTAAGGTTATTAAGATCTTGACGGTACCTTGTCAATATATCTATGAAAACATCATGTACGTAAGAAAAAATGTACATCTTTTTACTAAAAGAGGTGATAGACATAATTATAGTACCAGAAATAGGGACCTATTAGTTCAACCAGGTTTCAGACTGGCTAAAGTAGACTCATCTTTCATGGGGTACTGTTTAAAATGTTACAATAAAATACCTCCCCACATACTTCAACTCAATGAGACGAAATTCAAAGTTTGTATAAAACGCACACTATGCAGCCGGGCATATTATAAGTTGGGGGATTATATCGCTGATAAAAATGCCTTTTTTTTTTTTTTTTTTTTTTTTTTTTTTTTTTTTTGTCGCTGAGAAATGACATTACGCATCTCCGCTCGTCGGGGGACGAGACGGAGTATGTGGGACTCCCTGCCAGAATGGCAGTATACCCACTAAAACTCAGCGGTGTTCCCGCGACGCCGTGATGGGAGGGCTATGGGAAATTGGCTCAGCCTCTGCTTCCACAGCCCGCCCGGCGTATGCCCGCCTAGTTGGCGGTCCCCGCATGCCCCCCATTTAACTGGGGAGCTACGGGAATGGCCGGGAACACCTGGCCATTCCCGTCCGACACTGGTGGAGGCCTGTGCAATACAGGCAAGGGTGCCCCCGCACCCGTTGCCTGCTGGTCTCCACCTGGGAGGAGTCGGAGATGACCGTCATACTGACGTCTTCTCCGACCCCTCCTCCGTCTTCGGAGCGCCGCCGCGTGAGGGTCGTCCTCCCGCGCGCGCTCCGCCGCCTCCTTCTGGGACATGACGTGTTCGCAGAAGGAGGCCACTGCCGCCCAGGACCTCTCATCGCCCAGCATGGCGTTCACCAAACCGGGGAGTGAGAGGTCCGGTCCAATCACCGCAGTGAGACTGCGGCGCGGCTCCGACCACGACGGGCACACCGCGAGGGTGTGCTGCGCCGCGTCCTCCGCCGCGCCACAGTCGTGGCACGACGGTGTCTCCTCCCGTCCGATTCGGTGCAGGTACGATCCGAAACAACCGTGTCCGGACAGCACCTGCACCAGACGAAACGAGAGAAACCCGTGCGACCGATCGAGCCAGTCTCGCAGGACCGGCCCGATCGCGTCGAGGGTTCGGCGGCCGAAGGCTGCGGTGGCGAGGTCCCTCGTCCAATGGACGACAATGGCGTCCCTCGCCTCCCGCCGGACGGCCTCCCGCTCTTCCGGGGCGGGGCGTTCTCCTCTCGCCCTGCGCCCCGCCGTCCATTCGTATACTCTGGCGAGCACCCACGCCTCGAGTTCCCAAGGAGGGGTGCCAGCCAGAGCACACGCTGCCGCGAAACCCACCGTGCGGTAGCCCCGCGACACCCGCTGGGCTATGGCCCTTTGGGGGGCCCGCAAGGCGGCGGCGTTCTCCCGCCTTTGGAGGGAGTCCTCCCAGATAGGGGCCCCGTAAAGGGCCATGCTCCTCAAGATGCCGGCGTAGAGTTGCCGGCATCGCGCGCTGGGCCCCCCCAAATTGGGGAGCAGCCACGAGAGGGCGCCCGCAGTCTTCAGCAGGCGCGTCGACAGCCCGCTAAAATGCGGGCCGAAACGCCACCTGCTGTCGAGTACAAGGCCCAGATATTTCATCTGGGCCTTCACCTCGATTCGGACGCCCTCCACAAATATGTGGGCGTCTGGTGGTTGGCGCTGCCGAGGCCCGTGGAAGAACACAGCCTCGGTCTTGTGCAGCGCCACCGTCAATCCTAGGCGGCGGATCCTCCCTGCGACCAAGGATCCGCCCGCCGAGGCCAAGTTGGCCGCCTCCCTGAAACTCTCCCCCCGGGCGGTGAGGAGAGTGTCATCCGCGTAGCAGACGACACTCGTACCTCGGAGGAGAGTTCCCCGCAAGAGCCAGTCGTAGCCGACGTTCCAGAGGAGAGGTCCCAGGACTGACCCCTGTGGAACGCCGGCCTCGACTGCGTACCGCCGGACTTGGCCAGCCCTGTTCACGAGGACGATCGCCCGATCCTCCAGGTAGCTGGCCAGTAGACGCCGCATATATCGAGGCACCCCGTGGAATCGGAGTGCCTCTAGGATGGTGCTGTGGGGAACAGAGTTGAAGGCGTTGGCTATGTCGAATGACACCGCCAACAATCCGTCCCCCACCTCCACCGCCTCCTTCACCTGCCTCTTGAGGCAGGCCAGCGCGTCCACCGTCGAACGCTCAGCCCGAAAACCGAACTGAGCGTCCGACAAGTCCGGCCCGATACGCCGCATATGGCCCTTTAGGCGGGCAGCGATTATCCCCTCGAACATTTTTCCGACCTCATCGAGCAGAACGATGGGCCGGTATGCCGAGGGGGAGTCTGCAGGGCGGCCCTCCTTGCGGAGGAGGCACAACTGCCCCTCCTTCCACGGTTTCGGGAACCTTCCAGACGCAAGGCATGCGCTGAAGAGGTCCCGAAACCGCTCCTCCATCCGGGTGGCGGCAATTGCCACCACCCTCGCCGGGACACCGTCGGGGCCCGGAGCCGTCTTCTTGGCGCGGATATGCACAATCGCTGCGCCAAGTTCCGACTCCGTGACAGGAGAGGGAGCCTCCTCTTCCTCCTCATCCTCCAGCGGGGCTCCACACATCACTGGCGGGGTGAAGTTGTCCCTGCACGGAAACAGGGACTGAACCACCCCATCCAGAAATGTGGGCTCCAGGGTCTCGACAACCGGGGGACCAAAGGGGCGCAATTTGTTGCGCGCCGCCTTATACGGTCTCCCGTAAGGGTCGTTGTCGAGACCCTCCAGCAGCTCGGCTCTCGCCGAGTCTTTAGCGGCGGCGATGGCCCGATCGAGTCCCATTTTTGCCTCCACGTACACCTCGTAGAGGCGGTCCTCGTCGGGCCGGTTGCGTCGACGCCGCCGCCGACTCCGCGTGTAGGCCCTCTTGGCCGCCACGCAGGCGTTTCTGAGCCCCGCCAGTTCCTCCGACCACCAATAGACGGCGCGGCGGGGAGCCGGGCGGCGAGACCGGGGCATGCTGGAGTTGCATACCTCGGTCAGAGACTCCCTCAGCTGGCCCGCTGCGGTGTCCACATCCAGGCCGGCGGTAGGCGGCGACAGCCAGTCCTGGATGAACGCCGCCTCCGCCGCTGCCTCCCTGTCCAGGCGGGAGAAAGCCCACCGCGGGAACGGTGATCGCCCCGAGAGGGGCTGCACCGCTCCGGGGCCACTGGCGGAGATGTCGAACCGCACATAGCGGTGGTCCGACATAGTCTCCACCAGGTCCACCCGCCAGTTCAGCACGCGCGCGGCCAACGCAGGGGTGGCAAAGGTGACGTCCACTATCGAGCCACCCTGCCGCCGCACGCATGTCTGGACGTTCCCTCTGTTAAGGAGGGAGAGCCCAGAGGAGGCCGCCCACATCTCCACTGCCCGCCCGCGAGGGTCGGTGGCCCGGTTGCCCCAGGTCACCGACTTGGCATTCAGGTCTCCCAATACGGAGACCTGACGCGGCGCCGCCCTTCCGACCACGGCGGCCAGGACTCCGAGATAGTTCTCGAAGTCCTGAAGAGGGCGGTTTGGGGAGAAATAGACGCCCACGAGGGCTACCTCTCCCCACGCGGCGGCCACGTATCCCGGTCTCCTCTCTAATAGCGAGAGGGGAGGGGAGTCTGTGGAGGACCGCGCCGCTAGTGCCACCAAGCCGTCGTCGTCACCCAGCCAACTGCTGGGGATCGAGTAGGGCTCGGCGACCACCGCTACGTTCACCGACCACTCAGCCACGGCCTGCACCAGCAGGTCCTGGGCCGCTCTGCAGTGGTTGGTGTTCGCCTGGAGGATGCGATGATTGGAAACCATTATTCCGACATCGCACCCCCCTCCTCAGCTACCGCCGCAGGAGCTGGAGTTACAGCGGCGGCGACAGCGGCGGTGGCGGCGACAGGGCGAACCTGCGCCGGCACTATGCCCTTCCTCGTGGGCGGCTGGCAATTCCTGCCCCCCATCTTGTGCCCCGCGGGGCGACCACTGGCAGCACACGCCGGGCAGTGTGGCGTGGCGGCACCGCAAGTGGCACTCCTGTGTCCCTCCTGTCCGCACCGGAAGCAAGACTCTCCCCAGTCGAACTTGGAGGGACACGTGGATCGGGTGTGGCCCGGCGCGAAGCACTTGAAGCAGCGCGCAGGCTTGTCCTCAAGCAGCCGGACCACAGCCGAGCTGAAGCCCACGAGCAGGCGTCCCTTGGTCGCCTTAAGGGCGGCCGCCGCCGCGGCGACTGGGCACTCGACGCGGATGGCGCCCATGCCACGGCGGCCGGGCCTGATGGCTCCCCCCCTTACCGCACTAGCGCTGCAGCCTCCCGCGGTGGCAACGGCCGCCACCACATCCTCTTTAGTGACCGAATCGTCCATATCGATCACCTCCAAGGATGCGGTCTTGACTGGTCTGGCGACCGTCGCCACATCCGCGATGACCTCCTGCAACTTTGTTGCAAAGAGGTCCGCGTTTGCGCCGCGCTGATCGCCCCCGAACTCAAAAAGTCGGGCTCCGGCCTGGGTGCGGCGGCACGTGATGTTTCCAATCCCCAGCCGGGAGGGATCCGCGTTAGCACGAGCCCGTCTTAGGACGGACTCGTACGTTTCGCCCCGCTCCGCGGCCTCCGGGGTGATGGTCACCACGACCGCTGCAGTTTTGGGAGGAACCAACTTCCTCCCGCCCGCCGGAGCCTTCTGGGCTGCCGAAGCAGTCGCAGCGGGCTTGGGCTTTTTGGCCTTTCCCCCCTTGCCCACTTCCGTCCACGCCCGGTTGGACGGGGTGGTGGAGGGAAGCATGGCGTCCTCCCGCTGCGTGTTCTGGTGGGCTGCCGGAGTGGCAGACGCTCCCTCCGCGCTTGTGGTGGGGGTTTGAGGAGCCACAGTGCTCCTCTTGCCCATCCCCTTGCCCTTCCCCTTGCCCTTGGGGGGCTTCGAGGCCTGGGGCTGCACACCCGATGGCGGGTCTCCCACAGGCTGTGCAGGTACAGGTACCGGCTCCGTCGGTGGCGGACTCTTATCCGCCGCTAGCGGCGGGCGGAGCCGCTTTTCCGGCAAGAGCCGGTCCTCTATCCCTGCGAAGCAGGCTCTTGTGAAGGCCCTCTCCTCCATGACAACCTTTCGGAATATTTCCTCAAGGTTGCAATTGGAGGAGGTGGAGCCTCCTACCACCTGTCCAGGGGCTGGTTGCGCAGGCCGAGCCGTGACCTCAGCCAGCTTCTGGTGCAGCTGACTGACCTCGGACTGCAGGCGATCCACCTTCGCCTGCAGCTGCCGCGTCTCGTCCGTGGCCGTCCGCTGCACCAGCTCGGTGATGATGCCGTGCATGCTCACGGCCCGGCATTTGAGGGCCTTCTGAAAGGTCCCCTTCAGGTTGGAGGACTTGGAGGCGACCTCCAGTACCTCCTCCTTGTCCTGGAGCGCCATACGCTCCAGCTCCGCCAGGGAGTGGTCGGCGTACAGCACAATGGATGTGCCATATCCAGCCCTCGACCTGGCGGCCCGTGCCTGCTGCTCCCTGGCAGCGACCTTCTCCTCGAGGTCCAGCTGGAGCTGATCCCTCCTCGCCAGGCCTAACTGACGCTCGGCGTCCAACAGGCCCACGTCGTGGGTGGGGGTCGAAGCCGAAGTCGAAGCCTTTTTTGACTTCGGCTTCCTCTTCGACTTTCCCACCGACTCCGAGGAGCCCCCGGACCCGACCCTCAGGTAGGTCCGCTTCCGCTGAAGGCGGTCGTTTTCGGCCGCCGACGTGTCCATGGTGGACTCGTCGGAGTCCGAAAACTCCGCCTGCAGACTGGATAAGCTGGCCGCGGATGGTGCGCGGCCTGCTTCAGCGTGGCCCTTAGAAGAGCCGGTGGATGGGCCCTGGGAAGGGCCACTGCGTTGGCCCTGAGAAGGGCCGTTTGAATCGCCCTGAGAAGGGCGACTCGGGTTAAAACAAAAGCGCCCGGAGGCGTCACGCATGGGTTTCTTCGACATTGTCACAGACGACCGCATTTATGTCTGTGAGTCACAGCGCACTTTAGCCGCCGGTCTGCCACTCCGTTACGGTGGTCAGACACGGCGTTGCCCGGGGGATACTACGTGGAAGTATGCGCTGTGGGGGATCCCCCTGATAAAAATGCCTGGCTCAATGCTGGTCCTGCTCCACAACCACAACTAATTGATTAACATTTGAAAATACTGTTGGAGCTGCTGAAGATTGTAAGACTACCTTTGCTTTGTATAAACTCAATCTCCTTTGTATTATATAATTGCATAGAACAAGTGTGAGTACTATGTACTATCGAGCTACCATTTACCGGGTAATGTCTTTCATTGACTTGAATGTGCCCTGGCGGCTGATAGATGTCATGCTCACTCAAATGTCTCGCTGACGGTGGCGCGTGTGTTGGATCATTTAGCTCCCTTCAAAATGGTTGAGCTGAATGGTGCTGATCCATGCGTCATGTTCGTGAACGGGCGCTGTCAGTTGGGACTGGTCATCTCTTAGCCACCAAGGGTTATTTTAATTATTTTATTATGGATTGTTTTGTTTAAATTTATATTTACTGTACACTGGACACTCAACGTGTACATCTTATTTACATCGTTCTCACATATAATTATACCTATATTCAACATTAATGATGTAACTAATATTTATGTAACAATATAATTTAAAAGAGTGTCCATGGAGTTTCTTGCCCGTTCTTCTCCATAGGTACCTACTACGCTTTGGAATGGGCAACTAGCTTCATATTTCTGACTGACCCACTTGACAATTCAAAAGTGCCTGTAAATGGTTTAATTGAAATAAATGCTTTGAGTTTGAGTTTGAGTTTGAGATACACATACCAACATATTAGAGAACTGTTCAATTTATTTCCACTATATACACCAAATATCTAATAGACATTTTTTTTTTTTTTTTTTTTTTGAGGATGGGAAATCATCAAATGACCCCTCCCGCTCTGGGTGGAGCGGAAGGGAGTGTCAGACTCTTACTGACTAAAACCCACCCGTGTTCCTTCCTTGGCCCTTTATGTTCCGGGTCAGCGGTACCCCTTATGGATGATCCCGCTTTCCCGGCAGGCTTGGGCCCCAGTGGGCCCCCTCTTCGATGCTGACATCTCTTTGAGGCGCGCGTGGAACACGTACGCGCCGTCCAGCACGGGCCTGGTCCTGATCGGACGGTGAGCTACCCATTGCTCACCGCCCGCAGGCCCGCGCCTACGGTGGCCGGGAGTCGTCACGCGGCTCCCGACGCCCGGAGCGTCCACCGCGGCGGCTTGGACGGGAGACTCTCTCCCTCTCCCGTCCCGCCACCTCCTTCGCTAGCATGACTGCTTCGCAGAAGGAGGCGACTGCCTCCCACTCCCCCTCGCCCCGGACCATGGCTTGAACCAAGGCCGGGCGTGAGAGGTCGCCGCCGCTGCCGATCGCCTCTACGAGGACACGGCGGTGCTCCGCCCATGCAGGGCAGGCCCCCACCGTATGCTCCACCGTGTCCTCGGGGCGATCATCGCAGTGGTGACACCCGGGCGTTTCCTCCCGCCTGATGATGTGCAGGAACCTCCCGAAACTTCCGTGTCCGGTGAGGACCTGCGTCAGGCGGTAGGTGAGGACGCCGTGACGCCTCTCTAGCCACTCCTCAAAGAGGGGTCTTACCGCCGCTATCGTGGCGTGCCCTGCGCTGGGTTGCGACAGTCGCTCTTTCCATGCCGCCATGAGATCGCGCCGAAGGTCCATCCGCTCCGCCGCGATTTGCCGCGGAAGCGGGGTTTCCCCCCGGCGTAGTGCCTCCGCGCGCCACTCATACAGGCGCGCGAGGACTATCGCCTCCAGATCCCACGGCGGCAGTCCGGCAAGGAGGCTTGCCGCCTCGCCCGAGATCGTGCGGTAGCCCCGGATCAGCCTTACGGCTACCACCTTTTGGGGCGCGTTCAGATAGTGGGCGGCTCTCCACCGCAGTGAACGCGCCCACACCGGGGCCCCATATGTAGCCATGGACCGCACGACCCCCGCGTAAAGCCTCCGGCAGGAGGCGTTTGGACCCCTCAGGTTGGGCAGAAGCCGCTTGAGGGCGGCCCCAGTCCGTTCCAGTTTGGGGGCCAAACGTCGGAAGTGCTCCACGAAGTTCCACCGGCTATCGAGCACGAGTCCTAAGTACTTCATCGTGGACTCGATGCCGATGTGAACCCCTCCTACCGTTAGTTGGGATCCCGATGGTGGCCTGTTCCGGGGCCCATGGAAAGACATGGCCTCGGACTTGTGCAAAGCCACCTCGAGACCCAACTGCCGGATCCTCTCCACGACTATCGCAACCCCGCGTGTCATCGCGTCGGCCGCCGCCTGATGCGACCTCCCCTGCGCCAGGACCAACGTGTCGTCAGCGTAGCAAACCACGCTGACGCCATCAGGGAGGTCGGCCCGCAGCACCCAGTCGTAACCGATGTCCCACAGGAGCGGCCCTAGAACCGATCCCTGTGGGACACCGCACGACATCTCTCGCCGGTTCCACTCCCCATCGCAACCGGGGTAGATGACGGCTCTGTCCGTCAGATATGCCTCGACTATTCGACGGAGGTAGGTTGGCACCCGGTGATACCGGAGTGCCTCCCCAATGCAACTCCAGGGCAGGGTGTTAAATGCGTTGGCGATGTCGAGTGACACCGCCACGACAACCCCGCCCCGAGACACCGCGTCCCCCGTCGTGAGGGCTCTAACGCGCATGATGGCGTCCACCGTCGAGCGCCCCTTGCGGAAGCCGAACTGACTATCCGCAAGATCCGGCCCCGTCCTCACCAGGTGCCCGACGAGGCGGCCTGCAATTACTCTCTCAAAGAGCTTGCCGACCTCGTCGAGCAGCACAATGGGCCGGTATGCGGACGGAGAGTCCGCAGGGCGCCCTGGCTTCCGAATGAGGACCAGCTTCCCCGTCTTCCAACGGAGTGGGAACTGGCCTCTCTCCATACATGCGCTTAAGAGCGCCTCCAGTCGAGGCCCAAGAGCCGTCGAGGCCAGGACCCAGGCTTTCCCTGGCAGGCCGTCGGGTCCTGGGGCGGTATTTTTGACCTTCAGCCTACCTACCGCCACTCTCAGATCTACCCCGGTCACTTCAGGGGTGTCGTCGTCGTCCGCGTGGTCCGCTTCAGGCACCGTGAGCGGCGGAGCCATGGGCGGGGGAATATGCTCCCCCCGTGAAGGGAACAGAGCGCTCACCACTTCCTCCACCAGCTGGGGGCGGAGACTCTGCGTCAGCGGGGGGGCCCAGGTGCGGAGTTTATTCCGCACCATTTTGTAAGGGCGCCCCCATGGATCTCCGTTCAGAGTCTCCACCAACTCCTCGCGGGCCGTGTATTTGGCACGCTGGACAGCCTCTTGGAGGGCGGTCTTCGCCGCTCTGTATCCCTCGTACAGCTCCGCCTCCGTAGCTTCCGCATCCGGAGGGCGGATGCGGAGCCTACGGTGCCTGGAGTACAGGTGTCGCACTGCGACGCACGCCTTGCGTAGCGTCTCCAGCTCCTGCGACCACCAGTACACCTGACGTCGGGCGCTTCCTGGACGGACTCGGGGCATTGCCACGTCGCAAATCTCGGACATGGCCTCCCGGAACCACTCCGCCTCATCGTCAATATCGGCAGGCCTGTCCGGTGATGACACCCAGGCCTGCACGATCGAGGCTTCCAGGAGGAGCTCCCGGTCCATCTGCTTCAGCGCCCACCGCGGACCACTCGGGGCCTGTTGGACCGGCGCGCTAGAGGTCTGGGCGGAGACGTCGAACCGGATATACCGGTGGTCGGAGTAGGTCTCCACCTCCTCCATGACGCGCCAGTCAATGACACGCTGTGACAGAGCGGGGCTGGCAAACGAGATGTCCACCACAGACTCACCCCGCATCCGCACACACGTGGGAACAGAACCCCGATTTAGGACGACCAGACCTGTCTCCAGAGCCCAGTCCTCTACCATCCTGCCCCGCACATCAGTGTTACGGGAACCCCAAGCCGGATTTTTGGCGTTGAAGTCCCCGAGCACTAGCACGGGGAAGCGATGGTACCCGGCGACGACGACACTTAACTCTGTTAAAGAGTTCTGGAACTCGGCGAGAGTTCGGCTCGGAGAGAAGTACACTCCCACTACTACTATCTCCCCGAACCGTGCTGCTACGCACCCCTGTCCCTTCGTGACACCTTCGAGGGATGGGGTGCCGGCGGCGGCCGACGAAATTATGGTCACTGAGCCGCTCAGGTCCTCAACCCAGTCATCCCTGGGCAAGACAAAATACGGCTCAGCGACCACGGCAATGTTAATCGACCACTGCGCCATGCTCTGGAGCAACAGGTCCTGAGCGCAGGCGCAGTGGTTGATGTTCGCCTGGAGGAGTCTCAATGGAGCCGTTACTCCTCCATTTCAGTCTCCTCCCGGGTGGCGGCAGTGGCGGCGGCGGCAACAGTGGCAGTGGCACTGGCCGCGGTGACGGTGGTTGAGGCAACGGCGGCGGAGGGCCTGCCTCTCCTCCTGGTTCCGGCGGGTGGAGCGCAGGACTTGCTGCCCGCCCGGTGATCGGCCGGCTTGCCAGCACCCGCACATGCTGCGCAGTGCGGCGCGGCTTCGCACGAGCCGGCCTTATGTCCGGGCTGACCGCAGCGGAAGCACAGAGTGCTGCGGTCCACCTCCGAGGTGCACTGGACGCCAACGTGGTGCCCCACATGGCATCGGAAGCACCTCAGAGGTCTGGGTTCCAGCAGTTTAACCTGCGCCGAAACCCAGCCCACCAGAAGCCTACGGCCCTCCACAATCTTTTTGGCCGCCGTCACGGGGCAGCTTACCGTTACGGTTCGCATACCCGCGGGGTCCGGACGTATGGTGCCCGCCTTCACCTGGTCGGCCAGACACCCGCCCGTCCTGACGACGGCGGCCACCACCTCTCCCTCCGTTACGGAGTCATCCAGGCCCAAGACTCGCATGTCTGCGCACTTGACGGGCCTGGAGACTCGAGCCTCGTCCGCATTGAGGGACGCCCTTAGCTTCTCAGCTAGGGCGTCAGCGGTGGGGCCACTTGTCGCACCGGGGATCTCCAGCATGCGGGCGCCAGTTGCGGTCACCCTGTGCCGGAGGCCCTCGGTGATCCCCAGCTCCTGGAGGTCCACCGTCTCCCTTGCCTTGGTGAGCACGTCACGGTACGTCACGCCCCTCTTTACCGCGTCCGGCTGTAGCGTGATCACTACAGCCGCGGTCTTTGGGGCGCGGAGCCTTGCCGCGACGGCTCGCTCCTTGCGGCGCCGCCTTTGCCCCTTTTTTCTGGCCGCCTTGGCCGCCTTCTTTTTCTCCCCGACCACCTGCCACCCGGCGTCAGTCGTGGGAGATTCATGTGGCCGGGAAGTAGGCTCTGGGGCCTGCGCCTCCCGTGCCATCCTGCCCTTCCTGTTCCTAGCCCCAGCTGGTAATTTGCTGGCCGGCGTCTGCATTGCCGGCGCCGGGGCTCCACCGGCCAACGCCGGTTTTGCCTGGGCGCCGCCTGCCGACACCTGGGCTCCGCCTGCCGACGCCGGTTTGGCCGGCGGCTGGGCCCGGCCAAACGGCCCGGGCTTAGGGGCGGCGGCTCCCGCAGCAGCCGCATACGAAGCCACCCTCGGCTCCGGTGCCGTCCTGCCCGCTAGTGGTGGACGCAGGACTATGCCCTCCAGGACGGAGAACCGCGCCTGGAAGGCCGCCAGCTCCTGCCGAACCAGGTTGAGGACCTGGTTCTCCTCCGGAATGGGCTGGCTTGGCCGAACGGGCTGGTTTTGCTCCTGTTCCGCCTGCACCTGCCCGCTGCCGGTGGCCTTCAGGCCAGCCAGGTCCTCCCTCAGCCTCCCATTCTCCTCCCGGAGAAGTTTCATGGCGGCCGTCAGGCGAGCGACCTCCGCCCGCAGTTCAGCCACTTCACCGCCCGAAGGCCCGTTGATTTTGGCCGCCTCCACCGCCGCCATGATGGAGGCCGTTGCCGCGACTACGGCCCTGCTTTTAGAGGACTTAATTTTTTTTAGGGTCACCTTCCGAACCTCAGCCTCTACTACCTCCTTGAGGTTGGATGTACAGGCCTCATTGTCGTTATTGTCGGGGCCACTCGACAGGCTCGCCTCGTCGCTTGAGGGCCCCGAAGCGACTGCACGACCAGTCACCCCCTTCTTTGCGGGCTCCTCCGCTAGCTCCGCTGCCTCCCGGGCTGTGAGCCCCCTCCCCCTGCCTCGCTCTTGGACCCCCCCACCCCGCCTACCGGTGGGGATTTTACGAGCCGAGGCTCTCTCGCCATCAGAGGACGACCCCTGGCCGTCCACTGATCTTGGCCGCTTACTGAAGAACCTGATATTCTTCTTCGTTTCAGCGGCCAACTCCTCCGCGCGGCGGTTGCTCAATGAGCCTCCCGTTCTCGCGCCACTTGGCGCGGTGTCGGACTCCGACCCCGCACCACTCCTCCCCTCCTCGGTTTGGTTTTTGTTTTTAAACTGTTTTTCCATATTTGATCCCACGAGTAAGAACTTTATATATTGACTCAAATAAACGTGGTTCGCACTAGTGACTGAATCAAGCTACCCATCAGCCAAGCTTACAACCTCTCTCACGGTGCGCCGCCGCTTAGAGGTTTGGGGAATTTTTTATAGAGGTTGATCTTCCTCGCGGTCCGGGCGGTTAAGCCAAGACCCTCGACCCCCGTCAAAAGTCAGAGACATGACCTGGACAGTCTTCGGGGCTACGAGATTAAAGCGGTGGCAGGAAGAGACTTCTTCGTGCCAGCCCGGCGGCAGGGTTAGTGCACACCGAGCCCGCTCCCTCCACGGCGGTCAAACCGCTCCTCCCCCCGTCCACGACCACTCACCTTCCTCTGTAAGCAGAGGAGGAGTGGCCGTATCCGTATATAGCCCGGTTCCCTTCACCAACCATCAAGGATGATCGGTGATTGGAACCGTGACCCTTCCCCGTGTGTTGAAGATTCGCCGCCGGCCCCAAGTACCCCCCAAAAGCCTGGTGGGCACTTGAGCCCGGCGTTGCCCAGGGTGCGCCACGTGGAGGCTCTTCAACATGCACCCCATCTAATAGACATTAAGTAGTAAGTACGATAAACACTGTTGAATGACCTAGGGAATCGAACCCAGGGTCAAAACGTCAGCAGTTGCACTTGCTAAGTAGTTATTCTATTCATAGCATATTTAATTTTCATTCTATTCATACTAAATGTGATAAGAAACTATGTGCGAGCAAATACATATTAAAGAAATGCCCAATTTCATTCCTTAAAATAGACATCAAATATTTAATAGACATAGTATGAAAAAAGCTATAGATTAACCTAGGGAATCGAACCCGGGGTCTAACGCTCAGCAGTCGCACTTGCTATTCTATTCATAAAATAATCGCCTCACAAAACAAAACAGTTGATTAATTAAACAGAGTTGATGATACTTATTGAATAGATAACTTAAAGATAGGTACTTACATTATAAGCCGTTGTTTTACTTTTCACTTTAGATTAGGTAGATAATTAATTAGGAGATGTGAGGTCACCACCTTCAGGAGAGCTAATGTTGATCCAGCTTCCTGTCCAACGGTTTAAATACTTTTAATTATTATACGTCACAATCCCAAATATGGAGAGAGTACACGATATTAAAACTGTTTACTCGGCTAAAATTCTAAACAACACTATGCAGATGCACATACTATAGAAATATCGCGGGTTTGCTTGTTAGATTTAATTAATTCATAACAAAGAAACGTACTTCCTATGTATTTTTAAATTATACTAGTTTTACCCCCTCCCTCGAATACGATTAAATACTCTCTTTACTGTAAGTTTCCCATTACACTGTTATTGACACGCGAGGTAATACGAATACCTACTAAAAATATAAAAATCAATGGACAAACAAACATTGTTATTTATTATAGGTATATATTAGAGGTCAAACTGTTCAGGGATGCTGAACCTTTTTATATCTGCATGTTGTTGTCGATAAAATGTTAGGTGGCTTGGCATGTTGCACATACTATAGAAATATCGCGGGTTTGCTTGTTAGATTTAATTAATTAATAACAAAGAAACGTACAAACAGACATTGTTATTCATTATTGGTATAACTTAAGTTAAGTTAGTTAGGTTTGGGTAGGCAAAACTGCTCAGGGATGCTGAACCTTTTTATATCTGCATGCTGTTGTCGATAAAATATTAGTTGGCTTGGCATGTAATCTGTCCTACCTACTTGGATTTTAGTCAGGCAAATAGAATGATGATGTGCTTAAAATTTTAGCTTTGAGCCAAGGGTTCGACATCTCTGCTCTACATAGTTTGATGCTTGGTTTTGAATTTCATCTTACCTTTTATGTCGAGGAATGTCTGTATCAATAAAAGCATCTATTTTGAACTCTATCAACCAAAAAATAAATAAAATCTTGAATATAAATAGCTGAAAATACCACCGAAAATCATTCCAATTTTGAAGGCTGAACGGGAACACCTAGCGAGATTGTCGCAGTATGTCGGTAAGTACTCACAATATTATGTATTTAAATAAATTATTTTATGTATGTAGTAATATCGTTATTATCTTTAGATAACTACTTATAGCAATATATTATTGTAGTAGGTATATTTCCACTTACATCTCTATTAGATAACTTATTTTCAAACATTTAAAGGTTTGTTTTGTCTTTTCAGGATACGGAAGATCTATTCAATTTTGTGCCAGTGGAGCAACCGACCGCTATTATAAGACCAGGACAAAAATCGCTGGGCCTTGTTCCACCTTCCCGCAAGAACTGAACCAACAATATATTCATACATAAAGAAACCAGTGACACGGGGTACAAAAATAATTAAAATTAAAATTTACGACGCTGATAATATGCCAAAATCTGAAAATTCTATCTGTATTTGTGATGCTGAGGTGTGCGCTCAACATGTGGTTAAAACTGTGTTATTTGATGACATATACAGCAGTGCGAAACAAATTATAAATAAAATTCAAGATGAAATAGAAAATAAGTCGTAGAAATCTGTATATCCTACTTAACTACTACTTGTTACTATTTATTTATGTAACCGACAGAAATTATGTTATGTTATAGAACTTTTAAAATATAGCTGACTGTAAATGCGATAATAATAAATATAACTTGTTTGCCAAATTAGATAACTAGGTACCTATGTTATAATAAAAATATATATATCTATTAAATATCAATTCGTTTTATTGTTAATACCCTGTTAAATAATATTTTGTTTTTAATTGAAATATGGAAAACTAACACTTCTTGTTGTTATATCTAAGTATTAATAACGATTTGCCTGAATGGGATAGAATCGAACCTAGAACTTCATGTTTGGCATTTCCACTTTTTAATTTGTGCCAGCTAAATCAAAGAGACAGTAGAAAAGATAAAATAATAACTTTAGTTAACAATACATGTCAGGCGTCATGCAGTCGCTGGTGTCAGATAGCTTGACATATATGGTAATGAATTAAATAGTTTCGCTTATCCGATGACATTACTAAGTCAAGTCGCATCTTGTCTGATCGAGTTTGCGGGTTCAGGCATGTATCAAAATACCTGTTTCTATAGCCCATATTCCATTATGTAATTCAGTTAAAATCATCATATAAGCGTCATAATACTCAGAATATAATGTCTCGCTACCTACTGCCAGACGGTGACAGCACGATGCTCAAGCAAAGTACAACTTGAGTACTTAGACACCGGCGCCACTAGCTTCTGCCTTACTAAGAACACCATGCGGTTGAATCCAAAATGTTACACTTGAGAGATCTTGAGAGACCATCATTTCAACTCAAGAAGAAGAACTGTTTAATAAATACATATTAACTAATTGAATAGAAATGTTAATGTCATTTGAATAGTCTATTTGATTAGACAATCTATTCAAGAAACAAAATTTAATCTATTTGAATAGAAAGTTTTATCTGTTTGAATAGATATGTTCCGATGAATTAAACAGTATATTCAAATAGACCACCTATTCAAAAAACAAATTTCTTCTATTTGAATCGACATTTTTTATCTATTTGAATATAATTGGGGTTTGTAGATCTCCTTTGATCTAGAAACCCCACTTATATACTACTGCCGTCGCCAGTACAATAATCACGCGCACCCGGTGTGCGCGCGGCGCGTGTAAGCTCGAGGTCGCTCGGTGCATACATCGTATGATCTGGATGTTTGGCCCAAGATCCATGAGCGGAGCGATCCCGCTCTCAAATGTAAAGTGGTGGTCCAATAGATTTATTGTTCCGCCACAATATAATAAATTATTTTATGTTAAAGTTCCCATTTTACCTCTACTTTCACCCAGATAGCATTAATTTTAAAAGTCCAAGTCCAGTACCATATTAAAGCTAAGGTCTCAACCTTTCGAACGCTATAATATTTTTTAAAATAAGTAATATATTTTTCGAAAAATACATATTATTATTATATTTATGCGCACGTATGGGTTGAGTCGATTTAGTTGCTCGCGAGTGTAGTTGATAACTGTTGCTATCACCGCATGATAACCGGCTATCAATGAGTGATGATTTAAAACTTTGAGTTAAAACTTAAAAATCCAACAAGGTCATTAAATCCATAGGTAGGTAAACCAAAGTATTCAGCTAAAATAAAATAAAAAAACCCTGACATAAACGAAAACCCCTGAAAACAGCTGAACAGATTTTCTTCTTCTTTTTTCTTGTTTTTTATCTAAGAACACTCTCGATCAAGTCTCCTTTCAAACAAAACAAAATCGGCTACGATGCCGCAGACACACAGTTACACAAATTAATCTTACAACGCGCCACTTTTTCCTGATTAAGGGATTTAGATCTAATCTAAACTAATCTTAACTTTATTTTTGTATAATATGTTATTTTCGAGGCTCTCTATGAAATGCGTTTTTGTAGACACACAGCATCATGCATAGCACAGCATGAGTATGGAGACAATTGATTAGTTAGTAGATATAGGGCATAATTATATGGACAGGCAGTAGGCTTTACCTTCTAAATTACCCCTCTTTCGATCTAATTATCTTCCTGTGCGAGTCCTAATTCATACATTTCTTTCTTTCGATCTTTAGGATCTACAATCTCATAAAGCAATATTAAAAAAATGATAATCGTTGTTTACGTCTCACTTCTGTTGAATAATCGGACAAACCCGAAGTTTATCGGTAGCCGCAAGTATCACGCAGTGAGGTCGCGAACCTCACCGCGAGATATCGCGAATATTAACAGTTAAGAAATCCCAAAAAAAAAGAAGTTTTTCCCGAAATATCTTATTTTTTTTATCAACCCTTGCTAGCTGGCATTGACCAACAAAAAGAAATTGAAAAACAAATGAAATGAATACACACAAAACCTCAATGTTTTATCTGCTAAGGGCAGATTTTTCAATAGTCAGACATCTTTTATCGGAGGAATAAATATTGTGGTTTGACAGCTTTTGTATGGAAAATATGTCAAACTGTAAGATTTATTCTTCAGATAAAAGTTATCTGACTATTGAAAAATCAGCACTAAGTATACTAATATCTCCGCAAAGGAGGGGGTGAATGGTCGTGCAGTCGCTTCGGGGCCCTCGGGCGACGAGGCGAGCCTGTCGAGTGGCCCCGACGACAACGGCGACAATGACAATGAGGCCTCAACCAGCCTCAAGGAGGTAGTGGAGGCTGAGCTTCGAAAGGTGACCCTGAAGAAGATCAAGTCGTCCAAAAGCAGGGCCGTGGTCGCGGCAACGGCCTCCATCATGGCGGCGGTGGAGGCGGCCAAAACCGACGGGCCTTCGGGCGGCGAAGTGGCTGAACTGCGGGCGGAGGTCGCTCGCCTGATGGCCGCCATGAAACTTCTCCGGGAGGAGAATGGGAAGCTCAGGGAGGACCTGGCTGGCCTGAAGGCCACCGGCAGCGGGCAGGTGCAGGCGGAACAGGAGCCAAGCCAGCCCGTTCAGCCAAGCCAGCCCATTCCGGAGGAGAACCAGGTCCTCAATCTGGTTCGGCAGGAGCTGGCGGCCTTCCAGGCGCGGTTCTCCGTCCTGGAGGGCATAGTCCTGCGCCCACCACTAGCGGGCAGGACAGCACCGGGGCCGAGGGTGGCCTCGTATGCGGCTGCTGCGGGAGCCGCCGCCCCTAAGCCCGGGTCGTCTGGCCGGGCCCAGCCGCCGGCCAAACCGGCGTCGGCAGGCGGAGCCCAGGCGTCGGCAGGCGGAGCCCAGGCAAAATCGGCGTCGGCCGGTGGAGCCCCGGCGCCGGCAACGCAGACGCCGGCCAGCAAAACACCAGCTGGGGCTCTGAAGAGGAAGGGCAGGACGGCACGGGAGGCGCAGGCCCCAGAGCCTACTTCCCGGCCACAGGAATCTCCCACGACTGACGCCGGGTGGCAGGTGGTCGGGGACAAAAAGAAGGCGGCCAAGGCGGCCAGAAAAAAGGGGCAAAGGCGGCGCCACAAGGAGCGAGCCGTCGCGGCAAGGCTCCGCGCCCCAAAGACCGCGGCTGTAGTGATCACGCTACAGCCGGACGCGGTTAAGAGGGGCGTGACGTACCGTGACGTGCTCACCAAGGCGAGGGAGACGGTGGACCTCCAAGAGCTGGGGATCACCGAGGGCCTCCGGCACAGGGTGACCGCAACTGGCGCCCGCATGCTGGAGATCCCCGGTGTGACGAGTGGCCCCACCGCTGACGCCCTAGCTGAGAAGCTAAGGGCGTCCCTCAATGCGGACGAGGCTCGAGTCTCCAGGCCCGTCAAGTGCGCAGACATGCGAGTCTTGGGCCTGGATGACTCCGTAACGGAGGGAGAGGTGGTGGCCGCCGTCGTCAGGACGGGCGGGTGTCTGGCCGACCAGGTGAAGGTGGGCACCATACGTCCGGACCCCGCGGGTATGCGAACCGTAACGGTAAGCTGCCCCGTGACGGCGGCCAAAAAGATTGTGGAGGGCCGAAGGCTTCTGGTGGGCTGGGTTTCGGCGCAGGTTAAACTGCTGGAACCCAGACCTCTGAGATGCTTCCGATGCCATGTGGGGCACCACGTTGGCGTCCAGTGCGCCTCGGAGGTGGACCGCAGCACTCTGTGCTTCCGCTGCGGTCAGCCCGGACATAAGGCCGGCTCGTGCGAAGCCGCGCCGCACTGCGCAGCATGTGCGGGTGCTGGCAAGCCGGCCGATCACCGGGCGGGCAGTAAGTCCTGCGCTCCACCCACCGGAACCAGGAGGAGAGGCAGGCCCTCCGCCGCCGTTGCCATTACCACCGTCACCGCGGCCAGTGCCACTGCCACTGTTGCCGCCGCCGCCACTGCCGCCACCCGGGAGGAGACTGAAATGGAGGAGTAACGGCTCCATTGAGACTCCTCCAGGCGAACATCAACCACTGCGCCTGCGCTCAGGACCCGTTGCTCCAGAGCATGGCGCAGTGGTCGATTAACATTGCCGTGGTCGCTGAGCCGTATTTTGTCCTGCCCAGGGATGACTGGGTTGAGGACCTGAGCGGCTCAGTGGCCATAATTTCGTCGGCCGCCGCCGGCACCCCATCCCTCGAAGGTGTCACGAAGGGACAGGGGTGCGTAGCAGCACGGTTCGGGGAGATAGTAGTAGTGGGAGTGTACTTCTCTCCGAGCCGAACTCTCGCCGAGTTCCAGAACTCTTTAACAGAGTTAAGTGTTGTCGTCGCCGGGTACCATCGCTTCCCCGTGCTAGTGCTCGGGGACTTCAACGCCAAAAATCCGGCTTGGGGTTCCCGTTACACTGATGTGCGGGGCAGGATGGTGGAGGACTGGGCTCTGGAGACAGGCCTGGTCGTCCTAAACCGGGGTTCTGTCCCCACGTGTGTGCGGATGCGGGGTGAGTCTGTGGTGGACATCTCGTTTGCCAGCCCCGCTCTGTCACAGCGTGTCATTGACTGGCGCGTCATGGAGGAGGTGGAGACCTACTCCGACCATCGGTATATCCGGTTCGACGTCTCCGCCCAGACCTCTAGCGCGCCGGTCCAACAGGCCCCGAGTGGTCCGCGGTGGGCGCTGAAGCAGATGGACCGGGAGCTCCTCCTGGAAGCCTCGATCGTGCAGGCCTGGGTGTCATCACCGGACAGGCCTGCCGATATTGACGATGAGGCGGAGTGGTTCCGGGAGGCCATGTCCGAGATTTGCGACGTGGCAATGCCCCGAGTCCGTCCAGGAAGCGCCCGACGTCAGGTGTACTGGTGGTCGCAGGAGCTGGAGACGCTACGCAAGGCGTGCGTCGCAGTGCGACACCTGTACTCCAGGCACCGTAGGCTCCGCATCCGCCCTCTGGATGCGGAAGCGACGGAGGCGGAGCTGTACGAGGGATACAGAGCGGCGAAGACCGCCCTCCAAGAGGCTGTCCAGCGGGCCAAATATACGGCCCGCGAGGAGTTGGTGGAGACTCTGAACGGAGATCCATGGGGGCGCCCTTACAAAATGGTGCGGAATAAACTCCGCACCTGGGCCCCCCCGCTGACGCAGAGTCTCCGCCCCCAGCTGGTGGAGGAGGTGGTGAGCGCTCTGTTTCCTTCACGGGGGGAGCATACTCCCCCGCCCATGGCTCCGCCGCTCGCGGTGCCTGAAGCGGACCACGCGGACGACGACGACACCCCTGAAGTGACCGGGGTAGATCTGAGAGTGGCGGTAGGTAGGCTGAAGGCCAAAAATACCGCCCCAGGACCCGACGGCCTGCCAGGGAAAGCCTGGGTCCTGGCCTCGACGGCTCTTGGGCCTCGACTGGAGGCGCTCTTAAGCGCATGTATGGAGAGAGGCCAGTTCCCACTCCGTTGGAAGACGGGGAAGCTGGTCCTCATTCGGAAGCCAGGGCGCCCTGCGGACTCTCCGTCCGCATACCGGCCCATTGTGCTGCTCGACGAGGTTGGCAAGCTCTTTGAGAGAGTAATTGCAGGCCGCCTCGTCGGGCACCTGGTGAGGACGGGGCCGGATCTTGCGGATAGTCAGTTCGGCTTCCGCAAGGGGCGCTCGACGGTGGACGCCATCATGCGCGTTAGAGCCCTCACGACGGGGGACGCGGTGTCTCGGGGCGGGGTTGTCGTGGCGGTGTCACTCGACATCGCCAACGCATTTAACACCCTGCCCTGGAGTTGCATTGGGGAGGCACTCCGGTATCACCGGGTGCCAACCTACCTCCGTCGAATAGTCGAGGCATATCTGACGGACAGAGCCGTTATCTACCCCGGTCGCGATGGGGAGTGGAACCGGCGAGAGATGTCGTGCGGTGTCCCACAGGGATCGGTTCTAGGGCCGCTCCTGTGGGACATCGGTTACGACTGGGTGCTGCGGGCCGACCTCCCTGATGGCGTCAGCGTGGTGTGCTACGCTGACGACACGCTGGTCCTGGCGCAGGGGAGGTCGCATCAGGCGGCGGCCGACGCGATGACACGCGGGGTTGCGATAGTCGTGGAGAGGATCCGGCAGTTGGGTCTCGAGGTGGCTTTGCACAAGTCCGAGGCCATGTCTTTCCATGGGCCCCGGAACAGGCCACCATCGGGATCCCAACTAACGGCAGGAGGGGTTCACATCGGCGTCGAGTCCACGATGAAATACTTAGGACTAGTGCTCGATAGCCGGTGGAACTTCGTGGAGCACTTCCGACGTTTGGCCCCCAAACTGGAACGGACTGGGGCCGCCCTCAAGCGGCTCCTGTCCAACCTGAGGGGTCCAAACGCCTCCTGCCGGAGGCTTTACGCGGGGGTCGTGCGGTCCATGGCTACATACGGGGCCCCGGTGTGGGCGCGTTCACTGCGGCGGAGAGCCGCCCACTATCTGAACGCGCCCCAAAAGGTGGTAGCTGTAAGGCTGATCCGGGGCTACCGCACGATCTCGGGCGAGGCGGCAAGCCTCCTTGCCGGACTGCCGCCGTGGGATCTGGAGGCGATAGTCCTCGCGCGCCTGTATGAGTGGCGCGCGGAGGCACTACGCCGGGGGGAAACCCCGCTTCCGCGGCAAATCGCGGCGGAGCGGACGGACCTCCGGCGCGATCTCATGGCGGCATGGAAAGAGCGACTGTCGCAACCCAGCGCAGGGCACGCCACGATAGCGGCGGTAAGACCCCTCTTTGAGGAGTGGCTAGAGAGGCGTCACGGCGTCCTCACCTACCGCCTGACGCAGGTCCTCACCGGACACGGAAGTTTCGGGAGGTTCCTGCACATCATCAGGCGGGAGGAAACGCCCGGGTGTCACCACTACGATGATCGCCCCGAGGACACGGTGGAGCATACGGTGGGGGCCTGCCCTGCATGGGCGGAGCACCGCCGTGTCCTCGTAGAGGCGATCGGCAGCGGCGGCGATCTCTCACGCCCGGCCTTGGTTCAAGCCATGGTCCGGGGCGAGGGGGAGTGGGAGGCAGTCGCCTCCTTCTGCGAAGCAGTCATGCTAGCGAAGGAGGTGGCGGGACGGGAGAGGGAGAGAGCCTCCCGTCCAAGCCGCCGCGGTGGACGCTCCGGGCGTCGGGAGCCGCGTGACGACTCCCGGCCACCGTAGGCGCGGGCCTGCGGGCGGTAAGTAATGGGTAGCTCACCGTCCGATCAGGACCAGGCCCGTGCTAGACGGCGCGTACTGTTCCACGCGCGCCTCAAAGAGATGTCAGCATCATAGAGGGGGTCCACTAGGGCCCAAGCCTGCCGGGAAAGCGGGATCATCCAAAAGGGGTACCGCTGACCCGGAACATAAAGGGCCAAGGAAGGAACACGGGTGGGTTTTAGTCAGTAAGAGTCTGACACTCCCTTCCGCTCCACCCAGAGCGGGAGGAGTCATTTGATGATTTCCCATCCTCAAAAAAAAAAAAAAAAAGTATACTAATATCTTCTTGTAGTTATTACTAGCTACTGGTCGCGACTTCGTTCGCGTGGAAATCGTAAGACACCACAATATACTAAAATAACAGCTAGTACATTATTATAAAGCTTTCCTGAATACTACGTTCGTAGTTTTGGTCTCAGAAGCCAAAATATGAAGAGAGTCAGCACCCTAATTGCGTAACATACTATCAATCATAATCTGAATCATTTTGACGGATGTTGCTAATACATTGCTTCATATGTTGGATAAATTTGTCTGCTCAGCAGCATAAAAAACGCAATGAATTTTGTTGAACTGTCAAAATGAAAGCAATTCTTACTGTTAGTGTACTACGCGACTACCCCGCAAGACTGGTAACGCGGGAGCAAGCGACGTACAGTTGGCCGTGTGAGACGCAGCTTCATCCTGAGGTCGACACCCGCAGCCCTCAGTAATAATTTCCCATTGCTTGCGAAGTTTTTCATTGTCAGTGAATTAATGAACGCCTGCGTTCCTGTATGTAATTTCACAACACTGATAGGTACACTGACTGATGCTTTCTTACAGATTATTGGTGACAAACAGCTATCACTAAAATAATATAATAGGAGATTCTAAACACACGGGATTCCTCATTCACAGTCACCATAGATATTTTTTCTTTACAACCAAATATGACAGAAGAGGCCTACCCTTTATGTTTTTCTGTGCATGTTTTACGAACTATCGTAATATAGATAATAGTATCGATCACAAAATAAAAAAAAAGGAAGCATTCAAAATTACAGTTGTTGGGTAGGTATCGTACATAGGTTTGCAAAGCAGTCGTCGAACCGCTAAGCTATTTGTTTTGTTGTTCACTAAAATAGCCGTTCTTATATTATATCATGTTCTTTAACTAACTTACCTTTAGGTAAAGCGGGCAGATAACCATTTAAATCGTTAAATCTATGGCTATCTGCTATATTCGTCGTATATCGTTTACAATTTAGCCCGGTGAAATAATGGAATGTTTCGACTGTTTTCAAACACTGTAGTATTGTGTTTTTTCTCATCTCAGTCTTAATTCCTACGACATGTATTGGAAGTTTTTGCAAATTTGTGACTTTTCTAGAACTCAAACCTTAGTTGGTTCGATAGAGTTTTTCGATCCCTGTAAGAAACAGGATAGATAGATAAACTATAAAATAATACAAACAAATTGCAATATTGCTCAAGCCCCATAAGAAATAGCGTGATAGCCTACAGATCGACCAGATATGTAGGGAATTTAAGCAAAATTTGAGCAAAATCTTTTCGGTAGTTTTTGCGTGATGCTGGAACATACATTCAGATAAACAGACAACAATTCTTTTTTTTATTTTATTATCTATTATAAATTTAGGGGCTTTTGATCACAACACGACCATGCCAGCCCCATCATAACCTAATTCAATAAAAGCTTTACACTATTCAGATTTCAAAACCTTATATACTATTATATATAGTAAGATAGCTTCGAGACAGGCTCTGATAATATGCTTTGAACAAAACCAACATCTATCAAATTAATTTTGAAGGTATTCATCAGCGCCTCTCTAGCAGCTCGGGTCCTGAAGCACACCACCAACAAGTGATGGACGTCTTCCATCGTATAACATTGTGTACAATTGGGGCTGTCACTTAGACAACAATTCTAAAAAGTATATTTTCGGCATTACAATCGTTCCCAGACCTTGCAAAAAATAAACTTAAAATAAAACTATGTACAGTTTTGAATTTGCTACGATTTTATTATATGTCCTCCATAGCAAATAGCGTGATAGGTTATACCCTACAGACTGACCATACTTATAGGGAATAGGTATCTATGCAAAATTTTAACGAAATGTACCAAGTAGTTTTTGCGTGATACTGGAACATACATTCAACAAAAAACAGAAATACAGACTAAAAAAATATATTTGGCATTACAATCGTTCGCAAAAATTACTTTTCAAAAAATATATTCATTGTACAGTTTTGACTCGCTACGATTTTACTATATGATAGATTTTTTCCTAATCAGTCGGTATATAACTGATTCGTATGTATATAAAGCTCTCCCTGTCGTACATGGTACAGTCCGAGAACGACTTTTACAAAGTAGCTACACTGTACCTTATAGTAAGTACACAATCAGCAATTAAGAAGTTCTATTTAAGTAAAATGTTTTTATTTTAAACTTAATTACAAAAAAAGACTTATTGTACTGTTAAGGCAAGCATACTATAGTAGACGCATCAAGCCGAAGCGCATCACATTGCAAAAAAGTCCGGCGCGGCCTGCCTGTAGTGCGCGATGGCTCATACTAAATATACGAAAGGGATGTAGGAGGATTTTTGCATTGCGAAGCCGCGCGCCCCCAATTTGCATCAGCGTTTAGCTGTTTCTAAGGTTTCATCTCAATACATACTTAATGGGCATGTAGATAAGAGCGTACCCAGCGTAAACATTGACGACGCGTGAACGCGCTGCGCTAGCGTCGCATCGTCATAAGTATATTGAAAATTAGTGGCGTTGACACGGTGTTAGCATCACGTTTGCACAGCGAAGCAGCGTCCACGTTGCTTATGTGTTTGACGAAGCCTGCACTAACATTAAAGCCTCTCGTGGAGGCCATTTTAATGCATTAAAAACTTGCCGTTAGCGTAAAACATAACTATTAGTAAATGAAAACAAATTCAACGTCATTTAATCTTTCAGATTTTCGCCTTCTTGGTGTTGGTGTGTTTAAAAGAATTCCACAGTTGGCCTCTGATAAATAAAATTATTGGTACTTACAGTAAGTACCTATAATTTTATTTATCAGAGGCCGAGTTTTCAACATTAAAATAACTTTTATCTGAGGAATAAGAAGGTCGTTTTAACAGATTTTTCACAGGAAACCTTGTCAAACCGCTTGAGATTAATCTTCAGATAAAAGTAATTTAACGGTTATAAAAAAGTTAGTACAGAAATCTGTGAAAATAACAGTAAATTGTTGTTACAGGTGCACCATGTCTTGACTGGTTACTTCCTCAAAACAGTCAGATTAGTAGTGCTAGGCAGTGGTCATTTGACGTTCCTGAATTAGTCCACGTTCAAGGGAACTCTGTCTTCAATTGGAATGTGAACTGGCCGGAGCGGTACTAACGACAACACTACGACTATCTAGACTACTCACATTACTAATGCATGTACAGCGCAGGAACAACGAGGGACAATCAACATCATCATCATCATCATTCCAGCCGAAATACGTCCACTGCTGTACATAGGCCTCCCCAAAGCATCACCACTTCGCCCGATTCACGTCGCTCCACTTTGAGGGAGGCCTTCCAACGCTACATCTTCATTTACGCGATCGCCACTTCAAAACCATTTGGCCCCATCGGCCATCAATTCTGCGAGCAATGTGCCCTGTCCGCTGCCACGAGGGACAATATTAATATCATTTTTTAAGAAAAAATATCGAATCATTATGAAGTCCCATAGGAATTGATCGGAGGCCCATGAACGCGCGACTTAAATGCAACGTAAATGCAAGTGCTTGCTTTGACGGCACGGTTGGCGCAGTGGTTAAGCGATTGACTGCTGCTTTACGTGTCGCGGGTTCGATCCCCGCACGGAACAAATATTTGTATGACCTGCAAGTAGTTGTTCCGGGTCTGGCTGTTTGTGTATGTGAGTTTAAATGTTTGTAAATGCACCCACGATACAGGAGAAATTCCTAGTGTCGGGCAACGTTTTTTTAAAAGAAAAAAAAAAGTAATTCTTTGTTCGAAAATACAACTAAATTATTATGGCATTGATTTTGCGACCAGTATAATAAGCTCCATCAATATGAATGAGTCCTAGAACTACGTTACTAAAATGTGCGAAACAAGTATTTTAAATGCAATTTTAAAGTCGTAATTATATATGTTACGCTTACTCCGTGCGTTCGTGCTAGGCCTACGGGAGCTAACTGTAAGGAGATCCTTCCAGTATGTCAGACTTCATCATGTATTTTCTTAAATAAATTACATCTACACGTACCGATTTATTGTTTTGTTTGATTTTATTGAACCTGTTTTCTATGGGTCAGGACCAGAGATCAGGGGTGCATGTTGAAGAGCCTCCTCGTGGCGCACCCTGGGCAACGTCAGCTCCAATTGCCCACCAGGTTTTGGTGGGCCATGGGGGCTGGCGGCTAATCTTCAACAAACGAGAAAAGGTCATGGTACCAATCACCGATCATGCTTGATGGTCGGTGAAGGGAACCGGGCTACAGAGGGTCAATACTTCCACTACTCCTCTGCTTTTTTGGCTTTCTGCTGCGTTGGCCGGACAGGGAGAAGGTTATTTGACGATTTCCCACCCACAAAAAAAAAAAAAGGACCAGAGATCAGTAGGACAATTCTCGTACTTAAAAAACGTTCAAATTCAAGTCGCAATCTCATCTCAGCGACAATCAATGTCAAAAACCTGTCAAAAATGTATGTAAATTGATTGTAATTTTGACAGATTGAGACTGAGATTAGAATGCGAACGGTCTTAAAAATACGGGAATTGCCCCTCTGATATTTGGATGCATATTTATCTAAAGTATTTTTTTTTGCTATAAAAGTATGGCAGGATTGTCAAAACATTTTTTTTTGCAAAAAAAAAACTCGGGATTCCAGGAACAACGGGAATGCATAACTAGTCGGGTGACGGGTGATCGGGTCTAGTATGGAAGTGACTTTTGATTGAATTATTTATTTTAATAAAACCTCGGGATTCTTGGATTGTATAACTATTCAGATGCATATTTCTTTAAAATTAATGTTTAACCCCCGATGAAAATATGAGTATATAGGGGGGTGTAAGAGGAGGGAGGGGGGGGGGGGTGGTGTGTGTTATTTTTTTCGCTATGTGGAGACAAGAAAGAAAATAAACAAAATTTCACTAAACACAATAATCATGTTAATTTCGGTTTTAATTTTTTCATATTACTTGTTTACATAATTTGGGAAAACGTATAATTTTACAATGTTTGTAAATATGTGAACACCATGTATCTATCACTTAATTAACTTATTTATCATTGCTACGTTTATTAAATTCTTTTTACCTATTGTGGCAGGCTAATTTTTATTATAGGTGCATGGTCTTCACATATAATTATATATTTAATGTATACAAAATATTGTAACACATTTTAAAATAGTAACGGTGGAGTTTCTTGCCCATTCTTCTCCATACGAAACTACCTTTTGGAAGGGGCGACTAGAATCAATTCAATTTAAATGTAAATATTGACGTTCAAAAGTGCCTTTTATGTGCCTATTTGAAATAAATGCTTTGACTTTGACTTCAACAATTTGGTTGCAACAGGTACCTTTATGAATTATTGTAAATATATTATCTTATCTTGATGATGTTTGCTATGGCAGTTTATTATCTACCTACCTACTTTACAATACTATGTAGGTGAATCTGCATCCGATTCTATAGTCAGAAAAAAAAAACAAAATTTGTCGATTCCGGAATCGCGGGATTTTTACCATCGATACAAAATTGCATTCTATTTAAGTCAACATTTGAAAGTAAATAAATATACATCTGGTTCTATAATCAGCAACCTTTTGTCGATCCCGGAATCGGTCCCAATTTTAAAAAGCCATAATATCGTAGACAGAGAAACTAAATCTACTACTACAACAGTCAAGCGACGTCAAACTGCTAGTCACCATGGACTTGCCCATGGTGACTAGCAGTTTGACGTCGACAGCACATTTACATCGAAGCAATAAGGGTGGTTTTCGTAGTCCAAATGATACTTTTGATGCACGAAGTGTGACTGAGTGGGTTTACTTTATGTGACCTAAACAAAACAATAATAAGTCTGCTGATAATAATTTATAAGTATTGAGAATACAAGTACCTAAGTGTAGTATCAAAAAAATTATACGTAAACAAAGCTATTTGACTTTAGTTATAATTATCTTTATCAGTAGCGACCACAGGTCATTTATATTTATTTTGCGCGTTTTCTCGGTTTTTTAAGTCAATATCGGTTGGTGTTCCGCACGAGAAGGTTGTCTTAAAACTATTAGTTACTGGGGTTTGTCGTAACAAAAATGAAATTGTTTGTAAGTGTTTTTATTTGAATTTTGAAATCATCTCAACCTACATAAATAAATAAATATCGTCTGACATTGCACACAGCACCATCTAGTTCCAAGTTAAGCACTTAAGGCTTGTGTTATGGATACCAGATGGTTGATACACTACTTAAATACATTTTATTTTTTCGTAAATACATACATATTATAAATATACATCCATGACTCGGGTACAAATGTCCATATTCATCATACAAACATTTGCCCCTACCGGGATTCCAGGACCATTTGGTTTCGCTGACTACACTTAGCCACTGTAGCCACTACACCAAACGTGTCACATAACTAGATCAAAGTAATTTGAGTGACTTTTGAGGTGACTTTTTCAAAAATTAAAAGTGTATGGTAGTGTATACATACGTATAAAGTGCATTGAAATCTGCGTATGGTACCTACATCGTCGTTGTGTTTGTGTTACTTATATTATATATATTCGATACATAATATTTTTGTTACAGACCTGCGCTTTTCTTGTTTTGGTGATTTTGGAAGAATACCAATGTGAGTAAAAATTTCAATGATATTTTATAGAGGTAACAAAAGGAACGGAGATACGTTTACTAAGACCGCTTTCTTCAACAAATGGTGTGTGATTTTCATAACATAATAACTGTTTTCTAATACTACGCACGGTATTTACGACTTGACAAAACATCAAGATTTATTTAAATATGAAAGCACACAAACCTTCCGGAATAAATTCTCTAAATTATTGTGAAAACCGCAACGAAATCCGTTGCGTTTTTAGAAGAACAAAGCGGTCACACAGACAGACACGATAATATGTATAGAATGTATAGATACGGCTTGTAATTGTCCCACTGCTGGGCAATAGGCTTCTCATACATAGAAGGAAGGAGCTTTGATCAATGTTCTTTTACGATGTTATTCTTCCCAGTAAGGTAAACTTATAACCTTACTGGGAAGAATAACGTCGTAAAAGAACCTTCTTCAATCATTATGCATATATTTTTAAAATAAAAATAAGGCTAGATTTCAACTCGTGCTTAATATGCGGGTCACGTAACACTTGGTCCATCACCAAAATCTCTGCCTTATAAGCAGTCGATTTATCAGTAGTTTAAATGTATAAATATTTTTTTATAATCTTTGTTTCAGGTGACGCGTATTTTGACTCGACCACTGGAGAAAGAGGCATGGAAAATAAGTTGGGCGTCGGCTTAGGGTTAACAACGAAAACTATGATTGGTGGAGAGAGCGTACACAAGCAAGAAAATGGACTAGAATCAAAACCGTCGTACCCACAATATAAGTCGCCACCGTATTGGTCATATTGGCTGGGCGATAGACCAAGTTACCATACAGATTTTCCACATAACGGCTACCCATTTTATCAACAAAATGAGCTGGATCACAGACTAAGTTACCCTTACCCCCCATATTATTCACCTTACCCCCCATATTATCCACCTGCAATATACCCATCTCATCGCACACCATACTTCACATATTATGGTAGACCACTTGGCGCAACTTATAATATACCGTATGGCAGGCAAGGAGGAGCATCGGACGGTTCACCAAATGGCACACCGTTCGGTTCACCAAATGGCACACCGTACGGTTCACCAAATGGCACACCGTTCGGTTCACCAAATGGCACACCGTACGGTTCACCAAATGGCATACCGTACGGTTTACCAAATGGCACGTGTTTGTACCACGACATGGAAGGGAGACTCTCTCTCTGTCCCGTCCCGCCACCTCGTTCGCTAGCATGACTGCTTCGCAGAAGGAGGCAACTGCCTCCCACTCCCCCTCGCCCTGGACCATGGCTTGAACCAGGGCCGGGCGTGAGAGGTCGCCGCCGCTGCCGACCGCTTCTACGAGGACACGGCGGTGCTCCGCCCATGCGGGGCAGGCCCCCACCGTATGCTCCACCGTGTCCTCGGGGCGATCATCGCAGTGGTGCGATGTGCAGGAATCTCCCGAAACATCCGTGTCCGGTGAGGGCCATTGTACGCGTGTTACTGTAACCAATATAATTCAATACTTATTTCGATTTCAAATACGTACACTAGCACTGCCACTTTGGAACTAAAATATAAAACATAATTTATTTGCAAAAAACATGAACTCAAGTTATGGTTTGTAAGTTTTAAACTGTCACTTTCTTTAAAAGATCGGCGTTCTTAAAGCTTTTTCGTAATGATTTTGTTTATAATTTTGGACTTGAATAGTTTGTTTTTCATATGTACCTTTAGGAATTCAAAAAACTGCATAATAATAATAATAATTTATATACTGCCTGTGTTTTTATTTCAACTACTTAGGCTATACGACCATTTTCTTTTGCACTATTAAGGTTAATCTCCCGGTAGCACACACACAGAGCAGTTTGCTTGTGTCTGTTCCTAATTACCCTAGGCTGATATAATTTTAGTTTTCCTAATGTTGTTAATATTAGTATTTAGGTCGGTTTCCCTCTAAGGGCAAAGGACCGCACTCCACCCCATACGGCCCTGTAGAGCTCGTCTCTAGACGGGACACTCTCCCACCGATAAAAATTAAATGAATTCCAAATATAAAGAAGTCCTTGTCCCATTAATAGAGCAAGAAAAGAATTGAAAGAGATGGTAAAAAAGGCGAATAATTCATAGATATGAAAAAACATTTAAAGTGGTTTTAGAAAGCTAATGGATAATAGAGGGATGCAAAGTATATTAATATATAAACTTGTGAGTAACCATTACGCTAGCGTAGCAGGTATTTGGTCAGTCATTACTCACACGATGCCTCACATCTGCACTCGGAGTACTCAGATCAATACTACCATAAAGTTACGCAAGTGGCTTTTCAGCGGCATTGTGTCGTCATCGTGCTCTTTTGTAGACATGGTCCCTAGCAGTTCTCTCGCACTGACAAACGTGATAAAGCGGCTTTCCATTTTTTTTTCCGGGGTTGAAAATCCTCATGGATGTCCGCCGCCTTAGGGCGAGCGGCGGGGTCTGTCAGTTTCTTACTGACTAAAAACCACCTCGGTGTTCTATCTCACATCTACGCTGGGGTCGCTGGAACGGACGATCCTTCCGCTATCTCCGACTGAAGCGGCTTTTCTTTTTCATGGTCGTGATTTTCTTTTTCACGGGCTTGTCTTGCAACGGGGCGGCTACATCCAGCGGCATTGCTTCAGCATCATGCTCTTATGGAGATGTGGTCCCTATGAGTCCTTGGACTGTATATGAGATGGCCACGAGCTACACATGTGAGCCATATTATGTATTTCCTAATGCTCGTCGCTAGTGTCGCGCCGTTGAGCTTTTTCCTTCCCCGTGCGCCGCCTTCGTTCCATAGATTGGTATCATTTTTATCGCCAGTAGGTGGCACGGTGGTCGTGAACACCCCCACTAGGTTCAGTTATATTCAGTTGTCTTAAGCCCTAATTACACGGACCAAGTTTCTTGTCTGTGGCTTGGCATACAATAAAACTGAAGCTACAAATGACATGCATCGTCTAAACTGTCTGTCGACCCTGGATGTGTCTGACGAGTGCTCAATACTTACTGCGCACAAGGGTGTCATTCTCTATAAATCGTCACACTGGCTAGTTACCAAGAACCAGTATAGGGTACGTATAAGGATTAGGAGTTGAACCATCAACCTAGACAACAGTGTGATGGTCATTGTAATACTTAAACCATGCGTTGTTTCGTTGTGGAAAAGGGATAGTGCTATTCATCCTATATAGCTCCATCTCGCTCTCACACTGAAACAACGATGGCATTAACACATCATAATAATAATAAGTTTTATTTAATCATACTACAAATGTCCACCATGTAACAAAAACGAAGCTCCTTCCGCTTGTGCACACTTTTGTTACATAACAAAAGGGTCAAAACGTTAGACTACTTTCGTTCTAGCTCTCATTCGGCAAGTGCGCAGAGTATAACGTGCGACCGTTCCAATAACTTAGAGTGTGTTAGTACTTAATAACACACCACGACGACCCCTGACCGTTTGTTTTGGATAGCTATCTACATTTTATTGAAATTTTGAGACTGACTGAAAGACTGAAAGTCAGATTATATTTTTAAGGAAAACTTGGATAAATATCTAAGTTTCTTTATCTCCTCAACTGTCAGTAATGAGCCACAATTACTTTTCTGTTGTTACCGAACTTAATCAGCTCGATTTATGGCTCGGATTATGGCTGTACGTAAAGATCACTGTTTTCCTTATAATTCATCATTTTAAAACTAAGATAATGCTTGAACTTCGACAGAAGTGTTGATAATAAGTCTCTGCATTGTTAATATGACTGAGGTCACTACAAGATAAACGAATCCGCCATGTTTATAAGGGACGCTCGTGTCTTGTAACCGCTAGTACGATTTAGAGCTTAGTCAGGTACCTAGTGAAGCGACTGTCACACGTAACATACTATCTGCGGCCACCATGAAGTCAATTATAAGAGCTTTTTATTTTATTTGAATTATTTAATATTGATTTTCTGACCGCGTATTCTGTCGAGTTTGCCTGAAAGTTGGAACAGGCGTCCGTCTCATTATAAAACGAAATCTAACTTAGGTCTAAGCTCAAACCATCGAGACAGTTATTACATTATTTTGAACTTTATTCCAAGCAGCATATTTTTTAATACAATTTTTTTAACTTTTTGGCGACACGGTTGGCGTAGTGGTTAAGCGATTGACTGCTGCGTTACGTGTCGCGGGTTCGATCCCCGCACGGAACAAATACTTGTATGACCTACATAAAGTTGTTCCGGGTCTGGCTGTTTGTGTATGTGAGCTTATTAAATGTTTGTAAACGCACCCACGATACAGAAGAAATTCCTAGTGCGGGGTAACGTTTAAAAAAAATATTTATCAACAACTAACTACACATAGACAACGGCGTACATTGTTGCCTTTAATGTCAGTTTTTGTAATTAGAACATTAATTTCGTCCCAATAAAATCGATACTACAAAATGGCTATATGGTTTAATCCCGGGTACATAAACCTTGTTGTGTAATAAGACCGTGTGAGTTCAAATCATGCTCGTTGCTCCGTTGAAGAGAGCCTATTTCTAGAAAAGGTACGATCTGTGTTTTAGTAATACATAGCTGTTACTTGCTATTTACTTACTAATTGCTTTCATTGATGTTATCAATTCGTTCCATTATAGAACTTATAAGGATCGTTGCAGAACGATCGTCAGTATCATGTTATCGAAAGTTAGCCCGCTGGAACAAACCTAAAGGATAGGTTAGAACTACTTACTATGCCGCGGCATTAGCACAGGCACGTTGTGCGGAGCCCGCGGACACGGTAATATTATCTATACAGTATTCTAACTCGGCCGTATCTTTGAAATAAATGCCTACAGCCGCGAGGTACGTAAGCATGCGATAGCGCTGCCCGTCTCCAGCATATTAATTACAATTACCTACTTTGTGTTTCCATTTAGTTTTGTGATTGTAAATATACTTTTTTTATATAAACAAACTTTGTGAATTGAATAGGAACTGTTCAAAACAAATGCGTGTTGTTTTTTGATTGGTATATTTAATTAAAAAACATGTATATGTTTAAATAACAAAACGGTCTTATAAAAAATATTTGCGCCTCGATTGAGACGTACGAAATGCTATTCAAGTTTAAAGTATAAAAATCCGCATTCTAATAAAAAGCTTAATTAAAATTTGTTTTGGGAAACATGGACTTCCTTTTGTTTGTGACACTATGTTATTTAGCAAAAAATTATCCTTTCGATCGGTATGATAAAGCAACAGGGTGATTATTTTTCTCATTTAACGGGTTCGATTTCTGGTTAAACCATGTAATTATTTAAATATCTATGAATGCAGTCTAAATTGTTTTTTAAATTCAAATAATGTCTTCTTTCAGTAAAATGTTCCATCTACAATATTCAAGGTAGTTTCCCTCCATGTAGCATATCCGTGGGACGCCCTGTATATTCCACAAAATCATCACTGGGTACAATCAAAAAAATTTTGCGAATTAATCTTATTGTAGTCCTGGTACCTTAAATACCGACTCTCTGAGTTGAAATTCTGGCTTCTTTGATCGGGTTTCACATACGACTTCAAAGCGTGACAGTCATCATGTTTCTCCAAACAACGGTTAAGAAGATATCCACAAATATAAAAAGTGCATTTTTTTCTGGCCTAACTAGCTGTTTGTAGTCCGAACTAGTAATTTGGATGCTGGAAAATTCCTCATAATCTGTATTTGATATTTCGTTACGTTAGTAACTTTTTAGTATGTCGTTTTTAAACAAGAAGAGTTCCGAAATCATCTGCACAATTTCCGCATTTTGGAGGATATAACATGCTGCAGAAAAATAAGATTTGAACGCCGATGCAAACTGTCTACAAGTCGGATTTAGAGCCGTGCCATTTTTCGTTCGTATTTGTCCGAATAAATTTTCAAGAGCGTCTTGATTGCATCTTCTTGTCATAAGAAAATTAAATCCTTCCACCCGCAAGTCATCGAACAAGAGCATTATGGATGTAATCGTTATTTGGAAACCATCAATGAATCTAACACTTGATGTGACGTAATTGCTATTCTTTGGATTCTTTCATTTTAAACCTTTGAAAAAGCTTATCATCTGTTTGAAAAATGCCATCTGTTTGGAAATCATATCGCATCAGGTTATTTCGAACGTTTTTAATTATATGCGGTGCATCAAAAATATAATATTTTTTTCTATTATTCATAAAAAAAGTATGGTCTTTCAATTGAAACTGATCATTGTTTGGCAGCTTTCCATAAATCAGACCCTTGATCGGACACAAAAATACGGACGTTAAGACCATTTTCGAATAACTTTTGCAGTACTTTATCAATCCATTTATTTATTTCTTCATAGTTTCGACATTCTGAAATTAATGCATGTGATATAGGCTGTTTCCAATTTACAAATATACCACGAACCATTATTGTAGAAATGTTGAAGGGCGTTTCTAATTCATGTGATTGTTTCACTTTTGTGAGCGAGGCTCACGGATCGCAAAGATGGCTTGATCACTGTATAGTCTCTAGGGCAGCTGTGCCGTCAGTGAGCAGAGTGTTTGTCAAGTATGACGTACTGTGGTCAGACTACTTTCCGTTAATAATGCAGTGTAATCTGGGCTTAGTCTCGCCTAAGATACTAACATATAAACCGACTGTAAATGATGTTATATGGGGGGAAAGAAGTGTAGATCAAGTTGATCAATACATGACTGAATGTCATAGACTCTTGAGACTTCTTGACTTTCCAGAGGAGTTTACAAAATGTGCAGATTACACTTGTAATATTTTGCAGCATAGACAAGTAAGTCATTGACAGTTTGTATAACAATATTGTAAAAATATTACGTGAGGCAGCATTGTGTAGCAAACATAGTAAACATAATATACGTAAGAAAAAGAAATCTGTTGCGGGGTGGAACTTACATGTTGGCGAGGCACACAGGGAAGCTAAGCAGACATTTTATTTGTGGTGTTGGTACGGCAAACCAAATTCAGGTGTAATTTTTAACGAGATGTGTGAGGCCAGGAAAATCTTTTTGAACCGATTGAGATGGTGTCAGAATCATAAAGAACAGGTAAAAATGGATATTTTGGCCTCTCATCACTCAAAAAACGATTTTCGATCTTTTTGGAAAGCTACAAATAAAATTAATAACAAACCGGTTACTCCTGTGTGTATCGACGGCGTAAGCGATGCCGGTGAAATAGCAGATCTGTTTCGACAACATTTTACTGTCAAATCGCCATTGGGGTCTTCGCAGTCAGTGATCAATGTTGAGAACGGTGAACGGTGGTGATAGGTTTTAGATGTACAACTAGAGAAGTGAAGTTGATAATCAAATCAATGACTAGAAGTAAATCTCCCGGCCATGACGGGTTGAGTATTGAACATCTACAGCATGCTGGACCCCACTTACCGAGATTGTTGGCTATGCTGTTTAACTTTTGTCTATGTCATTCATATCTGCCTGAAGAGATGATTAAAACCATTGTAATACCTATTGTTAAAAATAAGACAGCTGATCTATCAGATAGAAATAACTACAGACCTATCTCTCTTGCCACAGTGGTATCGAAGGTATTTGACAGCATGTTGAACTCGCCGCTGACCAAACACATTGAGCTTCATGACAATCAGTTCGGCTTCCGGGCCGGACTATCCACTGAAAGTGCAGTTTTGTGTTAAACATGCTGTCAAGTACTACACAAGACGTCAAACGGCAGTTCACGCATGCTTTCTTGATCTTTCGAAAGCCTTTGACCTGGTTTCCTATGATATTCTATGGCAAATGTTAGAAAACACTTATCTACCAATAGAACTCATCAACATCTGTAAGTACTGGTACGGAAATCAGAGGGGTAATTCCCGTAATTTTAAGAACGTTCAAAGTCTGATCTCAATCTCAATCTGTCAAAAATACAATCAATTTACATACATTTTTGACAAGTTTTTGACATTGATTGTCGCTGAGATGAGATTGCGACTTGAATTTGAACGTTTTTTATGTAATAGAATTGCCCCTCAGGTCAATGGCGTGCGATGGTCGGGAACCATGTCACAATCGTACAGGTTGGAGTGCGGGGTGAGGCAGGGGGGATTGTCCTCGCCAACCCTATTTAACCTGTATAAGAACGAGCTGATTGTGGCACTTAGTAGCACCCGGGTAGGTTGTCACATAGACGGAATCAATGTTAATAACATAAGCTATGCTGATGACATGGCGCTACTGAGTGCTTCGGTGTGTGGTATTAAGAAACTGCTTACCATCTGTGAAGAATATGCTGAGCGACACGGATTAAAATATAATCCACTCAAAAGTGAAGTCATGGTCTTTGAGGCCAGAGGAAACAGTACAGGTAACGTGTTTCCCATAATTACGCTTAATGGTACAGCTTTGCGTAGGGTGGCTAAGTTCAAGTACTTGGGACATAGGCTGACCGCTGACCTCAGGGACAATGATGATGTAGCAGCTCATACTTACGATAAACAATGTAGACATACCAACAGAGGAGCGCATACAGCCGGTCGCCACCGGGCGTCCGCGCGCACTAAGGTGAAAGGAATATTGACTCGCGCGCTGTATCATCGCGCTACTCCGAAGGGAGCTCGGCACATTCTACCGACATTAACAAATTGTGTTAGTTATAAGTTTTTGTTAATGTACCCTATTTATTTTGATTTGTACGGAGTCGTACTGTATATAAGCAACGTCTTTTAATAAAATACACAGATCATTATTCGCCTTTTAACTCGCAACTAATACCTACCTAAAGTCTCTAAAGTGGTGACCCCGCGTTCGAAATGGCTACGCCCGTATCAAGAGAAGACAAGATTTCTGAAGGCGTCGAAACAATTAGTGTGTCCAGTCACGCATACCTAAATTCTGGTGCGACCGACCTAAGCTTTGGTTCGCCCAATTTGAGGTAATCATCTACAACCAGAAGCTCGGCGACGAAGGCAAGTTCGCACTCGTTGTGGCTCAGCTGGATATCAAGGACATCGACCAAATCAGCGATATCATCTTGTCACCGCCCAACTCCGGGCGATACGACGCAGTAAAAAGAAGACTAATGGAGGTATATGAAGATAGCGAAGGTATTCAGCTACAAAAACTGCTGAATGATATGGAACTCGGCGACCAGCGTCCATCGCAGTTGCTTCGCCGAATGAGAAACCTAGCTGGGAATAAGATGCCAGATGACACCCTAAAAATGTTGTGGCAAGGACACCTACCTGCTTCTACCCGCACAGTGTTGGCAGTGAGCGAAGAATCCAAGCTAGACTCGTTGGCTGCTATGGCAGACAGGATGCAAGAACAGCTGAAAGAGGTAAACGCCATGTGCTCCTGCCAGTGTCAACCTCCCTCGTCAAAAGCCGCGACAGCGACAGCGGCGCCAGCCGAAATAGCGGCGACATCTCAACCTGCAGACCAGAAACTCTTCGGCATGATTGAAGCCCTGACCAAGGAAGTTGCAGCACTGAAAATCGATCGATCCCGCAAATTTCAACGCCGATCCCACAATTTCAGAAGCCATTCCCGCTCGAAATCACGGCACAGAAAAAATGCCGTGTGCTATTTCCATAAGAAATTCGGGAAAGCAGCATACCGATGTAGAAGTCCGTGCAGTTTCAAAGGAATTACAAGTGAGAAGCCTGAAAACTAAATAAGACTCAAGCCGTGGCGGTGGCCGAAGTCGACGATTTATCCACATACCGCCTATTTATAAACGACAAATCATCCGGGAAAACATTCCTTGTCGACACGGGTGCAAATGTCTCTGTTTTACCCGCCACTACTCGCGATAGACAGCGGACTCCAACCAACTACTTGTATGCAGCGAATGGTTCACAAATACCTACATACGGCGAGCGAACAATTGTTCTCAACATTGGATTGCGGCGTGCCTACAATTGGCGATTTATGGTTGCAACAGTCAGTCGGCCGATATTAGGCGCTGATTTTTTGCACCACCACGCACTTATGGTGGATCTCCACGGACGACGACTGGTGGACAAAAGAACAAATTTATCGGCACGTGGTTTCCTGTCACCAGCAGCTGAGGGAAGCATCCGAACCATCGATGACAAGCAACCCTACCACGACCTATTGGCCAAATACCCAGACATTACGAGACCGAACTTAAAAAAACTGGGAAATAGTAAAGTCGAACATTATATTGAAACCACCGGCCCGCCGATATTTACGAAAGCAAGACCACTACCGCCGCATAAATACAACGCTGCGAAACAAGAATTTCAAATCATGATGAGCCAAGGAATTTGTCGACCGTCCAATAGCCCATGGGCTAGTCCATTGCACATGGTTTTGAAAAAGGATGGTACCTATAGATCCTGTGGTGATTACCGTAGGCTCAATGCAGTAACCACACCCGATCGATACCCAATACCACGTCTTCATGACTTCACACATAACCTCCAAGGCAAGAAGATACACACATCAAAAGTGTCTAGGGATCAACATATATTTTTGCAATAACTTTTCTCCTGATTGATATTAATTAAAATTTTCTTTAAGGATTCATAAAATAAAGTGTTTTCGTTTGTCACAGTAACGATAAACCAAGTCACCTTTGCATTAATAAAGAAATTTGCCATTTTCCTAATAAAGGGATTTTTGACATTTGAACCACTAACACAAAAGTTCGAAAAAAAGACTGAAATAACAGTTTTCTTTAAAATTTTATTGGGTAACTTAAACAATTAATAATCCGTGTTTCTACCGCGAACACTAACAACACAAGAACATCGGTTTGGCATACTCAAAATGAGTTCATCCAAATCACGCTGTGGAATGGCCGCCCATGTTCGTTGCAACAACAAAAAAAGGTCTTCTTGCGACTGGATACCCTCCATATTCGGCAGAGCTCTTCTTTGTAGCATATCCCATGCATGCTCAATCGGGTTCAAGTCTGGCGACTGAGCAGGCCAGGGCAGGACATTGATGTTAGCTGCGGCGAGAGTCTGTCTTACAACTCTTGCGGTGTGCGGTCGTGCATTATCATGCATTAACTGAAATAAGGGACCGATTTGCACTTGTAGAGGAACGATGACGTCTGATACAATCGTCTCAGCATAAATTTGAGCGTTGAGGTTGCCTCTGATCCAAATCAACTCAGTTCTTCCGCCGATCCAAATACCCGCCCATACCATGATGGTTCCACCACTATAAGGATGGACTTCCTGGCAGGATTTTAATCGCTGTTGGCGTCCAGGGGTTCTCCAGTGTCGTATACGTCTTGTATCCGGTCTCATACCAAAACGAGACTCATTAGAAAAGCACACGAAACGCCATTGTTCTTCTGCCCAATTTCTGTGTTCAAGAGCCCATTGATATCGAATCCTACGATTGTGCATTGCTATAGGTGGTACCCGTAGCGGTCTTCGGGAATGAAGGTTCACTTCATGCAAGCGGTTTCTGACTGTTTGGTCGCTAATTAAGTTCCCTGAAGAGTGATGAAGCCTCACGGCTAACATCATGGCGGTTATTGTTGGAGCTCTTCGAGTTAAGATTTGAATGTATCGGTCTTGTCTCCGTGTGGTGCAGCGATACCGTCCTCCATGGCGCTCAGCCACGGTACCAGTGCTTCGGTAACGTGTCCAAAGTCGACTGATAACACTCTGACTTGTATTCAGAGCTAAAGCCACAGTACGTTGCCGGGAACCAGCTTCTATCATTCCCACGGCTCTGAGCATTTCTTCCCTGCTTAAATGACGTCGCCGCTCCATAATAACGTTGGTTTTAATCAGTAGTAGGGAAACAGTAGCACTAATAATGTCTTCAATGCGTTGTATGTTTTTATAGGGAAAATATTGACAGCTGATTTTCATCTTTTACTCGAATTTGATTCACAGTTCCTGATTCAAATTATGAAATGCACCAAAAAGGATCCATATAAATTTATAAAATCATAAATTTATTACAAAGCCACATCTTAATCTCAAGAAATCCGCATAAAAATGCTTGATCCCTAGACACTTTTGATGTGTGTATTTTCGAAAATTGATTTGCAGAAGGCATATTATCAGATTAAAAATAGAGAAGAGGACGTGAAGAAGACAGCCGTGATTACTCCTTTCGGTTTGTACGAATTCACTAGGATGTGTTTTGGTTTGATGAATGCAGGCCAGACATTCCAACGTCACATTGACAACGTGCTCCGCGGCCTACCCGTTTTTCCATTCGTCGACGACGTACTTGTTGCTTCTGAGAACCAAGAAGTACACAGAAGAGAGCTTCAAGAAGTATTTAAACGACTCAACGACAGTGGTTTAAAAATAAACGTCGCTAAGTGTATCTGGACAGTCAAAACTCGATTTCCTGGGATACACAATAAGCCCTGAAGGTATTACACCAACGGAAGAAAAGGTGCAAGCAATCCAGTCTTATCCATTGCCAAATACGATCCAAGAACTTCGTCGTTTCGTCGGAATGCTGAACTTTTATCGATCGAGTATACCCCACGCGGCTGAACATCAAAAAGAGTTGAACAAATACTTTCACAACGCCAAGAAAAACGATAAAAATAAAATACAGTGGACCGAAGAGGCAAAAGAAGCATTCAAACAATGTAAACAAGATATCACGAGCTGCGCGTTATTATCCTACCCGTCACTCAGCGAACCTTTCGCATTGATGACAGACGCCTCAAACACATGCGCTGGTGCCGTTATACAACAAATGATCAACGGCAAGTGGAGACCACTGGGATTTTTCTCTAAGAAGTTCAGTGACGCACAACGCAAATACAGCACGTACGACCGTGAGTTGCTATCAATCCACATGGCAATACGTCACTTCCGCCGTGTGTTTGAAGGACGACAGTTAATTGTTTACACGGACCACAAACCGCTGTGTAATGCATTAACATCAAACAGCAAGTCTGAGACGCCCCGCCGAACAAGATACCTTGAATATATCGGACAATTCACGACAAATATTCAACACGTGACCGGCGAGGACAACAAGGTCGCAGATGCACTATCACGAGTCGAAACAATAACATGCCCGACACCACTGGATTACACCGAGTTAGCAAGAAAACAAGACCAAGACGAAGAATTGAAAACAATAGCAAACAAAGAAAAATACCAATTCAAGAAAATCGTCATTCCCAACTCAACAGCCAAAGTTACCTGCGAGATGTCATCTAGCACTGCTCGTCCATATCTGCCTCCAGATCTTCGAAAAGCTGCATTCCAAGCAATTCACGACCTTAGTCACCCCGGCATAAGGGCGACAAGGAAGCTAGTCACTGCCCGCTACTGGTGGCCCGCCATGAATAGTGACGTAAATGAGTGGACTCGAACGTGCGACGCGTGCCAGCGTGCTAAGGTACAACAACACACGAAGACACCTATTGCGAGTTTCAAACAAGCAAACAGACTGGAGCATGTCCATATAGATATTGTAGGCCCGTTACCAATTTCTGACGGCTATCGATATCTATTGACCATGATAGATAGGGCTACCAAATGGCCTGAAGCATGTCCATTGGAAAACATAACCGCAGAAAAGGTTGCTAATGCATTTTATGATGGCTGGATAGCGAGGTTCGGTTGCCCAGTAACCATAACCACCGACCAAGGGAAGCAATTTGAGTCTGACCTATTTAATAAATTAATGCAACGCATGGGAATCCACCGCACCCGCACCACTGCCTACCACCCGCAGTGTAACGGCGTGATAGAACGATGGCATCGCTCACTCAAGACGTCACTTACCGCAAGACTCAAATCCACAACATGGTCACAGGAGCTACCTACAGTGCTGCTGGGACTGCGCGCTTCGATAAAGGAAGATGTTGGTGCAAGTACCGCTGAACTACTTTATGGCCAAACGCTGCGATTACCCGGAGAATTCTATGAAGAATCTACAAAACATCGCGACACGGATTCAAACTTCATGAATAAGTTGAATGGAGCGTTAAAGAAGGCCCAGGCACAACGGAAATCTAACCAATCCCGAGCGTCATTTATTCACGATGACTTACATAAATGCTCACATGTTTACCTACGCAATGACGCATCAAGCAAGCCTCTGACGCCGACGTATAACGGCCCGTACGAAGTGATAAGTCGTAACGACAAGTACTTCACTATCCAGTTATGCAATAGACGCACCAACATCACTGTTGACAGACTAAAGCCTGCTTTCCGGATGAACACCGAGTCAGAAGCACCAGCCACAGATACGTACGCATACGTCACAAAATCAGGAAGGACATCGAAGCCCTGTGTACGTTTCACTAGCGGGGGAATGATGTAGCAGCTCATACTTACGATAAACAATGTAGACATACCAACAGAGGAGCGCATACAGCCGGTCGCCACCGGGCGTCCGCGCGCACTAAGGTGAAAGGAATATTGACTCGCGCGCTGTATCATCGCGCTACTCCGAAGGGAGCTCGGCACATTCTACCGACATTAACAAATTGTGTTAGTTATAAGTTTTTGTTAATGTACCCTATTTATTTTGATTTGTACGGAGTCGTACTGTATATAAGCAACGTCTTTTAATAAAATACACAGATCATTATTCGCCTTTTAACTCGCAACTAATACCTACCTAAAGTCTCTAAAAGGTAATGGATCTCCTCGTGACTAACATAGTTTTAAGATAATGTAATACTAACAAAATATGGACATTTCAAGGTCTGAATTAAACGAATATTATTTATTTTTTATTATTAACTTGATAGTGTTTTCATTTTTCAGTCCAATCAATAGATTTTTTGTAAATAGAGAATTGCTTCATATTTTGCAATAAATTACCAGCTTTGTGACATCGCGCTTCTCTTTCTTTTCTATGCAGTCCGACAGTGACCGCGCTTTAGCTGTTGTCAGCCCTACTGTACTCGTCCTACAACTACCGATATAATATGTTCAAATTATAGGCGAGGACGCTGGTGGCATCATAAACATAAGTATATCTTACTTTGGGTGCCAGAGTTCATCGAAAACACTCTTTCCCTTAGTTGTAACGCTGCATGGTGTTTAGACGTAACGTGTTTTTGTACAACTGAAGGTAATAAAATTTTTGATGTGTAATATCTTTCCTCTCGCTTTTCTGCAATCTGTGGGAGTGATTTCGTGAAATGCAACGGAAGTGTGTAACAGGAAGCCGGGGAAGCGCGCGCTATTTGATTTGACCAATGAGCGCGCGCGGTGATAGAGTTGGCCGTCAGATGGTATGAACCCGTTTTCCGGGAGGTTGGTACCTGTCAGCGAACAGTTGCGCGTGTGTTCATGACGAGAAAAGGAAATAGAGAAGGTGAATGCACCAGCTGTGCGCTTAACCTCAAATAATCATTTCAAATAATACCTGAATCATTTTTTTTTTTATATATTGCACGGCACGGTTGGTCCACTTTTTTTTTTTTTTTTTTTTTTTTACGGGGGGAAATCCTCATGGACTACCTCCGCCTGGGGAAAAGGCGGAGGGGCGTGCCGGACTCTTACCGGCTAAAACCACCCCGGTGTCTCCTAGCACGTGCGCGCGGGGCCGCGGGAATCGAAATTCTTCCGCAGCCCCACACTAGTGCTGGCCCGGTCTGTCCGGGCCTCGTCTCCTGCACGGGGTAGTGAGGTGTTTAACTACCCCGTGCATCGCCTCAGAGGCGCGCGCCGACACCCGCGCGTGCCTTCTCCTCGGGTCCATCAAATAGGGGGCGAGGACTTCCCCAAGTCCCACGCCCCTGGACCCATTCATGGGGGCCGGAAAAGGGCGTTGTCCGCCCTTCTCCTGCGCCCGGTGCGCCTTCTGCGGCCGGGAAAGGGAGTCGAGATCTCCCTCTCCCGTTCCGCAGTTTCCTTCTGCGACATCACGTCCTCGCAGAAGGACACCACCGCGTCCCACGACTCTGCGCTACCGACCATCCTCCGCACTACGGCCGGCAGCGACAGATCGCCTCCTACTTCATTTGTGAGGACACGGCGCTGCTCCTCCCAAGCTACACACTCGGCGAGCGTGTGTTGCGCCGTGTCCTCCCCGCAATGGACGCAATGGTGGCACCGAGCGTCCGGCTCCCTGCCTATGCGGCACAGGTACTTGCCGAAGCAGCCGTGCCCCGACAGCACCTGCGTCACCCTAAACGACAGGGAGCCGTGCCTTCTCCCGAGCCAGTCGTCGAGTACTGGCCGGATCGCCTCGACGGTAGCGAGGCCGGCGGTAGGGCGCAGAAGCCTTAGCCGCCATTCCGCCACCAAGACCTGATGGAGCTCCTCTCGGCGCAGCGCGATCTGCCGCTGCACCGGCCTCGAGCCCCGTGCCCGCTCTTCCTCGCGCCATCGATATAATGACGCGAGTACTTTCGCCTCTAGGTCCCAGGGCGGAGATCCGGCCAGGACACAAGCCGCCTCGTAGGAAATCGTGCGGTACCCGCGGACGACTCTGACGGCCATCGCCCTCTGCGGTTTGCGCAGAATGGCGAGAGTGCCGGCCGTCATGTCCATCGCCCACACAGGGGCCCCATACAGGGCCATGGACCGCACGATTCCCACGTACAACCGCCTACAGGCGGCGCTCGGGCCCCCCAAGTTAGGAAGCAACGTTGAAAGCGCGCCCGCTGCACCCATCAGCTTGGGCGCCAGCCGCCGGAAGTGGGGCCCGAATCCCCATCGGCTGTCGAGCACCAATCCCAGATACTTCATGGTGGACTCGACAGCTATCCGGACCCCGCTGACCACGATGTGTGATCCCGGCGCCGGCGCACGTCGGGGGCCATGAAACACCATGGCCTCCGACTTGTTTAGGGCCACCTCCAGGCCCAGGCGCCGGATGCGGTTCACCACCTGTGACACCGCAGCCGTGGCTATCAACGTCGCTTCCCTGTGCGAGCTCCCCCGGGCAGCGACAAGCGTGTCGTCCGCATAACACGTCAAGTCGGCGCCCGACGGGAGCTCGCCTCTCAGCACCCAGTCGTAGCCGATGTTCCACAGGAGCGGTCCCAAGCGCGCTTAACCTCAAATAATCATTTCAAATAATACCTGAATCATTTTTTTTTTTTTATATATTGCACGGCACGGTTGGTCCACTGCGCCAACCGTGCCGTGCCGTCCTTTAAGCAATTGACTGCTGCGTTACGTGTCGCGGGTTCGATCGCCGCACGGAAAAAATATTTGTATGACCGGCAAGTAGTTGTTCCGGGTCTGGCTGTTTGTGTATGTGAGTTTAAATGTTTGTAAACGCACCCACGATACAAGAGAAATTCCTAGTGCGGAGCAACGTTTAAAAAAAAAACTAAATGAAATGTTTTGCTTATTACCAAGGTGAGATGACAGATGTTACATATCATATCCATAATGTAAGGCTCGCTAGTTCTTTTTTTTTATGTAGTTACCCTATGGTTTTACAGCCGCGAGTGGACCTTAGTCAGCTCGAGTATATGATGCTGACATGTCATCTCTTAGAGGCGCGCGTGGAACACAACGCGCCGTAGACCCGGGCCTGGTCCTTATCGAACGGCGAGCTGCCCATTGCTCACCGTTCGCAAGCACGCGCCTACGGTGGCCGGGAATCGGCCTGCGATTCCCGACGCCCAGGGCGTCTCCTGCGGCGCGGGCGGCTAGGGGCGTGAGGGCGCGAATTTTAAACGCATGGAGCCTACCGTGAGATTAGGTCTTAGCGGAACCAGTGACGTCACCTCCAACGAATTGTTGTAACAGACCGTTTCCTCGGATTGATTCCTGGTTGATGTTTAGTTAATTATTAATTAGTTATTGATTTTATTGCTGCTTACATTTTTGTCTAATTTTAAATCATATCGATGTATCGGGTTGTATTTTTTATTAAGTTGGCAACATTGATTGTACGCGCATACAAAATACCTTGTAACCGTCTTTTGGGCCCCTTTTTGTTCGCCGTGAAACGCCGAATAAACATCAAGTAGTGTCCCTCCGTGTTATTTCTACACTGCACCTACGCCCAGCCTCAGCAGAACCCACATAGAATACACTACTGATACTCTCATACACTCTCTTTCGCCATATATGATTGTAAATGTAACGTTGTTCAATCCCTAGAATCAGTGGGATGACACTGACAGCTCACTCCACGCAAGTCATCACGGTGAGATTTTTACAGAATCGACCGGCAGTTCTTAAATCTTGGTATACGTACACCAACCAACCATCTGAGCTTGGGCTGGCCTCGACTTCTAGCATTATACCCACCTATAAAACCACTGCTATATTTTCAAGGATACATTAACGTAGATCAAAGCATGGGCCTTCGATTTTCTTGTATATTGATAGGTACCCTTATTATTTGCGGAAGGATCGTACGTTCCCGCGACCCCCGACGTAGGTGTGAAATGGAACACCGGGGTGGTTTTTAGTCAGTAAGAGTCTGACAGACCCCGCCGCCCGCCCCAGGGCGGCAGACATGCATGACAATTTTCCACCCCGGAAACAAAAAAAAAGGTACCCTTATTATATATTATGGGAACACAAATAATGCAAAATTTTTCACGATACCTATTTTATTTATAAACGTAAAAAAACACAAAAAAATCATAAACAAACTTAGTATTTAATACATAAATTCTTTGATAAAGGTCGTCGCTAACCGACTTTCCATGAGTAGGTAAACAATTTCGTTAAAATATTGTCAAAGATTATTAAAAATAAGAAAAACATCACACAAGAGTACATACCTATCTATAAAAATAACTAAGCAAGTACCTACTAGTTCATTTATCAAAATGTTAAATTCTTATAATACCTAATTGTATTTACATCAAATATCTATTTATATTTTATATCAAAATGCTTGTGGCAGTATTCAAAATTAATTGATTTTTTTCTTGAAGGAGGAGGTTCTCAATTCGTTAGAATCTTTATTTTTTACATATAATATGATTTACCTCCGGTTTCTGAAACTCTATTTAAATACTTAAATATTATGTTATAAATAGAGATCAGATATTCGGATGCATATTTTACCTAAAGTTAAGATGTTGGCTAATATGGAATGCGCTTTTGCATCGAAAAAATCCCGCGTCACCGGGATCGACAAATGTAGATTTCTGATTATAGAATCGGATGTATATTTACTCAATTTCAAATGTTGGCTTATATGGAATGCACTTTTGTATTGATCGGGAAAATCCCGCGATTCCGGAATCGACAAATAATATGTTATTTTCTGACTATTGAATCGGGTGCATATCTACCTACCTAATATTGTAAAGTAGGTAGGTAGATACCAAACTGACATAACATAACGGACTAATATATTCAGAATAATTAATGTAGGTACCTATTGAAATAACTAGGCATTTTAACTAAAAAGGTTTTTTTTGAAGTCTCTTCCGTTCTATACACCCGACTATTTATGCATTCCCGGTGTTCCTGGCATCCCGGGATTTTTTTAACAATAAAAATAATTTTAAGAATCCGCTTCCATACTTTCAAAGCAACCTTAACTTTAGGTAAATATGCATCCAAATATCCGATCTCTAGTTATCAAGTCTCAAGTTCATTTATATTTTTATTCGATTGAAGATTCGACAGTAGCTACTAGTACAGCCTAGCTATTCACAACCATTCGATACGCTTTCGTGTCGAACCGAACATCAAAAATATTTTCGAAGGAGTCCTCTATACGTTGTTAAAAAACCCAAAACCCGAAAATTTTGTCTGTTTAAACCACATAGGGCAAAATTAGGCAAATAAGGTTAACGAAAATGTGTCCTTCTCGACTCGGAAGCCTGTCAAGTGGTTGTGTATAGAGATGTAAGACTGAACAAAGTTTAAAAAAAAAAAACGAGTGTGCTTTAGACCACACAACTGAAGTAAAACTTCTTTAGCTCCATCCATATGCGTTCGCCTCGCCCGATCACACTTTTCGTAACGCTCTCGTCATGCATTCGCCAGCTTACTCCCCAAGCCAAGCGTGCCTAAAGAAGTTTTACTTCAATAGGGGTGTTGGCTAAACTTAATTACTGTATTCTCAGTTACGCCTAAACTCCTAAAATGAGCATTCTTATTCCTTACCGAAAACATAATCTGAGACCATTAACTTTATTTCACTTTTAAGTCACGGAGTATTCAACAAATGGAGTGCGCACGTCCACATTTCTTTAGAATTGATGTAAATATCACACCAATAGTAGATAGATTGGACGTTTACGTCATCATCATATTATAAAAGCTCGCGAAATAATATTCAAATAGAAAAAGACCAAGCTTTTTCATAAGTCATGAGACATTTATTCATTTTTTTTACTTGGTTACTTAAAAAGATAATAAAGAGTGATTTTTATTATTAGCAGGCAGGTTTTCGCCCATCAATGCCTCTTTTGCTGGCCGCTGCAGTAATGTACTATTTCATTTACCTTCCTAATCGTTTTCAAGTAGGTACAGGGTTTCAGGGGATTTTCCGGACCCAGAACTTTTCGATTTCTAATGTAATGATTCATTCATTAGTGACTGTGAACTGTCAATTTCCAAAAATAATACATTATTTTTTCGAATTGCAGTTGGGAGTTAAGCTAAATGACTCTGTCATCTTGTTGTGAGCGGTAAACAAGTGAGAGAAAAATAAGTCTTATTGTTCAATGATTCGTCCGCGCAACCCTACTAATAACACTTCATTCCCAAAATACTCCGTGCCTCCCAATATCACAAAAGAACCTAAATCTTACCAACATTTCAACAGCACCAGCACACAGAGAGCTACACCAAACAAACTACTTCTAACAATACTGCTACCTCCCTTGTCGTCATCCGTGTTCACCTCATTGTCTCCCTCAAGACGTTTGACTTCATCTAAGATCCGTTTTTCTTCTATAGCAAGAGTCACAGCATCATTGATAGTCTGCATTAGTGCGTAGTTTGTGTATTTCGGTTCGGGTAAACGGAGGTGAAGCTTTGAGTCTTGAATTACGTAGGCTGGGCCTTTCGAGCCTACAAGGGATACTGTGGACAAAAAAGTTGGAATTAAACATCTTGCTTATCATGATCATAGCTTCAGTCGACCGGTCGACTGGTACTAACTCTGCCTTCTCTTTATATCTTAGAAAGTATATTGTGTGTTCGCAAAATCTTAGGACTTTTCAAAATAAGAAGCGTTCATAATATAAAATTGTGATACCCCAGTGGAGATGAACTAAAACATGCAAGTAATTTCTTATAAACAGTATCCGCTTTTATAACAAGTTGCCAAAGTCGGTTAAAGAACTTAGCGATGGGAAGTTCAAAACCCACATCATACGTATCCTTATAAAAAAAAAAACATATAATAATATTATAGACTACGTTGAAGACAAGGAAGTCCGACAGTAATTCCTTCTGCACATTTGGCTGCCCTGGTACCTCATTAAGGGCATCACTATGTAAATGTCTATTAACTGCTCCCAAATTACGATGTTTTTTTTTACATACTTTTTTTGACATCCTTCAGATTTGTTATAGTTTTAATGGCAATCATGTCATTTGGTTTAAACCAAATGACATGATTGCCATATAAAAAATAAATCAAATAAAAAATAAAAGCCTATTTAAATAGGCTTTTATTTTTTATTATACACGGTGACATTTGAATCACAGTTTTGCTAGAACAAACGTTGTTTAGACCATGGTCTACTACCATTCTACAGCATCAAATATGTTATTAAAACAATCTAATCTAAGACCTCTCAAATTAGTCTTATGTTGCTCAAACGTGTAATAATGTTTGAAACATTAACCGTAACATCAAAGTACTCATCACGGTAGCGATATTGCATTCAAGACGCGAGCGCAGTGCGTCGCAGCCGCAATGTCTGTGTTGTAGGGCGTAACGATAATCCTGACATTTATAACATTGCTTTTTTGTGTTTTTTTAGAAAACCAATGACGTTTTTTTTCTATTGGATGCTATAGAATGGTTGTAGACCATGGTCTGAACAACGTTTGTTATAGCAAAACTGTGATTCAAAATGTCACCGTGTATTATACTGAGCATGGGGTCCTGGGTTCGGTCGAACTAAGTAAAATAGCATCCTGGAGTCTTAATTTGCAATTGATTTATAGCAATATGGTCGCCCGCTACTGCATGGGACTTATAACTTAGGTGACTAACAAAAGTGAAGCGTAATTTACCTACCTGCCTACCCTTTCGTGGCAATCAGGCGTGATGTTAAGCAAGTCCACAATGAATCCAAAGCCGGGTACATACGTGTGTAATGTGTAATGTAACGCGAATTCTGCGTGTGCGCGGTGCTACGAGCATTACAAGTAACGCTCAGGCTGGCACTCCCGCTGATCCATCGCAGTCGAACACGTCATACAGCGGGGCGAGCACGGCCTACTGTGATAGGCTTGAGTCACATATTTTTATCACAATTTGGAAATAAAAACTGTGATAAAATACGTGACTCAATCATATCACAGAGGCCGTGATCGCCCTGGAAGATTTGCGTTGAGTTTCTAAGCCGTCCACACTATTCGCATTAAAAGTCAAAGTCAAAGCATTTAATTCAAATAAAAAAGGCACTTTTGAACGTCAACATTTACATTAAAATATAATTGATTCTAGTCGCCCCAGTCGCCCTGAGTGCATTACATCTCACGATACATTACATAACTTTACACTCGTCTGGATCCGGCTTTACTGAGGGCGACCCACCGAGCGAATACTAGAAAATTAGCAGTTTTAGTAGCCCGTACCCAAAACAGTTTATTTTACTTTCAAGTTTTACCCGATAGGGTATACAGAGATGTCATGTACCAAATACATTATTTGTCCCCATGTATGGAGTGAGCTTGGAATGAGGCTATTAGACATTTAGACCGCATTCCAAACGTCAAGATCCGAAGACGTACGAAGGTTTTCGAAATCGGAAAACGAGTTATAGAACTCAAATGAAGTTGGGTAGGACACCTGGCAAGGCGCAGTGATGGCAGGTGGAGTAAAGCAGAGACCGAGTGGCGTCTAAAGACTGGGAGACGAAGTGTCGATCGTCCAGCGGTGAGCTGGGCGAACGACATTGATGCCATCGCAGGTAGAACCTGGATGAGACAGGCACGGGAGCGTCGGGATTATCACAAGAAAGGAGTGGCCAGCAGTGAGTGAAGTTGGGCTGTGGCTGATAATGACGGTGGGAGCCTTTTGCCGATCCCAAATCCCAAGCTCCTACTTAAAACTACTATCTACTTGATTGTCTATACCCTTTACATAGAATAAGTATCAGCCTTCTGTGTCCCACTACAAGGGCAAAGGCCTGCTGGCCCTCCTTCCACTTACTCCTATCTATTCACTTATTCCGAGTTGAGCTGCACGATTACTGACAAATGCGTGTACTGACTGGACAGGTCCGCTCAACCTGTATGGTTTTTCCTCAAAATAACGTTTCAGGCACCAATATACATTGGTCTTCACATGATCTGACCAAGATTATGTCTGGACTTGTGACCTCTGAGTTTGTTTCGGCCTTTCTTCTCAGGGTAGTCAGATGGGAAACGCCGACCTCATCTAGTTTTTAAAATATGATTGCCGTGTAAAAGTGTTTGTACAAACCTACTTACAGAAATAAAATCATTTATTGCTGACTTCAACTTGACTTCAATCTTTATTGCAACTCACTTCACGTTAGTTCACGATGAGATTTTGCTGTACCTTTACATTATGTATGAACTCATTTTACTTTTAAAATATCCCAGAAACGTTGACATAGTAAAAACAGAAAAATAATGTAGATTCGTTTTCGCAGAATTCTGAGAAAATTAATTCAATAACAAGAGATTATCTTTGCAATTTCGTTTAGTTTCAGGCTAAACTTATTATGATGCCCGCAGAGACTTTTCACAGAAAATAAAGTAATTTATTTCTATTAGGTACTGTCGCAATGAAATGACTGATGGGATTAAACCGCGGTAAGCAGCACATTTATTGGTTATTGACAATAGCGCATCGCGGCAACAAATAAGGCTCAAAACAGCGATGTGTTTGATGTTAGTTGAATCGACTGAGTAACAAAATAAAAGTAATTTTTAATTAGATTTAAAAATGAATGCACGGCTCAGTGGAATAATTTTAAGGTATTTCTTTAGTTGATTGAATTCCCTTTAGTGTCATTAGATAAAATACGATAGAGTACCTACCTACGCTCAACATTTAGAGAACTACGCGACAAAAAAACTTTTTTGAGCTTTGTTTTACGATTGTTTCATTAGGATACTATTTTATTGTTATGAAAAATATTTTTGATTAATTGGTTTCTTTGAACATTTGACAATACACTCAATTTTATTCTGGCTTGTAATATGTACCAATACGCCTTTTTTTTGTGGGAAATCATCAAATAACTTCTCCAGCTCCAGGCGGAGCGGGAGGGCGTGTCAGACTCTTACTGACTAAAACCCACCCGTGTTCTTTCAGTTGCCTGTGCCAGGGGCCACGGTAACCCTTTCAGAATATTTCCTGCAACCCACGCGCGCCGCAAAGAGATGTCAGCACCAATGACGTGGTCCGCTAGGGCCGATGCCTGCTGGGGTTGCGGGAAAGTCCGAGAGGGATACCGTGGCCCCTGGCACAGGCAACTGAAGGAACACGGATGGGTTTTAGTCAGTAAGAGTCTGACACGCCCTCCTGATCTGCCCGGAGCGGGAGAAGGTATTTGATGACATAAAAAAAAAGGGGCCACGGTAACCGTTTCGGACTTTCCAGCAACCCTGGCAGAATGTACCAATACGCCTAACTGTGCGACAAAAACTGAGCGTTTTCGTTGTCCTACTCTTGCGCAGCGCCTTAAATACCAGCTCAGGGCACTACATTATGTTGACTGCTCTGTCTGTCGTGGTCGCAAGTGCAATGAATTGCTTAACGTAAGGTCCAGGGCTCCATTCCTTAGTCGGGAAAAGTATAATTGGGTATTCCTATTAGGAGGTCTCGGAAAGAACGGAAAGCCGTTGGTCCTGAACTGGCGCCTGATCTCTCTCCGGTCGTGTCGGATTGCCGTCCCATCGCTGCATCGGACTATGAGAGTGAGGGAAGTGTTTGTAGCTGTGGTGTGTGTTTTGTGATGTAGCTGTGGCGTGTGTTTTGTGTTGTAGGTGTGGCGTGTGTGTGTTTTGTGATGTAGCTGTGGTGTGTGTGTGTAAGTGGAAGAGAAAGAAGTTGAGTTTAGATACGGAGTGTTAGAGAAGTCACTAAGATTGTGAAAAATTAAATTAAAATTTTTGTGTTTCGTAATGTAAATTACTTAAACCTGTATAGAACCCAGTTCTTCTAACTAAACAGACAGGCTGTGATGCTGGGGGGTTTGTTGCGCCACTTCTTCTTCCATATAAAGCACTAGGATGTGGTGAAGGGCAGGCGTGCCGGGGGACTGTCTTATGTAATTTTACGTTCAAAAAGTGCAATTCTCAGCCTAGTTTGAATAAATGACTTTGATTTTGACGATTGATTTTGATTTTGATGACTGATTTTGATGTTGTGAAGTATGCAGATATTAAGTGTCGTCGTAGTTTAAACTGGTTAGAAAGCGTGTTATCTGTTGTTAACACATTTCGTAAGAGGATTGATGTACACTTGCGCACTGTATATATATAATATACTATATAATATCTCCTGCGTTCTTGGCTAGTCTCCGTCGAGATTGGACATCCTGCCCGAAATTCGGTCGGAAACATGTTATCCCCTTTTTCGAACCTACCCTCAAAAACTGCATAAAACATTTCTCAACTCACCATCAGGAATATTCAAGTTCATAACCGCCTTTTTGACAAGCGGATCATCCACCATCCTCTTAAGTCTCTCCACGAAGTCGATGTAAGCGTCTGTCTCGTTGCAGTTGCCTTTGAAGTCATCCGTGTCTATGGACCACACCATAACTCCACCCAGGCCTTTGTCAATCGCCATTCTGTGAAGAAAACAAAAGGAATATAGACACTTGCTGCACTTCGCCAAACATCGGCTGTTTCAACGGTTAGGGATTGTTTCTCATTAAAATAATCCTTTAAATTCGCTAAGGATCACATAATTACTGTTACTTTTTGTGATTTAGGGTGTGCTTTTCTGCCAGGGTTGCGGGAAAGTCCGTGAGGGATACCGTGGCCCCTGGCACAGGCAACTGAAGGAACACGGGTGGGTTTTAGTCAGTAAGGGTCTGACACGCCCTCCCGCTCTGTCCAGAGCGGGAGAAGTTATTTGATGATTTCCCACCCTCAACAAAAAATTATAATAAAGGGTGTGCTTTTTCTGTAAGTAGACCTGGGCAGCGAGAACGGCCTCTGTGGTAGGCTTGAGTCACGCATTTTATAACAGTTTTTGCTCCCAAACTGTGATAAAAATGTGTGACTCAAGCCTATCACAGTAGGCCGTGCTCGCCCCGCAGGCTGACAGGAAACTGTTATGTTTTTTTTTTGTGTTGTGAGATGACCAATTTCTATTTTAGATGTTCACTAATCGAGCAATTCTGGAGGCACTTTTATGTAAAAGTGCCTCCAGAATTGCTCGATTAGTGACGATCGACACGTGTGAACAAACAATCAGAATCAAGTAAATGCGTAAGCAATTGACGATAGACATCGTATTTTTTGTCGATCGCCGCTGTGGATAGTTTTTTCCGATCGATAAAATAATAAACAAAAATGATGTTTACGACGTGTGTCTCGATTTGAACGTTGATCTTTCTCGATCGTTGAAACGACGTCAGTAACGACTGATAAAAATGAGTATAATGTAAGAAGCTGACAGATCGTATGTGCGTCAAAACCGATTGTCAAATTAAAGCACATTATAGACACCTTAGGAATGGTGAAACAAAAATTTTGCCGTGGTTCAAAGTCAAAGATATAGCATTTATTTCAAATAAGCACATAAAAGGCACTTTTGAACGTCAACAAATTTACATTAAAATTAATTGATTCTAGTCGCCCCTTCCAAAAGGTAGTTTCGTATGGAGAAGAATGGGCAAGAAACTCCACCGTTACTCTTTTAAAATGTGTTACAATAATTATATAATTTATGTAAAGACGATGCACCTATAATAAAATTAACAATTGGTTGACTGGATGGTCAATTTGTGGTCGTTTAAATTAGTGTCTAGTTTTGAAACCAACCTTGGTGCTTAAGAGGGCTATCACATTTTTTTTGTATTTGAGGGTTTGAAGAGTCTCACACTCAAATACAATTTAAAAAATGATATTTATTTAGAGCACTCCCGAGAGAAATAATCAAATCTTTCAGGGGCATATTTTTTTTTAACTTTGGCGCCATATCTAAACCATAATCACACATCTAAGCTAAAGTTTGATTATTTCTCTCGGGAGTGCTCTAAATAAAAAAAAAAAAAATTCTTGTATTTGAGTGTGAGACTCTTCAAACACTCAAATACAAGAAAAAATGTGATAGCCCTCTTAAGAAGCCGCAAGCCTCTGGACTAAAACTTACTTGACTTTAATCGCAATGGATCGTCCGTTGTCGTACGCGATGACTTTCTCGCCGTCTCGGATGTATGGTGTGGAGGACTGTTCGTGCCAGTGGTACACCCAGGGGGAGGATTTGTTTGTGGTTTCCATGCATATCTGGAAGAAAAAGTGGAATTATTTCGTGGTAAGTTCGTATTGACTTGAGAATAAAAAACTACCGACTTCAAAAAAAATGCAAAGTGAAAAATAACTTTAATTTCGGATGTCTGTGTCTTTGGATCCGTATTTTAGTTTTTGCCACCGACTTCTGATATTAAAGTTATTTTTCACTTTGTATTGTTTTTTTTTTGAAGACGGTTGTTTTTTTTTTTTAATGTTTTTTTTTCAGTTTTGTTATGCTCCCTACCCCACACCAATTCGAAAACGGTATTCCTATACCTCCACGTCCGTTTGAAGGCGATTTTTTTTTATTTAAACATAGTTTTATGTTGAATTTTTAAAAACCGCTCCACCTATTTCAATAAAACTTAAATGTGACCATCTGGGAAGAAACCGTTTGAAACAAAAAAAAAGATTTTTCCAAATCAGTTCAGGCGTCATCGAGTAATCGGTGTACATACATACACAAAAAAAAACCAACGGTATTGAGAACCTTCTCCTTTTTTAAGTCGGTTAAAAAGGCGTTACCTAATGCTCTTTGGCAAAAACTTGCTGGCAAAATTCAGAGAAGAGTTGTATAAGAACGTCATCAGTTTAAGAGTTCCTTTATAAAAAGGCTTGCCCAGCAAGTATACATAGACACCATACATTAATTTGTTCCGGTTTGAAGGGTAAAGACCGGTGACTTTAGAGGCCATTGGCTCGATAAGATTTTTTTAACTATGTATTGAAAATTGGTTATATCCAATAGCAAGAAGCTACACAATTGCAAGAGCAGTGGTGGCCCAGTGGTAACGGCTGCGACTTACGAGTTGTAGGTCGTGGGTTCCATCCCAAGCAGGCACTTCACTTTGTGTAAATTATTTCATTCGCACTGGTCATAAAAAGGTGAACGAAAACACCGTGAGGAAACCGGGCATGTCCTAGAACCTAAAACTCGAAGACATGTGACATCTACCAACCCGCACTAGGCCTGCCTGGTGGATTACGACCCACTCCCTCTCAAAAAAAATGAAAAAATGTGGGAAATGTGTGTGGGTGTGTGTGTGTGTGTGTGTGTGTGTGTGTGTGGGGGGGGGAAATGTTCCCACTGTTGAGACACAGGCCTCCTCTCCACCATTACCGACACATGACGTCGAATTTTTGTTTCTGGGACATGCCGGTTTCCTCACCATGTTTTTCTTCAACGTTATAAATGTGTGAATGTGTAATTATAATAAAAAAACACAATCTCACCTCATTATACCCCATAAAACCAGCTTCACCAGTATACGGTCCCTTAAACCCGGTGTTCCCGACCGGGGTAGAACCATACTCCAGCACCCTGGTCGCAGGGTCCAGCAGGATGAAGGTACGTCCGTACATAGGCAGACCTAGAACCATCTTGTAGGGACTGACGCCGTGGGAGAGGAGGTATTCTATTGTCCATTCCTGGGGAAGAAGATAAGAGTTAGTATTTATTTATTCATAAACAATTTACATTGTGTTGAACATCACATATATTAAATACAATTATCACATGCAGAAACAATAAAATAAAAGCCTAATTATAATTGATGTGAAATGTTTAATTCAAGAGTCAATTCATGTAAGATAATTATGTCAACAAATTAATACAATGTCAAAATAATAGTAAGTAAAATGTCAAAATCAATGTCAAAAGTATTAGGACTACAAATTGTTCTGAGGAGGAGTACAACTTCATCAAGGTCCACGTGAAAAGCACAGTGTTAAAGTCAAAAGATAATTGTTCACTACTATTAATATAAGTGACTATTATGTGTGACTAGTTTTATCATTTGTCATAAATTCTGATACCGAGTATAAACATTTTCCCAACAAGAAGGCTTTCAATTTAGATTTAAAAGAGTGAGAGCTATAAATTAATAATTTTAAATGTATATCAAGTTGAGAAAAGAAATATAATTTTTATGTCCAGGAAAATCTCTGTCCATTCCAAGGTTGCCTGGAAGAGATCGCAGAAAGCGATAAGGCCGCCCATTGTATATTAAGTAGTGTTCAGTTTAATTTTTGTTGTTATGTTTTTTTGTGGTGTACAATAAAGAATATATAAATATAAATAAATAAATAATTTTTAAGTATTATTTGCGGCCTCAGATGTTTTTTTCTCAGAACTCTGGCACCCAAAGTAACATTTAACTTGTGTTTCGGATGCCAGCGTCCTCGCCTATAATTTGAACATACGAGTATATCGGTAGTTGTAGGACGAGTACAGTAGGGCTGACAACAGCTAAAGCGTGGTCACTGTCGGACTGCATAGAAAAGAAAGAGAAGCGCGATGACACAAAGCTAGTAATTTATTGCAAAATATGAAGCAATTCTCTATTTTTTATTGTGAATATTTCTAATCTATGTGTTAAGTTAATAGATACTCACTGCAATATTAATAGTTTCTAGTTTTAAGCCTAGCGTGTAACTATGCTTGTGTAAATTGTGCATAAAACAAAGAAATAAATAAATAAAAGTCTTCAGTTTTGATCTTTAAAAACTTAATAAGATTTGTACTTACCACGCTTAGGGTATCGTTGTCATTAATCCCCTTCAGCGGTGCATTAGCCCCTAACGTCCCATCCCAGGTTCCATGGTAATCGTAACACATCATATGGATGAGGTCCAGGTATCTACTGAGCTTAGCTAGGTCGTATGCTGTCTCCATCGTGGTCTTGCCGGCTCCGAGGGCTGCTGTAAGGATGTAGCCATAAGGTTCGAATGCTTCGCTAAGTTCCTGAAAGGAAATGGTGGTGTTAGCTAAAGGATTGTGTGTGTAAAAAAAGCAATAAGGAACTTTTTGAGTAGCAACGTAATTGCTAAATGGCAGATCTTTGCGTTATGCTCGTGAACGGGTGCTGCTTGTGGTGATAGGTCATCTTGTTGGCTATGGTTTTGTTATTGTTATTTGTAATTAAGAGCGTTTATACCTTATGAGTGGCAACGTCGCAATTTAGTGTCATAGTTAGTGGTTTTCAATGTTTATCATTCAATCGGAGCTATATTCAAAAAAATATGTTTAACAAACTTTTTAGAATTACGTGAAAAGTGTGTAAAAGGTAAGATATCCTTGCGTTTACAGTTCTACTTATATGCAAATAATACATTGGAAACCTGCAGGGCGTTATTTTCATTGTTAAATAACTGTAAGCATTACGGTTACTATACTTTTTAAACACTTCCACGTAATTCTAAAAAGTTAGTTAAACGTATTTTTTAAATATAGCTCCGATTAAATAATAACAATTGAACACCACGAAATGTGACACTAAATTGCGACGTTGCCCCTCATAAGGTATAAACGCTCTTAACTGTTTCTTTATTTTACTTCGGAGGTCCTAGTTTATCATTTGTCACTTCACGTTACAGCTACAGCTACATACTTATAATAAACATAACGCAGCATTGCATATGTAAGCGGGCACGCCCTTTATGCCTGGAGGCCTTTATTATGTATTAAGTTCTGTTGCCGTTTTTACGATTTATTTCTGCTTGACTATTGCTTGACTTTTTATTTCTGTTTTAAATATTGGCGTGTGCTAGCTGACATATGGCAAATAATTTTAATGTTTTTGTGTTTCGTAATGTTAATTACATTATTACTGTATATAATCCAGTTCTTCTAACTGAACAGACAGCTGTGCTGCTGGGGAGTTTGTTCCGCCACTTCTTCTTCCCAGCTAAAGCACTAGGAAGTGGTGAAGGGCGGGCGTTTTGGGGGGACTGTCTTATGTAATTTTGACGTTCAAAAAGTGCTGATTCTCAGCCTAGTTTGAATAAATGACTTTTGATTTTGAATTTCTTGACACGGAGATCAATTTTGTTGCGTTAGTCTTAAATACGTAATGTGGACCGCCAATAAACATGAGTCTGATTAGTTCGAGCAATCAGCAGGAATAAAAATAGCTTTGTGATAATGTGTGTGTGTGTAGGAGTGAGATAGTGAGGTATTGGATCATTGACTTCCCTTCAAAATGGTTGAGCTGAATGGTGCTGATCCATACGTCATGTTCGTGAACGGGCGCCGTCTGTAGGCACTGGTCATTTCTTAGCTGCCACGGCTTATTTTAATTCCATAATTGTTTTTTTTTTATCTTTTTACCACGGACGCTTTTAACGTGCACGTTTTTCAACATCGTTCTCATATGTATAACTATAACATGAATGATGTAACCACTTTTTGTAACAATATTTTGATTTAAAAGAGAGTCCATGGAGTTTCTTGCCCGTTCTTCTCCATGGGTACCTACTACGCTTTGGAATGGGCAACTAGCTTCATCTTTCTGACTGACCGACCCCTTGACAATTTAAAAGTGCCTGTAATTGGTTTATTTGAAATGCTTTGAGTTTAAGTTTGAGTATAATAGGTCCAAGTGATGTTCTTATTTTAGAAGCAAAGAGTTTTCACCTCAAAACGCGTAGGTAATAGGTAATACGGGCTGGTGTCCGCAACTCCACGTCAATGCGCGTATTTTGCGTACGGAAGTAAAAAAAAAATTATAATAATTAAAAAAAAAAAAACTCAAAACGCGTATTGCATGTGTTACTACGATCGGTTATTCTATGAGTAGTTGGTGTCGTTACTATTCCGAAAAACCAGAGTGTATCCCATCCATGAACGATGTGATTTCAATAAGAAAAAAAAGGCTATAGTTAGTGTAATAAAATACCTTCACAAGTAGAACGAAATTTTCTCTATCATAGGGCTTGCCGTCTCTCTTCGTAGGATATTCCCAGTCCAGGTCCAGACCGTCAAACTTGTAGTTACTGAAATAGAGGAGAAAGTATTCTTAATTTATAATATTACTTAGTTGCAGAATACAAGGAACACAAGGAGAATAGAAGAATGTCTTTCTTTCGTTTCTTTCTTTCAAACAGCTGTAGCTTATGCAGTGCAAGAAACCGGTTCTTTTTTTAGTTGCACATAATTTCAGCCCAACTGAGAATACAGTCAGGGAAAATTATTTTTAAACAAATTGTCAAAGAATGACAGTTGTGATTTAAATATACGATAAAGTAAGTTTAAGTTGGTTTAATAAAATTTATTTAATTTGCTCAATTAATTTCCCTGACGCACGCGCTCATCACAGCCTGAGGACATTTGCAATGATATAATCAACGTAAATTTGAAGTGTCCGTTGTGCCTATAGAGGCACGAGGAACAGGGTGTAAAGTTCACTCATACCTCCGTAGAAAAGGGAGGATCCTCCGACCAGACGGGTGACGTGTCTGGTGGGCAACTGCCCGATGATTGATATCGGAAAGTTGTATGCTAGACGCCCGGTAAACTATGCTTGCGCGATGCAGGATTTGCGTGACGTCAGTATGACGCGCAGCTCACATGTGGCGATGTAGATACTGCTACATGCCTGGCATTTTCATCTGCCAAGTCATTTCCCAACTACATTGGAGTCGGTTTCCAGTCTAACCGGATGCAGGTGAATACCAGTATTTTACATGGAGCGACTGCCTATGTGACGTCAATAACCCAATAGGTAACACGATACCCCTTGGCAAGACTGGTCGTCAGACATTCGGGCTTTTGACTACCCATAACGACTGTCAAATATGTACAAATGACAGCCGGATCAACATCATAACGTGCTTTCCTGCATGCAGTTGCCTTCCCGAAATTCTACTTTTATATACTATATACCACGCTGCTTACTAACTTATCATCATCTTCCTACTCTTGTCCCATGTTACTTGGGGTCAGCACAGCACATTTTCATCTTCCATTCGTCCCTGTCAATCATTCCGTTATCATTCACGCCTGCTTACACATTTCGCTCCTGCTTGAGTTGGTGATTCGTGTGAGGATGTCGTTCTACTAATACTAAAGGAGTAATGACTCATTGTTCTGACCACAATGTACATTTTGTTTGCTTAAATTCCAATACCCACATAAAACAGTTGGTTTATTACATTTTCGTAACTTTGAACTTCAGTGTTATTAAGCTTAAAATAAACGACATTAATTCGTCTTTTTCCTGTCATTTAGTTTCGCAGTAAATTGATAAGGGAATCCAAAAATACATTATTTGCTAGACGAAATAATTAACTGTTTCAATTTGGTATGATTTTAATAACTGGTTGGTATATTTATTTATTTTATTACTTTTAAGAAGGCTTACAGACTAATTACAAATAAATAGGTAACAACAACATATCATCAAGTTGCTAATAACATGCCTCTACAGATATATAGCGTATCGATTACGTAAAGCCGAACAATTAAAGTACATTGTGTACATAAGTACCTAAGTAGGTTAGCTAAGTTATATTTATTTGTTTAAGTTGCTTCATATGGGTTTAAGAACCATAGCCACAACACCACCACCACCAAGGACCACTAGCCGGTACATCATTCACAAAAAATGATTTGGCTAAGAGCGTCCTTACTGTGCTCATATTAGTGCAAAATAAATCAACATCATGCTCAGAAGATACATCGTTGAAGCTCCGAGCGCCTCTACTAAGAAAAGCATTACGCCTATAATTAGTAGTGGCAGAAGGCACACCTAGAAGCGGCCTTTTACGTAATCCAATAGTGTTGGTTCGAAATGCTAACTTTGCTAATAGTTCAGGGCAGTCCATCGAGCTGTTCGCTATTTTAATCAAAAACACACATAATTAATGAGTCGCCTACGATCCAATGGCAGAAAATGGTACCTCTTGCAACGGTGACTGTAATCTATGGATACTTGGTGTGCCTTATAATCGAGTTATCTCAGAAACTTTTTCTGGATACCCTCAATGCGCGAATTGTAGATCCCATATTGAGGGTTATAGACTTGTGACGCATACTCCAAGTGGCTACGCACGAACGAACAGTAGAAAACCGTGATGGGCTTCAGAGAACGGAAACAGACTGGGGCTCTGATTACAAATCCCAGTGCTTTCGAGGCCCTGCCCACGATACTGTCAATGTGTTGATCAAATAGTAATTTGCTATCCTGTATAACACCTAAATCCCTAATGCTGTCAACTTTGTCCAGGGTAGGTCGATTGAGACTATAGATTGAATTTACTATAGACTTTTGGCGCGTGAAGGTCATTTGACAACATTTAGAGACATTCAATCGTAGCAAATTATGTTTGCAATATTCTTCAAACCTGTTAAAATCAGCTTACAACTGGTGAGTATCAGAGATATCACGTATAATCTTATGAACCTTCATGTCATCAGCATATAGCAACACGTAAGAGTGCCTGAAGCAGTTTACAACATCAGCAATAAACATAGTGAAAAGCAAGGTCCCAAAACTGAACCCTGTGGTACACCCGAGGGGACCGAGGTCCAACCCGAAGTGTGACCTTGGAGAACCACAGCCTGACTCCGATTCTTAATGTAAGACGAAAACCATCTATATAGGTTGCCATGTATACCAGCTTTGGGCAACTTCCCCAGCAGCAGACGATGGTCAATACGGTCGAAGCACTTGCTGTAGTCAGTATAAATGACATCCACCTGCGCGTGTTGTTCCATACCTCCCGATATAAACTCATGAGTCACCAAGTTAGACGTAGTGGATCGCTTTTTGAGAAAATCATGTTGTTCCCCCACGAAGCTACTTTCCATAGCCGCATATACATCGTCATACACTACACGCTCAAGGATCTTTGAAAATAGACATAATTTAGATATCGGGCGATAGTTCGTAAAGTCCGATTTATTTCCTTTCTTGTGAACAAGGTGATGAATGCTGATTTCCAGATTATTTTCCAGATTTATACTGGTCACAAGAGCGACTACTTCGCGTGAGGACATGAGTTCAATCTTTCGGATCGTGCAACGTGTTACTCCACGGGTCCACAAATTCAAGGTCGCTCAGCGCGCCATGGAGCGGGCTATGCTCGGAGTTTCTTTGAAGAAAAAAATCAGAAATTAAATTGTCCGAAAAAGAACCAGAGTTACCGACATAGCTTGCAGTGGAAGCAAGCTGAAGTGGCAGTGGGCTGGCCATGTTTGTCAAAGGACCGATGGCCGGTATAGCAGACGAGTCCTGGAGTGGAGACCGCGTATCGGCAAGCGTAGCGTGTGTCGCCCCCCAGCTAGATCGACCGACGATCTTAAAAAAGTGGCTGGGACAGACTGATGCGGAAGGCGGAGGACAGGGTGTTGTGGCACAGCCTGGGAGAGGCCTATGTCCAGCAGTGGACTGTGATGGGCTGAGGTGAACGTGTTACTGAACTTTTCCTCTGGCGAAAGGCACTATTTAAAGTCACTACACAAAACTGATAAAATGTAAATTCGAGCAATACAGGTATGATGCAGTGGTGGCCCAGTGGTAACGGCCGCGACTGAAGAGTTGTAGGTCGTAGGTTCGAACCCAGTCAGGCGCTTTACTTTTTGTTAATTATTTTTATCACCACTGTTCTTAAAACGGTGAAGAAAAACATGGTGAGGAAACCGGCATGTCATCGAACCAAAAATTCGAAGACATATGTGACGTCTATCAACCCGCACTGGGGCCGCGTGGTGGATTACGGCCCACTCCCTCTCACAGAGAGGAGGCCTGTGTCCCAGCAGTGGGAAGGTTACACGCTGATTATTATGTTATGTAGGTATGATATTATAGGAATGTTGTACCTACGTTCATTGTAGTCAAGTTCTACTCAACACACTGTTAGGGTTCCGTAGCCAAATGGCAAAAACGGAACCCTTATAATTTTGTCATGTCCGTCTATCCGTCCGTCCGGATGTTACTTAATTGTGCTCGGAGACTATTTGCACTATACCGATGAAAATGGGATAGAGGGTGTATAGGTGTATTCTGTGCACAGCTAAACATTGGTATTGTGATATTACGAAAAATATAATTAGGTGTGACACTCCCCATACTTGCAAACGAGAGAAAAAGAAAAAAAAAATAATGCACAAACATGTGGGTGGCGTATTGTTGGATCCCATTAATTAAAAAGCTTAGAATGTTTCTAAGAGACTTAGCTATTTAAGTCAATAGTGACTACCGCAGAAATAGCTACTCGTATGTTCGTCATAGTTTTTTCGAAAAATACAGCCAAAACAGCTGCACAGTTCGATCGATCAGTCCGTGGATGGGTGACCATCCCTTTCCTACCGAGACCCCTCCGTGCCTCGGAAAGCACGTTAAGCCGTTGGCCCCGGTTGTCATTCTTCGTAGATCTATGACAGTCGTTACAGACAATCAAGAAGCTTGAGAGTCTGACAAACCAGTCTTACCAAGGATTACCGTATTACCCATTTACTGGTTGTGGGGTCAGATAGGCAGTCGCTCCATGTAAAATATTATTCAGCTGCATCCGGTTAGACTGGAAGCCGACCCCAACATAGAAAAAGGCTAGGCAGATGGTGATAGTTCTACGAAATAACTTATTTTCGCGGTCCATAAAATCAATACCGTCCATGCATACATATTCATCCCGACTACGGAACCCTTCATTGTGCGTGGTCCGACACGCACTTGGCCGTGTGCTTAGTTTATTAAATATTATATTATAGTGTGGCGTAAATAATGGATAACCCTGAAACTGTCGATCGGCTAGCTTATTATGTATCATTTACCCCACTTATATCGCCATATGCCCATGGATGACCAAACTATTGATATTTTAAATAAAAATCGTATTTACTCCTACAAAATCAGCTGCCGGTTCTACAATTGGAGACCCGATCACGGTTTTGTTTTTTTTTATGTCACTCCTGAATATTTGTATTATCAGACCAGTATCAAGATTTTATATTACAATCTATGATAACCAGTGATCGGAATAGGTAGATCTAAAATACCTAAGGTACGAAAATGAACAGAGACAAAGTTGAGTCGCCTTACGACCAAATATTTTTTTCGGGACTAATGTCGCGGGTTTCGGTACATTACATAAATACAACTAAAATGTATAAAGTAAAACAACTATCGAATTCATTTTCTGTTTTAAAAAAAAGAGTATGCAGGATTATTGTTTAATAAAAATAAAGGTAATCTCCTTATTTTCGTTTGAACGATGTAAGTAAGCGCAGAAGCTAATGTAATTTACATACCATCTTTAATAATTATATAACTAACAAGGCAAAGGTAAATAAAAAACAATTTTATAGCTTTTCGTACTATTTATTCATTTTGTACAAATTGTTTACCAGTCACAAACCAAAGATAGAAAGACACAGCAAGTTTTGGCTATTCTGGGGAAAAAAAACTTGAGGCGGACCCAGGCCAGTTCTTTACCTGAATTAATAATAATAGAATAGGTACGTATCTACTGGTTTTTTGGGAACGTTCTCCTTATTTTTGAAGTCGGTTAAAAAGGAAAATGAATTCAATTAGGTTACTGTATTAATAACATTAATATTAAATGTACTTAAGTGATGTCCCGAAACTCGGAACAAATATTCCTAAAAAAAATGTCGTAAGGAAGTCTCCACTTTTTTTGTCCCTGATCTTTGAACATTAGGTACATTATCTTTACCTATTCCGATCACTGATGATAATATTGCAAAAAATACTTATACTTAAATGTTAAAAAAAAAATCTACGGAATTATGCAATTTGGCGGCCATATCGAAAAAAAAGTACGTGTATGTAGGCGATATAAGTGGGGTAAATGATAGATGATAATCTGGCCCATCGACAGTTTCAGGGTTATCCATTATTTACGCCACACCCTGCATAGTAGGTATAGAATAGTTCTACTCACGTCAACATCAGCATAACGCTCTTGATAAAAACGGCTCTGCTCTCTGGCTTGCTGGCCATGGCAGAGTACCGAGGGGACCCCTCGTTCCACCCCCCGATGGCCAGGGTCACCTTCAGATGAGGGTACTTCTCTTTAAGGTTGACTAGTCTCTTGTAGCCAGCCTTTCCATAGTCTGTTTCTAGGTCTTGCCAGGGATCTGGAAAGGGAGATGACGTTGGTAAGTAATTTTTCTAACATGTCAATATTTTTTAATGACTCTGTTAAACTGTACTGACAGAAATCGAATTGGACACCATTAGTACTGAAATTTGTTTTGTTAACTGGAGTATCTTCTAAATGTACTGATTATACACTCATTCATCGCATTCAAGACTCAATTATATAATATTATGATATGATATATGAGACAACATCCACACAAGGTCTTCAGGTCCCGAACTAGGCAGAGTCTGTACTACGGTAACCTGATGACTGATATACATATACACACCCAGACACAGGTCAAACAGACAAGTTCATGCACACAAATGTTTGACTTGTCCGGGGATCGAACCCGGGACCAGCGGCTTAGATGGCAGGGTCGCTACCAACTGTGCCAAGCGGTCAGTCAATTAGCTGAAACAAATAGCTGGGGTAGAAACACTAGGGCCATGGGGTCCAAGTGCCCACTTGGTTTTTCGAGACATCGCCAAGCAGTTGGTCGACTCTTTACGTGACCAGAGGGCTCGCCTATTCTTTGGACAAAGAATCAGCATCAGCATACAAAGTGGCAATGCTGCCAGTCTTCTGGGCACGTTTCCAGATGACAGTGATGCGGACAAGTACTTCGACGCCTCAGTTTCCTTTTGTTTTTATGTTTATTTGTATAGTTAGTTCGTCATTTAATTTAGTACCTAGTGTAATTTTATCATAATATCTAATCAGTTATTTACGGCTGACATTAGCGCAAAGAAAGCTAAGAAATTACGCAACGATTTGAGCATTATTTGTCCAAATGCACGCGTGTAACACGGAGACATTCAACTCACGCGTAGCATGTAGAAGTCGAATAGCGCTTAGAATCAATATTGCAGGAAGGTTTGTCCGTAAAACACTTTAGAATGCGCGCAAAATATGTCTGCGCACGACCGATAATTCATGTAATTTTAAAAACGTTCGCATTCTAATATCAGTCTCAATATGTCAGAAATCCTACCTCTAGTGTAATTTCCCTACATACGAGTATTTGACTAGTTTTTGACATTGATTGTCGCTGAGATGAGTCGGGACATGATTTTGAACGTTTTTAATTACGGTAATTGGCCTTGAGGTGTCAAGAGAGTGTGCTGTGTTCCGTGTATTCTAAAGCCACCATCATTTTGCCAAAAGTGATTAAAGGTGCTAGCAGGGATATAGTCTTGAAGGTCAAACACGTGCGCAGACTTAACTTGCGCGCACTCCAGTCCAATTCTCGTACTTTAAAAACGTTCAAATTGAGGTCGTAATCTCATCACGGCGACAATAACCGCCCTTCTCACCGTTCTGGCTTCATTAATTCTTCTTTCTTTGTTCAGGCGGTTTTTCTTTGGAATGCGCTCCCTCTGAATATCAGGACAGCAATCAGTCGGTTATCTTTTAAAGTGAAGGCACGTGAACATATTCGTCAAAAGTTGGCTGAAACATCCCAGCGCTGAGTTGCTGGATTCGTTTTCTCCTCTACCGATCGTTATTTCTCCTGACCAAGGTTTATTTCAATATATATGTATGTATCTATGTATTAGTATTTATTCTTGTATTTTATAGTCATTTCCGAGCTATCTATCCCGTATGTTACACCTCCTGCCATGGTATATCTCTGCATCGCCCTAAGATTGACTTGTAGAAAATGCCTCGGGCGTTAAGTCCGCCTTTGTACAGTATTTTTTTTACTTGTGCATAAAGTTTTAATAAATAATAACCTCTTTGTTATAAACGTTCCTTAAAGTTAAGAGACGCTTCAGCGTCAAAAATGTAAAGTTAAACAGTCGCTAATCAATACTTAACTAGCAACGTTTATAAATAAACTCCTAAATGCCAAAAACTTATCAAAACAGAGAAGTTCATTTACAGATTGAGCCTTTTTCTTTTGTTTTTTTGAGGGTGGGATATCATCAAAAATGACAACGATCACAAAGTACAGTAACGGTCGTCCAAATACAGGGCGTTTTTTGTCAAATACTGGTGAAAAAGACAGATTTTTATGACGGCCGTTATAATATTATGACGGAACCACTTACCTAGGAAGCTTTAGCTTAAGGAGAAGTGACAATAATTATGTAACCTCCACGAAGTAGACAGACCTTTTTTTTTGGGTGGGAAATCATCAAATAACTTCTCCCGCTCTGGGCAGAGCAGGGGGGCGTGTCAGACTCTTTCTGACTAAAACCCACCCGTGTTCCTTCAGTTGCCTGTACCAGGGGCCACAGTAACCCTTTCGGACTTTCCCGCAACCCTGGCAGGGATCGGCCCTAGCGGAGCCCGTCATTGCTGCTGATATCTCTTTGAGGTGCGCGTGGAACACAACGCGTCGACCCCGGCCTGTCCTTATCGGACGGCGAGCTAATGATTCTGAAACCCTGGCCCTGCAGTCTCGACATAGTTAGCAATAGTTTTCGGTTGCTAAGTCCTAACAATCCAGATGTAAATGTTGATGTAAATGTTTGGTAGTCTCGACACTCAAATTTATCGGTTGTTACCTACCGGTACCTACCTAAAATACCAGTAACAAACGATAAATTTGAGTGTGGAAACCACCAAATATCATTTCATCTGGATTGTTAGGACTTAGCAACCGAAAACGATTGCTAACTATGTCGAGACTGCAGGCCCTGCGTTGAAAACTTCGGTTATAAAAAAAAAAAATTGCTCTGCCATAAATTTTGACCGCGTAGGTATTGCAGATTTCTATGAAACAGCTGTTTTATTTTTTGATCACCTACGATAAAATTTTACGCTAGGGGTCTAAAATCATGCGCTGAAGTCATGGTTTCAGTTTGCGCATCAATGTATAGTGATATCTATACAACCCACATGCTTAGTATACTGAGTAATGTTTTTAAGAAAATAAAACTACCGATATTGAAATCCTTGAAGACCGTGTTGGTATGACTTGATTAATGTGGCTCTTGACATTTACAGCTTCGAAAAGCTGATTGCATGATAAGTAGAAGCAAAAAGTTTCCATTACGCTACATTAAGTTCAGTTTCTATGCACTTTGCTTTAGTTTGCGGAGTCACCTAACACAAGCATCCTCTTGCTTAAAAGGTGATCTCCAACTCATGTGGGTAAAAGCATTTTTATGTAATTGCAATAAACATTTTTAATAATTTATTTATATGCAATAAATAATGCAAGTTTGTGTCATTAAAATTGTATTTAAGTAACCATCTGCCTAGCCTATTCCTAAGTATATTACGGTCGGCTTCCAGTCTAACCAGATACAGCTGAATGCCAGTATTTAACATGGAGCGACCTCCACAACCCAGTTTCTGGGTAATACGATACCCCTTAGTAAGACTGGTTGTCAGATTTTCGGGCTTCTGACGACCCGTAACGGCTGTCAAAGATCCACGAATTACAGCCGGGACTGACGGCTTAACGTGCTTTCCGAGGCACGGAGGGGTCTTGGTAGGTAAAGATGGTCACCCATCCACGGACCAACCGCGGCAAGCGTAGATTAACCTGATCAATCGAACCGTGCGGCCGTTATTACTTAGCCACAAGCCCCCAAAATTGTATTTCAGTAGCACCATTTTATACCATGTTTGATGCAAATACATATATTATTTACTAGCTGACCCCGCGAACTTCGTACCGCCTAACATTTTTTTTTTTAATTTTTCTCTCCGTATGAACCATCCTCGTACTCCAAGGAATATTCTAAAAAAAGAATTAGCAAAATCGGTCCATCCGTTCTTGAGTTATAAAATTACAACGAAAAGTGGCATTGATTTTTATAGATAAGGATTAAAGAAAGAAAGAAAGAAAATGCGTTTATTTGCGGTAAACATGACGCAAAAAATAACACAAACACAAAAAATATGAAAAGGTTGGGGGAAACATGCGTCACATCCACGCTAAACGGCTATCGCTCAGCATTATGCCGCGACCCTATGCAAGACAGAGCCCCAGCGCTGGTTTTCAGCGACAGCCGGGCGCTGACGTAGTGACGTCGTCCGGTGAGGCAAACAATAGTATTATAATAGTATATAGTTTTAGGATTATTATTATTTAAAATTACCTTGACATAGGTACTCGGGATCATGTTGTCCCGGCACATTGGAAGGCGTACGAGGGGTCGGAGCCAACTCACATATGCCCCTTAGACAAATTTAAATGGAATGATTTTTATTACGTTTCTGACATTTCTCGGGACCGCGGTCCCGGACCTTTGGAAGGCGTACGAGGGTCTAGATAACAGCCAACTCGCAGAGGCCTGTAAGACGTTTTTAATTATATGAGGCACCCACCGACGATTATCCCTGTACGCATTATGCAAGTGTACCGAAGGACAACCCCTGGTTGGTGTGGGACTATTGCAGGATATGGAAACAAAGATATTGTCCTATAGGTTTTTTTTTTTTAAAAACGTTGCCCCACACTAGGAATTTCTCCTGTATCGTGGGTGCGTTTACAAACATTTAAACTCACATACACAAACAGCCAGACCCGGAACAACTACTTGCAGGTCATACAAATATTTGTTCCGTGCGGGGATCGAACCCGCGACACGTAACGCAGGAGTCTATCGCTTAACCACTGCGCCAACCGTGCCTTGCTGCGTGCTTTGGCTGGCTTAAAGGGCTGAAAACAGCTAAAGTGCAGTTACTGTCGGACTGCATATAAAAGAAAGAGAAGCACGATGACACAAAGCTGGTAATTTATTGCAAAATATGAAGCAATTCTCTATTTACAAAAAATCTATTGATTGGACTAAAACATTAAAACACTATCACGTTCATTATGTTACTTGAAGAACATTCTGACCAAGAAAGTTAGTATGTTTTTTTTTAATACTTAAAAGAAATGATTATAGATATCTTCGTGATTTTTTTCTATCGTACCCAATTAGTTGTATTATGTTTTCAACACACTATCTAACTAGCATAATTATATCCTGAAGAATATCATATAATTTTCTGATTTTGTTTACTGCAGTGAATCATATACCTTTAGGCATTACAAAACTTGCGTTTAGGTCATGCGGCTGCAATTGCCACTACCGTTGGCAACGTGCCGCTCGGGTATATGAGTACAAAACGTTATAGTGTAGCTTTTTTTTGAAGAATTTTGCAATCGTTAAGAGTATTTTCCAGAGATTACCTTTTACAGACAATAAATTTTGACTGTATACAGGGTTACTTGTAATTTGACGTATATCTGTCAGGAGATGATACGGGGCCAAAATGCAGCAAAGTGAACCCCTATATGTATGGCCAAAATTCAATAGTTTTCCAGATATTTGAATTTTAAAGGTTTTTTTTATATTTACCCAAATTTTGACATTCCAAATTTAATAAAAAAAAAACAGTAAAACATGATGTTGTAGCTGGCACTTCAATTAAGCTATGTACATAATTAAAAGTGCTTAAGTCAACAAAATAATTTATTTTATGAGTGATTTAAGAATAAAATCTTACCAATATTTTCATTATACGCTTCAAAAAATGTAGTCTCGTTAATAAAAATATTGAATTTCGGCCATACATATGGGGGTTCAATTTGTTGTATTTTAGCCCCCCTATCAGCTCCTAACGGATATACATCGATTTAAAAGTAAGCCTGTATGAAATATTAAGTTCACATTTAGTTATACATACTACAAAATTTGCCAAAGAAAAATCTGCTTTTCCCTAAATTCAAATTACTTATACAAAAATAAATGTATGGGGCTGCAGATTCTTTTTCCATTATTTCAGGGTTATGGCCACATAGCAAAAGTTGTTAATAATGATGATTACAGTGATCCATTTTCCGGGTTTTCAGTTATTTCAATTACACCTTATACAAATCACAAATGTTATTGGGAGCTATAATAATATGTTTGAGTAGTTTGGGTATGGAACACTAGCATCGCCAAGCGGCTGGTCGACTCTTTACATCACTAGAATGCTGGCCTATTTTTAGCCCAAAGAATCAGCATAGCCATCCAACGTGGCAACGATGCCAGCCTTTTGGGTACTTCTCCCACTGACAGCGATGCGGACGATTGTTTTGATGCCTAATGAGTTCTTCCCCTTTTTTTTCCTTCTTATAGATACTTGTGACAAAATAATAAATAAATAAATAGTACCTATACATTGAAAAATATACATACCAAGACTCCTAATAGTAAATGAAGTCTCGTTCAACCCAGCGAAGGAGTACACAAGGTGGGTGCACAGCGATGGCTCCAGGTCTTCGAGGGTGTACTTGCCAGAGCCTGGCCGGTATACCGCCCAGGAGGCTATGTAGCAGACCACCTTCTTGTCGTGTTTGGGTCCTGGAAACATGGAAAAGGTGGTATATAGAGACAATATTATGAAAACTCATCTTTATCCATACTTAAGCATGAGCATAATCAGCCTATAATGTTCTAATTGCTATGACACCGGCCTTTTCTCTGTGAGAGGGAGTGGGCCGTGATCTACCACTTGCGCCCAGTGTGAGTTGATGGATGTCACATATCTTCGATATTTTTGGTTCTATTACTTGCCGGTTTCCTCACGATGTTTTCCTTCACCGTTTTGAGAGCAGTGGTGATGGATTTAAATACACAAAGTAAAATGCCTGACTGGGTTCGAACTCACGACCTACACCTACTACCTACTCGTAAGTCGGGGCCGATACCACTGGGCCACCATTCCACACTTAGTGTAAAACAAAGTCACTTTTTGTGTCTATCTGTGTGACCGCTTTGTTATTTTAAGCTCCGCAACGGATTTTGATGCAGTTTTTACCACCATTTATATAATTTATTCCGGAAGATTTATATGAACAACTCTTTTTTATTAAACTTACGTATAAAAAGAAAAATTAATGTTTTGTTTAGTCGGAAACACCGTGTGAAGCTGGAGAGCGTGGCTAGTATACAGGGTTACTTTTAATTTGACGTATAACCGTCAGGAGCTGATAGGGGGGCCAAAATGCAACAAATTGAAACCCCCATATGTATGGCCGAAATTCAATAGTTATCGAGATATTCGAATTTTAAGGGTTTCTCGATATTTACCCAAAATTTGACATACAATTCCAAATAAAATAAAATAAACATATTGAATGGGTACCAACAAAAAATTATATTGTAGCTGACACTTCAATTAAGCTATGAACATAATTAAAAGTAATTAAATTACAACTAAAATTTGCTATTCAACGTCCTTCACAATCCTAAAACGTCATCCTATCTGCGGGAGCGTTTTTCCTACGCCCGACCTTCAGATGCACCTTGCAGGTCGCATCTTAGAAACCTCCTTAAGTCCCCTCCCCACTCCACCGACTTTTACTCCTACTCCTTCACTGTGCACGCGGTGCGGTTGTGGAATTCTCTGCCGCCTGACATTTTAGGGACTGCCAAACTGTTGCAGTTTTTAAAAGAAGAGTGAAAGAACACTATCTTTCCACTTCGTCATAGTTGCGTATATATTAATATTCTAGTGTTATTTATTTTAGAAATATGTATGTATGTATGTATATTCTCTTATTATTTGTTTTGTGAATTGTTTTTGATTTTATGTATTTTATTTTCTCTTTTACTCTTACACACGCTGGCTACATCTCTAAATCTACTATCCTATCGCAGGTATGCTGGAAGAAATTTCATTAGAAATAAGCATCACCTTTGTACCTATTTTTCTGTTATTTTCTTCTTGTCTGTTTATATAAGTGTGTACATAAACGGTTAAATAAAAAAAATAAAAAAAAATTGTTTTAGTTATTTGTATGATTAATGTCATCGTTTTTTTAGCGAGACAACGTTTTTTGAATCGTAAAATGAAAATTTTTGTAAGATATTATTCTTAAATCTTAAGTACTTTTAATTATGGTCATAGCTTGATTGAAGTGCCAGCTACAATATAATTTTTAATGGTGCCCATCTAGTTTTTATTATTACGTATTTGGAATTAAATGTCAAATACGTCGAATTACAATTAACCCTCTAGATAGATACAAATCAATTTCGATTTTGGGTACAAAATAGGGAGAACGAACGCAGGTGCATTGCCTATCTCTGTTAACTTTGTCATTGCAAATGGGCATCGTGTGATAAGACAGACCACTGTACAATAATTAATTTAAACTTACTCCTAACTTTTTTCTTAAATTAACGAACAAACATTACGAATCAATAAACGACCCAATCGAGAGCATTTTTAATAATACCTACCTTCTGACGGTTCTTAAGTGACCATGTAGGTTTATGTGAAATAAAATATTTTGATTTGATTTGAATAACATATTAATTTCTCAATTTGACCAAGAATCCAATGATACGTTAATCTTAAATAATGCATCTTTAAATTTTAGGGCAAAAAGTTGTGTGGGCGCACAACGACTCGTTTTAAAAAGTACGATTTAACTTGAGATATGTTTTAAATATGTCAGACTTAACTCAAGGTACAACGCGTTCTAGAACACAGACCTAAAAATAAACTTGATCTGACCCGTCGAGGTTTTTAAACATGTTTCCGTAGACCAGCTTTAGGTATAACAAAACGCATTGAGGAAAATTCAACACCATAGAGCAACACGGACCACCGGCGGACCGGAGTTCAACACAAACTATAATACGGGTGGAGCTTACCTAAAGCGTTATTATTCCAAGCCTAAACGTTTCTTTATTAACCGACGTCAAAAAAGTAGGAGGTTCTCAATTCGACTGTATGTTTTATTAAACATTCATGACAATATGTATTAAACATAATAATAATAATAAACATTTATTTCTAACAGCGCAATAACAACCTTGAGAATAACAATTTATATGTATGTAGAAAATAAAGAATACAAAACAAAATAAAATAAAAATACGATCTTATGTCGTGCGTGGATGGTTGTTAGAGAGTAATTCACACTGACCTCCGTACTAGTAAAAATTGTATCACGGTAGGTCAAAAGAAGCATCGACATATCATCATAGACATTTGTATGTTATCTAGATCAAGAAGAGAAAACCCAACTGGCGAAGAAAACGGGCATGATGATATTTATGTAAAAAAGGATGGTGCTGTTTAAATTATTTCATACATTGAAGTAAAACAGTAGCCAGGCAGAATCTTTCTAACATTAGAATTAATCAATCGGACAATGATATTCTCAAAAGGAAAAGATGGATACGAGTGACTAAGGATTGAGATACGTGCAAATTTAGAGGACTACCTAAGTCTAACAGTAAACAGGTAAACATCAGCTTACGCAAGTACAGGGCCAGTAGCGTGAGCACGGTCTACTGTGATAGGCTTGAGTCACACATTTTTATCACTGTTTCGGAGCAAAAGCCGTGATAAAATGCGTGACTCAAGCCTATCACAGAGGCCATGCTCGCCCCGCTGTACTACAGGCAGGAACGTGAAGTGCTTAGCAGATTGACATACACTTTTGTCGTGATATACTGAGGGCGTGGCTAAGTGAGGGTCTTGTGACTAAGTAATAGCAGCCGCACTGGTCGATCGATCAGGTTAAGCTACGCTTACCGCGCTCGGTCCGTGGATGGGTGACCATCTTTATATACTGAGACCCTTCCGTACCTCGGAAAGCCCATGGATCTTTGACAGTCGTTACGGGTCGTCAGAAGCCTGGAAGTCAGACAACCGTTCTTACCAAGGCGAATCGTATTACCTAGTAACTGGGTTGTGGAGGTCAGGTAGGCAGTCGCTCCATGTAAAATACTGGTATTCAGCTGCGGCGTATCAGACTCTTGCTGACTAGAACCCACCCGTAATCCTTTCGGACTTTCCCGCAAACCTGGCAGGCATCGGCCCTAGCGGACCACGTTGTTGGTGCTGACATATCTTTAAGGCACGCGTCGAACACGACGCGCCGTTGACCCGGGCCTGTTTCTTATCGGACGGCGACTACACATTGCTCGCTGTCCGCAAGCCCGCGCCTACGGTGGCCGGGAATCAGCCTGGGCTTCCCGACGTCCAGGGCGTCTCCTGCGGCGACTAGGGGCGTGAGGGTGCGAATTTTGCCTCTCCCTCACGCGTTCCGTCTCCTCCTTTGCGAGCGTTACTGCTTCGCAGAAGGAGGTGACGGCTTCCCATGCCCTCTCGCTCCGTGTCATGGCCTGGACCAGGGCCGGACACGAGAAATAGACACCGCCAATATTCGAAAATGCCCTAAGCAGTGGTTTCCTAAGACAGCGGTGAACGGTCACACAATAACAGCTATCCAAATACAGAGCGTTTTGGACACCACTGGTGAAAATGACAGATTTTCACGACGGCCGGCCGTTATAATCTGACAGAACCACTTTTCTAGGAAACCAAACATCTACCCCTTTAGTGTTATTCCTCGAAGGAAGAACTCATTTACAAATAGATTACGAAGATTATTTAATGCCGATCAACCGAAACACGCAACACCAAAGACTAAATAATTCAACTCATTAGTTCAATATTTAGTTGATGAAAATGTTTTAAAGGACGTTGGTCGAAGGTGAACCGGTATAAACCGGCTTGCTATCAACAAAGAAGTATTATCACATGGTCATGTTAAGAATTTAAGATGTAGTTGCTTTTATCATGTAGTGAGCGATTTCGGAAACTCTATCGTACAACTACATTATAGCATACTGCAGCAAAAATACTGTCAATAGAGGGAAGTATCAGAAATATTGAGGAAAGCCAATTTTACGCACTCAATTTGTGAAACTTAATTGCCTCAATTGAAAATCAAATCAATGCCGAAATTGAATAGCATAGACTGCATAGACAAATATGAGGATGAAATACCTTTAAGTAGACCATTATATCTGTACTTAACTAGAAGTGAAAAATAAACCCAAGAAAATATAATTCAATATAATCAAAGAAGAGAATTCGGGAAGAAAACAGACGGAATGACCCTAATGCCCTGGAAGTTAGGCAGTCTATTGGTGTGGGATGCAACATGTGTTGACACCCTTGCGCCTTCCCATCTTCCTAGTACGGCGGGCTCTGCTGGGGCGGTTGCTGCAGGTGCGGAAAACCTCAAACGGCGAAAATATTCCAATCTTATTCGGAGTTATAATTATGTTCGAGCAGTTTGGGGTTGAAACACTAAGGCCATGGGGTCCGAGTGTCCGCTTAGTTTTTCGAGACGTCGCCAAGCGGTTCGTCCGTTCGTCGACTCCAGCCAGCCTTTTGGCCATTTTCCTGTTGACAGCGATGCGTACGAATTTCTTGATGCGCTATGATTCTTTTACTTCGTTTTTATATACCACGGCGCGGCGGTGACGGCGCGGTTGGCGTAGTGGTTATGCGACTGACCGCTGCGTTACGTGTCGCGGGTTCGATCCCCGCATGGAACAAATATTTGTATGACCTGCAAGTAGTCGTTCCGGGTCTGGCTGTTTGTGTATGTGAGTTTAAATGATTGTAAACGCACCTACGATGCAGGAGAAATTCCAAGTTCCAAGCAAAGTTTAAAAAAAAAATACCTGTATTCATACCATTATTCATATTATTTTAAGTATTTTAGCTTAAAGAGAATAATCAACACATAAATAGCAAAAATAATCAAAATGTTGACAGTCCCTACCGGGCCCCATTCACGTTAGCTGCACATTTAGGACGAGTCAACTCGACTCATCAAATACCGTTACACCATCAACCAGACAAAAACTTTCGTCAACCGTAAAACAATGGATGGAATCAGTTACGGTTCACTCACAATTAAACACAAAAGCTTGCCCAGTATATTATTATTGCATAAATAGGGTTATTTGTAATACGTCGGCAATCCATTAAGGGGATGTAGGGAAGGTTATTTGCAACCAAATTACCCCTTATGACCCCTGTGCAAATGTCAACCATTTTCCAGTAGTTTGTTTCTTTTTTCTAAGATATCTGGTATCTTATAGTATCTCGTTGGATAGCTGAGAAACTATACATATTTTTGGAATGCTCTGTCAATAAAGTAAATGCATGTTTTTGCACAAATCAACCGTTTTAGTCAAAAAATCTGCTCAAAATTGTGAAAATAGTGTGCTGTGATTTAAAAAAATATTGAAGATAAATGTCGTTTTATGGTTGATTATTATGTATTGAAGTAGACGCAGATAATAAAAATTTAAAAAAAAAAACGAGTGGTTTTTTTTTTATATTTTTTTAAAGTTGTATACCGCCAAAAAATATATATTAAAAGTCAAATCACTCGGAAATGGTTAACATTTGCATAGGGATCATACCGAGTAATTTGGTTGCAAATGACCTTCCCTACATCCCCTTAATGGAATACCGACAATTACCAATAACCCTGTATATATCCTTTTTATACTTTATTTTAAAAGATATAGGTACACACGGCTACACATCAAGCTATACAAAACCAGTTTACGCTGGTCTCGCATCGTTCGGAAATTCTGTACAATGTGAGATCAGCTTATACTGGAAATGTATAGCTTGATGTGTAGCCGTGTGTACGTTCCATTATGATCTAATTTCTATTTCAATTTATATTGTATAAGTCCTAAGTAAGTGGGCTAAATTGCAATATTGCTCGTCTTGTAAGTTTATTTTCCTTTTTGTTATTAATTTTTTGCTGGATAAGCTCGACAGATTGCTTAACTATGGTATCCGGTTCATATTCAACCTCAGAAAATATGATCATGTGTCGAGCTATAGGTCTGAGCTCAAATGGATGTCCATTCGCCAAAGAAGAAGTTTGCGTGCTTTGACCACGCTTTTCTCCCTTCTCAACTCTCCCACTCCTCCTTCTTATCTCGTGTCTCACTTCCAATACCTATGTTCTTCTCACGCTAAGAATCTACGTTCTTCTAACAATCTTCTTCTACTCTGTCCTTCTCATACTTCTGACTTTGTTCATTCTTCCTTTCATATTCAGTCCATTCTTCTTTGGAATGCGCTTCCTCTTGATATCAGGACGGCTACCAGCCGGTATGCATTTAAGCGGAAATTGCAGAGTTATTTTCGAAACAAATAGAGTAAAGTCATCTCAACATCTCTCTTCCTGGAATTTGTATATATATATATATATATATATATTTATGTAAGTATATAGTATAGTAAATAGTATGTATGTGTATAGGACTTATTTATATATTTGTGTACGTTATTTTGATAGTTAATTTTATTTTATCATTGTTAAACATCGCTCAAATCAATGCTTTCCTTTCCTTTCAATTAAAGCACCTGCCATCTAATCTCTTCACCACCCTTGGTTGACTGGTAGAGAATGCCTAAGGCATTAAGTCCGCCTTTGTACCTTTTGTGCGAAAAGTTATAAATAAATAAATAAATTTTAAGTTTACGAAGTATTTTGACATAATTTCTAAGTCCTAGAGCCCTTAGTCTTATTATCATCATATGTCTGAGATTGCTGGCTATCCTGTAGTTGGCGACTGTGTAAGACCGAGGCTATTGTTACCTAAAGTACTTAAGATATAATACACAGAAGCCGTTGGTGTAACTTAATAAATAAATAAATTTATAACAGTGACTAGCTCTTTGAACTAGTGATCGCAAGTGCGACTGCGAAGCAAGGGTTCCAGCCGATCTACTCTGTAATAAGACTATACAAAAAAAAAAAAAAACAACAGACTTCCAAAAAAAAACGCTAAAAACCGCGGTGGTTCCAGAGATTACATAAAAACGTACAAATAAACAAATTTTACCAATTTATAATAGTATATTGGTAAAGATAACATTATTAATTGCCTGGCCAATTAAGTGAAATAACTCTGAAGATAACATTCACTAACATCCGGCCTTTGAAATGATTAATCATTTCTTTCCGTGATAGGTAGGTACATAATAATGACCCAAACCCGGTTTCTGTGAGCTCGTATTCTAAAACGATGCTAGGACACGAATTTATTAAATAACTGACATGGAAAACACACATTGATCATATAATAAAAAAATTAAATCAATATTGCTATGTTTTACACAATTTAAGCAAGGTCGCCAATTCCAGCACCGTTCTTACCGCATACCACGCATACGCCTCCACCACACTACGGTACGGCGTAATATTCTGGGGTAATTCTAAGGATAGGGAATTGGCATCTAAAGCCCAAAAAAAGTGTCTTCGTGCAGTATGCATATCGATCCAAAACACTGACAGTTGCAAACCTTTTTTTATTAATTTAATATATTAACACTTCCGTCCCTATGTATTTATGAAATTGCCACGATTATCAAAAATAACCATAACCAATTTGAAACTCTATCCACTAAACGCCATCCAGGTGCGCTTAAGTCAAAAACCCATCAAACCGCCCTATTCTCAAAAAGTTTCCTAGAAATGGCTCCCAAAATATTTAACAAACTACCCAAATCGCAGCTTCAAAAGACTTAAATACTTTCAAAAATTCACTCCATAGGTTTCTGATACAGAAAGCATATTACACTATAAATGAATATTTAGATGAAAAATAAAATCCGTAATAAGTTTCTCAGATTTATTTATTACTTACATTAGTTATTAAGGGGAACTATATTTTCTATCACCAAAATTTATATTTGTCATCAAGTTGTATCACCTAATAAATAGATCTATCGCCACGAAATATTTTCGTTCTCAGATAAACAAAAATTGTTCTCAGGTTGATATCTCAGGATTTTAGGTGATTTATTGTGGAACTGATTTTGCATTGTTTGGTGACTACATTTTGGTGACAGATCTACTATTTGGAGGACAAACCCTATTATTTAAGAAACACAAAACTAATTAAATTGGTAATAGCTTAAATGATACCCGAGACAAATTACCAGGAGAAACTGGATGCAATCTGGACTTTAGGGCACCCCGACTCGGACAGGTTAGGTTAGAAGGGGATGGCGGGGTCGAGAGACCCCGCCATCCCCTTCGTGGTTATTTTTTTATAAACCACCCAGAAGTAGGAGCCCCGCGAAGCGGGGCTCCGTCGACCAAGCCCTACCGTCGACATATTATGTATATCAATCGATCCGTGGTGAATAAGAAAACTACTACTATTGGTGATCTCTTTAAATTAGTTTGCTTAAATACTTATTAGGACACACCTATTATAATACATACAAAAACATTTATTTGGTACTAGACCTTATATCTCAGGATTTTAGGTGATTTATTGTGGAACTGATTTTGCATTGTTTGGTGACTACATTTTGGTGACAGATCTACTATTTGGAGGACAAACCCTATTATTTAAGAAACACAAAACTAATTAAATTGGTAATAGCTTAAATGATACCCGTTATTAAGTTTAATTAATAATTTTTGTTACCTTAATTTGTTTGTTACTATTTTGTTTATGTTTATTTTATTACTAAAGATGTAAGACGGTTACTTAGCATTATATAAAACTAGCTGACCCGGCAAACGTTATTTTGCCATATAAATTATTTCTGGGGAATTTCTAGTGTCCCTAGAAATAATTTCCACTTAGGGGTATGAAAAATAGATAGTAGCCGATTCTCAGACCTACTGAATATGCATATAAAATTTGATAAAAATCGGTCAAGCCGTTTTGGAGGAGTGTGGTAACTAACATTGTGACACGAGAATTTTATATATAAGATTATTTATGCTATATTACCTGTATACCTAATTACCAACTGTGTAGTAATATTTGTACGCCTTGCAAGGCAGCACATAGTGACTCAATATTTTTCTATTTTTATAACATCGTGTACCACTACATTATACCTATGTGTACAAATAAACCATTTAAAACTATATTAGAGCAAGGTTTGTATCAATACTATAATTAAAAAGAGTGTCCATGGAGTTTCTTGCCAGTTCTTCTCCATAGGTACCTACTACGCTTTGGAATGGGCAACTAGCTTCATCTTTCTGACTGACCGACCCCTTGACAATTCAAAAGTGCCTGTAATTGGTTTATTTGAAATAAATGCTATGAGTTTGAGTGTCAGTTTTAAATCTAAATTCATGTTAGAGCATCGTATTAAATGGGCATATAAGCACAAATTAACTAGTCTCAGATCAGTAATCCCTCTTTTATATAATCTGTGAGTAAATCTGTAGTAACATCCCATGGTAGAAAGAAAGAAAGAAAGAAAATGCGTTTATTTGCGGTAAACATGACGCAAAAAATAACACAAACACAGAAAATATGAAAAGGTTGGGGGAAACATGCGTCACATCTACGCAAAACGGCTATCGCTCAGCATTATGCCGCGACCCTATGCAAGACAGAGCCCCAGCGCTGGTTTTCAGCGACAGCCGGCGCTGACGTAGTGACGTCGTCCGGTGAGGCAAACAATAGTTAGGACGCTGTACCAGTACAGCGTACTTACGAACGTTGCACTTAAATAAAAATAATATAAATGTTATAGAATATACTAAACAGACATGTAAAAGGAAATAGACATGCTACGAGAATTATGAAGTAATTTCGTGACTTTAAGACCAAAATAAGTACCTAAAACCAACCACAGGTGAAGAGTGTTTCCCTGGCACATGCAACAGAAGGAACACGGATGGGTTTTAGTCAGTAAGAGTCTCACACGCCTACCCGCTCCGCCCAGAGCGGGAGAAGTTATTTGACGAATACCCACAAAAAAAAAAGAAAAAAAAAGCTAGAGGTAAATAATAATGACAAAAGAAAAACTACGTGATCCCTTCTCGCGGTATTGTGGCTAAATAATTGTCATGCACGTTTAGGGCAACTCAAACTGTACAGTTATAGACAGACAAGCACTGTCAGCCACCATGAAACGATAGATATCAGTGACAGTCCACTGAAAGCCGAAACCGACGACGAGGGAACTAAATCGTAGATATTTAATCCAAAAATAAAAGATAAAAATCTTAAAAGAGTGGATAGTTGCCACAGTGTTAACTTAGAAAAACAGGGCCTTGTGGCTAAGTAATAACAGGCGCACGGCTGCGGTTGGTCCGTGGATGGGCAACCATGTTTAAATACCAAGAACTCTCCGTGCCTCGGAAAGCACGTTAAGCTGTTGGTCCCGGCTGTCATTCGTAGATCTTTGACAGTCGTTACGGGTAGTCAGAGGCCTGAAAGTCTGACAACCAGTCTTGGCAAAGGGTATCGTATTACCCAGTAACTGGGTTGGGGAGGTCAGATAGGCAGTCGCTTCATGTAAAATAATTCTGCACTCGGTTAGACCGGAAGCCGACACCGTCATAGTTGGAAAAAGGCCAGGCCGATGATGTTAACTTAGAAAAACGTCTTTATGTTTTTTCATAATCCACTAAGAAGCCTACACACAACAACAACCACACACACAACACACACCCACACAACACACACACACACACACACACACCCACACACACACACAACACACACCCACACAACCAAACATACACACTCACCTAGAACAGCCTAGTATCTAGATTGGTGTCCGTTTAATGGCTATAGGCCCTACCGCATAACCGGTAAACTCTTCCAGAAATACAGACGTGATATTATAATTATGTTATACGAAATGTGTTAGACACGCCATCTTGAGCAAAATGTGTTCTAAAAAGTCCCTTTACGAAATTTACTGATTGGCTTACTTTTTCTCCACAGCCAACTTACAAAAATTTTGTATATCTCGTTTCGAGATGGAAAAGATGTGTACGCAACTGGATGGACTGGATGTACGCATCAAGCACAGCAAAAACTAGTAACAAACTGTCACCGACCGAGACACAGTAGATTATATCACATGTACAGTCGCCATTACATTAGGTTATACGACACTGTCAAATTCTCAAAATTATTTTAAACTTTAAAATGTTGAAGGTTAGGTTCAAAATCGAATGAGAAAATTTGACAGTTTATGGTAAGTTGACCTGCTGCTGTGTGTACCAAACCAACGGAACACACCGCTAGAATGGGTTGCTTGGTTTAATAGGAAATTCTAAGAGTAAGTTGGGTTTACATCTACTAAATAAAAATCTTAGGTTTATTCACTGATAGACAACACCTTGCCTAATCCGTTGGGTCTAAAAGCATGAAGTTTTGCACAAGAATGCCTATTATAATTAAAATGAGGACGAAAAAAGGATTTCGTAAAATTCCCCCCTTAAAAGAGTTAAATGGGTGATGAGTTTGACTAGGTGTTCGTCATTTTTTCAAAAATCACAACGCGCCCACTGCTTGTATAAAATAAAAAGCTCATAACTGCTTAAGGCCAGGTATTCCCAATTTTATATCACTTTGATTTAATAATAAACAAAGAAATCGTGATTTTTTTAAGCCAAAAAAAAAACGTATTGAAGTATACTTTATGTACTTTTACAATTTGTGGTTCGAAACACGATATCGTAAATTTCACTCGATCAAAAAAAAATCCGAAGAACAGCCTAATTCGATATTTTTTAAATTTAATTCTTGTTTTACTCGAAGCTTATAAAAGTTTTACTACTAAAAACCATATCTAAAAAAAGATAATAACATATAGAAAAATAATTTGTGGTTACATTTTGAAAAATAGCTTAATTCTTATAATAATAAATTATTATTATAACACAGCGGCTCGCGTTCGTCATTTCAGTGATTCAGTCGCCCGCCAGGCCTTGTCGAGGCCAGACCTATGTCCCTTTTTCTAGCGCGCGGCTATCACGTAGTGTAAATAAAAGAAATCAGTTATTCGTTTTTGTTAGTAAACAGAAGTAGGTATGAGGAATAAAAATAAAAATTCCAGGACTCCAAAAACAAAAAGAAAAGGCTCCAGAACGATGTAAAATTATTCGCGTATACTTCTTTGACATAACATTTTTATTATTTGACAATAATGTCAAAAAAAAAAAAAAAAAAAAAGGTGAAAAATTTGAATTGTCTGTGTATAAACACAGACAATTCAAAATTTTCACCTCTTTATTAGTGGTTGTAATGGCAATCATATCACTTGGTTTTAGTAGGTTTTTATATTTTATTTATCCTTTTGATACATTATTATTTTGTAAATGTGAGGACTTTGTAGGCCTTGTAGACTTTAGATCTGTAGACCATTTTTCATTTTATCAAGTACCTGGGACTTCTTGACAGGCCTTTTTTTTTTTTTTTTTGAGGGTGGGATATCATCAAATAACTTCTCCTGCTTTGGGCAGAGCAGGAGGGCGTGTCAGACTCTTACTGACTAAAACCCACCCGTGTTCCTTCAGTTGCCTGTGCCAGGGGCCACGGTATCCCTCTCGGACTTTCCCGCAACCCTAGCAGGCATCGGCCCTAGCGGACCCCGTCATTAGTGCTGACATCTCTTTGAGGTGCGCGTGAAACACAACGTGCCGTCGACCCGGGCCTGGTCCTTATCGATCGGCGAGCTGCCCATTGCTCGCCGTTCGCAAGCCCACGCCTACGGTGGCCGGGAATCGGCCTGCGATTCACGACGCCCAGGGCGTCTCCTGCGGCGACTAGGGGCGTGAGGGCGCGAATTTTGTCAAATAGGCCTTGACCACACGACAGAGGTAGGTCGGCATCCGGTGATACCGGAGTGACTCCCTTTTTTTTTTTTTTCGTTTCCGGGGTGGAAAATCCTCATGGATGTCCACCGCCCTGAAGCGGGCGACGGGGTCTGTCAGACTCTTGACTCTTACTGACTAAAAACCACCCCGGTGTTCCATCTCACACCTACGCCGGGGGTCGCGGGAACGTACGATCCTTCCGCAACCCCCGACTGGTGCCGGCCCGCCACTGCGGGCATCATCGGGTCTGGGGGGGGGGGAGTGAGGTGTTTGACTCCCCCCGCGACGTCTAAAAGGGGCGCGCGTGGATCACTACGCGCCGCCACCTCGGGTCCTGGTGTGTGGGGGGCGACGGACGTCACCGTGTCCGTCGCCCCTGGACCCTGGGGGCTGGAAGAGGGCGTTGTCCGCCCTCCGCCGACGCCCGGTGCGCCTTCTGCGGGCCGAGTGAGTGGACGAGATCTCCCTCTCCCTTTCCGCAGTCTCTCAGAGACAGTCGTCTCGCAGAAGGAAATCACCGCGTCCCAGGACTCGTCGCTGCCGACCATCGAATCGACTACGGCCGGCAGTGACAAGTCACTGCCTACTTCTGAGATGAGGGCACGGCGCGGCTCCCAAGCGGCACACTCTGCCAGCGTATGCCGCGCCGTGTCCTCCCGGCAGTCGACGCAGTGGTGACACCGGGCGTCCGGCTCCCTGTTTATGCGACACAGGTACTTCCCGAAGCAACCATGCCCCGAGAGCACTTGCTTCGCCCGAAACGACAGGGAGCCATGCCGCCTCCCGAGCCAGCGCTCGAGCACCGGCCGGACCGCTTCGATGGTGACGAGGCCGGCGGTAGGCCGAGAAAGCCTGTCCCGCCATTCCGCCACCAGGACGAGTACTTTCGCCTCGAGGTCCCAGGGCGGGGATCCAGCCAGTACGCAAGCCGCCTCGTAAGAGATCGTGCGATACCCCCTGATGACTCTACCGGAGTGCCTACCTGATGCAACTCCAGGACAGGGTATTGAAAGCATTGGCGATGTCTAAAGACACCGCAAGACGACCCCACCCCGGGCCACAGCACGACAGGCCTACGCTGTTCTCCCATACCTACTGTCATTTGGAAATATTGTAAAAGCCAATTATTTTTAAAAAGAGTAACGTTCTTCTCCATAGGAAACGACCAATTGGATCCGTACACCTAGCTTCTGACGTTTCATAAGTACCCATGTAGGTTTATGTGAAATAAAATATTTTGATTTTTATTTTTGATTTTGAATTGAATTCCTTCCATATTTACTCAATACTCAAAAACTATAATACTGATTTATGAAAAACAGTCGTTTTGTGTTTATAATTTAATTTAATTTTGTATTAAAAATAATTTTAAAGTAATTCCATTTTGTTTTTTTTTACCTACTTTATAAAAAGGAGGAGGTTTCAATTCGGTTGAGTGAAAACCACTTTTTACAACAAAAAAAAAACCGATATAAAAATATAAACACTACAAAGTGCAAAATAATACTTTCGTGACTAAAAAGGAAAAAACAGAACTAAAAACATCGACTTTCGAAACTATTATTTTGCACTTTGCAGTGTTTATATTTTTATATCGGTTGTTTTTTTTTGTAAAAAGTGTTTTTCACTCAACCATAAACACCATACTAAGAAATGTTATGTGTGTCACGCGTGTGCGTGAAGGCGAGTGGTGTCAGCACATAACATTTCTTCTTTTTACACCACACCCAACCAACCACCACCACAACTGAAGAGCGTGTCGCTTAGTGAGATGCACTTTACGAAACTAAAATGTCGAATAACTGAATAAAATGTATTTACAACACATCAAATTAATTTTCGGCCTTAGCGATTACTACGTATATCGGTAAACAAAAATCATGGATCAAGTCGCGTATTTTATTATTTTTTAAAACAAATTAATAAAATAAGTTGACCTACTGCCTATACAACGCGCTTACCTGTACTGTGACACTTCGCCACTCGGCGTTGGGTTCATGTAAGTTCACGCAGGCGACGTAAGCGCACGGCTTGCGTCGCGCAAACGTGGTAGCGTTAAATGCCTACTTTGCCTGGTCTACCTGGCCTTAAAAATATTTAAACACCATTTTCCCCAGAAACCTGACCATCTATAAACGACCCATGTATATTTAGCTTTATGAAAAACAAAACATTTTGAATTGAATTGAAATATCAATGAAATGCCTAAGCAGGCGGATTGAAGATTACAATATCAAGAAGCACCTTCCATCATGTAACAACTTAGTCGTCTTTCCCAACAGCTGAGAATTTAACCTCAAACAAAACTTAAAACAATTGCTTCTATATGGGAAACGTATTTCATAACGAAGTGTCTGTCTTGCAAAATATTGACATTGACATCACACCTGTTGATACAAATCCGTACCGTCAATCGTTATGTCTGTTTATTCAAGGAAATAAATAGTTTATGAAGCCGTGTAGATCGAGATAGAAACACCATCCTGCGATCCATAACTCAAGTAGCGAATGTTGGAATATGAGCGGGACACGTCTCACGAATGCACCCGGAGAGATGAGCAAAGATCGTCACTCACTGGACACCTTTTTTTTTGTAGGAAATCATCAAATAACTTCTCCCGCTCTGGGCGGAGCGGGAGGGCGTGTCAGACTCTTACTGACTTAAACCTACCCGTGTTCCTTCAACTGAAGGAACACGGGTAGGTTTAAGTCAGTAAACACTGACTACACGTAACGACTGTCAATGACAACCGGGACCAACTGTCAATGTCAAATGACAGCCGGGACCAACGGCTTAAAATTCTTTCCGAGGTACGGAAGGGTCTCGATATATAAAGAACGGTCACCAATCCACGGACCAACAAGCTACAGCTACACATATAAACATAATGCAGGATTGCATATGTAAGCGGGCACGCCCTTTATGTCTGGAGGCTTTATGTATGGTGAAGGTTGTGTGACGATCTGATAAGGTTTGCAGGGCCAACATGGCTAGCGACCGCACAAGACAGGAAGGTTTGGACGAAAAAAGGGGAGTAGTTTGTACAGCAGTGGGGCTATGGAGGGTAGAGGTAAGGATAACTATCTCTTATGGGGAGAAAGTTGAAAAAGTGTTCAGCATAAACAGTAAATAATAGTTCAAAACCCCTCCAAAATGGCGCTAGCGTAGGCAAATGGTGTGGTATGAATGTAGCAGTTGTTAACGGACTGAAGTATGCCGAGTTAGAAAATTTAATATTTTTAGTGACTAGAGTAGTTAGTGACAGTCCAGTATACCATAACTCAACAATTAACGTAGTCCAACATTATTTTGTAAACATAACCTAAAATTATTGCTTTTAAAATGTACCCGGTGGCTACTGTAGCGCCACCCTTATGTAGCACATTTTGACGGACACTTTTCATATACAGAGATAGATGTCCTTCCTCTACTCTCCATAAGTGGGGCACAATAGCAATTTTATACATCTGTCAAGGAATAACAGTTCTGAAAATAAGTAAACGTGTTCTTGAGTGGAGAGCGCGAATCGGTAGACGTAAGGACGCTATCAGGGGCCTACTCCCTAGACACAAAGTCCGTCGTTTCGGCCGAAATTATGGAAGTTTCCCACTCCGTATCACTTACGGGCTTAATATTAGTCCGGGGCCCGAACTAAAAATTAATGACAAAACGTTTAGACAGTTGTCCTTACTCTCGATATGTTTTTACGGTCCGGAAAAGTTAATTAATAGGGAGTAGGGTTCACGTTTAAGTATCGAACTACTTTCAGACGGGTCCGTATCCTCGTTGACGGACTTAGAGAGTAGGCCCCCAGGCTCGTTGGAGCGGCAATCTTCGCAGGATGACTGGTACCAGTTGGATGTGAGTAGCGGCGTGCGACCTGACAGGTCCAGCACTGGTTTGCTTTAGGCTGAAGATGATGATGCACCGCACGTCCATGGTAAGTATTTGATTTTTAGATAGCCTTTCTTTCGTAGTAATAAGGGCTGTTTTCGTAGTTCAAGTGTAATAGACGAGACAGACACTGGTCTAGTAGTAGAGTCCGACCAAAAACAGATTCTTTTTCAGCCGTCGACGAAAACAAAATTCGGTCTGATTTGCATTTTAGGCCGAAAACTTTTTGTTTAATTTTTATTTTTGGTAAGTTTTTCTTTGGTAGAAATATTGCAGTGTAATTTTTTTAATCATTATATTAAACCGTTTAAGCTCAAATCACACGAAACTTCGTACTTAGTTAGTTTTCTCAACCTAATTATTAATAATTAAACAATCTGTATTCTTTAAGAGAAGTTATTGTGATATTTTTTTTGGCCTAATACGAAATTCCCGAAATCTGAAGCCGAAATTCAGTCGGACTCTATCTAGGAGTCGCAACTGCTGAGAACGGAGTCCTAGGTTCGATTTCTGGTAATAGCGTAACGAGAAGCTGCCCAGGGCCAAAATAAACTCGTCCCCTCTAGGTTTACATTACTTGCTATACACCTCTACCGTCTCTTCATGGAAGACAAGCGTGATGTTATTTATGTTTAATGGTGAGTAACTTAAGCATTTGTAATGAAGATAACAGGTTAAACTGGTAATTAGTTGTTAAATTATCTAATTAAGTAATGTAAAACGACGATGATGCCGATTCTGTTGTACACCGAACTAAACTATCACTAAAATTCCTTACTTTTGGCTATGAGAATCTTAACGCTATTCTGCAAAATAAAATCTCTAAATTTAAAAATAATTTTGACACATCTAAAATCAAATTTGGCAATTGCGACTCCACGTGATACTTGTTTGCCGTACCACGTGATTTTTTTTTGGAGCCAGAGTCGCGCATTATTTTGCAGCCTCGACATGTTTTGTATGGAATTTTTCACTTTTTGTATTGAAAATATGAAAAAAAATATTTTTTTTTACCAACACGTTGGATTTTAGATGTTCCGGGGCTTTATAAAGGGGGTCGAAGTTTTCATTATTTTTGCGATAGGACACACCGTTTTCGAGATATAAGCAAAAGAAACGAAAAAAAGATACAGTACTGTTTTTGCATCTGAAGTCGAGGTGTTGGTGTGAATTTTAGTTCATGACAACTAATTTTATTCCACACCTTTTTAATGGCGATTAAAAACAGGCAGATTTAGTTACGACAATCAAAATTTTTGGTGAAAAACGTAAAATTCAGAATAGTAAAATTGCCATTTTCACTAAATTATAATCTCAGTGCCATCTTAGTGCTGTGAAACTAAAATTTGGTTAAGTTGTGTCACTTTAGTCAATTTCAGAATGGGAAATCGTCGTTTGACAGGAATAAACTAAATTTTGGTGATTTTTAGTCTAGTTTAGAGAATTTTGTGACAAGAGAATCGGCACCATTGTTTTGCAACTACGTTTTGCAATGTGTCTCTTCGCCAGACAGCGCGGGCGGTTTTTAAAGCAACGATTCTTTTTTACGCACTGGGTTTTGAACTCTCGTTGTTAAAGAGACTACACGACCTAAACGCAAGCTTTATAATGCCTAAAAGTACATGATCCACTGCAGTAAACCAAATCAGAAATATATATGATATTCTTCAGGATATATGCTAGTTAGATAGTGTGTTGAAAACATAATACAACTAATTTGGTACGATAGAAAAAAGTCTCGAAGATACCTCTAAAAATTTCTTTTACGATTAAAAACCATACTAATATACTTACATGCAATCATTGTTTCTTTTCAGATTGTTTTTCAAGCAACATATTAACTTGATATTGGTGCCGATTCTCTTGTCACAAAATTCTCTAAACTAAGTAGACTAAAAATCACCAAAATTTCGTTTATTCCTGTCAAACGACGATTTCCCATTCTGAAATTGACTAAAGTGACACAACTTAACCAAATTTTAGTTTGACAGCACTAAGATTGCACTGAGATTATAATTTAGTGAAAATGGCAATTTTGCTATTCTGAATTTTACGTTTTTCACCAAAAATTTTGACTGTCGTAACTAAATCTGCCTATTTTTAATCGCGATTAAAAAGGTGTGGAATAAAATTAGTTGTCATGAACTAAAATTCACACCAACACCTCGACTTCAGATGCAAAAACAGTACTGTATCTTTTTTTCTTTTCTTTTGCTTATATCTCGAAAACGGTGTGTCCTATCGCAAAAATAATGAAAATTTCGACCCCCTTTAAATACCCCGAAACATATAAAATCCAATGTGTTGGTAAAAAAATATTATTTTTTTCATATTTTCCATACAAAAAGTGAAAAATTCCATACAAAACATGTCGAAGCTGCATAATAATGCGCGCCTCCGGCTCTAAAAAAAAATCACGTGGTACGGCAAACAAGTACCACGTGGAGTCGCAATTGCTAAATTTGATTTTAGTGTGTCAAAATTATTTTTAAATTTAGAGATTTTTTTTTTTGCAGAATAGCGTTGAGATTCTCATAGCCAAAAGTAAGGAATTTTAGTTATAGTTTAGTTAGTACAGTAGATACACGTATGCGCAGTTTCGCTGGCTAATTTAATTTGACCATGTAGGCAAAACCATTTTTCATCGTTGACTGTCCGATAAATAATACAGTGGATCAAGGAACGGAAAAAAAATACATATATTATGCAAAAAGATATGACCAAACGATTAACATTACATTATTACTTTTACAGGTGTTACATAAGATTCGCATCATAAAAATAACTCGTTTTATACCAGTTTTATTTTATATTTTGCATCTTAGGATTAAAGCTTTGTTTGATCCAAAACAAAAGTATCAGAATTGCAGAATCATGAGCTCTTTAAGTTCTGAGTCGAGCTGCACGATTACTGACAAATGCGTGCACTGGCTAGGCTGGTCCACTCAAACTGTGTGGTTCTTTTCTCAAAAGTCCATTTTAGATACCGATCTACATAGCCTTCACATGATCTGACCAAGATTTTGTCAGGACTTTAAAAGAGACTGTGACCTCTGAGTTTGTTTCGGCCTTTCTTTTCAGAGTGGTCAGATAGGAAACGCCGACCTCATCTAGTTTTTAAAAAATATGATTGACGAGTAAAAGCGTTTGTACAAACCTAGTAACAAAAATAAAATCTATTATTTTATTATTTATAAAGAATAACGGGCAAGAAACTCCACACTCACACTCTTTTAAATCAAAATATTGGTAACATCATTCATGTTGAAATTTTAAATGTGAGAACGATGAAGAAAAAGAAAGACGTGCACGTGAAATTAAAGCATCCGTAATAAAAAAGTTAAAACAAAAAAAAAAAACAAATTAAAATAAGCCGTTAAGAGTTGACCAGTCCCTACTGACGGAGCACTCATCTAGTTTTAAAACAAATTTCAATGTTTACGTGTAAAAGTGTTTTTGGTCCAATTTGCATAAATAAATATAAGTTACCATCAACATCTTGACTAAGAATTAAAATCTATCAGGACATTTTAAATACCAACGCAGATTTTGTCTTTGATTAACCTTCGAATAAAATCGATACCAATCAATATTTTTATTAAAAAAAATATCGGTAGCGAATTCGTTCGAATTCAAGTTTCGAATCACAAAAGGAAACCTACGCGCATTTTAAAACTAGTTCTTTGTAATGTCATACAAAAACTGTCTCACATAATTACAAAACTAAAAAATATTAATTGCAAGGTTATTTAATTACTTATACATTTTATAATAGGTCTAGGACTATGCTCGTACGAGTAGTTTCTTTGAAGGATAAAATCAGAAACGAATTTATCCGAAAAGGAACTGGAGTTACCGACATAGCTTTTTTTAAATTTTTATTTACGATGGGTTTGCTCTTGACTCTAGTCTAGGTCAGTGGTGACAGAGACAGAGTCGACGATGGAGTGAGCTTATCCAAAAAAAGCCTGTTCACTTATCACTTTGAAGAGATTAGGGTTGTATGCGTTCGGAAACAGACGCAGGTAGAGAGTTCCACTGTTTTGCTGTGCGCATAACCAAAGACATTTGGAAACGCTTAGTGCAAATTGGTTACTTACAGAGTAAGCAAGCTGAAGTGGCAGTAGGCTTGCCATTTTGTCGAAGGACCGATGGCCGGTGGAGCAGACGAGTCCTGGAATGGAGACCGCGTATAGGCAAGCGTTATAGTGCGGGGCGCCCCTCAGCCAGGTGGATCGACGACCTCAAAAAGGTAGCTGGGACAGACTGTATGCCAAAGGCGGAGGTCAGTGTTGTGGCGCAGCCTGGGAGAGGCCCATGTCTAGCAGTGGGCTGCGACAGGCTAAGTTGATAGGTCTCATAAGACAGTAACCTCCGGTTTTAAGTCTTTTATAGTTTGTGATTAGTACATCTCAGGAGCAATTACCGTATCTTTAAGAACAACCGTTCTTTCTATATAATTATATTATATAATAATAATAAATAATAAAAATGTTTAATTTCCTTCCACAAATAACACTTATTAACAAAAACAATCTTCATTTGTGGGAGCCTGGTGCCTAAACTAAGCCGTGACTTGTATTTCAGGACACCAGGGACTCCCCCCTACAGGCAAAAATATCATCAAAAACATTATTATAGACAATGCACGAAAGTTACTTTATTATGTTTTAAGGGCAAACTATTTGTTGGAAGAGAAGAAAAAAATAAATAATAAAATCTTAAATTTGTATGAAGTGTGGTCAAAGAGAATTATACCACCATTGAGTGTGGTGGAGTTCAAGGCTTCAAGGTGTATGAGATATATTCATGTTTAATCTCAAACGTGACGACGGAGGGGAACTTACCGTATTTTTAAGAACGGTTGCATTCTAATCTCAACATCAATCCGTCAAAAATACCTCCAATTTCCCTAAATTTTTGACATTGATTGTCGCTGAGACCAGATTATGAACGTTATAATTATGGGAATCGACCTTCCGCTGTCGAATCTAAACCTCTGTTAATAAAAAACTGCTTTTATGGCCATTAAAATAAGAATGAGACCAAGAAAGATGAGAATTGACAATTTAAGTAATCACAGTGCTGCCTAGCTGCAAAATATTGCCTATAAAGTTTTTAAGTACCCGAGACTTTTCGACTTATATGACATCTCGAGCTTTAAAACAAGACTGTCTGCCACTGAGGTTTGAATGACAAACCCGAAAATTTCTTGAACTGAAGGCCGATTCCCGTAATTATAAAGTTCAAAATCTACAGCCCATTCACAGTTTTTTTTACTCTGACAACAGCAAACCAATAGCAACTGTATTGCAACAATGATAAGGAACATTGTGAATTTGACAGACTTATCAATGGCAGCAACCCAACAACAATCTTATTGTAACGGTAATAAAGATCACTGTGATTATGACAGGGACGCAAACTCGCAGGTAAAATGACCGTGAACAAACTGCAGTCGCAATCTCGGCTCAGCGACAATCAATGTCAAAAACTTATCAGAAATTTAGACAAATTAGAGGTATTTTTGACAGATTGAGACTGAGATTAAAACGCCACCGTTCTTAAAAATAAAAATACGTGAATTGCTCCTCTATTGTAAAGTTTGAGATGAAAAGTTAACACAGTGGCATATCAAGTTTTACAAAAACTTGGACTTTGTAGAGCTGCGCTTGTTTTAAGTGCGACGGACAATATTATAGGCTGGCTATAAAGCGTTGGCTGTAGGATAGGTTAAAAATCAGGTAAGTAATTATGTTTACTTCCACGAAGGCGTTTTTATAAGGAAACATCCATTACCGCTTTATAAAATGGTCCTTTCAAAACAAGACATTTTAAATTAACAGGACAAACTTGTTTTACTAAATCCAAAATCCCAACCTCTTTTCTGAGTCATACTAAACGTTATATTATTTTCAAAATGTTAATATACAAATGCTTTCCGTCTCATGAGTCAGACAGTGACTCGATCTACCTCTTAGTTCTGACGCCCTAGCACGAACGCGCGAAGTAAATACATAATAACATTATTTCGAACGCATTTTGAATAAAAAATACAATGGTGCCGATTCTCTTGTCACAAAATTCTCTAAACTAGACTAAAAATCACCAAAATTTAGTTCATTCCTGTCAAACGACGATTTCCCATTCTGAAATTGACTAAAGTGACACAACTTAACCAAATTTTAGTTTGACAGCACTAAGATGGCACTGAGATTATAATTTAGTGAAAATGGCAATTTTGCTATTCTGAATTTTACGTTTTTCACCAAAAATTTTGATTGTCGTAACTAAATCTGCCTGTTTTTAATCGCGATTAAAAAGGTGTGGAATAAAATTAGTTGTCATGAACTAAAATTCATACCAACACCTCGACTTCAGATGCAAAAACAGTACTGTATCTTTTTTTCTTTTGCTTATATCTCGAAAACGGTGTGTCCTATCGCAAAAATAATGAAAATTTCGACCCCCTTTATAAAGCCCCGGAACATCTAAAATCCAACGTGTTGGTAAATATTTTTTTTTTTCATATCTTCCATACAAAAAGTGAAAAATTCCATACAAAACATGTCGAGGCTGCAAAATAATGCGCGAACCTGGCTCTAAAAAAAAATCACGTGGTACGGCAAACAAGTATCACGTGGAGTCGCAATTGCCAAATTTCATTTTAGATGTGTCAAAATTATTTTTAAATTTACAGATTTTATTTTGCAGAATAGCGTTAAGATTCTCATAGCCAAAAGTAAGTAATTTTAGTGATAGTTTAGTTACTTTAGTTCGGTGTACAACAGAATCGGCACCATTATCCTGTTCCTATTTCGTTCTATATTTTAGCGACAAGCACAATATTGTCATCCGTAAATATGATTGAAGTTTTAAAACACTTATTCGTTTTAAGACTTCCAATTCAATTCGAAATCTTTATTTTGAGCAGACTCATGTAGGGTTAGTAACATTGTCCTTAAAACTTAAGTGTAAAGCTTTGGTTTATAGAGGTACGAGGAACAGGATGTAAACTTCACTCGTACCTCCATAGAAAAGGGAGGATCCTACGACCAGACGGATGTCGTGCCTAGTGGGCAACTACCCGGCGATTGATGTTGGGACGTTGTATATAATACGCTAGTTGCGCGGTAAACTCTGGTTGCGCAATGCAGGATTTTGCGTGACGTCGGTGTGATGCGTAGTCCGCGTGCTAGTACGCTGGTTTGATCTCACAGTGAAAGTTTTTCATAATGATGAGTGCAATAACCTCTTTACAGGTTTAGGGTCATTAAAACATTTTTTTGTTTTTTTAGATGGATTTGTTTTTGACTCTAGTCTAGGACAGTGGTGACAGAGACAGAGTCGACGGTGGAGTGAGCTTACCCAGAAGAAGCCTGTTCACCTTCACTTTGAATAGATAGGTTGTATTCATAATTAATTTTCATGCTTAATAAGTTATTTAATTATAAGAATATCATCAGGAAGAAACTGTAATGATTCATATTACAGTGTACCTATGTAGCGAAATTGAAGGGACCGGGTAATTTATTGCGTTATAAAGAGTTTTCGTTAAACGGAGAGTAAAAGAAAACAATATAATTTTACGAATAAGTGGTTTTAACTTGGACTTAATTAAGTGACGAAACGTTGCAAAACAAAATTATAATCTGTTATCTTTGTTTGTTGAGTTAATGACACTTTATCGTCAATACACAAAGTCTTTCTTTTACTGGCCATGTTTACAGTTCGATGATAGTATGAATTAAAGTAAGTAAACACGTGCTAGACAATTACGACAACAGCTCGCTATTCGATAAGGACCAGGCCTGGGTCGACGGCGCGTAGTGTTCCACGCGCGAACAAAGAGATGTCAGCATCAGTGACGGGGTCCGCTAGGGCCGATGCCTGCCACGGTTGCGGGAAAGTCCGAGAGGGATACCGTGGCCCCTGGCACAGGCAACTGAAGGAACACGGGTGGGTTTTAGTCAGTAAGAGTCTGACACGCCCTCCCGCTCCACCCACAGCGGGAGAAGTTATTTGAGGATTTCTCACCCTCAAAAAAAAAAGGCAATTACGACAATGAGAGCAGTGGTGGCCCAGTGGTAACGGCCGCGACTTACGAGTTGTAGGTCGTAGGTTCGAACCCTGACAGGCGCTTTACTTTGTGTAAATTATTTCATCACCACTGCTCTCCAAACGGTGAAGGAAAACATCGTGAGGAAACCGGCATGTCTTAGAACCAAAAATTCGAAGACACGTGACATCCACCAACCCGCACTGGCACCGCGTGGTGGATTACAGCCCACTCACTCTCACAGAGAGGAGGCCTGTGTCTCAGCAGTGGGAACATTATAAACTGATGATGAAAATTAATGTTAATTGGGGTCCAAATAATGATGTAATGGTTGGCTATTGAGAGTGGTTGCTACGCTATAAAGAGCGTTCCAATATAAGGGTAACAACGTAAACCAAACGAACCTTAGCAATTTACAGATTTTAAGGAGTGTTTCGTTAAATAGAAGTTCGCTACATAAAGTTTACACTGAAAAATATAAAATGGCAATTTACTCGGAAATGGTTGACATTTGTATAGGGCATAGCATAAGGGGTCGTTTGGTTGCAAATGACCTCCCCTACATCCCCGTAATGAATGGCCGACGTATTACAAATAACCCTGTATATAATATTCTGCCCGAGACTTCGCCGCCGCCGCCGCCGCCGACGTGAAATTGTTTTAACATAAAATGTATCATAAGACACTCGGAAATGCACTAGCTTGAATAAAATAATTTTCGGTATCGGACCATTAGTTCCGTCGATTATTATCCCCTACATACGAGCATGTCTAGAGTCGGCGTACGACTAAACGCCGACAGACACTACGCCGACACACTGAACACCGACAAGTCTTTACTTCGACGGGACTCTTCGCCGACAGGACACTTCGCCGACAGGGCATAATATAATATACATACCATAATCAGACACTTACTTTGGAAATCGATTATGCGAAATAGGTTAGGTTATGTTAGAACTCAATCTCACTACCTCTTTACAATACCTATTAAATATAGAAAAAGCACGAAAAAAAAATACCACGTCATTTACAAGAAGTAATGAAAATATAATACTTATTACTTTTTTTATCAGTGAATCATGTTGCAAATTTCACCTAATTATTTTCAAACAATACTCACCATACGATGCCTCGTTCCATTGTACTGGTTACTGTACTAGCGTGCTAGCTACTTTCTCTGCATACTTAGATGCAAGCAATATTAGTCATTATTTTTTTGTAACTGCAGTTAAATATTGACAGTTTGATATAGTATGCAATAAAAAGTTAATATTTTTCTTTTGTTTGGACGTGTTATAATGCTAAATAACTCGTGTCGTGGTGAAATCAGTGCGTAAGGTTGAAAGTTGATAGCTTGGCATGCACTAATAATCACTCTTGACTTGAGCCTTGCCATACAAAAATTGACAGACGTCAAATTTATTCCAAGGAAATCTAAAAGTTATGTGTGACTGGTAAAAATAAATAGATATTTGACACGTCAATATTTTGTTGATCTTTATTTTAAAACAAGATGGCGCCGGTTTGGTTAGAAAATTTAAAAATTAAACTGCTTAGCGCTTGTCAAACTTTTTGCAGTAACTTAAAACAATTACTGGAAATGGCCAGCAAAATCATTTACCACTTCTAGCAGACCAAAACCTACGTGGCTTTTATACGCACAACAACTAAATAAATCCCCCACTTCAAGCCCAAGATTGTTACGTCTCCACTTAAAACCCAATACACGAACTATCTTACTTCACAAAATCATGATGTGGTAACGCTGCCGCCATTACTTTGTTTGTTCATCGTACCATGATCAACTGACATCCAGACCCGGAACAAATATGTATACTTAATATCTTCTGTAGAGTCTGTGGATTAAAACAATGGCAAAGCGTCACGGGTCGATATCACGACCCTGAGGTCAACCAACCTGCTTCTTCAACGAATTTTTAGTCATTACGTTCCTATAAATGATAAATGATTTTATTTCTGTAAGTAGGTTTGTTACAAACACTTTTACACGTCAATCATATTTTTAAAACTAGATGAGGTCGGCGTTTCATAACTGACTACTCTGAGAAGAAAGGCCGAAACAAACTCAGAGGTCACAGTCTCTTTTAAAGTCCAGACATAATCTTGGGCAGATCATGTGAAGACCATGTAGATTGGTGTCTGAAACGGTATAGGATTGTGTAAAGCATAACAAGTGTAGCTTGCCGCGGTCGGATCACGGATGGATGGCCATCCAATACATATCGAGACCCCTCTGTGCCTCGGAAAGCATGTTAAGCCATTGGTCTCAGCAGGCATTCGTAAATCTTTGACAGTCGTTAGCCCAAAAGTCTGACAACCAGTCTTATCAAGGGGTATCGTACGTATTACGCAGTAATTGGGTTATGGAGGTCAGATAGGCAGTCGATCCATGTAAAATACTGGTATTCAGCTGCATCCGGTTAGACTGGAAGCCGACCCCAGCACAGTCGGTATAAGGCTAGCAGTTTATAATACACTACCAGACTGTTTTAAGACTCTTAACTTTAGGACATTTAAATCTAAGTGATTCAATTATCTCTTATGTAAATGCTACGTCGACTAATGATTTTATGAATGAAAAGAAAAGTTGACTTAAATATTATAATAATCGTATTCTATTACTAATATGTCTTTGACTTAATTTAATCTTTTTGAAATTTCCATTTCTAATATTATTTTGATTAATTTGTAATTTGAAAGCTATACTAATTTACTTAATTCAATATTATATCTAACAAACTTACCAAAACCCTGAAAATGTATTTGTACGCCGGAAACGGCAGAATATTATGAACTCTTTTAAAATCTGTGTAATAACTATGTAACAATATTCTGACAAATAAATGGACTATTACTATTACAGATTAATTGATGTGTAGCTGAAAAGTTTGAGGTCCTATAAGGGTCTAGACGGAGTGATATTCCATCAGAGATAACGATGATGGAATAGTCAAAAATGTGTAGGACTGATATCATCATTCTATTGTCCGTATCAAAGTTAATTTGCCAGTTTCTTTTTCTTGATTTACTAATGTTTGCCATAATTTAAAATGCAATAATTTTACCATCTTACTTGTATTTGCCATAAATTCATTAGAAATAACGCTTCAGTTGTCATAACCGTGAAATTACGTAAAACCATTTGCACTAATTTCATTGGTCATAATCGATCAAGTGTCATAATAATTTTAATCCATAAATTTATTTGTTATATTTTTCATATTTACTAAAATGTCATTTTCCATAAAATTTATTCACCATAATATTAATTTGCCCATACTAGCACATCAATGCTAGTTCAGTACCTACAAGCGCCTGCAATAATAATAAAAAAAATGAAATTTTAACCTGTAAAATCAATTACAGTGAAGAAGAATTTTCGAGAGCTTTGGCCTCCAATTTAAATTTAAAATGATATTGTTTTTCATGAAAATAATATTGTTATATTACTTGAATTTTAGTGATTAATAATTCGATTTTGCGATCATTCGTAAAAGATCCGCTTTACTACAGCGTCGGATGCGGGGCAGCGGCAGCAGTCTTCAGATCGTTGTTGCTAGTAAAACTGAAGGCCGCCTCATGAAGCACCTGTGCGCAGTGCATGTACTTTTCCGGGTGTCTCAGTGAGGTATTATTCGTTATTGTGTGTTTTAGTCTATTATACTAACATAGGTTAAGGAATACTAACAAATTTATGGGTTAAACCTGAATTAAAGATAAATAAATAAATATATGATTATACGATACAGATTTTTTTTTTATTTACAAGGAAACTTAATAATAAACGTTATCTACCATGCATGCTTGCTTTGCAAAAGAGGAATAGTGGAGGAACAGTGCAAGTGAATATTATGAGGGGGACTATTATGGAAAACAATAATAGTACAAATTATTTTATGGAAAACAAGAGAATACCTTTATTTTCCATATTTCTCTATTAGTCGTCATCTCGGTAGTCACCTCATCAATTCTAGCCAAATCATCATACACACAGTCAATCCATATTTTCGTTGGTTATTCTTCATCATTTCTCTTCTACATACAGGGTGTGGCGTAAGTAGTGGTCCACCGTTCAGGATTCGATAAACCAGATAATTAACTATAACAATTAAAAATTTTAACCGTTTTTACCCAAAGGTTACGAAAATATTTCCTTTTTGTCTTTTATTTACGACATTTCTACCTTTTATTACAAATTTGTTTGCTGTTTCAACAAAAACCATTATTTTTTAATTTTGTTTTCTGTTAATTACTGCTGAATACTAGAGCTATCATGATAAATTATGATTTTTTATGTAAATTCAGCTCTTTTGAAGAAAAAGTTGGTTCTTCTCTAATTTTAACCCTAATTTTTAACACACCATCAAGTTCAAGAGCGATTTTTGTAAAAAAAACTTACTACTAAAAATGGTTAAAATTTGAATTGTTATAGTTAATTATCTGGTTCATCGAATCCTAAACGGTGGACCACTACTTACGCCACACCCTGTATATTGGATAGACAGCTACTGAAAAGCTTATATAAATCCTGTTGGAAACTGTTGTAGAAATACGAAACGCTTTCAAAACAATCGCCACTTGTCCAGGCCCTCTGGGTTCGATTCCCTGGTCCAGCGCTGTGTTATTAGGTTTTTCTACGAGGAGTTTGTCAGTAGCAGAATGGATGCTGGATTTGTGCTCAATTGATGGCAGTGGGCTCGCCCCTTTAACATTTTTGGGACTAGCTGTTGTGACCAATGAGGCAGTCTTTATAATTGAATACTTCTGGGAATATGCTAAATAGGCAAAACATGTTGCAAGGGAAGATCTTGCTCAGCAGATCGGCCATATCTAGCCAAACGCGGTCAGGCATAGCTTAGATTGCGCGAAGTAGGGTCAATGACTCCTAGCCTTTCTCCAAGATGCAGTCAGCTCCTAGTGTAACCGTTACCAGATGCTGATGAATAGCTGCACGATTGCTGACAATTGCGTGCACTGACTGGACAGGTCCACTCAATCTGTGTGGTTCTTTCCTCAAAAGACCATTTCAGACACCGATCTACATAGCCTTCACATGATCTGACCAAGATTCTGTCTGGACTTTAAAAGAGACTGTGATCTCTGAGTTTGTTTCGGCCTTTCTTCTCAGAGTAGTCAGATAGGAAACGCCGACCTCATCTAGTTTAAAAAAAAATATGATTGACGTGTAAAAGTGTTTGTAAAAACCTACTTACAGAAATAAAATCATTTATCAATATTAGCGTAAGGCTTTTCAGACACTAGTCAGCTTTTCATTTTTTTTTTTTTGATAGTTTCGTATTTACCGATAAAATTTCTAGACAGTCTTGTGTAGGCTTTGAAGAACTAAGGATCAGTGTCGTCCGTCCTTTGAAAGTGGAAAGACAGTTGGAAGATTTCATTTCATCTTGTATAATTTTATTTAGAGCAAGATTTTTTTTTGTTTTTTTTTTGTTTTATTCTCATTATATTTTCGATTACTATCTCGTCTGTGAAGTTTTGCTAACACGAATTTTTACTTAAACACAAATAAAATAATAAAAAGTAAGAAAATTAAAAAAAAATTAAGAAAATCTGGGTGTTTATTTTGTAAAGCTGTTCGAATACTAGTCTCTCTCGAAGTACGTTTAACCAACTGGCGTTAAGCTTCTTTTTCTTAGCGTTTCGATGAGTCAGCCCAGAACTTAGCTACAATAACATCATTTTTAGCAACGCCAATAAGATCCTGAAACCTAGAAGTATAAAGGTGCTCAGAGCACTATATTCAGTTGAAAATAATGATAAGGTCAATCGCCTAGCTTCCAAGTCCTCTGAAGGTCCAATAACCTATAAATGCCAGTCATAGATATTCACCCAGCAACAATAATTATCAACTATTTATTCCATCTAAGGCACAGAGAGGTATCAATGTGCAATCAACGTTGACAAAACCAAGGCCTGAATTAGTTGCTTAACCTCGATGACGGCCATACTGCGCGGTAGACAAATCGAGCTATAAACTAGTGTAATCTGACCTCTTGCAGTCACTGACACTGGATTGGCCCTCGTATGTTTTCGAGTACGTACTACATAGTACATACTACGTGACTGCTCCGTTGGTTTCGTGGTCGCAAGCGCGGATGCTGAGCGAGTTCCCTGGGTTCGATTCCCATGTCGGGCAAATTGTTATTCAGTTTTTCCAATAGGACTTTCTTATTAATATCCCGGAGTTTGGAAGGTGGCGGTTTGATATCCCCGTGCCTCGGAAAGCACGTTGAAGGCTTCTGGTAGAACAATTTCCATGAAGTTTTCATAGAAATTGTTCCAGAGTCACGTCGCGCCTACCGCGGGATCCTTGAGCCGTTGGGCCCGCGCCTGATCTCTCTCCGGTCGTGTCGGATTGCAAGCTGACACGATAGTGTGAAGTTCGGCTCCAGACTTTACCTAGCATAATGATTATTCAGATACTAGCACTAGTTTTAAGTTTTCTTCCCTAGCACTACTATATGGATTCTCTGTGCTCAAAACTGTAGAGTACATATTTTTTTTATTAATATATTTTTTTTAAATAAGAAAAAAAAATTGGTTTTTAATTATTAAGTATTTTCTGTCCGGTGGTAACCTGGTAATTATTTTAAATCTCAGGGGTATAAACCAACGTGATATTATTATTTCATTTATTTCTCTTTATCATAGGTAAACCTACCTACAAATAAGTTATTTTTTAAAATATTTTAGGTAAAAAAAAATACTCTTCAAACTATAATCCATCGGCATCAGGCACAGGGTCCAGGCTCCAGGCTGTTAATATTATTGTACAGAAAGTAAATGAGAGGTCAGCTTATGCTGGAAATGAGCTCGATGTCAGCCTATCTGTACCTGACCCTATGACGTCATACTCTCCTGCTGTGCATAAGCAAGTAGGTTTATTGCGATGGAGACAATGCTTTAATGTATTGTGTCTGGATTGCTTCATGTGGGAGAGAATCACGACTAGATAGACTGATTCAAATTAATCGTCTTTCGGTGCCCTTTGATAGACGCTTTCACTCACGAAAGATCTATTTCGGTTTTATGTTAAATAAATAATAATTCCAAAATTTTCAAATTTATACTTCTACCGCAAATATCGACACTTGTTGAATTCAAATTAAATAAAGTAGCTCTAATTAGTATTCTACTGCTTCTCCCTTAAAAACCGTTAAAATTCAAATATCTCGAAAACTATTAAATTTCGATGGGGTTCAATTTGTTGCATTTTGGCCCCCTATCAGCTTCTGACGGCTAAACGACGAATTACAAGTAATCCTGTATAATAAAAATAGTATTGGGTGTTAATTGTTTTTCGAATTTGGCTTTTTGGCGCCCATTGCCATCTGGCGCCAAAAACGACCGCCATACCGACCTTAATACACTATTTTAATTATAATTAACTCCACTTAGTTAAACATTTCAGGTCATGAATGAATGTATCGGATTCAGAATATTTAATGAAGGCAGTTTGTTCGAAAGCGATCAACTGGTCCAATCTTAATTAAGGATAACTTGTGTTTTTGAGTAGCGGTGGTTGTTTCGAGACATACTGACTAAATAATACTAGATATATTTTTAACTATATACTATACACTGTCATGTCCTTATTATTTGATAGCTTGCATACTTACTTAAATAAAATTTAGAAGAAAAAAAATCGAAAAAGAAACTAAAGATGGCCGTGGTAGATACAGCATGTTTCGTAAAACAATATTAGCTCAAGTGTCTTTATTTATCAATATGTAAATAGAAAAAAGAGTAATACGTGTGTAACTATTGTCATGATTTCCAAATATTAATAATAAGGGTTAAAGTATGAAATTGCCGTTTTATTGTATTAGGTACTTCGAATTGACATAGAACCTTCATGGTTTGAGATTTTTGAGTGAAACTTTTTCCACATGGTACCTATGAAGTTCTTCTTTTAAAAAATGTGCAACATTCGATTATCGACCTTCAGTTGTTTTTTTATTCAGCTTAGACAAAAAAGATGGATACTTCGAAAATTCGAGTTATTTTTGAATACGAGTTCCGACGCGGAACTAACGCGGCAGAAACAGCTCGCAATATCAATGTTGCGTTTGGAGAGGGGACTGCTAATGAACGCACCGTGCGATTTTGGTTTAAACGCTTTCGTGATGGAAACTTTGATTTGAAGAACGATCCACGTGGAAGACTGCCCACACAGGTGAATAACAATGAATTGAAAGAGATGGTGGAAGCCGATCCGAGCCAAACACCCAGGAATTAGCGGCATGGTTTAACGTTACCTTACCAACAATATTGATTCATTTGCGTCAAATCAATAAAATAAAAAAATATGAGAAATGGTTGCCTCATGATTTGACTGATCTGCAGAAAGAAGCGCGTGTTGAAACTTGTGTTGCCCTGTTGAATCGATACAGAAATGAAGAAATATTGGACCGAATTGTGACATGTGATGAAAAGTGGATTCTTTACGATAACCGTAAGTGAAAAATGCAATGGCTGACCCCAGGTCAAACGCCGCAACAGTGTCCTAAAGCAAAGCTTACCAATAAAAAGGTAATGGTAACTGTTTGGTGGTCTCAGCATGGTGTTATTCACTATAGCTTTCTCCGATCTGGTCAAGCAATAACGGCAGATGTCTACTGTGCCGAAATCCGAACAATGATAGCAAAACTAGCAGTGAAACAGCCCCGACTCATGAATCGATCTTCACCATTATTGCTCCATGATAACGCAAGACCTCATACAGCACGAGAATCCGTTTTAACTCTACAGGAACTGCAATTAGAAACCATTCGTCATCCTCCGTATTCGCCAGACCTTGCTCCAATGGACTACCATTTTTTTGGTGATTTGCACAATTTTCTACGTGATAAAATGTTTTTTTCTCAGGAGGCAGTACAAAATGCTTTCACACAGTTTGTCGAATCTAGATCACGAGAGTTCTATCGCAAAGGCAACCTTCCTATTAGATGGCAGCAATGTATAGATAATAATGGTAATATAAATTAAAATATGTATGATCATTTAAAAAAACGAATTTCAATTTTTCAGTACAAATCGGCAATTTCATACTTCAACCACTAATAATATTTTTTGTGATTTTAAATACTTACTAAATATAAAATTGAAAGTATGTGATTTGCCTTAAATTATTTATGTATCAGTGTAGTCATGAAGTTTAAAAGTATCTCAATCGATGGTTACCGAAAATGTACTGGTTTTATAACGAAACGGAATGGAAATATGATGTTTGGAGCATCGCCTAGTTTTCTGGAGCAGTAGCGGCCCTGTGGTTGTGGTAATGGCCACGACTTACGAGTTGTAGGTCGTAGGTTCGAACCCTAACAGGTGCTTTACTTCGTGTAAATTATTTCATCACCACTGCTCTCATTACGGTGAAGGAAATCATCGTGAGGAAACCGGCATGTCCTAGAACCAAAAATTCAAAGGGCTTGTGACATCTACCAACCCGCAATGGGCCCGCGTGGTGGATCACGGCCCGCTCCCTCTCACAGAGAGGAGGCCTGTGTCCCAGCAGTGAGAACATTGTAGGCTGATTATACATGCATTATGTAAGTTTTCTAGGTTAGTTCTCTTTGAGCTTCGAAATCAAAAGGTTGTCTTCAAGAAGGTTATATTGATATTAGGTTGAGTACAATATTGCTATATACCAGGTTTGTATGTGTGCAAGAATTGAAATACAGAAATGTTTATACTGAAAAAGGTGTGTTCATTTCACTATGGAATGAACGCCAAGTACCAAGTGACCACGTTTCCTATTAAGGATACCAGTACATTTGGGTTGCGGAGGTTGTCGCGTGACTTAATAAAATACAGCCAAATGTGGACTACTTAATTGTTGCAGAAGTATGAACGTGGACGAAGAAAAGGAGTTTGAAATGATCTTAGCACGTGGCGGTCTGTGATTATTAAAGCTAGGGTTTCCTAAAAGAGCGGTTCCGTCATATTATAACGGCAGTCATAAAAATCAGTAATAATCTACAAAATTAAGTATCTTAAGTCCCATTTATTAAACAGAACGGCTGAAGCCAATTGCCAATTACACTATTAAAACATATAATTGATTTAACACAGTCAAGAATTCTTCTTAAAAAAATTCAAACATTCTGACAATATCAAAAACAAACTCAAAGCATTTATTTCAAATAAACCAATTACAGGCACTTTTGAATTGTCAAGGGGTCGGTCAGTCAGAAAGATGAAGCTAGTTGCCCATTCCAAAGCGTAGTAGGTACCTATGGAGAAGAACGGGCAAGAAACTCCATGGACACTCTTTTAAATCAAAATATTGTTTCAAAAAAGTGGTTACATCATTCATGTTGTAATTATACATGTGAGAACGATGTAGAAAGACGTGCACGTTAAAAGCGTTCGTAGTAAAAAGATAAAAGCAATTATGGAATTAAAATAAGCCGTGGCAGCTAAGAAATGACCAGTGCCTACTGACGGCGCCCGTTCACGAACATGACGTATGGATCAGCACCATTCAGCTCAACCATTTTGAAGGGAACTCAATGATCCAATACACACGCCACCACCAGCGACACATTTTGGTGAGTATGACATACTCTCAGCCGCCAGGGCACATTCAAGTCAATGAAAGACGAACCCAGTAAGCTTTATAGTGGGTACCTACATAGTGCTCACACATGTGCTATGCAATTATACAATACTAAGTGAAGTACCATCTTCCATTCATTCGCCAACATGTCAAGATCTGTGTTTGAGTCCAGGAGAACGTTAATAGCGGCTAATATATATCCGAGTGAAGGATCAACTCAGTTTCCAAATAAAATATGCAGGATTATTCGAATATAAGCAGATTTATTAATACAAATCAACTGTACAGTTCAACACGCGGTTAGCAAGTGAAGTAACCAAAAATAATATGGCTGACTTGAGATGACCACCGACAAGTAACGTCAAGTGTCAATGTCGCATCGACGTTGACACATTACAATCGATTAATAAATAGTCGATTATATTGCTGTGTATGACTTAAAAATAAATAAATTAACATAGTACATTATATCGATTCTTACAGCTCGGCCATCCTAATAAATGTGGGTCCTCACACATTGATAAACATTATCAGCATAGCTACACAACAATCTAATACAATCTAGTACAATTAAAAATAATTATTTAAACAAGGTTTTTTTTTTTTAACATCTGTCGAGATATCACTCAATGTAGAAACATAAACATTTTATATGCATACTTAGATTTACCTCTACTATAATTTACATCGATTGCTCATAATTAATATTATTATAATTAATTAAATTACTGTTGTTTATTCACTTCAAATTATAGCCAGACACGCTATAAGTTCTAGTTCTAGTAGTAGTTCTCATCACATTCAGGACCACCGTCCAAAATCTATATTATTATAATTAATCACTATATAAATCATTTGGCGCTCACGATTTATGCTAGTACGGTCTGTCGCGATCTGCGTCATCTGCGCAACGAGCGCTGGCGCTCACAACCCGTACCAGGATAATCTCTCGTGATCTGCGTCGTATTTAATCGGACGCTCGCGACCTATACCAGTACAGTCTGCCGTGATCTGCGTCATCTGCACAACTAGTGCTGACGCTCACAGCCCATACTAGTATAGTCTGTCACGATCTGCGTCATGTTTATCCTGGCGCTCGCTACCTATACCAGTATGGTCTGTCGTGATCTGCGTCATCTGCGCATATAGTGCTGGCGCTCACCACCCATACTAGTATAGTCTGTAGCGATCTGCGCTGTTTACATTTAACTCTAACACTCTTATAATGAATCTGCTTAACTAATGCAATATTTACACGTAAAGTACTGAATATTATTATTTCTGTATCTATTACATATTTTATATTCTTCTCTCGTTTTTATTTATTTACTCTTATCATTATTACAATCACTTTCATCTGTACTATCATTAACATCGCTATCGTTTTCGCTTTCAAACCCCTTAAAATTTAACCACGGATGTATTTTATCAATTGACACTATATTCTCATATTTTTTGGATCCTTTTCTTGTAAGAGGAGTATCCTCCACTAAAAATCTATCGTTAAGTAGTATTTTAACTATTCTGTAAGGACCATGAAATTTGGCTAGGAGCTTTTTTGATTTTCCTACTCTATTCATGTCAAAAGTTGTTCTTTCTAATCTAACAAGATCTCCCTCGTTATAATTTCTTGCCGGTTTTCTATGCTTGTCGTAATGATGTTTTGTCACTTTTTGCGCATCTTCAATTTTACGTATAGATTCATTTCTTAGGTCTACTAGGTCATTACCGCTGACTCGGTCTATCGTTGTATTAATTACATCACTTAGTAAATTTTCCGTGACACATTTAACTTTATATCCAAATAACAATTCCGAAGGACTTTTACCGGTTGTCTTATTAACCGACGTATTTAAACCTAACTGTATCTCGTTCACATACTCATCCCAGGAGTTATCGCTTTTATCGTGACACTTAGTACTGAGAGCGTCCAAAACTGTTCGGTTAAACCGTTCGACCTGTCCATTTGCTCGCGGAGTTGCGACGGCATTTAAGATGTGCTTAATACCAGCATTTTCTATAAAGTTTTTAAATTTGACACTTGTGAAACATGAACCTCTGTCCGTTATCAACCGCGTAGGTGCTCCAAAGTAACTAAAATATTCTTTAAATATGCGAATAGCGGTAGCAGTTTTTGTGTCTCTAACGGGTTTTATGGCAATAAATTTAGTAAAAGCGTCTATAATTATCAATAAATACATGTTGCCTCTCCGCGAACGAACAAACGGGCCCAGATGATCGGCATGCAACGTGTGGAAGGGTATGTCTGGTTTAGGAATAGGATGAAGTAGTCCTTCTTTAGGTCCTCCGGGTGTTTTATGATAAGCGCATTCCAGACAAGCACTTACGTATTTTTTTGTAAATCGTCTCTTTTTGGGAAACCAAAATGAATCTTTAAGTCTTTTTAACGTTTTATCGTGACCGAAATGACCGACGTCGTCATGATTCATTTTTAACAATTGCCACCGTACTGATTTTGGAACCACCCAACGTAGTCCATTGTCAACTATTCTGTATACGTAATTACCCTTCAATTGATAGTTTTTATGAACATCTACAATAAACGTAGTATCTTTGCTCGATAGAATTTCTTTAATTCGTTTAACCTCATCATCGTCACTTTGAACGGTAGCAATCCAGTCTTGAGCATCCACAGTAAGTATGTCTATTATGTGAATTCCGTCTACATTAGTGGGTTCATCAACAGGAGCACGGCTGAGAGCATCGACGTGTGACATATTTGAGCCTGCTCTGTATTCTATCTCACAGTCGTACTCCTGCAGTTGCACCCACCATCGGCCTATTCTAGGTACTAAATCTCTTTTTGTCATTGTAGTCCGTAACGCATTACAGTCGGTTATTATTTTAAATTTTAGTCCTAGTAAATAAACGCGAAATCTATTTAACGATGCTATTACCGCAAGAGTTTCTAAATCAAAGGAATGTAATTTCTGTTCGTCATTTGTAGTTTTACGACTGTAATAAGCTACGGGTTTCATAAGTCCGTCCTGGCTACGTTGCATCAGAATACCTGCAATACCATACTTTGATGCATCGGTATGTAACTCCGTTTCTAATTTACCATCATACAACGCGAGTAAAGGTCTTTCTATTAATTTACTTTTCAGAGTTTCGAATGCTAATGTATGTTCATCTGTCCATTTCCATTGAAACTGCTTCTTTAATAAATCCGTTAATGGTCGAGCTATCAGTGAGAAGTCTTTTACAAAGCGCCTAAAAAAGCTAGCCAGCCCGATAAAGCGTCTAACATCGTGAACATTTTTAGGTACAGGGAAATTTGATACAGCGACTGTTTTACGAGAACCGGGCCGTATACCTGATCCACTAACTTCAAAGCCTAGGAAATCGATTTGTTTATAGAAGAAAAAACATTTTTCTAGCTTAAGAGTAAGATTCGCTTCGCGAAAAGTATTCAGAACTTCATCTAGTCTGCTTAAACCCTCGTCAAATGTGCGCGCTGGGATTAAAATATCATCCATAAAGACTAATGTGTAATCTATTTTCGACAAGATTCGATTCATTGCTCTTTGGAAGACTGACGGCGCGTTCGTTAATCCAAAGGGCATTCTTTTAAATTGGTATTGACCGTCAGGGGTCACGAAAGCCGTTTTGTCTTGGGAGTTTTCCCCTACTGGTAGTTGGTAGTATCCTGACGCTAAATCTAAACTTATAAATACTGAGTTACCAGATAATCGATCCAATTGATCATCGATCAATGGTAGGGGGAAATGCTCCTTTTTGGTTTTTCTATTTAATGCACGGTAATCAATACAAAGACGTTTATCCCCCGTTTTCTTCTTAACAAGAAGAACGGGGCTAGCATACGATGAATTTGATTCACATATGATATCTGCGTCGAGCATTTCTCGCACCATTGATTTAACGAGTTCTCTCTCCGGGTAAGACAGTCTATAGGGCCTATAAACTACCGGTTTCGTATCAATCAAATCTATTTCCATCTTTTCTACATTAGAGTAACCTAAATCCATCATATTACGTGAAAAACATTCATTATACTTCTGCAGGGTGTTTTTCAATTGTTGAATTTCACTACTAGACAAATGTTTACTGCAATTCAATGATAAATGTGTATTTGAATCGTTAAAGTCCAATATATTAATATTCAAAAATTTATCAGTATAAGAAGCACGTGTCATCAGTGTTCCTTGTTTAAGTTTTAATACATTATTTGATATGTTTTGTATTAATAGTGCGCCAGTACCGTTTAGTATGTTGTATTCACCTGGCATTAAATAATATTCCATTCCATTACAACCCCGCAAGGAACCGTTTACGTATACGACACCAGAAAAATCCTTATCAGTGTTTATTTTTATTACGCATGTGTCACGCGGTGAAACTGAGACATCATTGAGAAGTAGAAGTCTAAGTTTCGTTGATAAGGTTTGTCCAAATATAAGAGCATCACTAGTTTTAGTTATAGTTATACTCGGTATCTCAGTAAAGCTATGACCAATCAGAACATCATATTTAATCACGCTGTCTTCAACAATATAGCTATCGATTGTCTCCGTTATACCTTGAATTTCTATCGTAATTACCGCCCTGCCTATTGGTAGAACTATATTGTTTCCAATGCCACGCATTGTAGGTAGTTGTTCCGATGACCATTTAACGCCTAGCCTATTTGCGACACTATGACGTAATAACGTGCATTGGCTACCTAAATCAACATACCCTCGCAGAGGTTGATCGTTAATTTTCAAATCAATTAAATATTTATCATTACTTACATTAGTCGTTGTATTTAATGCCAAAATTGTCTTTTCTTGATTTATTTCAGGTTTAGACGTATCGTTACTAGGTAGTTTTGAACAGTTAATAGATAAGTGCCCTACTTTATTGCAAATATTACATTTCAAAATTTTCTTTGTGCAATTGAAACTGTAATGACCGGCTTCTTTACAATTGTAACAAGTAATAGTCTTATTGTTGTCATTTGATCTTATTGCTTTGGAGTTCGGCGTTTGCTTAGAAGAGTTACCAACATAAGTGTTTGTCCTTTTATCATAATATGCTTTTACCCTATTATCTGATTCACGTGGTTGTTGTTTAATGGATTGAAAGTATTTTAATACCTGTTCCGGTTCCTCACATTTGACCGCTTTTGCCCCCAATCTTAAGCTACGATCCTCTATCCCATATAATAAACAATCTACCGCCCGTTTACCTTTAATTTCACATCTTTGTAAGAGATTAATTTTTTCATAGAAATATAGTTCCAAAGAATCATTATATTTAGCCTTCTTAGACAACATCTCCGTCAACAGTTCTGCGTAATCGTCACTTGATGGAAATGACTCAATCAGCTTAGTTTTCCATTCGGGCCACGAAAACGACATCGATGGCAGAGTTTGATACCATGTTTTGGCCACACCGCTTAGCTTAGGTAACGTGTAATGAATTGTTTGGTCATCACCCCATTTATATAATCGAGTACAATCTTCCACTTTGCTAAGCCACATGTCAATAGTCTGACCTTTAATCATGGGATCAAACTCTGGTATAACATTACCAAGCATAGGAAACTTATTGCCTTCTAGCCGATTATTAGAAATGGATTTAATTAACTCAGTCAACAATAATTGAGTATTATCTTTAACATTAGAACGACTCACATGGTTATCTTCAGGCGACGTACTCGAACCGTGATGTTTACGACGTCTGGATCTCGAACGGCTTCTTGATCTCGAACGGCCTCTAGATCTCGAACAGCTTCTTGATCTCGGTCGGTGTCTTGAGCTTGAACTATCTCTTGAGCTCGTACGTCGGCGCTTCGAACCGGAACGACGCGGAGTTCTTGTTGTAGATCGTCTCGTGCCTTCTTTGTTCAGTTCACCAACGCTGTCTTCATTGGAATTTTCATGATTTTCTGACAAACTTCTATGACGTTTCTTCCTTGTACCTTTTTCGCGATATTCCGTCTTTGAGCTTCGAATGTGCGATTTCTTATGAGTTTTTCGAGGATGGCTTCGTTTACGCGTTGATTTATCGCCTTCACGATGTGTATTTTCAATATCTTTGTCCATTGTGTAAGTTCACGAATCTTTTCATATGATGCACTTGGCGTGGAAATAACTCGTGGGTTTTGTTAATCCCACTTCTAAGCTGAAGGATCAACTCAGTTTCCAAATAAAATATGCAGGATTATTCGAATATAAGCAGATTTATTAATACAAATCAACTGTACAGTTCAACACGCGGTTAGCAAGTGAAGTAACCAAAAATAATATGGCTGACTTGAGATGACCACCGACAAGTAACGTCAAGTGTCAATGTCGCATCGACGTTGACACATTACAATCGATTAATAAATAGTCGATTATATTGCTGTGTATGACTTAAAAATAAATAAATTAACATAGTACATTATATCGATTCTTACACGAGGAATAGGTGACTTGGAGTGTGCAACAGTACGGCAAGTTGGAACAGCCAGTAAGCGGTGTATCCTGGCACGACAGTAATTGTCTGGGACAAATAGATTGCAGATTTCATTATTCAGATCTAGAACAGCAATAATCCGCCTAAGAATTTTAAATATCACAGTCATCTGATCGCGCGACCGTCATAACGTACTTCTAGAGGATTGAAACTTAAGCAAACCAACAGGAATTTAGAGTCAACAGATAAAAACGAGTTATCTACTTATGTACAATAATAATATGTATACTTAGTTATTAGCAAATGAAAATACTGTTTGAGGGCGCGTTTACTTTGGTCGAGTAAATAGTCTAGTACTAGCGGTAGAGTGTTAAATAAATTGTTATTTTTGCGAGCCCATGTGACCACTGTGTAGGTAAGTGGCAATTTTGTTTACAGGGTGTTCGAAATATTACAAATAGTTTTAGATAATTAAATGACCAAGGGCCGAAGTATTTAATAAAACCGGCCAAGTGCGACTAGGACTCGCACACGAAGGGTTTCGTACCACAAGGCAAAAAACGTCGAAGACAACACGTTTCCTGTATTGAGACCCCTTTAATATGAGACGGCACGGTTGGCGCAGTGGTTAAGCGATTGACTGCTGCGCTGCGTGTCGCGGGTTCGATTCCCGCATGGAACAAATATTTGTTGGACCTACAAGTAGGTGTTCCGCGTCTGGGTGTTTGTGTAGGTGACTTTAAGTGTTTGTAAACGCACCCACAATATAGGAAAAATTCCAAGTTGAGGCATCGTTTAAAAAAAAATGTTTGATTTTATATTTATTATTTTTTGTTAAATATTTAAATTTAATTAATCCCTTTCGCGATTTACCTGTTTTGATTTTTTTTTTGATATTTTGTAAGGTTAATGTATAGTAAAACTTTAAACTATGGATAACAATTTTCTGAATTAAATAAATTATTATTATTATTTATAGCGGCAATAGAAATACACACTGAAATCTTCAACTGTCTACCTATTACTGTTCATAAGATACCGCCCGCTGACAGACAAACGGACGGACAGCAGTGGCTTAGTAATAGGGTTCCGTTGGGACCGTTGGCATCCTTTAGGTACGGAACCATAAAAACCGTCAGGTGACAGGTGACAATCTGACAATCCGACAATAATATTTTACAAGTTTCCATCATACATTTTCAACATTTGTCGTTAGTGGTGAAAATATGACAATTACCTATGTCATTTACTGACAATTAAGTCGCATTATCGGTTATATTAATTAAAGACAGACATTAAATTTAATGTGTTTCTTATTGAATTCACTTAATTATAATTATCCTTAATGTTTGTGATTCATGGTTGTTCCTAATAATATTTCAAGGTATTCTGTCACTGTAAACCTGATTTCTTTTATTTGTAAGCAAATCTCACGACTTCCTATATTATACCTACTAACTAACATTATTATAATCTAATAGGTTTTTAGACACTTAACAGCTATTTAATAATTATATAGCAGTTAATTTGGATAAACATTGAAATTTACTACAGCGTTTAAATTAATCGCGTTTAAAAAAAACCGGCCGTTACTTACTAGATTATACCAGCAGCACTAGGCTACTTACTGTATCGATGTAAACGGACCACAACAGTCCGGGAAAGCGTTAATTAAGAAGAAAAAGTGGACTATCGTATAGAATTGACACGCTAACATTATTTCCACACTTCTTGTCTTAAACTACAAAAATCAAGATATAATACTCCTAAATTGATTTAATAATTACGTCTGCTGATACTGCAATGTTATCGTCGTGAGTTAAGATACAAAATATACAATATGGCGACCGAAAAACAAGTATTAAATACAATTTTAAAACACCTTTCACTTTACCTGCCAAGGTTTGTCCGGACACAGACATTGCGGCCGCAACAAAGAATAATGCACACAAAACTTTCATTTTTAACTTAAATACACTTTGATTATCACAAAAAACTTTTAATTTATAACTTAAAACATTAGTTTCAAACTTTGATTAAAGTTTATACAGTATACAGTTGCTTTTTAAATTCAAATCAAAATGTCACAGCGATGGCGCGACGCATGCGCGCTCGCGGGTTATGCCGAGTGTTATCTTATGCCGAGTGGGGCCTTGGTGTTGCCAAGTTACAGCGGAGAATTTCCACGAGTAGGAAATAATAATTTGTCACTTTTATGAAGAAACATAATTATTATTATGTCAAGAGGAATAGCTAAAAAAAGTCTACACAACTATCGGAATAATTGCGTAACACCAACACCGTTGGTTTCATCTTGTCAGTTCAACAACATTCATTGCGATATTTACGTTGGCTACCGGATTTTTCAAACATAGTATATGATTAGCAATGGATTAGCAATTTCCTTTAAAATCCTTCGGATTGTGAATGAAAGTAGGTATATTTCACAATTCAGAATCCAACACTCACTTAAAAAAAAAAAAATTGTTTTATCTTTGTATATCTTTTTTCATGATCTACATTTTGATTTTACACAAATAATAAATGACAATGTAAAGGAGTGATCGCAATTAAGCCCTCTTTTTATAACCAACTTTTTTTTTGGTTGGTCTTTGCTTAAATGAAGTGGGAAAAACATAACTACGATACCTACAAAGAAAAAACAAAAGAAATTAATTTTAAAATGTCGTCTTATTCACAAGAAGAACAATAAGTAACCATAGTTTAGGGAAAATTTTATAACTTGGCAATACTATTTCTGGTCACAGTTAAACACAGTTGCTTAAAAATGTATACTAATATCAAACTTAACGTTCTTGATACAAAGCTCAATTTCAATGTTCCCAAGAAACAGTACATTCACATTGCCACAATGTAAGTAATATGGAGGCAGTTTCATTACAAAACACTATTTAAATCATTAGAAAATTATGGGTATATATTTTTTTAATAATTATGAACAACAAACAGGTACATTTATTAGGCAATATTACAAACAAATAAAACATAAGTAACATAATATATAATAATGTAGCCCACAGCGCTGTTCACAGATTACCATTAATAACTAAAACTTTAGTCACAAAAAATTGTCTAAAAGCGCTAGTGCCTCATGAATACAAAAGGCTACGAAACCTTTTCAAAGAGCATGTAAATATATCTATGTGTTCGAAAGTTTCATTGTAGGTTGCTGCCATTCGCCAAACTGGCGAACGTAGCCCAGTGATAGATCGGCAGGTACCTACTGCAAAAAGTTTGCCTGCACGCACCTGCCGTCTATGGATAGTCTTGGGGAGTGCATTAATTTAGTCAATACAATCAAAATTGCAATTAATATTGTTATACAATGTCATTGCTTCCAATTGTTTACGTCTAGAACTGAACGACAAAAGCCTGTATTTACTGAGCAAATGGTTAACCGGTAGAGACGTTTTGTGACACCAGCCGAGCTATTCTGTAACAATCTCACCGTGATAACTTAGGTGCAGTGAGCTTGAAGTGAGTTGTCGATAGTGTCAATACCTAGCATCAGCCGAGCTAGTCTGTAACAATCTCACCGTGATAACTTAGGTGCAGTGAGCTTGAAGTGAGCTGTCGATAGTGTCAATACCTAGCATCAGCTGAGCTAGTCTGTAACAATCTCGCCGTGATAACTTAGGTGCAGTGAGCTTGAAGTGAGCTGTCGATAGTGTCAATACCTAGCATCAGCTGAGCTAGTCTGTAAAAATCTCACCGTGATAACTTAGGTGCAGTGAGCTTGAAGTGAGCTGTCGATAGTGTCAATACCTAGCATCAGCTGAGCTAGTCTGTAACAATCTCACCGTGATAACTTAGGTGCAGTGAGCTTGAAGTGAGCTGTCGATAGTGTCAATACCTAGCATCAGCTGAGCTAGTCTGTAACAATCTCACCGTGATAACTTAGGTGCAGTGAGCTTGAAGTGAGTTGTCGATAGTGTCAATACCTAGCATCAGCTGAGCTAGTCTGTAACAATCTCACCGTGATAACTTAGGTGCAGTGAGCTTGAAGTGAGTTGTCGATAGTGTCAATACCTAGCATCAGCCGAGCTAGTCTGTAACAATCTCACCGTGATAACTTAGGTGCAGTGAGCTTGAAGTGAGCTGTCGATAGTGTCAATACCTAGCATCAGCTGAGCTAGTCTGTAACAATCTCACCGTGATAACTTAGGTGCAGTGAGCTTGAAGTGAGCTGTCGATAGTGTCAATACCTAGCATCAGCTGAGCTAGTCTGTAACAATCTCACCGTGATAACTTAGGTGCAGTGAGCTTGAAGTGAGCTGTCGATAGTGTCAATACCTAGCATCAGCCGAACTAGTCTGTAACAATCTCACCGTGATAACTTAGGTGCAGTGAGCTTGAAGTGAGCTGTCGATAGTGTCAATACCTAGCATCAGCTGAGCTAGTCTGTAACAATCTCACCGTGATAACTTAGGTGCAGTGAGCTTGAAGTGAGCTGTCGATAGTGTCAATACCTAGCATCAGCTGAGCTAGTCTGTAACAATCTCACCGTGATAACTTAGGTGCAGTGAGCTTGAAGTGAGTTGTCGATAGTGTCAATACCTAGCATCAGCCGAGCTAGTCTGTAACAATCTCACCGTGATAACTTAGGTGCAGTGAGCTTGAAGTGAGCTGTCGATAGTGTCAATACCTAGCATCAGCTGAGCTAGTCTGTAACAATCTCACCGTGATAACTTAGGTGCAGTGAGCTTGAAGTGAGCTGTCGATAGTGTCAATACCTAGCATCAGCTGAGCTAGTCTGTAACAATCTCACCGTGATAACTTAGGTGCAGTGAGCTTGAAGTGAGTTGTCGATAGTGTCAATACCTAGCATCAGCCGAGCTAGTCTGTAACAATCTCACCGTGATAACTTAGGTGCAGTGAGCTTGAAGTGAGCTGTCGATAGTGTCAATACCTAGCATCAGCCGAACTAGTCTGTAACAATCTCACCGTGATAACTTAGGTGCAGTGAGCTTGAAGTGAGCTGTCGATAGTGTCAATACCTAGCATCAGCTGAGCTAGTCTGTAACAATCTCACCGTGATAACTTAGGTGCAGTGAGCTTGAAGTGAGCTGTCGATAGTGTCAATACCTAGCATCAGCCGAACTAGTCTGTAACAATCTCACCGTGATAACTTAGCTGCAGTGAGCTTGAAGTGAGCTGTCGATAGTGTCAATACCTAGCATCAGCCGAGCTAGTCTGTAACAATCTCACCGTGATAACTTAGGTGCAGTGAGCTTGAAGTGAGCTGTCGATAGTGTCAATACCTAGCATCAGCTGAGCTAGTCTGTAACAATCTCACCGTGATAACTTAGGTGCAGTGAGCTTGAAGTGAGCTGTCGATAGTGTCAATACCTAGCATCAGCTGAGCTAGTCTGTAACAATCTCACCGTGATAACTTAGGTGCAGTGAGCTTGAAGTGAGCTGTCGATAGTGTCAATACCTAGCATCAGCTGAGCTAGTCTGTAACAATCTCACCGTGATAACTTAGGTGCAGTGAGCTTGAAGTGAGCTGTCGATAGTGTCAATACCTAGCATCAGCCGAGCTAGTCTGTAACAATCTCACCGTGATAACTTAGGTGCAGTGAGCTTGAAGTGAGCTGTCGATAGTGTCAATACCTAGCATCAGCCGAACTAGTCTGTAACAATCTCACCGTGATAACTTAGGTGCAGTGAGCTTGAAGTGAGCTGTCGATAGTGTCAATACCTAGCATCAGCTGAGCTAGTCTGTAACAATCTCACCGTGATAACTTAGGTGCAGTGAGCTTGAAGTGAGCTGTCGATAGTGTCAATACCTAGCATCAGCTGAGCTAGTCTGTAACAATCTCACCGTGATAACTTAGGTGCAGTGAGCTTGAAGTGAGCTGTCGATAGTGTCAATACCTAGCATCAGCTGAGCTAGTCTGTAACAATCTCACCGTGATAACTTAGGTGCAGTGAGCTTGAAGTGAGCTGTCGATAGTGTCAATACCTAGCATCAGCTGAGCTAGTCTGTAACAATCTCACCGTGATAACTTAGGTGCAGTGAGCTTGAAGTGAGTTATCGATAGTGTCAATACCTAGCATCAGCCGAGCTAGTCTGTAACAATCTCACCGTGATAACTTAGTTGAAGTGCTACTTCTAGCTAGTGATAACTTAGGTGCTAGGTATTGACACTATCGACAACTCACTTCAAGCTCACTTCACCTAAGTTTATGACGGTGAGATTGTTACAGAATCGACCGGCTATAGTGCAAAGCACGAAGAAATCTACGTTGGAAAGAAAAGAAAAAAGAAAGAAGAAAGAAAAATAGATTTATTTGTCACAGAAACACATGCATACAAAAAGATAATTAGCTCTAATATTAAGAAAAAATTTAAAATAACAACAAAGAGATCTCTAATCACGAGCACAAAACAGAAATAGTCGACAGCTGCACGTCATGACTGTGACAAGAAGGCTTCCACTCAGCATGATGCTGTGCTACGGGGGACCCACAGCACAGGACGTTTTCTATCATGACAATGTATTTGCCATAGTACGGGTTGCAGATGGATACGGCATATTCGAGCTGGGAACGGACTAGAATTGTATACAGGCAGAGGTACGAAGAGGTCTGCTTAGGAATTAAAGTCATGAGTGGATCTCATTATGAATCCGTACCTCTTATATAATAATTAAGTAATTAGATACTTTCTAAAGTAATAATCATCATTAGCCAAATTGTTATAGTGTCGTACTGGCTAGCGAGAGGTCGAGCCCTGGGGCCGTACTATGAGCTGTTAACGCCATCATGATTCCGTTGAGAAAAAGAGATAGTGCTGTCGGTCATGTAAAGCTCCGTCTCTCTTCCACGCTGGAACAATGATGGAATTAACACGTCATAGTACGGCCCCTGTCTGTTTTAATAACGTAATAAAAAGTTTTGATTTTAATCTATACCCTACCTAGGTATGTAGACAGATTACTTTGTCATTTTGTAGTTTCGTCTATTTGTTAATATTATCTCTGCCATTTTTCAATTGGGAAAGATAAAAGGAATCTTGAGACTTTATCACTAAGTTGATAAGTACTAATTATTCAGACCGTTTCAGCAATAATTATTACATTTTCAAAAATACTTATAATTACAATGTAACGTCCAAACGAAATATCTGAACAATTTTTTTCTGGAGAAATATGAAATCTGCTGTTCCATACATTTTGATCGTGTAGGTCAGTATTGCACTGTTGTATGGAACGGCTAGTTTTTTTTTTTTATAGGCATTTCACGGTTGGCCCCGTAGCGAAAGTTGTTCACATTCAAGAATGCCTACTATGACTTTTAAAAGTTTGTCTCGAGGGCCTAGACAAAAGGAAATTCTATTACCGAAAAGCTTTTTATCATAACTAGTAATAAAACGTGAAAGTAAGTTTGTTTGTTTGACGCCTGAACCATTAATACGATCATCATAACATTTTACATATACCTTGTTAGGGATACAGAAAAAGCTCGCCGTCCGATAAGGACCAGGCTCGGGTCGACGGCGTATTATGTTTCACGCGCGCCTCAAAGAGATGTCAGCACCAATGATGGGGTCCACTAGGGCCGATGCCTGCCTGGGTGGCGGGAAAGTCCGAAAGGGTTACCATGGCCCCTGGCACAGGCAACTGAAGGAACGCGGGTTGGTTTTAGTCAGTAAGAGTCTGACACGCCCTCCCGCTCAGCCCAGAGCGTTAGAAGTTATTTTATGACTTACCACAGTCAAAAAAAATGGGGGTACAGAAAAGGATCGGAAAATGACCTTTCATCCAGAAAAAAGTACTGTTCCAGAGGGAAAGAACAATAACTTACGACGGTCACAAATGCTTTAGGACGCTAGATGGCGCTACGTGTCTTTCGAATATTTATTTATTTATTTAAACTTTTCGCACAAAAGGTACAAAGGCGGACTTAATGCCTTAGGCATTCTCGACCAGTCAAGATTGAATTATATTATTAAAAACGTTTGTAGTGTGTTAAGATTTAATTTGATTAAATATAAGTGATAGATTTTGTGAGTCTATAGTGAACTCTAACACCCTTTGACCAAACACCGTGAAAGCTGGCACACATTTTATTGGAGATGGATTTACAGGATTTTTTCGACCTCCAAACGGACTAAGCGGCGGGCAGATGCTAGTAATCTGATAATCCTGTTGAAAGTCTTTGTAGAAATACGAAAGACTTTGAAAGTGGTTCTCACTTGTCTAGGCCCTCAGGACATTGTTTGGGCCTTATATTTCTGCTATCTCTCTGCACAGTGACACAAACTGACCGTTACCTTCAAAGAATGTCAAACTTCGTGGTAATTGGCCGGTAAGGAAACACGGTAGAATTATAAATTTGGAGCGGTTTTTTGTTTTAATTCACGCTGAATACAAGATGTACTTACGAGTTGTAGGTCGTAGGTTCGAACCCAGACAGGCGCTTTACTTTTTGTAAATTATTTCATCACCTCTCAAAATGGTGAAGGAAAACATCGAGAGGAAACCGGCATGTCCTAGAACCAAAAATTCGAAAGACATGTGACATCTACCTACCTATCATCTTGTAACCCGGTAAAAAATATGTTTGAAAACAAGATGTTGCTGGTTTTAATATAGTATTATACTACTTACCACCGTGCTAAAGTAAATGTATAGGGTATAAGCTGTACGGGAAAGATTCAATTAAACAAGTACCTTCTTACACAATACAATATTTATTGTAATTTTTAATACACCGAAAATGAAGGTATAACAACATCAATTGTGGCGAGCCGCCAACCAAACCCTTCCCACACACCGACAAAACTAGGTCTCAGTTACTAGTTGTGTCGGGGTACACACCTGCAATGAGACTAAAACTAAAACTCAGAGTCGCTTTAATGAGTACGTGAGATGAACTGTTTTATATCTTCTAGCTCAATCGAATAAGTATCGACCTATTATGGTTGCGCTCATATAGGGAAAATATCGCTTATGTAAAGCTACCCGAGGCACAATAATTTATAACAACTGGTCTTACTACCTAGTTCTTACTAAAGGCCTAACTCTCTCTCATAGGTTAAATTATAACAATTTAGTTTAAATTCAGTATTCTCTCAGTATATTTATTCTTCAATTCGAAATTTGATTTCAATTTCAATTGACGGAATCAAGACCCTTGGCATCAAACACAGGTTAAAGCCTGTGTTTACACGAAATGTGACCTACGGGCGTAGACGGTGACGCTATGTTACCTGGAGTGGCAAACTTCCCTCGTTTACCGTTATCCAGTTCAGTAAGGCCTTCTTCAACAGATAGCCTAGCATCATCTAGCCTAGCCTATCATTCTAGCCTTAACATCATCTTTATGATGTGTGGCTATCTGTTGAAGAAGGCACCCGGCCTTCGGCGGGCAATTTAGATGTTAAGGCGCAGATAAACGACTTTTAATGATTTTATATTGAACATCACGTCTAAACTTCTAGTCTTATTTCTTTGAAAAAAATATATGTTATACTAGACAATTTTATTCATAATTTGATATGTGAAAATGTGAAATTATATTTTTATAACATAGTGTAATTAACTTGTAAAGTATTGTCTAACGTGGACAAAAAAACGATAATCACGCAAAAACTATGGGGCGTATTTACATGAAACTTTAATCATATAAAAGACAATTTAATGACCCATATTTTAGTATACGGCTTTTATTCGTATTGTGTTTGATAAATCAAGGTGGGTTGTTTTTTCGAATAATCTTGGTGCGCGTTGAAGCGGGGCTCTGGCGGGCGACGGGCGGCAGTGTATCGCTGACTTTGTCTGACTTTAGTCGCGGGGTGCGACGCAAACTCCTCCCACTCGCTCAAGGGCGCGGGCAGTTAATGTCGCCTTAACCCTTTGGTTAACATCTAAATTGCCCGCACCCGGATCAATTTCAAATTATCTGACCACGGGGCTACAACAAGGCATCACGTCTATCCTCGCATTAGAGATCTTAATAAAGGAGAAGAAAGGCTAGCATAATCAGCCAGACGTGAAACAATCATCCTCGTGTCGAAACTCAGAACTGAGACCTACATAGGTTGTAAAAACGAGAACTAAGAAAATGGTTCAATACTCACAAGGATTAGGTTTGACTAGACCTATATTAAACCCATCGGGTTATTTGGACTCAGTGTGGTAATCCCAGAACTGGTAAGAAACTGCCAAAGCGCGTTCCTCGTAGTCACGCCATGAGGGGGAAAATATTTCATAACAACGTTAACAATATTTCATAATAACATTTTAATAAGATGTCAAATTAACTAATATAATAATATTATGTCAACTAATAGTAATTAAGATGCCAGAAGAAATTTTAATGTCAACAGAAATTAGAATGTCAAAGGAAATTGGAGTGTCAACAAGTTATAATTCATCAATGGAGTAGAGGCATTTATTCAAGAGAAAAGCTCTATGTTTGGTCGTAAACGAGCACGTATATATCGAACTTTTAAGGCCGAGTGGAATTTGTTAAAAACTGGTACTGCTTGATATCGTGCACTATGTTTTGTAATCAGAAGGCGTGGGCTTATTAAATTGCTGAGATCCGTCCTACGTGTGTTCTCTCTGGAAAATGATTCCTCTTCGGACACGGTTGTTTCGGGAGGTTCCTGTTCCGGATAAGGCGGGAGGAAACGCCCGGGTGTCACCATTATGTGGATCGCCCGGAGGACACGGTGGAGCATACGGTGGAGGTCTGCCCGGCTTGGGCGGAGCACCGCCGTGTCCTCGTGGAGGCGATTGGCGGTGGCGATCTCTCGCGTCCGGCCCTGGTTCAGGCCATGGTACGGAGCGAAAGGGCTTGGGAAGCCATCACCTCCTTCTGCGAAGCAGTACAGTTCGCGAAGGAAGAGGCGGAACGCGTGAGGGAGAGGCAAAATTCGCGCCCTCACGCCCCTAGCCGCCGCAGGAGATGCCCTGGGCGTCGGGAATCGCAGGCCGATTCCCGGCCACCGTAGGCGTGGGCTTGCAAACGGCGAGCAATGGGCAGCTCGCCGTTCGATAAGGACCAGGCCCGGGTCGACGGCGCGTTGTGTTCCACGCGCGCCTCAAAGAGATGTCAGCACCAATGACGGGGTCCGCTAGGGCCGATGCCTGCTAGGGTTGCGGGAAAGTCTGAGAGGGATACCGTGGCCCTTGGCACAGGCAACTGAAGGAACACGGGTGGGTTTTAGTCAGTAAGAGTCTGACACGCCCTCCCACTCTGCCCAGTACGGGAGAAGTTATTTGATGATTTCCAACCATCAAAAAAAAAAAAGGGGTGAAAGTAACTTATTTAGTCCCGAGACGGGTTTTAGCGCCCGAGCGTAGGGAGAAGGAGCCAATAGTTCGAGGGACTAAATTAGTTTTTAACCCGAGATAAACACTGTGCTTTTCATTACGAATAAAAGGAAAGTAAAAATAAACACATGAATTTGCTACAGACAAAATGAGCCTCTTCTCTTATGAAGTCCATATCTGAATCAGATAAACTCATTGTGTTAATACAAATCTCAGCTATACGGAAGTATAAACAAAACTTTAAAACTCGAAAAAACAAATGAAGATCGGATTGCCGCTTTCCCGCCAATTTTTTTTTTCTGTGGCCCGTTTCTAGCTATTCAGCCATTATTTTTCATTTCCATCATTGAAAAAATGGTAAATATTTTGCCCCAATCTATGTTATTTTAAAGAAATAGTTGAAAGTAAATTATAATAAAATTATTAAAAAAAAAACTCTAATTAATACTTAATTTTATGATTTAAATTTTACATTGCGCTTTAATTGAGTGGCTGAATAAGAAGTTGTAACATGATTCGATAGATCGATAGAAATGTGAAAATAGAACTGGTTTTTCTAAACGTGACATTGGCTAAATGCACAGACCGTGCGAAGCAAAAAAAAAAAAAAGAACTGGTTTTTTTATAATTTGACAGGTGTCAGTTGAAAACGATTCTCCCTAGGGCTGAAAAGTAATACTTTCAATCCGCTCCTCAGGCAACTTCAGACCTACTTTCAGGGTATGAGTAATGAAAAGTAATTTATATAGGCTGGCAATAAATTCTATATTCAATTTCAGTCATTTATTTATAAATTCGTGTTTTCACTGCTTTATTATCTTTTTTCATCAATACAACACGATAAAAATTCGAGTAATTATGGAATACGAGTTCAAGCGCGGTAGCAATGCCGCACAAACGGCTCGCAACATTAATTACGTGTACCTACGGCTTATAACTAGCTGTTAGTTTTTAAGGGGTGTGGCAAAAACTACGTGACCGTACCCTCAGTCACCTTAGCAGGAACTGCCTTGAACAGAGTCGCATAGTTCAAGTATCTGGGCCACTGGGTCTCCGAAGACCTTAAAGACAACACAGATGTGGAAAGGGCACGTAGGGCGTTGGCTGTCCGGTGTAATATGTTGGCCCGCAGGTTCGCACGTAGCAGTAATGAAGTGAAAGTTACACTTTTTAAGTCTTACTGCCAAACACTTCACACGTGCAGCCTGTGGGTTAACTACACACTGGGAGCATACAGCGCCCTGCGTGTTCAATACAACAACGCGTTTAGGGTGTTGCTGGGGCTACCACGATTCTGCAGTGCATCGACGATGTTCGCGGAGGCGCACACTGATGGCTTTCATGCCCTAATAAGGAAGCAATGTGCGTCGCTGCTGAGTCGTGTTAGGTCCAGCAGCAACAGCTTATTAAGCGTGTTCGCGGACAGGTGGGACTCTCCACTGCTGCGCCACTGGATGCGCTTGCACACTGCCTTGTGAGCAGTGGGCATTTCCTCCTCGTCAAATTTAATGTGTTGCTTCTTCTGTGTTGTCACTGCTATTTTATTGTTTGTATTGATTGTTTGTATATTTTTGTGTGTTGTGTACTTTACTGTATGTTTCGTTCATTTTTGTAAGTGTACCTATGGACAGAAAGTCTGAAATAAACGTATATTATTACGAGTATTATTCCGTTTATTTATTTTCATACATATAAATACAGATTAAATATTTTTATAAAAACATTTATGAAAAACATTTAAAAATATAAAAATAGTAGTCCGCCGGTATCGGGAGCAGGGTCCAAGCTACCGGTGGTTAGGGCTGCAGAGGCAGGAACCTCCTCACGATACGAGCCGTATCGAGGAGTACTGCCTTCTGAATCAGGCCCTTGATCCAACCGCCTAACGAGAGCTTCGAGAGATGTTGATCGAAGCTTTCGGCCATCAGGCCATCAGGCATTGGCCGATACGACAATCGGCACAATGACAGCCGAGCTCACATTCCACATGTCAACAACACACGATAGCACACGAGTGCTAAGTCGAGATATTTAATTTGTTTCTCTTTCTCAGCTTTCACGACGTTCTCGTCATGTGGAATGGTAACATCGATAATCATTGTGCGGCGCGCTAATCGATCTATCACCACTATATCAGGCTTATTGGCGACAAATAGTCCTGTCAGTAATGATAGACCGATCCCAGTACCTACAACGTGACTTGGTCATTTTCGAGAACTGGGTCGGGCGCATACTTGTAATACGGTACCTCAGTATCCACAAGTTTATATTTTAAAGCAAGTTGCTGGTGAATAATCCTGGCTACTTGGTTATGCCTGTGCAAGTACTCGCCGTTAGCCAGACGAGAACAACCAGAGATAATATGTCTGATGGATTCACCTGGACGGTGGCATGCCCGACACACGTCAACGTCCCGTCTTTCATAATATGTCTCCGATAGTTATTCGTCAAGATAACTTCGTCCATAATTACACAGATGAAACCTTCAGTTTCCGCGAAAAGGTCACCAAAACGTAGCCAGGATACGGACGCTAAGAAGTCTACACCGGGCAGATGAAGAGCCCGGTAGAAGCGCCCGTGAAGCTCCTTGCTTTGCCATACCTCCTTGCGGTCATCGGTAGTAAGTACTACAGGTTTGCGCCAGTTCTCTTTAGCCATGGAGAGCGGGGTGAGCCCCTTGTCTACAACGACCACATCACGGTGCATACCCATTTCAGCTTTAAAAAAATATTCCCTGAGACTGCAGACCGCGCGGTTGTGGAGGGTCTTCGCATTTAAAAACCCTCGACCCCCGCACTTCCGCGGGATGTACAGTCTCATCACCGAAGAACGTGGGTGATGCATCCGATTTGCGGTCAGTAGTGTACGGACCCTCCTATCCAGGGCGTCGAGTTCAGTCTGAGGCCATTTGATTACGCCGAAAGAGTACATCAAAACCGGCATGACCCAACCGTTGAAGGCACGCACCTTGTTTCCGCCTGAAAGAAGACTAAGTAATATATTTTTCAGGCGACCGAAGAAGCGCTCCTTCAACGATTGCTTCATGTCAGCAACGTTGATGCCTAACGCTTCCGACATACCCAAATATTTATAGCTTTCGGATGAGGAGAGGTATCTAAAGTGTATGGAATCCGAAAGATGAATTCCTTCGGATTCCATAATCTCACCTCGCTTTACATGCATGACTGCACATTTGTCCACACCAAATTCCATCCTGATGCCGTTACTGAAAGTTTCAGTTACCTTCAGTAGCTCCATCAGTCGCAATTTGTTGGCGGCAAAGAGTTTCAAGTCATCCATGTAGAGGAGGTGAGATATAACCTGACCACCTCTCTTCTACCGATAACCTAGACCTGAATCTTCCAGTAGTGTGCTTAGAGGATTCAGGGCTAAGCAGAACCAAAGTGGACTCTGTGGAACTGTCACCCTGAAATATTCCCCGTTTAATCCATACAGGCTCATCATTCCCTTGGGTCTGTCGACATCCTGGATAGCGAAGAACCGTCTTCCATTGCCCCATACACGATTCAAGGAAGGTGCGTAGAGTTGCATCAATCTTGTACAACTCTAGCACCCTCATGAGCCATGTATGTGGCACCGAGTCGTAGGTCTTCTTATAATATATCCAGCATGTCGACAGATCCTTACGGGATCGACGAACCTGTTGGCTAATGGCCGTGTCAATGAGGAGTAGCTCCTTAGTACCGCGGGACCCGTTTCTACATCCATTTTGAGAGGCAGACATAATCTTATTACTGCCAATGTGCGTATTAATTTTCGCTCTCAGAATGGATGTAAGAAGTTTATAGACCGTCGACAAACACGTGATTGGTCTATAATTCTTGGGTTCCGTGGGACTACCTGACGTATGGAGCAGGTGGGTAACGCCTGTTGTTAAAAACTGTGGTAGCGACCCTGATTCTAAGGATGACTGGAACTGAGATGCCAAGCAAATGTGTGAACTAATTAGCCATTTCAACCAAAAGTTGTGCAATCCGTCCGGTCCCGGAGATTTCCAGTTCGGTAACGGATGGACCGCTCTGGCAACGTCTAATGGCGTAATTAGGACTGCTCCCATTTCTGGTATAGTTTTACACACTCGCTCGACCACTCGTATCCAGCCAGCCTCAGCGTGACAGACGGGTACCGACCAGATGTTGCACCAGAATGTTCTCGTGGCGGCGTCATCCGTCACATTTTGTTCCGGTCGCTCCAAAGCTCTGTATACCCACCTCTCATCGCTCTGGAACATGCGCTTTTGCGTGTATTCGTTATTGGTTTGAACGCTACCAACATGGAAATTTTTTGATCTAAGAAAGAAGCGTTCGCCCGAAAACTAAAGTCAACAACGATGAATTAAAGGCGATAGTGGAAGCTGGCGATACCCAATTTACGGCTGAGTTAGCAGCAGCTTTCAACGTTATCATCAAAACAATATTGGTCCATATATTTGCGTCAAATTGACAAGGTAAAAAAACTTGATAAGTGGGTGCTGCACGAACTGAACAGTCGCCAGCGCGACGGTCATCGTGTTGGAAAGACCCTGGTTTATCGCCTAGGCAATGGATGTGGACACAATGATGGAAAAGCTCGCAAATAATCGCTTGGTTAATCGCTCGTCACTGCTGCTCCTACGCGACAACACTCGACCTCATACGGCATAACAGACGGTATCTAAGCTACAAGAGCTAGGGTTGGAAGTTTTGCGGCATCCGCCGTACTCAACAGACCTTGCGCCGACAGAATTGCACTTAAAAAAAAATTTCAAATATCAAACTGAATAAATCAAATTGTTAATTTGTAGTTTTAACTACAAATAAACCATTTTCGCATTTTTTCCTTTAGTTGTGCAGTGAAACCTTGCTTCCTGCCAAATTTCATGATTCTAGGTCAACGGGAAGAACCCGGAAGGCAAATGTAGCGTTTACACTCGTAGATTACGCATTCGTTATCGTCGCTCGTGTCCTGTGTCGCTTATAAAATGCTGACATTATCCAAATGGTTGTATTTTCATTAGGTACATGTCGATCGTAAATCAAGAGTCTACGGACAAAAATGTTGCCATTATGCGTCGCACGAAGTAATAATCCATTCCATATAATGATGCTACTTTTTTGACGCAACCGTTGATGCACTTTTGACCATCTTTAAACAAGATTTTTAAGTCAAAAACATGTTTTGAGCGGCATTATATACCTATTTCACGAACATTAATTATCAATATCATTAAAATAAGTTCTCCTTAGTATTTAGTACAACGGAATGCTGATTTATCAATGTCACGTCAAATTTAAACTCATAATAATTATTATTGTTTGTTTAATGATAAATGATTTTATTTCTGTAAGTAGTTTTGTACAAACACGTCAATCATATTTTTTTTAACTAGATAAGGTTGGCGTTTCCTATCTGACTACGCTGAGAAGAAAGACCGAAACAAACTCAGAGGTCACAGTCTCTTTTAAAGTCCAGACAGAATCTTGATCAGATCATGTAAAGGCTATGTAGATCGGTGTCTGAAATGGTCTTTTGAGGAAAGAACCACACAGATTGAGTGGACCTGTCCAGTCAGTGCACGCAATTGTCAGTAACCGTACAGCTCAACTCAGAACTTAAGGAGTTCAACGATTCGACGAACAATACCAAAGAAAGGACATTTGAGTAGGCGTTTACATACATTGAATACTTCCATATAGGTTAAGTACCTAATTAAGTAAAAACAGAATGACTGCCACTGATATTTTAAGTAAACTGATGGCTACATTACTTTACAAAGGCCCAAAAGATTGTTGTGAAATCCTGAGGGTCGCGTTAGGAGTCTCGTCACAGCACGAATTCAAACTTTGTGGTCAAACTGCCGCACAATCATCTGTCGAAATAAGTACATGAAAACTTTGGGCGAGAGGTGAAATGCTCCGGCGATTCCTAAGCTCCCGGGCAGCGCGCGCTGTGTGTGTATTTTTCTAAGTGTCGGTCGATCTTTCAGCTTGCGTATTCTTAGGGGCAGAGGACTGACAATTTTAGTTAATTTTATTTTTTCAATCTTTCTCGGGTATTTTAAATCATCTCATAGTTTTCGACTAGAGCAACAATTTCATTCCAGAAAATATTTTCATCCGAGCTACCATTTTGGAAATATAGAGCGTTAAATAAAAATAAAAACAAAAGCTTCTAACTCGGAAACGGTGCTTCGTAAGGCCATGCTTCTCAGAACCCAAATGGCTTCTATGGCCAAGATCAACCCGATGCTGCAATAAAAATAGAAAACTTACAGAAAAAAAAAATGTCCTCGCTCCAGTGTCCCTCAGGCTTACATTCCAACACACTATTCGTATAAACTAATGATTACTATAATGTGTTATTTACGACCCTATATTATTTTTGTTATTTATTAAAATAAAAACATTTGAAATATTTATTGTTTGCAATGCTTTTGAAAGACTGCATCATGATGGTGGTACAATAATAATATAATCATTTATTTCTAGTGACAAAAGAACCTTTATACCTCATAGACTCGTAAATAAACTCAGTATGAAGCACAAAAACATATTATTACAACACACATGGGATTTTAATTTTGGTCATGCTTATCTGTCACATCTCTCAACTGCAGCCGGCCAAAATTCTGGGCTGAGGTCGTCAATCTTATGCAGCGCTAACCTGGAGATATCTATAGAGGTACGAGGAACAGGGTGTAAAGTTCACCCATACCGCCATAGAAAAGGTAGGATCCTCCGACCAGACGGGTGTCGTGTCTGGTGGGCAACTGCCCGATGATTGCCGATTGATGTCGGGAAGTTGTATAAATGCTATTCGCGCGGTAAACTCTGCTTGCGCGATGCAGGATTTGTGTGACGTCATTATGGCGCGCAGCTCGCATGTGGCGATGTAAATACCGCTAAATTTTAAATTAACATTTGTAGTTTTGCTCGACTGCATCGTCATTCCTTCAGCACTGATAAGACCTTGGCTCATTCTCTCTCGATGTCTGTCGATCCAACCGTAAAATGTACAGGAGCAAGGTGAGCACTGCATCTCGAAAATTCTCGCTTCCACGAGCGCGGTACCGCGTTCGTTGCGGTTGCGTCACGATCGACCCTTCTGGCCCTCAACCAGAGTTTAGCCATCTTCGTTCATTTGACTGGTTTTAGAAGCCGGCGCCTTCCGCTTCTATATCTCAGATGTGTCTCATCCATCGAAGCCACCCACAGAAGCAGTGGAAAGTGGACAACTTTGGCAAAGGCGTGAAGATTTCTTTGTGTGCTTTTCCTTCTGGTAGCGGCCGTAATATCTTCCTAAGATGTTTATGAACTCGTAATGTGTTACGAGTTCATAATCATCTTTTCCACAATCGACTCAATCATGATTGACACAACAACTGTTTGACGTTGTTCTGATGGTCGACATGACGTCGTGTATACGTGTCGACCGGTCCCGAGTCCCGACCACTCTTTGCATGTCGCATGTAAACTAAGGCATGTCTCGTGTCTTTGTCGTCGTGCGAGAAATGCTCGAATCGACATGCTGAGAATAGCTCAACTTGTTTTTTACGAGGGAAAAGTACGAATCAAACGATAATATTTAACGAATGTGAGATGCGTGAGAATTGCCTTCCCGGTTTCGATTAGGGAATTTAAACCGGTAAGGAAAAATGCTAGTGTCAAAATATGCGGCATAAACACCCGTATCTTTCGATTTCGTTAACTTAGAAGTTTGATGTTTCCACAGCTTGAAGGGATTGTAGACGTATTTGACTTTAATTTCAACTTGATACCTTTTTCGAGTTTTTGAGATAAAGGGTCTTGACAGACGGACAGACGGGCGGACAACGAAGCGATCCTATATGGGTTCCGTTTTTTCCTTTTGGGGTAGGTACTGAACCCAAAAAAAGACATAATTTGAAGACACTATTGGCTACACACTTTAAATGAAACAACGAACGGGAACGGAAGTGGGAGTCCAGCTCAGCATGTGTCAGGCGAATATACCTGACGCTGATATTCTGCTGGATCCCTGCAGTGCCATACGGACGTCGAGCAGACGAGATAAACGTACGTGACGTACGTGTGACGGCACGGTTGGCGCAGTGGTTAAGCGATTGACTGCTGCGCGGCGTGTCGCGGGTTCGATACCCGCACGGAACTAATATTTGTTGGCTGTTTGTGTAGGTATGTGAGTTGAAATGTCTGTAAACGCACCCACAATACAGATGGAATCACTAGAGTGGAGCAACGATTAAAAAAGAAATAAGTACGCTAAATATTAGTGTATTAAACAACTTTGCCTACCCCTTATTTTATTTATTTTATTTAACCATTTATGTACACACTAATATAAACAGACAAGAAGAAAATAACAGAAAAATAGGTACAAAGGTGATGCTTATTTCTAATGAAATCTCTTCCAGCATACCTGCGATAGGATAGTAGATTTAGAGATGTAGACAGCGTGTGTCCCCTTCGTGGGATACAGGCGTGACATTTCGCTCAATATAACTGAAAGTAATAGCTCTAACAAATACCTAGTGCATCTAGGCAACGGTCCACATTCTTGAGAAATGAATAAATTCTAGCAGGGTAATATATGTATCGGAATTTATTAATACGATACCTGACATCCTTATGTAGTAGGTAGAGTGAGTTTTTTTTACTGATAGTGCTGTGATAGGGCTGTGATTTTTATTTGCAATGACGTTATTTTGAATTTGTCGATAAACCCACATATTCTCAAAATAACTTAAAAAGAAAACGTTCATGCTGTAGGTATTTATAGACTGAATGTTTTTTTTTTTTGAGTTCGTTACGTCCTAATGAAAAAACGGAACCCTTGTAGGATCACCGTGTGTCGGTCTGTCCGTTTGTCACAGCCAATTTGCTCCAAATCTGTTGAAATTTGGTGCACATATGACTTTCTGTGAGTCTAACACGGACGTGTAACGTAAATAAATGATATCCGCTAATGACCCGCGGGAAGCTGTCGTTCCCAATAGCAAACTACCGTCAATGCCCCCTGGGTACCCTGGGTGCCCGGCCTGTTATCAGTTTTAATTAAAACAATTGGAAAAATTTAAAATAATACTTAGAAAACCCATTGTTTACACTAGAGCGGCGAAGATGAAGATTAAAAACAAAAGTTTTGCAAACTGTACCGTGTCAAATGAAAGGGCTTGTTGTGAGGATACCAGGTCTAAAAAAAAATGTTTTTGTGAAGTAAACAATTTTGCAGTTATTTATGGAAACATAATATGGACATTGACCATTCCCCCTCTCCCCTTATCTCCGAGAAGACTGAGCCTAAAATTTTAAAATAAAGAAATTAGTTCTTTACCCACAGATTACAGGAAAACCTTTAAGAAGTCTATGGTCTTAAAAGTACATGGTAAATCTTTCAACATTGTACGTGCCAATTTACAATTAAATATTTTTCAACTAAGATGTCAAGTTTGTTCTGGGCATCTGGGAGTACGGTAGGACCCCCGCCAAGACGAGCCAAAAACAAAAAGCAGTGACACAACCTACCTTTTCTCGAAGCGATTCGTCGTATTTTCAGCGCCCGACTCCACATCACACCAGGTTGTGTATTTTTTTCCTCTTCGTCACACCGTTGGTTTTACAACACCGTGTATAAATAATTCGGACTGTTTGTTCGGAATTTTTTCCTATCACTATATTATCTAGGTTAGGTAAGAAACAAAAAAAAAAAAAACAGCAACCCCTACGCCAAAATTTATCATAATTAATAAAAATGTAAATTATTTATCTTCCGAGGTGAAGCTTCGCCGGAAAATAGCTTGATAATTTGAGAGGTTACCGGAAATTTATGTGATCGTTTCTTTCAGCTTTGTCAAATTGAAAATTTTTCTTACGAGAAAAAACCGCGAGGACCGCTGGTATTATAAAGATTACATTCCCAATCCTGTATTTACATTTTCAAATAGCTGACCCGATACACGTTATCCTCTCAAAATTTCAATCTATACAGGGTTATTGGTAAAACACCATCAACCTCTTAAGGGGTCATTGTACTCATCATTATGAACAACTTTGACTATGGGACCAAACATGAAATCGCGAAAAAAGCATCTGCTGGTCCCTACATTTTGACGAGTTCTGCAAACATAGGTAACTGTAACATGCAACAGCAGATTTTTTTTCGCGATTTCATATTTGGTCCCATAGTAAAAGTTGTTCATAATGATGAGTACAATGACCCCTAAAGAAGTTGATGGTGTTTTACCAATAACCCTGTATAAAAAATCACTTTTTTTTCCAATTTTCCCATTGCGGTCCCACCATACCACTGGCCATACCCCTGGTGGTATGGTGGGTCTAAAACTACACCGTGTATACCATGTATGGTGGGTCCGCACACAATTTTCCTGGCAACTTTTTTTTTTGCCGTCAGAGCCTGATTCAGACTATTACCTACATTTTAAAACTTAGTTTTGCCAAATCAACCCAGCCGTTCTCAAGCGATGCGGTTGCAAACGAACAGCATCTTTTTTTTTATTTATATACAATATAGGCGTAAATAATGGATAACCCTGAAACTGTCGATCGGCCAGATTATTATCTATCATTTACCCCACATAGGTACATCGCCATATGCCCATGGATGACCAAATTATTGATAATTTAAGTATTTGAAATAGAAAATCGTACTTACTCTTTTAAAATCAGCTGCCATTTCTACAATTGGTGATTTGTTCTCGTTTTGTTTTTTTTTATGTCACTCCTGAATATTTGTATTATCAGACCACTATCAAGATTTTTTATTACAATCTAGATAACGTTGCAAAAAATACTTATTCTTACATTTTAACATTTTTACTACGGAATTAGGCAATTTTAGGCCCCTATATCGAAAAAAAAATTTACGCGTATGTAGGTGACATAGGTGGGGTAAATAATAGATGATAATCTGGCCAATCGACAGTTTCAGGGTTATCCATTATTTACGCCACACCCTGTATACGTAGATAGAAGATACACCTCAGGCAACATTGTCTGAACACAAATAAAAACAAAAGAGGGTCGTTGTTGTGTATTTGTAGAACAAATTGAGATAAAAGATGTTTTCTTACCGAGCTGTGAGGGTTGATTTATAAACTAAGGTCGGAGTTAATAAACCGTTTCAATTTGAGAGTGTTTCTTTTGAGTGTTGATTAAAAAGAAGAATTTAAAAAAAAACCACGCCTTACAAAATATTTTAGTAGACGCCATTTTATCAAGAGCAGATTTTCTGTTGAGACCTGTGGCGACCCAGTGGAAACGGCCGGGACTCGAGTTGTAGGTCATAGGTTCCAACCCAGGCAGGCACTTTACTTTGTGTAATTAATTTCATAACCACTGCTCTCAAAACGGTGAAGTGAAACATTGTGAGGAAACCGGCATGTCCACCACGCCGCACTGGGCCCGCGTGGTGGATTATGGCCCTCTCCCCCTCTTAGAGAGGAGGTCTGTGTCCCGTTGTCTGTGAACGTTATAGGCTGATTATGCATATGCTACTTTCTGCGGATCCCTGACACAGGAGTGAAAATGAACACAAAAGAACTCGAGGAAGTGAATACTGCCTCAAGTTTTTGATAAGAAAGGAATATGTATATACATTCTAATAAATTATCCTCATTTAAAATCATGGAGACCGCGGATCGGCAAACGTAAGGTAGGACGCCCTCGGGCTAGGTGGAGAATCTAGATGAGAGTTGCCGAGAATTGAGCTAAATGGCGTGCAATTGGAGAGGCCTATGTCCAACAGTGACTGCTGTAGGCTGATGATGATTTAAAATCATTCTGTATATTCCCCATAGCTGCGCAAACTACCACACATTGAAGAACATGTTTTGTTAAATAAAACGGCGCAGGTTCTGCTAGAGCATTGACTTTTTCCTAGCTCAATGTGCTAGAGGGACTGTTACCAGCCAGTGTCACTTTTATGTGTGTGTCCACCTTTTCGGTGATTCCAGTAACTTCGTAACAAAACGGGGCGACGACGCCACTAGCTGCGCCGCCAAATATTTTAAGGCCTTAGTGATGAGCGAGATATCGTGAGTCCCAACCCCTCTGTTCTATGTAACAGAGGCCCTGGAAATGTGGCCAGGCTATCACTAAGATATTCCTCATGTTATAAATAAAAAAACTTTTTCACAAAAATGACCACCGACTTCCAAAAAAACACTACAAAGTAAAAAAAAAACTTTGACTTCGGAAGTCAGTGTCTTTGTTTTATGTTTTTTCCTTTTTTGCCACCGACTTCCGAAGTCAAAGTTTTTTTTCACTTTTAAGCTGACTCAAAAACTACTCATCAGAACTTGACCAAATTTATATAACACCTGGGAAGTATACCCTTTGCACGAGCTGCACGGTTACTGAGAAATGCGTGCACTGACTGGACAGGTCCACTCAATCTGTGTGGTTCTTTCCTCAAAAGACCATTTCAGACACCGATCTACATAGCCTTCACATGATCTGACCAAGATTTATTTATTTATTTAACCATTTATGTACACACTTATATAAACAGACAAGAAGAAAATAACAGAAAACAGTCCTGTCTGAACTTTAAAAGAGACTGTGACCTCTGAGTTTGTTTCGGCCTTTCTTCTCAGAGTACCTAGTCAGATAGGAAACGCCGACCTCATCTAGTTTAAAAAAAGTATGATTGACGTGTAAAAGTGTTTGTACAAACTTACTTACAGAAATAAAATCATTTATCATTTGAAACGAAAAATGAGTTTTCCAAATCGGTTCAGGCGTCTTCGAGTAATCGGTGGAAATACATAAAAAAAAAAGATTTCGACGTATTGAGAACCTCCTCGTTTTTTGACTTTGCACGACATGGAAATCAAACCGAGAACCCCAAGCTCGGTAGTCGAGATTGCGAAAAAAAAAAAAAAAAAAAAAAGTCCCAGGACTCTTCGCTGCCGACCATCGATTCGACTACGGCCGGGCGGCCGGCAGCGACAAGTCACTGCCTACTTCTGAGATGAGGGCACGGCGCGGCTCCTCCCAAGCGGCACACTCTGCCAGCGTTTGCCACGCCGTGTCCTCCCGGCAGTCGACGCAGTGGTGACACCGGGCGTCCGGCTCCCTGTTTATGCGACACAGGTACTTACCACTTGAGTCCCTAGATCAAAAAGGCAGTTAAATAAAGAAAAAAGTTTCAGTAAATCCCCGAAGGGTGACGCATAGGTCTACCTGTTGTATGTTTAAGTCTCATGTAACAGGGGGCGAGCCTATTGCCATCAACCGGGCACAAATCCTGACCCCGTGCTGCCACTGAGAAGTTCCCTATAGCAAAACTCAAAAACACTTTGCCTGACATGGGAATCAAACCGAGTACCCCACTTACCGACAACTGAGTTGAGACTGAGACTAAGTTTACTAGACCAACAAGGCTGTTAAAATTAGTAGCAAAATTAATCTGTACTAATATTTTGTATATTAGTACAGATTAATTTTGCTACTAATATACGAATACTAATACTAATATACATGTAATATACTGATACTAATAAACATGTAATAGGAGGCGAGCCTATTGGCATCAACCGGGCACCAATCCAGACTCCGGGCTGATAGGTACTGACAAATTCCCTATAGCAAAACCCAAAAACACTTTGCCCGACATGGGAATTTAACGGAGTACCCCACTTACCGACAACCGAGTTGAAACTGAGTTTACTAGACAAACAAGGCAATTTAATTTAGTAGCAAATTTAATCTATACTAACACTGATATACGAATACTAATAATAATATCATAAAGAGGTAAAATTTGCTTGTATGTAGGGGCATAAAATCTCAGGAACTACCAATCGGATTTGAAAAATTATTTATGCATTTGATAGCTCAATTCTTGAGAAAAGCTATAGCTATGACCTTTAGGGGCCGAGTAAAAAGAAAAAAAAGTCAGAAAGAATGCTAAGCGAAAACGAAGTGATGGCGCGGGCAGGCGATGCGATGCGACGCGGTGGGTCGGGGGCACGAGACATTTCACGCGGACGAAGTCGCTGGCCGAAGATAGTTCTAAACAAAATCGTTATTCGAACAAAATCTCCACAGCTTTGGAAACATCTCCCTTAATAATAATATCACTTAATTTAGATTATTTCTCACGCCTCGTATTTTTTCAACTAACTTCTGGAATAGCCTTTAATTCTTGTACAACGTCGTCCCAACATTTATATTAACTCCACAAATAAAACGGGAGTGGGCAGTGTACATCTGTGGCACAAATTAAGATGGAGGATATTGTCAGCCGACGATCTGAGGGGCTTAACTTTATTGCTTTACTGGGTGGGGTCTGTTGTACAGTGGGAGCGATGATTGGGAGGAGATGCAGTACGGTAGAGCGTAGACTACATTAGGTACTCTGTCTCAAAGTCAAAGTATTTATTTCAAATAGGCACATAAAAGGCACTTTAGAACGTCAACATTTACATTAAAATAGAATTGATTCTAGTCGCCCCTTCCAAATGGTAGTTTCGTATGGAGAAGAATGGGCAAGAAACTCCACCGTTACTCCTTTAAAATGTGTTACAATATTTTATATACATGAATTATATGTGATGACGATGCACCTTTAATAGAATTACTATACAACAATAGGTAAAGAGATTTAATAAATGTAGCAATGATAAATAAGTTAATTATGTGATAGATATTTGGTGCTCATATATTTACAAACATTGTAAAAATATACGATTTTCCAAATGATTTAAACAAGTAATATGTCAGAGTAATCGCAGAATGTAAATCAATGTCATATAAATAATAAACTACACAATTAAAGAAGCAACAAGTTCGATTTTGTCTAGACTCTAGATTGTCCTATGGAGCTGGACCAGCATGTTTTCAAGCATTCTTATCTTGGATATAATCTTCTAATTGGTAATATTCTTGTTTACAAAGTGAACTTTTTCTAAGAGTTTTAAATTTTCTTTCATTTAATTGCAATATATGACAAGGTAATTTGTTGTAATATTTAACACAGTACCCCATAAGTCTGTCAGTCTGTTACCTTTTCACTCCATAATGGCTGAACGAATTTGGATGAAATTTGGCTCACGCATGGACCATGATCTAGTTTAAGATATAGGATACTTTTTATCGCGATAGTTATCATTTCCGTGGGATAATTTTCGACCGCCACGAGGGTGTTACCGTAGGCCAAATCTTGTTCAACACAAATATTTATCAACCTATAATGTGTCCACTGATGGGAGTCATGCCTCCACTTTGTGAGAGGGAGTGGGCCGTAATTCACCACGCGGGCCTGAATATTATGGCCGGTTTTCTCAATATGTTTTTCTTTGTCGTTTTTAGGGTTTTACACCCAAAGGGTGCCAACCTACCCTATTAGATACCAAGGCTCCGCTGTCCATCCATCTGTCTCAGGGCTGTATCTTATGAACCGTAATAGGTAGACCGTAAGACTTGAAATTTTCAAAGAATGTGCACTATTAAGACCGCTATAACAACAAATAATAGAAATAAAACAAGCTTTTTGTTCACCCAAAAGGTACTCATATTTATATACACAGTACCTATACATATAGCTCATGGAAAGCGTTCGGTGACGATGACGCGAGTTCCATGATTTTTGTTCACCCAAAAAGTGCTCAACGCGCCTGAAGAAGTTTTCACTTCAATAAAGTTAAAAATTAAAGGATACAAGAAACTAGACGGTGATACGAAACCCTTTGTGTGTACCCGACCGCTTTTTTAAGCCATGTTATGTGAGGAAAATTAATTATCACGCAAATCGACATTAAGAGCGTTTATACCTTATGAGTGGCAACGTCGCAATTTAGTGTCATATTTCGTGGTTTTCAATTTTTATCATTTAATCGGAGCTATATTTTAAAAATCTGTTTAATTAACTTTTTAGAATTACGTGAAAGTGTTTAAAAAGTAAGTAACCGTAATGCTTACAGTTATTTTACAATGAAAATAACGCCCAGCAAGTTTCCAATGTATTATTTGCATATAAATAGAACTGTAAACACAACGATTTCTTAACTTTTACACAGTTATCACATATTAATTCTAAAAAGTTGATTAAACAGATTTTTAAAATATAGCTCCGATTAAATGATAAAAATTGCTAACCACGAAATATGACACTAAATTGCGACGTTGCCACTCTTAAGGTATAAACGCTCTTAAGTCAATTGCCATGCTATAGCCATTTAAAAAAAAATACAGTTGTTATTTGAATATACGGACAATTTAAGTTGGTAGCTAGTCAATTTGCTTAACAATTGTTTTTTTTTACCTATTAATTCCACGATTTAAAGTACGTGCCTGGGGGCCTACTCCCTAAGAACGAAGCCCGTCGTTTCAGCCGAAGTTATGGACGTTTCCTCCGTGTCACTTACAGACATTAGATTAGTCCGGGGCCCGAACTAAAAATTTATGACAAAACGTTTAGACAGTTGTTTTTACTCCCGATGTGTTTTTGTCCGTCCGGAAAACTTAATTAATCGGGAGTAGGGTTCACTTTTAAGTACGGAACTATTTTCGTATGGGCCCGCATCCTCGTTGACGGACTTAGAGGGTAGGCCCCTGGGTTGAAATCAAAACGATACGACGTAAGCAATCTTTTTTTTTTATTACAAATGGGTTTGCTCTTGACTCTAGTCTAGGTCAGTGGTAACAGAGACAGAGTCGACGATGGAGTGAGCTTACCCCTAAGAAGCCTGTTCACTCTCAATTTATCAAGAAACAAAACATAGAATACTTAGATAGTTACCTATTTACTTTGTGAATGAAGACGATATGTAATTTTCAGGTGGTGCTGATGGAAGGTGTTTCGCCTCGGGGTAAGATTGTATAGGATTATCCTTACGGCAGTGTTTATTTAAGGCATCTTAACCAAAACATAAACACGTTTTATGGATCCTGTACTTAATCGAAAAGTTATTATTATTATTTCGTTTATTTATCTTCATATACATTTTTAAATATTTTTATATAAAACATTTAAAAATATAAAAATAGTAGTCCGCCGGTATCGGGAGCAGGATCCAAGCTACCGGTGGTTATAGGGCTCCAGAGACAGGAACCTCCTCACGATACGAGCCGTATCGAGGAGTACTGCCTTCTGAATCAGGCCCTTGATCCAACCGCCTAATGAGAGCTTCGAGAGATGTTGATCGAGGCTTTCGGCCATCAGGTCATTATTATTATAAAATGTATTATTTACGAGTATGTACTTTTCAATTCACAAATGTACACACAGCAGCAGGTCAAGTTACCACAAACTGTCAAGTTTTCTCATTCGAATTTGAACTTAACCTTCGACATTTTAAGGTTTCAAATCATTTGGAGAAATTTGACAGTTTCGTATAACGTGATGTGCAATCGACTGTACATTCTCCGTCTTATTACAAAATACGATCTAACTTTAGCCCGAGCCCAAACCTTCGAGACAGTTTTTGTATTTCGAGCTTTATGTCGACTTTAATAAAGTTCTTAACACAAAATTGACAACCTAAGACCGTATTAAGTCGTCACTTTTGTAAAAGGAACTGTATTGTGATTTCAGTTAGGTTCTTATTTAAAAAACAGGCTTGATGGTTTAAACCATATCCAAAGAAAAACCTTGTTTTGTAATAAGATCGTCTGAGTTTATCTTGGACATCACTGATATCGATGAAGAAAAAATCGTGAGGAAACCTGGATTTATAGTTAACTAGCTGCGCCCTACGGTTTCACTCTATTCTATTGTATATTGTTGTGTATTCTATGTCCGTCTCCAGCTCATGGTCGACCCATGTGACCAATGTTATGTGCTGTTGTTCAGACTAATTTTGAGCGCACTCTAGTAACTAGTTTTAATACGTGGCTTCCTTTGAGATCGGACCACACATTTTCACATGAAATCCAATTCAAAACGAAAAGATAAGAGTACCATTGTAATTACAAACGCAATATACAGAATGTGGCGTAAGTAGTGGTTCACCGTTCAGCATTCGATAAACCAGATAATTAACTATAACAATTAAACATTTTAACCATTTTTACCCAAGGGTTCCGAAAATATTTCCTTTTTGTCTTTTATTTACGGAATTTCTACCTTATATTACAAATTTGTTTGTAGTTTCAACAAAAAACATTATTTTTTTCATTTTGATTTCTGTTAATTACTGCTGAATACTAGAGCTATCATGATAAATTATGATTTATTTATAGAAAAAGTTGGTTCTTCCCTAATTTTTAACACACCATCAAGTTCAAGAGCGATTTTGGTAAAAAAAACTTACTACTAAAAATGGTAAAATGTAATTGTTATAGTTAATTATCTGGTTCATCGAATCCTGAACGGTGGACCACTACTTACGCCACACCCTGTATTTATTTTCATTCGTCACGGTTCGTGGAAAAAAAAGAAACACACACACACGGCCTATTATAATTACATGATACTAATCCACCGTCCATAATAACAAATGGTTCATGTAAAATGATAAATTGATGCGATAATTGGTAGCGTCGCTCCGCCTACGCGCTGTACTTACAGCTTTATCTGTGAAATTGAATGAATTGTGGCGAGCGTGAGCGGTAGCTTAGGAGGCAAGGTTCTTTAGTAGTATTAAAGAAAGAAAGAAAAATAGGTTTATTTGTCAAAGAAACACGTGCATACAAAAAAGGTAATTAGCTCTAATAATTAAGAAAAAAATAAAAACAAAAAGAGATCACCAAATATAAAAAAAAAAACAATAATTTTATTTAAAAACCTATGCATGTGTCGTTCAGCCAGTTGCAAGTTCATAGTTCTATAGGACATTATTTATTGACGTAAAACCATAAGTATGTCATTGCAATGTAGCTCTTATCTCGGTTATGTAAGGTATAAATTAGAATGATTGCCGAGAGTTGTATCAAACTCACGCAGTCATTCTAATTTATAATTTATAACTAGAAGATTATATGAGTTACATTTCAATGACTTACGTATGCTTTTACGTCATTCAAATTTAATCGTAGATGCGCTACTTTAATGTTGATTATTGAAGTAATATAATTTTCGGAACACAAATAGTTTTGCTTTTTCATTTTACTCGATGATGCAAACTACTTGAACTATAAATCTGTAACTTAAAACTTTTATTTTAAATTATTATCTTTTAGTTTGAGGTGACGCAACTGACGAGTACTTGGAGGCCTTTGCACAGAAGAGGGACATGGGCTTATTAATCTACTGAAATCAGATATTCATCAGTCATTAGTTCATTAATAATGGCGAATTTAAAATAAAAACTGTATTCACTTTTCACTGAAACTTTGTTAACAATTCATCGGTAGATATACGTAAAGCGGAACTGGGAACCATCTTCACTTTGCAAGCACTCAATAGGAACCAGGGTTTTTCCGTCCCATCCACGGCACCCCAACAATAATGTACGCACGACTAGATAGAGGTGTTGTGATTTCAGTCGCGTTCGGGATCGCTTGCCGGTACTACTGTGTACGGTGTACGTTCAACCATTGGGATACATTGCTTCATTTAATTTATTTGTTGAACAAACTATCATCTTCGGTGAAAGTATCTTAAATTAAGGTAAGTTGCCTGTAAAGATTTTTTGCGGAGCTTTGAAAAAATTAGGAGATTCTCAGTTTAAATCATGTTTTTTTTTAATATTTAGTTTTTATGATTCTTAGGAAAACTACTTCAAATGTAAATTTAAATTCCGCGAAATTACTAGAGAGTATTAGCTTAACGACGGCGTTCCTGTCCTCTGTCCACATCACCGAAAAGTTGAAAGGGAAAATTTTAGCCCCTTTCCTGGTTGACTCTTAATTGCCGTGCTTGACTGAGGACTATGTGGGTCATTGTTTCAGTTTTAATCATGCAGATCTGGCAGTTTAAGTAATTTATGCGGCCTACCCAAATGTCCTTTCGTTGGTATTGTTCGTCGAATCGTTGAGCTCCTGAAGTTCTGAGTTGAGCTGCACGGTTGCTGACAAATGCGTGCACTGACTGGACAGGTCCGCTCAATCTGTATGGTTTTTCCTCAAAAGACCGATTCAGACACCAATCTACATGGTCTTCACATGTTCTGACCAAGATTATGTCTGGACTTTAAAAGAGACTGTGACCTCTGAGTTTGTTTCGGCCTTTCTTCTCAGAGTAGTCAGATATGACGACACGGTTGGCGCAGTGGTTAAGCGATTGACTGCTGCGTTACGTGTCGCGGGTTCGATCCCCGCACGGAACAAATATTTGTATGACCTGCAAGTACTTGTTCCGGGTCTGGCTGTTTGTGTATGTGAGTTTAAATGTTTGTAATCGCACCCACGATACAGGAGAAATTCCGAGTGTGGGGCAACGTTTCAAAAAAAAAAAAAAGATAGGAAACGCCGACCTCAACTAGTTATTAAAATATGATTGACGTGTAAAAGTGATTGTACAAACCTACTAACAGAAATAAAATCATTTATCATTTGACCGATGCGGTGAACGCCTGGACACCGGCTTGCCCGAATACAGTTTTGGCCCGTGAACCCATCTTCCCAGAGACAGTGGGATGAGCCGCTCTGCAGGTTGGTACGGAATAGTCATATCAATACGTCCTCCAATACTGCTGAGCGTGCTCGCCTGCTGGCTGTGGGAGATTGGGAGTCGGTCCTCTGGCTTCAAGCGCTACCATCACCCAACATAGGCACTATGCTGTGTAACACCACTTTCCGGCTCGCTACTTGTCTGCGTCTGGGCGCTGCTTTTGGGGGGGTCCGCATCGCTGCCGGTGCGGTGTAGCTGTCGACTACCTCGGACACCATGGCCTATCTTGCACTAAGAGCGCAGGCCGGATAGCACGGCACGCCAGGATTAACGACATTATCTGCCGTGCTCTTGTCAGTGCCGGGGTGCCAGCTGTTTTAGAACCCTACGGCTTGGCACGCGACGATGGCAAGAGACCAGACGGAATGACTATAATGCCCTGGAAGTTAGGCAGGCCTTTATGTGTGGTATGCAACATGTGTTGACACCCTTGCGCCATCCCATCTTTCTAGTATCCCAGCTTCTTAGTACGGCGGGCTGTGTTGGGGCGGCTGCTGCAGATGCGGAAAACCTCAAACGGCGAAAATATTCCAATCTTATTGGGAGTTAAATGTTGGAGCCGTTTGGGGTAGAAACACTAGGGCCATGGGTCCGAGTGCCCACTTGGTTTTTTGAGACATCGCCAAGCGGTTGGTCGACTCTTCACGTGACCAGACTGAGGGCTGGCCTATTTTTTGGCCAAAGAATTAGCATCGCCATACAACGTGGCAATGCTGCCAGCCTTTTGGGTACTTTTCCTGTTGACAGCGATGCAGACGAATTTTTTGATGCCCTATGATTCTTTTCATTCTTTTTTATGTATATATACATATTATTATTATTATTTTAAGTCTGTTAGCTTATATATTTCTTCAAATGTGATCATTCCATTCAAACACAGCATAAAATCATACATGTCTTCCCAGAAGGATTAAGCAGAGGTGTCGGTACCTATACAGGGTGTAAAAAGACCCATCACATAGCCGTCAACTACGCATTCTGCGGGGCGAGCACGGCCTCTGTGATAGGCTTGAGTCACGCATTTTATCACGGTTTTTGCTCCTAAACTGTGATAAAAATGTGTGACTCAAGCCTATCACAGTAGGCCATGCTCGCCCTGCAGTATATCAAACTAATTAACATTGAACAGAAAAAAATTGCTGGAAATCGACTTTTATTTTTGGTAACAAAATTTGCTGTTTGCAACGTAACGCACGCATTATGCTCATGGGTACATGCAATGGTACAGGGGTCGTCGTGGGGGTATTTAAACTCCTGTTATAACATTAAAAATTTGTTTTCGTAAAACGTCAGTAAAAGTTGGAATTTTGCCCTTCAATTATCTCCATAACCAGAAGGTTCCCAGGTATGGTCCGATACAAAAATATTATATCAATGACGGAGAGTACAAGTGACTCTCACTTCGTTAAGTGTCATTTTACACCCGTTATAGCGGGGCGAGCTTATTTGCCATTAATGGGGCAAAAAAGGCGTGTAATTTACCATGTTTTTTGTGCCCGGTCGATGGCTTTAGACTCGCCCCCCGTTACATGAGACAGGCTCCCGCAGATAGGCGCGACGCGACTCTTGTAGAACAATTTCCATGAAGTTTTCATAGAAATCGTTCTACTAGAGTCGCGTCGTCGCACGGTGGGCTGAAAATTGGCATTCATAGAGTTAGGGATTTCAATTTGCAAGTGCCGGATTTTTGCTGGATATCGCTTCTGTTAGTCATTACTATATACAATAATGACACCCGAGCTAATTCTAAACCAAAACGAAGGAATTATATATTTTTTTTACGAAAAGTTGTATGAAGCTAGTATTAAAAATCTAATTATCTCTTAAACGACAAGGAAAACGGTAATATCCGTACAGGAGGTTATAGTACTAAATATTTATGATTTTTTGCCATACTCCACATAACGGTTATCGCTGCCGATTTTTTTTTTATCATCAAAATTTATGTTTATTTAGTTTTACATATGAAACGGTTCCTCTTAGTATTTCAAGTGGAAGAACACAGACTTTTAACAACACGTAACATAAAATAGCATCATCCCTATATCCCCGAAGGGGTAGGTAGAGGTATAGAGTACACCCACACTTGAGATAACTATGATTGAGCTAGATATTTATCAACATAAAATGAGTTTTAAAACTTTCCATACAACCAAAATACCAAATAACAAATTGTTTAGTCTTCTAATGAGTCTGAAAAAGTCATCAGGTTACCGTAGTACAGGTTCTACCTAGTTCGGGACCTGAAGACCTTGTGTGGATGTTGTCTCATATTATTATTATTATTATTATTTAGTCTTATTATAAGTCTGAATAGGTGATTAAATGATTTGCAATAACGCACAGCAATGTCAACTATGGACTACATTCACCTTTTACCAAGAGCACACTCAGTCTCTCAAGATCCGTCGACATCATCGTCCGTTGGAACAATGACAAAAAGGTCCCGAACACCATTCGAAGATCTGGGAAGCAAACAGAAAAAGAGAAGATCTGATGATCGTACAGGCGATGATTCCAAAGGATTGGCATATGCAGCTGCAGTACGCTTAAAAGAAGAAGGGCATGAGGATATTGCATCTGTGATCAAATAATTATAAGGCAAAACATCCTAAAGCAGCCGTTAAAATTAATGAAACGCTTAAGAAACCAGTGAAAACAGTCATATTGACTCTGGTGTAAGGCGCCTGGATTACTTCTTTCACTAAAACTGCCAAAATGGCAATATATTACTTTGCGATAGGTGGTGGACATTCTTCTCAATTGGTATTTTGAAATTCGTATTTGTGACTGACGGAATAAAGTTTAGTATTTATGGCCAGTGAAAACAAAATAGGTTGATTATGTTGTCTGCCACCCGTGTCCGGGCCTCGGAAAGCACGGCTGTCATTGCGAGTGTCGTGTTACGCAAGAATAGGCTGTGGAAGTCTGATAGGCAATCGCGGCTTGTAAAATGCTACATCTGAAATGAACACACCTTTTCCAGGTAGGTACCTTAGGTAGGTACCTTAGGTAGGTACCTTAGGTAGGTACCTTAGGTAGGTACCCAACATTAATATCAATATAGACTTCTTGAAGACAACTTTGTGATTTCGAAGCTCGAAGAGCTAACTTAGAAACTAGGCGATGCCGCGATGCCGCGATGCTCCAAACATCATAATTTTTATTTCTTTTCGTTATAAAACCAGTACTCTTTCGGTAACTGTCATATAGGATACTTTTAAAGTTCATGACTACACTGATACAAAAATCATTTGAGGCAAATCACATACTTAAAATTTTATTATGTATTTATATATTCTTTATTGTACACCACAAAATACATTAAAAAAATAAACTGAACACTACAATATATACAATGGGCAGTATCGCTTTCTGCGATCTATTCCAGGCAACCAGCAATTTTATTAGTATTTAACATTAGTATCTAAAATCACTACAAATCTTAATAATTTTCGGAAATCATGGCACATCTGGTTAGACTGGAAGCCGACCCCAATAACATACTTACAGTTGTGAAAAGGTAAGGCAGACGATAATAATTTATATTATATCCTGCCATTATCGGAAAACTCCGACAAAGCCAAATTGACGGCTACTTTCCACTATATCAATGAAAAAGCAAAACACACCACTCTCTTTTCAATCTAATCGGTAAAACCCCGAGCCCTGATGAAAGCTCTCCGTATCAGATCTAATCGAGGCTCTCGAGGCTCTTCAGATTATTCAGTAGATAATCCAGCGGGTTATCAGTACCTGATACGATGAGTACTTAATTTGTGCTGATTACAATATTATTTTAGAGGGATCGGTAGATTGTGCGGTGTCATTAAAGTTAAGCGGATGTTTTTTTTTTTTTTGGAAAGAATACGTATGTGGTTGAAAAAAAAAAACGTAGTGTGTAAAACTATTTTCAAACATATTTTTTGTTGATTTGTGTTCTAATTTTAGGTTTTTTTTTTGTTTCTATTGGCCTATACAACGTGTGGCAGATTTACGATTCTTTTGAATCAATGGGTTTACTTCAACGAAATATCGTTTGCTTTAAAAACTAATAACATTTTGAAAAACCAACATGTTCCTTATTAATGGAACGAGACTAATGAATGAGGCATTACCTATATATATTTTGTTTCAGATTCTCCCACTCTTCACCCAAATCAACAATGTCAAATTAAAGAAACATGGGCATCACCAAGTCTTTTCTCCTTATCCTTCTATTCAAGACTTGCCTAAGCCAAAACTTAGACCAACTCTTCCGAAAAATAAATGAAGAAACTGGCAACTTTAGTGTCATAGCAGCTCATCTAGCATGGGAGTCTTCAATAAACCCTGGCAACCCTGAACTGCCTACTCGTTCAGCTACATATCAGAAAAATCGAATAATCTGGCAAGACCAAACGTGCAGTGAATTGGCAACACTGCATAAGCGTCAGTCGTTGAACAGCACTCAACGAAGGCAGTACTATTTGTTGTGTAGGGGACCGAAGTTTACTTATGATGAAACCAGGTAATAATGAGATGATTAAATATCTTTTTTATGGATATTTTTTCATTTATTATCATAGCTGCCAGATTTGACGAACTAAAAGGTTAGTTTTTCGACAACAGCCTGTTCGCCTAATGTCTTTCCCTTGTCTTATTTTGTCTAACAGGGAATCAATTATTACAATACATCTTTTTGCAGACATACAAGCAATCTTTACGAAGAACTACAATCAATCTATTCAGATGCCGAAATATGCATTCCAAGTGACGAGAACATATCAACAAATAACCTAACACAAGTCGAAGACGCCATCTTGAATTATCTGTCAAACTTCAAACAGTTTTTCAATTTCAATCACGGAGATCCAATTCTTTTTGCCGCCAAAACTGCTGTCAACCATTATATTGAAGAAACAGATGTGCTTTGTTTAAAAGGCGAAAGAGATTTTGATAAAATGATGGCTTTTTCGAGAAAAGAAGAGGTATTGAGATGGCTGTGGCTAGCTTGGAGGGAAAAAGTGGGACCACCTATGAAGGAACCTTATAGAAGTTTGGTTGCTTTTGAAAATAAAGCTGCTAGGCGTCATGGTATGTCGTATGAAAGAGTTACACAAATTGAATACGAAAACGAATGATTAAGTTATTTTTGCTGAAATCGTGTATGAAGTTAAGTTTAGTTTCATAGGTATCTAATTTCCCGGTCTGTGTACCAGCTAAGACTCGTAACATTAAAAAAAGCGATGGGCTTAGCTACTCTCGATATCTTCAATTTGGATTAGTGATTTAATAGATTCTTAGACGTGCTAAATAAATCAATTTCAATTTAATTTTAACGCAAAAATGTTGCCAGTAAACGTGTAATCACCTTACCTGCTTTATGCTTCTCATATGGATTCCAGGGTACCCAAACATCGGTGCCTCCTGGCGAGATGAACTCGAGATACCAAGACTGCGCCAAGTCTGCCGCCATCTCTACAACGGAGTGATCCCCCTCTATAACCTACTGCATGGCGTAGTGAGGTTCTATCTGCGAAGGTTTTATGGTGACATCGTGCCTGAACGTGGCCCTATTCCTGCACATTTGTTAGGTACGTACTTACAACGCTACACGGTTATTGTGGCGCGTGGCCGTAATCGGAACTAACGGCGCCATCACATTTTATCAATACAATTTCACGAATGTTTACCAACAAAGCCTCCCCCCTCATTCCGGCGGCAAAATATCCTTGTAGCACTCTATACTGGGTGTTTTTGACAGCCCTCCACAAAAACACAGGATTGATTCAGCTCCTTATTCTGAATCATATCCCACTGGAAATTGTCTCAGGAAAAAAAAATTATGCCGTAACGTAACGTAATAAAAGACGCGGCCCAGGTGCGCCGGGGAGCACGCGGGGGGCGGGGGCAGCCTCGCTCAAGCTCGCTGCGCTGCCGTCCGCTACGTGCGTTTTGCCACGGTAACGATACATTGCGTGTGAGGTAAGTGATCACGATGTCCCCCCATAAAACAAATCTGGTTTTTTGGATTCCCTTAATGTTGCTGAAAGAATTTCATGTACCGGTCATCTTATATGATGTACTGAAGCCACCCTATCAGTTTGCGGAGGGCTGTCAAAAACACCCTGTATACTATGATTGTAAAGTAGGACAAAGCTAGATTGACAATATGCCAGCGTGCTGGACTTCTGATATCAGACATTCGTGTAATGACTAATAACAAAAGTAGTTTGAAGGCTAGCGCAAATTAGGGCGAGCCGCACCACCATGCAATGCATTGAAAACATCCTCCATTATCACTTTCGTACAATTTCTATGAACTAACGCACGCTACAGGCAGACCACACCGCACCTTTTTGTATGAAAATGCGTTGCGCTACGGCCCGTTGCGGCTGTAATGTGCGCTTGGCTTTAGGGTGTCGAAATGCCAAAGGATTGCTAGGGGTACCCTATTAGTAAGCCTACGCCGACGTCTGTTTGTATGTTACAGGGCTGTATGTTTTAAGCGTAATAGGTATGGAATATCAGCCGCACGGGTCGATCGATCAGGTTAAGCTACACTTGCCGCGGTTGGTCCGTGGATGGGTGACCATCTCTACATACCAAGTCCCCGCCGTGCCTCGGAAAGCACGTTAAGCCGTTGTTCCCGGCTGTCATTCGTGGATCTTTAACAGTTGGTGCAGGTCGTCAGAAGCTTGAAAGTCTGACAACCAGCAGCCCAAGGGGTATTGGGTTACCCAGTAGGTATAGAGGTCAGATAGACAGTCGCTCCATGTAAAATACTGGTACTAAGCTGCATCTGGTTAGACTGGAAGCCAACCCCAACATGGGAAAAGGTTAGGCAGATGATGAGGTATGAAATTACTGAATACGTGACAAAGACCTCGATCTGAACTACTGTAATTTCAGTATTATCAATCAATCAATCAAATTATTTATTTCGGGTTGCATAGACCCATATATAAATACCTTAACCTAAGTATACATATTATCATCAACAATAAGTGTTAGTAAATAAAACTTAAGCCTATGTTAGTAACACTTCACTAGCACTGCACTACGTCTTTGTGCTGTCGTGTGGAATAGGTCCGCGGAAGCGACGGAACACCACGTCCTGCGGCCAAAAGCTTTCTTCCAACACCAGGTTGAGGTAGCACGTCGGAATACGCACTACAAATGCCTTGAAATTGACATTGCGGCGCTACTCTAACAGCTGCACCCTCGCCGTGTAGTTCAGCTTTCGGCGCACGTACTCAACGATGTCATCTGCCTCAGTGGTGTAGGTGAAGTACAGTTGAAGTAACTACTGCCCCACTAATCTAGTGGTTACAAGCGCTACTTTTGAGTACGAGGTCCTGGGTTCGATTCCCGGGACGGGAAAAATGTTATCGGGTTTTTCCGTCTGGAATTTCTCAGCAGCAGGCCGAAGTCTGGATTAGTGCCCGTGTTAAATAATAGTGTACACTATTTTCGTGAGTTGACTCGTAAATTACGTGAGCGTCACATCAATGTTCCTATAGATTAAACGTGTCACTAATTAACAGTGGACTACATCACAAAAAATTTAAATACATCCGGAATAATAATGTTTTCAGAAAGAGGGCTCTGCCTACGTCCTTGAAATTAACCGTGAATGTGTTTTTTCGTCTGTCGCGGCAAGCTGTGCCCCATATTTTTTCAAGAACCACACGAAACATTAAGCAATGCGAATTCTTAATTACTCAGAAGGTTTGCAATTTAATGTAATTTAAACTATTTCAGGCAATCTTTGGTCGCAGAACTGGGAACCTTTGGCAGATCTTCTACTACCACAGACTATAGATTTGGATGAGAGTATTAAGAAGATGAATTGGACTGTAATGCATATGGTAAGTTATGTATATGTCGTAGGATAATTTGATACTTCGAATCTTCGCGAAAATCCTAGGGGTTTTGCGAAAACGCGGATAATTAGACATAGGCGAAAAATTATCAAATCTTACTGGACAAATCCTAGGGGTTTTGCGAAAACGCGGATAATTAGACATAGGCGAAAAATTATCAAATCTTACTGGACAAAGTCAGGATCTAACATAACCTAACCTAAATGATACAACAACAATAGAAGGGTATCTGGCGCTTGGCGGCCGCTGCCGCGGCACGCTCGCTTCGCTCGCTCGCCTTCGCGCGCTAATGGTCACTGTTCTAACATAACCTAACCTAAATCGCCTATGTCTAATTATCCGCGTTTTCGCAAAACCCCTAGGATTTTCGCGAAGATTCGAAGTATCAAATTATCCTACGACATATACATTACACTAATATTCATCATTATCTGATATCCGTATAAGTTACGACGAACCATTGCTTGGAAATAAGCTTATCCGTCCCTTATTCCATGCGTATGATAATATTCCTACGTGTATTCTAAAATAACTATGCGACAAAAAAAAACTAATAACAAAGACCGAAATACTGTGGTAATTAAAATGTGTATAATTTTATGTATGTACAATCTAAAAGTGGATTTTGCCTTGTTTTCAGGCACGACGAGCAGACGATTTTTACCAGTCGCTCGGCTTGCCCGCAATGACAGAAATGTTTTGGCGCGAATCTGTGTTTGCGCGGGTAAACAACAGTGACACGCGCTGTCATGGCACCGCGGCAGACATGTTTCAAGATGGCGATTTTCGGTTAGTGTCGTGTGTGTGCCAATAACGTAGCAGTTACATTTTTTGAGGAGTTTCTTAAACTACCGTACTTCGCAATTAACTCATCTCTGATTGATTTTAGACTGTTATATTGCTCGGACACGTCCAAGGAAGATTTCTATGTGCTGCATCATGAACTAGGTCATATTCAGTACTACATGGCGTATGAAAATCAACCGGCTTTATTCAGGGTAAGTTCAATATTATGTACCTAAAGTTCAAACAAAATACCTGGGATATCTTTTGCAGGACATGGTAGTCATGATCATGAATATGAACTAATTATATTAGGGTTAACACTGAAACATACAAAAACTGTTTTATTTTGTTAGGACTTTATCTATACAGGGTTATTGGCGCCAGGGTTTTGGGCATTGGTCGGCAATCCATCAAGAGGATGTAGGGGAGGTCAGTTCCAACCAAATGACCCATAAGAAACTAAAAAAAAATCAAATATCAACGATTTCCCAGAAATTCGACTTTTTTTTCAAATTACCTGGTATCTTATTGTATTTTGTTGGATAGCTGAGAAGTTGTACATACTTTTGGAATGTTTTGTCGTAAAGTATATCCATGTTTTTTGCAGAAATCAACCAGTTTAGTCAAATAACCTGCTCAAACTGATAAAAATTGTGTGCTCCGATTTAAAAAATATTGAAGATAATTGTCATTTTATGGTTGATCATTATGTATTAAAATAAAAGCAGATAATAATAAAATAAAAAAATCATGTATTGTTTTTTTATAAATTTTCAAAGTTGTATTAGGTACCAGTAAAAAAATATAAAATGTGATACGGAAATGGTTGACATTTGCATAGGGGTCACAAGGGATCATTTAGTTGCAAATAAAAAAAAATCTTTTATTTACAGACTACATAGGCCCACATTGTGTTAGTGACTAAATTATCTTATAAACTATGTTAGTATATACTTAAAAAAGGTTAAAATTATATCGACCATAGATATTTTCATCAAGCCCCATGCAATACATGAAGCTTGATAAACCTACCCATGGTAGGCCCATCCAGCCTTTCAGCAAATACCTTCAGGATACTGTTGGTGCTTCCTCCCACTCTGCGTGTCAGCGACGCCACCTTCTTACGCATTATCGCAAAGTAGTCGTCAGTGTGCGCATCAGCGAACATACCTGACGCACTACAATAGGCTGGAAGCCTCAACAGCACCCTAAAGGTATTATTGTATTGAATTCGCAGGGCATTGTTTGCTTTTTGGGTATGGTTAGCCCAAAGGCTGCTGGTGTAAAATGTTTGGCAGTACGCCTTGAACAGCGTAATTTTTACTGGAACTGAACAACCAGCAAACCTTCGAGCCACCATATTTCCCCTCACAGCCAATGCCCCGCGCTCCCTTTCCATATATTTTCATATCAAATGACCTCCCCTACATCCCCTTAATGGATTGCCGACATATAATAATAATAATAAAATAATAAAACATTTATTTCAGGCTACAGTGGCCCATAGACATATACCTTGCAAACTAACATATATAAAGTACTTAAATAAAACAATATTTGTGTTAATAATAGCTTAAAACTATGTTAGTAGCACTTCACTAGCTTGTCCTTGAGCTGTCCTGTGGTACTTGTCCGCGGAAGCGACGGAACACCACGTCCTGCGGCCAAAAGTCTTCTTCCATGACGACGGGCAGATAATAATTCGGTACGCGCACCACGAACGCCTTGAAGTTGACGTTGCGGTGCGACTCCAGTAACTGCACCCTCGGCATGTACCTCGTCTTCTGGCGCACGTACTCTACGATGTCTTCCGCCTTAGTAGAGTAGTGTAGGCGGGAGATGTACACCAGTGTGTTCGGCTTAGCGGCGCGCAAGCTGACGTCGGGCACCGTTGGAGCTTTGCCGCAGCGGTTCTTGTTCGCTCGCAATCGGCGCTTCCTCCTTTGCACCGTCACCCGTCAAATTGCCAATAACCCTGTATACAGGGTGTCACGGACAGCAACGCACAAGCAAACTAAAACCATTAATTCAGCACATTATTCTAGACCCCTAGAGCAGACGTTATTGGAGGGTTACAAAAAAAAACTGCTGTTTCATAGAAAAGTGCAATACCTAAGCGGTCAAAATGAATGGCAGAGTATTTTTTTTTTTAAATTACCGTCGAAAAATTTCAATGCCGGGGGTTTCATAATCATGTACTTAGTCCATGGTAACAGTTTGTGCTCGGTGTCTCTGCCACCACCCTATACTATAACCAAACCAGAAAACAGATTGTGGATTATTTTTCCAGTACCAATTTCACAGAAGATTTCAATAGCTAATATACCTGACCAAGAAGCCCTGCACTATAAGTCAGAATAGTACATTACGGTACTGCAGCGGCCAGCAAAAGAGGCATTGATGGACAAACGTGTAAGTGTGGGCCGAGGCGAAGCCTAAGCACACATACGTAAGTCCATCAATGCCTAGTTGTGGCCAAGGCTCGTATAGTACTTTTCTCAAATAATACGCGGAAATTAAAATACAATTACTTTTCAAAATCAAACGATTAACAATAATTTTTCCCGCGTTAGTGTTCATTTTGTTTTATTTTTTTTTCAATAAACAGCTTTCTATTGGCAAGCCAGTTCAAAATTTAAATAAAACCTTTGATAAGTTACCACCTTGGTTGCTATGTTTAGGAGTAAAAGATCGTTCCATTTTTAAATTACACGAATGATATGAGTTTACTAAGTAATATATTTGGCGGCAAAACCACGACAGATATGGATTTTCATACAACTTTTGCCGGCCGCTGCTCGCATGTATTTGGCCAGTACAGCAATTTCGATTTATCTCGAAGAAGGCTGTCAAAATAATGCTCAAATTTCCAAGCATGTTTGAGAAATGATGATTTTTATGACGTTCGTGTTGATGATTTTTCTTTTTTAATTGGTATATTAAAACCATTTTCACCGTAGCACAAGTCAAGCCCTTAAGCTAGTAAATTCATTATTGTTTTATTATTACAGCAGGCCAACACAGCCCTCCACGAAACTATCGGGGACACCATCATGTATGGAGTACTAACACCACAACACTTGAACAGACTGGGCCTTATTAACGACTCTTTATTATACACATCTAATTATGGCAATTCAGAACATCCTGGTATTGAAAACATATCTAATAACGATGACGCAAATAATGTTATTGATAAAGAATCTAAGAATGAGAAAGATAATAACATAAACAGGGATACAAAAGAAATCGTAGAGAAAAATCAAGAACAAGTACTTAAAGATCTAATAAGAACCGTAAATACAAAAGAATATTATGATATTGTTAACAAATTGAAACCAGAATTATTTTTCCCGTATATAGAAAAAAAACATAAAATGTATGAAAAAGATATTAACAAAGATCCTCCTAAATTATTCGAAGCCAAAGATATAACGACAGATACAATACTTTTACTTAAGCAAGCTCTAAATAAACTCCCTCAAATACCATTCTCTCTACTAATAGATGAATACAGGTGGAAGTATTTCGAGGGTAGTCTGAAGGGAGACAATCAGGAGTTCTGGGCTATGGCTATGGAATTTCAAGGAATAGCGCCACCTGGATTTAGGGGAGAAGAGTATTTTGATGTGGGTGCCAAGTTCCATGTGCCGGATAATACGCCGTATATCAGGTACTTATAGTCTGCTTGCTATTTTTACTTTTGTGAGGGCTCTTCTTCTAGTTATACAGGGTGTGGCGTAAGTAGTGGTCCACCGTTCAGGATTCGATAAACCAGATAATAAACTATAAAAATAAAAAAAAAACCGTTTTTACCCAAGGGTTTCGAAAATATTTCCTTTTTGTCTTTTATTTACGAAATTTCTACCTTTTATTACAAATTTGTTGGTAGTTTCAACACAAACCATTATTTTTTCTTTTTGATTTCTGTTAATTACTGCTGAATACTAGAGCTATTATGATTAATTACGATTTTTTATGTAAATTAAGCTCTTTTAATGAAAAAGTTGGCTCTTCTCTAATTTTAACCCTAATTTTTAACACACCATCAAGTTCAAGAGCGATTTTTGTAAAAAAAACTTACTACTAAAAATGGTTAAATGTTTTAATTGTTATTGCTGTTTATTGTTATGTGCTGTTTTATTGTTGTTGCTGGTTCATCGAATCCTGAACGGTGGACCACTACTTACGCCACACCCTGTATATTACATTGAAGTTATCGCAATAAACCTGGTCATCATTCAATCATTCTCAATCATAATAATTTTTTTTTCTCCATATTGTTCACACGAAAGAACGATTCCTTTCAAAACCATCTAAAAAGTTCTCGTTCACCATCATCATGTCACCACTTTCATATTAGCGTACCACTGCTGGAAGACCTGTGTCCTCTCAGTGACAAAGAGTAGAATGTAATCCTTTAACCAACCATGATGATGAAATTGAGATTGTAGATGACATTCCATTCCCTAATGACAGCATGACAGTTAATAAACTAGTATTGGAGAAGAAGACATGTTGTGTCGACCCCAGTTGAATTGGGATACGGACCAGTGAATGATGATTGCTTTATGATCTCAAACAACCAAGTCTAAGTCCGCTACAAGAGTACACATGTCATGGTGGCTGATGCTCTAACGAAGAGACTTCACCGATCGAAGCTCCAGGTCTTTACCAAGGGAATGGGTTTGCGTCCAGGGGAGGGTATTGAAGAATAGGACGCAAAATGTTGAAGCGCCTGTTTTATTTTACTTAGCAACAATATACCATCTGTCTTTAGGCGTCTATCTGTCTTGTTAGTCCATGGCAGCGTTTCCTTCCAAGACAAGCTCTGTACTCTTATAATTATAATCTAAAGTAAAAGTCTTTATATCTAGAAGTCTCGTCTTATTTCATCATGGTGGCACGTTATCAGGCGCAAATCGATAGTCTTTTTGAAAATCCATTTCTTTTATTTCCCTCATTGATAATGTACTTCCTTTACACGTTTACACTTCCTAACATAAGTTAGTAATTTTCGATTATTAAGAGGTATGTGGCTATGTTATAACGACCATGTTAAGCTACGCTTGCCGCGGTTGGTCCGTGGATGGGTGACCATCTTTACATACCAAGACCCCTCCGTGCCTCGGAAAGCACGTTAAGCCATTGGTCTCGGCTGTCATTCGTGGATCTTTGACACTCGTTACTGGTCGTCAGAAGCCCGAAAGTCTGACAACCAGTCTTACCAAGGGGTATCGTATTACCCAGTAACTGGGTTGTGGAGGTCAGATAGGCAGTCGCTCCATGTAAAATACTGGTATCTAGCTGCATCAGGTGAATCGGTGATATTTCCTTTCCAGATATTTCCTCAGCAGTTTCCTTCAACACCAACTCTTCGAGAAGCTATGTAAAGCTGCAGTATTCGGTCGTCGCAGCGCTGAAGAACCTGTTCCAGAGACCATTAGTTTGACCAGATGCGACATATACGGGTCCAAGACTGCTGGGAAGATCTTGAAGTAAGCGTTCATCTTAAATATTGATTAATGTCTCATAGAAAATTCTATGACTAGGTGGAGAGACGATCTTCACAAGGTAGCTAGTAGTAGCTGGATGTGAATATGTAGCCAAGACTCAAGTTTACGTATTCGATTGGAGATGCCTATATCCAGCAGAAGACTGCTACAGGGTGGAAATAGTGATCATAATTTGTGAAGCTTTGCGGTACAGTAAAAAGCTTTCAGAGACTTGGTATCTAATTGTAAGCCAACAGCCAGTAGCCGTTTGGACTGGTGATCTAGGCCGCATCGACTAACTTGAGCAATTGAGACTAGCACCTTAGCCTTCTACCCTAGGCAAAGAGATCTTAACTTCAATCTCTTAATCTTATGTATTAAGTTCGTTTACGTTTTTATTTTTTATTATTTATTTCTGCTTGAGTATGGTTTTCAATATTGGCGTGTGTTAGCTGACATATGGCAATGAATTTTATTAAATTTTTCGTGTTTCGTAACGCTAATTACTTACTACTGTATAGAATCCGGTTCTTCTAACTGAACAGACAGCTGTGCTGCTGGGGAGTTTGTTGCGCCACTTCTTCTTCCCAGCTAAAGCACTAGGAAGTGGTGAAGAGCGGGAGTTTTGAGGGAACTGTCTTATGTAATTTGGACGTTCAAAAAGTGCTGATTCTCAGCCTAGTTTGAATAAACGACTTTTGGTTTTGATTCAACATTCCCAACTCCCAAGCTCAACCCATCCAAATACAAATCAATTTAGATAAATCTAAGCTTGAGCTTTTAGCCACGAGCTAACATTAGTTTCAAAGTCAAAGTCAAAGCATTTATTTCAAATAGGCACATAAAAGGCACTTCTGAACGTCAACATTTACATTTAAATAGAATTGATTCTAGTCGCCCCTTCCAAAAGGTAGTTTCGTATGGAGAAGAATCGGCAAGAAACTCCACCGTTACTCTTTTAAAATGTGTTACAATATTTTGTATACATTAATTATATAATTATATGTGAAGACGATGCACCTATAATAAAAATTGCCCTACCACCATAGGTAAAAAGAATTTAATAAACGTAGCAATGATAAATAAGTTAATTAAGTGATAGATACATTAAAACCTTTTTAGATACATTAAAAGTTTCCTTTAAACATATTATTATGCTACTTATAAATGTGAAAGGTAATATGACTAAACATTGACTACACAGATGACGACTAACAGAGAAGTATGTAAAGATAATGATGATGACACTAGCAGATAATTTTCGTTTGACATTTACAGAGATTTCATGTCCCGTGGCCACTCGCAACACTGGAGTGAAATTCTGGAAGCTACGACAGGAGATCGAGACATATCCGCAGCAGCTCTCAATCGATACTACCGCCCTCTGTACGATCTGTTAGAGAAATTCGTGCGCGCGCACCGCGTTCCTATTGGCTGGTGATTTGCTGGTTTATTTTAATGTTTTAATGATAGTTTTGTTGTTTTTATCGAGTCCAATAATCTTAATTTATCTTGTGAGATAATCAAGTCAAATCCATATTTCGCTTCGTGAAAATATGTCTGGAAAATAATGAAAGTACCTCACCACTTACTGTACTAACTTAATTACAACTTTTTTTTTATAGATCGAATAGTATTATTATTATTTAAGTAGAAATATTTATTGCAATAATAAGTTGTTAAAAATCCTGTAAAACAGAGTAACACTGTATTTTAAACTTTAATGAAACACTTGTTTAAATTAACAATAAATACAATTTATTAAATTAACATTAAATAATGTATTTTATCAACAACGATTTTTGTCTGCGTTAATAAAAAAAACCTTAAAATTAGTTTTTAACAAAAAAAAAATGGTACCAAATAAATTAAAAGCAGAATAACTTACTTCGAGCGCTTTTTAAATTAATACTTAATTTATTTATTTACATTACAAAAAATGGTAGAAAATGTAAAAATCTTTAAAAAAATATATTTTGTTACGTATTTACACATAGCAGGATATTTACAAAAGGCGTAAGATATTTTTAAAACGTCAGATAATGAAGAAACTGGTTGGTCACAAACAGACTACGCAGATTATTATAAAAAAAAAACAAGATTTTTTGTATAAAATTAGTTTGTCATATTATTGGAGTCAAACCTTCTTAAATTAGACAAGAACTTGTATTCTAAGGTTTGCACAATTATGGGCAAAATCTTTGCACATACCTGTCCACGAGCTTTGCACAGATCGGTACGCAATATTTGCCTAAACCTGGGCAGGAGCTTTGCACAAAATGTTTGTGACCAACAACCAACTCCAATCTCCACGCTTTAAATAAGGCACTATTATTATAACTTCATATTATGTTAATATTGCTATTTTAGCGAGTATTTGTGCAACAATATTTGTCAATGAATTTAATATTTTATCACAATAAAACCTTAAATATAAACGAGTCTAGAAAACAGGTGACTTTTTGGATAGATTTTTTTTTCTGAAAAATTATATAAAAATGGTAATTCTATTGACTATTTGGTGGAATAGGGTTATCTACTAAACGTAAGTCGTTGGTAATATACAAATATTGACATACACTTTTTGTCGTATTCAGTACGACAGTACGACAATTGGTTTCTTTCGTTGTTTTGTTCCTGCAGTGTATTTTATATTAACACACAATTATTTTACAATACTGTATACATATTTTTACCCGACTCTGGCGGGGCCCAAAAGGAGGGTATTGTTTTATTTATACACAGTACTTTTGCAAAGAATTTCTATAATTTACATTGTTGAATTCCAAGACAATTTTTTTAAATTGTTATTTAAGACTAAAATTAAAGCATTGGATTGTAATGTACACAATAAATTGAAAAATATAATCTCTTTTCATTTTGTGCTACTTATTTTTATCCGATCGCAAAATTTTAACCCTTTGAATATCAACTCTGTCGCTAATACGACATAAGGCCATTTAATAAATGTCTACGACACTTGAGTTACAAAATACGACACTTTCGTTACATTGAATCGATGAAGTTATCAATGTTTAAGGTGTTTCCAAACCGACTCACTGAATATAATTAAATTAACACTAAATATAACTGAAAATATTTCATTTTAGTCTAGATAATTGAATGAAAAACAGATACGGAGTGGCAGCCTTAATTATATTTAGTGAGTCGTCAAACCAACCAGTCCAAAAAAATCGACCTCCATTTCCAAAAATTACCATTAAAAATGGCGCCACTGTGCCTAAAAGTTAACCCAACGGCTTAACACAAAAATTTCACTACTTAAAATTTAGCACATAATTCAGTAGCCAATCAAATTCATTCAAGCCTTTTCATTTAAGTCTAAGCCTAACTTTTAAACACACTAGCGCCATAGAGGCACTTTGGGCAAACACTCAAAAAGTTACGTTATCACTTCACTTCTCTCTATGCTATGACAGTGTTGTGGCATGGGAAATCCAGTCTACCGTGTGGGCAACACGATGATATATGCCCGGTTGGCCCCTGCTTGCACAGGAGTAACCTGCGGAGACGACACCTATCAGGTACCAGCGTCCTGCTCGTTCGAGCATGAGCGGCCCTCCACTGTCACCTTGACAGGAGTCTTTGCCACCGCCCCGATAGCCCGCGCACAGCATTTCGGGGTATATCACCACATTTATACCTAGAAATTTAAACAGAGGCTGTTAGACAATGTACTTGAAAGAATCGCACAGGATTTTTAATCAGTTGGTTATGTTATGAATTGAAACCAGTGTTGAGATATGCCATCAGAGTTTTGATTTAAAAGAGTGTCCATGGAGTTTCTTGCCCGTTCTTCTCCATAGGTACCTACTACGCTTTGGAATGGGCAACTAGCTTCATATTTCTGTCTGGCCGACCCCTTGCTAAATGCTTTGTGTTTGAGTTTGAGTGTTGCCCACTAATAAAATCAGGCAAGCAATATTTGCCTGGCTTTTAGACAACTGTTATTTTTCAGTTAATGAATTTTTTGATTATAAATTTTACCATTAAATTTTTTTATCGATATTTTGTGTGTTTAGTGACTTTTATTTTTATATTAAATGCTTAATTTTTTACCATTTGACATTTTATAATTGGTAAGTTTTGACATTTAATTCATAAATAAGTATAAGCAAAATAAAATTGACATTGTATTAAAAATTACCTACTTTCATTTCATATTACTAATGGGGATATTAATTGTACTTTAGTTTTAATATTTCTCCACCGCCAACAGTAGTTTAAGTGAAGATTTTTATTAATATTATGATTATATTGTACCATGTACTGAGAAATAAATTATATCTTATCTTATCTTATGGCTCCAACTTGAAAGAGCTTCTCGTAATTCCTTATTTTATCGCAAATGGTTAAGAAACAGTTCTGTTATTTTGTTTAAAGTATATCTGCCTGGTATAAGATATTTTACTGAGCTATGCTCTGAACTGTGCCTCTGCAGGGTAAATCGGTTACCACGCTTGTTTAAGCTGGTTGCTCGCTACTGGTGGGATGGCTATTTCAGGCTTAATATTAATTACTAACTGCGTCCCGTGGTTTCACCCGCATACGTCTCGATCCCATAAGAATATCGGGATAAAAATGATATTTTATCCAAATTCAGGCTATGGTATAGCCATGTGCCAAATTTCATCCAAATCCGTTCAGCCGTTTTAGCGTGAAAGCGTAAAATACAAACACAAAAATCTAATCTTTTCTCTTTATATTATTATATAGTTTAGATATGTCCAGGTTTCCTCGGGATGTTTTTATTATGTGTGTGTGTGTGGTGTTTTTTGTTGGTTTGTTTTTAGTGTTTTTGTTACTTTTTGTGCCAGCACCGAAAGTAGTGACAGGTCGTTAAATTAAACCTCCTTAAAGACCTCAAAGAGAGAAGGGTTCTGGAGTCCGAAGTGACTTGTCTTTAAATTTTAAAATTAAGAATTACATACCATTAGCCCTATGCCACCTCTCGCAGACCCTGTTATCCAGTACAGGCACATCCACCGCCTGCAGTGTCCGTGGTCGCAACCTGGACCCTGGACTCAAGGCACCCCACCCCGCTGCCCAGCCGTACTGCCCCAGGAAGTCGGATCCTCGCTCCGGTAAGCAGATTGGGGCTGAAATGAGAATATATATAGTGTTAATGATGGTTTGTGCGTAGAGCTGAAGTTAATTTATGTTTGTAATATTTATATCTGCGAGTAGAATTTTCAATTAAGAGTTTTGTGTAAGGAAAACCTGTTTGTAACTTGCATCATAGGTTGATTGGGTAGGTGACCGTTTTCACTAACACTCGACACCTAAATGTAACGCATAAATAAAAGGGGACCGTTGGATTTTAAAAAGAAAAGAAAGAAAGAAAATGCGTTTATTTTCGGTAAACATGACGCAAAAAATAACACAAACACTAAAAAAATAAGAAAAGATTGGGGAAAACATGCGTCACATCCACGAAAAACGGCTATCGCTCAGCATTATACTGCGACCCTATGCAAGACAGAGCTCCAGCGCTGGTTTTCAGCGACAGCCGGCGCTTTCTTAGTGACGTTGTCCGGTGAGGCAAACAATAGTTAGGACGCTGTACCAGTACAGCGTACTTACGAGCGTGGCACTTAAATAAAATTAATATAATTAAATTTAAATGTTATAGAATATACTAAAAAGAAATGTAAAAGGAAAACACCACCCGCACAGCGCATATAATTGAAAATCAAACAGTGCTATAATATTTAGACTGCATAACATTTACGCCTAGTGTTAGTGAAAACGGGGACCAAACTAAACTAGTTGTGTAGTAGTGAGACACTGTAGAGTTTATATTATGAATTGATCTATACTACCCACACATACAATCGAGTACAAATAGGCTCAAACCTATTAATGGTCGAAAAGGGTAGTCCATTCATAATCAGTCTATAATGTTCCCACTGCCGGGGCACAGGTCCGTGGTGTCCGTCCGTGGTGGACGGCGGCTCACTCCCTCTCACGGAGAGGACTCCGTGAGAGGGAGTGAGCCGCAATCCACCACGCGGGCCCACTGCGGGTTGGTGGATGTCACATGTCTTCGAATTTTTGGTACTAGGACATGCCGGTTTCCTCACGATGTTTTCCTTCACCGTTTTGAGAGCAGTGGTGGTGAAAATAACTTGCACAAAGTAAAGCGCCTGTCTGGGTTCGAACCTACGACCTACAGCTCATAAATCGCGCCATTACCACTGGGCCACCACTACTCAACACCAGCCCATTCGAAAAGCAATATTTGGATCACCACTCTCGTTTGCCAAGCCATTGCAATAAAATCAAAAGTCATTTATTCAAACTAGACTGAGAATCAGCACTTTTTGGGGACTGTATGTAATGTTGACGCAGACGTCAACATTACATACAGTCCCCCGGCACGCCCGCCCTTCACCACTTCCTAGTGTTTTAGCTGGGAAGGAGAAGTGGCGCAACAAACTCCCCAGCAGCACTGCTGTCTGCTCAGTTAGAATTGTAATCGATACAGTAGTTAGTATACAACACATTAAATTCAATTATTTGCCTTAGGTCAGCTAGCACACGCCAATATACCTACCAACAAAACTGTTGAAAACTATACTCAAGCAGAAATAAATAATATAAACAAACACATGTCCCATACTCACCTATATGAGGCATGTAGTGCACATTTCTGTCTAACGTCAGTACAGCGACATCAAATCTATCAGCTTGAGGCGTAAACTTGAACAGGGGATGCACTTTGATCGTTCGCACGCCGAAAGTGTACGCGGGTAGCGGTTCAGCTGCCGAATTGATGACGTAATCACCGAGCGTCACGCGGACGTGGCGTGGCTGTGCCCGCGCCACGCAATGGCCAGCTGTCACAACATGGCGCCTCGATATTAGAGAGCCACCGCATCTGAAACGTGACAGGGTTTCGGTTAAATCCGAAATTTGATTCCGGAATTTTTGATTTATGGGATTCGGATTTTTATTTTATTTTATTTATTTAAATAACATGGGAGACTTACAGCTAAAACAAACAGATCGAGGATAGTACATTAGTCTGAAAGCCAATTACAGGTCTCTACTTATAAAATACAGAGAAGAAAAATAAATTCTAAGGACATTCACACCAAACTACTTTATACTACAGCATAATATTATTATGTTGCTCGAACTGCTTAGCATCGTCATAACAAAATAAACTACATGAAAAAGTTACGGCTTAAGCACTTCCTGGGGCCGTACTATGACCTGTTAACGCCATCATGATTCCGTTGAGAAAAAGAGATAGTGCTATCGGTCATGTATAGCTCCGTCTCTCTTCCACGCTGGAACAATGATGGAATAACACGTCATAGTACGGCCCCTGTCTGACGACACACTAGTTAGGAACGGATCTATATCGTACTGCTTACAAAGCTTGCTCAAATATTTTGTTGCTTGTTAAAAATTTTTAGAAACTGGGGGATTCAGATTAAAGGAAAATTGGGGAAAATTGAAAACAAGAAATATTTATGTGATAGTAATTCAAGCTCTTCTTCCTGGCAATATTGGCTTTACCTGACCTAAGTAAAATAATTGAAGTTAGATAGCATGTAACAATCGTCATAACAAAATAAAAAATAAGGTTTTTGTGAGCTGGCTTTATGGCCAATGCGTTTACGGCGGCTGGAGCGACCACTAAAGCAAATCAGTCAGGTCAGGTCAAACTGAAGCTGATTTGCCTATTAATTTTGAGTGTACGACTAACAGACACTACGACGACAGACTGAACACCGGCACGACTTTACTTCGACGGGACTCTTCGCCGACAGGACACTTCGCTGACAGGTCTGTGGTCTTGTGTTTGATTTACAGGTGATTTTGTATATGTGAAAACATTTCTGTGAGCAACTTGGAAGTAGCGCTCCCCGGCCGCTGCCGCGGCACCGCTCGCTTCGCCCGCTCGGCTCGCGCGCGGTTGGACCTACTTCGCATAATCGATTTCCAAAGTAAGTATCTGAATATGTATGTATATTATATTATGCCCTGTCGGCGAAGAGTCCCGTCGAAGTAAAGACTTTTCAGTGTTCAATCTGTCGGCGTAGTGTCTGTCGGCGTTTAGTCGTACACTTTTTAAGTCTGTTTAACTGTCAAATTTTCTCATTAGATATTGAACTTAACCTTCAATATTTTAAGGTTTAAAATCATTGGGAGAAATTTGACAGTTTCGTATAGCCTGATGTACTGGCGACTGTACACCGACATTTCGCGAGTTATGTGGAAATGAAATAGAGGACAGGCCTATTGCCATTTCTTGAGAATAACAAACAGCTGTTCTAACCTGAGATGAGTATTATGTATTCGTATTATTCTGCCGTTTCGGTTTTTTCTTCAACTTAACTCTGAATACGATATAAAATAATATGAACATTATATTTATTAGAGTCATCAACCAACAAAAACAGGCAACTTGCGCCATTTATAAATTATGTTTTAACGAAAGAAATTTTCGCCAGGAACTCAGATGCAGTAAAAAATTTTCACAATTAGCTTGCGTGATACAAAAGCATATATATTACTATATATTATTATTCCATCTATATTACTATACTCTTTGTACAAAAGGCACAAAAGGTGATCTGATGACAACTCGTTCACTCAAAATGACAGATTATTTTAAAATAAATGTTTGGGGTTTGTTGTACTACACAGTACATACTATTTCCATGGCTTTGTACTTTAAGCGCAACCTTTTTAGTCTGTGCTTATAAAGCCGACCAATTACGGAGAGCTTTTTCTATTTTGGAAAGTTTTCGAATAGAAAAATAGAAAATCGTATTTTAACCGAATAAAAACGTATGTATTCATTAAAAGTGGCTGTCGCTCTTATATTAGTAGATGTTAAATACACATATATTATTTCACTTATAAACCATCTACCCTAAGCGAACTTTACTGGGTATGACCTTCTTAAGGTAGATAATTTAAATAGTAACCTGTCTTTTTAAAATTGTGATCTAGTCCTCAATTTTTTCACATATTATATGAAAGTTTCTTGTAATTTAGTATATAATCAAAATCTAAACTTTTACGCTAATAAAGAAACATGCAAAGCATACAATCATGCTTCAATGTCTAAAAAAAAAAATCACTTACCTCTGTAATTAAAAAAAACAAAAAATATTAAATGAAAATAGTTAATTGGTTATTCAGTTAATCATAATTGTTAGCAAAAAAAACCTTAATATTCGACTCAAAAAGAAGAGGAATGTGCGAAAAAGTCAGTGAAATTACCAATTTGACTACTATTTATAATATTTTCGCTATATCTACGAAGTATAGGTAGAGAGAGAGAGATGTCATATTATGTAACACTGACATGATTCGAATATTTAAAATAATGTTATTTAAAAAGTTTTAAATACTTAAAATAATTTTATTTAAAAAGTTTAAATACTTAAAATAATTTGATAGAAAATAGTTTTAAATATTTTAGACATTCGAATCTTTAGAAAAGTACTTTACACTAAGTAGAACCTCATTCGTGAATTATTTTTATCTAAAGAAAATAGACATGTTAAAGTTACGTTACGCCACAAAACAATCCATTTTTCTTAAAACATATTTTAGTTTCCCACATAAAAAATTTGATTAATACTATCGATGGACAGAAAACGATGACAGTGCATCCCTTTCACTAAAGCAGCAGTTTCATAGGAGAGCGGTTCCGTCATATTTATTATAACAGCCACCATGAAAATCTGACATTCACCAGTATTTGACACTAATTTGTCAAAAAATGGTCTGTATTTGGACATCCGTTATCGTGTGACCATTCACCGCTTTCTTAGGAAACCAAAGCTTAACCCAAAGTTTGATAAAAATCCCACTTTATTCTCGCTACTATACATACTTTTTTTAATACAAGAGTTATTCTCAGAGTACCTATTCGACTAGGAAACACGATTTCACGGTTTTAATAACAAAAATTAACGTGTAAAAGTGTAATTTTAAACCAATTTACAAATTAATTTCATTTAACATTTACCAATATCGGCCTTATTGTCTGCAAGTGGCTAAGGCAAAAAAAATGCGTGTTGCCACATTCAGCGAAGTTCCGCACGCGATATTCGTTGCGTTTTTCAGACCTTTGCCTAAAACGTTCCTGTGACGTCTTTGCAACGTAACTTAAACATGTCATCAAATCAAACCCACTACAGAGTAAAAAGTAGAAGTTGCTGGACATCATGCTATCTCTTTCGCACATTTACCTCTCTATCCAACACTGCTTCCAACCGATAAGCTCGAATATCGACATAAGCATGTTGCATCTGTAAAATCAATTATTAATTCATGTTAATACATTAATTATTATTAATAATTAGTTATTTTTCTTGTTCATAATTTTGAGTGGAAATAATAAAAAAGAACTTTGAAACTATGTAGGTTAACCATTTTATTACCCGAGTACAGAAAGAAAACGAAGAGTAATGAGTTTAACAGTCGTTCATTACAGTAATATTTCTTTTTACATAAAATGATTTCATGCAAGGAAATTGCAACTCTGTATTTAGAATTAAAACGATACAATTAAGAAATCTGATATCAAAATGAAATATAATTTCCACTCTAAATATTTACACAATTAGTCAATATTTAGTCCACGCAAATATTTAGTTTCAGTGTGAATGGTCGTAACTCGTAAATAGAGATTTTCTATTCGTCAGCTTTCATTCAATTCAACTTAAGACAGTACACAAAACCGCCCGCCCATCACCACTTCCTAGTGCTTTAGCTGGGAAGAAAAAATGGCGCAGCAAATTCCCCTTTTGAGTCCCATATAATTTGGGGCGAGCATATTACTAAAAACCAATGATCACTATTTGCGTGAACCAAATACTTAATTAGAAAACGCTTAATTAGTAAACATTTTTAGTAAATTAGTGCGTTAATATACAATGTTAATTCGATAGAAATATACTGTGCAGTAATCAGTGCTTTTCATACAAAATGGTACAGAAAACATTGTGTAAGTCTTAGCCAGAACATAGCTGTGACAAACGTGTGTGACAACTCGTGTAAAATTTAGTCACATTTAGTTTGATTCATGACCCATAGTTTCTTAAAGCTTATAAACTCGTTTGTGAAACCTCTACTTGCACATACTAAAACAGTTGCAAAGTTCGCTGGAGATGATTTATCATCTTCAGCCATATGCCATAAAATCTGGCCACAACTGTGCCATTGTAAACAAGACTGGCCACAGCTGTGCAAAAATATCTAGCCAAAACTGTACCACATATATTAAAATAAAATAAAAATTGGCAATAACTGTGCCACATCAATCAAATCCTGGCCACAACTGTGCCAGCAGGTACAGAACTGTATAACCTTGAGGATCCGATCCTGATGTAGGCCTGCCAGGGGAAGGTGCCGAAGCCAGCATCGTCGCCACCGACAATACGCCGCTGTGCCGTCTGCTTTCCAACCGCTATTCCACAGCCTGAAAAGAAAAGAAAATGATGGATTTAGAATATTTATTTTTATAGCATAATATTGTTCATAATAAAAGAAAAGTGCGACAATAATGTCAAGATAACACTGGAACACGTGTCTATATTGTCCAGGCTGTTTATACCTGCAGTTTGTGAACCTGATGGGGCACCCCCGGGGCAAGCACGGCCTCTATGTTAAGCTTGAGTCACACACTTTATCACAGATTCTGTGACAAAAATGTGTGACTCAAGCCTATCACAGAGGCCGTGCTCGCCCTGCAGGGTTGGTCTCCACAAGCACGTTGAACATTGTCAATATACGCGGTACAGAGGAGGTCGATCGAGCCACAGTAGATACGACAAATGGGAAATTAAATAACAAATGCTTTCTAGAACGATTGTAATTTGTTATGAGACAGCAGCACAGTTCCGGCTGTTTGTGTATGTTAGTTTAAATGTTTGTAAACGCACCCATGATACAGGAGAAATTCCTAGTGTGGTGCAACGTTTAAAAAAATATATATTTAGAAATCCGATACATCAGTGAATCTATAATATTTTACTGATAATCAACCCGATAACGTTATGAAAATGAAAGGGTCTTTCGTAATCATACACGAATTAGCCTGTCGTAATATTATACGACTACATCGTTTTAATCTAGTCTAGTTATGCTTATTAAATGATTTCCTTGTAGTTTTATTATACGTTTCACTAGTTGAATTCAATTATCATTCATAAACTGATTTATTATTATTTAGTACAAATAGTTTATTACATCAATCAATCTGCAAAACCTTTTCCCAGCTATGTTGGAGTCAGCTTCCAGTCCAAACGGATGCAGCTGAGGAGCAGTATTTAACATAGACTGACTGCCTATCTGACCTCCACATCTACAATCCAGTTACTGGCTAACACGATACTCCTTGGTAAGACTGGTTGTCGGACTTTTGGGCTTATAACTACCCATGCCGACTGTCAAAGATCTACGATTGACAGCCGGGACGTCTGAAAGTTCGTTAAGCTGTTGAGGGTTCGATACGTAATGAATGGTCACTGGTCATCCATGTTTTATTACATATAATGGGGCATTTACTTGTCGAGAATCATTAGCATAGTTACCTCCTCGAATTTGACGAGGGTGCAAAACAACACCTTGTATATAGCCCGTATTTGTTCTAATACAAAGATGGAGAGATGGTGTCCATTTTAAAGATTATTTTTATTATATTCTATTCTATGCCCACGTCCGCACGGACGTAAAAATATTGCGGCAGGATTTTATTGCGCACTGGATTTTCAACTCTCGGTGTTAAGCCGGGCGTTGAGAATCCAGTGTGCGATAAAATTATGGCAGCGCGTCGAAAAAACACTGTTGGATTTTCAACTCTCGGCGCTAAGCAAAGCGTTGGAAATCTAGTGTGTGATAAAATCTTGCCGCGATATCTTTCGCCCGTGCGAACGTGGGCTAATAGAACCTGATCCAATTGGTTTTCATACCTCCATAAGTCCAGTTCTGAGATCTGACTGAAAATGGCATGTAATCCTCTTTAGTTTTCTTATTTTTACTCTTGTTTTTCTTCTCAACAGTTGAAGTTACTAAAGAACTTAAAACCAACAGTATTAAAATCAACTTCATTTTAAAATGCACTGTTTAATACATGTTACTTTTCATTTAAATTTTTTTAATAGTACTCGTTTTAGCGTTTAATATTTTTAATCACCAAAAATGTTCTATGGCTTCATTACAATTTAAAAAAGTTACAATAATGTTGCACTAAAACATTTTCACAGCAATCCATCCATTTTCCAAATATCAATTCAAATTCCGAATGGAAATTGCACCGATTTTCTCAAACCAAAATTGCACCAATTTTCCTAGATTAAAATTACACCAATTATGTCAAAATTGCACAATTTTCACAAAATGTATAAATTTTATCAAATTAGAATTTGCAGCAACTATCACAAATATTTTTTTACCACTTTTAATAAACGCGTGTTACAGTAAATAACAATATGTACCGACTGAAGTTGAAACAGTTTTGTTTACATAATGTACTATGTACACAACGTTTCCGAGGAATTTCCTTTCAGGAAACCGTATATTGCCGGTTTATTCGAGTTTATGACTTATAAGGGAACTGTTCTACAGTATGAATGAATGAATTAACATACATACATACAACATACATTATGTATAAATACGAGGTTCTACCATTTCATATTTTAAGTTATTTCGTAAATTTTTTGCCTGAAAATTATCTATTTCAGGAGTCTTTAAATGATGTTTAATAAGCTTGAAAATCATACCAAAACCAAAGACCGATATTACACAGGAGCACTGGTAGCGCAAACATGTTTCGACATGGTGGTGGCGACGACGGCACGGTTGGCGCAGTGGTTAAGCGATTGATTGCTGCGCTGCGTGCCGCGGGTTCGATTCCCGCACGGAACAAATATTTGTATGACCTGACCTACAAGTAGCTGTTCCGGGTCTGGCTGTTTGTGTATGTAAGTTTAAATGTTTGTAAAAGCACCCACAACACAAGAGAAATTCCTAGTGTGGGGGACGTTTTATACAGGGTTATTGGTAAAACACCATCAACCTCTTAAGGGGTCATTGTACTCATCATTATGAACAACTTTTACTGTGGGACCAAATATGAATCTTGAGGAATATCATATATTTTTCTGATTTTGTTTACTGTAGTCGATCTTATACCTTTATTGTTATTTTTTGTTTGCATTTAGGTCCTGTAAGCCCTTAATAATAATAATATATAATTGTAACACAATTTTAAGTTAATATTGCTACACTATTGTATTAGGTAAGCCTGTGATGATAGTGTATGTGTGTTCAAATAAATAAATGAAATCGCGAAAAATTTAGATGGTCCCTACATTTTGACGAGTTCTGCAAACATAAATGTAGGGAACAGCTGATTCTTTTTTCGCGATTTCATATTTGGTCCCATAATAAAAGTTGTTCATAATGATGAGTACAATGACCCCTTAAGAGGTTGATGATGTTTTATGACTATACGACTATAATATTACGATATATAGCAATTTTCTTCCCCACGTAACATTAAACAAACACATTAAATATACTAATGATGCAATGCTATAAACTAAACATAAAAATCAATAGATACATTTTAACAATATTCCTGAATAAAATAGAGAAAGTATGTTTGTACAATATTATTAAATGAGTACCTATTACATACATAAGTTTGTACAGAACCATTATTACGAAAAACAGTGACTTGCAAAGTAGGTATACCTACATCTAATCCTATTAAGTTGTATTGTATGATAAGTATGACTGTCAAAACTTTGACATTTGACATATTAACATTTGTGATTTGACATTTGACTCACCTAGTAATAATATTGGTTAAGTAGATTTCATCCTGATTAATGACCAGCGGGGTAGTTAGATAATACACTGACGAAGACAATACCATTTATTTTTAAGTGACTTCAAAAAAGGAGGACGTTCTCAATTCGACAGTATTTTTTTTTATTTTTTTGTTTGTTACCTCAGAACTTTTGACTGGATGAACCGATTTTGATGATTCTTTTTTTATTTGAAAGCGGGTGCTTCCCGTGTAGTCCCATTTAAATTTTATTGAAATCTGTCAAAACGATTTACAATAAATTATTTTCGAATTGGTGTGGTGGGCTAGGTACCATAACTAAAAAGTAAAAAATAATAAAAAAAATAACAAAAGAAATAATCCCGACTTCCAAAAAAAAAAGCACTACAAAGTGAAAAATAACTTTAATTTCGGAAGTCGGTGGAAAAAAACTAAAATACAGATCCAAAGACACCGACTTCCGAAATTAAAGTTATTTTTCACTTTGTAGTGCTTTTTTTTTTTGGAAGTCGCGATTATTATTTTTGTTAAAAAGTTTTTTGATAATTATACAACATTTATTGGACTATTTACGTTGTAACAACGGGCTAGAAATTTCCTTCAAAATCCTTCGGAATGTGATAGAATAAAATAAAATAAGCAATTGTGATGCAGATAAATTATTTTCTTTATAATGCTGGTACACCCTCATTTAGGCAAGTCCCATGATAAAGAGGAAAGCCAATTGTGTTATTTAATCATAATATTTATTCATATAATTTGATTGTATAAGTAGTTGCTTTGTGTTCTAAGTGCTTACTGTTTATTTTATTTAATTTTGTTATAGTACCAATCATTGAACCTAAGTTGGTTTCCGTACGTCCTTTTCGGGTAACCACTGAAAATCAGCGCTGTGCTGTGGGTCCCCCTTAGCACAGCATCATGCTGAGTGGAAGCCTTCTTATCACAGTCATGACGTGCAGCTGTCGACTATTTCTATTTTGTGCTCGTCATTATAGATTTATTTTGTTTTTATTTTTCTACATTATTAGAGCTAATTATTATTATTATTATTTAACCATTTATGTACACACTTATATAAACAGACAAGAAGACGAATTAACCTATTTTTCTTTCTTTCTTCTATTGCCAAAAACAGTTCACAAAGTTGGCCGATGCAATAATTTGCTAATGGAAAACCCATAAGAGTACTCGACATCATTCTTCGATATCCTAACAAAAATCATTCTTAGCATTGCCTTTCTTTCACTCTAGGAATCGTACGCAGGAACTCACGGTCGAAAGCCACACCAGCAACCACAAAACCAATGAGACAGTAAATGTGAAGTTAACGACTTCCTAACCACAGTTTAGTTAGAACCGCAGTTGCGAAAGTTCAAGTTGATATCCGTTAAGATTTCTTGCGTTTTCCGCTGTACTCTTATGCGAACGAACTAAATATAAAGGCGCCACTCCACAGCGGCCCAAGGGTGAGCAACACACGTGTATTTAATTTACCGTCGCTTTGTATGAAAATGTAAAATTCCCAAATTCAATATTTATGCACTGCCCATACTAAAAATCTTCGTTCCACCAACAATCGTCTTCTACGATGTCCTTCTCACCGTTCTGGTTTCATTCATTCTTCTTTCTTTGTCCAAGTGGTTTTTCTTTGGAATGCGCTCCCTCTGAATATCAGGACAGCAACCAGTCGGTTATCTTTTAAAGTGAAGGCACGTGAACATATCCGTCAGAAGTTGGCTGAAACATCCCAGCGCTGAGTTGCTGGATTCGTTTTCTCCTCTACCGATCGTTATTTCTCCTGACCAAGATTTATTTTGTTTATATGTATGTATCTATCTATGTATCTATATATTAGTATTTATTCTTGTATTTTATAGTCATTTACGAGCTATCTATCCCGTATGTTGCACCTGCCATGGTATATCTCTGCATCACCCTAAGGTTGACTGGTAGAAAATGCCTCAGGCATTAAGTCCGCCTTTGTACAGTATTTTTTTTTTTACTTGTGCATAAAGTCTTAATAAATAAATAAATAAAATGTAGGCAGGATCGTCCACTGCGACCCATGACCACGCACGAAACAAAATGCTGACAACCAAATGAACCGTGGCAAACCTCTCGGACGGTAGCCTTAAGACGCTGCCCAAATGTAGGACACCGTAAATCACTCAGTTTTTTGTCGCACAGTTAGGCGCATTGGTAACTATTACAAGCCAGAAAAAAATGTTGTGTATTATCAAATGTTAAAAGAAAATACTTATTCAAAAGTATTTCGTAAAAATAAAACAGTATCATGATAAAACAATGGCAAACAAAAGCTCAAAAAAAATTTTTCGTCGCATAAATCTCAAGGTTTTGAGCGTAAACTATCATATTTTATGTAATTATAATAAAGGGAATTCAATCAACTAAAGAATTACTTACATAAAAGTTATTCCACTGAGCCATGCATTTAATTTTTAATTTAATTAAAACCACAAAATTACTTTTATTTTGGTAGTCATTCGATTCAAATACAAACGCATCGCTGTTTTGAACCTGTATGTAACTCCTTCCAGCGTTTAGGCAATATGTTAAATATAGTAGGCGTCATGCAGACGATACCTTTGCCACAGATTATAATATAATAGTTACTACGTAGGTACTTTTGCGCATGAGTGCCGTTTTTGCTGGAGAGACTTCAAGAATGGTCATACCCCGTCGGTTACGTAGTACAACGTCCTGTAGACGTGGAAAGAAATTGGGTTTTTGGCCTATTCTACCTGAACTTGCCTATTCTATCACACATAGCCCTGTTTGACAGTCTCTTTCAACAACTCCATGTCTCACACATACATATTACGCCCAGATAGGTACTAAAGTAAATTCTTCGTAAACCATTTCCATATCAATGTGGTATTAACTTGAACTTTCGCGTTTTGCGGTAAGATAGGTAGGGCTGTGGTTAAGAAATCATTTCGCGTTAGATTTCCTGACATTGTCGCCTCGACTTTGAATGATAGCTATAAAGCTCTAGCCAATCTGAGGCGAATCTCGCGCGGGATGCGCGACGCAATTCGCTCGCACCGATTATTGTGTCCTTATTTGTATGAAGACGTTTAAACTGGCACGATAACTCCAAGACATGTACTGACCGACCCTGACGACCCCATTACCCTCCTCCAGGAAAGCAGTAAGACCAACTAGTACACTATACAGACACAGACACAAATCGAAATTCCGACCTCGCCGCCGAGATCCTACGCGTCCGCGATCCTCCCCGATTAATTGTCCTCCCCGTCCCTTGATCGGATCCGTGCCAGCTGGTGGCGTAGCTTTAAATTCCACCGATAATAATAATGAAACTCATTCGATCCCGCCTGTCCCTAACTTGCTGTCCTCTCCCAACAACGGTCTAAGCCGAGGTTCGTACCCCACAGGGGGTGCCCTTTGGTGATGGTCGCTTAGTTTATAAATAATATTAATCCCCGGCTGGAAGCTTTGAGTTCGCTCAAAGGCATCATAGGATTGACCGGTTAAGTAGTCACGGCCTCTCAAGGCCAACTATAAGATGCCCTAATAAAAACATTTTAAAAAAACTGGCACGAAAAGTTGACTTAAACGTATAATCATTAAATCAATTGACGCGAGCAGTCATGTCCCGTATCCTGTGCGGAATTTGCCTTAGCGTTGCCAGAGCTAAACTCTAAGCTACCCTTGGTAAATATGTGTAGGTACCGTTTGACGTTACATTGTAAGTTCCAGAGAAGTTTTGTGATTTGGCTAGTAATAGGACTTCATATAGGTACAGGGTCAAATTAAATGATGACGTGTAAAAGTGTCTTAAAATATCTACTTACAGAAATAAACATTTCATTTCATTACCCGAATGGTATTCTTAGCGCATTGTCCCAGAGGTGGGACTCACCAATGTTGATGAGGTGGATGCGGCTGCACGCTAGCGGCCCCTCATACTTATAATATGTAGGTACTATAATATTTTATGTGTTTTGACTATCTATTTATTTCTGTTTAAATTATATTTTGATTATTATTAGTTGATTATTATTAGTAAATAATAATCAAAATATAATTTAAACAGAAATAAATAGATAGTCAAAACACATAAAATATTATAGTACCGTAGTATATGTAGTATTATTTGACAGTTTAAATTATATTTGATTATTATTATTATTTGACTTAATTATTCTTTTATACATGTTTTGATATTCACGATTAATTTTTATAATATTTTTAAATTATTGTATTTTTTTAATTTATTCATCTTTATGTTTTTTACATTGTTTTTGTAATATTATGGATTTTTATTATCTGCAATAAATAAATTAATTAAATTAAATTAGCTAGCGAAACTCGCCAAACGAGATGGGTATCGATATCTAAACACGATAAAATTAAATGAAAATACATTTTTAGGGTCAACGACCGTTGGTAGTGTTGTTAAATGAAGTATGAGTTGAAAAAATATGTATTATCGTGTTTTTATATCGACACCAATCACGTCTGTGAAGTGTACACAAAAAAAAAAACAGATATTTTAAACTGATATTAATTCAAGTACAGTCAACAGCAAAAGTAGATGATCAAAATCAGAAATTCAATACTAATGAACGGAGTTCGCGTCAGAACTGTGTGGCGTCGAAGTGATTCAAAAGTATGAATCACTTCAATCTTCAATCTTTTGAATCACTTCGACGCCACACAGTTCTGACGCGAACTCCGTTCATTAGTATTGAATTTCTGATTTTGATCATCTACTTTTGCTGTTGACTGTACACTAACTGCGGCCGATGACCCCACAAAAAAATAAAACATCAAATTAATTTCTCATTTGTTTTATCATGTATATATTGCTTATTTTGTTCATCACGTCTGCGGAACTTAGCTAGTTAATTTAACTAGACCCTGTATAGTTGCCATAAGTGCCCAATAATAAGTAGATATGTCACAAAATTGAAAAAAAAACACTTGCTGTGCCCGCGACTTCGGTCGCGTGAATAATGTGTCACTTAGGTATCAATTAGGTGTAGGTACCACTCGTCCATTGAAAAGGAAGAATCTTTTTAGTTTTAATTTTTTTGCGCGGAATCCTAATAGTTATTTTTTTCTAAAATAAAACTAGATTTAGTTACTCTTTATAACATCAATTATCTGCCAGTGAAAGTCCCGTCAAAATTGGTCCTGTCGGTCGCTTCGGAGATTAGCCGGAACAAACAAACTAACAGCCAAATTTGAAAAAAAGATGTTTTTCTAAGTACCTTAAATACCTACTTTCATATGAATTTTGTAAAAAGCTGTTATTTTGACAATTTTATTTTATTTGTATTTAAAATCCAAGTCGCAATATCGTATGAACGACAATCAGTGTCAAAAACTGGTCAAAAATGCAGGTAGATGACAAGAATAATAAGCAATAAAGATATTTACCAATAAGTTACCATTTAGACAATAAGTTGCCACCTAAGTACACATTATGGTAAAGCAATAAAGATATTGAGTATTGAGAATCTTTTGGCGCGTGACCAAAGTCGGATTTAACGCCGCCATCTTGTATATTCATACAATTTCTCTGAAAATTTCTCAAATATCAATGTTAATGCCATTTAAGCGCCAAAAGATCCTATCGTAGCACTATAGTTATTGTTTTTGACAATGAGACTGAGACTGAGTTATGAATGCGAACGTTCTTTAAAATACGGGAATCGCCTCTCTCGACATCGCAAGCACAAATCACAATGGGACACGATCGTCACATGTTTCAGCAAGCGATTGCGACAACGGACACCCATCCAAGGTTCGACAGCCAACATCACTTAGCCTCGTCATCAATTATACATTCTACCAGATCAGCATACAATACTCAAGTCTCAGGGTTCCCCTGTCTCATAGCATTGTACCCGATGTGTACCCACCGTGTAATGATACGTACATCGCATGCGCAATGTCCTCAGTAACATACAATTTTACCCAATATTACGACAAGCTTGATAGATGAAAGACTGCAATTTTTGCAAGCGGTATACAGTACCCGGATATAAATATGAAACATGGCGGTTTAAAAAGAGGCCGTCACATAAAAGAACACGCAACATAACATCAAGCCTTTATATCGTGAAGGGTAAAGCCAGATTCACATTACTGTGTTGTGTTGTGTCGTGACGCCTTCTGACGCAGTGTTAGCCAATCAAAACTCGTTGTGATTTGACGTAGTCCTGAACAGATGGGTTTGATTGGTGTATCCCGCGTCACGACACAACATGACACAGCAATGTGTCCGTGGCTTTAGGCAGAGGTGGCCCCTATTATTTGACGGCATGGTTGGCGCATTGGTTAAGCGATTGACTGCTCGACGCGTCGCGGGCTCGATCCCCGCACGGAGCAAATATTTGTATGACCTGCAAGTAATGGTTCCGGGTCGGGCTGTTTGTATATGTGAGTTTAAATGTTTGTAAACGCACCAGGAGAAATGCCTATGGTGGGGCAAGTTTTATAAAAAAACAATAAATTGCCAAGTGGTATGGTGGGGCAAGTTTTATAAAAAAACAATAAATTGCCAAGTGGCTGGAAAGATTTAAATACGGTGATGTTTAGGAGTAGACTACGTACATTTTAGACAGATACAAGTAGCATAAATGAGTTTCTAACAGAGTAAAATACACACATCAAAAGTGTCTAGGGATCAACATATATTTTTGCAATAACTTTTCTCCTGATTGATATTAATTAAAATTTTCTTTAAGGATTCATAAAATAAAGTGTTTTCGTTTGTCACAGTAACGATAAACCAAGTCACCTTTGCATTAATAAAGAAATTTGCCATTTTCTTAATAAAGGGATTTTTGACATTTGAACCACTAACACAAAAGTTCGAAAAAAAGACTGAAATAACAGTTTTCTTTAAAATTTTATTGGGTAACTTAAACAATTAATAATCCGTGTTTCTACCGCGAACACTAACAACACAAGAACATCGGTTTGGCATACTCAAAATGAGTTCATCCAAATCACGCTGTGGAATGGCCGCCCATGTTCGTTGCAACAACAAAAAAAGGTCTTCTTGCGACTGGATACCCTCCATATTCGGCAGAGCTCTTCTCTGTAGCATATCCCATGCATGCTCAATCGGGTTCAAGTCTGGCGACTGAGCAGGCCAGGGCAGGACATTGATGTTAGCTGCGGCGAGAGTCTGTCTTACAACTCTTGCGGTGTGCGGTCGTGCATTATCATGCATTAACTGAAATAAGGGACCGATTTGCACTTGTAGAGGAACGATGACGTCTGATACAATCGTCTCAGCATAAATTTGAGCGTTGAGGTTGCCTCTGATCCAAATCAACTCAGTTCTTCCGCCGATCCAAATACCCGCCCATACCATGATGGTTCCACCACTATAAGGATGGACTTCCTGGCAGGATTTTAATCGCTGTTGGCGTCCAGGGGTTCTCCAGTGTCGTATACGTCTTGTATCCGGTCTCATACCAAAACGAGACTCATCAGAAAAGCACACGAAACGCCATTGTTCTTCTGCCCAATTTCTGTGTTCAAGAGCCCATTGATATCGAATCCTACGATTGTGCATTGCTATAGGTGGTACCCGTAGCGGTCTTCGGGAATGAAGGTTCACTTCATGCAAGCGGTTTCTGACTGTTTGGTCGCTAATTAAGTTCCCTGAAGAGTGATGAAGCCTCACGGCTAACATCATGGCGGTTATTGTTGGAGCTCTTCGAGTTAAGATTTGAATGTATCGGTCTTGTCTCCGTGTGGTGCAGCGATACCGTCCTCCATGGCGCTCAGCCACGGTACCAGTGCTTCGGTAACGTGTCCAAAGTCGACTGATAACACTCTGACTTGTATTCAGAGCTAAAGCCACAGTACGTTGCCGGGAACCAGCTTCTATCATTCCCACGGCTCTGAGCATTTCTTCCCTGCTTAAATGACGTCGCCGCTCCATAATAACGTTGGTTTTAATCAGTAGTAGGGAAACAGTAGCACTAATAATGTCTTCAATGCGTTGTATGTTTTTATAGGGAAAATATTGACAGCTGATTTTCATCTTTTACTCGAATTTGATTCACAGTTCCTGATTCAAATTATGAAATGCACCAAAAAGGATCCATATAAATTTATAAAATCATAAATTTATTACAAAGCCACATCTTAATCTCAAGAAATCCGCATAAAAATGCTTGATCCCTAGACACTTTTGATGTGTGTATATTTGTTAATTTTGTTGACAAATTGTAATAAAAATGATAATAAATATATTAACTGATCTATTGAATGATAATTGTAATAATAATTATATAATCGAAATATAAGTGCATGTTTCATAAGTAATGTAAATGTTTGCATGCTGAATGGTAAAATATGGCTGAGCTTTGATATGTCATAACAACTATTGTGTATTACCCATATTTGCAAAATAAAATTATATTATATTCTATTAGGGGGCGAGCTTAAGAGCGTTTATACCTTATGAGTGGCAACGTCGCAATTTAGTGTCATATTTCGTGGTTTTCAATTTTTGTCATTTAATCGGAGCTATATTTTAAAAATCTGTTTAATTAACTTTTTAGAATTATGTGAAAACTGTGTAAAATGTAAGAAATCGTTGCGTTTACAGTTCTATTTATATACAAATAATACATTGGAAACTTGCAGTGCGTTATTTTCATTGTAAAATAACTGTAAGCATTACGGTTACGTTCTTTTTAAACACTTTCATTTAATTCTAAAAAGTTAATTAAACAGATTTTTAAAATATAGCTCCGATTAAATGATAAAAATTTAAAACCACGAAATATGACACTAAATTGCGACGTTGCCACTCATAAGGTATAAACGCTCTTAAACACAAAGTCCCAAAAAGATGTGAGTATTTGGGCCGTTTGAGGTTTTCCGCACCTGCAGCAGCCGCCCCAGCACAGCCCCCCGTACTAGAAAGATGGGATGGGATGGCGCAAGGGTGTCAACACATGATCCATCTCACACCAAAGGCCCTGCCTATCTTCCAAGGCATTATCGTCATTCCGTCTGGTCTCTTCCCAAATAGTATTTAATATTATACAGCAAATTAGCAAATTATCTAAGTATGTAACTAAGTTATGTCTCTCCGAAAGTCAGCAAATGTGAAATAATTATAATTATTATTATACTAAACAATTGTAGAATGCTCAATCTTGACATGTATATTTTTATTTTCCTCAAATTCAATCATTTACCTATTTCTTTATCTTTAATTGTTATCCTATTTATAATACCACTGTAATATGAATGCTCACTCAGATACATGTTCTTTTCTTTTTCTCAAATCCCATAATTTATTTCATCTTAATTTGTACAAAAAAAAAACGCGTTTACACCTAGTTATATTATGTGCATGCTGTGGTCTCCTATAATTGAAGGAGCACACGTAAAAGAACTAATTTTATAATTGTGATTTTAAATATTGTATATGTGCATCCTTTGCTGGTGATCCCTAATAAATAAATATGTAATATTTTCTTCAATACTTTGAGTAAATGCTTTGAGTTTGAGTTTGACAAGTAGGCTGATATATCTGTGCATTATGCAAAGTTTCCGAAGATATGTATGCGTGAAAACTTGCAAATTATTACTTGTACTCATTTAAGTATCTCTTAATGTTTTGTTTTCTTTCCTTTTATTTAAAGTCCTTTTAAACATGATTAACTTTTCCATTTTTCTTTTTTGTATTTGACCTTTGTTATCTTAGTTGTTAACATTATTTTGCATGCTGTGGCTATAAGTCAAGGAGTACACCTAATTAATACTGGATAAAGCCCTCTGTTTATGTGTAACGTATTGCGCATATCTTTTGTTGGAGATCCTAAATAAATAAATAAAGACTAGTAGGTACTTATTTTATACAGATATAGGTACGTATGAAGGAAAACGAACCAAAAAATAAGTTAGGATCGTATCAGGGGGACTACTGCCTGCACGAAGTCCGTCGTTTCGGCCGAAGTTACGGATGTTTCCTACTCCTTATCACTTACGGACATAAGATTAGTCTGGGGCCCGAACTAAAAATTAATGATAAAACGTTTAGACAGTTGTCCTTACTCCTGATGTGTTTTTGCCCGTCCGGGAAAATTAATAAATCGGGAGTAGGGTTCAGATTTAACTATCGAACTACTTTTGGATGGGCCCGTATCCTCATTGACTGACTTACGAGAGTAGGCCCCCAGGTGGTGTCCTGCAGTTTTACCCACCCCCGTGCGAAAAAAACTTAGATTTATGTACGTATGAATGTATACTATATTACGATAATTGTTCGATAATAAATCTTTTATGAAATAAAAAAAAACTATATCCCAAAATGATTTTCGACTAGCTACCTCCTGACTAAACAATTTCGTTTGGCAAATTACCCGGAAATTAGATAATCACACGATATGACCGGCGCGGGCGTCAAATAGAAAGGTGGCATTTTCACGAAGGAAATTGATCACTATCGCAGAGATATCAGTAAACAAAGCATAAATCACAATAACTGGCATTCGATTAACATTTTGCTCGTTGCTCAACTAAGAAAATATCGAAATATCACGACTCACACCGGTTTCTGAATTAGGAATTTGAAGAATTTCAAGTCTCCTTTAAAATAGCACACGAAGCACAGAAGGTACTTTGTAAAAAAAAAAAACGAGCGAGCCTTACAGTAGTCGCATATGATGTGTAACATCTGACATCTCACCTTGGTAATAAGCAGAACATTAACATTATATCCTAAACAAATGATTCAGGTATTATTTGAAATGATTATTTGAGGCTAAGCGCACAGCTGATGCGTTCACCTTCTCTATTTCCCTTTCTCGTCACACACACGCAACTGTTGGCTGACAGTATGAACCTCTCGGAAAATGGGTTGGTACCATCTGACGGCCAACTCTGCCACCGCGCGCGCTCTTTGGTCAAATCTTATAGCGCGCGCTTCCCCGGCTTCCTGTTACTTACTTCCGTCGCATTACACGAAATCACTCCCACAGATTGCAGAAAATCGAGAGGTTACACATCAAAAAACGTGACAACAAACAGTAGTAAAAATACAGAGAAAATTAATAGCATTTTCATTGCAAGATACAAATGATTTTTTTTTTAAACACTTTTACGCGTCAAAAATAGCTTGTGTTTTAAAACTAGATGAGTTCGGTATTACCTAACTGACTACTCTGAGAAGAAAGTTTAAAAGTCAAATAAAACTACGGGGGAGACCTTTGCCCTTAGACCTTTGTGGAACAACATAGGTTCGTTAGATTGTTCTAGTAATTGTATTTTTTTTTTATTAACGTTGCCCCACACTAGGAATTTCTCCTGTATCGTGGGTGCGTTTACAAACATTTAAAGTCACATACACAAACAGCCAGACCCGGAAGAACTACTTGCAGGTCATACAAATATTTGTTCCGTGCGGGGATCGAACCCGCGACACGTAACGCAGCAGTCAATCGCTTAACCACTGCGCCAACCGTGCCGTCAATTATCTATAGTCTTCATTTATTTTCGTTGTTTGTGTATATTTAGTATTTATTTGTCTATTATTTAGGATATATCTGTGTATCTATTTTAGTGTATTGTATAGACAAGTACTTATCATTTGCACCAACGACAGCCCGATTTTATGTCCAGGCAAATCACTGCTCATTCCAAGGTTGTCTGGAAGAGATCGCAGAAAGCGATAAAGCCGCCCATTGTATATTTTGTAGTGTTCAATTTATTTTTTGTTATGTATTTTGTGGTGTAGGTACATTAAAGAATATATAAATAAATAAATAGGTTAGTAAAAAAAACAACATTATTCAGCGTGTAAAAGTTCGAGCAGCTCAATCCTAAGCCTTTTGTCCTCAATATAGTCTTTAACAGTACAAAAGGCTTTCTAGCATAGCTTAGTTGTAATTGGCTTACAGTCACACCAAATACAACGGTACTTGTTATCACATAACCACTTCATGCATTATACAATACACTTATTATCAACATAACAGCCTTCTCAAGGATTCAAATAACAGTAAACATCAATATCAATAACATACTTCCGAATGTCTTACACAACGTCCTTGCATAACAAGATCCGCATTGTGAACGAATGATTCAGTTTAAAAAACAATCTTTTGGAAGCACGTGTCATTCCAGTATAACCAGACCTCTTATTCCACTGAAAATGTATACAGTACGAGGTCAGCTTATACTGGAAGCGTATGGCTTGATATGTAGTGTGGACAAAGGAAGCTGAATACGTTAGGCAGTTGCCTTCTTGGTATTCAAGAGCTTTCTAATTTGATATATATATATGGATGAAAATTTCTTAGCAAAATGAATTTTTAGTTTGATCATCATATGTCTAGCTTTTTCCCAATTAACCTTGTGTTGCAGTCAGCTTCCAGTCTAACCAGATGCAGTCGAATTCCAACATTTCTCATGAAGCGACTGGCTATCTGAGGGGTAATTCCCGTAATTTTAAGCACGTTCACAGTCTGATCTCAGTCTCAATCTGTCAAAAATACAATCAAATTCCATACATTTTTGACAAGTTTTTGACATTGATTGTCGCTGAGATGAGATTGCGACTTGAATTTGAACGTTTTTTAAGTACGAGAATTGCCCCTCTGACCTCCATAATCCCGTTACCCTACTGGGTAACATCATTGATAAGACACGTTGTCAGATTGTCGGGCTGTTCTGTCAACGATCTAGGAATGACAGCCAGCGTCTTATTGTTTTTTATAACTAACTCCCAGGCCATGTTAAAGAACTGAGCCTCAATAAATTTAATAATTTATTAAACAGAAACTCTTTCGTAAACGTTTCTATATAGTTAAAGATTAATCAATGACAAAAGGCTTGGGATTAATTAAGCTACTCCAGTGTAGTCCAAGCAACAAACCAATTTATACTCAGTTTTATAGAATGAATAATGAAATTTTTATTGATTTATGTGGCATATGTAAGTTATGATATTTTTGATGACTTTTATAGAGAAAACTGACTGTGAATGTGAGTACCATGCAGGCTAGATTGAATAACATGGCCTACGCAAATGTTTTGCAGATCTGGTAGCGTCATGTGACGGGTCGTTAAGCTCCCTAAAATAGGGTTGAGCTACACGATGACTGATGCATGCATGCCGCCTGTTTTGACAGGTCAACTCAAAGCTCAATGACTCTTTTATCAAAAGGTCCTTCCAGAAATGGCCCTGCATTGTTAGACTCACATAAAATCCGAATAATACAGGGTGTTTGGAAGGGAGCTGTACATACGCCTAGGGTAGAAACTAGGGATAGTCTGCTACCTACCCCCGCCCATTATATTGACCTTGGCCTCAAGGTTTTTTTTTAATTTATTTTTATTTTTTATTTGACTTTTTTGTGATTTTTTGACTAAAACTACCTGTAGCTCAAAATCTATCCATGGGACCGGTCGGCTAATGGTCTTGTTTTAATCGTTAGAGTCTTAGGGTCCTGCAAAAAATATTTTACACCAGAAAATTGTGGAGAAGAAAAGTTATGGGGCCTGAAGTACCGTAGTAAGGTAAAGAAATAATTTTAAGGTAAGGTAGTAAGGTAAAAAAAAACCTTGAGGCCAAGGTCAATATAATGGGCGGGGGTAGGTAGCAGACTATCCCTAGTTTCTACCCTAGGCGTATGTACAGCTCCCTTCCAAACACCCTGTATAATGTTTGGACTTTAAAAGAGACTGTAACCTCTGATTTTGTTTCGGCATTTCTTCTCAGAGATCAGTTCGCTAGAAAATGCCGGCGCCATCTATGCATAGGTTTACGATATTGACGTGTAAATAGGTGTCTTAAAAGATCTACTTACAGAAATAAACATTTCATTATTACAATAGCATAGCCTATTTCATTTAAGATAATGCCAAATCTTATGTCCATTAAAGCTGTGTGCCGGCCTGGGTCAGGAGTTCAACAAAATCATTAGACAGATTAGAAAACAAAGATGCCGCACACTCAGAACAACGGTCTCATAGTCAACGTTTTCATAATGTAAGTCTTGTACCGAAAATCTATAATAATAATATGATACATAGACAAAACCGTATCTAGTATGTCTTAGCGTATTGGGAATTGCTAGCACGAAAACCTTTTATAACAGAGGGGCCTACTCTATGTGTCCGGCGACGAAGATACGGGCCCGTCCGACAGTAGTTGATCCATCAATATAAGTGTCAAATTGAATTTTTCGGACAGGCAATTACACATGAGTCATAGCAACAACTGTCAAATCGTGTTGTCAACCATTCTTAGTTCGGAAACCGAACTAATCTTATGTCGGTCAGTAACTCGGAGTAGGAATCAACGTCCGTAAGTTCGGACGAAACTATACTCTGTGCTTGGGAAATAGACGCCCTGACTCCATAAAGAGAGGTTCTTAGTGTGTTTGTTTGTAAGCGTTTATCTCATAAACCTTCAATAAAAAAATGCATGCTTATTTAGTATCGAATTACATGAAAGCATAAGTAATCGAAAAAAAAAGTGACAAAAAGAACAATCATTTCAATTAACTAAAGTTCATTTCTTTATGACGTTTGGGGTTGCCTTTATAGCAAGGAATTGCTTGTAACAGGAGGAACTACCTTAACCATACCAGCCATAACCCAATACTTTCATTCTAAACCTTAATTCAAGCAGTACGACTATGGAATGCCTTGCTCGTGTCGATAAGGCGTGCTCAATCTTTGTCCACTTTTAAAATTCTGGTTAAAAAACACTTCCTCTCTCCTTAAAAATCATCATTACATATGGTTTCCTTGTTCTTGTTTCATGTTTATTATTTTATATATTATATATATAAATGTAGATAAGTATATGTCTTATGTATTTATTGTATATGTAATTGGTACACCACTGACTACCTGCAGTATTGTCTCTCCTTCTCCCTTTAATCCATCCAAAGGTTGTCTGTAAAAGATCGCTTTTAGCGATAAGACCGCCCATTGTGTCACTCTATGTAAAATTTCTACATTTACATCTGTAATTTTTTGGTGTACATAATAAAGAATATTCTATTCTATTCTATTCTTAATTTACGATATCAAAACCATCAAAGGAATGCCAAACAATGAACACTAAATAAAGATTGTTTACAAAACGTGTTCAGACTTTTCCAACAACGACAGTGAAGTAACCCATGGCTAACATATTATATCTTATGTCACGTAGAAAGCTGACCGCTTGACCAACTTTAACATAAGTTACGTCAAATGACGTAACCTATGATAAATATTAACTGGTATTTTCTGTCAGTTTCCGTGTTCGGCAGCTATGGTAATTATCGTGATTTTGGAGTTGTCTGTGTTTACTTTACGTGTCCTCATTTTTTTAACGTTACTGGGTGGTGTAGTGTATCTTTTCAATAGACATGTAAACACTATCTGATGCACACCAGTAGGGAGTGGCTGTCACTGTCAAAGTCCTTACCCTCTGAAACGTATGCTCACCCTACGAAATTACGTGAGTGCAGTTGCGGGGTCGCGGGGGTGACGCGCAAGCTCCTCCCACTCGCTCAAGGTCATTGATACTTATTGTCGCCTTAATAGTGGAGGACAGTGTAGGCCTATAGCGGTAGCTATATCGCCAGCAACAATCAACAAATTAAATCAATCAACAACAATCAACAATCAACCAACAAACAACAACAACTCGACCCCCTATCGAGCTCCGGTCTCCGGAGGGGTGTAATGTAGCGGTATCTACATCGCCACATACGAGCTGCGCGTCATACTGAAAGCAAGCAGAGTTTACCGCGCGACTAGCATAACTATACATATGTATACAACTTCCCGACATCAATCATTGGGCAGTTGCCCACCAGACACGACACCCGTCTGGTCAGAGGATCCTCCCTTTTCTATGGAGGTATGTGTGAACTTTACACCCTGTTCCTCGTACCTCTATAGGCCTGTCAACAACCAGTTGTTTTTCAACTTCTCACAAAACTATCCATACTTACGAGTACCTACTTATTACACGATTGACGATTTTCTTATTGATGATTCACTAACTGATTGACATACTGTTATTTTGATTTACATAATTATTGCGATCCTCTCATTGACCTATTTTATTTTATTTATTATCACGCTGACATTTTTAATAATATTTATATTGTAATTCCAATTATCTGACTTATTGTTAATTTTTAATTTGCAATTGAAACCTTTGCATGCCCATGTGACGGTAAAATATGGAGAACTTTATTATAAAAAACACCTATGTATACTATACCCACGTTTGCAAGGAAATAAATGATTTGATTTGATTTGATTGAACACTGTCTGTCCATCTGTCACCTTTTCATGCCTAAACGTCTCAACGGATTTGGGTGAAATTTTGCACATGGATATACAACAATGCGTAGGTATACTTTTTAAGCCGTTAGTCAGTTCCTGTTGGATGATTTCCAACATCAACGCGGGTAAAGCCGCGGGAAAAAGCTAGTACCTTATAACTTAACTGACATAATTATATTCTAAAACATAGAAGTCAACGTAATAACTACAGTGAATTCAATTGAAACTGTAGAGAGTGTAAACAACGCATGTTATAAGAAGGGCAGTGTCATGGGCCCGATATCATTATGTATGTATGTAGTTATGTTTACAAAGCTAAAGGAGGACAGAAATGAACATTAAACATGCCCGGAATATTTAAAAAGTATATTCGTGACCAACACCTAAGCATGAGCCCTTCTATAACTAATCTACGAAGAGAAGACATATCACTTTCTTAACAAAAAGCCATGGTTTTCTTAAATTTTGACATCGCGCCGTAGAAATCTTTCTACAATTTGTCAAATCTGTCAAATTGTATTCCGTTTCTATAGTGGTCATGCTGCGCATATTGTTGTAATAGAAATAGAATTTCGGGAAGGCAACTACATGTAGCGGGACGAGCACGGCTTCTGAGATCGGATTGCATCACGAATTTTACCACGACTTTTGCTCCCGAACTGTGATAAAAATGTGTGACTCAAGCCTATCACAGTAGGCCGTGCTCGCCCCGCAGGAAAAAACGTTATGACGTTGGTAGTCCCGGCTGTCATTTGTATATATATATCTTTGAGAGTCGTTAAGGGTAGTCAAAAACCCGAAAGTCTGACAACCAATCTTACCAAGGGGTATCGTGCTACCCAGTTACTGGATTATGGAGGTCAGATAGGCAGTCGCTCCATGTAAAATACTGGTATTTCGCTGCATCCGGTTAGACTGGACGCCCACCCCAACAGAGTCAGAAAAAGGCTAGGCAAGTGTTGAACTATATGCACTTGGAATAAGCTAAGAGGGATGTGTGGTGTTACTCAAACGTCCTTTCTTTGGTATTGTTCGTCGAATCGTTGAGCTCCTTAAGTTCTGAGTTGAGCTGCACGATTGCTGACAATTGCGTGCACTGACTGGACAGGTCCACTCAATCTTTCCTCAAAAGACCATTTCAGACACCAATCTACATAGCCTTCACATGATCTGACCAAGATTCTGTCTGGACTTTAAAAGAGACTGACCTCTGAGTTTGTTTCGGCCTTCTTCTCAGAGTAGTCAGATAGGAAACGCCGACCTCATCTAGTTTAAAAAAAATATGATTGACGTGTAAAAGTGTTTGTACAAACCTACTTACAGAAATAAAATCATTTATGAAATGGATATAATAAGAAATGAGTATGAAAGAGGAAGTTTGAAAGTGGTGCCGGTGACCGAAAAGTTTTATGGAAGTCGGTTGACATGGTACGGCTATCTTTGGCAGAGGAATACATGTCGAGAGGAAAGTTTTGAGTATGAACGTAGATGGCAATTACAACAGAGGAAGACCATAGAAACGCTGGATGCTTTGTGCGAAAGATGATCTGCAGTGCGATTCTGTAACCATCTCACCGTGAAAACTTTTAAGTGCAGTGAACGTGGAGTGAGCTGTCAGTGTCGCCCACTGATGCTAGGGATTGACCAAGCATTACATTTACAATCATAATCGAAATTTTAAAAAAAATGCAAATTCTATTGATAATTTTGTATTATTTCAAAGCTAGTACTTATCTAATGGTCTACAAAAAAAAACAACATTGACTTTCTCACTGTATTTCTGTTTTCCTATTTTATTTTAAAACCCCTAAAATATTCATGTTTAGCCACTAATAGTTAAGTGGCTAAACATGAATATTTTCGGGGTTTTATATTTAAATCTCGATTATGATTGTAAATGTAACGTTGGTCAATCCCTAGCATCAGTGGGATGACACTGACAGCTCACTCCACGCAAGTCTTCACGGCGAGATTTTTACAGAATCGACCGGCTGGCTAGGCGGTGAGTACCGAGATGACGACTAAAGAGATGTATGTAAGAAGACGCGCTACGTCAAACTGAAAGTTTCAGGAGTCATGACGTAAAAGTGACTGCTTTAAATGCTATATATAAGTTGAAAGACAATTAAGTTTTAATAAATAAATACAGTTATTTACGGTATAGGATGCATTCAGGGCGTATAGAAAACGCCGTGTCCGTAAGGATTTGTTTTTAAATGTGATTTAGTTGTAACGAGCGTCGACTGCGCGTTTTTTGCCTTACTATACTTGAAAAATCGCGTTTTCATTGCGTATACGCGCGTCCACTGTGACGCATTAAGGCTCCTACTAACAGGCTCGACACAAAGGCACCGCTCGTCGCGCGACACGTGGTACCTGTATGTCACGTGCGATTCGCGTCGCGTGTCGCGCCTGTTTGTATGAGCCTGTAAGAAAACGCTATGTTGTTTAGGGCCTTATGGAGATTATTTTACTGCAGCCACATCACGCCGCATTTTTAAATGCACATTAAAATATTCAAGGTCTATAACTCTATGAGTAGAATAAATAAATAAATAATTTAAGTATGTCATCCTACTTTGATTTGATTAGAATTCAATGTGTGTATGTGTGTCAGCTAGTATGTTTGTCTGAGTGTTTGTTACGTAATACAAGCTTTGTTCGCGGCTTCGATCACTTTTACTTTGCAATTATAATACGATTGCGTTTGTGTGTGGCTTTCTCGGAAACTGCTGAACTGAATTGAATTGCGTTTATAGGTTTTGAGAAAAGACACGTAACATTTTATTAGCAAGACAGAGTTTTTAAGCATTTTACTGATGGTGGAGAAAATCCCAAAAAGGGGGAGTGGGCCGTAATCCACCACGCGGGCCCAGTGCGGGTTGGTTGATGTCACATGTCTTCGAATTTTTTGTTCTAGGACATGCCGGTTTCCTCAAGATTTTTTTCCTGCACCGTTTTGACAGCAATGGTGATGAAATTATTTACACAAAGTAAAGTGCCTGTCTGGGTTCGAACCTACGACCTACAAATCGTAAGAAGCGGCCGTTACCACTTGGCTACCGCTGCTCCCTCTCACCGAGAGGAGATCTGTGTCCCAGCAGTGGGAACATTATGTATGTATGGAGAACATCGTAGATGATTGTCACCATCATTTTGGCATTTTACCCTAGAGGGTACAATGCCAAATGATCTGCTAGATAAATTAACCGTAACAGAACAGGGGGCTCATAAAAAAGGGCTTAAAGTTCCCGTACTAAGAGGGTTGTGGTAATTCACTTATCCTGATAAATGTTGGTGTATAATGAAAAGGAGATAATCATAATTTAATGTACGGTCAAATGGGGTTACTTTGATACTACGGGGTTACTTTGATAACAACTTTAGGCTTATGAAAAACTTAATTTTATAATATCTACAACACCAGTTAAAAAATAAACTATCAGTACTTGGCACTACTGATAGTTTCTTTGTATTATAGCGTTGTAGTTATTATAAAATTAAGTTTTTCATAAGCCTAAAGTTGTTATCAAAGTAACCCCGTAGTATCAAAGTAACCCCATTTGACGGTATCGTAAAGGAGTTTTATACAATGGGAAAAAAAGGGACAATGGTGCCGATTCTCTTGTCACAAAATTCTCTAAACTAGACTAAAAATCACCAAAATTTAGTTTATTCCTGTCAAACGACGATTTCCCATTCTGAAATTGACTAAAGTGACACAACTTAACTATATTTTAGTTTGACAGCACTAAGATGGCACTGAGATTATAATTTAGTGAAAATGGCAATTTTGCTATTCTGAATTTTACGTTTTTCACCAAAAATTTTGATTGTCTTAACTAAATCTGACTATTTTTAATCGCGATTAAAAAGGTGTGGAATAAAATTAGTTGTCATGAACTAAAATTCACACCAACACCTCGACTTCAGATGCAAAAACGGTACTGTATCTTTTTTTTTCTTTTCTTTTGCTTATATCTCGAAAACGGTGTGTCGTATCGCAAAAATAATGAAAATTTCGACCCCCTTTGTACCTCGTAAACCTATTAAACTCAACGTGTTGGTAATATTTTTTTAAATTTTCCATACAAAAAGTAAAAAATTCCATACAATACAAGTCGAGGCCACACATAATGCGCGCCTACGGCTCTAAAAAAAGATCACGTGGTACGGCAAACAAGTACCACGTGGAGTCGCAATAATTGTCAAATTTGATTTTAGATGTGTCAAAATTATTTTTAAATTTAGAGATTTTATTTTGCAGAATAGCGTTAAGATTCTCATAGCCAAAAGTAAGGAATTTTAGTGATAGTTTAGTTAGTTTAGTTCGGTGTACAACAGAATTGGCACCAGTGATAGTTTTCTTAAAAAAATATTGAATATTTCTTATCGTAATCCTTTCTTACTGTCCCAAAGTATACAGACAGTTTCTCAGCTGTGATCGTCTCAAGCACACGCTTCAAAAGTGTCACACAATGATATAATGAGCCACCTAATAAGAAGTACACACACGGTGACGGAAACCGAGGGTGACTGGCACAGATGGTGACGGCCACTGATAAAGACTGGCATAGGTGGTCATGGCCACAGAGGGTGTCAGGGCTTGCCTTGATCTCCGCCGGGGGTGAGAATGGCTGCAAACCGCTCTCATCGCCTGACCAGAGAGGATTTAAACAAGAAAAAAAGAAGCTGTCAACTCAAGCCCGTACTTCAAAAGTGTCACACAATGACATAATGTGCCACTTGAGTTACTCAACTAATAAGAAGTAGACACACGTTTGTAAACATTATTAGTAAGCCTCCGGTGTAGTGGAGGTGTGCCTTGTTAGCTTATGACGGTATTAGCTCCCAAAGCGATACATGGCAAGCAATTAAAAAAAAATATAGGTTTGAATTCTACTGTAAATGATTTTGTTTTTATTTTTCTGATCAAAACCTTATTTTAACTCTTAATAAAAGTCGAAAACCATACCCAACAATTGAGCCTGAATTACTGTAACCCCAAAAAACGGCATGTATCCCGAATACAAGCTGGTCAACTGGTCAACGCAAATAACTTGTAACTAAGTAGATGTATATATGTGGAAGCTTGTAATTAGCAAATTTCCCTAATTATGCATTATATTTAAGTTTGTTATTAATCTGTAAGCTTTCTTTAAAATAAAAATAAATACCGTCAAATGGGGGTTACTTTGATACTACGGGGTTACTTTGATAACAACTTTAGGCTTATGAAAAACTTAATTTTATAATAACTACAACGCTATAATACAAAGAAACTATCAGTAGTGCCAAGTACTGATAGTTTATTTTTTAACTGGTGTTGTAGATATTATAAAATTAAGTTTTTCATAAGCCTAAAGTTGTTATCAAAGTAACCCCGTAGTATCAAAGATTTGACCGTAAGTAAATAAAAATATTTTTTTCTCAAACATGCTTGGAAATTTGAGCATTATTTTGACAACCTTCTTTGAGATAAATCAAAATTGCTGTACTGGCCAAATAATGCGAGCAGCGGCCTGCAAAAGTTGTATGAAATCTGTCGTGGTTTAGCGGCCAAATAAATTACATAGTAAACTCATAACTATCGTGAAATTTAAAAATGGAACGATCTTTTACTCCGTAACATGGCAAACCAAGAGGTAACTTATGAAAGGTTTTATTTCAATTTCAAACTGGCTTGCAAATAAAAAGCAGTTTATTGAAAAAAAAACAAATGAACACTTTAACGCGGGAAAAATTATTGTTGTTCGTTGTTCGTCATTGATTTTGAAAAGTAATTGTATTTTAATTTTATTTTAAATGTTTGTAAATGCACCCACAATACAGGAGAAATTCATAGTGTGGGGCAACGTTTTATAAAAAAAAACCGCGCTTTTTTTGAGTAAAGCACTATACAAGCCTTGGCCACAACTAGGCATTGATGGACTTACGAATGTGTACCTCAGCTTCACCTCGGCCCACACTTACACATTCGTCCATCAATGTCTCTTTGGCTCTGGCCGCTGCAGTAATACACTATATAACTTTAGGATTAAGAAACGCTATCAATAAAAAAAATAATCCCTTTCCCTCAAAAGGTATCCAACCATCTTGATTTAAGCGATTAATGGTAATCCAATAGGAATATGCTACCACCCACGTTGTACTTCTAATGCCCAAAACTATGAAACATTTATTTTAAATTAAAACTTATGAGATTTTAATACGATCATTATGGAGTTTAGAAAACTAAAATGTCCCAAACGAATACTATTAAAATCCCCACCGATTTTTACGATTAGGTAGCGTAAAACAAAGTTGTTTATTACACTTTCGTTCTTTAGAAATTCCTTCCCGTTTTATATTAAAACGTTTTTGGATACAGCAATTCGACAGTTTAGTAAGCTTTTAAATTTAAATATGGCCATCATAGTGGACAGTAAATTTGTAGCATGATATTACTAAATAGTTACTTGTAAGGGTCAATTTAGGATACACGTCTCGTACAAAATAAATATATAAATTATGTTCTGAATTGAGCTGCACGATTGCTGACAATTGCACGCATGGTCTTTCACCCGTGTTCCTTCAGTTGCCTGTGCCAGGGGCCACGGTAACCCTTTCAGACTTTCCCGCAACCCTGGCAGGCATTCGGCCCAGTGACACTGGATCGATATTTGACCAATGTAACACTTTTCAACTTTTCTTTTTGAGAGAAGTGGTGGCCTTTTTTTTCCAGGGTGGAAAATCGTCATGGATGTCCGCCGCCCTGGGGCGGACGGCGGGGTCTATCAGACTCTTACTGACTAAAAACCACCCCGGTGTTCCATCTCACACCTAAGCCGGGGGTCACGGGAACGTACGATCCTTCCGCAACCCCCGACTGAGAAGTGGTGGCCTAGTCGAACCGGCCGCGGCCCCGGCTTATGCTAAACACTTTGGAATTAGTCCAGTTGCCCTATTAATGACGAATTCATGACTTTATTGATAATTTTTTTATTATGCGGTCGCGAATCATATTTTGATCAACATAAAAAACTGATACTGAGTTACTACATTGCTAAAAACGCAAGAGAATTTGAATTTCGCGGGGCACCCTGGCGCTTTCACCTTCAAAAGTTCGATAAACTATATATCCGGTAAAGGAAATCATCGCGAAAAAAGTTCACCAACACAAACGATGTAATCAAAACTCCTTTCTTCTCTTAAAATATAGCCTCGTTATTACTTAAAAAACGAACATCAGTCGACCTTAAAAAGCATACAGAAATGTATTACTTTCGCTTAAAACATTCAAGATGAAGACGACACGTATAAATTAGAGTTTCGTTAGCCCATTGTTTTACAATCTTCACAATAGAATCTAATGCTATTGTCGAAAGACATAGAAAGCGTGTATGAAATACGGGCCGCGGTTTTGAGTACCTACTTCTTTGTTTTAGTTTTACTGTGTTGTGACGTAATATATAAATAAATAACGTAACATATGTAACATCACGCCTGAATGCTCCGAAGGGTAAGGCAGAGGTGTGCCAATAGTACACTCACATTTCGCGAGTTATGTCTTAAGTCCCATGTAACAGGGAGCGAGCCTATTGCCATCAACCGGGAACAAATCCAGACACCAAAGTGCTACTAAGAAATTCCTGATGGAAAAATCCATAAACTTTTTGCCCAAACTGGGAATGGAAACGACTCCATACTTAGCGACCTCTAGACCAATAATAATAATAATGCCTCATTCCATTTAAAGTTGTCTAAGAGGCCTCTGCAAGTTGGCTTCAGCCCCTCGTACGCCTTCCAAAGGACCGGGACTCCAAGGTCCCGAGATACGTAGGTATACATAAAGAATAATAATGATAATATGAGACAACATCCACACAAGGTCTTCAGGTCCCGAACTAGTAACCTGATGACTGATATACATACTTATATACATATACACACCCAGACACAGGTCAAACAGACATGTACATGCACACAAATGTTTGACTTGTCCGGGGATCGAACCCGGGACCAGCGGCTCAGAAGGCAAGGTCGCTACCAACTGCGCCAACCGGTCAGTCAGAATGGTAAAAAAAAACCAATGAGGCAGAAGAGTAAATAAAAGAGTACGTAAGCCCACAATCTCCTGCCAAAATATTGGAGCTCGCTTCGCTCGCTCTTGCATCTCCAACAAAGTAATGTCTATTTATATGTGAATGGTAAAAAAAAGCTAGCCTATTGAAGAAGGGACGCAAAAAAAAATTCGCTCTAAATTCTTACCGAATACATTTTTCTGCATTTATGTCGACAAAGTTAATTCTATATGAATGCACAAAAGGAAAACTTAACCTATCCGAGACAGAGTGAATAATTTTACGAGCTCCATTCGCTCGCTTTTGAATCTTGGATTCTCTTAGTTGGTGAATGTGGAAGGAAAGTATAATAATGACAACATTAATGATGTAACTAATATTTATGTAACAATATAATTTAAAAGAGTGTCCATGGCGTCTCTTGTCCGTTCTTCTCCATGGGTACCTACTACGCCTTGGAATGGGCAACTAGCTTCATATTTCTGACTGACCGACCACTTGACAATTCAAAAGTGCCTGTAAATGGTTTAATTGAAATAAATGCTTTGAGGTTGAGTTTGAGAATGCTGCACTAAAGCCGCGACTCCCTGAAAATAATCCTGCCGGTGTGTGGCGAAGGATGCATATAGAAGCATAGGTTTTAAGATCTGGTTCTGCAGTTAGACTAACAAAGTGGCGTTTTCGTATAAGATATACCTTGAAAGTGTTTTTGTACAAGTTTAGTCAAAGATCATAGGGTTGGGGTGGGGGCGGCATTGCCGGTTTGTGCGCGGGCGCTGAAGCTGCTAGCGGGGCGCCTGGACGGGGCTTCCTTCTATCCTGGGAACAACATGAAACTGTCCTAATCCTAAACACAGTCTCAATCACCAACTGGTTTTCAAAGCATGGTGATTATGAAAAATTACCTACCTTCGATGTAGCATTATAATCAAATATGTAGTAGCATACAGGTCTAAAGGAAAAAAAAAAGACGAATCATCTTTTAAATATAGCATTTATGAAAGTCCTCGTTTTCATAAGCCTACCATTAAATAATGTATCTTCAGATAATCGACCGGAAGTAGTGCGCCCTTGATTGCAACACGCCGGAAGTGCCGCTCGGCCGCGCACGCGCCGCTTTGTCGTGTGGTACAAGTTATAGGCGGAAGCGATAATGATAGAGGTTCTTTTATAAGCGATGGCGGGAAGTAATGTTTGATGTTTTGCAGTATTTGACATAATTGGGTGTCTTAAGTGAATAACGTAAAGAATGTTCCGTTATTATTATTGAAGTGTTTCCGTCACGAGGTCGGTACTTGGACTTATGAACTAAACAAATGCTTAACACATAGCCAACACCGATGAGCATAGTTTTAAGAATAAAATCTTATAAATAGACGTTATGGTATGTGGTTATCGCCTTTCGATGCCAACAACATCAAGGAGTCCGCCAAATCTCACGCCTTCTACTCATGGGGGAAGGCAGCAACCTAGAACGCCACCTGCTTGGTTTGCTTCGCTTACGTCCATACATCTGAGGGGCAATTCTCGTATTTTTAAGGGGACTACATTACCTAAACGCAAGTTTTATAATGCCTAAAAGTTTAAGATCCACTGCAGTAAACAAAATCAGAAAAATATATGATTATCTTCAGGATATATGCTAGTTTGATAGTTTATTGAAAACATAATTCAACTAATTTGGTACGATAGAAAAAAGTCACGAAGACACCTCAGAAAATGTATGTTAGCGATTAAAAATCATAATAATTTAAATGCAATAATTCTGTTTTTTTTTTATGGTCTTTAAGCAACATATTAACGTGATAGTGTTTTCATGGTTTAGTCCAATCAATCGATTTTTTTGTAAATAGAGAATTGCTTCATTATTTTCAATAAATTACCAGCATTGTGTCATCGCGCTTCTCTTTCTTTTCTATTCAGTTCGACAGTGACCGCACTTTAGCTGTTGTCAGCCCCTTAAGAACGTTCGCATTCTAATCTCAGTCTCGATCTGTCAAAAGTTCCTCTAATTCACCTACAATTTTGACACGTTTTTGACACTGACTGTCGCTGAGATGCGTCTGGATTTTGAACTTTCTATATTACGGGAATTGGCCTACTGATCATACACGCACGCAGATTGCGATTTGAGTAAGGTTGTACTTTCCTAAAAAGCTTTTAGACAAATGCCATTACTGCTTCTAAATAGTCTTCGATAAGAATGATTTTGCAACAGCTGCAAAACACTATACGTGCAAGAATAACCCTCCATGTCCCATATACTAATATACTAGAGTCTCCCAACTGTCCGTTTAAGAGCACCCTTGATAATCTGAACAAGGCCTCTGGGGGCCTACACTCTAAGCACGAAGTCCGTCGTTTCGGCCGAAGTTACGGATGTTTACCACCCCGTATCACTTACGGACATAAGATTAGTCCGGGGCCCGAGCTAAAAATTAATGACAAAACATTTAGACAGTTGTCCTTACTATCGATATGTTTTTTCCCGTCCAGAAAAGTTAATTAATCGGGAGTAGGGTTCCCTTTTAAGAATCGAACTACTTTCGGACGAGCCCGTATCCTCGTTGACGGACTTTGAGAGTAGGTCCAATGACACCGCGATTAAAATGGCCACGAAAAGAAGTTTTGTAAACCAACACATACGAGTACCTTCTTGCATTATTGTTAACGTTACGTAAATCATAATATTTAGCAATACATCATGCTATCTTCAGATAATCGTGCGGAAGCTGTCGACCTTTGATTATTGTGCTGAGTCGCGCGCCCTAAGACAGCAGGCTTCACTGACCGCGCTGCTTTTCATGTGTGTTGTGAGTTAGAGGATGTCGCGGAAAGGAAATAAGAAATAGTCATTTACAGATGTCTTTAAAGATGTGCTAAGAAACAGACATATGCCGTTCATACACACATTTGGATGAAATAATTATAATTATTTATGTTCTAGCCGTAGTTGTCCGTTTTGAGAGCAGCGGTGGCCCAGTGGCGTAAGTCGCGGCCTAACGGCGAAGTTGGGCACTGTCACGAAGATACGCTTTAAGCAGGAAACAACATTATTAAGATTTAGAAGTAGAGTTATTCCTGAATTGTAGCAATATAGATATTCTTTGTATGACAGAACATTGGCTTAAAAGCCACCAGTTCATGTTCAATTTTAGTAATCACCAGGTTGGTAGTTCGTTCAGCAGAGTAAATTCTGTACATGGTGGCTCTTTAATTCTAGTAAATAAACAGCTTAAATTTAAAGACCGCAAGGATATTGTGAGCCTCTCTGTTGAGCGGACAATTGAAATAGCCTGTGTAGAATTGGAGCAGCTCATTATATTAAGTGTGTACAGACCACCTTCAGGATTGTATGATTGTTTTGAAAAGGTTATGGATGAAGTGTTGCACAAAATCTGTAATTCAAACAAATCTGTCATCACTTGTGGTGATTTTAATGTTAATTTGTTAGAGAATTCTGGGTTAAGTACTAAAATTATAAGTCTATTTCAGTCATACAATCTTGCTAACCAATTCTTGGAGCCCACTAGAATAACTTCCACTAGTGCCACATGCCTAGATAACATTTATACAGATGTTATACCAACCCACAAAGAAATTATTAACTTGATAGACTCAGATCATTGCGGACAATTGATTACTATTTCTAATTTAAACAAAAGAGTTACTAAAAAAGATATCACTGCTAACCCTAAAACTACTAATCGCTTGGAAACATTTAAATCTAAACTTTTAAATAAATTACCACTTCTGTTGACTAATGATGACCCTAATCAACAATATAATGATTTTTTAAAAATATATTGCACACAATTCAATACCACATTCATTCCAAAGACGTTCTCAGTTAATAGTAATGCTTCCTTCAGTGACTGGGCCACCATTGGTATACATACAAGTAGGAAAAGACTTTATGAATTGTATGATGAACGGGCATGTATAAACACTGCTGAATTTAATTTATATGTCAAGAATTATTCAAAATTATTTAAAAAAGTTTGTAGTATAGCCAAGTCACGTTATTTGAGTTCAAAAATTAAAAATAGTGGTAATGTAATTAAAATGACATGGAGTATCATTAATAGCGAAACGGGAAGGTCATGCAACCGATGTAGTGACTACAGCCTAGCTATTGATGACAATATAATTAAATCAGATTCTCAAGTCGCCGCGGCCTTTGAAAATTTCTTTGCAGAGATTCCCGTATCGACTACTAAATCTCTTAACTCTTCACCCACTGCTTCAGAGTCTTTACTTAAAGAAAACGTTCCAGTTTGTGATTCTGAATTTTATTTCCAATATGTCACGTGTAAAGATATAATTAAAACCTTTCACACGTTAAATGTTAAAAAGACCGCAGATCTATGGGGTAATTCTGTGGACGTTGTTAAGTCGATTATAAACATTGTAGCACCAACTTTAGCTGTTATTTTTAATAATTGTATTGACCGTGGTGAGTTTCCTGATCTTATGAAAAGCAGTAAAATAATACCGTTGTTTAAATCGGGTAGTACATCAGACCCTACTAATTATAGACCTATATCAGTGCTACCTACCTTTAGTAAAATTTTTGAAAAGCTTATTCTAAATCAAATGCAAAGATTTTTCAACGTACATAAATTACTGCATAACAAACAGTTCGGTTTTACAAGGGGTCGTTCAACTACCGATGCCGGAGTTGAACTTCTAGGGCATGTATATAATGCATGGGAGGACAAATGCGATGCGTTGGGCATCTTTTGCGATTTGTCCAAGGCATTCGATTGTGTTCTTCATGAAACATTAATCAGGAAACTGCACCACTACGGAATCCGGAACGCCTCTCTGGATCTTCTTACTTCTTATTTAAAGTGATAGGATTCAGAGAGTTGATGTTAACGGGAAAAGATCTCCCGGATCGGTAGTAAGAATGGGGGTCCCTCAAGGCTCAATTCTAGGTCCATTTTTATTTCTTATTTATATAAATGACTTGCCTTACCTCATAAAGGATAAACATGATATAGTGCTGTTTGCAGACGACACTTCACTTTTATTTAAACTCAAACGTCAGCAGCTGGTTACTGACAATGTAAATAGCGCCCTCGCAAAAGTAGTTAACTGGTTTAACGTTAATAACCTTCTTCTTAACGAGAAAAAAACTAAATGTATTAAGTTTACGTTACCACATGTTAGACAGGTAGAAACAAGTGTTCTCATAAAGGGGGAAGAGTTGAAACCCGAAAATACCACAGTATTCTTAGGCATAACTTTAGACGCCAAGCTGCAATGGGGCCCCCATATAGATAAAATGTCAAAAAAGCTTAGCTCTGCAGCATACGCTGTTAGAAAAATTCGTGGTTTAACAGATTTAGAGACAGCCCGTTTAGTATACTTTAGTTATTTTCATAGTGTAATGTCGTACGGTATTCTGCTGTGGGGAAATGCCGCCGATATTCAGACGATTTTTGTTTTACAAAAAAGGGCAATTCGTTCAATTTATAAATTAAGTCCCAGACACTCCCTCAGAGAAAAATTTAAAGAGATTAATATAATGACTGTGCCTTCTCAGTATATTTATGAAAATCTTTTGTATGCACATAAAAATATTAATCTGTTTAAAAAATACAGTGATATCCATAGTATAAATACTAGGAACAAACACAAATTTGTTGTTCCTACAACCAGGCTCAAGAAAATAGGTGGCTCGTTTAGATGTCAATGTATACATTTTTATAATAAACTTCCTAGCCACATTCAAGAACTAAGCCTTAATAAATTCAAATCTTTTATAAAAAGGAAACTATGCCAGAAAGCCTATTATACTGTCAAATACTTTATTGAGGACAAAAAGGCTTGGGAGTGAGCTGTTCCAATAAATTTACACAGGGAATGTTGATTTATTTTATTGTTTTTTTTGCTAACTATTGTACTTTTAATCTTTGCTATAAGTATCTATATTTTTTTACATATACAATGACATGAATATTTACTGTATAAAGTATTATATTATTTTAATTGTTGTGAATGTGAGGACTATGTGGGTTATTATTCCAGTTTTAATCATGTTCTGGCAGTTTGAGTAGTTTATGTGGCCTACCCAAATGTCCTTTCTTTGGTATTGTTCGTCGAATCGTTGAGCTCCTTAAGTTCTGAGTCGAGCTGCACGGTTACTGACAAATGCGTGCACTGTCTGGACAGGTCCACTCAATCTGTGTGGTTCTTTTCTCAAAAGTCCATTTCAGACACCAATCTGCATGGTCCTCAATGATTATGTCCGGATTTTATATACACATTGACATTAATGAATTTTATATACATATACTATGACAAGAGTATTTACTTTGTAAAGTATTATGCTATTATTTTAACTATTGTGAATGTGAGAACTATGTTGGTCATTGCTTTTTTTTTTTGTATTTTTACTCTTAGTGTAATCATGATCTGGCAGTTTGAGTAACTTGTGCGGCCTACTCAAATGTCCTTTCTTTGGTATTGTTCGTCGAATCGTTGAGCTCCTTAAGTTCTGAGTTGAGCTGCACGATTGCTGACAATTGCGTGCACTGACTGGACAGGTCCACTCAATCTGTGGGGTTCTTTCCTCAAAAGACCATTTCAGACACCGATCTACATAGCCTTCACATGATCTGACCAAGATTCTGTCTGGACTTTAAAAGAGACTGTGACCTCTGAGTTTGTTTCGGCCTTTCTTCTCAGAGTAGTCAGATAGGAAACGCCGACCTCATCTAGTTTAAAAAAAAAAAAAAATTATTGACGTGTAAAAGTGTTTGTAAAAACCTACTTACAGAAATAAAATCATTTATCATTTACGTCAAAAAATGTTTTTTAACGATCAAAAACCATACTAATACGAGTATAAATGCAATAATTCTATTTTTTTTTTTTCAGATTGTTCTTCAAGCAACATACATTTGCTTCATATTTTGCAATAAATTACCAGCTTCGTGTCATCGCTATTCTCTTTCTTTTCTATGCAGTCCGACAGTGACCGCGCTTTATCTGTTGTCAGCCCCTTAATCAAATAGTCGAGTATATTTATGCCCGCCACCTCTTACACCAGACGCCATCAGCTTGTAATCAGGCGCGGCGGCGCGTAGTTTCCGCACTACCCCGCTTTACCCGTTGACACCTTTCACCGTGTCTATATTGCTGCAGTGGCCAATGATAATTATTATTATAGCTACATATTCACGGATGGACGGACATACAGCCGACAAAGTATCTAAGTAGGTAGGCAATAGTTTTATTGGTGACGATGTCTTGTCCTCTTTTAAACGAGCTATCTGCCAAATTATTTCATCAAAATAAGAGACAAAGAAATTCGCTTCATAAGAGTAATTTTGAAATAAATAAAACATACACACTAGTGAATTTCCCTGCTATGTGAGTGCAATTATATCTCAGATGCACAGAATAAATGGAGACAATAGAAAAAATTGTTTCGTCCGGGAAATTAACCTGCCACCTATAGCGCAGCTAACAACTCCGCCACAGCACTGCGTTTATTAGTCTGACGAATAATACCACTACTCTCTGAGGTGTATTTTTGCAAGTAGGTATTCAAATTCAGTTTTTTCTTTGCAAAATTACTTCGCTCCAGTTCAAAAGGATACTTGTAAGCGAAATTACAGACGCCGATACCTATCTCAGACTTCTGAAAACCAATTAACGTTAATCTATCGTTAATGAGAAACTAAATGATGATATGGATATGGATAGGGAGCGCAGGGCATTGTAGGTAAGGGCATATAAGGTAAGGTAAGGGTATATGCTTTATCGCAGGTTTGCGCGAAGCTCACGTGACGTTAAAGTCACACTATTCAAAAGGAATTGCCAAACGTTACAAACGTGCAACCTGTGGAGCAATTACACTAAGAAAGCCGGCAATGCTCTGCGCGTCCAGGGGTTTGTTGGGGCTCCCATGGTGGTGCAGTGCTTCCGGCATGTTCGCCGACCACAGCACGGACGGCTTCCAGGCAGTGCCTCGCAAAAGAACGGCCTCCCTGTGGTCCCGGGTAAAGGGTAGCACCAACACGCTTCTGAGCGTGGTGTGGGAAAGAGTGGACTGCCAAATCCTGAACCATTGGTCGTTCATGCATGTCCAAAATAATCATTATTATTTTTAATTCTACTAACATAGCCCTATGTATTTACCTGCTAACATAATATGGATTTGTATCAATTACTGTGTGCTTAGTCTGAAATATATACTTTAATTTTCATTTCATTTAACTTTCTGTCTGTTTTCAAATCACTTATTATTAGGATTACTTTATTTGAACAATCACAATAGCTAAACAGATTGACAACAGCTGTATTCATCGGGTTTTCCTTAACCGAAGATATTTAAACAGTAATAAGGTTGTATATACACAATACATAATTATGTATGTTGTGTACATATCAGTAATTGCTGTCTTAACACGACTAGTCACAGATTGACCGACTTTCATTCGCGGAGGTATACTAATGACGTCATGCGGCTATCTCCGATTCGATTGCCAAATAGGGTGATTAAGACATTCTCGCCATATAAATTAGTCAGAGTCCTACGTGAGCTACGAAAGCGTTAAAACGGAGATCAGATGCGATGGCATAATATTATACATAACAAATATGCAAAGTTCACTGTCTTGGAACCTTACTCAAGGAAGCTTTTTCTGAAATGACGTTCAATAGGTGGCAGCACTGAGATGTCAGGTCCGGACACCTGTCAAAAGTATAAAAGCGCCTATATTTTCTTTCGTCGTGACCATGTCGTGACGGAATGATGAACGAATGAATGAAACGAATGGTGAACATATTCATATATTTTATATTAGAAGACCTCTTGCCAAAACGGCGCCAACTGGTGACGTGAATTTTCATGAACACCCTCAGTGACCGCAAACAAATCGAAAGCGAACTCATTTGTTTTTGAAGACAATCGTGACAAGTTTCTATTTTGACACCGGTCGAATTTTGAAGTGATGTTTAGGAGAACCAACTCTGTGTAGCGACAATATTCTAATTCTATAAATCAAATCAAAAATATTACCCAACAAAATAATTATGATTATCGTGTTATCAGAGTTTTAGACTATTGTCGCTAAAGGGTGATAATTACTGATGAATAAATATCACTTAATATTACTTAGTATTTCTGCCTAGCCCCATGGTAAAAGGCGTGAAGTTATGTATGTAAATTATTTAAATTAAATATCTTGACATTCAATTGTGTAATTTTGGTGTAACATCGCCTCGCATTTATCGCAGCCAGTTAAACTTATTTCACACACTAGATCCGGCATTGCAAATCGTACTCTTTACTTTTCCCAATAATTGTGGTATAACAATCAGTTCTCGGAACCTCCTACGGAAAATACGTCTTGCCAGGTCTATCCAAAGTTATTTTAAACATGGTGTTGTTTCGAAAGAATTTCAAATGTCATTGCTTACAAATTTAGAAGGTTTGCTGTATGTCGATTCTGTAAAAATGTGACCGTGAAGTGAACACTTAGGTGAAGTGAGCTGTCAGTGTCATCCCACTGATGCTAGGGATTGACCAAGCATTACATTTACAAACATAATCGAGATTTTAATTATATTTTGTATGCTAATTTAAGTGGCTAAAAATGACTATTTATACGGGTTTTTTAAATAAAACAGCAATTCAGTTAGAAACTCAAATAAGTTATTTTATTATGATTTCCTAAACTAGTTTCAGACTGAATTTGTGTGTTGCTATTTTACAAAAAAAAAACTCTAAATAATAATATTTAGACACTTAAATACTAGATTAGAAATAATATTAAATGATCAACAGAACTAACATAAAAAAACATAATTAAAATCTCGATTATGATTGTAAATGTAATGTTTGGTCAATCTCTAGCATCAGTGGGATGACACTGACAGCTCACTCCACGCTCACTTCACCTAAGTGTTCACGGTGAGATGGTTACAGAATCGCAATGCTGTTCTTTTGTTTATAACGTAATCTATGTCTTATTTCTATTAAGATTATTTAGAACAAGGGAGCTGAGAAGGCTGTTGTCTGTCTATTAATCACAGATGACTTTTTGAAAACTTTTAAGTACTTCAGAATTTGTACTTGTGAATTGGGATAACATGTTGGCTCGAAATGTACAAAAGAGGCATAAAAAAGTATCAAATGAAAAAAAAATGCTGTTTGAGTGAACTATTTACACCTCTGCCCACGCCCTCGAGGAATACAAGTTAAATGGTATGTTACGTATGTATTTATAATACGAAAATTATGTAAATCTAAACCATGCCAACCATTTTGTTTTTATTAAAAAATATCGATATGAAACGTGTAATTATTTAATTTACAATTTATCACGCTATCTATAGAGTATTATTTACGTAAGAACTAGAGATGTACTCGTAACTACTCAGTCAGTCGATATCAACAGTGGGTTACATCTCTAAAATTCGATTCAGTTACGGATTAATCGATTCACCTTAATAATTTGTTGTGCTAAAAAATAAATAAACAATAAATGGTCGAGTGTTTCCGATCCTCTTTTTGTTTACATTATTTTTTTATAAGATTCCGGTTTTGTGATTGGGTTCTATGAATACCTATACTGTTTTTCCTTCCTATGACAATGGGAAAGAAGATGTAAGAAAGAAAGAATAACGTTTATTTGGACACAGTTCATGAAACACGAAATACAAATAACAAAATAAAAATAGTTTAATAATGTGGTGACCAAGTGGTAACGGCCGCGACTTACGAGTTGCAAGTCGTAGGTTCAAACCCAGACAGGCGCATTACTTTGTGTAAATTATTTCATCGCCACTGCTCTTAAATTGGTGAATGAAAACATCGTGAGGAAACCGGCATGTCCTAGAACCAAAAATTCGAATACATGTGACATCTACCAACCCGCACTGGGCCCGCGTGGTGAATCACGGTCCACTCACTCTCACAGAGAGGAGGCTTGTGTCCCAGCAGTGGGAACATTATAGGCTGATTATGTATGAACTGTGTCCAAATAAACTTTATTCTTTCTTTCTTTCTTATTCCCAAGATAATAAATTGTAGTTAAGGCTTTCAGAAAACGGGAATATATTTGATTATAAGTAATTAGTTGGCCAAAAACCCCAGCCATTTTAAGAGATAGCAACATTATCAATCACACAAGGTGATTATCTAGCAACGTATCCTATATTTCTTCATGTCTCTAAATGGAAATATACCTATTTCAAAGCGTCCGTAGCCTCGTAGGCTTATTTTGAAATTAGTTATCTATGGAAATAACGCATTAGTTTATTGCACAAAACGTTTGAGTTACCTTGTGGTTTCTTGCCAAGGAAAAGTTGTATGATGACAATGAAAGATGAGGAGATGAAATGGGATATTCAAAAGTCAAATTTCATAATGTTTTTGTAATGTGGTTATTTTTTACCACATTGATTACGTAAAGTAAAGTGACTAAGTCCATTTTCGACACCTAAATGTAATGCCTAAATATTATTGTGCTGTTGAATTCTCAACTCTCGCGTTGATCAAAGCGTTGAAGATATAACATTGCGCTTTTATTTAGTTGTCGCCTAGTTTCAGTAAAAACAGATGTTATGTAAGTATGTACTTAAAATGAGACTTCTAAATTAATTTAAGGAACACGTAAGGGCTTAATGCTCTCGCAGACAGGTGCGACACGACACACAGTGACTCCATACAAAGTATCGGACATAGGATTTTTAAATTACACTTTTGCGATTTTTGAAAAACTAGTGATGCCAAACTGTTCTCCTATATGATACAAGACCAAATCATTCTTATACATTTTTCGATTAAACTTCAATTTGAGAAGATATTTGACTTTAAGTGATTTCAATGTATGAAAATGTATATTCAAGTTAATGTATCTTCTGATTTTCTCACATTTTCTCCTTTTGACTCATATAGCAGATGTGTAGAGGTGTTTAGCTAAATTTTTCCCAAACACACTTGTGCCCCCCCCGGGCCCCCCTTAGAAAATATTAAATTATTTTAAAATAAAATTTATTTTGATCAATTAATTAATCTACAGCAGTAAATACTAAGTAAAATTAAAATTTAAGAAAATATTACATAAGATTAAATTAATTTTATCAAATATTAACTCAAATTTAATTATAAATTAGGAATATACATGAAAATAAACTATTATCTAAAAATCCAGTTTTAAGTTTGAGTGGAAACAGGAACAACTTAAGTTTGGCTATTTCTTGCCTGACTTACAAAATGTTTCCCAGCTACGAAGTCTGTTATACAATGGCCGCTGTTCAACAAGGAAAATGCAACAGCACCTGCAGCAAGTGTCGAGCCAATTGACTTTGTATCACCACCGGATACTAGTGAATCAACGTCAAAACAAGAACATTATATATCACCTAAGCAAGATGCCTCCACGTCTACACAGAAACTGCCCCGTAAGCCATTTGAAGATCTCAGTGAACGTCAGAAACGTAGACGCCTTTCAGAGAACGCACGAGTACGTACGAAAAGTGAAGCTAACGAACTAGCGTTTTCCACTGTAGAAGCACTTAAGTCAACCGGAAATAATGAAGTTGCTGAAGTATTATAATATATGCTGGAGAATCCACAAGCTGTTTCAGCCATCAAAAGAAACATCGATGGAGAATCTCCAAATTTACAAATAGAAATACCAGCAGTAAAGGCGTTAGCCTTGTATATTACATTGAAACTATCTAAATGGCGCTACATTACTCTTAGATAGTTTAGCATGAACGAAGGCATAAGTAAATATCCAAGTTATTACAAACTACAAAAAGAAAAGAAAAAGTGTTATCCCGACAAAAGTAATATTGTTGTTACAGAGACATCAGCAAAAATCAATTTGCAAGCTCTTTTAGACCTAATTACGGCAAGGCTGTTTGAGTCATTGGTTGATAGTAACACAATTGCTGATGAACAACTAATACTAATCAGTAAATGGGGCTTTGATGGCGCTTCCGATCAAAGTATTTATAAACAGAAAAGTAACGAAGACCTAATAGCAAGTGTTTTTATGGCTAGTTTAGTGCCACTGAAATTAGTTACGGAAGACGGTGAAGTTATTATGCAAAACGAGCGTCCTTCATCAACTTCATATTGCCGTCCAATAATGTGGAAGTTTATGAAAGAAAATAAAGCTAACGTATTGTCTGTAAAGAGTGAGATTGACACAGAAATTTCAGAACTTACTCCTATAATAATCCGGAACAGCCATATCAAACACCAGCTACTAATGACGATGATTGATGGTAATATAGCATCGTACATTTCAGACAATCCCACATCCTCTTGTACCATTTGTGAAGCTCGACCAAGAGAGATGAATGAATTGGCGTTAGTTGAAGACAAACCAGCAAATGAAGATATGTACAAATATGGACTAAGTTCGTTGCATGCTTGGATTCGATGCATGGAGAGTCTTCTTCATATTGCCTACAGGCTGTAATTTAAGACATGGCAGGCTAGAGGAGACGAAAATAAGAAAAAAATGAATGACAGGAAACTGAAAATCCAAGAAGATTTCAGAAGAGAAACTGGATTGCTGCTTGATGTAGTGAAACAAGGTAGTGGAACTACTAATGATGGCCACAGCGCTCGTCGGTTTTTTGGAGATCCTGACAAAACTGCTTCACTGACTGGATTAGACGTTGGTCTTGTGAAAAGATTTGCAGTTATTCTACAGTGCATTTCATCAGGTGAAAAAATTAAGATCCCAGAGTTTAAGCAATTCTGCCAGGAAACAAACAAGTTGTATATGGAATTATATCCCTGGTATAACATGCCTCCAAGTGTTCATAAATTGCTTGTGCATGGGTCGCAAATCATAGAGCATCTTTCAGTAGTCCCAATAGGTTTCCTTTCGGAAGAAGTTTCAGAGTCCAGGAATAAGGACTTCCGAAGATTCAGAGAGCACCATTCTCGTAAAATTAGTGGCAAAGCTTGTAATGAAGACATCTTGAACAACCTGTTGATTTCTTTGGATCCTGTGTTGGCTCAAATTCAACCACGCATGGATACGAAAAGTAAAAGAGGTTTTTTCAAGGAAACCTACGAACTTCTGGTCCAAGAACCTGTTGATAGTAATTTCGTGGATGGGAATTAAATTTTCGGTGACACCGATGAAGATACTGCTAGTGAATCTTCGGATAATGAAGAAGATACACTAGCGTAGGCTTTAATTTCTTATATATTTTTTTTCATTTGTAATCTTTTTTTTTTAAGTCATCTTTTATTTATTTTTTCTGTACCTTCTCTGTTTGTAAAAATGTAAATAATCATTATAATGTAAAATTTGTAGGTATGTATTTACAAGAATGTTTTATAATTTAAAATAATTTCAAAATACCTTAAAGTAACTTTTTTTTATATTTAATAAATTAATTTTGTCAAGATTAACATTTACTTTACATTACTTTACTTTACATAACTTACTTTATACCCAAATATTAACTTTTGTAAATCATTAATTTAAAAATAAATTTAATTTTTAAAATTGTCTTATATTTTCTAAGGGAAAGCCCTCTTAGGAAAATATAAGAAAATTCATTAAAGTATCATCTATACATATAATTAATTAATACAAAAAAAATAAAATGATCTCAAAGAATCATTACTCACCAATTGCAAAGAAAACAGTAGAACTAAAATTTCGTAGCTGGGAAACTTTTGTAAGTCAGGCAAGGAATAGCCAAACTTAAGTTGTTCCTGTTTCCATTCAAACTTAAAACTGGATTTTTAGATAATAGTTTAATATCATATATTTTCCTAATTTATATTTAAATTTGAGTTAATATTTGATAAAACTAATTTAATCTTAAGTAATATTTTCTTAAATTTTAATTTATCTTAGTATTTACTGCTGCAGATTAATTAATTGATCAAAATAAATTATATTTTAAAATAATTTAATATTTTCTAAGGGGGGCCCGGGGGGGCACAAGTGTGTTTGGGAAAAATTTTGCTAAACACCTCTACAAATCTGCTATATGAGTCAAAAGGAGAAAATGTGAGAAAATCAGAAGATACATTAACTTGAATATACATTTTCATACATTGAAATCACTTAAAGTCAAATATCTTCTCAAATTGAAGTTTAATCGAAAAATGTATAAGAATGATTTGGTCTTGTATCATATAGGAGAACAGATTGGCATCACTAGTTTTTCAAAAATCGCAAAAGTGTAATTTAAAAATCCTATGTCCGAAACTTTGTATGGAGTCGATCCACTGTGCGACAGCGCGATGCGACTCTAGTAGAACAATCATTATAAAAACTTCATGGAAATTGTTCTACCAGAATCACGTCGCACCGTCGTCGTCGGCGTCGCTTCGCGCCTGTCTGCGGGAACGGGTTGCTTCATTGAATATGAACAGAAATAACACCTCTATGACTAATCTACTATTATATAACTAAGGGCTTATGTAGCCAGCTTATGCAGATTACAAGCCAACTGCTTAATATTGCAAATTGAATGGGTTTTTGTGCAGGTGACATGACTGCATTATCTGGACAGTCCGTAGTCTTTAAAACTGCAAGTGGACTGCACAATACATACATAAATAATAGGTAACATCGACCTGCAAATGAGGATCAAAATGGATAGGATAGAATGAGAAATGAGTACTACTCGGTCGGTTAACTGTGCACCTCGCTGGAATGCTATTTCTCCTCCCGCAACACCGCTCACCTCCCCCGCTCCCCACGTCGCAAACAAAGCGTTGCAATGATGTCATCAACTCCAGGTGCACAGATAATTCGACCGAGTAGTATATGAGGAAGTTTGAAACTGGTACCGGTGCACGGTGACTCAAAAGTTGTGTGGAAATCCGCTGTCATGGTTTAGATATGTGATGCAGAGGCATGAGGGAAATGTCGTGAGAAAAGTTCTGGGTATGAATGTGGATGGCTCTAAGAGTAGGGGAAGACTGAAGAAGCGATAGATAGACTGTGTGAAAGATGATATGGCTAGAAAGGGGGGGGGGGGACTACCAAATTATGACTTATAGAGAAATATGGAAGGAAAATTCATGTTGCTCCAACCACAAGTAAATTGGGGTGAGGACAGGAGAGTGATAATGATCGAGTTGCAAATAGGCGATGTCCAAATATAGTACATTACTGCAGCGGCCAGCAAAAGAGGCATTGACGGACGAACGAAGCCGAGGCACACATTCGTAAGTCCATCAATGCCTACTTGTGGTCAAGGCTTGTAAAGTACTTTTCTCAAATAATGCGTGGAAATTAAAATACAATTACTTTTCAAAATCAATGACGAACAACGAACAACAATCATTTTTCCCGTGTTAAAGAGTTCATTTGTTATTTTTTTTTTCAGTAAACAGTTTTCTATTTGCAAGCCAGTTCGAAATTTAAATAAAACCTTCGATAAGTTACCTCCTTGGTTGCCATGTTTCGGAGTAAAAGATCGTTCCATTTTTAAATTACACGATAGTTATGAGTTTATTATATAATTTATTTGGCCGCTAAACACGACTTAAATGGGTTTTCATACAACTTTTGCCGGCCGCTGCTCGCATGTATTTGGCCAGTACAGCAATTTCGATTTATCTCGATGAAGGTTGTCAAAATAATGCTCTTTCCAAGCATGTTTGAGAAAAATAAATTAAAATACCTGATACTGATACTTTCGTACCAGCAACATTAGTAAACCAGTCTGTAAAATCTGTTTGTTTCCATATTGAGAGCTATAAGAGCATTCACTTTAAAGGGGATGCGCTAATGTACAAAATCAAATCAAAATATTTTATTTCACATAAACCTACACGGGCACTTATGAAACGTCATAAGCTAGGTGCACGATTGCAATTAGTCGTTTCCTATGGAGAAGAACCGGCAAGAAACTCCACGGTTACTCGTTTAAAAATAATTGGCTTTTACAATGTTTTCAAAGTACAGTGTTTATAGGTATGAGAGGACAGTGTAGGCCTGTCAACAGGTACCTGGTACTCAAATGTCGCCCGCGAAATTCAAATTTTTCCTGCAATTTGCAGGTCAATTTCAGGTTGTTTGATGATATGAATATGATTCGCGGCCTATGCGGCGGTGGGATATGACGCTTTCACCTCAACTTGAGATCATATTTTTTGGTGTAGATACGTGATATTTTTACCCCTTGTGTGTCAATCGAACTGATTATGTTCGGTAACAATAGAAAAGAAATTGTGTCTCATTAGCGACGGTTGAGCTCATAAGTGGGCTCGTGGCTAAGTAATGACCGCCGCACGGGTCGATCGATCAGGTTAAGGCTACGCTTTCCGCGGTTGGTCCGTGGATGGGTGACCATCTTTACATACCAAGACCCCTTCGTGTCTCGGATAGCACGTTAAGAGCGCGTATAAAGCAAAATTACCAATCTTATATTTGAATTTACATGAAAAATTCCGGACAAAATCTTAAACTAAAAATGTATGAATAACTACATGATATTTCCGAGGGTTCACTTTGATCAAAACCATTAAATAATAACATTTCCTCGATATAAAAAAATCACGAAGTAACCTCTAATTCTCATATTTTTCCGTTTTGTACTCAATACGGTAATGCCTATTGCGACAAAAATCTGATAATTAATTATATTTATACAAGAGTAAAGGCTGTGCTTAGGCATTTTATGTAATTCCTTTTAGTTTTGGATTTATTACGATATAACAGTTTAGGCGCATACTACGCACTATACTATACATACTACTAAAATTTTACTGGCTTTAAGCGCGCTCTTAAGCCGTTGGTCCCGGCTGTCATTCGTGGATATTTGACAGTCGTTACGGGTTGTCAGATGCCCGTAAATCTGACAACCAGTCTCACCAAGACCACGTAACTGGGTTGTGGAGGTCAGATAGGCAGTCGCTCCATGTAAAACCTAAGAAAAATTAAATTTCGCGGGCTACCCAGACGCTTCGGGTCGGAAAATTCGGTTATTAAAAAAAAAACAAAATCAAGAACTCTATGGGGCTTAGGTCAAATCATTTGAGCTGGGTAGATAGCAGACGACCCCACCTATCTGCCATTTTCGTATGTTCAATGTTCTGCCAAACACTCTATATATCATATGTTCGATCCCCGGACAAGTCAAACATTTGTGTGCATGAACATGTCTGTTTGACTTGTGTCTGGGTGTGTATTATGTATATAAGTATGTATAGCAGTCATCAGGTTACTGTAGTACAGGTTCTAACTATGTAGTTCAAAGTCAAAGCATTTATTTCAAATAGGCACATAAAAGGCACTTTTGATCGTCAACATTTACATTTAAGGCGAAAGGATAGCCCAACGTCCTTGAGCATTGAACGTGAAACAAGCGGCCAGCGCGCTGACCGCCCCGCGCGCCCGCTTATCCCCCGACCGTCAAAGAGTATCACCGGACGCAGATGCGTTCGAAGAATTTTTGTCGCTACAATACTACTTTTTATCATCATAAATCGATTGAATGTAGGCAGACTCAGAACATTTGCAATGCTTGTTTTGAGAACAAAATATTCTTTACCGAGTACAGTTATTGTAGTTAGAGTAAATCAAAATACATAAAATTTCAATTTGTTTTTGTGAAAAGAAATAATAACGCTTTTTATTAAAGTGCTTAGACTAATAAAAAACTGTCCAAGTGCGAGTCGGACTCCCCCATGAAGGGTTCCGTAGTAGCAAGCAAAGTTTTGTTTTTAACTTTGTTTTCCATAGTGTTTGTATGAATGACAAATTTATATTTGCGGTTTTTGAACATGTGCTATATCTCGAAAATTAAAGCCCAGTTTCCATCGCGAGCGGAACGGACCCATTAATGACTTCGTTAAACTTCCACCAACAAAGGAAATACAAGTATGCAGTTTGCGTTTGCGATTTTAACGAAGTCAATAATGGGTCCGTTCCACTCGCGGTGGAAACCGGGCTTTATGACTACATCTCGTTCAAACCAATTTTCATTGAAATTTTTCATTGAGATCTACCAGCACATATTTTATTTTACACTTATTTTAAAAATTAGAGGGGCGCACATTTGACCACTCTGGAAGTGTCTATATTTCAAAGGACTTGACTTGGAGAAAAATGTTTATGTCATTTGGCTACGAAACCATAAAAACGAAAATATCAAAATAATATTTACTTAACATTTTATTTTGACCATTTAAAAAAATTGTTATTAACCAATCAAAACTAGTTAAATTGCATTTCCCTAACAAACGTAGATTGTAAATACGTAGTTTCATCTGTATTGCTTTCATTAGAGTTTGACTTTAATATAATATCTTCATTTCTTTTTTCTTCTGTATTGCTATCATTATAATTTAATTTCCATGTATTTTCTTTTTCTTCTGTATTACTTTCGTTGGATCTTGACTTCACTTCTTCATTTTCTTTTTCTATAGTTTTTTGTTTTTTTTTGTGGCTGGCTAGATTTTTCTTCGTTTTCAATACTCATCAATTTTCGCTTTTCTTTGATAGTGTTTTCTTCGATCAATAAATAGAAAAAGAATAGCTCAACCGTACTACTGTACCAAACGTACTATCTGCGCTGTTTACTCTTTCACGTAAAGTTTATAGAGCGGAGCGCGCTAACATGCGACACAGCCTCCCCGTGCAAACGCTAGGGTGAGACTGGCCCTCGCGTCTGAGTGAGCGCCAGCGCCGGTATTATGATATTATTGATTTAACGGCACCTATAAGTAATAATTTTGTACAATTTTGAACTTAAATTTAATAAAGCAATAAATTGTCTATGATAGTGTGAAAAAAATATTTAAATCGCTTCAGTTCTTTGAAAGCAGTAAGCAAATTATTGCAGATTTAAAGAGGATATATTCGATTTTTTGTTCCCATACTGTAATAAAAACGTGTGACTCAGGCCTATAACAGAAGCCATGCTCGCTCCGCAGAATAATTATGGAGAAAATCGCAAATTTTGCACTGCAAAATAAGATGTAAATCACTTTGAAACTGAGAACAGGCTACCTAATTTCTAAATCTGAACTCCGGCTACATTATAAAAGTGTAAATTAACTCAGAATCTGCTCATTAACCGTAAAATAGTGCATTAAAACACTTTTTAAAGAGTTAATGACGCATTTGAAAATGGTTTGACGCTTTAAATTACGTTGCAAATTGTAATGGAGTTTACAAATTGCAGCCCGTTAACACTATTTTATGTGGGCAACATTGTTAATTAAATCCCTGACGAAAATAAGAGCTGTTTTGAGTCCGAATTTGGATTTAAAGCAGTGGTGGCCCAGTGCTAAAGGCTGCGATTTACGAGTTGCAGGTCGTAGATTGGAACCCAGGCAGGCGCATTACTTTCTGTAAACTATTTCATCACCACTGCTCTTAAAACGGTGAAGGAAAACATCGTGAGGAAACCGGCATGTCCTAGAACCAAAAATCCGAAGACATGTGACATCTACGAACCCGCACTGGGCCCGCGTGGTGGATTACGGCCCACTCCCTGTCACAGAGAGGAGACCTGTGTCCCAACAGTGGAAACGTTATAGGCTGATTATATGTATTTTATTACAAATGCAGACTAAAAACAACTATGTCTTTTTGTTTGATTTTATTTATTTTTAAATTCATACTTTTTTTTCTTTTAGTCTTTATAAACCTACACAATATTTTATTGTTAAATTAACCCTTTGTGACATTCTACTACCTTCCAAAAATGCGTACCACACAAGTTTTCTATTAAATAACATGTAAAAATAATAATAACAGTGTTACACTAACTTGTGTGCGCAACTGTATGCGCTGGCGCCCGAGTCGAGGAGAAAGTGCGCTTGCGTAAGAATCAGCTGTGCGGTACAGTCACGTCACAAAACTGCTCAGAAGGTCAGAACCATACAAAGAGCGAGAACACATCTCCACAAATATATCATCACCATCATATGCTTCTGTTTTCTTGTGCCAATCCCTACCCACATACAGGGTGTAAATATATATATATAAGCAAGTGTGTAAGTATATCAGTTTCTAAATATTTAAGTTGTAATCTGTGGAAAATGTTATTACGTTATTAAGTTAAATGTATTTATTGCCGTTTATTTTTAATTACCGTTTGTTTTCCCTTATAAAATCAAATAAACAGAATCATCACAAAGTCGTCATCTACGTATGCTGTACATCGAACTAAGTAACATTCGACAAAAAATAAATTTCGGGAAACTACTTTATTTTTGGTTTGAAAAATCGCTGTTTACGGCGGCGTACAAAACGTTGTGCTTATGAGTGCATGCATCGGTACAGGGGCCCGTGGAGGAATTTGAAGTTGAATTATAATATAACATTTAAACTGGCTTTCTTAAAAAAAAAGTGAAAAATGTTGCAATTTTGCCCTTCAATGTCTCCATAACCAGAAGGTTTCCAGGTATGGTCTAGTACAAAAGACATTATCGCAATGACGGGAAGAGCAAGTGGGTCTCGGTTTCGTTAAACATATTTTTAAACTCGATATATTTGGCTTCTGGGTTGGTATATTTTGTTTGGGTCTATTTCGGTATAATCTCGGTCAAATGTCATTCGCGAGTGCGCTTGCACCTGCTGTACGTGGAGCGTGTCTATGAGTGCGTGAGTTTTCGCTCACTGTATGGACCTGACCTTCTGTTAATATCTAGTTTGTGGTCGCGTCGCTATGTGATGAGTTGTTTACGTTCACGACGCCTTTTTGTGTAGCATGTGGGTTTTATTGTGGTTTTTTCTTGTGTGTGTGTGTTCGTTAAAATTCGTGTGCATTCATTTTTTCGTATCCGCTGTCCGTTTTGTGGACAAAGAAGTCAGTTTTACACTTGTACAGGTACTCTGTAAATGTGTGATATTTAGGTTCTAAATAATTGGTTTTTAAAATTTACACTTAAATTTTTTTTTTTTTATTTATACTTAAATTATTTTTTATAATTTTTAGATGTAACATATTTTTAAGTCGTTCTACTAACAATATTATGGGCCAAATTAAGTCTGAAATAAAAAGTTTTTTTTTTTTTGTAGGTCTTATATCAATTTTTTTTGTTGATTTGGCACCCTGCACTTGGTTTAAGTCACTTTGTTTACATAAATCATAACGAAACTTTATTATGAAATATCAAAATACTGTAATTCTAGTAGTGTTTTATTATGCATAACATTAATAACGTTGGCTGTCATTATTTTTAATGCAAAACTAGATTTTTTTTAGTCAAGGCATCCTACCCACATGAGTAAAAGTAAAATCATAAAACAATAGAATTGTAGCGGTATCTACATCGCCACATACGAGCTGCGCGTCATACTGACGTCACGCAAATCCTGCATCGCGCAAGCAGAGTTTACCGCACGACTAGCATATATACAACTTCCCGACATCAATCATTGGGCAGTGGCCCACCAGACACGACACCCGTCTGGTCGGAGGATCCTTCCTTTTCTATGGAGGTCTGAGTGAACTTTACACCCTGTTCCTCATACTCATACATCTATAGAATCAATGTAACTTTGTACTTGATCTAATCATATCAGTTGCATTTCAATTAGATTCAGCAGCCTACCTCATTTACCAATAAAGCAAAACTAACAGCTCCCATGTTTCCTTTCATTTCTAGCTCTTTTCTTTCTAGCTTGTCATCTTTCCATCTTTCGTTAATTAGTCACATGCTTATTATAACATTATGTTCTATCTCCATTTTGACAAGAAAGCGTTCGATTTGTTTTAATTTTTTTTTTAATATCTGCCAAACTATAAAATCTCAAGCTGTTTTGTTTTTTATTTTTTTTGCCGGTGTAGCCTTTATGGCCTCGCACAGGTCTTCTCTTTATTTTTTGTTGTTTTCACAATTTTGTTAGTTATAATATCTAATAAATATATAATCTTTGAATGAATATTCTTTTTTATTGCTTTCATGATTTTGTTAGATTTAATGTTATTTCTTTATATTGTTTGTATTTCTTGTGCGTGTCCCAAATAAAATATTCTTCTTTCTTTCTTTAATTATTCACGGTGAGGTTTTTAAAGAATGTATCAGCTGATGGAATCACAGCTCACTTCAAGCTCACTTCACCTATGTTTGCACGGTGCAATTTTTACAGAATAGACCGGCGGTTTTTTTAAAGCCTAAGTTTATAATTAACAGTTATTTAGTCAGCTACAAGTCTGGATAACTGTATAATGGCTTGCAAATCTGCCTTACATTTCAATCAACATTCGAATCTGCATAATCTACCCAGCTCGGCCTTCAGTATCTTCAACGATGAAGTTAATTTATCAGCTTTCACAATATTCCATTCATTTTTTTTTATTATTCTATATATATTTTTTTTATATATTTGTTCGCACGGCTATAACAGATCAAGCTATACATGTCCAGTATAAGCTGATCTCGCATTTTATAGGATTTCCTTACAATGAGGGGTCAGTGTAAACTGGAATTATATAGCTTGATGTATAGCCGTGTGTACGGTCTCATCGCCGTACATTTCTCTGCTTACTCTGTAACCTACTTTAGGCCAACATTAATACCTACGTATTTTTTCCACTTAGTGTATATGTATATTGATGATGTTGTAATAACTTCCTGTCACTGTCATTTACATAGCAAGTAGCGGTATACGACTTTATGTGGAGTAGGTACCACAGCCAAAAAGTGAAAATTAAAAAGTTATTTTTCAGTTTGTATCTAGATTTTTTTTTGGATGTCGTTTGTTTTTTTTGTTCATGGATTTTAATAATTTTTGTGGCAGCTTAATAACATTAATGATTCTTATGAGTTCACCTAAGTTCACCCAAAGTTTACCAAGTAAGCATTTTTTTTTCGTTTGTTGTTTGTTTTGATAGATGAAGCCAAGATGTCGTCAAAGTCAAACCATTTATTTCAAGTAGGCACATAAAAGGCACTTTTGAACGTCAACACAGATGTCAACGTCGCGGCAGACCCCGTAGAAGATGGCGGCACGAGCTCGGCAAAACAAACGACCAGTAGTCTACACTAGCCCTGGATCGCAAGCACTGGGGGTCATGGGGAGAGGACTTTGTTCAGCAGAAGGATGCTATAGACCTATAGTAACAGTAACGGTAGCCTATATTAACGCACTTCTGGTATTTTAATTTTTTTTTTAAGTCAATTAAAACCTTTTTTAAATGATTGAGATATGATTTTAAAAAGAAGAGTCAGATCGTTAGGTACGCACGATGACATATCAAGCTTTACATTTCCAGTATAAGCTGACTTCTCATTGACCGATAAGCCTATACAATGCGAGGTCAGGCTTAAACAGGAAATTTATAGCTTGATATGTCGTCGTGTGTACTTAGACCAATTTAATTTTAAATAGAGCAATGACCTACATTTTTAAAAAACTTAATCTCTAACACACATTACGTAACACAATCAATCAGCTGACTGGCATGGTACAGCCGTCTACGAAAGTTTTGTTTTGTATTTTTATTTATTAATGTATCAAGAAGCTTTTTTTTTTTGTTAAAAATGTAGGTGATATAATAGGGAAATAGTAATTTTCATTACGTTAACAACTTATGGCGTTAATTTTTTGTTTTTAACAAACTGCTAAAATCACGAAAAAATATGATATGAATACGTAGGTACACATTGGATTATAGTGCTAGAAAATAGTAAAGCACTTACCTTTTATCTTCTAGAGCACAAAAAGGAATAAAAATACATTTTATTTATATAAATAATTAGTAATGTTAGTAAATAATATATTGACAAAAATATATATACAAAATCAGTATGTATAGTAAGAAAGCAAGACATAGTTAGAATAGGAGGCGGAATATTTAGAAAAAAAAATAAGAATATACAATAGAAAAATATATCACACAGTATATATTATGTACAATAAGTTTTCAATACCTGATGACGTCACCGGATCCGGATATGAACGATTAAATGGCTAATTCTAGCTATGTCTTGCCGAACGACCACATCTGAGCTCTGTTAGTACGTTTATTTGACTGTAGATGGCGCTGCTCTGATGTCTATCACACTAAAGCGTAATATTGATAGTTAAATTAATTAAATTCTTTAAAAATTAACTGTTTCTAGAAAACTTCGTGAACTAACAAATATAAAATTTGCAAAAAAAAACAACAAAAAAATCTAATAAAATAAAAATACTACGTTAAAAATACTTACGTGTCATTTAATTACTCTTTTCATGCACATAACTAAACAAAGACTACAAAATAAAAAATAAACAGACATGCTGCTCCAAAAATTTTACAAAAAACCGACACAAACTAAAACTTCTCTCAATAACTAACAAATTATAAGTAAACGTGCTACAAAAAGCGTGCAAAAGTTACCTAGAAACATTTCTAAAACCTTCAAATTACGCTTTGACGTGCCATCAGGTCCACTTACTTTCATCATTCACTACAGGTCCGTAACTCAAGCCTTCGCTGCTAACTTCAAGAGTATTCGAGTCCTGTACACCCAAGTTTCCGGCTTTAGCCACTCTGTGACAGCATCCTTTCAAAAGGCTTCCGCAAGAGCCATCTAACAAGCCTCCGACCATCCAACAGTAGAAGAAAAATTCACATGTCCCACCCTGTGGACATCGTTTTCCATCTTGTCTGTCGTTCGATTCTATTGTCTTTTCTGTGGTCACAACTGGGGCACTCAGGAGTACGCTTTGAGGAGTATTCAAAACTCGGCCCTTTCTTTTGGGTAATCTTGAAGGCAGATTTTCAAGTATCTCATTTATCTTTAGCATTTGCTCGTCAGAAATCGGCTTGAATTTTGGCAAATCGGCCAATCTATTTGTCACGTTAGGAAATCCGTAAAAATCTACTCTTTTCATGGGTGTTCGGACATCTGTTTGTATAAACATAGGTTTCTCTAGGACATGTTTTTTTCTTTTAATTGTATACTCTGTGGTCTCGTACTGAGCTCGATGTAGTGCGTTGGCATCTGTATAAGTTAAAAAAAGAAGGTCATTTCGGATACGGTGAATGGATAAAGCTGAATGAAATGTTTGCATTGAATGAATGAGTGAATGGTTGGTTGTTTTCATACTGATCTGGGAGAATGAATGAAAATAGTAAAACAATAGCTGAAGATGAGTTTCTCAGAGAAAAAGGTGGTAGCTGACGAAACAATGTTTTTGAGTTTGAAATCAATTTAGTTTGTGCACCTTTTGATAGTATGTTATAAGCAGACAGTCTGTTGCATACAAAACGTGACAATTTATTAGGTAATCAGTTAGTAAGTAATATTATCACAAATTTACCAACAACGAGCATGTAAAGTCTTATTGCACGATATTGTAATAATAACAGTATTATTTTATGTACAGACGCCAGCACATCAAGCTACTACAATCTGTCAAATTTCTTTAATAGATTTTCAACTTTATCGCTAAAGCATTAAGGTTCAAGGTTGATTGGGAAAATTTTACAGTTTCGGGTAGCTTGACCTGCTGGCGTCTGTACATAAAAACAATCCTACTTTGATATCGTGTGATGGCGATCTATTCGAATCGTACTGTCGTGGATTCCTCTGAGATTTGATTAAATAACAAAAAGCCAAACTTTCACATAATATCGTCTATTACACAAACGTGATACGGTTTGTAAGGAATAGGACAAATATAAAAAAATATATATAACGCTTATTTATATATTATCATAATTTGTTTAGGAGGCATCTGACCACTACACCAGCAGTAGCTAAGAATATTGTCTGTATGATGACAGTAAATTAATATCTCCGAAAAAAAATCTCTACTAGACCGACTGTCCTCCCGAATATTGTCGAAAAAAAATGCTTGTTTTTTTTTACTAAACAATTTTTCTTTCAGTTTATGTATAGTTTTTAGTGCAACAAGTTAATTATTTTATTTACTTATAATCTTAAACATAATATTTCTGATCAATAATAAACATTCGGGTAATCAAATAATATTTTAATAATATTATCTCATAGTTACTAACATAGATTAAGATTTCTGTTACTAACAAATTTTGGGCCTAGTTGCCATCAATAAACAAAATTATTATTATTATTAATACGAAGACTGTCAACATGACTCGATGATTTCCTCTTCCGAACACCGGATGTTTGCTTTCCTAACGAAGCTCGAAGGTCAAACACCAGACCGGTGCATAAACCAGACATGCGACATCTACATAGGTACGTACTACTTAAATAAATATATAGATACCAAAAAGGAACATCAACACATTTGTGCCCAATAAATGACTGAAATGGGTTCACAAAAAAAAAACTGCATTTGATCCTTGAAACACTTTTGCCACTGTTTGTACATAAATCGTACGTACCCGTGCAAAATTGACAGCCCGCTCTAAATTCAAATTCGCACACTACCAACCTAAAAAAAAAAAGCACGAGGTGCCAAACTAACAAAAATACACCCGCGCAAATTGACGTCAGATGTCGAAATAGTCGAATTATGAACACAATAACGTTGATGAAAGCGAGCAAAGAGTTCGGCTTTCGTTTCGCCGTCTATGGCCGTAATGGGGGAAACGTGTGATGGGTGACGTAACCTACATATTAGGTACATGCGTTTTGTTTGAGCAGTGAGTAAAACACTGGCTTAGTGGTTTTGGCGAAGATTCTTCTTGGTGAAAAAAACAAACTGGCAGGATGAGCTAGTCTTTCTTTATCAAAGATTGCTCTTTGGCAGCTTGACAGACAGAGATGGAAGGAGAGTAGGGAGACCTTTGCTCTTGCCGGAAATATGGGATGATATTTATAAAAGTCGTAAAATTAAGTAGGTAATCGAAACTATAATAATATATATATATATATATATATACAGGGTTATTGGTAAAACACTATCAACCTCTTAAGGGATGACTGTACTCATCATTATGAACAACTTTTACTATGGGCTCAAATATGAAACCGCGTAAAAAAAATCAGCTATTCCCTCCCTACATTTAGGTATGTTTGCAGAACTCGTCAAAATGTAGTGACCAACAGATTTTTTTTTTCGCGATTTCATATTTGGTCCCTTAATAAAAGTTGTTCTTAATGATGAGTACAGTGACCCCTTAAGAGGTTGATGGTGTTTTACGAATAACCCTGTGTATATTATATTATTATTACAAAGAGAACATAATTGATTTTTTGTATGCTTGTTTGTTACCCTTTCACACTAAAACGGCTAAATGGATTTCAATGAAATTTGGCACATAAGTAGACCATGACCTGGATTAGGAAATAGGGTATTTTTTATCGCGGTATTCTTAAGGGTTCGAGACTTATGTGGGTGAAACCGCAGGGCGCAGCAAGTTATAAATAAAATAACACTCATTGGAGTGCATAGGTACGTATTACGTTGAATTATTTCTCAAATACTTACGGTTTTTTTTTTTTCATAAAACATTGCCCCACACTAGGAATTTCTGCTGTATCGTGGGTGCGTTTACAAACATTTAAACTCACATACACAAACACCAATTAAGGTTTAATAAACTGGCCTCATCAACACACTATGTATTATGATTAACTAGCTGTTGCCCGCGATTTCGTCTGCGATCTAGGATTCAAAGTAGCCTATGTCCTTCTCCGGGTCATGGTCTACTCATGTGCCAAATTTCATCCAAATCCGTTCAGTCGTTTTAGCGCTAAAGCGTAACAAACAAGCAAACCAACTTACTTTCGCATTGATACTAATTATGTAGTTAGGATTAGCCCAGTGTCATGTCACTCAGTAAAATTTATGGTATACCCTTCTCGGATTTTATAACATAAAAAAATCACCTAGATGATACCCGAACTAAAATTAATTATTTAATTAAAAATTTGGTCAAACCCGAAAGTAAATCCGGTTAATCCTTATCCCTTACATCAACGTAGGGGTAACCACTGAAAATCAACGCTGTGCTGTGAGTCCCCCATAGCACAGCATCATGCTGACTGGAAGCTTTATTGTCACAGTCATGACGTGCAGCTGTCGACTATTTCCGTTTTGTGCTCGTGATTACAGATCACTTTTGTTTTTATGTTTTCTTAATTATTAAAGCTAAATATCATTTTTGTATGTACTATCGAGGAAGTTCATATCTATGCACCTTTAGGACTATTTTTCCCTGTAGCGCTCGGGCGCTAACCGTAACTAACGTAAAACAGATGCGGTCATCGTGTTCACGGGATTTTGTTCTAAAACTGCTTAGATATGAACTTCCTCGATAGTACGTGTCTCTGTGACAAAGAAATATAATGTTTCTTTCTTTCAAATTTTTCATTCCTGACATACGTAACTCAAGCCTCAAGGCTACACACAATCAGCGTAGTAATTGCCGACACTCCTATAACTGTTACATGAACTACTTATACGGATGTATTATAGCATTGCACAGAACGTGTGAGGCGTACGAATATTATAGCGACCCATTTCCTGCTGTTGAATCATTGGTACAGCTCGCGCGATAAGAGTTTGGCTTTGACCGTTATTGCGCAGAAATCAGAAATTGGGTATCAACGGGCAATTAGCGGGGTGCGGGGCGGGTGTGTAGGCGCACGCGGTGCTCTGATTGGCGCTCCAGTCGTTCCCTGCCTCTCGCATCGATACGTACCGCGCACTCCTGTTGTACAATCAAAGGTTCAAAAATCCGAAGGTCAAAGCCAAACTCTTATCGCGCGAGCTGTATATTGTAAGCATTTGGGCAATGCACCTAATGAGAAGGTAAAAGTGTGGATTACACTCGTTGATAACTGTCTGGCAGTTTTGAGTATTTTATATACGGCCTACGCAAATGTCCTGCAGATTGTAGCGTCGTGTGACGGGTCGTTGAGCTCCCTAAAATAGGGTTGAGTTACACGATGACTGATGCATGCATGCCGTCGGTTAGGACAGGTCAACTCAAAGCTGCAGTGGCTCTTTCTTCAAAACGCCTTCCTGATATGGCCCTGCATTGTTAGACTCGTTTAAAATCCTAATAATACAATGTTTGGACTATAAAAGAGACCATGACCTCTGAGTTTGTTTTGGCATTTCTTCTCGGAGATCAGTCAGCTAGGAAATGCAGGCGCCATCTAGTTTTAATATTGACGTGTAAAAGTGTATTAAAAGATCTACTTACAGAAATAAACATTTCATTTCATTTAACATTTGTTACAAAAAACTTAACACCCAGTATACTTCGAATTTGGGTGATAAATCAAAACGTGTGTCAACCTGGATGAAATTTTGTATAAACAGCCACTACGGCAACTACTTATGCCATTAATTAGAGATAGAAGATTTGATGAAAGAAATCAAAGTACACGAGAGTTTGTGAGCATGGGTAGTCCATTTAATATTTTTGCATTTGCAATTGCACCCATTTCATCCAAATCAGAGAGTCTACTCCTTAAGCACAAAATCCGTAGTTTCGGCTGAAGTTTCGGCCGTTTCCTACTCCGTATCACCTACTGGGATAATATTACTTTGGAGCCCGAGCTAAGAATGAATCAATGATAACACGATTTGACAGTTATCCCTGCGATGTGTTTCTGTCCATCCGAAAAATTTAATTTTACACTCGTTTTGACGGATCAAGTACTTTCGAACGGGCCCGTATCTTCGTTGACGGACTTAGAGAGCTGACCCCCAGAGCGCAACAAACTTGCTTGGCGGCACTTACAGTTACGGTCGGTACTTCTACGGTGAATTTTTTTCAGAGAAGATCTGAAGAGGTATCACTACTAAGTAGTTCATATTTTACTATTAGTGAGAGAACAGTAATGACCTAGTAGCCGCCACTTACGAGTTTGTAGGTCCTGAGTTCGAACCCAGACAGGCACTTTACTTTGTGTAATTAATTTCATCACCACTGCTCTCAAAACGGTGAAGGAAAATATCGCGAGGAAACCGGCATGTCCTAGAACCAAAAATTCGAAGATATGTGACATCCACCAACCCGCACTGGGCCCGCGTGGTTGATTACGGCCCCTCTCACAGAGAGGAGGCCTGTGTCCCAGCAGTAGGAACATTATAAGCTGATTATGCTAAGGTTCCGAAAACCAAACGTCTCATAACAAAACGAATCGTAACTCGCTACTCGTATCGATAAAGCAACGCCATAAATATCGATACCAATCGCTAAAGACATCTTTATCGATAAGTAGTTGCGCAAGCGTCGTTTTAAGTCTGACAGTAAGTGGAGCGTACGGTCAGCAGAGAAAATAAAACGTTCGGTCGCCGCCGCCGGTCGGTTTGATGATTTAAGTATTGAGTAATATACTAAATTTATTTTTCAATTTTCGTTGTGGTCTCGTAATTTAGTGTTAGAATGAATTTAACTCAGTTTTATGCACGTTTAGGAAAAACGTGATCAATTAACATTTTAAAATTGAAAATTATTATTATAATTTTTATTTGAAATAGGCTAAGTGTAAAATTGTTTTTTTAAGAACCATTTGGTTTTCTTATTATTCAATCCGTGTGAACTCTATTTATTTGATTTTACCTAAATATTAGGTCTTTACCTTTGAAATTGTCGTTTAGTATGCAGAAAGTTAGTCATTTATTTTATTTTTTTTATTTATGATGGGTTTGCTCTTGACTCTAGTCTAGGTCAGTGGTGACAGATACAGAGTCGACGGTGAAGTGCGCTTACCCAGAAGAAGCCTGCTCACTCTCACGTTGAAGAGATCAGGGTTGTATGCGTTCGGAAACACAGATGCAGGTAGAGAGTTCCATTCTTTTTCTGTGCGCATTACTAAAGACATTGTAAACGCTTAGTGCGAATTGGTGGAATAGCAACAAGGTAAGGATGAAGGCAAAAAGGATGGAAGAAGGGGGCCGGTGGAATAAGATCGTAGAGTTCTTGGGCACACTCTCCGAAGTACAATCTGTAGAAGACCGACAAGCATGCAACCTTGCGGCGAATAGCCAAGCTGTGAAGCTTGGCATCCACCAGATTTACGTCGCCAATGAGCCTCTTCTCTTTCTATCAATCAAACTATTATGCACCCATGCTATTGATGCATCTCTGCCAGCGCAGTGGTAATTTCAATAACCTTCTTCAAGAAGTCAGGTGTACGGGAGCCAATAAACTCTTCAAAGGCATTTTGTACTGCCTCTCGGGTATTGAACTTTTTCCCTGCCAAGAAGTTGTCCATATTTTGGAAAAAGTAGAAGTCTGTCGGCGCAAGTTCTGGTGATGGTGAGTACAGTGGAAAACGCGATACTTCCAACCCTAGCTATATCAGCTTAGAAGCCGTAGCTGTTGTGCCGTATGAGGTCGAGCGTTGTCGTGTAGGAGCAGCGGGGACGAGCGATTAACCAAGGCTGGCTAGTGATTTGCGAGCTTCTCCATCATTGTATCCAGTTCCTCACAGTACACATCCGCAGTAATGCTCGTGCCCTTTGATAGAAGCTGTGATGAATTATACCGGCACTAGACCACCAAACAGTGACCATGACTTTTTAGGGGTAAATTTTCGTTTGGGGCATTTTCTAGGCGCTGAAACAGGGTCTAACTAACATGATGACCGCTTACGATTATCAAAAATAATCAATTTTTCATTGCAAGTCACAATGCGGTTCAAAATCCCTTCGTTTTTGTGTCTGTTAAGCAACGCATGGCATACCTCAACGCATTCGTCGCGCTGGCGATCGTTCAGTTTGTACGGCACCCACATAAAAAGTTGACCCAAAATTTCCAAGTTGGAAGCGTTCACACCAATAACGAGACGTGCGTTCGTTTGTAGTGTTCACTCCGTACACGTAATTAATGTTGCGAGCCGTTTGTGTGGCACTGCTACCGCGATGGAACTCGTCTTCCATAATTACTCGGTATTTTTATCGTGCCCATATTGATGAAAAAGATAAAAATGTAGTGAACACAAAACTCTAATCAATAAACAAACGACTGAATTTGGAAATAGAATTCCATATTTTTTAAATAAAATTCATTTGAATTTAGAATGTACTGCCAGCCATGCATAAATTACCTTTCAAGTGACCAGTATTGTAAAACGGCAACTTCATAGGTAAAGACCATTAATGTCAAGTTTAGGACTGCTAGCTGTCCGAAGAAATATAAAACGAAGCCCTTTAATTATTTCTACTTATCTCCTCAATATGAAAATCCTCGTCACCAACCATGTCTAATATTATTTGCTCATTTGAAAAATGCTTGAATACCAGGTTCTTTTTCATTGTTACATGATATTATATTTTAAACTTTTTGACTACCACTACAAAAAAAAACAAAAAAAAATTATGGTAAAAACATTTTATAAAACTAAATTTTACTTAAATGCTCTAAAAAGAGGAAAATAAACTTTGAATTAAATCAAACAGATTTGCATGCGTAAATAAATGAAATTAAAATCTAAATCTCGCAACAAGCTTTTAAATCATATAAATTATATAATGTTATAAATTGATGTTTTTGATTTAATTCAAAGTTTATTTTCCTCTTTTTGGAGCATTTAAGTAAAATTTAGTTTAGTAATATTTTTTGTTTAGAACCATGCATTTTTATCCAAACTAAACGTGTATGCAAAATTTCAGCTCAATCAGTTAGAGATAACTGTTTTAAAATTCAGTTGTAAGATTTGACCTAAACAAACTAGCACACATACATACCATACATTGCAAGTTAAATTGTTGCTTGTATAAATGTACACATCTAAAGTAGTGTTTTTTTTTGTCATATTAAATTATTATATCTTCATGTTCATTTGCTGACGCTCCACAGTATCGCTTTCACAAATCCCTGTACGTTACACGTCACGTAACGTCATTCAACCACTGTTATTTGTTTATTTACCTGCTAGTGCTAGTAGCTGGCTACCTTTATTATGGTCTAATGGGAGGAGGGCTTTATTTGAGAATCATTGCTATTGTTGTTATGTAGTTATGTCTGTTGATTGTGGATTATAGGCTCCTGCAGACTGACGCAACGCGACAGCGCGACGCAACTCTAGTAGAACAATTTCTATGAAAACTTCATGGAAATGGTTCTACCAGAATCGCGTCGCACCGTCACGTCGCGCCTGGCAGCTTGGCTCTAGTAGTCACAAGCGAGACTGCTAAGCATGACGTGCATAGGTCTGATCCCTGGATAAGCCAGGGCCATTCGGCATTCGGGTTTTCCATTAGGCAATCAGCAATCAGCCTATAATGTTCCCACTGCTGGGACACAAGCCTCCTCTCTACAAGAGGGAGTGGGCCGCAATCCACCACGCGGGCCCATTGTGGGTTGGATGTCACATGTCTTAATTTTTTTTGTTTCTAGAACATTTCCTCACGATGTTTTCCGTCACCGTTTTGAGAGCAGTGGTGATGAAATTAAACACACAAAGTAAACTGCCTGTCAGGGTTTGAACTCACGACCTACAACTCGTAAGTCAGGGCCGATACCACTGGGCCACCACTGCTCTAGGCAAAGATGCCCAGTTCATACCAATAATTTCGCCCTCTATTAAAGAAACTTAACTTACTACTGTATAGAATCCAGTTCTTCGAACTGAACAGACAGCTGTGCTGCTGGGACGTTTGTTGCGCCACTTCTCCTTCCCAGTTAAAACACTAGGCAGTGGTGAAGGACGGGCGTGCCGGGGGACTGTCTTATGTAATTTTGACGTTCAAAATGTGCTGATTCTCAGCCTAGTATGAATAAATGACTTTTAACGCATAAATCGCGAAATGTGGGCGAACTAAATGAGGTCCAACGGTAACTCATACTAAGCAAGGGGTGATAAATGCTTCTCTGAATAAGAAGACGCCTCTGTGCACTGCTGACTGCAGGACTTAGGTCAGGTGACCTGAGTCCTGCAGTTAGACACTATAGCCCGATAAACACTGGTGCACTGGTGAAGGTCGCGGGAATTTGCTGGATACGGTACTCTGCGGGTACCACAAAACCAGCAGTTGTAGCGATGCTGGGCGGAGGCCTATATCCAGTAGCGGACGTCTTTCGGCTGATTGGTGATATATTCATAGACGATAAAAACCAGACTCTCATCATCATCATCTATCGGAGATTGTATAACGTTATAGAGGTATGAGGATCAGAGTGTAAAGTTCCCTCACCCTCCATAGAAAAGGGAGGATCCTCCGACCAGACGGGTGTCCTGTCTGGCAACTGTCCGACGAATGATGTCGGGACGTTGTATATATCCTAGTTGCGTAAACTCTGCTTGCGCGATGCAGGATTTTGCGTGACGTCAGAGTGATGCGTAGTTCGTGTGGCGTTGTAGATGCCGCCACAACGTCGTTTGTGCAACACATACCGTCCCATGACTGGCAAAACGTGGGTCTGCTACTGGTACTCCTCTGCCCAACCCTTCTGGGGTTAGAGGTGTTATGTTATGTAATTTATACATAAATATACCATCTCATTTCCATACGAGTTCTAACTTTTCTCCAAGCCTAAACCATCGAGCCAGTTTTTGTATCAGGATAAAGTTCGAAATTCAAAAGTGGCTCGATGATTTTAACAATAAATTTTGTTTTCTAATAATGCCACTAGAGTTCTGCCTATCCCAGGAAACGTACGTCAAAATGCCAACATTTCTTCAACATTTCCTTTCAACAGAATGTTTGGAAAACCCTACGCAAGAAACATGCACAATGTCAATGACATAGAAATGCTGGAAAGGGACACATAGTGCGTAATGCGTGGGTGTGACAGAGACGTGCATATTTTTGTGTGTGCCGTCACATGCTGGCGAGCGCGGCAGTGAAATCTTTTTATTAAGGCGACGACCTATTTTAGATTCGAACAGTGATTTTGGTAGAAAAGTTATTTATTCATTAAAAATCTCCCTTACAACTATCATTAAAGATGTATGTACCCAAAGCGACATTGCGGACATTAAAAAAATCTATACTTACTTATTATTTGCAGTTTAAATATATATTTTTTTTTTTAATAAAAAAATTAAACAATAATAGGTAGTTTAAAAAATAAAAAATTTAAACATTTTTTTTTAATGAATAATTTAAACAACTAAAACTTTTATTAAATAATTATTTAAAACTTTTATTAAATAATTATTATTATAGTAGCTAAGTAGGTATTTAATGGGAATTGTATGTTATTATTGTAGTGTATTGTCTGTTTTGATTTGTCAGAAATTGTTTTCATGTGTATTTGTGTATTCTGTGTGTGTCTATCTGGATTTATTTTAATTTAATTTGTTTGTGTTTCATTTTTAATTAATTTTTATTTGATTATTTTATTATTTCTACTTGACATTATGGATTGTAATCTGAAATAAATGAATTATTATTATTATTAAAACACTTAGAAAAAGTTATAGGAGCTTTAACACAATACTAATAACATAAAGTAATCTATATTATAACATATTATAATAAACAACAGTATCCTTGCAAATTCACTCAAATGACACGTGAACACATCAATTATGGCATGACGTTCGTTGACGATACGCATTGTCCGGGTCACAGGTGTTTTGGCGAGTAGGTTAGTCCCTTTAGTTAATAGTTTAAAAGCAAACAACAGTGTGGCTACCTCAAAATAAAGAAATCCCTATGATCGAAATTGATACTGTGAATGAATGGCTTCACCCTGCAGAGCATGAAAAATGGGTGTGTCTGGGAATGTGTGTAAGAATAGAGCCAGAAATTATGCAATTTTTAAAAGAAGAACCCATCTTGAAAAGGGTAAAATGATGCCTGATCAAAACATAAAGGAAATTGAAAGGACGGGAAAAAGCTGCTGAGCTGCCGAGCTAATCTGTAACAATCTCACCGTGATAACTTAAGTGAAGTGAGCTTGAAGTGAGTTGTCGATAATGTCAATCGCTCTGGTGCAATGATAGCTCACTTCAGCTAAGTTATCACGGTGAGATTCTTACAGAATCGACCGGCTGAAATGGGATTGGACAGCCCATGTATGGCAAAAGACAGGATCAAGTGGTTATTTTCTGCTATCTTTTAATTTAACGCAATCCTCTGGGCTTCCTTAGCAACATAGACAACGTTTAAATTAGACATTTTATGTTAAATGATTTAAATGATTTTATTTATGTAAGTAGGTTTGTAAAACCCTTTAGCACGTCAATAATATTTTTAAAACTAGACGAGGTCAGCGTTTTCTGTCTGACTACTCTGAGAAAAAAGGCCGAAATAAAGTCAGAGTTCAAAGTCACTTTTAAAGTCCAGACATAATCTTGATCAGATCATGTGAAGAGTTGAAGACCATGTAGATTGGTGTCTGAAATGGCCTTTTGAGGAAAAACCATACACTGAGTGGACCTGTCAGTCAGTGCACGCATGCGTCAGTAAACAGTTCTGACATGTCTAAACAATTAGAAAGAAAGAAAGAAATAAAGAAAGAAAATGAGTTTATTTGCGGTAAACATGATTAGGGAAATTTAAGCAAATTTTGACAGCTCGTATTTTTTCTGTCACTATCACGTTTTATCTGCTAAACTATTTATCTCGCTGATTTTGTACAAAATAATCAAGGACAGTTACCGATTAATGATATTGGTCAATATGAATTGAGGTCATGGTTGATTTTTGAGATTGACAACGCACAAATTGGCACACCTATCGTTTAAAAATCTCTCTTTTTTACACGCAAGCTCAAATCTAATTTCTTATGTCATATTATAACGAGATATCCTTCGCCTTAAGCTGCAGCATGCACGCATTGACCAATAAAAACCGTTACAATATGCACTCGCACTTACATGCACTCGAGCACACACACGCACAGAATGGTAGGTAACCAATGAAAAGATTAACGAAACAGATTATGCAATATTTTTTAGAAGAAGGAAATAAATAAATAATTACTTGTTGAATATGCATTCCTTGATTACTTCGATCGTAATAATGAAGAGTTGCGATGACTGTGAGTTTTTGTCTGTGGTTGAATCTTCAAAACTGTTATATCATAATCATCTTCAATCAACAATAGTAAGTACTAGATTTCCGATCGGAAAAATAAGGCCACAAATAATTTTGTATTCTTATTTTGCAACATACTTTTTTCAACCTTATCGCTTAGAAATTATGTTTCATTTTACCATACACATTTTTGTTCTTATTTCAAAACTACGTTTACTTTTCAGTCGAAGTACCTTGTAAATATATTGCAAACAATAATAAACCTCATCCTTGAGTGTTAAGGTTTAAAATCAAGTTAAATGCAAATGCGGCCACTGGGGCGATGTGTTTTTGTTCCTAATGCTTAATCTAGTACTATTGTTGATCGAAGATCAAGAGACAGAGATGCAGTGGTTAAGCAATTGACTGCTGCGCTGCGTGTCGCGGGTTCGATTCCCGCACGGAACAAATATTTGTAAGACCTACAAGTAGTTGTTCCGGGTCTGGCTGTTTGTGTATGCGAGTTTAAATATTTGTAAAGGCACCCACAATTACAGGAGAAACACCTAGAGTGGGGCAATGTTTAAAAAAAATTGATATATACATGTAAGTAGGTACTGTAATCTTCTCATTTGTGAACGAATGTTCGGAATCAGATACGTAGTTCCGAAGATTACCCCCTACATACAAACTCAACGGTCTTATTACAAAACAAGGTTTCTCTTTAGACATGGTTTATACCATCGAGCCTGTTTTTGAAATAAGAATCAAACAGAAATCGAAATACAGTTCCTTTTACAAAACTGACAACTTAGCGGACTAAGTTGTCAGTTCTTAATACAAAATTGACAAGCTAAGACCGGAGTCTTAGCTTGTCAATTTTGTATTAAGAACTTCACTAAAGTAGGCAGAACCTTCGATTTACAAAAAGTGGTTCAAACATTTAGCGCGGGTTAAAGTTAGATCGTGTTTTATAATAAGACGGTCAAACTTTACCTCTTTATACGTAATTAATATTCGGAAATCGGCACTTGTGGACAAAGAATTTCCTAATCCGTAAACCCGACCACATTTTGCCCGACCCAAGAGTCGAACCCAGGACGGGCTTAGCAATAACGCTAACGATTGTAATCCGTAAACCCAACCACATTTTGCCCGACCAAAGAATCGAACCCAGGACAGGCTTAACGCTTACAACCACTACATCAACGAGACAATTCGATAAATTTCTGAAAAATACATACGAGGTTGTTGACATTTGTGTTGTTATGTATGGAATGTTAACTCAACAGTCATTGTGCCGACTGTCGGAACGGCCAATGGCCTTATGGCCAAGAGCCTCGACTAACATCTGAAGAGGTAGGTTCAAGAGCCTCATAAAGAAAGCATTTTTACTTGAGATAACTCATTTTGTGTAGACATTTCTGTTTAATAAAAAAACTTTTTACAAAAAGAAAACAACAGACTCCAAAAAAAAACTCTACTAAAATAACTTTAAGTTCGGAAGTCGGTCTTTGGATCTGTATCTTAGTTTTTTCCGCCGACTTCAGAAATTAAAGTTATTTTTCACTTAGTAGTGTTTTTTTTTTTGGAATTCGGTTGTAAGATTATGTCTGGACTTTAAAAGGGACTGTGACCTCTGAGTTTGTTCGTCCTTTCTTCTCAGAGTAGTCAGATAGGAACCCAACCTCATCTAGTTTTCAAAATATGATTGACGTGTAAAAGTGTTTGTACAAACCTACTGGAATAAATCATTTATCATTTAAGGGTATTTAATTTATAATGCCTATAAATATATGATCCACTGCAGTAAACAAAATCAGAAAAACATAATAATATGATATTCTGCAGGATTTATGCTAGTTAGATAGTGTGTTGAAAACATAACACAACTAATTTGGTACGATAGAAAAAAGTCACGAAGATACCTCTAAAAAAAATGTTTATAAAAACCATACTAATATATCATGCAATAATTCAGTATTTTTTTTCAGATTGGTCTTCAAGCAACATAATTATTAACGTGATAGTGTTTTAATTTTTTTGTCCAATCTCTTGTAAATAGAGAATTGCTTCATATTTTGCAATAAATTACCAGGTTTGTGTCATCGCGCTTCTCTTTCTTTTCTATGCAGTCCAACAGTGACCGCGCTTTAGCTGTTGTCAGCCCCTTCAAGAAAGAACTCGCTCAGCGACGCTCGCTTGGCGGACAGAACACTCGCTGAGAGACTCACGTTTGCTATACAGGGTGTCCAGTAAATAGCACGACATACTGCAGAGGGTGATCGCTTGGGTCAATACCTACCAAAACAGCACAATATTATGTTGAGCAAAATCTTACGGATTTACAGTTTTACAAAATTTTCCGATATATCGAAAAATCTCTACCTTGAAACAGATTTTTAAGCATGTCGTGATGAAAAATTAATTTTCTAGTATTTTTTTTACATCAAATTATTCTTGAATAGTTACTTAACTCATTAAAAGTATTTTTTCTATCAAAAACAAGAATGTTTTCAAGAAATACAACTTTTTGTTTAAATTTTCAAAGAAGTATTTTCTTATCGCTTAACTTTAACCTACAGTGGTGAAAGAAAATCCGTAAGATTTTGCTGAACATAATAATCGCATGCTTAATAGAATATTGGCTTAACTAAAAAAATTAGACTTCTGGGAAATCGCCATTTAATGTTTTGCTTTCAAGGTCTAGTCGGCAAATAAGCCAATATAAAAATATGTAATGAACAGTTAAATATAAATAATTATATTACCTAATTTTTTAAAAACCATTAATTAACTCTGTTAAAAAAAATGCAGAAATACTAACTTTGACTCAAGATCTTTTAGGTCAGTATTGTATTAAGCATGCAATATATTGTGTTGTAGGTATTGACCCAAGCTATCACCCCCTGCAGTATGTTGAGCTATTTACTGGACACCCTGTATACGCATAACAGCGAGTGATCGGTCATCGCCGTCGCGGACTCGCTGCTCGCTGTTCGCCAACTCGTTTTAGTTGCTAGCTCTACTCACTTTTCGTTAATCGCCCGCGGTGGGACGGGTGGCTTACACGAGTTTGCCACTCATTTCACCGATTATAGTTTTATTGCTCTTACAGCACAAACGGGAAGTGATGGTTCCAATAGCTTCCACAAACGAGAACGTGGTATTACAGCAATAATCTTACATTCATCTTATAGCGTTGTGATGTGACCTAAGATCTCTATACGGAAGTAAGTAGTAGATATGTGGTCGACTTTGTAAGAAATTCCTTGAATACAGGCTTCAGGATTGGTCGGGTTTTTTCGTTAAACGACAGTATACCAGGGCCTCCCTGATTAATAAAATTGACAATGCATGAATTAATAGTTGTCAAAACAATCCATAGTTCACACGTTTTTACGACAGGTGCCGTTGAAAAAGCTGAAAATTTAGGTATAAAAGAAGGCTGTAAGATTGTCAGATCGTCGCTTGTCACCAAGCACCTGTCGGTTTTATTAAATAGTCCGCAGGTGGCTTACAGGGTTGCTCGATTATGGACGATCGACACATAACATCAAATAAAATCGACCACGTATTTTTTGTTGCTGTCGATCGCCTCTTTGGAGCGTTGTTGTCGATCGATAAATCAGCAAGTGATGATCGATCTAAACGTTATCATTTAGATATTGATCGACAATAACAATCGTTATAAATGAGCAAATCTGTAAGAAGCTGACAGAACTTATTGATCTCCGAAACAGCATATCGAGCAAAATAATAAAAAAAAAAATACTTTATCTGTACATAATATTATTGATACACATTGCTCTAGGTAAAACCGTGTATAAAGTTAGTTTAAACAACAATATTTACAAGAAACAATATTTATTCGTGATGTTCTTCAGGCTAGGTGCGTAGTTCTCGCAATCAGCGTGCGGGTATGACCAGATGTATAAACGTAGGCGAAGCAAAAGGATCATGTAAGGATCGTATCAGGTGGCGTTTTGTAGTTCCTGCCTACCCCCATGTTAAGAAGGCGTGAATTTGTATGTATGTATTAATAAGAAATTCGCAAAAAAACATGACCACAATCCGTCTGCCAACCCATCAAAAAACATACCGGAAGTTTTATCCTCAACAACTAAATACAATAAAAACATTTAAAGCATTACACAACAGTTTAAGTCTTTGACATTTCTACCGAACATACATATATTATGATAACGGCGCCATCTTGTTGCATAATCTCACGCTTGCGCTTGCGCAACCGAAGAAACTGGTTGAGGGCAACCGATAATGCTATTGTAACCTTTGGTTGTTGGTAGACCGAAATGGGTTTTAGGGTTCCGTACCAAAAGTTGCCAAAGGCGCCCGCGCCGCCGCGCCGCCGCCGCGCCGGCGCCGCGCGCCGCGCCGAGCCACCGTGTGTTTGTCACTGTGCTGTATCTTTTTAATAAAAACAGGTAGACAGTTGTTTTTTAGTTTTCTTTATTGGTGTTACCATGGTCTCTATCTTGGGAAATAATAATAAACATGAGGTCAACTACAATAGTTCTGGTGGTACGAAAACCTTAGTTCGCTAGTCTGATAGGCACTGGTTCAGATTTTCAGGCCATTTTCACATTACAGCATATAGATTCAGGCTTTATAACTCCAAATTAAAATCAAATCATGTCTTATAAAATGTACAAGTGCAAACTGACTGACAGGGTAATCCTGAACAAAACAAAAATTATGAAAAGAAGAAACAAAGAAAATGCGTTTATTTGCGGTAAACATGACGCAGAAAATAACACAAACAAAAAAATAAGAAAAGGTTGGGGGAAAACATGCGTCACATCCACGCAAAACGGCTATTGCTCAGCATTATGCTGCGACCCTATGCAAGACAGCCCCAGCGCTGGTTTTCAGCGACAGCCGGCGCTGACGTAGTGACGTCGTCCGGTGAGGCAAACAATAGTTAGGACGCTGTTCCAGTACAGCGTCCTTACGAACATTGCACTTAAATAAAAATAATATGATTTAATTTAAATGTGATAGAATCGTGTAGTGTGTGTGATAGAATGACATTGTTTTCGTCCAGACTTCAATGATAATCAACATAGATATTACATACCATCAGGACTGTAATCCTCGAAGGAATAGGCAGAGGTGTACCTATAGTACACCCACAGTTCGCCTATTCACAGGTCTCAAGTTAAGGGGGGAGCCTATTGCCATCAACCGGGAACAAATCCAGACTCCGGGGTACTACTAAGAAAGTCCAGATGGAAAAACCCAACCTCAGGTACCTCAGTTCCCCTCTTTGAGGAGTGGCTAGAGAGGCGCCTCGGCGTCCTCACCTTCCGCCTGACGCAGGTCCTCACCAGACACGGTTGTTTTGGGAGGTTCCTGTTCCGGGTAAGGCGGGAGGAAACGCCCGGGTGTCACCATTGTGTGGATAGCCCGGAGGACACGGTGGAGCATACGGTGGAGGTCTGCCCGGCTTGGGCGGAGCAGCGCCGTGTCCTCGTGGAGGCGATTGGCGGTGGCGATCGCTCGCGTCCGGCCTTGGTCCAGGCCATGGTACGGAGCGAGAGGGCTTGGGAAGCCGTCACCTTTTTCTGCGAAGCAGTAATGTGAAGGAGGAGGCGGAACGCGTGAGGGAGAGGCAAAATTTGCGCCCTCACGCCCCTAGCCGCCGCAGGAGACGCCCTGGGCGTCGGGAATCGCAGGCCGATTCCCGGCCACCGTAGGCGTGGGCTTGCGAACGGCGAGCAATGGGCAGCTCGCCGTTCGAAAAGGACCAGGCCCGGGTCGACGGCGCGTTGTGTTCCACGCGCGCCTCAAAGAGATGTCAGCACCAATGACGGGGTTTGCTAGGACCTATGCCTGCTAGGGTTGCGGAAAAGTCCGAGAGGGATACCGTGGCCCCTGGCACAGGTAACTGAAGGAACACGGGTGGGTTTTAGTCAGTAAGAGTCTGACACGCCCTCCTGCTCTGCCCAGAGCGGGAGAAGTTATTTGATGATTTCCCACCCCCAAAAAAAAAAAGGTACCTCAGTTCGATTCGGGTCTTTGATATTCACTTTTTGTTACACACATTTGAAAACATTGTAAAAGCCAATTATTTTTAAAAGAGTAACCGTGGTGAGTTTCTTGGCGGCTCTTCTCCATAGGAAACGACCAATTGCAACCCTGCACCTAGCTTCTGACGTTTCATAAGTGCCCGTGTAGGTTTATTATATGAAATAAAATATTTTGATTTGATTTGATTTTATAAGACTCTGGTGTTTCTATCCGCCAAAATTCGACTCACGTTTGACACAGACAGCGAGTTCTGATCCACCGAAGCTTGTTCGACGGATTTGGATTCAATTAATGATGCTTGTATATGATACTTGTATATGATGCTTGTATACGATGCTTGTATATGCTTTTAAATGATGCTTTTAAATGATGCTTGTATATGATGATTGTGTACGATGCTTGTATATGATGCTTTTAAATGATGCTTGTATATGATGATTGTGTACGATGCTTGTATATGATGCTTGTATATGATGATTGTATACGATGCTTGTATATGCTTTTAAATGATGCTTGTATATGATGCTTGTATATGATGCTTGTATATGATGCTTGTATATGATGCTTTTAAATGATGCTTGTATATGATGCTTGTATATGATGCTTGTATATGATGCTTGTATATGATGCTTGTATATGATGCTTGTATATGATGCTTGTATATGATGATTGTATATGATGCTTGTATATGATGCTTGTATATGATGCTTGTATATGATGCTTTTAAATGATGCTTGTATATGATGCTTGTATATGATGCTTTTAAATGATGCTTGTATATGGTGCTTGTATATGATGCGTGTATATGATGCTTGTTTATGGTGCTTGTATATGATGCTTGTATATGATGCTTGTATATGATGCTTGTATATGATGCTTGTATATGATGCTTGTATATGATGCTTGTATATGATGCTTGTATATGATGCTTGTATATGATGTTTGTATATGATGCTTGTATACGATGCTTGTATATGATGCTTGTATATGGTGCTTGTATATGATGCTTGTATATGATGCTTTTAAATGATGCTTGTATATGATGCTTGTATATGATGCTTGTATATGATGCTTGTATATGATGCTTTTAAATGATGCTTGTATATGATGCTTGTATATGATGCTTTTAAATGATGCTTGTATATGGTGCTTGTATATGATGCGTGTATATGATGCTTGTTTATGGTGCTTGTATATGATGCTTGTATATGATGCTTGTATATGATGCTTGTATATGATGCTTGTATATGATGCTTGTATATGATGCTTGTATATGATGCTTGTATATGATGCTTTTAAATGATGCTTGTATATGATGCTTATATATGATGCTTGTATATGATGCTTGTATATGATGCTTGTATATGATGCTTGTATATGATGCTTGTATATGATGCTTTTAAATGATGCTTGTATATGATGCTTGTATATGATGCTTTTAAATGATGCTTGTATATGGTGCTTGTATATGATGCGTGTATATGATGCTTGTTTATGGTGCTTGTATATGATGCTTGTATATGATGCTTGTATATGATGCTTGTATATGATGCTTGTATATGATGCTTGTATATGATGCTTGTATATGATGCTTGTATATGATGCTTGTATATGATGCTTGTATATGATGTTTGTATATGATGCTTGTATACGATGCTTGTATATGATGCTTGTATATGGTGCTTGTATATGATGCTTGTATATGATGCTTGTATACGATGCTTGTATACGATGCTTGTATATGATGCTTGTATATGGTGCTTGTATATGATGCTTGTATATGATGCTTGTATACGATGCTTGTATATGATGCTTGTATACGATGCTTGTATATGATGCTTGTATATGATGCTTGTATACGATGCTTGTATATGATGCTTGTATATGGTGCTTGTATATGGTGCTTGTATATGGTGCTTGTATATGATGTTTGTATATGATGCATTGTGTAGCATAGGTATTCAATTGTGTATGTTTTGGTACCAAGCTTATGTGCATCGTGTTTGAAATGTTAGAGTTTATAGTTTCGTTAGAGTATTATTGTGAGGAGGAATGTTTATGTACCCACAGCGATGAGTCAATATAGCTTTTTCAACGTAAGCGTTGGGCTTCCCCAAGATAAAACGGTTACGTTTCAATTATGTCTCTATAGGATCTCAACGTGGACGATAACGTCCCTTCGTGGGCGTTTGAGACTTTCAGGGGGGCAGTAAAACTAAGGGTCGTTGAGATGGGATCTTACGACTGTACAAGGTGTAACAGAATAAACGCAAGTCCTGAAAGTAGTTCGCTCATAATTGACTACTGAATCGATCCCAAGGCAATAAGACTCAATTTTAAATGCATAAAGTAATGCTAGGGTCAACACAATTTTCTTAACAATAATAGTTAGCTTTAAAAAAAATTGTTTTGGTCATTGTATTATGCTTTTAACTCAATACTCTAATTGGGGTTTATGAGGTCTTGCGTTAATTATGTTACACGTTTTATAATATGACATGTTTTAAATATAATCGTGGCAATAGCTGTCTCAGATGGAGATGATAAGTTTAAAAAATTGGGAGGCTGTAGAAGAAAATAACTCTAAGTGGTGGGCAAAATGAGAATGCGAACCTATGCTCAACATATTCGAGTAAGTATATGCAGAGCATTATATACCTAATTATGTAGCTTAGTGAAAGAAATTAATAAATCGACTGACCAGAAAAAACTGCTAAAATTATATGTTTGACATAAACAAACATTTTTCATCCACTGATGAATACAGGTTTTCCAATCACTTACCTACTTAATCAAATAATCTTTATATTTTTATAAATGTTGCCCCGCTGTTGGAATTTCTCCTGTATTGTGGTGCGTTTACGAACATTAAAACTCACATACACAAACAGCCAGACTTGGAACAACTACTTGTAGGTCATACAAATATTTGTTCCGTGCGGGAATTGAACCCGCGACACGCAGCGCAGCAGTCAATCGCTTAAGGGGACTATATGACCTAAACGCAGGTTTTATAATGCCTAAAAGTATATGATGCACTGCAGTAAACAAGATATATATGATATTCTTCAGGATATATGCTAGTTACATAGTGTGTTGAAAAGATAAAACAACTAATTTGGTACGATAGAAAAAAGTCACGAAGATACCTCTAAATATTTATTTTAACGATTAAAAACCATACTAATATACATGCTATCATTCTGTTTTCTTTTCAGATTGTTCTTCAAGCAACATATTAACGTTATAGTGGTTTATTTTTTTTGTCCAATCAATAGATTTTTAGTAAATAGAAAATTGCTTCCTATTTTGCAATAAATTACCAGTATTGTGTCATGGCGCTTGTCTTTCTTTTCTATGCAGTCCGACAGTGACCGCGCTTTAGCTGTTGTCAGCCTCTTAACCACTGCGCCAACCGTGCCGTCAAATCAGTACTGCTATGATAAAAGATCTGCTTATTTTATCTCATAAAACCTTAATAAAATACAGCCTAACAAGCTGAAATAATGATCTAAAAAAAACAATCTCTCTAATAACCACTTCAGAACGACATCAAGATAAATCTTCACCAAACTAACGAGGCACCAACCAGCTGATTAAAATCTCCTAGTCCATTCACGAAATACCTACAACCAAACCGAACTCTCAAGCGCAATATTAAAAATAAACACTTTTATACAAAAACCTTTTGTAAACAATAAGTAATTTCTACATCTCATGATCGTGGGAGCAAACGGAGTCAGGTGAAAATGCTCGTTTCACTGATGTACAACAAAAAGTACGATAAAGCTTGGGAGTATTGTATTGTCTCCTAAGAAAGTGTTAGTACACTCAATATTAATTACAATTAGTGAATTGTACGAGAATGTTATTTATTTCGACTGAAAGAAAGAAAATAAGTTTATTTTCGGTAAAAGCATGACGCAAGAAATAAACACAAGACTCAAACTCAAAGCATTTATTTCAATTAAACCATTTAAAGGCACTTTTAAATTGTCAAGTGGTCGATCAGTCAGAAATATGAAGCTAGTTGCCCATTCCAAAGCGTAGTACAGGTACCTATGGAGAAGAACGGGCAAGAAACTCCAAGGACACTCTTTCAAATTGTATTGTTACATAAATATTAGTTTCATCATTCATGTTGAATTTATAATAATTATATGTGAGAACGATGTAAATAAGACGTACATGTTGAGTGTCCAGAGTACAGCAATTAGAAATTTAAAGAAATGCATGCATCACATCGCAAGCATGACATCTATCAGCCGCCAGGGCACATTCAAGTCAATGAAAGACATTACCCGGTAAATGGTAGCTCGGTAGTACTCACACTTGTCCAGGAAAGGAACAAGTTGGGTGAAAATATACGTCACATCCACGAAAACGGCCATCGCTCAGCATAATCGCACAGCGCTGGTTTCCAGTGACAGCCGGCGTTGACGGGATGACGTCAACTGGTGCTCATATATTTAAATGAATTAAATACAATAAGCAAGAACCTGACTTATATTATATATGTGAAAGTGAGTTTGTTTGTTTGTTACGCTTTCACGCTAAAATGGCTGAACGGAAATGGATGAAATTTGGCACGCAGATAGACCACGACCTTGGTAAGGTAAGGATATAGGCTTATTTTTGTAAGGCTGTTCATCCTAGATCGCAGGCGAATTCACGAGCTAACAGCTAGTAAAATATAAAATAAACGTTGTTATTCGTTGATTTGACAATCGTCGCAGGATATAAACAGTCAGAAGCCCGAACCATTAAAAAGTTATATTGTAGCTGGCACTTCAATTAAGCTGTGAACTTAAAAAATAAAAGTACTTAAGTCAACAAATAATTAAAATATACTTACGTCGAATTACCAGTAACCCTATATACGTCTGCCTACTACATCAGCCGGTCCATTGTGAAAAATCTCACCGGAAAAACGTAGGTGAAGTAAGCTGTCATTCCACCAGCCGAGCTATTCTGTGACAATCTCACCGTGATAACTTAGGTGACGTGAGCTTGAAGTGAGTTGTCGATAGTGTCAATCCCTAGCATCAGGTGGAATGATAGCTCACTTCACCTAAGTTTTCACGGTGAGATGGTCACAGAATCGACCGGCTGATGCTATTGATTGACACTATTGACAGCTTACTTCTAGCTCAATTGACACTATTGACAGCTTACTTCTAGCTCAATTGACACTATTGACAGCTTACTTCTAGGTCAATTGACACTATTGACAGCTTACTTCTAGCTCAATTGACACTATTGACAGCTTACTTCTAGCTCAATTGACACTATTGACAGCTTACTTCTAGCTCAATTGACACTATTGACAGCTTACTTCTAGCTCAATTCACCCAAGTTTGCACGATGAGATTTATAAAGAATAGTACTTCTGGCTTGTCACTTTGTTTTATTTCTTTATTGATGTATTTAATTGTATAGCAGAAGAAAGGAAAATGGTGCTAAGTGGTGTACGACGTGAATTAATAGCTGCGTGCCGAGAATTATCAGATTGAGTTAATCCAAACAGCAAAGGCATACATTTCATATAGCTAGATGAATTAATACAGAAAGAAAGAAAGGAAAATATGTTTATTTGTCACAGAAACACGTGCATACAAAAAAGGTAATTAGCTCTAATAATTAAGAAAAAAAATAAAATTAAAAAAGAGATCTCTAATCACGAGCACAAAACAGAAATAGTCGACAGCTGCACGTCATGACGAGACATCATCGTCATGTGATGAATGAGGAATTTATGTTTTAATAAGGAGCTTACAATATGCTTTGGTATATATGGCACCTGATGTCACGTGGGACCTAACGTAATTTAGTGCTATACAGCTATATGTTATATTGGCACTTGCAACCATTGCTATCATGTTCGAGCGTTCGCTATAGATGCCTTTTAATTACATCTTACCAGTATGACTGTCCTAAATATGTTTGTACATCTAAGATTTCAAATCAATGTCAACAAAGGTGACCTTGAAAAGAAAATAAAAAAGAAGGACCAGTTTTTTATTTAAAAAAAATGTTTATTTAAAAGTCGTCCCTACAGCATCACTTTTAAATAGCGAGGCAGCAAGATAATATATACATATTTCATGCCTTCCGGATAATCTAATTTTAGACTCGGATCACAGGACCAATTTTTGAATTCCAAATCCTTTCACTCACATTTTTCCCCACATCACTTAAAATTAAACTCGCCAACTCTAAATTAAACAATCTTCGCCGTTTAATCCTACCTTGCCTCCACTAAAAACATAACTAATTAACATTTATCCGCACAGCCTCGGATACAGACCAAACGGTTGGCTCCGGTACTTTCTACTGCTTTCAAGATTGCGCAAGCGCAGGCTTCCTTGACAGAACTGCGCTCATGTAACCGGTGATGTAATCGACATCGATTCGATCTTTAGATGCGTTGGGTCACATCACTATTCTATCGATGTTTGAGGTCGTTCTGGTTTCGTTATTGTGATGGTTAGTTAGTGGGAAATCGGATGTGTGATTTTAATGTTTTTGTTATTTTAGAAGTTGAAAGTGAAATAGTTTTGTGAGAGAGGCACTCTGTTACTGTTTAAAGTAGGGCATTATAGTTGAAGCTAAAGCTAATGTCGTAGAAATATTGTTTGTCAAATAAAAACCGCTTATTCTGTTGACAGGTCTGGTGCTTTTAAACAATATTCATTTATTTATTTATATAATTTTAGGAAGGCTTACAGACTAATAACATTTTGTAGATACACAACTATATTGCTAATGACAAGCCTCCACAGATAGTTACATAACAATTTTTTTTTTAAAAGCAAAACAATGTATGTAATTACTTATTATTTAGAATTCTAAACCTTAAACTTAGGTTAAATCAAATCCCTCTCATTAAAAAACAAGGTCTATCAGAAGCCAGTTTCACGAAAAGCCCCATACCGACAAAAACAATGTCCCTGATACAAAAACTGACCAATAGCGGCTGTCAGTTGTCAGTTCTGCATCAAGAACCCCATTTATTGTCCTATTATAATTGTCGTCTCCATCTTGTACATCGATATTAATGGTGTTCCATATGTTTATTTAAAAAAAGGACGTGTTTAAATAAGCCTATTTTATATTGGCCTCGTTTTTAGTTTTGGAAATCAGTTTAAAATTTTCGAGACCAAAATGTTTTATTTTTTTCAAATTAGCCTCCTTAAAGTTCATGGAACTCTTTCAATGTCTGGATTAGTACTTTCCACCAGATTAATTCACTAACAGAACTGATTTTGTTTAATACATTATCTGCAAGAAAAATTATCCGGAGGTGGTGGAACAGGTCATAAAAGACGTTCTATTCATAGTTTTCTCTTTGTTTACTAGTTTGTAGAATCTTTAATTTGCAATAACTTAATGCAAGAGTGAGTATGGAGGTCATGAACATCTGTATACTTCTTTCTCTTAACTCATTATGACTCGTGTCTAGATAAAATATGCTACAAGCTTACTATGCAGCCTTCAAATTATAATAGTTATAACATCACGCCTGCGTTTTTTTTAGGGGTTGCCAGAGGTAGGTGGTAGACTATTAATTTGGCCAACAGTTCTTAAGTACCATGTGATATCCCTATGCTAGTAACTGGGCACAAATTCAAACTCCTGGCTGCTATTGCGCTTGTCTTGACGGAAAACTTAATTACACTTTGCTCTATCTGAGGATCGAACCCAGAACCCATGCTAAGCAGTAACGCTTGCAATCAATTCGACAATAAATCGTTTTAAATCACACCACCAATCAGAATAAAATAAATCTAGATCATTCTAAGTCTAGCTGACAAAAACGTGTTCAACTTTTCGTCACTATGTAAAACACGCAATTTAACTAGAGTATCACAAAACATAATTCACAAAACATAACGCGGTAAAAGCAAATTTTAGAACCCGACACCGTTTTATTGAAGCCTACCCTTCATTTAAATATACACACGCTACATTTCAGCACGCAAGGAAAACTGAGAGTGCACTGCAAACACAAAGAAATACACACCTTAACTTCATAAAAATAGTAACAAAAATCAACTAACACAACACCATTATTTAGATCATTCCGATACGCAAAATTTACAACAGCTTTTAAACAGCAAAAATTTCCTGAGTTATATTTTTCATATTGGCAACACAAGCGCTAGTTTATGGCCGTAAAGTTGGTAACATTGCGGAAAGAAACTCTTGGACGTTTTGTTTATCATTGCAGTTTTATTACTTGAATTTTAAATTAAAATAGTTTTTATGAAATTTCTTTTGCTATGCTAATGAGGAAGAAATACGTTTTAAATGTAATTTAAGCAAAATGTGTGATCTCTAATGAATGGTAATAAGTATGTTTTTTTTAATCTATAAAATCACATTACCGACCATTTCCGTTCATCCGAGCGAACGAACAAAAATGTACTGAAATTATAGATATTTTCGACAGATTGAGATTAGAATGCGGCCTTTCTTAAAATTACGGGAATTGTCCCTGTGGATACATAAAATAAGTCAGAAAAACTAGGTCCATCTAATGACGGGGCACAACCATAATTATGTAGGTATCTCTGCCGCCAAGTAGATCTAGGTATGTACCACGGCATGAGTGCAATCACACGCAGACAATTGAAAATCGCACCTATTTACATTCTCGGTGAAGAAGACTTATTACAATTGTAATTACTTAATAATTGATTTGTTCTGACATTTATTTGTTATTTATATTTTTGCGGCATTTAATTAACTTTATTTATTTAATAATCAATCAAATAATTATTACGTATTTAATTGCGCAATAGTAACACTTATAAAATTGTGTATTGTATTTTTGTATTTAATACCGGTGAAGGACCTGATATAAATGAATTTTAATTGAATAGGTAAAACTTAAGGGCCACCAGCGGGGCGAGCACGTGGGGAGCAAAAACCGTGATAAAATGCGTGACTCAAGCCTATGACAGAGACCGTGCTCGCCCCGCAGAATAACAAGCTGAACCGATTTGATCAATCACGAGAGAGATCACGTAGATGTTGTTTTCACGTAGGTAGGCATCGGGGTAAACCCCCAAGCAGCCCGCGAGTATCGCAGTGAGGTATCCTTCGGCATGTGCCTGCGTGTCTATTAATATGCATTTGTTTTACATGGAGGTGACATCGAGGTAGCCAGTTAAACTGCCATCGCAGTGAAGCATCTTTGGCATGTCATTACCCTAAGGCGCATCTGACGAAATTCCATCTACACCTCACGCTGTCTACATTTTAATAATCGTGATAAAACCAAGTAAAAGTTAGTCAAAACCGTCATTTCTAATGTAATTAATTCGTGAATGTCGAGTCAGGGGAAAGGTTACGGTACCTCAGTCATAAAAGTCGGCCTGCCAACCAGTCACGACTCAGAGTTAGTAGGAAACTATTATATTTAAATCGCACATTTTCTTTCTATGATTTGTATATATGTTTTTGAAGAGCAACGTTGTGCTATAAGACTCGAATAGCCAAAGAGGAACATTATCCATCACGTTTTTTTATTTAAGTGTGGAGAATCATTAAGTTACTTCTCCTGCTTGATTTTAAGTCCAGAATAAAATCTTCAGATTTTAGTAACCAAATATGTTTTCATAAATATGAAAGAGTTCCTTTACTGATTGACAACGCACAGTTTAAATATCGAAATACACAATAAAGAAAGTGAATTATGTAGGTTTGAGAAAGGAGGTTTGGTGCAACAAGAAAACATTTTTCAAATTAAGCCAAATCCTGATTGGGTCTAACGAAATTGCAGGCATGATAGCTTGTGTTTAGTAAATAAATATAGGAATAGTGATCTAATTTGCACCTATGTATACAGTATTATTGGTAAAACACCATCGACCTCTTAAGGGGTCATTGTACTCATCATTATGAACAATTTTTACTATGGGAACAAATATGAAATCGTGAAAAAAAAACAGCTGTTCCCTACATTTGTGTTTGCAGAACTCGTCAAAATGTAGGGAACAGCTGATTTTTCATAATGTTGAGTACAATGATCCCTTAAGAGGTTGATGGTGTTTTACCAATAACCCTGTATTCGCTGTTACAATCAGAGACAAACACAGTCCAGCATGAATCATGGAAAGAATTCAATATTACTCTACAATTTGTTAGTCTACATCAGATCAAAATCAAATCAAAATCAAAAGTCATTTATTCAAATTAGGCTGAGAATCAGCACTTTTTGAACGTCAAAATCACATATGACAGTCCCCCCAAAACGCCCACCCTTCACCACTTCCTAGTGCTTTAGCTGGGAAGAAGAAGTGGCGGAACAAACTCCCCAGCAGCACTGCTGTCTGTTCAGTTAGAAGAACTGGATTCTATATAGTAATAAATAAGTAATTAACATTACGAAACACAAAAATATTAAAATTATTTGCCATATGTCAGCTAGCACACGCCAATATTTAAAACTATACTCAAGCAGAAATAAATAATAAAAACAAAAACGCAAACAGAATTTAATACATAATAAAAAGCCTCCTGGCATAAAGGGCGTGCCCGCTTACATATGCAATGCTGCATTATGTTTATATGTATATAGCTGTGATCGCCCTTCAAAATCCGTTCCTATCCATTCAATGTTATTACCAAACATTCCACAACAATAATATTATCCACTCTTGTGCATATAGAAACTCATTGAAACTCCTCCATTCCACAGCACATTCACTAATGATTACAATGTCGGTTGTCGTACTTTTTCATCGCGTTACGTTTTGAGCGATGTTTCGACGTCGTCAGCTGCTTTTGCGCCGCCTTTCTTCACGCGTTCGTTTAGTTATACGAGGATATTGTGGTTCTAGATAATTATGGTATTAAGGGGCTGACAACAGCTAAAGAGCGATCACTGTCGGCCTGCATAGAAAAGAAAGAGAAGCGCGATGACACAAAGCTGGTAATTTATTGCAAAATATGAAGCAAATCTCTATTTACAAAAAAAATATTGATTGGACTAAAAACACACAAACACTGTCACGTTATTATGTCGCTTTAAGAGCAATCTGAAAAAAACCAGAATGATTGCATGTATATTAGTATGGTTTTTAATTGTTAAAAGAAATTTTTGGAGGTATTTTCGTGACTTTTTTCTATCGTACCAAATTAGTTGTATTATGTTTTCAGCACACTATCTAACTAGCATATTATAGCCTGAAGAATATTATATATATTTTTCTGATTTTGTTTACTGCAGTGGATCATATACTTTTAGGCATTATAAAACTTGCGTTTACGTCATGTAGTGCCCTTAAACAATCATCAGATTATTATTACTAGCACTAGCAGACACTTCCTCTCTCCATAAACATCACCATTACATATAGTTATACTTTGCTCCTGTTTCATGTGTACATATGTCTATGTTTTATGTATTTATTGTATATATAAATGGTACACCACTGACTACCTGCAGTATTGCCTCTCTTTCTCCCCCTAATCCATCCAAAGGTTATCTGTAAAAGATCGCTTATTAGCGATAAGACCGCCCATTGTGTCACCATATGTAAAATTTCTACATTTATATATAATAATGTAATATTTATGGTGTATATAATAAAGAATATTCTATTTTATTCTATAAGTTAAATAGCTCAAAACCTGAAAATGACTTGTTCAGAATCTAGATTAGAATCGATTAAAGTCCCATACCAGTACAAACCTCCATTTATTATTTATAGCATAAGAAAAATAACTTCAGTTATTGTGTAATCTAGGGATCTACTCTCTAACCACAAAAGCCGTGGTGTCGGCCGAAGTTACGGGTGTTTCCTTCTCCGTATCACATAAGGAATCGCGATTACTTAGGAGCCCTTACTATGAATGAATGACAACACGATTTGACAGTTGTCCCTACTCGATACGTGATTTAACCCGTTCGAAAAATTTAATTTGTTACTTGTTTTGACGAATCAACTACTTTCGGCAGGCCCGTATCTACGTTGACTGACTTAGTGAGTAGACCCCCTTGTTTAATGTAAAGTGTTCATAGATGAAATTGCCGTATTTATAGAAAAAAATACATAAATACATTCAATATCATACCATAGATAAATTATCACCAGATTACCATTTTTTTATTGCTATTTGTTTAACCGTTATTTTCCTAGTGTTATAAATTCTAATAAATAGAGTAAAGTAAAGGTGGTGGTGGTGGTAAAGGTGGTTTAAAGTTTTTATTTTTCAAAAAATATTTTTGCTCGAACATCAAAAATTTCAAAAAACTTTTTAGACATATTTTTTTAAATTAACATTGGTTGGGGTGTTCGAAGTATTATTTTATTTCAACTACATTACACCTTGTATTAGAGGAAGTTAGAAAGTGGCTTTCGTGCTAGAAAAGTCATGGGATAAAAACAAGAAGATTAGATAAAAAAAAGATGAATGGATGTGTAGACGATGATGTGAACAATAGTATATTATGCAATTAGTGAATAAAGGACGGATTTAAAGCGAGGGCCATAGATGAATCACGAGCTAGTGAAGGATTCTAACGACTGAATCACGACCGTGGGGAGTGATTCAAGTATTAGATAGTGATTCATGGCCCTCGATATAAATCCGTTTTATTCAAGAGTTGCATACTATACTTTATACCATGACTACGAGAAAAAGAAAGATTTAAGCGAAAATAAACATTTAATAAAGAAAAAGGAAGCTTAAATTAATTAAAATGCACATTAAAATTGGAACAATTACTAAAATTAAGAGTAATTTTCTTGTTATTATTATTAGGATGGTCAACTTGTGTAGCGATATAACAGTGAGTAAAAGTGCTTTTTATTCACTGTTTTCAGTGAATAAAATAAGCTTTTTAGATGGGGAATGGTATAAAATTTATTTAATCATATCGTGGCAGATGACAGGGAAGAAAGGAAGAGATTTTGTTAAACTAATTAACAAGGTCAAGAGCAGTCAGAAGAAGATCAATTGATCACACAGCGCTTTGAGTTCTCGTTAAAAACGTCCCACGCACAGCTGTGTCATGATTTCCCAGTTCATTATCGTGTGTTGTATTTATGTATCATAGGTTGGTTTGTTTGTTTTGTTTGTATGTATGTATGTATATTCTCATATTATTTGTTTTATTTTATTAAGTGAATTGTTTTTGATTTTATGTATTTTATTTTCTCTTTTACTCTTACACACGCTGTCTACATCTCTAAATCTACTATCCTATCGCAGGTATGCTGGTAGAGATTTCATTAGAAATAAGCATCACCTTTGTACCTATTTTTCTGTTATTTTCTTCTTGTCTGTTTATATAAGTGTGTACATAAATGGTTAAATAATAAATAATAATAATAATTTGTAACTTTTGTAAGCAGCGTATTGAAACTTAAAATTTGAGGTGTGAGGTTCGATGTCTTGGGAGGATATTATATTATATCAATAATATAAATATAAGAATTAACTTAATAATATATTATATTATATTAATAATAATTATTATTTGTCATACATCTTTTATGCCTTTTGCAACACTCTGCTTATTAAATCTTTACGGAAGTATGTAACCGATTATGTAGTTTAACAGTATTCTGAAAAAACCTATAATTTTCCTACTACGGATATGTTTGCATGTCTGTCTGTTCGATTTAACAATTTATTAGTTGAAACGTTGAATACTTTGAAAAAACCTATATTGTTTCTTTATTAGGACATCTATCATTTTTTTCTATTATACAATGTATTTAGGTACTTCCTTTTCACATGATACATACAAAAACATTTTCTTGTACCTCTAATGTGCTAAATCAACACATTTGGCCAAAATTGTATCTTTAGTTACTATTTTTAACTAATGGTTGAATTAACTACACATCAAAAAACCGGCCTAGAGTTACTGCGACCAACTGCGAGAAAAAATTAAAAAGAGGCTCATTTATTTTAAAAAAGTTGGCATCATTTGAAGCCCAAAAAGTTTTTAGAGGATCTGTTAAATATTTGCCTTTATTAATTTCGTTAAACAGTACTCATATATTAGGTACACATCAGTCTGTACTTAATGTTGAGTAAAGAGGGTCAGTTCCCGTATTTTTAAGAACGTTCGCATTCTGATCTGTCTCAATCTGTCAAAACAAAAAAAACAACTGACTTCCAAAAAAAACACTACAAAGTGAAAAATTACTTTATTTTTTTTGTAAAAACGTTTTTATCTTTCACTTTTAGCTGTGAAAGCGCTACTTGCTACGTAAATAATAGTTATTATAACATCATCAATATACACTAAGTGAAAAAAAAACGTATCATTGAAGCTGACTGAAAAACCAGCCAAGCAGAGTTAATCAAATGTATATGGGACCTTTGAGGCATACCTACCATACCCATTAAAAAAATAATTTTCGAAATCCATCCACAATTGCCGGAGATATCACCTAAAATATAATTTTTTTTTAAATATACAGACGAAATGAGACCCTCCTCCTCGTTTTTGACATTGATATCGATGAAATGAGATTGTGAACAGATTTTGAACGTTTTTAATTACGAGAATAAGTAAAAGCATTAAAAAAATGAGTTCGATATGTTATTACCATCATTTCCATGACTATTTAACGATTCTATGTTATAACTCGGTTATTAAATACACGGAAATATCGTAATGTAATTACGTGTATGTTAGTAAAATTGTTTGTAAAATTGCTCAATCAGTATGCGTGCATATATATGTGTATGTATTTGAATGAACAGTATTTAAAAAGCATTACATGCAACTTTCTTTGCGCGATGTTTTGGTACATTTATATTTTACCAAAAGTAACCTTTGGTGAAGTCATGTTCGAGCGAGTGTAATTATTGGTTTTATTCTTTAAGCAAATGTGACTTTTGGTAGAGTAATGTTTGGGCAATTGTAACGTTTGTAAGAGGAATTTTAAGAAATAGTACATTACTGGAGCGACCAGCAAAAGAGGCATTGACGGACGAACGTGATAAGTAAGTCCATCAATGCCTAGTTGTGGCCAAGGCTTGTATAGTACTCTTCTCAAATAATGCGCCTAAATCAAAATACAATTCAAAATCAATGACGAACAACAAACAACAATAATTTTTCCCGCGTTAAAGTGTTCATTTGTTTTCAATAAACAGCTTTCTATTTGCAAGCCAGTTCGAATTTTAAATAAAACCTTTGATAAGTTACTTCCTTGGTTGCCCGGTTTCGGAGTAAAAGAACGTTCCATTTTTAAATTACACGAGTTATGAGTTTATGTAATATATTTGGCCGCTTAACCACGACAGTTATGGGTTTTCACACAACTTTTGCCGGCCGCTGCTCGCATGTATTTGGCCAGTACAGCAATTTCGATTTATCTCGAAGAAGATTGTCAAAATAATGCTCAAATTTCCTAGCACGTTTGAGAAAAAATCTTTCAGAGTGAAAACAGAAAATGTAACTATTACACAGTTTTGTTTGAGTGCCCGGATAAACCTTAACCGGGTAAACCATCCTTTTGGACTTTTTAGTCTAAACAAAAATTATAAAAAGACAAGATTTGATATTTTGTATGTTTGTAACGCTTTCACACTAAAACGGCTGAACGGATTGGGATGAAATTTGGCACATGGGTAGACCATGACCTGTACTAGGACATAGAATACTTTTTATCTCGTTATTCCCATAAGATCGACCCTTATGCGGGTGAAACCGCAGGGCACAGCTAGTTACTCTATGAACTGGATTTGACGCTAACATTATTAGGTACTATTTATTCATTTTAAAACCATATGAAATTTATGCGTCGTTGGTCTAGTGGTCACAAACGGTACTGCTGAGCATGAGGTCCTGGGTTCGTTTCCCGGGTCGAGCAAAGTGTATTGGGTTTTTCTTTATGGTATTTCTCAGTGCCAGCCCGTAGTCTAGATTTGTGCCCGGTTGATGGCAATAGGCTCGCCCCCTATTACATGAGATTTAAATATAACTGGCAAATGTGGGTGTAGTATAGGTATACCCCTTTTTTTTTTTTTTTTGTGGGTGGGAAATCATCTAATAACTTCTCCCGCTCTGGGCAGAGCAGGAGGGCGTGTCAGACTCTTACTGACTAAAACCCACCCGTTTTCCTTCAGTTGCCTGTGCCAGGGGCCACGGTAACCCTCTTGGACTTTTCCGCAACCCTAGCAGGCATCGGTCCTAGCAAACCCCGTCATTGGTGCTGACATCTCTTTGAGGCGCGCGTGGAACACAACGCGCCGTCGACCCGGGCCTGGTCCTTATCGAACGGCGAGCTGCCCATTGCTCGCCGTTCGCAAGCCCGCGCCTACGGTGGCCGGGAATCGGCCTGCGATTCCCGACGCCCAGGGCGTCTCCTGCGGCGGCTAGGGGCGTGAGGGCGCAAATTTTGCCTCTCCCTCACGCGTTCCGCCTCCTCCTTCGCGAACATTACTGTTTCGCAGAAGGAGGTGACGGCTTCCCAAGCCCTCTCGCTCCGTACCATGGCCTGGACCAAGGCCGGACGCGAGAGATCGCCACCGCCAATCGCCTCCACGAGGACACGGCGGTGCTCCGCCCAAGCCGGGCACACCTCCACCGTATGCTCCACCGTGTCCTCCGGGCGATCCACACAATGGTGACACCCGGGCGTTTCCTCCCGCCTTATCCGGAACAGGAACCTCCCGAAACAACCGTGTCCGGTGAGGACCTGCGTCAGGCGGAAGGTGAGGAGCCTCTCTAGCCACTCCTCAAGACTTATCGCCGCAATTGTGGCGTGCCCAGCGCTGGGTTGCGACAATCGCACTCTCCATGCCGCCCTGAGATCCCGCCGGAGCTCTGTCCGCTGTACCGTGATTTCTCGCGGCAGCGGAGCTACGCCCCGGCGTTTCGCCTCCTCGCGCCACTCCCAAACGTGTGCGAGGACTTTTGCCTCCAGATCCCATGGCGGTAATCCGGCAAGGAGGCTCGCCGCCTCACCGGAGACCGTACGGTATCCCCGGACCAGCCGGGTGGCCATGACCCTTTGGGGCGCGTTCAACCAGCGGGCTGGCCGCCGCCTCAAGGAACGCGCCCACACCGGTGCCCCGTAAAGGGCCATGGACCGCACGACCCCCGCGTAGAGCCTCCGGCAGGAGGCGTTTGGCACCCCTAGATTGGGCAGGAGCCGCATTAAGGCAGCCCCGGCCCTTTCCAGTCTGGGAGCCGAACGTCGGAAATGCTCCACGAAGTTCCACCGGCTGTCGAGGACGAGTCCCAGGTACTTCATCGTCGACTCGACGCCGATGTGAACCCCTCCTACCGTTATTTGGGAACCCGACGGTGGCGTGTTCCGAGGACCATGAAAACACATGGCCTCGGACTTGTGCAGGGCCACCTCGAGTCCCAATTGCCGGATCCTCTCGACGATTGTCGCAACCCCGCGTGTCGCTAGTAGTATAGGTATACCCCTGCCTTACCCTTCAGAGACCACCGGCTTGATGTTATGAACAAAAGTGAAAACATTTACCTACCAGCAATATGCTCAATGGTGGCCCAATGGTAACGGCCGCGACTTACGAGTTATAGGTCGTAGGTTCGAACCCAGTCAGGCTCTTTACTTTGCGTAAATTATTTCATCACCACTGCTCTTGAAACGGTGAAGGGACACATCGTGAGGAAACTGGCATGTCCAAGAACTAATTAATTCGAAGACATGTGACATCTACCAACCCGCACTGGGCCCGCGTGGTGGTTACGGCCCACTCCGTCTCACTGAGAAGAGGCCTGTGTCCCAGAAGTGGGAACATTATAGGCTGATCATGTAATAAGCTAAAGTGGTTGATTGATACAAACATATATCATGCAGCTGTCCTCCATATATTTTCACTAGAAAATTAACTGCACAATTTAGCAATTATAGGCTCTGAATTCTCACTAAGACCTGTATTTGCATGTGGTAATCGCATGTCAACAATCCATTACATATGGTATGCGTGCATATATAATATACACGCACTCTTAAGAACTCATTTTGGAAAAACAATTTAGGTACCTGAGTTGGTGCTTTCATCTTGATCTTAAACACACACACTGACGTACTATTTGTTGAAATTTTCGGATAATCGCCTACATTAACAATATTTTTGTAAGTATGTGAACACCACGTATCTATCGCATAATTAATTTATCTCAGGTCATTGCTTCTTTTTTTTTTACCATTTCTGGTATAGTAATTTTATTCTATGTACCTATCGATGTACATAGGTACATAGAATAAAATTACTATACCAGAAATGGTAAACACATATTTTATTTTATTAATAAGTATATACAAAATATATTTGGCTATGTCGAGCAGTGGAAGTCAATATATAATGATACAAAATATTATAAAACATTTTAAAAGAATAACTGTGGAGTTTCTTGACCATTCTTCTCCATACAAAACCACCTTTTAGAAGGGGCAACTAGCTATTTTCTTGAATATTTTATGCCTATTTGAAATAACGGATTTGACTTTGATTTGATTTTGACTTTAACATGTTTTGGTCATAGCTGGGTGTTTCTGATAGGTTTATAATCAGCTGACTTGAGTTCGGTATTCTGTAAGCTTATTTCTGAAGTGTCGTTCAGAAACCAAATTTCAGAAAGCATGTCTCAAAAAATCAGCTGTCAAATCTCCTTTGCAATACTGTGATTGTTTTAATCTCTCTTTTGTTTTTCATTTTCGTCTTTGACCAGTATTACTAGTCTCAATCGGTCACGTGAACTAATCTTCAACTAAGATTGAAATAATTGCCTTAAAAAACAACATATACACTACGTAATTTTCCCGCACAATTTTTTATTGGTAAATTTTACTTCACCACAAAATTAACACACCCTACTTTCCTGCCGACCTCGCAAACTGCGAGAATATAACAAAAATACACAACTAATAACAAAAAACATAAGAATCTAGGCGGGTTTCACATAATAGCATAAACATAATGTGTTACATAAGGCACTTTCCAAAATCTTTAGATACGGACATCCTTTCATATTATACATAAGAATTCTATGACATCGGCTGGTTTCGCTGCATTGTGCTGGGTATAATAAGCATATTTTCTTCTCCATTCTTCATTATTTTGTACTGTACTTAACTGTTGGTCCCGGTTGTCATTCTGTCCCGGATCTTTGACAGTCGTTACGGCTTGGCAGAAGCCCAAAAGTCTGACAACCAGTCTTACAAAGAGGTATCGAGTTACCCTGTAACTGGGTTGTGGAGGTCAAGTAGGCAGTCACTCCACGTAAAATACTGGTATTCAGGTGCATTCGGTTAGACTGCGAGCTGACCCCAAATATAGTTGGAAAAATACTAGGCAGATGATGACTAGCTGTTCCCCGCGACTTTGTTCGCCTACAAAAGCCATCCCTCCGTTTGGGAATCTATTCCCAAGCCAAACGGAGGGATGGCTTTTTGGCTCCATTCTAATAGAGTTGCGAAAAATCCTTCCTTATGGCCGGTTTTTTGATCCGCAGTTCACTCAACCATTAGTTAAAAATTGAACCATTAGTGCGAGTTGAGTTAATGGTTCAATCTTGGTCAAATGTGTAGATTTGATCAACACATTTGGCCAATTAATTTTTATTTTTAACTAATGCTTGAGTTAACTACGACGATCAAAAAACCGGCCCTTCGTGCACCAAGCCCCGATGTCACAGACACGAGGTGACACCTTAATGAATACCTAAATAAAAGCGCACTGTTGATTTTTCAACTTTCGCCACTAAGCCGAGAGTTGAAAATCCAACAACGTGCTTTAATTTAAGGCAGTCTTTCGGGTGTTTTTGAAAACTGGCATTAGTATTGGTGGTCCTTAAGCTGTTGGGGTATCTTCTAGATTAAATTTTTCTATCTTAGATTACACGCTAAATAGTAAATAGATATCTATGGATGTGTTGTCTGTCTGTCTGTCAGTAAACCAACCTGCTATAGAACTGCTTTAAATATACGTAGGTTTTGAAATCGCGAATCGGCAAACGTAAGCTAGGACGCCCATGCTAGGTGGAGCGACGATATTCGAAGGGCTGGCTGTGTGAGAGCTGCCGAAAATCGAGTTGAATGGCGTGCAATAGGAGAGGCGTATGTCCAGCAAGTAGACTGCTGTAGGCTGATGATGATGATGAGGTTTTGAAAAGATGTTGATACACACTAAATTGGACTAACGGAGAATGTATGGCAAGTATTTCAAATAAAATCGGACTAAACAACAAAGTTTTTGTTGTTGACCTTCAGTTAATGTAACTAAAAATTTAAAAAAACAAATAAAATATCGTAAGTACTTAGCCTATTTTGAAGTGCTACACAAAATTAACATAAATTTTGCTTGTAGTAATGTTTTTTGCTAATAAACTGAATTAAATTACTCTATTTGAGACATCCTCAGACGTAAAATATTCTTCGTTAAAAGTTGCGCTAGTAGTTATAAAAAATAGGACAATATCGTTAATTTGCGAAAAGTTTGACATAATTCAAAAGGTGCAATTTTTGGGTATGATGATTTAAAAGAGTAAAAGTAGCAGAAAGAGTGCGACAAAGCATATTATAGTCACATATTTCTAGCTCCCTCATTTCTAGGCTTTAGTGTAATGTCGTTTTTATAGCAAAAAGAATAAAATTTGCTGCGTTCACCTGTATACTTTTTAACACAAAATTGCAGATTTTTTAGACATGTCACCCTTTTTGCAAATGAGCGATATTATATTGGGACAACCTTTTACTATTTTTACTGTAGGGACACAGTCAATACACTCAATTTGTTTACATTTCTCCCAGACCAGCGCAGTTTTGTGCATTAATTTTTATTATTTACTCATACATAATTATATACAAAAGAAAATAATACAAGGGTACGCTTCTACATAAATTAATGATCAATTTCAAATCAACCTTGACGCTATGAAAACTGCTAAAGCGTTCGCAGAAAACTTTGGACGAGATTTCCACGGATTTTCTTTATAGACCTCAAGAAAAACAGAATGAATTGGCAACTCGTACAAAACCAGGAGGTGTCCTTGATTTCATAGGTATTTATAGGATTACTGTTCATTGAATTTGCACGTCTTTAAATGACAAAAACTTTCGATTTGCTTTAAACGCAAATCTTTACCATATCACGTTGACATATATTAATAACAGATTTCACTCAAGCGTTTGAAACATTCAGTTACTCTGTATAATTCCATTGATCCTTTCTCCGAATTCAAAATATTAACACCCGAAACTAGTGCCCTACATCATCTTCAAAACATACTACACAGTCATGTCTAGTTGAAAAGTATTCCAAAAAGACCACTCACCTCTTTCAGCAAATCCATCACCAGATCCTGATCCAGTTCCAAGATCCTGCAACGCCTGTTCATCACCAACGTCATTTAACCCGAAATTTTGATCACGAAACACTACATTATCATTAAATGCACCAGGCCCGGCGTGAGAATTCGTCTGCACTGAATTTACACTCTCTGACGCGTATGGAAAGACCACTCGAGGACTCCTGGGTTTCCAACCAGGGTAGTACCCGGTCCGGACCGAAGGAGCGAAGGGAGCGACGGGATAAGGATCGAAGGCATAGTTAGGAGCATAAGTCCGACCAAACCGCCCCTGATAGTAATGGGGATGATTCGAATAAGGTCGAAACCGAGGCAACGGTTCATAAAACCTTTCGTTCCCAGAAGGTAAATCTTCATTCAACTTCTTTGGCACTTCACCATCCTCAGGAGATGTGAACTCATAATCTGGTTGATCATCAAACTTGATTTTTGAGTAGTTCTTGTCTTGAGTCAGATCTATTTCACCCTTTCCGAACGGCTGATGGTTCTCGTCCTCATCCAAAAACAGTACTCTGGATTGTCTCGCTCTGGTCCTCCGGTACAGATTCTTGGGCACAAACATGACGTTTTTATACGGCTTCTGGTAGACTAGGCTTAGCGCGCGGCTCGGCTCGACAGCGGCGACCGACGCCACCACTAGCAGTATAACTTTCCATCTATTTTCGCTGAACATGTTGTTTCGGTCAGTGCACTGTTGTTTTCACTTTCATGTCTTAGGTTACAAAGGGTGATTTTTTTGGTTATTTTTTTGAGGATGTTTAGTACATGTTTTAGGGAACGCGGTTTTTAAATTTGGTCCTTTTGGTCGAGTTTCATTTCTGTGTGACGGGACGTGTGGCGCGGGCTGTTGACAGCGGGGGACTGGCTCGTGGCGAGGCTCGGTTGTGGCGTGCTACTGCCGTTATATAAAAATGCATGATTGTGACGTTTCGTTTATGTAATGCTTGTGATTAGTGATAGTACGTTGCTTGGTAACTCTGTTTGGGGATACCTGAAAGTGGTACTTTCAGATTTAGTGGTTGTTTGTGCGATTCAGTTTTATTGAAACCTAAATATTTTCTATGACGACTAATGATCGTTCGATGAGTTTTTCTGAACAAAAAAAAATATTTTATCTAATTTTGCAAAACTTCGAAATATAATTAAATTGTCGATAAAAAATCTGGTCCTTTCTCATCAGATCTATCAAATTCATATGTATTTATTTTACGTTTACCGTTTCCTGGAAAGTAGATATATTTGTGGTTGGACTTATAAAGTTTTATTGGATATTTACATAATACCTTAGGTCCAACTTTTAACACAAATGACATCATCGATTTATTTAATAAAGAAGAAAGTTTGCTTCCATATACGTTTCTGACAAGAAACCTTAGCGTATATAAAATAGCAAGAAAAGTAAGTTTAAATAACCTCGCATCTCACTGGTATCCCTCAAAGACGTGAGCAGAAACAGATACACAGCACACAAATTAGCTTGTATGTTTAAACCCTATATATACATAACTATTAGGTGGCAAATCTGTCACAATAAACTGGGCACTAATTCTGTCTCCGGTCTGAAAACTTTCTAATGATAAATCACAATAACCTTTTACTGACCCTGGAATTGAACCCAGAACCGCAGCAATTGAGCTTAACTAACGACGCAATCATAATATTATAATATTTTGTTGGCGTTAAGTAATTTCCAAAATGAATGGTAACTTGTACCTGTAATTGTTTTCTATTTATTTATCTAAATTGACAAAAGACTAGTAAACTCGCAGAAAACCAGAATATAGTAATCAGATTTTATTTATTTAAAAATGATAAATGATTTTATTTCTGTAAGTAGGTTTGTACAAACACTTTTACACGTCAGTCATATTTTAAAAACTAGATGAGGTCAGCGTTTCCTATGTGACTACTCTGAGAAGAAAGGCTGAAACAAACTCAGAGGTCAGTCTCTTTTAAAGTCCAGACATAATCTTTGTCAGATCATGTGAAGACCATGTAGATTGATGTCTGAAACGGTCTTTTGAGGAAAAACCATACAGTTTGAGCGGACCTGTCCAGTCAGTGCAAGCATTTGTCAGTAATCGTGCAGCTCAACTCAGAAATTAAGGAACACAACGATTCGACGAACAATACCAAAGAAAGGACATTTGGGTAGGCTGCATAAATTACTCAAACTGCCAGATCATAATTAAAACTAACTGAGAAAACAAAAAAGTAATGACCCACATAATCTTCACAATAATTAAAATAATCTAATAATATAATTTAGTAGCACAAACAGTCAAATTAATGTACATACAGAGGCGGATTTATTGCCAGAGGTATTTTCTTCCAGTAAACCTTGAGTACTGCAGAAACAAACAGGGGTAGGTGCAATATCTAAAATCAATCAATCTGCCTTTTCCCATCTATGTTAGGGTCAGCTTACAGTCTAACCGGATGCAGTTGAATACTAGAATTTTATAGGGAGTGACTGCCTATCTGCCACAACGGCACGATTGGCGCAGTGGGTGTCGCAGTTTCGATTCCCGCACGGAACAAATATTTGTATGACCTACAAGTAGTTGTTCCGGGTCTGGCTGTTTGTGTATGTGACTTTAAATGTTTGTCAACGCACCCACAATACAGGAGAAATTCCTAGTGTGGCGCAATGTTTAAAATAAAAAAAAGTTAAATATTTCCCAATAGTTAATACAACCCAGTTACTGGGTAACATGATTGTTAATACTGGTTCTCACACTTTTGGGCTTCTAAAATAAAGGCATACATTTTCGATACCGCCAATTCTTCAGTGAAAACAAGCCACCAACTAAAACTGTGGGAATGCTATAAAAAGGCAGTGGATGGTAACATCGTAATCGTAACGAATTGATATCGCGCCGATTACCCGGTCACAGTTCTGTAGGCTGGCGTTATTTATTATTTTAGTAGTTAAAGGGACTTTTGTTGGTTATTTTTATTAACAAATATCTAACCATTTATCTATCTCTATTTTTATTTAAATATTTTCACTCACTATAAAACTGATTTACATCCGTAAGACGTCCTCGTAACATAAGGTCCAGTTGAAAACCAGCGTCAGGCTCTAGTTGTCTGGCATTTATGCTGAACTGGGCCTATTTGGCGCAGCCGTGAGGCACACAATACTATTTTAAGTATTTTCTGTTTATATCTGTTTTTGTGTGAATTTTCTTTCTATTTTTTTTTCGGCAGTAGTGTTATTTAATACAGGGGAGGCCCCCTCTGATTACTCCGTCACAGTTCGGTAGGCTGGCATTATTTATTATTTTTGTAGTTAAAACGGACTTTTATTGGTTATGTTTATTATATTTTCGAAGAAATTAATGCAAAATGCCTACGTGGTGGTAGCGATCACGTTAGTAACTGGTTTCAATCGAATGTTACAACAGAATAACAACAACTCAACGATCATAGCTATCTGACCACAAGAAAAAAAAAGGCAGCAGTCACAGGGACTGCCGACTGACGTGAAAACCCTAAAATGTACTCAGCCCTCTGCGCGTCGCCAGTCTGGTGCAACACGTCACATTAGCATGTGAGTGACGGGCGCCCATAAGTGTTGCCCCTACCAAAAATCGCTCAACGCGGCTACAGAAGTTTTCACTTCAATAATTGGCTCAGCAATTCTGCATAAAGAGTTGCATTAAAATGTTGATGTACAATAAATTATAAATTCTATCTATCTATCTTTCAATCCTCCATTTTATAGACATATTATTACTCATATTGCATTTGAAAAACTAGCATATGGCTAACCTCTTTCACTCCAAAAATGTACGCTTCTATACAAAAAAGATTTACAAAGAAATCTTTAACAAATACGTTCGTTTGCGACACGACTACCATAAAAGCAAAGAATGTACATCTTTTATGTTCACGAAGAAGCTATAAAGGGGAATAGAAAACCATAAGTTATGGTGTATAATGTGGGCTGTATACAGAGCCACCTTTTCCATCGGCCACTCTGAGCAAGTGCCCAGGGCCCCGCGATTCATGGGACCCCCTATTTCCTTCCAGCTTCATAGCTTGCGGCAATCAGAGGCAGGGTGCTAAGTAGTTCTAGCACACATCGCCTGCTCCTGCATCCTAGATTCGCCAGGGGCACCAGTAGCCTAAATTGCCCTGCCCAGGGCCTCCAATAGGTTTAAAGCGGCCCTGGCTGTATGGGTTAGTGACCCTATAGATACCGACACTGTACAATGGTCGTAAAATGTCAGTTGTCGCCTCTGTACGACTGTACGTAAGTTACTCAAACAAGACATCGAAAAGAAGAAATACTGAAAATAGAATCATATTTCGAAAAACATTATTCCTAATTAGGTTCCGTGGTGTAGAGGTGGGAAAGGCAGTCGCTCTATGTAAAATTCCGGTGTGCAACAGTATTTGGTTCGACTGGAAGCTGACCCCTACATACTTTAACTACCTAGTTTAGGAGACAGGTATCATAATAAAGATTATTATTATTTATTTACATATTCTTTATTGTACACCACAAAACACATAACAACAAAAAAAAATTGATCACTACTTAAATATACAATGGGCTGCCTTATCGCTTTCTGCGATCTCTTCCAGGCAACCCTGCAATGGATAGAGATTTTCCTGGACATAAAATGGGGCTGTCGTTGGTGCAAATAATAAGTATCTATACAATACACTAAAATGGATACACATTACACATATCCTAATATTATTATTGTTATTGTGTTGTTATTATTATTGTTAGTTGGGAAAAGGCGAGGCTGATAATGAATAATAGAAGTACTGAAGACAGAATCATATTTTGGAGGGTAAGAAACATTGGATTGGATAAAGATTTTTTTTAATACTAGCGTGTCTAAATTCAAGAAGACTCTCTGCAACCACTTTTTCGTTAACATAACATAGCCCTTGCACTGTATAAGAATATATAAAACGCGAATGTAATATTGTCTGATATCTATTGTTTAATTAATTCAAATTAGTCTACATGTTATCTGTGTCAAAGAGATGTCAGCAACAATAACGGGGTCCGCTAGGGCCGATGCCTGCCGGGGTTGCGGGAAAGTCCGAAAGGGATACCGTGGCCCCTGGCCCAGGCAACTGAAGGAACACGGGTGGGTTATAGTCAGTAAGAGTCTGACACGCCCTCCCGCTCCGCCCAGAGCGGGAGCAATTATTTGATGATTTCCCAGTTCCCACACACAAAAGAAAAAAAAGGTCGGCCAAAGTGTTTTTGGGATTTTCCACCAGGAATTTGCCAGTAGCAGACTGGAGTCAAACAATTGTGCCTAGTAAGTGGTAATAGGTTCGCCAAATGCATTTCTCGACCCGGACATCAAACCCAGAACCCCATACACATCAGTCACGCTTACAATCAACTTAGCCAATGAGGCAGTTCATTGTACCATCGAAAAATATGTGTTTAAGCCTTCCACTTAGTGCGCGTGTGTCTTTAGTAATGAATTACTCATTTTAACGAGTTTCATACAAAAAGTACATGTTTTTTCACATCAATTATTTGATTGATTGACACCAATCATGTCAGGGACGTTGGACGTGGTATATACACTTCCTCTTTAAAAAATTAAAAAATGAGCATGGTTTCTGGTCACGGCTCGTATTGTTAGGAGGTTCATCTCTCTCGAACCCTGGCCCTGTAGCTTGAACCCTGGGGGTCTCAAAGCATGAATTCCGTAGTTCCGACCGAATTTACAGGCGTTTCCTACTGTTTATCATTCACGGAGATACGATTAGTTCGGACGACGTGTTTTTTCCATCATAAAAAAATAATTTGACATTTGTTTTGACGTATTATAAAATTATTATTATATTTATTATATTATTATTATATATAAATTATTATTATTTTCTTAGCATTTTATATAATTATATATATAATATATATATATAAGGATATGGATACACGATATTTTTTAGTTTTTTAATATACTTTATTGTTTCCTCGATGTTCGAAATTGCACCTACCACTGTTTGTCTCCGCAGCACTCAAAGGTTGGCTGGTTAAAATTGCTAAGTCTATCTCTATTAATTTATGAACTTGAAGTATTAAATAAATAAATAAACATAACTGGTATAATATGGATATTAGTATACAGTGCTGTCTACCCCATCATCTCGGTATACAGGTGTGATGTTATCAAGCTGCAAAGCAGCGCCATCTACCTTTATAAATACTAAACTCTATGAAGCCTTTCTCTTCGTAAAGTTGTTGTAAATTGGAGGCTCGATTTATTGATCGATGTTATGTAGAGCTCACAGATGTCTCTTATTATGATAATATATGCTTAAGCCGACTTAATTGGATGTAAGCAGAGTTGTAAGTAATGTTGCTTGAATAGAATTTTACGCTGAAAACTTGTATTTTTTCAAATATTTATTTTTATCAACCAGTCTTACCGAGGGGTATCGTATTACCCAGTAACTGGCTTGTGGAAGTCAGATAGGCAGTCGCTCCATGTAATATATTGGTACTCATCTGTATCCGGTTAGACTGGAAGCTGACCCCAACATATGTAGTTGGGAAATGGTTAGGCAGATGTGTGGTTTTTTTTTTATCATCGCTCATTTATCTTTTCAGGTAGTTATTTTTGAGTATGAACATTTTTAATAAACATATTTAGAACTCGAATAAAAGACATCAACGCACTCTGCGCGTTGATGTCTTTTGTATGAACCCGCTTTTCAAATATTTTGTGTCAGAGTACGCTATTATTTGATCAAAAAGCTCTTAGCTTGACTAAAATCAAATAATTTAATTTGTGTTTTATCTTCATACAATAACATCACGGCTGTATTCTCTGCAAGGGTAGGCAGAATACAACATGTAGGTAACATAATTAACGCAAGACCTCATACACCCCAATTAGAGTATTGAGTTAAAAGCCTTATACATATACAATGACCAAAACAATTTTTTTAAAGCAAATATTGTTATTGAGAAAATTGCATTACTTCATGCATTTAAAGTTGAGTCTTATTGCCTTGAAAATAAGATTAAATTTTCTTTGGCTCGATCTGCGGTCAGTATTGGAAAATACATAAGATGAAAAAAATACCTATATTAATAGTTACTGAAATGGATTCAGTAGTCAATTATGAGCAAATTACTTTCAGGACTTGCGTTTATTCTGTTACACCTTGTATATATTTCGCCAGTTACGTTTTTAGTCCCATATAATATGTGCATGAGCATTATTGCTTCTCCAGACTCCGTCTGCTAAACTATCAGACTCAGGAATCAAAGCCAGAACTCTTTGCTGTGGGGCTTCCAACCACAAAACCAACAAGTCCGCCTTCATTAGTATAACCACAAGAGGAAAACACAAAAAAAAACACTAAAATGTACAATAAATTGTATTCCAACAAAATCGGTTTCCATCAAAATAACACACTTAGGTACATAATACGAGTATATACACTGACGACTCACTCACCAAATTATAATTTCTCTCGTGAACAGTTTCACTTCGGATGCGCCGGCGCCGGTGACGTCATCACTCATCGTGTTGTAAGTGAGGTAGGTGAATGACGACTTGCTAAATGATTTTCAAGTGTTTCTTTTTTGGGTATTTTTATTTACTGACCTACCTTTCAAAGTCAAAGCATTTATTTCAAATAGGCACATAAAATGCACTTTTGAACGTCAACATTTACATTTAAATAGAATTGATTCTAGTCGCCCCTTCCAAAAGGTAGTTTCGTATGGAGAAGAATGGGCAAGAAACTCCACCGGTACTCTTTTAAAATGTGTTACAATATTTTGTATACATTAATTATAATTATATGTCAAGACCTATGCACCTATAATAAAATTACCCTACCACAATAGGTATAAAGAATTTTAAAAATGTAGCAATGACAAATAAGTTAATTATGTGATAGATACGTGGTGCTCACCTTTATTTGATCAGTCAGTAAGTTATTTGAATAAACATTTATTATTATTATTATTTATTAGTCAGTCTTTGTTCAGTCTGTTCGACTGTCTTATTCGTCTAATGGAAGTAATGCGTCTGAGCGTCATTTCTTGGGGGTCAACTCTCTATGCACGAAATCCGTATTTTCGGCCGAAGATACGAGCATTTTCTACTCCGTATCACCTTTTTTTTTTGAGTAATGGAAATGACCAAATAACTTCTCCCGCTCTGGGTGGAGCGGGAGGGCGTGTCAGACTCTTACTGACTAAAACCCACCCGTGTTCCTTCAGTTGCCTGTGCCAGGGGCCACGGTAACCCTTTCGGACTTTCCCGCAACCCTGGCAGGCTCCGTATCACCTACGGTCATAAGGTTACTTCGGGCCTGAACTAAGAATAAATGACAACGGAAAATTTAATTAATCGGGAGTAGGGTTCATTCGGATGCACAGAATTACTTTCGGACGGGCCCGTATCTTCGTTGACAGACTTAGAGAGTAGGGCCCCTGGCTGGAGCAGTGTTTGTGGGTAAAACCCACTAAGACATTTTTCAAAAGAATAAAAGAAAATGAAATGTCGGTGTACAGTCGCCACCATACTGGTTATGCGAAACTCTCAAAATTCTCCAAATGATTTTAAACCTTAAAATGTTGACGGTGGAAAGTTCAAAATCGAATGAGAAGATTTGACAGTTTGTGGCAACTTGACCTGCTGCTGTGTCATTGCGGACCCACCATACCCCAGGGCCTGTAGTCTCGACATAGTTAGCAATCGTTTTCGGTTGCTAAGTCCTAACAACGCAGATGTAACGATATCTGGTGGTCTCCACGCTCTAATTTAGGTAGGTACCGTTAAGTAACAACCGATAAAGAGTGTCGAGACTACCAAACATTTACATCAACATTTACATCTGGATTGTTAGGACTTAGCAACCGAAAACGATTGCTAACTATGTCGAGACTGCAGGGCCTGGTGGGTCTAAAACTACACCACTGAGAAAAAATAGTGTTGTGGACTACAAGGATCTGGTTCTGAAGGATCTGGGTGGATCTGGTCACAGTTCTAGCCTAACCCAAATGATTCACCAAGTACTTTTCACAGTGGTATAGTTTTAGACCCATCATACCTCCAGAGTTATGGCCAGGGATATGGTAGGTCCCCACACTGCTGTTTGTACTAATATGTCTCCTCTAGCTAAACCTTCGGGGCAAATAAACGTAATTTAATGTTTGATATTTTACAGACAGGTCCCGGACTGGATTTAGCAATAGACTCACCCTCTATTGACTACAAAGGGCTTAAACATAACTGACCCCGGTACTCAGAGTCGTTACTTAAAATTAATCAATCATTTACTTTAACTGATCGGTATAAATTGGAACACTGTCAGTAAAAAATAAGTCAGATTGAAAACGTTACAATCTTGGTGACATGTGCCAAGATATGGTCGTTATTCAAAGTTGATGATTGATTAATTTCAAGTGGCCTCTCTGAGTGCGGCAGTAAGAGGCAATTCAAGTATTTTTAGGAACGTTCATCATTATCTGTCAAAAATACCTCAAATTTACTCGTACTTAATGTTTTGACAAGTTGTTGGCACTGATGGCCGCTGAGATGAGGTTAGGACTCGATTTTAAACGTTTTTTGAAATGTACGCGAATTGGTCTTCTGGTGACATGAGGGTGTCCTATGCAACTCTTCCGGGTAGGCAGAGCTTTGACAGGCTTGTTGATGTTGTAAAATCTACATATAAAACTAAACAACCACAAAGGCCCTTCCATCGGTGATCACACTCACCATGGCATTTATTTCCCAACAGGAAAACTTTTCAACTTCCTCGAAACAACACAGTACAATTACGGCGCTTCCACAAAATTATTAACAATCTCTCTCTCGTATAGTTTCACTTTGGATGCGCCGGCGCCGGTGACGTCATCAGCTGACGAGCGGTATTTACATACATAATCTGTGAATAAAAGATTGAGGTTTGTATATGAAATGCTGGAGAATATTATGGCGTTAATTTGTATCTTCTCATTTAGTAACTCCTATACATTGGTGAAATTAATAAGCCAATCAGCGAGGTTGTCCGGAAAAGAACCGGAGTTACCGACATAGCTTACAGAGTAAGCAAGCTGAAGTGGCAGTGGGCTGGCCATGTTTGTTGAAGCACCGATGGCCGGTGGAGCAGACGAGTCCTGGAGTGGAGTCCGTGTATCGGCAAGCGTAGTTTGGGACGTCCCCCAGCTAGATGGATCGACATCCTATGGAGGGTAGAGATAAGGAGAACCGTCTCTGTATATGAAAAAGTGTCCGTTAACATGTGCTACATAAGGGTGGCGCTATAGTAGCCACCGGGTAAATTTAAAAAGCAATAATTTTAGGTTATGTTTACAAAATAATGTTGGACTACGTTAATTGTTGAGGTATGGTATACTGGACTGTCACTAACTACTCTAGTCACTAAAAATATTAAATTTTCTAACTCGGCATACTTCAGTCCGTTAACAACTGCTACATTCATACCACACCATTTGCCTACGCTAGCGCCAATTCGGAGGGTTTTTGAACTATTATTTACTGTTTATGCTGGAGACTTTTTCAACTTTCCCCACATATGAGATAGTTATCCTTACCCTCCATACAACATCCTCAAAAAAGTGGTTGGTACAGACTGGATGCAGTAGGCGGAGGAGAGGCTGTTGTGGCGCAGCTTGGGAGAGGCCTATGTCTAGCAGTGGCCTACGATAAGCTGAGTTGATTGAAGGTTTTAAAGCGGGGCTTAACATAATCAGCCTATAACGTTCCCACTGCTGGGACACAGTCCTCCTCTCTGTGAGAGGGAGTGAGCAGTAATCCATTTTTTTTTTGGTTCTAGGACATGAATGCCATAATGTTTTCCTTCATCATTTTGAAATCAAAGAACATGTTTTTTTTTTTTAACTTTGCTACACTACCTACACCAGGAGTTTCTCCTGTATAATGGTTCCGTTTACAAACATTTAAACCCACATACACAAACAGCCAGACCCGGAACAACTACTTGCAGATCATACAAATATTTGTTCCGTGCGGGGATCGAACCCGGTCTAGTGTAGCTAGTCTCGGAAGGATATCCAGTACGAGCCTGTGGGGGTCTCGTCGGTTACGAGGATATAAATCATCTGCATTACTAAATAATTCCTTATCCTTCCTCACAAAGGCACATGTTGTTTGCTGAAAGACTTACTAGCTCTTTGTTCAGTGATCATTCAGTTCAGCGGACTGCCTCCTTGGTGGTGATCCCCCGCACTCCGTTACAAATAAGTAAACATTACATTTCAATTTCGTCATCTGCGAAACGTTTTCACTTCACTAATGAGTTTCTGATGCCCGGCGCCATGACGTCATAAATATACTAGTTTGTACTTACTAACTTTATACTATATCAATATTATTGTATAAAATAAAGTCGCTTTCCGTGTCTGTCTGTGTGTCTGCTTAGTTCTTCTAAATTACACAATACGTTTTGATTCGGTTTCCACCATCGTTTCCAGAATTTATTCGGACGATTTATTTATGTGTTTAACATAATTAGCCTGCAATGTTAGCACTGCTGGGACACAGCGACTGTTAGCACTGCTGGGACACAGTGACTGATACCACTGCTGGGACACAGTGACTGATAGCACTGCTGGGACACAGTGACTGTTACCACTGCTGGGACACAGCGACTGTTAGCACTGCTGGGACACAGTGACTGATACCACTGCTGGGACACAGTGACTGTTACCACTGCTGGGACACAGTGACTGTTAGCACTGCTGGGACACAGTGACTGTTAGCACTGCTCGGATACAGTGACTGTTAGCACTGCTGGGAGACAGTGACTGTTAGCACTGCTGGGACACAGTGACTGTTACCACTGCTGGGATACAGTGACTGTTACCACTGCCGGGACACAGTGACTGTTACCACTGCTGGGACACAGTGACTGTTACCACTGCTGGGATACAGTGACTGTTACCACTGCTGGGACACAGTGACTGTTACCACTGCTGGGACACAGTGACTGTTAGCACTGCTGGGACACAGTGACTGTTAGCACTGCTGGGACACAGTGACTGTTACCACTGCTGGGACACAGTGACTGTTACCACTGCTGGGACACAGTGACTGTTAGCACTGCTGGGACATAGTGACTGTTAGCACTGCTGGGACACAGTGACTGTTACCACTGCTGGGACACAGTGACTGTTAGCACTGCTGGGACATAGTGACTGTTAGCACTGCTGGGACACAGTGACTGTTACCACTGCTGGGACACAGTGACTGTTAGCACTGCTGGGACACAGTGACTGTTAGCACTGCTGGGACATAGTGACTGTCACCACTGCTGGGACACAGTGACTGTCACCACTGCTGGGACACAGTGACTGTTAGCACTGCTGGGACACAGTGACTGTTACCACTGCTGGGACACAGTGACTGTTAGCACTGCTGGGACACAGTGACTGTTAGCACTGCTGGGACATAGTGACTGTCACCACTGCTGGGACACAGTGACTGTCACCATTGCTGGGACACAGTGACTGTTAGCACTGCTGGGACACAGTGACTGTTACCACTGCTGGGACACAGTGACTGTTACCACTGCTGGGACACAGTGACTGTTAGCACTGCTGGGACACAGTGACTGTTAGCACTGCTGGGACACAGTGACTGTTACCACTGCTGGGACACAGTGACTGTTAGCACTGCTGGGACACAGTGACTGTTAGCACTGCTGGGACACAGTGGCTGTTGGCACTGCTGGGACACAGTGACTGTTAGCACTGCTGGGACACAGTGACTGATACCACTGCTGGGACACAGTGACTGATACCACTGCTGGGACACAGTGACTGTTAGCACTGCTGGGACACAGTGACTGTGTCGCCACATCAGTAGATCGCACTCCCCTGGCGTGTGAAGCAGGGGCGGGTAGGTAGTCTTTGATATAAATGTATAATACATATGTATGTAAATGTATTCGCTCACAGAATAAATTGGCTGTAGCGTATTCTGAATGCGTGTGACTGCATCTTGAGTTGTCTGATGGGCTTTGGAATGTCTTGAATCAGAATACTTTTAACATAACAGGTATTTGAATACTACCATATACACGGAGAGCAGTGGTGGCCTATTGGTAACGGCCCTAATTCACGAGTTGTGGGTCGTGGGTTCGAACCCAGGCGAGCGCTTTACTTTGTGTAAATAATTTCATCACCACTACCGGCAAAACGGTGAAGGAAAACATCGTGAGGCATGTTCTAGAACCATAAATTCGAAAACATTGTGACATTTCCAACCCGCACTGGGCCCGCGTGGCCGCCCCCTCTCACTGAGAGGAGGCCTGTGTCCCAGCAGTTGGAACATTATAGGCTGAATATGGATTAATACTTATTTTAAAGTTAAGTACTCAAAAAAGTCGAATGGTGTAAAAATAAACAAAAGCGTGACAAAAAGGAGAAGTACCTAAAACTTGTTTTGTTTTTCTATCCGTGTCACGCAAGCCAATTATTTTATTGAATGATGTCAAGTTATTTAAGCTTTATGTCGTGTGACGTCCGACAATAGTATTCCTGCGGGGCGAGCACGGCCTCTGTGTTAGGCTTGAGTCACGCATTTTACCACGGTTTTTGCGCCTAAACTGTGATAAAAATGTGTGACTCAAGCCTGTCACAGTAGGCCGTGTTAGTTCCGCTGGAGTTATCTGGCATAGACTTTAAAACGCTTACAACTCCGCCTTTTTTTGAGATATAGTTTTTTTTTTTTTTTACTGTAGGTTATCTTGTTCAAGGATTCAAGAATTCAAAAAAATCTGTCAAATACGCTATTATCGGTTAAGACTTGTTTTTTTTTAAACTTGGTAAATTGTCGAATAACTTCTCCCGCTCTAGGCGGAGCGGGAGGGCGTGTCCGACTCTTACTGAATAAAACCCACCCGTGTTCATTCAGTAGCCTGTGCCAGGGGCAACGGTACCCCTTTCGGACTTCCCCGCAACCCTGGCAGATTATCGGTTAAGACTGCCTTCACACTCAAGTGTCATGATATTAAAAAAATGTATTGGTGAGCCAGGAGGTAACAGTGTCGGATGGCCAAATGACATAATTTCCAAATATTAATAAGATTTCTAGTGATTTTAAATACTAAATATAAAATAGAAAGTACGTGATTTGCCTCAAATGAGTTTTGTATCAGTGTAGTCATGAAGTTTAAAAGTATCTCATTTGAAAGTTACCGAAAAAGTACGGGTTTTATAACGAAAAAGAATAGAAATATGATGTTTGCAGCATTGCTTAGCTTTCAAGTTAGTTCTCTTCGAGCTTCGAAATCGAAAGGTTGTCTTCTAGAAGTCTGTATTGATAAGTTGAGTACACCTAAATAGTTGTTCAAATATTGCTATATATACTAGGTTTGTATGTGTGCAAGAACTGAAATACAGAAATGTCTATACTGGAAAGGGTGTGTTCATTTTCACAAGCATCTAAGACAAATATTGAGGTAAACTCACCACTGAACAGACTCGGTAGAGACATGAATTCTTTGATAAAATTTGTAGTGTGTAATTTGTTTTTATCAAAGACTTATGCCATGATTACTTAAAGGTCTTTAAAACCAAAATACTGAAGTCCCGAAAAACGCAATCTGATAATTTGTTTTGTTAGTATATAATTTTAGAAACTCTATACCTTTTTGTACTATATTCTGGAAGCTATAGGTACTTTCCATTCTGAAAAAACTACTTATATACACTACAATAAAACGACACGAATTATACTTAAAAGTATGAATGTTATACGCCCACGGGCGTTTTTTCGTATTTGATATGGCGCTACGCCCACGGGCGTTTTTTCGTATTTGATATGGTGCTACGCCCACGGGCGTTTTTTCGTGTTTGATATGGCGCTACGCCCACAGGCGTTTTTTCGTGTTTGATATGGCGCTACGCCCACGGGCGTTTTTTCGTGTTTGATATGGCGGTACGCTCACAGGCGTTTTTTTGTGTTTGATATGGCGCTACGCCCACGGGCGATTTTTCGTGTTTGATATGGCGCTACGCCCACGGGCGTTTTTTCGTGTTTGATATGGCGCTACGCCCACGGGCGTTTTTTCGTGTTTGATATGGCGCTACGCCCACGGGCGTTTTTTCGTGTTTGATATGGCGCAACGCCCACAGGCGGTTAATTCTACCACGTCAAAACCGACAAACTGCCTATAGCGGTGTAAATTTGCGTACATGACTAAGAAGCTATGATCCACTGTCGTCTCACTCACAAAATTTTTGAAGTAAAAACTTCTTCATGCGCGTTGAGCACTTTTTGGGTGAACAAAAATCATGGAACTCGCGTCATCGTCCGTCACCGAACGCTTTCCATGAGCTATGTGTATACTGTGTATATATTATTATGTGTACTCTTTGGGTGAACAAAAAGCGTGAAAATCGCGTCATCGTCACCGCACGCTTCCCATGAACTATATGTATACTGTGTATATATGTACATAGATATACCTCAGTGCGTTATTAGTATAGAGAAAATATAAAGAATTAAAAAAAACTTTAAAAAAAATACCATTTATATTATTGTGTAATATTTTTTTTTTAATATATTTTTATATACATCGTCGAGCTATTAGATTATTATTTTTGATTATTTTTGGTTTGTAAAGAAGTGTTAATCACCAATTTAAAATTTAATCCTTGATCATAAACACTTCTTTATGAACTAAAAATAATTAAAAAATAATAATCTATTAGCTCGACGATACCAATTCACAAGTTACTTAGTTTTCACATCTATCGGCAGTCCCCAAAGACTGCCCTTTTTTTGTGTCATATTACAGGTACTTGACAATTTTTTTAAGGCAGTCCAGCTATAGGCGTGGTAATAATTTTGTATGATAATTTTTAGTGTCATTTTCAGAATGTCAACTTTATCTCAGTGTCCGTGATTTCCATAACTTTTAAATTCTAGAGCCTATAGTTTTATTGTGTTATCGCTGTTATCAGTATCACCTATTCTGAGATTGCTGGTTAGCTTGTAAAATTGCATTAATGTAGTAGCCTAGAGGTAACGGCCGCGACTTACGAGTTGCAGGTCGTAGGTTCGACCCAGACAGGCGCTTTACTTTGTGTAAATTATTTCGTCACCGCTGCTCTCAAAACGGTGAGGGAAAAAAAACATCGTGCGGCAACAGGCATGTCCTAGAACCAACAATTCGAAGACATGTGACATCTACCAACCCGCACCGGGCCCGCGTGGTGGACTACGGCCCATTCCATCTCGAAGAGAATAGGTCTGCCCCAGCAGAGGGAACATTGGGTATAATTGGCTGACCGGTTGGCGCAGTTGGTAGCGACCCTGCCTTCTGAGCCGCTGTTCCCGGGTTCGATCCCCGGACAAGTCAAACATTTGTGTGCATGAACATGTCTGTTTGACCTGTGTCTGGGTGTGTATATGTATGTAAGTATGTATAACAGTCATGTTACCGTAGTACAGGCTCTACCTAGTTCGGGACCTGAAGACCTTGTGTGGATGTTGTTTCATATAAATAAAATAAATAAATAAAGAGGTATTTGTTTGTAAGTTTATATGTAGGGGGTAATCTCTGGAACTTCCGGTCAGAATTGTAAATGTATTAAGGCACATCAACAACACAAACAAACATTTACAAATAAAAGAGAACAGAGACATGGACTAGTGTTTACGTCAATTACAGACGTGCACAGCAGTCACAACAAAATAGAAGAAAAAAAAAACACAGTATTCACGTTACGAAAATTAATAAAAAAACAAAACGATATAAGAACAAAAGTTCTAGCTAAAATCTCGGTAGTAGAGAGAATACCGTCATCGACATAAACATTCTCAATTTTTTTTTATGTTGTTGTTTACAGTCTTCCCTTCATACTACATACAAAGAAATGAAAAAGCATACTCCAAAAACCAGAACCATACCTTCTCTCGAGTAACAAATTCATCACAAACTCGACTTCCTCATCTGCGTGTGAATTGTTTTCACTTTGCTAACGCGTTTTTGATGCGCCGGCGCCACTGACGTCATCATAACTCGAGAACATTTACAAACTTGTTTTATTTCTGGTTCACATTAAGATTTTATATTTCGACAACTCTGTTTGCTTTTATTTTCGAGTTGGTGGATAGTTCAAAATACCAAAGCTGGCAGTGAGACTGAACTTTCGAAGTGCACAATTGCAATCTAGAATGGTGGAAAGCTCGTAGCTTATTATTGTCTTAAAACTAATTTAAAAAAAAAACTGACCAAGCGCGAAAAGGACTAGCACACGAAGGGTTCCGTAATAGAAGGCAAAAAACGCCTAAAAAAAAGAAACAATAGAAATACACACTCTAAGAAAATTTCAACTGTCTACCTATTACAGTTCATGAGATACAGCCCGGTGACAGACAGACGGACGGACGGACGGACAGCGGAGGCTTAGCAATAGGATCCCGTTGGCACCAATTAAGTACGGATCTTAAAAAAATATCTAAAATCTATGTATACAAATATGAGTACTCCAAAACCACACATAGACGAGTGTCGACGAGTAACGACCACACGAGTGGCGACTTAAGTATGTTCGCGGCACCCTGGACAGTTAGCTCCACTACCAACCTTCGTCGTCATCATCAGACTCTAGCAATTCACTTTTTTATTATATTTTATTTAAGATGGGTTTGCTCTTGACTCTAGTCTAGGTTAGTGATGACAGAGACAGAGTCGACGATGGAGTGAGCTTACCCAGAAGAAGCCGGTTCACTCTCACTTTGAAGAGATTAGGGTTGTATGCGTTCGGAAACAGACGCAGGTAGAGAGTTCCACTCTTTGGCTGTGCGCATTACAAAAGACATTTGGAAACGCTTAGTGCGAATTGGTGGGATAGCAACTAGGTAAGGATGGTAACTTGCAGTGCGTCTAGATGACCGATGGAAGAAGTGGGCCGGTGGAATGAGGTCGTGCAGTTCTTGGGCACCCTCTCCGAAGTACAAGCTGTAGAAGACCGACAAGCAGGCGACCTTACGACGATGTTTCACGATGACGATGATCCATCAGTTTTACGTCGCCAATGAGCCTCTTAGCTCTGCGTTCCACAGAAACAAGTGTGGCAAGTTGGTACTTTGCTGAGCTATCCCAAAGGTGGCTGCAATACTCCATGCAGGACTCACTGTTGGATATGATCCTCTTCATCTCACGCCATTCAACTGTATCCTCGGCCACTCTCATGATCCAACTGCTACGAGCCACCTGAAGAAGACCGTTGTTCCACGCTGGAAGGCGTCGTTCCCTATCTTTGCTGATTCGCAGTCTCCACTCAAGAACACGTCTACCCCAATGGTCATCGGTTCTACTGCTAATATAGCCGGCCCATTGCCACTTCAGCTTGCTTAGGTACTTTGTGAGCTCTGTCGACTACTTAGGTTCCCTGTCTTTCTAATCAATCTTTTCACTATCACACTTCGATCTATCTCTTAATCCTTAAGGCCAGGTAGGACTGCCAAAGCAGGCATTTGGCACTGCCCCGGCCGCGCGAGAAATACATCGCGCGGACACAGCGGGAATGAACTCGCGCATGAACCCGCCAGCGACACAGTATAGAAATAAGCAGTGGGAAATTATGAAAAAAAAAAGTTGGTTTAGTTATTTGTCGGATGAATGTCTGTATGTTTTGTGTTGTCGTGTGTGTTTGTATGTTAAAATACGCTAATCATTTTAATTATGTTATTGACTTATGTGTTTTTAATTTTGTTCATAGCTTAATTGAAGTGCCAGCTACAATATCATTTTTGAATGGTACCCATTCAATATGTAGTTTTTTTTTATTTATTTGGATATAAATGTAAAATTTTGGGTAAATATCCAAAACTATTGTATTTCAGCCAAACATATGAGGGGTTCAATTTGTAGCATTTTGGGCCCCCGGCGTATCAGCTTCTGACGGATATATCTACGTCAAAATACAAGTAACCCTGTATGTATCTGGCAAAAGACACATGCGAATTATCACACCTAGCGGTATCAACAGACATTAATGTGTCCAATAAACCATGCAACAACGTGACAAGAGGTGCGGAGTATCTTATTAATGGTTAGCGGTAAAGATTAATAGACAATTTTATTGGACTATTTGTTATTCTACATGCCTTCTACGTTAATGCATAAACATGCATAGGCTGGGTAGGTATTAAAAAACTGCGTAAAGTATTTTTATCTCACGAAGCGACGCGCGCTTTACTTGTGGTCACCAAGTGTACAAACACGCTGTGAATGCGTGTGTAAGCGTAGGAGCTCTCGCAGCAGCTCGCGGCTAGCGTCTGAGACAATGGCGAAGTCGGAAGTGTGCGTGTGTGTTATGTGTTCACGCACACATTGACAGCGTGTTTCTACACTTCATTTTATTTATTTATTTTAAGGCTCCGTGCACATAAAAAACACTCTTTTGTCAATTTCTTATCTAATCCTGACAAAGCTGGAAATAATTGAAACATTATGTCTGTGTGACTACAAAAGTACAGTTTTCTTGGCGCTAAACCATTCGTGTCAGTCACAGCGCCTGTTAATAGTTTTGTTTCAATTAATTGTTAATAGTTTTTTTTTTTTGTTTCATCACTTTGCGCTCTCGAAAATATAGTTTTTTTTTGCCTTTGATTTACTAAATGAAAATATTGTATAATCATAAAATGAAATTTTAATTTTATTTTAAGATTAGCTGAAGATTAATGTGTGATTTTTAAATTTCTTGAAACCGCTTGCTGAATAATAAAAAAAAATACATTACTACCAGGGTTTGTTTCGAAAAATAGGTTTTTTCAACATTATTTTTCTGCTATGTTTTGTATCGAAGTTGAAAAAAGTGATCCAGCTACATGCAAGTAGACCATATAATGATGTTGATGATAATTTTTAATATTCAAAATCAAACGTAGTTTCTAGTAAAAAAATGATCAAACGTCAGTCTCGCGTCATTTTTTGGAAAACTTGTTGCGAATATTAGTGATTTCCCATGAATACTTAACTTTTTTGAAAAATCCCTTTCAACCACATGCAAAACAAAGAACTCAAATTTTCGAATCACAAATAATTTTGTTTAAATAATGTTTCCCTTTCCTACAAATAATGCACAAAATTGATCAAAATCAGTCGATTTCGTGCACGGCCTCTTAAGTAAGGTTCACCAACAGTTGTTAGAGACATTACACAGATACATAGGAACATACAAGTAATTGTGTCTTAAAACTAACTGCACAACCAATTACAGGCAAACACCACATGCAAAATGCTCTTTAGAAAATATAAATTAAATTTTAAAGACTGTAGGTACTTAGGTACAATTCTAAATAATTATAATGATTAAATACTAATACTAATGACGTCTGACAAATGTCGATATTGAGTCTGTGTGGACGTCAACCAGGTCGCTGCGTTCGTTTATGAGTTTGCACATGCGGGGTACAGGTGAATTAGCACCAGACACTGTACGGCGAGCTGGTGGAGCTAAGGGTGTTATAGGTTTGCGAGGTGGTCTACGGGGTACCCTGAAGTTGAACCTAAATACCAATTGTGGGCAGTCGATGGTGTTATTGAGCAGTTTATATGCGAATCTCAGATCCAAGAGCTCCCTCCGAGCTTCCAAGGTACTCGTTTATCAAGGTAGGAGATATATTTAAATTGCCTTTCCTTTGAGTACCCTAGGTATCGGATAAACCTTTTTTGGATTCGGTACACTTGGTTAACACAAGTAAAGCGCGCATTGCTTCGCGAGATAAAAATACTGTACCATCTGTGTGCAGTTCACTCTGATATTAATTATTCTCGGAGCGTAAGTGTGGTAGCCAAATGTTGCGGTTTTTTGTCCAAATGTATAATTTTGATTGATTGATTTCTGATAGAATTTGATTAATGCTCGCTATAAAACTATTATGATAAATAATGTTGGATCAACTAAATTTGATTTGAAGAGCAGCGATGGTGGCCCAACGGTAACGGCGAGTTGTAGGTCATGGGTTCTATCCAAGCAGGCGCTTAACTTTGAGTAAATCATTTCACCACCACAGCTTTCAAAACGGTGAAGAAGAACATCGTTAGGAATCCGGCTTGTCCTAGAACCAAAAATTCGAAGACATGCGACATCTACCAACCCGCACTAGGCCCCGCGTGGCAGTTTACGGCCCACTCCATCTCGAAGAGAATAGGCCTGTCCCAGCAGTGGGAACATTATAGGCTGATTATGCAACTAAACTGAATTTGTCAGAACTAGACAAATTTTGGTGCCTGGACGGTACACATTTCGGTTACAAGATTAATTTTATTAAACGGAAATAAACAGTCATTGTGACTGCTTTCATATGTAACAAAATATATCAAATCGTCTCATTTTATTCTTCAGATGTAAGTTCTACGATCATTAACGAATACGTCCTTAGATTTCGCGCAAAACTTGAATCCAAAGAAAGTAGTTTTTCTAGAACTAAGCTATCATAATGCTCATTAAACTACAAGTTATCAATATCCTACAAAATAAAAGATATTCACTACCCAAGAAAAAGTCACGTCCACCGATTAACAACTATCGCAATCAATCGCTTTAACCAATTACAAACTCGATCAGCGGATCTCTAACAAATAAACATTGCTTCGACACTATTTATTAAATTTTTCCACAACAACATACTTTCCGATACGATGCGAAAACGTGAAATATCACCTTAAAACCAGGGCTATAATAATCGCGACAGCGAGACCGACAGACCGCCTGCCTATGCCTGCGACTGGTTTCGAGAAAACAAGGCAGTACTGGCAGTATACAACCATCCACCGTCGCCACAACACGGCGCGTTAAAAAAGAAACAAATCAAATTCAAAAATCGAACGTTTTCACGAACACGGTCATTTTTAAAGAGGATTCCGTCGAAGGAGGTCGCGTTTTTAGTTGTAATTTTAATCAAAATTGAATTAAGTGGACATTTAATTTTAGATCTAGTTGAGTTTTGTTTAAGTGAAAGTGATTTCTTATCGAAAAGTGAAAGGCGTCGGGCATCAGGTGAGTGTAGGGTCCTCGAAATCGTGTTTAGTTTAATCTGGTTAGATGCGGAGAAATGTTAGAATGAAGACGCTTTGACCGTGTCCAGTGGCCTAGTTTGGGTTATTGAGTGCTAACACGCTTTGAACGGGGTTTGAGGCTTGGTTGAAGCCTTTTTGATGATTAATTGGTTGGGGATAAAATGTAAACAAAAACATTATTTTTGTTGGTACTTTTATATTAGACATACATACATAAATTCACGTCTTCTTCCCGTGGGGGTAGGCAGTAACCACGTGCACCACCATGCCACCTGGCATGATCCTTACGTACCCCTTTTGTCTCGTTTACCTTCAGATATCCGATCATATACGCACGCCGAGTGCTTTTATATTATATAGTGCACAAAGTCCAAAAAGTAAATCTTGTTTAATGAGTTAAGTTAGTATAAAAAGTTAGTTAGTTTAAATATCTGTCCATTCCAAGGTTGCCTGGAAGAGATCGCAGAAAGCGATAAGGCCGCCCATTGTATATTAAGTAGTGTTCAATTTAATTTTTGTTGTAATATTTTTAGTGGTGTACAAAAAAGAATATATAAATATATTAATAAATATATAAATAACAATGTAAAAATAGATTACTATGACTCTCAAATAACATTTAAAAATTTGGGGAGTTGCTTGAAAATGGCCTTCTCGAATGACGATACTTCTACAGGGCACCCTAGACATTCAACCCACCATCGCGCCACCAACCTTATTTACCGGTCCATAAACCACTTGATTGAACTATTCTTTATTGTATATTAATTAAGATCGGTTTGCTCTTGACTCTAGTCTAGGTCAGTGATGACAGAGACAGAGTCGACGACGGAGTGAGCTTACCCAGAAGAAGCCTGTTCACTCTCACTTTGAAGAGATTAGGGTTGTATATTGTTGTATTCTTGTAAAGCATAATCAGCCTATAATGTTCGCACTGCTGGGACACGGGCCTCATTGTGAGAGGGAGTGGGCCGTAATCCACGACGACGCGCTATTCTTGTATAGCTTTTCTAAACGTGATAAAAGAGCAAGGCAATTTGTTTTGATGACTCGCCAATTATAATTTTTCAAGTCTAAAATACACGGAGCCACAAAACTAAATTATACCGTTTCGAAGTTTTTTTTTATATGTAGGTGACTATGCATAGTTAGTTAATTCGTTATTTGCTTTTGACCTAGCGTAAAAAATATATAGTTGAATATGTGCAATGTTTAGAAAACGAGCTGCTCGTGCCCGGCGTCGCCCAGTGTGAATTTCATTCAAAAATAGCATCCAAACTTCCGATTTTCCCGGTGGATTTTCCAAAAAAAATATTTCATACAAACATTGACCTGAATAGCATCCAAATTTCCGACCTTTCCGGTGAATATAACAAAAAATCTGTTATACAAACCTTGACTTGACAATTACAAACACAAACAAAAAGAGAATTAGCCAAATAGGTGCTGCCTTTGAAGCCTTTGAAGTGATGCGCGGACAAAAATTTTTGGCAATTGATTTTTATATACAAGGTATATCTGTTCCAGACATTTTGTTACACGTACCTCGACAAAATGTATGGAACAGCGGATTTTGCATGGTATAATTTAATCTGATAAGGTACTCGCCACCTTGTATAAGATATAAACAAAAATAATAAAGAAAAGCTTCCAAAATATTCTCACCCATTAATATTATAACCAAAAGACGTCAATTACTGACCACAGGCCTCCCCCTAGCACCACCACTTCAACCAGTCCTGAACTTTCCACATCCAGCGGATTCTTGCAGCCTTCACAAGGTCATCGGTCCACCTAGTGGGAGGCCATCCAACGCTACATCTTCCTGTACGCGGTCGCCACTTCAGGAACTCTCGGCCCCATCGGCCATCAGTTCTGCGAGTAATGTGCCGTGCCCACTGCCACTTAAGTCACGTGACCTTAACTAATAGTACCGTGACCTTGAACCGGAAGAAATTCGGCCATCAATCAGCTGCTACTTGATAGCGATCGCATATTTTAGATAGAAAGCGACCGAGACCGACAATTAAATTAATCAGACTGAGAAATGCTTCATTGGTGTTGTGGTGGCAAGGCTTGGAGTCATCGGTTCCAAATGTGATTGGGATTTCCATAATGAACTTCTCAGCACCGCAGCTCCTGCTTCCTGGATAATGGCAGTAGACTGGAATCCTTTTACGGGGAACTTAAACATGGCGGGCGAAATATTGGTGTATTAAACCTACCCTTTTGTGGAATATAAGTTTTTAATATAATATGTTATAATCAGCGGGGTCTGCTAGCACAGGTATATATTTTACTTAAAAGATGGTCCCTGTGTAAGATTTACTTATTGTAAAAATTGTACAAGTTTCTGCAATAAACATTTTTTTGTGGTGATTTAAAACAAAACGACAAAACGCCATCCCAATTTGACATAATATCACTATATATCGTCGCCTTAGAGTGAAAACCTCGGGAATGCATTTTTGCACAAATTTATTCTGTTGCCTTTCTAGGAAGAAAACCTCGCAACGCACATTCTGATCTGACTAATTTGTTCGTTGATTAAAGCGGGTTAAATTTCCATATTAATTAATAAAAAAACATAAAATACGGCGTACAAAAATATTACAGCACGCAGTTTTTTCTTCCTCTTGAAAAGTTACTTCTTTTACACTTACGAGGTTTTCACTCTAAGGCGTCGATATGTGACACAGTCGCTACCTAGCTAAGTATAAATGATATTTATTTCTGTAAGTAAGTAAGTTTATCTTATCTTATACAAACTCTTTTACACGTCAATAATATATTAATAATAACTAGATGAGGTCGGTGTTTCCTATCCGATATTTTCTAGTCGATGGTTTAAAAATTGGTTGTACAAAAAAAAACATTTATTTCAGACGAAACCCATAATACATAAAATAAAACCAAATTTCATAATACTGTAACAAATCAGATCAGAACAAAATAAAATATCAAAGCAATTAAAATAAACGAATATGTAGGTACATTTATGAAGGTCACAGAATGAAAATTTAAATCAAATGTCAATGCATGGTTGTGGAAGGTCCCTTCATCCATGATTCGAGATCCTAAATGATAAATGATTTTATTTCTGTAAGTAGGTTTGTACAAACAGTTTTACACGTCAATCATATTTTTAAAGCTAGATGAGGTCGGCGTTTCCTATCTGACTACTCTGAGAAGAAAGGCCGAAACAAACTCGGAGGTCACAGTCTCTTTTAAAGTCCAGACATAATTTAGTCAGATCGTCTGAATACAATGTAGTTTAATTAGTGTCTGAAATGGTCTTTCGAGGAAAAACCACACACATTGAGTGGACACTATCACGTTAATGTTGCTGGAAGAACAATCTTGAAAAAAACAGAATCATTGCATGTATAGGTACTCGTATCACGTTGGTTTTAAATCGTTAAAAGAAATTTTTAGAGGTATCTTCGTGACTTTTTTCTATCGCACCAAATTAGTTGTATTATATTTTCAACACACTATCTAACTAGCATATATCCTGAAGAATATCATATATTTTTCTGGCTTATTTTACTGCAGTGGATCATAGACTTTTAGGCATTATAAAACTCGCGTTTAGGTCATGTAGTCCCCTTAAATGCTAATGTTGCATTAGCAAAATAGAAACTTTACAAACGCTGAGTAAGATTGGTAATCGTAGTATTTTAATGTTAATTATCGACCTCATCTAGTTTTTAAACGTATCTTATTTTTGGCTTGTAAAATTATTATTATTACCAATTTAAAAAATAAATATCATTTATTATTAATTCGTCAACGTTCTATCGCGCGCAAGCCTCACTAAAACCACCTCCCACCCCAGTAGCCATCGTCAGCACATGAGAACAAAGGGAATCAAAGATACTTGTCTTCCCGAGAAGGCAAGGCTCCTTCAAACAGGCGCGACACGCGACGCGACACAAAGGCACCGCCTGACGCACGACGAGTGGTGATGCCTTTATGTCGCGTGCGATTCGCTTCGCGTGTCGCGCCTGTTTGTAGGTGCCTTAACACCACATTGTCACTGCGTGAATTACTATGAGTTAACGCCCAAACCCAACTAAGCAGAAATGCTTGTGTTGTGATAAGACTTTCACGTCAAAAATGTAACGGGTGGGGTTCGATTGCACGGCCTCTTGCTCGCCAGTTCCTCGCTGCAACCGTTGAGCTGTTGCCTCTAAGTCTAAGAGATAGCAGTCATTCATTATTCTGACGTGAAGACAGCAACTAATTTCTTTTTCAGAAATTAACATAACAAAAGATTAATGTAGAAAGTTTGGACTAAGTTATACTTAAAGCTAGCCATACTATATTTAATGAATATTTTAGAATCTCACTAGCTATGACGAGCGTGAGGTAGTTTGTTAGAATGAAATTAAATTCAATGATTAATTCTGTAAATAGAATATCATAATCACTCTTAAGGGGCTGACAACAGCTAAAGCGCGGTCACTGTCAGACTGCATAGAAAAGAAAGAGAAGCGCGATGATACAAAGCTGGTAATTTATTGCAAAATATGAAGCAATTCTCTATTTACAAAAAATCTATTAATCAATAGATTTTTTTGTAAATAGAGAATTGCCAATCGAACTGAAAAATGAAAACACTATCACGTAAATAATTATGTTGCTTGAGAACAATCTAAAAAAAACCAGAATGATTGCATGTATATTAGTATGGTTTTTAATCGTTAAAAGAAAATTTTGGAGGTATCTTTGTGACTTTTTTCTATCGTACCAAATTAGTTGTATTATGTTTTCAACACACTATCTAACTAGCATATATCCTGAAGAATATCATATATTTTTCTGATTTTGTTTACTGCAGTGGATCATATACTTTTAGTCATTATAAAACTTTCGTTTAGGTCATGTAGTCCCCTTAAACGTCATTAAAAAAATCTAGATGGAGTCGACATTTCCTATCTGACTACCCTGCGAAGAAATGGCAAAACGGTAGACAGAGAAAACAACTCTATCTACGGGCGAAACAAACTCTGGGGTCAAAGTCTCAGTAGCTCGCCGTCCGATAAGGACCTGGGACCAGGGCCTGGGTCGACGGCGCGTTGTGTTCTACGCGCGCCTCAAAGAGATGTCAGCACCAACGACGGGGTCCGCTAGGGCCGATGCCTGCCAGGGTTGCGAGAAAGTCCGAAAGGGTTACCGTGGCCCCTGGCACAGGCAAGAGAAGGAACACGGGTGGGTTTTAGCCAGTAGGAGTCTGATACGCACTCCCGCTCCGCCCAGAGCGGGAGAAGTTATTCGATGATTTCCCAGCCTAAAATAAAAAAGGGGTCAAAGTATCTATAAAGTCCCGACATAATCTTGGTCAGATCATGTGAGGACCGTGTAGATTTGTCATCATCACAGTCTGAAATGATTAAATTGTAAATACAGTTGAAATGATATACGACTGCTCAGTATGAATATTTCTATATTTTTAATATCTTGTACACGTACAAACTTAGTAAATGTAATATAACAGACTGGCTTATAGTAGACAACCTTTCGGTTCTGAGGCTCGATGAGAACTGCCCTAGGAACTAGACAACACTCCAAACATCATGTACCCATTCCGTTCCGTTAGAAAAATAACCAGTACTTTTGGCGGTAAATGTCAAATGAGATACTTTTAAACTTCATGAGTACATTGATACAAACTTAGTTTTATTCAAATCAAATACTTACTTTAAATTTTATATTTACTATTTAAAATCGATACATCTTATTAATATTTGGAAATCATGACATTCGGCCCTCCGACACTGTGTTGCCTCCTGGCACACACAACAATCTTACATAATTATTCAATTAAATCATGACACAGTAAACAACTAAACAGCCCATTGTATATTAAGTAGTGTTCAATTAATTTTTTTTTTGTTGTTATGTTTTTTGTGGAGTACAATAAAGAATATATAAATAAATAAACAGATTTCAATTCAACGAATAATAAAGAAATGCAAATATACCTCGTAAACTGTGCATAAAGTAAATAAATGAATCCAAATACTTTAAAGCCAGAAAGTAAATTCATTATGGTGAACTTTTCCGGGATCTAGATTCTCTCTGGACCTAACTTTAAGGCCTTTAGGCGCGATTGGTCCTATTCATCTTATTCACGGTTGGTCCAATTCGCGGTTGGCCCAATTCGCAGTTGGTCCGATTCGCGGTTGGTCTAATTCGTGATTGGTCTAAATCGCGGGTGGTTCAATATAAAGTATTTTCGAAATTAAACAAAATAACACATTTTCATCTACTTACATATTTTTATTTATTTATTCATAATCATATATTACAAATCATATCTTGTGTTACTAGCTCATTCCCAAAACATTACATTCTCTTGTGTCTAAACGGTCTATCTACATGGTCTTCACATGATCTGACCAAGATTATGTCTGGACTTTAAAAGAGACTGTGACCTCTGAGTTTGTTTCGGTCTTTCTTCTCAGAGTAGTCAGATAGGAAACACCGACCTCGTCTAGCTTTTATAATATGATTGACGTGTTTTGTTTGTACAAACCTACTTACAGAAATAAAATCATTTATCATTTATTAAATAAATAAAACCTGAATACCTATATTTTGGTTTTCTGAGAGTTTACTACTAGTCCTTTGTCAATTTAGATAAATAAATAGAAATCATCATCATCTTGTTTTTAAAATATGATTGACGTGTTTGTACAAACCTACTTACAGAAATAAAATCATTTATCATTCATCATTAACGGACCCTGGCCGTTTGTGGTCACAGTTCTAACCTAACCTAACTTTCAGCCATTCTCATTTGTGTCATCCACATGTCCATTTTGGTCCATTTTGGACCTGCGTCTGTGTTTCCGAACGCATACAACCCTAATTTCTTCAAAGTGAGAGTGAACAGGCTTCTTCTGGGTAAGCTCATTCCATCGTCGACTCTGTCTCTGTCACCACTGACCTAGACTAGAGTCAAAAGCAAACCCATCTTAAGTTGAAAAAAAATAAAAAAACCGCGAATTATAATTTCTTTTTAACATTAGACCAATCGCGTGTAAACCCAATAAGGATGGATGAACCCAAGCACCCTGTATAAAACTCCATTTGTATAGGTACAAATTGGGCATATTAGTTAACCGGAGTAATAACGTAACATATGCATAATCCCAAAGCTATTTAAGTATTAATTTTGACAATTGAACAATATTCATTGCGTCATTTAAGTTGTCGAGCAAACGATACTTTCAAACATATGCGGCAATGGATTAGGGATTTCCCCCCAAATCCTTTGGATTGAGATAGCAAGTTTGTTACGTTAGTTCTGAGTTGAGCTGCACGATTACTGACAAATGCGTGCACTGACTGGACAGGTCCGCCCAATCTGTACGTTTTTTCCTCAAAAGACTGTTTCACACACCAATCTACATGGTCTTCATCATCTTCATGATCTGACCAAGATTAAGTCTGGACTTTAAAAGAGACTGTGACCTCTGAGTTTGTTTCGGCCTCTCTTCATAAATATTTTAAAAACTAGATGAGGTTGGCGTTTCCTATCTGACTACTCTGAGTCAGATAGGAAACGCCGACCTCATCTAGTTTTTAAAATATGATTGACTTGTAAAAGTATTTGTACAAACCTACTTACAGAAATAAATCATTTATCATTGAGGTGCAGCCATTGATAACCACCCATGGCATCCATATTACCAGAGATCGGAATTTATAGGTAGATTTTATTTAAGTAAACTTCGAGGAAGGAAGTAACATAGAGTGGATAATACCTCCTCAAAAATCCCGGAATAATTATACATAATCAGCCTATAATGTTCCCACTGCTTGGACACAGGCCTCCTCTCTGTGAGAGGGAGTGGGCCGTAATCCTCCACGCGGGCGCAGTGCGGGTTGGTAGATGTCAGATGTCTTCAAATGTTTGATTCTAGGACATGCCGGTTTCCTCACGATGTTTTCCTTCACCGTTTTAGGAGCAGTGGTGGATGTGGTGATGAAATAATTTACACAAAGTAAAGCGCCTGTCTGGATTCGAAACTACGACCTTTAACTCGTAAGTCGCGGCCTATACCACTGGGCCACCACTGCTCGAACTGCTACTGCTGAAAGGGGGCGTCCATAAATTACGTGAGGTGTTTAAGGGGGGGAGGGGGTCGAGTCAAATCTCATCTAATCTTACGTTGGAGAGAGGGGGGGTCTCGGCAAATATCACACAATTTTTTTTCAAATTGAAACAAAAAAAAAAAAACCTATTTTGGTCCTTCCTGTCCCGTCCCGTCCTGGTTACTGTGCGCAAGCGCCAACGGCTAGAGTGGCTAGATCAGAACGAAGTTGAAGGTGCAGATTATTTTACTGAAAATCATATGGACATGTTGGTTCCAATAGTCTCTCTTGAGACCGCGCATGATTCTCCATGGACTGAATTAGAGTAGATATTCTTTTTTTAATCACCGTAGTTACGATTTAATTATTCTATTGTTAAATTTTTATCACACTTCTAATTAAACTCTCAGCAATATTGATTACTAGTCTTAAATAAAAGCACGAAGCAATTTTTTTATTCTTTTTACAATAACAATCCAACGCGTTTACGTAAGAAACCCACATTTTGAAAAATCTCACGTGAGATTGGGGGATGGGGGAGGGGGTTGAATAAAATCTCACGACATCTCACCAGGGGGGGAGGGAGGGACAGAACATTTCAAAAAACACCTCACGTAATTTATGGACGCCCCCAAACCACGAATTATATTATAGACTTTATTTATAGTTTCGAATTATTGATTTAAAGAATCATCTATTAAAATTTTTTAGGCAAACCCCATCGCATCGCGTCTCCTGCCCGCGCTCTTGCTTCGTTTTCGCTTAGCGTTCTTTCTGATTTTTTTCTTGTGGTTCGGCTCCTTACGAGTCTTAGCGTGATGTTAAATAGCTTGTAGCCTTCCTCGAAAATTGGTCTATCAAGCGCGAAAATAATTTTTCAAATCTGACTGGTAGTTCCAGAGATTAGCGCGTTCAAACAAACAAAAATCAAACAAGCTCTTCATATCTTCATGTCTTATAAGTATATATACGAGTAAATTAGTATAGATAGAAGATAAATATATTTTTCATTACTCATACTCGGCAAGTAGGTCTGAAGTTGCCTGAGGAGCGGGTTGAAAGTAATACTTTTTAGCCCTAGGGAGACTCGTTTTAAACTGACAGCTGACAAATATTTTTTTTAAACTAGTTCTTTTTCACATTTCTATTGAACCATGTTCAAACTTCCTATACAGCCACTCAATTACAGCGCGATGTAAAATTGAAATAACATAAAGTTAAGTATTAATTGAAGAATATATTTTTAAATGACTTTATTATAATTTACTTTCCAACTATTTATTTCTTTAAAATAACATAGATTTCGGCAAAATTATTGCCATTTTTTCAATGACGGAAATGAAAAATAATGACTGAATAGCTAGAAGCAGGCCACAGAAAAAAAAAATTGGCGGGAAAGCGGCAATCCGATCTTATCCAGTTGTAGAGTTTTGTTTATACTTCCGTATTTAGTCTCGGGACTAAATGTTACTTTCACCCCTAGGGTAACAATGTACTATTGTAACAATGGACCAATAAATTATTATTATTTATATTTTTTCTCTTTCTTCTTAGTTACAAAACGGTGGAAGTCGGCAATTAACAGTTTAGGTTTAAAGAATCTTTATTCTCAATTAAAACATACACAAATGTCACTTACTTGAGAACAATAAATTAGTGTTAACAATATAAAAAGGTTTAACTTCACCTCTATGTACAGTTTCACAAACACGACCCACCCAACGCATTCATTTCTGTGAGGGTGTTTTACTTGCTGTTAAATACTGACCGAGCTGAATTTTGAAAGCATTGAGTGAGTGTACATTTCTAATACTTGATGGTAATTTATTATATAGTTGCACTCCTTCGAAAGTAACCATTTTTTTGCCATAATTGGTTCTAGTTTTAGGTAGCACTATTAGGTTTAAATTTTATCCGTATTTTATGAGTTGGAAAGCACATTAATTACGACGTTTCCTCGTGCGTGTTCAGTTTTAAAGTAATCTAATCCAGATTTCCTTGAAGATTAAGTTAGAAAGTAGAAATTAAAAATATTAGATCGTTGATTGATATCAAAGCAATGTCTGTATTTTATTTTATTAATTTTAGGAAAACTTACAGCTAATACATTTTAATATTTAGTACAATGTGTAAACGATGGCCAATTACAAGCTTCCACTAACGATTAAGGTGAGTAACATTAACAAATACGCGAAAGCAGCGACGTAAGAGATACGCAAATGATCTCATGCTCAAAAAATACAATAATATTGAGAGAGAAAAAAAATTGGCAAATACATACATGAATATCCATAAAATGAATAGAGTAGAAGGACAAGGTTTATTAAGAAAGCTTTTTCGAAACTTAATACCCCCGTAATAGGACTCGGCATCATGACAAAACAAACGGTGGGCACAAATAACGCAGAGTACGTGTAGTTTTTTTTTTTTTTTTTTGTGGGTAGTCATGTATAACTTTTCCCGCTCTGGGTGCAGCGGGAGGGCGTGTCAGACTCTTACTGACTTCAACCCACTCGTGTTCCTTCAGTTGCCTTTGCCAGGGGCCACGGTAACCCTTTCGGACTTTCCTGCAACCCTGGCAGGCATCGGCCCCAGCGGACCCCGTCGTTGTTGCTGACATCTCATTGAAGCGCGTGTGGAACACAACGCGCCGTCGACGCCGAGCTACCCATTGCTCGCCGTCCACGAGCCCGCGCCGGCTATTTCTCTCCTATGATTTGCAGATGACGGAGACAGAATTATATTTTAAATACGTTTAGAGACTTGTGGTGCAAGTAGGCCTTAGTAAATAATAATCATTAATGATTATTATAACATTATTCACTTTTGTATTCAGTGTAGAAAGTTCTTAAAAGTAAGAAGACGATGTCTTTTGTCTATGAATATGTGAATATTCTTTATTTTTTTCTCCAAGATGTTTTGTGAAAACTAATTAACATTACAAATGAGTTGATTTGAATGTCTGTCTGTTTTGAAATGTTGTTGAATAGTTACTTTCAATATGTGAGAATTTTGTTTACGTAATTAATGGTAAAATGGTCGTTAGTAGTTTTGTTTGGATGTTTTTAAAGTCTTATTCATACCATCAAGAGTTTCTCAGTAGCAGCCTGGATTCTGGATTTGTGACCGGTTGATGGCAATAGCCTCGGCTTCTATTAGGGACTTAACATAACAGGCGAAATTTGTGACCGGTTGATGGCAATAGCCTCGCCTTCTATTAGGGACTTAACATAACAGGCGAAATTTGTGACCGGTTGATGGCAATAGCCTCGGCTTCTATTAGGGACTTAACATAACAGGCGAAATTTGTGACCGGTTGATGGCAATAGCCTCGGCTTCTATTAGGGACTTAACATAACAGGCGAAATTTGTGACCGGTTGATGGCAATAGCCTCGGCTTCTATTAGGGACTTAACATAACAGGCGAAATTTGTGACCGGTTGATGGCAATAGCCTCGGCTTCTATTAGGGACTTAACATAACAGGCGAAATTTGTGACCTGTTGATGGCAATAGCCTCGGCTTCTATTAGGGACTTAACATAACAGGCGAAATTTGTGACCGGTTGATGGCAATAGCCTCGGCTTCTATTAGGGACTTAACATAACAGGCGAAATTTGTGACCGGTTGATGGCAATAGCCTCGGCTTCTATTAGGGACTTAACATAACAGGCGAAATTTGTGACCGGTTGATGGCAATAGCCTCGGCTTCTATTAGGGACTTAACATAACAGGCGAAATTTGTGACCGGTTGATGGCAATAGCCTCGGCTTCTATTAGGGACTTAACATAACAGGCGAAATTTGTGACCGGTTGATGGCAATAGCCTCGGCTTCTATTAGGGACTTATCATAACAGGCGAAATTTGTGACCGGTTGATGGCAATAGCCTCGGCTTCTATTAGGGACTTAACATAACAGCCGAAATTTGGATATACTATAGGTACCTATATAGAGGTATGAGGAACAGGGTGTAAAGTTCACTCATATCTCCATAGAAAAGGGGGGATCCTCGGACCATAAAGGTGTCGTGTCTGGTGGGCGACTGCACAACGATTGATGTCGGGGCGTTGTACACAAATATGCTAGTTGCGCGGTAAACTCGGCTTGCGCGATGCAGGATTTTGCGTGACGTCAGTGTGATAGTTCGCATGTAAATAGCGCTACACCGACACCCCTGCCTAGACCCTTTGGAGATAACAGTCGTGATGGTACGTTAAGTGAATGTTTATTAATTATCAGTGTTTTTTTGGCCATCTCACTAAACCCCGTAATACACGTGCCTGCAACTTGCACAGAAGTATGCGCGTAGCTTCCCTGCCATTGACCCATTACAACTTCTCCGCATAGTCGACGGTGAGTCGGATCTGTCTGCGGTGATTCCCCAGTGAGTCCAGTATAGAGTGAGAATGCTCCAGTGGTACAACGCCGGGTTGAAGCTGACTACTGACGTCGACCAGGGGCCGTACTATGACGTGTTAATTCCATCATTGTTCCAGCGTGGAAGAGAGACGGAGCTATACATGACCGATAGCACTATCTCTTTTTCTCAACGGAATCGAGATGGCGTTAATAGTTCATAGTACGGCCCATGGAGAGGTGTGAAGGGCTCTGCTTGTGAACCGGCCGAAAGTGCAGTGTGCTGAGCCAAGGTTGCTGATGAGGCTGAGGGTGATGACTAGGAATGCGCATTCGCTGCATGTTGTTGGTCAGGATACCCGTTTGAAGTCGTGGGTGCTGGCTGGCTGAGACTCGCCGATCGAAAGCTTGAGGAAGCAATGGTGATGACGTCACGCTGAACTAGCTGCTCGAAGGCTGCGTCAATGTCCATGTTCGGGGTCACCAGTATAGAGGTATGAGGAACAGGGTGTAAAGTTCACTCATAGCAATAGTATCTAAAGGGAAGATCCTCCGACCAGACGGGCAATTGCCCTCCAGACACAGCGCCCTGGTCGGAGGATCCTGCCTTTACTATGGGTATGAGTGAACTTTACACCCACTACCGAACCTTATAACGCTACAAACCCATTACAGCTTCTGATTTGTGAATCTCACGATGGCATGCAAGCTACTTGCTTATTTGAGTGCCAGTTACAGGCATGTGTATACATTACGCATTGAAGTATCTAATTATTTTATAAATAAACTACTAACCAATCTAACTAACTGTATATTAAGTACATAGTTTGTTACGCATTGAAGTATCTAATTATTTTATAAATAAACTACTAACCAATCTAACTAACTGTATATTAAGTACATAGTTTGTTACGCATTGAAGTATCTAATTATTTTACAAATAAACTACTAACCAATCTAACTAACTGTATATTAAGTACATAGTTTGATTGTTTAACGTTTCGAACTTGCGTTATACAGCTCAGAGAGTCAAACACTCGACTACTGCGCCAAATGCGTTAAACTTGCAAATGATCCTGTTTTGTATTCTAGACAGTCAACATAGGTACGCACAATTTATGTAATTTGTGTGTTTAGATTATCGAATACTAAGCTAATTTCATCATATTATTATATAACACCGGTTCCTACTTATCATCTGTTTAGCGTTTTCCGTTGGGGTCGGCTTACAATCTAACCAAATGCAGCTGAATACCAGTATTTTAACTGGAGCGACTGCCTATCTGACCTCCACAACCCAGTTACTGGGTAATACGATACCCCTGGGTAAGACTGGTTGTCAGACTTTCAGGCTTCTAACGAATCGTAACGACTGTCAAAGATCCACGAATGACAGCTGGTACCAACGAGTTAACGTCCTTTCCGAGGCACGGAGGGGTCTCGGTATATAAAAATGGTCACCCATCCACGGACTAACCGCGGCAAGTGTAGCTTAACCCGATCGATCGACTCGTGCGGCTGTTATTACTAAGCCACAAGCCCCACACCGGGTCCCACTATTTTATAATATTTTACAGAAACATAACCGAAACCTGACACTAACTTCGTATCCTGAACAACTCTTGTTCTTACAACCGTGATGTTATATCACTGTTATATGTATGTCAAAGTCAAAGCATTTATTTAAAATATGCACCTACAAGGCACTTTTGAACGTCAACATTTACATTAAAATAGAATTGATTCAAGTCGCCCCTTCCAAAAGGTAGTTTCGTATGGAGAAGAATGGGCAAGAAACTCCACCGACAATATTGGTCCTTGTGTCCGAAAACTATATCTTTCGCTTAAATCTTTAAGACAAGACAATGTAACATAACACCACGCTCATCAGTTTAATCATGATCTGGCAGTTTGAGTAATTTATGCGGCCTACTCAAATGTCCTTTCTTTGGTATTGTTGGTCGAATCGTTGAGCTCCTTGAGTCTAAGTTGAGCTGCACGATTACTGACAATTGCGTGCACTGACTGGACAGGTCCACTCAATCTGTGTGGTTGTTTCCTCAAAAGACCATTTCAGCCACCGATCTACATAGCCTTCACATAAATAAATATCGTCTGACATTGCACACAGCACCATCTAGTTCCAAGTTAAGCACTTAACACTTAGGCTTGTGTTATGGATACCAGATGGTTGATACACTACTTAAATACATTTTATTTTGTAAATACATACATATTACATGATCTGACCAAGATTTTGTCTGGACTTTAAAAGAGACTGTGGCCTCTGAGTTTGTTTCGGCCTTTCTTCTCAGAGTAGTCAGATAGGAAATGCCGACCTCATCTAGTTTTTAAAATACGATTGACATGTAAAAGTGTTTGTTCAAACCTACTTACAGAAATAAAATCATGTATCATTTATTCACGCCTGTTTCTCACAGTGGGTAAGGCAGAGGTGTACCTATAGTACTCCCACATTTCACCAGCTATAATTAAGTCCCTAATAGGGCGAGCCTATTGCCATCAACTGGGCACAAATCCAGACTGGGCTGCAACTAAGAAATTAAACACTTTGCCCGACCTGGGAATAAAACTCCAGGACCAGCATGCTCAGCCTCAGCAATAGCGCTTGATAACAATGGACTAACGAAACACTCAACATCTAAATATCAATAAAAAGTCTAATTAAAAAGTTAAGCCTTCAAGCGTCGCGTCGCTTGCGTTAATTAGTAGCGAAAGTCACACGCATCGCTCGTCTTGTAGGACTCGACCCGTCTGAACTAAACGCAGGCATTTGTTACAGCTGTCATTATTCTATCAACGCGAAGATGAAAGTTGATTTCTAATTGTATTAATAAAAAGTATGGCACTGATTATACGGGGGTCACACTGAAAGTTTTTAGAATAGGCCAGTAAGAAAAGCAGCCGATGAAAACTTTATTTAAATTTCGAATTAGGTACTCTTTGGGAATCTGTAGATGTGTAATGAATTCATAATTATGTCATTTGTTTTTACAAATTGGCGGCAATTTAAAAAGTGTCTGTCGCGTGTCGAAATGGATTTGACTAGAGAAAATTTTCGTTCTATGATTTATTACAACTTTCGTTGCGGTTTTACTCAACAACAATGTGACGGTAGACTTCGATTAGCATTTCATGACGAAGCTCCATCCCGTGCCACTCTTTACAACTGGTTTAATGAGTTTAAACTTGGTCGAAGCAAACTCACTGATGATTCGCGAGAAGGACGTCCTTCTACGGCGACTACTGAAGATAACGCGAATGCTGTGCGGCTAATGATAGAAGCTCATAGAATGGTGACATATCAGCAGATTCGGGCAGCTTTAGGCATAGGTATGAGTCAAGTACAAAAAGTCTTAGATGATCATTTATGCGTCAGAAAACTTTGTACTAGATGGATACCTCATAATTTGACGGAAGATCAAAAACGCAGTCGTTTGGATTGGTGCCGCTCCATGCTTGAAAAGTATGACGGAGGTGACTCCAATGCTGTTTTGTCATCGTCACAGTTGATGAAAGCTGGATACATTGTTACGAACCCGAAACCAAAAAACAATCTGCGCAATGCATGTTTCCATTCGAAGATTTGCCGACAAAAGTAAAGGAGGACAGAAGTCAAGAGAAAAAGTTGATTGCCTCATACTTTGGACGGACGGGTCATTTCGCAAGAATTTTACTAGAAGATAAAAACAATGTTACTGCAGATTGGTAAGTCAGTCATTGTTTACCAGTTGTCTTGGAAAATGTTAGACAGCAGCGCCCAAGAAGCAGGATCCTCCTCCACCACGACAACGCTCCAGCTCACTCCGCCAGACGGACTATCGAATATTTGTCTATCAAAAGTGTGGAGTTAGTAAGTAATTCTCTTTACAGTCCTGACCTAGCACATTGTGACTTCTATTTATTTCCAAAAATAAAAGATAAACTTAGAGGAATTAGTTTTTTGATCCTTGAAGGTGCCGTGACTGTGTTTAAAAAGGCGTGGAAGAAATCCCTAAAGAAGAGTGGGCTCACTGTTTCAGTCAATGGTTCCATCGTATGCGACGGAAAGGAACGGAAAGGAACGTGTTTCGAAAGGAACGGAGACTACTTCGAAAAGCAATAAAAAATATTAACAGGCTTCTACGGCATTCCGTTTTTTATTTTCCAAAAACATTCAGTGTGACGTCACGTAAACAAATTGATTATCTATACAAATAAATAAAATTGAAGTCTGTTTGTAATGTCAAATTAAGCTTTTTACTAAATGCTTAGGTAGAAGATTTCAATTAATTAACCATATATTGATTTAAAAGAGTGTCAATGGAGTTTCTTGCCCGTTCTTCTCCATAAATGTACCTACTACGCTTTGGAATGGGCAACTAGCTTCATTGTTCATACTAGCCGACCCCTTGACAATTCAAAAGTGCCTCTATTTGGTTTATTTATTTGCAATAAGTTGGAGTTTTGAAAGCGAGGAAGGTATTGTAGTCCAAGGTCCCAATTTTTTTTACTCAATAGGACCAGCAGTAGCCCAGTGGTAATTGGCCCTATTGATTAGTTGTAGCTCATGGGTTTGAGCCCAGGCAGTCAGTTAATATTGCGCAATTTATTTCATCAGCACTACTTTCCAAAACGGTGAAGAAAAAACTTTTTAACAAAAAAATTAAACCGCCGAAAAAACTAAAAACAATAAAAGCACTAAAAAGTTAAAAATAATACTATATCCTACCTATATTAATAAACCTTTTTTTTTTTTTGTGGTTTCCGGGGTGGAAAATCCTCACGGATGTCCGCCGCCCTGGGGCGGACGGCGGGGTCTGTCAGACTCTTACTGACTAAACACCACCCCGGTGGTCCATCTCACACCTTCGCCGGGGGTCGCGGGAACGTACGATCCTTCTGCGAGACGACTGTCTCACAGAAGGAAACCACCGCGTCCCAGGACTCGTCGCTGCCGCCCATCGACTCGACTACGGCCGGCAGCGACAAGTCACTGCCTACTTCTGAGATGAGGGCACGGCGCGGCTCCTCCCAAGCGGCACACTCTGCCAGCGTATGCCGCGCCGTGTCCTCCCGGCAGTCGACGCAGTGGTGACACCGGGCGTCCGGCTCCCTGTTTATGCGACACAGGTACTTCCCGAAGCAGCCATGCCCCGAGAGCACCTGCGTCACCCGAAACGACAGGGAGCCGTGCCTCCTCCCGAGCCAGCGCTCGAGCACCGGCCGGACCGCCTCGATGGTGACGAGGTAGGGCGTGAAAGCCTGTACCGCCATTCCGCCACCAGGACCTCGCGAAGCTGAGACCGACGCAGCTCTATGTGTCGCTGCATCGGTCCCTCGCCCCGCGCTCTCGCTTCCTCGCGCCACCGATACAACGAAGCGAGTACTTTCGCCTCGAGGTCCCAGGGCGGGGATCCGGCCAGTACGCAAGCCGCCTCGTAGGAGATCGTGCGATATCCCCTGATGACTCTGACGGCCATCGCCCTCTGCGGCTTTCGCAAAACAGCGATGCTGCCGGCCATCAGGTCAGAGGCCCACACCGGGGCCCCATACAGGGCCATGGATCGCACGACCCCCACGTAGAGCCGCCTACAGACGGCGCTCGGGCCCCCCAGATTGGGACATATATTAATAAACCTAATCTAACCTACGATTAACATATACAAAAATTTTCAAAATTTTTGGAGTCGGTGTCAAGCTATGTAATGAAACGACTGACTGGTAATTCCAGAGTATTTTATATTGCTATTTTATATTATATTGCTTGGCACCGACTCCAAATTTTTTTTTTAATTTTTACCCTCCTAACCCTCCCCCCCCCTATTTCCCCACTAAAAAAAAAGAATGATCAAAATCAGACTAATCTGTAAAAAATTATGCGTGATCAAACATTACAATCAGTGAGTGAACACTCAATCATCCCCTGTTTTCCTTCACTTAGGGTTGGAATACTTTATCCAAATTTATATGGGATCAACTTCGGAGCTTACCCTTTCCAATAAAAAAATAATTATCAAAATCTAACTACCCTGTAAAAAGTTATGCGTGGTCATACATAAAAAGAAATAAAAAATATACGCGTCGACTTGAGAACCTCCTCCGTTTTTTTCGTCGGTTAAAAACAACGTGAGGAAACTGTCTTAGAACGAAAAAATCGAAAACATTATGTGACATCCAACAACCCGCATTGGGCCCGCTTGGTGGATTGCAGCGCATTCCTTCTAACAAAGCGGTGACCTGTGTCCCAGTAGTATATCATTATAGTATAAAATGATGGGCTGATTATGCCATATTTAACCAGGATTCCTTTGTTCCAGATTTAACCTCTTATCCCGAAGCGCAGCCACAGCACACGCTATGTCCCACCACTACCAGTCAATAGCGCCATGTCAACGGTGAAACATGAGGTACCATGGCGCCAAACGTACCATAAACATAAAGGACAGTCGAACGTCACACGAAGGAGGAAGAATGCGCCAGAAACAAGATGGCGGCTCAGCAAATGGTTGATTCCGCTCGTTATTTTAAATGTGACGGGGCCTGTTGGTACTGAATGTAGGTATTGCTGATGTAACTTACGGTTTCTTTTTTGTAATGAAATCCTTTTTTTAACCCAGATAAGTTAAAAGAGAAAGTCCATTATCATAGGCCCAGGAACTGTTATCCAGACTGTTGCCCAGAGAGAAGGACCAAATTGGACACGTCTAAATAATTGAGGTCCTCATTAAATTTCTTTCTATAACATTGTGGGAGACATTTTTTTTCATATGTTAATTAATATCTTGTTATTACGACTTTGCTTTACTTTAATTTCTTAGAAGTAATTTCGTTTTTTTTTGCGTTTTTTGCGGTTCTGTTAAAGGTCTGTAGCAATAAAAAAAAAGTTTTAGGCGTTTAGAAGATATGGTGGAATAAAGAAACTCGCTAACGTACATACATACATACATGAACCCTGAAAACATAACACTCCTTTTTTTGGGCAGTCGTATAAAATTAAAGACCCCTTCTTTAATTAATATTATTTATTTTTCCAGCCCTAACAAGTCGTATGCTGGCCTCGATCCTGGGCTACCCTAGTACTTGTAACTTGGGCTCGGAAGTGCGACCCTGTACCCTGTCGCTGACATGTTGGCTTCGAGGGGGCACCAGGGTCAGAGGCTGTGGCGGGAGCTGGCTGTTCTCTTGCTGTGTGTCCAATGAGCCGAGTAGGAATGATGTGCTGGATAACAGGTAAATATCGCAGTAAAAAGATTTATTGATACAGAGTAGTTATGAAAAGATTTTAGCACGGTGAATTTTGTAGTTTTCTGCGACTGGAAAAAAACCGTACTTACGGTTGGTATTTTTAGAGAAAGAACGAATATTAACCACCAGGCTTCCTCACTGCTCTGCCAGGGTTGCGGGAAAGTCCGAAAGGGTTACCGTGGGGCCTGGCACAGGCAACTGAAGGAACACGGGTGGGTTTTAGTCAGTAAGAGTCTGACACGTCCTCCCGCTCCACCCAGAGAGGGGGAAGTTATTTGATGATTTCTCACCCTCAAAAAAAAAAAGGCTTCCACACTGCAGCAACGCGGCATCAAAGCACTACGACTTTGCTGTATTGTCACTTTCATGTAGTGAGCAAGCCTGGTGATTTTGTCGTGATGTTTTACCGTAAATTTATGGTGCTTAAGATTAATCTAGTATCTACGTGACGTAGATAAAAACACTAGGATTTGAGACCAAATCCTAGTGTGTGTTTGCAAACTGGTGTTCAATCAGCAGGACCATAAACCAACATGCCACCACGAAACTTTGAACGTCACACTTAAAGTGCGTCCAACAGTAGGTAAGTTCAGCCGAGCTATTCTGTAACAAACAATCTTACCGTGATAACTTAGGTGAAGTGAGCTTGAAGTGAGTTGTCGATAGTGTCAATCCCTAGCATCAGGTGGAGTGATAGCTCACTTCACCTAAGTTATCACGGTGAGATTGTTACAGAATCAACGGGCTGGTTGCTCCTCAAATCAGTGCAGTGATATCTTAGGGTACGTTCCGAATTGCGCTGTAATCGATTTGAGCGTGCTTACACCCGTTCCGAATTAGCGTGAGCGCTATACCTAATGATGTCCCTTAATATGAATCGTCATAGATGACGTCATGGGATGCGCCATCTTGCAATAACGCCGACCATGCCCTAATGACAGTTGTACTGCTTTGTTTGGAGTCGCATCATACCTTTCAAGACTTTCAACTAAAGTGGCATTTTTGAAATTGTGCTGTATAATCCAAGTTCTAACAAAACACACAGAGTCAACCAACAAAATAGAATTGCCAATGCGTTGAACTTCCATTTTCAAAAAATATTCAACGGTCTTTCTTGGGCAAGGTTTGGGGTTGACGTTGCGCGAGCACTGTGAGCGCGTTCAGGAGCGTTTCGAATTGTCGACAGCTCTCAGCTGTCACAATCGTGATATCTAAATCGGAACGCAAATTATAGATGTGAGCGCTGTGAGTGATTATGGCATAATTCGGAATGTAGGGTTAGAATAACTTTATCACTAAACCTGTTTCACACCATAACTCTTTATCCTTCAGTATTCCAGCATCAGACTGGAAGTACAAAATAGTGCCTCCGCAGCTGCGTCAAGTGCCGCAGCGCAGCGTGGTGCCGGCCAACGTGTTCCGGAGACGAGCTGATGATGATGTGATTCAGGTAAACTTTGACTATCATTTATTTGTGCAGAACGTTTAAGGCAAGAAAAGGGGAATTTACAACTTTTTAATGTATAAAATCTTGATTACATTTTCACTGAAAACTTATTAAAACCATTGTCCTAACAACCCACACACTTTCATTTACGCTCGCTCACCTACGCCTACAAACCTCATACACACAAACAACATTCTTCATTTCCCCATTTACATTCTTAAGTTTTTGTTATTTTGAATCTTATTTAATTGTACCTAGATACCTAAGGACGTATCAGTGAATAATATACCGTAAAATTGGGTTTAATCGGGACGAAACTTTAAAATGTATTTTAACATTGAAATAATATCGTTTGCTGCCAAAAAGGACTCTTAATGTTTTTACTGTATTATAATTAACGATTAAGTGCCCTTGTTGGCAAGAAACTTTATTAGTTCAACATTAAAATCCATTTTAAAGTTTCGTCCCGATTAACCCCTGCGTCCCGAGTAACCCCGTTTTACCGGTACATAATTTTAATTAATTTTATCTTTGACTTGCTTTTCTTTGTTTTTTTTTTAATATGTTCTGAATAATTGTGTAACTAGTAGTTAGTAACTGTAAGTACTGCTTGCAAACTTTTGTTATAAAATATCTTTACTATAACCTTTTGATAAATTAACATGTCCTATCTTAGAGAGCTGGCTGATCTGTAACTCAGGACCCTCCTACCTCTGCCAGGGTTGCGGGAAAGTCCGAAAGGGTTACCGTGGCCCCTGGCACAGGCAACTGAAGGAACACGGGTGGGTTTTAGTCGGTAAGAGTCTGACACGCCCTCCCGCTCCGCCCAGAGCGGAAGAAGTTATTTGATGATTACCCACCCTAAAAAAAAAAAGACTACTTACGACAACTTTCTGTGTTTATGATTGTACATTTTAACAAGTGCCTGTAATGTGATGTTGAGATAGATAAAGATGTTACATGATTGATGAGGAGCGAAGAGCCAGGATGAATGGTAGATGGAGATATCCATACTTAATAGTATAAAGGCGACAGTAACTCTGTTTATACGTCTGTTGCCTTTTGTTGCTTGAACCACTGAACCGATCGTTATGTGACAGATAGTTAGGTAGCCTGGGACCTGGAGACGGACATAGGCTACTTTTCATCCTGGATATAAAAAAATTATGAAATACAAAACACACGCAGACGAAATTGCGAGTAACAGTCAGTAATAAATACAATCAGTGCCTTGGGATATCCTAACTAATATTTTAAATGCGAAAGTAAGTTTGTTTGTTTGTTACCTTTTCACACCTAAGCCACTAAACCGATCATCCCTAAATTTTGCATATATACGAGGGCGGGTCAATAAGTCCGTGACTTTTGGAATAAAACACAGATTTTTTGATAAATAAATCATTTTATTTTTCAACGTAGTCTCCCTTGAGCTCTATACACTTTGTCCAACGCTTCTCCAATTTTTTTATTCCTTCCAAAAAATATGATTTGTCGAGGTCCTCAAAATAGGCCTTTGTTTGCGAGATGACTTCATCATTGGAGTCAAATCTTTTTCCACCAAGCCATTTCTTCAGGTTTGGGAACAAGAAGTAGTCACTCGGAGCCAAATCTGGAGAATAGGGCGGATGAGGGAGCAATTCATAGCCCAATTCATGGATTTTTGCCATGGCAACTGCACATGTGTGCACCCTTGCATTGTCTTGGTGGAAAAGAACTTTTTTAGATTGAGGTCGGTTTTTTTTTTCAAATCGTCATTGAAGCGGGCCAATAAGTTGGCATAATATTCCCCATTGATTGTTCTTCCCCTTTGAAGGTAGTCAATGTGGATTATCCCACGTGCATCCCAAAAAACAGTCGCCATAACTTTATTGGCTGACAAACCCACCTTGGCCTTCTTTGGCGCCGATTCACCCTTAGAAACCCACTGTTTTGACTGTTGTTTGGTCTCTGGTGTGTTGTGATGGATCCATGTTTCGTCCACGGTTACAAAACGGCGCAAAAACTCCACCATATTACGATTAAACAACGCCAAACCTTCCTGTGAAGTTGTTACACGATTGCGTTTGTGGTCGACTGTGAGCAAACGCGGCACCCATCTTGCGGAAAGCTTTCTCATGCCCAAGTGATCATTCAAAATTGAAACCACTGAGCCATGCGAGATCCCTACGGCTTCCACAATCTCTTGCACTTTCAATCTTCGGTCGGCCAACACCATATCGTGATTTTTTTCGATTGTTTCGGGTGTAGAGACCTCAACTGGGCGTCCAGGACGTTCGGCATCTTCAGTGCTTGTACGGCCACAACGAAATTCAGTAAACCACTTTTTTACCATTGAAATCGATGGTGCAGAGTCCCCATAATATTTATCAAGCTTAACCTTGGTCTCGGTAATGGGTTTTTTTCGCAAAAAATAATGCTTAATAAGCACACGAAATTCACTCTTTTGCATTTTTTCCTCAAATTACTGGGCACAGAGCATGTAACTAGAGTTACTGGGTAGTCTGATAAAGATAGCTGTCAAACACAAACTAACTGACGCAGCAAGTTCAAATTTTGATAGGAGTCAACATTGGAGTCAACTGACAGATGCCTGTTGACAGGAGTAGTGTTGCTTTTTCAGTGAAGAGGTCAGAAATTCAAAAAGTCACGGACTTATTGACCCGCCCTCGTACGTTGTCAGGTGTACAGAAACGGAAACCTTTCATTAGGAAAACAACAATAACGTACTTATGATAATAGATGGCGCTACGTATAGTGTGTTAAGAGATTTTTAATTTAAGTACTACATTTTGTGAGTCTAGAGTGTCGACAAACCGATTCTTTATCCTCCTAAATGCGAAAGTATGTTTGTCTGCTTAATACCTTGAATTAACGCTAGCGAAGCCGTGGGCAAAAGCTAGTAAGTATACAGGGTTATTGTGTAAAACACCATCAACCTCTTAAGGGGTCATTGTACTCATCATTATGAAAAACTTTCAAAACTCATATGAAATCGCGAAAAAAAAATCTGCTGTTCCCTACATTTATGTTTGCAGAACTCGTCAAAATGTAGGGACCAGCTGATTTTATTTTTACCAATAACCCTGTGTAAGTGCCGTTCACTAAAACGTCTACATTTATTAAATTCAAGATATACATTGCGGAAAATTGTGTTCTAGGAAGTAAAACAAGTTTTCTATTCTAGTTGAAACCGCATCATTGCCGGTAAAATTACACAAATGAGACTATTCTAATATATGTATATATATATAATTTTTAGGGTCCTCAGTTGACTTACGAGTTGCAGATCGTATATAGGTTTGAACCCTGACAGGCACTTTATTTTGTGTAAATTATTGCATCACCACTGCTCTCAAACCGGTGAAGGAAGACATCGTGAGGAAACCGGCATGTCCTAGAACCCAAAGTTCATAGACATGTGACATCCACCAACCCGCCATAGGGCGTGGTGGATTACGGCCCACTCCCTCTCACAGAGAGGAGGCCTGTGTCCCAGCAGTGGGAACATTATAGGCCGAATATCCAGTTGACTTAAGACTGGTCTTAAGTAAACTGGATATTCGGCCTATAATATTTGCCTTTGCATTAGAATATGCTAGATAAACGCCAACCAAGAATCTGTGTGGCTTCTCGAATCACTACAAAGATGTAATACCTTTCTATCTCTGGTTTTCAGATAGACTGCGGCCTATCTTCAACGAAGATGATACAGAAGAGGATCATCGGCGGCAGAGAGGCGAGGTTCGCCGAGTTCCCCTGGCAGGCACATGTCAGGATCTCTGAATTTCAGTGTGGTGGTGTGCTGGGTATGTTTTAATGCTTATAACTGGTTCGTTTATCTATTTATTTAGAGGTACGCCAACAGTATAATACAGGGTGGCAGGGACTTGACGCCTAACCTAACTATTACCATAGATTCAGTACATGATTCTGAAACCACCTAAGTTGTAATATATCGTCAGTTATTTAAAAAAAAACCTTGCTGTCCCGTACATTTTAACATTGTAGGTTTTATTGCACTCACTGGTACATCCGGTTTGACGTCTCCGCCCAGACCTCGAACGCGCTGGTCCGGCATGCCCCGTGTGGTCCGCGGTGGGCGCTGAAGCAGCTGGACCGGGAGCTCCTCCTGGAAGCCTCGATCGTGCAGGCCTGGGTGTCATCACCGGACAGGCCTGCTGACATCAACGTCGAGGCGGAGTGGTTCCGGGAGGCCATGTCCGAAATATGTGACGAGGCAATGCCCCGGGCCCAGCCCGGACGCGCCCAGCGCCAAGTGTGCTGGTGGTCGCCGGAGTTAACGACTCTGCGCAGTGCGTGCGTCACTGCGCGACGCCGGTACATCAGGCACCGCAGGCTCCGTATTCGCCGTCCGGATACGGAACCCATTCAGGCGGAGCTGTACGAGGGGTACAGAGCGGCGAAGACCGCCCTCCAAGCGGAGATCCTGCGGGCCAGGGGTACTGGCCCGCGAGGAGTCGCTGGAGACTCTGAACAGAGACCCGTGGGGACGCCCCTATAAATTGGTGCGAGAGGAGCTCCGCCCATGGGCTCCCCCGCTGACGCAGAGTCTCCGGCCCCAGCTCGTGGAGGACGTGGTGAGCGCTCTGTTCCCTTCTAAAGGGGAACATATCTCCCCGCCCATGGCTCCGCCTACTGCGGTGCTCAATGCGGACCACACCGCCGACGACGACAACGATGCTCCGGAGGTGACCGAGGCAGAGCTGCGAGTGGCGGTACGTAGGCTGAGTGCCAAAAATACCGCCCCAGGACCCGGCGGCTTACCTGGGAAAGCCTGGGTCCTGGCCTCGGAGGCTCTCGGGCCTCGACTAAGGGGGCTCCTAAGCGCATACATGGAGAGGGGCCAGTTCCCACTTCGTTGGAAGACGGGGAAACTGGTCCTCGTCAAGAAGCCGGGGCGCCCAGCGGACTCTCCGTCCGCTTACCGGCCCATCGTGCTGCTCGACGAGGTGGGCAAGCTCTTAGAAAGAGTCATGCCGACCGCCTCGTCGGGCGGCTGGTGCGGGTGGGGCCGGATATGGCGGAGAGCCAGTTTGGCTTCCGCAGGGGGCGCTCTACGGTGGACGCCATCATGCGCGTGCGGGCCCTCACGACGGGGGATGCTGTGGCCTGGGGTGGGGTCGTCTTGGCGGTGTCTTTAGACATCGCCAATGCCTTCAATACCCTGCCCTGGAGTTGCATCAGGGAGGCACTCCGGTATCACCGGATGCCGACCTACCTCTGTCGTGTGGTCGAGGCCTGTTTGACGGACAGCAGGGCCGTCATCCACCCCGGTCACCAGGGAGTATGGAACCGGCAAGAGATGTCGTGCGGTGTCCCACAGGGATCGGTCCTGGGGCCGCATCTGTGGGACATCGGATACGACTAGGTGATGCGCGCCGACCTCCCTACCGGCGTCAGCGTGGTTTGTTACACTGACGACACGCTGGTCCTGGCGCAGGGGAGGTCGCACCAGGCGGCGGCCGAACTAGCGACACGCGGGGTTGCGACAATCGTCGAGAGGATCTGGCAATTGGGACTCGAGGTGGCCCTGCACAAGTCCGAGGCCATGTGTTTTCATGGTCCTCGGAGCACGCCACCGTCGGGTTCCCAAATAACGGTAGGAGGGGTTCACATCGGCGTCGAGTCGACGATGAAGTACCTGGGACTCGTCCTCGACAGCCGGTGGAACTTCGTGGAGCATTTCCGACGTTTGGCTCCCAGACTAGAATGGGCCGGGGCTGCCTTAAAGCGGCTCCTGTCCAATCTAGGGGGGCCAAACGCCTCCTGCCGGAGGCTCTACGCGGGGGTCGTGCGGTCCATGGCCCTTTACGGGGCACCGGGTGTGGCGCGTTCCTTGAGGCGGCGGCCAGCCCGCTGGTTGAACGCGCCCCAAAGGGTCATGGCCACCCGGCTGGTCCGGGGTACCATACGGTCTCCGGTGAGGCGGCGAGCCTCCTTGCCGGATTACCGCCATAGGATCTGGAGGCAAAAGTCCTCGCGCACGTTTGGGAGTGGCGCGAGGAGGCGAAACGCCGGGGCGTAGCTCCGCTGCCGCGAGAAATCACGGTACAGCGGACAGAGCTCCGGCGGGATCTCAGGGCGGCATGGAGAGTGCGATTATCGCAACTCAGCGCTGGGCATGCCACAATTGCGGCGATAAGTCCCCTCTTTGAGGAGTGGCTAGAGAGGCGACACGGCGTCCTCACCTTCCGCCTGACGCAGGTCCTCACCGGACACGGTTGTGTCGGGAGGTTCCTGTTCCGGATAAGGCGGGAGGAAACGCCCGGGTGTCACCGTTGTGTGGATCGCCCAGAGGACACGGTGGAGCATACGGTGGAGGTCTGCCCGGCTTGGGCGGAGCACCGCCGTGTCCTCGTGGAGGCGATTGGCGGTGGCGATCTCTCGCGTCCGGCCCTGGTCCAGGCCATGGTACGGAGCGAGAGGGCTTGGGAAGCCGTCACCTCCTTCTGCGAAGCAGTAATGTTTGCGAAGGAGTAGGCGGAACGCGTGAGGGAGAGGCAAAATTCGCGCCTTCACGCCACTAGCCGCCGCAGGAGACGCCCTGGGCGTCGGGAATCGCAGGCCGATTCCCGGCCACCGTAGGCGTGGGCTTGCGAACGGCGAGCAATGGGCAGCTCGCCGTTCGATAAGGACCAGGCCCGGGCGCGTTGTGTTCCACGCGTGCCTCAAAGAGATGTCAGCACCAATGACGGGGTCCGCTAGGGTCGATGCCTGCCGGGGATGCGAGAAAGTCCGAAATGGTTACTGTGGCCCCAGGCACCGGCAACTGAAGGAACACGGGTGGGTTTTAGTCAGTAAGAGTCTGACACGCCCTCCTGCTCTGCCCAGAGCGGGAGAAGTTATTTGATGATTACCCATGCTCAAAAAAAAAAAAAAAAGGTATTATTGCACTTTTCTATGAACCAGCACATTTTTGTTTTGATAACCGACGAAAAATTTATACGCTAGGAGCTTACGTCTATAATCAGGTGCTGAATTCATGGTTTCCGTTTGTGCGTCGCTGTCCCTGCCACCCTGTTATGAACATTTTGCAATAATTAATAAAAAAGTTACAAGTAGAATTAATAGGATTAGTTGTTATGTATATGTCGCAGATAGATAGCTTAATTAGCTGTATTACATAACCGCTAGCTGTTTTACAAAACAGCTCAGTTACGTAAAACAGCTGAACAACGTTCAGCTGGATTGCCATTGCGCTGCGTTTAACAAAACTGCTACAGTAGGCTCGCCCCTACGGACCAAGTACATGGGCCTTCAACATCACTGGCAAAGTGTGGGTGAACACAGGCGTGATATTATGAACGAAAAACTGCACTTAAAGGAATCTTGACCAATCCTACACTAGATCGGAACGCAAGACCAAAACGAACGCCCAATAGATACACTTGCGCATGTAGGCTTACGCCATGCGTGCGTCTGTGGAGCCACTTTTATAATAGCAATGTTGTTCGTTTCATGTTGCAGTGTCTCGCTGGTACGTCGCTACAGCGGCGCACTGCGTGTCACGAGCACGTCCTCGTGACATTGCCGTTTGGCTGGGAGCGTTGGATACCAGCGCTGGTGCTCATACTGCCAGGAAACTTGGGTGAGTAATGAAGTTACAGCAGAAAATTAGAAATTCTTCAGCAGTCAGCCCCGCACGAAAATCAATCTTACAGCCAACACATTAAAGGCGCAGTCAATGTCAAATATGGTTACCACAGATGTGTTCGAAATCAAAATCAAAAGACATTTACTCAAACTAGGCTGAGAATCAGAACTTTTTGAACGTCAACATTACGTAAGATAGTCCCCCGGCACGCCCGCCCTTCACCACTTCCTAGTGCTTTAGCTGGGAAGAAGAAGTGGCGCAACAAACCCCAGCTACACAGCTGTCTGTTCAGTTAGAAGAACCGGATTCTATACAGTAGTAAGTATTTAACATTACGAAACACAAAATATTAAATTAAATTATTTGCCATATTTCAGCACACGCCAATATACTTAGGTACCAACAAAAACTTTGAAAACTATACTCAAGCAGAAATAAATAATAAAAACGTAAACAGAACTTAATACCTAAATAAAAGCCTCCAGGCATAAAGGGCGTGTGGTTGAATTATGTCCCTTGTAATAGGGGGCGAGTTTATTGACATGCGTTGCGTTGAGCTGCCAAAAATAGGTTTGAGCTACACGATGACTGATGCATGCATGCCGTCTGTTAGGACAGGTCAACTCAAAGCTGCAATGGCTCTGTCTTCAAAAGGCCCTTCCAGACAGAGCCTTGCGTTGTTAAACTTACATAAAATCCTAACAATACAATGTTTGGACTTTAAAAGAGACCAGGACCTCTGGGTTTATTTTGGCATTTCTTCTCAGGGATCAGTCAGCTAGCCGGCGCCATCCAGTTTTAAAATATTGACGTATAAAAGTGTCTTAAAGATCTACTTACAGAAATAAACATTTCATTTCATGAACCGGGCACAAATCCAAAGTCCTACGGCTACTGAGAAATATAGTTTAATTTATTCTGCTTTCACAATAATACAACATTTTTCTCCTTACAGGGTCATCCAAAAAATCCTCCACCCCCTCTTCCAATTCCGAATGACACAGCCTGACCGCTACGATATAGCGCTCCTCAAACTGTCGCGACCGATCACCTATACAACTCATATCCTGCCGATATGTCTTCCGGAGAGCGACATGGAGCTAAGAGGCAGAGCTGGTGTGATCGCCGGCTGGGGCAAGACTGATACCAGCACGGGACATACTGGGACTAATATGCTGAGGTCGGCGACGGTACCTATACTTAGTAAGTGGCTGTTTTATTTTATGTAACACTGTATCATTCCATAACCCTTGATTTCCAAAAACTGCAAGGTCTTCGCAGATTCTGTTCGATTCACTTTAAAAGACGTAAGAAATATAGGTAGCTTTAGACAAAGCGATCGTTTAATTTTGACAAAGACTGCTCGTTAGAAGAAATGGCCTTTGCTACGTTTTGGGTGCATCGAATATTGTTGATTGTTTTCTGCAGGCGGTTAACAAATAAAGTTGGACAAAAACAAAAAGAAAGGACTTTCAATCAGGGTGGTTGCTATTGCCAGGGTTGCGGGAAAGTCCGAAAGGGTTACCGTGGCACCTGGCACAGGTAACTGAAGGAACACGCCATCCGTGTTCCTTCAGTTGCGCGCGTGTCAGACTCTTACATATTTTTTTGTGTTTGTGTTATTTTTTGCGTCATGTTTACCGCAAATAAACGCATTTTCTTTCTTTTATTTCTTTCTTTACGTCTGACACGCGCTCCCGCTCCACCCAGAGCTGGAGAAGTTATTTGATGATTTCCCAAACTCATAGAAAAAGGTTTGTTGCTATTGCTTCTGCAGATAACATTTGCAGGGCACATTTAAACATGGTTGGTATAATTTTTCCTGAACAAACTCCCGACAAAAACGGACGCCCAACTCTAAATTGAAAGTAGTTGCAGTACTTTTAAACAGTTCTACTGAATACCTTTACACACCTTTAAACTAACAATATGTTTTGTCCTCAGGTAAAGAACAGTGCATCAACTGGCACAGAAGTAAACAGATCGCAGTCGAAATTCACTCGGAGATGATCTGCGCTGGACATTCGGATGGACACCAGGATGCTTGCTTAGGTAATCATCTATTTATCTATTGAACCAAGGGGGGTTCAACATTTTTTTTGGTCCCCAGTTTAAAAATAACAGTTATTTTATTATTTACAATAAAATGATTTGATTTGATTTGAATAATCTAAACTAGGTAATAAATATCATAAAGAGAAAAGATCAGATTTTTTGTATTGGGTTGGATTTGGATGAAATTTGGCACAGGGGTAGTCCCTGACCTGGATACTTTTTATCCTGATAATCCCACTGGATCGACACTTATGTGGGTGAAACTGCGGAGCGCAGCTCAATAACGAAAAGAGCTTCAAATGCCTAAAATCTATATTGTTGATCCTCCTTTTGGCCTTAAAGAACGAGTATTATATCCTGACACGTTTTTCATCTGGGAAAAACTTCCTACAGTAAAGACACTGTAGGCAGTTTTGGAACGAAGTTCCTTATCGCGCGTTGTGAAAGGGGGCTAGACGGAATAAATTCTTACGAAAAGTTGTCACGACACTTTTTGCTATAGTAAGCTATATATTATATATATATTTGTTAATAATAAAAAAAAAATATTATAACTTAAAAAAAAAAAAAATTTTATTACAATTCCTTCACTAATTAATCGAAAGGAACTTCGTTCCATCCGGGTGTCCGTTGACACCTCTCAAGTTTTTTTTTCTTGACACTTCTAGCAGCAGGCAACCATTATAAATGATCTATAATACTTTGTCTATCATAATCTAATAAGGATGTGGTTCCAGAATTACCACGTCAAAACTGTCCGATCTACGATTTTAGCACGGCCCGGAAGAAACGTGGCAAGCCGGTTTACTCCTGCATGCAATAATTAATACTCCCTTTCATCTTCCAGGTGATTCCGGCGGCCCCCTCATAGTGTCAGACAACGGCCGCTACTACCTGGTCGGCATAACATCTGCAGGCTTCGGCTGCGGAGTAGACCACCAGCCTGGCATCTACCACAACGTGAAAGTCACCAGCACTTGGATACGGGGTGTCTTGTCTGAGCATGTGAATTATATCGACTTTTAAGAGGGGCCAAAAGTGTATACAGGCCTGAATCGGCGTTTTCCACTACAGTCAATTAACGCCTACAGTGGAAAAACGCTCATTAGGTGCAGTACCTACAAAAGCAAAAGCAATCCACGTACAAACTCTTTGTACGAAATACTGACTGTACAAAACCGAAAGTACTGGTGAATTTTCCCTATTGAAAGTATTTGGAAGAGACAAGGAAGTTCTTGCATAAGGCTTTATTCAGCACTTTTGAAAGCCGGGCTGTAAATAATTGTTATTAATATTCCATTATTATGGACATAGTTAGTTTAAGGCTGAAAGGCTCGCCCTGCTGATAAGTCCTTAATTACGGAAGATAATAAAAAGAATAAAATCTGTAAATTATTACTTTATTGTACCTAAATTGTAAATTTTATTTATTTGACTGTATATTTAAAACTTGTGTGTTATATCTTAAGTAGGTAAGCGATCAGGCTTGATTAAATCGACGCTCTAGGGGCTTATTATTAACTGTAATTTACTGCTAGGACCTAGGCTAGGGCCTTATGTCTGTGTGAGGGTAAGGGCCGCATTCCACCACGATGGCTCATTGTCACTATCTTACTGTCTGACAAATAGAGTTCATATTATTTTAGCCCCCTGATCGCGCTGTGAATATACCTGACTTGCCATTTCCATTCTGATGTAAAATTCATAATCTCTTGATTTGATCTCCCATTTATTTATTTATTTTTATTAAAGTTAAGTAATGTGCAATTGTTTAAAAAAATAAATTATTTAAAATGTATTGTATTTTAATTCGTCCCTTTCCTAAAACTTACTTCTATACTTTATTTTTTTGTTATTTGAACCGAAAGACGATTTGCGAAATCCTCAAGCATTTATGCATTTTCATGATTTTTTATCAACGATAGCGAATTATGATTCGCCCTTTATAATAATATGAGACAACATCCACACAAGGTCTTCAGGTCCCGAACTAGGCAGAGCCTGTACTACGGTAACCTGATGACTGATATACATACTTACATACATATACACACCCAGACACAGGTCAAACAGACATGTTCATGCACACAAATGTTTGACTTGACCGGGGATCGAACCCGGGACCAGCGGCTCAGAAGGCAGGGTCCCTACCAACTGCGCCAACCGGTCAGTCGATTATATACTTTAATCAAAGGATTCACCGCACTCTACATGACGGCTTTTACTTGCTTATACAGCCTTTTCAGACAATAACATTGAAAACAGCTTCAAAAAGAAATCAAAACTACGCATCGCAACTAACAGTCAACTACGCATAACAAAACGCGAATGACAGCAGCTGATTTTGACACACTTATTGTTTTTGACAGTTTGACATTGACAAAACGACATTGTTTTCATTTGTACAGTGTTGAATTGAACCCATGAAAAATGCCATTGATATTAATTTGCGGGACACCAGTGAGTGGCAAAACATCAAGATCAACAGAACTGAGAGATTTCTTCGTAAATAAACACGGAAAAAAGGTGGAAATCGTATCTGAAGACGAAGCTATTGTAAAGTTAGGTTATGAGAAGAACTCAACATATTTGGACTCGCAGAAAGAGAAAAGGGTGAGAGGATACCTTAAATCAGAGGTATTAAAGCTTATTGGAAAGGACAATGTCGTTATATTGGATGGAAGTAACTATATTAAAGGTAAAAAAACACTAAAGTTGTCAATCTGTTGTACTGTATTTCTATGCAAATCCTTGTATAAATAAATAAAAGTGCGACCCTAATTAGGTTAAGACAGTCTAGAAAACGTTGCCAAAAATTCTATAACCATTATATTATATAATTTGAATTGATTACTATGCTTAGTTTTAAAGAAGTTTACCCGTTCAAAACTTGATTTTTTATTTATTGTAGTAGTACTTCAAAGTTAGCTTTCAAATGCTAACTAGCTTCATATTTCTGACTGACCGACCACTTGACAATTCAAAAGTGCCTGTAAATAGTTTAATTGAAATAAATGCTTTGAGTTTGAGTTTGAAATAGGGTCTTTTCCAAACAGGTCATAAGGTAGATTGGTTCTAAGAATGTTTTAACCAGTGCTAGTTTTAACAAGGCCCTTTGTAAGTATGCCAATACCAAACACAGAAGACAGAAAAGGAAATATTGTCACTACATAATTATAAAACAAAGTCCCCCTGCCGCGCCTGTCTGTCTGAACGCAATAAACTCAAAAACTATGAAACGGACTTTCAGACGGTTTTCACCAATGGACAGAATGATTCATGAGGAAGGGCGAAACTAGTTTTTGTATAAAGTATGATAAGTTAATTTAACTTGTTTATTTTTTTTATTTAGAACAAAAGTTCTTCACAATCTAGCTAACATTATTGATCATTTATCTTTCAGGCTACCGTTACGAACTATACTGTGCTTCAAAAGCATCCAAGTCGACACAATGCACAATATACACTATCAGAAACCATGATGAAGCGTGGGAAGCTAATCTGAAGAGACAGGGTAATACAGAGGCACCGGCTGATTGTGCTCCTTATACTGAAGAGGTGTTTAATGCTCTGACTAGGTTAAGGTGAGGATGCAAAAAAATCATATATAACTTGTTTGATCTTGGGAATCATTCATACAAAACATATAACTTGTTTGATCTTGGGATTCATTCATAAAAAAACATTCTTAATCAACTTTGGAAATAATAAATGATATTGGATCTGTAAATTGATACAAAAAAACACTTTTACATGTCAAAAGATATTATAGAATAGTTAGATTATTCTCCAACAAAGCTATCTATGTACAAATTGTATAATTTAAAATTGCCTACCCCTCCATTGCTTGTTAGGACCAGCGCACACCGCTGCAGGCGCGGCGGAGAGCAATTGAAGACAACAATTTAATATAAACCTTAACTACCTTGACATACGGTCAATATAAGAATAAAATCGCACGCGGTGCTCGGAGCGCCCTCAAGCTACTACAAGAGCATGCGCGCGACTGCTCCAGTCGCCGCCGTGCTGCTCTGGCTCCGCCGCACTACCCGCGCCCGGCTGGCTGGCGGTCAGATACCTGGAGTTTTTATTGATCAGCACTAAATGACATAGGCGCGCTCGGAGTAGCTGCGCGCCGCCGCGCGTCTCTCCGCTCGACTCTCCGCTCGAGGGCTCTCAAGGGCTCTTGGCGCCGCTCGGGGCCCGCGGAATCCGCCCGCGCGTTTCGTGGAAATGCGCTCCGCCGCCCGCGCCTCCAGCGGTGTGCGCTGGGCCTTACATACACATTTCAAATGATTGTATAGAAATTTTAGTATTAAAATAGACAATCTCTACTTTCAATTTGGTCCAATACCAACTCGAAGAACTAACTTTTCTCATCTATAAGATTTGGTTTCAAAAAAAGACCCATAGCAAATAAAACAAATAATTAGAATATTATAATGCCAAATATCCCACCTACTATTACCATAATTATGTCAATTGTACAATATATCCGCAATTTGATGATTTTAGTTCCAAGTCCCATGATATAATTGCTTTGTACTTTTCAGAGATAGAAATCCATTTATACATTCCATAATCAGCCTTTAATGTTCCCACTGCTAGGACACAGGCCTCCTCTCTGTGAGAGGGAGTGGGCCGTAATCCGCCACGCGGGCCCAGTGCGGGTTGGTAGACAACACATGTCTTCGAATTTTTGGTTCTAGGTCATACCGGTTTCCTCACAATGTTTTTCTTCACCGTTTTTGAGAGCAGTGGTGATGAAATTTACACAAAGTAAAGCGCCTGTCAGGGTTGCGGGAAAGTCCGAAAGGGTTACCGTGGCCCCTGGCACAGGCAACTGAAGGAACACGGGTGGGTTTTAGTCAGTAAGAGTTTGACACGCCCTCCTGCTCTGCCCAGAGCGGGAGAAGTTATTTGATGATTTCCCACCCTCGAAAAAAAAGTTTTCGAACCTACAGCTGCGGCGTACAACTCGTAAGTCGCAGCCTTTACTACTGGGCCACCACTGCTCACACATTACCTTACCTAGTAATTACACCCACAAACTCCGCCTTGCCTTGTAACTCTCCATGTAAATTAGTACATCCATAAACTCTGCCTTGTCTTGTATCTCTACATATGAATTATATTAAAAATAATTGATTAAAATATTCCAGGTTTGAGGAACCAAACTCTAACAACAGATGGGACAGTCCACTATTCACGGTGCAGCCGACAGATGAGCTCAACTTAGAAGATGTATACAAAGTGCTGTTTGAGAAAAAACCTCCGCCCCCTAATATGAGTACACAGAATGTATGTAGTGCTGAATGGCCCTAAACTTGTTTATTTTCTGCTGTAAGGAGGCATCCTTTCACCATTATTTACATGTTAAAATACCTCTCTCCAGTGAATTCCCATCGAAAATCTATTGAGGGCGAATTTCACCAAACTTTTATACATAACTAGCAAAAATCTTATCCTGAGAATCAAGTTAGGATTTTTGACAGTTTTTCCATACTAGAAATGTCAGACGTCAATTTTATACCACAGATAAAAGATGCTGAACAGGTTTGCCGCGCTAATTGGAAGCGCAGTGAGGTTTTTTTTTTTTTTTTGTTATGGCTTCGCACGGTTTGTGCATTTAGCCAATGTCACGTTTACCAGTGAGAAGGTTAGTTGTCTTACTTACTGCACTTCTTATTAGCGCGGCAAAGGTATGGTCAGCTACAAAAGTTGGTTCACTTAAAGTGATGCATATTTTTTTAATTGACAAAATTATTCAATGTTTGCTTTTCAGTATTTCGTGTAATAGTCAATGGTATATATTTATATGGGTATATAGACAGATTTTCCATACTAGAACTGTCAAAGACATTTGACTTTGGTAAAATCAGCTCTTAATGGTGAAAAGGTATGGTCAGCTACAAAAGTTGGTTCACTTAAAGTGATACATATTTTTTTTTTACTATTCAATGCCTCGCTTTTCAGTATTTTGTGTCAATGGTATATAGTAGTAGTACTCCATGAGAATTATTGAGTATTGACATTTCTTCTCTACTTTTGCTGCTGATTGTAGGCACTATTACACTGCTGTCGGCCGTTGTCATATAAAAAGCTGTCGCCAACAAAAATCTGTGTGAGTAAAATATGCCATTAATCACCACAATTTTTAAAATTTTTCAGGCACCACTAACATCAACAAACTTCCTCTACGAACTAGACAAAGTCACTCAGTCAATATCGAAACAGATTCTCGAAGCCAAACAACTGAACATGGATGGAGAAGTCAAATTCCCCGACTACCCAGGTTGTATACTTGAAGCTGGATACACACAGTTCGTAAACCCACAGAAACTATTGAAGTTGAGACGACAATTCCTCACGTATGCGAAGATGAACCATTCTAATGAAGATACAAATAAAATTGGGAGATATTTTATACAATATTTGAATAAAACATTAACTGATTATTTAGTTGTTTAATTTCCAACTAGCTTTTGCCCGCGGCTTCGCTCGCGTTAATTTAAGGTATCAAGCAAAGTAACTTACTTTCGCATCTATAATATTATAGTTAGGAGGATGAAAAACCGGTCTGTCAACTCACAAAATGTATAACTGCCGCACTCAGAGACGTCACTTGAAATTAATCAATCATTAACTTTGATTAACCACCATATCTTGGACATGTCACCAAGATTGAAACGTTTTCAATCTACAGCTTTCCAATTTATACTGGTCAGTTAAAGTAAATGATTGATTAATTTTAAGTAACGACTCTCAAGTACCAGGGTTAGGTACATAAATTATTAAAAAAAACACTACACTACACGTGGCGCCATCTATTATCATAAGAACATTATTGTTGTTTTCCTCTGGAACAGTACCTACTTTTTTTCGGAATAAAAGGTACCCTATGTCCGTTTCTGTACACCTGACAACGTATTTGCAAAATTGGGATCAAACAGGACGATCGGTTCAGTTGTTTAGGCGTGAAAAGGTAACAAACAAACTTACTTTCGGATTTTTTATATTAGTTAGGAGTCTGATGACATTTAAGTTGAGGTCATGATGGAAGCTCGATTGATCTAACTTGGATGAGTAATCAAACTATTAATTATCTGACTCCGGCGACGCATAACCAGCCTATAACGTTTCCACTGCTGGGGTGTACGTTACCCTAGCAGGAAAGTGGTTCCTAGAGTGATATGAGTGCAACGTATAATTAGTGCATAATCTGCTGTGTATGTACGGCACATAAAAAAATCGTGCGCTTTGTCCTTTTTGAAAAAAACGGAAAAACTATTCCTGCTAGAGTAACGTTTTTCCAGCAGGAAAATTCTAAACGAATGATCGGAGAGAGAAATATTGTGCATAGCTAGAGAGCTTATATTTGTGTAAAAAAGTGCGCCGAAAATATAATTTGTTCGTCTTCTGGTTTTCGAGATATTGCATTTCCTGCTGGAGTAACGTTTCGCAGAATCGTACCTCTAAAACCATTGCATGTGCGTCTGTAGAATAAACATACACGAGAAGCTCTTTATTTGTGCGTATTTGAAAAAATATATATTATATTTCTCATTGAGGCGCTGCGATATTTTTCAAAAAACCGCGATTACTTGAAAATTATAAATATTTTTGTTTATTACCGAGCTGGTAATATTTTGAACTAATGAACTTGTGTGAACACTAATAGGGTTGCAAAATAAAACCACAATTATGTCCTGTTCTAAGCTGGTATATTTGATTAAAGTTGCGAGACCCTAACCAATACATTGTAACGAAACCATAGCGAGATCTATTTCGACGCCAACGCCATCTATCGAGCTTGACATCAAACTTTTACAAATTTACAATAATTACTGTGGTAATTTTACAATAAATACTATGGTTTCTTCATGAACATACCGCCCACCAAGGACATTTAGTGACGGAATGTCCTTCTTAAATTATCTTTAAGTCTAAATTTTGCACTTTGTAAATAGTATATAAGCTAAAATTGTTCGTAAATCTAAGAAAAACAATAAAAATAAACAGTCTTTTCAACAGCTCAAAATATCTAAAACAATTGTAAAACTTGGTATATCGATAAATATGCAATAAAGATATAAACAACGTAAAAATAAACCTATAAAATGTATACAATAAAACATGGTAAAGTTTGTAAATATACATTTGATCTTAAGAAAAAAACTAATGATTTGATCTACAGAAGTTTTACATAAACTTGATACAAAAAAAATAAATAATTCATTGGGCTATTGGTAAAACACATAATCTAGAAGTTGGTCTCTTAATGATAGAGCATTTTGTGCGCAATGTGACCACACGGGTGATGTTATCATCACCGGGGTGTTTCTCCACAACTCGTCCCAACAACCAACGACTGGGCGGTAAATCATCTTCCTTAATCAAAACAATGTCCCCGATATTGGGCTCCGGAACGTGGGAAGACCATTTGTATCTATTCATAAGATTTGACAAATACTCTTGGGACCATCGTTTCCAAAAAGACTGCAACATTCGTTGCACGACTTGCCACCGAGTCAAGTAATTTACGTTTGAACTTTCGTAATTTTTATCTGGCACATTAACTATCGGTTCGCCGATCAGAAAATGTCCAGGGGTTAATGGCAGGGGTTCACCAGGATCAGTAAAGTTAATAACGCTTATCGGTCGTGAATTTAGACAGGCTTCCACTTGGTTGAGGAGTGTAGACATTTCCTCGTACGTGAGTGTAGAATCGCCGATTACCCTTTTAAGGTGAAACTTGGTAGATTTTACACCTGCTTCCCAAAGACCACCGAAATTGGGAGCATGAGGCGGTATAAAATGCCACTCTTGTATTGTTTGCTTCCAAGTGTTCTGCTATTGCGGGCTGTATAGAAGCCAACTGTTTTAACTCTCTGGAGGCACCTACGAAATTGGTGCCATTGTCGCTCCACAATTTGGCACAGTGACCTCGTCGCGACACAAATCGCCGAAAGGCAGCTAAAAATGCTTGTGTACTCATATCACTGGCGACCTCTAAGTGAAGAGCACGGGTGGACATACAAACAAAAAGGCATATATAGCCTTTGTATGAACGATGACCACGGCCTTTTGTCGTTCTTATGCTTATGGGTCCAGCATAATCCACTCCGCTATGCAAAAATGGTCTTGCTGGTGTACATCGGACCGATGGGAGATCACCCATCAACTGATTTCTGACGCTAGCCCTTTGTTTTGCACAAGTTACACATTTGCGAACATATTGTTGGATTAGAGATCTAGCACCTATTATCCAATAGGCTGACCTTAAAAAGTTCGACAGCAACTGTGGACCACCATGCAGTGTTTTCTTATGTGCATCTGCAACTATAAGATGAGTCAGATGACTAGAATGTGGTAGAAGAATCGGATGTTTCGAATCTTCGTCCAGTTCCGACTTTGCAAGTCGTCCTCGAACTCTCATGATACCCTTTTTGTCGAGAAAAGGACAAAGTGTTTTCAGTTTACTAGATTTCATATCTAAATACCCTTTTTCTTTTAACTGTGTATGTTCTGGTGTAAATATCTCTGTTTGTGTCTTCTTTATACAGGTTTCTAATGCGGCTTCTATTTCTTGATCCTTCAAATATTTGCTATTGTATTTGTCCTTCTTTAAAAATCGTCGGCAATACGCAACTACTCTAACTAATTTTCGTAGACTAGAATACTTCTCTAGAACTACGTGCTCTGGAATTACAGCTGCGTGAGCCATTATTGTTTGTTCTAAATCTATTTTTAAATCTTTTGGCCTTTTATACTCGATTATTTTGTTTTTCAGGAATGACGGTCCAGAAAACCATAACTCGTTACTAACCAGTGAACTGGGTAGTATACCTCTTGAAGCGCAGTCAGCTGGATTCTCTTTGGTCGACACGTGAAACCATTGAGATGAACTCATTGCACCCAATATTTCAGCGGTCCGATTCGCAACAAACGTTTTCCACCTACTAGGGTGGCTGTTAAGCCATGATAGCACTACTGTTGAATCAGTCCAAGCTGAAATCTTTTCCTTTGGTATATTTAAGACCTCTGCAGACTCTGTCAATAGCTTTGCTAAGAGTACTGCGCCACATAACTCCAATCGAGGAATGCTGACTTGTTTGATTGGAGCTACTCTTGTTTTTGCGACCAACAATGTAACATGAACTTTGCCTGCGGTGTCAATTATCCTCAAGTAAACGGCTGCTGAGTATGCAGCTTTTGAGGCGTCACTAAAACCTTGCAATTCAAGATCATCAGTTGAACTTGTCCCAAGCCAACGAGGTATCCGAACCTTGGTAAGTAATTTTAACTCTTCACGGTAAGTACTCCACTCTTTTATTAATTCCGTAGTTAATTCCTCATCCCAACTAACACCTGCGAGCCATAACTTCTGGATGAACACCTTTGCTACAACCACACTAGGAGCTAACCACCCTAATGGGTCGAACAAACGAGCTATGTCTGATATTATAGATCTTTTTGTTACAGGGGCCGTCGTCAGCGGTGGAAGATTTACTGCGTACTGAAAGGAATCTTCGTGGCGGTTCCAGGTGAGTCCCAAAATTTTTGTAGTACTATCTAGTTTAATTTCTCTGTCCGTATTATTTATTTCCCGTTCCTTTACTATGATGTCCTGTTTGTCCTTATTCTTAACGTACTCATTTTTTTGACCTGTTTGCTGAATTTTTTCATTCCTATCCAAAGAACCTATTTTATCTAATAATTGCTGATTATTGCTATTCCATTTCTGTAATGTAAATCCTCCTTTTCCCAATAATTCTATCATTTGTTTACAGATTTCTACACCTTCTTCGATGTTATTACATCCAGTTATTAAGTCGTCCATATAGAAACAATTTAAAACTCTGTCTGCTGCAAGTGGGTATTTATCTCCTTCGTCATATGACGCCTGATGGAGCGATCTAACTGCTTGGTATGGTGCAGAGGCGGTTCCGAATGTCACCGTTACCAGTTCATAATCTCTTACCGGCTTTTCAGGATCGTCTCGCCAGAGTATGCGCTGGAAGACAGCATCTTCATCGGCTACTCTAACTTGACGATACATTTTAATGATGTCCGCCACTATACCAATAGAATGCATTCTCCATCTCAAAACAGTGTGTCTTAAATCTGCTTGCAGCGTTGGTCCTATCATTAGAGTGTCGTTTAGTGAAATTCCTTTCTTATTCTTTTCCGAGGCGTTAAATACAACACGAACCTTAGTCGTGATCTTGTCATTTCTTATCACCGCGTGGTGTGGTAAGTAAACGGCTATGTCTTTATTACTATCCTCATCTTTTACAGGTCTCATGTGTCCTAATTGTAAGTATTCGTTCATTACCTCTATATATTTTTGTTTTAAATCTGTATCCTTACTTAGCCTTTTTTCTAATGATTTAAATCTTGTTTCAGCTATATCACGTGAACGTCCGGCCTTACAAGCAGGTTCTTCATCTCGGAATGGTAATCGTACAATGTATCTGCCTGTATAATCTCTCTTAGTCGTTTCAATATAGAGTTCTTCACACCTTTTCTCTTCTGGATTAAGTAATTTCTTTGTATTAATTTGTTCTTCGATCTCCCAAAATTTCTTTAAAATGTCTTCCTCATTGAATTGTGCACAATGAACCCTTATATTTTTTGTGTGATTCTTCAAACTCTCACTACTTGGACTGACCACACCTGAAAGGACCCACCCTAAAGTGGTGCTCTGTGCGATGAGAGTACCCGATGGACTCTTGATTATACCTTCCTTCACAATGTAGCAGTAAGCATCTGCACCCAAAAGAATATCTATTCTATTGGGTGTGTTAAAATTGGGATCTGCTAGACAAAGATCGTTGATGGCAATCCAATCCAATGAACTTGTGTTTACACTTTCCTCAGGCACGTACGAGGTGATCTTTCTCAAAACATAGGCATTTATTTTGAGTTGGAAATCGAGATCACATGTTGACTCAATTGTCAGATTTACCATATGCTTCGCAATGGTTGATCTGTCGTCACCTAAGCCTGAAACGAGACCTCTGACTGGAATTTTCCTTAATCGAAGAAGTTGGACTGTGGCCTCTGTAATAAAGCAAGCCTGTGAACCTTGATCTAATAATGCTCGAACTGTTTGAAATTCACCCGTCTTGGACTCGGCTTTTATTAACGCTGTGGCTAATAAAACCTGCCTGGGTTTGGAGACCTTGCCCGTAGACAAGCAGGCGACTATCGGATTATTACTAGTTGATGAACTAGTATTATCTGTAGCCGGCTTTACGGTAGCATCTCGGCCTTCCATGGTTCCGTTAGATTCTCCATTGGGGTGCAGCAATGAATGGTGGCGCTTGTTGCAAACTTTACAGACGGTCTGCTTTTTACAGTCGTGTACTCTATGATTGCTGCCCAAACAATTAAAACAGATTTTATTTTTTGCTACAAATTCGCGTCTACTTTCTGTAGGCTGTTTTGCAAATTGCTTGCAGAAACAGAGCTTGTGGACTTCCGTGCAATATTCACAACGCATATTAGATGACTTTGTGGCTAGCATTGCTTTCGAACTATGAACCTGTGAACTATTACTGACCTGGTGAGCCACGGCTTTCCTCGGCTCTATACATTCCAATGCTCGGAAACGACTTTCAATAAATAGCTTAAGCTCCTCAAAGGTGGGCAACTTGTTGCTAGAATCGTTAGAACTGCTTAACTCCCATTGTTTTCGTGTTTCATTGTCTAATTTGAACGTATGGATGATGATAACGTCCCATGTACTCACATCGATTTTCAAATTTGTAAGTGCATTAAGGCAATCACTTGTGGTGTCTAACAGCTCCTTTAATGCGGTAGCTGATTCTACATTCAATCGTCTCTGGCTGAACAACCTTTTTAAAATACAATTGACTAGGTACTTTTTATTAGCATAACGCTTTTCTAACTGAGACCAACATTCGCTGTAGTTGGCATCTGTGATTGGTGTATGTCTAATCAACTGTTCGGCTTCACCAGTAAGATGGCCTTTAAGATAGTGCAGTTTTTGCACATTATCTAAAGATGTGTTATTGTGTACAAGTGACTTAAACAAATCGTGAAAGGCTGTCCATTCACTGTATTTACCAGAAAAATTGGGAATAGTGATCTTGGGCAACTTTACGAATGAATTGGATGGCTTAGAAGAATTATTATTGTTAGATCCACTATTTTGTGGTAGCGGTTCTCTAGGATTAATCTTGTTCAAAGTTGATTTCAACAGACATTTACATGATATATATGAGTCCTCAGTAGAATCGTATATATCGACTACCTTTTGACCTATGTCTTCTATCTTAAAACGTCCATAAAGTTGAGATTTGGTTTCCTTAAATGAAGACCAATCATTTTCTAACAATTCAAGCCTTGTCTCTATATATTCTACTGTCAATCTATCTTTTGGACTCTTTTTAAAATTAGTGAAAGCCTTTTGTATAACATTTTGAAGGTCTTTCAATATATTGATCTGACCTTCCATCATGAACAAAAACAATAATATTAAAAATAAGTGTTAAAAAAAGTATAATTTAATAAACTTAAGTTCATCCAAACTAATGTAAACAACTCCAACCTAACCTTATAAAAGAAACCTAGACTGAAACGTCAAATACTACAAGTTTTTTACCAAAAACAAAAAGTACTGATTTTTTCTAAGTCTTGATAACAGCGAAAAATTTTACAAGTGTTTTATTTTATTTTTAAAACAAACTTGAAATCGGGCGTAGGTTCCCCGTTCCACCGTTTTTCGTAAATTATTCTAAGTCTTCAACTAACATGCACAAGTTTAAAACTAAAACAAAATATTTTTCAAAATCTTAAAGTAAAAATCTTCTTTAAAATAAAGTTCAAAATTGCTTGACAAAATCTTCCTAATCACCGCTACTATTATTTGTTAAATTGTACTCACGTTTGCACTTCACTCACACTTGCAACTTGGTTTGAATTCGTAGTGAACTAGTGGCGCCCTCTGTGGTGTTACTTTGAACTTCGACTTCCGGTTGATGACGCCGATCTGGTTCACTTGCTGAACGAAGCTGCTGCCTGAACCCGAACACTCGTCTTCTGATGAACTACTAGTGGCGCCGTATGTGGCGTCACGTTGAACTATTAATTCCACAGCGGCTGAGCTCGTCCACCTTGCTGGACAAAGCTGTTGCTGCCTCTGCGGGGAGCCCGGTACTCCTGTCGCAGCGATCCACTGCGAGTACACTGGGGTGCGGTCCAAAGCTGGCACCGCTAACTTCAAAAACTTCAGACTATCTGGGTCTGATCCGGCTCGAAGGACCAATGTTTATTACCGAGCTGGTAATATTTTGAACTAATGAACTTGTGTGAACACTAATAGGGTTGCAAAATAAAACCACAATTATGTCCTGTTCTAAGCTGGTATATTTGATTAAAGTTGCGAGACCCTAACCAATACATTGTAACGAAACCATAGCGAGATCTATTTCGACGCCAACGCCATCTATCGAGCTTGACATCAAACTTTTACAAATTTACAATAATTACTGTGGTATTTTACAATAAATACTATGGTTTCTTCATGAACATTTTCTTAAATCTCATTGTCACAAATGCGCACAAATAAAAAGCTACTCGTGTAAGTTTATTCTACAGGCGCACATGCAGATTGCCTTTCTATTTATTTATTTATATGACTGTTTCATGAAATCATAACATTTGATGCCAATTTTAAGTTAGAGGGTTGTATTTGGATGAAATTTGGCACACAGATAGACCTGAGATAGATATGACCTAGGAAAGGACATAGGCTTCATCCTGGATCGCAGTCGAAGTCGCGACCACAGTACGAAATAAAAAGAAAAAAGTAACCAATAAATCATTGTTTTTAATCTCTTCACTGAACAAATTAACAACAGTACGTTTTAAACAGTAGGACAACTTAGAACAATATCTTTTACAACTTACAGTTATACCTTGGAAATGCATAGTATTTAAATATTATTTTGGTCTATTTTAAATATTATTGTCACTTTTATATTATTTGAAAAACTGTTACAGTATAGGTAAGCCTGATCAGCAGTAAATCTGCAGTAAAATCTAATTTTCACTGTTCTCTGTTATTGGCAATACAACAACGATTATACAATGTGTAACAGAATAAACGCAAGTCCTGCAAGTAGTTTGCTCATAATTGACAACTGAATCGATTTCTGTCACTATTAATATAGGTATTTTTTTAATAAATTATGTATTTTGCAATACTGACCGCCGATTGAGCCAAAGAAAATTAATCTTATATCAAGACAATAAGAATCACTTTTAAATGCATAAACTAATGCTAGAGTCAACACGATTTTCTTTAAAATAATAGTTAGATTTAAAAAATATTGTTTTGGTCATTGTATTATGCTTTTAACTCAATACTCTAATTGGGGTGTATGAGGTCTTGCCTTAATTATGTTACACGTTGTATAAATTGACACAAGTTTTAACAACAGATCAAAGTGTAAAAGTGTTGGGTATCCATTTTCACTACTACAGCATCACTTTGATAATATCTAAGAATAAAAATTTTACATTCGTTTCAAGTTATCCTATTGTTTCTATTACACAAGTCTCACAATAAAACTGTTTTCAACATGCAACCAATAGCTTAATTTTAATTTTAATCAATACCTTATGTAATACTTTAGTCGACCTGTTTGTGATCCTAGTTGTAGGCAAAACTGGGATCTTTGCCGACAACTGTGATCATAAATTACTTTTAGTTTTTATTTTTACTCTAATCGTGCTGTAGTGCCGATAAGAACATAATATTTGTTATTTATTGAGCTAAAACAAATTGATTTGTGCGTTTCTAATCGTTTTAGAGTTAACCAATTAATAAATATCTGTAGTTCACACTAAGCTAACACAACTAATTATTAAATGAGATGTTTGCTAAGAAAGAGTCATCAACGTTTAGGGCAAGATTCTAAGACCGGACTTTGACTTTATTATGCTAAGTAGGCGATTCGTACAGCTATCAACTTTATTATTTTAAAAAATAAGGTTCCTATTCGTATGAAACACTTACTCACATTTACTCAAACGAATTTAAAACTTAATACAATAAAAATAAGGTTCATAATCGTATAAAACGCAAAATTTACTTTTCAAAGCAATTTCGAAGTATTTTCAATGAATTTTACCCTAAGAAACGATAAAAAACTTACGCTTTTTCATAGATTTAGTGAACGGTGGGGTCTTAGTATTTTATTTCTGAAATAAACCTTTTATTGAAGTCATACCTACTTCTTTTGGCGCGTTTGGAAAAAAATATAAAAGTAAAATTTTTACGATGCGCGCGCACACCGACAGCCAAAAAACGACATGATGAAGTTAGCTGATAACTGTCTCTCAAGTTTCCGTGAAAACTCATAACTATATTCAGAGTAGTTTCTCAAATATTCATAAATCTACAACAAGTGTTTTATATAAGTGGAGACAAAAAAAAAGTATTTATTCATAAATATACAAGTGTGTAAGTACTATCAACAAAGTTGACGCATGACCACCTTAAGGCTTATATTTCTTTACAGCGACTAGACCCAACCCCCGCCATGACTAATTTGACCAACCAATCAAGGAAGGAAGTACCAAATATTGATTGTCCAGGCAAAAGGTTAAAACCTGTTTTCTTTAATAAAAATAAAAAAAAACTATTTTTATTTTATCAATTTAATACAAAATTGTGGGCAGGGAACTGAGCATGGTCACTTCGTGCAAACGAAATATGTTTAACAGTGATCATGCGTCGACTTTGTTGATGGTACGTGATTTTAAATTATATATACTTAGAGGTGAATGATTGACCATTGTAAAAATTCGTGAAAAAAGTGACTTATCTTAAGAAATCTTTTTAAGAGCATTTATAGATTTGAGGTTAACTATCGATAGTATAATTATTTTTATTTGGTAACATTATAAATTATTTTATGAATTTATCATTCCTTTTACAAACAAAGAGTTGTGGCATACAGGATGAAATCTTTTGCTATTTTTGTTCTGTTACCCCAATGAAGTATGACTTCTAACGTGCGTACATAAGTCACACACACTTATTCATTTATTTATTTAAGAACTTCTGGTTAAGCAGACATAATATTGAAAATACACTGACCTCGGCACTATAGAACAATTAAAGTAAAATACTTCAATGAATCACAAGTTTCTATTGTCTATCTTTTACTCCATCTACCTCATCTAAACTCATTAATTGACGCATATACCTACACGTCACTGTCAACAGACTGATATAAATCTCGGTTCAACGGATATATCTGACTTATAACAAGTTAAATAGACCAAAATAAAGATCATAGGGATTTTATACTCGGCTCGTTTTAATGATAACTTGCGTGACAGGATAGAAAACAACCTCACTTAGCCTTATAAGGTACAATTCCGAAGGCTATGGCAGCGGCATGCAGTGCCCAACCGTGATGACAGACCGCTGGTCGCAGTGTCGCAACTGTCATAAATGTGACGTCGACTTCGGAATCGAAACAGGCATCACTGTCAAAATCAGTAATCTTTGTTGCCGTTGCAACAAGGTTGCTGCCATTGACAAGTCTGTCAAATTCACAATTGTCTTTATAATTTATTGTTACAATAAGGTTGCTAACAATAGCAACCTCACAGACACTCACAGTTATTTTTAACTGTGAGTGGACTGTACACTATGGAATGGGCAACAAGCTTCAAGGAATCGAAACAGTAGCGGCACTATCGCCCCCGTTTGTAGTCAACGGCAACGCCGCTGCGTTCGGAACTGAACCTTAACTTTGGCAGTTTAAAAAAATAATCGATAATTGAATTGACAAACTTTTGATTTATGATATTGGCCCAATAATAATCGATTGTCATTTGAGATATGAAGAATCGAATGGATAAGGAGAGCTAGTCGATTGATTCTGAGGGGAGGCGTAAGTCCAGCGGTACACATCTTATGCCTAAAGAAAAATCATACAACATACAGAATATCATTATTATTACAAAAATGTAGTACCTACACTACACGTCAAAAACATTAGTTGTATAATAAAGCATTGTTTCGAGCCGTTGTACATAAAATATTGGCTCGATTAGAACCTTGTAATACATAATTAAAACTAACAATGTTTTTTTAACAAACAGTTTTTTTAAATTTCATTGACTGGCTTTAAAAAATTTGTGAATACTCATGCGACATTCTTTCAAATAACTAATTTACATACTGTTTAAAATACTGACTTTTAATTTATTTCAAAATAGTTTTAGCAAATAATAAGAAGCGATTGCGTGGGTATACCTATACGTACACCTCTGACAAACCCTTCAGGGGAACAGGTGTGAGTTTCATTTTGATAGTTTACTAAGGGGGCGTCCATTAATTAGTAGTTTAGAGGGGGGAGGGGGTCGAGCCGAATCTCACCCAATCTCACATGGGGGAGAGGGAGGCCTCGGCAGATATGACGTAATTTTTTTTCCACAAGAAACAGCTTAAAATTGCGAGAAAACTGGGTTAAATTAAATAAAAATGTTTCTCCAGTAAAATATACTGTCTTAAAATGAATGATACTATTCAGGGAAATTCACGGATTAAATCAGTAAACATCTGTTTACTGATTTAATCCGCGTTTAGACTACGTTTTTAGAAATCTTAAACACTAGTCGTAACTAGTATTAAATAAATAAAAAAAAACAAAATGGATTTGTTTAATAAACCCAGCGCAGTTAATAAAAAAAAAAAAAAAAAAATTATAAACTCAGATTAACTTATTTAGATTAAAAGTATGCATTTTGAAAAATCTCACGTGAGATTAGGGGAGGGGTGAGAGGGTCGAGCGAAATCTCACGACATCTCACCAGGGGGTGGGGGGGAGTTGAATAATTGCCAAAATCACCCCACGTAATTAATGGACGCCCCCTAAGACACAAACACAAACATAACATTTTCTTAGCCAGTCAACGCACCAAAACCATAATTATACAATTAAACAATTCCTCTATTATAACAACTTTTATTTCAACTTTAGATTCCCCTTGTACTATCGAGGAAGTTCATATCTATGCACCTTTAGGACTATTTTTCCCTGTAGCGCTCGGGCGCTAACAGTAACTAACGTAAAACAGATGCGGTCATCGTGTTCACGGGATTTTGTTCTAAAACTGCTTAGATATGAACTTCCTCGATAGTACGTTAAACTACGTTATGTTTAGTTTAATATTTATTAAAGAAATTATGACTATGTATCACTTATATGCGGACGTGTACGTAGCCGATCTGAGTTTTTCTTTGTAGTGACACAAGTATGAAAAAAAAATGCTTCAGACTGATTCACATGGTGCAATTTAATTCCCCTTTGACTGCATTAAGTTCAAGCTACACACAGTTGTCTTGTCACTTGCTGGTTCAATTTTATTGTTAGTATTGTGTAAATGGGAATCAGAAAATTGAAGCTTGTTGCCCATTCCATAGTGTACAGTCCACTCACAGTCTGTGAGGTTGCTATTGTTAGCAACCTTATTGTAACAATAAATTATAAAGATAATAATTTTATTGTGAATTTGACAGACTTGTCAATGGCAGCAACCTTGTTGCAACGGCAATAAAGATTACTGATTTTGAGAGTGATGCAAACTCAGAGGTTAAATAACTAAACTTCGACAAATTCGGGTGTCTATGGAATGGATCTATAACTCCACTCTATGGCTTTAAAAAAACGTGACACATTCGTATCATTACAAAGATATCAGCTTCGGCTCTTATTTTGGCTCTTATGTTCACATAAATACATATTATATTTCTCACATTTTTTTTTTCAATAATTAATGTTAGTCCACCCACATAGGGAACAGTGTCCAAGTTACAGGTAACCAGGGCTTCAGCGAGTAGAACCTCCTTATAAGACATGTACTAGAAAAGTACCGGTTTCTTAAGTATAGGTAGTATTATTCAACCACTACTAAGTTAAAGGCTATTTTTAGGGTGCCGACGTTCAAAAGGAAAACGGAAACTTTATAATAAATAAATATCGTCTGACATTGCACACAGCACCATCTAGTTCCAAGTTAAGCACTTAACACTTAAGGCTTGTGTTATGGATACCAGATGGTTGATACACTACTTAAATACAATGTTTTTTTTTTCGTAAATACATACATATTATAAATATACATCCATGACTCGGGTACAAATGTCCATATTCATCATACAAACATTTGCCCCTACCGGGATTCGAACCCAGGACCATTTGGTTTCGCTGACTACACTTAGCCACTGTAGCCACTACACCAAACGTGTCGTCAAATATTATTATGATCACTTTCTCGTCCGTCTGTCAGAGATTTTTCTCGAGATCTGTCTATGCAACGTAAGACTTTTTTATTTTATTAATAATTAGTAGATTAAATAATATGTATTGATGTGCACAAAATATTAGACCCTAAATCTCCTTATGTCTTAGAAAAAAAAACGATTACGTTTCAGTCGCTATCGCGTTGGCGATAATTAATTAATTCTTATGAGTCACTAAAATATGCGAATTGGCCATATGACAAAAAAGTGATCATGGACAAGAAACTTTCTGCTTTTTCTTTAGTGCAACATTCATGTGATGATGTCATTGGATCCAAAACTCTAGCCGGTCAGCAAAGTGGTACCTCACTATGGACTAATAGGGATTTTATGCATGTGATTCTAATAAGGGTATATTTAAACTGTATAACTACTATTATTATTGTATGCCTCCATCAATATTTATGAGGAAGATTTTTTTTTAAAGTGCAATAGAACAGTGGAAAATTCAAATAATTGATAAGCGACGCCATTGGTCAGAGGAAATGTGACGTAAAAGTATATAACAACAATAAATGTCAGTGTTTTTTTTTTTTTTGCAATTGAGCCTACGTAGACTATTCTGCTAGCGTCACGTTTAGACGGCAGCGCAGATGTCAATGTGTTATAAAAGTGTTTGCGATTCAGTCAATGTCACAGACTATGACGTCACACCAAGCGTGCTAGCTAAAATGCAGGGCGTCAAATGTGCCCGAGTCGGTTAGCTATTTTTTACTTTTTTACTAGTACTTTCATTTACTTTTTTGACGTTGAATATTTTTTTACTTTTATGTGGCGAGGCCACCGATTTTTTATTTTTTTTAAATAAGTACATGCATATTCCCTATTGCTTAGACTACGCCAGACCCATATAGAGCACAATATTATATACGGAAATAATGTTTTGTTTTTTTTTTCCTTTTTGTCAACTGAGCCGTTATCGACTATTCTGCCAGCATCATTTAGTGCCGGCAACACAGCAAGATGAGACGTCGAACTTTGGAATTTGTAGTAGTTGTTCTTTGTTAACGTTAGCAGCTGAAAGGACAAGTCAATTTTTATCAAATGTGGCATGGCTTATCCACATCCACAAGTCAGTTTTGTGAAATAAATGAACGAATTTTTTCACAATTTTCTAGTGACTTACAAGAATGAAAACAAAAAAATACTTTGTGATAACAGCTTATGTACTAGCGTTCGTAAACAAAAAGTTACTTAGATAATAAAGTTTTTTGTTTGTTGATTCACGGAGGGACAGATACACTGAAAGATAGCGATGTGTTCCCGGGTGAATGGCGTCTGAAGTTGTGGGAGATGAGTGTATGAATTTTTATCTTTAGCTAATTAAATTGGCAGATTGCCATTTTATCATATAATCAGCCTATAATATTCCCACTGTGAGAGGGAGTGGGCGATAATCCACCACGCAGGCCCTGTGCGGGTTGGTAGATGTGATTCTAATTTTTGGTTAGAACCAGAAATTCTGTACCAAAAATCGTCAGGAAACCGGTATGTCCAAGGGGACATGTCGGTTTACTCACAATGTTTTCCTTCGCCGTTTTGAGAGTAGTGGCAATGAAATAATGACGGAACGGTTGGCGCAGTGGTTAAGCGATTGACTGCTGCGTTACGTGTCGCGGGTTCGATCCCCGCACGGAACAAATATTTGTATGACCTGCAAGTAGTTGTTCCGGGTCTGGCTGTTTGTGTATGTGAGTTTAAATGTTTGTAAACGCACCCATGATACAAGAGAAATTCCTAGTAAGGGGCAAAGTTTAAAAAAAAAATATTACAAGCGCCTGTCTGGGTTCGAACCTACGACTCGGTAAGTCGCGGCTGTTACTACTGGGCCACCACTGCTCTTGCCGTTTTATGTTAAAGTAAGAATAAGTAAATAAGTTATAAAACATCTTTTGAAAATTACTTTTTGGACTAATTTTACTAGAGCCCCATGCGAAAGAATGTTCGTCATTAATGACACCTTTTCTGGCCATCTATGAAGAAACTCATCGAAAATCTAAGTGGTAAGTAACACTCTTATAATTTATATTTCTATTTGACGTTCAAAAAGTGATTCTCATCCTAGTTTGAATAAATGAATTCTGATTTTCAAAAAAATATGCGTGCAAAAATGATGTGCACAAAATCCTATCCTTTAAAAATAAAAAAGAAACTGCTCCAGTCCCCACTGCTAGTAAAAGATTCAAAGTGTGAACTCTACAGTTGTACACGGATCTTGCGTGCCCAAATTCGGAACTAACGCCGCCATTTTGTTTTATTTTCTAACACAATTTCAAAATACATTATCACAAGTGTTCGCCAATCGCCTTCGATTAACAATACCAACTAGATAACGGGTCTCATACAAAATCAAATGTTTCAAGCGAACTAAACAAAATAAGAGCTCACGTCTCGAAGTGCGCTGTAATTTACCGAGACGTATTTCTTGCGCCGACCAAATATCTATAGGCAGCGCGTTATCAACTGAGTCGTGAGGCCATAAATGTCAATAGATATAGAAATGTGCCGGGCGCCGGGACCGTTATTGGTAAACGGCTCACGTGGTGTGGATGAGTCACGAATGATCTGTACGCTTCAAGTATGAACAAGATACGATAATAAACGTTACTTATCGATATATTTATTTTATTGTTACGCCCTTCACTAAGCGGCTCCATAAGGCCCGTACGTGCAAGCGAGATAGACATAGGGAAATGATTTATGGCCTGACGACTCAGTTGATAACGCGCTTACTATAGTCGGAATTGTTGATCGATGCCAACAGCTCCCTTCTGTCAATGTCAGTCAAAATAAACTAGCAGCATAATTATAATTAAAAAATACTACACTCCATTTCGATAATCAATTCAGATAGATCTGTCCACCCGTAACCAACATACTGGCTACAAAATATTACGATGAGAGCTTAATTACTGTAACTGTATATACTGACCTCAAATCTCTATTAAACTGTATTTCTTTTATTTTGTGGCGTAGAGATCTTTCGTTTATAAAATAGCTTACAGCTGCCGAATTGTTTTAGAACGGCGATACTAACGTCCATATTCGTATAACCGTATGTTTAAGCGTTTCATACGATTATAATCATTATTTAAATGCTTATAATGTTTATATTTGTATGAAAGGCTTACATTACTTGGGAAAGTAAAGTCAAAGCGAGGTTTGTGAATCTCGCCCTTATTATTTCAGCTCAATCATGTTTAACCACTTATGATGATACAAAGAGTCATTTTCTAAGTTCGTTGAGTCGTTGATGCCCAAAACCGTCATTCGATGGCGTATATACGTACGTAAATTCGCTAATGACGATTTAGAACGTCATTCGCTAACTTCATTTAGACAAAAATGACGCCATATACCGTAACGAGTATCTTTCAACTATTTGTTGAGTTGTATGTTGAAAATAGTTGCAAACTATTTTTAAACTAGTTGAAGGTTCAGTATCGCTGTCCTAAAACAATAACTTCTGATATAATGATTTGCGGAAAGTCTCCGAAACGGGAAGCATTTGTTTTTTTTACATACTAACTTACCATATTTAATACCAGTCTTGGTTTTTACGTCAGAACTAAAGGCCAGGATTTAGGTCCACATAAAGATCAAAATAAAAAGAAATTTTCCACAAACCATTTTTTTTAAATCTCACTTCCTTCAATATGTTTATAGGACGTCAATACGACAATCAATAATTAAACTTCGTATACCTAACTAATGACGTTCTTAGTCTATAAACAAAAATTCAATCAAGTAAACATTTATACTGCGTGCAATTTTCTATGAAAAAGCAGTTTTTTATTTTCTGATAACCAACGAAAATTTTCTGCGCTAGGGTGTTTAGAATTTGACGGGGTCCGCTAGGGCCGATGCCTGCTAGGGTTGCGGGAAAGTCCGAAAGGGTTACCGTGGCCCCTGGCACAGGCAACTGAAGGAACACGGGTGGGTTTTAGTCAGTAAGAGTCTGACTCGCCCTCCCGCTCCGCCCAGAGCGGGAGAAATTATTTGATGGTTTCCCAACCTCAAAAAAAAAAAAATTGTGTGCTAAATTCTAAATTTGGGCGTCGATGTCTCTGCCACCCTGAATAATTCGTGGCGTCGAAAGCAGGGCTACAGCCATAGGTAAAGTTATGAAATTTTACCAGTACATATCTAAAGATACCGGTAAAATTTCATAGCATTACTTTTATTTGACGGAGTTACCATTAATATAAAAAAACGGTAATATATTTAACGTTATTTATGCTATATTATATCGTTAATCTTTACTAACGTTAATTATTAATAACGTCAATTTTATCGTTATTTTTAATCTGTTAAACTTGTGAGTTTGAAGTAGAGGGGGCCACTATAGCTAGTCAGCTGATTGGCAAAAACATAAGAGTCAGCCCATCACTACAATTTTTTTTAGTTTCGATGTTTGGAATGAGGTAGGTTTTGGATGATTTCAAACTACCCCTAGGCGCTAGCATTGCCACTGTTTTCAATTATTGTCGTATTGTCGTCCTCACATGGTTTAATAATAAATAACATACCAATATGTACTATAGCTACACATAACTAACAACTAGTATCCATGTTGCTTTATAAAGGTTTTGTGCTTATTTCGATGGTGGCGCAACTGTGGCGCGACTTTAATGCGACAGTTGCTTAGATCCCCGAATAATGGTCAACAAGCATTGCGCAACGCTGTCACATGATTTTGTGTTGCTGGAAACATGTTTCGGGCTACGATTAGACGGGTAATTTTTTCAGTAACTATTGTGAATGGTAGTGGAGCAATTTAGTATAATTACCAAATGAATTGCTCCAAATCGCTCAATAAGTTGGCATCAGCAACAATTGCTACAAGTTGAAATCGCAGTAAATTGCTTGATGTTGTTGTGACGACATATTTATTTAACCAATATTGCCCAGAACTAAGCAATAAAGTTGCCCGAGTAAGCACAAAGCGCACTTTTATACAAATAGTGCAATCAATGTTATCCAGTTACATATTTCTAGCAAGTTCAGGATAACAATGTTCGACAACTTTTGAGTACAATGAAACAGAAGCGCAACAGTGGCGCAACAGTAGCCAAACAGTTGCCCACAAAAAATGGACAAAAATTTCGTACATTCTAATCTTAAAGTTGTCTATATAAAACGTTTTATATAATAAATAACTTATAACTTGTTACGTGGCTACATACAGTAAGATTTGCGACATACGAAGAACACCGAGTCGTATTCGTGCTGCATCATAGAGTGCGGGTTTTGGGCGTATTTCGTTTTCACGCCCGTCTGTTCTTTCTGTGGACAGAAAAATAAAGTTTAACTTCCAAAGTAATTAAAAGTACATTTTTGTAGCCGAATGGTAAAGATACTTGGGGCAAGCATTATTGTTGCGTGATTGACAATGGGTTGCGCTGATTCGATTAGAATTATAGTATTGTCATTTCATTTCTTTTTTTATGTTGGCAAACGAATTAATAGATAAACTTGGTTTCGCAACTTCCCATCTCTAATCCCATTCCTACACATTGCCTTTCGTTCGCGTGTGAGCAAGACGGCTACACCAAGTGGCGCCACCCCGCGCAATCTCGTCGCAACATTTGAACTAGAGAAGAAAAATATGGCGATTGTCTGTCGCTCGCGCAACTCGTGCGTTCAAACTCGAAGAAACAAGTAATAGTTCGTGTAAGTTGCATACGTATCGTCGCTCCAGGCTTCCCTCGCATCAAGGAAGGTATTGTGCTCCCTTTCCTTTGTATAAACTATAGTTTTATCCCCTATTTTGTCTCCAATGAGTAATTGTATGCAATCCGTTGTTTTTTGTTACACCAATTACAAAAGCTATAGTTATATCGCTTATTCACATATTCAGCAATCACGCAGATGTTGAAAAGTATTATAAAGTGTATTTTAATTTCCGCGCATTATTTGAGAAAAGTACTATGCAAGCCTTGGCCACAACGAGGCATTGATGAACTTACGTATTACGTTTACTCGTTCATCCATCAATGCCTCTTTTGCTGGCCGCTGCAGTAATGTACTATATTTGCCGCACACGCCAACATACCTACCAACAATTAACAAAGTAACTCACCAATATATCAAATCCTATATCTCTAATAATCTCCAGTAGTATATCGTATGGCGGCTCGATACTGTTATCCGTTGGCATGTCACTGTAAACAAAAGTAATTATGTTTGTTTATTTTATGACATCATTTTAATAACTAACACCTAGTATGTAAGGAACTGTATTGTGAGTCTGTAGCGGTATCTACATCATTCGCCATAAGCGAGCTGCGCGTCATACTGATGTAACGCAAATCCTGCATCGCGCAAGCAGAGTTTACCGCGCGACTAGCAATATACAACGTCCCGACATCAATCATCGGGCAGTTGCCCACCAGACACGACACCCGTCTGGTCGGAGGATCCTCCCTTTTCTATGGAGGTATGAGTGAACTTTACACCCTGTTCTTCGTGCCTCTATGTCTTCATCATTTAAATATGCTTGCCACGACCAGCCCGTACATTAGAGACTTTTTTTAACCGATTTAAAAAAAGGAGGATGTTCTCAATTCGTCGAAAACTTTTTTTTTATGTAAGTTCACCGATTACTCGAAGACGGCTGAACCGACATGAAAAATGTTTTTTTTTTGTTTCAAAGGGTTATTCTTCCCAGATGGCCCCATTTAAATTGTATCGAAAACAATCGAGCGGTTTAAAAAAAATCAACTATAAATTATTTTTAAATAAAAAAAAACCGCCTTCAAACGGACGTGGACGTGTTTGACGATCGTTTTCGAATTGGTGTGGAGTAGGTACCATAACTACAAAGTGAAAAACAACTTTAATTTCGGAAGTCGGTGGCAAAAACTAAAATACACATCCAAAGACACCGACTTTCGAAATTAACGTTATTTTTCACTGTGTTGTTTTTTTTTTTTCTGAAGTCGGTTGTTTCTCTCAAAAATAGGTACTCAACGGGTTTTAAAAAGCACCCAGAGTCTGACAACCTTGCTAACTTGGCATGTCCGTGTTTTCCACCTGTTGTTTGTTCAGAAATATACTTGTATAAACCAACGCATCTAAATTAATATTATAAAGAGAAAATATTAGATTTTTTGTATGTTTGTTTGCAAAAAACGTATTGTTTTGTATGAAATTGACGGGTGCCAAGAACGCATTCTCTCAACGGCCGGACAGTAAAATGTGATAATTGACCTACAATAGTTATCCTGGCTCACCTATAATGGTAGAGCAGAGGGCCCAGGTTGATCCAGTAGCCACCGGGTTTTAAGATCTTGTATATTCTCTCAATGAACTCTATGACGTTGGGTGCACAGTCGATAAAGAAGCATGTTGCTACGCAGGACCATTCGTCTGCTTCTGTGTATACCTGGAATTAGAAAACAGATGTGTTTATAAAATCAAAGGAAAATACAGCATTTTATTTTATTTTATTTTTATTTTATTTTATTTGGGAAAAAAACGATATTACATTAAATATATCAGTAAGGTACTTATATAAAACCAAATCAATGTAATAACCACAACATTTTCCACATATTAACAAAGAAGTATATTAAGATCAGGACTTATCGGTAAGCCACTTAGTTGCTAGTCACATTCTACGAAACATGTTAATCGTTCCTACAAACCAATAAACAAGTATTAACCACTGGATATATCTAAGTTGTTCAGTACATTGATAACTTCTCTTCGAAAACAATTTTTATTAAGCATAAATATATCAATATCTACGAAATGTTTATTGTACATTTGCGTGAGACGCTGAAGGGGCGCACGTTTACCTGCGTTTGTCCGGTTTGATGCCTGATCAAACAATCGGTAATCGCGCGCTCCACGACGAAGAATTGATCTAGGAACTACAAGTTTAATACCATTAGTAAGGTCTATACAATTTATTTTATTATGATAGATATCATGCAGTGTCATTACTTGCAGAAGCATTCGTCTCTTCTCGAGTGAGAGTAAATTATACATTGCTAAGAGTTCGTCGTAAGGTAAACGTGGTAGTTGGCATCTGAATTGCATAGTTCTTAAGAATTTTCGTTGTACTTTATCAATGGCTATTTTATATTTATTATATAATGGATCCCATATCAGACAAGCATATTCAAGCTGAGAACGAATGAGTGAACGATACAGATGTAAAAATGTGCAAGGGCGCCTAAAGTCGGTTGCTGTTCTGATAACGAAGCCGTACATTTTAAATGCTTTAGTAATGATGTTTTCTATATGTAGGTCCAAATGTAGTTTACAGTCAAATAGTATTCCCAGGTCTCTAATTTCCGTTACTCGCTTCAGTGTAGTACCACATAAAGTATAATCATATTTAATTAGAGTTTTCTTTTTAGTAAAGCTGATGATATGACATTTGGGTATACTTAAATTTAACTTGTTAACTGTACAGTATTCCGAGAGTCGGTTAAGATCACTCTGAAGTTCTGAGCAGTCGGTATCATTTTTTATGGTTTTGTATAATTTCAAATCATCAGCGTACAATAGAAAATTTGTGTATTTAAAGCATGCATTTATGTCGTTTATGAATAAAACAAAAAGTAGAGGTCCTAGTATAGAGCCCTGAGGAATACCGGATGACATAACAGCACTTCCCGACTTATACCCATTAATCACGACTATCAGGCTGCGATTAGTAATATATGAGCAAAACCAGCGCAAAAGATTGCCCCTAATTCCGTTGTAGGCTATTTTATTGAGGAGGATTTCATGGTCCACTCTATCAAATGCCTTCTGAAAGTCCGTATATACGGCGTCCACCTGAACTCCCTTGTCAATACTATGGAAAAGGAAACTAGAGTAAATTGCTAAGTTCGTCACGGTGGATTTTTGTTTTACAAAACCGTGTTGTTCGGGTATGATATAATTATGGATGAAGGGGTAGACGGCATTATGAACAAGCTTCTCGAAAAGTTTAGATGTTGCACTGATAATAGATATTGGACGGTAATTTGTGACGTCATGTTTTGAACCACTTTTATGGACTGGGACAATGTAGGCGCATTTCCAAATGTCCGGAAAGAAACCTTCCGCGATACACTTGTTAAATACAATGTGTAACGGTTCACATATTGATTCAGCAGTGTGTTTAAGAAACACCGCTGGAAGCCCATCTGGACCGGGACCCTTGGAGGGGTCTAGATCTTTTAATTCTTTTTTTATAGCAGTTACGTCAAAATAGATATGGTGTAATAAATCACACTGATCCGAATAACTATTTGGTGGTAACCATTGGGGAGTTAAAGTAGACGGCTGGTAAACTGACTGGAAAAACGAGGAAAACAAGTTACAAATATGCAATTGCATTCACATAATATGCAGAGACTTTTCCTAACTATAATTGGATCGGCTTCCGGTCTAACCGGGTGCAGCTGAAAGCTGTTCCACGCGCGCCTCAAAGAGATGTTAGCACCAATGACGGGGTTTGCTAGGACCGATGCCTGCTAGGGTTGCGGAAAAGTCCAAGAGGGTTACCGTGGCCCCTGGCACAGGCAACTGAAGGAACACGGGTGGGTTTTAGTCAGTAAGAGTCTGACACGCCCTCCTGCTCTGCCCAGAGCGGGAGAAGTTATTTGATGATTTCCAACCCACAAAAAAAAAATGGGGTGTATTGCCTAACAGTGAAAATGTTATGTACTCGTTATGTAAACTTGTTAGGTATGTTATGTTATGTAAATGAGTAGACAAACGATTCCCTTGACGGATTTATTGCTACTAAATATAATTACACAATTGACCTATTTCAAAGCTATGATAAATGATTTTATTTCTGTAAGTAGGTTTGAACAAACACTTTTACACGTCAATCGTATTTTAAAAACTAGATGAGGTCGGCATTTCCTATCTGACTACTCTGAGAAGAAAGGCCGAAACAAACTCAGAGGTCACAGTCTCTTTTAAACTCCAGACACAATCTTGGTCAGATCATGTGAAGGCTATGTAGATCGGTGTCTGAAATGGTCTTTTGAGGAAAGAACCACACAGATTGAGTGGACCTGTCCAGTCAGTGCACGCAATTGTCAGTAATCGTGTTTGTCACATTTGAGTAGTAAAGCACTTACTCTAAGAAAGTCACCGGCCGTCATAGAGAAGTTGTGATTAAGTCTCTTGCCCGATGGACACACGTTTAGGAACTTGGCTGATATTCACATGTAATGTTCACATTAGAGTAATAAAGCGCTTACTTTTAGAAACTCACCGGCCGTCATACAGAAGTTGTGATTACGTCTGTTGCCGGACGAACACACATCGAGAAACTTGGCTGATATTCACAAGTAATGTTCACATTAGAGTAATAAAACACTTACTTTGAGAAAGTCACCCGCCGTCATAGAGAAGTTGTGATTACGTCTGTTGCCGGACGAACACACATCGAGAAACTTGGCTGATATTCACAACTAATGTTCACATTAGAGTAATAAAACACTTACTTTGAGAAAGTCACCCGCCGTCATACAGAAGTTGTGATTACGTCTGTTGCCGGACGAACACACATCGAGAAACTTGGCTGATATTCACAAGTAATATTCACATTAGAGTAATAAAGCGCTTACTTTTAGAAACTCACCGGCCGTCATAGAGAAGTTGTGATTAGGTCTGTTGCCCGACGGACACACGTCGGGGAACTTGGCTGATATCCACAAGTAATGTTCACATTAGAGTAATAAAGCACTTACTTTGAGAAAGTCACCGGCCGTCATAGAGAAGTTGTGATTAGGTCTGTTGCCCGACGGACACACGTCGGGGAACTTGGCTGATATTAACTGATGTTCGCACGTTATGTTGTTCACGTACTGATGTACCCACGGATGGACTGTGTATTTATTTATCTGTAAAACGGAAAACAACATTATTAGGACAATAAGTATTATTAACTCTTATACTGACTCATTACTTGTATAAAAAAAATTGGAAAATCGTATACTTTAACAATGTTTGTAAATATGTGAGCACCGTGTATCTATCACATAACTAACTTATTTGTCATTGCTACATTTTGAATTATTTTTACCTATTGTGGTAGGGTAATTTTTATTATAGGTGCATCGTCTTCACATATAATTATATAACGAATACAGTATACAAAATATTGTAACACCTTTTAATAGAGTAACGGTGGAGTTTCTTGCCCATTCTTCTCCATACGAAACTACCTTTTGGAAGGGGCAACTAGAATCAATTCTATTTTAATGTAAATGTTGACGTTCAAAGGTGCATTTTATGTGCCTGTTTGAAATAAATGCTTTGACTTTATAGGATGGACGATCCTACCATTCACACAACCTTTTTTTTCTTTAACAAACGTTAGGTATCACCTATATGCTATATGCAAAGCATATGCCATCAACAGTGTCGCAGCTGCAGAACAATAGCAATGTCACCTTTCTCATTATATTGGCAGCGTATTGCCAGACATTTCCACGCTTTTTTTAAGAATCTTTCTACAGCTCTCCATAAAGGCTCTCCTTCTCCTACCCAGGACCTACCTCGGTACATCTGTTGAGTATGAAGTTGCTCGCGAACAGCATGAACAGCGAGAACTCGTTGCCTTGGCACGTGTAGCCGCGCGCGGCCACTTCCCACGCGAGGCGGCCCAGTCCCGCGCCCGGGACTAGCACGCGGACTTGTGAGCGGTCGCTGGAAAAGAGAGATAGATTAGAATAGAGGGAGAAAGAAAAGGATAGCGATAGTTGACAATCGAAAAGTGCTGATTTTGAGCTCTCAGCAGAGAATTTTGTACAGGCTGTTAGGGACATCAACACACAACCATGACAACAACCGGATTCAGGGGCCGCCCGGCCGTACTATGACGTGTTAATTCCATCATTGTTCCAGCGTGGAAGAGAGACGGAGCTATACATGACCGATAGCACTATCTCTTTTTCTCAACGGAATCATGATGGCGTTAACAGCTCATAGTACGGCCCCAGGACATAAATCGGAACCACATTGTGCTGAAAATTTTCGTCAGATATTTAAAAAATAAATTGCCCTTCAGTACATTTTGACCGCGTGGGACTGGGTATTGCACTTTTCTATGACACAGCAGATTATTTTTTTTGATAACTGACGATAATTTCTACGCCCCCTGCGTAGAAATTATCGTCAGCCTTGAATGTTTATGAAAGTTATTTGTTTTTTTTTTTTTTTTTTACATGTTTTGAATTTATAGTAACGGTTCGATATCCCTGCCAATCTGAATAGTTCAGGTATAAGCATAAGATTCTCGGCCAAATTAAAGCCTACTCATCTTCTTTTTCTTTCAGAGTTTTACCCGTCTGCGCGACATAAAATACAGGGTTATATTCTTCACGCGTATCTATGTATCTTTGTATGTGGGATTCTTTATAGTCTCGACACTCGACTCGAGGTATCTACTGGTTATTATAAAATCTAAATGGCGGATTTTAAACGTCAATAAATAATGCCTTGAAAACATTTTAGTCATGACCTTCGATCAACAATACCGACTAGATATCGGGTCGGCGCAAGAAATACGTCTCGGTAAATAACAGCGCACTTGAGACGTGAGCTCTTATTTTGTTTAGTTCGCTTGAAACACAGCCAATGTAAACAACTCTTTATTACTAGGCCATGTTTGTAATTATGTTGTACTTCTAAATGTTTAATTTATAATAATAAAATAAAAAAGGGGTGGGATGGATGAGATATATTAATAAAATATGGAATGGGCCTAAAATTTATATGCAAACTGATTTTGAATTCATGGGTAATATTTCAGGAGGTGAAAGAACACGTGAGTATGAACAACTTTTACTAACGAACCAACACCAGTACAGGCAGTGTAGCGTAAAAAATGCATCTCATTCTGACTTTTTCAATTGGTATGTAGCGCTATCTACAACGCCACATGCGAGCGGCGCGTTATACTGACGTCACGCAAATCCTGCATCGCGCAAGCAGAGTTTACCGCGCGACTAGCATATATATAACTTCCCGACATCAATCATCGGGCAGTTGCCCACCAGACACGACACCCGTCTGGTCGGAGGATCCTCCCTTTTCTATGGAGGTATGAGTGAACTTTACACCCTGTTCCTCGTACCTCAATAGGTATGTATGAACGAGCATGTTGTCTATAATCTGTCTCGTCTACCTGTAGTCATCCAATGAGAAACGTTCCTCGATCTCGTCCAGAACAGGCTTGTAACACTGTTCTCTCTCTGCTGTACCCATGACGCTCCAGTCACGGACTATGTTTTTTAAAACTGATTGCACCTGAAAAAGGATTTAAATAAAGTGTGAAAAAGACAATAGTAGGTAATCGAAGTGTTGAAGTAATAAACTGGTGACAGACTAATAATAGGCTAGTGGTGGATACAAGAGAAATTCCTAGAGCGGGGCAAAGTTAAAAAAAAAAATGAAACAAATTACAGTTCGTATCCGTACTACTACCGCTCTCTCCATGTTTCGAATAGGGAGAGGCTGTCAGATAGAATAACTAACGGGTTTTATTTATTTATTAAAATCATACGTCATTTATTCAAATTAGGCTGAGAATCAGCACTTTTCGAACGTCAAAATTACATAAGACAGTCCCCCGCCACGCCCGCCCTTCACCACTTCCTAGTGCTTTAGCTGGAAGAAGTGGCGCAACAAACTCCCCAGCAGCACAGCTGCTATCTGTTCAGTTATAAAAAACTTGATTCTATACAATAGTAGGTATGCAAAGTGATAAACATTACGATACAGAACATTAAATTAAATTATTTGCCATAATGTCAGCTAGCCACGCCAATATTCCAACTAAAAATGAAAACTATATATACTCAAGCTAAAAAATAAACCATAATTAATGAAAAAATAAGCATAAAGGAGGGCGTGACGGCTTACTTAAGCAATGCTGGATTAAAATTGGTGCACAATAAAGTTACAAAATTCAGAATCGAATCAATGGAAAACAAAAAAATAAAACATATTAAAAAGGGATCCAATCCAATCCATCCTAAGACACCCGGATCGGCCATTAGCCTATTGAAAAGCAAACCGCCATCTAGTGACCGTAGCGATATAATATACAGTCTGGTGCTTTAATGGCGACATTAATGTAACACACGTATACGGTTTCGCGTTTTCGTTATAAGAACATAAAACATTTCATTAAACATGATTTATTTACAATTTTCTAAAATAGCATTTTGGAGACACCTGTACACAATGAACTCTAGCGCAGAGGTTACTTGCCAGGGTAACCGATCCTGACATCGCATGAATTAAATTAAAACGAATAACGTACAAAGAGTAGGCGAATTGAAGGAAAGAGAGAGCCCTATGTCCGGTGAGTGGCGCAGGCGGTAGTTTTCAATTTACGAATTATATTATTTTATATATAATATATATGTATATATATATATAATTTTTTATGAGTATTTGGCTGTAGCCCTACCCGTGTGTTAAATTAATGTCGCCATTATAGCGGCGCGTTGTATGGTAAAACACAAATTGGCAAGATTTTATTTTCCTAGTAGGTACCCAGCTTGCTTTCAATCATAGAAAACGAAGATACTAGGACCATTAAATGACATGTCCCTCGTGGCCAAAGCCGATAATGTGACCCATGACAACCACGCCACCGCCATTTTTTGCAGGCCATCCAACGACAATCCAAAGAACGTCTATGATAACAATTTGTCAGGTCCCTTAAGTCGTAGCAATAAGGGCTATTTTCGTAAGTCAAGTCATTCAAATAAAAACACATACCTTTTCAACATCATGCTGCATTTTGTGCTGCTTCTGGGACGCAATTTCACAATTATTATAATTACACCCAAAACTTTCAGTCCCATTTGTCCCAGAAGTGTCCGAGACTGTATGGTCAACGTTTTCAAACATAGTGTCAACGTCCTTTATAATTAGGTGCACCACACTATTGTTTATATCGAGACATTTTTTGAATTTTGCGAGGTAAGTCTTGTATTTTTCTAAGCGACGCTGGTGATTTTGAGGTAGTATCGATATTATTTTCTCTGATTTGTGGATTCTATCTAAACTGCAGAGCCTAGAACAAATATGAAATATTAATATTAGATAACAGTTATGATAAACGAAGCACATTCTTAGTGAACACAAATGCGTAGATGCGTAGGTATTTGTTGGTCGGCCTCAATAAATATCAAGTAAAAATCGGCCAACTGGCTTGTTATAAATATAATTGTTATAAATAAATGTCCACCAAAAGAAAAAAAATACAATATTTAACAATCTATCTAGCATAAAGTTTACTTATTCTAAACTTCTTCGTCACTATCAGAATCCACTTCAGAATCAGGCTCTACAATTGACATTACATCTATGAACTCTATCGTAGATTCCTGATTCTGAAGTTTAAATAGGTGTAAAGTTTCCTTAAAGTATGCCTGCCTCTTATGGGCATCCAGTTTTGGTCTTATTGAAGTATTAAGTGGATCAGATGAGACGATAACCATATTAAGGACATCCGCGTTTGATGCTTGTCTGCTCTTCTTCCTCGAATGGTGTTCTCTGAACCTCCTAAAATCTTTGTTTCGGGCCTCTGATGCTTCTTCCGAATTCCTTCTTCTTCTCAATTGGCACAATAGCATTTTCAACGATTATGTCTCCTCGATGAATTAATAATTTGTGTACAGTCGATGTCATGTAGTACCAATTTCCCCGTTGTTTTTTTTATTGTATTCTTACTTCACTTATTGGTTCTTGAATGAGCAAATCGGTTTGTACGCAGTTTGGCCAGTAAATATTTGCCTGAAGCCAATTACTGTAATCACGTCTAAAAATTTCACTTTTGCAGTGGGATCGTAACCATTTCTTTTGGACTGCCCGTGTGAACATTCGACAAAATTCCTTCAGGGTAACACTGTCTTCATCAGAAAGGCTAGAACCCGGTTGAATAAGACTCAATTGAACAATATTTCTTGATTGACAGAAGAAGTATCCTGGTTCCTCAGAATAACAAAGAAATCCAAGTTTGCTTTCCATTATTCACAATCACTCGGTGCTATCAGATGTTAGGAATAGAAATGCTCAAAATGAACTGAACTTTTTGACTACCTATTTATCGTCATTGACTTATGACGGTATCACATTTACGTAATTACCCTCACTAAGATGATTCTGCACGAATTGCTAAAGTAACATATACCGTAATAATGTTTGTGTATCCTTTTAACTAGTTTATTCATTAGGTACATAAGTATTTAGTAATATGAGGTGATTACCTCAATGAGGTCATTAGCTAATGAGGGCTTGACCATTAGAGGAGATTACATTCAAAGGGTGATTCATAATTACCGTATCATTTCAATTTAGTAAAACGAACTTTTGTGATTTCTTAGACTGTTTTGGTCAATAGTAAAAAAAAAAACTGTAAACTAGACTTGACATACTCATATAAATTTAAAGAAATTAAGCATTCAAATGAAGTATCAACTTAAAAATATTTATTTTTAATTTTGAGCATCTAAAGAAAAAACACAAATGGTGCCGCAATACGAAGTATGACAAAAAATTACAAATATATACTATATCTGTGTGTAAGGATATAATGGCCAACCTTATGATTCCAGAGATAAGACTCATTTTTCATGTCAGCGCCAAACAAATTAAAAAAAAAATGATAACTCCTTCATTTGTACACGCAATTGCCTCATACGAATTTTTATAGTATAGTAATGATCAGCAGAATCCATTGCTAGCCAAAAAAGGACTCTTCAAAATTCAAGCCTCTATGTCTATGAAATGCGATTTTCAGCCCACTGTGTCATTGCGGCTGTTATTATTATTACTTCGCCACAAACAGACGCGCAAAAATTTACTACAATTTAATTAAATACCTACATTTAATAAGCACCAATCTCGGCTGTTGCACGTGATATAGGAAAATTTAATGGTAGGGAAGTTTAATGGTATGGCAAAAAAAAGGCAAAACTATGATCCAGTCAGCCAGATCAATCATGCGTCGCGGTGAACGTGATACGGCTGATCTTATTTTGCAGACCCTAGACAGTCAGCGAAAACTGCTTAGGTAGGTATCGTCACTATGAATGCATATACATGCGAGAGATATTTGTCTGTAAAGACGAACTGCGAACTAGGACACACTGCACAATGCACTGGAACTGATGTGTCTTAGAACTAGGTATTAAGTATTTATTTTATTTCTTATTGTACATTTTATCTTAGCGTTTGCTACACCACCGGTTGACGACATCACGTCAGCGCCGGCAGTCGCTGAAAACACCGCTGGGGCTGTCTCGCATAGGGTCGTAGCATTATGCTGAGCGATGGCCGTTTTGCGTGGATGTGACGCATATTTCCCCCCCAACTTGTTCTTTTTTGTTGTATGTGTTCGTGTTCTGCGTCACGTTTACCGCAAATAAACGTTGCTTTCTTTCATATCAAACACACACGCTACCTATAAGTGTTGGTAAACATTATAATAAATTACACCCTTCACATAATACACCAATATAATATAATAAGTGAGTAGATACTACAACAATGTGTCTCCACCCAGCTCCTTGAACGACGTAACAGTGACGTGCGATACATAATTAAATAGCGCCTTAACGCCGACACGTGTAAACGAAAGAAGGAAAAAATATGATTCAGTAATCTTATTGTACTTATGTACTTAGCCCAAGTTAGCACGGACGTAAAATAACGCGGCGGGATTTTATCGCGCACTGGATTTTAAACTCTCGGTGTCGAGCCGAGCGTTGAGAATCTGACAGAGTGCATCCCAGCGCGTCGAAACAACACACTTGTATTTACAACTCGAGGCGCTTAGCAGAGCGTTCAAAATTCAGTGCGCGATATTTTTACGTCCGTGCATACGTGGGCTTAGTCATTGAATTATACAGTGTTAATTTTATTTTTAGCCTATGTTCCCCACAGCAGGACCAACGCCTCCCTTTCTCCTTTCCACTCCTCTCTGGCTTGAGTTAGGGAACTTCCTATTAGGGTATGGGGGTAGGTTCGTAATAAGGTGGATTGTAGGGTAACCAATCGTCCGGATTTGTGAGGAAATGTTCGGCTTTTCATCTCCCATCCGCCTTTCGTCAGTTTGACTTTTCCATAATAGCGAATTTTTTTTCAATTAAAAACTTTAGTGGAAATTGAAAATCTAAACTAATAGTATAAAGGGGGCTCGTGGCTAAGTAATAACTGCCGCGCGGGTCGATCGATCAGGTTATGTTACGCTGGCCGCGGTTAGCCCGTGGATGGGTGACCATCTTTACATACGAGACCCCTTCGTGCCTGGTCCCGGCTCGCGCGGCTGTCATTCGTAGTCCTTTGACAGTCGTTACAGGCCGTCAGAAGCCCGAAAGTCTGACAACCAGTCTTACTAAGGGTATCGTATTACCCAGTAACTGGGTTGTGGAGGTCAGATAGGCAGTCGCTCCATGTAAAATACTGGTACTCAGCTGCATCTGGTTAGACTTGAAGCCGACTCCAAAATAGTTGGAAAAAGGCTAGGCTGATTGATGAAAGAGGTTAAATTGTTCGATTGTATGTAAGACAATCCCTGGGAGTACTAAACCGACTAAAAAATTCTTTAACTGATATAAAGCTACACTATTGCCGAGTGCCGTAGGATATATTTTATGGTATAGATAGACTTTCACGCGGACGGAAATCACGGGCAGATTCAACAATACACCAATCTATATTATTTCCTCAATGATCATTCACCCACGATTCCGAGATGACGAATCCTCGACACATGCCAATTCACGTCATAAGGTAAAGATCATCAAACATTTATATAACTTTTACTCCAATACAATGTAAACCTTTACTAAAAATAAAGCTGAAGAGTTTCGTTTGTTTAAACGCGCTAACCTCTAGAATTGCCGGTCGGATTTAAAAAAAAACGTGAGCTTGACTTTTCATTGGTCTCCGATTTTTGTGTGCACGTCAAGGTCAAGGACCCTCATGAGCATCTGTTTTCCCTTTTAGGGGGGACATTATTCATTCCTTTCCCTTGAAGAGTTTCTCTTTTAAAGGGCGCATTTTTCTTATCCCTTTTAAAGGGCACATTATTCTTATCCCTTTTAAAGGGCACATTATTTTTCCCTAAGAGGGTAATCTCTTCCCTTCTAAAGGGCACATTATTTTTCCCTAAGAGGGTAATGTTTTCCCATAAGGCACATTATTTTTCCTTAAGAGTGTAATATTTTCCCTTTTAAAGGGCACATTATTTTTCCCTTTTAAATGGCACATAATTTTTCCCTAAGAGGGCACATTATTAGTTTCCCTTTTAAAGGGCACATAATTGTTCCCTAAGAGGGCACATTATTCTTTTCCCTTTTAAAGTGCACATAATTTTTCCCAAGAGGGCACATTATTGTCCCTTTTATAGGACATTATTTTCCCTTATATAGGACATAATTTTCCCTTTTTTTAGACTCTAACAATACTCTAACAGTTCTCCTTGTCCATGTTCTCGCTCAAATGAGACTTCATATGGAACATTCCTAAACAGCTATTTATAAAAAACGTTTTGCATTTGATAGCCCAATTCTTGAGGAAGGCTATAAGTAGGTTATTTAACATTACGCTAGGAGCTAGACACTTAGGAGACGAGCAAAAACAAAATAAAGTCAAAAATAATGCTAAGCGAAAACGAAGTAATAGCGTCGGCAGGCGAAGCGATGCGACGTGGTAGGGCGGCGGAACAAGAAATTTCACGCAGACGATGTCGATCGATACGTGGGTCATACTAAAAGTTTTTAGAAAATAAAAAACGGAATGGTGTAGAAGCCTGTTAATATTTATATTGCTTTTCGAAGTGGTCTCTGTTCCTTTCTAAGCACCGTCGCATGCGATGGAACAGCAGCAGCAGCAGCTGAAGCAGTGGGCCCACTCTTCTTTAGGGATTTTTAACCACGCCTTTTTCAAACGCAGCCACGGTATCTTCATAAAACGAATTCTTATAAGTTAATCTTTTATTTTTGGAAATAAATAAAAGTGACAAGGTGCTAGTTCTGGACTGTAAGGAGGATGACTAACTCCACACTTTTGATAGACAAATATTCGATAGTCCGTCTGGCAGAGTGAGCTGGAACGTTGTCGTGGTGGAGAAGGATCCTGCTTCTAGGGCGCTGCTGTCTAACATTTTCCAAGACAATTGGTACATAATGACTGACATACCAGTCTGCAGTAACAGTCTTTTTATCTTCTAGGACAATTGTTCCGAAATAACCCGTCCGTCCAAAGAATGAGGCAATCATGTTTTTCCCTTGACTTCTGCCCTTCTTTACTTTTGTCGGCAAATCTTCGAATGGAAACATCCATTGCGCAGATTGTCTTTTGGTTTCGGATTCGTAAAAATATATCCAGCTTTCATCACCTGTGACGATGTCATCTACAGCATTCGAGTCACCTCCGTCATACTTTTCAAGCATTGAGCGGCATCAATCCAAACCACGGCGTTTTTGATCTTCCGTCAAATTTTGAGGTATCCCTCTATTCCAAAGCTTTCTGACGCCTAAATGTTCATGTAAGTAAGACTTTTTGTACTTGACTCATACCAATGCCTAAACCTGCCCGAATATGTTGATATGTCATCCTTCTACCAGCTTCTATCATTAGCCGCACAGCACTCACGTTATCTTCAGTAGTCCCGTAGACGGACGTCCTTATCGCGAATCATCTGTGAGTTTGCTTCGACCACGTTTAAACTCATTAAACCAGTTGTAAACAGTGGCACGGGATGGGGCTTCGTCATGAAATGCTAATCGAAGTCTATCGTAACATTGCTGATGACTGATGAGTCAGACCGCAACGAAAGTCGTAATAAATCATTGAACGATAATTATCTCTGGTCAAATCCATTTCGACACACGGCAGACACTTTTTAAATTGCCGCCAATTTGTAAAAACAAATGACATAAGTATGAATTCATTACACATCTATAGATTCCCAAAGAGTTCCTAATTCAAAATGTAAATACATTTTTCTTCTGCTGTTTTTCTTACTGGCCTATTCTAAGAACTTATCAGTGTGACCCCCGTAAGTAATACCAACTTAAAATCCTTTGTACAAAATATTGAATAGGTAGTTGTTTAATTGGAACTAACCTCATATCTTTTGCAAACATAACAACTCATATTTTTTCCCTGAATGTTTAGGCAGCCTATATTTTGCCAGTTATGTTTAAGTCCTAAGTACCTAGAAAGGTGTGAGCCTATTGCCATCAACAGGTGTAAAACCAGACTCTGTGCTGATACTGAGAAATTCGTGATGGAAAAACCCAATAACACTTTGCTCTACCTGCAAATCAAACCCAGGACCGACAGGATCTCATGCTCTTCAGTAGTGCTTTTGTAGTATATTTTACAGCATTTTTTTTATTTTATGTCAACTTGTTGTAAAGATGTGCTGCTAAATGCTGATTTATGTTGAGGACCAGGCAGCAAAGTTGTGGAAATTAAGATTGCATGTCAATCCTGCCATCCATTGTTTATTATTAGGAGTTGGGAGGGACATGGAGGAAGACATGACTATCTGTATACAAAACCACTACCTTCCATAGATATTTGTTTATTAAACACTTTATTGTACACCAACAAGGACAAACATATTTATATCTAGTGTACAATGGGCCAATGGTACCTCCCGTGTATGTTTTTTTTTTGTGGTACCTCCTGTGTATGTGTTTTTTTTTTAGAAACGCATAAAGTGTTCTCTGCCTGATCTATTTCATTCATATAGACCCAATCTATTAACTTAACCCTTACAGGTCTTAAATTCACGCAGTTGGACTGTAATGCCAACCCTGCAATTTAAGTAAGTATTTTGATACTCTTCAAAAAAATACCTATTGTAGTCAGCCATAGTGTTAAAAATGCATGATAGCCAAACGTGATTAGCACCCATTTTAGTACATATTTGTAAATTGAATGTTTATAAGATGATTTCCTGTATAATAATATTATAGTAGGTATGTTTGTTTTCAGAAACAGTTTCAGATATTATAGTATGGTATTCAAGAGAATGCGTTCTTGTCACCCATTAGTTTCATACAAACAAATAAATGTGTTATTTACACAAAATTGATGTCCGGACAGGTGTCCGGAACGCATTCTCTCGACGGCCATACCTTAATTTATAGAATGTTTACTAAATAAGTGAAAACATTATTTGGATGGTAAGTTTGAATTAAAAAAGCCAAACAGAAGTACCCCAATTATAATTGTGATATTATTAGCCCCATAAACATACCATCCTGAAGATTGGTCTAGAAATGACTGAGCCTGCCATGAACACTCAAAAGGGGAAATTCTTAACTGGTGTTCACATTTTTATCATACAGTCAAAACAAATAGACATAAGTAAGTAAGTAAATAAGTAAGTTAGTTTATTTATGTGTATAGGTAAACATTGTATGTTTATACATTGCAAGCAAGATATTAAATACAGAAATGTTCCATCATGTTTAGCCGCATATTGCGGCATACAAATTGGTAAGAAGAGATGGTGCACAAATGTTTACGGTTGATGTTAACAGTAAATAAAAATTTTTTTTTTTTTAGTATTTGTCATATTTCTACAAAAAAAAAATGTACTAGAACTTCTATAATTTAATGTGAATATGTGTAAGCAAACCAAACAAGTATATCACTTTATTTTAGGGTACACTACAGCAATCATATTTCTAGATGCATTGAAAATGTAATTTGTTTATAATAACAGTTACTATTTACACTCTTGTATATTCGAAAGTAATACAATACCGCGAAAATCCCGCCCTTATAGCCCAGCACCATAGAGGCTAAACTACACTACGGCAAAGAGGATAAACAAAGGAGTTTTGGTGTCTATCTAAATAGGTTAATTAGATCGTACGATTTGCTCAAACAAAGAACTTGTTGCTACCCACAATTTGAACTTTGTTTCTCGCCTCAAACTATTTATAGATCCACCGCAAACGATTTCCAAGGGATAAAAAGGAGTATTATACGCGTATACATTGAATAATTACTTACTTATAATATTTGAAAGCGGTGACAACGGCGCGAAAGTGCTCTCGCTCTTTTGCCTCATCAATTTCGTCCGCTGCTAATGTAGAAGACATTTCTGGAAGTTTATTTTGCACACACTATATCTTAAGTTAATGGATAGTATAAAATGGAAGCACAAATTCGTTAGGAATCTGAAGAATTCGTATATTTTTTTGTAAATTTAGCGACCGACCATTGACCAATCCTTTCAAATGACGGAAGATCGACATTCGATTCGACAGATGTTACTGATGTTAGTGACGTTCCATTCCAATTGCGAGGCGACAAGTTACAACTTCTAAAAAAAGTACTCTGTGTACAACTTGCATGAGTTGCATGCCTAATGTATAAATAAAAAGTACTCTGTGGTTGCATATGGGTTGCATCGTAGACAGAGAGGTTGCATGCATCTGACTGACTGCATAGTCTGCAAGCGTAGTCTGCAAGCAAGAAAAGGTATATCAGATTCTGATAGGACTCGATTAAATAATTATTTTCGTACTTCTTTTTTATTATAAAAGTACATACAGAATGATAAAGATCAAAGGCTGAAACTACACACATCAAAAGTGTCTAGGGATCAACATATATTTTTGCAATAACTTTTCTCCTGATTGATATTAATTAAAATTTTCTTTAAGGATTCATAAAATAAAGTGTTTTCGTTTGTCACAGTAACGATAAACCAAGTCACCTTTGCATTAATAAAGAAATTTGCCATTTTCCTAATAAAGGGATTTTTGACATTTGAACCACTAACACAAAAGTTCGAAAAAAAGACTGAAATAACAGTTTTCTTTAAAATTTTATTGGGTAACTTAAACAATTAATAATCCGTGTTTCTACCGCGAACACTAACAACACAAGAACATCGGTTTGGCATACTCAAAATGAGTTCATCCAAATCACGCTGTGGAATGGCCGCCCATGTTCGTTGCAACAACAAAAAAAGGTCTTCTTGCGACTGGATACCCTCCATATTCGGCAGAGCTCTTCTCTGTAGCATATCCCATGCATGCTCAATCGGGTTCAAGTCTGGCGACTGAGCAGGCCAGGGCAGGACATTGATGTTAGCTGCGGCGAGAGTCTGTCTTACAACTCTTGCGGTGTGCGGTCGTGCATTATCATGCATTAACTGAAATAAGGGACCGATTTGCACTTGTAGAGGAACGATGACGTCTGATACAATCGTCTCAGCATAAATTTGAGCGTTGAGGTTGCCTCTGATCCAAATCAACTCAGTTCTTCCGCCGATCCAAATACCCGCCCATACCATGATGGTTCCACCACTATAAGGATGGACTTCCTGGCAGGATTTTAATCGCTGTTGGCGTCCAGGGGTTCTCCAGTGTCGTATACGTCTTGTATCCGGTCTCATACCAAAACGAGACTCATCAGAAAAGCACACGAAACGCCATTGTTCTTCTGCCCAATTTCTGTGTTCAAGAGCCCATTGATATCGAATCCTACGATTGTGCATTGCTATAGGTGGTACCCGTAGCGGTCTTCGGGAATGAAGGTTCACTTCATGCAAGCGGTTTCTGACTGTTTGGTCGCTAATTAAGTTCCCTGAAGAGTGATGAAGCCTCACGGCTAACATCATGGCGGTTATTGTTGGAGCTCTTCGTGTTAAGATTTGAATGTATCGGTCTTGTCTCCGTGTGGTGCAGCGATACCGTCCTCCATGGCGCTCAGCCACGGTACCAGTGCTTCGGTAACGTGTCCAAAGTCGACTGATAACACTCTGACTTGTATTCAGAGCTAAAGCCACAGTACGTTGCCGGGAACCAGCTTCTATCATTCCCACGGCTCTGAGCATTTCTTCCCTGCTTAAATGACGTCGCCGCTCCATAATAACGTTGGTTTTAATCAGTAGTAGGGAAACAGTAGCACTAATAATGTCTTCAATGCGTTGTATGTTTTTATAGGGAAAATATTGACAGCTGATTTTCATCTTTTACTCGAATTTGATTCACAGTTCCTGATTCAAATTATGAAATGCACCAAAAAGGATCCATATACATTTATAAAATCATAAATTTATTACAAAGCCACATCTTAATCTCAAGAAATCCGCATAAAAATGCTTGATCCCTAGACACTTTTGATGTGTGTATTAACTAACCACGAATAAGTACATACATCGTACAGAAGCTGATTCGTTGATATTCCATCCGTGGTAGTGGTAGGTAGCATAAATTTTATTTACCATAACCCATAACATAAATAACTAAGTACTAGATAATAACTTATTTGAACATACAGAGCTATGAAGAAATAAAAGTACTCTACTTTCTTTACAATCACAAGTAGAATAATGCTTATTTTTTGCTACACTGACGAAACAAAACGTAGCATGTTTCCGATGTGAGACAAGACAACGAGGAAACGAAACGTCCTGCAATATGTCGGGCAAAATGTGTTTGTCAACATTCTATTGATTTTCCTTGTTATATTTAAAAAATCAAGTTAAGTAATCAACAAACATAAAAATAAATCATAATTCGTTACTAATTTAATTAAACTTTTCCGTGTTACTTAAAAACTGCAAATAGACGTAAAACCATGTAAACATTGACACTTTCACAAAAGCTCGCTTAGTGCGACATAAAAATAATCATTATTTTACAATTCTAGCTCTATTTCTAATATCAAATACATAGAACATAGTGAGAAATGTTTATAATCAGTTAAATAATAAAAAAAAGCTGGTGTAATTCGTGTTAGATTACTGCATCGGACCATAAGATAGTGAAGGCAGAAAAATCGATATTTCTGCAGTATCTCGGTTGCTAGGCTGTGAGTTACCGTATGCAGTGCAACATAAACGCATGAGGATAAAGTTTTCTTTAATATGACGTGAGTAACAAAGTTTTTGTTACAAAATTCCACTAAAGATGATGGAAGGAATAATATCTAACAGAGTGACACCACTACTGAAATGCATAGTGTTGTTCCTGTTTATTTTTACGGCAAAGGTACTCACTTCTCGGCCTCAAGAATCTCAGGACCTAAGGAATGGTATTCAACACCTAAAGCCTTCACACTATGTACGAACTTTCACTAAATACCACCATATAAGGACAACACAATGGAATAATCAGCAGGATTTCGATAATGAATGGCCAGTTATTAATGACCAGCCAAGAGTTATAGGAAAAAGAAATGCTGATCCTGTTCCAAACTATGTAGAAGTCAGAGGTGTCTCTAAACTGTATCAACATGCAAAATTATTGAAAAAACGAAGCATACCAGATGATAATCTGAAACGAGTTACTAAAGATACTCTCAAGCATAAATACTGGCCAGTACAGCACACAAAACTTTCAAAAAGAAGCCTTGAGATTCCAAATTCAAATGAGTTTGTGGGCACTTCTCATGAGTTGCCGCAACAGTTCACCTCTGACACCGTAAGAGATAACATTGCTAGCTCTTTTGAGAAAAAGGTTATTACTTCTGGTAAAGAGAATAAAGGAAAGAATGGTTTGTCCAATGATATAAAGATGTATAAAGTAAAGGCGGCCATAATACCAACTGTGAAGACTACAACAATGGGACCTACAATCTCATGTTTATATAAAATTCACGATAGTGTGGCAAAGAGTGTCACTCCTTCGTATGCAGATGAGAGGAACGCTCAACTGATGGTGGAAAATGATAGTTTTGGTAGGTATAACTTGTTAGTCATTTTAAAATTGAGTATTTTAACAATATAGTAGTAAAAGATATAGTACATTGTTCACCGAGAGGAGAAAGTGACCAATTACCGTCGAGGGTGTTGTTTGAAGCCCGAGCCGTAGGCGAGGGCTTTAAAACACCCGAGATCGGGAATCGCACTTTCTCTCGAGTGATACATAGTGCTTTATACTACACCTAAGAGGAAAATAAAAAACTAAATCTTTACTAATTGAAATGGCGCCAATGGCGTCTGCAATTCGGTATGTAAAGTAAAAATTAACCTAAGCCGATTCCAAAACCATTTCGAGATTTTAGGCTTCTAAGCCTTATTTTTCTATTAATAGGTCTTAAAATTTTAAGATCGTATTTATTTTCACAAAAATACTTAAAATCACTTGACTTTCATTTGACCTCTAAATGACGTCATAAAGTAGATTGAATTCAAAACTTTCAGTGCCTCTTCTAAATAAATAATTAAGTTGTTCTGTATGTGTCAAGCGTCAATGTCAACGTCAAAGGACTTCAAAAAAGACGTTTAATGACGTTTTGCTCCCGTATTATTATTATACCTACTCTTTTGCGTTTATGCTTTCGTAAATAAAATCTTGGGCCTGGATGTAAAAACCCTTGCTTTCCCCTCGGACTTCGATACTTACTGCTAGGTACATTGACCATTTAGCTTGTTATACGGAACTGCTTGCCTACCATTTGGATTTGTTTTAAATAAGAACCTCACTATCTCAATATGGACCAGTTTGTGCGCGCCGACTCTACTAACTTGCCCAAGTTGGACATTGTTATGATCCTGGAGTACATGAATAACAATGATAAACATAACATTGCTGAAATCCGAGGAGCTAAGGCTCTAATGTAAGTAATAGTGTTGCTACAAAATTAAGTTCGTAATAAACTACAAAACAACAACATTGATTGATATTGTGTTGTTTCAGGTCATCTCGCGACTCTTATGTGGACACTGCTGTCGGTTATGTTGAAGTTAAAAGAAGCCGAGTCGGAGTGTATAATAAGAGCAAAAGTTGTTCCAGAGCACCGAGTTTCTTCTAAGCAGTATATTGTCGATGTTACAATCGACGAAAAGGATGCTGTAGTACTACAGGCAACTTGTGATGGCTGCGCTGCTTCTGCCGTGGATGCAAGCATACACTCGTGTTTTTATTTTGGCTCGATAAAAGAAGCAGTGAACCCGCATCAACTTCTGTCCAATGTTATTCGAGAAAACCAAAACTATCTGGATTACGAGCGGAACCTATAAAATGCCAAGACATTTTTCCAAAATCAAAAAAGGTGAAGTTAACTCCGAAGGATCCAAGTACTTTAAAATATTTTCTAAAAGAATGTGAAAAGCAGAATGTAGGTCATTCACTTGCTACATGCTTTACTAAGGTAAAGCAAAGTTATAATATATTTGATTTAACAGTAGAGTATTTAATCAATGAAAATGAAGATGTTGACAAATACATGTCTTTCTTAGACAATAAAATAACAGCAGATGTTGTTCAAGAGATCAGCAGTAAAACAAGAATGCAGGTCAGTTCCAAGCTGTGGCATAACATTCGACAGGGAAGGATAACAGCTTCTAAAATATATGAGGCCTCAAAATGCAAAACAGATGGTACATTAGTGCAACGAATTTACACTGTATTGGATAAATTATGACCCTGAATACACTAGCGATTTATTAAATAAAGCTATAATATTTTGGAAAACATATATTTACAGTAAGATTATTATTAGTGCAAGAACATAAAATAAAACCATTTATTTTAATCACTTTTTATTATTTCATTTTGTAAATTAATTAAACCACACGCAATCAACACTACATGGTCTAGATAACCAACATGTTTGTGGCTGACTACTGAATGAGGTTTAAGAAATCGAAACTCTCGAACCCTCCTTATAACTCTTTCTATGTGCACCCTTAAGCTTGTATCTATCCCTTTATCTTTACTGTATCTGATGTGCAGCCATAAAGTGATGGCACCGGTGTAATCTCACATGATGATGATGATGTTAAAGATGCAGGCAAAGGCAAAGACTTTATTGTTTTCATTAGGCCTTTAGTGGAAGTACTCTGGTCAATCACTTTGACAAAACATTGTGTAGCGGCATCAACCTGTAAGTAAAAATATACATATATTCTTACCTAAAAGAATGAATTATTTAACTAAAAAATAACATTTAAATGATCTATGTTTAATCACATGTCCCACACAAAGGTTGTGGTTCTTCAATTCATAGAATGAAATACAAACTACAGTATTCAACTGATAAGAAGGCACTTGGGAGTTTCTGAAGGAGCCTTTCAAACCAGTGGCATAAACAATGCTCTACAAAACCAGTTTTTCTAAAATATTATCTGCCTTTTCAACGGCCGCTTATTATAATATTATAGGAACCTTTGCAATATGACAGATATAATGCCACGATTTCTGAATAGATTTAAATAAACAAATCTTACTTTCATGGGATATGTTGATGCAGATGTCATAGTAGGTCTAAGTTGGGTTAAATCATATCCAGTCTCTCCCTTTCTAGGAATATCTTGCATCTGTAAGTTCTCAATAGGCTTCAGTAGGGGTGAATTCAAAGTCGGTAATGCCTCAGCAATAGTTTTCGTTTTCTGAAACAGTAGTTTAATTTTGATGTAGGAGTATAATTATTATAGAACTAACTTAATAGAAATAACCCTTTCAAAGCAATGCTTACATCTTTACTGCATGATGGCAAATCTTGTGTCATATGTAGCTTAGCAGTAGCTTTCAATATATGTCTTCCCTTCATTATTTTACAATATTGATAGTTTTCTAAATCTTCTTCCAACTGCAAAAAAGGTTTAACATGGTAGTAAGAAAATTTGGTACTTAAAATTAGGAGTCGAAGGAGAAAGAAACGCATATTATTATAATTCAGTTAAGTAAGTATGTAAATAGTGGTTTTTCACCAGCGACCGACAGTACAAATCGAATCACATGATGTACCGTCTCAGGAAAACTTAACTTACGTTCAAATGATCTTCACAGCAAAACAGACGCCGCCCAGACTTGTACTCAACATTTACTTCCTCGCACCATTTCCTTTTTATGGTTTCTTTCACCAACACAAACAATTTGTGTCGGCTATTTGTTGTGGAGTTTTTACATGACGGTATGAAGCATTTAGCAGAAGTAGTCTATGATCGATTCATAAATTACTATAACTTATTAAGCTATAACTTACGGAAAATCGGAAATCGCTAAAGTATGAAATCAAAACAAATTAACTGTCACATTAGACTGTTTGACGTTTCTGAATTTTGGTTTTAAATAAGTGTTATAGGTGGCAAAGTTCCTAAGCCATTCAGCCTACTTTATGACGTCAGCACGAACAAAACTTAAAAAAAATATATAAAAATAACTACGGCTTGGAAAAACAAAAACTTGAAATTATGTGTTTCAAATACTTATATCTTTATAATGAAAATATAAAAAACATACCTGAAAAATACTTTACATACCGAATTTTCACATGTTCTTTTTTCAAATTGTTTATCCTGCCGCTGCAGGGTCGCACTGCCAGCCCGACGCCATCCAACACACAGCTAGTGGCCGGTGTCATTTTGCGAACTTGGAGATAAAAACTCACTGTAAAAACTTTTTGGCTTTTGATATTTAGGTTACCGGCGCATAGTCTTACCCAAAATTAAAAAAGAAAAACCATGTAAGAAATGGATTTTCATACACTTTTCTCTCCCGCTCAGATGCGTTTTCTCCCCGCATATTTGTTCGATATGCAATGACGTACTTTCTACCGTAAATTTGATAAAGTATCAAGGTACTTTGCAAGCAGGTGTAGTATAAAGGTGCTTTTTATCACAGAAATGTTTTTATGCACAGTATTTAAAATCGAAATGTTACCTTAAAAGTTCATTGACCTGCTTCTTTGTTTATATACAGTACACCATGTACACAGTGTATATAAAAATAGTAGCAGGTCAATGAACTTATTGGAGATTTGGTGATGTTGTTGAAGCCTAAAAATGGACCAGTTTGTCAGTTTAGTACAAAATTTCGAAATAGGTCGTGTGAGTGGAGAGGGGGGGGAGGGGACGGATCCCCCCCTCACCATTTTCACCCGCCGGAAATACTTGGTTTCCTTAGAAAAAATATAAGACAGAAATTTGTACAAAAATTTTATAAAAATTGTAACAAACCAAAAAAATATATAAAGCTAACATAGCTAGCTAACAAGCTAGCCATCTTTTTTTTTTCTCATGGAGGTCCGCCGCCCTGGGGCGGGCGGCAGGGTCTGTCAGACTCTTACTGACTAAAAACCACCTCGGTGTTCCATCTCACACCCACGCCGGGGGTCGCGGGAACGTAAGATCCTTCCGCAACCCCCGACTGGTGCCGGCCCGCCACAGCGGGCCTCTTCGGGTCTGTGGGGGGAGTGAGGTGTTTGACTCCCCCCGCGACGTCTAAGAGGGGCGCGTGCGGAACACTACGCGCCGCCACCTCGGGTCCTGATGTGTGGGTAGCGACGGACGTCCCCGAGTCCGTCGCCCCTGGACCCATTTAGGGGGGCTGGAAGAGGACGTTGTCCGCCCTCCGCCGACGCCCGGTGCGCCTTCTGCGGGCCGGGTGAGTGGATGAGATCTCCCTCTCCCTTTTCGGAGCCTCCTTCTGCGAGACGACTGTTTCGCAGAAGGAGACCACCGCGTCCCAGGACTCGGCGCTGCCGACCATCAACTCGACTACGGCTGGCAGCGACAAGTCACTGCCTACTTCTGAGATGAGGGCACGGCGCGGCTCCTCCCAAGCGGCACACTGTGCCAGCGTATGCCACGCCGTGTCCTCCCAGCAGTCGACGCAGTGGTGACACCGGGCGTCCGGCTCCCTGTTTATGCGACACAGGTACTTCCCGAAACAACCATGCCCCGAGAGCATCTGCGTCGCCCGAAACGACAGGGAGCCGTGCCTCCTCCCGAGCCAGCGCTCGAGCACTGGCCGGACCGCCTCGATGGTGACGAGGCGTACGTACGTAACGTAACGTAGGGCGTGAAAGCCTGTCCCGCCATTCCGCCACCAGGACCTCGCGAAGCTGAGACCGACGCAGCTCCATGTGTCGCTGCATCGGTCCCTCGCCCCACGCCCTCGCCCCGCGCCCTCGCTTCCTCGCGCCACCGATACAATGACGCGAGTACTTTCGCCTCGAGGTCCTAGGGCGGGGATCCAGCCACGCCTTAGCCATTTTTTTTTTTGTTTCCGGGCTGGAAAATCCTCATTGATGTCCGCCGGCCTGGGGCGGACGGCGGGGTCTGTCAGACTCTTACTGACTAAAAACCACCCCGGTGTTCCATCTCACACCTACGCCGGGGGTCGCGGGAACGTACGATCCTTCCGCAACCCCCGACTGGTGCCGGCCCCACCACTGCGGGCCACTTCGGGTCTGGGGGGGAGTGAGGTGTTTGACTCCCCCCGTGACGTCTAAGAGGGGCGCGCGTGGAACACTACGCGCCGCCACCTCGGGACGCCTTAGCCATCTTTTTTTTTTTTTACGGGGTAAATCCTCATGGACTACCTCCGCCTGGGGAAAAGGCGGAGGGGCGTGCCGGACTCTTACCGGCTTAACCACCCCGGTGTCTCCTCGCACGTGCGCGCGGGGCTGCGGGAATCCAAATTCTTCCGCAGCCCCACACTAGTGCTGGCCCGGTCTGTCCGGGCCTCGTCTCCTGCACGGGGTAGTGAGGTGTTTAACTACCCCTTGCCTTCGCCTCGGGTCCATCAAATAGGGGGCGAGGACTTCCCCAAGTCCCACGCCCCTGGACCCATTCATGGGGGCCGGAAAAGGGCGTTGTCCGCCCTTCTCCTGCGCCCGGTGCGCCTTCTGCGGCCGGGGAAGGGAGTCGAGATCTCCCTCTCCCGTTCCGCAGTTTCCTTCTGCGACATCACGTCCTCGCAGAAGGACACCACCGCGTCCCACGACTCTGCGCTACCGACCATCCTCCGCACTACGGTCGGTAGCGACAGATCGCCTCCTACTTCATTTGTGAGGACACGGCGCTGCTCCTCCCAAGCTACACACTCGGCGAGCGTGTGTTGCGCCTTGTCCTCCCCGCAATGGACGCAATGGTGGCACCGAGCGTCCGGCTCCCTGTTTATGCGGCACAGGTACTTGCCGAAGCAGCCGTGCCCCGACAGCACCTGCGTCACCCTAAACGACAGGGAGCCGTGCCTTCTCCCGAGCCAGTCGTCGAGTACTGGCCGGATCGCCTCGACGGTAGCGAGTAGGTAGGGCGCAGAAGCCTTTGCCGCCATTCCGCCACCAAGACCTGACGGAGCTGCTCTCGGCGCAGCGCGATCTGCCGCTGCACCGGCCTCGAGCCCCGTGCCCGCTCTTCCTCGCGCCATCGATATAATGACGCGAGTACTTTCGCCTCTAGGTCCCAGGGCGGAGATCCGGCCAGGACACAAGCGTAGGAAATCGTGCGGTACCCGCGGACGACTCTGACGGCCATCGCCCTCTGCGGTTTGCGCAGAAACGCCTTAGCCATCTAACCTAACCCAATGAAGTCGGATTGTGCCAACTCGGAGTAATACATTGCTATTAATTATTATCTAAAAATTATGTCCTGTTCTTATGCATTTCCTATAACACATAATATATAAAATATAATTACCTCGATTGTATTTTCTTTTTCCAAATTTAGATTCATCGATCTTATTATACCTACTTATTCGTATTTAAGATTTTTTGGAAATTTTTTAAAAATATTTAGACGCAACTCCGGCAGCCAAAATTACTTTGGGGGGATTAAGACTAACTCCCTTAAGCCCCCTACACCACCAATACCCTCAAATTCAGGCGACTCGTTTTAAAATCCAACCCCAATCCGGTTTAAGCTCACGTACGCAGGGGCGCTATTTTATTACTATGTTTTTTACTGCATCCTCTATTTCAACTCTGGGCGGTAAGCCGAGCGTTGAGAATCGACCTGAGCGCATCCACGCATGGTAAAAAGCACCCTGTTGGATACCCAACGCGCGACTCAGCGTCCATACGAACGCGGGCTCAATAAGTCAAATCGGGTTATTCCGATTGTCTACCATATGCGGAAACACATGTCCGAGAATCCACACGAGGCCTAGTTGGATAAAAGAAGTTTATAGGCTTTGGGTGGATTCTCGGATTTTTTGGGGTGGATAAATCAAATCAAAACCTTTTTATTCCAATTGGCTGAGAATCAGCACTTTTTTTTCAAACACTTAGAGTTTCCTGTCTAATCATATTAACAGCAGCTATTGTTTCAGAAACAGGCCCCATGTCGGAGACCACGCTGCCGAACGGTGAGGTGGCTCAGGTGGAACAGTGCACCGGCACCAGGGCTTCATGTTATACTCTGTGGCATCAAGACCAGGATGCGAATATTACTGTTCTTGGACAAGGTGAGGAAACAAAAAAATTGGATAGGTTATAATAGTCGACTATCGATTAGGTTTGTGGAAGGGAGCTACGGAAAATCTCTGAATACTAGGGCTGCGCTTTTTTCTGGTACCTTACACAGCACTGGTGAAAAGCTCGCCCAATAATGTGCACTTTTGTATTAGTATGTAACATCTATAAGGGATGCTACACAAATTTTCGGGGATATTCGATGCGGTAGTATTTGTTGAACAACAAAGTCGAGCAGAAGCAATTACTACACATATTCGGCTTTCATGTCAATCGGCAATCATCATTCGGCATCTACCCACGCTTGGGTCGACTCGACACAATTTGGCTTATTCCCGAAAATAATATCTACATAATTATATTCGGTAGTGCCGGCTGGCTGTGTCGAATCATGCCGAGCTAAACATAACATCACAATAAAACGTGTGTAGCGTACCTATACCTCATCATGCAGCTCAAAAATCTTGAGCCTCTTGCCTTCTTTTCTCTCCAAAAACCAGTTGCACTGGCGTGCCAAGAGTGGCCTAACTTTCCTGCTAAAACGATACCCCATACTCGAAACAAACGCCTGTACTTCACCATTTCGTAAACTAAATAAATTTTAATAATTCAGGATGCTGGCGCTCATCCCAGACGGAGGGGCGAAGCTACTGTGGCAGGTGCACCAGAGTTTCGGCACCAAGACTGCCGGGCACCAAGTTTTGTTGCTGCACCAATAGCTACTGCAATGCTTATTTCTGTAAGTTATTCTCTTTTATACCTAGACTCCGCTCCCGTGGTCTATCTGTAGCGGTATGTACAGACGCCAGCAGGTCAAGCTACCCGAAACTGTCAAATTTTCCCAATCAACCTTGAACCTTAATGCTTTAGCGATAAAGTTGAAAATCTATTAAAGAAATTTGACAGATTGTAGTAGCTTGATGTGCTGGCGTCTGTACATTGCCACATGCGAACTACGCGTCACACTGTCGTCTCCCAAATCGTGCATCGCGCAAGCAGAGTTAACCGCGCATCGCGCAAGCAGAGTTAACCGCGCGACTAGCATATTTACAACGTCTCGACATCAATCGTTGGCCAGTTGCCCACCAGACACGACACCCATCTGGTCGGAGGATCCTCCCTTTTCTATGGAGGTATGAGTGAACCTTACATCCTGTTCCTCGTACGTCTATATATCGAATACGAAGTTTGTCAGCCTATGTCAGTCTCAGGTATTCTTGCAAATAAATAATATTCTTGTTGTTTCGTAGACTATCCCTAAGGAAAAATTGACGTCGATCCGATGTTATGTTGCTACGTGAAAGAAGAATAAACAAACACGTTTTCGAATTTAAAATTTCAGTTACATGAATAATTCCTTCATAAGCAACACTAGGTAAAATTATACAGGTTGTTATTTATTTGCAAAAACAGGATCGGGGCCGATTCCTGGATAAACCGGCGGCCTTTTCTAAAACTAAAAATGCAGTTTTAGTTATCTCCATCAACTTTGGTGATGGCGAGCTCATTCCTTTGATGACTTTGCTCTATTTATCAAAGTTTCGGTATTCTTCCGAAGTCCCATATGAAATATTCATTCAGTTTAATAGATCCCTTATTACGTCATAATAATTTCAATTTTATCTCCCCAGTAACTCTCAAAGTAGAGACAGTAACAATGAAAGCCGAATCCACAATGGACAGTGGCGCCCAGAATATGGTGGCTGCTTCAAACATACTCGCCTCATCCGTACTCGCGCTAGTAGCTATACTAGTGATGGCGCTGCTACTGACCAAACTCTACTGTCGCAGTAACAGACCCCCGCATAGTGATACCGACACATTACATATTGAGAAAGGTAAGTAAAACAAAACGAGATTCGGCTCAGATACTATCAAAAAACATACAACTGTCATACATTCAGGCTATCCATTGGAATAGAGAAGAAAGAAAAATTATACTTCGTATAAAAGTGTAATACGCGTTTCGAATGCATTCAAAATAGCTATATTCGAACGGGGTTTTTTTGACATTAGACAGCTACCGTGACCGTAATGATCAATGCTAGTCCATTCTCTTTACGTCAAGAATCCTTTACAATTACAATTTATGTGTGTGTCAGAGTGTGTGTGTGTGTGCTTGAGTGTGTGTGTGTGTGCCTGAGTGTGTGTGTGTGCCTGAGTGTGTGTCTCTGCGTGAGTGCCTGAGTCAGTGTGTGTGTGTGTCTGTGTCAGGGTGTGTGTGTATTATTTTATTAGTTAACCGAAATCGTTGAAAGAGTACATAATTATAATTTTTTGCCACAAAATAAGCTATTCATATTATATTATAGGAAGTTTCTGACGATACGAGCCGTAAAAAGGTCGTTTCACATTCTAACTCGTATTCTTATTTCCCAGGAGATGTAATGGGTAGCGGACCGGATGCATTGGCGACTGGTTTGTCTTGTGTCGATAACCTGACGCTGATTGAACATATTGGTAAGTGCTTCCATTCCGTTTTAATTTTAAGTAAAATAAAAGTAAACGATAAAAAAAAAGTAAATAAGAGTAAAAGTCAAAGTCAACGCATTTATTTCAAATAGCCGTTACAGCCCACTCCCTCTTACAGAGAGGAGGCCTCTGTCCCAGCAGTGAGAACATTATAGGTTGATTATGCTATGAACACATACAGGGTTACTGGTAATTCGACGTATATCCGGCAGGGGCTGATAAGGGGGCCAAAATGCAACAAATTGAACCCCCCATTATGTATGGCCGAAATTCAATAGTTTTCGAGATATTAGAATTTTAAGGGTTTTTCGATATTTACCCAAAATTTGACATTTAATTCCAAATAAAATAAAAACTACATATAGTATTTTAAATTTGTATTTTAAATTGTTGTAATTGAATTATGTATTTTAAAATTGACTTTTATACCTTTCTGGAAAGCTTACAGAATAAGCAAGTTGTTTTAGTTATTTGTACGATTAATGTCATAGAATTTTTTGTGACGAGACAACATTTTTGAAGCGTAAAATGAAAATATTGGTAAGATATTATTCTTATATCGCTCATTATTTTCATTATTTTGTTAAATTAAGTAGTTTTAAATATGTCCATAGCTTAATTGAAGTGCCAGCTACAACATCATTTTTAATGGTACCCATTCAAATATGTAGTTTTTTTTTTATTTGGAATGAAATGTCAAATTTTGAGTAAATATCGAAAAACCCTTAAAATTCTAATATCTCGAAAACTATTGAATTTCGGCCATACATATGGGGGGTTCAATTTGTTGCATTTTGGGCCCCTTATCAGCCCCTGACGGATATACGTCGAATTACCAGTAACCCTGTATAATAGTTCTAGAGAATGTTTTAATTCAGTGAACAGATAGCTATCATTCATTCGCATAATGTTTCCAAACATGTAAACAACTATGTGGTTTTGAACAAATAACTTTAATATCCACACACAAAGTACAGTTTGCGCTGCAACTTCAAAATTTCTTATGACTTTTTCAGTAGTCATTTTAAAATCAACTTATTTTACATACCTCTAAAGTGGATACATAACACCAACTGAAAGCAAGGAATTGAATATACACTCGCGAGCAACTAAATCGACCCAACCCATAAGCACGCATACATTATTATTTTTTTTTTTCGGAAAATACATATCTTATTTATAAAAACCATATGTCCATTAAAAGCTTGAGACTTTAGCTTTACATCAACACCACTGTCATAAAACAATATTCAGTACTTTTTTATTTAAGCAATTTAAACGGGTGCGGGTGTATAGGAAAATTCACTCTCTACGGTACACACGACTTCTGCTACGATCCACCCCTATAAAAACCCTCACAACCGATTTACCTTATCCCCGCCCGATCAAGATGTTTGGCAAGCCGATCCCTTGGGCGAAGCATGCCAAATATCTGGGTGTGACTTTGGACAGACGTCTCTCCTTCTCAGAGCACGTAAAGGTGGTTCGTTCGCGAGCCGCCTTTGCTCTGGGTAGACTACATTCTGTCTTAAATGCACGCAGTAAATTGTCACTCAGGTGCAAACTGCGCATTTATACGGCATGCATCCGACCTATCATGACATACGCATGTGCTGTTTTCGCACAGGCCCACCCCCGGCACGTCCATAGGATGCAGTCCCTACAGAACCGTTTTCTACGTAAAATCACGGGCTCCCCTCGTTCGTTCGTAATATCAACTTACACTTAAATTTAAAAATCCCCACCATTCATCAATTCATGAAACGCGCTTGCAAGCTGTAGATGTTTTATGGTTTTAAAGATAAACACCCACTTCAATAGTCACTTTATATAGTTTATTAATGTAGCTAGATAGAAGGAAGAATCACAGTAGTAGGAAGATAGATTTTAGAGCACTGATTTTGAGAAACAATAGTAGTAGGTACACGTAAAGAATTTGCATACATTAAACGATGCGAGCTTCGCGGCGGTGTATCAATTACGACTGTGGGTAGGTGTGGCGTCTCTGCGATCGCGTCGACAGCCACTGGTCGGCCTGCGCGTGCGCCGGTGCATAGCTATGCGTATGTTGTACGAAACTAGCCAGTCCGCTGCATACTACCGAGTGTCATCCGGCGATGCTTGTGAATTATTTTAATTATAGTTTTTATGTGGTTTTGTGATGTGGATGGAATGTAAGTGCGATTTGTATGAGTGATGTATGTCTGTGTGTTAAGCAATACATAAATAAGTAATATATAAATTTATTAGTATGTACTTATGTTGGGTTTTTAATATATAAAGATTATTAAATTAATAAATACAATAAGTTGCCTACATCACTCCCCTCCAGAGGCCGTGTCTACGGACGATAATAATCTGGGAAATGTACCCGCCTTCCTGATCGTGTCGTCTGTGTGGCTGGACGGTCTAGTGACTGAGGCTGAGTTGGTTGAGGAGTTTGAGGAGGATGTGTAACGCTTTGTGGTGGTCTTAGGTCATCTGACAATATATAGGCTGGTTTCAAGCGGTCTATGCTTACTGTCGAGTCTTTACCCTTGACGCGAATTACAAAATATTTGGCACCCCTCTTCAGTACTTCGTGTGGCCCTGTGTAAGCAGGCTGAAGTGAACCACGTAGCATGTCTTCCCTCAGAAATACATGGCTACATGTGGCAAGATCTTTATAAACGAAGATTCTGCGAGTAGAATGGTGCTGGGCCGGGACCGGTCGTATTTTCTCGGCATAGGACTTCAGTCGTGCCGAGAAATCGGTTATGTCGGTGGTATATGCTGTTACGTCGTGGCCGAAAAATTCGCCAGGGAGGCGTAGTGGCTCACCGTAAACCAGCTCGGCTGATGAAGTTTGCAGGTCTTCTTTGAAGACACTCCTTAAGCCGAGTAGTACGAAAGGTAACGTCTCAGTCCAGTTTGCGTCAGTATGGCAGGTGATAGCTGCTTTCAACTGCCGGTGAAATCGCTCAACCAAACCGTTGCACTGTGGGTGGTATGCCGTTGTCCTGCGGTGATCGAAGCCGATCAATTTGGATAGTTGTTGAAACAGCGCCGATTCAAACTGCCTTCCGCGGTCAGTAACAACTTGTGAAGGACAGCCGTATCGGGACACCCAACAGTGTATGAAAGCTTTGGCTACTGTTTCGGCGGTGATATCGGTAATTGGTACAGCTTCCGGCCATCGCGTGAAGCGATCGACGAGTGTAAGGCAATACCGATAATCACCAGCTGGCGGTAATGGGCCGATCAGGTCTAAATGGACATGTTTAAAACGCGCTGATGGTAAATCGAGCGTCCCTAATGGTGACACGACATGCTTATTTACCTTCGTGCGCTGGCATGTTAAACATGCCTTAGACCATTCACGACAGTTTTTGCGCATAAGAGGCCAGACGAAGCGCTGCGCAACCAGTTTGGCTGAGGCGTTAGCACCTGGATGGCTGAGTGAATGCAAGCAGTTAAATACCTGCTGACGAAGTTGCACGGGGACGAAAGGCCTTGGAGTCGTTGTACTTACGTCGCAGTACAGCTCAGTACGACTTCCAGGGACCTTCATCCTGTTTAGGCGAAGAGACGTTTCGCCTTGGAGGTTCGCTGCAAGGTCAGGGTCTGTTGCCTGGAGTTTGGCCATGATTTCCAAATCAACTGGCATCTGCAGCTCATTTACGCGGGAAAGCGTATCAGCGACGACATTGTCTTTACCCGAGATGTGGCGAATATTAGTTGTGAACTGCGAAATGAAGTCTAGTTGCCTAAACTGACGTGGAGAGCAGTTTTTCTTTCTCTCATGAAAAGCATAACAGAGCGGCTTATGGTCTGTATAGATGGTGAAGAGAGTGGCCTCCAGCATATGGCGGAAATATCGAATACTCTCGTAAATTGCAAGGAGTTCGCGATCGTATGGTGAGTATTTGATCTGTGCTGGGCTCAACTTACGCGAGAAAAATGCTAGAGGCTGCCAAACTCCGTCTTTACGCTGCTGTAGTACTCCACCTATCGCTGTATCAGAGGCGTCAGTGACGAGTCCTAACTTAGCGTTCGTGTCGGGGTGAGCTAAAAGAGTTGCGTTACAGAGGCTCTTTTTGCAGTCCTCAAAAGCTTGCAGGGAAACTCCTGTAATGTCAACAGGGTGGGAAGCTTTAACTGATCCAGTCAACAATGCGTTCAAGGGGGCTTGTATTTGTGCTGCGTTGGGCAAAAATCGCCGGTAAAAATTGATCATCCCCAGAAAACGTCTGAGCTCCCTAACGGTTTTGGGGACGGGGAAGTCGGCAATAGCTTTCACCTTACTGTCGAGGGGTTTGGTGCCCTCTTCTGAGATGTGATATCCCAGAAATGTTATTTGTGAGACCCCGAAGACACACTTGTTAGTGTTAACAAGTACGCCGTAGTTACTCATTCGGGTGAAAAGCTGCCTCAGATGGTCTTTATGCTCGTGGCTCGTTCTAGAAAATATTAGAAAATCATCTAAATAAGGGTAGCAAAAATCTAATCCCCTTGTCATTTCATCGACGAATCTTTGAAAAGTTTGGCCTGCATTTCGTAGGCCAAACGTCATGAAAGGAAATTCCCATAAACCGAAGGGTGTGGTGATTGCAGTCTTTGGTATATCGTCCTTAAATACAGGTACGTGATGGTATGCTTTCACTAAATCAATCACTGAAAAAAATTTACAACCGGACAGACTGTTAGAAAAATCTTGTATGTGACGAATAGGGTATTGATCGGGTATGGTTCTAGCGTTTAGTAACCTATAGTCACCACACGGACGCCAACCGTTATCCTTTTTGGAAACTAGGTGGAGAGGTGACGCCCATGGACTGTCAGACGGACGTGCAGTGCCATTAGCTAACATGGCCTCAAACTCTTGTTTAGCTATCTTAAGTTTGTCAGGCGCGAGACGACGAGGTGAGCATGATACTGGGGGGCCTGGTGTAGTGCGAATGTAGTGAACAGTGTTGTGCTTGACGACACCCGGAATACCAGCAGGGCGTGTTATTTCCGGATATTCGGACAAAATTCTGTTAAATTCGCTATCACCAACAGTCGAGACTTTTACACTTAGGACATTACAATCTAATTTATATATAGTGGCTACAGTGCTAACAGTGGTTAAAGTATCAATAAGTTTTTGTTTACTGACATCGACAATCAGTTGGTAATAAGAAAGAAAATCTACCCCTATTATGGCTTTCGTGACGTCAGCAATGACGAAACGCCACGGATAGTCACGACGTAACCCTAAGTCTAGGTTTAGTTGAATGTAACCATACGTATCGATAATAGAACCATTGGCAGCACTTAGTTGATATGACGTTTTACAACGGCGGCGATCACAAAGCGCGGTCACTGGGTAAACGCAAATATCACTGCCCGTGTCTATCAATAACTGTGTATTTGACTTGCGATCCGTAACAAAGAGGCGACCCGTAGAACTAAGGCAATCGTCCGTCGCCATCACTGACTGCCCGGTCGGTTTTCCGCCTTGAAGTCACAGGGCTTGATGCATTTCTTCGCGTTGCTGGCATGTTTGTTGTGGTACCAGCAGATTGGGAACCGTCGATAACTGGATTGCGACCTGTGCGGTGTCCCATTTCGCTGTTGTTGCCGAAGTCGTGAATCTCGTTCGCGAGGTCTCGACTGCCGATTCACCTGATCCGTGAGTGCGCTCACTTGACGAGTCAACTCCGCGACTTGCCGCGTCAGCTCGTCCACCGGTGATGGTGAAGCTGCTGCAACCTGTTGCGTCGGTGTCGCAATGTCGTTTATACGGTCTGCGAGTTCTGCTAGGTTATCCAATGACAACCTCGATTGCGACGCGACGATCGACTGCATACCTGTAGGTAGACGACTGCTCCAGATTGTCCTCAAAAAATCTTCGGGTATCTCTGGGCCCGCGAGGTGCTGAAGATGCCGTAAAAATTGTGAAGGTTTGCGGGTACCAAGCTGTTCGTGCATCAATAATTGCTTGACTTTATTCTCTCGAGACACTGATAAGCGTTTTATAAGCTCGTTCTTCAACCTCTTGTAGTCGGGTGGGCCGGTAAGTACATCCTCCACTTCCGCGGCATACTGTCTGTCCAGCGTGGCTAAAATATGGTAAAATTTTGCGGTTTCATCCGTAACTTTCATAACGGCAAACTGCCCCTCTACTTGCGCAAACCATATCGCCGGTTTTTCGGGCCAGAAAGGTGGTATCTTCATATGTATCGGTGCAGACGTAGTGGATATGGTCACCGGTCCTGGATTTGGTTCCGCCATTTTGAAGCGACGCTCCCGTGTACGCTCAGTCACCTGAGATTTTCTGGAGTCCTCGCTGCTGCTAGACATCAATCTTATTCTTCAATCACGTCGGGGTCACCAGTTGTAGATGTTTTATGGTTTTAAAGATAAACACCCACTTCAATAGTCACTTTATATAGTTTATTAATGTAGCTAGATAGAAGGAAGAATCACAGTAGTAGGAAGATAGATTTTAGAGCACAGATTTTGAGAAACAATAGTAGAAGGTACACGTAAAGAATTTGCATACATTAAACGATGCGAGCTTCGCGGCGGTGTATCAATTACGACTGTGGGTAGGTGTGGCGTCTCTGCGATCGCGTCGACAGCCACTGGTCGGCCTGCGCGTGCGCCGGTGCATAGCTATGCGTATGTTGTACGAAACTAGCCAGTCCGCTGCATACTACCGAGTGTCATCCGGCGATGCTTGTGAATTATTTTAATTATAGTTTTTATGTGGTTTTGTGATGTGGATGGAATGTAAGTGCGATTTGTATGAGTGATGTATGTCTGTGTGTTAAGCAATACATAAATAAGTAATATATAAATTTATTAGTATGTACTTATGTTGGGTTTTTAATATATAAAGATTATTAAATTAATAAATACAATAAGTTGCCTTGCTTGCTGCTTGTTGCCTTGTTGTTGTTGTTGTTTCTTCGATACCGCTGGCAGCCATCGCAACCCTCTGGTTGTGAAGGCCGCCAGTAATGTCCCCTCTAGAATCAGTAGAATCCGCCGTCCAAGGCACGCACTGACCGACCCCGACGACCCCACCACCCTCCTCTAGGAAAGCAGTAGGGCCACCAGTACAGTATACACAAACAGACACAAATCGAAGTTCCGACCTCGCCGCCGAGGTCCTTCGCGTCCGCGTTCCACCCCGATAAATTCCTCTTCCCCTCCCTTGATCGGATCCGCAGAGCCAGCTGGTGGCGTAGCTGAGCCAGTAGTTTTAAACCCCCCTAATAATAATGAATCCATTCAGATCCAGCCTGTCCCCCACAGGGGGTGCCCTTAGGTGATGGTCGCTTAGTTTATAATTAATATTATGCCCCTGGCTGGAGGCTTTGAGTTAGCTCGAAGGCACCACAGGATTGACCGGTTAAGCAGTCACGGCCTCTCAAGGCCAACTGCGAGATGTCATTCACAAAAACCACGTTGTTCCCTAGGCAGGATTTGTCGGCGAGAACTTCGTCTTAATGCATGATAATGCCCGGTGTCACACGGCGCGTATCACTCGGCAGTTCCTGGACGAAGTGAATATACAGACAATGGATTGGCCTGCACTCAGTCTAGATATGAATCCCATCGAGCACTTATGGGACGAGCTCAAAAGAAGGGTCAGGGCCAGACATCCAGTCCCTTCGACCATAGAGGAACTGAAAGCGGCGTTATTAGAGGAGTGTGATGGAATTCCTCAAGACACCGTCAAAAAATTTATCAGTTCGATGAAGAATCGACTGCAAGCTGTGATTAGAGCTAGGGGGGGGCAATACCAAATACTGATATAACAAATCGTTTTATGTTTTTTTAACAGTTTTTGTTTTATTTTAAAATAACTAACCACCACACATTTTTCTAAGTTCCCATTTTACCTCTACTTTCACCCAGATAACATTAATTTTAAAAGTCCTGAATAAATGTTATGAAAAGTGGTACCATATTAAAGCTAACGTCTCAAGCTTTCGAACGCTATAATATTTTTTTAAATTTATAAGTAATATATTTTTCGAAAAATACATATATTTATGCGCACGTACCTATGGGTTGAGTCGATTTAGTTGCTCGCGAGTGTAGAATAGGCGGGATATGTTAATACCTCCTTTTGATAGTTTAAATAAATAAATAATTTTATTCACCAAAATAAGAACACATATTACAAAATTAAACAAAGAGAATATACACTAAATACGGCCTCAGGCGGTCGGTAGTGACGTTCAGAGCTCGCGATCGAGCGGATTTATTATTAATCTAAATTCCTATTTTCATGTCTGTGCCTCCGACCTGTAGTTCATAATTATTATAACTTCCTAGATACAGTCCATTACTTTTATTTCATTGAGACCATCCCAAACAATGGCTAGAAGTTTGTAATATACGAAGTTGGGCACTATCTGCATCCGTACAAGGTGGTAAACCGGTACGTCGAATTACATTTGATGCCCATAAATAAATTGTGAACATTTAGTAGCCATCTTTATAGTTGTTTATGTAAGGCATACAAATAAAATGTTATACATTAATTTTTACCTACTGAATAGTTATGGCTCCATTAGTTAACTATTTTAATTAGATCTACCAGGTGGAGCAATGGTAGCCCAGTGGTAACGGCTGCGACTTACGTGTTGTAGGTCGTAGGTTCGAACCCAGACAGGCGCTTTACTTTGTGTCAATTATTGCATCACCACTGCTCTACAACGGTGATGGAAAACATCGTGAGGAAACCGGCATGTGCTAGAACCAAAAATTCGAAGACATGTGACATCTACCAACCCGTACTGAGCCCGCGTGGTGGAGTACGGCCCACTCCCTCTCGCAGAGAGGAGGCCTGTGCCCCAGCAGTGGGAACATTATATGCTGATTATGTACAAGGTGGATACGACAATACAACAGTACATTAAGGCGGAGATTTCTTGAAAAAGGTCAAAAAGGTGCTTTTTTTAAAGCAGTGTATCTCTTAAACCGTAAATAATTTTATCAAGAAAAAATAACCGGATATTTTCAAGTATTTTTTAATAGAGTGATGGAACCCAAAACATAATTAAATATACATTAATGCATCAAAAAAATCTTCAAACACACCTCTTAAATGACATTAAAAGCAGTCTATCCTTTCATCAACAATTATAATTAAAAACATGCCATAAAATGTCAAATGCCAAACTGCATGCAGTGATGGATTACATTACATTTTTTAGTCCAATCAATAGGTTTTTGTAAATAGAGAATTACTTCATATTTTGCAATAAATTACGAGCTTTGTGTCATCGCGCATCTCTTTCTTTTCTATGCAGTCCGAAAGTTACCGCGCTTTAGCTGTTGTCAGCCCCTTAAACTACGTATTTCTTATGCCGTTCTCAGTCTGCATGCAAAAATTCAATCAAATATATCCAATAATTTAGTCTTTATAGCTAGTCAAAGATTGGCAGAACCCATAGTCGGCACATCACTACTATTTATTTTTAATCGACTTCAAAAAAGGAGGTGGTTCTCAATTCGTCGGAATATTTTTTTAAAATTTATGTTCACCGATTACTCGAAGACACCTGAACCGATTTGGAAAATTCCTTTTTTGTTTCAAAGGGTTATACTTCCCAGGTGGTCTCATATAAATTTGGTCAAGTTCTGATAGGTGGTTATTGAGTCAGCTTCAATAATACATTTTTTTTTACTTAGTGTATGTTGATGATGTTTTAATAACTTCCTGTCACTGTTATGTACATTGCAAGTAGTGGTATACGAGTTTGTTTGGGGTAGGTTCCACAACTAAAAAATTGAGAAACAAAAACTTTTTCACAAAAAAACTTCGGAAGTAGGTGTCTTTGTTTTTTGTTTTTTCCTTGTTTGCGACTGACTTCCGTAGTCAAAGATTTTTCGCTTTGTATTGTTTTGTTTTTGGAAGTCGGTGGTTTTTTAGTGAAAAAGTTTTTTGTTTAAAAAAAAACACTTTTTAATTTCGATGCTAGGATTTATTTGATCATTCCAAAATATTCTTATGCCTTAGTATTGCCAGTGTTTTCATTTATTGTCGTATTGTTGTTTCCACATTTTATATGGATTTTGAAAATCATTTTGAAGTCGGCTTTTAATCTTATTTATTATTTCTAATATGCAAACAAAAAATATATATGTATTGAATTCCTCAAACTATCAGTTCAATTTGCGACTTCGCTGACTAGATTTAAACGCCAGCCCGAAACTAGGAAGAAATTTATGAAACGTATCGATACATGTGCCCGAAACAATTTATTATACATGCATATTTATGTCAATTCAAGCCGTAGTCTAGATAAACAATAATAAATACAGATCAATGATAGGTGCGCGGCAGTACAAAACTTAGAAGCTTGGCCTCTGTGGAGTGTTACTCTGTGGCGCGACGTTCTTACTAATTCGGAAACACGAAGATTACCGAAGCGCATACCTTTTGTGGTTCACCTCTAGTTATTTAAAAATATTTATTTCTCAATCAGGTCAAGGCAAATTCGGCTCAGTATGGCGAGGAAGCTTAGGGACCACTCCCGTAGCTGTCAAACTATACTCCAACTGTAGCTCGTGGCAGAGAGAGGCCTGTGTGTATGCTCTGCCGCATCTGGCACACCCCAACATACTGAAATATTATGGTGAGTGATATAAATGTAAAGATAAGTTGTCAAACTATACCCCAACATACTGAAATATTATGGTGAGTGATTTGAATATAAAGATAAGTTGTCAAACTATACCCCAACATACTGAAATATTATGGTGAGTGATATAAATGTAAAGATAAGTTGTCAAACTATACTCCAACTGTAGCTCGTGGCTGTGAGAGGCCTGTGTGTATGCTCTGCTGCACCTGGCACACCTCAACATACTGAGATATTATGGTGAGTGATATAAATATAAAGATGAGTAGTCAAACTATACTCCAACTGTAGCTCGTGGCTGTGAGAGGCCTGTGTGTATGCTCTGCTGCATCTGGCACACCCCAACATATTGAGATATTATGGTGAGTGATATAAATATAAAGATAAGTAGTCAAACTATACTCCGACTGTAGCTCGTGGCACAGAGAGGCCTGTGTGTATGCTCTGCTGCATCTGGCACACCCTAACATACTGAGATATTATGGTGAGTGATATAAATATAAAGATAAGTGGTCAAACTATACTCCAACTGTAGCTCGTGCCTGTGAGAGGCCTGTGTGTATGCTCTGCTGCATCTGGCACACCCCAACATACTGAGATATTATGGTGAGTGATATAAATATAAAGATAAGTTGTCAAACTATACTCCAACTGTAGCTCGTGGCTGTGAGAGGCCTGTGTGTATGCTCTGCTGCATCTGGCACACCCCAACATACTGAGATATTATGGTGAGTGATATAAATATAAAGATAAGTTGTCAAACTATACTCCAACTGTAGCTCGTGGCATAGAGAGGCCTGTGTGTATGCTCTGCTGCATCTGGCACACCCCAACATACTGAGATATTATGGTGAGTGATATAAATATAAAGATAAGTGGTTAAACTATACTCCAACTGTAGCACGTGGCACAGAGAGGCCTCTGTGTATGCTCTGCTGCATCTGGCACACGCCAACATACTTCTACTACTAAATTCATATGTACTTTCTCAGTTTATCTTGGACATTACTGACATCGGTGAAGGTAATCATCGTGAGGAAACCTGGACTAATTAATATAAGTCTGAAATCGCCAACCTGTCTTGAGCAAGCGTGGTGATCAATGCTCGTGCCTTCTGTGTATGAGAAGAGGCTTTTGCTCTGCAGTGAGACGATAATAGGCTGCTATTATTATTATTATATGATGTGCCATGAGAAAATAAAAATATTATTTTGAAACACCCTGTATTAATCTGACCCGTGGAATAACTTAAAATGATAACGAAAACACGTAACGAAGTAGGACGTACGTTGCGAATTATTACGTAATTGTAGTTATAGGTATAATGTGTCTTTTACACACAGATAATTTCTCTCCTCTGAGCTGAAAAACTCGCCCCAAGTCAATGAGCCCTAGCGTTCACTCGTGAATCCGATAAACGTTAACTATCTCGAAAATCGAAACGAGCTATTATTCTTTTTAACTCGATCTGATGGCTTGTCCTACTCCAGCAGAGATGAGGCTATATCAATCAGCCTAGCCATTTTCCAACTGTGTTGGTGTCGCCTTCCAGTCTAACCGGAAGCAGCTGAATACCAGTATTTCACATGGAGCGACAGCCTATCTGACCTCCACAACCCAGCTACGGGGTAACACGATACCCTTTTGGTAAGACTGGTTTCCAAACTTTTGGGCTTCTGAATACCCGTAACAACTGCCAAAGATCTACGAATGACAGCCGGGACCGACGGCTTAGCGTGCTTTCCGAGGCACGGAGGGGTCTTGATATGTGAGCCACTGCGGCTGTTATTATTTAGCCCCTCAAGCAGAGATGAGGCAATGAAAATAATAAATAATGAGATTTTATTTAATAAATAATAAATAAATATCGTCTGACATTGCACACAGCACCATCTAGTTCCAAGTTAAGCACTTATCACTTAAGGCTTGTGTTATGGATACCAGATGGTTGATACACTACTTAAATACATTTTTTTTTTGTAAATACATACATATTCACACCTTACCACCACCTTTTATCACCTTTGTACCTATTTTTCTGTTTTTTTTCTTCTTGTCTGTTTATATAAGTGTGTACATAAATGGTTAAATAAATAATAAATATTATAAATATACATCCATGACTCTGGTACAAATGTCCATATTCATCATACAAACATTATTTAAAGTTATTTTTCTTTTTTTCTCAGGCAGCGACAGTCGAGCCACCCTAACCGAAGGTGGTCGCGAACACCTCATAGTAGTAGAACTATGTACGAGCACGCTCCGCGCTCGCCTGCAGAGCGCTCCGCTCGCGTGGCTCGAGTTCGCTCACATCGCACACGGACTCGCCTCTGCTCTCGCTCACCTGCATACTCCCAGTAAGTTTTTTTTTATGCTGGCACTTCACTTGTCGTATTTGTCCAAATATTCCCGGTATTTGGACGATAGAAAATAAACTCTAACGGTCTTATTACAAAACAAGGTTTTTCTTTTGACATGGTTTAAACCATCGAGCCTGTTTTTGAAATAAGAACCTAACTGAAATCGAAATACAGTTCCTTTTACAAAACTGTCAACTTAGTCCGGTCTTAGGTTGTCAATTTTGTAAAAGGAACTGTATTTCGATTTCAGTTAGGTTCTTATTTCAAAAACAGGCTCGATGGTTTAAACCATGTCAAAAGAAAAACCTTGTTTTGTAATAAGACCGTATCCGTTTACAAAACACGATCTGACTTCAGCCTGTGACAAAATATAAAGTTCGGAATACAAAAACTGGGTCGAAGGTTTAGGCTTCGGCCCAGTTTTTTGTATTTCGGACTTTATTTTTGTACTTATCTTTGCTTTAGTAAAGTTCTTAATACAAAATTGACAACCTACTCGTAAGACCGGACTAAGTTGTCAGTTTTGTAAAAGGAACAGTATTTTGATTTCTATTAGGTTCTTATTCCAAAAACAGGCTCGATTGTTTAAACCATTTCTAAAGAAAAACCTTGTGTTGTATTAAGGTCGTATTTGTCTATTCAAATAAAGTTCATTTTACAGTAGCAATGTGTTAGGTATAAGACCGCGATACAGGCTCATTTTTTCGGATGCTATACAGAGTTGCTTTTTTATTTTTTGTGATGAGAGAAAAGGAAAAAAAGAAAGAATAACGTTTATTTGGACACAGTTCGTGAAACACAAAATTCAAATAACAAAATAAAAAAGTGAAAATAATGTTTTAACAACAATAGTGTGTGCCTCACGGCTGCGCCAAAAAGGTTCATTTCAGCAGATGTCGAGAATCATATTGCGTTTTTGATAAAGTTACATTTATCAATACATTATCGGTGCATGATTGTTACTAGCTTTGTAAAAACTAGAAATGTATTTAAAATATTTCTCCGTAGCTGGCAGTAAACCATGCGTGGTACATCGCGACGTAAATAGCAGTAATGTACTCGTGACGGCTAACGGCGAGGCGCGCCTTGCTGACTTGGGACTGGCGCAGTTGTTGCACGCGGCCAGGGACCGAGCCACGCCTACCAGGATCACTGAGGTATAACTACTTAATTTAAATAACATTTGACCATGTCTGTTTGACCTGTGTTTGGGTGTGTATATGTATTTAATTATGTATATCAGTCATCAGGTTACCGTAGTATAGGTTCTACCTAGTTCGGGACCTGAAGACCTTGTGTGGATGTTGTCTCATATATTTAAACTTGCTTTCTCATTCAGTTGTAAAAAATATTGTGTACAATATATTTAAAATAACATTCATTTTCATGGGTTTTGAGGGATTTGCTTTAACCGAAAATGAGGCTGTTTTTTTTTATTCTTTATAAAATGTCACAGATAGTGATACTTTATTCCTCCCTTTCCTTTTCCTTCTTTTTTTTTCCTTTTTATTCTCTTTTTTTTATTTTTTTCCTTTTTATTTTTTTAGCCTATTCGCTCATAAGTAATTTAAATATACCTTAAACTGCTAAGTAACTATAACAATAAGAAATCGTCCAGTAACGTCTTTCTTATTCACTTATATTAAGGGGAAGACATTTAATTCACATGTTCTTTAATCAGCACTTGCACTGCAGTTTAAGTTCGTTCACACTACACTAGACTAACTCAAAAGGTTTAACCCTTTTTAATTTTCGCGCTAATTCAGTGACGTCAAGGAGTTGGATCGCCTCGACATTCACGTGATAATGAAGTCTCTCTTCATGAGCTTCCGCGTAAGGCTGAAAATAAAATAAAATTGGTTACTCCCTCTCACGGAGAGGAAGCCTGCGTCCGAGCAGTGAGAACAATATGGGTTGATTATGGCCATGCTCGGTTTTTTTATGTTTTTGAAATTTGCTGGTCAGTTTTATGTTGAACAAAATATGATTCGCGACCGTAACAAGTATGTATTTACAGAATTATTATCATTAAAATCATCAATGCAACCCTCTAAGTTCATATAATCCTCAATGGGATTATAGCAAATTGCAAAAACGTAAGAATATTTGAATTTCACGGGCTGCCCTCTCCCTTAACCTTTTTATTCGTCTCCTGAAGATATGCCATCTCTACATGCATGCCGTCTGTTGGGACAGGTCAACTCAAAGCTGCAATGGCTCTTTCTTCAAAAGGCCCTTCCAGACATGGCCCTGCATTGTTAGACTCACATGAAATCCTAGTAATATAATGTTTGGACTTTAACCTCTGAGTTTGTTTCGGCATGTCTTCTCAGGGATCAGTCAGCTTAAAAATGCCAACGCCATCAAGTTTTAAAATATTGATGTGTAAAGGTATAATAAAGATCTATTTACAAATAAACAGTTCATTCAGGATACAGGCTATTTATTCAGATACGTTACAGTTGTAATGGCAATCATTTCATTTGGTTTAAATAGGCTTTTATTTTTTATTTATCTAATATACAAGGTGTTAAAAAATTAACTATCAGAAAGTGGTATAAAATTACGTTAAAAAAATAATCGCGAAGGAAATATTTATTCATAACATTACGTTTCAAAGGTATGCAATATTTTCACTACGCACTTATCATTTTTATGCACATGCGCACCGTACACCGTGTAGGCAGCCGCGCGAGCGAGTCGAGCACGTTGTCAAATACGTCTGCCCTGTGACTCCAGGCCACACGTTCACTGAGAACCGGTGTTGAAAATGGTCAGGGACCACAGCTCGCGGGTTTTCGTACGACCACCAGTGTGCGTTGTGGATATTAAATAGCCCAACTCCACTAAAAGTGGACTCGTCTGTTCATAGAATTTTACAACCAGGTTCTCGTACGACCACCAGTGTGCGTTGTGGGTGTTAAATAGCCCAACTCTACTAAAAGTGGACTCGTCTGTCCATACAATTTTACGTCCAGGTTCTTCCTGTTTATAAATTCTTCAAAAAACAAATCTAAAGCTGCCTGGCAAGTAATAAAGAAATCAAAATTTTGTTTGCCCCAAGAGCCAATACTATCTATAACAAAGGATGATGCCATTTTGACGCACCCCACAGATATAGCAAATGAATTTAATAATCATTTTATTGAATCTGTTGAAAACAATCTACAAAAGAATTATACGTCGACAAAAAAAATCGTTAACGAAAATCTCACGTCACAGTCTTTATTTATGTTGCCTGTTACAGAGGATGACATAATTAGAATAATTAACAGTCTTTACCGTCGGATACGATGGGATATCAACCAAAGTGATAAAATATGTCATGGAAGTTATAGCGTCACCACTGTCACATGTAATCAATCTCTGTATTGCTGATGGTATATTCCCAAATAGTTTAAAAAAAGTAATAATTAAGCCCATCTTCAAAAGAAATGACAAAACTGATGTTAAAAATTATAGACCAATTGCAAAAATCCCGGTATTTTCAAAAATAATTGAGAAAGTAATTTATAATTCCGTATATTCTTATTTTGAAAAAATTAAATTATTTTGCAATGAACAAAAGGGATTCAGGAAAAATTTCAATATTAATATGGCACTATTTGACCTACTAATCCTACTATCTAGTGTCACGACATCTGTCGATAAAAGAAATCATGTTTGTGCGATATACACAGACATGACGAAGGCGTTTGATTTTGTGGATCACAAATATATTATTGCAAAAATTACATGGGTATGGCATTAGAGGGAACATCCTTAAACTTTTAGCATCTTACCTAAGTGATAGAGTACAATGTACGGAAACCTCCAGAATATGTCCTACAACCAAGTTAGAAATCACATATAGCTCTGAAGCAAGGTACATAAAATATGGCGTGCCTCAAGGTAGCGTTCTGGGACCGCCGCTTTTCTTGATATATATGACCTCCCAAAATTCACAGGATAAAAAATGGTACTCTTTGCAGATGATAGCACAGCTATTATAGAATGTAATAATCCAAACAATTATGAAATTGACATGAATAATTCTCTATATAAAATAATAAATTGGCTTAATGATAATAATCTTGTAATTAATTTAAATAAAACCAAAATTATGCACTTCCACAAAAGGCTTGAGAAACCACTTGTTAACGTTGCGTACAATGGTTCTGAAATAGAAGAAGCTAGTAATGCGAGTTCTTAGGTATAACTATAGATGATAAATTAACTTGGAAACCTCATTTAGAAGAAATTTGCAAACGGTTAAGTAAATCAGCTTATATGTTATTTCAACTTTCAAAAAAAGTAAACACTGATGCACTGTTAACAGCCTATCATGGACTAATCGCCTCAGTTCTGCGATATGATGTTATTTTTTGGGGACAGTCCACAAATAGGGAACTTGTTTTCAGGATGCAGAAAAGATGCTTACGCTGTATGTGTGGTTTAAAAACAACAGATAGTTGCATCCCATACTTTAAAAAGTTAAAAATATTACCCTTACCAGCTTTATACATCCTGGAAACAGCATTGTTTGTAAAAAAACAAATCCACATTTATTTAAAACAATACGTGCGGTAAAGAAAACGCCGATGCGTGCTCAATACATGAACGAATTATGCCTTGTGAAATGTAAAACTTCTCTAATGAAGAAAAGCTTCTTTGGTGTTGCTCCACAGGTGTATAATAAGATACCTGATGAAATAAAATGTATGCCATTGCAGAACTTTAAGAAAACACTTAACGGGTTACTGCTTGTTACTATACTGTAGATGAATATCTCAATGACAAATTTCTATAATTATAATCCTGACATAAATTCTTTAATACTATAGGTACACTAATGATAATCTTTTGACTTGAATTATTGACATAAAATTTTGACATGACATGAAATCGACATTGATTCGTAATAAAATTGAATTTGCATGCATGAGTTAATTTAACAATAAATTATGTACTCAAATACTTATATATTTGCATTGTAATAAAGTTGTCATTGTAATTTAATACTAATGATTGAATAGCTTTTAATAATATTAATCATTTGTATGTCAATATTGGCAAAACATAGCGCACTACCTAATATTTAAGATCTTTGTATATAATCACCTATGTTTGACAAATAAATTATTCTATTCTATTCTATTCCTCCAACCACCTACAGAATCTAAGCCGTGGTTCGTAATCAGTAGGGATTAGTTCCTGTACTCTTAAAAAATGGTACTGATGCTGGCCTTCTTCGTGTAGGGCTCTCCACGCGGTAACGTGACGAATTCCTAAGTCCACACCTCCGTCACGTGTGCTCGCGTGTGGATTGTCGTTGAAGTAGGTAGTCCAGCACTCGTTCTTCAACGTTACGCATCTGCTTGACGAGGATGAAACTGGCCATGGTCCAATAAACGCTGGTAGTCCCCCAGGATGGTGTGGATAGCAGGCACTCGTCGTTGGTGACTGTGAGAACGTTGTAGGCCTAACTTGTAAACTGTAGATTTGTAAACCATTTTCAATATTTTTAATTACCAGGTTGACAGGCCTACACTGTCCTCTCATACCTATAAACACTGTAATTTGAAAACATTGTAAAAGCCAATTATTATTATTTTTAAAAGAGTAACCGTGGAGTTTCTTGCCAGCTTTTCTCCATAGGAAACGACCAATTGCAAGTGCACCTAGCTTCTGAAGTATCATAAGTGCCCATGTAGGATAATGTGAAATAAAATACTTTGGTACACAGATGTCAATGCGACGTAGGGACCGCGCATTCCGTAAATTTAAAAGGGATCGTATTGATGAGAACTGGACCTTAATCAAGGCTGCGAGGAATAGATGTAATCAGATGATACGCAATGCTAAACGCCGCCACATTCATGACACTATCAATTCTTCCTCTTCTGCTGATATCTGGAAACTTCTTGGAACTCTTGGTATAGGAAAATCGCGACATTTAGATCTTCCTAGTTCAGTTAGCTTAGACGATCTCAACCGGCATTTCTCTCATTTTCTCAACCAAGCAAAACACTGTCTCAAATTTCTGGTCTAACGCGTCCTCATATTAAACCGTTCATTTTCATTCCAGTTGAACCAGGAGAGATCAGAAAGATCATTCTCCCCATTAAATCGAAAGCGGTGGGATGTGACAATATCACCCGTGGTATGATCATATCTATTCTGGATCATCTCCTTTCCGCGATTACCCACATTATAAATTTTTCCTTGTACACCGGAGTATTCCCTTCCCCGTGGCGCAAAGCCTATGTTCGTCCACTACCTAAGGTTTCTAATCCCTCTCTTCCTACTGACTTCCGTCCAATTTCTATCCTTCCCTTCCTATCCAAAGTGCTTGAGGCCTGTGTCCACAAACAATTCTTCAGCTTTATTCATCGTAACATAATCATTAGTCCTCTTCAATCTGTCCGTAGTGTGTGTAGTCTCCGCCCTCCTTAAAGTGACTGGCGATATGAGGGCAGGACTGGAAGACACCAAAGTTTCTGCTCTAGTGTTGGTTGATTTCTCGAATGCCTTTAATACCGTCAGTCACGACATCCTGTTAGCCATTCTGTCATGTTATGGTCTCTTCCGAAGCACTGGAATGGTCTCCTCTTACCTTCAGGGACCTCAGCAGTCCGTTCATGTTGGGGATTCTTCTTCTTGCTGGTGTGACTTGGAAACTGGCGTTCCTCAAGGCGGTATTCATTCTCCTCTTCTATTTTCTATTTTTATTAATCTTATAACTTCCGAACTTCAGTGTGCGTATCATCTGTATGCAGATGACTTGCAGTTGTACTGTCAAGGACAAGGAAAGGTTGATGAATTACCTGACGTTATCGACAGATTAAATAGTAACTTGATAGCCATAAAAACCTGGACTGACAGATTTGGTGTAGCTGTAAATCCTACGAAGTGTCAGGCGATCATCATTGGCAGTTCTCGTAGTATTAGCAAGGTGGATGGTACAACCTTGCCACCAGTCCTCTTCAATGGTACCATCGTTCCTTTTAGCACTGAGCTTGCACATTGATAGTACCCTGAACTGGCGTGCTCAAGTCGCTAGGGTAAGCCAGAAGGTTATCGGTACGCTGCGGGCTCTGTACCGATTGAAAAATTTATTGCCATCGAGTACGAAGACAATCCTTAATTTTCCCTATCATCGATTATGGTGATGTGTGCTACTATGACCTGAATGCAGATCTCCTTGACAAACTCGACCGTCTGTTGAATAACTGTATTCGATTCGTTTTCGATCTGCGTAAATATGATCACGTCTCTGCGCATCGGTCGCTTCTAATGTGGTTGCCCATACGCCAGCGCAGAGAGCATAGGGTGCTGACTACCTTGTTTTCATTTCTTGATTCTCCCTCTTCCCCTGGTTATCTAGCCCCCCACTTTCAGTACATTCGCGCCAACCACTATAGAAATCTACGGTCATCACACAATCGTCTTCTCCAATGTCCCACTCACCGCACAGACTTCATTCACTCTTCCTTCTTCGTTCAATCTATCTCTCTGTGGAATGCGCTTCCCCAGGAAATCAGGATGGCAATCAACCAATTATCCTTTAAAACTAAAGTTCGCGGGTACATTCGCAAGAAGCTGGCAGTATCGTCACAGCGGTAATGTTTTCTTATTGTTTGTCCTATTTGTTTTTAGTATATTCGTGTATTTTATTTAAAGTCTTAATAAGTTTATGCGTGTCTTTATATTTAAAAATATTTATTCCTAAATTATCATAAAATTTTATTTATTTTTTATTTATTTATTTTAGTACATGGAGGACTTACAGCTAATAAAAACAGACAAAAATAAAGGGGCACCATAGTCACCAGCAAGCCAATTACAAATCCTCACGTTTAGAGTTATAATAATAATTTATGGTGTGAGCACCAAAACAAAAAACACATCGCCTTAATAAACAATATAAATTCTTGGTTTACAATAATAAGACTGAAACAATAGAGAAAATAATAAAAACTAAAACAAATAATAAAACCTACCGCTACTTGAAAAAATTGAGGCTCAGCACCTTCTGGCCGAATTCACACTAATAGTGAATCGATCATAATTATATTCCTTGCATAAATCATTGAAATTTCTGCTTGCGCGCACAATGTAACTGTTCTGCCTATAATTCGAAGATGTGTGAGGTAAACGTATGGGTGGATTAAAACGAAGTGTTAATTGGTACATTAAAATAAAATTTTGACAATAACTCAGAATTATCAATATTGTTATTGAGGATTTTCAATAAGAATAAACAGTCTGCAATTTTACGTCGTTCCACCAGTGGTAGCAGATGATACTTTTTACAGAGTCCGAGATAACCGGTTGACTGATATGGAATCTTTTGATGAAAGTATAGATATTTTATGAACCGTCTTTGGATGTTTTCCATGCGGTCAATATATTTGTGATAACGTGGATTCCATATCTGAGACGCATACTCTAGCTGACTTCTCACAAAAGTGCAATACAAATTTTTTTGTGTTTTAGCATCAGTAAAACACTTAGAGAGGCGTATTATAAAACCAAGCAGTTTAGAGGCTGATTTGACAATAGCATCAATATGTGTGTCAAAAACTAACTTACTGTCTTGATGGACGCCCAGGTCACGAATAGTATTGCACCTTGGCAAGATCTGGCCCGCCAAAGTATAAGTAGTGGCTAGGACGGCACGTTTTCTAGTGTAAGTGATCACCGAACACTTGTATGGGTTGAGATCAAGTTTATTAGCCCGACAATACTCTTCAAGCCGATACAAGTCAGCATGAAGTGCTAGTCTGTCTTCGAGCGTTGCAATAGTGGTAAAGATTTTCATGTCATCGGCAAAGCATAACAGTTTGGATGAATAGAGGCACTGATCGATGTCGTTCACATAGACTACAAATAAAAAAGGACCGCGCAACGAACCCTGAGGCACTCCGCTGGGCACGTTTACCCAACTAGACATATAATTATTGAGTACTACTGCTTGTGACCTGCTATCAATGTAAGAAGAAGACCACCTCAAGAGGTCCCCACGGATGCCCATGTGACTTAGCTTCTTTATCAGGGTATCGTGGTCGATCCGATCAAACGCTTTGCTATAATCTGTGTAAACCACATCGACCTGCTTACCATTATCCATAGCATCCGTAATGAAATCATTAAATAAAATCAAGTTAGAGGTGGTAGACCGTCCTTTCTAAAATCCGTGCTGAAAGGAGCTGAACGAGCTAGCAAGGGCGGAATATAACTGGTTATAGACAATCCTCTCAAATATTTTAGCTACAATGCACAGCTTGGATATAGGCCTATAATTAGTAATCTCGGTTTTAGACCCCTTCTTATGCACGGGTGTAATAAAAGCAGATTTCCATACTTTGGGGACAACACTTTGAGTCAAAGACTTGGAAAACCAAATTGAGATAGGTTGGGCAATGGAAGGCGCACATTTAATTAGAAATTTAGATGATATGTTATCAGCGCCAGCACCTTAAGTTGGATCCAAGGTACGAAGTAAACCGGTCACAACATCAACATTCACTTCTATATGACAAATATCAGATATTTGACAAATTGCCCCTACCACTGTTTGTCTCTGCATCACCCAAAGGTTGTCTGGTAAAAAATGCCTATGGCACTAAGTCCGCCTCTGTACATTTGTGTGCTTAAAGTGTTAAAAGTGTTAAAAACTTAATTACCGCAATACTAGAACTGGACCATTTCTGCTCCAGGCCGGTACCCTCCGCTACCTGGCCCCGGAAGCGCTGGAGGGCGCGCTGGACCTGAGCGGCGCGCGCGCGGCCCTGTGCGCCGTGGACGTGTTCGCGCTGGGGCTCGTGCTGTGGGAGGCGCTGTGGCGCACGCGCGGCGCGCACGTGGGGCCCGTGCCGCCCTACGCGCCGCCCTACCAGCACCACAGCCTGCCGCCGCGGCCCAGTCTGGCCATGATGCAGGTGGGTGCCATAGGTTCGCGTGGGGCTCGTGCTGTGGGAGGCGCTGTGGCGCACGCGCGGCGCGCACGTGGGGCCCGTGCCGCCCTACGCGCCGCCCTACCAGCACCACAGCCTGCCGCCGCGGCCCAGTCTGGCCATGATGCAGGTGGGTGCCATAGGTTCGCGTGGGGCTCGTGCTGTGGGAGGCGCTGTGGCGCACGCGCGGCGCGCACGTGGGGCCCGTGCCGCCCTACGCGCCGCCCTACCAGCACCACAGCCTGCCGCCGCGGCCCAGTCTGGCCATGATGCAGGTGGGTGCCATAGGTTCGCGTGGGGCTCGTGCTGTGGGAGGCGCTGTGGCGCACGCGCGGCGCGCACGTGGGGCCCGTGCCGCCCTACGCGCCGCCCTACCAGCACCACAGCCTGCCGCCGCGGCCCAGTCTGGCCATGATGCAGGTGGGTGCCATAGGTTCGCGTGGGGCTCGTGCTGTGGGAGGCGCTGTGGCGCACGCGCGGCGCGCACGTGGGGCCCGTGCCGCCCTACGCGCCGCCCTACCAGCACCACAGCCTGCCGCCGCGGCCCAGTCTGGCCATGATGCAGGTGGGTGCCATAGGTTCGCGTGGGGCTCGTGCTGTGGGAGGCGCTGTGGCGCACGCGCGGCGCGCACGTGGGGCCCGTGCCGCCCTACGCGCCGCCCTACCAGCACCACAGCCTGCCGCCGCGGCCCAGTCTGGCCATGATGCAGGTGGGTGCCATAGGTTCGCGTGGGGCTCGTGCTGTGGGAGGCGCTGTGGCGCACGCGCGGCGCGCACGTGGGGCCCGTGCCGCCCTACGCGCCGCCCTACCAGCACCACAGCCTGCCGCCGCGGCCCAGTCTGGCCATGATGCAGGTGGGTGCCATAGGTTCGCGTGGGGCTCGTGCTGTGGGAGGCGCTGTGGCGCACGCGCGGCGCGCACGTGGGGCCCGTGCCGCCCTACGCGCCGCCCTACCAGCACCACAGCCTGCCGCCGCGGCCCAGTCTGGCCATGATGCAGGTGGGTGCCATAGGTTCGCGTGGGGCTCGTGCTGTGGGAGGCGCTGTGGCGCACGCGCGGCGCGCACGTGGGGCCCGTGCCGCCCTACGCGCCGCCCTACCAGCACCACAGCCTGCCGCCGCGGCCCAGTCTGGCCATGATGCAGGTGGGTGCCATAGGTTCGCGTGGGGCTCGTGCTGTGGGAGGCGCTGTGGCGCACGCGCGGCGCGCACGTGGGGCCCGTGCCGCCCTACGCGCCGCCCTACCAGCACCACAGCCTGCCGCCGCGGCCCAGTCTGGCCATGATGCAGGTGGGTGCCATAGGTTCGCGTGGGGCTCGTGCTGTGGGAGGCGCTGTGGCGCACGCGCGGCGCGCACGTGGGGCCCGTGCCGCCCTACGCGCCGCCCTACCAGCACCACAGCCTGCCGCCGCGGCCCAGTCTGGCCATGATGCAGGTGGGTGCCATAGGTTCGCGTGGGGCTCGTGCTGTGGGAGGCGCTGTGGCGCACGCGCGGCGCGCACGTGGGGCCCGTGCCGCCCTACGCGCCGCCCTACCAGCACCACAGCCTGCCGCCGCGGCCCAGTCTGGCCATGATGCAGGTGGGTGCCATAGGTTCGCGTGGGGCTCGTGCTGTGGGAGGCGCTGTGGCGCACGCGCGGCGCGCACGTGGGGCCCGTGCCGCCCTACGCGCCGCCCTACCAGCACCACAGCCTGCCGCCGCGGCCCAGTCTGGCCATGATGCAGGTGGGTGCCATAGGTTCGCGTGGGGCTCGTGCTGTGGGAGGCGCTGTGGCGCACGCGCGGCGCGCACGTGGGGCCCGTGCCGCCCTACGCGCCGCCCTACCAGCACCACAGCCTGCCGCCGCGGCCCAGTCTGGCCATGATGCAGGTGGGTGCCATAGGTTCGCGTGGGGCTCGTGCTGTGGGAGGCGCTGTGGCGCACGCGCGGCGCGCACGTGGGGCCCGTGCCGCCCTACGCGCCGCCCTACCAGCACCACAGCCTGCCGCCGCGGCCCAGTCTGGCCATGATGCAGGTGGGTGCCATAGGTTCGCGTGGGGCTCGTGCTGTGGGAGGCGCTGTGGCGCACGCGCGGCGCGCACGTGGGGCCCGTGCCGCCCTACGCGCCGCCCTACCAGCACCACAGCCTGCCGCCGCGGCCCAGTCTGGCCATGATGCAGGTGGGTGCCATAGGTTCGCGTGGGGCTCGTGCTGTGGGAGGCGCTGTGGCGCACGCGCGGCGCGCACGTGGGGCCCGTGCCGCCCTACGCGCCGCCCTACCAGCACCACAGCCTGCCGCCGCGGCCCAGTCTGGCCATGATGCAGGTGGGTGCCATAGGTTCGCGTGGGGCTCGTGCTGTGGGAGGCGCTGTGGCGCACGCGCGGCGCGCACGTGGGGCCCGTGCCGCCCTACGCGCCGCCCTACCAGCACCACAGCCTGCCGCCGCGGCCCAGTCTGGCCATGATGCAGGTGGGTGCCATAGGTTCGCGTGGGGCTCGTGCTGTGGGAGGCGCTGTGGCGCACGCGCGGCGCGCACGTGGGGCCCGTGCCGCCCTACGCGCCGCCCTACCAGCACCACAGCCTGCCGCCGCGGCCCAGTCTGGCCATGATGCAGGTGGGTGCCATAGGTTCGCGTGGGGCTCGTGCTGTGGGAGGCGCTGTGGCGCACGCGCGGCGCGCACGTGGGGCCCGTGCCGCCCTACGCGCCGCCCTACCAGCACCACAGCCTGCCGCCGCGGCCCAGTCTGGCCATGATGCAGGTGGGTGCCATAGGTTCGCGTGGGGCTCGTGCTGTGGGAGGCGCTGTGGCGCACGCGCGGCGCGCACGTGGGGCCCGTGCCGCCCTACGCGCCGCCCTACCAGCACCACAGCCTGCCGCCGCGGCCCAGTCTGGCCATGATGCAGGTGGGTGCCATAGGTTCGCGTGGGGCTCGTGCTGTGGGAGGCGCTGTGGCGCACGCGCGGCGCGCACGTGGGGCCCGTGCCGCCCTACGCGCCGCCCTACCAGCACCACAGCCTGCCGCCGCGGCCCAGTCTGGCCATGATGCAGGTGGGTGCCATAGGTTCGCGTGGGGCTCGTGCTGTGGGAGGCGCTGTGGCGCACGATAAATATATAAAAATGTCGCTCCGAAGGTGTCCAAAATAAAACTAGACTGTTTTTCTTACTTAGGGGCATTCTGCTTCCTGCACTCCTAGTTTCTGTGTTTTCCAAAGACAGTATAGTGTTTCTATCTCACGAAGCGACGCGCGTTTTACTTGTGGTTACCGAGTGTACAAACACGCTGTGAATGTGTGTAAGCGTAGGAGCTCTCGGTACCGTCCGAGACAATGGCGAAGTCGAAAGTGTGTGTGTGTGTTTGTGTGTGTGTGTGTGTGCGTATGTGTTATGTACTGACGCTATTCGTCTTCACGCACACATTCACAGCGTGTTTCTACACTTGGTTACCACAAGTAGAGCGCGTGTCGCATCGTGAGATTAAAATACTGTACATCATTATAACCTCTATTTTTCTTCCAACAGAGTCTAGTATCACGTAACAAGTCACGTCCCCCGCTACCAAAGGGGCCGGTACAGCAGTCTCGGGCCTTGAAGATAGCTGTCGATACCTGCGATGAATGCTGGGATCATGATGCGGAAGCCAGGTAAACTGTCGATAAAATTATTTATGTTAGGTTGAAGCCCGAATACCTAGGGAGTTTTGTGCGAATATCGGATATCTCGAAATATTTCGCGTTCAATTGATCCGATAAAACAAAAATATTATTTTATAATACGTCATTCTGTGTATTTGTACCCAGCCAATCACATAGAATGTGAAACGGAGAGAGTATATAGCAAGGTCTGCAAAACCAGTTTGGAAGCTGGAAAAACTACACTGAATTAGGGGATCGAGTAAAAATTATACCTCATTAAAATACGATTTATAATAAACTGGGGTCTTCAATGAGTGAGTAAATAAAAACGGTTTTTAGAACAAAAATGTAACATTGAAAGGTCGCTCCGCTTCTAGGAGTACGACTCCTATGTTCAACCTTTGAACTGACTATGGAGAGCTTCTTTGAGGCGTCTATGTTCTAGTATTGTTTTTTATCATACTAGGTTCTGTCTTCGTCCGCGTGAAATTTCTTGTTCCCCCGCCCCACCCCGTCGTATCGCATCGCCTGCCCACGGTATTACTTCGTTTTCGCTTAGCGTTTTTTCTGACTTATTTTCTTTTTGCTCTGCTTTCAAGTGTCCTAGCGTGGTTTTAAGTAGCCTTTCTCAAGAGTAGGGCTACCAAATTCAAAAATATTTTTGTTGTGAAACATATATACGCGCGTCAGCGGCAGTTTGAGTGGCTGATGCGTGGTGATCGCGAAGCGTAACGTTACACAAGCGTTACAATTACGGATAGCGCCATCTATGCTTACGATTTAAAACTACTGGTTCGTAGAATGATGTTGATATATCCCTACAATGTTAACAGATGTCGTTGTCGAACGAAAACTCACAGAGAATAGTTTCGATGTTTCACATCTGCCAGGCGTCCCGCGACGGCTATAATTTTATTAAATCTGAAAAACAAACAAACAAACTCTAAAGCATTATTTTAATATAGATTTGTATGTTCTCTTCAGATTGACTGCGGTATGCGTAGAGGAGCGCATGGCTGAACTGAAACAGATGTTACATGCGCAAGGGCCGCTCATTCACGACAACAACTTGCATCCACATCAACCTGGTGGTGAGTTCAAACATTTCATATTAGCTAATTTATTAAGTTTGTTTCTTGGCCAAACGAAGTCAAACCTTATGAAAAGAAAAAAAGCTCTGCCAGTTTGTAAAGGGCGCCATATTTAAATCTTGCTCTCTCTCACAATTTATTTTGGATACTCGGACTCGGTTAGTGTTGATCCTTGGGGGAGCTTATATCGAGAAGTAGATGCTTTTTAGCTGATCATGAATAATGAATTATTTTTGTACGGGTTACATACAGACAGTTGAATTATTTTCTGAAGCTCGCGGAATTTATCTGTCTCGACGCTTTTGTGGTCAATTTCAACTACTGATTCTGGCAACGACTAGGAATACTGGGACTTGTTTAATAATATGATAATTTCAAACAATAACATTAATCTTTCTTCTTTCACAGCTGACTCCAACGTACACCCGCCACCGGAATCCGACAAAAACTCAAACTGCACTACAACCCAGAATTGTGACGTTCACACTCCTCTGCTGTACCCCCAACCGCACATAGGTCGTAACGCGTGCATAGAACGCAACACACATACAAACACACAACAAGCTACCGTGGAACTTATTCATAAATCCCTTAAAGACATCACAGATCCTATAGAAACTATTCGAGTACCCAACACAGAAGAAAATTGTTTATCTGTAGCTCGCGTTTCAAGCCATACAAGAATACCTCTACATGAAAATTCTGGTCTAACCGAAGTTAGGTCCTATCAAAGACCATTAGATTACGTACAGAATGATGTGACAGTCCATGACGTTGATAGGGCTCCGAAACAAACCAATTTACTCCAAGATGTCAAGGTAGAAAAGCCTAAATGGGGCATTAAGAAATTCTTCGAGAAATTAAACAGGAAAGAGACTGAAGTGAAACTAGCTGAGAACTCTCAACGGACAATGACTTCAATAGTTGATAAGCCTTCTAATATTACTGATAGGGATCCACCCTCGAACCTAAGTATAAGCCAAGACAGGTCCCCTTATAATTTCGAAGGGCCCTGCACCCTATCACCACCGAACAGAACCTTATCACCGACTATGATGATGGAAGCTGATAATAAAGTCTTTGGGTTCAAAGAGTTGCCGAACAGAGAAAGCGGAGCACGAACGCCAAATCAAATCTTCGCAGTTATAGTCCCGAAAGCGAAACCCCCAGATTTTATCGAAATGCAAAGTAAAAAAGGCAGTTCGGAGAGTTTAAATAAAAGATCTGTCAAAACATCACTTTCATCTCAAAGTATTTTGAAATCGAATTCTGAATCGGAAGACTCGACTGTCAAAAAGCGACTAAGCTGTGACAATAGAATTATAAACAGTGGCAGCTCTTCTAGAGCGAGTATAAACTTAGAACTTCAGTACATAGACACACAAGACAGTTACAACGGAAACATAACCCCCTTTGACATCAACTCTGACTGCTCAAGCAGTGAAGATGAGCATTTAATGCTTTTGTCGGAGAACGGAGGCTCAAAAATTACAATGCAAGCCATACCAAAAACTGACGTAGAAAAGAAAAAAATATACCAAAATGAAGTTTTGAAAGAATCCAGCCAAGTGACCGATTTCACGTTTAATAAATTCCAGAATAAATATACTAATTTTGATAACGAATTTAGCGATCCGAATGATAAGGAGAACTTAGTGAACGGTTACAGCGGTGATAATCCTGTCTACCTAGCTGCTTTGAATGGCGAAATAGACACAGCAGAGTTAAAGTACCCTGGAAATCGTTCCCCAAAACCGACTTTAAAAAACCTAGCTATTAAAAGACAGCATTCTCTGGAACAAGTCAGTGAGATATTCTCTTCTGCCGGTGACATTAATCTTCTGAACCCGGCAGGCAGGGTTAAAACGCCTGGAGATCTTCCGGTAGCCGTCAGAAGGGCAAGAAGAGATAGGGCGCTACAGAAGGGGCGGGCTAGCGAAAGTAACAGATTGAGTTTGTACGATGATCGAATGATGTTTGGTAATAGTTTGTAGATTTGCTAAAATAGTATATCACACTTACCACCGAATTTTCAAACTACACTTTAAATACGCGAATGTATTGGAAAGAAAGTAGAAAAACAGTTGCTTATCAACTTTTGTTTTTCATGAATACGGTACAGGTGAACCAGAAAAAGTCTGCGCTTCGGTTATGTTCTCATTTCTGAATGAGTACAAAAGTTGTGCTAGAAAGGCATTGCTAAGCTATGTACCTACTGCCGCGCTATGCTTTACAAAATGCTGAAACATTTTTCCGCAACTTTGTGTCCAATAAATATGGAGCTAAGACGTTCTTAAACGTCATCTGTCTCCTCAATGCACTTTAAACTGTCCGAGACAGCATGAGACTTAACGGCGACGTAAAAATTAGTGGCGTTTGAGAATGCGGCCGTTATTACTGGGGTTAAGAGCTATATTATACCGTGATTGATTATTTTATACTATAAAAAAAAAATTAACTGAATTGAGAACCCCCTCCTTTTTTTTTAAGTTGGTTAATAAATACTACAAAGGGCTACCACATAATGTGCCGCGTAATGCCCTGTAACAAAATATTTATTTCCATACTGTAAAGGATGTCCGTTTGCACTCAAAATCGCTTCGTCAAAGTTTAGGCATTTCCCAATGCCATTGTTGCAACTTTAGGAATCGCCTATTACCGCGCAAATTAAGGTATATTATTTTTATCTTACGAAGCGACGCGCGCTTTACTTGTGGTAACCAAGTGTACAAACACGCTGTGAATGTGTGTGTAAGCACAGGAGCTCTCGGTACCGTCCGAGACAATGGCGAAGTCAAAAGTGTGTGTGTGTGTGTCTGTGCGTGTGTGTGTGTTCGCGTTATGTGCTGACGCTACTCGTCTACACGCACACATTCACAGCGTGTTTGTACTCTTGGTTACCACAAGTAAAGCGCGCGTCGCTTCGTGAGATAAATACACTGTATTGTGAGTTACTTTAATTTACATATTCAGCCTATAATTGCCCCACTGCTGTGACTCAGGCTGCTGGGCTCTTCTCTGTGAGAGGGAGTGGGCCATAATCCACCACGCGGGTCCAGTGCGGGTTGCTATAATCAACCAGTAGGACTTGACCGGTGATACTTTAGTGCAAACGGGCATAATTATTATTCTTTAAGTTATATAAGATACCTGATTAGATATGCTAGATACAATCCAATATTTCCCTTTTTTTTTGTTGTGATTTTGTATAATTATGATTATAATAGCCAAACACATTTATATGACGTCATCCCAAGGATTCTCTAAGTTATTTTAATGTTATTTTGTATTAATATTTTATGTGCAAAAAAATGTGTGGTATAGTGTCGAGTTTTTCGAAAGCTGGCCATCGAAAAATACGAGACGATAAGTTAACGTAGTTTCATATGTTTTGTTCAATAGTTAAAGTATATTCGACCTCGTAATCGCGTTACCACTTTCGGCAACAATTCTCACAGAAGTTGAAACTTCGCTAAGATTGAATATTGTATATAAGCATAAAAAGAATAATCTATATTACATACATATAATAAATGTGAAGAGTTTGTTTGTGTGAATGCGCTAATCTCTAGAACTACCCGTCAGATTTGTCAAAATATTTTTGCGTTTGATAGCCCAAGTCTCGAGGAAGGTTATAGGCTATTTAACATCACGCTACGACCCTTAGGAGACGAACAAAAAAGCAAAAAAAGTCAGAAAGAACGCTAAGCGAAATAGCGTGGGCGGGCGATAATTTCACGCAGGCAAAGTCGCAGAATCTAGTCTATAATAAATGTAATGAATACGCTAAAAGAATAAAGAAAACGAAGGTTGGTTCTATCTAACTGTTACAGAAACAAATGACCTTGTCGTTTTAAGGCGTGCAAGTGAAATTCAACTTTAGGGTGATAAAGCAATTACGAAGTCGACTATACACACACTAAATATTACAATTGATTCTAAAACTATAAAAAGTGTCATTTCCTAATGCATTTATAAGTATAGTCAGCAAAAACATTCACTATAAATAAAGCAAGTTGCTTTTATAGAAATCGTTACCTCACGTTGAAATTAAGAAGTATAAATTAATCTAATGATATAGCATTCGTGACTTTTATTAAAACATTATTAAAAAATAAAATTGAATTTTTATGTCGAACGAACAATTTTTGAAATATTTAATTAATAGTTTCTACGAGTTTTTGAATTGAGAATTTGCTACAATTTGCATGCTAATTATTCCTATAACCTTATTTCCAGATTACCCGACAATTCCTTATGATATCTGTATATTTTTACGCATTTTAACTAAGGTAATTTTAAGGGTAACGTTTTGATTGCAGTAGTTATGTTTTAGGTTTTATTTATTTTATAAGTTGGTGATAATAATTTACGCGGATGCAATAGCAAATTAAAATCTTTGGGAATTGATGACTGCATTGAGTTAAAGGCTTCTATTAATACGTGGGTTAGATCAGATACTTTATCTTATCTATACTTAAAAACGAATGTGTTCATTTTGCAAATAGTACCGTCACACTGTTGGACAAAATCACCTCTTCGTCTTCCACATTCGTCTATGTCATTCCTTTTCAAGTCAATTTGTCGCGAACTCATAGATAACCAAATTGGCCTAGAAGGAGAAATAGTGACATTGTTGGTGATGTTCTTCAGAAAGTTCAGCAGGCGTAGCATGAGCATTGTCGACGGAAGAGTAGACAAAAATGACGTTCCGTCTAAACAGTACGACGGCAGCAAAGTAGAAAAAGTCAACTGCACTTAAATTCACTGTTTTACATAATTCGACTCAGAATTCTTTGTTTTGTCATAGCATTTTTTTTTCTGTTTGATTCTCAATTTTTACTGATTAAGTCAAGTTAACTACAATCATTTTTCTCAAAGTGTCGAAGTACCGTATATTGGATCAAACAATTTTACAGTAATATTTGGCCTTAACTATTTCCTTGGGACATAAGCCCTATTAACTAAATGATGTAAAATAGGAGAAGATAGCTTTGTTCTTCTATTCATTATCACAGTATTGCGTTCAAAACGATCTCTCGTAACCACGAATTTGTAGATAACCGTTTAAACTTTGTGGCCGTCGAGTAGAAAGTTATCCACTGGAGATTCCAAAATCAAATTGATTTCACTACCTTAGACAAATGTCAGTTGTCAGTGTGATTTTGACAGTAAGGATAGAAAACTTTCTTCCGAAATAGTCTACTTATAAAAAAAACCTAGACAAAGATCGTTAGAAATGACAAAATGACAGATTGTAGAAGGATTTCTACGGTGCGATGTCAAAAATGAAGAAACGAAATGTCACTTTGTATAGAAAAATCTTTGTCTATTCTTCGTAGAAATAGAAAGCGTCATGTTACGCCTGCTGGTGCGTAGTATAGGCAACCGGGGGCGTGCGTGTGTGTCCAGAAGGCCAATTTCCGTAATTATAAACGTTCAAATTCAAGTCGCAATCTCATCTCAGCGACAATCAAATGTCAAAAATGTAGGTAAACGCTATACAATTTTTGACAGATTGACACTGAGATTAGAATGCGAACGTTCTTAAAAATACGGGAATTGCCCCTCAGAAGGCCAATTCCCGTAATTATAAACGTTCAAATTCAAGTCGCAATCTCATCTCAGCGACAATCAAATGTCAAAAATGTAGGTAAACGCTATACAATTTTTGACAGATTGACACAGATTAGAATGCGAACGTTCTTAAAAATACGGGAATTGCCCCTCTGATGTATTAACGTAAACGTAGCAAAAGGAATATGTGAGGATCGGAGCTGGTGGCGTTCTGTAGCTTCTGCCTACTCCCATGGGAAGAAGGCGTGAGTTTGAGTATGGTGTCATTTATAAAAAACGTTATTTGGGTTTAAAGACATTTATTTCTCAAAAAAGAACATTACGGTTCACTTACATATTGAGAAATGTATAGAAAATATATAATAAAAGTAGATACAGTCTCTGTGATCAACTGATCACATACAGATAAACAAAACAACAGAATTAGAAGATATACTTAGGTGACATTCGGTGTTAGTACTTCATTCTAACATATTCCTTTAGGGCTTTTTTATATGTATTACAACTGTTACTGTTAAACACATCATCAGGTATTTCATTATAAAGTTTTTTTAATTAAAAAAAAAAAAAAATATTTTATTAAACGGGAAACGGCAAGGTTTTGGCCCAAGTATTATTTTTATTTGCACAACGCGTAAATTATTATTGTTTCCATATATTTGTACATAGTTTTAAGTTCCTATTAATAATCGGAAGCCATGTTTTGTATTTGTTTGTTTTTTTTTTTAATTTGTTAAGTTTAAGTAACACTACATTAACAAACATTATGTTTCTGTTTTAAATAACGATTATTATTATTTAAAAAAAAAAACATAGTTTCTAGATATTTTACTCCATGTAGCTTTAATATTTTTGTAAATATTCCGTATTCTTCGTGAATTCGATATTATTATTACTTATACATTTTTATATTTGTGGTGTGTTTATTAAGATATTGCGGTTAATGTGCGCAGTTGTTTCTTGTATTAACTGGTTAATGTGCGAAATACCCGTCATTATTATAAAGTAAACATTAAAAAAGCGGTCAAGTGCGAGTCGCACACGAAGGGTTCCGTACCGCCGTACAATATTTAACACTATCGAGCAAAAAAACGCCGAAAAATAACTATTCTTGTATGGGGACCGCCTTTAATTCTTAACTTTATATTATTTGTTGTTATAGCGGTCATAGTAGTTCACACTCTATGAAAAGTTCAAGTGTACGTGTGTGTGTGTAATTACGGTTCAAAAGATGCAACCCTATGGCAGACGGACGGACGGTTGGACATCGGAGCCTTAGTAATAGGGTCCCGTTAGCAACCTATGGGTACGGAACCCTAAAGACAAAAGGTAACATTGGTACATTAGTTACCTTTTCGAACTTTAACCGGTTAATCTTAGAAATATATTTATTCATTCCATTATATTGCAAAGAAGATATTACAAAGTACATATGCAGAATCTTAAAATCCATTCTCTTAAGCAAATCACGTTAAAAACTGTTTTAAAATTAATAGGTCGTGATTTTAAATAGGTCGTAATTGTTATAAAAGAAAAAAAAATGTTTCTCGATGTTGTAGAAAAAAGTTTATATAGGAAAGAGGTTTTAAAATCACGACTTCATATAAAATTCATAAAAAACAAACTATAAACATGTTGATAAGAAATATATATAGAGCAAAGTGTATCTTTAAATTATACATTCCGGACACGTATTGACGCAAATAAAATGAACACAACTAAAAATTAACACTAAGTACAAAATTATATGACTAACTAAATATACAAAGAAATACAAAAGGACACTTTAGGCGTCGAAGTGCTCGTCCGCATCGCTGTCATCCGGAAACGTGCCCAGAAGACTGGCATTATCTTAATTATTTATCTTTTAACCCAGGTAAGCACGGGCGATTTTCAACTCTCGGTGTTGCGCCGAGCATTGAGATTACAACAGAGCATGAACAGCAGCACGTCAAAAAATTTACTACTCTCGGCGCTAAACAGTGCTTTAAAAATACAGTCCACGATAAAAATCGCCCGTGAATACGAGGGTTTAAATGGTCCTCCGAAACGTTATTATGAACCTATTGACCGCTTTGTTTTATATCAATCGCTCGTGACCCCAGCGCTCGACAAATAAATACATGACATAAAAAACTAAAACGAGTGAGCCTTACAGTAGTCGCATATGATGTGTAACATCTGACATCTCACCTTCGTAATAAGCAGAACATTAACATTATATTATATCTAAAAAAATATTCAGGTATTTTAAATGATTATTTGAGGTTAAGCGCACAGCTGATGCGTTCACCTTCTCTATTTCCCCTTCTCGTCACACACACGCAACTGCTTAACTGTTGGCTGACAGTACCAACCTCTCGGAAAATGGGTTGGTACCATCTGACGGCGAACTTTACCACCGCGTGCGCTCATTAGTCAAATCAAATAGCGCGCGCTTCCCCGGCTTCCCGTTACACACTTCCGTCGCATTTCACGAAATCACTCCCACAGATTGCAGGAAAGCGAGAGATATTATCTACACATCAATAACGAACATAGGTTCTCAGTCGTATAAATACGACTGCGGCGACACGAGCATGATATCCCAAATTTATCTAAATCCGATCTAGCCTGTCCCTTGCTGATCCCAGCGACGCCCTATGCCGAGGTCCGTACCCCAAAGAGCCCTTAGCGTGTAGTCGCTTAGTTTTTAAAATGTCCAAATCACAGTGATATATATTCTCATTGTATTATGGTTGCTGTTGGGTCGTTGCTGTCAGAGGTAAAATAACTGTGAACGGACTGTAAACATTTGTGAATTGAAAACAAAATGGCGTCGTAAACTCTGACTTTGGCGCCAAAAGATCATTGTGCAGCAATACATCATAATCGAATTAAATAACTTTGTAACTCCATTGACAGTTATTTATTAGTAACAACAATTATAAAAATCATTGTGAATTTGACAAACTTGTCAATGGCAGCAACCCTATTGCAACGGTAATAAAGATCACTATAATTTTTGAAAGTGATGCAAACTCAGAAGTAAATTAACAGTGAACGGACTGTTGTTTCAAATGTAGTTTTAAAGATTTAGTGTTATTTAATGATTAAGTACATCGTTTTGTGTCAATACTTGTGCGGGTCGCACCAATAAACGTTGTAAATGTATACCAATAGATGATAGAGCGATAATATAGCGTTGCGAGTTTTGCGGCCGGTACGTGGTGGAATAATGCATTTTAAAGAACGCTTACGCAAAAATACGCTTTTTGGTTTTTATTGTTCTTAATAATTATTAGATTTAATTATCTTTTTTGTATGCATGTGTTGCTGTGACAAATAAATCTATTTTCCGCCACAACCCAGTTACTGGGTAACACGTTACCTGACAGGGTTGCGGGAAAGTCCGAAAGGGTTACCGTGGCCCCTGGCACAGGCAACTGAAGGAACACGGGTGGGTTTTAGTCAGTAAGAGTCTGACACGCCCTCCCGCTCCGCCCAGAGCGGGAGAAGTTATTTGATGATTTCCCACACCCACACGTTAGCCCAGACTTTTTGGGTTTCTGATTACCCGTTATGACTGTCAAAGATTACCCCCCCCCCCCCCTCCTTTAGGGAATCCAACTTAAAAAATGCATTGTTTCATCACGTACAGTGCCGTATGTGAGTGTACAAAGGCGATGTCGCGGCTTTCACTTAGCTTTGTTGATATTATTGTAACTGACCACGTCGGACACCGAATATAACGAATATGTTTTTTATAAATGTGCTGTTTTATTTCACTACCTACCTTGACACACCTTTTATTATAATTTTTATTGCTCAGAATCAATCAAGCAAGAATTTTGACGACACGGTTGGCGCAGTGGTTAAGCGATTGACTGCTGCGTTACGTGTCGCGGGTTCGATCCCCGCACGGAACAAATATTTGTATGACCTGCAAGTAGTTGTTCCGGGTCTGGCCGTTTGTGTATGTGAGTTTAAATGTTTGTAAACGCACCCACGATACAGGAGAAATTTCTAGTGTGGGGCAACGTTTTTTAAAAAAAGAAAGAAAGAAAGAATCGTTTAAATCACGATCCATGCTGAAGACGAAGGTCACGCGACTCATTTTGCGCGGCGGAAAATTACGCCAGTTCTTTGTTGGCTACCTCAACTAGGGACTATAAAAGCAAGAAAAAGTAAAATACAGAACATCAGTAAAAAATCCCCTTTATTTCATAATTACAATAACAAATATATGTTAATACATATTTCAATATCGACATGTATCCGACAAAAGTTCCAATATTTTAAACATCAAATACAATTTTACAGGATTTCGGAGCAACGACGACTGTCCTTGAAATGTCGAAAAAAACAGAAATATATCAATAGAATTATCCCGCATCTTAACCAAAAGCCGTGTCCTAGTGGAAAGCTATCGTCGCGCGAATACGCCATCAAAAAACCGGAAGGCGCCCTCTGCCGGCACGACCACGCGTTCCAACAAAAAGTGACCTATAAACGCGACGATCGCGTCAAATATCCTCGAATTTTTGGTTCTCGGACACTTTCAGACATTTCGAGAGCAGTGGTGATGATATTAATTACATGAAAAGAAACAAAAATGTATGAAGATGAATACTTTCTTATGCAGTTAGCGCTTATAAGACTAAGGGACTGCATGCACAGAGTAAACAATGTAGTACTTAGAAAATTATTAGTAAAGCTACGGTCTTCTAGACGAGCGGCGAAAGACGTCACTGAAACTTCGATAACAATAGTACTAGATTTCCGATGAGCGCATCAAAAACGGCCGGAAAAAAAAGACCACAAATAATGTTGTGGTCTTATTTTGCAACACAGTTGTTTCAACCTTATTGCTTAGAAATTATGTTTAATTTTTTCCATAAATACTTTTATTCTTATTTCAAAACTACATTTACTTTTTAATAGAAGTAGTAAATATGTTGCAAACGATAACAAACCTTATATTTCAGTTTCAAGGTTTATAATCTAGTTATATGCAATCACGGCCACTTGAGCGATGTGTTTTTGTTCCTAACCTTAATCTAGTGCTATTGTTGACCGATGCACTGAAACGTTATAAATAAGAAAGTACGTTGTTGTTTTCCTCGAGAACATTTTTAGGCCCCGTAAAGTCAAACCTCGCTGCCATCTTTTTCATGACGGCCGTTATGTGGCGGCCACCGCTCTTCTAGGAGACCGTAGGTTTACCAGTATAAAATGAAAATCGACGTGGCTCCGAAACCATTTCATAGTGTTATTCATTGATTACTTGAGTATTCTTCTACAACATTTAGCATTTGAGAGGGCTATAATTATAGAAGCTATTATTCTATCAAACTATAAAGTAAGAATACCGCTCCGGGAACTGACAAACGGCCTTATTGATTCATCTTATATCACTGCTCATTTAAGGGGCTGACAACAGCTAAAGCGCGGTCACTGTCAGACTTCATAGAAAAGAAAGAGAAGCGCGATGACACAAAGCTGGTAATTTATTGCAAAATATGAAGCAATTCTCTATTTACAACAAAAACTATTGATTGGACAAAAAAATGTAATCCATCACTGCATGCAGTTTGGCATTTGACATTTTATGGTATATTTTTAATTTTGTTGATGAAAGGATAAACTGCTTTTAAAGTCATTTAAGAGATGTGTTTGAAGATTTTTTGATGCATTAATTTATATTTAATTGTGTTTTGAGTTCCTTCAATTTATTAAAAAATACTTGAAAACATCATGCTTTTTTTTTCTTGATAAAATTATTTACGGTTTAAGAGATACACTGCTTTAAAAATCCACCTTTTTAACTTTTTCAAGAAATCTCCGCCTTAAATCATTATTTTAACGGTACTTGTCTCAAACTTGAAATTCGTTTGTATTCGTGGATAACATTACAGTCAAATCAGCACCCTAATTGCGTAACACGCTTTAAATCACAATCCGAGAGTTTTGAAGGATATTGCTATTCCATTGCTTCATATGTTTGAAAAACTCGTCTGCTCATCAACGTAAATAACGCAATGAACGTGGATGAACTGTCAAAATGAAAGGAATTGCGATCAATTGTCATGTTATGGAGTTTCTTGCCCGTTCTTCTCCATAGGTACCTACTACGCTTTGGAATGGGCCACTAGCTTCATCTTTCTGACTGACCGACCCCTTGAATATTCAAAAGTGCCTGTAATTGGTTTATTTGAAATAAATGCTTTGGAGTTTATGTGAGTTACGCAATTACCTCACTGTAGTCTATACAAGTAGGCTAAAGATTTAAATCGTTAGATTCGCCCTACCGCGTCAAAAGATAGTCGTGTTTCTGTTTCGTTTTGACACCTCGAACACACAATGACGCAGTGACTTGACTTGATTGTCATGGAACGGCCTATTTAATAATGTGTGAACTCGCTCTTCTCAGTATCGATTCTTTTTCGCTTGCAAATCTAAGGATTTAAATCTTTGAAGTAGACATTACATTTTGTAGGGTAGTTACTGCCGTCGGCCATTTACTCTGTGATAAACCGGAGCGATATCGTCCCTATAGTGTGATGAGCCGCAGTTTTTAAAAGCCTAATCAAGTCACATAGCAGTAAAACTACTGTCATATCTCATGTTAGATGTTGTCATTGGTTCCAATCAAATAAAGGTTGTCGTAGGAGGGCCGCACCGCAATGCAAAATCGTCCTACATCGCATTCGTACATTTCCTACGAACCAGCGCACACGCTATAAATATACATATTATGTTCAATAATAATAGAGAAAACGACTGAAAGAGAGAAGTATTGAAGAAAAAGACAGATGCGCCGACCGCAAATAAACTAGGATAAGGACAGGAGAAGGAGGGAGGTGTAGTGCTAATGGATCGATATATTTTAAATGAATAAAATTTTTCTGATTGATTTGACATGATTTGATTTAATTTGACTTAGTTTTATTTTATTTGATTTTAATTTTGACTTGTTTTAATTTTATTTTATTAGACTTGGTTTTCTTCCATTTATTTGATTTAATTTGACTTGGTTTTATTTTACTTTATTTGACTTGATTGTATTTTTGTTTAATTCGAGGATGTATGTTCAGAAGACAGTTAAATGATTGAAAAGTTTTAACTTTATTTAAAAAAAAACAACCAACTTGCAAAAAAAAATTACTACAAAGTGAAAAGTTACTTTAATTTCAGAAGTCGGTGTCATTGGATCAGTATTGTAGTATTTTTTTTTGGAAGTCTGATGTTTTTTTTTAAGTTTTTTTTTTCTCTTTTTAGTTATGGTACCAATTCGAAAATGATCGTCTTACACGTCCAAGTCCGTTTGAACGCGGGTTTAATAAAAATATATAATTTATTGTTGATTGTTCCGACCGCTCGACCGAGAGCGATAAAATTTCAATGGAACAACCTGGGAAGTATATCCTCTGAAAAAAAAGAAGAATTTTCCAAATCAGTTCAGGCGTCTTCGAGTAATCGGTAAACATAGATAAAAAAAACTATTCCGACCAATTGAGAGCCTCCTACTTTTAAAAAGTCGGTTAAAAAATAGAAATATTTTTATTTATATGCGATGCGCTGTGGTCCGATGCGGCTGTCATGTGCGCTTAGCTTAAGTAGAGATTTGACATTGCTTGACATTGATTTGGCATTTAAAAACCGAGGTCATTTCATTCTGTATGGGGTTAAAACATCGATCTATTAAATCTAACCATAATTATGAATGTGACTTAGCCCGTAAGGTGGAATGGAATATCTGTAAGAAATTAATAATTATTAATAATATATGCGCAGTCAGCAGGGCAATGTAAATAATAATTAGGTACATTTGTAAAACAATGTGATGAATGATGATATGATAATATATATGAAATTAAGCAATTGTTTGCAAACTAAATACATATTTTATTGCCTTATAAAAATTAAAAGCAGTAAGTTTTCAATACAACGCTACAATATTTTTTTTTGACATTTGCTATAGTTTCTTTGCAGAGATTTTAATAAAAAATAATTATTTGGTATAAATAAAATATCATAATTGAGAGTAAAAAAATAACTTATAGATACATTTAACAATGCTGTCTACGCATATAACCTTAGTCTACATATCACATACAAATTACCAACAGTGATAACTAAATTACCACATAAAAATAACTTTAACTTAAAACAAAATTATTATATTAAAATTAAAAACCTTTACTTCAATAAACTAAAAATATAGGTAACAATGTGTTTAAATTCTTTGAATAGAAGCGAGTAGGCCACCATTTTGTGTGCCTCAAAAAAAGCAACTCTTGTTTAAGAACGACTCTGTGAAGGCAGTTTTGAGTTATTTAAAAGTCCTGCTTATGCTTTTTAACGAGAATTTGATTTGAGCAAAATAACTAAATACTTTGTAATAAAAAAAAATATATATTGTCTTGAGGCTGGTACAGTCACGGGCACTAATAAGTATACACTTAGCAAAATTTAAAAGAGAATTTCTCGCGGAATATTTATTGCAACTTTGAAATAAGACCTATTTCATGACAGTATAGGTTCCAAAATACTATGTTCGTAACAACATAAAATTGCAATCAATACAGTAGGCGAAAATCACATTTAGAAGTTGCTAATTGTATATTAGTGCTCGTGACTGTACAATATAAATATTTCATTTGTTTTAAAATAAAAGATACTCGCTTAATTCTTCACATTAGAGACTGTCAGGGTAAAATTTTACCCGCACTGGGACCTCGTGGTGGATTACGGACCGCTTCTTCTCACAGAGAGGCATCCCGAGTCCCAGCTATGGGAACAATATAGTCATTTACCCTCTGGCAAACCCCATTATCCTTCATCAATTCTAAGTAAAGCTAAACCTCCCCTAAAGTTAAAAGTGGTAAAAAAACTAACATAATTCGGGGTAAGCCCGAAAGACTAACATTGTATTAGATATCACTTTTATATTAACGTGGTATAAGATTGAGAGGATAAATGAGACAAGCTATAGAGTCAAATTAAATTCTTCTTCTCTTTTATCGAGCAAAAACTGTATATCAAAACCTCGTGCCGTGATAGAAATATTGATCCAGTCACAATTAACTATCGTACTTAAGGCATAATACCATCTTGCGTCTCACTTTTAGTAATAAGCCGACCAGAGGCGTAATTTTACGTGAATTTATTTAAGCTTGTCTTATTCATACTCTAGATAAGAATATTAAAAGTTATACATAATATTATACAGCCACAACATTAGTTTGACACATTTTTGAATGCCTCATTTTGAGTAATCGAGGCGTAACGCCTCAAGACTTTAAAATATATACAACAATCAATAATTATTTGTCTTTTACAACTTTGTCAAAGATATGCGAGGTCTCAACTTTGGTGGAGGCAAAACGTTCTAGAATTTATTTTTGTATTCAAAAACAATTACAATTTTGGAAAAAAATATATTTTAAATTACCTAGACCATATTCCCCTACACATCTAAAATCGCTCAGCCTCTCGCTTAAAACATTGAAAATGCAATATTTGTGATATTATTAAAAACTCATTTTAAGAATACATTATATTATGTAGTAGTAGTATGTTATACATGTAAATAAAATTACTTCTCGTTTTACAAATCTACTGTTTCAAGTCCGAAAATGACTCCGTTTTCTTTCAGACCGAAAGTTTTCGAGCTCGAGCCAGCGTTACTAATGAGAGCACGCTTTGAGAACATTAATTGCACAATAATATTACAAATAAATCGTGGACTTTGATATAAATGGACCAACCCATACAAATACATAGATAATAAATACCATAGTGTATTTTATTACGAAATTACAGAAAATTTAAGCAATTTACTAAACCAATTTCTTTTTTTTAATAATTGCAGATATTACACAGACAAATCATTACCCTCCTTTTGGGCTTCACCGCAGTCGGGTAACAATTGTATAATCGACCACGTTACCACCTTAAACAAAAAATCCCCGTAAATTGAAACTTTAATAAATATTAAAACTATCTACAGTCCATTCACACTTTACCCCTGAGTTTGCATCACTGTCAAAATCACAGTGATCTTTATTGCAGTTGCAATAAGGGCGCTGTTGCATTGCTGCATTTGACAAGTCTGTTAAATTCACGATGATCTTTATAATCGTTACAATAAGGTTGCTATTGGGTTGCTGCTGTCAGAGGTAAAAATAACTATGAAAGGACTGTACAACGGCACCACAAGGATCTTTTGGCGCGTGGCTAGAATCGGAACTAACGCCACCCTACTGTTTTTTCAATACAATTTCTGTGACAATTTCACAAATGTTTACCAACAGCGACCCTCTGTCATTGTCATTCAGGCGACAAAAGATTCTTGTAGCACTCTAGATAGATAGATAGAATATGCTTTACAAGCATAAACTCACGCCTTTTTCCCATAGGGGTAGGCAGAAGCTTCAGAATGCCACTATGCTTTATTTATCATCTGCCTAGCCTTCCATTTTGGGGTCGGCTTGCAGTCTTACCGGATGCAACTGAATACCAGTATTTTACATGGAGCGACTACCTATCTGACCTCCACAACCCAGTTACTGGGTAATACGATACCCCTTAGTAAGACTGGTTGTCAGACTTTCGGGCTTCTGACAGCCTGTAACGACTGTCAAAGATCTACGAATGACAGCCGGGACAAACAGCTTAACGTGTTTTCCGAGGCACGGAGGGGTGTTGGTATGTAAAGATGGTAACCCATCCATGGACCAACCGCGGCAAGCGTAGCTTAACCAGATCGATCGAGCCGTGCGCGGTTGTAATTACTTAGCCATGGCCACTATGCTTTATGGTACACCAATATAGCAGCTACGAGGTCGACGTTTTGTTCCAAGTTTTGAGAATAATTTTCACAATAAAATACACAATGATACAAGTAATATTATAATAAAATACACCAAAATATCTACTTTAGCCACGATCGCGGTTATTGTTGACAATGACCGGGTCGTGAGCGGTCGGTGCTGACATCGAGTGATCCCTTACTATCTAGGTGTACAGCTTTGCTACCTGAAACAGAGAAATTAATTTATATAATATAATATATTTATACCATTCCGCTTTTATGTCTTAAAGGGTCCCAGCATTCAGAGGTGTCCGTATTTTTATCTTACGAAGCGACGCGCGCTTTACTTGTGGTAACCAAGTGTACAAACACGCTGTGAATGTGTGCGTGAAGACGAGTAGCGTCAGCAAGTAACACACACAGACACACTTCTGACTTCGCCTTTGTCTCGGTCGGTACCGAAAGCTCCTGCGCTTACGCACACATTTACAGCGTGTTTGTACACTTTGTAACCACAAGTAAAGCGCGCCACGCTTCGTGAGATAAAAATATAAAATGGTGCCGATTCCCTTGTGTACAAACTAAACCAAATTTAAGTTCAGTGCATCTTTTTCTTTCCATTTCATTAAGAAAAGGACAGACGATAAGTTTTAGTTTAGTCCTGTCAAATTAATCAGCGCCTGACACTACTCCATACAAGTTTAGACGTGATTAAAAAGTTGACTACTAAAATTACATCAAATTATGTCAGGTGCTGACTAATTTGACAGGACTAAACTAATATTTATCTTCTGTCCTTTTCATAATGAAATAGAAAGAAAAAGATGCATTCAACTTAAATTTAGTTTAGTTTGTGAACAAGGGAATCGGCACCAATGATGATTATGATAAAGTTCCCATAAATAAAACATTAAAAATCTAGTCGCAACGTCATCTCATCAACAATCAATGACAAAAATGTAGGTAAATTAGAGGTTTTTGACTAATTAAGATTCGAAAGCGAACGTTTTTAAAAATAGGGGAATAGCCCACTCAGTTATGTTTTATGTCCTGTGCAATAGGGGGCGAGCTTGTTGCTGGTTATCGGGCAGAGAAAACCAGTTGCTACTGAGATTAAATATTTAAACAACAATGCTTATCGCTTACGCTTATCAATAAGCGGAAAAAGCATATTAAAGTAGTTTTAGAAATAACTAAAAATCTCTTTTGATTCTTGCTATATTGTGTGTCTTGACCGGTTTCTGAGGTACTTGCATAAAATCTCAATAGTTATTTATTCGACCAAGTTATCTATTAAAGTGAATTTCCTCCACAACTGACTGCTCCTTCAGCGATAAGACCGCCCATTATGTCACCCTATGTAAAATTTCTACATTTACAAACATACACAAACTCACGCCTTCTTGCCACGGGGGTAGGCAGAAGCTACAGAACGCCACCAGCTCCGATCCTCACATATTCCTTTTGCTACGTTCAAGTTCTTTTTTTTTTCTTTTTTCCGTAAGTAGATCTTTTAAGACACTTTTTTTTTTTGAGGATGGGAAATCATCAAATGACTCCTCCCGCTCTGGCTGGAGCGGAAGGGAGTGTCAGACTCTTACTGACTAAAACCCACCCGTGTTCCTTCCTTGGCCCTTTATGTTCCGGGTCAGCGGTACCCCTTTTGGATGATCCCGCTTTCCCGGCAGGCTTGGGCCCTAGTGGACCCCCTCTATGATGCTGACGGCTCTTTGAGGCGCGCGTGGAACACGTACGCGCCGTCCAGCACGGGCCTGGTCCTGATCGGACGGTGAGCTACCCATTACTCACCGCCCGCAGGCCCACGCCTACGGTGGCCGGGAGTCGTCACGCGGCCCCCGACGCCCGGAGCGTCCACCGCGGCGGCTTGGACGGGAAACTCTCTCCCTCTCCCGTCCCGCCACCTCCTTCGCTAGCATGACTGCTTCGCAGAAGGAGGCGACTGCCTCCCACTCCCCCTCGCCCCGGACCATGGCTTGAACCAAGGCCGGGCGTGAGAGATCGCCGCCGCTGCCGATCGCCTCTACGAGGACACGGCGGTGCTCCGCCCATGCAGGGCAGGCCCCCACCGTATGCTCCACCGTGTCCTCGGGGCGATCATCGCAGTGGTGACACCCGGGCGTTTCCTCCCGCCTGATGATGTGCAGGAACCTCCCGAAACTTCCGTGTCCGGTGAGGACCTGCGTCAGGCGGTAGGTGAGGACGCCGTGACGCCTCTCTAGCCACTCCTCAAAGAGGGGTCTTACCGCCGCTATCGTGGCGTGCCCTGCACTGGGTTGCGACAGTCGCTCTTTCCATGCCGCCATGAGATCGCGCCGGAGGTCCGTCCGCTCCGCCGCGATTTGCCGCGGAAGCGGGGTTTCCCCCCGGCGTAGTGCCTCCGCGCACCACACATACAGGCGCGCGAGGACTATCGCCTCCAGATCCCACGGCGGCAGTCCGGCAAGGAGGCTTGCCGCCTCGCCCGAGATCGTGCGGTAGCCCCGGATCAGCCTTACAGCTACCACCTTTTGGGGCGCGTTCAGATAGTGGGCGGCTCTCCGCCGCAGTGAACGCGCCCACACCGGGGCCCCATATGTAGCCATGGACCGCACGACCCCCGCGTAAAGCCTCCGATCTTTTAAGACACTTACACGTCAATATTTAAAACTAGATGGCGCCGGCATTTCCTAGGTGACTGATCCCTGATAAGAAATGCCGAAATCAACTCAGAGGTCATGGTCTCTTTTAAAGTCCAACCTTTGTATTATTAGGATTTTATGTGAGTTTAACAATGCAGTTTTCCATAGAAAATAGTAGAATACTCTTTATCACGTACACACAGCAGCAGGTCAAGTTACCGCAGCCAATGCTGCAATGGTTCTTTCTTCAAAAGGCCCTCAACTCAACACAACAACAAGGGTCACCAGGGACTCAGGTCAACTCAATAGTTGACCTGTCCTAACAGACGAGATGCATAAATCAGTCATCGTGTAGCTCGACCCTATTTTAGGGAGCTCAACGACCCGTCACACGACGTTACAATCTGCAGGAGTTTTGCGTAGGCCGTAAATAAAATACTCAAAACCGCCAGACAGCTATAAAGTCATGTATTCTATCTAGCCTGCATGGGACTCACATTCACAGTCAGTTTTCTATTAAAGTATCATCAAAAATATTATAAGTTATTATGTCACGTAAATCAATAATAATGACATTATTAAGAGCGTACCTTATGAGTGACAACGTCGCAATTTAGTGTCATATTTTTCAAATTTTATCATTTAATCGGAGCTATATTTTAAAAATCTGTTTTATTAACTTTTTAGAATTATGTGAAAACTGTGTAAAAGGTAAGAAATCGTTGCATTTACAGTTCTATGTATATGCAAATAATACATTGGAAACTTGCAGGTCGTTATTTTCATTGTAAAATAACTGTAAGCATTAATTACGGTTACTTACTTTTTAAACACTTTCACGTAATTCTAAAAAGTTAATTAAACAGATTTTTAAAATATAGCTCCGATTAAATGATAAAAATTAAAAACCATGAAATATGACACTAAATTGCGACGTTGCCACTCATAAGGTATAAACGCTCTTAATTAGGTCACACACGCACGCCGGTTGGCAGTACTACGCAACTGACATTTCTGAAGAACAACACTAACAAGGTCACTATGTTTACATTCATTCATTCATTCTACATTTATATCTGTAATTTGTACGGTGTACAGTCGCTAGCACATCAGGTTATACGACACTGTCAAATTTCTCCTAATGATTTTAAACCCTAAAATGTTGGAGGTTAAGTTCAAAATCTAATGAGATAATTTGACAGTTTGTGGTAACTTGACCTGCTGCTGTGTGTACGTGATAAAGAGTATTCTACTATTTTCTATGGAAAAAAAATCGGTTAAAAACCCAGAAACCGAGTATGAATAAATCGAGCTACCAACTTCTAATGAAACTGACGTTTGTCCCCCTAGAATCTTTATATTGAATGTTTTTCTTTGAGGCCACCGGCTGTCAGTTTATTATAATTTATAAATCTTAAGGTCAGGGAAATTGTAAAGCAAATTGACAACTAACTTAAATTGTTCGTATATTCAATTTCAAATCATAACTGCAATTTTTTGACACTTATCTGAAATGCCTCTTTAGCAAGGCAAATTGACGTAGGGCGCCAATTAATTTCCTCGGCCTATAACTAACGTTGCAAATCACGATTGCGCGAAATTTGAGTTTTATTTAATTGACATAAGGTTTAAATTGCACTGGCTAAAATGCAAAAATTATATATGTTTTACCGAGTTTTCTATACTCACATTACGTATGTCTGCGCTGCGAGCGCCCGGCGATCCTGAAGGCGATGAAGGGCCAGATGATGAGCAGAGCAAGGGTCGGCGCGCTCAGCTCCTGCCACGGCCACCGCCAACCGCGGGACACTTGCTGGAATACAAAAGAATATGATTTTAATAAACATTTGGAGAGGCGAGGACTAGAATTGGCAGAGTTGATTAAAACTAGAGTCCGACCGAAAATTTTATTTTCGGCTATTATAGTTCTCAGCCGAAAAAACAATATTATTTTCGGCAGTAGCCGAAAAATATTAAATGCCGGGAAATCAATACTAACAATTCATTTTTTCAAAGACATTCCATCGTTACAACATATAAAAGACTTGTTACATTATCTTTACAGCTAAAAAAAACGGCATTTCCATTTCGTCACCCCAAAAAATCGGAAGGGTGGATACTCTGGAACGCATGTAATTTGCTGTATTTGTGGTAAACATGACGCAAAAAATAACATAAACACTAAAAATAAGAAAAGGTTGGAGGGAAACATGCTTCACATCCACGCAAATCGGCTATCGCTCAGCATTATGCTGAGATCCTATGCAAGACAGAGCCCCAGCGCTGGTTTCAGCGACAGCCGGCGCTGACGACCGAGAATCCACTCTAAGCCTATAAATTCCGTTTTTCCAATTAGGCCTAGGGTGGATTCTCGGACTTGCGTTTCCGCGTATCCTTAGGGTCCACCCTAAGGTGGATACGCGGAAACACATGTCCGAGAGTTAATATCTAATTAAGGTGTGGCAAAATGGAAACACCGACCGAATTACTGATTGATAATTGATAATTTCATATCACTCGTCAAACTTTGGAAATTTGTTCCACCTAAGAATTTTTCAGAATATTATTTTCATATGAAAATTCAATATTGTTTTTAGGCTTGGCACGCGACGATGGGCAGAGATCATAACCATAATGCATTGGAAGTTAGGCAGCCCTTTGGTGCCATCCTATCTTCCTAGTACGGCGGGCTGTGCTGGGGCGACTGCTGCAGGTGCGGAAAACCTCAAACGGTGAAAATATTCCAATCTTATTCGGAGTTATGTGTTCCAGCAGTTTGGGGTTGATACACTGGCGCCATGTGGTCCGGGTGCCCACTTTGTTTTTAAAGACATCGGCAAGCGGTTGGTCGACTCTTCACGTGACCAGAGGGCTGGCCTATTTTTTGGCCAAAGAATCAGCATTGCCATACAGAGTGGCAATGCTGCCAGCCTTTTGGGCAGTTTTACTGTTCACAGCGATGCGGACGAATTTGTTGATGCTTTATGATTATTTTCCTTATTTTCTATATAAGTACATGTAGATACATATTATTAATATTATTTCATTGTTAGCTTACACATATATTATATAATATGTACATATTATTATAGTCTATAATAGATAATTTTAAAGAGAATAATTAAATGAAAGTTTATATTAAAAATAAGATCTATACACATATATATATATACTATAGTACCTATATCTTTTTTTATTTTTATTTTATTGAAAAACGTTGCCCCACACTAGGAATTTCTCCTGTATTGTGGGTGCGTTTATAAACATTTAAAGTCACATAAACAAACAGCAATAGTATATTAATAACTACGACTTACATCAAGTATCCTGCGGTCTCCCTCGACAGCTTTTCTAAGAGCTGCCACATCTGCTTCGAGCCGCGCTAGAGTTCCGGGCAGCTGTTCCAGTACCTTCAAATCTGGATCGACAACACAAATGTTTGAACACTATCGTTAGTCATTATCCGGCCAAGTAGCAATGTGACTTTTTCGATTCGAATATGTACTTTCTAAGCATATCTTGGTGAAGGAAAACATCATGAAGAAATCTGGAATTATAGTTACTAGCTTTTGCCCACGGCTTCACTCGCGTTAATTTAGAATTTGACAATCAATTCGGGTTGTACTCTGTTTGGCCGTTGCACTATGTGCTAAGAACTATACTTTTTTTCTGGATGAAAGGTGGGTAGTTTTTTCTGTATCCCTGACAACGTACTTATATGCAAAATGTCATGATGATCGGTTCAGCGGTCTAGGGTGTGAGAAGGTATCAATCAAGCAAACAAACTTACTTTCGCATCTATAATAATTATTATAGACAGGAGGATGAAAAACCGGTCTATCGAACCTCTAGACTCACAGAAAATACCAAACTATTAAATTTAAAAAAATATGCTCTTAGCACACTACACTACACGTGGTGCCATCTATTATCATAAGAACGTTATTGTTGTTTTCCTCGTAAACAGTACTTTTTTTTCGGGATGAAAGGTACAGACTCACAAAATGTATTAGGAACTTAAATTTAAAAAAAAAATCTCCTAACGCACTACACTACACGTGGCGCCATCTATTATCATAAAAATCAAATCAAATCATTTATTGGTTTGCAAACATGGGTAATCAATACATAGATGTTTAATTTAAGGAGTTCTCCATGCTCTACCGTCACATGGGCATGCAAAAACATATAATTATTTAATTTACACAAATTTAAAGTTAATATAATTTTAAATAACAATTTAAGAGAACAAAATATAAATTAATGTCAAATCGTTGGGATGACAGTAAAAAATGTCACAATAATAAAATAAAATAATGGCAAATGTCAACTAAAAATGTCACAATATTAAAATAATGGCAAATGTCAACTAAGGTTATCTACAGTTAAATTACAAAAAAAAAAAATGTTAAATGTCATCAAGGTTAGGCACAATAAAAATGAGAACGTTATTGTTGTTTTCCTCGTGAACAGTACTTTTTTTCAGGATGAAAAGTACCCTCTGTACGTTTCTGTACACCTGACAACGTATATGCAAAATTTCAGGATGATCGGTCCAGTAGGATATAAGTCCGAAATCGCCAACCCGTGTTGAGCAAGCATCAATCAAGCCTTCTCCGTATGAGACGAGGCTTTTGCCCTGCAGTGAGACGATAATAAGCTTGTATTATTATTACGTCATAATAACTTACGTGTGAGCTGTGAGGTTATCTGGTGCGCGTGCCCATTGCTAAGCGTCTGTCCTGTCTGCCTCTGCTGCGCTGAGTCCCTGCGCTGTGGAGGTACCTCTGGATCGCTCTATAAGTATTTAAATTATAATATAATGTAGACGCAGGTTTGTCTACATATAAAGAGGGGGCGGACTCAGTCATATTTAGTGCTGCAGTTATATGTAATGGCATTGCTAGAAATAGGAACACGTTGACAGCGGCTGTTAGTTTATAAAAAAAAAACACGGAATTATTGCCGAAAAGGATTGTATTGGGAAAATGACACAAACTAATTTGTTGCCCATAAATGACTTTTGAAATATTTTACTTAGGGCTGATTTTTCAATAGTCAGATAGCTTTTATCTGAGGAATAAATATTGTGGTTTGACAGCTTTTGTATGAAATATATATGTCAAACTGTCAGATTTATTCTTTAGTTAAAAGTTATCTGACTATTGAAAAATCAGCCCTTAGATCTGTTAATTAAGTTTTGTTTCTTCTCCCTTACTTTGCTTGCATCATTAAGAACAACTTTTACTATGGGACCAAATATGAAATCGCGAAACAAAAAATTTGCTTGTCCCTACATTTTGACGAGTTCTGCAAACATAAATGTAGAGAACTGATTTTTTTTCCGCGATTTCATATTTGGTCCCATAGTAAAAGTTGTTCATAATGATGAGTACAATGATCCCTTAAGAGGTTGAGGGTGTATACCAATAACCCTGTATACTTGTCCTCGGAGTCGTGTCGCTGGCGCGGCCATTTGTTACCACGGCATTGTCGTAATATTGCAGTTATTATTAACAGGGCGTGACAGAGATGCAAGCTATAGAGGAATAGCGCCATCTCTTTTTCGCGAAAAAATCATGGCTTTAACACTTCCCTATTCGACCTGTTTTTAATTTAAATCTGGGGATAAGTCCAGCATTAAACTGCATAAATCTAATTTCAAAAACATTTACAAAATCTCTTTATAAAGCCATGTATTCACTAGGAGACAAATATGTCCCGCCAAAAGTGTTTCTTGACAGTGAGACATCGCATCTTGTCTCACGACCATCGTTTTCGATGTCACCAGATATTTTCCTCCTAATCAAACATGTCTTTATACACACACAAAAACAAGTTAGTACCCAAAACCAAGGTATTAGTCTAGACATACGTACTACACTAACATCGACAGTGTCTATGAACTCGTCCTCGGAGTCGTGTCGCTGGCGCGGCAGCGGCGGCGGCGGCGACTGGCCTCGCACCGGTGACGACGCGCCGGACACTGAGCGCGAATCTAGGGAGAGTGTAGAGTTAGGGCTTTTGGGGTAATGGTACTTCATCGTCAGCCTATAGTGTTCCCAATGCTGCGACACAGACCTCCTTTCGGTGAGAGGGAGTAGGCCGTAATCCACCACGCGGGCCCAGTGCGGGTTGGTAGATGTCACATGTCTTCGAATTTTTAGCTCTATGACATGCCGGTTTCCTCGCGATGTTTTCCTTCACCGTTTTGAGAGCAGTGGTGATGAAATAATTTACATAAAGTAAAGAGCCTGATGTCTGGGTTCGAATTTACGACTTACAGCGCGTTAGTCGCGGCCGTTACCACTTGGCCACCACTGCTCTGGTAATTATACTTAATGCTATCAATCTTAGGGGCTAATATCCATCAAATTGTTGTGGCAATTCACGAGCGCACGCCATGTAACTTTGAAGATATTGAGATGAATAAACTGAAATAACTGGCATGCGGATACCGTTTGCAATAAGCTCAGTTGAAACCATTGTCGGACAAATGAAGATTTTTGAAATAAAATGAGTCTTCGTAAATAAATATTTATTTCTTTAAAAGCGGAGAAGAGTGGAAACATCTCGAAAACCACCTGGGCGGAGGAGTGTGACGAACTGCATAAGTCTTTCAGAACCCCGGCCAAAGATAGTTGAAGAACATCTTGTGGTTTTAGTCAGTAAGAGTCTGACAGACCTCTTCGCCCTGGGGCTGATTTGGAGCTCCTCTGCTTTGGTGGTTACCAACTAAGGATTAAGGCACAAAATGAGTGCAATATCGTATCGTAGTATACTGTTGTACTCACACACAGGACTGTTCTGTCCAGACCTGACCCTCCGCAGCACGTCGCCGGCGACCAGCTCCAGGTCGTTGTTCGGGAAAGCTTGGTCGTCCTCGTCCACCGACAGGAATGAGGCTACGTCTTGGTTGTATGACATCGTTTCTACTATCTGTTGACAAAATTAGATCAGGAGCGTTTTATTTTAAACGAAAATTATCTAAGTCAACGTAGATACGGGCCCGTCCAAAAGTAGTTGATCCCTAAAAACAAGTGACAAATTCAATTTATCGAACGGGCAATAACTCATCACGATTTGGGACAACTGTCAAATCGTATTGTGATTGAGTCTTAGTTCGGGCTCGAATCTAATCTTATGTCCGTACTCCGTAGGGTGATACGGAGTAGTAAGCGCCCGTAACTTCGACCGAAACTACGGACTACTTTATTACGGAGTAGACCCCCAGGGTCGGATAGTGTTGTAGCTCGCCGTCCAATAAGGACCAGGCCGTGAAGGACCACAGGCCGCAGGTGAAGGAAAAATCGCGAGGAATCATCGACTTATAATTCAAAAAAGTCTGAAAGTCTGAAATCGCCAACTGTATGACAAGAAGTCTTCGGCCTGAAGTGTGATAGTAACAAGCTGGTATTATTAATTAAAAATGTAAATGGAAGCAGTGTTGCTATTTTGTAAAAATCTCACAGTGAAAACAGGTGAAGACTTGCGTGCAGTGAGCTGTAAGAGTCATCCCACTGATGCTAGGGATTGACCAGGCATTTCATTTTACAATCATAATCGATATTTTAATAATATTTGGGGCTGTCTATAGACCTACAAGAGAGTTGATCCACAACTCTATTATTGCGGTTTTTTTTTATATTTGGTCTTTTACAATATAAATATCTTGTTTTACCATCTTTATGTTAAAATCCAAGATGGCCGCTACGAAAATTTTCAAATTATTCGTCATGGGTGTCGTTTTCATGGGTTACGAGGTTGCTAAAGCCTATAGTGAAGTAAACATCTCGATTATGATTGTAAATGTAATGCTAGGTCAATCCCTAGCAGTGGGGTGACACTGACAACTCACTCCACGCTCACTTGACCTAAGTTTTCACGTTGAGATTTTTACAGAATCGACGTACAGGGCTTGAAATACCGGTACGTTTGGAAACCGGTACCCTTGGCCTTGGTGTGATATCGGTACCAGAGTAGTACCTGTACTATTGGTAATTCTAATCATTAGGTATCGGTACTGTACCGCCCGGTACCAAACAAATATTTCTATAAGTTAGAGAGAGAAAACAGATATAGTATAGTAAGTAAATAGTTAATATGCATTAGAAAAATAACTTCATTGCCAACCGCACGAGGTACCTCATACAAATATGAGATTTAGGGATATTGCTGGTGAATAGGGTGAATATGAGGGGAGCTAGCACAGAGCCTTGAGGGACACCTGCGCGGAAAGATAAGTGTTGTCGCCACACCACAGAACATATATACCCTGACGCGCCACACTACCCCTCCCACCTCTAATCGCCGCGTTCAAAGTTCACTTGACACAATATAATGTTCACTGGTTGTGTGTTAATAATTTACTACTTAATGAAAAAAAAAACCAAATGCATTAAGTTTACGCTACCTCACGTTAGACAGGGTATTGATAAAGGGCAGAGAATTGAATCCTGAAGATAGCACAGTATTCTTGGGCTTCACTTTGGATGCTAAGCTTCAGTGGGGCCCACACATAGATAAATTATCAAAAAAGCTTAGCTCCGCAGCATACGCTGTTAGAAAAATTCGTAATTTAACTGACATAGAGACAGCCCGTTTAGTGTACTTTAGCTATTTTCATAGTGTAATGTCGTATGGTATTCTGTTGTGGGGAAATGCCGCCGACATTCAGACTATCTTTGTTTTGCATAAAAGAGCTGTTCGATCAATTTATAAATTAAGCCCGAGACACACTCTCAGAGAGAAATTTAAGGAGATGAATGTAATGACTGTGCCTTCACAGTATATTTTTGAAAATCTTTTATATGCCCATAAAAATATAAACTTGTTTAAAAAATACAGTGATATCCATAATATAAATACTATGAACAAACACAACTTCGTTGTACCTACCACAAGGCTCAAGAAAATAGGTTGCTCGTTCAGATGTCAATGTATACGCTTTTATAATAAACTTCCAAGCCACGTTCAAGATCTAAGCCTTAATAAATTCAAATCATTCATTAAACGAAGTTGTGCCAGAAAGGCTTTTATACCGTTAAGGATTATATTGAGGACAAAAAGGCTTGGGATTGAGTTGCTCCAATTTTCTGCATACTGAATGTTGTTTTTTTTTTCTGTTACATACACTGATAATAGTGATAATTGATAATTATTATAACAGAACGACTTGAATACTTACCTTGAGAAGTACAATTTATTATTTTAATTATTGTGAATGTGAGGACTATGTGGGTCATTGTTTCAGTTTTAATCATGATCTGGCAGTTTAAGTAGTTCATGCGGCCTACCCAAATGTCCTTTCTTTGGTATTGTTCGTCGAATCGTTGAGCTCCTAAAGTTCTGAGTTGAGCTGCACGGTTACTGACAAATGCGTGCACTGACTGGACAGGTCCTCTTAATCTGCGTGGTTCTTTCCTCAGAAGACCATTTCAGATACTAATCTACATGGTCCTCAAAGATTATGTTCGAACTTTTATATACACATTGACATTGATGAATTTTATACATACACGAGTATTTACTTTGTAAAGTATTATATTATTTAAATTATTGTGAATGTGAAGATTATGTGGTTTATTACTTTTTTTTATTTTATTTCTTAGTTAGTTTCACGATCTGGTAGCTTGAGTAATTTATGCGGCCTACCCAAATGTCCTTTCTTTGGTATTGTTCGTCGAATCGTTGTGCTCCTTAAGTTCTCAGTTGAGCGGCAAGATTACTGACAAATGCGTGCACTGACTGGACAGGTCCGCTCAATCTGTATGGTTTTTCCTCAAAAGACCGTTTCGGACACCAATCTACATGGTCTTCACATGATCTGACCAAGATTATGTCTGGACTTTAAAAGAGACTGTGACCTCTGAGTTTGTTTCGGCCTTTCTTCTCAGAGTAGTCAGATAGGAAACGCCGACCTCATCTAGTTTTTAAAATATGATTGACGTGTAAAAGTGTTTGTACAAACCTACTTACAGAAATAAAATCATTTATCAGAAATAAATAAAATCGCATTATATTTACGTTCGAAAATCACTGGGGTGCTGCAAGCACCCCGCGCGTGTGATCTCGGGTTAAATTGTTCGAATCCTGAATCTGAAAGTGACTGTCTTGTGTGGTTGGAATAATGTCTCGACAAAAATCCTAAAACACATACGAAAGGAAATCGTTCCAGTAATGACTCACCTTGCAAACCTCTGCTTCCAAAGCGGCATGTTCCCTGACCTATTGAAACATTCCATTATTACTCCCGTTTATAAGCTTTGAGAAAGATATGATTCCAACTACAAATACTGGAAAAAAAAATATAGACTAAAAAATGTGTGCGGTCGAGAGGAACCCCGTCGGGAACAAAGTTCCTTAAGCGATACTCGCACGCACACACAAACTCGTATATAACAGAAAGGGACAGAGAGAGAGAGAGAAAGTCAAATGGAGGCAGCATAACGTTTTATTCTTACGTGATGATTTCTACCAGTCAACTCGAAACACAAGCCGCATGAAGGAACATCGTTGCAATAAAATGTCTTTCTAAATTTAATTTACTATCCCTCCTCCAATTTGGCTTTAAACAAGGCACACTGCCAAGGCCACTGAGAATGCAGTTACATCACTGATTTCTCTAGTAACTAAACAACTTGACACTGGCAATAAATGCTAGACTGTTTTCCTGGACCTTAAAACAGCGTTCGACCAGTCTCTGTCCCTGTCCTTGAGAGTAAACTGAAAAAAGCTGGAATAAGAAAAACCCCGCTGAAGTTACCCAAAGACTATCCGTCTCTCGTTCAGGAAGCAAACGGCTAAGGTGGGTGACCAGTAGTGACGCAAGAAGTCACATACGGCGTTCCCCAGGGCAGCGTACTGGGCCCTATACTAATTCCTGATATATTTAAATGATCTCATTTCTCATCGCAACATGCATATCAATAATGTAAAAGTTTTCTCTTACGCCGATGATACCACTGTCGTTTTCTCTTGGAACTCCTGGCAAGATGTGAAACTCAAACCTGAGATGGGTATGGCACAAGTAGCCAATTGGCTAAATAATAACCTGCTCACTTTAAATACATCAAAAACCAGTTACTTAGGCTTAAGTACTAATAAAAGTAGTCAACCAAGTGAGGATCTAAATCTAATACTACAGATACTGTAATTATTCATGCATTAAACAAGTAACACAAACTAAATATCAAGGTGTGATAGTCGATCAGCGGTTATCCTGATATCCACAACTTGAACAGGTCTCAAATAGGGTTAGGAGATTAAGATGGATCTTTAAAACCCTTCGACATATTGTTCCAAAATATATGACCAGTAAACGAGACCCGCCAAGAAATGTTCTTAATGAGATCAACATGGCTTTGGTGCAGTCGGTCTTGTTGTCATCCCTATTTGGGAGGTGCAGAGAAAACATTTTTTTTAGACGTTAAACGAGCCCTACGAGCTCTGATAAAGATAATGTACTTTAAAAATAAAGGATATATTACTGAGACCTTATTAACCTTCAAAAAGGAGGAGGTTCTCAATTCGTCTGTTATTTCTTTCTTTTTTTGTATATAATATGTTACGCGGTATCACCAGCAATTGTGGATTGATGACCATCATTATTTTTTATGGATAAGGTATGGCCTCAGGGGTGGTCCCATATAAATTTGATTAACTTTGCTTAGGTAGTTTTTCAGTTAGCTTCAGTAATACGCATTTTTCCACTTAGTGTATATTGATGACGTTATCGAACCTGCGGATGTTACAGAACTTAATAAGTTCGATCGACAGATGACGGAATGTATGACACAATGGTATTTACCACAACACTTCTCAAGTTAACACCTCCACAACCTAGGACAACTTACCTACTTCATTCAAAAGTGCTAATAACTCTAAATTGATTTTGTGTGGCCCTGTGCATTGGTTGTACTTGTTACGCTATTAGGACACAAACGTGAAATTATATCCATTATTTTTGATACTCATAAAGATAAAAGGTAAATTAACTAACTAAATATAAGTATATTTAAGAGCAAAAAAATATTTTTTTGATATTACTTATTGTCTTCCAAAAGCTTTTGATGCATGCATGCAAATTTTCAAGACTATCCCTTTCAACATTTTCATCCTTTGTCACAGCTTCCCTTCCTCCTTTTTTTCAATGGTAGTAGTTAATCTGTACGGTGTTGTTATTTATTAAATAACCTGTACAGTCCTACTCCTAGACCGAGGCCTCCCAACATTATTTCTTCATTCGTTTCTCTCTATATTGTGTTTTTTCTCATCAATTCTAGAGGAACCCATCCATGGCCACTGGCGGCACGGCACTGCAGAGGATAATTCGGTATACACACAAGCAAACACATGCAAGCGCATACTAACGGCAACGATACCGCGGTATCCTTAGGCATGCCGCGATGCCATTAGCATGCCGTGGCGTTCTTAGCGAAGCTAAGCTAATGTCAACGCGGGGGCGCGGGCACTGCCTTGCGTCCCACCTTGCCTTAACATCTCAAAGGCTGCCGAAGCATCCCGAGGGATGCCATGGTATTCCGAACGCTGCGTCATGCCTAAGCATACCGCAACTTTAAATTCAGCAGAAATTTCAATTCTATTGTCATACTATTAAGTTATATTCCTATTCGTCTCGTTGCTTAAAAACCCCTTGCTGTGCCGCCAGTAGGTGCAAGCTCTTAGGCGTTCTCGCCAATTTTTTGGGAGGCTATCGTTTAGCTTACCTTGTGTAATTCGGCGACGTATGCCTGCATTGCTTCTTCCTTCGTCATGTTGCCCAATTTGTTCCAGGACTCCCATTTTGCTCTGAAATTAGACGAGATTGGTTTTAAAACGTGTGGCATAAGACTCGTTTTTGGGTGTCAATTCTTACAATCCTTTTGATGGTTTAACCAGGCCTTTTGATTGGCAACCAATTACCTACATACAAAGAGTTAGGTACTTGAGGTTGTCTTAGTTTTTCTTCTTCTGTTAACAAGAACTACAGGAACATGGCTTAAATATGTCGTGAGCCGCCGTGGTTAAACTATAAGTAGTTAGAAAGATGGTAGCGGGGAAACGGGAGTTTAGTATCACAATTCGCAACTCATGAGGCTATTGTAACCTTTTTCCAAACCTATGCGCCACATACAGGGTGTAAAATTACCCTTCAGGAAGCCGTCATCTACGCGTTCTGTACATCAAACAAAGTAATTATCTGCAAAAATAATTGCTGGGAAACGACTTTTATTAGTGGTGTGAAAATTCGCTGTTTACGGCCGGTGGAAAAAAACTGAAATACAGATCCAAAGACACCGACTTCCGAAATTAAAGTTATTTTTCACTTCATAGTGTTATTTTTTTTATAAGACAGTTTTTATATTTTTTTAGAAGTCAGTTGTTTTTTTTTGTAAAAAGCTTGACAACCTTTATTATGATCGACGGCGAGTGTATGCTTCGCGATCTGAGTAGTTAAAGCGTTAATGCATATTCCAGTCACTGTACCATTGACCAAAATAGAAATCTCACCTGTTAACTACATCCCAGAATCCAGGCTTTGGCTTATCGCAGGGGCCCGCTGACGCTTGCTTGAAGTAGCTGTAGAAACGCAGCATCAACTCATTGCTCGGCTGGTATGATCCTGGAAAAGAAATAAATATAACTTTATTAATAGGTATTTAATTTATATACTTAATAATATAATTAGTCGATGAGGGTATTCTCTCTACTACCGAGATATTAGCTAGAGTTTTTGTTCTTATATTGTTTCTGTTTTCTCTTGTAACGTGAATACTGTGTTTATTTTTTTCTTCTATTTTGTTGTGAATGCTGTGCACGTCTGTAATTGACGTAAACACTGGGTCATGTCTCTGTTCTCTGTTATTTGTAAATGTTTGTGTTGTTGATGTGCCTTATTAATAAATAAATTACAACTAGAGACATTGCGGCCGATTTATGATTCAAACATGATTTCTCCTCTCGCACTCTCTTGCCGTTCTCACGTTTTCGCGTTCCATAGTCCATACATATCTATTAAGTAATTAGCAGTCATCACAGTAGTCACCCCTTTCTAGCCATATTATATCTGGACGAGTACAGACAAAATTTCAGCCTATATATTTTTGTTCATACAGTGATACGATACATGTACATAACATACATAATCAAAATAATAAAAAAAACAAAATCAAACATCTGTCATTTATTCAAACTAGGCTGAGAATCAGCACTTTATGAACGTCAAAATCACATAAGACAGTCCCCCCAAAACGCTAATCAGCCTATAATGTTCCCACTGCTGGGACACAGGCCTCCTCTCGCTGAGAGTGGGCCGTAATCCACCACGCAGGCCCAGTGCGGGTTGGTAGAGATGTCACATGTCTTCGAATTTTTGGTTCTAGGACATGTTGGTTTCCTCACGATGTTTTCCTTCACCGTTTTGAGAGCAGTGGTGATGAAATAATTTACACAAAGTTAAGCGCCTGTCTGGGTTCGAACCTACGACCTACAACTCGTAAGTCGCGGCCGTTACCACTCGGCCACCACTGCTCGCCCGAATACGATACATATAAACAGGACAAGAAATGAGTACATAGGAAGTCTGAAAGTGGCATGGCAATCGGTTGATATGGTTTATACAACGTGTAACATAATTAAGGCAAGACCTCATACACCCCAATATTTACAATGACCAAAAGATTTTTTTTTTAAAGCTAACTATTATTATTAAGAAAATTGTGTTTAACCTAGCATTACTTTATGCATTTAAAATTGACTATTATTGCCTTGAAATAAGATTTAATTTTCTTTGGCTCAATCGGCGATCAGTATTGCAAAATTATTAATTTTTGAAAAAAATACCATAGTTGCTGAAATGGATTCAGTAGTCAATTATGAGCAAACTACTTTCAGGACTTGCGTTTATTCTGTTACACCTTGTATACCTATCTATCTAAAAGAAGAAGACTTATTGCGCCGACCCCAAATAAATCAGAATAAGGGCAAGAGAATGATGACAGTGATGGCAAACAACAAATGATTCTGATCTCTGCGTCGACCTAAAAAAGGTTCATAATGACGTGTATCAACAGCTGAGACGAATCAACAACACGTTTACACGTCATGTGTTTGTAAGTCAAGGACATAAAGGTGGTTAAAGTTTCGTTTTCGTTATGATTCATGGGCGCCGGCAAACTCAAATTCAGAGCATTTATTCCAAATAAACCAATTACAAGCATTTTTGAATTGTCAAGGGGTCGGTCAGTCAGAAAGATGAAGCTAGTTGCCCATTCCATAGCGTAGTAGGTACCTATGGAGAAGAACGGACAAGAAACTCCATGGACACTCTTTTAAATCAAAATATTGTTACAAAAAAGTGGTTACATCATTCATGTTGATGTAGAAAGACGTGCACGTTAAAAGCGTCTGTAATAAAAAGATAAAAACAATTCAGGAATTAAAATAAGCCGTGGCAGCTAAGACATGACCATGTGCCTACTGACGGCGCCCGTTCACGAACATGACGTATGGATCAGCACCATTCAGCTCAACCATTTTGAAGGGATCTCAATGATCCAATACACACGCCACCACCAGCGATACATCAAGCGGCAAGTTTATGTTCAGGGGGGTGCATTTTCAGCTCCACGAATCGAGCTCGATCATTTTTGCACTTCACCTCGCATATGTTAGGTTATCATTCGTCTATTCATACAAGAAGTAACTTTGTCGACCTATGCAGAAAAGCTGAACAATTAGGAGAATGTTGGATGTAAGAGCGAGTAGATGAGTGAACTCGACAATGTTTGCACTGGCCTCGAAAGCGATAGGTAGTTATTATTTTGTCCATGCATACAAAAAGAGGTCTACAATGTCGATTTACACAGGGTGTGGCGTAAGTAGTGGTCCACCGTTCAGGATTCGATAAACCAGATAAATAACTATAACAATTAAACAATTTAATAATTTTTACCCAAGGTTTCCGAAAATATTTCCTTTTTGTCTTTTATTTACGAAATGTCTACCTTTTATTACAAATTTGTTTGCAGATTCAACAAAAACCAATAGTTTTCATTTTGATTTCTGTTAATTACTGCTGAATACTAGAGGTATCATGATAAATTGTGATGTTTTATGTAAATTCAGCTCTTTTGAAGAAAAAGTTGGTTCTTCTCTAATTTTAACCCTAATTTTTAACACACCATCAAGTTCAAGAGCGATTTTTGTAAAAAAAAACTTAGTACTAAAAATGGTTAAAATTTTTAATTGTTATAGTTAATTATCTGGTTCATCGAATCTTGAACGGTGGACCACTACTTACGCCACACCGTGTATAATAATAATAATAATTTATTTATTAAACAGACTACAGAGGTCCACTGTGTTAGTAATGTAATGTTGATAATGTTAGCACCCCGCCTAGGGCCGCTTAGATTTTCGAAAATAGTAGTTCGGTAGGATCTCGTAGATAGGTTAGGTCCTATAATGTTGTATTAGGCGTTTACGGATACTTTTTAAGTTTTGAATGTTTTTACACCTATTTTTTTTTAAGTCAGGTACAAGTGCACCCTCTTGCACCCTGCTCCCGGCGCCCATGTTATAATTACAAATGATATTGCTTAAATTAAAATCTCGAAGGTTTGGTTTGTGAAATGACATGTTTTAAAACGAATTAGAAGGTTAATTGTTAATTGACTGACCGGTTGGTGCAGTTGGTAGCGACCCTGCCTTCTGAGCCGCTGGTCCCGGGTTCGATCCACGGACAAGTCAAACATTTGTGTGCATGAACATGTCTGTTTGATCTGGGTCTGAGTGTGTACCTATATGTATATAAGTATGTACTTATATCAGTCATCAGGTTACCGTAGTACAGGCTCTACCTAGTTCGGGACCTGAAGACCTTGTGTGGATGTTATCTCATATTATATTATTAATATAATTACCACCTCAACAACTTAGGTTAACTTATCTGGCTGATAATTATTATTGCATAGTCAACTTCCGTTCAATGTATGTTATGCTCTCAATACGGTGTAGAAAAACATAGTGAGGAAACCGGTATGTTTTAGAAGTACCAAAAAAATCGAAGACATGCAGCCTCATACAGGGCATGCACCAACCCGGACTGGGCCCGCGTGATGGATTACGGCCCTCTCTCTCTCTTAGACCAAGTTAGCACGGACGTAAAAATTACGCTTTAAAGCGCGGTCACTGTCGGACTGCATAGAAAAGAAAGAGAAGCGCGATGACACAAAGCTGGTAATTTATAGCAAAATATGAAGCAATTCTCTATTTACAAACAATCTAGTGATTGAACTAAAAAATGAAAACACTATCACGTTAATACGTTGCTTAAACAACAATCTTAAAAAAAATACAGAATGATTGCATGTATATTAGTATGGTTTTTAATCGTTAAAATATTTTTTTTTAGGTATCTTCTTGACTTTTTCTATCGTACCAAATTAGTTGTACCTATTATGTTTTCAAAACACTATCTAACTAGCATATATCCTGGAGAATATCACATATTTTTCTGATTTAGTTTACTGCTTTGGAAGTTTGGATCATATACTTTTAGGCATTATAAAACTTCCGTTTAGGTCATGTAGTCCCCTTATCGCTAGATTTTCAACTCTCGGTGTTGAACCGAGCATTAAGAATCCAACAGACCGCATCCGAGCACGTCGAATAAACATAGTTTTGGATTTTCAACTCTCGGCGCTAAGCAAAGCGTTGAAGATCCAGTGCGCGAAATAATCCCGCCACGATATGTTACGTCCGTGCGTATGTGGACTTACAGAAAAAAGGCCTGTATCGCATTCGTCAGCAGTGGGAACAGGCTGAAGATTTAATTTTTGCAACTTATTATTATTATTAATTTATTTAAAAATAATTCGAAGACATGTGACAACCACCAACCCGCACTGGGCCCGCGTGGTGGATTACGGTCCACTCTCTCTCACAGAGAGAGGCCTGTGTCCCAGCAGTGGGAACGTTAGCACACGAAAAAACACAAACACAAAACACATCACATCACAAAAATACATCACAAATCAAAAAAAAATGTAAAAAAAATCAAATGTATCAAAATACATCACATAATCAGCCTATAACTAGGCTGATTATGTGATGTATATAGAATTTACACATTAATTGTACTTAGAATTATGTCCCGCAAAACCGTTTTCACGGTCCGTCTGTGGTAACCGTTGCGTAAATGTAGAAAACCAGCGCTGGAGCTCTGTCTCGCATAGGGTCGTAGCATTATGCTGAGCGATGGCCGTTTTGCGTGGATGTGACGCATATTTTCCCCCAACTTGTTCTTTTTCGTGTATGTGTTCGTTCTCTGCGTCATGTTTACCGCAAATAAACGTATTATAATTACTGTTTTAGCTGTTTATCAAGTGATACCAAACTTCACCAAAGTAGTTATACATATTTATGCTTCATAATAATATGTTTTTTATTTTATTTTTTGGTGAAATCGGTTTTGGCAAATACAAAGCTTGAAAAGGACTAAAGCCAATCGAAATATGATTCATAATCTGCTGAAATGTTGATAATCATGAAACTCTTTGAAATAAATGCCTTTGAGTTTTTGAGTTTGTACTTTTGACTATTATCATCATCATCATCATTTCAGCCGAAAGACGCCCACGGCTGAACATCCTTCCCCAAGCATCACCACATCGACTGGTTCTGCATTATGTGTCCGGTTCTATGAAATCAACATAGAACATCTTAATGTCTATACTTCAACGCTGTTTCGATTTTACCCGTCGAATCGGCAAATAAATGTACATTTTAACCCAGTTTTAGCACTTCTTTACGCATAACTGCTCGCGATATGTACAAGGTTAGATCATTCATTACAGTATTTAATTATAAAATACATCAATAATTATCCGGTTCACTGAAATTAGATTCCGTGTGTCAAGGTTTAAGACCTTACTGCATTGCATTTTTTTACAGAATATTCGAGAATCCACAAGATTTTTTATTTTTTATTAATAGCTACAAAAAATCTTTTTTTTTCTTTTTCGGGGCTTGTGGCTAAGTAATAACAGCCGCACAGGTCGATCGATTCGGTTAAGCTACGCTTGCCGTGGTTAGTCCGTGGATGGGTGACCATCACTACATACAAAGCTGCTCCGTGCCTCGGAAAGCACGTTAAGCCGTTGGTCCCGGCTGTCATTCGTGGATCTTTGACAGTCGTTACGGGTCGTCAGAAGCCCAAGTCTACAATCAGACTTACCAGGGGGTATCTTATTACCCAGTAACTGAGTTGTGGAGGTCATACAGGCAGGCAGGCAGGTAGAGAAGGCTTCAGCGCTCCGGTCATGTCTACTAGGAGAGTACGTTCGTTTTAAGAGGTTAACGTTACTGTAGTATGTCTAACAAGATGTATTTCACGTTGCAGTGAGGTAGGTCAGCAATCATATCTAGAATGTGACTCAGGCTGGCTGGACAAATCTTCCAGCAAGCTCGCATTTAACTAGGTCAATAGGGCACTTTATGTGACGGCTAAACACCCTTATTTCAGAATTTGTGACACTACAGAATCTTAGATAATCGATTGAAAACGTGTCCAGCCAGATTGAAAAACCACTTTTCGCTGGTCTCTCAATCTCGCTAACCAAAGTGATTTTGACGACTTTTTGCTTATCAACTGGCGTCACATAAATTTGTGACAGGCATCGAGCTGAAAGTTTTGTGATACGTACAGCGGTTTAGTAGAAAAATGCAAAAATCTCAGCTTGAATTTACAAAATACTGGTATTCAAATGCATCCGGTTAGACTGGAAGCCGACCCCAATATAGTTGCGAAAAGGTTAGGCAGATGCTGAGTATCTTTTTTTTTTAATTTTTTTTTTATTATCTGTTATAAATTTAGGGGCTTTTGGTCACAACACGACCATGCCAGCCCCATCATAACCTGATTCAATAAAGGCTTTACACTATTCTGATTTCAAAACCTTATATACTATTTTATACAGTAAGACAGCTGCATTCGAGACAGGCTCTGATAATATGCTTTGAACAGAACCAACATCTATCAAATTAATTTTGAAGGTATTCATCAGCGGAGTATCTTTTACAAACGTGATGATCACGTCTGTGCAATTTCACCAGCTAATTTTATTCGAGCCTGCATAAGGTGCGAATGGGAGGAATCAATCATTATTCATGTGGAAAAAAACCTGGGCTTAACAGATCCGCGTCTAAATTCATTTCAAGTAGGCACATAAAAGCCACTTTTGAACGTCAACATTTACATTAAAATAGAATTGATTCTAGTCGCCTCTTCCAAAAGGTAGTTTCGTATGGAGAAGAATAGGCAAGAAACTATGGAGGTAACGGTGGAGTTTTTTTAAAATGTATTACAATATTTTGTATACATTAATTATATAATTATAATTATATGTGAAGACGATGCGATGCACCTATAATAAAATTACCCTACCACAATAGGTAAAAAGAATAAAAATTTTGCAGTGACAAATAAGTTAATAAAATTATGTGATAGATACATGGTGCTCACATATTTACAAACATTGTAAAAGTATACGATTTTATTATAAATTAATTGTTTAAACAAGTAATATGTCAGTGTGTGAGTTAAAGTAACGGTCAAACGGGGTGAATAGGGATGCAGGGGTGAATAGAGACGAAACTTTAAAAGGGATTTAACCTTGAAATAATACAACGTGTCGTTTTGCACCCTCGTCAAATTTCAGGAGGCTGTTATAAAAGACATAAATAATCAAATAAAATTACGATCCTGTTCAATAATTAATACATACTTGTTTTTTTTATGTTTGAGTTTGACAGTATTTCAGGAGACTCCACTTTCAAAGAAAATAATCGTTCCGTTGCGTATGCGGTAGGCAGTGTCGCACGACTATGTCGCTGTGTGCGTTCGTTACAGTTACAGCGCAGTTACAGGGCGGTATCACACGGGACCTACACATGCCGAAAATTATAAAAAAGTTTTTAAAATAACCTACTTATTTTATTATTGATTCGTGTCGAGAATCATTAGCATAGTTAGGTACCTCCTCGAATTTGACGAGGATGCAAAACTGACACCTTGTATAGTTTATTGCCAAAAAGGACTCGTTAATGTGTTTACTGTAATATAATTAACGATTAAGTGCTCTTGTTGGGATCAAACTATATTATTTCAAGGTTAAAATCTCCCTTTTAGAGTTTCATCTCTATTCACCCCTGCATCCATAATCAGCCCGTTTGACGGTAATCACAGAATGTAAATCAAAGTCATAAAAAAATTAACTATACTATTAATTCTTGGATCTAAATTAATAGTTATGGATTGTGTGGAGCACTGTGCACTGATGCACTGTGGAGCATACGGTGGGGGCCTGCCCTGCATGGGCGGAGCACCGCCGTGTCCTCGTGGCCCTGGTTCAAGCCATGGTCCGGGGCGAGGGGGAGTGGGAGGCAGTCGCCTCCTTCTGCGAAGCAGTCATGCTAGCGAAGGAGGTGGCGGGACGGGAGAGGGCGAGATTCTCCCGTCCAAGCCGCCGCGGTGGACGCTCCGGGCGTCGGGAGCCGCGTGACGACTCCCGGCCACCGTAGGCGCGGGCCTGCGGGCGGTGAGTAAAAGGGTAGCTCACCGTCCGATCAGGACCAGGCCCGTGCTGGACGGCGCGTACGTGTTCCACGCGCGCCTCAAAGAGATGTCAGCATCGAAGAGGGGGCCCACTAGGGCCCAAGCCTGCCGGGAAAACGGGATCATCCGAAAGGGGTACCGCTGACCCGGAACATAAAGGGCCAAGGAAGGAACACGGGTGGGTTTTAGTCAGTAAGAGTCTGACACTCCCTTCCGCTCCACCCAGAGCGGGAGGGGTCATTTGATGATTTCCCATCCTCAAAAAAAAAAAAAAATATTGTTGTGGATGGCTATACGAGTAGGGGAAAACCAAAGAAACGATAGATGAACTGTGTGAGATCTATGAGAGATATGGGTCGAAAGTGGGTTACAATTGAGATGATAACTAATAGCGAAGTATGGAAGAAGAATGCTGTGCCGACCTCAAGTAAATTGAGATAAGGGCGAGAGACTATAATATTGATGACTCGATGAATCAACAACGGAACAATTATCGGAATGCAATATTGTACTTTTAATTATGATAAACGAGTTACTTGTCGCGAAACGTCATACATGCCACATATATAAAACCAGCTATTATCATATCAACCTTTATCATCATAAGGATAGAGTATTTTTTACATTGTATTATCGTTCTTTGTTTCAACAAAGTTGAACTCTTGACCCTACCAGTCTGTTTATGCCTACCATTTGTATTGATGTACTACATGTCGTTATGAAAGATCTTAATGTTATATTATTTCTAGCTTTATTTACACAAAATCATAACAGAGATGTTGCAATGTTTATTTGGAAAAGTAAATGGATTTGATAAATTTGTTCCACCTAAGAATTATTCAAAATATCATATGAAAATTCTTAAGTGGAACAAATTTTCAATGTTTGACGATTGATATGAAATTATTGATTATTATTCGTAAGTATATCATTTCTACAGTCGCGAATCGGATTTTGATTAACATAGACGTAAACAAAGGAGCTTCAATTTGGAAAAAAGCCAAATAAAATTTTAATTTGCCGGCTACAACTGAGTATCCACCATAAGCCAAAACATGGGCAAGTGTCCCCAGTGTCTCCGACATCTAAAATAACCACACAGTGGGTACTACAAAGGTTGTATGCAAACGTCGACCTTATGTGGTGCAGGGTGGTAGTAAAAATAACTCTAGTTATATTCGAACAGTCAATCAATTTAGAATGAGCTTTCAAATTATTTGAATAAGGTTTTTATTTGAAAATACCAGTGAAAAAAATACCGTTGATGTACTCGTAAATACGAACGCATAGAATAAACGTAAGAACTAAATAAAACGTGTGCGGACCCACCACACCACTGGCCATACCCCTGGTGGTATGGTGGCTCTAAAACTCTACAACTATACGACTGAGAAAATATTACTTGGTGAATCATTTGGGTTAGGTTAGAACTGTAACCAGATCTTTGTAGTCCACAACACAATTTTTTCTCAGTGGTATAGTTTTAGACCCACCATACCACCAGGGGTATGGCCAGTTGGCGATCTCTCGTGTCCGGCTCTGGTCCAGGCCATGGTACGGAGCGAGAGGGCTTGGGAAGCCGTCACCTCCTTCTGCAAAACAGTAATGCTCGCGAAGGAGGAGGCGGAACGCGTGAGGGAGAGGCAAAATTCGCGCCCTCACGCCCCTAGCTGCCGGAGGAGACGCCCTGGGCGTCGGGAATAACAAGCCGATTCCCGGCCACCGTAGGCGCGGGTTTGCGGACGGCTAACAATGGGCAGCTTGCCGTCCGATAAGGGCCAGGCCCGGGTCGACGGCGCGTTGTTCCACGCGCGCCTCAAAGAGATGTCAGCACCAATGACGGGGTCCGCAAGGACTGATGCCTGCCAGGGTGGCGGGAGAGTCCGAATGGGTTACCGTGGCCCCTGGCACAGGCAACTGAAGGAACATGGGTGGGTTTTAGTCAGTAAGAGTCCGACACGCCCTTCCGCTCCGCCCAGAGCGGGAGAAGTTATTTGATGATTTCCCACAGTCAAAATAAAAAAAATTGGTATGGCCAGTGGTGTGGTGGCTCCGCAAAGAAATAACACGCTTCTCCCTACTACGTCCCCGTAGTTATCACAGTACCAGACTTCTTCATTATATTCGGGAATTCATTTAATCGCAATCGGTCCAGTCTGGAGACGAGCTCTACAGGGCCGTGCGGGGTGGAGTGCGGCCTTTTGCCCAAAGGGGGAAAGAGGAGATGGCCGGACGAACTCGACTTTTTTCATAAGGATTGGCCACAAACAGCTGTACATAGGGATAAGTGGAAGGAGGGAAGTGAGGACTTTGCCCCGCTGTGCCCTAAGGGGCATAACTTAGGGACTTAGGATAAGTCCTAAGTTCCTAACTAAAATTATAAATGCGAAAGTAAGTTTGTTTGTTATTTTTTAAACCACTAAACCGATCATTCTGAAATTTTGCATATACGTTGTCAGGTGTACAGAAACGCACATAGGGTACCTTTCATCCCGAAAAAAAGTAATGGAAAACAACAATAACGTTCATATGATAATAGATGGCGCCACGTGTTGTGTGTAGTGTAGTGTGCTATGAGTTTTATTTTTTTAATATATTTCGTGAGTCTTGAGTGTCGACAGACCGGTTTTTCGTCCTCCTAACTATACTTTATTTTATTATATTATTGATGCGAGAGTATGTTTGTAAACCTTTTGACGCCCTAAACCGCTGAAGCGATCATCATGACATTTTGTATATAAATAGAAGGTACATTGCCAGGGATACATAAAAAAATACTCTAAAGACTCCAGTTACCAATAAAACTATGTTTTATGTTTTGTTTGTTTTGGGTGGGTACCTATAATTGTGCGCGCACGGTAATACCTGCGGATTAATAATACATGTTGATGTTATCAAATAATATTTGTTCAAATAATTGGTTGTTTATGTACTCGTACTTGCTTTATATTCTAAGAATGTTCTGTTTGTTTTATTTTATTTCGTTTTAAGTAGTACCAATCATTGAACCTGACTTGGTTTCCGTACGTCCGTTTCGGGTAACCACTGAAAATCAGCGCTGTGCTGTGGGTCCCCCATAGCACAGCATCATGCTGAGTGGAAGCCTTCTTGTCACAGTCATGACGTGCAGCTGTCGACGATTTCTGTTTTGTGCTCGTGATTAGAGATCTCTTTGTTATTTTTACTTTTTTCTTAATTATTAGAGCTAATTATCTTTTTGTATGCACGTGTTTCTGTGACAAATAAATCTATTTTTCTTTCTTCTTTCTTTTGCTATTACTCGTACAATTAAGAAAGAGCAAGGGCAAACATTGCAGGTAGCAGGGAAGCGTTTGGAAAAGCCATGCTTCCAATGGCCAGCTATATGTAGCATGCTCGCGTGTGTCCAATGCCCAGAATTTATACAGTATTAGCACCAAATAGAAGGACATACTACATTGTGTATAGCAGCATCCTAGAATAATGTTCCGTTCTGAGCCCATGATTGCAACGGCCAAACAACAAGCAGAGTACAACCCGAATAAGATTGTCAAATCTAAATTAACGCGAGCGAAGCCGGGGCCAAAAGCTAGTATGCTAGTAAAAACATACTACGAGCACCATTTCTTTTGCAAAGCAACCTTTTTCTCTCGTTTCCGAAAAATCTGTGTGAGAATTATTGAGAATAAAACTCATGTTATAAGGTAAGTCCCCAAGATGGTATTGGGCCTGATTGCCCAGGGTGCGGCCCAAGTACACACAGCAGCAGGTCGAGTAACCATAAACTGTAAAATTTTCTCATCCGATTTTGAACTTAACCTTCATCATTTTAAGATTTAAAATCATTTGGAGAATTTCGACAGTTTCGTATAACCTGATGTGCTGTTGACAGCACTGAAACTGCTTGGGATTATTGAAAGGACCACCTCTGCCTAATCCTTCCTAAATGTAGAGGCGTGATGCTATATGATTGAAATGACTTTACATGGGAGCTACTGGCATCCGATGATCTGACCTTCACAAACCGACCAGGGAAGCCATTAGAAGTAAACGGCTAATAATATTATAAAACAATGTTTTAATTAACAAGGATCTGTCAAAAACATAACATCGTCAAAGACAATTCAAGGAAGTAGCATTTATGAAGTAATGTCAGTTACAGAGAAAATATTTGTACCTACTGCAAATACAGGGTGGCCCAAAAGTCGTGGATCAAACGCAACTAGGGGTTAGGTGGGGTCATCAGCTGCAAAAAGTTGTTCTACGGGAGGTCCTTAAGGTCAACCCCTGCAGAGTATAATTTATTTTGAGTTTTTATGACAAAATACACTTTTTTTAACTAATTCTTATAAAAATTCGAAAAAATCTACATCCTGTATCTTTTTTATAATTTTCACTAGATTGGTACTGATGAGTCTTTGCCTTAGACATGCTATTTACGGTTGTTTATTGGGTGTGTTGAAGATAATATTAAGTTTTACGATTTTTTTTTTCTCAAATCATAACTTTTCATTTACTTTGGACCCCACTGTGAAAAAAAAATACTCTACCGAAAAGTGACCCTGTGTTACAAGTTTTGGCGCATTTAATAGGGATTCCGAAAAGGTATTACACATGGCCATGAGTGGCTCTAATATCTTTCAAGGACGATTATTCGTAGCAAGGCCAAAGTTAATCCAACCATAAAACTCGGTTAGGCTTATTTAAAAATAAACTGGAACTAATACAATTAATGACAAAGACTCGTCCTAGAAAGATATTAGAGCCACTCATGGCCATGTGTAATACCTTTTCGGAATCCCTATTAAATGCGCCAAAACTTGTAACACAGGGTCACTTTTCGGTAGAGTATTTTTTTTTCACAGTGGGGTCCAAAGTAAATGAAAAGTTATGATTTGAGAAAAAAAAAATCGTAAAACTTAATATTATCTTCAACACACCCAATAAACAACCATAAATAGCATGTCTAAGGCAAGTACTCATCAGTACCAATCTAGTGAAAATTATAAAAAAGATACAGGATGTAGATTTTTTCGAATTTCAATAAGAATTAGTTAAAAAAAGTCAATTTTCTCATAAAAACTCAAAATAAATTATACTCTGCAGGGGTTGACCTTAAGGACCTCCCGTAGAACAACTTTTTGCAGCTGATGACCCCACCTAACCCCTAGTTGCGTTTGATCCACGACTTTTGGGCCACCCTGTATAGTCAGATATACAATGTGGCGCTACAATGGTGACTTTAATTTAATACACGGGTAGGGCTAGTGCCCATTAACCATATAAATATTGATAGGTTAAAATAATACGTAAACTGAAAAAAAAAATTTTTCAAACAAACTAAATAATAAAAAAGTCATTAAAATTGGGATCACCCTTGCAAAAATTCATTCATGAAATTACTTACCTAGCTCGCTTACGTTAACTCGGAGCGGCAGCGACGCGGCGCATCGCGTCTTGTACCTACTCGTGATCGGTCCGATTCTTTGACGGCATATATCAAAGAAACCGAGCGGCGCAAGTGGTACAAACACTTATCACATCACCCTCTCTTGTTACTATTAGTAATAACTGTCATCACTAATCACTGCCATCACGATCATAAGTTTACACAAGCACTAATAGCACAAATAAATGCGTCCGTATCGCAAGAGGTGTAAACGTACCTACTAGATAAGAAAACGAAAACCAATCAAAGTGTCTTTATCGCAGTACCATGATCTAATTACTATCCTAATTACACAAAAAGAAATAAATAAAACAATAGCTAAGAGTCTTTTTCGCGACGTAATTATGCGCACTAGAGTAAATAAGTGCGTCAAGGACACGGGTTCGACTAGCACTAGAAAAGCAAAAAAAGAATTCGTGTTCGGTGCGGCGGGTGGGTGGAAGGGAGAGCGCGCGTCGCCTGCGCTGCTCGCCAACAAAGGAAATTTCCTTAAATTCGCCTACTCTATGCATTTGTTTCATCCTAATAGTATTGCTTATTCGTTTTAATTTCATTGATGCGAAGTTATGATCCGTGACCGAGGGAAATGACCGCTGCGCGACAGTTCTTTAAGTACAGGTTGCTCTAAGATGCTATTTCCTAAATTCTTTAATAAATCTGTAAATAATAACGTTTAATGGAAATAAAAAATTGTCATGAAACGAAAATGTGAAAACGTATATGTGTGTTAAATTAAGGTCACCATAGCAGCGCCACGCTGTATTTGACTGGAGGTCAAGCTTCTTCTGGGTAAGCTCACTCCACCGTTGACTCTGTCTCTGTCACCACTGACCTAGACTAGAGTCAAGAGCAAACCCATCTTAAATAAAAAATATAAAAAAATGGTAATGCCCCGACATATTGTTTAAAAACAGATCGGAAATAATGGCACTTTGTAATGGCTTGGTCCTCACTTACTAAACTAATATAAAAAAAAGAGAGAAAAGGTTATTTTTTTGTATGTTTGTTCTACTACTCTTTAGGTATCTCTAGCGGAAATAAAACATTAAATAAATAAAATAACAATAATCACATACATACTAATAAATTCGAAAGTAACTCTCGTTTGTCTGTCTGTGTGTTACCTTTCCACGCCTAAACCACTCAACGGATTTCGATAAAAATGTTTCAAGGAGATAGATGGCATCCTGGGGAAGGACATGGGCTAATTTTTGCCTCAAAAATAATCCTAAAAAGAGGTGAACTTTTTTTTTTAAAAAAAGAACGTTGCTCCACAATAGGAATTTCTCCTGTATTGTGGGTGCCTTTACAAACATTTAAACTCACATACACTTGAAACATTCAGAACAACTATTTGTAGGTCATACAAATATTTGTTCCGTGCGGGGATTTAACCCGCGACACGCAGCGCAGCAGTCAATCGCTTAACCACTGCGCCAGTCGTGCGTGGTGCGTTTGTTTCAACGTTTAGTAAAGTCATCCCCCTCAAGGGCAAAAAATAGTGGATGATTTTAAAATTCACATGATCATTGATTTTTTTGTACTTCTTTTTATTTATTTTATTTTTACAATTTTAAGAAAGCTTACAGACTAATACACGTGTCATGGTAACAAAAAAATAACAACTGACAATTGCTAATTACAAGCTTCCACATATATATTACCTACAATGTTATAAAAAACAAAAGAACAACAAATAAAAATAAAAAATAAACATTCACCCGTTAAAGTATTCTTTACTCAAGATTTACCTAATTCTTAACGAACTCGTGCAAAATAAATCGATTTCTAAATACGATGGCAGATTGTAAATAATATCGCGTTTACAAAAAGCGTTACGCCTATGTTTCGTTTTTGTAAACGGTACTTGTAATAATGGTCGTAATCTATAAGAGATTTAAGGAATTGGAAATATAGTCAGAACCCTTATCTTGAGGTATTATTTATCTTAGTAATTATTTAATTAATTAAAATCGGTCCACCAGCTTAAAACTTATTACAATTTGAAGTTATAAAATAACTTACTTATGTAGGTCACGTGGTCAATGGCGGCGCTAGATTAATTAATTAATTCACATTTATTATTATTATTTTTAAGTTACACATATAAAATCATAAAAACCTGTTTAAAAAAATATGTTTTGCATTAATTATCCGTCTGTCTGTTACCTTTCTAACACGCTTTTATTACGCTACTTATATCGACTGAATGGGTTTGGATCAAAGACATTCTCTATGGTTTGGATGGTAGGATACTATTTATGCCGGTAGCACATTCCCGTGGGATATTTTCCGACATCAACGCGGGGGAAGCAACAATATAAAAAAAACTGTCTGTCAGTGTTTATAATGGGTCTAAGCGCCCGCCTAGCCTTTCCAAAAGTCGTGATTTAGGTAGACACCGTCAAGTGCGAGTCCAATTTTGATAATTTGTTATTTTCTAAGAAATGCTACTAAAGTTGTGCTTGCCATAGATAAAAACGATGACTGTGTTTAACACAGTCACTCAAATCTATTGAAAGTATTCAGTTATTTAAAAAAAAATATGTATATATACTATAGATAATGTAACATAATTAACGAAAGACCTCATACACCCCAATTAGAGTGTTGAGTTTTAAAAGCATAATACAACGACCATAACAATTTTTTTTAAAGATAACTTGTTATTAAGAAAATAGTGTTGACGTAGCATTACTTTACGCCTTTAAAATCGTGTCCTATTGCCTTATAATAAGATTTAATTTTCTTTGGCTCAAAAGGCGGTCAGTATTGCATAATAATTTTTTTTTTGAGAAAAATACCTATTTTCATTTTTACTGAAATCGCTTCAGTAGTCAATTATAAGCAAACTACTTTCAGGACTTGCGTTTATTCTGTTACACCTTGTATATATATATTTTCTCAGAGGTTTCCGTTTTTTTTTCTTCAAATAAATCCACGGAACGCGAAAACGAACGCTACTCTAACTTAATAACGTTCCGTTTTAGGCAGCGACCATAGCGAAGAGAAAGTATCATTCATGTCATAGTGTTTTTGTGAGCTATTACGACCATGGTCATTGTGCGGAAAAGTAACAAACTAGACAATTTTGAGATCGCCAAAAATCAATAGAGGTTTGAAAGGAGGAAACGCCGGCTCTGCTAATGGGGCACAAATAATGCTAGACTTATTTATAGACAAGCAGAACAAAAAAAAATGGATTTAGATCACTACAACATGTTTCCAAAATCTGATCAAAAGGATAGATTGGAAGACAACAGGCCTTTTTTATGTTCTTTTTTTTTTTGAGGGTGGGCCATCATCAGTTACCTTCTCCGGCTCTGGGCGGAGCGGGAAGGCGTGTCAGACTCTTACTGACTAAAACCCACCCGTGTTCCTTCAGTTGCCTGTGCCAGGGGCCACGGTAACCCTTTCGGACCTTTCGCAACCCTGGCAGAAGACAACAGGCCTACGTGTTCGTTTTCAGTCAATAATAATCACACTGTAGGTGGAAAATAAAATTTTGGAGCGACGGAACTTTTTTAAAGCCGGCTTTCAAAAATGAGCTGTGCCTGTCAAGTTCATTGATACAATGACAAACCAAACGACTGGTAGGCGGTAGCCGGTAGGTTAGTCAAAAAAAAAACAATTTATAATACAACCTCTGACATTTATTTTGGTTAAGTAGACACTGAACACAACAGCCAGTAGCTGGTACTTGGCAGTGTAGTGACCACTACATACTTCTTATTATTAGGCCAAGTCCCCTCGCCGCGTCTGTCAGTCTGTCGGAACGCGATAAACTCAAAAACTACTGAACGGATTTTCATACGGTTTTCACCAGTGGACGGAGTGGTTAATGAGGAAGATTTAGGTGTACCTGTAATTCATTAAGATTTTAGGTAAATTGGCTGAAATATGACGCTGATTGTTGAAGATGTCGTAAAAAAGCATGTCGACTGGGAGCTTTGGATGAAAGGCACACAGATAGTTTATAACCTGGATTAACACTTAGTGAATATTATGTACCTAAATCTCTAAATATACAAAAGGTCTCCATGCAATGCTAAGTTCTATCGTCAAACAGGTTTGCTCTGTAATTAAATAAATACTTAACTAATTTATAGGACACAAGCTGCAAGCACAGGTAGATCAGACGAAATGAACAACTGTTGCTAAGAAGAAAATTGTTGAAGTAAATGATAACAATATTATAAAAGAAGAGATCGAAAGTATGGAGCCCGCACTGTTCCAAAACTAGAATGATTTTGATTTATAACAAAAAGCCTTTAGTTTTGAGTCAGCTTAGCACGTGAACATACAAATAAAAACAACAACAATTGCATTCCATAATTTGGACAGTGACCGTCGTAAAGAGAAAGTTCGTGATACATCGCATAAGTTTTGATAGACTCGATCTTACTTTCTTAATAGTTGGTATACAAACATTTTTACCGTCTGTAGAATGCTTCAAATTTTCCACTACCCTACATTCAAAATAGCCTCCACGTGTGGCGACCGACGTTACATGATGAACGTCCGGTGGAGCAGTCAGCTCCTCTATCACTTTGCAGACAGCTGAACACCTCAAACTTATTGTATGTATATTTATATAGATAAGTAATGCTTTGTGTATGTATGTATTTATTGTACCTATATGTAAATGGTAGACAACTAATAGTATTGTCTCTCTTCTCCCTTTAATCCATCCAAAGGTTGTCTGTAAAAGATCGCTTTTAGCGATGAGACCATTGTGTCACCCTGTGAAAAATGTCTACATTTTTAAGATGTACACTGTACTATCTATTTAAAATATTTACCACTCAGTTTTATCTACCATATTGCTTAGTTGTTCAAAGTTAGTTTTAAAGCTGGGCCTTCAAAACATAGGTACCAAAGAGAAAGACAGCGTAGTTATAGTATTAGCAAGGAACGCTGCTTGCATTCCTTGCTATTTAATAGCAGGAACTTTTGCAGATACAACATTATATTCGACCTTGACAAATAGTCTTTCCTTTCATACAACTTTGACTTGACTACTTTTAAATACTTGTAAATCAACAGTAATTAACATACGACACTCGGATCATTTATTTATGTATACTGACAGAAACTAGTTCTCCACTACACCGCCACCGGTCTTGCACTTACGGGGGTCACACTGATTTTTTTTAGAATAGGCCAGTAAGAAAAGCAGCCGATGAAAAATTTATTTAAATTTCGAATTAGGAACTCTTTTGGGTCTGTTGATTTGTAACGAATTCATATGTCATTTGTTTTTAAAAATTGGCGGCAGTTTAAAAAAGTGTCTGTCGTGCGTCGAAATGGATTTGACTAGAAAAAATGTTCATTCAATGATTTATTACGACTTTAGTTGCGGTCTTACTCAACAACAATGTTACGATAGACTTCGATTCGATGAGCATTTCATGACGAAGCCCCATCCCGTGCCACTGTTTACAACTGGTTTAATGAGTTTAAACGAGGTCGAAGCAAACTCACTGATGATTCGCGATAAGGACGTCCCTTCTAGGGCGACTACTGAAGATAACGTGAGTGCTGTGCTGCTAATGATAGAAGCTGATAGAAGGGTGACATATCAACAAATTCGGGCAGCTTTAGGCACTGGTATGCGTCAAGTACAAAAAGTCTTACATGAACATTTAGGCGTCAGAAAGTTTTTACTAGACGGGTACCTCATAATTTGACGGAAGATCAAAAACGCTGTCGTTTGGATTGGTGCCGCTCAATGCTTGAAAAGTATGACGGAGGTGACTCGAATGTTGTATAATTATGAAATCGTCACAGGTTATGAAAGCTGGATATATGGTTACGAACCCGAAACCAAAAGACAATCTGCGCAATGGATGATTCCATTCGATGATTTGTCGACAAAAGTAAAGAAGGGCATAAGTCAAAGGAAAAAGATGATTGACTCATTCTTAGGACGGACGGGTCATTTCGCAACAATTGTCCTAGAAGATTAAAAGACTGTTACTGCAGATTGGTATGTCAGTCATCGTTTACCAGTTGTCTTGGAAAATGTTAGACAGAAGCGCCCAAGAAGCAGGATTCTCCTCCACCACGACAACGCTCCAGCTCACTACGCCAGGCGGACTATCGAATATTTGTCTAGCAAAAGTCTGGATTTAGTAAGTAATCCTCCTTACAGTGATGACCTGGCACCTTGTGATTTTTATTTATTTCCAAAAATAAAAGATACACTTAAAGGAATTCGTTTTATGAACCCTAAGGATGCCGTAGCTGCGTTTGAAAAAGGCGTGGAGGAAATCCCTAAAGAAGAGTGGGCTTACTGCATTCCTACAGCACCCTAATTGCGTAACACATTACAATTACAATCCGAGGGTTTCGAAGGGTATTGCGAATCTATTACTTCAAAGGTTTGAAATATTTGTCTGCTCAACAACGTAAATAACGCAATGAACGTGGCTGAACTGTCAAAATGAAAGGGATTGCGACCAATTGTCACTTTATGTGGTTTACGCAATTAACCTGCTGACCCTTGCTACGTCCACAGTCAAGATATAAGCGAAAGACAGAGATCGGAGGCCCCAAATTAATTGCCGCGTGTATCAAAGATCATCACTTGAGAACGGCTCAACCGATTTGGCTGTAAATTTTTTTGTTGTTTTGCAGACGTCAGGACAAGGTTTGTATGATTATTTTTTGTTGTAAATCTACCGTAAATGCTGTCAACCGGGCGCCGACGCCGGGCACAAACAGCTAGTACATCATAATAAATAGTAAATTCACAACTAACTGATGACGCGGGAACCTCGAGGTTTAAAATCGAAACACAATAAAACTTTCAACTTAAAAGCTGATCGATAAAAAGTACCAGAAATAGAAATCAGCAGTACCAACCTTACTTATCAACGGATCGATGCAGACCTTGTATTGCCCATCGTCATGCTTACCACGACTGGTTAATAAGTGATCAAAGAATACGTAGTGAATTTTTATTAGGTCTTGAGTAATGGGGACTTGCACAATGCACATTCATTAAGGAAACAGCGAGGAACGAGTTGTTTTTTTTTGTAATTACTTACGATGAAGGAAAATTAAAGTGGTCAAACCTAGATGGACCAACACACAACATGTGATCCGGCTAGAAAGAAACTATTTTTTTTTATTTTTGTTAAAGATGGGTTTGCTCTTGACTCTAGTCTAGGTCAGTGGTGACAGAGACAGAGTCGACGGTGGAGTGAGCTTACCCAACTATTTATCTAGATAGATCCTTTATTTTATTTTTATCAACAACAAGTAACGCTAACTACTTATTACGATCGACAATTTTCATTCCAACCGAATGTATTGTGTGTCAAGTGTCAAGGCATAGTGATTATGACTATCTTTCTCTCGATGATATTGTAGTGTTGTATCAAGAAAGGCATCTTAAGTGAATGCTCTTACTAGCTGGTATGTTACCAGTAGTAGTAAAGAAAAATGGGGTTAATCATGTGATTAACCCCATTTCTCTTTCAGTGTGCGGCTTCTACAATACTTGCCTTTCAGAAGGGCTGAATCAGTTCAAATAGAATCTTATAAGTCAGCACCAGATAATACTAGGCAAGCTAACATAATCAACACGACTACAGTAACGTACTAACACACGACACAGAAACGTGCTTGAAACAACTAAACACTAATTGAAAACATATTTGGCCCAGAAAGTAATCGCAAAGGTAATGAATATTATCATAACAGTCCCATTTGCGTAGAGTACATAATGATAGTACAATCGTTGATAGCATTTAATTAAGTCGCCGTCGCCGACCCATTAATACAAATAGGGCACGGATCGATTTGTAAGACGACGTTCATGTCATCATGCTGTTTAATTGTTGTTATAATGAACGTACAATTAAATTGGATAGGTAATGAATATATTTGGATGATGTGCCAGGACGTACCTGGGTATGGAAGTGAAGTTGGCATGTTTTGGACAATAATTTCTTATTTTAATTTAAATATTGGATTAGCTTCATGTTAGACAAAAAAATATGTGAACCAAGCAGTTATTTGCATCTGACAAAAAGCCTGAACTAAGTCGAGCCCGAGTAAGTCAGTTTTTCTAACTTAATTTGTGACTTAAGGAGATAACTTAACTTAATAATGATGATAGATGATCCCAATAAGAATAATCGTGAAAGAATCACAACATCTATTTATTTATTTATTAGTTACATGGTGTATGTACAACGAAATTGTTGGGTGAACTACAGCTCTCCTAGCTAGATCACTGCGTAATCTATGTATATTAAGGAGCAAAAAAAAAAGAAAAAAAAGTTTGCTTTGTGACTAGATATCATCGACGCGCAAACTGAAACCTATGAATTCAGCACCTGTATCTAGAACCCTAGCGCAGAAATTTTTCGTCAGGTACAAAAAAAAACAGCCGTTTCATAGAAAAGTGCCAATACCTACGCGGTCAAAATGTATGAACAACAACTTAAAAAAAAACCAATGATTAATTTCAACGTCCCCTGCGTTGAAATTAATTATTGGTTTTTTTTTTCAGAATCATTTACTGAATGCATGGTAATAATTTGTGCGTCTCTGTGTATATGAGGTCACAAAGCTATTAAATATAACCTAAACTACAAAACCAAATTATAAAAAATTAACATTGCGTATCACATTGAGATCTTTTCCAACTAAACCAACAATTTAAAAAAAAAACAAAACAAAGCATGGATACAATCACTCGCAACGACTCGATGCACCCGTGACCGAGAAACGATTACGTAAATTATCTTTAAGATTGCTTTCTTACGTAACTTACACGTTTAGAGTAACCTGTTCCCTCGGTTTGGCGGAAGTAAATGGGGGACCGATTTAGTTTAGTGACTAAGTAGATATGTTTATTGTAATTTATGAGTTTTTAAAGGGTGTACTTGGAATATATTACGTATAGAAATTAATTCAGTTCATCGAGTTTTGCGATTACTCTTCAAAGTGTGTAGCGAGAACTCCAGTTTATGCCTGTTTTTCGGACTTACTTTAAAGCCTTTGACCTAGTGTCTTAAAATAAGTTATGGGTAAAAGCTGCAGGGTGCCAGTGTATACAGGGAAATTGTGTCTTTATTGATGCATTGGTATGATAAGCAGAAGAATCATGTAAGATGGCTAGGCACACTCTTGGATGAGTACAATCTGGATTGCGGGGTGGGGCAAGGGGGGCTTTCCACCCCTCATCCCTTTAATTTCTATACAAGGTGTTGTTTTGCATCCTCGACAATGCAATGATTCTCGACACGAATCAATAAAAAAATAAATAGGTATTTATTTTTTGTATTTTTCGGAAATCGGCATGTGTAGGGCCCGTGTGATACCGCCCTGTAACTGCGCTGTAACTGTAACGCATGCACACAGCGACATAGTCGTACGACACTGCCTACCGCATACGCAACGGGGCGATTTTGTTCTTTGAAAGTGGAGTATTCTGAAATACTGTCAAACTTAAATAAGTACCTAAAAAAACAAGTATGTATTAATTATTGAGCAGGATCGTAATTTTATTCGATTATTTATGTATTTCATAACAGCCTCCTGAAATTTGACGAGGATGCAAAACAACACGTTGTATATCAATGAGCTGATGAGCTCCGTAGTACCTACTAAGATTGGTTGTCTTAGATATGGTGTTTGTATTAATAACTAGCTCCTGCCCGCGACTTTGTCCGCGTCAAATTTCTCGTGCCCCCTCCCCACCCCATCGCATCGCATCACCTGCCCGCGCTATCACTTCGTTTTCGCTTAGCGTTCTTTCTGACTTATTTTTGCTCGGTTCCTAAGGATCATGGCGTGATGTTAAATATCCTATAGCCTTCCTCAAAACTTGGGCTATCAAATGCAAAAAGAATTTTTCAATTCTGATCAGTAGTTCCAGAGATTACCCCCTACAACCTCACAAACTTTACCTCTTTATAATTTTAGTATAGATATAAGCTAAGCTGATGATATGGTGCTGCTGAGCCTTTCGGTCTGTGCATTGAGAAAGCTTTTTAATACCTGTGAATCGTATGCGGAGGCCCATAGCCTCAAATAGAACTCAGTGAAATCTAATGGTCTTTGAGGCAGGGAGTAAATGTTACAAAAACGTACCTGAAGATCTTTTGGGTGGTACCGCTTTAAAAAGAGTTACAAATTTAAATATTTGAGTCATTGGATCACCTATGACTTAAACAGTACTGACATTGAGAGATAGTGCAGGTTATTTTCTGTACGATGTAATATGTTAGCTCGCAGGTTTGCACGGTGTACAAAAAAAAATTAAAGTAACGTTGTTTAAAGCATACTGTCAGTCCTTTTACACGGGTTGACTATTTGCAGAGGGCATACAGTGACCTGAGAGTGCAGTACAACAATGCATTCAGGTTGCTAATGGGGCTGCCGCAGTATTGCAGTGCCTCTGGCTTGTTTGCAGAGGCCCATGTAGACAGCTTCGCTGTAGTCATGCGCAAGTGTTGCACCTCGTCCAATCGCGCATGCGTGCTAGTACCAACAGCATCTTGTGTGTATTGTCAGACCGGTGGGATTCTCCAATGCTGGATACGACTGCACGCAGTCAAGTACAAACGCGCGTGCCGATTCACGTTGGCGGCAGCCGTAGAGGCCTCGACGACTACAGTTGCCTCTGCCTTTGGCAACGTGCTACTCGAGTATAGGAGCACTTACTGCCACGAAACGAGAACACCTGAACACCAACAGAAAAACTGTTGTAATATAAAATACTTAAGTTGGTGTGAGACCACGAGTTTTTAAAGTATTTTCCTGCATAGACAATGACACCAATAAACTAGCATATACATATTTAAACATTTAATCGTTTGTTAGTTCAGTGCAAACGTCATTCAAAGAGATTTTCCTCAACTTTAAATTCTAAGTCTTTACGCAACTGAAGACGTGCTACAATATTTACATACCATGCGGATACACTTGAAATAATCACACCTTGAATATATTAAATTAAACGAAGATTTTATTTTCACGTTCACTTGAAAATTAAATTTCGTTGATAAATGTAGAGGTGTGGACTGTATGTTGTTCTTCTTGTTCAATAAAAAGACTTGGTTTCTTATTGGTATACAGGATCCAAATACATAATTCTACTTCATCGTCTATATTTACGTAATCATACGGTGAGTTCGGCGTCCGTAACAATAACCTTAAAATGATATCGGCGCTGTTGGTCCCGGCTGTCATTGGGAGATTTTTGACAGTCGTTACGGGTTGGTTGTCAGAAGCCCAAAAGTCTGACAACCAGTCTTACCAAGAGGTATCGTACTACCCAGTAACTGTGTACAGATAGCCAGTCGCTCCATGTAAAATATCGGTATTCAGCTGCATCCGATTAGAGTGGGGAACATAGTTGGGAAAGGTTAGGTTTGATTCATTTGAAAATTGAATTTCGTTGATACTCTTGAAATGATATTGGCCACCTAAATCAGTGTCAAGAATGTCAAAGTAATAATCAATATCAAGTGATAATAACCCAATGACTTTCAAACGAAACAGTCATGATGTCTGTAACAAACACCACGTTTGCAAAAAATACCATTTTGTAAAATGTGGATTTTTTTATCTTTACGGTGTGACCTTAGCACACCTCCACTGCCAAAATAATGATGGGAAACCGCTTAACGAATTCTGCTAAGAAACATATTACAACTATATTATGTCGCGATTCGAGTTGCGGAACATCATGAGTGTCAGTTGAATTTGAAAACGTGCCTAATCTCTTTAGTTACCAGTCGGATTTGAAAAATTGTTTTTGCGTTTGATAGCCCAATTCTTGAGGAAGGCTATTTAACATCACGCTACGATCCTTAGGAGCCGAGCAAAAAGAACAAAAGTGGGAAAGAACTCTAAGCGATAGCCAAGTAATAGGGCGGGCAGGCGACGCAATGCGATGTGAAGCGGTGGGGCTCGGGGCCCGGGGGTGAGGGCTGCTGAGACTAAAACTACGAACGTAGCATACAGGGAAGATTTATAAAAATATGGCTTTGGAATAGGCAACTAGCTTCATATTTCTGACTGACCGACCACTTGACAATTCAAAAGTGCCTGTAAATGGTTTAATTGAAATAAATGCTTTAAGATTGAGTTTGAGTTACGACATAGTTGAAGAGTTAGGGGTTGACCACAAAACAGTTTTAACCCATTTGAAAAAGTCTGGGTATACAAACAAGGTCGATATTTGGGCCGCTCGAGCTCTTAGTCTTGAATTCGTTTATAAAATACGAAATAACTTTTTCCCCGACCTGTTATTGTTACTATATATTTTGAATAAATAACTAAAATGTATTGTTGTTAAGCGTGTGAAGTATTAAGTAGATAATACAATAACATTGTGATTTCTTTGTGCAATCTAATTGAAAAAATCTTCCGTTGTCATTGTTCGACTTCGAAAGTTCGAAGTCATCGTACTTTAAACAAGCCCGAAATTAATAATTTTAAAATTTTGCATCTGACACATAACATCTTCATTAACCAAGAAGTTTTGAGTTGGATATCATTCATAACGGCTATAATAACATAAACATAATATAAGATCACGCCTCGTTTACCTGAAGGGTTGGGCAGAGGTGGAGTACACCCACATTTCACCATAGGTGAGCCTGTTGCCATCAACCGGTCACAAATCCTGACTCCTGGCTGCGACTTAGAAATTCCAGATAGAAAATAAATATTGTCATTAGCATGAAATTTCATTGGCAAACCAAACTGTCCTAATTTTCCACTACTTGTTCCCCAATCAAACACTTTTGGGAAGAAAATCAGTTCTAAAACCAAAATTATACATTGTGAAGTCCAAAGCATGACTGTAATTATATCGTTTGCAGGGCAGTGCTCTCAAACCGCAAATTACAATCATTTCGGCTGTAGAAACCGCAGTAGATTACAGCTTACTCCCAAGGACAGACATCTGAGTGGATAGGACGCCCTTTCTATACTGTTGTTTGATCATCTATTTGACGTTTGATCATATTTATTTTATAAACAGTGGGTTAAATTTTAAGGCATCAGAGCTTTGGGGTGCATTAGAATACGAGTGGTGTTATTTAAATGTATGTTCGGAGGGGGGCCGGACTGCCCCGTTGGTCTAGTGGTCACAAACGCAGCTGCTGAGCGGTACTGTGTTCGATTCCTGGGTCGTATAATTATTCAACAGTCTACTACTGACTGAAAAGGTAACAAACAAACAAACTTACTTTCGCATTTAAAATATTAGTTAGGATAATTATACAGGATGTGGCGTAAGTAGTGATCGAGCTGTCGACGATTTCTGTTTTGTGCTCGTGATTAGAGATCTCTTTGTTATTTTTACTTTTTTCTTAATTATTAGAGCTAATTATCTTTTTGTATGCACGTGTTTCTGTGACAAATAAATCTATTTTTCTTTCTTTCTTTCTTTCTTTCTAGTGGTCCACCGTTCAGGATTCGATGAACCAGATAATTAACTACACAGGGTTATTACAGGGCAGTGCTCTCAAACCGCAAATTAACAATTAAATTTTTTAACCATTAATAGTAGTAAGTTTTTTTTTAAATGCTCTTGAACTTGATGGTGTGTTAAAAATTGGGGTTAAAATTAGAGAAGAACCAACATTTTCTTCAAAAGAGCTGAATTTACATAAAAATCATAATTTATCATGATAGCTCTAGTATTCAGCAGTAATTAACAGAAATCAAAATGAAAAAAGAATGGTTTTTGTTGAAACTACAAACAAATTTGTAATAAAAGGTAGAAATTTCGTGAATAAAAGACAAAAAGGAAATATTTTCGGAACCGTTGGGTAAAAATGGTTAAAAAATTTAATTGTTATAGTTAATTATCTAGTTTATTGAATCCTGAACGGTGGACCACTACTTACGCCACTCCCTGTATAAGTTACCGGCCAAACCGGTTTATCCTTCGCGTGTCAGGATATACTAGTTTAGCCCAGGACAATATCGTTTGGCCTAAATACTGTAGGCTTAACTAGTTTGGCCTAGGCTAAAATGATTGAATCGTTGCAAGAAGTCATGACTGAACAGGTTTTTCTCCTAGAATGACAGCCGGGGCCATCGGCTTAATGCTGGTAACAATAAAGAATTCAAAATTTAAAATAAAATAACCACTAGTTATTAATAGACAATCCGAACCTATAAGACTATTGTGGATTTAAACAAATTAATAAGTCCGGAGTGTAAGCGAATCCAATGACAAATGAGCTGTCGTAGAACATTGCAATTTGTCCAACAATAAAAACATAATTAAAGCCCAAATTCCATTTCAATACAAATCTTGCTTCCTGAACGGTATATATACCCAAACTGGTTGCGCCCACTTTCGATTTTACTTAATACTTGAACGGATTCAGATGATCGTGCAGCAGTTTGTAATGAAATAATCACGTTCGCTGATGTCCGAGGGTCCCCGAAAACTTCCGAAGGTATCCGAAGGTCTAGGTAATTGGAAGATGTAATTATTTCACTAAGCATAGTTCGATAGAGAGATGCGAATTACTATTTAAGGAGTCCAATTTCAATAGGATTGGTTTTTAGATATTATAACAATGTCAAAATGACGGTTAGATACTTAGATATACAAAACCTTCGGTAGAGCTGAATATTGTTGATAAGCATCAAAATAAGAGAAAAAACCAAATTTTACATGTTATCGTAATAATTTGAGACAATACAATTGCGAGCCAATCCTCAATAGATGCAAAGCTTTAGAGATATCAGAAGAGGGTTTTGTATTTTATTTCAAACAAATTAGTTTACTAGCAACATATTGTCGCAACCCAGTTTACTGATAAATCCTAAACTTTGCTGGCCTATTGCCAAATCCCGTATAGATTCAAGCGATGGGTTGAGCTCGTATTTACAAATACACTTTAAGCAAAACAAACTAAGACCCATTACAATGCATGCATGCAAGATCTTACGTCAGTATCTTTTGTTACTGCAGCGTACCTACCTACGTTTGTTTCCAACCGCCATTACCAGGAAAGTCATTTAGTTCCTGCTGCAACCCAATGACGTGGAGATACCGATAGCCGCGATACCGCTGTCTACATCTCTAAATCTACTTTCCTATCGCAGGTATGCTGGAAGAGATTTCATTAGAAATAAGCATCACCTTTGTACCTATTTTTGTGTTCTTTTCTTCTTGTCTGTTTATACATATAAGTGTGTACATAAATGCTTAAATCAATAAATAGATATCCAACCCATTGAATATCCGAAATACCGCACGTATAAATATCATCTGGAACTGACTCTTTGACGCGATTTACAAAAAATATGCGAGGTTTTGTCACCCATCCACACCCTGACATGCAAATAGTCTCCTTAAGCAGCATAGTTGAATGTACAGTCAACTGCACATCCTTGGTTACACTTGAACTACAAAATTCGCCGTTACTGCCACGACATAATGGCGTTGTCAACGTCCACAAGTCTCCACAAATGCTGATTGACTGTATGTCCGGTGAACCCAGGACAGCCATCTCCTACCTTGCTAACTGGCTAATATTCTGACCACGGTACGAGCTATTTGAAGCCAGATAAAAAATCGATGGCATGTGACATGCACTGGTTCCCCGTGGTTGATTACGTTACGGCCCACTACCGCTCACAGAAGGGAGGCCTGTATGTGTCCCAGCAGCGGGAACATTATAAATACCCGTAACAGTTTCCTTAAATCGACCATCCCACTAAATGACGTCAGCTCTAGTTCGGCACGATTTAAACTGTGGCTTCTCAAACACCCTCCCTTCAGTTGACTTTATTGACCCCCGCAGAATAGCTTCCAGCGGGCCACCAACTGCCATGGCCCACTTGAAATCTCTTAACCGACTAAGAAGTCAGATGAGGGTACTCCGATAACCTACTCAGTGCGACTGTGGATGCACGTCACAAACGCAGCCTCACCTCTTGTCGTGTTCGCTGTGCAACAAGACCTGCACTATGGAAGACCTTTGCGAGGCCAACGCTAAAGCTGTCGAAGTGGCCGTATTCCGGTCGAAGTTTATTTAAAAAAAAATTGGAATCATCCATACGCTAAAGCAAAATGCTTTATGGTACGAGTTATATTATTATTATGTAGGTGGTGCCGATCGCGATATGAAAGAAAATGAACCCTGAACACATCACAAATGGTTATAAAACATGGAGCATTAAACAAACAAGAGCCAAATTTGTTTTTGTTTTGTTTTGTTTGTTTTTTTAAAAACGTTGCCCCACAGTAGGAATTTCTTCTGTATTGGGGGTGCGTTTACAAACATTTAAAATCACATACACAAACAGCCAGACCCGGAACAACTACTTGCAGGTCATACTTACAAATATTTGTTCCGTGCGGGGATCGAACCCGCGACACGTAACGCAGCAGTCAATCGCTTAACCACTGCACCAACCGTGACGTGTCGTTACTTGCACAATGCACACATCTCGCTTACAGAATATTTATAGTGTGGCAGTCAATGCACTGATTGCGGCATTGTTGAGTAGTTTGTAACTAAACATATTTTGTGCAATATTTGTTTGGAGGTTATATTTTAATCTAGGTAGATTTATTTAAGTTATTTTGTTTATGTAATGGACCAGACCAATTCTAGTTTTGTTCTAATCTGAATGTCCATTTACCATTTCGTTCATTTGCGAAAAGCTTGACATCATTTAAAAGAGTAAAAGTAACAATAAGAGTGCGACGAAGCATATTATAGTCACATCTTTCTATCTCCCTCATTTTTAGACTTTAGTGTAATGTCGTTTTTATAGCAAATAGCAAAAAGAATAAAAATTGCTGCGTTGACCTGTATTCTTAACTCAAAATTGCAGATTTTTTTAGTTATGTCGTGGCCATTTTTGCAAATGAGCGATTTGTGCAATTAACGCCATTCAGCTTAAATCGAAACTAGATTCCGAACATTTTTAACCGACTCAAAAAAAAGAGGAAGTTCTCAGTTCGGTTGTATCTTTTGTTTGTTTGTTTCCTCAGAACTCTCGTCATTAATAAACCGATTTGAAAAAATTGAAATTTTTTCAATGGCATATTTATAGGGTGGTCCCATATATATTTGGTCAGGTTCTGATGAGTGGTTCTTGAGTTAGCTTCAATAATACGAAATTTTCCACATAGTGTATGTTTATGATGTTAGAATAACTTCCTGTCACAGTTATTTACTTAGCAAGTAAAGGTACATAAACGTATTAGTGTGAGGTAGGTTCCCTAACTCAAAAGTGAAAAATAAAAACTTTATTACAAAAAAAAAACTTTAATTTCGGAAGTCGCGACTTTCGTAATTAAAGTAATTTTTCACTTGTAGTGTTTCTTTTGGAAGTCAGTATTTTTTTTTAATATTTTTTTTTAAGTAAGTATGGAAACTGGCAAATAACCTCTGATCCTTACAATCTCTACGGAAACGTGGACTGTTGAAATGGTCTTCTACACTTTCGCTGATTTCTGAAATCCTGCAGTAGCAGAGTGGAACTTTCTACCTGCGTCTGTGTTTCTGAACACATACAACCCTAATCTCTTCAAAGTGAGAGTGAACAGGCCTCTTCTGGGTAAGCTCACTCCATCGTCGACTCTGGCTCTGCCACCACTGACCTAGACTAAAGTCAAGAGCAAACCAATTTAAAAAAAAAGTAGCCGCTCAAGACCTGCCCTATGCAGTATTGCATTGTCTCTGTCATTTGCATCTGCCTAGTCTTCTCAAGTATTTTAGGGTCACCTTCCAGTTATTTCAGCAGCAGCCTTCAAACCGGAACACCACTATGCTGCATGGTACTTAACAGAATTGTTTTTGATGGCAAACCCCGGATGAGCTATTGCGAGAGTTATCCTTTGACCTACATACACCCGACTATTGATTGAGCCTATCTAGAATTCTAGTCTACTGCAGGTCGTCGACCACTGGATACACAACGGTGGTGTTGGGGGGGAAATCCATAACATTTGAAAAGTAATGACCAAGATTTTTTAAAATATTTTTCTAATAACTGTCACGACTTGGCCTATTGTCCGTTTTCGGCTTGACATTGATTACTGGGACACGTTGTATATGTACCTACATTTATTTGTGCTTAATAGGTTTATGCGTGTCTTTATATTTAAAAATATTTATTCCTAAATTATCATTATAAATTGCACCTACCACTGTTTGTCTCTGCATCATCCAAATGTTGACTGGTCGAAAATGCCTATGGCATTAAGTCCGCCTCTGTACATTTTTTTTGTGTGCTTAAAGTGTTAAATAAATAAATACACAGCCGTTACCATAAGAGTAGGTATAACCCTATGAAAAAGTAACAAGTTACAGTAATCTAATTACTAGTTCCAATGTATTGTATGCAATACAGTACAATGACTTGTAACCTTAGTATATAATAAAATACATACAATACAGCATGTAAAAGAAAGGTGTGGTCATAATTAATCGTGTGGTACAGACTATCAAACTTAACGCCCCATGGGAAACTTGGCCCATGGGACCAATTGGGACCCACTTTCCCCATGGGAAAAAATAATCAGCCCTTGATATAAGTAAGGGATTGAGTAAGTCATTAGGTATTGAAGTTTTGTATAGGACAGTTTTTTTTTACGCGGTTACGATGTTGGTCTCATAGAGAAAGTTAATCGGTAAAATCGATACGGATCTAATGTATGGGCATCCCTAATCCTTGTCATGTCATGTCAATCAACTCAACTGTCAAGATATTGCACTCACATCACACTCGCTCGCATTTCTTCGTGATTACATTGTGTAGTGTATTCAATTTGCTAACTGAATCTCTTAGCTTAACTAGCCACAAACAGGCAATAGAAATAACATTAGTGACAGGCATTTACTAGTACGTATTTCGAAGTATTGAAAGGATTGTTTCTTACTAAATATAACCTTAAAATCTTTGTTTTCTTTCTAAATACATGCTTTCTGCAAGTTGTCCGTCATCAAACTTGGCCTTAATGGGCATATACTTGTAATTTAGAAGACGCAAAGTAATGTTCCTTCACTATTGGGTCTGGGGCGAACGAGGGACGGATGCAGAACAATCAAATTTAAACAAAAACCAACATCGTAATCGGGAAAAAATATCAGCTGTCCCATACATTTGGGTCGAGTCGAGTAGGTATAGAAGTTGTGTACGGGACAGCTGATATTTTTTTCTTGATTATAATGTTGGTCCCATATACAAAGTTAATCAGTTTGATGGCCTGTATACACCCTTAAGTATGACCATACTTTTCTGATTCATGCTGTATATTGAATACTTACACGTACATAATTTTATGTATCAATGACGTGAGTTCTATTGGAAGTGGTTCAGAGGTCGGAGGTTGAAGTGTTCTCTATTTATTTCTAACTGACGAATTTGTAATGACATTTTTTACATGATTTACATGAAAATAACTTTCGACTGTTGCCACTTGAATTCACGTCTGGCGCATTTTATGATGGCATAATCGATAATATAGTTTTAAAGCTTCATTCTGAATCCGGATGTAACAAGACAGACACAGCTGGGCGTTTTCAGCAATTACTTCGTTGAGAAAAACACTACAACTCCATAATTATGTCAAAAATAAACGACATCATATTTCTGCTCTCGTCCTAATATACAGGGTCAAATTGAATTAGCTAGCGAAACTCCGCAGACGTGATGTCTATCGATATCTAAACATGATCAAATAAAAAATAAACTAATTTGAGTGCTTTTTCTGGGGTCATCAACCGCAGGTAGTGTAGTCACTTGAAAATGAAATATTCGTTTAAGAAATCAGTTTAAAGTTCTTTGAACTTCACGGACGTGATTGGTATACGATATCTAAACTTAACATGATATAGCAAAACAAAATCGGATATTCTCAACTCATACTCATAATTCAAGTAACAAAACTACCAGCGGTCGTTAACCAAAAAAAAAACATCAAATATTTTTTACTAGCTGTCGCTGGCGACTTCATCTGCGACCCAGGATGCAAAGAAGCCTATGTCCTTGCTGAGGTTATGGTCTATCTGTGTGCCAATTGCCATCCAAATCGGTTCAGCCACAAAAATAAACAAACTTACTTTCGCATTTATAAAATTAGTTAGGATTTTATTTTAACATGTTTACATAGATTATGACACCCACCACGTCTGCAGTTTCGCTTGCTTTTTTCATTTGACCCTGTATATTCATCACTGTAGTCGCCCTACGCTCCTAGCTATACTACCCTTACAGCCAAAAATCATAACTTTCCTTTGGCTTTGCGGTCGTCGGCAAAAAAAAAACAAGCGGTGCATCAAAATTGAATGATACAAAATGAAGGAGCGAAGCATTCACCTAGATACACGAACTCGTTTCGGAGGTTATCGACATAAACGAGTAAAATTCCACTCTTGGTAGCATTGAACTGCTTAGCACTGACGTCATTAATTAGATATGTTGTTTTAAGCCCTTTAACATTAAATTTTTGCATCTTTATTTATTTATTTTATACTTTAAGTGCAGAAATGTACAGAGGCGGACTTAAGGGGCGGACAACAGCTAAAGCGCGGCCACTGTCGATGTCGGACTGCATAGAAAAGAAAGAGAAGCGCGATGACACAAAAAAGCTGGTAATTTATTGCAAAATATGAAGCAATTCTCAATTTACACAAATTCTATTGATTGGTCAAAAAAATTAAAACACTATCACGTTAATATGTTGCTTTCAGTTTATTCTGAAGATTAAACTGAACCCCCCTCCCCCCCTGCCCTCTTGTGGTGCGATGTGTCTTGTAGTCGGCGGGCACTGGCCGGCCGGTGCGAGCGTTAACTATTAGAATTTGTAATATTTTACTTAAGTAGGTACTTATTTTTTTACCAGAAAAAGTACTGTTCTGTTCTGAGCCCATGAGTGCAACAGAGTACAACCCGAATTGATTATCAAATTCTAAATTAACGCGAGCGAAGCCGCGGGGAAAAGCTAGTAAATAATAACAGTAAACGAATATCAAAAGATTATTAAACAAAACTTCTGGCCAGTCTCGGTATGATTAAATGAAATCTTTAATATAAATATTATGCACGTCCGCATTATTTATATTAAAGATTTCATTTTGAACTAATAGGGTCAGAGATCTTGTTTTTTTTTTCCTGCGTTTTGACATCTTGATATCAGATGTAGAAATCCGTTAATTACAAAATAACTTTTGTTATACCGCTTAGTTGGTGCGATCATTATCGCAAGCGCTTCTGCTGGGCATGAGGTCGTGGGTTCGATTCCCGGGTCGTTTGCCCGACCTGTTATGGCTCCTAAAAACAAGCGCGACACGCGACGCGAATCGTCCGCGACACAAAGGCACCGCTCGTCGCGACCGTAGGACCCATAGGAGACGAGCAAAAATAATAAAACTCAGAAAGAACCAAATTCTTCTCTTCTTGTTCTCACACACTATTGTCTACCTTTCTTTTTCCCATCTCCTTTCGCGAGTCAGCTGAAAGGATTTTCTTAAGAAATAAGCAGTACCTTTGTACTCAATACTAATAATTATGTCGTATCTGTATCTGTTTTACTGTGTGTATATAAATAATAAAATAAATAAAGAACGCCACGCGGAAACGAAGTAATAGAGCAGGCAGGCGATGCGATGCGACGGGGTGGGGCGGGGGAACGAGAAATTTCACGCGGACGAAATCGCAGGCGGAAGCTATATAGCTAATAATAATCTAAAAAACATTTTTACAACATTTTGCAGATAATTAACGATGTGTTGGCTTTACCTTCGGATTCAGTCATCATAAATTAGCTGCAAGCTTGCCTTGACCTCAATGAAAACCTGATACTTACTTTTTGTAATTCTTGCCAAATTTGGACATAGACAATATTTCATGTTCTGGATGTAGATACAATTTACGTTCTGTGGACTATTCGTTCACTATAGGATGGCGCTCGTGACAGATTACAAATTATAACAAAAAAAACCACCGGCTTCCAAAAAAAAAACACTACAAAGTGAAAAATAACTTTAATTTCGGAAGTCGGTGTATCTGGTTTTTGTTTTTTCGTTGTTTGCCACCGACTTCCGGAATTAAAGTTATTTTTCATTTACTTAGTAGTTATTTTTTTTGGAAGTCTGTGGTTTTTTTTTGTGAAAAAGTTTTTAATGTCCACTTTTTGTTTGTGGTACCTACCCCAAACAAAGTCGTATACCTATCACTAGGTACTTGCAATGTAAATAACAGTGACAGGAAGTTATTACAACATTATCAACATACACTAAGTGGAAAAAATACGTATTATTGAAGCTGACTCAAAACAAAACGCATCAGAACTTGACCAAAGGACATGTTATGAAATGGGCTTAAAATAAATTTTTTTTTGAACAGTTATAATGTGTGGTTTTTTTGATAGGGAAAATTATTCAGGATGGCCTTACAAAAACAAAAAAAATATTAAAAGCACCATTATTTAATAAATAAATATTTTAAATCCAGATATTTTTTGTATCGCATTATTATTTTTGCTCATTGAAACAAAGAAAAAACGGTTAAATATCATTTTTTTAAGCACCTAATTCTTATATTCTAGTTTAAAATATTTTAAAATAATACTAAATGGCTATAAAATAAAACCAACGAATTATCTCCATGATTTGTATGTATGGCATTGATTCCTTTGCCTCCTAATGTAATCTGTGAAAACATTAGCTGTGTCAGTGAGGTTCTTATGATTGTCAGTGTCACTGTCACACTTGTCAGTTGTCATTGGTTACTTTACTTGTCTCATTCATTGTCAAAGAGTACTTTCCTCTATAGTATTTGTAATTTCCACAATTTAAAGAGTACATTAAAATATAATGTTGATATTAGTGAAATCATGATCTGAGAGGGCCATAAAGAGTTCTCGATGATGCGTAATCCGCCAACCCGCACCAGGCCAAACCCTTCTCATTCTGAGAAGAGGCCCGTGCCCAGCAAGGGGACAGTAATGGGCTCTTTTATTGAATGGGCTGAATTTATTTTTTAATAGCGAAATTGTAATAACGCAGAAACGCTATTATTTACAATAATAAATGATTTATGATAAGGAAAATGAATTTATATGTAACAATGATTCTTATTTTCTCCTACATTTTGAGACTTTATCATGAAGTCGGTAAATTGCAGAATGACTACCTACTGATGGTTAAACCTCTCCTCCATCGCAGGCCAGTTAACCAGACAGTCCAGATACAGACTAGATTGGATTGGACCCGTTAGGCTGCGTTTCCACCAGAAATGAGCGAGGATGCATAGCGATGTGTGTGAAACTAACCAATAACAACACTAGCTTAGCTCAAGCTCAAGCTTTTGTAAATAGGTAGTCGCTCCAGCAGGTCGTAGGTAATAGGTGAACATTTTTGTGTAGGTACTAGGTAGAGAAATAAAAGTAATGTATTTGCTTATATTTGTTTGTATTTATTCTACCTCTTCATTTTCTATATCTTCCCTTACAATTATATTATCAAGAAACTGTGCAGGCGGTAATATATTGTTTTGATGCCGAGCCCACCCAAGATACCATATTGATCGTCATTACATGAGCACAGCTTCCGACAGTTCGCTTCCCTATGTTCTATGACTTCTATGTTATCGGTCTGGTTTCCGCACTTAGTCCTTCAGTGGACCATTGTGCGTGAGCCATGTCGGCCGTCGGTGGTTATTCCAACCAGCCCACCTCCCTCCAGAAGCTGATTAGGTCTCCTGGTCTATTAAGAACATCTGTGTAAGATCTGGGTGTCCCGAGGGTTTTTGACCTAATTTGGGCGACGCCTGTGCACTCGAAGAGCACATGCGCGACAGTTTCGTCAGCCTCCATGCAAGTTGGTTCAAGCTGGTTCATTATCTGGGCATCAGAAGTTGTAGCAGCATACGGACCATAAACATCTAAAATAAATCCATCTGTGGTTGCCATCATGAAAGGTTTCAATAGATTGGCATATTTATGTAAGCTATAGGTTTTTTTTTGGAATAGGTAGCTAGACGACTTTTGCAAATAAATATATGTGCCATCAAAGATTACTATAGGGTTACTTTCCTGTGTGCCAAAGAAACCCTGTAGAGCAAGCTTGTCCAGTAGAAATCTTACGATTCCACAAAAGATTTCTACTGGACAAGCTTGCTCTTGGGATATTGTTAATGCCCAAATGTAAGGGTACATATGATTCCAATAAGCAACCACGGGTCTTCTTTACATACTGGCATACTGTATAAGTTGATAACCGAAACAAAGAGGCAATGCGTCGAAAAGGTTCTCCAGTCCTTATTTTAATTAAATACATACTAAGTGCTGTTTTTGGTTTTCTACATAAATTGGACAATTGAGGTATGCAAGTTAATATTGCCAGAAAGTTCAAAACAGTCAAGCCTGACCCGTATCGACAAGTAGCATTATTCATATTTTCAACATTTTCAAAGTCTATGGTGTTATTTACATCCCTCCGTAATAAGTCAAGCATTTCAGTAATATGCACCTGGTTGAATTCAGTTATGAATTCAAATTCAGCAAGAAAGTCCCAATTGCCCACACGCCCGAGCATTTTGAGTGATGTACAGTTTTTGATGTGTGAGAATATTTTTCTTTAAAAACAATAGCACACGTTTCCTTTCCTGATTCATACAATCTGGAACAAAACAATGAGTAGTGGTATCTGGAGTGCGACTATAACCATCTAATGCAAGGGTTACAAGTGGTTCTTGGAGAATATTTTCAATATCTGTGCTGGCAGAACTGGGAGGCCTCACTGCAGAGCTGGATCCACTGATAAATGGATTTGGTTCTTGCGGAATGTCCTCATTATCAGTGCTGGCAGTACATACTACGAATAATCCGGATCCACTTTCTACAGGTGGTGGTGGTTGCCAACGAGCTCTTAGCCAAGAAGCATTACATGCCCGGGCGTTCGAAGGCATCTGCAATTGAAGGCACAATTAGTTTTAGTAATTCTAATGTGGGTATACAAACAGAAAAAGTGGGTAGATCATTCAAGTTCAGCTTGAATTGCTGCCGAATTAACTTGATATTATTATATAGTTATTTTAGCTGAAATAATCAATACAACAAGCAGGTACACTTACTTCAAGAGAGCTGATTATATTAGCGGAATAATTCCATTCAGCATCACCATAATTTAGTTGATGAGATTGTCTCCCAGTTCTTCTGGCAATGGAAATGCCACAACATACACAAACTGAATCATGTCCAAATTGACGTTCACCTATATTGCCTTCATTCCTATTATTTGATTTAAGAATCAATAGGTTGACACATTCTTGACATAGGTAGTCTTCATTGATTACCTAAAACAAGAAAAACTTCATATTTTAATCTATACTGGAATTAGGTAATTTGTTTATTTTATAATCTTCTTTTATGTTGATGATGGTTATTTATTTATTTATTCAATTGGTCCTACGAGCTAACAGATTTGACATCCAAAACGCTCATACAATTTATTTTCTTACAATTTAATTATTATGGCTTAATATATTATTACACATGCTCGTCACCGTATACAATCGATTTAAAAAAAAATACCAATATTTCCAAGTATATAAATAATAACAATAAAAACAAATTACAATGATGAATTAATACATAGAATAAAATGTCAGTTTAGTGTCTATTAATAACTCAACGTTTGCATGAGCCCAAGCAGAATACAATCGATTTTCTATTGTCACCTTGCACAAATGTGGAATGATTATTACTACAACACTATAAATGGCAAATAAAATCTGTCCTACTATTAAACTGCTGAGGTTTAACATGGTGTAGTGTTTTAATTAATTATGGATATGCAGATTTTTAGCTACATACCTGTCTGGCAATCCATTCTTCTAATACAGAGATAATCTCGAGATCCAGATGTGTTGCATTGTACCGATATTGTTGTGTAATTGGAATAGAAATCCAGCAATTAATGCAGCGAGGCATGATGGTGAGGATTACCTGAAAGATAAAAACAGTGTGGTTTCAGAGCCTGCGAAGTCAGTCTATGGTAATCAATTCATTATGTTTTATGGCAAATCTGAATGTAACAGAACTTACAAGTTGAGTTGAAGTACTTTTTGTATAGCCGCAAGACTATGTAGTATTCTAGGCCGTGCGACTTAACTCGATCGTTTGTTAAAATCCCATAGTATAGAAAATAGGTACTAACCTTAGACAGGTACGATAAATGGATGTATAAATTGTGTGCAAAATCCAAGTCCGAATGAGAAATCAGGGTCGTCATTAACGCCGGTCGTCGGGTGCCAAAATCGTGTGCAGTATCCAAAGAATCCAAATTAAAAGCCAGGTCAAATAAAGATCCACTTAAAACATGAAACTTGAACAAAAATAGCACAACAAAAACACAAACAAATTCAAACCACGCAAACCACGGACGCATACGCATTGAATTGAATTATACTATACTATTATTGTAGTCTGTGAATTTTATTGAATGAATTTAATTTGACACTTGATTAGCGTTCACATTTCACAATGACATTATTGACATCCAACCGAAAAGTGTTGCCAAAATCAATAATTATTGTGGGTTGCAATTCCTTTTTCTATATAATTAACTAAATATTTAATAATTAGGGAAGGGTGCTTTTAAAAAAAATAAAAAATATATACAAAGTCTCCTTAATTTATGTACTTTCATAAATATATAATATCTTCCCTGTTCACAACAGCTTCGAATAAAAGCCCAGCCTCCATACAAAAACCTAACATGTCCTTTATATGAAACTAATCGCGAAGGTCCTTCAAACCCTTTTTTTTTAAATTGGTTATTTATAAATGTTCTGAGTTCCGAGGTAACAAAAAATACTGCCGTCCATTTCTACTTTTCAGCATTTAAATACACAGGTTTTTCTCTGATGTGGCGGGACGAACGAAATAGATCGTCCCTAAAGTTAATAAAAAAAAATTCTATTTGTATACTTAAATTAAGACATAGACTGTCACTAGTAACAAATTTTTGCAGTAACATAAAATATACAGCGTGGCGCTGCAATGGTGACTTTAATTTAACACACATATGCGTTTTCACATTTTCGTTTCATGAAGAAATTATATTTCCATTAAATGTTATTATTTACGGACTTATTTAAAATTTTAGAAAATAGCATTTTAGAGCAACCTGTACATAAAGAACTGTCGCGCAGCGGTCATTTGCCGGGGTCACGGATCATAACATCGCATCAATGAAATTAAAACGAATAAGCAATACTATTAGGATGAAACAAATGCATAGAGTAGGCGAATTTAAGGAAATTTCCTTTGTTGGCGAGCAGCGCAGGCGACGCGCGCTCTCCCTTCCACCCACCCGCCGCACCGAACACGAATTCTTTTTTTTGCTTTTCTAGTGCTAGTCGAACCCGTGTCCTTGACGCATTTATTTATACTAGTGCGCATAATTACGTCGCGAAAAAGACTCTTAGCTATTGTTTTATTTATTTCTTTTTGTGTAATTAGGATAGTAATTAGATCATGGTACTGCGATAAAGACACTTTGATTGGTTTTCGTTTTCTTATCTAGTAGGTACGTTTACACCTCTTGCGATACGGACGCATTTATTTGTGCTATTAGTGCTTGTGTAAACTTATGATCGTGATGGCAGTGATTAGTGATGACAGTTATTACTAATAGTAACAAGAGAGGGTGATGTGATAAGTGTTTGTACCACTTGCGCCGCTCGGTTTCTTTGATAATATGCCGTCAAAGAATCGGACCGATCACGAGTAGGTACAAGACGCGATGCGCCGCGTCGCTGCCGCTCCGAGTTAACGTAAGCGAGCTAGGTAAGTAATTTCATGAATGAATTTTTGCAAGGGTGATCCCAATTTTAATGACTTTTTTATTATTTAGTTTGTTTGAAAAATTTTTTTTTTCAGTTTACGTATTATTTTAACCTATCAATATTTATATGGTTAATGGGCACTAGCCCTACCCGTGTATTAAATTAAAGTCACCATTGTCGCGCCACATTGTATAAGTATGTATGTAAAAAAAATGGAAGTGCAAATAAATTATATTTAGGTATATGTAGCTACATACTTTATTTTCTGATAATGTAGGTACTTTATTTTTTTAACCATAAAAAAATTATACACCTACTCTATTTGATTAAAAAAAGGTGGCAACCCTACTCTTGAACTCCATGTGGATGCGATGAAAACAGTAAAAGTTCATTTTTTATTCGTAAATGACAGGCATAAAACTACCCATTCACGGTCAAATTTGAACGACGTAAAACCATCTGTAAGTCACTGCAATTTAACTCAAAAATTATTGTTATTACAGTATTAATTAGAATGATTTCCATTAGTTTGATACAACTTCGGCAATCATTCTAATTTATACCTTACCTTACAAAGATATAACTTACAATGCAATGACTTATAGCCCAGTTTCTGGAGTCAATAAAAAAAAATGATTCAATAAAGTTATGCTTAAGATAAACGTTGGTTAACTGTCACTGCGTTTCTGAATACGCAACAAAGCATTCAATAACTAGTTCCTTAGTTGAAGCTAGACGGCTGTATAGAAGAGTTATAAACTAGTTTTATTAATAACTAGCTTTTGCTTTTCTTCTTTTTTTTTTCATTATTATTATTTGTATTTCCTGCGCGTGTCCCAAATAAAATATTTTTCTTTCTTTCTTTCTAAAAGTATTACAGGAGTTAATTAATTTACTTTTGAGTAAGGTTTATGACAAACAAGAGGTCAATCATTATATCGACCCTCAAAATAAAAAACAAACATGGTGTTCAACAATCGACTAATATTATTGAAAAATCGGATGTGTCGATTTTTGCTGACCAATATAGCAAAAGTTAACTTAAGTTTAAACACAGTATATCCTACATTGAGATGTTCGGAAACGTATTTTCACAAGTTATCTAGAACCAATAGCGCTATTGGAATATTGAATAGATAAACCACCGTTAAAAGTACCTCAGAAACCGAGCTTAAGTAATTTGCACACTTCGCATGTACAATTTTACACTCTAAAATTCTATTTTCGTAACACAAAAAGTACAAAAAACAACGACCTATGTTCAAATGTAATCTAAAAGTGCAATACAATTTTTAATGGTCATTAGCCCAAGTTCGCACAGACGTAAAATACCGCGGCGCGATTTTATCGCACACTGGATTGTCAACGCTCTGCTTAGCGCCGAGAGTTGAAAATCCTACAGTGTGTCTTTGCGACGCGCTAGGATGGACTCTGTTAGATTCTCAACGCTAGACTCAACACCGAAAGTTGAATATCCAGTGCATGATAAAATCCCGCTGCGATCTTTTTACGTCCGTGCGTACGTGGGGGCTTCGAGTGGTGTGAAATAAGAACCGTTAGCTCGATCTACGTTGAAACAAATTAAGTAGCTGTATATTATTACGCAAACACGCAACATTGTAAAACGGACAAAAAAACGAAGATCCGTTGCAATAAATTACATAATTCTAAATTGCAGACCGGCGCGGGCGGCGCTTGATAATTTTATGAGATAACGCACGAAATACTTGATTGAGATATACTGCTTTCCGACTTAGGATTTAGGTGTAAGATGGTCGAATCACAAGTCAGGAATCGAAAACTGAACAGTTCAAACTCTCAAAGACGTTTAAAGTACAATCCAGGATCATTCAGCATATAGGGTTTGGAGGGTAGAGGTAAGGACATTATCTGTGTGTACATATAGAAAGTGTCCGTCAAAATGTGCTAAATTACATAGGGGTTGCGCTAAAGTAGCCACCGGGTAAATTTTAAAAGCAAAAATTTTAGGTTATGTTTCCAAAATAATGTTGGACTACGTAAATTGTTGAGGTATGGTATACTGGACTGTCACTAACTACTCTAGTCACTAAAAATATTAATTTTTCTAACTCGACGTACTTCGGACATACCACACCATTTGCCTACGCTAGCGCCATTTTGGAGGATTTTTGAACTATAATTTACTGTTTAAGCTGGACACTTTTTCAACTTTCACCCCATATGAGAGTTTTCCTTACCTCTACCCTCCATATGCGTAACAAACTTATACGGCCTTATTACAAAACAAGGTTTTTCTTTTGACATGGTTTAAACCATCGAGCCTGTTTTTGAAATAAGAACATAACTGAAATCGAAATACAGTTCCTTTTACAAAACTGTCAACTTAGTCCGGTCTTAGATTGTCAATTTTGTATTAAGAACTTTACTAAAGTCGGCATAAAGTTCCAAATACAAAAACTAAATCGAATGTGTAGGTTGGGGCTAAAGTTAGATCGTGTTTTGTAATAAGACGGATAATGGTGCCGATTCTCTTGTCACAAAATTCTCTAAACTAGACTAAAAATCACCAAAATTTAGTTTATTCCTGTCAAACGACGATTTCCCATTCTGAAATTGACTAAAGTGACACAACTTAACTAAATTTTAGTTTGACAGCACTAAGATGGCACTGAGATTATAATTTAGTGAAACTGGCAATTTTGCTATTCTGAATTTTACGTTTTTCACCAAAAATTTTGATTGTCTTAACTAAATCTGACTATTTTTAATCGCGATTAAAAAGGTGTGGAATAAAATTAGTTGTCATGAACTAAAATTCACACCAACACCTCGACTTCAGATGCAAAAACAGTACTGTATCTTTTTTTCTTTTCTTTTGCTTATATCTCGAAAACGGTGTGTCCTATCGCAAAAATAATGAAAATTTCGACCCCCTTTGCAACCCGTAAACCTATAAAACTCAACGTGTTGGTAATATTTTTTTATATTTTCCATACAAAAAGTAAAAAATTCCATACAAAACAAGTCGAGGCCGCACATAATGCGCGCTTACGGCTCTAAAAAAAGATCACGTGGTACGGCAAACAAGTACCACGTGGAGTCGCAATAATTGTCAAATTTGATTTTAGATGTGTCAAAATTATTTTTAAATTTAGAGATTTTATTTTGCAGAATAGCGTTAAGATTCTCATAGCCAAAAGTAAGGAATTTTAGTGATAGTTTAGTTAGTTTAGTTCGGTGTACAACAGAATCGGCACCAATGACGACTTCACAAATTCAAATGGCTGTCACTGTGACATATGTATAGGTACGTTCGGATACACGTCCGTTCACTTTCGTTTCATAGATAATATATTTGGGATGACATTTTATTATCTTGTGGGTTTTACAAAACCGAAACCTACGGGGTAACTGCGTAACAAACTAACAGTAGGAAAACCTTTCATTTTGACAGTTCAGCCACGTTCATTGCGTTATTTCCGTTGATGAGCAGACGATTTTTTCAAACCTATGAGGCAATATATTAGGAATTTCCTTCAAAATCTTCGGATTGTAAAATAGCGTAGCGACTAAGGACTTAACAAGCAGACAAATTGGTGATGTTAGGTCTTGGTATACATACAGGTAAAAAAACTAGACTATTTACGATAATAAATAGATATTCAGAGCTAAGGGACCAGAGCTCAGAGGAGGAGACTAAGAGAGGTCAGGGCTAGAGGCTCCAGTACCTAATTGGAGTAGCACCAGAAGAAGAATCCATTAATCAGTCAATTTAGAAAGCGTTCCAGGAATTCTGAACCAATTTTGACGGAATTAGGCAGTTGGCAGTTGGTCTAGAGGTCGCAAGCGCTATTGCTGACATCCTGGGTTAGATTCCCCGGTCCAGTAAAGTGATATTGGGGTTTATCATCAGGAATTTTCCAGAAGCAAGCCGGAGTCTGGATTTGTAACCGGCTGGTGGCAATAGGCTCGCCCTCTATTACATGAGACTCACCCATAACTGGCGTAATATGGGTGTGCTGTGTTGGTCACTTTGATAAATGATTGTATTTCTGTAAGTAGGTTTGTACAAACACTTTTACACGTCAAACATATTTTAAAAGCTAGATGAGGTCGGCGTTTCCTATCGGACTACTCTGAGAAGTCTCTCTTTTAAAGTCCAGATATAATCTTGGTCAGATCATGTGAAGACCATGTAGATTGGTGTCTGTAATGGCCTTTAGGTGAACAGGCGTTATGTTATGTAGGCAGAAAGCTAGCGTTGGATCAGAAGAACATTGAGGTTCTTTCTAATCACAGGCAAGGTTTATTACAAAACATGACCTACTCAATGTCAAAATCATAGCATTTCATACCAACAAGTTTTTCTTTCACAATGTTTCCTCGACAATGCATTTACATAACTCCATTGTGATATTATCCCACGCCCCACAGAATAGGAATGATTTGGAAACGTGGATGAGCTGTTCCGTAGTGTTCAAGCTCTAGATAATGAGCTCTGCTTCCTACTGCGTCGAAAAAAACAACCGACTTCAAAAAAAATATACCGTACAAAGTGAAAAATAACTTTAATTTCGGAAGTCGGTGTCTTTGTATCTGTATTTAAGCTTTTTCCACCGACTTCCGAAATTAAAGTTATTTTTCACTTTATAGTGTAATTTTTTTTGGAAGTAGATAGTTTTTTTTTTTTTTTTAAGTTATTTATTTATCACGTTTTAGATATGGTACCTGGCCAAAACGAAAACACGATCGTCTTACACGTCCACGGCCATTTGAAGGCGGATTTTTGTTATTTAAAAATAATTTATTGTTGATATTTTTTAAACCGCTCGACGAGACCGATTTCGATAAAATTTATATGGGACCACCTCTGAAGTACGACCTACCAAATAAAAAAGAATCATCAAAATCAATTCATAATTGGCGGAATAATCGCGTGCAAACATACAAAAAAAAAAAACATACAGTCGAATTGAGAACATCCTCCTCTTTTGAAGTCTGTTAAAAAATGATTCTACGAGCTAGTTGCTGAAAGATTTTAAACCTTGGTACAATGTGGACTGTTCAACCATCTTTGGCTGGGTTTTAAATGTTTATTGTACGTTAAAGGCAAGAATCGAAACTCGATGAGAACATTAATGTTACATTCAGCAAACTCGTTATGACTTCGTTATCTTCATGCCCTCGTCCCGATTTATTTGGGATTCGTCTTCTTCTTTCTATATATCTTTATCAACTGTCTTCTCAATATTCACCCTATTCTCAACCGAATCTTTCACAGTCGTCCCTCCGTTTCTTTGGTATTTTCCTTCTTTTATAACCATCCACATTCAAACTCAAACTTGTTACGACCTAAGACTGCTCTAAGAAACCAGCTCCTCATGAAATTGGCCTCTCAAGGTTGATACGCTTAACCAATGTTCAGGTAAACGACCTATTACGACTACCTTCAAACCACGATGAGTAGCACACACTCGATCCACATACAAGAGTCCAGCATTAAAATATATCAACGCGTATCTTCCTAAGATAACATTATCTCCATCGTTAGCCGCTTAGTGTAATCTTTTATCACTGTGTCACAATTACAGTCTTTAACTCAAGTTTTATTGTGAGTTTTCACACTTGGATGCGCAATCTAGCAAGTTCTGTTCGTCTGATTGACATCTTTGCAGATAAGTTTTAAGATGTTTAGACAGGGAGCGAATTGCTGGCGATTGTGGCGATAAATGCATGAAACTTCGGAATCGCATTATGATAAGTTTCATGTACCCCCGAACTACCCCGTCGCATCAGATCGCCTGCCCGCGCCATCATTTCATTTACGCTTAGCGTTTTTCTGACTGTTTTCCTTTTTGCTCGGCTCTTCAGGGTCTCAGCGTGATGTTAAATAGCGTATAGCCTTCCTCAAGAATTGGGCTATCAAATGCAAAAATTATTTTGAATCCTACTGGGTGTTCTAGAGATTAGGGCGTTTAAACAAACAAACTCTTCAGTTTTATTATTAAAAATTAATATTAGTAATTAATAAATAAATTATAAAAAATTTGGATCCTGGTAATGTTATGTTACATTCATGTTCCACCTTTCTACCTTTATGCGAATAAATATTTTGATTAGATTTGCCAAAGACCAAAGACAATATAGTAAGACCGCGACAAATAAACCTGTGCTAAAGATGGACTCCTAGTAACAGCTGCAATCTACAACCATTGGACGAATAATTATGGATTTATAATTCCAAATATTATTAAGTATCAGAAAAGAGGAAGCTGCTGCCCCCTCCCATTTTCTTTACTGATTAATTTCGATGCTGTTTCCAAAACATTTGAGTTCTGAACAGACTAAACGATCACTGCTCATCGAAGATTTCGGGCAATGACCGTTTTATTCAAGGCTTATTGAACCAAAATGGATCGCAAATCCCAAAATAATATTTATCAGACAGAGAGGATGCCTTTTACCCATTTACCATGTACCTGTGCTTTGTTGTATCGACCCCTGTTTTGGTCGAAATTGTCAACGTTGATTCTAGCTTGAAAGATTTGCAGTGGTCGGAAGTAGTGTGGCCAGCATGGCATACCCTTCACACAGTCCCACAATCTTCTTTAACGATAGCTAAACAAATAACCAATTTCATGCCAGGATTCAATACTTTCTCTCCACGCGAAAAACAGTACTTACCGTTTCTTTCGACTAAACAAAACGCTCGAACGTTTTCCATACTCGTTAAAGCCATACATTTTGTATGGTCATAAATATAGGGAAAAGTTATTACGTGAGCGCTTTCCTTTCTTGTCTAATGGAAGCCGTGGAGGTAATTATTAACTTGCTTTTACTTACCGCTGGATAATTAGAATTAATTGTTTTTGTTGCGTTGTATTATGACAAATGCTTTTGTTAAAGAAAGGCGTTAGGTGACTGATGGCTATGTAGAATTCGTCACGATTTTTATGGTTTTTTGACGACTTTCCTAGATGTTCTTTTTCGTGTTGGTTGTTCGCGAATATATGTACCTAGATTCTATCAGAGAAGTTTCAATGATTAGGGCGGAGTACGAACGTCTCCACAATTAGGTACGATATTCATTTTTTTTCCTTTGGAATTGAAGTCATTTACGATAACCATACGTTAAATATGTATTTCCTTTGAAAATCATCAAGGATAACCACTGCCCTGAGGAGTCGATGATGGCGTAACTCTGTCTGCCTACGGGTTGGGATCTGGAATTCACTCGCATTACCTAGGCGGTCCACCAAATCAACTTTTTTAGTCTCGTATCGGAACAAGAATAGCTCTGAGGTCTAAAAATAAGCCAATCAGCAAAGTAGTGAGGCTAACTACACTATCAACTATCAACGCAGTCTATCGGAGTCCACTGCTGGACATAGGCCTCTTCCAGGCTGCGTGTCAACCCCCTGTTCTCCACCTATCTGCACTGAATATACATAAATGTATCCCCACCCAGAACACCTCTGCCCACTTCCACTGTAGAGCCAGCAACAGCCACTTTTGATACCTTCAGCGAGTATCCCGTCCGTGTACGGGAAGCCGAAGTATCATCACTTCTATAGATTTAATATCTTAATATCTTTATTTATATAAAAAACAGATTGCAGTACATGTGACATTTAAGGGTAGCATTCAGTCTCTGGCAATCAAGTGGGTGAAGTGCTGCTCCCCTTGCTAGGCTATGAAATAGCCTGTATTAAGGAGTGACAGTGCCGAACCCCTCTAATTGTTATAGTATTACTACAATTACATTTTATTTTTACAAAATATAGTTTTTACTTATTATGCTAGACATAAGTGCGCGAGCGCATTTGTGGGTGTGAGAGTGTATGTATATGTGCGTGTAAGTGTGTGTGCCAGTGTGTTTGTGTGTAAGTGTGTGTGTGTGTGTGTGTGTTTGTGTGTGTGCGTGTATAGGTGCGTGAGGGTGAGCGTGCGTAAGTACGGGGATTAATAATAATAAATATATACATAAGTATATATCATTTAAACAGATTATCATATCTTCATTAAATTAGGTATTTTTCTGTTTCCTCGTAGGAGTTATCTTGTAGAAATGTACGGACAGACTTTTTACAATTTTGATAAGGTAATTTATATATTGGAAATTTTTTGTTTATTTTATTGTATAGAGTCGGCCCTAGATAATAAAAGAATCTTTTAGTAAACGGCAAGCGGGTTTTTGGGGGAATACAAATAATATCTTTTCGGCGTTTGGTAATTTCAATATAGGGGGTTATGCGGTGTTGCAACAGAACTGATTGTAAGATAAAAAGTTGCCGGACGTTGAGGACGTTCCAGTTTTGGTATAACTGATTTGTTGGATACATTAGTGGCCGGAAGGTCGCCACTTTCAGTATGGCCCGATGTGCCACTTCCAAAGGTTTAAGGAAAGTTTTTGCAGCACCGCCCCAGCAGGGAATACAATATGTAATAATAGATAGGCATAGGGCAAAATAGACATTACGTATAATTATAGGATTTGCAATATTTCTTAAGGTTTTAAACACAGAACAGATAAAACAGGTTAGAAAGGAAATAGTTCCTGATTTGTATTAGAACGCGTGTCGCCGCTTGTCTCCCACTCCTTAACTCCACTACAAGCAAGAGACCAATACGTACGCGTATTACACACACAAATAAACCACACGCACTTAGATAGTGAGTTTGCTATTGGTTGTCACACTAATACAAACACTGCGTTTGACGTACACTCACTCACGCGCAAAAGGTAATTTATTTCTCACGCATGTTACGGCGACCAAAAGGTCGATTACTTATATCGATAAAATTACTGTAATTTATAAGTTAGCAATTTTTCTCTATATTTCCGGGAAGAGGGGGACAATTAGTGTGGACTTCCTAAATACATATAAATAATTCAAACTCAAAGCATTTATTTCAAATAAACCAACTACAGGCACTTTTGAATTGTCAAGGGTTCGGTCAGTCAGAAAGATGAAGCTAGTTGCCCATTCCAAAGCGTAGTAGGTACCTATGGAGAAGAACGGGCAAGACACTCCATGGACACTCTTTTAAATCGAAATATTGTTACAAAAAAGTGGTTACATCATTCATGTTGAAATAATACATGTGAGAACGATGTAGAAAGACGTGCACGTTAAAAGTGTCCGTAATAAAAAGATAAAAACCATTCAGCAATTCAAATAAGCCGTGGCTGCTAAGAAATTACCTGTGCCACATTCAAGTCAATGAAAGACGAACCCAGTAAGTTTTATAGTAGGTACATAGTGCTCACACGTGCTATGCAATTATACAATACTAAGAAATTGAATTTATACAATGCAAAGATAGATTGTACAACCTTCATCAGCTCACAATATTTTCGAATGCTAATCGATTCGTTTAGGCGCTCTTGTAGAGCAGGACCAGCGCTGAGCCAAGCATTTTTGTCAGCGATATAATCCCCCAACTTATAATATGCTTGGCTGTATAGTGTGCGTTTTAGACAAGATTTAAATTTCGTTTCATTCAGTTGGAATATGTGGGGAGGTATTTTATTGTAACATTTTAAACAGTACCCCATGAAGGATGAATCTACATACTTTAGCCAGTCTGAAACCTGGTTGAACTAATTGGTCCCTATTTCTAGTCCTTTAATTGTGTCTTTCACCTCTTTTAATGAAGATTTAAATTTTTCCTTAATACTGTCAAATTAAGGGGGAACATCTAACATAGCCGCGAAATTCAAATTTTCTTTGGTTTTTTGCTAATTTATTTATATAATATATATATATATATATATAATGTATAACGCAAGGAGATATATCTATGTACATATATACACAGTATACATATAGCTCATGGGAAGCGTGCGGTGACAATGACGCGAGTATCACGCTTTTTGTTCACCCAAAAAGTACACATATATACATAGTATACATATAGCTCATGGAAAGCGTTCGGTGACGATGACGCGAGTTCCATGATTTTGTTCACCAAAAAAAGTGCTCAACGCGCCTAAAGAAGTTTTCACTTAAAAAATACTAGAATATTTTGAAATTGAACAATAATTTAAACTCAATTTAAATGCTGATTTTATTATTGTCCCTGAAATAATACGAATTTATTAAGTAACATGCGCTTTGCTATCTTTTAAATTCGATTTTTTCAAAATAAAGTGCAATCTTAAATTAATATATTTTCCAAAAATAGCCTTAGTTAGGTCTGTAACATGGTTTGCAGTAGGATATAATCCAACCTGATGATTACTAATGTTGCTAAATAATTCAGTTCCGACGAAGCTGCGCAAAATCTTTGCTGTCTGTTAATATTCCGGAGATTGAAAACCTACTCAGAAACTAAATTAAAAACGCACTATAAACAATAATTGGTGATAGTAAACAAAGTTATTTTAATTATAATATTACTGACAATAATCAGCTGTATCAAACACACATACTTAATATCGACATTATTTACAACTTGGTACAACACTATCGATAAGCATGGATTTCGCCGAATTTCAGCTTTGGCTAGGCGTACGCGACGTTCGCAGTGAACGCAATACATTGCGCGATCACTGATCTAGTACAAGATGCTACCCATGCATTGCAAGCAATGTATAATTTTGCAACTACTGTTGCGATTGTATCGTTTTTATCTACAAACTACATAATACTATAGTAATAATTACAAATATCACTTGTATTTTAAGGTTTTTGGACTTACCGGTGAAAAGAAATCCCTTCCCGGGCTACACTACACACCTGTCTTCTTTTCCGACACGTTATAATAGCGCAAGACGGCATAATTCTTTGTTTATCACGGAGCGTCGTACGTTGTCACAATATGAGCGCGACTGTTAGCCCGTGAAACAAATTTCGGTTGACTTTTGAGCGTCTGCTCATAAGTGCGGCGTGCCTGCCCCGCCCACAAGGCCCTTCTAACCTCTTTATCTGTTCTGTGGTTTTAAATATATAAATAAGTTTGCGAACTCTGCCAGTAAGGACATTAATTTGAGATTTAAATTTAAGATTTTTATCTATGAGTATACCTAGGTATTTAATTTCATCCGTAGAGGATATAGGTGCACAGTTGCATGAAGCCTGAGTTCGAAGATTGCATGTGTGAGCTTTAAGGTGAAAGGATAGGCCAAACTACAAAATAGACATCTCTTTGAAGGACTACTACTACTAGACGGATGGACCAAATATATAAAAAAAAAATACCTAATTCGCATAACATATTTGACTTTAAATTTTAAGTTTAATTTTTTTATTATTGTTTATACTTTTGCCGGAAAAAAATCGAATATATCCTCTTTAAATCTGCAATAATTTGCTTACTGCTTTCAAAGAACTGAAGCGATTTAAATATTTTTTTCACACTATCATAGACAATTTATTGCTTTATTAAATTTAAGTTCAAAATTGTACAAAATTATTACTTATAGGTGCCGTTAAATCAATAATATCATAATACCGGCGCTGGCGCTCACTCAGACGCGAGGGCCAGTCTCACCCTAGCGTTTGCACGGGGAGGCTGTGTCGCATGTTAGCGCGCACCGCTCTATAAACTTTACGTGAAAGAGTAAACAGTGCAGATAGTACGTTTGGTACAGTAGTACGGTTGAGCTATTCTTTTTCTATTTATTGATCGAAGAAAACACTATCAAAGAAAAGCGAAAATTTATGAGTATTGAAAACGAAGAAAAATCTAGCCAGCCACAAAAAAAAAAACAAAAAACTATAGAAAAAGACGAAAGTAATACAGAAGAAAAAGAAAATACATGGAAATTAAATTATAATGATAGCAATACAGAAGAAAAAAGAAATGAAGATATTATATTAAAGTCAAACTCTACTGAAAGCAATACAGATGAAACTACGTATTTACAATCTACGTTTGTTAGGGAAATGCAATTTAACTAGTTTTGATTGGTTAATAACAATTTTTTTAAATGGTCCAAATAAAATGTTAAGTAAATATTATTTTGATATTTTCGTTTTTATGGTTTCGTAGCCAAATGACATAAACCATTTTTCTCCAAGTCAAGTCATTTGAAATATAGACACTTCCAGAGTGGTCAAATGTGCGCCCCTCTAATTTTTAAAATAAGTGTAAAATAAAATATGTGCTGGTAGATCTCAATGAAAAATTTCAATGAAAATTGGTTTGAACGAGATGTAGTCATAAAACCCGGTTTCCACCGCGAGCGGAACGGACCCATTATTGACTTCGTTAAAATCGCAAACGCAAACTGCATACTTGTATTTCCTTTGTTGGTGGAAGTTTAACGAAGTCATTAATGGGTCCGTTCCGCTCGCGATGGAAACTGGGCTTTAGTTTTCGAGATATAGCACATGTTCAAAAACCGCAAATATAAATTTATCATTCATACAAACACTATGGAAAACAAAGTTAAAAACAAAACTTTGCTTGCTACTACGGAACCCTTCATGGGGTAGTCCGACTCGCACTTGGACAGTTGTTTATTAGTCTAAGCACATTAATAAAAAGCGTTATTATTTCTTTTCACAAAAACAAATTGAAATTTTATGTATTTTGATTTACTCTAACTACAATAACTGTACTCGGTAAAGAATATTTTGTTCTCAAAACAAGCATTGCAAATGTTCTGAGTCTGCCTACATTCCATCGATTTATGATGATAAAAGGTAGTATTGTAGCGACAAAAATTCTTCGAACGCATCTGCGTCCGGTGATACTCTTTGACGGTCGGGGGATGAGCGGGCGCGCGGGGCGGTCAGCGCGCTGGCCGCTTGTTTCACGTTCAATGCTCAAGGACGTTGGGCTATCCTTTCGCCTTAAGTGATATCGGTAGGTTTGGTTGGGTACAGGGCTTGTTAACGTTACCAACTAACAAAATAATAACCGTTACGTAACGTTAATTCCAATGTGATACCTAATTAACGTTACAAAAATATAACGTTAACTGATAACATTACCAGTAATTTAACGTTAATTAACATTAACGTAAAATACGATAATAACGTTAATTTTACCGTTAATTTAGCTACAACCCGGTAACATTCACGGTTGTGTGTGTTGTTTGTAACCATACTGACTCGTTCGGGGCGAGCGCGGCGTGGTGAAGGCGGAGCGGGAGGGGCATCGTATTCCAGTGACGTACAGTACAGAGATATTGTGAATTTGTGACCGCGTGTTGCCGTTCCGCGTAGGTAAACATTTTTGTGCGCTCGCGCAACTTGCTTAGCATTGGATCAGTTTAGAGAATGTTTAGAATACTTTAGAACTTTAGATGCACTGTTGCCGCTCCGCCGCCGGTAGCGCCGTCGCGCCGCCGGCCGCCGCGCCTCAGTCGTGTGTAATAAGTTTATAAGTTTTTTATAATAAGTTTTTATTTATTTTTTCTCTCACAATGGTTTTGTAGCACTTAACAGTTTTGAACAAATTTCAGTTTTGAACAAATTATATAAATTCACATTGTGAGAGCTGGTGCCTGTAGTAGGTTTTAGAAAAACCTGTATTACAAGTCACCAGACCCCACTTAGTGGCATCATACAAATAAGTAGGCAGGTAACATGTATTTCTACTAAACAATTAAAACAAAAAATAAATATAAAAAAGAAAGAAATTAACTAACACAACAAAAGCAGTCAAAGGGTGTGTGCTGAATGTGTCAGTAAATGGTGGTGAATGTGTACTTGAATGGTGGTTAGTGTGTAGGTGAATGTGAATGGTGGCAGGTGTATGTGAATGGTGGTGAATGTGTAGGTAATTATTTGAATACAAGTTTTATTTAATTGAGTGGAGCAATTTCTCTGTGTCCTCATAGGAAAGAGCTTTCAAGTAGTCAGTTACTTTTTGCTTACAACTGGGTTTGTGTAGTAAATAAATATTTTGATCCTTGTTAATAACATTATACAGATAATCCCCTAGGTAACAGAAAAAATTGTGGGATTGCCGTAAACGGAAAAATTTTGTATTGCATACAGTACCTTTCCGTCGTTTATCTTTCAATAGATCCGAGTCATAAACTAGCTGCGAGTGCTTTTTGAGGACCGATTGCAGAACGAAAGTTTGTCTTATGGACAGTACATCCCACTTTTTGTATAAGTCGACTGTAGGAAATCGGAAGGGAAGACCCGCAGCAACCTTAAGTATAGCACGTTGAGCTCTTTCCGCCTCTATCAAGTGCGTTTTAGCAACACCACCCCAGGAGATGATGCAGTAGTCAATAAGCGACGGACATAAGGCATAGTATACCATCTTGCTGGTACGAAGGTCGGCTACATGTTTTAGACTCTTAAATATGTAAATGAGTTTGCGTAATCTCGTTACCAGGATGTCTATATGAGGTTTGAAGCTGAGGAATTGGTCTAATGTAACTCCAAGGTATTTAATGTTATGTGTCCTTTGAAGGGGAGGACAAACGCAATACTGGGAGGTTGACCAACACGTGTGAGCCGTTATAGACAGTGAAAGTGGGGTCAGCACGTTAGATCGATGTGCAAATGCCACGTATTTAGTTTTTGTGATATTAAGAGTCAGCACATTATTCCGTAACCAAGCAACAACCGCGTTAAGCCCCTCCTGAGCATCACCAAAGACCCCTTCCCAGCTATCACCACTAAAGAATAGAGCAGTGTCATCGGCGAATGTAAAAATTTGACCATTACTCAGGTGAAGCTGGCACAGGGCGTTGATGTAGATCGAAAAGAGGGTCGGTCCGAGTATACTGCCCTGAGGCACTCCAAAAGTCACTGGCTCTTTGTTACTCACCATACCATCAATTCTAACTTGCTGTTTCCGGTTAGATAGGTAGTCCTGGAATAATTGTAGGGGAAGACCTCGTACTCCCATGATTTCCATTTTGTGCAATAAGTGTGGGACAGAAACTGTGTCGAAGGCTTTTGCCAAGTCCAGAAACACCGTCAGACTATTTCTCTTTTTATCCAAGTTCGTTATGACCGAGCTAACCAATTCATGTACCGCGTCATTGGTAGACTTACTGCGCCGGAACCCAAACTGGGAAGAAGAAAGGAGGTTGTTAACCTCGAGGAACTTAGTCAGCCGGTCATTCATTAGGCGCTCCAGAACTTTTGAGAGCGTTGGAAGAATAGAGATGGGTCTAAAGTTGTTGACACAGTTCCTGTCACCACCTTTGTGTATGGGTTTAAAAAAATGTAATGCCTACAGTGAGTTGGTTTGTGCGAGACGCTTACAAGATGGGACGTAAAAAACAAAATAATGTCTACAGATATTTTGAACTGAACGAAAATAAAACAGCTAATTGTTTGGTTCCAGAGTGTGGAAAAACACTAAAGGTTACCATGTCCCTTTATTATGATCTATCTTACCGTAATAATGTAAGTAATTACCGAAGGTAAAAAACCCAAGGTATTTAGCATGTTTTTGTTAGTCAATGATGTTTTTTGAAGCTATCTAGATCTGAAAATACTTAGACAATTAACACGGTGTCTTTTGGGAACCAAAGCTTAATCTAGGCACCAAATTAATACTATTTTCAGCATTCTCAAGCTTTTTTGGCTATCTTTTGCTGTCGCACTTTTCTAATAACGTTCAGTATATAGACATAAGTTACTGAACGTTTTTCTTCTGGCACTCGATCCAGTTCAAAAGCAACCAGCCTTGCAAACGCCGCATTTCGTGGGTCGCTAGGTCCTGGTTGGTTAAAATCCAACGGAGGTAAATTGGAGACGTTACACCTTAATTCATTTCCGTTCCGTTGATACATGATTGCACTCGTTAAATCTTCTGTAGAAACTTGTGTTTCTTTCGTTTTCTTTACACAGACTTCTTTGTTTGACGATGCCTTCCTTTTACGACTAATACGACTTACGTCACTTAATATACTTGGTGAGGAAGGTCCGGATGTATCCTCAGGAGAAGACATAATTACCACTATTATTATATCGTAAATTGGAAAACTACCCGTTACTGATCTCAAGCAACTGACAAAAAGAAAATAAATGATTGGACAAATTATAACTTGTATTACGTTATCACTGACTAAATCAGCTCACTGTAGGTACTACCAGCACTTCTCACACGTAAGAATCTGGCAACGATTTGATCGAGCGAGACGGCACAATGCGAAAGCGCGTAAGGCGGCTTAGCTTTGGCGGCCCGCCGATCGCCTCTCTGCCCCCCGCTTTTTCCACCTCACAAGCTTAACCGTTTGAAAATAACGATAAAACTAACGTTATTAAACAATTAACGGTTAAAAAGATTAACGATAAAATGTTTCGAAAATAACGTTAAATCTATTAACGTTATTTTAATATTAACGGTAACTCTGTCAAATGGAGGTAACGTTACAAAAAAATTACCGGTATTTAAAGCCCTGGTTGGGTAGCAGAACTGATTGAGTAGGTAATAAGCTTGGTTTTGGAGGCATTGAGTGTAAGCGTATGGTAATAAAGCCAGTTTAACACCACATCAAATCCGTGCTGTGCTTTTTCTTCGAGCTCAGACCACGTGTTGGCGACGAAAGTTATAGCGGTGTCATCAGCGTAAGAAGTTATCTTGGCATTTGGGATATTTAAGTTGCATAAGTCGTTTATAAAAATGAGAAATAAGGTGGGACCCAAAATGCTTCCTTGCGGAACGCCGTAGTAGATGGGAAGCTCACTGCTGCTATGACAATCAATTTTAACTATTTGCGATCGATTTGTGAGGTAGCTTTGAAAGAGGTCGAGTTGTAACCCCCTGACACCCATCCTCTCAAGTTTGAGTAAAAGAGAACGAACGGGGACGGTGTCGAACGCCTTCGCAAGGTCTAGAAATATTGTTAAGACCTTTTTATTATTGTTTAGACTTTGCACGATGTTATCAGTTAATTCCTGAACAGCATCACAGGTCGACTTGTTTTTACGAAATCCAAATTGGTGTGGTGATATTAGTTGGTAATGTTCTAGGTAGTGTACAAGTCTTTTATTGATAAGGCGTTCTAGTACCTTGGATAGGGCAGTTAGATTTGTTGGTTGGTTGTTCTATAGGTTGGTAGATTGGTGTTTAATGCACCCAATAAATAAGTCCTTACGTGTTATCACCGTCAGTACTCAATACCGCATGGTTATGAAGGGAGAGTAGTGCTGGCCTAATGAAAACGGCCGCGACTTACCGAGTTGTAGGTGGTCATGGGTTTGAACCGAGCCAGGTACTTTACTTTGCGTAAATCATTTTATCACCACTGCTCTCAAAACATCGTGAGGAAACCGGCATGTCCTAGAACTAAAATTCCTAAAAATCCACCAACCCGCACTGGGCCCGCGATTGCTGTCTCAGCACTGGGTACATAATAGGCTGATTATGCTAAAGATTTCATACACTCAATGAATAAGTTCTAACAAGTCGTCACCGTCAATACTAACCGCTGACCGCATACGGCTTACAATTATGAAGTATTGTGAAACAGACATTTGTGTCCAAGGTTTTAACGATCGTTAGCAATTGGTAATCTTGTAGATATCCATAGGAAAGAGTTCTAAATAGTCTGTTGGATTTTTTTATTGATGAGACAACTTTTTTTGTTGATATAATATCGTCTATGGGAGGTCATCGCCGGCAGGTTGACCGCGCCGAAGTTGGTGTAATGATCTAGGTTTATTTGCATGGCAAACGTGATAGAGAGAGGTTTGGAAGGACACAGGGAAGTCCGGTGCCTGGCCATGAACCGGATGCTAGCCAGCAGGATAATTGCGTAACAAACATACCATGGCAATCGTTGGCAATGCCTTTCATTTTGACAATTCAGCCGCGTTCCTCTGAAGCAATGTATTAGCAATTCCCTTCAAAACCCTCGGATTTTGATTGAAAGTGTGTTACGCATTTAGAGTGCAGGAGTGCATAGACTACAAGCCTACATTTAACTGTTATTAGTAGAAGTATAGTAGTGTAGTTCCAATGAAGGTAAAAAAGTTAGTATTCTTGATCATTCTACCTATCCTACTTCTATTTGCTAATACATGTGGTAATTGGAAAGCAATTATTTAATTCAATTAATAAATAATATTAAGTAGTGACCAAAACAAGAGTCTATTTCAGAACATACATTTTTTTTCCAACAAGTTTCACGGCCCTTCCCACAAAATTATTTGTTTTTTTGTTTTATTTAATTATTTAATTGTTTTATGTGGAACAACAACACTTTGGCATAATTACTAACAATAGAAACTATGATAGCTACAAAACTCAACAACTGTGTTGAAGCTATCAATGTCTAAACATTGGAGCACACAATATAATGCTCCAGACTTAAGCGTAAACATGTAAATACAAGAACAAGTAACAATGATAGGCACTAGCTATATTATATTTCACACTTTAATGAAATAATACTAAACAAACTAATAATATAAAACTAGCTGCGCCCCGCGGGTTAGAGGGCTTTTGGTTTCCGCACTTAGTCCTTCAGGTAGACCACTGTACGTGGGCCATGGCGGCCGTTGGTGGTTATTCCAAGCAGCCCACCTCCCTCCAGGAGTTGACTAGGTCACCTAGTCTTTTGAGAACATCTGTGTAAGTTTTGGGTGCGCCGAGGGTTTCTGTCCTAATTTGGGCAACGCCTGTGCACTCAAAGAGCACATGCGCAACAGTTTCCTCCGCCTCCATGCAAGCCCTGCACAGAGGACTATCCGTTATGCCTATTGTGTGGAAGTGTCTGTTTAGTGAACAGTGTGTCGTGATGGTCCCCGTCACCAGGTGCAGGCCGGTCCTGTCCAGGCGTAGTACACGTCTGGTTAGCTAGCCATACAAGGATGGCATGGCTTCCCTGGATAGCCTGCAGCCTGGTGTCAAGGTCCACCAATTCTCTGCTTGTGTATGGGTGGTCTCTTGCAGCCACCTGCGAATCTGGTTGAAGGGGATGGGCACGACAGGTTCGGGTCCGCAGACTGACGTGTTGGATGCTCTTCTGGCCAGTTCGTCAGTGATCCTCTGTGTCCTTTTATCTATTGTAGTGTCACTGTGTTGCGGTTAGATAATGTTACTCGCGCTCCGCGGTTTCACCCGCAAAGTCTCGACACCATGGGAATATCGGGATAAAATTATTCTATGTGCTAATCCAGCTCATGGTCTATCCATGTGCCAAATTTCATCCAAATCCTTTGAACCATTTTAGTGTGAAAGTGTAACAAACAAACATAATAACAAATCTTTTCTCTTTATGATTTTAAGTTTAGATACTCGTAAATAGAAAAATGGAATGGAATTTGCATACAACATACATGCCACAATTCACCAGTACTTAAAAGGAGGTGGTAAAGCAAGTTTATATTATTAATTAATTTTTATAAACAACATGTATAATATCATAATAATATCTCATTATTTATTCTTGGACTGGCACTTTTTTTTTCAAGTATTGGTTTAATGGCAAGGCAGATGTGAATGGAAACACTGGGACATAATTATGGTGACCTTATTGGCGATGTTCTTAAGAAAGGTCAGGTGCATAGTACTTACAACTGGGGTGAATGTATGACCATGTATGAACATAAACGAAGCAAAAGTAGTCTATGTACGTAAGGATAGTAGTTTTTTTTTATATTTAATGATGGGTTTGCTCCTGACTCTAGTCTTTGTAAGAGTTCAGCGTTCATGGGAATAAGATGTGTTTATTTATGTGTCTGTGGTCAGAACTCTTTGGTTTCATAATGTTGTAAGCATAAACAAAGATTCATAGACTATGAAAATAAAGTTAATGTATTTGCAGAGGTTGCATTTGAATAGGTTTAACTTTCTAGAGGGTATTCAATGTGTTTGTTAATTTTAAATATTACATAATCATACTCTGTTGACATGTCATTACAGCAATAAACAGATGTTTAGATACAGCACTAATTGAATCCTAGACTGTAATTGCGACTCTAGAGGGCAGAGGATCACTATTGCTCTCAAAACGGTAAATGTAAACATCGTGAGGAAACCGGCATGTCCTAGAACCAATAAAATTTAAGACATGTGACATCTACCAACCCGCATTGGGCCCGCATGGTGGATTACGGCCTACTCCCTCTCACCGAGAGGAGGCCTGTGTCCCAGCAGTGAGAATATTATAGGCTGATTATGCATGATTATGATGTATGCGACAGTTGAGCTCTTAACTAACTTAACCGCTGCAGAAAAAGGACAGGAAGAAAGTCTCGAGTATGAACATCAATGCCTAAGAGTAGGGGAAGACCAAAAAAACGATGGATGGACTGTGTGAAATATGATTTGGCAAGAAAGGGCAATGGACAACCGAGATGACACCCAATAGATCAGGATGGTAGAAAAAGACATGTTGCGCCAACCACAAATAAATTGGGATAAGGGAAGGTGAACGATGATGATCTGATGCACTTGAGAAGCAGAAGACTGGCTGGAGTGGCAATGCTTGAGGCCTTTAAGGGATATTTACGTCCAGCAGTGAATGTCTTAATGCTGTCATGATCAATCAATCAATCAACTTTATTTTGTCACCACAATAAACATAAATTAATTTTACATGGGTCAGATTCAACAATGATACAATTCAGGTCAGTATATTGTGGGAGACTGGTGCCTGAGCTAGGCTTGTGGCCTGTGTTTCAGGACACCAGGATCCCGCCCCTTTACATTTACATTTTATAAATTATGTACTAAGTGCGCTGATAGAATGTAGTAAGGAAGCATACAAATTTTAATAGTTTTACTAGCTGACCCCGCGAACTTCGTACCGCCTAACATCATTTTTTTGTTTTTAATTTTCTCTCCGTATGAACCATCCTCGTGCTTCAAGGAATATTCTAAAAAAGGAATTAGCAAAATCGGTTCATCCGTTCTTGAGTTATAAAATTACAATGAAAAGTGGCATTGATTTTTATAGATAAGGATTTAGGATTTATTTTAATTAACATCTAGGCTATGTATGCGAGACAAATGTTAGCAGATTTGTAGTATGGGTGATTGTGTGTTTATGTAATGATGATAGTGAACTAACATCGGGTCTAGTGTCTCTATGTGTTAGCTTATCGTGAATACATAATACAAAGGTTATTTTTTTTTAGTACGTACTGATTGACTGCATCGATTTTGCAAGCAAATCGAAGTAAGGTTTGGAATTGTTTGTTTGGCCATAAAACAAACACCTATTTAAAGGGTCTATAGATTGAATATAAAACTAATAATGTCAATGACTTACTGTACCTACTCCAAAATGTGCTTTATCAAACAAACATTAGTGATAAGAGATAATAACTAAGTAAGTTTTGTAATCAATTTTATTAATAATTGGAATTTCTTATCAGGAGATTAATAAGAACTTATTTTGTTGATATTAGGTAAACTTAAAGGATTGGGACAAGTTTGAACAAGGATATTGAAGAAAACAAACAAGAAAGGCAACAGCTGTTAGAATAAAAATAAGTCTATGATTTTAATTGCTCCTTGTGACCACCATCACTTTTTCATCCTTATTTATCCTTTGAACCCCTGAAGAATCATTGTACCTGTCTGCTAACCTCAACTGGATCACTGGAGTGCAAAGAATGACACAGACAGTAATTAACTACTAAGTATGTTAACCAGAACATGGCCAGGGAGGTATCAAAACCATGTTAAAATGATTGAAAATGAGACCTAATCAGTATCTACGATTCAACGATGTCCATAGCAACTGCTAGTTTGCCTGCCATATTAACATTACCATACAATGTACGACACGCATCTTAATAGTCGTTTGCAACACATCTCGTTTCTGGTGTCATTAGAAAGAGATTAACAGCGCTAAATTTATGTAATAAGAATAACTTACTGCAGACGTAACGGAGCAATCGATACAAAAGTGACATGAAAAAAAGAAAAAAAAACAACTCACCGCTCTTCGGCAAACTCCGGATCACATTTACCGCAGCGTTGAATTTTTCTTCCAAAGACATTGTTGGGCTTTGGCACGTATCAATTGTGATCACAAACACAAAATATTAATTTATATGAACACGCACTTTGGACTTGATAATTGGTGAGTGAGTAAAAACACCTAATCACTGCACGATTAACGACATGTTTTCAACACAATCACTCTCAATAAATATTTATATTTATCGACACTTAGTGACGTATTTACAGCAACAGTATTTTTTATGAAATGCGACGGAAACGAACAAATACTTCACACAATGTAGCACCGCCTTCGAGCGGGATTCTGCGGAATGAAATGAACGCGAGTGATTTGTTTGACAATACTGACATCTAAAAGATAATGGGTGGGTGTTTGAATACTACTGGAACAACCAACGATATCGATAAATTTTATGGAACATTGATAAACTCAAATGAATGCCAAGAAAACTAACTCAGTTACAAAATTTAACGTCCAATGATTAGCAGTAAAATACATTACTAATAGTTAAGACAAAACAATCACTTCATTTCGGCATGGCGGCAGACGCAGTTCAACAAGATCCACTGCGTTGATTTGGTTATTGTGAACACTGATTTTGAAATATTTAAAGCGCAATTGAAAAGTTATCAAACGATAGCGATTCCGTGTAATGTAAAAGAATCTGTAACCATTTCTATCTTTGCTGCGTTGGATGGTGCGATATTAATTTATCGATATCGATTTTATTTTATTGTACCATCACTACTAATGGTTGACATATCATCGAATGCTGCCAAAAGTAATAATTATTGATGAAAACGTTCGGATACAAACAGAAATATCATTATTCTCCTGCCCTTACACAATGCGTTTGCACTGGCGAAACTTTCACATAAAAACATGGTAATAACGCTGTTTATCGTTAATGCATCGATTCGCGGTTGCAATATCACATAACTCGCTCGATCCGAAACTTATTTGACGATTCATATCTCTTGACAAGTTTTACAAACATATTTCTTTATGAATCTTACAACATGTTGTCCACTACATGTTTCGATGTTTTCCGTCTTATTTGGCAAACACTAAACCTTGCACTAAGCACAAGCAGCTAGTTTCGATGCACAAACAAACAACAGTGCGAACGCAAACGCGACACAATATATTATACAGGGTGTTTGGTGCATCGTGTGCCAAATTGAAATGGTCGACTGAAGGGGTCATCCGCTAGCCTTTCAGACCCCTTAACACCCCTCATGCTCTGTGGATTTTTTTTATCGACTTTTTATTGTTTTCCAAAAAAAAGACCCAAATTTTACATTCAAATACAGATTTAAAAAAAAATATAAGGCGTAGACTCTGAATTTTAATTTTATTTCGATGTGTATTGTTTAAGAATACTTTTAAATACAAAATGAGTGATATTAGTCACCTAGTTTTTTTTTTAATTCACTCGCAAAGGTAAAACTTAAATTAAAGCTGTACATGTTACAGCTATATAAAAGGCTACAAAAAAAAATCAAAAGCGACCGGGATCTTCCAACTCCCTCATTAATTTTCCAGTCTATCCTCTTTCTAATGATGTGCCACATGCCATAAAAGTATTTTAACAACTTTGTGAATTCGCTAGAATTGTTAATCAAGTCACATAAAACTACATTCCAAATTCTAATGAAAAAATATTTATTGCGGAACTGTTACTTGAGAAAGAGGTAAAATTTGTTTTCTCACTCTTTCACAGTAAAATCTATCTTCTATCTCTTTCTTGCATACCTTAAATCGGTTTGAACAAATCGCGCCGCCCGACCCGCCATTTTTTTTGTCGAGACATCACTGCCTCTGCTACCTAACGTGTGTGCTAGTTCACCATACTCCGCGATTCTTTTATTACTTTGTTACCGTTAAGTTTTGTTGGTTCTTGTTACATTTGTTTAATTTTTGTTGTTATTGTTAAACTTTGAGTTTTTTGTTATTGCAATGGCGACATTCTCTAATGAAGAATATGCGGACATCATGATGGCTTACGGAGCCGCTAATGGCGTCGCTCGTGCAGCGCAACGACTTTACCAGGAACTTTCCTGGTAGACGATTACCTGGCCGCAGAGTCTTCCAAGACACATACCGACGCATACGCGAGACTGGCAGTGTTACTTTTAATGAACCAAGGGGCCATATTGTGCGACATAATGTTGAAGTAGACGAGAGAATACTGGCACTTTTTGAGGAAGACCCTACAAGAAGCATTAGAAATGTGGCATGACATCTTGATATTTCAATATGGAAAGTGTGGAAAGTAATTCGTCAAAACAAAAAGCATCCATTCCACTACACTCCGGTGCAAGGTACGTAATTTTAAACTAACTTTAAACCCGTGCAAGCTTTGTTTGACCTTGCCTTTGATTAGCAGGTAATGGGTATGGTATGGCGTCACTTCCAGGTAGTGAATCTATTAGCACGAACAGCGGGTCCTTTCTTGTGCAATTACTTATTGCCCAAGAGAAATTTAAAAGAGTTTTTTGTTTGTTGCAGGTCTTGAGGGTGGCGACTTTGAGAGACGAGTGGCTTTTTGTCGGTTTCTTTTACACACGGATGTGGATGATCCTGATTTTTTAAAAATAATACTGTGGACGGATGAATCCAAATTTACCAAGGATGGGATCCTCAATTTACACAATTTGCACCACTGGACAACGAAAACGCAAAACCCACGTGTTAAAAGACAGAAATCTTCTCAACGAAGGTTTAGTGTAAACGTTTGGGCAGGAGTGATTGGGAATCAGGTAATTGGACCGCATTACCTGCCCGATAATCTCAATGGCGAAGACTACCTGGAATTCCTACAAAATGACCTGCCCGAATTAGTGACCGATGTGCCCGTATTTAATGAACGTGTGCCCATTGTATTTCAAAATGACGGCTGTCCTGCGCATTGGCGATTGACTGTGAGGGAATATCTCGATAATGTGTTCCCAATTGCATGGATTGGACGCGATGGCCCTATTCCATGGCAGCCACGTTCCCCAGATCTAACTCCGTTAGACTTTTATGTCGGGGACGTGCCAAAGAGTTGGTATATGCCACGGAGGTTCCAACTAGGGAGGTATTAGTCCAACGCATAGAAGCGGCATTCAATACTATTAAGGAGGAAATACGACTTCGTACAACAACTGTTGAAATACGAAACAGGTGTCGGGCCTGCATTTGCAACAGAGGCCAACAATTTGAGCAAGATTTGTAACAATGATTAAATAAATGTTAAAAATGCAATTTTGTTTTTTTTATTTCAAGTAAATCCCACGAAAGATACAGATATGAGACACGAATTTACCTAACCATAAGAATGAGATAGCAGATTTATAGGTTTGACAGGTATCATTTAAGAGATTTTTTTTTAAATCATAATTTTGAATATTAGCCTTAGGTGACTCGATTCACAATTCTAGCGAATTCACAAAGTTGTTAAAATACTTTTATGGCATGTGGCACATCATTAGAAAGAGGATAGACTGGAGAATTAATGAGGGAGTTGGAAGATCCCGGTCGCTTTAATTTTTTTGTTGTAGCCTTATAAACAGTTGTAACATGTACAGCTTTAATTTAAGTTTTACCTTTGCGAGTGAATTAAAAATGAACTAGGTGACTAATATCACTAATTTTGTATTTAAAAGTACTCTTAAACAATACACATCGAAATAAAATTAAAATTCAGAGTCTACGCCTTATATTTTTTTTAAATCTGTATTTGAATGTAAAATTTGGGTCTTTTTTTTGGAAAACAATAAAAAGTCGATAAAAAAAATCCACAGAGCATGAGGGGTGTTAAAGGGTCTGAAAGGCTAGCGGATGACTCCTTCAGTCGACCATTTCAATTTGGCACACGATGCACCAAACATCCTGTATAACGCGACAAACAAGATTTGTTTCGTGTGATAAGTTTCGAAACATCTATAATTTATTTTAAAATAAAATAAAATATAGATGTTTCGATTTTCTGGTGCCAGCGCAGAGAACTTATTAATTTGGGATCTTCCAACATGTCTTTATCTTCTATACTTTTCTATTGGTCGTCATTTTGGTAGTAGTGTGAACGATGATATTATCAACTTTCACAGTGTCTATCCATCGTTTCTTTGGGTCTTCCCTTACTCGTATAGCCCTCCACATTCATACTCAAAATTTTCCTCACGCCATATTCCTCATTCCTCCGCATCAAACACAAACAAAGTAATACTGGACCACATCACACCATGGACCATTTCACAACAACCGATTTCCACACAACTTTTCATGCTTTTCAGTCATCCATCGGTGACACTTAACAAATACCACACCACACATCCCTCATCATTCATAATTTCCATATAATATCTCAGCTGTCTCATTCATCCGCCCTTTTGCGGCCCAACCACAGAGTACTTTATATACAACATTCTGATCGGATACACACAAAAATTGACGGGAATTTCAAATAATATTTTCACAATATTTTATCTGTTTCCAAATTTTCTTTCCGCTCTTGTCAAACTGAAGCAATTCTCCGTTGTTTCCTTTGGTACCGATTATTCCTTTATGAAGGTAATTAATCCATAGTTTTTAAAGAAATCTTAGTGTTTAAGTGTAACATTAAAATGCTATAGTGTACTGAGGTGTAATCGCGACAAATTTGCGTGGTTATTTCAATATTTTTGTTCGGTGTAATAGCGAAACCCGCGCCCATATAATTTCGCACAAGTGTTCAAATAGGTATTCATCGTTTCTAGTGATATTATGTGTTTCAATGACTTGAGTTTCACATTACAATACAATGAAAGTGTGACCGCTGAAAATCGTATAATAAATAATTTTATGAATGGAGCTCACTGTCGTGTATTCATGCCATTTTAGTCTAATTGCTTGGTTATGTTTAGTCCGGCGATTGCCTGAAACTTTACGAAACGATTATAAATTCTTGAGTAGTTTGATCGCTGCTGTGCTCTATAGTCAATTTGCCATTGATATTGTTGATTGGAAGTTCAGTATACCACAGAGAGTACTTGTAGTTTTAGGTTGAAGTCATGCATTCCTGGAGACCTCTAGCGGATATATTTTCCATTATGGGCCGTAGAGTTGGAAGTTATTTTTTTTTTTTTGTAGATAGTACTCATAAACAAGGCTTTTTACAAATTTTTAAGTTGCAGAACAGCCTAGCCAGAACTAGAACAGAACTTTGCCATTTAGTACATAAAAGTAACCAATTTTACTGCAAGGTAATCTTTTGGTCAGTGGGCTGTCTTAGTAGAAAACAATATTTGGTTTACCTGTAATTTTGGAGACCCTAGTGTGGCTATAAATGGTCATCTGAAGTGAACTGGCAGTAATTTGATAAATATTTCCAAAATAAAAGGCTGAATCTGACCCAAGGTGGAACACTAGAAAAATTCTACTAACTTATCTAAACCATGCTTTTCTACCTTTTTTAACAGGAATTCTTCTGTAACTCAAGATAACATCTAGCACTGACACCAAGATGCCAGAACTGACCGAGCTGGACAAGGCCACCGCCTCCATGACCGAGAAGCGCAAGGAGGAGACTGCCTCCTCGGACAGCGACTCCGATGACACTATCCCAGAATTGGAAGATGCTGGTAAGAATACTTTGTATTGCTGGAGAGTTTGTTGCACCAATTTTTCTTAGTTCAAACACTGGGTAATGATCATTGGGGTTTTCAGAAGATGTCATGAGCTTAAAAAAGTAATTTTGCATTGTTGTAATAAGTTATTCGTTGTTTTTATTTAGCTACATGGTGCTGTGAACAATCTTTTACTTGTAATCTAATTAATATTTTTGATGCATTTGAAGCAAAATTAGCATTTGGTTTGAGGGTTCAACAACCTAACAGTTTGTACACACTAATTTGGCACAAAAATAATGTTAATTTTTATCAAAATCTTTATGAAACTGCAAAATTAATTAAAGTTGCATTGCTTATGCATTTACAATTTTCTGGAATCTTGGACAATAATGATGAATTTATGATAAATGAATGATACTTTTGATTTTTAATGAAATCTACCTTGGCTGTGTCTGAAGTGTCCAAAACATCAATTACCACACCAATATTTTAAAGAATAAGCAAAAATCCAAAGCAGTACTTAGCTGCCTAATACTTTTTGGTCATTGCTACTTTGTTGGAAGCTCATACTAAATTTTGTGGGTGGTCCTTAACACATCTTCATCTTCTGGCAAATTAAAAACATTTAATTTTTATTTGTTGTTTGACTATACATAATAATTATGCATTCCTAATCAACTTGAACCACAATGAGAAATGCCGACATAGAAAAATAATATTTTTGTTGTATTTAATTAAATATTTTATACCTCTATTTACTATAATTAGGCATACTTCAGGCGAGTATGGAGAGACCAATGTACACATTATTATTTTATCTGAATTATGTACCCATTTCCGCAATAAGTTAACTTCTAATAACCTGAACACAATAGAGTATAATATACTCTATTGTGTTCAGGTTATTAGAAATTATCACTCCTATTTTTGGAAGTCGCGTGAAAATAATATTTTCACGCGACTTCCAAAAATAGGAGTGATAATTTTTCGATACTTTGGTGTTATATAGTCTAAGTAGTCTTTTTATTTTGTTGCCAAAGGTGATAATTATCCAACATTCAACATGAATTTTAAATATTATGTTTAAATAACAGGTACACCAGGCACTGGAGGCATCGCTAACCCTATCGCTGGTATTGATATCGTGTCAAAGGCGAAACAGTCGCGTGGTGAGAAGAAGGCGCGCAAAATCATGAGCAAACTTGGACTTAAGCCTGTGAGTATACATCTTTCTTGTTGACAGACAATTTTCTAGCCTATCATGACGTATTATAAAACAAAAGTCCCCCCGCTGCGTCCTTCTGAACGTGATAAACTCAAAAACTACCGAACGGATTTTCATACTGTTTTCACCAATGTACGGAATGGTTCATGAGGAAGGTTTAGCTTAAATCGTGCAGGCTGGTAGCTTCTGGCGTGCGCCGCGTAAACCGATAGAGTTATATAAAAACTATTACAGAATTATTCCTCTTATAAAGATCAATTAAACGTAATAGTTTGTTTCCGTGGGATAATTTTCGACAACCACGCGAGCGAAGCCGCGGGCAATACCTAGTATTAGGGTCGGCGCACACCTGGCGAGATGCAGAGCGGCGCGGTTGTCACTGCCAAACAAATATCAACATTGCGTGCCTAAAAATGATGTTGAAAATAAAATAACCTAACACGCGCGCCTCTTTCCTCTAAGCGTGTCTTCGAGCTAATGGAAGTTTATTTATTTTCAACTTTCAAATGCTGCAAGTTCGATATTAGTTTGGCAATTGGCAGTGACGAATGACCTGCGCTGCGCCTCGTGCATATGGTGGGGCCGCCCTTAGAATAAAAGTATCAGTTACTCATTCGTGCAAGATACAAAGCTAGGCAGGATTTCTATTCCTGCTTATATTGTATATTGATGAGCAACCTGTTTGCCATGGATTCAGTACGATTCTGGGGGCCTACTCTTTAAGTCCGTCAACGAAGATACGGGCCCGTCCGAAAGTAGATCGATACTTAAAAGTGAACCCTACTCCCGATAAATTAACTTTTTCCGGACGGGCAAAAACACATCGGGAGTAAGGACAATTCTCTAAACGTTTTGTCATTAATTTTTAGTTCGGGGCCCTGGTTTAATCTTATATCCGTAAGTGGTACGGAGTAGGAAACGTCCGTAATTTCGGTCGAAACGACGGACTTCGTACATAGGGAGTAGACCCCCTGAACCCCCCTGCATTGAAGGTTTTCGTTGGTTATTAAAAAATAAATTCGCTGTTCCATACATTTTGACCGCATAGGTAGACATATAACTATAATATTTCGCACTTTTGTATGAATCTGGTAATTTTTTTTTTGTAACACGTCCGTCCATATTTCCATGTCCCTGCCACCCCATATTATCTGGCCACAGTTTAATAATATGAGTACGGCTACATGTGAGAAATGATTTTGTAGTTAATTTATCAGTTATTTTATTAGTTTCTTGCCTTACACAAAATACGCTCTTTAATGAAGTTGCGGACACCAGCCCGATTTACAATACACTAGCTTCTGCCTTCTGTTCAAACGATGGATGTGGGGGTTCATGTTCCCATTCACTTGATTAGGAAAGACATCCTTTGAACAGGTTATTAATAAAATTATATCTATCTAATTCCAGGTCCAAGGCGTAAACAGAGTCACAATCAGGAAATCTAAAAACATCCTTTTCGTGATCAACTCCCCAGACGTATACAAAAACCCTCACTCAGACACTTACATCGTGTTCGGAGAGGCCAAGATCGAGGACCTGTCCCAACAGGCTACCATGGCCGCTGCTGAGAGGTTCAAGGCACCGGAGAGTGCTGCCGCTGGCAATGATGCTGCTGCTGCAGGCACGGTATGTTTTAGATAGTTTATTATTGCAATACAAGCCAAAAAAGAAAAATGAAACTATTAACAGACAGTTTGGAAAGTCATCACACGGTACATATTAAATGATAATTTAACAATATATGTAATTCAAATCATTTTCAGTAAACTATCAACAGTCACTTTGAAAGTCGTCAGAATACAAAGAAATCAAAGCCACTTGATGGTCCTGACATTTTTAATGATGTGGATGTATTTCCAATTAAATCATGGACATTAATGATGATATACAAACAATACTTTTGATATATTATGAAATCTACCTTGGCTGTGTCTGAAGTGTCCGAAACATTACTATTAATCTATAATTCTAGATTTTACTCATAGCTGCATGTAACATTAATTTAAAATACAAAATAATGTCCCGTGTCAACATACCAGCTGACCCTGGTAAATGTCAACTTATTGTACTCGTTTCTTGCAAATAAATAACATTCTCACTGCAACTTTCTCCATACCCTCCAGACGGTAGCCCCCATAGCAGAGGAAGAAGATGAAGAAGGCGTCGATGAGACTGGAGTGGACGAGAAAGACGTGGAGATAGTCATGTCCCAAGCCAACGTGTCGAGAGCGCGGGCAGTGCGCGCGCTCCGGAACAACCAATCAGATATCGTCAATGCTATTATGGTATGTACAGACTTTAATTTAATTTAACCGTAATTACACACATTTATACAGAAAAGAAGAAAGGAATGGAAAAATATGAATGATTATTAATTATATTCTAAAGAAATGTCTTATCTGGGATAGGAAAGTAGATAAAAAGAGATGTAGAAACCGTGTGTGAGAAAGAGTGTAAGAGAAAATAAAGAATAGAAAATAGAATACTCTCTATTATGTACGTACGGCTACACATCAAGCTATACATTTCCAGTTTACACTGACCTCTCATTGTAAGGAAATCCTATAAACTGCGAGATCAGCTTATACTGGAAATGTATAGCTTGATGTGTAGCCGTGTGTACACCGTAAAAATTACAGATATAAGTGTAAAAATTTAATTTAAAAAAAATCACTTGTTAGGCTGCACATGCTAACACGCTTTTAAAATGTATACCTAAAGCTAATGGCTCCAAGTAGTCTTATTGTGGGGATTGTGACCACCCCACAATCTTCACCATTTCCGACACTGAAAAAACCGTTCCTTATAATTATTATTTTTTTCCCGACTTCGGCGAACGCCTACCGTCTTAAAACAAGACACGGATCTTCCGAGCCTAAACCTTCGAGCCAGTTTTTGTAATTCGAACTTAATGCCGACTGTAGTATAGTCCTTACAAAACTGCCAACCTATAGGTTGTCAGTTTTGTAAAAGGAACTGTATTTCGGTTTCTGTTAGATTCTTATTTCAAAAACAGAAAAGAAAAACCTTCTTTTGTAATAAAAACACCGGCTAAAAATGTAATTAGTACTAATTCCTTATTTCTCTCTCTTACAGGAGCTGACTATGTAAAGGTCCTGAGCGCAGTCAAGAGTATGTTAACTGTTCCTAGCTTTAAGTCTCCGACAACCCTCTCCTCGCGAGCTGGAGTAAGATAGATATATAGTCGCCTTTCGCTCGCACACTCACAAACTGAAGGATCCAAAGTTCGAGGTCGACGATAGATTTGTTTTGTACGGTACGGTAATGTATATAAGCTTACTTCACTACAATAAAATTATGGTATTACAATTTTTTGTGTTTTATTCGTTCTGTGATCTTCAAGTCAAGAGCAATGGAGTAGCTGTTTATAAAATTGATATAAGTAACTAGCTTCTGCCGGTGACTTCGTTTGATTGAAATTCCGGCCCCGACCCACCGCGTCACATCGTATCGCCCGCCCACGGTTTCGCTTAGCGGCCTTTTTGACTTTTCGTTTTGCTCAGCTCCTTAGGTTGGGCAGTTCCTCAACTGGGCTATCAAATGCAAAAAGAATTTTATAATCCGTCTGGTAGTATCCAAAGATTCGCGCGTTCAAACAAAGAGCCTAAAGGCGCTCCCTCACCGGGAGCTTTCGCGTGTATTGTAACATTATAGATTCGACTTTGAGCATTACGTTCCAACACTACCTCCCTGACTGACTAGCGTTCGCGTGTAATGTAACATTATAGATTCGACTTTGAGCATTACGTTCCAACACTACCTCCCTGACTGACTAGCGTTCGCGTGTAATGTAACATTATAGATTCGACTTTGAGCATTACGTTACAACACTATCTTCCTGACTGACGAGCGTTCGCGTGTAATGTAACATTATAGATTCGACTTTGGGCATTAAATTACAACACTACCTCCCTGACTGACGAGCGTTCGCGTGTAATGTAACATTATATATTCGACTTTGAGCATTACGTTACAACACTACCTCCCTAACTGACGAGCGTTCGCATGTAATGTAACATTATAGATTCGACCTTGAGCATTACATTACAATACTACCTCCCTGACTGACGAGCGTTCGCGTGTAATGTAACATTATAGATTCGACCTTGAGCATTACATTACAATACTACCTCCCTGACTGACGAGCGTTCGCGTATAATGTAACATTTAGTATAGATTTGAATTTGCGAGCATTCACTTTAGATTTAGTTGTTTCCTTATTGTCAGACGAACCGGTCATTGTGCTGAGTGCGGCAATATTAATTCAACATTGTTATTTACGTAAAAAAAACCAAAAGAAACGATGTTGGTGCCATGAATTATTTCATCACACACATTGTATCATTACAAGGTGCGCATTGTAATGCTCGGTTCTCCTCCTTCACTGATGTAAACTCGTTTTGTATCAGTCAAGGTGCGCGCTGTTTATCTCCCTCACTGATGTAATGCTCGAATCTGTAACGTTACATTACACGCGAATGCTCCCGGTGAGGGAGCGCCTTTACAGTAGTTTCATAATTATGATGTTGTAACATCTGACATCTCACCTTGGTATTAAGCAATACATTAACATTATGGGGGTCACACTGAAAGTTTTTAGAATGGACCAGTAAGAAAAGCAGCCGAAGATAAATTTATTTAAATTTCGAATTAGGAACTCCTTGGGAATCTGTAGATGTGTAAGGTCAATGTGGGGAAGACCGGCATACTTTTTTAATAGCTAACTTTGATCGAACCAAACTAATGGAACTATACATTCTGGGGTTATTCTTATAATTACAATTGATGAAAAATATTGTCTTGACTATTATAAAAACACTTCAATTGTTTTAATGTCAAATAACGCTTAAATAGAGGTCTTTTTTTAAAAATCGGCGTGTAGACGGACTTTCCTAGCTGTTTGAGGTAAGTCCGTCTAGTGGTCATTTTACACTAAATTTGATAGATCTTACAGATGGAAACATTTTCTTTCGAAAGAGTAATGAATGCCTTTCAAATATGAGCTTTAGTTACACATAATAAGGCTGCAATTTATTTGAATATTTTTTTTCTCATACTTGAGGTAAGTGCGGCATAGATTTACGTGATGGAGTTGTAAACATTTTCGATAAAATAAAAGCAAAACATAAAATCATAACCATGCTTTATTTTCGTATTAAAAAAAGATAAAATTAAATTTAAAATTGCACCTTTAAATTTGGAAGGAAATTAATCTTCGTAGATGATGTACTTTTAAGTTTAATGCAAAAATATTTAAGAACAGGAACTACATTCGTCTTCAGGGTAATGATCGTAAATTGTCATATGCAGACAGCTTTGACACCAGAAAAAATCAAAATGTAATAAATATTGTAAGTTCCATTTATGAATCTTGAAGTGGCGTGGCAAGTTTAAGTCTGCGTAATCACCACAATGATAACATCTTCTAGACAGTATAAAATGTGTCACGTGCCACGGCCATATATGCTGGTTTAAAAGTTCAAAATCATTTCTAGATAAAAAACGATCAACATCCAATGGCATTAATTCAGGCATATTCCATTTCACATTCAATTCCTGAAAAAAAAAACACTTGTTGGTTTTTCTCGTATAATAACTATACCCTAAATAGTACTCATTCGTTATTATTTTTGTCTATTGCAAGCAACGTGAAACCTGAACCGCTGCATTTGGGGTTCGGGCTTCGGGTTTCTAAGTCCGTAAAAGACATTAGGAGCATTAGGTAAGGCCTTTTACACTAACAATATTTATCTAGAAATAAAACTAAATACCCACCAAAAAACTCTTTAAAACCCGAGAAGTTGAAATATAAGGATTCAAGATTACGTTTGTGCTACGAAAAAGGTTGACGATCTGTGCTTCGAGGCAAGATCGGCATATGACGGACTTACCTCGTGCGACTTATACGGACTTCCCAACTATTGTATTTTAAGGTTAGATATTTACTACACTTAATATTACAAAATTCTTAACGTTAATGATCAATTCAATAAAAGAAATATATAGAAGGCCTATTTAACTACTTACGTTGCTACACTCGACGCTTCAAATCGTTTGGTTTAGCACAATTTTATCTTTTTACCCCAACACATGTCACTTTACATTGGAGTTCACAACGCGAGTAAAGAAGGAAGTCAATTTTCTTCAGAAAAACTAGTTATAGCGACATCTATGATTTACAATTCGAACTAAACCACTGTACTGTTTTATCGATCGAGAGGTAAGCTCCATAGATAATCAAACACGAGCGTAACGACGTGTAGACGGACTTGCCTTGTATACGGTCTTCCCAGCATTGACCTTAATAAATTCATAAATATGTCACTTGTTTTTTACAAATTGGCCACCATTTAAAAAGTGTGTCGTGCGTCGAAATGGATTTGACTAGAGAACATTTTCGTTCAATGATTTATTACGACTTCCGTTGTGGTCTTACGGCGCGTACACATAGAACATCCGTTTTACAGGATCCTTTTTAACTGATCCGTCGCTACTGGAGGTAATATTCACACAGCATTTACAGGACCGATTTTAACAGATCCGACGCTACTGGAGGTAATATTCACACAGCATTTACAGGACCGATTTTAACAGATCCGACGCTACTGGACTTTCGTTCTTCAGTGTATCGCCTACTTTCTACGAGAATGGACGTTGTCGTGTTGTATTGGTACTATCGTCGTCTGCGGCGGAGGAAGCCCCGGCGTTATTGGATACATCCACTATTAAGGCAAAGATTTTGTCGTGGTGCTGTTGTGCGTCAGCTGAAAGAAGACGAATCTAAATTTTTTACTTATTTCCGAATGACGACGTCTACTTTTGATGACCTTCTTAAACGATTAGAAAAGGATTTAAAAAAGAAAGACACAAACTGGAGGAAAAGCTTGTGCCCTGAAGTAAAACTAGCGATATTTTTAAGGTAAGAACTTTAATTTTTGTTATTATCAATTAAAATTTAAAATGACAAAAAGGTTTACAAAAATGAAGATTTATTTCAAAACATAGACAGATCTGGCAAGTCTGACTCCTGGCTGAATGTAGATTCTACTGATGGCGAACCTTCTACTGATGGTGTAGAGTCAAGATGATGTGGCCTACTAAAATAACCTTGGGTGTGGTAGTGAGGAGTGCTAGAACTTTGTGAATATGGAGGCCACTCGTAGTTTGACTGACCATATCTTCTACTTTTAATATTTTGTAAAAGGTTTATCACTCCAGACTGAAATTCTAAAATTTTATCGCCATTAAGTGAAGCCAGTTGCGGCAAAATACCTTTGAAGAACGATAAATTGGGATCTTCAAACTCATTTTTAGTTTTTTTTAACTGATCATTCATGTATTCAATCATTTTGGCGTCTACTTCATTCACATTTCTTTTGATTGCCTTGCGTTGCGGCGGGGCTAAATTTTGTCTTTCCTTTTGTCTGTCACTACCACTTTGTTCCGTAATCTGATCAGGTTCATCTTCGTTGTCTTTATTACTTTCTACTGTTTCCGTGATGTTGTCATTAGCAGGGACGTTCTCGTGTGTATCACCTGGGGTGACAACTTTTTTCAAAAATAACATTTGATTGTGATATTTGTAAGGCTTGGTATTTGAGGCAGCAGCTCCAGATTTCTTCAATTTCTTTTTCTCACTCAATGTTCGTATCCAGGCATCTCTAGTCGAATTCCATTTTTTTATAACATATTTTCCTGAAGCAAGTAAATAATAATATAAGATGGTTGTCAATAGCTTAGTAAGTGAAAGGCGAATAAGAAGGTAGAATAGACTTGTCAGTAATTAATTACCATATTGGTCAGTGGATAAGTCAAATTGACAGTGCAAGAACTAATCGGTCAGTAAATAATGGGAAGCAAAAAAGTATTACTAATGTTTAAATCAATTTATTTTAATTAGGTAATTTTATAATTTAGTTCAGTTCAGTTTAATTTTATTTTATTTATGTACTATATATATATAAGTATGAGTTTTGATTTACGACTTTGCTAAAAACTCTCATAAAAATTTCGACTTTCCATACAAAATTTGTTGGTCACTATAATATTTTATAGTTTTATAATAAAACAAGACTTATTCATCAAGCCATCTTTAATAGTCTGACCATAGAGAAGTACCTCTACGAAACATAGACATATACATAATCAGTAATAGACAAAATTAACTAAAACTAAACCCTTACAGTCACTAACGTTACTTTGTATGGGAAGTCAATATATGTGTAATAATATAGTAATTGATTAATTTTTTTTTTTTAGGTATGCAGCGTCTGGGTGTACATTTCAAGAACTTTATTACGTCTTTCGTGTCGGTGTGTCAACTATAAGCAACATTATTAAGGAAGTTACACGATGCATATGGAACAACTTGAATGACGAGTTTATGCGACTTCCTACAACAGTGAGTGAATGGGAGCATATATCAAATGGATTCGACACAAAAGCAAATTTTCCCCACTGTTTAGGAGCAGTGGACGGTAAACACATCAGACTTCGAAAACCAGCAAAAAGTGGCTCAATGTACCTAAATTACAAAGACTTTTTTTCCATCATATTATTAGCGATCGTAGACTCTGACTATCGTTTTCTATATGTTAGTATTGGGTCGTATGGAAAAGAATGCGATTCATCAATATTCAAGGAGTCGACATTTTGGAAAATGATGCTAGATGGCAGTTTACAAATACCAGAACCTTGCCCATTAATAACAGGCTCAGAAACGAGAGTTCCCTACGTCATAATCGGCGATGAAGGTTTCGGTTTACACGAAAATTTAATGAGGCCATTTAGCGGGACGCATTTAGACGTAAATAAGCGAATATATAACTATCGTTTGACCAGAGCTAGACGATACGTTGAATGTGCATTTGGTATTCTTGCTAATAAGTGGAGAGTATTCCACCGGCCTCTAGACGTCAACAAAACAACAGCTATATGGATAGTTAAGGCATGTACCGTTCTACACAACTTTGTAAGGGAAAAAGAGGGCTTAAAGGATGGCAACACATCCGAATCTGAAGCATTTCATTTCAATAGCCTACCTGATGATGAAACGCTACGAGGTGGTCGAACTGCAAATTCAGTTCGAACGGAATTCGAAAACTATTTCGTGTCCGAATCTGGGTCAGTTTCTTGGCAGAATGAAGCTATTTAAAATAAAAAACAATGTCTCCATTACAATATAAAATAAATACTTACCAAATTCTTGTCTTTCTTTTTGTTCCATAGCTTCAAAATCCTCCTTTAGAATACCGCATATTTCGCGCCAAGCTGCGGTTTTTGCAATTTTATCTTTATAAATCTCCAGTGTTTTGTCCCAAAGAACTGGTCTACTTTCAACACAATTTATCAAAACTTCTTGCTCAACATATTTTTCAAACGCCTTGCTTGCCATGATTATGATAGCACTGGACACGTGCACTACTCTAGGAATGAAACCGGCAAATGGCGGCTGTGTGTAGCACATCGCACCCCGCGCACCCCCGTGCAAAGCCTCGTGCGGTTTCAATCCGATAAAACGGATTAGTATAGTATTACTGGATCCGGAATACTGTGTGAACTGGCTCATACAACTACATACGCTAATACATATACGTTTAAACGGACCTGTAAAACGGATTGCTGCTTATTTTGTCGGATCAGTATTTTTTACTGGATCCGGAATACTGTATTCTGTATGAACTCGCTCATACAACTACATACGCTAATAACATATACGTTTAAACGGACCTGTAAAACGGATGTTCTATGTGTACGCGCCCTTACTCAACAACAATGTTACGACTCGTCGAGACTTCGATTCGATTAGCATTTCATGACGAAGCCCCATCCCGTGCCACTGCTTACAACTGGTTTAACGAGTTTAAACGTGGTCGAAGCAAACTCACTGATGATTCGCGAGTAGGACGTCCTTCTATGGGGGCTACTGAAGATAACCATCATGATTCCGTTGCGAAAAAGAGATAGTGCTTTCGGTCATGTATAGCTCCGTCTCTCTTTCACGATGGAACAATGATGGAATTAATACGTCATAGTACGGCCCGGGCCGTACCATGACGTGTTAACACCATCATGATTCCGTTGCGAAAAAGAGATAGTGCTATCGGTCGGTCGGTCGGTGCTTCTAATGATAGAAGCTGATATTAGGGTGACATAAACAGATTCGGGCAGCTTTAGGCATTAGTATGAGTCAAGTACAAAAAGTCTTACATGAACTTTTAGGCGTCAGAAAGCTTTGTACTTGTACTAGATGGATATCTCATCATTTGACGGAAGATCAAAAGCCGCCGCGCCGCGGTGCCGCTCAATGCTTGAAAAGTATGACGGAGGTGACTCGAATGCTGTATATATGACGTCACAGGTGATGAAAGCTGGATATATTGTTACGAACCACCGTCCATTCGAAAATTTGGCAACATAAGTAAAGAAGGGCAGAAATCAAGGGAAAAAGATGATTCCCTCATTCTTTGGACGGTCTGGTCATTTCGCAACAATAGTCCTTGAAGATAGAAAGACTTACTGCAGATTGGTACCTATGTTAGTCATTGTTTACCAGTTGTCTTGGAAAATGTTAAATAGCACCGCCCAAGAAGCAGGATCCTCCTCCACCACTACAACGCTCCAGCTCACTCCGCCAGACTACCGAATATTTGTCCATCGAAAGTGTGGAGTTACTGCCGGTTCCCACTTGTCGGGTGTCGGATCCGAATATTAATCGGAGGTCGGCGCTTTTGTTCACACTTCGGTTAATAATCGGTTGTCGGCCGCGGCCGAAGCTAGTGCCAATTTTAAGCACTCTACGCGAGGTGACTATTATTTAAGAAGAAAACGAAGAAAGAGAGCGAAGGAAAGAAAATATTGGGTGCACCCAATCCTGAGGGAACGATTTAGTTTGGGAACATTCCAGAACTTACTAACAATTAGGGAGTGACGAAATTAAGTTTTTCAATTATTTTAGGATGTCAATTACTACATTCAACGATCTACTGGCTCAAATATCAGTGAACATAAACTACCAAAATACAAGATTTAGAGACTGTATTTGTACTGAAGAAAGGTAGTCAATATTTAATTCTAAGGTAAGATAATAATATTATACTTATTAATTTGTTTAAAGGAAAAAATAAAGCAGTCAGTTTTAGTTCACGCATATTTATTTTAAGGCATAACTTTAATAAGTTTATAATTTTGAAGACAAAATTTAATAGACATTAAAAATGATTAAAATCTAAGACCGAATCTTCAGTAGAACTAGTCTATTGTGATACTTGTGACCAAGCAGGTGAGGCTGGTTCGACAGGTTGACGTGTCGAATATCCATAACCAACTGAATCAAGGATATTCTGGTTCCCTGGGGAGTGCACATTCTGGTTTTGTGACGAATATACAGATCCTGATCCTGTGATCTGACCTGTGATCTCTTGGCTGTGAATGCCACTCATAATTTTAAGAGTATAAACGACTTTCACGCTGTCTTTTAATTTTTTGGATCAGTGACAGTACCTACGCCCGATTGAAACTCTAAAGTTTCATCATCGTCAAAAGACGTAACACTCGGCAGGAACACCTTTGAAAAAAGAGAGCATCGGATGTTCTTCTGATATTGGATGTTCTGTTGATAGCCTGCTATCTAAAAAGTGGCTCATTTTGTCATTGAGGTCCATGGGCTTTTTGGAAGTGCTTGGTATTGGTACCTCTGAATTTTTATCTTTTTTTTAGCCTTTGGTATCGCTGGACATTTATTTATTTATTTATTTACTATTACCACTTACATTTTTGTTTTTACAGGTGAGGACCCAATACAACAATGTAGTCAATATTTCCACATTCGGGGATGTCACACAAAAACCCAGACCACCAAATAAATAAAATGTTTTTAAACTGACAGGGTTCAAATTCATACCAATTAATTAACAAGTCCCAAGTAGGTATACTATTCATACAGAGGACAATATGTCAAGTGTCACCCTCTGGAATTCCGCCAAAGAGCAAGTAAAGATATCCAAACGCAGAGAGACGCTGTTGAGTATACCTAGAGAAAAAAATGGTTAGGTTAGGTTAAAACTGTGAGTACCTACTCGCGTCATTGTATCGCTGGCGCGAGGAAGCGAGGGCGCGGGGCGAGGGACTGATGCAGCGACACATGGAGCTGCGTCGTTCTCAGCTTCGCGAGGTCCTGGTGGCGGAATGGCGGGACAGGCTTTCACACCCTACTGCCGGCCTCGTCACCATCGGGGCGGTCCGGCCAGTGCTCGAGCGCTAGCTCGGGAGGAGGCACGGCTCCCTGTCGTTTCGGGCGACGCACGTGCTCTCGGGGCATGGTTGCTTCGGGAAGTACCTGTGTCGCATAAACAGGGAGCCGGACGCCCGGTGTCACCACTGCGTCGAGTGCCGGGAGGACACGGCGTGGCATACGCTGGCAGTGTGCCGCTTGGGAGGAGTCGCGCCGTGCCCTCATCTCAGAAGTAGCCAGTGACTTGTCGCTGGTGGTTTTTAGACAGTAAGAGTCTGACAGACCCAAACAGTCAGTTTTGTTGACAGGAAAAAAAACTAAAAAAAAAACTGTGACCCCCTAAGTACGAGCTGAGCGAGCGCCGCCGCGGCAGCAGCCGGGGACTCCGGGGAGTCTATGGACTAGATTATATAGAAAAAAAAAATACTTTAGTAGGTTTAAAGAACTTCAGTACTTGTCTGTAAATTATTAGACCCAAATGGAAATTGATTGAAATAATTTTGTCACTGTTGTCCATCTGTCCCATTACTATTCGATTGGTAGATTCATGCCCCCCTTTCATAACCCCCGGGGTGCCTTGGGTCCGGCGCGAAAATCTATATCATCATCATCGTTTCAGCCGAACGACGTCCACTGCTGGACAAAGGCCTTCCGCAAGCACCGCCACTTCGACCGGTTCTGTGCTTCACGCATCCAGCGGATTCCTGCGGCCTTTACAACGCTAACGCAAGCGCCACGTTTTTCGGTACGCGGAAAATCAAAAACCAAAATCTATATACCCGAAGAAAACTTGATAGTTTATTTAGACTCGTTTGGCCTTGTTAGGCTGATTAGGTTCACTTTTGTGTGTACGGGAAACTTGTTAAAAAATCACAAATAGGTCTGTCTTCAATGGTGTTTATTAGCGACTAACTAGATGATTCTTACGCAGCTACTTAAATATATGAAGAGAAGCAAACGACGCAACATACCGCCCACCAAAGGGACAACAAGGCCCTTTAAAATTAATACTTAGTGGACTGTATACACATATTGAAAAATTTCAACTTAATAAGCAGTATGCAACGTTTCTAATGATTCAAATTCAAACATAAATTATTGTAACTACGGTGTTATTAATTTGCAATGAAGTTAAATTACAACAATACGAATAGACATACATAATTCCTGCATGCAAAATTGAAATGAGGTTATACAATAATGTTTATCAATCAGTTTGGTCAACAGGTAAGGGACATAGTTTCGTGACAGATCTCTTCACAATGTTATTGCCAGATTTAACGCTATACACTCGTGTGAGTCCATCATGACCGGGATGCTTGTCTACAATTCGGCCTAGTAACCATTTTCCTGCTGGTAATCCGTCGGTTTTAATAAGAACTATGTCGCCAACAGTGAATTCTTGTTTTTTCTTATGCCAGACAGCACGCTGTTGTAGACTTGTTAAATATTCGTCATGCCATCGTCGCCAGATGTCACCAACGAGCTTCTGAGTGTATTGCCATCGCGTTAAGTTATGAATCTTTGTCTCTTTAAAATCTGGTGAGGGCACGACGATTGGGGCTTCATGTATCAAGAAATGGCCAGGCGTGAGGGGTTCTATAGAATCTGTATCCGAGTCATCAATAGGACACAGAGGTCTTGAATTAAGACACGCCTCGATTTGGCACAGTATTGTTGTCATTTCTTCGAAAGTGACATTTGTTGTCAACACGCGTTTTAGATGAGTTTTCAGTGACTTTACACCTGCCTCCCAGAGGCCTCCAAAGTTAGGACTGTAAGCTGGTATAAAATGCCACTGTGTACCTTCCAAAGCCAACTTGTGTGCAATGTCCTTTTCAAAATTCAAGTTAGCTTCTTGCCATGCTGCGACTAAATCCTTTTCTGCACCAACAAAGTTTCTCCCTTGGTCGCTCCACATGTGGCTACATTTTCCTCTTCTTGATACAAAGCGTTTGTAAGCGGCAATAAATCCTTCCGATGTGAGGTCTCCTACCAATTCAAGGTGTATTGCCTTTGTAGACATACAAACAAATAAAGCAATGTACGCCTTTTGAGTTTTCATGCCTCTTCCCCGTGACATTAATATTTGGAATGGACCAGCATAATCCACGCCGCTGTGTAGAAAGGCTCTAGTAGGGGTGACTCTTTCCCTTGGCAGATCTCCCATGATCTGTGTTCGTGCACTAGCTCTTTGCTTTGCTTTGATCTAAAGGTCCCTGGTTTCGGCACCAGGAGACCTCACATCGGAAGGATTTATTGCCGCTTACAAACGCTTTGTATCAAGAAGAGGAAAATTTTCTTTGATGATTTTGACTGCATTCGGGTAGTTTTGTCCTTCATCATCAGCAACCTGATGGAGTGTTTTCACAGCGAGATAGGGTGCTGATGCTGTTCCGAATGTAACTCGAAGCAAGCGATATTCTTTAATGCTGTCATGTTCTTCTTCTCGCCACAGAATACGCTGATACGTATTGGCGTCTTCTGGGTAAACACATATTTGCAGGTACATTTTTGTTATATCACTGGCATAACAAACACGTTTCATTCTCCATCTCATTATAATATTTCTGAGATCTTCCTGAAGTTGAGGACCAACCATCAACTCGTCGTTGAGCGAAACATGATTTGAACCCTTCGCCGAGGCGTCAAAAACCACGCGAGTCTTCGATGTTTCTTTATCTTCGCGGATGACGGCATGGTGAGGTAAGTATACAACCCTTTCATTTATGACTTCCTTTTCAGGTATTGCTTCCATATAATTTAAATTTAAGTATTCTTTCATTACTTTCTTGTAATTTTCTTTCAGTTTTGGTGTTCTTCTAAATTTTCTTTCCAATTGTAGCAATCTGGTTTTGGCTATTTCTTTTGTGTTTCCTTCTAGACATGTTGCCTGTGGTGTTTTCAAAGGTAACTTTACAATGTATCTTCCCTCTTCTGTACGTGTGTGTGTTTCTTCATAAATAGTTTCACACAATTTTTCTTCTTTTGTTAGGTTTCTTTTGTTTTCTGTGTCTATTTCCCACAGAGATTTAAGCATGATATCCATGTCTACTTGGTGATGAAGAACAAGAGCAGAATTGTTTGGTGACCTTGTATTTATTTCACCGAAGAGTATCCATCCAAGGTATGTTTTTTGTGCACATGGTGTACCCGGTGGACCCTTGATAAGTTTTTCTTGTACGATTTGAGAGTATTGTTTGACACCTAGAAGTAAGTCTATAGGGCCTGGTGTGTCGTAGTTCGAGTCAGCCAGTTTGAGTCCTTCTAGATGTGGCCAGTTATCAGCAGTAATAGTTTTAGGAGGGAGTTTAGTGGTAAGTTGTTTGGACATGACGAATGCTTCGACATCTATCTTGAAGTTTGTGTTCCAGCGGGAACCGATTTGCAGCTGTACCACGTGGTTTACATTTGTCTTCGTTGAACCCACTCCAATTATACTTCCTCTCGTTGATCGTTTGGTCAGATTGAGCATTTGAGTCGCTTTCTCACTAATAAGTGCTATCTGCGAACCTTGGTCCACTAATGCGCGTAGTACAACAGTGTTGTTTTGTTCGTTTCGTACTGTCACTGTTGCTGTAGCTAATAGTGCTATGCCCTGTCTAGTACTGTGATGTGAGGCGACCGTTGTATTGACAGTAACTTCCTTTTGTTCTTCTACATTGTTTTGAGCAGTCTTCGGTTGCATGGAGGTCTCTTGTACCGAAGTCTCAGGTTCTTTGTTGAGATGTAGAAGGCTATGGTGACGCCTTTTGCATATACGACAGGACACTGGTAGCCTACATTTTCTTGCTGAATGTCCTGGCACTAAACAGTTGTAGCATAGGTTGTTCGTTTTTGCATAATTAACTCGTTCAATAGGTTGCAGATTTGTGAATTCTTTACAGTGGCTTATCGTATGATTTTCATTGCATAGAACACATGTTTTTCCTGACAGTAGCGATGACGTACTTGCGGTACTTGAGATATGAACAGCACGCTCTTTTGTTACTTTATTTTGTGTTCCTGGTGTGACAAGCTCCAGTGTTCGGTATGTAGACTGAAGAAATCTTTTCAGATCATTCCATTTGGGTAAGTCATCAACATCTTCTTTGTATGCGTATTGTTCCCAATCCTTGTGAGACTCAGGGTCCAATTTCTGAACTACCAGAAAAATAATTATAGGATCCCATGAATCTAAGCATATATTTAAATTTTGAAGGTTATTTAAACAATCTGTTGTGGTGTCCAATAAACCTTTAATTAGATTAGGTGATTGATAACTCATTTTCTTTTGATAGACTAACTGTTTTAACACTGAGTTCATAATCAAACGTTTGTTTCCATATCTAGTTTTTAAAATGTCCCAAGCTTGTTCATAATTTTTCTGTGTTACCTGGATATGTTTCAATAATGTCTCTGCTTCTCCAGTAACACTACACTTTAAATAATGTAACTTTTGTACGTCACTTATAGATGTGTTCGTATGCACTAACGATGTAAACAAATCTTGATACGTAGGCCATTCTTCATATTTTCCACTAAAAGATGGCAGCTGTATTCTAGGTAATCTCACGAGCACATTTTGTTGATCAGGATTCGTCACGATACTTGTATTATTTTGCAATGACGTCGTCGGCGCTGTTGTATATAATTCATTCAACGCATCACGTAAATCAGCCAACAAAACAAGATATAAATCTTCATAAATATAAAACTCCTCATTAGCAAAATATGGTAATATTGCCTTTTGTTCCTTCGGTGTTATTTTTACCAAAGAATGATGAGCGTTTTTGAAAGTTGACCAATAATCTTCTATCGCCTTTATACGGGTTTCAATGTATCCTTTAGTTAATCGTGATTTCGAGCATTTCTTGAGATTAACTTGAGTTTTTTGCAATAATGAAGCAGTATCTTCCAATACATTTAATAATTCCTTTGTAGTAGTCATCGTAACAAATCCTTATCGCTCAGGAATGCGGTGTCCTATTGTTCTCGCGAGCCGGCCGCTCAACACGTGCGCTTAGGTAACTGGTAATTGATCCGGCTCGAAGGACCATATGTTAGGCTGATTAGGTTCACTTTTGTGTGTACGGGAAACTTGTTAAAAAATCACAAATAGGTCTGTCTTCAATGGTGTTTATTAGCGACTAACTAGATGATTCTTACGCAGCTACTTAAATATATGAAGAGAAGCAAACGACGCAACAGGCCTTATTTGGTATTGTGTCTACGCTCGGGGCGCTATAAAAGATAAGATTGTATTATATAAGGCTTGGTTTATTGGTACTTTTAAACTTGTAGTCAACAACACTATTTTCTGTGGTATATTTTTAGGTCCACCATACCACCAGGGGTATGGCCAGTGGTATGGTGGGTCCGCAATATGCTAACCGTAGCCTGCATACCATTAGATAAATTTCGTTGAATGTTGTGAAACATTGTTTAAATAATAAAGTATAAAAATTAGTCACCCAACTTTAATTTTGTTATTTTACTGCAAAGAGGTTCAATATAACCGTAAACCAGTAGGTACCATACACACATAAAGATGCAGTTAAGGCGTAGACAGAGAATGCTATTCTCTGTCTACGAGTTAAGGTTTTTTGAGTTGGAAGTTATTTTTTAAATGAATTGGACCACGGAACTCGCAAAAGGTGTTGTGGTCCAACTATTTTTAAAGTTGTACAACTGCCCCTAGTAAAGACCCATGGTCCAACTAGTTGGACAGAGCAATTGGACCACTGTCCCGGACTTGTAATTTGTGGATAACTTTTTTTTTAAACTAAAATTTGTGTAGTCGACTTCACAGTTCACACCGCTCTGTTTTCGAAGCGACAGCTATTAAATAGAGTATTCCATCAGTGACTCTCGCTTAGCGGGCAGGACACTCGATGAAAGACACGCTTGGTACATACGCATACCAGCCAGTAATCGTTGCTCGTTGTTCGCCAACTCGTCTTTACTCGGGCCATAAAGGTGCTGATAGACTTGAGCATTCTAGCGAATGTTACATTACAGAAAAATAAACGGGAGCGTTTTAGCGAGCATTCTAGCTAAAGGACACTGTCCTTTAGCTAGAATGCTCGCTGGTTAAGCTTTACTGTCCTTAGGACAGTAAAGCTTAACCAATAACTTATATTAAATGCCTCTTTGCCTTATGCCTTAACCTCTTTATTTTTACTTATTTTCTTTTTTGAAGAGCATTGACTAGAGCGTTCGCTAGAATGATCGTGAAAATGTTCGTAGCGATGTTTGGCTCTATTCGTTGTTCGGTTCGACAAATTTAAAAACGGCGAATGTTCGATGTTCAGATACAAGTGAATGTTCAAGTCTATCAGCACCTTTAGGTATAAAATATATTTTATACCAAAAATTTTATGCCGCTGTTTGCTGTAACCTCTTGTCTGACAAACGCGGGCTCGCGAGCACCCCTACGACGTCTTACCGCTCAGTTCAATAAAATTTTCCAGGGTATTGAGTACTTTGCTGTTTCGGCTGGGAAATTTCGAAGTATTGCTCTTAAAACCATAGCAGAATTAGGCCCACTTGCGCCAAGCTAGGTTATCACGACTAACTCGGAGGTAAATGCTACTTTGGAGTTAAATTCTAATGATGTCTTGCACCATCAAGAGTTAGGGGATAACCATGGTTTAATTTTTAAATTTTTAACCGACTGATGTGGGAGGGTTAAGTCAACTAACTCTGGGTTAGTAATGTCAAAATTAGCTTTGTTTGTGTCTTGTGTTTGTTGCATTTAGTGATATCGGTTTTATTTTGTCCTGAAAATAATAAATCAATGGTTGTTGTCTGATGATGATGAAGAGATCATCGAATACATTAGTTCAGACTTTTATAACAGAAGAATTGCGGAACGGACTGATCATTTTTACTCACAAAGAGACAAAGATTTTCATAGAAGATTTCGTCTACAAAAAGAAACTGTTCTCTATTTATTGGATAAAATTTAAAATAGATTGCAATATACAAATGAGAATAAAAAGTAAGTACCTACATGTGACCGACATTACGTTTTTAGTAATTAGTGTGAAATAGAGTGGATATTGGATTTAAGTGCAATGATAATGACCTACTATGTGTTGCTACGCTGCTAGTGTATCATATGTAGGTACAATACAACTAATAATAGGTACCTATATAAAGTATTGTTTAATTTTATTTTTCCAGTAAGGCTGTATCACCTATGAACCAACTACTATGTACATTACGGTTTTACGCCACTGGAAGTCAATTACTGACTTGCGGAGATGTCATTGGGGTACATGAGTCAACAGCATTACACACATTACAGAGATCATACATAAGGTCACTGATGCTATAGCTCGGTTATATCCACAATTTATATTTATGCCAACTACCGGTGAAGAGCAAAGGCAGGCGGCATTGGAATTTTACCAGATTGCACGATTTCCACGTATTATTGGGGCAATAGATTGTACTCATGTGCGAATGAAGTCGAATGAACCGCGTAACCGAGGTTTTTTTTTCCATTTTGAAGATCTTCCGCGTCCGCCTAATTTATTTTCACAAAATAATAAGTATAAACAACAATGCAAATGCAACATGCTCAAGTCACGACAGTCAATATAACGCGATCAAGAACCATGTGTCATTTCTAATCTGACATAAAGGAATAGACTTATTCAAAGTACTGTGGAGCGAGAGAGAGCAGTATACTAATTCATTTAGCATTCGATCTACCATATTTTGCCGGATGTAAAAAGAATGAATGAACATAACAAATGAACATGACAAGACTCGGGTTAGTTGACTCTGGGTTAATTTTTACTGGTGCAATTTATACTGTGATAAACCTCGAGTTATTTATTTAACTCAAAGTTTTGGTACAAGCGGGCCTTAAGGGTACATAACCATTTAAAATCATAGTTTACTATTCTTTCTTTTTTTTTTGTGTGAATGACTTTCAGTTTGGTTTTATTATTATTAGAGGTTAACATTTATCCATTATCTATGTACCTACTTTTACATCGCACGATGTTCATTTTAGTTTAACTTTTTTATATTATGTGGAAAATGTTGTTGGTTGTACATTTATAATACCAATTAGTTTTAAGTTCTTAGCGATATTGTAATGTGTAACCGTTTATTTTCCCAAATAAAAAAATGAAAAAGCTACAAAAAAATAAAACTCCAACAAGTAAATTAGCTTATTATTTTATTAGTGCAATAAGGCATCCATTACGTTTGGTATCACCGCACGCATACAGTAAAAATGCATTGACTTAATATGTAATTAAAATAATAAAATTCTTATTACTGCCAAGTCCGAGAGGCTTAGCGCAGCTAAGCGTGTGACAAAATAGAAATATTTTTACTTTGAATGCTAATATTGGCATTCATTCGGGATCCAGTCTAACCAAATGCAGCTGAATACTTTACATGGAACGACTGCCTATCTGACGTCTACAACCCAGTTACTGGTTAACATGATACTGCTGGTAAAACTGGTTGTCAGACTTTCTGGTTTCCGACTACCTATCTATAGTTGCAGGACTCCCGGGGAGCCTGGGTCGCTTTGTAAATAATAGTACTAAAAAAAATACCGTTATTAGCATTAAAAGTTCTAACAATCTAACCCGTACGACGTTCATACACGTCAAAACGCATACTCACGACATTTACTTAATAGGTTTATTTCTGACATTTTTGAGACAGATTTTAAAGTAAGCTCTTCCCGGGATATCTAGCGAATCCGTCTAGCATTGAAAGGTTATAATAATAAAACAAGTAAAGTCCAGTAATGTGGTTCTGTACTACATATTATAAAATATGTGATTTTAATTAGTATCTGCCAGTGTCCTGCTGGGTTATAATTTTTATCAAGCAAACCCCAGCAACACTTTTAAACTCCACATTTAGATATTATCTATTTTACTGGTCCCTCACATATGCACAATTATTTAAAAATCTATTTCTCAACTATGCTAAAAGCCAAGTTGACAAATCGCGGTCATACACAGTGCGAGTAAGACAGTCTATCTCGCTCCCACATTTCATGACCGCGTCTGACGCAAACGTTGGCTATTACAGTAGTTTTTCGTTGTGCACATGCACAGGACGTAATATTAGGCGTGTTTTATTATAAAAGATCATAGATATAACAGTACATAAAAGTTACAATTAATACTTTTACTCGATAGAGTCGGCTGGGGAGCGCACGTCATCAATCTTGAGGATCATCTTCACGAGTTGTGTGGCGAGCGATATCTGTTGCTTCTTAGAGTGAAGGGATTCGATGACGTTCATGGTTTTCATGTCGTTAGAACCTGGTGGAGAGATTTTAGTTTTAGACATTTCAAAAATAATATCCCTAATATCCTCCCTATCTTCCTATTCACTGAAGATCTAAAAGGAGGCTCATTGTTCAGCAGTGGATAAGGTAATAAAAGGAAAAGCTATTTGATAAATAAGATGTATGATAGGGAATGCGGTAAAACTAGCACAAACCATTTCTATATGTACCAAGTTATTTGATTTCTCTCTCTAAGCTACTTAATTTGTAAAAACAATTGTAACCATCTGAGCTAGCTTACTGAAGTTCAGCTACGATCGAAGATAAGCTAAATATAGGTCCAGAACATTTTTAGTAGAGAGCAGGTTTATTTGCGGCAGTGGCCTTTCACAACAGAAACTGACATATAATTTGATGTAATATCAATAGATCAACGCTTTATCATTATAGCGAATTTACTTTTGAATTTGTGAAACATGTTTTTGTTTTAACTCTTTGAATCATAATTTCGACGATACAGATAAGTCTTACAAGTCTCATTGTTAATTAGAACGGTAACACCATTTAAATTAATTAACATAGAGATTGAAACAGTTATAGTAAACAAAAATATTTCAAATACTAAAATATAATAGAGGACCTAGCATACTTAGGCGATTATCACACTGCCACGCATCACGCTGCATGTACGCTACCCGCAAGTACGCGCGTGCGCACGCGACTCAAGTGACTCGGCTCTGGCGACTGTTTTAGATAACGGCGGCGCTATAGGTGATAATCAGGTCGAAACCTATAATGTGAAGCTAGTGATATGCTATGATTATTACCCGTTGTAGTTGCCTTGTGAATAAATAAATAAACAGATTGCGTCGACGGCTTTGGCGATTTCCGAGGTAAGAGATCTAGTGACTCCGCGCGCAGATCGTACAAGAATGAAGTAACGGACGGAGCAGAACGCACGCGAATCATCTCTTGTTTATAATTTGAATATCCTCAAACTTGAAGATAACCTCGCTCAAACTTTAAGGTAACTAGGTAACCTCGCTCAAACTTGAAGGTAACCTCACTCAAACTTGAAGGTAACCTCGCTCAAACTTGAAGGTAACCTCACTCAAACTTGAAGGTAACCTCGCTCAAACTTGAAGGTAACCTCACTCAAACTTGAAGGTAACCTCGCTCAAACTTGAAGGTAACCTCGCTCAAACTTGAAGGTAACCTCACTCAAACTTGAAGGTAACCTCGCTCAAACTTGAAGGTAACCTCACTCAAACTTGAAGATAACCTCGCTCAAACTTGAAGGTAACCTCGCTCAAACTTGAAGGTAACCTCGCTCAAACTTGAAGGTAACCTCGCTCAAACTTGAAGGTAACCTCACTCAAACTTGGAGGTAACCTCATAGTTTTGTAAAATTCGCACTCACGAGCCACAAGATACAAGCGACGACGCCTAGTTTGTGGCTCACTGAATATGTCATTGTCTCAATGGTTGTACTGTTAAATTCTGAATTATTATGAGTATAATTACCATTGCCCATGCAGTCAACGCCCAAGTTGTAGTTGTTCTCGGCCACCTGCCGCGACTTCACTTCAGACAGAGTGTCGATGGGGGACAGACCGCTGTGGAAATTAAACAAATATTATTAATAAGATGCTAGAAGTCAACATTTCTTTAAACAAAATTTTGATGAAAATGCGGGTATCAAGGGGACATTATTTGCTGAGTAAGTTACGTCTCGATTCTTCTTCTTAGTGTGTCGATGGCCCGCAGCGTCCATCAGCTCCTGTAACATACAGCTGACAGGACACAGCTGACACAGGACATGATATTATGTGTCCCATCGTTTGTGGAACAGCACCAGATTTACACTTCAAGGCGGAGTTGTCTATGAATTTCCACCTGAACAGGTTTTCCTTACCTCGGCCCAACTGGGTCCGGAGTCTGTTTAAAGACTTCCAGGTTACCCAAGGCAACCCAAGTCCAGGCGGGAGATCTACAGCGGGTAGATCGAATGGTTTGGGTAAGGAAGCACCGTCTCACCACAGCTTCAATCTTGTTTTTTTTTAAATTTTCTCGATTAAAAAGATTACTGTCTTGTCGAAACTTCACAGAGGGTTTACTAATGTTACCATGCAAAAGATTACCGATGCCGGGAGCGTTGACACCGCGAGCAGCTGTAGCTACTTGAAATAACCTGGTTTTTTTTGTCGAATATATCAATATTCATCACTTCTTTCGCCGATACACAAAAAAGGTGTCGTAGCAAAATTTTGCATTCACTTTTTTTTACTCAATACATATTTTATTTTCCCTGTAATGTAATCTGTTGGTTTGAATGTGGGTGTACTGAGTAAACCTGTCTACCAAACGGGGTTTTACAGCCGTGACGGTATATTACATTTAAACGCACGCTTTTTTTAACCGCCTACAAAATAAAAGGGAGGATCTCTTTTCGGTGGTATCTGTTTTTAAAACACACAATAAGTTTTTTTTCCCACTGTAAATGTGACATATTCACCTGTTCTCAGACAGCGCCAGAGGGATAGCTTCGAGCGCGTCGGCGAAGGCGCGGTACGCGTACTGGTCCAGTGAGGACAGCTTGTCGCCCGCGCGAGCGACGGCTACAGAGCACGAGATCTCGGCCGCGCCGCCGCCGTACACTACGCGGGAGTCCTGAGGAAAGAAAAGGATATTTAATATTGTTGTTTCAACTAAAAGAATACTACAAAGTTTGACCCAATTTTGTAATTGTCGTCGGGTAAGGTTTTCGATAGCGTCTTTTGGTGTCATAAAAATGAAAACTGCGATGCTAATCAACATCTTGATCCAGCTACGCCTTACATTTTGACCGTGTAGGTATTTCACTTTTATATGAAAGAGCATTTTTTTTTTAATAACCCACAGAGAATGACTTCTCTGAAGGGTCTAGAACCATGTGTTGAAATCATGGTCCCGTACACTCTTCTTGTTAGTTGTGTCGATGGCAGGACAGTGATTTAAATTTTCGTTGGCCTTCGCCAAAAATTCGCCAACTTCCACGGCATCGTCGGTGGCAGTGCAGAGATCACTTGGCTGCATTTTTTGGGGTACAAAGAGCAGGATATTTGATGTATATTCTAATTTCCCGGTAAATATGCTCGCGCGATGTAGTATTTGTGTGACGTCATACGTCATGCCAAGTCCATAGTTTGCGCCACAGATGTGCCGAATGCTGATAAGATGAAAGTATGAAGCTGTAAGATATCCTCACCTGCACGAGACTGCGCACGATGCACAGCGCGTCGTGCATGGAGCGCTTGGCCTCGTCTACGATCATGCGGTTCCCTCCGCGCATGAGTACGGTGACCGCGCGGCTGTTGGAGCACTCCTCGATCACTAGCATCTCTTCTTTGGATGTGCCGAATGCTGAAGAGGAAAAAAATATATAAGTACATAATACTACTCCACTACCTGACAGTGTTCTGGTTTTGCAAGTTCATCTGCCAGGTACATGGAATAAAAAAACTGGCAAAGTGCGTTTCGAACGACCTTCATGTCATTTTCAAACACTTATCCAACAAAATACTTATCTAAACATTTACTTGATATTAGTTGAAACTTGAATATAAAATCAACTTACTAAGCTCCCTCACAAGTCCACAAGACCCCAACTTATCCGGGGTGAGCTCCTCAAACCGGGGCACGATGCGACCTCCAGTAGCAATGGCGATCAGCTCCATCTCTGGACCTCCCACCCACCGGACGGCTGGCAGACCCTGGGAGAGGAGAAGATGGTTCGCCTCGTCATCGAAGCCCCATTGGCAGATGGCTAGAGTTGCGCCGGCGTCCTAGGGATAAGAAAAGAAAGATTATTTGTGTTTTTGATGTAAGGTACATGATGAGCAATGATCATGGCTTTTGAGTTCTGCCCGCGTTGTAGTCAACTATGCTATCAAACATACCGTTACCCTACGACTTGGCAATAGTGTAGCTTTCTGCCAGTAAAAGAATTAATACATAAAATTTGAAAAAAAAATGCTATATTAATAGTTACTGAAATCGATTCAGTAGTCAATAATAAGCAAACTACTTTCAGGACTAGCGTTTATTATGATACACCTTGTATATCTTAAAACTTCAATAATCATATGGCAACAATATTTTAACGCCTTGGGCGATGATTTTACAGAAACGCTGAAACAATTTTTTTTTTAATTTCTTACCAAAAGCATAAATTAAAATTTTCATAACTGCTACTTAAGAAATGCTAAGTTTCCCATACAAACTTTCATCCCCTATATTATTATTGAGACAAAAAGTAGCCTATGTATCCTCAGGAAGCCATCTATCTCCTCACCAAATTTTATCGAAATCCTTTCAGTGGTTTAGGCGTGAACGGTAACACAGACAGACACGAGTTACTTTCGAATTTATAATAGTATGGATAATATATTTTGATTAGTGTAGATTTCTTACCTTGACTCTGCGCACCATCTCCAAGAACTTTTCGTGTTCGTAGGCGCGCAGCTCGCGGTACTCGTCGGCGGAGCCAACGTGCAACTTATGCTTGGTCTTGGGCTTCGGCGGCTCGAACGGGCAGGTCAGGATGGCGAGTTTCACGTTCTTTGTAAAAGATAACATAGTGAGATTAGTACAATATTTTGTCTATACTAAGCGCGTTATCAACTGAGTCGTCAGGCCATAAATAATTTCCCTATGTCTGTCTCGCTAGCACTTACGGCCGCCCATAGGTAGCTTCTTAGTGAAGGGCGTAACAATAAAATAAATATATCGATAAGTAACGTTTATTATCGTATCTTGTTCATACAAGCGTACAGGATCATTCGAGACTCATCGAACGGTCCGGGCGCGCTGCACATTCCTATCTCTATGGACATTTATGGCCTCAGGAGTCAGTTGATAACGCGCTGACTATAGTCGTTGTTTTCTTTTGTCTAAGACGATTTTCATGTGAAATATTTGCTGCATTTGACAATTTCCTTGAATTGTGGATTAAAATTTAAAACTCCGTGCCTTGAATGTATTCTGTCGTGTCTTTGCAGACTTGCGTCGTTATGTTCTCTGAAATAGTGAAGTTGCTGATCACTTTATAAGACTCAGCAACAAAATCAAACCCCCGACACAATCAAAAACCTCTGAATACGGATGACCAGATTTTCTTCTCTTTTTTTTATCAAATAACTCTCGGATCAAGCAAACTGTCAAACAAAAAAAAGTAAACACAATCGGTTCAGCCATTTGGGAGCTACTATGCCGCAGACAGACACACAAATACTCACTTTATACTTATAACATCCTTTTTTTCCATGGGGGGTTAAAAAAGTCATTCAATAATTTTTACTAGACTTGAATATTTTTAGTGCCAAAATTTATAGATTTTATACAACAGGTTTTTTATAGATTTTATACAGCATATTTTTTATAGATTTTACACCACAGGATTTTTTATAGATTTTATACAGCATATTTTTTTATAGATTTTATACAGCATATTTTTTATAGATTTTATACCGCAGGTTTTTTTATAGATTTTATACAGCAGGTTTTTTATAGATTTTATACAGCAAGTTTTTTTATAGATTTTATACAGCAGATTTTTTTATAGATTTTATACAGCAGGTTTTTTATAGAGTTTATACAGCAGATATTTTTAAAGATTTTATACAACAGGTTTTTTTATAGATTTTATACAGTAGGTTTTTTATAGATTTTAAACAGCAGGTTTTTAGTTTATACTTGAGTTACAGTGTTGTTGTGTTTTAATGCAAACCTATTTTCAATGGAGAAGTGGCAAAAAAATTATAAGAGATGTTTTATTATTTGGACCTTTTGTCCAATTAACTCACCCTTAGCGTCTTGGGCATCTGCGGGTGGCTCATGGTCTTGTCGATGACCACTCCCTTCACGAGCATGGAGTCTTCCATGCGGCCTCCCACCTTGCCTTCTACTTTGATCAGCTCGAAGTTCACGTCGCGTTTCTCTAGGTCTGCTACTGAGAGGATGGCCTGGTGATAAAAAATGTTTTTAAAATTTGTATTTGTTTTTTTTTTGTGTATTTTTGTTTTGTTGTGGCATTTTATCGCGGTAACCGCCATTGCGATGCCATAGGCATGCCATATCAGAATTTAAATTACACATAATGATATGCTAAATAAGCTAACTGGACCTTATCAGGGTGGTGAAAAAGGTCAAGAAATAGTTTTTTTTTAAGACAACAATAATAACAAATAGTTTAGGAGTAGTTTCTTACTTTTAATTGTATACAAAGATAGTTAAGTAAATGAGCTTTGTAAAATTTTGGTATAGAGTAAAGCATATTTTATCTATCATCCCAGGTAAACTTGGAAAAGATATGACATTGACATGACATGAGGAAGACTTGATAAAAGAGAATGGAACTCATCAATGAATGTCCTCATATCATAGGTGATTGCAGCAATAATGACTGTTTATTTTTACAAAAAAAAAAACTGTTTCAGAAAAAGCGTGATAATAGTGTCTTCACAATATGTGTATTTTTATTTTTTTATTTGCATATTGGCACCTTATAGTGTTTTTGTAAGTTGGGCTATGTCTTTTGTGTGCACCAAATAAACAATTGATGTATAAATCTATCTAAAAAAACAAAAATAAAACTTACATCAACAGCAATCTCAGCCATCAGCCGATGGCACTTCACAACCACCTTGCTGCCCAGCGTTGTCATGGCAACCTTGATCAGGTGCTCCCTAGTATCTCTGTTAACTGGGAATGCTTCACTGATGCTGTCCAAGTGAGCGAGTGCGGTGGCAGAGGCCAGCTCGAAGCCGTCAGCCACACGGATGGGGTGGATACCCTTGTCAAGTAGGATGGAGGCCTGTTCCAAGAGGGCACCTGTGGCAGACAAAAATTTGTGATTAGATACTTAGAGGGTTATTTTAATTGTTTATTAAGGTTGCAATGACTGGATAAATGAAAACTGCCATAATCACTATGCTGTAGTTGGATCGGTGATTAGTTTGATGGCACAAACAACACAATGGAACAGTAAATTTACTTCCAATCTTCTTGTCACAATCCCTCGGTAAGTTGGTTTTGTTTTGAAACTACCACAGGTGAGCCAGAAAAGTCAAAGTCAAAGCATTTATTTTCAATAGGCACATAAAAGGCACTTTTGAACGTCAACATTTACATTAAAATAGAATTGATTTTAGTCACCCCTTCCAAAAGGTAGTTTCGTATGGAGAAGAATGAGCAAGAAACTCCACCGTTACTCTTAAAATGTGTTACAATATTTTGTATACATTAATTTTATAATTATAATAATGTAAAGACGATGCACCTATAATAAAAATTACCCTACCACAATAGGTAAAATGAATTTTAAAAATGTAGCAATGACAAATAATTTAATTAAGTGATAGATACATGGTGATCGCATATTTACAAACATTGTAAAAGTATATGATTTCTCAAATTATGTAAACAAGTAATATGTCAGTGTGGGAGTTAAAGTAATCACAGAATGTAAATCAATGTCATAAACATAATAAACTATACAATTAAAGTAGCAAGAAGTTTGATTTTGTCTAGACCCTAGATTGTCCCATGGAGCTGGACCAGCATGTTTCCAAGCATTCTTATCTTGGATACAATCCTCTATTTTGTAATATGCTTGTTTACAGAGTGAACTTTTTATATGAGTTTAAAATTTTCTTTAATTTAATTGCAATATATGACAAGGTATTTTTTTGTAGCATTTAACACAGTACCCCATAAAAGATGTATGTACTTTAGCTAATCTGAAAAATTGTTGATCTATTTTATCTTTATTTCTTGTATTAAAACAAAAACAATAAAAAAATCTATGGTGCCTAGGTCAAATCATTTGTAAGTAACTAAGTCTTTATTTGCCTTAAACATGGTATAAAAGGTGTTACAGTTTGGTAATATAATATAGTCCACATGTTTAGCTATACAACATCGTGTATCAATTGCATGCAAAATACTTAGAATTAATTAGTAAGTAGAAATAAAATGTCAAAGCTATAAAACATTCTCCACAATACAATCATCATAACATAATATTATTTAATGTCAGAAATTAATCTCCACGAACAAAATCAAGAAGTGACAATAAAAGAAAACATTATAATAGTAAACATTATTCGCAACAGTTCCATAACATTACATAACTTAAAGTAAAAAAAAAATCAATAATTATAAAATTAAAAATGTCAATATTATAAACATTAACGACGATCCAGTATGTCATTATTTGTGAATTATAATTTAATGTCAAAAAAATCCTTAATGTCATAAAAATTATGTTCATTCAGCCATTTAAAGAGTCTGTTTTTAAAAGAATTAATATTAAATAATAATTTCATTTCTTTTGGAATTTTATTATAAATGCGTACACACATCACCAGAAAACTTTTAGAGTACTTGGCTGATTTAGGAGTATCCTGCAATACAAGTCTACATGGATCCCTATTACGAGAGTATATTTGATCGACTTTCTTGAATAATTCCTTATTATTATATACAAAATTACATATCTCGTAGATGTACAGTGAAGGAAGTGGTAATAAACCAAGCCTTTTAAAATGCGGGGTTAGGTTAGTTTGGGGTAGGTAGATAGCAGACGACCCCACCTATCTGCCATTTTCGTATGTTCAACGTTCTACCGAACACCCCATATAATATTAGTTTAGATTGGCTATTTCATGCAAAAACATTGTATCAATTTTATATTTATACCAAAACATACTTTCAAATAAATAAATATCAGTATCTCAACTTACCAGCCAACACCACAACTCCAGTAGTTCCATCACCAATCTCATCGTCCTGACTCTGTGCCAACTGCACCAACAGCTTGCCGATCTCATGGTCCACGTCCATCAACTTCAGGATGGTGGCTCCATCATTGGTGACGGTTACGTCTCCGTCAGGGGAGACCATGAGCTTGTCCAGGCCACGGGGACCGAGGGAAGTGCGGAGGATCCCTGCGATTTGGCGGGCGGCTGAGATGTGTGACTGTGGAAGAGATAAAATATGTAAATGATAAAAGTTGTAACCGTTGTAAGTCAAATGTTTGGAAAAAAGAGAAAATTAATATTAGTTTTGGCAAACTCCATGGCTGGTAATTGCTTTCCGACTAGCAATAAGGTGTTGCTTCATCTCACAGAGCACAGAGGCCTTTGTCCCAGTAGTGAGAACAATATAGGCTGAATATATCTACTTTTGCTATAATAAAGATATCGGAAATTTCAGTTCTCACAAAGGAAATTTTTCCGAAAATGAGTTATAAATATATTTAGAAACAGTGTCACAAGCTCTATCAATTGCTATATTTAAAATAATCCTATCTTTTAAAAAAGCCCCTTACAACCTGGATTTTAAACAGGCTGATTTGATTGTTTTGCTATTTGGGATGTATCATAAATATTTTTGGGTCTACTGGAAAGTCGTGTTTTGTCCTTTACAACAATATTGAAATGTCAGGTATTGTATGTTGATTTTAAATCAGCAGTCACTTTAATTAACAGCACTTTAAACACTGCAAATTGCACTGCAAAATTACAGTTTTGCAATTGCACTGCAAATTTTTTTGCAAACAACAAAGTGTAAACTGTAATTTTTATTTTTAGATAAGCAATTTCAGTTAATGACAATGTTTAGTTAGTGTATTATTTCAGCATTATAAATTTAAAGATGTAGTTTTCATGGTTGTAATTGTGAATATTGCAAGCCAAACTCCATTTAATTACTATTCCGGAAGTTTTTTTATTTTTATTTGAGCGTGGGAAGTCATCAAAACACTTTTCCCCGCTCCAGGCAGAGTGGGTGGGCGTGTCAGACTCTTACTGACTAAAACCCACCCGTGTTCCTTCAGTTGCCAGTGCCAGGGGCCACAGTATCCGTCTCGGAACCAGAGGAGGCCTGTACTCAACAGTGAGAACACCATGATGATTAGGCTTATCAAAACAATTTTTCATTATAGGTGCATAGATCTACTTTGGATTTTATAGATATCAAGGTTTGTCAGAGGGTCATCAGGATAATCATAGAGAATAAATAAAAGTAACTAACTAGTAACTATTAAGTCAGACCATGAGTTTGTATAAGTTCACTTTTACATTATGTCCAAGGTATGTTTTGATAAAACATCAACAAGATGTGGTTTACAGTTTAATAGAACTTAATCAACTTGGTCTACTTATAGGATGATCAAATGTCTTCAAACAAGGAGATGATAGGTTAACTTAATGTAACAATGGAAAAATCTAAATATTTAACAATTTGAAGAGAATTTAACTTAAAACTTGTATTTTTCACTTTAATAGTGGTTTATATTGGGAGTTCGAAGTATTTGAATATGATAGTGAGATGATTTAGTGATAAAAATCGTACAGGTTGCCCGATTTCGAATCATGTGATTCACAACACCTGATTCAAAGAATGCATGTAACTTTATAAAATTGCATTAAATCTTAAAGTTGTGAGTCTAATCTGATTGAGGCAGGTATAAATTACAATTTTAATGCAAGTTTTATTTATAAAATCGCGTTTTTAATCAATCATTCTCGATTATTCGAAATTGTGTTGACAAGTTTAGGTTATGCATTTATTAGTCATTAATTCTGGAGTAATATACATAGCTGTTGTTATGAGACTGCTAGGCGAAGTCAAAGAGACCCTAAAATAGACTTTGTTAGTTGTTATTGTATCAGGAAAAGTAGAAAATATTAAATAAATTACCTTCAAGGCATCGATACCGGTAAGCCGTTTCTGCCTATCTTGGTCCCTTAAAATGATAAATGGACGACCATACTCGTCGAAGGCTACCGATCCGGGGAACAGAGCCATGTTTTATTATAATATCACTTCATAAACTCAAGATGAAAGCAGATTTAGTTTCATAGATTCCACCAAAATCGAAACAAAAACCAAATGACAGTTCTATAAATTGAATTTGACAATTTACCCCGTGACCACAGACAGATTATTGCAGAATATTCTATTTCATGCAAATCTCTAATCAATATAAAACTTTTGGTAAGATATAAACGTTTTTTGTAGGAGTTGACTGTTAAACTACTTTATTCCTGAAATGTATTGTATTGTGTAAACTTGATAAGTTTTGACTCAATATGTTAATTTTTAAACTAAACAGCAAACCGACATTGTGCTTTGCAGTGCCCTGACAGGGTTCATGTACAAAAACCGACAGTAATAAATTGTAAAATGTGTGATGTGCATGATAGCAAATAAATAAATGAAATTCTGTGAATTAAATCATCTCGCAGCACGCGGAAAAGCGTTATGTTATGCCCCCTCCATGCGACTTTGTCTCTCTTACGAGTGTGTGACGTGTGTGTGCGTGCGAGTTTCGCGTAAGAAACTTCGTTTCTGACGGAGGTCGGGCCGCCTGGCCGCAGACGTTTTTTTTATATCTTTTGTCAACAACATCCTTACACAACTCAGCTCCAGCTTGTTAATATCTAATTCTCTTATTATATGTTATAGTTTTATCTATTTAGTTTGTATCATAACACTGAGGATAAAATAGCTTCTTCTCTTATTCAGATCTTGGTCCGAGGAAAAAATATGGTCTCGACTGGTCTCGAGCCGCAGCTGCTGGAAGACGGCTCCGATCTCACAGGTGTGGACCTGCAACCTATAATTGCGTAAAACACTATCAATCATAATCTGAATCATTAAGGTTATTGATAATCTTGCTATTGCTTCATAAGTTCGCTGTCTGCTCAACGTAAATAGGTAGCAATGTATGTTGTTGAACTGTAAAAAAGAAAGCCATTCCTACTGATAATGCGCTACCTAGGTACGCAATCACCCCGCCGGGCTTGGAAGTGACCCCCAATGCCCCCGAACATTGAACTAGTGTAAGTTTAAAAGCTCCTTGCCTCATCAAGTCAGAGGCAATCGCTTTTCATTCCATGGCCCCGATGGGATCACACCGCTTTAGCAACCCGACTGAAAGATTGAAGACTGACTGTTTAACTTAAGAGACTGACTGACTGACAGACCAGTAGTTCAGCGTAAGTGCCTTTTCTGTACACACACATTTTACTTGCCGTGAAAAACTACGTGTGTAGTGTAGGCACGGCCGTCAATGTTGTATGGACCACTACGGAAGCTTGTTGACGATACGCTTTTACTACGGCGTGGTGTATACCAGTATACCCCGAGTGTAGGCGGCACGATTAGTCAGTGTTATAACTTCTCGCGCTCTGGGCAGAGCGGGAGGGCGTATCAGACTTTTACTGACTAAAACCCACCCGTGTTCCTTCAGTTGCCTGTGCCAGGGGCCACGGTATCCCTCTCGGACTTTCCCGCAACCCTGGCAGGCATCGGCCCTAGCGGACCCCGTCACTGATATCTCTTAGAGGCGCGCGTGGAACACAACGCGCCGTCGACCTGGGCCTGGTCCTTTTCGGACGGCGAGCTGCCCATTGCTCGCCGTTCGCAAGCCCGCACCTACGGTGGCCGGGTATCGGCCTGCGATTCCCGATGCCCAGGGCGTCTTGTGCGGTAGCTAGGGGCGTGCGGGTGCTAATTTTGTCGCTCCCTCACGCGTTCCGCCTCTTCCTTCGCAAACATTACTGCTTTGCAGAAGGAGGTGACTGCTTCCCTAGCCCTCTCGCTCTGTACCATGGCCTGGACCAGGGCCGGACGCGAGAGATTGCCACCGCCAAACGCCTGCACAAGGACACGGCGGTGCTCCGCCCAAGCCGGGCAGACTTCCACCGTATGCTCCAACGTGTCCTCCGGGCTCCGGTGAAACCTGCGTCAGGTGGAAGGTGAGGGTGAAGACGCCGTGGCACCTCTCTAGCCAACTTATCTATATATATAGATCCCTACGGAAGCTTGTTGTTTTTTCTACGGCGCGGTTTATACGCCGCCGTACCGTGTACAAAGGTCCTAAGGTACTATGTCACTACAAGTACTTACAGTACTTGTAGTGACATAGTAACTGTCACACAGTCACCAGAAAAGCAGTTACCACATACCACCGAACCAGTTACCTTACCACGTTTTTGACAGCCCGCAAGAAACAGTGAAGCAATCGTCTTGAAAAAGACGATTTCAGTCAAAGAAATAAGATAGCTCCGACGTGGCACGAGCTTCATCACAACACCGTACACGTTCGCCGGTTCGCTTCGAAAGAAGCAGTTTGTAAGCGCAAGCAGAGCAAGCGAAGCACCAGCACCCTCCGCATCTTCACGGCACGCTTCGGGACAAGTGGACACGACGCTGACGACACACGTGTTCTGCAGACAGTCTTCACTCGACGACGGCGCCCGGCGAAAAGGACCGCGCTCTTATTTTTCCTAACTATGGCATCTTGTAGGTGACCTAGAGAGGTCGTCACTACTTAACCGGACTATCCTGTGGTTGCCTTAAGTGAAATTCAAAGCCTCCAGCCAGGGGCATATTTTTACATACTAAGCGACTATCACCTAAGGGCACCCCCTATGGGGTACGAACCTCTGGTACGGACCGCTTGGCTTTTATCGGGATTGACTTCTATTCTCCACTTTTTAAACCCGAGTTTGTCGACTGCGGTTTGAAGGATACGAGCTATTGGAATTTCGCCGTTACCGGTGTAGTAAATGGCCGTGTCGTCTGCGAACAGAGCCAGCTGAGCCTTTTTGCTCTTTGGGATGTCGCTGGTGAAAAGCGTGAATATGAGCGGGGCAAGCACAGAGCCCTGGGGGACTCCTGCACGTATGGGATGAGGGGAGGATAGCGCGCCTTCGATGCGATAGCGGAATGTGCGGTTTGTCAGGTAGTCTCTCAGGATGAGGATGAGACGGTCTGGCACACCAAGTTTGTAAAGCTTGTATAATAAGCCGTTGTGCCAGACTTTGTCAAACGCTTTGGCGATGTTGAAGAATACGGCGCCCGTCCAAGGAAGCCATGCCATCACTAGACGGCAAGCTAACCAGGCGGTTGCTACGCCTGGACAGGAAGGGCATGCGCCTGGTGACGGGGACCATCACGGGACACTGCTCGCTAAACAAACACTTTCACACAATAGGCATAACGGACAGTCCTCTATGCAGGGCTTGCATGGAGGCTGACGAAACTGTCGCGCATGTGCTCTTCGAGTGCACAGGCGTCGCCCAAATTAGGTCAAAAACCCTCGGGACACCCAGATCTTACACAGATGTTCTTAATAGACCAGGAGACCTAATCAGCTTCTGGAGGGAGGTGGGCTGGTTGGAATAACCACCGACGGCCGACATGGCTCACGCACAATGGTCCACTGAAGGACTAAGTGCGGAAACCAAACCCATAACATAGAACGGCGCCCGTCATCGAACCACGTTGGAAGCCAACGCTCAGCTTTGTCGACATCGTCATAAGCGATTGTCTTATCGGGGCGAATCAGGGGGGGCATGGACACTACTTCTTGGGATTTGAGTTTCCTCTGAAGGTCCCAGAAGGCCAGATGGATAGGCTCTAGCTCGCTCAGCATCCTGTCCCAGCCCGCAGTACGCAGCTCCGCTATGCTATGCTTACAGATCTCTGTAAGTAGCGCATGTGGGCTTTGTTCGCGTCGCAGGGAAAGCTGCTGTAAGCACGGACAGCTGCGTTCTTCTTATTCAGCAGTTCACGTACATCGCCCGGCAAATTCCAGCGACGGTCATCCGTCGCTGGAACTTCCCTTGAGCAATCGTTCAGGACTGATTGTACGTGTCCAGTGAATGAGTCGATCGCCGCCGTCGTGTCAGCGATAGAGTCGAAGTGGTCGGGGATGGAGTCTAAGTGGGGGGACGAGTTGGATTTCAGGCAGTTGCTTACTTTCCTCCCGTCCGTTACCACTTTGGTAGATGGGGGTTGGTTGGGGTCAGGGAGCCCTATGCGGGGGGCCAGTTGGATGACAACTGGGCGATGGTCCGAGGTGAGCTCTTGCACCGCCTCTATAGAGTCCAACCGTAGGTTGATATTCTTTAGAAGCGCTACATCGAGGACGTCGGGGGTATGGTTAGAGTTGTGGGGGAAGTGCGTGGGAGTCATCGGGGCGATGACATCGAAATTAAGGACGGGGCAGAGGTCAAACAGGTGTTTTCCTCTGGCGGAGGTTCTAGAGCTGTTCCAGGCGGAATGTTTGGCGTTGAGATCACCCGCTATCATAACGGAGTCACTCAAGCAAGGGCAGAGAGGTCGTTGGATAGAAGTTGGAAGTTCTCCGAAGTGTTAGTGGGGGGAAAGGACCGCGCTCGGCGCGCGACTCCTATTTATGCCTTCACGGCGAATAGTGTCGTGTGCAACACAGCACCCCGCACCCCGCGTGCGGCTCGCCCCCCGGCGCATCGCTATTGGTTGATTTTATTGTAAATTTTAACAAGCTAGCGTCTAATTGTATCAATTGTAATGTACACATAAGTAGTGCGTTTTAGAAAATAAACACAGTTCAGACAGTACCATCAAGTTCACCGTTTACTTCAGTGAGTTGTTTTATTTACGCCAGTACCAGTACCCCATCAATACACTGCATACTGAGAGGCGACGAACGCCTAAATTGGTGACCCCGTGAAGCCGAATACAAACCTGAAGCCGAAGCCAGAGTTCCTGAAACACCGAACTCCTGCAAGACCCTAGAACCTCAGAAGAACCATCACCATGTCGAAAGATACCGACGACTTCAGCGATACTCAGGGCATCTCAACTGTGAAAAGCGACGTGGCAACAATATCACTGCCTGCACGACTACCACTATTTTGGCGCCAAAATCCACGCTTGTGGTTCACGCAGTTTGAAGCCGCCGTCGCGTCGCTGCCAGCAAGATAAGTGAGGAGCAGAAATTCAACCTCGTCGTCCCGCTACTCAGCAACAGCGACCTAGAACAAATCGGAGACATCATCTTACATCCACCGATCACCGGCAAGAAGTACAGCGCGCTCAAAGACAGACTCATCTCAACGTACCAAGAGTCAGACCACCGGCAGTTACAGAAGCTACTCAGCGGCTTCGAACTCGGCGATCACAAGCCAAGCCAGCTGCTGCGTAAAATTGCGAGACCTCAGCGGCAAACTACTTTCGGATGAAGCGCTGAAGGTTATGTGGCTCAACCAGCTGCCCGCACAAGTTCGCGCCGTGCTCTCCGTCAACACCGAGTCATCGCTCGAAGTACTAGCTGCGATGGCAGACAAAATGATGGAGCATTTTGAACCCACTACAGTCGCCGCAGTCTCCACAGCCGACCCTTTTTTTTTTTTTTTTTTTTTTTGTCGCTGAGGAATGACATTACGCATCTCCGCTCGTCGGGGGACGAGACGGGGTATGTGGGACTCCCTGCCAGAGTGGCAGTATACCCACTAAAACTCAGCGGTGTTCCCGCGACGCCGTGATGGGAGGGCTACGGGAAATTGGCTCAGCCTCTGCTTCCTGCTTCCACAGCCCTCCCGGCGTATGCCCGCCTAGTTGGCGGGCCCCGCATGCCCCCCATTTAACTGGGGGGCTACGGGAATGGCCGGGAACACCTGGCCATTCCCGTCCGACACTGGTGGAGGCCTGTGCAATACAGGCAAGGGGGCCCCCGCACCCGTTGCCTGCTGGTCTCCACCTGGGAGGAGACGGAGATGACCGTCTTACTGACGTCTTCTCCGACCCCTCCTCCGTCTTCGGAGCGCCGCCGCGTGAGGGTCGTCCTCCCGCGCGCGCTCCGCCGCCTCCTTCTGGGACATGACGTGTTCGCAGAAGGAGGCCACTGCCGCCCAGGACCTCTCATCGCCCAGCATGGCGTTAACCAAACCGGGGAGTGAGAGGTCTGGTCCGATCACCGCAGTGAGACTGTGGCGCGGCTCGGACCACGACGGGCACACCGCGAGGGTGTGCTGCGCCGCGTCCTCCGCCGCGCCACAGTCGTGGCACGACGGTGTCTCCTCCCGTCCGATTCGGTGCAGGTACGATCCGAAACAACCATATCCGGACAGCACCTGCACCAGACGGAACGAGAGGAACCCGTGCGACCGATCGAGCCAGTCTCGCAGGACCGGCCCGATCGCGTCGAGGGTTCGGCGGCCGAAGGCTGCGGTCCTTCGTGCGGTAGGCCCGCGGGCCTACCGCACGGCGGCAATTGCCACCACCCTCGCCGGGACACCGTCGGGGCCCGGAGCAGTCTTCTTGGCGCGGATATGCACAATCGCCGCGCCAAGTTCCGACTCCGTGACAGGAGAGGGAGCCTCCTCTTCCTCCGCATCTTCCAGCGGGGCTCCACACATCACTGGCGGGGTGAAGTTGTCCCTGCACGGAAACAGGGACTGAACCACCCCATCCAGAAATGTGGGCTCCAGGGTCTCGACAACCGGGGGACCAAAGGGGCGCAATTTGTTGCGCGCCGCCTTATACGGTCTCCCGTAAGGGTCGTTGTCGAGACCCGCCAGCAGCTCGGCTCTCGCCGAGTCTTTGGCGGCGGCGATGGCCCGATCGATGCCCATTTTTGCCTCCACGTACACCTCGTAGAGGCGGTCCTCGTCGGGCCGGTTGCGTCGCCGCCGCCGCCGACTCCGCGTGTAGGCCCTCCTTGCCTCCACGCACGCTGCTCGAAGCCCCGCCAGCTCCGCCGACCACCAGTACACGGCGCGTTTGGGTGGTGGTCGGCGAGACCGAGGCATGCTAGAGTTGCATACCTCGGTCAGAGACTCCCTCAGCTGGCCCGCTGCGGTGTCAACATCCAGGCGGCGGCGGCGGTAGGCGGCGACAGCCAGTCCTGGATGAACGCCGCCTCCGCCGCTGCCTCCCTGTCCAGGCGGGTGAAAGCCCACCGCGGGAACGGTGATCGCCCCGAGAGGGGCTGCACCGCTCCGGGGCCACTGGCGGAGATGTTGAACCGCACGTAGCGGTGGTCCGACATAGTCTCCACCAGGTCCACCCGCCAGTTCAGCACGCGCGCGGCCAACGCAGGGGTGGCAAAGGTGACGTCCACTATCGAGCCACCCTGCCGCCGCACGCATGTCTGGACGTTCCCTCTGTTAAGGAGGGAGAGCCCAGAGGAGGCCACCCACATCTCCACTGCCCGTCCGCGAGGGTCGGTGGCCCGGTTGCCCCAGGTCACCGACTTGGCATTCAGGTCTCCCAATACGGAGACCTGACGCGGCGCCGCCCTGCCGACCACGGCGGCCAGGACTCCGAGATAGTTCTCGAAATCCTGAAGAGGGCGGTTTGGGGAGAAATAGACGCCCACGAGGGCTACCTCTCCCCACGCGGCGGCCACGTATCCCGGTCCCCTCTCTAATAGCGAGAGGGGAGGGGAGTCTGTGGAGGACCGCGCCGCTAGTGCCACCAAGCCGTCGTCGTCACCCAGCCGACTGCTGGGGATCGAGTAGGGCTCGGCGACCACCGCTACGTTCACCGACCACTCAGCCACGGCCTGCACCAGCAGGTCCTGGGCCGCTCTGCAGTGGTTGGTGTTCGCCTGGAGGATGCGATGATTGGAAAGCATTATTCCGACATCGCACCCCCCTCCTCAGCTACCGCCGCTGGAGCTGGAGTTACAGCGGCGGCGACAGCGGCGGTGGCGGCGACAGGGCGAACCTGCGCCGGCACTATGCCCTTCCTCGTGGGCGGCTGGCAATTCCTGCCCCCCATGTTGTGCCCCGCGGGGCGACCACTGGCAGCACACGCCGGACAGTGTGGCGTGGCGGCACCGCATGTGGCACTCCTGTGTCCCTCCTGTCCGCACCGGAAGCAAGACTCTCCCCAGTCGAACTTGGAGGGACACGTAGATCGGGTGTGGCCCGGCGCTAAGCACTTGAAGCAGCGCGCAGGCTTGTCCTCAAGCAGCCGGACCACAGCCGAGCTGAAGCCCACGAGCAGGCGTCCCTTGGTCGCCTTAAGGGCGGCCGCCGCCGCGGCGACTGGGCACTCGACGCGGATGGCGCCCATGCCACGGCGGCCGGGCCTGATGGCTCCCCCCCTTACCGCGCTAGCGCTGCAGCCTCCCGCGGCGGCAACGGCCGCCACCACATCCTCTTTAGTGACCGAATCGTCCATATCGATCACCTCCAAGGATGCGGTCTTGACTGGTCTGGCGACCGTCGCCACATCCGCGATGACCTCCTGCAACTTTGTTGCAAAGAGGTCCGCGTTTGCGCCGCGCTGATCGCCCCCGAACTCAAAAAGTCGGGCTCCGGCCTGGGTGCGGCGGCACGTGATGTTTCCAATCCCCAGCCGGGAGGGATCCGCGTTAGCACGAGCCCGTCTTAGGACGGACTCGTACGTTTCGCCCCGCTCCGCGGCCTCCGGGGTGATGGTCACCACGACCGCCGCAGTTTTGGGAGGAACCAACTTCCTCCCGCCCGCCGGAGCCTTCTGGGCTGCCGAAGCAGTCGCAGCGGGCTTGGGCTTTTTGGCCTTTCCCCCCCTGCCCACTTCCGTCCACGCCCGGTTGGACGGGGTGGTGGAGGGAAGCATGGCGTCCTCCCGCTGCGTGTTCTGGGGGGCTGCCGGAGTGGCAGACGCTCCCTCCGCGCTTATGGTGGGGGTTTGAGGAGCCAGTGCTCCTCTTGCCCTTCCCCTTGCCCTTCCCCTTGCCCTTGGGGGGCTTCGAGGCCTGGGGCTGCACACCCGATGGCGCACAGGCTGCGCAGGTACAGGTACCGGCTCCGTCGGTGGCGGACTCTTATCCGCCGCTAGCGGCGGGCGGAGCCGCTTTTCCGGCAAGAGCCGATCCTCTATCCCTGCGAAGCAGGCTCTGGTGAAGGCCCTCTCCTCCATTACAACCTTTCGGAGAATCTCCTCAAGGTTGTGAGGGGAGGAGGTGGAGCCTCCTACCACCGGTCCAGGGGCTGATTGCGCAGGCCGAGCAGTGACCTCAGCCAGCTTCTGGTGCAGCTGGCTGACCTCCGCCTGCAGGCGATCCACCTTCGCCTGCAGCTGCCGCGTCTCGTCCGTGGCCGTCCGCTGCACCAGCTCGGTGACGATGCCGTGCATGCTCACGGCCCGGCATTTGAGGGCCTTCTGGAAGGTCCCCTTGAGGTTCGAGGACTTGGAGGTGACCTCCAGTACCTCCTCCTTGTCCTGGAGCGCCATACGCTCCAGCTCCGCCAGGGAGTGGTCGGCGTACAGCACATTGGATGTGCCGTATCCAGCCCTCGACCTGGCGGCCCGCGCCTGCTGCTCCCTGGCAGCGACCTTCTCCTCAAGGTCCAGCTGGAGCTGATCCCTCCTCGCCAGGCCTAACTGACGCTCGGCGTCTAACAGGCCCACGTCGTGGGTGGGGGTCGAAGCAGAAGTCGAAGCCTTTTTTGACTTCAGCTTCCTCTTCGACTTTCCCACCGACTCCGAGGAGCCCCCGGACCCGACCCTCAGGTAGGCCCGCTTCCGCTGAAGGCGGTCGTTTTCGGCCGCCGACGTGTCCATGGTGGACTCGTCGGAGTCCGAAAACTCCGCCTGCAGACTGGATACGCTGGCCGCGGATGGTGCGCGGCCTGCTTCAGCGTGGCCCTTAGAAGGGCCGGTGGATGGGCCCTGGGAAGGGCCACTGCGTTGGCCCTGAGAAGGGCCGTTTGAATCGCCCTGAGAAGGGCGACTCGGGTTAAAACAAAAGCGCCCGGAGGCGTCACGCATGGGTTTCTTCGACATTGTCACAGACGACCGCATTTATGTCTGTTAGTCACAGCGCACTTTAGCCGCCGGTCTGCCACTCCGTTACGGTGGTCAGACACGGCGTTGCCCGGGGGATACTACGTGGAAGTATGCGCTGTGGGGGATCCCCCTCCACAGCCAACCCTCCATCAACATGTCCAGCAGTCAATGAGGTACAGCTAAACGCTATTACAACCCTACAAATCAACATGCTTACGAAACAAATAGAAAAATTGTCACTCGAAGTCGCCGAACTCCGCAACCATCAATACTCGTCGTATCGCCGTTCCCGCCAAAACCCCGCACATCGTAGCCGCTCACGCTCACATTCAAGACAGCATACCGATAACGCCCGCAAGCCCGGCGATCCCGACTGTCTGTGCCGTTTCCACTACCGATTCGGCAACGCGGCACGAAAACGTGAATCGCCGTGTTCTCTAGCAAAGCGGGAAAACTAGAACGTACATCGATAGTGGCGGGTGACAATGTAACCCAAACCAGCCGCCGCGCCGCTTATGTGTGATCGACATCAACAATAGAGAAAAATTCCTTATCGACACGGGAGCCGATATATTATTATCCGATATAGTATTAGCCGCACGAAACCAGAAATATTCAAGGCCGGCGGAGAATGCAGGCTACAAACTTTTCGCGGCCAACGGAACAGAAATTCGTACCTAAGAGCGCACACTCGAGCTCAACCTAGGCTTACGAAGAAGTTTTAAGTGGACTTTCGTCGTCGCCAATGTGAAGACTTCATTACTGGGTGCCGATTTCCTAGTACATCATAAACTGTCAGTCGACTTGCACCAAAAAAAACTCATCGACCGTGTAACCGAGCTCAGTGTAAACGCCGTCAAAAGAAACAGCAAAGACGACTCAATTTACATTATCAATCGCGACCACACATATGACGACCTGCTGAAGAAATATCCAGATGTACTTCGACCCAGTCCCTCAAGACTCCGGCTAAACATGACGTAACACATCGCATAGAAATAACAGGGCAACCTATTTACTCGAGGCCACGCCCCCTTCCTCCGAACAAGTACAACGCCGCCAAACTCGAATTCGAGAAGATGATGGAGATGGGTATCTGCAAACCTTCGAAGAGTCCATGGGCCAGTCCACTACACGTCGTCAAGAAAAAAGATGGTTCACTACGTGTATGCGGCGATTATCGAAGACTGAACGCCGCGCCGCGCCGTGACCGTACCCGACCGCTACCCAATTCCGAGAATCCAAGACTTTACGTACCAGCTACACGGGAAAAAAGTCACACAACAACATGACACACAACGATGAAACTGGACATGAAGATGGCATATTTTTCCATACCGATCGAAGAAAAAGACGCAGCGAAAACCGCCATCATAACACCATTCGGTCTCTTCGAGTTTAATTGCATGACGTTTGGCCTACGCAACTCAGGTCAAACGTTTCAACGCTTCATGCAGGAGGTACTACGCGGGCTCGACAATATAGTATTCTGTTTCGTCGACGATTTACTTGTTTATAATTCAACTAATGAAGAAGAACACCAGCGCCACCTACATCAAGTACTTGAACGATTGAACAACAATGGCGTCACACTCAACATCGACAAGTGTGAATTCGGCAAGAACAAAATACAATTTCTCGGATACGAAGTTACGCAAGACGGAATAACACCCACTGAAGATCGCATCAAAGCTATAGTCACCTACCCGAAACCAACTACAATACAAGAACTAAGAAGATTTTAGGCATGATCAACTTTTACCGCAGCTGCCTACCACATCAAGCCGAGTACCAACATGAATTGAACAAATACGGTCTACACAATAGCAAGAAGAACGACAAAATTTAAACTCCGATACAATGGTCTCAAGTAGCAGAACAAGCCTTTGAGAAATGCCGACAAAGCATACTCGAGGCAACAACATTGACTCACCCGATACCTAACGCACCGCTATGTTTATTTACCGACGCATCGAATACTAGCATCGGCGCCGTTCTACAACAAAAAGTTGACAACATATGGAGACCACTGGCATTCTACTCAAAAACTATGAGTGAGACGCAACGACGGTACAGTGTGTACGATCGCGAATTATTAGCATGTACACCGCAGTTCAACACCTACGACGACTGATAGAGGGCAGTGACCTAACAATATTCACCGATCACAAACCGCGCTGACAAGAACGCCAAGTAGCAGCGATACACCACGAAGAGAACGCCAGCTACACTACGTTAGTCAGTTCTGTCTATGTACAGAATCGGCTCAGGCTCAGAATGTCCCTTTCCCAAAATGTCCCTTGGTTTCAAAACGTTCCTTTCCCGAAATGTCCCCTTCCCATAATGTCCCTTTCCCATAATGTACCCGGAATGTCCCTTTGCAATGACAGCTACGTGTCTAAGCTGGGAATATTTAAATAACATAAGCCAAGTTATCAATCAACTTTTAATAACATATAAACCAAAACGTTAAAGCCACGTTCAAAGCAAAGTTTTAATCACTTATACACTAAAACGTCAGAAGCTAAAAATTAACATACTTTATTATAATATCACATTATAGAAATCAAATCTTAGTAATGAATTTTAGTTTTAATTGTTAAAATGATGTTAGTTATGTTTTTTAATAAGCGCAGTCTCAAACAATTTTTTTTCATCCCACCATCTCGGAAAGAGTATTTTTAATCTTCAATATCTGAGTGGAAAAGCCGTTTTTATTCTCTAGAGGATAAAGTAAATTGAATTTAGAACATCGTGTGCACTAAGTTTGTGAATTAAAAAAAACATTAAACCTATTTACTGCTACCTCTATGGTGCCGAATATATCATACAACTTTTTTTTAATTTGTTAAAAACTCAGACTCGGAACCTTCTTGGTGTTCTTTTTTCAATTTGCTTTGTACGCGGTTCTTTACGCGGCATTTTTTCACGTCATTGTTAAACCTTATATTAAAAAAACAAGAAACTTGAAAACAAGTGAAAAAACTAAAATGAGTGATTCTAGCGACGAGGAAGTTTGCTTGACGCCAACAGAATTGACTGAAACTGTTAATAATGCGCAAATGAGCTTTCTCCCTCAACAATCACGCGAGAAGTATTTAAAACAGTACGATATGTTCAACACGTGGCGACTAGCAAAAGGAGCCAAAACTTTCTCAGAAAACGTTTTGCTGGCATATTTTATAGAATTATCCGAGAACAAGAAAGCAAGCACTCTATGGAGTACGTATTCGATGCTAAAAGCAACAATAAAGATGAAAAAAGACAAACATATCGATACCTATCCTAAATTAGTGGCATTTTTAAAAAGAGCCTCATCTGGTCATCAACCAAAAAAATCGAAGGTTTTCACAGTATCTGATATTGAAAAGTTTCTTAACGAAGCACCCGATTCCGTATATTTGGCGGCAAAAGTAAGTCAGTTGCACATTCAGTATCTACTTAAGTATATTAATCTCAATTAAATAGTATACTTAGTAGATGTTGATAGGCATAATTATGCGTTCATATCAATTTTATTCATTTATCTACTACAATACTCTTTACGTTACAGGTTGTTCTTATTATTGGAATAAACGGAGCATGTCGAACTAATGAACTAACACAACTTAATGTCAAAAACATAGAGAAACATTCAGATGACTTACTATTAATTAATTTACCTAATACAAAGACAAAAAGAGACCGCAACTTCGTCATTCGCAAGGAATACGTAACGATTGTTGAGAAATATCAAGCCTTACGCCCGCCTAACACTCCAATCAATCGATTTTTTCTACAGTATCGCAATGGAAAGTGTGTTAGACAGCCTATGGGTACTAATAAAATTGGCAGTATCCCACGAGAAATAGCAACATTTCTTGAACTTCCAGAACCCCTGTTGTACACGGGTCATTGTTTCCGACGAACTTCAGCCACACTTTTGGCTGATTCCGGAGCTGATCTCCTGTCCCTTAAGCGCCACGGAGGCTGGAAGTCCAATGCAGTTGTAGAGGGATACATAGAGGATTCCATCCAAAATAAGTCTAAAATATGTGAAGGCATCGTAGGAGCCATTACACTGAAAGAGCCTCAATCGGATCCTTGGACTGGCCCTTCTACATCAAAAATAAGCCGTTATGAAACACCTAACCATCTCCCTCTCTCTCCAACATTCACGCCAAGGGAATCCGATGAATCGGTACAACTATTAAGTATGACAGATAGTTTACCGAAAAACAGTACACAAGTGACTAACACCAATATTACAGTACCAAACAAAAATATTACACTCAATTTAAATAACTGTAGCAACGTTACTTTAAAATTTTCTTAATTATACCTTAGTATTATTTTGTTATAATTTAAAGATTATTCTGTAATACTTACCTGTCATAATGTAGTAATTAATACCTAAACTGAAATAAAAGTGTACCTATCTTGTGATTGTAAACGTTTTTTTTTTTGCATTTAGTCATTTCCTCGCTGAGGTGGAATGAAAAGTTACGTGTTGCACTCGAGTGCAAAGATTTTTCACCTCGTGCTCTTTTGATTCCCTCGCTAACGCTCAGGATTCTAATTTTGAATCACTCGCTGCGCTCGTGATTCAATTTTAGAATCCTTCGCTTGCTCGGTCATCAAAATTGAACACGCGGTTAAAAATCAACTTTGCACTCTTGTATAACAAATAACTATTTTTTATTGTGCCAATGTTTTGTTTGTAATTAGAGAGAGAAAAGTATTTAACCAATAATTAACCGATCAACACCCGTCATGTTGACAGATTTTTAAATATAGACTTGCAATCATGATGATACTGAATCAATTCAAATACCACAGGCATTAGCAAAAGATTTTCTAATTTGTAGTAAAGGTAGTACACAGAAGATAATAATTTTCGCAACGAATACAGCTAAGAATATAATAAAAAAATCAGGTTCTTACAGTCAAACGTGGTGGCTATGTGCCAGGCAGGTGAGAATGTGCAATGGGGCCACATGGGGCTCATGAAGTAGAATATTACTGATTTCTTTTTCAACTTTGTCATAAGCGACTTTTTTCATAGATTATTCGATTTTATAAACTATAAACATTTTCGCATCTCTAGTTCATTTGACAAAACAGTTACTGTCAACTGTCAGTGTCATTAAGTTGACGAAAGTTCGAACTCGTCAAGAGGTGTAAACTTTTAGGTGTCCAGAAAAGTCTAAGAATATAATAAAAAAATCAGGTTCTTACAGTCAAACGTGGTGGCTATGTGCCAGGCAGGTGAGAATGTGCAATGGGGCCACATGGGGCTCATGAAGTAGAATATTACTGATTTCTTTTTCAACTTTGTCATAAGCGACTTTTTTCATAGATTATTCGATTTTATAAACTATAAACATTTTCGCATCTCTAGTTCATTTGACAAAACAGTTACTGTCAACTGTCAGTGTCATTAAGTTGACGAAAGTTCGAACTCGTCAAGAGGTGTAAACTTTTAGGTGTCCAGAAAAGTCTATAAAAGCTGTCGTACTCAAGGTATGTTATGCTTAAAGTATATTTTATTGGCACTAAGATGAATATAAATCAATATGATAACGTTTTACTTTGACTGAAATATGGGAATTTTATCAAAATATTGAAACTTCGCGGGTGAAAATGTGCCACTTCCAAAACAACAGAGTTGCCATACATTTGAATAGAATTCTTCTATAACTACGATTTTTTGTGACCTTTCAGTGCTTACATAATGCCACGGAATTATAAAAGACTTGTTGGGTCCAGACCTTATAAAAATTATACTGAAGAAACCTTAAAAATAGTTTTAGAAGAAATTACGTCTAAGAGAATATCAGTACGTGGTGCAGCAGAAAAGTACGGCATACATCGGAATACTTTGACGTCCAAATTAAAAGGCAAAGCGCCTTTAAAGGCTGGAGAACAAACCTTTTTTGTATTTGTTACGATTCCTAGAGGACCATTCTCGGATTGCAACTATGTGTCATTGTGCCAATTCAGTAACTGATTGAGCTAAGAAATCTGGATCTGAGACGAATCCCCGCGTCTTTATGACTGTTCGCCATTTGTAACTACAGCTTATATTTTCCACCTAGTACACGACTGTGTCAAGAGCATTTGTCCAATATTATTTGAGACGAATTACTGGATAATGTAAACGTGACGATTTATTTCAACGCTGAGCTTGTTTCGGACATGACAACAATGTTAATTCGCGGCATGAATGCTCCTAGATTAAGCTTTGATTCCGTGACTGGATTGGATGCCCATGAGCTTCATTTTTGGACTGGACTAACTATTGAAAACACCCAGCTTAGCTGAGAGACACAGACATCCGCGGAGAGTTCTTGGGGCCTATATGACGAAATTAAGGACTGGTGAAAGCAATGAAAGGTTAGCAACATTGTTTGGGATGTCACGTCGAACATTTGAAGACCATTTAAAAAAAGCGAGAGAATGTTTGACACAAGATTTCGTTAATAGACATCTTGGTCTAGATCATCTGTCTAGAGAAAATGTTCTAGAAAGAAACTTAGGTAGGTACTGATTCCTAAAGAGTTTTTTGGTGATGAGCAAAATACTAAAGCTATTTTGATATTAGATGGAACGTACATATGTATTGAAAAAAGCTCCAATTTTTTATTTCAGCGCCAATCTTACAGCCATCACAAGTTTCGAAATCTTTTAAAACCTTTTATAATTGTGAGCAGTGATAACTACATAATAGACGTACTCGGTCCATTCCGGGCTACAAAATCTGATGCTACCATTATGCAGTCATTAATGAATGAAGAAAATCCATTGCATTGGTTTTTAAACAGTGGCGATGTTTTTATAGTTGATAGGGGCTTTGGTGTAATCCAGTCTTGTGGCTATGAAGTCCACATGCCACCTACAAAAGACCGGACCGCTAGTCAACTGACAACAGAACAGGCAAATAAGTCCCGATTGGTTACGATTTGCAGATGGGTTGTTGAGGCGGTCAACGGCAAGTTTAAGAATAGGTTCAGGTTGTTGCGTCAAACGTATTTTAATCGTGCATTAAGTCATATGTTCTGTGACTTTAAAATTGCAGCGGCCATAATAAACGCTTATTATCGAGTCGCTGTTGACAATAGATTCCGAGATTGTAAATATAATTCATTCTAGAATGAACATGTCCAATCACTTGCATGATTATGTGCATAAGAAAAATCATAACAGACAGAGAGTGCCTTTTGAAGCCATGCAAGCAAATATTCCTAACCAACTTCGAAGACTTCCCACGTTTATCTGAAAATGAAGTGTTTCTTTTCGCGCTAGGGAGCTATCACATTAAGCTTGCCAAGTCTTACTGCGCCGAGCACCTTCGCGATGGCCTTTATAATATAGAATTATACCGTGATAACGAGTTAAACGATTTACCGCGATGCAATATCCTGCTAAATAATGTTTTGCTAGTCAGAGTACGGATTCAGTCGCGCCATGTCCGTTCCTATAGTTATATTTTAATAGACCGGGATTTGACTGACAGGTCACATGCTATTGCTCATTGGTACTGCACTTGCCTTACAGGCAATCGCACTGTGGGAAGTTGTGCGCACATAATATCCATTGTATGGTACATGGGGTTAGGGCGTCATATTGACTTTAATGCACCAGCACAAATGCTTGATTATATTATAATAGACGACTTAATGTAATTATTAGTGCAGTCAAGAGCACATCAAGCTTGACACTTTAGACTTAATTAGAAATCAGAGCTTAACTTAAGCTAGTAGTGTGTCTAACATGCTTTTGTCTGTAATAATGAGTTAATAGTTACCTATATTATTTAAGCACTATTATTATTACTCAATGATTTTCAGTTTGAGAACCAAGTATTTTTTTTTATATAGAATCGTCCTTGTTTGTGTGAAATAAGCATATTTGTTTGTGAAAAAAATTATTTTGGATTAAAAATAAATAAATTTTTACCGAAAATTCTGAGCCTGAGCCAATGACTAAAGAATAAGAGTCTTTAGTCATTGGCCTGAGCCCATAGATCGAATACATTCACGGCGATAAGAACGAAGCAGCGGACGCAGTATCACGCATCGAAGAAATCAACTTGTCGCACTCCACGATCGACTACAACCATAAGTCAATGACTACAACCAACTCGCTCAAGACCAAGAAAATGATGAAGAACTGAAGATCTGCATGTCCAACCCAAGTCTAAAGTTTGCGCCTATCACATTGCCCGGAGGTCAGCGACCCATCATAATATGATGGGTGACTATGCAGTGACTCGCTTAAATATTAACTCCATTCAACACAACTTTTTGATTCGGGGCCACACGCAGAACGAAGGTGATGCAGCTCACTCTGTAATAGAAAAATCTGTGACTAGAGCCAAAAATGCTGGATGTATTTATGTACCCGATCAATACATTTCCTTAATCCGTGGGGCCAAAAAAACTGGCAAACCCTTTGTGGTAAACGAAATGAACTTTAACGATTTCTTCGATTTGAAAGCACTTGAAGAGAACATAAACTTTAATAATGCGAAAAATGTCAATGATCGTGTTATCAAGACCGGTGACATCAAAAGTATTAAATTTAGCAAAAATTCTGAAAATTACCATTATCGAACCACATACAAAACGGATGATTGGGAGGAAGCAAAAGCTATTGTTCAACCCAAAAAATTACGCGGCAATAGAAGCAATCGAAAAATAGACGAAATTACATTGAAGCAAGCTTACAACAACAAAATACCAATTTCAGAACGTAAAAAGCGTGATTTATTGCAATTATTGGAGGCTAATCTTGTGCCAAGATACTATGAAAGTTTTTATAATGATTTAATTTAATTTTTGTATTTTACCTTAAGGTTTACCAAGCCTGTGATTCTAAGTTAAAAGTAAACAGTATTTTTTTTGTAGGTATAGGATAAGTGAAGTAATTTTATTGGTATGTGATACCTACTGTTGATTATTAATTAATAAGAGTCAAATAAGGGTACAATGGTGCCGATTCTGTTGTACACCGAACTAAACTAACTAAACTATCACTAAAATTCCTTACTTTTGGCTATGAGAATCTTAACGCTATTCTGCAAAATTTAATCTCTAAATTTAAAAATAATTTTGACACATCTAAAATCAAATTTGACAATGGTGCCGATTCTGTTGTACACCGAACTAAACTAACTAAACTATCACTAAAACTCCTTACTTTTGGCTATGAGAATCTTAACGCTATTCTGCAAAATAAAATCTCTAAATTTAAAAATAATTTTGACACATCTAAAATCAAATTTGACAATTATTGCGACTCCACGTGGTACTTGTTTGCCGTACCACGTGATCTTTTTTTAGAGCCGTAGGCGCGCATTATGTGCGGCCTCGACTTGTTTTGTATGGAATTTTTTACTTTTTGTATGGAAAATATAAAAAAATATTACCAACACGTTGAGTTTTATAGGTTTGCGGGTTCCAAAGGGGGTCGAAATTTTCATTATTTTTGCGATAGGACACACCGTTTTCGAGATATAAGCAAAAGAAAAGAAAAAAAGATACAGTACTGTTTTTGCATCTGAAGTCGAGGTGTTGGTGTGAATTTTAGTTCATGACAACTAATTTTATTCCACACCTTTTTAATCGCGATTAAAAATAGTCAGATTTAGTTAGGACAATCAAAATTTTTGGTGAAAAACGTAAAATTCAGAATAGCAAAATTGCCATTTTCACTAAATTATAATCTCAGTGCCATCTTAGTGCTGTCAAACTAAAATTTAGTTAAGTTGTGTCACTTTAGTCAATTTCAGAATGGGAAATCGTCGTTTGACAGGAATAAACTAAATTTTGGTGATTTTTAGTCTAGTTTAGAGAATTTTGTGACAAGAGAATCGGCACCAATTATTGCGACTCCACGTGGTACTTGTTTGCCGTACCACGTGATCTTTTTTTAGAGCCGTAGGCGCGCATTAAGTGCGGCCTCGACTTGTTTTGTATGGAATTTTTTACTTTTTGTATGGAAAATATAAAAAAATATTACCAACACGTTGAGTTCTATAGGTTTACGGGTAACAAAGGGGGTCGAAATTTTCATTATTTTTGCGATAGGACACACCGTTTTCGAGATATAAGCAAAAGAAAAGAAAAAAAGATACAGTACCGCTTTTGCATCTGAAGTCGAGGTGTTGGTGTGAATTTTAGTTCATGACAACTAATTTTATTCCACACCTTTTTAATCGCGATTAAAAATAGTCAGATTTAGTTAAGACAATCAAAATTTTAGGTGAAAAACGTAAAATTCAGAATAGCAAAATTGCCATTTTCACTAAATTATAATCTCAGTGCCATCTTAGTGCTGTCAAACTAAAATATAGTTAAGTTGTGTCACTTTAGTCAATTTCAGAATGGGAAATCGTCGTTTGACAGGAATAAACTAAATTTTGGTGATTTTTAGTCTAGTTTAGAGAATTTTGTGACAAGAGAATCGGCACCAATGACTGTGATTAATAGACTAATCAATAGTTAAGTTCTATGGATAATTGCAATTACGATTGTTCAAGTTTAGGCAGTAAGAAGATAATCTGTCATTAAAAAGTCTGAATAATATAAAAGTTACTATTTAGAATTCAGAAATTTTGTTACTCTTTTTTTCTATTTGAATAAATATTTTTTAGAAATGCATGATGACGTGTTTTATTTGCTTTGACATAATTGACAAATAAATTATTTTCTAGACCCATAACGTCACTTCTGCGAGGGTTGTAATTTTTAAACGTTTAAGCCATGTATTCACTGAGAAACAATTGTTTATAAACACTGTTTCAGAAACAAAATCTACGTGTTTCTGAAACAAATAATTTTGTTTCAGAAACATATAATTTTGTTTCTGTAAACACTACGTGTTTATCGAATGTTTCGGTGCTCCCCACCTGCGGCGGGGAGCACAGAAACAAATCAGTTGCGCAACAGGTGTATACAAGTGTGGACGCGTGTTTCATTTGTTTATAAACATGGCTGTAGTGTGGGACGACGAAACTGTTTTTAAATTATTAGAACTGTTTGAGAAAAAACGAATATTATGGGATTGCTCGACAAAGGATTACAAAAATAAAATCAAAAAGAATGACGCCTGGGAAGAAATTTCGAACGCTTTGGCAATTCCAAAAACAGATGTCGAGAGTAAAATGCATATATTGCGGTCGCAATTTGCAAGAGAGCGAAAGAAAATGTTGTCTACAAAAACCACAGGTGCTGGGACTGCAGATATTACGAAATCAAAATGGAAATTTTATGAAGAACTAATTTTTTTACAAAGTACGGCGACAAGAGGTGGTGGTGCGGATACTTTAAATAAAACAGTGAGTGTATTATCCATATTTTATTTTTATGTAAACAGCTGTAGGCAGGTAACATATTCTATCTAACATATACGAAAACACTTCCGCCATAGCATCACCTTAAGCTACATTGTTTTGCCACGGTAGGCTTCCTCTTTCGCTCATGAAATATTCACCAAATTGATCCCTTATGATTGTAGCAGTACGTACTGAATTTCTAGGTCGCCTTTCCAATTCCAACATTGAAGTCCCTTCACCTGTATACTCTCTACGCCAAGCACCTTCTACAACATTATGTTCAGTGTCTTCAAAATCAAAAGTCATCGGGGGCGTATACAAGGCTCTACATTGTTTATTCCTTCTTAAAAAGTTATGCAAATAAAGACAGGCCATTACAATAAGTTCACAATTCTCAGGCTTGAGAGGAATTGGTTTACGAAATACACGAAAAACCACGCATAAAATTCCAAAAACATTTTCTACAACCCTCCTGGCCCTACAGAGTCTATAGTTGAAAATGCGTTTCATTGTGCCACGGTTATGAATACCCGGGTACGGCCTCATCAAGTTTTCCGATAATGGGAATGCACTATCGCCCAGCATTACATAAGGAACGTCAGGTCCGTCTGGTGATATTGGTTCTTGGTTTGGAAGATTAAGACGGTCTTCCACCATTCTTTGATAGAAACTCGTTTCTTGAAAGATGCCACTGTCAGATGCTCTTCCTTTCGCACCACAGTTTGCATATATACCTAACATTATAAGATGCATCTACAATAGCCAGTAGTACAATACTAAACTGATCTTTGTAGTTGTAGTAATCACTGTTACTATTGCTAGGCGCTTCAATAACCACATGCTTCCCATCTATAGCTCCGATACAGTGTGGAAAATTCCATAACTCATTCCACTCACGGGCCTTTTCTTTCCAGCGCGCAGTGGTACTCGGAACCTTAAAGAATAAATGTGTTTAAAATTGCAGGCAAACCGTGAAGACCTGGCAACTGAGGAGCCAGAACAGCAATCTGAGCAGCAGAAGGGACCACAATCTCCACTACCATCTACAAGTAGCAAAAAAACAGCCAAAAGAAAAGTGGATGACAATCTAAATGAAGTATTTGAAATAGTTAAATCTGCAAAACGCAAATTGGATGAATCTAAGGATGAATATGATATTTATGGGCAATACGTCGCTTCAGAATTAAGAGCAGTACAAAACGAGACTGCCGTAATACAGGCCAAGGGTTATATTAATAATATTTTAATTGATATGCGAATGGGCAAGTACAATTATGGTTACGGATATCAAAGCCATCCCGGATATGAAAGTAAGTCGACACCAGCAAGTTCAGCCTCACAAAAAGAGCTTGAAACCATTGAAGACATCGTTTCACAAATCGCATCAGTAGAAGACACCGATAGTAGTACCCAGTAGATAGAATGCCTAATTTTGTGAAATTAATAAAAAAAATGATTCATAACTTTTAGTTTCTCTTACCTGGATGTAGTTCTTCAACACACATATTATATTCTTACAAACTTCTGGTACGATCCGGCTGATTAATTGTTTGGAAACTCTAAAAGTGTATGAGAGTGAAGAATATGAATCTCCAGTAGCTAAGTATCTTAAAGTAATGGCTAGTCTTGTTTCAGCGGTAACTGCACTTCGTAAGTTTGTATCTTGTTTCTCTATAAATGGTCCAACATTTTGCAAAAGATATTCAAAATCTGATTTTGACATTCGTAGAAAGTTTATAAATGATCCATCAAACATGCATAAATCACAATAAATCACTGTCTTCTTAGCAAGTAATTTCTGACCCACCATCTTTTTCTTTTCTTTTTACTAGAAATGGACTTATGCAAATAAATGTAGGCACCACACAACAACACTACTTCCTCGGGCGACATATTGTAAACATCTGACGATGTGGACGGCAGAGTTTCCGAAACATTGTTGCTGAACATCTACGTGATGTTTCAGAAACTGTGTATCTGAAACATTGTTTCTCAGTGAATACATGGCTTTATATCTTCATAATAGTAAACAGTGAAATGTTTGCTTTTATGTTAAAGTAAGGTTTAATGGTTTAGTTTCAATATTATCAATTTATTTTTTTAGTCGAGTAAAACTATACAATTTAAATAGGATGTTCAATTTTCAAACGCTTCTCCTGAAAAAATACGTTAGATACATAAGTGACGTTATAGCACCGTAGGTGCGATATGCGAAACATCAACCGGCAACGTTCGTCCATACCTACCAACGACTTATCGTATAGTAGCATTCAAGGCGCAACACGAACTAAGTCACCCTGGTGTGCGAAATACAAGACTACAAGTCTTGTACAACTTGTACAAAGATTTTTTGGCCAAGTATGAACAGAGAAGTTGGTTTGTGGGCAAAATCATGCATCGGTTGCCAGCGCGGGAAAATTCAACGACACGTTATCAGTCCACTCGGCGAGTTTCAAAAATCGTCGCGTTTCGAACACATTCACGTTGACATCGTGGGACCACTGCCGCCATCTGACGACTACAGATATCTAGTAACAATGATCGACCGCTGCACAAAATGGCCCGAGGCAATACCTATTCGGGACGTCACCGCCGACACTGTTGCTAAGGCGATCTACGAGGCATGGATATCGCGATTTGGCTGTCCGTTACGTGTAACGACGGACCAAGGAAGACAAATCGAATCGTCGTTATTCAACGCTCTGATGAAGAAATTTGGCATCACCAGGATTCGAACTACTGCATACCACCCGCAAGCAAATGGTCAAGTCGAACGCTGGCATCGGACGTTGAAGGCCGCGCTCATGGCAAGAGGCGCCGCCGGCACATACTTCTTACGATAATTGAAACAATATTTATTTAATAAAATTTATTATCAGCATAATTTTCGGTTTTAAATATTTAGTGACATACGGTTCTCCATGATTGTGGTTTAGCATTTTCATAGATAGTAGCAATACTTAATATTAAACCACTCACGCACATTAAAATAGTAATAACATACAAAAGCCTATCACAAAATCCTCCTTTCAGAAATACGGGGCGCCCATCTTCACACTGAAAATCTTGCTGTAATTTCTTCAACTTGATTAAGCTTCTCTGTTGAAACAAAGCCGGGGTTGTAGAAATGGCTCGGCCCCGTCGTAAATATTTCGCAATAATTCTGAGTAACATAATAATTTGACCCGTTCGGAATCAGTTTGTTGAATCGAAAGATTCTAGACATTTGAGTTTTAGACGGTTGTTTTTTTTCGAACCTTTTTTTTCTGACTGGCCTGTATTTTATTTTTATTTTATTGTTACTGGCCAGTGTTGTGTATTAGCACCTTATTAGTAAAAGTCAAGGCGTAACATAAAAAGCCAACCTATCTTAGATCTATGAAAGCCACAGAGTGAGGTTGTGAGTTCTCAGGTTGCTGGATGATTTTATTTCGACTTGTTGTAATGCAAGAGCAGCCCGTAAAGTATCCTGAAGTTTGAGATATCGTCGCCTTAGAGTGAAAACCTCGGGAATGCATTTTTGCTCATTTTTTTTTATTGCGTTTCAAAGAAGAAAACCTCGCAATGCACTCGCAATTTTATAGTATCGAACAGTTCTGGATATAAAAGCGGGTTAAATTTACATACTAAAATAATAAAAAAAACATGAAAGACGCCGTACAAAAATTTTACAGCATGCAGTTTTTTCTTCCTCCTGAAAAGTTACTTCTTTTACACTTACGAGGTTTTCACTCTAAGGCGTCGATATGTAACCACTGTTGGTAACACACAAAAATGCCTATAAAACAGTGTCTATTCTGCCCACCAGAGACTAAAGAGCAGTAACAGCCCTTTTGTGATTTTTCGTTTTATTAGTGATTCTGAAAGCGGGTTTCTTAAGCTTTCTATTGAATTAACTTACTTATTTCTAAGACTATTAGAATGGTTTTTATTTAACAGTTTTCACTTACTGCAAACGAAAAAAATTAACAATTTGGCGTGATTTCCCAACTAAAATACAGTATAAATTATACTGCAGATTAAATTTTAAGGTTTCATAACTAAAATGCAGTAAGCAATATAATTTTACAGTTCTTTAGATAGTTTTATATTTCTGGAAAAAAATTAAAAAAAAAATTAATACGCAGTAAAATTTACCGCCATACAAGCTATTTTTACTGCAAATTAAGAAAATACAATTTATTGTCACGAACTCCCAACTAAAATGCAGTAAAATCAAAGCTTGTCGCATTTTAGTTGTGAATACTTAACATTCTTTTATCATTATAAACTGACTAACACGCAGTAAAATACAGCATTACTGCAGATTAGTTTGGATAGCATAATGACACAGATATGATTATTCCTAGCTAAAGTGCAGTTAATGCACCTTTATAATACTCACCTACATTTACTATCTATATTTTATTGTTAAACATAAAGATACATTATGTTATATATGTTAATATTAAGAGAAAACTGTCAAAGGAGGTTGTGCATTCTGCGCAGGGTCCTTTATTAATTAGATGTTTTTTTTTATTTTTGATATGTAAATTTTACATAAGTGAGTTGAATTATTGTGATTAAATAATAAGAAATAAACGGTCTTTAAAATGTGAACTAGCTATTTTTCTTACTGCACTAGTAAATTGAACACTTTTTTCTTAAAAAACTAACTAAAATGCAGTATTTTTTTGACCTTACTGCATGTTAGTTGGGTTTCTTGACAAAATAACTGATCCAAACGCAGTAATAGGGCTTTTTGCTGCATTTTACTAAGTTTAAAATGGTATTTTTTACAAAAAAGGCTATGCAGTAATAGGCACCAAAAAGAATAAATGGCCATAATAAATTCAGTTATTAAGATATATTTTTTTTTATTGCTTTAACGTGTGAACCTATGCCTTTACAACCTTTCTGCATTCAAATTTTTTTGCTTATACATTCTGTTGATTTTTTAAAATCAATTCTTAACTTTAAATGCGTTTTACTCGAAATCGTGATTTTGCTGTTACTGCACTTTAGTGTATGGTGGGCAGTATTGCGCACTTAGCAAGATTTCTTTAGGACTTGTTAGTGTTCGTAGAGGGTGTCCTATATCGTCCAGTTTGCTAAGCCAGGCTACCCTAAAAAACGTAAATAAGATTGCGAAACACACAAATATAATTATGATTATATTGCTATAATTGTAATTAATACATCACTATGCATAATACATGGACCTTAAACGTGCTAACCTTCACAATTTCACTGTTCTTAATGTCCACACTTTCCGATCAATGCGTAACTTTTACCGAGCGAGGAATCTTATTCTGAAGACATCCGCGCTCGTTTTCGCCGTTAAATATCGAATCTTTCGAACGCTAAAGACTTCCCTTCTTCTTCATATTCTTCTTTCGTGACACAGAAGGAATAGAAATCTGGATCTCTAAAGATTTGCTTCCCACCTTCCCAAGCGTACGTTAAAGGGTTGTCTGGTTTGGTTACGTTGACATCGAAATGATCTAGAGCCAAAGAACGAACTTCGTTGTACACTCTGTCCCGAAAACCCGGAAACATGGCATTTCCGCCGTACAAAACGATATTTTCTAATAAACTTTCAGTATTTTCTTCAGGACAGCAGCTAATTGAATGCATTATAGCCTCTGGTATCCCCATCTGTGGGATACCCACGTCTGATGGATGGAATAGTAGTTCCGGAATGGCGAATCTTTCGTTGCTCAGGCGGAGAGTTTGCTGTTCCAATTCTTCGTCAGGCTTCACGATGTCCCGAAGGTAACCGCGACGGATTGACGTGTAGTCTGGTAGAACGTAGTCTTTGACTATCGTGTTTTCTGAACCTGTAATAAAATGAAAGTATTTAACACTAAAAGTCATTCCACATTGTGCGATGGTCCGATAAACGTAAGAAAGGCAATGCACCAAAAAAAATATTGCAATCTATTGGAAAGAACTTATTCGAGGCCTCCCAATTACTTGGATAGATCCCAGGTACTTATTTGTATGTACAGTCGCCAAAACATCAGGTTATACGAAACTGTCAAATTTCTCATAATTTGACAGTTTGTGGTAACCTGACCTGCTGCTGTGTTTACATTATGTACGTTTCTATTTTTACCGTTGAGCGTAAGATGAATTATGTACCTACAAATGTTACCGGATGCCGCGAAGACCTGGATGGAGTGGTAATTTGAAACGATATAAAACATTTGGAAACATATTGGGTTCGTTGATGATTGAAGCCAATCTAGCAAGGCTTTAGCATGGACTTTAACAATTTGCCATATCATATTGAATGTGAATTACGCAACACTATCTCATTCGGGAGGAATGCAGCAATGAGTCATGATTTTCGCCTATTCTAGTTTGCACCCCTGACTGATGGTACGTGCTAACGTGCTTAAACATACTCTAAGGTTTTTCCTCCTCCACGCTGCTAGGCGCCGCTAAAGGCGCTTGTATACAATGTACACGGTACATGTATCTTGAGCATGCCTGAAAGAAACTCGAACAGAAACCGGGAATCCCAGCTCCCGCGTGAGTAGCGCTGCACACTCGCAGTGACGTAACTCTCTGGTCTCGCGTATTTTTTACGCGGACGCGGTGGCTTTTCTATCCAATTCGTCATCCTTGGATATTTCATCCCTGTTTCGCCAAAAAGTATTTAAATGCTGCACTAAAGCACGCTGAAAGGTTGAATGTGTAGCATTTTTTAAACAATAGAACTGAATAGCTGAAATATGCCTACATAATGGTAGATTACACACTAACTATAGTATTTTTATCTCAAGAAGCGACGCGCGCTGGGTGTGTGTGTATGCGTGTTATGTGCTGGCGCTACTCGTCTTCGCGCACACCTTTACAGCGTGTTTGTACACTTGGTTACCACAAGTAAAGCGCGCGTCGCTTCGTGAGATGAAAATCCTATACCTGATTACCAAATCATGGTAAAGTAGAGACAGGAGAAGAGCTATCAAGCTATGGAAATCATAACTTGCATGACTTAACAGAGCTTTGTTTACTACTTGTTTTGAAAAACAAATGGGTAGGTGTTGAAGTAATATTTCCAACAGCCTAGAGAAACAATTTTAAAACTGAACTGTCTGAATGTGATGTGAATGATACATAGCAAATGCGGTCTTGATGATGGTACTCTGGACCATAATTATCTTTTTCTCTTGTCATTTAAATTCCCCATCCTTTGACTTGTATCATATGCTTTCCAAAATTAAAATCCTTCTTCATACCAACTTCCATTCCCCCTTGACTAACTTTTCTTCAAAAAAAAATTATAAGATTCATATCTTTTATAAATCTTGTAATTTTTTTCAATATAAATAAAATCTAAATGTAGTTTTGCATGTAGTAATAATAACTTTGTAAATATATATTTATGTAGATTTGTGGTGTTTGAAAAATACAAAAAAATACATTATGTTTACTAACAAAAATTGTCTCGTCATTTCAGCTACTAACATATAATTAGAACTACCACAAGATGCAAAATTCGTAGGGTCCCCTTGCAGCGTTACCCCTGGCAGAATAGGCAAAATCGGCTTAGTGGCCAAAGGAAAAAAAGCAAAAGGCAGACTTGACATGTCAAAGATTAAAAAACAGATTTTAGAAGAGATTGTCTGTGTTGAGCAAGGAATAATAAACGGGGTTTTTTCTTCTTATTTCTACTTAATAATTTTATTATGTTTGAACAAAGTTTGTGTAAACAAAATTATAAATTAAACAACCTAATTATTAAAAATACTAAACCTCACCTTTCTTCCGTGCAATCTCCATATCCCCCAAAAAGTTTTGTGACACAAAACATGAATCCTCCTTCGCCTGATTGATAACATATGTCTCATCCATAACATTCAGCTGTCTGTATGACGTGACTTCCTTCAAATGATTAGTCAGCACTTTACCACCTACATCTATCCTTCTTATGGCATCCCGGTACTTCTTACCATTAATATATGGAACAATGTTAGTGAAACTGTAACCGGTGTCCACTACCAGTGTGCATTTATTCTTATGGACTTTACGGTACTTGTAGTCAGCTAAATCTGTAGCGTTAATACGTAGCAAAGAAGTACATTCGTATTCTTCAAAGAATATTTCTGTTATCGCTTCCTGGATTGACGCAAAATTAAATAATGGCTCAGTTATAATTAGAGGTGTGTCACTAAAGTTAACAGGACAGCATTCCTTACTGAACATGTAGTCCCAAACAGTTTTTTGTGTATCCCAGTTTATAAGAAAACCTTTTTGGAAAGGTAGGATGTAGAAAAGTCCTGAAGCGTCTCGACAATCATCGATCTGTGAGCCGATAAATGCACGTCGTCTTTCTGACTTCGCTTTCATTATGCAGTTGGGGACTACTTTCGGCTCCTTGTTGGAGAATCCCACTTTGGCTGAGTAACCTCCATTGTCTAGGATATAGCATGATGATTCGCTCATTTTTGTTTTCAGTTTTAGGTTACCGGTGGAAAGAACCGAACGCAAAAGTGCTGTTACGTTGAAAAATACTTTTTAGCACTCATTTTTGCTGACTGAATTCATTTTACGCGAATAACTCTTCGAAATTATCTTTTTATTGCAAAAATCTACAACAGAACCTATGCTTCATAACAAAACAAAATAACAAATGTCATTTTGACGTTTTGTTTCACTGATTTTTTAAATCTGAATCTGAAGCTAAACTTGAATCCTCAAGCTTTCAGTCGCGTGAATTTTACCCTGGCAATTAAAATGTATCGTTGTAATCATTTTTACTATGTGCCCAAAATTGGTTTTTTGTTGTTGAAAAATGTTGAACGAACCAAAAAATAAGGTGTAAATTTTCGAAGGATTTTTTGTAATTCCCAAAGAAAAAAAGGCTTTTTTTTTAATTATTTTTTCTCGGGTGTTCGCAATGGGTGTTCATGAGCAGGTCCACCCTCTGGTGCCCGCTTAGCGTTGGATTTTGGGACACGGTGTGTAACAGCAAATATGCGATGGACGTAAGATTTTGAAATCGCCAGTGAATAAAGTCGCTGCGTGTGTACCTAGCATTAGTATCGATAAATGTGATTATTCTACTAAAACCAACAAATGCAAACTAATGCTATATTCACACTACCCGATATATTGCTTTCCTCTATGATTCACGCATTTTGGTTGGGCGTGTTGTGGATTTCATTTACTATAGGTTTATTTTCGTAATAATTCAGTATTTGCCGGTAGAAAACGAACTACACCTTCATTTTCATTTCATTTCAGCCGAGACGTCCACTGCTGGACATAGGCCTCCCCCAACCACCGCCACTTCGACCGGTTCTGAGCTTCCTGCATCCAGCTTCCATCCAACTGCACCTTACAATCTGGCTCTATCTATTACATACCTACTATGGTCGATCACGCGACAATACCTACTTCCAAACAGAAATTCCTTTAAGACTGCTCTCACAGTCAATCTGATATAGAGTGAGACCAGAAGTGCTATTCTGTAAAATATATCACCTCGAAAACGTGGGTGTAGTGGGTTTGAAGAGAGTGGTGAATCCTTTGTCTTGTGCATACTCATGTAGCATGACAGTTTACTTCACCTACATTTTCTCAGTGAGATTTTTACAGAATACCTATTACTGCTGTTTTCTCTTCGGGTCTCGTCGCGAATGGCTTGATTCATGTCACTTTCAGCTTGTCGCAGTTGTTTGCAGGATACACCACAAGTTTACACCAGAAAAACAAAAAATAGGAAATATTGAACAAAAAACAAACTAACAGATAACTCTAATCGGAATTTATTAAATCACAATTTATGATAAAATGTACAGTTTGCTAGCTTAAACCTAAAACATTTTGGTGTAGTAACACAGATGCTTGAAGCTTACCTGTAAAAAATAAGGAATAAATAATTAAAACAAGAATTAACCACAAAATCAATAAATTGGGGTCCACTACGAATATTTTATTGAATTCTTTTTCTTTCTATAGCCATGTAGGCCATAAGGTTTGATAAAAAATATTTTTATACACAGTAGGCTGTCGCAACCCCTTGAGGAGAATGCGTGAATTTATGTGCATGCATAGGTTGTCAAGCTTCTTCTGTAATTCCTCCAACCTGTACCTGCTTGTGGTCGGTGTCACTGTTATCTATGCCTAAAATGCTCACTCGTCCCCACACTGTCACACTTACTATGCATCAACTATTAGTACCTACATGCAATTCATTTTTTTGAAGTCTTACCACCACAGAGTTTGGCACAGGTAGTCCTTGTGGTCATTAATTTACACATCACCTTGTTAAAGCAATGACTTGATTGAAAAGAAGGATGGATTGTGTGATCCTACATATGGATGTAGGACGCGGGAGGCGAGTTGTGAGCACGCAAATTATCGTTGCACACAGGAGCCAGGAATTTGGCAGTGAAAGTGTTAAAGACCGTACTAGAGTAAGTACTTATTCAGCAGATTTGAGTCACATAGACAAATGAGTTCTCAACAAAGGTGAATATTCTGCATAACCTCCTTAGATAAACCATAGCGTCAATAAATATAAAATTACTTCTTGAGGAGTTGATGACGGCAGATCAGGTAGGGGGCAGCCAGACCGGAGCCGAAGTATCCGATGAAGTAGACTGTGAGCTTGTAGCGGTTGTTGATGCCAAAGGGTAGGTTCTGAAACAGTTTGATTAGATTGCTGTAGAATTCATTCATGCTAGATAAAAATACATTCTTACAAATAATTAAATTCTGATAAAAAAATTGTATTGATATAATGCTTTTCTTCCATTTACTTTGAATAAAATGCGCCTTATGACCAACCATGTTTATTTATTTTCCACAGAAACATGTTTAGTGTGGTGGTCTATGTATCTTCAAAAAAATGCAAATTAATTGTTTCTAAAGAACTTAACCTATGACGTTTTGGTAAGTCAAGATTTTACGTTTGGTAAATCTTTACGGATTCTTCACAGTTATTAGAAGTGGAAAACAGGAGCAAGATTAATGAAATATAATTTTTTCTGTAATAAAAACAATTGACTGACGAATTAGATTATGTAATGACGTATAATTTTAAATGAAGAACTCACCTCGCCAGGGACACCTCCATGTGAGTGGTTCCTCACCATGGTGGTCATCACATTCCTGCCCAGTTTGTTAGAAACACGAGCCAAGGGGGCAAACATTTTGTTATTTCAAGTTTTCCTTGGCAAATCTCGCGAAAAACAGAAAATTCGATTTCCTTCACGAAAAGGAGTGAAGTGTTTGCGAAAACTACTACTGCGTTCCTATTGTTTTTAATTCGTGGTAGTTTTTTTTAAATGAACGCATCTGTAACTGTGGATTTTAGAAAAATTAAAACTGCATCTTGTATTTTCTATGAGTTCTATTTGAGACTTATCTACATAGTTATTAACAAAATTATTTCATAAGGAATTAAGTTTAGTTTTCATCCGCTGAAAGTACCTGCAACAAAATTATATAGGTACGATATTATTTCATGATTTATGAATCCCATTATGGGCTGCAGTGCACACTTTGGCTACCGATTATGAAGCTAGGCGTTGTGTTGTAGGGTGTTAGGGGTTAATTCTATTCAAACGACAAAACCTTTCAAAATCAAAATTCATTTATCAAACTAGGCTGAGATGCAGCACTTTTTGAACGTCAAAATTGCATAAGACTGTCCCCCAAAGCGCCCGCCCTCCGCGTTTCCCTCTCCTCTCAGGGCTCATTACCAATTATAATACAATACAATAACCAAACACTCTCTTCCACAAAGGCGCCTTAAAAATTATAAAGATAATATATTTAAGACTATCTATCTTAAATCTATTATCTTTATAATTTTTAAATCTGCCTACCCCTTCTGAGGATTCATAGGTTATGTGGTACTGTAAGGAAATATACTTAAATTAAACTCACGACAAAGACACACTATTGTCAATGTTTTCAGAACAATGAGCAATAAGATATATCTACCTCTAAAAGACCTACCTACAAAGATTACTATTGCGTTTATGGTCGAGTTAGAATTATGGGCATTATGGAGTCAAGTTTAAGTGGTGGTCTGCCTCATGAATATGCGACGTACGAGATATTTATTGAACGTGTTAAGATGAATAAAACTTGAGAGGGTAATTACAACAATAAATAGATGTGCAAATATGATAAACAAATACATGCACAAGCACAAATAGTTCAAGAACATGCAGTCAGTTCAAACAATTGTATAATGAGATGACACTAAGATGAGTAGTTCCTGATTACCCCTGTTAAAGAATAGCATGATGTTAATAAGGTGTGGTTCAGAACGATGAATGTACATGTTTGTATAAAAGCATTACCTACGTGTGTAACCCGTTAGGGTAAATGTATGTTCTGTGGTGTGTAAATATACTTAACACGCCCAATAGATAGGTGTACTTTAGGGGCAAAGGGGAAAACCTACCAATTTCGCTAATAGCCTTGTTTCATCAGGCTGAGGACAAATAAATTGGATAGGTTTTTTTATGTCATTTATGGACAGACGATTGATTTGCAGCTTGTTGCTGAGAGTTACTCCCTAACTCATTGTTTTAATCTGCTGACTTGCACGACATCTCAATACCAATCAATTAGCACTAATTAAATATAACATAGGTGCGTAAATAATATTGTATACTGACATGACACTATAGGAATGCTAATGAATGAAAGTAGGTCGTAGTGCAATTTGATCGTTACAAATCTCAATAACAGGTAACTAAGTATCTAATAGAAACAGGAGAAAGCTCCCGTAGAATGGATGGTGCGGGTGTTTTGGAAAACAATACTGATATTTACTGTTCGTTTTGTTTTTAATTTTAAACTTACATGAAAGCCAAATAAAAAATCAGCTGCTCCCTACATTTTGACGAGTTCTGCAAACATAAATGTAGGGAACAGCTGATTCTGAGCTGGTTCTTGTCTGTTTATATAAGTGTGTACATAAATGGATAAATAAATAAATAAATAAATTGTTTTTTCGTGATTCCATATTTGGTCCCATAGTAAAAGTTGTTCATAATGATGAGTACAATGACCCCTCGAGAGGTTGATGGTGTTTTACCAATAACCCTGTATAGGTACCTACCGACTGCTGGTATTCGACAAATTTCACCCCGTAGTGGCACCGGTGTCACTGTAGATCATATTCCGACCAAAACAGCATAACCATACGCATATAGGCAAGCTTCTAACCTTCAACATTAAGTCCAGGGCCGTCCTAGCAAGCTGCCCTGTCTCCCTTATCCAGTCCCTTATTCGTCCTGCTTTTTAGATGCTTAAGCATCTTAGAGACTAAATATCAGAGGACTATATTTTCACGATTCTAATAAAGGTCGGGAATATGAGCTCACAAAACTTACCAAGTTCACTTCTTGTTCATCTGGTGCCACAGGACGACGAAGGGCGCCGCGATGCCGGTGCCAACGAACCAGAAGAAGTTGAGGGTCAAACGCGTGCGGTTGTGGATTTTAAATGGAAGGTTCTGGAATTAGAAGACATTTTGCTCAAGTCTTGAATGGTCAGTAGGTATGGGGTGCTTTATAGAAGCTTCTACGAGTCATCATAATCATCATCATATCAGCCGGAAGACACCCACTGTTGGACATAAATGCCTCTCCCAAGCGTCACCACATCGACCAGTTCTGTACTTCTCGCATCCAGCGAATACCTATGAGTGATACGTAAACCCCTATTACACTACACGATATTTAGGACTCGATATTTAGTTTTTTTTATAAGGTTGCTTCCTCCTATTCTCTTATTACACCATCTCAATTCAAGGAAAGGATCCCTGAAAATCGCGTTGTGTAATAATGGTTTTAGTTGTGCGGATCCTGGGGAGTCAGCCTCACCAGCGTGATATATACCAACTTGCTGAATGAGCTAATATTTTCACCATAGCATAAATAAAATGCCCTGGATTGGATTGGAATGAGCATAATAAGCACAGTTGCGTCATAGTGTAATTCCTAGCTTTTTAAGGACAAAACTTTATCGAATAGACTCGACTGCCTAATTAAATCGCCCAAGTGGTCATCACATAATTAGCAAATACTGTTCCCACTGCTAGGACACAGGCCTACTCTCTGTGAGAGGGAGTGGGCCGTAATACACCACGCGGGCCCTGTGCGGGTTGGTCATGGTAAGATTAAAAACCAGCCAAGTGCGTGTCTGACCACGCACAATGCAGGGTCACGTAGTTGGGATGACTCTATCCCAAAAACAAACATTGTTCTTGAAAAACGTGTTCTCTCATGCATCGTTTTACGTCCAGGGTCAGTTCACCAACTCCAAATGTTTGTAATCGCAAAAATAAAAAATTAGATAAAACTATAAATTAACGATTTTTATACATTTTCCTTTACTTGTACTGTGAGGCCTTGCTTCTTGCCAAATTTTATGATTCTAGGTCAACAGGAAGTACCCTACAGGTTTTGATTTATGTGTCAAAATGTGGCATAAATGGCCGTAAATTCTTTATAGTGTTGACAGAGAAGCTTGATTTCTTAGAGCTCCGAAGGGGCTGCAGACCTACGTATTTGATATTAATTTCAATTTGATATCACCACGCGTTCCCAAGAAAAAGGGTCTTGACAGACTGACAGACAGACGGACAACGAAGTGATTCTATAGGGATTCCGTTTTTACCTTTTGAGGTACGGAACCTTAAAAATTATTTGGCGCAGCAAAGAATTGCTAGAAAATTCGCACTATGATGATGTGCCAGGAGAGAAATCACTGGGTTATTCTTTTACTTTCCACGTTCACATTTTTTTTTGCATTCAGAAACACTGTTTAATAACCCAATTTGGCACTTAAGAAACTTGTTTCGCATCTTTTATTTACAAGAGCTGAATCTATAAGTGTATTTTCCTTAAATCAGCATAGTGAAAACCAATGTAATTCGCTGCCCTCTTGCGTGGATTAGATATTTACGACTATTTTAAGAAAAGATATGCGCATTTCGCAAAGTAATTGCACGCGTGGGGCGCGCGGGCGTGTAGGTATCTGTGTTTATTCATAATATATTGATACATTTCTCGACTTTGCAAGTATGTGACGTTTTACAAACAATCATGGCTTTTGTAAACATGTATTCAGCCGATGCCGGTGTCGATGTTATGACTTATGTGGACATAAATACCGGTTGTGCTCATCACATAAAATGCAAAAGTGGGTATTAGATATCTTCAGACTTTAGTGTCTTGTGGGACGTAAGTAGGTATAAGGGAGTAATTAGGACAAAAGAAAATAATTAGGTAGGTGGGTACTCATAACGATATGTGCACATGGCATTTATTACACATTAGCAGCAGTTGCCTGCGACTTCGTCTGCGTGTCTTTGGTATTTTATATTTTTTTTTACAAATATCCAGGATGAAACGTAGCCTTTACCCTTCTCCAGGTTTCAGGCTACCTATATGACCGATTTCATAACACTCGATGTAGTGGTTTAGATGTGAAAAGTTAACAGGCGGACGGACAGATAGACTTACTTTCACAGTATAATATTAATATGAATGTTAGTGCACCACGGGGCTTTCCTGGCCCAGTTTTTTGATCATGAATTGAATAGTAAAAAAAAAAAACAAAATCGTCAAGGTCTTCTAACAATGTTAACAAGACATGAGGACAGGAGCATAGTTACATTCGTTCAGCCTGTTAATCTGTTAAGCTAATTTACTAGTAATGGTCGGTGCTTTCTCAACTTCTGCCCAACCCCTTTCTACAAGATGGTAAGGGTAGTCCACCCCCCATCCAGCAGGACACAAGGTGGCGGTGCGTAGTGTTCCACGCTCGCCCCTATTGGACGTCGAGGGGTAGTCTTACACCTCACTCCCTCTATGGGCCTGAGGTAGACCAAAAGGCGGGCTGGCGCAAGCCGGTGCTCGTGGAAGGCGCACAAGTTCCCGTGATCCCCGGTCCAAATGCAGGAAAGGAACACCGGGTTGGTTTTTACAGAGTAACAGTGGGACAAACCCCTCCGCCCGCCCCCGGGGCGCAGGACATCCAAGTGGGTTTTAGACACCGCACCAAAAAAAAAAGACTGAGTCTTAATTGCTTAACAAACTAACAATAGAAGTGGCTTTCATTTTGTCACTTCAATAACATTCATTGCGTTATTTACGTTGTTGAGTAGACCAACTTTTATTTCGAACATATGTTTAATCCATGCAATATCCTTCAAAATGATTAAGATTCTGATTGATATAGTGTTTTATACAATTAGGGCGCAGGACTTTGTAAACCTATATTATAAAAAGGCTGTCACTCCTCATTAGAATGTAGTTCCCTCTTATTTTTTCACATCAAGCCTTATTAAAAACTGTCAAACTGCTGCACTCCCAAAAGCGTAAAATATCAAAATGGCGATTACCTACTAGCGACTGGGGAACAACGAAAGTAATAAGAAACGATTTGTATTCCAACTGAACTAATGTGCTCATGAACCTATGGATATGCAAAGACACCCATACAACGAGGTTTGTCTAATCAAATACTACTTAAATTCGCAAACAAGGACTACTAGGCTTACTGAGTAATCATAATTACGCTTTAACAATACCTATAAGAATTAGGCTTGCCTTCGAAAGGGCACAAAACGTGCTTCGATTCGAAAAATATGCAACTACCCAGTTACGTAATATACCAAATAATTAACAGTCTTGACTTACCTCTCCAGGGACACCTCCATTTGATCCATTCCTAATGAAACTGCTCATCACATTTCTTCCAGACTGGTTTGAAATCCTGGCTAACGGACCCAACATTTTGACTGTTCGGTTTCTTTACTGACAAAACTCAACAAAATGGCCAGTTATAAAGGTAGATAAGATAATCGTATTGGTTATCGGTGGATACTGACCGAGCGATGCGCTGATAAGCTTGAACTGAAGAGTTTTAAGTAAACGAATACGTTGGTATAATCCGTCGATGTGATATTGGTAGTGTGTGTATAGCAATCGAGTGTGAGTGAGAACCTTGGGTGTGTGAAGAAGTGATTGGGTTGTAATGTTGTGGGTGTTGAGGAAAACGGGTACATATTGAAATTACTGTATTTTGCAAATTTTTATGAGAGATGATTTAAAATTTGAGGCACACTTCCGAAGATTGCAACTACGAGGTCCCGATGTCAGAATGTGCTGCGTTCACTCTGTTTCCGGGGTACTAAAAAAATTGAGAACACTACTTTATCATTGAATTTGGTGGATTTTGCGGAATGGTGGGTTCAGAACCCATAATCACGCTCGTGTGTTTATTCGATAAAACAAAAAAAACTTTCTTTTTTATCTAAAAGTGAATGATGAAGAAAATAAAACCTAACAATTTTAAAGGCGGCTGCTTTGCTAAAAATATTATGTAGACGAGCAAAGTGTTTGCTTTTTATAATTTTTTCAAATGTTTTATTTTCTGGTCAGCTTTTAATCAACAACTCTAAAATAAAGAATGTTCTGCAACATACCCTGTTGCTCATTTAAGGAAGGATAAACTGCATATACCTAATAAGTATGCGTGTAGTTGTAACAAATAACTGAGACTTATTTTTGAAAACTCTTCCTTGAATTTTGTTATCGTTTTAGCTTTATAAGTTTGAATAGTGCAAGGTTATTATGACCATATTATGCAATGATCTTCACCAAAAACATATTAATCAACAAAACCGGCCATGTGCGTGCCGGATCACGTACATTGAAGGGTTCCTTAGTTGGGATGAATTTATCCCAAAAACAAACTTATCATTGTAAATGAAAAACATGTTCTCCCATACATCGATTTACGTCACGGTCAATTCTCCAACTGCAAATGTTAGTTTGGACTTTGCTTCTTGCCAAATTTCACTACTCTAGATCTACGGGAAGTAGCAAGGTCTTGAATTATTTGCGAGTATCGAAAAAAGTCGAAATTTAAAAATATATAAAAAAAATATATCTTTATTTCAGACCTATAACAGTCCACGTTGTTAGTGGTTAGTAACAGATTGTGCTTAAAGGGCCGTATATTTTTATTTGATTTGAATTTGAAGCTTATACCTGCGTATTTAATATTAATTTCTACTTGATACCTCCAGCCGTTCCTGAGAAAAAGGGTCTTGAAAGACTGACAGACAGACAGACGGATTATTAAGTGATCCTATAAGTAGGTATAAAGGTTTTTTCAAAATAATCAAAGGTCAATCATCAATATATTAATAATTGTTATGAAGTTATGTTTTAAATAAATCATCTTGGGTTTTCCTCATCAATCACAAGTCAAGAAAATAGTATTTTTTAATTTAATACAATGGCAATTTGTGAATGACGTTTTTGCCTCCGAAAATGGCAACATAAGATCTGCCATTTTAAAAAAAAGAAACAGTCGGCCACGCTTGCTACAGAAATCATTTCACTTTTCGGGGGCCTATTTTCCCCCTTTACGTTTAGTTCCAATATTGCTGTAATTACTTCATTAACAGAGCAAAACTTTAAATCGTAAGTAAAAATTCGATATGGCCGACTTAGACGATTTCTTCGCGAAAAAAGATCGCAAAAAGTCGAAGGCAGTGAAAAAGTTCGCTACAGCCGATGAGTTGACCAAAAAATTGGACGACCCAAAACAGAAATCAGATGTAAGGCCGAAGAAGGAGCGGCCGGTTCAGGAAGGAGAGGAAGGAGGTCGAGCAGGGGTGAGTTCTGATACTAAACATTAAAATTTTAACACATCATGACAATGCTGTGTAGGGGCGATTCGTGGTCACTCTTGATTTTTAGTGAAGCCTTGTTTTATTTCACGGTAACTAATGATCACTTCTCGTAGCTGTTTAGCGTTTGACCTGGTTTCGTATGAAAATATAGCAATTTGTTTTTTTGTAGGTCGTCAATCTTTTAGCCTAATATCGAGCAATTATCATGATTTTCAAGGGTTCTTTCTTTGTAATACGTATCTCTTGCGGCAGACGTGTCTCCACAGATGATACTTGTAATGCAATGTCATTCATGGTGAGAAACATGATAGGTTATGTTTAACATTTCACAAGAAAGTTGTGTTTCACTGAAAATTTTAACCATATTATCTTCATAATGTATTCAGTGTTAAAATTGCTTAGATCTGCAACTATTGTATCCACACTTTGTCGTCATTCTTGAAATAAAACATCTAAGAAAGCAAAGAACAATCCCCTTGAAAAATTATTCATGGGCAATCCATAGATACATAACTTAATTTTTGAATACACTCATTTCTGTTAATATCAAGGTAAACTGAATACAGCCACAAATGATTTTGAACCTCTTTACTTTGTTTTCATAAATTCTCATAATCTTAACTTGATGTGGTACAATAATAAACAAGTAAATGTAAACAACTTAAACAATTATAATTTTATGTATGTATATTGACAATTGTAACAACTCTGATAATTTTATTTATGTAGTATTTGAGGAAAACAATTACGTCTGATAATAACATGTTACTCGAGGACTTGGAATTTATAATATAATACTTAATTTATATTTTATAACATAATTATGTACATGCTGAAATGGATGGGTACCACAAAAAAATTAAGTAAATTGACAAAAAAATGAACTTAATTTTTTAATTCCAGTAGTAATATTGTGATAATTGATATTTATTTCTGTAAATTGTTTAAATTAAACACTTTTACATGGGATAAATAATGTTTGTTTTAGATGAGCTCGGCGTTTCCTCATTGATGACTCTGAGAAGAAAGACCGAAACAAACTATCAACTCTGTGCTAGGTTAACATAAGATTACACTAATATCATTGTAAAAATCTCTCATCTGTCAAGTGTTAAACATTTCAAATAATATCTCTAATTTATTTAAGAGCGTTTATACCTTATGAGTGGCAACGTCGCAATTTAGTGACATATTTCGTGGTTTTCAATTTTTGTCATTTAATCAGAGCTTTATTTTAAAAATCTGTTTAATTAACTTTTTAGAATTATGTGAAAACTGTGTAAAAGGTAAGAAATTGTTGCGTTTACAGTTCTATTTATATGCAAATAATACATTGGAAACTTGCAGGGCATTATTTTCATTGTAAAATAACTGTAAGCATTACGGTTACTTACTTTTTAAACACTTTCACGTAATTCTAAGTTAGTTATTTAAACAGATTTTTAAAATATAGCTCCGATTAAATGATAAAAATGGAAAAGCACGAAATATGACACTAAATTGCGACGTTACCACTCATAAGGTATAAACGCTCTTAAGTTCAGGCATTTAAGTTTCGTCATAGGGTGTGGTTCTGGGTAAAGATAGCTTAAATATTTCATGGACAGAATGAAATATTTATCTACAGAACATGAAGCCAGGTTTCCTAACATTATTTTTTGGGGTTGGCACAGCACATGTTTTTCTTCCAAACATATTAATGAGGTCTTAGAATTCACTTCTTAGGTATAACATCACACAATAGAATAGAATACTCTTTATTATGTACACGATAAAAATTACAATATAAATGTAGACATTTTCGATAGGGTGACCCAATGGTTGGTCTTATCAATAAAAGCAATATTTTACGGACAATCTTTGGATGGATTAGAGGGAGAAGGAGAGAATACTGCAGGTAGTCAGTGGTGTACTATTTATATATACAATAAATACAAAACATACTTCCATCCAAGCCAATCCATCCATCTATTCAGTAAACATTATTCTTGTGCTGGTAGGTAGTTAAAAACCTGCCTGACCAGGGAAGCTTTGGTCCAGCAGGTTTCTTACCCAATCTGAATGAATTCACCATTCAAAATGTGTTTTTCGAACTTTAGACTTATTAGCATTCAAGGTTGGAATAGGATTTGTTATCCTTGCATAGCATTGGTAATTTGCTGTATATTGCAGATGACAATAGGTAAAAATAATGCCATGAGGGTGAGCCATCAGACAATAAAACAGATCTTGCTTTAATGTCTTGCCTTTCTGGCTCTAATGACAGGGTGGGTACTCTGTTTATACCATAATGCAAGATCTTTTATGATGTAGTAAAACAAAAGATCTTGTTTTCAATAGTTTCTTGTCCTTTCTTCTCTATAGGTACCTACTATGGTTTGGAATGGGCAACTAGCTTCATCTTTCAGACTGACTGGACCCTTGGCAATTCAAAAGTGCCTGTAATTTTTAAAAATAGTCTTTATTTTTATTTCATTCCACAATGTGAACATAAGTGGTAGGTTTTACAAAGACATGATCACATTATGGATCCTGTTGAGCACAGCAAAATAGGAGAGAGGAAGATGGCTAGTTTTGAGTTGTCTAAGAAGACATGTATACTCTAGTTTTATCATTTTTCTTTTGACTAAAAGTTTTTTTTTTTGTGGTTTGGTGCTAAGTAATAACAGCCACAAGTATCGGTCAGGTTAAGGTACGCTTGCCGCGGTTGGTCCGTGGATGAGTGACCATCTTTACATACCAAGACCCCTCCATGCCTCGGAAAGCATGTTAAGCCGTTGGTCTCGGCTGTCATTCGTAGATCTTTGACAGTCATTACGGGTCGTCAGAAGCCCGAAAGTCTGACAACCAGTCTTACCTAGTGTATTGTATTACCCAGTAACTGGGCTGTGGAGATCAGATAGGCAGTTGCTCCATGTAAAATCTGGTATTCAGCTGCATCCGGTTAGACTGGAAGCCAACCCCAACGTTACCAAGATACATGAAGAAAAAAAATTCATTGATAATACCTACCTAAAATGTTATAGATTTTCTTTCAATACTTTGTCGGTAAAATCATGATGACATCATCCCGGTAGTTAACATTTTTACCTGTTCTCTAAATCTAGTATTTTTTCGCACAGAATGCTTTTGGAGTGTAATTTGAATTGGACTAAAGCTGCCTCCAAGTAATGATGCAACATGCATTGTCAGTCTTGCACATGCAGTCTCTGCTTTCTCTCTTTTCAAGATGAAAATAACTATTATTTTGTATAGGAATTTAGATTGAGCCTGTTCTGTAATGTCTTAATCCAAGCCAAAGCTTTCCAATCTTATCAATTGGTTTTCCCTCATTAGTAACTCATGTAAATAGAATCAAGCTACTTATACAGGGTTATTGGTAAAACACCATCAACCAAATATGAAATATTGAAAAAAAAAAACAGGTGATTATTTTTTCGCGATTTCATATTTGGTCCCCTAATAAAAGTTGTTCATAAATGATGAGTACAATGACCCCTTAAGAGGTTGAAGGTGTTTTACCAATAACCCTGTATAAAATACATCAGCGGTTAAATAAACCCAGTCAAATAATTATACACGCATACGTAAACACACGCCTTCTTCCTATGGGGGTAGGCAGGAACTACAGAACGCCATCTGATATGATCCTTACATAGGTACTCCTTGAGTAGGTACTACGCACCTGCCCATTCTGAAGAACATCACAATAAAAGTCCTAGGTCGTCATCGAATTTAATATTCGAATAAATGAGTTCCCGATGTCACTAGGAACAGGGTCATCCCATCCGACTTTACAAAGCCAAAGTTTCTGCATGAGTATTTTAGTAACAATAATAATAGGCGCTAACAACCCTGCCGCATTTCCACTCGCATCCGCCTTCAGACAAATCTATTTTGAATGAAATTACTGTTAATAATGTTCTTATTATGTAAAATCGTTTCTAAATGCTAACAAGCTAGATAGCTGACCTTATTCATAGTTGATTTGGTTGGAATTATTAGAATTTTGACTAATTTTACGTGTCTGTGTTTATTATTGTTTACCGTCGTGTTTGTTTCTTTCGTGTCTGACTAGTTACACGTACTCGAACGAAGAATAACACATCATGCCTGTGTTCTCCAAACGGGTAAACAGTACGCCGACATTTAATCAGTAATGTTCAAGTACCAAGCCAGAAGCCCGAACGTCTGACAGTCATTCTTACTAAACGGTATCGCACAACCCAGTAACTGGGTTGTGGATGTCAGAAAGGCAATCGCTCCATGTAAAATACTGGTATTCAGCTGCATCCGTTTAGACTGGAAGGCGATCCTAGAAAATGTTGGGAAATTGCTAGTCAGATGATGTTTAAAGTTTCATGTAATAGGGGCGAGCCTACCGCCATCAAACTCCGGACTCCCAGCTGCTACTGATCAATTCCAACATAGCATGTTCAGCATAAGATTTACTACAGATTTAGAATTTAATAGAAAGTTATATTGCTGGTTGTGTGAGAGATGTTTTTTTTATGCCATCAATGAATATTTTGAGCGTAAAATGTAAAACTTATGCCATCTACACAGTGACATTACATAAATACTTGCATTATTCTTGCTATTTTTTTATTGATATGATGATATCATTGTTATCGATCGATAGCGCCTTCAAACGGACGAGGACGTTTGTTTTCGAATTGGTGTGGGGTAGGTAACCTAAAAAGTGAAAAATAAAAAACTTTTACAAAAAATAAACGGACTTCAAAACAAAAAAAAAACACTAATAAGTGAAAAATAACTTTAATTTCGTTTTGGAAATGGTTGTGTTTTTATTTTTGTAAAAATGTGTTTTGTTCTCAGAGTAGTGAGATGTTTTACAACATAATTTATTTTTGGCGTGTTTAAGTGAACCTACTTACAGAACTAAAATCATTTATCATTATCATTTATATTTCTCTGATTAGTAATAGACATTTTATGACGGATGATATCCAGTAACTCCCCTTATTTAAATCATCGCGTTCGATAGCCGTTTTACGTCGACCCTCGCGGTTCGGGGAATCCCTCGACTTGACAGTCCATTTAACTGTCCATAATAGGTAGATGATCACATTGATTACCGAGGACACGGCATCAGTTTCAAATGAAACGATTTGTTAATATGTAGCGCTAAACGAACTGTTCTGAAGTTTTAATGAAGTGTCGGAAGTTGTATGTAATTTTCTTAAGCACTATTTTGGGAGTGTCAGTGTATTCTGCGTGATTGCGGGTACGAAAAGACAATCACTGAACACTTGTCCTTAAAAGACGGCATAACGTTAAAACAATCCTCTTGAAGGTATCTCTTAGTTGCTTTTGCTGGCTGCCTATTCAAAAGTAGACTACCGAGTAATCCTGTAGTCTAGTAAATAATATAAGTTAATAATAATAATATAGTTATAATAAGCGTTTTATCATAAGAGACTGCAATCACCAATCTGTCTTCCAAATTGGTTGAATAAAGCAATTTTTTATACTGAAATCACAATCAAACTATTCAGCTATGATGAAGCCATAATTATTTCTAGAATGCCCCCTTTACAAAAATGTTTTTTACCAAACAAATCTCTCCAATCTTTCCAGGACGAAGAAGAATGGAAAGAGTATGAGGAGCCGGTGAAGGACTACACTGGCCTCAAGATCCAGGTGCTGCAAGGAGGCAACCAACAGTCGGACTCTGGCCGCGACTCCGCTTCCGAGGATACTACGGGTCCTGAGGGCGGGAAGGTCAAGGGACCTTGGAATAAGCCTGTGAGTTTGAGATAAGCTGAAAAAGCACATTTTCTGGTTATTTTCCATTTTTCATTCTAGCTTACAAGAGTTTCTTAATACTGGAGAGATCCTTAATACCTTGTCCTATTGTGACACCTAGTTAATTGCCACAAAAACCGGAGGGTTTGTCTGGTTTTGTGAGTAATGGTTGTAGGCATAACATAGAGAAAAAGCCCCGCTGAGCTTCATTGTCTCAGTGTTTTACTGGTCGATTATTTTTGCTGATTGTGGTGGCTTACAGGAGTTTGATTAGTTGGGAATAGTGTGGGGGTTAACCCCAAAATAAAAACAGAATTTGATTATCTGGTCATATCTTTATTTGTTTGTTTACAAATCAAATAATGAATGAATGGTAGGCTGTATATAAGAATAGCATAAGCATAATCAGCTTTTAATGTTCCCACTGCTGGTCCCAGCAGCAGACATTTACCCGCATGGTAGATGACAGCCCAAAGAGAGCTGTCTTGTGTCCACAAGACAGCTCTCTTTGGGCTGTCATCTACCATGCGGGTAAATGTCTTCGAATTTTTGTTATAGGACATTCCGGTTTCCTCACGATGTTTTCCTTCACCGTTTTAAGAGCACTGGCGATAAAACTATTTTCACGAAGTAAAGCGCCTGCCTGGGTTCGAACTAGGGTTATCCAATTACCGGGTTTTTGACGATCCCGGGACCGGGAAACAACAAAAAATTCCCCGTGAACTCCCAAGAATCAGGAATTTAAAAAAAGTCGGGGTTATTATTTCTGGGCCACCACTGCTCTTAATTTTAATGGAATACACCAACTATAGTCCGCGCACAAGTGCTAGTCACGGCCTGAGGAATGTGAGCGGTGGGACGGAGGAGGTAGACACAGGGTTTCATTGACTTGAATGTGCCCTGGCGGCTGATATCATGCTCACTCAAATGTCTCGCTGACGGTGGCGCGTGTGTGACCATTTAGCTCCCTTCAAAATGGTTGAGCTGAATGGTGCTGACCCATGCGTCATGTTCGTGAACGGGCGCTGTCAGTTGGGACTGGTCATCTCTTAGCCGCCACAGCTTATTTTAATAATTTTATTTATGGATTGTTTTGTTTAAAATTCTGTTTGCTGTACTCTGGACACTCAACGTCTTATTTACATCGTTCTCAGATATAATTATACCTTTAATCAACACTAATGATGTAACTGTTAGTTTATATAAAAATAGTATAGTGTAGAGTATGCTTAACCTCTGTTCATAAATGTATGTTATCTGTGGTCGCTCTCTATGTGGCTTTGTGGCACTCGTTCCTAAATACAATCGGTTGAACTGTTCATGTGAAAACACGCTTGTTTTATTTCATAAAGTCTCAATAGGTTATGGGCCCAGAGCCCCAGTGCTTCAGAGTAGCTTTTCTTAGTAAATTATCTCGCGAAAGTAAGAAAGTAATTTTTATTCGCAGTAGGGTAATAAGAAAGCTAGTCAGGCTAGTAGTTAGATATAAACTTCTTAGTGCAGCAAGATAACAATGGCGGCAAACTACATTGTAAATGTACCGAAACTCAAAGGAAGAGAAAATTATAGCGAATGGGTATTTGCGGCGGAAAACTTCCTAATCTTAGAAGGAATGACAAAATGCATCAAAGAAAAAGATGTTAAGTCGTTTGCCGAGGATGATGCAAGAACAAAAGCTAAGCTGATTCTCACGATTGACGCCACATTGTACGTGCACATAAGAAGCGTTAAAACTACTAAGGAGCTATGGGACAAACTCAAGGCGCTGTTCGACGATTCTGGGTTTTCAAGGAGAATAAGCTTACTTCGAAATCTAATATCGATAAGGCTAGAAAATTGCAGTTCCATGCTCAACTACGTAACTCAAATCATAGAAACGGGACAAAAATTATGTGGAACGGGATTCCAGATTAATGACGAATGGATTGGCTCATTGCTGTTGGCGGGGCTACCTGAAAAATATGCCCCCATGATAATGGCTATAGAACATTCGGGAATCCAGATAACAACCGACGCTATAAAATGTAAGTTACTAGATATGGAAACAGGAACTGGAAGTGAAATGAACGATGAACGAAATAGTGCATTGGCCAGTGGTTTTAGAGGCCGGCAACACTCATCGGCAAAGAAATCTATGGTTGTGAAAAATAACAATCATGGCGGCCAAAATGGATCCTCAATGTCAATAAAGACGAAGAAAGAAATTAAATGTTATAGATGCAAACAAATAGGCCATTATAGATCACAATGTACGATGGATATATCGGAAAATAAAGTAAATGAACGTAAACAAACAAATGCGTTCAGTGCAGTATTTTTAAGTGGAAATTTTAATATTCAAGATTGGTATGTTGACTCCGGGGCTAGCGTGCATCTAACACCGAATATAGAATGGCTTCAGAATATTTCTTACGAAAAAAAGGATCAGACTATTATGGTTGCCGACAAGACAAAAGTGCCGATTTTATGTTCGGGCGATGTAAAGGTTACCACTCTTGCTTGTGATTGCAGTTTTGATGTGGATATAAAAGATGTGTTTTGTGTACCAAAATTAACAACCAATTTATTATCAGTGAGTCAATTAATTCGCAAAGGGAACAAAGTTGAGTTTACAAAGGATTCCTGTGAAATATATAACCAAAATGGTAAACTGGTTGCCTATGCATCTTTGGACAATGGAGTTTACAAGTTGAAAATTCAAGAAAACATATCTGCAGCAGCAATCTTATCTGGTGAAATCTGGCATCGCAGGCTAGGACATATAAATAGTGACTGCCTGAATAAAATGCAAAATGCAGTTGACGGAATGACTTTGGAACACAAAGTGGACATCACTAAATCTACCTGTACTGTCTGTTGTGAAGGCAAGCAATCCCGGCTGCCATTCACACATGTTGGTAGTAGAAGCACAGAAGTGTTGAACACTATTCACACAGACATCTGTGGCCCAATGGAATGTAATTCTATCGGGGGCTCAAGATATTTTGTTTTATTTGTGGATGATTTTAGCAGAATGATAGCTATTTATTTTCTGAAAAACAAAAGTGATGCTTTGGAGAAATTTAAAGATTATAAAGCAGTGGCTGAAAATCAAACAAATAAAAAGATAAAAATACTCAGAAGCGATAATGGAGGAGAGTTCTGCAATGCTGAATTTAGCAGTTATCTAAGGAAAATGGGCATTGTTCACCAGACAACATGCCCTTATACCCCTGAGCAGAACGGGTTATGCGAAAGAATGAACAGAACTATAATTGAGAAAGCAAGGTGCATGCTGTTTGATGCACAGTTAAGCAAAATGTTCTGGGCTGAAGCTACAAACACAGCTGTTTATTTACACAATCGCATTGCTTCGTCTGTATTGCAAGGTAAAACTCCCTATGAATTATGGCATAACGCCAAACCAGATATTAGCCATCTGAGGGTGTTTGGTAGTAAAGTAATGGTACACATAGCTAAGGAAAAGCGGAACAAATGGGATAAGAAGGCTCAAGAATGTATTTTGGTTGGCTATGCTGATGGAAGTAAAGGCTATAGAGTGTATGAGCCTAATAAGAAAGTTATAGCTACTAGTCGAGATGTGATAGTTGTAGAAAAAGACACGACAACCACAACTATAGCAGTGACAGAGAGTAGAAAAGCCGTAGAAACTGTACCAGATACACCTTCAGTGGGGGAAGCAGAGAAGATGTCGGAAAGTTTACTATCTCATGAAGATTCCATAATCAATACGGATTCAGACTCGTCTTATGTACCGAGTGAATATGAAGATGTGGATGAGAGTGTAGAAATTGTATCTAATACAAGACAAGATAGAGTAAGAAAACAACCTGACAGATATGGTTTCAGTAGTCAACAACTTCCATATGAGAAGCTTCATGAAGCTGGAGAGGTGACACTGCAAGAGGCACTAACTGGACCTGAAAAGGAATTCTGGGAAAAGGCTGTGAAGGAGGAACTTCAGTGCTTCGCGGACAACCAAGCTTGGGAGCTTGTAGATGCACCATCGAGTGGTTGTGTTGTTCAGTGTAAATGGGTTTTAAAGAAAAAACGTGATGTGAGTGATAAAGTTCTATATCGTGCTCGTTTAGTGGCAAAGGGTTTTACACAGAGACATGGAGTGGACTACACTGAAACTTTTTCCCCAGTGGTAAGGTTCTCGACATTAAGATTATTATTTGCTTTGTCTATAAAATTAGGTCTAGAGACAACACACTTAGATGTTAAAACAGCTTTTTTAAATGGACATCTTGAAGAAGATATTTTCATGCAAAAACCAGATTGTTTTGGTGACATAAATGATGGTAAAGTATTAAAGTTAAAAAAGGCGATTTATGGGTTGAAGCAGGCTTCAAGAATGTGGTATAAAAAGGTTGAGGATTGTCTAAGTAATATTGGGTATGTCAAATCTAAATTTGAACCATGTTTGTTTATCAAAAGTAACAGAAATTGTAAAACTATAATTGCTCTGTATGTTGACGATTTTTTCATATTTTCAAATGACTGTAAGGAAGTAGATTATTTGAAAAAGGTTTTAGGAAGTAACTTTAAGATAAAAGATTTAGGTAATATAAGGCAATGTCTGGGTATGAGAATTAACTATAATGAAAATTCTGTTACATTAGACCAAGAGAATTATATTGATCAATTGTTAAGTAAATTTAACATGGTAGATTGTAACACATCAGATACACCCATGGAATGTAAATTAAATCTCAATGAATGTAACCAATGTGACAATAGCATACCATATCAGCAGTTGATAGGTAGTTTGATGTATTTGTCAGTTTTAAGTCGTCCTGATATATCCTATCCTGTAAGCTATTTGAGCCAATTTAATAACTGTCACACCAAAGAACATTGGCGACATGCCAAACGTATTTTAAAATATTTAAAGAAGACCAAATGTTATGTCTTGAAATATGATTCAAAGCAAAATTCTGATATACTTGGTTATGTTGATGCTGATTGGGGTAGTGACATTATTAGTAGAAGGTCATATACAGGTTTTATTTTTAAATTATCAGGAGGTGCAATATCCTGGGAAAGCAGGAAACAAAGGGTTGTTGCACTTTCCAGCACCGAAGCTGAGTATATAGGAATTTCAGAATGTTGTAAAGAAGCAATTTACCTTAGAAACCTGCAATGTGAAATTACTGACAGGTTATATACTATTGTAGTTTACAACGACAATCAAAGTGCTCAAAAGTTGTTGCTTAACCCTGTTTTCCATAATAAATCTAAGCATATAGATATAAGATTTCATTTTTGTAAAGAAATTATTGCACAGAAGTTTATTGATGTTCAGTATCTATGCACCGCTAATATGCCTGCAGATTTGTTGACCAAAAGTTTAACTTATATTAAACATCAATCTTTTGTTACTGCAATTGGTTTAGTAAAGAAATAAGTTTGTTGTTATTTTTATATAGTGGGGGTGTTAGTTTATATAAAAATAGTATAGTGTAGAGTATGCTTAACCTCTGTTCATAAATGTATGTTATCTGTGGTCGCTCTCTATGTGGCTTTGTGGCACTCGTTCCTAAATACAATCGGTTGAACTGTTCATGTGAAAACACGCTTGTTTTATTTCATAAAGTCTCAATAGTAACTAATATTTATGTAACAATATAATTTAAAAGAGTGCCCATGGAGTTTCTTGCCCGTTGTTCTCCATAAGTACCAACTACGCTTTGAAATGGGCAACTAGCTTCATATTTCTGAGTGACCAACCACTTTCAAAAGTGCCTGTAAATGGTTTAATTGAAATAAATGCTATGAGTTTGAAGGCTAAGCTAACTCAGTCTGCCAATCTTGTCAATGACACCCCCCCCCCCCCCCCTCCCCCGTCCCACTGCTCACATACCTCAGGCGTTGACTAGCACTTGCGCGCGGACTTTACTTAATGTCATGCGACTAAAGGGTTCTCTTATCAAGCTCAATAGGTCAAGTCATGGCTAAAGTATTAACCATTTAGTAAAATGGCCGCGTACGTGACTGACAACATGTTATTATCATCGCTCATAAAGGCTTTTATAATAGCTAGGTGCCCACCGGGCGATCCAAACTTGGATCGGCCCTCCATGACCCACGAGCATGGATTGCCGATAGAGGATCGGAGATTCTTTCGCATGATTTGTTTTTGGGAAATCCGCGAGCCTACCGCGTGCTCCAGTGCCGATCCACGATTTAACTAGATTAAGTTCAGTTGAACACACGCTCTATATGGAGCCGCACGTCGGCAGCGTCGTCAGACTACAATGGCAGCTATCTATAGCCTATATTCTGTTCATTAAATATTACGCAAAAGATCACAAACACAAAGAAAAAGACGGTTCTGGGTGAGAAAGATAAATAGAAACCGGTTGGAATATTGGGCTCCTGAGTTTAAAGAATACTTCAGAAATTGTCCTTAGTCTTTTCCCCTGTATATTCATAATTTAAATAGATTACCGATTTAAACGATGCCATATTTAATTTCAGCATCAATCGGAAGCGGAAACCCCAGCACCGCCACCGGTCGAGGAGCCGAAACCGCGCGAAAATAAACCGGCCGCGTACATGCCGCCAGCGTCGCGTCAGCGGCCTGTTGAGAATGTGCGCAGGAGTACGGTAAGTCAATTAATCTGCCTAGCCATTTTCCAACTAGTCGGGGTCGGCCTCCAGTCTAACTGAATGCAGCTGAATACCAGTATTTTACATGGAGCGACTGCCTATCTGACCTCGACCACCGATAATAGGTATCATGGTACCAGGAGTATGGTAAGTGATGTATTGTTATCTCAGTATGGTGCTGCAATATTTAAAAACAAACCACCGACTTCCAAAAAAAACACAATTAAGTGAAAAATAACTTTAATTGCTTAAGTAAGGTGTCTTTGGTTTTAGTTGTTTCATTGTTTGCCACCTACTTAGAAGTTAAAGTTATTTGTCACTTTGTTGTGGGTTTTTTGAAGTCTGTGGTTTTTTTTGTGAAATAGTTTTTTTTTCACTTTTTAGCTGTGGTACCTACCCCAGACAAAGTCGTATACCACTACCTTGCAATGTAAATAACAGTAACAGAAAGTTATTACAACGTCATCAACATACACTAAGTGGAAAAAATACGATCAGACGATTTTTGTTTTACAAAAAAGGGCAATTCGTTCAATTTATAAATTAAGTCCCAGACACTCCCTCAGAGAAAAATTTAAAGAGATTAATATAATGACTGTGCCTTCTCAGTATATTTATGAAAATCTTTTGTATGCACATAAAAATATTAATCTGTTTAAAAAATACAGTGATATCCATAGTATAAATACTAGGAACAAACACAAATTTGTTGTTCCTACAACCAGGCTCAAGAAAATAGGTGGCTCGTTTAGATGTCAATGTATACATTTTTATAATAAACTTCCTAGCCACATTCAAGAACTAAGCCTTAATAAATTCAAATCTTTTATAAAAAGGAAACTATGCCAGAAAGCCTATTATACTGTCAAATACTTTATTGAGGACAAAAAGGCTTGGGAGTGAGCTGTTCCAATAAATTTACACAGGGAATGTTGATTTATTTTATTGTTTTTTTTGCTAACTATTGTACTTTTAATCTTTGCTATAAGTATCTATAATTTTTTACATATACAATGACATGAATATTTACTGTATAAAGTATTATATTATTTTAATTGTTGTGAATGTGAGGACTATGTGGGTTATTATTCCAGTTTTAATCATGTTCTGGCAGTTTGAGTAGTTTATGTGGCCTACCCAAATGTCCTTTCTTTGGTATTGTTCGTCGAATCGTTGAGCTCCTTAAGTTCTGAGTCGAGCTGCACGGTTACTGACAAATGCGTGCACTGTCTGGACAGGTCCACTCAATCTGTGTGGTTCTTTTCTCAAAAGTCCATTTCAGACACCAATCTGCATGGTCCTCAATGATTATGTCCGGATTTTATATACACATTGACATTAATGAATTTTATATACATATACTATGACAAGAGTATTTACTTTGTAAAGTATTATGCTATTATTTTAACTATTGTGAATGTGAGAACTATGTTGGTCATTGCTTTTTTTTTTTTGTATTTTTACTCTTAGTGTAATCATGATCTGGCAGTTTGAGTAACTTGTGCGGCCTACTCAAATGTCCTTTCTTTGGTATTGTTCGTCGAATCGTTGAGCTCCTTAAGTTCTGAGTTGAGCTGCACGATTGCTGACAATTGCGTGCACTGACTGGACAGGTCCACTCAATCTGTGGGGTTCTTTCCTCAAAAGACCATTTCAGACACCGATCTACATAGCCTTCACATGATCTGACCAAGATTCTGTCTGGACTTTAAAAGAGACTGTGACCTCTGAGTTTGTTTCGGCCTTTCTTCTCAGAGTAGTCAGATAGGAAACGCCGACCTCATCTAGTTTAAAAAAAAATATGATTGACGTGTAAAAGTGTTTGTAAAAACCTACTTACAGAAATAAAATCATTTATCATTTATCATTTATCATTTATCATTTACGTATTATTGAAGCTGACTCAATAACCACTTATCAGAACTTGACCAAACCAATATGGGACCAATTGGGAAGCCTTTATCAAAAGTGCCTGTAATTGGTTTATTTGAAATAAATGCTTTGAGTTTGAGTTTGGGTGTAAAGGAACAAATTAATTACTTAGTTGATGTACAATTATACATACACAACAAATAACAACAAATAAAGTTTAATAAAATGTCAGTTACTAAATATAATTGTAAATTGTAATTGATAATGTCATAAATATTATAATGTCAAAGTGTTAATATGTGTAAAGAAACAAATTAATTACTTAGTTGATGTACAATTATACATACACAACAAATAACAAAAAATAAAGTTTAATAAAATGTCAGTTACTAAATATAATTGTAAATTGTAATTGATAATGTCATAAATATTATAATGTCAAAGTGTTAATATATTAAAATTTGAACATAAATTAATTATTATAGGATATACGACCATTCCAATTACCAACTTAACCAATATAAAAATACATTTATCATTCATAAGAGTAGGGGAAGACCAAAGAAACGATAGATGGACTGTGTGAAAGATGATTTATGGTTAGAAAGGGGGGACTACCGAGATGACTAACTGAGAAGTATGAAAGGATAAGACATGTGGCGCCGACTACAAATAAATTTGTATGAGCATGAAAATTATGGAGGATAGAGGTAAGGAGAACTATCTCTGTGTATGAAAAGTGTCCGTCAAAATGTGCTACATAAGGGTGGCGCTACAGTAGCCAGTAGTACATTTTAAAAGCAATAATTTTAGGTTATGTTTACAAAATAATGTTGGACTACGTTAATTGTTGATGTATGGTATACTGGACTGTCACTAACTACTCTAGTCAATAGAGTCAATAGAAATATTAAATTTTCAAACTCTGCATACTTCAGTTCGTTAACAACTGCTACATTCATACCACACCATTTGCCTACGCTAGCGCCATTTTGGAGGGTTTTTGAACTACTATTTACTGTTTATGCTTCAGATTTTTTCGACTTTCCCCACTTATGAGATAGTTCTCCTTACCCTCTACCTTATATAAAGAAAATGATGACTCTATTGTCAAAACTGTTGCATTGTTACCTATGGGAAACAAGTTTTTAGCCAGTTTTAAAAATAATATTTTCAATGTACAGACTTGGATTTACATCGATGATTTCATCATTAATTCATTATTGCGCATTCCCAGTGGTCGTAATTTATTTCACTTATACTTACAAATTTGGTGAGATCTTTATTTATTTATTTTATTTTATTTTACAGTTTTTGGAAAACTTACAGCTAGACACTTTTACACGATTGAGAGTAACAAAATAAGGCCAATTAAAAGTTTTCACGGTTATAAGAGAACATATAAACAAAAAGTATTTGAGAAGGTAGACAGTTGAGTAAAGACAGTATCTTATATGTATCAAACAGCGCAAACTGTAAGCAATTACTTTACGTGATCAAAAAAGAAATTACACATAGTCTTTTTTAATTTAGAGATACCAGTATTGAAAATGTCGATGTCGACGTCCCGGCAGACCGCATTATACGTATGACTTGCTCTGATTAAGTATGAATTCCGTCTGTAATTCGTTCTTACCGTAGAAGTATGCAAAAGATAAGGATTGCGCAGAAAAGCAGAAGGAACCCGCAGTCTGATTTTGTTCAGCAATTCTGGAAGCTCGGTTGAACCGTTAGCAATTCTAAATAAAAACGCCAAATCCGCAATTTTTCTACGTTCAGAAAGAGGAAGTATATGAAATCTTTTACAGCGTAGGAGATAAGTGGGAGAGTAAGTTTTAGACCGGAATTGAATATACCTCAGAAATTTTCTTTGTATGCCTTCCAATCGGCGTTTTAGTTGGCGTTAATCTATCTGGGGGTGCTACCGGAGCGCGGTTGGTCAGTGTAGACAGTCGCTTTAAATTCTGTCATCTCATATATCTCAAAATAGGTCACGATTTCGTCGATTGACCGCGGTTTCGTGGCATCCTGAGATTTGCTAATACTGAAAGAAATAAAACGTTTTTCTGCGGTAAACATGACGCAGAGAACGAACACATACACAAAAAAGAACAAGTTGGGGGAAAATATGTGTCACATCCACGCAAAACGCCCATCGCTCAGCATAATGCTACGACACTATGCGAGACAGAGCCCCAGCGCTGGTTTTTAGCGACAGCCGGCGCCGACGTGATGTCGTCAAGCGATGTAGCAAACGCTAAGATAAAATACTACAGTAGTGCAGTTCAGAGGACATTTTGATCTAGATCTCTTTGTTATTTCCAGAAACACGCGCCCGACATCCACAACGACGACTACTTCCCGGTGCTGGGCGCCAGCGCCAAGCGCGGCGGCGGCGGCTGGAGCACGGCGGGCGCCGGCGCCGCGCGCGAGCGGTCCGCGCCGCGCCAGCCGCTCGCGCTCGGGAACCGGTTCACGTCGCTGCAGGACGACAGCTAGCCAGGTACACGTAGTGCGCGCGTTGCTCTCCGCAGTCTAACAAGCGCGGCGGCGGCGGCTGGAGCACGGCGGGCGCCGGCGCCGCGCGCGAGCGGTCCGCGCCGCGCCAGCCGCTCGCGCTCGGGAACCGGTTCACGTCGCTGCAGGACGACAGCTAGCCAGGTACACGTAGTGCGCGCGTTGCTCTCCGATGTTTTGGAAAGACAGCTTTAATACAAGTTCCATTTTTTTTATTACTTTTTCACTAAGCCATACTGAAATTTAATTTACACAAAACTAAAGTGGATTTTTATTACAATAATACCATCTGACTCCATTTTCATATTGGTTTTACGAGGCAGGGTAGATACAACGTTTTCAACAGAATTACATTGACAGAAAGAACAGTAAATTTTAAATAAGAAAAATAATGCACAATAAAAAAGGGCATCAAAAAGAAGGTTCGTACCACAAGAACCATGTAAAATCATTCAATGCAAATGGTGATGTCAGAAATGAAGCGGTTTTATCGTCCAACAGACCACTGCCTTACGGTAAATGTCAGGTATGTGAATCGATTCTCATCTGTGATGTTTCTCCATCATCATAGAAAAACAATGCTTTTAGGGTGCGGTACCCAAGGGTGCTAACGGGACCCTATTATTTTACTAAGGCTCCGCTGTCTATGCGTCCATCCGTCTGTAACAGGGCTGTATGTATAATCTGAAAATTTCACACAAGAAACGTGTTTTTTGTTAAATATTGAACGGTGGTACGAAACCGCTCCTATGCGAGTCCGACTCGCACTTGGCCGTTTTTTTAAACTATAAATTCAACACTTATAGGTCATTCGTTAAAGTATTACACATCTCACAAACTATATTTTGTTTCCAGGTAACACAAACCCACACCGTGATACGCTGCAGTAAAGTGAAGTGTCAATATGGACTTGTAAGCGAAGCCTGGCGCATAGCATATACAATATATTACCTATACAACACACTCAAACACAAAGAACAACATTTCATATGTAGCCCCATACCAGTCCCACACTATGGCGGCTAGACAGTTGCCTTACAACACTGTTCCAAGTTTGAATTACATTATTTTTTTCTTCAGTGCTGTTATTTTTTAAGCCAGTAATTTTAATGGATTTGCCCGTAATCGATTTGTTTCGAAGAAGTCCGTTTCGTATGAATTGTAGACAATAAATTAATGCCTAAAGTGCTTTCGGAACTCACTGACGTAAGAAACACTCATTTTATGAATACTTTTTACAGCACATCATGGCAACTGTCTTCAAAAAAAGTGTAAAAGTAAGAAATGAATGTGCGACTTGTTATTTTTTATGTTTATATTGATAAATAAATGTTAAAAAAAATGTGTCTCGTATGCGTGGAAATGGACATTTAGGGGAAAAAAATTGGTGGATTTATTTATATACAGAACCGATGATTTAATTTAAAGTGTTAATACATCAATAAACCAAGCGTGGAGATTAGATTTTTATATTTAAACGAAATTGTTATAAAAATTGAGAAACATTGGGTAACATAGCAACGCGCTCCAGATAACTACATTGTACATTTTGTTTTGATATTGCAATTATAAATTCTGTAACGGCAAATCATTGGAAATATCTTGTACCATAGAAATAAATTATGTATTTAAAACTAATGTTTATTTTATTTGTGTTATGTGACTAGAAATGGGATATTCGGATGCATATTCAACCTTTTTATTTTCTCACACTCTGGGCGGAGCGGGAGGGCGTGTCCAGACTCTTACTGACTAAAACCCACCCGTGTTCCTTCAGTTGCCTGTGCCAGGGGCCACGATAACCCTTTCGGACTTTCCCGCAAATGCATATTCACCTAAAGTTGAGATGTTGGCTAATTTGGAATTCACTTCACTTATGACATAAGTGAAGTGAATTCCAAATTAGCCTATTAGATTAATTTTAATTAATTAATTTTTAATTAATTCTCCACCACGATTCCGAAACCGCGGGATTTTTTCGATACATTGTATCGAAAAAATCCCGCGGTTTCGGGATCGACAAATTTAGGTTTCTGATAATAGAATCGGTTGTATATTTACTTACTTTCAAATGTTGGCTTATATGGAATACACTTTTGTATCGATCGTAAAAATTCCGCGATTCCGGAATCGACAAATTTTGTGTTTTTTTCTGACTAGAATCAGATGCTTATCTACCTACCTAATATTGTGAAGTAGATCTTTAGGTAGATACCAAGCTGCAATAACAAATAATGTTAACGGATAACGGACTACACATATTTAGAATAATTCATGTAGGGACATAGTGAAATACCTAGGTATTTTTTCATACTTTCATGGCTAAACATTTACTTTCGGTAAAATGCATCCGATTATTCGATCTCTGATCATAACAGTGTTTCTAAGGCGATATAAATTTAACTTGGTATTATTGTTTTTATATACTTAAGGTGATTTCTACAGACTACTGAGTACATAAAATCCAGCTTAATGTCGACAAGACGGCTTGCAGGACGAATAGGAGATTAAAAAAAAAAACTGATTTCTGAAGTCAGAATTTTTTTACTAGTCAGACTCCTTGAGCATTACCTACATATTCCTTCAATGTAGCCCACGAAATTCTTAATTTCTTTGTTTATTACAAAGAAAATTTTGAAAGGAGTTTAACTTCAAATTCTTATAGGTCTATCCGGCTATCCACACATATAAGGGCCGTGCCCGGGACGTGACAGGGCCGTGGCAAACACAAGGCAAATACTGAAGTTCCGTCGCCGGCCCTAACACGGACGTATGTGACCGACTTCATATAAAATGTACACACCAACATTATTTTTGAGCCCTTGACGGAGCACGTCCATCCACGTTCCGGAGACGGCCCTGATATTATGTGGATATGCCTTAAAGCAGAAACCGTAACGTAGACACGAAATATTGCTTGTAACTGAAACCAAAACAGCTACTGTTTGGTGAATGTAAAAGTATTTTCATCCCACCATCTCGGAAAGAGTATTTTTAATCTTCAATATCGGAGTGGAAAAGCCGTTTTTATTCTCTAGAGGATAAAGTAAATTGAATTTAGAACATCGTGTGCACTAAGTTTGTGAATTAAAAAAAACATTAAACCTATTTACTGCTACCTCTATGGTGCCGAATATATCATACAACTTTTTTTTAATTTGTTAAAAACTCAGACTCGGAACCTTCTTGGTGTTCTTTTTTCAATTTGCTTTGTACGCGGTTCTTTACGCGGCATTTTTTCACGTCATTGTTAAACCTTATATTAAAAACAAGAAACTTGAAAACAAGTGAAAAAACTAAAATGAGTGATTCTAGCGACGAGGAAGTTTGCTTGACGCCAACAGAATTGACTGAAACTGTTAATAATGCGCAAATGAGCTTTCTCCCTCAACAATCACGCGAGAAGTATTTAAAACAGTACGATATGTTCAACACGTGGCGACTAGCAAAAGGAGCCAAAACTTTCTCAGAAAACGTTTTGCTGGCATATTTTATAGAATTATCCGAGAACAAGAAAGCAAGCACTCTATGGAGTACGTATTCGATGCTAAAAGCAACAATAAAGATGAAAAAAGACAAACATATCGATACCTATCCTAAATTAGTGGCATTTTTAAAAAGAGCCTCATCTGGTCATCAACCAAAAAAATCGAAGGTTTTCACAGTATCTGATATTGAAAAGTTTCTTAACGAAGCACCCGATTCCGTATATTTGGCGGCAAAAGTAAGTCAGTTGCACATTCAGTATCTACTTAAGTATATTAATCTCAATTAAATAGTATACTTAGTAGATGTTGATAGGCATAATTATGCGTTCATATCAATTTTATTCATTTATCTACTACAATACTCTTTACGTTACAGGTTGTTCTTATTATTGGAATAAACGGAGCATGTCGAACTAATGAACTAACACAACTTAATGTCAAAAACATTGAGAAACATTCAGATGACTTACTATTAATTAATTTACCTAATACAAAGACAAAAAGAGACCGCAACTTCGTCATTCGCAAGGAATACGTAACGATTGTTGAGAAATATCAAGCCTTACGCCCGCCTAACACTCCAATCAATCGATTTTTTCTACAGTATCGCAATGGAAAGTGTGTTAGACAGCCTATGGGTACTAATAAAATTGGCAGTATCCCACGAGAAATAGCAACATTTCTTGAACTTCCAGAACCCCTGTTGTACACGGGTCATTGTTTCCGACGAACTTCAGCCACACTTTTGGCTGATTCCGGAGCTGATCTCCTGTCCCTTAAGCGCCACGGAGGCTGGAAGTCCAATGCAGTTGTAGAGGGATACATAGAGGATTCCATCCAAAATAAGTCTAAAATATGTGAAGGCATCGTAGGAGCCATTACACTGAAAGAGCCTCAATCGGATCCTTGGACAGGCCCTTCTACATCAAAAATAAGCCGTTATGAAACACCTAACCATCTCCCTCTCTCTCCAGCATTCACGCCAAGGGAATCCGATGAATCGGTACAACTATTAAGTATGACAGATAGTTTACCGAAAAACAGTACACAAGTGACTAACACCAATATTACAGTACCAAACAAAAATATTACACTCAATTTAAATAACTGTAGCAACGTTACTTTAAAATTTTCTTAATTATACCTTAGTATTATTTTGTTGTAATTTAAAGATTATTCTGTAATACTTACCTGTCATAATGTAGTAATTAATACCTAAACTGAAATAAAAGTGTACCTATCTTGTGATTGTAAACGTTTTTTTTTTGCATTTAGTCATTTCCTCGCTGAGGTGGAATGAAAAGTTACGTGTTGCACTCGAGTGCAAAGATTTTTCACCTCGTGCTCTTTTGATTCCCTCGCTAACGCTCAGGATTCTAATTTTGAATCACTCGCTGCGCTCGTGATTCAATTTTAGAATCCTTCGCTTGCTCGGTCATCAAAATTGAACACGCGGTTAAAAAGCAACTTTGCACTCTTGTATAACAAATAACTATTGTCGTGTCGTGTTCCTTTCAATTAAGAAAACTCATATGGATTCTGGCAATATCAGCTGGAGGTACTGACATCATTGCAGCTCTACACTATAACGTCTTTCGTAGAAACATACCACCTTTTTCCCAAGACAGATACAGCCCGGTTCAAACTTTATGGCGGCTCAGGGGCCGTACCATAACGTGTTAACACCATCATGATTCCGTTGAGAAAAAGAGATAGTGCTATCGGTCATGTATAGCTCCGTCTCTCTTTCACGCTGGGAATTAATACGTCATATTATGGCCCCAGAAGTGCGCTACTCGCTGCGCAGTACCTCACCCCTCACCCCCGCTGACACGTGAATTTGTAACTGCGTAGCGACTCGCCTCAAGTTTCGAGATGCCTTATAGTTTGAATACGCGTAGTTTGCATGAGCGTCTGTTTGCATATAACCCGAGATTGGAAGCAGCAACCCAATTGGAACCTTCTTAAAACTATGATTTTGACAGACTTATCAGTGGCAGCAACGCAACAGCAACCATATTGCAACGACAATAGAGTTCGCAATGCAGAACGAGAGGTAAAATAAATGTTAAAGGACCATAGTACAGTACCACACACATTACAAAATAATAGTGATAAATAGTGGAGCAGGGCTCTGAACCGGTTTAAAAAGAGCGGTTAATTTCGATTAAATACCGGTAAATATATCGTTCCTTCATTTACCGGTTAAACAAGTGAACTGTTTTTATGTAACCCAAGTAATACCTAAAGGTTACCGGTTACATAAGCACAAACGGCTTTTACACCCAAATTAACCAGTTAATTCCGTAATTCGTATATAATATTTTTCGTCTAGTTTTTGACACTTCCAACAAGTTATAGTGGCATAACACTAGACAATTTTTGAAAAAAAAAATTGATCCGAGGACGTCAATTACAACCGGAGAACTTAAATTGTGCGGGTAGACATGTTTCGACTTGCTTAGTTGCGCCTATTTTGGAACTAAATGACAACGCAACGTCCAGACCTTGCGAGAGAGGGTAGCGGAGGCCGGGGACCCCATCAAACTTTGTTTTAACCGGTTAATTTTCACTATCAAAACAAAAATTCATGAAAAACCGGTGTTCCGCATAAACCGGTTAATACTGGTAAAGTGCAATCTTTACCCTAAATTGAATTAGGTTTGGGTCAATGACCGTAACCGGTTATGAATTTCAACCGGTTTCCGAGCCCTGTAGTGGAGTTCACTATGTTGTTGTAGTTGGTGAAAACCGCTAGACACGCGGTGCTTAGAGTTGTATCCAGTAGTAAGCGTATAAAATGCCTTATCTTAAAATCTAGACCAGACCACCAATATTACCATCGACGTAAAACTGAGTCATTCATATTTTAGCCCTCCTTAAATTCGGTTAAAGCGTGAAGCTTGAGTAGCGACATCTGTAGTCAAAAGTTAAAACGAAAACATCGTGATCAGCGCCATCTATATTTATCCAATAGTCCTTAGTTATAGGCGGCAAACAAGTCACGACGTGTCGCATGTTGTAGTTCCGGTTTAAAACATAGATGGCGCTGAGGTAGCTAAATCAATCAAAAATATGGAATTTTGTAAAATAATTAATAATAACAGTGATTATTTTCACATTTTTTATCACTAAAATAATTCAAATATAAGGCGTTACGACTAAAAGTGAGTTTCGTCTAAATATTGTTAATGTTATCGAAAATATTTGAATAAATTCTGGATCACGCTATCAGAGTTTTCTATTTCCTTCAGCTATTATACAAGATTTTGTGCGCAACAAGTGTACTTGCTTCGGCAGTACATATACTAAAATTGGAACGATACAGAGAAGATTAGCATGGCCCCTGCGCAAGGATGACACGCAAAATCGTGAAGCGTTCCACATTTTTTGGCGATTTTGAGTATGACACACACTCACTCACTCAATTTCTTACTTGTAAAATATTGTAAGGTTTTTTTATGCATCTTAAAAGGGTTTACTTCAGGCTTTAAGTAGGTAGGTACGGTCAAAACCATTTTTATTTTCATATTGAAGTATTGTAAACTGTATTTTTTCTCATCCATTTCTGAAGTCGGAGAGAACTTGAGATTTACATTTGACTTTGGCAGCACTTTTATTACGAAGAGGTAACTTTGTAACGGCGATGTCGATTTTCATAGTTCAAGATGAGTTCTAAGCATCTTTATTTTGTAAGTGTCGATACTAACAAATCAAAATCGTTTATTTGCATAAAATGTGGGAGGTACAAAAGATGTTACATACGAGTACGCACGGCTACAGATCAAGCTACATATTGCCAGTAGAAGCTGATCTCGCATTGTATAGGATTTCCTTACAATGAGAGGTCAGTGTAAACTGGAAATTTATAGCTTGATGTGTAGCCGAGTGTACCTATCAATGTCAACTAGACACATTCCGCCATGTAGGTATGATGGCATACAAATATCTAATAGATAAAGCAGGTACCTATGTTGTAACTAGTTTTCTCTGTCTACGGTTGTAACATAGAGTAATAGACAACTTTTTTTTTGTTTTAATAAAATTTTAGGTGGCAACGTAGAGAAGTAAGGTTTAGTAAGGTAATTCTGTTATCCAGATGTAATGAGTTATAAATTAAAGTGGCGCCATAAACACGCAAGTGCTCCTGAATAGTTCTATCCTATAGGGTACAGGGTACAGGGATTTTCAATAAATACTTGTGTGACTTTTAGTTTGTCAAAATTATTTTTAGCTTTAAAGTGTTCCGTGGGATTTCCCCAAACAATGATACCATACCGAATGAATGAATGAATGAATGAATGAATGATTCACCACCATCGCAGTTTGTTTGAGTGTCTCATCTTTAAGTTTTTTCAAAGCATAAAAAAATCTATTTATTTTCATACATATTTCGTCAATGTGTTCTTTCCAGGTGAAGTGTTCATCTAGCGTCTAGCGTTATCCCCAGAAAATTTATTTTGAGTACTTGTTCGACTATTTTGGTTTCTATGAGATATTTTAAGTTGGAGGCATTTACTCTTTTGCGTTTTGAAATGTAATATTTTAGTTTTTTCTACATATATTATACTTAGCTTTAAAGCATTGCTATAAAACCATGTGATGATGTTATTTAATGTGTTATATTTATCCTACTCGTAGGTTTCAATGTTCTTACAATCCAGAATTACCGTCGTGTCATCAGCAAAAAGGACACAATCTTGTTCCACTGCTTTAGGAAGATCGTTAACATACACGAAGAATAACGGTGGCCCTAGAATGCTTCCCTGCGGTACACCAAAGTAATTATGTCGAGGTTGGGAATCGAAATTGATGATACTGTTACCTTTTTCTTCGAAATTAGTGATCCTCTTCTATATATATACTCTGTATATATTCTGTATACGACAGATATTATTTAAACCATTCTAAGACTGGACCTCTTATAAATCTCAAGTTTTATAATATTACATAGAGTACATAATTATATACGAAAATATAAGATACCTACCGACGAATAGAGAACATCCTCCTTTTTTGAAGTCGGTTAAAAAATAAACATCGTTTTGAGTGTACCTACGTACTTAATCCCTGAAATAAACCCTTTTGAGATGCAATGCATGAAAGAAAACCTTACACTATATTATAAGTCCAATCATACCCAAAATCGCCAAAAAATGTGGAACGCTTCACGATTTTGCGTGTCATCCTTGCGCAGGGGCCATGCTAATCTTCTCTGTATCGTTCCAATTTTAGTATATGTACTGCCGAAGCAAGTACACTTGTTACGCACGAAATCTTGTATATTAGCTGAAGGAAATAGAAAACTCTGATAGCGTGTTCTAGGATTTATTCAAATATTTTCGATAACATTAACAATATTTAGACGAAACTCACTTTTAGTCGTAACGCCTTATATATGAATTATTTTAGTGATATAAAATGTGAAAATAATCACTGCCATTATTAATTATTTTACAAAATTCCATCTTTTTGACTGATTTAGCTACCTCAGCGCCATCTATGTTTTAAACCGGAACTACAACGTGACACGTCGTGACTTGTTCCCGCTTCTATTTAGGGACTATTGAGTAATTAATATAGATGGCGCTGATCACGACGTTTTCGTTTTAACCTCAGAACAATATAGTTATTGTTCTGAGGTTTTAACTTTTGACTACAGAAGATGTACCACAGAGCACCTTAGAGGTGTTCGCTACACGGAGCAGAAACAAAGAGGAGGTGTTGTAAAGTCATTTTCCATACAAAAGTAGTGTCGCAGCCTCGCGGGGTGCGGGGGGAGCAATAACAGCAGAAAGCCATCTAGTGGCTAGTAGCAAAATCAACTCATAGGCAAATTAGACAGATGTCCTAAGATGTCGTAAGAGTTCTGCTATGTTTCATTACGTGTCGCTTTTATTGTAAGGAGCCGGATTCAGGTTTAATAGTTTTATAATATACCGATATACTTAGTTTTATTTCTATTATGTCCGACCGAAATACATTTTTTGACTGAAACCGAAACCGAATTTCGACAGCGGTTTCAGATTCGGCCGAAACCGAAACTTCCAGAAATTAACAAGTGTGAGGGAAAAATAAAGAAAACATTTTTATAATCATAGTTTTATTTTTTTTATCTTTAAATCTTCTCTTCTAAATTTTTCTTCTGAACTGACTTACCGAAACTAAACCGAATTCCGTTTTTTGCCGAAACTCGACATCTATTTGACTTCACTTTTCATATAGCATATATGTAGGTATGTGCTTATCAAAAAAGTCTGAGTACGGACCTGCAATTTGTCAGTACTTCCGCTACTTGCCGATAGGGGGCGGCAATTACCGAACATTCGAGAAGAAATAAATTACAATTTTATTTACGAGTGGAAAGATATATTTATTCCGTTTGAATTTGATTGATCCGTATAACTTCTGCAAGATAAAACAGCATTTCATGTTAATGCAATGAGTATGGGTCGGGAATACTTTTTAATCGTATAAAAGACTAAACAAATACATGACAACCTATCCGCTTTTCACAACGACAGTTGTACTGACGAAAGCGCCGCCTGGTCGCAAGTAGTGCAACTACCGTGTGACGTAACGACTACATTGGTGGCTGATGGACTACTTTGATTGCAACACCTCCTCTTTGTTTCTGCTCCGTGGTTCGCTACTCAACCTTCACGCTTGAACCGTATTTATGGTGGGCTAATTATGAATGATTCTAGTTTTCTCTGACTACGATTCATAGTTTTACGTGGATGGTAATGTTAGTAGTCTGCAAATGTCTCTAATGTAGTTCGTGTATGTCCAGATTTCAAGATAGGGCACTCTATGGATGCAACTTTATGCACCGCGTATCTAGCTAGTATTACCTACATTTAACTTCTTGATAGAATCTATTCGATATTGTGCCCCGAGTATCTGGCGGTTTCCACCAACTACGACGACATATTGAACTCCACTATTTATCACTACTATTTGTAATGTGCTATTGGTACTACTACCTCTCAATTTGCATCAGTCAAAATCGGTGATCTTGATTATCATTGCAATAAAGCCGAGGCTGCATATTGAGCATACCGGGTTCAAACCAGAATTTAGACTAAGATGAAACATTTATTAGTGTATTTTAATATTTTTGTTATTGCAAAATTGTAATTTATAATGTTTTTAATGATGACTTTTGTAAATGATCTCAAAAAAAAAAGATTTACAATAACAAAATTAAGAGTTAATGGTGACAATCTTTTGTGGTGGTGGTTTTTGAGGTGGGATCTTTTGTGACCTCTCCAAGGCATTTGACTGCGTTGATCACGAAACCTTGCTTTTAAAACTTGAGCATTACGGACTAGGTAAACTCGCGCTTAGTTTAGTACAATCTTATTTAAATGATAGACAACAAAAAGTAAAAATGAGTGTTCCACAAGGATCGATATTAGGTCCCTTCCTCTTTTTAGTATACATATATTAATGATCTACCCCATTTATTTAAAAACCAACCACAAATGGTGTTATTTGCTGACGATACTTCTTTAATCTTTAAGATAAATAGACGTGTATCAAATCTTGACGACGTAATATACTGCAGGTACATAATTGGTTCACTGCTAATAATTTAGTATTAAATGGGAAAAAAACGAAATGCATAAGATTTGCTTTACCGAATGTTAAAAGTAGTGATTGTGACATAGTATTGAATAACGAGAAACTAGAATTTGTCGATGAAACTGTTTTCCTGGGGATAACGCTCGACTCAAGGCTGCAATGGGGTCCTCATTTGACATCTCTTGCAGGACGGCTAAGTTCAGCAGCATATGCTGTAAGGAAAATCCGTCAATTTACTAATGTAGGTACCGCGAGGCTAGTCTATTTCAGCTATTTTCATAGTATCATGTCTTACGGTATTTTATTATGGAGACGGGCTGCCGATATTGAGTCTATTTTTATTCTGCAGAAAAGAGCTATCAGAGCAATATACAGCCTCCGCAGGCGCGATTCTCTAAGGGAACTGTTTAAAGACATTAACATCATGACGGTACCTTGTCAATATATTTATGAAAATATCATGTACGTAAGGAAAAATTTAAATCTTTTCAGTAAAATAGGTGAAAGACACAATTATAGGACTGCGGATACAGCCAAGCATATTATAAGTTGGGGGATTATATCGCTGACAAAAATGCTTGGCTCAGGGCTGGTCCTGTTTCACAAGGGCGCGTAAACTAATTAATTAGCATTCGAAAATAGTGTTGGAGCTGATGAAGATTGTACAACCTATCTTTGCATTGTATAAATTCAATCTCTTAGTATTGTATAATTGCATAGCACATGTGTGGGCACTATGTACCCACTATAAAGCTTACTGGGTTCGTCTTTCATTGACTTGAATGTGTCCTAGCGGCTGAGAGTATGTCATGCTCACTCATTGAGTTCCACATCCACATCCACACGTCATGTTCGTGAACGGGCGCCGTCAGTAGGCACTGGTCATTTCTTAGCTGCCACGGCTTATTTTAATTCCATAATTGTTTTTATCTTTTTATTACGGACGCTTTTAACGTGCACGTCTTTCTACATCGTTCTCACATGTATAATTACAACATGAATGATGTAACCACTTTTTTGTAACAATATTTCGTTTATAAAAGAGTGTCCATGGAGTTTCTTGTCCGTTCTTCTCCATAGGTACCTACTACGTTTTGGAATTGGCAACTAGCTTCATCTTTCTGACTGACCGACCCCTTGACAATTCAAAAGTGCCTGTAATTGGTTTATTTGAAATAAATGCTTTGAGTTTGAGTTTGACAATCGGTTTATTGTTGTTTTCTAACGTGTTCTTCTAGGGCTATTTTAAATGAATATATGGTGTCACTATTGTTTACATCATCAGGTAACTTTCATTATACAGTTTTGCTCGCTCATACAGTATATTTTTAGTTAGTTCTGGGTTGTCTCAATATTCTAGTTTGTCTCGTCGTCTTGCGTTGTATGTGTAAGTTTTCTTTTTAAAGTTTAATTGTGAATGTGTACCTTGTGTTATGATTTTATGTATTAGAGTGCATGTTTTAAGTATGTATAATTGGTTAATTTTAAGTATGTTTGTATCATTGTACATTTTGGTGGTTGGTGTTAAGTAGTCATAGAATTATAAAGTGTTTTTATTGCTTTTTTTTGCAGAACTTGTATTTCTTGAACGTTTGTTTTTGCTGCAGTTCCCAATACCTCAACGAGATATTCTCTATGGGGTCTAACAAGAGAGTTGTAGATCATTGCGTGATTTTTTTTAGGAATGCAAGTAGATATTCGGTATCGCTCCTATATGAGGAGATATTTTAGACTTATTATGATCAATGTGTGCTGTTTGATTTTGTTATTTTTTCGTTGTTTATTGTTAGTTGGATTTGATTGAGAATTTTCTTGTTTTTTGCAGCAAATACCATGTATGCGGTTTTCTTTGTGTTAATATGTAGTTAATAAATTTGACAGGAACCACTCATTTAAAATATTCAAATATTTTTGAGCTTCTTTCAAGATATTAGTTAAATTGTGACCAAAGTAAAATAGACAAGTATCATCTGCATATAGTGTGATACTTTAACACGGTTTATGTTGTTAATATAAATCAAAAATAACAACGGTCCTAGAATATATCCCTGTGGGATTCCATATGTTAATTTGGCAGGTAAACTTTCGTGATTTTAAATTTTTACTATTTGTTTCCGATTAACTAGGAACGATGTAAAAAAATTATGTGCGGTTTTTACTGATAAGCGGAAAATACAACTTAGGTATCAACAAAGTTAGATATTGTGCCGTGAAATGTTTCAAAGGCATTAGTAAAATATAATTTACTTGTAGATATGTTCAATGAATTTGTGGGCATTGTCTTTGCTCAGGTCGTTTAAGGACATGTCTTATTTCACTGGCGTGTAGACTTTGGTTGACCGTAGGTACTTACGCTTTTGCATGACATGTGTTGTGCACTTCTTTCTAATGGTGATGTCGCCGTTTTAGCATGCACTAAAGATTTTTTCGTACAGGAATATTCTTCAATACAAAATAATCTCTGACCAGGGAATCGAATAGATCTAGGACTTTGAATGGGTGAGTAAAGATAATTGGAATACACGCTTAGTAGAGTATTCTAAAACTTTTCACTGCCTTATTGTCATGCCAGAGCGTTTCCTGCGGCCTGTTTCGGCAACACCTACGCGACAATGACTGAAAGGGTACAACCACAAATAACATAGGTACAAAAATAATCATGATCAAAACTTTATTTACAAATAATAACTTAACCTACTGACAAATACAAACTTCTTAAATACTGAAATTCTCCTCCAATCTCCTCAAATGATCAACGCTAGACTCTTGCGGTGGGCTACTGTGGCTTAAAATATTATTTTTATACACATCCATACTCCTTTGCGCCATATTATTGTATACTTCTCTTGGCAAAATGCGATTTTGGGCGGGAATTTTGACATTGACATTTCCCGCCATATTTAAACCGCGGTCCATGAAAACTCTTTCATTCGGATACACACTAGGGTTTATAAATGGAACATCAGGTTTTGGTAGATTTCGAAACATGTTTGTTCTGTCTATAATTTGGTTTTGTGCGTTCATTGTGTTTAGGGACTTCATCCATTGCTGTTGTTGTGTGGGTGGTACTCTGTTGGGATAGTTGAAGATCCACAGGCGGTCTCCGACGAACATTGGCCGAGGACTGACGATGCCTAGGCTGCTGTAATACTGTTGTGCCAGAAGTTCGATGTCATTTGTGTATTTTCGTTTCCATTTCGTTCGACGATTTTGAAACCATATCTTTATCTGGAAGAAACAAAATAATTTACGGACTTACTGAACATGCCTAAACTTTAGTTTAATTTCAAAATCTAGCGTCGCATTGGCTGGTTACAAACGTGTGACTGCTGTTTAGCTAAGTAGGTACCTAAGGTAGTAAGGATTCTTTGGTGAATAAGGCAAGTCAATGACGTTTCGACTATATAGATCCTCCTTCTACCATATATACGCGCACAAGACTATTAGCTCAGTCAACAGGCTGGCAGCGCGATGAATTACTTGGGTGCGTCGGCGTCGGACGGACGCTTAATATTTACCTTTGCTTCGCTTTACTTCGAAAAACTCTTTTTATTACCAACTAACCTGTGTCTCAGTGAGTCTAAGCTGCCTAGCAAGCCTGCCTCGTGCCGCCACGGATAGGTAGCGGTTCTTCTCAAACTCAGCCTCCAAGCTCTTGATCTGTTGCGCGCTGAACGCGGTGCGAGCACGCTTGCCTCGAGATGAGCATGATCCTGTGAAGAAAGTTGGTTGATTTAGAGTGACATTATGATTTGCATTTATTCTTCAGTATCCATAGCAACAACCCTGGATATATGCCTATTGATTTAAGTAGGAATAATACAATTGTGGTCTTGCGAGAGCGTTTTTAAATAAACGCTGCGTGGGGTCACAATTACGGCCAAGAAAGCTTTTTATAGAGTAGGTACAAATCATTTCATTTGTAAACAAACCTGCGGGTACAAGTCTATTCTATTCATTATTATTGTTTACTATTTAGAGTTTTACTCCTACCAGTCCAACGAAAATAAGATGACAACGTGTACACATGGCTACACATCAAGCTATGCATTTCCAGTTAACACTGACCTCTCATTGTAAGGAAATCCTATACAATGCGAGATCAGCTTATAAATTATAGCTTAATCTGTAGCTGTGCGAGTGTGCGTACGAGTTTGGCAAAAGTCGATCAAAGAAATCAACAGTTTTGCAGCTCTTCAATGAACTAGCTCTCTCGTGAATGGCTTGTCACTCACCGGACTAGTAATGATCTAAATACGTAAGTAGTCGTAACGAAAGAAGACTGACACTTGCGAATTGCGTTGATCGATTAAGATTGCTGTTACAAGACAAATATTCGCTCTTTTGGCAAAACACATTTTTTAGACTTCTCTGACCTTAGTAGATTAATTTCGAAATTTCAAATCTAGCGTCCATCGTCCATAATGTCGACAATTATCAGTCTCTTCATTAATTTTATAATTAGTTTAGTAAAACGATGGTAGCTACACTTAATTTATTACGGAAGTCACTTTGAACGGACATAGAAATCGTAGCAGACACGACTCGTCGTCACCTTACAGCTATTTTCAATAAACACCTCCCCGCTTTGAGTAATTAGTGGTAATATATCAACATGTCAAGCCAGTCGGGCCGCCATCTTGGAACTGACTCTGAGCGCCACACTGACTATCCGAACGCGGTAATTAGCGCGCCAAAATAAATGTCATTTTATTTTTATTTAGTGTTTGCGACTTCATAAACTGTGCAACCAATTAAGTGGCTTTAGTTGTAAATAAATGCGACAAGTATCTATTAATAAATGTGGAGTAGTCTTATGAAAATCGGAAAGTCCATCAGCGGGGTAACTGCGTAACAAACTAACAGTAGCAGTGGCTTTAAATTTTGGCAGTTTAACAACATTAGTTAATTGCATTATTTACGTTGCTGAGCAGACAAATTCTTCGAACGTATTATTAAGAAGCAATGGATAAGCAATATCAATGAAAATGATTCAGATTGTGATTTAAAGTTTAGGCTGCTCGGGTTACATTCTGTTATTATATAGGAGACTGCAGTTTCGAATAATAATAATCATTTATTTTACAGAAGATACCTTCCAAATAATAATTATGGGTCCAAAAAGTTTGGTTTCAGAACTCTATTTTAAGATTGATAGGTAATATTGGTCTTGCTGATCTATTCTGTAATGATCTCACCGTGAAAACTAAGGTGAAGTGAGCTGTCAATAGTGTCAATCCCTAACATCAGCCAGTCGATTCTGTAACATCTCACCGTGATAACTTAGGTGAAGTGAGCTATCATTCCACCTGCCGGTCGATTCTGTAACGATCTCACCGTGATAACTTAGGTGAAGTGAGATAACATTCCACCTGATGCTAGGGATTGACATTATCGACAACTCACTTCAAGCTCACTTCACCTAAGTTATCACTCAAACTCAAAAACAAAGCATTTATTTCAAATAAACCAATTACAGGCACTTTTGAATTGTCAAGGGGTCGGTCAGTCAGAAAGATGAAGCTAGTTGCCCATTCCAAATCGTAGTAGGTACCCATGGAGAAGAACGGGCAAGAAACTCCATGGACACTCTTTTAAATCAAAATATTGTAACAAAAAGTGGTTACATCATTCATGTTGTAATTATACATGTGAAAACGATGTAGAAAGACGTGCACGTTAAAAGCGTCCTTAATAAAAACAATTATGGAATTAAAATAAGCCGTGGCAGCTAAGAAATGACCAGTGCCTACTGACGGCGCCCGTTCACGAACATGACGTATGGATCGGCACCATTCAGCTCAACCATTTTGAAGGGACCTCAATGATCCAATACACACGCCACCACCAGCGACACATTTGAGTGAGCATGACATACTCTCAGCCGCCAGGGCACATTCAAGTCAATGAAAGACGAACCCAGTAAGCTTTATAGTGGGTACATAGTGCTCACACATGTGCTATGCAATTATACAATACTAAGAGATTGAATTTATACAATGCAAAGATAGGTTGTACAATCTTCATCAGCTCCAACATTATTTTCGAATGCTAATTAATTAGTTTACGCGCCATTGTGGAGCAGGACCAGCCCTGAGCCAAGCATTTTGTCAGCGATATAATCCCCCAACTTATATGTGCTTGGCTGTATAGTGTGCGTTTTATACAAGTTTTAAATTTCGTTTCATTCAGTTGGAGTATGTGGGGAGGTATTTTATTGTAACATCACCGCCAGTCTGAAACCTGGTTGAACTAATTGGTCCCTATTTCTAGTCCTATAGCTGTGTCTTTCACCTCTTTTACTGAAAAGATTTAAATTTTTCCTTACGTACATGATGTTTTCATAAATATATTGACAAGGTACCGTCTTTAAACAGTTCCCTTAGAGAATCGCGCCTGCGGAGGCTGTATATTGCTCTGATAGCTCTTTATCACGGTGAGATTGTTACAGAATAAATAGCTCGGCAGATGGAATGACAGCTTACTTCACCTACGTTTGGTCTGGTTTAGACTGGGCTTTAAATTATCGCGGAGCGCAGAACGTACAAATGACTTCATAGAATCAAATAAAATTGTCTTGGTACCTTCATCATCGACCAATTTTCAGAAATATAGGTAATGTAATTTTATTTTATCACAGAAATAACGAGTCGGATATGATCAGTGACGATAAAATAAATCTCCAGAATGATTTGATAAGTGGCGTCGTGATCTTTCAAATGATAGGTACTTATCATGTTTAAAAATATTCTTTAAAAAACATTTGAAAATGTTTAACTTATAAATCATACTTATTTGATCTTCATCAGCAATTTTTCAACGTTTTTCACACGGTGCAATTAATTACCAAACAAGATGTCTATTCAAGTACCGTATCGTCATCTATAGTCTCTTAAGATATTTCTATACTAATATTATAAAGAGGTATTTGTGAGTTTGTATGTAGGGGTAATCTTCGGAACTATTGATCTGATTCTGAAAATTCTTTCACTAATGGGAAGCTACAGTATTGCCAAGTGACATACATTTCATGTTAAAATTCCATGCCGACGAAGTCATGCTGACCACTTAGCTACTGAGCCAATCGAGCGAGCGATACTGGTTGTGTTGTTATATCTGGTTAGGTTGCCTGCTTGTCGGTCTTCTACAGATTGTACTTCGGAGAGTGTGCCCAAGAACTCCACGGTCTCATTCCACCGGCCCCCTTCTTCCATCGGTCATCTAGACGCACTGTAAATTACCATCCTTACCTTGTTGCTATTCCACCAATTCGCACTAAGCGTTTACAAATGTATTTTTTTTTCTTTTTAAAAACGTTGCCCCACACTAGGATTTTCTCCTGTATCGTGGGTGCGTTTATAAACATTTAAACTCACATATATACACAAACAGCCAGACCCGGAACAACTACTGCGCAAGCTACTTTTGCTGTGTGCTTTGTTATGCGCACAGCAAAAGAATGGAACTCTCTACCTGCGTCTGTGTTTCCGAACGCATACAACCCTAATCTCTTCAAAGTGAGAGTGAACAGGCTTCTTCTGGATAAACTCACTCCACCGTCGCGTCGACTCTGTCTCTGTCACCACTGACCTAGACTAGAGTCAAGAGCAAAACCATCTTATATAAAAAAAAATACTACGTAATTTAACTTATCAATTGTCGACTACTTACTGAGCAACCATTGTTTATCATTTGAAAGCAAATTCCCGTGTTATTAAGAACGATCGCATTGTAATCTGTCAAAATTCGTAGGTACAACGTTTACTTATATTTTTACGCATTTTGTAAGATTACTCTTGGTTAAGGCAACTAAATGACCTAAAGCGCGGTCTTCGTCGGACTGCATAGGAAAGAAAGAGAAGCGCGGTGGCACGGCGCTGGTAATTTATTTTTTTATATTAATTTATTGTTTTTTTGTTTGCGTTTAGGTCCTGTAAGCCCTTAATAATAATAATATATAATTGTAACACAATTGTAAGTTAATATTGCTACACTATTGTATTAGGTAAGCCTGTGATGATAGTGTATGTGTGTTCAAATAAATAAATAAATATTTTTGACATTTGACTGTCGCTGAGATGAGATTGCGAGTTGATTTTGAACTTTTTTAATTAGGGTTAGCATGTGTTGCGTGTTGACTTGTTGAGAGACTCCCGGTATTCTTATGTCGCTTTGTGAATTTATAGGTTTTTATATATAGTACCCTGTCATTATTGTCTACAATAATGACAGGGTACTACATAACATAACATCACACCTGTATTTCTCGAAGGGTTGGGCAGAAGTGTACCTACAGTACACTCACATTTCACCTGTTACATTTAAGTCCCTTGTAATAGGGGCCGAGCCTATTGCCATCAACCGGGCACAAATCAAGACTCCAGGCTGCTACTGAGAAATTCTAGATAGAAAAACCCAATAACATTTTGCTCGGCCTGGGAATAGAACCCAGGACCTCATGCTCAGCAGTAAGTAGCATTTGCTACCACTAAATCAACGACTAACGAGACACGACTAAAAAGACAGTGTATTAAGTAGGTACTAGTCTAAAATAAACATTAAAATTTTAACGATAGCCAAGCACGAATCAATCGAAGTAATCTCAGGTACATTCAAGCTTAATCAGGATAAATGTGTTGACAAATCCTTTGTTTACTAATAAATGTATCCGAACGCATCTAAACGTCTAACATCAAACATTTCAAACACCAAACAGGCTGCCAGACGCAATTCATCAAATCGCCCGCAATAATGTAGAAAGTAAATTAATTAGCGCCTAAAATAATCCTATTGCCGTCAAAAACGACCACGTAACACGCTTGCAAACCACTCCGACAGTGGTAAGGCAATTAATGTCAATTTATCCTCGCTTGTCAACGCTTCACGTCTTTGTTTCCCGCCATTGTGAACCCCACACTATTTTATTTTCCGATAAATCATTTAATTGACGCTCCTAAACCGTCGACATAAAGACTCTTTTCAAATGACGTTTAGCTGTCATACGATAAAAATAAAGTTGTTGGTCCCGTATGACGTTTGGCTCGTTCGGATACACACCCATCCGTTGTCTGGTAATAGAATTTTACAGCTTTTTAATGAGCTCAGGCCACTTACTAAATTTCAGTTGTGGGACGTTTCTTTTCATGTTTATTTCCTTTTTTTTCTAACGGGTGAATAATTATGGGGGAGAAAGATTTAGCTAACGAGAGCCGGGACGCACGGAGATTTATCTTTTCGTAACTAATTTAGAAAATGAGACATCACTGCGCGGTTACCGGGTGTATACGTGTAGGGCTGTCAGTTTTATGAAAATATTTGACATTTTATGAACTTCGTGATAAACTGCCGACTTGGAGTTAATTTGTTTTGTGATATATCATTCGAAAACTCTACACCTATCTTGCTTGGAAGAATTTCAAAAATTTAAATCGTGATTATCTACGTAATACGTAAAACAGTTTGATAACATATTAAAAATTCGAAAAAAAAAACGATAGGTAAAAATCATATTAAAAATGGCAGCTAATTTATTAATTATGCGAAACGCGCGAATATTTCTATCTATTCCGACTAACACGAGAGAGAGAGTCGTCCCTATGGGAGCATGTGTGGGTAAATTTAAATCGTTCTTTTTGTATGTGTGAGTGGAACGCGGGAAACCAATTCAAACGGCTAATTCGAGCCGCAATTGCTCGAACAAAAATGTCCGGAGGCGCTTTATAGTTGGCAGATCGTAAATAAATTAGCGTAAAACTCGTTACAACGAGTTATTGGCAATTGTCACAGATAAAAACCTTGTGATATATTTTTTTATTATGTTTTTGCTTTATAGTACAATTTATGTTTTCGTATTTTATTGCCCGATATAATGTGTGATATGGATATTTTTATTTAAGAAATAAAAGCAGAGTAGAAAAAAGAAAAATATTTCAAGGAAATAAACATTCAATTATTAAAAAGCGGATAGCCCCGTTATAGAAGATGGCGAAACGAGTTGGAGAAAACAAACTAGTGGTCCACATTAGCCCTGCAGTGAGAGCTTGAAGTCATTGAGAGAAGCCTTTCCCAGCAGAGTACAGTATTTATCAGTATTAAAGTACGCACTAAACTTTTGTTTAAGTAATGTTACAACAAAAAACAAATTTAAATAAAAGATCTGAATCTAAAACAAGAGCAAACTTTCTGTATTATATAAATACCAGCAAAACTAATTTGGAGCTATGCAAGGAAAACCAACACCTCACCGTGCCACAGCACAATTTTAACAGCAGCCAGATATTTAGGCTGGGCTAGAGTATCCTGTCTATACAGGGTGTACCTATCAGAGAGGCGTGGTCAAATTTCAGAGTGTGGTACAGAACATCTAACTGAACCACATTCTCCACGGGACCAACAATGTAACCGAGAAAAAAAAATCATGCGGGGTAGTCTTTGGGGACTGCCGATAGAAGTGAAAACTAAGTAACTTGTGAATTGTATCGTCGAGCAATTAGATTATTATTTTTGAATTATTTTTTACTCGTGGGAACAATTAGGGAACGAAAAAACATCATATTTATGTACATATATGTATACACAGTATACATATTATAGCTCATGGAAAGCGTTCGGTGACGATGACACGAGTTCGCTGATTTTTGTTCACCCAAAAAGTGCTCAACGTGCCTAAAGAAGTTTTCACTTCAATAACAGTACAAAACTTCAATACCTATTCGACCCAAATGTATAGAACAGTTGATATTTTTTTCCCGATTACGGTGCTGGACCCATGGAGAAAGTGGTTCATTTAGATGGTCTGTACCACACCATTAAATTTGACCACACTTTTCTGATACACTGTGTAGATATAGAATAGGATTTAGGTAGGCCTATAGGCATGCGCCTGGTGACGGGGACCATCACGGGACACTGCTCGCTAAACAAACACTTTCACACAATAGGCATAACGGACAGTCCTCTATGCAGGGCTTGCATGGAGGCTGACGAAACTGTCGCGCATGTGCTCTTCGAGTGCACAGGCGTCGCCCAAATTAGGTCAATAACCCTCGGGACACCCAGATCTTACACAGATGTTCTTAATAGACCAGGAGACCTAATCAGCTTCTGGAGGGTGGTGGGCTGGTTGGAATAACCACCGACGGCCGACATGGCTCACGCACAATGGTCCACTGAAGGACTAAGTGCGGAAACCAAACCAATAACATAGAACATAGGCCTATAGAATAGAATAGAATACCTACTCCTTATTATGTACACGATAAACATTAGGTACAGATTTAAATCTAGAAATTTTACATAGGGTGACACAATGGGCGGTCTTATCGCTAAAAGCGATATTATGTCTAGCAAAACGGGAATATTATATGATCATCGGTATTAAAATCTGTTGCATCTGGAGTGACCCGGAATAGACCTAAATTGACCTAACTCCAGCACAGAAAGCGACCCCGATGCAAGGACAACGCAATAATCTGTGTCTCGCTTATTGGACATGAGCCATTAAAATTAAATTTACCTAATTAGTGGTCTCTCTCTCTGTCAATCGACAGTCTTTACGGGTCGTCAGAAGCCCGAAAGTCTGACAACCAGTCTTATCAAGGGGTATCGTATTACCCAGTAACTGGGTTGTGGAGGTCAGATAGGCAGTCGCTCCATGTAAAATACTGGTATTCAGCTGCATCCGGTTAGACTGGAAGCCGACCCCAAGATAGTTGGGGAAGGGCTAGGCAGACGATCATGAAGTGGTCTCACGATGACCTAATATCAAGAGGTTAGATCGTGAGAGACTGGTACCCTAGATGCATACAGTCGGTCCACTTGAATCTTGTAGGCCTTTATTCAAAAAACTGAAACTATTGACCTTGACCGGCATGTATTTCTTTGAGGTATCGGTGTTTGTGAGGAAACATAATGAATTCTTTAGATTCAAAGGTGACAATTACACCAAACAGAGACAAAAAAAAAAAAAAAAAAAAAAAGAGATGCAACAAAGATTTTAGTTCCTTTTTTTATACAACTTTATGTAAAAAAAAAAAATATCATTGCATTACAATATTTAACAAATTACCAAAGACCACAAGGGAACTGCCATTTAAATATTTTAAAATTAAACTGCGTAGATGGTTGATAGAAAATTGTTTTTATAGTTTACGAGAATTTCTGCAACATAAAGAAAAAAAAATATTCTAAGTTCCCTATAGTTTTGTGGCATGTGTTTATTCTAATAAATAATTTATGTTATCTAAAGACAACATGTTATTTTTAATAGGTTTTAAGTTTTGTTGTGTTTTTATATATTATTGTAACTTAAATTTATCTTGATTTAGAAATTATATTAGAACATAGGTGTATATTTTGTATATCTTATTAAAATAAGTACCCTACCTATGTACCTATTCATGTAACACTAATTTGCATGCCCTAAACAGGCAAAATATGGACTGTACATTAACCACCAACTTTTACAACTGGTAACACCTATATTTTCTGCAAATAAATTATTCTTATTCTTATTGTCGTGACCACATCTAAGAATTGATAATTTCATGAAATGGCCGCCTAAAATTGACCATAACCCGTAAACGTCAACGTTTTAATGATATTGTCAGTCGACGTTTGGCCATATGATATCATTTCATTTCATATATTCAATAACAATTTACATTGTTTTTTTTTTATTTTTTTAAGCTTTGCCCCACATTAGGAATTTCTCCTGTATCGTGGGTGCGTTTATAAACATTTAAACTCACATACACAAACAGCCAGAGCCGGAACAACTACCTGCAGGTCATACAAATATTTGTTCCGTGCGGGAATCGAACCCGCGACACGCAGCGCAGCAGTCAATCGCGTCTGAATGTTCGAGTGTGAATTGTGTCTGAATATTTTACAAAAATACCTACGCAAATAATTAAAATAATAATAACAAGTTCAACACAGAATTAAAATTAGTTCAACACAATCTAAGTACATTAATATTATTAAATTCATAAAAGTACAAATTTAAAATAAACGTCAACGGAAAAAAATAATACATGTCATAGTAGCTACCTAATATTCCTTACAATTTCAAATAAAAACAATAAAAAATAAATTACGATGTCCTAATCTAAATGAAATAACAGTTTATCTCCTTGACATTCTCATCAAAATTAAATATATTTTATCTGCCTTTCCTATCCTGCCTTATGATGTCACACATGCCTTTAGTATCCAATGTCACAATTAAATTCGTTAATGTCAGCATTTATAAAACGTTATGTTCTATTATTATGTAAAAATAGTCTAGCTAAAACACGTCAGTGAGAAACTCATCCACAGCATAATGACATTTTCTACCAGAAAAGATTTAACTTGCTGCTTAAACTGGTCTATGTTAAATAAGGACTTTAATTCTATAGGTATCATAAGGCGAAGTCGACAGAGCCCCTCTTCGCGGGGCTCCTACTTCTGAAAGGTTTAAAACAAGTACCACGAAGGGAATGGCGGGTCTTTGTTCGCTCGCTTCGCCCGCTGACTAGACCCCACCATCATTTTCGAACCTAACCTGTCCGAGTCGAAATGCCCCAAGTCCTGAGCTCGCTTCACTCGCTCTTGCATTGCATCTTGCATCCTAAGTTCTCCTAGTAACATTGCCGTTTTGCTAAATCGAGATGTGTTATTTATACGACATAAATGCTTCTACCGGTGGATAATCTAACTACATATTTTACGATATGATCACTATATACATTATATCATGAAGTAAGTAGTCGTCCGTTTAACTGTTCATATCGTCAAACGTTGAGTATTCAATGAGCTGGCCAGACTACATCATGACGTGACCAGCGGTGGATGTTCTATTTCATGAAATACAACCATTTCATAAAATGGTCGAACATTTCATGAAGTGGTCAATTCTAAGATCTGGTCACGACAGATATTATACAGTAATTTAAAGACTTTATATAAGAAATGGAACACACATGAATCACAGATAAAAGAAATGGTTCGGTCAAATGATAGACTATTGATCAAACGAAAGAGACTTAGATTTTGTCTAGCCCCAAAGGCTTATAATTCTCTGTGCCTATTCAAATCGAAATTACAGGAGTTGGCTGATGAAATGAGAGCACTGGTGGCCCAATGGTAACGGCACCGACTTATAAGATGTAAGTCGTGCGTTCGATCCCAGGCAGGCGCTTTACTGTGTGTTATTTATTTCATCACCACTGCTGTCAAAACGGTAAATGTAAACATCGTGAGGAAACCGGTATGTCCTAGAACCAAAAAATTCGAAGATTTGTGACATCTACCAACCCGCATTGAGCCCGCGTGGTGGATTACGGCCCACTCCGTCTCACAGAGAGGAGGCCTGTGTCCAGCAGTGGGAACGTTATAGGTTATTTATGCTGTTAAAATAATTGTTAAAAAGAATACTGTAAAAATGAGGTGACCATCATGTGGCCATGGACTGGACCACACGAGAAGAAAGTACTAACGAATGATTTTTGTAAACCAGAATATATCATTAATCAAACATTTTTCTGAGAGTTCACAATCGATGAAAAACGGGCGCGGGCGGTGTCAGCTGTCTTCTCGCGTTTGTAACAGTTGAATTAAAGAAACGAAATGTTCTATTGTAAAATATTGACTGGAATTCAGTTAAATACCTACTGGATTTACAATTTCTTAAAGTGTTTTCATTTACTGCATTGAAATGATTAGATAACTAAAATATTACCTATTTTGAATAAATACACATTATCATAGTTCGTAATCACCTTTTTTTATTATTTTTTTATTGAAGATGTGTTTGCTCTTGACTCTAGTCTAGGTCACATAACGCTAGAATCCCGGATAAACTGACTTTTTAAATGTATTGAGTAAAATTATTTTCTATCTTAATTTTTATTTTTTATTTTATTTAATAACATTTATTTATACTAACCATTACAAAATATTTTCAAATCAACTACAAAAATATGCATAAGCTATCAAACTATTAAAATTAAAATATAATAACATAAACTAACTAAAACTATTAACAAATTAAATTATGGCGTCGAAAAATTCCTCTGCATCGCTGTCGACTGGTAAAGTATCTTAATTATTAATAAAATTTATTTAAATTCATTTATTAATTAATTTATTATTATTAATTAATTTAAACTATCTTAACTAGATCCTATAAAATCATAATCCATAAGCCATTTTACACTCGAGTTTTTAGGTAGAGTTTACATTTTGGAAACTTCCCGTGCCCACATAACGTTCAGCGTTTACCCAATCAATACATTTTTTAATGATTAATTTCGTGTCCTCTCAATTTCAGTGGTGTCATTAAAAAAGTGAAGATATCCGAACGAGTCAACAGATTAATTGGCGCCAAAAATACACGAAGCGCGGCGCGGGAGCGTTCCGTGAAGTCAAATGGCGCGGGAAGGCGTCAATAGCTTTACTTTTTATCTTTTTTAATTAATTATGTTGTTTCAAATTACAAGCTCGCGTTTCTGTGATTTATTTGTTTGTTTTAAATAGGTATGGATTTTGAAATTGTATATTTTTTATTTATTTTGTCGCCGGAAAGAGTGATTATATGTGACGATGTTTTTGAGTTAGTTACGCATTTTTGAAAATCGGCTTCTAAACGGCTTTAGTTTCGTTTTTTCAAGATAAACTTTTTAGACGGCGGGCGTGGCGGCGGCGGTGTGCGGCGACTCGGCGACGGCGACGGCGACGGCGCGATGGCGGGCGCAGCGATTCGAATAATATTGAGAGTGATATTTCAGTTCTTGCAAATTTCGTTAGGTGCTAGGTAGATAGAAGAACTATATAACTTTCTCTAGTCTGTCTCTCTCATACTCTTTACTCTCTCACTTTCCTCTTTACAACTCTCATATTCTTTATTTTATTTTTTTTTATCTGTTTTGGTTTTTGTTATCTCAAAGGTGCAAAGTTCGTTTTGCTTCTTTTCTTTCTTTCATTCTTTTTTTCATTCGATTTAGTTCGAATGCATTTTATTATGCCTAATTGGGCAGTTCAGACAAGTAAGTCTGAGAGCATGACTGAGATAGGTAGGATGGTTGGATGGTGGAGATGGTGGATGAACTGATGGGCTGTGGTCCAATTCGTTTTTCGCTGCATCAATGACTCTCGGTTTGATCAATTCAGTTTGATTGCATGGGTGGTTTTAAATAGGTAGGTACCTTACTATTTGCAAAGGAACAATAACAAATCGCTAAGGACGTTATACCTACCAGAAACTGAAAAATAATTCAACCAATATTAATTGAGCCCATGTTTGTCGAGTCAGCCGGCTGACGGCACACCTACCTGATGGAAAGTAGTTCTTGGAACACGTGAGTGGCCGTTCCGAAGAGCTGGGACCAGAATAGAGACAAAATGCGGTAGGTATCACACCTGTCTCATTACTTTTCTATAACACTCGGCTATGGTGTCACAAAATGATGGTGACACCTTGTCTGAGTGTGACAATAATACATAATACATAAATAACAAGTGCAACTTTTGTTGCAGAATATTGCTTAATTGCTTTTGTAGGACGAAGATGGTAAGATAGCTATACTGTACAATAGAAACCACCGTTCAAATCTAAAATACCATAGAAATTGAGTAGAACGTCAAGAGGAAAGCTGCATTACCAGGTTAAGATTGTTTTAAAAAATCGCAGTTCAGTAAAAACGCTGAAAAGTTTTCTTCGACTAAGCTGACAACCTGAAATTCTGCAGTCTTATTCAAAGACTCCTTGGTACCTAAACGTATCGGTAGGCTTAGCTAAACGCCGGGGCGTAACTCCGCTGCCGCGAGAAATCACGCCACAGCGGACAGAGCTCCGGCGGGATCTCATGGCAGCATAGAGAGTGCGATTGTCGCAACCCAGTGCTGGGCACGCCACAATTGCGGCGATAAATCCCTTCTTTGAGGAGTGGCTAGGGAGGTGCCACGGCATTCTCACCTTCCGCCTGATGCAGGTCCTCACCGGACACGGTTGTTTCGGGAGGTTCCTGTTCCGGATAAGGCGGGAGGAAACGCCCGGGTGTCGCTATCGTGTGAATCGCCCGGTGGACACGGTGGAGATAAGGTGGAGGTCTGCCCGGCTTGGGCTGAGCACCGCCGTGTCCTCGTGCAGGCAATTGGCGGTTGTGATCTCTTGCGTCCGGCCCTGGTCCAGGCCATGGTACGGAGCGAGAGGGCATGGGAAGCCGCCACCTCCTTCTGCGAAGCAGTAATGCTCGCGAAGGAGGAGGCGGAACGCGTGAGGAATCGGTGAAATTCGCGCCCTCACGCCGCTAGCCACCGCAGGAGAGTCCCTGGGGGTAGGTAATCCTAAGCCGATTCCCAGCCACCGTAGGCGCGGGCTTGTGGACGGCGGGCAATGGGTAGCTCGCCGTCCGATAAGGACCCGGCCCGGGTCGACGGCGCGTTGTGGTCCGCGCGCGCCTCAAAGAGATGTCAGCACCAATGACGGGGTCCGCTAGGGCCGATGCCTGCCAAGGTTGCGGGAAAGTCTGAAAGGGTTACAGTGGCCCCTGGCACAGGCAACTGAAGGAACACGGGTGGGTTTTAGTCGGTAAGAGTCTGACACGCCCTCCCGCTCCGCCCAGTGCGGGAGAACTTATTTGATGATATACCACCCTCAAAAAAAAAAAGGTGTAGGTAAAACCAGTTAAAAGGGCTGCTCCTGTCCTTTTTCCGGATGCCAGACTATTTACCAGACCTACGTTTCTATTGTGTCGCTTTTGCCAGCCATTGAATCCCTGAAGTTCCATTTATGATCCACGACACATTATCGTCGTATCACCTGTGATTCTGTCGAAGTCCGTCTGCTGTACTTTGAGGCCTCTGTTCGTCAGAGTCCAGGAAACTGTCACCTTTAGCTATTGTGCTGTGCTTCGAGGCCGCGGTTCGTCAGGGTCCAGAAAACGACCACATTAACACTTACGAGTTTAATACCTTAATGCTCAATCCTTTATCTCTTTAACCATGACTGTTTTTATCGGGATAACTTACGTAATATCTATACGAGAAAATACTCATTTTAAATTCTGCGTAATTTAGTGGTAACGAGCCTAAAAACCGATAGCAACAGATTCCCTAGTTCGTAAACCAGCGTAACAAAGATTTACCATCTAATACACACACTTAACAAGTATCTAGGGATCTTGGTATAATAAAAAACATTTTTTTACAAAAAATAACAACCGACTTCCAAAAAAAAACACTACAAAGTGAAAAATAACTTTAACTTCGGAAGTCGGTGTCTTTTTATCTGTATTTTAGCGTTTTCCACCGACTTCCGAAATTAAAGTTATTTTTCACTTTGTAGTGTTTTTTTTTGGAAGTCGGTTGTTATTTTTTGTAAAAAAATGTTTATTTATCACTTTTTAGTTATGGTATCTAACCCCCCATTCGAGAACGATCGTCTTACACGTCCACATCCGTTCGAAGGCGGTTTTTTATTATTAAAAACATATATTTTTTTCGAAATAGTTTTTATAACCTTTGTAGTGAGTACAGGCGTGATATTATGTTGTGTGATGGCGTAAACAATGCTTAGATATGCTATAGCAACAATCGCGGTTAATCTGCTGTTATTCATTGAAGAGTTCCCCTGATTTCTACAAGATCCCATCATCAGATATTGAAATGGTGACAATGGGACCACACGGGAAGCACCAGCTTTCAAATAAAAAAAGAATCATGAAAATCGGTTCACCCAGTCGCAAGTTATGAGGTAACAAACATAAAAAAAAAAAAAAAAATACAGTCGAATTGATAACCTCCTCCTTTTTTTGAAGTCGGTTAAAAATAAAAATATATTGCCCTATTTAAATGAAATCACAAATGTCTATTTGGTTAGATGACTATATAAAATATTTTCGTATGTTTAGATCGACGAAGTAAGTACGTCTCTGCTTTTGCATCAATTTCTTCTTTTTTTTTGAATTTTCGCGATTTCTTTTTGTATTTTTTTTTTTGCATTTTAGTTAAAATCCTCGCATTAAAACGTGATAAAAAGATACAAATTAAAGTTTTTAAAGGTTTTGTTAGCGTAAAATAAATAATTAGTAGTCTGTATTTCCCCCGTTAACGCGTGCAACAAAATCGCAGCCATTCGGTTCTCAATTTGAGTTCATCCAAATCACGCTGTGGAGTGGCCGCCCACGTCCGTTGTAACAGGCTAAAATGATTTTCTGGTGTGTGTACGGCATCCGTATTTGGTAGAGCTCTTGTTTGAAGCAAACAAGCATATTACAAATTAGAGGATTATATCCAAGATAAGAATGCTTGGATGGAAACATGCTGGTCCAGCTCCACAGGACAATCTAGGATCTTGACAAAATTAAAACTTGTTGCTACTTTAATTGTATGGTTTGTTATTTTTATGACATTAGTTTACATTCTGTGACTACTTTAACTCACACACTGACATATTAATTGGTTACATAATTTGGGAAATCGTATACTTATACAATGTTTGTAAATATGTGAACACCATGTATCTATCATTTAATTAACTTATTTATCATTGCTACGTTTATTAAATTCTTTTTACCTATTTTGGTATGGTAATTTTTATTATAGGTGCATCGTCTTCACATATAATTATATAATTTATGTATACAAAGTATTGTAACACATTTTAAAAGAGTAACGCTGGAGTTTCTTGCCCATTCTTCTCCATACGAAACTACCTTTTGGAAGGGGCGACTAGAATCAATTCTATTTAAATGTAAATGTTGACGTTCAAAAGTGCCTTTTATGTGCCTATTTGAAATAAATGCTTTGACTTTGACTTTGAAGCATATCCCTTGCGTGCTCAATGGAATTAAAGTCTGGCGATTGAGCAGGCCATGGTAGGATGTTGACATTAGCTGCGAAAAGTGTGTTTGCAACGACTCTGGCAGTGTGTGGACGTACATTATCATGCATACGCAGAAATGAAGCACCTTATTGGGTCTGCTAAGGAATGTCAACATCTGATACAATCGTTTCAGCGTAGGTAAATCTTCTCTGAGATAAGCCGCGGACAGACAGCCACATTGACATGGCGAAACTACAAGGGTTCCTTGTTGACTAAGGAACCCTAAACATGATCGCGCGCCGTTGCCGTCGGCATCAACTGTCAAAAATTGCGTCGTCAGAAGGGCCGTCCTCCTTGTTCAACTTCTGCACAGAAGTTGACGTACCTAGTTTGTACAGACGCGCATCGTATCTCAGTGCTCATGGTGCTCAATGCTCTCTAGCCCTCTAGCTACCACAACTGCTGCAAGCTTAGCTGCTAACTGTAACCGCTCAACCGCTGCGCCTCGCCGGGCTGCTGGAACCGTTGACCAGACAAGAAGACACTTGTAACTACTACCATATTACCAGCCTATTATCGTCCCACTGCACTGCAGGGCAAAGGACTCTGCAGCTCGCCGTTCGATAAGGACCAGGCCCGCGTCGACGGCGCGTTGTGTTCCACGCGCGCCTCAAAGAGATGTCAGCACCAATGACGGGGTTGCTAGGACCGATGCCTGCTAGGGCTGCGGAAAAGTCCAAGAGGGTTACCGTGGCCCCGGCACAGGCAACTGAAGGAACACGGGTGGGTTTTAGTCAGTAAGAGTCTGACACGCCCTCCTGCTCTGCCCAGAGCGGGAGAAGTTATTTGATGATTTCCCACCCACAAAAAAAAAAAAAAAAAGGGCAAAGGACTCTTCTCATACAGAGACGGCACGAGCATCACTACGCTTGCACATGAAGAGATGGCGATTTCAGACTTATTTCCTCACGATGTTTTCCTTCACCGATTTCAGTAATGTCCAAGATAAATACAACAAGTACATACCTACATATGAATTGGAAAAGTCACATTTGTAGTATTGGACTCGTGGCTAAGTATTAACAGCTGCACTTATCGATCGATCAGGTTAAGGTACGCTTGCCGCGGTTGCTCCGTGGATGAGTGACCATCTTTACATACCAGGACCCCTCCGTGCCTCGGAAAGCATGTTAAGCCGTTAGTCCCGGCTGTCATTCGTGGAACTTTGGCAGTCGTTACGGGTCGTCAGAAGCCCGAAAATCTGACAACCAGTCTTACCCAGTAACTAGGGTGTGGAGGTTAGGTAGGCAGTCGCTCCATGTAAAATATTGGTATTCAGCTGCATCCGGTTAGACTGGAAGCCGACCCCAAAAAGGAAAAGGCAGGCAGCTGATAATAATGACATAGGTAGTCAATATTACGAATGTCATTATCAGAACCTACAAACCCCTCGCATCTTGAGTAGATGCCATATTTAAGCATGATTCTAGCTGTTGTAAGTTGTGTCAGTCCGTTAAAATCTTGCTTCAGGCAAGAAAATCGTAGGTAACTAGCGGCGGCATAGATTGCCACTGGACCCAATGATTTGCAACTAATGCTACTAACTTGATTTACAGCGTGCTGATAATAATAGCGGACAGGCTCGACGTACCTACATACGACGCTGCAGTGACTTGCACGTCACCTTCAGTCGTCGGTCATTAATGTAAGTGTTGAATAGTGCGGTGGTTTTTGTTTGAATGGTCTGTTGTGTGTGTAATGGTGTAATGTATGAAATATAGTGTAGGAGTTATGTAACTTGAGAGAATAAATAAATAATAATAAATATGTGCAAGCGACCGTTTTCGGAGGCCCATTATTGAGTGTGTAAGTCACCCCCTGTCATTATTTCCGTATTTTACATAGCATTGATCAGGCAGGGGACATTAGCCCTTTCATAGTTCTAGGTAACCAATTCACTGTAGCCACCCAAACCCATAGCCCTACATGTTTTGTTTCCATGTTCTACAATATGTAGTCCTGCACCAACCGGGGTTTGTCCTTGGGTGCACTTGCATAGTGCATGCAGGGATAATCGTCGGTTGGTGCCTTAACGCTTAAACTTGTCTAAGGGGCCTCTGCGAGTTGATTTCGGCCTCTCGTACCTACGCCTTCCAAAGGTCCGGGACCCCACGGTCCCGAGATATTTCAAAGACCCAATAAAAATAATAATTAAATGATTGTTAACATCATTTGATATCTTTTACCAAACAACGACGTTTATGGTACCGCTATGGGTTTTTAAAGATTTGCTCTGATTGCATTCAGCAACTCCCTTTAAGTGGTGTCACAATCACGTCCACACAAACAAATTTTTGTCCATCTTCTCGTGTCAACATGAACTATTTTGTAAAATTGAAACAGCTCATGCTGTGACGTGATGTACAGATTAGCCTGCAGTCAGCAGGATGATTAGATTCAGGATATTAGTTAAGTGGCCAGTTTTAGCAAATTCTAAAATTTATTAATTGTACCTACATAGATAATTAAGCACTTTTCCAAGGTATCTATCTTTAACCAATAACTTTTCAGCTAGAGATGTGGCTTTAAAAAAAAAAGAGTTGATCAAGAGCTGTAGTTATCAAGGGTGGATCCCGGATTTATTTCTGGGAGGGGCACATAGGCCAGACGGATAGGATAGATTTTCCTTTGACCTTACCTACATAATTTTAAGAATTAAGAGAACCTGTGCTGCAGGAGCGAGCGAAGCGAGCTAAATAATTTTAGCACCCAACCTCGGATTGGTTTGGTTAGTTTTCTTTTGACCATTTATAATTAGGTACCTATCTACTACCTATAAATGGTCAAAAGAAAAACTAAATATTTTTATGAGTTGAGGGAAGCTGCATAAACTTTGGAGCCGCTGGGACGCTTCGGACAGCGCTGGCTTTCTAGCTTTAAGTGTTATCCTGAAATCCTCTAACCGACTGAAGTTCTGGGCCTGACTACGAACTGGCCTGTTCTGGGATCTTTTTTCATACAGCTGCGAAGATATGCTACAACCGGCGTCAGGTGGTGAAAGATCGTTAGTCAGTGCTGGTTGTCTCAAGAAACGTGCACGAACGAAACTAATGTTATTAAAGCACTATCGTATTAATCTCAGTTTTTTTATTTGACTTAACCCGTTTGGGGGGGACGTGCCCTTGTGCCCTCACCCCTGTAGGCCAATTCTCGTACTTAAAAAACATTCAAATTCAAGTCGCAATCTCATCTCAGCAACAATCAATGTCAAAAACCTGTCAAAAATGTATGTAAATTGATTGTAATTTTGACAGATTGAGACTGAGATTAGAATGCGAACGGTTTTAAAAATACGGGAATTGCCCCTCTGGATTCGCCCTTGATAGTTAGCATTTCATACTATAATTTGCAGTTTCTGTAGATACCTACTTACTTCATTTTACTTAAATTGTTTTTTTATTTCTGTTTCTACCTGCCTGCATCTTAGTCTTGGAAAGCATTTTGACTCCAAATTCGTAATTATTATGAATAAAAAATCATCTAATTTGATTTCAATCACAGAATTGGTTCTCTAGGTAGGTATTTTATCGTCAACAAAATGAATTAGGTACACACATTTTGTCGGGCATCCGCTTATCCCAAAAATATTAAATAAATCCAATGAAGAAAGGGTTAGGTTGGTGAATGTAAGCCAGCATTTTATTTAAGTTGCACCTAACTTATAATTTAGTATTTATATTTTTAGTACAAAAAGGAAACGAATGCAGTTAAAAAAAAAACTTTTCATCACGAGCTTAGATTTGTAACTTTATCCCGGTAGATTTTATTAAGTAATTATTTATTTTATCTTCTGGTATAAAATACAACATAACATTAGGTACCTGATTGTCCATAGTCAGTAGATTTTAAATCAAGGAACTCTTGAGCGTCGCCGACGGTGGAACTCTCGACGTCGACATTTTCCGAACTGTTGCTACTGGCTCTATCATCATCGTCCGAATCGATAGTATCAGTCACATCACTAACGAAATTACTTTTTAAATCACAAGTCACACCACTGGTAGACGCGTTCACATCATTTGTAAAATCATTACAACTTTGTTTTTCGAATTTATCAGCCAATAAATTCTCTATGGAAAACGGAAGTTTTGTTTCATTTTTTTCTGTTTTTATTTCTTCAACGTCCATTGTGGATTCTGAGGGATCCATTTTGTATTTTCTTAATTTATTTGGTTAACCAACGTGTGCACTCTCGCAGCTTGAGGGACATTTGAATCACAATTTAAGCACTGAACTATTCAAAGTGTAGTATCTCACACAGGGCCATAATTTAAACTAATAAGAAAGTTCCACGATGCGTTTTTGTCAATTCGTCCGCTGAAACGTCTGGGGACGGAATGTTAACTACCTCTTTTGAAAAACATAATCGTATCTCAACATATTTTGGCTTCCATCTCCCTTATTTTAAGAGCCCTAAGGTTGAAACTTGTTTAATTATCAAATTAGTTATATCTGGCAGTGGTGCGACTGATCCGAATGAAGATTGAAAGTCTTTACTAATGGGCGTCTTTCTAGATGACAGTGTTTCAGAGATAAACACATTCGAATCTCAACTTTATACTACCCAAACAGGGTATATAATTATTTGTAGACACTTAAACGATGCAAATAGCTCATGAAGATCCACAAAGTTATAATTAGAGCTGGACCAATCACTGTGAAGGGGCGTGGCCGGCGTCTCAAGCGTGCTCACGCGCACTCCTTGTACATCAAACGGGAGATTTATTTATGGAGTCTGCTGATATACGTGTGGAGTCATTAATTCTGATAATTATTTAGTTAGTTCATTTAATTGGAGTAGTCAGATGGTCGCTTATAGAACGGAGTGGCGACTCCATTGATTTATTGTCCGTGCCTCCGTTATGGCTGTCGACTCGGTTTTGATTATAACTTCTTAATTTTTTTGTTAATTGTTTTTGAGTTTAGAAATTGGTAAATTAATGTTTTGGTTAATTTGCCTTTAAATGACAATTTGATAATTGTTGGGAGCTCTCTTGTTAATGTAGGTAGGTACAAAACATTCTCCTCTTACAGAAAATGAATCCCTCGACGTTTAGATACTCATTGCGAGTTGTCGATTTCAGTTCATTTGAGGCAGCGATAGCGATAAAAGCTACCAAAGAGATTACTGTTTCAGCGACGCTCGCTTGGCGGGCAGAACACTCGCTGAGACTTACGCTTGGACTTGGTATATACCTACCTATATCAGCGAATAATCGCTCGACGCCGCCGTCGCGCACTCGCTGCTCGCTTACTCGTTATTAGTTGCTAGCTCTACACGCTTCTCTTTGACCGCTGGCGGTGGGACAGGTGCCGATTTTTCAATCTTCAGAAAACTTTTAAATAACTAAATAAACTGATTAATAAGTATGACGTTTAAAATTTTTTCAAACATCATAATAGTAGGTACGTACTATCGAGGAAGTTCGTATCTAAGCAGTTTTAAAACAAAATCTCGTGAACACGATGACCACATCTGTCTGTTTTACGCATTACATTTAATTACATTTGTCGGCCGAGTGCTGCAGGGAAAAATAGTCCTTGAGGTGCATAGATATGAAATTCCTCGATAGTACCTACTAATTCCATGCATTTTTTCTAATACAATAGCTGTCAATGAAATCGCATATAAATTCCTTATTTAAAAGTCTATCTGCCCCACGGAGCAAACTGCCCAACAGTTAACTAAACTTTAGGTAAGTTCAAAGTTCTACTCGTTCGAAACTTTCAAAGAAAAAAAAGCTATTCATACACTAAAACAAATGCAAACCATAATAAAAGCAATAAATAAGAAAAAAAATATAGTTTCTGTCGCCTTTACAAACCTCCGACGTATATTGTCATAATTAGGCTGAATAGGGAGCTCGGTGGCGCTTCGCATTTTTTTCTCAATTTTTTCTACCAAATGATGAATGTTCCCACTTAAAAATTATAGTTTGCCGCTGGAGGGTTCCGTAGATTTTGAGTAGGTATTCGTTTAAAAAATAAAATAAAATCCGTTTATTTCGAGTAACAAGACTCATATACACACAGATACATAAAATGATGTATACGTTAGTTTATTTTACTTTGTTCATTTATTGCTAAAAGTTGGTTAATTTTTATTATAATGGCACAAAGAATTTTTCAAGCTTTTTTCAAATAAGTTTTTATCTTTTTGGGTAGGTACTTTTTCCTCGTTTCTGAGAGAAAAGTGTGTCCATAAAGTTCCGGTAATAGAATAGCTGCTTAGCTTTTAAAATTTCCTGTAAAATTGGTGTCCTATTTAACTAACTATAGCAACCTATTCTAATATTATGTGGATTCGGTTTTCCTATCCCCCTTACAGCACTCTAAACCGTGAATTAATTTTCAACAAATCCACACTCTTACGTTTCCGCATATTTGACTGCGGTATGCGATCCCTACATCTAAATGATCTAAATTGCTACAGTATGCGCTCGCGCAGGATAGCGACGCACAATAGTAATAAATGACAGAAGTTTCATTTGTCGTTTATGTGGCCTAAGATAGTCAAGTTCTGTAGGTAACGTAAATAATTGTCTAAAAACGTTGTAAGCAGTGACTTAGCTCCATTCGCTATTTCACTGTAATCTGCTACATTTTTAAAAATCGTGCGGTTCAAAGGTCATCCCTTTGATCATCATTGTGGCGGCATCTACATCGCCACATGCGAACTACGCAATACACTGACGTCACGTAAAATCCTGCATCGCGCAAACATAATTTACCGCGCTACTAGCATACACAACGTCCCGACCTCTATCGCCGGGCAGTTGCCCACCAGACATGACACCCGTATGGTCGGAGATTCTCCCTTTTCAATAGAGGATGAGTGAACTTTACACCCTGTTCCCCATACCTCTATACCATGATTAAATTATATTAAATTTGCTAGTGAAACTCCACAGCTAGCTTGTTTGTTTGTTCCTGTTTGTGTGAGTTTTTCGCACTTTTGTGATAGGTATCGATATCTACACACGATAACATAAAATAAAAACATAATATTTTTGGGGGTCAACCGGTAGACCGCGGTTAGTGTAGTACCTACTTGAAGTATGAGTTTAGAAAACCAGTTTTGTTTTGTTTTACCGTGTTTAGATATCGATACCAATCTTGTCTACGGAGCTTCGCTATAAAATTCCCAACGCCATAATTTTTTTAAATAATACATTTCACCACCAGGCCTTTTCAGCCTATACGTCAATCAGCTGATTGAGGAGCTCGGCAGCACTGGAGTCGGATGCTCTATTGATGGCAAGGTCATTAATAGTATAAGTTATGCTGATGGTGCTGCTGAGTCCTTCGATTGATGCACTCAGACGGTTGCTTGGGGTGTGTGAACAATACGCCACGGCCCATGGACTCCTGTACAATGTCAGGAAGAGTGAGGTCATGGTTTTTCGTGTTGGTTCCAGAAAACCTAAGTCGGTTCCTCCAGTCTTCCTTTATGGGGAACCACTTAAGAGAGTGTCTCAATTTAAATACCTTGGGCACGTTTTGAATGAGGATCTGAGTGATGATGATGATTTGGAGAGAGAGAGAAGAGCGTTGTCGGTTCGATGTAATATATTGGCCCGCAGGTTTGCTAGGTGTACTAAAGAAGTGAAAATTACACTGTTTAAGGCATACTGCCAGACTTTTTACACCTGCATTATTATTATTATTATTTCAAGAAAAAAAGGAAATTACTACTTGTTGATAAATGTTATTATACTGTGAACGAATTCTGAGATGACAAATTAATTTAAAATGACATTACCTACTATAATGTTATTTTATTTATTTATCATTAAGACTAAACTAGAGAGAGAGCTAGAGAGATTAAGATTGTTTTTTTTTCTGTAAGAGTGACATTAATCGCAGCTATTTTTAAATCATGTTGAAATAAAAAAATAAAGGTTTTTAATTAATTTGTACTAATTTAAATTTGAACACCATACTTGTACGCCTCATGGCATAACATAGCGCTCTATCTCATCTAAGCTAAGATTTATATTTTATAAACACATATGTTAACAAATAAATAAATGATTATCATTAATTTAATTTGCTCTTACTTATCTTTGATCGTCACGCTGTTAAAAACCATGCCACGCAAAAAACAACGCTATGAATTTCTGGAGAATGTGCAGAATCAGTAGGAATGTGGCGCATGCGCATTCGATTGTTCAATTTTAATCTGCCAGAGTGTCAGTACCTTTAGGAGTGTGACTTCTGAACCTTTTTTCCTATGATGAGCGGGAGCCGACGTTGTTCATCAATAAACACGTGTAGATACGGATGAGCGTGGTTACCGCTTAATTAGTTTATTTCTAAAATATTTAAGAGTAATTGGTAAGGGTATTGTTTTTAATTGATCTGGATTTGGTTACGGTTTAACGGTGTTTAGAAGACGCTTATACATATTATGGACTGCCTCGTTGAAATCGTGTACACAGCCACTACTGCTAAGCATGAGGTAAAGTGTTATTCGGTCTTATTACAAAACAAGGTTTTTCTTTTGACATGGTTTAAACCATCGAACCTGTTTTTGAAATAAGAACCTAACAGAAATCGAAATAAAGTTCCTATTACAAAGCTGACAACTTGGTCTGGTCTTAGATTGTCTATTTTGTATTAAGAACTTTACTAAAGTCGGCACAAAGTTCCAAATACAAAAACTAAATCGAAGATTTAGGCTCGGGCTAAAGTTAGATCGTGTTTTGTAATAAGACGGATTATGTTTTTCCAACTGGAATTGATGACAGTTGATGGCAATAGGATCAGCATTACTGGCGAAATGTGGGTGTACTCTATTATCAATCTTATTGGCAACTGTGTAAGCCCTGTATTTGTATACAGTTATGTTGTATTGCCATTATGTTATTTTGTTTTTTTGTATGTTATTTTGTATACAGAAGCTGTTGGTGTACCTTTATTAATAAATAAATAAATACATCTCTGGTCGGAGATACATGGCTTGATGTTATGTAAGGTATGTTTTTGTCTGGAAGTAAGGTGGTGTCAATTGAATGATTCAATTGACACCGCTACTCCTCAAGTTCGAAGGTTATTAGGCACTCTTGAAATTGAGCTGCTTACATCCTGTGACGATAAAAAGCATGGCATACTTCTACTTAAATCATCGGAATTTTTGTTTTTAATGGCAACAGCGATTAACTTCCTCCAGAAAAAAACCGAACTGTCAAATATTTATGACGCGGAACTGTGCGGAACCTATCAAGACAGTTTTTGTGTGGAACGAAGAATTTATGGTATCTCTTAACGGCACACAAAATATTTAACACAAAAAGACAAACGACTTCACACTATAGAATGCGTGCATTCGTAAAATACCTGTAAATAAAAGTCTGAAATCGTGAAGGAAAGATCGAATTATGAGCAAAATCTATTCTTACTATTAAAAGAGGTACTAGATACAATTTGTAAGTTTGTATGTCGGGGGAATGTAGTTAATATTTTTATCATTGTTCATTTCAATTAAAGCACCTGCCATCTAATCTCTTCACCTCTTGGTTGACTGGTAGAGAATGCCTAAGGCATTAAGTCCGCCTTTGTACCTTTTATATATAAATAAATAAATGTAATCTTTGGAACTACAGCGATGCCGTTAATTCTTTCACTAATTGGAAGCTACAGTATTGCCAAGTGTCTTAATTATGATATATTTTAAATTAAACAAAAAATTCACGCCGGCGCGCGGCGATGTCGTAGGCAGAAGCTATATATAATATTAAATAAAACATGAATAAGAACATTGATTTTGACAGACACTACTATGCCGGTTTGCGCCCGTTTGGCAACGCTACATAAGTATACCTACCTACCTATAGCGGTGTATCGCGTGCACCAGGTACAGTCTGCATGCTATGACAATTTTTTAAGGAATGCTAATATTTGTTTGAAATGTAATAATGTACGTATTTAAGATTTTTGTAGTGTTCCTTTTTTTATGTATTACTTATCTCACTCTCCACTTTACCCTGTAACTGGGTTGGGGAAGTCAGATAGGCAGTCACTCTATTATATAGATGTACGAGGAACAGGGTGTAAGGTTCACTCATACCTCCATAGAAAAGGGAGGATCCTCCGACCAGAAGGGTGTCGTGTCTGGTGGGCAACTGCTCGATGATTGAGCTGCGTCACATCCACGCAAAACGGCTATCGCTCAGCATTATGCTGCGACCCTATGCAAGACAGAGCCCCAGCGCTGGTTTTCAGCGACAGCCGAAAAACAATCTACATTGTGTTCATTATACACTCGGCGTCAAAAAAAATCGCACCTCCGCGAAAATAACTTTTAAGCGTTATTAACCCTTAACACGCGCATGTACCCCCACCAATATTGATGGCATTTGAAAGCCCATTAAATAAACTTTAAAAAAAAAACATTTCATTTCATTAAAAAAAAAGCTTGATACCACAAATGTGACTTTAAAAAAAAATGCCAATTTTGCTCCTCACAAGGGGCACAACTTGCGCTACCTTTAGTGGGTATAAAAGGGTTAATACAGGTTCAATGGAGGTCAGGATCGGCTCGTGGACCTCACTAGTGGACCACCCACCAGCTGAGACAGTACCGTGCGGACCGCGGTGAGTTTTTAGCCTATTTTAAAAACTGTTTTCGTTGTGTTTGTACGAGTGACCAAGTGGGCACTGGTGCAAACACAAGGGGAGCCCCCCCGTGCTGCTCGGTGAGCAATCACCGTAGCGGTCGCGGCACTCCACGCCCCCGGGATGCCGAAGCCCGGCACGCGCGGCTCGCTTGGCCGCGATGCCGGGGCCAAGGAGGTCCGTCCGGCGTTGGACCGGACGACGTCTATGCCGAATATCGGCGATGCGTCGTCCGGTGCGCCGTCAGCTGGACAGGCTGGAACGTCCCGAAGAGGAGGGACGAACGCAGAAGAAAGAAGAGGAGGGGGGGGACCGGGCGCCGCTGTTGCTGCCGGCCCACCGACGTCATCGGCGCCTGCGCGCGTTGCGCCGACGCCGTCGACGAGCCGACAGCACGCGGTACCCGTCCGCCCCGCAGCTTTCCGCCCGGTGCCGATACAGGCGACGGGGCCTGCGGCGAGCGCGGGCCGCGCGCCGCCGGTGCGCGCCGTGGCGCCACCTGCGCGCACTCCCGCGCCGGTGCGCGCCACTGGGACCGCCGCGCGCGCTGCCGTGCCGCTCGCCCGCCCCGCGCCCCCGGCGCACACCCCTGCACCATCCGCGCGACCCCGCGCACCCCCCGCGCGCACCGCCGCGCCGCCGCGGTTCGCGTCGCCGCCCGCGCCCACCGGGCCTGCGGCCCGAGTGACACGCGACCAAGCTGTGCCAGCTTCGCTCACAGCCACACCCAGCCCCCGCTTCTCGCTGGCGGGGCCGACGGTGGCTGAGCGGGAGCGGCCAGCAAGTGCCGGGTCGTACAGACGGCCGTCCAGGGCGATGCCCACGGCGCCTGACTCACCGGCGCCCCCCCGAGCCTCGGCCTGCGACTCGCCCGCGATGCTGTCGGCATGCTCTTCCCGTGTAGGGTCGAGTATGTCGCTGGCGTCCGCGGGCTCGGCCGCGTCCGGTCGCGGAGACGTGTCTAGGGACACGACCCCGCGATCCGAACGACGGTCCATCGTGGGAGGAACCGTCGCCATGGACACTGTGGCGTCACCGGTGTCACCGACCCCGTCGCTGGGGTTTGAGTTCGAGTTCCAACTCGACCCCAGACCCCAGCGCCGTAGGAGGAGCTCCGGCGAGGCCATAATGGAGCCGAAGCGGCCCCGCCCCGACCCGCCGCGGCCACAGCGCGAAAGCGCGCCGCGCGGCCCGGGCGCGCCAGCGTCGCCCACTTTTGCCGACGCGGCACGCCGCTCGCCCCCAGCTTCGCCACCACCATCACCATCGCCAACAACCGCAGGGGTAAGTCAAACAAACTTACCTCTCGCCCCTTCAGCACCTACCGCCCCCCTTGCTGCCGCCTCCGGAGCAGAGAAGGCGACGACGACGCAGCAACAACCGGGGAAAAAGAAGAGGCCACGATACCCGCCGCTGGTAGTGGAAAGGCTACCAAATTGGGCCGCCCATTTCAGGGCCATCAGTGCCAAGCTGGGTCGGCCTCCCAACGCTCGACCATACGGGAGTGGAGTGCGCTTCACTCCCGAAAGCGAAGAGGAGTACAGGCTGGTCCAGCGGTACTTGGTCGGCCTTGAGAAAGACAGCGGCGTCTCATGGTTCGCCTATTCGCTGCCAGCGGAGAGAAGCCTGAAAATTGCCATCAGGGGGCTACCGGCAGATACAGACCCCCAGGAGATAGAGGAGGAACTCCGGGCGTTGGGGTACCAGCCGGAGTACGTGCGCCACATTAAGGGGGCGCAAGGAAGACCCGGCTGTGTATTTCACGCCATCCTTAAGAAAACCCCTGACGTCCGGGCTATCTACGACACCACCGTGTTCCTATACATGCGTGGTGTCAGGATAGAGGCTTGGCGAGGCAAACGCGGCCCCGCCCAGTGCCACCGGTGCCAACGTTTCAGGCACAGCTCGCACCAGTGCCACCGGCCGCTCGCTTGCGTACGATGCGGGGGCGAGCACGCGGCACGAGATTGCCCACGCCCGCGGGAGAAGCCGGCCACCTGTGCAAACTGCGGTGGCCCGCACCCCGCGTGCAATATAAAGTGCCCCGTGTATCAGGCAGAAACCCGAAACAAGCGAGCGGGGACTGTCGCCATCACGGCCACCACGCGCCGATCCAAAGTGGACACCGAGAGGCCACATGTGGAAGCCGAAGAGGCCCAAGGCATGACGCTGATGGCGGCAGCCAACGGGCCCACACAACGGACGCAAGCCGCCTCCTCCGGGCGGAGGAAGAAGGGGCGAGGGGGGAAGGGTAAAGGAGGAAAACCTAAACCCCCCACTACCCACGAAGAGGTCGTAGCGGCCGACCCTGCCGCAAGCGGGGCACAGGCTGTTTTACATCAAGAAAATGTAGTACCTACAACTGGCGCCGGCATAGCGCCGCGGCTAAAAGGTGAACTACAACCCAGGAAGGGCGATAGTGGCGGCGCTACCGGCGCCAAGACAACAACAAAAACTGAATTTACAGCCTGTGCCATCAAGCTACTTATGGACCTTATAAAGGCCATAAGGCAGGGTCAGGACATAGAGACGGTCATCCTTGATGGCCTGGCCACTCTGCTAACCCTTTACCATGGCTAGGTCGTTAAGGGTGATCCACTGGAATGCCCGCGGCCTACGAGACAAGGTCGCCCCCCTCCGCCATCTCCTGAGGGAACAGAATATCGACGTGGCGCTCATAAGCGAGACGCTCCTGGGACCTGGAGACCGGATAAGGTTCCCGGGATATCTCGTTTATAGGAAGGATGAAAGGTCGGCTCACATGCAGTACCGTGGTCTGGCAGTACTTGTGAGACGAAGAGTCGTCCATCAGGAAATCCCCTCGCCCAACATCAGGTCGTTTTACGCGCTGGGTGTCCAGCTGCACATGGCCGGCGAGGACATAGACATCTACAGCTGCTATAAGCCGCCCGTGACTCACCTGGAGCCAACGGAGTTGCGGGCGTTGCTTAATAGAAAAGCACACGCAGTTGTCCTCGCCGGGGATTTAAACTGTAAACACCCAGCGTGGAATTCATATACAACAAATACCGAGGGGAGACGGCTCTTCGCGGACGCGGAAGCCTTCGGCTATACGGTGTCCGGCCCAGAGACGCCGACCCACTACCCAGAAGCCTCGAGACACACACCGGATGTGCTGGACATCGTAGTCCACCGAGGGCTTAGCTGCCAGATCACACAGCAAGTGATAGACGACGAGTTACAGTCGGACCACCAACCTGTACTCGTCGTCTTATCGGGTATGCCGACCGGACTGAAGCCCATAGCGCCACGTCGAAAGACGGACTGGACGTCATTTACAGAAAAGATAGAGACCACCACGCCGACTTGGCCTATTGTCACCTCCGCGGACGTGGACCGAATGGCGAGCGATGTCACTGTTTGCATTCAAAGCGCCTTACAATCGGCGACTAGCACACAGCCGCAGGGGAGAGGGCTATTGCCGCCCCTGCCAGCGCGCATAAATGCGATGATCGCCGAGAAGAGGCGCATTCGCAAACAGTGGCAACAACTTAGATGCCCGACTCTCAAGTCACAGCTCAACCGTCTCGCGGAGAAGGTGAAGGCCGAGCTCCAGGCACACACCGCCGCGGACTGGGAGGACAAAATAGACGCCACGACGGACAGTTGGCCGTCACTACACAAGCTGTGCGGCCAGCTGCTGAACACCCCAGTCCCGGTGCGTCCGCTGCTCAGCAGCGATGGGGCGCTAAAGTACGTAGCGGAGGACCGGGCGGAGGTCTTCGCCGAACACCTGGAGCGTCAGTTCCAACCGAACCCGACCAGCGACACTGAACATGTCGCAGCAGTCGAGAAACACCTGGGAGACTACTTCGCAACGCCGATAGCTCCCGAGGAGGACCCTGTCTTCTTCTCGCCTGGCGCAGTCAGACGCGCCATCCTTAAGACGAGGCCCAGAAAGGCTCCCGGTGCCGACGGTATCACCAACACAGCGCTGCGCCACCTGCCGCACCGTATGGTAGCGGCGCTGGCGCGCCTGTTTACGGCGGTACTGCGCACCGGGACCTTTCCCGCCTCGTGGAAGGAAGGGCGCGTTGTCATGCTGCCCAAGGCGGGGAAAAACATCCTGAAGCCGGAGAGCTATCGGCCGATCACTCTGTTGCCGACAGTCTCCAAGGTGTTCGAAGCACTCCTGCTGCGACATCTCCTACCGCACATAGCACCAAGACCGGAACAATTCGGGTTTCGGTCGGAGCATAGCACGACGCTCCAGCTGTCGAGGGTACTCCACCTTCTCGCAGCTGCGATGAACAAGAAGGAGTACTCGGTGGCAGTATTCCTCGACATGGAGAAGGCCTTCGACCGTGTATGGCACGAAGGCCTCGTACACAAGTTGGCCACGTCCGACGCGCCCCGTCGCGTTGTCAGGGTGGTCTCTTCTTTTCTGTCCCACAGGACTTTCAGGGTGGTGGTCGACGGGGCGCTATCCGGCGCCCGACCGGTGATGGCTGGCGTGCCGCAAGGCAGCTGCGTATCGCCGGCGTGTTACTCACGGTACACCGACGACATCCCCACAACCCCGGACGCGACGCTCGCGCTGTACGCTGACGACGCCGCGTACATTACCACCTCGCTTAACGCGAAGTACGCGGCCGTCAAAATGCAGCGCGCCCTAGACCTGCTTCCCGGATGGTTGTCTAAATGGCGGCTGTCGGTGAACGTGGGTAAGACGCAGGCGTTGATCACCGGATCCGCGCCTCTCCCGCCACCCTTGAAACTACAAGGAGCCGACGTCGGATGGTCGCCCCGGGCCAAGTACCTGGGTGTGACTATCGACCGTCGGCTATCGATGGGGACACACGTCCGCAAGGTCGCTACGCAAGGTAGGGTCGCCCGCAACCTCCTTCGACCAGTGCTCTCGTCCCGCATCCCGGCGCGCGTCAAGTTGGGCGTGTACAAATTGTACATACGCCCAATCTTGACGTACGCCGCCCCGGCATGGTTCGCCCTCACGAGCGAGACGACCAAGAAGCTGCTCCGCGCGCAACAAAGTCTTGCGCTGCGGACGATATTGAACGCCCCTCGCTTCGTGAGGAACGATATCATCCAGAGGGATCTCGGGATTGAGAGCCTGGATGAGTATGTGCGGCGCCTCGCGAAAGGGATGTTCGCGCGTGCCGACGCATCTGCTTGGCCCCATGTCAAGCAGATAGCGCCTTGGCATACGCGCCCCCCTGACGCGAGACCCCTACCCCGCGACCTGGTAGCGGACGACGACCCCATCGCACCGGACTGACTCCCGAGTAAGCCGCATCCAGGTTACACGCGGCTTACTCGAAACAACTGAACTCCACAACACTACATACATCCGTTGCGTAGCGTGTGCTAGGTTAATATAGGCACGTTACGTAAACGAAATACAGACACCCACCTCTATACAGGCGCCTAAACACACACGTGAATGCGCGGCGCGGGCGGCGATTCACGTAGACACTGAGCGGTGTTACACAGTACAATACCGCTCACACTCTCACGACGGCTCTCTAGTCCCAACCGTAACCGGCTAGCTCTGGAAGCGGGGGGGGCGGGGGCCACACACCTTATCTGTAGGAGCGTCGAGTCGGCACCTTCGTCGCTGGTCGTCTCTCGCCGGGCCTCCCCTAGGTAACTAGGGGTCTCACCTGGCGGGGACAGACCGCCGAGGTGTCGTGAAGATAGCGGCGCTGTGAAACAGCCCGTGGCGCGCCTACAGAAACAAAATAGCAATCACTCACATGGGCGCGCGTAACTATGCGCGCGCTCAAACTTCTACAGGCCTACACTATGGCACATAAGATGAGGGGCCCGTATTTACGGGCCACCGTGACGCATCCGCGGCCGGGGGGCGATGCCCCGTCACCGCTCGCCGCGCCCCCTTGCGGGGGCGCAGCGACTTCCAACGAATGGAGGTCAGGATCGGCTCGTGGAACGCACAGGTGGTCTGCTCACCTGTGTATCATATCGCTGCGCGGACCGCGTAAGTTTTTACTGTAATTTTAAAAACTGTTTCTCTTTGTGTTTGCACGAGCGGCCAAGCGGACACTGGTGCAAACACAGGGGGAGCCCCCCCGTGCTGCTCGGTGAGCAATCACCGTAGCGGTCGCGGCACTCCACGCCCCCGGGATGCCGAAGCCCGGCACGCGCGGCTCGCTTGGCCGCGATGCCGGGGCCAAGGAGGTCCGTCCGGCGTTGGACCGGACGACGACGTCTATGCCGAATATCGGCGATGCGTCGTCCGGTGCGCCGCCAGCCGGACAGGCTGGAACGTCCCGAAGAGGAGGGACGAACCCAGAAGAAGGAAGAGGAGGGGGGGGATCGGGCGCCGCTGTTGCTGCCGGCCCACCGACGTCATCGGCGCCTGCGCGCGTTGCGCCGACGCCGTCGACGAGCCGACAGCACGTGGTACCCGTCCGCCCCGCAGCTTTCCGCCCGGTGCCGATACAGGCGACGGGGCCTGCGGCGAGCGCGGGCCGCGCGCCGCCGGTGCGCGCCGTGGCGCCACCTGCGCGCACTCCCGCGCCGGTGCGCGCCACTGGGACCGCCGCGCGCGCTGCCGTGCCGCTCGCCCGCCCCGCGCCCCCGGCGCACACCCCTGCACCATCCGCGCGACCCCGCGCACCCCCCGCGCGCACCGCCGCGCCGCCGCGGTTCGCGTCGCCGCCCGCGCCCACCGGGCCTGCGGCCCGAGTGACACGCGACCCAGCTGTGCCAGCTTCGCTCACAGCCACACCCAGCCCCCGCTTCTCGCTGGCGGGGCCGGCGGTGGCTGAGCGGGAGCGGCCAGCAAGTGCCGGGTCGTATAGACGGCCGTCAAGGGCGATGCCCACGGCGCCTGACTCACCGGCGCCCCCCCGAGCCTCGGCCTGCGACTCGCCCGCGATGCTGTCGGCATGCTCTTCCCGTGTAGGGTCGAGTATGTCGCTGGCGTCCGCGGGCTCGGCCGCGTCCGGTCGCGGAGATGTGTCTAGGGACACGACCCCGCGATCCGAACGACGGTCCATCGTGGGAGGAGCCGTCGCCATGGACACTGTGGCGTCACCGGTGTCACCGACCCCGTCGCTGGGGTTTGATTTCGAGTTCCAACTCGACCCCAGACCCCAGCGCCGTAGGAGGAGCTCCGGCGAGGCCATAATGGAGCCGAAGCGGCCCCGCCCCGACCCGCCGCGGCCACAGCGCGAAAGCGCGCCGCGGAGTCGGGACTCGCCGGCGTCGGCCACCTTCGCCGACGCGGCACGCCGCTCGCCTCCAGCATCGGCACCATCATCGCCGACACCAACAGCAGGGGTAAGTTGTGTCTCCTTACCCCTTGCCCCCTCTACCGCAACCCCTGATGCCCCCCCCGGCGCCGCGACGTCGGCGAAGCAACAGCCGGGGAAGAAGACCGAACGCAGGCTCCGGTACCCGCCGCTGGTGGTGGAGAAGCTGCCTAACTGGGCCGCTCACTTCCGGGCCATCAGCGCCAAGCTGGGCCGGCCTCCCAACGCTCGTCCATACGGGGGTGGAGTTCGCTTCACCCCAGACAGCGAGGAGGAGTATCGGCTGGTCCAGCGCTACCTGACCGGCCTGGAGAAGGAAAGCGGCGTCTCCTGGTTCGCCTATTCGCTGCCGGCGGACAAGAGCCTAAAGATCGCCATCAGGGGGCTGCCAGCAGACACGGACCCCAAGGAGATCGAGGAGGAACTCCGGGCGTTGGGGTACCAGCCGGAGTACGTGCGCCACATTAAGGGCGCACAAGGAAGACCCGGCTGTGTGTTCCACGCCATTCTTAAGAAGACCCCAGACGTCCGGGCCATCTATGACACCACCGTGTTTATGTACATGCGTGGTGTCAAGATAGAGGCTTGGCGAGGAAAACGTGGGCCCGCCCAGTGCCACCGGTGCCAGCGGTTCAGACACAGCTCGCACCAGTGTCACCGCCCGCTCGCTTGTGTGCGATGCGGGGGCGAGCACGCGGCACGAGACTGCCCACGCCCGCGGGAGGAGCCGGCCACCTGCGCCAATTGCGGTGGCCCGCACCCCGCGTGCAACATCAAGTGCCCCGTGTTCCAGGCAGAAACCCGGAACAAGCGGGCGGGGACTGCCGCCATCACAGTCGCTTCGCGCCGGCCCCAAGTGGCCACCGAGAGGCCACAGGTGGTGCCGGAAGAGGCACAGAGTGCGACGCTGATGGCGGCGGCCAATGGGCCCACACAGCGCAACCAAGCCGCCTCCTCTAGGCGGAGGAAGAAAGGACGCGGGGGTCAGGGCAAGAGAAGGATGCCCGAACCCCCGGCGACCCAGGAAGAGATCCCAAAGGCCGACCCTGCCATAAACAGGGCGCAGGTTGTTAAAGATCAGACGCAAAATACGCATGGTACAGCTAGCGCCGGCATAGCGCCGCGGCAAAATGTACAACCCGAAAAGGACAAGAGATGCCCGAGCGGCGGCGCCACCGGCGCTAAAACAGTCGCTACGAAACAAAAACAGGAATTTACAACCTGCGCCATTAAGCTGTTGATGGACCTGATCAAGGCCATCAGGCAGGGCCAGGATGTGGAGACGGTCATCCTTGATGGCCTGGCCACCCTTTTAACCCTTTACCATGGCTAGGCCATTAAGGGTGATACACTGGAACGCCCGCGGCCTACGGGACAAGGTCGCCCCCCTCCGCCATCTCCTTCGGGAACAGGACATCGACGTGGCGCTCATAAGCGAGACGCTCCTGGGACCTGGAGACAGGATTAGGTTCCCGGGATACCTCGCTTACAGGAAAGATGAAAGGTCGGCTCACTCGCAGCAGTATCGTGGTCTGGTGGTACTTGTGAGGCGGAGAGTCGTCCATCAAGAGCTCCCCTTGCCGTCACTCCGGACGTTTTACGCGCTGGGTGTGCAGCTACATGTAGCCGGCGAGGACATCAACATCTATGCGTGCTACAAGCCGCCCGCGGCCCAACTAGACATGGCCGAGCTGCGGGCGCTTGTGGACGGTACGACGCGCGCCACCATTCTCGCCGGCGACTTTAATAGTAAACACCCGGCGTGGAATTCGTTACAAACGAATACCGAGGGGAGACGACTCTTCGCGGACGCGGAAGCCTTCGGCTATACGGTGTCCGGCCCGGAGACGCCGACCCACTTCCCCTACACCGCGAGGTACGTGCCAGACGTGCTGGACATCGTAGTCCACCGAGGGCTACACTGCCAGATCACGCAACAAGTGATTGACGACGAGTTACAGTCCGACCACCAACCTGTACTCGTCGTCCTATCGGGTGTGCCGGCCCGACTGAAGCCACTAGCGCCACGTCGATCAACGGACTGGACAAAGTTCGTAGAGAAAGTAGAGACCACCACGCCGACTCGGCCTGTTACCACCTCCGCGGACGTGGAACAAACGGCGGACGACGTCACTGCTTGCATACAAAGCGCCTTACAAGCGGCGACTAGCACGCAGCCGCAGGGGAGAGTGCTATTGCCGCCCCTGCCGGCACGCATCAATGCAATGATCGCCGACAAGAGGCGCCTTCGCAAGCAGTGGCAGCAGTTAAGATGCCCCACAATAAAGACGCAACTCAACCGTCTCGCGGAAAAGGTAAAGGCCGAGCTTCAGGCTCACACCGCCGCGGGCTGGGAGGAACGCATAGACGCCGCAGCGGACAGCTGGCCGTCTGTACATAGACTGTGCCGCCAGCTGACGAACACCCCAGCCCCGGTGCGTCCGCTGCTCAACAGCGACGGGGCGCTCAAGTATGTAGCGGAGGACCGGGCGGAGGTCTTCGCCGAGCACCTGGAGCGTCAGTTCCGCCCGAACCCGACCAGCGACACCGACCATGTCGCAGCAGTCGAGAAACACCTGGGAGACTACTTCGCATCACCGATAGCTCCCGATGAAGAGGCCATCTTTTTCTCGCCTGGCGCAGTTAGACGCGCCATTCTAAACACGAAGCCTAGGAAGGCCCCCGGTGCCGACGGTATCACCAACACAGTGCTGCGCCGCCTGCCGTACCGTATGGTGGCGGCGCTGGCGCGCCTGTTTACGGGGATACTGCGCACGGGGACCTTTCCCGCCGAGTGGAAGGAAGGGCGCGTCATTATGCTGCCCAAGGCGGGGAAAAATACGCTGAAGCCGGAGAGCTATCGGCCAATCACGCTGCTGCCGACAGTCTCCAAGGTGTTCGAAGCACTCCTGCTGCGACATCTACAGAAACACATCGTGCCACGGCCGGAGCAATTCGGGTTCCGGGCGGAGCATAGCACGACGCTCCAGCTGTCGAGGGTACTGCACCACCTCGCAGCCGCAGCCAACAAGAAGGAATACTCGGTGGCAGTATTCCTCGACATGGAGAAGGCCTTCGACCGTGTGTGGCACGAGGGCCTTATATATAAGATGGCCACGTCCGACGCGCCCCGTCGCGTTGTAAAGGTGGTCTCTGATTTTCTCTACCACAGGACTTTCAGGGTGGTGGTCGACGGCGCGCTATCAAGCGCCCGCCCGGTGCTAGCGGGTGTGCCGCAGGGCAGCTGCGTGTCGCCGGCGTGTTACTCACGTTACACCGACGATATCCCCACTACCTCGGACGCGATGCTCGCGCTGTACGCAGATGACGCCGCGTACATTACTACCTCGCTTAACGCGAAGTACGCGGCGGTCAAGATGCAGCGCGCATTAAATCTGCTTCCCGAGTGGCTGTCGAAGTGGCGGCTGTCGGTGAACGTGGGTAAGACGCAGGCGATGGTCACCGGCTTCGCGCGCCTCCCACCACCCTTGAAACTTCAAGGAGCCGACATCGAGTGGTCGCCCCGGGTCAAGTACCTGGGTGTCACCATCGACCGTCGGCTCACGATGGGGCTGCACGTCCGCAAGGTCGCCGCACAGGGTAGGGTCGCCCGCAACCTCCTTAAACCAGTGCTCTCGTCCCGCCTCCCGGCGCGCGTCAAGTTGTGCGTGTACAAACAGTACGTGCGCCCAATCTTGACGTACGCCGCCCCCGCTTGGTTCGCCCTCACGAGCGAGTCCAATTTGAAGCTGCTCCGCACGCAACATAACAAAGCGTTGCGGACAATAGTAGACGCCCCTCGCTTCGTGAGGAACGACGTCATCCAGCGGGACCTCGGGATTGAGGGCCTGGATGAGTTTGTGCGGCGCCTCGCGAAAGGAATGTTCGCGCGTGCCGACGCATCTGCTTGGCCCCATGTCAAGCAGATAGCGCCCTGACATGCGCGCCCCCCTGACGCGAGACCCCTACCCCGCGACCTGGTAGCGGACGACGACCCCATCGCACCGGATTGACTCCCGAGTAAGCCGCATCCAGGTTACACGCGGCTTACTCGAAACAACTGAACTCCACAACACCACATACATCCGTTGCGTAGCGTGTGCTAGGTTAATATAGGCACGTTACGTAAACGAAATACAGACACCCACCTCTATACAGGCGCCTAAACACACACGTGAATGCGCGGCGCGGGCGGCGATTCACGTAGACACTGAGCGGTGTTACACAGTACAATACCGCTCACACGCACACGACGGCTTCTTAGCCCGGACCGTGACCGGCTAGCTCTGGAAGCGGGACGGGCGGGAGCCAGACACCCTATTCTGTAGGAGCGTCGAGTCGGCACCTTCGTCGCTGGTCGTCCCCCGCCGGGCCTCCCCCAGGTAACTGGGGGTCTCACCTGGCGGGGACAGACCGCCGAGGTGTCGTGAAGATAGCGGCGCTGTGAAACAGCGCCGTGGCGCGCCTACAGAAAAACACATAGCAACCACTCACACGGGCGCGTGTAACAAACACGCGCCCGACCGCGGCTAACAAGCCATACTGTAGCGGACCTAATGAGAGGCCCGTATTTACGGGCCGCCGTACTGCATCCGCGGCCGGGGGGCGAAGCCCCGGAACCGCTAGCCGCGCCCTCTTACGGGGACGCAGCGACTTCCCAACGTAATGGAGGTCATTCGCTATCCAACCGTTGAAGAGGACACACGAGAAGAACTTTCACAAAAAAAACCACCTTGAAGATGGATACCACTGCTGATGAAGCCGCTCAAGTGATTGCACTACTGCAATCAGGGATGCGTCAGTGTGATGTCGCTCGGCAACTGAACTTGAGCCGTTTTTCGGTTCGAAGAGTATACCAGCGGTTCCTGGAGACCGGTGGCCTTGTCCGGAGGCATGGGTCTGGTAGACGTCGCTGCACCTCGGAGAGAGACGACCGATTCATCGTATCGACATCCCTAAGAAATCGGTTCTCTAATGCTGTTGAGTTGCAACAGCAGCTCCAGGCCGCTCGCAGAACAACCGTGAGTATTTCTACGGTTAGACGAAGATTGAGGGAGAAGAAGATAGCGGCACACAGAGCTGCTACGGGTCCAAAATTGACCGCAGAGCATCGGCGAGCCCGCTTGCAGTTTGCTCGCGACCACGTCAATTGGACCCTTGACCAATGGAGAGCTGTTCTCTTCTCAGACGAGACGAGAGTGTGTCTGTTTTGCAACGATAGACGCAGAAGAGTGTACAGAAGACAGGGGGAACGTTTCGCCCAACCCTGCATCCAGGAGACGGTGGAATACGGGGGCGGTTCCTGTATGTTTTGGGGCGGCATGTCGGCCGACGGCAAAACCGACCTTGTAAGCGTCTCCCGGACTGGAGGTGCTCGCGGGCAAGGGTCGCTGACTGCTCACCGGTACGTCACAGAGATCCTGGAAGAGCATGTGGTCCCCTATGCCGGTTTTGTTGGCGAGGGGTTCACATTAATGCACGATAACGCTCGCGCTCACACTGCATTAATTGTGCGCGACTACCTTCAAGAGGTTGGGATCTCTGTCATGCAGTGGCCAGCGAGAAGTCCAGACCTGAACCCGATAGAGCACCTTTGGGACCATTTGAAACGCAAGGTTCGGTCTCGTGATCCCACTCCCACGACTCTCCAGGAGCTCGAAGAGGCTGTTATTGGGGAATGGGCCAGTATCCCTCAAGAAGAGCTCCTAAAATTGGTAAGATCCATGAGGGAGCGTATGGAAGCCGTCATCCGGGCAAGGGGGGGTAACACTAGGTTTTAGGTTAGTTTTAAGAAACTTTTTGTATTTTTTTTTATGTTTATTAATCTGTTTTTAATTAAGGCTTAGTTAAGGATTTTTATTGTTTTGTAAACTTTATTGTTTTTTGCACTTATCCAATAAAAAATAAAAATTAATTGAATTGTTTTTTTAAGTTTATTTAATGGGCTTTCAAATGATACCAATATTGGTGGGGGTAAATGCGTGTGTTAAGGGTTATAAACGCTTGAAAATAATTTTCGCGGAGGTGCGATTTTTTTGACGCCGAGTGTATATATACCTATGCAATACACAGAGAACTATGAATTATTGATTAGATAACATTCCAAGTCAAATTCAAGTAGGGGTAAAGTACCCAATTATTGGCACTTTAAGGATCACTTGCCACTTAAATCGTGAAAACTGTCTATAAGAAATGTTGCCAGCATAAGAAATTTATAAGCATGACAGAATGAGAGTTAATCTACGTTTTGAATATATGAAAATTCTATTATTTCATTATTTTTAGGATTCTTTTTATTTTATTTTTTATACACACGTTTTTCCCAAATATTGGCATGCTTTGGCCAACTATCAGCATATAGGCGTCCCATTTATTGGCATTTCGGATTGTTCAGTAAATTAATGAAAATTATGGATATTTAGGACAAAGTCAAAATAAAAAAGTTCAGTCAAGAATCACATTAATTTATGTGGTAGCTCTTTAGACACATAAAAATAAAAATAATACAATCAGAACAAACCTCTTAGCAAACATTTGGTTCATAGAGTACCAATAAACGTTAGATAATCTTTTAGAAAAAGAAATATTTTAGCAACAAAACAATTATAAAAATATACTTATTTCTTACAACTATAAAACAACTTAAACGTAAGAGATCAATAGTAGGTGGGTTATATTTCCAAGCTATTGTCTAAATATCTTAGTCTTCAAATTCAGTCAAAAATTTCTCTATTTCAACTTCATGTCATTCTATGTCCCAAGTGCCAATAAATTAGAATACGGACATTTTTGAATACCGATTTTTGGCACCGTGATAAAGTAGTAAAAAAACAATACATTTCTTAAAAATAAACTGTCAAAGACTCGAATAATACGCGCTGAATTTGCTTTACATCATATATCACATTAGAAACACTTATATGACTAAGATTCGATGATATTAAAAAAGCTCCTACCTTAGCAAAAAATTAGTTTCCACTGGTATAATCGAGACGCGTTCAGCTGTTGTTATCGTTTTGGCGCCATTGACATTTCTTTTTTTTCAGTGTTGTCAGTTATATGACTCAGGATTGTACTAAACTATTTAAATAAGTTGCAACACCGAGAGATTAGGTGTTTTCTTATGAAAGAGATTAATTCACAGAAGTGCCAATAAATAGTGGGGTGCCAAAGTAAGGTCTCATTACCCTATATTGCTAAACAGTTTCTAATATAATGTCAAACAGTTTTCAATATAATGTCAAACATTGTTCTGAGGTTTGGTTTATACCTTATGAGTGGCAACGTCGCAATTTAGTGTCATATTTTGTGGTTTTCAATTTTTATCATTTAATCGGAGCTATATTTTAAAAATCTGTTTAATTAACTTTTTAGAATTTAAGAAAGTGTTTAAAAAGTAAGTACCTACCTAACCGTAATGCTTACCTACAGTTATTTTACAATGAAAATAACGCCCTGCAAGTTTCCAATGTATTATTTGCATATAAATAGAACTGTAAACGCAACGATTTCTTACCTTTTACACAGTTTTCACATAATTCTAAAAAGTTAATTTTAGATTTTTTAAATATAGCTCCGACGATTAAATGATAAAAATTGAAAACCACGAAATATGACACTAAATTGCGACGTTGCCAGTCATAAGGTATAAACGCTCTTAAACATAATGTTAAACAGTTCAAGTATAATGTCAAAAGATACTTATAGTACCTATAGTTAAAATCTCGCTGCAGACTCGGTCATAAATCATTCGAGTGTTTCGCTCTCTTTCCCACTCACGGGCCTTATGGGCAGGCCACGCCCACACGTAGTCCTGTGTATTACTGCAGTCGATGAGTGATATCGATAGTTTTATTTAATTATAAATGGGTGATAGAAATAAATACACATTTTTTTTATTTTTTTTTATTACCAAATTTACTACAAAGCATATTAAATATATAAACAAAAGAACGTATAGGTATGTAAAACTAAAAATAGAAAATTAAAATTCTTCGTCTGAGTCATCATCGATAATGGCCTTGAGCGCGCGCAACTAGCGCACATCCCTACTCCGATAATGATTTATGACCAAGTCTGCAGCGAGATTTTAAATAGACTATAGGTACTTAATTATTTAATGTGACGTCAGTATGTTGCGCAGCTCGCATGTGGCGATCATTTGCATCGGTTTAGACTGGAATCCGACCCCAAAATAGTTGGGAAACTGATAGGCAGATTTTTTGTTGTTTATTTCAGCTTGAGTATAGTTTTCAATATTGGCGTGTACTAGCTGACATATTATGGCAAATAATTTTAATGTTTTTGTGTTTCGTAATGTTAATTACAATTTTATTATATTATAGAATAGAATCCAGTTCTTCTAACTGAACAGACAGCATTGCTACTGGGGAGTTTGTTGCGCCACTTCTTCTTCCCAGCTAAAGCACTAGGAAGTGGTGAAGGGCAGGCGTTTTGGGAGGACTGTCTTATGTGATTTTGACGTTCAAAAAGTACTGATTCTCAGCCTAGTTTGAATAAATGACTTTTGATTTTTGATTGATATCTATTTATTTAAACTTTTCGCACAAAAGGTACAAAGGCGGACTTAATGCCTTAGGCATTCTCTACCAGTCAACCAAGGGTGGTGAAGAGATTAGATGGCAGGTGCTTTAATTGAAAGAAACAATGAATAAAAATAAACTATTAAAACAACGTACACAAATACATAAATAAGTCATATACACATACATATTATTTACTATATTATATACTTACATAAATATATACATATATGTATATATAAGTATACAAATTCAAGGAAGAGAGATGTTGAGATGACTACTCTATTTGTTTTGAAAATAACTCTGCAATTTCCGCTTAAATGCATACCGATTGGTAGCCGTCCTGATATCAAGAGGAAGCGCATTCCAAAGAAGAATGGATTGAATATGAAAGGAAGAATGAACAAAGTCAGAAGTATGAGAAGGACAGAGTAGAAGAAGACTGTTAGAAGAACGCTGATTCTTAGCGTGAGAAGAACATAGGTATTGGAAGTGAGACACGAGATATGAAGGAGTGGGAGAGTTGAGAAGGGAGAAAAGCGTGGTCAAAGCAGGCAAACTTCTTCTTTGGCGAATGGACATCCATTTGAGCTCAGACCTATAGCTCGACACGTGGTCATATTTTCTGAGGTTGAATATGAAATGAATGAATATGATATTGTATTATTGTTAAACATGTGAACATCATCTCGAGTAGATAATGAAATTACATCTTAAGATCTAACGAGGCAGTCGAAGAGCTCCAAGTACTACATATACCAAACTCGAAATATTTAAATTAATCACATAAATCTGTCAACGATCTGTTACGACCACGCAATTAGGCGTGTTTTGTCAACAAGAGCTCATGACAATCGCATTGGCACGCGTAATCGATCTTCATTGATCAATAAACATTTGGCATCAAACCGTTGCAAGAAATATTTAGCTCAGTTATTTTAAATGTAGTATTACTGCCTGATAGGTATTTTTATGGCTTAAGAGCAGTGGTGGCCGGGTGTTATCGAACCAAAGCAGGCACTTTACCTACTTAATATTACTTTAGTATTTAATTTGATCACCACTGCACTCAAAACGGTGAAGGAAAACATCGTGAGGAAACCGGCATGTCTTAGTACCAAAAATTCGAAGACATGTGACATCCAATAACCCGCACTAGGCCCACCGTGGTGGTTTTTAACCCACTCCCTCTCATAGAGAGGAGACCTGTCCCAGCAGTGGAAACATTAATAATAGTACTTCGACCGAGCCATACTCACAGATCGCACAATTCACTTTAACAGACCCGACATCACATTAATTAATAAAATAAACAAAACTGGGTTCCATAGTGACATTGCCGTGCCAAATACGCATAACTTACAGACTACAATAGCTGAAAAATTATCCAAATACACCGAACTAAAAGGCGAAATAACCCGACTTTGGCGTCTTCAAAAAGTCACAATAGTCCCCATAGTGCTATCTACGACAGGAGTAATTCCTCAACAGCTTCATCAGTCCCTTGGTTCCCTCAACCTGCCATCTAACACCTACCACCTGCTGCAGAAGGCAGTGATTCTAAATACATGCAGGCTAGTTAGAAAATTTCTTCAGTGTGAGTCGGACAACTTGCACCAATACTCCCACTCAAATATAGTTTCGTCTACTATACAGGCTACTTATAATATTACTCCCACACTTAACCCCACTGCTGGACGCTTTTTTTTTTGAGGTTGGGAAATCATCTAATGACTCCTCCCGCTCCGGGTGGAGCGGAAGGGAGTGTCAGACTCTTACTGACTAAAACCCACCCTGTTCCTTCCTTGGCCCTTTATGTTCCGGGTCAGCGGTACCCCTTTCGGATGATCCCACATTCCCGGCAGGCTTGGGCCCTAGTGGGCCCCCTCTTCGATGCTGACATCTCTTTGAGGCGCGCGTGGAAAACGTACGCGCCATCCAGCACGGGCCTGGTCCTGATCGGACAGTGAGCTACCCATTACTCACCGCCCGCAGGCCCGCCCGCCTGATGATGTGCAGGAACCTCCCGAAACATCCGTGTCCGGTGAGGACCTGCGTCAGGCGGTAGGTGAGGACGCCGTGACGCCTCTCTAGCCACTCCTCAAAGAGGGGTCTTACCGCCGCTATCGTGGCGTGCCCTGCGCTGGGTTGCGACAGTCGCTCTTTCCATGCCGCCATGAGATCGCGCCGGAGGTCCGTCCGCTCCGCCGCGATTTGCCGCGGAAGCGAGACTGCTGGACACTTGGCTTAGGCCCGTGCCATCAGTTCTATCCGGCTGTGTCGAGGAAAACAATTCCATAAACATAATAATAATAATTATAATTTTAATATATATCGTAATAACCCAGTTTTACTAAAGTTTTTCATTCAAAATAATTAATCCATAGTATAAATACCACTGACCTCTATTAACATAGAGGTCAGTGATAAATACCACTGACCTCTATTAAAATACGCTGGACTGGCTATCGCTATCAATTTCATGTGCCTATTTGAAAATCGCCATTTTGGCGCTGACGGCAGCAGTGTGGGGGAATGGAACTAATACTAGTGATGTATAACAAAAGGTTTGTTATCGATAAAAACTTTTCTGATATCGACCACAATGATAGAAATATTACCAACGCTATTGTTACAGATTTCCTATAAATTAAATTAGTTTAGGTAATTATTAACATGTAACATTCGTGTTGTCTTTTATACGTAATATGTTTTTAAAAACGTGAAATACGTTTTATAACATATGTTAAGATTTACTAAAATTGTAGATAATTGATTTAAAACAATATAGGCATATATTTTGTTAAATGTTACTAAAACACAGATAAAAATACATGTCTGCACTAGTTGAGTACCCAACTAAACTAATGAACTATAGATAGTCGTAATAAGCAGATATTTTACGTAGGAAACATAACTTGAAATAGCAGTATCTAGTAGGTACTGTCTATGGACTGTAATAATAAGTATCACATGTCCGGTTGACCCCTTCCTTCCTTGTTCTCCTTAATCGGATAACAGTTCACTATAGGATCAATAAATAATAAAATTCTGTAAAATAGTAAATTACTAAGATAGAAATAGTAATTAATAAGATAATCCCTTCCTATAAAGAGTGCACAATAAGATATTATTACATGTTGCCATGTGATAAGAGACACAATAACTTTCTATTAGGTCTGTAATTACGGTAATTAACTTGTAACAACTTAATAACCGCAGGGGAGGGGGACAGGGAAATAAAAAAAACAATTCTCAAATCACATATTTTATTAAATTAAAAATTACTGTCGAGCCATTTTTTCAACGTAGTCCGTGACTGATGTTTTAAGAAACAGGCTTCCGTGACGTGTTTAGAACACAGATAATGATACATTGTCGGAGTCCAGTTGACAACCTTCATATTTTTTAACCAAAGTTTGAGAGTGTAATCGGAGGGGAACCTGTAATTAAAGGAAACATTATAGTAGGTAGAGGTAAAAAATTATAAATTATATACATATATCTATAATTATATAGAACACTTAATGAGAATTATGAATCATAAGTGTTAAATTATTTGTTATTGACTCTAATAATAATAAACCTTGAAGTGTTTTGCTATTATTAGAGATCGTTATAATGTGCGTATCATTATTTTAATAATGATGAGCATGACTTTTGTTTTACATCATAATATTACGAAAGTATCGATATGAATTTTGACATCCCTAACAAAAGTTATTGGTTATAAAAATGTTCGTAAAATCCCGTAAACTCGAATAGTTTACGTTTATTATTGTAAGAATACACTGTTTTAAGCGGTTTTCTAATAAGTGTTTATGTTTTAGATTCACTTACTTGTGAAAACTGACACCACTGCCCTTTTCGTATCGTGTTTTACAATATACGCACGATTTCATGTTGTACGAACAATACAAGCTATGATACAATCACTGTCACTATTATAACACTTTAATTTATATCACAATCACAGTAAACACTTTAGAAAACTTTTTATTCCGCAGAGACACTTAGCATAAAATCAACAAACAACGGCCATTTGCAATCTTATTAGTTCTCAGAACTCTCACGTCTGTCACTGGGGGCGCTTTGAATCGGCACAGCAAATAGCTGTCATTTTGTATGGGATAGCCAGTCCAGCGTATTTTAATGGAGGTCAGTGGATAAATACCCACTGAAAAACCACAAAAGAGACCCTATTACACCAAAATGGAAATAAATTAAATCAAAAACTGCCGATTCGGAGGTGACATGACAATTGTCACCTCCGAACAACAATGAATAAAACAAATAAAACGAGGAAAATTAAGATAGCATGTTGACGAGACAAGCCGCACGTCAAGCACGACCACCACCTCCGGACTCTTCGCTCAGCTCCGCCTCGCCGCCGCCGCGCCGGTATCCAGCCCCTCTGTGAGCGCTGTGACGATACCGGCCGCGGCAGTTGCGTCGAGCTCGAGCGACGAGTATTTCTCTCCGCCCACGTCGCCACCACCTGCTCGTCGACGGGGAGGACGCCGGCCGCCGGATGGCTTAGGACCTCGAGGCCCAACGGCCTCTGATAGGGTCCCAGCTCCCGGCGGAAGTGTGCAGCGCATGAGATGGACGAGATCCATTAATGAAAATGTCATGCGCTCATACTATGGGGCTACAGAGGGGGGAAACAATCTGACCGCGTACCGTGTTCGGATGCTCTCTCTTTTTCAGGTGCTTGAGCCAGCTGTCAACGTTTCGGCACAACGACTGTCGGATCAGGTGCGAGCCATCCAGCGTAATCATATTATGTTGGATGACTCTGTACTTGATCGCCTGCGAAATGAAATGCAGAGTGGCCATATCATCGCCCCCAGTCGCAGACTGTTGTACATCCGCAGCCCAATACAACGCATGCTGACGAAGGGTGTAATGATAGGGCTACAAATGTAAGTAGCCAGTGCAATGAGCAATTGAGGAGTGCTTTGGAGGATGCGATTCAGGAATATCGCTTCATGCCGCCCGAACTTAGGCCACGCTTACCTCGTTTGCCCATGCATAACAAAAATAGGGCGCTGGTGGCGGTCCTGGATTCGCAGTTATCAAACTATTTTGATACCTGCGAAGACCTCACCGATATTCATTCGATTCTGTACTGCGCGGCAGTAGCAGCATGTCGTGTAGCTCACGTCAAATTTGCAAATGACACTAGCTAGAGCTACACGACCGAAACCAAACGTACCAGCTTGGCAGTGCAGAATTGAACGCCGTATTGGTGGGGCCAGGACGCTCATCGGCAAACTAATCTGCTTCAAGGAGGGCAATACTCGCCCTAGAGTGATGCGCTTTGTGAGACGGGCATTCTCAGGGACTGATATCAGTCCCCAAGACTATATGTCTTGTGTCACAGAGCGCATCGACTTCCTGAAGCAGAAAGTGTATGCATGGGCAAACCGTATTCGTCGGTATAGGCGGCGAGTAGAGCGATAGCGAAAGGTGGGAAGTCTCCAGGGCCGGATGGACTGCACAACTTTTGGATTAAATGGTTCACAAGATCGCACGCTCGCTTGGCATCTCAGTTTCAGACAACTTTGGAATCTGGTTCGCTACCCCAATTCCTAACGACAGGAATTACCCACCTGCTCCATAAATCAGGTAGCACCGCGGAACCCAAGAATTATAGGCCGATCACGTGTTTACCGACGGTCTATAAAGTTCTTACATCCATTTTGAGAACTAAAATTAACAAACATATAGACACCAACTCCATCATGTCTGCCTCTCAAAATGGATGTAGGAATAGGTCCCGCGGTACTAAGGAGCTACTCCTCATTGATATGACCATTAGCCAACAGGTTCGTCGTTCCCGAAAGGATCTGTCGACATGTTGGATAGATTATAAGAAGGCCTATGACTCGGTGCCGCATACATGGCTCGTGAGGGTGTTAGAGTTGTATAAAGTAGATACAACTCTTCGCACCTTCCTAATGTCATGTATGCGGCAATGGATGACGGTCCTTCACTATCCAGGATGTCGAAATATTCATGGGAATAGCGAACCGATAAGGATCGAGCGAGGCATATTTCAGGGCGATAGTTTGAGTCCGCTTTGGTTCTGCTTAGCCTTGAATCCTCTAAGCACACTGCTGGAGGATTCAGGTCTAGGCTATCGATTGAGGAGAGGTGGTCAGGTTATATCGCACCTCCTCTACATGGATGACCTAAAACTCTTTGCCCCCAACAATTTGCAACTGATGGAGCTACTGAAAATAACTCAAACTTTCAGTAGCGCCATCAGGATGGAATTTGGTGTGGACAAATGTGCGGTCATGCATGTAAAGCGAGGGGAGATTGTTGAATCCGTGGGAACCCAACTCTCGGATTCCACAAACCTTAGAGCCCTCTCCGCATCCGAAACCTATAAGTATTTGGGTATGTCGGAAACGTTAGGCATCAATGTTACTGACATGAAGCAATCGTTGAAGGAACGCTTCTTTGGCCGCCTGAAAAAAGTACTTAATAGTCTTCTATCAGGCGGAAACAAGGTGCGCGCCTTCAACGGTTGGGTCATGCCGGTTTTGATGTACTCTTTCGGCATACTCAAATGGACTCAGACCGAACTCGACGCCCTGGATAGGAGGGTCCGTACGCTGCTGACTGCAAATCGAATGCATCACCCACGATCATCGGTAATGAGGCTGTATATCCCGCGAAAGTGTGGAGGTCGAGGCTTTTTAAACGCTAAGACCCTCCACAATCGCGAGATATGCAGTCTCAGGGAATATTTCCTAGAAACCGACGTGGGTATGCATCGAGATGTAGTCACGGTGGACAAGGGCCTCACCCCGCTCTCCTTGGCTAAAGAGAACTGGCGCAAACTAATGATCGCATGGAGGTATGGCAGAGTAAGGAGCTCCACGGACGCTTTTTCCGGGCCCTACATGGACCGGATGTAGATCTACTAGCGTCCGTTGCCTGGCTGCGTTTCGGTGACCTCTTTGGAGAAACCGAAGGTTTTGTCTGTGCAATTATGGACGAAGTTATGATGACGAACAATTACCGGAGATTTATTGTGAAAGACGGCACGGTTGACATCTGTCGGGCATGCCTGCGGCCGGGAGAATCAATCAGGCATATCGTCTCCGGCTGTTCTCGTCTAGCTAACGGAGAGTACTTGCATAGAAACAACCTTGTAGCCAGGATAATCCATCAGCAGCTTGCTCTGAAATACAACCTTGTGGAATCGGAGGTCCCGTACTACAGGTATGTGCCCGACCCAGTTCTCGAAAATGGTAATATCACATTGTACTGGGATCGATCCATCATGACTGACAGGACTATTGTTGCCAATAAGCCTGATATAGTGGTGGTGGATCGATTGGAGCGACGCGCAATGATTGTTGACATAACCATCCCGCATGATGAGAACCGATCCGAGAAAGATAAACAAATCAAGTATCTTGACTTGGCTCACGAGGTTGTCGACATTTGGGATGTGGGCTCAGCGGTCATTGTGCCGATAGTCGTGACAGCCAATGGGCTAATACCCAAGAGCCTCGACCAACACCTAAGGAGGCTCTCGTTAGGCAGCTGGATCAAGGGCTTGATTCAGAAAGCGGAACTTCTGGACACGGCCTTCCTAACAATGCGTTAGGAAGTTTCTCTCTCTGGAGCCCTGACCGCCGGTAGCTTGGACCCTGTTCCCGATACCGGTGGGCTACTATTTTTTATATTTTAAATGTTTTTGGTATCTTTTTATTTATAAAAATATTTGCAAATGTAATTGATATGTATGTAAATGAAATAAAGGAAATAATAATAATAATTGTTTATTGATCAAGAAGGTACAGATGGTGCGAAAAAGAGCTTAAACTAGTAACAGCAAAATAGTTTTACAAGTTTATGAACTATATTATATGATTGAACAAATTTATGGAAGTACATGGTACATCTGTTGACAATATACGTTTCCCTGTCTCTTAAACTAGGGTATACGAGTACCTGTATCTTAAGAGACAGTTGACGGCCAAAAGGCTAAGTTCTTATATTACATATTTAATAAGTGAGGACACTGTCGATCTATCCATCCACAATTAAATAATTATCAGAAAATGATAATGAAGAATAAAATTAAATAGTTAAATTGTTGATAGTCTTGTGAGTGTGTATGCATGTGTGTGTGTGTGTGTGTATGTGAGTGCGTGTGTATATGTGTGTGCGTATGTGCATGAGCGTAATAATCTTGTTGGAGTAGCCACTCAGTGAGTTTCTGTTTAACTTCCCATTTTGTCAGATCAAGTATATTTAGATGTTTATGAATTTTTCTGTAAATGAGAGCGCTGAGAATAAGATATTGATGTTTGGCAAAGGTTGTTCTATGAGGAGTACTTGGAGGGATAAAGGTACGTTTTTTCTGGCTGGGAGGGGGTAGGGATGAATGTTTTTTAAGGACCGAGTAGAGCACAAAGAGTTGACGAACTGTAAGAACTTTACAGTCGGAATACAGTTGAGTTGTTGGGTATCTGTAGGGTTTTCTGATCATAACTTTAAGTATAGCTCTCTGTGCTCTCTCTAGTATGAGAAGCAGTGTTTTACATGCCCCTCCCCACACCGTAATACAATATCCTAGTACCGATTGACACAGGCCAAAGTACACCATTTTTAAAGTGTCGAGATTAGCAGATTCTCTCAAGACTCAGACTCAGACTTAAAACTATGTAAGAGACGGAGGGTTCTGGTGGTGAGAGCCTCAATTTGTTTATCCCATCTTAGTTCACTATTTATTTGTACACCTAGATATTTAACGCTGATTGTTCTGGTAAGTTTAGGACAGTTGCATGATATGAGCGTACTAGAAGGGACCTGGCATGAGTGAGCAGTAATCGAGAACGTGTCTGATGGTGAGCTATTACGTCTTATAGCAAATGGCATGTAGGTGGATTTTAGTAGATTGAGTGTAAGTAGATTCTAGTTTAGCCATGTCATTATGGTACTTAATGCAGACTGCTGCTGTTTTGACGCTATCCCAAGTAGGTCCATGTACTATTATCGCCGTGTCGTCAGCGTAAGTAAAAATTTTGCATTGTGGTAACTTTAAATTGCATAGGTCATTTATGTAAATTTTGAATAAACTGGGCCCCAGAATGCTACCCTGCGGGACGCCGAAGGAGACAACTTCTTCATCACTGAGGTGAGTACTGATTTTAACACGTTGAGTGCGGTTTCTCAGGTAGTCTTTAAATATTTCAAGGGCAATTCCTCGCACACCAAGCAACTCCCGCTTAGAGATCAGTAGGGGAACAGAAACTGTGTCAAAGGCCTTGGACAGGTCCAGAAATATGCCTAGGCATTTAGTTTTGCTATCCAGGTTCTTCGCTACATGTTGCGTCAAGTCAAGTACTGCGTGTTCTGTTGATATACTTTTCCGGAAGCCGCACTGATTCTCAGCGATTATATTGAACCTACCCAAGAAATCTTTAAGGCGGTTGTTGAGTATCCTTTCCAGAATTTTAGAAAGTACAGGTAACACCGATATGGGTCTATAGTTATTGACACAGTTTCTGTCTCCCCCCTTGTGAATAGGATGCACTAATGCCTTTATTAAGGCATCAGGAAAGACACCATTTTGCAAACAGCAGTTAAAAAGGTAAGTTATGTGAGGAACTAACACATTTTTACAGTTCTTTTCTTTAATAGTAAGGGTGATATTCCGTCCCAGCCAACAGCACTGTCATTATTTAATTGAAGTATAAGTGACTCTACTTCGGCTTCATCTACATCTAGCAGAGCCAATGAGTTGATAGTGGGGTTGGAGATATTACAAGAGGACGATCGGTGTTTTGGGAGCAAGGGGGGTTGTGCACCAGATTGGATATTTGCCGCCAGGTTTTTGCCAACGTTAGCAAAGAAATGGCATATTTTGTTAACGGAAGAATAGGGATTATCACATAAATTTAGAAGCTCTTCAGGTATAGTTCGAGTTTTAGATGTGTTTGTAATATTCTTAATGGTTTTCCACAACTCTCTAAGATTGTTTTTCGTTCTCTCCAGTTCACTTTTTTCATATGAAATTTTCAACTTGCGAAGTAAGGATTTACAAAAGTTTCTATATCGAGTGTAGGTTAGCTTAAGTTTTAGATTATCGGGTGCTTTTTTGGACTTATTATGAAGTTTAGCACGGTTTTTCATACATTTTAGAAGACCCGGTGTTATCCATGGTTTAGTTCGTTTGCGTCTAGGGATTTTAATGTGTACTGAGTTATTTGATATTGTAGATGTTATTATAGTGTTGACTTTGTTCATGGATAGATTTGGATCGTTAGTTACATAAATATCTGAAAAGTCCGTGTTTAGTAGATTCTGCACAATAGCTTCATGATTTATACGGGTGGTAGTGTGTCGTAACTTTCGAACAAGTTTAGGGTAAGCAATAGATAAAAGAGTGGGTCTATGATCGGTAATGTGGGAGTCCAGCACGAGTGTGGTAACAGGTAAGTTGGTTTTTAGGAATGTGTACTGTGATCTAGGCACTTGTCTAGCCGGGTAGGGAATAGGTGGGTAGGGAGAAGTCCGTGAGAAGCATTAAGCAATAAATATTCCAGGCTTCGCTGGTTTCTATTATCTTGACTTATATCGATATTAAAATCCCCAACAAGAGCGACATATGTAAAGGAGGATATTTCACTGTGGACTTGCTAGAAATTTATCATAATTTTCTTTCGAATTGTATGATGACGATCGATAGACTGCCACCACTGCCAGCTTATTATCCAATTGACATACCAGGCAATTTCCACTCAAATTCCGGTTCCCACACTGTACTTTTTAAGCTCTCTTTTATATAAAAAACTACGCCATCATTTTGATTAGAATTCGTTTTCGTACTGTATGATTGAAAACCATCAAGTTTAGGTAAATTAAATGTTTTACTGAGCCAGCTTTCGGTCAATATTATGATGTCATGATTTATGCCAGTTTGGCTCAGTAATACTTGAAGTGAATCGAAGTTTTTATTTATACTGCGAATATTTATGTGTAAAAGATTTATATTGTTTGTGTCAAAAAGTTTAACATGTTTTTGGCAATTATCAGGGCTGTGCAAGCCGCATCTCCTACGCAGAGTTGGTCAAGGTCGTTGTTTATATTAATGATGTTAGCCATTGATCTATGTTGCTGATTACACAGAAATATTGTTTGATATAAGGTGACTGAAAGTGTTTGAGAGAGTTATGTGCTATTAAGTAGTAAGAGCTTTGCTTTTTTGTGTGTATGGGAATTTTGTGCGTGTGTGTAGAGTGATTAAAGAGATTGTTTTTTTGCAGAGCGTTATTGGAGTACATAAGTTTGTGATTGAATTTATTGTAACATGAGAGGTTGTGTAACAAATAATTAGTTCTTATACAAAAAGAGTAAAAAAGAAAATGTTTAGGGCAATTAAATACCAATAAAGTGGCATGCAATAATGATAACTTATACAAATAAAAAGATGTTGCGTAATTAGGTACGGTTAGTCACAGGATATTATTGTTGGATACCTGGAGGCATTTTTCGGAGTTTATTAACTGTTGTTTGTCGCCTTCAGCTTTGCGTAAGAAAATATTACCATTAGCGGTCCAGCAGTATTGGTAAGAGTTTTGTTTAGCGAATTCTCGAGCCTGATAGAATAGTTTCTTGGAACTGGCGGAAAGTTGTTCTTCAACGTATATAGGTTTTCGTTCTCCCGTCATTCCAAGAAGTTTCGTATTTAGCTTATTTTCTTTCCCTTTTCCTCTGTTATACGACCGGACAGCTGTTATAAGAGCTTGCTTCTTTTTTACTGTGGTGAATTCAGCTAATACGGGTCGCGGAGTGTTTGAGGTGGCTGTCTTTCTCGGTAGTCGGTATATGTCGCGGAAATCAGATTCCGCTATGCTTAACCCAACAAGTTCGCCGATATTGCATACGGTTTTGGTTAGACTATCTGTATTTTCCAACCTTTCCAGCGGAATATTGCGAAGTTCAATGCCCGACCCACGAGTCATTCGCTGAAGATCTGAAATCTTTTGTTCCAGACTTTGAATATAAGTAAGTTGTTCCTGGCGTTCCCTTCTCAAATCTTCCACTTCTTTCTTCATATCTTCAAATTTCTGGTTCATGAAGGTAATAGACTTGATCATTTCTTCATTTGCTTTCCGAATTTCGGTATTAGAAGACTGAATCTTGACATTTAAGGCCTTAATTTCACCAATATCGGAAGCCAATTTGGACATAATAGAAGTCTGCTCCGCCAAAAATTTAGACATATTACTATCTTGTTCCGCTTTCCAGGCAGCTTGATTTTCCTGTGAACTTAACGAGGTCAACTGTGTCCCGCTTTGAGGCGAGTTATTCCCACGTGGACGTTTGCTCCTACTCATGTTTACATAATCACAATCACTTTGGAGATCTGCTGTGGCTATATCTGATTCTGACATTATAGGCTGATTACCTATGCTATAAGTCGGAAGATGCACAAGACTTCTTGATGAAAGTACCTTATAGGTAAATGCTTCAAAACGTTCACGATAAGAATGTTACGAAGTGTACTTTACTTCGATTGCTTTGTTTATTGGTTACCGTGATAACAACCTCCACTGCTCGTAACTACAGATACCTACATTACATACTTCAGTACTATATGAACTGAGACGTTCAAGTGAGCCGGACTCGAAACACTATAGAAGAATTTTAACGAGTTGAAATTGATACCAGTTCATTTTACGTTGAAAGGAAAATAGTGCATAATATTTGAAATTAATCGGTTGAAGGACACTGAATGTGATACAATAGAAGTTTTACTGCTTTTGCATCTGGGAGCATTTAGTTTCCCGCCAAGTGTTAACATAATAGACAGATTATTTTTTTAAATTATAATTTCAAAAGAAAGAAAAAAATGCTATAAACTTTAATTTTACTGTTATTCAATTTAAATGTGTTTTCTGAATCGATTTCTAGTACCTAGAACTACGTTACAGACTTTTTTTTATCTAAAATCCTACCTAAGTACAGTGTGTGTAAAACTACTGCAACTACAAAATGCTTTAAAAAAAATTGCGCGAGCAGCACCGTACACGTGAGAGAAGTGAAACTTCTTAAAAATTAAAGATTGTGAGAGATTTAGTGTGAGAGAGAGTTATATCTTTCTACCCTCTCATGTAACGAAATGTGCATAAACGTGACGCGACCTTGAAATTTTATTCTCAATCCTAGTGTCAAAAAGAGGGTGTGTGCTTATGAACACGATATAAGTGAAAACTTACGACTGGAGCCGAGTAGGTATGCCCGATACAGCATCACCGACCCGAGCGTAATCAGTTTCGTTAACTGTTCAGAAAGAGCATAAACTGCCCTTAAAAAAGTTTTCACTTCAATAAAGCCAATGAGGTGGTACAATACTTGCAGACGATGGACTGGTGGCTGCTGCTCACTACGAGTATCATGTGTGATGTTCTGTGTACTTTCATTGTACTTGCTGCTAATAGATTCTAATGATAGAAAGGAAAATGATAGAAATTCTTATAACGATATTGATGTGCTGACCTTTGAAATGACTTCAAATACTGCAGGAAATATTGTGATGACTCGTAAGTATGAATAAGTTGAACTACTAAATAATTTAATAGATAGATTTGTACTCGATTTGCGTTCGATAGGTACTCTTCCGTGCCGAATCGAACATCAATCAAACTTATCAAAGGAGTCGTTTAAGGCTGCTGACCAATCCGAAACCAAGAAAATGTTGTCAGTTTAAATCAAATATTATAGATTTTTTTTTTTTTTTGAGGATGGGTAATCATCAAATGACTCCTCCCGCTCTGGGTGGAGCGGAAGGGAGTGTCAGACTCTTACTGACTAAAACCCACCCGTGTTCCTTCCTTGGCCCTTTATGTTCCGGGTCAGCGGTACCCCTTTTGGATGATCCCGCTTTCCCGGCAGGCTTGGGCCCTAGTGGGCCCCCTCTATGATGCTGACATCTCTTTGAGGCGCGCGTGGAACACGTACGCGCCGTCCAGCACGGGCCTGGTCCTGATCGGACGGTGAGCTACCCATTACTCACCGCCCGCAGGCCCGCGCCTACGGTGGCCGGGCACGCGGCTCCCGACGCCCGGAGCGTCCACCGCGGCGGCTTGGACGGGAGACTCTCTCCCTCTCCCGTCCCGCCACCTCCTTCGCTAGCATGACTGCTTCGCAGAAGGAGGCGACTGCCTCCCACTCCCCCTCGCCCCGGACCATGGCTTGAACCAAGGCCGGGCGTGAGAGATCGCCGCCGCTGCCGATCGCCTCTACGAGGACACGGCGGTGCTCCGCCCATGCAGGGCAGGCCCCCACCGTATGCTCCACCGTGTCCTCGGGGCGATCATCGCAGTGGTGACACCCGGAAATATTATAGATGACCGCCATTTTTCCGACAGCTAAGTACCTATTTACGGTCGGAGGCAAAGCAAATCAGTGAAAAGGTGTCATTTTCGATACGAAGGCCTTTCGAATCTGCGGTGGACGCTCCGGGCGTCGGGAGCCGCGTGACGACTCCCGGCCACCGTAGGCGCGGGCCTGCGGGCGGTGAGTAATGGGTAGCTCACCGTCCGATCAGGACCAGGCCCGTGCTGGACGGCGCGTACGTGTTCCACGCGCGCCTCAAAGAGATGTCATATCGAAGAGGGGGCCCACTAGGGCCCAAGCCTGCCGGGAAAGCGGGATCATCCGAAAGGGGTACCGCTGACCCGGAACATAAAGGGCCAAGGAAGGAACACGGGTGGGTTTTAGTCAGTAACCGTCTTATTACAAAACACGGTCTAACTTTAGCCCCAACCTACACATTCGATTTAGTTTTTGTATTTGGAACTTTATGCCGACTTTAGTAAAGTTCTTAATACAAAATTGACAATCTAAGACCGGACTAAGTTGACAGTTTTGTAAAAGGAACTGTATTTCGATTTCAGTTATGTTCTTATTTCAAAAACAGGCTCGATGGTTTAAACCATGTCAAAAGAAAAACCTTGTTTTGTAATAAGGCCGTAAGAGTCTGACACTCCCTTCCGCTCCACCCAGAGCGCACAGAGCGGGAGGAGTCATTTGATGATTTCCCATCCTCAAAAAAAAAAAAAAAAAAGGCCTTTCGAATGGTTGGGAATACGTATACTGATCATTTTTATGTTGCCTGGTTTCGGAATGCGATCTTGTGCAAGTGTGAAATCTGTGAGCTCTTGTCTTCTAGCCTTTGCTGATCTCATTCGGCATTCTCATCGGCGCAATTTGTCTTCTTCTACCATAATTCTCTATTAGACGTCATTTCGGTATTCACCCCCACCCCCTTTATTTTTGAAAACCCGAAAAAATATTGCAGCGCCTAAATGAGAAAACGTATAAGCTCGCTGAAAACTGTATTCGGTCCTTCTTGATGCTTATATTAACCATAAAAAGTTTCAAAAATGTACATGCATGCGTTGTTGAATAATATTGCTAAAAGTCAAAACGACGGTGTCGTAGCTTTGACGGGAAAATACCTACAAGAAACCGGCTCCACCCAAGATGTGTAGGTGTAAACCAAAAACTAGTATATTTAATCAAAAATATACTATAGTGAAAATGTTCAGCTTGGAATGTTTTGCACTAAGTAAATCTTAGAGCATCCAACTCTAAGAAGTAAATACCTATAAACAAAAAACAAAACATGTAAACAATGGGTGGTTATCCGACCAAATTCGATGGACTACAAAAAAGCGACGGTTTCGTAAATATCGATGACCTTCTTTATTGGACGTATTAAACCTAATCTGTTGTCCGTACAGTCGCGTTACGTTTGTTGGCTAATTTTGTATTATGTATTTTAGCCCTAAAATACATATTAAATGCACCTTGAGACCATATAAAATGAAACAGCTTGATGTGGAAATATATATATTATTTTTATTCCCTTAATTTTGATTCTTAAAGTAATTAAATGTTATTATTTATTTACAAGCTTCCAAAGTTGAGAAAAATTTATTGACGTACCGGAAGTTTTGCGCCCAGACAACATTTTTTTTCCTCATTTATCTGATACAGTGGTAAGCTTATTTAATGCCTCAACATATTTGTAAAAACTGTGGCAGTAGAATTAAACACTGTACTAAAATAAGGTTTTAAAGACACATAGATACATGTTTTGACAAAATATATTACTTGCATTTGTTGTCAAAAAATGTTTTACAAGTTTGATCAAAAGATAAATTATAATCTTAATTACATGATACTTAATTAAATACACTTTCCAAAGAAGTATTACACTTATTAATACGACTTAATCGGAAAAAGTTATAAGCATTTAAGTTGGTCCTGCGCAAAATGTTCTCAAAATGCCGTACAATAAGGCTCGCTAAACATAGTATGTATTAAAAAAATCCGGGTCCGGACTGATTGTTCTATGAAATCCGTCAACCTATTTTTATTGATTTATTTTTAAAGACGGCAAAATCCATTCTTGCCCAGTAGATTAGCATACTATATTTTTATTTTTACCCGACTACGGCGAAAAAAAGGAGGGCATCAATTCGACACGATGTATGTAATATTGTTGGAACTGCAATATATTCACGTATGCTAATCTTTAGGGCTTCCAAACAAATATACCTTTTTATTTGGTTCAATAAGAATAAGAATAGATAGATTACATACACTAATTATGGATAACATACAAAAGTCACTAAGTCGAAGAACAAAAAAGACCCACATATCCACACACAGACCCACACATCCACACAGACCCACACACCCACAAGCTCATAGGAACTGTTCCGCAGCACACACACCCAGACCCACACATCCACAATCTCATAGGAACTGTTCCGCAGCACACACACCCAGACCCACACATCCACAATCTCATAGGAACTGTTCCGCAGCACACACACCCAGACCCACACATCCACAATCTCATAGGAACTGTTTCGCAGCACACACACCCAGACCCACACACCAACACATCCACACACAGACCCACACATCCACAATCTCATAGGAACTGTTTCGCAGCACACACACCCAGACCCACACACCAACACATCCACAATCTCATAGGAACTGTTCCGCAGCACACACACCCAGACCCACACATCCACAATCTCATAGGAACTGTTCCGCAGCACACACACCCAGACCCACACATCCACAATCTCATAGGAACTGTTTCGCAGGACACACACCCAGACCCACACACCAACACATCCACACACAGACCCACACATCCACAATCTCATAGGAACTGTTTCGCAGCACACACACCCGGGTGCGCCAAAGTTCACCAAAATTTTCAACTCCGATAATTGGAAATCCGAAAATGTTCTTCCTAACAATCACAATTCCTAACTACTCTGTCTCTAATGTTCATAATTCCGAAGCATTCAACTTCATAATGTCAGTAGCAAGAAACATCTATTATACTTTTATTTGTTTCCCTATATTTTCTCAACATAACCATCTTTTATACTATTATTCAAAGTCATATCTTTTTTGTTTAGATTTCTTTTTATTCATAATAATCAGTATTATATACATTGATCATTGTAAGCCCTAATTATCACATGCCATAATTATGATATGCCATAACATAATTTGCCATCGACATCGGGTGTGTAACGGTTGTTTATATCAAGAGAAATTGGATGCAATTGGGACTTTAGGGCACCCCGACTCGGACAGGTTAGGTTAGAAGGGGATGGCGAGGTCGTGTGAGCGAGCGAAGCGAGCGAATAGACCCCGCCATCCCCTTCGTGGTTATTTTTTTATAAACCACACAGAAGTAGGAGCCCCGCGAAGCGGGGCTCCGTCGACCTAGCCCACCATCAACCATGCACAGAAAAAAAAACCTAAAACTATAAATATCATCTTCTACCCACATATATTTTTTTATAACACTTGGTAAATGTTTCTTTCTGAGTATGAGTGAAAATATTATGGTAAAGGGATAAAAGCGTTATGATAAAAAACAGTAGGAGTTTAAATATATTTACATTAATGATATTATTAATTACAATTTTCGGAAACATGAGTGTTATGAACATCGCCGGTAGCACTACAAATAGTATGAATGAAAACTTTAGGATGAAAAATTTTAGGAAGAGTGGTCATTCGGATTACAAATCGTTAGGAAGAACAATTTCGGGTAAAGAACTTTAGTTGAGCCAATATGGACCCCACACACCCAGACCCACACACCAACACATCCACACACAGACCCACACATCCACAATCTCATAGGAACTGTTCCGCAGCACACACACCCAGACCCACACACCAACACATCCACACACAGACACACACGTCCACAAGCTCATAGGAACTGTTTCGCAGCACACACACCCAGACCCACACACCACCTGCACCAAGCCGCTCGCCTGTTCTCAAAATTATCACATTTCTTAGAGCTTCACCTCTAAGGAATGTGATAAGTTTTAAAGCACACAACGCAGAGCCTTACCCCACAAGTATCGCAGGCCCAGACAGTGCGAGATACAGTTTTACTTTTGGAGCACTGCCTGCATCGCGCTTTGTTTGTCATTTTCATAGGAAAATGTCCAGTACCTATGAGAGACGGCGGCGGCGTGGGTTGTGGTGGGCTGTACTTCTTCAAAATTTGGTCTGCCAGCTGCATCCTGAATTCCCGATGACGAGTTTTTCGGGGATGGCTGTAAATTATATACGCATTATGAATCGAGACATTCAATAGCCTGCGAAACATTTTCTTGTACCACATCATGTTCCTCACTCTTTCCACGGGGTATGCCTGTAAGAGTTGGTCTTTCTTATCGACCCCCCCCATGGAAAGATTGTAGTCCAACACCACCTTGGGTCTGTACTTGTAAGTCCCATGTTTCTCTCTCCCACTGATTTCTACTTTATGATATGTTGAAATCAGTGCGACCAAGTTGGAGTCCCTCCAAACCACAATAGACAAGTCTTCAGTGTTACTGAAGATTAACTCTCCTATGCGCATGCTGCTTTTGGTCTTATTGCGCAGACTATCGGGAACAAATTCCCGATTAAGTCTCAGTGTACCCATGGTGTCGGTTTTTTGCGCCTTTAAAGTTCTTGACAATAGTGGCGAATTATAAAAATTATCCATAACTAGTGTATAGCCTTTGTTTAAGAGAGGGCGAACCAGCCTGTAGACAATCTGGGATGTGGCTCCCTCTGGTTCATTGGAATCCCTTTCGACATCATGTTCTTCCGGCAATTGATCCTTTCCGGCATATATCTCAAACTTCCATAAGTAGCCCGTTCGCGACTCACAAAGTTCGTAGCTTTTTATGCCTACCCGAGCAGCTTTGTTGGCGATGAGCTGGGAGAAACTGAGTCTGCCTTTCCACAAGAGTAAGGATTCATCTATCGCAATATTCTGCTCGGGTAGATATAAACTGCTGAACTTGCGATTCAGGTGGTCAATAATAGGGTTAATTTTGGCAAGCTTGGAATTTGCCGGAATGGTAGAATTGTCTACAAAATGCAGACATTTCTTGATCACTAAAAATTTCGAGTAGGGCATGAAGTCCTTAAAATTTCCGACCCGCAAGTACGGAAATCGAGGATACCAATAGTCCTGTTCGACAGGATTTGTGACGAAACTTTGTAACATCATTATTGCAAAGTATGTCCACAGATCGGACGATTGGATGTCCTTCCACTGTTTCATTCGGCTTTGTGGAAGTGGATTAATGTGTGAAGCTAACAGATTGTTAGCGTATCTATTGGTTTCTGAAACTATGAGATTCATTATAGTTTCGTCCCAAATCCTCTCGAAAATATCCAGAGGGGTCATCCCGTCAGTCGCAAAGGTTGGCCCCGACAAACCAGTAAATGCCTCCCTCTCGCCGGTGAAGCAATTGGCATCGTTTTGCCAATTAAAGCGGAGCATGTTTTCGTCGCCCACGTACTGCCGCAGCGCTGAATCATCGCGAGCGTCGAGGACATGTATCTGATCCTGCTCGTTAGGAGTGAGGTCGTCGCACTCTGCCGGATACTCCGTCACATACCTAAGTTCAGAAAAAGCTTAAAATCTTCCCCTTTACAAAGTGTGGGTGCAAAAAAACAGGTTCAGGATTGGCTGCTTGGGCTTAGTTATGCTGAAAATATTTTATTATTATTATTACCTCTGCCGCGGTATACCGATATCGATACCGGCGTCCTTATCCAACAGGTCTTCCTCCACGTCGGATCCGGGACTTTCCGCGGTCGATCGGTCCCACTCCGAAATCTCGTCCTCAACAACCTCAAATAAATATAGTTCTGAAATAAAACCACATACTAAATTATCTAGAGTTGAAATGACAGAGGTGCATTAAATTACACTACGTATATTATACGTGTTTAGTATTAATTCGATAAGGTATAAAAATAAAAAGCACCAAAAAAGAGAATAAATTTTTCAAACAAACTAAATAGCTTACAAATCAGAGTTAAACGCAACCACCCTTTGTAATGAAAGTGCAAGTGTGTTAAGTGTATTTATTGCTTTGTAGCGAATATATTTGGTTGTACTTGTGACTTGCGTCAGACATAATCAGCAGTTGGGAAAGATACATCGTGTTTGAATGGAGCAAAAACTTAAAAAAATCATTTGTGAATAAACTACTGCTCCTATTTAATTGATTTTTGGTACAGAGCTTGAAAATGGTACCTAGTATAGGCAGTTTAAAGGAAAGCCCTTGTCTCTGTCGTATCAACTCTGTATATACATACATACTACACACATGCATACAGTTAGCAAAGTGGTAAAAGAATACTCACCATTCGTGACGGAGGACGTCGATGCTATGGGCGAGGAAACGACCGCCGAATGCTCCGGGCCTGGACTGGGCGCTACAAATTAAGAAGTTATTGGTTAAATCTAGAATAAAAATATTAATACATTAGGTACAAGCTTTATTATTATTTATTATAAAACGTTGCCCCACACTAGGAATTTCTCCTGTATTGTGGGTGCGTTTACAAACATTTAAGCTCACATACACAAACAGCCAGATACAGATACTTGCAGGTCATACAAATATTTGTTCCATGCGGGAATCGAAACCGCGACACGCAGCGCAGCAGTCAATCGCTTAACCACTACGCCAACTCTTTACTTAGTACTTTTACTTATTTGATTAACTCACTGGGTGTAAATCCCACCATGTCGATCTCCGCATCGACAATTACTCGGAAGTCGGCCTCAGCAATCGACTTCGCAAATAGGAGCCTGTAAAAATAACATTGTCATAAATATCAACATCGACTAATCATTTAGCTAAGTCATTTTAAACTAATACCTACTTCGTGGGAGGAGTTTTTCCCTTTCGCTTGCCCTGTTCGGTCGTCGTTGCCGTCACAGCTACCGCAACTGCTTCTGCTGCTACCAGAAATAAATGATAAATTAGAAGGTAGAGAAATGTGGTCATCATAATGTGGAATGAAGTAATTTTAAAACAAACTACCTTCATATGTGGGACTGCACGATCCCAACGGGCGCTCGATGTCGACACAGGAAGTCAACCCTGTGCTTGTCGATGGCCCAGCTTCCACTTCCCATTGCATCATTTTCCTGGGTGGTGGAATTTCCGGTGTCCCTGGCATAAGCGGACACGGCACCCGGATTGGCGACAGTTTTCTGTAAGATATTTGAAAATAAGACAAAACGTGTCAATCTATCTAATTTGAAAATAAAAAAACATACCTCTTCTGCTTCCGCTCTGGAGCATCGGGGAGCAAAAACCTGGCTGTCTCCTTCTGCTCCCTTAAACTGTGCAGCCGGGCTTTCTGTTCCGTTGACTGACCACTCAGCTTTTTCTTGTCAGCGGCTCTTACATCCCGGGCAAATTTTAACGCCTCACGAGGCGTATGCAAGCTATAACAAACAAATATTTTTTTAAAACAACTGTATCATAGTAAAGACATAATATATTGAATAGTATACATACGTAGAAGGTTGAACTCCCCGCTGGCTGTCTCCAGCAGCCGGGGCTTGCACGGGAATAACCCTAAAAAAGTAACAAAACTAGAATATTCTTTACCGCATACACCAATAAATTATTTTGCAGCAAGCTAGCAATAGAGATAAATTTTGAATAGTATACATACATAGAGGGTTGAACTCCCCGCTGGCGGCCGCCAGTACCCAGGGCTTGCATGGGAAGAACCCTAAAAAGTAATAAATAAATAAGAGACAACATCCACACAAGGTCTTCAGGTACCGAACTAGGTAGAGCCTGTGCTACGGTAACCTGATGACTGATATACTTAAACACACCTAGACAGAGGTCAAACAGGCATGTTCATGCACACAAATGTTTGACTTGTCCGGGGATCGAACCGTATTAATATAAAAGTAACAAAACTTTAGAATATTGTTTACCGCAGACACCCAGGTACCTACATATTTTAAGTTTTTCTTAAAGAAAATAAAAAATAAGTACATTTCAGAACTTTGTAGCCGTGATTACTGTGTTTTTAACCATGCTAAATTAAAGCTTTAAGTAAATTAGTACCAAAGGTCTCGCGAGTTTAATCACGGCGTTTTTAGGGTTTCCTGTGAAACCGTAAATAATTTGTGTGATATTTTTTTGTTTTTAGCCGGCATTTGTCCCATTACTGTGCAAAGTCCTGTCCTTAAATCCCTTAAGTGATAATAGTAGTGGCGACTGGCCGAGAAAGAAAAATGCCAGTAGCAAGCCGGTTTCATTACAAATGACGATCTTTCAAGTCCAGCCGGTCTACTCTATAAAAATCTCACCATGAAAAACTTACATAGGTGAAGTATGATAATATCCGCCGCCGTGGTTTCTTGCAATTCACAAAATATAATAAAAGTAAGTAATGGGAAGATAAGCTGAGCTGTCCCTTGACTTGACCCTTGCTCACTTCAGCGTCTTCAGCACAGAAAACTATTTACTCTTATTACTCCTAGTCCTAGCGGAGCACTTCAGTAATTCAGTTGCAAGTATATTAACGCATATTAACGTACAGCTTGTAAGCTTAGAATACTCTATGGAAAGCGTCAAGTCAACCCGCGAAATTCAAATTTTCTAACGTTTTTTTCAATTTTCAGGTCAGTGTTAGGTTGTATGTATGTTGATCAAAATATAATTCGCGGTCGTAACAAGTATGTATGTATGTTGTAGTAAAATAATATTGTGTGCTTTCCCATATTTTGAAACTTTGACGAATAGACAAAACAATTATATTCATATGCTTAATAACCATATGCACTTTTTAGTTACTCATTACAGTGACAAGCTTGTGTATTTTGACACCAATAGTTTTGTGGAAACTTTAAAATCGACTAGAGATACTGTGTATCTGCCTGTTAGTTTTAGACACATAATAGCAAGGCTATTAGCTTTTTATATAAACTCAGACATAAGTAGTATGTCGAAGTCTTGTGTTATTAACACCACAATGGTTAGTAATAGTACTAATAATAAGGTGGTGAGCTTGAATAAAGGTAGCTCAAATGCTATAAGTATTTTTACAAATTGTACGAAGGAGGTTCCATGCCCCTCACTCACTAGGAGCTCATTGCCTGGTGATGACATTGAAGTATTGGGGATAACTCCGGATAATCATTTAAACTAGTTTGTAAGACAACAGAAGGTACCAGTAAGAATATTCCTATACGTAACAACTACAAGGTATCTTCTTGCTTTAAATTAATTAATTATCAAAAACATCAGCAAAATGTCTTGAAATTATTTCATCAAAATATTCAAGGTATTTCTTCCAAATTATTAGAAATTGAAATGTTTTTAGAAAAAACAAAGTTTGACATTGTTTGTTTTACTGAACATTGGTTAAAGGATTATCAAATGCTAATTAATTATGAGAACTACAGTGTAGGCAGTTGTTTTTAACCGTAAATCTATGCTGCGTGGAGGTTCTCTAATCTTAATTAAAAATTGTTTAAAATCTAAGCAACGGAATGACATAGTTGGTTTATCAGTTGAACATTGCATCGAAATGTCCTGTGTTGAGCTAGATAAGCATGTTGTAGTGTGCGTTTACAGACCCCCTAATTATCAGAACTTTTCTTTATTTGAGTCAATAATGGAAGATGTCCTAGCGAAACTTGCATCCAGTAATAAAGCTGCAATTATTTGTGGTGATTTTAATATTAACATTTTGGAAATTAATTCGAATAGCAGTAGATTATTAAGCCTTTTTAAATCGTTCAATTTATCGAATGTTTTTACTGAACCAACTAGAGTAACTCCAAGTTCTGCTACTTGTATTGATAATGTCTTCTGCGATTGTGATTATTTAGTGAAAGCCATCGTAAATTATTTGCCATCTGATCATAGTGGACAAACGGTAACTTTTAAGTTTAAAACACCTTTGCAAAAAGTGCAAATACAATTTAGACCAATAACGACTGGCAAATTAAGTAGATTCAATAGTACCCTAAACAATAAGTTGAATGTTCTGAGTCATATTATGGACGATGCAAATAAATTGTATGAGAATTTCTTTTCAGTAGTGCACAATGAATTCAATAAAACTTTTGAAAAGAAAACAAAAAATATTTGTCCTAATTTTATTTTTAGTGACTGGGCAACTAGAGGTACCTATTAGGATAAGTAGGGAAAGACTGTTCGATCTGTACGGCCTTAAGCCCTACATTAACACTGAAACTTTCAACAAGTATGTTGCTACATATTCAAAAATTTTTAGGAATACCTGCAAGATAGCTAAAGCCCAGTACATTAGCAACAAGATTAAATCAGCAGAAAATAAAATAAAAACGGTTTGGAAAGTTATAAATAACGAAACTAGTAGGAAAAAAATACGTAGCACAGATTATACATTGGAGACTTCACGTGGTGCCATAAGCTCTAACTTAGAAGTCGCTCAAGAATTTGTAAATTTCTTTACTAATATACCAGTTAAAACGACGGAAGCTTTAAATTCCTCACCTGATGTCTCGATTGATTTATTAAGAGCGAACGTTTTAGGCTGCCCGGTTGAATTTCAATTTAAACATATAAACCCTATGATAGTTATAAAAGCTTTTCGGCAAATAAAAATCAAATTGACCGAAGATCTATGGGGAATGTCTATCAAAGTTTGTACAGCAATAATCGAGACTATAGCACCATACTTAGCTTTAATATTTAATTTGTGTGTAGATCAAGGAGTCTTCCCGGATTTAATGAAATACAGTAAGGTTATACCACTTTTTAAATCTGGGGACAGCAAAGACACCAACAATTATAGACCAGTATCTGTGTTGCCAGTATTCAGCAAGGTGTTCGAAAAGGTAATGCTCAATCAAATGCTTAATCATTTTAACACCAACAAAATCTTACACGGTCAGCAATATGGTTTCACCAAAGGACGTTGTACGACTGACGCCGGTGTCACTTTATTAAAACACATATTTACAGCGTGGGAGGAGGCCCAAGATGCCATAGGGATCTTTTGTGACCTCTCCAAGGCATTTGACTGCGTTGATCACGAAACCTTGCTCTTAAAACTTGAGCATTACGGACTAGGTAAACTCGCGCTTAGTTTAGTACATTCTTATTTAAATGATAGACAACAAAAAGTGCAAATAAATGGTATCAATTCACTTCATTTGAAATTAGTACAAATGGGTGTTCCACAAGGATTGATATTAGGTCCCTTCCTCTTTTTAGTATATATTAATGATCTACCCCATTTATTTAAAAACCAACCACAAATGGTATTATTTGCTGACGATACTTCTTTAATCTTTAAGATAAATAGACGTGCATCAAATCTTGACGACGTAAATAATGCCCTACTGCAGGTACATAATTGGTTCACTGCTAATAATTTAGTATTAAATGGGAAAAAAACTAAATGCATAAGATTTGCTTTACCGAATGTTAAAAGTAGTGATTGTGACATAGTATTGAATAACGAGAAACTAGAATTTGTCGATGAAACTGTTTTCCTGGGAATAACGCTAGACTCAAGGCTGCAATGGGGTCCTCATTTAACATCTCTTGCAGGACGGCTAAGTTCAGCAGCATATGCTGTAAGAAAAATCCGTCAATTTACTAATGTAGATACCGCGAGGCTAGTCTATTTCAGCTATTTTCATAGTATCATGTCTTACGGTATTTTATTATGGGGACGGGCTGCCGATATTGAGTCTATTTTTATTCTGCAGAAAAGAGCTATCAGAGCAATATACAGCCTCCGCAGGCGCGATTCTCTAAGGGAACTGTTTAAAGACATTAACATCATGACGGTACCTTGTCAATATATTTATGAAAACATCATGTACGTAAGGAAAAATCTAAATCTTTTCAGTAAAAGAGGTGAAAGACACAATTATAGGACTAGAAATAGGGACCAATTAGTTCAACCAGGTTTCAGACTGGCTAAAGTAGACTCATCCTTCATGGGGTACTGTTTAAAATGTTACAATAAAATACCTCCCCACATACTCCAACTGAATGAAACGAAATTTAAATCCTGTATAAAACGCACACTATACAGCCAAGCATATTATAAGTTGGGGGATTATATCGCTGACAAAAATGCTTGGCTCAGGGCTGGTCCTGCTCCACAAGGGCGCGTAAACTAATTAATTAGCATTCGAAAATAGTGTTGGAGCTGATGAAGATTGTACAACCTATCTTTGCATTGTATAAATTCAATCTCATAGTATTGTATAATTGCATAGCACATGTGTGAGCACTATGTACCCACTATAAAGCTTACTGGGTTCGTCTTTCATTGACTTGAATGTGCCCTGGCGGCTGAGAGTATGTCATGCTCACTCAAATGTGTCGCTGGTGGTGGCGTGTGTATTGGATCATTGAGTTCCCTTCAAAATGGTTGAGCTGAATGGTGCTGATCCATACGTCATGTTCGTGAACGGGCGCCGTCAGTAGGCACTGGTCATTTCTTAGCTGCCACGGCTTATTTTAATTCCATAATTGTTTTTATCTTTTTATTACGGACGCTTTTAACGTGCACGTCTTTCTACATCGTTCTCACATGTATAATTACAACATGAATGATGTAACCACTATATTGTAACAATATTTTGATTTAAAAGAGTGTCCATGGAGTTTCTTGCCCGTTCTTCTCCATAGGTACCTACTACGCTTTGGAATGGGCAACTAGCTTCATCTTTCTGACTGACCGACCCCTTGACAATTCAAAAGTGCCTGTAATTGGTTTATTTGAAATAAATGCTTTGAGTTTGAGTTTGAGTATCAACAGAATTATTATCATTAAAATAAGCAATACAATCCTCTAAGTTCATATTGGTGCCGATTCCCTTGTTTAAAAACTAAACCAAATTTAAGTTCAGTGCATCTTTTTCTTTATATTTCATTAAGAAAAGGACGGAAGATACATTTTAGTTTAGTCCTGACACTACTCCATACAAGTTTAGACGTGATTAAAAAGTTGACTACTAAAATTACATCAAATTACGTCAGGAGCTGACTAATTTGACAGGACTAAACTAATATTTATCTTCTGTCCTTTTCATAATGAAATAGAAAGAAAAAGATGCACTTAACTTAAATTTAGTTTAGTTTGTTAACAAGGGAATCGGCACCAATGGTGCCGATTTTGCCCTTTAATATAACTATTTCATGAAATCATAACATTTGAGCTCAATTCTAACTTAGAGGGCTGTATTGATGATTCTTATGATTATAATTCTAATAATACATATTTGTTACGGCCGCGAATCATATTTTGATCGACATAGACATACAACCTAATACAAGACCTGCAAATTTAAAAAAACGTAAGCTATTTTGAAATTCGCGGGCTGGCTTAACCTTAGAATAATAAAGGGCTTAACGCTTCCGAATAGCAACTGAACTCAATATATTTGCTTCATTTAGCCTCTACGAAGTTTGAGCAGGAAGGACATGAATGAATAGGAATACAGAATACCACTGACCTCTATTATAAGCGTATTTTAATAGAGGTCAGTGCAGAATACAGAAGACGTTTCGAAATTTCTTAGGTTGTAACTCATTTTTTAATTTTTTTTTAAATTTTAATGGCCTGGTTGCTGGGACCTTTTAGCCAAGTCTTTAATTCACAGAACACTATTACTCCTAGCGGAGAAGAACATCGACTTCAAACAAAAAAGATAAAACGGAAGTCGCTGCTGGCGAAATCTAGATTTAATTGCTTTAATTGGTTTAGTAATAAGTAGTAACACTATCTCAATGAGTAAGGTAACACTCATTTATTCTGCTTAGGCTGCATTCCGAATTAGACCATGATCGCTCACAACGATTACATCGATATTTTGCGTTCGGTATTATTATATTATTATTTTATACCGTTAAGGATTATATTGAGGACAAAAAGGCTTGGGATTGAGTTGTTCCAATTTTCTGCATACTGTATGTTTTTTTTATTTCTGTTACATATACTGATAATTGATAATTATTATAACAGAACGACTTGAATACTTACCTTGAGAAGTACAATTTATTATTTTAATTATTGTGAATGTGAGGACTATGTGGGTCAATGTTTCAGTTTTAATCATGATCTGGCAGTTTAAGTAGTTCATGCGGCCTACCCAAATGTTCTTTCTTTGGTATTGTTCGTCGAATCGTTGAGCTCCTAAAGTTCTGAGTTGAGCTGCACGGTTACTGACAAATGCGTGCACTGACTGGACAGATCCGCTCAATCTGTATGCATATATGTATCTGCGTGGTTCTTTCCTCAGAAGACCATTACAGATACTAATCTACTTGGTCCTCAAAGATTATGTTCGAACTTTTATATACACATTGACATTGATGAATTTTATACATACAATGACATGAGTATTTACTTTGTAAAGTATTATATTATTTAAATTATTGTGAATGTGAAGATTATGTGGTTTATTACTTTTTTTATTTTATTTCTTAGTTAGTTTCACGATCTGGCAGCTTGAGTAATTTATGCGGCCTACCCAAATGTCCTTTCTTTGGTATTGTTCGTCGAATTGTTGTACTCCTTAAGTTCTCAATTGAGCGGCAAGATTACTGACAAATGCGTGCACTGGCTGGACAGGTCCGCTCAATCTGTATGGTTTTTCCTCAAAATACCGTTTCAGACACCAATCTACATGGTCTTCACATGATCTGACCAAGATTATGTCTGGACTTTAAAAAGACTGTGACCTCTGAGTTTGTTCCGGCCTTTCTTCTCAGAGTAGTCAAATAGGAAACGCCGACCTCATCTAGTTTTTAAAATATGATTAACGTGTAAAAGTGTTTGTAACAAACCTACTTACAGAAATAAAATCATTTATCATTTATAATTATATTTTATAATTATCATGATTATGACAGTTAAGAACTGTCATCAATTCGGAACGCTCGTGAACGCGCTCACAGTGGTCGCTCAACGGTGTGTGAGGTAAGAGTGAGGTTTTAAATATTGCACTATAATTTGACCAAGTTTTCGAGCCGTTTTCTTTTTGAAACCACACCGTAGCTCGCATCAATAAGTCAGGCCGTACGACACGTATTACTCCATATCTTGAAAACTACTGAACCAATTTCGATGAAACTTGCACTGTACCCAAAGTTGAAGTAAACGCAAGCCAATAAATAAATTGTCACAATCCGATTAATAGTTTCGGAGAAATGCGAAGACAAACATACATACACCTGTGAAATTTTGTATATTTGATTGGAAGCCTTAATAGATTATTATATGTCAATATGGTGTAATCCCAATAATATTACATACATACATATCGAATTGATATCCTCCTTCTTTTTTTGCTTTAGTTATTATTTTAAGACTGTAAGTCCAAGAATTTGACAGTTAGCTGTCACTATCCATATTTTTTTTGTAAAAAAGTGACTTCTCTATTTCTATTACACATAATCATAATTAATTAATATGGCCCGTTGCGCAGCTGTTGATTGCAAAAATACGGGGACCTATGTATTTGCCAAATATGTTAAAAGACAAACACTGTAGAAGATAGCTCCTGGACAAAAAAAAATAGAAACCCGATAATTCGTCGAGACTTTATTATTATGCTATCCTTTTACCTGATAACTTTTATGGGAGAAATTCGTATTGTATAAAGCCTGTTTTCATTACCTGAAGGCACTTTGTGGTGTGATATTATGAAAAATAGTAAAGGTGTGTATATGTGTGTTTATTATCATATTAGATCAGTGCTAGAATCAACATCTCTGATGTTTCAGACAGGATCTGGGAAATTCATCCTCGAGTTGGATTTCAACTCTGATCATGTTATACCTGTCGTACCTGTCTAGTCCAGTCTTCCGCAGAAAAATAATCAACAAACACAAAATAGCCTATATGTATACTTTACACGGTACTTTACGTATTGACCTTTCCACTGAGGCCGTTTTTTTGCGGTTGTGGAATCCGTTTACGTAAATTCCGTAACGTAACGTTTACGTAAAATCCGCGTACGCTTCCGTTTTCCATAGGTCGTCTTTTACTGCGCTACACTGCAAGTCGCATATATATTTTGATCTAGTTTTCGTTTCGTTTGTGATCGACACAATAGTGAACACATACACAGCGATGGGGGTTTGTGTAAGGGCAACTGTGCTGCCACTGCTACCTATGACGGATTTGCGTTTTTAATCCCATTGCTATGAGGTGTGGGAACGATTCTGATTACAAGATTTATTAGTTTCTACTGTGTGTCAACTTTTGTTGTGGTTGTGGTACGAAAATCTTTCGAGCACTGGTCACACCACGCTGTCAGGCACTGTCAGCCGTCACCCGTCAATCCGTCATTTGTTTTTTGACGTGTACATACGTTCGAGCGGTATTTGTTGTGATTTTTAGAAGGAAAAATCGTAATTTTTATTATTAAATTGCAATTCATACGCTTTATCTACCGTAGAAGTGTTAATTAACGGGTATAATAAAGTTTTTGTCGTTATAACGATGTTTGAGTCGTGATTACCTAAGTGATTGTAGTGCAACTATTTTGAACTCGAATATTTCTGATCGGATTATTATTAGTGATGTTTCTTGTTTACTGTTGCGTCCACCGGATAGCGGGAGCATACCTTACGGGACTATGGACGCGATGAATGGTTCATGACACTCAATCTCTCACTTAAACGTTCGTAAAATATTGTGATACAAAATGCGTTTCAATGTTAAAAAAGTAACTATTGTGGTCGGTTTCGTGTTGTTTTTATGGCTTATGATAACTTACGGGTCTGTAATAGAAGTGCCAAGGTCTGCTAGCAAGAGAAATGCTGCCGTAGAAATAGAAGATAGGATAACAAAACTCCAAAAACAGATGGATGAACAGATTGCTGACAGCAATAAACTTCTAGAGAGAGTTAAGAAGCAATTGAAGAAGACAGCAGTAAAAATTGAAGGAGAAGAAGAAGAAAGTGCTAAAGACTTGGAGGTCTTGCAGAGTAAGTTTCATATGTTTCTTTGAAAAGTAGCATATTAAAGAGATTGTTCAAAAGGTGTCCTTCTGACCGAATGTTTTGAGGTCAAGACATTTGTTTAAAATTAGAATACAAACAAGAACTCCTTCATGAAAGAATACAATAGGATGCTGATTTTCTGCTGTAGCTCGTTTTGAAGTCTTTCATTATGACCTCGTGTGGTATATGTTTGTTGTATGTATGGTATGTTGTGTGACCCAGAATCTTACCCAAGACTCGATCATTACTTAAACCTAGTTCATCCAATCAATGACCTTAAACTAGTTCTATCTATAGATATACTAGCTGTGCCCCATGGTTTCGCCTGCATAAGTCTGGATCTTGTGGGAATATCGGGATTAAAATTATCCTATGTCCTAATCCAGGTCATGGTCTATTCATGTGCCAAGTTTCATCCAAATCGGTTCAGCCCTTTTAGCATGAAAGCGTAACAAATAAACAAAAAATCAAAACATTTCTCTTTATAATATTAGTTTAGAAATAAAAATTAAATGCTGTTCATTGGTTATGTATATCACTTGTGAATGGCAGGACAGAAGTGGGTTTTTCTTTTAAATTAATGTTTGTAAACATATATTTTTTTAATCTCCTTTTGTCCTGCAAGCTGTCTTGTCGACATTATGCTGGATTTTTGTGAAGTATCTATGGTAGACCTAATTTGGTACATTGGTATGGTTGCTAGGATTCTGTTGATATAAAATTGTCACATTATTATATAATAAAATACAGTGTTCTTCAATGTACTTATATTCCATGATTTCATTTAATATTTAACATGGTAGCAGAGCGTGTATGTAATAATAAGTTTTAAACTTTCCGAAATGTTGAGCACTAAAATTGACCCTCTAACTAGAGAGAACTACGATACTTGGGTAATACAGGCTGAAGCTGTACTCGTACGACACAAATTATGGAAATACATCGAGACTGATGCTGCAGTGGTTGATAAAGAAGGCGATAAACAGGCGAGATCTGAACTCATACTTATAATCGCTTCTATGTTCTATGTTATGGGTTTGGTTTCCGCACTTAGTCCTACAGTGGACCATTGTGCGTGAGCCATGTCGGCCGTCGGTGGTTATTCCAACCAGCCCACCTCCCTCCAGAAGCTGATTAGGTCTCCTGGTCTATTAAGAACATCTGTGTAAGATCTGGGTGTCCCGAGGGTTTTTGACCTAATTTGGGCGACGCCTGTGCACTCGAAGAGCACATGCGCGACAGTTTCGTCAGCCTCCATGCAAGCCCTGCATAGAGGACTGTCCGTTATGCCTATTGTGTGAAAGTGTTTGTTTAGCGAGCAGTGTCCCGTGATGGTCCCCGTCACCAGGCGCATGCCCTTCCTGTCCAGGCGTAGCAACCGCCTGGTTAGCTTGCCGTCTAGTGATGGCATGGCTTCCTTCTTATAATCGCTTCTTCTGAGCTTAAACAAATTAAAAATTGCACTACTGCTAAAGCATTACGGGAAAAATTTAAAGACACGTATGCCAGTAAGGGACCTGCGCGAAAGGCATCCCTATTAAAGCAACTGATCCTAACAAAATTAGAAGGGCACGATGTAAGAGCTCATCTAAACAAATTTATGGATATAGGTGACAAATTGGCAGACATGGACGTAGCTATAAATGAGGACTTGTTAACAATCATGATGTTGTACAGTCTCTCAAAGGAATTCGAGAACTTCAGAATCGCTATAGAATCGCGAGACACTCTTCCGAAGCCAGAGGAGCTTCGAACTAAAATAATAGAAGAATGTGAAGCACGTCATAGCCAAAACATGACTAATAAAGACGAACCTGAATCTTCTTTTCAAGAAGAAGCCTTATACACGTCCTGTAAAATTTGCAAACGTAGTGGTAACATCTTCAAATGCAAGACTCACAAAATTCTGTACGAATTGCTGGAAGAAAAATAGTGAGAAGCCTAATAATAATAAACACACTAACGGTTCTCATAAGACCAATTTTGCTAAGCAGTGCCTCCTTACACATAACAAAAAATCTGAAAACTGCATTTGGGTTTTGGATAGCGGTTGTACGTCTCACATGACTTATAAACGAGACTTATTTAAGACTATAGAGAAAACATCCGGAAAACTGAACTTTGCAACTGAGGAACAAACTGAAGAGATTAAAGGAAAAGGTACAGTCTCCTTTGTAACAAAAAATGGTAATGGCATAGCCATTACACAGCTAAGAGACACGCTATACGTACCTAGTCTGTGCACCAATTTGTTGTCTGTCAGTAAGATAACAGATGCTGGCTGTTCTGTCCTCTTCACAAAATCTAAAGCGACGGTCAACAATCCAAAAGATGGAATAACTCTCACCGCATTTAAACAAGGAGATGGTCTTTATTACATCAAACCAAATAAACATGAGCGCAACAATCTGGCCAATCATAATGATGACACTGTTTCGATTCGAATCGCTAAAAAGAAATCGAATATATCAAACATAGACAACTGGCACAGAAAACTTGGTCACATGAACGCCAAAGATATGAAACGTGCACTCAAAAACGAGAGTTTGCTTGGCTTGAACTTTGATGCTTCTGACACCTTGGCAGAGTGTGAAATCTGTATCCAGGCAAAACTTCATCGAGTACCTGCCCCCCGTCCCGTGAGAAAACAACTCAACTAACAACAGAACGCTTAGAAATCGTTCATAGCGATGTATGTGGACCTATCAGAACGCCTACAGTAAGCGGAAACAAGTACTTCGTTACTTTTATAGACGACTATAGCCGATACAGTCGAGTTTATATGATCAAAAGCAAGAACGAAGTATTACAAAAGTTTAAAGAGTTCAAGGAGTTAGCGGGAACGTATACTGGGGTCAAAATCAAATTCTTACAATCAGATAATGGCACTGAGTATGTGAACAAAGAGTTCAACGCTTATCTGAAACGTTGCGGTATACAGAGACGTCTCACCGCACCCTACACCCCGAACCAAAACGGAGTTGCTGAAAGAAAGAATCTTACTCTTGTGGAGAAAGCGAGAGCAATAATGATTGTCGCACAGGCACCATTAAAATTCTGGGGCGAAGCAGTATTCACTGCAAATTACCTATCAAACACGAGTATAAACAGCGCCATTCAGAACCAAACGCCATTCGAGCGATGGGTTGGGAGGAAGCCATGTATTAATCATTTATACGTGTTCGGCTGCAAGACTTATGTTCTGATGAAAGGCACTAACGGTCACAAATTTGCACCAAAGGCAATTCCTGGAATGTTTGCGGGATACTCTGAAACATCCAAAGCTTTCAGGATATTCATACCCTCGAAGAACAGCATCATAACTTCAAAAGATATTAGGGTATTGAAGACCATGTTCTACGATGAATCGAATAAAAATGCAATATCCAGACTGTTCACCGATTTAGAGTTTTCACAAGAACAACCCAATAAAACGTCATCGCAGAAAACAACACACAAGCGAGTGGATATTAAGCTTGATAATCATGAAGCAGATGATCAGCAACATGATAGTGATTTTGACGAAGATGATCAAGATAAAACGCTGCAAAATTTTATGTACTTAGAAAATACGGCGTGCATGGTACAGTATCCAATGATATGTCCATATATTATGGCTTCTTTATATTTGGGTTAGAGAAGATCTTGAGGAGCATGCCTCTTGAGTCTTGTAAATGTGTGGTGTGGTTGTTCCTCCATTAAACTTCTTGCCAGTTGGTTTGGATGGTTTTCTATTCTTTTGCAATAGGGTAGTAATGAGTTCTTTATTTCTTCTTTAACAGTCTTGATTTTTAGATCACGGCGTAGGTGACTATTTGTTATATACCATGGTGGTGGTGCTCCAGTTGTCATACATAGGGTTTTTGACTGGAAGTGTTGTAGGATCTCAATGTTGGATTTGGATGCAGTGCCCCATAGTTGCAAAGCATAAGTCCAGACTGGTTTGATTATACACTTGTATAGAAGGAGTTTATTTTCCAGTGTAACTTGGGATTTTCTTCTCATGAGCCAATATAGCTTTCTTAGTTGTAAGTCAATTGCCCTTCTTTTAGTGGTTATATATTTTTTCCAGGTAAGCCGTCTGTCTAAGTAGACTCCTAAGTATCGAACCTCATCTGCCTGGGGGGTATCTTTATTTGATTAAGTTCGACTTGTGGGCAAGTTTCTCTTCTTAAAGAAAAGGTGATTTGTACTGATTTAGTTTCATTTGCCTTTATACGCCAGTCTTTCAGCCAGTCCGAGATATCATTAAGGTTTCGTTGTAATTTTGCCGATGCTCCAGCTGCGGTTTCATCAATGGCAAGAACCGCTGTCTCATCAGCAAATGTTCCTGTCATTGTGTCTTGTCTATTTGGTAAGTCTGAAGTACATATAAGATAGAGCATCGGGCCCATTACACTGCCCTGCGGAACACCTGCTCTTATTCCATGTAGCTTTGTAATAATGTCGCCATATTTACCATAAAAGTGTCTGTCACTAAGATATGGCTTGATGAGAAGATAGAAATGAATGGGTAAGCCTTTGCGGATTTTGTACAAAAGTTCATCATGCCAAACACGGTCGAAGGCTTGCGAAATGTCTAAGAAGGCGGCGGAGCAGAGTAATTTACTTTCAAATGTGTAATTAATCTTTTCTACTAGTCTATGAACTTGCTCTATTGTACCATGAGATTGTCTGTAACCGAACTGGTGATCTGGGATAAGCTTGTTAGCTGTAATATCCGGTGCAAGACGTTTAAGTATTAGTATTTCCATGACATTAGATGGGACTGGTAGAAGACTGATCGGACGTTAAGATTTGACATCAGTTGGGTCTTTGCCAGGTTTAGGAATAATAATGATTTCTGCGACCTTCCATTGTGGCGGAACAAAGTTTTTCCAGAGACATGCATTATAAAGATAGGTAAGGAATGTAATGCCGACGTCAGGTAGCTCTCGCAGGGTCTTGGCCGTAATGAGATCATACCCCGGTGCCTTATGAATGTTGATTTTTTTAATGGCTGTAAGTACTTCCTGTTTAGTGATTCTTTTTATGGGTTTGTCTAGTTGATGTGGTTAATCAAGTACAGATTTGATTAAGCTAGTTTTGCTAGATCCATGGTCAGTGTTTGGGGTAAAAGCTTTAGATAGGTGTTGGACGAATATATTTGCCTTATCTTTATCGCTTTTTGCCCATGTGCCATCGGGCTTCATAACAGGAGATCGATATATTATTGGTTTCTTAAGTTTTGCCGTAGCTTTCCAGAGAGAGTAATCGGTGACATGGGTTGCATCAAGACTTCTGAGGTAGTTTTCCATTTCCATATTTATGTTCGTTTTTAGGGTTCTTTTTAATTTGCTTGCCATCCTATTAAATATGGTTTTATGTGCGGGATATTTTGTTTCATGCCATAGTTTTCTTGCTTTGCGCTTCGAATTTACCAGTTCTAAGATATATTTGTAAACATTTGAATAAGGTTTTTAGTGAAAGAAATACTGGAAAAGTTTCCCTGAAAGTTTGAAGATTCGATAATAGTAGAAAGTACTTTTTTCTATGAGATATTCGACAGGACAATGTCTGTCGGGTCAGCTAGTTTAATTAATGCTCGAGTCCTGAGTGAGTTTCTGTAATACGGCCTGTATTATACAGGCCTATAACTATTGGAATACATCACAGAATGCAAAACAGAATATTTATAATAATATTATAAAGAGAATAGATTTGATTGTTTGTTTGTTAGTAATGCGCCTACCACACGTGCATGCTTGACCACAGTTTTACTTGCGCATGCCAGCTTGTACACTGAACACTGTGCGTGTAGTTGGTAAAACGGTAGTATGCGCAAACCCTAAAGCTTGGCTTGATGGTTTTTAAACTTGCTTGAAATTCTGGCATGCGCAAGCTATACTTGTACAAACTTGTCTGCGCGTGTGGTTGGTAGTTCAGTGTTCAAGCCGCTCTCAGTTAAGTCGAGTGGAGTAACTGTGCGCGCACGGTCGTAAAAATGGCGGATTTACGTACATACAATCGACAGTTCGCTACTGAATTCATTGAGTTATATAAATCTCTGCCCGCACTGTGGAAGATCAAATCCAAGGATTATTCTGACAGGAATAAAAAGAATGACGCATACGAACAAATGATAATTAAATTGAAAGAGGTATGTATGTAAGAACAGAATATTTTTTTAGGTAGATATCTAATTTCATAAAATGCATATACTGTTTACAAACCCTTTTTATTATTTCAAATACCAACACGTGAATACGTAATTTAAATTTATGTTTGGTTTTCGATTAAAGTTGAACAATGTTTAAGTATTCAAATTACATTAAGTTTTAATTGTAATTGGCACCTTATTCAATAGTCATCTACCCATTCATATCCTTTTTAGGTAGAACCTGAGGCTACGAAAGATACAGTCAAGAAAAAAAATAATTCTTTGAGAACTTGCTACCGGAAAGAGATGAAAAAAGTGAATGCTTCCACAAGATCTGGAGCTGCCACAGATGATATTTATGAACCGACGCTGTGGTATTTTCACCTACTCGATTTTTTAACCGACCAAGAGACGCCCAGAGAGACAGTGTCAAATTTTGATGACCTCACACAGGTAATACAACATCCCAATTTGTTTTTAAACAAGGTGTTAAGGATTTAAACCAGGATTGTAATATTGTAGGTTACAAAAAAACATTTTGGAAGAGTAGTTAGTTACTTTTATTTTATAACAAGTCTACAATGTGTACCTATGAAAAAAATCGTATTTATATTACACATTGCATTTTGCCACGATACAGTGCCTTCATTATTAAAATAATTCGAAAATTCTTCTCTTGTCGCTTTGGCAGCTTGAGAAATGTTTCTATAATGTCCTCCTTGTAATTCTAACAAATGTGACGAATCTGCTCTTAAACCCGATGTTAAAGTACCTTGAATTGATCTTCAAAGTCCAATGTATTAATTGGCGTATAAGTGGTACTGTATTTTTTTCTTAAAAAATTATGCAACACACAGCAGGTCATGACTACAATGTCTATGATTCCTGGAGACAAATTAATACTTGTATGAAAGATTCTGAACCTAGATGCTAATATGCCAAAGGCGTTCTCAACAATTCGCCTTGCCCTAGATAATCTATAATTATAAATTTTTCGCTCATTTGTTAATTCCCTTTGGTTGAATGGTTTTAAAAAGTTGGGAGTTAGAGCAAAGGCTTCGTCACCAATAAAAACGTAATTTAGAATTTTGTTAGAATGATTTAAAAGTTCTGGTTCCGGAATATGCAACGAGTTATTTCTCAATTTATCGTAAAATTTCGTCTGCTCAATAACACCTCCGTCAGAATTCTTTCCATTTATACCAAATTCGCATACGATAAATTCATAATTAGCGTTTACTACTGCCATCAAGACCATACTATGGAACCCCTTATAATTATAAAAATAGGAACCACTTCCTGGCGGTGGTATAATTCGTACATGTTTTCCATCAACTGCTCCCAAGCAATGAGGAAAATTCCATTTTTGCTCGAAGTCATGTGCTATTTGTTTCCATTCTTCTTGTGAGCTTGGTATCTGAAACAACATTTTTTTTCAGAATGAAACAAATACAGATGCAACCTTGGATTCACCTCTTCCCCGTCCGCAATCTCAGGCTTCTACGAGCACGTCAGACCATCCATCTTCATACCTTGCACCTACTTCTCCTGTTGTCCAATCTTTACCACCTCGAAGAGTACAAAAAAGGACAAGGGATGACAATAAACTCAATAATATAATAAATGAAGTCGGTAATTGTATCACTAATAAATTCACACAATCATAGCCTGACAGACATGATATTTTTGGACAAAATACTGCATTTAAATTGAGAAACATGACAAATGAGCAGCGTATATATACTGAAAAACTTATTAACGAAGCAATATTTGAAGGAGAACTGGAAAATTTAAATCGTCATTGTTATATTGTCAACCCTGGATCAAGCGCTATAAACCTACAGTCAGCAGCAGCTGACACTTCTGCTAGAAATTATGCAGTAAACTCTGGACCAGACGCTATGAACCTACAACCAGCACCTGACACTTCTGCTAGAAATTATGCAGTAAACTCTGGACCAGACGCTATGAACCTACAACCAGCACCTGACACTGCTGCTAGAAATTATGCAGTAAACTCTGGACCAGACACTATGAACCTACGGCCATCTACAGCATCTCAGTACTTTTTGAGTTATATGCCATAAATACTTGTGTGGTTATTAACATTTACATTTTTTTGATAAACTTTTTAAAACTCACCTTCATGTATTCATTTCGCAACACCATGAAAATAGCTCTGCATGTATCTGGAATTATTTTAGATAATGCTTGTTCCGAAATTGCCACAGAAAACCTCAAATCTTGATACGATCTCCCAGTTGCCAGAAACCTTAAAGTAGCGGTTAATCTCTCGTGAGGGGATATACTCTCACGCATAACCGTGTTTTGTCGTTGAATGAGAGGCGTAACCAAACTGAACAATTCACTATAGGCATTTTCCTCCATCCGTAAATAATTCCGCCAATCGCTTGGCTCATCTCTTAAATCCTTGAGTAGATGTATATGTGAATGAATTTTTCTATTCAACAGCCATTTTTTTGTCCACTTTGATCGTTTACACTTTGACTTTTGTATTTTCTTTTTTTTCACTAGCAAACACTTGAAAAATAATAGCAGAAGAAATAGCTCTTCATTGGGAAACATTGTTTCCACGCCGACGATGTCGACAAGAACGTGGCTTGCGCGTACTTAACTGTGCCGTGTGGTAGACACGTCCGTGTTCAGTCTTTTCATGCGACAAGCATGCGCAAATAAAACTGTGGTCAAGCACGCACGTGTGGTAGGCGCATTACGCTTTCACCCAAAAACGGTTTGACAGATTTGGATGACATTTGATTAGGACATACAATACTTTTTATCCCGATATTCCCACAGATCGAGACTTACGCGGGTGGCACCGCGGGGCGCAGCTAGTAAAGAATAAGTTGAATATTGTAAATTACCTATACTGTAAAGGTTTAGGTTGTTAAAAAAGGGTAAACAAATCGTAAAAAGGGTTTTTTATAGTTGACACTTGTTTAAAAATACGTTATAACAAAATTAAATTTATTTTCGATCACAGGATAGATAGTTTCCTCTTTTATTATATTAGTATGTTAAACTTTATCATATAATCTTAAACTGCTGATGCACACACAGATGGCTTTGCAGCTTTATGGCGCAAAAAGACCGCGTCATTCATTATCTGGTTGCGTGGAAGTCGTCACAGCATCTTTAGTGCCATTGCTGCTAGGCACGATTGTCCCCTGACATGGATTTTAGTGCAGCGGACCAAGTCCCTGCTTACTATTTTGTACTAGTTTTATGTCTCATGTATGGATCAAAGTTATCTGAATAAATAAATGTATTATTATTATTAAACTACTCTTCGTAGATGTAACTGCTTGAGCACAATATTTTAGATTTATTATAAGGATATTTTCTAATCTGTCTATTGTAAAGAGCCCAAGAAGACAGGTTCCCCAAACCTTTTAAAAAATACATTGATTTTGATAAATTGAAGAGTACAACAAAATAGTGTCACAGTATTGCGCCTGCCACCATAACAATGTGAGCTCAATCCAATTGAGTTAATATGGGCTCAAGTTAAGGGTTTTGTAGTCGAGAAAAATAAAACTTTTAAAATGGCTGACCCCAAAATCCCTTTGCCAGAGACTTTAGCAAACGTGACTGCTGAGAATGGAAAAAAATTGTGAGGGTCACGTAATAAAAGAAGAACAGAAAATGTTTAAATTAGACAAGATAATTGATGATACCACAGAACGCTTTATTTATTTGGGACAAACAAACAGTAACACATTATATCTGCGCAAATAATATAAACAAAGATATTATATAAATGTGAATCTCACGCCGTTATCCACACTTCCACAGCATATACAATTCATATAACTTTACTAATGAACAATCTATGCGAGTAAGACTACAAGACTTAAAACAACTATACATCGGAATCCTTGAGTTTCTTTAACAAAGTAGAACGAAATCTATTTGCTGACACTGAGAATTAATCTAATTCTGTAATTTCTGAACAAAAATCATTATAGTTTTTGCACAAGCGACGTAGAGGCGCCCGCAGACCAGCATTGGTGCGGCAATGGGACACACCAAAAAGAGGACGTGCGCGCACCTCTCGTCTAATAACAGTTCTTGGGACACAGTAGCATATTTTATTAGTTATCTCAGAGCAGTTATACCTGTTATAGCATACGTCGAAAAGAAACATAATTTCCAGATATGAAAGTCTAGACTTCAGGCTCATTAGATTGTATTTATTAAGTAGATTTTTATAGGTTGGGAAATTGTGGGAGCACCTATAGTGCACTTTTTGTGGCATCTCAACATATTTATTATAAAAGGGTTCCACACTACCACTGCATATTCGAGTTGAGATCTAACTAGTGCTTTATAGAGATGAGAATAAGTGCTTGCGTGCTTAAATTCAGTAGCTGATCTCATAACGAACCGTACATACGATAAGCCTTTTTGGTGATGTTATCAATATGTTGATCAAGGTGAAGTTTGTTATCTAGCAGTACCCCTAGGTCTCGCACGGATGGAGCTTTCAATAGAGTTACATTGTTTAGATTATAATTATGATTTAAAACGTTTTTATTTTTTTGTGAATGATATCGTTGTTTAGACTATAATTCTTTTTTTTTTTTAAAACGTTGCCCCACACTAGGAACTTCTCCTGTATCGTGGGTGCGTTTACAAACATTTAAACTCACATACACAAACAGCCAGACCCGGAACAACTACTTGCAGGTCATACAAATATTTGTTCCGTGCGGGGATCGAACCCGCGACACGTAACGCAGCAGTCAATTGCTTAACCACTGCGCCAACCGTGTCGTAATTATGATTTAAAACGTTTTTATTTTTTGTGAATGATATCGACTAAGGTAAAGTTTGTTTTGAACACAGTATTCAGAGAATCGATTTAAATCTTCTTGTAACTGACAACAATCTGCAGCTTTTCTTATAGCTTTAAAGATTTTTAGGTCGTCAACATAGAGCGAACATTTTGAGTGTCTGAAACAATTTCCAATATCATTTATGGACAAAATGAATAAAAGAGGCCCTAAAATTGAGCCCTGGGGTAAGCCAGATGTTACGACAATAGTCGCCGAATCCTTTCGTGGAATCCTTTGATAACAACCCTTTGTGATCTATTACTAACATACGATGCAAACCAGCGAAGCAAATCTCCCCGTATGCCGTTAAATGCAACTTTCGTAAGAAGCAAATTGTGGTCTACCTTGTCGAACGCTTTTTGAAAGTCTGTGTACACTGCGTCTACTTGTACTTGTTGATCCATATTGTTAAAAACAAAGTCGGTAAATATTAATAGATAAGTAGTAGTAGACTTACTTTTAACAAATCCGTGTTGTTGTTCTATTATAATTCTGTAAATTATCTTATGTATTTCCTGATAAAACCTTTCAAAAACCTTCGACAAAGCAGACAAAATAGATATGGGGCGATAATTTTCGACCTCTTGCTTGGACCCTGATTTATATACGGGAGTTATAGTAGCCCTTATACATTATTTAGGGAAGGTGCCCTCTGATATAAACATATTAAATATAATTTGCAGGGGTCTGCATATACCTACTCTTAGAAGTCTTTTTAAGGAAATAAGAGGGTAGTTGTAGGGTTCAGGACCTTTAGTGGAATCTAAAGCTTGTAATGACTTCAAGACCTGATGTTCGCTAAACGTAATGCTAGTAATATGAGTGCATTTGTTACTACTCTCTTCAGGGGATAGCCATTCGATCAAATTTAGGTTTGAGGGTTCATAAACCGATTGAAAGTAGTCCATGAACATATTGCAAATTCATCCGGATCACTGGATGTCCGGTTTTTATTATTATTAATGTTACCGATAGTTCATCAGGTTCAGATTCAGAATAGAACCTATTATTATGTGACTCTATCTATGAGTCACGTGTTTTTTTTTGGTTTACCTACACTTTTTTAACTACCTAAACCTATGGAGCTATAGTGTTTTTTTTTTTTATAAAACTTTGCCCCACACTAGGAATTTCTCCTGTATCGTGGGTGCAACAACTAGCTTCTTCCCGCGGCTTCGCTCGCGTGGATGTTGGAAATTATTCCACGGTAACGTGATACCGGAAGAAAAAGTAGCCATGTCCTTCCCTAGGATGCCATCTATCTCCTTTCCAAATTTTATCGAAATTCGCTCAGTGGTTTAGGCGTGAAAAGGTAACATACAGACAGACAGAGTTACTTTCGAATTTATACCTAATATTAGTATGGATGATATTTTATTACATCTCACTGTACATTCTAAAGTTCCGCACTTACTTATCAAAAAAAAAAAATTGTCTACAAACTGGAGCAGAAGACACTACAAGAAGGAAAACCAAATCAATTTATTAAACCTACTTATTAGTTCTTAAAAAAATACAGTTCAGAAGAAAAAAACAACTTGTCTAACCAAAAAGGTATTGTCTAAAAGTTATATCCGAAACAACGTTTAACTCTAAACACAAACAAGGCTTGCTAAATGGTTAGCAAACATTATGTCAATGTACCTTTGTTGATGCAGGTGTTTGCGTGAACATTTTGTTTTATACAAGTCATAACTACCTTTTATCCGCAGCTTCGCCTGCGTTGAGGTTGGTTTAATTTTCCCCCGGGAATGTATCCTGTTAATACTTTTTATCCTGGTTTTAGCCAGGTTATAAACTATTTGTGTGCTAAATTTCATCCGAATCCATTCAGCCGTTTTTGCGTGATTGACACATCCATACATACAAATTTTCACAAATATAACAATTGTACGGGGGTCACACTGAAAGTTTTTAGAATAGGCCAGTAAGAATAGCAGCCAATGAAATATTTATTTAAATTTCGAATTAGAAACCTTTGGGAATCTGTGGAGGTGTAATGGTAATGAATTCATGATTATGTCATTTGTTTTTACAAATTGGCGACAATTTAAAAAGTGTCTGTCGTATGCGAAATAGATTTGACTAGAGATTTTCGTTCAATGATTTCGTACGACTTTCGTTGCGGTCTTACTCAATAACAATGTTACGATAGACTTCGATTAGCATTTCATGACGAAACCCCATCCCGTACCACTGTTTACAACCGGTTTAATGAGTTTAAACGTGGTCAAAGCAAACTCACTGAAACTTACTGATGATTCACGAGAAGGACGTCCTTCTACGGCGACTACTAAAGATAACGTGAGTGCTGTGCTGTTAATGATAGAAGCTGATAGAAGGGTGACATATCAAGGGATTCGGGCAGCTTTAGGCATCGGTATGAGTCAAGTACAAAAGTCTTACATGAGCATTTAGGCGTCAGAAAGCATTGTACTAGATACCTCATAATTTGATGGAATATCAAAAACGCCGTCGTTTGGATTGGTGCCGCTCAATGCTCGAAAAGTATATCGTATGTATCGTAAGCAGTATATCGTATGTAAAATGTATCTGTATGTAAAAAAGCGTAGTTAGATATTTATGACAAAAAATACATCGCTTTTACATATGAGGTAAGTTATAGTGATCAACTGAGAAATAATCTAGAAAATTAGCAGACAGTGTCTACATGCTTAGCATAGGCGCGATAATTCAATATGCCGATTACATGCGCACAACTTCACAACGTACGACATCGGACGATTTTTATTTATTTTATAATGCGTGAGGCACTCTGTCTGGGTAGGGTTTTCGATATGCATTAATGAGTGCTGCTGCGATTCTAAACTCACTCACACATTGTATTCGACGCTGTTTTGTTGAAATAAGTGTTATTAGCACTCTCAGTGCTTAACTGACTTTCGTTACGTTGTTAGAATTGTGGGATACGTGCAAGATAACCGCATGGTGCACTACCTATCACTTTTAGCCACAGGAAACTCTATTCGACGCTTACAATGTTGCCGCTTTGTACACGATTTGGCGCTTATGGTGAGAGAAACTAATTTCAAATTTGATATCTACCAATGGTCTACATGTATTCTATTGTGCATATAAGTGTTGTTAATTAGTATAGATAAGGCACAGTAATCAAGGAATTCCCAATTCCCTTCTTTACATCATAGTAAACTACACATCAAATGAAATGTCCATTATCACTCATAGATACGAGCGGTACGTTGCGAACGGTATCAGGGGCAACAGCAACCGTCGACGTGTCTACGGCTGCCGCTGACGACTGTCGACGGCTACACTTTCGCATACACGAACGGCGACGTGTCGACGGCTGCAGTTACCCCTGAGCTCAACTGTCGCTAATGAGACACAATTATTTTTCTATTGTTACCGAACTTCGACAGATGAAGGGATAAATGAGTACTTTATCACTATGTCATGTGATTGTAATTTTTATTGTCATATTGAAATTGGGATTTCCCGCTTCACTCTAGTGATAATTCGAAATATATAGGCAATAAATTAGTAACAATATTGTGGCAGATACAGTTGACTCTACAAGTCTTTTAGACTAGTGTTAAAGTGCCCAGTCCCCTTTGAGCCGAATAAGAATAAGTCAGGCAATAATAAGCTTCTCAAGAGCTCTACACAACATAATAGTACCTACATTATGCAGCGGCCAGCAAAAGAGGCTTTGATGGACGAACGTGTAAATGTGGGCCGAGGCGAAGCCGGGGTACACATAGGTATGTAAGTCCATCAATGCCTAGTTGTGGCCAAGGCTTGCATAGTACTTTTCTCAAATAATACGCGGAAATTAAAATATGTACAATTACTTTTCAAAATCAATGACGAACAACAAACAACAATATTTTTTCCCGCGTTAAAGTGTTCGTTTGTTTTTTTTTTCAATAAACAGCTTTCTATTTGCAAGCTAGTTCGAAATTTAAATAAAACCTTTGATAAGTTACCTCCTTGGTTGCCATGTTTCGAAGTAAAAGATCGTTCCATTTTTATTCGTATCGAGTTTACTATACTATAATTTGGCCGCTAAACCACGACAGATATGGCTTTTCATTCAACTTTTGCCGGCCGCTGCTCGCATATATTTGGCCAGTACAGCAATTTCGATTTATCTCGTAGAAGGTTGTCAAAATAATGCTCAAATTTCCAAGCATGTTTGAGAAAATGTCTTTAGATTTTCATAATAGACCTTTGATGGCCTAAAAACATTGGTGAATCCTCAGCTGTAACCCGCCAAACTCAAAATTTATTTGTTTTTTTTGCAATTTGCACTTCGATCAACAATAGCACTAGATTAAGGATTAGGAACAAAAACACATCGCTCAAGTGGCCGCGATTGCATATAACTTGATTATAAACCTTAACACTCAAACATAAGGTTTATTATCGTTTGCAATATATTTACTACTTTGATTGTAAAGTAAACGAATTTTTAAAATAAGAACAAACATATTTATGGAAAAATGAAACATGATTCTAAGCCATAAGGTTGAAATAACTATGTTGCAAATTAAGACCACAATATCATTGGTGGTCTTATTTTTCCGGCCGCTTTTGATGCGCTCATCGGAAATCTAGTACTATTGTTGATCAAAGAATTTGCAGCACTGTTTTACGTCGTAAGTTGATCAACATGCGATTCGCGACTGTAGGAATGATATATGTACTGAATCAAAGTCATCACAACGTTTTCAATCATGCTCACGTTGACGATAGACGGACCCCATTACAACTCGGATAAAAATATAATGCTCTTCCAACAATCTTATCAGTAAAAGTATTAACATTATCACCTTACACATTTTTATCTCCCACATGCCTGCCAGATGTGGCCAGATCAAGTTTTTATCTCAATATCACTGTTTTATCATTATTCTAGTGTGACCCGCCTTTTGTTGACCTACAGTGTAATCGTTGGATTGGTGTTTCAGTTTTCAACCTTATGTCGATGGAGTAGAGTTAATTTGTGTTAAATAGAGTTTTTAATTACGACAATTTAGATGATAGTTATTAATTACCAATTATCATATTTTGTTGGACAACTGCATATTTTTAAGTCTCGACTGAATTCAGCTTGAATACAACGTGTAACATAATTAACGCAAGACCTCATACACCCCAATTAGAGTATTGAGTTAAATGCATTAAACTCGTACAATGACCTAAACAATTGTTTTTAAAGCTAACTATTATTAATAAGAAAATTGTGTTGACCCTAGCATTACTTTATGCATTTAAAATTGAGTCTTATTGCCTTGAAATAAGATTTAATTTACTTTGGCTCAATCGGCAGTCAGTATTGCAAAATACATAATTTAAAAAATATCCTATATTACTTAATAGTTACTGAAGTCGATTCATTAGTCAATAAAATTATGATCAAACTACTTTCATTATTCTGTTACACCTAGTTTATTAAACTAACAGTGGATTTTTTAACAGTGTCTTTTTGACTGTTGGCCGCAAGCGCTACTGCTGAGCCTGAGGTCCTGGGTTCGATACCCGGGTCGCGCAAAGTGTTATTCGGTTTTCCCATCTGGAATTGCTCAGTAGGTGCCCTGAGTCTGGATTTGCCCCCCGTTGATGGCAATAGGCTCGCCCCCTATTACATGGGACTCTAATTTATCTGGCGAAGTGCGAGTTTATTATAGGTACGCCTCTGCCTCACCCTTCAGGGATACAGGCGTGATATTATGTGTGTGTTGTATTATTTTCATTCCCTGCATGAGGTCCTTAACAAATAGCTCTAAGTACTACATCTCACACTATCTTCTATTCAAAATCAGCGAATTACAGCAGTCCTTGAGAAGACAATTGTACAGTCGCCAGCACATCGGGCTATACGAAACTGTCAAATTTCTCCAAATGATTTTAAACCTTAAAATGTTGGGAGTTAAGTTCAAAATCGAATGACAGTTTGTGGCCAATTGACCTGCTGCTGTGTGTACTTTTATTTTTTTTTACTTTGTATTGTTGTGGTGGCGTGTGTATTGGATCATTGAGTTCCCTTCAAAATGGTTGAGCTGAATGGTGCTGATCCATACGTCATGTTCGTGAACGGGCGCCGTCAGTAGGCACTGGTCATCTCTTAGTTGCCACGGCTTGCTTTAATTCCTGGATTGTTTTTATCTTTTTTATTACGGAAGCTTTTAACGTGCACATCTTTCTACATCGTTTTCACATGTAAATGATAAATTATAATTGATTTTATTTCTATAAGTAGGTTTCTACAAACACTTTTACACGTAAATCATATTTTAAAAACTAGATGAGGTCGGCGTTTTCTATCTGACTACTCTGAGAAGAAAGGCCGAAACAAACTCAGAGGTCACTGTCTCTTTTAAAGTCCAGACATAATCTTGGTCAGATCATGTGAAGACCATGTAGATTGGTGTCTGAAACGGTATTTTGAGGAAAAACCATACAGATTGAGCGGAACTGTCCAGTCAGTGCACGCATTTGTCAGTAGTATTGCCGCTCAACTGAGAACTTATGGAGCACAACGATTCGACGAACAATACCAAAGAAAGGACATTTGGGTAGGCCGCATAATTTACTCAAGCTGCCAGATCGTGAAACTACCTAAGAAATAAAAAAAAAAAAGTAATAAACTATATAATCTTCACATTCACAATAATTAAAAAAATATATTACTTTTCAAAGTAAATACTCATGTCAATGTATGTATAAAATTCATCAATGTCAATGTGTATATAAAAGTTCGAACATAATCTCTTTGAGGACCATGTTGATTAGTATCTGAAATGGTCTTCTGAGGAAAGAACCACGCAGATTAAGAGGACCTGTCCAGTCAGTGCACGCATTTGTCAGTAACCGTGCAGCTCAACTCAGAACTTTAGGAGCTCAACGATTCGACGAACAATACCACAACAATATATTGTATCATTTCAACATGACTTGTTTGTAAGAATATTTTGTATTTAAAAGAGTGTCCATGGAGTTTCTTACCCGTTCTTCTCCATAGGTACCTACTACGCTTTGGAATGGGCAACTAGCTTCATCTTTCTGACTGACCGACCCCTTGACAATTCAAAAGTGGCTGTAATTGGTTTATTTGAAATAAATGGTTTGAGTTTACTAAAATTACTGAAAATCGTCCAAATTTTTCTCAATTTGTGGCGCTATCGATCGTACGAATCAATCAATGTCAGTACAATTTAAATTTTCCGTCAGTGACCAAATATTATATTAAGTTGTAGTAAGTATTATATTATATTATATTAAGTATGTAGAAAATTCAAATGAATAAAAAAATAATGAAATAAGATAAATATTTATCTAATCCTCTACTAACTTATTGACCTTCTAATGATGGATTTTTTTAAATTAATATACCTCTAAATTTATTTGCACTTCTAATGTTGAACACGTTTTAAAATAATTGAGCCTCAAGAGAGAGATATGCAAAAAAACATAAGATTTTATTTATTTCACGGTTTTGTCATCCTCTCCTACTTTACTGTGCTCGACAGGGTCGACAAAGATCATGTCTTGGTATTAAGTTCACAATATATTGAGTAATAATAATAAAATAATTAATTTCTTTATTGCCATAAAATGATGGTGAGTATTGAGTACATTGAAGGAATTACCTTAGCATGTGGGTGGGCCAAACATAAAATGCTATTACGGCGGCTGCCCAAACGTAGGACACCATAAAATGCTCAGTTTTTTGTCGCACTTAGGCGTATTGGTACATATTACAAGTTACAAGTATAATCACCATATAATGTTCCCACTGCTGAGACTCGGGCCTCCTCTCTGTGAGAGAGCTGTAATCATATTACAAGCCAGAAAAAAATTGATCCTGCATCGCGAAAGCAGAGGTTACCGCGCAACTAGCATATATATATTGTTCGTCGAATCGTTGAGCTCCTTGAGTCTAAGTTGAGCTGCACGATTACTGACAATTGCGTGCACTGATTGGACAGGTCCACTCAATCTGTGTGGTTCTTTCCTCAAAAGACCATTGCAGACACCGATCTACATAGCTTTCACATGACCTGACCAAGATTTTGTCTGGACTTTAAAAGAGACTGTGACCTCTGAGTTTGTTTCGGCCTTTCTTCTCAGAGTAGTCAGATAGGAAACGCCGACCCCATCTAGTTTAAAAAAAAATATGATTGACGTGTAAAAGTATTTGTTCAAACCTACTTACAGAAATAAAATCATTTATCATTAAACAACGCCCCGACATCAATCGTCGGGCAGTTGTCCACCAGACACGACACCCGTCTGGTCGAAGGAACCTCCCTTTTCTATGGAGGAATGAGCGCACTTTACACCCTGTTCCTCATACCTCTATAGTTTCATGATAAAAATCGTAAAACAGCTCAAAAAAATATTTTTCATTCGATTCAACTAACATCGAACGTATCGCTGCATTGTTTTGAATCTTATTTGTTACTTAAAAATTTGCTTCTCACAGCGCCTTAATGTGACATGTTCTTGCTTTTACAGATGCCGCTCAAACGATCCTGCCTGTATTAGTGATAGCATGCGACAGGGTCACCGTCAAGCGATGTCTGGACAACTTAGTCAAGTTTAGACCTAGCAAGGAGATCTTCCCTATTATAGTTAGTCAGGTGAGTGTCTTTTTTATGATATACTAGCACTTTGCCAGCGACTTCTACCACCCTATGGAACCGCCCGTGAAAATGTTGAAAAATACGGCCTTATTCCTTGCCTGCATTGTAAAGGGAACGTCTGAGCAAAATTTCAGGTTTCTAGGTCCTAGGGTTTGGGTTGGGCGTTCGCTCCGAATCAGAATCCGGCTCAGATCTCAAGTGAGTATGCGGCACCTCCCCACAGACAATGGCCCACCTTCCATCCAGCGCCGCATGCCCTGTCACCTGTGCACTGGATGATCTTATGACTGTGTCAGTGTGCGGAGTTCGCGCACCTGAATTTTGGGCAAAAGATGTTTGAACTTTTTGCCATCGATACGCTAAGAAAAAGATGGGCCAGATAGTGACTTAGGCTACATTTTATCATGGAAATTGCTCGGTTCCTGTGAGAATCTCCATGCGGGTGACACCGAGCAGGGGGACGTAGCTAGATCACAGATTACTAAATAGTTACTACGTAACAGATACTTCACTCAGTAGAAAATTTCCAATACCTATTGAGATAATAGCCTACTCCGTCGCCTCAGCAACCACTGCATGCTAAAATGTGCCTAAATGCTCAAGCGTACAGTTGTGATTGCTTCACACCGCGTGATCCTACAGCAATCGCAGGGCTGCCTCTTCGATAAAATTAAATTAATATAGCTTTTAGTGTCTGTTGTTGAGAACTGTGAATATGTTCTGATCTGACTACTTCTGTCTGACTATAGGTGGTACATAGTTTAAAATTGTATCGTTCATAAAATATTTTTTTTATAAATTGGTGCTGAGTGCTGACTGTGCAATACGTCTAGATAAAAGATAATTATATAGGTCACTGTGTAGGTAAAATAAAAAACTTTAAAAGTTACATGTGTATCACAAAGCATCGTAGGTACGCGTACGAACGAACGGAACGATTATAAAATTGAGCAACGTGCGTGCGCTTCGCTTGTGAAAACCGCACTGAATTTGGACCGCAAACGGTCCGAGAGCGCTCGCTCGAGCGGTAGGTAATTATAGCGCGCAAGTACATGGAGTGACGGAGGCCTGGCTAGATACACACAAAAAGGACTGTCCTGAGTGACTCACTCACTGATTGACGCATCAACGCCCACGCACCGAATCAGAAGGTGACCATAAGGGAAAATGTAATTGTTTGCAGAACGTTCACATGTCAAAACCTCTATTAGGTGATAAAGTCTAGAGTGGCAAAACGACATGCAAGTAAAACGTCCAAAATGTGAACTCGTCAATAATGCAAAAGGTCAGGGACAGTCAAGAAAACAATGGAAAAGAAAAAATGGAAAGTTATCTTTACTTTTAATGCTAAAATAAACAAAATTCTATCTTTTTAACCCGCGACGGAAAAAGAGGGCTGGTATAAGTTTAACGTGTGTATGTGTGTCTTTCTGCGTCTTCGCAGCTCTCAAACGGCTGAACCGATTGTGTTTTTGTTTGAAAGGTCACTGGATCGAGAGTGTTCTTAGCTAAGATTTAAGAATATCGGTTCATCCGTTTGAACACAATCAGCTCTTTTCTAGTTGATGAATATATGTGAGCATCTTCCACCGGTCTTATCGATTTGGGTATTCTGTTACTTCAATGATATTAGTAACCTTGAACTGATGCTGCAGCATCAGCTGGAATTTGCAGGATACCCAACTCCCTTACCAACTTACAGCACAGGTATCGTGTTTAGTCTCATTGGAATGGTCTCAATGAATAGTTTATAGATAGAAGGTGATCAGGGTCTAGTGATGGAGTAGGAAAGAGAAACGTGTAAAGGTTTGTGTAGGGAGATTTTTTACTTTTTTATTTATTTTTGTTAACAATAACACAGAAGTTTGGTTCCTCCTACATACTTTTTTATTTATTATAAGTTAGTCTCCAAAGACAATACGTTTTATATGGTTCACTCGTTTTAAAAATATAAACGGTGTGATCTCCTGGTTGTTAAGTTTATCAATTTCCCTCGTATCTTTTCGGTCGAAAATTACATAATTTTTCTTACGTCTTTGACCATCAAATATGGCGCGTGTAATTTTTAATTCTCACGGATGTGGGGGCCTGCTCTCTAAGTCCGTCAATGAAAGTAGTTCGATACTTATAAGTGAACCCTACTGCCGATTAATTAGCTTTTCCGTACGGGCAAAAACGCATCGGTAGTAAGGACAACTGTCTAAACGCATTGCCATTAATCTTTAGTTCGGGCCTCGGACTAATCTTATGTCCGTAAGTGTTACGGAGTAGGAAATGTCCGTAACTTTGGCCGAAACGACGGACTTCATGCTTAGGCAGTAGGCCCCCTGAGTCCAGACATCATCAATGTTTACTGCTAGCAGTAATGGTAAATTGGCTAATAGTCTTATTATTGCCCTACCACGTTTGGACTCAAACTTTATGTTTGTGTCACTCTCGCCACACGGCGTTATTGAAGTTATAATAACAATCGCTCCATGTAGCTTCAGGAAATACAGAACCAAAAGCGTTTATCTGTGCTGCTTCATAGTCGCTCTTAAAATTATTTATATCAAGACCAAAATAATATTTGACGAGACCAAACAGTCTCTCATTTATGTCGATTGTTGTTTGTTAGGTAATAACGCGTAAAAAAAAAAAGGTACAACGTTGGTGGATTCCGAGCAACTCTCAATATCAACGTGTATAGAATACATATGAATATATATGACTCGGTGGAACGCAGAGCTAAGAGGTTCATTGGCGACGTAAAACTGGTGGCTGCCAAGCTTCACAGCTTGGCTCATCGCCGCAAGGTTGCCTGCTTGTTGGTCTTCTACAGATTGTACTTCGGTGAGTGTACCCAAGAAATCAACGACCTTATTCCACCGGCCCCCTTCTTCCATCGGTCATTTAGACGCACTGCAAATTACCATCCTTAACTTGTTGCTATTACACCAATTTCGCACTAAGCGTTTCCAATGTCTTTTGTAATGCGCACAGCAAAAGAATGGAACTCTCTACCTGCGTCTGTGTTTCCGAACGCATACAACCCTAATCTCTACAAAGTGAGACTGAACAGGCTTCTTCTGGGTAAGCTCACTCCACCGTCGACTCTGTCTCTATCACCATTGACCTAGACTAGAGTCAAGAGCAAACCCATCTTAAATAAAAAAATAAAGAATATGATAAAACGGTACAGGTACCTTAAAAGTTCCATCTCCGAAATAGCAGGTTGTGTAAATGTTTTATAGTCTTTTGGCAGATTTTTGTAGTAAATACAAATATTTTGTCATTCTCTGTGCCATCAACACAAACCAGAAAATCCTTGGCCAGCAATTCAGGAATATCTACGTCATCGACGCATGAAAACTCTTGTTTTTTGCATTTTCAGATATTTTCTTCTGGTTTTCTTAAAAGTATATTTTTTGGACTGTAAACTAGGTATGATATCCAGATTTGGATCACGATAGTTTCTTTCGAGTATTTTTGTTACTGCAGTAAGGTTCTCGCATACCTCCTTTTTGCATATATCCATTTTAATCATGGTCCTTTTTACACGAATGTCCACCCCCCTCTGATTATTTCCGATTTCTTCGCGTTTAAAGACAGCGTAACAAACGCGGAACGAGCCTATAAAAAGGGATGAATGTAGATTCATCCCTTTTTGCACATGTCCATAGGCTCGTTCCGCTTTTGTTAGTAACACTATGGTTGTACCTGTATTCATCTTGTAAAAGCACTGAGTTTTGACTTGTAATAAAAAAAAAGGAATTTCAGCTATTTCCATTCTTAAGTGAAACTATACAATAATTATTATAGTATAGGTGATTATTTATTAATAGCTAAATCAATGTAATGCTATAGAGGTAGGAGGAACAGGGTGTAAAGTTCACTCATACCTCCATAGAAAACGTAGGATCCTCCGACCAGACGGGTGTTGTGTCTGCTGGGCAACTGCCCGACGATTGATGTCGGGGCGTTGTATACAGGGTTCTTGGTAAAACACCATTAACCTCTTAAGGGGTAATTGTACTCATCATTATGAACAACTTTTACTATGGAACCAAATATGAGACCAGGGTTATTGGAAAATAAAAATCTGCTGTTCCCTACATTTATGTTTGCGGAACTCGTCAAAATGTAGGGACCAGCAGATTTTTTTTCCAATAACCCTGTATATGCTAGTTGCGCGGTAAACACTGCTTGCGCGATGCAGGCAATGATGCAGGATTTTGCGTGACGTCAGTATGATGCGTAGTTCGCATGTGGCGATGTAGATACCGCGACAATGCTACCAGGAAAAATGACTTTCGATAAATGTCAATAAACAATAGCCATAATATGGAATTTGAAGTTGCCAGCCAGCGTGTAGTTACAAAGGAGTATCTATCTTAGGTAGGACTTAAAAACTTAAACGTTTTAGATGTTATTATAATTATTCTTTCCTGGGAAATTAGTTAAATAAACAACCGTTTCAGTACAAACAAACTATCAACACTGACAGATAAATGACACATCTACTGATGGCTGTACTTCACATTATTGACGGTTTCACATTTTGGACACTTTACTTGCAAGTCGGTTGCCACTCCCGACATTGTCACTTAGTAGACGTTTTAACATGTGGACGTTCTGCAAACAATGACATTTTCCCTTATAGACCTTCTGATTCGGAGCGTGGGCGTTGATGAGTCAGTCAGTGGGTGAGTCGGGACTCAGGACTGTCCTTTTTGTGTGTATCTAGCTACGCCCCTCTGCTCGATGTCATCCATATGGAGATTCTCACAGGAACCGGCCAAATTTCCATGATAAAATGTAGCCTACGTCACTCTCTGGCCCATCTTCTTAGCGTATCGATGGCAAAAAGTTCAAACATCTTTGGCCCAAAATTCAGCTGCGTGAACTCCGCTCACTGACGCAGTCATAACATAATCAAGTGCACATGTGACGGGGCATGCGGTATAGGATGGAAGGTTGGCCATTGTCTGTGGGGAGAAGCCGCATACGCATTTGAGATCTGAGCCGTCCGTGAACCCCAATCTGTGGAGATTGTCTTTGCTACGGCCAACTTGTGTTCGAAGTCTATTTAGAGATAATCAATTGTCGGCCACGGGATCACTTGCCAGGCGGAAGGCTCTCAGATGGTTCGATAAAGTTGTCAGAGGGTTTACACAGCTTCCGCCATATATCGGTGAACTTACATAAAATATACATACAGACGAACATAGAACCTCCTTTTTTGTAGTCGGGGTTAAAATCATCGATGCGTTGCTGCGTGAAAGAAGGACTAACAAACAGACACATTTGTAATTTTTGTTGAATAATTACTAGATATACGTAAGTACATCCGCAATCACGCTCATCATCATACAAAAATGGCCTCCATGAGTGGTTATACTAACATGTACCTACAATCAGTGACCTGTATAACCCGACCCCCCTTCCCCTCGTCTTCTTCTTTATAAGAGGGGTTAGGTAATGCAAGGTACTGACCGTACGTTCGATGCACTATGGACAGTCAGTCTTGCTACCACCTTGTTGACTGCTTAATATTTTTACTACAGCGTTAGTTCTTGTACGAGAAGAATATTTATCTCTGGTTCATCTAAGTTAACAGACAGATGTGTTGCTGGGGTTTTTGTTGCGCTATTTCTTACCAGCACTACTGAAGCACTGCGAAGTGGTGAAGGGCGGGCATTTGCGTTTTGTTTTATGTTACTTTAATATCCAAAAATAACGATTCTTAGCCTACTTTGAATAAAATATTATTTCATAACTATTCAGCCGGCGCCATTCAACTGCTAGTAAATACCTCTTTAGCACCATCAATCTCTAGCCTGTACCTACTATTCGCATCAAGGAGTTGCAACTTTTCTACCCATGTTAAAAAATATTAATTTCTGAGGCGAAAAGTACACACAGCAGCAGGTGTAGTTACCTCAACCTGTAAAATTTTCTCCTTCGATTCTGAACTTAACCTTGAACATTTCAAGGTTAAATATCATTTGGAGAACTTTGTCAGTTTCGTATAACCTGATGTGCTGGCGACTGTACCTTGTTCTTAAGTTTCAAGTTACCTCTGAACGTAAGCGTCCTAATAGCGTGCCATCTACATATAACGTCCATGTGCTGCTCGCATCAAGGAGTCATGACTTTACTGCCCATGTTACAAGATTTTAATATCTGAGACGAACAGTACTTCGTGTCCTTTTATAAGTTTAAAGATACCTCTTCAGCCTACATCATTCCACCGCTGACCATAAGCGTCCTCATGGCATGCCATCTATAACGTTCATGTGCTGCTCGCATCAAGGAGTCGTGAACTCATGACACTCATGACTTTACTGCCCATGTTACAAGATTTTAATAGCTGAGACGAAAAGTACCTCATGTGCTTTTATACGTTTATAGTTACCTCTTCAGACTACGTCATTTCACTGCCGACCATAAGCGTCCTCATAGCATGCCATCTATCTCGTTCATGTGCTGTTCGCATCAAGGAATCACGATAATTTTGCCCACGTTAAAGTATTTTGATTTCTGAGAAGAAAAGTACCTACCTCATGTCCTTCTATTGGTACAGTAGGCCGGACAGGCTGTCAGTGGTAACAAAACCAATATAATAAGCTGGCCTCGCATTCTATACTTAACGAAACTCCATACTGCGCTAGGCCAGCTCAACCCACCGCTGACGAGCGGTCGACGTACAAAGTTACCTCTCACCGAAATAGCTTCAGCAGTTGTCGTGGTGCAGATGTTTGCAGATGTCCACAGGTAGCGGTGACCGCTTACACCTGGGCCCGAAGGGTACTAATTTACAAACTTTGCAATGGTATCTCCATTGTGATTATTTGACAGATTTTGTTTGGCGAATCTGTGAAAAACTTACAATAGAGAGACCCCCTGATGGTAAGTAGTCACCGCTGTCTTGCCGCAGGGCCGCCTGCTCAATAGTATACTACTCTGTCAAGAAAGTACCGGGAAAAGATCAATAATACACAAAATGTCTGTTATTCATCCAAATTTATTTTATCACCTTCAAAGTATGCTCCTTTAGAAACGATACACTTGCGCCAACGAATAATCCATTCATCAAAACATTTTTTAAACGCTGCTTCCGGAATTGAGTTCAGTTCTCGCCGCGAATTCTCCTTTATGTCTTCTATCGATTGAAAACGGGTGCCACGAAGTGGTAATTTGAGTTTAGGAAAAAGAAAAAAGTCAGCAGGAGCCATATCTGGTGAATATGGTGGTTGCTGGATGGTATTTGTTGAGTGTTTGGTTAAAATTCGTTCACAATGATAGCCTTGTGCGAAGGCGCATTGTCGTGGTGCAAAATCCAAGAATTTTCTTTCCACAAATCTGGCCTTTTTCGTCGAATTTGCTCTCTTAAACGCCGCATAACGCTCAAATAATATTCTTTATTTACCGTTAGACCTTCCGGTAAGAATTCAGAGTGCACAACACCGCGATAGTCAAAGAAAACAGTCAACATGACTTTGACTTTTGATCGACTTTGGCGTGGTTTTTTCGGTTTCGGTTCAGTTGGAAGGCGCCACTCCGAAGCTTGTTGACTAGTTTGCATGTCAAACTCGTAAACCCACGTCTCGTCACCAGTAACAATGCGTTTCATGAATGTTGGGTCCGAACTAACTCGTTCTAGCATGTCCTCAGCGACTTTCATGCGATTGAGTTTTTGGAGAAAATTCAGATCTTTTGGGACTAGCCGAGCAGCAACACGTTTCATGCCCAAATGATTAGTTAAAATGGTACGGATCGACTCGTGAGATACAGAAAGTTCGGCGGCTATCTCTCTCAGAGTTGAATGGGGATTTTCAGTCACTATTTCCTTCACTTTCGATGTTAACTTCAGTTGCAGACGTTGACGGCCTACCAGAGCGAGGCAAATCTTCCATCACATCTCGACCGCTTTCGAACGCTTTGAACCACTCATAAGCACGAGTTTTTGATAAAGTCGATTCACCGTAAGCCTTCTGTAACATTTTCAGTGACTCCGAACACGAAATTCCATTGGCGATGCAAAATTTAAGACAAACTCTTTGTTCGATATTTTTGTCCATTATGAAATTCGCAATACACACTATATATGATATTACTAAAACCAGCACTGTATTTAATATAAATAACAGAAACAACTCAAACTCCGCGCCAAAATGGAAAACAGTTGTGCCAATCTAACAACTACAAAAAAACAAAAATTTGAATTTGGAACCACAAACAAATCATCCATTCCCGGTACTTTTTTGACTGAATGTATAATCGGCTTCCAGTCTAGCCGGATGCAGCTGAATACCAATGCAGCGCTGAGTTGCTGGATTCGTTATCTCCTCTACCGATCGTTATTTGTCCTGACCAAGGTTTATTTCGTTTATACAAGGTGTTGTTTTGCATCCTCGTCAAATTCGAGGAGGTAACTATGCTAATGATTCTCGACACGAATCAATAATAAAATAAGTAGGTATTTATTTTTATTTTTTGTATTTTTCGGAAATCGGCATGTGTAGGGCCCGTGTGATACCGCCCTGTAACTGCGCTGTAACTGTAACGCATGCACACAGCGACATAGGGCCAGGCCACAACAGTGCGTTGCGGCGTCGCATCGCAAAAACAACATTGCACAGCTATGCGATGCGATGTCGCAACGCAAAAATTTCATCGGATACGACATCGTACGACAAGACGCTAACCGTCAGTTCAGTTTCTAGTGACACCGACTAAACGGCAAAGCGTTGTCGCATCGCAGATTTGTACGTTGCGGCAGCGCATCGGAAATTTCCACGATGCGTTGTGCGGCGTCGTTGATTTTTGCGATGCGACGCCGCAACGCACTGTTGTGGCCTGGCCCATAGTCGTACGACACTGCCTACCGCAGACGCAACGGGGCCATTTTGTTCTTTGAAAGTGGAGTATTCTGAAATACTGTCAAACTTAAATACCTAAAAAAACAAGTATGTATTAATTATTGAGCAGGATCGTAATTTTATTTGATTATTTATGTCTTTCATAACAGCCTCCTGAAATTTGACGAGGATGCAAAACAACACGTTGTATGTATGTAGGTATCTATGTATTAGTATTTGTTCTTGTATTGTATAGTTATTTCCGAGCTCTCTATCCCGTATGTTGCACCTGCCATGGTATATCTCTGCATCACCCTAAGGTTGACTGGTAGAAAATGCCTCAGGCATTAAGTCCGCCTTTGTACAGTATTTTTTTTTACTTGTGCATAAAGTTTTAATAAATAAATACCAGTATTTTACACGGAGCGACTGCCTATCTGACCTCCACAAGTTCCACAACCCAGGTACTGGGTAACAAGATACCCCTTAGTGGGACTGGTTGTCAGACTTGCCCAATAGCATTTTTTTTAAATATGAATTTCTGTTCACATTTCCATCTGCATGTCCTTGCAAGGGAGATTGCAATTTATAATCACATGAAATTATGAACGGTTTATTACTCAACACGATGATAATGAGCAATGCATTTTTGTATGTTGTACTTTTTATTGCTATTCGACAGGTCTTTGAAGAGTAGATACCATAAATAATTTCTTCGTATGTTCTACTAAATACTTGATGGATGGAGAGCGAAAGAAATGTCAAAAAAAAGATGGTTGGATTGTGTGAGGAATGTTAAGAAAGAGAAGGGAGGGAATGATAGTGTGACTGTTGACAGGGGGAATTGAGAAGAAAACGTGTTTCGCCGACCCCAAAAAACATGGGACAAGGCCAGGAAGATGAGGATCCTCTATTTAAGGAGCTGCCTAAACGTAGGACATCGTTCAACGCTCAGTTTTTTGTCGCAGAGTTAAGCATATTAGTACATATTTATAACAAGCCAGAAAAAAATGTGTATTGCCAAATGTTCAAAGAAAATACTTGAGTACCTATTCAAAAATATTTTATAAAAATTAAATAGTATCATGATAAAATAATCGTAAAATAGTAGATTATTAACCAAGGGGATAAAGCAGTGTCTTCTGTCGCGGGTGACGATTTAAATTGCGAGCGTAAAGAAGGACTCGAGGTTTACTCCCGAGCGTAGCGAGGGTGTTAAAAACTTAAATCACGAGCGAAGCGAGGGATTTAAGACGAGTCCTGAGTGTAGCGAGGGATTTAAGTTCACCCAAGACTAAGACAACTTTATCACCGAGGAAAATACTCTACTTTTCGTACCCTTTGCGAAAAAATTAACACAATAATAATAAAAGATAAGCATTTATAAAAAATAATGACAATTAAACGTATTTTTAGAACATTAGCTTATTTATAAAAATAAATTAAAATAAACTTAACGTTTATGTATTTGAAGAAAACAAAAACGCGGCAAATTCCTAGACTAATATTTTTTTGACGGAAAAGCAAAGGCATCAAGCTCATACGGCCTCGTCGGTTTTCGTAAGTTTATTTAATAATCATAACTGCATAATACATGCGTATTCCTTTTTCAAAAAGATGTTGATGCTCTATATACAAACTCAATGGTGTAAACACAGATGTAGTTCAGTATACATTTCGGTAAGTATTCCAAATTTAAATCACATTCTCCCCCTAGAGGATGAATGAAATTCAGTACAATTTTCTTTCCCTGTTTTTAACAGATTAAAAATGACTATTGTTATGTTCGCTTTTTGTGGCATAGAATGTCACTTTTTTGAGCAAGTGGTACGAAAAATACTTTTCGTCGCATAATTCTCCACATTTTGAGCGTAAACTATCATATTTCATAGAATGACGATAAAGGGAATTCAATCAACTAAAGAAATAACTTGGTGGCCATTCGATTCAACTAACATCAAACGCATCGCTGTTTTGAACCTTGTTTGTTGCCGCGATGCGCTATTGTCAATTACCTAAAAATTTGCTTATATCTAGTCGGTATTGTTGACCGAAGCCTAAATGTATGGAAGTTTTAAAGGCTGTTCGTAATTTTTGTCCATGGGATTTTCCCATTGGGCACCCGGGCTGGTTTCAAACCAAGTTGTATGTTTTATTTCAACGAATCGATCATGGTCGCCATTAAAGATACTTAATAATTCACAAGTGCCTGCATTATTGATGTCATTGAAATAGTTTGCGTGATACAGCTAATAGTGTTTGTTGTATAATCAATATTATTACAAGCTTATAAGTAGTTTTACCTGACCCAGTATCTGTCTGTAATCAAATCTTTTCCGATTGAGCTGAGATTTTGCATGCATGCATAAATCGGATATAAATATTAATATGACATGGAGCTGATCTGATGATGGAGCCGGAAGGTGGCCATGGGAAATCTGTAATAAAAGGACGCAACCCCATCGTGTTTGGCTCGTCTGATTCGTCTTGACAAGTACTCTGGTTCTAAATAAGTAATAAAAATAATATATTATATGTAGGTAAATTAGATAGACATAAACCAGTTATTTAACATCATAAATACAAAAAAACAAAAAAAAACTAAAACAAGCATTTAATGTTAATAAAAAAAACTAAAAAGTTAAAAATATTTTATTCCGATTGGAATTAGAATTTAGTAAGTAATCAAATAAATAAAATTATTTCTAATTTATTCGTTAATTTCTATGAATTAACAAGAAAAAATTGATTAAAAAAAAATAATATTGAATATATTGGTCTGTATTTTAATATATCTACATAGACACATACATAGGCACATAAAAATATTAATCTGTTTAAAAAGTACAGTGATATCCATAATTTAAATACTAGGAACAAACACAAATTTGTTGTTCCTACTACCAGGCTCAAGAAAATAGGTGGCTCGTTTAGATGCCAATGTATACGTTTTTACAATAAACTTCCTAGCCACATTCAAGCACTAAGCCTTATGATAAATGATTTTATTTCTGTAAGTAGGTTTGAACAAACACTTTTACACGTCAATCATATTTTTTTTTAAACTAGATGGGGTCGGCGTTTCCTATCTGACTACTCTGAGAAGAAAGGCCGAAACAAACTCAGAGGTCACAGTCTCTTTTAAAGTCCAGACAAAATCTTGGTCAGGTCATGTGAAAGCTATGTAGATCGGTGTCTGCAATGGTCTTTTGAGGAAAGAACCACACAGATTGAGTGGACCTGACCAGTCAGTGCACGCAATTGTCAGTAATCGTGCAGCTCAACTTAGACTCAAGGAGCTCAACGATTCGACGAACAATACCAAAGAAAGGACATTTGAGTAGGCCGCATAAATTACTCAAACTGCCAGATCATGATTACGTTGAGAAAAATACAAAAATAAATATAAATAAATCATTGACCGACATAGTTCTCACATTCACAATAATTAGAATATTATTATAATAATCTTTGAGGACCATGTAGATTTGTGTCTGAAATGGTCTTTTGAGGAAAGAACCACACAGATTGAGTGGACCTGTCCAGTCAGTGCACGCATTTGTCAGTACCCGTGTAGCTCAACTCAGAACTTAAGGAGCTCAACGATTCGACGAACAATACCAAAGAAAGGACATTTGGGTAGGCCGCATCAGCTACTCAAACTGCCAGAACATGATTAAAACTGCAACAAAAACACACATAGTCCTCACATTCACAATAATTTAAAATTATATAATACTTTATACAGTAAATATTAGTGTCATTGTATATGTAAATAAGTATAGATACTTATAGCAAAGATTAAAAGTAAAACTAGTTAGCGAAATAAAATAAATTAACATTGCCTGTGCTTTATTGGAGCAACTCAATCCCAAGCCTTTTTGTCCTCAATATAGTCTTTGACAGTATAATAGGCATTCTGGCATAGTTTCCTTTTTATAAAAGATTTGAATTTATTAAGGCTTAGTGCTTGAATGTGGCTAGGAAGTTTATTATAAAAACGTGTATACATTGGCATCTAAACGAGCCACCTATTTTCTTGAGCCTGGTAGTAGGAACAACAAATTTGTGCTTGTTCCTAGTATTTAAATTATGGATATCACTGTACTTTTTAAACAGATTATTTTTTTTATGTGCTTATAAAAGATTTTCATAAATATACTGAGAAGGCACAGTCATTATATTAATCCCTTTAAATTTGTCTCTGAGGGAGTGTCTGGGACTTAATTTATAAATTGAACGAATTGCCCTTTTTTGTAAAACAAAAATCGTCTGAATATCGGCGGCATTTCCCTACAACAGAATACCGTACGACATTACACTATGAAAATAACTAAAGTATACTAAACGGGCTGTCTCTAAATCAGTTAAACCACGAATTTTCCTAACGGCGTATGCTGCAGAGCTAAGCTTCTTTGACAATTTATCTATATGGGGGCCCCATTGAAGCTTGGCATCCAAAGTTATGCCTAAGAATACTGTGGTATTTTCGGGTTTCAACTCTTCACCCTTTATGAGAATACTTGTTTCTACTTGTCTAACATGAGGTATCGTAAACTTAATACATTTCGTTTTTTTCTCGTTAAGAAGAAGGTTATAAACATTAAACCAGTTAACTACTTTTGCGAGGGCACTATTTACATTGTCTGTAACCAGCTGCTGACGTTTGAGTTTAAATAAAAGTGAAGTGTCGTCTGCAAACAGCACTATATCATGTTCATCCTTTATGAGGTAAGGCAAGTCATTTATACAAATGTAAGTGGTAATAGTAAATAAATAAATATAAATAAGAAATAAAAATGGACCTAGAATTGAGCCTTGAGGGACCCCCATTCTTACTACCGATCCGGGAGATCTTTTCCCGTTAACATCAACTCTCTGAATCCTATCACTTAAATAAGAAGTAAGAAAATTATCAATAATGAAACGAACAGGAATAAAAAGCATAATTCTGATTATTCATTATACACTGGAGACGACACGTGGTCTCATTTGCGATAGCAAAGAAGTTGCTCAAGAATTTGTAAATTTCTTTACCAGTATCCCAATTAAAACTACTGACACTTTAAATTCCTCGCCCACGCTCGCTTTTGATTTAGTAAGGGCGAACGTTTCGGTCTGCCCGATTGAATTTAACTTTAAGCATATTAACCCCATAACAGTAATAAAAGCTTTTAAGCAAATCAAGATCAAATTGACTGAAGATCTTTGGGGAATGTCCATTAAAGTCTGTACATCCATAATTGACACTATAGCGCCTTCATATTTAATTTGTGTGTGGAACAAAGAGTCTTCCCGGATTTAATGAAATACAGTAAGGTAATACCACTTTTCAAATCCGGGGACAGTAAAGACACCAATAATTATAGACCCGTATCCGTGTTGCCAGTTTTCAGCAAGGTATTTGAAAAGGTAATGCTTAATCAAATGCTCTTTCATTTTAACACCAATAAAATCTTACACAATCAACAGTATGGTTTCACCAAGGGACGTTGTACGACTGACGCCGGGGTCACCTTATTAAAACACATATTTACGGCGTGGGAAGAGGCCCAAGACGCCATAGGAATCTTTTGTGACCTCTCCAAGGCATTTGATTGCGTCGATCACGAAACCTTGCTCTTGAAACTTGAGCATTATGGACTTGGAATACTTGCGCTCAGTCTAGTAAAATCTTATTTAAATGATAGGCAGCAGCAAGTTCAAATAAATGGTGTCAATTCACTTAGTTTGAAAGTAGAAATGGTAGTTCCACAAGGCTCGATATTGGGTCCTTTCCTCTTTTTAGTGTATATTAATGATCTACTCCATTTATTAAACAATCAACCACAAATGGTGTTATTTGCTGACGATACTTCTTTAATTTTTAAGGTAGAAAGAAGTGCTAAAAATTTTGACGACGTTAATAACGCCCTAATGCAGGTCCATAGTTGGTTCACTGCTAATAATTTAGTATTAAATGGGAAAAAAACTAAGTGTATACGATTTTCTTTACCTAATGTCAAAAGTAGTGATTGTGAGATAGTATTGAATCAAGAGAAACTAGAATTCGTCGATAAAACTGTTTTCCTGGGGATCACGCTTGACTCGAGGCTACAATGGGGTTCTCATTTAACATCTCTGGCGGGACGGCTAAGTTCAGCAGCATATGCTGTCAGAAAAATCCGTCAATATACCGATGTAGATACCGCGAGGCTAGTCTATTTTAGTTACTTTCATAGTATCATGTCTTACGGTATTTTACTTTGGGGACGGGCTGCAGACGTCGATTCTATTTTTATTCTGCAGAAAAGTGCCATCAGAGCCATTTATAATCTCCGCAGGCGCGATTCTCTAAGGGAACTGTTTAAGGTTATTAAGATCTTGACGGTACCTTGTCAATATATCTATGAAAACATCATGTACGTAAGAAAAAATGTACATCTTTTTACTAAAAGAGGTGATAGACATAATTATAGTACCAGAAATAGGGACCTATTAGTTCAACCAGGTTTCAGACTGGCTAAAGTAGACTCATCTTTCATGGGGTACTGTTTAAAATGTTACAATAAAATACCTCCCCACATACTTCAACTCAATGAGACGAAATTCAAAGTTTGTATAAAACGCACACTATGCAGCCAGGCATATTATAAGTTGGGGGATTATATCGCTGATAAAAATGCCTGGCTCAATGCTGGTCCTGCTCCACAACCACAACTAATTGATTAACATTTGAAAATACTGTTGGAGCTGCTGAAGATTGTAAGACTACCTTTGCTTTGTATAAACTCAATCTCCTTTGTATTATATAATTGCATAGAACAAGTGTGAGTACTATGTACTATCGAGCTACCATTTACCGGGTAATGTCTTTCATTGACTTGAATGTGCCCTGGCGGCTGATAGATGTCATGCTCACTCAAATGTCTCGCTGACGGTGGCGCGTGTGTTGGATCATTTAGCTCCCTTCAAAATGGTTGAGCTGAATGGTGCTGATCCATGCGTCATGTTCGTGAACGGGCGCTGTCAGTTGGGATCTCTTAGCCACCAAGGCTTATTTTAATTATTTTATTATGGATTGTTTTGTTTAAATTTATATTTACTGTACACTGGACACTCAACGTGTACGTCTTATTTACATTGTTCTCACATATAATTATACCTATATTCAACATTAATGATGTAACTAATATTTATGTAACAATATAATTTAAAAGAGTGTCCATGGAGTTTCTTGCCCGTTCTTCTCCATAGGTACCTACTACGCTTTGGAATGGGCAACTAGCTTCATATTTCTGACTGACCCACTTGACAATTCAAAAGTGCCTGTAAATGGTTTAATTGAAATAAATGCTTTGAGTTTGAGTTTGAGATCCAGAGAGGCGTTCCGGATTCCGTAGTGGTGCAGTTTCCTGATTAATGTTTCATGAAGAACACAATCGAATGCCTTGGACAAATCGCAAAAGATGCCCAACGCATCGCAGTTGTCCTCCCATGCATTATGATTTCGTCAGTTCGCGCCGACAAAGAACACCGCCAGCTAGACTACCTAGACGGTACCAGGCGCGCAGAATTACGGAAGAGATTTTATCCATTTCTTTATTAGAGTGAGAGAGAGTGATATTGGCAAGTAACGTGGAAAGTCATTGACCCACGTAGTGCGGTGACACGTTTGTTATTATTTGAATTTAAGAAACCTATGAAACCGAAAATTTGGTATAAATTTTTTGAGTATTTTATTTTGAGTTGAAACTTTGTATAGTGATTCTATACCAGCTGCAATCTTTAGAGGTTAAGGATAGTAATACCCTTTCCGTTACACGTTGTATAATCCAGTTCTTCTAAAAGAACCGACAGCTGTGCTGCTGGGGAGTTTGTTGCGCCACTTCTTCTTCCCAGCTAAAGCACTAGTAGGAAGTGGTGAAGGGTGGGCGTTTTGAGGGGACTGTCTTATGTAATTTTGACGTTCAAAAAGTGCTGATTCTCAGCCTAGTTTGAATAAATTACTTTTGATTTTGTAGCATTATGTCAAACAAATCTTTAATGTAAAGTATGAACGAGCATCAAACATGTTTGGTCATTAAAACGTGTTGGTGGGAATTTGAGCCCGTTTAGATCTTCTTACTTTGTTTTTTTTTTTTTCAACGTAGGACAGTTTTGAATGCCAACTGAAAGTATATTTTAATATTAAAAAAAACAGAGCCACAACTGGATACTAAAATAACTTCCAAAAATAACACTACAAAAGTTTTTTTTGGAAGTCGGTAGTTTAATTTGTGAAAAGTTTTTAATTTTCAGCACCCCAAACAAAGTCGTATCACAGTCTATCTTTTTATTCATACTGTGGTCGTATACAACTACTTGCAATGTAAATAACAGTGAGAGGAAGTTGTTACAAAATCATCAACATTCACTACCTAAGTGGAAAAAATACTACGTATTATTAAAGCTGACTCAGAAACCGCTCATCAGAACTACCCAAATTAATATGGGACCAATCTGAAAGTCCTCTCCTTTCAAACAGAAGAATTTTGCAACAAGCTCCTCCTTTTTTTGAAGTCTGTCAATAAAGGGTCAAAATGTCTAGTATCTTTTGAATTTTGCTCCCCCGTGCACAAGTGCTAGTCACCGCCTGAGGTATGTGGGAGGTGGCCAAAGGCAAGCTAACTCAGTCTACCAATCTTGTCAATGCCCCCCCCCCCCCCCCCAACTCCCCGTCCCACCGCTCACATACTTCAGGCGTTGACTAGCACTTGTGCGCGGACTGTAGTAATAACTTATTAAATGATAAATGATGAAACAAACTCGGAGGCCACAGTCTCTTATAAAGTCCAGACATAATCTTGATCAGATCATGAGAAGACCATGTAGATTAGTGTCTGAAATGGTCTTCTGACGAAAGAACCACACAGATTAAGCGGACCTGTCGAGTCAGTGCACGCATTTGTCAGTAACCGTGCAGCTCAACTCTGAACTTAAGGAGCTCAACGATTCGACGAACAATACCAAAGAAAGGACATTTGGGTAGGCCGCATAAGCTACTGAAACTGCCAGACCATGATTAAAACTGAAACAATGACCCACACAGTCCTCACATTCACATTAATAAAAATAATAATATTCTTTCTTCTTTCTTTTCTTTTTTTTAAAAAAAACGTTGCCCCACATTAGGAATTTCTCCTGTATCGTGGGTGCGTTTACAAACATTTAAACTCACATAAACAAACAGCCAGACCCGGAACAACTACTTGCAGGTCATACAAATATTTGTTCCGTGCGGGGATCGGGGATTATAAGTACTTCACAAACTTAATATTCATGTCATTGTGTATATAAAAATTATCAAATGTCAAAGACTATGTAAAAAAAAAACAAAGCAAATTCAGTACGTAAAAATTGGAGCATTTCAATCCCTAGCCTTTTTGTCCTCAATATAATCTCAGTATAAAAGGCTTTCTGGCATAAGTCATACTCAATCTCATAAAAAACTAAACTAAGCCAGTAAGCAAAGGTTGTAACAGAACAACGCTCCAATTGGGTGGACTGACAGGAAGCCTAATGTGCACCAGACGTACTCAAAAGTGTCATACTCTTTGAGGACTCTTTTAATGCAACCTAAACCTGCAGTTTTCTCGAAGACCGGTGGCTGCCACATAGCGTGCAATTTGCCTGCAAATGACGTCACTGAAACGTTATATATGAGGCCGTTATGTGGCCATCGCTCTGCTAGGAAACCTAAGCCTTAGATTAGAGGGAAAGCTTTAGGGGAATATTTATTTCTAAGAGTTTTCTATTTTTTCCCAGGATTGCGGCCACAACGCCACATATGAAGTCATTAAATCGTACACGGTCTCGGACCCGACCATATCCGTGGTCAGACAACCAGACCTGACAGAAATAGTGCTGCCAAGGGTCAAGGTCAAGTTCAGAGGGTACTACAAGATCGCCAGGCACTACAAGTTCGCGCTCAACCATGTGTTCGAGACGCTGGGACATGAAGCCGTCATTATTGTTGAAGGTCAGTATAATGTCAAGGTCTAGGTCCTTGTAACAATATGTCCAAGTTCTGAGGATACTACAAGTTTGCGTTCAACCATGTGTATCAGACCCTGGGACATGAAGCCGTCAGTATAATTTCCAGTTCAAGGTCATTGTAATAATGTCTCAGATGAGGGTACTACAAAATCGCCAGGCACTACAAATTCGCTCTCAACCATGTGTTCTAGACGCTGGGACATGAAGCAGTCATTATTGTTGAAGGTCAGTTTAATTTTCAAGTTCGAAGTTATTTTAATTTCCTCTATAAATTCTTTGTCTGGTCACATAGGTACGCCGTTAGGCCTAGCACGCACTGCGAAATCACTGGATTATATTCAGTGTACGGAATGCAACGAGCGCGATTTTTCAATCGCCACTGCGTGTCGATACATAAGATACTATGAGTTTCAAAATTGCCATAAAAATTTCGCGTGATATTTTCCCCGTGGGTCTAGGCCTTAGGCATAATTGTGGCCAGACATCAGTTCGTCCGAAGACCTACTCTCTAAGTCCGTTAACGAGATTGCGAGCCCGTCCGAAAGTAGTTCGGTACCTACTTAAAAGTGAACTCTAGTCCCGATTAATTAACTTTTCCGGACGGGCAAAAACACATCGGGAGTAAGGACAACCTATCTAAACGTTTTGTCATTAATTTTTAGTTCGGGCCCGGGACTAATCTTATGTCCGTATGTGATACGGATTAGGAAATATCCGTAACTTCGGCCGAAACGACGGACTTCGTTCTTAGGGAGTAAGCCCCCAGAACCGCCAGCAACAGGCGAATGGTGGTTGAATCTACTGCTGCAATTTGTTTTACAGTTAGATTCACTTCTAAATTTTGTATTGTTCGTAGAATAGAGAGACCTTTGCTCTATCACAGGGACGAAGACAATACAGACAAGATAAGTAGGCCGACGTTGACACGGACGAAAAAATATCGCGGCGGGATTTTATCGCACACGGGATTTTCAACTCTCGGTGTTGAGCCGTTAAAGAAAACACCGTTGGATTTTCAATTCTTGGCGCTAAGCAGTGCGTTGAATGTCCAGTGCGCGAAAAACAATCACGGCGGGAAAAAATCGCCAATGCTACCTGGGCTAACGTTTTTGTATTGAATCGAGCGTTGATTAATTGTCAATACATACTCCAGCACTGTTTGTGGTCTAGTTTATTATTAGCATCCATTTAGCATGACGGTGACTAACTTTTTATTCTTGCAACACATAAAAACTTACTCTGGCCCAGAACACAGTACACTAAGCCTTTGACGCTTAAACGAAGAAAAAAACCCGAATCTAACAGATTACTACTCGCTGATTGGCAAAAAGGGTGACATAACAAAAAAATCTGTAATTTTGAATTAAGTATACAGGGGAAGTTGGCAAATTTTGTTGTTTTTGCTAAAAAACCGACATTATGACATTAAGCCTAAAAATGAGGGAGTCAGAGAAGTTGCGAACTTGCGACTTTGGGAGAGCGGTGGTGGCCCAGTGGTAACGGCCGCGACTTACGAGTTTTAGGTCGTAGGTTCGAACCCAGTCAGGCGCATAACTTTGTGTAAATTACTTCATCACCACTGCTCTCAAAACGGTGAAGGAAAACATCGTGAGGAAACTGGCATGTCCCAGAACCAAAAATTCGACGCCATGTGACATCTACCAACCCGCACTGGGCCCGCGTGGTGGATTACGGCCTACTTCCTCTCACAGAGAGGATGCCTGTGTCCCAGCAGTGGGAACATGATAGGCTGATGTTGACTCTTTCCGGTACTTTTATATTTTTAAATCATCATACCAAAAAATTGCTATTTTTTAATTACGTCAAGTTTCTCGCAAATGAACGTACTATCATAAACAAGTAGACCGTAACGAATAGCGGAACGAACGTATTTCCATAACAATCTCACTGTAACCTGCGTTTGCGTTGATTATCAGCGACGTGTTACCTCTCCTTATCTTCATTTAATCATCTCATTACCTTACATTGGTGTAATCATAATCTGGCTGTTTGAGTAACTTATGCGGCCTACTCAAATGTCCTTTCTTTGGTATTGTTCGTCGAATCGTTGAGCTCCTTAAGTTCTGAGTACTGAGCACGATTGCTGACAATTGCGTGCACTGACTGGACAGGTCCACTCAATCTGTGTGGTTCTTTCCTCAAAATACCATTTCAGACACCGATCTACATAGCCTTCACATGATCTGACCAAGATTCTGTCTGGACTTTAAAAGAGACTGTGACCTCTGAGTTTGTTTCGGCCTTTCTTCTCAGAGTAGTCAGATAGTAAACGCCGACCTCATCTACTTTAAAAAAATATGATTGACGTGTAAAAGTGTTTGTAAAAACCTACTTACAGAAACAAAATCATTTATCATTTACACTATGTACATAAACTTAAAGAAGATACTCTACTGAACGCCACGTGCATCCTTACTACTCTCCGAATACTTCTTTTCAGAGGTCGGATTTAGGTAAAGTTATATATGTACTTACACTGATTTCATACAGCGAAAGAATAAGTGGATATGTCTCAAACCGCGAGATTAATTTTAAAGAGCAGAAAAATCCTGTGATTTATTAAATAAAAAGTTATACAGTAATGTCGGAAGCGAACACTTCAAATCTTAGTAAATCTTAATCTTTTTAAAGTACCACTAGGTACTTTGAATGAATCGGACAAGGAAAATGATTCTGATGGGCCGTTTGAATAAGCAAACCCTCACGAGTCTAGGCTAGAAGCAATAGTATTTTCTTATTTATAAAAAAGGCGAGGTATGAGAATTTGCTTAAGACTATTAATAATTTGTATTGTGAATTAATGTAAATACTAATACAAATTGTATGTTGTTATATATTGTTATCTTTGTTTTATTTGTCTGTCTATCTCTGAGGTTTTTATTATTATTTATTTGTAATATAGTTGACGACACGGGATTGTCCATTAGAAATCCCGGGAAGATCCATATTAATATCATCATTTCGATGCAAGTACATAAATAACTCTACTTAATTCCGACCTCTGCTCATTTTGCTTCGTCAATATTCGTTTGGTCACACCAGACACATAAAAGCGCGTGACAAAACGTACCCGCACCCTTTTTTTTTGTGGGTCGGAAATCATCAAATAACTTCTCCCGCTCTGGGCAAAGCGGGAGGGCGTGTCAGGCTCTTACTGACTAAAACCCACCCGTGTTCCTTCAGTTGCCTGTGCCAGGGGCCACGGTATCCCTCTCGGTCTTTCCCGCAACCCTAGCAGGCATCGGCCCTAGCGGACCCCGTCATTGGTGCTGACATCTCTTTGAGGCGCGCGTGGAACACAACGCGCCGACGACCCGGGCCTGGTCTTTATCGAACGGCGAGCTGCCCATTGCTCGCCGTTCGCAAGCCCGCGCCTACGGTAGCCAGGAATCGGCCTGCGATTCCCGACGTACCCTCACCCTGATTGCGTCAAAACCAGCGTTTGCGTTTGCGTTTGCCTTTATCAGTCAAAATCTGAATCCTTTTGAAGAATATTTAACACACACCCACGCACACATAATATAATTGACGTAAGTTAAGTGACGACACGGTTGGCGCAGTGGTTAAGCGATTGACTGCTGCGTAACGTGTCGCGGGTTCGATCCCCGCACGGAACAAATATTTGTATGACCTGCAAGTAGTTGTTCCGGGTCTGGCCGTTTGTGTATGTGAGTTTAAATGTTTGTAAACGCACCCACGATACAGGAGAAATTCCTAGTGCGGGGCAACGTTTTTTTAAAAAAAAAAAAAAAAAAAAAAAATTATATGCACAGTTATTGCATACCAAACAAGCTGCGTGCATCTTTCATTTATTTTATTATACCATGTTATTTTATTTTTTTCGAATTAATGAATTTATTGCACGGACTACGTTATGAAATGTACAGACGCCAGCACATCAAGCTACTACAATCTGTCAAATTTCTTTAATAGATTTTCAACTTTATCGCTACAGCATTAAGGTTCAAGGTTGATTGGGAAAATTTGACAGTTTCGGGTAGCTTGACCTGCTGGCGTCTGTACCACAAACGGGTGAAGACACTGGCTCGGAGTAACACAGGTCGCTTCCTAGCTCAGGAGCCAGGGCTTCAATTATGTATGTTACACCTGTATTTTGTATCAATAAACTATTTATTATTGGAACGAAGTTCCTTATCGCGCGTTGTGAAAGGGGGCTAGACGGAAAAAATTCTTACGAAAAGTTGTCACGACACTTTTTGCTATAGTAAGCTATTGTAAGCTGTGCGGCGTGCACATGTTTTTCTGTCTGTCTCTCTCTCTCTCTCTCTCTCTCTTATAGAAAGCAAGCCAGATATTTTCATTATATATATTTGAGCCTACTGATTAAGTTTATATTACATTATATTTGTTAATAATAAAAAAAAATATTATTATAACTTAAAAAAAATAAAATTTTATTACAATTCCTTCACTAATTAATCGAAAGGAACTTCGTTCCATCCGGGTGTCCCTTGACACCTCTCAAGTTTTTATTATTAATTTATTATTATTATTGCTTGATATTGTTACCCAATTACCCCGCGGGTCCGGGATTCTGGTGGGGTAATTGGGTAACACACGGACATTTGCAAGGCTTTCATTTTGACAGTTCAACAACATTCATTGCGTTATTTACGTTGTTGAGCAGACACATTTTTCGAACTTAAGAAGCAATGGATTAGCAATATCCTTCAAAATTATTCAGGTTCAGATTAATAGTGTTTTACGCAATTAGGGTGCCCAGGTTGCGAATGAGATACAGGAGATCCATCAATCAGATACAGGGAGTGTATCGCGTTGATATGTCGCTTGAACAACTATAATTAATAATATAATAATTAATAATTTATTTCATAAGCCTAATACAATAAGGAGAGAAAAAAGGGTTTACATTGCAATTATGTACCAAAATAAGTTATATCCATATAATAATAGGCTAAGTAAATGCACGTTGTGTGAAACTCCTGACACCCAAACTAGGACATGTCCTGTATCTCAGGTGTCAGTAACTATCTGAAAAAAAAAACAGAATTATTGCATGTATGGTTTTAATCGTTAAAAGATTTTTTTTGAGGTAACTTCGTGACCTTTTTCTATCGTACGAAATAAGTTGTATTCTGTTTTCAACACACTATCTAACTAGCATATATCCTGAAGAATATCATATATTTTTCTGATTTTGTTTACTGCAGTGGATCATATACATTTAGGCATTATAAAACTTGCGTTTGGGTCATGTAGTCCCCTTATAGGTCTGTAATTTTACCACTGAGGCAAAGGTCTCTTTTCGTACGATGAGGATTGAGCATGAGCATTCATCGCCGGGCGTGTTCAGTGTGTGGTAGTACTGTAAGCCCTCCACGCGCTGACACCGGTCTTATCAAATGAAAGGCTTATTTAGTAGTAATATAAATAATTATTCCTGGTCGGTTCTACGTTTTTTAGGGTTCCGTACCTCAAAAGGAAAAAAAATTAACCATTTTAGGATCATTTCGTTGTCCGTCTATCTGTCAGGCTGTCAAGACCCCTTTTCTCAGGAACGCGTGGAGGTATTAAATTGAAATTAATATCAAATACGGAGCTCTAATAAAATCAAGCTTCTAAATCAACGCAGTAAAAAAGTACGGCCATTTATGCAACATATATTTTGATACTCGCAAATAAATCAAAACTTATATGTTACTTCCCGTTGACCTAGAATGATGATATTTGGCAAGAAGCAAGGTGTCACTCTCGAAAATCGTTAATTTGTGGTTTAATCAATTTTAAAAAATGGTTCTGATAACAAACTTATATTAATTAGTAGTTGTAGAATTGACCATGACTTTAAACATGTTTTAAACTACACTGTTAAGTTTGTTTTTAGGATATTTTTTTCCCAACTACGGAACCTTTTAATGTGCGTGGTACGACACGCACTTCGCCGGGTTTTTTTACATGATGGCGCGCTCTGTCAGCGCTCTTAGCCGAGTGTCAATTCTTTTTTAACATTCTAAATATGAAATAGTGTTTATCTCATTATTCATGCCATCAACTTATTAAAGATTCGCGAAGGTCGGTTGTTAAAGCCAACCGGACAAAACCTCTACAGTAAGGTAGCCCGCACCTCAGTGGTAACGAAATAACCAGTATCAGCTGGCCTCTTATTCTATTGAAACTCCAGATTACGCTAGACCAACTCAAGGTCAAAGTGTTACCTACTGACGTGCGGCCTACTGTCCTACTGCAATAATCCAAATTCAAATTCTTTTATTCGTTTTGTGAATTTATGGTACAATTAAACAGATGTTATACAAAAAATGTTGGTCCAAACTATGTCCCGACAAAAGTCATACAAAATATCTGAGGTATCCTATTACTAACTGACAAAATTACACGGTCATCATAAGTGTACCAAATAGAATTTAGTCCATTTCAATGGCTTCGTTTGAATGTCAACATACAATGGAGGACTCGCCTGTGTCGTCCAAAACGACCTCGTTGACCAATCATGAAGTATTGTTAGCATTAGCACACAACAGAATGGACAGAAGTAGGTACTTACGGCCGAAATCTTTTTAAGGGGACTACATGACCTAAACGCAAGTTTTATAATGCCTAAAAGTATAAGTATGATCCACTGCAGTACACAAAATCAGAAAAATATATAATATTCTTCAGGGTATTTATTTATTATTAAGAAGGCACATCAACAACACAAACAAACATTTACAAATAAAAGAGAACAGAGACATGGACTAGTGTTTACGTCAATTACAGACGTGCACAGCAGTCACAACCAAATAGGAGAGAAAAAAAAAGGATATAATGCTAGTTTGTTGAAAACATAACACAACTAATTTCGTACGATAGAAAAAAGTCACAAAGATACCTCTAAAAATTTATTTTAACGATTATAAACCATACTAATATACATGCATGCATTCTGGTATTTTTTTCAGATTCTTGTTTATGCAACATATTAACGTGATAGTGTTTTAATTTTTTAGTCCAATCAATTGTTTGTTTGTAATCGCGTTGTGTCATCGCGCTTCTATTTCTTTTCAATGCAGTCGGACAGTGACCGCGCTTTAGCTGTTGTCAGCCCCTTAAAAGTCGTAATCCCTGTAGTCAGAGCAGTTTCTTAAAATTAATCGGTCATCCTAATCCTAATTCAAAATATAAAGAAAGATAATCCGTTTAAATGCGGTAAAAACATGACGCAAAGAGAGGAACAAGTTGGGTGAAAATATACGTCACATCCACGCAAAACGGCCATCGTTCAGCATAATGCGAGATAGAGCCACAGCGCTGGTTTCCAGCGACAGCGGGCGTTGACGGGATGACGTCAACCGGTGCAACATAAATTGAAATGCATTAAATAGTCCTAACTTATATTACAAATGCGAAAGTGAGTTTGTTTGTTACGATTTCACGCTAAAACGGCTGAACGTATTTGGATGTGGCACACATACAGGGTTACTTGTAATTCGACGTATATCCGTCAGGAGCATATTCATTATTTTGTTGACTAAAGTATTTTTAATTATGTTAATAGCTTAATTGAAATGCCAGCTACAATATCATTTTTTAATTGTCATTATACAAGGTGGCGAGTACCTTATCAGTATCACATTAAATTATACTACGTATACTACATGGTATACTTAGACAATATAAAAAATTTGAATGAAAACCATTCGCAAAAAAAAATCTGCTTTTCCATACATTTTGTTTAGCTCGACAAAATGTGTGGAACAGCAGATTTTTTTAGAGAATGGATTTGGTACAATTTAATGTGATTAGGTACTCGCCACCTTGTATAAGTAGTTTTTTTTATTTGAAATTAAATGTCAAATTTTGGGTAATTTTGGATGGTCAAAAACTCTTAAAATTGAAATATTTCGAAAACTATTGAATTTCGGCTGTACATATGGGGGGTTCAATTTGTTACATTTTGGCCCCCCTATCAGCTCCTGACGGATGTACGTCGAATTACAAGTAACCCTGTATAGATCATGAGCTGGTTTAGGACAGAATACGTTTTATCTCGGTAGTAGGTACGCTCCCGTAGGATAGTTTACGACTTCCACACGCACGAAGCCGCGGGCAAAACTAGTTAACTATAATTGACAAGTATTTTGGAACGCTGACAGTCAATCTATCTAATATATCTATATTTATCTTTATTTCAGACACTGTCCATAAGAAACCGTTAGTAGGGTTATCAGTAGTACCTACACACAAAAATAAAAAGGTGTTAGTACTTTGATAGAACAAAACAAATTATAAAATATTAGTTACTTAGTCATACATCTGCCCGGTACACAGTAAATTAACCATCCATTTTACACGCTAACGTTCCGAGATCTCTAATAGAATCATTCTTTATTCAAGTATCATATGACTCAAAAAATTTAGTAAGACTTACAACTATATTAGTAAGGGCTGACGCTTCACAAAAACAAACAAATAGTAGTGGATCACCGCTTTGTTTTTTTTTTTTTTTGTTTCCGGGTTGGAAAATCCTCATGGATGTCCACCGCCCTGGGGCGGGCGGCGGGGTCTGTCAGACTTACTGACTAAAAACCACCCCGGTGTTCCATCTCACACCTACGCCGGGGGTCGCGGGAACGTACGATCCTTCCGCAACCCCCGACTGGTGCCGGCCCGCCACTACGGGCCTCTTCGGAGTGGATCACCGCTGTGGCAACCCATGTGAGATTGCACAGCAGCGACAATGAAATCGCAGTCTTGGCGACTTGAAATCATGCTTAGGATACTCAACTGTTGAAGCTGTCCCACACCCTGCGCACTATGGAAGCGCACCATTTGCGCATGCGGTTGTATAGAAACAATACACATGCGCATCCGCGAACATCCCCGATGCACTACAGAAGCGGGGCAACCCCACCAGCATCCTAAAACGCGTTATTATACTGAAACTACTAATGATCGATTAACTGTAAGTGATAAATGATAATGATAAATGATTTTATTTCTGTCAGTAGGTTTGAGCAAACACTTTTACACGTCAATCGTATTTTAAAAACTAGATGAGGTCGGCATTTCCTGACTACTCTGAGAAGAAAGGCCGAAACAAACTCAGAGGTCACAGTATCTTTTAAAGTCCAGACAAAATCTTGGTCAGATCATGTGAAGGCTATGTAGATCGGTGTCTGACATGGTCGTTTGAGGAAAGAAACACACAGATTGAGTGTACCTGTCCAGTCAGTGCCCGCAATTGTCAGCAATCATGCAGCTCAACTTAGACTTAAGGAGCTCAACGATTCGACGAACAATACCAAAGAAACGACACAAATGCGGCCTACTCAAAAGTAGGCCGCATAAATTACTCAAACTGCCAGATCATGATTAAACTAACTGAGAAAAATACAAAAAAACCGGCCAAGAGCGTGTCGGGCCACGCTCAGTGTAGGGTTCCGTAGTTTCCCGTCCGTCACAATAAGTGTTCCCACTTATGAGTTTAAAGGTGGGTATCCATACTATCTTCAATCAAAGTTCGAATTGTTCGAAACCAAATCTTCCAACCAAACGATTAACGATCAAGACTTTTAACGACACTTTTAATACTTTCAATTTCAACACTCTATCTAACCCGCTTTGATTTCAAACATGGGAGAGGGTCATTCAGTCACGGAGAATCTTAACACCGCGATTCAGGAAAATGACGTCAGATGCACAACGCCATCTATCGAAAGAGACAACAGACAGCCATTCCAAGAATGCTGAAAATGCGTCTGTTGGTCATTGTCTGTTGGTTATACTTTAAGTAGCACCCTTACAATTTCTTTTTAAATATTTTCGATTTACTAAAACCATTTCTACCTTTTGCTATCACAACTTTTAAAAGTTATCTTGTGAAGGCATTTATTAATAAGTACCAAGTACCATATTCCTTTGATAGATGTCGTTGCATGTCTCATTCTTGATCATAATGATAAAGTTCTTGAAAACTATAAATTCATGAATTGGGTTACTAATTAATACATAGACGTGCCAGAAGTTTTCGATGGTAATTTTGAATTGCGAGAACCTATTTTAATAATTATTTTTTTGTTTGAAAAAAGATACGTTCAGGATAATAAAATATTATGTAAACGAAGTTAAAAAAAAAATACGGGCAAATGAAACTTGACCTCTGGATTGTATAGGCGCTCATACGATTCAGGGACCAAATTATATTGGTTAACTGCAGTTTCCATCTGTTGTTTCCATCCAAGTTCAAAATAATTTTCCTAGAAAGTCCTTATAAAGTTCTACTTTTCAGATTTTTTTCGTATTTTCTAAACTTATGGTTCAAAAGTTAGAGGGGGGGGGACGCTTTGTTTTTTACTTTTGGAGCGATTATTTCCGAAATTATTGACATTATCAAAAAATGATTTTAGTAAACCCCTATTCATTTTTAAATACCTTTCCAACAATATATCACACATTAGGGTTAAAATTAAAAAAAAAAACACTTCCCACTTTACATATAGGGGGGCTACCCTAATAAAACATTTTTTTCCAATTTTTATTTTAGCACTTTGTCGGCGTGATTGATACACATATTGGTCCCAAATTTCAGCTTTCTAGTGCTAACGGTCACAGAGATTAAGCGAGGACGGACAGACGGACAGACAGACAGACAGACAGACAGACAGACATGGCGAAACTATAAGGGTTCCTAGTTGACTACGGAACCCTAAAAAGAGCAATGACCGACATAGTTCTCACATTCACAATAATTAGAATAATATTATAATAATCTTTGAGGACCATGTAGATTTGTGTCTGAAATGGTCTTTTGAGGAAAGAACCACACATATTGAGTGGACCTGTCCAGTCAGTGCACGCATTTGTCAGTAACCGTGCAGCTCAACCACCAGTGAGTACCGAAATTAGTCATTTTGGGCATAATTTTTACAAAACATAACATCACGCCTTGTTTCTCGGTTTGTAGGCAGAGGTGTACCCATAGTAGGTACACCCACATTTAAGTCCCATGTAATAGGGGTCGAGCCTATTGCCATCAACCGGGCACAAATCCAGTCTCAAGGCTGCTACTTAAGCGAAGCAGTAATGCTCGCGAAGGAGGAGGCGGAACGCGTGGGGCTGAGGCAAAATTCACGCCCTCACGCCCCTAGCCGCCGCAGGGGACGCCCTGGGCCTCGGGTATCCCAAGCCGATTCCCGGCCACCGTAGGCGCGGGCTTGCGCACGGCTAGCAATGGCTAGCTCGCCGTCCGATAAGGACCAGGCCCGGGTCGACGGCGCGTTGTGTTCCACGCGTGTCTCAAAGATATGTCAGATATGTCAGCACCAATGACGGGGTCCGCTAGGGCCAATGCCTGCCAGGGTTGCGGGAAAGTCCGAAAGGGTTACCGTGGCCCCTGGCACAGGCAACTGAAGGAACACGGGTGGGTTTTAGTCGGTAAGAGTCTGACACGCCCTCCCGCTCCGCCCAGAGTAGAAGTAATTTGATGATTTGCCACCCTCAAAAAAAAAAGGCTGCTACTGCGAAATTCGAAATGGAAAATCCCAAAAACACTGCCCGACCTGGGAATCGAACCCAGGACCTCCTGCTCAGTAGTAGCGCTTCAGGCAGTCAGTTATTGACTTCTTGTACTTATAGCACATATTATAGCCGAAAAAAAAACTGTTTTATTATGGGGTTCGATTAGAGTATCATGTTAAAACATTGCACATTTACTTGAAGAAATAAGTAAACAATAAGAGGAAAATTGCTAACAATGTTGAATGTAATGTAAAGTATGTAAATGGAAATACTTTATCGCTAATATGCATACCTACTCGAAATGGCTCATAGCTGAGACTCGTTTAAGGAAAATAAAACCAGCTTGTTGTCTGGTCGGCTCACTACAGAGGAAAAAACAAGAATACCTTTCGTTCATTTGATGAACAGGGTATTAAACTGACCGACCCTGAGGACCCCATTACCCTCCTCCAGGGAAGCAGTAGGGCCACAAGTACTAAAAAAAAAAAAAATGAAAAGTCATTTATTCAAATTAGGCTGAGAATCAGCACTTTTTGAACGTTAAAATCACATAAGACAGTCCCCCCAAAACGCCCACCCTTCACCACTTCCTAGTGCTTTAGCTGGGAAGAAGAAGTGGCGGAACAAACTCCCCAGCAGCACTGCTGTCTGTTCAGTTAGAAGAACTGGATTCTATACATAATTATAGTAATAAGTAATTAACATTACGAAACACAAAAATATTAAAATTATTTGCCATATGTCAGCTAGCACACGCCAATATTTAAAACTATACTCAAGCAGAAATAAATAATAAAAACAAAAACGCAAACAGAACTTAATACATAATAAAAAGCCTCCTGGCATAAAGGGCGTGCCCGCTTACATATGCAATGCTGCATTATGTTTATATGTATAAAGCTGTAACTTGTAGCCACAAATGATAAACTAGGACCTTCGAAGTAAAATAAAGAAACATTAATTTCTAATAACAATAACAAAACCATAGTCAGCAAGCTGACCTGTCACCACAAGCAGCACCCGTTCACGAGCATACTATATAGACACAGACACAAAAATCGAAATTCCGACCTCGCCACCGAGGTCCTCCGCGTACGCGACCCTCCCCGAGTTATGGTCCTCCCTGTCCCTTGATCGGATCCGTGCCAACTGGTGGCGCAGCTGAGCCTGTTGTAGCTTTAAATTCCCCCGATAATAATAATGAATCTAATTTGATCCAGCCTGTCCCAAACTTGCTGTCCTTCTCCAACGACGCCCTAAGCCGAGGTTCTTACCCCACCGGAGGTACTGGTGGTGGTGGTGGTGATGGTCGCTTAGTTTTTAATTCCTATTAAGCCCCTGCTGGAGGCTTTGAGTTCGCTCAAAGGCACCACAAGAAAGACCGGTTAAGTAGTGACGGCCTCTCAAGGCCAACTGTTCTACGAGATACCATACGCAAAAAAAAAACAGGGTATTAACTCAAAATTTACTATTTTTAACCTAAAATACAGTTTTATTAAAATCATGTGATGTTTATAATGAACGTGGTTGCATAACGATATGACGATATGAAAGTAGTTTAAAATAATAAGGCGAGGTTAACCAATTATTTACAGAAATGGAAATATACTGATTTCAAAACTTCAAATCGCTCCCCTGAAAATTAGGCTTTTTGAGTTAATACATAGTCATAGTCATTTAGTCATAAACAAATAATTTTGTTCTGAATTTAAACACAAAAACACAATTACAATTTATTGACACACTAAAATAAAAAATAAAAAAAATACATTTGAATTTCATAGATTCAAACAACAATTTAAAAATGTTATGGTCACAATTTTCATCAATATGTCGACAAGAGTAAAAGAAACAAAATGGCCGACAGCTTAAAATTCAAAACAATAAACTAAATGACAAAAGATAAATTTCATAGATTAATATAATTCATTAAAAAAATTATAGTTAGATCAATAAATCAGACTGAACAAAATCCAAAGAACCTACCCTGTTCTTCTGGACCAACAATTTATTAAACCTTCGTCACAGGCATTTCCTTAAGTCAAATGGGGTTACTTTGATACTACGGGGTTACTTTGATAACAACTTTAGGCTTATGAAAAACTTAATTTTATAATAACTACAACGCTATAATACAAAGAAACTATCAGTAGTGCCAAGTACTGATAGTTTATTTTTTAACTGGTGTTGTAGATATTATAAAATTAAGTTTTTCATAAGCCTAAAGTTGTTATCAAAGTAACCCCGTAGTATCAAAGTAACCCCATTTGACCGTACTTAATAGGATTAGATATCGGTAACAAGGGATATGTTCACAACCCGGTTCTGGGTAACACGATACCCCTTAGTAAGACTGGTTGCCAGACTTTATGACTTCTTACGACACGTAACGACTGTCAAAGATCCACGAATGATAGCTGGAACCAACGGCTTAACGTGCTTTCCGAGGCTCGGAGGGGTCTCGGTATGTAAGATGGTCACCCATCTATGGACAGACCGCGGCAAGCGTAACTTAACCTGATCGATCGACCCGTGCGGCTATAATCAATAAGTTATCATCACAGAATGTAAATCAAATCAAATCATTGATAGCGGGCTGAGTCGCGTATCTTGCCAAGCTTGCAAAGGTCAGTGTGAGGTTCCATTATAGGCTGTTTAAGTATGTTTGTTTTCGTCAGTTGTACCTAAAAGGCAGTACCTACATTCGTACATGTTGAATTACTGAAACAAACGCAATATTAATAACATAATGTTATATGTTATCAGCAACGCTTGAAGAGCGCACCATATCTATAATATTGTTCAACTCTAGTGCTTACACTGATTATGCATTATCCTACACCTATATTTTGTTTTGTGTATTGTTCGTCGAATCGTTGAGCTCCTTGAGTCTAAGTTGAGCTGCACGATTACTGACAATTGCGTGCACTGACTGGACAGGTCCACTCAATCTGTGTGGTTCTTTCCTCAAAAGACCATTGCAGACACCGATCTACATAGCCTTCACAAATGATCTGACCAAGATTTTGTCTGGACTTTAAAAGAGACTGTGACCTCTGAGTTTGTTTCGGCCTTTCTTCTCAGAGTAGTCAGATAGGAAACGCCGACCTCATCTAGTTTAAAAAAAAATATGATTGACGTGTAAAAGTGTTTGTTCAAACTTACTTACAGAAATAAAATCATTTAAGTATCATTTATATAATTTTGCTAGATTTTTTTAACATAACATGTCGTATATAATCCATGAAGGTTTAGGCAGAAGTGTACCTAAAGTACACCCACATTTCGCCAGATATGTTTAGGCCCCCATGTAATAGGGGGCGAGCCTATTGCCATCAACCGGGCACAAATGCAGACACTGGGCAGCTACTGAGAAATTCCTGATGGAAAACCCAATGCCACTTTGCCCGACCCGGGAATCGAACCCAGGACCTCGTGCACAGCAGTAGCGGTTGCTGCCACTAGACCAACGATGTAGAAGACACACGTAAAGGGCTGACAACGGCTAAACCGCGGTCACTGTCGGACTGCATAGAAAAGAAAGAGAAGCACGATGACACAAAACTGGTAATTTATTCCGAAATATGAAGCAATTCTCTATTTACAAGAAATCTATTGATTGGACTAAAAAATTTAAACACTATCACGTTAATATGTTGCTTGAAGAACAATCTGTAAACTCTAACTAGCCTAAATCCTGAAAAATATTATATATTTTTCTGATTGTGTTTACTGTAGTGGATCATACACTTTTAGGCATTATATAACTTGCGTTTAGGTCACGTAGTCCCCTTAAACACGTTTTTATCCATAATACTAAAAATCTCAATAACACTTCCATCAGAATATAGCTGGTCTATTAAACTAATAGGAAAATCTAGAATTATGTAAGTATATTATTATGTCGCAGCCAACTAGCTTTTATTAGCCTTTCAAAGTCCTAGCCTTTATACATAAGGGGACTACATGACCTAAACGCATGTTCCTAAAAGTATACGATCCACTGCAGTAAAGAAAATCAGAAAAATATATGATATTCTTCAGGATATATGCTAGTTAGATAGTGTGTTGAAAATATAATACAACTAATTTGGTACGATAGAAAACAAAACACGAAGAACCTACCTCTAAATATTTCTTTTAACGATCAATAACCATAATAATATATCTACAGGTAATCATTCTGTTTTTTTTTTCAGATTGTTCTTCCAGCAACATATTAACGTGATAGTGTTATAATTTTTTAGTCCAATCAATAGATTTTTTGTAAATAGAGAATTGCTTCATATTTTGGAATAAATTACCAGTTTTGTGTCACCGCGCTTCTCTTTCTTTTCTATGCTTTCCGACAGTGACCGCGCTTTAGCTGTTGTCAGCCCCTTAACGGCGCGTTTCAACTCAAATCAAAATCAATATACTTTTTATTTTTCACATAAACCTACATGGGCACTTATGAAACGTCAGAAGCTAGGTGCACGGTTCCAATTGGTCGTTTCCTATGGAGAAGAGCCGGCAAGAAACTCCACGGTTACTCTTTTAAAAATAATTGGCTTTTACAATGTTTTCAAATTACAGTGTTTATAGGTATGGGAGGACAGTGTAGGCCTGTCAACGGATACCTGGTACATAACAAGATAGAAAATGGTCTACAAATCTTAAGTTTACAAGTTAGGCCTACAACATTCTCACATTCACAAAATACAAAGAATCTATAAATAAGGTAAATAAAAAAATTTTAATCCAATTTAAACCAAATGACATTACTCATAAATAATACTACAAGGATCTTTTGGCTCTTGACTGACATAGACAGGGAGTCGCGGTTGGGAGGGAACTAGCAGCCTGGGCCTTAAGACTTTAAGAGGCCTCAAGTCTGCTATTACAATAGTGTCGGAATGGTCTATCATTGATTTCATAATTGTTGATTTTGACAAGTTTGGTAATCTACTAATAGAATGGCGTCATAATGACTTTCCAATGGTCAACCACTGACACTCCAATGAAAGAAATAGCATAGAATGGTTATCTCGTACATGTAAATGAATGTCTAGCGATAATGAAAAAAAATTACTAAATGTTCATCTAAATAGTAGTTTTTCGAAAATCATTTCTACTAACGGGTTTTATAATAATGGCAATACGACAATGTCATTCTACCACGATTCTATTACGAGACCACTGACCGACTAATGATCGACCATTATGAATTTTGCAGATTACGAACTTTTAGCAAAATGACAATGGGATCGTGTTGGAATGACGAATTTATAAAAAATAGCAGACTTGGGGCCCTGAACTGAATGATATTCAGCCATTCAATCAAACAGCTAGGCAAATGACTTGGATCTATAACGTTTAACTACTTGCCTAGCCCAGACATTCAAATTGGTACTGATTTAAAGCGGCAATGTTTATTGTAGTTTGGTAAATAAAAAATTACAAAATACATATTCATTAACAAGTTCGGCAGTAAAAACTGAGCAGTAAACTAAATAAAGATGAGTAATCATATCAAATATTTAAATGGGTAATTAAATAAATATTTAGCAGTAAAATGGCTTAACGGGCAGTTACGTGTGGGCAGTTAACAAATCGGTGAGAACTCTTACTTGAATGTAGTGCGCGGTTGGTCACAGTTCCAACCTAAGCTATGGACTGCCAAATTATTGACCAAGCTTTTTGTTTTTCGTTTGGGAAGTCATCATATAACTTCTCCCGCTCTGGGCGGAGCGTGAGGGCGTGTCAGATTAAAACCCTCCCGTGTTCCTTCAGTTGCATGTGCCAGGGGCCACGGTAACCCTTTCGGACTTTCCCGCAACCCTGGCAAGCATCGCCCCTAGCGGACCCCGTCGTTGATGCTGACATCTCTTTGAGGCGCGCGTGGGACACAACGCGACCCGGGCCCGAGTGTTATCGACCCGAGCCTGGTCCTTATCGGACGGCGAGCTACCCATTGCTCGCCGTCCGCAGCCTCGCGCCTACGATAGCCGGGAATCGGCCTGGTATTCCCGACCCCAGGGCGTCCTGCGGCGACTAGGGGCGTGAGGGCGCGAATTTTGGGTCTCCCTCACGCGTTCCGCCTCCTCCTTCGCGAGCATTACTGCTTCGCAGAAGGAGGTGCCTAATCCAACATTTTCGTCACATGTATAAATGGCCTAAGCATCAGTCAGCCAGTTCACTAAATGTTGTATCAGAAGCATCGGCTGAATATCATGTAGGTCGCTTGATGAACGGTGCCGTTTTGTAAAAAGGCTAGCCTATTAACTGAAAGGCTAATTAAGCTGGTTGGCGGCGATAGAAGACTATGATAATAAAACAAAAATTCCATATATTTATATGTGATTACGATTAGTCTGATTAGCCTCGTTTTGTACCATGTTTTAAAATAAATAGAATTTACTAGCTGTTTCCCGCCACTTCGTCTGCGATCCAGGATGACAAGTAGCCTATGTCCTAACCCGGGTTATGGTCTACCCACGAGCCAAATTTTGTCCAAATCCGTTCAGCCGTAAAAGCCTAACAAACAGACATACAAAAAACTAAACGTAAACGTTTCCAAATGTCTTGTTATGCGCACAGCAAAAGAGTGGAACTCTCTACCTGCGTGCGTCTGTGTTTCCGAACGCATAAAACCCTATTCTCTTCAAAGTAAGAATGAACAGGCTTCTTCTAGGTAAGCTCACTCCATCGTCGACTCTGTCTCTGTCACCGCTGACCTAGACTAGAGTCAAGAACAAACCTACATAAAATTTTAATAATATTAGTTTAGATAAGTACATACATGCATTAGTAAGGATCCTATTCTATTCTAAGTTGTCAAATTAAACCCCTCGACCATCATCCACCGTCGAACGACGTCACTGATACGTTATTTGTGAAAAATTGTTTGTGTTTCTGGAGAATAATTTTTGACACCTCCGGTGCCATCATTTTATGACAGCTGTCACTGCGGCCGTTATGTGGCGGCCACCGCTCTCGTAGGAAACCGAAGCTTTACTAGGGAACAAACTAAGGACCAAGGCAGTCCATTTTCTTTTATTTACCTACCTACAGCTCCTTCTAAAATTAATAGTGATTTTAAGTATTAAAATGTTTTCTATATTATTTCCAGATGACCTCGACATATCCCCGGATTTCTTCGAGTACTTCCTCGGTACATATCCGTTGCTACTCAAGGATAGGTCACTATGGTAAGCTATCTATATTTTATACTTTTTAAAACATGTATTATGACGCGTTAGAGCCAACCTTGTTCCAGTAGAGAGAGCTTAGAATTTTTTGACAAATAAGTCCCATTGTATGTTATATTAAATGGGTATTTAATATAACTGACAATGCGACTTATTTGTTAAAACATTACACATTTACGAAAACATTACACATTTACGACAGGTTCGACAGGTTTAATAAAGCAAGAAATGGATGTAAAATATTCGGATTCTAGCCAGTCGCGTTTATTAAAAATAGCACCGTCCAACCGACCAGTGATGGCCTTAATATTCAAAATGTTTTTTTATAAAGTCATCAGATTATTAAATTGCGTAGCGTAAATTGCGGTAGCATCTTTTTTTTTAATCTCTTCAAATCTTCATAATCCCCTCTGCTTGGAAGATTAACAAGGTACTTTGTACCTATTTTTCTGTTCTTTTCTTCTTGTCTTTTTATAAATGTGTGTACATAAATGGTTAAATAAATAAATAAGATTGTATATTCAAACCTTTTGAGAACTCTTAAGAGCAAAAAGTAAACCATTGATATTTAATGACATTTAAACTTATGAGATCTTAAAAAGAAGATACGAATAATCTAAGCCAGTCGAGTCTTCTAATGGCTGGAACTGAAACAACGTGTAAAAGTAAACCATGACATTTCCAATTAAATCACATTGTGTTCGCGATATCTTTGATAAGCGTGGTGTACAATAAGGAGAAATTTTATTTACGAGTATATGTGGCGGAATCTACATAGCCACATGCGAACTAAGCTCACACAGACGTCACGCAAAATCCTGCATCGCGCAAGCAAAGTTCGACGCTCGACTAGCATAATATACATCGTCCCGACATCAACCTTCGGGCAGTAGCCCACCAGACACAACACCAGTCTGGTTGGAGGATCCTCCCTTTTCTATGGAGGATGGGTGAACTTTACACCCTGTTCCTCACATATCTAACAAGCCGCGTCCCCGGTGGAACTTACCACCGGTAACTGACGAACTTCCGACAAACGTTCATCCCCTTTTTACCCCTGAAGGGCCGGTGTACATCTGGTGAGGCGCAGCGAAGCGCGGTTGTTACTGCCAAACAAATACCAACATTGTCTGCCTTAAAATAAAGTCGATAATAAATAACCTGAGACGCGCACTGCCTTCCGCTTAGATGCGCTCTCGAGCTAATGGAAGTTTAATTATTTTAACTGGCAAGGTCGATGTTTGATTGGCAGTTACAGCCGCGATCCGCTGTGTCTCGCCGTATGAGTGCCGGAGATCAATTTCTTTAAAAAAAAATCTTTCCTCAGTTCTCACCTTAGTAGTTAAAGGTCCACTTGTGCAATATTTCATGTTTCTAGAATCAGGGGTTTAGAATTTGTGTTCCACGCGCGCCTCAAAGAGATGTCAGCACCAATGACGGGGTCCGCTAAGGGCCGATGCCTGCCAGGGTTGCGGGAAAGTCCGAAAGGGATACCGTGGCCCCTGGCACAAGAAACTAAAGGAACACGGGTGGGTTTTAGTCAGTAAGAGTCTGACACACCCTGCCGCTCCGCAATTAATGAATTTAAGATTTTAAATAAGCTAGACTAACATAAAGAACTTCCTTTTAAAACTAAATACTTTTTTACTTCAAACTCTTCAGGTGCATATCAGCATGGAATGACAACGGCAAGATGGGGGTCATAGACATGTCGCGACCAGAGTTGCTACATCGAACTGACTTCTTCCCAGGGCTAGGCTGGGTTCTGAGGAAGGACACCTGGACCAAACTGGCGCCGAAGTGGCCAGTCGCGTGAGTACCATTATCTGTTCAGAATTTTCCGAACTACGTTGGGATCGACTTCCAGTCTGGTTAGCTAATAACCAGTATTTGACATGTGACTGAGTTGCTACGTCGAACTGACTTCTTCCCTGGTCTTGGCTGGGTTCTGAGGAAGGATAATTGCACCAAAATGACGCCTAAGTGTACCAACTGCCTAGCATTTTCGGATTCCAGTCTAGCCGGATGCAGCTGATTATTATCAGTATATTACATGGAGCCACTGCCTGTATGACGTTCATAACCCAATAACTGGGTTACACGATACCTGCTGGTTAGACTGGTTGCCAGACTTTCGGCGTTAAGTTTTGGAAACAGTTCGTAAATTGTAGAGCGTCGCGGTCGTCTCTGTCAGTCATACCTATGTGACAGCTGTCTCGCTCTTTCTCTCTGCCTCTCTCTGTTCTCCCCCCCACCCCCTCCCCCTTTTAAAACTCTATGTGTAACTAGCTGTCCCGGCGAACTTCGTACCGCCTCAGAATGTTATCTTCATTATAATATTTTTCTTGAATTTTTCCCGTTTCTATAGTTATTCTGCTATTCGGGGCGGAGACAAATCCAAAAAATCAAAAACCATGATAATTGGTCCAGCAGATCTCGAGTTATAAGTGTTGTAACAAACCAGTCTTTGTTTTATTTATATAGATTACGCCTGCGTACTGTAGATTCAATTCGACTCGATTATGGAATCGGAAATAAAAATGGTCCAATAGCATTTTTGTTTTCAAATGCAATAAGCACAGTAAGGGCGCGTTCCCACTATGTCGTGACGATTTATTTATCGTTGGACGACTGTCGTGCTAACCGTTCCCATTGACTTGATAATCTGTCGTCACTGCAAAAAAAGTCATCGACGACAGTTAATCGTGTCGTCCTATATGTAAACACCTCCATTTAAATACACAAGTCACGACGTTTTAAACGACACTATAATCTGTCGTCAAGACATATTGGGAACGGGGCCTTAGTATCATTAATAGATATTACTAAAATCTTCAAACTAACACATACAAAACATAATATACCTGTATTCACGCCTGTGTTCCTCAATGGGTAAGGCAGAGACGTAGGTACCTATTATATACTATAGTACACCAACATTTCGCCAGTTAACAAACAAACTAAACGAAATAAAAATTCAAACAACATCAAAATGTCAAATGTCAAATCCACGTCATTGTCTTTAAACTAAAAAAATATTAAGTGCAAAACGAGTATTTCAAATTAAAAAATCGGTCGAATTAACTTTATGTTAATTCGCGCATTTGTGATACGACCCACGTCCTTGCTTTGCTTCTCCCTGTAACTTATGAATATTCAAAATTCTCATATTCTCATATATATAAAATATCATAAATATTCAAAACTCATTTCTTCAAATTAGGCTGAGAATCAGCACTTTTTGAAATACAATAACTCATGACATAAGACAATTTCTCAAACGCCCGCCCTTCACGACATCTTAATGCTTTGAAGATGAAATGGTGGCGCAACAAACTCCCCAAGACAACTGTCTTGTCAGTTAGAAGAACTTGATTCAATACAATATTGTTATTGTCATCCTCTGTTACAGTTTCTTCGACGATTGGCTTCGAAACCCGGTCAACATTGACGGCAGGGCGTGTATACGGCCTGAGATATCCAGGACTTACTCGTTTGGAAAGGTAATTGAACATGATCTTTTACAAGGCAGATTTAAGTGGAAACGTCAGGAGGTGACGCCCTTGAAGGACATCGTTATAGTGATGTTCTTCAGAAAAGTCAGGTGCGTAGTACTCGCAACCAGTGTGCGGGTATGGCCAGGGGCCGTACTATGACGTATTAATTCCATCATTGTTCCAGCGTGAAAGAGAGACGGAGCTATACATGAGCGATAGCACTATCTCTTTTTCGCAACGGAATCATGACGGTGTTAACACGTCATGGTACGGCCCCTGATGTTTGAACGTAAACGAAGGTATGTAAGGATCGTAGCAGGTGGCGTTCTGTAGTTTCTACCTACTCCCATGGAAAGGAGGTGTCAGTTTATGTATACTTACAGGGTTATTGGTTAAACACCATCAGCCTCTTAAGGGGTCATTGTACTCATCATTATGAACAACTTTTACTATGGGACCAAATATGAAATCGCGAAAAAAAAATCAGCTGGTCCCTACATTTATGTTTGCAGAACTCGTCAAAATGTGGGGAACCGCAGATTTTTTTTTCGCGAATTCATGTTTGGTATACGCTGTGGTATTTGTTGTTTTTCAAATATCGCAGAATCATGCTGAGATAGGAGCATTTTTGGCCTCGCACAGGACTTCTCTTTGTTTTTTATTGTTTTCATGATTTTGTTAGATTTAATGTGTCCGAAATAAAATATTTTTCATTCAATCTTTCTTTCTAACAAACCCAACAAAGATCATGTACTCACACACACACACACACACAACACAACAATGACATTTCATTTATACTATTACATAAATAAATTATTATTGAATCCATAGTTAAAATAAAGCCAATGACCGCCATTTAAAGATAAACTTTAACTTTCAATTTTTTTTTCAACAGGTCGGCGTCAGTAAAGGGCTGTTCTTCGACATGCACCTGCGCAACATACAGCTCAATATGGAATATGTGGAGTTTACTAAGTTGAACCACACGTATTTACTCAAGGTAAGGTTTATATAACGGGGGTCAAAATACGCTTGACGAAGCCGAGAGTCTTCTTTTTGCACTAGACCATACTTGGGCACCTTCTGGTTACGGAGATATTGAAAGTCAAACTTCAAACTTTTTTGGCCTTTTTTTTTACGAAAATACTTTTTCTCTGTTTAACATACTTCAGGTTTTCTGCTCTGAAGCCCTAACTCGAAAATCCCCCTGTATAAAAAAAAGTATGTATACAGAATGTTTTTATCTTATTTTATAAAAATGTTATTTCATACTCTAACTTTCCCAATTGTCTCCCTTCTAGGATCATTACGACGAAAACCTAATTCAAACGGTAGAAAACCTTCCAGAGATGACAGCGGAACAGGTCTTCAGTAGCGAAGACAAGAAAGCAGTTCGCGTCATGTACACCAACGCCAAGAGTTACCAGCGCGCTGCCAAGAAACTAGGACTCATGGACGACTTTAGGGTAAGTGTCGGGTAATTACCCTCCATCGTGTTGACAGCAAGACAGCCGTCCGCGCCATGCACAGCAACGCCAAGGGATACCAGCGCGCTGCCAAGAAACTAGGACTCATGGACGACTTTAGGGTAAGATAACCAACATCTTGAAGGTCGTCTCATTTTGAAGGGTTTTTATTAAAGTACTCTATTTCTCCGCTACTGGTCGCCCAATAGCTCTTGAGCTATTGCATAGAATATTTCTTGTTCTGAACAGTTCGTACAACTGCACGCACATAATTATATAGATGAAGTCTTTCTGTTTTTAATCGACTTCAAAAAAAGGAGGTGACTATGCATTCGACGGCTTTTTTTTTCATCTGTGTAAACCGATTTCTCCATAATTATACAAACAACGTTTCGTTTACTATTTATTTCACAAACACTTTATTTTAGTTTTATTTTATAAACACTCGCTTTACAAACATTTATTTGGCAAATTCTTCTCTTTACAAATGTTTCGGATGATATTGAATCATTTAAGTATACATTTTAAATTTAATATTTAGATTATTTTGGAAATATCACGTTTATACTGAATATTATTTTATAATACATTCCGTAAACCAATCACAAAGTGATCATGACGGTATTGTTTTGCATAATTTTCGATCAGAAAAATAACTTCAGTTTTGGAAATTGGTAGCGCAAAAAATTCAACAGCATTTAAGACCAAGACTTATAGAAGAAACTAAAGTAATTTTTCACGTTGTGGTGTATTATTTTTTTTTAATAAAGTTGCGAGTGACCATCGACTTGCTCCTAAACGTTTGCATTTCAATCCGAGACAAAGTTTACTCGCTCCGAACATTTAATTGTACATATCATGCTCTTGCTCACGTTGGCTTGTGCCATTAAGCATAAATCCGCCTTAATTATATTCTTATTTAAATTTTTCTCCTTCCACAGAGCGGCGTACCCCGCACGGCATATCGCGGCATAGTAACATGCTACGTGCGCGGCCGCAGAGTGTACCTCGCGCCTGACTTCAAGTGGACCAAGTACTACCCCACGTGGGGCTAGCGAAGTACCCGCCTTTTGTACGCCAGTTCAAATATCTAGCCAACAGATTAACTGTAGTGACACTTGGGATACTGTCGGACCCCATCTGGGGTGATACAGAACCCCACATTTTATGAAGTCCAGATTTGTAGTCTACAGAGTTATTATAGTGACTCTGTGACTCTTGGGGTACTGTCGAACTCTAGCTGGGGTGATACAGAACTCCACAGTATGAGTATTAGCATTTTATATTGAAGTCCAGATTTGTAGACAAAATAATAATTATAGTGACTTCAAGGTTCCCCACCTGGGGTACCGTAACACCCCCACTTGTGTGTTACAGTAGCCCACAGTACAAGTTTAGTAGCATTTTTTATTCAAGTTCAAACATACAGTCACGAAAATAACCGCATTTATCTCACGAACCAAAGATAAGGTCCAGTACTACCCCGTGGGGTCCCGTGGGACCCCACGCTAGAAAATTCTAGAATACAATGGAGACGACAATACATTCAAACATTGGTAAATACTAATATACAAAGTGTAACAGAATAAACGCAAGTCCTGAAAGTAGTTTGCTCATAATTGACTACTGAATCGATTTCAGTAACTATTAATATAGGTATTTTTTTTATGTATTTTGCAATACTGACCGCCGATCGAGCCAAAGAAAATTAAATCTTATTGCAAGGCAATAAGACTCAATTTTAAATGCATAAAGCAATGCCAGGGTCAACACGATTTTCTTAATAATAATAGAATTTAAAAAAAAATTGTTTTGGTCGTTGTATTATGCTTTTAACTGAATACTCTAATTGGGGTGTATGAAGTCTTGCACTAATTATGTTACACGTTGTATAAGACTATTTTGGAAATTATCTAATACTTAAATCCTACAATAGAAAATAAAAAAGTGATATTTTCAAACAAATTATATAGCAGTGATGGACCGACTGTGGATTTTGCCGATCTTTGACTAGCTCTAATGACTAAACTATTGGATATATTTGATTGAGTTTTTGTATGCAGACTGCGAACGGCATTAGATATAAGATGTTTAATTTACTGTCGTATTATCGTCTCCAACTTGTACAATCAAGTAATAAGTCACCACACTAAGAAAAAACTTGATTAAACCGACTTAAAAAGTCAGTTATAATTTTACAACCTTCAACATTTTCTAGCTGTCAAAAATACAAGAAAATTATCTCGGTAACGAATTAATGTAAACCTCGATTTCTGAAGGCCTGATCAAGTAAATCTGTTGACAGTAACAGCGACAACCATCATACATATAAGCTGTCAAACATTTAAATGAAATTACTTCTACGAGGAGCGATATTTAATGGTGAAAGGGGTTCGTAAATTTTTTCTATGAAATAATTTACGTAAAGTAAAGCGCCTGTCTGGTTTAACGTCAGTTTTTTCAAAAACGGTTCGATGGTAATCCTAAAGCTCTGTATTCACATTCGATATTACTCGATAGTTTTACTCAAAAACAACTCAATCGATAGTTTTACAACGAACTCGATAGTTTTACTCATCAACGTGTGGACCGCAAAACTCACAAATGGAATTAAATCAATATGAATTCCTTCGCACCTACTCGAAGCGAGCCGCCGAGCTTGACTCGAGCGTAAGTACGCGTCCTTTGAGTCGAGCGTCTTTTTGATGGGAAACATCTATAGCCGCACATTAAACCGATTGCTGGCGTGGCGACCCATGCCGTGCCGACGCGTCGCCACGCTATATTTTAAATAAAGAACAATTTATTTCTTAAAAAAAAGTGTATATTTGGTTTTTGATTGTGCCATATTTATTTTCTTTTATTAAACCATTATTTCATACTTATTTAAGTACTATACTATTTTGTATAGTAAATAAGTATGAAATCATGGTTTTCGATGTTTCACATCTGCCAGGCGTCCCGCGACGGCTCAATTTTTATTATTAATGGGAAAGTAATTCTTCATATAGCCTGTCAGGCATCCTGAAATAATGGTTATAATTTAATGGACACAGCTCTTTAATCTAGTTCACATGGAATCAGAGCGGCGATCTAACCAATAGTTAACGCCATACCTCATTTTATCTTTGTTCCTTTTGTTTCCTTTGATTCTTTTATAATTTAGAATTGCAAGACTTGCTAAATGCAGCCACTGGTGCCGATTCCCTTGTTCACAAACTAAATTAAATTTAAGTTGAGTGCATCTTTTTCTTTCTATTTCATTATGAAAAGGACAGAAGATAAATATTAGTTTAGTCCTGTCAAATTAGTCAGCACCTGACGTAATTTGATGTAATTTTAGTAGTCAACTTTTTAATCACGTCTAAACTTGTATGGAGTAGTGTCAGGCGCTGATTAATTTGACAGGACTAAACTAAAATTTATCTTCTGTCCTTTTCTTAATGAAATAGAAAGAAAAAGATGCACTCAACTTAAATTTAGTTTAGTTTGTAAACAAGGGAATCGTCGGCACCACTGTATCCTTTGTTGAATAGAAATCTTTTTTTTTTTTTTTTTTTTTAAGTTGGGTTTGCTCTTGACTTTAGTCTAGGTCAGTGTTGACAGAGACAGAGTCGACGATGGAATGAGCTTACCCAGAAGAAGCCTGTTCACTCTCACTTTGAAGAGATTAGGGTTGTATGCGTTCGGAAACACAGACGCAGGTAGAGTTCCATTCTTTTGCATCATTCATCTGTTTTTCTTTTTTTCTTTGATTATCATGTTTTGGCTCGCACAGTTCTGTGAATACTGCGTTCGATATATAAATGCTAAATGTGTGGACGAAAGCACGTGCCGTGGTTTTTACTCGATTTGTTTGCTCGATCGAGTAAAACCGTACGTGAGTACGGAGCTTTAGTAATACCGATATAGTTCGTGTCGATACGAGAAAAGAATAATTATTTGGGCTTTCAGAGGTCGAGGATCGAAATTATTTAAATTAAGACATGGTTTGAATGGCTGTCTTGTCACTATAGTGCTAGATTAAATAATGATTGTAAATAAATTCGAGTTTATCTCGAGTCTTTTCGAATATTTACACTGTATACTAGTTTTAATTGACGAGCGGACTTTACTAGGAGATAGTTCAGTTCGAAAAGCTTTAATTTCGTTTTACGAGCGAATTATTATTATAAAAATTTACTACAATACAGCCGATGAATCATGGCTGGTCCGAAATTTGCGCATAAGGTTGCGCAGTAACTCTTTAGTAAATCTTTAGAGCCAAATGTTGACATTAAGTGAGTATGAGTGAGAGAACATGCGCGTAAGTTCGGAGAGCCTATATTCAGACCGGCCATGATTGTCGGCCATATTGTAAATTTTAGAATTTAATCACATAGGTTTGAGAAATCTAGCTCGTAGAATGAAATTAAGCTTTCAGCTCATACTAGATAGAATTTCACTGAAGCCACATTTTTTGTTTAAATAGTTATAGCAAGATAACATCATTGATGAAGGGTATACCGACCCGCTCCAATGTGACTATACAGCATGTATCAGAAAGATGTGTTAGAGACCATCAAACTGAACAATTTTCTCCGTGTACCAACATCGTAACCGTCGAAAAATTTCAATAGTAACCTACTATATTCAAATGTATGATTTAATTAATTCACAATAGAAATCAAATTAGCATTACTTGTCAAACGTGCAATCTAAATATAGGGTGGTTATCGTATGTCACGGATTCAAAATGAAAATTAGTCCTGGTGAAGTGAGTAAATGCCAATAGACCCCTCCCTTGAGTTCTCCAGTCTAACCAAAATCAAAAAATCATAAGTCATTTATTCAAACTAGGCTGAGAATCAGCACTTTTTGATCGTCAAAATCACATAAGACAGTCCCCCCAAAACGCCCGCCCTTCACCACTTCCTAGTGCTTTAGCTGGGAAGAAGAAGTGGCGGAACAAACTCCCCAGCAGCCTACTCTTGGAAAACCAAACAAATGTCTTCTGTCAGTTTGAACTTTTGCTCCCCCATGTGTTCCAACACTTCCAACCACTCTTCTCCACTGCGACTGGTGTATCCGGCGTATGAGCATCTTCATCTGCATCTGGAAGCTCTTCACCGTCAGGAGTGAATGCTTTGTGTAGGTTGGCTTGAGATTTTAATGCATAAGCCAATATGATGGCATTGCTGGTGTTGCTCTTCAAATTACTCTCTCTATTCTGTCTTGCTTGATGGGAAACAGATCCACATAATGTCCTTGCAACGTGGATGAAGATGAAAATAGATTAGGGTTTGCTACAATCGAAAGTATGGGTCCTGTCGGTCGATTCTGTAAAAATCTCACCGTGAAGACTTGCGTGGAGTGAGCTGTCAGTGTCATCCCACTGATGCTAGGCATTGACCAACGTTACATTTACAATCGTAATCGAGATTTTAATAATATTTTTATCCAAATTCTATTGATCATTTTATATCAATTCGAAGCTAGTATGTAGTTAAGTGGCTAAACATTACTATTCACGGGGTTTTAAAATAAAAATAGCAAAATAGTAATTCAGTTAGAAACTCAATATTGCTTTTTTAGACACTTAAATACTAGCTTTGAAATAATATAAAATTATCAATAGAACATAAAAAATATTTTTGAAATCTCGATTATGATTGTAAATGTAATGCTTGGTCAATTCCTAGCACCAGTGGGACGACACTGACAGCTCACTCCACGCTCACTTCACCTAAGTTATCACGGTGAGATGGTTACAGAATCGCACTGCCGATATATGGGGAAAGTATGGGTTGCCTGATTATTTTTCCTCGATTACGGTGTTGGTCCCATGGAGACAGTTGTTCAGTTTTGATGGTCTGTACCACACCATTAAATTTGATTACACCTTTCTGATAAACGCTATAATAAAATTATGGAAGTGGGGTTATATTTATATTGTCCCCACTAATTGACATCTAAACGCTGAGTTACATTTGAGTCATATTGACGACTATTTTTTTGCGAAGTTCTGGAATTTGCTCTTTTTTTTTCCACAATAAAATAACAATCAAAATAAAGGTGCTCACAAAAAATCACCTTAGTAATTTTGCTGCTTATTTTTAATTTCGAAAAAAAAATTTCTTTTGTCCAACTTTTAAAATAATCTACCAAAGTGGCGGCTTCAGCGAATGCTATTAAAACAATATGATAATGCCAACATTAATATAAGTCGCGTCGACTAAACTAAGGTATTTAGTAAGTTATTTTAGTAACTAAACTATGACAGTTACTAATTCAAGTGATTCTAGGTAATTTTGTAAATATTAAGTAACTTAGTTTTAAGATACTTTGGTAATGCACTTTATTTCAATATTGGATAAATGATAAATTATATTAATTTCTGTAAATTGGTTTAAAAACACAAAAACATTAGGTACAGATCAAGCTATAATTTTTCACTAATGATCTGTACGCTTGTATGTAAAAGTATATTTATTTCATTGTTACGCCCTTCACTAAGCGGCTCCATAAGGCCCGTAAGTGCAAGCGAGATAGATATATGGAAATTATGTATGGCCCAACGACTCAGTTGATAACGCGCTTACTATAGTGAAGGCCACTGAGCCCAATCTTCGGCTCTCCTCGTCCTGTCTCTGACAGCCGCCATGCGCAAGTCGTCACTCCACCTGGCCGGCGGGCGTCCCACACTACGTTTGCCTAAACGCAGTCTCCACTCTAGAACTCGTTTTCCGCAACGGTTGTCGGTTCTGCGAGAGATGTGACCAGCCTATTGCCACTTTAGCTGGCTTAGTCTTTGGGCGATGTCGGTTACCTTGGTTCTCTAGCGGATCACCTCGTTTCGGATTTCATCCTTCAGAGACTCTAAACATAGCTCTCTCCATAGCTCGCTGAGCGACTTTAAACTTATGGGCAAGTCTAACCGTGAGTGTCCTATTAACTTGGTACTGTCCTACAAAAAAAAAATACCTCCACGAGGTGCATAAGTACGTTTGACGCATCATGGGCAGTCTGCCCCGCTACCAACCTTGTTAAGTGACTGTTCAGGGTCAATTTAAATAAACTCACGAAACTAATAATGACTTTATGAGTATCTTCTTCTTCGTGTCGCTGACACGACAGTAACTTAAATTTCGAAACTTTGTCACTTCCACGTAAAAAAAAAGTATTACACTATCTGTGGTCGTTGACCCCACAAAAAATCATCAAACCATTTTTTTTTGTCCTGTTTATTTACCCTTCACCACTGTGAAGTTTTAGCAAATTTAAATTGGTTTTTTAATTTTTATTTTGGTGTGGTGTAATAAAGTATAGTCAGTGCAGACAGAGTTTCAAAATGTATGAACATTCTCGAGCATGTTTTTGCTGTCAAGTTTTGAATGAAAATATACACGAGCATGCTCGAATCGGATCGTCTCTTGCTGGCTGTTTTGTGGTTTTAATTTGATTCAATATCCATTTATCTATGAAAAACTACTCGATCATTTGGCTGCTATTTCCTATATTAATATAGTGCATTACCAAAGAAAGTATATTTACTATGTACTGACATATGACGTCACAAACGTAGGCTATGTTTCTTTTCAATTGAATGAAAGATCTTCCATTAATTTAATATTCTTTATGTTTTTAGGTAGTTATGTTAGAGGAATGTTATCATCCGTTTATAAAACGTTTCTGTTTCCAAACAATTTTATTCTGGTGTTGACGCTAACAAAAATGACAAAAACATGCTTGGATGTTGTGCTAAATTGACTGCATGCTATTTACAACGATTTGACTTCAATATAATGCAAGAAAAAAAATTGACGCTGAAATGGTAGGTACTTTCATAGATTGAAGCCAAGCTTCTAAAAATAGGGTTTAATTTTACTGTACTCAAGTTTCAAGGTCCTTGAAAAAACATTACTTACATAACATCGCGGCTGTTAACCTCGAAGGATTAGGCAGAGGTGTTCCCATAGTAAAATAATGCATTAATTTTAAATGCATTTATCGTATAGTTTACCTCGCAATTGCTTTACCACTTTTGACTGAAACTTCCATACAATTTAAACTTCATCGAGGTTGAAACGTTGGAGAGCAGTGGTGGCCCAAAGGTAACGGCCGCGACTTAGGTCGTAGGTTCGAACCCAGACAGGCGCTTTATTTGGTTTAAATTAAAATTATTTCATCATCACTGCTCTCAAAAACGGTGAAGGAAAACATCGTTAGGAAACCGGCATGTCCTAGCACCAACAGTTCGAAGACATGAGACCTACCAACCCGCACTGAGCCCGCGTGGTGGTTTGCGGCCCACTCCCTCTCACAGAGAGGAGGCCCGTTTCCCAGCAGTGGGAATATTGTAGGCTGACGATTATGATGAAGGTTGAAACTATTCAGCTGTCTAATAACACAAAAATTGTCTTTGACTTTTTATGCCGTGCAGGTGACACCAAACCTTAGGGCGGTAAAGCAATTACAAGGTTGACTATACATTAATTGTGAAGTATGACGATCACATATCACATTTGATTGATGCCACATTGGTTTAGTGGTCGCAGCGCTCCTGCTGAGCATGAGGTCCTGGGTTTCATTCCCAGGTCGGGCAAGGTGTTATTGGGTTTTTCCAACTGTAGCAGCCTAGAGACTGGATTTGTGTCCGGTTGATGGCAATAGGCTCGCCCCCTATTACATGGGGACTTGAACTAAAGTGGCGAAATCTGGGTGTACTATAGGTACACCTCTGCCTACCCTTCGGCGTATACAGGCGTGATCTTATGTTATGATCACATTTCTTTAACATCAAACTACCGTTGGTATTGTATTTATTAGGTCGCAATTTAGTTTTATCTGTTATTTCTAGCGCGAAAGAGGTTTTCGCTCATCTTTTATTTTTTGACTCGCCATAGTGCAATATAAATATGTATTTATTTTTAATATAATGATCGTTTAGTCACAAACTCGAATAATTTTTATTTATCTTAAAAGGTAATTGTCTGGTCAGACGAATATGCCAAGTGTAGGGCCGCACGTTAGTGGTAATAAAACCAGTATGAGCTGGCCTCTAGATCCATTGAAACTCCATACTACGTTAGGCCAGAGAGTGTCAAAGTGTTACCAACGACGTGCGGTCGACTGTACAAGCCTAGTATCATTTTATAATGACTAATATGACACATGCTTAGAGCTTATTTTTAGAGTTACTATACTGGATTATCGAAGTCAGGAGCCTGAAATTTCTGACAATCATACTTGCCAAAGGGTTTAGTATTACTCATGGCAGTAACTGGGTTGTGGAGGTCAGATAAGCAGTCGCTCTCTGTAACATACTGGTATTCAACTGTATCCGATTATACAGGATCATTGCGGACCCACCATACCACTGGTCATACCCTGGTCAGGCCTCCGTCACTCCATGTACTTGCGCGCTATAATTACCTACCGCTCGAGCGAGCGCTCTCGGACCGCTTGCGGTCCAAATTCGGTTCGCGATTGCTGTAGGATCGCGCGGTGCGAAGCAATCACAACTGTACGCTTGAGCATTTAGGCACATTTTAGCATGCAGTGGTTGTTGAGGCGACGGAGTAGGCTATTATCTCAATAGGTATTGGAAATTTTCTACTGAGTGAAGTATCTGTTACGTAGTAACTATTTAGTAATCTGTGCCCTGGTGGGTCTAAGACTATACCACTGAGAAAATAGTGTTGTGGACTACAAGGATCTGGCTATAATGGTCACAGTTCTAACCTAACTTAACCCAAATGATTCGCCAAGTAATTATTTTCTCAGTGGTATAGTTTTAGACCCACCATACCACCAGGGGTGTGGCCAGTGGTATGGTGGGTCCGCACACTACAGGATGGCACCCCATGGACGCGCAAACTGTAAACATGAATTCAGTACACGATTCTAGACGCCTTGAGTAGAGATTTGCGCCGGTTATAAAAAAAAAAATCTGCTATTTCATACAAAAGTTTCAGACAAAACCTACGCGGTCAAAATGTACTGAACAGATTTTTTTTTTATTAATCGTCGAAGAATTTCAGCGCTTGAGGGTTCAGAGTCATGTACAGAATCCATGGTTGGTCCAATCCATGGTACAGACCTTGCACCTGTATAGATTTGAAGCCGACCTCAACATAATTGGGAAGAGGCGAGGCGAATGAAGCGTATGTGTTATATCAAATACACAATGTATACTATATTTATTTCTCAACTTAACAGATATACACGGTGACATTTGAATCACAGTTTTGCTAGAACAAACGCTGTTCAGACCATGGTCTACAACCATTCTATAGCATCCAATAGAAAAAAAACGTCATTGGTTATCGTAAAAAACACAAAAAAAGGCAATGTTAAAACAGTCGGGATTATCGTTACACCCTACAACACAGACACAACGGCCGCGACGCGCGGCGCTCGCGTCTCATTAACACTCTCACCGCCATGTGGTCTGCTGGCCGCCCACAAAAATGTCAGTGCAGCAAGCCACTATAGATTTGTACATCTTTACCAGCAGGCCATGTGGTCCGCGGTGATCCCACAAATTCATTTATTTCTATAGAGCTTGGCTTGCTAGATAATAATTTAATAACGTATCTTGCCGGCCGTCCACATGGCGTGCTGCAATAGCCTAGCGTGGCGTGGTGTAAAAGACATTGCATGGCCCGCGCGCCGCCCACATGGCCTGAAGTTCTAGAAAAACCTTAAATGTGTATGGCGGTGAGAGTGTTAAGTAGTTGAATGCCATATCGCTACCGCGATGAGTACTTTGATGTTACGGTTAATGTTTCAAACTTTTGAGCAACATAGGACTAATTTGAGAACGCCTAGATTAGTATGGTAGTAGAGCATGGTCTAAACAACGTTTGTTCTAGCAAAACTGTGATTCAAATGTCACCGTGTATAGACTTTTTGTCTAAAGACGGCTACCGGTATCTAATATGATCAGAAGTTTACAAGGAAAATGTTAATTTTGTTTTACGTTAAAAAAAAATATCATCAAAAAATCTTCACCTTATTGTAATATTTCCATTCCTTATCAATGATTTTATGTTAAGACCCCATAGCTCGGTCATTTTCGGTGCGATATTTTACTGATTAATTTTGGGATCACATGACAGTTTCAAACTGCATTTGTTTTTAACCTATGAATTATAGGCTGAAGAATGATGTGATAAGGCAACGGTGCGGTTTAAAAGAAGATGTAAGTAGTGGCACAAATTTAAAATTAGCTTAGATGGTTTTGTCATGTTGAGAGGATGAATGAACGGTAACAAACAAAAGGTATTTACAAGGCAGATGTGAGTGGTAACGGAGGGGAGGTCCTAGGAGGATATATAGTGACCTTATTGGTGATGTTCTTCTGTAACTTGAAACCCCCGACTGTGACCTCTGAGTTTGATTCGGTCTTTCTTCTCTGAGTAGTCAAATAGGAAACGCCGACCTCATGAAGCTTAAATAATAAAACTCTGATCCAGTCTGTCCCACCTTGCTGTCATCTCCCCAGCGACGCCCTAAGCCGAGGTTCGTACCCCACAGGGGGTGCCCTTAGGTGATAGTCGCATAGTATGTAAGAATATGCCCCTGGCTGGAGGCTTTGAGTTTCACTTAAGGCAACCACAGCATAGTCCAGTTAAGTAGTGACGACCTCTCTAGGTCACCTACAAGATGCCATAGTTAGGAAAACAAAAATGTTCTTCAGAAATGTCCGGTGCAGTGCATAGTACTCGCCACCGGCGTGCGTGTATGACCACATGTTTAAGCCATGGAAAGAATGCGTGAGTTTATTTTATCTGGGTCGTTTTTAACCGAATTAACAGTGGGATGTTGACGTGTGATCCCAACTTTTATCCATAAAATATTGTACTGACATCGTCGTGTGTACGGGGACTAATTATTATTAGTTTTGACATAATTTTAAATGATTTGTATCCAGTTCGCCATGTGTTTCTCATCATCCAACATGTAAACATACTGAATACCATATAAGACTGTGATCTGCATTGTATTAAGTATATTATTGTGCATGTATATAGCCCAAGTTATGTATTTATAACTTAATATATTAAATGGTTTTGTTTATTCTGCGTTTTAATTTTTATTTACCTGTCCCATAACATACAAAAAAAAACGAAGTTATTGTTGTCGTGAAATGGAACGTAAATGAAAACATTTTCATTCAACATTTTATCATTTTCTGATTTCAATATTAATTTCATCACTAGCCCAAGTTGTGTATGTATAACATAATATATTAAATGGTTTTGTTTATTCTGCGTTTTCATTTTTATTAGCCTGTCCCATGGCAATCAATAAAAGTCGAAAATACTATTTTGATGAAATGGAACGTAAATTAACCCATGTTCATTGAGCATTTTATAATTTTCTGATTTCAATTAATTTCGTCATTTGTTGTCCTCGTCCAATGACTGTCCTTGTTATTTCCATCTCTTTCTTTTATAGCTAAATAAGAATGTGCCAGAAAGAGAGCAAATTATTTTGATAAGCTTACATACAATCCAATCTATCAATTTAGTTTTATCTTTCTGACGTACCTTCATACAAACAAGATCGAAGACATACACTTAACGGATATTACTAAACCAATCTATCTGTTGTGAAACGTATTATTCGTTAATAAATTAAAAAAAAATGGCCACGGCAGATAAGAGACCAAGTTTTGCTGATTTTAACGGCGGAAAAGAACCAAAACAATTTATATTCGAAGATGAACAGGTAATATATTACATTTTATTTATAAAATAATGTAAATTGCGTTTTGATTAAAGTAAATTCACCTGAGGCGAAAACGCCAGGGTGGCCCGCGAATTTTTTTTTTTTTACGGTTGCGAATCATATTTTATTTAACATACAAGCTAACACTGACCTGCAGAATTCAAAATAGGTACTTAGTAAAATTCGAAATAGGGCTTAGCGCATCTGCTATGGCGGAAGCGTCAAGCCAGCCCGCGAAATGCAAATTTTCTTACGTTTTTTTCTATTTGCAGGCTAGTATTAGGTTGTATGTTGATCAAAATATGATTCGCGGCCGTAACAAGTATGTATTAACAGAATTATAATCATTAAAGTAAGCAATACAATCATGTAAGTTCATATTGCCCTATAATATGACTATTTCATGAAATCAATTGAATCAAAATTAAAACTTGTTGCTACTTTAATTGTATGGTTTGTTATTTTTATGACATTGGTTTACATTCTGTGACTACTTTAACTCACACACTGACATATTAATTGGTTACATAATTTGGGAAATCGTATACTTTTACAATGTTTGTAAATATGTGAACACCATGTATCTATCATTTAATTAACTTATTTATCATTGCTACGTTTATTAAATTCTTTTTACCTATTTTGGTAGGGTAATTTTTATTATAGGTGCATCGTCTTCACATATAATTATTTAATTAATGTACCTATACTTACAAAGTATTGTAACACATTTTAAAAGAGTAACGATGGAGTTTCTTGCCCATTCTTCTCCATACGAAACTACCTTTTGGAAGGGGCGACTAGAATCAATTCTATTTAAATGTAAATGTTGACGTTCAATAGTGCCTTTTATGTGCCTATTTGAAATAAATGCTTTGACTTTGACTTTGACATATCATTTGAGGTCAATTCTAACTTAGAGGGTTTTATTGAGGATTTTTGTGATTATAATTCTGTTAATAAATACTTGTTACGGCCGCGAATCATATTTTGATCAACATACAACTTAATATTGACCTGCAAATTGGAAAAAACTAAAGAAAATTGTATTTCGCGGGCTGGCTTGACGCTTCCCCTTAAAATATTGTAATTTGTAATCATTCAACACAGTGTTTATTCTCTTTCAGCAACACGATATATCGTGATAATAAATTCAGTGCTTATTCATATTCAGTATTATTTTAACCACCATAATTTTGTTACTTATTATGTACTTACAAAGGCATGTTTTCCCTATTCCGAATCTGTTTTCTATTTGTTGTATAAGCTTAATTTTACTAACTATAGGTTCCGTACCCAAAGGGTGCCAACGGAACCCTTTTCTAAGCCGCCGCTGTACGTTCGTCTGTCTGTCTGTCTCATGAACTGTAATAGGTACCTAGACAATTGAAATTTTCACAGAGTTGTAGGTATTTCTATTGCCGCTATCAACAAATACCTATGTAATACAAATAAAATTAAGGGGGGGTATCATACAAGAAACGTGCTTTTTTCGGCGTTTTTTTGCCTTGAATTACGGAACCCTTTTTAAAAAAAACAAGCTTCTAATTATTTTTACAAAAGTTTTTCCTTTGTTTTATTTCAGTGCGTTGTTTTCGATGAAACGAGAAATAAACAGGCGCCGGTACATTTTCTAGTGGTACCCAAGAAAAATATTCCTTCTCTTATAGAAACGTCAGTGGATAACGAATTATTATTAGGTCAGTACCTACCTACACACAATTTAACACTATAATCGTCATGAAGACCACCATCAGACGACGTGCAGTTGTCTAGCTGTGTGGCTACATGGTGGCTACATATCTACTGGACGGCGTTATGTAATTCCGATCCAGCCTGTCCCTTGCTGCACTCCCCCAGCGATGCCCTAAGCCAAGGTCCGTCCCTTGGCGTGTAGTCGCCTAGTTCATATTTTTTAAGCCCTGGCTGGAGGCCTTCATTTATTAAGGCAACCACAGGCAAGCCCGGTAAAGCAGCCGACCTAGGTTGACCTGCGAGATGCCATTTATAAAAATAAAAAAGGTCGGCGGCGTTAGGTCGTGGACGGAGCGGAGACGGAAGCTGGAGTTATGAAAATACGGACGGGTGCATACGCACCGCGACAGTGACGCGATTCGCGAATCTAACGTGCTAGTGTGAAGAACAAGAAAATATATTATGGTCTCTACGTAGCTCTCCGGAGCGACCGGAGCGACGGACGGTATATGTGTAGTATGTCACGGTATGATTGTGAATACTGTTAGTTTTTATTCCATCTTGCTCTCTCGCTAGTAGTGGTTAATATATCATATAGCAAAATAAAGCACCGTACTTAATACACACAACATAAAGCAAATGCTATCGTGGCTCTCACAAGTTGCTATTTGCTTATTGCTTTTACATCGCACTCTCTGTCTCTGTCCGTCGCGCGAAAAGCAATAATCAATGAATAAGCAGGGGGCCGGGGCGGGGCGTACTGTCGTCACTTGTTGCTAGCGATTCCTGTCGGTCGCGTGCGTAATCGTTTTACGCACCTCGTGCGAATTTGCGATCTCGGGCGGCTCACGTAAATAGGTACGTAATTAGTAGTGTTCAAAGTTGCTATATGTCAATATGTACATAGTTGAATTTTGTACATACACCAATGAACTTTTAAATACGCCTTTAATTGCTTTAAATACTAACTTATTTTATTTCCTAATAACATTTATTAAATTATAGACAGTCCTAAGCCTGAAAAGTATGAAGGAAAGTTCATTGTATTTTTAACGGTTCTGTTTTATCGTACTTAATTCATAAACGCGATGTAATATTCTTATAAAGCTTATAAATCGAGCACTACTTCCAAGTTGATCGCAGTTACTTGGAAAATTTTATACCAGTTCACAATATTTCGATTTGCCATGGACAGAGCATAAAATATCGAAAAATAATGCGTTAAATTGTAAATGGTTTGTTTCAATTAAAAAAAAATCGATACTTTATAATCACGCGATATTGTAATATAAACTAACGATGTTCATAGTTACCTAAACGGTGAAAAACGCAGCGGGACCACGGACGGGACGTGGCGCCTCGCCTGCGGGGCGGGACGTGCTAAACAGCATCGCCGACTATTTATTATTCCCGTCATATCATAACTGCAATAACGCTATTTTGAACGAAGATAAGCTCAAAGAAATCATAATAAACATCTGAGCACAAATAACACTAATCATATTTATGATACTACGACTATTATTTTGTTCAAATGATAAAAATATTAAAATTAAGTACCTACTTTCTGTTATCAAAGAACGCGAATTCGCAAGGTAACGCGGGTGGCCTCGTATGAGTACAAAGTCGAGGTGAATCATATTGTACTCGCACAAGGTTGAGGTCGTCCTCATGGTTCTAACCTTGGCCTTGTGTGAGGTCGTGAGCACGGTCATAGCCTCGTGTTTCAATGTTATGCGATATAACGATATTCCGTTTCAGTCGGCGTGTCGCGTCGTGACGAGTCAGTTGACGTCACTAAAGATTTTTAGCGAAAATGTTCTTTATTTAGAAATAATGACGCACGTTGAATTTTATTCTTATTCAAATTCAGAACTTGGTCTAAAAGCACACACACGCATACATAAACACACGCCTTCATCCCATGGGGATAGGCAGGAACTACAGAATTACTCCTTTTGCCTCGTTTACGTTCCAGGTCATACACGCACGCCGCCGCGCCGGTTGCTAGTACTACGCACCTGCCTTCTTCCCCCCTTCCCTTCCCTGCTGCTTTTGCGCCCTTGTCTAGAAGTAGTTAGGTGATAAAGCTTTGGTTTCCTAAGAAAGCGGTCAACAGTCACACAATAACGATTGTCCAAATACACGGGTGAATAAGGCACTAGGCAGATTTTCATGACGGCCGTTATAAGTAGGTAATAAAATAATATGACGGAACTGCTTTCCTAGGACACCAAAGCTTTAAACAACTTGGTGAAAGTTTGCTACAACAAAGAAAACTCTGTTAGAGCGAGGCCCCATTAGTGCGTTGCGCTGCGTTGCGTCGCGTCATCGCAACGGAACAACGCATTGTATGCCACACCTGTGTTGCGTTGACGCTGTGCCAACGCAACGCAAGAGGGTATGCACGCCGTCGTAGCTGCGTCTCGGTTTAACAAACTGTCCGTCGTCGCAGCGGAGCTCCGACAGCGCAGCGCATCACCCTCCCTCCCGCTTCATCTCTTGTCCGTCGATCCGTTGAAACGTCGCGCGCGACGACGCAACGGTCTAATGGGGCATGTCATAAAAAATATATGGAAAACGACGCAGCGACGACGCTGCGAGGACGCAACGCAGCGCAACGTACTAATGGGGCCTCGCCCTTACAAGGATCTCTTGGCGCTCGAATGACGTTGTGAGTTCCGGGTTGTGGCAAGACAACCTGGGTGGTAAGGAACTTCGACGAGGAGAAGGACGTTGTAGCCACCACGACGACCGAAGCTGCCAAAGATCTCCGGCAGAAGCTTGCGCGCCGCTTAGGAGACCGAGTACAGAAAAAGGTGCGCACTATGGCCTCAATCTTAGCCAACGGGTTCATGCCGAAAGAGAAATGCTACCGCCTCACGGTAGACGAGGCTCTTATGAACCATTTTGGGGCCATAGTCATGGCAGCAAAGTTGTCTGGGGCAAGCGAGATTGTCCTCATCGGAGACGTGAACCAGCTTCCATTTTTGGACAGAGAGAACCTTTTCGAGTTAAGGTATACCCGTCCAAACCTGGTGGCTGGTATCACCCAGGAGCTGCTTTGCACACACCGCAGCCCGATGGACGTGGCGTTTGCACTGAGCGAGATATACTCCGGTATATACTCCTCCAAGTCGTCGCTGTCGCGGATCCATTCCCTGGGGGTGAAAGGTTACACAGGAGCGCAAATACCGAGCATCGCCCTAAACACCCTGTTCCTGGTTCATACGCAGGAGGAGAAAGCTTCTCTTGGGAACCAGGGATATGGGTCCGGCGAAGGGTCGCGCCTGTTGACCATACACGAAGCTCAGGGCCTGACCTACGACAGCGTCGTCATCATCAACACCAAGTCCAGGAGGATCCGAGTTCACGACAGCATCTCCCACGCGGTAGTGGCGGTGTCGCGACATACAGCCAGTTGCGTCTACTACACCGACGACGCCGATGACGCCATAGGCCGCTTCGCAAAGAAGGCGATGGGTGTGCCAACTAAAACGGTCGTCGATTACAATCTAAAGACGGCCATGCAGCACCGAGACGCAGCTGTCGTGAATGCTCTCCTCGAGCTAGCGAAATCCCTGGTCAGAAAACCCCACCAAAACACCACCTAAAAGTCCCATCCAAACTCCCAACAAAACCCAATCCAAAAACCTAACCACCCTGTGAAATCCCTTCATGTATGTAACCTCACAATGTAATGTAAGTGTAACCTCATAATGTACCAAAAAAAAGATAGTATAAAAAAAAAAAAAAAAAAAAAAAAATAGTAGCGAAACGTCTGTATAATATAATTGTAGTCAAATATTGTAAACATAAGTAATATTCCATAGATAATAACAAGTAGCACGATAGTAATAAATTGCATTGCCTGTATAAAATTGTATTGCCTGTATATATATAAATAAAAAAAAATAAAAAAAAAAAAAAACCATTAACATAATATTAATATACACACATATATACACATATAAATAAAAAAAATATATATATATATATATAATAAAAAAAAAAAAAAAAAATAAAAAAAAAAAAATAATAATAATAATAATATGTATTAAGAGATGGACTCACGTAGACTTAAGTTAGAAATAAGAAAACTTGTCCGACGCAGGAGCGTCGTAACTGTAAAATTATAATAATAAAAACTGTAAAACAAAATAAAACTTCATAAATAAAGGCGCGGACCACCATGTCCGCGGTATTGTATACTCATTTAAAAAAAAAAAAAAAAAAAACCGGACTATCCTGTGGTTGCCTTAAGTGAAACTCAAAGCCTCCAGCCAGGGGCGTATTTTTACATACTAAGCGACTATCACCTAAGGGCACCCCCTGTGGGGTACGAACCTCGGCTTAGGGCGTCGCTGGGGGGGAGACAGCAAGGTGGGACAGGCTGGATCTGATTTTTCTTATTATTAAGCTTGATGAGGTCGGCGTTTCCTAATTGACTACTCTGAGAAGAAACGCCGAAATAAACTCAGAGGTCACAGTCGGGGGTTTATATTTACGGGCTCAGCTACGGCGCGGGCTGGCGCTTCGTCGGGCAAGGGTCGGGGGGGAATGTGAGGGCGCTGTCGGTCGGTAAACAATTTGTATTGAAAACACAAGATGGCGGCGTTAGTTCTGATTTTGACCACGCGTTAAAGTCTTTTGACAGTTGTACACATTTCCAGTTTACACTGAACTCTCATTGTAAGGAAATCCTATACAATGCGAGATCAGGTTATACTGCAAATGTATAGGTTGATGTGTAGCCGTGTGTACCATAGACTAATATATATATGAGAGGTTTTACGCGGATGACGTCCTCTGCCTGACAGTTAACTTGATTGGCTCTTTACGGGGTCTACCCTCCACAATTGGCTAGTATTTTAGAATTTATTGCAAACGCTTGATCTTGTGAATAACTGCCTCGACATCGCCATCTGAATCATTCAATGGATTGTAGTTTTTCTGTCGCATCACCATGATCAGCCAGATACGTAGACAGAGGTCTACGGCCAGATATCAGCCTATTGCACCTATAACATTTCATTTTAAGGCTGCGAACTAGCGACTCATTTCAGATTTAAATACATCTTTCGCATATCTGATTTCGCCAGAAATATATCACTTTTCAATTTTAACCAAACTTACTTGCCAAAAATATTGCTACAAATATATTTATACAGTTTATACATTGTACACAGTTTTATACATTGCTAGAAATATTAATTTAAAAAAAATTAAACGCAGGTCATCTGCTGATCGTCGCGCGCCGCATCGCCAAAAACAAGGGCATACACAAAACAGGATTCAGAGTTGTAATGAATGAAGGTCCTCATTCTTGTCAAACTATAAACCAATTTTATGTTCAAATTCTTGGCGGTAGGCAGATGTGGTGGCCATTTTCGTAGGAAATAAAGTTCAATTTATCATTTTGTGTTTAATTTTTGCATGCTGTAAGCCTTGAATAGGCCACTAGTGCAGGGCCTCTCGTCACTGTTAATGTGAGCTATAAATGCGGGCGACTAAAAGTAGGGCCTTGGCTCTCCATGGCACATCATGGCAATTTCTTTGAGGCAATCCTTGCATGAGACTTTTTTTGGGCTTTAATTATTTTTGACTACAGTTCCGCTGCGGAGAAACAAAGGTTTAAAATTAGATAGTTGTGCTAATGTATAATTAAAGTTGTAAAGGAATTAATTTTATTTGTTTCAGGCCACATGCTATTGGTAGCGAAACAGATAGCCATAGAAAGGGGTCTTGACAGAACTGGTTATCATGTAATGGTTAATGAAGACCATCAAACCAAAAGTCTCAGATCTTTTCATGTGTTTGGAAGGGCGCTGCATCATATGTTGTGGCCTGCTGGGCCACGATGTAGACTGTAGGCTGAACCGTCAAAAGATAGCTTGGGAAATTATGCTTGCTCAGAATGCAGCTGAAATATAAATGTAATTTTACAATAGTTTATAATGAAGTAAAAAAAAATATTTTACTGTAATGTCATACATCATTACATGTCATCATCATCAATTACATGTCATGTTGACAGATTTTAAAGAAACGCGATCAACCCGTAGACACTGTCTACGGATCAACCATTGAGCTAGGAAATAAGTGGAAATAAGTCAATGCGATCAACCGTAGACAGAGAATGCTATAGACGCCTGCAAAGCGTGTCGCAGAAAGAGACAAAACAAAAATACGTCACACATTTAGGGTTACCGTGTGAGGAAAAATTTACCCCACAATTTAAAATGTCTATAGAAAATTTATTTTTCTCATAAATCGACTTTGAATCAGTGTCCGTTCAAAATACATATTTGGGAACCTAGATATTCTGTAATACAATCGGAATAAATACACCCTAGCTACAGATTCCTAGATATAGGAATATGTTTGATTTACAAATTATTTTGGTACTTATTACGTTTGCATGAACTACGCATGCTCCCTCAACCCCTTAAAAGCAGGAGAGAGTGACGATGGATGATGATGATGTGATTCTAAATTTTCTTAGATGATAGTAGTGAGCTCTGTGAGTCTGGCTTTGTGAGTAAATAATACAACAAGTTTATTTTTAATTAGCTTTTTTTGATTTTTGTCCTAAATTGTCCGTCAATAACATATTTCAATAAGTATATTATAGTAATTTGTAAGTACAAATACTTGTACTTAGAAATTATTAACTGTACTTACAAGAATGCTTAAATTATTTTAAATTTCCATATTCGTTTCTTCATGTAAACTGATGGAGGAAGATGATGGAATACAGGCCTTTGATTCCTAAAAAAAATTATTATCTTTGAGACGTTAATACAAAGTAGATGTAAGAAGATGTTGTTTACGGAAAAATATATTTTAAATTCTTGATCGATATTTTGAATCGCGTTCAGAGTTTAAAGCCTGTCTCAGTCATTTATTGCACATAAAATGTACAAAATAATAGTTCGCAACAGATAATTGTGTATAACAGTTTTAAAAACACTGAACATATATAAAAAACATATAAAACCTGTATCGAAACTTAATAATTATGTTATTAACTGAATATTTAGCAGAATAGGTACTGTATTCGGTAATAGCAGTGTTAGTTTCTTCTTTTTATTTAACATTTTTTTTATTAAAATGTCTGCTGCAAATTTTTGATGACGGTTTTGGTGTCCGATCTGTTCATCCTGTACCTACGATCCAATTCCGACGTAAATTATCATATTCAGGAAAACTGCAACAAGCCATTAATCTTTCAGATATACAATTAACTAGCTGCGCCCCGCGCTTTTACCCGCATGTGTCTCGGTTCCGTGAGAATATTGCGATAAAAAGTATCCTATGTCCTAACCCAAGTACATTACCGATGTGCCAAATTTCATCCAAATCTGATAAACCGTTTTAGCGGGAAAGCGTAACAAACAAACCAACAAATAAACTCAATTTCGTATTTACATATAATATTAGTTAGGATTAGGATACACACTACAGAATACATATTTCCAATAAAAGTGGGCAATAATTTATGGAAAATTGGCAACACCAAAATCCTTAGGTTAGAATTTAATAATGTTAATTTTGTGCTTTTTATCGATGAATTTACGTCTAGGGTACATTATTCACAATGTATGAACACAGTAAAATGTTATTGATAGCCTAGTTACTGATAAAAAGTCCTATACTTACGAATGAAAGGACAAGCCTGGCATTTTCGTTTCACCTATCACTTTTACACCTTAGATCGCTACACCGCACCATGTTTTTTTATTTAATGGTTGAAATATTAAGGCTAAATTGTTCACAACATAAAATAACATAAATTACTAAACTTATAGCACATAAAACTGAATTTTACAAGAAGACGATAACTATCTGTCAAACTTTGTTTAGCAAAGTACTATGCTAAAACCGTCAAAATCGTGGCACGCGCTGTGAAACAAAAAATCTCATCATTCTGTCTCATTTCTTTACACGACATCGGCGTAACTTGCTCTTTTTCTTGTGTGAATGCGACAAAACACATCAATTTGTCTATAGCATTCTCTGTCTACGCGATCAACCGACGTTAAACGTCAAAGTGAATGACGTTGAGGAAAATTGTATATTTTTTTTGCTCTGTCTGCAGTGTTGCCAGCCCGTAATAACTATAGGGGCTTACGTTAATTTTATTGGACCTATCATACGTTGTACCTATGATAGTGTATGTATAAAGTATGATAATTTAGGTTTTAATAAAAATTGATATAATGAGGTCCTAAATCACTTTCTTCTTTCTATGTTACTTTGGGATAAGTAGGTGACTTGTACTAATAGTTAATAACAAATAGCGTGTGTAAGGTGGAGAGTGCGAGTGTCCCCACTGTGTCTTGAACTCGTGACGAGAGCAGTCGTCCTGCCCCGGTTTTCGTGACATACACTGTTAAAATACCGCGCCACAGTTATTGTCGTTGGAAATCATTCACAATAATGCGATTTAAAATTTTCTCGTTTTGCCTTGGTAAAAAATTGTGGAAAAGCTAGAAACGGTAGTCGTCTAAACACAAAACAAAACATAATCGTCACTACTCAAAGCTATATGAAATCATTGTTTACAGTTTGTACTGCTGGTGCCAAGGATTGAAAAGGTTCCTAAAATACCAGTAGAGAACCGGTATTTCCATCCAATCTATCTATTTTCGTCCAAACCGGAACAGGAACCTAAATTGGAAACTTCAAGAAGCTTTATTTTAGCGGTTCTTCCTCAAAGCGAGTCCGAACGACTTCTTCCAATGCCCCTCAACACAGGACGAAGCTTTGTACGATAGTGGCGAGGTACGAGTGGCCGCCCGGGTCGTCGGCGGCGGGTAAAGAGGTGGGAATTTTTGTGAGAGAGACACATTTGCTTTGGTAGATCATGTGGTAGTTCTTTCTTAGAGAACCATTAAATCGGATGGTACGGAACCGGTACCAAATCGGAACGTGAACCGGAACTGTACCGAAAAGAAGAACCTTTTTAAGAACCGAAATGAAGAATCTGAACCCAAATTCGTACCAGTTTTCAATCCCTGGCTGGTGCTACTATACTACGTAAAAGATAGCTTGATCTCTGCGACATAAGTCAAACTGACATTCCTAGGGTTGTCATGATATAAAAATTGTCGATAGAAATTATCGAAGTTTCTTACTATTATCGATGCTAATGTAACATTTAATTGAGTTTCATTTAATTACAAACGTTACTAAATTAAACGAATATTTGAATATAAAATACATTTATTCTCGTAAAGGAGTACACCCCAAATCCATATCTGAATCAGTTTCTGAATCGATTTTAGATTAAGTATATACAAATGTAAATAATGTTATGATATAATAAAATAAGTATACAATAAAATTAAACAATTCATTAATTAAGTTTTATATAAAATATCGATAGTTTATAGTCTGTGGTCACGTTGATTCATCGCCCATCACTAAGGAGGTCGGCATGCCCATAAAGTATGACATTTACAGGCACTGTCTGTCTTGTCTGTACTACTATGAAATTCAGAACTTCATAGGCGTGATTTTACTGACAGCTACCGCAGAGATCAAGCTATCTTTTACGAAGTCACTGTAATATTAATGTCAATGTAATTTGACTAATTTGTTAGCAATCTGGTACATAATCAAGATCAGCGGCAGCGGGTTGGACAAATATTTTAAAATATATACAAATAAAATATATTGCGGCATATTATTTATTATTACATCCGATTGTACGATAATTCTGTTGTCAAAACGATAATTTCGACGTAGAAATTTGAACTTTTGGAGTTGGCAACACAGACAGTGTCGTGTCCCGTCAGGGTATATTATGTTCTGTGGTCGTGTCCCCGTCAGGGTAATGTTCTTCTGTGGTTGTGCCGTTGTGTCTGTCTCTGACAAGTGACAATATTGTCAATTTGTCATTGTCACAAACATAATTAGCAATAATTAGGAAAGTAATACATTACATCGGGTATTATCAAATATGGCTGGTGGTGAGGTTGATAAAGCGCAAACGGCCGATCCGGCCGCTGATACGATATTTGGAAAGATATTAAGGAAAGAAATACCTGCCAAGTTCGTCTACGAAGACGAACAGGTAAGTTAGTTAGAGTAAACTCCATAAATTTTTATAAAACCGGCTGGCTGATATTTACAATGTCAGCTGTTGAGAATATTCGCTTAAATAATGCAAGGTTTTACGATTTTTCATTCGAAACTAGGTATACAAAGACTTATAAATTATTATAAAAATATTCACGGTTAACATGCCACTAACCTTATCAAAAGTGTTTTGTTAGGTTATGTACATGGTGATTCAAAGTATTCTTTTCTCTAGTGTGTGGCGTTCCATGATGTTAACCCACAAGCCCCGACTCATATCTTAGTGATACCGAGGAAGCCCATCTCCCAGCTGTCGAAGGCTGAAGATAGTGATGAAGAACTCCTTGGTAATTTTAATCCAACCTCTTTTAGATCTAACTTCTTAAAAGTTTCTATTTTGATCAATTTAACTTTTAAAATGTAAAAAAAATAAGTTTTTCATTTATAAAATATGTATATATGCCATGTTTATCAGGTGGAGCATTGTTTAAGAAAATCCTTAGATACAGAAGCGTATAGTTAAGTCAGTGTTGAAAGCCGCTTGCTCTCTCATAAAAAGACAAAAATAAGCTTGCATTTGTGTACATGTTGCAATAACAATTTATTTTTGTTCAGTGACAATGCCAAATAAAAAAAAAAAAACAGTTTAATTTTAAACTCCATTCTTAATAGGTACATTGCAGTGCCATATAGTTTTTAAGATAATCACTGCAGGGCCTCAGGTCAGACCAGGCCTCCTTTCTTACAATCTTCATAATTTTAATTTAATTTCAGGGCACTTGATGATTGCTGCACGCAAAATTGCCCACTCGGAGGGTCTGGACAAGGCTGGCTTCCGGCTGGTTATCAACGATGGCAAGAATGGAGCACAAAGTGTCTACCACCTTCATATTCACATTTTAGGAGGCCGCCAGATGCACTGGCCTCCTGGCTAAGTGTAAAACCAGCATTATTCATATTGTCTATGAATAAAATTAGTTTTTTATTTTCATTGGTTTGTTTTTTTTTGTTGCTTTTACGATACGCCCGATGAATCATGACCGGTCTGAACTTTTTGCAGAAAGCTGCGCAAATGATACAGAGTGTGTGTGTGGACAGTGTGAGTGAGTGTATTTGCGCGAAAGTTCGGAGAGTCGATGTTCAAACCGGCCAGGATGCATAGGCCGTATTGTAACACTGTGATGCCTTGTAATAATTTTAAATGTGATGATGATATCAATGATTAAAATATGGTTTCTAGGAGATATCGGTTATATTTAATTATGCGCCCATTATAATAAAAGCAACCTCACAATCGTAACTGATAGCCTTTTCCATGTCTCGCGGGTGCCTTAAGTAGGTATGTAAGTATAAAAAAAGACGCGGACGGGGCGCATACGGGCTAGACCTGCACGCGGATAAATAAATCAATAATAATGATAATGTCAATTATCGAAACAATAGGTATACTTAGGTGACTGACAATAATTAGTACTCCAGTATGGAATCTCCCGTTTGGGGCGGAGCCGAAAAAGTACATTGATTGTGCTCGCGGCGGATATGGATAAGTTTGCTATTGCAGCAGCCGCTGCTGCTGCAGCGATTATTATACCCGAAGTCTGTAAAAAAGCGTGTGCGTTACGCCAGCGGAATGTTGTCGCTTTTCAGGATTTCGATTTGACAGATAATTAGTCCATGTCGTGTAATTGTGCGGGCCCGAAATTTATAGGTAATTTGTGCGTCCAGCCGAACCAAAGATATTCACGATAAACAGATTCCGCTAGAGTAACGTTACCCCAGCGGCATGTTTTTTTCCTGGTGGTCGTAGCTAAATACAAACTAGCTACTTATATAGACATAATTTGTGCTTAAATGTGCCCAAAAAATAAAATTTGTTCGTCTTGAGCTTTCAGAGTTATTCAAGATGCCGCTGGGGTATCGTTTAGCAAAATGCTGTATCAGTTAAACGGCATGACTTACAACTACGATTTTTTTTACTACGATGGGTCTTAATTTTTGCAGTTTTATTTTTTCTATAATCGACGCCGTTGGAAAAACTGCCATTTTTTTTTCAAAAACCCTAAAATTGATCCTTGCGCTTCAATGAGAAATCCTAGAAACTTACCAATTATGGTGGTTTGTACCTTTAATGAACTCGTGCATCATGTGAAATAAGATGTTTCTATTCCAATTCCCTAAAGATATAATCCATTTTAATTAAAATCTGGCTACGTTATAATGTAACGCTCCAATACATGAGTTACTATTAAGTGACGGTAATTATGATTCTACTAATAATTAGTACTCTTATTAAATTGTTTATCCTTAAAGTTTCAGCTGAAAAACCTAACTACTCAGATATAAAAAAAAACAACAGGAAAGAAATCACACGATTAACCAAACAAATTCGAATGACTACATAAAAGCGGCCGTACAGTACATTATGCCAACCTTCAAGACATTGTATACCAGTAGAATATGGGAAATTATGTCCTTATGTTTATTTAATTCAAATAATTAATAAACATGTATTTAGTTCGCATTACACAATTTCATAAAAACCGTCATCCTACGAGCTTGAGCAGACCCACGATAGGTGTCGCTAATCGTTGCTTTAATTATTGATTGATATTTGCAACGTCACAGTACAAACCACCATAATGGGTAAGTTTCTAGGGTTTCTCGTTGAAGAGCAAGCATCGACTTTAAGGTTTTTGAAAAAAAAAGCCAAATTTTCCAACGACGTCAATTATATATATATAGTATAGAAAAAATAAAACTGCACAAATTAAGACTCATCGTAGTTCAAAGTCATGCCGTTTAAGAGATTTTTGCTTTTTTCATTTTGCTAAACGTTACCCCAGCGGCATGCGGCATCTTGAATAACTCAGAAACCTCAAGACGCACAAATTTTATTTTTTGGGCACATTTATGCACAAATTATATCTATCAAGTAGCTAGTTTGTATTTAGCTACGACCACCAGGAAAGATCAATAGGTACTCAAAAATAAATCAATAATTAAAGCAAAGAGTAGCAACACTACTCGTTGCTTTAATTATTGATTTTTGCAATCAATGACACAGTAACTTTTATGAACTCTGCATCATGTGAAATTAGATGTTTCTATTCCAATTCTCAACTCAACTCAACTCAAAGCATTTATTTCAAATAAACCAATTACAGGCACTTTTGAATTGTCAAGGGGTCGGTCAGTCGAGAAAGATGAAGCTAGTAGCCCATTCCAAAGCGTAGTACCTATGGGGAAGAACGGGCAAGAAACTCCATGGACACTCTTATAAATCAAAATATTATTACAAAATAGTGGTTACATCATTCATGTTGAAATTATACATCTGAGAACGATGTAAAAAGACGTGCACGTTAAAAGCGTCCGTAATAATAAGATAGAAACAATTCAGGAATCAAAATAAGCCGTGGCAGCTAAGACATGACCAGTGCCTACTGACGGCGCCCGTTCACGAACATGACGTATGCATCAGCACCATTCAGCTCAACCATTTCGAATGGAACTCAATGATCCAGACACACGCCACCACTAGCGACACATTTGAGGGAGCATGACATACTCTCAATTCTATAAAGAGATAAGTATTCCATTTTAATTAAAATCTGGCTACGATATAATGTAACGCTCCAATACATGAGTTACTATTAAGTGACGGTAATTATGATTCCACAGAGTACCTACCTACTACTATATACTATGATTCTACAAATAATTAGTACTCTAATCAAATTGTTTATCCTTAAAGTATCAGCTGTTGTTTGCCATTGCAAAAATAGACTGGTCATTCTGTATGCGCTCTGCAAGAGCATTTTTTTTTTGAGCGTTGCCTCACACTAGGAATTTCTCCTGTATGTGGGTGACTTAACAAACATTTAAACACACATAGGTACACAAAAACAACCAGACCCGGAGCAACTACTTGTAGGTCATACAAATAATTGTTCCGTGTGGGAATCTAACCCGCAGCACGCAGCGCAGCAGTCAATCGCTTAACGACTGCGCCAACCGTGCCGTAAGTAATAAATATTAATATTATAGTTAGTATTAAATAATTATTATAGTTGCTATTTATTTTGTCCGTAATTAAAAGGTGAGCGTTTGAGTTAAAAACAAATAAAGTAGACAAAAAAAACAATTGATTTTGATACTTCTGACTTCCAAGTAGGGATGTGACAGTACAATTAAAAAATCGATTATTAATTAATTGATTGTTTTGTCTAGTAATAAAATCGTTTACAAAATAATCTATTTTTTTATAAAGAAATATCTATTTTATAAAATAATAGTTTTTTTTTTCAAATTTTTTGATATTATGTACATACCTTAATTTAAATGCCACAACTTTTTTTTTAAATAAATTTTCCTCTCAGAAATACATTTCTTAAGGTTAATGCCATTGTAGTAGTAGCCCGCGAAATTCAAATTTTCTTGGATCAAAAAAGAATACATTTTTTGAGAATAAACAAGTCTCGGCAATATTTACACTTGTCATTGCCAGATTTACTGTCAGCATGAAAATAAGGACGCCAACTACTCTTCAGCTTTTTGGTTGCTGACATTGTTACTAACAAAAAACTAACAACAAGACTAAGAAATACTCTTTACTTTTGTCACGAAAAACGTTCAAATGTTTGATTGTTCACAAAGACAAAACTAGTATTTATCTGTCATTCAGTCATGCCGGTAAAACAGTTGTTCTAGTCGCGGTAATACAGTTTTTGACGCCATTTGTCAGGTTTGATTACTTCAAGTCTTCAACGTAACATTGTTCACGTACAGAATGGATGACGTCGCGCTGAATAAAGATGGCGTTAGCGTCATTCATTCTTCATTAGTTATTCGTTCACTGCGCGCTTCGCGGCACTTTTCGGTTCACGCTCCTAAAGCTGTGTTGCCGCCAGGTGAAACAAATCGGCAGTGAATAAAAAATAGATTTTTTATTAATCGATTTTTAGTAATATATGTAAATCGATTATAAAAACCGATTTTCATTAAAAAAAAATAATTTTTATAGATTTTATCTATAATCGATCATTTTTTCACATCCCTACTTCCAAGTTTCCAACCAATCTGTCATTGTCAAGAAGATTCAGAAGGAAGATTGTTTTTACCGCTGTTTTATTATTACTAAAATTATGTCTGAAAATCACGTAATAAACACCATTTTCACGGACTTCCAACGAAATATCGATCTGGATCAAGAAATACGAGAGGTAAACTGCAATTTTTTTGTTTTCTACCTGTACAGCACTTTTTGTATTTTCTGCTTTGTGTTGTTGTGAACCCGATCAAAATAAACGACAACTTTGACTACCAAAACGTTTATTGTCTACTTACCTATAGTGTTTTTATCGCTATTGCGATGAAATAATTGCTTGAATTAATTAATTATATCACGCTCTATGATGTAGGTTATTCGGAACATCTGCAAAGATGTTGGTCAAATATCGCGTGAAGCGACCACAGTCCTCCAAGTTATACACCACAATGAAGCTGCCAGTAAGCATTTACGATAATTAAACAAAAACCAGGACCACAAATATTCCGTTTTAATTAAAATGTTACATGTTATTATAGTGATGCCAGCCTGTACCAAAGCCAGGGATTTGTTCGATAAAGCACGGGAAGGCTACGCGAAACTGAAGGAGACTCTGCCCCCCAATGACTACTACAAGTTCGTATGAATAGTATTTCTTTAAAATGTGTAGGTATTGTCCGTTCCAAAAGTATCTTGACGAAATTGTAAACAAATGAATTGTCATGGCACTTACATATTGAGAGCTTCAATTTGATCATTTGAATAACTAAACCCAAAATTATAATTTTAGATTACTTTAAATACCTATGTTAATTATTTAACAATAAATAGTGGTTAATTTTATTACCTATATTATTGTAAATGATTTTAAAATTACAGTTCAATGTTGTTATTAATTTTTTTACTTTGGACAACAATATAGTCCAATTTGTTAGTAAAATACCTTATCACTAGTATTAGTAGTACACCAACGAGGATAAGAATAGCATGGAGAAGAATAGTGGGTGACCGAGGCAAGATGTGCACAGAATGTTAAAGCAAGGAATAAGCTACCGGATCATTCTCCCCACATAGTGCCCCAGGAAATGGGAGTAAGGACCACTGTTTTCAGGATGCTATTGTCACTGTGGTGAGATATAAAGTTGATGCAGATAAATGTATTACTAATAAAATTCACTTAGCGAGTGCTTGCATGAGATTTTAGTTTGAAAAGGGTTTGTTAACACTCATCAGATACTTTTGAAACCGACTGGCCTGCACATATGATAGGCAGATAATTACACCAATTATGAGTAGTACATATAAGAATCAATGTCTTGTATATCACAATCATAGACAAAATACACCTTCCATTGTGTTTTTTGTCTTGTGTAGATTTGCTATATATTTGGCCATCTGTAAGTTACCGCCCACTCCTATGAAGAAAAGATGTGATTGTATGTTACAAGAGTTATAAAAATACAGGCAAAGCATGATTTCTAGTCAAATTTACTCCTCTATACCTATATTTACAAACAGATGTTGCTGTAGAGTTTGTTGCTACACACATCCCCAAAACTGCACTGCCCACCATACACTAAAGTGCAGTAACAGCAAAATCACGATTTCGAGTAAAACGCATTTAAAGTTAAGAATTGATTTTAAAAAATCAACAGAATGTATAAGCAAAAAAATTTGAATGCAGAAAGGTTGTAAAGGCATAGGTTCACACGTTAAAGCAATAAAAAAAAATATATCTTAATAACTGAATTTATTATGGCCATTTATTCTTTTTGGTGCCTATTACTGCATAGCCTTTTTTGTAAAAAATACCATTTTAAACTTAGTAAAATGCAGCAAAAAGCCCTATTACTGCGTTTGGATCAGTTATTTTGTCAAGAAACCCAACTAACATGCAGTAAGGTCAAAAAAATACTGCATTTAAGTTAGTTTTTTAAGAAAAAAGTGTTCAATTTACTAGTGCAGTAAGAAAAATAGCTAGTTCACATTTTAAAGACCGTTTATTTCTTATTATTTAATCACAATAATTCAACTCACTTATGTAAAATTTACATATCAAAAATAAAAAAAAACATCTAATTAATAAAGGACCCTGCGCAGAATGCACAACCTCCTTTGACAGTTTTCTCTTAATATTAACATATATAACATAATGTATCTTTATGTTTAACAATAAAATATAGATAGTAAATGTAGGTGAGTATTATAAAGGTGCATTAACTGCACTTTAGCTAGGAATAATCATATCTGTGTCATTATGCTATCCAAACTAATCTGCAGTAATGCTGTATTTTACTGCGTGTTAGTCAGTTTATAATGATAAAAGAATGTTAAGTATTCACAACTAAAATGCGACAAGCTTTGATTTTACTGCATTTTAGTTGGGAGTTCGTGACAATAAATTGTATTTTCTTAATTTGCAGTAAAAATAGCTTGTATGGCGGTAAATTTTACTGCGTATTAATTTTTTTTTTAATTTTTTTCCAGAAATATAAAACTATCTAAAGAACTGTAAAATTATATTGCTTACTGCATTTTAGTTATGAAACCTTAAAATTTAATCTGCAGTATAATTTATACTGTATTTTAGTTGGGAAATCACGCCAAATTGTTAATTTTTTTCGTTTGCAGTAAGTGAAAACTGTTAAATAAAAACCATTCTAATAGTCTTAGAAATAAGTAAGTTAATTCAATAGAAAGCTTAAGAAACCCGCTTTCAGAATCACTAATAAAACGAAAAATCACAAAAGGGCTGTTACTGCTCTTTAGTCTCTGGTGGGCAGTGCACTGACTGCATAGCTCCACTCAAATCTGTGTGGTTCTTTCCTCAAAGTACAATCTCAGATACTACTCTGCAAGGTCCTTATATGCCCTGATCAAAACTATGTCTGGACTTTCAAAGAAACTAACCCCTGAGTTGGTTTTGGTTTTTCTTCTTAGAGTAGTCAGTAAGGAAATACTGAACTCAAATAGTTTTAAAATATAACTAAATTTTGACAGGCAAAAGAGTTTTTTTAAAGAACAAGAAAAAGAGAAAGGTTTATTTTTTAATTTACTAACAAAATTAATCTTGTTGTCTGAAATGTAAATAAATAATAATAAAAAGAGTTTTTTGAACCAATTTACTGAAACAAATATCTTTTGTCATTTATCATAAAGGGCATTTTAGGGGATGTCGAAATTTTTATGTTAAATAAGTTCTTGTTTTCAGCCTAATTTGAATAGACAGTTTTTACAATTGATGTCTAAACCTACAATATTTGTATGTTATTCTGCATGAATGTTTTTATTCATGTACATTATGTGTACACATGCTTGAGCTACTTATACATATTGTTGGTCCAGATGGATAGGGTATTAACTCAAAAAGCCTAATTTTCAGTCATATCGTTATGCAACCACGTTCATTAGAAAGATCACATGATTTGAAAAAAAAAAAAACAATTTCAGACCCGTATCAGTCCAAGTTGTTAGCTTATGCTTATATGCTATGTTAGTGTTATTAGTATTACTTAATTAAATTAAATTTAACATAAACCTATACTTATTTTGACCCAGTGTCTTTGGATGGGGCAGTCCACTCTGCCAACAATCATTCTCAGGGTGCTGTTCCGAGTGCTACGCAAGCGTTGCAGTAAGGAAGCCGCTTTCTTACGCACGATGGCGTGAAAGCCATCCGTATGAGCTGCAGCAAACATTCCCGAACTTTTAGTAGGACTGTATTTTTAGGTTAAAAATCGAAAATTTTGAGTGAATACCCTGTTCATCCAACCGAACGATATATTGATTGATAAAATCTTTATTTCGATTTCTTCAGGTACCAGGAACATTGGCGTAACATGACGCAGAGGTACTGTTTCCTGATTGCTCTTACTATATGGCTGGAGACAGGCATCCTCGCCACACATGAGACTGTCGCCGAGGTGTTAGGCAGTAAGTTACAAATATTAATTCATTCTTTGTTCCAAAGATATTACTTTGCCGATAATGGTGCTGCTTGGGTGATTGAAAAAAAATATTTCATTTTGCTTTGTGGCAATTTGGTTGGTATACACACAACTGCGATCATGTATACTGTGTTTTATATGATTTTTGTTATCATGGAAAAATAAAATTACTTCTTGTTAGTTATTTGATCTAAGGCTCTTGTGTCAGAAAGTTGTGACTATGATGGGCAATTTGTGCCACATGCACTGTCTTAATGTCATGTGCCAAGTGAGTAAGTACCCTCTGAAAGAATGACCTTATCATTCTGGGAGACTTTCCTCTGGGCCTTCAAATAACCGAAATATGCTTGTGTAAGAAGAATAGGTGTACATCAATAGTGCAACAGATTGTAATCCAACGTGCCAGTCCAGTCCATGACCTATGCTGCGTTCGCGATTCATTTTCGAAACATGTAAACGAATATGAGTTTTTGGAAAAACAACTTTAATACCCATACGTAAAGTTCAGTTTGCGCTACCACTTATTATGATATTTTCTATAGTTCTAGTACTGCTATTCATTCTGAAAACAACTAACTAATTTACATTAGCATAAAGTTGATATTGGTTCAAATGGAAATAAGGACTCGAATAGACTTAGTTGTTTAGCCGTACAGTTTGCAGTGTCTGAATGCTGTTATATTTTCGGTAGGTATTACTTTGAAACTGTTTGTATGAGTATTTTTCTTTAATAACATTTGTTTGAATTCCAGTTAGTGTGGTTGAAACGGCTGGTTTCCACCTGGATGTAGAGGACTACCTCAATGGACTGCTGCAGCTGTGCTCAGAGTTGGTAAGTAAACTTTTTAATGCTGTATAATCTAAGTGATAAAAATCGTATATTCACTGGCTACTGGATATTCAACATGTAACATAATTAACGCAAGACCTCATACACCCCAATTAGAGAAGTTAACTATTATTATTTAGAAAATTGTGATGACCCAAGCATTACTTTATGCATTTAAAAATGAGTCTTATTGCCTTAAAATAAGAGTTAATTTACTTTGGCTCAATCGGTAGTTACTGAAATCGATTCAGTAGTCAATTATGAGCAAACTACTTTCAGGACTTGCGTTTATTCTGTTACACCTTGTAGAAGCATGAAAGTGGTTCAAACATTTATCTATGGAAGCTGGCGTATCCACCCGCCGCCATTTTGATTGTTTTTCTAAGTTTCCGCGCACGATTAAAGTAGTATTTATTTTGGGGAGCAGATACTTACACAAACAAAAATATCAGTAATATGATATCCTAAAGCGTCACGTTCCCGATATATTTGGAGGTAAACATCGCCGTATGAGAACTATGAAAATAATTAAAAATGCAGTAATAACGTCTATCGCTGGGGTAGCGAGGAGATTAGTCATCGTGTATATTATTTAATGAGCTAAGTGTACATTACAGCCGCGTCGGACCATAGCGCATCGCATTTCAATACAAAAAAGTGCAGTGTGCTTTATTTATTTATTTATTAAAACTTTATGCACAAGTAAAAAATAATACTGTACAAAGGCGGACTTAATGCCTGAGGCATTTTCTACCAGTCAACCTTAGGGTGATGCAGAGATATACCATGGCAGGTGCAACATACGGCGCAGCGGCGCGGTGCGTATAGTCTTGCGCATAGTAGTTCGCGACGGAGATCGCTCAGTTTAGGTCGCCGCTAGTATACGAACTAGTTCGCTCTTCTATGTTCGTCAGCTCCCACCTCGAATCAGAGGCAGGCAGATCGTTCGCTCGTTTTGATACATACTGCTCCTGCACGGGCACGTGACAAGATTATGGATCATTATTGTAAAGAATACCTGGGCTTATTGGTGCAATAAATAAATACAGTCATTACTTTAGTTAGTGAATAAAAGGTTTCGGGACTTTAGTTCGGTTGACCCTTGCTCATTCTGTCACGAACTAACGAACTGTGGAGCGGGGAATGACGGAACTAGTTCACGTAGTTCATCTGTGGGAGCGCTCTTACGGCCTTCACGCACACATTCACAGCCTGTTTGTACACTTGGTTACCACAAGTAAAGCGCGCGTCACTTCGTGAGATAAAATATTGTATCAGCCACTTTTACCTGTTATTTTTTTTGTTCTCAGGCACGTCTGGCAGTGAACTCAGTGACGCGGGGTGACTTTGAAAGACCTCTGCAGATATCCAAGTTCGTCATGGAGTTGAATGCAGGGTTCAGGTAAATAAGATTGAGTTTTATTAATACTTGAACAGTCAAAAATTATTTATACTTGTTGGTGCCACACGGTATAAATAATTTAGTTTTCTCGTCGATGTCCCTGCCAAACTGTATACAGTGTTGTGGTATCGCATAATGTCGAGGCTTTTAATCAAGTATCATAATATAAATTGTTCACCCACTTCAGGCACATTCTAGCCAGCGCGTTATCAAAGTGAGTCGTGAGGCCATAAATGTCAATAGAGATAGGAATGTGCAGCGCGCCGGGACCGTTATCGGTAAACGGCTACCTGCTCACGTGGTGTCGATAAGTCACTAATGATCGGTATGCTTCAGATGGATAGTTTATTTTCTAACGTTGATTTGAAGAAATTACATGGCGATATTAGCCCTCAAACACGAACAGTGATTCACGGGTTATACTGGTATTTAATTTAGTATCTTGTAGTCACTAATATACTAAATTAAACGCACATAAAACCCGTACAGTGTTATTACAAAAAGCGGTTTAACTGAAAACCCCGGTTTAAAGCTCTATAAACTACGGTTTAAACCAAAATGATATTACAAAACGCGGTTTTTCGAAAAACCGTGGACCATATCATGGTCTAACGCTAAACCTCAGCGGCCCCTAGTTTAAACGATCAAACTATGGTCTAAATCGTATCAGTCAAAATTTCTCTTGTATTTTATTGCATCTTTTTCATTGTGTTGTGTTGTTTTTACCCGAAAATGGATCTTAACATGGTCGATTTAATTGATATTGTGGATATTGAAGCCGCTGAGTTGTTGGGAACGCCACGCCGACACAACATAAATCGTGTTCGAATCAATCAAATAAATTAAAATTAAATTTGAATCAATTAAACACTGATTTCAAGTTAATCGAAGTAATTTATGTTTATTTACTTTTTCCTCGGTACTCCAATTCTCAGATCGTTTTTTCTTTTGTTGGTCCATCACAATATGATATTAAAATTACCTACTATAGAAGGTAATACTATACAAAGAGGCAATTGTTCTATTAGAAACTTCGATAACTTAAAAATTCCAAAGCTAAATGAACTTTGTTCAACTTGCGATGGTTTTGTTTAATGTTATGGTTTCATATAATGCGCGAAAATTTTACGTTTCGTTACACGTACCTAGATGTATTATTAGTAAGTACTTAATACGACATTAAGTCATGTGCTTAAACCTAAACAAAACTGCAATCGACGAAATAACTAATATTCCATGCAAATTAACACTCTCAATATTTTTAACACTACTAAACATCATAATAATCATTAGCGTATTAACAAAAAGTTTTCATTTCTGAGCATACCTACGGAACGTTGCAATAGAATGATAACATGGTGAACGAATAATATTTGTATTATCTACTCTGTGGTTGTTACAAAGACAATGGTTCACATGACGGCACTAAGAAGACCACGGTTTTTTGAAGTTTTGTAATACGGACAAATTTAGACCATGGTTCTGCAGATAAGCCTGGACTTCGTAGCACAGGTTTAAATCAAGGTTTATATCAAGGTTTATTTAGTTTTTTGTAATAAGACTGGTATAGTTTAATATCAAAACTTTGTTAACTTGTTAAAGTTTATGAACAAGATACGATAATAAACGTTACTTATCAATATATTTATTTTATTGTTACGCCCTTCACTAAGCGGCTCCATAAGGGCCGTAAGTGCAAGCGAGATAGACATAGGGAAATGATTTATGGCCCGACGACTCAGTTGATAACGCGCTTACTATAGTGGTTATAATGGTCGCGGTCACTCTCTCACAATGGACACCAGTCTAATATTTTTCGACACCAGTTTTTGTCGCTCAAAAATAATCGTCTATTTTATTAGTTACTATATTAGTGAATTTGTAATGTCTGTCTGTAACTCTCGTGCTCGACTGGTGCGTAATCCTAACTAATATTATAAAAGCGAAAGTGAGATGCTTGATGTTTTGTTTGTAGCGCTTTCACACTACAACGGCTGAACGAATTTGGATAAAATTGGCACACTTGGGTAGACCATAAAATATGATAAATTATTCTTTTTTCTGTAAGTAGGTTTGTTGTAACACTTTTACAACGTCAATCCTATTTTAAAAACTACATAAGGCCGGTGTTTCCTATCTGACTACTCTGAGAAGAAAGGCTGAAACTAACTCAGAGGTCACAGTTTCTTTTAAAGTACAGACATAATCTTGGTCAGATCATGTGAAGACCATATAGATTGGTGTCTGAAATAGTCTTTTGAGGAAAGATCCACACAGATTGAGTGGTGTACGAATTTGTCAGTAATCGTGCACCTCAACTCAGAACTTACTGAGCTCAACGATTTGACGAAGGAATATACATTTTGGTAGACCGCGATAGTACTCAAAACTGCCAGATTATCATTAAAAACAACTGAGAAAGAGAACAAAAATTTACTTACATAGTCCTCACATTCACAATAATCAAAATAATAATTTACTTCACAAAGTAAATCATGTCATTGTGTATAGTATAATCATCAAATGTCAGTGTACAAGTTTGCAACAAAACAACATTCTGTACTTATGTAAAAATTGGAGCAGATCAATCGAAATCCCAAACCTTTTTGTCCTCAATATAATCTTTAACGGTATAAAGGGCTTTGTGGCACAACTTACGATAAATTCAGATAAATTAATGATTAGAATTATCCATACCTGGCCACTATCCATGACCTGGTATAGGACATAGGATACTTTTTATTGTAGTAGTTTTTTCCCCGTGGGATTATTTCCAACCTCCACGCGGGCAAAGCTAGTCAAGAATAAAACCTAACGGACCAGAATCTTACCGGTAACAACCGATAAATTTGAGTGTGGAGACCACCAAATATCGTTACATCTGGAACCGAAAACGATTGCTAACTAAGTCGAGACTGCAGGGCCTGTATTTACAAAGAAATAATCAGGTATAGAATAAAATGTGTTCTGCTATATGTGTATTTTTCCCTATTTCCAGGTTACTGAACCTCAAGAACGATCACCTGCGCAAACGCTTCGACGTTCTCAAATACGACGTGAAGAAGATTGAAGAAGTGGTCTACGATATCAGTATTAGGGGACTGCGGCCCGAACCTCAAGTCGCTGCCTAAGCTCTCACTTTTAGTACTGATTAAAAGTATTACTTATAACTTTACTTTAAATAAATGATTGTTGTACTGTAAATGTGTTTTTTTGTTATTGTTTATTTAGGAAAACAGCCCCCCGGGAAATGTATTACGCAACGCGACAATTTTTGAACTGAAAACTTATTTAGGCGCACTTGAACGAAACTGAACCGTCACGCTAGGGTCGGTGACGCTGAATCGGGTATACTCGGCTCCAGTCCGTCGGTGACGCTGAATCGGATATACTCGGCTCCAGTCCGTCGTTGACGATGAATCGGGTATACTCGGCTCCAGTCCGTCGGTGACGCTGAATCGGGTATACTCGGCTCCAGTCGTAAGTTTTCACTTCTATCGAAGCACGTACCCCTTTTTTTATCGTGCATTGTAGTTTCAACGCAATGCTTAACGCCGATAATTGAAAATCCAACTGAGTTTTTTGACGCGCTGGGATGGGCTCTATTGGATTCTCAATGCTCAGCTCAATACCGACAGTTGAAAATGCAATGCGCGATATAAAATCGCCCATCCGTTCGTGGCCTAATAGTGCACTTCTCTATCATCATCTTTCAAAGTAGACGGCGTAATTGGTCTATGAGGCGTAATTCACTTTCCGTGTTCAGTTCGAGACACGGTTGCCTAAAATCACCACGCGAATCGTAAAATGCATCCTGAAATCGATAAAATATCCTCAAATCCCCGCATATGCCCTAGGTAAACAAAATAAAAACTAGAATCCCCAAATATGTCCTAGGTAAACTTTTAATTGTAATTTCGTCACCCCTTTGACTGAACACCCCTTAGGATGTTTGTTTCAGTAGTGTTTCCGCTCTGAAACCAGCGAGGTAATTGCGTAATACAAATAAAATGGCAAACGATCGCAATGCCTTTGATTTTGACGGTTCAGCCACATTCATTGCGTTATTTACGTCGTTGAGCAGACGAATTTTTCAAATCTATGATGCAAAGGATTAGGAATTTCCTTTCCAATGCAGCTTTTCCGATGCGCACGGCATGGTGCACTGCTGTTTTAGTATAAATATAATCCGCTCATGTAGCAAATTCGATCTTATGATCTGAGACGCGAACTGTATGTACAACAATTTTAGACAAAGGTCATGGTCTCACACACACTAGGTCAGTTACAGAAACAAACATTCTAGGGAGTCGAGGGGCAGATGAAAATTTCATTAGTAGGACGAATTAGTAGATTATTAACCAAGGGGATAAAGCAGTGTCTTCTGTCGCGGGTGACGATTTAAATCGCGAGCGTAATGAAGGACTCGAGGTTTACTCCCGAGCGTAGCGAGGGTGTTTAAAACTTAAATCACGAGCGAAGCGAGGGATTTAAGACGAGTCCTGAGTGTAGCGAGGGATTTAAGTTCACCCAAGACAGCTTTATCACCGAGGAAAATACTCTACTTTTCGTACCATTTGCGAAAAAAATAACACAATAATAATATGAGATAAGCATTTATTAAAAATAATGACAATTAAACGGATTTTGAGAAAATTTACTTATTTCTAAAAATAAATTAAAATAAACTTAACTTTTATGTATTTGAAGAAAACAAAAACGCGGCAAATTCCTAGACTAATATTTTTTGTAGGAAAAGCAAAGGCATCAAGCTCATACGGCCTCGTCGGTTTTCGTAATTTTATTTAATAATCATAACTGCATAATAAATGCGTATTCCTTTTTCAAAAACATGTATTATGTATATACAAACTATCCTCAGTATATATATATATGTATGTGTATATATATATGTATCTGTATATATTATATACTATCCTCAGGCAATGCTAGCACTTTGCCAGCCTCGTATCACGTCAAACTTGTTCTATCCCAAATAATGAAAGGCGGTCGCATTCACTTCAAGCTAAGCTGGACTAACGATGGGATTCTCTAACTCAGCCCAGTGTAGCGAGCACGAGCACAGTTTCGTGAAGAGCGTGCGAAGCAAGGCCAGAGACGAAACGACTGAGCAGAGAACGCCTATTCAAGCAATGAGCGAGCGAAGCGAGCACTCACACACCTACTACGCTAGTCAGCCTTCACACTAGAAAAGCGAGCCAAATCTAAAAGACAAGCGAGTAGAAGTAGACTACTCTCGAGACAAGCGAGCGAAGCAAGCCCACCTGTGAGTGGAGCGCGATTACCAACGTGCAGAGTTAGCTAGCTTATGGGCGTAGTAGGTGGCGCTCTCACTAGTTTCGAAAGTGTGCTCGCTTCGTTGTGTACGTTACTCCAGCAGGAAAAAGGCTCCAAGAGTGATATCAGTGGAACGTATAATTAGTGCGTAATCTGTTGTGAATGTCCGCCACATTAAACAAATTGTGCACTTTGTCGTGTAAAAACAATTCCTGCTGGAGTAACGTTGTTCCAGTGTAAAATTCTAAACAAATGATTGGAGAGAAATATTGTGCATGGGCCGGATAACCAGCTGTTGTTTACAGGTTTTGTTTTTTGTTTATATCTACTTAATGCGAAACATTCCAAGCTGAATATTTTCACTATACACGGTGACATTTGAATCACAGTTTTGCTAGAACAAACGTTGTTTAGACCATGGTCTACTACCATTCTACAGCATCAAATATGTTCCTGCTCCACAAGGGAGCGTAAACTAATTAATTAGCATTCGAAAATAGTGTTGGAGCTGATGAAGATTGTACAACCTATCTTTGCATTGTATAAATTAAATCTCTTAGTATTGTATAATTGCACAGCACATGTGTGAGCTCTATGTACCCACTATAAAGCTTACTGGGTTCGTCTTTCATTGACTTGAATGTGCCCTGGCGGCTGAGAGTATGTCATGCTCACTCAAATGTGTCGCTGGTGGTGGCGTGTGTATTGGATCATTGAGCTCCCTTCAAAATGGTTGAGCTGAATGGTGCTGATCCATACGTCATGTTCGTGAACGGGCGCCGTCAGTAGGCACTGGTCATTTCTTAGCTGCCACGGCTTATTTTAATTCCATAATTGTTTTTATCTTTTTATTACGGACGCTTTTAACGTGCACGTCTTTCTACATCGTTCTCACATGTATAATTACAACATGAATGACGTAACCACTCTATTGTAACAATATTTTGATTTAAAAGAGTGTCCATGGAGTTTCTTGCCCGTTCATCTCCATAGGTACCTACTACGCTTTAGAATGGGCAACTAGCTTCATCTTTCTGGCTGACCGACCCCTTGACAATTCAAAAGTGCCTGTAATTGGTTTATTTGAAATAAATGCTTTGAGTTTGAGTTATTAAAACAAACTAATCTATACGTTTTCAAATTAGTCTTATGTTGCTCAAATGTTTGAAACATTAACCATAACATCAAAGTACTCATCGCGTCATCGCGGTAGCGATATGGCATTCAACTACTTAATGAGACGCGAGCGCCGCGCGTCGCGGCCGCAGTGTCTGTGTTGTGTTACGCTGATGACACGCTGTTCCTGGCGCAGGGGAGGTCGCACCAGGCGGCGGCCGAACTAGCGACACGCGGGGTTGCGACAATCGTCGAGAGGATCCGGCAATTGGGACTCGAGGTGGCCCTGCACAAGTCCGAGGCCATGTGTTTTCATGGTCCTCGGAACACGCCACCGTCGGGTTCCCAAATAACGGTAGGAGGGGTTCACATCGGCGTCGAGTCGACGATGAAGTACCTGGGACTCGTCCTCGACAGCCGGTGGAACTTCGTGGAGCATTTCCGACGTTTGGCTCCCAGACTGGAAAGGGCCGGGGCTGCCTTAAAGCGGCTCCTGCCCAATCTAGGGGGACCACACGCCTCCTGCCGGAGGCTCTACGCGGGGGTCGTGCGGTCCATGGCCCTTTACGGGGCACCGGTGTGGGCGCGTTCCTTGAGGCGGCGGCCAGCCCGCTGGTTGAACGCGCCCCAAAGGGTCATGGCCATCCGGCTGGTCCGGGGATACCGTACGGTCTCCGGTGAGGCGGCGAGCCTCCTTGCCGGATTACCGCCATGGGATCTGGAGGCAAAAGTCCTCGCGCACATTTGGGAGTGGCGCGAGGAGGCGAAACGCCGGGGCGTAGCTCCGCTGCCGCGAGAAATCACGGTACAGCGGACAGAGCTCCGGCGGGATCTCAGGGCGGCATGGAGAGTGCGATTGTCGCAACCCAGCGCTGGGCACGCCACAATTGCGGCGATAAGTCCCCTCTTTGAGGAGTGGCTAGAGAGGCGCCACGGCGTCCTCACCTTCCGCCTGACGCAGGTCCTCACCGGACACGGTTGTTTCGAGAGGTTCCTGTTCCGGATAAGGCGGGAGGAAACGCCCGGGTGTCACCATTGTGTGGATCGCCCGGAGGACACGGTGGAGCATACGGTGGAGGTCTGCCCGGCTTGGGCGGAGCACCGCCGTGTCCTCGTGGAGGCGATTGGCGGTGGCGATCTCTCGCGTCCGGCCTTGGTCCAGGCCATGGAACGGAGCGAGAGGGCTTGGGAAGCCGTCACCTCCTTCTGCGAAGCAGTAATGTTCGCGAAGGAGGAGGCGGAACGCGTGTGGGAGAGGCAAAATTTGCGCCCTCACGCCCCTAGCCGCCGCAGGAGACGCCCTGGGCGTCGGCAATCGCAGGCCGATTCCCGGCCACCGTAGGCGCGGGCTTGCGAACGGCGAGCAATGGGCAGCTCGCCGTTCGATAAGGACCAGGCCCGGGTCGACGGCGCGTTGTGTTCCACGCGCGCCTCAAAGAGATGTCAGCACCAATGACGGGGTTTGCTAGGACCGATGCCTGCTAGGGTTGCGGAAAAGTCCAAGAGGGTTACCGTGGCCCCTGGCCCAGGCAACTGAAGGAACACGGGTGGGTTTTAGTCAGTAAGAGTCTGACACGCCCTCCTGCTCTGCCCAGAGCGGGAGAAGTTATTTGATGATTTCCCACCCACAAAAAAAAAAAAAAAAGTATCTGTGTTGTAGGGCGTAACGATAATCCCGACTTATTAACATTGCCTATTTTGTGTTTTTTTTTCGAAAACCAATGACGTTTTTTTTTCTATTGGATGCTATAGAATGGTTGTATACCATGGTCTGAACAACGTTTGTTCTAGCAAAACTGTGATTCAAATGTCACCGTGTATATTTTTGACTAAATACACTAGTTTTTGGTTTACACCTACACATCTTGGGTTGAGCCGGTTTCTTGTATTTTGCCGTCAAAGTTATGACACCGTCGTTTTGACTTTTAGCAATATTTTTCAATAACGCATGCATGTACACTTTTGAAACTTTTTATGGTTATTATAAGCGTCAAGAAGGACCGAATACAGTTTTCAGGGAGCTTATACGTTTTCTCATTTAGGCACTGCGATATTTTTTTGGGTTTTCAAAAAACCGCGATTACTTGCGAAATTATAAAATATTTTCTTAAATCTCATTCTGTCACAAATAAAGAGCTACTCGTGTATGTTTATTCTACAGGCGCACATGCAATGGTTAGAGAGGAACACGATTCTGCGAAACGTTACTCCAGCAGGAAATGCAATATCTCGAAAACCTGAAGACGCACAAATTATATTTTCGGTGCACTTTTTTACACAAATATAAGCCATCTTATAAGCTCTGACCATGCACAATATTTCTCTCTCCGATCATTCGTTTAGAATATTCCTGCTGGAAAAACGTTACTCTAGCAGGAATGTTTTTTTCCAGAACGACAATGCGCACATTTTTTTTGTGGTGCACATACCTACACAGCAGATTATGAACTAATTATACGTTTCACTCATATCACTCTAGGAACCACTTTCCTGCTAGGGTAACGTAAAATAGAGTACACTCCTGCGAGAGCATTCTATTTAAAAATAAGATTAACTATATTTTTCCTAGCGTCACAGCAATGTGACGCCATAGGCAAATTACATCTAACCTTATTTTTTAAATACTTTTGACCCATCCTTGTAGTTATTAGCTGTTGAAATCTTACATGTTTTTGTCGGTCAGAAATATTGAACTTACTACACCGAGCGAAAAGACGTTGACACGTCAAAAAAAAACTGATTTTCTCAACTCATCTCATACTTTCAACTAACAAAGCTATCAGCGGCCGGTGACCCCAAAAAAAACATCAGTCTTTTTTTATCTTGCTTAGGTATTGTTACCCATCACGTTTACAGAATTTCTACTACTACTAAATAATACCTAATTATTATAGAAAACCTGTGATGTGCCTCTGCTGGGCTCTCTTTCCATTTAAAACTGCTAATGACCAGTTCTTGTTGAAGGAGTCCTGCTCATCCCGCCATCTCCGTCCGTTCCTGCAGCGATGTCGCTGTCGATATTAGTTTGATAATTTCATTTGACCCTGTAAATATCTGTCTTATTTGACGACAGGAAAAATAAAACAAAATCTGAGATTCAAAATCGTTTATTCACTCCCAAATGAGACTGAACTGGACTTTGTCAATACCTGCAAATAACGCGAGGTCCGACTCTTGTATAAACTTAATAGAAAACTTATCCATCTTAACGATAACAATAACATAATCACTACCTTTTAATGTCTTTTCGACCACCCAATCTTTGGTAGATAACTCCTGATTATACAATTCAATCATCCTAAAAAAATGCTTAGTATCAAAATCGAAAAAACAATACAATTTTAAAGCCATTTTTGTTACTTCAGTGTTCAACACTTTTACGTAACTGGCAACACTGACTATATTTTGCAGCCAATCGTAAGTTTTTTTGTTATGGCAATTGTAAATTAATGCGCCATTTTGGACACCATGACACTTTAGTAAAGGTAACTGAGTAGCCAGCAATATGCTATTAGAAATATGTCTTTGAATTTCCTCAACTTCTTCATTCGTTAATTTTTTGATTGGATGATTAGTATGTACGAAACGCACTGTTTTGATTTCTCTATCCTTATTAAAATGGATATTTTGTTTATCTGTTTCTGTACCAAGAGCTTTTACATAACTTAGTCCTAATGAATGAGTATCACAAACGTCTTTACTTAAAACTAACTTTTCTTTTGAAATTATATCACTATCTGTCTTAATTTCTAGATCTCCTCTCACAATTTGGTCATCACTTAGGTTAATACTGTTTTCTTCTTCCATTTTTATAACTTTTACATCTTTTGGAATTTCGACTTTGTTCATTTCTTCCATTGATTCACATTGGTCGATTATTTCCATGGACGCTTCTTTGTTAATTACTTTCACCAAGTCTTCTTTGTCGATTACTTCTATCGATTTTTCTATAATACTGATTACTTCCATCGGTTCATCGTCAATTTCAATCATTATTACGTCTGTATCTTCTTTGATATCCTTTTCATTCGTACATGGATTGTCACCGTTTCGTATTTCTTCTTTTACTATAGTTTCAGTGCAATAATTTAAGTCGGAATCTTCTATAACAATTAAGTTTTTATCAATTGTATCCTCAGTATTTGAAACAACATTTTCAATGTTATCAATACCAATTTCTTTGTGTTGATTTACTATTTCAACAACATCATTGGCTAAAACTACATTGGAATGTTTGATTGGTTGATCAATTTCCTCGCCATATTTTTTATCTTCTGTAATATTTACTTCTTTTTCTTTATTGATATCAACTGTCATTTCTCCACTATTGACTGCCTCTTCTGTATAATCAACGCACACGACACATTCAACCATTTCTGTATCAACTATGTAATTTTCTTCAGTATTACGATAGTCTCTTTTCTTATCAATAACTACGTTCCCGTTATCAATGTTATTCTTATTTCTATTTACAGTCTCATTTGAGTTATATTTACAGGCGGAATCGTTATTAATATTACTATTGTTCTCAATACCAGCTGTGTTTGTCTTTAGTTTATCATATAGACATAGTAAGTTAGAAATGTTAACGCCTTCCTCGCCCGGAGGTAGCTTAGGTACAGTACAGTTATTATTGTTTTCTTCATCATTACTGATATCACTGTCATAATGATCAAATTCGTTAGCTTCCGGTTTTTCTGGTAAAGCTACTGCATTATTTTCATAAACGACATAAGCACTATTATTTTTAGCAGCTTTGTTATTATTTTCAAAAAGTGTACTATTGTTTCCAGCATATTTACTATTATTTTCTTTAACAGTTGGTTGATATTGTGTGTTTAACTTAGGTTCACTGTAAGTCTCGCTGCTGAAAGCGTCGAGATTAACAGTAGTTTGAGACGTGCGTTTTACTACGTTGTCTGGTCTGTTGAGCCGCTTGAATCGAAAATATTTGTTAAGAGTTACAACTCTGAAACCAGATAGAAAAGTTTAGTATTTCGTCATTCATACGAAGAATTAGATTATTTTTAATGACTACTTTAGTCACAAAGTAGAACTTCTGTTGGCAATTTCATTTTAAGTAAGTTTAAGTTAAGAATGGGTTAACTCCAATTTATTCCGTCTAACCGGCGGCGTAGGGCAGAAGTACCGTAACTCGTAGCACTGGAGCCAATCACTCAGCCACTGCTACTCCTGCCGTCACTAGGCATTGTAGTATATTTATCACGAAGCGACCCACTCTTTACTTGTTGTTACCAAGTGTACAAACACGCTGTGCATGTGTGCGTGAAGACGAGTAGCGTACTAGCGAACTATGATTGATAACGGCTGCCAGTCTAAACGTATGCAGCTGAATGCTAGTATTTTACATGGACCGACTGCCTATCTGACCTCCAAAACCCAGTTACCAAGTAACACGATACCTCTTGGTAAGATTCACTGAGACTATAATTGTGACGACGACTGTCAAAGATTTACGAATGACAGCCGAGACCAACGGCTTAACGTGCTTTCCGAGGCACGTAGGGGTCTCGATATGTAATGGATGGTCACCCATCCACGATCCGACCGCGATAAATGTAGCCATCGATCGACCCCTGCGGCTGTTATTATTTAGCCACGAGCCCCTACTTTTACCCGACTGCGCGACGCAAAGGAGGATATTGTGTTTATCAGCCTATGTATGTTTGTTCCTTGGTGACGCTCTAGAGACCAAACGCGTGGGCCGATTTTGAAGAGTCTTAAGTCAATCGATTTCGATTGTGAGTGTCTCTAAAGACATGACAGAAATCAAATTTTAATATAGCTACAACAAGACGCCATATTGCGAAAAAGAAAAAACTTGAAGTCGACGAACTATGTCAAGTGGGGTATCATTGAATAAGTCCTTATTGTTAAATTTAAGGAGATGCTTTGCGACTGCATGACATTGGTGCCGATTCTCTTGAACACCGAACAAAACTGTCACTAAAATTCCTTACTTTTGGCTATGAGAATAATAAAGCTATTCTGCAAAATAAAATCTCTACGTTTAAAAATAATTTTGACACACCTAAAATCAAATTGGGCAATCGCGATTCCACGTGGTACTTGTTTGCCATACCACGTGATTTTTTTTTTAGAGCCGGCGGCGCCCTCGATGTACAGCCTCGACATGTTTTGTATGGAATTTTTCACTTTTTGTATGGAAAATATGAAAAATGATTACCTACATGTTGGTTATAGGTTTAGGGCTGGTTCAGGTTTATGGGTTTTATAAAGGGGGTCGAAACTTTCATTATTTTTGCGATATGACACACCGTATTCGAGATAAGCAAAAGAAAAGAAAAAAAGATACAGTACCTACTGTTTTTGCATCTGAAGTCGAGGTGTTGGTGTGAATTTTAGTTCATGACAACTAATTTTATTCCACACCTTTATAATCGCGATTAAAAATAGTAATTTTTAGTTAGACAATGAAAAGCGTCAAATTCAGAATAGTAAAATTGCCATTTTCACTAAATTATTATCTCAGTGCCATCTTAGTGCTGTCAAACTAAAATATAGTTAAGTTGTGTCACTTTAGTCAATTTCAGAATGGGAAATCGTCGTTTGACAGGAATAAACTAAATTTTAGTGATTTTTAGTCTAGTTTAGAGAATTTTGCGACAAGAGAATCGGCACCATTGTATGCTTAGGGGGTACTTACGGCGTGTGGGATTGGAGGCAGAAATATTTCAACATTTTTAAAGTTCACTTTATACGCAGACGGGTTTATTTTTTATTGTTTATCTAAAGCTAAAGGTCTCATGTGTTTGTAATTACACTGGCATCCGTAACTTTCAAACCGGAACACAATAATATAATATTGCTTGAATAGAGAAACACGTAACAATAATCAGCCTATAATTTTCCCACTGCTGGGACACCGGCCTCGTCTCTGTGCGAGGGAGTGGCCCGTAATCCACCACGCGGGACAGTGCGGGTTTGTGGATGTCACATGTCTTCGAATTTTTAGTTCAAGGACATGCCTGTTTCCTCACGATGTTTTCCTTCACCGTTTTGTGAGCAGTGGTGATGAAATAATTTACACAGAACCTACGGCGTACAACTCGCAGTTTTTACTGGGCAACCACTGCTCTACAGGACAAGAGGTACAAAGACAAATTACAAAGAAAAACATGTGTAAAAATAATAAATTCAAATAACTTACGTATACTGATGATTAAACATGGAGCTCAAAAACGCACCTTTGTCATGACTCTTAATTTCTGCACACAAATTGATTTCAGCGGGCGACGACCCAAATTTTATTCTCATATTGACTTCGTCGATCACATTTTGAATGTAACTCTTTTGCTTTAAATTTAATACTCTATTAAAACTAATCTCTACTTCTTCATTTAAAGACTTGACGAAACTGAGTATGTTTAAAAGAAATAGGACTTTGAATTTCAGCGCAGCATATGCCTTTTGTGACTCAAACTTTGTGCCAGACGAAGTTATGTACGAAAGGATATTTGCTTCCGAAATGATTTCAGTGTTTGCTTTGACTGATGATTCTTGCTGTACTGGTGTTTCAACTTCAGATAGCCCCTTTTTTTTCAATTCTACCGTCCTGAAATTATGAGGTAAATATTATTAGATAACATGACGCCTGTATTCTCAAAGGGATAAGCAAAGTTGTATAGTACATTTAAGCGTTTTCTAGCGTAAATCTGCTGTTTCATACATTTTGTCGAGACGTGTAACAAAATGTATGGAACAGCAGATTTTTTTAGCGAATGAACTTCATTCAAATTTTGTATATCGTCTAAGTATACGTGTAGTAGTATGTAGTATACGTGGTATAATTTAATGTGATAAGGTACGCACCACTTTGTATATAAGATAAGATGTAACAAAAATGTCAACTTACTTGAAGTCATTAGAAAATAACGTCTCAAAGACAACTTGGGGCAGTTTGTTGTATTTATCATAAATTTGTCCACAAAGTTCATGTTCCTCCTTTCGGAACATGCCATAGTTATTTCTACTTCGTAACGCCTTTAAAGCATTTATCAAGAATTCCCTATCTTTTTTACGTATTATTTTTTCATAATTCAATGTTTTGGATGTCGCATCTGAATTTAATAATCCTAAAATGCTGTGCAGTATTTCTTGGCGAAAGTGTAGACGGAGTTTTGGGGGCTCTAAATTCGCGTTAATAGCTTTCGAGACCTCAACTGTATATTTTGTTTGTGTTGGGAGCGGCTTTGTTTGTCGTGGCAGCTCAATATTATTTTTCTTTTGTTTCTGGGGTTCCATCGCGTTCATTATTGTATCAAGTGTAGGGTTTTCGAGTAACAACCGCTTCGTCTTTTGTACTATGACATCAGTTTCCGCTTTGTCCGTTTCAGAGTTTTCGGATACAAAGGCAGGTCCTGTTTTAGATTCTCTTGGCTTCATCGCGGTTGTTTCAGATTGTGCGTTCCTACTGTGACCTAAGCCAGCTCCTCTCGCCTGTTAATGAAAGTTATAATAGATTGAATAACATACCATAATATCATGCCTAGTTTCCTCGAAGGGTTGGGCAGACGTGTAACCCACGGTAGATTAGATAACACCCCTATTTTGCCAGTTATGTTTAAAGTCTCCTGTAATCTCCTTAATTTTTACATCAATATTTAATTTCGATATACAGGACGTTCGGCAGAACGTTGAACATACGAAAATGGCAGATAGGTGGTCTGCTATCTACCCAGCTCAAATGATTTGACCTAGGCCCCATAGATTTTTTTATTTTGTTTCTTTTTTTAGAAAACAATTAAAAATAAAAGATTAAGAGATAACCACTGGCAGTTAAAGATAAACGGTTTTAAGTAAAACACCGTGAGGAAACCGGCATGTCCTAGAACCAAAAATTCGAAGACATGTGCCATCGACCAAACCGCACCGGGCCCGCGTGGTGAATTATGGCCCACTCCGTCTCACAGAGAGGAGGCCTATGTCCCAGCAGCGGGTGGGATGGTGATGATTGGCAGTTAAGAGATGACCAGTCTCAAACGACGGCGCCCATTCACGAACATGACGCGTGGAGGTCACCATCCAGCGCAACCATTTTGCAGGGAACCGCATGATCCAACATACGCGTCACCGTCAGCGAAGAAGACAAGACGAATGGACGAAGAAGACAATGCTCCAAATAAATTGATATAAGGGCTGGAGGCTGATAGGGTATACTTACTCGATCAAGAGTTGGCATCAAAGGTTCCGTTATGCCGTTGCCCCTTGCGCCTAGCGCTCCGCCGCTCCAACCCATGCCACGCATCATTCTGAAATAACATTGAAATTTATTTTTAAATGCATTTATTTCTAGGAAATAATAATAATAATAAAACATTTATTTCAGGCTACCAATGGCCCATAGACATATACCTTACAAACTAACATATACAGAGTTGATATGACAGAGGGGCATTAAATTACACTACGTATACTATATGTGTCAAACAAACTATATAGTTGACAAATCAGAGTAAAACGCAACCACCCTTTGTAATGAAAGTGCAAGTGTGTGTGAATTTATTGCTTCCTAGTTCGCATTGCCATCTTTTTAGCGAAAATATTTGGTTGTACTTGTGACTTGCGTCAGAGCGGCATCAACGCATCGTAGGTTATACTCAGATTTATCGTATTAAGGTGCATGACCTATGCGTATAGACATAATCAGCCGTTAGGAAAGATACATCGTGTTCAAGCGGGGCAAAAACTTAAAAAAATCATTTGCGACGAATCTACTACTCCTATTTAATTGATTTTTGATACAGAGCTTGAAAATGGTACCTAGTATAGGCAGTTTAAAGAAAAGCCCCTCTGTCGTATCAACTCTATATAAAGTACTTATATAATACAAAAATTGTGTTAATAATAGCTTAAAACTATGTTAGTAGCACTTCACTAGCTTGTCCTTGAGCTGTCCTGTGGACCCTGTGGTACTTGTCCGCGGAAATGCTGCGGCGGTGAATTTAATGTGTTCTGTAAGCTTTCCTATGAATAAGTAAATTACAGGAAGACTAAAAACATACAATGAGTAGACAAAAATAGCCTGTAAGGGGGATGCGTTAAGGTAGCCAGAGAAATTCAAATTTTCTCAAGTTTTTTTTGCAATTTGCTAGCCAATGTCAGTTGTATGTTGATTAAATTATGATTCGCGACCGTAATAAATATGGCTTTACAGAATTATAATCCTAAGGATCAGCAATACAATTCGGTTAACTCATAAATGTCATGATTTCATGAAACTGACTTCATTTTCTGACTATGGTTTTGTTATTGTTATTAGAAATTAATGTTTCTTTATTTTACTTCGAAGATCCTAGTTTATCATTTGTGGCTACAAGTTACAGCTATGTACATATAAACATAATGCAGCATTGCATATGTAAGCGGGCACGCCCTATATGCCAGGAGGCTTTTTATTATGTAATAAGTTCTGTTTGCGTTTTTGTTTTTATTATTTATTTCTGCTTGAGTATAGTTTTAAATATTGGCGTGTGCTAGCTGACATATGGCAAATAATTTTAATATTTTTGTGTTTCGTAATGTTAATTACTTATTACTATATGTATAGAATCCAGTTCTTCTAACTGAACAGACAGCAGTGCTGCTGGGGAGTTTATTCCGCCACTTCTTCTTCCCAGCTAAAGCACTAGGAAGTGGTGAAGGGTGGGCGTTTTGGGGGGGACTGTCTTATGTGATTTTGACGTTCAAAAAGTGCTGATTCTCAGCCTAATTTGAATAAATGACTTTTGATTTTGATTTTGAAATAGTCATTCAAGAGGGTAACATGAACTTAGAGAGATGTATTGATAATTATGATTTTTATGATTATAATCCTATAAATAAATATTTGTTACGGCCGCGAATCATATTTAGATCAACATAAAACCGGATACTGACCTGCAAATTGAAATAACGCAAGAAAATTTGAATTTCGCGGCTACCCTGAAGCTTTCGCCTTATGGTAACTAACATATTTTGTCTGTGACTGTAAATTAGTAGTACCTACAGTACGCCGCACGTCAGTGGTCAGCTGGCCTATCGTAGTATGGAGTTTCATTAGAATTAGAGGCCAGCTTATACTTGTTTTCTTACCACTGAAGTACGGCCTACTGAGCATAGGCGGCCTAAGCGCTTAATTTAATTTGACGTTGTATTTACTAAACTCAAACTCAAAGCATTTATTTCAAATAAACTAATTATAGGCACTATTGAATTGTCAAGGGGTCGGTCAGTCAGAAAGATGAAGCTAGTTGCCCATTCCAAAGCGTAGTAGGTACCTGTGGAGAAGAATGCGCAAGAAACTCCATGGACACTCTTTTAAATCAAAATATTGTTACAAAAAAGTGGTAACATCATTCATGTTGTAATTATAGGTACATGTGAGAACGATATAGAAAGACGTGCACGTTAATAGCGTCAGTAATAAAAAGATAAAAACGTTCAGGAAAAATAAGCCGTGGCAGCTATGAGATGACCAGTGCCTACTGACGGCGCCCGTTCACGAACATGACGTATGGATCAGCACCATTCAGCTCAACCATTTTGAAGGGAACTCAATGATCCAATACACACGCCACCACCAGCGACACATTTGAGTGAGCATGACATACTCTCAGCCGCCAGGGCACATTCAAGTCAATGAAAGACGAAATCCGTAAGCTTTATAGTAGGTACATAGTGCTCACACATGTGCTATGCAATTATACAATACTCACCTCATAGCTTTATCGCTCTGAACAGGCACAGACAAGGCCTCTATAAGTTGTTCCTTTCTGATCGACTCCTCGCCGCGCCAACTACGCGAAGTCTCCTTAAAAGTGTTCTTAACGCTTTGGTTGGTCTCGTTTAAAGCTCTTCTGAAAAGATAGAAATACAAAATAGTATAGTAAATAAGTATGAAAGAATGGTTTAATAAAAGAAAATAAATATGGCATAATAAAACGCAAAATATTGTTTTTTTTATGAAATAAATTGTTTTTTATTTAAAATATAGCGTGGAGACGCGTCGCCACGGCATGGGTCGCCACGCCAGCAATCGGTTTTACGTGCGGCTATAGATGTTTCACATCAAAAATAAATGAAAACATTAAATAGTCCGAAAAATTTCCTTAGGAACACCACAAGGATAATGACCTCTCTCGCCGAGTACGCGGCACGTCGCGGCTGCGAGCGCGCATATTCAGTAGGTAATACAAATCTAGTACATAAATGAATAAAATTACTTAATAAAAATTGTAAACAAAAAAAAACAGGTTGAAAATATTATCGATTCAGAATCATCTCTGAAAGTTTGGCAGGTCTTTGAAAACGAACCCTGTATGTCCTCCTAGGGCGTCCCCTCCTGTCGTCTCCACTCACTAGTGCCTTGTAAATACTAAATAGCCTTCGTTAGTCGCCTTTCAATCATCCTCTAAACATGACCAAACCATCTAGCATACAATTTCAAATTTTTGTCTCTACCCTACACTACTAATATAGTCACACCAAACGTTACACACGTTTAATTTGACTTTAGGAGACTGAGAAAGTTCTTAGAAATACTTGAATATATGTGTACGGTGCGTACATTTGCAGAGTTGTTGTTGAGATGAAGTGCGTAGAGAAAAGATCACTTGGTTCACACTAGATTTATTACGTATAAAATACAAGTCGAACTGTTGACGATTCCTTTCTCTAATGTTAGTCACCGCGTTGCAGTAATTGCACTCACCCATTAAATATAATGAGCGTGGTTTTATAATAGCCGAAATGACGCATGTTTGGTGCGGGGCACCGCGTCAGCAAAACGTGTACAGTGTAAGACTGTACATCTTGGCAACCCCGAAAGGAGAAAGAAACAAGAAGAGAAAGGAAAAGCCATTACAAAGTAATAAAGTAAATGATTAATCAAATTGAAAAGCGACATTCCTACTCCCAGGTTGAGGTTCAAGCCGCATGAAGTCCTTTGTTGGTTTCGCTGCGACTGCTTCTTGCTGTTGTTCTGGTTTCCGGATAATTTTAAGTTCAATACCTTGAGGTGGTTGAGTAGAAGTTTGGTTATTGGCGTTGTTCGTACAGTAGTGAGGCCAAAGTTTCCTCCCAACCACAACCAGGAAAATTATGATTGCGACCGCCAGCAAAGAATAAATGACGGCAAATTGGTGCACGTCATGACTTGATATTGTTGGCAGTGAAGCTTCATTATTCCTTTGAGTAGCAATTTTCTGTTCAATTGTCGCGAATTCTTGATTTGTAGCCGTTGACTGAAAGCTGGTTGGGGCGTAGCGATACGTTAAGTTCACTATCTTGTTAATAGATGTATCGAAAGTTGGAGCTGTGAACTCGTAATCCATCTTCATACGACTGCTGTATTGGCGTTGAGCGGTGATGGTCAAGTCGGCGGATTGCAGTACACATCCTTGCGACAATGTCACTATGCTCGCTGATGAGATGGTTTGTGATGTGACGTCATTGCTGCATATGATTCGTAAAGAACATGTTTCGCAACAAATCGCCAGCCAGCTGTTTAGTGTTTGTAATTTTATCCAGACGTCCTTGCATGACGCACGTTCGACGTCGCACGGTCTGGTGTTTTGCTGTGATAGCAGTTTTGCCTCACACGGAGCGCTTTTGCCGTGCAGATCAAATGACGGCAGGTTTTTGTTGCATAAGAAATTCTGCGATTTTTGTTGCATGCAGTGTTTCAGGTCTTCTTCTGATAAAGATACGTAAGCGTTCTTCTTGAAGTTGACAGCGATGTAGTTGTTTGATAGCCGCACATATGTGGTGTCCTCAGCTATGACAACTGGTAAAGGTATAGCTTTGTACATGACGAAATCTTCGTCGGATACAAGTGGGATATGTGCTTCGAATAAAAAGTAGTTTTCAGTAACTCGTGCTTTCACGTTTATAAGCTTGTAAATATCCTTAATGTTTTCCTTGTAGTTTTCAACTGGTAGCGATAAAGTTTTCGGAAGGCTTCCGGATATTTCCGTAAGTTTTTGCATCAGTCGAACCGGAGTGATCAGATGTACGTCTACATGTCCTTGGTAGATGTTAGTTAGAGTGTTGAACAGCATTTCCTGGAATGTCCTCAAGCTGTTGATCAACAGGTACGTTGTTAACGAAGCAGAATTGATGTAGGTAGTGGCAGAAAGTATTTCCATTTCCGTTTCAATGGAAGCTATGTTCATGTTGGTCTGATTGATGAAGTTGTCGATTGAGTGGAATTGACGCTGAATGTTGTCTTCACTTTGTTTCAGTACTTGATTCTCAAGCTCCACAATAGTTGTTTGATTTTTGATTAACTCCAGTAGGTAGTTTTCGTTAGTCTGAAGAGATTGTATATCGTTTTGATATTTTTGTGCAAATCGTTGATCTAATATTCCAAACAGACTATTAGCTATATAACCGACTCCATCCACTAAGCCTCTTTTCTTTCTGTTGCTCAAGTGTTTGTGTGGATTTATCAGGATGGTGTTGTAGTAGTTCAAAAGTTCGATTTCATGACTTAATTGTTCCATAGTCGATATGCATTGCTGCAGTTGCGTTTTATAGCATAAATTCTTGATATTTTCAAAGTAATTTTGAGTGCGACGAGTTCCTTCCCAATAGTTTGTTAGGTTGTAGTACATCATCAGTATCCATTCGTCGTGCACTACTTGCATTTTGCCGACGGTGTCTTAGTATATGGGCCGCTCGCGTTCCAAGCTTGTAATCTGAGCGGTCGACGCTGGCGCTGCGCGCGTGCCGTCAATGGCGCTATATGATCCCGTTACTAATGTAAACAATGATAACAATGTTATTAGTATCGTTGAGTTAATTGGTTTCTTTGAACTCTTCCGCTGTTCATTTTCCGAACTCTGTCGGGGCTTCTCTTCCGTTTCGTTTTTCTCGGCATCCTCAATTTCAGAGTTCAATGGTAATGGCGATAGTTTTGTTATTGGGCGTTTTATGATTCCTGCTTGAGTTTTGAGAGTAGTAACTCGAACATATCCATCAGGTCCTGGATGAGTCTCCAGTATACGACCTAAGGCCCACTTTCCCGGCGGTAGATTGTTATCTTTCACCAGTACTACATCGCCCTCTTTGACGTTTTTTGTAGGTTTGTTCCATTTACTACGTGTTTGTAGTGTTGTGAGGTAATCGTTTGACCAGTTTTTCCAATGTTGTTGAAACATGTGCTCGGTAAGCTTCCACCTGCGGCGTAAGTCAATGTTATTGACGTCATTGTAATCCGAAAGCGGCATGGACAATGTTGGGCTTCCTGTAAGGAAGTGTCCAGGAGTAAGGCAGTTGTAAAACTCTTCTGGATCTTCAGTTAGCGGGCACAGCGGTCGTGAGTTCAAGCAGGCTTCTATTTTTGTTAAGATCGTAATGAACTCTTCGTATGTAAGTTTTTGGTCCCCCAGTACTCGTCGCAGATGGTGCTTCATCGACTTAACGGCAGCCTCCCATAGTCCGCCAGCAGTAGGCCAGGCAGGAGCGTTAAAATGCCATTCCACCTCCAGTTTGGCCAGTTCGTTGAAGAGATCTGGTTTCAGTAGTTGTTTGAACGCTTCGAATTCTTGACGAAGTATCTTTGCGGCGCCGATGAAGTTTGTGCCACAGTCAGAGTACATGTGCCTGGGAGTTCCGCGCCTCGAGCACAGTCTTTGGAAAGCTGCAATAAACGTTTCTGTGCTGAGGTCTGACACGAGTTCAATATGAACGGCTTTCGTTACCATACAATCATATGAATATGGCTATGTATCCCTTTGAAGTTTTCACGCCTCTGCCCTTGTTGTGTTTGACGTCGACGTGACCAGTAAAGTCAACTCCTGTGTGTGTGAAAGGTCGGCATGGAGTGATCCTTTGTTGTGGTAGGTCACCCATCAGTTGGTGGCTATCTGTTTTGTTGAAGCGATGACAGCGTACGCATCTTCGAAGTTGCATTTTGACGGCTCGGTTACCGCCAACGACCCAGTAACGCTGTCTGATGTAAGTTAACGTCAGCCGAGCCCCTCCATGTAGCGTGTTTGAATGGGCTTGTTCTATTAGAAGTTGTGTGAGTCGTCCCTTATGTGGTATGATGATTGGATTCTTCATCTCTCCGGGTAAGCTTGAGTGCTTAAGACGACCTCCGACACAGATGATTCCTGTTTTGTTCATATAGGGATTCAGCTTGTAAATTGCGCTCTTTGTTGGTACTGTTTGATTATGAACAAGTTGTTTGTATTCAGAATTGAACTGCAATCGCTGTACTTCAATTATGATACTTCTACGCGCTGCACTTAGTTCGCTTGTTGTTAGGTACGTAGTTTCCGATTTCGTCTTGTTGCGCGTATTTGTTATGAAGCGTTGTATCCATGCGATGACCCTGTTTACTCGTGTCATTGAACTGCATTTCTTTAATAGTTTTGTTATTATATTGTGGTCGATATTTTCTTGTGAAGTTTTTTCGACTTGAATATGATTTATGCAGCCAAAATTTGTTTGGAAAGCGCAAGGAATGCCTTCCGACGGATCTTGTTTTGTCAAAAATGCGGGGCCCTGCCACCATAGATTGAAGTTCTTCAATTTGTTTGGCAAAAGCCCCCTTGATGCGCAGTCTGCCGGATTCTGCTCTGATTTGACATAACGCCACTGAGCTGCAGGGATGACGCCTTTGATCTTTGCAACTCTGTTGGCTACGTACGTTTCCCATCTTGATGTTTCTCCCTGGATCCACGCGAGGACAACTTGAGAATCCGACCAAGCCTGTATAGATACGTTATATCCACAGAAAATTTGCTTGGTTTTCTCCATCAAGGCAGCAAGTAGTTGCGCGCCACATAGTTCCAGTCTAGGTAATGTGGTTTTCTGTGTCAGTGGAGCCACTTTAGTTCGAGCACCTAGTAGAGTTACAATGGGTTGGTCATGTTCGTTGAAGACTCTGCTATAAACGACACAAGCGTACGCCTTTTCACTTGCGTCACAGAAGCCTAATAGCTCGACACATTTTTGTGTATCGCCAATCCATCTGTTTATTGTTATTTCCTTAACCGACGGCAGTTCTGTTTTTAGGTTCAGCCACTCCGATTCGATGTTGCTGGGCACTACGTCATCTCAGCTCAGTTTACTCATCCAGAGTTTCTGGAATATTAGTTTGGCCTTGACCGTCACCGGGGAGAGCCAACCCAGTGGGTCGTAGAATTTTGATATAGCTGAGAGTAGAGATCTCTTTGTTAGCTGTGTTGTGTTTTCTACAGGCCAGTTGAAGTGGAAAGTGTCGCTGTTTGGATTCCAACCAAGTCCCAATGTTTTAGTTGATTCTTCACCTTTAAAATCAAATATGTTTTGAGTTGAAATCTGATCTTCATGTAAACCTTCCAATATAACTCGGTGATTGCCTGTCCACTTTCGTAAGTTCATGCCCCCTCCTCTTAAAAGTTGTATCAAGGATTGTTGGAGATTTTTCGCTTCTGTGAGATTGTTATGACCGCTAATGACGTCATCTACGTAGCATTCTTCTACAAGTATCTTAGCAGCCTTCGGATGTTTGTGGCCATCGTCAATGGCTAGTTGCTTCAAAGTTCGCATGGCTAGCCATGGTGCGCATTTGGTACCGTAGGTTACGGTGCAAAGCTGGTAATCGCGCAAGCGGTGATCTCGTGAGTCCCGCCAGACAATTCTTTGTAGATGTTGCTGCTCTTCTGAAATCCCAATGCAGCGGTACATCTTTTCAATGTCGGCCGTGAATGCGTATCTGTAGGTTCGCCATTTAAGTATAAGAGCCTGAATATCTTTTTGCAAGTTTGCGCCTTTTTCCATGACATTATTCAGACTGTAGCCACTCGTTGTTTTTTGCGAGGCGTTAAATACAACTCTCAGCTTTGTTGTTGTCGAGTTTTCCCTCAGGACACCGTGATGTGGTAAAAAGTAGATGTCAGTTGATATCGGTGACGCAGGTTTCATGTGACCTAGTTCAGCATATTCTTCCATGAATTGTTTGTACATTAATGAAAGTTTTCCATTTTTTTTCAGGCGTTTTTCCAGCTGTAGAAACTGTGAAACCGCATTTGTTCTAGATTTACCCAGGTTCTCTGCGTAGTCGGGAAGTAGAGGCATTTTGACGATATACATTCCGTCAGGTGATCTTCTCACAGTTTCGTTATAATATTGTTCACACTGGTCGTCCTTGGGGATATCTTTAGTGGTTTGGATATCTTCATTCTCCCAAAATTTTGTGAGATCTTCTAAGTTAATTGAAGTTGCGTGGCAGCTAAAGGTTTGTTTCATCTTCCCGCATAAAATCCATCCAATTTGCGTGTGTTGTGCAACTGGAGAGCTGTTATTGCTTTTCAGTACACCGTCGAGGATAATTTCTGAGTATACGTCAGCTCCTAGTAACAGGTCGATTTGCCGAGAAACGTTGTAGTCAGGATCCGCGAGTTTCACGTTTCCTAGGTGCGTCCAGTCTCCTTTCTCGAACGTTCTCGTAGGTAAGTTATTTGTTAGCTTCGTCATGATAAGTGCTTGTGTTTCAAAGCTATAATCGGAGTGAATCGACTGACAGGTAAATTTTAGTTTTCCCCTGCATCCTCTAGAGACAGAGCCGATTCCCGATACGGATGCGTTGATCCCGATTCGAGGAAGACGTAGTATTTGTGCAGCGTTTTCTGTTATCAAGTTCACTTGTGAGCCTTGATCGAGCAGCGCACGCAGTGTTACGTATGTTCCATCTACGGATTTAACTCTCAGCTGGACCGTAGTTAGTAACACTTCCATGTTGTCTTTAGACAAATGGTTTGATGTTGGTTGTTGAGCTGATGATGAGGAGCGTTGCTCATTGTTAGTTTTTCTAGTTGATAACGTTATGGTTTGTTTGTCCGAATTGTGCAATAATGTGTGGTGTTTCAGGTTGCATTCTTTGCACGTTTCGTTGATTTGCAATTGTTGTTTCCGTGGCTGAACAAACAATTTTTGCAGACTTGCAATTTCGAAACTGTGTCATTTCGGTTGCCAAAGTCCATTTGAAGGAATTTGTCACATTGACGCAATACATGACTTCCGTTGCAGAATGGGCATTTTCCATGTAAAGCGTGATAGTTGCTTGTTTTGTTATAGTTGTATTTCTTCATTTGGTTGTTTTGCTTGTTGAATGGTTTCCAGTTGGATGATTTCTCAGAAGTTGTAGTATTCGCCTTTTTTGCCGACTTCATTGTTTCATATGCCATGAACTGTGTTTCGAGGAAATACAGGAAGTCGTTCAGCTTTTGTAGCTCTCGGTGATCATGGAGTTCCTTCATGTAGTCACCCAAAGTGTCGGAGTCTAGTTTTTGTGACATGATATGCACAATGATCGGATCCCAGGTTGATGTATCGATTCCGATGTTAGAGATGCCATTTAAGCATTCGGTAATGACGTCATGCATCTTCTTCAAGTTGGATGAATCTGCATGTTGTATGATCGGCAGGCTTAGCATGTTGTTCATATATAAAGTGAACTGCAGGCGACGATTATCGTAGCGCTGATTTAAGATATCCCAGCATGAGACATAGTTATCAGCGCTAATTGTCAGATGCTGCACTAAGCGTTCGGCTTCTCCTCGCAACTTGGTCTTTAGGTGTTGCATTTTCTGCGCATTGTTGATCATTGGATTTTGGTGTATTGCTTCCAGGAACAGGTCCTTGAATGAAATCCACTGACTGTAGTTTCCTGAAAACTCTGGAATCTCGATCTTAGGTGTAGATTTCTGATAGTGGACGGTGGACCAGATCTTGGCATTGATTTTCTGCTTCAGCTCATCGTATTTCTTTTCGATGTCCGTGAACATCTGGCAGTAGCGCTCGTTAGATCCTTTCAGTTGGAAATCTATTTCCCAGTGAAGTTTATCGATGGGTTCCCATTTCGATTTCAGTGTCGTTAAGTGATCTTCCAGTTCCCATCTTTCCGAGATGGCGACTATGTCAATTTTGGACATGACACGGCATATTGCGTTAAAGTTGCATTCTTGCTTGTTAAGCAAGAATTGTACTTTGTTGCTGTCGTCATCTTGTGAAGTCTCACCTAGGTCGAACTTCACATGTTGTTTTTCCGACGTCACTAATTTGTTAGTAATGTCTGCTTTGGTTGAAGCGAACATTTCTTTAGTTTTTCTATAGACGTCATCCTTGAAATATGCTATATTTTTGTCTTCTAGTTCCAGCAGCAGTTGTTGATGTCTGGTTTCGAAATCTTGCCACTGGTTTTCAAGTGAAGACAAGCGTTTGTTTAGGTAGTCCACAGTTTTTCGTGCTGAGGAGTCCTTGCGATAGTTCACGCACAATGTTTTGATATTCTCGAAGCATGTTGACTGCAGCTCTAGTTTGTCCATGTTGATGCTTCTTGTTGTTATCGTTGTAAGATGGCTCAATAGATCTGGCACGTCGTTGACGGTGACAGCAGAGCGATGCGATGTGTTACGAAGCCTACTGCGTAGCTTGAAGTCTTCTCCGTTTCAAGTCTTGGAATCGTTATCTTCCTTGATTTGAAATGGTCAGTGGAATTCAGCACCCTTGCGCCTCGTGTAAGGTATTATGCGACTTCTCAATCTAACTGGGGCGACCCGCTTCTGGGAGACCAGCTAAACCGATCCGCTACCGTGAAGAGACACAAAAGCACCAACATCCGGCTCGAAGGACCATAAAATGTACGGTGCGTACACTTGCAGAGTTGTTGTTGAGATGAAGTGCGTAGAGAAAAGATCACTTGGTTCACACTAGATTTATTACGTATAAAATACAAGTCGAACTGTTGACGATTCCTTTCTCTAATGTTAGTCACCGCGTTGCAGTAATTGCACTCACCCATTAAATATAATGAGCGTGGTTTTATAATAGCCGAAATGACGCATGTTTGGTGCGGGGCACCGCGTCAGCAAAACGTGTACAGTGTAAGACTGTACAATATGACGTGTAAAAGTGTTTGTTCAAACCTACTTACAGAAATAAAATCATTTATCATTATCCCCTTTGGTACTTGGCTATTTTTATATTACACAAATTTTGTCACCACCACCCCCTATTATGTATCACGGAGTATAAATGCTATTAAAACTTACTTGGCCACATTTTGAGCTTGGGCGGCCACTTTAGATCTATCTCTGCTGGTCCCGCGACTACTACAAGTACTGCTGGAGCCGTCAGTCCAGGTTTTGGCTTGATTCGGCGGTTTGACTGTTCCTTCCTTACTGAGGGGGGCAAAAGTGATTTTTATTTAAATGAAATTAGGGATTATTATTTAAATCAAGAGTGTTTATGGGTGTTTTAATGAGACAAGACACTGAAATAACTGTGGTATTAAGCGAAGTATACAGGGCCACATTAAATTAGCAAGCGAAACTCCACAGACGTGAAAGGTATCGATATATAGACAAGAAAAACAAAAAATAAAAAGATTCGATTTTATTATTTGGGTCACCGACTGCTGATAGCGTAGACTTGAAGTATGAGATGGAAAAATCTGTTTATTTTGTTTACTCATGTTTATGAATCGATACCTATTACTATTTCTGCAAAATTTCGCTAAATAATTTAATTTGACCCTGTATCAGAGGAAATCGATCAAATCAAAATATTTTATTTTTATTTTATTTTTATTAAATAGGAACAACAAACAGCTACATTATGCAATATTATAAACAGAAAAAATATAAATTACATTAGTAATAATGTAACCCACAGCGCTGTTCACAGATTACCATTAATAAATAGAACCTTAGTCACTAGGAGGTGAACTGTTCATGCATGACAGTTACGCTATTATAAAAACAATAAAATGAGAAAAAAAAACAAAACAAAACAGTATTTTTAAAACAACTAAGTACAACAAACAATTAGTCTAAGAGCTCAAGTGTCTCATGCAAAAGGCTACGAAACCTTTTCAAAGAGCATGTAAATATATCTATGTGTTCGAATACTTCATTGTAGGTTGCTGCCATTCGCCGAACTGGCGAACGTAGACCAGTGTTAGATCGGCAGGTACTTACTGCAAAGAGTTTGCCAGCACGCACCCGCCGTCTATGGACAGTTCTGGGGACTGCATAGCACAATACATTGTTTAAATCAATACAGTCAAAATTGCCATTAACAATGTTATACAATGTCATTGCTTCTAATTGTTTACGCCTAGAGCTGAGCGCCAAAAGCTTGTACTTACTGAGTAACTGGTGATACTGCAGATAAGTTTTATGACACCTGTAGTGCATTGCACGAAGAAATCTACGCTGGACATTTTCTATCATGTCAATGTATTTGCCATAGTACGGGTTCCAAATGGATACGGCATATTCGAGCTGGGAACGGACTAGGGTTTTATACAGACAGAGGTACGAAGAGGTCCGCTTGAAGTCATGAGTGGATCTCATTATAAATCCGTACATCTTATATGCTTTATTTACAATTTGATCGATATGCAAATCCAAGCAGAGTTTAGAGTCAAGCAATATACCAAGATCACGAACCGAGTTTACATTATTCAATAAAACATTACACAATGAGTATGGAAACCTTATGATGTTTTTGTTTTTGGTGTAATTTAGGTAGTTACATTTGGGAATGCTGAGATGGAGCTTACTAGTGTAACAATAGTCCGTGAGTCGATCCAAGTCCTCTTGGAGAAGGTAGCAATCCTGAATGCTATGAATAGGTCTGTATACTTTGAGGTCATCAGCATATAACAAAAATTTGGAATGATGAAAACAGCTACCAATATTATTAATAAAAATAATGAATAAAAGAGGACCTAGAATAGAGCCCTGCGGGACACCAGATGTAACCCGAGTAGCATGAGAGTGGTATCCATTGATAACAACCCTTTGACAACGATTAGTGATGTAAGAAATGAACCATCGCAACAAGTTACCACGAATACCATTGAAAGCTATTCGGTTCAGCAACAATTCATGATCCACCTTGTCAAAAGCCTTCTGAAAGTCCGTGTACACCGCATCAACTTGTATACGATTGTCGATGTTATCAAATAGGTCACTAGAAAATATCAACAAATTAGTTGTCGTGGATCGCTTTTTCACAAAACCGTGCTGTTGTTGTATAATAGTGTTATGCAGGATAGGGTACACTTCGTTATGTACCAATCTTTCAAAAAGCTTCGACAAGGTAGATAAAATAGAAATAGGTCGGTACTGCTCAACACTACGCTTAGAACCGCTCTTGTGTACAGGTGTGATATTAGCCTGCTTCCACACCGTTGGCATAACACCTTCCGAGATACATTTATTGTAGATTATAGCTAGGGGTTTACAGATAGAGGAAGCAGTATTTTTAAGAAAAAACGCCGACAGTCCATCAGGACCTGGACCCTTAGATGGATCAAGGGATTTGAGTTCGGCCAAAACCGATTCTTCCTTAAAGTGTAGGTTAGAAACAACAATATCGTTAGACACTGTTTCAGAAGGTAACTCCCATTGAGAGAGTGCAGATGGAGCAGGTTCATACACGGAAGAAAAGAAATCAGAGAACATGTTGCAAATCGATTGTGGGTCGTTGGATACATTATTTTTATATTGAACTTTTGCCGGTATACCAGGTTTATCTTTGCGGTTGGAAATGTATGTCCAGAAATCCTTAATGTTTTTATGTATACTATCCTCAATAGATTGAATATATTTAGAGAAGCATTTATCACAATTTTTCTTAAAGAAGGTTCTGTGCTGCGAGAATTTTTCGTAGTCTGCAATGTTGCCGTATTTCTTCCATTTAACCCATGCCTTTTGTTTTTTATTGAGCGTGTTAATTAATGATTTAGAAAACCAGACCGGATAACCAGCGGTCCTAGATGCCGATAGTGGTGTGTGCTGTTTAATTATATCGTCAATCTTATTGTAAAATGTGCTTAGTGCCTCCTCAGATCCCAAAGGAGCAAGAAGGTCCGTCCAGTCAATTTCCTGAATTTTGCTGTTAATGTGCTCGTAATCAGATTTGTAAAAGTTGTATTTTTGTAGCGGTCGCTTTCTCATAGGTTGAGTATCCACATTTAGGCCTATGTCACAGATAAAAGGTGGGGTGGTGGGTCGATTGGAAGCAGAGGAAACAACGCAGCCGATACCATACATGGGTGATTGGATATAAGTAGGTCAAGAATGTTGCCATTAGTATTTGCTACTACATTATATTGCGAAGCATCAAGTAATGACATTAAGTTATTTAACTGGCTACAAATTACGGAAGTACCTGTACCCAACCCACCGCCGTTAAGAGATAAAGCTGAGCCCGGTGTGATCCAAGTTATTTCTGGGAGATTATAGTCGCCTATTATGTAGAAACAGTCAACACCACGGTCACCCAGTACCTGCTCTAAGACTTCAAAGTGTTGCTCATATACAGAGGCAGCCATTCTGGGAGGTATATAAGCGGCACTGATGATATGACGCCTGTATGGTAGTGCACTTGGCACTTCTATGAGGATGTGTTCAATAAGATTGCGATATTGTGAATTAGCGAGAATGACAGAAATATCAAGTTCAGACGATTTAAGTGTTCGCAGAAAAGCCACCAGCACCCCGCCGCCATCCAGTTTTTTTGTGGCAATACGATCACGATCACACCTGTACACAACATAGCGCTGATCAATAAACTCATTGTTGCTAATTTCCGGAACCAACCAAGTTTCCGTGAGTACGATGACATCGTGGTTACCATTCAGAATATTCATATAAAGGGTGTGCAATTTTGTACGGATGCCTCTACAGTTTTGATAGTATATGGATAGATGCTTATTACTCATCACTAGTTAATGGGTGTACTAACATATGAATTACCAGCGATACAAGTTCAGGCCGCAGGCACGTGCAATACTCAATATAGAATATAATAGTTATAACAGTTAAGCAAAAATAATGTTTCTCAATAATAAAAATGACACCAGGTAAACAGCAACACTGAGCCCCGACGATACAGCAATAGACGCATTTCAGATATAATTCAATAAAAATGACACCAGGTAAACAGCAACACTGAGCCCCGACGATACAGCAATAGACGCATTTAAGATATAATTCAATAAAAAGATTACTAAGAGGTATAATAGGTAGCATTACATTCGCGAGTTTCGGCAGAAATAGTATAAAAAGCAAGCAAGCAAGCATAATATCACCCATATTAAGGCGATGTGATAACAAGTACAAAGCACACATAAAATCAAGTATATTATAGAACATGAAAACATAACAGACCAAAAAATGATGTATGGAAAGGCCAATATATAGGTATAGAAAGTTATTGTAATTATAGTTTGTTGGGGCTGGAACCACTATCAATGTTGGTATTTGGCGGACTGCTTTTAATCTTACGAATATCGTCGGCTGTATGTATTGCAAAAGCAGTTTCGCCATCCCGTTCGCGCACGAGAATAGTGGCGTTTCGAATCCAAACATACTTAAACTGGTGCAATGTAGCGACGTCTTTAACCTTCCGAAATAAATGTTTCTTCTTGAGTGTCAGATGCTCATTCATGTAAATAGTCGCTGGTGCACATGTGAAACCCAATTGGTCAGACTTTAAGTTTTTGACCTTGCGAAAAGCAGCGAGTAAGTTGTCCCGCAGGATACGCGACGATAATTTTACAATTACGTTTTTCGGCCTATTTGCTTGCTGGTGAGCATGTGGAACTCTGTGAATCGATATGATATCTCTTTGAGTAACAGGCAAGTTAATAGCAGTACCAATCGACTCCATTATATGAATCAGGTTTTCACTGCGCGTTTCAGGCATGTTTATGATTTCCACATTGCACTGTCTTGCCTGCTGTTCGAGATTATCAAGTTTGGTCTCGAGGAGACTAATAGATAGGTTAGATTGCTCAGAACTTTGTCGACTTATTTCATCCATACGTTTCTTGAGTTCAACCTGTTCCCCCGAATGGATTTCCACAGAAGTTTGCAGTTGTGTTACTTCAAGGGATAAGTCAGATACATTATGTTTCAAAGTATGGTGTTCAGTACGAAGATTGCTTATCTCTTCTCTTATGTCACCCAGGGCAGATCTGAATTCGCTATTCAATTTATTAAAACTTGTGTCCATTTCATCACGCCAGCCGTTCAATGTACTCTTTATATCGTCCTTGAAACTTGCAAGCGTATTATTTATGTCGCTTCTCCATCCCTGCAACGTAATGTGTAGCTCATTTGTAAATGCTTGGACAGTATCAGCTGTATCTGGAACGACGGATTCATTAGCTAGGATCGTCGAGGTACTGGAGTTGCACGGTGAGATAGGACAATGTTCTATGATATCGCACGACATGTTCATGCTATCTTCGTGTGTAGGAAATAGAGCGGCCTGTACAGGTGTAAGCAAGTTGGACCTGGTACGGCGCGTAACATTATTGCATGAAGGGCATTTCCAGTCGGCCCTAAATTCATTTGTGAGAGCTTCAAATTGACGAGGCGTTATATTTAGGCATTCGAAATGATAATTGCCTTCACAGGTTTTGCATTTAAGAAGCCGAGCTCCAGTTGCGAAAAGTGTATTACAGCCAGCACAGTTCATATTGATTAAGGTGTAATCCGTCGGTGTTTGTTTACAAACAACTGATTGTCAGCCAGACGACAAGTAACGCCACCTACCGCTGTGTGAAAGATTGAAGTAAAGCGTCAATCAACACTCAATCGATGTATCGCTTGCGCAGTAGATTAGCAAATTAACAGTACGGGGTTAATGAGTACGCCAATAAAGGAATCCTGGTAGTTCTAATGATTAGTCACAGATGGCGTTGTTTTGTATGGGTGATGTAGTATGACAATGCAAAATCGAAGTTTTGCAAATCACTGACTGAAGTCCCAAAACAAATAGGAGATAATGATTTCGACTTTTTATGTAACACACACTGATTTCAAGATTGTTTAAATTCGCTAATAGGGATTAACGGCACTTTACAGGTTCAATTATTTAATTAATGGCTTAAACAGCACTGTTTATATATCTGGTACTTAAACACAATTCACACACAATAAACTTAGTTCACTTCAACTCTGGACCTGTTCGAAGACTTGTTTTTACTGATTATAGTGAATTATCGCAATAATAACAGCTTTTTCTATTTTTATAAATTAAACTTTACAGAGGGCAAAATACGTAGGTCAACACACACACAGCGCCATCTAGTGATGATGATGATGATGATGATGATTTTATTTAACATAAGCCTACATAGGCACTTATGAAACGTCAGAAGCTAGGTGCACGGTTCCAATCGGTTGTTTCCTATGGAGAAGAGGTGGGAAGAAACGCCATGTTTACACTTTAAAAAATAATTGGCTTTTACAATGTTTTCAAATTACAGTGTTTATAGGTATGGGTCCTACTCCCATACTATGGGAGGGCAGTGTAGGCCTGTCAACGGGTACGCACGGCTACAGATCAAGCTATAATTATAATATTCTAAAAAAAGAATTAGCAAAATCGGTCCATCCGTTTCCGAACAATCCATAAATGATTTTGTGTACAAGTGAAAATTGTAAAAGGATAACATACCTTGCTGCTTTTAATTTGGCTTTCTTCAGCTTTTTATTTTTCTTTTTAGATCTTAAGCTAAACCAAAAAACGAAAAAAAAGGATAAATAAAAAAACAAAACCAATAAAAAGAAATTACTACGTATATCATAAGCAATGTTGCCATACCTTTGATTTAAGTTAACAACTGATTCCAACTTAATGTTGTCTGTCCCCGATAACTGTAAAGCATTTTGTAGATTAACTTTCTTCTTCTTGGGGGCGCTAAAAAAAAAAAAAACCATTAAAATAATAAAAAAATGTACTAAATGTGCATGTCTCTCTCTCTGTACCGTACCTACACAAGTACACAGATCTAATAAAACTCTGAAGGATACCTAAAAAGCCATTATAGTCCGTATTTTCAGCGCATTGATTATATTGCTAGGGTGAAAACGCCCTTACAAGCTCATACGCGCGGCAGCTGCAGTTTTATTACTGACTGACCTCGTGTCCTAACCAAAACGACCAGTCGTGCAAATAACCGATCGTGGCGTTCATATTAGTACTATATGATACTTAAAGCCTTATTATAACACTACGCGATATTCAGGGACCCATTCCCTAAATCCGGATATAATAAGCATAGGTCGGAATTAGGTAGAGTTATTTATGTACTTGCATCAAATTGTTGATATTAATATGGATATCGCCAAGGGAATAGGGTTGAAGGTCCCTATAAAAAAAATAACAAATCACCTAAATATTGGGCTCTAAATATCGTGTAGTGTAATAAGGTTTTTGATCTTACCTCTGTGCTGGTTCAGGGATGGATCCGACAGGTACATTTTTCCGCGCTTTTATGTAACTTACTTCCCTGTAACAATTTAAAAATAATATAATTTTAGCCAGCTCAGCCATTTTGTCGACCGTCGGATAAATTCGCTAGAAATAAGAATTTAATATTGTTGTTATGCAAGAAATCACCGCACACAGGCTTAAAATATTCGCAATCTAAATGACTAAATTCGCATTTTTTTGCATATTCATGTTAGCAATAAATTCGAAATTGAAATTGAAGGCCTCGTCATGGCTACCGTAGTATTAAGATAATTTATTACTAATAAAGTATGGACAAAAAAAACCCTGCCTGAAATAATAGTATATTATGCAATTAGTGAATAAAGGACGGATTTAAAGCGAGGGCCATAGATGAATCACGAGCTAATGAAGGATTCTAACGACTGAATCACAACCGTAGGGAGTGATTCATGATGATTGAATCTCGAGCCTAGCGAGGATTCAAGTATTAGAATCCTGAGCGACGCGAGTGATTCATGGCCCTCGATATAAATCCGTTTTATTCAAGAGTTGCATACTATACTTTATACCATGACTACGAGAAAAAGAAAGATTTAAGTGAAAATAAACATTTGTGTTCGTACAACTTACAGTAGGTATTCAAAATAGCGCTAAGGACCACTTTTAATTTTTAACTTTAATTTTATTATTTGTTGTTATAACGACCATAGTAGTACAGTCTGTGAAATTTCAAGTGTCTACCTATTACGGTTCAAAAGATACAGCCCAGTGACAGACGGACGGACGGAGACCAGAGCCTTAATAATAGGGTCCTGTACGGAACCCTAAAAAAAAAAAAACTTTAACTTACTTAATTCCAGTTGTTTCATTAATCTTGTTAGAACTACCCCTACTTACAGTATAATTCACGTGAAATAATAGACATGAAATTTTATGATGTACTTCTTGAAATTCGTCGCCGAACTTCGACACATCGAAAGTGGTCCGACACCAGCTGAGGCAATTGCTATAAAAATCTAGTTCAGCGTGACTATTTGGTACAAATACTAATTGAAGTCTGTCCTCATCTAATAAAAATTTATGGATGGTATTTAGAGTGTCCGAAATGAACTTAGAGGGTAGTCTTTTGATAAACAGATTCTCATTTTCCATCTTCAGTCTGCTGTTTAACATGCGTTTTGTAACGCGCGTGGAGTTTTGATTGACACATGGTGTACATTTTGGGATCACTGGCATTGGAAACCAAGGTTTTGAATTTGAGGCCTCCGGTTTTGAAGCCTGTGGTTTTACAGCCTCTGTTTTTGGGGCCTCTGGCTTTAGGGCTGCTGTTTTTGGGGCCTCTGGCTTTAGGGCTGCTGTTTTTGAAACCTCTAGCTTTGAAGCCTCTGTTTTTTGGGCTTCTGGTTTAACGCCTGCTGGTTTAGGGCCCTCTGGCTTTGAGGTCTCTGGCTTTGAGGCCACTGTTTTTAGGCCATCTGTCTTTGGATTCCTGACGACAAAAATAGTGGGTTAGGTTTTATAAGAAAAACAAATTGTTTGATGGATGAAATAAGCAAGGATACTTACATTATCTGGTGCAAATTGACAGCAGTCACAGGTGGTTTCTGTTTTGGTACTTTCTCAAACACCAAACTACTGTAATTAAAAAACACTAGGTTTTTTCTTTTTGTTTTGTAACACAACAACATCACGCCTGTATATCCCGAAGAGTAGGGCAGTGGTGTAAGTACCTATAGTACACCCACATTTTGTCACTTATTTTTAAGTCCCGGGAAATAAGGGGCGAGCCTATTTCCTAAGCGTTGTGCCCAGTGTGTGTATGTGTTAGTAGCAACTAAGAAATTCCAGATGGAAAAACCCAATAACACTTTACCAGAAGGACCACTTTACCCAGGACCTCATGTTCAGCAGTAGGTACCGCTTGCGTAACAAAAAACAAACAGGATTATAGTTTAGAAAAGTAGTTAATTTTGTTATCATCCAAAAATCATACTTCTATGTAGCGTAAGTTTGAAAAAGTAATTTTATACCAGTTGAAAATCATACCTATAATAGTTTTTCCTTAGACCAAAGATATCTATGCGTCATATGCTCCTATAATGGAAGTTAGAACATGTCAAAGTTGTAAAAAAAAACGTATTTAAAAGGCATTTCATATTGGGCTTAAATCTTATGGGACGGCTAATTGACCCTCGTTATGCAAAAAAAAAAAAAAATCAGTTGCATGGAACTGGGGGAATGTATGTCAGTCGCGTAAATGAATATATTTGTAGCGATGGCACATCAGGGCTAAAGTCCGAAAGGGTTACCGTGGCCCCTGGCACAGGCAACTGAAGGAACACGGGTGGGTTTTAGTCAGCAAGAGTCTGCCAAGCCCTCCCGCTCCGCCCAAAGCGGGAGAATTTATTTGATGATACCTACCCACAAAAAAAAAGGTCTAAATTCGGTAAAAAGGAACGCATGACCTCAACTTCGAAGAAAAAAAACAGCATTTTTTTTTTTTATATAAAGCCTGAACCGGTAATCGGCGATCTTATAAGACGTAGGTATCGCTAACGGCTCCTCAAGATTTAATTGTGCAAAAAGTGTAAAACGTAATGCCTTCGCTCGACCACTTTTAATAACAGTGAAAAATGTGTCAGTGACGTTATTCGGAAGAAAGAAGCTAATATAAGGGATCAAGTGAGAAATTGTTAACCAAATACATTTTGTAATTTTACCTTACGGGAAAATCACTTTATTATTCTCTGTCTACGCTTTATTATTAATATTAACCTGACAACTGTCTGTCAATCAGCTAACGACCATAGACAATTCCGAAATTGAAACCAAGGCTTTTGAGAGCGAACATTAAAATAGTCAAGATTGCCTGTGGACCGCACTCTTCCCCAATCGCCCTCGCTAGTACAGTCGGCATCACAGTCCGACATAAATGTTTTAATGATGCTCCCATCATAGTAGTGTTACGTTTTAAGCGGTCAAAGGAAACGAGGTAAAACTAATGCTCAACTCCTGGAAAAACGGAAGCATTATTGAATAAACTGGTGGATGACGTCATCGAGATTAAAGCTCAAAAAAAACTATACAAGACTCGAATCTGGAAATTAAAACTAACTTAGGATCAGTGACCGAAATTATTACTGTAATCAACATTCAAATCGACACCTAATACGGGCCAAAGAAAGTTTTCGTATGAAATAATAATTTTGGAAAATAAACTGCATGATCTAGACATCAAAACACGGTTGTCGTCTGTTGAAATCAGGAATGTACAAATAATACAGACGAAAAATCTCCGGCAGAGCTAACGTCTTATGTCACACAATTGGAAAAAACTATTAACTTGTATGTTGACTGCTCTCAACACAACAGATATCTATACACTAGACAAGCAGAATACGACCCGGCCAATAATAGTTCAGTTTTCCAAAGTTTCACTAAAAACGGACACATTGGTGCAGATTCTCTTGTACACCACCGAACTAAACTAAACTATCACTAAAATTTCTCATTTTTGGTTAAGAGAATCTTAACTTCCACTGAACCGATTATCATGAAATTTTGCATATACGTTGTCAGGAGTGCACAAAAAAACTACTGTTCCCGAGGGAAAGAACAATAGCTGTCGACGGTCACAATCAAAAAACCTCTCCCGCTCTGGGCGGAGCGGGATGACGTGTCAGACTCTTCCTGACTAAAACCCACCCGTGTTCCTTCAATTGCCTGTGCCAGGGGCCACTGTAACCCTTTCGGACTTCCCGCAATTCTATGGGTGACAGCAATGAAGAATAATACCCCAAACTGTAATACAGACAATTAGTACGGGGGGGGGGGGGGGGGTATTGGGACTGTTATTGGCGGCCTGTTGTAATGTCTACAGTATACCGATGGTAATAAATTAGGCACAAATAAATACATTAACTCCCCCTACTTCCATGCAGCTGACTATTTTTTTGGGTTGAAGATGATCCCAAAAACCTTTCTGTAAGGTTTTGGCGCGGTATGAAATGACTTTTTTTTACAACTTTGACTTACTGTAACCTTGGATTCGTCGTGTATAATGAATGTTAAACAACTACCAGAAATGAAATTTTCGGTATTGAATAATTGGTAGTAAATATCGAGCAGTACCTACCTACCGTACTATTAGGTAAACTTACTTTTTTCCGCCCGAACTTTCTGCACACTTAATCCTAAATTCGTATTTCAAGCTGTAAATTCGGACGGCCTCCCACAAAGCTCTGTACAACTCCTTAATTTCCAAATTATTATCAAATTGCGTGAAAGCTATAACACTTTCCAGTAACAAATGCATGAATTGTGCTTGTTCCAATTTCAATTCAGGAAATTCTTTTGTAGCTGTGTTGTCATTCTTTACGAAAGCCAGCGTTGTGCGGAGGCAGTGTAATTTGAAACCGCTAGATATATGGCCAGGAGACAGTAACCTGTTCAGCACTTCGTTACTGTCTACTTCACTTGATGACTGAGATGACGGCATTACGCTCTCCGTGGAACTGAAAGAATAGAACAGAATACTCTTTATTTATACTAAATATTATAAAGAGGTAAAGTTTGTGAGGTTGTAGGGGGTAATCTCTGGAACTACTGATCAATTTTTTTTTTTTTTCATTTGATAGCCCAATTTTTGAAGAAGGCCTATGTAACATCACGCTAGGACCCTTAGGAACCGATAAAAAAAAACTATAAAGCGAAAACGAAGAAATAGCTCGGGCAGGCGATGCGATGCGACGGGGTGGGTCGGGGGCACAAGAAATTTCACGCGGACGAAGCTAGTTATGTACAGTTACGAAAGTAGATATTTTGCATTGGGTGATAATGGGCACCTTTATCGATAAAGCGATCCTTTGGATGGAAAGGCAGAAAAAGGAGAAAAAGTTTTATTTTTTATTACATTATTTTTAAGGGGACTACATGACCTAAACGCAAGTTTTATAATGCCTAAATTAATATGATCCAAAGCAGTAAACTAAATCAGAAAAATATATTATGATATTCTTCAGGACATATGCCAGTTAGATAGTGTGTTGAAAACATAATACAACTAATTTGGTACGATAGAAAAAAGTCAAGAAGACACTACTAAAAATGTTTTTTAACGATTAAAAACATTGTATGCAGTCCTTCAGTTTTTTTTTCAGATTTTTCTTCAAGTAACATATTAACGTGATAGGTACACTTCTAAAAATGTTTTTTAACGATTAAAAACATTGTATGCAATCCTTCAGTTTTTTTTTCAGATTTTTCTTCAAGTAACATATTGTTACGAGCTGGGGTTCGGGATAAATAAATTTATACCAATTTACACGAAAAACACACTATAATTAAAAATCACAAATACAGTAATCAGAAACTTTAAACACAATCACTTGTAGTTCACTATTAGTCCACTTTTACTGTTATTAGCTATTCTTCACTGTTTCGCATTCTAAGCTGAACTGTCCTACAACGCTGTCAACCCCTTATTTATATGACGAGTGTAAGTTACTAGAATGTTCTAGCATACATAATACCAGAACATTCTAGTACTTACGGGAACGGTCCAGTGTAGTTCGGCTATTCGATAACAGATGGCGTTAGGATCTACGTGACAATATTAACGTGATAGGTACACTTCTAAAAATGTTTTTTAACGATTAAAAACATTGTGTGAAATCCTTCTGGTTTTTTTTTCAGATTTTTCTTCAAGTAACATATTAACGTGATAGTGTTTTCATTTTTTAGTCCCATCAATAGTTTTTTTTTTTTGTAAATAGAAAATTGCTTCATACTTTGCAATAAATTACCAGCTTTGTGTCATCGCGCTTCTCTTTCTTTTCTATGCAGTCCGACAATGACCGCGCTTTAGCTGTTGTCAGCCCCTTAAATTATAGTATTATGGGACGCTATTCTGTATTAATTTACATACGAAATGACACTGATGAGAACAGATGTTAAACATCTTTCATTTATTTTACTATACATAACGCAAAGCAACCAAATAAAATAAATCTCTTCAAATGAGTCCAATCAAGGAATCAGAATCATATTTTTGCCTTGAACAAAGACACACACGAAATTTTTATGTTATTGGATGGCAATAAAATGGACGGGCCATCTGATGGTGTGTTAGGTGAATACTGCAGCCTAAGGACACGTGAAACACTAGAGGTAGTCCAATTGCCATCATGTGCCTATAATAACACAGGCATACACACCCTACAAACCGGAACAAAGCGACATTGGCCCGAAAAATAGGCATGGTGCCTTCCGAGTTCAAAAACAATTTGTATAACCAATGTTTCTGAACTGATTCACAGACGTCGTAACATAAGGTCCAGTTCAAAACTAGTTTCAGGCATTTAGAGAAAGAAGAGGAAGCCTACTTATCGCGACCAGTGTGGGACGGCGCTGGCAGGAGCAAACATACTGCTGCGTCCTGCAGTACCGGCGACGCTGCTATACGTGTCCCGTTTGCACTCTACGAAGGCTCAGGACATCGTAGAGTACATACGGGTGAAGACCAACTGGACTTTTGAGGGTGAAGTTGGAGGGGCGCCATGACACTAATTTCAAGTCCTTCGTGGTGCGCGTTCCTACTGACTATTTGATGACCTTCCTCAAGGAAGAATTTTGGCCGAAAGGTGTGCTGTATCGGCGTTTCCGCGGCCGGCTACACCTCGCAGTGTAACTCGACGCCGTCACTTCGTGTGCAGTAGTCTCTACTTTTAGATATGCATTAGTTTATAGTTATATGCTTAATGTATTGTTTTATGGGCCTTAGTTGCCTGAAATAAAGGATTATTATTATTATTATTTATGCTGAACTGGGCCCATTTGGCGCGTGAGGCACACATTATCAAATTGTTGTAAGTGTATAAGTTCAGAAACATTAAAAAAGTTTAATAAAATATTGAAAAAACTAAATCGTCAACTTTAGGATTATAATTTCATGAATAACAGCTCTTTTTATTTTATAATAAAGAATTATTTTGATTTGCTTTGTGACTATTTAATTTATTTACCTATGATGACTGAATACTTTCTTGCTGGGAGTGGTGAAAAGTTTTGTATGCAACATAATGTGAGCAAGTTCATTTGCTAAACGTTTTGTTGAGTCTTTAGCTTACTCAGGATTGAAATTTATATTCACTCGCTGCACTCGTGATTCTATTTTTCAATCCTTCGTTTGCTCAAGACTGAAAATCAAAACTCATAGGAAAAACGAACTTTCCTCACATGTTGGATAAATAACTATTGCCCAGTGGCTAAATAGCTAGATCAGGCCCTGGATCTTTGTGCTGCATGAATGATGAATTAAAACCAACCTACCTAGTTAGAAAAGGCTGTGAGGAAATATTAACTCACCGAGAAAATGAAGATGTTCCGTTTTCAGACCGATCCCTCTTATTATGTTGATCTTTTGTATTCACCGTGACTATTCTGTAAATAAGGAAACAAAAATTAATGTAGACGTAAATATAACATTTGGCAAATCTTAACCATTTGCTAATTTATGATTTCTATACCTGCTTGCGACGGAATGTTGACGATGGAGTTCACTTACAAACATCTAGTGCATGCAAATATTATCTGAATTTTACGGTAGACAAGAATTTTATTAAACAAACATAACATTGAATGTGCTCTATGTTACAATTTTGAACATTATCTTAGTACTTACTTAGCTCACTTTTGGAATTCCTGCCTATAGTCATAGGCACAAGTAAGCAAGTAACTGGACGCAGCTACTATTATTTTATCACAAATATCTCTGTAATCGGCATCCAAACTCTTTGATTTCAAAATGATAATGTCCTGCACTATCATTTAAAAAAAACTCTTCATAACCTTTCACAATAAGGAAAAGTCCAATATGTTGTTGTTACTTTCCAAAAAAAGCAGTATTATGGTGAAACTCATAGCATAACCAATATGTTGACATGTAAATTTTCTAGTACCTAGTTCGTTGAAGCTTGAAAGCTTTCTTTTTTTACTCTTCGGAGAGGCAAAAGTATTTAGAACTTCTGAGCATGTGTCGTAGGTATTTTGGCGGGATTTCCTCAGTTACCGCCACTGGTGTTAATTCGGCAGTAATAGACTGGTTATTCTCATCCTTCCTTATTTCAATATTATTATCAATGCAGACAAGCCATCAACACAGATCATGAAATCATCAAAAATCTCCGAATTCTCTTTGTTGTTAATCGGTGAAACTTCGGTAGTTGACATTTTGCCGGCGTTATCAATTAAATATTTACAGCTTTCAGCTGTTTCTAAATTAAGCTTAGAAAATACCCATGGCACATGGCACGAATTAAAAATATTAGTACTTAGGTACTTAACATTAATAATGAAAATCTTCAGGCATCCAAAAGAATTAAAGAAATATTCTGAGTTTTATTATTAATACATATAGTGAATGCGGCAGTTGCGGCTGAGATATCTCTAACTATTATTATTTCAACACTTCCTTATTATTAAATTTGTTATTATCTAAAAACTTACCTATCATAAACGGCCATTCATAATCTGTAAGTCTGGAACTCCGAACTTCAATAAAACAATATATTTTGGATTTCAATAACATCCGGCCCCGGCCAACGGCAACCACAGAAGTCACAGAACCACAGAACACTATTACTCCTAGCGGACTGCGGAGCACAGAACACCACAGAGGAGTACTCGATATACCAATCTCTGTGACTCGATATATTATTTTATTACTTTCGTAGACAGAGAAAACTACTCTGTCTATTTATACGATTACTTTTTTCCTCTATAATGCATAATATTATAAGGTGCTCTGTGCCTCTATGGGAGTACTATCACGAACACTAACTACTACCCGATTTATTAATATTACTTTCCTCTATGACTAATACATAGATTACTATACCAACGTAGACAGAGAAAACTATTCTATTTCAGCTAAAATATTTTCTTATCACTGCCGCGGCCGGTCACTCACATTCGCTCGAATATGCGAACGCGCACGCAAAGTGTAGGACGACATTCACAAACGTCTATGCAATTTTTTTTACTAAGTGCGCAGTTTTCCAAGCTCTGTCTGTTTTATAATGCACGTCAAAGCACGTAAACCTCTGACAACGTAGTTCTCTATATAGTCTGTGCCTCTGACGTTCGCGTAGTAATTTGCGCTCATGTCTGTGAAAGTTACGCAAGTTTCGTTTTGAGCTAGAAAACTAGAACAAGCTTTAACTAAAAAATGGAATGGAGTAACACCAACTTGTTGGTTTTCTTTTTTGTTTGACTTCTCGCGTTTAAAATCAAAATCAAAATCAAAAGTCATTTATTCAAATTAGGCTGAGAATCAGCACTTTTTGAACGTCAAAATCACATAAGACAGTCCCCCCAAAACGCCCACCCTTCACCACTTCCTAGTGCTTTAGCTGGGAAGAAGAAGTGGCGGAACAAACTCCCCAGCAGCACTGCTGTCTGTTCAGTTAGAAGAACTGGATTCTATACATATAGTAATAAATAAATTAACATTACGAAACACAAAAATATTAAAATTATTTGCCATATGTCAGCTAGCACACGCCAATATTTAAAACTATACTCAAGCATAAATAAATAATAAAAACAAAAAACGCAAACAGAACTTAATACATAATAAAAAGCCTCCTGGCATAAAGGGCGTGCCCGCTTACATATGCAATGCTGCATTATGTTTATATGTATATAGCTGTAACTAGTAGCCACAAATGATAAACTAGGACCTTCGAAGTAAAATAAAGAAACATTAATTTCTAATAACAATAACAAAACCATAGTCAGCAAGCTGACCTGTCACCACAAGCAGCACCCGTTCACGAGCATAACGCAAAGATCAGCCATTACCCCCCTCGCCATATTTGAGGGAAGGAGGCAACCCGACCCCCGACGCTACCGCAAGCATTGACATCTAAGGGAGCATGACGAACTTGCTGCCGGTTGCTCAAAAGAATAATATGATGAACTGTCGAGGTCGCTAGCTAACCATATATTGCAATACAACTCATTAAAAACATTGAAATGTGTAGATTATGTCAATAATAAATAAAAATTAAATTAAACTAAGGTGACTAATAAATATAGTCAAATAAAATAAACAATTATATGAACTCGTATAACTTGTCAGTAGGTAAGCTAATTTTGGAGAAAGAACATAAACATTGTCTTGAGTTAATCACAGCGACCAACTATTTTTATCGTTTAAGTAATCGTTGAGTTGAATAGTATGCCTTTGAACAAAGGTTGGATTTTACTTTAGCTTTAAACGCATTAAGCTTGAAAGGTCGTCGTTGCTTAACCGGACTATCCTGTGGCTGCCTTTAAGCGAACTGAAAGACTCCAGCAAGGGGCGAATTTCTTAAATTACGAGTACTAAGCGACTGCACGCTAAGGGCACCCCCTGTGGGGTATGGAACTTGGCTTTGGGCTTCGCTAGGAGAGGACAGCAAGGTGGGACAGGCTGGATCAAATTAGGATGATTATTATTAACTGGGGAATTTAAAGGTATTGGCTCAGCTACGGCGCGGGCTGGCACTTTGTCGAACAAGGGGCGGGGGGAACAATTACGTCGGGGGATTAGCGAGGGACCTCGGCGGCGAGGTCGGAATGACGGTTGGTGTTTTTTGTGCACGGTGGTCTTACTGCTCTCCTGTAGAAGCGTTATGGGGTCATTGGGGTCGATGAGGACATGCCTTGGACGGTGGTCATGACTAATTTTGGAGGAGACATAACAGGCGGCCTTGACAGCCAGAGGGTTGCGATGCTTGGCGGGGCGGTATCGAAGAAACGCTTGGAATTGCGTTTTATGAATTGATGGATAGTAGGGATGAGGTCAAGGTGGACTATTTCGAACAAACCAAGGGGAGGCGGTTGCGCTACGGAGGAAACGGTTTTGGAATGTTTCTCGTTCTATGGATGTGTTGGGGCTTTGCGTGTGTAGTAAATGGCCGTGTCCTCTGCAAACAGAGCCAACTGAACATTTTTACTCGTGGGGATATCGCTGATGAACAGCGTTAACATTAGGGGAGCAAGCACAGAGCCCTAAGGGACTCCTGCACGTATGGGATGGGGGGAGGATAGCGCTCCTTCGATGCGATAGCGGAAGGTGTGGTTCGACAGAAAGTCTCGTAAGATGAGCATGAGACGGAGTGTCACCCTATGTAAAATGTCTATACTTAAATTTAATTTAATCTGTAACTTTTTGGTGTATGTATGTACATAATAATAGTATTCTACTCTATTCCATTCTATGGGACTCGAAACAATACGGACCGTTTCATGCATTTTTTTTTTACTACCCACGTAGTATATTTGCCGTATTTACTCGTATAGTTAGTCATTTTATTCAGTGTCTAGTGTAAATAGTTTATTTATTTATTTTGTTTTGTGAAAGCCAACAGTTACACACATTTCTTAATTTAGTATTATTATACAAAAAAAAAACTAGATGAAATATAAGTAAATGTGTAGCTCACGACGTTATCCACATCTTAAATAATTAAAAAAATTTAGGAACTATTTGAATGCGAGTGAAACTTGAAAGAGAAAAGTTACTTGTATAAAACCGTGTTGAATTTAAAACCAAAAGAAAGTAATTACGTGGTTAGGTCTATGAACATAGGTGAAATAGTCCAACCGCACTATTAAAGTATCTAATCATCAGCACTGTCCATTGTTGACAAAATCGTAAGCAAGGCTGAAATTCGTAAGCAAGACAATGTAGGAGGAAGCGCAAATGGGCGAATACTATTACATATAGGTACGTTTTAACCAAGGTGGTGAAGTGTGCAACCTTATGTCAGACAATAAATACATTACATTGTCACTGAAGACAATCTTGAAATACAGACGGAAAAAAGAAATCGTTAATTTTACTTATAACTAGCTTCTGCCCGCGAATTCATTTGCGTAGATGTCGTAAGATGCACAATATACTAAAATAACAGCCACATTTTTATAAAATTCCCTCGACCCCCGACCCACTACGTCGCATCCTTTTCGCAGATCTTTGTATGAAGAATAATTCCGTAAGAGATTGTTTTCGTATAACCCTAATGGTTTACGCTACGCATGCGTTAAGCTCTCAGTCGGCATAATTTTTTCCGACATCTTCAACAATCATCGTCATATTTCAGCCAATTTACACAAAACCATAATAAATTATACACCTCAACCTTCCTCATTGATCACTCCGTCGGCGTCGTCGCGTCGTCCGTCCAATGGGGAAAATCGTATGAAAATCCGGTAGTTTTTGAGATAATCACGTTCTGACAGACAGACAGATGTAGCATATTGACTTTGTTTTATAATATTTTAGATGTCGTTGGCTATGCAAGTTAATTTTTGCTTTGAACATTTTGTTTGTGGATTCACTTTTGAATATGTAGTAGAAAACTAAACCTTTATGTTTGCCACACTAATCAATGTTTTTTTTTAATCGTAACGTAAACTTTTTTAGAAACGAAAATGTCTAACACTAACAAAAGTAACAAGACAGATAATTTCGCAGAAAATAACATAACAGGTGACTTTGATGTGAACTGGGATGTTGAAAAATACAGAGATGAACACGACTGCGAAGAACATTGGCAGCTACGCAAAGCTTTCATGGAAAAATGGAAAAGTAATTTCCCCGAAGAAAGATTAATTTGTTTGGCCCGTGTTTATACAAATATCGAGTTTATGGGTTGTAGATATCCTGCGCCGGTTATGCAACAGATAGCTCAACTATCTTTCGAGGTAAATATAACCCACCCACAATAATAACAACCTAACCTCAAAATATTGTTTATTGTTGTTGCGGCTATAGTTTCGTAGCATCTCGCTCGTGATTGATTCCAGTATGTACTTTAGAGTATTACCTGTATCCTGCTACTCAACCCTTTAGCATTAGCTTTTTTTGTGATGACAACAGAGTTAAATAACTAAAAAGAAACTTGGTTTATGGTAGTTAGTTAAGGATCGTAGCAGTCGGCGTTCTGTAGTTTCTGCCTTCCGCGATGGGAGGAGGGGCTGAGTTTATGAATGTATGTTGGTGAGATTAGAGACTACTATGTCGCATAACCAAGATTTATTGCTTTCAAGGATGTACTCATTAAAACTTGTACTCCTTAGAAATCTATGCTTTAACAGAGATACAACTGACCAACTTGACAATTCAAAAGTGCAAATAAATAAATGCTTCGGCTTTGAGTTCTTGTCAATACTATTTCACAATAGGCAGAAACTTCAGAACATCTTTTAAAATTAACAACAATCATTTTTCACAATACTTACACTAAACTTCCAATTCGTAGTCGATACGAAAATTCCACATGTAAATGTAAAAGTGCATTATTAAAAAAGAGTGTTCTGGGTATTACATATTTACAATAAAATTCCCGATGCCATAAAAAAATTAAATTTAATACATTTCAAGATAAAAATTAAATTACTACTTGTTGATAACTGTTATTATACTGTGAACGAATACTTAGATGGCATATTAATTTAAAATGACATTATTATATTGTTATTATATTTCTTTTTCATTATCCACCAATCTATAAGAGTGACTTTAAATAATTGACATTAATCATACCTATTTTTAAATTTACATTTTTATTGATACATTAACATTTTGTATTTGTTTCTTTTTGTACATTTTTATTTGAAATTATTTACATTTTAATTAATTTGTACTAATTTAAATTTGAACACCATATTTGTATGCCTCATGGCATAACATAGCGCTCTATCTCATCTAAGCTAAGATAAGATCTATGTTTTATAAACACCTATGTTAACAAATAAATACATGATTATGATTATTATGATTATGTAACTGTAATCTTCCAGGTTGGCCAAAAATATAAAGACAAAAAGAAAACTAAACTGCAAAGAACATTTGTCTCCGCATCAACAGCTGCCGAGGACAGAGCTCGAGGCATCAGACGTGTTGGAGGAGAAATAGTTAGTGATATCAAACCAAAGTCTGCCCGCATTGCCTTCATACCTCAAGGTCAAACACCAGACGAAGAAACAGAAAAAAAGAACATTTCTGATGCAGAACTTAACAAAAATGAGGCGTCGGACGAAGATACTGAAATGGAAGGCAATGCAAAGACCGTAGACCAGGATACATCTACGAGTGAAAGTAGAAACACGGATCAGAGGCATGCAGATGATTATATAAAAGAAATGTCAAATATAAAATGTTTGGATGTGAGATTGTTTAAAGAAAACATGTTTCAGTCTTCGTTTGGCCGTTTAGTGCTGTTGATTCGACCGTGGGCAAGGAAACTGTGGAATATACAAAGTGAGTCGTGAGATAGTTATAATTAAGACTTGCTTTTGTAAATTAGCCCACAGGGACGTACTATCAATATAAAAGGAAGGTTTTGGGTTAATCCAGGTTATGGTACATCCGTGTGCCAAATTTCATCCAAATCCTTTGAGCCGTTTTAGCGTGAAAGCGTAACAAACTTTTGAAGAAAAAAAAAATTGCATAATCATAATATTAGTTAGGATTAATATACTCAAGTAGGATTTTCTAGCCTTAATAAAGTATCTACTCCTACTACTACTCTATTATATTATTATTTCTAACATCAATAAACATAATTAGCAATTTCAACATTTCCCTCTTTAAAGATAATTCTACTCCATATTTTTCAGCTAGCTGTCAAGTCTGTGGTGTGAACTTAACAAATGGATACGAGAACAATGTTTATTCTCTTTGCATCAATCAGCAGCTCCTGGCGCAAGCTACTGGCGAGAGTAAAGTGGAAGCAAGGAATGCGACCGAAATTATAGCTTGGGAGGTATGTTACATTTTTCTTAGTGCAACTTTTTACATAATTATATTAAATCACAACTTTATATATTTTTTTAGTAGATTCGCGCGCGTGGATGTCGGAAATTATCAAAGCTTAAATTAAAATTTTACACAAACAAATATACAGGGTTTTTGGTAAAACACCATCAACCTCTTAAGGGGTCATTGTACTCATCATTATAAACAACTTTTAGTATGGGACACAATATGAAATCATGACAAAAAAATCAGCTGCTCCCTACATTTATGTTTGCAGAACTCGTCAAAATGTAGGGACCAGTTGATTTTATTTCCGCGATTTCGTATTTGGTCCCATAGTAAAAGTTGTTCATAATGATGAGTACAATGACCCCTTGGAGGTTGATGGTGTTTTACCAATAACCCTGTATACAAACATTCATCCTATGTATATGTATATCACCCCCCCATTTAGGATTATTTTTGAGGCAAAAAGTAGTCTTATGTCTTTCCCCAGAGTGCCTATCCTATCTCTTTGCCAAATTTTATCGAAATTCGTTCAGTGGTTTAGGCGTGAAAAGGTAACATACAAACTGACAGAGTTACTTTCGATTTTTAATATTGGTATGGGTATGAGCTTTAAATGAACTTTTTCAGACCTCCACGAAAAATTCACAAAAAAAACTCACAATATTTTCAGAAAAAATCGTTTTTATTTACTAAAATAACATCACGCCTGTAATTGCGGAGGGTAAGGCAGAGGCGTACCTATAGTAACACCCAAACTTCACCAGTTATGTTGTACGCCCCATGGAATAGGGGGCGAGCCTATTGCCATCAACCGGGCACAATTCCAGACACTGGGCAGCTACTGAGGAATTCCTGATGGGGAAAACCCTGCCTGACCTGGGAATCGAACCCTCGTTCTTAGCAGCAGCGCTTGCGACCACAAGACCAACGAGGCAGTTTTTTCAATAAACCTTATTATTATACTATCTTTGTTTACAGAGGTTACGCCGCGAAGTAGTCAGCGTGTTAATAAAAGAACAGTTCATAGCGCAAGGCGATGCAAGGATCAGCGTCAGCGATGTATCCGGGAAGAAGAAAGATGACGTGTTCGGGACTCCGGTGGAGAATACTGTGGCTATGAAGTAATTATTTACATAATACTACGCTTTTATTAATAAAATAGCAGTTCATAGAACGAAGCGACGCGAGGATCAGCGTCAGCGATGTATCCGGGAAGAAGAAAGATGACGTATTCGGGACTCCGGTGGAGAATACTGTGGCTATGAAGTAATTATTTACATAATACTAAGCTTTTATTAATAAAATAGCAGTTCATAGAACAAGGCGACGCAAGGATCAGCGTCAGCGATGTATCCGGGAAGAAGAAAGATGACGTATTCGGAACACCGGTGGAGAATACTGTGGCTATGAAGTTAATATTGTCGTAAAATTACGGTAGTATTTCCTGAAGGGGTCGGCAGATATTGATATTTTTGAAATTGTCATTCAATAGGATTATATGAACTAGGGTTGTATTGATGATTTTAATCATTATAATTCTGTAAATACATACTTGTTACGGTCGCGAATCATATTTTGTTCAACTTACAATATGACACTGACCTGCAAATTGCAAAAAAGTCTCAAACGTCTTGTGAAAATCTAAATTTCACGGGCAACCTGGCGCTTCTCCTTTAAAATAACAAAGTATCTCTGTAACATAACCCCTATGGTAATAAATTGGTGCAGTTTTTTTGATAGGAAATGAAATGAACAACAGCATTTGTGGGCGTTTTGGGAGCTGTCCATTATAAGTATTTTTATTCATTTTCCAGAATGATGAAGATGATGGGTTGGCAAGGCGGTGGTCTGGGCGTCGACGCTCAAGGCATATCGGAACCCATCAAACCTAACCTACAAATGGTAAGTACGAAGCAGGTTATCCGACCTTTACCGACTCTTAACAAAAGAGGTGCTATGCCTTCGTTTAAGACGGAAGCGTCAAGCCACCCGCGAAATTCAAATTTTCTTACGTTTTTTTTCAATTTGAACAGCCTTCTTGTGTGTAAGCTTACTCCACCGTCGACTCTGTCTCTGTCACCACTGACCTAGACTAGAGTCAAGAGCAAACCCATCATAAATCGGGTTCGATCCCCGGACAAGTCAAACATTTGTGTGCATGAACATGTCTGTTTGACCTGTGTCTGGGTGTGTGTATGTATTTCAGTCATCAGGTTACCGTAATACAAGCTATACCTTTTTTTTTTTTTACGGGGCGAAATTCTCATGGACAACCTCCGCCTGGGGAAAAGGCGGAGGGGCGTGCCGGACTCTTACCGGCTAAAACCACCCCGGTGTCTCCTCGCACGTGCGCGCGGGGCCGCGGGAATCCAAATTCTTCCGCAGCCCCACACTAGTGCTGGGCCGGTCTGTCCGGGCCTCGTCTCCTGCACGGGGTAGTGCGGTGTTTAACTACTCCGTGCATCGCCTCAAAGGCGCGCGCCGACACCCGCGCGCGCCTCCGCCTCGGGTCCATCGAATAGGGGGTGGGGACTTCCCCAAGTCCCACGCCCGTGGACCCATTCATGGGGGCCGGAAAAGGGCGTTGTCCGCCCTTCTCCTGCGCCCGGTGCGCCTTTTGCGGCCGGGGAAGGGAGTCGAGATCTCCCTCTCCCGTTCCGCAGTTTCCTTCTGCGACATCACGTCCTCGCAGAAGGACACCACCGCGTCCCACGACTCTGCACTACCGACCATCCTCCGCACTACGGCCGGCAGCGACAGATCGCCTCCTACTTCATTTGTGAGGACACGGCGCTGCTCCTCCCAAGCTGCACACTCGGCGAGCGTGTGTTGCGCCGTGTCCTCCCCGCAATGGACGCAATGGTGGCACCGAGCGTCCGGCTCCCTGCCTATGCGGCACAGGTACTTGCCGAAGCACCCGTGCCCCGACAGCATCTGCGTCACCCTAAACGACACGGAGCCGTCCCTTCTACCGAACCAGTCGTCGATTACTGGCCGGATCGCCTCGACGGTAGGGCGCTGAAGCCTTAGCCGCCATTCCGCCACCAAGACCTGACGGAGCTCCTCTCGGCGCAGCGCGATCTGCCGCTGCACCGGCCTCGAGCCCCGTGCCCGCTCTTCCTCGCGCCATCGATATAATGACGCGAGTACTTTCGCCTCTAGGTACCAGGGCGGAGATCCGGCCAGGACGCAAGCCGCCTCGTAGGAAATCGTGCGGTACCCGCGGACGACTCTCACGGCCATCGCCCTCTGCGATTTGCGCAGAATGGCGAGAGTGCCGGCGGTCATGTCCATCGCCCACACAGGGGCCCCATACAGGGCCATGGACCGCACGATTCCCACGTACAGCCGCCTACAGGCGGCGCTCGGGCCCCCAAGTTGGGAAGCAACGTTGAAAGCGCGCCCGCTGCACCCATCAGCTTGGGCGCCAGCCGCCGAAAGTGGGGCCCGAATTCCCATCGGCTGTCGAGCACCAATCCCAGATACTTCATAGTGGACTCGACAGCTATCCGGGCCCCGCTGACCACGATGTGTGATCCCGGCGCTGGCGCACGTCGGGGGCCATGAAACACCATGGCCTCCGACTTGTTTAGGGCCACCTCCAGGCCCAGGCGCCGGATGCGGTTCACCACCTGTGACACCGCAGCCGTGGCTATCAACGTCGCTTCGTCCGCATAACACGTCAAGTCGGCGCCCGACGGGAACTAGCCTCTCAGCACCCAGTTGTAGTCGATGTTCCACAGGAGCGGTCCCAAGACCGATCCCTGTGGAACACCGCACGACATGAGTTGCCGACCGGCACCGTCACGTCCCCGATAGGTGACGCATCTACCCTCCAGATAAGCCCCTACCGAACGGCGGAGGTAGGGAGGCACGCTATGGTATTTCAGTGCCTCCCGAATACAACTCCAGGGTAGGGTGTTGAATGCGTTGGAGATGTCTAAAGACACCGCCAGCACCACCCCACCCCGGGACACCGTCTCCTCCGCCAGGGCCCTCACGCGCATGATGGCATCTATGGTGGAGCGCCCCCGATGAAAACCGAATTGGTTGTCGTCCAGGTGCTGCCCCTCCCTGCACAAGTGGCTGTCGAGGCGATCTGCAATAATGCGCTCAAAAAGTTTGCCCGCCTCGTCAAGCAGCACTATGGGCCGATACGCGGACAGCGAGTCCGCGGGGCGCCCCTCCTTCCACACACTGGGAAACTGACCCTGCTCGAGACATGCCGTGAAGAGCCCCCTCAGCTGGGGCTCTTGCTCCTTCAGAGCCAGGACGAGAGCTCGACCAAGAACTCCGTCGGGTCCGGGCGCTGTGATCTTAGCCCGGAGTCGCGACACGGCCGCTCTCGTCTCTGCTTGCGTCACCTCGGGGACATCGGTGCTCTCCTCTTCTGGAGAGTCTGTGGCTGAGGGCGAAGCCATTCCCGGGGGAACGTGTCCCGCTCGCTCAGGGAAGAGGGCCGATACCACCGCCTCTAGCAACTGGGGTTGCATGCTTTGCGCCAGTGGAGGCGCCCAGGGACGCAATTTGCGCCCCCACGGATCCCGATCTAGGGACCCCAGCAGCTCCTCTCTGGCACGCGACTTAGAGTCGTCGATGGCCAGCCGCAGAGTCTCCTTGGACGCGCGGTACACCTCATACAGCGCGTCTTCCTCGACGGAATCCCGTCGACGTCGTCTCCGGTATCGCGTGTACTGGCGGCGAGCCGCAAGGCACTCAACGCACAGCCGCGCGATCTCCTCGGTCCACCAGTACACCTGGCGCCTTGCGGACTGTTGGCGGACGCGGGGCATGGACGCGTCGCAGATCTGCGACATCGCCCCGCGAAACCACAGCGCCACCGCTTCGACGTCGACGGGGCCATCCGTCGTCGACTCCCAAATCCAGGACTGGACTAAGGCAGCTTCCTCGAGTAGTTCCTTGTCGATGCGCTTAAGCGCCCAACGCGGGCCGTCGTTAATCGGGGTTGTTGGATGGCGGCCGCTCGCGGTCTAGGCAGAGACGTCGAGCAGGATATACCGATGGTCCGACAGCGTCTCCACCCCCACGGCGACACGCCAGTCGCGGACTTGGCTGGTGACAGAGGGGCTAGCCAGCGAGACATCCACTATCGACCCGCCCCGCTGCCGCACGCACGTGTATTCTGAACCCCGATTCAGGACGACCAGACCAGTCGTCACCGCCCACTCTTTTAGCACCTCGCACCGATGTTCAGTGACCGGAGATCCCCACGCCGATGACTTGGCGTTGAGATCCCCGAGCACCAGAACGGGACGAGGGTGATAGCGGCCTATAGATGGTGTATAAAAACAATATGTGTTTTAGCAAGATCAACGGGTTCCATAAAGAAATTTCATGATGCAGTATTAGTTTTCAAAATCGGCCCCGAAACTTTTATTACCTTAGATAATCTAAGGGACACAGTTAAGGTCTAGCCACACCGAGGCGAATATCGCGTGGTTCCTAGGACATGACAGAATGACATGATTAAGAAGTCCCGTGACTATTCGCAGCAGTTTGATGGAACACCTCTATAGGAGTTAGGACACAATCGGTGCGAGCGTATTTCATCCCGCGCGGGATTCATTTAAGTTTGGCCAGAGCTTTTAGTATTTTATATTTGTCTATTTATACACAGGTAAATCGAGCCGGCCTCGGCAGCGCTCAAGACGTCCGTATGCTCCGCCGAGCGGCCCATGGTCTAATGCAGCGCTACATAGCATCCGACACTTTTGACCTTGACCTTGTGTTCACAAACGACTTCTCTAAAGAAGAACGTGCCGTATTACATCAAGTTTCGCAGAAGTCTGGACTCGCGTCGAGGAGTTATGGTGAAGGAGATGAGAGGTTGGTTGACCTTGAGATTTTTTTTGTTACTAACCAGCCACATTATTCTCACCTACTCCAAGTTTTGAAGACGAAAACTACTTTGAGTATAATGCAGCGGTACACGTTCGTCATTTTTACCTTGAACTTGAGGGGATGACAGGTTGCTTGACCTTGAGTTTTTTTAGTGGAGTGCTACAATTACCTGCCACTGCTATTTCTATAAGTATGTTAGAATCTACAATGAGTCCAATGCAGCGGTACATAGCCTCGACCTTGACCTTGTATTCTACTACTAATGACTTCTCTAAAGAAGAACGTGCGGTACTACATCAAGTTTTATCATCATTTAAAACATACTTAAGTCGCAAAAAGTTTCAGTGAACTGATTTTTTGGGATGTTGTAAGGATAGATACCAGTAGTGAAAAACCAAGTTTGCAGCATCAAAATACCTGTGCTAATTGCGTGGTGCTCGAAAAACCTCGAAGTTTTCGGATTTCTTTCCGTTTTTGACTTATATCGCCGCATGCGAACTACGCATCACACTGACGTCACGCCAAATCCTGTATCACGTAAGTAGAATTACCGCGCGACTAGCATATACGAGTGTACAACGTCCCGACGTAAATTGTCGGGCAGTTGCCCATCAGATACAGCACCCGTCTGGTCGGAGGATCCTCCCTTTTCTATGGAGGATGAGTGAACTTTACAACCCTGTTCCCCCATACCTCTATACTGGTGACCCCGAACATGGACATAAGCGCAGGCTTCGAGCAGCTAGTTCAGCGTGACGTCGTCATCATCACTTCTCACCTCAAGCTTTCGGGCGGCGAGTCACACAGCCAGCCAGCACCCATGGCTTCAACGGGTGAACAACCCTGACCACCATCATGCAGCGGACGCGCATTGCTGGTTGTCACCCTCGGCCTCAGCAGCAACCTCGACAATCGATCCACAAGCAGAGCCCTTAAACCCTCTCGTGGTCGACGCCAGCAGTCAACCTCAACCTGGCGCTGTACCACATCCGATCATAACGCAACACTGGATCATAACGCAGCGCCACCCCGACTCACTGGGGAATCACCGCAGACATTTCCGACTCGCCGTGTACTATGCGACACCCGACGAACTATGAGGAACGGTGTAAAGTTCACTCATCCTCCATAGAAAAGGGAGGATCCTCCGACCAGACAAGTGTTGATGTAGATGCCGCCACATCACTCTCCTCCGGTGACCGGAGGTCGATAGTGGGCTTAGTTGTGTAACTTGCGATGCTTGCCAGGGCCAGTTGAGGTTCCAGTGAGTCGGAACGCTTATCTTCTAAAATGTGGACATCCTTTGTATAAAATGTTTGCAATTTGAGCGCAGCCGTAGACCTCTATGAGTCCAATAAAACCCACCAATAAAAACCAGCCGTGCAGGTTCAAAGAAACCCGAGATTACAGCACTTCAAGCATTGGCAACTTATTAATTTTTTTGGGAAGATTGCCATTGTTTGTATCTCGGGTGTTATAGGTCCTATAGACCTACGGCTGTGCTCAAATTATACACAAAATTGTATACTTTAAAAATGTACCGGGTGACTTATACATAGGATGCACCTTTTAGAAAATATATTAGTCAAAAACTGAAAGAAATCGAACATTTCGAGGGTTTTCGATTACCACGATAACGAATACTAAACCTATCTATAATTTTACTCGATTTTCGTTGTTGGGGTGCAGTTAGATTTTGACATTTACATCGACTTTCTATCTTTGCAGTAAGGGCCATTTTCGTAGTTCAAGTGTTACTCCTGAGAAGCCCGTATATATTATGACAATGTGTTACTACCCAAAACCTTCTAATATTTCTCTTTCATTTCAGATTCCTGGTCGTGAAAAAGAAACTGAATCCCTTCTCTTTAGTTCGCGCTATCATAGAAAAAGGTGGTACCACACCGAAGTACCAAGTTTTTATACCGGAAACACTGGCGCAGAATAATAGACGTTAAATTATATCTATAGTGTTTTAAAATAAGAGTAATAAAAATAAAGTTTACGGAGTTTTTATTTAAGAAATGTGTTGTTTTATTTTTTTGTATTCCTTTTTTTACTCTTTATTAACTACTATCGATATGGGTGTAATTTTCATGGTTTTTTTTAGTTACTGGCATGAATAGGTACTTAAACACAAAAGAGTTTTTCTTTAAGACGCGGACCGACTACGATTTTAATCGCTATTACCGCACTCACACAACCGCATCTGCGCGTTTTACGGTAATTATGCACACACTCGCAAACGCTAACGCGGGCGTTTGTGTGCTCAAGGAAAGTTGCATAGTATACGTAAGGAAATCAGATGTTTTCTGTTGAATATACTTACTTATGACGTGCGTTCTAAAATTCGATGTAATTACAGTGTCGGTTCATAATATGATACAATAAATAATTACACATAACAATTTAAAAAAAAACATCACTACTGTTTATTTTTATTACAGTACATGATAAACAGGTCAAATATAAACATTCCGAATTTTACCCGACTGCTCTAGAAGGGGAATTATGCTTTTCGGGTGTAAGTCAGTATCAGGGATGGAAGGGTTAATTAAATGGGTAGTTATGCCATTTCAAACTAATGTTTGTGTTTTAGATAGGTACTTAGTGGGTGCGGTAAAAAAATAGAAAACAAAACCAACATAAAGGCCCTCGGACCACTTAAAAATCACATAAACTCTAAATAAATGCAATAATATCACAGCTCCAAAGTGACAAATGCCATAATGTTTCTAATAAAATGCGGAGCCGGGACGGAAGCTAGAATTCTGAAAAATTTAGACGATAGAGGGATCATCCACGGGAATGGAAGCTGCTGCTGGCTGAATATTAGTTGGTATTTGCTAAAATTGGTAAAACAGTGCGTGAATTGAACTAAAGTTCTGTGGCGGACTACTAAGGCTACTCACTGCCTAATATTGAAGTGAAAATTCAGTCTCAGTGGAAATATGGGCAATAAAAATAAAATGTTGCGAAAGAGTTTTACAAGAAAAAGACGAAAAACTCGAAAAAATGATGGAATGTTTGGGTAAGTAGGATGATTACGGTATTGTATCATAACATTTGAAATTTGTATTTAGTTTAGTTTACTTACGAAACTGTATAAATCTATAGAAACGGCATTGACAATTTCTACAAACATTTTGCTAAATCCAAAAACAAATAGGTGCACTCTATTTTGATGTCTATAGAATGCATATTTGAATGCGCCTAGTGCAAACGTCTCTGGTCGAAGCAACCATCGAGGCGATAACCATATTGCAATAGTAGGTATAAGTAACAAAAACAAACTTGCAGATAAATCAGAGTGCGTTCGTAATTATTATAATAATATAAATACTGCACACTAGTTATATATAAAGCATTTTGATTCTTTTGTAAGATTATTTTTATAATATTTATTGAGTCATTAGACCAGTGCCGATAATTTTTGAACACGAAAAAACTCACAGTAGGCTGAAACCCATTGGAAAAGAAAGAGAATATAACAAAAATGAAAGGAAAAATAATTTACGGGCGATCCGAGGTCGGGAAGTGGGGGTTTAAGGGTAAAAAGCGGTTTATCTCGATTTCCGGCAAATTTGAATTTTTCACATAAATTGTTTGTTGTCAAATTTGAATTTTTCACATGAATTGAATTTTTCACATAAATTTTGAGGTTACTTGAAAAAAGTGTGAATACAAAAGTTGTAGATCTTTTTATTACCTACAACTTTGCTATTACACTTTTTTCCATATGACTTGTAGTTTTGCCGGAAATCGAGATAACCCCCACTTCCCGACCTCGGATCGCCCGTAAATTATTTTTCCTTTCATTTTTGTTATATTCTCTTTCTTTTCCAATGGGTTTCAGCCTACTGTGACTTTTTTCGTTTTCAAAAATTATCGGCACTGGTCTAATGACTCAATAAATATTATAAAAATAATCTTACAAAAGAATCAAAATGCTTTTTATATAACTAGTGCAATATTTATATTATTATAATAATTACGAACGCACTCTGATTTATCTGCAAGTTTGTTTTTGTTACTTATACCTACTATTGCAATATGGTTATCGCCTCGATGGTTGCTTCGACCAGAGACGTTTGCACTAGGTGCATTCAAATATGCATTCTATAGACATCAAAATAGAGTGCACCTATTTGTTTTTGGATTTAGCAAAATGTTTGTAGAAATTGTCAATACCGTTTCTATAGATTTATACAGTTTCGTAAGTATACTAAACTAAATACAAATTTCAAATGTTATTATGATACAATACCGTAATCATCCTACTTACCCAAACATTCCATAATTTTTTCGAGTTTTTCGTCTTTTTCTTGTAAAACTCTTTCGCAACATTTTATTTTTATTGCCCATATTTCCACTGAGACTGAATTTTCACTTCAATATTAGGCAGTGAGTAGCCTTAGTAGTCCGCCACAGAACTTTAGTTCAATTCACACACTGTTTTCAGTCATAAATTACTTGAAAACTACAATCGAATTATGCACAGAGCGTCCGGTGCCAACCATCCAAGTCGAGCGCTGCCCGACGACTAAAGTGTGACCGCGTAAGCTATTGTCACCACTATGGAGCGTCAATAAGATTGAAAATTGAAAATGATATTTGTGTTGAAATGTGACGTAAGCTGCGAATGGGCATTTATTTTACTGCTTTTCTTTAGATTAATTAAAATATAGACATAAAATTAAATAATGGTTTGGTTAAAGTTTTAAAAAAATGGAAAACCTACTAAATTCTTAAAAAAAAAACTGTTGTTATCGCTGGAAATACAGAGATCTTCGACGTCAAAGTTTATTTTTGTGCTACAACTTCCCAATTTTTTATTGGGAATATCAAACTATTATTTATTATTCTGTTCGGTTTAAATTCTTCTTTATACCCTTCTCTGTTCACTGTATTTTTCGCGTTACTTATTTTTATTACATTACGTCATACTCGACGTTCTAAGAAACCAATTTTTGGGAATATTGAGATAACACCCCGCCTTAACAAACAATTATTGCAACGTAGAAAATACCTATTTCATAATAGTATGGTTTCGTTAAAACTATGTTCGTAAACACCATAAAATATCACTATGATACTATAATATAGGTGAAATTATTTAATATTAACAGCCCCGCACGGGTCGATCGATCAGGTTAAGCTACGCTAGCCGTGGTTGGTCCGTGGATGGGTGACTATCTTTATATACTGAAGTCCACTCCATGACTCTGCATTGTCACGGCTAGGCGGCTGTCATTTGTGGAGCTTTGACAGTCGTTACGGGTAGTCGGAAGTCAGAAAGTCTGACAACCTGTCTTACCAAGTGGTAGGTATCGTGTTAATTCGTGTTACCCAGTAACTGGGTTGTGGAGGGCAGATATAGGCAGTCGCTCCATGTAAAATACTGTTATTCAGGTGAAAGCGACCCCAACATAGTTGGGATAAGGCTAGGCAGATGGTGATGACTTTAGGAGATGAGGAAAAAGTCGTAAGAAAAATTTTCACATATAATTTTCGAATTTTTTGGTTCTAGGACATGCCGGTTTCCTCACGATGTTTTCCTTCACCGTTTTGAGAGCAGTGGTGATGGTGGTGATGACATGAGTCATGATGTCATGAGTGGTGACATGTACTAACCCACACTGGGCCTGCCCACTCCCTCTCGAAGAGAGGAGGCCTGTCATGTGTCCCAGCTGTGGGAATTGGGAACATTATAGGCCGATTATGATATTGCCCAAAAAATGTATGGGTTCGATTCCCAGCTCAATATTATGAATTAGAAATTGATTGATTTATTAATAAAATGCAATACAAAATAACTAAAGTACTGTCAAATTATTGATTAATTGACTGATAAAATGAGCTCATTTATCCATATCGCTATTTATTGCAATCGAGGTCTTCTCAGTGCGTCGGCCGCATCCATATCAGTCTTGTCTAGGTAGAGCTGCTCCATCATTTATTGCCGAAGAGATCTTTTTTCATAAAACTTAGCTCAACAGAGAAGAGCACTACAGGATTTTTTGATGAAATTGAATTATAGCATAACATTAAGTCTGTATTTTCCGAATGCCTAGGCAGATAAGTTTATTACTGCATTTCGACATTTATGTTCATGTTTTATTGGGCAAGCCTATTGACATTCCGGGCAGAAATGCAGACTCTGGCCTGTTAACTACTGAAGATTTCTAATGGAAACACAGATGTAATAAAACCACCGACTCAAGATTGACTTAATTTTGTGAACAACTAACTAGACCAAATCAAACATGAAGCAGTCTGCTCAAAATTGATCTCTCATATTCCTACTCAAAGTTCTTTAAGTTTCCCATGTTTAATATGCATCTTTACATACTAATATGCATCAAATACGTTTTTTTGATGATAGAAAAGATGCAGCGAGAACCTAAGTTGGTCCAACATGGACCATTGTGTAAAGTGATTTCACTGTTTCTATTCTACCTACCTTAGATAACAATCTTCATACCCGCATGATGAATTCGCTGATAAAATCTAGCACCTCTTTAAAATTCTAAAAGCGTAAATAAGCTTTGATCAGATCTTTACAAAATACGGGAGCAATCGAAACCTTTTAGTATAAAATAACCAGATTATTTCAACTCCACATCATTCAGTTTTCGGTTCTCTACGAAAATCGCGCCATTTTGTAAACTTTTTAAAATGAACTCTAAATTAGCAACGGTATTGATGGCATACTGCCTTATCCACTTCTTCAGTGGGGCTGAGGGCTCTTTTATAAAGCCTAATAATGTGCCAAGGGTTGGGAGAAGTAATGAAGAAATTCCATATGATCAAGGCAGCATGGGCTATGTTATTAAAACGAATAAGAATATACCACGCATGGGCAGAAGGAACTATGATTCGGTAAGTCAATAATTTATATCAGTATTTTTTTATTTTTTAACCACTTCAGAAAAGAAGGAGGTTCCCAATTCGACCCATCGGGTTACTTTAAATCTTCGGCATTTTACGTAATGGAATGGGCTTGCTCTTGACGTCTTATTCCTGTATGTTGACTGCGTCATTCGCTAGCTTATACGGCTGCAGATAGTGAGACACCGGGTTCAAATCCCAGGGCTGCTCAAATAAGATAGGGTCTTTCAGTCCAAATTCTTAGAAGCAGATCTTAGTTTAAGACGTTGGTGGTGTGCCACACCCGTGCCTCAGAAAGCACGAGCATGGAAAGCCAAATTTATTTATCTATGTAATAACACTAGCAACATAAAAGTTACAATGCCGGTCCTTTAGTCCAGTCGTGTGAGAATAGCGTACTTACTAGTGCCGCGCGCCGCCGCGCCACGCCGCGCCGCCGCGGCCGCCGTATGAAAACGACGGAAGGGAGTTGTATCTCCTGCTGCGTTGTTGGCTAATCTCCGTTGAATTTGACCACCCTCGGACAGAAGATCAGAAGAATTATGATGCTTTAAAAATGATAAGATATATCTACTAGTTACATTACTTTAACTTATTTTACAGGAAAACCGCTTTGACATTCCCAAGTTCTATCAGCTGCCTTCAGAAAACTTTGATGGTTACGAAGGTGAAGAAGAATTCACTAATATTCTGGTTTGTAAATATTTAAACGTGTAACTGAATGATTTATTTCATTTACAGGTGAACAACAAGAATACAATATGCCGATTGAAGCTTACTATTCGAAACACTATGAAAACATGAAACGATAAACCTCTTATAACATAAAACATTTTGCGATCCTAAATAATTACGATTTTTGTTGATTCTAGTCTTACTTTTAGTTATGTAAATGAATAATACGCATGCATGCAATCTTTTTGTTTTATTTTAATAATTTGAACTTTTTCAGTTATTATTGAACGTGGATTGGACTGAAACGTAATTTTTAATTTTCTGTCAATGTCAAGTGATATTACACTGCGAAATAGAAAATCAACATTTCTTTTCATCTGTCTCTTTTGCGCATGTGTAAAATTTGATAGTTTATCTCTTTCATCCTTAACGAATCGATCATCTAAAAGTTATCGGATTACTCTCGAATTTCTTCCACGAATTTTTGTGGAAGAAATTTCACTATTTATTTTGGAAAATAACATCTAAATTTCTCGTGTGTATTAAAATAAGACATAATGGTGGTGTCCATGGATGTTCATCTGCCGGAAGAGTCCGAATTGACGGTGAATGAACTCAATTTATCGTCAGCAACTCTGTTCGCTGGTTCTTTTCATTTAGGAAAATATTGTGAACAGGCTAATAATGTGAGTAAAACTGTTATTTTATTTATTAAATGTTGATTGTTATGATTTTTATGTTATAGATCTGCATTCGTTGTATGTTAGAGTTAAATTGATTGCATAATCAAAGTTTTATTGAGGTTATGTTATGATAGATTTTAGGAGATGATTACAGTAATCAGTATCGTAGAATCGAGTTGAAACCCTATGATCAATTAGTCAGCACATCTTACTAGCATGTTAATCAATAAAACAAAAACGGTTCTTGAAGAGTATATCATAATCAGCTTAGGGCCCAAGGCACTATAGATTTATTGATGGATGGATTATGGATCTAGCCGATAGCGTGACAATATAAATACTATCCCATGTGAGATTTATGTTTTGCGTCAGTCATTTAGAAAAATATGTACTTAATACCTACTGTAGGTAATGTGTTGCTAAAAGTTGATATTTTTAGATAAGCCATATAGCTGCATTGCAAGGCGCTGGTTCTTGCAATAACTATGCCCATTTTATATGTTATTAGTTTTTATTTTGCCTATTTTAAACTATGTTTACTTTATGTGTCATGAATTAGAATGTTTTCATTTATGAATGATATATTTTAAATTTCTATGTATTTATTAAAATACCCATGCCATCCATTTTCCAGGAGTTCATGCTCTGTCGTTTGGAGGAGAAGGACCCGCGGAAATGTATCAATGAAGGCAAAGCAGTCACTGCATGCACGATGGACTTCTTTCGCAAAGTGAAGAAGTCTTGCCTGGACGAGTTCAACCAGTACAGCCACTGCGTTGAAAAGAGTTCAGGGGATTTCACATTGAAACAGTAAGTTTTTTTACTATCTCTTTAGCTTAGTATTATCATCATTCTTCGGACCTTATTCCAATTTATTTGTGGTCAGTGCAACTTCACCCTTCTCTATTAGTCGTCATGTCGGTAGTCACCTCCTTTCAAGCCATATCATCTTTCACACAGTCCATCCATCATTTCTTTGGTCTTCCCCAACTCTTAACACTCTCACCGCCATGTGGTCCGCTGGCCACCCTCATAAATCTCAGTGCAGCGAGTCATTATAGATTTTAAAATGTTTACCAGTAGGCCATGTGGTCCGCTGCGATCCTACAAATTCATTTATTTTTAAAGAGCTTGGCTTGCTAGATAATTACTTAGGGACGTGTCTCGCCGGCTGTCCACATGGCGAGCTGCAATAGTTACACAAAATCGAGCGTGGCGTGGTGTAAAAGACAGTGAATCAGCCGCGCGCCGCCCACATGGCCCGCTGTTCTAGAAGAACCTTAAATGTGTATGGCGGTGTGAGTGTTCATAGCCATCCACATTCATACTCAAAACTTTCCTCACAAGATTTTTTCATTCCTCTGCATCACATGGCCATACCATGACAACCATTATCCACACAACTTTTCTGTCATGTTGGATCATTGAGTTCCCTTCAAAATGGTTGAGCTGAATGGTGCTGATCTATACGTCATGTTCGTGAACGGGCGCCGTCAGTAGGCACTGGTCATTTCTTAGCTGCCACGGCTTATTTTAATTCCATAATTGTTTTTATCTTTTTATTACGGACGCTTTTAACGTGCACGTGTTTCTACATCGTTCTCACATGTATAATTACAACATGAATGATGTAACCACTTTTTTGTAACAATATGTTGATTTAAAAGAGTGTCCATGGAGTTTCTTGCCCGTTCTTCTCCATAGGTACCTACTACGCTTTGGAATGGGCAACTAGCTTCATCTTTCTGACTGACCGACCCCTTGACAATAATTCAAAAGTGCCTGTAATTGGTTTATTTGAAATAAATGCTTTGAGTTTGAGTTTGATGTCACCGGGGCGACTTTCAGCTTAGTATGACACATTATTTATTTATTAAACTTTATAAACACAATAGGTTCAAAGGCGGACTTAATGCCTTACGCATTCTCTACCAGTCAAACAAGGGTGCTGGATTGTTAGTGTGTCGAAAAAAATATTAAAACAATATTATAATTCCACAACTTTCGTCGACATTTCCTCTACTGTCCAGGCCGCTCGTTTGTGGAATGCATTGCCAGTTGAAATAAAACGCGTGCCGTCGTTGCTTGTGTTTAAAAGACTCGTGAAGGAACATTACTTGTTGTTGTGATGTTGTTCTCGTAATTGTAATTATCTATAGTCTTCATTTATTTTCGTTGCTTATAAGTACGTATTTATGTATCTGTTATTTAGGATATGTATCTATTTTAGTGTATTGTATAGATTCTTATAATTTGCACCAACGACAGCTCCATTTCATGTCCAAGCAAATCACTGTCCATTCCAAGGTTGCCTGGAAGAGATTGCAGAAAGCGATAAGGCCGCCCATTGTATATTTTGTAGTGCTCAATTTATTTTTTGTTGTGTTGTTTGTGGTGTACAATAAAGAATATAAATAATAATAATAAATAAATAAATAATCCATACTAATATACAAATAAAGCTGAAGAGTATCTTTGTTTGTTTGAACGCGCTAATCTCTGGAACTACCCGTCGGATATGAATAATTATTTATGCATTTGGTAGCCCAAGGTTATAGGCTACTAGCTGACCCCTCGAACTTCTTACCGCCTAACATTTTTGTTTTTTTTTTTAATTTTTCTCTCCGTATGAACCATCCTCGCACTTCAAGGAATATTCTAAAAAAAGAATTAGCAAAATCGGTCCATCCGTTCTTGAGTTATAAAATTACAACGAAAACTGGCATTGATTTTTATAGATAAGAATTTAACATCATGCTACGACCCTTAGGAGTCGAGCAAAAAGAAAGAACGCCAAGCGAAAACGAAGTAATAGCAGGCCTCCGTCACTCCATGTACTTGCGCGCTATAATTACCTACCGCTCGAGCGAGCGCTCTCGGACCGTTTGCGGTCCAAATTCGGTTCCCTGCGATTGCTGTAGGATCGCGCGGTGCGAAGCAATCACAACTGTACGCTTGAGCATTTAGGCACATTTCAGCATGCAGTGGTTGCTGAGGCGATGGAGTAGGCTATTATCTCAATAGGTATTGGAAATTTTCTACTGAGTGAAGTATCTGTTACGTAGTAACTATTTAGTAATCTGTGGTAATAGCGCGGGCGGGGCGGGGCCGCGGGGGAACAAGAAATTTCACGCGGACGAAGTCGCTGGCTAAATCTAGTTTAAAATAAAATAGCTATTTATTACACAAGTATACATAAACATAAAGAAGAAAGAAAGAAAAAGTGTTTATTGCGACTCGTACAGGAAGTGCACAAACTAAATTATAAAATAAAAAACCAAACTATATAAAAACAAAAGTAACAAAAGAAAAAGGAAACAGAAATTCCTATACGAGGCCAAAAGGCTCCTATCTCAGCATGATGCTGCGACATTTAAAAAATAAATAAATGCCGCAACGCTGGTATTCTGATAGGGCCTCTCCGACTAGTATATAGTTATCTATGATAGGGCCCGCTGTGAAGTCATTTAACAGTAATAAATAAATAATGAAATACATAAAGGCCCACTTGTACCGCCAATCTCAACACGTTTAGCACTGAACGAGTTTTAAACACCATTCTGTCTCTGTCATCTTCAAACATTTGACAGAAACAGAATTATGTTTTAAACTCGTTTAGCGCTAAACGTGTTTTGTGAATGGCGGGGTAAGCGGGCCTTTTTTATCGAAACTAAATTTAAAAGTCTGCTTCCGTCGTTTAACTCTTCCACTCCTATTGGGGTTACTTTGCTATTAATTGATGCGCGTAATCGCATAGATGCGCTTAAAACACACAGGTATTGATACGGAATCGGCTTTGGCCGGTCATAAAGAGCTTTATGTCAATTAAAGCGAAAAAGACGTCATTCGCCTCGTTTAGGTTCGGACGACGGCGCCTCGGCGGCGGCGACGCAACTCGATATCGTGTCGCATTTAATACGACGAGTATGGCGATAAGTGATCGGCCCAAGCCGATTCGGCCTCAATAAATGTGGCCACTTCGTTATCCAAGCACTTGAAGCACCATATTTTACCAACTTTTGGTGCACATAATGATTATTTGCCATATGTTTTGGTGCACATAATGATTATTTGCCATATGTTTTGGTGCACATAATGATTCTTTGCCATATGTTTTGGTGCACATAATGATTCTTTGCCATATGTTTTGGTGCACATAATGATTCTTTGCCATATGTTTTGGTGCACATAATGATTCTTTGCCATATGTTTTGGTGCACATAATGATTCTTTGCCATATGTTTTGGTGCACATAATGATTCTTTGCCATATGTTTTGGTGCACATAATGATTCTTTGCCATATGTTTTGGTGCACATAATGATTCTTTGCCATATGTTTTGGTGCACATAATGACTCTTTGCCATATGTTTTGGTGCACATAATGATTCTTTGCCATATGTTTTGGTGCACATAATGATTCTTTGTCATAAGTCTTGGTGCACATAATGATTCTTTGCCACATGTTTTGGTGCACATAATGATTCTTTGTCATAAGTCTTGGTGCACATAATGATTCTTTGCCATATGTCTTGGTGCACATAATTCTTTGCCATATGTTTTGGTGCACACAAATGATTCTTTGCCATATGTCTTGGTGCACATAATGATTCTTTGCCATATGTTTTCAGATGCCGCAAGACTCAAGGTGTGTTTGACAAGTGCGCGCTTGAGAAGTTGAACATCGAACGTCCGGCATTCGGCTACTTCTGTGAGGCTCGCGTGCACGACTCTAAGAGGTACAGATTCAGATTCGGATTAATTTATTTGTAAAAACATGTGTAGATATTATTATACATGGTATGATGCTTATCAAAGGCGTTACAAGGTATTTATAAGGCTCGACATGTTTGCCTATGGCTGGTGTACAAATTAAGTCGAAAGACGTACGGTAGACGGTACTTTTTAACCTATCCACGAGCTGCGATGGTTTCTAGATGTTAAAAGTCACACACAGCGCGTAGATATCTTTCTATAGTACATTTTCTATGAAGTTGTGCTCGACACGCGGTTATCAGTCTCAGGGGGTCTACTCTTGAAGTTCGTCAACGAAGATACGGGCCCGGAAGAAAGTTTTCAAAATAAGTGTCAAATAAATTTTTCGGACGGGCAAATACATAACGGGAACAGGGACTTCTGTCAAATCGTGTTGTCATTCATTGTTAGTTCGTGGCTCGAACTAATCCTATGTCCGTAAGGGATACGGAAATGCCCAAAATATCGGCTGAAACTACGGGCATCGTGCCCCCCGAGTTGTATCGCAACTTATTGTGCGTCGCGCCTGTGTAGGGATGCCTTAATACATGGTCTGTATTTGGTCTGGCGGCAATACTCGTTACTCGCCACCGGTAGGCGAGTATGGAGTAGGATGTGGAATAGCACTTGACGGCAATTTCCTTCCTATCACTCCCTCGGGACGTGAGTCGTCCTGACGGGAGTCAATTCGACTTTGCTAATTTAAGTTTGCGTCTCAAACGAATATAAACCTTAAACGCTTGCTCACATTCGCTTATACAAGTATGATACATTATTTGCTTATTATAAGGTTAATATTCGTGTGAAACGCTAACTTTACAAAATAAACTCAAAGTGGGATTTTGTGAATCTTGCCCTTACCGTGAAAGCATAAGAGTGAATTTTCCGTCACAACACTAGTTCTAGCAGCACAGTTCACAGCACTAGGTTGTCTATTTGAAATTACATCCCTACTGCTAGACATCCCTTTCAACCAAAGAGGTATACATGGCGATTTTGAACAAACCACATTTTGTTAACCAATAATTATTGTTATTACTTTTCCAGGCCAAAGCCTTTGGAAGAACCAAAGGCGGTCTACCCTGATGCCACTCCAGCGTTACCAGAGGACGCAGAGAGGAAACCAGCAAGATTCGGCTCTCGTTTCTACTGGATGACTGAGTAAACGGCAACAGCCGTGTGAGCGAGACACATAGACAGTGGTAATGTGTGTGGGAAAGAGATGGGACGAGGTCTGTTCAAATAAATTGGCGGGATTTATTTTGATGTATTTTTATGTTCTGCGTGTGTTTTTATGTAAATAAGTAAACGAAATATGATGATGGAGCCTAGGCAGAATATTCCAATACGCTAAGCAGAAAAAACACTGTTTACGATTCTAAAAAAATACTTGCGTTGCTGTTCCATTCCACATCTTTTTCACACACAACTGCGGTCTCCAGAAGTAAGGCATTGGATCAGTTTTTATCATCTTTTAACAATTTTTGTGTATTTATCTAATTTATAAGCTTACAGTCTTACAGATCAACAAATCATGTTCGCCTGCAACTTGTCTAATGTTTTACTTTGTCAATCAAATAGATATTATCGATTTGTAGAGTAATAAATGTTGAAAATTACTATTTGTTTCATTATTACTTGGCCTTACACAATAACAATATTTTCTCACAACCCCTATTTGTGTTAATTATCCCAAAAAGCTGAATCTATAGTGCCGCTGTGACGCTGTCCGCTGGGCCACATAGTGCGATGACTTAGCCGTTTGGACCATCTACAGTAGTAGTGTAGGGGGTGTGGAATAAGAGCAGATGATGCGACTAGATGAGAAAAGATATATTAGAAATAAATAAATATAGGAAATATCCTGCATAGCCGCATAAGCTCTGGTATTGCAACGATTTAGAGATGAGGTACATACGCCACCAAAGCAAGTATTCCACACTACCGAGTCATGCGATATGTATGCCAATCAACGTCAGTGATGGATATTCGATTTCATCAAAATGTAAATAATGTTTTCCCTTTATGCAATAATTTTCGACCATAACCCGATTGAACATGTTACATACGTACATTGGAACGTTATTACAAGACTGATGTCAAAATTGACATAATTGACATTTACGCGTAGGGCAGGTTACTGCGTTTCAGGTTACAGCTAATTTGATGTTAAGTTTATTATTTGCGTTCCTATCTTTTCTTACATAACAGCAATTTATATAGCTGTCTTCCTCTAACATATGATTTTCAAGTCTGTTTGTTGATTTCGAAATGAATGAACTTTTTACAAACCTTGAAGTCTTGAAACGCATGAGTGTCATTGAATGTACATGATCGATTGAATCAATAAATATTGTTCTAATTAAATCCTAAAAACAACTAAATTACGTGACTATCATTGCATCCGTTGGCTTTGGCAGGATTCCTTAGCATAATATTTGAGTAAACAGTGAAAACTAACTTGAAATAATGTGAAAACACGCGCTTCGCGTTCGCTAACAAAGTATAAACAAATGTGATGGTATTGTGTTTTTCTTAGTAAATAATGAGTGATTTGTGCGATGAGCAGGTTATTCATGATAATATTTACGCGAATACGTATAGTTTGTGGGGGAATTCCAAGTATTATGATATAAAGAACCTGTCTCCCCAAAATTTTGCGAATCGTAATGGCACGATTGGTAGTGAGATTAGCCAGGAGTTCAAGGCGTCCCGATGGGCTTCTGTCCCGGCTGAGGTGGTGCAGGCCCCGGAGCCACCGGACAGGCTCAACCGCAGGACCATAGATCGAGGCTCCTTGTATGAAGACCCTGAAACGTTCCACAAGGATCCCCTGTAAGTTTGTTATTGTTTTTGTTTGTATTTGTGTCACATGACGCGCATTATATGATATGTTTTGGCTTGCAAAGGATGAGCGACAGGAAATCCGTGAAATAATCAGCTTGATTTTATCAATTTTTTTTTTTTTTTTGTTTGGTCTCTAGGCCTATGCACTATAGGTTTAGCAATGATATTTTTATGGCAATGCAATGCAACTGTAATAAAGATTTCATAGTTCGTAAGTCTATATACTGTCCATTATTATTTACTGCTAAAGCTGAGCTAAACTGAAGTGTAACAATTTTCATGAAGCAATAAGTCTGTCTGACAATTTTTTTTTTAAATTAACTTATTATTGTCTAATAAGTTGTACTGTGTCATGAAACTCTTAATTGCATATATAAATGGTTCATATAAATACCTATGCATTTAGGAGTTTTATTTGTAAATAATTAAATATTTGTTTATTTATTTAAAGCCTTTTTCCACAGTGATCATTGTGGTACAAAACATTTAATTTCAGTTTTGAGTCTGTGTGCCCTTAGGCAAATGCCTTCTCTAACCCCTTCCAATCCTCCCTGTCCCTTGCCTGTATAGTCCATGTCTTTCCCTCTGTCATCCTGGCATTTTTAATGTAAGTTGTAATTTGTGATTTTCTATAGAGAAGGGAGAAGTAATTCAGTGTTTACTGGAAATATATTCAATTCTGCTGCTTATAGTCATAGTCACAATGTACACAATTCCTTACAACAACACTTAAAAATATTTAATTTTTGGGCTTCACTAAGATTTCAGTACCTTGAGTCTTGTAACATTTTATCGTCACAAATCAGACATTGATATTCCTGGCTGCAACTCCTTGTAGGATACCCAAATATTTATTATAATATGCAGACTTAAAACACACAGCTTGATGTATAAGAAATAAACCAGTCAAACGGCCACAATTCCTGTGAAGCATTATTGTAACACTTTCGATCACAATACAAGCGATTTTGAAGGTAATTTCGTATAAATGTTGCTTCAAATTTTTGAAAAATAATTGTGCTCCACAATGTATTTAACACAATGCATGTTAAGTTGATGTTGTTTTGTTAGTGTACTGCAAACGGTATTCGAGTTGCTGAATTTTCGGCAGATAAAATTTAAAAAGCTATATTATTATATTCTTGCCATTTTTTTTTTTTTTTTCATGTTGCTCCACACTAGGAATTTCTCCTGTATTGTGGGTGCGTTTACAAACATTTAAACTCACTTACACAAACAGCCAGACCCGGAACAACTACTTGCAGGACATACAAATATTTGTTCCGTGCGGGAATCGAACCCGCGACACGCGGCGCAGCAGTCAATCGCTTAACCACTGCGCCAACCGTGCCGCCATTGCAGGGCTCGTGGCTAAGTAATAACAGCCGCACGGGTCGATCCATCAGGCTAAGCTACGCTTGCTGCGGTCGGTCCGTGGATGGGTGATCTTTTAATACTGAGACCCCTCTTTGCCTCGGAACTTACTTTAAGCTGTTGCTCCCTACTGTCATTCGTGGATTTTGTACAGTCAAACCTCGAATGCCTGACAACCAGTCTTACCAAGGGGTACAGTGTTACCCAGTAATTGGGTTGTGGAGGTTAGACAGGCAGTCGCTTCACGTAAAATACTGGTATTCATCTGGACCTGGTTGGACTGGAAGCCAACCCTAAAAAAATTTGAGAAAATACTAGGCAGATGAAGTCTAACATTCATATTCCTGGCTAAAACTGCTTGTAAGATACCCAAATATTTATTATTATATGCAGACTTAAAGCCCACAGCTGGCAGTACCTTCAATCACGACACAAGCGTTTTTGAAGGAAATTCCGAATCCATTGCTAGTTAGTAGTAGTACATGCTAGTTTTTATATACTGAGCAAATGCTCGGCCGCTTTGACACCCGAACAAGTCTCATCGTTGTACACCACGTTAGGTTCGAAGCCGTCCTTTGATCGCAGGCTAGACACATGCTGCCAGAACTGTCGCCGATTTTGGCCTTTTGCTAAGTATTACAATACAATCTGTAGGCGTCCTTTTTTTGTTTTGTTTTTGTTTGGGAAATCGTCAAATAACTTCTCCCGCTCTGGCGTGTCAGACTCTTACTTCATAAAACTCACCCGTGTTCCTTCAGTTGCCTGTGTTAGGGGCCACGGTAACCCTTTCGGACTTTCCCGCAACCCTGGCAGGCATCGGCCTTAGCGGACCCCGTCATTGGTGCTGACATCTCTTTGAGGTGCGCGTGGAACACATCACGCTGTCGGCCTGGGCCTGGTTCTTATCGGACGGCGAGCTACCCATTCCTCGCCGTCCGCACGCCCGCGCCTACGGTGGCCAGGGCACCCGTAGGCAACCTGGGTTCTTACTTTAAGATCCGCTCGCAGAGCACTAAACTCCGCATGTAAGATCACAGCATTCCACTTCTTATGTAGTTTTGTTTTACGCTGATTATCGTTTACAATAAATTTAGTAAACCAGACTGGATACCGCCTATTTCCTGCGATCATTCTCTTCTTCTTTGGAATGGAATTATGAAATAGGTCATACATTATCCTGTAATACTTACCAGCAGCGGAGGAGACTGGTACCACCCTCTGTTAGGGTGGTACCAGTCGATTGGAACCAGATTGGAGCCAACTTATTTCCACGCATATTCACCTCTTTCATTCTTAAGAACTGACTTCAAAAGAGGAGGAGGTTTTGCATTTTGATGACAGTTTTTTTCGATAGGGTGTTTAGGGAGTGGGAAATGGGGGTGTTCTATAGATACAATCACAAGCAATTTTAAATAACGCAAAATTCATAAGCGTTTTACTCGTAGATAACAATTGCAACTTTGAGACATTGCGGACCCACCATACCACTGGCCATACCCCTGGTGGTATGGTGGGTCTAAAACTATACCACTGAGAAAAAATATTGTTGTGGATAACAAGGATCTGCCGCGGCACGCTCGCTTCGCTCGCTCGCCTTCGTGCTTTTATGGTCACAGTTCTAACCTAACCTAACCCGAATGATTCACCAAGTTATTTTCTCAGTGGTACAGTTTTAGACCCACCATACCACCAGGGGTAGGGCCAGTGTTATGGTGGGTCCGCACACCTTTGAGAAAAGACCTATTTCAGAATAGTGTGGTTTCGATAATACTACAGTTCGTTCGCGTTAAGAATGCAGTAAGTCATCGTTGTCCGTCGGCCTAGGCCCGCTCCCTAACCAATCAAATCTTTTCAAATTACAAAGTCAAGTTCACAATGACACAATCTTTTAAAATATAATTTGTTTGAATTTAACACCTCTGTGAATACACCTTTATCTTGCATTTGCACTGATAACTCACTGCATTCTTAACGCGAACGAACTGTATGCCCATCTATATTACTATACTCTTTGGTATGCTCGTACAAAGTCACGCCGCGTCTGTCTGTCTGTCTGAATTCGCTAATCTCTGAAACTACCAATCGGATTCGAAAAAATATTTTTGTGTTTGATAGCATAATTCTTGAGGAAGGTTCTAAGCTATTAAACACAGCGCTACAACTCCTAGGAGTCCAGCAAAAAGACAAAAAAAAACCATGTCCTCCTGTCTCGTTTCGCAGGTCTGCTGGAAGAAATTTCTAAAGAAATAAGCAGTACCTTTGTACTCTATACTGATATGTCGTATCTGTATCTATTTTACTGTGTGTACATAAATAATAAAATAAATAAACAAAGGGCGCTAAGCGATGTGATGTGAAGCGGCCGGTCGGGGGCCGAAATTTCATGCTGACGAAATTGCGGGCAAAAATTAGTACAGTTGTAAACTAAGAAGGTGATCTGAGTGTTCATGGTTTCTTCAACGAAATCTCCAAACGACTGGTCAATCAGCCGTTAATAAAGGTAAAGGTCAGCTTTTACCTTGGCCAGAGGCTAAGCATTGCCATACAACGTGACAATGCCGCCTGCCTCTTGGGTACATTACCAGTCGACAGCGATGCGGAGAAATTTATCTACGCCATATTTTCGTTTTAGATTAGGTAATTTTATATAATTCTAGATTAGGTAATTATATTTTTGAGTGTACGACTAAACGCCGACAGACTGAACACCGACAAGACTTTACTTCGACTGGACTCTTTGCCGACAGGACACTTCGCCGACAGGTCTGTGGTCTTGCGTTTTACTGGTGATTTTGTATATGTGAAAACATTTCTGTGAGCAACTTCGAAGTAGCGCTCGTCGGCCGCTGCCGCGGCACCGCTCGCTTCGCTCGCTCGGCTCGCGCGCGGTTGATCACAGCTCTAACGTAACCTAACCTATTTCGCATAATCGATTTCTAAAGTATCTGATTATGTATGTATGTATATTATATTATGCCCTGTCGGCGAAGTGTCCTGTCGGCAAAGAGTCATCAGTCTGTCGGCGTTTAGTCGTACACTTAAATTTTAATAATTTTAGTTAATTTAGTACTTATAAAAAGTTTGTCCAGAACTAGCATAGGTAGAAATAATGTAAGTGAGAGCAATATGTATTATAGCTAATAACTTACGTATTATATTGTCATTTCGATCTAACCTCGTTAAAGTCGTAAATTATGTTGCAGTTATGGTATTCTAAAACTATTAAGTAAAAACGACTATACCCGAATCGCTGTAGCTTGGCAATAACGGTCATTGACCCACCAACATTTTCTAGCATTCATCATTTCAAAAACATGAATATCTATTGTGATCTTCAATATGTGCCAATAACGAAAATTCATACATAGGTTATTGTTTGGGATCCTACGGAGAGATATTAGGGAAAGGGCAATGACCGCTATTGCCACGCTAAAACGATTCGGGTATAGCTTTCAAATTGTTTGCGCCATTGTGCCACCGCCGGCGATTGGCGAGAAGCGAGTAGAGCTAGCAACTAAAACGAGTTGTTTGTTTGACAGAGTTCTTGCCGCCCGCGCCGCCACGGTGGTGGTCTTAACAGTTCAGCGATCAACTATTAATATATCTTTTACGACTACTTGTTACTTTGGTACGTTTCTTGAGCGAGAAAATAGTCGATAGCTAATCGCTTCCTTGTCGGCGGTAGGACTTCTAAAATAAGTAATTGGCTTGTATAAAAAAATAGTTTTTATTTTCTTTCTATAGACCAATCGACATCCCTCAAGATGAAAGTCCACCACCCACTTCAATCCTCAGTGAGGACAGTCCTACCAGCAAAAGCCCCACTGTCGACTGGACTCACTTGTACTGGCACAAGGCTTCGGAAGTATGCTCAGATGGCGGCCAGGGCCCCAGCAGGGGCCGGAAGCGGCTAGTGCTGGGCCCCAACAATATCCAGAAGAAGCTTGATAAGATGCTCGCTAAACCTGTGAAGATGACCAAGGCTGAGAGGTGAGCTTCTATATCTTTATCATCTTTACCTTGCCCTTATCTCTATTTATTTGTGGTCGGCGCAACATGTCTTTTTAACACGCTTTTATTAGCTGGGTATGTATCTGTGGATCCATGTAACGGAATTTTTGAACTCGATTTTCATCCCCTTCAAAACGACGGATTGATTTGAAACTTCGCACACTTTTCAAGGACCGATGACAATGGTATAGTTTAAATAGTTTGTCCCATTATCCTTGGCAGGATCCTCAGGATTAACGATTTTTTTGACGTTCTTTGCGATATTTTTTCAACTTAAAACTTGTTTTAAAATGTAGATTTTCATAATTGATTATATTGTTGTATGTTTGTCACACCAAAAAGCGCAGTCCTCTCCTTTAGTAAACTCTCTCTCTAATTTCTATATTTTATGTTATGTTTTATTATTTTTTCAATGCCAAAATTGTAAGGTATTACTACCGCCAAGGCGGTTTCTTGGGATTTTTTTAAAATTTAGACAGGCAATAAAAAGGAAATTTAATCTCGAAATAAATCTGCATCGATTGGTGCAGAATGAAATTTTTGAAAAATACAGTTTCGGAAATATGATTAATAAATTAGTTAAGTGTTCGAAAATACTCACGATTGAAAGTAAATGAGAGATAATAAACGAGAGAATAAGAAATAGTAAAAACTATACCATATTCAGCGCGCTGTAATGTGCGCGAAACAAGATAATTCAACTAGTTTAATTAACAATAACCCAATAGTTTGTGTACTAAAATCTCCCTGAATGTATGTAGATTATGTCTGTGAAAAAATGTGCAAAACAGATTCATTCGTTTTTGAGAAAATCGCAAACTTAAAAACATATAATAGGGTTCTAATTAAAACCTCTATCATTTTTAAATCTGTTCAAAATTGAAGTTACATGATCAATAATCGATCAGTATTAGACAAAATTAAGTCTTTATCAACTTCACTGACAAATAACTTTACGCAGTTTTTCCAAGCATTGATGAGTGATGAGGAGATCTGAAGAATCGAGTCGATCTGGTCAAGAATATTGTTTTTACCAAAGTATAGGGTATTATATGTAAATAAACTTTATCTTACCTACCTATACATATTATAAAATAATTAAAATATACATTAACATTTTTTAGATATCGTCTCTCTTAAAGAGAGCAAGGGGTGGGCCAGTTTTTTTTGCACGCAAGAGTATTTTTATGACCTTTTAATAGCACTAGCCAACTTTACACAGGCATAAAGTTCATAATTGTGTGGCAATAGGTTCACAAATGAATTTATATGAGACTTCAAACATTACTGACGTAATGTAGGTGTACTTCTGCCAACCTTCTCAGCCGTGATGTTATGTTATGTTTAAGGCTGCCGCAACCAGGCTCGACACGACAGCGGGACACGACTATTAGAACAATTCCCATGAAAACTTCATGGAAAGTGTTCTACCAAAGTCGCGTCGCGCCTGTCTGCGGGAGCCTTTATTACTTACTTATAATTGCTTTTCTTTTGCAGTATGATGCAGAAAATGGGCTGGCAGGGAGGCGCGCTCGGCAGGAGTGGGGACGGCATCGTGGAGCCGATCGCTCCAAACGCTGTTTACGTCGGCAATAATGTAAGTTGTCATTATTTTACTGGGCACCTATTCCACCGCCGAAGCAAGCGACTAGCTTGCGACGACTTTCTCTCTCAAGAAACGTACATAAGATTGTAGGTTCCGTTTAAGAAAAAGAGATATATCATCATCAGCCTACAGCAGTTCACTGCTGGACATAGGCCTCTCCAATTGCACGCCATTTAGCTCGATTCCCGGCAACTCTCACCCAGCTGATACCAGCCACCCTGCGAAGATCGTCGCTCCACCCAGCCTAAGGGCGTCCTACCTTACGTTTGCCGATTCGCGGTCTCCACTCAAGAACACGTCTACCCCAATGGTCTTCGGTTCTACGGCTAATATGGCCGGCCCATTGCCACTTCAGCTTGCTTATTCTGTGAGCTATGTCGACAGTTTTGGGTCTCTGCCGCATCACCTCATACCGGATTCTTTCCCTCAGAGAGAGTCCAAGCATACCTCGTTCCATAGTTCGCTGAGCGACGTTGAATTTATGGATCAGCCGTACCGTGAGTGTCCACGTTTCGGCTCCGTAAGTCATAACAGACAGGACGCACTGATTGAAGACTTTAGTCTCTAGGCTCTGCGGAATACGCGACGAGAAGGAGAAGACTCGACGAAGCTTCCCAAACGCTGCCCAACCCAGCTGAATTCTTCTGTTAGCTTCCTACTCAAAGTTGTTCTTACCAAACTGCAGAATTACAGTCAGCGGCCAAGTCTTTATATATGTATACATATATTATAATATAAAATGGTAATTTGTAAAATTTTAAACAGTACCCCATGAAGTATGAGTCTACTTTGGCCAGTCTGAAACCCGGTTGAACTAATTGGTCCCTATTTCTAGTCCTATAATCAAATCAAATCAAATCAAATAGTCCTATAGTTGTGTCTTTCACCTCTTTTACTGAAAAGATTAAAATTTTTCCTTTTCCCTGCTAATTGTAGGAACTATAGGAATTTTAGGTACTGTGAACTAATTGATGTGTGGTAAAAAAAAAAGGTTTATTGGAATCAACAAGTTTTCATTTCACATCAGTGGTGGTTGGAGCCTCCTTTTAAGCGTATAAAGCCTGTATTAGGGGACTCCGCTCTTCCATGCATTACTATTTTACAATTTTAATACAAATAAAACAACTTAAAACTATAATGGGTTACATTTAAAAGTTAAACAAAGTGTGCGTGTAAGACTGGAATTGTGTGTGTGTGTCAGGATGTATGTGTGTTGTGTATGTGAATGTGTGTGGGTGAGTGAATGAAATGAGTGAAAGGCATTGAGCATATGACTTGTGATGGTGCGTATTTATAACAATAAAGCCGCCAGTGGTTATTACAATAATTTTAAAGTATAGGTAGGATATATATATGTCGTAGGATAATTTGATACTTCGAATCTTCGCGAAAATCCTAGGGGTTTTGCGAAAACGCGGATAATTAGACATAGGCGAAAAATTTAGGTTAGGTTAGGTTAGAACAGTGACCATTAGCGCGCGAAGGCGAGCGAGCGAAGCGAGCGTGCCGCGGCAGCGGCCGCCAAGCGCCAGATACCCTTCTATTGTTGGTTAGGTTAGGTTAGGTCCTGACTTTGTCCAGTAAGATTTGATAATTTTTCGCCTATGTCTAATTATCCGCGTTTTCGCAAAACCCCTAGGATTTTCGCGAAGATTCGAAGTATCAAATTATCCTACGACGTATATAAATAGTTGCTCGCTGAGCTGACTGTTCACACCGCCGCCGCCGGCGTGAACTCGTTTGTCGCTGCGACAAACGAGTACTCGCTCAGCGACGCCGACGGTTGCTTGGCGGGCAGAGCACTCATTGAGGGACTCACGCTTCATACATACGCATACCAGTGTGTAACCGCTCGTCGCCGTCGCGCACTCGCTGCTCGTTGCTCGCCAACTCGTTTTTAGTTGCTTGCTCTACTCGATTCTCGTTAATCGCCGGCGGTGGGTTAGGTGCCTAAACCTACCGATTTCTGACTGGCGGGATTTTAAAGTTACAGAATTTTTGATTATTCCCAAAAATCCTTCTCAGGCACTTATAAATATGTAGAAGCAAAAAATGGTACAATAATTAAGTATCTATGCGAGATTTTGAAGACATTATGTCTACTAAACAAAATAGTAAAAAGTTATTTCTTCAAAAATTGTACCACGTAAATTAATACACGGGTCCTCACACTAGATTCCACGTGTCGTGAGTACCGAGTACCTTCCATAACTGACTTAAATACATGTACCTAACTTATTTTTATTTTTAGACTTATTGACTAAAACCCACCCGTGTTCCTTCAGTTGCCTGTGCCAGGTGCCACGGTAATCCTTTCGGACTTTCCCGCAACCCTGGCAGGCATCGGCCCTAGCGGACCCCGTCATTGGTGCTGACATCTCATTGAGGCGCGCGTGGAACGCCCATTCCTCGCCGTCCGCAAGCCCGCGCCTATGTGGCCGGGAATCGGCTTGTGATTCCCGACGCCCAGGGTGTCTCCTGCGGCGGCTAGGGTCGTGAGGGCGCGAATTTTGCCTCTCCCTCACTCGTTACGCCTCCTCCTTCGCGAGCATTACTGCTTCGCAGAAGAAGGTGACGGCTTCCCAAGCCCTCTCGCTCCATACCATGGCCTGGACCAGGGCCGGACGCGAGAGATCGCCACTGCCAATCGCCTCCACGAGGAAACGGCGGTGCTCCGCCCAAGCCGGGCAGACCTCCACCGTATGCTCCACCGTGTCTTCCGGGCGATACACACAATGGAGACACCCGGGCGTTTCCTCCCGCCTTATCTGGAACAGGAACCTCCCGAAACAACCGTGTCCGATGAGGACCTGCGTCAGGCGGTGAGTACGCCGTGGCGCCTCTCTAGCCAATCCTCAAAGAGGAGACTTATCGCCGCAATTGTTGCGTGCCCAGCGCTGGGTTGCGACAATCGCACTCTCCATGCCGCCCTGAGATGCCGCCGGAGCTCTGTCCGCTGTACCGTGATCTCTCGCGGCAGCGGAGTTACGCCCCGGCGTTTCGCCTCCTCGCGCCACTCCCATATGTGCGCGAAGACTTTTGCCTCCAGATCCCATGGCAGTAATCCGGCAAGGAGGCTCGCCGCCTCACCGGAGACCGTACGGTATCCCCGGACCAGCCGGGTGGCCATGACCCTTTGGGGCGCTTTCAACCGGCGGGCTGGCCGCCGCCTCAAGGAACACGCCCACACCGGTGCCCCGTAAAGGGCCATGGACCGCACGACCCCCTCGAGTTGATGAACGAGTTTTCAAATAGTTTTGCAATAGTAAAAAGAATCGATATAGGTCTATAATTCTCTATGTTTTGTCTAGACCCACTTTTATGCACTGGTATTATATTTGCCTTCTTCCACGCAGACGGAAAAGTACCACTTTGAATACACTTGTTAAATAACATGGAAAGAGGCATACCTACAAATTGTTTTAGTCGTCCTTTTTAGAAAATAGGGCGGTATGCCATCAGTAGGCCAATTCTCGTACTTAAAAAACGTTCAAATTCAAGTCGCAATCTCATCTCAGCGACAATCAATGTCAAAAACCTGTCAAAAATGTATGTAAATTGATTGTAATTTTGACAGATTGAGACTGAGATTAGAATGCGAACGGTCTTAAAAATACGGGAATTGCCACTCAGGTCACGGTCCCTTGTTTATATCTAATGATTTTAGTTGTCTACAAACTTCATGGACAGTGAAATCCAAAGTACAGATGTTAATTGTAACTGTTTTCCTGGGGATAACGCTCGACTCAAGGCTGCAATGGGGTCCTCATTTGACATCTCTTGCAGGACGGCTAAGTTCAGCAGCTTATGCTGTAAGGAAAATCCGTCAATTTACTAATGTAGGTACCGCGAGGCTAGTCTATTTCAGCTATTTTCATAGTATCATGTCTTACGGTATTTTATTATGGGGACGGGCTGCCGATATTGAGTCTATTTTTATTCTGCAGAAAAGAGCTATCAGAGCAATATACAGCCTCCGCAGGCGCGATTCTCTAAGGGAACTGTTTAAAGACATTAACATCATGACGGTACCTTGTCAATATATTTATGAAAACATCATGTACGCAAGGAAAAATTTAAATATTTTCAGTAAAATAGGTGAAAGACACAACTATAGGACTAGAAATAGGGACCAATTAGTTCAACCAGGTTTCAGACTGGCTAAAGTGGACTCATCCTTCATGGGGTACTGTTTAAAATGTTACAATAAAATACCTCCCCACATACTCCAACTGAATGAAACGAAATTTAAAGGATGGTGGGCAAAATACTCCCAGCTCCGCCAGCCATATAATAAATATGACTCGAAACATCTATCAAAAATAAGCATTTTTAATTATGACTCATTAAAAAATATCCCCGAGGTCATTACATAAAGCCGTGTACGTATCTAAACCGAGTATAATATATTTGTTGCAACCTTTTTGATATATAATATATATATTTTGTTCCGAGACACTTAGGTTGGGATAATATTACGAGAGAACAAATAGCTCAGCGGAATCTGCAAGTACCGAACGCACTATTTGGAAATTCTGAGGCGATCATTGCCGATAGAAAAGCCATCATTATTTGTGACGGGACATAATATGTCCCGTCACAAATAATGATGGCTTTTAATTCGAACTTTTATATATGTATATATATTATATATACATTTATAAAAGTTCGAATTTTTTGTTCCAAGTTGAAACCTATAGTCCTCACAACAATCTAAAACCGTTTATGTTTGTTTGTACGGATGGCTATATAATTGAGGTCACCGGTCCACATGGTGCTTAAAAGTCAGATGCATCAATAATGCAAGATATAATAAATAACGAAGACCATCCATTTCATTGGCAGTTCAGGCCGGATGATACTTTCATTTTGGATAGAGGATTCAGAGACGTCGTTCCAGACCTCGAAGCGTTAGGTTATGAAGTGTATATGCCACATACCGTTCATGGTGGGGAAACACAGCTCACAACATCGCAAGCAAACGACTCCAGAAAAGTCACGCTTATTCGATGGGTCGTTGAAGTAGTTAATGGCCGTTTTAAACGCGACTTCGAGCTGTTTCGTCAAGAATATTTCCACAGTGCAATGCCATACATGTTTCAAGAATTTCGAGTTGCTGCTGCATTAACAAATTGTTTTCATGTGCCTCTCACCGATAATGAGCATGTGGTGGAGATAATAGAACGAATAAATGAAAGACAAGACATGCAAAATATTTTAGGTGAATTCGTCACAAGACGCCACATGAATAGACAACAGGTACCCTTCCAAGAAATGAGCGCTGATTTTCCGGGCTTAGAAACATTTCCTGCGCTCACCCAAAGGGAACTGATAATTTTTGCTCTGGGTACATATCAACTTAAATTGGCAAAAAGTTATTATAGTGAGCATGTTCGGGGGGACGGGCACTTCAATGTATCGCTTTACCGAGAACCCGAACAACTCGTTGCCCAGCTCAATAACACTGGCATTGAAGGAACAAACTTGTGACTTTTGAGAGCAAAGATACACTCTAGGTACACAAGGTCGAAGTTTAATTACACATATGTGTTGATAAACGATGATGAGAGAGAGGATTGAATGCATTGAAGTATTATTATTGCTCATGCAAAACAGGGAACCGTACTTTGGGTTGCTGCGCCCACGTAATGGTCGTAATATGGTTTTTGAGCCTGGCAAGATATGAAGAGAATATCCACAGACCGGCTCTCTTCTTGGACTCAATAATAATAGATCATGATGATAATTAAACAACAGTGTTTAATTATCGTCATGATCTATTATTATTTAATTATTATATAGTTGTTTTTTTTGTTTATAACGCAATTATTGAGTTTATTTTTACTAAATTGAATTAAACATGTTTTATGTTAAGCTTGTTTCAATAATGCTCAGTAAGTTAGGCCTATTCGATTTAAAATAAATAGAGAACCCACGGACAGAATTTGATGCACATTGACACAGAGAAACTTGGCTGTGATACCTTCAAAATAAAAGTAGTGTAAGCTGTGGCGGACTTGGGTGTGCCGTCCTAACATTTTTGCCCACTATCATTTAAATCTTGTATAAAACGCACACTATACAGCCAAGCATATTATAAGTTGGGAGATTATATCGCTGACAAAAATGCTTGGCTCAGGGCTGGTCCTGCTCCACAAGGGCGCGTAAACTAATTAATTAGCATTCGAAAATAGTGTTGGAGCTGATGAAGATTGTACAACCTATCTTTGCATTGTATAATTGCATAGCACATGTGTGAGCACTATGTACCCACTATAAAGCTTACTGGGTTCGTCTTTCATTGACTTGAATGTGCCCTGGCGGCTGAGAGTATGTCATGCTCACTCAAATGTGTCGCTGGTGGTGGCGTGTGTATTGGATCATTGAGTTCCCTTCAAAATGGTTGAGCTGAATGGTGCTGATCCATACGTCATGTTCGTGAACGGGCGCCGTCAGTAGGCACTGGTCATTTCTTAGCTGCCACGGCTTATTTTAATTCCATAATTGTTTTTATCTTTTTACGCTTTTAACGTGGACGTGTTTTTACATCGTTCTCACATGTATAATTACAACATGAGTGATGTAACCACTTTTTTGTAACAATATTTTGATTTAAAAGAGTGTCCATGGAGTTTCTTGCCCGTTCTTCTCCATAGGTACCTACTACGATTTGGAATGGGCAACTAGCTTCATCTTTCTGACTGACCGACCCCTTGACAATTCAAAAGTGCCTGTAATTGGTTTATTTGAAATAAATGCTTTGAGTTTGAGTTTGAATTACTCAAATCAGAAGCTGGGCACCAACCGGGAGAGAGACTAGAGGGCTCATAAACTGACTGAAAGAATGCTGAAAACAAATTACAAACTTCAACTGGGTCGCTAGAAGTTACATTATCATAGAACATGCAGGCCGGTATACTCGACTTGCCTTGCCGATTGGCAACGTATACCCAAAAGTGCTTAACATCAATGGAAATACCATCCTCGACCCTATTCATATACCTACTCGTATTTGTGAAAACATTTGTGACATTCCTCTGTAAAACGGGCTAGGAACATACCTCGTAGTCACTTATATTACTCATCATTATGAACAACTTTTACTATGGGATCAAATATGAAATCGCGAAAAAAAATCCGCTGGTCCCTACATTTTGACGAGTTCTGCAAACATAAATGTAGGGAACAGCAGAATTTTTTTTCGCGATTTCATATTTTGGCACAATGTTAAAGTTGTTCATAATGATGACCCCTTAAGAGGTTGATGGTGTTTTACCAATAACCCTGTATTATATCTCTTTTACTTACACGACGGGTCAACCTTTGGTAGCGTTGATAGCAAGTCGCTTCCTCGTCGGCGTGGGACAGGTGTCTTAAAAGGAGCGACACTATTGGAATGATTAATTAGCCATTGATATTTATCTATTACAGGCCAAAACAAAAATAGGCTTCGGTCAAAACCACATCCAACGCAACGTACGCTCACCAAAACAGAGCAAAAAGGCTGAATGCAAACAATTCTACGAAATGAACGTTCTCCTGAACATTTACGAGTTCGTCAAAAATAACTCCGAGGTGGAATTACTCTTTGACAAAAATTTGAAGAAGGATGAACGGAAGAAGATCCATCATTTGGTTCAGTTCAAACTGACCGCTGAAGACTTGACATCAGTCGATTTTGACAATCCTGCTCTAATGGACTTGGTACTGCAGATCAGCGATAAGAACTGCTATATTTTGCATACTCAGAGCTTTGGGACTTATCCTATACGGTGAGTTTTTTTATGCATCTTTAGAGTGTTGCTCATCATTTGAAGGTCATCTAGTTAATACATCTATTAACTAGATGAACTTCAAATGATGAGGGCTAGCTGGCTAGGCTAGATGATAAGGGCTAGCGTATACCTGGCGACACGCATAACCGTAATGCTTACAGTTATTTTACTATGAAAATAACGCCCTGCAAGTGTCCAATGTATTATTTGCATATAAATAGAATTGTAAACGCAATGATTTCTTACCTTTTAAACAATTTTCACGTAATTCTAAAAAGATAGTTAAACATATGTTTTAAATAGAGCTCCGATTAAATGATAAAAGTAGAAAATCACGAAATATGACAATAAATTGCGACGTTGCCACTCATAAGGTATAAACGCTCTTAAAGAAGCCGAGAGTCACTTGTACTCCCAGTCATTATATATTTTTTTGTAAGTACTAGACCATACATTGGAACCTTTGGTTACGGAGATATTAAAGGTCAAAATTCCATGTTTTACTGCAGTTTTTTACGGAAACAAGTTTTTAATCTTATACCACAACTTTAAATGCCCCACGACCCCTGTTTGATTGTGTTGCATTGCGCACTACCGCAAAAGCAAATTTTCACACCAAAAATTAAAGTCGTTTCTCAGCAATTCTTTTTGTACAATGTTACTTAGTTTTATGTACACAATGCGTAGATGACGGCTGTATGGTGGGTCTTTTTACACCCTGTATTATCTGTGTACATATCAATTTCATAGAAAGAGAGGTCCGATAATTCTTCTCTTTTCTTCTTCTAGCCAACTGAGTCTTTTCAAGATAGCCCCACCACATGTGTACCTTATCGTACCAGACAAACTGAAAGACCGCAAAGACTCCCTCTTCTCCGAAGAATTCAAAAAACGCTTCTTAGAGCAGAACGGAGAAGAGATCCTAGAAGTAGAAGTAGAAGAAGAGCCTCCGATCCCAGAAGAACCGAAAGTTCCAGAAGAATTGGAACCAGAGGAAGAAACAAACCCCTTCTTGATAAGCATAACGAGGAATCTAAAGAAATCCGATTTCGAACGCCAAGAAGAGGAAGAAGTCCCAGAAGTGACAGAAGCGCCAGAAGTTTTGCCAGAAATGTCGGAAATTATGACGAAAATTGTGAATTTTTTCACAGAATTCGCTGAAAGTAAGAAGTATTCGCAGTTTAAATTCTTGGGGCCGTTCGCTGAAGAGGAACTTGTTGCTATCAATGAGTTCATTGAGCAAGCTATCAAGTATGTCAGTCAGGAACATTGTGCGTTCGCGTGCGTTTTCAAAAAGGTCGCGTTTGAGATCAATGAAGATTGTACTGGAAATACAGTGTGAGTATTTTTTTACAGTGTTACTGTTGCGCATGAGGTCGTGCGTTCGATTCCCAGGTCGGGCAATGTGTTATTGATAAATGATTTTATTTCTGTAAGTAGGTTTGAACAAACACTTTTACACGTCAATCATATTTTTTTTTAAACTAGATGGGGTCGGCGTTTCCTATCTGACTACTCTGAGAAGAAAGGCCGAAACAAACTCAGAGGTCACAGTCTCTTTTAAAGGACTTATTGGGATGGGAAGGAGGTTTATTGGGATTTTCTATCTGGAATATCTCAGTAGCAGCAGCAGTTGATGGCAATAGGCTCGCCCCCCTATTACCCTATGTAGCAGGAGTGATGTTATGTACTTTTTCTCAAACATGCTTGGAAATTTGAGCATTATTTTGACAACCTTCTTCGAGATTAATCGAAATTGCTGTACTGGCCAAATACATGCGAGCAGCGACCGGCAATAGTTGTATGAAAATCTATATCTGTCGTGGTTTAGCGGCCAAATAAATTACATAATTATTAGACTCATATAATTATATCGTGTAATTTAAAAATGGAACGATCTTTTACTCCGAAACATGGCAACCAAGGAGGTAACTTATCAAAGGTTTTATTAAAATTTCGAACATGCTTGCAAATAGAAAGCTGTTTATTGAAAAAAAAAGACAAATCGAACATTAACGCGGGAAAAATTATTGTTGTTCGTTGTTCGTCATTGATTTTGAAAAGTATAAATATTTTTTATTTCCGCGCATTTTTTGAGAAAAGTACTATACAAGCCTTGGCCGCAACTAGGCAGTGATGGACTTACGTATGTGTGCCTCGGCTTGTCTCGGCCCTCATTTACACGTTCGTCCATCAATGCCTCTTGCTGGCCGCTGCAGTAATATACTATTATTATATTTGTATTCGTCCGAATGAAGGTAAAATCACACTTGTAGAAAGAAAGATAAAGCGAAAATATCAGGGAAATATTTTTTTTTGTATTTTATACGTAAAGTTGTAGTAAAATGTCTTTGGCCGTACTGTTTGTATCTGACTAGTTTTGATACCATACAAAAAAAAGTAAACTCGATTTCCCGCCATTTTTCACCTTTTTTTATGTCCGCCTAAATGAGGTAAATTAGCGAAGAAATTCGATACATTTTGAAGTTTAACGTAAAAAGGAAAAATGCGACACAAGCCGCGAAAAAAATATGTGACGTTTATAGACTCAACGCAGTGTCAGTAAGAGTTGCACAAAGTTGGTTCAAGCGTTTTCAGTTCCGGGAATTTTGATGTCAAAGATGCAGGTCGCCCTGGTAACTGTTACGGATAAAGTCGATGCCATTTTTGAAAAAGTTGAGCTACAGAGGCATATTAGTAGTTACGACATAGCTGAAGAGTTAGGGCACAGATTACTAAATAGTTACTACGTAACAGATACTTCACTCAGTAGAAAATGTCCAATACCTATTGAGATAATAGCCTACTCTGTCGCCTCAGCAACCACTGCATGCTAAAATGTGCCTAAATGCTCAAGCGTACAGTTGTGATTGCTTCGCACCGCGCGATCCTACAGCACGCAATTTGGACCGCAAACGGTCCGAGAGCGCTCGCTCGAGCGGTAGGTAATTATAGCGCGCAAGTACATGGAGTGACGGAGGCCTGGTTAGGGGTTGACCACAAAACAGTTTTGTTCATCCATTTGAGAAAGTCTGGGTATACACAAACGCTCGATATTTGGATGCCACATGTGCTCTTAGTCTTGAATTAGTATATAAAGTACGAAAGAACTTATTCCCCGATCTAATATGTTTATAATATACAGGGTTAAATTAAATTTGCTAGCGAAACTTCACAGAAGTGATGGGTATCGATATCTAAACACGATAAAACATAAAATAATACTGTTTAGATTACTGATAAGATTTTCTAAGGTCGTATCTCAAGTCACTACTAGGGCTTAACGACCGCCGCCGGGAGTGTAGGTAGTTACTTTGAAAGAAAATCTAGAGTACAGAAAAATGCTGATACGTGCGTGTCACCTCAAGTTACCTTTTATTAATCGATTGTAAAACTCGATAACTGGTTATCGATACTTTTGGTTCGATGGTAGTACTTCTATTTACAGTAGAGCTCTTTGTGAAGGAGCTCATCTTGGGAAGCACTGACACCCTTCATATTTGTACTGCAAAGCAGAGTGGTTGTGTTCGGATTTAAAGGGTAGTGCTGGTCTAATAACAGGCACATGAGACATTTCAGCTCTTTCTCTGCTTTACCCCTGGTATTACGGATGTCCTTCAGATGTACCGCCTAGTTTTTTGGTTTCATAATTATTAGGAGGCGAACAAGAAGGCGGCCATTTTTTAAGTCGACCTCTGGACCAATTTTTACTATTTTATTTATTTTTTCTAATCTTGAATTTATTGGGTGCACTGAAAATCAGAGCTGTGCTGTGGGTGTGGATGCCTTCTTATCACAGTCATGCAGCTGCCGACTCTTCTGTTCTGTGCTTGTACTCGTAGATTTATTACGTATTCGAGTTAACTTACCTTCTTGTATCTAGTTTCTGTGACAAATAATTATAGTTTTCTTTCTTTGTTTATCATAGTTTAGTATTATTTTCCAACCTGTACCTAATTATACGATTTTTTGTAATGAAAGTATTTTTTCTACTTTTCAGGATATACAAGAGACCGGTGGAAAAGAAGCATCTTAAGAATGAGTTCTAACGATATTTTATCTTAAGTTATTTTGTTCATTTGCGGAAAGTTTATGCTAGCGTAGACTGGCGCTGACAGTTAGCAAAAGTGTATGATTTATTTAAAAAGTATTATTTATTTATATACCTTCCGCTGGTATGAGCTGTGCAACGGAATTGTCTTAATTAGCGTTGACTGCCAACTTTAGTTTTGACAGTTCTCGCCAAGTGATGGTTATGTAAACTATTTAGGAGAAAACTGAATTCCTTTGGCGAACCTTCACAATAATTACTGGTTTCGGTATTAATATCGATATTAAAACATAATAAATTGAAAAGTTTGATTTTTCTAACTCATAATTTCAACCTGTTGCGAACTGTGAAAAAGAAAATAGTCAAGAAAATCATACTTTTTCCTGATTCCTGATATCAATACCAGTCATATCTCTGTGAAGTTTCGCTAGTAAATTTAATTTCACCCTGTATACCTGATGTTCAAAACTAAGTTTACACTACTAAAGCAGTTCTAAAAGTTGGTGGTTTAAAGTACACACACCAGCTGGTCAATTTACCACAAACTGTCAAATTTTCTCATTCGATTTTGAGCTTAACCTCCAACATTTTAAGGTTTAAAATCATTTGGAGAAGTTTGACAGTTTCGTATAACCCGATGTGCTGGCGACTGTACAGTCCATATTTTGCCTGTTTAGCGCACCCAAATAAATTTTACATACTTATTTTAGTAAAATATACAGAACCACCATGTCTGCACATCAGCCGCCCAGGCTATTACTTTATTTTCGCTTAGCGTTCATTTTGCTCGGCTCCTAATGGTCGTAGCGTGATGTTTAATACCTTATAATCTTCCTCAAGAAATGGGCTATCAAATGCAGAAATAATTTTTCAAATCCGACAGTTAGTTCCAGAGATTAGACAGACAGACGCGGCGGAGGGACTTTGTTTTATAATAGGTACTAATACTACACTTGTAATACATTTTCTCTAAAGTGGGCGCGAGTCTAAATTAGATAGTTTTGTTTTGTGATTGTATACCCACCGTTTTGACTACTCTACGGTTAGAATTAGAGTGTGGATCTATCGATAAGAAAATATTTTATATCCAGCAAGGCATAAAGGACCAAAGATTACATAAATTAATTAAATACAAACGGTAGTAAAGCAATTAAAGATTTCAGCTAAACTGATATGATGTTTCTTAATTTACTGTTGCATCGAGTTCGTTCTCACAGAGCAATTTAATTGTTTGTGGAATGAAAACCGCGACGTTAAAAATAAGCATCTTAAAATGTTGCCTCCAATTTATTATATTTACTTAACAGTCAATTAACTTGCGCCGTGAAATGAGATGCAAATAAAAAAAATCTGTCTATGCCTATGTCCTATGTCTATGTGTAGCTTATGTCAAACTGCTGCCTCGCGTTAACGTTCTGCCTAAAGATGCCTTCACATCTGACACCAATTTTATGTCGCGTACACGCTGCGTTGACGTGGCGTCGAAGTTAGTTATTGTACAGAAACTACCGTCACGCTGGCGCAGCGTCTACGTTCGATGAACGATTTCGCCAGTTGCGAATGCTGCCTAACTAAGGCTAGTTCTATCGATAACTAACTATCGATATTTTCACCCCTCTAATTCTAGTTGTAGTGTGGTGGGTTTACGGGTAATTCTCATTGCCCCACTATGGGTCATAGTAATAGGTGCACGGGTAAAAACCCCGTGTTTTAACCTTTTTACTGCCACGGATGTTTATAGACGTCAGCGCTTAAATGTCAATGAAAATTAACGTGTTGTGACGTCACAGAAAATGTTTTCATTTTGTTTTCGTAGTATTTTCCTAACTACATTAGGGTCAATTTACTTATTATACAAGGTGGAGACAAGAGTACGACAATAAATTATACTGCGTACATCTCATGACGTTCCTAGTCTGCATACGAAAATTCAGTCAAATATATCCAATAATTTATTCACTATAGTTACCCAAAGATCGGCAAAATCCAAAGTCGGTCCATCACTATTATTTAGTTTGTTTGAAAAAAAAAACACTTTTTTAATTTCGATGCAAGGATTTATTTGATATTTCAAAATTACTCTTTTGCATAAATATTGTCAGTGTTTTCATTTATTGTCGTATTCTGGTCCCCATATTGTAGATATTCGAAATAACCGATATTTTACGGTTATACAGTTATATAATTGTGGAATTATAATGAGGTTGTAACCCGATATAGTTGGGAAAACACTGGACAATTGACTTTTAAGCCATTGTAATATAGAAGATCTCTAACAAATCTTTTTATGTTAATATTAAAAAGAAGCCTTATAATGCCGGGTACAGATCGGTGCAACGTAACATGAAATGTAACACGCTAAAACAAATTCGCCTAGTTTTTGTGTTACGTTGCATGTTGCACTGCATCAATTTGGAAGGCTCATTTGTTAATTATCGACCACACATAAAGGATGGTGATTTAGTCACCTACATCCACCGTCACAAAGGGTGATTTTACCAGTTCAGTTTTTTCTCGATTTTAGATATGCATTCATAGTGAAAGCTCTTCTTTTAAACGGGTAGAATCACACCTTATCTTGAAGGTAAAGGAATCCCCAAACTGTGAAATATTTTTTTCAAAGATTACGACAATAATATTAATAAATCGGTTTTATTGCAGTTTTATATAATGTCTGACGTTTCGACGTAACGTGGCGGTAAAAAGTTTTAATAACATTTTAAAGTAAATTAAATTATGTAAAAAATAAATTATGTAACGACTCTAGTATACAATTGGCTGTGCTGGTTAATATTTCGTTTCATTGCTGCGTTTGTATACAAGACACCAATAAATATATAATGCCAATGTAAACATATGTGCAATAAGAATACAGGGTGTATTTTCGAAGTATACGTAGATTGCCAAATCTAAAACTATAAGAAATAGCGAACAATACTCGAAAAACGAGTCTCGCGATAGATTTCAATAAAAATTAAGACCCAAAACCTCACCCAAGACTCAAATATTACTTACTTAAAATTAGTTTAACTGCCCCGTTGGTCTCGTGGTTGTAAGCGCGACTGCTGAGCGTGGGGTCCTGGGTTCGATTCCCAGGTCGGAGTAGTAGCCTGGAGTTTGGAAGTTGGCGATCTGTTCATGGAGTTTCTTGCCCGTTCTTCTCCATAGGTACCTACTACGCTTTGGAATGGGCAACTAGCTTCATCTTTCTGACTGACCGACCCCTTGACAATTCAAAAGTGCCTGTAATTGGTTTATTCGAAATAAATGCTTTGAGTTTGCGTTGAGATGTGATACCCCCGGCCCGTGGCCGGTGGTCCTGCGCCTGATCTCTCCGGTCGTGTCGGATTGCCGCCCCATCGGACTGTGAGAGAGCACCTGTGTCTGCGAACACGCTTGTGCACTATAATATCTCCCGCTAAGATGGCTAGTCGCCGTTGAAATTGGCCGCCATGGCCGAAATACGGTCTGTAGGACTATTATTAAAACTAGTTTTAACCAATCAAATGGCTAGTATTTAGTAATGCTGAAGTTTTGAGTGAGGTTCTGTAATACAGGCCTAAAACTTCATCGATTTGAACCAGAGGCTCTTTTGATTATTTTCCGCTTTTTCCTATAGTTTTGGCTTTGGTCATCCACGCACATTAGAAAAATTCACCCTGTATAGAGTCCTGTATGAATATTGGTCTCGAGAGACTGCACTGAAAGACAAGCTAGTAGCAACACACACTTTCTCATAAATTAACCTACTAAATTGTCAATTTAAGATGTGCAAATGTTTAATTAATATAACCCGGAAACCCCGGTTTCTGGAAAATATCTTTTCTCAAACGTGCTTGGAAATTTGAGCATTATTTTGACAACCTTCTTCGAGATAAATCGAAATTGCTGTACTGGCCAAATACATGTGAGCAGCGGCCGGCAAAAGTTGTATGAAAATCCATATCTGTCGTGGTTTAGCGGCCAAATAAATTACATAGTATGTATGGACAGATATGGATTTTTAAACTCATATCTATCGTGTAATTTAAAAATGGAACGATCTTTTACTCCTAAACATTGCAACCAAGGAGGTAACTTATCAAAGGTTTTATTTAAATTTCGAACTGGCTTGCAAATAGAAAGCTGTTTATTGAAAAAAAACAAAAACAAATGAACAGTTTAACGCGGGAAAAATTAATGTTGTTCGTCATTGATTTTGAAAATTAATTGTATTTCAATTTCCGAGCATTATTTGAGAAAAGTAATATACAAGCCTTGGCCACAACTAGGCATTGATGGACTTACGTATGTGTGCCTTGGCTATGCCTCAGCCCACATTTACACGTTCGTCCATCAATGCCTCTTTTGCTGGCCGCTGCAGTAATGTACTATCATTCAAAGCGGCTGTTAAATTGTAGGTATACAAACCGTTGATTGGTAAATCCAAATACCAAAAAACCAGATTTCATTGATTAGGCTTTCAGCTATTTCGTGTATAATGGCTGTCTCATAACCTCCTGATATGTAATGGTTAATCTGTCTAGCAGATAATTTCAAACATATTTTATTCCTTTTTATTTATTTATGTGGGTACGAGTACTAGTGCCGTATTTGGTCGTGGTGGAATAGGCGCACAATGTCTTGAATATAAACGTGGCAATGTTTAAAGTAACAACATTCATAACTCGTTGTGTACTAAAGTTAAACGCGCGTGTGTAGCCAACACATTGCGTGTTTTAATTTGTATAGACAAAGAAGGAATATACAGGGCGTATCTTCCTCAAATATCGTGTGCACTCTTTCCTTGCGGCGTATAGTGTAAGGTGAGAATAGACTTGTTACAGTCGGCGCGATTTGGATAGTGTTCAGCCGTGTCCTAAGCCAAGCGATGGTCGCGCGCACACGCGGCTGACGCGTTCATTTTGTTCGGCGAACCCGAACGTGTCGTTGCGCCGACAGAGGGCGCCTTCCGATTTTCCGAGTCACATCTGAAATTATGAACATGACGATCGTGACTATATTCGCGCGACCTATCGCTTTGGTAAGAACACGGGGTCATGGGTGTTCTTAAATACTAATACGAAGTAGTTGGAAATGAGATGTTATACACATCGCGCTTGACATGAGATTTAACAACAGATTAAAATTAAATTCTGTGTTTTTATTAAATGTGTCGTCAAACGTTTAGGTAATTTAAGCAACAGCGTAGCTTTGATCAAGATTCAAACATTCGCGTCGAGCATTGCAAGTCTGATTCTGAAAAAGTTTTTAGAAAATAGGTAGAAATAATAATTTGATGTTTGCTTCACATTTTTCAAATAGAATAATGTATGCAAGAAAAAAAAATGCTGCGTCAAACCAACTAAATTGGATAATAGTTCTTTCAAATAGATTCTTGATATAATTTTTATTTAGCATAGTTTGGAGAAACCAGTTTTTTCACAGGTTTCTGGAAGTCTAATCAAGTCTCTGTAATCTAATTAGTTAATCTGTTGTCAAATCACATGTTAACATAGATTATTGTTTCATCAAAATAACAACTGCCAATCATAAGGTTAATTAAGATTTGACAACAAATTTAATTGAATAAAATAGCCTTTCAGAAACCCAATGTTAGACCCGTAACTCCGTTTCCTTCGTGAAATATAGATGTGATGTTTTTGTATAGCTACGGTTTATTTAAAATAATTTATTTATAGCTACTCTAAACAATTTATTTTAATTTATTTTCTCCGCAGTCGCTGTTGCAAAACGCGTGTCACTTGTACGCGCTTGTTTATTCTTCTGAATATTTTTTTGCTATTCAGCAAGTTTATTAGAAGATTTTTAGTTTTAGTGAAATCAATTAGTTATTGAAATCTTAGAATGTAAACGAAAATAATAAATTTATGAACGGAGACAAAATGAGGGGTCAAAAGTGAGGCTTTCTGACTGCCTTTCATCCGTTACTCATACTGTAAATGCTATTATTTCACAACATACGAAATAATTTGTAAACCCAGCTATTCGATGGACTTAAGTACTCTGAGTGTAAGTTTTGTAAGTAGGTAATTTTAGCATCATATACATTAAACATTGATACTAGTCTTATAAAGAGGTATCGTGTTATCCGGTAGCTGGGTTGCGGAGGTCAGATAGGCAGTCGCGCTTTGTAACAGACCCGTAGCTGCATCTAGTAAGACTGGAAGCCGACCCCAATGTAATTGGGAAAAGTTTAGGCGGGTGATTAATAAATAAATATTGATATTGTAAATCAGGTTCAACTTTTGAGATGGTCCTTTATGGCGTAAAGTGAATTGATAAATAGAGCAAAACTTAACCTTGCGCTACCAACACTGGTTTCCTTCAAATTAATTTTGAAGAAAACAACAAAATAAATCACAACATCTACTTGCGGTTCGTTTTGTTTTTCACCTTGTAGCCACATTTAAAAAAATCACCGTGCGTCCTTTTTTTTCGTTGGTAAAAAAATATACTTACCTATCACATATTGGTTGAGTGCCCTTACTTGCCTATAATTTTTTGCCTCAAACTAGCCTAGGGCTAGAACTCATTACCATGAGCGACCGAGACAATAATACCAGTTTCTCGAAAGAAAATTATCGCAAAATTAATGTGACAAATTGTCAAGCGCGCGTAAATTGCTGTGATTGGTTGAATGATTTATCAACAGCCAATCACAGCAGATTACGCGCGCTTGACAGTTATCTGTCACATTAATTTTGCGATAATGTTCATTCGAAAACTGGCCCCAGCAGTTACTAAAGCCTCCTCATCAACAACTTCTCAGTAAAGTAACGCCAGACTTACACTCAGGATACAAAGATGTACAGTCATCACTGAATTTCAGACACAATTTGCTGATGACAAAATAAAGCTCCATGGAGAGCTAGCCTAATGAGGCAAACACGTCTTTTAATAGACGATTTAGAACTAAGGTGTAAATATAATAGACAGGGATAATACACATATTATGTCTGTTTTCACGAACACTACGCGGAACCTGAATGTAGGTAATGCCTAAAAGCGAACTGCTAAGCGTGTTCAACGTTCGGCTAAGCCCTGAGGGTTGAAAGTCCAACAGTACGTCTATATTACGTATATTACATTTAGGTATCGCATAGTTTTAGTGACAACGGGCAATAGTGTAGGCGAGATAATGGGGGATATTGTGAATAGAAAGAGACAAAGCATACAGTAGCCTATTTCAGGTGCGGGGCATTTTGGCCCAGATGAAAAGCATAATTTATTTTGAATTTGAGGCCCGGCACATCATTTTTAAATCCTTAAAAATGATGTGCCGGGCCTCAAATTGCTAATCCATTGATTCATATGTTATGTCTTCTGTCTCTTTCTATCGACATGATAATACCTGCAATGGCGCCTAAAGGTCAAAGCGGATAGTACGGGTATTTTCTAAAGTCATTGAATAATTTACTTTATAATCTGTGTCATAAAGAGCAAAAGAGCCAAGCACATCCTAGAGCCGCTTGATGTATGCGTCGATTTTCGTACAAGATTGCAATTTATTGCGCTAAAAATAAAGTCTAATATTCAATGTTATTTATTAGCAATCATGTGCTGCGTGGATCTTGTCTACTATTTGTATTATCTCTACAAAAACTATTTATAAGCCGTGAGGAAAGGGTCTATTCTATTTATTTATTAATTATAATTAGACGTTTATATTTAAATTAAATCTCTATATGGGTGTAGCCGGGATAAGAAATTGTATAGATTTTATGTGGATTACAAAAATATGGACTTTGGTCCAATTTATCTGTATTTAATATGTCTGTATACGTGTGTGCTATGGGAATCAAATACAATATCTGGGACGTGGAGTAGATAACAAATGAAGTTCTAATTCTAACGTATTACAATAAAGAGTATTTCGTCTACCGATCTTAAAGGAAGAGAAAGATAAATAAGATAAATAAAGGCAAAATGCTTCAATTAAGCTTCAGTCTAATGTATGGAATCATAAGTGCTAAACATTTATGAATCATTTCTTGGGTATACATGCCCTAAAAAGAAATCTGCTGCCCCATTTATTTGCAAATGTATGTATCAGCAGGTTTTTTTGCGATTTTAGGATTAGCATAATCAGCCTATAATGTTCCCACTGCTGGGACACAGGCCTCCTCTCGGTGAGAGGGAATAGGCCATAATCCTGTCTGGGTTCGAACCTACGACTTACAACTCGTAAGTCGCGGCCGTTACCACTGGGCCACCACTGCTCCTGATTTTAGGTTTGGCCCCTTATTGAAAGTGGTCCATTATGATGATAATATTGGCCCCTTTTAAGGTTTAAGGTACCTAAACAAAAACTAAGGCTGTATAGCTTATTTCATTAACATTTTGTTCCTTGACGATTGGAAATTTAAACTTCTGACGTTGAGAGCAAGTTTCTCTTTTGTTAACAAAACACTTCATTTGTTATCTAATCTGTGACTTAGTAACAATTCAATGCTATCTTAAGGCTCTTTCAATTTGAGCGTTTGATGCAGTACTGCGGCAATTGTATGGAAAAAAATAACCGTCCGTGTGCAGTACGACTACGACACCGCTCACGGCACCGCCGCAGTCCTGCATCACGTTTAAATTGAATGTTCCCTCGGACACAATTTTTATGTATTGTGTCATAAACTTCATGAACATACCCCCTTATATACCATATGCTCTTATTTATAAACGTTAATTATGGCGTAACTTTAGTTCGGGTTTATATATAAGGGGGTAAAAGTAAACAAAGACTACTATCTTTGTTGATGTTCGTTCGTCGTAATTAAAGAAATATTAGGAAGTACTTGAACAAATAAAAAAGTATAAGCTGCTCACAAATTAAAAGCTTATTCATTTCGGTTAATCAGGCCATTTCGATCTTATTTGGTCAGTATTATGATTGGTTGTCGCTTACCTTAAATATCGGCTAAAACCAGCTAACGCTAACAAAAGGTATGAAGTTTTAAGGCAAATAATTATTGTAATTAACAATGTGACACTGTAACGAGTTAAATCAGGCGCCTAATGTACGCCGCTCAAAATGAGTCTCTGAAATTACGTTCCATCAGAGGTGCAATTCTTAAAATCCTCCTAAAAACGTTCGCATTCTAGTCGCAGTCTCAATAAATGTCAAAAAAAATTAAAACTAATTTATCAAAAATTTTGACATTGTTTGTAACTGAGTTGAGATTTCGACTTGAATATGAACATTTTTAAATATGAGAACTGGCTTTCTGGTGTTATACTATATAATATAGGTAATAGTTTGCAAACGACGTAAATTTTGTGTAGGAGAAAACAGTTTCTGGACTCATTTTGAGCTACTCAAATTACGCTTGGAATATTTTGTAAAAGGCAACTATATTGTCGAGTACTTGTATGAGTCGAGTTCCTTCAGAATTAATAATTTGGAAACTTCGGTTTCTGAAAAACTATTCAGTTGAATCTGAACTCAAATCGTATGTACCTAAAACCCTATTTACAGAGTTTCAGAAATCTAGGTTTTATCCTATCCCTGTCATTCGTTCTCAAAAGAAACGAGATGGCAGGATGGCAGTATTGTAAATGGTGTTAGTTATAACTAATTCCTTTGGAATATTAATAAGTGGTGCGAAAATTATTTAACGACCGATTAATTACATTTCTTTAGATACAGGGTATTTTTGAATTAATTAGCGAAACTCGTGACGTGTCGAGTTATGTGAAAGCAATGAAAACATATTATTTTTTCATAATTTCAAGTAATTATGCGTGACTGGAAAGTGTTGTCCCTGTCGTCAGCTATTTACTTGAAATTATGAATAGCTAATGAAACTTAAAAAAAAATTGTTTTGTAGCTTTTACTTACCGAAGCTCATCACGTGTGTGTCATTTAGCCAAGCAATTCAAAAAAAGCCCTGTGGCCGTACTATGACGTGTTAATTCCATCATTGTTCCAGCGTGGAAGAGAGACGGAGCTATACATGACCGATAGCACTATCTCTTTTTCTCAACGGAATCATGATGGCGTTAACAGCTCATAGTACGGCCCCTGAAGATAGACTATCGGTCGCTTATGGCTCAAGAAGCGAAGAGCAGAGGATTTTCGGATAGCATTGAATAATAGACTTAATTAAAAGTGTCTCAAAGTGTAAATTAGCTCTCACGAGCACGCCCGAGGAGTCGGTTGATATCTGGGTCGACATGATGATGTACAATTTTGCACTCTAAGTAACTAAGCAAATAAAGTGTATTATGCAATGTTAACATACATTCTTCTGGTTTCGTGGAGCCCATAGAAGATAGTAGTACTAAAGCGGATAGATTATTGCAACCCGGCTACGCCTATTTTATAAGTTAAGGCCAGTCCATAGGTCATGGGCGATCTCATTAAGATTTTATGACTAATTTGTATCATTGATATGGTTGGTTTTGGCATAATTTTATGCATAGTCAAGATTCTCTATTTTAAACCTCGAGTCTGTATTTGAGAACGATGTACATTCATAAATCTTAAAACTGTCTCGACATTAATATTGCTTTAAATCGAGTTTTATAAATGAGCATTGTTCTAAACAACTAGAGACGCTGTGTCGACCTGTCGATTGTTGCTCGAATTTTCTGCTCTAAAATCAAAAATCTGGCAGACAAGCCATCATGGTTCAGTAGCAAAAGAGATGACACTATTCATCCTGCATAGCTTCTTTTATTTTCCGCACTAGAACAATGAAGATTGTAACACCTGAGGGGCAATTCCCGTATTTTTAAGAACGTTCGCATTCTAATCTCAGTGTCAATCTGTCAAAAATTGTATAGCGCTTACCAACATTTTTGACATTAGACTGTCGCTGAGATGATATTGCGACTTGAATTTGAACGTTTTTAATTACGGGAATTGGCCTTCTGACATCATAGCCCTGTTTGCTATATAGGTTTTAAAAACAAACTTTTCCTTGCTGTAAGATTGCTTGTCCACTTGAGCGGAGAAGTGCAAAGAAAGGAAATATTAACCAGTAGAGTTCGACAGTCATTCAGGCTTTAGTAGCCTGGTCACTCCGCTACACTGCTCGAATGGATAGGATGCTCATTATAAATTGCACCTACCACTGTTTGTCTCTGCATCACCCAAAGGTTGACTGGTAGAAAATGCCTATGGCATTAAGTCCGCCTCTGTACATTTGTGTGCTTAAAGTGTTAAATAAATAAATAGGCAGCGATTGTTTCCAACGAGTCACACTGTAAAATGTCACAGTGTGACTCGTTGGGATTTTTATTCACAATTTTTCCCAACGTGTCACACTGTGACATGTGTCACACTGTGACATGTGTCACACTGTGACATTTTTTATTCACAAATAGTGTTGTAGAAGGATCTGGCTGGTCACAGCTTTAATGGTCACAGTTCTAACCTAACACATGTGATGTGAACCCACCCATTTGTTTTAGAATTGTGCGACTCGTTGGGACTAATTTTTCATAAAGAGTGAAAAGCCTGCAAGACTCTCTCTGCAAGTCTCTGTTATGGCCGGCACAGTCCTTGCGAAGTGCGGTTGTCACTTCCAATCAGAATACCAACATTGCAGTCCTTTTGGGAACCCAACAAAACTTGCAAAGTTGACTTCCGCAAGCAATTCTTACTTTTAACTTGCGGAAGTGAGCTTGCCGCGATTTTCTACATGGTAAGAATGTAAACTTCTGCAAGTTTTGTTGCTATAGTATAGTTAAAATCTCGCTGCAGACTTGGTCATAAATCATTATCGGAGTAGGGATGTGCGCTAGTTGCGCGCGCTCAAGGCCATTATCGATAACAGAAGAATTTTAATTTTATATATACGTTCTTCTGTTTATATATTTAATATGCTTTGTAGTAAATTCGGTAATAAAAAAAAAATGTGTATTTATTTCTATCACCCATTTATAAATATATAAAACTATCGATATCACTCATCGACTGCAGTAATACACAGGACTACGTGTGGGCGTGGCCTGCCCATAAGGCCCGTGAGTGGGAAAGAGAGCGAAACACTCGAATGATTTATGACCGAGTCTGCAGCGAGATTTTAACTATACTTTAATCTAAATTTTGCTTTAAAGTATAAAATAAATAACCCGATACTAACCAGAGACGCGATACTTCTTTTGGCTTTGATGCGCCCTCAGCTAATGAATGTTTATTTATTTTCAACTGCAGCCGGTTCGATATTTATTTGGCAGCGACAAACGCGCATCGCCATGTCTGAACCGGCCCTTATTCAGTGATGTATAAATTAGTTCACGTCCATTTAACTCTGAGGACTGGCCTTGTATGTAAATAAATGTAATTAATTTATTATTTAAGAAATATACACTATATTGTCAATATAATTTGTGTTTCGTTTGATTTTTAATGTCCTGTACCTACTACTACAGTCCATTCAGTTATTTTACCTGTGACTGCAGCAACCTTATTGTAAAGATTATTAAAGATCATTGTGAATAAATTTTGATATTATAATGCGCGCAGCTCTACCGCAAGCCGCCATCTTTGTGCCAGACTCACATTTTAGGTATGCACGTTTTTTTCGTAGGTATGAGGGTAATAGAGATCACTGTGATTTTGACAGTGATGCAAACTCACGAGGTAAAATAGTTCGTTGCCTCTAGTACCATTAACAGTTCCATGATGGAACTACTGATGTTTTTTTATAAATCACTAGTTCCATTTTAAAAGAATTGGATAATAATGGAACTAATGTTGATTATTATAACGAGAATAGAGATAATTGTGATTTTGACAGACGTATCAGTGGCAGCAAACCTTTTCACATTGAGAATAAAGATAACTGTGATAGTGACAGTGATGCATTGCAGTGATGCAAAATCAGTGTGAAAGGAATGTACATATTATTTCTGCTGCCAGGCACATGAGACATTACTTTTGTCTCTGACAAGGCAACGCACCTACACTGCCCCTGGTATTGGAGATGTCCATAGGGTGCGGTGACCAGTTACCATCAGGATGGTCACCTGCTTCTTTGTCAGCTAGTATCATAATTACTGGGTCGAAATTAAATTTGCTAGCAAAACTGCGCAAGGGTGATGGGTATTGATATCAAGACACGATAAATAATAATCAGCCTGTATTGTTCCACTGCAGGGCAAAAGCCTAATTTTCCTTTTTCCACTCTACTTGATCCTGAGCCAATATGGACCAATCCCTCGTATAAGCGTCGAGATCGTTCGTTTGTTGTAGGTACCTATATTTAAATTTTTGACAAATTCAAACCTGGGTTTTACAAAAATCTTCGACGTCTACAGATGCTTTTTCAGCGAGATATCGGCGATAACGTGTTTTTCACCGTTTCAATGGCGCGGCCATGGGGTTTTAGTCTTACAGCTCCTAAAATATAAACCTAACATTTTTTTCTATATTTTTACAAATTCAGTCTATTATTTACCTAAATTTCAGGTCTCTGCAACGCTTAGGTACTGTTAAAGACCTTCGTGGTCGTGCGGTTCTCCGCGTTTCAATGGCGCGGCCACGTTCAAACCCTTATAACTTTGATACATTTATGGTTTTGGGAATCCACTTTTTTTTTTACAAAATATGCTTGGTTTTTTTTTCGCTGTGACTGCGCTATCTAAATTCACATCCGGCCATCTACGCTTGTCTTCCGCGATGCCATTGGACGTCTTCAGGAACGCTAGCTGTGGTGGTTATTAGCCCACAAAACAAAAATATTGATGATTTTTATTGGGGTCTAGAACCGCAGTTATTGCAGTCACTTGAAGTATTCGTTTAGAAAATCAGTATATTTATATTAGATATCGATACCCATCACGTCTGCGGCGTTTCGCTAGCTAATTTAATTTGACCCTGTATACTGTGAATGATACCTACATTCCATACAGAGACCCTTCCGTGCCTAGGAAAGCACTTGAAGCCATTGGTCCCGGTTGTCATTCGTAGATCTTTAGTCGTTACGGGTAGTCAGAACCCCAGTAATCTGACAACCAGTCTTACCAAGAGGTATCGTGCTATCCAGCAACTGGGTTGTGGAGGTCAGATTGGCAGTCGCTCCATGTAAAATACTGGTATTCAGCTGCATCGATTGACATTGTGATTGAAATATTTGGAGATTGTCGAAATAAAACAAGAAATAGTAAATATGAACATATTTGATCTTTATTTACACACATCAGATGACAAATACAATTTTCAGTCTATATCGTCTACTAGCCACACGTAGCATAAAGATGCCTTTACACAATGGCCCATCTTGGCCTAGGGGCAAAATGCCCTGAATAGTTAGGGATTACCATTCTAACTTCCAGGGTAGCGAAAGAACTTTTGCCCTCAGACATATAAACATCCCATTAGTTCATACAGAAACTCACATTTCCCGTAGGGCTAGGCGGAAACTACCGAACGCGTTCTGCTACGATGGAATAAAAAAATTGGCATTACAAAATGAACCAATATAGACCATTATGTAAAGGCACCGTAACAATACTTGCCGAACATAGCCGCCAGACGGCGGTATTATCAATTAACCTAACTAAAATAATATGCAAGAATGCAAGATTGAGTATAAATGTGAAGTTGTTGACAGCTGTCAAATGATATAATTTCTTGCATTGACTCGCAAAGGATTAGCCTCAAGTATGGCGCAACGTATTGTTATTAATTACTTTGTTATGATATAAATAATTATATTTTGAGCTTTTAATAAGAACAAAAATAAAATAAATATTCATTAGAAATTAACAAATCAAAATATCAGTTTTGCAAATGCATAAAATAATAAATGCAAGAACCAACAATAATATGCAAAAAATCATAATAATATGCAAGACGGACGGTTCAACTCAAATTATCATCATTTATATCGAATCAAAACTTTTACTGTACAATATATATTTCTACCTAACAATAAATTTAAACTAGTCGTTCATTGCGAACTAAATATTGCGTGTTTTAATTAATATAATTAATTATATTTAAATGATTACAAAACTTGACATGTGTGTTTATATAAAAGAATAATCGGGTAAGTATGTAAAGATGTATAATTATTTTATCATTAATTGTCTAGTATACACCTGCTTGGAGTTAGAATCAGAAATATAAGGACTATTGTTGTTTGCTTCTCGCTCACACATATCACTGAGAGCGAGATGAATATAGAGATTTCTCAATTAATTCTTTCAGTAAATATATCTTTCATGCTCCAAATAAGTCGCACTTTGAAGTCTCCTTTTGAAATGCAAGTTGATAAGATTAAAGAGAAGTCTGCTTTTGAAATGCAAGATGATAAGATTGATCAGAAGTCTCCTTTTGAAATGCAAGATGATTCGATTAAAGAGAAGTCTCCTTTTAAAATGCAACATGGGAGAGTCATCAAAATGTGCCATATTTGGTTCAGTACTAGAAACAAAATCATTGTGTGAGTGGTGGCTGAAATATGTATGGAGCTGCGATTTGGAGGTGGCTGCCGATAAAGCGATTGGCTTAGAAGGAATCGGGCTTAGCAGCTAATAAGCTTATACATCAGAGTAAAGCGCAACCATCCTTTGTAATGAAAGTGCAAGTGTGTGTGTATTTATTGCTTCCTTGTTTGCATTGCATAGCCATCTTTTTAGCGAAAATATTTGGTTGTACTTGTGACTTGCGTCAGAGCGGCAACAACGCATCGTAGGTTATACTCAGATTTATCGTTTTAGCTGTTAGGAAAGATACATCGTGTACAAACGGGGTAAAAACATAAAAAAATCATTTGCGACTAAACTGCTGCTCCTATTTAATTGATGTTTGGTACAGAGCTTGAAAATGGTACCTAGTATAGGCAGTTTAAAGGAAAGCCCCTCAGTCGTATCAATTCTGTATAGTCAGCGTCATAAATATGTTAACACTTTGTGAAGGACAAATTTGTGATGAATGTCTTTTGTATACTGGTTATGTGATGTACGATTATGCTGAGCAAATTAGATATAAATGTTAGTTTCACATATTTAATACACGCATTTTTAATGGGGGTAGGCAGAGAGCTAGCTAAAGCACGCCAAGTGTTACGATCCTTGCATCCTTTTTTTGTTTCGTCCATGTTCTTAAAGAATATATGAAAAGTGTTCACATATTTTTGACCGTAACTATACAAAGATAATTATTTTTTCATTTTTAACAGAAAATTACTAGGGATAACGACTCAACGTAGTGATCAGTCGAAATTTAAGGCAATGATAAACAAATTAAGTAGCTTGAAGTAAATATGTCACAGCGAGCGTTAGAGAGAGACTGTCACATATGTATGAGTGAAAGAGACAACGCTCTACAAACCAGAACTTTTTAAAATTGGAACTGTCATATTTACGACCGGGTATAGTATTTTTATCTCGAGAAGCGACACGCGCTTTACTTGTGGTAACTAAGTGTACAAACACGCTGTGAATGTGTGCGAGTAGCGTCAGGACATAACACACGCACGCACACACACACACACACACAAACACATGAAACTTCCGACTTAGCTATTGTCTCTACACTTCGTAACCACAAGTAAAGCGCACGTCGCTTCGCGAGGTAACAATACTGTACAGTGATAAATGTGTTAAAAATAGTGATTACTAAAAATATACTGTCGCTACTAGAAGCTGATTTGGGCAGGTGACTTTTATAACGAAAATATTATAATTATGTATTATTTAAAACCGAGAACATATATGATCTACAATTATATTCGAACGAAGCACTGGTAACTCAACGGTTAAGGCGCGCAGACAGAAGAGTGATCGTGAGTTCGATGCCTACCTGTGTCTAGGTTATACTTGTGGCAGGCAGGAATGGGGTAATGTGAAACCAAAAATAGCCGAAAGGCAAACACTCAGTGGACTTTAGCCGTTTGGCTATTCTTGGTTTTGTGATCCAAGAGCCAGGTCAGTTATACATTATCAATAACTGTGAATCACACCACTCTAGTCTCCTATTTATTGATTTAAGTAAGATTTAATTGCTTACAAAAAGGGAATTAACATAAAACATTAATTATTACACATTTTCAGCAAAATTTTAGTATCCAGAAAATAGTTCTTAGACAAATTTTGTTCTTATAGTAATTTATTTATTCATTAATTTCACAACATACAATTCAATTTCATAAATCTACCGAACGACGATGAGAAATCTCCCAAAAACACATTTACTATTGCCAATGTACATATTTAAATTCTACCACCACAAAAAAAATTTAAGAAATTTAAACTCATTAAAACAAATACAATCGATATTAAATTACTTAATTTAAAAACTAACTTACGGGGGTATATGAAAAATGTCTTTTTAGTTTTTTTATCTAGGAAATAAGCAGTCTATGATAATATCACTTAAATCAAGATATGGCAACACTAACTTTATATAAATGGCAAGGTGATAGCATAGTCGCTCATAGAATAACTCGGTTATTTTAAAAAGTAATTTTCTTATTTGTAATGTGATCAAAACAAAGTTGTACAACATTGTTTCAACACATTTTCGTGTTGTACGAAACCATGTTGCTGGCAACATGGAATGTTGCGAATGTTTCTTTAGAGTAAAAACAATGTTGCACGACTGTTTCCATACGTTGTTGCGAGTAAGCCCAGGTAAACACAAGCGATTTTTTATCGCCCACTGGATTTGCAACTATCGGTGTTGTGCCGAGCATTGGGTATCCAACAGAGAGCATCCTAGCGCGTCCAAAAATACAGTGCGCGAGACAAAAAATACCGTTAAAAAATCGCCCGTGGCTAAATACTCTATAGAGCCGCGATTTTTTTCACATGCAAATATAAATGTCCATTTCGACCATGTGAAATGATTGTTTGATCGTAGTCCTCACGATAAAATCACTTTTTGAAATAACTGAGAATCCTGGGCAGGTCATGATATTGTGCTGATAATAATAGAAATCAAAGCATGATAAGTATAAATCTTAAGAAGCTCATCTCATCATTTCATTGTGATATGGGGCAAAACTAGTTTTTTTTTCTCCTGCTTAATGGCACATCGTGAAATTGTCACACAGCTATAAGAAAAGCTTTGGTTTGCTATGAAAGCGGTTCCGTCATATTATACCGGCCGTCACGAAAATCTGTAATTTTCACCAGTATTTAACATTTAGGTAAGTGCCTCGTTGTAAAAATCTATAATTTTCACTAGTATTTGACATTTAGGTGACTGCCTCGTTGTGAAAATCTGTAATTTTCACCTGTATTTGACATTTAGGTGACTGCCTCGTGAAGATCTGGCATTATGATCGTGTACTATACTGCCGTCACAAGAAAGAAGGCCGTCACTAACAATTTTGTCAAAAATGAGTTATTAACGTATTCGGAATCAGCATAGAAAATGCTATCTTAAGGTCTTACACACAAAGCTCGTATTAGATTCGATATATCATAAGGATTTTAGCCTTAATCGTTTTTTTTAAATCTGAAAAGCCTTAATTATTCAATAACGGCAATTTATCGTTCAAAATAAAGGCTATATTTTTTGACGTCTTATAAAACAAGAATCACTAACTAAAACCATTCAGTAAATCGCGGGCCTTCATTTTAGATAAAACTTCAATTATCTCGAAATCAACGTTGACGTAGTTACGGTCTCCTTTCTTATGTCGGCAGTATAGGTACACCTCTGCCCAACCCTTCATGAAAACAAGGCGTGTTATGTTATTTGACATTAAGGTGTCAAAATCGCTCTGTATTTAGGCATCCGTTATTGTGTGACCGTTCACCGCTTTATTAGGAAACCAAAACTTAACATTGACGACGCTGTATATAGTAGAACTTTCTATAATTCCTATGTGCCACATTAACAACCAAGTAGGTACTCTACAAAGGTACCAACAAAACATTACATTGTTGAGGGTAGATATTTCAATTTGTCGACTATTCTGTCACCTCATATTTCAGTAAACAATAATTTATAATTGATTAAATATAATCCTCAATTTTGGGTGGCTACACAAAAAATGTGTCGTGTTGAAGCTGCATTTTAAGACTATTGTTAATTGAGGGTTTTCAAGCAAATTCTTGATATAATAAAAATTATGTCATATATCTGTCTGTGTGACCGCGTTATTCTTTTGAATCCCGCAACATTTTCACCATCATTTAGAAAATTAATTCCGTAAGACGAATGTGTATAATACTATTGAACTGTAGGTATATTATACATATATTGAAATGTATATTACTTATTGAACTTACAAAATTAAATAAATCTCGATGTTTTGTCAAGTCGTTAAATGCGATAATAAAGTTTTTTTTTGTTGGTTGTTGCCAACTAGTATCATCAAGGAAATAATTTTCTTTTTCGTTCTTCTCAAAATGCTATAAAACCATTTTTTGTGTAGCCAGCGAGGTAATTCCATTTAGGGGTAAAATAAAATAAAGATACAACCTTTTTATATAGTCATCATCGATATGTTCAGCCTTGTATGTACACTACATACGTTTTATATTATAACAATAATAATTGAAAAATACTAAATTTAAAGCTACCAATAGTTTTACATTAGGGGGATATTTTCTACCATTTCGTTTTCGAATATTTTTATATGGCAACACTTGTTGTATAACCAGTAGAAATAATTACAAAATCAATGTAAATAAATCGTAACTCGACTTATTTACATTGATTATGATACCAAAGAAAATGCAATGGACATAATTAGGATTAGGTATTGTAGTAAATTATAATCAGAAAATGGTGGATTTTAATGTATTTGTAATGGCTATACAAACAAGTCCACTGCACATGCGACTTCTAAAAGTTTTTATAGACGACTTTGTGTAATTTTGTATGTACAGAAAATGAAAATTTTATAGAAGAAAATTTTATTTCTGTATTGATACAAATCAGAAAAGTTACGTTTTAAAGTGTTAAAAAGTTTAAGCCCGAGAGTCTGATAACCAGTCTTATCAAGGAGTATCGGGTTTTATTTTTTTATTGTGCCATGAGGCAGCCCTGACCTCGATCTTTCCTGGTGGAAAGCGAAGGACGAGTTCGACGAGGAACGAGCTATCCCAGAAGATGCCTGTTCACTCAACTAGGGTTGTGGAGGTAAGATAGGTAGTCGCTCCATGTGAAATACTGGTATTCAGCTTCATCCGGTTAGACTGGAAGCCGACCCCAACATAGATGGTAAAAGGTTGGACAGATTTATATAACATGTTAAAATCTTAAACAACCCAGCCAAAAAAAAATCGCCACATTTTTATAGGTACCGTAAAAAATATAGTATTTTTATACTAACAACAAAATAAATGGTAATAATAATAATATTATTGTTTAAATAACAATTTTTTGTTTATTTTATTTTATCATTAATTATTATTAGCTGCCACAATCGCAAAGTCGTTTACAAAAAACTCTATTATTTTGTCTTCTACAAGCCATGATTAAGAATTTACTATAAAAGGTATGCATATAAAAATCTATTTATATATAGTGGAATAGTGTTCGTTTTAAATAGGTATTATGAACTGTAGATCCGTTATAAAAATGTGAATTGCACTGAAATATGATTGTGATAATTGGTTTGATAAATACAAACAGTTCATTTATGAAAAAAAGCTTCTAATTATTAAGAAGTACAGACAACGTTTTATCCCGCAATGATTGAAGACTAAGGTCTTCTATCAGTGCGTCCTGCCCGTTATGCCATACAGTGCCGAACCGTGGACACTCGGGCTGGTCCACAAATTTAAGGTCGTGCAACTAGAAGCCCAAAAGTTTGATAATCAGTCTTTACAAGGGGTATCGTGATACCCAGTAAAAGGGCTGTGGTGGTCAGATAGGCAGTCGCTCCATGAAAAATACTGGTATTCAGCTGCATCCAGTTAGACTGAAAGCCGACCCCAACACAGCTAGGCAGATTTTTATTGGTAAGAGTCCAATACTTCCTTATTTATTTTTCGCGCATGCATTTAATAGTTCCGCAGTTTTTGGTTATTCGTACATTTCAATGCAATCCATTTATCAGTATGTTAAAGTCACATGTGCAGCTGAGTAGCTGTGGCATGAGTGTGTCGCGGATATCAAATCGTATGACATTCATATTCAGTCCAGGACTATGAACAGGAGACTGAATTGACGCAAGACGTTATTAACGTAACGTTAAGACGAAATGTTAAAACTAAACTAGACTATAAAGAGAATGATGAATGATGGCAGTGGTGGCCCAGTGGTAACAGCCGCGACTTACGAGTTGTAGGCCGTAGGTTCGAACCCAGACAGGCGATGTACTTTGTGTAAATTATTTCCGTCACCACTGCTCTCAAAACGGTGAAGGAAAACATCGTGAGGAAACGGGCATGTCCTAGAACCAAAAATTCGAAGATATGTGACATCTACCAACCCGCACTGGGCCCGCGTGGTGGATTACGGCCCGCTCCCTCTCACAGAGAGGAGGCCTGTTTGCTAGCAGTGGAAACATTATAGGCTGATTATGATAAAGAAAATACTTAAACATGGCAGTTAGCTTATTTGAAACTATTGTAAAGATAGCAAAATAAATGGAAAACATATAATGAAAATACTGCTCCCCGGCTTTTGATCACCCGAAATGTTTTTTACTGCCACGTTGATCTAGTGGTCACCAACCACGTTCGCCAAGCCTAGAGGTACTCCCTTTTTTTTGATGGTGGTAAATCATCAAACGAAATCGTAGTTTCAGCCAAAGTTACTGGCGATTCATACTCCGTATCACCTACGGACATAAGATTAGTTCGAGGCCCGACCTAAGAATGAATGACAACACGATTTGACAGTAGTCCCTACTCCCGATGTGGTATTGCCCGTCCGAAAAAGTAAATTAATCGGGTGTAGGGTTCGCTCCGAAGTTTTGAAGTCCTTTTGACGGGCTTGTAACTTCGTTGACGAATTCTCAGTGGCATTACTTAGTCTGAATGTACGCCTGGTTAATTAATAGCCAACGACTCGCTTCCTATTACATGACTGGCTAAATGTGGATGTACTATCCACCTCTGCCTACCCTTTGAAAAAACAGGCGTGATGTTATTTCTTATTTTAATTTGGGTTTCAAAACCCTGGGGATCAACTCCTAATCACGAAGAGCGTAACGTCGGCCGAAGTTACGGGCTTTTTACGTTACGGCACAGATTAAGAATGAATAACAACACGATTTGACAGCTGGGACAGCTGTCAAATCGTGTACTCGTGTATTTTCCCGTTGAAAAATTTTAATTATACACTTGTGCCTTATGAACTACTTTCGGACGGGTCCGTATCTTCGTTGACGGACTTAGAGTGTAAGTCCCTGCCCTGATTAAGTCTCAGATCAGAAAATCTGCCGTCTACTCCCATGTAAGCTGCTGTGATTGGTTCACCATGCAACAACAAATCTTACAATTGACATAAGATTTGAAAACTTAAATATTGTGTAAACTTTATGATTTTACATTCTAAACTGACGTTTTGATACTCGTATTATAATATAACATAACATCACGCCTTGTCTCAGCAGAGGTGTAACTATAGAAATAATATTATATAGATTATATAATATCTATATATAGAGATTATATATTCTATATTATATTATTTCTATAGCGGCGCTCGCGTCAAGTAGTTGAATGCCATATCGCTACCGCGATGAATACTTTGATGTTACGGTTAATGTTTCAAACATTTGAGCAACATAAGACTAATTTGAGAATGTATAGATTAGTTTGTTTTAATAACATATTTGATGCTGTATAATTGTAGTAGACCATGGTCTAAACAACGTTTGTTCTAGCAAAACTGTGATTCAAATGTCACCGTGTATAATTTATATATAGTATTATAATAATAATAAACATCACCGCCTGTATTGCTCGAAAGTTTTGGTTGATGTGAACCAACAATACACCCACATGTGGACAGTTACGTTTAGAGCCACAATTCAATTCATAAAAATCAATCTATACCACAAACAAATGAAAAATAAATGCATAGGTAACATCACAAATTTTCCAAAAGTCCTGGACTAAATTCGACAATGGCACAACACTATCAACCGATTCAAAAATCGATTCTCAATCCACGCACAAAGCATAATTATAGTATTTACACTAATTTACACATGAATTACAATAAACTCAGCCGTGAGTTTATATTTTAATTTAAATATAAACTAAATTGTCTTTTCATTGCTATATGTTGTTATTGCTGATGTTAATATGTCAATGTTGTTAAACAATAATCGATAACTCCCTTATACAACATGTATCCGAAAGGTGTGGTCAAATTGCAGGGTGTGACGTGTGGTACAAACCATCAAACTGAACAACATTCTCCATGGGACCAACATCGAAATTGCGAAAATAATATAAACTGTCCCACACAAAACTTCAATTTGGCAGTTTGAGTAATTTATGCGGCCTACTCAAATGTACTTTCTATGGTATTGTTCGTCGAATCGTTGAGCTCCTTAAGTTCTGAGTTGAGCTGCACGATTGCTGACAATTGCGTGCACTGACTGGACAGGTCCAATCTGTGTGGTTCGTTCCTCAAAAGGCCATTTCAGACATCGATCTACATAGCTTCACATGATCAGACCAAGATTTTGTCTTGACTCTAAAGGAGACTGCTCTGAGTTTGTTTCGGCATTTCTTCCCAGAGTAGTCAAATAGGAAACGCCGACCTCATCTAGTTTAAAAAAAAATACGATAGACGTGTAAAACTGTTTGTACAAACCTACTTACAGAAATAAAATCATTTATCAATACCTACTTGACCCAAATTTACGGACGACTGATAATTTTTTCGTGATTACAATGTTGGTCCCATGGAGAAAGTTGTTCAGTTTGAAGGTCTGTATCACACTCTTAAATTTGACCACGCCTTTCTGTTACACGCTGTATAGCCCTCAGAGGAATAACTAACAGAGAGGGAGCGATATAAAAGGTGAACAGTTTAATATGTATGTCCCTTATTTCCTTACGACACATCCTATGAGTTAGAAAGAGTATCCTATAGTTCTCCCTCTTGCCTGTTCTGTCAGTCCTAGACACAGTGGTCACCAAAAGATAAGAAACATATTAACTTATTTTTCGATGGTCATGTTACTCTGAGCTGGTGTCCAATGTGACTAGAATTGACATAAACCTAGATAACCAACGTTAGTTATTACACTGAGTTACGGTTCTCCGATTCTGAACTCCACGATAAAAAAATGATTCGATGTTCGATTCGCTGAGATGCCGTTTTTATTTAACACTGGCCGTTGCCTATGAATTCGTCTGACGATCCAGGATGAGAAGTAGCTTATGTCCAATCCCGAGTCCCGGTAACCCAGGTCATGGTCAATCTGTGTGCCAAATTTCATCAAATCCGTTCAGCCATTTTACCGTGAAAACGTAACAAACAAACTCAAACAAAAAAATTGTCATTTCTATATGAAAAGATAGTTAGTCGTAGCTACGCTTGCCACAGTCGGTTTGTTGATGGGTGACCATTAATCACGTAGTCCCGGCTGTCAATAGTCTGACAGCCAGTCTTACCAAGTGGTATCGTGTTACCCCAGGAACTGGGTTGTGGAGGTCAGATAAGCAGATACTGGTATTCAGCTGCATCCGGTTAGACTGGAAGCCGATCCCAATATATTTAGAAAAAGGCAGGCAGATGATGATGAGTTAGTTGTAATCGATTCAAATCTTTATTGACGAGTTCTGAATCAGAGGATCTGTAGGCCAATTCTCGTACTTAAAAACGTTCAAATTCAAGTCGCAATCTCATCTCAGCGACAATCAATGTCAAAAACCTGTCAAAAATGTATGTAAATTGATTGTAATTTTGACAGATTGAGACTGAGATTAGAATGCGAACGGTCTTAAAAATACGGGAATTGCCCCTCTGATCATGTAACGTTGAAAACTGTGATTCGCAACTGCCATTCAAACTATGCTGAAGACAATGTTACTCATTCTTTCAGTTTCAAGTCACCAAAGAGAATCATATAACAAAAAGTAAATACATATAATCATTGGCTTGTATTTAATCGAACTTCAAATAATTCCCATTTTGCTGTCCTAAAAATATTATTGCCCACTCTAATATAACTAATGCGCTTCTTTTTGTGAATAATTCCTATTTTGGGGTCATATAAATACTAAACAGCCAAGTAACTGCGACCAACTTGGATGTAGCAGTTGGTCACAGTTCTTACCTAATCAGTTTGATCGGGGTATCCTAGCTTAGTTACTGGGACAGACTGTAAAATGCAACCCGATCTTACTTTGAGCGATACAAAAAACACAGGATTTAAGCCAGTCTAGACCCAACCTAAGTTTCAAAGCCCTTGTTTGGTACCATGCTGGTTGGAAAAGGCCAGGGATTTCAAAAGAGGCATTTATTTTTAATGCGGGTCCTTAGAAGAGTAGCCATCATTAGAGGGTCATTAATTTAAAAAAAGTGTTCATCATTAGAAGCTCAATTAATATTTCCCTTAATAATTTTGGTGCCTTTCAAATTAAATTAATTTGATTAAACCGTATAACATTGTCATAAAGATAGAAAGAATGCAACCGGTCGCTATAGCAGTCACTAAGTTACATAATACACTCAAAATTAGTTGTTAATATTAAAACGAAATGAATTCAGTCGACAATCATTTGGTAGGTCATTGAAATGGCAAGACGTGCTTCTCGCTTTTAAAAATTGAGTTTTACATTTTAATTTGAAACTTCTTCGGTTTACAAGTCGTTTAAACAGAAAAAAATATATGAGCTTTGATGTCATGATACTAATAACAAATAATACAAGCTGATGTAATGCCGACTTTCAAATAGTGCTGATTTTTAGCCTCATTTGAATAACTAAATTTTTAGTTAAATTTCAAATATGTAAAACCCAACTTTAGTCACATTTAAAAGTTATTAGCATAACAATTTTTATTACAACTTACTTGGTTGTAAAGTGGAAAATTAAAGTGTCGTCGTTTTCATAGAGAAACTTTTGATTCCTCGGAATACTCGTTTTAAAGTCCATAGGACTCGTAATACCTGAAAAGATGGAAATAAAAATTACTTTCGGGCCGCCTCTGGAGGTTACACAGCTACAAGGATATTGTCTGGGTTAACAGGGGAGCCTTGTTGGTAAAGTGAAGTTGTCAAAGAAATTGTATTGAAAAAAACAAGATGGCGGCGTTCATTCACACTTTGGCCACGCGCCAAAAGAACCTTGCGTCATTGTATATTCGTCTATAGGCGACTAACGTCTATGCGCGTTAGCAGCCCAAGTTTATCACAAATACGTTTACCATAGATGCCGCACGCTCAAGTACGTACTTCAGACGTCCATTGAAGGCTGACGCTTACAGTTGAACCAGAAAAGGTATGCGCTTCGGTAATCTTCGTGTTTCCAAATTAACACGAACACATAATCAGCCTATAATGTTCCTACTGCTGGGACACAGGCCTCCTCTCAGTGAGAGGGAGTAGGCCATAATCAACCACGCGGTCCAGTGCGGGTTGGTAAATGTCACATGTTTTTTTGGTTTTAGGACATTAGCACGAACGCCGCACCACAATGTAAACCTCCACCTCTGTGGAGGTAGCCTCAAAGCCTACACAGAGATGGTGTAAGCCTCTGCAAAGCTTCTAACTTTTGTCTTCGCGCTTTGTAGTAGTGCACCTATCATTGCGCATTTGTATAAAGTTTTCTCTCTGTCGAGTTACTCCAACTCCAACTAAAAGTTTTTGGAATTGCATAGAGTTGTTAATGTTTAATTTTCTAACCACGGTAATAATTCCATGGTAGTAATATTTCTATATTAGATCAAGTCAAGTCAAGTCAAAGCATTTATTTCAAATAGGCACATAGAAGGCACTTTTGAACGTCAACATTTACATTTAAATAGAATTGATTCTAGTCGCCCCTTCCAAAAGGTAGTTTCGAATGGAGAAGAATAGGCAAGAAACTCCACCGTTACTCTTTTAAAATGTGATCTCATCATCAACAGTACTTCCGAAGATAGACGACGATGATTGCCGAAGCGCATAGTCTCCCTAGGAGAGCTGTGCGTACCTTGTACCTAATGTATATTAGCAGCGAAGGCGGTGCCGGTGGCGGCGGCGCCCAGCGCGGCGCACAGCACGGCGCTGACGACGGCGCCGCCGATAGACGATGATTGCCGAAGCGCATAGTCTCCCTAGGAGAGCTGTGCGTACCTTGTACCTAATGTATATTAGCAGCGAAGGCGGTGCCGGTGGCGGCGGCGCCCAGCGCGGCGCACAGCACGGCGCTGACGACGGCGCCGCCGATAGACGATGATTGCCGAAGCGCATAGTCTCCCTAGGAGAGCTGTGCGTACCTTGTACCTAATGTATATTAGCAGCGAAGGCGGTGCCGGTGGCGGCGGCGCCCAGCGCGGCGCACAGCACGGCGCTGACGACGGCGCCGCCGATAGACGATGATTGCCGAAGCGCATAGTCTCCCTAGGAGAGCTGTGCGTACCTTGTACCTAATGTATATTAGCAGCGAAGGCGGTGCCGGTGGCGGCGGCGCCCAGCGCGGCGCACAGCACGGCGCTGACGACGGCGCCGCCGATAGACGATGATTGCCGAAGCGCATAGTCTCCCTAGGAGAGCTGTGCGTACCTTGTACCTAATGTATATTAGCAGCGAAGGCGGTGCCGGTGGCGGCGGCGCCCAGCGCGGCGCACAGCACGGCGCTGACGACGGCGCCGCCGATAGACGATGATTGCCGAAGCGCATAGTCTCCCTAGGAGAGCTGTGCGTACCTTGTACCTAATGTATATTAGCAGCGAAGGCGGTGCCGGTGGCGGCGGCGCCCAGCGCGGCGCACAGCACGGCGCTGACGACGGCGCCGCCGATAGACGATGATTGCCGAAGCGCATAGTCTCCCTAGGAGAGCTGTGCGTACCTTGTACCTAATGTATATTAGCAGCGAAGGCGGTGCCGGTGGCGGCGGCGCCCAGCGCGGCGCACAGCACGGCGCTGACGACGGCGCCGCCGATAGACGATGATTGCCGAAGCGCATAGTCTCCCTAGGAGAGCTGTGCGTACCTTGTACCTAATGTATATTAGCAGCGAAGGCGGTGCCGGTGGCGGCGGCGCCCAGCGCGGCGCACAGCACGGCGCTGACGACGGCGCCGCCGATAGACGATGATTGCCGAAGCGCATAGTCTCCCTAGGAGAGCTGTGCGTACCTTGTACCTAATGTATATTAGCAGCGAAGGCGGTGCCGGTGGCGGCGGCGCCCAGCGCGGCGCACAGCACGGCGCTGACGACGGCGCCGCCGATAGACGATGATTGCCGAAGCGCATAGTCTCCCTAGGAGAGCTGTGCGTACCTTGTACCTAATGTATATTAGCAGCGAAGGCGGTGCCGGTGGCGGCGGCGCCCAGCGCGGCGCACAGCACGGCGCTGACGACGGCGCCGCCGATAGACGATGATTGCCGAAGCGCATAGTCTCCCTAGGAGAGCTGTGCGTACCTTGTACCTAATGTATATTAGCAGCGAAGGCGGTGCCGGTGGCGGCGGCGCCCAGCGCGGCGCACAGCACGGCGCTGACGACGGCGCCGCCGATAGACGATGATTGCCGAAGCGCATAGTCTCCCTAGGAGAGCTGTGCGTACCTTGTACCTAATGTATATTAGCAGCGAAGGCGGTGCCGGTGGCGGCGGCGCCCAGCGCGGCGCACAGCACGGCGCTGACGACGGCGCCGCCGATAGACGATGATTGCCGAAGCGCATAGTCTCCCTAGGAGAGCTGTGCGTACCTTGTACCTAATGTATATTAGCAGCGAAGGCGGTGCCGGTGGCGGCGGCGCCCAGCGCGGCGCACAGCACGGCGCTGACGACGGCGCCGCCGATAGACGATGATTGCCGAAGCGCATAGTCTCCCTAGGAGAGCTGTGCGTACCTTGTACCTAATGTATATTAGCAGCGAAGGCGGTGCCGGTGGCGGCGGCGCCCAGCGCGGCGCACAGCACGGCGCTGACGACGGCGCCGCCGATAGACGATGATTGCCGAAGCGCATAGTCTCCCTAGGAGAGCTGTGCGTACCTTGTACCTAATGTATATTAGCAGCGAAGGCGGTGCCGGTGGCGGCGGCGCCCAGCGCGGCGCACAGCACGGCGCTGACGACGGCGCCGCCGATAGACGATGATTGCCGAAGCGCATAGTCTCCCTAGGAGAGCTGTGCGTACCTTGTACCTAATGTATATTAGCAGCGAAGGCGGTGCCGGTGGCGGCGGCGCCCAGCGCGGCGCACAGCACGGCGCTGACGACGGCGCCGCCGATAGACGATGATTGCCGAAGCGCATAGTCTCCCTAGGAGAGCTGTGCGTACCTTGTACCTAATGTATATTAGCAGCGAAGGCGGTGCCGGTGGCGGCGGCGCCCAGCGCGGCGCACAGCACGGCGCTGACGACGGCGCCGCCGATAGACGATGATTGCCGAAGCGCATAGTCTCCCTAGGAGAGCTGTGCGTACCTTGTACCTAATGTATATTAGCAGCGAAGGCGGTGCCGGTGGCGGCGGCGCCCAGCGCGGCGCACAGCACGGCGCTGACGACGGCGCCGCCGATAGACGATGATTGCCGAAGCGCATAGTCTCCCTAGGAGAGCTGTGCGTACCTTGTACCTAATGTATATTAGCAGCGAAGGCGGTGCCGGTGGCGGCGGCGCCCAGCGCGGCGCACAGCACGGCGCTGACGACGGCGCCGCCGATAGACGATGATTGCCGAAGCGCATAGTCTCCCTAGGAGAGCTGTGCGTACCTTGTACCTAATGTATATTAGCAGCGAAGGCGGTGCCGGTGGCGGCGGCGCCCAGCGCGGCGCACAGCACGGCGCTGACGACGGCGCCGCCGATAGACGATGATTGCCGAAGCGCATAGTCTCCCTAGGAGAGCTGTGCGTACCTTGTACCTAATGTATATTAGCAGCGAAGGCGGTGCCGGTGGCGGCGGCGCCCAGCGCGGCGCACAGCACGGCGCTGACGACGGCGCCGCCGATAGACGATGATTGCCGAAGCGCATAGTCTCCCTAGGAGAGCTGTGCGTACCTTGTACCTAATGTATATTAGCAGCGAAGGCGGTGCCGGTGGCGGCGGCGCCCAGCGCGGCGCACAGCACGGCGCTGACGACGGCGCCGCCGATAGACGATGATTGCCGAAGCGCATAGTCTCCCTAGGAGAGCTGTGCGTACCTTGTACCTAATGTATATTAGCAGCGAAGGCGGTGCCGGTGGCGGCGGCGCCCAGCGCGGCGCACAGCACGGCGCTGACGACGGCGCCGCCGTCGCCCGCGCCGCGCACCACCGCGCCGCCCATGTATGTCACTGACAGGATGAGGCCGTGCGCTGTACATCTGTGGGATAATGGTTTCATAACTAAGTAATTCCTTTCTTATTTTTAAAAAAACGTTGCCCCATACTATTTCTCCTGCATTGTAGGTGCGTTTACAAACATTTAAACTCACATACACAAGCAGTCAGACCCGGAACAACTACTTGTAGGTCATACAAATATTTGTTCTGTGCTGGTATCGAACCCGCGATTCGCAGCGCAGCAGTCAATCGCTTAAACACTGCGCCAACCTTGCCCTCAAATTGGCTGGAAGGAGAGTATGGCGGCCTTTGATCTGCACTGGGACAAAACTTCAACGATAAAATACTAACGCCCCCCCAGAGGAGGACCAGACTTGTAAAAACCAGTGTTAATGAAAGACCTTTGAATGAAAAAATAATATTTTTTTGTAAAACAAATGCAGTCTTCGGGTGAGTCGCTGTGAGCGGTGTAAGCCACACTAGCGGGGCGAGCACGGCCTCTGTGATAGGCTTGAGTCACGCATTTTATCACGGTTTTTGCTCCACCATGGGCCATGCTTGCCCCACTAGTTACGCTCATCTAGCCCCACGCTAATGCCGTTGAATGACGTCGAATCGAAATTTACATTATTTGCAACAAAAAATGACATAAAATATGTCATAAGTACTGTGATAGACAATAGACTCTGTTAATCAATCAACTGATCAAATATAATTTATCAGAAATGGGCTAAAGATTTCAGACAGTACTTTTTGAACGTCAGAAAAGAAAGACCTTTAAGGAGAGGTTTTTGGCCTGTAGGCCTTTGAAATGTTACCTCCGCCTCACCCAAATGCAGCGCGACGTATGTTTTTATGATGCGCCTCTGACCATTTTGCGGAAAGCCCACGCCACAGTATAAAATATTTGCAGTTGATCAACTGACTTAGTTTTTGTTGAGTTCGATTTTTTTCCCTTAGATTTACATTTTATGGTACCTACGGTGAAGTGAACTAAAATGATTACTTAAAATGTCCTGCGTACCGAATGGGCGGGCGTTTTCAGATTATCAGATAATGACACCAACCCCATACCGACATGTCGGCAGCAATAGGTACCCAATTCGATACCGATATAATTATTTATTTGTAGTTATTTAAAACGGTACAACATCAATTACATTAAGTAACATGAGAGACAATTGCAATTACAATTACGTTGACACTAATATAAATGACCTTTAAACTAACATGACACAGTAGACTCCCTTGCATACTTTCTCCCACAGAACACCAGACATATACGCATAGTTTTAATCCATTCATCCGCAAACACATCACATTCAGGGTTGGCAGCCAGATGGACATTCAGCACCTTTAGACTACGACAGACTGGGGATTCGGCTCTGGCTACAGTTTTGGCTGGCAGTTGCGCAAACAGATTGTGCCGTTGGCTCTGACGGTGTCCAATGTATTTGTCGGGCAGAAAAGACCATATCGCTCTGGACAGTTGATACGTCCCCGTAAGGTCTTAGAGGCTACAGTGAGTTGACCAAGGCAGCGAATTAAAGCCCAACGTCCCTAAAAGATAGTTGGTAGGGTACATGTAGGGAAAGAAGTGGTATAATCTCCGGAAGTGGCACCTAAGGAAAGTTTTTTGTACCTTTTCCAGTATCCGTCTTTGGGTCGCGTTATAGGGGTGCCAAATACAGACACTGGACTCGAGTTTGCTTCGAACCAGAGCGGCGTACAACAGCCTAACCACATTTGGATTGCGAAAGTCACGAGCATTTCGCAAAACAAATCCTAAGCGCCTGTAAGACTCCTTCGCAAGGGTAGAAAGATAGTTGGTAGGGTACATGTAGGGAAAGAAGTGGTATAATCTCCGGAAGTGGCACCTAAGGAAAGTTTTTTGTACCTTTTCCAGTATCCGTCTTTGGGTCGCGTTATAGGGGTGCCAAATACAGACACTGGACTCGAGTTTGCTTCGAACCAGAGCGGCGTACAACAGCCTAACCACATTTGGATTGCGAAAGTCACGAGCATTTCGCAAAACAAATCCTAAGCGCCTGTAAGACTCCTTCGCAAGGGTAGAAACGTGATCTCGAAAAGTCAGACAGCGGTCGAAAGTCACTCCCAAATCCTTTATGCAACATAAAGGATTTAGGAGTGACTTTCGACCGCGAGTAATTACGTGACCGCCCAAATTGTAGTTATAATGAATTGGCCGCCACCCCCATAACCCCCGCCGCCCTTGCTTGTATTAAACAGTAGTTTGTTCGCAATGCTCCACTCATAGATGGCATCAATATCCCTTTGTAGAAGTTTGCAATCCTCGTCAGTTCGGATTTGTGCGACTAGCTTAAGGTCGTTGGCATTTAGCAGGCATTTGGCCAACTCAACCTTAGTAATGAGGTCATTGATCATGATCTAGAACAGAGGCGGCCTAACACGGATCCTTGACATACACCCGAGTGTGTATTATAAGGCTTGGAATCGAAGCAGCCATGGCTTACAAACTGCTTGCGATCGCGCAGATGGCCGGAAAAACGTTAAGAAGACCGGACGAGAAACCGATGGTCCCCAGCTTAGTCAAAAGCACATCGTTGCCCACTCTGTCGAATGCTAATGAAATCAAAATACAGATACTGCCCACCGGTGTCCAAGCCACGGGATATGTATTCTACGTGAATCAGCAAGTTCGAATTCACGGAGCGACCTGGCCGAGCACCGTGTTGGGCATCGGATAAAGACATATTGACGCTTTTGTAAATGATAGCGTGCAGTTTAAGTTCGAAAACCTTTTGTTCCTTTTACCTACATTTTAAGAATCGGTATACATACGTAATAAAGCAAGTCATTTATAAAAAACTGATCAAAAAAATAATTAAAATAAATATTTAATTATTATTATTTGTAATGTTTTACTGATTTCTTACCTCTGCAATTCTGCATGAAGCGATGCCGCGAAAACAGAAAAAATAGAACGTTCCCGCCCACTCTCTTTGATCGGTGCCGCCGCGCCGGTACACCGCCGCCACTTACCTACCTATTTTGCTACACAAGTTCGTGACCTTGTCAGCTGTTGTTTTTCACTTTAACGAATTAATGTTTGAAAATGTTGGTTTACATGGTATTTTTATGCACAATTGGTAATTGTTAAAACTACATTTAACAATTCACTACATAAAAAAAAACAAAGTCGCCGCGTCTGTCACATAAAACCTTATGATTATTTGAATGCATTAATTTATTATGATGTCTATTTGACGGCCACGGAGATGCTGTTCGATATGACCACCTTGTACCTCGACACATTTGGTGCAATGCCTACGTACGCTCCGCAGAACGGAGGTATCGGACTTGATGTGGTCAAATGCTGCTACTATCTGCGAACGCATTTCGAACTCCGTATCGCACGTATTTTTCAACACCTGTTGCTTTACACTGCCCCAGAGGAAAAAATCTAAAGGCGTCAGATCAGGTGATCTTGCAAGTCCAACACTTGCTCCTCGGTGTCAATGTCTCGAGTCCTCGGTCTGACTGCGTCAGCTCGATGTTGGTCTCGTCCGTGCACACTTCCGGTATTGTACGTACGTGCAAACGTTAGAATGCAATCGCCGATGGTAATGATGGTGGTGGTGATGGTGAACTCGCTAAACGTTCTTGGTAGAGTCTGCGTGCTTCAGCGTACACATCAACATATTAAAATATTCTACGTTAGAATAGGACATGGTAAAATATATTTAACTACGTAAACAAATCACAAGTCACTCACTACGTAGGTCAACAATAACATCCGTTCAAAACTAAGTTGCGCGGGAGACTAAGGAAGTGATTCGCAGGGCGGCGGGTGGCGGGGTGGCGGGGTAGGTAGGCACGTGGTACCGACACGAGGCCCGTGCGCCGCGGTAGCTTTTGGCGGCATCTTCTGTCGACTTAAAGAAAGCCGCCGATCTCGTAGGCTATTTAGCGAAATAAAGATGTACTTGTAAAATCAGATACTCTAAACATTTTTTTGAATGTGCCGATTTTAATAGTTATTTGATATTGACCTCTCGACTGGCCAATACTCAATTTTTTTTAAATTATAATTTCATATATTTTGTGCTTGTAGGTAAATGTATACGTCCCTAAAAGGAACAACAGGGTTTTTGTTTGTTTCATCATTGTAAATTTAATTTAAAACTCAAAAGGATAAGTAGTAAAAAAATAAAAAAAACTAATGAATATTTGTGTAGTATATATTTGTTTTATTATGTGCCGCTTTCGAAGAAAGAATCCCAATTTTTACTCAAAATCCCACTTTACCCGAATAAAGTAAAAATAACTTTTTCGTTGTAAAAGAAAAGAAAAATATTTTATTTGAGACACGCACAGGCAATACAAACAGAAAAAATAATACAATAAAAAAAAGAACATTTAAAACTAACAATAACAAGAAAAATAATATAAAATAAAAGGCCTGTGCGAGACCAAAAAGGCTCCTCTATCTTAGCATAATGCTGAAATATTTAAAAATAAATACCGTAGCGCTGGTATTCTGATAAGGAACTCTGGAAGGTTCATGCTTCTAGACCCACCAGGTATAAGCTGTGCATTGTCTGCCAGTGAATTTAAGATTTTGATCAAGTAGACAAGTCGTATGCCCGAAAAATTTTCAATTTCCATACAAACTTGTATCGCTGTTAACTGTTTTAGTGGCAGAATTTTCAAAAATCTTGAATAAAAGATTTTTATTAAGAGGAATTCTATATTCTAATCTTATTTCAAATGGAGTACAGGTTTAGAAGATATATTCATACCCCCCCGTTAAGCTATGAAACGTTATAATAAGGTAAATTAGAAATAATAAAATTCTTACCTCAAATTATGCGGATAAGTATCCACAACGTTCAATCCCACAGAGAAAAATACTAGCGTGATGAACACCCGGTACACCGCTTCCACCACGTAAAGCGCCGTCTCGCTCTGAGCTATGTAGACTAAGGGAGACAGCAATACACAGGCGCCACACATTGCCACTGTAAATAGAAAAGAAAACGCGTTTTATGACCGGCTACGAAAAACAAAGATTACAAATTTGGCGATATACTTTTTCGCTGGCAAAGCCAGACAGAGACTTCCGAAACGTAGTTTTATTTTTTTACAGTCTCATTTATGTAGGTTTTTTTCAAACGGTAAGTAAAAAGTTTTTTCAACACGCTTATAAAGTGACTCTTACGGCAACGCAATCGTGTTTTTTACTTTACATTACCACACTAGTGTTTTTTTTTTTTCAAATTCCGCCAAGAGTTTTCATGTTTAAAAACAATGAATATTTTTGTGAACAAATAAACAATTTTAGGTTACATATAGGTAAGGTAGGTAGGTAGGTAGGTAGGTAGGTATTGTAGGTTATTGTTTGATGATAAATGATGATAATTTTGATGATTTATTTATTATATTATAATAAATCAATCATCAAAATTATCATCATTTCGTCAATATATTTCACAAAAAAAAAAAATACACAAACAATAAAATTCGAAATTTGTTCCACCTAAGAATTTTTCTGAATATTTCATATTATTATATGAAAAGTCGGTGGAACCAATTGCCAATATTTTTTTGTTTTATTTTTCACTAATAATGCTATAAAATGAAACTACGGCAAACTAAGGTGGTTATTGGTCACCGTCGTCTATGGACATCTGGGATACCAGAGGCATTGCTTTTCTAGAGTCAAACCCATATGTCTCACGCGCATGTAATTCCAGTGGCACTCATACCCTTCTACCAGAAACAGAGCAACACTGCTTGGCGACGCGACAAGCGTCGTTGTAAATCAGAAGTATTGGAGTTCGCGCTATCCGATCACACAGCACAGCTGTTACAATGCCCCATTAAAAAAAAGGATGTTCTTCAATTTTATCGCAAAAGTATACGGGACTATAGTCGGGTAAATATAGAAAAATTCAAGACTTGTCTAAGTAGTCTATCTTTCTCAGATATGTACGAGATGGACGATCCTAATGCAGCCTACAACTGTTTTAGTGAAACGTTCCAATTATTGTACCAATTATGTTTCCCCAGCAAAATGATTACCATTAAGACTAAAAAACCTACTTGGGTTTCGCGTGGGATAAAGTTGTGTAGTAAAAACAAACGGAAGCTTCTATGGCAATATAGATTAAAACCAAGTCAAGCTAATAGAGATAAATTCAAAAGATATTCAAAATTGCTCAAAAGAATTATGAATCTAACTCAGAAAGCACAAAACAATTACAATATTAAGACATCTAATAACAAGTCTAGAACTACGTGGCAAATAATTAATAAGAGTAAGTACAATGCTCCGAAAAAGTCAATTTCTTGCATCAAATTTGGAAATAAGGACATCACACACCCAAAGGACATTGCCAATGCATTTAATAATTATTTTATAGATAAAATCCAACCAACAATTAACGCGGGAACAAACTCAACGTCATTAATTCTTGGCAGAGCACAGTCTATGTTTATGGCTCCGTCTATGCCTTATGATATACTAAATATTATAATGAAGCTGAAAAACACGAACAGTGTTGGCTACGATGGTATTGCCACAAAAATATTGAAAGCAGTTGCATTTGAAATATGTACTCATTTGTGTTTCATTATAAATCTTTGCATAAGTGCAGGTATATTTCCTGATGCGTGAAAGATGTCTATAATGAAACCGCTATATAAGAAAGATAATCACGAATTAATGATAAATTACAGACCGATTGCGCTAATACGAGTTATGTCTAAGGTGTTCGAAAAATATATATATGGTGAAATAAATACCTATTTAGAAAAGTATAATATATTAAGTGACGAACAAAAGGGATTTCGAAAAAATAAAAGTATCAATTTGGCTATTTATGAGTTTTTATATAATGTCACACTAAATGTAGATAAGAGAACACCAGTCTGTGCCATATTCTGCGATATGACACAGGCCTTTGACTGCGTCCATTTTGTATCCCTGGCAGAGAAACTTGAAGCCTATGGTGTTAGAGGCAACGTTTTAGAATTAATTAAATCATATCTTCATAACCGTAAACAAGTTACAGAAATCAGTAAAATAAATAAAAAAAGTAAACGTGAAGAAGCTTCAAGATCAGAGGAACGCGAAGTTATGTACGGAGTACCTCAAGGCAGTGTATTGGGGCCTCTGTTGTTCACTCTGTATATAAATGACTTGCCTAAAGTAACTGAACAACCGATGACACTTTTTGCTGACGATTGTACTATGACAGTAGCTTGTAATGACAGAAACACATATGAACATGACATTAATAATTCACTAATATCTATTATAAATTGGTTAAATGATAATAATTAAATAATTAATTTAAAAAAGACTAACGTAATGCACTTTAGACAACGTACACAAACAATCAACAATCTGAATATTCAATTTAACAATATAAATATCAATGAAGCTGACATAACAAAATTTCTGGGATTAATAATAGATTCAAAATTGAATTGGAAACCTCAAATAGAGGCACTTAGTAAAAAATTGAGTAGTGCAGCCTACGCTCTGAAACAACTTGCTGTGGTTCTTAACACAGATGCGCTAATTACTGCTTACTATGGATTAGCCGAGTCAATTCTTAGATATGGAGTCATCTTTTGGGGGAATAGTACGGACAATGAAATAGCGTTTCGGGCACAGAAAAGGTGCATTAGATCGATGTTTAGACTGCAAACAACGGACAGCTGTAAATCTTATTTTATAGAACGTAAAATATTGACCTTGCCCTCATTATATATCCTGGAAACAGTAATGTTCGTTAAATCTAATTCTCATTTATTTCAGCTTTGGTCTGATGCTGTCCCTAGGAATAGACGTGATAATTTCAAACTCTGTGTTCACGGCGCTAAAACCACTCTGATGCGTAAGAGCATCTTTTGCATGGCTCCGACCATTTTTAATAAATTGCCCAAATCTTGGAGAACATTAAATATATCTTCTCTTAAAAGTAAAATGAAGAGTTTACTAACTGAAAGAGCATATTATAGTATAGCAGAGTTTATGAAAGAGGACAATTTTTCTTCGCCTTTGAGATGACAATGTTGTGTGTGTATTTTTTTGACTAATTGTAATTTGGAATTTAAATTTTAATGACAGTAATTCATATTTTTTTATTGACTAATTTATTTAATGACTATTTTGACATTTGATTTTATCCAAGAAATATGCTTGCTGAATTGTAATGATCTGAATAATTTAAAAGATTAATAAGTACCTACATAATTTATAATGTTAATTTTGATGAATATTATCACGGTTTATGCACCATCTCTTTCTACCAATTTGTACGCCACGTTATGCGGCTGAACATGTTAGAACTTACCTGTATATCATTATTATCTTGCATGCAATGTATCATGTACACCATGTTTAAGCAAATAAAATTCTATTCTATTCTATTCTATTCGACAGAAATGGGTATAGTATTATATTCGATTAGCCCTTTGCCAGCATTTCGTCCGGCCTATTTTACTTGAAGACAAAATACAGATCACCAAGAAAAAGTTTGCGCTTCGGAAATGATCGTCTATCTTCGGAAAAAACGAACCCGCGATGATAAGATCTAATAAGAAGAAGGAAATACTTGCCTATATTCGAAAGTCGGGGTCTTTGGATCTGTATTTAGTTTTTGCCACCGACTTCCGAAATTAATGTTATTTTTCACTTTGTAGTTTTTTTTTTGGAAGTCGGTTGTTTATTTGTAAAAAAGTTTTTTATTTTTAATTTTTTAGATAAGGTACCTACCCCACACGAATTCGAAAACGATCGTCTTACACATCCACGTCTTTTTGAAGGCGTTTTTTTATTTATTTAAAAAGAATAATAATACATTTATTCAGATAACTTTGGTCCATACATGAGACATAAAACTAGTACAAAATAGTAATCAGGGACTTGGTCCGCTGCACTAAAATCCATGTCAGGGGACAATCGTGCCTAGCAGCAATGGCACTCAAGATGCTGTGGCGACTTCCACGCAACCGGCTAATGAATGACGCGGTCTTTTTGCGCCATAAAGCTGCAAAGCCATCTGTGTGTGCATCAGCAAACATTGCTGATGCGCTACAGAAACGTGGAAGCCGCAACAGCGCCCTGAACGCATTATTAAATTGGACCCGCAGAGCATTGTACGCTCGTTGCATTTGTTAGCCCACAGACTCCCCGTGTACAGTGAGGTGCAATACGCATTAAATAAGGTAATTTTGACTGCGTCTGTACACTGGGAGAATCTGCGCGCCAACATATTCGCCCGAACTGACAACGGTATTCTGGTACAATGGTATTCTGTTGTGGGGAAATGCCGCCGACATTCAGACTATCTTTGTTTTGCAGAAAAGAGCTGTTCGATCAATTTATAAATTAAGCCCGAGACACACTCTCAGAGAGAAATTTAAGGAGATTAATGTAATGACTGTGCCTTCACAGTATATTTTTGAAAATCTTTTATATGCCCATAAAAATATAAACTTGTTTAAAAAATACAGTGATATCCATAATATAAATACTAGGAACAAACACAGCTTCGTTGTACCTACAACAAGGCTCAAGAAAATAGGTGGCTCGTTCAGATGTCAATGTATACGCTTTTATAATAAACTTCCAAGCCACGTTCAAGATCTAAGCCTTAATAAATTCAAATCATTCATTAAACGTAAGTTGTGCCAGAAAGGCTTTTATACCGTTAAGGATTATATTGAGGACAAAAAGGCTTGGGATTGAGTTGTTCCAATTTTCTGCATACTGAATGTTTTCTTTTATTTCTGTTACATACACTGATAAATTGATAATTATTATAACAGAACGATCAATTATTGTGAATGTGAGGACTATGTGGGTCATTGTTTCAGTTTTAATCATGATCTGGCAGTTTAAGTAGTTCATGCGGCCTACCCAAATGTCCTTTCTTTGGTATTGTTCGTCGAATCGTTGAGCTCCTAAAGTTCTGAGTTGAGCTGCACGGTTACTGACAAATGCGTGCACTGACTGGACAGGTCCTCTTAATCTGCGTGGTTCTTTCCTCAGAAGACCATTTCAGATACTAACCTACATGGTCCTCAAAGATTATGTTCGAATATTTATATACACATTGACATTGATGAATTTTATACATACAATGACATGAGTATTTACTTTGTAAAGTATTATATTATTTAAATTATTGTGAATGTGAAGATTATGTGGATTATTACTTTTTTTATTTTATTTCTTAGTTAGTTTCACGATCTGGCAGCTTGAGTAATTTATGCGGCCTACCCAAATGTCCTTTCTTTGGTATTGTTCGTCGAATCGTTGTGCTCCTTAAGTTCTCAGTTGAGCGGCAAGATTACTGACAAATGCGTGCACTGACTGGACAGGTCCGCTCAATCTGTATGGTTTTTCCTCAAAAGACCGTTTCAGACACCAATCTACATGGTCTTCACATGATCTGACCAAGATTATGTCTGGACTTTAAAAGAGACTGTGACCTCTGAGTTTGTTTCGGCCTTTCTTCTCAGAGTAGTCAGTTATGAAACGCCGACCTCATCTAGTTTTAAAAATATGATTGACGTGTAAAAGTGTTTGTAACAAACCTACTTACAGAAATAAAATCATTTATCATTTATAACGCTCTGCGTTCCCTCTCCATATCAAAATCATCTTTTAAATCATAATGTATTGTTGATTTTTTTTAAACCGCTCGACCGATTTTAATAAAATTTAAATGGAACCACCTGGGAAGTTATACCCTTTGAAAGAATTTTCCAAATCGGCTTAGGCGTCTTCGAGTAATCGATGTACATAAATAAAAATAAATAAAAAAAAAAACCCAACCGAATTGACCACCTCCTCCTTTTTGAAGTTGGTTAATTATAGATTAACAACTCTATGTAATTTTAATAAACTTTTGAGTGACTTGAGGATCTGCGACCGAAGTAGGTAACCTGACTGACAGAAAACTTCATACTAACGCCCAGTGATAGGTTCATTACTATAAAGCGCGGCAGAACAACAGTTAGAAGGTTTGCTTCTGTGGGGGTTACTTTGTGGCGCGACGTTGGTGCTAATTGAAAGAAAGAAAGAAAATGCGTTTATTTACGGAAAACATGACGCAAAAAATAACATAAACACAAAAATAAGAAAAGGTTGGGGAAACATGCGTCACATCTACGCAATACGGCTATCGCTCAGCATTATGCTGCGATCCTATGCATGACAGAGCCCCAGCGCTGGTTTTCAGCGACAGCCGGCGCCGACGTAATGACGTCGTCCGGTGGAGCAAACAATTATTAGGACGCTGTACCAGTACAGCGTACTTACGAACGTCGCACTTAAATAAATATAATATAATTACAGAATATAGTAAACAGGAATATAAAAGGAAATAAAAATACATGCTACGAGAATATCATCCTCAATAAACGTTTTACGCTTTATGGCAACATTTCGAAGTGTTTCATTTGACGTACATCCAACATGCACCAAAGAAACGCTATGATGTAAGGAATTGCAATTTTATTGGGAAACACGAAGATTATCGAAGCACAAACTCTTTCTGGTTTAACTGTATCGAATGATTTTGCTATAAATACCGGTGGGTCTCATGGTGTGCGGCATCAGCGCTATGAATGTGACGAGGAACATCGCGTGCGACACGTAGCTCTGCTCCGACGTCATCCCTCCTAGTTTCGATGTCAGGTCAGCATGTCTTGCGCAGCCGCCGTGCATTCCTCGTATTATTGTGCTGTTGAATATGCACCATTCATCTAGTTCCCTGCCTACTTCCATGTCTGTGTCGATTATTCTGTGGACAAGAGAAAGAACACTGGAGTTTAAAACGTCGTGATATTTGTTATTCTGGAGTATAATGTTTTTGTCGTACTGTGTCATACTATCAAAATCAAATGTCATTTATTCAAACTAGGCTGAGAATCAGCCCTTTTTGAACGTCATATTACATAAGACAGTCCCCCGGCACGCTCGCCCTTCACCACTTCCTACAGCTTTAGTTGGGAAGAAGAAGTGGCGGAACAAACTCCCCAGCAGCACTGCTGTCTGTTCAGTTAGAAGAACTGGATTATATACAGTAGTAAATAATTAACATTTCGAAACACAAAACATTAAATTAAATTGTTTGCCAAATGTCAGCTAGCACACGCCAATATACCAACAAGCCTATCATTGCCATAGTGTCATTGCCACAGTGTCATTGTCATTGCCATAGTGTTATTGTCAGCGTCATTGCCATAGCGTTGTTGTCAGCGTCATTGTCAGAGTCATTGCCATAGTTTAATTTTCAGAGTCATTGCCACAGTGTCATTGTCAGAGTCAGTGCCAGTGTCATTGTCAGAGTCATTCCTACAATGTCATTGTCAGAGTCATTCCTACAGTTTCATTGTCAGAGTCATTCCTACAGTGTCATTGTCAGAGTCTTTGCCACAGTGTCATTGTCAGAGTCAGTGCCAGTGTCATTGTCAGAGTCATTCCTAGTGTCTTTGACAGAGTCATTGCCACAGTGTCATTGTCAGAGTCAGTGCCAGTGTCATTGTCAGCCATTCCTACAGTGTCGTTGTCAGTCATTGCCACAGTGCCATTGTCAGAGTCAGTGCCAGTGTCATTGTCAGAGTGATCCCTACAGTGTCATCGTCATAGTTTATTTGTCAGAGTCATTGCCACAGTGTCATTGTCAGAGACACTGCCACAGAGTCATTGCCATAGTGTCATTGTCAGAGTCATTGCCATAGTGTCATTGTTAAATAACAGTGCAATTGTCATTTTACCACGATGATTCTGTCAACGCCATAGAAAAGTTGCAATTTTTCTATGACGATGAAAAATTAGCATGTTTTTTCTTTCTAAACTATATTATATCGTAAACGTGAGTGAAAAATTAATTGCGATAGTGTCATGGTTATAGCGTCATTCAAAGTTATGGCCATGGTGTCATTCTTATATGCTATCAATCAATCAACTCAGCCTACCGCAGTCCACTGCTGGATATAGACCTCTCCCAGGCGGCGCCACAACACCCTGTCCTCGCCTTCCGCACCCAGCCTCCCCCAGCCACTTTCCTAAGTTCGTCGGTCCATCTAGCTGGGGGGCGTCCCACGGTAAGCTTTATTTTTATATTGTCATTGTCATATGAACATGTCTGTTTGACCTGTGTCTGGGTGTGTATATGTATATAAGTATGTATATCAGTCATCAGGTTACCGTAGTACAGGCTCTGCCTAGTTCGGGACCTGAAGACCTTGCGTGGATGTTGTCCCATATATATATATATATATATTGTTGCTGTCGATTGTTGTTATTGATGTTTTGTTGTGTCGAAGAGCCATGGTTTCTAATAGTATTATGGGATGGCATAGAAAAGTTAAAGATTTTCCATACATTTTTAAATGTCAGTAGATTTTTAAAAATGTGTGCTTGTCTACTCACGTGCTATTAACTAACAGGCAACTGACATTGTGTCATAGTCATAGAGTCACTATCATATTTTGTTGTTGTACCCAATTGTTTAGGTCGCCAATTAGATCTGGTGCTGAGTTCAGGGTTTCGAGGGAATGTGTCAGTGGTTGCGGCAGACGAGCCACTCGTGCCCGTCGACGTGCATCACCCGCCGCTCGAAGTGAGCGTGAGCCTCGCGCCCGTGCGCGCCCTCCACCCCACCGATATTGTCCCCGCTACCTCGTCCGCCGCGGCTGTATCCGCCACCGATACGGACTCGCGCGCTGGTGCATGCGCACTCATTAACAGACCGCGATGGAACTTTTATAAGGCAAATTATGAGTTGCTTTATTCTTTGTTAAGTTCAACGGAATGGAATAATATGTACGAGATGCACGACTTAGACGATATATTAAACTTCTTCTACAGTAAAATTAACAGCATTTTGGATGAATGTGTCCCTAAGAAAAATCGTAGCGTGAAATCACGGTACACGTATCCTAATTGGTACACGAGCGAAATAATACAAGATCTAAGAACCAAAGCTAGACTTCACAAGACGTTTAAGGCAACAAAGGATTTAAGTGTTTATAGTGAGTATTCTAAATATCGAGCACTTATTAAAAACAATATTCATACTGCGCACAAACAACATCAAACTAAAATACAATGTCAGTTTGCGAAAGATCCAAAGTCATTCTGGCAATATATACGATCCAAGACCAGCACAGCTAAGAGACAAACTATTGTTAAGGATGGTCAACACCTAACTGATCTTGAATGTGCCAAGCAGTTTGCGATGTTTTTCGAGTCGGTATACAGTAGTGAGCCACCACAACTTGACCCACAAGCGGCCGCGGCGACGGCGGCGGGGGCCATGAGTGGGTCGCACGTGCAACTAAACTCGCTGAATATTAAGGACGTTAGAGAGGCACTTGAGCGCCTAAAACCTAAGCGTTCAGCAGGCCCGGATGGCATACCAGCGTTCCTATTCAGGGATTGTAGTAGGGTATTGGTGGAACCTCTGCACTATATATTTAATACATGTCTCCAATCAGCGACGTTTCCAACTCGTTGGAAGTTAACGCGTGTTATTCCAGTCCCCAAAGGTAAGGCAGGATCGGACATCAGTGGTTATAGACCGGTGGCCGTGTTGTCGACGCCGGCCAAGGTTTTCGAGTCCGCTATCCAGCGCAGCATGCAGGAGCAGGTCCGCGCTCAGCTATCGGATGCGCAGCACGGGTTCCGGCCGGGGCGCAGCACTGCTACCAATCTCCTTAACTTCATGTCACAGGTGGTGCCAGCGGTGGATGCTGGTGTGCAGGTTGACGCTGCTTATTTTGACTTCAAAAAAGCATTCGACACCGTCGATAATGACATATTATTACGCAAGTTAGCAGAAATCGGGGGCACACCACATCTACTGCAGTTCTTAGCTAGCTATATGCAAGGCAGACAGCAGTATGTTGACTGCAACGGCTGTGAATCTGATCCGTATTACACCTGGTCCGGTGTGAGTCAAGGCAGCAACGTGGGGCCTCTAGAATTTATAATAATGATAAACAATTTACCAGAAGTCGTCAAAAATGGATCTTGTTTGTTATTCGCAGATGACCTCAAATTGCTGTCTGAGGTCAGGACGGAGTCTGATTGCAGACGTTTGCAGGATGACATTGATAGGATAGTGGAATGGAGTCATGAGAACAAGCTCTACTTCAACGTATCCAAATGCTCGGTGATAAGTTTCACCCGCGCACGTGCACCTCTACTCTACGAGTACGTAGTGGATGCAGTACCGATGCAACGAGTCAACCAGGTGAGTGATTTAGGGGTTGTTCTCACTCCTGAACTATCGTTTCGCGGTCATATAACTAAGATTTGCAAAAAGGCATTTAGAAACTTGGGGTTTGTTCTGAGACAGACGCGAGACTTTACCAGCATCACAGCCATCAGGGTCCTGTATGACGCATTAGTCAGGAGCCATCTGGAACATAGTGCTATCATATGGGCTCCACATGAGGCTAAGTACTCAGTGATGTTGGAGCGAATCCAGAACAAATTCACGCGCCACCTGTATAGGAAGCTTTATGGGGTATACCCATTTTACCCATTGATGTACCCCACTCTATTCGTACTGGGTATGGTGGGGTACAATCAACTCGGGGTGCGACGGGAATTTGCTCTGGTCTCGTACATGGTGAAACTGCTCCGAGGCATAGAGCACAACCCAGGAGTGCTGCAGCAGTTGCACTTGTACGTACCCGATCGTTATGTGTGGAGGCGACGGCCCCCGCCACTGCTGGTCGTGCCAGCAGCCAGGACCAACTTGCTGGCCAAAACCCCTCTAACTCGAGCAATTCGCACCATCAACTATATTCAGGTCGACATGGATATATTTACATGTCACTGGGGTGAATTCGCAAAAGTACTATTGTTTACATTATGTTACAAACAATGATTTTTATGATCCTGAGATGTAGTTGTGACTTATTTTTAATTTTGTGTGTGTGACTTAGCTATCGCATTAGGTTTGTAAGACCTGTAATGATAGTTTTAAGGCATTTAAATAAATAAAAAAATATTGTCATTGTTAAAATTGCCATCGCCATAGTGTCATTTTGTCGTAGTGTCATTGTTATATTGTGATAATATGACATTGTCACTATTGCTGTAGTGTCATATTTTGTAGAGGAGACATGGTGTCACAGAAAAGATGTCTAACAATTTAACATTTTTTATTATATTATAATGTACTACTCACGTGCAACAAACAGGCATCCCTCAAAGGTAGTGAACGGCGTCTTAGTATTGTATAGCGCTACTTTATTGAAGGAGCAGTTCTTGAACGCGACGTGCGATTTGTAATAATAAAATCTCGAATGGTGACCTTGTTGAATGTCACATTCTAGGATTTGACATTTTGTTAGTGTCATTATCATACAGTCATTGAGAGTATCATATAACCATCGTCATAGTGTAATTGTCATAGTAACATTTTAATACTGTCATTGTCATAGTGTCACGTTATAATTGTCAAAAGGTTGTTGTCATAGCGTCACATTGTCATTGCCATAGTGTCATTGTCATATTAGTCATAGAAACAATGAAAAATTCACATCGCCTGTGGCTGTTGTAAAAAAAATGCCGAACATTTTTTCTTGTTATTTATGATATTTAAGAAGACTACTCACGTGCTATTAACAAACAGGCACCCCTCAAAGGTAGTGAAAGACGTCTTAATATTGGACAGCGCCACGTTAGTGAAGGAGCAGTTCTTGAACGCGACGTGCGACATCAACATATCTCGAATGGTGCACTTGTTGAACGTCACGTTGTAGTACTCGACATTTTCCATGGTCGTATTGTATTGCACGTCAGTGTACGTCTCGTTGTCGATGATTCGTTTTGATGCCTCGTAGAGGTCGCTTTCCATTTTCACGACAGCTGCTGGTATATAGGAGGCGAGGTAGTACTGTTGGAGAATGAAAAATATGTTTATATTTGAAGAAATTATTTTATCTGTTAAGAGCTACGAGGCGATAGAGAGAACAACAAACTACCACTTCCAACTTATAAATACCAAACTCTTTTTATAGGGGGTAAAAAAAATTCTGCATGAGAATGGAAGGTTCTTGATCCCCATTTTGAAACTCAGTTAAAACTAGTAAAGGAAATAGACGGAGCCATTAATAATGTAAAATGTGTAACAAAAATCATTGATCAGTCTCAATATTAATCAAAGAATCGTAGATGGAACTTGTTGTTTCAAAGAAATCTTAAATTCATGTACTTTTCACTTGCTAAAATAAATTAGCCTGTATTTAGTTGAACACCAAATAATTCCAAAAAAGCCCTAACTTAGTTACTGCTATTAACTTTGAAAAAAGGCCAGTAGTTAAAAAGAGGCTCAAATAAAATCTTATTTTAAAATTAAATACTTTACCTGTATCGCCATAGTAAAAAGCAGTGTCCCTCCAAGAGACAGAGTAGTACGCCTGTACGCGCTCGAGAACAACTGGAAAAATGACTGCCAGAACTGTGAACAAGGACCAAATACCGGGTGTTACATTGTATCCTCTGAGTTGTTTCGATATTTCTTCTCATAGTCTAGTCTCTTAACTAGTAGTCTAGTTTTAATGATAATCTGGCAGTTTGAGTACTTAATGCGGCCTACCCAAATGTCTTTTCCTTGGTATCTGCGTTGAGCTGCACAACAACTGACAAATGTGTGCACTGATTGAACAGGTCCACTCAATCTGTGTGGTTCTTTCCTCCAAAGACCATTTCAGACACCAATCTACATGGTGTTCACATGATCTGACCAAGATTATGTCTGGACTTTAAAAGAGACTGTGACCTCTGAGTTTGTTTCGGCCTCTCTTCTCAGAGTAGTCAGACACGAAACGCCGACCTCATCTACTTTTTAAAATATTGCCGTGTTAAAATGTTTGTATAGACCTACTTACAGAAATAAACATCATTTTTTTATTTATTTATTTGATACAAACAAACAGTAACACATTATATCTGCGCAAATAATATAAACAAAGATATTATTTATATGTGAAACTCACACCGTTATAAACAGCATATACAATTCATATAACTTTACTAATGAACAATCTATGCGAGTAAGACAACAAGACTTAAAACAACTATACATCGGAATCCTTGAGTTTCTTTAACAAAGTAGAACGAAATCTATTTGCTGACACTGAGAATTAATCTAATTCTGTAGTTTCTGAACAAAAATCATTATAGTTTTTGCACAAGCGACGTAGAGGCGCCCGCAGACCAGCATTGGTGCGGCAATGGGACACAGCAAAAAGAGGACGTGCGCGCACCTCTCGTCTAATAACAGTTCTTGGGACACAGTAGCATATTTTATTAGTTATCTCAGAGCAGTTATACCTGTTCTAGCATACGTCGAAAAGAAACATAATTTCCAGATATGAACGTCTAGACTTCAGGCTCATTAGATTGTATTTATCATTTACGAAAAACATAATTAACTTACGAACGTATAAGAGGCAAAAGGAGTATCTAAGGATTGTAGCCGGTGGCGTTCTGTAGTTGCAAGAAGGCGTGAGTTTATTTATGTATTTATTGTATTTTTTTTTTGTTTATGTAGTCACGATACAGGGTTATTGGTAAAACACCATCAACCTCTTAAGGGGTCATTGTACTCATCATTATGAACAACTTTTACTATGGGACCAAATATGAAATCGCGAAAAAAAATCTGCTGTTCCCTACATTTATGTTTGCAGAACTCGTCAAAATGTAGGGACCAGCTGATTTTTTTTTCGCGGTTTCACATTTGGTCCCATAGTAAAAAGTTGTTCAAAATGATGAGTACAATGACCCCTTAGGAGGTTGGTGGTGTTTTACCAATAACCCTGTATAGTCCACTCCGTAATGTTTTAGCACTTAGAAAAACAATTCCCAGTTAATTAAAACTTTACTACGGTTGAAGCTATCTAAATAGACCTTATAAACTTACCATCTTCACGCTATGTCTGACGTGGTGCAGGGCAGGCGGGCGCCTCTTGCCCGGTAACGCGAGCTCTCCTAGTCGGTATTCTCCGTTAGCTGCGCTCACGTGCGCATTGCCGCATAGACGGAACTTGTTGCTGCTGTGTATGTTCTGCGGAAGAATAATAAATATTTATTTAAAAAAAAAACAAGGAAATCGGGCAATAATTATCGGGTATAAATAAACAAAGGTATATAAATAATGAAATAGGAGTCTTGTAAAAATACTCATACATAGATCAGTGCTATGAAAGCTGCTTTTGTAGACATCTTGTTCTGCAAATTAAGACTGCATTTGATTATTTATTTTTTTGTAACAAAATCATGATTTAAAAGAGTTTCTTGCCCGTTCTTCTCCATAGGTACTACCTACCACGCTTTGGAATGGGCAACTAGCTTCATCTTTCTAACTGTCCGACCCCTTGACAATTCAAAAGTGCCTGCAATTGGTTTATTTTGAGTTTTTGAGTTTGAGTTTATTGAACATAAAAAATAAGTCAAATTTAAAATAAAAATAAAAAACTCCGACAAACAAAAACGGCAGATTTTGTTTTCTTCCGCTGAGAACACTCGATCAAGACACCTTCCATACACAAAAGAAAAAAAACTAAATCGGTTCAGCCGTTTGGGAGGTACTATGCCGTAGACAGACACACAAATACACACGTTAAACTTTCAACACCCCTTTTTTTCGTCGGGGGTTAAAAAGTTCACATCACCAAGCCGAACTCTACGCATTTTGTACATGAGACTAAAAACATTGCGCAAAAAATCCTTTTTTTTTTACACCCGTTAATTAATGATTCTTCCTATCTTTATCGGTTACCAATGCTAGCATAATGTTCCCTGTCCGAAAAGTCAATCATTTAACCCATTGAATGCCTACTATGCAATATTACGTAGCCGGTAATAATGGCAGAGGCCGACTACGTATTATTACGTAGGTCTTTCCTATAGAATAAAATAATGGTAATCTGTGTTATTTGGCCTCCTTGTATAGACATCATTACACTCTTTGGCATCTCAAACAAAACACGATGTACAAAAGTAGTAACTTTATTATGTCTAAATATCGAAAATCACATAATTTCGAGGGTTCTTTTCGGTTAAAAATTAAAGTCTACTAATTAGATCAAAAAAGAAAACAGTAATACTTCTTACTAAATTAAAAACAAAACAAAACAAGTACTTCTAAAATAAATTAAAAAAAAAAATTAACAAAACGAGGATTGATGTGTTAAATTTTAAAACAACTGACTACACTTCAGGAGAAGTAGCACAGATAAAAGATAAGATGACTCATTATCTATTGGTTGGTACACGAGTATTTGTGTTGGCTGATGAGCGACTCACAACAGAAGCTGGCGATGGCGGTTGTTCAGAAGGTTCTTGTATCAATGGTGATGGTAAGGGCAGAGATGGGCCTTCTTGGGCTTCTTGTTCTGATTTTACTGGCGGTGTCTGTTGCAATGTCACTACAGGAGCCAAATTAGGTATAATTACAATTCGGCTGTTTGTGTATGTGAGTTTAAATGTTTGTAAACGCACCCACGATACAGGAGATATTCCTAGTGTGGGGCAACGTTTAAAAAAAAAAAAAAAAAAAACAGTCCTAAAAGATGTCTTACAAAATCTTCACGAAACTGTAGCAGTCGCATTTTAGAGGTGCGATTGTGTAGGCGAAGTAATCGATGTGCATCTTGTATGTAGGTACACTTCAAAAATGTGTAGTCAGAGCTTCTTGTGCCACCTAATAGTTTTTCTGAGGCATGAATAATAAGAGACCATCTGGTCGCCTCTATCTACACCAGACATGCCCAAGTTGTAGTCAGCAACGATGCGAGGCTTCAATGAGATTTTTCGGCGCGATACTAAAGTTACGTAATAACTGTATACTGGGGTAAGCAGGATAGCTAGCAAGCTGTTTTTGGTCGCGGTGCCAGTGGTTTTTAATTTTGCGTATACGCAATATTGCGTAGGTAAGCGTCCTTTATAAAATAAATATTAGTGGTGCCTACCTACGCAATATTACGTACCCCGGCGTCCTTCTATAAATTGGTATTCCTGATGCCAACTACGAAGTATTACGTAGGAGACCATTTGTGTGGTAGCCACTGATTGTGACTTGACGATTAACTTCGGCATTCAATGGGTTAAGATGGAATAAACACGATGCTTATTATACAGGATGGCACATCGACGCGCAAAGTGAAATCAAGAATTCAGCACATGATTCTAGATCTAGATTTTAGATTCTAAATTCTCACGAAAACTTTCAATGATCGTATATTTTTCGTCGGTTATAAAAAAAATATGTTTGCTGTTTCATAGAATAGTGCAATACCTACGCGGTCAAAACGTACGGAATATTTTTTTTTAAATAATAATATAATGAATAAAATCTTTTATTTCGACCAACACAGGATCATAGAAAAAATAATTAGGTAAAAAAAAAAAAAAATTTTTTTTTTTATCTGACTAAAAATGTTTACGTCTTGGGAGTCTAGAATCCTATGCTGAATTAATGGTTTTAGTTTTCGCGTCGATGCTAATGCAACCCTGTATGTATATGTTGCTTTACCTGATAAACCACCATTGCATCGACCTCTCTGCCGACATCCAGTAGGTATCGAGGAGACTCCTGAGTCCAGATCAGGCTCACCAACGATGCTAGGATCGGTATGGTGCAGAGGAGGAGGTACCTGTAACAAATAATGGTAAATTCAACAAAATTGATAGGTACAGTCGCCAGCACATATGGTTATAAGAAACTGTCAAATTTCTCCAAATTATTTTAAACCTTAAAATGTTGAAGAGAAAGAGCTTTCTCCCACAATTTTCGTCCTTCAACATCTTTGGCAAATACATGGGTCGCCGTCTTTTTGCAAGTCAACACCTACGCAACGGGGAATATTAATTAATTATGCGCAAAAGAAGTCGCTTGTTAACAAAAATGTATGGATAGTGACAGCTAGCTGTCAAATTTTTGGACTTTGGACAGCTGAGCGACATCTGAAGTGACCAATTTTGTATCGCCATTGTTGTCAAAAGTGACAGCACTTACGAGATCGACTATGCATGAAGTTTAAATAAATAGTAAAGTGGGCGGAGCTTATGTGTTGAAAACTTTAATAATTTAATCCCTAATTTCGAGCTGCAGTATGGAGCTGGAAATTTGGGATTATATTTTAAGAATTTTCGCTGGAAGATTTCGAATGTAATTGAAAAAGAGAGGACTGCTAGGTTTGTAATCAAATGATTAAAGATGGGAGCTATCTATGTATGTAAAGTTGCAAGTTGTTTTTCATATAAATTGGGGTGTTAATTCTGAAAGTTACGTTAACATCATAATCAAAGGGCTAGAAAAAATACTATATATATTTAACTGTATATTAAAGTAATATAATTCGACATATAACTGTCCTTTTCATAATATTTGGGGGTGCTGGTGCTGTAAAAGGGTTTTCAATAAAAAATCCAAGATGGCGGCTATTACTATTTGGAAATATTTCATCGTATTTTTTGTCGTATGGTTTTCAGGGGTGTTAATATAGCAAATGGGGTCAAATTTAAATCTAAGAGAAGCCCTGACCATAAGATGGCCAGGCCGTGCTCACCTGTGCCAGGCACTGAAGTGCTCCTTGTTCTCAATAAGCGTGGTAGCGCCGGTCTGTGGCAGCATGGTGGCAGAGAGGCCGCCAGCCAGTAGGGAGCCGGCGGCCGCGGCGGCTGGTAAGATGGCCAGGCCGTGGCCGCGCCGGCCTCGCCACCACATCTCGCCCGCGTACGTGTACGAGGTGGGGACTATGCCGCCTGAGCCGATTGAGGAGCAGAATCTAGGGAGAAAAGATGGGAGGTTAGATTTTACGTGTTCTTTTAAAGTTTTGGGTTGGTGCCATAATGTCAGGCTCGTTGCGGATGGTCAAATTTCAAGGTACTTACTCAAAGGCGTGTATAAAACAGTTTCGTACATTTATCATGATATTTTATGAAGAACTCCAGAAGGATTTTTATCATCAAATCATAATTCAAATTAAAGGATTTGTGGTCATTTAATTTGAATTAAGATTGGACAGTTGCCATTCTCCACAGCAATCCTTTTTCGTAGACAAGCTCGGTATATTGCTAAAAGTACCTAAATTTAATAATTTACTCAACTAAAATATCAATTTTAAGCGAGTTTATAGATCTATTGAGAGAGTCTATTAGCTTCTGCCCGCGACCCACCCCGTCGCATCGCGCTATCACTTCGTTTTCGCTCAGCATTCTGACTTTTTTATTTTTGCTTGGCTCCTAAGAGTCGTAGCGTGATGTTAAATAGCCTATAGCCTTCCTCATGAATTGGGCTATCAAATACAAAAAGATTTTTTTAAATCCGACTTGTAGTTCCAGAAATTACCCCCTACATACAAACTTACAAACAAACAAATTTTACCTCTTTATAATGTAGCGGTATCTACATCGCCACTTGCGAACTACACATCACACTGACGTCACGCAAAATCCTGCATCGCGCAGGCAGAGTTTACCGCGCAACTAGCATATATACAACGCCCCGACATCAATCGTCGGGCAGTTGCCCACCAGACACGACACCCGTCTGGTCGGAGGATCCTCCCTTTTCTATGGAGGTATGAGTGAACTGAACGTGACTGTTCCTCGTACCTCTATAATAATATTAGTATATACTAAAACCTGTGAGGACACATTTTGAAAACACGTAAACATATTAATTAATTGTTCTATATCTACTGTTAATTACCTAGCCATCATAAAAGTCCCATAAGTCGGCATAAAGGCGGCTATGGCTGCGAACACGGCGTTGACTGCTAGACACGACACGAGACATCGTCTTCGACCGAGGCGCTCGGACAAGGCGCCCCAGCCTACCGCGCCCAGGGACCCACCTACCAGGCTTATCATTACTGTGAAAAAGGAAAAAAAAGTTGGGCCATCGAGTCAGCACCGGCCCTATCCCTTGATCAGGGTAGAGCGAGACTGTTCTTTTCGCCTCTTGGTGGACGCTTTCACTATACGCAAATTCTACTTCAATGTTATGTTAAATAAATAATAACTACCAAATTTTCAAAAATCAACCTTTATTGCAAATATCAACACTTATTGATATGTTTTTCTTTGCTTATTGCATGCATTGCTTTGGGCATCTTTTGCAATTTGTAAAAGGCATTCGATTGTGTTATTCATGAAACAATGGTGCCGATTCCCTTGTTCACAAACTAAACTAAATTTAATTTGTGTGCATCTTTTTCTTTCTATTTCATTATGAAAAGGACAGAAGATAAATTAATATTAGTTTAGTCCTGTCAAATTAGTCAGTACCTGACGTAATTTGATGTAATTTTAGTAGTCTACTTTTTAATCACGTCTAAACTTGTATGGAGTAGTGTCAGGCGCTGATTAATTTGACAGGACTAAACTAAAATTTATCTTCTGTCCTTTTCTTAATGAAATAGAAAGAAAAAGATGCACTGAACTTAAATTTGGTTTAGTTTGTAAACAAGGGAATCGGCACTATTAATCAGGAAACTGCACTAGTACGGAATCCGGAACGCCTCTCTGTATCTTCTGCGTCATCATCATCAGTCTATAATGTTCCCACTGCTGGGAACCAGGCCTCCTCTTTTCGAGAGGGAGTGGGCTGTATTCTACCACGCGGGCCCAGTGCGGGTTGGTAGATGTCACATGTCTTCGAATTTTTGATTTTAGGACATGCCGGGTTTCCTCACGATGTTTTCCTTCACAGTTTTAAGAGCAGTGGTGATTCAATAATTTACACAACGTAAAGCGCCTGCCTGGGTTCGAACCCACGACCACTCACTTATTCAAATTAAATTAAGTAAAAGACTGATTTAAATTAAATTCAAGTAGCTCTAATTCAAAGCTAAAAGCTGTAAAACTTTCTTTAATGTTAAGACAATAAGAAAGCTGTTACTGCATACAATAACATTTGTATTTGATGTTAAATTGTTTTTCGCATTTGGCTGTTTGGTGCCTCTTGCCATCTGGCGCCTAGAGCAACGGTTCCTCTCGCTCTACCCCAGGGCCCGCGCTGCATCGAGTAAGCGACGTATTAGTTAGCAACGCGAAATTTTGATATACAGGGTCAAATTAAATTAGCTAGCGAAACTTCGCAGACGTGATGGGTATCTTAACATCATATTTTTTTTTAAAATATAAATTTGATGATTTTTTTCTGGGGTCACCGACCCTAATATAATCAATTGAAATATTAGTTAAAAATCACGAAATATCACAAGGGGGAAGGGGGTGTAGTGACATATCACGTGTATTTATTTTTTCGTTGAACGAGCAAGACCTTGATGCCGTTGCCAGGCAAAGATATTTCCCGCCCGCCGCGACAATCGCCAGCAAGTCTGTGATTTTGGCGCCAAATACATGTGCGTAAAAGTGTTAAGTAATACAAAATACACGTGATATTGGGTAGAGGGGGGGGGGGGGGTTAAAAAGTTGCTAAAACATCACGTGGTTACCGGACAACCCCTTTGATGGAACATGTTATTGGATACAACACTTCAATCAGCATATAATATGTAGTAGTATGAAAGTTTATAGGACAAGTAAGAACATGCCGCCTAAGAACACGCTAAAGCATCACCGTCTCTTACTCACACGGCCTGTTAGAAAAAGATACCAATAGTGGTAGTTACGTCTACAAAAGAAATAGCTTTGTACTCACCAAGCCAATTCTTCTCATGTGGCAGTATGCAGAGTTCAATCTCAGCAGAAGGCAGTATGAATGGTATCGCAGACAGTTCCAGCGAAGCGCCCGAGATCGCCAGAAACACGGCCAGCGTCACCCGCGCTTGTGAAAGGCCGCAACCAGCCTGCAAGAACAATTACATAAGATCGCATTACACCTATGATCCCCGAATGTTTGAGGAGAAGTGTAGTGTGTGTGTGAGTGTGTGTGTGTGTGTGTGTGTGTGTGTGTGTGTGTGTGTGTATGAGTGAGTGTGTGTGTATAGTGTATTTTTTTTACTATTTTATAAATCTCGCAGGGCAACCTAGGAGGTTGTCGGCTGCTTATCCGGCCTTGCCTGTAGTTGCCTTAGGACATTACGTCCTGTTGCGGAAGGATCGTAAGTTCCCGCGACCCCCGGCGTAGGTGTGAGATGGAACACCGGGGTGGTTTTTAGTCAGTAAGAGTCTGACAGACCCCGTCGCCCGCCCCAGGGCGGCGGACATCCATGAGGATTTTCCACCCCGGAAACAAAAAAAAAAAAAAAAAAAAAGGACATTACGTCCTCCAGCCAGGGCTTAAAAAACATATATATACAGCGTGGCGCTTTAATGGCGACATTAATTTAACACACGTATACGGTTTTCGTTTTATGAACATATTTTAATTTCAATAAACGTTATAATTTATTGGTTTATAAACAATTTTCTAAAATAGCATCTTGGAGCAACCTGTACTTAAAGAACTCTAGCGCAGAGGTTATTTGCCAGGGTTACCGATCATAACATTGCATGAATTAAATTAAAACGAATAACGTACAAAGAGTAGGCGAATTGAAGGAAAGAGAGAGCCATATGTCCTGTGAGTGGCGATGGCGCAGGCGGTAGTTTTCAATTTACGAACTATATTATTTTAATATATATTTTTATGATTACTGTCCACTAGCCGTACCCGTGTGTTAAATTAAGAGAGCTATCATATTTTTTCTTGTATTTGAGTGTTTAAAGAGACACACACTCAAATACAAGAAAAAAAATGATATTTAATTAGAGCACTCCCGAGAGAAATAATCAAACTTTCTCTACTACATCTACATCTAAACTGGGAGTTTTGATGTGTGATTATGGTTTATACATGGATACAAAATTTAAAAAAAATATGCCTGAGAAAGTATGATTATTTCTCTAAAAGTTATCTGACTATGGAAAAATCAGCCCTTAAGACGATTTAAAATTAGAATTTCGGGTTATCAATAAAAAAAAAACTATCAAATCAAAGAATTCAATTTGTAAGTCGCAATACATGTACGATTACGGATTCATTTGTTTACATTTTTTGACTGACCGGTTGGCGCAGTTGGTAGCGACCCTGCCTTCTGAACCGCTGGTTCCGGGTTCGATCCCCGGACAAGTCAAACATTTGTGTGCATGAACATGCCTGTTTGACCTGTGTCTGGGTGTGTATAAGTATATAAGTATGTATATCAGTCATCAGGTTACCGTAGTACAGGCTCTGCCTAGTTCGGGACCTGAAGACCTTGTGTGGATGTTGTCCCATATTATTATTATGTTTATGGAATTGTTTTCCTCGGCACAGCCGGATAGAACTGATGGCACGGGCCTAAGCCAAGTGTCCAGCAGTGGGGTTAAGTGTGAGAGTAATATTATAAGTAGCCTGTATAGTAGACGAAACTATATTTGAGTGGGAGTATTGTATTATTATTATTTTCATCAGATACTTTTGGAACATATCATAGTTATATTCGTCAACAATCGTCTTCTACGATGTCCTTCTCACCGTTCTGGTTTCATCCATTCTTCTTTCTTTGTCCAGGCGGTTTTTCTTTGGAATGCGCTCCCTCTGAATATCAGGACAGCAACCAGTCGGTTATCTTTTAAAGTGAAGGCACGTGAACATATCCGTCAGAAGTTGGCTGAAACATCCCAGCGCTGAGTTGCTGGATTATTTTTCTCCTCTACCGATCGTTATTTCTCCTGACCAAGGTTTATTTTGTTTATATGTATGTATCTATGTATTAGTATTTATTCTTGTATTGTATAGTTATTTCCGAGCTATCTATCCCGTATGTTGCACCTGCCATGGTATATCTCTGCATCACCCTTAAGGTTGACTGGTAGAAAATGCCACAAGCATTAAGTCCGCCTTTGTACAGTATTTGTTTTACTTGTGCATAAAGTTTTAATAAATAAATATATTATAGACTAAGAGCCTACCTGTCGCAGCGCATCCTCGTGGAATTGCTCCAGTACACTAGAGTCGTTATAGTCGAGGAGCTCGCCGCTCTCGTTCGCGTCTCCGGTGTGGTCTGGCGGGCTAGCCGCCATGTGGCTTGTGTTGCCCGGCTCTCCACCGCCACTCTCCGTGCCTAGAAAAATAGAATATTTTCAATTGTACCAAAAAGCGTACAAGGTTCGTATAATCAAATTATGTAGAACCTACTCATAGCCTTCACCTGGGATAGATGAAGGGTAATGTCAGAAGGCTTCCAACTTTATTTTTTATTTAATTGATCTTGACTCTAGTCTAGGTCAGTGGTGACAGAGACAGAGTCGACGATGGAGTGAGCTTACCCAGAAGAAGCCTGTCCATTCTCACGTTGAAGAGATTAGGGTTGTATGCGTTCGGAAACACAGACGCAGGTAGAGAGTTCCACTCTTTTGTTGTGCGCATTACAAAAGACATTTGGAAACGCTTAGTGCGAATTGGTGGAATAGCAACTAGGTAAGGATGGTAACTTGCAGTGCGTCTAGATGACCGATGGAAGAAGGGAGATATAATAAGGTAAAATTTCCAACTGAAATTATATCCTCAGTATAAAAATAAACACCCGTGCCAATCTTCAGGCACGTCTCGAATGAAAGAAATCAGTGCAGTATTATTTTGGAATTTGTATTTTTATGTGTTCTAAACACATAAAAAAACAATTTAAAAATGTGCTGATTTTCAGCCTAAATCGGTTGGGTTTTTACTAAGTTTTCTCTTTACACTCTGAACATTGGTCACGTGCTGCCGGTCCTCATAAGGATCGCCAGAGTGGACGTCTATGTTAGAAAATTTGGTTTCCGCACGCAGGCCTTCAGATGGACCATTGTGCGTAGGCCATGGCGGCCGTCGGCAGTTATTCCAACCAGCCTAACTCCCTCCAGAAGTTAATTGCGTTTCCTGGTCTGTTAAAAACATTTGTGTAAGATCTGGGTGCCCCGAGGTTTTCTGTCCTAATCTGGATGACGCCTGTGCATTCAAAGAGCACAAGCGCGACGGTTTCCTCAGCCTCCATGCAAGCCGTGCATAGAGATCAGTCCGTTATGCCTATAATGTGGAAGTTTTGGCTAGCGTGTCCCGTTATGGTCATCATAACCAGGCGCACGCCGTTCTCGTCCAGGCGTAATAGACGTCAGGCTAGCCTGACATCTAAGGACGGCATAGCTTCCCTGGACTGCCTGCAGCGCGGTGTCTAGGCCCACCAGCTGTCCGCTTGTGTGTGTGTAAACTCCTGTAGCCACCTGCGTAGCTGGTTGAAGGAGATGGCTACGATAGGTTCGGGTCCACAAACTGACGCGCTGGATGCTCTTCTAGCCAGTTCGTCAGCTGTGTCGTTACCTAGTAATCCACTGTCCTTTTATCCATTCCAGAGACGACTTGTGCCACTAATACCGACCGACAAAGCTTAGGGCAAGTGTTTCTTTAAAAATCTGAATTCAAACTTACCGCTTAATCTATCTTCAGTGTACGTCATAGTGCCAAAGCTGTGTTTGGAGGAGCCCTCAGAATCGGAGCGCGCGCGCACCAGGCACGCATGCTCCTCCGCCATTGTGCGCGAGGCACGTCACAAGTCCGCTAGAGCGAGCGAGAGGCATCTGCAAGATGTGATGAGTTAGAAAGAGGCAGTAGTTGGCGGGGAAATGTAGATTGTAGATAGGTGCAGCTGTCTTCATTTGCAGAGCTGGCTAGAGATGTTGATAAGACAGTTTTGATGGGTGAAGCAATGTTTGCAACAAGGGTTTTCAGATGATAACTGTTTTTTTGTTATTATTGAATGTGCCAGAAGATGGGCGTCGTCGCGGTCGCGGGCGGCCTAGGAAACATTTGCGTGTCGACCTGGATTCGTCTACGGGAGATTGGTCGGAGATAGCAACGCACTAATGGAAAGCTATGGAGGAAACTTTTCCGCAGCTGTGGGCCAAAACAGGTTGAAAAAAAAATGCCTCATCACTAATAGTAGTAATAGTTATGTTGGGGTCAACTTCCAGTCTACACGGATGCAGATGAATAAGACTAATCGATTATTGAATAAAAATACACGTGGTTTTTAAGTAGGCTACATCAATGGCCCATGAAATAAACTGGATGTAGGTGATTGGGGAAAGCCCAAGACTACTGGGGAGTTGTGCTGAGGAGTTGGTTGCACCACTTCTTCCCAGCTAAAGCACTAGGAAGTGGTGAAGGGCGGCCGTTTTGAGGGACTAGATTGTCATTTGTAATTTTGACGTTCAAAAAGAGCTGAAAATCAGCTTAGTTTGAAAAAAATATATTTTTATTTGATTAGGTACGGTACCGAAACTTGGTCGAAAAGCCTCTGCTAGGGTCATTAATTATGAGTAAAGTTCTGGAGAATTATGACTAGTGGCATATACCTATTGTGCTTTTAGAAGCAATGAGTGAGAAGTACATTGCTTGATATTTATTTATATTGATCACTATCCAATTACCGGTGGTCATTGGGCTGGTTGAGACCCAAATTCAGCAGTGTGATGGTAACTTTGTGAGTAGATAAAGTGAGAATAAACCGGCATGATTTAAGTTAGTAAAGCAGCATTATTTAAGTTATTAAAATCATGGAAAAAGCCACAAAAACACAGTTTGACATCATAATTTAGATATTATCATGAGATACGACGATTTGACGACACGCTTGGTGTAGTGGCTACAGTGGCTAAGTGTAGTCAGCGAAACCAAATGGTCCTGGGTTCGAATCCCGGTAGGGGCAAATGTTTGTATAATGAATATGGACATTTGTACCCGAGTCATGGATGTATATTTATAATATGTACTTATGTATTTACGAAAAAAAAATGTATTTAAGTAGTGTATCAACCATCTGGTATCCATAACACAAGCCTTAAGTGTTAAGTGCTTAACTTGGAACTAGATGGTGCTGTGTGCAATGTCAGACGATATAAAAAAAAAAAAAAGATACCTTTTTGTAAGCAAAGTTTTGAAATAAAGTTAAAGGGATGGTCCTTTAAGGGAGAAGCGCCATGTTGCCCGCGAAATTCAAACGTTCTTACGTTTTTTGTAATTTGCAGGTCAGTGCCAGATAGTATGTTGAACAAAATATGATTCGCGACCGTAACAAGTATGTATCTATATACAGAATTAGTTACAAATAAATATTCGTTAATTAATCAATAATTTGACAGTACAATAGTCATAGATTGTTCTGTATTGTATTTTATTAATGAACAAAGCCTGTATTTACAGAATTATAGTCATTAAAATAATCAATTACAACCCTCCAAGTTCATATATAATCCTATTGATTGACATTTTATGAAATTGTCATTCATTTATTTATACATAAATAATAATTATCAGTGCATGTGTGAAATATTTGTAGTTAACAGAAAGTTACTAACTTATTATCAGTGTTTTGCCATATTATTGCTAAATATAGAATATTTCTATTGTGAACTGTAACTATTGAAACTTTATGGTTGACAAATATTGATTGTATATTTATATTTTATCAGTAGCCGGGGCCTGGGTTTGAGCTTGGTGGATGGCAAAAGGCTCGCCCCCTATTACATGGGATTTAAACATTACTGGCGAAATGTGAGTGTATTAAAGCTCTGCCTAACCCTTCAGGGTATAGTCCTCCAGACCGTATTTCGACCATGGCGGCCAATCTCAACGGAGAATATAGCCTTCAGGGTATTTAGTCCTCCAGACCGTATTTCGACCATGGCGGACAATCTCAACGGAGACTATAGCCTTCAGGGTATTTAGTCCTCCAGACCGTATTTCGACCATGGCGGACAATCTCAACGGAGAATATAGCCTTCAGGGTATTTAGTCCTCCAGACCGTATTTCGACCATGGCGGCCAATCTCAACGGAGAATATAGCCTTCAGGGTATTTAGTCCTCCAGACCGTATTTCGACCATGGCGGACAATCTCAACGGAGACTATAGCCTTCAGGGTATTTAGTCCTCCAGACCGTATTTCGACCATGGCGGCCAATCTCAACGGAGACTAGGCATCAGGGTATATAGTCTCCGGGGTATATAGTCAGGGTATATAAATGGGTTATCTATCTATCTATAGTCCTCCAGACCGTATTTTGGCCATGGCGACCAATCTCAACGGAGACTAGGCATCAGGGTATATAGTCCTCCAGCCCGTATTTCGACCATGGCGGCCAATCTCAACGTAGACTAGGCATCAGGGTATATAGCCCTCCAGACCGTATTTTGGCCATGGCGGCCAATCTCAACGGAGACTAGCCTTCAGCGCGGAAGATATTATAGTGCACAAGTGTCACACAGGTGACTCTCTCTTCCCTCACTTTCACAGTCCGATGGGACGGCAATCCGACACGACCGGAGAGAGATCATGCGCAGGACCAACGGCTTAACGTGCTTTCCGAGGCACGGGGGTATCACACCGCCACCTCTCAAACTCCGAGCTGTTACTAAGAAATTCCTAATGGAAAAAATAACACTGCCCGACCTGGGAATCGAACCCAGGACCCCTCGCTCAGCAATCGCGCTGGTAACCACGAGGCCAACGGGGCAGGGCAGCCTTTGAGGGAATACAGTGTGATGTTAAGTGTAGCAGTGTGCTGGCTTAGATTTCTGGTGGTACTCCGCCGTCCGGTAAGGACCAGGCCCGGGTCGTCGGCGCGTTGTGTTCCACGCGCGCCTCAAAGAGATGTCAGCACCAATGACGGCGTCCGCTAGGGCCGATGCCTGCCAGGGTGGCGGGAAAGTCCGAAAGGGTTACCGCGGCCCCTGGCACAGGCAACTGAAGGAACACGGGTGGGTTTTAGTCAAGCAAGTCTGAAACGCCCACCCGCTCCGCCCAGAGCGAGAGAAGGTGTTTGATGATTCACCACCCTCAAAAAAAAAGGGGGTCTAGTATCATGTGCTGAATTCAAGGCTACAGTTTGCGTGCCAATGTCCCTGCCATTCTGTATACCTAGGTACAAGACAAGATGAATTTTAAAGAGTTGGTAACTACAATCAATATTGATCGAAGGTTGGTAATGAAACTAATCTAGAACTGTTCTATATCACTCATGGGCATGGGGTAATATTTGATGGGGTTGTTATGAAACAAACAATATTTATTTACATATCATAGAGGTACTAGATTAATAGAGGATACTTTCTAATAACTTTCCGATCATTTGTTTAAAAGGAATTTTGGTCAGAGATCTTGGAGGATTGTAGAATAGAATACTCTTTATTATGTACATCATAAGAATTACAGATATTAATTATGTAGAAATTTTACATATGATGCCACAATGGGCGGTCTTATCGCTAAAAGCGATCCTTTACAGATAACCTTTGGATGGATTGAAGGGAGAAGGAGAGACAATACCGCAGGTAATCAGTGGTGTGCCATTTACATATACAATAAAAATATATATATAAATACAATAATAAACATGAAAGACTAAGGAAAGTATATGTAATGATGATGTGTGAGGAGGAAGGAAATGTTTTTAACCAGAATTTTAAAAGTGGACAAAGAGCATGCTTTATGTTATCAAACAGAAATGCAGTAGACATAGAAATAGGTACATACCTCAAATCACAAGTACCTATCTTTATCAGAAGCAAAATAATAGCCAATACCTAGGTGTTTACTTAAATAGAGTGGGTTATTTACATTAATTTTACAATAGTACACAGCCCATAGCATTGACTTTTATTAGCCCTTCTTTACGATACAATAGTACCATGGCATAGATATGTAAACAATTCTTCTGTGTATATAACTATACTACTTTAATAAGGCCGAAGATTTAGTTATTTAGTTTGAAAGCACTAATCTCTGGAAATACCAGTCGGATTAGATAAATACTTTTTGCATTTGATAGCCTGATTCTTGAGGAAGGTCCTAGGCTATTTAACATCACGCTACGACCCATAAGAGCTGAGCAAAAATTATAATAATAGCGCGGGCCGACGACGCGACGCGACGCGGAGGGTCCGAGAGTATTTTATAAAAACGTGGCTGTTATTTTAGTATATTGTGTATTATGACTTCCATACGAACGAAGTCGCGATCAGAAACTATTAAACAATATTGCAGAAACATCTGTGAACACAAAGGACATACCTACTACGCTATCGACTCACATCTCTAGAATACAGGAAGACCAAATTAACACAAATTATTACTACCAACGCTTAAATTATGAACAATAACCACTCCCAATAACTAGTAGATAAACCAAACTTTATTATTACAAGCGCTCTATTTACGAAACGCCGATAACAAATAATTTTTACTCTTCGAAAAATATTGGTAATTTTATAAAGTAGACAAATAAGTAAACAGAGAGAACTTACGTTTTACGAGCTTGCAATCACTAAAATAGATTTTAATTAATCGTTTCGAGAAACAAACATTTCAATTCGAGAGGTTTATAATATATAAAATCCAAAATAAATAACATCAACATGAACACCCACAGCGAGGAACACACAGAGCACATAAAATAGGTACTGGAGGAACAATATAATTTTATTTTATTTGTAACACGATTTACACGATTATATTTTAATCACCGTAATTTTTGCTGATGATTATGTCCTTGTCTTATTGATCACACAGATATTTCAGAATATTTCAGATTAAAGAGAGAAAATCAGTTCTAACATTTTTCTGACAATGTAATTTTGTAGGTTTATATATTGTTTAATTAATGTAATGTAGTCTGTGCCGGAAAATGAATGATTTCTATTGCTTGAATGAACTGATCTTATTGTTAGTAGTGATGTATTGATGTGATCACGGAAATCGATTACAACAACAAAATACTATGGCTGTTTTAAAGGTAGAGAAAATAAAATGAAGTAAAATATAAAAAGTGATTGAAGAAGATGATAAAGAGAAATTAATTATAAGTTTAACTTATTCTCAAATATCTGTAAAGAAGATTAATAAATTATTGTTAAATATCAAATATCAGTAAACAAGCCAACCAATATAAGAAAAGCCTTTTATATCAAAATTTTATCATAACAATTTCCACCCGATAAAATATCACTCAAGCTAATAATGTTTCAAAAACATGCAAAGAACAGCGCAAAACTTAATACCTATTTAGACGTTTAGTCGTGAAAAACCTTGACTCGGTTGGTAAATTAGTTTCATGTGAAATACAGCAATCAAACAAATATTTATGATGACCAACTTTCAAGGTTTCAAAGTAACATTAAAGTCTTCATAATAATGTACGTATCTACATTTTCCGAATCATTCAAATTATGGTAAAAGGTTGATAAGACTGGCTATGTGATAGTTTTATGGTTCGGACCTTGAACTAGAAAATACGTGTACCAGTCAAAGTATTGATTTGGCGGGATGGTTAAATAACCCCATTAACGGATTGATAAAAGGGTATGATATAGATCGTACAATAATACATATTTTTGGTCAACCTGGAAATGTTAGGACCGTTATTGATATTTCATGCGTTTTGTAATTTTGCTAGAACGTAGAATTTAAATTCATTTTTATTTCTAAATCTAAACCTACTTTTAGAATAAAATGCAAATCAATCATAGAAACGCGATACCACTTACAATTTTGAAGCATTAAGCGATTTTGCGTCTTATTACTTTTCACTGTTAATTATTAACACTGAAAGCGGTGCCACACTGCTGTTCGCTAATTATATGAAATATATAATACAAATTACATTGTGATTATTATGGCTGGTGTCGTGTGCGAAATTTGCAATAAATAATTGAACTATTTCAAAACCTGATGCACTGTTTAGCACTCATTGTTATAGTTTTTTTGAACAATCAGTAATGTTAAACACTATAAATATGAATAAAAATATAATTTGTAGTTCATATTAAACATTTTCAAAAATTTTCAGGCACTAAATTCTGTGGTGACATGAGAACTGTGTCTCACGATAAGAAAGAGTGAATACGAAATAGAATTTACATAACGAAACACTTGTTCACTTCGCGTCCACATTCAAAGATTCCACCGATTTCTTTCTGTTAGTGCTAATTCTTAAAAATTAATTGTGAGATTTATTTATTCCGCACCACTCATAAAATGTGACTCATGTGCGAGCACAATGAAATCTGCAGGGTTTAAGGTCAGGAAAGGGATAGGAAACTTATTTTAGGAAATGATAGAAAGAGAGGTGTAGTGAAGATCAAGGTAATATAAATGGGCTAGAAATCTTCGGATATTTTTTTTTTGCAGAAATAGTCCTGCCATTAATCAAAATAAGTCCGAAAATTTTTAATATTTCCTGTTCATTTGATTAATTAAACACGAAATCAGTTAGAAACACATCAAATTAAAATTTTACAAGAAGAAGGGGCTTTGCAATTTTTATTAAAATATCAAGTGAGCTCACTTATTAATACACAATCACCATAATAGGTGAGCCCAATTGACCAGCAATATATTAGGACAGGTAAGATTAGTCAACGACATTTTTTTTATATCATAGAAATATCTCTAGATGCATATCTCTTGTGTACATACTACTTCACTTATCGATCGGTCGCCCGTGTTGCGCGGTCAGACTTTATAGTAGCACATGCGCGGAACGTTGGGGGTCCGTGATATATTATCACATCTGTCATGTTTTACCAAAACGCTGACATATTGCGGTTATTTATATAAATTTGGTCCGGATGTATTCTCTCTTTTGTTTTATTACTGTCGCGAACTGTTTATAAACGCGAAATTATTTATAAACAAACCAAATTATAAATGAATTTTCTTCACTCTAAATTTTTGTGTGGAACAACGGAACAACACTAAGTGACAAGTTTAATCATTCAATTTGCTGTCAGTGTAAACATCACTGTCATTTTGACAATTTGGCGTAGGGTGGCCAGGTTAGAGTGAATTCCCCCAAAATTAGGAGTTTTCTTTGTAATGAGGAAAAAGTGTGTTTTTGTCAGAAAGATATACAGTAAAAAAACATGTGGGGTTGGGGGATCCCCATCAGGATCGACGTTCCTTACGCTTTCTTCAACTCCAAATGTAATAATGTCGATATAGAGATTTAGATTGTCTTGTTGAAACATATTGAAATTATCTCAGCTGCCATCTTTGATTTTCATTATGTCTCACTATCGCGATCGGCTTCAGCACCTCGAAAACTATAAAAACAATATATATCTCTCTCGGTCTCTTTCTATTATTAATAAAAAGTCGCACGGAGAACGCTTTATCGTTACGTGACGATTCCTAAAATGTTCTGCAAGTTTACTCCTACCTCAAGCTGTGTGAAAGAGCTTCGTTCCAATCGTTCCTAAAAACGCACGTCCGTAGTAAAATTTGAGATTTATGGCGGTTTATTTTTTGTGATTGTCTTTTCAGTTCTAATCTTATTTTTGCTGAAATTTTGAATAAATCTATGGAGTTGCTTTAAATTCAAACTGTTCAGTACTACACAGACAGGAATACGCCTGTATATGCTTGCTACTTAGATCTGTCAAAAGCATTCGATACAGTAAATTATGACAAGTTATGGCGTAAGTTGCGATGCGAGACGAAGTTGTCACATGACATTATAGCACTATATTTGAATATTGGTATAGTCACCAGCAAAATAGTGTCAGATGGGCAGGGTCGCATTCGGACATATACGGGTTGGACTGTGGAGTGAGGCAGGGGGGAATAACCTCCCCGCGTCTCTTCAACCTGTATATGAACCAATTGATCGGGGAGCTCAGCAGCATTAAGGTCGGTTGTTCCATTGACGGGGTGTGTATAAACAACATAAGTTACGCGGATGACATGGTGTTGCTGAGCCCGTCTCTATCTGCGATGCGCAGGCTTTTGAATATTTGTGAGACCTACGCGGAGGCCCATGGGCTCAGATATAACCCAAAGAAGAGTGAATACATGATCTTCAAAGCTGGTACTAAAAGTTACTTAACTGGACCACCTGTCACTCTCTGCGGGTCACATTTGAATAGAGTAGATCGTTTCAAGTATCTGGGTCACTGGGTCTCTGATGATCTGTCTGACAATGCGGACATCGAGAGGGAGCGAAGGGCGTTGTCTGTACGGTGCAACATGTTGGCTCGCAGGTTTGCACGCTGTTCTTCACAGGTAAAGATAACCTTGTTCAAGGCATACTGCCAGACTTTTAACACGTGCAGCCTGTGGACCAACTTCACTCAGCGGGCGTACAACTCGCTTCGTGTCCAGTACAACAACGCGTTCAGAATTCTGTTGGGGCGGCCCCGGTTTTGTAGCGCATCAGCGATGTTCGCTGATGCTACTACCGATGACTTTTACGGAATAATCCGGAAAAGGAGTGCATCGCTTTTGCGTCGCTGTAGGGGCGGCTTGAACGGGATCCTGAGCGTGTTGTCCGAGCGGTGGGATTCTCCTTTCTTGCGGAGATGGCTGCAGCTGCATGCCAGTGCCTGCACATATATATATCTTTGACATAGGTATTAGTTTCTTTGGACATATTGTGACATTTTAATTTTCAATTTTATTTTTGACATTTGTGACATTTTCTTTTGATATTTTGATTATTCCTTTATTTATTTTTGACATTTTTGAATATTTTGTATTTGACATAAAATTCTAAATTCAATTTCAATTTCAATTTTATAATTATTTTGTATGTCTACTAATCTATAAGTAATAATATGTAACATTTAGAGTGCAAGCATGGCAAATGTAAAATTCTTTTTTTAATTTTTATATGGGTTAAAGACCTGAAATAAATGAATTTAATTTAATTTAATTTAATTTAAATTTGTTCGTCAACTGCTCTTTAAATGGTGCGGAACCGTAAAAAGTAATAGAAGTGAATGAGACTAAGCGCGCACTACGATGTTAGGCGTTGTGATTGTCAAACTGCGAAATAAAATCGCAACAAAAAAAAAAAACAGTCTAATTCTCAAGCGATTTTTTACCGCTGTGCTTGGACTCTAGTGTATTGGTATTGTTCATAGATTTGTGATTATTATCCGCAACGATTAAAATTCATAGTGGACGCTTGGTCTTATAGTTTGCTAAACCTGAATTTTCAGGGGATTCTGGATAAAACGTAGAGGAAGGAAACACGAGCCAGCCATCTGGCAACACTCAACGGATGCCCACTGACCGGTGTGCGGTCGTAGTTTTGTAAAATATAAAAATATAAATTGTATTTTTATTTATTATTGTATTCGTATTGATCATAAGGTGCTCTGTGTATTGATCGCCGGCGTGAATTCAGGACTTAGTCTATTGTTTACGTTATTGATATTCTATAAAATGTGCGGCCTGCAAACGGAAAACCCACTTGCGGTGCAAATCAAGCTAATAAGAAAGTATTTGAAGCTGAAAATAATGGCAGACACTGTTTCATTTCGAGGCCACAGTCAAGAAAGGAACCACGTTTATGATTTGTTCAAACGGACAGTCGCGCATGGTGAATCTCATTCTGCGCTGATGATTGGGCCTCGAGGTAGCGGCAAAACTACTGTGAGCAGTGTATTTTATTAATTTAATAGACTTATAAACTTGTAGCAATCAGTTCACAATAAATTTGTATTATCTCTTTGATATAGTGCCTTTTAAGCCAAAAATATCAATAATTATTTCCCTAAGATACAGCTAATTACCCAGTTTGGGTTACTACAGAATAATCGTGTAATGGTTGTTAGTAAAACATCAAAAAATAATATTCCATCTTTATATTAACAATAAAATCTACTTGTTCTAGCTCATAAACTCAGTACTGCATCAAATCAGCAAGGAGGTGGATCTGTCAAATGATGCCATAATTGTCAGACTGAATGGACTGATTCATCATGATGACAAAATTGCTCTCAAGTCTATCACTGCACAGGTAAGCCAGTAGTTGAAGTTACAGCTCCCAGGCTTCTAAACATGTTATGATTAAAATAAGAACAAATGTACACAGTGCAATAAATGTATGTCTCATCTTTAGGGATTGCAAATTTTATTTACATTTTATTTTATTAAGGCGTCTAGGATTATTCTAAGACACAGGCTGTGTCTCAGAATTGGGAATGTTACAAGCTGATTATGCTTATTGTTGACTAGCATTTGCCTGCGACTTTGTCCGTATGAAATTACTGGTTACCGCGGCCCATCCCTTTGTATCACATGCATTTTTGCTTAGTATTCTTTCAGACTTTTTATTGCTCGGCTCCTAAGTGTCCTAGCGTGATGTTAAATAGCATATAGCCTTCCTCAAGAATTGGGCTATCAAATCCCAAAAGAAATGTTGAAATCCGATGGGCAGCTCCAGAGATTACCCCCCCTACAACCTCACAAACTTTACCTCTTTATAATATTATGTATTAGTATAGATTAGGTGAATTCAATTTTATGGATTTTATTTAGTTAAATGATTTTTGGAATGGATATAAAATTCATATTTATGTAGAACAACAACAACATTTGCTGATGACACTGCAATAGTGGCAACCACACAGATCCTGCTATGGTCTCACACATGCTGCAAGGGAGTCTTGACAAAATAACCACATGGTTACAAAAATGGCGGATAAAGATGAGCGCAAGCAAATCAGTCCACATCACATTTACGCTGCGAAAAGGTATCTGTGCACCAGTACCCCTCGACAATGTCACACTATCTCATCACGAAAGCGTAAGATACCTAGGGTAAACTAGGGTTACATCTTGACCAACGTCTAATGTGGAAGAAACATCTTAAGACCAAGAGACACGAACTTAATATCCGATACAAAAACCTACATTGGATCATGGGACGAAACAGTAAACTGAGTACCGATAACAAACTTTTAATATATACAGCGATCTTGAAGCCCGTGTGGCTTTATGGAATCCAACTTTGGGGCAGCGCCTGTAACTCAAGCATTAGCATCATACAGAGAATGCAGAATGCTATTTTGAGGTCAATTAGTGGCGTACCTTGGCTTGTCACGAACGCTGAAATACACAAGGAGTTATCTATGAATTCTGTCATGGATGAGATCAAGAACTTCACAAAAAGGTACCAGGAAAGACTGCAAAGGCACCCCAACAATCTGGCTGCCGCACTGAAAACAAGAAGTTACAGGAAAAGACTTAAAAGGAATGACATTGTGTAGTCCACCCATACCTGTGGGGACCTAAGCACGAATACGTACGAGTAGATGGCTCGCTGGAGTCACGCTCTTTCCGCCAATGTTTACCCCTAACTCATCTGCTAAAAGTAAAACTGATCGCGGATCATCAAAAAAGGAAAAAAATAAAAAAATATTTATGTAGGAATAACATAGTATTAAGTGCTACTAACACCTATTGTAGACCGAAATAGTTGTCTAATAAATAAATACATTGTTTATTTATTTTCAAACTTATTATAATTATTAAATACATTTACAAATATTTTTATAAAAAACATTAAAAAATATTTTAAAAATTGTGGTCGACCGGTATCGGGAGCAGGGTCCAAACTAGCGGTGGTTAGGGCTCCAGATACAGGAACCTCCTGAACCTCCAGAAGTACTTCCTTTGAATCAGGCCCTTGATCCAACCGCCTAACGAGAGACTAGGGAGATGTTGATTGAGGCTTTCGGTCATCAGGTCATTGATCGATATGACAATCGACACAATGACAGCAAAGCTTACATTCTACATGTCAAAAACCTTATGTGATCCTGATCAGTCAAGATAAAATAAATATATTATTGTATCATCACCAGTGATTGGATAATCGGATACCTAAACTTCACTTTTATTCCCGCGAAAGAATAATACGGACATGACTTTCAGAATCCCGGATCCCGGAATCGTTTGAAATTCCTGAGATTGCTCGCATTCGTTGCAACTGTGTCGAAAAAAAAAAATTGTTTTCTGTTCATACGAACAGAAAACTATTTTTTTATATTTTGTATTTATACAAAATACAATAAATTTGTCGATTCGATCACTAATCGTAATCTGTTAGATAGATAAATCAATTTCCACTACTTGACCACATTGTGTACATCATTTTTTATTGATATTTCATTTGTTTTGAATTAAATAAAGTTACTAAATCAAAATAACCACTGCTATAATTTCATTAAGTTTGTTATACTTAATTGTTTTTACAAAATTGTTCAATCCCGGGAACCCGGGATTGAACAATTTATTCAGACAGGAATGTCCATATCATTCTTTCGTGGGAAGAAGTTTAGGTATATAAGCGTCCGATTACCATCATCATTATCTATGACAAAGACTTTATTTATTTGGTCCACCAACAATTGTTTACACTAACATCTTGACAAAAAATTACATGTAGGTACTTAAAAACCTTGAACAGTGTAAAAATTATTAGGTAAATACCACATGAAAGACTTCCACTGCTATATAGTATAAGCATGCAAAATCAGCAGTGAACGGAGTAGGTAGAGCTATTTTGCTTCAATGACCGTAAACGTTGATGTTAATATGGACATTCCCCGGGATTCTAACTGAAACTCCGGGATTCGAAAGGATAAATTGTTTTTTTATTAACGAGGATAAAAGAAAGCTTGTCTTATACAGAGTTGATGTGACAGAGGGGCATTAAATTACACTACGTATACTATACGTGTTTAGTATTAATTCGATACGGTATAAAAATAAAAAGCAACAAAAATGAGTTTATTTTTCAGACAAACTAAATAGCTTACATATCAGAGCAAAACGCAACCACCCTTTGTAAATAAATTTAACTGACCTTAGATATCTAGGTAACAAAGCGGCAACGTCGCGAGCGCGCCGGATTGCGGCGAGTGTTACCTCGTCTCAAAGCGGGCGGCCGGCGGGGGCGCGGGCGGCGGCTTAGGCCTCCGCTCGCGCTGGCTTTTATGTTAGGTAAGGTTTTGAAGTACGCGCATAATAAAAAATCACAACAAAAACATGAAATTTTTAAATTCTCGATGCACAAATTATACCGACGGAGAATATTGTTATTTATTTTTCTAATTAAATCACTGTCCGTTGCTAAGCACTTTAATTTGTGAATTGCTAAAATAATCCAATTCTTTAGTTCAACAATTGTATTTACCTCTGAGGCATACACTGTGTGTACATGAGAGTGAGGTCTTAAACTTATTTAGTGTCCTATCACAATAACAAAACAAAATCACAATTTATTGTCAGCGCGGAGCTCGACAAAACAAAAGCGACGCAGGAGCTTCCGTAACATACGTTCCTAAAGGATACCGGCCGTCGCGCACTGAGGCCCCACTTACCGATCGCAAGGATCTAGGATGCAATAGCAACACACTAACCTATTTCTATTTATTTTACGCGCGGGATGTTTTGCTATGATTGTCACTCTCGTAATGAAAGTGCAAGTGTGTGTGTATTTATTGTTTCCTGGTTTGCATTGCCATCTTTTTAGCGTAAATATTTGGTTGTACGTCTTGTGACTTGCGTCAGAGCGGCAACAAGGCATCGTTTTGAGGAGTGGCTAGAGAGGCGCCACGGCGTCCTCACCTTCCGCCTGACGCAGGTCCTCACCGGACACGGTTGTTTCGGGAGGTTCCTGTTCCGGATAAGGCGGGAGGAAACGCCCGGGTGTCACCATTGTGTGGATCGCCCGGAGGACACGGTGGAGCATACGGTGGAGGTCTGCCCGGCTTGGGCGGAGCACCGCCGTGTCCTCGTGGAGGCGATTGGCGGTGGCGATCTCTCGCGTCCGGCCTTGGTCCAGGCCATGGTACGGAGCGAGAGGGCTTGGGAAGCCGTCACCTCCTTCTGCGAAGCAGTAATGTTCGCGAAGGAGGAGGCGGAACGCGTGAGGGAGAGGCAAAATTTGCGCCCTCACGCCCCTAGCCGCCGCAGGAGACGCCCTGGGCGTCGGGAATCGCAGGCCGATTCCCGACGCCGTAGGCGCGGGCTTGCGAACGGCGAGCAATGGGCAGCTCGCCGTTCGATAAGGACCAGGCCCGGGTCGACGGCGCGTTGTGTTCCACGAGCGCCTCAAAGAGATGTCAGCACCAATGTCGGGGTTTGCTAGGACCGATGCTTGCTAGGGTTGCGGAAAAGTCCAAGAGGGTTACCGTGGCCCCTGGCACAGGCAACTGAAGGAACACGGGTGGGTTTTAGTCAGTAAGAGTCTGACACGCCCTCCTGCTCTGACCAGAGCGGGAGAAGTTATTTGATGATTTCCCACCCACAAAAAAAAAAAAAAAAAAACAAGGCATCGTAGGTTATACTCAGATTTATCGTTTTAAGGTGCATGACCTCTGCGTATATACATAATCAGCTGTTAGGAAATATACATCGTGTTCTAACGGGGCAAAAACTTAAAAAATCATTTGCGACTAAACTACTGCTCCTATTTAATTGATTTTTAGTACAGAGCTTGAAAATGGTACCTAGTATAGGCAGTTTAAAGGAAAGCCCCTCTGTCGCATCAACTCTGTATTTTGGCAGCGAGCGCACGATTTGTTACAGAAAATTTAAAAATATATACATATACTTAACCTGAAACGTGACCGTCTTAAACTTACCGGTCGGAGGGGTGGAGGGATATGACATGTGTTCGTTCATAATTCCTTAAGACGTGAATAGCACGCGTGTTACTTTGTAAACAAAGTAATTTCTAACTTATTTAATAATACATATTTCAAATCCCGGGATTCCGGGAGTGTCCATATTAAGACAACGTATCGCCTATCACATAAGTACAAAAAATAGCTACCTACTCCGAATACTGATTATCAGCCTATGATGTTATCACTGCTGGGACACAGGCCTCCTCTCTTCGAGAGGGAGTGGGCTACAATCTACCACACGGGCCCAGTGCGGGTTTGTAGATGACACTTCTTCGTTTTTTTTTGGTTCTAGGACATGTCGGTTTCCTTCATCGTTTTGAGAGCAGTGGTGATGAAATTATTTACACAAAGTACCTAAAGCGCCTGCCTGGTTGCCAACCCTACTATATAATATAATTATGTAGTATCCTACTAAATTAGAGGCCTAAACACCACATTTGAACAAAAAAATGTAGTTGGCGAAACTACTATATTTTCATTTCAATACAAAATGGCGAAATATACTCAATACTCAATATTTTTATTGCTTTTCATATTTACTCATAGGCAATAATTGCAATTATGTCAGTATTAATCTCCTAAAAGAAAATTAATGGTATTTTGTAACCTTAACTTAGAATGTATTTTTTTTATTTTTTTGTTAATAGTTATGAGATATAGAGGCTCAAAGAAGCAAAAAATAACCTTTTTTTTACGTTGGATTTTTTTTGACCTCTACTATATTTTTACAGGCATTGGTTTCGAAAATACTATATTTGATATTAAAAAAAGTTAGCCTACTTCGAACCCACGACCAACATATGGCTCGTAAGTCGGGGCCGTTGCCACTGGGCCACAACTGCTCGATAGACCTCCCTGAAGTTTCCCCAAATTGTCTTATCATGCGTTTCCTGCATCTAACGGATTATATCAACCTTCCAGGTAGTCTTTCCACCCTTACATTGCTCGAACCTCTGTTTGCAGGTAAAGCAAATAGCTGCAAGTATTGAAATTATAAGCATTGAATATAACATTTATGAAAATACTTGCAGCTGTAACAAACTCTTAATAAATCAAGACATTCTTATAAGCAGTGATCGTAATAGGTAGAGCTAATATAGGTACCTAAAGTTCAAAGAACAGAGATAAAAAAAGTGGAGAGTTCCTTACGACTAAAATATTTTTTCGGAATATTTTTACCGTGTTTCGGGACATCACTTAAATATATTTAATATTAATGTTATAACCGGTAAGTAGATACGTTTTCTATTGTTATTAATTCAGGTAAAGAACTGGGTCCGCCTCATGTTTTCGTTTCACAGAATAGCCAAAACTTGCTGTCTTAAATCTGTATTTTAGTTGTACTTAAGCAGTATTCCGAAACCCGGGACATGAGTCCCGAAAAAATATTTTCCCGTAAGGCGTCTCCACTTTGTGTGTTCTTTTTCGTACTTTAGGTATTTTAGCTCTACCTATTCCGATCATTGCTCATAAGACAAAGTTTAGTAAACTAATTTAATAATAAGAGTTTTGTATGTCCAGCAAAATCAGTATAACATGTAGGACATTATTGTTATAATATTATTACACATAATGTCCTTTTTTATTGTTTGTATTTCCTGTGTGTCCCAAATGAAATATTTTACTTTCTTTCTTTCTGCACCATAATATTCATTTAAACATTGCATTACTCTTCTCCAGATGCAACTAGAAAACGCAGTAGGTGATCGGGTCTTCGGTACCTTTGCTGAAAACCTAGCCTTCTTACTGAGCTGCCTACAAAGTGGAGCTGACAGGCGCTGTAAAAGCATGCTGTTTATATTAGAAGAGTTTGACATGTTCTGTCACAGCGGACGCACGCAGACGTTGCTGTACAACTTGTTTGATATCACGCACAGCGAGCAGGCTCCCATGTGTGTTTTTGGTAAGTTTTTAATTAGTTATTAATATTATACAGTAATCTTACTGATAACTGATTTGGGAGTCTACCAACCAGTGTGGTATGCTTAAATGTGTTTCTGTACAAATTTTGGGTAGCAGCAGGGTAGCCTTCTATTAGTTTATATTGATGACTCTTGCACACTGATTACTGAAATGATGGCAGGCTACTGAAATGTATGCAAGAAAATGCCAATCTATTTTATAAATACAATTTAAGTAAAGACCTTTTTAAAAACAAGCTTTTAATGAACTAAAAAGTACTTTTCTTAAAAGCCTGAGGGTTATCTTAAAGTGTAAAAATGACGGTCACGCCTCAAGCTTTTAAGCAGGATTGGCTCTCGTATGGAACCAATCCTGGGTCAGCAGACAGGTCATGGTAGATAAAATTTCCTGACTCCAAGGTTGCCTAGAAGAGATCACAGAAAGCGATAAGGCTGCCCATTGTTTATTTTGTAGTGTTTGATTTATTTTATGTCATGTATTTTGTAGTGTACAGTAAATAATATATATAAATAAATAAAATGTTGGGTCTGTGTTATTGACCGTTTAGGAGTTCCCTCGTTGGGAACCGTCCCTGGGATCAGCAGCCAGATTATGGTGAACTTTAAAGCGTGCTATCATAATTGTATGCGTATATAAAATTTTGTGTATCTGCTGTTCACCGTTGTGAAATTCCCTCGTCTGGAGCCAATCCTGGGTGCAGCAGCCAGATCATATGAACTTTGGAACGGACTATCTAATTAAATGCATATATATAACATTTCGTGTCTGTACCGTGGACCATTAAGGAGTTCCTTCTTCTGGAACCAATCCTGGGTGTAGAATCAGTTCATGCATCATAAAAATGTATTGTCTTTGAAACAGAATCAACATGTGAAAATTCAACTCCGTGGGATAAGAGGAAGTGGTTTTATTTCAGCTTGCATGATTTGACCTAAACCATACTAACACTAACATACATACAAACATTGCAAGTTAAATAAAATATTGTAATAAAAAAGATCGGCCAAGTGCGCGTCGGACCACGCACATTGAAGGGTTCCGTAGTTGGGATGAATTTATGCCAAACACAAATTTAACGTTATAGTTGAAAAATATGTTCTCCCATACATCGACATACGTCACGGTCAATTACCCACCTGCACCTGCTACAAAAAAATATGTGATAAAACTACAAATTAACGAATTTCGGACTTTTCCCTTTACTTGTGCTGTGAGACCTTGTTTCTTGCCAAATTTAATGATTCTAGGACCAGGGGAAGTACCCTATAGGTTTTGATTTATTTGCGAGGGTCAAAATATTATTTTAACACGTCATATTAAAAAAAAAGCTAGATGGAGTCGACATTTCCCATTTCCTATCTGACTACCCCTGAAAAGAAACGGGAACAAGAAATGAAGAAACATTTCAACTTGAACACGCGTTCCGGAGAAAAAGGGTTTTGACAGACTGACATACAAACAAACAAACCGTTGTATATATGCCAGTTGCGCGGTAAACTCTGCTTGCGGGATGCAGGATTTTGCGCATGTGGCATTGTAGGTGCCGCCGTGAAAAACATAAAAACAATTGAAAATATAAAAACCAATATCTAACATTATTTTTCCCTTTTTTTTTCTTGGTGTTGGTGATTTTTTTGTAAAAAGTTTTTCATATATTAGACACGCGTATGGACTGATGTTAAAAGTTCACTACTCTGAACCCTCACAACAGTTTAAAAATAGAATTTGCAAGTTAGCTGCCTGTATACCAAAACTCTTTATTTTACAGCAATTTAAATATTTCGTTGCCGACAATTATTGTTATTTTTCCAGGTATAACAAACCGTATAGACGTAATGGAGCTCCTAGAAAAACGCGTCAAATCCCGCTTCTCCCACCGTCATCTCTTCATGTTCCCCAATGAAGACGAGCCACAGAGGGCGCCACATTATAAGTATAAGGATGTGCTGGTACAGTTGCTGAGTATGCCACGGAAAGATAAGACTGTTACTACGCCTAAGAAGAAGGGACGGACTCGGAGGAATACAGGTAATTCAAGCTTAGCGCTGATGCAATTTATTTGATTATTCTTACTACACAATAGTATTCATGGTAACCCCTGGTAACCAGAACTTGGATGGGAAAGGAACTTACATGGATAAATTCTTCGACAGCTTGGTTCTTAATTTCTGACTTCCCACACCAAGTCAATTATATGTAATCACCACAACAACACCGGTATTCACTTATTGGCACATGTTTGAGAGAGTCTTGATGGGAATGGGATGGTTTGTGTTTGTTCGTCGCTTTCCTGCCACAATCATCCAACCGATCTCGGTTGCACAAATGATTGTGGCAGGAAAGCGTTCACGTCAACATTGTAACAGGGGGGATTCCAGCCCCCCGGCTTGAGGTAGTTCAAGAACACCGTGTGGTTTTAGCCTTATGAGTCCGACCGCGACAGTCTCAAATCTAAGATTTCCGCACGAAAACTAAAACACTCACGGCGCGGGCTTTCAAACGCACGGCTCGCCCGTCAGCAGCTCCAATCTTTTACGCTCAGCAACTACAGATGGGTCATTGAAGGGCTTGCATACTCCAACATCAATTGGTCTATTGAAAGAAAGAAAGAATGAAAAATAGGAAATAAAAATAGAAACACGTGCATACAAAAAGATAATTAGCTCGAATATTACAAACAAAATAGATCTATAATCACGAGCACAAAACAGAAATAGTCGATAGCTGCACGTCATGTGACTGTGACAAGCCGGCTTCCACTCAGCATGATGCTGTGCTAGCTGATATTCAGTGGTTACCCGAAATGGATGTACGGAAACCAATTCAGGTTTAATGATTGGTGCTATAAAATAAACAGTACTTAGATTATAAAGCAACCATTTTTACAACCAATTATACGTACTTGATAATAAATATTATTAAATAAAATAAAAATTAATCCATCCTCAGGCATCACTGTGCTTGCATAAATATTGAATACACCCAAAACATTTTTTACACAAGACTATCCGGTATATAACATATTGTCAACTTACTGTCAATTGCACATAATTTTCTAAGGCTTAATGCACAACTGGACAGTTCTTCTGTACAGACTATGAATTAAAGTCGTTTTTTGTGTCTCTCTGTGACCGCTTAGTTCTTCTAAACTCTAAATTCCGCAACGGATTTTCATGCGGTTTTCCAGCCATCACTTTGTGAGTGTATTCCGGAAAGTTCATGTCAAAATTACTTATAATAAAGAAATCTTGATGTTTTATCAAGTGGTAAAAGCCGTGAGAAGCAGGGTTAAGAGCTTTCCCGTTCTCGATGACCTTGCGCGTTCAGCTCCACCCACCACACCTCACCTCCTTTTATTTACGTCGAATATGTACGGCGAGTACGGCGAAGAGAAGTACGTGTTCCCCGTGCAAAGGCCTTCGACCGACTGCCGCCCGTCGCCCGCGCAGAGTACCGCGCGCTGCGGAAAAACGTTTGGTTGCAAATTCGCGTTTATTTTCAAAAATACACAATTTATTGTAAAAGTGACTTACATTTTTGTAGATTATTGTCCTAGAAATAAATACACACTAAATTTATTGAAATAAATTCTTACGGCTAAAAAGCCTATTCAGATTTATTGAATTGAAAATAGTCACGCGCGGTTTTTAACTCTATTATTACAAATTCCAGGAAAAACACACACAAAAAGGAAGCTAAAGAGTTAAACTATGTCATATATATTTACTTTGTTGCACATCCGTCGTTTGCCTGTACTTTATAGAGTTTGCAAATAGGCAATCGAGAACTGGAAAGCCCTTGTGGGAATAATTTCAAAATTACTATTTAAACCCATTTGTTTTCCAGCAACCACAGAAGACATGGAAACAGACACCATTATCACTGCCCACTCTCTACCACAACACTTACTATCGCGCATAGACCTACAAGCTTTAGACCCAGACTTCGTAATAGACTGGAATGAACACATTGCGAGCTTGGCACAGGATTCCAAAGTGACGGATTGTCTAGAGAAGTTTTGTTACTATACTGTAAATGAGCAGATTTTTAGGAATGTTCTGGTGAGTTAAGATTGTTTTATTTTGATGTGTTTAGTTTGAGTGGCTGATGCGTGGTGATCGCGAACTGTAACGTTACACAAGCGTTACAATTATGGATAGCGCCATCTATGCTTACAAGTACAAACTATTGGTTCGTAGAATTATGTTGATAAACCCCTACAATGTTAACAGATGTCGTTTCACAGAGAATAGTTTCGATGTTTCATATCTGCCAGGCGTCCCGCGCGCGACTGCTATATATTTTTAACTAGTTTTAATATCCTATGAGGCTTCAACAAGAGTGCACTGATGCTACACAAAAAGGAAAAATAAACAACTTATAGGTAGTCAGAGGCCCGATATCTGACAACCAGTTTTAACAATTGGTACCCAGTGACTGGGTTGTGGAGGTCGGAGAGGCAGTCGCTCCTTGTTAAATACTAGTATTCAGCTGCAACCGGTTAGACTGGAAGCTGACCCCAACATAGTTTGGGAAAGGCTAGGCAGATATCTGATGATAGGAAGGTTACGAGAGCCTCCTCAAAGGAAGATGCTTTAGTTTCTACATTCGGAACACGTTTCTAAAAATGTTTCTTAAAAATTTTGCTGAATGGCAACCTATTACGAAAAACAAAGAAGAACAAAGCAGGGGGTCTATCTGCAGCTCGCCGTTCGATAAGGACCAGGCCCGGGTCGACGGCGCGTTGTGTTCCACGCGCGCCTCAAAGAGATGTCAGCAACAATGACGGGGTTTGCTAGGACCGATGCCTGCTAGGGTTGCGGAAAAGTCCGAGAGGGTTACCGTGGCCCCTGGCACAGGCAACTGAAGCAACACGGGTGGGTTTTAGTCAGTAAGAGTCTGACACGCCCTCCTGCTCTGCCCAGAGCGGGAGAAGTTATTTGATAGAAAAAAAAAAAAAGAAAAAAAAGGACGAAGATACGGGCCCGTCCGAAAGTAATATATCTGTCAAAACAAGTGACTAATTCAATTGCGAGCGGGCAAAAATACATCGGGAGTAGTGGCAACTTGTCACATCTTTTTGTTATTCATTCATAGTTCGGGCCCTGAACTAATTTTATTTCTGTAAGTGACACGGTGCAGGAACACCCGTAACTTCGGGCGAAAATACGGATCTCGTGCTAAGGGATTAGACCCCCTGATTATTTTTCATCCCTTCCTTTCTTTCTTTCTAGAGGTCACTTACGACCTTTTAGATGCCTAAATAATTATATCAATAGAAAGATTTACCATATTCTCCGGTTGTAGCGCGTTATTGCGATCAAAAATGACATGATAGTAATTTTGTCGATATTTTCTGAATTGCCCAATGGTCGGGCTATGGATATAGTATAGTCAGAATATCTACTATTTTACAAACAATAGCTTTTAATACTTTGGTGTTGTTCATTTGACTAATTGAGGGGGGAGGGAGTCCAAACAAGTAAATTTTTTTCTTACAAAGTGGTGGGAGGGGTGTAGATTGTTGTTACGTAAGATCATTAAAGAGAGCAAAATTACGATTTCAAAACGTGCGAAATCCCGTAGGCGCGGTTCGTACAGCAGTGTATTACAAACTTAATGTATGTATTTACGTTTTTATAACATAAACTTTTTGCTACTTTTTATTTGCAATTTTGGTAAATATTGAGCTTAGGTAAGAATGAAAGAGGGAGGGGTTGCATCCAAGTCTTATTTTTTCTTACGTTGGGGGCAGACGGGGTCAGGAAGTAGTTTAAAATTGTCTTACGTAATAACTGAACAGCCCGTTACTCAGTCAAATAATTTCTTCTTTACAGTTCGAGTTAATTTCAAGACTATCTACCGATAATCCTTTCATAGATGTATCGGACCTGTCATCAATCATAGACAAGACCGTCGCTCCAGAACATAGAGTGAAGCTTCTACAATCTTTGTCTATACTCGAATTGTCTTTGGTTATCGCTATGAAACATGGCATGGAGATATTTGATGGACAGCCCATGAATTTTGAAATGGTTTTGCATAGGTAAGTATTTTTTTTTAACTTAAATGGGTTTGTTCTTGACTCTAGTCTAGGTCAGTGGTGTCAGAGACAGAGTCGACGATGGAGTGAGCTTACCCATTAGAAGCATGTTTACTCTCACTTTGATGAGATTAGGGTTGCATGCGTTCCGAAATTATTATGATTAAAAAATTTAAAGTACTTTTGAGGGTACAACCATCCCTGAATAACATTGTTTCAGCAAAAGAACGTCTCCGAAAACGAAAAAAATTAAAAATAATAACGCAACTATAAAATACTGCCTTTATTCTCGAATTCAAACTCGCTACCACGCTAATTTCACACTCGAATAAGGGGTTTTTTCATAAACGTTGCCTTTCACTGCCAAAATCCCGGTTCGCGGGTGTAACGATAATTCGTTCGCGTGCCCACAACTCGCCTCCCGCGTCCTACATAATTCGTTCGCGTGCCCACAACTGACCTCACGTGTTCTACATAATTCGTTCGCGTGCCCACAACTCCCTCCCGCGTCCTACATAACCATAATTATGTAGGACGCGGCAGGCGAGTTGTGGGCACGCGAACGAACCATCGTTACACCCGGGAACCGGGATTTTGGCAGTGAAAGGCAACGTTTATGAATAAACCCCTTATTCGAGTGTGAAATTAGCGTGGTAGCGAGTTTGAATTCGAGAATAAAGGCAGTATTTTATAGTTGCGTTATTATTTTTCATTTTTTTCGTTTTCGGAGACGTTCTTTTGCTGAAACAAAGTTATTCAGGGATGGTTATACCCTCAAAAGTACTTTCAAATTTTTAATCATAATAATTTCGGAACGCATACACCCTAATCTGAATAGTTATGCAATCCAAGAATCGCGGGTTCTGTTTTTATAAATATTTTTTTAGAAGTCGCTTCCTTAGTATGCACCCGACTAGTTATGCATTCGAGGTGTTATTTTACAAAAAAAATATATTTATGAAGCTGCTTCCCTACTTTCATAGCTAAAAATTAACTTATCCTAAATATGCATCCGAATACCCGATCTCTGGTGAAAAGCCATGTTGCGCTGTTATGGCGCATTGGGTACATGTGCATGTGCATGTACCCGGTGCGTCAGGTGAGTGTGTAGCGGTATCTACATCGCCACATGTGAACTACGCATCACACTGACGTCACACAAAGATGCTGCATCGCGCAAGCAGAGTTTACCGCGCAACTAGCATATATACAACGTCCCGACATCAATCGTCGGGCAGTTGCCCACCAGTTACGACACCCGTCAGGTCGGAGGATCCTCCCTTTTCTATGGAGGTATGAGTGAACTTTACATCCTGTTCCTCGTACCTCTACAAGTGCAACAGATATATGAACAAAAATTTTGTATGGCATTTGTTACTAACAAAGCAGAGTGTATTACTAACCTCATATGGATCAATGTTTGAATTACAGTATTTTTATTTTAGGTTATTATTCTAATTCTAACCAGGGTTAAACCGAGGGGATGTCATTAATATGTCAATATAAGTCTTAACATTGAACTTGTAAACTCCAGATTATAGCAACACAGCCCTTGTCCACAGATACACAAAATTCGCCAACTCAAACTCTTCAACGCAAACAGTCCCGCGACCAGTCATCTTGAAAGCCTTCGAACATCTTCAAGAACTAGAAATCATAATGCCGGTACGAACCACAGATTCAATATACAACGGCGCTGATACCACAGCCAGTAGAGTGCAGAAAGAATATAAATTATACACTTTAGCTGTACCAAATGAAGATATTAGTGATGCTGTGAAGAATTTCAAGACTTTGCCGACTGAAATTAATCATTGGTTCAATAATTCTGTTGTTTGATTTTTTTAACATGCAATACTTTAGTTTATTGTTGGTAGCAATGAAATTTCGTGTGTGCCGGTCGCACTGAAAGTCGGTAGGTTGGCGATACTGTTGGTCTTGCCAACATAAATTATTCAGTAGTTTATTTATTTATTTAATTGTTGTTGTGTGAATGTTTTGTTCTTTGTGTAAGTATTAAAATCGTTTTTATTTTATAAGCAATTTTTATTTATGAACTAACTGTCAGTTGTCAGTAACGGGCCCAGTGCGGTTTGTTAGATTGTATTTATTTATTTCTCAGAGATCTTACATTAAACATTGTTTCACATACACTGCCATTGCTGGTTTAGAAATATTAAATGACAAGCTAGGTACATGCATATCAGAACTAGGTACAGTAGTACCCAACTGATATGGCGCGTCGTGAATCTTCGTTCGCGCAGAAAAGAAAGTATGGCTCCGAAGATTAACGAAAGAATGCTCAAAACTTACAATCAACCTTAGGTCACTATTATAAGGTACATAATACACTGCAGCAGTTAGTTCCGTCTCACTCGCAAGTCACGCCCCTCCGCACAATTACACTTCGTGCCAATTTTATCGGGCCACCAGTTTTTATCAAATATAAATATTTAATTAAAAATACAGGTTATTTAAAATGTACGATTTATTTAATAAACAATTTAGTAAACAATAGAAAAAACTTAATCTAAAGGACGCACACCTGCTATCCCAGTATCCCAGTAAAAAGGGGACACCCTTTTTAAGGAACTCATTTTAAATCATAAAAAGAAACAATTTTTTTGCCACTACGTGTACTTTTACATGCCACGCGGCGCGCCCTAACATGGCGGCAGCTGCCGACCAATAGCGGTACAGGAAAAAGAAGCGCGGTACGTGGAGCGTGCCGATTGGTCAATAGCATTTCCCGCGCATTAAAAATTCATCTTCTGCGCAGGTATATCGGTAAGCCATATCAGTTGGGTACTACTGTACACACAGATGGATGTCACATGTCTTCGAATTTTTTGGTTCTAGGACATGCCGGTTTCCTCACGATGTTTTCCTTCAGCGTTTTGAGAGCAGTGGTGATGAAATAATTACTCAATTATAAAACTACTTTACTTGTTTAAATTCGCCTAAATTGTTGATGTATTATTTAAATGATTTGGATGTCTTTTTTCTTTTTTTTCAAAATCAAAAGTCATTTATTCAAATTAGGCTGAGAATCAGCACTTTTTGAACGTCAAAATCACATAAGACAGTCCCCCCAAAACGCCCACCCTTCACCACTTCCTAGTGCTTTAGCTGGGAAGAAGTGGCGGAGCAAACTCCCCAGCAGCACTGCTGTCTGTTCAGTTAGATGAACTGGATTCTGTACATATAGTAATAAGTAATTAACATTACGAAACACAAAAATATTAAAATTATTTGCCATATGTCAGCTAGCACACGCCAATATTTAAAACTATACTCAAGCAGAAATAAACAATAAAAACAAAAACGCAAACAGAACTTAATACACAATAAAAAGCCTCCTGGCATAAAGGGCGTGCCCGCTTACATATGCAATGCTGCATTATGTTTTTATATGTATATAGCTGTAACTTGTAGCCACAAATGATAAACTAGGACCTTCGAAGTAAAATAAAGAAACATTAATTTCTAATAACAATAACAAAACCACAGTCAGCAAGCTGACCTGTCACCACAAGCAGCACCCGTTCACGAGCATAACGCAAAGATCAGCCATTACCCCCCTCGCCATATTTGAGGGAAGGAGGCAACCCGACCCCCGACGCTACCGCAAGCATTGACATCTAAGGGAGCATGACGAACTTGCTCCGGTTGTTCAAAAGAATAATATGATGAACTGTCGAGGTCGCTAGCTAACCATATATTGCAATACAACTCATTAAAAAACATTGAAATGAGTAGATTATGTCAATAATAAATAAAAATTAAATTAAACTAAAATGACTAATATAGTCAAATAGAATAAACAATTATATGAACTCGTATAACTTTTCAGTAGATAAGCTAATTTTGGAGAAAGAACATAAGCATTGTCTTGAGTTAATCACAGCGACCAACTATTTTTATTGTTTAAGTAATCGTTGATTGAATAGTATGCCTTTGAACAAAGGTTGGATTTTACTTTAGCTTTAAGGCGGGGTGTTATCTCAATATTCCCAAAAATTGGTTTCTTAGAACGTCGAGTATGACGTAATGTAATAAAAATAAGTAACGCGAAAAATACAGTGAACAGAGAAGGGTATAAAGAAGAATTTAAACCGAACAGAATAATAAATAATAGTTTGATATTCCCAATAAAAAATTGGGAAGTTGTAGCACAAAAATAAACTTTGACGTCGAAGATCTCTGTATTTCCAGCGATAACAACAGTTTTTTTTTAAGAATTTAGTAGGTTTTCCATTTTATTAAAACTTTAACCAAACCATTATTTAATTTTATGTCTATATTTTAAATAATCTAAAGAAAAGCAGTAAAATAAATGCCCATTCGCAGCTTACGTCACATTTCAACACAAATATCATTTTCAATTTTCAATCTTATTGACGCTCCATAGTGGTGACAATCGTTTACGCGGTCATACTTTAGTCGTCGGGCAGCGCTCGACTTGGATGGTTGGCACCGGACGCTCTGTGCATAATTCGATTGTAGTTTTCAAGTAATTTATGACTGAAAACAGTGTGTGAATTGAACTAAAGTTCTGTGGCGGACTACTAAGGCTACTCACTGCCTAATATTGAAGTGAAAATTCAGTCTCAGTGGAAATATGGGCAATAAAAATAAAATGTTGCGAAAGAGTTTTACAAGAAAAAGACGAAAAACTCGAAAAAATGATGGAATGTTTGGGTAAGTAGGATGATTACGGTATTGTATCATAATAACATTTGAAATTTGTATTTAGTTTAGTATACTTACGAAACTGTATAAATCTATAGAAACGGTATTGACAATTTCTACAAACATTTTGCTAAATCCAAAAACAAATAGGTGCACTCTATTTTGATGTCTATAGAATGCATATTTGAATGCGCCTAGTGCAAACGTCTCTGGTCGAAGCAACCATCGAGGCGATAGCCATATTGCAATAGTAGGTATAAGTAACAAAAACAAACTTGCAGATAAATCAGAGTGCGTTCGTAATTATTATAATAATATAAATATTGCACTAGTTATATAAAAAGCATTTTGATTCTTTTGTAAGATTATTTTTATAATATTTATTGAGTCATTAGACCAGTGCCGATAATTTTTGAAAACGAAAAAAGTCACAGTAGGATTAAACCCATTGGAAAAGAAAGAGAATATAACAAAAATGAAAGGAAAAATAATTTACGGGCGATCCGAGGTCGGGAAGTGGGGGTTATCTCGATTTCCGGCAAAACTACAAGTCTTATGGAAAAAAGTGTAATAGCAAAGTTGTAGGTAATAAAAAGATCTACAACTTTTGTATTCACACTTTTTTCAAGTAACCTCAAAATTTATGTGAAAAATTCAAATAACCAAGTTTTTGGTTTTATATTTTTATCTTTTACACAGCATTTTTTTTTTCGCGAAATTTGCCGAATACTTACCTTTTTATGTTTCAAGCACACTGTATTTTTATTGATTTAAAATATTTGTTTTTTTCACCTTATTTTGACCTAATATCGAAAAAGCACCCTAATTTTCAATCGAAAATTCTCACGTGAAAATATCTGCTTTTTTAAAACTCGGTAAAAAATAATTGCTGTGTAAAAGATAAAAATAAAAAACCAAGAACTTGGTTATTTGAATTTTTCACATAAATTTTGAGGTTACTTGAAAAAAGTGTGAATACAAAAGTTGTAGATCTTTTTATTACCTACAACTTTGCTATTACACTTTTTTCCATAAGACTTGTAGTTTTGCCGGAAATCGAGATAACCCCCACTTCCCGACCTCGGATCGCCCGTAAATTATTTTTCCTTTCATTTTTGTTATATTCTCTTTCTTGTCCAATGGGTTTCAGCCTACTGTGACTTTTTTCGTTTTCAAAAATTATCGGCACTGGTCTAATGACTCAATAAATATTATAAAAATAATCTTACAAAAGAATCAAAATGCTTTATATATAACTAGTGTGCAGTATTTATATTATTATAATAATTACGAACGCACTCTGATTTATCTGCAAGTTTGTTTTTGCTACTTATACCTACTATTGCAATATGGCTATCGCCTCGATGGTTGCTTCGACCAGAGACGTTTGCACTAGGCGCATTCAAATATGCATTCTATAGACATCAAAATAGAGTGCACCTATTTGTTTTTGGATTTAGCAAAATGTTTGTAGAAATTGTCAATGCCGTTTCTATAGATTTATACAGTTTCGTAAGTAAACTAAACTAAATACAAATTTCAAATGTTATGATACAATACCGTAATCATCCTACTTACCCAAACATTCCATCATTTTTTCGAGTTTTTCGTCTTTTTCTTGTAAAACTCTTTCGCAACATTTTATTTTTATTGCCCATATTTCCACTGAGACTGAATTTTCACTTCAATATTAGGCAGTGAGTAGCCTTAGTAGTCCGCCACAGAACTTTAGTTCAATTCACGCACTGTTTTACCAATTTTAGCAAATACCAACTAATATTCAGCCAGCAGCAGCTTCCATTCCCGTGGATGATCCCTCTATCGTCTAAATTTTTCAGAATTCTAGCTTCCGTCCCGGCTCCGCATTTTCTTAGAAACATTATGGCATTTGTCACTTTGGAGCTGTGATATTATTGCATTTATTTAGAGTTTATGTGATTTTTAAGTGGTCCGAGGGCCTTTATGTTGGTTTTGTTTTCTATTTTTTTACCGCACCCACTAAGTACCTATCTAAAACACAAACATTAGTTTGAAATGGCATAACTACCCATTTAATTAACCCTTCCATCCCTGATACTGACTTACACCCGAAAAGCATAATTCCCCTTCTAGAGCAGTCGGGTAAAATTCGGAATGTTTATATTTGACCTGTTTATCATGTACTGTAATAAAAATAAACAGTAGTGATGTTTTTTTTTAAATTGTTATGTGTAATTATTTATTGTATCATATTATGAACCGACACTGTAATTACATCGAATTTTAGAACGCACGTCATAAGTAAGTATATTCAACAGAAAACATCTGATTTCATTACGTATACTATGCAACTTTCCTTGAGCACACAAACGCCCGTGTTAGCGTTTGCGAGTGTGTGCATAATTACCGTAAAACGCGCAGATGCGGTTGTGTGAGTGCGGTAATAGCGATTAAAATCGTAGTTGGTCCGCGTCTTAAACGCATTAAAATGCAATTCTAACAAAGAAGAGGGAAGCTTGTTATAAAAGTTTATACCAAGCCCAACAAATGAGTTATGGACCTTATGAAGCCGGTGAAAGGGAGCACGTAGTTTCTCCTTGTTTCTAGTGTTAATAAAGGGTGTCTCAGAATGTTTTTCGTTTTTAGATGTTAAATAAAAAACAACAATATCAATTAAAACTCGTTTTATTTATTGTTAAATTAAAGAGCAGTTCTTGAAGTTTATTTGTGAAAAATAACCGTTTGCAAATGCGCACCGTTCACTTGTTCACACTCATTTAACCTGGAGCTAAAATTTTCAATCACTCGCTGGAGCATCGCTCTTGGAATAGAATTGATTTCTTCAGTGATTCTTTGCTTCAAAACATTCCGATTGGGTGGCAATGGATTGTAAACTTTACTTTTTAGGTAGCCCCATAGGAAAAAATCAGCAGGCGTTAAATCGGTGGCCAATTGATGTCTCCTCGCCGACTTATCACTCTTCCAGGGAATAAATCGTGAAGAGCCGCTAATGAGTCATTTGTAACATGAGAAGTGGCTCCATCTTGCTGGAAAAAGGTGTTGCGGTTGTAGCCATACTGGTTTTGCATTTCTGTAGCCAAAAAAGTCCGGATCATATGGCAATATCGATCGGAATTAACGGTCCGAGTTCGACCTCGGTCATCCTCAAAAAAATAAGGACCGATTTCCTTGACTTGATATGGCAGCCCAAACAACAACTTTTAACGAGTGCAAGGGCTTCTGGTGCAGTTCTAGCGGATCCTCGGAAGCCCAGTATCTGCAATTTTGTTTATTCACGTGACCGTTGATGTGAAAATTCGATTCGTCGGAGAACCAGATGTTATTGAAACTCCTAAAACGGTTTTTCATTGTCCTGCAGAATTCGACTCGTTTATCAGGATCATCAGGCTTCATTTCTTGAACAATAACAATTTTATAGGGGTGAAAATGTAAGTCTTTCGAAATAATGCGATGAACCGTAGATTTGTTCAAATTAAGAGAAGCTGCACGCAATCTCAACGACTGTCGTGGGTCGTCCATAACAGACTGGCGAACGCGGTCGACGTTCATGCTCGTTCTTGAGGTCCTTTTGCGCCCAGACGATTTGTTCGGCATTGTATGCCCAGTCTCTTCAAACTTGCACACCCACTGCTTAATTAAATTGGCACTTGGCACATGTTTTAAGCTTGTTAAATTAAAATGTGTCCTGTAGAGACGACGAACAATAGTGTAGGAATCGTTGTTTTTATAAAACGCTCGCACGCAAAACGCGCGCTGCGGTCCCGTGAAACGATTCATGGCTACTAAACTTAACAAGCCGGCCAAGCGTTTGAGACCACTCCCCTCCCCCTGCTATCTGGGGTACGTATTACAATACCGAAATTCAAAATACCTATGGACGAAATCCCGAAAAATTAAACGCCGAATGATTGTTTGGTCGAAAGTTTGAAATACCGAAAGTTCGTTTGCCCGAAAGCTTAAAATCCCGAAGATCCATATCCCGAAGATCCATATCCCGAAGCTTAAAATCCCGAAGATCCCTATCCTGAAGTTCAAAATCAATATGTATGCTACAAAATTTAGTGACAAAAACGAAACGCTGCAAAACCGACTTCACGCAGTCTTGTCTGCCCAACCTCTAGAGTGTAATTTAAACCCGCGTAGGCGCGGAGGGGTAAGGCGGTCCGCGAGCTGAGGAGCAGGTGGTTTGAAGGCCCGCCGCCGCGGCTGAGGCCGAAGCTGCGGTGGTGAGCGTTAAAACCATCTGCGACGATAAGCTCGCGTGGGGCCGCCTAAACCCCGCAGCACCGGAGCCTTGACAGGAACAATGCTTGCTGCATGTTGCATGCCTGCTTGCATGTTGCATGCTTGTTTGCCTGCTTGCATGCTGCATGCATGCTTGCTTGCATGCTGCATGCCTGCTTGCACGCTGCATGCCTGCTTGCATGTTGCATCCTTTCCCATGTATAATCCCCAGTAGTATAATTCCCGGATAATTAGAAAATGGTGAAAAAAATCTGCGAGCTACTTGGAAGTAGCGTTCGCCGGCCGCTGCCGCGGCACCGCTCGCTTCGCTCGCTCGGCTCACGCGCGGTTGGTCACTGTTCTAACCTAACCTAACCTATTTCACCCAGTTCAATATGATGAATCCTACAATTTGCCTGCGACTAGATAATTAGACAATGGTGAAAACATTTCTGCGGTAGATTGCAGGTATGATTAAAAAAAATATATATGTAATGAACTTACCTAAGTGTATTAAAAAGGAAATTAACATAATAGCTTCTATGTATGATACGAATAACATATATAATTAAAACAAAAGTTTAAATGATAATCATACATATAATTAGGAAAAATAGAGACACGTTATTACAAAAAAAAACCTTCCACCGTCCTTTCGGGATTTCGTCCATTCGGGGTTTCATCCTTTCGGGCATTTGGACATCGGTATTTCATGTTTCGATATAACGGCTATCGGTATTTCAAACTTTCGGTATTTTGAACTTCGATGTTTCGGACGTCGGTATTTCAGTCATAGTTATTATGAAATGTCGGTATTGTAATATGTACCCGCTATCTGCGGTTGGCGCGTATTGGTCAATTCAAAAACGAAAAACATTCTGAGACACCCTTTATATCACTGTTTTTTGTGTATAAGTGTATATTTTGCCTAATATATTATAAGATGTTGGCGAAGATGAATTGTGAGGCCACCGTGAGAATACCAATCTCTCAGAGTAACTCTAGCACCTAGCTGGTAAATTGCTGCTACTGGTGGTATTTAGTTAGTAAGGCACCTGACCCACCGCTGTCGAAGAGGCGACTTTCTATCAGCGATTTTATCGCTCATAAAACGTACAAAAGATTGTAGGTCCCGTGTAAGTGAAATAGATACGTCTATCAATAATTGGTCGCTGACTGTTCACACCGACCGAGTCCTCGTTTGTCGCAGCGACAAGAGCTATCAAAGAGTGTTCTCGCTCAGCGACGCTCGTTTTGCGGGCAGAACACTTGCGGTAGTAGCTACACTCCCGCTAATGAACTTCAGACCACTGACTCAGCCGACCAATCGGCAGCCTTAAACGCTGCTAACATTTGTTGAACCGTCCAATCACTGGCTAACAGCTGATCCTTTCTTGGAACACATGCAGCTATCAGTTAATGGTTTATGGATGGATTTTGATCACTCACTCCCGCTATAAAACGGATATAGAAACAGCTGTGGCCGACTGCCGAGATGATTAGACAGCAATGGATCATACAGTGGGGACTTTTTAATGTTTTGTGTTATGCTGAAGTGCATCTATTTGGCACATTTTGTTTCGACGTATCTTGGTGCTATGGGCCAAACGGCTTTTATACACACATACATACACGTGAGATAATGTGCCAACGCCCCCTGCCCCAAATCAAACAAAATGGCAACATTCTACATGATCCAAAATTTCCAGTTAAATAAGTATCTATTAATTATTTTACAGGAAAATTTGGACGCAAATCTTGGTCTGAGAAAAGATGACCCCCTAAATCTCCGCAACGATTACATGGGTTTACTCCTTAAACCATTAAATATTCCAGGGCCTAATAGGTAGCCTCCATGGCCAGCCACTGCTAACTCCCTCGTCGCAACCGTAAAAACAACACAAATTTCTTGAAAAAAAAGGAGGAATCGAAAATGGGACCAAAAACAACAGGATTATGGTTCTGCTGTTTTTGTTGGCAACATTTTGATTAAAATAGTAGGGAGGATGTTGATATACTTGTGTAGAATGAAATCAATAAAACAAATGTAATATTAATTTGTACTTTTATTTTTCATTCTCTATTCTAACGTCTTATATACCTACCATTAAATAAAAAGTCTAATTAACTAAGATTTAAGTGTTTAGTGCAATAACTAGAAGTTTCATAAATACTAGATTTTACTTAGCTCTAAATAAAATAGTGAAGCTAAATATATCAAAATCAAGATAATGACAAACATGTTGGTTACGACTTTTGCGAATTTTCAACGATATAATAGAATATAAATGATAGGAAGTGTGTAGCAAATGCCAATTGAATCACTTTGTAAAACAAAAAATCAGTCAAAAAAATATTTACATCTACATTGGTAACCAAAGAAAATTGGTGTCTATAATCTACATGCTATTTCAACGTATCTATTTAATATTCTTAGCCGCTTTAAATAAAAGTGTCGCTCGCTATACCAAAATTAAGCAAAACCGATCCACTACACAGCTTGCAGTTGCTGGCAGCACCGGAAACAATATTGCTAGCAACACCATTATACAAAAATCCGTTAAGTGTGACAAGGACAGAAATTTAAAAATATCGAATGTTTTTTTCTCTTAAATTATCTACCATTTCTCTGTGGTACGTGATGAAATATCCTATTGTAAATTATTAGTCTAACCACCTAATAGCACTCCTTTCAATATCATTTTTATAATCATCTTCATGAAACCGATACCTAAATCGATCTTGACTGGCACTAATTCGTCCTAATTCCTTCAATTCTTTCGGAGTCAAATCCTTATACCTTTTCCCTTTAATTTCTTCCGGAATAACATGAACAACATTACTTATTTCTTTATTTATTAGTGTGGTATCATTAATTTCGTGAACCATAGAGTCTAGAGTTTCGTTAGGGTTATACTCGGGGTTGCCAGGTCGCCTGTGCAAAAATCCCTGTTTTGTAAATGATGATGCTGATGGCTCGTGGTCACCCACAAATGCTTTATTGTTGAAAACTTGGAAGACGCCTTTCTTTTTCTTTGCCTGTAACAAAAATATGAATTATTATATCCTCAATAATTTCTGTCTCTTGTTCAAAAGTCGGATATTGTTGATATTTATCTAAAAAGATTATGTGCGATGACGTTTTTTTTTGTCAATTGCTTTTTGACTTCATGCTTCACTGTATTTAAATAAAGCTTTAGCAATTTCAGTTTTGTTTTTCAGCTGGTCATATAAATTGTGTAGGTATAGCATTTTAAATATTGCTTCTAGAATTTGCCTTGTCAGGAATGCCTGTAAGTCTCGTTGCCTGAAAACCTTAATGTTGGTAAATCGTGTCAACTTTTAAGATTGGTATTACTTTTGTCAACTAAACGCACAAGGAAATGGGTTTTTTTTAAAACAGATCCATTAATCAGAGACTGACCTAGCGTTCAGAAATTGACGTATAAACCAAATCATAAAATTGAAGATTTATTGATAGATTTTGACTCAAACTCAAAGCATTTATTTCAAATAAACCAATCACAGACACTTTTGAAAGATGAAGCTAGTTGCCCATTCCAAAGCATTAGTAGATACCTATGGCGAAGAACGGGCAAGAAACTCCAAGTAACAAGCAGCTTGTAATAAATAAATAAATAAATAAACATTTATTTCAGAATCACTTCCATATTTGTTAGTAACAATGTAAACTTTTATACTAGTGTTAGCAACATTTATTCTAAGTTGCGTGAGGCACGCCGATCCTGGGGAATGTCTACTTGACTACGTGCAGTCGTATCCACCGCCCCAAGATCGGAGAGTCCCACCTGTCAGCCAACGTTCTAAGAAAGGTGTTAGGCGTGGCACGAAAACGGGTTAGCAGAGATGCGCATCTCTTGCGCATGATGGCCGAAAAACTATTAACGTCCGCGTCGGCAAATATGCCGGACGCGCTACAAAAACGCCTAAAACGCGTAATGATACCTACTCATCATAAATGAGTACTAGCCTCGTGCAGCTTGTCGACGATATAGCCATGGCCCGTGTTCATGCCGACAGTGGGCATCTGCTCAATGCTGGTTGAGCGGTGGAACGGACGGAGGGCTGAGACGGCGCGGGATACTCCGACCTGTGAATGCGAAAACTTACGGTGAATTATCTGAATAGGGTTCGAGAAATATTATTTAGACTATAGCAAGACATCTTCAGGATTGTTCTAATATGTGTCCTAAAACTTTGATATTATGTGATTTATCTTAGGTACAGTGAGCTTAACGACGTGGGTGCCCCCTTTGATAGTTAATTTGAATACAACTGGGGTACCCAATTGATGCAGCCCACTGTACAAAGTATCGACTTTAATCGCTAAATATGTCAAAATACGTCTGTGAACGTGAGGTTTTGAAATCGCCAGCAAAAAATTGGCTGTCAAAATCTGTGTGTGCGAGAGAAGAGGGATCCTCTAACAGACCTCTTCCAAGCTAATGTGTTTAACGATATTTAGGTCTCAGCGTTTCGCATTTATTTACATTTAATCCAGCTGCTATCACCAGACTGACTAGATAATCGAAATTGTTATCGTACCTGTCCATGTCTAATCCTATGCTCAGTAATATCAGCACCGAGCAGCTCGGTGTAGGGGTCCATTCGAATCGGCATGATCTTGTCTATGAACCAGAGGAGCATTATGGTCACGAGGATGCCCCACGTCATGAGACATACGCCTGTTAGGGATTGTACTCCGAGGAGATACCAGCCGCCACCTACGAATAGAAAACGTATGAAGGGTAAGAAACGTAATTTTAGCGCCTTAGGCTTTATAAATCTTTCTAGGAGGGCCCGTGACTAAATAATAATAGCCGCACGATCGATCGATCAGGGTAACCTACGCTTGCCGCGGTCGGTCCGTGGATGGGTGACCACCTTTACATACCGAGAACCCTCCGTGCCTCGGAAAGCTTTCGTGGATATTGGGCAGTCGTTACGGGTCGCCAGAAACCCGAAAGTCTGACAACCAGTCTTACCCCTCGGTGTCGTATTACCCAATAACTGGGTTGTAAATGTCAGATACGCATTCGCTCCATGTAAAATACTGGTGTTTAGGCTGCAACCGGTTATAGTAGAAGCCGATCCCAACATGATTGGGAACAGGCTAGGCAGATTATGAACATGGAATGAATACTGGCATAATGCACTGTTGGTCTTGGATATCTCTAAAATAGCCAATGAAACGAAACGTCTAGGTAGTTCAATAAAATAAAAATTACCTTTGAACAATCCGGATCTGCCATTAGTAGTTTCCATAGGAATTGGATTATCAGCGAAGAGTCCCACTGCTATTACACCTACAAAATAAATTACACTGTTATATAGCATTGGGGGCGTTTATCCACTGGCCAGCATCGGCATGGCACCAGCTCCTGCAAGGCGACCGTCCGGCAAAGATTGAGGCAAAATGTAAGAATGTTACCTACCCCAAAGCCCACACGCGCCGTGCACAGCGGACGCGCCAACAGGGTCGTCGACACCCATCTTATCAAACAGCGGTGAGGCGCCCGACGCTATGGCCGCGCCGATGAAACCGATGAGCAGGGACTCCCATGCGCGGTAAAGGAAACAACCGGCTGAGAACAATGAATGTCTATTGTGTGAATTAAAATCATCATTACGACCTACCTAAACCCGATTCCACTAAGGGTTTCAAACATATTGCTTACCGTATTCAAGGGTAATTTTCCTTATTTGGCAACACCGTCTCAAGTTTTGAAAACAACCACGTGAAAATTGTTGCCAAGTTTTAACATATCTAAAATCTACACATAATAAAAAACAGTATCGAAGAATTTTTGTCCGTTTGTCTGGATGTATGTTCCGGATTAGCTCAAAAACAGCTGCACGGATTTGTATGAAAGGAGAATGAGTAATGATGGGCCCACCTCTCAATAGGAATAAGACACTCATAAATGAATAGGTATGTTTATGCAGAATAAAACTTATTATTACGACTAAGGTCAAAAGTCAGTACTTTCGGAGTTATACTACTTATTATACTGCCATAAAAGTGACCGTAGTTTACTTCGTTATAAGATAAACTATGGCCAGACTCAAAACGGACGGCACATATCTGCTTGCTCCTTACCTGCGCCCCCACCCTACCCGCTGCGCCCGCCGCTTGCCCGGGCGCATTTGCAAATGGCGATCAGTCATATTGCAGTGAACATCTTCGAGACGGTTTATACGTTATAGAAAAATGTACAGACAAAACGATTTACATGATTTAATAGAATATAATATACCAGCAGAGAATGTGTGGTTGCTGCGTGGTAGGATACAGTCACGCCACGTAAGAGCAAGAATATACTATTGCTATATATTAATTGATCGAAACCAAGTTGGAAGAAACGCGATATCACAATATTATTGCTCTTGCTTGACCGGACGGCGAACTGTAGGAAGTTGCGCTCACACTATTTCTTTGATTTGGTACCTAGGAGTTGGGAGACATCAACCATTCGTGGCCCCCGTGGGTTTTTTAAATGATGTAATTGTCTTTGATGTCCAAGACGAATAATAAATCTCTTTTGTTTTAAAGTGTACTTATTATTACTATTTTACCTTATAAGTATCCATAAAGAATATGTTAGACTGACGACTTTAAGACGTCGTATCTCCGAAAGTACTAACATTTGACCATAGTTATATTAGTAACTAATGTTCCACTTAAAAAGCCCTATCCAACGGTATATCAGATGTTACTATTGAAGGGTGGGCCCAGACTCCATACATTCATTTCCCATTGTCCTTTGGCACACAGATAGTTTATAGCCTGTATTAACACATAGGATACTTTCAATCCCGGTAGTACGTTCCCGTCGGATATTTACCGACAACCACGCGGGCGAAACCGAGGGCAAAAGCTAGTAATAGATAATATTGAAAACAAATACCTACACGGATAGCGCAGAAACGTGTCTGACTAGGTACCTATGCCAGTCCAGATTATAGTCAGAATAGTTAATTTGCAAATTACCAGTGATTGACACGAGTGATCCAAGGACGCTGTTGATAAGTTCCATCACTTCTGCCTTGCCTTTGTTCTTGACTAGTGTGAAGCTGAAATGAAAACAGGATAGAATCTCTATAAGCTGTCGTAGCTGTAGGAAGTAGGCACTTAGTAAAAATAGTTATAGTCATAGAGATAATTGGATACAAAAGGCTCACTGATTTGAAGCTGATGAACCATCAGTTGGATGATATGTGGCCACCGCTACATAAGACCGCGTCGTGTCCGCAGTCACTTTTTGATCAGAAAACTGGAAAGCGCACTTTGTCCGCGCAACCACGCGTTCAGGTTCACCAAGCAAAAAGTGACATAAGAACGCGACGATCGCGTATTCGCACGACGATCGCTTTTAAATAGGACGCTGGGTAAGACATTCGCAATACCCGAGGCATTACAGGTGTGTTGCTATCCCAGAAACAAATTTGAAATGTAGGTATCATGTAACCGGCACTCATATATAATCCTTACAAACTACATCCGGTAAACGGCAATGCTGCTTGACAGAAGAAATAAGTAGTTCCTCAGACGAGCTCCTTCACATATCAATAGCATTATAATCGGCCTATAATGTTCCCACTGCTGAGACAAAGGCCTCCTCTCTGTGAGAGGGAGTGGGCCGTAATCCACCACGCGGGCCCAGTGCGGGTTGGTGGAAGTCACATGTCGTCTAACTTTTGATTCTATGACATGCCGGTTTCCTCACGATGTTTTCCTTCACCGTTTTGAGAGCAGTGGTGGTGAAATTATTTACACAGAGTAAAGCGACGACCTCGTAAGTCGAGGCCGTTAACACGTAGGCCACCACTGCTTACAGCTCCTTCACAACGAGCTCTAATATATACTATCAACTTACAGCAGCCCGAAGCAGCCACCTCCGAAAGAGCCCATCATTGTCATGACAGCCGCTCGAGCTGCATACTGCCATTTAGCACCACTAACCTGCAAACAAAACGAAACAAAATGAAGCTCTGAAAAGCAAAAAACAAGAAAACTATTCTTGTCTGAAGTTATAGCTGTGGTCGAGTTACCCGTTTCGTTGTGGTCGAGTTCCTGGTTCACCCCTCCACCTTAGCCAAACATGCTAGGAAAATTTGATTGTGCTAGGAGTGGGGTTACCGTCTGCGGGTAGGGTTCGAATTCCGCGCTTCAACCGTTGGGGTATTCCCGCTAGGGTTGCCAACTTTTTAAATCAAATATAAAATTTTCGAAGCCATTGCCTGTTGCTGTTGCAAAATAATAGGCGGCAAAAAAAAAACAATTTAATTTTTAAATGCATATATTTTGCTACTTTGAGCCTTTATCAGCGGGTTTTTTTTTATAAATGTCTCGTACATAACTAATAATAGTAATAATTTATACACATGTCACCAGTTTATATTGAAATGAAAATATTCGGACTCTCCCGCAACCCTGGCAGGCATCGGCCCTAGCGGACCCCGTCATTGTTGGTGACATCTCTTTGAGGCGCACGTGGAACACAACGCGCCCTCGACCCGGGCGTGGTCCTTATCGGACGGCGAGCTACACATTGCTCGCATGGCCGGGAATCGGCCTGGGTTTCCCGTCGCCCTGGGCGTCTCCTGCGGTGACTAGGGGCGTGCGGACGCGAATTTTGCCTCTCCCCCCCTTCTGCCTCCTCCTTCACGAGCATTATTGCTTCGCAGAAGGAGGTTACGGCTTCCCATGCCCTCTCGCTCCGTACCACGGCCTGGACCAGGGACGTGAGAGATCGCTACCGCCAATCGCCTCCACGAGGACATAGCGGTGCTCCGCCCAAGCAGGGCAGACCTCCACCGTATGCTCCACCGTATCCTCCGAGCGATCCATGCAATGGTGATACCCGAGCGTTTCCTCCCGCCTTATCCGGAACAGGAACCTCCCGAAGCAACCATGGCTGGTGAGGACCTGCGTCAGGCGGAAGGTGAGGACGCCGTGGCGACTCTCTAGCCACTCCTCGAAGAGGGGACCTATCGCCGCAATTGTGGCATGTCTAAGGGTAGGTAACCCCAATTGCCGCTTCCAATAAATTGTGAATTAGTAAATGTAGTCAAGACTAGTTATCAATGTAATTAATACGCCTTATAGGTACTTACAAGTTTAAAAACGTTTCTAAGTACCGCACCGCATACACAATGAGGATAATAACGTATTCAAAGTATTCAGTCGATCAATTAGCCGGACAAGTGGACATGCAACTGAAATGACTGGTCATTTGTCTAATTTGTTGAAATGCGACGTTTACCGACAATCTTGGACAATGACGGGGAAACGTGATTCGCATTAATGTGGGTACAGAGAATAGATTTAAATGGAGTTAGTGGGGTGGTCAAGTCGAGCAGATTTAGACAGGCACGAGTGCACGTCATCTAATTTTTTACTTTTTCTAATGGTAATTTGATTCTGATAACAACGTAGGTTACTAGTATACCTACGTGTTACTATCTTCAACTATGTTAATTACCTAATGCAAATAATAGCGCAACGAGTTGAGTTCGATCTGACAACCTCTAATTTGCCAGTTGCCGCACTCAGCCGTTGGCAATTAACCTGTCTTGTTCTCATTCTCAGTAGGTAGGTACCTACCTAGTATACAATGTGTCACTGAATTAATGCACACTCCGTAAGCTGTTTCTTGAGAATCGTTTACTGAATCGATTTCTGTCATTTTTAATATAGTTAGGCTTTTTTTCCAAAAATAATTAAAACTAAGTTACATTCACACTTCCGACATACAGTCAAACTCAAAACAAACCAAGATGGACGAAGTACCTACTACGCTAGACCCGTAATGTACGTGTGCGGCTTGTATAAGAATTGAGAAAATTGTTTAATAATGTAAATAAATAATGTTTTATACATAATAGTATTCATTCAGTGTATGTATTATGATTTTAACATAATACTTTAATTGGGGAGTTTGGTGGTGTGCGTTAATTCTGGGCCATGTTGTATAGACAATTTAAGTCTATTATTATATCACTTATAAAAGACCGTATAGGGCTGCCGCTAACGCCCGGTTTTTGCCACGAAAATTTGCTACATATCTAATTGTCAAACGCACATCAACTGCCAGCTGTCAATGGTTGACTGTTATAAAACAGTCGATGCTTTTTATAATCCCCTAGTGGGATTTTTAGATGTCCGTAGGTGTGTCCGTGGCATCACAGCGAGCCATAACAGAATACGAACGCTGCGGTAATAATGCAGCATTATGCTGAGATAGGAGCCTTTTTGGTCTCGCACAGGTCTTTTATTTAAATTTTTCTTGTTTATTGTTATTTTTAATGTTAATTTGATTAGTTTTAGATGCTCATTATTTTTTTTTCTTTTTACGGTTTGCAATGCCTGTGCGTGTCCTAAATAATGACGACCGCTAACTCGCCAGCGGTTAATACCTATGATTTGTCTGCCTGTATATTTCTAAGTATTAGCTACCTTGTAAATGCATAGACAAGCATACTATTACGTTACAGAGCTATAAGGCTGAATAGAGAACACTGACCTCTATTAAAATACGCTGGACTGGCTATCGCTATCAATTTCATGTGCCTATTTGAAAAACGCCATTTTGGCGCTGACGGCAGCAGTGTGGGGGAATGGAACTAATACTAGTGATGTATAACAAAAGGTTTGTTATCGATAAAAACTTTTCTGATATCGATCAGGTTTGTTATCGATCGATAGAAATATTACCAACGCTATTGTTACAGATTTCCTATAAATTAAATTGGTTTAGGTAATTATTAACATGTAACATTCGTGTTGTCTTTTATACGTAATATGTTTTTAAAAACGTGAAATACGTTTTATAACAATTAAAAAAATAAAAATATTTACTAAAATTGTAGATAATTGATTTAAAACAATATAGGCATATATTTTGTTAAATGTTACTAAAACACAGATAAAAAGACATGTCTGCACTAGTTGAGTACCTAACTAAACTAATGAACTATAGATAGTCGTAATAAGCAGATATTTTACATAGAAAACATAACTTGAAATAGCAGTATCTAGTACTGTTTATGGACTGTAATAATAAGTATCACATGTCCGGTTGACCCCTTCCTTCCTTGTTCTCCTTAATCAGATAACAGTAATTCACTATAGGATCAATAAATAATAAAATTCTGTAAAATAGTAAATTACTAAGATAGAAATAGTAATTAATAAGATAATCCCTTCCTATAAAGAGTTGCACAATAAGATGTTATTACTAGTCACATACCGCATGTTGCCACGTGATAAGAGACACAATAACTTTCTATTAGGTCTGTAATTACGGCAATTAACTTGTAACAACTTAATTACCGCAGGGGAGGGGGCAGGGAAATAAAAAAAGCATTCTCAAATCACATATTTTATTAAATTAAAAATTACTTTCGAGCCATTTTTTCAACATAGTCCGTGACTGATGTTTTAAGAAACAGGCTTCCGTGAAGTGTTTAGAACACAGATAATGATACATTGTCGGAGTCCAGTTGACAACCTTCATATTTTTTAACCAAAGTTTGAGAGTGTAATCGGAGGGGAACCTGTAATTAAAGGAAACATTAAAGTAGGTATGGGTAAAAAATTATAAATTATATACATATATACATATAGGTATCTATAATTATATAGAACACTTAATGAGAATTATGAATCATTTGTGTTAAATTATTTGTTGTTGACTCTAATAATAATAAACCTTGAAGTGTTTTGCTATTATTAGAGATCATTATAATGTGCGTATCATTATTTTAACAATGATGAGCATGACTTTTGTTTTACAGCATAATATTACGAAAGTATCGATATGAATTTTGACATCCCTAACAAAAGTTATTGGTTATAAAAATGTTCGTAAAATCCCGTAAACTCGAATAGTTTACGTTTATTATTGTAAGAATACACTGTTTTAAGCGGTTTTCTAATAAGTATTTATGTTTTAGATTCACTTACTTGTGAAAACTGACACCACTGCCCTTTTCGTATCGTGTTTTACATTTTACGCACGATTTCATGTTGGACAAACAATACAAGCTATGATACAATCACTGTCACTATTATAACACTTTAATTTATATCACAATCACAGTAAACACTTTAGAAAACTTTTTATTCCGCAGAGACACTTAGCGTAAAATCAACAAACAACGGCCATTTGCAATCTTATTAGTTCTCAGAACTCTCACGTCTGTCACTGGGGGCGCTTTGAATCGGCACAGCATCATTTTGTATGGGATAGCCAGTCCAGCGTATTTTAATAGAGGTCAGTGATAGAGAAACATATATTGTCAGTTGTCACAAAGTACTTGGACAGGTTTCTATTTGTGTATATTCTATTATCTATGATTCTAATGCAAATTATTTTAACTCTGTGAATGATTAGGCGAGACAGGAGTCAATAACATTTTCTATCGAATCCAGCAAAACTAAAAGTGCGCGAAAGATAAGACGTCTGAGCGCGTGTTTGACCTTCAGATAAAAATATGTATACTCAAGTAACTACAGAAAGTTAATACCTACTTATAAAAAAGTTACTACTTATCTGAAAATATATACTTTTGTAGTCAGTAAAATTATTCAAGACTATATCCCTGCCAGCACTTTTAATCACTTTCGGCATAATGATGGCGACAATGTTCTTTGGAAAACACGGAACTAGGGCTTGCAATATCCGTTCATTTTTACTATCCGGATAATGCGGATATTAATATTTTAGTATCCGGATTATCCGGATAATGCGGATAATACGGATATTTTTTTAGTTTTTATTATAAATAATACTGATAAGCTTTTGTGACACGTTTTTCAGTCTCTCAAGCAAAATGACAAAGAAATAATAAACTATACCAATATTTCAAGTAACAATCACATAAAAAACATCTAAAATTATACAATAAAACAACGAAACCGCAAAAATCATTTGTATCTTTTCTTCTATAAAAACAGTTGTAATTATAAATTAGATCTTACATTTATCACATATCACAACATCCCGATCAAATCAACCTATTGAAAACATAATAATTAAATAACAATATCTCTTTCCCTGGCAAATCAGCTCAATTATTAAACAACAATAGTATAAATCAAATATAATAAAACAAAAATGAACAAAATAATCAAATTGCCCTATAAAATATAAATTACGAAATTCTTTAATGATTGTTTATCCAAATTCTGGAAATATGATCTTAAAAAGCTTAAACAATCTAATGAATCTTCTTTCATGGAAGTTCCTAAATGGTTACATATTATATTCTTTTGTTTTCCTTCTGCGGTGTATTTATAAAGCACCGCAGACTTGGTCGGTGATTTTTTAGACATCTTGAATTCTTGACTACTTTTCTTAGCTCTTTTTATTATTTCGTTATAATCTTGTAAACAAACTTCAGTTCTACGACCAGTTGCATGTACATTACTTGTAGCTACAATAAAACCTTCTTCACCATCGGAGTCTTCAATTTCTTGTACATTTATTTTGATATTAAAATAATAAATAACGTAATAACGGTTATGTACTTTACAGATGACTGCTTTTTATTTAATATTTAAAAGAGAAATACAACTATCCGTAACATCCGAAAAATCCGGATGTCGATGCAAGTAAAATCCGGATTTGAAAATCAGAGGATATCCGGATAATACGAATATCCGGATATCCGGATTGCAAGCCCTACACGGAACACAGCACACACTTGACACTAATATAAACGTCGAGATGGCGGCAAACGATTATTTCAAATTTCGGCCGCGCGCAGACTTATTTTGCGCGCACTCTAGTAAAAAGTGAAGAGGCGTGTCCGTGTCTTGTACCCAACACTAACATTAGTTATTCAAGCTATTACTAGGTAATCGATTGTTTGTACGTTCGACCTTGTCCGACACGTAATTCGTATTTTAAAGAAGTTCGGTAGTTTATGTTGGGTTAAAAACGTAATTTTATAAATTTTTTAATCCTGTTTGGTCATTGGTTGGTCAGAGTAGCCGGAAGTACTTATTTTGATATTCGAATTGGAGAATGAGACTATAAGATTGTCTCAAACGCCGGTTACGTCAGCGCCGGCTGTCATTGAAAACCAGCGCTGGGGCTCTGTCTTGCATAGGGTCGCAGCGTAATGCTGAGCGACAGCCGTATTTCGTGGGTGTGACGCATGTTTTCCCCAACCTTTTCTTATTTTTTTGTGTTCTATGTTATTTTTTGCGTCATGTCTACCGCAAATAAACGCATTTTCTTTCTTTCAAACAGAGATTTTCTCTACATTTATTTTTAGTTGCTATGATGATATTAGTACTGTTATACAATAATGTTTTTAGGATGCTCATGCGACTGCCTTGTTTTTGCAGTGCCTCAGAAATGTTGGCGGTGACTCATACCGATGGATTCCATGCTATCACCCGCAAAAAAACGGCCTCACTCCTGAGCAGAGTAAGAGGCAGTCACAGTTAAGCATCCTGTCGGGTTGCCTCCTTCCCTCAAATATGGCGAGGGGGGTAGTGGCTGATCTTTGCGTCATGCTCGTGAACGGGTGCTGCTTGTGGTGACAGGTCATCTTGCTGACTATGGTTTTGTTATGGTTATTAGTAATTAACTGTATCTTTATTTTACTTCGAAGGTCCTAGTTTATCAATTGCGACTGCAAGTTACAGCTACATAATATATAAACATAATGCAGCATTGCAAATGTAAGCGGGCACGCCCTTTATGCCTGGAGGCTTTTTATTATGTAATAAGTTCTGTTTACGTTTTTTATTATTTATTTCTGCTTGAGTATAGTTTTCAATATTGGCGTGTGCTAGCTGACATATGGCAAATAATTTTATGTTTTTGTGTTTCGTAATGTTATTTGCTTATTACTGTATAGAATCCAGTTCTTCTAACTGAACAGACAACAGTGCTGCTGGGGAGTATGTGGCTAGGAAGTGGTGAAGGGCGGGCGTTTTTGGGGGACTGTCTTATGTTATTTTGACGTTAAAAAAGTGCTGATTCTCAGCCTAGTTTGAATAAATAATTTTTGATTTTGATTTTGTAGGCTGTGGCGGCAGATACTTCCTCCGCCATAATAAGGATATTTGTGCGAAGACTTAGATCCTAGTTTCCATTTCTCGTTGTGTCTAGTTGTTAGATGTTCTTCTCATAAATTCGTCTTTAGTTTAAGTTACTAACAAGTGCAAACCTGTTACTAACAATTTATAGATCTTATATTTGTCCGAAAAAAATATAAAAAAATAATGGTGTAGGCACAGGTGTAAAATTTACCTCCATTTTACTAGTTATCTGTTATCTGTGCAATAGGCCTAAATATAAATTAATAATAAAATTTTAGATTAAATTAATAAAACGTCACCTTAAATTTTACTACCTATTACGTTAGTTTGCATGTGTAAATAAATCCTCTTCCTTCAAATTTTTCTTTTGCTGTGCCCGACAGGGACCACGATTGTTACAACAAATGTTTACTTACCACTTAAGCATATACATTGTGGAATGCAATAAATGATTGAGTATTGACCCTATTGCCATTATCCGGAAACAAAATCGAACTCCAAATTACCGCCACCTCAGAACTCTCTAAGAGCGCGGAACGAATCCTACGCTCATCGGAGTCGTGCAAAACCCCAACATTTAAGCCACTGTGGCAAACTGTACGCGAAACGTCCAGTGACGTCAGTTAACTTACCCCATAAGTACTGCCAGAGTTGAAAGCCAGCCACCCCCACCACAACACGAAAGTCCCCATCACCGCATTGACGGGGTTCCCCATGGGGAGTGGCGCTATGCCGTTCGCGTAGCGGCCGAGGCGGGGGCCCAGCATTAGAGCTGAGGCGAAGGCTGATGCTCCACCTGGTAGGGAGGAAAGAATGTTGTAATTTTGAAACATGTCTGTTTTTTGCCGGGTACAGATGAAATGTCATACAGATCAGCCGTCTTAATTTTATGCAATGCACCGTGAAATGTAACGCAACCGACTAGGCCAATTGGTTTGTCGGGCGAGACCTGTCTCTGCTGACAGAGCTATGCTGGCGGAGACAGAATTAGATGGAAGTAGCCTCCTTCTGTGAAACCGTGAAGGTCGAAAAGGAGGCCGCCGAGCGAGATCGGGAGAGAGCTGATCCTGTTCGGAGAAGAAGGCGTCGGGGAGGCAACCACCACGATGCCTAGCACGTCTAAACGCCTCTTGTTACTCAAGGCAGGCCGGCCTTTGGGGTAGCGGGCGCCTAGATTGGGGATTCCGTCCGCCCACCGAGTGACCCCAGGGAAGACGGTAGCACAGTGGTCACGTGCTACCGTGCACTGCGAGGCTCATGGGAGACCCTTTACAGTCTCCCCAGGGATTTGCCTGACAGGCGTTGCACAGGGGGCGTTCTGGAGCTAATCTTTTAAGAGGAACCGGGACTCCCCTCCATATATTGCTGATGGTAGCCACAGGGATCGGGATGGTTTTATTGAAGTAAGAATCACACTCCCCGACCTCTTTGCCCAGAGGCCGGGTGTCTTTTCAAGGTTTCCCCCGTAAATGATAAAAAAGGCCTATTGGTTTCAACGTGTGTTCATGTTACGTTTCCTCCATCTGCACCCGGCATTTAGTCTGTTACCTGACCTGGATTAGGGTATAGGATACTTTTTATCCCGATATTTTCACGGGATCGAGACTAATGCGGATGAAACGGCGGGGTGCAGCTAGTCTATTATATATACAGGGTTTCCACTTCCAGTAAATAGCACGACATACTGCAGGGGGTGATAGCTTGGGTCAATACCTACCAAAACAACACAATATAATGTATGTTCAGCAAAATCTTACGGATTTTTTTTCACCACTGTAGGTAAAGGTAGGTCGGTTAAGCGATAAGATAATACTTATATGAAAATTTAATCAAAATATTCTTTTTCTTGAAAAAAATCATGTTTTTTATAGAGAAAAGACTTATCAATGAGCAAAGTAACTATTCAAGAATAATTTGATGTAAAAAAGAAAAATTAAAAGGATATTTTGATTACGACATGCTTAAAAATCTATAAAAATATATTGTGTGGTTTTGGTAGGTATTGACCCAAGCTATCACCCCCTGCAGTATGTCGTGCTATTTACTGGACACCCTGTATGTATTACCACTATATCGGCGGTATACATATGTATTTAGATACCCATGCCAAAGTACAGCTTTCTAGTAGGTATTAAGAGTCTTAGAGCTAAGCCGCGGACAGACAGACAGACGGACATGGCGAAACTGTAAGGCTAGGCGCTAACGAGCTACCGGCCACAGCCACATGTAGCCCAGCGACAAGCAGTTTAGATGATTTTTAATAAGTTTTGTATTGTCTGGCCGTTGTCGGCCACCCGCTCCAGCCGTCCTCAGCACCGCAGCAAGGGACGCCAGCCATCGGTGGTTGCGGCCAGTAGCTCGTGTGCGCTTATCCTAAGGTTCCTTGTTAACTACGGAACCCAAAAAAATGGTGCATGCCTGTCAGTTTTCTCACCTATAAGATGCACAGGCCCCGACCCTGCAATGTCGACAGCTCCCAGTTTGTTGAGGAACCCGTGGGAGCCCCACACCCAGCCAGCAGGCACGCAGTATACTATCGTATTGAGTAGGGAGAACAGGCAGTATGCTTTGAAGTTACATCTGAGGAGAGAAAAGAATGATCTCATACAGAGAAGGCACGATCATTGATCACCACGCTTGCTCAAGAAGGGTTGGCGATTTCAGACTAATATTGACTATAAGTCAGTTTCGTCACGATGTTTTTCTTCACCGTTACACGTATTTATAGGTACCATTTCAGAAAGGATGAGGTTTTAATTGGATTTAGCCTTGTTGTGGATTAACTTAGAACTGGTATTTAAATCTCTTAGTTTGTCACTGTCAAAATTGTATTATGATCGAAGGTAATGATCTTCTAAAATGGAGGACAGGCATGAAATGAGATCACTCGCGATTTTTGCAATCATAGCTGTGTGTACGTATATCCGTGAGGAGCTGATAGGGGAGCCAAAATGCAGCAAAATGAACAACCCCCCTTAGATAAGGCCGACATTCAATATTTTTCGAGATATAAGAATTTTAATGATTTTTTTGATATTTACCCAAAATTTTACATTTAATTCCAAATATAAAAAAAAAAACACATTGAATGGGTAGCATTAAAAAATTATATTGTAACTGGCATTTCAATTAAGCTATGAACATAATTAAAAGTGTTTAAGTCAACAAAATAATTAAAACGATGAGCGACATCTTACCAATATTTTCATTTCACGTTCCAAAAAATGCGGTCAGTTAAAAAAAAATATGATATCGGCCATACATACGGGGGTTCAATTTCTTGCATTTTGGCCCCCCTATCAACTCCAGACGGATATACGTCAAATTACAAGTAACCCTGTATACTGGTTGTAACTTTATTCCGCGTTTAATAAAAGGGGATTACATTATTAAAGTCTTACCTCTCAGCCATCGCCCCACTCACAATGGTCGTGGCCGTGGTGGCGAAGGACAGTTGAAACAAAAAGGACGCGAACACAGGCCCCATCAGAGGATCCCCTACAGGGGGGTCCGGTAAGAAGTCACCTACGCCTATGAACGGGTTGGAGTAGGCTCCCTCGCCGAACGACATTCCGTAGCCGAAGATCCAGTAGGTTAAACCTGGGAAGTAGTAGACTCCTCATTAGTTGATCACTTTAGTAGTATGTAGATAAAGAATTCTTTCTTTCTTTATAGAGGAGTTAAATGTTTAGAGAGCAGAACGAGCGGAACGGTTAGAGCTCTTTGCAGCGACGACGACGGCCGGCCGGGGGAGTATAGCTGAGCATAATGAGTGTCAATAGTGTCAAAAAATCAGCTGATTCCTACATTTATGTTTGCAGAACTCATCAAAATGTAGGGAGGGACCAGCTGATTTTTTTTTCGCGATTTCATATTAGGTCCTATAGTAAAAGTTGTTATTACAATTACAATGACCCCTTAAGAGGTTGATGGTGTTTTACCAATAACCCTGTATATGGCGGTATGACATATTTTCTATACTAAACCTGTCGAATCCTCTGTGTTAAAACTTACCACCCAAAGAAATGTCTGCTAAATTCTTCATCATGATATTTGCTTCATTCTTTATTGAGACGCATCCTGACTCCAGCATGCCAAAACCTAGAAGAATAAGAATTAGTCAGCGTCCATAATAGTAACATTATCAGCATCATCTCCGTCGCCTTTTTCCAAGTATGTTGGGGTCAGCTTCCAGTCTAACCGGATGATATCTAAATGATTTTATTTCTGTAAGTAGGTTTGTACAAACACTTTTACACGTCAATCATATTTTAAAAACTTGATGAGGTCGGCGTTTCCTATCTGACTACTCTGAGAAGAAAGGCAGAAACAAACTCAGGGGTCACAGTCTCTTTTAAAGTCCAGACATCTTGGTCAGATCATGTCAAGACCATGTAGATTGGTGTCTGAAACGGTCTTTTGAGGAAAAACCATACAGATTGAGCAGACCTGTCCAGTCAGTGCACGCATTTGTCAGTAATCTTGCCGCTCAACTCAGAACTTAAGGAGCACAACGATTCGACGAACAATACCAAAGAAAGGACATTTGGGTAGGCCGCATAAATTACTCAAGCTGCCAGATCGTGAAACTAACTAAGAAAAAAAAAAAAAAGTAATAAACCACTTTCATTAACTTCAAACTTGTCCTCACATTCACAACAATTAAAATAATATAATACTTTACAAAGTAAATACTCACGTCATTGATGCAGCTGAATACCATTATTATTACTTATACTATTTTTGATTATATTTAAAGAGAAATTGACTGTGAATGTGAGTACCATGCAGGCTAGATAGAATACATGACTTTATAGCTGTCTGGCGGTTTTGAGTATTTTATATACGGCCTACGCAAATGTCCTGCAGATCTGGTAGCGTCGTCTGACGGGTCGTTGGCTCCCTAAAATAGGTTTGAGCTACACGATGACTGATGCATGAATGCCGTCTGTTAGGACAGGTCAACTCAAAGGTGCAATGGCTCTTTCTTCAAAAGGCTCTTCCAGACATGGCCCTGCATTGTTAGACTCACATAAAATCCTAATAATACAATGTTTGGACTTTAAAAGAGACCATGACCTTTGAGTTTGTTTGGCATTTCTTCTCAGGGATCAGTCAGATAGGAAATGCCGGCGCCATCTACTTTTAAAATATTGACGTGTAAAAGTTTCTTAAAAGATCAACTTAGAGAAATAAACATTTCTATTCATTTCATACCAGTATTTTACTTGGAGCGACTGCCTTTCTGGCTTCCACAACCCAGTTACTATGCGTAATACGGCACCCCTTTTTTTTTTTTTTTGAGGATGGGAAATCATCAAATGACCCCTCCCGCTCTGGGTGGAGCGGAAGGGAGTGTCAGACTCTTACTGACTAAAACCCACCCGTGTTCCTTCCTTGGCCCTTTATGTTCCGGGTCAGCGGTACCCCTATACGGCACCCCTTGGTTCGGCTCTTGACGACCCGTAACGACTGTCAAAGATCCACAAATGACAGCCGGGACCAACGGCTTAACGTGCTTTCACGGAGGGGTCTTGGCATGTAAAGATGGTCACCCAGCCACAGACCTTAGAAAAGTAGCTTAACCTGATCGATCGACCCATGCGGCTGTTATTAAGTACTTAGTCACGAGGTTCATAGATAATGTAACATCACGGTCGAACATGTCTCACGAAAAAAAAAAAACATGACAACCCACACTTTGCCATTATTACACCAACATATAACCTGATATGTATGTATAAGTCCCATAAAGTCCTATGTAAGTAATAGGAGTCGAGTCATTTAATCGGGCACAATAATTATTCTAAACTTTGGACTGCTCCTAGAAATTCCTGACCGCAAAATCCAATGATACTTTGCCCGATCCGGGAATCACACCCAGGAAGGCGGTCAAGAGTCGCTTGGGAGTCTTGTGCTACTAAGATTTGATTTGAAATTTTTCAACATTAATTTATGTATGTATAATTGTAATACTTAATTCTGACTGTGACATTTTAATTTGCAATTTTACTTGGATAGCTTCATAACAATTTTTATAATTTTTGCGGTGCCTATTTCCAGGCAGAATGTACATGGCTCACTCACTATCTACTCCACCTGTATTTAATGTAGCCTACATTCGTTGCAAATAAATTATTGATTGATTAAGGGACTGACAACAGCTAAAGCGCGGTCATAGAAAAGAAAGAGAAGCGCGATGACACAAAGCTGGTAAATTATTGCAAAATATGAAGCAATTCTTAACAAACAATCTATTGATTGGACTAAAAAATGCAATCCATCACTGCATGCAGTTTGGCATTTGACATTTTATGATATATTTTTAATTATAATTTTAATTGTTGATGAAAGGATAAAATGCTTTTAAAGTAATTTAAAAGCATATGGTGTTTTTGAAGATTTTTTTGATGCATTAATGTATATTTAATTATGTTTTCAATTCCATCACTTTATTCAAAAATACGTGAAAATATCATGATTTTTTTTTTGTTGGTAAAATTATTTACGGTTTAAGAGATACACTGCTTTACACCAATGAAGCAGTTTTAGAGAAAATGAATAAATGCCATGCAGCCTCTTCATGTCAATCACCTTGACTTCCAAGTTAGCTACAAATTATCATACAATCTGAATGTTTACTGTAATCACCTTCAATTTGTATGTATTCTACTTATTAGAGGGAAATCGTATTAATATTACAATGTGGCCTTTCCTTTAGGTGACGATCCTTGGCCTAGTCAGTTTGGTAGCTAGTGGGAAGGTAATTATAGATTATGGGGCTGACAACAGCTAAAGCGCGGTCACTGTCGTACTGCATAGAAAATAAAGTGAAGCTCGATGACACAAAGCTGGTAATTTACTGCAAAATATAAAGCAATTCTCTATTTACAAAAAATCTATTGATTGGACTAAAAATGAAAACACTATTAATATGTTGCTTAAAGAACAATCTGAAAAAAAACCGAATGATTGCATTAAGGTTTTTTCATGAGGTATGTTCGTGACTTTTTTCTATCGTACCAAATTAGTTGTACTTATTCTGTTTTCAACACACTATCTAACTACCTTTATATTCTGAAGAATATCATATATTTTTCTGATTTTATTTAAAGCAACGGATCATATACTTTTAGGCATTAGAAAACTTGCGTTTAGGTCATATTCATCTAGTTTAAAAAAAAATATGATTGACGTGTAAAAGTGTTTGTAAAAACCTACTTACAGAAATAATAGTTATTTGTTATACAAGAGTGCAAAGTTGCTTTTTAACCGCGTGTTCATTTTGATGACCGAGCAAGCGAAGGATTCTAAAATTGAATCACGAGCGCAGCGAGTGATTCAAAATTAGAATCCTGAGCGTTAGCGAGGGAATCAAAAGAGCACGAGGTGAAAAATCTTTGCACTCGAGTGCAACACGTAACTTTTCATTCCACCTCAGCGAGGAAATGACTAAATGCAAAAAAAAAACGTTTACAATCACAAGATAGGTACACTTTTATTTCAGTTTAGGTATTAATTACTACATTATGACAGGTAAGTATTACAGAATAATCTTTAAATTATAACAAAATAATACTAAGGTATAATTAAGAAAATTTTAAAGTAACGTTGCTACAGTTATTTAAATTGAGTGTAATATTTTTGTTTGGTACTGTAATATTGGTGTTAGTCACTTGTGTACTGTTTTTCGGTAAACTATCTGTCATACTTAATAGTTGTACCGATTCATCGGATTCCCTTGGCGTGAATGTTGGAGAGAGAGGGAGATGGTTAGGTGTTTCATAACGGCTTATTTTTGATGTAGAAGGGCCAGTCCAAGGATCCGATTGAGGCTCTTTCAGTGTAATGGCTCCTACGATGCCTTCACATATTTTAGACTTATTTTGGATGGAATCCTCTATGTATCCCTCTACAACTGCATTGGACTTCCAGCCTCCGTGGCGCTTAAGGGACAGGAGATCAGCTCCGGAATCAGCCAAAAGTGTGGCTGAAGTTCGTCGGAAACAATGACCCGTGTACAACAGGGGTTCTGGAAGTTCAAGAAATGTTGCTATTTCTCGTGGGATACTGCCAATTTTATTAGTACCCATAGGCTGTCTAACACACTTTCCATTGCGATACTGTAGAAAAAATCGATTGATTGGAGTGTTAGGCGGGCGTAAGGCTTGATATTTCTCAACAATCGTTACGTATTCCTTGCGAATGACGAAGTTGCGGTCTCTTTTTGTCTTTGTATTAGGTAAATTAATTAATAGTAAGTCATCTGAATGTTTCTCAATGTTTTTGACATTAAGTTGTGTTAGTTCATTAGTTCGACATGCTCCGTTTATTCCAATAATAAGAACAACCTGTAACGTAAAGAGTATTGTAGTAGATAAATGAATAAAATTGATATGAACGCATAATTATGCCTATCAACATCTACTAAAAGTATACTATTTAATTGAGATTAATATACTTAAGTAGATACTGAATGTGCAACTGACTTACTTTTGCCGCCAAATATACGGAATCGGGTGCTTCGTTAAGAAACTTTTCAATATCAGATACTGTGAAAACCTTCGATTTTTTTGGTTGATGACCAGATGAGGCTCTTTTTAAAAATGCCACTAATTTAGGATAGGTATCGATATGTTTGTCTTTTTTCATCTTTATTGTTGCTTTTAGCATCGAATACGTACTCCATAGAGTGCTTGCTTTCTTGTTCTCGGATAATTCTATAAAATATGCCAGCAAAACGTTTTCTGAGAAAGTTTTGGCTCCTTTTGCTAGTCGCCACGTGTTGAACATATCGTACTGTTTTAAATACTTCTCGCGTGATTGTTGAGGGAGAAAGCTCATTTGCGCATTATTAACAGTTTCAGTCAATTCTGTTGGCGTCAAGCAAACTTCCTCGTCGCTAGAATCACTCATTTTAGTTTTTTCACTTGTTTTCAAGTTTCTTGTTTTTAATATAAGGTTTAACAATGACGTGAAAAAATGCCGCGTAAAGAACCGCGTACAAAGCAAATTGAAAAAAGAACACCAAGAAGGTTCCGAGTCTGAGTTTTTAACAAATTAAAAAAAAGTTGTATGATATATTCCGCACCATAGAGGCAGCAGTAAATAGGTTTAATGTTTTTTTTAATTCACAAACTTAGTGCACACGATGTTCTAAATTCAATTTACTTTATCCTCTAGAGAATAAAAACGGCTTTTCCACTCAGATATTGAAGATTAAAAATACTCTTTCCGAGATGGTGGGATGAAAAATCATTTATATAATTATATAAACATAATGCAGCATTGCATATGTAAGCGGGTACGCCCTTTATGCCCGGAGGCTTTTTTATTATATATTAAGTTCTGTTTACGTTTTTATTATTTATTTCTGCTTGAATATAGTTTGCTAGCTGACATATGGCAAATAATTTTAATGTTTTTGTGTTTCGTAATGTTAATTACTTACTTATTACTATATAGAATCCAGTTCTTCTAACTGAACAGACAGCTGTGCTGCTGGGGAGTTTGTTCGGCCACTTCTTCCCAGCTAAAGCACTAGGAAGTGGTGAAGGGCGGGCGTTTTGGGGGGACTGTCTTATTTATGTGATTTTGGCGTTCAAAAAGTGCTGATTCTCAGCCTAGTTTGAATAAATGACTTTTGATTTGAATTGATTTGATTATTGGTAGTCCCCTTAAAGGCTCCTTCTAACATGTTAATATCTTAAAACAGTTCCCTTAGAGCTCTGATGGCTAAATTCTGCAGAATTAAAATAGCTTAGATATCTGAAGCCCGTCCCCATAATAAAATACCGTAAGACATGATACTATGAAAGTAACTGAAATAGACTAGCCTCGCGGTATCTACATTAGTAAATTGACTGAGTTCTCAAAGCATACGCTGCTGAACTTAACTGAACCATGAGCAGGTAGAGTCGAAAATCACTAAACAAAATATGAGTTGACCTAGGTAAGTCACTCAATCTGCATAGCCTTTTGTCAACTATTGTATAGACTTATCTCGGACTTTAAATGAAAAGCAGTGGACTGTAAAACTAACTTTTATTGACTCGTGGTGACATTACGTGCCATAGAACTGCCGGTCGATTCTGTAACAATCTCACCGTGATAACTTAGGTGAAGTGAGCTTGAAGTGAGTTGTCGATAGTGTCAATCCCTAGCATCAGCCGGTCGATTCTGTAAAAATATCACCGTGAAGACTGGCGTGGAGTGAGCTGTCTGTGTCATCCCACTGATGCTGAACTTCTAAAATAAAAGGTGCAGGTAGAATTTAGTTAGCGCGCTTGTGTCGTCGGTTTGGTTGCGTTCGTTGATGAAGTATCGGCCTTCGACTCCTCTCGTGTATCCGCGTAGCCAGTCTTGCGCGCCCGAACAGCCGCTTGACGCCTGACACGAAGATAGCCGACGGCGCCCGAACAACTAAGTTGTGGTCGACTTCCAGACTAACCGGATGCAGCTGTATTTTACATGGAGCGGCTGCCTGTCTGACCTCCACGAGTCCACGACCCAGTTACTGGGTAATACGATACCCCTTGGTAAGGATGGCTGTCAGACTTTCGGGCAACTGACTACCCGTAACGACTGTCTGAAAGACCTAAAAGATCTAAGAATGGCAATGGCTTTTGGAACGAAGTTCCTTATCGCGCGTTGTGAAAGGGGGCTAGACGGAAAAAAATCTTACGAAAAGTTGTCACGACACTTTTTGCTATAGTAAGCTGTGCGGCGTGCGCATGTTTTTCTGTCTGTCTCTCTCTCTCTTATAGAAAGCAAGCCAGATATTGGAACGAATATATATAAAATATATATATGTATATAGAAAAAATAAAAAAAATATTATAACTTAAAAAAAATAAAATTTTATTACAATTCCTTCACTAATTAATCGAAAGGAAGTTCGTTCCATCCGGGTGTCCCTTGACACCTCTCAAGTTTTTTTTTATATATTATAGAATTATTAACCTACTTATTGTTCTTCGTAAGGCAAAGAATATAAATATATCTCTCGTTGGCAAAGCACACCGTTTAGGAGAATAATCTTACAATAATTATTCGATTAAAGTTCAGCATGTTTTCTGCCATAAATATTGTAAAACGGCAGGGTTGGCCTCTGCTGGCAGAGAGCCAGTTTGCCCAGTAATGTTATACGAGTTCTAAGAGTGAAGTGTCAACCCACTTGGCAGAGGGGGGTATTGTACTGTGAAGGTTTTAATTTATTAGATAGATAGCCTGTGCCACTGCTGGAGAAAGCCTTCCCTCTTCTTTACACCGGTCACGGTTCAGCGCTACTTCTTACCATTTCCTAAGGAAGACATCCTACCATCTGTCATCAATTTTGTCAAAATACCTGTCAACTTAATACAGTGGTGGCAGGGATATCGACCCGCAAACTGAAACCATAAATTCGGCTATTTAATAATATATATATATATATTTTTTAATATTTTTATTAAAAAACATTTAAAAATTTAAAAATAGTAGTCCGCCGGTATCGGGAGCAGGGTCCAGGCTACCGGTGGTTAGGGCTCCAGAGACAGGAACCTCTTCACGATACGAGCCGTATCGAGGAGTATTGCCTTCTGAATCAGGCCCTTGATCCAACCGCCTAACGAGAGCTTCGAGACATGTTGATCGAAACTTTCGGCCATCAGGTCATTGGCCGATACGACATTCGGCACAATGACAGCCGAGCTCACATTACATTCCACATGTCAACAACCTCGTGTGCGAAGTCGAGATATTTGTTTTGTTTCTCTTTCTCAGCTTTCACGAGGTTCTTGTCATGTCGAATGGTAACATCGACTATCATTATGCGGCGCGCTAATCGATCTATCACCACTAAGGCTAAATAAATAAACATTATTTATTATTAAGTACTTACTATCTCCTTCGTGGTCTATCGCTAATGTAATAGATTTGTTACCTGTCGAAAAAAGGCACTCCACCAGATACAGTTCACGGTCACTTCTGCTGGGAGTGTAGGTCGTTAAACTAATCCTAACTAATATTATAAATGCAAAACTGAGTTTGTTCGTTTGTTACGCTTTCACGCAAAAACGGCTGAACGGATTTGGATGAAATTTGGCGCATGGGTAGACCACGACCTGGAAAAGGACATAGGCCTCTTTTCATCCTGGATTGTAGACGAAGTCACGGGCAACAGCTAGTTTTTTTTTTATAAAGAAGTTGGCGCAGTGCCGCTGTGAACCTACCTATTGCGTATTCGATACTGTAAAACGGGGTTAATAAGGATGCAGGGGTTTATTGGGACGAAACTTTAAAATGGATTTTAACGTTGAAATAATATAGTTTGTTGCCAACAAGGGCACTTAATCGTTAAATATTACAGTAAACACATTAGAGTCCTTTTTGGCAACAAACGATATTATTTCAATGTTAACATCCCTTTTACAGTTTCGTCCCGATTCACCCCTGCGTCCCTATTAACCCCGTTTTACTGGTACCAAAAAAAATATTTGCTTGGTTTTCAGATGGTTGTTGTTTTTTTTTCACGTGATTTGTGTTTGTAAACGCATTTACGCGATAAGTACAGAATAATAATCCATGAGTAAATCTGTAGGAATAGTGGTGGCCCACTGGAAACGGCCGCGACTTACGAGTTGTAGGTTCAAACCCAGACAGGCGCTTTACTCTGTGTAAATTATTTCATCACAACAGCAGTGCGATTCTGTAACCATCTCTCCGTGAAAACTTATGTGAAATGAGCTTGAAGTGAGTCGTCGGTAGTGTCAATCCCTAGCATTAGGTGGAATGATAGCTCACTTCACCTAAGTTATCACGGTGATATTGTTGCAGAATCGACCGGCTGCTCTCAAAATGGTGAAGGAAAACATCGTGAGGAAACCGGCATGTCCTAGAGCCAAAAATTCGAAGACATGTGACATCAGTGACATCTACCAACCCGCACTGGGCCCGCGTGGTAAACCAGCTCACTCCCTCTCACAGAGAGGAGGCCTGTGTCCCAGCAGTCGGAACCTTATAGGCTGATTATGCTAAATCTGTAGTACAACTATGGATAGAGTAAGTTGTTACATGCGGTTTGGCGATCTCAGTAATAATTTATTTAAAAAAAAAAACTAGCTTTAGCTTTTCAATAGATCCGGGTGGTTTAATTGATTTAGTGGTTAATGACCGCCTCGTCATTGTGACCTATCCTTTTTGTTGGGTACCCCACTCCCCGTTGGGAAACCCTGCACTTGTGGTTTTTATCTCTCGTTTCTGTGGTTTTTATTAGTTAGTTAAATTAACAGGTAAAATGTTGCGATTGCATGAGGTCATTGTGAGAAAAACTTTGAAGGATAAAGTGGTGAGTAATCATTTGGTAATATAGTCTAAATTTTTGGTACAAATAAAGAAAAAGGATTGTGAATTGACAATGGCTAACTCGCTTATCGTCTTTCTTACCTACATACTGTAGAATTAGTAATACTAAAATACATTTTATTTGTTTAACATGCATCCTTCTTTTTGAATAATGCAACCACAGTTTTAAGCTCGTCGCTTTGCCCAATTTAATCTTAACAATATATTCTGTGGTACGAAAACCTACAGTATTACTATTGTTCTTAATTTAAATTATTGTTCTGAATATTTTATAAACCCGTCGATCCTCGTCGGTGTAATGTGACGAATTACTTTTTATTGCATTTTCTACTTTTTTATAAGTTTTGTTTATTTTTTTTAATATTCGGTCTTCATTCAATATACAGGGTTATTGGTAAAACACCATCAACCTCTTAAGGGGTCATTGTACTCATCATTATGAACTACTTTTACTATGAAGATGAAACAAGGTGTGATGTTTTGTTACGTTATAACATGACGCTTGTAATCCCTCAAGGCATAGGCAGAGGTGTAGGCACCTTGCTGAAATAGATATATACTTAATTAAAATGACGATTTGTTGAACTACAAAACACTGAATTGATGGTTTCTTTGTAAATCGGCAGGCGAAGCGGACTGGTCGTCGTAAATCAAACAAAGTCTCTCTCACACACACACTTTCTCTCTCCTTAAACATCATCATTCGATTATAGTTTCCTTGCTCTTGTTTCATGTATATTACCTATTGTATTTATATTTATGTAGATAATTATATGTATTTATTGGATATGTAAATGGTACACCACTGACTACCTGCAGTATTGCCTCTCCTTCTCCCTTTAACCCATCCAAAGGTTATCTGTAAAAGATAGCTTTTAGCGATAAGACCGCCCATTGTGTCACCTTATGTAAAAATTCTACATTTATATTTGTAATTTTTAAGGTATCTACGTACATATTAAAGAGTATTCTATTCTACATATTCTATCGTAAAGTCTCATTTCCGAGCTGATTTTTGTTAAATAGTGAAAAACTTTGTCAATTCGACAAATGAATGGCTCCGTAGCTACTTATTAGTCAAAGTAAGATAATGGAGTACGGGAAGTTTTACCAAACATAACATTGCAAAGGGGCGGGGTAGGTGTAACCATACAAATAGTACACCGACATTTTCATCAGCAAGGAATATTTAAGTCTCTTATAGATCTTCGACAGGCGTTACTGGTAGTCAGAAACCCGAAAGTCTGACAACCAGTATTGCCAATGGGTATCGTGTTACCCCGTTACTGGGTTATGGAGGCCAGATAGGCAGTCAAAGTCAAAGATTTATTTGCAGATAAATATAGTTACAAAAGCTCTTACAATGGTCGTATAATAGTAGCTTAACATATTCAATCATAATAATTATGATATGCAAATTTTTGGTACACAATAAAATTAGGTCATTTAAACTGAAGGAATTCTTTAATAGTATAGAAGGAATTCTCAATTAAACACCTGCGTAAAGCCCTTCTGAAGCGGTTCTTTAATTTAGTTAGGAATCTTGTTAAAAATGTGGATAAAATCAAAATCAAAAGTAATTTATTCAAACTAGGCTGAGAATCAGCACTTTTTGAACGTCAAAATTACACAAGACAGTCACCCAAAACGCCCGCCCTTCACCACTTCCTAGTGCTTTAGCTGGTACACATAGGATAACAATTCCGCTCCATGTAAAACATTGGTAAGTTCCGTGATAACCCCCAACTGGCTGTCACAACACTGACTGACCTAGGAAACCCTCAGGGCTCAGCTGTCGATCAATATAGAGACCAACAACATAATGCAGTTGACTCGCGAAATTATTTTAAGAAAGAATAGATAGAAAAACATTTTTATTGGGACACGCACAGCCAATTATTGTAATTGTTAGAATTTTTAAGTTACCTGTCTGCATGGTGAAAATGATGAACGATGACGTCAGAATCCAGTTGGTGTCTTCCAGGTCTATTTCGAAGCTCTCCTGAAGGTTCACCGTCGTATTCGTCAGGTTTGGGGATCGCAACCCCATGCGCGGATACAGAGTCCAATTGGAATCCATTCTTAATGCTTTCGCCTGCCTTCACGGGATTTTAGGGATTTATTATCTGTATTTTTGAGTTTTGGCGGGAAAAGTGACCGGTGACAGCAATTTTTTATTTAGTCTGCATATTTGTTAATTTTCTACTGGTTTGTTTGCTAACCTCAAAAGTTCTAATGCCATTAGACAGACCAATAGAGAAATTAAGTAAATGTATAAATTCATCACGTCCGCCCCCAATTAAATAAATCCATTTTATTTATTTTTTGTTTGATTTTTTCACTGACAGATTTAAATGACACTTGTTTTTTTAAAGCGTTCGCACAGCACTCGTCAAAAAGGCCGTAATGCCAAATGAAGAGCGTGTTTTATAGGAACCTCTTTTATATGAAGCAAGTGAATCGCGTGTTGGCTGTGGGTAAACAAGTTACGAATTGATGTGGTCTTGTTTAAATGCAGATTACTCCGTCATTGAGCTGAGGTAATTTGGTGTGTTTTCAGGTTCAAGATTGTATTCAAACTGAGTCGACTTGTCCATCATGCAATTTAAATAGGAAGTTATACGTCTACTATAGCTCTTTATGGAAAGACTCGACCCTACTACGAACTACTTTCCAGTAGTTTCTACCACCATTTATTGTCATCGGCCATCAACCCGTACTGGGCCGGTGGGCCCGCGTGGTTTATTACGGCCCGCTCCCTCTCACAAAGAGGAGGACTGAGTCGCAATGGGAATGTTTTACTTATCCTTTTGTTTTGTTTACTGTTAGCTTTGATGTGTTCCACATTACGAGCGTTCATCCCGCACGGGTTGGCAACGTCGCATTTCTAGTGGTTTTTCGTGATTATTTTATTACATTTAAATCAAATTACCACTTTTTTTCAGCCAAGCACTAGATCTTTGTTATTTATAAATTTGTATGCCATTTTTTACCATTATTTTTGTATTTTCTTATAAAAAATTACATATTGTAATTTTTTTTCTATTTGCAGTACCTACTTATTATTAAGTATTAAATATTTTCAATTAAGAGTAAAAATAATTATAATTACCAACGGTCTAGTGCTTGACTGAAAAAAAATGGTAATTTCATATAAATTTAATAAAATAATCACGAAAAACCACTAGAAATGCGAAGTTGCCATCCCGCGCGGCTTTTGCGTTTGGGCTCCTAGAAAAACAATGGTTTAGTTCGAACCAATTTGTTTGTTTTCAGTCGTCTTTGCAGGTTGGCATGGATAAAATACCTAAATGCTCATTGCGGGACACAGAAAAGCATATTTCTATATATGTTCTAAAGACGATTTAATTGTAATAATTGTGATTGTTGAGTTTTTGTCGCGGACAAAGCATTTTTCTTAGGAGATTCGTGATCGTCATCATGATCACGAATCAGTCCTTGTCACATTGCACCCACTTGAGGTCGGCACAACGCGTTTTCATCCATTCAAACGTCACGCTAATAATAATTTTCCTAAAGTGAGTACGTAAGTTTTACGATGTTTGTAAATATGTGAGCACCATGTATATCTATCACATAATTAACTTATTTGTCATTGTTACATTTTTAATTCTTTTTACTTATTGTGGTATATAGTAATTTTATTCTAGGTGCATTGTATGTGAAGAACATAATATATAATTAATGTAAGTATACAAAATAAAAACACATTTTATAAGAGTAACGGTGGAGTTTCTTGCCCATACTTATCCATACGAAACTACCTTTTGGAAAAGGCGACTAGAATCAATTCTATTTTAATGTAAAAGTTGACGTTCAAAAGTGCCTTTTCTTTGAAATAAATGCTTTGACATTGACTTTGTAAGAAAAACTATACTTTTAAACATAGGTACCTACCTAGCTACATGTACTGTACATGTAATAAACTAATACACACTATTATAAGAACGAACGAACGAACGTAGTACGAACGAGTATGAACTACAATAGAAAATACAAAGAATAAAATTAAGTAAACGGACGCGGAAAACTCATCAGTTTTAATTACAGTAATAATTAGTGTTTGAAGTCTAATTGGTAATTAGTGCTTTGCAGCTATGTGTCTTATGTTAATAAATACTTATTATTTTAATTTATTAAAGCGACGTAAAACTGGTGTGGATGCCAAGCTTCACAGCTTGGCTCATCGCCGCAAGGTTGCCTGCTTGTCGGTCTTCTACAGATTGTACTTCGGTGAGTGTGCCCAAGAACTCCACGACCTTATTCCACCGGCCTCCTTCTTCCATCGGTCATCTAGACGCACTGCAAGTTACCATGCTTACCTAGTTGCTATTCCACCAATTCGTAATAAGCGTTTCCAAGTGTTAGGTATGCGGACAGTAAAAGAGTGGAACTCTCTACCTGCGTCTGTGTTTCCGAACGCATACAACCCTAATCTCTTCAAAGTTAGAGTGAACAGGCTTCTTCTGGGTAAGCTCACTCCATCGTCGACTCTGTCTCTGTCACCACTGACCTAGACTAGAGTCAAGAGCAAATCCATCTTAAAAAAAAAAGCGTTTATTTGTTTGAACGGGCTAATCTCTGGAACTACTAGTCAGATTTGAAAAAAATCTTTTCTCATTTGATTCTTGAGAAAGGTTTAGGAGCCGATCAAAAATAAAAATGTCGGAAGTAACGCTAAGCGAAAACGAAATAAAATCGCGGGCGGGCCTTGCGATGCGACGCGGTGGGTCGGGGGATCAACAAGTTTTACCCGGATGATGTCGCGGGAAGAAGCTTGCTAAGTCAGAGGTCCCCAGAGGTCTAATTGTGTGCCTTGTTTATATAAAAAAAAGTAATTTGTTACTGATACATTGATAAAGGAAGAATCCCAAATACACTTCTTGATCCGGAAATCAAACCTAGGAACTAATATTATGCTTACCAGTCGCGCTAAGTTATAAAACCACGTAGATTGCAAATTCGTAGATTAATCTAGTGTAGGTACATAAAAAAATGATGTATCAATAAGGAATATTAATGTAATTTTAAATTATTCTGAATCTGACAGACATTATTTTGTACCTACTTAATTCCTAATTGCAAAAAATGTATTTGCAATGAATTTTAACTAAGTTCGAACTTATAAGAGCGGTTACACACGCCGACTTTATGTAGCGATACAAACGCGCGACTTCATCGCGACAAATTGGCGGTAAAGCGATCAAGGTACACTCTTTTCACAGTTATTTTACACCTGACAACAGTAACAGCAACCTTATTGTTATGAGAATAAAGATCATTCTGAAATTGACAGTGATGCAAAGTAGAGTTAAAATAACTAACTTTGAATTGACGTTGAGCGTCCGTATTATGTTGTGTAGTCTGGAAATCTTTAAGAGCAGTGGTGGCCCAGTGGTAACGGCCGCGACTTACGAGTTGTAGGCCGTAGGTTCGAACCCCGACAGGCGCTTTACTTTGTGTAAATTATTTCATCACCACTGCTCCGTGCCTCGGAAAGCACGTTAAGCCGTTGGTCCCGGCTGTCATTCGTGGATCTTTGACAGTCGTTACGGGTCGTCAGAAGCCCGAAAGTCTGACAACCAGTCTTACCAAGGGGTATTGTATTACCCAGTAACTGGGTTGTGGAGGTCAGATAGGCAGTCGCTCCATGTAAAATACTGGTATTCAGCTGCATCCGGTTAGACTGGAAGCCGACCCCAACATACCTAGTTGGGAAAAGGCTAGGCAGATGATGAGTCTGGAAATCTTTAAATAGACTCCAGATCACAGGTTGCTTAAAGCAAGAGAAGGAGGGTGGGATATCATCAAATAACTTCTCCCGCTCTGGGCAGAGCGGGAGGGCGTGTCAGACTCTTACTGACAAAAAACCCATCCGTGTTCCTTCAGTTGCCTGTGCCAGGGGCCACGGTATCCCTCTCGGACTTTCCCGAAACCCTGGCAGGCATCGGCCCTAGCGGACCCCGTCATTGGTGCTGACATCTCTTTGAGGCGCGCGTGGAACACAACGCGCCATCGACCCGGGCCTAGTCCTTATCGAACAGCGAGCTAGACGACTCCGCCCTGGAGTGCAAATGTGGTGCTGTTCCACAAACTATGGGACACGTGATGTTGTATTCCACATGTCCTGATGCCTGCAGGTACATCACGGGATTTCATGAAAGCTGTTGATGGTGCCAAACTCTGGGCCGACACAATTTAGATGGTTATCGACACGCTAAAGGGGCCTACAAATTTGCTCGGTTTTTGATGATTGACACGCGTGATCAAACAAAACCGAGAAAATGTGTTAGCAACCGACGATTGACATCGCATTTTCCTAGTAAATAGTTAGAACAGCATGTCGAGCCACAACAACGATCATCAAAAATCGAGCAAATCTGTAGGCATTATAAGTAGAAGCGACTGTATCGCGAATATTCGCGACAAATCGCTGTAGAAGCACTGCAAAAAGTCGCCGTGTGAAACCGCCCTAAGGCCTATTTAAATTCTAGATGCGTGTCACATCTGTCTTTACAAATTGAGCTTTTAAATAGGCTCTTTTTTATGGAATCTTGACTAAGATATATGAAGACATTTATTTTAAGATAGGTATATATATATTGTGTTTATAAGATGTATTAGGTACCTATACGTTTTCTCTAGTAAATAAAGTACCTACGGTTTCCTAGAAGAGTGGTGGCGGCCACATAAGTGTCCGCAATTAACCGGCGAATGACGTCACTGAAATGTTATCTAAGAAAGTAAGTTGGTGTGTTTTCCTAGACATCGTTTTTGCCATTGAGCTACTATTATAAGTCAATGGTTTTAGCACACCGTAATGTCAAACCCCGCTGCCATCATTTTCATGACAGCCGTCAGTGCGGCCGTTATTTATTTATTTATTTAATTAAGGTTCACCAACAGTTGTTACAGACATTACACAGATACATACGAACATACAAGTAATTGTGTCTTAAAACTAACTGCACAACCAATTACAGGCAAACACCACATGCAAAATGCTCTTTAGAAAATATAAATGAAATTTTAAAGACTGTACTTACAATTCTAGATAATAATGATTAAATACTAATACTAATACTAATGACGTCTGACAAATGTCGATATTGAGTGTGTTATGTGGCGCCCACTGCCAGGAAACCATCGCTAATTTCTGGTTTAGTGTACCTATAACGTTTATGAAGCAAACGGAGTAAGTAGGTACCTAATAAGAGTAACCGTGCCACACGTGGCGTTTTGTAGTTTCTGCTTACCCCTTGGGAAAAGGCACGGTTTTATGATTGTGTGTAATCGACCATGTCTCTGTTATGCGTGTCTTTCAGTCAGCGCTGAGCCTAAAGAGATTACAGATACTACAAGCCGTGCGCCCGCACGATGAGTTTTTCCATCGGCAAAAATTACAAAATTCCATACAAACTTTCATCACTTATTTAACTCCTTTAAGGGATGCATTTGCGAAAATCCTTCCTTAGTGTTCACTTTCGTTATATAAAGAACTCTTGTGCAAAATCCTTCCTTAGTGTTCACTTTCGTTATATAAAGAACTCTTGTGCAAAATCTTTCCTTAGTGTTCACTTTCGTTATATAAAGAACTCTTGTGCAAAATCCTTCCTTAGTGTTCACTTTCGTTATATAAAGAACTCTTGTGCAAAATCCTTCCTTAGTGTTCACTTTCGTTATATAAAGAACTCTTGTGCAAAATCCTTCCTTAGTGTTCACTTTCGTTATATAAAGAACTCTTGTGCAAAATCCTTCCTTAGTGTTCACTTTCGTTATATAAAAACTCTTGTGCAAAATCCTTCCTTAGTGTTCACTTTCGTTATATAAAGAACTCTTGTGCAAAATCCTTCCTTAGTGTTCACTTTCGTTATATAAAGAACTCTTGTGCAAAATCCTTACTTAGTGTTCACTTTTGTTAAATAAAGAACTCTTGTGCAAAATCCTTACTTAGTGTTCACTTTTGTTAAATAAAGAACTCTTGTGCAAAATCCTTACTTAGTGTTCACTTTTGTTAAATAAAGAACTCTTGTGCAAAATCCTTACTTAGTGTTCACTTTTGTTAAATAAAGAACTTTTGTGCAAAATCCTTCCTTAGTGTTCACTTTCGTTATATAAAGAACTCTTGTGCAAAATCCTTCCTTAGTGTTCACTTTCGTTATATAAAGAACTCTTGTGCAAAATCTTTCCTTAGTGTTCACTTTCGTTATATAAAGAACTCTTGTGCAAAATCCTTCCTTAGTGTTCACTTTCGTTATATAAAGAACTCTTGTGCAAAATCCTTCCTTAGTGTTCACTTTCGTTATATAAAGAACTCTTGTGCAAAATCCTTCCTTAGTGTTCACTTTCGTTATATAAAGAACTCTTGTGCAAAATCCTTACTTAGTGTTCACTTTTGTTAAATAAAGAACTCTTGTGCAAAATCCTTACTTAGTGTTCACTTTTGTTAAATAAAGAACTCTTGTGCAAAATCCTTACTTAGTGTTCACTTTTGTTAAATAAAGAACTCTTGTGCAAAATCCTTACTTAGTGTTCACTTTTGTTAAATAAAGAACTCTTGTGCAAAATCCTTACTTAGTGTTCACTTTTGTTAAATAAAGAACTCTTGTGCAAAATCCTTACTTAGTGTTCACTTTTGTTAAATAAAGAACTCTTGTGCAAAATCCTTACTTAGTGTTCACTTTTGTTAAATAAAGAACTCTTGTGCAAAATCCTTACTTAGTGTTCACTTTTGTTAAATAAAGAACTTTTGTGCAAAATCCTTCCTTAGTGTTCACTTTCGTTATATAAAGAACTCTTGTGCAAAATCCTTCCTTAGTGTTCACTTTCGTTATATAAAGAACTCTTGTGCAAAATCTTTCCTTAGTGTTCACTTTCGTTATATAAAGAACTCTTGTGCAAAATCCTTCCTTAGTGTTCACTTTCGTTATATAAAGAACTCTTGTGCAAAATCCTTCCTTAGTGTTCACTTTCGTTATATAAAGAACTCTTGTGCAAAGTCCTTACTTAGTGTTCACTTTTGTTAAATAAAGAACTCTTGTGCAAAATCCTTACTTAGTGTTCACTTTTGTTAAATAAAGAACTCTTGTGCAAAATCCTTACTTAGTGTTCATTTTCGTTATTTATAGAACTCTTTTGCAAAATTTCATGCTTCTAGACCATTCTAGACCCAACGTGCAGCGGTTTAATCTGTGCGTTGTCTGTCACTTGTCAGCGAATGAATGAATTCAAGATTTTAAATACCCATGTAGTAGATTTATAAATGTGTGTTGGCTACAAAAATTGCGAATGGTCAGTGTCAACGAGGGGCTTGTGAGCAGTGGTGGCCCAGTGGGTATCGGCCCCGACTTACGCGTTGTACGTTAAACCCAGTAGGCACTTTACTTTGTGTATTTAATTTTCATTTCGACCACTGCTCCCAAAACGGCGAAGGAAAACATCGTGGGGAAACCGGCATGTCCTAGAACCAAAAAAATCGAAGATATGTAACCCGCACTGTGTCCGCGTGATGGATTACGGCCCACTCCCTCTCACTGAGAGGAGGCCTGTGTCCCAGCAGTGGGAACATTATAGGCTGCTTATGCTAAAGAGGACCCTGACCTCCTCATGCTCATCTTCTCGGATTATACTAAACGATAGATTTAACATATTTGTACGTTAAATTACATTTGTAATAGTGTAATGTTGCAGTAACTAGGTCAATGTTATTCGTTGATAGGAGTCTTTCCTTGTAAAATGCATGTTAACTTTGACAAAAGATGGCCACGAATAGATATATCTTGTTCACTCTACACTCTCATATGCCATTTTATAGGTAAGAAAATAAGTATTATTAGCCACCTAGCCTTGGCCTAACTTAGCTAAGGTCGGCTTTTAGTCTAGCCAGGTTGTGATGCAGCTGACTGTGTTGTTTTGTTTGTGTTTTAGATGGAGCGACTGCCACCAGAACTCCAAACCTACCAGAAAATTCTCATATAGACATAAGTAACGCTCTTCAAAGCTTACTGTCAGTACTTCTACACGTGCAGCCTGTACGTCAACTTCACTCAGCGGGCATACAGCGACATACGCGTTTAATACAAAAATGCACTGAGAGTACTGCTGCGGCTGCCGTGGCGTTATAGTGGATCAGGGATGTTTGCGGATAATAATATTAATGGTTTTGCCGCCATTATTAGGAATCCCTGATGACGCGTGTTCACGGCAGCACCAACAGTATTCTCAGTGTGTTCGCAGATCGGTGGGATTGCCCTATGATGAAGAGGTGGATGCAGCTCCACGCTGAAGTATTCTCAGTGCAATCGCAGATCGGTGGGATTGCCCTATGATGAAGAGGTGGATGCAGCTTCACGCTAAAGTATTCTCAGTGTGTTTGCAGATCGGTGGGATTGCCCTATGATGAGGAGGTGGATGCAGCTCCACGCTGAAGTATTCTCAGTGCGATCGCAGATCGGTGGGATTGCCCGATGATGAGGAGGTGGATGCAGCTCCACGCTGAATTTTGAAGTGTAGGTATATCTGTAACCTACTAACACCAGAAGTTAAGTAAAATTGTTACTAACCCTATGGACTCCGGTCTGAAATAAAAGTTTTCTATTCTATAAGGTTAGACCTTAATATTGTCTAAGTTTCGAGCTCCTGACTAGGTGCCTTAATACAATAATAATTTGGCGCATGGCGAAAATCTGGACTAAAGCCTTCTTCGTAATTTTTTAATACAATTTCATAAATGTTTACCAACATCTGACAACTCCTGCTGACTATGGTTTTGTTATTGTTATTAGTAATTAACTGTTTCTTTATTTTACTTCGAAGGTCCTAGTTTATCATTTGTGACTTCAAGTCGTGTACAGCTATATAAGCATAATGCAGCATTGCAAATGTAAGCGGGCACGCCCTTTATGCCTGGAGGCTTTTATTAAGGTATTAAGTTCTGTTTACGTTTTTATTATTTATTTCTGCTTGAGTATATTTTTTCAATGTTTTTGTTTGTAGCTATATTGGCGTAGTCCTTGCGCACATATGGGAGTAGCGCGAGAACGCGAAACGCCGGGGCGTAACTCTGCTGCCGCGAGAAATCACGGCACAGCAGACAGAGCTCCGGCGGAATCTCAGGGCGGCATGGAGAGTGCGACTGTCGCAACCCAGCGCTGGGCACGCCACAATTGCGGTGATAAGTCCCCTCTTTGAGGAGTGGCTAGAGAGGCGCCACGGCGTCCTCCCCTTCCGCCTGACGCAGGTCATCAACGGACAAGGTTGCTTCGGAAGGTTCCTGTTCCGGATAAGGCGGGAGGAAACGCTCGGGTGTCACCATTGCATGGATCGCCCGGAGGACACGTAGGAGCATACGGTGGAGGTCTGCCGGGTTTGGGCAGAGCACCGCTGTATCCTCGTGCAGGCGATTGGCGGTGGCGATCTCTAGCGAGCGGCCCCGGTCCAGGCCATGGTACGGAGCGAGAGGACATGGGAAGCCGTCACCTCCTTCTGCGAAACAGTAAGTAATGTTCACGAAGGAGGAGGCGGAACGCGTGAGGGAGAGGCAAAATTCGCGCTGTCACGCCCGTAGCCGCCGCAGGAGCCCGTAGCGCAGGAGCCAGGAGCCCGTTGGCGTGGGCTTGCGGACGGTGAGCAATGGGTAGCTCGCCGTCCGATAAGGACCAGGCCCGAGTCGACGGCGCGTTGTGTTCCACGCGCGCCTCAAAGAGATGTCAGCACCAATGACGGGGTCCGTTAGGGCCGATGCCTGCCAGGGTTGCGCGAAAGTCCGAAAGGGTTACCGTGGCCCCTGGCACAGGCAACTGGAGGAAAACGGGTGGGTTTTAGTCAGTAAGAGTCTGACACGCCCTCCCACTCCGCCCAAAGTGGGAGAAGTTTTTTGATGAATTCCCAATTACAAAAAAGGTATATTGGCGTGTGCTAGGCAAATAATTTAATTTAATGTTTTGTGTTTCGTGATGTTAATTACTACTGTATAGAACCCAGTATCCAGGTCCTGGTGCGTGAAGAAGTTATAAACAGATAGACATTAACGTTTTCATTTTTATATTAATAATTTTATTATAGACGTGCATTATCACTACATATAATTTATTTACATTTAAAAAATATGAATAATACCTATTAAAAAAGAAGGAAGAGAATCGAAAAAAGGAGGAAAAATCGACTGCATCTTTGTCAACAGGAAACAAAATAATAATACATACGAAAAGAAAAAATCCATTTTTTTTTTCTAAAATTCAATGAGACCTTAAAGTCATAAGTTACAGTAAATATTTACAAAAACGATTTTGATCGTTACCACGTGCCTACAAATTATTAGACACCAAGCATGCCAAGGTGATTTTTATGTGCACACAAGAAAAAAATTGGTATTTTATATAATATTCAATAAAATTACCAAAAGCACGATACATAATAATCAGTTTTTTCTCTCCTGGAAAATTTACAGGTCCATATTTACGAGGTGTCACAACTAGAGCGACGATCTATGGTTTCAAAGACATTTGTATTACACATTTTCAAGTAAATAAATTATTTGATTTGAACCTTGTCAAACGCAGCATATCGATTGCGGGACTGGTTTTTCGCGAAGAACCCTCATGTTAGGCATGAAAATAAACAAATGCGTTGGTACTGTATGTACTTGGTAGTGAAGGTGCTGTGGGTTCCCGTATAGATAAGATTAATTAAAATAAGTTAACGAATGTCACCTTTTCGTTGTGAAGGACATAATAATTAACAGTTTTAATCAAGATTCATGCTTGAATATGTTCGTGTATCGTTTTAGAATAGGAAGCTACTTCCAAGTCTAGAACTCGAATCATGCCTTCTAAGACTATCCTTTTTTTTTGTTTTTTTTTTTTTTTTGTTTCCGTAGTGGAAAATCCTAGCCTAGCATTTAGCAGAGAGCATGGAACTCAAATCACGTTCAGAGACCTGAAAATCACGATTCGTGACCGTGTTTAATGCCTTCTAATTAACTTTAACAAAATATTCGGGTATTGTCATTGTTATACAAGGATATAGTGTAGGTAGTGTTAGGTGGTTATTATATTAATGTTAAGTATGAAGTAGATATTAGCTGCTGTGTGCAAATGACTTCATGTGTGACAATGGACGGGGAGCCCAGATGGTTTTTGAGCAAGCATAATGTAGAGCGAAAAGTTGATAGCTGAGTTGGTGCGGCTTGAAGACACTGAAAATATATTTGAAAAATTTCACATTTCAAAAAAGGACCAAAAATAAAGTGATCTTCAGAGCCGTTGAAGAATAGCCGTTGATTTTAATAATCAAAATCAAATACAAAAGTCATTTATTCAAATTAGGCTGAGAATCAGCACTTTTTGAACGTCAAAATCACATAAGACAGTCCCTCCAAAACGCCCACCCTTCACCACTTCCTAGTGCTTTAGCTGGGAAGAAGAAGTGGCGGAACAAACTCCCCAGCAGCACTGCTGTCTGTTCAGTTAGAAGAACTGGATTCTATACATATAGTAATAAGTAATTAACATTACGAAACACAAAAATATTAAAATTATTTGCCATATGTCAGCTAGCACACGCCATAATATGTTCGTGTGCGGCCTAACCCATAATGACTTAAATAGGCAAATCTGACGAAGAAATTTTAGGCTTTCCGTAAATCTGACGACTTTGAAAACTCAGATTTGGATCTTTTTTAAAAGGATATTCAGGGCGAATGTGTTACATGTCCTGATAGTGAATATAATTTAAATATCTGACGGATTGAACAAAAAAAACAAAAACCAAATAAACCAAATTTATATTCACACTAGTCGCTCCCTTTTTTTTGTGAATGGCATCTCGTAGTTGGGTTGAGAGGCCGTGACTGCTTAACCGGTCTATCCTGTGGTGCCTTTGAGCTAACTCAAAGCCTCCAGCCAGGGGCATAATATTAATTACAAACTAAGCGACCATCGCATAAGGGCACCCCCTGTGGGGTACTAACCTCGGCTTGATCAAAATGGATTCATTATTATTAATAGGGGAGTTTAAAACTACTGGCTCAGCTACGCCACCAGCTGGCTCGGATCCGATCAAGGGACAGGGAGGGCCTTCTATCAGGGAGGAACGCGGACGCGAAGAACCTCGGCGGCGAGGTCGGAATTTCGATTTGTGTCTGTGTCTGTGTCTGCTGTATACTGTACTGGCGCCCTACTGCTTTTCTGGAGGAGGGTAATAAGGTCGTCAGGGTCGGTCAGTGCCTAGTCGTTCCCAACGTATTCGCGATACTTATAGGTACTCATAGTCTATTTGCCCCCAAGCCGTGCAGGACTAGCGCAGGCGAACGAGCTCCTTTACCTACGGCGTATTAGGAAAAGTTATAACGATAATTTTGCTGATATCGACTTGTTTGTTTAGTCACTTACCCAATTCAAGAAATGCATCTGTGAAAAAATTGATCACACTACCTTGGAGTCTTACGACTTCCACGCAAACGAATTCGCGGGCAGAGGCTAGTGAGAAATCAACAATGCCGTAATTACGGTTTTAGACATTTATTTTCTCAAAAGAGATTTACACAATCACTTACAGAGAAAATACAATAAGTATTATAACTTAAAAATACATTAAGCCGATTGTGTCGAACTAAATCGGTTATTGTTTTTTTTTTTTTTGTATTTTTCTCAGTTACTTTAATCATGATCTGGCAGTTTGAGTAATTTATGCGGCCTACTCAAATGTCCTTTTTTTGGTATTGTTGTCTAAGTTGAGCTGCACGATTGCTGACAATTAATTGCGTGCACTGACTGGACAGGTCCACTCAATCCGTGTGGTTCTTACCTCAAAAGACCATTTCAGACATCGATCTACATAGCCTTCACATGATCTGACCAAGATTTTGTCTCAACTTTAAAAGAGACTGTGACCTCTGAGTTGGTTTCGACCTTTCTTCTCAGAGTAGTCAGATAGGAAATGCCGACCTCATCTACATAGTTTTTAAAATACCTTTGACGTGTAAAAGTGTTTGTTCAAACCTACTAACAGAAATAATAGTAGATTGTTATACAAGGAGCTAAAATGACCCATTCTATACGAGGTAGTTTTACTCCCGAGCTTTAGCGAGGGAGTAAATAGAAACCGAGTTTTAATGGGTTTTTAGCGCCGTACACTCTACTTTTCACTACGATTGCGAGAAAATAAAACAATCCAATACAATATGCAATATGTAGTTTATTTTATTAAAAATTAAATGTACAATTTGTACAATTCTGGATATTTAACGAGATATTTTTTCCCGGTAACTTAATTTAGTCCTCTGTGAAGATGAATGTTGAGTGGTTCTTTTCCTTTCTCTTCTATTTGCAAATTAGGGTCTCCATTCTCACTAGATGATGACATTTTCACTATTGTAAAATTAATTACGGTCACTACCAATTCAATTTGCAATTAGAGAAAAATTATAAAGATTTCGCGCCAATGTCTTTTTTTTGGTTTTTTCTTCTGCAGCCGCAACGCATTGCATGCATTCTACCAAAGAGATCGCCGATTTTAGTTCAATTTTCAAAAATATAATGAAGTTCTTTTTTTATGAAACAGTAGGTACTATGTCGAGTCTATTTTCATGATTATTCTACTTATGACTAAAGACTTTTTCGTTTTTGTAGGATCATTGTCAATTTGACACAAAAATTAAAAAAAAAAAAAAAACTATTTCCCCTAGAGGAAGAATTGCTATTTTTTCTTCGCTCTGGTACGCCACAATGACGGTCTTTTTGAGCAAGAGGAGTGAAATAGTAGGTAGATTGTTACACAAGGAGCTAAAATTACCCATTATATATACGAGGTAGTTTTACTCCCGAGCTTTAGCGAGGGAGTAAATAGAAACCGAGTTTTAATGGGTTTTTAGCGCCATGTGTTACACTCTACTTTCCACTACGATTGCGAGAAAATAAAACAATCCAATACAATATGAAATATGTGGTTTATTTTATTAAAAATTAAATGTACAATTTGTACAATTCTGGATATTTATCGAGATGTTTTTTCCCGGTAACTTAATTTCATAAAGATTTCGCGCCAGTCTTTTTTTTGCTTTTTCTTCTGCAGCCGCAACGCTTTGCATGCATTCTATAAAAAGAGATCGCCGATTTTAGTTCCATTTTCAAAAATAAAATGAAGTTCTTTTTTAAGAAACAGTATGTCGAGTCTATAATCATGATTATTCTACTTATGACTAAAGACTTTTTCGTTTTTGTAGGCTCATTGTCATTTGACATTTGACACACAAAAATAAAATAAAAAAACTTTTTCCCCTAGAGGAAGAATTGCTATTTTTTCTTCGCTCTGGTACGCCACAGTGACGGTCTTTTTGAGCAAGAGGAGTGAAAAATCATTTATCATTTTATCATGTGTGTCGTATAATTAATGAGCATTGATTCGCATTGTATGGTGTTTACATAATTATCAGCCCTGCTGATCACAGAACACTATTCTGCGAATACCGCGGCGCGTATGGCCCGTGATGTTTTATGACCACCGACAATATATTTATATATTTTAAATGGCAAGTAGTGACATCTGTAATTATTATTAAACACTTCTAGGCAATCAAGCTCACTAGCATAACTATTCAATAATAGATGGCGCTGTGCAACAGTAATGGCTACTCCATACTAGATGGCAGCACTAGTAATAACTTGAAGAAAAATATTATTGACCTGATTTTGCAATGTTACCAAATTGAAGTAAAGAGGATATGCAGCGATAATTTTTGTGCGATAATAACTACAAACTGTTCATCATTCATTCGAGATAACTGTAATTTGGTTGGCAATAGTTATGATAATAAAAAAATTGTAAATTGCTACAGCTACCGACCGTCTTATTTTGCCTCGGCTCTTCTTTGAGTGACCTTTTCAACCGGAAGCAGTCTCGACGATACCTAAGTGGATGTTTTTGTTACCCTTACTTAACTATTTCCGAGTTCCTATATGTTACCGGCAGTGTTGACGGTGATATTTAATTTACGACACTGGCATCTTTTTTCACAACGCAGCGAGGCTTTTTTTTGTTCTTTTTTATATGGATAGAGTCTGAAAACGTATTATTTATTATTAAAACTTTCTGCATACATAAAAACGAATCTACAAAGGCGGACTTATTGCCTGAGGTATTTTCTGCCGGTCAACCTTAGGGTGATGCAGAGAGAAAACATGGCAGGTTCAACATAAAAGATAGATACGATATCTCTCTGAATGAATTCACAAAAATAATATTGCATGTTATTTATGATATTTTAATTAAGGACCACGCTACCGCATTAGGAATTTCCTGTAATGATAGCAGTGATTGTGATAAATAAATAAATATATATACCTATTTGTATAAGTAAATTGAAAAAAATGATTAAAATAATGAGTAAATACTAATCGTTGGTCCAGTGGTCGCGCGCGCTAATGTGAGGGCTCGATTCCCGGGTCGGGCTAATTGTTGTTGGTGTTTTCCATCTGGAATTTGTCAGTAGCAGCCTGTGCCCGGTTAATGGCAATAGGCTCGCCTCTAGTACAGGGGTCTCAAACCACTTAGGAAATGTTGGTGTAGGTAGGTACTTCAATAGGTGCACCTCCAACAAGGCGCGATGTTTTGTTATAATGTGAATAGGTACTTATCTATTGCAGAGCGACTATACCTAGCTATCAGCAGAAACAAGCCTTGTAAAGTAAAAAAAACAATGACCTACATAATCTGTAGTGTTAACGGTATTTTCCCAAAACAGAGGGGCAATTCTCGTACTTAAAAAACGTTCAAATTCAAGTCGCAATCTCATCTCAGCGACAATTAAGGTGAAAAACTTGTCAAAAATGTATGTAAATTGATTGTATTTTTGACAGATTGAGACTGAGATCAGACTGTGAGCGTTCTTAAAATTACGGGAATTACCCCTCAGAACTCTTTACAATACTAAGTATTTACACCCAGCTAATCAAACTCAAACTCAAAGCATTTATTTCAATTAAACCATTTACATGAACTTTTGAAATGTCAAGGGGTCGTTCAGTCAGAAATATGAAGCTAGTTACCCATTCCAAGGCGTAGTAGGTACCTATGGAGAAGAACGGACAAGAAACTCCATGGACACTCTTTTAAATTATATTGTTACCTACATAAATATTAGTTACCTACATCATTCATGTTGAATTTATAATTATATGTTAGAACAATGTAAGTAAGACGTACACGTTGAGTATCCAGAGTACCTACCCACAGCAAATAGAAATTTAAACAAAACAATCCTTAAATAAAATAATTAAAATGCCGTGGCAGCTAAGAGAGGACCAGTCCCAACTGACGGCGCCCGTTCACGAACATGACGCATGGATCAGCACCATTCAGCTCAACCATTTTGAAAAAGCTAAATAAAATTAAAATGAATTTATTATTATTAAATGATCCAACACACGCGCCACCGTCAGCGTGACACTTGAGTGAGCATGACATCAGCTATCAGCCGCCAGGGCACATTCCAGTCAATGAAAGACACTGGTGCCGATTCGCTTGTTCACAAACTAAACTAAATTTAAGTTGAATGCATCTTTTTCTTTCTATTTCAATATGAAAAGGACAGAAGATAAATATTAGTTTAGTTCTGTCAATTTAGTCATCACCTGACGTAATTTGATGTAATTTTAGTAGTCAACTTTTTAATCACGTCTAAACTTGTATGGAGTAGTGTCAGGCGCTGATTAATTTGACAGGACTAAACTAAAATTTATCTTCTGTCCTTTTCTCAATGATATAGAAAGAAAAAGATGCACTGAGCTTAAATTTGGTTTAGTTTGTAAACAAGGGAATCGGCACCATTACCCGGTAAATGGTAGCTTGATAGTACTTAATACTCACCTACGAGTATACCGATACCTACATAAATATCCCTTGGAGGACTTTGTCAAACAGAGAAAGAGCGAGCATTTAGATCGTGATGGCGATTTCAAAGTTCAAACCATTGACACTGGGGTAGGTAACTGCGTAATACAGTAACAGTAGCAATGCCTTTCAGTTTGTCAGTTCAACAACATTCATTGCGTTATTTACGTTGTGGAGCAGGCAAGTAACAGCCCAAACAGCGGCCAAGAAACTGGGCATCCTAAATAGAGTGAAGCGATACTTTACGCCTGGACAGCTTTTGACCCTTTACAATGCGCAAGTCCGATCCTGCATGGAGTATTGCAGCCACTTTTGGGATGGCTCAGCAAAGTACCAACTTGCCGCGCTTGACTCGGTGGAACGCAGAGCTAAAAGGCTCATTGGCGACGTAAAACTGGTGGATGCCATGCTTCACAGCTTGGCTCATCGCCGCAAGGTTGCCTGCTTGTCGGTCTTCTACAGATTGTACTTCGGTGAGTATGCCCAAGAACTCCACGAACTCATTCCACCGGCCCCCTTGTTCCATCGGTCATCTAGACGCATTGCAAGTTACCATCCTTACCTAGTTGCTATTCCACCAATTCGCACTAAGCGTTTCCAAATGTCTTTTGTAATGCGCGCAGCAAAAGAGTGAAACTCTCTACCTGTGTCTGTGTTTCCGAACGCATACAACCCTAATCTCTTCAAAGTGAGAGTGCACAGGCTTCTTCTGGGTAAGCTCACTCCACCGTCGACTCTGTCTCTGTCACCACTGACCTAGACTAGAGTCAAGAGCAAACCAATCTTAAATAAAAATGTTTTTAATTTTCGATATTAGAAGTACCTAATGGATTAGCAATAGGTATCCTTCAAAATGATCCAGATTGTGTTGGAAAGTGTGTGCGCAATTACCCCGCCGGTTTATCAAAGGACACAAAATTTTGCTTTATCAGACCGTCAACCAACTGCTGTGATTCGCCGACTACAATAACAAAAGTCAATCAAACTTGACAAAAGTTTAAATTTGACAAGTTGTGGATTTAGCCTCTTAGAAAAAAATATTAAAATCAAAGTACCGATCGCTGTGTCCTGTGGCATAAAATGATTAGAGAAATATGAACAAGATAAGTGAACAAAATACCTAGTAGGTTGGTACCTAGGTAGCGTACCGTAAAACGGGTTTAATAGGGATGCACGGGTTAAACGGGACGAAACTTTAAAATGGATTTTATCGTTGAAATATTAAAGTTTGTTGCCAACAAGGGCACTTACCTAATCGTTAATTATAATACAGTAAACACATTAAGAGTATCTACTTTTTGGCAGCAAAGGATATTATTTCAATGTTAACATCCCTTTTAAAGTTTCGTCCCGATTCGCCCCTACATCCTTATTAACCCCGTTTTACCGGTACATTTAATTATTGTGAATGTGAGGACTATGTGGGTCATTGCTTTTTTGTTTTTTTTTCTCAGTTAGTTTTAGTCATGATCTGGCAGTTTGAGTAATTTATGCGGCCTACCGATGTCGTTTCTTTGGTATTGTTTGTCGAATCATTGAGCTTCTTAAGTTCTGAGTTGAGCTGCACGATTACTGATATGCGTGCACTGACTGGCGTCGGGAAACCCAAGTCGATTCCCGGCCACCGTAGGCACGGGCTTGCGGACGGCAAAGCAATGGGCAGCTCGCCGTCCGATAAGGACCAGGCCCGGGTCGACGGCGCGTTGTGTTCTACGCGCGCCTCAATGAGATGTGAGCACCAATGACGGGGTCCGCTAGGGCCGATGCCTGCCAGGGTTGCGGGAAAGTCCGAAAGGGTTACCGTGGCCCCTGGCACAGGCACACGAAGGAACACGGGTGGGTATTAGTCAGTAAGAGTTTGACACGAAGCGGGAGAAGTTATTTGATGATTTCCCACCGTAGAAAAAAAAAGTGTGCACTAACTGGACAGCGGGGCGAGCACGGCCTATTGTAATAGGCTTGAGTCACACATTCTTATCACAGTTTGGGAGCAAAAACCGTGATAAAATGCGTGACTCAAGCCTATTACAGAGGCCGTGCTCGCCCCGCAGGTCCACTCAATCTGTGTTGTTTTTCCTCAAAATACCATTTCAGACACCAATCTACATGATCCGACCAAGATTATGTCTGGACTTTAAAAGAGACTGTGACCTCTGAGTTTGTTTCGGCCTTTCAGAGTAGTCAGATAGGAAACGCCGACCTCATCTAGTTTTTAAAATACGATTGAGTTGTAAAAGTGTTTGTATACAGAACAGCAGGTCAAGTTACCACAATCTGTCAAATTTTCTTATTCAATTTTGAACGTAACACTCAACCTTTTAAGGTTTAAAATCATTTGGAGAAGTTTGACAGTTTCGTATAACCCGATGTGTAGGCGACTGTACCAACCTATTTACAGAAATAAAATCATTTATCATTTACACTAATGTCTCCTGTACACACAGACTATAATATCAACATCTGCCTAACGTTCTCCCAACAATGTTGAGGTCGGCTTCCAGTCTAACCGGATGCAGCTGAATACCAGTATTTTACATGGAACGACTGCCTATCTGACCTCCACAACCCAGTCACTGGATAATATGATACCCCTTGGTAAGACTGGTTGTCAGACTTTCGGATTTCTGATGACCCGTAACGACTGTCAAAGATCTACGAATGACAGCCGGGGCCAAAAGCACGGAGGGGTCTTGGTATGTAAAGATCGTCACCCATCCGCGGACCAACCGCGGCAAGCGTAGCCTAACCTGATTGTTCGAACCGTGCGGCTGTTATTAGATACTATAATAATCAATGTCAAAAATATTACCTAAAATACCTAAAATTGCCTAAAATATTTTTTTAATACAACGTGTTGTTTTGCACCCTCGTCAAATTTCAGGAGGCTGTTATGAAAGACATAAATAATCAAATAAAATTACGATCCTGCTCAATAATTAATACATACTTGTTTTTTTAGGTATTTAAGTTTGACAGTATTTCAGAATACTCCACTTTCGAAGAACAAAATCGCCCCGTTGCGTATGCGGTAGGCAGTGTCGTACGACTATGTCGCTGTGTGTATGCGTTACAGTTACAGCGCAGTTACAGGGCGGTATCACACGGGCCCTACACATGCCGATTTCCGAAAAATACAAAAAATAAAAATAAATACCTACTTATTTTATTATTGATTCGTGTCGAGAATCATTAGCTTAGTTACCTCCTCGAATTTGACGAGGATGCAAAACAACACCTTGTATATTAATAATGCACAGCACAGTATTTTTAATTGTAGATAAGTAGCAATAAATACTTACTACGAACTCGGAAGCTTTGGTTTCGGAAAGCGGTTCTGTCATATTATAATGGCCGTCATGAAAATCTGTCATTTTCACCAGTCCTATTTGACATTATGGTGTCAAAAACGCTCTGTATTTGGATAGCCGTCTTTGTGGGACCGTTCAAAGCTTTAGTTAGATATTCTGCCAGTCTGTTCACAGCCTAATTCATCTAAAAAGCGCCATGACAAAGAAAATGACCAAATAAAACTCTCTTTGTCAAACATAAAATAAAACACCATATTATTTTCAAACCATATATTTGCTGAAACAAATAAACCTTTATAACAGTAGTTAACGCGGCGCATCATCGAGCGCTTATTTATTTAAATTATTTATTGGTCGCCATTTTTTGTCGCATTATACCAGATCATAATACGTATTTATTTAGATTAAATCACTCTAAAATGCACCTTATTGACCTCACTGTAAAGACGATATTTACTCATCTGAATTTGCCTATTGAGGAGACTTGGATACCAGCTAAAATAAATTGAACTATAAAACGATGACAGCAAGGTTGAAATTCGATTGAATGTGGATGATAATGAAATAACCTCCCCTCACATAGAGGCGTGGTCCTCAACAGTCGACTGGCACCGCACTGACATCAGTACACAACTGACATTCGGACGTTCCAAATACAAAAATTCGAAAATCGTGTAGTGGCCAGTGTTTAGTGTAGTGATGGAATCGGAAATAAACAAAATGCAGACGAAGCTGCCATCGAAGAACTTCTCGATTGAATCGATTGTCGGCCTTAACGAGCGTCGATCACCCGAAATCGATATCGAGAATAGCATTTCGCAGGACTATTCTGGTACCAACGAACATTCTGAAGACGAAGAGTTAAAGGTTAGGGATGGGAAAATGGGTTACTATTTCCAACAGAATCGAGTACCGAATTTCCCGTTCTTCATGAGTTATGATAAGAGGATGGGAGGGTTCCAGAGTGAACAGGGAGGGCAGCAGGAGGAACTGAAGAGGGCAAGTCCTGGGAGCGTGAGGAGTGAAGTGGATAGCGATGGTGTTGATGACAGACCTCACGGTGAGAGATTTTCTTAATTTTCTTTTATTTTACGGTACCTCTGAAAAGTAATTTCCATCTGATACATGGAACTAGAGGAATGAATTTCCGACGGGTGATGTAAATCTATGTCTCACTAAGTTCTAATTCTGATTTAGGTAAAAAGAAATCTATTATCCAAAGAAGAAAATTTAATACTTTTAATAAGAAAAATAAGTACCTACCTATGTATTTCATAAAATAAAATAAATAAACCTATTGAAATAGATTATAATTATTTATGACAATATATAAATGAAATCAGTGATGAAATTACGTCAGTTACTTACTTTAGGTAATTGCAGTTTATGGAAATCAACAATGCAGGATGCATTGTTAATTCTGTATTTTTAATAAACATATTGATTCATAGCTTCTTTAGTAGTTTAACGGTTATTTTAATAAATACATAGGTCTCAAGAAAAACCTTTTTGATTTTATGACAACATCTAGGTATTTAGGTAGCTATAACTAATTTATTGTATTATTTTCATCAGCTATAATTAGGTATACCTAACTAGGTACCTACTACATAACTACTTAATATATGACCAGATTTCTAGTAAAAAGGCTAAACGGTACTTATCTAGTTGAAGCTGAATAAATTTGAAACCTAAACCAATCAAAACCATTTTTACTATTAATAGGTTTGCGATACACTGAGAGTGTTATTATTTTATTGTATAAATCGAAATATAAATCTTACAGTAGGTATGTAGGTAAGAATTATTATTTTTTTGTCAGAAAAACCAATATAATTCGAAAATAATAGTATGTAATGATTTTTAATCGTTTTCTGGTATAACTGCTAGCCTTTCCGTTTCCTGTACCTACATACTTACTTAAAATTAATGAGATCCCTTCATTGCTAATTCAGAATAAATACGTTTAAGTAATTACTTATTGTCATCTTACTTATACGGCTTATAACCCCAAAAACAGTAGGTATTATTTGGAAATTATCAAAAAAACATCACAGTGACTTTTACACCTTTTTTTTTCACCTAGGTACCGGACCTTAAAAGCTAATAAAATTATAACTTTGTATAGCTGTAAATAGTTAATGACGGTAAATTGGTAATTTTATGACACAAAGTGACCGACTATGTTTGCCGCCCGACGGCGCTCGTCTTTCCTTTTATAATTTACAATACAACTGTAAATGTCTAGTTAACAGCTTTTCTTTCTATAACGTGGTAACTATATTGTTTGGAAATTTGTAAAACATACCTATAGGGGAAGGTTGCTATGAATGGACCACTTATCTTTACGACCCCATATCTCAAAAACTATACCTAATTGATAAAATGAAAGCAGTTTACAATTTTTATTTCTTAGGACCTTTATCCTTATCTATAAAAATCAATGCCACTTTTCGTTGTAATTTTATAACTCAAGAACGGATGGACCGATTTTGCAAAATCTTTTTTTAGAATATTCCTTGAAGTAAAAAAAATGTTAGGCGGTACGAAGTTCGCGGGGTCAGCTAGTTTATAATAAATAATCAAACGCACAAGCAATTCGGGCTTACACTTTTTGATTTATACTCGTAGATACCAAAAAGTATTGACTAAACTAAATCTTGGGCTGTTGCCTTCATTGAACCATGGGCACCTTTATTGAACCACCAGGTTGCCATCAATGGACTTCAAGTTTGGTCTAAGGGTCCAATGGAAGCAACTAATTATAATTATCAATATGACTAAATACGCCATGTCTTCTTGCATAATTTATAGCCTCTAAGTTCTTAGTGTCGGTTGCGTGGCCATCCACCAGGAGCAAAAACTTTTGTTGGTGTTGGTTTCACAGCTTTAACAAAAGTGTTGCAACCACATATTAAATATCTCTTTGTTTATGTATCCACTGTCTGGATTAAAAGCAAATATGGTGTCAGGTGCCCTATCCCTCAGTTCATCATTGGCTCGCTTTCGCTTGAAAATTATGAGCAATGGCACAACGCGTTGTGTTACGTGGCTGCTGTTGTTACAACACGTTCTCCACTAGTGATTGCTCAAACTTGGCGCTTGTCTTTTAACGCCAGCACTTTTCTTGTCTTCTTCTGCATGCTTGACAAGCTCATCTCATCCATATGATACATATGCGCTGGGGCTCTGTCTTGCATAGGGTCACAGCATAATGCTGAGCGATAGCCGTTTTACGTGGATGTGATGTGGCGCATGTTTGCCCCAACCTTTTCTTATTTTTTGTGTTTATGTTCTTTTTGCGTCATGTTTACCGCAAATAAACGCATTTTTTCTTTCATATTGTATATCCGCTAAGCATCTTTTATGTCATGCTTGTCTAAGACTGTCTCTAACTTATTGAGAGAATCATCAACAGCTGGCTTATTAATCTGGTCGTGGAAGTAGCTCTGGGTTGGAGTAAACTTAAATTAAGATGCCGCTTCCTAAACACATACCTAGTATCTACTTACCTTTTTTGCCCGCAGATTCTTTGTCTTTGTTCTAACGATGTTCTATAATATTTGTCTCCATTAACTCAAATGCAAGTCGTCTAATGTCTGTAAGAGTAATGACCTAATGACATACAAGTAACCTTACATCTTAAGAAAATGTCTTAATGTCCCTCCAAATTTGAAAATGAGTTCAAAGTTTGGAGGGAGATTACGACATTTACTTTCGGAACCCGGTATTTGGACGTGTTCTTTGGCTTTTTGGTTTTCTCAACTCAACTCAACTCAAAGCATTTATTTCAAATACACCAATTACAGGCACTTTTGAATTGTCAAGGGGTCGGTCAGTCAGAAAGATGAAGCTAGTTGCCCATTCCAAAGCGTAGTAGAAGAACGGGCAAGAAACTCCATGGACACTCTTTTAAATCAAAATATTGTTACAATAGAGTGGTTACATCATTCATGTTGTAATTATACATGTGAGAACGATGTAGAAAGACGTGCACGTTAAAAGCGTCCGTAATAAAAAGATAAAAACAATTATGGAATTAAAATAAGCCGTGGCAGCTAAGAAATGACCAGTGCCTACTGACGGCGCCCGTTCACGAACATGACGTATGGATCAGCACCATTCAGCTCAACCATTTTGAAGGGAACTCAATGATCCAATACTCCATCTGACCATCGTTTAAGTTGTTCATTTAAAGCAAATCTTTGTTTCTTTATTGATTTTAAAGCAAGGTTCATATCTACTTGTCTCATTCCATGCGATGCTCTTTCTTTTTTTCAGCGACATTCTGGAATTTTAAATTTATAATAATTTTTCTATGTTTGTTTGTTGTTTCTAATGTTTTTTCCGTAATTAGCGAAATACTCGGGACCTGTTCCCATAATTTATTATGACCAAAAAAAACAATAAAAGCTATCATCGGACCGGTCGGTCCAACGGTGGAACTCTCTTGGGGCCCATTGATGGCAACAATAAGGTACGGTACCTACTCGTTAAAAAAATTATTTCGGCCTTTCTTCTCAGGATAGTCGAATAGAAAACGCCTATCACATCTAGTTTTTTAAAATATGATTGACGTGTAAAATTGTCTGTGCAAAAAAAAAAAAAACAAAAAACATTTTTACGATTTTTGATAAGCATACTCTCCAAATTCTAAAAAAGAGAATAAGTTTCACTCATCTCTACTAATAATAATGATCCATCCGTCTTATCTGAGCTAATCCGCCAATGATGTTTAAATCCCTACAGCTTATCGGTCCCTCTCAAAATATCTGAATTGTCAACTAATATTTACATGATAAAAACTCAATTGGGCATCAGGTTGTTTACAAAATAAAGCTATTAGAGAAGAAAAAGGGGAGAAAAAAAGGGTCCCATTTGTGTTACGCCGACGTCCCACCCGACGCGCGACGGCGGACACCCGGGTTTTTTTAGGGTGAATGTTATAGATAGTGTCTTGTTTTGATATGTTTTGTAGATATTTGATTTAGATGGATGTTTTGATAGTGCCTAATTCGATTTTTATTGAGATAGGTAAATTACTGGGAAGTAAAAAAATTTAGTTGTAAAAGTTGACATTGAAGTGCCGTGCTTGACTGTTGCGGTGAACGTCTGGACAACGGCTTGCCCGGATACAGATTGGCCCGTGAACCCATCTTCCCAGAGACAGTGAGATGAGCCGCTCTGTATGTTGTTACGGAAATCCTATCAATACGTCCTCCAATACTGCTGAGCGTGCCCGCCTGCTGGCTGTGGGAGAATGGGAGTCGGGCCTCTGGCTTCAGGCGCTATCGTCACCCAACATAGGCACTATGCTGGTTGTCACCACTTTCCGGCTCGCTACTTGTCTGCGCTCCTTGCGGTGCGCCGCATCGCTACCAGTGTGGTGAAGCTATCGACTGCCTCGGACACCGTGGCCTATCTTGCAGTAAGAGCGCAGGCTGGATATTACGTCACGCTAGCATTCATGACATCATCCGCCGTACTCTTGTCACCACCCACCGGAGTGCCAGCTGTTTTAGAATCGAACGGCGTGGCACGCGATGATGGGAAGAGACCAGTACCCCAATTCTCGTAATTTTAAGAACGTTCGCAGTCTAATCTCAGTGTCAATATGTCAAAAATCCCTCTAATTTCCATACATATTTAACAAGTTTTTGACATTGATTGTCGCTGAGATGAGATTGCGACTAGATTTTGAACGTTTTTAATTACGGAAATTGGCCTTCAGAGGGGTAATTCCCGTAATTTTAAGAACGTTCACAGTCTGATCTCACATCTGACAAGTTTTTGACATTAATTGTCGCTGAGATGAGATTGCGACTTGAATTTGAAAGTTTTTAAGTACGAGAATTGCCCCTAATAAATAATGACCATAATGCCCTGGAAGTTTTGCAGAGTGCGATGCAACATGTGTAGACACCCTTGCGCCATCCCATCTTCCTAGTACGGCGGGCTGTGCTGGGGCGGCTGCTGCAGGTGCGGAAAACCTCAAACGGCAAAAACATTCAATATTTTTTTTATTTATTTAAATGGCCTTGTCGCTTAACGACCTCATCTCCCAGTGCAAAAAAAAACATAAAATTGTTGACAACTACCAACCTTATAAGTATAACTAACTTGTACAATTGTTTCGCCTTATCGGACACTGGAAATGCAAGGTTGGTATTACAAAAGCCAATATCATACCTTTTACATCGTCCTAAAACATTAATTCTACTCTTTTCATTCCGGACACACTCCATCAGAATATGAAACACATCATCAACCACACCACAGACATCACAATTTGGAGACAAAGCTTTCTTCGTTAAATAATAAAACTTATTTGAAGGAATATGTCCGGAACGAAGTCTTAAGGCTATAGTAACTAGGCTTTTGCTGAGGTCACAATCAATCCACGGAACCCGAGAAATCTCTGGCTGGATAGTTCTATACCATATCCCTTTTTCTTTTGATCTCTCATCAAAATACTCCTGCCAAAGGTCTAAACACTTTCTTTTAACCTTTCCAAAAGAATCCGAATACAGTGGAGTCATATTCATGGGAACTCCATCAACACACGCTTGTTTGGCGAGTATATCAACCTTGTCATTTCCTTTTATCTGACAATGCGACGAAATCCATTGAAGATATACCGTTTTGAAATTAGACTGAAGCTTTAAGATCAATTCATATATCACGTAGGCTGTCGGAATAACTCGCATGTGAGAAGTGTGCCGAGCCAAGTGTTGCCGTCAGAATCACAAATTCATCGCCAATAATTGATAGATTAAAGGACAAAGCTTCCAATATCGCAATCATTTCTATGTGCATAATAGAAATATTCCAATCTTATTGGGAGTTATAAATGTTCGAGCCGTTTGGGGTTGAAACACTAGGGCCGTGGATGGGGTCCGAGTGCCCACTTGGTTTTTCGAGACATCGCTAATCGGTTGGTCGACTCTTCTTGTGATCAGCGGGCCGGCTTATTTTTTGGCTAAAGAATCAGCATCGCCATACAACGTGGCAATGCTGCCAGCCTTTTCGGCACTTTTCATGTTGACAGCGATGCGGACGTATTTTTTGATGCCTTGGTATGATTATTTTCCTTCTATTTTATAAAGATATAATTATGTGCACATTATTAAATTATTTTTAGTCTGTTAGCTTTTATATATATATTATATTATTTAATAAATGTTTTTACAACAAGTTGGAAAATTAGGTAAATCTTAATCTCTCGTGAAGCTTTTTTTGCGGATACATAAAATATTTATATACCTACTTACATATTTATTTTATTTTTATTGTTACATTTTTCATTTTAATTTAATGCAAAACGCATATTTTGGTCCACGGGTTGTGTAGGTCGTACGTTATGAATTTCAGGAAATTAGGTAGGTACCTACCGAAACTCGGTAATATAGGAGAGAACTTCAAAATAATACAGTTTGCCATTTTATTCGTTTTTAAACTTGATAGCAATCTTGCAATTTAGACTAGGTAGGTACTATTGTCTGGTTGCCAGCATATTATGCATAATATGATTGCCAGCAATTTTATTCAGGGCCGTTTATGTCTTGGCCAGGAAGAGAAGATGGTTGTCCAATTTAAAGATGTCACGTAAACGATATCATTTTAAGATTTTAGATAAAAAAAAAACATAAACTACCAACTGCAATGACATAATTATTTGTCGAGGTCCTCAGCAAGTTACCTTCGATTATATCTATAGATACGTAAATTTGTTACTCATGTATTATTAGCGATATCTTGCTATTGGCATACCATTTAGGTCGTTGTTTTACGATTTACAACACCTTTACCAAGAAAAACCTTCTAGGCTCAAAGTTACAACTTCATGCTTTAATTTTGACAAATCATCGGTAGACCAGTAGCATTTTGTACAAAACAGCTACTGTTCAAAGAAAAATTATCCTTTGTCTATGACACAGTCACAGCGAGACGTCTGTCAAAATTGCCGCCAAAACGCAGCCAACAAATTTGTAAAGAGTTCGTTCTCTTTTGTGCATGTTGGCATAATAATGCATTGTCTTTGCTCAATTATGGAGTGGTGTATTGTGACCGCACTGAAAGTCGAAAATTTCTCTTTTATTACTGTCGCTAAAGCCATCGCCATCAACGCTTGGTTTTACTGCTTCCACATTTTTGGTGAATACGTAATGGTTCTTAGAATTGTTGGTTGTTCCATATGGTCAGTTATTTTAGTACCAACAGCTTTTCTTTATTTTAGTTTGTGCGAAACAATTTGTAACGATCAGTCGGAATATTGAAGGTTAGATTATAGTATAGGTAAATCAGGTCAAACACACCTGAAATGTAAAGAAACTATACCTACACTGTAGGTAACGGAACTTCATATTTTTTACTTTCCAAGCCGCAGTTCCTAAGAAACGATCGAAAGTGGGTGAATTGGACGATCACCTATTCATGTTCCTTTTAAATTCAGCCTCAGCTAAGAGAATCATTTCCTCATGACTTTTTTACAATTTATTCATTAACAAAAAGCTGGTTTTACCAACCAATTTGATATTTAAAACAAAAAGCCCGTGGCGAAAAAAACAACAAACTAAACAAATGGACCTATGTCGTAAAAGTTTCAATAAACCTTTCACAAATTTAGCCATTTCTCCTTCATTTCAAACCTCTTTCAACAAATCTTTACGGTACCCTATAAAATAAACACCATCCAACTAGACTAGCACTGATCCAGTGCTCACTAGAACCCATACATCACAAAACTAGCTGGTTCGTGTATTAATAACTTGGTTCGCAGTAATAAGGGTCCATGATGTTCAGTGCTCGCCGTTATGAAAGATGAGCGCGCATGATTAAAAGTTTAGGGTGGTAGCGTAACGGGAGCGTCGGTCGGGAGCGAAGTAGGACTGGATTTTGGCTAGGTGTTTTGGGGAAATCGTATCGGAGTTAAAGAGGTCACAGAAATAACTTGTTTATTTTGAACTATGGTAGGCTTGTTAAATAAAAAAGTAAATTATTATACAACTAATTATACACCTACACTAGGTACTTAGATACTAAATTAAATAAGAAACCATACAAATGAACTTACACAAAAACAAAAGGACGTTGAAAATGACTGTAGAAATGTTAATGGCATTAGATAAGATTTATGTAGCGTTATTGTGATTAATGAAATTAGTTTAGTAATATGAATACAGTCATTTGCTTATAAACATTCTTTTATAGGTATCTACCTATTAGCTATTCTGATAAAATGTAATGCCCACTTAACATAGCAGCAATTTGTAAGAATTTCATCAACATAACATACTAAATTAAAACAATGTCATATCAATTCTTAACCGCCAACGCTCACTTAAAACAAAGAAAATTGCGACAAATCTATTGACAATAATCTGGAACAAGGCCTCATTGTGCCACCGACCTAACGTTACTCGAGCTTCAACAAAGCTCATGGGCGAAAGAGACGGCAAGCGATTATGAAGCCCCGCCCTGATTGGTGGGGATAAAAACGAGCAACGTTATTGGTCAACGCATTATAGATTTTTAGTGAGGCGGTGCGCCGTGAAACGAAAACAAACTGACAGTTGACAGTTCACTTTTTCGATCGAAGGCAAAGGCAACAAGCGAGAGGTTGTTATTTTTTTAAGATGAAGGCTTTTAGGAATTATTCGTTTGACCATAAATCGACTATTCGGGAACCGTTAACGGTAGATTTGATGGGTAAAAGTCATGTGTATAGTGATTTGAGCGTACAGAATACACCGCCATCGTCGCCTAAGAGCAAAGGTATGTATTTAATTAATAAGTTAACCTAATTATAATTAGATATTAAGCACGCGGTTAGACTTTGAACCTTTCAAGATTTGAGGTTTTGATTTCTTGTGTCTTACTTATTGTAATTTTCGCCATTTTACATAGTTGATAGCTTAGATTAATAGCATATTCTCCATTTTGAATTATGTAAGTCTAAAACTTCAGTTTTCACCCCTATATGTTCGAACTTTAAAATTTATGTGACGAGAGGATCATCTATGCATGTAGAACAATGTTTCACTGATCAAAAGTTGATGTATCTAAACCTATTAATTAACTTAATGATGTATAATTTTTCACTATTACGGGATCGAACATCATCTCTCATACTGGTCTGACCGCCTAAGTGCCGGTTTTTTGGCAAAATGTGTTGCAATTGGCAAAATTTTACGATTAATCAACCATCAGTTAAAAATAGTAACTATTACTACTAACTATTAGTACTATTTTTAACTAATGGTTGAGTTAACACGGATCAAAAATCGGCCCTTAAGGCTAGTCTAGTCGACATTTTTTCCATATAAATTTCGAGGGGGCTCCACTGTTTGACATTGCGTATCCAAAGTTAAACATGATATCGTCTTGTCTCATTATTAATTTTGTCTGTACTGAAACAGTATAGTAAAATAAAAAGCCATCAAGAAGTTATGAGCCTACAGAGATTAGTTTTTCTTGCTAATTTTTTTGCTCGATGTGTCACACTCGCGTTTGCCATGTAGGTACTTTTAATATCAATCTAAACTCATCATCATCATCATTTGCCTAGCGTTTGCCTTTGATTTTGCCTATGTTGGGGTCAGCTTCCAATCTAACCGGATGCAGCTGAATACCAGTATTTTACATGGAGCGACTGCCTATCTGACCTCCACAACCCAGTAACGGGGTAACACGATACCCATTGGTAAGACTGGTTGTCAGACTTTTGGGCTGCTGACTACCCGTAACGACTGTTTTCGAGCCACGGAGGGGTCTCGGTATGTAATGGATGGTCACCCATCCACGAACCGATCGTGGCAAGCGTAGCTTCGACCCAAGTGGTTGTTATTATTTATCTAGCCACGAGCCCCTCTGCATAAAGCCAAATAATATATATGTTCTTTTTTTAATATCACTGGATCAAACTTTTTCTTAAAATAGCTTGGGTTTTGTTATAGGTAGTCATAGGTAGCAGATGATCTATCATGCATGACAGTTTTTTTTAAATATTTTGCTAAAGTAACATGCCCATTCGGAGATATAATAATATGGGCTTAGTTTATTATCACATAGCATCATAAATACCTGTGCTAAAATTATTGAAATTGGCAAATATAATATTTTAACACAAACTTTTCAATCCCAAGATATTTCTTGTCGGCGACATAACACGTCCCCCATAATGAGTTGTTAAATTAATAATTATTACAACAGTAATAAACGATGTAGCCTTCGCAATAACCCACAAAGCACCGACTAACGGTGGGTACATTTTTATAAACACACAAATTTTGGCAGGTAATACACAAACCATCATAACTTTACGACTATCCGTACACTCTGCTACACGAATATAAGCTTTATTGGTATGGAATAAAGTTGATATTAAGTTTTTGGAACGGTAAATGTAAGTTTGCTAAATTGTAAAGGCAATTATTGCCTTTTTACAACTGTCTTTGAGAAACGCCGACTCTGTTGTTGGTGTCTATAAAATATGAAAAATAATTTTGAGCTCCGTTCGTCTTGGGTTAAATATTTTTATTAGTCTAATGTTATCTGGGGGTACCGTTAGGTTAGACCTTTTTTTGAGTCTAGCGAACAGTTTGCACTATCTCTCGGTGTGCTAATTGCCTTATCTTATCTTAATTTTTTTTAATGACTTATGTTTGAATGTTATGATTTGGAATTCACACATAGTCATTTTTATGCATTGAAAATAATTAAAACCATTGTTTTTAACAAGCTCATACAACAAAAACAATTATTCACTCCAAACACACTGAATTAAACGAGAACCCGTTAAACAATTACAATTAAACTAAACAGTCGCCATAACAATTAACACAAACCAACAATAATAAATTAAATAAACACTAATTTACGTCAAATAGAACCAATACAACTTACCGCAGCTGCCACCACAAAAGTTAAATAGCTTCTCTACGGAAAGAAAGCGTGGGTGGACTTCCCGCCAATATTTGACAGATGACAGTTAGCGGCCATTTTAATTGGTGTCAATAAATCCCGGAACATTTAGCGTACGTGGAGCGAAATAATGTTGTTCGATTTGGTTTAATTAAATGGGCATATGGCTGTACAGTGTTCATTGGGCGTCAGGATTTGAACTGTTCGGCCATTGCAATTAGCTTGTGTTCGTGCGTTCAGTATTTAATAACTAAATAAATATATTTACGGTGCATAACAAGTTCTACTGTCTATACAGGGTGGCCGGAACATTGACGTCCAAAAACCTATTTAGGTCTTTCGGATCGTGGGATATTTGAATCGCCCCCATGTATGTTCCGCGACTTTTCGTAGTTTTTGAGTTATGATTTTTTTCTGATATTTGAGAATTTTCGACCTGCTCAAAGTAAATTTTAAAAAAACAGTAGAAGAGTTTTTCGCCAGCCAGACTCTCAGTTTTCATTTAATGTTGAAAATTTTAGTCGTAATTACATTTTCATAACTTTCATCAAAGTTACGAAGCTGATTATTTTATGCATAAAAACTACTACTACTAGGTACTACTTATTACTATTACTATTAAATAAAACTAATAAAAATACAAAAGCAAAAAAAAAAATGTCTTCTAGTTTTTTTAGCAATTTTTACTTTGAGCAGGTCTCAAATTCAAAAAAAATCAAAACTCAAAAACTATGAAAAGTCGCGGAACATGAGGGTGACCCCACGATACGAGGGACCTAAATATTTTTTTGATCGTCAATGTTCCGGCCACCCTATATAAATAAATAATATATTGAAAATATAAGAAATCAAACAACCATAACTACTTTTTTTACTTTTTGTTGAACATAATAGCGCAAATACGTAGATAGTTATAAGCAAACTTCCGCCAAAATGCGAAGCGTTACTTACACAGAAAATATCAGTAACTTCTGATAATTATTCAGTGCTCAATTTTAATAAGTATCTAACATACCTACATTACCCAAATATTTCAATAATCTTTAATAAAACGTCAGCCAATCAACGATGTCGCGAAGGGTCACCCTTGTAATATTTCTTGTCAATTGGCCTTAAACTGATTTCGTTTTTATTGCCTCCCCAAAGCGATATTAATCTTCATTACCTACTAGTAGATACAGATTGTATCGAGTAAATTGTGTTGGGGACTTAGGGGAGTTTGGAAAGGGGATGACACCGTGTAAAATTGGCTTTATTTGTAGTAATTGTCTTATGCCACGGGAGTGGTTGTTGTTAATTATTTTTAATTCCTATGGGACTTAGTTTTGATTATGCTTCTATTTAAATTGATTAGTGTTGAAGAGTTTTTTAATTATTTTGGCTAGAGATGTTTGCGTTTCTTTGGTTTGCTTAAAAAAGACTATGATAGCTTAATCAGCCTATAATGTTCCTACTGCTGGCACACAGGCCTCCACTCTATAAGAGGGAGTAGGCTATATACCATTACGCGGGCCCAGTGCGGATTAACAGATGTCACACATGTCTTCGAATTTTTGGTTCCAGGATATGCCGGTTTCCTCACGATACTTTTCCTTTCACCGTTTTGGGAGTAATGGTGATTCAATAATTTACACAAAGTGACAAATCATCTAACTAAAGTCGTGGTCATTACCAGTGGGCCACCACTGGCACAGTGGTAACGGCCACGACTTTGAGAGCAGTGGCTCTCATACCACCACTGACCATTATACTATATACATAGGTACTTTAAATGACTATTATAATATAATAATAATATTAAAGAGGTAAAGTTTGTGAGGTTGTAGGGCGTAATTTCTGGATTTACTGAACCGATTTTGAAAATTATTTCAGCATTTAATAGCCCAATTCTTGAGGAAGGTTACCTACAGGCTTTTTAACGTCACGCTATGACCATTAGGAGCTGAGCAGAAAGAAAAAAGTCAGAAAGAATGCTGAGCGAAAACGAAATAATTGCGCGGGCGGGCGATGCGATGCGACGGGGTGGGACGGGGGAACAAAAAAATTCACGCGGATGAAGTCGCAGGAAGAAGCTAGTTCTATATACTTACGTATCTAATACAATCAAGAATCAAGGATCTAATGGAATCAAGAAAATGTAACTCAGTAAGAGTAGTCACCAGTAAAAACAAACTGAAAAAATACATTAAAATTAATAAATACATTGTTAAAACACAAAAAATGGTTAAAAGACAAAGGTTCTTTATCAAAAATGTTAAACTTAATCGAGAAAGGTTAAATTTGCTTAAACAATTAGATATGTATTCTTTTAATTTGGATCAAAGTACTAGGAAGTACAACATTGACACACAGGCCCTGCAATCTCAACTTGACCATCTGCAAGAGAAACTAAGTTCAATGACTAACAAATATAATACCTCTGAAGATCTAATGAGGGAATATGTGTTGGCAATGAATGAGCTGGTAAACTCACAAACGAACAGCTGTGAGATTTGTCAATCACCATCCAATGTACCTACCATTTGCCTGCCTGCCCATTCATTGTCAACATGCAATACCACCTTACCGCATCCTTGTGTTGATTTGACAATTCCTTCTGTAAATAGGTCCATTAAACAATGTCAACAAATTGTAAATAATGATATTGTATTATTTTGCGATGAAATTGGAAAGGACTTAGGCCACTTGTTGACAGATGAATATCCAGGACACTCAATAATAAATTACTGTATGCCTGGTTGTTCATTAATTGATATTATGAACCAAATTGTTAGATATAACTTTAAGCAGGACACAACATTGTTGATTTTTATGGGAAATAGGGGAAATGTGAACAAAGGAGAATTGCTCCAATATCATAGAACATTGTGCAACCTTAGTTTAAGGAAAATTGTGTTGTTTACATTCCCTTATAGTAACAGTTTGCCACAGGAAGAAAATAATTTAAGATTTGACATTAACATGACATTGCACAATTTGACATATAATGATAATTTATTCCATTTAGTTGACACTAACAATTATGTTAGTAATAATTTGTATTTGACAAAAGATAGATACAATATTGTTATGTACTATCTTTCTAACTATCACAAAAGACAGATAGCTGTGTCGCTATCATATTATTTTTCTATTTCAGCCAAAAATTTGGCTAAACAACTTGCTTCTTTTGAGCAATGCAATGACTTTTTAAATTATTCTGCCAATAATTTGGTCAAAATTAATGACAATGGTCATCATTTAAATTAGAAATCAGGACAAAGGAGTTAGCCTCTTGCAAAAATGTAACTAAGGCAAAGAATAAAGCATATGAAAGTGTAAAAAAAATAAATAGTATCAACCTGGTGCATCAAAACATTCAAGGGTTTTTGAACAAAGATTTAGAAGTAGAGTTATTCCTGAATTGCAGCAATATAGATATTCTTTGTATAACAGAACATTGGCTTAAAAGCCATCAGTTCATGTTCAATTTTAGTCATCACCAGGTTGGTAGTTCGTTCAACAGAGTACATGCTGTACATGGTGGCTCATTAATTCTGGTAAATAACCAGCTTAAATTTAAAGATCGCAAGGATATTGTGAGCCTCTCTGTTGAGCGGACAATTGAAATAGCCTGTGTAGAATTGGAGCAGCTCATTATATTAAGTGTGTACAGACCTCCTTCAGGATTGTATGATTGTTTTGAAAAGGTTATGGATGAAGTGTTGCACAAAATCTGTAATTCAAATAAGTCTATCATCATTTGTGGTGATTTTAATGTTAATTTGTTAGAAAATTCTGGTTTAAGTATTAAAATTATAAGTCTGTTTCAGTCATACAATCTTGCTAACCAATTTCTGGAGCCAACTAGAATAACTCCCACTAGTGCCACATGCCTAGATAACATTTATACAGATGTTATACCAACTCACAAAGAAATTATTAATTTAATAGACTCAGATCATTGCGGACAATTAATAACTATTTCAAATATAAACAAAAAAGTTACTAAAAAAGATATCACTGTTAACCCGAAAACGACTTATCGCTTGGATACATTTAAATCTAAACTTTTAAGTAAATTACCATTTTTGGTGACTAATGATGACCCTAGTCAACATTATAATGATTTTTTTAATATGTATTGCACACTATTCAATACCACGTTCATTCCAAAGACGTTCTCGGTTAATAGTAACGCTTCCTTTAGTGACTGGGCCACCATTGGTATACATACAAGTAGAAAACGACTTTATGAATTGTATGATGAACGAACTTGTAAAAACACTGCTGAATTTAATTTATATGTTAAGAATTATTCTAAATTATTTAAAAAAGTTTGTAGTATGGCCAAATCACGTTATTTGAGTTCAAAAATTAAAAATAGTAGTAATGTAATAAAAATGACATGGAGTATCATTAATAGCGAAACGGGAAGGTCATGCAACCGATGTAGTGACTACAGCCTTGCTATTGATGACAATATAATTAAATCTGATTCTCAAGTCGCCGCGGCCTTTGAAAATTTCTTTGCAGAGATTCCCGTATCGACTACTAAATCTCTAAACTCTTCACCCACTGCTGCAGAGTCTTTACTTAAAGAAAACATTCCAGTTTGTGATTCTGAATTTCATTTCGAATATGTCACTTTTAAAGATATAATTAAAACCTTTCACACGTTAAATGTCAAAAAGACTGCAGATTTATGGGGTAATTCTGTGGACGTTGCTAAGTCAATTATAAATATTGTAGCACCTACTTTAGCTGTTATTTTTAATAATTGTATTGACCGTGGTGAGTTTCCTGATCTTATGAAAAACAGTAAAATAATACCGTTGTTTAAATCGGGTAGTACATCAGACCCTACTAATTATAGACCTATTTCAGTGCTACCTACATTTAGTAAAATTTTTGAAAAACTTATTTTAAATCAAATGCAAAGATTTTTTAATGTACATAAATTACTGCATAACAAACAGTTCGGTTTTACAAGGGGTCGTTCAACTACTGATGCCGGAGTTGAACTTCTAGGGCATGTATATAATGCATGGGAGGACAAATGCGATGCGTTGGGCATCTTTTGCGATTTGTCCAAGGCATTCGATTGTGTTCTTCATGCAACATTAATCAGGAAACTGCACCACTACGGAATCCGGAACGCCTCTCTGGATCTTCTTACTTCTTATTTAAGTGATAGGATTCAGAGAGTTGATGTTAACGGGAAAAGATCTCCCGGATCGGTAGTAAGAATGGGGGTCCCTCAAGGCTCAATTCTAGGTCCATTTTTATTTCTTATTTACATAAATGACTTGCCTTACCTCATAAAGGATGAACATGATATAGTGCTGTTTGCAGACGACACTTCACTTTTATTTAAACTCAAACGTCAGCAGCTGGTTACTGACAATGTAAATAGTGCCCTCGCAAAAGTAGTTAACTGGTTTAATGTTAATAACCTTCTTCTTAACGAGAAAAAAACGAAATGTATTAAGTTTACGATACCTCATGTTAGACAAGTAGAAACAAGTATTCTCATAAAGGGTGAAGAGTTGAAACCCGAAAATACCACAGTATTCTTGGGCATAACTTTGGATGCCAAGCTTCAATGGGGCCCCCATATAGATAAATTGTCAAAGAAGCTTAGCTCTGCAGCATACGCCGTTAGGAAAATTCGTGGTTTAACTGATTTAGAGACAGCCCGTTTAGTATACTTTAGTTATTTTCATAGTGTAATGTCGTACGGTATTCTGTTGTGGGGAAATGCCGCCGATATTCAGACGATTTTTGTTTTACAAAAAAGGGCAATTCGTTCAATTTATAAATTAAGTCCCAGACACTCCCTCAGAGACAAATTTAAAGGGATTAATATAATGACTGTGCCTTCTCAGTATATTTATGAAAATCTTTTGTATGCACATAAAAATATTAATCTGTTTAAAAAGTACAGTGATATCCATAATTTAAATACTAGGAACAAGCACAAATTTGTTGTTCCTACTACCAGGCTCAAGAAAATAGGTGGCTCGTTTAGATGCCAATGTATACGTTTTTATAATAAACTTCCTAGCCACATTCAAGCACTAAGCCTTAATAAATTCAAATCGTTTATAAAAAGGAAATTATGCCAGAATGCCTATTATACTGTCAAAGACTATATTGAGGACAAAAAGGCTTGGGATTGAGTTGCTCCAATAAAGCACAGGCAATGTTAATTTATTTTATTTCGCTAACTATTTTTACTTATAATCTTTGCTATAAGTATCTATACTTATTTACATATACAATGACACTAATATTTACTATTTAAAGTATTATATTATTTTAAATTATTGTGAATGTGAGGACTATGTGTGTTTTTGTTGCAGTTTTAATCATGTTCTGGCAGTTTGAGTACCTGATGCGGCCTACCCAAATGTCCTTTCTTTGGTATTGTTCGTCGAATCGTTGAGCTCCTTAAGTTCTGAGTTGAGCTGCACGGTTACTGACAAATGCGTGCACTGACTGGACAGGTCCACTCAATCTGTGTGGTTCTTTCCTCAAAAGACCATTTCAGACACAAATCTACATGGTCCTCAAAGATTATTATAATATTATTCTAATTATTGTGAATGTGAGAACTATGTCGGTCATTGATTTATTTATATTTATTTTTGTATTTTTCTCAACGTAATCATGATCTGGCAGTTTGAGTAATTTATGCGGCCTACTCAAATGTCCTTTCTTTGGTATTGTTCGTCGAATCGTTGAGCTCCTTGAGTCTAAGTTGAGCTGCACGATTACTGACAATTGCGTGCACTGACTGGACAGGTCCACTCAATCTGTGTGGTTCTTTCCTCAAAAGACCATTGCAGACACCGATCTACATAGCTTTCACATGACCTGACCAAGATTTTGTCTGGACTTTAAAAGAGACTGTGACCTCTGAGTTTGTTTCGGCCTTTCTTCTCAGAGTAGTCAGATAGGAAACGCCGACCCCATCTAGTTTAAAAAAAATATGATTGACGTGTAAAAGTGTTTGTTCAAACCTACTTACAGAAATAAAATCATTTATCATTTATCATTATCAACCATTTTATTCTTATTACCTTAATCTTAAGCAGGCCTTAATTTTCACAATTAATAAGCAGATAAGTAAAGTCTTAGAGCATTAAAGTAAAGTAGGTAATACCTAGTCATTTCGCTATTGTTCGAATAGCGAGATAGAATCAAAAACATTCCAAATCCAATAATACGTTAATATAGTTTTAATTCAAAATCAGCAGAACGATCAAACCAGCCAGTGTTCATAGACAATAAACGTATCAAGGGGAGCCATTCACGGCAATACAATTACCGGAGCGTGCCACGCACGGGGCGGCGGCAATTCTCGATAATCCAATTGTTAATGTATGGGCTATCGGTTTCCGCCTATTACTGCGGCAGTTTGGTTCGCAAATTGAGCGGTGTCGCGATTAATTAGCCGTTTAGTGTCGGTCGGTGAATGGGAAGTTTTATTGGGTTATTCTTTTGTCGAGTTATGTTGTGTCATGGGTTAATTTTGTTGTTAATGGTTTTGGGATAACAAGTAATAATAGTTTATTTAAGGATAGGACGTTAACGTTAAGCCTTGTAAGTGGTATCAATCTATAAAAAAGATCACAGCTTTTTCATTTTCCCCGATGTAAAAACGACATTTCCCGTTTCGGAAAACGCTAAATTAAACAAACTATACCCAATATGGCATTTATGGCACACTCAACACTTTTGATACCACAAATTGGCTATCATCAGATCGCATTGAGCCAATTACAGTGTTGCCAGTGCTAATTATAAGTACCAAAAAGTCTCGTGCCGTATTAGGTATCATTTATTAGGTAAATGATTTGAGTGCTGGTTTTGGTGTGTATGTTAATAGATGGGCCACGACACGTTTCATAACGTTTCAATAATGGTCTGAAGTTTTGTTGATTCATTGTTTTATCGGAACCCCAAGGTTAGGTACTTAGATAGCGTTAGTTGTAACGACACCGCCGGATGTAGAACGAACGGTCTTTTTCGAATAATTAGGAGTTAGAATGTTCGAAAATTGTTTTAAGAGAGGCGCAGGCTACCTACGTTTTGTTTTTTTTCAAAAATGGAATTATTTTTGTCTTTTGCTAATAAGCGGCTAATATTTGAGCTTGAAATTCCAAATTACCTTTAGCCTTAATTTGTATTGATTTGATATCTTCCAGTTTGTCTGCCTTTCCCATAAATATCACAGAAATCGTCAAAGCATTATTTTTGCGGCATTTATTCCCCAGAAAATAAGACAACTTTCTTTTTTTATTGCACGTGGCTGAAAAACACTTAAGTAAAGCTTATTTTAGACAAAAGAAAAGTGTCTCACGATAATTATCCCTGTACAGTGTAACCCAGCCTTAAAACGTTATGACTCTTCCAAGTATTGTGTGTTCTACCCATTAGCAGACATTTTGAAACAAAGGTGCGGTTTCGAAATAAATTGACGAAGCGACACCATTGGTTGGTGACGTAATTTTTCATGAGTTTGTAATGAACGCTCATGTCATATTGTATTTGTGTTAAATGTTCTCTTATCAAAAATTCATCAGCATTATCATTATCTTCCCAGCCTTTTCCCAACTAACTACGTCGGGGCCGGCTTCCATTCTAACCAGATGCAGCTGAATACCAGAAATTAAAATGGAGCGACTGCCTATCTGACCTCCACAACCCAGTTACTGGGTAGTCCCGATACCCCTTAGAAAGACTGGTTGTCAGACTTTCCGGCTTCTGATGACCCGTAACAAGACCTGTCAAAGATCCACGAATGACAGCCGGGACCTACGGGATAACGTGCTTTCCGAGCCACGGAGGGGTCTTGGTATGTAAAGCTGGTCACCCATCCACGGACCAATCGCGGCAAGCATAGCTTAACCTGGTCGCTTGACCCGTGCGGCTGTTATTACTTATTACTTAGCCCTCCTATCCTAATATAAGAAAAATAATTTATTTGCAAATATCAGAACAGAACACAATACCTAATATCATTTTGTATATCACAGTCTTGGTATCACTCTATTTTGCCTTTCGGCACGCAAAGAGCCTACTTACTTACATAAAAAGAAAACACAAAAAAATTAAAACTAAACAAAATAAAATGAAGAATCAGATCAATAAAACTATTTTAAAAATCTATATCTCTCTAAATCAATGCCACTTTTCGCTGTAATTTTATAACTCAAGAACGGATGGACCGATTTTGCTAATTCTTTTTTTAGAATATTCCTTGAAGTACGCGGATGGTTCGTAAGGAGAGAAAAACAAAAAAAAATAAAAAAAATGTTGGGCAGTACGAAGTTCGCGGGGTCAGCTAGTAAAGTATAAAAATAAATCCTTTAGTTTATCCCTCTAAATATAATACTTAAGTACCTACTTATTTCATTTTATTTCATCATCTCTATCGTGTTCTACTAGTTTACGATTATTATTATTAATAAACAGGAACAAACTTAAGTGATAGGCACCGGTCATATATATATTGACGAAAAAAAAAACAAACCTAAAATACTTTCCATGTCACCGCATTTAAGTATGATTTCTTCCTAAATATAGAACGGAAGCTTTTAAACGGAAACTTTTTAAATCTCAATCGTTTCCTCATTCCTTTTTCAAAAAGACACACGCCATAATAGCGCAGCTGGGAACCATAGACATCTCACTAAAGAGGTTGTAACGTAAAAAGTTTGTACGACAACAAATTGTTGAGAGGAAGCCACCGGCTAGACTATTGCAAATTGGTTTTTGAGTGGTCTGTCGCCACCCAGTATGGGAACGACTCAAGTGGTTCAGACGCCAAGAATGACGATGAAAAAAAATCATGAATCGTTTAGTCCAACGCACTTATGATAGCAATAAATTTTCGCTAATGCGAAATAATTACGACTAAAGTTTTCGTCATACAAACGATTTTTTTGGACGATGCATGTGAATTGGTCGCTAACCCCAAAAAGCCTTTTAGCATCTCAATTTACGTTGAACATAAGCGACAACGCTAATGTAATTCCAAAACGGAAATAGGAATGAACGTCTTAATCACGCCGCCATTAAAACAATACGTGACTTTTTTAAAACGTTCGATGTTCTTTTTCAAAACAGGCATGTCAAATAGCGCTCCCGTTTGCCGCGCCCTTTTAAATTTAGAACCACTTCAGCGACTAATCAGATTTGTAAAGTCGGCTTTTTGGTTGGTTGAGTTATTTTTTTAAATTGAGCGGCGATCGGCTGAGGCTTTCGGCCTCTTTGTGGCGTGTTTGTATGAAATAGACAAACTGTGCATGGGAAAATATTTAATTAGACAATAGCTTATTTGTGTTTGTTCTGTTAATGTTACTCTTGAAAGTCTGGGTGCGCGCAATTAGCACCTACGGGCTACTGGTTCCCGACCGAAGCATCGGTTATATCTTTTTTACTGTTTTATGACAAGTCAATTTTGGGTTCAGGGAATAATTCGTTTTTAAGAAGCATTGAGGTTTGATAGCTTTCCTTTTCATCGTAAAACTCCACACCTGTGACATACGAATTGTCTTTTAGGAAGTTACATGAAGTTTTTATTAATATCCATATAAACAACCTGTAGGTACTAATATTTACACAATTTAGGGTTGATTTTTCAATAGTCAGATAACTTTTATCTGAAGAATAAATCTGACAGTTTGACACAATTTCTATACAAAAGCTGTCAAACCACAATATTTATTCCTCGGATAAAAGATATCTGACTATTGAGAAATCAGCCCTTAAAAAGCTAAGTCTTAAAATAATAATATGTAGTACAAAAAAAAAAAACAACTTTTAGGATCATTATAAAATTTAAAAAGCGGTTTTTCGTCACAAGTCTTTAATGAAATGAAATAACATGAAATTGTGTAAGTATTGTTTTTTAATCCCTTTGATACGTACTAATAAAAAAATGCTAGATGGAGTCGATATTTCAGACAGCTGATCCCTTTGAGAAGAAATGGCGAAATTAACTCCGGGGTCAGGGGTTTAGACATAGTAAAACAGTTTTCTTGGTACTTCCAATAACTACTCAACATTAAATCTCTAGCGGCTATTACAAAACAGAAGGAGCAAGTGTCCTACAGCCTGATCAAGTAGCTAATGTCTAAGCGTCTAGACGTTACTGTAATTAAGATAATGATAAAGCCAGCCGCTCTCGAGTGGTACTCACAACCCTTTAGAGCATGTTAAGATATCTCGTAATCGGTCCTCTAAATCTCTATTGAGAATTTTTAACTGGTGGGTGTTTTTAATGTGACAGGGTTTATTTATTATTGTTTGTTAGTATTTAAGGGTGCTTCAGTCTTTTAGTACATGATGTCTAACAACATCAAACGTGATCATGCTGTGTGAACGACTCCTTCTGACAAAGAGGAAGCCTGGGTCCCTGCAGTAGGAACATAATAGGCTGATACGAGTGTGCAAGCTTCATAGTAATCAGACAAAAATAAATTAAATAATGAGGTACGTGAGCCAATGCTCTGTAGCGGTATCTAAATCACCACATGAGAACTACGTCACACTGACGTCACGCAAAGTCCTGCATCGCGCAAGCAGAGTTTACCGCGCAACTAGCATAATTACTTATATCTACAACTTCCCGACAACAATCGTCGGGCAGTTGCCCACCAGACACGACAACCGTCTGGTCGGAGGATCCTCCCTTCTCTATGGAGGTATGAGTGAACTTTACACCCTGTTCCTCGTGCCTCTATATCTCCAAGAATAGTAACATATTTAGGAAAGATCACAATAGCTAGATGAGATTAATTAACATATTGTTTTCTTTGTTCACAGAATCATTAAGTCCACAGTCGGAGCAGATGACAAACTCCAACCAAACAGCGCCAGACCCGAATATCAGGTTTGTTGCATTGGCAGTTTACAACGTATTGTACAGTACCAGAAGTTGTCAGCACGATTTGAATAACGGTTCTAATGAGTAACGAAACTTTTGGCTGAAAATAATATTAATAATAAATTATGTGCTTTCTGATTCTGATTCTGTGTATAAACACATGTCAATGGCCTTAAAAACTCTAAATCAAAAATAAAAATATTTCAACAACAAATTTCAATGGCCTTAACAACTCTAATTCTAAAATAAAACTATTTCAACTGCTGGCTATACCTACTGCTTCTGAAAACGGAAAGTTTTTATAACAAATCTTCTCTTATCCTCTAGGAGATACCGTACAGCATTCACAAGAGAACAACTGGCAAGATTAGAGAAAGAATTCATGAAAGAGAACTACGTTTCAAGACCACGACGATGCGAGCTAGCCGCACAGCTTCAGCTACCGGAATCCACTATCAAGGTAAGGATCGATACTGATTTGAATTTCGAATGGTCATTTTGGGTCAACCATGACAGTTGATGGTTGATTTTGTTTTTAATTCAAATAGATGTTAAACTTAATGAGCGGGATGTAGAGATTGTAACTGCGATAATTGAGGTATTGTTTTACCAATTTTTTTAATAAATATTTTTTCTAGATAAGTAGTTACTTGCGGTTAATAGGCTAATAGAAAGAAAACTATGACACACTTAGCTAGGTATTTGTAGGTACTGACTCAGTGACTCTGCCAATTATACCCTTACATTTTCTCTTGAAAATATTTACGAAACAAAACTAGGTAATTAAATTAAGCTTTCAGCCCGCCTCCACAATGTGACACATCCTACAAAACGGGCATTATTTCAGAATCTCATTCGTACCACCCACGAGTTGTCCCGAATAAAACCGACCTCTGTTTAATAAGTGGCAACTGTTTTCGTAACATCACTATCAATTGACAAGTGAACGTTACTTGTAACGAGTAGCAGATCACATGAATCGTGATGACAGTTATGATTTTTTTTTGCGTAAGGTTTCCTTTGCTTTGAAAAGTTACTCGTATGTGTCACAGTGAAGGCAGTTATCATTCGTTCAGTAGTAACCGGAAACGTGAGTGAATGATAATTATGTTATTTTGGTTTAATTCTAAACAGGATGAAAGTTACAAATGGAAAATTATTATCATCTATTACCTAACACACATTGAATATCGGAATCCGAATCAATTGCTAACAGTAGTCGAAAACAACTGATTCGTTAACTAGAACTCGTGACTACAGTGTATGATGCCTCAATAAACTTCAATTAGATCCTCTATAATTTCCATAGACGAACGCTCTATTATGCGCGCTAATTCGCGAGAATTTGTGTACAAATGTGCGAAGAATCAGACGGTTTCCATTGAGAATTCATCAACGTTATGACTGTGAAGAAATGGTTTGATTGCAGTTCGTAATAATGAGTGGTATTTTCTTCTATATTCATTTGATAAAGGGTTTTATCAATGAGGGATGAAAACAGGGGTATTTGCACTGCTATTCGATGAACATTGTCAAAGTACTCGAATCTACAGAATTCCCCCTTGTAAACTATAAATAATATAATAAATTACATTCAGATTCATGTTTGACAGATTCAAGCTTTAAAAGAGCCTTTTAATGTTAGCAGATAAGAGAAGTAAAACACGCATCTTTCAACGCCAACTTATCTGCTAAAAGACGTTAAACAACAAAAATCTTCATTAACAACAAAAAAGTTTCAATTATAAAAATTCCACTTTTAAAAACTACACGCCAATTTAAATCTAAATTCTTCAGTTCGGTCATAATGTCAATTATCACTTCTAATAAAAAAAAAGAAAAACCGTAAAGCAGAAAAAAAAACATATGTTTTTTATGGCTTCATTCGAGTTTTACATTCATGCTAATTTGTCGATGGGCATTAAAAGAAGCCGACCGAGTTATTCGGTAGCTGTGTGATGCTAATGAACATTAATGCGGGGAACGGAACGTTGGGATTATAAAATGACCATATTAGTGCAGGGTCCCACTGGTGGAGAAATTTTGGATGAAGGTGTGATAAAATTCCAAATGTTTGAGTTTTAATTCCGTTTTGTGAGTTGTGACACCTGCTTTAGAAGCTATGTGTATTGTTTTGCTTCTGCAGTTCTGCTGCTAGAAAGTTTCCGATTTTTTAAATCATTTAATTTTCTTGAATAAATTGAATGTTTTAGTTTAACTAAGAAGACATCAAATCACTGTTTTTTGCAGTTCTGTCTTATTATCAGTAATTAGTTTTTTGTGAATTAAAATTTAAGTCTGACGTTTAGCATAAATGCTCCTTACTATAATTAAATGTCTGTAAGAGTTAGTTTATAAAAGCGGAGCGATTTAAAAGCCCGCTCACCGCTGTCAACAAAGCCGTGACCTCGCCATCATTAGTGAGTGAGTGAATGAAAACACTTCATCGGTTGTCTATGGGCATCTGTTTTATGACGCGATAATACCAATTAAAAACTATTAAATTGTACCTTTCGGCTACCATTTGATGAGTTATAAAGAACTGGATTTTTATTCGTATGTTTGTTTATTGTGATTAATTTTTATTGCTGTCGTAAATGCTGTGTAACGTGTCAATAAATGAATAGAGGTTTTGAATTTCCAGATTAGTGTTGCGCAATGAACGCTTTAGATTGTCGCTGGCGGCTTTGATTGATGTAGTTTAATATAATGATATAAGAAGTTCGACTTTGACCTATACAAATTGCAGATCATTGCTCATTTAAAAAAAAAACAACCGTAACTTTATCTGTCACGTCACAATTTTTTTCCGATGTTGTAACGAAGGAGGTTTTATATTTACATTTTAAGTTTGTTCTTCGCCTTTATATTTGAGCATTGACTCTTAGCCAAGCCATTAAGCCCCTTGTTTTATTATTTCTGCACAATAAAATGCAATAATCTTCTTGGAAGCGCTAAAGGAAAGTCGTTTTGTGCGAACATTCGCGCGGTTCCCGCCAATTAACACTTTGCGAACAAAGATGGCCGCCTTTTGGAGGGAAAGTCTTTGTGTACATACATTGTAAGGGCGGCTATAATGCTGTGTTTAATGATTTTAGAAGGATCGGGCTGAGGAGTAATGTAGAAAGGCTTTGTTGACTGTTTGATGTAAGATTTGCTCAAATGGCTGGTATTCCAAAATATTTCATAAATTCAGAGCTGAGGAAATCCTGTTTCTATTTCCATGTTGTTATTTAATATCATAGTTTTGTTATCCTGAAGGAGGTAGTCTTGTATCCAACCTTCTTTAAATTTTTATGCCAAAATGATTTTAGACGAACTTAACTATTTATGACTACTCAGTTATATGAAAACATGCAATTAATTAGTGATGCAGTGCTAAAAAGTTAAAAACTAACGGTTCTGATAGTTTTTTTGTGCGGCTAAGTTTTGCTAATAGGTAAACCCTGATGCGAGTTTTGACTGAAGCTGTTTTTTTGCAGTTTTTTGAATCGGACTCAATTGATCATTCAAAAAAGTCCAAAAAAGTGTAATTATTAAATACACTACACTACTACTACTACTACTTACTATACTTACCTATATACAATTACACTTTTTTATAGGAGACTGCGGCTATATTTTTTTCTTTTTGCAATACTACTATAAAAATTTTCATTGATTTTTTTAGTTCATTCGCCATGTTAAAATACAGTGATGGATAAATTAATTTCACCGTATTAAAATGAACAATTTTTGTCAAACCATTCATTCGTCCATTCTCATTCCTCGCTTTCAAAACGCCATGTATTGCAACTGCGATAATAGCGTTTTATTATCTCTATTAGCACTTTGTATAATGATGTTCGGTTCCGATCACAGATTTCTATTTTATTTGCCAATGACGTCTGTAACAATATAATTTGTGAATTTTTAAGCAGGTTTATTCACACCATTTTTGTTAAAAGATCGATGTATTTTTGTTATTAATTATTACCTTTTACCATTGGTTGACAACCGTAAACTTATAAAATAAGAAAGACTTTGGGTGCAATAACAGGTTTAATTTATGCAATACAAAGGAAGTTATGATAGGAAAGCGGTTAGATTTTGGCGAGGATACGAACACCAAGCTAATTCTTATGCTTGAAGAATGAAAATAAGCTTTCTCCAAAGCTCGTATCTTCGCCAAAATCTAACCAAATTTCATAACCCATAACGGTCTGGTCAATCTTTCAATAACAGTTACAATCTCATACACATGGGAGTAAATAAATCGAGCCACTTCATTTTTTCACGCATAACGGTTATTATTTTTGGTATCAATTCAAAACATATATCTACCTACCTAGCGCCTAAGAGGTTATTTAATATCCTTTACAATGAGGGTACAATGAGGGTTATTTAATGTTAACCTTATTGAATGATAAATTAATGGCTCTGAAAGAAAAACGGTAATTTTGATAGAAAATTGTAGGGTTAAACCAGTCCAGAAAAAACAAAATAAAATAAATTAATAATATTAAATTGTAAACAAAACCCCTAATTAACCTTTTCCTAATGAAGTTTTATCAAAATGTAATAACTTATTACATTTTGATAAAACTTCATTAGGAAACACTACTACTACAACTATCGCATTTAATTTACTTATTACTAATAAGTAAATTAAATGCGATAGTTGTAGTCTACCCTTTAAACTTTTCTTCAAAATGACAACAAACTACCCTCAATATAAAGGTATGTTTCGAATAGATACGTTCCATAATACCAAAATTATTAACCATTATACGTGAAAAAAGGAAGTTGCTCGATTTATTTGCTCCCAAGTGTATAACCATTAAGTTTTAAGATACTTAATTTATTTTAATACATTATTCCACTAAACCTCATCTCTTTACCAACAGGTATGGTTCCAAAACCGAAGAATGAAGGACAAGAGACAACGCATCGCCGTCGCCTGGCCATACGCAGCCGTGTACAGCGACCCTGCCTTCGCTGCATCAATCCTTCAAGCGGCGGCCTCGTCCGTAGGCCTACCTTACGGATACCCTTCTCCCGCCCTAATTCCCCCCTTTCACAACCCCCAGCTGCTACCCGCGGGGTACCCCTACCCCTACCCTACGTACCCCCGCTACCCTTACATTCCCCCTACGCCCCCCTCTCCAGTAAACGCTGAGGCGACGTCGCTAAGGCCTCCGTATTCGACGTTCAACTTGAATGTTGATAAATAATTTTGGGGCTTCATTTTCCCGATGGGGTGTTGCGTTTAAGAAGTTTGCCAAATGGGTTCGTATTATTATGTAATTATTGGGGACGAAAAAAGTATGATTGTGTATAATTGGTTGTTAAAAATCATAGTGGAATTTGACCCCCGAAAAACCAACCTTAAGTACGATGAGAAGGTACGATAATTATTGTGTATTGGGGTCAATAATACAGAGTGGAGTTTGACCCCCTACAAATACCAAATTGGAACCCATTTGGACGAGACAGAATGATTGTAAATATTTTTATTAGTTAATTTATTGAATGCTGGTCATACCCGTGAGTGAACGATTTTGAATGAATGAAATGAATGATTTCGTAATTCATTTTCTACTAAAAAGACGTAAAAATGTATTGTACAGTAATTTATAAGTTTTGGTGATTATTCATTCCATGTTAATGCTCCAAATTAGTAGATTTGTCTATGGTAAGGTTTATTTTAGAATAATCGAAATAGGTTGGATAGACAATTTTCCAAACATTTTCAATCTTTTGAAGAAAATAAATATGGAATACATTTGTAGAGCATTCTTTCAATATTTTCTTTTTTTTTTACAAAAATCTTTTTATTGGTTTTCTTTTTTTATAGAAACGTGTAGATATTTAAAGCCAAAGTATGTTATATTGTAGTAAATATTAGTGCAATATCGAAAATATAATGTCATTTCTTATGAGTGTGCCATTTTCGGATATGGCGATACTTTCAAACATGGATTTTTTACAGACTTGCGATTAATCGCATGCTTAATATTTTTTAATGTTTATCGTTTGATATCATCCAAATTTTGGATTGCAGTGAAACTTCGGCGAAAATATTCTGCGATTTTTAGTCGCAAATCTGTATCAAACCTTTTATTGTAAATGTTGTGTAAAATATTAATGTTTAACTAATTAAGTGTTAGTGTTCATAGTAAAATAGATAATTGTTTCATTAATTCATTTACTTAAAATTAAATGTCCTAGTTTTAAGAAACATTGTAAAAATTACATTAAAATATAGAAGAAAAGAATAAATAAGACAGTTACATTATATACATTTACTTTTTTGTTTTATTTTGGTACTTAACGAAAGAACGCACGATTACAACCAAAAACTTGGGGACCCCGTCATGGGCGGTTCCTATATTCGAGAAACGAATCGTTTTGCTTACGGATGGTAGAATTGTCTACGGGGCGTAGGTAACTCAAAAGTGTTCCTATATATTTTTTTTCAATATATCGCAAACGCCTAGTAACTTTGACAGCTGGTAAACGTTTCAAACATTTTATAGAAACGCTACAAGTTGTAATCTCCATACATTTACCCTACTATCCGTTATTCGTAGCCCTCTCTCATCCGTAAGTAGCAAGCTAACGGTAATGTCACTTATGAAACGTTTTTTATAGGAACACTTGGACACTAGGACAAGAGTGTGGGTACTATGTACTATCGAGCTACCATTTACCGGGTAATGTCTTGTCATTGACTTGAATGTGCCCTGGCGGCTGATAAATGTCATGCTCACTCAAATGTCTCGCTGACGGTGGCGCGTGTGTTGGATCGTTGGATCATTTAGCTCCCTTCAAAATGGTTGAGCTGAATGGTGCTAATCCATGCGTCATGTTCGTGAACGGGCGCCGTCAGTTGGGACTGGTCCTCTCTTAGCCGTCACGGCTTATTTTAATTATTTTATTTATGGATTGTTTTGTTTACATTTCTGTTTGCTGTACTCTGGACACTCAACGTGTACGTCTTATTTACATCGTTCTCACATATAATGATACCTATATTCAACATTAATGATGTAACAATATAATTTAAAAGAGTGTCCATGGAGTTTCTTGCCCGTTCTCCTCCATAGGTACCTACTACGCTTCCTACTACGCTTTGGAATGGGCATCTAGCTTCATATTTCTGCCTGACCGACCACTTGATAATTCAAAAGCGACTGTAAATGGTTTAATTGAAATAAATGCCTTGAGTTTGAGTTACGCCTTACAGGCAATCCTACCATCCGTAAGCAAACCGATTCGTTTCTCGAATATAGGAACTGGGCATATATGATTTCGTCTTGAAAAAAGTACTGCAAGCATTTGTCAGCTACCGTACCTAAATCTACTAAGAAGAGAAGAGCGGTGACTGCTACACTCCTACCAACTTATCTGTGAAATGCATTCGTGAAATGGCGAAAATTGGAACTACGGCCGTCATGTTGAAATGTCATTCGATTGTCAGTGTCTACTACATTCGGGTTCTCTGGTTGTTTTGTCGTGATATTGCTGAATTTATAAAGTTAAATATGCCGCAAGCTATTAAAAGTGATGCTCGAAACATTATTCTAAAGGTTAAAACCTTTTTTGAAGAAGAAGCTCGGGCGGGGTCTCCGATTATTCCATTTAATCAAATATACAAACGAATTTCGGCAGCGACAGGTTAGTGTTGTCCACTTTCTTGTTATAAATTACCCGATACTTAACTAATTATCCACGAAATATTCGTTTCTATTCTTGCTGCAGGTTAGCGTAACGGTAACGTACATCTATTAGGTAACCTGCTAAGTGATTGAGCCAACTAACCTGCCAGATTTCAAATTTCTACTAACATTCATTTTATTATCTTATATTTTAGGTGTGAGTCAAGGACTAATTTAAAAAAATAGTTAAGGAAGGGCACGCATCAGAAGAAACTGGTACAAAAATTCGGAAAAATTATCTGCTGAATTTCCACTTCATTGGATTACTTTTTAGATAAAGCCATTGTTTATTGCTGAGAGACTAAACTGTTAGCGTACCTACGTAACTGTAAATTATCAATTTCTTTTTATTTATTTTATTATTTTGATACAGGTATCATTGTTTTAATTTGTAATTTATTATTATTAAACGATTATGTCTAATGTCAAATTTCCTTCTTGAAAACTTACTCAATTTTGGGCACCTTATATTAATTAGCAACACTGAATCGACGGTGCCGTCATCTTTCAGTTCACAGATAAGTTGGTAGGACTGTAACTGCGGCCGTAATGTCCAAGTACAGCGAGTTTTTTGACAGCTGAAAAAAAAAAGCAGCAATTTGGAAGACTTACAGCCAAATACAATGCTGATACATAACAGTATGATAATCTTACAGCCAATTACAGATCATCATGTCTAGAGCTTGTCTGGCATAGAAGTACTGTAGAATAAAATATAACACTGCCAAAAATTGCCAAAAAAAGCAAGCATAAATATAAAAATGAAAAATTTACAAGTAGATCATCTCCTAAAATATGAAAAAAAATATTTCCCATGAGAACCAAGATGTTAAAAATTCAATTGAAAAAATATACAAGGTGTAACAGAATAAACGCAAGTCCTGAAAGTACTGAATCGACTACTGAATCCGTTTCAGTAACTATTAATATAAGTATTTTTTTAAAAATTTTGTCATTTACTTTGCAACACTGACCGCCGATTGAGCCAAAGAAAGTTAAATCTTATTTCGAGGCAATAAGACTCAATTTTAAAAGCATAAAGTAATGCTAGGGACAACACGATTTTCTTAATAATAATAGTTAGCTTTAAAAAAAATTGTTTTGTTCATTGTACTAAGCTTTTAACTCAATACTCTAATATTGTATGGGGAAATTACAGATTTTCATGACGTCCTTTTTTTTTTTGAGGATGGGAAATCATCAAATGACTCCTCCCGCTGGAGCGGAAGGGAGTGTCAGACTCTTACTGACTAAAACCCACCCGTGTTCCTTCCTTGGCCCTTTATGTTCCGGGTCAGCGGTACCCCTTTCGTATGATCCCGCTTTTTTTCGGATGATCCCGCTTTTAGAACGTGACGGAATCACTCTTCTAGGAAATCGTAGTTTAAGCAACATAACATATAACATACGTGTTCTGTAAATCTCCATGAGACTCCAGAAAGGCCATCAAGCCTACTTGCCAAACATAAATACAGACTGATTCATGCACCCTGGTTTTTAAGACTATCTTTTTTAATACCGGCTATCTGGCAGATAAATTAACCCCGTGACAAATCGTGTAGGTATTAATGCCTAGTGCGTACCAGGTACTGAATTATTTAAAAGCTAGTGCTACACAGAATTCGTAGGTCCGCGAGTCCATGCGCTACGCGCTGTGCTACGGCGTAGCTCGGGCTACGATTACGTAAACAACGAGCTACAAACCTCGAAACAAAATGTTTTACGTAAACTTATTATTTTTTCTTTTTTTGAAACGTTGCCCCTTAGTAGGAATTCCTCCTGTATTGTGGGTGCGTTTTCAAACATTTGAACTCACATGCACAAACAGGCAGACCCGGAACAACTACTTGTAGGTCATACAATATTTGTTCCGAGCGGGAATCGAACCCGCGACACGCCTAACCACTGTCCCAACGGTGCCGTCGAGAATTTTTATTTTCGAAGAGACCAGTCGGCATGACTTTGTTGCATTGGTAGATGGTTAGGGCTCTGGTGTGGGACGCAACCTGTGTCGATACCTTTGTGCCATCTCATGTTCCAAGCATGGCGGGCTGCGCTGCGACAGCTGAGACCCTGAAGTAGCGCAAGTATATTATGGGTAAGCATACTACAGTTTTGAGCCGTGTGGGGTTGAAACGCTCGGAACATGGGGACCGAGTGCGCGAAATCTCTCGCCGACTGTTCGGCATTTCATTTGACCAGAGGGCTGGTTCGTTCTTTGGGCACAGAATATGCTTTACCGTTCAATGCTGCCAGTCTTCTAGGTACGTTTTTACAAGTAGGTTCGACGCCGTATAAAAATAAAAAACAAAAAAAAAAACACTGAAGGTATTTAGGATAGACTCTATACTCTCTACTATAACGAAAAATACAGTCATGTTCATATCTACTCACTGACAAAGTCAAACAATATGAGTACCTAAATCTATCTAAAATACCAGAACTTGCAAATAGTTTTTTCTTTGTTTTAAATATTATTAATGACTAGTTTGGAATCTTTAAAATTAAGTAGGTATGTCAAGTTGGAGTCTAGTAAAACTACTACGTCTTATTTATTTATTGCAGTAAATAAACAGCAAACTAATTGTTTTTCAAAACCAACAGGGATCACCTTGGCAACCCAATACTATACCTATGCATATAGAACACTTTAGAAAAGTGTTACTGGGTTTCGATTGTTCCCAACGAGTCACACTGTGACATGTTACAGTGTGACTCGTTGGGAAAAAATGTGAATAAAAATCCCAACGAGTCACACTGTGACATGTTACAGTGTAACTCGTTTGGGAACAATCGCTGTGTTTCTATTAATATTTTTTTAGTAACAGCAGGGAGTTAGGAAGTTGGCGGTGTGAGCCGTTGGTCCTGCGACAGAGAGCCTAATCTTTAAGTCCGTCAACGAAGATACGGGCCCGTCTGAAAGTACGTACATACGAATGGAAAATTAACTTTTACGGACGCGCAAAAACGCTTCGGGAGTAAGGAAAACTGTTAAATCGTGTTGTCATTCATTCTCAGTTTGGATCCCGAACTTATCTTATATCCGTAGGTGATATGGAGTAGGAACCGCCCGTTACTTTGACCAAAACTACGTACCCCCTGCTCTCTCCTCGGTCGTGTAGGATTGCCATCCCATCGGACTATGAGAGTGAGGGAAGAGAGAGTGCACCTGTGTCTGCAGACACTTGCGCATTATTATATCTCCCGTGTCGATGGCTAATCTCCGATGAGATTTGAAGTCATGGCCGAAATTCGGTCTAAAGAACTTAAAAAAATAAAAATTACCCTTCTTCTACTACTCAATTTTTTTTACGTATATAATATTATATAATAGTGTGGCTGACGCCTCATAGCAGTAGTCACCTCTTTGGCCTCCAGATTTCCAACCACCGATTCCTGTCCCTAGCTTTAGTTATCCATCCTGGTCCTCCTCTCTTCCAAAATATACCTTCCCACCTTTTCCTTGGCCTCTACTTCTGCTTTGGTCTCTTGGTATCCATTCGGTTACTTTTTGGGTCCATCGACTGTTTTCCAACCTGCAGACATGGCCAGCCCAGTTCCACTTAAGTAAGCTGATTATTTTGACGACGTCGACTAATTTTGTCTATTGTTGGTTTTATTATGAATAATTTCCTTCTGTTGTAACTTGTAACCCATGCATTCTTCTATAGGGATTTGACCTATATATATAAGGTCCCATTAAAATAGAAGGACAAACTTTTAGAAATCATTCAGACCACCAAAATAAGAACAATGGTAAACATTTATATATAAGAAAAACGCATTAGACACTTACAAGAAAAATAAAATAAAAATTATTCATAACACTACACTGTATCCACTGCGCGCAAGTTACTATGGTTAAGAGCGTTTATACCTTATGAGTGGCAACGTCGCAATTTAGTGTCATATTTCGTGGTTTTCATTTTTTATCATTAAATCGGAGCTATATTTAAAAAATCTGTTTAATTAACTTTTTAGAATTATGTGAAAACTGTGTAAAAGGTAAGAAATAGTTGCGTTTACAGTTCTATTTATATGCAAATAATACATTGGAAACTTGCAGGGCGTTATTTTCATTGTAAAATAAATGTAAGCATTACGGTTACTTATTTTTTAAACACTTTCACGTAATTCTAAAAAGTTAATTAAACAGATTTTTAAAATATAGCTCCGATTAAATGAAAAAAATTGAAAACCACGAAATATGACACTAAATTGCGACGTTGCCACTCATAAGGTATAAACGCTCTTAAATACAGAATGTTGTTAACAGAACTGACTGGGTACCTACTTACGAGCACGCGCGCGTTGCGGCACGACTGCAAGTACCTACTCATAATGGATGTGTTTATTCTAGTAATTTATTATTTTAGGTCAAAATAAAATTACTTTAATCAGTGTTTTTTTGCTTGGATATCTTTGGTTAGACGTACAACTGAGCGCTGTGTTAAAATTTGTCCATCTATTTTAATGGAACCCTGTTTAAATAGAAAACTTTATATGTTAACTCCCTCACCGTAACTATGGCAGCTTACCTTTATTATATGCCGTTCAATAACGAGCCACCCATCAGCTCTGTCGCACTGTTACTTAATAAGGCACCCGTTGCTGACGACAGAGGGACGACCACCACATGAGGGGCAGAGCCGGATTCAGTAGTGTAAAGTTTTTACTTGGAAATCTCACTCAAGTGACCGCATACAACAAAAGCGAACTCATTTGTTGATGTGAAACATCTATAGCCGCACGTAAAATCAATTATTTTCTTTTATTAAACCATTCTTTCTTACTTATTAACTATAGGTACTATTTTGTATAGTAAATAAGTATGAAAGAATGGTTTTGTTGTTAAATATGATTTTGTCCCATTCGGTGTCGAGACCCTTGGTCCGTGGGGTCCTAGCGCTATAAAGCTTTTTAAGGAAATAGCAAAAAGGTTAGTCGACATCACAGGAGCCCGAAGAGCTGGCAGCTACCTCGGCCAAAGAATTAGTCTAGCTATTCAAAGGGGGAACGCTGCCAGTATCTTCGGACCCTTGCCTAAAGGGACTCCTTTTAATAATATATTTTAGTTTTTATCCTTGACATTGTATTTGATAGTAGTTAACGTTTTCCTTATCCTTGACATTGTATGGTTTTAGGATTGTGTACTATTTACCTTTATGTCAATAAAGTGCCTTATAAGTATGAAATCATGGTTTTCGATGTATCACATCTACCAGGCGTCCCGCATCGGCAATTTTTAAAAAAAAAGTTAATAATCGTAGAATTACATCACATCTTGACAGCATTCGAATTTTGAAGCAATGGCAGAGTAGGTACTGGATGGCTTATTTCTTTCGTCTGTGATTACTTGCAGCCTGACTTTGGTAACTCAATCTATTTACGACGACGACAAATTAAGCGAAAGACTACAAGTAACGCACAAGAGGTCACCAGTTGGAATCCCATCCGTTGCAATATGATCGGAAAGTTGCAACATTAGAAAGAAAAGAAAGAAAGAAAATACGTTTTATTTGCGGTAAACATGACGCAGAGAACGAACACATACAACAAAAAAAAAACAAGTTGGGGGAAAATATGCGTCACATCCACGCAAAACGACCATCACATAATTATTTAGGTGTCCATTTAAACAGTCAACACGACTGGTACGAGAGGTGATAAGGTATTGCGGTGCTCAGCGCACCCAGCTCCTACCTCGCTTCTTCTTCGTCGTATCGATGATTCTTGATGATCCTTTTATAAATTTTATTTAAGTTTCGGACAGATTTCGGCCACTTCGATAGCGATAGCGTTGGCGTCGTACAGGTCTTCCATAGTGCAGGACTTTTTGCCCAGAGGGCACGACTAGAGGTGAGGCATCGTTTGTGATGTGGCTCCATAGTCGCACTATGGCAAGTCAGAGTACCCCCACCTGACTAAGTTGTACCTGAAGTGACCCACCTGGCTTCTTAATCGGTTAAAAGATTTCCAGGTGGGCTATGGTAGTTGGTGGCCTGCTTGTAGATTATCTGCAGGCTCAACATGCTCAGATGGAGAGCGATGTTTAAGCAGCCACAGTTTTAATCGTACCGCACTAAACTGCCGTCATTTAGTTGGTTGAAACTGTTACGGCTCTTCAGTCTGCCCCTCGGCTTCGTTACATCGTAGAGTAAATGACGTTTGTTTTTTCCTGCTTTAGGTTTTCAGCATCACAGGCAATTTCCCTACGAGCTTCTGGAGGGGCTATTCGTGCAAGTGGGTAAAGTGAGGTCAGAGGAGTTGGATTGAGGCACTCTTTAATTATTCGGCATGTTTCATTTAAGGCTACTTTTCGGGCACGAGTGGAACGATGCTATTACACAGGGCATGCAAATTCGCCAGCCGAAAAGCATAAAGACCAGCCAGATGTCCAGAGATCGATGACGATGTAACAAGTTATTGCGAGCGCCGACTTTCAGTTTAGTCTTGCTACAGTGTTGCTTATAGATCAGTGAACGGTCTAATATATGTAGTTGACGGGGTTGTTGTTTTGTTCAATGTCAGCGCCTCACCATTTTATTTTGAGTTTCATAATGGCCTGACGATTTCTTAGGTGGAATGAGCAAGATTGCGTTTTAGAAGGATTAGGCCTTAGAACATTGTTCTCGTTGTATGTACCTACTGAGATTATCCAGAGCTATTTCGAGATTTGCTTCGGCATCTTCGAAGTTTTTGTTGTTGTAACTAGGGCTAGGTCATCTGCATACAGAAATCTGTCAGTGTTGGTCGTTTAGGACATTTGGACTGACTAGGACGATGCAGGTAGTTTGTCATAGTTGAGTGGCTCTGGTTCGAGGGAATACAGTTTTTAATCGATGCTCTCAGAGAAGCGCTACTTAGCTTTAGCGAAGTTGAACCTACGCCTAAATGGAAAAGAGATGGTTGGATTTACAGCACCGTGAACTGTTAATGTTATTGGGTAGTGTTGTGTACGTGGAATCTGGGTGTCGACTGTTTTGAGGCATAACTGGCTGATGTTTGAACTAACAAAAATAAGGTCAGGATGATAACCACGTTGCAATCGACTGCCGTTGAAAGATGCAGGTTGTTTTGCATCAGTAACAAAAAATGGCTGTTATTGGTGGAATTTAGGTATTCCAGTTGTGGTGGCTTTGAACAGTGCCTTTGTTGATGGTCCTGGGGGACCATGGGGATAAAATAATAAGAATAATTTATTTGTAAAACATTGGTAATAACATACTACTGACTAGCTAATAATCTTAGCAAAACATCCACAGATTTTTCTCCCATATTTTGACAATACAACAGAAGGGAAATAACGTGTGTAATGAAGATTGTAAAAACTATCTTTGCATTGTATAAATTCAATATCTTAGTATTGTATAATTGCATAGCACATGTGTGAGCACTATGTACCTACTATAAACCTTACTTGATTCGTCTTTAATTGACTTGAGTGTGCCCTGGCGGCTGAGAGTATGTCATGCTCACTGAAATGTGTCACTGGTGGTGGCGTGTGTATGATCATTAAGTTCCCTTCAAAATGGTTGAGCTGAATGGTGCTGATCCATACGTCATGTTAATGAACGGGCGCCATCAGTGGGCACTGATCATCTCTTAGCAGCCGTGCACGGCTTATTTTAATTCCTGAATTGTTTTTGTCTTTTTATTGCGGACGCTTTTAACGTGCACGTCTTTCTACATCGTTCTCACATGTATATTTTAACATGAATGATGTAACAACTTTTTTGAAACAATATTTTGATTTAAAAGAGTGTCCATGGAGTTTCTTGCCCGTTCTTCTCCATAGGTACCTACTACGCTTTGGAATGGGCAACTAGCTTCACCTTTCTGACTGACCGACCCCTTGACAATTCAAAAGTGCCTGTAATTGGTTTATTTGAAATAAATGCTTTGAGTTTGAACGCTTGCCCCATCCGTAATCCACCCCTGTATCGACTACGACACGATTCAACGTATATGTGGGTGTTAATTAAACGGTCGCACGTATCTGAGCCTTTAATGGGAGTGATGTATGGCTTACCTGTGTTGTGTTGTGTGTAGGTGTATTGATTGGAGTTGTATGTTGTAGGGTATGTAGGTAGCTAGGGAAGGCTAGCTGTGAGCGAGTACTTATGAAGAAAATTGTTATTTTCTGAACTGTTCTTTTGTTTTGTATTGTCTATCTGATTATTAAAGCTCTTAGATTGTCGTACCTATACTGAGTTGACTGAAAACGTATTCTACGCTACGGACGTTGGTTTTTAGCTGGCATCGCGACTGTCCGTATGAAATTCTGCGGTGGCTATCGAGATAGCCATCGCCAAAAGATTGTAGGGCAGAAAACTACAACAAGTAAGTCGTGTACAATTATACAGTATAAGCATAATCAGCCTATAATGTTCCCACTGCTGGGACACAGGCCTCCTCTCGGTGAGAGTGAGTGGGCTGATATCCACTACGCGGGCCCATTGGCCCGTTGGAAGATGTCACACGTCTTCGAATTTTTGGTTCTAAGACATGCCGGTTTCCTCACGATGTTTTCCTTCACCGTTTTGAGAGCAGTGGTGATGTATTAATTTACACAAAGTAAAGCACCTGTCTGGGTTCGAACCTACGACCTACAACTCGTAAGTTGCGACCGTTAACACCCCCAGTGTTAACGGTCACGACACTGCTCTACAAACTGCGTGACCTTTAACACACCCATTTTACGTCAAATGAACAGAAATGACGCCGACAGCTAAAGAGTGCTGACAATTTGGTATCGTTGTCTTAGTGCAGAATAAAAGAGGACAGAGTTCCTGGTAAAGATCAGATTGCTAATAGGCACAAGATGGATGCTTGGAGTTTCTCTACGTGATCGAATCAGAAATAAAGAGATCCGCAGGAGAACCAAGGTAACCGACATAGCCCGAAGAATTATTAGACTTAATTGGCAGTGCGCAGGGCACATTGCTCACAGAACAGATGTCCGATGGGGCCGAAAGGTTCTGGAGTGGCGACCGCGTGCCGGAAGACGTGGCGTTGGAAGGCCTCCCAAAAAGTGGACCGATGACCTTTTGAAGGCCGCAGGAATCCGCTGGATGCGGGAAGCACAAAACCGGTCGAAGTGGCGGTGTTTGGGGGTGGGTGGGTGGTGGTACATTTTGACCATGATGTGAAGAGTAAGGCCTCGTAGAATTAGGGATTTGGCTCTGCATTCGACCTGATAACTTTTTAACAGTGAAAGCGTTATTCAATAGCGTTAGCGTTAGCGTCTTGGAAACATACTTTACATGAATACACAGTCAAGTAAAAATCATAACCCTTACATCTAGCATAGTCGGGTAAAAAGGGTATTTCTTGCCAGCCAGCAGTTACTTTCTTTAAAGCCAACGAAAAAGAGTTTCTTCTTTGTAGTTATGGAGGGTAGAGGTGAGGAGAACTATCTCGTATGGGGAGAAAGTTGAAAAAGTGTCCAGCATAAACAGTAATTAATAGTTCAAAAACCCTCCAAAACAGCGCTAGCGTAGGCAAATGGTGTGGTGTAGCAGTTGTTAATAACTGACTGAAGTATGCCGAGTTAGACAATTTAGGGCTGATTTTTCAATAGTCAGATAACTTTTATCTGAAGAATAAATCTGACAGTTTGACATATTTTCCATACAAAAGCTGTCAAACCACAATATTTCACTATTGAAAAATCAGCCCTTAATATATTTAGTGACTAGAGCAGTTAGTAGTAACGCTAAACCTCGTCGGCCTCTAGTTTAATTGATCAAACGATGGTCTAAATCGTATCTGTCAAAGTTTATCTTTCAGGTTATAGTACCTACCTTTGTGTGGTTTTTACCCAAAAATGGATATTAAGAGCGTTTATACCTTATGAGTGGCAACGTCGCAATTTAGTGTCATATTTCGTGGTTTTCAATTTTTATCATTTTTTCGGAGCTATATTTTAAAAATCTGTTTATTTAACTTTTTAGAATTATGTGAAAACTGTGTAAAAGGTAAGAAATCGTTGCGTTTACAGTTCTATTTATATGCAAATAATACATTGGAAACTTGCAGGTCGTTATTTTCATTGTAAAACAACTGTAAGCATTACGGTTACTTACTTTTTAAACACTTTCACGTAATTCTAAAAAGTTAATTAAACAGATTTTAAAAATATAGCTCCGATTAAATGATAACAATTGAAAACCACGAAATATGACACTAAATTGCGACGTTGCCATTCATAAGGTATAAACGCTCTTAACATGGTGGAGAATTCATTAACATTTAGGAACATTGAGGATATTGAAGCCGCTGAGTTGTTGGGAACGCCACGCCGACACAACATAAATCGTGTTCCAATCAATCCCTTCATAGAATTTATCCCATTAAGATTTTAGGCAAAAGTATATCCTTATTATAGAAATAACTATAGAAGGTAATACTATTAACAAAGAGGCAATTGTTCTGCTAGAAACTTCGATGACTTAATAATTCCAAAGCTAAACGAACTTTGTTCAACTTGCGATGGGTTTGCTCATATAACGCGCGAGAATGTTACGTTTCGTTGTACACGTACTTAGATCTACTATTAGTACTTAATACGACATTAAGTCATGTGCTTAAACCTAAACAAAACTGCAATCGACGAAATTACTAATATTCCATGCAAATTAACAGTCTCAATATTTTTAACACTTCTAAACATCATAAAAATCATTTAAAGCGTATTAACAAAAAGTTTTCTTTTCTGAGCATACGGAACGTTGCAATAAGTACAATCTTAGAATAATAAACGATAACATGGTGAACGAAAAATATTTGTTTAATCTGTGGTTGTTATAAAGACAATGCAGCAATGGTTCAAATGACGGTACTAAAAAGACCACGATTTTTGAAAGTTTTGTAATACGGACATATTTAGACCATGGTTCTGCAGAGAAGCCTGGACTTGATAGGACAGGTTTAAATCAAGGTTTATTTAGTTTTTTGTAATAAGACTGAATGTGTTTTATCAAACAACTAACTACATTTTGTCCTGAGAATTTGAGCTCTCTAGCATAATCGAGGCCGAAGCTATGAGGGTATGATATTACGACGAAATGCTTCAAGAAAAGGTACATAAGAAAGTGCTTTTGGTTTTTGGCAGATCTCATGAACAAACTTGACATTGTACTACATTCCAACTGCAGTTGTAAGTTTGTACGCACACTATTGAATGATTTACCATGCATAGACTTCCTAAAGCTTTTCCTGTAGTCTGTACAAAATGTTAGACTCATTAGTTTCGGAAATAAGGAGTCAATTTGTGATGATAAATTTTCATATATTTTCCTGAATAACTTCAAAACTGTTTATTTTAAAATTATACAAATAATATGTTTTAGACCCTCACAACAAGCCATTTTATTTGATATTGCAGACGGTACCTACAGTTCGCAAAACTCTTGTTTTTAACTTTTTAGTAGTCCCCCGAAAAGTGACCCTCGTATTCAAAATTAATTTGTTTACTTTACACGTCCGTGTTTGGGTCACCGAAATTAATATTATGTGTACCAAATTACAAATTAATCAGTGCTGCAGATTTGAAGGACGGACAGACAGACACACGGGTGGTCCTATAAGTATAACCTTGATGGCATAGAATTAGGTAGGTACCTATTTTTCCTGATTCTAGCAATTTAAGCATTTTTCGGGTTTGTACGTCTTAATGAAAAAACGGAACCCTAAAAAGGCTTAAGCAGCTAGAATCAGGAAAAATACCTAATTCTATTCCATCAACGTCCAAAAAACAACATAATCCCGACAGAAAATGACAGAAAAATATAAAAATAAAGTAATTGTGAGAAGAACTCCCGCCAATAATAGTTCGATAACAAATATGGCGGCCTTACGTCGAGGCACTGATAACTGAGTAATAAATGATATACACGTATTACTGAGAAATAGGAAAAGTGAGTAGGGTGGCTGGGAGATGTGAATCACGCGGGATTTTCCCAAAAATTATGAAGCATCAGAACCATACAATGCTATGGTAAACGATTCGGCACTTATAAAAATATTGTAAAGAACCTATGTTTGCCCAAGCATACTTTTGTACCGTCGCCAGCACATCAGGCAATCTATTCTGAAAAATCTCACCGTGAAATCTTAGGTGAAGTTAGGATCTACTGACTTACACCTTTTAAACTCAAGCACACTTAACATCTCCCCTAACATCACATGATCTCACCATACTAAACATATACACCACACTCAACACCCAAATATACGCAACCGGTTCATACCTTCATAGTTTTATTTTTTATTATTAACATTTATGTACGTTATTAGGTACCGCATCGTCACTGGTTTCACTTGTTGTTGCCTTTAAGAATTATAATAAATTAGTCTAACATAATGGCTGAACCCTATCTCTTAAGATACAGGCCAGACCTAGTTTTAGTTTGAAAATAAAATAAATTATTATTAATTAATTTATTTCATTCCACCTAATACCTACTAGGGATTGACACTGTTGACAGCTCACTCCACGCTGACTTCACCTAAGTTTTCACGGTGAGATGGGTACAGAATAGCACTGCAGGGTATACGAAACTATCAAACTCCAAATGATTTTAAACCTGAAAAACTATGAACAATGTAAAAAATAAACTAGTACGAGTACTACTTATCATAGCTTTTGTACTATGTTTCAACTATAAAAACACAATATTTAAATATAAAACAACAACGTTTTGGCCTTTTTATTTTTTTTTGTTTCCGGGGTGGAAAATTCTCATGGATGTCCGCCGCCGCCCTGGGGACAACGTTCAGCCTACTCTAATCTACACTATAACATAAACTAAATTTAAATATAAAACAACAACGTTTAGCCTACTCTAATCTACACTATAACATAAAATAAACAACAGTATTTTTGCAAATTCACTCCTAAAGCATTTAAATACATCGATCTTGACGTGAAGATCGTTAATAACCCGAATTGTGCGGGTCAATGGTCAACCAATAAAATTCTATAAGCGAAGATTTTATGCAATACTATTGGTTAATATTCCTCCGTTTCTCCGCTCCGCAGCCTCGCTCCGCTTCTGTGGACAGGCAGCCTTAATCCTTGTTGGGAAAATGCTAGACAGATAATGATGAGCGCGCATATTGCTGAAAGGTGATGGGTACATTATAAACATAACGTGATTGCTCTAAATCTAAATAGGTATTTGCACGGCTGAAATGCCGATTAAAGTGAAACCCATAGATCTTAACAACCTATGTTAGCTTCCTATATTCTTGCAAATTAATATATCATTCATTCATTCATTCATACTGCAACAAAAGGAGGTACAGTTGTTTCACAGTAAAATGAATTAGTATTATTACAGTTAGTATAGTCAGTAGGTACCTATATACAGTTTGCATCTCTGTCAAAATTACAGTGATCTTTCTTTTCGTTACAATAAGGTTGTTTTCGGGTTGTTGCTGTCAAAGGACTGTAGACAATGGATTCTCAACCTTGGAAACAAAGTTTTAAGTCTCATTCATTAGTGTCTCAGCACCGGCACATACTTTTAAAATTGGAACACGTGTAAACATAAAATATGTATGGTGAATTACTTCCCTGGATGAGCTTTTCATCGAAATCTCTATGAAAATGTCTGTTTTTCCTAAAGAATTACAGTCCCTCTACAAATCTATGTTGCCTACGCACAGTTATCATTTCAATCTGACTGCTGCTATATTACTGATGCCTATCATCCGCGTATTATTACACGGACTCAGTTATATGTCGCTATGTGTGCGCACTTACTATTCATTGCTATTTGGCTCATCTAGTTGATTATTTTTATTCTTTGTTTTCTTATTTATTGGGGCTCGGATGAAGAGATTGTCGAGTAGCTTTTTTATAGGTATTTTTTTTGTTATTTAGATTGCAATAGCATAGTAAAACTTAGATGTATCTGGCATTTAAGTTTGTTTTGGATTTGCTGTCAAGCAGCGTTGCAGACATTCCAATTGTATCTAGCTATGATTGGATATCAATGCCCCAGGGTTACCTGCCAAAATCAAAATCCAAAGTCATTTATTCAAACTAGCCTGAGATTCAGCACTTTTAAAATGTCAAGATTACATAAGGCAGTCCCCCAAAACGCCCGCCCTTCACCACTTCCTAGTGCTTTAGCTAGGAAGAAGAAGTGGCGCAGCAAACTCCCCAGCAGCACAGCTGTCTGTTCAGTTAGAAGAACTGGATTCTATACAAATGTAAGTAATTAAAATTACGAAACACAAAACATTAAATTAAATTATTTGCTATAATTATGTCAGCTAGCACACGCCAATATATCTACCAACAAAAACATTGAGAAATATACTCAAGCAAGAATAATTAATAATAAAAACGTAAACATAGGTAACTTAGCACCTAACTAAAAGCCTCTGCCGGTCTCATAAGTAAAAGTCTTAAACTTAGGTTGAAGTGAGCTTGAAGTGAGCTGTCATTCCATCTGACACTAGGGATTGACAGCTACGTTTTCATGGTAAGATTTTAATAGAATAGACGGGCTGGTATTGTAGGTTGTAGAACCATCACCAGGAGACCTACGCCTGTTTGATCGCCACACTATATCAAGTTAAATTAAACCTAGTTCAATAATCATAATAAAGGCGAGGTTGCAATACTTTTTTTCTTAAACCCCTGTAAATCTTTTGCGCAAAAATAATTCTTAGGAAAATCACTCATATTCTAGCGCTGTGTGAAGACAGAAACGTGAATTGTAATACCTAATTGGCTCATAAAAAAAAAAACATAAAGATGACACAAAATCGCTATTTAAAACGTGTAGGTACCCTAGCGAGATTCCATAATGAAACCATGTAAAAGTTATATCAAAAGATAAGGCTTATTGATTTTTAGGGCACTTTGAGAACACATTTTATAATTTCAGATTCAGATTCAGATCGTTCGTTTCGTTATTATTTTTAAAATATGTACCTATACAAAATCTAGCAGTTCAAACGCTCGCAACGACTGGCTAGTGCCTACCGAGACGCACTACAAGAGGGTCTTACTCATTATTATGACCTAAAAAAACTATACTTAACCATCTATGGTTCCTAAACCAGCATGGCCCACTGTATAAACGGGTAATAAAACCGTAAACTACAGTGGGCCGCAATAATGGTGTTTCAGCAGCAACTAATGGAATATAAACTTCATGGAGCCAACTCTATTATTTAGCGCCTTATGGAGATACGACGTGAAAAATTGCCTCGGAACCGACGCCCGCCATTATGTACGACTATTGGGTGAGGAGTGTGTAGAGGTGGCAAGGAGGCTTATAGGAGATTTTGAATTTAGAAAATGAAAACGAAAATATTAACAACATTAAATTACGTTGGCGAAAACATCTTTTTGTATCATAGGTATGTGATTTTTGATCTCGACAGTAGGTTTATTATTCTAAAGTTTAACTAATATAATTAAGTTTTAGCACATTATATATATTTATTTATTTTGTAATACTAGATAATTGCTAGACGAGAACAACTGCCGACAACCTGTTATGTAGTTTGGCAGACTTTATGTTTGTTATTGTTAATGCAGATTTTGGATAAATAAATATAAAAAAACGGTTTTATTATTTGATTATTTTTGGTTTGTTCAACGAAATCTTCAAACGGCTTGTTGACACTTCCCGTGACCCAAGGGCTGGCCTTGACCTTGGCCAGAGGCTTAGCATTGCCATACAACGTGGCAATGCCGCCAGTCTCTTGGGTACATTACCAGTCGACAGCGATGCGGAGGAATTTTTCGACGCCATATTTTGATTTATTAATAGTTTTAGTTAGTTTAGGTTATTATGTTTAAATTTTAATAGTTTATTTAGAAGTTTTTTTGAATATACCTACCATAAAATAATTAAAAAAAAAAGTTTAACTATACTTTTACTAGCGAGTTTTTTATTATGGACGCTTTTAACGTGCACGTCTTTCTAGTTTTTACATCGTTCTCACATATATAATTACAACATGAATGATGTAACCACTTTTTTGTAACAATATTTTGATTTAAAAGCGTTCTATGGAGTTTCTTGCCCGTTCTTCTCCATAGGTACTACCTACTACGCTTTGGAATGGGCAACTAGCTTCATCTTTCTGACTGACCGACCCCTTGACAATTCAAAAGTGCCTGTAATTGGTTTATTTGAAATAAATGCTCTGAGTTTTTTTTTTTGTACCACGTTACTTTTGTGTAGCGTCGTGGGCGATGGGCTTTATTCTAATATTAAAACAAAACTTTACAAATTTAGTCATGCTTATATAAACATGTTTAGACAAATAGTAGCAACCTATTATTGCGAGTAAGTTTTGTCGTGAACACTGCGGGGTCGCTCAACGTTTGATCAGTGCCCGGTAGCCATCCGGTAGTTGGGTATTAGTGACGCTTTGTATTGTGTGATGGCACTCCAACGACTTATGCACAAATTAATTTTTTGGGTACTGTAACAATTAAACTTAAAATCTAGAGTGAATTTGTCACTTACAGGTGTGCACAGCACTTATAGTTCATAACTCCATATTAATAATACGGGTTAAAGTATGAAATTGCCGTTTTATTGTATTAGGTAGGTACTTCGAATTGACATAGAACCTTCATGGTTTGAGATTTTTGAGTGAAACTTTTTTCACATGGTACCGGTCTATGAAGTTCTTCTTTTAAAAAATGTGCAATTTTCGATTATCGACTTTCAGTTGTTTTTGTTATTCAGTTTAGACAAGAAAGCTGGATACTTCGAAAATTCGAGTAAGTTTTGAATACGAGTTCCGACGCGGAACTAACGCGGCAGAAACCGCTCGTAATATCAATGTTGCGTTTGGAGAAAGGACTGCTAATGAACGCACCGTGCGATTTTGGTTTAAACGCTTTCTTGCACTTGGAAGACCGCCCACACAGGTGAATAACAACGAATTGAAAGAGATGGTGGAAGCCAATCCGAGCCAAACTACCCAGGAATTAGCGGCATGGTTTAACGATACCTTACCAACAATATTGACTGATTTGCGTCAAATCAATAAAATAAAAAAATATGAGAAATGGGTGCCTCATGATTTGACTGATCTGCAGAAAGAAACGCGTGTTGAAACATGTTGCCTTGTTGAATCGATACAGAAATAAAGGAATGTTGGATCGAATTGTGATGAAAAGTGGATTCTTCACGATAACCGTAAGCGAAAAATGCAATGGCTGACCCCAGGTCAAACGCCGCAACAGTGTCCTAAAGCAAAGCTTACCTACCAATAAAAAGGTAATGGTAACTGTTTGGTGGTGTCAGCATGGTGTTATTCACTATAGCTTTCTCCGATCTGGTCAAGCAATAACGGCAGATGTCTACTGTGCCGAACTCCGAACAATGATAGCAAAACTAGCAGTGAAACAGCCCCGACTCATGAATCGATCTTCACCATTATTGCTCGATGATAAGGCGAGACCTCATACCTACATCACGAGAAACCGTTTTAACTCTACAGGAACTGCAATTAGAAACCATTCGTCACCCTCCGTATTCATCAGACCTTGCTCCAACGGACTACCCTTTTTTTCGTAATTTGGACAATTTTCTACGTGATAAAAAGTTTTCTTCTCAGGAGGCAGTACAAAATGCTTTCACACAGTTTGTCGAATCTAGATCACGAGAGTTCTATCGCAAAGGCATAAATGACTTTCCTATTAGATGGCAGCAATGTATAGATAATAATGGTAATTATTTTGATGAAATAAACATGTTAAATTAAAAAAGTAACGAATTTAAAATTTTCAGTACAAATCGGCAATTTTATACTTTAACCCCTAATATATTGCGTTCACAAACAAACACCCTGCAAATTGTTCTGCAAACACTAGCGACAACGTAACCACGTCGCAACTACTAGCGACAACGTAACCACGTCACAACTACTAGCGACAACTTAACCACGTCGCAACTACTAGCGACAACGTAACCACGTCGCAACTACTAGCGACAACGTAACCACGTCGCAACTACTAGCGACAACGTAACCACGTCGCAACTACTAGCGACAACGCAACCACGTCGCAACTACTAGCGACAACGTAACCACGTCGCAACTACTAGCGACAACGTAACCACGTCGCAACTACTAGCGACAACGCAACTACTAGCGACAACCTAACCACGTCGCAACTACTAGCGACAACGTAACCACGTCGCAACTACTAGCGACAACGCAACCACAACGCAACTACTAGCGACAACCTAACCACGTCGCAACTACTAGCGACAACGTAACCACGTCGCAACTACTAGCGACAACGTAACCACGTCGCAACTACTAGCGACAACGCAACCACAACGCAACTACTAGCGACAACCTAACCACGTCGCAACTACTAGCGACAACGCAACCACAACACAACTGCAAGAAGCTGCAGCGACACTATTCACATGTATCAACTGCTTGCCCAAATTTTGTCACTGCGATGTGGTTGTGGTTACGTGGGATCGAGAATTTATTCTCAAATTAAAACACGACCTGACTAATTTCGTCACACAGTTAGTATTATTAAACAATAACAGCCTATTATTAAAACACAACCTGACTAATTTCGTCACACAATTATTATTAGTAAATAGTAACAGCCTATTAATATAGCACAACCTGACTAATTTCGTCACACAGTTAGTATTATTAAACAGTAACAGCCTATTATTAAAACACAACCTGACTATTTTCGTCACACACGTCGTATTATTAAATAGAACAGCCTATTATTGAAACACAACCTGACTATTTTCGTCACACACGTCGTATTATTAAATAGAACAGCCTATTATTGAAACACAACCTGACTATTTTCGTCACACACGTCGTATTATTAAATAGAACAACCTATTATTGAAACACAACCTGACTATTTTCGTCACACACGTCGTATTATTAAATAGTAACAGCCTATTATTAAAACACAACCTGACTAATCTCGTCACACAGTATTAGTATCTACATAGTAACAGCCTATTTTTAGAAATGGGTACGTTTTGTTATCAGCATTGCGGGGGGTCCATAGTTAAGCGTTCGATCAATGCCCGGTAGCTAGGAATTAGTGACGTTATTGTATTGTGTGATGGCGTAAAGTTAATTAGGTAAAGTATGGAGTTATGTTGTCGGTGTTATTTAACTACAGGTGTAATTTACTAAGCATACTTTCAAACATTTAAGTAGGTATTTGTGCCTAATCGAAAATAATTATCTACGCACAAATATATTATTATCATGAGTACCTACGCGATGTCAATTATTGACAACGAAATGCAAGTGTGAAGTTGGCGCGCTTCGACAGTGTCTAGTCTGACGTTCGTGCGAGTAGCAGTAATAATTATTTATTAAACCTGCACACTATTTGCGTATCACACTATCAATCACACTCTGAATCATTTTGAAGGATATTGCTAATCCATTGCTTCATATGTTGGTAAAGTTTGTTTGCTCCACAACGTAAATAACGCAATGAATATTGTTGAACTGTCAAAATGAAAGCCATTCCTACTGTTAGTGTGTACACGCAATCACCTCGCTAAAAATGATAATAAACCATCCCTTCAAGTTAAACGTTAAAAATATATATATATACAACGTGGCGCTAGAATGGCGACATTAATTTAACACTCGGGTAGGGCTAGTGGCCAGTAATAATAAAAAATATATTAAAATAATATAGATCGTAAATTGAAAACTACCGCCTGCGCCACTCGCAGGGCATATGGCTCTCTCTTTCCTTCGATTCGCCTACTCTTTGTACGTTATTCGTTTTAATTTAATTCACGCGATGTTATGATCGGTTACCCCGGCAAATAACCTCTGCGCTAGAGTTCTTTAAGTATCTACAGGTTACTCCAAGATGCTATTTTAGAAAATTGAAAATAAATCAATAAATTGTAAAGTTTATTGAAATTAAAATATGTTCATAGAACGAAAACGCGAAACCGTAAACGTGTGTTAAATTAATGTCACCATTAAAGCGCCGCGATTTTTATATTAAATAAAAATACTAAATTAAATATATATTAAGTAAAATTGAAAATAAATCAATAAATTGTAAAGTTTATTGAAATTAAAGTAATGTTCATAAAACGAAAACGCGAAACCGTAAACGTGTGTTAAATTAATGTCGCCATTAAAGCGCCGCGATTTTTATATTAAATAAAAATACTAAATTAAATATATATTAAGTTATTAATAAAACTAGAGTTACGCTGAATAAAGCAGCCAGACTTGTAATGTCGTAGGTATGTGTTGCACACTGTGGTAATTTTTATTCTGTGGCTCAATTGGCTAATAGTTCTAATAAATGTACCCCCGTGGTTCTTAACTGTAGGCCCTGTAGCAGATGATTGGTTTCGCTTACTATTGTTTACAACATTTTGTTTTTCCTTCTTTGGCAACTGAGCCGAACACAAACATTGTTGAAAGACGTGATTGACGTGTTCTTAGAATTAGTGACGTCATTGCAGTTTTTTTTTTAATCGGTGGTAGGTAAATGGACAGGTCTATTCAGAACTAGCTTTTGCCAGCGGCTTCCTCCGCGTGGAGGTCAGACATTATCCCATGGGAATGTATTACCTACCTACTAATTAAGGAGGCTAGAGGTAAGGAGAACTATCTCTTTGTATAAAAGTGTCCGTTAAAATGTGCTACATAAGGGTGGCGCTACAGTAGCTACCGGGTAAATTTTAAAAGCAAATATTTTAGGTTATGTTTACACAATAATGTTGGAATACTTAAATTGTTGAGGTATGGTATACTGGAGCTGGACTGTCACTGACTACTCTAGACACTAAATATATTAGATTGTCTAACTCGGCTACTTCAGTCAGTTAACAACTGTTACACCCTTAGAGCATTAAACCAACTCTAAGGTTACACCACACCATTTGCCTACGCTAGCGCTATTTTGGAGGGTTTTTGAACTATTATTTACTGTTTATGCTGGACACTTTTTCAACTTTCACCTCATATGAACCTCCATTCTACTAACGTACTAAATAGGAGGAATGAAACGTAATTGACAGTTTGACATATGAAACACACATTTTTGTTGAGGTTCCTTTTATATTAGGTTAAATTTTGGTGAGTAAATTACTCACTGCTGTTATATTGGAACGAAATCTATAATAATGTAGGTTCATAACAATTTAATTTGCTCACATTATTATGGTCAAGCGACTTTTAAAAGTTCTGTTGATTTGAAGATTTTGAAGATCCTTTTCGTCTCAAAAACATTTTTCCAATCGGATAGGTAACTCTTACGATTGCAAAATCAGTTTCGTAATTTCACTTGAATCGGACATGTTTTACATGATTAATTGATTATTCATAAAGTGTATTTTTTTAAAGTAAATATTGATTAGATAGAATCCCCCCAATTTATCCCTGCAATTCGGCGGATAGACCTCTTTCTTATCTTTAGTAGCTGTCATGTCAAACAAATAGCTGTCAACATGTTATAGGGACGCATAGGTATCTAATTTGGCTTTTCCATACAAATAGCTATCCGTAGTAAGCGATGTATCCTCCCTTCGGAAGATAACGTGGGTCGGTAAGATTCTTTAATCTCTGAAAGATTATTCGGACGTTCAAACCAGAGATAGATAGGTTTATCTCCAGTTTGCCAAAATTGATAATAGATACGTTATTAGGTTCGGCCGTTAGTCCGTCAACGAAGATACGGGCACGTCCAAAAGTACTCCATCCGCTAAAACAAGTGTCAAATTTTATTTTTCGGATGGTCAAAATGAGGTCGGTAGTAGGGACTGGTAGGGACAGCTGCCAAATCATGTTGCTCAATTTTTAGTTTGGGTCCCAAACTAATCTTATCTTCGTAAGTGTTATGGAGTAGGAAACACCGTAATTACTAGGAGAAGGTTTCCAGAACACAACAACGGCGGCAGAAATGGAAATGGTGGGTACTGTAGGTAGGCCCCTACATGAGAGCTCTACCATCAGTAGGTATGTACTTATTTGGTGCATTCCAATACCTATACTAATTATCCAGCACCCCAATTACGTAACACAATTTCAATCACGATCCGAGGGTTTTGGAGAAAATTTCTTATACATTGCTTCACAGGTTTGAAAGTTCGTCTACTGAACAACGTAAATAACGCAATGAACGTAGCTGAACTGTCAAAATCAAAGGCATTGTGATCGATTGTCATTTTATATGTGTTACGTAACTATACCTCGCTGGGTATTGAACCCAGAACCTCATGCTTAGCAGTCGCACTTGCAACTAGACCATCGAGACAGTCAGTCTTAATTATTATTTTAACAAAAATATACAATAATAATTGCCAACTCTAATCGTAACTACTCTGTGCAAAAAAGAAAAACTCGTATAATTGTTCTAATATTGCAATTTCATTCGGCTTCCAAATTCAAACTCGTATGTCGTTTCTCATTTCCACGCCAAAGAGCCGTAAGCACCACCTATTAGTACTGAACTTACGACTATTCTCTCATAAACTACGCTGGCGCTTAAGACCTTTAAAATAACGCAGTAATAAAGAACGCGCCGCTTACAATTTGTTTTGGCCAATCACAGGCTGCGGACTTTTTTTGAAACAGCCAATGGCGGGACGTAGATAAAGGCCCGTTTCGCTCCGGCAAACCGTGCTGAAAGTCCCTGAGCATTTTCCCGTATGAGCTAGAGGAAAAGTGAACACGGGATTTCGGACCGTATTGCATTGTATAATCAGCCATCATGGAAGCCGAAGCGATTCATGAATGTATTTTGTAGTCGGAAAAGCTTAGCTCGCTTGCTTTTCTCCTGTAAGTGGGAAAGGGACGGAGGTAGACGGGAAAGCGCGTGGGAGTGAGAGGTAAATAGGTGGTGGTTAGGATGTTTCATGTATGGGTGTTGGTGAAGTAATTTTCCCGCTTTTATTCGGCGTGCAGCGGCGGTAGGAGCGATACAGCGTAACTGTGTGTGGTTCGCGTTTTATTATAAAAAAATGAAATTAAACTGTATTAAATTCTACAAGTCTGCATTTAGCAAGATCGGGTTCCAAACCTACAAAAACACTAAAATAATGCAAAGTGTCTAGGGATCCAGCTTTTTTTTTTTTGAATATGCTATTGTATTACTGAAATTAAAATATCGATAAAGTAGGTACTCTCTGCTTTTGTACTAGTAAAGATTTCGCGATTTTAGCTGTTGCTGGATTTTTCACCGTAGTTAATAAGATAAAAATAAAAGTTTTTAAAGGTTTATTGCGTAAAATATACAATTAGTAGTCTGTATTTCCGCCGTTAACGCGTATAACACAATCGCAGCGTTTGTACTCAATATGAATTCGTCGAGTCCAAATCTCGTTCCGGGCTGGCCACCCACTTGTAACTGACTAAAAAGTTTTTCTTTTGTGTACGGCATCCATATTTGTCAGAACTCTTCTTTATAGCATGTTCCACGCGTGCTCAATGGGATTCAAGTCTGGCGATTGAGCAGGCCATGGTAGCACGTTGATATTAGCTGCGGCAAGTGCGTTTGCAACGACTCTGGAAGTGTGTGGACGTGCATTATCATGCATAAGCAGAAATGATGCACCACATTGGGTCCGCAATGGAATGACCAAATCTGATACAATCGTTTCAGCGTAAATTTGTGCATTGAGATTGCGTCTGATCCAAATCACCACCATCACTTTAATTTATTTAATTTATGATTTTGGGGCACGACCTTAAACGTTCATGGCGTCCAGGGATCCTCCAATACCGTGTACGTTTAGTATCTGGCCGCATACATAAGCGAGATTCGTTAGAAAAACATACAAAACGCCACTCTTCTTCTGCCCAATTTCTGTGTTCACGAGCCCTGCGATTGTAAACGGGCTCTGCGATTGCGGGGCTCAATAGTATACACGTAGCGGCCTTCGGGAACGGAGATTGACTTCATGCAAGGGTTTTCCTATGGTTTTATCATCCCTGAAGAGCTACGACGCCTCACGACCAACATCATCGTGGTCATTGTACGATTTCGTAGAGTAGTAATTTGTATGTAACGATCTTGTCTGCGTGTGGTGATGCGAGCTCGTCCTCCATGTCGCTCTGCCACGCTGCCAGTGATGCAGTAATGTGTCCAAAGTCATCTTATAACACTCTGACTTGCCACAGCAAATTGCCCAGAACCAGCTTTCAACATTCCCACGGCTCTGATCATTCGTTCTCGGCTTACATGACGTCTTTTCTCCATAATAACGTTCTTTTGTATTGATTCCATATGGCAGAATACGACTTGACGAAAGATTTTCATCTTTTGACTGAAATTCAAAAACTATTCCTTTTTCAAATGACGAAATTGACTAAATGTGATGACTCATACTCATACTCATACAAAACGTATATACCTACTTAAATAAAAAAGCTGATTTTTAGTAACTAGCAGAAACGTGCTTGATCCCTAGACAAGTTTGATGTGTGTATTTTTTATTTTTTTACATTTTAATACCAAACGAAGTATTTGTGTGGGTCACTTCAATCTGCGTAGCCTTTTTTTCCAACTACCTTGGGTTAGGCTTCCAGTCTAACCGGATGCAACTGAATACCAGTAGGTATTTTATATGGAGCGACTGCCTATCTGACCTCCACAACCCAGTTACTGGCTAAAACGATACCCCATGGTAAGACTGGTTGTCAGACTGTTGGGCTTTTGACTACCTGTAACGACTTTCAAAGATCCACAAATGACAGCCGTAACGTGCTTTCCGAGGCACGGAGGGGTCTTGGTATGTGAAGATGGTCACCCATCCACGAACCGACCACGGCAACCGTAACTTAACTTTCGATTGACCCATGCGGCTGTTTATCATTTAGCCACGAGCCCGAGTGGATCACTCACAAAAGTCACAAATAATTATTTCACTGTTTATATAATTCTTAGCGCATGGCCGCATGGGGTTTTCCGAAATCCGTCTCTTAAAAGTTTTAGACAAATTCCTATCTTTAGTGTGAGCAAAAAAACGAATAAAAATTTGCAGACTCATTTTTATAACACTATAAAAATGTGCTTATTGCCCAATATACATTTTTAATTGGTTCTAAATAATAAATCTAAGAAAATACGACACACTAAAAATTTAAGTTATAATAATAAAATTGCAATTTATTCGTTCTTTATCAAATAAAGATGTGAATTTATTTTAATTATAATGTTGAACTAGTGCCAAGAAATAACTAAAACAATGCGATGTTGAGGATAAGTTTAATTATTTTTGACATCTAACCTGTGAAAATGCAGGATACCTACCTACTCTAAAAAAAACACTTCAACAAAAAATACTAGAAATGGACTTCGCCCATTTATGAAGGAGGTAAGTAAATTATATTTTTTAGTCCATGTTGAAGTTGGATGGAGATTGGTGTGTCTATGGACTCTATGGAGCTATGTCTGTCAAGCCAATGTCTTGCTATGTGGCATATAAAATTCACATCCAATTAAGGGTATTTTCGCTCTTTAATTCCCACCTCGTTAACAAGTTACATCCCCTTTCTGTTTAGACTTAACCAGTGTATAATAAAACAGTCGCTCCCACCGCCAGTTCACCGACAATGATAACAGTTTATTCAGCGTCTGCATCCGAACGCTTTTGTGACGTACATTTTGGCGCGAAATCGAGGCAAAATGGCCGACGATTTGTTTGGCTAAATGACAGATTTTAAAGGGAACTTTGAATGTGGAATGCGCCGACGACGGGTTAAATGTTTGCAAGAAACTGAGTGGGGCCAAAATATTTTAGGTTTTCTTCGCTGTAATATAGCATGGTTTGTTGCGAAGGTTCACAACCTTCCTGATTCCTATTAAATTGGACCTAATTTGAATGAAAATGCAAAGATCTCAATTATTCTTGCCACGTTCATGCGATACTAATTTTATTTATGATAGCAGTCCTTATGGTGACTTGTGTTGCCCCACAAGAAATCATACACAAAGCCAGGCCACCTTCCGAATCAAGAAAAAAATATCACACTAAACGCATAATTACGAGTTCATAGAACCGACGACTTTTACAACGCATCGGAAAGAAATTGTAACAATTTCACTCGAAAACAATATTTCTTTCAACACTTTTACAGCCTCTGGTATAATAGATTATAAACAATGCCATATAAAGGCCCGCCGAAAAAATAAACAAAAGCCGCGGGAAACATTTTGACATTTCGTGAAGCAAAGTTTATGGTTGCGTTCACAATTATGGTTTATAATTCTTCAAAAAAGGTTGGTGTAGTACAATAATAGGCCGTTCCCCGCTGAGTAATGCTTGTTTATTTTGCTACCAGTAGCAAATGATTAGTTTCGGTGGCCATTCTAATGTGTAAATAATCTTGTCTGTTCTCTATTGAGACGTTTATTGCGCACAGCGGTGACGAATCACTTTAGTTACGCACGAAGAAATGTAAAATGGAAAAGTTTTACACAAAGTAAGGGTTGTTTTTTACAAAATTCCACATAGAAGTCGCAATGGTGTAAAGTTTTTTAATTGACGGGTTTTGCTACCATTTCTTAACTTTCAAGAAAAGTATTTTTTACGCGTACGAATTCATGAATACTCCAAACAGAATTTGCATCTCCTTACCTTACTTACTTTGGTTACGCGTTAAAGGTATCCTGCCCAAGTTAAGGATATAACAATCTATTGATAAAGAGTTGGCGTGCTGTATACCTATAGTTAGAGTAGTCTTTATTAAATTCAGAATCGGTCGATCAGTCGAAAACCTTCTAGCTACCTTCTACGTGTTCTAAACCTTCTGCTAGTTCGACTTTCAATAATTAGAAAGGAAGAAAAATAGGTTTATTTGTCATGCATACAAAAAAGATAATTAGCTCTATTAATAAAAAAAAGAGATCTCTAATCACGAGCACAAAACAGAAATAGTCGACAGCTGCACGTCATGACTGTGACAAGAAGGTTTCCACTCAGCGTGATGCTGTGCTATGGGGGACTCACAGCACAGCGCTGATTGAATTACCTTGATTGAAGTTACCTATAATATAAGTAACTAACCTAAGTGACTTGATTAAACTTATCTTACCTACTTATCTTTGCTTGCTAATAATGCTGCTAACTAATGAAAGTTAAAGATTACTCAACAGTCATTTCACCCGTCATTACACGCCAAAATATTGCTTAAAACAAAGCACACACGCCAAACCCTAAATCCTTGTCACCAACTCGAATAAAAAAACGACGAAGCAATAGTTTCCAAATAAGGACATCTCCAGGGAACAATGCTACATTTTCCCGGGAAAAAATAGTGCAGATAGCCGGATGATTGGCCCGGTATATCCGTGATACCCTGCCCGGGCTGTTTACGACCCTGCCGGATTAAAAAGTAAACGGGTAAAGGTGTTATGGCCCGGGCGCGATATTATTGTAGGTAAGGGGCGGGTCGGGTTATTCGCAGCTCGGCTTTTTTTTTCCTTTAATTTTGTGTGATAGGTGCTGTGAAATAGTGTAGTGGTGACTTGTTTTAGGATGTTGAATGTCGACGAGAGTGCGTTTTTATGCTGTTTTAACGGCCAGTGCGTTATTTGGAAATCAGGGTGCATAAACTGTTGAACTTACTGTTATCAAACCTTACCTTATTTTGAGCTCGATGCCCAAGAAAGGGGTTTCCAAATGAAGAAGGAAGACATTATTTTACTGTGTTTGATAATGTGTGCAATCAAATCCTAAACGCCGAAACTATATTTAAAGTGCTGTGTTCTGAAATTCATTTTATTTTCTTTCCTCCACACCACGCTTAAAACTTCATCAATCAAACCCAAACAAATTACATCAAAATATTTATCACTTTAATCCATAACAGAGGCGCCCCAAATCATAAATAAAAACAATAATCCCTCGCTGATATCAACTAATATAATAACAAGATTTAATTCATTTATTATTAAAATTTTCGTTACACACTCCCTCCGGTCCCGCAACGCTCATGAAAATAAAATCATGGAGCTCTACCCGCGCGAATTGAATTCAAAATTGGAATCAAAAGACAATCCTTTTTTTTCGTTTCTTTTATACGGTTACGAATGGCTATCGCGGAGTGGGGTCGCCAGTGTTAAATTTTATATGGGTAGTGAAGAGTTTTGGAGATCTGTAACACAATGAGGTTGGTAAAGTTTTTTTCAGTCTTTGATTGAATGTAAAGGTGTTAATGTTGAGTTAATACCACTTTGTATTAATTGTTACATTCAGAGTCTAATTCGACACTATTGAAGCAGGTGTCTGGCACTTTAATTTGTTATAATTATTTTCATCGAAGACCAAGCGAAAAGAGTGGCACTGTATAGCATTTAGCACATAGTTTCTTTTCAACTAGCGATTTCTGTGATTTATCATTTCCCAAATGACTTTGCAGGGCTAAAACACACAGAAAAAAAAGCAAAGCTGGTACTACAGTTGTTGATCGATAGTCTACAGTCCAGCCGTGCGTTGCCGCGTCGAGAGAATGCGTTCCTGACACCTGTCAGTGCGACAATTCCAGTAACTGATAAAGATCAAATTTGCAAACCACGCATTAGTGTTTGTATGAAGCTGACTGTTGTCAGGGGGCCTACTCTTTAAGTCCGTCAACGAGGATACGGGCCCGTCAGAAAGCAGTTCGTAACTTAAAAGTGTACCCTACTCCCGATTGATTATCTTTTCCGGACGGGTTAAAACACATCGGGAGTACCTAAGGACCACTGTCTAAACGTTTTGTCATTTATTTTTAGTTTGGGCCCCGGACTAATTTTATGTCCGTATGTGATATGGAGTAGGAAACGTCCGTAACTTCGGCCGAAACGACGGACTTCGTACTTAGGGAGTAGGCCGCCAGGAACGCATTCTCTCGACGCCGCGCCGACGACGGCCGGACAGTAACTGTAGGTACCAAAGTATCAAGATTTATCATTCGTTTCAATTATTTACACTCACACAGTGATTGGATGCCTATCGGTTATAGGCACCTGTAACAAAAGGAGCAAGCCTTCTTGTCACAGTCATGACGTGTAGCTATCTACTATATCTGTTTTGTGCTCGTGATTAGAGCTATCTCTTTTTTGTTTTTATTTTGTTCTTAGTTATTAGAGCTTATCTATAAAAATCAATGCCACTTTTCGTTGTAATTTTATAACTCAAGAACGGATGGACCGATTATGCTAATTCTTTTTTTAGAATATTCCTTGAAGTACGAGGATGGTTTATACGGTGGGACAAATTAAAAAAAATAATGTTAGGCGGTACGAAGTTCGCGGGGTCAGCTAGTGAATTATAATTATCATTTTTGTATGCACGTGTTTCTGTGACAAATAAACCTATTATTTTCTTTCTTTATTTATTTAAGATACCTACAGTCCGCACTGTAGGTAAAAAAAATATAGTAATAAAATCAATGAAAAATCTCCGTCTCCCTTTCAATACTCATTTAAATTCGGTCTGACAAGATAATTGCCTGGTTGATGGGCAACCAGCCTGTCTCCGTTGTCGACCCTCTTGTTAAAACTTAACATGATATGCAGCGAGGGTGCTGCCCTCTGCAATATGAGCATACGCTTGAATAAACTGTGTAGTTTACTTATTATTGATATGGTTTAATGGGACAAACAGTTACCGAAATACCTACGTGCTTAAATAAAATTCTATGACGGTTTAAATTAAGAAAAATCTTTATTACAAAAATAAAATGACTTCCAAAAAATAAAACTACAAATTGAAAAATATCTTTAATTTTGGAAGTCGGTGTCTTTGGTTTGGTATTTTCGTTTTTGCCACCGACTTCCGAAATTAGAGTTATTTTCCACTTTGTAGTGTTCTTTTTGGAAGCAGATTTTTTTTATTAACCTCTTTTAATTTTTCACTGTTTGGCACTTATCTACCCCTTAAAAATTCGTCTATGTACCTTCACTTGCTAAATAAATAACAGTGACAGGAAGTTATTATAATATCTACACTAGGTGCACTAAGTGGAAAAAATATTTATCAAAAACCACTCATTGGAATTTGACCAAATTTATATGCGACCACCCCATCTATATATACTTTCAAACAAAAGAAGAACTTTTCAAATCGGTTTATAAATGACGGAGTCTGAGGTAACAAATATAAAAAAATAAAATAACTCAAGTGAGAAACGACTCCTTATTTTTAAGTCGGTTAAAAAAAACTGATCTAAGTAATGTTTTATATTCATGATGTGTGTACATTATCTTTTCCATAGAAATTAACTTAAAGTTAAAGATAGGTCCTACCTATCGCTCACAATAAAACACAAGTCAGGAATAGAGAGATGGTGTGCAGATGAAACGATTTACAGGATTTTTTAGAATTCAAATCAAACCCATTTTAGAAAAACATTTCGCCTTAATTATTTTTGAATGCATTCAATGAGTTGTAGTTATTACTAGATTTGGGAGAGCATAAAACAAGAAATAAACATAATTTCTCTACATTATATTATGTGGTAAAGAAACCCCAGAATATTATCACTTGGTCACGAATATTACGAGCCAATAATAATTTACTAACATATTTTTACAATATCCAATAAATCAACTGAAAATAAATTATGACGGGTAACCCTCAAAGCAGCCGCCATTTTCATGAAATGTCAAAAGAAAGATGTCTGCATGTCTGCCCATGCAATATTGCGGTATTACAGATTACTCACGGTCGCAATATAACAATTAAAAACTACCGTAAAGTGGTCGGAATGGAGCAATAAAGCTATTTTCCTTAGTTTATGGCGGTAACTTAGAGAACGTAGAAATGACAAAACATTTATTCATCTATTATGAACGCGACCTTGACGACAGGCGAGTTTTTTTTAAATTTCTGTTCGTCTTCTTTCGTTTGGGACGGGACTGCTTGATAGAAAGCTGTAACATTTTTTCGTAATTTGTGGTCAGGTAGGTATTGGGGAATAAACTACGCAATATTCTTTTATTGTCGTAAAATATTCACTAGGACACTAATGAATAGGTACTTGTTTGCCCCTTTTTTGTGGTTTGACTTGCGAAAAAGTTTATTTTGAAAATGAACAATTATTAAAATTTCTTTTTTCAACACGTCTTGAAACCGCAGGTGAAGTAAACACAATAATAAATAAGTCTTAGGATTAGAACTTAACAGGGTCTACGCATGTTTTTTGCAGGAGAAAACAGACGCAAATAAAAAGACCGGCTTATAAGCGAACTGAAACTGTCACTGATCTAGGGACTTAAAACAAAGACCAATCACCGCAACAAATCAATTTACCGAAAACAAAAACACACTGCTTTAAACCACTTTCAGCGAGATAAACCCGCCCTAATCCGCTTAAAACCGGCTAAATCCGGATTAATAGTCTGTCAAATTGCCGGTGGGGGCGCTAAATGCCACCTGAGCCCTGTACTGGCGTTTTTTCTGCTAAATCAACGCCTGTCTGCGATATAAATGGGTGTTAGTTTATTATTTTGATTCGCGAATTATGTGAGGGTGCAGGCTTGTAAGGGTAGTTTAATTTGTTTATTACACATGTGGCTGAGGGCGTTGTAGGTTTGTATAACCTTGATAGGGTTGCTTGGCTGGTGAAAAGTGAGACGGTATCAAAGAAACAGCAGTTTAAAAGTAAGACAGAAAATAAGCCCTTTGAAGACTTAAATTAAACTAAACTTACCTACTGTCTATCCCAAATTTAGCCGAAGACCATAAATAACGGTACACGCAAAGAGTTAAAAAAAATAAGACGTTTAATTTGGTTGTTGAATGTTTTTGTAAGAAATAAAATCTTTTATTGGCAGGCATCATCGTAGGTGCATAGCGTGTTAGTATTTAGGCTCCCGCAAACAGACGCGACGCGTCTCTAGTAGAACCATTTCTATGAAGAATTGATAGAAATTGTTCTACAAAAGACGCGTCGCGCTGTCGCATCGCGCCTGTCTGCGGGAAGCCTGACAAGTAACTTAAAAACAATGTTAGTAAGTAACAAATTAGGCACACAAAGCATTAAGTCCGCCTTTGTACAGTATTTTTTTTTACTTGTGCATAAAGTTTTAATAAATAAATAATAAATATTAAAACATTATGAAAACAAAAACAATGCATCCAAATACAGGAAGATTCATCAAGCCCCACGTTTGACATGTAGCTTGATAAACCTATCCATTGTAGGCCCATCTAACCTTTCACAACATACCTTCAGAATGCTATTCTTGCTTCCTTTCACTCTGCGTAATAATGACGCCACTTTCTTGCGCATGATCGCGAAAAAATCATCCGTCAAAATCACCAGCGAACGTCTGTGACGCACTGCATTAAGGAGGAAGCCTTAATAACAGCAACCTTTTTTTTTTTTTTTTGAGTTTGGGAAATCATCAAATAGCTTCTCCCGCTCTGGGCAAAGCAGGAGGGCGTGTCAGACTCTTACTGACTAAAACCCACCCGTGTTCCTTTAGTTGCCGGTGCCTGGGGCCACGGTAACCCTTTCGGACTTTCTCGCAACCCCAGCAGGCATCGGCCCTAGCGGACCCCGTCATTGGTACTGACATCTCTTTGAGGCGCGCGTGGAACACAACGCGCCGTCGACCCGGGCCTGGTCCTTATCGAACGGCGAGCTGCCCATTGCTCGCCGTTCGCAAGCCCACGCCTACGGTGGCCGGGAATCGGCCTGCGTTTCCCGACGCCCAGGGCGTCTCCTGCGGCGGCTAGTGGCGTGAGGGCGCGAATTTTGCCTTTCCCTCACGCGTTCCGCCTCCTCCTTCGCAAACATTACTGCTTCGCAGAAGGAGGCGGAATTGTGGCGTGCCCAGCGCTGGGTTGCGACAATCGCACTCTCCATGCCGCCCTGAGATCCCGCCGGAGCTCTGTCCGCTGTACCGTGATATGTCGCGGCAGCGGAGCTACGCAATAACAGCACCATGAAGGCTATGTTAAGCAGTATGTTAGACATTTTTGTTTTTTTTGAGGGTGGGAAACTTCTCCCTCTCTGGGCAGAACGCGAGGGCGTGTCAGACTCTTACTGACTAAAACCCACCCGTGTTCCTTCAGTTGCCTGTGCCAGGGGCCACGGTAACCCTTTCGGACTTTCCCGCAACCCTGGCAGAGTATGTTAGTCCTAAGAACTTTATTATTTCATCAATTTTCAGGGTTACCTAGTAGGCTCAGTATGGAATAAAGAATGAAAATTAATTACAAAACTGAAAAAGAAGTCATAAGTATCTACTTAATAAGTGTAATTAATATAAAAATAATATTTACAATGAAAATACCTTTACGTCTAAAGTTGGATCATCATCATCATTTCAGCCGAAAGACGTCCACCGCTGGACATAGGCCTCCCCAAGCATCGCCACTTCGACCGATTCTGTGCTTCTTGCATCCAGCGGATCTAAAGTTCAGCTAAAGTGCGGTCTCTGTCGGACTGCATAGACAAGAAAGAGATGCGCGATGACACAAAGCTGGTAATTTATTGCAGAATATGAAGCAAATCTCTATTTACAAAAAATCTATTGATTGGGCTAAAAAATGAAAACACTATCACGTTACTATGTTGCTAAAAGAATAATCTGATAAAAAAACAGAATGATTGCATGTTTATTACTATAAAATTAAAATAATAAAATTAAAATAAAATTCATTTAATTCAGGCAAGACCCATATTACATCCAATAAAATAAAATTAGCACAATGCCTACGGCCATAGGATAATAGCTGTAACTGAAATTTCAGCTTCTTCAAAATCAAATAAAATGAATGAAAATTAAATAAAAACGTCACAGAATTAAAATTAAAGTACAATGTCAGTGTAATTATAATGAACGAAAATTAAAAGATAAAAATAGTCAAGGTTACAGAATTCAAAATTAAATCAACAGAAATTACAATAATAATTCAAATTATAAAAACAATACAACCACAAGTCACTCAACACACAACACAACAACACACAACGATGGAGTTTCTTGCCCATTCTTCTCCATACGAAACTACCTTTTGGAAGGGGCGACTAGAATCAATTCTATTTAAATGTAAATGTTGACGTTCAAAAGTGCCTTTTATGTGCCTATTTGAAATAAATGCTTTGACTTTGACTTGACTTTGACACTATAAATTCAAAGTCAAGGTCAATAATAAATTAAGTGCACCGGCTAAACATGTCTGCCACAGCATTTCCCAATGAAGGGGCAATGAAATCGCTCAGCGATCATCACCAGGACAGTATTGGAGCTGGCCCGCACCCTGCGCACTAAGGACGCGCACCGCTTGCGCATGGTGGCGTCAAAACAGTCGGTGCGCGCTTCCGCAAACATGCCCGAGGCGCTGCAGAAGCGGGGCAGACCCAACACTGCCCTGAACGCGTTGTTATACTGGACGCGGAGGGCGCTGTAGCTTGCTTGTGTGTAGTGAACCCACAGGCTGCACGTGTACAGTTAGGTGGAATATGCCTTAAAAAGGGTGATCTTAACTTGGTTTGAACACCGTGCAAACCTGCGGGCCAGCATATTCGCTCTTTTCGACAAAGCCCTCCGCTCCCGTTCGATGTCAGCATGATCCCTGAGGTCAGCCGTGACTATGTGCCCCAGATATTTAAAATGGTCAACTCTGTCTAGGGGAACACCATTGAGAAAAACTGGTGGTACATTTTCCAGGCATTTTGCACCGCTGGCTCCAAAAATCATGCACTGACTCTTGCTAACATTATATTTTAGCCCATGCCTACCTGCGTACTCCTCACAGATCTGTATCAGGGTCCTCAAACCACAGACCGACGCGCTCAGCAGCACCATGTCATCAGCATAACTTAGATTGTTGACGCAAACGCCATCAACATGGCAACCAACATGCCGACTGCTGAGCGCGACGATCAGCGCGTCCATGTAGAGGTTAAAAAGGGTCGGAGAGGTCAATCCGCCCTGCCTCACTCCACACTCCAGCTGATATGGCTCCGACATTGCCCCCGCCCATCTGACGCTGTTGACCTGATGCGTATACCAATACTTGAAGATATTCACAAGTTCACGCGGCAAGTTAATACTATTCAGCTTATCCCAAAGGATATCATACGCCACCAGGTCGAAGGCCTTAGACAAGTCGAGGAAACACGCGTACACAGGGGTCCTACGGTCCGTGTAGTATCTGACGGTATGCTTAAGGCACAGTATAGCACTTTCAGTAGACAATTGAGGTCTAAAACCAAACTGGTTATCATGCAGACTTACATATTTATTCAACTGTGTGTTAAGCAAACCGTCAAACACTTTGGCTATGATGGTGGCTAGGGAAATAGGCCTGTAGTTTGCTTTATCGGCAAGGTCACCGGTTCTATTTTTCACCACCGGCACCACCACAGACTTCATAAGATCCATCGGCAGGTAAGAGTGGCTCACGCACAGTGAGAAGAACATCGCTAAGACCCTGGAGATATTCAATGCTGAGACCGTCGTGCCCCGGTGATTTGCCTCTCGACGTATTCTTAATAAATTTAATCCACGTCTCTCGCAATAAACCTTACCCCGACTGCCTCGTTCGGCACCTCAGCATTGACAACCCCCCCCCGCAGGTCCCAGAGGGGAGTGTATAGAAAAATGGTCCCTAAAGACATCCGCAATGCCCTTATAGTCACTCACTCCATCTATGCTCACAGGAAGACCCGGCCTAACATTAGCCTTACTTGTGCTTTTCCAGAAGCCACGAAAGTCACCCTTGGAATGCTTCTCGGCCAGGCCAGGGGACGACTATGGTTTTTAATCGTTAAAATAAATTTTTAGAGGTATCTTCGTGACTTTTTTCTATCGTACCAAATTAGTTGTATTATGTTTTCAACACACTATCTAACTAGCATAATATCCTGAAGAATATCATAATATTTTTCTGATTTTGTTTACTGCACTGGGTAATATACTTTTAGGCATTATAAAACTTGCGTTTAGGTCATGTAGCCCCCTTAAGTAGGTATTTACTAAACCGTTGCTAGAATGTATTTTTGAACAAGAGATTTTTTTCCCGAAATGCTTCATGAAAAAAATTAACCAACTGTCACACAAATATTCGGTAGCGTTCAAAACGAACGCATCCGATTCCCCCTCCCCTATTCTATTTATGTTCTAAAAAACTTCATCTAATTGCTTCTTTATTGGTCGCTACTTTATTAGTGACATATTAGGAGCTCTTAACAAGCAGTTTTTAAGTGGGTTCATGTAGGGATGTGAGGATATCCGATGTTTTTTGTTTTGGATCCGAGTATCCGAATTTTTGGAGCTACGAGCCTCTTAAGTCCGTTTGCTGAAAAAAATATGAAGAAACGGGGCACGTGTAGCCTATTGTTAAAATAACTAATGGTTTTGAATAGATTAGCCGTTAGCGGGACATTATGTCCCTATTAGGATAGGTACTATGTTTTTTTAAATACAATGGACTCATAGGTAATTATCAAAGCAGTCTCATAAGTTACTTCTGAAAATTTTTTGCTAGCCCTATTGCAAAAGTGTAAAATATAGTCATTTTCATAATTTTATCTCCTGATGATTTAAAAAACATTTCTTTAGAGAAAATGAAATAAGTGACCGATGAGATAAACCTACCTACTTGGCTTGAGCATTTATTTCGGATAATTTTATCCGACGGCGCACTGCCAACATTATTCTGCAACTTTCAGAAGCGTCGATATTAATCCTGTTGGCATTTATGTGTCGTCGCTGAGTGCTTTTTTATAATTATCCTTTTAGCTTTTAATTAAATGTTGTAAGAGAAAGCTGTGTAGGATATCAATATTTCTGTTTGCCCGTGACTTTGTTAGATACGTCGTAAAATTTATAAAAAGGTGGATTCTTATTATGTTGTTGTTGTTTGTTATTTTGTTTTCATTTTATTTGAATACATTTTGTTTAGATTTTTTTTCCATGTGTTGTTTTTCCATTTCGGTAAATGTAATTTAAATGTTGCTATCAAACCTACTAAACAGTGCGAGTCTTTATAATGTGCACATATCAAAATCAGGGAATCTATGATTATTTTATCGGCGGAAAAAATATTAAAAAAAATATTTTTTAAGTTTTTTTTTTTATGCAATAGCAAAAAAAATGTTCGTTACTTTGACCCCATTGTAAACAAAACGGTGGAACTTTTAAACTAAATGATCTATCGCGATGAAACAAACTCCATAATGGCTGGAAGTAATTAGGCGTCCTCATAAAATGAAAATAATGGAAAAAAACTACCCTCAATTGAAAATAAACTTGTTTTTTTTAGCAAAAATCTGTTTTTTTTTCATAATTTTTTACAATAATCGTAAAACTTTCTCAATAAGTACTTAAAGTAATAAAAATGGTATGTAATGTGGGCACATTACCTACCATTTTTATTACTTTAAGTTATTTTTAATTGTATTAGCCACCTAATGGTGAAAATAGCATGTTTTTAACTCAATCCTATCATTTCTTATCGACTGTTAAAGAAAGGCCCAGCGCACGGCTACGCACTATTGTATAGCAGGGGAGGCCGTTTAAAAAAGAAGATTTTTTAAATATTTTTTTCCGTCGATAAAATTAAGCATATATTCCCTCATTTCGAAATGTGCACGTTATAAAGAGTCACACTGTACATTGTACGCTTTTTTAATTACTAATGTGGCTCCACGTCACGAAAACACAAGGAAATAAAATGAATGAAAATATATGAAAACGCTTTTTAATTTTCGTCCATGGACCACAAAATTTTATGGATCACGTTATTATCGTCACATTAGAAAATAGAAAAGCACTCATTAATTACGTAATAATATTTGGGTTTTATAATGTTCTCGGTAATGTTTTTAAGGAAGGCATTATAAGTTAGGGACATAGACGAACAAAATAAGTCGGACGGAACTCCGCTGAGACAAAACTGAGTCCCGCTTATTACGTGGGTCACACTGAAAGTTTTTAGAAAATAAAAAACGGAACGATGTAGAAGCCTGTTAATATTTTTATTGCTTTTCGAAGTTGTCTCCGTTACATACGTTACGTCGTCCGAAACATTGACTGAAATAGTGGGCCCGCTCTTCTTTAGGGATTTCTTCCACGCCTTTTTCAAACGCAGCCACGGCATCTTCACGGTTCATAAAACGAATTCCTCTAAGCTTCGATCAATACCTAGTACTATTATTGATCGTTCGTCCATGACTATGGACTGTTATTGATAGAGTGCGGTGGGGACGGTGAGGTACCAGCATAAACCTGAATTTCTTCCGACAGCTGAAGCCTTAATCATACCACTGCAGGATAAAAAGCTTTTTTAAAGAAAAAGAAAGAAAGAAAGAATAACGTTTATTTGGACACAGTTCGTGAAACACAGAATACAAATAACAAAATAAAAAGTGAAAATAATGGTTTAACAACAATAGTGTGTGTCTCACGGCTGCGCCAAAAAGGATCATTTCAGCATTAATGCCACAGACACATGCTGTCTGACGCTGGTTTTCTAATGAACCTTTAGGGACTAGTGACGGGGAGTACAAACAGTTTCGACATAGGTAAATACCTAATAAATAATACATATTTTTATACTTATAAATAAATAAATGAACTAGTAATCAAATATAATTACTTACAAAACGAAAACAACAAGAACCAACTCGGCAAAACCTGTTTTTAGCGATTACCTTGCAAGATTGATCCACACACAGACACATACATACAGAGAAATAGGCAACCATCATTTATGGAATAGTTACTTCATTTTTGCGGTTTCAGGCTAAGAGGTCTAAGTTTTCCTAAACAACTGAAAACATCGATGAAAGAAAGAAATAAAGGAAATACATTTATTTAGCATCTAGACTAAAAGGCACACAACTCAAAGTATTTTACTACCTACCCTAAAAAATATATAAAAAAAAGATAACAAATAAAAAAGTGTAGGTAAAGTGCGTTGTGAGAAATCAGCAGGAAAGTGTGCCTCGCGGCTGCGCCAAATAGGCCCAGTTCAGCAAAAACGACAGACAACGAGCGCCTGACGCTGTTTTTAAACTGGACCTAATGCGATGAAAACGTATCTTGTTTTATTGGCGGCAAAACAGTTGTACCTGGAACGGTTTTCGAATTCTGAACAAAGCAATGAAATGAAATGTTTATTTCTGTAAGTGGATCTTTTAAGACACTTTTACACGTCAATATTTTAAAACTAGATGGCGCTGGCATTTCCTAGCTGACATCTCTGAGAAGAAATGCCGAAACCAATTCAGAGGTCACGTATCATATGCACAACCGAAATAAAAGCTCAAATGAACATAACCAATCTAGAAGCCTACGTCCTACCTACCTCACAGTAAGTCGACCAACCTCTCTGCCAATCCTGCTCCTCAACCATAGAGCGTGAAAATACCCTATTACAGCCTCCACCCATCCTCCCGAGTCCCACCGGGTGTAAGCTGAGCGCAGATTATATTTTAACGCAATAATTCTACGTGATCATGCCGCGTTTACGAGTGGCGGTGTGTAGGGTGGTCAGGACGTCAGGATGTGTCCGGAGATATTCTGTGGACTTTACTGGACGAAGGGGAACATCATCTAAGCAAACTAGATTGAGAATCACAAGATGAACTCATGAAGACATGTGACAATTTATTAACTCCCTCGTCTTACCCGCACTGGGCCCGCTTGGTGGATAATTGGGAACTCCACCCCTTCATAAAAGAGTCATGTATCCCAACAGTATAAATAGTAAAGTAAAAAAAGCAGTTTGTAGTAAAGTCTAAAGCTACAGACGACAGCTCGCAAAAGACCATCCTTCGTTCGAATACTCGACAGCGTTCAAACTTGGTAAATGCAATGGCGCAATAAGATTCACAACAGAGAGGCAATTTGTAAGATCGTTCGCATTCTAATCTCAGTCTCAATCTCTCAAAAACTGTACAGTGTTTACCAAAAATTTTGACATTAAATTTGACTGTCGCTGAGATGAGATTGCGACTTGAATTTGAACGTTAATGACGTGAATTACGGGAATTGGGCTTCTGAAGTCAATGTATTTTGTTGTAGAGTTTGTTGCACCACCACTTTTCTTACTCACTTATAGCATCTCAGGATGTAATCTTCTTGTCTCAATTCACTGAACTTCTTCTTTTTCATTTCGGTTGACCTATAGCTATGAGGATATGCTCATGCTATGCTCATGCGTGGTAAACTAGATTAGCCAGCCAGGAAGTGGTCGGGGCTGACTGCTCATGTCCAATGTAGGACGCAACTGTTTTAAATTATCGCCACTCATAGATGCTAATGCTAAATGAATGCAGACGTACAGTCCGGACGTCGAGAGAATGCGTTCTTGACATTTGTCAGTTTCATACAAACGAATACATGTTTTGCGGATTTGATATATTGTTAATTACTAGAATTGTCGCGCTGACAGGTGTCAGGGGGCCTCCTCTCTAAGCACGAAGTCCGTCGTTTCGGCCGAAGTTACGGACGTTTCCTACTGCGTATCACTTACGGACATAAAATTAGTCCGGGGCCCGAGCTAAAAATTAATGCGTAACGTTTAGATAGTTGTCCTTACTCCCGATGTGTTTTTGCCTGTCCGGAAAAGTTTATTAATCAGGAGTAGGGTTCACTGTTAAGTATCGAAATACTTTCGGACGGGTCCGTATCTTCGTTCACGGACGTAGAGAGTAGGCCCCCAGGAACGCATTCTCTCAACGTAGTATTCGACTGTACAATTTTCTTATTATTTTTCTAACGTTATCTTGAGATCTGTCCCAGGATCTTTCAACCTTTTAAGGCAGGCTCTCCGCCGCCGCTGCTAAGATTAAATTTGGCCAAATCTGAGCGAAGTTTATATCTGCGTACAGTTCAGACAATAGATTGTGTCTACGTCATGTTTAATGCCTGGTAGGATCCGTAGGATATATTTGTTTTAGTCACTATTGTGGAGGCGACAGTGATTTACTTAAACTTATACTTCCTTATTTGTAGATCAGTAGGTACATATTTGAATTAACAACAAATTCGAAGAAAAGATGTAGGTACATATTTGGTGAATTGAGGCCGTATTCTCATCCCTCTTTCATGGGCTGAAATTACAGAACACTACTTGAACGATCCTTGTACCTACATCTTTTCTTCGTGTAACAACGCATCTGGTCAGGTAATAGGTAGGTAGGTACCTACTGTGAATAATTATGGGGACTATGGAATGATACAACGTTATACTTAGTTCGTTTATTCGTATATCAATCAATCAGATCAAAAGTCATTTATTCAAACTAGGCTGAGAATCAGCACATTTTGAACGTCAAAATTATATAGGTAAGACAGTCCCCCAAAACGCCCGCCCTTCACCACTTCCTAGTGCTTTAGCTGGGAAGAAGAAGTGGCGCAAAAACTCCCCAGCAGCACTGCTGTCTGTTCAGTTAGAAGAACTGGATTCTATACTGTACTAAGTCATTAACATTACGAAACACAAAACATTAAATAAAATGATTTGCCATAAGTCAGCTAGCACACGCCATTATTGAAAACTTTACTCAAGCAGAAATAAAAAATAAAAACGTAAATACATGAACAAATATAGGTACATGAACGCGTCTATTCTATCACTGTTTTTCGAAACAAAAAACCTATTCGAAATTATTTGAAAGCTCATTCTAAATTCGCTTGACTGGTCGAATGCAATCTCTGCCAGCCTGCACAACATAAGGTATTTACCTAAAGTAGGTACCTCTGTAGGTATGCCGTAAAAAATACATAGGTATTTTCTTAGTTACTTACAATTAAAAATAATCATAGGCATCGATTTCAATTTCTTGAATAGCCTACTTACCTACTTTCTAATAGGTACTGAAAAAGAGTACCTTCGTTACACCTACCTACCTACGTAGGTAGGTACCTGGATATATACTGGAAACTACCGAACAGATTACAAAGAATAGGAATTTAATCAACAGATTTAGGTAAATCTTAAGGTTTCAAAAATAAATAAATCAATAATGCACGTTTGTTTATTTGCAGCATAAACTTTTCCTAAATTAGTGTAGCTAAAGTACCTAGTTGGAATCAAATTCAACTGTTTTATCAAACAATATAACATTTCACACCTTTCAAAATATTCTCCCGTTTGTTTCAAACTTGCGTTGCCCGTTGTATCGCTACCATAGTATAATATTCAATTATTAAAACAATAATCCGCCCTCACAAGTCCCGGGAGAGAGCAGCGCCATCTAGCGTCGCTCTAACACGTTAACCTTTCGTTAATCTGATGAAATTGTTTTTTTACAGTAGAGGTTCTAGCCCTTTTTTTTGGATAGGACATGGGATAAATTATGTTTTTCAGTAAATTTATGCTGAATTGTTTCGGAAATCAGGTCGACAATGCTCGATTTCGTGCCACGCGTCCTGGCTTCTCTAGGTTGGCTGCCCCATTTTTTTTTTTAAACTACTTTATTTTGTCCCTTAGCCAAAAATGTTTTTTTTTAACTTAATCCCCACCTACTTTCAGAAGTCCTAACAAATTGTAATAGGGGATAAAGTATGAAATTGCAGTTTTATTATAGTAGGTCCTACTTCGAATTGACATAGAACCTACCTACATGGTTTGAGATTTTTGAGTGAAACTTTTTTCACATGGTACCTATAAGTTCTTCTTTTAAAAAATGTGCAACATTCGACTATCGACTTTCAGTTGTTTTTTTTATTCAGTATATACAAGAAAGATGGATACTTCGAAAATTCGAGTTATTTTTGAATACGAGTTCCGACGCGGAACTAACGCAGCAGAAACCGCTCGCAATATCAATGTTGCGTTTGGAGAGGGGACTGCTAATGAACTTTGATTTTGGTTTAAAAGCTTTCGTGATGGAAACTTTGATTTGAAGAACGAACCACGTGGAAGACCGCCCACACAGGTGAATAACAATAAATTGAAAGAGATGGTGGAGGCCGATCCGAGCCAAACTACCCAGGAATTAGCGGCATGGTTTAACGTTACCTTACCAACAATATTGACTCAATTGCGTCAAATCAATACAATAAAAAAATATGAGAAATGGGTGCCTCATGATTTGACGATCTGCAGAAAGAACCGTGCAGAACTCCGAACAATGATAGCAAAACTAGCAGTGAAAAAGCCCCGACTCATGAATCGATCTTCACCATTATTGCTCCATGATAACGCGAGACCTCATACAGCACGAGAAACCGTTTTAACTCTACAGGAACTGCAATTAGAAACCATTCGTCACCCTCCGTATTCGCCAGACCTTGCTTCAAAGGACTACCATTTTTTTCGTGACTTGGACAATTTTCTACGTGATAAAAAGTTTTCTTCTCAGGAGGCAGTACAAAATGCTTTCACAGTTTGTCGAATCTAGATCACGAGAGTTCTATCGCAAAGGCATAAATGACCTTCCTATTAGATGGCAGCAATGTACCTATAGATAATAATGGTAATTATTTTGATTAAATAAATATGTTAAACAAAAAAAAAAAAAAACTAATTTCAATTTTTCAGTACAAATCGGCAATTTCATACTATAACCCCTAATATTAACACCAGCGTTAAAATGTTAACACTAACGGAGCTTATATCTTAATGCTGTCAAAATTAGTAAGTAGTGTTGTACCACATAATACTATCTAACCTATTCCCAACTTGAGGTCGGCTTGCAGTCTTATCGGATGCAGCAGATTACCAGTATTTTACATGGAGCGACTGCTTAACAGACCTTCACAACCCAGTTACTGGGTAACATGATACCTCTTGGTAATATTGGTTGTTAGACATTAGAGCTTCTGACTACCCGTAACGACTGTCAAAGATCTACCTACTACCTATATAAAACATCGGTGCAGCCGTTTGGGAGCTACGATGCCGCAGACAGACACACATACATACGCTTAAGTTATAACACCTCTCTTTTTCCGTCGGGGGTTAAAACTGTAGCAGTATCTACATCGCCACATGCGTGCTGCGCGTCATACTGACGTCACGCAAATCCTGCATCGCGCAAGCAGAGTTTACCGCGCGACTAGCATGTATACAACTTCCCGATCAATCATCGGGCAGTTGCCCACCAGACATGACACCCGTCTGGTCGGAGGGTTCTCCCTTTTCTATGGAGGTATGAGTGAACATTACACCCTGTTCCTTGTACTTCTATAAAACCAATAAAAATATAGTACTACTTAGGTACGTAAACTTAAATCTTAGTTTAAGTATTTTTCTGTATTTTTTAAATAAATTTAAAAATTCTCAGCAGACGCCCAGACTCTGTATTTAATTATTAATTTAATACTAGTTTAAGTTACTTTAACGAAACCATTAAAAAACCTAGTACAAAAGCTATTTTTGCGCTCCTTTGGAAAATTTGGTTTGAACTGTTAAAGCAAATACCTACTAGGTTTTGATAAATCTAGTTAGCACAGCAGGAGTTCTCGTACATTTGATACCAACACGAGAAATGAGTACCTACCTACCACAATGAACTTCTCTCGTGGAACATAATGTCAGCTCCCAAATGCAAGTGGCTTCGTAACAATTAGCGGGCTCTGTCTGGCAGCATTTCAGTGGTTGGTATGTTTTTGAGCTACTTGGCAATGTCCAGTCCCTATCCTTTTTTTTGGTATAATGTGACACAAATCTGTGTTTTTTCTGTTCCGTGCACAAATGGTTATAACATAATGAAATCTGACGGCGAAGTATTTCGGTGTCAATTTTCGAAATGTTTTTCTGCTGAGGTAACAGCGGCATCTTGTAATAAGTAGCAGTGTTTAGTATTAATGTTTGTTACTGCTATTCGACACTAGATGCCGCTGAACTTTTCCGTAACTCAATATTAATCCACAAGATGTCGTTGTAGTCAGCTAAATAAAAATATATTTAAACACAGTAAAATATTTTATTAATCGTGTAATTTAACCGAAATAAAAGCTTTAAGAATATTATTCAAAAATATAATTCTAACAAAAAGGACCAGCTTTTTCATTTCAGAAATAATAAGTTTGACTTTGACATTGACATTTGACATTCGTTTCGTTATCAAAATTGACCATGGTATTTGTTTTGGATAGAACATCGAAATAATTAGAGAATACAAAAAAACTAACTTCCATTACATAATATTAAAATGCTTCTGTAAAACCTTACTTTAAATACTGTACTACGATGGAGCAAATCTACGCGTTTGGTGTAACGTGCATAGAATTTGTGCAATACTGGTAATGTATTCAAAATATTGATTATTTCTTTGAAATACTGTATTGTGCGACCAATTACAAAATTCTCGCACAATTGCTATGCATATTGGGTTTGGTTCTGATTAATCTTGACTTAATTTAGCGTAGGAACATATATTTACATAATTCAGTTTTAAAACCAACCTTTTTTTTGCGGGTTTTCTGAAGCATGTAGCGTTTTCCATAGCAATATAAGTAAGTACCTACTTACTATTATTTATAGTAAGTATCCTCAACACTTCGCATCCTAAGAGTTTACCAATAAGAATTATTGTGGATATTATATTTGATTCTGATACAATTTTTTTTTTATATCCTTGGATTCTCCTCAACATACCCTTATTAAAAATACATAGAAACTATACCCTAGCAACCCACAATCCAGCTACCCTGTAGAGGTAAGATAGGCAGTAGCTTCTTGTAAAATACTGATAATCAAATTCAAATTCATTTAATATACTTACACATGGTTCACTTCCTTTCAATACAAGGGATGAAATTCTAACCAACAGAAAACATAAACAGATTTAACAGCGGGTCCCAAACTAGGCACAGCCTGTATCTTGGTGACCCAAACACTACACCAAGTTAACAATTAAATGGGATCTGCTGGCGCAATATTGTTATTTGTTTTTTTTCTTTCTTTCTTTTTTGGCAACTGAGCCGATGTCGACTATTCTGCCAGTGTCACGTAGTGACAGCAGCACCGCGAGATGAGCCGTCGAACGTTGCACTTTGTGGTAGTTAATTGTTAATATTGTTAGTAGCTGAAAAGACAATACAAGATTTGTTAGTTAACATAATTTTTTATATAAATACTATTTATTGCTCTACTATAGAACGACACAGATATTTACAGTTATAATAATTATTATTACCCACCACCAAACTACATTTTTATGTCATTGTCATTTAAAAATTTTGATAGAACATGGATTAGTTTAGGGGAAAAGTTGGTTAAGAGGGAATGGAAATTAGTAGGAAGTGTTATTTTAATTTTGGGAAGTTTGTGTTACAAATCAAAAGATTGAGAATTTAAAGGACAGGAAAAAAATATATGGTCCAGAGTACCATCATCAAGACCGCATTCGCACAGGGAACTGTTACGAACAAGAATCTTATTTGTTATTGATAATTTAAAATAAAATAAAATTCAAAATCACAAAAACTGCAAGTATGTGAGTATAAGGAAGCTAATTACATCAAATAAACATACAAAAAATAGTTGAGTGATTAAATTTGGGGTGTCAGTGTGTGTGTTTTATCAGAGCTTATTCAGCTGGATCCAGTTAGACTGGAAGCTGACTAAATAGTTGGGAAGGGCTAGGCAGATGATTATGATGATGGTGGTTTTCTCTATTTGCAGGTTTGAAGACCATGCCAACTTCTTTGAGATAGTGAACCAAGTGTTTGACCCACACCATGCGATTGAGATCCTGTTTCCGGTAATATCCATCATTGACTCGGTCTTTGCAACTCAGCTGCTGTTGTGCTTGGCTTTCGGAGGCTGGTTGAATGCTGTCATGAAATGGTATGGTTATTTTACTTATTAAAATGTAAAAGCAAAAGAATGGAACTCTCTACCTGCGTCTGTGGTTCCAAACGCATACAACCCTAATCTCTTCAAAGTGAGAGTGAACATCAGGCTTCTTCTGGGTAAGCTCACTCCATCGTCGACTCTGTCTCTGTCACCACTGGCCTAGACTAGAGTCAAGAGCAAACCCACAAATTTAAAAAAAAAAACTAAAAAATAAATATTATAGAAAGAAAGTAAGTAAACTACATTTATTCGGCGCACGCTTTTAAGGTACAGTCAGCATCAAAAGTCGATGATCACATCCAGATTTTCAAAATCACTGTACACTATATCACCCATAAATCGCTCAACAAGATAGGGCGCCAGTATTGAATGAACATCATTAAAGTTCAAAATTAACTGAACACTACTCGTCAAAGGTCACTGAACACCATTTTGTCAAAAGTTGCTGATCGTCATAATATCCGAAAACATCATAACATTCAGTTTTACAAAAGTCACTCAACAATATAAAATGCTTGTTTTGGTTATTTAAAGACGACCCACTGACCATCTAGTGTAATCACGGCAACGTCCAAAAATAACTTAACATCATAAATAACAAAAGTCACTGAACAATATAAAATGCTTGTTTTAGTTATCTAGTGTAATCACGGCAACGTCCAAAAATAACTTAACATCATAAATAACAAAAGTTACTGAACATTACTTTGTTTCGGATACGTAGCGTGTAAACTAATACTATCAAAAGTAGATGAACTGCAAACTAAAAAAGTGCTCGTTACTATCTTCAGAGTTATAAATCCAATCTTGTCCTATATATCTAATATATTTATATATATATCCAAACCAAATCATGTAAAAAAAAATGGATACAAACGAATCTAACTTTCCAAAATAATTTTGTTTTTTTTTCATAGTATCCATGAGAAATATTAGAAGTGGGTGTTCAAGCGGCAAGCACATTTTTAAGCCTATTTTTCAAAATAAGCTCGCAAGCACGATTATAAAGATAAGCATATTCCGCTTTTAAATTATTCCGTCGACGTCATCTAAGCTTTCTATATTACGATTGAATAGTAACCTTATTTGTATATTCTGTTCAAGTTCATACCGTCGACTTAGTTTATGATTTTTATATTTCGATTGAATTAGAACCTAATCTGTATACATATAACACTCATTTTCAAAAATCACACAAGTTCCGTTTTAATTCAATTATTTGGGAAACATAGTTGTTGAAACATATTTGAAAAACTGTTTACCCTTGAATGTAAAAAGAATATTTCTACTTAAGAGCGTTTATACCTTATGAGTGGCAACGTCGCAATTTAGTGTCATATTTCGTGGTTTTCAATTTTTATCATTTAATCGGAGCTATATTTAAAAAATCTGTTTAATTAACTTTTTAGAATTATGTGAAAACTGTGTAAAAGGTAAGAAATCGTTGCGTTTACAGTTCTATTTATATGCAAATAATACATTGGAAACTTGCAGGGCGTTATTTTCATTGTAAAATAACACATATACAGCTTGGCCAAAAAGTCGTGAAAATAATGGTGGCGCCACTATCGTGCATGTTGTAACCCTATATAGTACGACGAAAACAGTTTTGATACTTATTTTTTTTTTGACAATTAATGTGAATATTGGCGGGTTTTATGAAATCAGAATCAAAAATTTTAATCGTTATCCATTACTATAATTGAAGGTTTAGACAAATTCGGTATTAGTGTCTCCTTAACCCATTCAGTGAAATTTGATTTATTCATCTCCGACTGGTAGTCTTCACATTTATTTTTCCCACAAAATATTAACAAAGCATTTGGTACAAAACCATTTTCATTCCCTGCATGTATGATAATGTACCTGAGAAAAAAAAACATGCAGAACGTGCAACACATGCAAAACACACAACGCATTAAATAAAGCATGCTTCAGCAACAATTTACCTTTTGCCTTTGGACACACTTTCTTTTATTCCACTGACGTTAAGAGACTGCCAGCATTTTTTTAATTTATAGTTAATTTACTTACAATATTTTTTACAGTGTAAAAGATTTGAACTTTTTGTCTGATTGCACACAAGTCAAAATTGTCTAATTCTTTTTTAGGTCGCCCTGCTCTATGTTTCCCTGGTGTGGAGAAAACGCCTTTGTTTCTTGGTCCTTCTATTGCAATTCGTCTTATAGTACTGATGGATTTACCTAAAATAATACTATAGTTATTTTAGTTCAGAGTGATATAAGCAATATTAACAAAAAGTATCAAAAATATACGAACGCGCTGCATTCAAGAAATGACAGAATATGTACCTTACTAGACGAGGCAGAGCGAGTGTTGCCAATGATCAAATATTGTAGTTCCGTTTCAGGACTTTCTTGCCAAGCTGTACCTACAGTAAAAAAATACACACACATATTAAACCCAAAAAACACTTCATTTTGTTCAGGGACTTTAGAGATAAACGATGGTATGCTATTTTTGTCAAAAATTTGTTCAGAGACTTTAGATACTAAGAATGTTATGCTTTTTTTACTATAACTTTGTTGAGCAACTTTTGAAAAGTGATGGTCACCTACTTATGCCCTTTTATGATAATCATTCATTTCTGGCGCTTGTCATGTTGAGCGATTTAGGTATAATACGGTGTACAGCGATTTTGAAAATCTAAATGTTGTCATCAACTTTTGATGCTGACTGTACACAACATAAAACATTTGAAGGACCATATTTTATTACTATACAGTACAGGGTGATTAATAGGGGCCCTAATTTTTTTTAGAAACCTTTCTCCAATGGCTCTCCAAAACACTTATTATTTGGGAGCTGTGATTTTTTTTTACATATTTACTAAAAATTACAAATTCAAGGCCATATTCAAAACCAAAACAAAAAGAAATCGGGACTAATACACCATTTAATTTATCCAAGTATATTTAGCTTCCCGTGACCCAAGACCTGGCCTTTACCTTGGCCAGAGGCTTAGCATTGCCATACAACGTGAAACGCCGCCAGTCTCTTGGGTACATTACCAGTCGACAGCGATGCGGAGGAATTTTCGACGCCATATTTTGATTTGTTAATAGTTTTAGTTAGTTAGGTTATATATTTTAATTTATCTATTTTCAGGTGGCTCCTAGAAGACCGCCCGTACTGGTGGATACGCGAAACAACATTCTATTCGGAGCCCCAAAGACCTGTACTACAACAAACACTACAGACATGTGAGACGGGCCCGGGCAGTCCCTCCGGTCACTCTATGACGGCCGCCATGATGCTGATACTGTCCCTCATGTGGATATCACACGTCATGCACGACAAGTAAGTTTAATATAAAGACAAGCCATATGCCCGATGGAGTTTCCTTTAAGACAAAATGACGAACTTGCCTACAAACTGTCGAAATTTCGTTTATTGGCACACTTTACAATTAAAACCAAAAAAGAATACATCAACAACTATTAAGGCGGGTATCACATCTCCACCGCGAACCCGTTTTTTTTTAATAAGAATATTAGACAACATCTATCTACACCAGGTCTTCAGGTCCCGAACTAGGTAGAGCCTGTACTTTTTTTTTTTTTTTTTTTTTTGTTTCCGGGGTGGAAAATCCTTATGGATGTCCGCCGCCCTGGGGCGGACGGCGGGGTCTGTCAGACTCTTACTGACTAAAAACCACCCCGGTGTTCCATCTCACACCTTCGCCGGGGGTCGCGGGAACGTACGATCCTTCCGCAACCCCCGACTGGTGCCGGCCCGCCACTGCGGGCCACTCCGGGTCTGGGGGGGAGTGAGGTGTTTGACTCCCCCCGCGACGTCTAAGAGGGGCGCGCGTGGAACACTACGCGCCGCCACCTCGGGTCCTGGTGTGTGGGGGGGGCGACAGATGTCCCCGAGTCCGTCGCCCCTGGACCCATTTAGGGGGGCTGGAAGAGGGCGTTGTCCGCCCTCCGCCGACGCCCGGTGCGCCTTCTGCGGGCCGGGTGAGTGGACGAGATCTCCCTCTCCCTTTCCGCAGCCTCCTTCTGCGAGACGACCGTCTCGCAGAAGGAAACCACCGCGTCCCAGGACTCGTCGCTGCCGACCATCGACTCGACTACGGCCGGCAGCGACAAGTCACTGCCTACTTCTGAGATGAGGGCACGGCGCGGCTCCTCCCAAGCGGCACACTCTGCCAGCGTATGCCGCGCCGTGTCCTCCCAGCAGTCGGCGCAGTGGTGACACCGGGCGTCCGGCTCCCTGTTTATGCGACACAGGTATTTCCTGAAGCAGCCATGCCCCGAGAGCACCTGCGTCACCCGAAACGACAGGGAGCCGTGCCTCCTCCCGAACCAGCGCTCGAGCACCGGCCGGACCGCCTCGATGGTGACGAGGCCGGCGGTAGGGCGTGAAAGCCTGTCCCGCCATTCCGCCACCAGGACCTCGCGAAGCTGAGACCGACGCAGCTCTATGTGTCGCTGCATCGGTCCCTCGCCCCGCGCCCTCGCTTCCTCGCGCCACCGATACAACGACGCGAGTACTTTCGCCTCGAGGTCCCAGGGCGGGGATCCGGCCAGTACGCAAGCCGCCTCGTAGGAGATCGTGCGATACCCCCTGATGACAACATCCACCTAAGATCTTCTGGTCCCGAACTAGGTAGAGCCTGTACTACAGTAACCTGATGACTGATATACATACTTATATACATATACACACCCAGACACAGGTCAAACAGGCATGTTTTATATGTTCATGCACACAAATGTTTGACTTGTCCGGGGATCGAACCCGGGACCAGCGGCTCAGAAGGCAGGGTCGCTACCAACTGCACCAACCGGTCAGACAAGTTCCGCCATGACTGGTCCGTTGTAAGTCCGTCAACGAAGATATAGGCCCATCCGAAAGTAGGCAATACTTCGTAATGAACCCTACTCCTGATTAATTAACTTTTTTGGACGGGCAGCAACGCATCAGGAGTAAGGACAACTGTCAAAAGGTGATGTCATTCATTCTTAGTTCGGGCCTCGAAGTAATCTTATGTCCGTAGATGACACGGAGTAGCGAACGCCCGTAAGCTCGGCCGAAACTACGGATTTCGTGCTTAGACAGTAATAATAATAATAATAAAAGATAGCATGTTGACGAGACAAGCCGCACGTCAAGCACGACCACCACCTCCGGACTCTTCGCTCAGCTCCGCCTCGCCGCCGCCGCGCCGGTATCCAGCCCCTCTGTGAGCGCTGTGACGACACCGGCCGCGGCAGTTGCGTCGAGCTCGAGCGACGAGTATTTCTCTCCGCCCACGTCGCCACCACCTGCTCGTCGACGGGGAGGACGCTGGCCGCCGGATGGCTTAGGACCTCGAGGCCCAACGGCCTCTGATAGGGTCCCAGCTCCCGGCGGAAGTGTGCAGCGCATGAGATGGACGAGATCCATTAATGAAAATGTCATGCGCTCATACTATGGGGCTACAGAGGGGGGAAACAATCTGACCGCGTACCGTGTTCGGATGCTCTCTCTTTTTCAGGTGCTTGAGCCAGCTGTCAACGTTTCGGCACAACGACTGTCGGATCAGGTGCGAGCCATCCAGCGTAATCATATGTTTGATGACTCTGTACTTGATCGCCTGCGAAATTAAATGCAGAGTGGCCATATCATCGCCCCCAGTCGCAGACTGTTGTACATCCGCAGCCCAATACAACGCATGCTGACGAAGGGAGTAATGATAGGGCTACAAATGTAAGTAGTCAGTGCAATGAGCAATTGAGGAGTGCTTTGGAGGATGCGATTCAGGAATATCGCTTCATGCCGCCCGATCTTAGGCCACGCTTACCTCGTTTGCCCATGCATAACAAAAATAGGGCGCTGGTGGCGGTCCTGGATTCGCAGTTATCAAACTATTTTGATACCTGCGAAGACCTCACCGATATTCATTCGATTCTGTACTGCGCGGCAGTAGCAGCATGTCGTGTAGCTCACGTCAAATTTGCAAATGACACTAGCTAGAGCTACACGACCGAAACCAAACGTACCAGCTTGGCAGTGCAGAATTGAACGCCGTATTGGTGGGGCCAGGACGCTCATCGGCAAACTAATATGTCTTGTGTCACAGAGCGCATCGACTTCCTGAAGCAGAAAGTGTATGCATGGGCAAACCGTATTCGTCGGTATAGGTGGCGAGTAGAGCGATACACTCAGAATCGCACCTTCCAGAGCGATGAAAGGTGGGTTTATAGGGGTTGGGAGCGACCGAACCATGGTGTGACTGAGACGTGCCTACCGGATGATGATGCCATGTGTTCCTTCTGGCGCAGCATCTGGTCGGTACCTGTCAGTCACACCGAAGGTGATTGGACTCGGAAAGTCGAGCGAGCCTGCGATCCGATACCAGAAATGGGGGCTATTACCATCTGCCCCCAAGCTGTAGCTCGTGCAGTCCGTCCACTACCCAACTGGAAGTCTCCAGGGCCGGATGGACTACACAACTTTTGGATTAAATGGTTCACAAGATCGCACGCTCGCTTGGCATCTCAGTTTCAGACAACTTTGGAATCTGGTTCGCTACCCCAATTCCTAACGACAGGAATTACCCACCTGCTCCATAAATCAGGTAGCACCGCGGAACCCAAGAATTATAGGCCGATCACGTGTTTACCGACGGCCTATAAAGTTCTTACATCCATTTTGAGAACTAAAATTAACAAACATATAGACACCAACTCCATCATGTCTGCCTCTCAAAATGGATGTAGGAATAGGTCCGGGGATCGAACCCGGGACCAGCGGCTCAGAAGGCAGGGTCGCTACCAACTGAACCAACCGGTCAGTCATAGTAGACCCCCTGAAGCGAAACTGCCTGTACTAACGTATAGATTTGATTATGATTCTATCTCGTTGCCGCGTGATTTCGACGATCCGCTCGGAAGCCGGTTACTCCTCCGCGCTCAGTCCGCTATTTCGTTGCGGTGCCGCATTTGTTTCGCACAAATTTGTGGCAGTCGACAAGTTTACAAAGCGAAACTTATTTTTTTTTTGTAAAATACATATTGATTTTACGAAAAAAACTAATCTAAGAGGCCCGAAATACACCTATACTGCAGCGGTAAATGGTGACACAATAACGGCTGTCCAAATACAGGGCGTTTTTTGACACCGTAATGTCAAATACTGGTGAAAATGACAGATATTCATGACGGCCGGACGGCGACGGAAAGCTGTGGTGGCCCAGTGGAAACAGCCGCGACTTACGAGTTGTAGGCCCTAGGTTCGAACAAGGCAGACACTTTATTTTGGGTACATTATTTCATCACCACTGGGGGCGTACTCCCTATGCACGAAGTCCGTCGTTTCGGCCGAACTCCGTATCACTTACGGACAAAAGATTAGTCCGGAGCCCGGACTAAAAATTAATGACAAGACGTTGTGACAGTTGTCCTTACTCCCAATGCGTTTTAGCCCGTCAGGAAAAATTAATTAATCGGGAGTAGGGTTCACTTCTAAGTATCGAACTACTTTCGGACGTCTTCTAACCTCGTTGACGGACTTGGAGAGTAAGCCCCCTGCTCTCAAAACGGTGAAGGAAAACATCGTATGGAAACCGGCATATCGGATAGCCAAAAAATTGAAGACGTGTGACATACACCAACCCGCACTGGGCCCGCGTGGTGGATTACGGCGCACTTCCTCTCACGGAGAGGAGGCCTGTGCCATGCTTGCACAACTAACTGCAACTAAATGCAGTTATCATCATCCTAGTTTATCATTTGTGACTCCAAGTTACAGCTACATAAATAAACATACTAAGTCATTAATTATTTCATAATAATATGGTGCATTGAAAATTAATGCAGCATTGCAAATGTAAGCGGGCACGCCCTTTATGCCTTGAGGCTTTTATTATGTATTAAGTTCTGTTTACGTTTTTATTTATTTATTTCTGCTTGAGTATAGTTTTCAATATTGGCGTGTGCTAGCTGACATATGGCAAATAATTTTATTTAATGTTTTGTGTTTCGTAATGTTAAATACTTACTACGGTATAGAATCCAGTTCTTCTAACTGAACAGACAGCTGTGCTGCTGGGGAGTTTGTTGCGCCACTTCTTCTTCCCAGCTAAACCACTAGGAAGTGGTGAAGGGCGGGCGTTTTGGGGGACAGTCTTATGTAATTTTGACGTTCAAAAAGTGAAGATTCTCAGCCTAGGTTGAATAAATGACTTTTGATTTTGCTACAATTTGTCCTTCGTCAACAGAAAGTACTACATTTGGTGGTGGAAGTACCTGATGTACCCGCTGTTCGCTGTGGCGCTCGGCTCGGTGATGTTAGCGAGGTTGTATGTCGCGGCACACTTTCCACACCAGTGTCTGATCGGCGCTTTCATTGGTAAGTACCTGTAACTTGAGGAATGAGGATCAATACAGGATTTAGACAGTTTACGCAAACATCTGAATGATGCAGCTGAATACCAGTAATTTACATGGGGCGGCTGCCTATCTGACCTCCACAACCCAGTTACTGGATAACACGATGATACTCCTTTGTAAGACTGGTTGTCAGATGTTCAGGCTTCAGACTACCCGTAACGATTTTCAAAGATCTACGAATGACAGCTGGGAGCAATGGCTTAACGTGCTTACTGAAGCGCGGAGGGGTCTCGGTATGTAAAGATGGTCACCCATTCACGACCAGACCGCGGCAAGCGTAGCTTACCTTATAGATCGACCCGTTTATGCAATAAAAAAAAATCGTTCACGTAAACGAATCAAATCAAATCATTTTATTTGTCACAATGCAGGTACATAGTTTATATTTTAGGTCATAAAATGATAATGTTAGTGCGCTGCATTCTACTCACAAGCATACAAATATTACACACGAGAATAAAATATAATATTTCAGAAATTTTTAAATGTCGATAGGTATAATTAAAATGACAAACCATAAAATAAAAATACAATTAAGGTCAACATTTAAAATATCATTGTCAACAATAATGCTCCATAAATTCAGTGATTGAGTAATAACATTTATTAATTAAAAATTGTTTCAGTCGTTTTTAAAAAATAACTAAATTGAGATTCTTTATTTCTCGGGGAATTTTATTGTATAATACTGGGGCCATTTGATAAATACTTTTGCGGAAAAGAGCTGTTCGACTGCGGCTGAGCGGCAAAAGAAGTAGGTGAGGCTTGTAGCAGGTGGCGTTCTGCAGCTTGAAACTAAATTTAATAATGAAAACTTACTGTTCCCTAGCCATACCCGTAGACAAAATGTGTAATCATTCTTTTAGAAGCGTTAAGCCAGTATAGGTATTAATTACTCACTGTAAATGTTTGGTATAAGCAGGCCTCCGTCACTCCATGTACTTGCGCGCTATAATTACCTACCGCTCGAGCGAGCGCTCTCGGACCGCTTGCGGTCCAAATTCGGTTCACTGCGATTGCTGTAGGATCGCGCGGTGCGAAGCAATCACAACTGTACGCTTGAGCATTTAGGCACATTTTAGCATGCAGTGGTTGTTGAGGCGACGGAGTAGGCTATTATCTCAATAGGTATTGGAAATTTTCTACTGAGTGAAGTATCTGTTACGTAGTAACTATTTAGTAATCTGTGGTATAAGCCTTTTTATTTATTTATTAGTATAAACTTCCATATTTCTTTTTCCATTTCAGGCGCATTCCTCGCCCCAGCTCTCTGCATCTACGTATCAGACCCGTTCATCTGGAAGTACGGCTTCCACGCGACGTACGAGACGGGGCGTGCAGTGGCGTGTCACGTGATCAGCACTATTGTCACGGTAGTGATCGCGGGGTTAACGTACTGGAGTCTGAAACTGTGCGGCTGGGACCCGCATTGGACTGTTAAACTGGTTAGTAATTTGCCTTTTTAGCCGACTGCGCGACAGCAAAGGCAGGATTATGTTTTCCGTTTCTATCTATGTATATGTTGCACTCACCTCTTATACTGAATTGATACGACAGAGGGGCTTTCCTTCAAACTGCCTATACTAGATACCATTTTCAAGCTCTGTACCATAAATCAATTAAATAGGAGCAGTAGTTTAGTCGCAAATGATTTTTAAGTGTTTGCCCCTTTTGAACACGATGTATCTTTCCTAACAGCTGATTATGTATATACGCATAGGTCATGCACCTTAAAATGATAAATCTGAGTATAACCTACGATGCGTTGTTGCCGCTCTGACGCAAGTCACAAGTACAACCAAATATTTTCGCTAAAAAGATGGCAATGCATACACACACACTTGCACTTTCATTACAAAGGGTGGTTGCGTTTTACTCTCGATTTGTAAGCTATTTAATTGGTTTGAAAGAAAAAAAAAACTCATTTTTGATGCTTTTTATTTTTATACCGTATCGAATTAATACTAAACATGTATAGTATATGTAGTGTAATTTAATGACCCTCTGTCATATCAACTCTGTATATGGTTCTTTGTAATACGTCGGCAATCCATTAAGGGGATGTAGGGGAGGTCATTTGCAACCAAATTACCCCTTATGACCCTCTATGCAAATGTCAACGATTTTCCAGTAATTTGACATTTTATATTCTTGTGAAGATATCAGAGGGGCAATTCTCGTACTTAAAAAACGTTAAAATTCAAGTCGCAATCTCATCTCAGCGACAATTAATGTCAAAAACTTGTCAAAAATGTATGTAAATTGATTGTATTTTTGCCAGATTGAGACTGAGATCAGACTGTGAACGTTCTTAAAATTACGGGAATTACCCCTCTGGTATCTTATTATATTTCGTTGGATAGTTGAGAAGCTTAACGTATTTTTGCAATGCTCTGTCGTTATAGTATATCCATGTTTTTGCCGAAATCCACTATTTTAGTCAAATAACCTGCTCAATATGATGAAAATTGTGTGGTCCTATTTAAAAAAAATATTAAGGATAATTGTCATTTTATGGTAGATTATTATGTATTGAAGTAGAAGCAGAAAATATTAATTTAAAAAATCATGCGTTGTTGTTATTTTATAAATTTTCAAAGTTGTATATCGTAAAAAAAAAATATATATATACGTTGCTCCTCACTAGTTATTTCTCATGTATTGTGGGCGTGTTTACAAACATTTAAACTCACATACACAAACGGCCAGACCCGGAACAATTAGGTACTTGTAGGTCATACAAATATTTTTTCATCACTGCCCCACTCGTGCCGTCAAATTACTCGCAAATTATTGACATTTGGATAGGGGTCATACGGGGTAATTTGGTTGCCTCCATTTTAAATGACCTCCGGTTTAAATGACCTCCCCTACAACCCCTTAATAGATTATCGACATAATTATTACCAATGACCCTGTATATTTAAATTACTGAGAGGGAGGTTGCATAATGCAGTTATTTTAGGGCAGGTCAGTCTGTGTGTTCCGGATAGGTACGTGTGGCTCGGACGGCAGCCGCCAGTGCTAGTGGAACCGCGCGCGAGCACCTACCTTAAAGTGAGGCGCCGCTGATGCGTGCACTCCGCACGCTCAAGTTCATAGCGAGTGAGACGGACTTATTCTGTTGTTCTCTGAGTGAATTCACAAGGAATGCATTGTTTTTAATTAGTTATAGATGTTAGTATAGATTATGTTAGTTTAAGCGCATTTCTCGCATTGGGTTATCCTGTAACGATATATGTAAGTAGATAAATAAAAAATTGCCGTCACGGGACGCCTGGCAGATGTGAAACATCAACACTATTCTCTGTGAGTTTTCGTTCGACAACGTCATCTGTTAACATTGTAGGGATTTATCAACATCATTCTACGAACCACTAGTTTGCAATCGTAAGCATAGATGGCGCTATACATAATTGTAACGCTTGTGTAACGTTACGCGTCGCGATCACCACGCATCAGCCACTCAAACTTCCCACGCTGACGTGCGTATAGATGTTTCACATAAAAAATAAATAAAAATATTTGTAGGTGGGATTCTTTATACTCTCGAAGCATCCTAACGACTGACTGGATTTTAATACATAAGGTGTCTATCGACGTGTCTGGGTCGTGCAATGGTTATAAGAAGCTAGGTTTTGTTTCTATCAAAACAAAATTTTGTTCTTTTTATAAAATTAAAAAAAAATGAGGTTGTTCTTCCGACCTGTATGTATGTATGTCCACGTGACGTACGAGACGAGGCGAGCAGTGGCGTGTCAAATTCAAATGTTTATTGCTCAACACAGTACATAATCATACATTTCTAGATGTCAAATGAATGACCCGTCCACTGTGTTGCACCAATTCAGGCATGCAAAATTTATGATTAAAATTATACTATGTCATAAATTCCAATTACTACTCTTTACAATGTCATAAAATCATTATTAATACTTTATATATTATCTATTATATATGTCTAAAACAGTCCACACATAATTAACAATTCAAATAAAATAATAATTTTAATAATGTCACGTGATACTATAGTCACGGTACTGATCTCGGGGTTAACGAACTGGAGTCTCCAGCTTTGCGGTTGGGATCATCATTGGACTCTTGGTTAGTTTTTTTTTTGTTGTGACGGCCCTTTTTTAAACGACTTTGAAACTAGAGGTTTTTTTTCGACCGTTTATGTACTGTACTGAGCCTGCATGAAACTATGGTATGTTCAAAAAGTATCTAATGAAAATATTAACAAATTGATCAGAAAACGTATCTGTGGGTACCGATTTATAGTGCCACTTACAAATTGAGTGCTTTGATTCATTTTAAAATGGGTACCGATATATAGTGCCACTTACAAATTTTATGCTATGATTAATTTTATAATCTTATTTTAAAATAGACAATGATTACGATTTGATGTAAGTAAATAAATCAATGAATAACTCGAACAATCATTTTAGTGGTGGAAGAAGTGGTGAGATAAAGTCAAAGTCAAAGCATTTATTTCAAATAGGCACATAAAAGGCACTTTTGAACGTCAACATTTACATTAAAATAGAATTGACTCTAGTCGCCCCTTCCAAAAGGTAATTTCGTATGGAGAAGAATGGGCAATAAATGATAAATGATGATAAATGATAAATGATTTTATTTTCTGTAAGTAGGTTTGTTACAAACACTTTTACACGTCAATCATATTTTTTAAAACTAGATGAGGTCGGCGTTTCATAACTGACTACTCTGAGAAGAAAGGCCGAAACAAACTCAGAGGTCACAGTCTCTTTTAAAGTCCAGACATAATCTTGGTCAGATCATGTGAAGACCATGTAGATTGGTGTCTGAAACGGTCTTTTGAGGAAAAACCATACAGATTGAGCGGACCTGTCCAGTCAGTGCACGCATTTGTCAGTAATCTTGCCGCTCAACTGAGAACTTAAGGAGCACAACGATTCGACGAACAATACCAAAGAAAGGACATTTGGGTAGGCCGCATAAATTACTCAAGCTGCCAGATCGTGAAACTAACTAAGAAATAAAATAAAAAAAAGTAATAATCCACATAATCTTCACATTCACAATAATTTAAATAATATAATACTTTACAAAGTAAATACTCATGTCATTGTATGTATAAAATTCATCAATGTCAATGTGTATATAAATATTCGAACATAATCTTTGAGGACCATGTAGATTAGTATCTGAAATGGTCTTCTGAGGAAAGAACCACGCAGATTAAGAGGACCTGTCCAGTCAGTGCACGCATTTGTCAGTAACCGTGCAGCGTAAATAAAGTTGAAACCTCCAAAAACAGATGAATGTGTTACAAATTCCCTTTAATTGCTTAAGAATTTAACCTGAACATGGTTTGTTTACACTTTCATCAGATAATTTTGGAACATACATTAGTAATTTTCCCTTTGTCGTTTTTGAAGTCGTTTTTTTAAATAAAAAGTTTTATGTCACATTACCTTCTGAATTCGTTTTTTTTTTTGTTAATTTCCTTATATACAAGGTGGAGACGACAATACGACAATAAATTAAACTGCGTATATCTAATGATGTTCCCAGCCTGCATACAAAAATTCAATCAAATATATCCGATAGTTTAGGCACTATAGCTAGTCAAAGATTGGCAAAACCCATAGTCGGCCCATCACTACTATTTAGTTTGTTTGAAAAAATCACTTTTGTTATTTCGGTGTTAGGATTAATTTGATAGTTTCAAAATACTCCTATGCATTAGTATTGCCAGTGTTTTCATTTATTGTCGTATTGTTGTCTCCACATTGTATATATTTTTTAATGTCTTCTTTTTTGTTTTTGTTATTTTGTGTTCCGGTTATTAAGATAACAGACGAATGAGATGTTCTTGTTGTTATGTTTCATTACTACGTCCTTCTTTTACTGCAGTCCCACTTTATCATTAATGTCTAATTCCATTTTCGCAGGCATTCCGCTGGTGTGAGAACCCGGAGGCCATCCGCGTGTCCACGACGCCGATGTACGCGTTAGTAGTGTCTACGGGCAGTCTGCTGGGGTGGGCGTTATGTGTGACTCCTGCAGTTGCTGAGTAAGTTATTAAAATGTAGACAATTATCATGATTTAAATTCATAAAGGATCTTCTGAAGTGTTTTTAATCCTGAAATACGAATGTTTTAGGCCAGATTTCCTCTGAATCAAAATACCAAAGATTGGGTCCGGCCAAACTAAGGCGGTATCGCCTAACTTTGGCGCGGGATGCGGGCCAAAATTTGCTCGCGCCGATTGTGTCAACTTACTGGTTTGGAGGTGGCAAACTGGCGCGAATAGTTGCGTAACTTCTTAATAAAAAAATCCTGTACGCCTTAGCGTTGTCAGAAATTAATAGTTAAGATAGGTATATAGATGTATGAGGAACAGGGTGTAAAGTTCACGCATACACATAACACATAGTAAAGGGGGGATCCTGCGACCAGACGGGTGTTGTGTCTGGTGGGCAACTGCCCGACGATTGATGTCGGGGCGTTGTAAATATGCTAGATGCGCGGTAAACTCTGCTTGCGCGATGCAGGATTTTGCGTGATGTCAGTGTGATGCGTAGTTGGCATGTGGCGATGTAGATGCCGCTACAGGTATACCAAAATTCAATTTAAAGTTTGACATTAAACTGTCCTTATTGCGTCAAGTTACGCATTTCTAAGGCATGAATTTTCAGGTGTAAACGAGCCATTGGTGGTGTCTCGTTATTGTCCTCATTGAAGATTGCCAATGATCAACTCTCAAAGCAACCAATTTTTTGTTTTTAGCGCATATTAGCCAATCTCTCAGAACCTCCAAAAACAAGTTTTTGATGGGTATTTTGAAGTCCTTCATATTAATATGTTTTCCATTTTTGTTACAGATACCGCCACTATACGAAAAACAGGTCCATACTAATATCATTATTCTCCACGGTCATCATTCTAATGGGCTACCAACATATGCAGGATAACATGTGCAAAGCAGACGCTAATAGATACTACGCTATGCAGTTCGTAATGTCAGCTGTCAAACCTTTGTTGTTGTTGAGACTGACACCTACGCTGGCTATGTGGCCTTTTAGAGGGGCTAAATCTAAGATCGAGTAGGCCTTTTAAGCTTAGTTTCTAAATTAAGGACTTAAAAGTCTTTTGGCGCTGGGTCTTAAGGTCTTTTGGCGCTGGGTCTTAAGGTCTTTTGACCCTGGGTCTTAAGATAATTTTTGGCTTTGGGTCTTTAAGGTCTTTTAACCCTGGGTCTTAAGATCATTTGGCTTTGGGTCTTAAGGTCTTTTGGTCCTGGGTCTTAAGATCATTTGGCTTTGGGTCTTAAGGTCTTTTGGCGCTGGGTCTTAAGATCATTTGGCTTTGGGTCTTAAGGTATTTTGTTCCTGGGTCTTAAGATCGTTTGGCTTTGGGTCTAAAGGTATTTTGGCCCTGGGTTTTAAGGTCTTTTGGCTTTGGGTCTCAAGGTCTTTTGGCCCTGGGTCTTTAGGCTTTACGTCTTTTGACCTTGGGTCTTAATGTTGTTTGTAACCGAAACTGGCCCTTCATTTAGATAATAGAGGCTCAAAGATGTTTTTATTAGGATTTAATTTTTATTGATGATATTTTGGACTTATTTTAAGTCATCATCATTAAAAGTGTAGAATCGCAATATTGGCTACAAATTTTGCGTTGAACCAATTCGCGTGTTTGCTTCATTTAAGTATGTACTTACGTAGCGCCCCTGAGCTACAGCAACAAAACCAGTATAGATTGTTAGCTTGTTGAATGTACCTGTCTAATCAAACGAACATATTCAACTTACCTCCGCCTCAAAGGCAGAAATGGCATTTAATTTTGGTTTCCATCCAGCGAGGCCCTTCGCTCTTTTATTGCCTAGAGACTTCAAAAGAGGTACATTGAATATTCTCGTTCGATTTGGCAGATTTTTGATTTTATTCAACAAATTAAAAGTCTACACCGGTTTTGTTGCTGTGGCTCAGGCAGGGAGGCCAGCTAGATAGAAGCACATAAAAATTATCTGTAATACAAAGCGTTTGACAAAAATACGATAGAAGTAGATAAATAAGTAAATAAATAAAAAAAATTGCCGTCGCCGGACGCCGGGCAGATGTGAAACATCGAAACTATTCTCTATGAGTTTTCGTTCGACAATGACATGTGTTAACGTTGTAGGGATTTATCAATATCATTCTACGAACCAGTAGTTTGCAATCGTAAGCATAGATGGCGCTATCCATAATTTTAACGTTTGTGTAACGTTACGCTTCGCGGTCACCACGCATCAGCCACAACTCCCCACCCTGATGCGCGTATAGATGTTTCACATCCAAAACAACCAGTAAAGCTTTGTTTTCCTAAGAAAGCGGTGAACGGTCACATAATAACGGATGTCGCAATACAGAGCGCTTTTTGACACCTTAATGTCAAATACTGTTGAAAATGACAGATTTCCAAGACGGCCGGTATAATTCGACGGCTGTCTTCTAGGAAACCGTAGCGTTATTATAATAATCCCAGTTTTATATTTAATCGAAGGGAAGAGATTTAATGGCCTATAAGTCAATTAACGTAGCTAGAAAATTATAGATATAATTCTACTAACCCATGACATACAAAGTAGTTATTTTGCTGGAAATCTTTAACTTTAATCGGTTTTTAAAAGCTTGATCAAATCTGATCAATACATCTGCTGATTAAATCTCATGTAGCTTGATGTCGGTTGAAAATTTTTTAATCATATAAGTCTTTATCTTTTTATAATTAGATAAATATAAATTTAGCTAGTGCAATGCTTCTTTAGTAAGATGTGGCCTTGAACCATGGCCTTAACGCAAAATAACAATTTTAAAAAAATCGTTACAAATAATGCGAAATTTAAAAAAATCTTGCTACGACATTCTGTTTTTGCTTTCAAATCATTTGAATCTTCCATTATCAGGATGAGATGTTCAAAAAGGACATCATCCAAGTTGCATACATGTTTGATCTTGTATATTTGAACCGCGGACCAGTCAAATGGATGATGTCCTTTTAAAATCAGTTCTGCTTGTCAATTATTGTGAATAGTTTTAACAAGTTTGTGATTTTTATTGTACAAAAATACGGGTTTATTTATTTATATTCATGTTCCCTGTGATACTATCCAGAATTATTTATTTAACATTACAAAGGACAAAGTCCTGAATTAATATACAATAATTATGTTATATTTTTACAAAAGCTATAGTTATGTTATTTATTTTATTTATAATCAACAATATATGTTTGTTACATAGCGTGTTTCAGAAATGCGTGGTCATATAAGGATGTGGTACATGCCAACAAAATAAACAACTTTCTCTATGGGACCAACATCGTATTCGCGAAAAATTTATCAGCTGTCCATACATTTGGGTCGCGGTCAATTTTTCGCGTATTGAAGTTGTAAATCTAAATAATCATCTCTCCCATAGTGATTTAGATTTTATGATACATGCTGTATAATTAAACATTGCAATGCTGTGAAATATAGTGGGAGAATGCAACTTGTAAAGGTTTTCATTTCATGTTCGTTTTGTGGGGGTTTACACCGCTTAACGGCGGACAGTGAGACGTCTGCGCAGTTACAATACGGCCAATGAATCATGGCTGGTCTGAACTTTGCGTAGAGGGCTGCGTAATACAATTTTTTAGGAACCAAATGATGACATGAGGCGAGTGTGATTGAGTGTACATGCGCAAAAACAAGTTATTAATCTTCTTTAACTTTAGTGACAAAATAATTGACTTGTATAGAATCTTCAACACGATAAACTTTTCTCGAGTTTAAAGTTCAGATATTGCAGTGTATTAAATACCATAATATGTAATAGATTATTTTACTTTATGTATCAAATATTATTTTAATGCAAATATTTTTTTTTATATATTTACCTTGCCAAATTAATACCAGTGCACATAAAAATGTTTTTAATTATGGATAAATAAAATTGTTTTGTTTATTTTATCGTTTCATTGCAATAAAGATAAGTCCCTGTTTTAAATGAATTAAACAGGATATAAGCAAGTTTAGGGAATGCAATTTGACACAAACTTGCGTAGTTGAAAAATTAATGTTGATTTGTATTTAATTAAGGTCAGGGCTAAACTTATCAATGAAACTGATATCATGATGATCCTGTGTGATAGTCTCATAATAGTAACAACGTTTCTACTTGCACAGTTGAAAGTTATCACCAGCCTACAGCACTACTCCACTGTTGTGCACTCCTGGACATAGGCCTCTAGCAATTTTACGCCACTTTGCACACAAGTGCTGCAAGTTTTTTAATTACGTCTAAAATATACTTGCCACTCCCAAATCACATAAATTTTCGAAAATTTTATTTGTTTAACAACAAAACAAGTATGTAGGTACCTATACATAAACATTTGCAACGTAATTCAGACAATTTGCAGTGCGTCTTGTTTATCAACATCCTTTTTGATGAAGTCTATGTGAGTATCACTAAAACTTTGTTCTTGCACCGATCCATTCAAATTCCATCGCAGAGGTATTTTTTTAATATTACAAGATACTTTTGGAGTCACTGGACCGTCCCCTGCGGATTCTTCGTTATCTGTGCTTGAAGTTGTCAAAATTTCCCGCGGTTTTGTAGGTGTGATCCATTTTAGGTTGCTTGGGTTTGATATTTTTATAATTTTTTTAGTTATGATCCATTTTTTTCCGGTACGAACATCGTTTTTACTTTTTTTCTTGCTTTTGACAGATGTGTCGGTACTTCTCCATGATCCGCATGGTTTCTTTTTGTATTTAAATGTGTTTTTTATACTACCGGATCCAAAATCAAGAATCTTTTTACTTTTTTCCTTGAAAATTCTGGTTTTAGTTTTCATTTTAATATTTTCTGGAGAAAGTTTTTTAATGACTGGTTTTGATGAAGAAACCCCGCTTTCAACTTTTGTTGCGGTGGAAATCTCGCTTTTGACTTTCTTTACGGTTGAAATTTCGCTTCTAACTCGTTTTCCGGAGAAAATATCGCTTTTGACTCTCGCTGGGTCATTGAAGGAGACTCTAGATCTTGGTAGGATATGTATTATTTTTATATCGTTTATAGCTTTCTCTGATGTTTGACATAGTCCTGGTTTGAGGTTTATGTTCAAACCTTTTTTGACCCTTCTGGGGTTCTGGGGTATAATTTTATCTAGAGGAAAGCAGCATAAGGATTTAAAACAAATATTTAATCTTCTTACTATATTTTTAAGAGCTTGAGTTAACACTTTGTATTCTTCTTGACATATTTTACTGCTTTTTGAAGCAGTGCTTGATTTTCTGCTGAATATTGAATTTGGCATTCTTAAAAGTAATACTAGCTTTATTTTCTAAGCTCTATCGCGTGATTCTTTATTTGTGGATTTTGCGACCCACAAGAACATTTTCGCCAATATCACAGACCGCATCTTTTGACGTTTTGTTGCTGGACAGTTGTTTGAAGTTTATGGTTACCTACGATGTTTTTTTTAGGAAAACCTGATCTTTGTTTCGTAACGCAAAGAGGTGGTAACAAAATTATGGGAGAAACCGTGCGGCCTCGTCATATCTGCCATACCATATTATTTCTCTGCCATATCATCTTATTTTATCAGAGAAGCTTCTGGGTGTAGGTACCCAAACCTCACCATCATTGGCAGCCTTCCACTGCCTACTGCTGAGTATACTCCTCCGTTTTATGCCATGTAGTGTAATAAATACCTACGGACATAAAATGTATCCCAAACCATTGTACAGAAGACATTTTTTTTCTGTTACATAGGTACTCTGATAATTGATGATTATTATATACACAACGACTTGAATACTACCTTGAGAAGTACAATTTATTATTTTAATTATTGTGAATGTGAGGACTATGTGGGTCATTGTTTCAGTTTTAATCATGATCTGGCAGTTTAAGTAGTTTATCTCCCCCTCGGATCTCTATTGAGTAAAGACGTGTCCACTCTGTCCGTAATTAATTTAATTGTTTTAAATAAATTGCAAACATAAATCCGTCATGAAAATAGGAAAGCATAATAGTGAGGACGTGGACTACGTCGTCCGCGGCGCAGCACACGCTTTGGCAGAGGACCCTTTCATGTGCGTAACACTCACACTCACAAGAAACATTGTCAATAGCGCTCACTTAAAGAATCTGGTTTAATAACAAAACGCCCACACTGTACACATACTTAAGTAAACAGCAGCAGTGAGACAGAAATACAATTTTAAACTCGCTACGCCATCGAAAGCAAGAGATAGCACTATATAAGGCAGTCCCGACGTCACTGCACACACAGAAGTGTACCGGAGGTCTTCGATAGCTGGACGGAACGGAAATCAGTACGGGTTCATCGATATCGACCACTATAGGTTGACCCTTTCCTAGATTACCGCCGATTCTGTTAAGCTCTTCTGTTGTCCTGGTACCAGACCATCGATAATGCCCCTCCATCGCCATCGGCATCTCCGCTGCCAACGACATCTATCGTAGTCCCAGAACCAGAGTCCACACTTTCCGATACAAATGAGTACATAGAACTCTCGTGTGCACCAACGCCTGATGATTTTACGTCCGCAACAAAAGTAAAAGAGCGTAAAAAAATAGGAAAGTTAAAGGTGAAGACAGGGACTCCTCCGCCAGCTTACCGATGAGTATTTTTACCAACTTTTCCAGAGTTCAAGAAAGACGTTTTGATGATTTAATATAAAAAATGAATGATATTGTTAAGCAGAACGGTGAGCTTAAAGCGAGCGTCGAAACTATGTCTAGCAAGTATGATGAGTTTTTGTTGCGTATTACAAGTCTGGAGTCCGAACGTAGGGAAGACAAACAACTGATTCGACAGCTGGATGGAAAAATTGAGTCTATGGAGCGAAAATCGAGAGCATGTGGAATTGAGATTCGAAATATACCTAAAGAAAATGGTGAAACTAAAGAGACTCTGCGGCTTGGTTGCAAATGTGGGAAAAGCCCTGAATATTAACATTGATAGCTCAAATATAAGAGACGTCTTCAGAGCAAATTCCAAAGACAACTCCAGCCCTGTCATTGTAGAGTTCAACACGGTCTTGCTGAAAAGTAAAATCGTTGACGGCGTGAAAACTTTTAACAAATCCAAAGCCAATAGTGAAAAGCTTGATAATTCCCACTTAATGCTGAAGCAACCGGTCAGACGTTTTCTCTGTCTATGGGTCAGGTCAGACCGATATATATAGCAGAGACGTTGTCACATTTAAACACAACGATTATATTTCCTAGCACAATCTTTTTGGAAGTGTTCCGGCTACTCAATCTGCTGGACAGCTCATGGCGTGGTCTACCTGGGCAAACAGGTGAACGATCCGCAAATCCGCATAAACTCTGAAGCAGACCTCGATTGATTAAGAAACATTGCATGACTGCCTTTACTATAACTATCATGCATGCTAATATTTTATTCAATTTAATTCATAAGTTTAGTCCTGTAACTTCAGCATCGAATATCACAAAACCACTTCATTTCACATCAGTACATTATTGTCATCACATCTACCACACTAACCCTTTTTTTTTTGATGAGGGTGGCAAGTCATCAAATAACTTCTCCCGCTCTGGGCAGAGCAGGAGGGCGTGTCAGACTCTTACTGACTAAAACCCACCCGTGTTCCTTCAGTTGTCTGTGCCAGGGGCCACGGTATCCCTCTCGGACTTCCCCGCAACCCTAGCAGGCATCGGCCCTAGCGGACCCCGTCATTGGTGCTGACATCTCTTTGAGGCACGCGTGGGACACAACGCGCCGTCGACCCGGGCCTGGTCCATATCGAACAGTGAGCTGCCCATTGCTCGCCGTTCGCAAGCCCATGCCTACGGTGGCCGGAAATCGGCCTGCGATTCCTGACGCCCAGGGCGTCTCCTGCGGCGGCTAGGGGCGTGAGGGCGCGAATTTTGCCTCTCCCTCATGCGTTCCGCCTCCTCCTTCGCGAACATTACTGCTTCGCAGAAGGAGGTGACAGCTTCCCAAGCCCTCTCGCTCCGTACCATGGCCTGGACCAAGGCCGGACGCGAGAGATCGCCACCTCCAATTGCCTCCACGAGGACACGGCGGTGCTCCGCCCAAGCCGGGCAGACCTCCAACGTATGCTCCTCCGTGTCCTCCGGGCGATCCATACGATGTTGACACCCGGGCGTTTCCTCCCGCCTTATCCTGAACAGGAACCTCCCGAAACAACCGTGTCCGGTGAGGACCTGCGTCAGGTGGAAGGTGAGGACGCCGTGGCGCCTCTCTAGCCACTCCTCAAAGAGCGGACTTATCGCCGCAATTGTGGCGTGTCCAGCGCTGGGTTGCGACAATCGCACTCTCCATGCCGCCCTAAGATCCCGCCGGAGCTCTGTCCGCTGTACCGTGATTTCTCGCGGCAGCGGAGCTATGCCCCGGCGTTTCGCCTCCTCGCGCCACTCCCAAATGTGCGCGAGGACTTTTGCCTCCAGATCCCATGGCGGTAATCCGGCAAGGAGGCTCGCCGCCGCACCGGAGGCCGTATAGTATCCCCGGACTAGCCGGGTGACCATGCCCCTTTGGGGCGCGTTCAACCGGTGGGCTGGCCGCCGCCTCAAGGAACGCGCCCACACCGGTGCCCCGAAAAGGGCCATGGACCGCACGACCCCCGCGTAGAGCCTCCGGCAGGAGGCGTTTGGACCCCCTAGATTGGGCAGGAGCCGCTTCAAGGCAGCCCCGGCCCTTTCCAGTCTGGGAGCCAAATGTCTGAAATGCACCACACTACCCCTAACGATAGAATCATTTAGAGAGGTTATTGATGATTATATCGTTACGGTCGCTAATCATATTTTTGATCAAAATACTATCTTTTTTTTTCGTCCTTGGGAAATCCTTATGGATACCCTTCGTCTGGGGAAAACGGACGGTTATATCGGACTCCTACCGGTTAAAACCCCACTGTATTTTCTTCTACCATAAGTCGGGGGCCCGGGAGATACTTACGTTACGTTGATACATTCGCCGCATCTCTAAACGAAAGGAGGAAAAGGGTGTAAAGTTCACTCATACCTCCATAGAAAAGGGAGGATCCTCCGACCAGACGGGTGTCGTGTCTGGTGGGCAACTGCCCGACGATTGATGTCGGGACGTTGTATTGTGTATGCTATACCTACCACAACACACACACCAAATTATACCTTCACTCTATAGCCTCGCAATATCTATTATATGACAGTTACACACTCAATTTCGTAAATTACAGAGCTACTAGCCTACCTTTTCAATACCAAACAATTATATATAAGTACAAACCCTTATGTGCCCTATCATTTCTGTATGAGTCTAATAATACACCGCAATCTATACTTGAACCATTAAACCCAAATACCAGAATTCGATAACTCGAAGCTAACTCTCGCTATGTAGATTCTATCTCAGTGGCGGACTCCTCCATCTGCGATCTTGAGCAATGTATACCGCCTAACTATAACCCTAACAATTGCCTTAATATTATTAACCAGAACATCCGTAGTATACGTAAACACATATCCGGTTTTGAAACGGTCCTCGTCAGCCAAAGTGGACTGGGACGTGATCGCTCTGTCGGAGTGCTGGTTACGAAGATCAGAAAGTATTCCTCCCCTGTAGAAAGAGAATTGCACCAGTCTCCCACAATAGTTCTCTTTGACTGGACAATATTGTTTTTTTGTTATTATTTTTGGATATTGTGGTGAGGAAATAAATAAATAAGTATATTAAATTTATATATTTATGCGGCCTACCCAAATGTCCTTTCTTTGTTCGTCGAATCGTTGAGCTCCTTAAGTTCTGAGTTGAGCTGCACGGTTACTGACAAATGCGCGCACCTCTTATATGATCTGAGGTGCGCACTGACTGGACAGGTCCACTCAATCTGTATGGTTTTACCTCAAAATACCGTTTCAAGATTATGTCTGGACTTTAAAAGAGACTGTGACCTCTGAGTTTGTTTCGGCCTTTCTTCTCAGATTAGTCAGATACGAAACGCGGGCCTCATCTAGTTTTTAAAATATGTTTGACGTGTAAAAGTGTTTGTACCGACTTACAGAAATAATATCTATTATCAGCATTCATGTATTTGATACAGAATTGTAAAAAAATAAATTAAACACTCGTACATTCAACCTCACGTCGCGTCAGTGATAACACTGAGCTTGAGCTGGCAGAACAGCGGATCGCAGTACTGAGTTTCAATAGAATAAGAGGCCAGCTAGGTTTTGTTACCACAGACTTGCGGGCTAAAGTCCATTTTTATGACCAATTGGGCCTGGTGGTCTTCTCCCTACTCATGACATCCGTAGTTTCGGCCAAAGTTACGACCGTTTCCTACTCTTTATCAATTACGGACGTAAGATTAGTTCGGAGCCCAAACTAAAAATGAATGACAACACGATTTGATAGTTGTTCCTACTCCTGTGTTTTTGGCAGTCCCAAAAACTGAATTAGTCACTTTCGTCCCGTCGTTCCGTCGTTTTGACGGATCAACTACTTCCGACGGGCCCGTATCTTCGTTGACGGACTTGACCCCTGCTCTTTACCTCGATCTCGCCTGATGGATAAGGTAATGAAATACAATATTGAATAAGGTATGCATTGGAACAAACATATCAAGCCAGATTCAAGGCCAATGGTATTAGACCCCCAAAATAGGTATGTACAACATGTAATATTATCATCTTTTTGATAAGTATCTACTAATCTATCTACTATCTAATCTCTAAAGGGCTGGTTGACGCTTCCCGTGACCCAAGGGCTGGCTTTTACCTTGGCCAGAGGCTAAGCATTCCCATACAATGCCGCCAGTCTCTGGGGTACATTGCCAGTCGACAGCCAGGCGGAGGATATCAACGCCATATTTTAGTTTGTTAATAATTTTAGATAAGTTATTATATTTTTATTGTAATAGTTTGTTACTTAATTTGGTATAAGTAGTTTATCCAGTGTAGATAGTTTGATCACAGTATCTACTTAATTAAAGTTCATTATCAATCCGATAAGTTTTTCATGTGAACCTTTTCAAACATTATTATCTATACAACGTGTTGTTTTGCATCCTCGTCAAATTTCAGGAGGCTGTTATGAAAGACATAAATAATCAAGTAGAATTACGATCCTGCTCAATAATTAATATATACTTGTTTTTTTAGGTATTTAAGTTTGACAGTATTTCAGAATACTCCACTTTCAAAGAACAAAATCGCCCCGTTGCGTATGCGGTAGGCAGTGTCGTACGACTATGTCGCTGTGTGCATGCGTTGCAGTTACAGCGCAGTTACAGGGCGGTATCACACGGGCCCAACACATGCCGATTTCCGAAAAATACAAAAAATAAATACCTAGGTACTTATTTTATTATTGAATCATTAGCATAGTTACCTCCTCGAATTTGACGAGGATGCAAAACAACACCTTGTATATCAAGTGGGTTAATTATAATCATATATTCCTAATTCGTATTAGCTTTTTCTTTTTAATTAAGTTAATATTCAATCATTTTATCAGGAACTAGCTTCTGCCCGCAACTTTGTTCCCGTGGAAATCGTGAGATACACAATATACAAAAATAATAGCCACAATTTTTATAAAACTACCTCGCCCCCCCACACCCCCCACGCCGCATCGCAACGCCCGCCCGCGCTTTTACTTCGTTTTCACTTAGCGGTTCTTTCAGGTTTTTTTTCTCGGCTCCTAAGGGTCGTAGCGTGATGTTAAATAGCCTATGACCTTCCTCATGAATCTGTCTATTTAATGCGACTGGTAGAGTCTTTCCTACTATTCTGTAATAAACAAAATAAATATTCCGAATAAAAATATTCAAGTATCAATTACGTTTTTTCCTAGTTGATCCAGGGATACCCAACCTGCATTGTGATTCTGTTACCATCTCACCGTGAAAACTTAGGTGAAGTGAGCGTGGAGTGAGCTGTCAGTGTCGACCCACTGATGCTAGGGATTGACCAAGCATTACATTTACAATCATAATCGAGATTATAGTTATATTTTTTTTATTTTAGTTCTGTTGATCATTTTATATTATTTGTCAATCCTTAGCATCAGTGGGATGACACTGGCAGCTCACTTCACCTAAGTGTTCACTTCACGTTGAGATTTTTACAGAATCGACCGGCAGATTGTTTAAAAAAATCCGCTCTTTTTCACTCTCAGCTTTCAATAGACAGACGAGAAGAGTTTGTTTGTTCGAACGTGCTAATCTCTGGAACTAGAGTTCCAGAGATTAGCACGTTCGAACAAACAAACTCTTCAGCTGTATTATATTATATATATCACTGATAAAATGTCACATTATCGTATTGTGAAAGCTCTTTATTATTATTAAGGAATAGAGTGGTCAATGTCATTGGTCCATCACTGTATCAGTGAAAGGTAGCACAATTTGTGCTACCAGAATTCACCACCTTTTTCCGTAATAAAATGGTGAGTGCAGAAAACTGTTTTTCGTCGACGGATTTGTTTCAATACGTAAGTGTCTATTTTCTTTTACAGTTTAAAATAAATTTTCTGCCGCGTGCTGTCTATTAATCATGATGATAGTCAGTGGACATATCAAACGAAAATAGGACTCCACAAGAAAATACTTTCGAAATGAAGATAGGCCAAAGTTGTGTTCAACTGTTCACCAAAGTCACCATAGATGGTTGCCTATACGTTTTTGGATTTTTTTTTCGTAACACTTGCCATCTATCACATCCATTATTTAGTGCCACTGCTTCTCTTTTCATGCGAAATCCTCATGGGGGATCCGTTTGAGGAAGACGAACAGCTTAGCCGGATTTCTACCTATTAAAAACACGCTAGGGCCGTCTTTGCACTTCTGGTTGTGACTTCCAAGATCTCCGATGTAACGTGAATCCTCTACCTAATATTGTTTTGGTACCTGCGTACCACTGGTTTACCGTTTGGTACCACTACAATAATATGGGCCTCAATATTACAGGCTGAAATGCTGTTAAAAGAATCAAAACTTCGAGAAGCGATCAATCAGCACAGTGCCCACCACTACGGCTGGCTAACATCAAGACCTATTCAAAATGAAGTCTGTAAAACTAATAAAGACTTGGAAAGACTTAGACCAATGATGCAAAAGGTATGTATGTCTTCTGCATTCTATTTTCTTGAAGCTCTGGCTATACTGAGGCGAATCCGGGGCGGGAAGCGGGACGGAATTGCGCGCGTCGACAGTTTTAATGATTTGGAAGCCACGCGCCTGTTCGCGCCAGTTTGAATACAATACAAGTTAGTTGGTACAATCGGTGCGGGGGAATCATGTTCTGCATCCCGCGCTGGATTCGCTTCAGTTTGGCTAGAGTTATGTAGCATTGTTCCTCTTGAAATATGTAGTTATTTAATCGCATATTACGACATCCGGAGAACAGCATGTAAAATGATGGTGATTTTTGACAGATGTCATCAGAAAATTGCGCCAAAATCGCTGTCAAACTCGACGCCATGACAGCAGAGGAAGAATCATCTACCGCCATTTTGCACATATTCAAGAAACTTCTAGAAGACCAGTACAGCATACAGCTGATGGAGACGAATGTGGTGAGGGCTAAAGAAAGAAGTTTAAAGAAGAATAGAGTGAATAAGGTGCACCCTGTGTTAGTGCCTGACGGAAGGCAGCCTACAGTTTCTTTTATATTGTACTTTTAAAAGTAAAACCAAATTAATTAACGCATGGGTCGTTGAAGTTTTTGTCACCAAAATGTTTTTCACGATATTTTATGCGGTTGTCAACTCTAAAATAAAGCATTTTCACTTCAAAAATATTGAGGTTTTCATACAGACAAATTTAAAACATTTGTTGTTTTTACTTTATTACGCTGTTATATGGGTTGTTTACATTTATAAAGCTTAACATTATTCATACAATTTTAAACTTACGAGTAGGTAACATTTTTACTACTTAATATTATTGTTGTGACATTAGTAATATCTAAAACTATCAAGTATCTAAAACAACACGATTCGCAGTTTGGGTCTTGGCGCGGACTATCTACTGAGAGCGCAATCTTAAGTCTCAAGGACACTGTCCAGTACTACACTGATCGTAAGACACCGGTGTACGCCTGTTTTCTCGATCTCTCCAAGACCTTTGACCTCGTGTCTTACGAGGTGCTTTGGAGGAACCTAGGGGATAGTGGTATACCGGTGGAGATATTGAACATCTTTAAATATTGGTACAATAACCAGACGCACTGTGTCAAATGGTCAGGCACTCTTTCCGATTCGTCCGGGCTGGAGTGCGGCGTAAGGTAGGGGGGGAGGGGGTTATCATGTCCAAAGCTCTTCAGCCTGTATGTAAACGATCTCATAGTGGAACTCAGCAGCATGCGTGTGCATGTGTGTTGGTGCTATTAGTGTTAATAATATCGGCTACGCGGACGACATGGTGCTGCTGGGTCCCACTGCAGGGGCGCTCGGAGAGATGCTAAAAGTTTGTGAAGCCTATGCCGAGTCATACGGACTTACTTACAATGCGAAGAAAAGTCAGCTCATGGTCTTTAAGGCCGCTGGTAAGTGTCCTGAATCTGCTCCACCTATTACTTTGAATAGTGTTAACTTAGATAGGTTGTCGCAGTTTAAGTACCTTGGACATTACCTTGCTGACGACCTTAAGGATGATGTTGACATAGAGGCTCTGTCAGTCCGTGGCAACATGCTCGCCCGTAGATTCGCCCGCTGTACGGACCAAGTCGAGATCACGCTATTTAAAGCGTACTCGTATTGTCAGGGTCTGTATACGGGTGGTCTAATAGGTTAGTTATACCAAAAAAATCCTGGACACTCTGCGCTTCCAATACAATAACATTTTCAGGATGGCGTTGGGGCTTCCTCGTTTCTGCAGTGCCTCCGTGATGTTCGCGCAGGTATCATACTCACCTGGCTCTGAAGGAGCTAGAGCCCCAGCTGAGGGGGCTTTTCACGGCATGTATCGAGCAGGGTCAGTTTCCCAGTGTGTGGAAGGAGGGGAGGCTGGTCCTGCTCAGGAAGGAGGGGCGCCCCGCGGACTCCCCGTCCGCGTATCGGCCCATAGTGCTGCTCGACGAGGCGGGCAAACTTTTTGAGCGCATTGTCGCAGATCGCCTCGTCAGCCACTTGTGCAGGGAGGGGCCGGACCTGGACGACCACCAATTCGGTTTTCGTCGGGGGCGCTCCACCATAGACGCCATCATGCGCGTGAGGGCCCTGGCGGAGGAGACGGTGTCCCAGGGTGGGGTGGTGCTGGCGGTGTCTTTAGACATCTCCAACGCATTCAACACCCTACCCTGGAGTTGTATTCGGGAGGCTCTGAAATACCATCGCGTGCCTCCCTACCTCCGCCGTACGGTAGGGGCTTATCTGGAGGATAGATGCGTCACCTATCGGGGACGTGACGGTGCCGGTCGGCACCTCATGTCGTGCGGTGTTCCACAGGGATCGGTCTTGGGACCGCTCCTGTGGAACATCGGCTACGACTGGGTGCTGAGAGGCGAGCTCCCGTCGGGCGCCGACTTGACGTGTTATGCGGACGACACGCTTGTCGCTGCCCGGGGGAGTTCGTACAGGGAAGCGACGTTGATAGCCACGGCTGCGGTGTCACAGGTGGTGAACCGCATCCGGCGCCTGGGCTTGGAGGTGGCCCTAAACAAGTCGGAGGCCATGGTGTTTCATGGCCCCCGACGTGCGCCGGCGCCGGGATCACACATCGTGGTCAGCGGGGCCCGGATAGCTGTCGAGTCCACCATGAAGTATCTGGGATTGGTGCTCGACAGCCGATGGGAATTCGGGCCCCACTTCCGGCGGCTGGCGCCGAAGCTGATGGGTGCAGCGGGCGCGCTTTCAACGTTGCTTCCTAACTTGGGTGGCCCGAGCGCCGCCTGTAGGCGGTTGTACGTGGGAATCGTGCGGTCTATGGCCCTGTATGGGGCCCCTGTGTGGGCAATGGACATGACGGCCGGAACTCTCGCCATTCTGCGCAAACCGCAGAGTGCGATGGCCGTCAGAGTCGCCCGCGGGTACCGCACGATTTCCTACGAGGCGGCTTGTGTCCTGGCCGGATCTCCGCCCTGGGACCTAGAGGCGAAAGTACTCGCGTCATTATATCGATGGCGCGAGGAAGAGCGGGCACGGGGCTCGAGGCCGGTGCAGCGGCAGATCGCGCTGCGCCGAGAAGAGCTCCGTCAGGTCTTGGTGGCGGAATGGCGGCAAAGGCTTCTGCGCCCTACCGCCGGCCTCGCTACCGTCGAGGCGATCCGGCCAGTACTCGACGACTGGCTCGGGAGAAGGCACGGCTCCCTGTCGTTTAGGGTGACGCAGGTGCTGTCGGGGCACGGCTGCTTCGGCAAGTACCTGTGCCGCATAAACAGGGAGCCGGACGCTCGGTGCCACCATTGCGTCCATTGCGGGGAGGACACGACGCAACACACGCTCGCCGAGTGTGTAGCTTGGAAGGAGCAGCGCTGAGTCCTCACAAATGAAGTAGGAGGCGATCTGTCGCTGCCGACCGTAGTGCGGAGTATGGTCGGTAGCGCAGAGTCGTGGGACGCGGTGGTTTCCTTCTGCGAGGACGTGATGCCGCAGAAGGAAACTGCGGAACGGGAGAGGGAGATCTCGACTCCCTTCCCCGGCCGCAGAAGGCGCACCGGGCGCAGGAGAAGGGCGGACAACGCCCTTTTCCGGCCCCCATGAATGGGTCCAGGGGCGCGGGCCTTGGGGAAGTCCTCGCCCCCTATTTGATGGACCCGAGGCGAAGGCGCGCGCGGGTGTCGGCGCGCGCCTATGAGACGATGCACGGGGTAGTTAAACACCTCACTACCCCGTGCAGGAGACGAGGCCCGGATAGACCGGGCCAGCACTAGTGTGGGGCTGCGGAAGAATTTGGATTCCCGCAGCCCCGCGCGCACGTGCGAGGAGACACCGGGGTGGTTTTAGCCGGTAAGAGTCCGGCACGCCCCTCCGCCTTTTCCCCAGGCGGAGGTAGTCCATGAGGATTTCCCCCCGTAAAAAAAAAAAAAAAAAAAAGGTATCATACTCACGATTTTCATGCCGTCATTCGGAAAAAAATCGTGTCACTTATGAGCAGGGTGCGGGGGAGTCACGACAGCATCCTGAAAACTATAGCTGATTGTACGTGCACCTGTGTTGAGGCATTTCGTTCGTCTGATGATCTTTTAGGGAGGTATCTCCCTATTGGTTATCTTGACGGGGCGGGGTGTCTCAGCACAGGGGCATTTGTGTATAGAATTAGATATATGTATGATGAGTGAGTTGACCTTTGTAATTGTATTGAAGTACTACTTACTATTAGTTTCTATGTTTTTGTATACTAACCTTTGGATCTAGTTGTCCCGAAATAAATAAATTTGAATTAGTCCGTATTTCGAACGTTCTTTGGTTCTTACCAAAAACAGAAACCTGGACGGCCTATTCTACTGAATCTTAGCAGGTCATAATTTTCAATGTGGATTTCTGTCATCTACACTTTACTGGTATGCATGCAAGCATTCAGGCAAACTACATTCCTCCAGATTTCTGATGAAGGGTGGGAACCAGGGTATGCGGTCCTAAGATGACCGTACTTACGTTGAAAAACAACTAGAAAATGTTGCTTCCATAATCTTCACTGCTTCCACTGCTTCCATAAGCTTCACTGACCTTTTTTGGCAATCCTTGATTGCATTTACGATACCGTGGGTCGAATGAGCGGCTATATTCTGTTCGGTCATACCAATTTTAACAATGGATCTGCCAGCTTTTTCCCAACTAAGTTGAGGTCGACTTCCAGTCTAACCGGGTGCAGCTGAATACCAGTATTTTACATGGAGCGACTGCTTATCTGACCTCGACAACCCAATTACTGGGTAACACTATACCCCTTCTGCCGTTATAAGAAAGAAGGCCGTAACTGAAAATTTTGTCAAAAATGACTTATTTACATATTTGGAATCAGCAAAGAAAATGCTATCTTATGGTCTTACACACAATGCTGTAACTCGTATTATATTAAAGATATCATAAGGATTTTAGCTTGTTTTGTAATGCGCACAGCAAAAGAAAGGAACTCTCTACCTGCGTCTGTGTTTCCGAACGCACACAATCCTAATCTCTTCAAGTGAGAGTGAACAGGATTCTTCTGGGTAAGCTCACTCCACCGTCGACTCTGTTTCTGTCACCACTGACCTAGACTAGAGTCAAGAGCACACCCATCTTAAAAAAAAAAAAAAAGATATGGTTCAAAATAAAGCCCTGATTTTTGACGTCTTGTAAAACAAGAATCACTAACTAAAACTATTCAGTAAATCTCAGGCCTTCGTTATAAATAAAACTTCAATTTCCTCGGAATCGATGTTGACGTAGTTACGGCCTTCTTTCTTATGACGGCAGCCTTGGTGAGACCATGGTGAGACTGGCTACGAGACTTGGGCTTCTGACTTGTAACGACTGTCAAAGATCTGCGAATGACATTCAGGACCAACGGCTTAAGGCGTAGACAGAGAAAACTACGGCTTAAGGTGATTCCCGAGGCACGGAGGGGTCTCGATATGCAATGGATTGTCACCCATCAACGAGTGACCACGACAACACTAAACCTACGACCGACCCATGCGGCTGTTGATCATTTAACAAATTTTAACGACACCATTAATTTTCCATCGCATAAACTGGCTGTACCCAAATAAGAGCAACACATATATGAACATTTATCTCAATCAAGTGTCAAGCAGAAAAATAATAAAAAACTTAATGTTGCAGGAAGCTTACACCAACGACGCGACGACGGCCAGATTTTTACGTCAATTGATATGTGACATTTCGGTGGATGGTGTTACTGAGATGGGAACCAAGAATAGAATAGGCTCGGCCCTATTATGGACCTTAAACATTTTAAACCATAGCTTAACCCACTCGGCCGTTAGTTCAAATTTCAAACCATAGTTCGACATACTCGGGGGTTAGTTCAAATTTCAAACCATAGTTTGACCCACTCGGGGGTTAGTTCAAATTTCAAACAATAGTTTGACCAACTCGGGGGCTAGTTCTTTCAAACCGTAGTTTGACCTACTCGGGGGTTAGTTCAAATTTCAAAACTTAGTTCGACCCACTCGGGGGTTAGTTCAAATTTCAAACCATAGTTTGACCCACTCGGGGGCTAGTTCTTTCAAACCGTAGTTTGACCCACTCGGGGGTTAGTTCAAATTTCAAACCATAGTTTGATCAACTCGGGGGCTAGTTCTTTCAAACCGTAGTTTGACACACTCGGGGGTTAGTTCAAATTTTCAACCATAGTTTGACCCACTCGGGGGTTAGTTCAAATTTCCAACCAAAGTTTGACCCACTCGGGGGTTAGTTCAAATTTCAAACCATAGTTCGACCCACTCGGGGGTTAGTTCAAATTTCAAACCATAGTTCGACCCACTCGGGGGTTAGTTCAAATTTCAAACCATAGTTTGACCCACTCGGGGGTTAGTTCAAATTTCAAACCATACATGAAATTTAGCACATGGGAGGACCATGACCAGCGGGGTAACACACACACACACACTAACAGTAGCACTGGCTTTCATTTTGACAGTTCAACGACATTCTTTCTACTTACGTTGTTGACCATAAATTTTTCGAACATAATATGTATATGTATGAAGCAATGGATTAGCAATATCCTTCAAAATGATTCAGATTGTGATTAATAAATAGTGTGTTACGCAATTAGGGTGCTGAATTAGGACATAGGATACTTTTTATCCCGATATTCCCAAGGGATCAAGACTTATATGGATGAAACTGCGGGGCACAGCTAGTGTTATATTAAAAATATGTAGGTAAGAATAGCCTGCTCATGTCGTATTGAAAATATTGGTCTGTCAGTGGGGTCAGTTTTTATTTTTATTTTTTTATTATTCAAAAAATAGTGTACATGCTTTTTTTTAACATGAAACATATCACACAAAACAACTTGCAGGGCTGACTGCCGCTGGGCAGATCTACCAACCTATTGCAATAACTACCTACAGTCTATTCAAGTGGTTGTTTCCACCTGCTGTTAATTAAAGAAACTTAAGTTAATTTCAGAATGATAAGTACTATTGAAAAAGACGTTGTATCTGAAAGTGAACATAATGTATGGGTATTCAAATATATTCTTCAAAAAAGAACAAGAATATGATTTGTATAAACATGTTTGGTACTTAATCGCGAATACAGTGTATGTTATATTTATGTTCGACATTCCATCTCATCTTGCGTTGTCAATTTCCTTAAAATAATTGTCCACTACCGGCAGGATATTTTTTTAAGGGACATTATAGCGACTATCCAGTAAATAACGTCACAAAAAAAAGAAATATTATCCAAATCCATACTATAAATTCGAAAGTAGCTCTGTCTGTCTGTCTGTATGTTACCTTTTCACGCCTAAGCCACTAAACGGATTTCGATAAAATTTGGTAAGGAGATAGATGACATCCTAGGGGATCAAGGCTACATTTTGGCTCAAAAATAATTCTATAGGGGATGAAACTTTGTATGGGAAACCCAGCATTTCTTAACTTATTGAAATTCAAATTTATGATTTTGGTAAGAAATGAGGCAGCGTTTTTGTAAAATCATCCCCCAAGGGGGTAAATAAGGAATGATTTTAAAATAACATGTAATTATAATGTTTTTGTGTACTTCTTTCAAGAGATTTAAGGGATTGGTAACATAGTCATAATCCGTATCTTGAAGTCCAGGGGTCAGGAGGGTTGTTGGGGTCCTTGGTTCTGTTGCCTTTTCATGCCGTAATGGCTGAACAGATTTAGTTAAAGGTATACGGAATGACCATAAAACTCGGTAGTACGTTTCTGTGGAATATTTTCTGACCTTTAGGTCACGCAAACACGGTAAACGCGGGCGAAGCCGCGGGTAAGAACTAGTAAACAAATACAGACTTCGACTGTCGTTTTGAGAGCCTTGCTTAAATTACCAAACTTGGAAAATAGATAGGTGATCGCAGTCTGCTATCATTGTTTAAATAAAGAAGAGGGTATGCGCTTTTGACCACCCGACAGAAGTGAAAACTTACGACTGGACCCGAGTATACGCGATTCAGCGTCACCGACCCGAGCGTGACGGTTCAGCTTTGTTCACTGATCAGAAAGAGCGCAAAGTGCACTACTTCAATATCAAAATATCGGCTGGTTACATTCCACATACCACCTGCCACCTGCTCCCACATAATATCACTTACGAGGCCGAGTAGTTGAATGATGCGTGCAATGTTCCAATATGGCGGCCATACGATGACGTTTCCCGCCTAAATAAATGGAGTTCAGATTGATGGCGGGACGACGCGGAGAAAGTTAATTTAAAATTACATATATTTATTTTTTACAATATTTATAGTAAAATGAACGATAATTGCCAAACCAGCCACGGACACTTAAATATGGACATTAAATTCATTCATTAATTACCTCGTTGGTCTAACGGTCGTAAGCGCTACCTGCTGAGCATGAGGTCCTGAGTTCAATTCGGGTGGGGCAATTTCTTATTGGGTTTTTCCATCTAGAATTCGTCAGTAGCCGATTGGAGTCTGTATTAGTGCCAGGTTGATGGCAATAGGGACGAAATGTGGGTGTTACTCTAAGTGCACCTCTGCCTAATTCATTGAGTTATACTATGTTTTTCAGGTGTTTTTGGAGGAGGCTATATTCTAACTGCCAACCATTTTTTATTATTTCTTTCTTGAATTCTGGTATCTGCTCCGTTGGTCTCGTGGTCGCAAGTGTGAGTGCTGAGTGGGGTCCTGGATTCGATTCCCAGGTCGGGCAAAGTATTATTGGGTTTTTCAATTAGGATATCTCAGTAGCAGCCCAGGGTTCCAAAAAAAAAGTGTTTGAAAGTTGACGGTGTGATACCCCCGTGCCACGAAAAGCACGTTAAGCCGCTGGTCCTGCGCCTGGCCCTGCAGTCTCGACATAGTTAGCAATCGTTTTCGGTTGCTTTGTCCTAACAATCCAGATGTAACGATATTTGGTGGTCTCCACACTCAAATTTATCGGTTGTTACTGGTATTTTAGGTAGGTACCGGTAGGTAACCACCGATAAATTTGAGTGTCGAGACTACCAAACATTTACATCAACATTTACATCTGGATTGTTAGGACCTAGCAAAAGAAAACGATTGCTAACTATGTCGAGACTGCAGGGCCTGATCTCTCTCCGGTCGTGTCGGATTGCCGTCCCATTGGACTATGAAAGAGAGGGAAGAAAGAGTGCACATGTGTCTGTGCACTCTTGTGCACTATAATATCTCCCGCGATGGCTAGTGTCCACTGAGATTGGCGGCCATGGCCGAAATTCGGTCTGGAGGACTATTTTACTTATTGATGAGTCAGGGGTGGCTTGTTACCTGGTTCATTTGAAAAATTGGGTCGGTATCTACATCGCCCATCACACTGACGTCATGAAAATCCTGCATCGCGCAAGCAGAGTTTACCGCGCAACTAGCATATATACAACGTCCCGAAATCAATCGTCGGGCAGTTGCCCACCAGACACGACGACCGTCTGGTCGGAGGATCTTCCCTTTTCTATAGAGGTATGACTGAACTTAACACCCAGTTCCTCGTACCTCTATACAATTATGGCGAATAAGGAATCGTCCCAAAAAAAAGTAGGTAGGTAGATACAGTACAATCATTTCTTTGAAATTGATTTATTTGTAACTGTTTACTCCTTGAGATTTATAACTTCACAATGCTGTACTTACGGCTATCTTTTATGTTTAATGTCCGGTAAAGACCATTAATCTCATTTAACAAAAGTATAATAGTGATTTATATTCGTAATAAAAAATAATTCGCCTGTATTTTCTGGTTCTTTTTTGCATGGACATCGTATTTTCTCTTCTGATTTAGAATGTTCAAACGGGGTGAATAGGGATGTAGGGGTGAATAGGGACGATACTATCAAAGCGATTTTAACATTGAAATAATATAGTTTGATGCCAACAAGGGCACTTAATCGTTAATTATTATACACGAAACACATTAAGAGTTCTTTTTGGCAACAAACTATATTATTTCAATGTTAAAATCCATAATAAAGTTTCGTCCCGATTTACCCCTGCATCCCTATTCACCCCGTGTGACGGTAGTACATAAGATCACCCCTGTAATGTGCGTTTTGTTTGTGCAGAATAAACATTTTTTCTTTCTTTCTTTCTTTTCTGTAATCCCGGAAGGGTAAGGCAGAAAAGTACCTATAGTACCGACACACATTCGGGCGTGGAGCCTAAGACAGAAACACGCTTGTACGATACGACTACATACAGAAAGCAAAGATAATAGAAATCTCTATTCCTAGACAACACGTTTTTTTTTTAAGTGAAAACTTCTTTAGGCGCTTTGAGCAATTTTTGGGTGAACAAAAATCAATGAACTCGCATCATCGTCAACCGAACGCTTTCCATGAGCTATGTGTATACCTACTGTGTATTTATTTATTTTGTTTAAGGTAGCTTCACAGCTGACAGTAACAATAACAAAATTATTATTCCAAACATTACGCCAATTACGAAGTACACAGAGAATAAGAAATACAGAGAGTGACATAATTATTAAGTAATATTTATAGTGTGCGCGTGGTATCTGTGCGGTGTGAGTGATGTAAATGTGTGTCGTGATGTATGTATGACTATGAACGTATGACTAAACTGGCACTATTTAGTGAGCTGAGCATCCGGCGTTTGATGGAGGATTTGGATAATCTCATTTTTAAGTCTGTTTCATGTTTCATTTTCATACAAAGTATGTGTAATTTTTGGGTGAACAAAAGCGTGAAACTCGCATCATCGTCACCGAACGCTTGAGCTATATGTATACTGTGTATACCTCCGTGCGTTATTAGTGTATTTATAAAGAAAACATAAAGATAAAAAAAAATATGTAATAATTTTTTTAAATATATTTTTATTTAAATCGTCGAGCTATTCGATTATTATTTTTGAATTATTTTTGGTTTGTAAAGAAGTGATAATGACCAATTTAATCTAGTAGCTCGACGATACAATTCACAATTTACTTAGTTTTCACTTCTATCGGCAGTCCCCAAAGAAAGAAAGAAAGAAGAAAGAAAATGCGTTTATTTGCGGTAAGCATGACGCAAAAAATAACACAAACACAAAAAAATAAGAAAAGACTGCCCCGCATGTTTTATTTTTCCTCGGCTGTATGTAATACGGTTCGAGCCTTAACTGCCATCCTCCAGAAACCCATTGACGGCTCCTTGGTCTAGCGGTTGCAAGGGCTACTGCCAAGCATGAGGTCCTAGGTTCAAATCCCGGGTCGGGAAAACTGAACTTGTTTTTTTTTTTTGGAATTTCTCGATTTGTGCATGGTGTAATGTAGTAATGTTGCAGAAAATCTTATATATTTTATTTTCATTTATTTCGCACAGAATCCATAAAGTGTTATTAACATTTACATTTTGTGATTACTTTAACTGACAACCTGACTGGAAATCGTATACTTCTATATTCTTATTTGTCATTGCTACGTTTTTAATTATTTTTACCTATTGTGGTAAGGTAATTTTATTATAGGTGCATAGTCTTCACAATAATTATATAATTAATGTATACAAAATATTGTAACACATTTTAAAAGAGTAACGGTGGAGTTTCTTGCCCATTCTTCTCCATACGAAACTACCTTTTGGAAGGGGTGACTAGAATCAATTCTATTTAAATGTAAATGTTGACGTTCAAAAGTGCCTTTTATGTGCCTATTTGGAATAAATGCTTTGACATTGACTTTAAATATTTTTCTTAAGAGCCCCTATCAGTTCCGCGGTCTAAAAACCAAAATTCTAGTTTTTTCAGCGCTAATTTCTCAATAACCTTAAGGTATCTGTATATTTTTTTAATCCACAATTATTCATCACATAAAAGCCTACCTGTAAGTCTCCGAATTTAAATGTTGCTAAGTACTCAATATAAATTACAAAAAATAAAATCTAATAAATAAACGAATAAGAGGTATCTTCGTGACTTTTTCTATCGTACCAAACTAGTTATATTATGTTTTCAAGACACTATCTAACTAGCATATTTACATGCTGAAGAATATCATATATTTTTCTGATTTTGTTTACTGCAGTAGATCATATATATACTTTTAGGCATTATAGAACTTTCATTTAGGTCATGGCTCGTGCACGAGGTTATGGGTACAAATGCGGCAAGTACCAATGTGACTTTTTCAATTGACATGTTGGACTTGCTGCGGCATGCAAAGATGCTTTCTGAGTTTAACTTGGACTTTACTGACGACATCTGTGAAGGAAAACATCGTGAGAAAACCAGGAGTTATAGTCAATATGAGTCTGAAATCGCCGACTCGTCTTGAGCAAGAGTGATGATCATACTCGTGCCTTCTCTGTATGACCGACGCTGCTCTGTATGATGTACATAATTATGTTTTGTCTTTTTGTTTGACCTACAGTGGGAGCATTAATAAGCTGGTATTTATTAAATAAAAACTTTAATATTAATATGAAGACTTAAAAATCTGTTTCATATTTTTATGCTCAGGTACTGTTTAGAGGTACACGTACACCTCGTAAGAAAGATTCGCCAAATATTTCCCGCCATGATTGCCCAACTGTCAGCTTGACAGCGCGGGAACGCACATTTTGATCCGTGTCCTTGTCAATACCAAATGCGTTCGGATATTTCAATACAATACGATGCATGAATAAATAATCGTTTCTGTTTTAATTAGTAAAACGTATCGATTTGTAAATTGAATGTGATGTGAATTGTGAGTGCAAAAATATTAATGATAGTCGGAAATCTTTTGACAAATTTTTGTTTTTTGTTAAGCGATTGACTGCTGTGTTACGTGTCGCGGGTACGATTCCCGCACGGAACAAAATATTTGTATGACTTGCAAGTAGTTGTTCCGGGGCTGGCTGTTTGTGTATGTGAGTTTAAATGTTTGTAAATTCACCCACGATACAGGAGAAATTGCAGTGGGGCAAAGTTTAAAAAAAAAAATAGAGTATTTGAATATTTTTTAGTTTTTTAAATAGTAAATGTTTTAGATAGAAATAAGCGAATCTGACATAACCTGATTCCAGAATATTTGAATTAGAAGCTAAACAAGTTTAATTGTAGCGGCCTAAAGAGGTAGGTACGTAATACCAAATAACACAATAAAAATTATAAAAAAATATATTTATTTACAATTTTTTACACGTTTTTACAAAAATATAATTACAAATGCAGACAAGCATTTTCTTACGAAGACGAAAGATGGAATGCGTCTATTTACATATTTTTAAACATTATGGCAGTGCATCAGTTGTAAAGGACGAAAATATTGCAGAAAAACCCAGTTATTTATGTACTACAAAAATCATCTTACTGGCCAAAATGACAATACTTAAGTGATATTAAAAATTCGCAACTGGCGCTTGAACTCTATTGACTAATCGATACTATATTTTTTTCTTAAAATATTATCTGTATTATCAATTATAGTGGCCATTTCGCTTTTCTCAATTCAAAATGTTCACACGAAGGCGCTTTAAATTATTTTCAGAAGAGACATCCCTAACACTTTTTTACTGTAGTTAAGCAACCACGCACGCATTAAAAAATAATACGTATGTGACAGGTGACAGTGTCAGATTTTGACATCAGCACAGATAAAACAAATGCGTTCGGATACACTCTAAAACAAAGAAGGCGTCGTCTTCATATCAATGGGTAGTAAAGCTGTCATAATGTAGTACCGGAAATGGGTTGGGGTCTTATGGGTCAATCACCAACAATAGGGGTAGTTGGGGCAGAGCGCGGCGGGGAAGTCAGCGGGGTACCTCGGCGCAGCGGGGACGATCCTGCCAAGAGAAAAAGTACATTTCAATAAAAGTAAGTTTATAAACCTAAAAGGAACTAGATTTTTGAAGGTTCTGTATCGATCGAAGACTTGCATTTTGCATGAGTTTCTTGTAAAAAACCAAAAAAGAAAATAAAGAATGACGTTTATATAGTTCGTGATGCTTTAACAACAATAGTGTGTTTCAGCATCATCAATTTCAGCATTAAGGCTAGACAGACACTGCTACACAGTCTGACTTAATGCGCCCGCAGACAGGCGCAACGCGACGGTGCGACGCGATTCTGGTTCCAACCTCCAGGAAGTTTTCATAGAAACTGTTCTACTAAAGTCGCGTCGCGTCTGTTAGCAGAGCCTTTAATGCTATCTATTACAGTATTGTGGCTTATGATAATAAACTGACACTAGAAGTTGTTATGAGTTCGCTGGTACTCATCGATCTCCTCTTTCTCCTACCATGGTCCACCGAAAAAAGACCTCGTATAATTTAACAATATGACAACATGCGAATGAATTTCTGTTAAAGGTAGGTATTTCATTTTAGTTTAAGTCTTGGGTTTCTATACACCCTACAAAAATAAAACACAACTGCGACTAGAAAATCTGCCTCGCGATTTCCCAACTACGCTGGGGTCGGCTTCCAGTCTAACCGGGAGCTGCTGAATACCAGTATTTTACTTGGAGCGTCTGCCTATCTGACCATCACAAACCAGTTACTGGGTAACACGATCCCACTTTGTAAGACTGGTTGTCAATCTTTTGTACTTCTAACTACCCGTTACGAATGTCAAAGATCTACAAATGACAGCCGGGACCAACAGTTTAACGTGATTTCCGAGGCACGGAGGGGTCTTCATATGTAATGGATGGTACCGTCCACGAACCGACCGTGGCAAGCGTAGCTTAACTTCCATTGACCCCTGTGGCTGTTATCATTTAGCCACGAGCCCCTTAAAAACACAACTACGACTAAGTGACTGAAAAACAAAACTAAAAACTAACCCGGGATGAGCAGGGGCCACAGCAGGGTTATATCCCCACTGAGGGATGGGCTGGCCGTCGGGGGTGTGGCGGGCGAGCGCGTCCGCGTCACAATAGGGGTAATTCGGGCACACGGCAGGGTGCACACCGGCGGGGTACTCCCGGGCTAAGGCTACCGCCACCAGCGCGAAGAACATCAACTGAGAACAAACAAAGAAATAATAGTACAATAAAATGATGGCCCAGTGGTTAAGGCCTCGCCTCTCTTGCACGAGGTCAAACTTAAAATCAAACTCAAAGTATTTACATATTTCAATTAAACAAACTACAGGCACTTTTGAATTGTCAAGTGGTCGGTCAGTCAGAGATATGAAGCTAGTTGCCTATTCCAAAGCGTAGTAGGTAACTATGGAAAAGAACGGGCAAGAAACTCCATGGACACTCTTAAATTATATTGTTACATAAATATTAGTTACATCATTAATGTTGAATATAGGTATAATTATATGTGAGAACGAGTTTAACGATCGGTAGAGGAGAAAACAAATCCAGCAACTCAGCGCTGGGATGTTTCGGCCAACTTCTGACGGATATGTTCACGTGCCTTCACTTTAAAAGATAACCGACAATTTCAGTCACCCCCTTTCCAACCGTATCATCTCTCACACAGTCCAACCATTGTTTCTTTGCTAAAAAATTAGTAGAAATTATAATTAATTTCACATAAAACCACGTCAGTCCTCGAAAGGATGGACAGAGGTGCATGTAGGTACCAATATTTTTTTTTTTGGTTAGGAATCATCAAATAACTTCTCGCGTTCTAGGCGGAGCAGGGGGGCGTGTCAGACTCTTACTGACTAAAACCCACCCCTGTTCCTTCAGTTGCCTGTGCCAGGGGCCACGGTAACCCTTTCGGACTTTCCCACAACCCTGGCAGGAATGTAGGTACCTACGCCTGCATTTCGCCAGTAATATTCATGGTAAGTTTAATTGCTGAGTATCTAATACAAACAAACTAAGAAATATCTGGTGCTGTGTTATCAAAGCTTGTATCACAAATTATTGTAAACAACAAAGTAATATTTTTTTGCAATACCTACTAATATCGAACAAAAATGGCGGGATACGCCGTGAATTCGAATTATCTATAAGTTTTTTTTTTTTAAATTAATAGCTGTTGTAGTGAAACGCGCGTGCATGACAATGTTCTTTTTTTGAAATTCATAAAGATACCACGAATGTGGCTGTTTGATGAGTCAGGAAGGGGTCTAGTTCGAGTTGCATACTGAACACTGACCTCTGAGGTCAGTGATAGTGAAATTTAGTACAACATTTTATCACTCGTTTGGATGTTATTATGGTTACTATGACACTGGTTGTTTTAATGTTGGCAATAAGCTAACTATTTCAAAAACTTTTATAGAGGATTTATAGCATGGCTGACTGGCTGTAGATAAAATACTTAATAATCCCATATTATAGGTATTCTCGATTAGTACAGTGTTTGTCAGAATAAGCAGGCCGTGACGCGCTATGTAGGTAGCATTGCAATGCAGTGTAATTTAGGCAACACTGCAGTGTAACGCAACTGTAAACTAATCAATTTTTGGTATAATGTGCGATTGACACGATATGGTGAATGATTTTTATTGCTGTGTTAATTGATTTTAGTTTTATTTTAATTGATAGGTGAATGCTTTTTTTTTGGTGGGTCAATTTTGTATGTCGTAATACAAGAAGGTGATTGGCGCTTTGTAGTTTCTGCCCCATGTGAAAAAGCATACAAAATGTAAAAGTATTTTTTTTAAATAAAATGAATGGTTTTGCTTAACAAACTACAAATCAAACATTAAATACCTACAATTAGGTAGCTATCTTCAATATTTTTGATACAGTCATTATCAAAATTTAATTTTAAAGTAAGTAAGTATTTAATTTAAGTGTTTTTGTTTTTATTTGAATTAAATACCTAAAGTTCAATATTCATTTTACAATCTAATTCGTAATAATCAAGAATAATATTAATAAATCGTATTAATTAATCCTGAAATTCCTTTCACAAATAATTTATTGTTAGCCGTTCTCCAAGAATGTCACTACCAATTCTACCTTTAACTCGACTCTAGTAGGCGTTATCATACCGATTAGTCAGTACTACAATACAATTATGCATGAATGCAGAGAATATTCAAATTAAATGGTATTGTTGCGCAGATAACATGGTTTCAGGCGTCCTAACTATTGGAATAATTCACTTCAAATTTTGAAATCTGATTTTGTGAAGGAGTGGCTTTGTTTGGCATTTAGACATGTAATTTTTGGTTTTGATTTAAAACTATATTTGTATTAAATCTGCACCCTAATTGCCAAATACACTTTTGAATAATTTTGAAGGATCAGGCAAGTCTACAACAGCTGGGTCTTGCTCATCACTTAAACATACGTCGTCTATTGTCTGATTGAGTTGGAACCACGTGTATATGTCTGATGTTTACTTATTTTATTTGCGCATTTATTGACGTTTATTGGCAATTCGTTAGTCATTAAACACTTTTGAAGGATATTGCTAATCCATAGCTTCATATGTTCGAAATAGTTGTCTGCTCAGCAACGTAAATAACGCAATGAATGTTGTTGGACTGTCAAAATGAAAGGCATTGCTACTGATAGCGTGGAACGCAATTACTTCGCTGAAAGGTTTCACTCTGGATTCATGTCTGAGCATTGTTCAAGAAAATGGGGTTTATTTAATATATGATTTTTTCCTTAGTAAATTAATGTTGTGCAGTACAGTCAGTAACAAAACAAGAGCGTTTATACCTTATGAGTGGCAACGTCGCAATTTAGTGTCATATTTCGTGGTTTTCAATTTTTATCATTTAATCGGAGCTATATTTTAAAAATCTGTTTAATTAACTTTTTAGAATTATGTGAAAACTGTGTAAAAGGTAAGAAATCGTTGCGTTTACAGTTCTATTTATATGAAAATAATACATTGGAAACTTGCAGGGCGTTATTTTCATTGTAAAATAACTGTAAGCATTACGGTTACTTACTTTTTAAACACTTTCACGTAATTCTAAAAAGTTAATTAAACAGATTTTTTAAATATAGCTCCGATTAAATGATAACAATTGAAAACCACGAAATATGACACTAAACTGCGACGTTGCCACTCATAAGGTATAAACGCTCTTAAAAGTGGTTTATGAATGGATCTGAAAACTTGATCAAGTTTTTTGTTAAAAACTAGGTAATCAAGGGGAGATAATTAAGAATTGCGCTAATCAGTGATGAGATCCGCTGTGATAGTATTTTCACGATTCCAATATGATTATATGTATATGTATCTTACTTTATACCATTCCCCCCCTAAAAAGCTTATTTTATTCACTGACACAGTGAATGAAAAGCACTTTTACTCACTGTTATATCGCTACACAAGTTGACCATCCTAATAATAATAACAAGAAAATTACTCTTAATTTTAGTAATTGTTCCAATTTTAATGTGCATTTTATTTAATTTAAGCTTCCTTTTTCTTTATTAAATGTTTATTTTCGCTTAAATCTTTCTTTTTCTCGTAGTCATGGTATAAAGTATAGTATGCAACTCTTGAATAAAACGGATTTATATCGAGGGCCATGAATCACTCGCGTCGCTCAGGATTCTAATACTTGAATCACTCCCTGCGCTCGTGATTAAGTCTTTAGAATCCTTCACTAGCTCGAGATTCATCTATGGCCCTCGCTTTAAATTCGTCCTTTATTCACTAATTGCATAATATACTATTCTACTTTTTTGCTAAACGTAACTTCTGTCCACGAATTCGTCCGCGTGAAATTTATTGTTTATAATTTTATTATATCCTATGATTCTCGGCAATACTTTACCTCCATAATAGTGAAAGAATTTTTGGAATCAGTTCAGTAGCTCAAAAGATTACCCTCTACATAAAAACTAACAAATTTTATATATTTATAATATTAGGTGAATCCTCAGTCGTAGCCACGGAGCAGAAATTCTGCTCCGTGGTCGTAGCCCTCCAAATTCAAATTTTAAAATTCTTAGATGGAACAATATTTTCAAAGTTTGACGTTTGATAAGAAATTAGGTAATGAATATTATTCTGTAAAAATAATATCATTTTTCGCGAATCGCATTTTGATCAACATACGACGTTAAACAGAGCTGCAATTTGCAAAAAAATAAATAAAATTTGAATTTGGCGGGCTACAACTGTCACTAAGATTTGTCATAAAGTCTCCGACCGAATTAGCGGGCTTACTCTTAATACACTACGCTACTTAACAGATTAAGACAGACTTGATACCGCGTGGTGTATTAGCGTACTTACCTACATACTTGCACATACCAACTAGGTTCCACACCAGGCCCTGCAGTCTCGACATAGTTAGCAATCGTTTTCGGTTGCTAAGTCCTAACAATCCAGATGTAACGATATTTGGTGGTCTCCACACTCAAATTTATTGGTTGTTACTGGTATTTTAGGTAGGTACCGGTAGGTAACAACCGATAAATTTGAGTGTCGAGACTACCAAACATTTACATCAACATTTACATCTGGATTGTTAGGACTTAGCAACCAAAAACGATCGCTAACTATGTCGAGACTGCAGGGCCTGTCGACAGCTACAATTACAATAATTGACAGATAAACTTGTATATTAATATCACCATGGCAACCTCTAATTATTGCCACCCGACAAATTACCACTCAAATTATGATCGATAGTGATCACATACATTAATAAATGCTGAATTAATTAATGATATGCGTACTACACTTGTCTTGTCATTTTAATTTTACCTTGCACCCACTCTATCAAATAATATGTATGGAGATTTGATAAATATTGTAATTTACGTCTTGATACTGAAGAAAAACACTGTCCTAATTATTACACTTCTGAGCCTGTTTTGAATAACATAACTTAAACATCAACAACGGAAGTTGTCTTTTAAATACAGCCGACATGGCGGTAAATTGACAACAGTTTTTTTTAATTTCATGAAATTTCAAAATCATGGCGGTAAATTGACAACAGTTTTTTTGGTGTTCGATATACCTACATGATTTTGAAATTTCATGAATTTAAATGTTTATTTCTGTAAGTGGATCTTATAAGACACTTTTACACGTCAATATTTTAAAGCGCCGGCATTTCCTAGCTGACAGATCCCTGAGAAGAAATGCCGAAGCAAACTCAGAGGTCTTGGTCTCTATTGACTCATGAGTATTGGTTATTTTTTAAATGTGCTGATTTTAAAAAAATGGTCAGGATTATTTTAAGAATGTTCGCATTCTAATGTCAGTCAGCCAAACAGAAAAAAAAAATCAGTCCCAATCTGTCAAAAATACTTCACAAATTGATATATTTCTGTCACATTTTGACATGAATTGTTGAGATGAGATTGCGACTTGAATTTGAACAATAAAGGTAATAACGGACATTTGCCTTCTGTTATGTTTAGTTTTAAACACGAATTTAAATATGACTTACGACGAATTTAAATGAAATATCATCAATCACAATTTAGTCAATAATTTGTCGTTATAAAGAGCCACGCTGAGAGGCGATGCATTGTTGGCTAGAGTATAAAGCTGCAGTCTGTATGCTAGCGGGCGTAGATAAGCGAGCCGTTTACAATATTTTAGAATCACAAAGCTCAGTTATAAGCCCATCTTTATGAATGAGTCTCATCATATAGGTTTAGACTAGAATTTAATTTGAAGCTGTCAAAATCGAAATGTCGAATCGTTTATTTTTCGATTTAACTTTTTTGGATAGAAAATGGGCTTGATGTTTTCATAAAATAAACACAAGCGCAACACCGTGTACGACTTTCAAAGAGGGTTAATTAAAACAATTAACTATATGGGTGGAAAAAAAGGTTTTGAATAAATAGCGAATTTGGCTCTTAGGCTGTAAGAGGAGAGATCAAATTAGTCACTCATGAGTTGAGAAAAATCTTACCAAAAGTGTACCGATAACAGACTTTTTTGGTTTTATCTTTTTCAGAAAAAAATATCTATTTAATTTGGATTTGATATGAAGTAGGTACCTGCGTTGCTCTAAGAATTTAAAGAAATTTAAAATTGTCTACAACATCCGTTCTTTGAGCTAGTAAATCGCTGTCTTTTTCCTCGAGATTTTGCAGGCAATAAAAATAATATTTTAAATTTAATTTAAAATAAACTCACCATTTTACCGAACATTTTGATAAGTGAGTGGGTATGTGTATCCTCTCGACAACACTGTGAGACTGATGTCTTAAGTTTGCAGCGCAGGCGCTTTTATAGTGGCGCAGGAGTCGATTTTGCATCGTAATACTGTATTGTAATGTTTCTCGAAGCTATTCGGGGCTACATGATAGATCGACACTCCCTATGTATAAACAGCTGATAAAACATTTCATCATATAGAGTTTTATTTTTGCTGGAAAAGATCTCGGAAATCCTGAAATAAAAAACAGGTTGACGCAATGTTAAACAGCCTCTTTGCCTTGAAAGCGCTCTCCTGTAAAATTATTGACAGAAATACGCTTATAGATGTACCGTTTAGAAACTAAAAATGTCGATTTACCTATGTTAGTGTTTTCACGGGGGGTTTTCTGGCAATGTACTCAATAGTCAATCATTTATTGCATTCCACAATTTAAATGCTAAGGTCTAAGTAAACATTTGTTGTAACAATCGTGCAACCTGTCGGGCGCAGCAAAAGTAAAATTTGAAGGAAGAGGACTTATGTTTACATGCAAACTAACTTAGTCTAAGTAAAATTTATGGTAACACTTCATTAATTATTAATTTAATATAAATTGTTTTTGTTAATTTATATTATTATGTCTGCTCTACGGATTTTTCAATTAAATATTAATTTATGCTATAATATAAATTATATTTATGTATATGTTATTTTTTTTTAGTTTATTTGTAATAGTAATCTTTTTCTCATTTCTGAGTACCTCGGGTAGTTTGTTAAACATTTTTATCGACATAACCAGTGGACTAGATGAGTGCATTTTTAATCGAGATGTCGGTAGGTTTAATCGACCACGGCGGATGACGGTCACGGTGGATGTAGACCACGGTTTCACGATCTAGGCTGTGGTGTGCATTCTGCAGCAGCGTCTTTCTCTCATATTCACCATAAAGTTTCAATAGTGATTATGCCAATGTCAGCATATTCTATGCATATCTTGGGCGTGTCTTTGACTGCTGCCAAGAACACAGGAAATGACTTGTAGCTAGGTAAGTAGGTAGTAGAAACTATCCCTTTTAACTAGTGTTAGCTGCGATCACCATAGAATACAACAGAATTTTCTTTACTAAAGGAACCAGCATGTCGATTCTGTAAAGGCGTGAAGTGAAAACTTAGGTGAAGTGAGCGTGGAGTGAGCTGTCAGTGTCATCCCACTGATGCTAGGGATTGACCAAGCATTACATTTACATTCATAATCGAGATTTTATAAAAAAAAATATGCTAATAAAATTCTGTTGTTCATTTTATATTATTTCAAGGCTAGTATTTATGTGGCAAAAAAATACTATTAACGGTTTTTTTTTTATAAAACAGCAAAACAGAAATTCTGTCAGAAACTTTAATAAGTTATTTTTTTGTCCTAAACTAGTTTCTTCTGTTTTCTTTTTTTCTCTTTTTTTCTGACTTTTCTTTTTTTCTGTGTTGCTGTTTTATAAAAAAAAAAAACTCTAAATGGTAATAGTATTTAATCATTTAAATACTAGCCTTGAAATAATAAAAAATGATCAACAGAACTAACATTAAAAAATATAATTAAAATCTCGATTATGATTGTAAATGTAATGCTTGGTCAATCCCTAGCATCAGTGGGACGACAAGACAATGACAGCTCACTCCACGCTCACTTCACCTAAGTTTTCACGGTGAGATGGTTACAGAATCGCAATGCAGGACTCAACAAGATTGTTAGTCAAACTTACGACTATGTTATTAAGCACAGACACTAAACAAAAACAAAGAAAACAATACAAGAAATAACGGTTGGTCAACCGTTACGACATCCCATGAGAGACGGTACAACAGCGATCCACGTTTACACAGTCCAGGCGACTCGCCACCATGCTTAAGACACTGTTGGAACCGCCCCAACCCTGCGCACCAGGGAAGCGCACCTTTTAGGCATTCTTGCGTAAAAGCAATCTATCAATCAATTATCTATTCGTAATTTTATTTTCTCTTGTACTCTTACACACGCTATCTACATCTCTAAATCTACTATCCTATCACAGGTATGCTGGAAGAGATTTCATTAGCAATAAGCATCACCTTTGTATCAATTTTTCTGTTCTTTTCTTCTAGTCCATTTATCACATAAATGGTTAAATAAATAACACTTTTCCGACATTGAAACCGAACCCAGGACCTGATGCTTAGCTGTAGGGCTTGCAACCACAGACCAACGAGGCATTTCATTATCTTGATTTTTGGTAGTCAGTTGTAAAGTAAAGTAATAATATTTCTGACATTGTGATGTACGTATTGTTTAATATTTCACGTATACTTTGATCGTCGTTGGCGCAACCTGTCGGACAATATTTCATGAAATAGTGCGCGTATTTTACTTATTGTAATACGCGTCTAAATTACATCAGCTGAGGGGGTAAGCAGGACTTTTGTGAATAAAATACCAAAGTATTTTATTCAGAATATAATAGTTGAGCCGTAAGGGAAATAAACTGGCAATCAAAACTTAGTAGGTACCACACTTTTAAACTTGCAATAACTTTTAAAGCGCACAAGATATATTTTCGAATTAAAAATTATTACAAAAAAAAAAGAATATATGTATAAAAACTTTATAATCGATAACCTTCTTTTAAGAAATGGCTGAAAACTATAAACAAAAACACTCCTTTTCAAATAGCTGTGTTACTTTCGACTTTTTTGTTTTCACACTTTTTTCTTGATCGATGAATATTGATTCAAAAGCCAAGGTGTCTACAGCACGTAAACTTTACTTATCGTGCCTCTTTCACATGAAGAATGTCCATGAATCATGGCTTGTCTGGAACTAGGCATCAGTATGCAAGAATGGTGGGTGTAACATTAAGAACGGTCCGGCAGGTAAAGCGAAGGTACGAAGAAACTGGAAACCATCTGAGGAGATTTTGTAATGGCAGACCCTGGTGCACTAGTACCCGAGAAAACCGCTATGTTGTCTCCACTGTGTTCAGAAATCGCCACCTCAATGTAGTTGGAAGTCCAGCAACAGCTTCTTCAGACCCGAAGACAGACAGTCGTCTCGCAGAAGGAGGCTGCGGAAAGGGAGAGGGAGATCTCGTCCACTCACCCGGCCCGCAGAAGGCGCACCGGGCGTCGGCGGAGGGCGGACAACGCCCTCTTCCAGCCCCCCTAAATGGGTCCCCCATACATCAGGACCCGAGGTGGCGGCGCGTAGTGTTCCACGCGCGCCCCTTTTAGACGTCGCGGGGGGAGTCAAACACCTCACTCCCCCCCCCAGACCCGAAGAGGCCCGCAGCGGCGGGCCGGCACCAGTCGGGGGTTGCGGAAGGATCGTACGTTCCCGCGACCCCCGGCGTAGGTGTGAGATGGAACACCAGGGTGGTTTTTAGTCAGTAAGAGTCTGACAGACCCCGCCGCCCGCCCCAGGGCGGCGGACATCCATGAGGATTTTCCACAAGACTGCGCTACGCCCGCGGACACATACAGTGGAGTGAAGAAGAATGGGCAAGAGTTTTGTTCACTGATGAGTCTCGGTTCTCACTATTTACTTCCGATGGAAGGCGAAGAGTGTACAGACCTGGTGAGTGATACATTCAAGCCTGCTTCACAGAAAGAGACCAATACGGTGGAGGCTCTGTACACGTATGGGCTGGCATCTCTTCAGAAGGTCGCACAGAGCTAGTGGCCATGGAAAATGGCACCGTGACTGGGGAAAGATATGCTCAAGAGATCCTTAATGAGGCCATGGCCACGGTCATATTGAATAAATATGGGTGAGAGATCGATACTGATGCAGGGTAACGCCCGGCCACACACCGCTCGGGTCGCACAAGAGCACATTTAAAAGGTTGGAATCAACTTAATGGCTTGGCCATATGGAAGTCCTGATCTCAACCCGATCAAGCACGTCCACGTCACGGCCGTTACCACTGGGTCACCACTGTTCTCCAGCATTTTTTATGATCTACTAATTAATACCCGATTCCTGAACATATCGTATGACTTTTAAGTCATTGTTACTTCGTCCTTCACGCAACAAGCAAGGTCAGCTCTGGTTATTAAATAGAACTTAACGAACTTCGGTGTATGTTACACAAGGATATCAGATGTCTTGATAACTCTGACCAGTCATTTAAATAGCCTAGACAATACAGAGGATATCTTTGTAGAATGTTCGGGGACCCTACCCATACTTCCATATTAATAGGTATAATAAATGCGTCAGTAACTCTGTCTGTCCATTCGCCTGTTTGGATTTGGATGAAATTTTGCACATGGATAGACTATGGCCCTGGATATGACATAGAAAGAAAGAAAAGAAATAAAGATAAATAGGTTTATTTGTTACAGAAACACGTGCATTCAAAACAGATAATTAGCACTAAACAGATAATTAATTCATTAGAATTAATTATCTGTTTAGTGCTAATTATCTTAATTATTAAATTAAGAAAAATAAAAACAAAAAAGATCTACAAGGTGGAGACGACAATACGACAATAAATTAAACTGCATAGGTATATATAATACCGTCGCCAGTCTGCATACGATAATTCAATCAAATATATCCTATAGTTAAGTCATCATAGTTAGTTAAAGATTGGCCAAACCCATAGTCGGCCCATCACTACCATTTAGTTTGTTTAATTTTTTTTTTTTAATTTCGATGCTAGAATTTATTTGATAGTTCCAAAATACTTTACGCATTAGTGTTGCCAGTGTTTTCACATTTTGTCGGATTATTATCTCCACATTGTATATTCATGAGCACAAAACAGAAATAGTCGACATAGGATATAGGATAGATAGCACATAGGATACTTCTTTTCTTGATAGTACAGTCAGCGTCACGATGTGAGTACCCCCCTTCAAAGTTAATTTTAATACAACTGGGGTACCCAATTGATGCAGCCCACCGTACGTTCCCATAGGATAGTTTACGACCTCCACGCGGTTAAAGGCTAGTTTGCAATACAGAGTCAAAAATTGGCTAGCTAAACTCCGCAGACGTCATGGCTATCAAACTCAAAGCATTTATTTCAAATAAACCAATTACAGGCACTTTTGAATTGTCAAGGGGTCGGCCAGTCAGAAAGATGAAGCTAGTTGCCCATTCCAAAGCGTAGTAGGTAGTACCTATGGATAAGAACGGGCAAGAAACTCCATGGACACTCTTTTAAATCAAAATATTGTTACAAAGAAGTGGTTACATCATTCATGTTGTAATTATACATGTGAGAACGATGTAGAAAGACGTGCACGTTAAAAACGTCCGTAATAAAAAGATAAAAACAATTATGGAATTAAAATAAGCCGTGGCAGCTAAGAAGTGACCAGTGCCTACTGACGGCACCCGTTCACGAACATGACGTATGGATCAGCACCATTCAGCTCAACCATTTAGAAGGGAACTCAATGATCCAATACACACACGATCCAATACACCAGCGACACATTTGAGTGAGCATGACATACTTTCAGCCACCAGGGCACATTCAAGTCAATGAAAGACGAACCCAGTAAGCTTTATAGTGGGTACAAAGTGCTCACACATGTGCTATGCAATTATACAATACTAAGAGAACTACTAACTATCGATATCTAAATATGATCAAATAAAAAAGAAAGATTTCTTTTTTATTTACTTTTGCAGTTTCTGGAAGATTAATGGGCCTATCCAAACATTTTTTTTCACGTAAGATCGTTCGTGCACATTATCTGAGGGGTAATTCCCGTAATTTTAAGAACGTTCACAGTCTGATCTCAGTCTCAATCTGTCAAAAATACAATCAATTTTCATATATTTTTGACAAGTTTTTGACATTAATTGTCGCTGAGATGAGATTGCGACTTGAATTTGAACGTTTTTTAAGTACGAGAATTGCCCCTCTGATCAAAATCCGATAAAAATGACGATAACAACAAAACATCGTAAAATTAAACTAAGAGGAATTTATAGGGCATGGTTGGGTACGTATTTACTTTATTACCTACAGGTACTCCCACTTACCAGTAGATTACAAACAACAGAAAGCAGCTGCGGGCTCAAAGCATCTAGCGGGATGCACAATAGCATCAGCTCGTGGTCCGCTATGGACCAGGCCCGGGTCGACGGCGCGTTGTGTTCCGCGCGCGCCTCAAAGAGATGTCAGCACCAATGACGGGGTCCGCTAGGGCCGATACCTGCCGGTATTGCGGGAAAGTCCGAAAGGGTTACCGTTGCCCATGGCCCAGGCAACTGAAGGAACACGGCAGGGTTTCAGTCAGTAAGAGCCTGAAACGCCCTCCCGCTCCACCCAGAGCGGGAGAAGTTATTTGATGACTTCCCACCGTCAAAAAAAAAGGGGTGTACAATACCATAAGCAACCTAGCCTATAATGGTCCCACTGCTGAGACACAGGCTTCCTCGTTGAGAGCAGGAGTGGGCCATATGTAATCCACCCCGCGGGCCCATTGCGGGTTGGTAGACGTCACATGTCTTTGAATTCGTGGTTGTGGGACATGTTGGTTTCCTCACGATGTTTTTCTTCATCGTTTTGAGAGCAGTGGCGATGAAGAAAATTACACAAAGTGCATTGCCTGCCTGGGTCTGAACCTACGACCTGGAACTTATAAACCACGGCCGTTTCCTCTGGACCACTGCTTTGGCATAGCAGGACGAGATGGAGTTAATCAATCAATCATTTATGTACGGAGAACATGCTAACATGCAGCTGTGTTATGTTAGTAGTGTTTAACTTTTGGTTTTGATTGATCCGGTGACGCATCTGGCATTCAGCCCACTCGATTATTTTTCCCGCGCTCTGCCTCCGAGCGGTTAAAATCAATAATAAAATCAAAATTAAATTAACATTAAATTAAAATTAAGTCACAATTAAATTAACATTAAATTAAAATGACGTCAAAATGAAATTAAAGTTAAGTCACAATTAAATTAACATGAAATTAAAATTAAGTCAAAATCAAATTAAAACTAAATCAAATTACCTACTACAAATCTTTTAAAATAATTTGCCAAAAACTCAGTATACCGGAAAAAGTAGACAGAAATAACCTTTCCCCCGCAGTCGCTACTTACGAAATCAAAAGACAATGTCACAGACAAAAAAATTATCAAATAAAATCACTCGTATTTTCACTGATTATATGCTCAGTCTTGTTTATTATTAATTCCCACTTGGCCAGCATAAAGCATACGTAAAGACCTATAATTTTCGCATCAGATCATCGTTGTAGTTATTTTATTGTCACAATAAGACTGCCCTTTAAAGGAAGCCATATTTGGAACCGTCCTTAATAACTGAGCGAATTCGACTACCAATTAATGTGTTTATTTTGCCAAAGGACATTTAACTTTCGCTTGAAAGCTTTAAGGTTCGGTTTAGCGGTCGGTTTGTGGTAGGAAATGACAGATTTTTGTTGCTTTTTTTTACTTTTTGTGGAATATATAGATGAGACTGATAGTTGGTATCGATGTTAATTTAAATGCAGGATGTTTATTATTTGTTTATGGGTCGGTTTTGGAGGCGGTGTAAGGTAAGAAAATGGTTGCCTACCGTAGCTGAACGTCATTACAGATGCTTCTCGTTTTTAAAGGTACACCTCCTGTTATGGGACAGTATAGATACCAGCAGGAGCAGTGGTGGCGGTCTCGACTTACGAGTTGTAGGTCGTGGGTTCGTACCCAGGCAGACGCATTACTTTGTGTAATTTATTTCATCACAACTGCTCTCAAAAACATCGTGAGGAAACCGGTATGTTCTAGAATCAAAAATTCGAAGACATGTGACATCTACCATCCCACACTGGGCCTGCGTGGTGGGAGGATGCCTGTGTCCCAGCAGTGGGAATGTTATAGGCTGATTATGTATAGATACCTAACGTGCCGCAAAACAAACCAAATATTTAGACAACAAGTACCTAGTGTTCAGCAAATTGATCCAGGCAGTGCTTTTTACACTCAACACAGCTACCGACCTTGATGGCTGAATAGTCTGGGGATGAAATAATGAAGTCTACTGGCATCCCAACATGACACAAGAAAATACCAGAAGGCCAATTCCCGTAATTAAAAACGTTCAAAATCTAGTCACAATCTCATCTCAGCGACAATCAATGTCAAAAACTTGTCAAATATGTATGGAACTTAGAGGTATTTTTGACATATTGGTGCCGACTATGTTGTACACCGAACTAAACTAACTAAACTATCACTAAAATTCCTTACTTTTGGCTATGAGAATCTTAACGCTATACTGCAAAATAAAATCTCTAAATTTAAAAATAATTTTGACACATCTAAAATCAAATTTGACAATTATTGCGACTCCACGTGGTACTTGTTTGCCGTACCACGTGATCTTTTTTTAGAGCCGTAGGCGCGCATTATGTAGGTACGGCCTCGACTTGTTTTGTATGGAATTTTTTACTTTTTGTATGGAAAATATAAAAAAATATTACCAACACGTTGAGTTTTATAGGTTTAAGGGTTTGCAAAGGGGTCGAAATTTTCATTATTTTTGCGATAGGACACACCGTTTTCGAGATATAAGCAAAAGAAAAGAAAAAAAGATACAGTAGGTACTGTTTTTGCATCTGAAGTCGAGGTGTTGGTGTGAATTTTAGTTCATGACAACTAATTTTATTCCACACCTTTTTAATCGCGATTAAAAATAGTCAGATTTAGTTAAGACAATCAAAATTTTAGGTGAAAAACGTAAAATTCAGAATAGCAAAATTGCCATTTTCACTAAATTATAATCTCAGTGCCATCTTAGTGCTGTCAAACTAAAATATAGTTATGTTGTGTCACTTTAGTCAATTTCAGAATGGGAAATCGTCGTTTGACAGGAATAAACTAAATTTTGGTGATTTTTAGTCTAGTTTAGAGAATTTTGTGACAAGAGAATCGGCACCATTGACACTGAGATTAGACTGCGAACGTTCTTAAAATTACGAGAATTGGGGTACAGTTCAATAGTAGGTACCTACCTAACGTAAATTGATGGATCTCCAAGTTTAAGCTGCATTTACCTGGACAAGACGGACCATTAGTTTTTAGCCGACTTTAAAAAAAGTAGTCATTTCTCAATTTGTTTGTATCTTTTTTTATGTTTGTTACCTCAGAACTGCGTCATTTATAAGCCGATTCGAAAAAATCTTCTTGTGTTTGAATATAAATTTGGTCAAGTAGGTATTGTCAAACGGGTTGAATAGAGTTGCAGGGGTGAATCGGGACGAAACTTTAAAAGCGATGTTAACATTGAATTAATGTAGGTAGTTTGATGCCAAAACGGACTCTAATGTGTTTACTGTATTATAATTAACGATTAAGTGCCCTTGTTGGGAACAAACTACATTATTTCAACGTTAAAATCCGTTTTAAAGTTTCGTCCCGATTTACCCCTGCATCCCTATTCGCCCCGTATTACTGGTATTGATGGGCGGTTATAATAACTTTCTGTCACGGTTATTTACATATCAAGTGAAGTTAGATGAATTTGTTTGAGGTAGGTAGCACAACTCAAAAGTGAAAATTAAAAATGTAGGTACTAAACAGCACCTCTGTACCTATTTAAATGGTAATCCAACTGTCATTGTACGATGAACCAAAAACCCTAAAACCAGTTTCAGGCACATTCTTGTTTTTAGACCAACAACGCTGGAGCCAGCAACTCAGCAAGCACCCAATGACAAAATTCATAACCACGCGTCAAAATCAATGTTCTTCGTTACATATTATTCAGTCGTCAAGCAATTAACAACAATATAAATTAACAACGACCTCCATGCGTCCTTCCGACGTCATCAGATAATCCGAGCCTACTTACAGACATATATACGTAATGAATATGTATATACATGTGAAGTTCTCAATTATAATGTAAAGTTGCCACGCCTGACGCCGGCATGCGGAAACCGCTGGTAATCGAGGATTGCTGTGCTATGATAATGTCAAAATCCAGGGAGCTGAGAAAAGGTAGAGGTGCTGAAAATATTTATTTATTAATTTTATTATTTATGTACACACAGTAAAACCGATACAGATACGACATATTAAAATTGAGTCCAAAGGTACTGCTTATTTCTTAGGAAATTTCTTCCAGCAGACCCGCAAAAGGAGATAGGAAAAAGAAATGTAGACAATAGTGTGTGAGAACAAGGAGAGAAGAATTTTGTTTTGTGACTAAACTAGAATATCAAACACCTACATACAAGGCGTTGTTTAGCATCCTCATCAAATTCGAGGAGGTAAGTAACTATGCTAATGATTCTCGACACGAATCAATAATAAAATAAGTAGGTATTTATTTTTAAATTTTGTAATTTTCGGAAATCGGCATGTGTAGGTCCCGTGTGATACCGCCCTGTAACTGCGCTGTAACTGTAACGCATACACACAGCGACGTAGTCGTACGACACTGCCTACCGCATACGCAACGGGGCAATTTTGTTCTTTGAAAGTAGAGTATTCTGAAATACTGTCAAACTTAAATATCTAAAAAAACAAGTATGTATTAATTATTGAGCAGGATCGTAATTTTATTTGATTATTTATGTATTTCATAACAGCCTCCTGAAATTTGACGAGGATGCAAAACGACACGTTGTATAAAGCACAAAAATAACATATATCTACTTAAATAAATACATATTGCTAAAATAAATAAACATATTATGAATAAAAATATATTAATTCTCACAGTTAAGAGGAAAGGTAAATGCTCTTTTAATCGATACTTGAATTGAGAAATAAATTTTAAATCACGAATGCTAGGCGGAAGTGAGTTCCACAATCTTACAGCATGGACAGAGAAGAAATAAGAATAGTAGCTAGTTTTATGAGAATGGGATTTAAGGAGGGTTCTAAGGTGTGATCTACACGGTGCGTCGCTAGTGCAGTGTTTTCTATATGACTGCTCCGAGAAGAAAGGCCGAAACACTCAGAGTTCACATTCCCTTTTAAAGTCCAAACAAAATCTCGTTCAGATCATGTGAACACTATGTAGATCGGTGTCTGAAATGGTCTTTTGAGGAAAGAACCACAGATTGAGTGGACCTATCCAGTTAGTGCACGCGTTTGTCAGTAATCGCGCAGCTCAACTCAGAACTTAAGGAGCTCAACGATTCGATGAACTAAGATAATTATTCTGAACGGTACTTCTTTGTGACGTACTGTACAACTGCTTAGTAGGATCACATAGAACAAAATTCTATGCGAAATTGAATAGCCACCGTTACTTTTATATTAAGTATTTACATTAATAAAACCAAATTCGGTTAGACAGAAAGCCCACCACAACATCGTTTGGATAAGTCTAGTGGTCTAGGCAGATGATGGTCTGTGATGATTACAAACCATTACAAAAATTGCCTTTCGTACCGAAAACTGCCTCCTCCAATTGTGCTCACTGCATTTCCAACATCTTTGTGATATAAAGAGTACTTTTTGTGATGCACTTATATGATCACTTGTAACAAGTACGTACTAAATATAAGACAAAAAAACATTGATCATACATTAATATGTATCTAAATCACCTTGGATCAGCTTTTATTTGTGATTAATTGATTTATTTGTGATTCCGTTTTTTAGAGAACTCTAAGTGCTACTTGTTTAGATTTATTTGCATGACATAATAATTAGTGGTGGGTAGGTAGATTTTATAATGAATATCTGAGGAATTAACTTGAGGGGCTGACAACAGCTAAATCGCGGTCACTGTCGGACTGCATAGAAAAGAAAGAGAAGCGCGATGACATATAGCTGGTAATTTATTGCAAAATATAAAGCAATTCTCTATTTACAAAATATCTATTCATTGGACTAAAACATTAAAACACTACTTATCACGTTACTAAGTTACTTGAAGAACAATCTGGAAAAAACAACAGAATAAATTCATGTATAAAAGTATGGTTTTTAATCGTTAAAATAATTTTTAAGAGGTATCTTCGTGACTTTCTTCTATCGTACCGAATTAGTTGTATTATGTTTTCAACACACTATCTAACTAGCCTTATCCTGAAGAATATCATATATTTTTCTGATTTTTTTTACTGCAGTGGATCATAAATATTTTTAGGTGATAAAAAACTTGCGTTTAGGTCATGTAGTCCCCTTAAAATACATTTCTTAAACGTTTCGTTTCAGCTCTTCAGCGTAACGATACAAAGTTCTTTATGGCAATGTAGATAAGGGTTAATCTTTTGTAACCATAATATTCATCATACTCAATAGTAGTAGATTTTTCTTAATTATCTCCGTATTTTTATCAAGTTCTCCTGACTTGGATTAAAAGTCTCCAATCTAATTAATAACACACCCACAGCCTCCCGTTATCACTTACTAGACGACATACCTACATACTTCAGAATGCAGGCTCAGTAAGGCTAGCACGATAATAACGGCGATCATTTAGACAAGTCGACACCAGCAGCACCCACAGTTATTGGGACATTCAAATTAAATTTATTGGCCCGCATTCTGGTCTCGCCTCCATAGGAAGCGAGGCGATAGCGAGAATTAAGCGCTACTTATGTTGAGCTGGGTTTTGGGTTTCCGCGGATGGTCCGTGGATGGGTGACCATCTTTCATCATCATCAGCCTATAATGTTCCCACTGCTGGGACACAGGCCTCATCTCTTTGAGAGGGAGTGGGCCGTAATCCACCATGCGGGCCCAGTGCGGGTTGGTAGATGTCACATGACGTCGAATTTTTGGTTCTGGGACATACCGGTCTCCTCACGATGTTTACCTTCACCGTTTTGAGAGCAGTGGTAATGAAGCAATTTACACAAAGTAAAGCGCCTGTTTGGGTTCGAACCTACGACCTGCAACTCGTAACTCACGGCCGTTACCACTGGGCCACCACCGCTCTTCCAAGGTGTCATGGGTGACCATCTTTACATACTAAGAATCCTCCGTGTCTCGGAAAGCACGTTAAGCCGTTGGTCCCGGCTGTCATTCGTGGATTTTTGACAGTAGTTACGGGTCGTCAGTTGCCCGAAAGTCTGACAACCAGTCTTACCAAGGGGTATCGTGTTACCCAGTAACTGGGTTGTGGAGGTCAGTAGGTAGTCGCTCCTTGTAAAATACTGGTATTCAGCTGCATCCGGCTAGACTGGCAGCGGAAAACGGCTAGGCAGAGGATGACAATGTTGAGCTGGGTTTTTAAATAAACGGCGCGATGGTCGGCAGCGACGAGTCCTGGGACGCGGTGGTTTTCTTCTGTGAGACAGTGGTCTCGCAGAAGGAGGCTGCGGAAAGGGAGAGGGAGATCTCGTCCACTCACCCGGCCCGCAGAAAGCGCACCGGGCGTCGGCGGAGGGCGGACAACGCCCTCTTCCAGCCCCCCTAAATGGGTCCAGGGGCGACGGACTCGGGGTCGTCCGTCGCCCCCTATACATCAGGACCCGAGGTGGTGGCGCGTAGTGTTCCACGCGCACCCCTCTTAGACGTCACGGGGGGAGTCAAACACCTCACTCCCCCCCCCCCCCCAAACCCGAAGAGGCCCGCAGTGGCGGGCCGGCACCAGTCGGGGGTTGCGGAAGGATCGTACGTTCCCGCGACCCCCGGCGTAGGTGTGAGATGGAACACCGGGGTGGTTTTTAGCCAGTAAGAGTCTGACTGACCCCGCCGCCCGCCCCAGGGCGGCGGACATCCATGAGGATTTTCCACCCCGGAAACAAAAAAAAATAAAAAAATAAAGTTTTTAAATAAACGGCGCGATTTTAATAAGAATACGATAATTCTAGAATTTTGTTTGCTAAGTACTAACAGTACAACCCGAGCACCAATGACGGGGTCCGCTAGGGACGATGCCTGCCAGGGTTGCGGGAAAGTCCGAAAGGGATACCGTGGCCCCTGGCACAGGCAACTGACGGAACAACCGATCAGTTAGCAAGCAACATCAAGCAAGTTAAAGCGGAGGTGCATCACCTTGCCTTGTCTGACCACGAAACAGGACCAACTCTATCGCTGAAAACGACTAAATCATCCGAAATATACAGTTGGTATGATAATGTCAGAGATTATAGTAGAGAAAACATGGACGAGTTTTATAGTTGAATGTCATCTCTTACTTTCTCAGAGCTATACGAAAAAAAAAACTTGCTAGGAGCGTTTACCGAATTTCATGCTCTATTTACATCATTTTTCAATCTGTGTTTCCCAATGAACGAAATAAAGAAGTCAAATAAAAAAGGGAACCGTAAATGGTTGACGAAGGGCATAAGAAGATCCTGTCTATGAAAACGGTATCTTTATCTTATCCAACAACACAAAAAAAAATACAGAAAAAAGTCAAATAAATGATATATATCATACAGCGACATACTCAAAAGATGCATATATAAATCTAGACAACTACAAAGTAAGAAATATATTGACACTAATAAAAATAAATGTAAAGCCACATGGGCAGTGATTAATGAAAACATTGGCGACATTAATACGATAACACAAATTGACAGAATAATCAACAATAATCGGACATAATATGAAGACCCTAAGGAGATAAGGGACAATGAGTTTTATATACAATTGACAAATAGCAAGAATTTTTAATATAATATAGACGAGATAAACAAAACTATCGATAGTAATAACGAACATACAATATTCCTTAAACCTACTGGTGCGATGGAAATATTTCGAACAATTAAAAATCTTCATAGGTAACACAAACGCAGCAGGAGTAACCACCAATGTAATTAAATTATGATAAATGCCTATTTCTGTAAGTAGGTTTAAACAAACACTTTTACACGTCAATCGCATATTAAAAACTAGATGAGGTCGGCATTTCCTATCTGACTACTCTGAGAAGAAAGGCCTATGATGCGCACCATACATAATATGTCAACCGCTGTGTTACTTAGTAAACTTATCATTTGAGGACGGGAGTTTTCCACACACATTGAAAAAGTAAGTAATTAAGCCACTTTTTAAAAAAGGAGAAAAAACTGACATGAATAGTTATAATAATTATAGGCCAGTGACGCTAAAATACCAATCAAATCAAAAATCTTTGAGAAAATTATGCTAAAAAGGCTTCAATTTAAACCCTTATTATGCATGAGATATTATTTGTTTGTTATTATTTATTTTGTTTTATTAATTACAAGTTCCTTACACATGTAAACAAAGCACACAATTAGACCTCTGGGGTCTGTCTTAGCATGCCATGGCCTGAGATTTGATCAACGCGCTATTAACAACTAAGGTATAATCGAGTTGATGTAATGTTCTTTCAGCAATTTCTGTCTATTTTTTAATTCTGTTTTGAATGGACCTTATAATTAAAATAATATAATTGTGTAGGTTACAATTAAATATTTGCACACCAGTAATGGTAGAATGTAAAGGGACCATTATATATTTAAGATCATACATTTGTAAAACCTACATTGGCAAATAAATTAATTTGAATTTGAACACGGGTGGGTTTCAGTCAGTAAGAGTCTGACACGCTCTTCCGCTTCAACCAGAGCGGGAGAAATAATTTGATGATACCACTCACTCAATAAAAAAAATGGGCCTCCATGTAGAGTCAAAGAACACCTTTATAATATTGCTAGCTTCTCCCCTAAAAATACGATCGCTATCATTGTGCAACCACCCTAATAATCTTGCAGTTTTACCATACCATACACAACACAAGAGTTGGCTTCCTGCAAGCTAACGTCACAAGTAATATTCCCTTTACCAATAACAATTGAATTGTCATAAAGGTTATCTACATGATACCTCTTTATTTGCGCACTAGTCGGGTAAGTGTGCCCTTTGCATTAAAAATAGTTGGCCAGTACTTTGATGAAAGCTTGTATTGTAATGTTTAACAGTTCATGTGGGTAGTATTTCTTTGTTATATCTTAATTATCGCATTCCTGATTTAATTCCATAGTCTGACTGATACAATCCGTTATGTTGATTCTACGTAGGTAATTTACGCTTTAAAATATCAGAACGCTTCAGATATTATCGTGGACGTCCACGTCCATAAAATGTATGGAAATACGTGCACGTTATAACGTATTCGTGGGCGGAAATGTAAAAGAATATTCATAATGTATTTCTACACATTTTACTTCCCTGTGTTATCGTGATGACGGACGTCCGATATAATATAGTCGAATATAATACGTTAAAAAAAAATATGGTACAAATATTAGCCAGCCAGGAAAGTGGTACTGGGTAACTCATAATCTGCCTATAATGTTCCCACTGCTGGGACACAGGCCTCCTCTCAGTGAGAGGGAGTGGGCCGTAAACAACCACGCGGGCCCAGTGCGGGTTGGTAGATGTCACAATCATGTCTTTGAATTTTTGGTTCTAGGCCACGGTTTCCTCACGGTGTTTTCATTCACTGTGTTAGCAGTGGTGATGAAATAATTTACACTAATTATAGCGCCTGTCTGGGTTCGGACTTACGACCTACAACTCTTAAGTCGCGGCCGTTACCGCAGTTACTTCTGGTGCAACCTTGCTCGGTTGCCTGACGTCTGGTTGAAGGAAACTGCCTTAACCAGGAGGTATGAGCAAACTTTACACCCGGTTCCTCTTACCTCTATAGTACTTACAGCAGTAAAACGAGGTAATTCGGAGCAATCATCACCTTAATTATAAAAAAAAACACGTGCATCATCTATCTTTCTTCTCTCTCACGTAACGAAATGTGTCTAAACATGATGCCTCCTTGAAATTTCACTCTCAATTCTCGTCCAATTATCGACTCGCTGCCTAATAGTAATAGTAATATTTACTTGCATAAAACATGGTAAGTATATAAAGTTGTTTTAAAATACAATAAAGAGCATACATTTTTAGATTACATTCAGTCAAAAAAGTATCGGGAATGGATGATTTGTTTATGGTTCCAAATTCAAATTTTTGTTTTTTTGTAGTTGTTAGATTGGCACAACTGTTTTCCATTTTGGCGCGGAGTTTGAGTTGTATCTGTTATTTATATTAAATACAGTGCTGGTTTTAGTAATATCATAATATAGTGTGTATTGCGAATTTCATAATGGACAAAAATATCGAACAAAGAGTTTGTCTTAAATTTTGCATCGCCAATGGAATTTCGTGTTCGGAGTCACTGAAAATGTTACAGAAGGCTTACGGTGAATCGATTTTATCAAAAACTCGTGCTTATGAGTGGTTCAAAGCGTTCAAAAGCGGTCGAGATGTGATGGAAGATTTGCCTCGCTCTGGTAGGCCGTCAACGTCTGCAACTGAAGTTAACATCGCAAAAGTGAAGGAAATAGTGACTGAAAATCCCCATTCAACTCTGAGAGAGATAGCCGCCAAATTTTCTGTATCTCACGAGTCGATCCGTACCATTTTAACTAATCATTTGGGTATGAAACATGTTGCTGCTCGGCTAGTCCCAAAAGATCTGAATTTTCTCCAAAAACTCAATCGCAAGAAAGTCGCTGAGGACATGCTAGAACGAGTCAGTTCGGACCCAACATTCATGAAACGCATTGTTACTGGTGACGAGACGTGGGTTTACGAGTTTGACATGCAAACTAGTCAACAAGCTTCGGAGTGGCGCCTTCCAACTGAACCGAAACCGAAAAAACTACGCCAAAGTCGATCAACAGTCAAAGTCATGTTGACTGTTTTCTTTGACTATCGCGGTGTTGTGCACTCTGAATTCTTACCGGAAGGTCTAACGGTAAATAAAGAATATTATTTGAGCGTTATGCGGCGTTTAAGAGAGCAAATTCGACGAAAAAAGACAGATTTGGGGAAAGAAAATTCTTGGATTTTGCACCACGACAATGCGCCTTCGCACAAGGCTATCATTGTGAACGAATTTTTAACCAAACACTCAACAAATACCATCCAGCAACCACCATATTCACCAGATATGGCTCCTGCTGACTTTTTTCTTTTTCCTAAACTCAAATTACCACTTCGTGGCACCCGTTTTCAATCGATAGAAGACATAAAGGAGAATTCGCGGCGAGAACTGAACTCAATTCCGGAAGCAGCGTTTAAAAAATGTTTTGTTGAATGGATTATTCGTTGGCGCAAGTGTATCGTTTCTAAAGGAGCATACTTTGAAGGTGATCAAATAAATTTGGATGAATAACAGACATTTTGTGTATTATTGATCTTTTCCCGGTACTTTCTTGACAGAGTAGTATAACGCAAATATTTTTGATTACATTTATAAATAATTTACGGCCTTTTTTTTTTTTTTTTTTTTTTTTTTGTGGGTGGGAAATCATCAAATAACTTCTCCCGCTCTGGGCAGAGCAGGAGGGCGTGTCAGACTCTTACTGACTAAAACCCACCCGTGTTCCTTCAGTTGCCTGTGCCAGGGGCCACGGTAACCCTCTTGGACTTTTCCGCAACCCTAGCAGGCATCGGTCCTAGCAAACCCCGTCATTGGTGCTGACATCTCTTTGAGGCGCGCGTGGAACACAACGCGCCGTCGACCCGGGCCTGGTCCTTATCGAACGGCGAGCTGCCCATTGCTCGCCGTTCGCAAGCCCGCGCCTACGGTGGCCGGGAATCGGCCTGCAATTCCCGACGCCCAGGGCGTCTCCTGCGGCGGCTAGGGGCGTGAGGGCGCAAACTTTGCCTCTTTCTCACGCGTTCCACCTCCTCCTTCGCGAACATTACTGCTTCGCAGAAGGAGGTGACGGCTTCCCAAGCCCTCTCGCTCCGTACCATGGCCTGGACCAAGGCCGGACGCGAGAGATCGCCACCGCCAATCGCCTCCACGAGGACACGGCGGTGCTCCGCCCAAGCCGGGCAGACCTCCACCGTATGCTCCACCGTGTCCTCCGGGCGATCCACACAATGGTGACACCCGGGCGTTTCCTCCCGCCTTATCCGGAACAGGAACCTCCCGAAACAACCGTGTCCGGTGAGGACCTGCGTCAGGCGGAAGGTGAGGACGCCGTGGCGCCTCTCAAGCCACTCCTCAAAGAGGGGACTTATCGCCGCAATTGTGGCGTGCCCAGCGCTGGGTTGCGACAATCGCACTCTCCATGCCGCCCTGAGATCCCGCCGGAGCTCTGTCCGCTGTACCGTGATTTCTCGCGGCAGCGGAGCTACGCCCCGGCGTTTCGCCTCCTCGCGCCACTCCCAAACGTGCGCGAGGACTTTTGCCTCCAGATCCCATGGCGGTAATCCGGCAAGGAGGCTCGCCGCCTCACCGGAGACCGTACGGTATCCTCGGCCCAGCCGGGTGGCCATGGCCCTTTGGGGCGCGTTCAACCAGCGGGCTGGCCGCCGCCTCAAGGAACGCGCCCACACCGGTGCCCCGTAAAGGGCCATGGACCGCACGACCCCCGCGTAGAGCCTCCGGCAGGAGGCGTTTGGCCCCCCTAGAAATAATTTACGGCCTGGTGTACAATGTGACGAAAAGTGAGTACCTGATATTTGCTGCTTCCGGGAAACATTTAAGTTACGAGCCCTTAATCCTTCAATGGACGAACCCTTAAAAGGGTCGCCCAATTTAAATACATAGGACATTATGTCACCGAGGACCTCAGAACATGCTGGCTCAGAGATTCGCTCGTTGTAGCAACGAAGTCAAAATAACTGTGTTTAAAGCTTATTGTCAAGGGTTCTACACGAGCAGTTTGTGGGTCAGCTATACGTGGAAGGCTCTAGATGCTCTACGTGCTTCAGGGTGCTGTTGAGGTTACCCAGGTTCTGGAGCGCGGCAAGCATGTTTGCTGCAGCACGAACTGACGACTTTTATGCCATTATAGGAAAAAGACCGCATCCTTAGTAGGCAGAACGAGGGCTAGCCGCAACAGTATTTTGAAAACCGTTCAGCTAGGGTTTTCAAAATACTGTTGCGCACGATGCACCGAAAGTGAGACACTTTGTCCGGTTGCTCGTGTGGCAGGGATGAAAAATAATAATAGTTGTTTGTATTTAGTTAATAAATACTAACACTTAGTTGATAAGTTTGTTTGTGTACTAACCAGTGGACCGTTGTTATCAAATTAAATAAAAAATATAATAGTAATAATATAAAGTTCACTCATAATCTCCATAGTAAACGGACGATCCTCCAACCAGATGGGTGTCGTGTCTGGTGGGCAACAGCCCAACGATTGATGTCGGGAAATCGCGCGCGCGCATCTAGTCGCGCGGTAAATTCTGCTTGCGCGATGCAGGATTTGCGTGACGTCAGTATGACGAGCAGCTTGCATGTGGTGATGTAGATACCGCTACACATTTAAGAATGTTTGCCGTCACAAAATTTTTTAATGCTGTAAAAATGATTAGTTTTTAACCATTCATGTAGTCTTGTTTTAAATAATCTAAGATCTAAAGTTTTGAAATCACTTGGAATTTTATTATACACCCGAACACACATGGCTAAACAGCTTCTGTTATATTTAGCCAGTCATGGCAAGTCACATAACAGAAGCCTGTTAGGATCTCGCCGGCTTCGAGGAAGGTAATAAAAAAAATGCATTTATTTCAGGCACATATGAAAGAAAAGAGTTCCATACATTCAAATTGCAAATCTAGTATAAATAATTATAAATAAAAAATCTAATTGAAAGATTGTTAGCAGGAATATTGACAGCCATAAACAAGAAGAGATTTCATTAGAAATAAGCATCACATTTGTACCAATTTTTGTGTTATTTTCTTCTTTTTTGTTTATATACGTGTGTACATAATTGGTTTAATAAATAAATAATAAGCTTCATATATGGCCTTCATGTACATCCTCTGCCTTTTAAGTCTTTAAGCTTCTTAACAAACTTGCATACTTCACAGATAGAGAGAGAGCGTAGCGGTAATAAACCCTACAAGAAGATTCACTTCAAAACTTGCCACTCTGCCTTACCTGAAAACAGAAGGCAGCGTGTCGCACTCACTTCACAGGCTTAAGATCCCACGCGTGCGATCAAAAAACATCGTTATGGAGTGACATAACATCACGCCTATAATCCCCGAAGGGTAAGCAGAGGTGTACCTATAGTACATCAAAATTTCGCCAATTGTGTTCAAGGCCCATCTAAAAGGGGCGAGCCTATTGTCATCAACCGGGCACAATACAGACTCAGGGCTGCCTCTGACAAATTCCTGATGGAAAAACACAATAACACTTTGCCCGACCTGGGAATCGAACCCAGGACCTCATGCTTAGCAGTAGCGCTTTTAACCGCTAGACCAACGAGGCAGTCGTTATGTAGTAGGCAGTCATTATTAAGTTGCTCACCCTGTAAACTTACAAAAGATAACACATTTTGACAGTATCTATCTATAATTAAATCATAATACAAGATGCCTATTAACGCCTATAAATTATGCAATTATTTAAATGTGACGCTGTTGTGATTATCTCAGCACTTTATGTAATGAAGGCCAGTGCGTTCATTTTTATTATTTTTTAACACAAATCTTTATATACGGCGTCTCTTGAATAGTCAGTTGTTTTCATTTTCCCATGTATGTAGGTACCTACTTATGCTTGTTTTTGAAAGGAATTTGAAAAACTTGTCTTTTTTAATCAATGGATCATGCATGACTCTCCTTAGGCACCTGTTCCAACGCGGAGCCTCTCGGCGGGTTGGCCTCGGCATGAATTTAGATCAGACAAAGGTCGTGTACAATTCACACGTCTTGCCGAGACATCGAAGGATCGAATCTGGAAGTTGTGAAGGAGTATGTTTACCTAGAGCAAGTCATCCAGCTCGGTAGACACAACTTTAAGAAAGAAGCGGACAGAAAGATCCAGTTGGATTTTGCAACGTTTGGAAAACTTCGCCAGTCTTCTAGTCGGCTATCCCGCAGTGTTTAAAGACTAAAGTCTTCAACCAGTGCATCCTGCCCGTCATGACATATGGTGCTGAAAAGTGGACACTGACAGTCGGGCTGGTCCACAAATGCAAGGTCGCTCAGTCGCTATGGAGTGGGCTATGCTCGGAGTCTCTTTGAAGGATAAAATCAGGAATGAAATTATCCGGAAATGAACCGGAGTTACCGACATAGCTTGCAGAGTAAGCAAACTGAAGTGGCCATGTTTTTCGAAAATATAATCATATGAACTATACTATTAATTGCACTGTATATCTTCAATTTGACACTTACCTTATTTATGACCCCGAAATAAGAAATTATAATAAAATAATGACAACATAAAGTACGTGATAAATAAAGGAAACGTTTTAATAATTCATTCATGTTGAGTGCTTCGTGTTTTTTGATAACGTTATCAAAACAAGGAAGGCTTTTTGGTACCAATGATTCAAATGATAATAGTCGGGAGATGTATAAAATAATCTCTAAAAATAGGCTCGTGGCTGAATTATAACATTCGCATGGGTCGATATTTAAGGCATTTTATATAAGCAACGTGTTAGATATTAAGTATTGTGTATCCGTTCGAATATAGTTTTAGTGATTTTTTGTAATGACAACACTACTGGTCTGTGGTAACATAATTAAATGATTCTGTAAAAATATAAGGGCAAAAATGATGGTGTTGTTTTTTAATGAAAACTTGCTAAAAGACTCAATATATACTCAAGCTATCGGGATCAAACTACGATATATGGCAACCGTGACAGGACATGAGCCTGCAATCTTCGGATACAATGCTTGCCGAGGTCGGTCCGTTGATGCGTGACCATCTATTACATAAATGAAGACCCCTCCGTGCCTCGGAAAGTACGTTAAACTGTTGGTCCCGGCTGTCATTTGTAGATCTTTGACATTCGTAACGGGTAGTTAGAAGCCCGAAAGCCCGACAACCTGTCTCATAGGGGTATCGTGTTACCCAGTAACTGGGTTGTGGAGGTCAGATAGTCAGTTGCTTCATGTAAATGCCATATCGTGTTTCACACAGTCCATTCAACGTTTCTTTGATCTTCTCCTACTCTTATAGCTATCTAGCTGATAGTAACATACTCCATAATTTTGTATTTTTGATAACATGCAAAATTATTAACTAAATTAGCCTAAATAGAGTGAAGCGATACTTTACGCCTGGACAGCTTTTGACCCTTTACAAAGCGCAAGTCCGATCCTGCATGGAGTATTGCAGCCACCTTTGGGATGGCTCAGCAAATTACCAACTTGCCGCGCTTGACTCGGTGGAACGCAGAGCTAAGAGGCTCATTGGTGATGTAAAACTGGTGGATGCCAAGCTTCACAGCTTGGCCCATCGCCGCAAGGTTGCCTGCTTGTCGATCTTCTACATATTGCACTTCGGATAGTGTGACCAAGAACTCCACGACCTCATTCCACCGGCCTCCTTCTTCCATCGGTCATCTAGACGCACTGCAAGTTACTATCCTTACCTAGTTGCTATTCCATCAATTCGCACTAAACGTTTTCAGATGTCTTTTGTAATGCGCACAACAAAAGAGTGAAACTCTCTAATTTGCATTTTTCATATCTTAGGGATACTTACCTACATAACGTTATTCAGCTTCAACATAAAGTAATTAAGTAGGTACTAACAAGTCTAATAAATCACTCAGATTAACAAGAAATAATTAATAATCATTCACTTAAGTTAGCAATAATTGGCGTTTTTTTAACAAAATTGCTACATATTACATGTAGCCGGTCAATTATAGAGGCGTCGCCTGCAATCACAAATATTTATAGGCTAGTAGCTATGCAAGTTTTATACTCTTTTATTAATTTTATTTTATAAAATCAATTAACATTTTAAACTATATAAAAGTATCTCGCCGGTATCGGAAACAGGGATCTAATCTATCTACGAATTTACGGAAGTTTCCTACACCGTATCACTTGCTGGACCCGAACTAATAATGAATGACAACACGATTTGACAGGTGTTCCTACTCCCGATTTGTTTTTGCCCGTCCGAAAAATAATATTTGATACTAGTTTTGAATGGGCCCGTATCTTCGTTGACGGACTTCGACAGTAGACCCCCAGGGTCCAAGCTAGAGCCAGGGCTCCAGAGAGAGGAGCCTCCTAACAATACGAGCCGTGTCCAGAAGTAGGTACCGCTTTCTGAATCAAGTCCTTGATCCAATTCTCTTGATGCTCCTATAAACAGGTGCGACACGCGACGCAACAGCACCGCCTGTCGCGCGACGAGCGGTGCCTTTGCGTCGCGTGCGATTCGCGTCGCGTGCGATTCGCGTCGCGTTTAATGAGAACAACAGGTGTTCTATTACGTCTAATCGACTTCGTAATTGCTTTACGATTCTAAGGTTGAATATACCTTGCACGTCATAAAACAACAAGGTCTATTTGTCTACATGACAGTTAGATATATTAGTTTCAACTTTCAACTAAGTTCACTAAGTTCTTCACTAAGTTTCAATATACTGGGAATTGTTGTCAAAAGTGTTAATGCAATTACATCCCTACTGGTGCCCTGCCTGCTGAATTGAGTCTATGGCAACTAATGTTTCAGTTGCCGGTCAATCTAGCTGGGAAGAAGGGGTGAAATAGTAGCAACACACTGCTATAATATTGTAAGGGATCAATAAATCGAAAAAAATCGATAATACTATTACCTATGTATAGCCGAAAAAGTAGTTGCCATAGATTCGGCAGGAAGGGAACCAGTAGGGATGTTATGGCGCAACTTGGGACAGGCCTATGTCCAGCATATCTCGTCCACTCACCCGGCCCGCAGAAGGCGCACCGGGCGGCGGCGGAGGGCGGACAACGGCATCTTCCAGCCGCCCTAAATGGGTCCAGGGGCGACGGACTCGGGGACGTCTGTCGCCCCCCACACACCAGGATCCGAGGTGGCGGCGCGTAGTGTTCCACGCGTCGAACACCTCATTCCCCCCCCAGACCCGAAGTGGCCCGCAGCGGCGGGCACCAGTCGGGGGTTGCGGAAGGATCGTACGTTCCCGCGACCCCCGGCGTAGGTGTGAGATGGAACACCGGGGTGGTTTTTAGTCAGTAAGAGTCTGACAGACCCCGCGGACCTCCCCAGGGCGGCGGACATCCATGAGGATTTTCCACCCCGGAAACAAAAAAAAAAAAATGCCTATGTCCAGCATAGGCTGCGCTAGGGTGAGTACATTGTAATTTATTTTAGCTAAATGAATAAACAGATTAGATTAGTCTGCCAAATTAACTTGAAAAATTTCTACAGGTTTTGGCGGCATGTTTAATGAAAATTCCTTAAAACCTTCAACATAATTTTGCACTTTAACTACCTGCCGTAAAACGGGGTTAATAAAATGGATTTTAACTTTGAAATAATATCGTTTGCTGCCAAAAAGGACTCTTAATGTGTTTACTGTATTTTATATAACGATAAAGTGTCCTTGTTCGTAACAAACTATAATATTTCAACGTCAAAATCCATTTTAAAGTTTCGTCCCGATTAACCCCTGCGTCCCTATTAACCCCGATTTACCGGTAATTTAATTGGTGCAACAATATCAGCGCCAAAAACAATAATATCAGAATATTACATTAATAATTTACACACTCGCTCATCCAATTTAAACCGGTAAAATATCATGCGTTCGTCCACACATACATTTCCATACATTATACATTATCACACGCCCTGTCAGTTAACTTTGAATGTCAAGGGCTTCGTTACGAGTTCGGTTTTTAAATCTCGAATAAGTGCAGCTGCATCACGGAGCAAATACAAAGCTGCATAGTGAGCAACTAGTGAACGTAACATCTCGGCAACTAGTGGTCGACTTGACTACGTTTTTTTTTTACAACGGCTTCTCAGAGTTGGCATTGGTTGTATTGGATCATTGAGTTCCCTTCGAAATGGTTGAGCTGAATGGTGCTGATCCATACGTCATGTTCGTGAACGGGCGCCGTCAGTAGGACCACTGGTCATTTCTTAGCTGCCACGGCTTATTTTAATTCCATAATTGTTTTTATATTTTTATTACGGACGCTTTTAACGTGCACATCTTTCTACATCGTTCTCACATGTATAATTACAACATGAATGATGTAACAACTTTTTCGTAACAATATTTTGATTTAAAAGAGTGTCCATGGAGTTTCTTGCCCGTTCTTCTCCATAGGTACCTACTATGCTTTGGAATGGGCAACTAGCTTCATCTTTCTGACTGACCGACCCCTTGACAATTTAAAAGTGCCTGTAATTTGTTTATTTGATATAAATGCTTTGAGTTTGAGTTTGCCTTAAGTGGACTCAAAGCCTCCAGCTAGGGGCGAATTTATAAAATTACTAAGCGACTGCACGCTAAGGGCACCCCCTGTGGGGGTACCTACGTGCCTCGGTTTAGGGCGTCGCTGGGGGGAGGACAGCAAGGTTGGACAGGCTGGATTAAGATTGGAAAATTATTAATATAGGGGGAATTTAAAGCTACATACATAGTTACGGCGCGGGGTGGCACTTCGGGGGTACGTATTTTTGTTTTGAAGTGAAAGCTTATGTAGGAGCGTTGAGCAATTTTTGGTAGGGAGCAATCTTATGAGTTCGCGACACCGACATGCTAAGGTTAACATTATTATGTGTAGCTATAGTTATGACGCGTTGCGCTTGGCCAGCAGTGGAAGCATATCATGTTTTAATTCATAATGTGTAATTGCAAATTATGAAATTATAGTTTTTGATACTAAGTAGGTACATACTTTCTTGCTTTTTAAACGTTACTCAGGATGGCTGGACAAATCTTCAAAATAGCTCGCATTTAACTAGGCCAATAGAGCACTTTATGTGACGGCTAAACATCCTTATTTCAGAATTTGTGACGCTACAGAATCTTAGATAATCGATCGAAAACGTGTCCAGCCAGCTTGAAAAACCACTTTTCGCTGGTCTCTCAATCTCGGCAACGGAATAGATTTTGACGACTTTTTGCATATCAACGGGCGTCACATAAATTTGTGACAGGCATCGAGCTGAAAGTTTTGTGATACGTACAGCGGTTTAGTAGAAAAATGCAAAAATCTGTGTCCAGCCAGCTTGAATTTACGTATAAAACTTCTGGCTGGCACTCCTGAATCTCAATAACGGGAGCGTTTTCGAATATGGTTCCTTTACTAACATTTAGTGACGCAATGTGTGACAGTAATAACGTTTGATTTAGAGCGTCACATGTAAGGCTTTACAAGAAATCAATAAAAACTTAATCAAAAACTTGTCCAGCCAGCCTGAGTTCCAAGCTGGCTGGACACATGTATCTCACACATGATCTACGGCCTTCGAAATAATGTTCAAACTTTTGTGACGGGGACGATAGTGATAGCCTGAATTTGTGACGGAGAAAATTTGCGTAGTTTCAAAGATATTGATCATTTCAATTTCCCATACAAAAGTCATTTATTCAAACTAGGCTGAGAATCAGCACTTTTTGTAGTCAAAATCACATAAGCCAGTGCCCCAAAACACCCGCCCTTCACCACTTCCTAGTGCTTTAGCTGGGAAAAAGAAGTGGTGAAACAAACTCCCCAGCAGCACAGCTGTCTGTTCAGTTAGAAGAACTGGATTATATACAGTAATAAGTAATTAACATTACGAAATACAAAAACATTAAAATTATTTGCCATAATTATGTCAGCTAGCACATGCCAATATTGAAAACTATACTCAAGCAGAAATAAATAATAAAAACGTAAACAGAACATAATCTATAATAAAAAGCCTCCAGGCATAGAGGGCGTGCCCGCTTACATATGCAATGCTGCATTATGTTTATATATGTAGCTGTAACTTATAGTCACAAATGATAAACTAGGACCTTCGAATTAAAATAAATCAACAGTTTATTACTAATAACAATAACAAAACCATAGTCAGCAAGATGACCTGTCCGCTGGGTCGATGCCTGCCTGGGTTGCGGGAAAGTCCGAAAGGGTTACCGTGGCCCCTGGCACACGAACAACTGAACTGAACTGAACTGTCAAATATAAATATAATAAATATAAATATCGTCTGACATTGCACACAGCACCATCTAGTTCCAAGTTAAGCACTTAACACTTAAGGCTTGTGTTATGGATACCAGATGGTTGATACACTACTTAAATACATTTTTTTTTTCGTAAATACATACATATTATAAATATACATCCATGACTCGGGTACAAGTGTCCATATTCATCATACAAACATTTGTCACTACCGGTATTCGAACCCAGGACCATTTGGTTTCGCTGACTACACTTAGCCACTGTAGCCACTACATCAAACGTGTCAAATGAAGGAACACGGGTGGGTTTTAGTCAGTAAGAGGTTGACACGCCCTCCCGCTCCGCCCAGAGCGGGAGAAGATATTCGACAATTTCCAACCCTCAAAAAAAAAACGAAGTGTTATTGGGTTTTTCCATCAGGAATTTCTCTCTAGTAGCCTGGAGTCTACATTTGTGCCCGTTTGATAGATATAGTCTCGCCCCTACAAAATAGGACTTAATCGGTTGAAGGACACTGAACGAGACACAATAGAAGTTGTATTGTTATTACGTCTGGGGGCGTTTGATGTCCCGCAAAGTGTTTAACATAACTGGCGAAATGTGTACGAAACTGTCAAATTTCTCCAAATGATTTTAAACCTTAACGTATTGAATATTAAATTCAAAATCGAATGAGAAAATTTGACAGTTTGTGGCAACTTGACTTGCTGTTCTGTGTACACCTCTGCTTAACCCTTCGGGTAAATACAGGCGTAATGTTATGTTATGTAATTCACAGGGAAGAGGGTAATCAGAAATAATAGCTGCGATTAGTGGCTGAAAGTTGCTCGTTCTCGCAACAGTTGGCACGAATAGTGGCCTAGTTTGCGCCGGCTAGTCAGAGAAGTTAACTAAACGTATTTCTTATGTCAATATAAGTTTATAAAGATATCTTCATATTCACTTTAAGCGATACCGAGTTCTGGATTCCATTACCATTAATAAGATGTTTTATCTAAAAGGTGTAAGTGTGTTGTGTCAGTAAAGTTCAAAAGTAAAGTCGGGGAAATTAATTGTCAAGCAAATTGTCTGCTAACTTAAACTGTCGAGTGTCGGTACATTCAAATTGCAACTGTCATTCTTCGACAGTTGTATAACACGGTAAATTGGCGTACGATGCTAATTTGCATAACATCAATGTCCCCGAGTGTACATATCGACTCTACAAAATAAGTTTTGGAACGAAGTTCCTTTTCGGGTACTTGGCTAATTAGCCACGAGCCCCTTTTCACCGTAACCCCTCTTCATGTACAGTACTAGTGTCACCTAGAAATAGGCCAAAAAAACCTGCTGTTCCATACATTTTGGCGATAAATGTATTGTAGCAGTTTTTTTTTCAACGATCTCAGGGTTGGTCGCATTGAGCAGTCCTCTCTTTGAGGAGTGGCTAGAGCGGTCACAGACACAGCTGCTTCGGCAGGTTCCTGTTCCGGATAGCGCGGGAGGAAACGCCTGGGTGTCACCATTGTGTGGATCGTCTGGAGGACACGGTGGAGCATATGTTGGAGGTCTGCCCGGATTGGGCGGAGCACCGCCGTGTCCTCGTGGAGACGATTGGCTGTGGCGATCTCTCGCGTCTGGCTCTGGTCCAGGCCATGTTACGGAGTGAGAGGGCATGGGAAGCCGTCACCTCCTTCTGCGAAGCAGTAATGCTCGCGAAGGAGGAGGCGGAACGCGTGAGGGAGAGTCAAAATTCACGCCCTCACGCCCCTAGCCGCCGCCCTGGGCGTCGGGAATCTAAGGCCAATTTCCGGCCACCGTAGGCGCGGGCTTGCAGACGGCGAACAATGAGAGGTAGCTCGCCGTCCGGTAAGGACCAGACCCGGGTCGGTTGTGTTCCACGCGCGCCTCAAAGAGGTGTCAGCACCAATGACGGGGTCCGCTAGGGCTGATGCCTGCCAGGGTTGTAGGAAAGTCCGAAAGGGTTACCGTGGCCCCTGGCACAGGCAACTGAACGAACACGGGCGGGTTTTAGTCAGCAACAGTGTGACATATCCTCTCGCTCCGCCCAGAGCGGGAGAAGTTATTTGAGGATTTCCCAACCTAAAAAAAAAAAGCGTAGGTCGCATGTTTAAAGTTGTACGTAAGGACAACTACAATGACCAGTTTTTTTTCCAGAGGTTTTGTGAAACCCCCAAACAAAGTTCCTTTACTGTATCATCATCAGCCTATAATGTTCCCACCCACTGCTGTGACACAGGCCTCCCCTTGGTGAGAGGGAGTGGGCCACGCGAGCCCAGTACGGGTTGGTAGATGTCACATGTTTTCGAATTTTTGGTTCTAGGACACGCCAGTTTCCTCACGATGTTTTCCCTCACCGTTTTGAGAGCAGTGGTGATGAAATAATTTACACAAAGTAAAGCGCCTGTCTGGGTTCGAACCTACGATCTACAACTCGTAAGTCGCGGCCGATACCACTGGGCCACTACTGGTTTCTCCTTTCGCTGTATATTATGTTGTGGTTACTTGGAGGGTGAGCGAAGAAATGACAGGCGTTTTCCAAGTTGAAGATAGAAGATTTTAATAGGATAGATAGTTTACAGTTTGAAGTATAAGAAGAAACAAGCACAAGGAAGTTAATCTGGGAAGTGCACCCGACGCCCGGATCTCGTCCTCCTCTCTTCTTCCTTTGCTGTAACGGGAAGTAGAGCTGGTGGCTCAGGAGCTGATGATGGCTGATCGTCTGCTTCCTGAATGACATAGGCCGGCTTCAGCCGATCAACGCTGACGGTAACTTCTTTACCACGTACGTCTAGCCTGTAATATTTGGGTTGGCGCCGTATGACTTTGTACGGGCCGGCATACGGTGGTTCTAGCGGTCTTCGAACGAAATCCTGCCGCAAGAACACATGAGATGATTCGCTGAGACTATGTGGTACGTAAAATGGACCTTTTCTGTGACAGGATGCAGGCCTCGGTGTGAGGTTGGCCATGCGACTTCGTAAGCGCGTTGCAAGGTCAGTGACGTCAGATGACTTGTAGTCATCAGTTGGTGCGATGAATTGCCCTGGTAGCCGCAGTTGTTCGCCATAGACCAGCTCTGCTGGCGATGCTTCGATGTCCGGTTTCCATGCACTTCGTGTCCCCAGAAGTACTAGTGGAAGAACTTCGGTCCAATGCGGAGTAGAGTGACACATGATGGCTGCTTTCATGTGTCGGTGCAGACGTTCGACCATACCGTTCGCAGCTGGGTGATAGGCGGTTGTGCTGTAGTGGCGTGCGCCAACAATGGCAGCGACAGCTCGGAAGAGGTGTGACTGGAACTGTGTGCCTCGATCAGTTGTTATTTTGAGCGGGCAACCGAATCTGGCGATCCAGCCGGACACCAGCGCTGTTGCGCAGGTCTCAGCCGTGATGTCTTTGATGGGGTACGCCTCAGGCCATCTGGTGAACCTGTCGATGACAGTGAGACAATACCTGTAATCATAAGAGATAGGTAAAGGGCCGACGATATCAAGGTGGATATGGGAGAACCTTGATGTTGTGACAGGAAATTGGGAAAGAGGAGCAAAGGTATGTCGTGTCACTTTACTGCCCTGACACCTTAGGCATTCACGGGACCACTCTCTACATTGTTTGCGCATCCCTGGCCAAACGAATCTCCGTGCCACCAGTCGCACTGTAGCTGTGTTTCCGGGGTGACACAAGTTGTGTAGCGAATTGAACGCCTGACGACGGAATTTCGGCGTAATATACGGTCGTGGTGGTGTTACCGTAACGTCACAGTAGACCTCGATGTCTGTGTCGGGTATTCTAACCTTTTCCAACCTAAGCGAGGATCCACTTCTAAGGAGGCTTTGTAGTTCTGGATCAGTGTTCTGACATCGTGCAAGCGCCTGATAATCAATTCCTTTAGGTACTCGTACCTCCTCTATTCGGGACAATGTATCCGCGACTACATTCTCGGAACCAGGTATATAACGTATGTCCGTTGTGTACTGAGCTATGTAGTCGAAATATCTGTACTGCCTTGGTGAACAGTTCTCTCGTGGTGTTGTAAAGGCATACGTTAACGGGCGATGGTCTGTGAAAACAACAAAGTTCCGGGCCTCCACCATGTGACGAAAATACCTGATAGCTTCGTAGACTGCCAGCAGCTCGCGGTCGTAGGGGCTGTATTTCTTCTGAGCTGGGTTTAACTTCTTGGAAAAGAAGCCCAGTGGTTCCCACTGTTCACCATTTCGTTGCTGTAGCACGGCTCCTATTGATACATCTGAAGCATCCGTTATCATAGAAAGCTCGGCGTTAGTAAGCGGGTGAACCAAAAGCGTAGCATGGGAAAGCGCTCCCTTGCACTCAGAAAATGCGACAAGCTGTGTCTGCGTCATTTCAACAGGCTGGTTCTTCTTGACTTTGCCTCCAGCCAGTATAGCGTTAAGCGGTGCCTGTGCCTTAGCTGCGTTTGGTATGAAGCGCCTATAAAAATTTAACATACCCAGAAATCTTCGTAGTTCTTTCACAGTTTGTGGTACTGGAAAGTCCTGGATAGCCTGTACCTTAGTGTCAAGTGGGTGGGTACCGGAAGCAGAAACATTGAAGCCAAGAAATGTTACCTCTGGCTGTCCCCAGACACACTTCGCCGAGTTCACCAATACTCCATACTCTTTTAGGCGATCTAGCAGTCGTCGCAGGTGCTTTTTGTGCAGCTCTGGAGTGGGGGAAAAACACAAAACGTCATCCAAATAACAGAAGCAGAACTCGTCTAACCCAGCAAGCACCTCGTCTATAAACCTCTGGAATGTCTGTGCCGCATTCCTTAGACTGAAGGTCATATAGGGAAATTCGAATAACCCGAACGGTGTGGTTATCGCCGTCTTTGGTATGTGGGGTTCATAAATCGGCACCTGATTATATGCTTTAACCATGTCAATTTTAGAGAATATAGTGCTGCCGGAGAGCTGATGCGAGAAATCCTGAATGTGCCGCACCGGGTATCTGTCAGGAATTGTGCGTGCGTTGAGTGCGCGGTAGTCACCGCAAGGCCTCCATCCATCATCCTTCTTCTTAACTAAATGTAGGGCTGAAGACCACGGGCTGTCTGATCGCCTGGCCGTGCCGTTAGCCAGCATGTCCTGGAACTCCTTTTTGGCTATTTTTAAACGGTCTGGATCTAGCCGCCTAGGCTTACTTGCTGCCGGTGGTCCAGGGGCAGTATTAATGTAATGCACCGTATTGTGTTTAGGTTCACGCACAGTACCTGCAGGTCGGGTCACCTCCGGAAACTCACGCAGTAGCTGGTGAAATTCTGACTCACCGGCGACAGTCTTGACAGACGCCACGTCATCCGGTATCCTCTGATGCGATGCAGGTACGGAGAGAGATGTGATGCCATCTATCAGTCTATGGTTGCGGCAATCTATAATCAGATTATAAAACTTTAAGAAATCAATTCCTATAATCGGCTTCGATATGTCCGCAATGGTAAATTGCCATGGAAATGCTCGGCGCAGTCCTAAATCCAAATGTAATTGTATCGGGCCATACGTATTGATGGCAGTCCCGTTCGCAGCTGTTAGGCCGTATTTCGTGCTCGTGCAGGGCGTTCTTACTGCTGAACGTGGAAAAACACATAAATCAGACCCGGTGTCTATCAGAAACATCACCTTCGAATGTCGGTCCGTTACAAAAATACGGCCTGCATGGGTTGCGCAGTGGAAGGCCGCTACTTCCGACTGCCCATGGAGTTTTCCGACGACCACTGACAGGGCTGCCGGCATTTCTTCGCCTGCGAACCATAAACATAATGATACCAGCAATGAGGGTGGTTTTCAGGCGGCTGACGGGACCGTGATGTAGACCTATGTCTAGTATTTCTACTCCTAGATCGCTGGCGGGAGCGTTCATGACGCTGCATATGCATTGCACTCACTTGCTGACCGAGTAAAGCTACTTGCCTGGTTAACTCGCCGATTCGCGTTTCCATACCTTCCATGAGGGTAGATGTCACCGGGGCCGCCGCACTCGCCACGTGTTGGACGCCGGTCGGCGCGATTTCGTGAACCTTATCCGCCAAGTCCACCATTTTGTCTATGGGTAAATCCGCTTGAGAAGCCACGATAGTCTGAACATTATTTGGTAGCCGGCTAGACCACAGCGTTCTCAGAAATTCCTCAGGTACCGCCGGTCCAGCCAAATGTTGCAGGTGCCTGAAAAACTGGGACGGCTTCCGGTCCCCCAACTCTTCATGCATTAGCAACTGTTTCACTCTCCGCTCCTGCGAGGCCGATAAACGCTTGATCAACTCCGCCTTAAGCTTATCGTACTTATTCGCCGGGGGGGGGGTTGGTGATGATGTCCTTGACCTCTGCCACGAAGCGATGATCCAACACGCCGATGACATGGTAAAACTTCGTTGCGTCGGCGGTTATGTTGGCGAGCGCAAATTGGCCTTCCATCTGGGCAAACCACAATCCAGGTTCTTCGGGCCAGAAAGGGGGTGCGCGTACTCCCACACGCAGGGTTTCAGGGCCGCACCCATCGCCTTTCGGGTCCGTCATCTTAATCACGTCGGGGTCACCAATTTGTGGTTACTTGGAGGGTGAGCGAAGAAATGACAGGCGTTTTCCAAGTTGAAGATAGAAGATTTTAATAGGATAGATAGTTTACAGTTTGAAGTATAAGAAGAAACAAGCACAAGGAAGTTATAGGATCGAGAATTAGATAGAACACTGAAACTTAGATACACTAGATTACGGAAACGTAATTGCGGATTTAGTACGATTAGCGCGTGCATTCGCCGTCGGAGTAGGCTAACGACTGGCGCGGATGACCGAGCGATCGCGGTTTAAAGAACGTGCGGCGAGCGGGCGAAGCCGGTGCGCGGGCGCAGGCGGCGTGGTCCACACATCGCGCGGTCGACGAAGGTGCGAGCCACGGGCGCTCCAAACAGGTGCGTCCTCTGATCACGGCTGGCGCCACAATGTACTAAATAACGGATACAATGGAATAAATTACGTTTGAGAGTAGATAACTATTTAAACTAAAACGTTTCGTCACGGTTAAAATGTGACAGTTTTTTCGGTCTAAATCTAATTCGCAGAGTATAGTTTGTTGTTGTTTTTTAGTTTTAGTTGTTTAAGCAGAGTACTTATATACCTACAACGTGTGCAAAACGTGCGTGTGTTAAATTTTGTTCCAAAAAGCCTGAATATAACTTTTTGTATTCGCTATTTCATAAACCTACACTTGCAATCTATGATTGACAAGCATTGCAAACTCTTTCATAATATCATCCAATTATAACGTCATTGCACTTAATTAAAGTAAATTAATTAATTTGCAGTGTAATTGCATGCATTCAATCAACTCAGCCCATCGCAGTCCACAGCTGGACATAGGTATGTTGGAGCTGATGAAGATTGTAAAAACTATCTTTGCATTGTACAAATTCAATCTCATAGTATTGTTTAATTGCATAGCACATGTGTGACCACTATGTATGTATCTACTATAAAGCTTACTGGGTTCGTCTTTCACTGACTTGAACGTGCCCTGGCGGCTGAGAGTATGTCATGCTCACTCAAATGTGTCACTGGTGGTGGCGTGTGTATTAGATCATTAAGTTCCCTTCAAAATGGTTGAGCTGAATGGTGCTGATCTACGCCATGTTCATGAACGGGCGCCATCAGTAGCCACTGGTCATCTCTTAGCTGCCACGGCTTATTTTAATTCCTGAATTGTTTTTAATGCGGACGCTTTTAACGTGCACGTCTTTCTTTCTACATCGTTCTCACATGTATAATTTCAACATGAATGATGTAACCACTTTTTTGTAACATTTTTTTGATTTAAAAGAGTGTCCACGGAGTTTCTTGCCCGTTCTTCTCCATAGGTACCTACTACGCTTTGCAATGGGCAACTAGCTTCATCTTTCTGACTGACCGACCCCTTGATAATTCAAAAACGCCTGTAATTGGTTTATTTGAAATAAATGCTTTGAGTTTGAGGCCTGTTCCAGGCTGCGCCACAAAACCCTGTCTTCCGTCCCTCATCCAGTCTGTCCCAGCCACTCTCAGGTCGGCGGTCCATGCATTATTCCGACGTTATATTTTTTTTATTCCCACTTCTTCCTTTCGATGGCATGACAATTGTTTTTTCTTTGGTACCTTTTGAATCTTAGGGTAGGTACGGAACCCTTAGGGAGCGAGTCCAACTCGTTCTGGCCGGATTTTGTTGAAATAATAAATAAAATAAATAATTATAGAGTGGTAACAAACTATCTGCTATAACTATAACTTAACCACGAGCAGCTGTTTCCGCCGAAGAACACATGCGATGAGGACGGTTTCTTCAAGGTGGTGAGAAAGAAGAGGAAGCCTACTTATCGCAACCAGTGTGGGCCGGCGCTGGCAGGAGCAAACATACTGCTGCGTCCTGCAGTACCGGCGACGCTGCTATACGTGTCCCGTTTGCACCACTCTACGAAGGCTCAGGACATCGTAGAGTACATACGGGTGAAGACCAACTGGACCTTGAGGGTGGAGAAGTTGGAGGGGCGCCATGACACTAATTTCAAGTCGTTCGTGGTGCGCGTTCCTACTAACAATTTGATGACCTTCCTCAAGGAAGAGTTTTGGCCGAAAGGTGTGCTGTATCGGCGTTTCCTCGGCCGGCTACGCGACACCTCGCAGTGTAACTCGACGCCGCCACTTCGTGTGCAGTAGTCTTTACTTTTAGATATGTATCAGTTTATAGTTATTTTTATGTGCTTATATATGTATTGTGTTGTATGGTTTAGTACGTAATATTTAGTTGCCTGAAATAAAGGATTATTATTATTATTATTATAACTATCTATAATCACTAGATTGCATTGCGTTGTTGTTGCGTTCTCGTTTATTTTACAAGCGAGTCCGTTTATGTTTATCCAGACGCGGGGTAGGTGTCCTTTTTGTGTTTGTATAACATGCATGTAGACACTGTGTTACTGTGTAATTAAATAAGAGGCCAAATTAAATTTTCATATGCACATATATTCGTTACAATAATAATAATATTTTAATAATGTAATATAATTATAATAATTATCTCTTACAACACTATTAAAGCTGGCACATATTCTTTTGTTTTTATCGCAACGCTAATTTCGTGATTATTAAATAATAATTAATTAAACTATTTTATTAATTACTAAAAACAGTAAATACTTTGACATAACAACTAAGAAAACAAGTCTAAAGGCCTATTGATACTGATATAGAATGAAAAGTATGGACACATAGTGCGCTTTTATAATTTCTGACGTGACGATATTATCGTGGACGTCCACGTCCACGTCACGACATCACGATAATTCAGGGAAGTAAAATGTATGGAAATATGCGAAGACGCTATAAAGGTCATTGGGCATTTTTGACCCAGTGCCTCGAAGTACGCGTCTGTTATTGAAATGTGGTTTGTTTTGAAGGTTTAGAGTTAACATTTCACGAAATGTATCTATTTTAATCTAATTGTATGGGGAAAAAAAGTTATGTGGCTTTACGCAAAACGTATTTTTTTCCCACTTAATGTTTTACTTCTCATTATTCTACTTAAAAAAATCTTAAAAAAACTTTTCCCTCTAAAAATAATGGAGGTAGGTTACCATTTTCAGGTTTTTTGGGGATTAATCATAAAGTAGTATTTTTATAAATGGGTGCTTGGAATGACGCGGGAGAAACTGCGGAGAACAAGATAGAAAAGCTCTTAAAACATTCTAGTACCTTTTTAGGAAAATCTTTGTACATTTTTGTAAGCATTTTATATATTTAGAAGGATAAGGATATTCGAAAATTAGTTTTTTTAATATTAATTCTTGTCTTGATAGACAACACTTTCCCTTACTTTTGAGGAATGTGACTCATCTCATTGGATAGTATATTTATGGTTTTTAACACACTGACTAGTTTCGTTAGTGGTCGCTGATGGGTTACAGGTCCTAACAAAATGCCCATTTACCTTTCCGTACACGATATCGTTATAACGTGTTCGTATTTATAACGTGCCCGTATTTACAAACATTTTATGGAAGTGGACGTGGACATCAACGTGACTATCGTCACGTTAGAAATTATAAAAGCGCATATTTATATCTTTGTTTTTAAATTTAATTTGATACGATTTTTTCGTAAATAAATTGACAATAACATATTTATAATTATATTTGTCGGTTAACATCCATGAAGCACGTCAAATGAAATAATTTTAAATATAAATAAGGTATGTTTTGAATTTTGAATATTGAATAAAAGCATTGCATTTTCTTATTTTTGAATAAAATATAAAAAAATGGGCCTCACGGTAAGTTACATTTACAGATCTAGAAAATAACAATAATATCTAAATAATAACAATAATAATAAACTATCTATGTTGTATATTTGAACTATGCATTAAGCTTCTTATTTTATCCGATATCATAATTCGATAATTTCGTATATCTATCTATGTCTAATAGACTGATTTTTTATATATTTTTTTACTAAGAACGAGGCATGCTTTAGTTAAGCAAAAAAGGGCGCAAACGTGCCTTTCAAATATTGTAAGATGTTGAACACTGCTGAGTAATTCATTAATAAAAAAATAAAACAAAAACTCGCATAAAATTAATTATTTGTTTTAGAAAAGAGGATATAATTCTCCAGTGCCTGGAAAAAAGGCAGAATGTACACACAGCAGCAGGCCATTTAACCGCGAACTGTACAATTTTCTCATTCGATTTTGAACTTAACTTTCAACATTTTAAGGTTTAAAATCATTTGGAGAAATTTGACAGTTTCGTATAAACTGATATGCTGGCGACTGTGAATACTGAACGGCCTCGTTAAAAGCAATAATTATAAAAAATCAGTACTATTTGTAATAATACAGCAATAACTTATAAGATACACCTTTAAAATAAAACAAGGCTATTTAAGGGCTCAGGTATAAATAAAGGTGTTGCCATACGATTTTTTTCCTTAAATTTTAAATACACTGTGGAGATGACAATAGGACAATAAATGCAAACACTGGCAATACTAATGCATAGGAGTATTTGGGTGGAATATCACAGAGTACTCTTATTTTATTACAAAGGAGTATTTGGAACTGTCAAATAAACCCTAACATCGAAATAAAAGGATTTTTTTTAACAAACTAAATATTAGTGATGGTCCGCCTATGGGTTTTGCCAATCTTTGACTAGCTATAGTGACTAAACTGTTGGGCATATTTAGTTGAATTTTTGTACACTGACTGGGAGCGTCATTAGCTGCATTGTGATTCTGTAACCAACTACATGCATCACCGTGAAAACTTAGGTGAAGTGAGCTGTCAGTGTCATCCCACCGATGCTAGAGATCGACCAAGCATTACACTTTACGATCATAATCGAGATTTGAATAATATTAAAATAATATTAAAATCTATTGATCATTTTATATTATTTCTAAGCTAGTATATAAGTGTCTAAAAAAACACCATGTTTTGCTATTTTATTTTAAAACCCCGAAAATAAGTAATGTTTAGCCACTTAGCTACATACTCGCTTTGCAATAATATAAAATGAGCAATAGAATGAGGAAAAAAAGTATTATTAAAATCTCGATTATGACTGCAAATGTAACGTTGGTCAATCCCTAGCATCAGTGGGATGACACTGACAGCTCACTCCACGCAAGTCTTCACGGTGAGATTTTTACAGAATCGACCGACTGTTATTCTCGTGTTGTCGTCTCCACCTTGTACCTATATCAAGAAACATAAAACGTATTTCTTAAACAGCCCAATTTTACTATAATCTCCCTTTTCAAAACAATGCGATAATATATTTTTTATATAACTATTTTAGTGTGTATATTTATAATAATTTAATAAGTATCAAACATTATGATTTTAGTTTACATCGCATGGTTTTGCAAAGTGAGATGAAATCTTACAAGAGCGAAGATCCACATGGATAGACTGAAAGAATAGATGAGTTTGAAACAATTGCCTTTTAAAGGCTCGCGCACACTAGAGGCAGGCCACATCGCACCGCAGCGTAACACACTCGCGGATTGCTCGCCGCGCGTATTTTTGCGTTACGATGCAGTCTGCCTGTAGTGTGCGATGCTTCATACAAAATGAACGAAAGTGATCTAGAAGGATATTATTATGCGTTGCGTTGCGGCACAGCCCGCCCGATTGTACGCGAGCCTCATTGCACTGGAGAGGAAACCGCTCAAATTCAAATTCGAAATTTGAATCTGTCTGTCAAAACAATTACTGCGTGGCGGTGGGGCCCGCCGCGGCTTCCAATGCACTTTGGCGCATTTTTGCAATGCAGTGCGCTACTGTAGCGCACTGCATTGCAAAAATGCACAGCACACTGCGCCTTTAACGTGCGTATAGCTTAAAGTATCTATTATTTTCAGAGACTAGATAATATTTATTTTTGTCACCCTTATAAAGGTATGTATACTGGTTTTCCTTTGATTTTTCCTTTTTGCCAACGACTTGCAAATTTTTTTTACTTCGTAGTTTTTTTTTGGAAGTCGGTGGTTTTTTTTGTGAAAAAGTTTTTATATTTTATTTTTTTTGTTGTGGTACCTACCTGCCATAAACAAAGTCGTATACCACTACTTGCAATGTAAATAACAGTGACAGGAAGTCATTAAAGCGTCATCAACATACACTAAGTAAAAAAAATAAGTATTATTGAAGTTGACTCAAAAACCACTCATCAGAACTTGACCAAATTTATATGGGACCACCTGGGAAGTATAATACCCTTTGAAACAAAAAGAATTTTCCAAATCGGTTCAGGCGTCTTCGAGTAAATGAATACCATACTTAAAAAAAACCCGACGAATTGAAAACCTCCTCCTTTTTTGAAGTCGCTTTAAAAACGAGTCGTGTATTGTTAAATATTTTGTTAACTTTTTTGAAAAGCTTTGTGTACAAGAGTCCTTACAACTTGTTTTAGCTATCAAACGATAAACGAAACTAGTAGGTACACACAACGTGTAGACAAAATATAATTAGGCTGTGTAATGGGGAAAGTCGGAAAGCTAATTGTAGGTGGCGTGACCATAGCTAGGCCCCTACGGCCTACAATCAATTTTGACATTTCATCCGTTAATTATATTTCGTGTTCAATCGTCAAATAGCTTTTAGCCACAATCTTTTAATTTGACGGCGTTTGGGAACATGGTGGACTCCAATTTCAGATTTTAGGAACACAACAACGAGCCATTTTAGCAAAAATAAAATAATACCACCTCGAGCTTTGTCTTATAAAAACCAGCACAGCGCCATTTTGACAGTTGCCTTCCACATTCAAATTACTTTCTAACGACTTATGTCAATCGTCATAAAATCGAAGTAAAACGTATAAACAAGGCCAAAATTAATTGTGTTTGCACATTTTATCAATATGTAGGCTTTCATGTAGAATGTAGATAAAGACTATTGTTTCAAACTCTGTTTCGATAGTATAACAATAGCTAGAAACAGTACCACAAATATATATTCAATAGAAAGAATCATAGTGATGTACATTTGAATTTTAATAGTGTTAAAACGCTACAATTTGCATCTATGACTATTATAATAGTGTTTGTTTTCAATATGTGCTAAGTGCTAATTGGATGGTCAAGAGTGATTAATATCGTTGGTGCTAATAGACGGCTGAGCGATATTTTTTATAATAGCGACCGGATATGCTGCATAAAACAGTGCGACATAAATGATAACTTTAATAACATCATCATATTCTGCATAGACTGTTCCCAACTGTGTTGGGATTGGCTCCTAGGCCTAACCGAATGCAGCTGAATAGGTATCAGTATTTTACATGGAGCACCTTCCGGTCTAACGTCCACAACCCAGTTCCTTAGTAACACGATACCTCTTGAAAAGACTGGTCAAACTTTCGAGCTTTGGGCTACCCGTGACTCGTGCACAATGGCTCCATTATTTAGTTGAAACACGAAAAAGGTGGAGAATTAAATGATTCTCACGATATTTTTAAAATAAAACGGTCTTCTATGAAGAATTGCTCTCTACGAGGCACGAGACAACCCACATCACTATAACCTTTCTAAACTAAACTCGATTAATTCACAACTTTTATATAGAGTGTAGAGAAAGGATATGCTACACATTAATACTAGAAGCACCAACACAGACACAGACAAATAGTGGTACAGTTATCAAATTATACACGTATTTACATCTATCGCGATCAACATGACACAAAAAAAGAAAAAGAAGATGTGTGCTTATGACCGAATGACATGATAGAAGTAAAAACTTATATTCAAACTCAAACTCAAAGCATTTATTTCAAATAAACCAATTACAGGCACTTTTGAATTGTCAAGGGGTCGGTCAGTCAGAAAGATGAAGCTAGTTGCCCATTCCAAAGCGTAGTAGGTACCTATATACGTCTATACGTATATGATTTTCTAATTTTAAATTGATGACTGGAGCAGAGTTTACGCGCCTCTGAGCCGAGTATACGCGATTCAGCGTCACCGACCGTTGCAGCCGAGTGTACCCCATTCAGCGACACCGCCCCGAGCGTGACGGTTCAGTTTTATTCACTGTTCAGAAAGAGCGTAAAGTGCGCCTCAAAAAACAGTAAAAAATAATATAGTCACATCCGTTCTTGGTTTAATTTATTTGAAGCGGTTATTGCGACAAACCCACTGTTTAAATAGGCCATACTAGATCTTGCAATTCTTTTAGAAGGTTGGTCGAAAAGTCTGCAAATTTTGTAATTTTTCGGCCTTTTGGACGTACTAGCGGTGAACTAAACGCCTGTTGAGGTATGGAGACTCGTAGTTACGCTTGAACTGTATCATAAAAACAATGGTACTGATTTAAATCCGTGCCTCACTTGCACCCCGTATATTTTGGATCCAGCTCGATCTAGCCAAAATAATTCTTTAATAGTACTGTCACTTTTTTCTATTGCTCGAAGCAAGGCGAAAATTACTTTTTGTGAGGCATACATTTTACTCATTTCGCGGCATGTTGATCGCGATGCAAAACAAAAATCCTGGTTTGCGATGGCGCTTTATATTTTATTTATATTAAATAGATCTATCGGGTTTTCCTATAAATGGATAAAATCTCCTATACAAAAATATTTACAAAAATGCTGGCGTATGAATTACGGACGTATCCATTTCTTCTTGGCACAACATTGATATAATTTATTTTTATAATAGTTTTTTAAATTATTTAAATTCCTTCGAAGTTAAATTTTTAAACCAAGTTGTACTAATTTAATATGAAATTAAATGTACCTAAACTTAAAATATTATGCCAAAATGTACGCTGATGTTACTTAATCAATTTAAATATATTTATATTGTAGTGGAGTTTTTATTTATAATTATTTTAATGAATATAAACTGAAACTTTGAATGCAATGTTTACGACAAAGCATTTAAAATTTAACATTTTTACGACACAAATTTACATTTAACATGACAACATTTTTCATTTAAAATGAATAAATTGTTATTTCAGTACAAGTTTCACATTTAAAAGCCTTAAAATATTATATCTTAAATTAAAACAACACATTGATAATGTCTTAAATATTTTTTTAAACATTTTACAACAGTAACTTTAACATTTCATAATTATAAACACAATCTTTCGCTTACAACTCATGAGACAATTACGTTAAGTTTACATTCAATACGGGAAATTATATTTTTTTATAAATAAATGGGACGTATAATAAAATGCACGAAATTCAATCATTTAATAAATAATTATGATTATTTTTAATACCTAGATTACAAAAAGTAACCACCACTCCACAATGACTTTCGAACTAATATTACTTAAAATATAAAATCATTTATTTAAAATATTTTTAATAATAATTATGTTCTATGGAAATACATTACAGACATTCTCGACACTCAGTATAATAATGTTCAATAATATTTTGGTATTTTTTTTAAATTATTTTATTATTTTACCGGTTCATTTAATTTTTAATAAAGATGACACTTAGAGATGTTTTTATGCGTAAGTCTTAGGTCTCATCGCTTTGGCATGTTTTTTCTTTTAGTATTGCCGATATTTTTTGGCTTTATTACACAGTAATATTATTTGGTTATGTTCCTTACAATTAAACTTGTGAAGTCTTATTCTTGATGCAAGATTGACTTTAAATGAAGCGAGATTCAAAAGTATTAATGTTTATTATAATAAAATTGTAATGTTTAGAGATGACTAAGAATAAAATAATTAATTTTTAATTTACGGCACGTCATTTTCATTTAATTTCAATAATTTATTGGACTTTAAATGTAGATAATATAATATGTTTTACATATAAATATTTTTATAAATGTATACATTTATGTCTAATATAGCAAAAATGGACGTTAGGGTTTCTGCTAGCGCATTTCTTACTAATAAAAGATGCTGAGTTCAGACGTCGTTACTAGGAAAATTGTGAATATAAAATACTTCACAGACGCTGACCTGAAGAATCAAGATGCATACTAGGCCTTTAAATGAAAGAAAACTGAGTGCAAGCAAAATCATAATTTTCTGATACAATCAAATTACACGGTGTAGTTTTGTCTTTCGATTTGGTTGAATCAACCAAATTGAAATATGTGAACTTATAAAGCTTTGGTTTCCTAAAAAAGCGGGAACGGTCACACGATAATGGCTGCCCAAATATAGAGCTTTGCGGCGAAAATTACAGATCTCATGACGATCATTATAATAATATTTCATAACGACTTTCCTAGGAACCCAAAGCTTCAGTGAGTTCTTAAATTACGGTCACAGTATTATTACCTTCGCATTTAAATCAAAACGAACTAATTTGGTTGAACCGTGTAATATGGCCATTAGGAAAACTTTAATCACTTTTGAACCTTCCGATCTATTTTGTAAAAATCTGACCGTGAAAACTTAGGTGAAGTGAGCTTTAGGTGGGCTGTCAATAGTGTCAATCCCTAGCATCAGGTGGAATGAGAAAACATAGGTGACGTGAGCTTCAAGTGAGCTGTCAATATTGTCAATCCCTAGCGTCAGGTGGAATGAAAAAAGTTAGGTGAAGTGAGCTGTCAACAGTGTCAACTCTAACATCACTAGGTGGAATGACAGCTCGATTCACTGAAGTTTTCACGGCGAGATTTTTACAGAATAGACCAGCTGGTCACAATAAGTTCGTAACTTGTCAATTGTTGAAACTACATTTAACACTATTACGGCTTTGATGTCGCCATTTGCATCGTGCTAGTTAGGGTCTACGTTTTCATTCGCCAACTGTACGAGAAATAATGTTTTATGTTGATTATGGAGTTAAATACGTACGAGCCGTTTAGGGTGGAAACACTAGGGCTATGGGGTCCGAGTGCCCACTTGATTTTTCGTGACATCGCCAATTGGTCGTTAGACTCTTCACGTGACCAGAGAACTGGCAATATTTTTGCAATGCAATCAATCTCTATTGACAGAGACGCGGACGAATTTTTTCATGTCTTATGATTATTTTTTAATTGTACATATTATTATTTTAAGACTGCTAGCTTATTCAATATGTAAATATTATCTTGTTTGAAAATAAAAATAACATACTTTTTAACACGTTCGCTGACAGTGAGCACTTACCCTGACACCACATTGGGCAGTAGAATTTTCTATACTAAATGGCAAACGTTTCACGACGTAGTGTCATGTTGGCCGTATGTTTGCCTGCTGAAATTCGACGCTACGTCGACAGACTTTCAATGAATACACGTTATTCACTAAACATGAATAGCTTAGTAAATGTGAACATCCTAAAAAAACACATCTTTTACACGCACATCGTGTAAATGCCCCTTAGTCACGGTATTTTAAAACAAATAAACGCACAAAATATCTGTTTTGCTAAATTTACTTACGATTGCTGACGTAAGCACGTTGTTGTTCACAAAATGGCACCGACCACACTGATTATTCTATTTGTTCCAGAAACAAGGCGCGCGCTCACGCCGGTAGACGTAGTGCTCATGCGCGAACGGTTTACGTGTGCGACTGAGATTGCAATATGAAACTACACATAAAATACTCGTGTCACGACAGTAAGATATTTGAGATTGCTCACAATGACTGTAAATCTGCTCTTCATAACACTTCTATGAAAAATTATCGTCGGACGACGTAGGTACTGCCGATAATACTAAAAATAAGTGGCCCATCCTCCGAGGTACTGTCATCACTTCATAACGGACAATTTTAATTTCCCGCTTAAACACGTACTGTCAGCGAACGTATTAAGTTGATTTGAAGATATTAAAGAGAATCGTGATATATTTAGGGCTACCATATTGAACACATGGAAGGTCTCTTCATCATTAGGATATTATATATTTCCAAACGACCAGTATTGGTCGATAAAATGAAGTGTGATCTCTAATCGACATATCGAAATTGTTTGTCTTTTGTTGTACGATATTTGAATTTTCTAAGCAGGACTAAAAGCTTGTAAGCATTTAAATAAATAGATATATACAATATATTTATGGTATGTTATTCCAAATGTGATCAAGTCTATATATGAAAATACGAGAGATTCTCTATCATTAAGTAGGTATTATTATTATTTTCAATTCTTTTATCAAATCTCTGTAAGAAAATACGTGAATATTTGGCTTTATTATTATTATAATAGGTTGTTAATTATTATTATATAAACTTCGTTCCGAAATAGTTTGTATTTTGTCAATCAGTATCAAAACAATAAATTGGTTGAAGCAACCGTTTGATTGATCAATCAACTGACCGATATTATTTAATAATAAAGTTTTACGCATATTACACAAGACACGTGTCATATTCCGGGTGTTAATCAAATGAATGGGAAAAGAGGTTTGAAATCGAAACAATTGGATGACAAACGATTCAATTGAATAATTGGATCTTAGTTGAAAAGTAAAAATAGTTAAAAAAGATAAGTTAAACAATAAATTTAATTCTACTCTACAAGTAAAAACTAAGTGGTTTTAAAAGTAAAGATAAATCAATAAGTTGAAATTAATATATATCAACAATATGTAAACAGCTCAAACGTGGTTGTAAATCATACGATTGATAAATGTTATTGTTGAAGAAGTGTTTTTAGCAATGTGTAAACAGTTTGAAGAATCCCCGCCCCTTTTCTGGAGCTGGTCCCATCAGCATCGGAACTTGATTCTTGTGTGTTACCGTAATCTGAAAGTGAAATACATTGTAACTTCTAGACTTTTCTGATCGAGCATTAAGGAATAATTTTCATGTTAGGTACAATACAAAAGATACCTTGCAAGGAGGCTGCATCCACGGCTCCCCGTCGATCTGCATGGGGAATGTCTTCTTAGTAGTTAGCGTGATGGAGCTGCACTGAGCCAGCCGCCTACCTGACGCACGGAGACCTGGAAGATAAAACAAATATCGTGAGGAAACCAGGTCTTAATGATCTGAAATTCGACACACAAGTGACAAAGCGTGGTATTGCCTTTTCTCATACAAAGAAGGGCCTACCTACCAGTCAGGTCAGTACCTACCCAGACACTATAGAGGCTGTTACCTGACATGGTTGCATTATGCAACCTCTGCGAGTCCGTTATAATTAGATGGCACAAATTCGAGACAAACGTTAATTTGTATTAAGGGGCTGACAACATCCCAGTGCTGATTTGCTGGATTCGTACACTCCTCTACCGATCGTTATTTCTTATGACAAAGTGTATTTTGTTCATATGTATGTATCTGTGTATTAGTATTTATTCTTGTATTTTATAGTTATTTCCGAGCTATCTATCCCGTATGTTGAACCTGCCATGGTATATCTCTGCATCACCCTAAGGTTGACTGGTAGAAAATGCCTCCGGCATTAAGTCCGCCTTTGTACAGTATTTTTTTTATTTGTGCATAAAGTTTAAATATTTAATGTAAAAAAAGTATTGAATGCAGAAATATTTACCAGTTCTGACTTGTCCCATATGCAAGCAGTTCTCCAGGCCTATTACTTCTATAAGTTTGTCACCGATATCTGAAAATATACGCAATAATAATTTAAGGTCAAGAAAGAGATACTTAGTTATCATGTTTTTTTTTTTCAAGAAACAAAAACTAAGCCGTGTATATTCTTATTGGAGAGTCCATGTTGTTAGTCATTAAAACCCTCCGTATTCAGTATATGTAAAGGTAATTCCTATATCCCAACAGGGACCCCTACATGACTTACTGTTCAATGGACACTTAACTGTTAGTATTTCTAAAAAGTTTATCTGTAGCTCTTTATCTTAGTGAGTCAGTGACAGCAACAGAAATAAACGATTTTATTTTACTTTACTTGCGATGAAACTTAAAAGCCTCTTCGCAAGTAAAGTAAAATAAAACATTGTGCGTCAGAATGATAAAGAGACGCGTTGATGAGATATATAGATCTCCTCAACGCCTCATCTTTATCATTCTGAGTAAAGTAAAATAAAAACATAAAATAACAATATTGAGATAGCGTTGGTCCCAAACTAGGCACAGCCTGGACCTTGGACACCAATAAATAAAACGTTATGGTATTTTTTTTAATAAAAGAAGAAATTGGCGACAGTTAAAAACCAGTTAGCCTCTTCGAGACTGCAAAACTAAAAATGTTAGAGTACTACCTAACATTATACCAATTTTTAATCACATTTTATTTCAATTTAGTTGATGTCTAATATACTTGAATCATAAGACTGATATATTTAGTACCTTAATCACAATGTCACTGGGATAGATTTATTAACTCATGGCAAGAACACATGGTTAACTTTATGCCTTTCAATTTAGATGCAAGTAACAAAATTATATAGTGTAATATGACCCATAATTCGTTTTATCGTTGTACATGTGTATCCATTAACTATCCATTAATTAAGTCTCAAATAACAATATAATTTAAAGAATATGCTTGGTGTGCAAGCTGCCTCATAATCCGATTACCTGACTGATTACCGATTATGCTGGGCTTTAACTAATTTAAATAGAATTTAAATTTTTATACTTTGACATTTTTTTTATAACTTTTTACAATTTGACATTTTATTTTATTTGTTTTTTTTTCTTTTACCTATGATCATGACATTTTTATAATTTTATTTTGACAATCTTAACTATTATTAATTTTCTAATGACTTTTGGCATAAATATTTAAATTTAATTAATCCCTTTCGCGATTTACCTGTTTTGATTTTTTAAGATATTTTATAAGGTTAATGTATTGTAAAACTTTAAACTATGGATAACAATTGTCTGAATTAAATATATTACACTTCTGGACACATCTATTGGCCCACCTTGTATTTTCAGTTTCGTTTGGTCCTAGCTAAAATTTTATATTAGGTCGAGCAAAAAGTTTTTATGCAGTTTTGAACCTGACACATTCACAATTTCATTCAATAGTCTTTTTTTGAATTTCGAACACAGAATTTAAAGAAGCAAAAGACAATTTGGAGCCTGTTTGTTGATATCAAACAATCGAATACTAAGAAAACTTGGTTTTATTGGTTTACTTGGATTTAATTCTTGAAAAAGTGATTGATATCTTTGGTTTTGCAACAAACATTACTTATTCTTAACATTAAGGTGAGGTTCTATCAATAATCTATGGATACTTCACCTGAAGTCGCCGCCCAAGCTGTGGCACTTATTCAGGCCGGACACAGCCAAAGAAACGTGAGTGCTCAACTTAATTTAAGTCGATCTGCGGTCCGAAATGTTTATCGGAGGTACCTAGAGACTGGCGGCTTTGTTCGTCGCCAAGGAAGGCCACGATCTCGGGTCACAACTGAAAGGCAGGATCGATTCATCGTGACGACCTTACCTCCATTGAGATACAAAACCAACTTCGCGACTTCCACGGAGTATCTGTGAGCGCTCGAACTGTTCGGAGAAGGTTAAAAGAACGCGATATGGTACTACACAAGCCAGCTAATGGGCCCAAACTAACGCGAGCCCACCGAACAGCGCGCCTTCATTTCGCACGCAGTCATTTAAATTGGACACAGCAAGATTGGAGCCGTGTACTCTTTTCTGATGAGTCTAAAATTGTGTTACATGGCAATGATGGAAGGAAAAAGGTCTACCGACGTAAGGGAGAGCGTTTCGCACAATGCTGCTTTGAAGAGAGGGTTGCTTATGGCGGTGGCTCATGGACTGTCTGGGGCGGTATGTCCGCGAGCGGCAAAACTCAACTTGAGGTTGTTACAGGACCACGGCTGCCAACATTAAATGCTGAAAGGTACATTCGTGAGTGCTTAGAACCTCACGTGATACCATACGCGGACTATGTGGGCCCAAATTTCCTTTTTATGCATGATAATGCAAGAGCCCATGCGGCCGGCATCGTCAGGGAATATCTTCGGGATGTGAACATCACAGTTATGGACTGGCCAGTCAGAAGCCCAGACATGAACCCCATTGAGCACATGTGGGACGAGCTAAAAAGACGTGTTAGGGCTCGTCAGCCAGTTGCCCATACGATGCAGGAGTTGAAAACTGCCATAGAAGAGGAATGGGAGATGATCCCTCAAAATTTCATAGAGCGGTTGATAAACTCTATGCCTAATCGTATGAGAGCTGTGGTAGATGCCCATGGAGGCAACACGCGTTATTAAATTAAACCTTTATTTGATAAAACATGTTTTTTATTCAAAAATCAATTGCCTTTAACAAGGCGCATATCCGACTTGTTAGGCGTAGCTCCATGTCGTATGGTATTCTGAATTCAAATTTAAAACAATACGATCGAAAAAGATGGTAAAATGTATCAGGTTTAAAACTGCATCAACAGTTTTTGTTCAATCTAGCAATCATATTTTGGTAGGGGCCATCGAAACCTAAACTCTAAGGTGGGCCAATAGATGTGTCCAGAAGTGTATTATATTATTCACACGTTTGGTGTAGTGGCTACAGTGGCTAAGTGTAGTCAGCGAAACCAAATGGTCCTGGGTTCGAATCCCGGTAGGGGCAAATGTTTGTATGATGAATATGGACATTTGTACCCGAGTCATGGATGTATATTTATAATATGTATGTATTTACAAAAGAAAAATGTATTTAAGTAGTGTATCAACCATCTGGAATCCATAACACAAGCCTTAAGTGTTAAGTGCTTAACTTGGAACTAGATGGTGCTTTGTGCAATGTCAGACGATATTTATTTATTTATTTATTATATTTAACTATAAGTGCAAGATAGAGGCAGACTTCGTGTACATTATTTCATCACCACTGCTCTCAAAACGGTGAAGGAAAACCTCGTGCGGAAACCGGTATGTCCTAGAACCAAAAATTCGAAGACATGTGACATCTACCATCCCGAACTGGGCCCGCGTGGTGGATTACGGCCCACTCCCTCTCACAGAGAGGAAGCCTGTGTCCCAGCAGTGGGAACATTATAGGCTGATGAGGATGAGGATGTCTAAATCAAAGCATGAGCTAAGTAACGTTTATAGATCTCAGCCATAGACTTAAAGGTGACTAAAGATTGATTTGCATTTCAGAATTCGGCCGTCACTTTAAGTAAGACATACCTTGCTGTGCGTTGGGGAACCGACCGCGGCGATGCGCGGCGGAGGAGCCCCACAGGTTGGAGCCGCCGTGCGCGTACGGGATGTTCAGCAGAGCGACGCCTTGGAGCGCCGGGCCCTTGTTCAGTTCCAGTGACGCGCCGTCACACTGAAAAAGAGAGATGCAATTACAAAGTGTCACCTTCTTCTTTGGAAATGATAAATGATTTTATTTCTGTAAGTAGGTTTGTACAAACACTTTTACACGTCAAACATATATTTTTTTAAACTAGATGAGGCCGCCGTTTCCTATCTGACTACTCTGAGAAGAAAGGCCGAAACAAACTCAGAGGTCACAGTCTCTTCAAAATGTTGGTCAGATCATGTGAAGGCTATGTAGATCGGTATCTAAAATGGTCTTTTGAGGAAAGAACCTCACAGTTTGAGTGGACCTGTCCAGTCAGTGCACGCAATTGTCAGCATTGCTGACAATTGCTGACTCAGCAATCATGCAGCTCAACTCAGAACTTAAGGAGCTCAACGATTCGACGAACACTACCAAAGAAAGGACATTTGAGTAGGCCGCTTATATTACTCAAACTGCCTGATCATGATTAAACTAACTGAGAAAAGCAATGACCACATAGTCCTTACATTCACAATAATTAAAATAATATTATAATACTTTATAAAGTAAATACTCATGTCATAGTATACAGCGTGGCGCTGCTATGGTGACCTTAATTTAACACACATATACGTTTTCACATTTTCGTTTCATGACAATTTTTTATTTCCATTAAACGTTATTATTTACAGATTTATTAAAGAATTTAGGAAATAGCATCTTAGAGCAACCTGTACTTAAAGAACTGTCGCGCAGCGGTCATTTCCCTCGGTCACGGATCATAACTTCGCATCAATGAAATTAAAACGAATAAGCAATACTATTAGGATGAAACAAATGCATAGAGTAGGCGAATTTAAGGAAATTTCCTTTGTTGGCGAGCAGCGCAGGCGACGCGCGCTCTCCCTTCCACCCACCCGCCGCACCGAACACGAATTCTTTTTTTGCTTTTCTAGTGCTAGTCGAACCCGTGTCCTTGACGCACTTATTTACTCTAGTGCGCATAATTACGTCGCGAAAAAGACTCTTAGCTATTGTTTTATTTATTTCTTTTTGTGTAATTAGGATAGTAATTAGATCATGGTACTGCGATAAAGACACTTTGATTGGTTTTCGTTTTCTTATCTAGTAGGTACGTTTACACCTCTTGCGATACGGACGCATTTATTTGTGCTATTAGTGCTTGTGTAAACTTATGATCGTGATGGCAGTGATTAGTGATGACAGTTATTACTAATAGTAACAAGAGAGGGTGATGTGATAAGTGTTTGTACCACTTGCGCCGCTCGGTTTCTTTGATAATATGCCGTCAAAGAATCGGACCGATCACGAGTAGGTACAAGACGCGATGCGCGGTTGCCAGCCCGCGAACCGACACGTTGCCGCTCCGAGTTAACGTAAGCGAGCTAGGTAAGTAATTTCATGAATGAATTTTTGCAAGGGTGATCCCAATTTTAATGACTTTTTTATTATTTAGTTTGTTTGAAAAATTTTTTTTTTCAGTTTACGTATTATTTTAACCTATCAATATTTATATGGTTAATGGGCACTAGCCCTACCCGTGTATTAAATTAAAGTCACCGTTGTAGCGCCACATTGTATAATATAAAATACATCAATGTCAATGTGTATACAGGGTGGCCCAAAAGTCGTGGATCAAACGCAACTAGGGGTTAGGTGGGGTCATCAGCTGCAAAAAGTTGTTCTACGGGAGGTCCTTAAGGTCAACCCCTGCAGAGTATAATTTATTTTGGGTTTTTATGAGAAAATTGACTTTTTTTAACTAATTCTTATTGAAATTCGAAAAAATCTACATCCTGTATCTTTTTTATAATTTTCACTAGATTGGTACTGATGAGTACTTGCCTTAGACATGCTATTTATGGTTGTTTATTGGGTGTGTTGAAGATAATATTAAGTTTTACGAATTTTTTTTTCTCAAATCATAACTTTTCATTTACTTTGGACCCCACTGTGAAAAAAAAATACTCTACCGAAAAGTGACCCTGTGTTATAAGTTTTGGCGCATTTAATAGGGATTCCGAAAAGGTATTACACATGGCCACGAGTGGCTCTAATTTCTTTCTAGGACGAAAAAACAAGACAACGATTGTGAAATAATTGTTTTATTAAGCAAAACATTTTACAATAAATGCTCAAAATTCCTGCCTCTGACCATAATACATAATCTGCACCGTCTAATAAAATTCCTCCGTAACTTACGGAATGCACCTCTGTTGTTAGTAACTTGTAACCTAGCAAATTCGAGCTTTTGTCGTAGTTCTTGTTCGCTATTGTTCTCTCCTTGGTAAACTATTTCTTTAAAATAGCCCCAAAGAAAAAAATCTAATGGATTTAAATCGGGCGACCGGGGTGGCCACGCAATATGTCCGCCTCGACCAATCCACCGGTTGGGGAAGCGCTCGTTCAAATGATCTCTAACTGCTCGAGCGTAGTGAGGCGGGGCGCCATCATGTTGCAGCCACATTTCTGCTATTCTTTCTTCTTGAACTTCAGCTTCGTTAAGGATATGGTTTAAATTATTTTGCAAAAAATTTAAATACTGAGAACCATTCAGCCTTGCTGGCATTTCATGCAGCACCAACTGCTGGCCAATTAGACCAGCCCACATGTTAATACCAAACAGATGCTGGAATCTATCATTTCTTATGATATGGGGGTTTACTCTGGAGTAAAAATGTAGATTGTGGATATTGAATACTCCCATTCTTCTAAAAGTTGACTCATCCGTCCATAAAACCTTGTTGAAGAACTGCGGATCCTCTCTGTGGTATCTTAGCATCTCTCTGCAAAACCGCACTCTGGGTTCATAGTCACTGGGCAGCAAAGCTTGCACCCTTTGCACGTGGTAGGCGTGTAATTTGTTTCTGTTAATGACACGTTGCACCGTCGATCTTGGAATCCCGAGATTACGGGATATTTGGCGTTGACTTATACTAGGATCCAATCTTAATTCTCTCAGCACTTGATCTTCATTTTCAAATTGCCCCACTGGTCTGCCTGCTCTCGGAGCATGCTGACCGGGTAAGACTCCCTCTATGTACGAATTATGTACGCGCATAAAGACTCTGTAGTCCGGAAAACGATCACGGTTAGGGTAGCGTTGACGATATTCCCTGGCAGCAGCCCGGGCATTACCGTCGCAAAAGCCATACAGGTAATGCTTTTCTGCATACTCCCGTTGGGTGTATTCTCTCCTCGCAGCAGCCATCTGTCCACTTTTGTAGCCAATCCGTCCGATTCCGAATCTAGTCCGATTCACACAGCACTAGTCACAGGTAGGCAATCTATCACAAGTCCGAAAAACAAAGCGTAGGTCAAAGGAAAGAAACTGATTACAAGTCGTCGTAAAACCGAGAAAAAGGAACACGTGCGTACTCATAGGCAGGAAGCGAGTCACTAAAGAACACTAAACATTCTAAAGAAACATGCTCACGCGCATCCCCCGACCCCGCCTCGGCCGGCCCGGCCTTTTGTTTCCTAGAAAAGATATCGGTACCTGAAATGACGGGCACACCGGCCTTTTATTGACAAAGGATTAAATGGTTAGTGTAAAAGAGAGGTAGAGAGTCTTTGTCATTAATTGTATTAGTTCCAGTTTATTTTTAAATAAGCCTAACCGAGTTTTATGGTTGGATTAACTTTGGCCTTGCTACGAATAATCGTCCTTGAAAGATATTAGAGCCACTCATGGCCATGTGTAATACCTTTTCGGAATCCCTATTAAATGCGCCAAAACTTGTAACACAGGGTCACTTTTCGGTAGAGTATTTTTTTTTCACAGTGGGGTCCAAAGTAAATGAAAAGTTATGATTTGAGAAAAAAAAATTCGTAAAACTTAATATTATCTTCAACACACCCAATAAACAACCGTAAATAGCATGTCTAAGGCAAAGACTCATCAGTACCAATCTAGTGAAAATTATAAAAAAGATACAGGATGTAGATTTTTTCGAATTTTTATAAGAATTAGTTAAAAAAAGTGTATTTTGTCATAAAAACTCAAAATAAATTATACTCTGCAGGGGTTGACCTTAAGGACCTCCCGTAGAACAACTTTTTGCAGCTGATGACCCCACCTAACCCCTAGTTGCGTTTGATCCACGACTTTTGGGCCACCCTGTATAAAAATCCGGACATAATCTTTGAGGACCATGTAAAATAGTGTCTGAAATGGTCTTTTAGGAACTAACCACACAGACGGCCGTGACTTACGAGTTGTAAGTCATAGGTTCAAACCCAGACAGGCACTTTACTCTGTAAATTATTTTCATCAGTACCTACTGCTGTCAAAATAGTAAAGGAAAACATCGTGAGGAAACCGGCATGTCCTAGAACCAAAAATTCGAAGACATGGGATGGACAAGGCGTGGTGGATTACGGCCCACTCCCTCTCACCGAGAGGAGGCCCGTGTCGCAGCAGTAGGAACATTATAGGCTAATTATACTAAAGATCCGTTTCCTCTGCGCTCCACTGGGAAATGTCACTATAAACTTCAGAATACGATGTAAATTAATATCTCTTCTTACCACAATATCTATATGCTCGTGTAGATTTTTGCAGCTGGCCGCGAACTGCTCGGAGGTGGCGAACTCGAAGTACCACAGCTTGTTCTTCATTCGGGAGCTGAACTTGTCGGGGTTTCGCTCCCGCTCCGTGTGGAACTTCACGCAGATTGCAGCGTCCTCGGGGAGAAAGGTGAAGGCTGATTAGGCTCAACCAAGCATTCGACAACATTTTACTTTATAATTTATTCGATGAATACTAGGCGTTTGAATACTTTGTATTAGTGTGTATTTGATGTCTATTTAATTTATTATGCGCGTTTTATTTCGCAATTTTGCAACATTTTTTTCTGTCCTGGAATTGCTAATTCTTGGCCACTTTACTTAAATACTTACAATATCGGAATGTGGGTTAATAAATAAATAATAATACATATCTTTATTTCCCAAAAATACAGATAATAATTATTGTACTTTAAGTTTACAATTTTTGAATTTATGATGGAGAACATTTACATTAAGCATTGGATAAAGCAGAAATCTGTACACAATTTTATTATATTAAACTCTGCCTCTTAAACCAGGGTATCCTGCATCTTAAGAGACAGTGTTTCGCAATTATAAGGTTCCAATTGATATTTATGATTGTTGGTTGGACTATGTAGACTTAAAATAATACGGTTCGGAATTTTTCAAGGTAGCACTACTGGCAATATAACGTAATATGTAATATTTTCTACTTACAACACCGACGGAGAAGTAATTGTTGATGATGTTGTAAGGGACAACGGTAGGGTGCGGCGCTGAGTCGGGCATTTGGGGCTGTTCGCACTGAAAACGTCGAAATGAATAACATAAACGTGGGAAGATTAGTTTAATTGAAGAAGTACGTCAGTATTTGATGCCGGTGGCTCTACGCGGGGGTCGTGCGGTCCATGGCCCTTTTGCGGGGCACCGGTGTGGGCGCGTTCCTTGAGGCGGCGGCCAGCCCGCCGGTTGAAAGCGCCCCAAAGGGTCATGGCCACCCGGCTGGTCCGGGCATACTGTACGGTTTCCGGTGAGGCAGCGAGCCTCCTTGCCGGATTGCCGCCGTGGGATCTGGAGGCAAAAGTCCTCGCGCACATATGGGAGTAGCGCGAGGAGGCGAAACGCCGGGGCGTAACTCTGCTGCCGCGAGAAATCACGGCACAGCGGACAGAGCTCCGGCGGGGTCTCATGGCGACATGGGAGAGTGCGACTGTCGCGACCCAATGCTGGGCACGCCACAATTGCGGCGATAAGTCCCCACTTTGAGGGGTGGCTAGAAAGGCTCCACGGCGTCCGCGCCTTCCGCCTGATGCAGGTCCTCACCGGACACGGTTGCTTCGGGAGGTTCCTGTTGCGGATAAGGCGGGAGGAAACGCCCTGGTGTCACCATTGTGTGGAGCTACGGTGGAGGTCTGCCCGGCTTGAGCGGAGCACCACCGTGTTGTCGTGGAGGCGAATGGCGATGGCAATCTCTCGCGTCCAGCCCAGATCCAGGCCATGGTACGGAGCGAGAGGGCATGGGAAGCAGTCACCTACGAAGCAGTAATGTGAAGGAGGGAAAAACGTGAGGGAGACGGGGACGGCGAGCAATGGGTAGCTCGCCGTCCGATGATGACCAGGCCCGGGTAAACGGCGCGTTAAGTTCCACGCGCGCCTCAAAGAGATGTCAGCACCAATGACGGTGTCCGCTAGGGCCGATGCCTGCTAGGGTTGCGGGAAAGTCAGTAAGAGTCTGACACGCCCTTCCGCTCTGCCCAGAGCGGGAGAAGTTATTTGAAGATTTCTCACCCAAAAAAAAGTACCGTTGAAATAACCTTTATAAAAACTGTATATATACACTGTGACATTTGAATCACAGTTTTGATAGAACAAAAGTTGTTCAGACCATAGTATACAACCATTCTATAACATCCAATAGAAAAAAAACGTCATTGGTTTTCGAAAAAAAAAACACAAAAAAGGCCATGTTAAAAAGTCGGGATTATCGTTACGCCCTACAACACAGACACTGCGGCCGCGACGCGCGGCGCTCGCGTCTCATTAAGTAGTTGAATGCCATATCGCTACCGCGATGAGTACTTTGATGTTACGGTTAATGTTTCAAACATTTGAGCAACATAAGACTAATTTGAGAACGTATAGATTAATTTGTTTTAATAATTTATTGATGCTGTAGAATGGTAGTAGACCATGGTCTAAACAACGTTTGTTCTAGCAAAACTGTGATTCAAATGTCACCGTGTATACTTGTGGATGTAGTTGACTTGGCATACCAATCGCTGAGATAGGACGAAATCTAAACATATTTAGATTCACCACCATCCACCGAAAGTGGTGACCAAACGAAATAGTAAACTTTATAAACTGAAGAAGTAGGTTAGTATTTGATAAAAATGACTCACATCCGCGGAAGAATTCTCAACGGTGATGTGCCACCGATCCATCATGACGGTACTCGCACGAGCTATCTTGTCCAGAATTTTGTGGATGGACTCGCCTTCGTATCTGTGAAGTTAGACGAATGTGGTTATTTATTTATTTTACAAAAAGTACACGAGTTGCTTAAAATGGCTGTATCTTAATTCGTTCTGTCAGTAGGGAAAATTAGGCTATCTGCATAAATATCACATTATTAGATCATTATATCCTAAGGACTGTGATGGCGTATTTGCCATGTTGACTGTTGTTGTCACGTAAAAATTAAGTGTGCTTACCCTCCACCCCATCGCAAACATCTAGCTAAATCGTTGCCTGTTCCGAGAGGTATTACCCCGACTGCTGGCTGTGTGTCCATTTGGACCTTGTCTGAAAAAAAAAACAGGTGCTTTTATATATATTAGCAAGCTTTTATTAGCTTCTCTTTTAACTAACAAACAATGGATCAAATCTTAAAAGTCAATTTTAACCTACTTCTGGTCGTCGTATCGAAATGTAACTTTGTAGGTATATGTAGTTCGGATGACAAAACAATAACTCTATTATCTTGGAGCTGATCTGATGATGGAGCCAGGAGGTAGATAGTGGAACTCTTCAGTGGCTCCTAGTAAATTAAGTCATAACTTCGTTGACTTTAGACTTATTAACTAAATCAAGAATATTCGAGACGAAAAAGTGAAAAATAAAAATATGTACTTAGGTATATATTTAAAAAAAAAAAAAAACAAAAAAACACGCTTTTATCACGCACTTTTGATTTAATCATTGGGTATAAAAGAAGAACGTGAAAGAAGTGCGCTGTCTAAAGTCTAAACGGTGTCCTATAATTACTTACCCATAGTCTCCAGCACCCATCCGACAGTGCCGTCACCCCCGCAGCATATTACCCGGTAGTTCTTAACGTCTTTGAACATCTGCAACCCTGTGAAATGTGAAAAAAAATGGAACTGTAATTTATAATAACATCTATGTCCCTATAATCTATGCTCACAACAAATATATTTGATTGGATTTGTTGAAGATTTGTTAAAATGATAAAATTCTCTCGAACTATTTTCGGTCGCGGCGGCTAACTACGTAGGCGATAAATATTATATTGTAGTGCTCAAGTATATGCGAAAAACCATGCATGCTTTTTTTGGGGTCTCAAAGTCAAAGTCAAAGCATTTATTTCAAATAGACACATAAAAGGCACCTTTGAACGTCAACGTTCTTGTATACTACCTAGAACAAAACACCCTTGCAATAGTTTTTTATTTTATGCTATCTGCCACGATGGCAAGCTAATTCAACTCAACTCAAAGCATTTATTTCAAATAAAACAATTACAGGCACTTTTGAATTGTCAAGGGGTCGGTCAGTCAGAAAGATGAAGCTAGTTGCCCATTCCAAAGCGTAGTAGGTACCTATGGAGAAGAACGGGCAAGAAACTCCATGGACACTCTTTTAAGCAAAATAGTGTTGTGTTACAAAAAAGTGGTTACAACATTCATGTTGAAATTATACATCTGAGAACGATATAGAAAGACGTGCACGTTAAAAGCGTCCGTAATAAAAATATAAAAACAATTCAGGAATTAAAATAAGCCGTGGCAGCTAAGAAATGACCAGTGCCTACTGACGGCGCCCGTTCACGAACATGATACCATTTTGAAGCACCATTCAGCTCAACCATTTTGAAGGGAACTTAATGATCCAACACACACGCCACCACCAGCGATACATTTCATGCACGACATTCTCTCAGCCGCCAGGTCGCATTCAAGTCAGTGAAAGACGAACCCAGTAAGCTTTATAGTAGGTACATAGTGCTCACACATGTGCTATGCAATATATATAAATGAGTCTTAAAATGTATAAGGTCCCGTTGGTACCCTTCCGTTCCAACGGTTGGTACGCTTCGGTAGGGGATCGTGGCGTGGCTAAATAATAACAGCCGCACGTCATGGGTCGATCGAAGGTTGCCGAGGTCGGTCTGTGGATGGTTATGATGGTAGGTAGATGAGCATCCATTACATATCGGGACCCCCTCTGTGCCGCAGAAAGCACGTAACCCGTTGGTTCCGGCTGTCATTTGTAGATCTATGACAGTCATTACGGCTAGTCAGAAGCCCTAAAGTTTGACAACCAGTCTTACCAACGGGTTATCGTGTTACCCAGTAACTGGGAAGTGGGGTTCAGATAGACAGTCGCTCCATGTAAAACACTGGAATTATTATTCAGCTCCATCCGGTTAGACTGGAAGCTGACCCCAGCATATTTGGGAAAGGGCTAGGCAAATGATGCTACCCTTCGGTTACGAAATCCTAAAAATGTATGGACTGCAGACTAAAGCAAGAACTCACCCTGCGTTGGTCCTCCTCCTTTCGCGATATCATGCACCTGCCTTGGATTCAGAATATACTGCAGCTTCCTCAACACCCTGGATCCTTGCCTCCCCCCAGACTTGGGATTGATGAACACTAGTAGGGGGCAGGAGTCGTCTGGGGGCGTGATCTGAAAGGAGATGGGGGGAGCTCGAGCCTCGCGTTTGTCTGTCTCGTCCTTTTTCTCCTCGGAGGTCGCTGCTATTGAAATTGGAAGGGATATTGAGGTGGGAAGGGATTGCTGGAATAAAGAAAGAGTTTATTAGTTGAGTTGGAGATGATATATATATATTGTTTACCTTATATTAATATACATTTTGACTACATTGCATTTAAGAGAAGGCAGTTCAACACTGTTTTTAACAGAAATAAATCTTTCTTACACCAAAGGAGTTTTATCAAAACAATCGTCTTTAAATGTTAGTGATTTCTGAAATAAAATATTTTTATGAAGACGCACAGAAAAACGTAAACGTTTTCGATACAGACTTCGCATTGTCCAGCGAACTTTCAGTCCTCATTCATTTATGCTAATCGTTCAGATCTTGGTTTTTGATACGGATATTGGACTAAAATGAAACTCGACGGCATATTTTCTGATACAGATAAGCTTTCAGATTCTAGATATTATGTGAAAACGCGAAAAAACACATGTTTTTGACCCTAAACATAATAATATCTACTTTAAGACTACGGTAGCCAGTCATAAATCATTACCCACAAAACGTTAGATGCTGAGTGCCCTGCTAGGAAAATAGCCGAATAGTTAGAAGACCGGACAAGGAACTCCATGGACACTCTTTTAAACTATATTGTTACATAATTAATAGTTACATCATTAATGTTGAATTTATAATTAAATGTGAGAACGATGTAAATAAGACGTAAACGTTGAGTGTCCAGAGTACAGCAAATATAAATTTAAACAAAACAATCCATAAATAAAATAATTTAAATAAGCCGTGGCAGCTAAGAGATGACCAGTCCCAACTGACGGCGCCCGTTTACGATCATGACGCATGGATCAGCACCGTTCAGCGCAACTATTTTGAAGGGAGCTAAATGATCCAACATACGCGCCACCGTCAGCGAGATATTTGAGTGAGCATGACATCTATCAGCCGCCAGGGCACATTCAAGTCAATGAAAGACATTACCCGTAAATGGTAGCTCGATAGTACATAGTACTCACACTTGTCATATGCAATTATAATCTATGAAGTTGCCGTTTTACAATACTGGCCATTTAAAATGTAATTTATTTAAGGCTGACAATAAATTCTAAAATTAAATGAATTTTATTTTTAGAATATGGAATTCTGTTTTCAAGTTCAGTCATTTGTTTATTCATTAGTGTTTTGTTTTTACTACATTTGTATGTTTTTCATCATTATGGACACGATAAAAATACGATTAATTATGGAATACAAGTTCCGTCGCGGTAGCAATGCCGCACAAACGGCTCGCAACATTAATTACGTGTACGGAGTTAACACTACAAAAGAACACACGACTCGTTATTGGTTTGAACGCTTCCGTCATAGAAATGTTGATCTAAAAAATTTACCCCGTGGTCGCCCGAAAACTAAAGTGAACAACGACGAATTAAAGGCGATAGTGGAAGCTGACGAAACTTAATCTACGGCTGAGTTAGCAGCAGCATTTAACGTAGCATCCAAACAACATTGATCAATTTGCATCAAATTGGCAAGGTAAAAAAACTTGATAAGTGGGTGCCGCACGAACTAAACGATCGCCAGCGCGACGAACGCGTTGAGGTACGCCTTGCGTTGCTAACAGACAAAACAACGAAGGGATTTTGAACCGCGTTGTCACTTGAGATGAAAAATGGATTCTTTTTCATATTCGTAAGCGGTCATCATGCTGGTTAGACCCTGGTTCAGCGCCTAGGCAATGCCCCAAACGAAAACTTACCCGTAAAAAAGTCATGGTCACTGTTTGATGGTCTAGTGCCGGTATAATTCATCACAGCTTCATACCAAATCTTTCCAGCGTTACTGCGGATGTGTACTGCAAGGAACACTGTACTGGACACAATGATGGAGAAGCTCGCAAATCTCCGGCCAGCCTTGGTTAATCGCTCGTCTCCGCTACACGACAACGCTCGATCTCATACGGCACAACAAACGGTCTCTAAGCTACAAGAGCTAGGGTTGGAAGTTTTGCGTCATCCACCGTACTCACCAGACCTTGCGCCGGCAGACTTCTACTTTTTCCAAAATTTTGACAACTTCTTGGCAGGGAAAAAAATCAATACCCGAGAGGCAGAACAAAATGCCTTTGAAGAGTTTGTTGGCTCTTGTGCACCTGGCTTCTTCAAAATGGGCATTGAAAAATTACCACTGCGCTGGCAGAGATCCATCGATCCATCGATAGCGTGGGTACATATTTTGATTGATAGAAATAAAAAATATTTATATAAAAATGACTTCAACTTTCTGTATACTAAACGGCAATTTCATGTAAAGACTTAATACAAAGGAGATTGAGTTTATACAATGCAAATGTAGTCTTACAATCTTCAGCAGGTCCAACAGTAACTTCAAGTGTTAATCAATTAGTTGTAGTTGTGGAGCAGGTCCAGCATTGAGCCAGCCATTTTTATCAGAGATATAATACCCCAACTTATAAATATGCCTGTCTGCATAGTGTGCGTTTTATACGAAATCTGACTTTCGTCTCATTCAGTTGATATATGTGGGGAAGTATTTTATTGTAACATTTTAAACAGTATCCCATGATAGATGAGTCTACTTTAGGCAGTTTGAAACCTGGTTGAACTAATAGATCCCTATTTCTAGTGATATAGTTATGTCTTTAACCCCTTTTACTAAAAATATGTCAATTTGTACAACTTTTACGAAAATTATGTTTTCATAGATATATTGACAAGATACCGTCATGATCTTAATAACCTAAAACAGTTCCCCTATAGAATCGCGCCTGTGGAGATTATATATGGCTCTGATGGCTCTTTTCTGCAGAATAGAAATAGGCTCGACGTCTGCAGCCCGTCCGCAAAGTAAAATACCGTAAGACATGATACTATGAAAGTAACTAAAGTAGACTAGTCTCGCGTTATCTACATCAGTAAATTGACGGATTTTTCTGACAGTATATGCTGCTGAACTTACCCGTCCCGCCAGAGATGTTAGATATGGACCCCATTGTAGCCTTGAGTCGAGCGTGATCCCCAGGAAAACAGTTATACCGACGAATTATAGTTTCTCTTGATTCATGAATATCTCACAATCACTACTTTTAGTAAAGAAAATCTAAGCAATGAACATTTGTTTTTTTTTTTCATTTATAACTAAATGATTAGCAGTGAACTAATCTCGGACCTGCAGTAGGGTGTTATTAACGTCATAACAATTTGTAGCTTTCTACTTTACAAATTAAGTAAATATATAAAATAACACCATTTGTGGTTGATTTTTTATATAAATGGAGTAGAGCATTGATACACTAAAAGAGGAAAAGACCCAATATCGAGCCTTGTGGAACTCCCATTTTTACTTTTAAACCGAGTGATTTGACACCATTTATTTGAACTTGCTGCTGCCTATCATTTAAAATAAGATTTTGTTAGACTGAGTGCAAGTATTCAAAGTCTATAATGCTCAAGTTTCAAGGGCAAGGTTTCGTGATCGACGCAATCAAATGCCTTGGAGAGGTCACAAAAGATTCCTATGGCGTCTTGGGCCTCTTCCCACGCCGTAAATATGTGTTTTAATAAGGTGACACCGGCGTCAGTCGTACAACGTCCCTTGGTGAAACCATACTGTTGATCGTATAAGATTTTATTGGTATTAAAATGATTGAGCATTTGATTAAGCATTACCTTTTCAAATACCCTGCTGAAAACTGGCAACACGGATACGGGTCTATAATGATTGGTATCTTTACTCTCCCCGGATTTGAAAAGTGGTAAACCTTACTGTATTTCATTAAATCCGGGAAGACTCTTTGATCCACACAAATTAAACATTAAGGCTAAGTAAGGCGCTATAGTCTCAATTATGGACACAGACAGACACAGACTAATATAGACTTTGATGATGTACATCAACTCTACCGACTACGAGGGCGCCTAGAGCATTATACTCAAGGCCAAACTTTCGTGTTTAATGCCTGCTGCTGACGCAACAAAATGCTGCACTGGCCTACAAGCAATCGATTTTGTTGATGTCTAAGCGCAATAGACACCCGCAGCAAAAATCGAACGTGATTTAATTTTGTGCAACATTGACTTAACCCATTTACCAATTCTGCTGACGCAAAATCATATCATATGTGCTATATGCGTTTAACTAGGTTATATAGTGCAATAAACTATTTTACGCGAACTAAATAAGAAATAACATTTATAGCTTTTAGTTATTTTTATTTTTAAGGTCAATAGTATTTAAGTAAACTAGGTATAAAATAATTAATTAATTATTTATAGACTTCATAAGTTAAATATTGTAAAAAAAATTACTGTACTACAATTACCTTCGCATTAATATTATTAGTTATGATTTTACCAACTTTAATAGTGAATAAATATTAATTATTTTTGTTTATTATGTCAATAACAATAACACAACACTACAGTCGAGAGGAATTTCATAGAAACGAATACGTGTTTTGCGAATTTGATCTTTATTCGTTACTAGAAATGTCGCACAGACAGGTGTCAGGAACGAATTTTCTCGACAGCCGGACGGTGGCACTGCTCCATAAGGGTTGTAAGTGCGAACGAGAGTTCCGATAAAATTATTTCTCACTGTAACTTTGCATTTGTAATGGCCCAAGTATAGATGTAATACGGCGCGTACGTGTTCCACGCGCGCCTCAAAGAGATGTCAGCATCGAAGAGGGGGCCCACTAGGGCCCAAGCCTGCCGGGAAAGCGGGATCATCTGAAAGGTGTACCGCTGACCCGGAACATAAAGGGCCAAGGAAGGAACACGGGTGGGTTTTAGTCAGTAAGAGTCTGACACTCCCTTCCGCTCCACCCAGAGCGGGAGGAGTCATGTGATGATTTCCCATCCTCAAAAAAAAAAAAAAAAGTATAGATGTAATAACTAGTAAGCTTTTATGATGTTACCTGATCATGTTGCGGACGATGCGGTAACGACCGCTGTCGGTCCAGTACGAGCGGCCGGATGGCGGTGGGCGGCAGGATGTGTCGCGCGTGCCGGCCGAGCGAACACGCACCGCCTGCGCTACCCACGCAGCGGTTATGTAGCTGTAATGGTGTGGAGGTTGAAGTTAACGTCATCGGGTTTGATAGCACGTCATAGGGAATTAGGTATATTAAAATTCAAGGTTATACTTTTTGGCACATTTGGAAAGTACATGATGAAAGCTTATAAGTCGGGTGTGTGTCCCACTTGCACCAAAATAAACTAAACGCATTCAAAACCTTGTCCTATATCTATCAATCGTTTGAAGATCACATTACTGTAGCGGCATTGATGGTCGAAGGTAGCCGAGGCACACATACGTGAGTCCATCAATGCCTCGTTGCGACCAAGGGAAATAAGGCGAGGAAAATAAAACTAATTATGTAAATTAATTTTATTATACATTCCAGAATCAATGACGAACAACAATAATTTTTCACGCGCCAATATGTTCATTTGTTTCTTAATAATTAATAATTTTTAAATTAATCAATATCAACAAATTGTATTAATAATTAATAATGATAGCATGTTAAATTAATTAAAACCTGTCGCCTATACATTGCTGTGCCCTAGCAGGGTTCATTGTTTGGAACTATCATAATGTAACAACCTGTAAACGACATGAAATGCAATAAATGAATATGAATGAATATGAAGTACTTAAAACAGTTCTATTTGCAAGCCAGTTCGAAATTTGATATGTTACCTCCTTTGTAAAAATAAAATCTAAAATAAAATAATCTATGCTTCGAAGTAGAAAGATCGTTCCATTTTTGAATTACATGATAGATTCGAGTTTTCATAGTAATTTATTCGGCCGCTAAACACAATAGCTATGATGGAATTTCATACTAACATTGCTGGCCGCTCCTCGGATGTATTTTACTAGTACAGCATTTTTGATATAACTTGAAGAAGGTTGTCAAAATAATGTCCGAATTTCCAAGCATTTTTCAGAAAACACATTTAGTGTTTTGGGACGCAAGTGGGCATCATCTTAGAAGTTGATTCGGTAAGACCGTAGCAATATAGTTTCCAGATTAATTGCCTGATTTTTGGATGAAGTTGGGACATCTACCTCTTCTTCTGTCTTAAAAAAGCTTCTCATAACAAGATTTGAAAGAGCTCATATAAAAAGATTGATACTAATCTTATTGGCGAGTTAATCTTCTCGTACTCATCATCATTGTTTTAAGAGAATTGGGTAATATTCCTCTGGCAGGAAGTTAATTAGAACAAAAACTCACAGTGATATGGCACCATCGACAGTGCAGTCCAGTGATTCCGTTGTAGCCCTTGATCTTTTTCCGACACCGCGCGCATTTACCGTGGCAGTTGCCTGGAAAGAGGTTGTAGATATCATTCAAATATTTCAGCTGATGATGGGATACAAAAACGTGACCACAGCAGATTTCGGGACGATGATGGAGAAGTCGTTAGTGACAGTTTTTTACAGGAGTCAGGATGCGTTCACATAGTAGGATGAACGGGATGACAGCAGAATATTGTTTATACTACACCTGCTTGGAAAGTACCTTAACCCTCCCCCCCTCCCTCCCTCCTTTGCCCTCCTTAGTCCTTAAGTACCTTTATCAAATTTACGGTAGAAAGTACGTCATTGCATATCGAACAAATATGCGGGGAGAAAACGCATCTGAGCGGGAGAGAAAAGTGTATGAAAATCCATTTCTTACGTGGTTTTTCTTTTTTAATTTTGGGTAAGACTATGCGCCGGTAACCTAAATATCAAAAGCCAAAAAGTTTTTACAGTGAGTTTTTATCTCCAAGTTCGCAAAATGACACTGGCCACTAGCTGTGTGGTGTCGGGCTGGCAGTGCGACCCTGCGGCGGCAGGATAAACAATTTGAAAAAAGAACATGTGAAAATTGCAGACGCCATTGGCGCCATTTCAATTAGTAAAGATTTAGTTTTTTATTTTCCTCGTAGGTGTAGTATAAAGCACTATGTATCACTCGAGAGAAAGTGCGATTCCCGATCTCGGGTGTTTTAAAGCCCTCGCCTACGGCTCGGGTTTCAAACGACAGCAAACTCAAACTCAAACTCAAAGCATTTATTTCAATTAAACCATTTACAGGCACTTTTGAATTGTCAAGTGGTCGGTCAGTCAGAAATATGAAGCTAGTTGCCCATTCCAAAGCGTAGTAGGTACCTACCTATGGAGAAGAACGGGCAAGAAACTCCATGGACACTCTTTTAAATTATATTGTTACATAAATATTAGTTACATCATTAATCTTGTATATAGGTATAATTATATGTGAGAACGATGTAAATAAGACGTACACATTGAGTGTCCAGTGTACAGCAAATATAAATTCAAACAAAACAATCCATAATAAAATAATTAAAAATAAGCCGTGGTGGCTAAGAGATGACCAGTCCCAACTGACAGCGACACCCTCGACGGTAATCGGTCACTTTCTCCTCTCGGTGAACAATGTACTATTAACTCCCCTCACCCCACAGTCAATTCATCCACGGCTTTGCATATTTTGAAACGAAAGGTTTTTATCGCACGTTATTCTCTGCACAATTGGCGCATGGGAGCTAGATTGAAAAAAAGTGTAACATTTTACCGTCACTACCATGTATTATAAGAAAGGTCACGAAATGTCACCATTGCTATGGCCACGACATTTTTGTAATACAAGTTAAACTTTATTCGGTATAGCTCTCATTCGTCAAGTGTGCGAAAGCGAAAAGAATTTCCCCTCGACTATTTATTATTCTGAATTGTTTTTCACTGGACAGCGTTGCCATAGGTCTAAGCGTGTGAGGGGCTGAACATGAGGACTTCACCGTTATGAAGAGGACAATAAGTATTAAAGATGTTTTTCTAAATACCTTCTACCCAATGATGCGCCAGCGTGGCGGGCGCGCGCTTAGATTTGGAGTAGGTCGCGATGCACGACGCAGGCGCGCGCTGCACGCAGCGCTCGTGCACAGTGAATTTGCAGACTGGAACGAATGTAGTAAATATTAGTACCTTGGAGAAAAAAATTTGTAGATTTAAGAAAACGTAGATTCACGATCAAATGAGTAAAAAGAGAGTAGATTCAATATAAAATGAATAAGGAGTGAGTCGATTCAAGATAATATGAGAAAGAAGAGAGATGATTCAAGATTAAATGAGTAAGAAGAGAGATGATTCAAGATTAAACAAGTAAGAAGAGAGATGATTCAAGGTTAAATGAGTAAGAAGAGAGATGATTCAAGATTAAATGAGTAAGAAGAGAGATGATTCAAGATTAAATGAGTAAGAAGAGAGATGATTCAAGGTTAAATGAGTAAGAAGAGAGATGATTCAAGATTAAATGAGTAAGAAGAAAGATGATTCAAGATTAAATGAGTAAGAAGAGAGATGATTCAAGATTAAATGAGTAAGAAGAGAGATGATTCAAGATTAAATGAGTAAGAAGAGAGTCGATTCCAGATCAAATGACTACCAGGATGCTGTTATATAACAGATGCAAAAAAATCTCTTTTCTTACAGATAATCTTGATTGCCGTGACATTAACTTTGTTAACGGTTAAATTATAATTATCTGCAAATTATATGTAAACAGAAAATTCCCAGGCTCTTAGAGTCAATTGGAGATTAGATAAGCACCGCCAAGCCTCTGATCAGTAAACTTTTTTTTTTGTGGGATATCATCAAATAACTTCATCCGCTCTGGGCGGAGTGGGAGGGCGTGTCAGACTCTTACTGAGTAAAACCCACCCGTGATCCTTCAGTTGCCTGTGCCAGGGGCCACGGTAACCCTTGCGGACTTTCCCGCAACTCTGGCAGGCATCGGCCCCCATCATTGGTGCTGACATCTCTTTGACGCGCGCGAGGAACACAACACGTCGTCGACCCGGGCCTGGTCCTAGTCGGACGGCGAGCTGCCCATTGCTCGCCGTCCGCAAGCCCGCGCCTACGGTGGCCGGGAATCGGCATGTGATTCCCGACGCCCAGGGCGTCTCCTGCGGCGGCTACGGGCGTGAGGGCGTGAATTTTGCCTCTCCCTCACGCAGTAAACATGCTGTTAAATCTTATGTGAGCTTAAGGTTGTGATGGGTGGACGAAACCACTTCATGGAAAGTGACATGAGATTTATCTAATAATTTAATAGCAGATAAAAATGTAGACGTTTTTAGAAACCATGAAACCAGCCAAAGAACTATATTCTGGTTTCTCAAAGAACTGGATGAAGTATAAGCTTACACATTAGAGGAATGCCTGTTAAGGATGCAACCTACACATCCTAATCATCATCATCATCAGCCTATATTCGTCCACTGCTGAACGTAGGCCTCTGAGCCCGATCTTCAGCTCTTCTCATCCAGTCTCTGCCAGCCGCCTTTCGTAAGTCATCACTCCACCTGGCGTCACTCCACTCCACTGGGCGTCCCACACTACGTTTGCCTAAACGCGGTCTCCTCTCTAAAACTCGTTTTCCCCAACGATTGTCGGTTCTACGAGAGATGTGACCAGCCCAATGCCACTTTAGCTTGCTTAGTCTTTGGGCTATGTCGGTTACCGTGGTTCTCTGGCAGATCAGCTCGTTTCGGATTTTATTCTTCAGAGAGACTCCAAGCATAGCTATCTCCATAGCTCGCTGAGCGACTTTTAACTTATGGACCAGTCTAACCGTGAGTGTCCACGTTTCGGCTCCGTAAGTCATAACTGGTATCATATACATCCTAAAGGACAGGCAAAATAATAACAAAATGCTCACAAATACAGCACAGCCCCTTCTTCCCCAGTCCGACCAGCATGTTCAGACATAGGTTGCAGTAGGCAGGTCTGCTGAAGTGCTTGAGTCTCCACGCGTGCTCGCCGTCCTCTTTGACGTTCGTGTCCAGTCCTAGCAGGACAAGCAGGGGGATAGTGGTCATGCTGTGGACGAAAATATTGTATGGTTAGGAGACTTGAAATGTCAGAATGTGTAAGCAAGCAACTGATGGAAAGTGGTTGCTTAAAAAACTACTGCTATACTGATGTCGCGACTTATAAGTCTCATAAGTCTGTCATTTCACCGGCAACTTCACCTACTTTGCTGTGACAGCGACGCTTCTCTGTGGCAGGATAGGATGTGATAGTAGTATACTTCCTCAAACGAACTCTTTTACAAGGACTTGTACTATTTTTATTTAAAAACGATCAAGACTTTTTACTGACCCTCCTCGTTTCCATTCATCTAGCGACACGGTACCGTCAGCATCGTAGTCAATTTCCACCATCATGTCTTGTAGGATCTGAAAAAACGTAAGGATTTTGTAAAGGCATCGGAAAATTTTACAACATTGCAAATAAAAGTTGACCAGTCGGTTTATATAACAGCTTTTCCTAATTCACTGCAGGGTAAAAACCTCCTCATTTTTTCGCTTCGCTATCCAGATTTTCACTAGAGGTCCTTCCAACAAGGTCTTAATATCATAGATCTATCTTGCTATTGGTTTTTCTACGCTTCGTGCTTCCACTCTTGGCTACTATCCAATCAGGGATGTAATTACTCCAAAACAGTTAGTAATCTAATATTAATTTATTTATCTAAAATAGGTACGCCAACAGCTTATAATAATGTAGGTGCGTAATATTGTGTCATATACTCACGGGTCTAAGTTCTGAAGTCTCCCAACCCAGGTACTCAGCGACGGTCATCATCTGGTTGACGATGCAGTCCATCTCATTCGTGTCTAATACGCCGTTACCATCAGTGTCGTAGAGACGAAACATGACTGGAATAAGAAGACCAAAGTTTTACGATCTCTACTTAGGACTTCAATCAACTGTGCGTCTCTTGATTATTGTGGTCGAAATCAACAGCTTGAGCATTGTTTAGTAGCCGATCAAAAACCTTATAAAATATATCTTAGAAATAATAATATTTAAATGTATGTACATAGTTTGCTTCACACATGGCGTTTCTGGGTTTTGTGTAACTCAGACAGGTTTATTTTGAATTGTTTTTTAAAGCCTCCTTCACTACGGGGCAAACATCCCACGACATGTGTTTCCAGAGACATTGGATATTCGTTCCGTAGTGAATGGCTTTAAGTTAAACATTAAAGAGTTACTCACATTCAAGTTTGTCTTCAGGTCTTCCAGCTTCTAGCAGCGACAGGTAGCACACGATGTCTTTGAGTGATACCCGCGCCGTATGTACTTCTAGGGTCGACGACCGTCTCATTAGGTGTCTGAAATCTGTAATCGAAAGCGTAGGTGGTGAAAAACTGGTAAAGTAATGGAAATACGAGTATGTAAATCGTCTTTGTGTCTGTGGTCCTTTTGTGGGAAATTATCAAATAACTTCTCCTGCTCTGGGCAGAACAGGAGGGCATGTCAGACTCTTACTGACTAAAACCCACCCGTGTTCCTTCAGTTGCATGGGCCAGGGGCCACGGTATCCCTCTCGGACTTTCCCGCAGTGTCTGTGGTCCTGGCACTTAATTTTTGTCCAAATATGTATTTGAAGGTACAAGAACACCCTGCCGGGAAAGCGGGATCGTCCGAAAGGGGTACCTACCGCTGACCCGGAACATAAAGGGCCAAGGAAGGAACACGGGTGGGTTTTAGTCAGTAAGAGTCTGACACTCCCTTCCGCTCCACCTAGAGAGGGAGGAGTCATTTGATGATATCCCATCCTCAAAAAAAATATAAAAAAAGGTACAAGAACACCCTATTGCTATTCCATAAAGTTTTTTTTATACGCGATGAGTACCTAGTCAACCATCTCTTAGTCTTATTTCGGCTGTTCTCATTGATGCACTATAATTATGGAATGCTAATTGGCTTTATTCACACCCTGGTTGACAGTCTGCGAGTTACTGTTCTTCCGTCTGGAGTTCCGGGACATATGACTGTGACTGGAGCTGGGTTCGTTGCGTCTGTCTTCTAACTATAGTGTGATGTATCAGACCTTCGATCTTCGTAGACTGGTTGACCCTCAGCGAGTTGCTGCTCTTCCGACTGGAGTTCCGGGACATCTGACTGTGGCTGGGGCTGGTCTCGTTGCGTCTGTCCAGGCAGAGCTCGTGGGAGGAATATGAGGGGTGCGTGGTTACTGTGAACATCGGATGGACGCTCCCTGGAACACACAACGTGTGATTGATGAACGAGAATTGGTCTTCTGATCTCCTACATACCCGTAGGAGATCAGAAGACCAATTCTCGTAATTAAAGAAGTTCAAAATTTTGTCGCGATTTCATCTCAGCGTCAATCAACGTCAAAGACTTGGTAAATATGCAGGGAAATTTAATGTGAATTTAATTTAATTTATGGTGTTTTTAATTCCTGACGGAGAAAGAGGGCTGTTCAAAGTTTAACATGGCGGTGTGTCTGCCTGCGGCATCGGAGTTCCCAAACGGCTGAACTGATTTTGTTTCTTTTTCTTTTGTTTGAAAGGTGATAAGATCTAGAGAGTACTTAGCTATAAAAAATAAAAGAAAATATCTGTTTGGCCTTTTTCGAGGGTTTTGTTTGTGTCGGGGTTTTCAACATGCTTTTATTAGCTTGGTGTGTATCTATGGATCTACGCTTTTTTACATATTTTTTTTTAATTACTCTGTTCTTATTTTAAAGTTATTGAACATTATTTTCTACTTTTTAGTTCGGTTATTTACAAAAGCGTGTTTTTTGGTTTCTAAAACTATTAGGTACCTATTTATTTACATTTTAAATTTTACTGCCACTGTGAACGTTCATAAAATAACGGGAAGGAATTGCCCCTACGATGAATGATGGTTCATGACAAGCAGTGCTAGTTTAACAACGGATAACAAAAGCATGTGCGCGTGCGGAACGCATAAATGAAACTCTCGGGCTATCTATTAAAGGTAGGCCCAGACTGTGATATGAACTGAAGATATTGAACTATGTGAGCAGAACCGTTAACTCAAAAAAAAAATCGTTTTTAAAAGTTTACAGCTGTTTTGGTGATAACGATATGAAATGAAATGTTATTTATTACTGTAAGTAGATATTTAAGACACTTTTACACGTAAATTATTTGCTCATTATTTTAAAACTAGATGGCGCCGGCATTTACTAGCTGACTGATCCCTGAGAAGTACTTCCGAGGAACAAACTATGAGGAAATGTGCTTAACATTTCTGTTTGGAACAAAGATGGTGTTGAGTTATGTTATCGGGCCGACTAGAAAATGTCTCTTCAAAAATGTGACCGCAACTTACCCGTTCGACTTCTAGATCCCTTATCACTCCCATCAACAGAATCCCCCGAACTTCTGCCGAGCTGCTGTAACCGCTCCGCCAAGCCGTGGATCTTGGATGCCAAGCTCATCTTTCCCTGGAAGATGACGTATTTTTTATTAGTAGATTACTACTGATAGCCATCGGAAGCTTCCCACCCAGCCAGCTGACCCAGCAAGCGGAAATATTAATTCACGATTAGCAAGATTATATAGGGCAGCAAATATCGACGCACAACCGTACCATGGATTCAGTACATAATTCCTCCTCCCTGCGCAGTAAATTTGCGTCAGATATTTAAAAAATAAATGGATTTGGTCTGCCATACATTTTGACCGCGTTGGTATGTCACTTTTCTATGAAACTGCAGATTATTTTTTGATAAACGACTGAAAAATTCTACTCTAAATTATTGGAACGAAGTTCCTTATCGCGCGTTGTGAAAGGGGGCTAGACGGAAAAAATTCTTACGAAAAGTTGTCACGACACTTTTTGCTATAGTAAGCTATTGTAAGCTGTGCGGCGTGCGCATGTTTTTCTGTCTGTCTCTCTCTCTCTCTCTCTCTCTATATATATATATATATATATATATATATATATATATTATTATATTAACTTAAAAAAAAAATACAATTCCTTCACTTAATCGAAAGGAACTTCGTTCCATCCGGGTGTCCCTTGACACCTCTCAAGTTTTATTATCTATAGAAAGCTGGAAGCTGTAAGCTAGAATAGAATAATTGGTATTTTGTGCCTAGTTTTATTTTCATAAATTGCGAAGTAAGCATTTGACTTGTCTTAAAATAATAGTGTAATTACTCGTAACGAAATAAAATACACGAGGTTCAATGAAGGTGAGTTTGCTGCGTTTGTTTGTTTATTTTTCTTTCTTTATAAATCAAGGATCTTCTGTACCTCAGAGAGCTGTTTAGGCTGTTAAGACCCTGTATTCATTATGGTTAATACTGCATAAGAATAAGGTGTGCTTCATGTTCGGGTTAGCATCATTCTGCTCAGCCGGGCGGCTAAATCAAATATATATATAGATATAATATGTTCGGCAAAGCCGGTCGGCTTAGCTCGAATTGTGCCAAGCCGACCCGAACTCGATACGTGCAGATACGGAACGGAGTTTGCCGATCGACATGTACAGAGTTAATGCTGAATATGAGTAGTCATTGCTTCGGCTCGGATTTGTTGTTCAAAGAAGGCAGTATTTGAAGAAACCCTTATTCATTATTTCAAAGAGCGTATAAAAGAAAAATGCATGCGATAAAACAAAAAATGGAGCTAGTACATGCTTCACAAAACTTTTGGAGTGCAATTTTTTTTGTCCTCTTCATCCTCTTCATCATTGCAGCATCTTGTGGACGCCATGGTCGTCGTCTCCACCAAAATGTATGAAAGCTAGAATAACAAAGTTAATAACAAGATGTTGATACTGTTTCATATACCTGCCGTACCTGATGGTCGGCGTGTGCCGTGACGGCTGCGCAGGCGGCGGTTGAGCTCGCTGCTGCCATCTCACGGAGAGCCGGGCGACGGTCGCGCCGGACGAACGAGAGGAAAAGGTGTCTAGAAGGAGAAGTAGTCAAGTTTTGTTAGAATTTTAGGGTACCAGTAAATACCGGACCCGCTTTTTTAATGTTTAGAACATTCTCTAATAACTTCTCCCGCTCTTGGTGAAGCGGGAGGACGTGTGTCAGACTCTAACTGACTAAAACCACATCAGGGGCCACGGTGGCCCTTTCGGACTTTCCCGCAAGCCTGGCAGATTACCGGACCCCTAGTCTCCTATTTCAATATAAATCCCTGGTAGCTGGATTTACGAATATTCTAATTGCACCATCAGCTTCTATTTTTCGCACACGTTTCACCCAAGGTAGTGAATTTGCACCGCACTTGCTCAATGTGGACACATTAAAATACACTGTGTCCAAGACTACCTACAGATAAGTCCCGAAACAACAGTTTCAGTGCTTAGTTAGAGTACCTACATAATGTGTGGTGGTCTGGTGGAATGAAGGATACCCAAGGGAAGGTACCCAGGTAGACAGGAGAGGTGTAAAGGCTCCTTCAACCTCCTCAAAACTTAAATTGTGTGATGTGTTGAAGTAGTCTCCTTCAGGGAATTCAGGCATGATGTTATGTTAGCGTGACCATGCACACATTACCACCACCATCTGACCTCCACATAGGCAGTTGCTCCATGTAAAATACTAGTATTCAGCTGCATCCGGTTAGACTGGAAGCCGACCTCAACATAGTTGTGAGAAGTGCCAGATTGATAGATTGATATTTTGAATTTGTTGTCGTAATGAAAAATTCTAGAACATTCTGTGAGGAACAGGAATCCTCTGTTCTCTATTATCAGGGAACAGTTAAACGGTGTTGGGGAGCCTTTACCTAGCTCTGGGACAATACAGGTATTAGATTAATTACTAATAAGTAATTATGACTTACCTGGACAGTTCATCAGGGGCGGACACCTCGAGGAAGGTGTCCAGGAACCATCGAAAGCCTTCATAGTCAATGTCCTGAAACAATAGAGAACGCTGTCATTAGAATCAGCATTTTTTTTATTAAAGGAAACAACAGCTTTGTCTCCTATTATCTATTTAACCGATTAAACCCTCCAACTATGCTAAACATTACTTGGACTGCGCTAGGATCGGGCGTAAAAGTGCAACGCTCAGGTGTGGTTTGAATTGATGTAGTCGTGCACCCAAGCAATAAGTCCAGTCATACAAATAAACATCTTTTCTCGAGGTTTTTAACTCAATCGAAACCGACGTCAATCTTACCCGTTCTTTGACGCCTACTTAAAATCGCATAGCAATTTAACTGTTGCACGTGTTTTTGCTGTTAAGTTGTGTGGAAACATTAATTGTATAGGTCGCCAGGCCAGGGCGAGAACCACCGTAGCGACAACGCCCGCAGAACATTTTTTAAACATGATTATTACACACATGCTATTTACTTTGTAAAATTCCCAAATATTTAAGATTAAGAGTAAACATGTCATCATAAATAAATCTCATAACGTTGTCTTGGTTAAATGATAAATTATTATATTTCTGTACGTAGGTTTGTACAAACACTTTTACACGTCAATTATATTTTAAAAACTAGATGAGGTCGGCGTTTCCTATCTGACTACTCTGAGAAGAAAGGCCGAAACAAACTCACACGTCACAGTCTCTTTTAAAGTCCAGACATAATCTTGGTCAGATCACGTGAAGACCATGTAGATTGGTGTCTGAAATGGTCTTTTGAGGAAAAACCACACCGATTGAGTGGACCTGTCCAGTCAGTGCACGCATGTGCACGTCAACATCGTGCAGATCAACTCAGAACTATTTTACGTTAAGTTTTGTCAATTAGTTACAATGGTGAAACGATAATTTGTTTCTTTCCCACAGCACTTTATAAACTAGTCATCAATCTATAATTTTATTACCTCTCATGTGGTTTTTGTAAACTGCTTATGAAATACATAGGCAAAAGTGCAGAGGCTGGCATGCATTTTTTTCTGCTGAACGTGGTCACGCGGCGAGGGGGGAGAAGTAGGGCCCCAGGTTCAAAGCCAAAATGGTTTAGGTTTTGGACATTATATTTTTCCAAGTGAACCATACGGTCGCTAGATGAACTATTAGCTCACCCGAAGTTATTTCCCGACGATCTGAGCCCTGTGAACTCGTGAACGCCTCTTCTCACATTGAGACGTAACTAAAACTTGCATTACAATTTGCCATCTTACTGGTGCGTGTTACTTTCGCCTACAGAAGTGTCTTGCCTGACAACCTGATCCCTGACAATGGAAATTTGTAGAAAATGGCATGAGCCATCTCCCATTACGACACATATAACTAGGTCCGCCACTTCTTCTTCCCAGCTAAAGCACTAGGAAGTGGTGAAGGGCGGGCGTTTTGGGGGGACTGTCTTATGTGATTTTGACGTTCAAAAAGTGCTGATTCTCAGCCTAATTTGAATAAATGACTTTTGATTTTGATTTTGTTTTATTCAGCAATTTGTCACTTTTGCTACTAGCTAACGGATTTACTTTCTGCTAGCAACAATTAAGTTTCAAAACCTCTATACCTTTACAAATACTTACACCTGTTATCTCCTGACGCCATCTTTAAAGTCTAATATCAAAGATGTTTACAACACCAGACAGTTTATTTCGGTATCAAATCGATATTTTTTGTGTTAGAAAGAAGTAATGTGGTACACGAATTGTGTAACTTGGTTTTACGTAAAATAAAATGTTGTGTGTGAGGGCTTGTAGCTATATACCTAATAATAGCCGCAAGGGTCGATCGAAGGCTTAAACTACGCTTGCCGCGGTCAGTTCGTGGATGGGTGACCATCCATTAGGTACATATCGAGACCCCTCTGTGCCTCGGAACGGTTAGCCATTGGTCCCGGCTGTTATTCGTAGATCTTTGACAGTCGTTGAGGGTACTCAGAAGCCCGAAAGTCTGACAACCGGTCTTACCAAGGGCCAGGCGTATCGTGTTACCCAGTAACTGGGATGTGGAGGTCAGATAGGCAGTCGCTCCATGTAAAATACTGGTAATCAGCTGTATCCGGTTAGCCTGGAAGCTGACCCCTAGTTGGGAATAGTCTAGGCAGATTGAAAATGTGGTTTGTGAGAATATACTCTATAATACTCAATTCTTTATTGCATTACATTTGCTAGGCTGACAGATGCATTAGATACACTATACTATGCACACTGTACCTACACAGGTAGGTATATCCACTGATGGAGTCCAATCGAATCTGCAGGGAACGTTGACCTAGTGTGTCCATAATCTATGGCCGATATCCGATAAGCATCCTGAAGTCTAAATGCTAGACCGGATTGCATGACTGACCGGTTGGTGCAGTTGGTAGCGACCCTGCCTTCTGAGCCGCTGGTCCCGGGTCCGATCCCCGGACAAGTCAAATATTTGTGTGCATGAACATGTCTGTTTGACCAGTATTTGGGTGTGTATATGTATATAAGTATGTATATCAGTCATCAGGTTACCGTAGTACAGGCTCTACCTAGTTCGGGACCTGAAGACCTTGTGTGGATGTTGTTTCATATTATTAATATTATTGCTTAGATCCGATAAGCGTCTTGAAATGTAAATGCTAGTCAAATAATGAAATATTCACTAGTCAAAAGGCAACCGCAATGCCAGCTGCAACAAAGGTTTATTTTCTATCTAATTTACCTAGCTACATACATAAGAAAAGAAAAATGGTTTGTAGTTACACTAGGTTGGTACATAGATCTACGGTAGGTACCGGGGTTTTAAATTCTTTATTTTTATTTTTTACCAAATATGGGTTTGCTCTTGACTCCTCTAGGTCAGTGGTGACAGAGACAGAGTCGACGATGGAGTGAGCTTACCCAGAAGAAGCCTGTTCACTCTCACTTTGAAGAGATTATGTTTGTAAGCGTTCGGAAACACAGACGCAGGTAGAGAGTTACACTCTTTTGTTGTGCGCATAACAAAAGACATTTGGAAACGCTTAGTGCGAATTGGTGGAATAGCAACTAGGTAAGGATGATAATTAATTCTAAATGTATCAGGCTCCTGTTCCTTACGCGATACTCTCACGCAGACACACACACACGTATAATTAATTATAATAGAAAGAGACAGAGAGAGAAAGTAGTATGGAGGGGCATAACGCTTTCTCCAATGACTATTTCTACCTGTGAACTCCTACCGTAATTAAACCGCGTTAAGGATCTTCGTTCCAATAATGATACATATTATCGAGAAAAACAAGAAAATATTTTAGGTATTTTTCGCCCGGTGTCCTCTACAATAATTTTATTGTGCCGGTAATACCCAGGTGGGTCGTTGCCTAGCAACGAAAATTGTGTCTCTAATAGCCGCCATCTTTGATACCGACAACAAACAAATAAAACGCCTCTGAGATACTTGTGTTACAATATGTTAGGATTTCATGTTAAGTTCTAAGAATGAGCACGACTACTGACAAATGCGTGCACTGACTGGACAGGTCCACTCCATCTGTGTGGGTTCTTTCCTCAAAATACCATTTCAGACACCAATCTACATGGTCTTCACATGATCTGACCGAGATTATGTCTGGACTTTAAAAGAGACTGGGATCGCTGAGTTTGTTTCGGCCTCTCTTCTCAGAGCAGTCAGATAGGAAACGCTGACCTCATTAAATTTTTAAATTATGATTGACGTGTAAAAGTATTTGGACAAACTTACTTACAGAAATAAAATCATTAATATCATTTATGGTATACCAGAGGGGCAATTCTCGTACTTAAAAAACGTTCAAATTCAAGTTGCAATCTCATCTCAGCGACAATCAATGTCAAAAACTTGTCAAAAATTTATGTAAATTGATTGTATTTTTGACAGATTGATACTGAGATCAGAGGGGCAATTCCCGTATTTTTAAGACCGTTCGCATTCTAATCTCAGTCTCAATCTGTCAAAATTACAATCAATTTACATACATTTTTGACAGGTTTTTGACATTGATTGTCGCTGAGATGAGATTGCGACTTGAATTTGAACGTTTTTTAAGTACGAGAATTGGCCTACAGACTGTGAACGTTCTTAAAATTACGGGAATTGCCCCTCAGATGTGCGCGTGCCTCTGTCAAAGTTAATAGTACCTAGGTACATAATTATTTTCTAAGAGTGAAAACACAAAAAGAGTACAAGGAGCTTAATTTGACAAGGTGGAGAACCCCCGCCTTTTGTGTTGCCATGTTCATATAAAGTAGCTAGTTGGAACGAAGTTCCTTATCGCGCGTTGTGAAAGGGGGCTAGACGGAAAAAATTCTTACGAAAAGTTGTCACGACACTTTTTGCTATAGTAAGCTATTGTAAGCTGTGCGGCGTGCGCATGTTTTTCTGTCTGTCTCTCTCTCTCTCTCTCCCTTATAGAAAGCAAGCCTGATATTTTCATTATATATAATATTTTTTTTTTTTTGTAATTTTATTACAATTCCTTCACTAATTAATCGAAAGGAACTTCGTTCCATCCGGGTGTCCCTTGACACCTCTCAAGTTTTTTTTTGTTTACTAACATATTTATTTTGTCGCTTTTACTAATACTGCAATGTGAGTCTTTATAATGTGCACATATTAAAATGAGGGAATCTATGCTTAATTTTAATTTATTTTATTTAAAAAATCAAACTATATACTATAACTATAAGCTATATAACTGCTAAACGTTAGGCCTTTCTTTAACAGTGGATAAGAAATGATGGGATTGAATTAAAAACATGCAATTTTTACCATTTTGTGGCTAATACGACGAAAAATAACGTCATGTAATAAAAACGGTAGGTACAAAACTCGTACCAACACCAAAAATACAATAAAAACTTTTGTAAAAAAATATAAAATACAAAACGTCATATTTTTGCTTAATAAACATGTTTATTTTCAATTGAGGGTAGTTTTTTCCCACAATGTTCATTTTATGAGGACACTTGGTTACTTCCAACCTTTATGGTGTTTGTTTCATCGCGATAGATCATTTAGTTTTAACGTTACACCGTTTTCGTTACACGGGGCCACAGTAGCGAATAAAATGTTGAAAATTCCATAAATATTTAAAAAAAAAGATCTTTTTAAATATTTTTTCCGTCGATAAAATTAAGAATAGATTCCCTCATTTCGATATGTGCACATTATAAAAACTCACACTGTAGATTGTGTGTACTTTTATGTGTGGCCCGAAATAAGAAATTTATAATAATTACAAAATTAACTTGGATTCTCTCGCATTAGGATTTGTCCTGCTTCGTGTAGCCCCATCATGAGCATACACCGAAATCCAGAAAAATAATATTGCCATATCAGTTAAACTAATATCCTCACAGTCACAAATTCACCATCACAGATAAGCCAAAATAGTGTTAAATGTAGCAATTTAATTGCTAAATTATTGTAAGTTTTTCATTTGTTTAATTTTCTTTTCTTATGGAACCTAAGTTCTCACTCGTTAGTTACTCTATGGGTCACAGCAATGAAGAATAATACCCTACTGTAACACAATATCAAATAGTTCGGGGAGTATTGTGACGGTTACTGGCTGCCTATTATATTGTAATGTCTACAGTATATGTAATAAATTGTGCACAAATAAATTTTGTTCTGTACGAGAATTAAAATCTGCACTAAAATACAGAATAGTTCAAACACTGCGCAAAACTACAGCAATTTTCTTACAAATATTTGCAAGATAAAAAACGAAGTCTAGATTTGTGACGGTTGATGTCAATAGGCTAGCCATACATAGGTAATATAGGCGTGATTTTATGTAATAGTAAACGGATTACTGAACAAAATAAATGAAAAAATCTTCATGTTTACTTTTTCGTAAAAATCCTTTTGAATTTCGCATAGATATTGTTGGTCAGAACTGCACTCACGACGCTTCTTTATCAAGAAAAACATAATACACCTCTGCTCATCATAAGACAAACCTTATCCTTTTTTTTTTTTTTTTTGAGGGTGGGATATCATCAAATAACGTCTCCCGCTCTAGGCGGAGCAGGAGGGCGTGTCAGACTCTTACTGCCTAGAACCCACCCGTGTTCCTTCAGTTGCCTGTGCCAGGGGCCACGGTAACCCTTTCGGACTTTTCCACAATCCTGGCAGGCATCGGCCCTAGCGGACCCCGTCATTGGTGATGACGTCTCTTTGAGCCGCGCGTGGAGCACAACGCGCCGTCACGTCGACTCGGCCCTGGTCCTTATCAGAGGACGAGCTGCCCATTGCTCGCCGTCCGCAAGCCCGCGCCTACGGTGGCCGGGAATCGGCTTGTGAATTCCCGACGACCCACCTGCCCCTGAAGGAGGGTCATGTGTTTTAGAATCACCGAAAACTTTTAAGTCTTGTACACCTCTGCTATCTTAAGACAAACGTTATCCTATTGCGAGAATACACCGTCTTATCCTCCACCTTATCCCCTATCCTCTTTTCATCCAACGTAAGCTCAGTATATTTTCACTTTGATATTGTTCGGTGTCTACATATTATATCGTAGTTCAGCGTGAACGGGCGGTGGCGGGCGCGGTGGAGAGCGCGGTGGCGGGCGCGGTGGCGGACACGGTGGTGGGCGCGATTTGGTGGCCACAACGCATGGCGAGTTGTTGTAGCGGGCGGTAGAGGCTAAACGTGTTTCCGCAGGCTAAAACAATAGACGATTGCTTGCTAACTGCAGTCCTTTCACCTTCGATCAACAATACCTCGGATCATACAAACACATAATTATATGATCTGAGAACTATACCGACTAGAAATCGGGTCGGCGCAAGAAATACGTCTCGGTAAATATCAGCGCACTTGAGACGTGAGCTCTTATTTTGTTTAAATGATAAATGATTTTATTTCTGTAAGTAGGTTTGAACAAACACTATTACACGTCAATCGTATTTTAAAAACTAGATGAGGTCGGCGTTTCCTATCTGACTACTCTGAAAAGCAAGGCCGAAACAAACTCAGAGGTCACAGTCTCTTTTAAAGTCCAGACAAAATCTTGGTCAGATCATGACTGTGAAGGCTATGTAGATCGGTGTCTGAAATGGTCTTTTGAGGAATGAACCACACAGATTGAGTGGACCTGTCCAGTCAGTGCACGCAATTGTCAGTAATCGTGCAGCTCAACTTAGACTTAAAGAGCTCAACGATTCGACGAACAATACCAAAGAAAGGACATTTGAGTAGGCCGCATAAATTACTCAAACTGCCAGATCATGATTAAACTGAGAAAAAAACAATGACCGACATAGTTCTCACATTCACAATAATTAGAATAATATTATAATAGTCTTTGAGGACCATATTGTAGATTTGTGTCTGAAATGGTCTTTTGAGGAAAGAAACACACAGATTGAGTGGATCTGTCCAGGCAGTGCACGCACGTTAGTTCGCTTGAAACACAGCCAATGTAAACATGACTTTATTACTAGGTGCCATGGTTGTAATTAGGTTGAACTTATAACTGTTTTTAACTTTTTTCTCGCGGACAACATTTAGCTTTGATTTTGTACGTGACCCGTTATCTAGTTGGTATTGTTGATCGAAGCCTTTCACAGTTATTTTACTTCTGACAGCAGCAACCCATTTTTTTTTTTGTTTCTGGGTGGAAAATCCTCATGGATGTCCGCCGCCCTGGGGCGGGCGTCGGGGTCTGTCAGACTCTTACTGACTAAAAACCAACCCGATGTTCCATCTCACACCTACGCCGGGGGTCGCGGGAACGTACGATCCTTCCGCAACCCCCGACTGGTGCCGGCCCGCCACTGCGGGCCTCTTCGGGTCTGGGGGGGGGAGTGAGGTGTTTGACTCCCCCCGCGACGTCTAAAAGGGGCGCGCGTGGAACACTACGCGCCGCCACCTCGGGTCCTGATGTATGGGGGGCGACGGACGTCCCCGAGTCCGTCGCCCCTGGACCCATTTAGGGGGGCTGGAAGAGGGCGTTGTCCGCCCTCCGCCGACGCCCGGTGCGCCTTCTGCGGGCCGGGTGAGTGGACGAGATCTCCCTCTCCCTTTCCGCAGCCTCCTTCTGCGAGACGACTGTCTCGCAGAAGGAAACCACCGCGTCCCAGGACTCGTCGCTGCCGACCATCGACTCGACTACGGCCGGCAGCGACAAGTCACTGCCTACTTCTGAGATGAGGGCACGGCGCGGCTCCTCCCAAGCGGCACACTCTGCCAGCGTATGCCGCGCCGTGTCCTCTCGGCAGTCGACGCAGTGGTGACACCGGGCGTCCGGCTCCCTGTTTATGCGACACAGGTACTTCCCGAAGCAACCATGCCCCGAGAGCACCTGCGTCGCCCGAAACGACAGGGAGCCGTGCCTCCTCCCGAGCCAGCGCTCGAGTACCGGCCGACAGCAGCAACCCAATAGCAACCTTATTGTCACGAAAATAAAGATCACAAGTCAACACCTATCTCTGTCCTCTCTTTCTCTCTCTCATATATTATCACAAAAACTATACTCAAACATCCTTCCACTAACTGTAAATATGATTTTTTTAGATTTATTATTATTGTTTCATAATTAACTGCCATTTGTGTCCAGCATAAAATGTAGGATATCGCTGTGCTGGATAACATAGACCATTATGCCCAGTTCTGATAATATTAGACCCCCAAGATATAGGCCATGACTAGTTTGTGGCCCACGGCTACTTTTACTAGTGAACTCTGATTTAACTGACTTCAAAAAAGGAGGAGGTTCTCAATTCGTCAGACTCTCTTTTTATGTATAATCACCGATTACTCGGAGTTGCCTGAAACGATTTGGAAAATTCTTTTTTTGTTTCAAAGTCGGTTCCCAGACCGTCCCATATAAATCTGGTCAAGTTATAATGAATGGTTTTTGAGTCAGCTTTAGTAATACTTATTTTTTTTTTTTTTACATGTTTAAACAGACAAGAAGAAAATAACAGAAAAATGGGTACAAAGGTGATGCTTATTTCTAATGAAATCTCTTCCAGCATACCTGCGATAGGATAGTAGATTTAGAGATGTAGACAGCGTGTGTAAGAGTAAAAGAGAAAATTAAATACATAAAATCAAAAACAATTCACTTAATAAAATAAAACAAATAATATGAGAATATACATACATACATACAAACATACATACTTCTAAAATAAATAACACTAGAATATTAATATATACGCAACTATGACGAAGTGGAAAGATAGTGTTATTTCACTCTTCTTTTAAAAACTGCAACAGTTTGGCAGTCCCTAATGTCAGGCGGAAGTGAATTCCACAACCGCACCGCGTGCACAGTGAAGGAGTAGGAGTAAAAGTCGGTGGAGTGGGGAGGGGACTTAAGGAGGTTTCTAAGATGAGACCTGCAAGGCGCATCTAAAGGTCGGGCGTAGGAAAAACGCTCCCGCAGATAGGATGGCGTTTTAGGGTTGTGAAGGAGGTTGAATAGCAGACACAATATCAGAAAGTCCCTGCGAAGTCGAATGGGGAGCCACTTGAGTATCTTGCGAAAGTTGGAAACGTGATCATACTTTTTAAGGTTGAAAACAAAACGAATACATATATTCTGCAAACGCTCAAGTTTATTTAAAAGCTCTTCGGTGGCATCCAAATAACAGGCATCGGCATAATCTATGATGGGCTAAATGAGAGTTTGAGCAAGAGAGATTTTGGTGTTCAAGGGCAAGAAGTTTTACTTAATGTATGTGGATGATGTTGTAATAACTTCCTGTCCCTGTTATTTACATTGCAAGTAGTGGTATACGACTTTGTTTGGGGTAGGTACCACAACTTGAAAGAGAAAAAGCTACTTTTTCACAAAAAAACTACCGACTTCCAAAAAAAACCATACAAATTAAAAAAAACTGATTTCGGAAGACGGTTTTTGTGAAAAAGTTTTTTTTTTATTGTTTCATTAAAGTAGTTTTTTTTTTGTATTTAATGTAAACTTTGCTAGTTTTAAATGCTCCTTTTTTATTATTATTTTTACTGTCTGTTTTTCCTGTGCGTGTCCCAAATATAACATTTTTCTTTCTTTCTTTTGGCTTATGTGTGTTAATAAAATGTATTAGTATTATTACTACACTATGAACGCAAAGGGCCGTTTCATATGTTTGATACTTTGCGCCCGCCTTACCACCCGCGCAAGCTCCTCACCCTGGACGAGGCCTTATCGTATACTCCATACAAACGGTTATGAAATTAAATATGAAATCTCTAATATTGAAGCCTATTGTGGGCAATATCGGGCCATTGTGGGGAATATCGGAGAATATTAGACAACATCGAGCATCCTGGGAAATTCCCTTTGTGCCGATTACGATTTTTTGTTGAAGTTTAATAGAGGGATTAACTTTTTACCGGATTTCAATGTTGTGATTTTTCGTCCTGCACTTTTTCTAATCAAGAAAGCCAAAGGGTTTTGGAATAGATTGTTTTTGTTAGCAGCTCCAATACTAACGATGGGATTGAGGGGAATCCTAGATTTGAGGGGACTGTCTTATTGTATTGTGACGTTCAAAAAGTGCTGATACTTAGCCTAGTTTTAATAAATGACTTTTGATTTTAATACAAAATTCCTTTGAAGGATTATGGTAGAATTTTTATTTGTGTATTCAAAGTGCGCGTGCGTTGCGCAGTGTGCGAGTGTGCGTTTTAATATTGACAAAGATGCGTTAGTGTGCGTTTTAATTTTTTTTTTTTAAACGTTGCCCCACACTAGGAATTTCTCCTGTATCGTGGGTGCGTACACAAACAGCCAGACCCGGAACAACTACTTGCAGGTCATACAAATATTTGTTCCGTGCGGGGATCGAACCCGCGACACGTAACGCAGCATTTAATTACTTAATTCGTTGTGAATTCTGCATGGACATGGTCTCTTAATGAAAATATTCTAAATGCAACTAATATTATATAATCTAAATTAACTAATATTATAAATGCAAAAGTTTGTTTGTTACGCTTTCACGGTAGAACGGCCGAACGGATTTGCATGAAATTTGGCACATGGGTATACCATAACCAAGGATACTCTTTATCCTGAATTGCAGACGAAGTCGCAGGCAAAAGCTAGTTTTGTTATAAATTAATCTCATCATCGTCATCTCTCTTTCTCCTTACTACAAAAAAAAAAACAGCGGTTTAAAATATACCTACATAATCATAACCATTTACTACAGTATTAAACAAACGCTTTTAACAAAATCTCACCCATTAAAGGAAACCCCTTAGGAACAGGAGGCTGTTTCTCCTGTACCTTCCTCTATTTAAAACAAAAATATTTTCACAGTATAAAGACGGTAAATATTTCTGCTACCGTTGGAGCTGAAATATTTAATGTATCAGTAACCTTGTGTTTACGTTAAGATGGAAATATAATTGTTTCAGAACTTTCTATTTTGTTTAGTTTATAGAGGTACGAGGAACAGGGTATAAAATTCACTCATACCTCCATAGAAAAGGAAGGATCCTCCGACCAGCGGGTGTCGTGTCTGGTGGACAACTGCCCAACGATTGATGTCGGAAAGTTATATATATGCTAGTCGCGCGGTAAACTCTGCTTGCGCGATGCAGGATTTGCGTGACGTCAGTGTGACGCGCAGCTCGCTTGTGGCGATGTAGATATCGCTACAAGTTCGATTATGTTTAGTATAAACTTTTAATATTAACATTAATATGTGTTGAGTGATGGTTAACTTGACGTAACAAAAACATTTTTTTCATTTAACAATTGTAGAAAATTAAATAAATTCGACAAAAACTTTCTCCAAAGAATTAATAGTAATCGAATAAACAAGCTGAGTGCAGTGATGGCCCAGTGGTAACGGCCTCGACTTACGAGTTGCAGGTCGTAGGTTCGAACCCAGACAGGTGCTTTACTTTGTGTAAATTATTTCATCACCATTGCTCTCAACCGTGAAGGAAAACATCGTGAGGAATCCGGCATGTCATAGAACCAAAAAAATCGTAGACATGTGACATCTACCAACCCACATTTTGTCCGCGTGATGGATTACGGCCCACTCCCTCTCACCGAGAGGAGGCCTGTGTCCCAGCAGTGGGAACATTATAGGCTGATTATGCTTATGCTAAACTAGCTATGCTCATCCACCCAGATGATTATAGCTTGCATTGCCAAACCCAAAAAAGTTGGGGTCAGCAGTATTTTACCTTCACAGCCAGGGCTTGGAACCGGTACCAAAAGTACAGGTTCTGTACTGGTACTTAGCGGTTCTAGCCATTTCAGTACCTGGGTACAGGTTTTGGTACCACTACAGTACCGATACTGATTCAAAGCGTGTTTGTACACTTGGTTACCACAAGTAAAGCGCGCGTCGCTTCGTGAGATATAAATACAGTAACACCTATGACTAAATATTAAGTTCACGTCAATATATTGTGCAATAGGTGACGTACATAAGAACTCATGACTTCTTGTTTACAAAGTGCAAAATAACCTTTGTGCTCAAGCCGTTTTAAAATTAAATCGTAAATAAAACAAACCTAAACAAAATACACGTCTGATGCACAACAATGTTCAAATAATAATGACTCGAGGCGTAGGCAATCTGCTACGAAAGCGTAGCCGTGACGTCACGTCTTGCTACGGCGTAGCACATTTATTGCAATCTTTTTACTATGTGATCGAAATAAAATGATTTCTGATAGTTTTATTGTGGATTTATTTCAATTGAATCGTATTCATTAAAGTATAATTTCGAATGTGGCTCCTAAATCATCATCATAATAAAGTTATATCAGTTTATTATTTTGTAAGATTATTTTGTCTATGGGTCTTAGTTCGTTTTTTTTTGTTCGAAAAAAAATGTTGCCCCACACTAGGAATTTCTCCTGTAACGTGGGTGCGTTTACAAACATTTAAACTCACATACACAAACAGCCAGACTCGGAAGAACTACTTGCAGGTCATACAAATATTTGTTCCATGCGGGAATGGAACCCGCGACACGCAGCGCAGCAGTCATTCGCTTAACCACTGCGCTAACCGTGCGTCACCATTTATAAAGTGATTATTGTTTTATCATTATAATTAAATGTAATCGATTGATGTTTAACCTAATAATTATTTTTACTTTAACTTATTTTTAATGCATAAGTTTTAATGTATAGTGAATCCTTATATAATATGTCTATGTAATTTGTAGTGCTTAATATGGGAATAATTTCCTGAATTAAAAATTGATTATTTACTTTAATTTAGTTGATTAAAAATAAACGAATTATATTATCATTATAACAACACGCCTTGTTTCTCCAAAGGGTTTGGCAGAGGTGTAGCTATTGTACACCTACATTTCGCCAGTTAGGGGGCGAGCCTATTGCCATCAACCGGGCACAAACCCAAGCTCAGGGCTGCTACTGCACAAATGACGGGGTCCGCTAGGGCCGATGCCTGCTAGGGTTGCGGGGAAGTCCGAGAGGGATACCGTGGTCCCTGGTACAGGCAACTGAGGGAACACGGGTGGGTTTTAGTCAGTAAGAGTCTGACACGCCCTCCCGCTCCGCCCAGAGCGGGAGAAGTTATATGATGATTTCCCACCCTCAAAAAAAAAAGGCTGATACTGACTAATTCTAGATGGAAAAACTAAATCTACTCAAAAATTAAAAGCTACTTCAAACAGGCGCGACACGCGACGCGAATCGCACGCGACACAAAGGTACCGTTTTTTGCGTGACAGGCGGTGCCTTTTTGTGGCGTCGCATGTGACGCCTGTCTGAAGGAGCAGTAAAGGGAATCGCAATGTCAAACAAGACATGGACAAAGGCATTTTCTTGTTAATAATCCAATTGTTATTATGTTGATGAAAGTTATTTTTTTTTATTTTTTTTATTAAAGATGGGATTGCTCTTGACTCTAGTCTAGGTCAGTGGTGACAGAGACAGAGTCGACGATGGAGTGAGCTTACCCAGAAGAAGCCTGTTCACTCTCACTTTGAAGAGATTAGGGTTGTATGCGTTCGGAAACACAGACGCAGGTAGAGAGTTCCACTCTTTTGCTGTGCGCATTACAAAATACATTTGGAAACGCTTAGTGCGAATTAATTAATTAATTTTGCTACATGTACAGTTCGACCTCGCTATAGGTTGCTTATAATTATTTATTATTTATTTATTAACATACATACGCTACCATTACAGTCTCCCAATTCGGTACTGAAATAATTTGCAACTTATTAATATCCAATACCAAATAAGATTTACAAATTAAAAACTTTACATGCGTAATGTGACCTTTTGCGAATTCGCTCAGTGAACACGAGAAAAGATCTATTCTGTCGGCAACCAAATTTAACACCTTTTCCTTTTTTGTCTCTTTTCTAAATCAAATATATTTTTTTATTATTTTATTAAACGACTTCAAAACAGGAGGAGGTTCGCAATTCGTCGGATTCTTTTTTTATTTTTATGTATGTTCACCGATTACTCGAAGACGCCTGAACCGATTTGATTTGGAAAATTATTTTTTTGTTTCAATGGTTTATATAAATTTTATCGAAATCGGTCGAGCGGATTAAAAAAAATCAACAATAAATTATTTTTTAATTAAAAAGAAATTTGACGTGGACGTGTAAGACGATCGTTTTTGAATTGGTGTGGGGTAAGCACCATAGCTAAAAAGTAAAAATTATAAAAAACTTTTTTACAAAAAAAATGCAAACGACTTCCAAAAAAAAGTGAAAAACCACTTTAATTTCGGAAGTAGATGGAAAAAACTAAAATACAGATCCAAAGACACCGGCTTCCGAAAACAAGTTATTTTTCACTTTGTAGTGTTTTTTTTTGGAAGTCGGTTACTTTTTTTTAAGTCAAAGTCAAAGCATTTATTACAAATAGGCACATAAAAGGCACTTTTGAACGTCAACATTTACATTTAAATAGAATTGATTCTAGTCCCCCTTCCAAAGGGTAGTTATCGTATGGAGAAGAATGGGCAAGAAACTCCACCGTTATTAAACGTATAATACCAGCCTTTTATTGTCCAACTTCAGGGCAAATGCATCAACTCTTATAGAGAAGGCACAATCGGTGATCAACGGCGCTTACTGAAGACGGGTCAGCGAATTCAGACTATAATTTACTTCAAGTCCTGGTTTCCTCAATATTTTTTTTCGAATAATTAAATTTAAATACCCAATCTAGAACACAACAAATCACCTACTGGTTCAAAACATACTTGCAACACTCCACAACATTTTGTCCAAATTATTTCCGTGGAAATTGTAAGGGAAAACAAAAGAAACGAGTCTTCTGTAAGAGGTCCCCAGATAGGGCCGGAGGGCAGACTATTAACCCTTCTGGGTAGAGATGTACAGGAAGGTGTACCCGAAAAATTCGAACATTTTGTTTTCGGATATTTAGTAGAATTGATTCGAGTGGAAGGTATTTTTGTAGGTATCTGAATATTGTTTTGAATTTACTATGGGTACGAGTAAGGTTTTATTGATGCCTTACTGAGTCTAGTTGTACCTATGTGAAAAAAAACAACTTTTCGAATACATTAATTGGGTTTCAATTTTACCTATTTTAGTATTTCTTCTGTAAGGTTAGACAGAGTCGGCTAATTATATTAATGCCAAACACGAAACTTATATTCACTATAATATTATGTAACGAATAATAATTATAATTACTCGTTCCAGTCTATCAAACAATATTAAACAATATAATATCTGAGTATTGATTATGTCCTTGAAACTCCGAAATTCCTAGGCCATCTCCTAGGTATTTTGGAGGTCAATAGAATAAGAGGCCAGCTTGTAAGTACTGGTTATTTAACCACTAACGTGCGGCCTACCATACCTTATTTTTTTTCTAGTACTTACACACTGAAAATAAAACAACAGCAGTATCGTAGCAGGTGGCGTTCTATTGTTTCTGCACTACCCCCATGGGAAGAAGGCGTGAATTTATGTATGAATGTGTGAAAATAAAGGGCAACATAGTAAAAGAAAGCCACCTACAGGCCTTCCTAAACATTCTAAGATATATTATATCCGCACATCGCGCGGATACACTAAAATATACGCGCCACACGCCATCACTAGTCATAAAACGGGATTAACCATGGTTTACGATGGCGTGGAGTTAGGATTGCTTTGCACTCCCATGGACCTTCCACAGAATGGGTAGTCTAGTCAGACGTAATGTCAAGTTCTACCTACTAGTGTCACACGTATGCTGTACTTTGAGGAGTAGGCAGGAATGCGTGTTAATTAATTAATTAATTTATTTATTATGGCTCCAAGTCTGAATATACAAATCATACAATTCATAAAATGCATTGCATCATTCAAATAAAATACATGAAAATTCGAAACAATCATTAAAATAAAATTAATGAACTAAAAAGGTCCAAGGCTTCGATCAATAATACCGACTAGATATCGGGTTGGCGCAAGAAATACGTCTCGGTAAATAAAACTCTTTTACGCAATGTTCTCCATGACTCCATTGCTTCGCACTACCGAATTTCTAAGTTGAGGCCCGTAGCCCTGTAGCGGTATCTACATCGCCACATGCGAACTACGCCTCACACTGACGTCACGCAATATCCTGCATCGCGCAAGCAGAGTTTACCGCGCAACTAGCATCTATACAAAGCCCGGACATCAATCCTCGGGCAGTTGCCCACCAGACACGACACCCGTCTGGTCGGAGGATCCTTCCTTTTCTATGTAGGTATGAGTGAACTTTACACCCTGTTCCTCGTACCTCTATAGCCTTATTTCTTGCTTCTGATTACCCTGAACGACTGTCTTAGATATTCATATGAAAACCTTCTCGTAAGAGAAGAACCCTATGCCCTAGTAGAAAACCTTTGCCCCGGCACAAGTGTAGTGTACCTACTTTCTACCCCTTTCTTTTCAATAAAAACCCTTATCAAGCCTCAAATAAAAAATACACAGACGACATTTTGTCTGTTTATTTTTACATCCAGAAGGTCCTCCAAAGGATTTTTTTGAAGGTGTTTATTGCGTAATCCAATATCTTTTACATTTTTAGATTAAGTGGAGGAGAATGGTTGCCCACAGGCAGTTCGACGAAGTTGGAACGAAAATAAATGTACTGTTGGCTCCACACGTTGGTCCCAACGTTGATTCCAAAGGCACACGTCTATTGTTGAATCGTGAAACTAGCATTAGACAACGTTGGGGAGGTTGGGTCTAATTTCCCGATCCACATGAGTAATATATAATATTATTATGTAGCGTAAATAATGGATAACCAATTATTATCTATCATTTACCCCACTTTTATATCGCCATATGCCCATGGATGACCTAATTATTGATATTTTTGATATTTTAAATAAACATCGTACTTACTCTTACAAAATCAGCTGCCATTTCTACAATTGGTGACTTATTCTCGTTTTGTTTTTTTTATGCCACTCCTGAATATTTGTTTTATCAGACCAGTATCAAGATTTTTTATAACAATCTAAGATAACATTGCAAAAAATACCTACTTATTCTTAAATTTTAACATTTTTCTACGGAATTATGCAATTTCGGGCCCCTATATCGAATAAAAAGTGTAAGCGTATGTAGGCGACATAAGTGGGGTAAATGATAGATGATAATCTGGCCAATTGACAGTTTCAGGGTTATCCATTATTTACGCCACAGCCTGTTTATACAATGACTTGAATATTTGCTTTATGTAGTATTAAATCAATCAATCTCCCTAACTTTTTCCCCGCTATGTTCGGATAGGCTTCCAGTCTAACCGGACTGGAACTAACTGACTAACTAACTGTCCTACGGCATTCTGCTGTGGGGCAAAGCCGCTGATATTCAAAATATATTTGTTCTTCAAAAACGAGCTGTACGAGCAATTTACCAGCTAGGTGCTAGAGTTACTCTGAGAGATTTTTTTAAAGAGATTGGTATTCTCACGGTGGCCTCACAATTCATCTTCGCCAACATCATAAATAATAGGCAAAATATACACTTATACACAAAAAACAGTGATATTCATAACATTAACACTAGAAACAAGGAGAAACTACGTGCTCCCTTTCACCGGCTTCATAAGGTCCATAACTCATTTGTTGGGCTTGGTATAAACTTTTATAACAAGCTTCCCTCCTCTTTGTTAGAATTGCCTTTTAATGCGTTTAAAGCTAAAGTAAAATCCAACCTTTGTTCAAAGGCATACTATTCAATCAACGATTACTTAAACGATAAAAATAGTTGGTCGCTGTGATTAACTCAAGACAATGTTTATGTTCTTTCTCCAAAATTAGCTTACCTACTGACAAGTTATACGAGTTCATATAATTGTTTATTTTATTTGACTATATTAGTCATTTTAGTTTAATTAAATTTTTATTTATTTTTGACATAATCTACTCATTTCAATGTTTTTTAATGAGTTGTATTGCAATATATGGTTAGCTAGCGACCTCGACAGTTCATCATATTATTCTTTTGAGCAACCGGCAGCAAGTTCGTCATGCTCCTTTAGATGTCAATGCTTGCGGTAGCGTCGGGGGTCGGGTTGCCTCCTTCCCTCAAATATGGCGAGGGGGGTAATGGCTGATCTTTGCGTTATGCTCGTGAACGGGTGCTGCTTGTGGTGACAGGTCAGCTTGCTGACTATGGTTTTGTTATTGTTATTAGAAATTAATGTTTCTTTATTTTACTTCGAAGGTCCTAGTTTATCATTTGTGGCTACAAGTTACAGCTATATACATATAAATAAACATAATGCAGCATTGCATATGTAAGCGGGCACGCCCTTTATGCCAGGAGGCGTTTTTATTATGTATTAAGTTCTGTTTGCGTTTTTGTTTTTATTATTTTATTTCTGCTTGAGTATAGTTTTAAATAATATTGGCGTGTGCTAGCTGACATATATGGCAAATAATTTTAATATTTTTGTGTTTCGTAATGTTAATTACCTATTACTATATGTATAGAATCCAGTTCTTCTAACTGAACAGACAGCAGTGCTGCTGGGGAGTTTGTTCCGCCACTTCTTCTTCCCAGCTAAAGCACTAGGAAGTGGTGAAGGGTGGGCGTTTTGGGGGGACTGTCTTATGTGATGTTGACGTTCAAAAAGTGCTGATTCTCAGCCTAATTTGAATAAATGACTTTTGATATATTGAATCTGCATCATCATCATCAGCCTATAATGTTCTCACTGCTGGGACACAGGGCTCCTCTCTGTGAGAGCGAGTGGCCCGTATTCCACCACGCGGGCCCAGTGCGGGTTGGTAGATGTCACACGTCTTTCGAATTTTTGGTTTTAGAATTATGCCGGTTTCCTCACGATGTTTTCCTTTACCGTTTCGAGAGGAGTGGTGATAAAATAATTTACACAAAGTAAAGCGCCTGTCTGGGTTCGAACCTACGACCTACAACTCGTAATTCACGGTCGTTACAACTGGGCCATCACTGCTCTCATCACGAATCTGCATAGTTATCACATCGATACCGGAAATTTCAATTGTCGTAAAGGACAAAACACGAGTTTTCAGTAGAGCCAAAAAAAAAAAAGGTTTGTGTCTAATATCTTTTTCAAATAAAGTGCTATATTTATGATGTCAAAAGAAACCCCAACTATTTTTTCGTGTTCTATCCCTATAAACTAACAAAATAAACCAAACTTAATTATTCACGAAAATGAGTGTCCTTTACAGCCCACAAAAATTGAACCGAAGTACTTTACGGCCTCGAAAAATTGGTTATGATAAAGTCAGATGTGTAGCAAAGGACTAGTCTTGATCGTCAATGGGTAGTACAGGTCAATTTAATCAGAGACTAAGGGGGTAAAAGGCACAAAAAACTAAATATCTAGTTAAGAAATACCTACAATAGGTTGTAAAACTAAATGTAATAAAAGGTTTTTTTATTATTATTTTTTATTTATTAATCAATATAGTAAAAAAGTAACAAAAACGAACAATTTTTATAATATGCTAATAAACTAATCTAGGTTTTAGTTTCATTAAAAAGTATTTTAAAAAAAAACTAGTTAGGTAGTACCGTAAAATGCTGCAACTTTGCCTGGATTTTGACGTTTTTTGTTCGTTTATCTGAACCTATTTATTATTATGGCTTTTAATGAGTTTTACACGGAAAACCGACCTTATGTCTTGCCAGGTAGAAGCCAAATCTTTTTAAATCATCATGTTTTTCCGAAATACAAGCACTCGAAAGTCATAGGCAAAGTTGTAGGTAAAAGACGCAACTTTGCCTAGGAGGATATCTCAATAAATAAACAGTTTATCATAGCAGTATTTTTTTCCGTGTGCATGAGACACCGTGCTTGTCCCCGGCATCGGCAGTTAGATTATTGCCATGAAGGTATTCTTTTTTCACAGTTAGGAGGCAAAGTTAAGTAAATTATGTCACAAAAAAAAATCACCTGTTCGCACCGGTTTTTGTCGCACAACTGACAGAGTAAAAATGGAGTAACCATTGCAAAAACATAAAAATAGGTTGCCCTAATAATGTAAAGTTACTACCAAATGGTACAAAATAAGAAAAAACTAAGCAAACGCGAAATATCGTAATCGAAACGAAATAGGCAAATTTGGGCTTTCTTGGCAAAGTTGCAGCAATTTACCGGTACCTAACTAGTTTTTTTTTAAATACTTTTTAATGAAACTCAAGCAATATTTTTCAAAACAGTCTTAGACTTAATAATAAAATTAAAATAATCAAAATAATAAAATTTTTTCCAAAAAAAAACTTGTTTTTAAATACTTTTAAATGAAACTCAAACAATATTTATCAAAACAGTCTTAGACTTAATAATAAAATTAAAATAACCAAAAATATATAAAAAAATAAAATAAAAAATAAATAATAAAAATAAATAATCATAAAAAAAAAACAAAAAAACTCAAACAATTGACTTTCTAAAGTATTAATTAAATGGCAAATAACTTCAGTCTACGACGTTTACGACCTCATAAATAATTATAACATGACTTTACGCTCCATAATGAAAATTATTTTTACGATACATCCCAAATAGTAAAAAAAACCGAGCTAGAGCTGTTAAAAATCCAGGTCGTAAGGGGCTTTTTTTCAAAGATACAATTATTTTAAATATACCAATCGACAGAGCTCGCGACGCTGTTTCCAAATATATATATAACTCATTTTCGGCAAAATGTCCTTTACGACAATTGAAATTTCTGGTATCGACATAATCTAACCAAGATAATTTCTGGACTTTAAAAGAGACTGTGACGGAGATTATTTCGGTGTTTCTTCTCAGATTACTCCGTTAAGAAACACCGTTCTCATCTAGTTTTATAATATTATTCCTTCGTTTTGACTTGTAAAACTGTTATGAAAAACCATTTTACAAAAAAAAAAAAAACTTTTTTATCAAATAAAAAGAACCGAATTCCAAAAAAAAAACACTTCAGTGGAAAATAATTTTAATTTCGGAAGTCGGTGTCTGCATCTGTATTTTAGTTTTTTTCACAGACGCGACTGACGGACTCTGAAATTATTATTATTATTTTTCACTTTGTAGTGTTTTTTTTTTGGAAGTCGGTTGTTTCTTTTTGGTAAAAACGTTTTTTTATTTTTCACTTTTTAGTTATGGTACCTACCCCATATCAATTCGAAAACGATCGTCATACACGTCCACGTACGTTTGAAGGCGATTTTTTTATTTAAAATAATATATTGTTGAATTTTTAAAAACCGCTGTTTCGATTTTGATCAAATTTATATGGGACCACCTCTGAAGTATGACCTACCAAACCAAAAAAGAATCATCAAAATCAATTCATAATTGGCGGACTGGTCGCGTAACAAACATACAAAAAAAACATACAGTCGAATTGAGAACCTCCTCCTTTTTTGAAGTCGGTTAATAAAATGCCATTTATCACAAACTTCGCGATCTACTAGCTGGACGAGTGACGTTGGAGCTAAAGTTGGGACCAAGGTGTGGAACTGGGGTAAGATAAGACGCGCACAGAATTGTTAAAACTTTTGACAATTGAGAGTTATTGAAATAGTTTTGTGAAGGCGCATTGTGGGTGTTTGTGAAGATTTGTTGGGTTAAAGTTATATTGGAAAGATTTATTCTATTCTTTTGATCTGACCAAGATTATGTCTGAAGTTTAAAAGAGACTGCGACCTCTGTGTTTGTTTCGGCCTTTCTTCTCAGAGTAGTCAGATAGGAAGCGCGGCACCTCATCTAGTTTTTAAAATATGATTGACATGTGAAAGTGTTTGTACAAACCTATTTACAGATATAAAATCATTTATCATTTCTAGACTAGCTCCTGCCCGCGACAACAAAATTTCTTGTTTTAAGATACTATATCCTATTACACTCGGAAATTCTGTAGCTTTTCAATAGTGAAAGAATTTTTGGAATCGGTTCAGTACTAAAAGGGGCTGATAACAGCTAAAGTGCGGTCAGTGTCGGACTGCATAGAAAAGAAAGAGAAGCACGATGACACAACGCTGGTAATTTATTGCAAAATATGAAGTAATTCTCTATTTACAAAGAATCTATTGATTGGACTAAAAAATTAAAACATTCATTCGAGGTTTCCGGCGACTGGGACCGCAATAACTAGGACCACGGTCCCGGTCGCCGGATCCGTAAAAAATAAATATTTTTCTTCCGGCAACTGGGACCACTCATAGATTACTTAAAAAAATCTATAATTAAAGCCAAAATCGGTACAGTCAAACGAAAAAAATTCTAAATTATTTATATGAATATCATTGACACGTTCTAGACATGATTTTATCCTATGCGCTTAATAATAGATTAAGCTGGCCCGTTTTTACATAATTCACACATGCAGGTAAAATGTAAAGGTTTTGGTTTTTTTAATATTTACGGTACTACTTAAAGACTGATTTTGTGATAAATAATTACTTACTGATTGTTAATTGTTGATTATTATTATAAGCACGATTTATGTTATTTTTTATTATTATTATTAGCATAATTTATGTGTATGTTTTTATTACGAAAGTTTTAAATAACAGAACTGTAGTCAAAGGCTGTTTTTTTATATCAATAAATGATGTTTTTAAATCAAAAAGGATTTTTCTTCAATTATTACATCAAAAAATTTTTCGTGTGACTGTACATTTTTTGATTTCAGTTATCATTTATGAGTGGTCCCAGTTGCCGGAAGAAAAATATTTATTTTTTACGGATCCGGCGACCGGGACCGTGGTCCTAGTTTTTGCGGTCCCAGTCGCCGGAAACCTCATTCATTCAGATTGTTCTTCAAGCAACATATTAACATGATATTTTAATATGTTGCTTGAAGAACAATCTGAAAAAAAAACAGAATGATTGCATGTATATTAGTATGGTTTTTAATCGTTAAAAGATATTTTTAGAGGTATCTTCGTGACTTTTTTCTATCGTACCAAATTAGTTGTATTATGTTTTCAACACACTATCTAACTACCATATATCCTGAAGAATGTCATATATTTTTCCTATTTTGTTTACTGCAGTGGATCATATACTTTCAGGCATTATAAAACTTGCGTCATGAACGATTTTAAGAATAATATATTTTCAATATTTTCATTTTAAGCTTCAACAAATGTTGTCTCATTAAAAAAAACACTGTGACATTAATCGCACAAATAACTAAAATAACTTGTTTTGTTCATAATTTTAATTATTTTGTCGAATTAAGTCATTTTAATTATGTTCATAGCTTAATTGAAGTGCCAACAATGTCATGTCAACTTTTGGGTAAATATCGAAAAACCCAAAAAAAAAAAATATCCCAAAAAGTATTGAATTTTGGCCATGTGTGGGGGTTTCAATTTGTTGCAATTGGGCCCCCTAGGCAGCTCCTTACGGATATACGTCGAATTACAAGTAACCCAGTATGTATATTCCCTAAAATCCATAACCTTCTGATTGGGAGAAGACACTGGCTACTGGGTTGTTACCTAGCGCAGGAGTCAGGGGATTTACTTTGTACCTACACATGTTTTATGTTATAAACATCATTTTAGATTATAGCTCACATTTTACGCTGGATTACGGTCGTCTCAGCCTACTGTAAATAAACTTTAACGTACGACTCGGAGATAACGTCAGATTACGATTGAAATGTCTCGTTATTTTAAAGGCTCCATAAGTGAGAATAGCCGAAGGATTTTTAAAATATAGCTCCGATTAAAATAATAAACATTGAAAAAAACACGAATTGTGACACTAAATTGCGACGTTGCCACTCATACGGTAAAAACGCTCTTAAAAGAAAGCCCTCGTTAGAGAAATATTTTGTGAGATTAGTAGTTGCGTTTGTGAGGTTGGTAGATTAGATTAATGAGATTTTTGAATTGTAGATTTTTATTGAAGAAACGTCATAGAAAAGTCGTCATCCCATGTCTCAGTGACGCCATCTAGCATAATATAGCAAAATTAGAGCGGCATGCAGGCGTACCACACTAAACTAAGCGACTTTCTTTTGCTCACTAGTATTGGATTTCGATTTTGTTCGACATGTCCCGTCTATTAATAACTAAATAATTTTGTGTGTTTGTTGCGTAGTAACATTATTTTGCTTTGTTAACATTACTGTCAAGCTACAAATCAAAATAAAACTACTTAATACAATTAATAATCCAAGTATATATTGAAGTCGTTTCGATGCTGTTTCGGCAAATATCCAGCCCTCTTACGCATCTGACACACGGCAATCTATATTTCATCGGAATCGTTAAAAATATAAAAAGGAACGGTTTTAAGTGGCTCATAAATTCATACGAGCTTTTCGCACACACTTTAACAACGTCTGTAGGAACCGTGAAAAATTACGATTTCGTCCAATAAAAATACCAACTACCAACTTGAAAATAAGATGAAGCGTTGCCTTGGAAACGGTTATAATAACCTAAACATGGAATTAGTACTTATTATGTAAGTACTATATATATTACCACATAAACGAGCATAAATATACATATTAGTATGAACAGCTCGGCCAATTGTGAAGGGTGTCCCTTAGGGATACTGCAGGATATAAGGAATAATGCATAAGGGATAATGCACTGAAAAAAAAATATATGCGGGGCAGTCTTTGGGGACTGCCGATAGCAATGTAAACTAAGTAACTTGTGAATTGAATCGTCGAGCTATTAGATTATTATTTTTAAATTATTTTTGATTTGTAAAGAAGTGTCAATGACCAATTTAAACTTTAATCCTTGATCATAAACACTTCTTTATAAACCAAAAACCAATATACTACTCGTATTAGTATACATTTTATACTTAGATATAATGGCGCGCCGTGCACTACATTATGTGGATATATATGTAGAGAGATATACTCTTTGTATATATATAATGTATACTAATAACGCACGGAGGTATATTTATGTACATATATACACAGTATAAATATAGCTCATGGGAAGCGTGCGGTGACGATGACGCGAGATTCACGCTTTTTGTTCACCCAAAAAGTGCTCAACGCGCCTAAAGAAGATTTCACTGCAAAAAAACAATATGACAGCTGAGAGTTTAGGGTTAGTAAAAAATGGAGCGTTACACGATACAACAACGGGTTTTCATTATTGAACAATATCTTAAAGATAATAATTAAAGTTTGGCGGCCGCAGTTCGAAAAAATCATGCAAAATATGGCCAGAACAGTGTTTCTACTTCATCAACTTTGAAGAGATTAATTGAAACATTCAGGGAGGCTGGATCAGTTGGAGACGCTAAAACATTGGTCGTCCAAAAGCAAGCCGTTCAAATGTCAATATCGAAGCAGTGCGTGAGAATGACAACCCCGGAACATTAATTCGGCGTCGTGAACAAGAAAAGCAAGTTTCAAGAAGCTCTCTACAGCGTATACTCACAAAATTCAATTAACACAACTGAAGCTTAATGACCATGAACAGCGAAGAGAAGTCGTTGAATGGATTATTGAACATCAACAAATGGATGCTGAATTTTGGAGCAAAATCATCCGCGAGACATCCTCACGGTCGATCGATGCCGGTTGCGTTCGCAAAAAGTAAACGGTTAAACGCCAGAATTTTTTTAAAGTGAAACTCACTTTCGTTTCAGCGCGGATATAAAGGGCTAAGCGCTGAAGCACGTCTTCACCTTGATAGCTTTATTAATCGCCAAAATTGCCGTGTTTAAGGCTCTGAGAACCCACATGTGATTGTCGAAAAACAAATACAAGCACAACGTGGCACTGTTTGGTGCTGATTTTGGGCTGGAGGCAAAATAGCAGCATACTTTTTTGAAAATGAGGCTGGTAAAGCAGTGACTGTTACTGGTTCTCGATATCGCGACATGATAACACAGTTCTTTCTGCCGAAATTGAATGATAGTGATGTGACCAATATGTGGTTTTAACATGACGGTGCTAAATGTCATACAGCCCGTGAAACAGTTCAATTACTGCATAAGACATTTCCTGGTCGTGTACTCTCTCTTTTCGGTGACCAGAATTGGCCCCCTAGATCGTGTGACTTAACACCATTAGATTTATTTTTATGGGGTATTTGAAGTCAATGATCAATAAGCCCACAACCACCCATGCATTACAGGAGCATCAACGAAACGCAGCGACATATTTATGCAAAATGGCCATGGAACATTTCGACAAAAGAGTGCGTATGTGTCAGCAAATCCGTGCAGGCCATTTGCCCGATGTGTTATTTATTCCATATATAACCCTATCCTATGTTCTTTAGGATTCAATGAGAAAGTAACAATCAATAGAGAAATAAAGTGTGTTTCCTATTTAATTTAAATCTTGCGTTACTTTTGGGACAGCCTTTGTATGGTTTCATGATTCTTCCATTCAAATCTGTCGTCAAATTGGTCCAGCCGTTCTCAAGCTTACCAACAAACCGCATTTCATTTCTAGCGACCTGTTCCTGGGGGTCTATTTCATACCCTAAGATTAGTTCGGAGCCTGAACTAAGAATGAATGACAATACGATTTGACAGCTGTTGTCTAAACTCGCGATGTGTTTTTGCCCGTTCGAAAAATTGAATTTGCCAATTGTTTTGACAGAACTACTACATCGGACGGGCCCGTATCTTCGTTGACGGACTTAGAGTAGACCCCTGCTTCGCACGGTTTTTACGGCTTGGCTAAATATCGAGATTTCTTTATTATTTGTAAGTTTTTTATCAATGTATTATACACATAAAACTTTCCAAATAAATTCTGTAAATGATGCGAGAACGGCATAAAAATTCATTGTATTGTTAGAAAGAAAGAAAAGAAAGAAAACATACGTTTATTTGCGGTAAACATGACGTAGAGAAAAACACACAGAAACAAAAAAGAACAAATTAGGGGATAATATGCGTCACACAGAGAGACACGAAAAGCGACTTTAATTTATAATTTATATATAGATATAGAAGAACTATTACCGTATGAACAGGCAAACAGACGATCATTCTTATAACCGTTTTCATTAACATTATGCTACTCCCAAATTAAAGCTTAAACAAAAGCGCGCTGTTTGATTTTCAACTTTCGGCGCAAAGCTGAGCGTTAAAAATTCAACAGCGCCTTTAGTGAACTCGGACATTCGTTTATTCTCTACAAGAATAAAGTCGTTCCTAACTTACCTACTCTATATTTTAAACCAAGTCCACTCTCCCTCCTTTAAACAAGTAACTGAGGTAGTAAACACGAGTAAAAAGGGAAGAGCTGTGTTAACTAATAGAAACAAATGACGGTGGCTCGTCGGCTCGAACGAACACCGATCTTCATTATAGGCGGTTGGGGTGCGTGTTACGCCGAAGTGTAAAGGTGGTTATGCAGGAATGAACAAAACGTGGCGAACACGAACATCGAACACGGAACATTTGGTTCATACGTGAGGACGTAAATTAGCATAGCAAACACGAACACCATACGAATACAGTTCGAGTTGTGTTCGCGCTCAACCGTCCGCCATGGATTCACCGTTCACCCTTCGAGTTCGGTACAAACAATGTTGCTTCAAATTAATTATTCCGGACACCGTCCATACAGAACAACGAAATTGGATCACCACGAACATTTTTGACGAACACAGTGTTCGATGTTCGTGTTCACCATGCTCGAGTTCGATCCTGCGTACACGGCTTAAGGAGTGTTACACACATGTTCGGCAAGGCATGATTTGACACAGTCGGGCGGCAAAATTAAATATATTTAATATACACTCGGCGTCACAAAAATCGCACCTCTTTAAGAATTCCCTTCAAAGTCATTTTAACCCTATTAATCAATGGTAGACATATTATGACTATAAGGTATCATTGGAAAGGCAATTTATTTAAATTTCAGAATAAATCAACGGATTTGGTTTTTTGTTTACCAGGGAATAAAAAAAAGCAAGGTAATGCAAATGATTAAAAAGTTAAATTTTATTTTATCAGCAAAAATTACAACAAAGTCCTTAAAACCTAGTGTTACCCCCCCCCCCCCCCCCCCTAGCCCTGATGACTGCTTCCATGATGCGTTCTCTCATGGACCTAATTAATGTGACAACAGTCTCTTGAGGAATGTTGTCCCATTCTGCAACGACGGCATCTTGGAGGTCTTGGAGAGTGGTAGGGGCAGGATCACGTGCCCGTACTCGCCGTTTCAGTTCATCCCAAAGGTGCTCAATAGGGTTCAGGTCTGGACTTCGCACCGGCCAGCGCATAACAGGGATTCCAACTTTTTGCAGGTAGTCTCTTACAATTAAAGCGGTGTGACAGCGGGCGTTATCGTGCATTGACGTGAACCCACTGCCAACAAAACCCGCATAAGGGACAACCTGCTCCTCTAAGATCTCTGTTATGTACCGAGCAGCAGTCAGCGACCCTTGCCCGCGAGCACTTCCAGTCCGAGAAACACACACAAGGTTCGTTTTACCGTCGATTGACATGCCGCCCCAGAACATGCACGAGCCACCCCCGTATTCCACTGTCTCTTGAATACAGGCTTGTGCGAATCGTTCCCCTTGCCTCCTATACACTCTTCGACGCCTGTCGTTGCAGAAAAGACGTCGAAACAATGAAGCGATCGTCTCTTTCGGATGTGCACCGTTGTCTTCCAGATCCACGTCTTCGGATATAGCCACCAGTCTCTTGGAAGCGTTGGAACACTCGTCGAACGGCAAAACGACTCAAGTTCAGTTGCCGAGCATCATCACATTGCCGCATCCCTGATTGCAGTAGTGCAATGACTTGAGCGGCTTCATCTGCAGTGGTATCCATCTTCTGGGTTCTGGGGTATTTTTCTTGCTGTAGCTGTTCACGTGTGTTCACTTCAAAGGTTGAATAGCGAATGACCCACATTTAACCCGGGTCGCCCGTTTTATACCCTTGTAGGGAGGTGCAATTAGTGGCCGTTGCAATGCGTATTGTGACAACATTTTTTTTAACGTTACGTGCTATTGAGATCTGTTGTGTTTAGGAATTCTAACTGTTGTTAATTTAAAGGTCGTTAAACATACTTTCAATTGATACCAATATTAATTGGGTTTAATGTATTCGTTACTGGTGGGACATGTTTTAAACTTATTTTCGAAGAGGTGCGATTTTTGTGACGCCGAGTGTATAAATTATGTAGTTATATGAGTAGTGACCCGGTGGCCACGAGTGAGTACGAGTCGTGGTCGAGGTCGTGGGTTCGAAACCAAGCACACGCTTTAATTTGTGTAATATATTTCATCACCACTGCTCTTAAAAACGGTGTAGGAAAACATTGTGAGGACACCGGCATGTCCTAGAACCAACATTCGAAGACATTTGATATCCACCAACCCATACTGGCCGCGTGGTGGACTACGGCCCACTCCCTCTCAGAGAGAGGAGGCCTGTGTCCCAGCAGTGGGAACATTGTAGGTTTATTATCCTTTTGCTTATGCGAAAAAGGCGCTCGGCTTACCTCGACTTGTGCCCAACCGACCCAAACATGATTCAGCGAGGGTAGATACCGAACGGTGTGTGCCGACCGGCACGAGTCGAATTAAAGCCGAATAGAGTTATGTAGTAATTGCTTCTGGTCGCTTTTGTCGTACAACAAATATTGCCGAATCGAATTTGTCGACTCGAATAGCTATTTAAGATCAGGTCAGATAAACAGTTTCTCCATTTAAAATACTGGTATTCAGCTGCTTTCGGTTAGACTGGAAACCGACCCCAACAAACTTGGAAAAAGGCGACGCAAAAGATGATAATGTTCTGAAGGACGAAGTAAAACAACTTATGACTGTGACTGTTATGTAGAGGCACGAAGAACAGGGTGTAAAGTTCACTCATACCTCCATAGAAAAGGCAGGATCCTCCGACCAGACGGGTGTCGTGTCTGGTGGGCAACTGCCCAACGATTGATGTCGGGAAGTTGTATAAATATGCTAGTCGCGCGGTAAACTCTGCTTGCGCGATGCAGGATTTGCGTGACGTCAGTATGACGCGCAGCTCGCATGTTGCGATGTAGATACCGCTACAGTTATATTAAATCGACTATTAAACGTTATAGCTCTTCGAGATAGCGTTCCATATAGGAACAGTGATTCAGGCTTAAGTTTTTAGGGTGCCGTACCCAAACGGTGCCAAAGGGGCTCCGCTCTCCGTCTGACACTCACAGGGCTGTATCTTTTGAACCGTAATAGGCACACACAGCAGCAGGTCAAGTTACCACAAACTGTCAAATTTTCTCATTCCATTTTGAACTTAACTTAAAACATTTTGAGTTTTAAATCATTTGGAGAAATTTGACAGTTTCGTATAACCTGATGTGCTGGCGACTGTACACTTGAAATTTCACAGAGTGTGTACTACTATGGCCTCTATATCAACAAAAATAATATAAAGTAAAAAATTAAAAGGTAACACAAGGAACTTGTTTATTTCGGCGTTTTTTTTTTTACTACCGTTTATTTTTATCCATGTTGTGTTAAATATTGTACAGTGGTACGGAACCCTTCTTTAGCAAGGCCGAGTCCGTGTCGCACTTGTCCGTATTTTACGTGTAAGGATTTAATAGGTACGTACTTTGGCCGATTTCTTGCAATAACTGAGCCATCTGAACGACCACCCAATACGATAAAAGTATACACCGCTTTTAACGGCACACCAGAGGGGTAAATCTCGTATTTTTAAGAACGTTCGCATTCTAATCTCAATCTCAAACTATCAAAAACTGTATAGCGTTTACCTACATTTTTGACATTTGATTGTCGCTGATATGAGAGTGCGACTTGATTTTGAACGTTCTTAATTACGAGAATTGGCCTTCTGGTTTAGTTAGTGTGCCGTAAAAAATAACTTTAAATAAAGACTTAATAATAATAGCCGCACGATTCGAGTCGATTGAAGGGTTAATTATACGTTTGCGGTTGAGCTGAATGGTGCTGATCCATACGTCATGTTCGTGAACGGGCACCGTCAGTAGGCACTGGTCATCTCTTAGCTGTCACGGCTTATTTTAATTCCTGAATTGTTTTTATAATTTTTATTACGGACGCTTTGAACGTGCATGTCTTTCTAAATCGTTCTCAATGTATAATTACAACATGAGTGATGTAACCACTTTTTTATAACAATATTTTGATTTAAAGAGTGTCAGTGTCCATGGAGTTCCATGTCCCTGCTTCTCCACAGGTACCTACTACGCTTTGGAATGGGTAACTAGCTTCATCTTACTGACTGACCGACCACTTGACATTTCAACAGTGCCTGTAATTTGTGTGGTTGTTTTCTTTGTTTGTTGTTATTTGTTTGGGGCCAATGTAAAATTTCTGTAGATAATCTTTTTTTAAATAAAGTTTTTATATATTTTATAGGTAATTGGTTTATCTATACTAATACTAATCATATTATAAAGAGGTAAAGTTTGTGAGGTTGTAGGGGGTAATCTCTGGAACTACTGATCAGAATTGAAAAGTTATTTTTGCATTTGATAGCCCAATTTTTGAAGAAGATTATAGGCTATTTAACATCACGCTATGACCCTTAAGAGCCGAGCAAAAATAAAATAAAAAGTCAGAAAGAACGCTAAGCGATAACGGATAACGCGAGCAGGTGATGCGATGCGACAGGGTGGGGCACGAGAAATTTCATGCGGACGAAGTAGCGGGCAATAGCTAGTTTGCAATAAATGCTTTGAGTTTGAGTTCATATATATAGTCGGTTCATAGATAGGTGACCATCTCCTACCCTCCGTGCATAAAACTGTTGGTCCCGGCTGTCATTCGTAAAGCTTTGTCAATCGTTACGACTCGAAAATCTGACAACGAGTGTTACCAAGCCAAGGGGTATCGTGTTACCCAGTAACTGGGTTGTGGAGGTCTGATAGGCAGTCGATTCATGTAAAATACTGGTATCCAGCTGGAGCCGGTTAGACTGGAAGCCGACCCCAACATACTTGTGAAATGTCTAGGTAGATGGTGTGGGTTGTCACACTCTCTGCACTTTTGTCAGTGTACGGTTACGACATAGGCCCAATTTCAATGCCAATCACTAGACACGTTTAGTGGTAAACGAGTTTTAAACATCATTCTGTCTCTGTCATCTTCAAACATTTGACAGAAACAGAGTTATGTTTTAAGCTCGTTTAGCGCTGAACGTGTTTAGTGAGTCAAATACATTTTGTTAACTCTTGTTCTTTGGCTTGATACCGCACGACTGCCGTCTACCAATAGGGGTGTAGCGGTATCTACATCGCCACATGAGAACTACGCATCATACTGCTTCACGAAAATCCTGCATCGCGCAAGCAGAGTTTACCGCGCAACTAGCATCTATACAAAGCCCCGGCATCAATCGTCCGCGTCGGGCAGATGCCCACCAGATACGACACCCGTCTGGTGAATGGAGGTATGAGTGAACTTTACACCCTGTTCCTCGTACCTCTATAGGGGTGTGTCCTGGGTAAAAAAAAAACTATTTGAGCCGCCAGATAGATTACCAAAAAAAATTGGGCACGTATTTTTTGCTTTATCAAATTAGTAAAAAGTGACGGAGATATAGCGCATCAAAGTTTAGGAGAGGGGCTTATTACGTCACTTCTACGTAAACAGTGTAGCAAGGCGTGACGTCACGCGCAATTTCAATGCACTATATCGTCGTAATTTTTTGTGTACGTGACAAAAGAAAAAATACGTGTCCAATAATTTTTGGTAATCTCTGTGATGGACCAAACAGAATGTTTAAGGAATGTACCCTATTGCACAACTAAATATTTTTCGACCCTTGTCCGAATCTCGTATCTGCAATATTTTGAAAACTAGTTGATTTACATGAATTTAAAGAATAGGTACTTTAACAACTTCGTCGGCACGGTTGACGCAGTGGTTAAGCGATTGATTGCTGCGCTGCGTGTCGCGGGTTCGATTCTCGAACAACTATTTGTATGACCTACAAGTAGTTGTTCCGGGTGATTCCTAGAGTAGGGCAACGGTAAAATAAAAGCTTCTATTGGAAAACCATTTAGCAGCCGATACAAATACAGTTTCAGAAAAAAAAACTTTTAGCTTAAAAACTTTTTGCAGAGGACAACATAATTAACTTACCCTTTAAATTTGCTGCGGTGTAAGCGACATCCAGCCGTAGTACATACCTACCCCCACTCCAGACCAACCCTCAGCATTTTACGACCTCGATAGAAATTTATTACAGCGATAATAGTATTTTTGCCCTTAAAATAAGGTATTTTTTGTCCCAAACAACTTTTGTAATACAAAATTATAAGGAACAATGTGAAGAGGCCAGCACAAAAAGTATTCGTGCGGGTATGAGAGGAGGTGTTAATAAAATAATAGGAAGTATATATTGTTTATGTTTGGTATCAGAGGTTTATGAACCATGGGTTTTAACAAATAACATCACGCCTATATTCTCCAAAAGAATTGGCAGAGGTGTAATAATATTATACACACATTTCGATCACATTTATAAGTACCTCATGTAATAAGGGGTGAGTCTATTGTGATCAACTGGAGTAGGTTAATATTGGGCATTCTATGCCACTGTCGGCTAGTAGCTCGGCTAGTGCGCCTCGCTATACGACAGTGGCATAGTATGCCCAATATTGAACGATCGACTCGACTGTAGAGTAAATTACTGTACTAACTTACACAAATTACTTGGTGTGTACAAGTTAGTACAGTAATTTACTCTCAGAGGAATGGAGGTGGTCTATGAGCCAAAAATATTTGGGGACCTCTGGTTTTAGATCTTTGCTGTTTTCAGCTTGTTTTGGAGGGAATATTAGTGGAAACTAAAGTTATTTTTACTCTATGGCTACATATCAAGTAACTTTTTATTTTCGTTTCACTGAGTCCCCAGAGCGCGAGACCATCTCCCATTTTCCGTATTACTATTTATTTACATAACCCCAAAAAGACCAGCGTACTTCCGTTCCACGTTACAGAATATATTATGCAATAATATGCAAATAAATGCACGCCACAGAGCACACGGCACAGTACCATATGCATTTATTTGCATGTTTATGGTGGAATATTCCAGCTTTGTAGGGTGGGGCTTGTGGCTTAGTAATAACAGCCGCACGAGTCAATCGATCAGGGTAAGCTACGCCTGCCGCGGTTGGTCCGTGGATGGGTGACCATCCTTACATACCAAGACCCCTCCGTGCCTCGGAAAGCACGTTAAGCCGTTGCCGTCCCGGCTGTCATTCGTGGATATTTGACAGTCGTTACGGATCGTCAGAAGCTTGAAAGCCTGACAACCAGTCTTACCAAGGGGTATCACATTACCCAGTAAATGGGTTATGGAGGGCAGATAGGCAGTCGCTCCATGTAAAATACTGGTATACAGCTGCATCCGTTAGACTGGAAGCTGACGCCAACACAGGTGGGAAAAGGCTGGCCAGATAATGCAGATGATGATTCTACTTTTGTAGGCTGGAGAGACGAATAATAGCTTCTATTTTTATTTAGCTCCTAAAATGGACGTTGTAACACCTTTTTTGTAGCTGAAAAGAAAATATGCAGAGAAAAGTAGGTACATTTTATCTAAAATACGTATAGGTAGTTAAAACGGGTCCATATTGGCTCAACTAAAGTTCTTTACCCGAAATTGTTCTTCCTAACGATTTGTAATCCGAATGATCACTCTTCCTAAAATTTTTCATCCTAAAGTTTTCATTCATACTATTTGTAGTGCTACCGGCGATGTTCATAACACTCATGTTTCCGAAAATTGTAATTAATAATATCATTAATGTAAATATATTTAAACTCCTACTGTTTTTTATCATAACGCTTTTATCCCTAAACATAATTACCATAATATTTTCACTCATACTCAGAAAGAAACATTTACCAAGTGTTATAAAAAATATATGTGGGTAGAAGATGATATTTATAGTTTTAGGTTTTTTTTTCTGTGCATGGTTGATGGTGGGCTACATCGACGGAGCCCCGCTTCGCGGGGCTCCTACTTCTGTGTGGTTTATAAAAAAATAACCACGAAGGGGATGGCGGGGTCTATTCGCTCGCTTCGCTCGCTCACACGACCCCGCCATCCCCTTCTAACCTAACCTGTCCGAGTCGGGGTGCCCTAAAGTCCCAATTGCATCCAATTTCTCTTGATATAAACAACCGTTACACACCCGATGTCGATGGCAAATTATGTTATGGCATATCATAATTATGGCATGTGATAATTAGGGCTTACAATGATTAATGTATATAATACTGATTATTATGAATAAATACGTAGGCAAACGTAGTGTGGGACGCCCGCCGGCCAGGTGGAGTGACGACTTGCGAAAGGCGGCTGGCAGAGACTGGACGTGGAGAGCCGAAGATCGGGCTCAGTGGCGTTCACTAGGAGAGGCCTACGTCCAGCAGTGGACGAATATAGGCTGATGATGATGATGATGATGTTCTTTTTTGTTAATGTGTTCGTTCTCTGTGTCATGTTAGCGCAAATGACGGTATTTTTTTTTTCAAACCACAAATGTTTCAATTGCCATAGAATAGAATTGCTTGCAGCCTTACACACAACATCTTTCATTTGACTTCATCAATATTCATTGTGTTATTTGCGTTGACGATCTGACGATTTTTTTAACATATCGCAGCAATGGGTAATGATTTTCCTTCAAACTCCTTCGGATTGAGATTGCAAGTCTTGTGTATAACGCTGTTTGCCATAGCGATCTCTGATTAAAAACTCTATTTGTATCGTCTCATTGGTGTTAAGTGCGGGAGCTATGGTCGTGAGATCTTTGACTAACAGATCGTGCAAAGTGTTATGGCATCTTTCTGTCCAGAACTTACTGCACGCTTGGAACTACGACTACTACAACTACGTGATCATTTCTCTTTTATTTTATTTTTTGTATTTCAGTTACACAAATTCTTTACAAAAGTATGGGAAAAGTTTTTTGCAATTTGTGACTTTTGAGTACTCCAACGACGGTTGGTCCCATAGAAGTTTTTGATCAGTATTAGAAACAGGATCGATTGGCATCAAAAAATGTTTTTGTGTAAAATGGCTATTCTCTTGCTAACTGTAATTTTTTTTTAAATCTGTGAATGGGGATCCAAATTCCATAAAAAAATATGGATAGTCTCCTAAGACCATTTTCGTGTAGCTGCAACGGATAAGGTACTTCCCCTTACTGTCCCTCTGAAAGTTTCCACCCTGTATATGCTAGTTGCGCGGTAAACTCTGCTAGCGCGATGCAGGATTTTATGACGTCAGTGTGATGCGTAGTTCGCATAGGGCGATGTAGATACCGCTACAGATGTGTCACTATGCCTAGTCTTAATATAACAATATATGCTCGCAGCGATCTACCTATTTTCCAACAACATTGAACTCATAACATAATCAGCCTATAATGTTCCCACTGCTGGGACACAGGCCTCCTCTCTGTGAGAGGGTGTGGGCCGTAATCCTGCACGCTGGCCCAGTGCGGGTTGGATGATGTCACATGTCTTCGAATTTTTGGATCTAGGACATGCCGGTTTCCTCACGATGTTTTCCTTCACCGTTTTGAGAGCAGTGGTGATGGAAATAATTTACACAAAGTAAAGCGCCTGTCTGAGTTCAAACCTACGACCTACAACTCGTAATTCACTATCGTTAGCTCTAGAACACCACCGCTCGACATTGAACTCACAGATAATAAATCGAAACGCAAAAGAGACCTTATCTACATACTATACCCATCTATGTACGAACGAACCAATCAATATAGATTGATTTATGTAAATATACAGGGAAGTGGGAACTTTCCGCGGACGGGAAGAATACGAAACGCGTGTCAGATGTTGGTTGTGTAAATGGGAAGAGTTTTCGATCGTGACGGGAAAAAATATAGGGTATTTCGGTTTGTAAAGAGATTTTATGTTTTTGGCACGGTTGAGAGAGTTTTTGATTAGGCAATATAACACAGAGCGTGAGCGGTGATGGTCTAGTGGTAACGGCCGCGACTTAAGAGTTGTAGGTCGTAGGTTCGAACCCAGACAGGCGCTTTACTTTGTGTAAATTATTTCATCACCACTGCTCGACGCCACACGTACCTGTCCGGAACACACAGACTGACCTGCCCTAAAATAACTGAACTATGCACATTCCCTCTCAGTAACTTAAATAGACAGGGTGTGGCGTAAATAATGGATAACCCTGAAACTGTCGATCGGCCAGATAATTTGCTATCATTTACATCACTTATATCGCCATAATATGCACATGGATCCAAGTTATTGATATTTTAAATAAAAAATTTACTTACTCTTACAAAATCAGCTGCCATTTCTACAATTGGTGACTTGTTCTCGTTTTGTTTATGTTTTATGTCACTCCTGAATATTTGTATTATCAGACCAGTATCAAGGTTTTTTATTACAATCTAAGATAACATAGCAAAAAATACTTATTCTTAAATTTTAACATTTTTTCTACGGAATTATGCAATTTTGGGCCCCTATATCGAAAAACAAATTTACGCCGCGTATGTAGGCGTAAATTGTAGGCGCGTATATAAGTGGGGTAAATGATAGATGATAATCTGGCCAATCGATAGTTTCAGGGTTATCCATTATTTACGCCACAACCTGTATATGAGGTGAGTGCGAGATTCCTCCTAAACCTTAGCTCACTGTATCCTACCATACCTAAAATAAATAAGGTTGAATACATTAATGGGTAAAAGGGATAGACTCCGTAATAACGCTTATATTAATATCTTATACATTTATTTTGTACCCTCTCCAGTATGAGACTAAATTTAGCTTCATGCGGAGCCCAGATGATAAATGATAAATTATGTTATTTCTGTAAGTACGTTTGTACAAACACTTTTACACGTCAATCATATTTTTTTTAAACTAGATGAGGTCGGCGTTTCCTATTTGACTACTCTGAGAAGAAAGGCCGAAACCAACTCAGAGGTCACAGTCTCTTTTAAAGTCCAGACAGAATCTTGGTCAGATCATGTGGAGGCTACGTAGATCGGTGTCTGAAATGGTCTTTTGAGGGAAGAACCACACAGATTGAGTGGACCTGTACAGTCAGTGCACGCAATTGTCAGCAATCGTGCAGCTCAACTCAGAACTTAAGGAGCTCAACGATTCGACGAACAATTCCAAAGAAAGGACATTTGAGTAGGGCGCATAAGTTACTCCAACTGCCAGATCATGATTACACTAAGAGAGAAAAATACAAAAAAAAAAACCATGACCAACATAGTTCTCACATTCACAATAGTTAAAATAATAACATAATAGTTTACAAAGTAAATACTCTTGTCATAGTATATATAAAATTCATTAATGTCAATGTGTATATAAAAATCCGGACATAATCATTGAGGACCATGCAGATTGGTGTCTGAAATGGACTTTTGAGAAAAGAACCACACAGAATGAGTGGACCTGTCCAGACAGTGCACGCATTTGTCAGTAACCGTGCAGCTCAACTTAGACTCAAGGAGCTCAACGATTCGACGAACAATACCAAAGAAAGGACATTTGGGAATGCCACATAAACTACTCAAACTGCCAGAACATGATTGATGACGACTGCATTACATTCTAACTGGCTCCTTACCAATGCTTAATAAAAAGCCACTGCTTTTTTTCCTGCCTGAGTTGTCTCCGACATTTCTGTTTCGACCATGGATATGTTTTAACGTGTAAGAGAAACTCTTCTTTCCAAGACTTTTATTTTTGCACGCCTCATAATGTGAAGCGGTTGAGGTAGTGCTTTACTCCCGAATCGTCAAGGTCAAGCAATTTTGTGGTCTTCAAATGCCTCTATCACAACTATATTGCACTTAAACAATAATATGAGTAGATGTACATCGAGAAAAAACATAAATTAAACCACCTTATACTTTCTAAAAATCATTTTAAAAGACGTTTCGAAATAAAAATTACTTGGACGTCTGTACGCTGATTTTGTATGTACCAACGATAACTCCCCAAACAATTGATATATCGTGATCGGGCTTTTTTATTAGTTTCAGAAATCGATGAATTGGTGCCGTATTTCATATCAGTATCCTAGTTTACGTAGTTTTTTTGTTAATTAATTTTTATTAAAATTCAATATGATACACACGTACTAAAATATAAGAACATTACTTGCATGTTTACATGTTTTTTTTATTTTTTCAAATAAATTATACGATTTTTTATTTTATTAAAATAAATAAGCGTTATAAGGCATGCGCTTTTGGATTTTCCGATTTTTATCCAACTATTTGTGACCTTTGATCTCCGCTTACCCATTAACACATCCAAATCCTCGGATGACATACAGCGATCTAAATGATAATAGTCCTTATACATATAGGTCAAACAAATATCACTAGGGCGATCTCTTCACAACACAACTTGTTCAAAATAGAACCCTATTTTCTTTACGCGTAAGTCCATATTACCACGAAGACTTTATTGGAATATCTATGTGTAATGTGAAGTAAATAACCACCTTATGTGCTGGTGTTAAGCTTCGAATTTGCTTGTAAATGTTTGGCTATAATCAGATGTGTTAATAACGATATTCGCTGTATTGCTTTATTCATTTTACCTTTGTAAAGAATTTGTTTTTTTTATTTTATAAATAAAGTAATAGAACATTTTCAGCCAGTAATCTTGAGTAAGAAAGAGATATTTACAGGAATATCTATGTTTTCTTCCAATCCAGATATCGTGGCCTTGGCATATAAGGGCATTCGTAGAGGCTCGTAGCGATTTGCTACGCCGTAGCGTTCAGTCTACGAATTTTAGCTACGGTTGAAATGGTCAAATTTTAATTGCGTCACTGTTCTTTACAGCGCACTGCACATTGAGATACCCGCGTGTCTTATGTTTTGGGCGTTTGTCCATCGCAGCTGTCAACGGGATGTCATCGCGTCACCGAGAAACGAGATCATTCGAACCGATCGAGAAGTCCCGGTGAGCGATCGTGTGTTCACCGCGACCGAACTTGAAAACAAAAATCGAGCGAACGGCGCGGTACAACGGCAGTGTGTGGACAAGATCAAACGAGCTTTATATTGCTACACATCGGCCCGACACAATCTCGCGCCGAATTACTCGAGACTGCGGCGGCTGGGATTACAGCATACGGGTGACGGACATGCTATAGTAAATATACCTATGTATTGCTACTTCCGCGCCGTCATCTCTTACCTAGTTCGGGACCTGAAGACCTCGTGTGGATGTTGTCTGATATTATTATTATATCTCGTTCTCAGTGACATCCCGGTATAGGCGGCGGTGGACAAACGACCTTAAAAGTTAAGTCGACCGTCCACTACTTCGTAAGATGTGCACGGAGTTTATATCCACGTTACCTGCGCGGTTCATTTGTTTGCCGTCATTCGTGCTTAGCGTGGTCGTGGGTCGCAGTGGACGATCCCGCCTATATTTTCATACAAAGCGAAGCTAACTACACGTGCGTAGCTTAGCTGTGGTGTGCTGTGGAGGTACCTCTAGTATCATAAATCTATAATAAATTAGGACTGTCGATAAGGGTCATGCAGGTGAAAGTTTGGCAGCTAAGGTTACAAAGGTCGGCTCGCAAAAAAGTTACCTAAGGTACAAAAAGGTCAAGATATAGATCACTTATTATGCCATAAATGTCGGCGTGCAAATTTTACATATTTATATATTATTGTAAGAAATTTTACAATTAATTGATAAATTACATTAATTTATAATCCAAGAACTCGAGTATATTATAATAGTTGTTTATGAAACCGTTGAACAATGAGGGGTATTTAATACCTAGTTATGTACAGTTTCATACACTACTTTATCTAATCTAATACATTAGGATTGGTTACTACTAAATAAAAGATCAAAGTTTCCCACGAAATTCAGTACAACAAAACGTATGAATGGCGCGAAAACTCAGCAGATCACCGCGCATGCGCTAAAGCGGGCGCTGCCACAGACAAGTAAAAATTGGAATCAAAACTTTTTTGTAATGCTATAAAAATGGCGCGCTCCGCATAACATTCAATTAGAAAAAAATAATTGATGAAAGCTCCATGGTGATAATTATTAACTTGGATTTGCCCTGTCTCGTATTGGTAAAAAAATGTTTTATTACATTATTTTGTTATAGAAAAAGTGTTATATAGTTCTATTTTTAAATTTCGGTATCATTTATAAAGTATGTCAATATAAACTCGTTTTGAAGTCTATAGTTCGAATTTTACGATATGAGAGTAGATTAAAGCATTTATCAATGAGTAATTTTCGTTAAATTACGCTTAATTACGTAGTTGGTAGCGACACTGCCTTCTGAGCCGCTGGTCCCGGGTTCGATCCCCGGACAAGTCAAACATTTGCGTGCATGAACATGTCTGTTTGACCTGTGTCTGGGTGTGTATATGAATATAAGTATGTATATCAGTCATTAGGTTACAGTAGTACAGGCTCTGCCTAGTTCGGGACCTGAAGACCTTGTGTGGATGTTGTCTCATAAAAAAAAAAGTATTTTTATGTTGCTTGGTATTTTGTTATACAATTTTATATACATTATATAGCTATTGTTGGATGTGAGTGTGAGATTCGTCTCCATCGCAACCTGCTTCCTGACCGGCTAGTATTTTGACCTCAGCATGAGTTAATCTCATACGTTTAATTCGTGCCGATACGGGAATCAGAATCATAAAGATCTTAGGTTATTATATGTGCGCTATGTTTTGCCGTGAAGGCGTACAAATATTGAAATAAAAACCAAAATCATAAAAATAACAATTAAACTATTAACATAAGAAGAAAGCAAAATTAAACTCTAATTGAGAAAAGGAAATAAATAACTTTATAAAATTTATAATTAAAAAAACTTACTACAGTAACAGTCTTAAAAAATCTCGAAACAGTCTTTAAAATTACATTGAATACATATAAGTGTTTATCGCTAAAGAAATATTAAACATTGTTGTCTTTCATAAAAGGGGGAAGAATAATTATTAAAAGTATGTTTTGTTTACAACTATGTTGGGGTCAGATTCCAGTCTAACCTGATGCAGCTGAATACCAGATTTTATATGAAGCCATTGCCTATCTGACTTCCACAACCCAGGTACTAGGTGATAAGATACCCCTTGGTAAAACTACGTTTTGGAATGGGCAACTAGCTTCATCTTCTGACTGACCGACTCTTTCACAGTTCAAAAACGCCTGTAAATGGTTTAATTGAAATAAATGATTTGAGTTCGAGTTTAAGACTCTAAATGCTACAACAAAATGCCTTGTCATATATTGCAATTAAATGAAAGAAAATTTAAAACTTATATAAAAAGTTCACTGTGTAAACAAGCGTATTACAAATTAGAGGATTATATCCAAGATAAGAACGCTTGGAAACATGCTGGTCCAGCTCCATAGGACAATCTAGGGTCTAGACAAAATTAAACTTATTGCAACTTTAATTATATAGTTAAGTTAGTTATTTTTATGACATTGATTTACATTCGGTGATTACTTTAACTCACACACTGACATATTACTTGTTTACATAATTTGGGAAATCGTATACTTTTACAATGTTTGTAAATATGTGAACACCATGTATCTATCACTTAATTAACATATTTATCATTGCTACGTTTATTAAATTCTTTTTACCTATTGTGGTAGGGTAATTTTTTATTATAGGTGCATCGTCTTCACATAAAATTATATAATTAATGTATACAAAATATTGTAACCAATTTTAAAAGAGTAACGGTGGAGTTTCTTGCCCATTCTTCTCCATACGAAACTACCTTTTGGAAGGGGCGACTAGAACCAATTCTATTTAAATGTAAATGTTGACGTTCAAAGTTGCCTTTTATGTGCCTATTTGAAATAAATGCTTTGACTTTGACTTTGAGACACCTTGTCAGATTTTCGGGGTACTGACGACCCGAAACGAATGTCAAAGATCCACGAATGCTAGCCGGGATTAATGGGTCAACGTGCTTTCCGAAGCACGGTGGGGTCTTGGTATGTAAAGATGGTTACTCATCCACGGACCGACTGCGGCATGCTCAGCTTAACCTGATCAATCGACCCGTGCGCCTGTTATGAGTTAACCACGAGCCCCTTTTGCCCGTTATTGCGGGTGTTAATTACCAAAGACCCTGCTAAACTCTGAACAAGACCACCTACAAAGACCACAAGAGACTATTTACAAAGCATATAATTGGTTTCGCTACGCTATGATTGGTAAAAGGAACCTCACACGATACTGCGTGCTTGTCAAATACGCGTGAATATTGAACAAAGCTTTTATAAGCGGTAATAATCGGTATCAGTGTGACGAATCGTATGCTGTGTTGTAGGTTTAAATAAACCCAGTTTTCAAAATAAGACTGTCAGTACCTAAATTTTACATTTAAAAGAGGCTCTAGTACTGATTAAACTATTGGCAGTCATTTTGGGTAACGAAAAAACTTAGCTAATCAATAAAAATAAATAATAAATCGTTTATTGATCCAATAACCTCACATTACACACAATAGCAAAACAAGTTAACATTTAGTAAATGGCTTGGGTACAAATTTTTTGTATGTTCAAAGTCAAAGTCAAAACGTTTATTGCGAACTAAGTGTATAATGTTGGTGTCATGTTATGTTAGTACTTAAGACTTAGCAGCCTTTTACAAGCCGTGCAATTATAATTCGCCTGCCCAGCATCCTAAATTAGCATGCATTAAACATTATTATTACTTTCTTACAGTAGATACAAATAAATTTAGAAATTATAGTTATGTTAAAATTTAATGTGATGGAATGGATGTGGTGGATGGTTGGTGTGGATGGTTTGTGTCTGTGTGTGTGTATGTGTTTGATGTGTGTGTGGGTGTGTGTGGTGTGTGTGTTGTGTGTGACTTAATTTGTGTTATGCTGAGATTAATTATAGTTGAGACCTTAGACTCCCAAAATCAAGTAATGGTGCCGATTCTGTTGTACACCGAACTAAACTAACTAAACTATCACTAAAATTCCTTACTTTTGGCTATGAGAATCTTAACGCTATTCTGCAAAATAAAATCTCTAAATTTAAAAATAATTTTGACACATCTAAAATCAAATTTGGCAATTGCGACTCCACGTGATACTTGTTTGCCGTACCACGTGATTTTTTTTTAGAGCCAGAGTCGCGCATTATTTTGCAGCCTCGACATGTTTTGTATGGAATTTTTCACTTTTTGTATGGAAAATATGAAAAAAAAAATTTTTTTTACCAACACGTTGGATTTTAGATGTTCCGAGGTTTTATAAAGGGGGTCGAAATTTTCATTATTTTTGCGATAGGACACACCGTTTTCGAGATATAAGCAAAAGAAAAGAAAAAAAAAGATACAGTACTGTTTTTGCATCTGAAGTCGAGGTGTTGGTATGAATTTTAGTTCATGACAACTAATTTTATTCCACACCTTTTTAATCGCGATTAAAAACAGGCAGATTTAGTTACGACAATCAAAATTTTTGGTGAAAAACGTAAAATTCAGAATAGCAAAATTGCCATTTTCCCTAAATTATAATCTCAGTGCCATCTTAGTGCTGTCAAACTAAAATTTGGTTAAGTTGTGTTACTTTAGTCAATTTCAGAATGGGAAATCGTCGTTTGACAGGAATAAACTAAATTTTGGTGATTTTTAGTCTAGTTTAGAGAATTTTGTGACAAGAGAATCGGCACCAATGCCTGTATCTTGGAGCCGATAGATTCCTATTAATGAAAAATAACTTAAAATAATCTGCGTCACTGCTGCGTCAGATGCCAGACAGCGACAGCAGTCTCCTGAGTATTGTTGCTAGTAAGACTGAAGGCCACCTGATGGGGCACCTGTACGCAGTGAATGTATTGTTTTTATTTTATATTTATTTATTTCAAATGGGTTCGCTCTTGACTCTAGTCTAGGTCAGTGGTGACAGAGACAGAGTCGACGATGGAGTGAGCTTACCCAGAAGAAGCCTGTTCACTCTCACTTTGAAGAGATTAGGGTTGTAAGCGTTCGGAAACACAGACGCAGATAGAGAGTTCCACTCTTTTGCTGTGCGCATAACAAAAGACATTTGAAATTTTCATAGGTACACCAGTTCGTTGCTCCAGAAGATGGCATAATAGACATGGAATTGCTTAGGTTGTGTTTTATTATTATTATTGTGTTTGATTTGTTTATGTTTGTGTCTTAATTTATAGTAACGTAGTTTCAGTCATACTAACACAGTATGGGTACTGTGCCTGAGTTAAAGATTAATAAATAAATAAATAATTGACCACATTAAGTATGTACGATGTGACTGTGAAGCGTTGCTAAACGTTTACCTTTCCGCTTGACGTGACGAGTCCTAAATATAGGACTTAGAACAACAATACCAATTAGATAACGGGTCACATACGGGTCGCGTGGAAAAAGTTTAAAACACTTATAAGTTCAACTTCATTACAACCATGGGACCTCGTAATAAAGTCGTGTTTACATTGGCTGTGTTGCAAGCGATCTAAACAAAATAAGAGCTCACGTCTCGAAGTGCGCTGTTATTTACCGAGATGTGTTTCTTGTGCCGACCCGATATCTAGTCGGTATTGTTGATCGAAGATATTACCCGATATTTTGTTTAAATCCAGTCTGCTCATCAACTGGGTTGTTGCAATTTGAACACTCCCTTAGTTACCTAATTAGTTAAATTTAAGGGACCAACAGGAATACTAGAAACATCTTAAAACAGCTAGTTCTATAACCATTAAACAAATGACAGTAACACTAGTAGCCACAATTCCTGTACACACGGCTACACATCAAGCTATACATGTCCAGTTTACACTGAACTCTCATTGTAAGGAAATCCTATACAATGCGAGATCAGCTTATACTGGAAATGTATAGCTTGATCTGTAGCCGTGCGTACAAAGCTGTGTGACTCAGGGACGTTGGTCAGTCTCTGGAGAGGCATACGTTATGTGGCTATAATGGAGTTTAAACTTTAACTAAGCAATGTCTCTTGGGGCCTACTCTCTAAGTCCTTCAACGAGGATACGGGCCCGTCCAAAAGTAGTTCGATACTTAAAAGTGAACCCTACTCCCGGTTAATTAACTTTTCCGGACGTGCAAAAGCACATCGGGAGCAAGGACAACTGTTTAAACGTTTTGTCATTGATTTTTAGTTCGGGCCCCGGACTATTCTTATGTTCGTAAGTGATACGGAGTAGAAAACGTCCGTAACTTAGGCCGAAATGACGGACTTCGTGTTTAGGGAGTAGGCCCCCTTGTGGGTTCAGAGTAGAGGGACAGTAAAATTAAAATAATTACCTATATGCTAGTATCTTTTCTCAAACATGCTTGGAAATTTGAGCATTATTTTGACAACCTTCTTCGAGATAAATCGAAATTGCTGTACTGGCCAAATACATGCGAGCAGCGGCCGGCAAAAGTTGTATGAAAATCCATATCTGTCGTGGTTTAGCGGCCAAATAAATTACATAGTAAACTCATATCTATCGTGTAATTTAAAAATGGAACGATGGCTTGCACATTGAAAGCTGTATAATGAAAAAAAAAAACAAATGAACACTTTAACGCGGGTAAAATTATTGTTGTTCGTTCTTCATCATTGATTTTGAAATGTAATTGTAAGTATTTTAATTTCCGCGCATTATTTGAGAAAAGTACTATACAGGCCTTGGCCACAACTAGGTATTGATGGACTTACGTATGTGTGCCTCGGCCCACATTTACACGTTCGTCCACCAATGCCTCTTTTGCTGGCCGCTGCAGTAATGCACTATTATCTGTCCAGCTACAAGTCCTTCCACGTTTATTTTTTCTGTGACGTATCCGTCACAGAAAAAATAAATGTGGAAGGATTGTGTTGGGTATCCCCAACCAGCAACCTTAATAAACATTACTGTGATTTTGACAATAGTTGATAATTTGATAGATTCTGGCAAAGATTATAGAATAGAATAGAATAATTTATTTCAGATAAGTAATTAAAATCCATATCTTGTTATATATTAGCATTAGCATAATAGCTTACAATTATATTAGTATTGTTAGTACTTATCTCTAAGCAGACTACTATAAAAAACCATTCACACCCTCACCCAGTGTGTTTGAATGGGGCAGTCAAATCGAGCAGCAATGACTTTCAGAATGCCTTTTTTTACCGCCGAGTTTTGAAAGCCGGCACACGCTTTTATACATAAGTAAACTCACACCTTTCCTCCATAGTAACTGGCACAAACATTTTGTTAAAAAAAAAAACGTGTGAGCCTTACAGTACTCACATAATTATGATGTGTAACATCTGAGGGGTAATTCCCGTAATTTTAAGAACGTTCACAGTCTGATCTCAGTCTCAATCTGTCAAAAATACAATCAATTTACATACATTTTTGACAAGTTTTTGACATTAATTGTCGCTGAGATGAGATTGCGACTTGAATTTGAACGTTTTTTAAGTACGAGAATTGCCCCTCTGACATCTCACCTTGGTAATAAGCAAAATATTAACATTATATCCTAAAAAAAAACCGGTATTATTTGAAATGATTATTTGAGGTTAAGCGCACAGCTGATGCGTTCACCTTGTCTATTTGCCTTTCTCGTCACACACAGCAACTGTTGGCTGACAGTACCAACTTCTCGGAAAATGGGTTGGTACCATTTGACGGTCAACTCTACCATCGCGCGAGCTCATTGGTCAAATCAAATAGCGCGCGCTTCCCCGGCTTCCTGTTACACACTTCCATTGCATTTCACGAAATCATTCCCACAGATTGCAGGAAAGCGTGAGGAAAGATATTACACATCAAAAAACTTAAATAAAGACCGAAGCTTTTATCCAGGCTAGGATCACATACATTCATACTAAAAAAAACTGGCGCTTAAAACTCCACCCAAATTGAGTCATTCAATTTACTTTATAACTTCATTAAATACAGAAAGTAAAAAATGCAAAAACCAAGCTCAGTTGAAACTGCCAACCGTTCGTGAACGCTTTTATGTCTTTTCTTTCATTTAGTTCATTCGTTCTCGTTGTGAATGAAAGAGTCTCCTCTTGATTTATGGAGTGAACTATGGCAGTTGAGGAATTATTTGAGCCATTAGGATACATTACACTTTTTTTAATTTTAGTTTCGGAGATAGGTTAGGAAGAGATTTCATTAGAAATAAGCATCACCTTTGTACCTATTTTTCTGTTATTTTCTTCTAGTCTGTTTAAATAAGTGTGTACATAAATGGTTAAATAAATAAATAAATAGGTTTTTGAGTTTATAATAATAACAATAATCATTTATTTTACGTAAGATAACTTCCAACATTGTTAGTAATTACATATTAAAACAAATTAAGGGGACTACATGACCTAAACGCAAGTTTTATAATGCCAAAAAGTATATGATCCACTGCAGTAAAAAAAAATTGAAAAATATATGATATTCTTCAGGATTTAATATGCTAGTTAGATAGTGTGTTGAAAACATAATACAACTAATTTGGTACGATAGAAAAAAGAACGATACGAAGACACCTCTAAAAGTTTCTGTTAACGATTAAAAACCATACTAATACATGCAATCATTCTGGTTTTTTTTTCAGATCATTCATCAAACAACTTAACGTGATAGTGTTTTAACTTTTAGTCCAATCAATAGAGTTTTCGTAAATAGAGAATTGCTTCATATTTTGCAAAAAAATACCAGCTTTGTGTCATCGCGTTTCTATTCTTTTCTATGCAGTCCGATAGTGACCGCGCTTTAGCTTATGTCAGCCCCTTAAAAACTAGTGTTACTAGTGTACATACATTTAACAAGGAATGTAAAAGTCAAATTAATACATTAATACAAAAACAACATTATTTCACGGCATGGTTTGAAAGCAATACTTGTATCCTGGTCCAGTGCCTAAGTATTTGACTTTCCGCCCTATCGGTCACAGTGACCAAGAGGCTCTTGGCGCTGCCCCACAGAAATATTATCTATACGCTGCCCCGTACCCGCCTCATCAGGGAGACGACATGCTTTCGTATGGTTGCGTAAAAATCGTCAATACGTGGCTCTGCGAACATTCCTGATGCGCTACTTGCATGCGCTTATTATCTGTATTTTCAGAATTTAAAAAAGGGTTAAAAAGTATCCTATATCCTATCCTAGGTCTATACGTGTGCCAATATAAGCATAATCAGCCTTTAATTCGCTGTCCTGACTACGGTCATAAAAACTCGCTGTCCTGACTACGGTCATAAAAAACTCGCTGTCCTGACTATGGTCATAAAAAACTCGCTGTCCTGACTAAGGTCATAAAAAACTCGCTGTCCTGACTACGGTCATAAAAAACTCGCTGTCCTGACTACGGTCATATAAAACTCGCTGTCCTGACTATGGTCATAAAAAACTCGCTGTCCTGACTACGGTCATATAAAACTCGCTGTCCTGACTATGGTCATAAAAAACTCGCTGTCCTGACTACGGTCATAAAAACTCGCTGTCCTGACTACGGTCATAAAAAACTCGCTGTCCTGACTATGGTCATAAAAAACTCGCTGTCCTGACTAAGGTCATAAAAAACTCGCTGTCCTGACTACGGTCATAAAAAACTCGCTGTCCTGACTACGGTCATATAAAACTCGCTGTCCTGACTATGGTCATAAAAAACTCGCTGTCCTGACTACGGTCATATAAAACTCGCTGTCCTGACTATGGTCATAAAAAACTCGCTGTCCTGACTACGGTCATAAAAAACTCGCTGTCCTGACTACGGTCATAAAAAACTCGCTGTCCTGACTATGGTCATAAAAAACTCGCTGTCCGATCTACGGTCATAAAAAACTCGCTGTCCTGACTACGGTCATAAACAACTCGCGGTCCGATCTACGGTCATAAAAAACTCGCTGTCCTGACTACGGTCATAAAAAACTCGCTGTCCTGACTACGGTCATAAAAAACTCGCTGTCCTGACTACGGTCATATAAAACTCGCTGTCCTGACTATGGTCATAAAAAACTCGCTGTCCTGACTACGGTCATAAGCACACATAACTAAGACAGCTGCTTTCTTCACTAGGGTAAGTAACATAGCATAATCAGCCTATAATGTTCTCACTGCTGAGACAGAGGCCTCCTCTCTATGAGAGGGAATAGGCCGTAATCCACCACGGGGGTCCAGTGCGGGTTAGTAGATGTCACATGTCTTCAAATTTTTGGTCCCACTCCATGCCGGTTTCCTCACGATATTTTTTTTTGTGTGCCAATATAAAATATCATCTTAAAAATAAAAAATTGCAACCGAAAAATGACAAAATTAAAGTTTGGGCTTTTAAGGACGTGTTTTATTAAGTTTGATTTTAAAAGATTCAGCCTATCTTAGAATATAGTTTTTTACGAAGACCTCTGCTTACCTCCTAGAAAGTGCATAAATACTTAATAAAATAAATGAATAATGAGTATAAAGCAAAAACTGAATTAAAACTTAGGTTAATAAAAGTAAAATAGCATGTTAGCGGCTCCATTTGTAGATGTCGTAGGATAATTTGATACTTCGAATCTTCGCGAAAATCCTAGGGGTTTTGCGAAAACGCGGATAATTAGACATAGGCGATTTAGGTTAGGTTATGTTAGAACAGTGACCATTAGCGCGCGAAGGCGAGCGAGCGAAGCGAGCGTGCCGCGGTAGCGGCCGCCAAGCGCCAGATACCCTTCTATTGTTGTTGTATCATTTAGGTTAGGTTATGTTAGATCCTGACTTTGTCCAGTAAGATTTGATAATTTTTCGCCTATGTCTAATTATCCGCGTTTTCGCAAAACCCCTAGGATTTGTCCAGTAAGATTTGATAATTTTTCGCCTATGTCTAATTATCCGCGTTTTCGCAAAACCCCTAGGATTTTCGCGAAGATTCGAAGTATCAAATTATCCTACGACATAGACAACAAGTAAATCTTCTGTCTGTGCATAATGGTGATGTTTAGTAAATATTTAAGTATATTTTTTTTACAGCTATAGTAATTTAATTTATAGACACTCAGTTTTCTATTTAATCTATTGTACAGAACCATTTCGGTCAACAAATGATGAAACATGTTGTTTGTAGAAAGATTTAAAAAAAAAATAAAAAAAAAGACATGTTTTGAGGTTGCATTCGATATGTATACAATATCATTCCGTCTCTTGTTAGTATTGCCAGCATTGCAGGTAAGCATGGTGTGCTGTTTTAATACGAAGAGCATACTGAAAAGCTCGCGAACCGTCAGTACGTTGCAGGATTTATATAGGAGATCTGTGAGAAAGAAGAAGAGATGGAAGTATGCTGTCTTTAGATTGCTCTCTGAGCTCTTTCAAGGAAGCAAATTAGTTTTTGGTACGCAAGAAGTGATACAGTATTGAATTATAAATTGACATAGGGCCAAATAAACTTATATGATTAATTTTGAATCTGCTAATGTTCGCAATTTTTTTAAACATGTATTAGTTTGCGCACTCTTTTAGCAAGACTTTCAATATGTTGTCAAAAAGTGTGTCCTCCTTTATTAACCCCAGATATTTGATGTTGCTCGTTTTGACATTAAAGGTGACATTATTAAAACACATGTTGACAGTACGGTTTCATGAGTTTTATGATGTTGGTAATGTTAAGATGAGGCTTGCGCATGGAGAAGTGAATATATTTGGTCTTGTCGGCATTTAATGTTAGTAAATTGCTTCGAAGCCAATTGGTCACAGTATTAAAACCTAGTTGAGCGATTTCAAACGGTCTGCTACTGGTTTTAGCGGTAAATATTAAAGCCGTGTCGTCGGGATATGATATAATTTTGCCGTGTTTAATATTTAGATGCACATGAATAGCGTGGGCCCCTGAATGCTCCCCTGGGGAACACCAAAGCCAGTATGTTTTCTGCCCATCACTCGTAATATTATGTATTCGAACACATTGGTACCGGCCATCTAAATAGTCAGTAAAAAGTTCCAGCGGCATTCCTATGGTCTTTAATTAAAAACGAATAGAAAAACGTTAAAGTTATCTATGTTCTTATATACATATATTACGAATGTTTTGGGTAAGTACAGTTAGTGAATTTTGATAGTCAAGAAAATATTTTCTGCGGTCTAGGTCAATGTCACCTTTGACACAGTTAAAATGTGTTATCTATAACGGTAATTACTACTTATCTTACAGTAATAGAATAGGTCTAAAATATAAACAAGTATGTGGCGCTCTTAGGCGCCTTCATAATCTATCGGTAATCTACCTGTATTCGGCAGCTTTTTCTTGCCGGGCAATCTGTGTCTCCCGCTTTGTGGTTGGCTTGTTTTTTAAAGTGCAAACTGTAACACACTTTGGTGGATTGGCTTTCTTTGTGCAGTCTTGGATTGTGTGCCCTTCTTCACCGCAATGTCCACATTTGGGGGCAGTTATATTATAAATTATAAGAGGTTGGGGATTTGTACTTTTTGTATCTGGCTGGTTTTGATACCATTAAATAGATGACATTAAAAAAAAAGACAAATAAAAAGTAAAAATGATTTCCCGCCATTTTTTTATTGTTTTTCTGTCCGCCAAAATGAGTGACTCTATCAAAGAAATTCGATACATTTTGGATAGCAAGGGAAAAATGCGAAACAAGCCGCGAATTGAATTTGTGACGTTTATGAACTTAATAGTGTGGTTCAAGCGTTTTCAGTCCAGGAATTTTGATGTCAAAGATACGGCTCGCTCTGGTCGCCATTTTTGAAAAAGTGGAGCAAGATATTAGTACCTAGTTACGACAAGCTGAAGAGTTAGGGGTTGACCACAAAACAGCTTCGGCCCATTTGAAAAAGTCTGGGTATTCCAAAAAGCTCGATATTTGGATGCCACACGAGCTCTTAGTCTTGAGTTGGTATATAAAATACGAAATAACTTTTTCGCGACCTAATATATATTGCACAACACCGTCATCATTCTCCGGGCAGTCTTTCCTATTGAATACTCTGGGCAAGTGCCCAGGGCCCCGCCATCCACGGGGCCCCCTAGTTCCTGCCAGCATCGTAGCTTGAGGCTGTCAAAAGAAAAGCCAAGTAAATCCCAGACTCGGTGCTAAAATTTTCGAGCTGGCTGCGCTCGCTTATAGGTAGGTACAACTTGCGTTTTCTTAGCTCTGAAACTTTTCTGCATAAGTTGACAAAGTAACTCATATTTCTGTATGAACGGTCAAAAAAAATCTATCCTATCCGAAGCTTCGGCGCTTGCATCCTCCATTCTCTATAGGAGCCCCATTATTCTAAAGTACCCAGGGCCTCAAATAGATTAAAGACGGTCCTGATCATTCTCACGTCACGTCTGCAAACGATGTGCGTCATTATAATCGTGACGTAACATCCGTGATGTATTGCCCTCGATTAGGCAGTGACCTATATCTGGGTATTAGCGATAATTATGTTGGAAGTGACGGTATTAGGAGATGTGTCTATACTATTAATTTTCGAAGAAAAAGATGAAAAGCGAGGTTTGCGTCTTAAAATCACAAACTAACTAAACTATTAGTTATTTATGCAACTATTGTATAATAAGGGGTATTAAAACTCGAATGTGGGTTTAACGCTCGCCCTCACTCACATGAGTGTTTTAATACCTAATTATGTACAGATGCATACAAGACTTTATCTACACCCATGATATGAATCCTCTATACAAGGTGTCGTTTTGCATCCTGGTCAAATTCGAGGAGGTAACTATGCTAATGATTCTCGACACGAATCAGTAATAAAATAAGTAGGTATTTTTTTTTAATATTTTTTATAATTTTCGGAAATCGGCATGTGTAGGGCCCGTGTGATACCGCCCTGTAAATGTGCTGTAACTGTAACGCACGCACACAACGACATAATCGTGCGACACTGCCTACCGCATACGCAACTGGGCAATTCTGTTCTTTAAAAGTGGTGTCTACTGAAATACCGTCAAACTTAAGTATCTAAGAAAACAAGTATGTAATAATTATTGAGCAGGTATCGTCATTTTATTTGATTAGTTATGTCTATCCTAACAGCCTCCTGAAATTTGACGAGGATGCAAAACAACACGTTGTATAAGATTCTGAAATCATAGGGTGTTGTACACTGTTGTAAGAACCCTATGTAAATGCATGGTAAGTTTAATTGCTGAGTAGTAATTTACATTTTGGATCGTACAATTATTGAAATGCACTTGAATATTTGCATCTTGTTGAATGTTGGCAGATACTGATGAACTCGGAATATTTGTATTGACCACTTCATTATTCAGTGTTCTTCAGTGAGAATGTGGCTGTTTGATGAGTAAGGAAGGGATCGAGTTCGAGTTGCATAATGAAGTTTAGTACAACATTATAACACTCGTTTGGATGATATTATGGTTACTATGACACTGGTTGTTTTAATGTTGGCAATAAGCTAACGGTTTCAGAAACGTTTATAGAGGATTTATAGCATGGGCTATTATTTTTTTTTTTTTTTAAAACGTTGCCCCACACTAGTAATTTCTCCTGTATCGTGGGTGCGTTTACAAACATTTAAAATCACATACACAAACGGCCAGACCCGGAACAACTACTTGCAGGTCATACAAATATTAGTTCCGTGCGGGGATCGAACCCGCGACAGGTAACGCAGCAGTCAATCGCTTAACCACTGCGCCAACCGTGTCGTCGTGTGTAGATAAAATACATTTATACTTATTGTAATGTGGTCATTAGACCTATCTTTTAGAGCCAGAAGGTCTTACAGCTAATCGGAGTTGTTCTTTTGGTAAATAAAATGGGTCGTGATTATCTAGAATATCGTGATGGCCCAGTGATTAAGGCCTCGCGTCTCATGGACGAGGCTGTGAGTTCAAATCCGGGCGTGGACCTATGTGGCTTGTTCAATTCACATGTACTTTTCGATATGATGGTATTGGTGTTATTCATTATCTGCCGGCTTACTTTGCAAACTCATACCGTCTTATTACAAAACACGATCTAACTTTAGTCCCAACCTACACATTCGATTTAGTTTTTGTATTTGGAACTTTATGCCGACTTTAGTAAAGTTCTTAATACAAAATTGACAACCTAAGACCGGACTAAGTTGACAGTTTTGTAAAAGGAACTGTATTTCGATTTCAGTTAGGTTCTTATTTCAAAAACAGGCTCGATGGTTTAAACCATGTCAAAAGAAAAACCTTGTTTTGTAATAAGACCGATTATCTTCCTTAGTTAGTAATTGAGGCTTGTGACTAAGTAACAACAGCCGCACGGGTCGACCAATCAGGCTAAGCTACGCTTGCCGCAGCTGGTCCGTGGATGGGTGACCATCTTTACAAATCAAGACCCCTCCGCACCTCACCGCCCGCAAGCCCGCGCCTACGGTGGCCGGGAGTCGTCACGCGGCTCCCGACGCCCGGAGCGTCCATCGCGGCGGCTTGGACGGGAGACTCTCTCCCTCTCCCGTCCCGCCACCTCCTTCGCTAGCATGACTGCTTCGCAGAAGGAGGCGACTGAATGGGTAGCTCACCGTCCGATCAGGACCAGGCCCGTGCTGGACGGCGCGTACGTGTTCCACGCGCGCCTCAAAGAGATGTCAGCTTCGAAGAGGGGGCCCACTAGGGCCCAAGCCTGCCGGGAAACCGGGATCATCCGAAAGGGGTACCGCTGACCCGGAACATAAAGCGCCAAGGAAGGAACACGGGTGGGTTTTAGTCAGTAAGAGTCTGACACTCCCTTCCGCTCCACCCAGAGCGGGAGGGGTCATTTGATGATTTCCCATCCTCAAAAAAAAAAAAAAAGATCCCTCCGCACCTCAGAAAGCACGCTAAGCCGCTGGTCCCGGCTGTCATTCGTAGACCTATGACAGTCTTTACGGGAAGCCCTGAAGTCTGACAACCAGTCCTACATAGAGGTAACGTATTACCCAGTAACTGGGTTGTGGAAGTCAGATAGGCAGTCGATCCATGTAAAATACTTGTACTTAGCTGCATCCGATTAGACTGGAAGCCGACCCCAATATAGTTGGAAAAAGGTTGGCAGATAATGATGATTCATCATCATTATCATTTGCCTGCCCGTCTCCCATGTCACTTGTGATCGGCGCAACACGTTTACTTCTTCAATTCCCCCCTGTCAACCGCCACGCTATCATTCACTCCCATCTCGTTCATATCATTCCGCACACAAACCATCCATATTGTCTTTGGCCTTCCTCTCCCTCTCCATCCATCAATATTTATATTCATCACTCTTTTAGTCACATGCATCTCCTTCCTTCTCATCACATGTAGACCAAGTAGACCGAGCGTAGAAATTTAAAAAATATCTGATATTTCATAGAAAAGTGGTTATAATTAGGCCCAGAATCATGTACTGAAGCCATGATATCAGGTTTTACGACGATGTCCTTCCCACCCTGTATACTCAAACAGTTTTATCATTATTTATTAGAAATACAACATTCAAAGTCGACCAACAGTTGCACAAGATTGTTGCCCCCGCAACGTCTGAATGTCGCTTACAACAGTTTCTGGCACGTTCTTCTCCATAGGTACCTACTACGAGAATAGGCCTCATCTTTCTGACCGACCGACCCCTTGCCAAATCAAAGGGTTTATTTGAAACAAATTCTTTCGGTCTTATTACAAAACGAGGTTTTCCTTTAGACATGATTTAAGCCATTGAGCGTGTTTTTGAAATAAGAACCTAACAGAAATCAGAATGCAGTTCCTTTTACAAAACTTACACCTTAGTCCGGTCTTAGGTTGACAATTTTGTATTAAGAACTTTACTAAAGGCGGCATAACGTTCGAAATACAAAAACTGGCTTGATGGTTTAGGCTCGGACTGAAGTTAGATCGCGTTTTGTAATAAGACGTTTTGAGTTTGACTTTGAACAATGTTTCGAGATACATTCCCAATTAAGATACCCCTTAACGATGTAACTATTATGTGCCCACATGACAGTGTCGTGGTTGTATCTTAGCAAACAATCTCTAAGCCCCTTGGGCTAAATATAGCTGAGTCAAGATAACGCCTGTGTATATTTTCCGCAGGGTATGATAATATTGTGTGTGGTGGGGGTTGTGTTTCTGGGAATAAATAGGCTTACGTTTTTTTGTACAAGTGGGCGGAGAATAGGTGGCAGGATTAGGTGTCATGTAGCGGTATCTACATCGCCACATGCGAGCTGCGCGTCATACTGACGTCACGCAAATCCTGCATCGCGCAAGCAGAGTTTACCGCGCGACTAGCATATTTCTACAACATCCCTTGATCCATCGGTTGACTTTCACTTTGATTCTATCAATAAACAAAAATCAAAATTTCTGAACTGCTTATCAGATTTGTTAAAAAAGTAATTTTCTCCTTTATTTTTGAATGAAATTGTATGTTATTACGAACATAGTATTTTCGAATCCATAGGTTTATGTAAAGTGTCGTATTTCAACGTTGCATTCGTTATTTCATGAGGGAATCGCAGTTGAAGATTGCCAAGTGTTGGCATGTTGGTGCTCGTGACTGTACATTATTTTTTTTTTAAAGAAATGTTGCTTTTAATATTTTGCATTTAGTTATATTATTTATACATAGATATATATCTAACTTAGTTTACTTGAGCAATATGTAGCTTACGAAATTACTTTTTATTGTCTTCTTTTTTGTCCATGTGGTGTCTACCTTTAAGTAATTGTTGCACTGCGTAGAGTTTAAACGCATGTTTTATCTTTGTTTGTAAATTAGTGTAAACAATTTGTTGGTAGACCTAATAAAATAAATAAATCCCGACATCAATCATCGGGCAGTTGCCCACCAGACACGACACCCGTCAGGTCGGAGGATCTTCCCTTTTCTATGGAGGTATGAGTGAACTTTACACCCTGTTCCTCGTAACTCTATAGTCATGAAAATAGAAATAATAATTATGAAATATGTAGTTTAAACTTCCGCTCGTTGTAAGCCGAATACATATGGCTAGACATGATTGGACTTGAACTGACAGAATATCTTGCATGCTCTTATGTCTTAATGTAAACACATGTTTAATCAAATATCAACCATTTTTTTTAAAGTTATCAGTTATTATTTAAAATTAAACAGTACTAAATTGATACAACTAACAACTCATTTACATAACACTTAGTAATAAATTGAATAAATTATGAATAATAAATAATCTGTAATGACGTAACACTAGTCCATGTCTCTGTTCTCTTTTAATTGTAAATTTTTGTGTTGTTGATGTGCCTTAATAATAAATAAATAAATAAATAATTTTATTTCTGTAAGTAGGTTTGTACAAACACTTTTACACGTCAATCATATTTTTAAAAACTAGACGAGGTCGGCGTTTCCTATCTGACTACTCTGAGAAGAAAGGCCGAAACAAACTCAGAGGTCACAGTCTCTTTTAAAGTCCGGTCATAATCTTGGTCAGATCATGTGAAGACCATGTAGATTGGTGTCTGAAACGGTATTTTGAGGAAAACCCATACAGATTGAGCTAGAAGCTTGAAATTTTGCACAAGAGTTCCATATAGAAGGTATAACAGAATAAACGCAAGTCCTGAAAGTAGTTTGCTCATAATTGACTACTGAATCGATTTCAGTAACTATTAATATAGGTATTTTTTTCAAAGTTTATGTCATGTATTTTGCAAAACTGACCGCCGATTGAGCCATGGAAAATTAAATCTTATTTCAAAGCAATAAGACTCAATTTTAAATGTTATGCATTTAAAATTGAGTCTTATTGCTTTGAAATAAGAGTAAGATAAATAAGTAATGCTAGGTTCAACATAATTTTCTTAACAATAATAAAAAAAATTGTTTTGGTCTTTGTATTATGCTTTTAACTCAATACTCTAATTGGGGTGTATGAGGTCTTGCGTTAATTATGTTACACGTTGTATAATGAAGGTGAGGACTAAAGAAGGATTTTCGAAAATTCTTTGTACGGTGTTAGTCATTTTTAAGCTTAGAAACGTGGAAGTTGGTTCTTAGACTTCTGTTAAAGTAACAGCTTAAAAGTTGGTGGTAAAGTCGTTTTTTGGAAACTGCCCATAAGGCCGTTTGTCCACCGCCACGTCAACGAGAGCGAGATGACGGCGCGGCGGCGCCGAAGTAGCGATACATCCGGGACGTCACGCTCGGTTCGAATAATCTCCTTTCTCATTGCCCTCCCGTTGACGGTGGCGGGTGGACAAACGGTGTAAGGCTCCCGAGAAGTTGCCGATGGGCAATGCCATCTGGCACACGGCTTGTAGCCACTAAAATATCAACAAACACCAACAAAACATAATTACCACCGTCATTTTAGTTATCCTCTCTCGCTAACACATCTCGGCATAGTGACATTAACCACTCGTCTCACTGAATGTCATCTTAAGCCGAAGTTAAGAGGAAATGTCCCGAAATAAGTGCTAGAGTGACGACACAGGCCTTTGTAGGCGGGGTCTGGGAGGGCGGCCGTGATTTTTGAGGTTAGATGGACAGTCGTGATTTTAGATTTCGAACTTTTTGACAGCAAAATTAACTACTATATCATAACCATAACGATAACATAAGGAAGTTATTAGATAAATGATAATTTATTTATTCCTGTAAATGAGTTAAAAAAAAATTGTCGTCAAATAAAATGTTTTAAGACTAGATGAGGTCGGTTTTCCTATCTGACTAGTGGTGTTATACAATTATTTTTAGAAGTCATAAGCTGACTCACGTCACTCAATGCACAATTACGTATCAAAGCATCAGAGGCTGAAGAGACGAAATAGATTTTTTGGGTGCGTGGGTCCAGCGAGTCCAGCCAATAATAATAACTCCACATTAAGATTTAATCTATGGCGGGAGCTCTATAAGCCCACTGACCATTTTTTTTCGAACCATCTGAACCGCCTGGGCACGCGTTACCGTGGCCGACCTGGAAATCTCTAGTGATCTCAAGTGCGTATGCAGCACCTCCTCACAGACAATGGCCCACCTTCCATCCTGCGCCGCATGCCCTGTCACCTGTGCACTTGATGATCTTATGACAGCGTCAGTGCGCGGAGTTCGCGCACCTGAATTTTGGACCCAAGATGTTTGAGCTATTTGCGATCGATACGCTAAGAAGAAGAGGGGTATTATACCTCTAGGTGCTTACTCTCTTATGTTAAATGCTACCTACTAAAATAGTACTTTAATAACGTCTGTGTTTCCGAACGCATACAACCCTAATCTCTTCAAAGTGAGAGTGAACAGGCTTCTTCTGCGTAAGCTCACTCCACCGTCGACTCTGTCTCTGTCACCACTGACCTAGACTAGAGTCAAGAGCAAACCCATCATAAAAAAAATACCTATAAACTCTACATTCCACCTTTATATTAACAAAACTTCTAGTAGCCTCCACAAACATTCAATTTTTTGCTTAGCAACACCCAGAAAAATATACAAAAAACCTTTTTATCTCATCTGATCAATCTTTAAAAATGCCAAGTATCTTTTCAAGACTTGAGCCTAAGAAAAACATCAAATGAGGCTGATTCGTATTACCGAGTAAATCACAAGATTAGGCTGTGAAAATAAAAGAAAAAAATATTGAGAGGAACTCACGTATCTATGGAAATCTGCGGGCGTCGTTTTTACATTCAGGGTTGAACCGATTTTTTTTTATTTCAGAGTTTTAATTGAGGAAAATGGTGATCTGAGGAATCTAGTTTTCGATTCCTGCGAAAAAGTAATTAGAAAATGGTACAGCTATAAAATTACCAAGAAAATGTATTTTTGAACTAAAAGTGTGCCCATTAATTAAGTTTGTGAGATTTTAATCTAAATAAGCGATAATATACCAACGGCCATTATACCAAGTAGGTACATCACCCGTTGTAACTATTGACTTGCTACTTTAGTACATTATACAGAGTTTATTTAACATAACATTATATAATTTTGGGAACCTATAAATCGAAAAAAATATATACGCGTATGTAGGCGATATAAGTGGGGTAAATGATAGATAAAAATCTGGTCGATCAACAGTTTCAGGGTTATCCATTATTTACGCCACAACCTATATATAGCATTTAAAGGTTATTTTGGCGCGTCGATTTGCGACGACCTACACTACAATTCTAATTTTTACCTAAAATTATAATTTCAACTCTTTATTAATGGTTTTTGTAGACAGGACTTTAGATTTCTTTCAGTTGTAATGGCAATCATGTCATTTGGTTTAAATAGGCTTTTATTATTTTGTTTATCTTATTTATAGATTTTTTTGTAATTTTGGAATGTGAGAACGTTGTAGGCCTAAACTGTAAACTGTAGATTTGCAGCCCATTTTATATCTTGTTAAGTACCAGGTACTTGTCAGTTGACAGGCCTACACTGATTTCCCATACCTACAAACACTGTGGTTTGAAAACATTGTAAAAGCCAATTATTTTTAAAATAGTACCTAACCATGGAGTTTCTTGCCGGCTCTTCTCCATAATGAAACGACCGATTGGAACCGTGCACCTAGCTTCTGACGTTTCATAAGTGATCATATAGGTTTATGTGAAATAAAACATAATTATTGATTTTGATTTTTACGCGCCAAAATAACAACAATAATAAAAAATCGGAACGAACGCCGCCATCTTCTTTTTTTGAATGCATTTCAATTGACATTTTCACAAAACCATTGCACAAATGTTAACCAACAGCTCCCCCCTGTCAACGTTATTCGAGCGCCAAACGATTCTTGTAACAGTGTAGGTTAATGTGATAGGTATTTGTCAGAGCCCTATCAGAATACCAGTGCTGCGGTTATTTTTTTTTATATTGCTGCATTATGCTGAGATAGGAGCCTTTCTGGTCTCGCACAGGCCTTTTATTTTATACTTTCTTGTTAATGTTATTTTTAATCTTAATTTTGTTAGTTTTAAATGCTCTTTTATTTTATTTTTTTACTATTTGTATTGGCTGCGCGTGTCCCAAATTTTTTTTTCTTTCTTCCCAGAGCCATAATGCAAAACACAAAAAAGAAGCATTTTTTTGATATCCCTGATGGGTTAGGGTCAAAAAGAAACGAAGATTGCAGAGAAAACAGTAGATATTTATTATGTACGACAGAGATGACACCGCATAGGGACAACCAGACATCGAGAGAGAGAAACATATAATAAATATCTACTGTTTTCTCTGCAATCTTCGTTTCTTTTTGACCCTAACCCATCAGGTTATGGGCCCAGCACGCTTCCACTGCACAAAACGCAACATTGAGTAGTCTATTATCCAGTAACGTCAAAGTCAAAATCTGACACTGACGTTACTGGATAATAGACTACTCAATGTTGCGTTTCGTTTTACATTCCAACAATCCCGATGTTATTTCCGAACTCGTGGTAGCCCTGCCGCCGTCGTGTCGGCGGGCGCCTCGTAATCAAAGCACACTCATCCCCCACTCGAGTAGTCGCACCATATCTCAGATATTAAACCACGGACACTCCCCGGCGAGGAATTTACAAGTTATAGAAACGGTTTGCAATATCCGGGAGCGAAGGTCAGGGTCAAGGCCGATGTAATGTAAAGAACAGCGGGTGACAACAGATTTTTGCCCTTTAATATAGTTTTGAAGGACATGTAGCTACCTTATTGGTGATGTTCTTTAGTAAGTTCGGGTGCGTAGTATTCGCGACCGGCGTGCGTGTGTGACCAAAGGGGTAATTCTCGTAGTTTTAAGAACGTTCGCTCGCAGTCTAATCCCAGTCGCAATATGTCTAAAATAACTCTTATTTCCCTACATATTTGACAAGTATTTGACATTGATTGTCGCTGAGATGAGATTGCGACTAGCTTTTGAACTTTTTTAATTACGGGAATTGGCTTTCTGATGAATGAATGTAAACGAAGTTAATTGAGTAGGTATGTAAGGATCGTGGCAGATGGCGTTCTGTAGTTGCTGCCTCAACCACGGGAAGAAAGCGTGAGTGTAAGTATGTATATTATAGATTACTGGAGAAAAAAGAAAAAAAAGGAGTTTATGTTTTGATCTAAAATCCTCAATCACATGTTGCTCAACTCTTTTTACAAAAAATAACAACCGACTTCAAAAAAAAAACACTACAAAGTGAAAAATAACTTTAATTTCGGAAGTCGGTGTCTTTGTATCTGTATTTTAGTGTTTTCTACCGACTTCCGAAATTAAAGTTATTTTTCACTTTGTAGTGTTTGTTTTTGGAAGTCGGTTGTTATTTTTTGTAATTTTTTTTTATTTATCACTTTTTAGTTATGGTACCAGAAAACGATCGTCTGACACGTTCACATCCACTCTAAGGCGGTTTTTTTTATTTAAAAATAATTTATTGTTGTTTTTCTAAAACCGCTGGACCGATTTCGATAAAAATTTAAAAGCTGTGTTAAGTAAATGCTACAACAAAATACCTTGTAATATATTGCAATTAAATGAAAGAAAATTTAAAACTCATATAAAAAGTTCACTTTGTGAACAAGCATATTACAAATTAGAGGATTATATCCAAGATAAGAATGCTTGGAAACATGCTGGTCCAGCTCCATAGGACAATCTAGGGTCTAGACCAAATTAAACTTGTTGCTACTCTAATTGTAAGTATAGTTTATTATTTTTATGACATTGATTTACATTCTGTGATTACTTTAACTCACACACTGACATATTACTTGTTTACATAATTTGGGAAATCGTATACTTTTACAATGTTTGTAATTATGTGAACACCATGTATCTATCACTTAATTAACTTATTTATCATTGCTATGTTTATTAAATTCTTTTTACCTATTGTGGTAGGGTAATTTTTATTATAGGTGCAATCGTCTTCACATATAATTATATACTTAATTAATGTATACCAAATATTGTAAAACATTTTAAAGGAGTAACGGTGGAGTTTCTTGCCCATTCTTCTCCATACGAAACTACCTTTTGGAAGGGGCGACTAGAATCAATTCTATTTAAATGTAAATGTTGACGTTCAAAAGTGCCTTATATGTGCCTATTTGAAATAAACGCTTTGACTTTGAATTTTATGGGACCACCTCTGAAGTATGACCTACCAAACAAGAAAATAATCATCAAAATCAATATTCATAATTGGCGGAATGATCGCGTAAGAAACATACAAAAAAAAACATACAGTTGAACTGAGAACCTCCTCCTTTTTTGGAGTCGGTTAAAAGAATCACCACCCAAAGAAATTTCCACGCTTTTTCACTGATGATTGTCAAAGTTAAAACGTTTATTGCACAAACGTTTATTGTCTATTGCAATCGCACTTGCACCGCCAATCACTGAACACGTTTAGCGCTTAACGAGTTTAAAAGTTAATTTTGTTTCTGTCAAATGTTTGAAGATGACAGATACAGAACGATGTTTAAAACTCGTTTAGCGGTAATCGTGTTTAGTGATTGGCCTTTTGGGATTAAAAGAAAGTGGGCTTAAATGTATACACATCAGCAGGTCAATTTACCACAAACTGTCAAATTTTCTCATTCGATTTTTAACTTAAGTTGAACATTTTAAGGTTTCAAATAATTTGGAGGAATTTGACAGTTTTGGCTGGCGACTACGAATATTGGTCTTATGATGCGTGGTATTGCTTGTGCGTGGTGATGTAAGTCAAAATTTCCTAACAATTTCCTCCATTGTAAGTCAGCAATGCTCTTTAACTTAAAAAGGCAGATAAAAGGAGTAATTAAGATTAAATAAAGAAAGAATGAATAACATATATTTGGCAACAGACCCAGAAACACAAAATACAAATTGAGAAAAATATTTTTTTTTTTTTAACAACAGCAGTTTATTCCTAACCACTGCGCCAAAATGTTAATTTCACCATTAATGCATATAAGTATGTATATCAGTCATCAGGTTACCGTAGTACAGGTTCTACCTAGTTCGGGACCTGCAGACCTTGTATGGATGTTGTCTCATAAAAAAAAAAAAAAAATTGCCATATTAAATTACAACACATCATTACATTAATATAGAAAATTAAAAATCTTTTGAACTCGCAATTTAACTACTAATTTAAGTCCCTGCTAGTATATAAGAAAATGGTTCCAAAACTTTTCTGTCGAACACGTTTTAAATGAATTTGCATAAATATTTTTTCAAACTCCAAACGCGTGGCAACCCTGCTCCGTCAGCTCTTGAAACAGAAATCCCCTTTCGAGGCTCAATCGTCTGAAGTTCTCCTATTTAGTTCAGATAGTGTCCACAATGCAGGCATTTTGCCTGTTATACCATCGATGGAGACATTTATAAGGTTTTCTAAAGGATTAGCGTGAAGAAACATGGCCATTAAGGGCTCTTATTTATTTTATTCTATTCGGGAAACTTACAGCTGCTTACTTATAATATACAGTGTTCATAAACAATATGAAACTGAAGGCCATTTACAAGGTTCCACAAATAAACACCAAAAAAAAAAACTTTTCCGTTTAAAAGTGTTAGATTGTAATGGAACGCAACCAATTTTAGTTAACATTCGTGTCACGGGTGGCGCTGCCTCGCTTCCCGCTTTTGTGTCTGTCATGTTATTCTGTACTCACTCGCTGTTTAATAAAAGTTGTATCAGATATTATATTCTATTAATTTCTACAATCACGCAAATTCCTACATGGTAGCAGAGCGTGGTTCCGTGTAGAATACTAGGAAATATCAGGAAAGCCAAATACAACTGCTATTGGTGAAATACTGATACTGTTCAATTTTTGATTTGAGGTTAGAACGACAACGTGATACTCGTACAGCTTCGTAAGAAAAGAAATCTTCAAAATGGGCTCAAATTTGTTCAACTTGGAAAAGCTAGTCGGAAGAGAAAACTTTTCCACCTGGAAATTCAGCATGAAGACGTATTTACAGCACGAGGATTTATGGTGTTGTATTGAGCCGCCTAACAAGGACCCAATTGATCCTAGCAAAGACGTAAAAGCGAAAGCCAAGTTGATTTTACTTCTTGATCCTCAAAATTACGTTCACGTTCAAGAGTGCTCAACCGCAAAACAGGTATGGGAAAGTTTACAAAAAGCTTTTGATGATAATGGCCTTACGCGAAGAGTTGGCTTACTAAAAGACTTAATAAACACGACACTGGAATCAAGCAATAGTATTGAGGAGTATGTGAGCAAAATTATGAACACTGCTCACAAGCTGCGTAACATTGGATTCGATGTCAATGACGAATGGCTCGGAACATTGATGCTGGCTGGCTTACCAGACGAATACAAGCCCATGATTATGGGGCTCGAGAGCTCAGGCATCAAAATTAGTGCAGATTCAGTTAAGACTAAGCTCATACAAGAAATTAATACATCAAAGTCTGCCGTCTTCTATACAAACTCTAAGAAAACAAGAAATAATACTCAGTCAGTTAAACAAAAGGGGCCAAGATGTTTTAACTGTAACAAGTATGGCCATTTTGCCAAGCTTTGTAAGCAACCAAAGAAGACAATGGATAAAAAGGAAGGCTCTAGTTTTGTAGCCGCCTTTTCAGCAACTATTAAACAAAATGTGAGTGATAAATGGCTAATAGACTCCGGTGCATCCATGCACATGACAAGCAGAGATGATTGGTTGTACAATGTCACTGAGCCATCAGTAAAGAGTGTGACTGTAGCAAACAGTGAGCCATTAGCTGTAAAGGGAGCAGGATGTGTAGATATACAAATAAACCAGGAAGATAAAATACAAGTTAAAAATGTTCTGTTTGTCCCTGGGTTAGCTGCAAACCTCCTTTCAGTCAGCACCATTGTGAAGAATGGATATAATGTCACATTTAACAACAAGGGATGTGACATTCAGAATTCTAAAGGAGAAGTAATATGTACTGCAGTATTGAACAATAACCTATATATCATGAACATAAGTGAAGAAATAGTGCATCTGACTTCAAGTGCTGTGAATTCTAATGACGCTTGTTTGTGGCATCTGCGAATGGGACACTTGAATATTTCAGACATCAAAAAATTGCCAGATTGTGTAGAGGGTGTGACTCTGACTCCGGACAAATGTAATGTCATCACCTGTATTCATTGTTTTGAAGGTAAACACGCCAGGATGCCATTTAAAAATGTGGGTTCAAGAGCAGCAAGACCACTTGAACTAATACATTCCGACTTATGTGGCCCTATGGAGACTGTGTCATATGGAGTCAAGGAGAGTCAGTCGGACAGTAGCAGCACAGCTCCATCTACTAGCAGTGGGATGCCGTCTGTCACTCGGAATCAGAAAATGCACACTCAGGAGTCACTGAAAAAGGAATCAAACGCACAAACTAGTAAAAGCGAAGACTCAAGTGAGTATGACACAGATACTGGAGACCTAGATGAGACTTACTACCCCCCCCATTATGTGAGACAGGACCATGACACTAATGTGACCGTAAGATCACTCCGGAGACGTGATAAACAAAATAATGAAAATAAAGAGAATTATATGTGCTTCTTCACTGACTTGACTGACCCGCAGACTGTTGATGAGGCATTGTCATCACCACAAGCCACTAAATGGAAGACAGCCATGGATGAAGAATACAGTTCCTTGATGAAGAACAAAACATGGAGCTTAACAGATCTTCCTCCAGGCAAAAAGGCTTTACCCTACAAGTGGGTTTTCAAAACAAAAACAGGCCAGAGTGGTAATGTTGTCCGTTACAAGGCAAGACTTGTAATAAAAGGCTATGCTCAGAAAAGAGGCACTGACTATGAAGAAACATACTCACCAGTTGTCAGGTACACAACTATCCGTTATCTATTTGCCCTAGCAGCCAAATATGAGCTACAAATAGATCAAATGGATGCAGTGTCAGCCTTTCTCCAAGGAGAAATTGATAAAGAGATTTATATGCAGCAGCCAGAAGAATATAAACAAGGATTTCAGGTATGCAAGCTACATAAATCCATATATGGCCTCAAGCAGGCCAGCAGATTGTGGAACACTAAATTGAAAAATGCTTTGCATGAGTTAGGAATGCAACAATCAAAAACAGATCCTTGTGTCTACTATAATGCTGAGAAAAATACATTTATAGCTGTCTGGGTTGATGACTTAATACTATTTACTGCTCAAGAGTCAACTAAAATGTTATTGAAGGAAAAATTAAAACAACATTTTGAAATGAAAGATATTGGCCCAGCGAGTCAATGTGTGGGTCTACATATTACCAGAGACAAAGAAAAAGTATTGATAGATCAAGAAAAGTACATAAAAGAAATTTTGGTACGATTCAGAATGTCAGACTGCAAACCTGTGAAAACGCCATTTGAAGTTGGTATGAAATTCAATGAAAAAGGGGAAGAAGAACAGATTGACTGTCCCTATCAACAAGCAATTGGCTCCTTACTCTATGTGGCGCAAGGCACTCGACCAGATATATGCTTTGCTGTCAATACACTGAGCAGATTTAACAAAGATCCAAGCATCGAACACTGGTCAGCAGTGAAGAGAATATTTAGATACCTACAAGGCACAAAAGATTTAAAGTTAGTCTACACCAAAGATGGTAATGAAGAACTAACAGGATATTGTGATGCCGACTGGGCCAGTGACGTGCGCGACCGAAAGTCGTGCACTGGTTATTTATTTATGTTACAGGGTGGTGCTATTTCGTGGCGGTCACACAAGCAACAGACCGTCGCCCTGTCGACCGCCGAGGCGGAATATATGGCGATGTCTTCCGCAGCGCAGGAGGCGCTGTGGCTGCAGCAGTTGCATGAGGAGCTCGGTCAACAGCTGAACAACCCGCTCACCATCTTCAGTGACAACCAGAGTGCAATAAAACTGACTAACAATGATTGCTATCTACCTAGATCTAAGCATATAGATATTCGCTATCATTTCCTAAAGAGTCATGTTGTTAATCAGAAAATAATGTTTTTGTATATTAAAGGTGAAGAGATGATAGCTGATAATTTAACTAAGGGCACTACTGCTGATAAACATTTATATTGTGCAACGAAAATGGGGTTGTGTTCCAAGGGAGGCTGTTAGATTGTAATGGAACGCAACCAATTTTAGTTAACATTCGTGTCACGGGTGGCGCTGCCTCGCTTCCCGCTTTTGTGTCTGTCATGTTATTCTGTACTCACTCGCTGTTTAATAAAAGTTGTATCAGATATTATATTCTATTAATTTCTACAATCACGCAAATTCCTACAAAAAGCTTTTCACCAACAAATGCTTAAGCCGAGAAACAATGCTATTGAATATATCCAAATCATGATCACCAGAAAGTTTATTAAAATTTCTGCTCGCACAGATCAGAAACGAATTCTGGTTGTACGCGGACTTGGAATGAGGTGTCATTTGCGATTTTATTTATTAATTTATTAAAGTGGGTTTGCTCTTGACTCTAGTCTAGGTCAGTGGTGACAGAGACAGAGTCGACGATGGAGTGAGCTTACCCAGAAGAAACCTGGTCACTCTCACTTTGAGGAGATTAGGGTTGTATGCGTTCGGAAACACAGACGCAGGTAGAGAGTTCCACTCTTTTGCTGTGCGCATTACAAAAGACATTTGGAAACGTTTAGTGCGAATTGGTGGAATAGCAACTAGGTAAGGATGGTAACTTGCAGTGCGTCTAGATGACCGATGGAAGGGGCCGGTGGAATGAGGACGTGGAGTTCTTGGGCATACTCTCCGAAGTACAATCTGTAGAAGATCGACAAGCAGGCGACCTTGCGGCGATGAACCAAGCTGTGAAGCTTGGCACTAGTTTTGTATTGCAATACAGTTCAGTTAGTGTCTACCATGAAAGCATTTTGCCTTTTATACCATCGATAGAGACATTTAGAGGATATTTATTAGGTATTCTACAAGTTTTTCGTAAGAAACATAGTTATTATGAGTTTTTTCTTTTATATTGTAGCGTTATCAACATCGCCACATGCGAGCGGCACGTTATACTGACGTCACGCAAATCCTGCATCGCGCAAGCAGAGTTTACCGCGCGACTAGCATTTATACAACATCCCGACATCAATCATCGGGCAGTTGCCCACCAGACACGACACCCGTCTGGTCGGAGGATCCTCCCTTTTCTATGGAGGTATGAGTGAACTTTACACCCTGTTCCTCGTGCCTCTATAATACTACAGTAGGACTAGGACCTTCCAAGCTTATTATAAGTTACGAGTCGTTAAGCAAGTCAAGGGATTTTATATCACGAACATAATAAGTTATGGCTTTGCACCAGGCGAAGGGATTCTGCTATTCCCTAATTGCTCGCGAAAGTTTCTAACTGCTGGGGGAAAAAAACTATGTAAGAAATCTTAGACGTAACATTATCTGATAGGGTATTTATCACAGCCTCCGTGCCTCTGAACGCTCGTAAAGGGGACTACATGACCTAAACGCAAGTTTTATAATGTCTAAAAGTATATGATCCACTGCAGTAAACAAAATCGGAAATATATATAATATTCTTCAGGATATATGCTAGTTAGATAGTGTGTTGAAAACACAATACAACTAATTTGGCACGACAGAAAAAAGTCACGAAGACACCTCTAAACATTTATTTTAACGATTAAAAACCATACTAATATACATGCAATCATACTGTGTTTTTTTTTTCAGATTGTTCTTCAAGCGACATATTAACGTGATAGTGTTTTCATTTTTAAGTCCAATCTATAGATATTTTGTAAATAGAAAATTGCTTCATATTTCGCAATAAATTACCAGCTTTGTGTCATCGCGCTTCTCTTTCTTTTCTATGTAGTCCGACAGTGACAGCGCTTTAGCTGTTTTCAGCCCCTTAAGCTGTTGGTCCCGGCTGTCATTCCTAGATCTGTCGTAGTGGTTACGGGAAGTCAGAAGCCCGAAAGTCTTACAACCAGTCTTACCAAAGGGTATCGTATTACTCAGTAACTGGGTTGTGGAGGTCAGATAGGCAGTCGCTCCATGTGAAATACTGGTATTCAGTTACACGCGGAAGGCTACCCCTACATACTTGGAAAAAGGCTAGGCATACACATAATGAAGTTACAAATCTTTTGCAAACCTTGAAGCTCCTTTGCCGGGAACATCACGGAAATTTATTTTCGTACATGACATACTATGCAATTTAAACGATAAATATAGGCCTTAGAGGACAAACGATCGACGAGGGAGGGATTACGACGCGTTCCTGCAATTTATCGTCTTGTTTATATCGATTATTGTCAAGGGAAAAGGGACGAATTGTCCTGTTTTTGCGAACATCGTCTTGGTTTTTTTCAGTTCGTGGTGGCCTAGAGGTTCAAAATTCATGTAATAGAGATAGTGCGTTCAAAAGTTGTAAATTACGGTCAGAGCCGCGTCTACAGTAGGCTACACTTTGGATACGAAAATAAATACTTATTCGTACGAAAGTTTACTTCGCTATAACTGTACCGATGTTAACATCATTTTCGGTGGCAATGAAATAAGAAATATGAGACATATCAACGTTGTCTTTTCAGTTGACAACGCATTCAAAAATCCATTGGTATGGAACATGTCTTGAAGGTGTCCACAGTATACGCAAACTACAATTTATGAATTAAGCACATGGTTTAAGACCCTCTTTTTTTGTGTGAGAATTCATCAAATTACTTCTCCCACTCTCGGCGGAGCGGGAGGGCGTGCCAGACTCTTACTGACTGAAACCCTCCCGTGTTCCTTCAGTTGCCTGTGCCAGGTGCCACGGTAACCCATTCGGACTTTCCCGTAACTCTGACAGGCATCGGCCCTAGTGGAACCCGTCATTTGATGCTAACATCTGTTTGAGGCGCGCGTGGAACACAACGCGGCGTCGACCTGGGCCTGGTCCTTATCGGACGGCGAGTTAATTCTAGACCCCCTACAGAACAGATATTCCACCAAAAAGGCCGACCTATTACAAAATCTAAAGTAATCTGGCCCCCACCCTCAATAAGATGTTATGACCTAACAAACATAGGTACAAATCTGAACAGCTATATTTACCCTAGTCATCGATAAAATCAAAATTCATTAATTCAAACTAGGCTAAGAATCAGAACGTTTTGAAAGTCAAAATTACACAAGACAGTCCCCCAAAATGCCCGCTCTTCACCACTTCCTAATGCTTTAGCTGAAAAGAAGAAGTGGCACAATAACAAACTGCCCAGCAGAGCTATGGGCAGTACAGCAACTAATGTGAGAATGATCGGAAGTCAGGAAAGACGAATGTGACAAGAATGATGGTTGAGGAAGAGATTACAATCAATTGTAATTTATTTGTTTATTTATTTGTTTTGGTATTTTTCGACGCTGCTTTCCTCCTGATGTTACCTAAAACATAGTGTAGTGTGAGTGTATAATTGAATTAAGTTTTTTAACAATGTACCTAATAATAATCTTAAGGGCACCTACATTAGAAAGCCTTCAAGAGCGATTAAAGTAAAGCGTGTTTAGAGAAATCTATTTTTGGCATTTAGTTGATCGAGCCTCAAATAATTCTAATTTTGCGCTCCAAAACACCTTATAGAACACTCTAATACAGCAATTCGAGAAGGTAGGAAGCAGAAAGGGCCTTATATCCTAGCTATTAAAGAGCGCAAAAATAGGTGGCGCTGTTGTCGAGAGCACCCGTATGAAGCAGCGGCGGTTCGCTAACAATCGCACCTCAAATAATTACATCTTTATCAAATACTAAGTAGTACCAAGTAACTGCGACCAACTGGAATGTAGCGCTCGCAAGGTTGGACACAGGTCGTGGAAAATCCTCATGGATATCCGCCGCCCTGGGGTGGACGGCGGGGTCTGTCAGACTCTTACTGACTAAAAACCACCCTGGTGTTCCATCTTACACCTACGCCGGGGGTCGCAGAAATAAACGATCCTTCTGCAACCCCCGACTGGTACCGGGCCGCCGCTGCGGGCCTCCTCAGGTCTTGGGGGGGAGTGAGGTGTTGGACTTGAAGTCGATTTTTTGTATAAAAGTTTTTTTTATAAGTAAAATCGATTCTAGATGACACTTGATTATTTGAATGCTGTGGTTGCCACATTAGTCCGGCAGGGCCACGGGGGTCGAATAGCTTGCAATAACGCCGTATTCAAGCGACCAGTGGATCATAATACTCCTAGTAGACGGTCAAACATAAGTGTTGACCCGACAACGTTGACTGACATGGCCTGATCAGAACAGGCTGGTATCGCCCAACATTGTCCGACGTGGCCTGAACGGAAAAATATGACTTCCAAGTTTGGCGCTCAACGTGTTAAATACAGGGTCAAATTAAATTAGCTAGCGTAACTCTGTAGACGTGATGGGCATCGATATCTAAACATGATCAAACAAAAAAAAATATGTAATTTTTTTGTGGGTTCGGCGATCCCAGTTAGTGTATTCACTTTAAAAAAAACTGTGTTAACTTCACAGACGTGATTGATATCGATATCTAAACACGATTAAACATATTCAACTTCATGCAACTCATACTTCATGTAACAACACTACCAGCGGTCATTGACCCCTAAAAAAATATTAATTTTAAATTTTTGTATTTTTCGTGTTTAGATATCGATACTCTATCACATCTGCGGAGTATCGCTAGCTAATTTAATTTGATCCTGTGTAAGTAAAGTCCAAAATATTGAATAGTAGCTTTTTATATGTCTTCCTTGTACCTAGCGAAACTCCACCGACGTCATGGGTATCGATATTTAATGTAGACAAAACAAAAAGTAAAGATTTTCTTAACTCATTTCAAGTAACTATAGCTGAAATTTCTTCCAAAGAATCATTTGAATTCCAAGTAGTTCGAAGCAATGAAACTCTATATAAACTACCTACTTAATGTCTCTTTGACTTCTCAATGACATTTCGACCTCTACTAACCCCGGAAGGTACAAAACACCCCCCTTTTCCCCTCTTTCTCTCCATTTGATCCTCACGTAGGTTTTTACAAGGGAAAACACTTAATGCCAAGCAAATAGGCCTCGGAATCCTTGGCGAAACTTTAGTGGGACATCAAATTTATTTATAGAACACACACGAAATCGAACCTTATCACGGACGTAATAAAGTCCACAGTGTAATTGGTAATAAATATTTATTTTTCTTCTTTACACCCCTTTTCTGTGACGTCATGGTTCCTTATCCGAATGGTTTAGTACGATTTTGATTTCTATTTCAATCCAAATAAAGTCGGGTATTCTTTGCCAGGGTAAAAGGTTATCATCGATTGTCAAGCAGCAAGTGACGTCATAAAGAGCGAGGGCGACAGGAGATCTATGACGTCATATTCGCTGGCTCGCTCACACAGATTAGGAGTACGTAAATAGATGAAAGTCCATAAAAAGTCTGTGTTTTCATAATAATGCCTGTTTTGATGGGTATTCGGGAATAAAAATGGAGTTTTCTTTACTTATCTATCGTCGCTAGTCGTAAAAGGAAGGCAGTATTATGAGTGCTTGTATATTATTGTATTTAACGAGGTTTTCAGTTTACAAAATTTTAATACAGTACCTATATAATATATATTTGTCGAAGAAGTCATTAAAATATCCTACTTTAAGGATATAGGTGATTCGGTCAAAAATTTGTTTCAAACGTTTCTGGGCAACCCAAATAGTAATATTTGGAAACATTAACTTTATCAAGGCCTAGACAATTTCCCAGTCATTTCATTTCATTAACTATTAACATTGTGTTGAACATAATTAAAATTCAAGCATCCCCAGCAAAATTGATAGAAAATGCTACTAAATAAACAAATATTTAACCCATAAACAAATAGTGCTATACTGTCTAATAATTATTATTACAGAAACTTTACATAATTAAATAAATAAATATGAGACAACATCCACACAAGGTCTTTAGGTCCCGAACTAGGTAGAGCCTGTACTACGGTAACCTGATGACTGATATACATACTTATATACATATAAACACCCAGCCACAGGTCAAACAGACATGTTCATGCACACAAATGTTTGAATTGTCTGGGGATCGAACCCGGGACCAGCGGCTCAAAAGGCAGGGTCGCTACCAACTGCACCAACCGGTCAGTCAATTGAAAATTCATAAATATTTGAAAATATCCTATTGACATTAGTTAAAGTTAAGAAGACTGATATGTTAAGTTTTTAAAGCTACGTCTCTCCTACTATTTTGCTGTGCCCAACAGGGTTCATATTAACCTAACCTAACCTTACCCTTTTAGTCAGGGTACCCTACCGTAGTTACTGCAACCAACTGTGAAAAACGGGCAAAAAGTTCAAAAGAGGTTCATTTATAAAAAAAAAGTGTGGTTTATTAGAAGCCCAAAAAGTTTGTAGAGGATCGTTAATTTTAAAAAGTGTGCATCATTAGCTGGTTAATAAGATTTTAGAGGATCAATTATATATTCCCCTTTTTCAAATCAATCCTTTCAATTAAAGTCTCGCAATTAAAAATGCAGTTCCAAAATATCGTTATTTTCCGACTCCCATACGAACGAACCCACGCAAACAGCTAGTCTATACTAATATTATAAAGAGAAAAAAATTGATTTTTCATCCCACCATCTCGGAAAGAGTATTTTTAATCTTCAATATCTGAGTGGAAAAGCCGTTTTTATTCTCTAGAGGATAAAGTAAATTGAATTTAGAACATCGTGTGCACTAAGTTTGTGAATTAAAAAAAACATTAAACCTATTTACTGCTACCTCTATGGTGCCGAATATATCATACAACTTTTTTTTAATTTGTTAAAAACTCAGACTCGGAACCTTCTTGGTGTTCTTTTTTCAATTTGCTTTGTACGCGGTTCTTTACGCGGCATTTTTTCACGTCATTGTTAAACCTTATATTAAAAACAAGAAACTTGAAAACAAGTGAAAAAACTAAAATGAGTGATTCTAGCGACGAGGAAGTTTGCTTGACGCCAACAGAATTGACTGAAACTGTTAATAATGCGCAAATGAGCTTTCTCCCTCAACAATCACGCGAGAAGTATTTAAAACAGTACGATATGTTCAACACGTGGCGACTAGCAAAAGGAGCCAAAACTTTCTCAGAAAACGTTTTGCTGGCATATTTTATAGAATTATCCGAGAACAAGAAAGCAAGCACTCTATGGAGTACGTATTCGATGCTAAAAGCAACAATAAAGATGAAAAAAGACAAACATATCGATACCTATCCTAAATTAGTGGCATTTTTAAAAAGAGCCTCATCTGGTCATCAACCAAAAAAATCGAAGGTTTTCACAGTATCTGATATTGAAAAGTTTCTTAACGAAGCACCCGATTCCGTATATTTGGCGGCAAAAGTAAGTCAGTTGCACATTCAGTATCTACTTAAGTATATTAATCTCAATTAAATAGTATACTTAGTAGATGTTGATAGGCATAATTATGCGTTCATATCAATTTTATTCATTTATCTACTACAATACTCTTTACGTTACAGGTTGTTCTTATTATTGGAATAAACGGAGCATGTCGAACTAATGAACTAACACAACTTAATGTCAAAAACATTGAGAAACATTCAGATGACTTACTATTAATTAATTTACCTAATACAAAGACAAAAAGAGACCGCAACTTCGTCATTCGCAAGGAATACGTAACGATTGTTGAGAAATATCAAGCCTTACGCCCGCCTAACACTCCAATCAATCGATTTTTTCTACAGTATCGCAATGGAAAGTGTGTTAGACAGCCTATGGGTACTAATAAAATTGGCAGTATCCCACGAGAAATAGCAACATTTCTTGAACTTCCAGAACCCCTGTTGTACACGGGTCATTGTTTCCGACGAACTTCAGCCACACTTTTGGCTGATTCCGGAGCTGATCTCCTGTCCCTTAAGCGCCACGGAGGCTGGAAGTCCAATGCAGTTGTAGAGGGATACATAGAGGATTCCATCCAAAATAAGTCTAAAATATGTGAAGGCATCGTAGGAGCCATTACACTGAAAGAGCCTCAATCGGATCCTTGGACTGGCCCTTCTACATCAAAAATAAGCCGTTATGAAACACCTAACCATCTCCCTCTCTCTCCAACATTCACGCCAAGGGAATCCGATGAATCGGTACAACTATTAAGTATGACAGATAGTTTACCGAAAAACAGTACACAAGTGACTAACACCAATATTACAGTACCAAACAAAAATATTACACTCAATTTAAATAACTGTAGCAACGTTACTTTAAAATTTTCTTAATTATACCTTAGTATTATTTTGTTATAATTTAAAGATTATTCTGTAATACTTACCTGTCATAATGTAGTAATTAATACCTAAACTGAAATAAAAGTGTACCTATCTTGTGATTGTAGGTAAACGTTTTTTTTTTTGCATTTAGTCATTTCCTCGCTGAGGTGGAATGAAAAGTTACGTGTTGCACTCGAGTGCAAAGATTTTTCACCTCGTGCTCTTTTGATTCCCTCGCTAACGCTCAGGATTCCAATTTTGAATCACTCGCTGCGCTCGTGATTCAATTTTAGAATCCTTCGCTTGCTCGGTCATCAAAATTGAACACGCGGTTAAAAAGCAACTTTGCACTCTTGTATAACAAATAACTATTATAAGTTTGTTACGCTTACATGCTAAAATGGCTGAACGCATTTGGATGAAATTTGGCACATGGATAGACCTTTTTTGTTTTTTTTTTTGAGGTGGGAAATCATCAAATAACTTCTTCTTCTTCTGGGCAGAGTGGGAGGGAGTGTCAGACTCTTACTGACTAAACCCACCCGTGTTCCTTCAGTTGCCTGTGCCAGGGGCCACGGTAACCCTTTCGGACTTTCCCGCAACCTTGGCAGGCATCGGCCCTAGCGGGCCCCGTCATTGTTGCTGACATCTCTTTGAGGCGCGCGTGGAACACAACGCGCCGTCAAGCAGGGCCTGGTCCTTATCGGACGGCGAGCTACCCATTGCTAGCCATCCGCAAGCCTCCGCCTACGGTGGTCGGGAATCGGATTGTGATTCCCGACGCCCAGGGCGTCTTCTGCGGCGGCAAGGGGCGCGAGGTCGCGAATTTTGCAAATGGATCTGGATCAGGAAATACGATACTTTTTATACCGATATTCCCACGGCATCGAGACTTATGCGACTAAAACCGCGGGGCGCAGCTAGTGTGTAATAAAACCCTTTATCTCATATAATGAGGTGCCAATATCAGTGTGAGATAATGATATCTCTCCACAATATTATTATTGAGAATGCCACTTAATCAGATTTCACTATCATGACATTGTCGAGTTGATTTCGAAAGCTGTTGGCTTCGGAATTATTCGTTTCATAATGATATTACCGATATTAAATATTTTAATGTGGTTTTGGAGGTTTATCAATACGTTTTTCAAGTATCAGATATGGCATGTAGTTTCGAGGGGCTCGTGGCTAAATAATAATTGCCAAACGGGTCGATCGTATTTGTTTCGTGGATGGGTGACCATCCATTACTTAACGAGACCCCTCCGTGCGTCAGGAAGCCGTTGGACTCGGCTGTCTTTCGTAGATCTTTGACACGAGTAGTCGGCCCGATAGTCTGACCACTTAGTCTTATCAAGGGGTATCGTATTACCAAGTAACTGGGTTGTGCAGGTCAGAGAGGGAGTCGCTCCATGTAAAATACTGGTATTCAACTGCATACGGTTAGACTTCAATCAAAAAATCAAAATCAAAAGTCATTTATTCAAATTAGGCTGAGAATCAGCACTTTTTGAACGTCAAAATCACATAAGACAGTCCCCCCAAAACGCCCACCCTTCACCACTTCCTAGTGCTTTAGCTGGGAAGAAGAAGTGGCGGAACAAACTCCCCAGCAGCACTGCTGTCTGTTCAGTTAGAAGAACTGGATTCTATACATATAGTAATAAATAAATTAACATTACGAAACACAAAAATATTAAAATTATTTGCCATATGTCAGCTAGCACACGCCAATATTTAAAACTATACTCAAGCATAAATAAATAATAAAAACAAAAAATCAAACAGAACTTAATTCATAATAAAAAGCCTCCTGGCATAAAGGGCGTGCCCGCTTACATATGCAATGCTGCATTATGTTTATATGTATATAGCTGTAACTAGTAGCCACAAATGATAAACTAGGACCTTCGAAGTAAAATAAAGAAACATTAATTTCTAATAACAATAACAAAACCATAGTCAGCAAGACTGGAAGCCAACCTCAACATAATTGGGAAAGGCTAGCCAGAGGAGTCACAATAAAGTGTTTAATAAATAAAATGGAACACGCTACACGTAACGTTGAATCCAAATCCTCGACAGGTAACAAGACAAATGAGCCATTTTATTTCATTATCTTGCTTCAATCCGAGGTCCCAAGGCTTTTCAAAGATAGTTCATTAGCTCATCCTATATATAAATGCCGTCCTTCAGCGAGCACCTCCGAAGGTTTTCGAAGTTTCCCGAAGTGGTTCCGACGAGAACCTTGATCGCTAATTAGAACAACTTTTATCAGGAGATGAAATACAAACAATATAGACTACTTCGTTAGTCTAGTCGGTTGCAAGCGTCACTGTTGTTTGACTGGAAGCCGACTTCAACACACTTGGAAAAAGACAGGCAAATGATGAGATAGCTGCTCCAAGCAACACAGCTAGAAATTTCGCTAAGTTCTACTCTGCTTGCTAGGCGACATACTCGACTAAGCGTTTCCAAATGTCTTTTCTTATGCGCATAGCAAAAGAGTGGAACTCCTTAACTGCGTCTGTGTTTCCGAACGCATACAACCCTAATCTCTTCAAAGTGAGAGTGAACAGGCTTCTTCTGCGTAAGCTCACTCCATCGTCGACTCTGTCTCTGTCACCACTGACCTAGACTAGAGTCAAGCGCAAACCCATCTTAAATAAAAAAAAAATGTGCTAGCGAACCAAAGCATAGTTGTCCACACATGCGCCAGTGACATGGTGGATGACTAACTTTACCACTTGATGAGTTACTAACACTAAGCAAACAGTAATTGGCAATGTCCAAGTAAAATCTCCAACCCAAAGTCCTCAATAAAATTCATATAAAGCGATATAAGACAGTATAATAAAGTTTTGATTTTCAACAACGTAATTTTTTTTTTTCCTAACTATGGCATCTCGTAGTAGACCTTCGTTACTACCTAACCGGACTATCCTGTGGTTGGCTTAAGTGAAACTCAAAGCCTCCAGCCAGGGGAACAACGTTCATAAAATTTTCCAGTCCACAAGACGGAGGACGCATACACTAATCACCCACGCTAATCACCTAACGTCTTTTCCAAAAGTATTTAATAAAAACGTAAACTCACTGAAGGGAATTAGTGACAAGTTTAATACAGATAAGAAAGTTTATAGCTCGAGAATATTGGTAGCCCATAGGTATCGCTGCTGCTTACGAGTTATAGGTCGTTAGCTCGAACCCAGGCAGGCAGGCAACTTTACTAAGTGTATTTCATTTCATCACCACTGCTCTCAAAACGGTGAAGGAAAATATCGTGAGGAAACCGGCATATGCGGTATGTCTTAGAACCAAACATTCGAAGACATGTGGCATCCACCAACCGCACTGGGCCCGCGTGGTGGAGCACGGCCCACTCCCTCTCACAGAGAGGAGGCCTGTGTCCCAGCAGTGGGAACATTATCGGCTGGTTATGCTACGCTTATAGGTCAACACTTTTTCCAACAATGATTGTTTGAATAACTTTATTAAATTGTAATTGAAAATCAAAAATTTTGTGGTTACAAAATAAAGATCTGTAAGGTGATTTCAAATTAAAATGTCGGGTTTAACTATACAAATAAACAAATCAAAACACTCAATTTCTAAGTCGCATTACAAATAAGTATCCAGAGGTACGTTTTTTGATCCATGTATTTAGACTTTCATTAGATACTTTTGGAACATACCTTAAGACCTGACATCTACACGCTTCAAAAGTCATCAAGCGTGGCTCCAAGTCTAACTCCTGCTGTGTGGCTTGGACCTAACGGTAATGTGTACGTCTGGTGGATCCTGGCTAGTCGCCTGACAGGCGGAAACTAATATTTTTATCACGGCACGAGTTGTTCTTTTCATTCTTCTGTAAGTAGTTCATGTCATAGTATTATTATCTCAAGAAGCGACGCGCGCTTTACTTGTGGTAACCAAGTGTACAAACTCGCTGTGAATACCTATGTGCGTGAAGACGAGTATCGTCAGCACATAACACACACACACTTCAGACTTCGCCGTGGTCTCGAACGGTGCCGAGAGCGCCTGCGCTTACATACACATTCACAGCGAGTTTGTACACTTGATAACCACAAGTAAAGCGCGCGTCGCTTCGTGGGATAAAAAATACTGCAATACGAGGGAAGCCCAACGCCGTTGCTCCGGTGTTGGTGAGTTGCATCCCAACTCGTTTCGCTATTGACGTGGAACCCAAAGCACAAGAATGGTTACCTTAGCTGAAACGGGTAACGGTAAAACTAGTAATTTGTAACACATATAGATAGATACAAAGTAATCCCTATTGGCCCGGCTACATGCTCCATCTTACTTGAACTACGTCTGGTGGATCCTGGGTAGTCACCGACAGGCGGAAACTAATATTTTTATCACGGCATGAGCTATGATTTTTTTTTATTTTTCATTTAAGATGGGTTTGCTCTTGACTCTAGCCTAGGTCAGTGGTGACAGAGACAGAGTCGACGATGGTGTGAGCTTACCCAGAAGAAGCCTGTTCACTCTTACTTTGAAGAGACTAGGGTTGTTTGTATGCGTTCGGAAACACAGACACAGGATCCTTCTGTAGTTTATGTTATAGTATTTTAATCTCACGAAGCGACGATTTTGTTTTTTTTTTTAAATTTCAATTATCTTTTATATATGTGTATGTGTTATGTGACAGTGAAACCTATTTTTCATTCTTTCCTTTACACCTTGTATCCTAAAACACCAACATTATCCAACACAAATTCAAACTCAATAAAAACAATTGCTTTTTGTTAAAACTATCACCATGCATGTAGGTATGTCTATTTCCCGGTAGGTACTTATATAAAAAGCAATCCACTTTAAATAATCATTGTACCCGAGGACCGAGTTCGCGACAACAGTACGAGGTCAGACATAGTGGAAAACTAAATATTAGTTCATAAACTCTAATGCGGTACAGTGCTGGCTGTTTCAACTTTGTAGAACAAACGTCATTGAGTTCTAATTATAACTAAACTAACTTTTATCCGCGACTTCGTCAACGCGAAATTTTTTGCTCCGCCGACCCACCCCGTCGCATCGCATCACCTGCCTGCGCGATTAGTTAATTTTCGCTTAGCGTTCTTTCTGACTTTTTTTTCATTTTGCTAAGCTCCTAAGGGTACTCGCGTGATTTTAAATAGCCTATAGCTTTCTTTAAGAATTGGGCTATCAAATGCATTCCAGAGATTACCTACTACATACGAGTGTACGACTGAACACCGACAAGACTTTACTTCGACGGGACTCTTCGCCAACAGGACAACCTTTCTGTGAGCAACTTGGAAGTAGCGCTCGACGGCCGCTGCCGCGGCACCGTTCGCTTCGCTCGCTCGGCTCGCGCGCGGTTGGTCACAGTTGTAACCTAACCTATTTCGCAATAATCGATTTCCAAAGTATGTATCTGATTATGTATGTATATTATATTATGCCCTGTCGGCGAAGTGTCCTGTCGGGGAAGAGTCGCGTCGAAGTAAAGTCTTGTCGGTGTTCAGTCTGTCGGCGTTTAGTCGTACACATCTACATACAAACTTGCGCACAAACTAACAAAGTCTGTCTCTTTATAATATTAGTTTAGATGAGACTTGGCCAAACTGTAGCTTCCAATTAGTAAAATAATTTTCGGAATCAGATCAGTAGTTCAAAAGATTACCCATACATACAAACCCTCTTTAAAATATATGTATAGACAATAGACAAATATTTATTTTCTTCTTTAAATAATAGACGTAGTTAAACGAAAAGGATCCAATCCACAACATGGTCAAAGACGCACCAAACTGATGCTAAATATCAATACTATCGGCCAGTAAATAAGATCCAAGCGAAAACCACTGTCTATGACTTTTTATCAACCTCAGAACCAACCCACATGTATGGCATGTTAAAAAGACTAGAGCGTGCGATATGGAAACTGTAATTTACCCAACCGTATAACATATATCTCTGAAAATACAATACTACACTTGACTTTACTATTAACAATAAAACAGTTTTATTATTCCAACACACAACATCATACGTTCAATTAATTTAAAATGAATACCAATGAAGAAATATCTTCCAAACTTCACACGTCAATATCTCTAATAGTAGATTATTAACCAAGGGGATAAAGCAGTGTCTTCTGTCGCGGGTGACGATTTAAATCGCGAGCGTAATGAAGGACTCGAGGTTTACTCCCGAGTGTAGCGAGGGTGTTAAAAACTTAAATCACGAGCGAAGCGAGGGATTTAAGACGAGTCCTGAGTGTAGCGAGGGATTTAAGTTCACCCAAGACTAAGACAACTTTATCACCGAGGAAAATACTCTACTTTTCGTACCATTTGCGAAAAAATTAACACAATAATAATATGAGATAAGCATTTATTAAAAATAATGACAATTAAACGTATTTTTAGAACATTAACTTATTTATAAAAATAAATTAAAATAATCTTAACGTTTATGTACCGTAAAATGCTGCAACTTTGCCAAGAAAGCCCAAATTTGCCTATTTCGTTTCGATTACGATATTTCGCGTTTGCTTAGTGGTTTCTTATTTTGTACCATTTGGTTACAACTTTACATTATTAGGGCAACATATTTTTTTTTTTTTACAATGGTTAGTCCATTGTAACTCTGTCAGTTGTGCGACAAAAACCGGTGCGAGGGGGTGAAAATTTGAAGTGACATAATTTACTTAACTTTGCCTACTAAGCTGTGAAACTACTTAGCTGTGAAAAAAAAAATCCTTTTATGGCAATAATCGAACTGCCGTGGACAAGCACGGTGTCTCATGCACACGGAAAAAAGAAACTGATAAGATCAACTGTTTATTTATTGAGATAATATCCTCCTAGGCAAAGTTGCGTCTTTTACCTACAACTTTGCCTATGACTTTAGAGTGCTTGTAATTCGGAAAAACATGATGATTTAAAAAGATTTGGCTACTACCTGGCAAGACATAAGGTCGGTTTTCCGTCTAAAACTCATTAAAAGCCATAATAATAAATAGGTTCAGATATACGATCAAAAAACTTAAAAATCCAGGCAAAGTTGCAGCATTTTACCGGTATATGGAGAAAACAAAAACGCGGCAAATTCCTAGACTAATATTTTTTGTCGGAAAAGCAAAGGCATCAAGCTCATTCGGCCTCGTCGGTTTTCGTAATTTTATTAATAATCATAACTGGATAATAAATGCGTATTCCTTTTTCAAAAAGATGTATAATGCTTTATATACAGACTCAATGGTGTAAACACAGATGTAGTTCAGTATAAATTTCGGTAAGTATTCCAAATTTAAAGCACATTCTCCCCCTAGAGGATGAATGAAATTCAGTACAATTTTCTTTCCCTGTTTTTAACAGATTAAAAATGACTATTGTTATGTTCGCTTTTTGTGGCATAGAATGTCACTTTTTTGAGCAAGTGGTACGAAAAGTGACTTTTCACTCCACTAGCTCAAAAAGACCGTCATTGTGGCGTACCAGAGCGAAGAAAAAATAGCAATTCTTCCTCTAGGGGAAAAAGTTTTTTTTTTTTAATTTTTGTGTGTCAAATGACAATGAGCCTACAAAAACGAAAAAGTCTTTAGTCATAAGTAGAATAATCATGAATATAGACTCGACTTATTACTGTTTCTTATAAAAAGAACTTCATTTTATTTTTGAAAGTGAAACTAAAATCGGCGATCTCTTTGGTAGAATGCATGCAATGCGTTGCGGCTGCAGAAGAAAAAACAAAAAAAAGACATTGGCGCGAAATCTTTATAATTTTTCTCTAATTGCAAATTGAATTTTACAATAGTGAAAATGTCATCATCTAGTGAGAATGGAGACCCTAATTTGCAAATAGAAGAGAAAGGAAAATAAATAATTTTAATAAAATAAACTACATATTTCATATTGTATTGGATTGTTTTATTTTCTCGCAATCGTAGTGAAAAGTAGAGTGTAGCACACGGCGCTAAAAACCCATTAAAACTCGGTTTCTATTTACTCCCTCGCTAAAGCTCGGGAGTAAAACTACCTCGTATATAATGGGACATTTTAGCTCCTTGTATAACAATCTACTATTGTGTGGATTGGATCCTTTTCGTGTAAGCCACAAAAGTAGCGACGTAGAAGGAAAACACTCAAACAAAACATTAATAATATAAACTTTTACCCACAGAGGTCGAACAATAAATTGTAGTGGATCAAAGTATATCCACTATTGATGCATTACGATATTAGTTTGTGGAAGCACAAAGTTTTGTTCTACTAACTTTGTTACCGCAATAAACTTCATTGCTGCAGTTCTATAATGCAATTTCTAGATAAGGTGCAATGCATCATGACATAGTAAGAAAAATTATAACGAAACATCACTACTGTAATTTCCTGATAAATAGTACCTACATGCATATTTTGTAAAATAAGATTGTAATTTAGCTTTCCTAATAATATTATTGAACACTATTGTATAATGAATACGCCTCTTTTTGTACACCTCACTATTTTTGTCTTCTTAAAATACTAAATAGCCGAGTAACTGCGACTAACTTAGAAGTAGCGCTCGCAACGGTCGCTTCGCTCGCGGTCGGTTGCTCACAGTTCCAGCCTAACATAACCGGTTGGGTCGGGGCGCCCTAGCTTAGTTACTACCCCCAACTGTATGAAATGGCCAGAACTTTAAAAAGAGGCTCAAATATTTAAAAAAAAGTGCGTAATTAAAAGGCCTTCGCAAGGTCATCGGTGCACGTTGTGGGAGGACTTATAATTTAACGGGCGGAATTTGGGTGTTCAGGGGCCGTACTATGACATGTTAACACCATCATGATTCCGTTGCGAAAAAGAGATAGTGCTATCGGTCATGTATAACTCCGTCTCTCTTTCACGCTGGAACAATGATGGAATTAACACGTCATAGTACGGCCCCAGTACAGTGTACATCTCTGACTACCTCTTTAGAGAATACAGGCGTAAGTATCTTATGATTTTATTGACTTTCTTCAAGTGACGTCATCAGTCTCAAGCCCTTATCAGAATTAATTTAGGGTCGGCGCAAAATGTCCTTTTCTTCAATACTCTAATTAGTCGCCATCTTGGTAGGCCCTCCTTTCTAGCCATGACTTCAAGTGACGTACCTAATATTAATAATATAATGATTTTCTGACTAAAAAGTTGACTTAAATATTAGGAAATAATTACAATATTCTCTTCTTATTATCGCTTTGACTTAATTTAATATTTTTGATATTTCTTTAAGTAAGAAATGTTTGACTGATTTGCAATTCGAATGTTATCCTAATTGATCTATTCAATGTTATAATTATCCACGAAACTAACTACAACCCTAACTTTTACTAACTAAAATATTATGAACTTTACAGACTATACAGGGTGTCCAGTAAATAACACGACATACTGCAGGGGGTGATAGCTTGTCAAAACCTACCAAAACAACACAATATTATTAATATAAGTATTTTCTTATCGCTTAACCTTAATAATCTACAGTGGTGAAAAAAAATCCGTAAGGTTTTGCTGAACATATATAGTGTTGTTTTGGTAGATATTGACCCAAGCTATCACCCCCCTGCAGTATGTCGTGCTATTTACTGGACACCCGGTATAACATCTCTGTAACAATATTCCGACAAATAAATGGAATATTATAATTACTATTATACTGGCTTAGTAACTGAGACAAAACCGATGGCTGATGGAGCAGACGAGTCCTGGAGTGGAGACCGCGTATTGGCAAGCGTAGTGTGGGACGCCCTCCAGCTAGATGGAACGAAGACCTTAAAAAGATGGCTGGGGAAGACTGGATGCGGAAGGCAGAGGACAGGGTGTTGTGGCGCAGCATGGGAGAGGCCTATATCCAGCAGTGGACAGCGATAGGCTGAGTTGATAGTAACTATCCTCATGTGAACAAGCCTTGATCTATGTAATTAATATAGAGTGTATTGTGGCTGTCAGTAGCCGGTGATAATAGAGCTTACACCTTAATATTATTAATTACGATATTGTGGCCACTAATTAATTAATTACACACAACAGCGCATTAAAACGTGGATCATCATTAATAACGGATTGGGGATATTTGAATACTTAATCGTTTTTATTTTGGTTAGTGAATTAATAGTAGCCTGGAAAATTGATGACTAGCAAATGCAGAGCGAAAACTTGAAAGCTGAGTAGGTGCGGCATGATGAAAGAATACCGAAAATATGTTTGCAAAGTTTCAAACACGAGCCCCGTGGTCATGGGCTTTTAATTTATGAATCTGTCGAATTAGGTTACTCCAAAAACCGTGTTCGAATGACTTATTTTCGTAGGTACCTGACAAGGAAATTCTCAATAACTACATCTAAAATAAATAAAGAATATAATAAAAAACTCACCCCATCCGAACTCTGCTTCTTGACCTCACAGAACTCCTTGAGAACATCCTGAAGCTTCTTGGTTGAATCTGCAAATAAAAGATCAGATTATAATATGGAGACATCGGAGACAGCAAAACTGAAAGCATATTTTTTTGTCTATGTCTGACAGTCCGGGAGCGCGTCATCACACGTTGAAAATAAACATGCTGTCCAAATATAACAATGCAACATGAAACGCGACAATAACTAGGCGAATTTGTTGCAGTTCGTGTAACGATTCATATTTATTTATTTATTAATAAAGGTACACCAACAGCTTCTGTCTACAAAATATCTAATAACAGTAGATAACAGTTGAGGGCTACACAGTTGGCAATAATATGTGAACCAACATTCTCAAATACAGTGATATCATATGGTAAAAACGAAATGCATAAAAATTAAGTGGTAACAACTATATAAACAGAAATATAGCAAGACATAATTTATAAGATTGCAGAGGTATCAAGAAACAGGACAGGACACTTAAGGGATATTCTGACTATGCAAAATGAAATAAGAATGCATCTCGTCTGTAGTGACCGTCACCAACTCTGAAGTTGAAGTTCGTCCATCAACTTCGGGATTGACGGCACCGTCAAAAAGGGTGCCTAGGTGCGAGGTGGTGGACGGCAGTGAGTTTGACAGCGCCTGGCGTTTGAGTTTGTGAAGTATAGATACTTATATCACGGAGAAACAACTAAGTGAGGTACTTATAGATATGAATGCCACAGAGTGACACTCAATGGCATAGACAAGCAAGTAGGTTACGTCTGGCGCGGATAGAAATGTGAATATTATAATGTTTTATTTGTTATTATTTTACATATATGTATTTCATTATTTATTTATTACTGTTAAATGCCCGTGACTTCACAGCGGGCCCTATCAGAATACCAGCGTTGCGGCATTTATTTATTTTTTAAATGTCACAGCATCATGCTGAGATAGGAGCCTTTTGGCCTCGTATAGGAATTTCTGTTTCCTTTTCCTTTGTTACTTTTTGTTTTTATATAGTTTGGTTTTTTATTTTATAATTTAGTTTGTGCACTTCCTGTACGAGTCACAATAAACACTTTTTCTTTCTTTCTTAGAAATGACTTGCAAAACTTAAAGAAAACATCGATCGTTAATAACTTTGATTTGAATATAAATAGAAACAGAGGCGGTGGTGGTGGAATTGAGATTTTTTGTTGTGACAGTGGGCCGATGGGTCTATCCCACTCTAGTGAAGAATCTCAAGAACCTAAAGGCAATAGTGATTCACAATACATCAATAATCTGACAATAGCTGATGAGGGTGGAAAGTCTAGTCCGTCAACTGACGGAATTTTCAATGAAGAAAGGAATTTCTTGATTACTTTTTAAAATGATTTGAAATTAGAAAGATATGACATTTAATTTTTATTTCATTCTAATACGAAAAAAGTTGACTGCAGGAGAATTGTGTAATAACTATTGAAATACTTCATAATTAAATTGTAATTGTAGTTAATCAATCTTTATATTGTTATTGTTTAGGTTTATTAATATGTATGCCTTCTGGTTAAATATGGCTGTTGCCTAATTATATTTTGTTAAGTCACCGTGTTTTGTACCCATACTTGCAAAATAAATATCTTATCTTGTCTTACCATATACCATTAGAAATAATATGTAACTTCAATGTACTTAGAATAATTAGGTCTGAAAGCGTTATTAGCAAACGCAATAAGGTCATGTGGGGTGAAAGAGACTTGCAACAAACTGACATAAATAACAATTTATGTACGACGAAACTAAGATTGGTTGATTTTCCTGCTGAATTTAGAAAATGTTGTGATAAATTATTTACTAATGTCTACATTGATCCATTATTGATAGAATGTTGACATATTAAGCGAAGTGATGACGTGATTGTTAAAGCAGGCAGGAGCAAAAAAAAATAAACAGTGACAGGTTGGAACAAACATATTCGACAAACGCACTCGGAGGCGCGGCTTGCTTATCAGAATTGGGTGTTATGTGATGATCGATCGACCCGTGCACCAGCGGGGCGAGCACGACCTCTGTGATAGGCCTGAGTCACGCATTTTATCACCGTGTTTGCTCCCAGAATGTGATAAAAGTGTGTGACTCAAGCCTATCGCAGTAGGCCGTGCTCGCCCCGCTGTTATTGCTCAGCCACAAGCCCCATTGTCGTCATCATCTAGCAAAAATACGTCCACTACCTGCCCTAGATCCCGTGGCGCGGCGGTTTTTTACATTTAATGCACGCGCGAAATTACGTCATCGCCGCTCTAGTGCAAACAACGGATTTTTCTAAGTATTCAATTGTTTTATATAAAGCTGATAACAGGCCGGGCACCCAGGGTACCCAGGGGGCATTGACGGTAGTTTGCTATTGGGAACGAGAGCTTCCCGCGGGTCATTAGCGGCTACTGGACATAGGCCGGCTCCAACTATCGGCACAACGACACATCCAGCGGATTCGTGTGATCCGCACCAGGTCGGCGGTTGTTAGTCAACAATCATGGTAGATTTGCGTGTACCACGCCCTTTTGCAAAGTGATTGGCTCATAGTGACACAAAGTTGCTAATATAAGAATCGACTGTATTCGTATTCATATAAAAGCTTTTAATACCAATTAGTTCAGGTTTATCAGATTAAGTTCAATATGCTAATAGTTTTGTAGTAGGTACCTAGAGTATATTATATGAGTAGTGTTACTTCGGTAAGTATTATTGCATTCAAGGCTGGTGCACGGGTGAATTGTGTGACTGATAAAATGAATAAAAAGGTGTCGGGCGAAATCGAATACTTAGTAGAGAAAAACATTGGGCTGACCCTACGTAACAAGGGTACAAGGAAAACATGAAACTCAAAGTCAAAGCATTTATTTCAATTACAGGCACCTTTGAATTGTCTAGGGGTCGGTCAGTCAGAAATATGAAGCTAGTTGCCCATTCCAAAGCGTAGTCGGTACCTATGGAGAAGAATGGGCAAGAAACTCCATGGACACTCTTTTAAATTATATTGTTACATAAATATTAGTTACATCATGAATGTTGAATATATAATTATATGGAAGAACGATGTAAATAAGACGTGCATGACGTTGAGTGTCCAGAGTACAGCAAATATAAATTTAAACAAAACAATCCATAAATAAAATAACCGTGGCAGCTAAGAGATGACCAGTCCCAACTGACGGCACTCACTACGGCAGCGCTATTTCGAAACACTGTGACTCGGGCAGGCCGGAATCTTCTATGGCTACCACCGATAAAATTAAGCTCGCCAAGTCCTAGAGAAATTATTCGACTATCTTGGAACTCGTAACGAATTTCGCCGAAAAAAACACGTTTCATTTTTTGTATGGGGAACCCCATACAAAAAAAACACGTTTTTTTTTTGGTATGGGGGACCTCATGCAAAAAAAAAACGTATTTTCAAATAAGAAGGCGTAAACTTTTTTTTTCATCATTTTAAAATTCCCAAATTTTCCAAAGTCGACTTTTGTTGCATTATATTATTATATCAACACACATTGAATTTAAATTTAAGTAGCTCTAATTAGTACACTCCTGCTTCTTTATCATTGAGATAGCTTTTACTGCTATATAGTAAAATTTATATATGGTGTTAATTGTTTTTCGCATATGACTTTTTGGCACCCCTTGCCATCTGGCGCCTAGAGCGACCGTTCCTCACGCTCTACCCCAGTGCCGGCGCTTAATACAACACTGCTTTTAGAATACTGTTGTCGCTGCCACGGTTCTGCAGCACGTTAGGGATGTATGTATGCAGCGGCGCGACCATATAATTTTTTGCGATCACGCGAAAAAGATACGCATCATTACTTCGTCGGATGCGAGACAGCGACAGCAGGACTGAAGGCCACCTGATGAGGCACCAGTGCGCAGTGCATGTATTGTTGCCAGGTGTCTCCGGAACCGCAGGAGACGCCCTGGGCGTCGGGAATCCCAGGCCGATTCCCGGCCACCGTAGGCCTTGCGGACGGCGAGCAATGGGTAGCTCGCCGTCCGATAAGGACCAGGCCCGGGTCGATTGTGCGTTGTGTTCCACGCGCGCCTCATGTAGATGTCAGTACCAATGACGGGGTCTGCTAGGGCCGATGTGTGCTAGGGTTGCGGGAAAGACCGAAAGGGTTACCGTGGCCCCTGGCACAGGCAACTGAAGGAACACGGGTGGGTTTTAGTCAGTAAGAGTCTGACACGCCCTCCCGCTCTGCCCAGAGCGGGAGAAGTTATTTGACGATTTTCCACACTCAAAAAAAAAAAAGGTGTTCCAGAAGATGGCAATATAGTGTTCCTTAGGTTATGTTGTATTAAAAGTATCCTACATCCTAATACAGGTTATGGTCTACCCATAGATATAATAAAGAAGGGTCTACCCATGTGCCACATTTCATCCAAATCCGTTTAGCCATTTTATTTTATTGAGGGACAATATGTGTTGGAACAGAGAAAAGACAATACAAAATATTAACAATACTGCAGCCCTCTACATTACTACAAACAACAATGATTGCCAATAGATAGGTAATAATTAATTAGTTAATAATTAATTACATCATGCAAAATTGAAATTCTAATTGATTGCTTGGCAACAAAGTAATAATTAACACTAAAAATAAATAAATAATAAAATATTGACCAGCTTACATTCCTCTTAATATTCTTCGTTTATAATTATTTACATAGCATTATTTTTTTTATTTTTTTTTTAGGATGGGAAATCATCAAATGACCCCTCCCGCTCTGGGTGGAGCGGAAGGGAGTGTCAGACTCTTACTGACTAAAACCCACCCGTGTTCCTTCCTTGGCCCTTTATGTTCCGGGTCAGCGGTACCCCTTTCGGATGATCCCGCTTTCCCGGCAGGACATAGCATTACTTACATTTAAATTTGGATTTTGAGCATATAAAAATATAAATATTAACAATTACTTTTTTTTTATTAGTATTATTTTATTATCTACTAGTATTTTTATAAGAAATTATGTCCTTAGTGGGATTTATTTTATGTCCGTAGGTGTGTCCCTGGCATCACAACGGGCCCTATCAGAATACCAGCGAATTACTAATGGCTGTAGCCGGAGGATTTAAAAAAATACAAAATTTATTTATTATAAAGTCAATTTAATTTTATAACCATTACAATTCTAATTAATAGCTAAGATAGTCGACGGATGACCGATGTTGTGTCAAAAGTGACGATTTCCACAAAGCCCGCGATGTCCGGTGTCAGGCTGCATCACGTTGTGCTGCGTCAGCGCCTCGTGTCCGCGGCTGATGCAATGCGCGGTAATTAGGTAAACGCTTGTCAGCGGTTTAGGTGCTATGCGAATAAGTAACACCTCCCCTCGAAGATCAGCAACTATTTCGAAATCTTGTGTGTAAGAGATGATGAAATATTGCTGTGGTCAATTCTTATCTTGCTGGGACTGATTCTATTTGATTCTTAAATTTCAGCATAATTTCCTGAAGTTGTAGCATCATCCGTTTCCATTGATTGATTTTCATGAAGAAGTTTCGTGCGATGTCGTCGATACATCAGTGCGATGATGAGTGCACTTGCACCGGATAGTATCAGATACATTGGGATCGTAGTATGGTAGAGGGCTGCATCAATTGCTTCATTAAGTTTAACTGGAATCTGTAACATGATCTTCGTGTTTATAGAGTGCAGGTTTTCTAGGTTAGCAGAGTTTAGTATGATTGGTGCTTCGCTTGACGTTTCTAAATTGATATTCGTAGGCAATTGCATAATCTCCAGAGCGAATCCCTTGATATGATTGTTAGAGTTCGCTATGGTGAATTCGGGCGTTTTGATATGACAATTGTACGGGATGATAGCCAAATAGCGTCCTTCAAGGGTTTTTTAAGTTTCTTGTCTGCATGATATCTGAAGGCCAATTCCCGTAATTAAAAACGTTAAAATTCAAGTCGCAATCTCATCTCAGCGACAGTCTAATGTCAAAAATGTAGGTAAACGCTATACAATTTTAGACAGATTGACACTGAGATTAGAATGCGATCGTTCTTAAAAATACGGGAATAGCCCCTCATAATATCTTTGGTTGGATATGGGAAACTGATGGTGTTTTCTTTTTCAAATATCGCAGCATCATGCTGAGCTAAGAGCCTTTTTGGCCTCGCACAGGTCTTCTCTATAATCTTTTTTTATTGTTTTCATGATTTTGTTAGATTTAATGTTTATTTTTTATTATTATTATTATTTGTATTTCCTGTGCGTGTCCCAAATAAAATATTTTTCTTTCTTTCTTTCTTTCTATTACCTAAATTATAAGATTCAACCGTTCGACGGATAGGGCAGCGCAAACCAGAATTAGTTCGACAGGTATTGACGGCAAATATGGTACCTACACGGATACTACGTATATTAACAGTGCGTGGATTTAAGCGTGAAAGCGTAACAAACAATACACACAGAACATCAAATCTTTTCTCTTTATAATATTAGTTTATATAGTTAAATTAAAACTAACAAATTATGGGTAATGTGTCTGAATTAAAAAGGAATAAATAAATGAATAACACCGGCGACCTTTCAAACCTCACCAGAAATTGTGCCACCCCTATCGAAATTCGCTAAGTGCAAAAGTTTAATTTGCTAAAACATAGTCCCGTGGGCCATATCTCTAATTGAATTGAAATACTGAGTCTCGTTATTACATTAGTGGCTTGACGTGATGTAGGTAATCGGGTAATACTCAGGTAAATTTTACCTTTGGGGAATAGGCATTTTTTGGGGTTTGTTTTGGTTGCTTTTTATCTACATTGTGGATTAAGTGGTATGAATTTAATTGGTTTAGGTGCGAGTACTTCATTCATTTCATTTCATTTATTTATCCAAGAACAATTTCCACTGTGTCTGAATTTTTACAAAGGTACATAAGCGAAAATTCAGACACAATGGAAATCGACGACGACGACGACGACTAAGTGTAATTTTGTTTTTGTATTTAGTTAGTTAGTCATTTAATTTAGTACCTAGTGTAAATAGTTAGTTGTGTTAGATATAGTACATTACTGCAGAGGCTAGCAAAAGAGACATTGATGGACGAACGTGTAAATGTGGGCCGAGGCGAAGCCGAGGCACACATACGTAAGTCCACCAATGCCTAGTTGTGGCCAAGGCTTGTATAGTATTTTTCTCAAATAATGCGCGGAAATTAAAATACAATTACTTCTCAAAATCAATGACGAACAACGATCAACAATAATTTTTCCCGCGTTAAAGTGTTCATTTGTTTTTTTTCATTATACAGCTTTCTATGTGCAAGCCATCGTTCCATTTTTAAATTACACGATAGATATGAGTTTACTATGTAATTTATTTGGCCGCTAAACCACGACAGATATGGATTTTCATACAACTTTTGCCGGCCGCTGCTCGCATGTATTTGGCCAGTAGAACAATTTCGATTTATCTCGAAGAGGGTTGTCAAAATAATGCTCATATTTTCAAGCACGTTTGAGAAAATATATATTTTATATAAGCAGTTAATTAATTTTAATATTAATACATTTTAATTTAGGTACATACATACTTAATATGTAAGTAAGGTAGATTTTAACTTGGCACAATCTAAATGCAATACTGAAGGATTTTTAATAAATGAAGTGTCATTGGTTTATCGTATATCGTGGTATATCGTAGACATCGATATGTAAAAATTCATCATCTTTCTTTCTTTAGTTTATAGAGGTATGAGGAACGGGGTGTAAAGTTCACTCATATCCATAGTAAAAGGAGGATCCTCCGACCAGATGGGTATTGAGTCTGGTGGGCAACTGCCCGATGATTGATGTCGGGGCATTATTCATATATGCTAGTTGCGCGGTAAACTCTGCTTGCGCGATGCAGGATTTTGCGTGACGTCAGTGTGATGCGTAGTTCGCATGTGGCGATGCAGATACCGCTTCATGTTTTAAGTTGATTCATATTTCTTGGACACAGTTTTACAAAGATTAAACTATTCCTACTACCTGCATAAAGGGTGTAAAAGTACCCTTAACGAAGTCAAGAGTCACTTCGTCTTTTTGTCCTGCCCAGGGATGACTGGGTTGAGGACCTGAGCGGCTCAGTGACCATAATTTCGTCGGCCGCCGCCGGCACCCCATCCCTCGAAGGTGTCACGAAGGGACAGGGGTGCGTAGCAGCACGGTTCGGGGAGATAGTATTAGTGGGAGTGTACTTCTCTCCGAGCCGAACTCTCGCCGAGTTCCAGAACTCTTTAACAGAGTTAAGTGTCGTCGTCGCCGGGTACCATCGCTTCCCCGTGCTAGTGCTCGGGGACTTCAACGCCAAAAATCCGGCTTGGGGTTCCCGTAACACTGATGTGCGGGGCAGGATGGTGGAGGACTGGGCTCTGGAGACAGGCCTGGTCGTCCTAAATCGGGGCTCTGTTCCCACGTGTGTGCGGATGCGGGGTGAGTCTGTGGTGGACATCTCGTTTGCCAGCCCCGCTCTGTCACAGCGTGTCATTGACTGGCGCGTCATGAAGGAGGTGGAGACCTACTCCGACCACCGGTATATCCGGTTCGACGTCTCCGCCCAGACCTCTAGCGCGCCGGTCCAACAGGCCCCGAGTGGTCCGCGGTGGGCGCTGAAGCAGATGGACCGGGAGCTCCTCCTGGAAGCCTCGATCGTGCAGGCCTGGGTGTCATCACCGGACAGGCCTGCCGATATTGACGATGAGGCGGAGTGGTTCCGGGAGGCCATGTCCGAGATTTGCGACGTGGCAATGCCCCGAGTCCGTCCAGGAAGCGCCCGACGTCAGGTGTACTGGTGGTCGCAGGAGCTGGAGACGCTACGCAAGGCGTGCGTCGCAGTGCGACACCTGTACTCCAGGCACCGTAGGCTCCGCATCCGCCCTCCGGATGCGGAAGCTACGGAGGCGGAGCTGTACGAGGGATACAGAGCGGCGAAGACCGCCCTCCAAGAGCCTGTCCAGCGGGCCAAATACACGGCCCGCGAGGAGTTGGTGGAGACTCTGAACGGAGATCCATGGGGGCGCCCTTACAAAATGGTGCGGAATAAACTCCGCACCTGGGCCCCCCCGCTGACGCAGAGTCTCCGCCCCCAGCTGGTGGAGGAGGTGGTAAGCGCTCTGTTCCCTTCACAGGGGGAGCATACTCCCCCGCCCATGTCTCCGCCGCTCGCGGTGCCTGAAGCGGACCACGCGGACGACGACGACACCCCTGAAGTGAACGGGGTAGATCTGAGAGTGGCGGTAGGTAGGCTGAAGGCCAAAAATACCGCCCCAGGACCCGACGGCCTGCCGGGGAAAGCCTGGGTCCTGGCCTCGACGGCTCTTGGGCCTCGACTGGAGGCGCTCTTAAGCGCATGTATGGAGAGAGGCCAGTTCCCACTCCGTTGGAAGACAGGGAAGCTGGTTCTCATTCGGAAGCCAGGGCGCCCTGCGGACTCTCCGTCCGCATACCGGCCCATTGTGCTGCTCGACGAGGTCGGCAAGCTCTTTGAGAGAGTAATTGCAGGCCGCCTCGTTGGGCACCTGGTGAGGACGGGGCCGGATCTTGCGGATAGTCAGTTCGGCTTCCGCAAGGGGCGCTCGACGGGTGGTGCATGTTGAAGAGCCTCCTCGTGGCGCACCCTGGGCAACGTCGGCTCCAATTTCTCCCAGTGCGGTTTTGGGGGACAATTGGGGCTGGCGGCTAATCTTCAACAAGCGGGGAAAGGTCGCGGTTCCAATCGCCGATCATGCTTGATGGTCGGTGAAGGGAACCGGGCTACAGAGGGCAGATACGTCCACTCCTCCTCTGCTTACAGAGGGAGGTGAGTGGGCGTAGACTGGGCAGGGCCGCCGATGCGGAACAGGCGGTCATGTCCCGGAGGGAGGCAGCGGCGCGCGCGCGCGGGATGATTCTCTCGCGCGGCGCCGCTCCGGAGAGGGGAGGGGTCGAGGAAGACGCCGGTCTGGTAGTCACCTCCGGCTCCTCCCGGGTGGAGGCCAGCAGGCGGAGGGTGCGGGGGCGCCCTTTGCCTGTATTGCACGGGCCTCCACCAGTGTCGGACGGGAGTGGCCGGGTGTTCCCGGCCACTCCCGTAGCCCCCTAGTTAAATGGGGGGCATGCGGGGCCCGCCAATTAGGCGGGCATGCGCCGGGAGGGCTGTGGAAGTAGAGGCTGAGCCGATTTCCCATAGCCCTCCCATCACGGCGTTGTGGGAACACCGCTGAGTTTTAGTGGGTATACTGTCGAGTGCGGTTTTCGACAGGAGTCCCACATACCCCGTCTCGTCCCCCACGAGCGGGGATGCATAAAGCATTTCTCAGCGACAAAAAAAAAAAAAAAAAAAAGGGGCGCTCGACGGTGGACGCCATCATGCGCGTTAGAGCCCTCACGACGGGGGACGCGGTGTCTCGGGGCGGGGTTGTCGTGGCGGTGTCACTTGACATCGCCAACGCATTTAACACCCTGCCCTGGAGTTGCATTGGGGAGGCACTCCGGTATCACCGGGTGCCAACCTACCTCCGTCGAATAGTCGAGGCATATCTGACGGACAGAGCCGTCATCTACCCCGGTCGCGACGGGGAGTGGAACCGGCGCGAGATGTCATGCGGTGTCCCACAGGGATCGGTTCTAGGGCCGCTCCTGTGGGACATCGGTTACGACTGGGTGCTGCGGGCTGACCTCCCTGATGGCGTCAGCGTGGTGTGCTACGCTGAGGACACGCTGGTCCTGGCGCAGGGGAGGTCGCATCAGGCGGCGGCTGACGCGATGACACGCGGGGTTGCGATAGTCGTGGAAAGTATCCGGCAGTTGGGTCTCGAGGTGGCTTTGCACAAGTCCGAGGCCATGTCTTTCCATGGGCCCCGGAACAGGCCACCATCGGGATCCCAACTAACGGTAGGAGGGGTTCACATCGGCGTCGAGTCCACGATGAAGTACTTAGGACTCGTGCTCGATAGCCGGTGGAACTTCGTGGAGCACTTCCGACGTTTGGCCCCCAAACTGGAACGGACTGGGGCCGCCCTCAAGCGGCTTCTGCCCAACCTGAGGGGTCCAAACGCCTCCTGCCGGAGGCTTTACGCGGGGGTCGTGCGGTCCATGGCTACATATGGGGCCCCGGTGTGGGCGCGTTCACTGCGGCGGAGAGCCGCCCACTATCTGAACGCGCCCCAAAAGGTGGTAGCCGTAAGGCTGATCCGGGGCTACCGCACGATCTCGGGCGAGGCGGCAAGCCTCCTTGCCGGACTGCCGCCGTGGGATCTGGAGGCGATAGTCCTCGCGCGCCTGTATGAGTGGCGCGCGGAGGCACTACGCCGGGGGGAAACCCCGCTTCCGCGGCAAATCGCGGTGGAGCGGACGGACCTCCGGCGCGATCTCATGGCGGCATGGAAAGAGCGACTGTCGCAACCCAGCGCAGGGCACGCCACGATAGCGGCGGTAAGACCCCTCTTTGAGGAGTGGCTAGAGAGGCGTCACGGCGTCCTCACCTACCGCCTGACGCAGGTCCTCACCGGACACGGAAGCTTCGGGAGGTTCCTGCACATCATCAGGCGGGAGGAAACGCCCGGGTGTCACCACTGCGATGATCGCCCCGAGGACACGGTGGAGCATACGGTGGGGGCCTGCCCTGCATGGGCGGAGCACCGCCGTGTCCTCGTAGAGGCGATGGGCAGCGGCGGAGACCTCTCACGCCCGGCCTTGGTTCAAGCCATGGTCCGGGGCGAGGGGGAGTGGGAGGCAGTCGCCTCCTTCTGCGAAGCAGTCATGCTAGCGAAGGAGGTGGCGGGACGGGAGAGGGAGAGAGTCTCCCGTCCAAGCCGCCGCGGTGGACGCTCCGGGCGTCGGGAGCCGCGTGACGACTCCCGGCCACCGTAGGCGCGTGCCTGCGGGCGGTGAGTAATGGGTAGCTCACCGTCCGATCAGGATCAGGCCCGTGCCGGACGGCGCGTACGTGTTCCACGCGCGCCTCAAAGAGATGTCAGGTACCGCTGATGTGGGTACCGCTGACCCGGAACATAAAGGGCCAAGGAAGGAACACGGGTGGGTTTTAGTCAGTAAGAGTCTGACACTCCCTTCCGCTCCACCCAGAGCGGGAGGGGTCATTTGATGATTTCCCATCCTCAAAAAAAAAAAAAGAGTCACTTCGTCTTCCCATTATTAAGATCAATTGTTTTTACTGGTAATTATTTTACATGGAGTGACTGCCTATCTGGCAAGGGGGTATCGTGTTAACCAGTAACTGAGTTGTGGAGGTCCACAACTCAGTTACTGGTTAACACGATACCCCCTTGGTACGATACCCATGGTAAGATGTGTTGTCAGACTTTTGGTGTTCTGACTTCCCGTGACAACAAATTCAAAGATTTACAAATGACAGCCAGACCAACGATGAAGGTACGGAGGGGTCTCGATATATAAAGGATGGTCACCCATCCACGAACCGGCCGCGTCAAATGTAGCTTAACGTTCGATCACTCCGAGCGTCTGTTCATATTTAGCCACGAGCCCCTTAGCCGATAATGTTTCCTAACGCTAAATGATGTTTATGTGTACAGCGGTAATAGATATATCTTTATGTATAGGAAAAGATAATGTTATTAACGAAATTGTTTGGATCAGTTACCGGCGCCTAACATCCGGTGTAAAATCGGAACATGAAAGGGGTTAATATTATTATCGAGCGGAAGCTTCGGAAACTATATTCAGTGGCTTCATTTTGTTAAATTTAGGAACGGTCAGGTGATTTTCGTGATATTGCTAGTGGGTTTAAGAGAATTGCCCGAATTTTGGTGTTAAAGGTAATCTGTTTAGCAAGGGGTATAGTGGTGCTATCATTCTGTGCATATAGCATAGTGCAAGTTTGTGATCTGAATGTTTTAATGTTATATACATTGTTTTATTTCTTTTTCCATAATAAAACTTCATTTTTTTTAGCTTTGTCTTTAACAGCAGGTGTTAAAAACTTAAAAAAAAAACAACCGACTTCAAAAAAACACTACAATGTGAAAAGTAGCTTTCATTTCGGAAGTCGGTGTCTTTGGTATATATCTTGGATATCGTATTTTAGGTTTATGTCACCAATTCCCGAAATTAAAATAATTTAGCACTTAGTAGTCTATTTTTGGTCCATCCAAATTGGATCATTAGTTTTTTGAGAAAATCGCGGACATAAAAACATACGGGTCAAATACAGAACCTCATGGTCTTGAAGACGGTTAGAAGCGACTTATCGACGGTATCAAGAGGGCAGACAAGACAACTTCTGCCAGGGTTGCGGGAAAGTCCGAAAGGATTACCGTGGCCCCTGGCATAGGCAACTGAAGGAACACGGGTGGGTTTTAGTCAGTAAGAGTCTGAAACGCCCTACCGCTCCGCCCAGAGCGGGAGAAGTTATTTGATGATTTCCCAACCTCAAAAAAAAAGGCAACATAACTTAGTTTTTTCTACTTCTCAAACTCAAAGCATTTATTTCAATTAGGTAAACCATTTACAGGCACTTTTGAATTGTCAAGAGGTCGGTCAAACAGAAATATGAAGCTAGTTGCCATTCGAAAGCATCGTAGGTAAGTACCTATGGTATGTAGGTAGTACATCAATAGGCTTGTCAAGCTTTGTTTAATGATGGTGGTGGTGGCGCAGCATGCCGTGATGAACAGTCAAACATCAACTTTTGACCGTGGATGGCAACAGATTTCTTTGGGATGAACAACAAGAATGGAACACTCAAGGGGACTACATGACCTAAACGCAAGTTTTTTATTGCCTTAAAGTGCAGTAAAGAAAATCGTATTATATTTTTCAGGATATAAAATATACTAGTTAGATAGTGTGTTGAAAACATAATACAACTAATTTGGTACGATATATAAAAGTCACGAATATACCTCTAAAAATTTATTTTAACGATTAAAATCCATACTAATACAGGGTGTCCCGTAAATAATGTATCAAACGTAACGGGTAGGTAGCTTACCTCATTTCCAACAACAAATTTGAAAAGTTTAAAAAAACCGGTAAGGTAACCAAGAATTTTTTTTTAGATTTGAAAAAAAAAATCAATTGAACATTTTTTTTCTAAGGCAAATAAAATTATATTTGAAAAAGAAAATATTAACAATAAGCTATTCAGAAGTTTTTGACAAAAATCATACGTAAAAATGTTATTAGTTGCAGCGACAGCATTAAAAACACTGAATGCTGTTAGAGAAAATGGTAAAATTCGAAAAAAATAATATCTTGGTTTTTTTTTTTTTTTTTTTGAGGATGGGAAATCATCAAATGACTCCTCCCGCTCTGGGTGGAGCGGAAGGGAGTGTCAGACTCTTACTGACTAAAACCCACCCGTGTTCCTTCCTTGGCCCTTTATGTTCCGGGTCAGCGGTACCCCTTTTGGATGATCCCGCTTTCCCGGCAGGCTTGGGCCCTAGTGGACCCCCTCTATGATGCTGACATCTCTTTGAGGCGCGCGTAGAACACGTACGCGCCGTCCAGCACGGGCCTGGTCCTGATCGGACGGTGAGCTACCCATTACTCACCGCCCGCAGGCCCGCGCCTACGGTGGCCGGGAGTCGTCACGCGGCTCCCGACGCCCGGAGCATCCACCGCGGCGGCTTGGACGGGAGACTCTCTCCCTCTCCCGTCCCGCCACCTCCTTCGCTAGCATGACTGCTTCGCAGAAGGAGGCGACTGCCTCCCACTCCCCGTCGCCCCGGACCATGGCTTGAACCAAGGCCGGGCGTGAGAGATCGCCGCCGCTGCCGATCGCCTCTACGAGGACACGGTGGTGCTCCGCCCATGCAGGGCAGGCCCCCACCGTATGCTCCACCGTGTCCTCGGGGCGATCATCGCAGTGGTGACACCCGGATAATATCTTGGTTACCTTACCGATTTTTTTTTAACTGTTCAAATTAGTTGTTTGAAATGAGGTAAGCTACCTACCCATTACGTTTGATCCATTATTTACGGGACACTCTGTATACATGCAATCATTCAGGTTTGGTTTTTCAGATTGTTCTTGAAGCAACATATTAACGTGATAGTGTTTTATTTTTTTAGTCCAATCATTATAGATTGTTTGTAAATAGAGAATTGCTTCATATTTTGAAATAAATTACCAGCTTTGTGTCATCGCGCTTCTCTTTCTTTTCTATGCAGTCCGACAGTGACCGCGCTTTAGCTGTTATCAGCCCCTTAATGGTTATTGTTTAAAAGTGTACTCACACGAGGTCAACTCCTGCAACTGCTGGAACTCTGCGGGCGACAGCTTGTCCCATTGGAAGCTGCTGCCCGCGTGGACCATTTCCGTCTGAAACAATAAAGAAAAGAAATCAGCATTAGCCTAGCCATTTTTAGGGTCAGCTTCCAGTCAGTCCGGGTCAGTTTTGCAGCTGAATACCAGTATTTTACATGAAGCGACTGCCTATCTGACCTCCACAAGAACAACAACAAACAAAGGGGTATCCTCCATAACAAAGGGGTATAGTATTACCCAGTTACTGAACCTGGGTACCACGATACATATACAAGGTGTAACAGAATAAACCTGCAAGTCCTGAAAGAAGTTTGCTCATAATTGACTACTGAATCGATTTCGTCGTATTAAAAAAAAAAATGTATTTTGCAATACTGATCTACGATTGAGGCAAAGAAAATTAAATCTTATTTCAAGGCAATAAGACTCTATTTTTAATGCATAATGTAATGATAGGGTCAACACGATTTTGTTAATAATAATAGTTAGCTAAAAAAAAAATGTTTTGGTCATTGCTTGCTTTTAACTCAATACTCTAATTGGGGTGTATGAGGTCTTGCGTTAATTATGTTACATGTTGTATATACCCCTTTGTTAACACTGGTTGTCAGAGTTTCAGGCTTCTGACGACCCGTAGCAACTGTCAAAGATCTACGAATAACAGCCGGGACCAATAGCTTAAAGATGCTTTCTGAGGCACGGAGGGGTCTAGCTAGGTAATGGATGGTCACCCATTCACGAAACGACCGCGGAAACTGTATGTAGCTTCGATCAACCCTTGCGGCTGTTATCATTTGGCCACGAGGCTCTCTTATAAGTTCTTTTAGTTTTATCATCATAATCAGCCTATAATGTTCCCACTGCTGGGACATAGGCCTCCTCTCGGTGCGAGGGAGTGGGCCGTAATCCACCACACGGGCCCAGTGCGACTTGGTAGCAGAAGTCACATGTCTTCAAATTATTGGATCTAGGATATGCCGGTTTCCTCACGATGTTTTCCTTCACCGTTTTGAGAGCAGCGATGAGGAAATAATTTACACAAAGCAAAGAAAGAAAGAAAAGTATTTTATTTGGGACACCCACAGGCAAGATAAACAGTAATAAAATTGAAAATAAAAAAATTATACAAAATAAACGAGAATTTAAAACGAACAAAATTAATTTTATTTTATTTATTATTCGCAGGTATGCTGGAAGAGATTTCATTAGAAATAAGCATCACCTTTGTACCTATTTTTCTGTTATTTTCTTCTTGTCTGTTTATATAAGTGTGTACATAAATGGTTAAATAAATAAAATAAATAAATAAATAAACATTAAAAATAATAAACCAGAAAATATAAAATAAAAGACCTGTGCGAGACCAAAAAGACTCCTATCTCAACGTAACCTGCAATTTAAAAAATAAAAATACCGCAGCGCTGGTATTCTGGTAGGGCCCGAGATAAAGCGCCTGTCTGGGTTCGAACCTACGACCTACAACTCGTTAGTCGCGGCCGTTACCACTGGTCCACCAAGAAAAACATGAACTTATAAATGAAAGAGAAATAAGACAAAAGCCGGGCTAAACACAAAGTAAGTTTAATATCACGTAAGTGGTACATCTCCCGCCCGGCACCGGCCGGTCAGCGTGATGGATGGATTGGATAGCTATCACGACGCGAATGTACCGGCTCTTATGTCATACTATAACTTGTGCCGGGTTCCTATATCTTATGGCTCGTTATTGAGGAAAAATTGTTTGAGAAGGAAGAAATCGTAATATGACTTTTACTGGAATAGATTCCAGTAAAAGTCATATTACGACACTCGTAAGGGCTCGTAAGGCACCCACAGACCTCACTAGCACTCTAACTTGCTTGGAAAAGTAAGCATTTTATACGAATGAGGATATGACTTGGTATGACCTGATTGAGTGACCTGATATGAGGAGAGTATGGACTTGAATGTGATACAAATAACGTTAGTATCTTATGCGATGATTAGCAAATTTAAGTCAAAGTGTGATCAAAACATATTATTATTATTATTCTAAAAGTAAATGTGCCATGTTAACGGCTAAAGATGGAAGACTTTGTCTAAAAGGTTTTTTTAACAGCTGAGTTATCTCATTTTTAATATTTATTTTTACCGTAGGGAAATCATCGCTCTCACGATGAAAATGAATATTTCTGCACCGTGAGGAAACCTGAACCCTAAGGGCCGTCACACGTTTGGCGAGGCGCAGCGCAACGCGGTTTTCACTGCCAAACAAATGTCATATATTGATAATGAAGATTTAAAAGTGATCGTGGAAGCAGATCTACCGCAAACCACGTCAGAGTTAGCGGCAGGCTTCGGTGTGAGTGATAAAACAATTTTAATTCACTTGAAACAAATAGGAAAAGTGAAAAAGCTCGCAAAATGGGTACCGCATGAATTGAGTGAAGCAAACCAACAAACACGAGTCGAGTGCTGCGTTACATTACTCAACCGTCGCAATAAAGGGGGGATTTTGAATGGTATCGTTAATTGTGATGAAAAGTGGATCCTGTACGATGGTCGCAAACGCTCATCACAATGGTTGACCCCAGGAGATCCGGCCAAATCCTGCCCCAAGCGAAAGTTGACTCAGAAAAAGGTACTGGTAAGTGTCTGGTGGACCAGAGCTGGTGTCATCCACTACAGCTTCCTAAGATCTGGCCAGACGATTACGGCAGATATGTATTGTCAACTATTGTAAACCATATTGGTAAAGTTAGCCGTTAAACAACCGAGACTGGTCAATTGTTCTAGCCCACTGATGCTTCAGGACAACGTTAGACCACACACTGCACAACAGACGGTCGCTAAATTAGAGGAGATGCGATTGGAACGTCTCCGACACACACCGTACTCCCCGTACCTTGCTCTAACAGATTATCTCTTTTTCCGGAATTTGGACAACTTCTTGCAAGGAAAAAAATTCAGTTTCGATGAGGCTGTCAACTACCTTCAAAGATTGTATAAATTCTCGCTCCCACATTTTTTTCAGCAAAGGTATCAATGATCTACCAATAAAATGGTGAAAGTGCATAGATAACAACGGTTTTTATTTTTTATTAATTATTTCTGCTTGAGTATAGTTTTTAATATTGGTGTGTGCTAGCTGACACATGGCTAATAATTTTATTTAAGATTTTGTGTTTCGTAAAGAATACTGTATAGAATCCAGTTCTTCTAACTGAACAGACAGCTGTGCTGCTAGGGAGTTTGTTGCGCCACTTCTTCTTCACAGCTAAAGCACTAGGAAGTGGTGAAGGGCGGGCGTTTTGGGGGACTGTCTTATGTAATTTTGACGTTCAAAAAGTGCTGATTCTCAGCCTAGTTTGAATAAATGACTTTTAGTTTTGATTTTGGTACATACTCACTACTCAATTCTTTGATAGATTATTATTATAATAATTTCATTAAAAAAATATCGTTTTGCTTTTTCCATACAAAACGCCAATTTCATATGTAAGGACCTAATATTATGGGAGACTGGTGCCTGAGCTAGGCTCGTGGCCTGTGTTTCAGGACACCAGGGTCCCACGCCTTTACATTTTAATTTTATAAATTATGTACTAAGCGCGCTGTAGGCCGTAGGTTCGAACCCCGACAGGCGCTTTACTTTGTGTAAAACTTTGTGTAAATTATTTCATCACCACTGCTCCGTGCCTCGGAAAGCACGTTAAGCCGTTGGTCCCGGCTGTCATTCGTGGATCTTTGACAGTCGTTACGGGTCGTCAGAAGCCCGAAAGTCTGACAACCAGTCTTACCAAGGGGTATTGTATTACCCAGTAACTGGGTTGTGGAGGTCAGATAGGCAGTCGCTCCATGTAAAATACTGGTATTCAGCTGCATCCGGTTAGACTGGAAGCCGACCCCAACATACCTAGTTGGGAAAAGGCTAGGCAGATGATGATGTACTAAGCGCGCTGATGGAATGTATTAAGGAATCATACGACATTTTATAGTTTTATTTATTTTGATTAATATCTAGGGACGAATGTTAGTAGATGTGTAGTATGGGTGATTGTGTGTGATTGTGTGTTTAGGTATTTATAAGGATGTTTTCAGTATCATTATAGTTTAACACTAGTAGCCCGTCAGTTAGCCTCTTTTTGCATTATCAAAATCAAAATCAAAAGTCATTTATTCAAACTAGGCTGAGAATCAGCACTTTTTGAACGTCAAAATCACATAAGACAGTCCCCCTAAAACGCCCACCCTTCACCACTTCCTAGTGCTTTAGCTGGGAAGAAGAAGTGGCGGAACAAACTCCCCAGCAGCACTGCTGTCTGTTCAGTTAGAAGAACTGGATTCTATATAGTAATAAGTAATTAACATTACGAAACACAAAAATATTAAAATTATTTGCCATATGTCAGCTAGCACACGCCAATATTTAAAACTATACTCAAGCAGAAATAAATAAATTAAAAAACAAAAACGCAAACAGAACTTAATACATAATAAAAAGTCTCCTGGCATAAAGGGCGTGCCCGCGTACATATGCAATGCTGCATTATGTTTATTTTATATGTATTATAGCTGTAACTTGTACCCACAAATGATAAACTAGGACCTTCGAAGTAAAATAAAGAAACATTAATTACTAATAACAATAACAAAACCATAGTCAGCAAGATGACCTGTCACCACAAGCAGCACCCGTTCACGAGCATAACGCAAAGATCGGCCATTACCCATTCTTTATGAGACTAAATATATGTAACACCGTATGAGTTTTATTGTATAAATAGCCACCTAGATAGCAAAAGAAATGCTGTATTATATCCTTTGACATTCAGGGATAATGTAGCTTCCCATCAGTGAAGGAATTTTCAGAATCGGTTAAGCCGTTCCTCAGATTACCAAACACAAACAAACTCACTTTTACCTCTTTTATAATATTATAGATTTTCAAAGTTTCATTTGAATTTTTTGGAACCGGATGAGCAAGTTTGTTTGTAAAGGATATTTGCTGATTTCAGACTCGCAAATTTTACCTCTTTATAATATAATATAGAAAATTTGAACCACACAAGCAAGTTATTTTGTTTTTATTTATTGCTGTACCAATAAACGCAATTTGCTTTCTTTCACAATGTTGCAAAGCAACTTAAAATAAAGTTAATTTGCGAAAAGCTTGACATAATTCAAAAAGAGCAATTTTCGGGTATAACGATTTAAAAGTAAAAAAAAAAATGAGACAACATCCACCTAAGGTCTTCAGGTCCCGAACTAGGTAGAGCCTGTACTACGGTAACCTGATGACTGATATACATATACACACCCAAATACTGGTCAAACAGACATGTTCAGGCACACAAATGTTTGACTTGTCCGGGGATCGAACCCGGGACCAGCGGCTCAGAAGGCAGGGTCGCTACCAACTGCACCAACCGGTCAGTCGGTCAAAGTAGCGGTAAGAGTGCGACGAAGCCTAAGTCTCATCTTTCTAGCTCCCACATATTTAGGCTTTAGTGGAATGTCGTTTTTATAGCAAAACGAGTAAACTTTGCTGCATTCACCTGTATACTTAACTCAATATTGCAGAAGTTTTAGTTATGTCACCCTTATTGCCAATGAGCGATATGTAAAAGTCATTACAAGATTTTTACGCATTAATCTAAAAGTCTAATCAAAAATCAATTCCTTTTCTGTACAAAAACAGGCTGTGCCATAAGACGACAACAGACTGATTTATTTCTTCTTTCTAAAGGCAATAGGAGTCAGCCTTGACGTTATCAACGATTTAATTTGATTTTCCTCCGATAAGTGTGAGGAAAGAAAAGGGAAAAATACTCTATGGTTTGATCTCAAATCTCTAATATCTTTTCGTCAAAGCCTTTGATTTTTTTTTTAAGAAATTGTTTTTTTTTTGCGGATACAGCCATCTTGCTGTTGAGGTTTTGACAGCCTTTTCCTTTTGATTCGTTCTTTTCATGGGTGCCTTTTGATCTCATTTGGTTGGTACGAACATCTGTGTAGGTAATTGATCATCCTATTTTCTGGGGCATTTGAATTTGAAAGGGGTGCGGCCAAGTTATCAAACAAAACTCAACTAAAGCAGCCTATCACTAGGTTTCTAAATTAGAATTTGAAGTAGAGAACTCGTCAGAAATCTAAATTCAAGTTTCTTGCAAAGAAAATGTTATGAAAGTTTTTTTTAAATTCTAAATTTATGAACCGGGTGTTTAAGTCTCATACTGACATTCCCACTTTAGAGTATAAACGGTCTGCCAGGGTTGCGGGAAAGTCCGAAAGGGTTACCGTGGCCCCTGGCACAGGCAACTGAAGGAACACGGGTGGGTTGTAGTCAGTAAGAGTCTGACACGCCCTGCCGCTCCGCCCAGAGCGGGAGACGTTATCAGATGATATCCCACCCCAAAAGGGTATAAAAAGTATTGTATTGATGACTTAAAAGACATCTTCGTGAGCCTTTTCCCAATTCTACATTCCTACATCTTCTTCGTGTCGCTGGCATGACTTTTCTCAGATCTGATGGCCCAAAACTTCGCCACTTCCACGGCGTCGTCGGTGGCAGCATAGAGGTCACTTTGACTGCAAGTTTTGGGACACAAAATAATTTTGACACACCTAAAATCAAATTTGGCAATTGCGACTCCACGTGGTACTTGTTTGCCGTATCACGTGATTTTTTTTTAGAGCCGGAGGCGCACATTTTTTGCAGCCTCGACATGTTTTGTATGCAATTTTTCACTTTTTGTATGGAAAATTTGAAAAATTATTACCAACACGTTGGATTTTAAAGGTGTCGGGGTTTTATAAAGGGGGTCGAAATTTTCATTATTTTAACTATAGGACACACCGTTTTCGAGATATAAGCAAAAGAAAAGAAAAAAAGATACAGTACTGTTAACTAATAATAATAATTAATACTTTTGACGACACGTTTGGTGTAGTGGCTACAGTGGCTAAGTGTAGTCAGCAAAACCAAATGGTCCTGGGTTCGAATCCCGGTAGGGGCAAATGTTTGTATGATGAATATGGACATTTGTACCCGAGTCATGGATGTATATTTATAATATGTATGTATTTACGAAAAAAAAAAATGTATTTAAGTAGTGTATCAACCATCTGGTATCCATAACACAAGCCTTAATTAAGTGCTTAACTTGGAACTAGATGGTGTTGTGTGCAATGTCAGACGATATTTATTTATTTATTTATTATTTATTTATTTACTGTTTTTGCATCTGAAGTCGAGGTGTTGGTGTGAATTTTAGTTCATGACAACTAATTTTATTCCACACCTTTTTAATCGCGATTAAAATAGTCAGATTTAGTTAAGACAATCAAAATTTTAGGTGAAAAACGTAAAATTCAGAATAGCAAATTTGCCATTTTCACTAAATTATAATCTCAGTGCCATCTTAGTGCTGTCAAACTAAAATTTAGTTTTAGTCAATTTCAGAATGGGAAATCGTCGTTTGACAGGAATAAACTAAATTTTGGTGATTTTTAGTCTAGTTTAGAGAATTTTGTGACAAGAGAATAGGCACCAGTAAGTGGCAAAGTATCCCGCCACTGTTTCCAACGGGCATCGGCCAGGTTTCCTGGTAGAGACGCTGTTGATTTTAAGAAGCAGTGCCTGCTTTTTAGCCGTTGCGTTGGTAGCTGTGCGCCCAATAGTGAGTGCCTTTATTAAAGTTTATCTGTAATTCGTATGGAGTACATAATAAAGAGTATTCTATTCTATATGAAGACCGGCTTCCAATCTAAACGAATACAGTTGAATTTATGTTAAGAGTGTCTTTTGAGAATTAGTGAAATTAAGTGTTTATTTCTGTAACTAGATCTTTTAAGACACTTTTACACGTCAATATTTTAAATCTAGATGGCGTCTGTATTTCCTAGCTGACTAATCTCTGAGAAGAAATGGCGAAACAAAATCAGAGGTCTCGTTTAAAGTCCAAATAAAATATTATTAGGATTTTATGTGAGTCTAACAATGCAGGGCCTTTGAAGAAAGAGCCTTTACAGCTTTTGAGTTGACCTGTCCCAACAGACGGCATGCATGCATCAGTCATCGTGTAGCTCAACCCTATTTTAGGGAGCTCAACGACCCGTCACACAAGGACATTTGCGTAGGCCGTATACAAAACACTCAAAACCGCCAGACGGTTATACAGCCATGTATTTAATCTAGCCGGTATTCTGGTAAAAGATGGAAAACAGAACGAATTCATGAACGACATAAAAAAACGTTTAAAACTAGCTCTTCCCGCGCTAATTGGTATGAAATAACTATGGATTTAAATACATATAACGAACAAAACTAAAACCTTAATCTATTCTGTTTAACCAGAAACTTTCAACCTGAATTTAGAATCCAATTTCGCGCCATTCTATTTTTAACCGCCATTTGTGTATTTGAAAATAGAACTCTGTAGCCAGCCAGCCCACGCAATGCTGAAACATCCAGTCATTTCAACCTGCGTGGGATGGTACCTCAGAATAAAAAACCGGCATAGAGCGAGTGCTGAGAGCGGTTGGGACTCGCGCACTGAGGCTTCTGTATTGAAAAATGTTTTCCAATAGCTTCTGTACGCCATTTCATCGGAGTGAAATTTCTTGTTTTAATATAATAATAATAGTGCCTCATTTCATTGGAAGCGTCTATGGCTTCTGCGAGTTGGCTTCGGCCACTCGTACGCCTTCCAAGGGTCCGGGACCCCAGGGTTCCGAGATATGTCAAAGACACTTTAAATAATAATAATAAATTTATTTATTTCTTACCACAAATTACAGAGATAGTATTTAATAGTCTACAGACACAAATTCGTAATTAATTTGTGGAAGACTGGTGCCTAAAGTAAGTTTTTTACAAAACCTGTATGTCTGGTCACCAGGCACCCTAATCAAAGTTTTGCATTCTTTTTGTTGCACTGGAGACGATCTGATTCATATATCATATTGAAATACAATTCTCAGACATTATAATATTGAAATACTGACTACTGATGTATTGGAACACTGAATATTGATAACTTGATTTATAATACATGTGAAATAAAGTAATTTATTAAGAATACAAAAACATGCAAAGAAGGATGTATGTGAAAGCGTGTGGAGTGAGTGTGTGTGATGTGGATTGAGTATGTGTGTGAGTTTGGAGTGCTTATAATATCAGATGATACTTCAGCTTCCCATTAGTGAAAGAATTTACCGAATCGGATAAGTAGTTCCGAAGATTACCCCCTACATACAAACTCACAAATATAGGTACCTCTTGATAGTATTCGTATAGATTTTCAGTTTCATTTTCATTATTTGGAACCGCATAACCAAGCTTGTTTGTAAAGGATATTTGCTGATTTCTGAAAACTGTGGACACTGTGTTTCGTAGTAGACAAGCATTTTTTTTTTTTATAAGTCTTCATAATTTCAAGTCGATACCATTAGTGGTTCATGAAATAAGCAGCTGTGACAGACAGGGTGACAGACGATCCTCCCCAGCGGCGTCAGCGTGGTTTGTTACGCTGACGACACGCTGGTCCTGGCGCAGGGGAGGTCGCACCAGGCGGCGGCCGAACTAGCGACACGCGGGGTTGCGACAATCGTCGAGAGGATCCGGCAATTGGGACTCGAGGTGGCTCTGCACAAGTCCGAGGCTATGTGTTTTCATGGTCCTCGGAACGCGCCACCGTCGGGTTCCCAAATAACGGTAGGAGGGGTTCACATCGGCGTCGAGTCGACGATGAAGTACCTGGGACTCGTCCTCGACAGCCGGTGGAACTTCGTGGAGCATTTCCGACGTTTGGCTCCCAGACTGGAAAGGGCCGGGGCTGCCTTGAAGCGGCTCCTGCCCAATCTAGGGGGGCCAAACGCCTCCTGCCGGAGGCTCTACGCGGGGGTCGTGCGGTCCATGGCCCTTTACGGGGCACCGGTGTGGGCGCGTTCCTTGAGGCGGCGGCCAGCCCGCTGGTTGAACGCGCCCCAAAGGGTCATGGCCATCCGGCTGGTCCGGGGATACCGTACGGTCTCCGGTGAGGCGGCGAGCCTCCTTGCCGGATTACCGCCATGGGATCTGGAGGCAAAAGTCCTCTCGCACGTTTGGGAGTGGCGCGAGGAGGCGAAACGCCGGGGCGTAGCTCCGCTGCCGCGAGAAATCACGGTACAGCGGACAGAGCTCCGGCGGGATCTCAGGGCGGCATGGAGAGTGCGATTGTCGCAACCCAGCGCTGGGCACGCCACAATTGCGGCGATAAGTCCCCTCTTTGAGGAGTGGCTTGAGAGGCGCCACGGCGTCCTCACCTTCCGCCTGACGCAGGTCCTCACCGGACACGGTTGTTTCGGGAGGTTCCTGTTCCGGATAAGGCGGGAGGAAACGCCCGGGTGTCACCATTGTGTGGATCGCCCGGAGGACACGGTGGAGCATACGGTGGAGGTCTGCCCGGCTTGGGCTGAGCACCGCCGTGTCCTCGTGGAGGCGATTGGCGGCGGCGATCTCTCGCGTCCGGCCTTGGTCCAGGCCATGGTACGGAGCGAAAGGGGTTGGGAAGCCGTCACCTCCTTCTGCGAAGCAGTGATGTTCGCAAAGGAGGAGGCGGAACGCGTGAGGGAGAGGCAAAATTTGCGCCTTCACGCCCCTAGCCGCCGCAGGAGACGCCCTGGGCGTCGGGAATCGCAGGCCGATTCCCGGCCACCGTAGGCGCGGGCTTGCGAACGGCGAGCAATGGGCAGCTCGCCGTTCGGTAAGGACCAGGCCCGGGTCGACGGCGCGTTGTGTTCCACGCGCGCCTCAAAGAGATGTCAGCACCAATGACGGGGTTTGCTAGGACCGATGCCTGCTAGGGTTGCGGAAAAGTCCAAGAGGGTTACCGTGGCCCCTGGCACAGGCAACTGAAGGAACACGGGTGGGTTTTAGTCAGTAAGAGTCTGACACGCCCTCCTGCTCTGCCCAGAGCGGGAGAAGTTATTTGATGATTTCCCACCCACAAAAAAAAAAAAAAAAAAAGGGTGACAGACGAAGTCGCACTGAAAGGGTTCCTTTTTTAGCATTTTGGTACGAAACCGTAATTAAAACTAGCATAAAGGTAGTATTTAAAAAGATAATCACTAAAATATACGCGTATCTTTCTTGCTTACGGAACATCCTGAGAGTAGGACAGAGAACTCTATAGTTTTTCTCTTCTAGATAAATTTCAAACTTAGACAAAATGTTTACCATGGATACGAACAACATGTCTTTCAGTTCTATGAAACAGTAACCAATGAGTCTTCATCGATATTAATAAGTTGAAGATTGAAGAGTATGTTTCTTGTCATGCTCACTCAAATGTGTCGCTGGTGGTGGCGTGTGTATTGGATCATTGGGTTCCCTACAAAATGGTTGAGCTGAATGGTACTGATCCATACGTCATGTTCGTGAACGGGCGCCGTCAGTAGGCACTGGTCATTTCTTAGCTGCCACGGCTTATTTTAATTCCATAATTGTTTTTATTATTTTATTAAGACGCTTTTAACGTGCACGTCTTTTCTACATCGTTCTCACATGTATAATTACAACATGAGTGATGTAACCACTTTTTTGTAACAATATTTTGATTCAAAAGAGTGTCCATGGAGTTTCTTGTCCGTTCTTCTCCATAGGTACCTACTACGCTTTGGAATGGGCAACTAGCTTCATCTTTCTGACTGACCGACCCCTTGACAATTCAAAAGTGCCTGTAATTGGTTTATTTGAAATAAATGCTTTGAGTTTGAGTTTGAGTACTGGCAAGTGTCTGGTGGACCAGAGCTGCTGTCATCCACTACAGCTTCCTAAGATCTGGCCAGACGATTAAGCAGATATGTATTGTCAACTATTGTAAACCATGTTGGTAAAGTTAGCCGTTAAACAACCGAGACTGGTCAATTGTTCTAGCCCACTGCTGTTTCAGGACAACGTTAGACCACACACTCCATAGGTACCTACTACGCTTTGGAATGGGCAACTAGCTTCATCTTTCTGACTGACCGACCCCTTGACAATTCAAAAGTGACTGGTTATGTGCCTATTTGAAATAAATGCTTTGACTTTATTGCCATCAAACGGGCACAAATCCTGACTCTGGGCTGCTGCTCAGAAATTCCAAATAGAAAAACGATATAACCGGTTGCCCGAACTAGGAATCGAACCCAGGAGTTCATGGTGCTCAGTGTCGCAAGCGGTAGCGCTTGCGACCAATAGAGCAACGAGGCAGTCTATATCACGTCTATATTGTTCGTACTAAATTTTCATCCCCTGATAAAAGTTGTTCTAATTAGCGATCAAGGTTCTCGTCGGAACCACTTCGGGAACCTTCGGAAACCTTCGGAAGTGCTCGCTAAAGGACGGTATTTATTTATAGGATGAGATAATGAACGATCCTTGAAAAGCCTTGGGACCTCGGATTAAAGCAAGATAATGAAATAAAATGGCTCATTTGGCTTGATAGCTGTCGAAGATTTGGATTCAACGTTACGTGTAGCGTGTTCCATTTAATTTATTAAACACTTTATTGTGACTCATCTGCTTAGCCTTTCCCAGCTATGTTGGGGTTGGCTTCCAGTCTGACCGGATGCAGCTGAATACCAGTATTTTACATGGAGCGACTGCCTATCTGACCTCCACAACCCAGTTACTGGGTAATACGATACCTCTTGGTAAGACTGGTTGTCAAGACTTTCGGGCTTCTGACGACCCGTACCACTGTCAAAGATCCACGAATGACAGCCGGGACCAATTGAATGGCTTAACGTGCTTTCCGAGGCACGGACGTGTCTTGGTATGTAAAGATGGTCACCCATCAGACAACCGCGGCATGCGTAGCTTAACGTGATCGATCAACCCCGGCTGTTATTTCTAAGTCAGAAGTCCCTCTAAATACTTTATGGTAAGTACACCACACAAAGAGATAGATGCCAATGTATACGCTTTTATAATAAACTTCCTAGCCACATTCAAGAACTAGCCTTAATAAATTCAAATCTTTTATAAAGAGAAAACTATGCCAGAATGCCTATTATACTGTCAAAGACTATTGAGGACAAAAAAGCTTGGGATTGAGCTGCTCCAATAAAACACAGGCAATGTTAGTTTATTTTTATTTTATTTTGCTAACTATTTTTCTTTTAATCTTTGCTATAAGTATCTATACTTATTTACATAAACAATGACATTAATATTTACTGTCTATAGTGTTTTATTATTTTTAATTATTGTGAATGTGAGGACTATGCGTGTTACTGTTCCAGTTCTGGAAGTTTGAGTAGTTTGTGCGGCCTACCCAAATGTCCTTTCTTTGGTATTGTTCGTCGAATCGTTGTGCTCCTTATGTTCCGAGTTGAGCTGCACGGTTACTGACAAATGCGTGCACTGACTGGACAGGTCCACTCAACCTGTGTGGTTATTTCCTCAAAATACCATTTCAGACACCAATCTACATAGCCTTCACATGATCTGATCAAGATTTTGTCTGGACTTTAAAAGAGACTCTGACCTCTGAGTTTGTTTCGGCCTTTCTTCTCAGAGTAGACAGATAGGAAACGCCGACCTAATCTAGTTTTTAAAACACGTTAATTTAGTTTATTTTTTTAGTTATTTAATTTAGTTTTTAATACACTTTTACACGTCAATCGTATTGACGTGTAAAAGTGTTTGTACAAATCTAAGTATAGAAATAAAATAATTTATCATTTTATTTATCAAACTAAAAGTGCAAACTTATCGGGTGTAATGTGGTAATAACCATAAGGGGCTGACAATATCTAAAGCGCGGTCACTGTCGGACTGCATAGAAACGAAAGAAAAGCGCGATGACACAAAACTGGTCATTTATTGCAAAATATGAAGCAATTCTCTATTAACAAAAAATCTGTTTGATTGGACTAAAAAATGTAAACGCTATCACGTTAAAACATATGTTGTTTGATGAACAATATGAAAAAAAAACCAGAATGATTGCATGTACATAATATATTAGTATGGTTTTTAATCGTTAAAAACCTTTTTTAGAGGTATCTTCGTGACTTTTTCTATCGTACCAAATTAGTTGTATTTGAGCCCTCGCCTACGGCGACATTTTGTAGCATCGCTACTAACGCGTGTTAGTCGCATTTGCAACGCGCTACAGAAGCGATGCCAATGCGCTACTAACGCGCTACAGCATCGCGACTGTATCGATGCAAACGCGCGACCGTGTCGGACGACATCGGGGAGAGAACGGAGGGAGGGTGGCGGGTGAGTGGAGAACCGAGTATCAGTGCAACACAGACAGGTCGACCGTTTGGAATAAAAGGGTTCCAACAATTTTTTTTTTAAATTATGTTTTAACGTAAAAAGGTTTAAGTTTGTTGCTTCGGCTGCTTAAGTAAAACCAACACCAGAGACAAAGTGACTAATGTTGCCTCAACGGAGTCCATGTTGCAACTGTAGCGATCGCAGGTATTTTTGCGCCGTTACTGAATCGCGACAGAAGCGCGACAGTAACGCGTTTGCATCGCGACTGAATCTGAGCCCGTGGGCGAGGGCACACAGCTACCGACCGCTTCGCGACTGTATCGATGCGGACGCGCGACAGCATCGCTACAAAAATACGCCGTGGGCGAGGGGCCTTATGTTTTCAACACACTATCTAACTAGTATATTTTATATCCTGAAGAATATCATGTATTTTTCTAATTATGTTTACTGCAGCGGAACATATAGTTTTAGGCATTATAAAACTTGCGTTTAGGTCATGTAGTCCCTTTAAGGTCATAGTCACTTATAAATCCCGTTATTATATTTTTTTTGTGCTGGACCATACCAGTACAAAAATGACAACTTATCGCAATACTTAGGTGTCATTGCGTTATTTACGTTGTTGATAAGCTTTATAGTAGGTGCATAGTGCTAACACAATGACATGTGCTATGCAATTATAAAATCCCAAGAGATTGAGAAAACAAAAACAAATATACCTACAATGTGTTTTTGTGATTAAGGTGGGTTTTTGATTAGCAGGATTTTGGTTATTGAAAACACGTGTGTGCTCTAACACTGTTTTATTGCTACTAAACAATGAATGGATCGCGGGTTCGCGACTAAACACAATGCAAAGATAGATTTTTCAACCTTTGTTTTTTTACTAAAACACAAATAAACTCTTAATCTTTATTAATGTTACAGAAAAGATAGATAAACTCAAACTCAAACTCAAAGCATTTATTTCAAATAAACCAATTACAGGCACTTTTGAATTGTCAAGGGGTCGGTCAGTCAGAAAGATGAAGCTAGTTGCCCATTCCAAAGCGTAGTAGGTACCTATGGAGAAGAACGAGCAAGAAACTCCATGGACACTCTTTTAAATCAAAATATTGTTACAATAGAGTGGTTACATCATTAATGTTGTAATTATACATGTGAGAACGATGTAGAAAGACGTGCACGTTAAAAGCGTCCGTAATAAAAAGATAAAAACAATTATGGAATTAAAATAAGCCGTGGCAGCTAAGAAATGACCAGTGCCTACTGACGGCGCCCGTTCACGAACATGACGTATGGATCAGCACCATTCAGCTCGACCATTTTGAAGGGAACTCAATGATCCAATACACACGCCACCACCAGCGACACATTTGAGTGAGCATGATGAAGATGTATGTACGTAAAAAGTAACAGGAGACAAATAAACACCCCAATTTTTTTCATCAGGGTGTCATATTTTTGATGCCCCGTGTTTGACGAAAGACGTTTCATTCAATTTTCCTGTATGAGTAGGTATACCCGGAAAATTGTCGACAAAAATACCGATATTGGAAGAAAAATACTGGTATGGGGACAGTTTAATATGTCGTGTTAGGTTTTATCGTACTTTTTGTGTTATATTTATTATATTATAGTTTTACTTCAGTTCGCGACTTGAAAGTTTGCGGAACAAATTGTGGAGCGCGGTCAAAGTCGTTCATGTTTTGGTGAATGTGACCTGTGATGTAATCTTTTTTTATGACATAAATAGATCTTATGATAGTTCATTTCTTTCAACATCTAGTGGCGAAGGAAAATAAAATAAAACACCACGGCTGTAAATTACTTACTATCGTATAGACTTCAGTTCTTCTAACTGAACAGACAGCTGTGCTGTTGGGGAGTTTGTTGCGTCACTTCTTCTTCCCAGCTAAAGCACTAGGAAGTGGTGAAGGGCGGACGTTTTGGGGGACTGTCTTATGTATTTTTGACTTTTGATTTTTGATTTTAATCCTCGAAGAGTTAGCAGAGATGTACCAATAGTAAAGTCACGAGCATTAATAAGTATACACTTAGCAACATTTAAAAGCGATTTTCTCGTGGAATATTGATTACAACTTTGAAATAACACCTATTTCATAACAGTATAAGTTCCAAAACACTATGTTCGTAGCCACATAGAATTACAATCAATACAGTAGGAGAAAATCATTTTGAATTTGCTAAGTGTATACATATTAGTGCTCATAACTGTACCTACATCCAGATTTCGTCAGATATCTTCAAACATATCTGGTGAAATGTGGAAGTCACATGTAACAAGGGGCGAGCCTGTTGTTCAGGTTGCTACTGACAAATTCCAGATGGAAAAAAAAACCCAATAACATTTTGCCCGACCCGGGAATCGAACCCAAGACCTCATGCTCAACAGCAGCGCTTGCAACCACTAAACCAAGGAGGCAGTGTGACATATTTCGTGAGCTATGTAAGACAAAAATTATGTTATGTTGTTTCATTTCTGTCAACATCTAGTGGTGAAGGAAAACATCCTGAAATAACATTGAATAAAAAAATCTTTAAAGATCTGGCCAAACCTAGATGAATTCCGCGTGGGATGCGGGATGTAATTCGCTTGCGCCAATTATGTTATAGAGGTATGAAGAACAGGGTGTAAAGTTCACTCATACCCATAGTAAAGGGAGGATCCTCCGACCAGACGGGTGTTGTGTATAGTGGGCAACTCTGCCGCGCTAGCGATAAGAGCAGTAAGTATGTTTCGCATAGTTTTGAGTAATAGGCGCGCAAAGCTTTAGTTACAATTTTGTTTTTCCGGACTTCTTTTTTTAAGTCTGATGATTGAAACGTGTAGCCCAAATAAAGCGCTATTAATTTCTATTTAATTTAATTATTTGTCAGCTTCTTTAACATTATTTTTATACGCACTACGGGACTGTGTATATCTGGATTTATGGATTGCAAAACTGTTGCTTCACAATCATTGTTTTGTAATTTATGATTTTTATGGAATTCGAATTGGGCACATACTTTGGATTCCTCATTTCCCAAATAAAAGCATATTATTACGGTTAGTAACTGCTGTTTTCACAATAAAAAACAGGCTTTACGTACTTTACTAAGTAAAGCGTGTTTTTTTTTATTTTGAAAACAGCAGTCGATACTCGTATAATTATTATCGACAGTATACACAGTTACTATACATAACTTAAGTAAAACCTAAATGATAGTGCGACTGTTGTTATGTTAAGATTTCACATTTATTGGACTTACCTACTGCCTTTATCCTTAAAGAAATTTACCAGTTCCCGATAAGCTAATAAAACAGCTGTTAGCACATCTGGTAGAGCTCATTGCGCTGATTCGGGATCAATATTTAACTCATTTTGTCAAAAATGCACTTACTGCTATATCGCTAGCGCGGCAGAACTACCCAACGATTGATATCGGGACGTTTATTTATTTATATATTATTTATTGAACACTACAAAATATACAATGGGCGGCCTTAGCGCGACGTTGTATATATGCTAGATGCGCGGTAAACTCTGCTTGCGCGATGCAGGATTTTGCGTGACGTCAGTGTGATGCGTAGTTCACATGTGGCGATGTAGATACCGCTACAACGTCAACTAACTTATTTGGAGGTGTTCAAACTGGCATGAATAGTCACGTGACTTCTTAATCATGGAAACAATCAACGCGCGGTTGCGTTCCGCATCGCGAAATTCGCCTCAGTGCGTTCAGAGCTTCCTCGTCAACATGAATTGAGCTTCATAGTGATCGATGCTTGCATATGAACCTATGAAGTGAGTACCTTTTTTAACCGACGAAAAAAAACGGAGGAGGTTCTCAAGTCGACGCGTATTTTTTTTTTTTATGTATGACCACGCATAACTTTTTACAGGGTAGTTAGATTTTGATAATTCTTTTTTTATTGGAAAGGGTAAGCTCCGAAGTTGGTCCCATATACATTTGGATAAAATATTCCAACCCTAAGTGAAGGAAAACAGGGAATGATTGAGTGTTCACTCACTGATTGTAATGTTTGATCACGCATAATTTTTTACAGATTAGTCTGATTTTGATCATTCTTTTTTTTTATTGGATAGGGTATACCTTGAAGTTTGTCCCATATAAATTTGGAAAAAAAAATCCTATACTAAGGGTGGAAAAATAGGGGGTAGGGGGGTAAAAATTTAAAAATTTTTTGGAGTCGGTGCCAAGCAATATAATATAAAATAGCAATATAAAATACTCTGGAATTACCAGTCAGTCGTTTCATTTCTTAGCTTGGCACCGACTCCAAAAAATTTTTAAATTTTAGTATAGGTTAATCGTAGGTTAGATTAGGTTTATTAATATAGGTAAGCTATAGTATTATTTTTAACTTTTTAGTGCTTTTATTGTTTTTAGTTTTTTCGGCGGTTTAATTTTTTTGTTAAAAAGTTTTTTTTTATTTGTTTTCGGGTGGAAAATATCATGGATATCCGCCACCATGGGGCGGGCGGCGGTGTCTGTCAGGCTCTTAATGACTAAAAACCACCCCGGTGTTCCATCTCACACCTACGCTGGGGGTCGCGGGAACGTAAGATCCTTCCGCAACCGCCGACTGGTGCTGGCACGTGGCTGGTGGTGGCTGGGCACGGCGCGGCTCCTCCCAAGCGGCACACTCTGCCAGCGTATGCCGCGCCGTGTCCTCCCGGCTGTCGACGCAGTGGTGACACCGGGCGTCCGGCTCCCTGTTTATGCGACACAGGTACTTCCCGAAGCAACCATGTCCCGAGAGCACCTGCGTCGCCCGACACGACAGGGAGCCGTGCCTCCTCCCGATGAAGGGAGTTCCTATTCTGACCCGTAAAACTGAACCTGGGGTACATGAAAGGAACCTCCACAAGCGACCTTCTGTTACGTCCGGCGCACCCGGGGCATTAGACTTCTGTCGATTGACAAATCCTTTCACCGCCACGGCAAATATAAGTGACATTGGCTGACCTCCCATCCTGCACTGCATGCCCTGTCACCTGCACAAGTGAGGACCTTATGTCTGCGTCAGCCAAAGGTACTGGTTGCTAAATATTGGGCCGATCAATAAAAAAAATATATTTACGTATTGTATACATGTCTTATTTTCGCCATCAATAAGCTAAGAAGAAGACTGAACCATACAAAAGCCATATACTGATAAAAAATTGCTTGTGATAAATGGACAAACATAGTATATAAGTGTTTCGTTACGCCATTTTTTTGCGCGGAAAATAAACAGAACGGCAAGCAAAAATAATAACATTCGATTTGCTTCGACACGAGAAGGTATAAAAATATGGCAACAAAAATACACAATTTCATAAAAACGTGCTCGTTTCGTCGCCTCGCTAATAAACCAAAATTTTTTTTTATTATTTTGTCAATTCATAGCTAGGTTACAGTGTTACGTTCGTACTTTCATTGGCAAACTGGAAAATGCTGCTGGTACAATGTTTGGTATATCCGGGTAGTCTCGATCGAGTTTTATAAAGTGGCCGTATGGCTCGTGGGGGTACTCTGATGAGCCACACACAGTGCGACTTGTGGAGCCACGAGACAGACGATGCCTCACCTCTTGTCGTGATCTCTGTGCAAAAACATCTGCACTATAAAATACCTCTACGAGGCCAAAGTGGCCGAATTCTTCCTTATTCAAAATAGAGATATAAAATGCAATCATCGACACGACGAATTAGAAGAGCTGTCCCACCGCCGCCGCCGGTGTTTAGCGAGAAGCGAGTAGAGCTGATTAGTTATTTCTATCATTAATTTCATAATAATTCATTAATAATTTCCATAACACCGTTTTATTTGTTTTTAGTTTCCGATAGTAGTAGTAATACCTAATACATAGTTCAATCTTTATAAATTACATTAAATTTCTCTTTAGCTTCTGTCAGTCAGTTTTTGCCTGGGACTCGTGTGATCTCGTCTGCCCATCTAGTTCCTCTTCTCCGAGTGCCTGTAGGACCTGACCATGACGTCATGTAGATTGTCCATCGACCGTCGCTCAAAATTGCTACGTGTCCTGCCCATTTCCATTTTAACTTTATAGCTTTTACTCCTGCCTTTTGTCTGATGGTAATGTGACGGATTTTTTGACACTTCTCTCCATGCTTCGCTCGCAGGACGTGATTCTATTTTTAACTCTTTTGGTGAACTTCCCCGTTCGACAGGCGTAGGTTAACGAAGGTAAAAGACACGAGTCCATGACTTTGCTCTAAATTTTTATCGTCATCTGACTTTTTAGAATTTTCTATAAGCTCCAAAACTTTTTCCATATGGTTATTATTCTTCTATCTACTTCTGCATCGTTGTTTAATTTTTGGAAGGAAATTTGTTTCCGTAATTAAAGTGCTCAGCGTACTCTACTGGTGTGTTGTCAAGACATATAAGAGTTTTGTGCGGCATTTGTCCTGATTTGTTTAGCTCAGGTTAATGTCTAGTCCTGCCTCTCTGCTTGCTTGTTGTAACGAGTGTATCATTGATTCCAGCTCTGAGTTATTTTCTGATAGGAGGACAATATCGTCGGCAAACCTTAGGTGACCAATATGTTTCCCTTTTATACATAATATATTTATTTATTTATTAAGACTTTATGCACAAGTAAAAAATAATAGGTACTGTACAAAGGCGGACTTAATGCCTGAGGCATTTTCTACCAGTCAACCTTAGGGTGATGCAGAGATATACCATGGCAGGTGCAACATACGGGTTAAATAGCTCGGAAATGACTATACAATACAAGAATAAATACTAATATATAGATACATACATATAAACAAAATAAACCTTGGTCAGGATATAGCGACTCTATCCCAATTTAATTTAACTAGTATAATCGATTTCGGTATTGCCATAAAGATTCGGGGTCGCCTTGTCGTACTTCTCTTTGGTTGGGGATAGGTGGCCCTGCGGTCTCTAGTTTCATTCTACTGGTGTTGTTCTCGTAAAGGTATTAGGGCGTTTTTGGGGGACTGTTTTATGTGATTTTGACGTTCAAAAAGTGCTGATTCTCAGCCTAGTTTGAATAAATGACTTTTGATTTTGATTATGATCAGGATTTACACGTGATTTTTCTCCACATTTTGTGATTGTAAAGCTTTCCATATTGCGAGACGTAGTATTGTATCAAAAGCTTTCTGGTAGTCTACAAACCCTATGCAGAGTGGAAGTTGATATTCTTCATATTTTTTCGATTTCGGTTCGATCCCCGGACAAGTCAAACATTTGTGTGCATGAACATGTCTGTTTGACCTGGTCTGGGTGTGTATATGTATATAAGTATGTATATCAGTCATCAGGTTACCGTAGTACAGGCTCTGCCTAGTTCGGGACCTGAAGACCTTGTGTGGATGTTGTCTCATATTATTATATTTTTCAATCAGCAATTCTAACGAGTGGATGTGGTCTATTGTGGAATTGCTCCTGCGAAACCAAGCTTGTAAGATCGGTTGACTTTTTTCTAGTACTGATTCTCTTCTCTTTATTTGATGAGAATTATTTATAAAGTGGTGCAAGAAGGTAATCGGTCTATAAATGCCTATGCTTTTTTAGTCACCTTTTTTAAACAACAAGATAATATTAGACATTTTCACATTAAGTTCCTCTACAACACCTACACAGCGGTCTACACTGTGTAGGTGTTGTAGAGGAACTTAATATCAAATTAATTTAGTGTGTCAGAGAATTTACTAGGAAAGCACCACCTATTTGTATGTCCTCATTTATTCTCGTTATTCTGACAGGTCCTGGACTCTTTTCTGCTTTTAATTCCCATTATAAATTTCTAGTTCTGTTGTACTTTTTTGTTCTATATCCGTGGTTTTTCATAATTAAAATTTCTTCTGGTTTTGGCTGACCAATTTTGGCGTTCAATTCCCCATGAATATCACGTTCTTTTCTGATATTTTCAGGGCTATGTTTCATAGAATAGCTCTATTTCAGTATCATTTGCAGCGTCTGTTGGCGCATATACTTGTCTTATACTTATTCTGAAGTTTTTGGCATTTAGCGTCAATAAAGCCACTCATCTTGATAAACCAGTAAAGCTCTCGGTGCAAGTTTTGAGGTATTTTTTCACGAGAAAACCTACACCTTGTAGACTTGGGGCTCTCCTATGTAATGAAAGATAACATTTTCATATTCTTTAATTGAACTTCCTAGCCTTCTAGTTTCAGACAGGCCAATTAGATCGAATTTAGTATTTTTCAGAGATTCCATTAATTTTAGTTAACGGGCGTGAGTTGATAAATAACCTAGCACAGGCAACTGAAGGAACACGGGTGGGTTTTAGTCAGTAAGATTCTGATACGCCCTCCCACTCCGCTCAGAGCGGGAGAAGTTATTCGATGATTTCTCAACCTAAAAAAAAAACGGGTTGCTAAAAGACAGTTTGTTTTGATCTCATTTGTGAACACCACTGTCTGTTGCTAATGCGGTGAAACAGAGAGCTTGATTGGTTCGAGCAATAACCGGTGTTGAGGTCGATGTATGTGTGTTGATGGATGTATCTCTTGAACATGTTTTAGTTACCTAGTTTTAAAGTTTTTTGATAGATGCCGTTGGTTGTACTGTCTTGTATGTCCTATGGCCCAAATTGACTCTGATACGCACTTTTAGGGTTATATGGCTTTAATGTTTATTTGCAGTAATTGTGATTTTTGCACTTCATGAACAGAGTTTTTAGTTCGATAGATAGTTCTTGCACTGAATCGTTTAAGTAACTAATAACTTAGGTCTCCAGGCTAATGTTTTGATTCACTTGACACAGCACAGTTGATTGTTATTTTTCTTTTTGAAAACGTCTTATAATTTTCTCGGTTTCCACTTAGTTCTCCATATAGTCTTAGTACCTAACGCTTGATCCAGTTTCACAGGTTTATACGCTTTTAGCTTTAGCTTTATGCTCCACAATTGCGAATGTGAACATCCGCAACATCCCTGCAAAAGATGTGAGATAAAGTGTAATAAAAAAATACTCACTTTAGTTGCAGTCATCTTGGTGACCTCAGTATCTCATGTTGCTTATTAGTTCCGTCATCATCTGAAAAGAAGAAAAACATATTTAACGACTGGTAATATTATAATACATACTTACGTATTTATATTAATATTATTTTTCTTTAATTCTAACCTTGTTCCTAGCCCTTCCTTTGAGAAAAAACAGTATTATAAATTATAATACCTATCAATAAAATAAATAAGATGAAAAAAAACGCCATTTCCTATAGAAAAAATAGCTATGTCAGCAAAATACGAAAATTATGTCCATTTCTCTCAAGATCATGAACAATAACAGAACAGCCATTCAGCAATGGATACTAAACATTCTATTATAAATAGCCACTTGACCATCTAATACGTTCTCGAAGATGGCTACTCAAGCGTCTACCGAAGGCCCTAACACGAACGCGCGACGTAAACGCAACGTAAACGAGGGCTATCGCGCTTGAGTTCGCCACTAGAGGTGCTAGTGCAGAGTAAGGTTATAGATGGTAACTGGGGCCGTACTATGACGTATTAATTCCATCATTGTTCCAGCGTGAAAGAGAGACGGAGCTATACATGACCGATAGCACTATCTCTTTTTCGCAACGGAATCATGATGGTGTTAACACGTCATGGTACGGCCCCTGTACTGAACGTTCACTGTATTCAGGTTTTTTTTACCACCGATTTTAATTAATGATGATTCGTAATTGGTGTAATGGTTGTGCCATTCTTGATTAATTACGGCTTACGATTTTAAGTAAAAAGTTAAGATTTGATGGTAACATTTAAAGGAAGAATATATTCATTTGAAGACTTAAAATGTAATAAAATAAACATAATTATTATGAATTTACTTATACTTTACCATATATCCGAAACGTCAAATAAAAGTACTGATAGGACCTTACTCGTCAGTGGCGCCAATTGGTGAGCACAAAAACGGTAGCGCGCCCGTATAAGGGCCCATTCCAACGATTTTTGAATCGAAAATACAAATATCCTTTAGCGTTTCCGTTCAAATGTTTTGCGACAAGCACAATAAGCATTATATGAACGGGTGTGAATCAGTCATCAGGTTACCGTAGTACAGGCTCTACCTAGTTCGGGACCTGACGACCTTGTGTGGATGTTATCTCATATTATTATATTATGAACAAAATCTTGCATGACATGATAAGCCCATACTGTTCCCACTGCTGGGACACAGGCCTCCTCTCCTGTAAGAGGGAGTGGGCCGTAATCCACCACGCGGACCCAGTGCGGGGTGGTAGATTTTACATGTCTTTGAATTTTTGGTTCTAGGACATGCCGGTTTCCTCACGATGTTTTCTTTTACCGTTTTGAGAGCAAAACAACTAACAATAAAGTCTTAATGTTACGTAAATATTATTGTGATATGGACATGGCGCCTTGTTCCCTCGAAGGGTAAAGCAGAGTTGTAACTATAGTAGGTACACCCACATTTCCCCAGTTATGTTCCCCCGAAGGGTAAGGCCGAGGTGTACCTACAGTAGATACACCCATATTTCACCAGTTATCTTCCGCCGAAGGGTAAGGCCGAGGTGTACCTACAGTAGATACACCCATATTTCACCAGTTATCTTCCGCCGAAGGGTAAGGCCGAGGTGTACCTACAGTAGATACACCCATATTTCACCAGTTATCTTCCGCCGAAGGGTAAGGCCGAGGTGTACCTACAGTAGATACACCCATATTTCACCAGTTATCTTCCGCCGAAGGGTAAGGCCGAGGTGTACCTACAGTAGATACACCCATATTTCACCAGTTATCTTCCGCCGAAGGGTAAGGCCGAGCTGTACCTACAGTAGATACACCCATATTTCACCAGTTATCTTCCGCCGAAGGGTAAGACCGAGGTGTACCTACAGTAGGTACACCCATATTTCACCAGTTATCTTCTGCCAAAGGGTAAGGCCGATGTGTACCTACAGTAGTTACACCCATATTTGGCCAGTTATGTTCCACCGAAGGGTAAGGCCGAGGTGTACCTACAGTAGGTACACCCATATTTCCCCAGTTATGTTCCCCCGAAGGGTAAGGCCGAGGTGTACCTACAGTAGGTACACCCATATTTCCCCAGTTATGTTCCACCGAAGGGTAAGGCCGAGGTGTACCTACAGTAGGTACACCCACATTTCCCCAGCTAAGTATGTTCCCCCGAAGGGTAAGGCCGAGGTGTGATGTAACTAATATTTATGTAACAATATAATTTAAAAGAGTGTCCATTGAGTTTCTTGCCCGTTCTTCTCCATAGGTACCTACTACGCTTTGGAATGGGCAACTAGCTTCATATTTCTGACTGACCGACCACTTGACAATTCAAAAGTGCCTGTAAATGGCATAATTGAAATAAATGGTTTGAGTTTGAGTGTACCTACAGTAGGTTCACCCACAGTTCACCAGTTACGCTTGGAATAGAATAGAATACTCTATAATATGTGTTGGTGATGATGTGTATTTTGTGTGTTGAGGTCTGAAGGATTTCGGGTACTCTTCAATTATGACACCTTGTTTGGTACTGACTTGATATAATTGGTCAACCGTCAAAGTTACAATAATAATTTATAAAAGAGCGGGTACTCCGCAGGTAGGTAGGTAATTACAAAAGACGCGTATGCACGCGCTCGCGGTCGGTTGGTCAAGTGACAAGTGTCGTCCGTCGGCGCGGGCTAAGCGTATAGGCATAAACATAGCCCCCGCCTTGGAAGGACCCGCTTCCAATGAAGTGCAGTATCATGAAGCAGCTCCAGAGCCATCTTCTTCACCGTCGAGGAGCAAAGGACATAATTTTGTGTAGGCCCGTCTGATTACTCCAGTCGCCGTTGTGATGTCAGCGACTCTGGAAATGCCGTCTTTTCCGGTGAAGGTCTTGGTGACTCTGCCGAGACGCCATCTTAACGGTGGCAAATTGTCCTCTTTTATAAGAACAAGTGTATCAGGTTGGATGTCTTGGTTCTTGTTCTTCCATTTGGTTCTCATTTGAAGTTCTGTAATATATTCCCTCGTCCATCTCTGCCAGAAGTGTTGTCGCAATTGTTCTACTCTTGCATAGCGCGACAGCCGTAATGTGGGCACAGTTGTGACGTCGTCACAGGCTGCTGCGGTGAGTGGACGACCGATGAGGAAATGCGCCGGCGTCAATGGCAGTGCGTCAGTGGGATCAGAGGATAATGGGGATATAGGACGTGAGTTCAGAATAGACTCGATTAATGCTAATACTGTACTGAACTCTTCGTAGGTTAAATGCGCGTTACCGACCACTCGACGGAGATGGTATTTGGTGGACTTAACCCCTGCCTCCCATAGACCACCGAAGTGAGGAGAGTACGGCGGAATGAATGAGAATCTAATATTTTCATTAGATGTATAATTTATAATAGAATTCATATTATTTTTATTATTTATGAACGAATTCAATTCCTTTGAAGCTCCGACGAAGTTTTTCCCGTTATCGGAAAATATCTCCGCAGGTTTACCTCGTCTGGAGATGAACCTTTTTAAAGCGAGTATGTAGGCGTCGGTACTGAGACTGGTAACTAATTCCAAATGAATAGCCTTTGTAGAGAAACATATAAATAAACAGACGTAACATTTTTCTAATTTAGCCCCTCTTCCTTTACGACTCAGTATGAACAGTGGTCCGGCGTAATCTACGCCGCAACGATAGAACGGAAACTCTGATTCTAATCTCTCAACTGGCAAGTTACCCATTTGAGCTTTAATTGTTTTTCCCTTTATGCGAGTACAAACAACACATGTACGAGTGGTTTTCTTAGATAAATTTCTACCACCTACTGGCCACCAATTTTCCCGTAAGGTGGACAAAAGTAGTTGAGGCCCAGCGTGCAGTAAACGATGGTGCTCGTATTTAAATAAAAGTATCGTGAAATTATGTTTACTAGACAACACTACCGGGTGTTTTTTATCAAATGTAAATTCCGGAGAATTTTTTATCCTACCTCCAACTCGCATGAGTCCATATTCATCTAAGAACAAATTAAGACCAGATAAATTGCGATTGGATTTTATTGGCAACTTATTTTTTAAACATTCATACTCAACGGGAAAAGATTCCCTTTGAGACAATCGAGACAAAATAACCATCGAGTTATTGAGCTCTTTAACCGATAAGGCACCGTAAGCCCGGCTTGATTTAACTTTAATTCGTGTGTTAGAAATAAAACGCAACACATACGCCATTGTGTGTTTTAAACGATTTAAAGAAGAAAATCTATTAAATAGGTTTAGGGCTGTACCTACTTGACATTCCATTGCAACAGCATTTAATTTAAGCTCCGGTAATTCATCAAAGTTAATATTGTGACAGACGGACGTAAGATCTTTTTTCCATCTTGAGTTAGATTCACGTAAACAACTCGGACCGTGCCACCATAAATCAGAACTTCGAAGCGCATCTATGCTGACCCCGCGCGAGACTAAATCGGCTGGGTTCTGCTTACCCTTTATATGTAACCAGGAACAACCTTCAGTAAGCTCATTGATCTCTACAACCCTATTCTGAACAAACGGCTTTAAAGAACTCGGTGTTATATTTAACCACCCTAAGACTGTCGTTGAGTCAGACCATAAATAAACATTTTTAAATGTAATCTTAATTGCCTTAATTATTTTAATATACAATCTCGCACCTAACAATGCAGCGCATAACTCGAGACGTGGAATGCTGACCGGTTTTACTGGAGCCACTTTGCCTTTTGCACACAATAAACGAACTGATAACGCATCGACTGAATTATTATTATTATCACTAAACGCGCGGACATAGGCGCAGGCGCCGTACGCGCTTTGCGAGGCGTCGCAAAAAATATGTAGTTCAACTTGTTTATTATTGTTACATAAATTGCCTATAACGTGTCGAGGGACCCGTATAGTGTGTAAACAATTTAAGGTTTTCATGAAATTATCCCAATGTAATTCAATGTTATGTGGAATAGGATCGTCCCATCCAGTTTTGCATAACCATAATTTCTGCAAAATTATCTTTGCAATTATAATTGTCGGTGACAATAGGCCTAGTGGGTCATAAATTTGCGAAACGATCGATAGAATAATTCTTTTGGTAACGACCGGAGGATTTTCGTTATCAAGTTTTGTTATGAAATGAAGCTCATCGCTCGCGCAAAACCAACCTAAACCTAATGTTTTGTTTTGACAATTCTCTCCTAAAGACATTTCCTTGGATGAAATATTATTATTTGCTAATGTATTCGTATCCGATTCTGACGCGTCATAATTATAAACCCATTTACGTAATATAAAACATCCCGAACTTAACACGTTAGACACACTATCACATATTTCCGTTAATATCCTTTTATCGTCATGACCGGTAATAAGATCATCTACGTAGATATCTTCCTTTATTACCTGCGAAACAACGTCATCATTACGTTCTATAGCAAGTTGTCGAATGCAGCGCATGCTAAGGTACGGTGCGGACGCGGTACCGTACGTCACCGTGTTAAGCTGGTACACCTCAAGCGGATCGGAAGGATTTTCCCGCCACAAAATACACTGTAAATTACGTTGGTCTGGCTGTATAAGTACCTGCCTAAACATTTTCTCGACATCGGCACAAGCTATATACCTATGTTTGCGAAATCGTAATAAAATTGAAAATATGTCATTTTGCAAAATAGGACCTGTTAACTGAATGTCATTTAGAGATTTACCACTAGTTGATTTAGCACTTGCGTCGAAAACTACTCTTAATTTAGTGGTACTACTATTTTCCCTAAGGACTCCGTGATGCGGTAAAAAGTAAGTAGGAAATGGGTATGATGTAATGCGACTCATATGCCCTAAGCTTAAATATTCCTGTAAGAATGCACTGTACATTATTTTGTAATCTGGATTGTGCGCTAGCTTTCGTTCGAGTGATATGAACCGGCTCTCCGCTAAAGAAAACGTGTCTCCTAACGAATCAGCTGATTCTTTTAACGGTATGCGCACGGAAAACCGACCCTTATCTTCGCGTAATGTGGTACTAGAAAATAAATTTTCGCATGCGCGTTCGTCTTTAGAGTAATTGTCACTAGGAGTTATAACTTCTTCCAACTCCCAAAACCTTTTAAGTTGAACATCAAGTGTTTGTATAAAATTACAACTAATCTGACTAATACGCAAATTCTTTGTTTGAATCGGACCTGATATAATCCATCCCAGCTTTGTGTTCTGGAGACAAGGTCCTATAGGTAATCTAATTAATCCTTCATTTAACAATTCCCAAAATAGATCTGCACCAATAAGAAGCTGAATTTCATGAGGCAAATAAAAGTTTGGATCTGCTAATGTTACATGATCAGGAATATTAAAATCAATGTAATTTAATTTAAGCGATGGTAACTGAGCAGTAATATTAGGTAAAACTAAACATTTTAAGTTTTTATTATAATTGCTAGTTTTAGACCTTAATTTAATTTCACATGATTGCGTGGACTGTGTAACGCAGTGTCCTACGCCTGTGACTTGGACAGTGGACTGTAGCATTTTTGTATTTAATTGTTTACATAAAGGTTCAGCAATAAAACATTGTTGACTACCATTATCGAGTAATGCTCGAATGGTGTGATATTTATTTTTGCTGTCAGCGATCTCTACCAATGCTGTGGACAGCAAGACAGGCTGCAATGTTAAAGATAAACAGCTGTTGTCTTGCTTCTTATTGATTGCTTGAGTAGCTGAATGCAACACCGCGGTTTGAGAAGGGCCTGCAATAGGCTCATCTTGCGGTTTCACTTGTGATGACTCATTTGACACTTTAGTGACACATTGAAGTAAAGAATTGTGTTTTAAATTGCATTGTTTGCAGGGTCCAAACCAACAGTTCATCTCAGTATGGCCGACTCGCAAACAATTGCGACAAAGTTTCTTGTCTTCGATAAATTTTGACTTTTCATTAATTGATAGAATTAAAAACTTGTTACATGAATAAAGAGCATGATTCCCATCACACAAATTGCAAACTCGCGAACGCTTTGTAGTTCTAGCGGATTTGTTATTATTTTTTAAGTTATTATTATTACTATTAGTTTGTGTAGCAACATAACTATGAGTATTATTATTATTGACTTGATTCGACTGTGGCTTTTTTGAATTATTGTTGTCACCTACTTTATTATTAGAAACTTTGACCATCTCAAGCACATCTGCTCTATTTTTAAGAAATTTCAGAAAGTCATCAATTTTAATTTTTGGTCGGGACGTCTTAGGGACGGAGCCCGAAGAGCTATTTCCCTGTACTGCGTTATTTATTAAATTCCCTGCATAATTTTCCCATTCCCTTTCTGTAGTTGGATCTAATTTTGATACTGTAGTAAAAATTACTATGGAATCCCACGACTCTGTAGGTTCTCCTAACATTTTTAAAGACCGAAGATTTCTCAAAATACTGTCTATTAATTTTCTAATTTGAGCTGCAGACTCTTTGTTCATTGCCGGCATAACAAATAAGGCTTTTAAGTGATTATTTAAGAGCAAACGATCGTTATTATAGCGATTTTCAAGTAGATCCCAGGCAATAGAATAATTTTCAGCAGAAAACTCTAATGATTTAATTACTTGTAATGCGTTACCAGTGAGAGCAGAACGTAGGTAGTGGAACTTTTGTATGTCATCTACGTCTTTTGAATGATGAATTAGAGACAAGTACGTGTCTTTAAACTCCAACCACTGATCATATGAGCCGTCAAAGGTTGGCAGCTTAATTGTAGGTAATTTAATGGAGGATAAAGGTTTAAAAGCTATTCCCTGTGGGTTAAGTACGACGGGATCATATAAATTAAGCAAACATTTGGCATTAGCTATAATGGAATAATACCTATTCTCAAAAGACTCTCTTTCCTCTATTTCGCCTGCCAATTGACTATCTGGCATTATAAGATCTATTTCATCCTGAATTTCCGAGAAATCTTTCAATAAAGCTTCGGCTTTTTGCAAACGAACCTGTAATTCTGTTTTCTGCGTGTTACGTACTGCAGTACGTTCTAATATTTCTAACGACTGAATGAATTTTGCAAACAAAGTCAGTTTACATTTAACTATGCCTCGCTTTTTAACTAAATCTTTAACTAATATCTCTTCAGATTCACTCATTTTTGTCGCCCCGTTAGTCATGACGGACAAGGGAAAGTAGGTACTTTGTTTCGAATATTACTTTTGAATTTACACGTAAATTACTCAAACAAACACGTATTAGCACTAATCGCAAGGAATGGGTAAGGAATTGGTAACTGAGCTACTGACTGACCTCTGATTTGCGCTGATCTTCGTCTTCTTTAAGCCGACTTCCGACTCGAAAGGACCATTATGTTGGTGATGATGTGTATTTTGTGTGTTGAGGTCTGAAGGATTTCGGGTACTCTTCAATTATGACACCTTGTTTGGTACTGACTTGATATAATTGGTCAACCGTCAAAGTTACAATAATAATTTATAAAAGAGCGGGTACTCCGCAGGTAGGTAGGTAATTACAAAAGACGCGTATGCACGCGCTCGCGGTCGGTTGGTCAAGTGACAAGTGTCGTCCGTCGGCGCGGGCTAAGCGTATAGGCATAAACAATATGTACACCATAAAAATTACAGATATAAATGTAGAAATTTTACATAGGGTGATAACAATGAGCGGTCTTGTCGCTTGTAGCGGTATTTACATCGCCACATGCGTGTGAGCTGCGCGTCATACTGACGTCATGGAAATCCTGCATCGCGCAGTCAGAGTTTACCGCGCGACTAGCATATACATATACAACTTCCCAACATCAATCGTCGGGCAGTTGCCCACCAGACACAACACCCGTCTGGTCTAGCCGTTTTCTATGGAGGTATGAGTGAACTTTACTCCCTGTTCCTCGTACCTCTATAGCTAAAATGTAATAAAGGCGAGCGTAGGGGCAAGTGCGGAACATGTGGACACTTTCCAGAATTTAGAATAAAATATTTTTTATATCTGAATTAGTTACGTTTCTTTTATTTTTAACATATCACATGTCTTATGTGATAATCAGCATTTCTTAAACTAAAATTCTAGTCTCAATATGACATAAACTTACGAAAATAATGAGTTTTTTTTTAAAACACCATATTTGTCCACAGGTTCAACAGACGATTGTACCTATGTACAGTAAGATTGTACCTGGGGACGGTGTTGTACCTAGGGACGGTTCACATTAATTACATAATAAAAAAGAAAAAAAAACAATTATAGACTTCTAAAAACAACTTCAAACATACGTAAACATACTCTTAGTATTTCTCTCTGCTTATTTGTATGCATTACGACATTCTTCATACAAGTTTTGAGTAGGTTCATCGCTATCGTCATCATTGTCTAATACGAAGAATGCCACGCAAACGAAACTTTCACCCTCATGATGAGACTCTAAAGTTTTCTGTGTGACTTTGGAACATCACAAATATGTATGATAGCTATGATTGCAAAAACTACATTTGAGTATTTCGTTTTTGTCCTTGGAATATGTTTTACATTTTATACATCTAACAAATGATAACTTCTCTTGTTGAATTATTTTAATCTTCTGGAATAACTGACGTCAACTTTGGAGATACCAGATTGTGAAAGAGCTTTGGTAGCACATGTTTTTTGAGCAGCTTTTGAGTTTTTTTCTTGTCCGTTTTCTGGCCTGCTAATTTCTTCTTTTCAGCTTTTTTTAATGCTTCACCTAGAATTTGATCTTTTTATGGCGTGTCTGTCAAAATTCTTGTCCTACCGGGATTTTTCCACGTTGAGCACCCTTTCGAGGACCAGCTTTTTCAAATGGGCGGACGGTTTCGGAAGTTATTTGTGGATATGTAATCTTCAATGGAGTTCGGAATACAGGTTGTTCTGGTATCGGCCGATCATCCTTCTTGATTGGCGAAACTGCTTCTGGGATGGCCTGAATAACAGAATCTCCAAATAGTTCGTTTCGATACAAGTTATCTGGGTAGGTTTGGCTGGAATCCTGGTCAACCGGTTGTTGTAAATCCAAATTAACCATCGGTGTTTCTTGATCATTTCTGGTGACTTCAATATGAGGCTGTTCTTGATGTTTATTCTGGTTTCCAGTTAAGTTTTGGCTTGGGTTTGGACGATCAGTTACATATGAGCATAAAAAATCTTCGTCTGAAAATATGTCTCTATTGTATGGATAAATATCTGAAACCTCGAAGCCTTTTACGATGTTTTTTGGTGTAAACGACACTCCTTATGATTTGCCAGCTTTTTCTGCTACGTCGTAATTGGTAATAGGTTTACCAGAATGATTAAGCATCCATCTGTCGGCTGCTTGGCTGTATTGGCTTTTAAAAGGGTCCAAAAATTGTTTTATCTAGAGGTTGCAAATGATTGGATGTATGTGGAGGGCTGGAGGAAAAGTCAATAAGATTATTCCGTTCTCTCTTGCTTTGTCAATTATCTCAATGGAGTTAAGGGTCTCGTGATTGTCCATTATTAAGATAACTGGATTTTCTCTTGTTGGTTTAGAGAAGATTAAACATAACGGCTGATCAGATTTTGTAAGTAAACATTATGACACTTTTGTACCTGTGGACAGTCCACAGGTACACTCATATTTTTGTCCATAGGTACAAATTCAGACATAAAAATAAAACGGATTTAACATGGAGGATAAAACAGACTTACAGACAGAGAAAAAGCACTAATTAAACAATAAGCAACATAGATCATATTGCAATCACGATCAAACAGATATCGTAAGTACTTTCACGGTAAAACTCATTTAAATTAAGTAAAATATCTTACTTTTTGGCGCAAAAAAAAAATCATAGCCGGCATAAACACCACCACACAGATAACAAAGATGGTGACACCTCAAAACTGTCAAACATAGACAAAGCTTTACGGTCGCGTTCAAATTAGAATTTTAGGGTTGCTAGTTTCGTCGGAATCGATTGTGTCCACAGGTACACGCGTCCATAGGAACAGCACTTGCCCCTATAGCCATAAACCGGGTACAAATCCAGACTCTGGGCTAACACTGAGAAATTCCAGAAGGAAACAACCCAAAAACACTTTGCCAGTGACCAGTGAATCGAACCCAAGTGTTCATGCTCAGCAGTAGCGCTTGTAACCAAAAATTAAAAGCAATCAATCAAAAAAATAATTTCAATGTTAAAAACGTTCGAATTTATGTTACGTTAACCCCTCGCGTTCGTGCCAGGCCCAACGTTCTCAAAGAAATCAACTCGACCATTCGCAAAACATGCTGTCATAACTACCCTTATAATCCGTTGAACAGGAATGAAAATGTATCGAATTGTGAGCCCTCACATAAACCTTGTTTACTATTAAATTTGTAAATGTTTACCGTGTAATCTTGTAAACGTTGGATACTCCAGGGACGGAACGAAGGTGCGAGCTGTTTTTAAGGGCTGTCAACATAGAGTTTCGGTCTTTAGCGGGAAATATTTGATTGATCCTCTAAAAACGGAGTATCCGTCTAATGATGTACGCTTTTTCAATAAATGAGCCTTTAAAAACTTTTTTAGACTTCTAAACTTGTGTTTTTTTTTTATAAATGAGCCTCTTTTTAACTTTCAGGCCGTTTCTCAAGGATTGTCGCAGTAACTAACCTAGTACCCTGTTCCGGGTTAGGTTAGCTTAGAACTGGTATCGGGTGTTGCGGAAGGATCGTACGGCGCGCGCCTCTGAGTCGATGCACGGGGTAGTTACAACACCTCACTACCCCGTGCAGGAGACGAGGCCCGGACAGACCGGGCCAGCACTAGTTGCACACACGGGCTGCGGAAGAATTTGGATTCCCGCGGCCCCGCGCGAACGTGCGAGGAGACACCGGGGTGGTTTTAGCCGGTAAGAGTCCGGCACGCCCCTCCGCCTTTTCCCCAGGCGGAGGTAGTACATGAGGATTTCCCCCCGTAAAAAAAAAAGGATTATTCGTTCCTGCAACCCCCGGCGTAGGTGTGAGATGGAACACCGGGGTAGTTTATAGTCAGTAAGAGTCTAGACTATAGACCCCGACGCTTGGCCCGAGGCGGCGGACATCCATGAGGATTTTCCGCCTCGGAAACAAAAAAAAAACTGAACTGAACTATACTACTGAAAATTGGTTACTATATCAATTTAGTAACTTTTTTTTTATTTGATAAATGTTAAATTAATTTTATTTCTGTAAGTAGGTTTGTACAAACACTTTAACACGTCAAACATATTTTAAAAACTAGATGGGGTCGGCGTTTCCTATCTGACTACTCTGAGAAGCAAGGCCGAAACAAACTCAGAGGTCACAGTCTCTTTTAAAGTCCAGACATAATCTGGGTCAGATCATGTGAAGACCATGTAGATTGGTGTCTGAAATGGTCTTCTGAGGAAAGAACTACGCAGATCAAGAGGACCTGTCCAGTCAGTGCACGCATTTGTCAGAAATCGTGCAGCTCAACTCAAAAATGAAGAAATCAACTTTAACTATTAAGAATTAAATTATTAATTCAACATTAACAATTAAATAAATTAAATTAATTAATTAAGAAAATTGTTATACCTAAGCACCACCACGTGAATGCAATAAATAGTTTTGAGTTCGAGTTTGAGTCTCTTGGATTGGAATTATAACCTGATTGAGCTTGCGTATCTGTTTTATTCATCAAACACTACCCGCCGACGGACGCCCACAGTAAAGAGGACCAACGACGAATGCTTGGTGATGGAGAGGTTCCTCCTCCGTCATCTATACTAATATTATAAAGAGTTTATGAGGTTGTAGGGGGTAATCTCTGGATCTACTGAACCGATTTTGAAAATTCTTTCAGCATTTGATAGCCCAATTCTCGAGGAAGGTTTTAAAATCACGCTATGACCATAAGGAGCTGTTCAGAAAGAACGCTAAGCGAAAACGAAGTAATACGCGCGGGCGGGCGAAGCGATGCGCCCCGGTGGGTAGGGGGAACAAGAAATTTCATGCGGACGAAGTCGCGAGTAGACTAGCTTCTACCCTTTATATAATACATTTATATTAAACTTACATATATTATAATAAAGTAATCTCGATGTTCAGAAGGCCAATTCCCGTAATTAAAAACGTTCAAATTCAAGTCGCAATCTCATGTCAGCGACAGTCTAATGTCAAAAATGTAGGTAAGCGGGTAGCTTATTTATATATTTGTGTACGTTATTTTGATAGTTAATTTTATTTTATCATTGTTAAACATCGCTCAAATCAATGCTTTCCTTTCCTTTCAATTAAAGCACCTGCCATCTAATCTCTTCACCACCCTTGGTTGACTGGTAGAGAATGCCTAAGGCATTAAGTCCGCCTTTGTACCTTTTGTGCGAAAAGTTATAAATAAATAAATAAGCGGTATACAATTTTTGACAGATTGACACTGAGATTAGAATGCGAACGTTCTTAAAAATATGGGAATTTCCCCTCTGTTACGTTTTAAAAGCCGTTTAAGACTCGCTAGTTCCACATATTTCACAAATCATCCGAACATTTGCCAACCCTAATCTACCGACCCTTTTTGTACCGTGTCCCGTTCGTACCTGGCTGTACCCGTTTTATCCGTTTTGCTACCCTTGTCACGCGCTGTTTTATGGGATCTATGAATTGACTATGGTCCACTGGGGTGGTTACGTCAGCGAATTGAGGGTTGTGTTCGGTAGTTTTTGTTTTTATGTGGATTTTAAGTGTCGATAACTTAACGACACAAGTTTTACATACAGTTATTACCAGGAGGAGTAGGCAGAGTTTGGTAGCAGCCACGTTTTGCTAGTCGTATTTGCCATTTGCATCATCAGCCTTCCGTTCCCACAGTTGGGATGCAAGCTTCCTCTCTATGAAGATGGAGAGGGTCGTGCCCGTAATCCACCTCGCGGGCCCAGTGCGGGTTGATACATTTCACATGTCTTTGAGGTTTTTGTTCTAAATCCAAAAATCAAAAGTCATTTATTTAAATTAGGCTGAGAAACAGCACTTTTCGAACGTCAAAATTACATAAGACAGTCCCCCGACACGCCCACTCATCACCACTTCCTAGTGCTTTAGCTGGGTTCTGGGACATGCCAGTTTTCCCACGATGTCACGATGTTTTGCTTCACCGTTTTTTGAGCGTTGCCGTTGGTGTGTTGAAATAAATTACAATAGTAATGTGCCTGTGTGGGACCGATCCAACGACCTTCGACACATAAATTGGGACCGTTACCACTGGGCCACCACCACCAGATACAGGCTAAAACAGACAGCTAGGTACTGAAGGTTTCTTGGGAAAAACACTGTCGCTTTGCTCGTCGATGCGGGACCCTACACACATCCCTCGTCATCAACGAGGCCATTATTTTTAATCGGCTTCAAAAAGGAGGAGGTTCTCAATACGTCAGCATTTTTTTTTGTATGTTTCTTACCCGATATCTCAGCCAAGTGTGGATCGATTCCGGAAATTATTTTTTTAACGGATACGGTATGTTTCAGGGGTGGTCCCATATAAATTGTATTAACTTTGCTTTGGTAGATTTTCAGTTAGATTCAATAATACGTATTTTTTCCACTTGGTGTATATTGATTATGTTAATAACTTCCTGTCACTGTTATTTACATAGCATGTAGTGGTATAAGAATTTGTGTTGGGTGGTACCACAACCAAAAAGCGAAAACTTTTCAAAAAAAAAAAAAAAAAACAACCGGTTCTAAGAAAAACATTTCAAAGTGAAAAATAACTTTAATTTCAGAAATCAGTGGCAAAAAACGAAAAACCAGAAATACCGACGTCTGTAATTAAAGTAGTTTTTTTTTTCACTTTGTAGTGTATTTTTTTGGAAACCAGTTGATTTTTATTCGGAAAATAGTTTCTATGTTTATTTGATAAAGAATCTCAACTGATAAACGTATAAAAATTATTAGCACGTTTGTTTTCAAGACAATAATGCTGGCAATAACTACGACCACAATAGATTAAAAAAAAATGATATAATAGAAACATAAATTCAAATTACCCTTTAATGAAAATTAAGAGCAAAATACACTTGTAACAGCGGACGCGGACCAGCGCGTGTCATTTGGCCACATTTGCTCACGCGACAACCCGTCGTTGAACACACGTCGATAAATCGGGTCGAGTGTTGCAATACTGTTTCTGGCTTAACACACACGTAAACATTATTACTTACGTATCGGCAACTTTATTTATCTATATATACTCCGTGACTTTTTAGTCGTCTTACAAAGGTGGTCCACTCAATGTATCCGACATTAAATACCTCTAGGCGCGATTATAATTTTTTACCATTAATTAAAATAATAGGTACAAAGAAAAATAAATAATACATTAGAAATATGAAACATCCTGTTAATAATGTTTACGTATCAAACGGTAGAAAATACCTACCCAGCGCACGAGTCGAGTACTTAGATCATTCCGCCGCGCTCGCAACAGGGTGTTTCTAACGACGACGTCATGCGTCATAAATTCATAATGAATAATATTTTTCTTTTTAAATTATTCAAATTTCATAAATACCTATTTTTACTTTTATGAACGTTTAATAATCATTGTATACATGAAGTGGGCTGCCGTTGTAAGACGACTAAAAAGTCACGGAGTATATTTAGTAATATAATAAAGAGGTAAAACTTGTTTGTTTGTATGTAGGGGGTAATCTCTGGAACTACCGGTCGGATTTAAAAAAATCTTTTTACATCTATTAGCCCAATTCTTGAGGATGGCTATAGGCTATTAAAAATAATTATATTTGTTTATACAGGGTCAAATTAAATTAACTAGCAAAACTCCGCAGACTTGATTGGTATCGATATCTAAACATGATAAAATTTCAAATTAAAAAGATTTGAATTTTTGAATGAAAGATTTTTAAATTTATTATTGAAATTTGGACAGGGAGACGTCTGTCAACTTGTTTGAGATAAAAATAACCTTATTAATTCTATTTTTGTAGAACATAACCTCCATGACGATATTTCAGTAGGATCGCAACGCATCCTGTGTAAGCCCAAACCTTGATGGATCGAAAATATTTTTAATAAGACATTTGTATTGTAATGTAGCGGTATCTACATCGCCACATGCGAGCTGCGCGTCATACTGACGTCACGCAAATCCTGCATCGCGCAAGCAGAGTTTACCGCGCGACTAGCATGTATAAAATTTCCCGACATCAGTCGTCGGGCAGTTGCCCACCAGACATGATACCCGTCTGGTCGGAGGATCCTCTCTTTACTATGGAGGTGTGTAGGTATTGCACCTGTCTGTAAAACAGCAGTTTTTTTTTGATAACTGACGAAAACGTTTTACGCTAGGGTCTAGAATCGCGTGCTGAATTAAATAATGTTCCTGCCACCCCGTAGGTAGTGCCGATACTAATGACGTTAACAAACAAATTGAGGTACTTTTTAACATTTTTTTATTAGCTTGGTATGTATATATGAATCTATGTAACGGATTTTTTTTGATCTCAATTTTCATCCCCTTCAAAACGTCGGATTGATTTGAAATGTCGCACACTTATCAAGGACCGATAACAATGCAATAATTAAAATAGTTTGTCTCGTTATCCTTGCCAGGATCCTCAGGATTAACGACTTTTTCATCCCTGATACCCGGTTGTGCCTTTGTGCCAATTGCACGTATACAATAAACTTTCCGAAGAGAGAGCCTGAGCAACGGCTACCGGCAGCAGGCGCGCAAATTTCTCATTTCTTACATACATGGGTTCGGTACATACATTCGGTTATGTACAAAAGCGTGTTTTATTTAGTTTTTTTAAACTATTATTTTTATATTTAATGTGTTTAAATAGTTAATTACATATTTGAGTCTATGTAGCCTATACAAAATGCATTAACCTTACAATGTTAGTATTAAGAAGGCTATCACACTGTTTCTTGATTATTTCTCTAGGGAGTCTTCTAAATAAATATGTAATTTTTTCTTGTATTTAAGTGTGAGACTCATCAAACACTCAAATACAAGAAAAATTGTAATAGCCCTCTTAATAAAATGTGTGTTACACGTCGAAATAAGAACCAAATGATCAGCTTATGATACTGGGATACAGGCCTCCTCTTTTGGAGAGGGAGTGGGCCGTAATCCGCCACGCGGGTCCAATGTAGTTTGGTAGACTGATGTCACATGTCTTCGAATTTTTGGTTCGAGGACATGCCGGTTTCCTTACGATGTTTTCCTTAACCGTTTTGAAAGCAGTGGTCATTTAATTAAATACACAAAGTAAAGTGCCTGCTTGGGTTCGAGATCACGACCAAGCTAAGCTATATAGAAGAATGAAGTCACGAAGATACCTCAAAAGTTTTATTTTGACGATTAAAAACCATTAGTAAATATATATTATGCAACCTTTTTTTTACTTTAAACTGGTTTGCTTTTGACTCTAGTCTAGGTCAGTCAATTTTTTTTCAGATTGTTCTTCCAGCAACATTTTAACGTAATAGGGGTTTGATTTTTTAGTCCAATCAATAGATTGTTTGTAAATAGAGATTTGCTTGGTTGCAGCTCGTAAATTTGGGCCGATACCACTGGGCTAGCACAGCTCACATAACCACGCTATAACCATTATCATCTTCCTGCCCTGGTTCCATGTTACTTGTGGTCGGCGCAACAAGTTTCTTCTTCCGTTCTCCCCTGTCAACTGTCACTCTATCATTCACTCCCTTCTCGTTCTTATCATTCCTCGCACAATCCATCTACCGTTTCTTTGGCATTCCTCTCCCTTTCCATCCATCAACATTTAATTTTTATATTGCTATAACTAAGTCGAACAAAAACAGTATATAAGTAGTATCTAGATACAGATATTTTTTTAACATCTTTATTATTTGAGACAGTGCCGAAAAGCGCCACCAAAATACAGAAATAAAGACATTTTTATCCCGTTTTGTAACCTAAACGAGAATAATAATACAACAGCATACAGCCCTTTGTCCGGTTCATGACAGGTCATAATTTATATACCCGGATAATACCTGAGTGTGACGTCAAAATAACATTGTCCCAGTACTTTTGTTAAAACGTTGAATAAACGGGTGAGTTTGTTCGACAAAAAATAGTGTGTTGAAAAAAAATCCTCCTGGCGAAGGATGGGCGGATTTTGCCGGTCGGAATTGTATACAAACCAAAACATTTGATGACATGCAATCACAATCAAACAAATTGCTGTTGGTACTTTTGATAAAATAATTCGCGCAGTGGGTCTTTCTGCGAAGGCTATTTCCAGCTTTACGGTTGTTGGTTTTTCATGCAAAATATCTGCTGTAGGTATGTATTTTCTATCTACTTTTCTCAATTAAGTTGGGGACGACTTCCAAATTTGCCGGATGCTGCTAAATACCAGTATTTTGCATGGAGCGACTGCCTATTTGGCCAGTACTGCCCAGTTACTGGATAACACGATACACATTGGTTGGTTTCCGATGCAGTTGCTTAAGGGGACTACATGACCTATATGCAAGTTTTATAATGCCTAAAAGTATAAGATACACTGCAGTAAACAAAATCAGAAAAATATATGATATTCTTCAGGATTTATATGCTAGTTAGATAGTGTGTTGAAAACGTAATACAACTAATTTTGTACGATAGAAAAAAGTCACGAAGATACCTTTGAAAATTATTGTAACGATTAAAAACCATACTAACATACATGCATAGGTATTTTTTTTTCAGTTGTTCTTCAAGCCACATTTAACGTGATAGTGCTTTAATTTTTTAGTCCAATTGATAGATGGTTTGTAAATAGAGAATTGCTTCATATTTTGCAATAAATTACCAGCTTTGTGTCATCGCGCTTCTCTTTCTTGTCTATGCAGTCCGACAGTGACCGCGCTTTAGCTGTTGTCAGCCCTTAATATATATTTTCATATACAGCTGTAGTAAAAACGATTAATAGCTTTCGCGTTTGTAATTACTGAAGTCAGCGGGTCTGATTTAACGGTGTCAAAAATGACGGCAGCGGGGTTTGATTATACGGTGCCGAAAAACGCTCTCTAGGAAAATAGACCACCTTACTTTCATAAATACCGTTTCAGTAACGTCATGTGCAGGTAAATTGTGGACGCCACCGCTACCCTAGGAAACCGTATCTTTACCGCTTCCACGTTAAAAGAAAAGCGCAGCGATTCATATTCTACAGTCTGTTCGTTGAAAGTTGACAAATAATATGATACGTCTCCGAATATCGACTGTCGCTCAATTATCGCAAGCTGTATGGCGGCTGTCGCTTATCTCTCGCTTTCGCCGTTTTCGTGGTACGAGGCACGCATTATGTCGTGAACTGCCCGAAGTGCCTCTTCTGTACTTGTAATATTTTATTCTGTGCCCAAACCGCGAGCGGACGCGGCAGTCATATTGCCATTAAATAATTAGCGGGCCGCAATTTGTAATGAGTTAAGAAACCCTGACTTGTATCAACTCTCAGCGAACAGACTGTAGCCCATGAAACACGAGAAATCGTTTTTCCTCAAAAAAATAAGGAAAGAAAATACACAAAGAGTATCTCAATGAAACTTAATATCATCGGAGTATCTCCAGTAATGGTGTGAATCGTCGTCATTCGCCACTGTGTCGGTCGCTTTATGAGACGAAGCTAAATATTAAAGAGATTTGTTTTACTGTTATCATTTTGAAGGAAAGTCTTCTTTATGTCGTGTCTTTGGCTTCTTTTTGTGCGTATATTTTTTTGTAATTTCTTTTACTTTAACGTAAAACGGCTATCCGCCAATCACATTACTCAAAAAGAATATTAGACAAAATTAAGGAGCAGCTAGGTCGTAGATTTGTACCCTGACAGGCGCTTTACTTTGTGTAAATTATTCCATCACCACTGCTTTCAAAACGGTTAACGAAAACATCGTGAGGAAACCGGCATGTCCTAGAACTAAAAAATCTAAGTTATATGTGACATCTAGCAACCCGCACTGGGCCCGCGTGGTGGTTTACGGCCCACTCCCTCTCACAGAGAGGAGGCCTGTGTCCTAGCAGTAGGAACAGTATAGGCTGATTATGCATTATGCAGACAAAATTCATACACTCATCCCACAGAACTTCAGACATACTGACCTGAACATCTTCCATTCGTCCGCAAACACCTCACAGTCAGGTTTAGAGTCTAACAGGGCGCGGCGACAGTTCGAATGATGACCAGTGATCGGATAATCGGCCGCTTATATACCTAAAATTCTTGCCACGAAAGAATAATGTGGACATTCCTTTCTGAATAAATAAGTAATCCCGGGTAGCCGGGATTGAACAATTTTGTAAAAACAACTATAACAAACTTAATGAAATTATAGCAGTGGTTATTATGATTTAGTATCTTTATTTTATTCAAAACAAATGGAATATCAATAAAAAATTATGCATACATTTTTTGAATTGATTTATCTATCTAACAGATAGTGGTCGAATCGACAAAGAAGAATGGCGGAATTATGTCTGGTTTTGTTTTAGCGACCGTAGATATCACAAAAACGAAACAAATTGAATTATTTTTTTATGATTTTTAAATTTTTCACTTTATTTCTTAAAAGCCGGAGTTAATTTATAATATTAAAAGTATATCAATTGCTTCCGATCGAGATACCTATAGTGCGTTTCACAAAAGAATTCCCTTCGCCGTTATATTGGCACACCTGACTGTCAAGAACGTCAAACGCTAGACGCATCGTAGGCTTTGTTGAGTTTTTCCAAGATTTATAGTTGTTTTACGGTTTTAATCACGCCGAAGACACTTAAAAGTGGCGAAAGAGAGTTGGTGTTGAAAGTCAAAACGTTTTGTGAGAGTGAAAAACGTAACAAAGCGCCAATAATTCCATTAGAATGTGTGAGACTTCGCGTCGCCGCCATAAAATAGGGTTGCCATTGCCAGAACTAGATGCTCCCTAGTCCCCGCTGCTACCCCGTAGGTGCCTACCTACACCTTTTAAAATAATTAAAGACCATAAAGAACCACCTATCTACGAAGTCGATTCGTTGTTAAAAGAACACGGTCATAAAGTTGTAAGACTTCCTCCTTATCATTGTGACCTGAATCCAATCGAACTCATATGGAGTCTTTTGTAAAGGCGAATTGCTGAAAGAAACGTGGGTCAGGAAGCAAAAAATATTGTAAAAATAACTGAAGTGGCAATTTGCAGTAGCACGCCAGAAGAGTGGATAAAAGAATGCAGCCACGTAGAAACCATAGAAGATAAGTACTTCAACAATGGAGTAACTGTTGATAACAAAATAGATCGATTTATAATAGAAGTAGGAGATGACTAGATATACTATAGGAGATACTTCAGACGATAGTGACCCTGGAGATAGTGCTATATCGGGTGTAGGTCCTTTGGAGGAGCACAGTTATTTTAAAAAGTAATTTTGTTGTTAATCATTACAGCTTATTAAGAACTTTCGCAAATAAATAATTATTATGGTTATATTAAGAGTTTAATTTTATGAATACTTATCTTTACGCGTAAGGTATAATTTTCTATAGACCTTTGTTGAAAGGTGACCAAACAAAAAGAACAACCAAAATAAATTTTCGTTTTCAATTTATACTGATTTATTGGGTAATATAATTTTCACAGCCTGGCAGCACTCATTTAAGCGCTACCAACATTACAGCGAAGGGACTTCTTTGATGAAACGCACTATACGCGAATTGCTGTCATAGATAGTGGTGTTACACGTACAATCAGTATGAATGTTATTATCTGTATCGATTATTAAATGAACGATCGATTCAACTGATCTAGGTGATTCTAGGGTTGGTTGAATTATTAAAATAATTATTTAAATGCAGTTATTCTATCTCTAATCAACTTGATTTGATATTTATTTAATATTACTTTTAAATCTAAAACAAGGAGCATAGGATCGATTCAACGTTGTATCGATTTTACATTGATTTTAATTGCACATCTCTACTTTCATCTTTGACAGTGACTGATTGACAGTTTGATGCTACAGAATTCCTCTGCGTATTCCGTTTCGTTCGTGTTTTGTGTTTGTTCGGTTTTCTATTAATACAAACTTCATAATAGAAAAAAATCAATTAGGTTTACTTCATTTGTCCGTAATATCAGTTTTTGTTTGATATCATTTTAATTTATCATTCATAAGTTACCTATAGGTTCGTGTTCACTTTATTCATAACCTAAAAATTCAAACTCCTATAATTATATTTGTTTTCCGGCTTTTTCGAATTAAAATAGACTCGTTTGTAGATTCTGCTACTAACGCCGAATCTTTAGACATATTTTTTACTACGGGATGCTTCAATTTAATTCCAGACAATTTTAAGTAAGGAGATTTGCCATTGTTCTTTATTGTACTTTTTACGAACAGAAGACTAAAATTTTTTTTCCCAACGTTTTCTAATTCTAACTATACTATTTTGTATGCGGGTAACATTTTTACATTTTTAGCAATCTTAGGAATTTCAAACGATTCCGGGATCCCGGACTCTGAAAGGCATGTCCGTATTATTCTTTCGTGGGAATAAAAGTGAAGTTTAGGTATATTAGCGCCTGATTATCTGATCACTAGTGATGACAGTAATTGTTTTTTTTTAATTCATAGATTGTGTTAAAAAGTTAAAGTTAAAAAGCCCCACTATTAGAGACCACCAACGAAGTGAGACTTGGATTGTGAAAAAGATGATATGGCTAGCAGGCGTTTGACTACCCAAATGACGACTGATAGAGAAGTATTGAATAAAAAACCATGTTGCGCCGATCACAAATAAATAGGGACGGTGATGATAGATGTTTATTTTTTTTATTGCAGATTCTTTTGAAAGCCAGAACTATTAGAGGCCAGTATTGGCAAAAAACCAAAGAAGCGATAGATGGATTGTGTGAACGATGAATCGCTAGAAAGAGCGTGAACACTAAGATGACGATTGACAATGTACGATCTATGGAAGAAGACTTGCTGACTAAGCTGAGTCAACCACAAGTAAATTCAGATAAGTTGCTGACCATAAAAAAAGCAGATAGATATGCTGGCGTCTTTTAAACCATCAATTTTTTAACTGCTTCTTTGGTTGGGTGGTCGCTAGCGCTGCTGCATGAGGTCCTGGGTACGATTTTCAGGTTGGGTGAAGTGTTATTAGGTTTTTTCATCAGGAATTTCTCAGCAACAGCCTTTTTTTTGAGGGTGGGAAATCCTCAAATAACTTCTCCCACTCTGGGCGGAGCCGGAGAGCGTTGACACGCTCTGACGACTCTTACTGACTAAAACCCACCTGTGTTCCTTCAGTTGCCTGTGCCAGGGGCCACGGTAACCCTCTCAGACTTTCCCGCAACCCTGGCAGGCACCGGCCCTAGCGGACCCCGTCATTGGTGCTGACATCTCTTTGAAGCGCGCGTGGATCAAAACGCGCCATCGACCCGGGCTTGGTCTTTATCGGACGGCGAGCTGCCCATTGCTCGCCGTCCGCTAGCCCGCGCCTATACTCTCTAAATTTTCTGGATTTGTGACCAGTTGATGGCAATAGGCTCGCCCCCTATTAGATGGGACTTAAAAATATCTGGCGAAATGCGGGTGTACTATGTACACCTGTGCCTAATCCTTTGAGGATTACAGGCGTTATGTTTTTTTTTAAATAGTGTTATTTTCTTCATAAAATTGAAATGTCTCTCAGTACTTGCCAAGTTTATAACTGGTTTTCTGATGCTCAATAAATCAGCACAAAAAGTTTAAAGCCTGATAGGTACTAATAGGTTAACTACTTACTAATGAGAGAGAATGAGAGAGAAAAATACTTTCTCCTAGAAATTAAAACGAAAAGCCAAGTGTTTACACGTAACTTAATAAGTACTAGAATACGGCCGAAAATGGATTAGTATTTCGGCCGAAAACGAAAACTCAAAGCACAAATAAATCAATTACAGACACGTTTGAATCTTTTTGTATGAAATATTTTTTTGTCTGTTAGCGACATTCACTTGTTTCATTATAGAACGGACAAGAAAATTGCCGAGATGAATGTTTTGGCCGAAAGCCGAAAATGAAATTCGGTCGGACTTTACCTAATACCGACTTAGTAAGTATCTCTCATAATTCTCTGAACTGACTCGAATCTTTCCGCTACTACTGGTATAAAATGAAGGGAGATACAGAAAACGCCAGACAATTTGTTTCTCTTTTCGTTTTCATATTTTTCTTAATGAAGATTTGTTTTTTTCTTTGTGAGATTTGGGTTAAATTGAATTATGTAATTTGTTTGTTGGTTAAGTTATATTTTTTGTTGTTTCGCTTTTTCGGTTGCGTCCTAATCTCAGTCTCGATTTATAAAAAAAACGTTGTTAGTTTTTTTTTTTGTAAAAACGTTTTTATTTTTTAGTTGTGGTACCTACACCACACAAATTCGTATGAATATATAAATACAAACACTACTTGCTATGTGAATAACAGTGACAGGAAGTTATTATAAGATTATCAATATACACTAAGTGGTAAAAATACGTAATTGTATTATTGAAGGTAACTGAAAAACTACCCAAGGAAAGTTAATACAATTTATATGGGACCACCCCTGAGGCATATAATCCCAATCCATTAAAAAAAGAGATATTGAATTCGATCCACAATTACCGGATCTATCGCGTAACAAATACACAATAAAAAAACACAGACGAATGGAGAACCTCCTCCTTATTGAAGTCGGTTAAAACCTACCAGTACCGGTCGGTACCTCTAGTTTACCTACATTTTTGACACCGATGGTCCCTGTGATGAGGTTGGAACTAGATTTTGCATCGAATGGGAAGAAATGATAAGGTAGATATATTATTTGTAGGCAATCTCAGCTCAACGACAATTAATGTCATAAACGTAGGTAAATTAGGAAAAAAGAAAGAAAAATTGGTTTATTTGTCACCGAATCACGTGCTGTATACACGTGTTTCTATGAAAAAGATAATTAGCTCTAATAATTAGGAAAAAATTAAAACAAAAAACAAGATCTCTGATCACGAGCACAAAACAGAAATAGTCGACAGCTGCACGTCATGACTGTGACAAGAAGGCTTCCACTCAGCGTGATGCTGTGCTATGGGGGACCCACAGCACAGCGCTGATTTTCATTGGTTACCCGAAAAGGACGTACCGAAATCAAATCAGGTTCAATGATTCAAACTCAAACTCAAAGCATTTATTTCAAATAAACCAATTACAGGCACTTTTGAATTGTCGAGGGGTCGGTCAGTCAGAAAGATGAAGCTAGTTGCCCATTCCAAAGCGTAGTAGGTACCTATGGAGAAGAACGGGCAAGAAACTCCATGGACACACACTCTTTTGACTCTTTACTGACGGCGCCCGTTCTTGGTACAACATAATAACAAAATAAAATAAACAGTATCAGTGTAGCAGTAAGTATATATGTATATATATTTAAGTCATCAAAACACAATCAACACATCAACGAACAAGAACGTTACCCAATGCAAAACTTTGCTGTACATAATGCATAAATCACGTTGCACATAACACTTTGTCACAACACCAATCTATCTCGTCCGCTCGACGTCCGTATGTCACTGCAGGGATCCAGCAGAATATCAGCGTCAGGTACATTTGCCTGACACATGCTGAGTTGGACTCCCATTTGGTGCAACCTTGAGACGCACACCGCACTGTGTATATTCGCTATTTTCATCGTAGTGTCAATTAATTTCTATAATAATTATGTTTGATTTTTTTATTTTTTGTATGTTGGCACCTTGTTTTTATATTTATGTCATTTGCTATAATTTAATTGTTCTTTTGTGTGTTGTGCTACGTCTTTTGTGTGCACTGAATAAATGGTTTATCTATCTATCTATCTTAGAATACAAAGCAACTACTTATACAACCAATTATTTGAATAAATATTATTAAATAACATAAAGGTGTATTAATCCGCAGGTATTACCATGCATGCATAAATAATGTACCCACCCAAAACATTTATACACGGTGACATTTGAATCACAGTTTTGCTAGAACAAACGTTGTTCAGACCATGGTCTACTACCATTCTATAGCATCCAATAGAAAAAAAAACGTCATTGGTTTTCGAAAAAAACACAAAAAAGGCAATGTTAAAAAGCCGGGATGGGGTTATCGTTACGACCTACAACACAGACACTGCGGCCGCGACGCGCGGCGCTCGCGTCTCATTAAGTAGTTGAATGCCATATCGCTACCGCGATGAGTACTTTGATGTTACGGTTAATGTTTCAAACATTTGAGCAACATAAGACTAATTTGAGAACGTATAGATTAGTTTGTTTTAATAACATATTTGATGCTGTAGAATGGTAGTAGACCATGGTCTAAACAACGTTTGTTCTAGCAAAACTGTGATTAAAATGTCACCGTGTATAACACAGGAATATCATTATCCACTGTTTTGTGCTTTGTCTCGCTTCATTCATTATTACTCACTCAGTAGGTATTATTAGAGGCATTTTTGACAAATTACCTACATACCATGTACCTTATCAAACACGCTCGTCTCGTAATAAAATATTCACTCGAGTCTACATCCCGCACCACACATAAAGGGAGGCGGAGATACCGACGCACAGCCAGTTATCATGGATTCAGTAGGCAAACGATTCTGAACCGCGAAAAAAATTAAATCTGTGTCGCTGGTGGTGGTGGTGTGTATTAGATCATAAAATTACCTTTAAAATGGTTGAGCTGAATGGTGCTGATCCATACGTCATGTTCGTGTACGGGCGCCGTCAGTAGGCACTGGTCATCTCTTAGCTGCCACGGCTTATTTTAATTCATGAATTTTTGTTATCTTTTTATTGCGGACGAGAATTTTAATGTGCACGTCTTTCTACATCGTTCTCACATGTATAATTTCAACATGAATGATGTACTTAACCACTTTTTTGTCACAATATTTTGATTTAAAAGAGTGTCCATGGAGTTTCTTTCCCGTTCTTCTCCATAGGTACCTACTACGCTTTGGAATGGGCAACTAGCTTCATCTTTCTGACTGACCGACCCCGTGACAATTCAAAAGTGCCTGTAATTGGTTTATTTGAACTAAATGCTTTGAGTTTGAGTTTTGAGAATATTTTTAGTCGCCTATTAAGAAAATAATTTGCTGCTCAGTACATTTTGACCGCGTAGGTACTGCACTTTTTTTTAAATTTAATATTGGTTCGCTCTTGACTCTAGTCTAGGTCAGAGGCGACAGAGACAGTCGACGATGGAGTGAGCTTACCCAGAAGAAGCCTGTTCACTCTCACTTTGAAGAGATTAGGGTTGTATGCGTTCGGAAACACAGACGAAGGTAGAGAGTTCCACTCTTTTGCTGTGCGCATTACAAAACACATTAGGAAACGCTTAGTGCAAATTGGTGCGAAATAGTAACTTGCAGTGCGTCTAGATGACCGATGGAAGAAGGGGACCGGTGGAATGAGGTCGTAGAAGACCGACAAGCAGGCAACCTTGCGGCGATGAGCCAAGCTATGAAAAGGAAGATTTTTCTACGCTAGGGGGTCTAGACTCTGGGCACGCCACAATTGCGGCGATAAGTCCCCTCTTTGAGGAGTGGCTAGAGAGGCGCCACGGCGTCCTCACCTTCCGCTTGACGCAGGTCCTCACCGGACACGGTTGTTTCGGGAGGTTCCTGTTCCGGATAAGGCGGGAGAGGAAACGCCCGGGTGTCACCATTGTGTGGATCGCTCGGAGGACACGGTGGAGCATACGGTGGAGGTCTGCCCGGCTTGGGCGGAGCACCGCCGTGTCCTCGTGGAGGCGATTGGCGGTGGCGATCTCTCGCGTCCGGCCTTGGTCCAGGCCATGGTACGGAGCGAACGGGCTTGGGAAGCCGTCACCTCCTTCTGCGAAGCAGTAATGTTCGCGAAGGAGGAGGCGGAACGCGTGAGGGAGAGGCAAAATTTGCGCCCTCACGCCCCTAGCCGCCGCAGGAGACGCCCTGGGCGTTGGGAATCGCAGACCGATTCCCGGCCACCGTAGGCGCAGGCTTGCGAACGGCGAGCAATGGGCAGCTCGCCGTTCGATAAGGACCAGGCCCGGGTCGACGGCGCGTTGTGTTCCACGCGCGCCTCAAAGAGATGTCAGCACCAATGACGGGGTTTGCTAGGACCGATGCCTGCTAGGGTTGCGGAAAAGTCCGAGAGGGTTACCGTGGCCCCTGGCACAGGCAACTGAAGGAACACCGGTGGGTTTTAGTCAGTAAGAGTCTGACACGCCCTCCTGCTCTGCCCAGAGCGGGAGAAGTTATTTGATGATTTCCCACCCACAAAAAAAAAAAAAAAGGGGGTCTAGAATCAAGTGCTGAATTCTTGGTTACAATTTTGTTCGTCGATGTCCCCACCCTATATAAGCTCACACACATACAAGCCTAAGTCCTACATTACCTACATTATAAGCAAATAATTGATTTCTATTTCCATCACGCCCACTACCCCTAGAGATAGCTCCAGATTTCGCATGTAATAAAACTCGAGGCAAGTGACTTGGTTGGTTGTTGTTTTTTGATCAAACATATTTTGTTACGATTATCAAATAAAATTCGACTTTCTAACCAGAGTCTTGATTGAGCTTTCAAAAACTAGAAAAAACTAAAAAGCTAAAAACATTTCATTTTATTTTATTTCATAAGGGAAAACAAACAGTAGTACCTATATTAAAAATAAACGGCAATAAGTTAACATTTAACAAATATACTCCCCACTACATTTTCCACAGATTACAACTTACACACTCGTATTTACAAACTGATGGCAAACGTAACTGTAGTCAGAGCAAAATCAATAACATGCACAAAAGAAACTAAAAAAAAACAAAATAAAACTCTTGTTTGTGTATTGCATTCAATAAAGGTCCTATAATAATAACAATAATTTGCTTCAGCTAACGAAATCTACTGCTTATCCCTCAGAATTTTAACTACATAATGGTGCCGATTCTGTTGTACACCGAACTAAACTAACTAAACTATCACTAAAATTCCTTACTTTTGGCTATGAGAATCTTAACGCTATTCTGCAAAATTTAATCTCTAAATTTAAAAATAATTTTGACACATCTAAAATCAAATTTGACAATTATTGCGACTCCACGTGGTACTTGTTTGCCGTACCACGTGATCTTTTTTTAGAGCCGTAGGCGCGCATTATGTGCGGCCTCGACTTGTTTTGTATGGAATTTTTTACTTTTTGTATGGAAAATATAAAAAAATATTACCAACACGTTGAGTTTTATAGGTTTACGGGTTGCAAAGGGGGTCGAAATTTTCATTATTTTTGCGATAGGACACACCGTTTTCGAGATATAAGCAAAAGAAAAGAAAAAAAGATACAGTACTGTTTTTGCATCTGAAGTCGAGGTGTTGGTGTGAATTTTAGTTCATGACAACTAATTTTATTCCACACCTTTTTAATCGCGATTAAAAATAGTCAGATTTAGTTAAGACAATCAAAATTTTAGGTGAAAAACGTAAAATTCAGAATAGCAAAATTGCCATTTTCACTAAATTATAATCTCAGTGCCATCTTAGTGCTGTCAAACTAAAATATAGTTAAGTTGTGTCACTTTAGTCAATTTCAGAATGGGAAATCGTCGTTTGACAGGAATAAACTAAATTTTGGTGATTTTTAGTCTAGTTTAGAGAATTTTGTGACAAGAGAATCGGCACCATTATATTCTTTTTTAAAGTATTACGGTTAAGAAATAGTGTGTCGATAACACTAAATCGCTCATTATATGTGTCGACTAAGCGATGTAACGGTGAGCGCACGCCAGTATTGGATTTACAGAAGCTGGTAGTAAACAAGACTGTTTACTACCAGCTTCTGTAAATCAGGAGACCCTGGACCTCCCATGCTCAGTTCGAGGAAAGAGCTAACACAAACTGTTCACCAAATCAGGGCAATCAAACTTGTTTCGGCATACATTAAGTAGAGTTATGTCAAAAGATAACCAAGATTTAAGATTAAGCTATAAATAAGGGCTTCCCAAAAAGGCTTCAACTTAAAGATCTTCTCTTAATACAGTGTGGTGTTATTAACGAAGCTCGACAAGTAGGTACTCCGACACTGCAGCAATTGCTTTTGATTAAGAAAATGCTTAAGATATTGAAATGTTTCCAGAAAGTTTAAGTGAACTTAAGTGATGTGCGTTTTTGAATAACTCTATTGTAGAATAAAAATATATCGATTATCTATATATTCGATTCGAATCTTACTAGGCAGAGTTCGATTTAATTACACGCCAGCAATGTAGGTACCTACTGTCTATTCTAAATGTAACTGATGAAAATGGTAAACGAATGGATCAGATGACGTGACTGTGGATGCCAATTACAGATTTAGTGGTTAGATTTGATATTTTGAATACTTAAACCCGAAATTATAAGTGTCGGCGCCATTTCTCCTATTTAATTAATTACGCATTTTCTTTTAAAAACCATGAACCCATTTTACACATTGCAACACTCAACATAAATCACTCATTTGAAGGCCGTTCCTCCCTCGTTCCTTGTACCTTTAGCTCATTCCATTCACCTTCTCATTCATTTCCTCCCTCTCGCAACCGCTACCGCTATTGGACACGTCTACATGGCAGTCCCATAAAACTCTCTCAAACATGTGCAAATAAGAGAATACCGGTGTTGTGTGGTGATTACATAAAGCGACATGGTGAGGAAGTGACCAATTAAGAACCAAGCAACCGAGCTGTTGAAGAAGTTATCCATGTGATAACCTTTTCTTTTTTTTTTTACTACCTCCACCTGGGGAAAAGGCGGAGGGGCGTGCCGGACTCTTACCGGCTAAATCCACCCCGATGTCTCCTCGCACGTGCGCGCGGGGCCGCGGGAATCCAAATTCTTCCGCAGCCCCACACTAGTGCTGGCCCGGTCTGTCCAGGCCTCGTCTCCTGCACGGGGTAGTGAGGTGTTGAACTACCCCGTGCATCGCCTCAGAGGCGCGCGCCGACACCCGCGCGCGCCTCCGCCTCGGGTCCATCAAATAGGGGGCGAGGACTTCCCCAAGTCCCACGCCCCTGGACCCATTCATGGGGGCCGGAAAAGGGCGTTGTCCGCCCTTCTCCTGCGCCCGGTGCGCCTTCTGCGGCCGGGGAAGAGTGTCGAGATCCCCCTTTCCCATTCCGCAGTTTCCTTCTGCGACATCACGTCGCCTCCTACTTCATCCATGTGATTACCTTTCCCAACCAATAAGTTGGAACCACCGTAGAGTTGTTTTTCATTTGACAATTGACGTCAAATTTAGAACCTCAATTTTCGTTGATGATTTTTCAAATACAATTTATCAATGTTATTCAAACAATAATTGTTGGAAAAAGTGATGAAGTATAAAGTTGAAACCTTCTAAACACAGATACAAGTGTTAGTGACTGACTGGTGGTGTGAGTGACTGGGAAAGAATTTAATTTGAAGTTTGTTTACACTCTGATACTGTTGGAACATACCTTAATGCAGAGTCCATCATCTGTCTAGCCTTTTACCAGAAGTTGGGGTCAACTTGACTCGGTGGAACGCAGAGCTAAGAGGCTCATTGACGACGTAAAACTGGTGGATGCCAAGCTTCGCAGCTTGGCTCATCGCCGCTAGGTCGCCTGCTTGTCGGCCTTCTACAGAGTGTACTCCGGTGAGTATGCCCAAGAACTCCACGACCTCATACCACCGGCCGCCTTCTTCCATCGGTCATCTAGACGCACTGCAAGTTACCATCCTTACCTAGTTGCTATTCCACCAATTCGCACTAAGCGTTTCCAAATGTCTTTTGTAATGAGCACAACAAAAGAGTGGAACTCTCTACCTGCGTCTGTGTTTCCGAACGCATACAACCCTAATCTCTTCAAAGTGAGAGTGAACAGGCTTCTTCTGGGTAAGCTCACATGCGTCTGTGTTTCCGAACGCATACAACGCTCATCTCTTCAAAGTGAGAGTGAACAGGCTTCTTCTGGGTAAGCTCACTCCATCGTCGACTCTGTCTCTGTCACCACTGACCTACACTAGCAGCTGAATACCAGTATTTTACATGGAGCGACTGCCTATCTGACCTCCACAACCAAGTTACTGTATGATACCCCTTGGTAAGGCTGGTTGTCAGAATTTCGGGTTTTTGACGACCCGTAACGACGGTCAAAGATCTACAAATGACAGCCGGGACCAACAGCTAAACGTGCTTTCCGAGGCACGGAGGGGTCTTGGTATGTAAAGATGGTCACCCATCCACGGACCAACCGCGGCAAGCGTAGCTTAACCCGATCGATTGAACCGTGCGGCTGTTATTACTTAGCCACAAGCCCCTCATAGTGCAGAGTCCACTAGTGCAAATTAAGAGGGCTATCAAAATTTTATTTTTCTTGTATTTGAGTGTTTGAAGAGTCACACACTCAAATACAAGAAAAAAAATGATATTTATATAGAACACTCCCGAGCGAAATAATCAAACTTTCTCGGGCATATATTTTTTTTAATTTTTTGGCCATATCTAAACCACAGTCACACATCAAAACTCCCAGTTTAGATGTGTAATTATGGTTTAGATAATTATGACTCTTCAAACACTCAAATACAAGAAAAATTGTGACGCCCCTTTAAGGAAAGTTGATCATGAGACTCCAATGAATACTACAAGTAACAGTGACAACAATAAAAGTTCTTACTAAAGAAGCGGAAGGTTCATATAAGTATGTATTTAATTATTTATTTATTACTGTTAAATGCCCGTGACTTCACAGCGGGCCCTATCAGAATACCAGCGTTGCGGCATTTTTTTTTTTAATGTCGCAGCATCATGCTGAGATAGGAGCCTTTTGGCCTTGTCAAGGAATTTCTGTTTCCTTTTTCTTTTGTTACTTTTTGTTTTTATATAGTTTGGTTTTTTATTTTATAATTTAGTTTGTGCACTTCTTGTACGAGCCGCAATCAACACTTTTTCTTTCTTTCTTTCTTTGATTGCAGTTCATTTAATGGAAGAGAATCCTCGTTTACATTATGAATCAGCATTAAAATTCTGTCTACTCACCTTACTGGTCGGATTTTCGAATCATACCTATTGGTATGTTTTGGAAATCGATCAACATACATTGTGCAAAAATATTCATCACATAGTTACTTATCACAATGACGAGAAGAACAAGTGACTCTCAACATTTTTATGCGTCTTTTTAACTATTATTATCAAATTAAATCGATACTGACGATTCAAATAACATGTTCACAACACTAGAAACCTTTATTCCATGCTATTTAAATATGAAACTTCTATAAAATGTTCTTCCGGGATCTCGAAGTTTGCTTTGTTAGAAAGTTCAAAACTTTGGCGTGCTTATTTCAGGTCCATTACAAAATCATCCATTATTTATCGCATTATTCTTAGTATTAAGGAGTAAAGATATCTTAAGAGTCTACTGCTCCGAATTTTGTCTTGCTTTTCTTCAAGGTGCGGCAGAAGTAGTAACCCTATTGGAATGCGCTATAACTTTTCCAAATGACGGCAAATGTCAATTCTGTTTTGACATTTGTGAAGTTAACAGATGCAGAATACACGTCATTAACACATGGAACGCTACACTCCTCAAGAACGCGGAATAAATTGTTTCCATTTTTTTGCGTGATAATTCGAGAATTTCGCCGCAGATTTCCCGGCCAACGAAAGACTGAAGAGACTGGATCAACACGAGATGTTTCTAGGCGTGGCCGACCCCGGAGCAGCCGTTCCACTGAGAACATCGCTGCTGTTGCCGAAGATGTCGAAGAAGACCCCGGAATATCGACCAGATGACGTGTCACGCAAATGGGCATTAGCCGGCGGTCGCTTCGACGAATTATGGTGAAAGACCTGAAGATGTTCCCTTACAAAGTGCAGACAGTGCATCAGCTGTTGGCTGCCACCGCCGAAAAAAATTAACCTATGCTCAAGCCATCCTGAATCTCGACCAAGAGGAGGACGATTTTTCATCGAAAATCATCATGAGCGATGAGGCCCATTTAAATCTCTCCGGTTGCCTGAATAAGCAAAATTATTGTTTCTGGGGCAGCGCATATGATCCACCAAGCGCCATTACACCTCCTCAAAGTTACTGCATGGTGTGCTGTTTACTCTGACGGAGTCATCAGGCCATTTTTTTTTAGAACGCCGCGGCCCGTGCTTTCATTGTGGACGGCGAGCGCTACAGAGCCATGTTCAACGATTAACACCCCTCAATTGGATGAATTGGGGCTGGAGAACATGTGGTTCCAACAGGATGGAGCAGCGGCGCACGAGCCACAACCGATATTCTGAAGGAAGCATTTCCGCGTCGTCTAATCTCTCGCATTGGCGATTTGATTTGATTTAACCACTCCAGACTTTTTTGTCGGGTAACTTGAATTCCCGCGTTTATGTACACAAGCCTCAGACGCTCGAAGCCCTTAAAGCCCATATCCAAGAGGAATGCCAGAATCCATCGCCGGAATTTCTGACACAAGTGATGGAAAATGCCATAATACAAGCCCGTATGCTCATCAATTTTGACGGCGGCGGCCACTTGACCGATATCATTTTCTCAACTTGATGGAAATAATTCTAATTCATATTTAATTAATTAGAATTATTTCCATCAAGTTTCTAGTTCTATTTATGGATTTCGTTTATTTAAAACGAAATCCATAAATATAACTAAAGCATTTCATTGAAAAAAAAATACAGTAAAACAACATCATTGCTTTTGCCACACCTTATAATAATTATAAGCATCACTTTGTCTTTAGAACTCGAAAGGTCCGCGATTATTTACTCAAGCTAAGGTTTAATAGAAGAGCGGCGGCCTGGCACAAAGGTCCTGCAATTTACCGGCAAATGACTTCACTGAAATGTTATTTGAAAGTAAATGTGTTTTCCTAGAGAGCGCTTTTGACACCGTAACGTCAAAGCCACTATCCAAAGATATATCGCTAGGTTTGCCCTCACCATAATTAGTCACGCGAAAAAGTATACATAAACTCAAAGCATTTATTTCAATTAAACAATTTACAGACACTTTTGAATTGTCAAGTGGTCTTCATGTTACAGAGAGTTGCAAACCATTTTTTAAAGCATATAAAATATTAACCCTGCCGTCAATGTACATTTTAGAGACCATTATGTTTGTCAAATCGAATCCACACATATTTCCCCTTAGTGTCAGATAAAGTAATTCGAAATAGACGCGACAATAGTAAGCTATGTATCCCGAGATCCAGGACAACTCTAATACGTAAAAGTATATTCTGTATGGCGCCAATTCTTTAAAATAGATTGCTAAAACATTGGAGGGAATTAACGACTGAAAAATTAAGAAATACATATATTAAAAGGCCTTCTGTTAGAGTTAGGGCTGATTTTTCAATAGTCAGATAACTTTTAACTGAAGAATAAATCTGACAGTTTGACATATGTTCCATACAAAAGCTGTTAAACCACAATATTTATTCCTCAGATAAAAGATATCTGACTATTGAAAAATCAGCCCTAAGTCTATTATAGCACTGATGAATATTTCTAACTGACAAATTAATTTGACTTGTCTATTGACATCCTAATTTTATTAATAATTGCTTTAAAATTAGTTTTTTTTTATTTGTATTATCTACTATGATGAGCCTATGACACTATTTGATTGTATTTTATTGTACCTTTTCCTTATAAGTTATGGTCTAAATTGCATTGTTAATTGCTATATTGGACGTGTGTAATGGACAAATTTAAAATCACTTGATGCTGTGTAGCGTCCTAAGTCTTAACTGACCGATTCTTTGACAATTCAAAAGTGCCTGTAAATGGTTTAATTGAAATAAATGCTTTGAGTTTGAATTTATTTATATTAATTAAACAAAGGAAAGGATGAGCACGTAACCGACATAGCCCAAAGACTAAGCAAGCTAAAGTGGCAATAGGCTGGTCACATCTCTCGTAGAACCAACAATCGTTGGAGAAAACGAGTTTTAGAGTGGAGACCGCGTTTAGGCAAACGTAGTGTGGGACGCCCGCCGGCCAGGTGGAGTGACGACTTGCGAAAGGCGGCTGGCAGAGACTGGATTAGGAGAGCCGAACATCGGGCTCAGTGGCGTTTACTAGGAGAGGCATACGTCCAGTAGTGAACGAATTTAGGCTGCTGATGGTGATGATAATGATGAAATAAAGGAAATATAAATAACCTCTCACATATATCACCGTAAGCCACACTGTGGCGACAGCCTTACACAATACCTTTAATCCCTCTAAGTGAACAGCAAGTTGGCTAACCAAATCTCATTAACTGTGAAGATCCTGTACCCTGCAGGAAATCTAATATTGATAATTACATTATGGAACGATTGCGGGTATCTTGAGGGTTTGATAACATACGGCCGATTGAAGGCTTTAGGCGTATTTGATTGCTTTAGATTGAGCTAGCTTGTCTTCTACAGGGTCAAATTAAATTAACTGGCGAAATTTCACAGACGTGATGGTTATCGATATCTAAACATGATAAAACAAAAAAGAAATTAATTTGATCAGTTTTATTTTTGGGGTCGTCACGCGCAAGCTCGTGTAGTTACATGAAATATCAGTTTAAAAAAAAGCATTTTTTTGTAAACTTCACAGGCGTGATAGTTATCGATACCTAAACACGATAAAAAAAAAAAAAAAAAAAAAAAAAAACGATAAAACAAAAAACTCATACTTCAGGTAACAAAAGTACCAGCGGTCGTTGACCCCCAAAAAAATATCAATTCTTTTAATTTTTTATTTGGTCGTGTTTACATATTGATACCAATCACGTCTGCGGAGTTTTGCTAGCTAATTTGACCCTGTATACATATTATTATAAATACTAATAATATTATTATAAAATAAACTGCCTCGTTGGTCTAGTGCTCGCAAGCGCTACTGCTGAGCATGAGGCTTTGGGTTCTCATGGCCTGTTTGACATTATATTGAAAGCTGTTTGACACTGTATTGAAAACCGTTTGACATTAAAAAACCCGCTTGACATTATATTTAAAACTGTTTGACATTATATTTAAAACTGTTTGACATTATATTTAAAACTGTTTGACATTATATTTAAAACTGTTTGACATTATATTTAAAACTGTTTGACATTATATTAAAAACTGTTTGACGTTATATTTAAAACTGTTTGACATTATATTTAAAACTGTTTGACGTTATATTTAAAACTGTTTGACATTACATTTAAAATTGTTTGACATAATTATGTAAAACTATTTGACATTATATTCAAAGCTGTTTAGCGCTATACTTGGATTTAATTTGAAATGTTAATTAATCATTCATAGTTCTCTGTTTTTGTATGTAAATTGCATAATTATGTATACAGGGTTATTGGTAAAATCGCGAAAAAAAAATCTGCTGGTCCCTACATTTTGACGAGTTCTGCAAAAATAAATGTAGAGCCCAGCTGATTTTTTTTCGCAATTTCATATTTGGTCCCATAGTAAAGGTTGTTCATAATGATGAGTACAATGACCCCTTCAGAGGTTGATGGTGTTTTACCTATAACCCTGTATATTCAACACAATGTAAATTGTTATTAGAATACATGAAATGATTGTTCGATTTCTAGGTCGGGAAAAGTTATGAAGGTTTATCCATTTTCTCAGTACCAGCCTTTTTTTTTGAGGGTGCGAAATCATCAACTACCTTCTTCTTCTTCTGGGTGGAGCGGGAGGGAGTGTCAGACTCTTACTGACTAAAACCCACCCGTGTTCCATCAGTTGCCTGTGCCAGGGGCCACGGTATCCCTCTCGGACTTTCCCGCAACCCTGGCAGGCATCGGCCCTAGCGGACCCCATCATTAATGCTGACATCTCTTTAAGGCGCGCGTGGAACACAACGCGCCGTCGACCCGAGCCTGGTCCTTATCGAACGGCGAGCTGCCCATTGCTCGCCGCTCGCAAGCCCGCACCTACGGTGGCTGGGAATCGGCCTGCGATTCCCGACGCCCAGGGCGTCTCCTGCGGCGGCTAGGGGCGTGAGGGCGCGAATTTTGCCTCTCGCTCACGCGTTCCGCCTTCTCCTTCGCGAACGTTACTGCTTCGCAGAAGGAGGCTCAGTAGCAGACTGGGGTACAGATTTGTGCCTGTGATGGCAATAGGCCCCTATTAAATAAGACTTAAGCATATCTGGGGAAATGTGGATGTTAAAGTCGCTTTTCGTGTGTCTCGTTCGTTGTTCTTCTAAGCCCCGCAACAGATTTTGATGCAGTTTTCACCATCATTTAGAAAATTTATATCGAAAGTTTTGTGTGTATAAATATTATAAATGATAAATGATTTTATTTCTGTAACTAGGTTTGAACAAACACTTTTACACGTCAATCGCATTTAAAAAAAACTAGATGAGGTCGGCATTTCCTATCTGACTACTCTGAGAAGAAAGGCCGAAACAAACTCAGAGGTCACAGTCTCTTTTAAAGTCCAGACAAAATCTTGGTCTGATCATGTGAAGGCTATGTAGATCGGTGTCTGAAATGGTCTTTTGAGGAAAGAACCACACAGTGCACGCAATTGTCAGTAATCGTGCAGCTCAACTTAGACTTAAGGAGCTCAGTTGAGCTGCACGATTACTGACAAATATTAAACTTACATGTGATAAAGAAATATCGATGTTTTGTCAAGTCGTAAAAATAGTGCGAAGCAGGGGCCTGTCGTTTATTTTGAAATAAAGACTTCTTTTTGAGCTTGTAAAGCTTTATAAGACTTTGGATGTGGTTAATAATCCACACCAAGCCGCTTAGGTGATTTTGCAGATTTCTGATTGAGCACCTTTGTTTTTTATATGTAGGAATAAGCAGGGGTTTGGCTATTGAACTGATAACCGAAAAAAATATTACCTTGTTAACATCATTGTCTTACTTATTTGTATTATAATATTAATTTTAAACTATAATCTTCTCAACGAAATAAAAAAAAAAACATCTAATAATCTGGCTGTTTCAAAATGACTATCCAATAATGGCGAAAAATAATGTTTACGTGGGTGACGCGTGGTTATCAGCTACGAGAGCTACGGCGTAGCATGACGTCAGCCATTACGTAGCAGCCTGCTACGCAGAGATGCGTTACGTCTGCCACCTACTTTTATTTTCTTTATGTTATCATTTTCATGTTTGTGCCATGTACTGAATTTTTCTCGAATTCTCTTGCTTTAGAAATATCTAAGTACACGATTTTTTCTCAAGTCGTGGTAAAAAGATTAACAAGTATTTGTGGGGCTGACTGATTAGGATGTACCTGATGTGATTAAATTATCGTCACTCGTGGAGGGTCTGTCGATGAACTTGTGATCTATATTTAAAGAAAGAAAAATATTTTATTTGGCAAACAGTAAAACTAATAAAAAATACAGGAGCATTTAAAACTAACAAAATTAACATTACAAAATAACAATAACAAGAAAATATGAAATAAAAGATCTGTGCGAGACCAAAAAGGCTCCTGTCTCAACATAATGCTGCAACATTTAAAAATAAATACCCACTGGTATTCTGATAATATAATATAATAATATTCCGCTGTGATGCCACGTATTTTATTGTCATCATCATCATCCACAGCCCCACTTCACTCAGAGCGGAGCACAGGCCGCTGTTTTTAACCTCTGGAAAACTCTAAAATACATTATATACAAAGACACCGACTTCCGAAATAATTTAAAGTTATTTTTCACTTTGTAGTATTTTTTTTTTGGAAGTCGGTTGTTATTTTTTGTAAAAATGTTTTTTCTTGTACCAATCCCCAAGCTCCCGTGCCAGCCTCATCCAGGTTCTACCCGCGATGGTAACAATGTCGTCTGCCCACCTCGCCGCCGGACGACCGACGCTTCGTCTTTCAGTCCTTCGACGACACGGTCAATGCCTTACTCCACCCATTGGTTTCGTGATTGCTAGTGCGACTGCTGAGCGTGAGGTCCTGGGTTCGATTCCCAGGTCGGGCAAAGTAATATTGGGTTTTTTCATTAGGAACTTATTAGTAACAGCCCAGAGTTTGAAACTTGGCGGTGTGATACCCCCGTGCTTCGGAAAGCACGTTAAGCCGTTGGGCCTGCGCCTGGTCTCTCTTTCTGATCGTGTCGAATTGCCGTCCCATCGGACCATGCGAGTGCACCAGTGTCTTCGCACACACTTGTGCACTATAATATCTCCCGCGCCGATGGCTAGTCGCCGTTGAGATTGGCCACCATGGCCGAAATACGGTCTGGAGGACTATACTCCACCTGCCATCACTGCGCTTTGCCAGATGTCCTTCCCAACTCTATTTGAGTTCCATAATTAGTTATCCGATATCGAAAACTTTCGTACGTCTTCGGATCTTTTATAATCTTTGATTAACTGAATGACTGAATGTTCTTCTTTTATTGTTTTCATGATTTTGTTAGATTTAATGTTCATTTTTTATTGTTTGTACCTTCTCATAAAATACAGGGATATACATTATACAATTTATCTACCCACGTAGGTTTCCATATCGACGACGAACTACCAATATGTTCTATCTATTTTTAGAAAATTTCAACATAATAACATAGTAGATATTTCTACTAACATTTTTGAGGTATTCGCAGCAAAATTAGCGTCACATAATTTAGAAGTTATTTATATTTATTGGAATTAGGCAGTATTTCAATAAAACTCTTATTAGATTTCTTTACAAACACGTTAAAATATATTTGCTCACAAGTGATTAGTCTATAATTTGTAAGAGAACGAAGCGCCACCAGCGACAGAAAAAGAAACTTAACACGTTTATAAAGGCAGTCCGCAACAAAACGTTTACAAAGACACCTATGAACTACTTTATAAATTTATTTATTCAACAATATTACTGTTTAATGAAATAAATAGTCATATATATCGTATTTGGATGTTTTGCCTTCACGTCGATTGGCATTAACAGCAAAAAATTTAAAAAATGGCACTTGGCGGGTATTGTTCGATATTTCTTTTCATTAAAAGTAAACTGATAACGAATGAAACACAATCTCTGCCAGTCAATCTTTGATATTACTTCATCCATACTATATTCATTGGCTAACTAACCCACGTACAGCTTCCTCGCTCCCTAGAGGGTCATCTTACATGACAGTTATATTAAACTACCTACAGTGTTGAGTTCCTGTCTATTATTATTTTATGATCGATCATTTTCGGTGATAATATAGATATAGATATATAGATAGAGCAGTGGTGGCCCAGTGGTAACGGCCGCGACTTACGAGCTGTTGTAGGCCGTAGGTTCGAACCCCGACAGGCGCTTTACTTTATTTAAATTATTTCATCACCACTGCTCCGTGCCTCGGAAAGCACGTTAAGCCGTTGGTCCCGGCTGTCATTCGTGGATCTTTGACAGTCGTTACGGGTCGTCAGAAGCCCGAAAGTCTGACAACCAGTCTTACCAAGGGGTATTGTATTACCCAGTAACTGGGTTGTGGAGGTCAGATAGGCAGTCGCTCCATGTAAAATACTGGTATTCAGCTGCATCCGGTTAGACTGGAAGCCGACCCCAACATACCTAGTTGGGAAAAGGCTAGGCAGATGATGATCATTTTCGGTGATAAGTGTTCACGGGTTGACTTAAACACTAGTTTATACCATGGGGCGACGAAACTAAGATAATAAATGAAAACACTGGCAATACTAATAATGAATAGGAGACATTTTGAAACTATCAAATAAATCCTATCATAGAAATCGAAAACGTGATATTTTCAAACGAACTAAATAGAGGGACGACTATGGGTTTTGCCAATCTTTGACTAGCTATAGTGAGTAAACTATTGCATATACAGGGTTATTTGTAATACGTCGGCAATCCATTAAGGGGATGTAGGGGAGGTCATTTGCAACCAAATGACCTCTTATGACCCCTAAGCAAATGTCAACCATTTTCCAGTAATTTGATATTTAATATTTTTTTGAAGATTTCTGGTATTGTATTTCGTTGGATAGAAGTTGTACACACGGCTACACATCAAGCTATACAATTCCAGTTTACACTGACCTCTCATTGTAAAGAAATCCTATACAATGCGAGATCAGCTTATCCTGTAAATGTATAGCTTGATCTGGTAGCCGTGCGTACATATTTTTGGAATGTTCTGTTGATATAGTGCATCCATGGTGTTTGCAGAAATCAACTATTTTAGTCAATTAACCTGCTCAAATTATGAAAATTGTTTGCTCTCATTTAATTTTTTTTAAATAGATAATTGTTATTTTATGGTTGGTTATTAAGTATTGAAGTAGACGCAGATAATAATAACTTAAAAAAGAACATGCATTAGGTATTTTTTTTTATAAATAGTCTAACTTGTGTACCGCCAAAAAAATATAAAATGTCAAATCACTCGAAAATGGTCGACATTTGCATTGGGCTCAACCAAAAGACCCCTTTCTTTTGGTTGCAAATGACCTCCCCTACATCCCTTTAATGCATTGCCGACATATTACCAATAACCCTGTATATTTGGTTGAATTTTTGTATGCAGACAATATAATTGGTTGAGTTAAGTCGCCTCGACCTTGTATAAACCATCATACTAGACCTTCCACCAGGTCTTCAAACCGCATGATAGTCGTCACAGGTAGCCAGAAGCCCGAAAGTCGGACAATCAGTCTTACCTAGGGGTACGTTTTACCCAGTAACGGGGTTGTGGAGGTCAGATAGGCAGTCGCTCCATGTAAAATACTGGTATTCAAGTGCGTCCGGTTAGACTGGAAGCTGACTCCATCATAGTCTGGAAAAGACTAGGCAAATGTCCTTAAATCTGAATTAACGCCTACTTGCCCGCATTGTAGACAAATGAGCGCACTTGCTCAAAGTGGACACATTAACATACACTGTGTTCTAGACTACCTACAGATAAGTCCCGAAAGGACAGTTTCAGTGCTTAGTCAGAGTACCAACATAATGTGTGGTGGTCTGGTGGAATGAAGGATACCCAAGGGAAGGTACCCAGGTAGACAGGAGAGGTGTAAAGGCTCCTTCAAACAGGCACGAGACGCGACGCGAACCGCGCGCTGCACAGAGGCACTGGGTGTCGCGCGACGATACGCGTCGCGCGTCGCGCCTCTTTGAAGAAGCCTTTACATACGACTTAAACACTGTTGCTGGATTAGACTTAAACGGCCTTATTACAAAACAAGGTTTTTCTTTTGACATGGTTTAAACCATCGAGCCTGTTTTTGAAATAAGAACATAACTGAAATCGAAATACAGTTCCTTTTACAAAACTGTCAACTTAGTCCGGTCTTAGATTGTCAATTTTGTATTAAGAACTTTACTATAGTCGGCATAAAGTTCGAAATACAAAAACTGACTCGATGGTTAAGGCTCGGGCTAAAGTTAGACCGTATTTTGTAATAAGATGGAAAATGTGTGATGTGTTGGAGTAGCCTTCTTCACAGAATTCAGGTATGATGTTATGTTAACATCATCACTTACCCACTAACACCACCACCAACCAGTGACGGCGCGGGGTAGCAAGTGGCGCTGCTTCGTTTTGTTACGAAGTTACTTGAATCACCGAAAAGGTCGGATAAGAATGACACTGGCTGGTGACTGTCACTCTAGCAGAGTGTCGCGTTGATTGTTGCATGGCGGCTGTCTTCTGATAACAGAGAGGATGTTAGGAGAGCCGCTGTCGTACCAAGTCTACAACGAACTGCTATATTCTGGCGCAATCCTGATGATATCTGAAGCTTCTGGACCACTAATACGATGACCACTTCTGATAAAGACTATCCTGCGCCGTTCAATAAAATAGAGTACCCCACCACTTATCACTTTCACGCATTCTAGACAATAAAGCAAACTTGCACGATTCTTCGTCAAAATCCGAGCGTGGTATTCAGAACTTGAAAAATCGTAGAATCAAATCATGGAAGCATAACAAATGATTTAAAAAAAAACGACCTCGGGGTGAAAAGTGAAAAAAGAAAGAAAAATGTTGGTTCTGCACAAACAAAACGCACATTACAAAACAATTACATAAAATAGCGAGAAGCTTCGCATTCAAGGAATAAAGTGAGCCAAGTGAGTTGATGTTGCCAAAGACAATAGATATTGCGTACTAAAAGGAGAATGAAGTTTGTATGAAAAATCACATTCCGTCGGTTTAGAAACTTGAAACTTAGCACAAATAAGTGTACCGGTATCTACATCGTCACATGCGAACTACGAATTACACTGACGTCACGCAAAATCCTGCATCGCGCAAGCAGAGTTTACCGTGCAACTAGCCTTTTTACAACGCCCCGACATCAATCGTCGGGCAGTTGCCCACCAGACCCGACACCCGTCTGGTTGGAGGATCCTCCCTTTACTATGGGTGAGTGAATTTTACAACCTGTGTGTGTGTTTAGATAATAAAGATTTTTATCATTAAACGCCCCCCGTTTAAGTTCCACGGGGAATGGGAAAATTAGGAAATAATACACGCAAACGATGTCGCTGGCGAAGAGCTAGTAGAGAATATCAAATCTAATGAGTGATTCCTATTTTTGCGACTCGCAAAATTAAACAAATAAACAGTTGTTCATTATCACGTGGATTAAAAATATTGGACAGAGGGCCCTTTAATTAGAGCTTAAAGGTCAATTAATAAATAAGTAAAACATTGGACAAAAACTTAGACAAAATAATTCAAAATGTTATCTAAATAACAATAAGAAAAACCGCAAAAAATTAAATATCAGTACGCATTAAAGAATTATGTACGCCAATAAATTGTCCCGGCGATAATGGCGCGAACAGAGCGGTTATATCCAGTCGTAACTAGTTATATCCAATAATATCCGGTTTCCGTGGCACGATCGCTCCCTGTGGATGCATTAATCCGTATCCCTGCATTATTGGATGAAGTCTGCTAGTTAATTTACTGGATCAATCCGGTAGAATACCGGTTTCAATGTATTTTTTTGTTGTGGGATAGTGTTGCTCTTTTTTGTCTGATTGCAGAAAATGTTATAATTATATTGATTTCTAGTACGTAAAGTAAACAAGGCAAGCATGAATGTTCTTATTTTATTGTTTTCGTGGTTTGTTAGATTTAATGTTCTTTTTTATTGTTTGTTTTCTGTGCGTGTCCTAAATAAAATATTTTTCTTTCTATATAGGGAGCTGCTTATGCAGAAGTGGATTAGACTGTGCATGATGATGATGAAGTAAAGCAAATTTTGAATATAGGACAGATGGAGATTGTCTAGAGGCGTTTTTTTATTAAAACCACCCACTACTACTTACTACTACTACAGACTACTTATAGATATGAATGATTGCCACAGAGTGACACTCAATGGCATAGACAAGCAAGTAGGTTACGTCTGGCGCGGATAGAAATGCGAATATTATAATGTTTTATTTGTTATTATTTTACATTATATGTATTTCATTATTTATTTATTACTGTTAAATGCCCGTGACTTCACAGCGGGCCCTATCAGAATACCAGCGTTGCGGCATTTATTTATTTATTTTTTAAATGTCGCAGCATCATGCTGAGATAGGAGCCTTTTGGCCTCGTGTAGGAATTTCTGTTTCCTTTTTCTTTTGTTACTTTTTGTTTTTATATAGTTTGGTTTTTTATCTTATAATTTAGTTTGTGCACTTCCTGTACGAGTCGCAATAAACACTTTTTCTTTCTTTCTTTCTTTCTTTCATTGTACAATTTTATTCACTTGTCCTGTCTAGATGAACAAGACTTTCATACCCACCACTTACTGGTTGGTAACTGATATCTTGAGAAAATACACTACCTACATTCTACAATTTATATCATAAAGCATACAATTACATCTGGCAACAATTTATATCTGGCAGTTTAAGTAGTTTATGCGGTGTACCCAAATGTCTTTTCTTTGGTATTGTTCGTCGAATCGTTGAGCTCCTTAAGTTCTGAGTTGAGCTGCACGGTTACTGACAAATGCGTGCACTGACTGGACAGGTCCTCTTAATCTGCGTGGTTCTTTCCTCAGAAGACCATTTCAGACAACAATCTACATGGTCTTCAAAGATTATGTCCGAAGTTTTATATACACATTGACATTGATGAATTTTATACATACAATGACATGAGTATTTACTTTGTAAAGTATTATATTATTTTAATTATTGTGAATGTGAAGATTATGTGGGTCATTATTTTTTTGTTTTCTCAGTTAGTTTTTAATCACGATCTGGCAGCTTGAGTAATATAGGCGGCCTACCCAAATGTCCTTTCTTTGGTATTGTTCGTCGAATCGTTGTGCTTCAAAGTTCTGAGTTGAGCTGCACGATTACTGATAAATACGTGCACTGACTAGACAGGTTCGCTCAATCTGTATGGTTTTACCTCAAAATACCGTTTCAGACACCAATCTACATAGTCTTCACATGATCTCACCAAGATTATGTCTGGACTAAAGAGACTGTGACCTCTGAGTTTGTTTCGGCCTTTCTTCTCAGAGTAGTCAGATAGTCATCTAGTTTCAAAATATGATTGAGGTGTAAAAGTGTTTGTACAAACCTACTTACTGAAATAAATCATTTATCATTTATACTGTAATTATGCATAAAGTGGTTACCAATAAAATCTTTATTTAAACAGTTTACCTGGAGTCATTTCAAAAACTGAATTCAGAATCATGTAAAACCATTAACATTTTAAATTCATTGTGGATTGATCCGTATCGCAGTCATCTTTTATTTTAAGCCTATTTATTCTGAAATATGTTGTATTAAATGTATTGACAGATGTTTGTGTACAATTTAAAATGGAAGATAAATTCTATTGAATGGAGTTTAATAACAAATGGCGAGGTAATTTCCATGTGACAACATTGTATGCTGTTTTCAATTCAGTGTCCTCGGGGTATGCAAATTGTAGAACAGTAGTATGTACGAGTATGTAGTAGTATGTTTGCTTTTCATTTGGTACCTACGATGACGGGTTATAAATCTATTTTTAATAACAATGTTTTTCTTATATCCAACTAGCTACCCCGCTCCTGCTTCGCACGGGTTTTGACGACTTGACCAAACAACGAGATTTCTTTAATTATGAGTTAAATATTAATAGAACTGAACAGACAGCAGTGCTGCTGGGGAGTTTGTTCCGCCACTTCTTCTTCCCAGCTAAAGCACTAGGAAGTGGTGAAGGGTGGGCGTTTTGGGGGGACTGTCTTATGTGATTTTGACGTTCAAAAAGTGCTGATTCTCAGCCTAATTTGAATAAATGACTTTTGATTATGATTTGATTTTGTTTTTTTTTTAATATATTATATGCACAATTCGTCGTCCACACCACAGTGCCTAAAGACGAGTCTTCAACGCGTGCGTCCTACCAGTTATGACTTACGGTCTACAGAGCCGAAACTTGGATACTCACGGTTAGACTGGTCCTTAAGTTTAAAGTCACTCAGCGAGCTATGGAGAGAGGTATGCTTGGAGTCTCTTTGAAAGATAAAATCCGAAACGAGGTGATCCGCCAGAGCACCAAGGTAACCGACATAGCCCAAAGACTAAGCAAGCTAAAGTGGCAATGGGCTGGTCACATCTCTCGTAGAGCCGACAATCGTTGGGGAAAACTAGTTTTAGAGTGGAAACAGTTTAGGAAAACGTAGTGTGGGACGCCCGCCGGCCAGGTGGAGTGACGACTAGCGAAAGGCGGCTGGCAGAGACTGGATGAGGAGAGCCGAAGATCGGGCTCAGTGGCGTTCACTAGGAGAAGCCTACGTCCAGCAATGGACCAATATAGGCTGATGATGGTGATACACATAAACCTCCTGGAGTACATTATCTGAATAATGCTGAAAACAGAGTTAAAGTCGAAATTAGGAGAACTAATAGTCCTCCAGACCATATTTCGGCCAAGGCGACCAATCTCAACGGAGACTAGCCTTCAGCGCGGGAGATATTATAGTGCACAAGTGTGTGCGCAGACACTGGTGCACTCTCTCTTCCCTCGCTCTCATAGTCCGATGGGACGTCAATCCGACACGACCGGAGAGAGATCAGGCGCAGGACCAACAGCTAACGTGCTTTCCATGGCACGGGGGTGTCACACCGCCAACTTCCAAACTCCGAACTGTTACTAAGAAATTCCTAATGGAATAACTCAATAACACATTGCCTGACCTGGGAATCGAACCCAGGACCCCACGCTCAGCAGTCGCGCTTCCAACCACGAGACCAACGGGGCAGTTAAAAACATATATAGGGATGTATATAATTATGAATGTTGAAGATGATGAAGATTAAAATTAATAAATTCAATCTCTTAGTATTGTATAATTGCATAGCACATGTGTGAGCACTATGTACCTACTATAAAGCTTACTGGGTTCGTCTTTCATTGACTTGAATGTGCCCTGGCGGCTGAGAGTATGTCGTGCTCACTCAAATATGTCGCTGGTGGTGGCGTATGTATTGGATCATTAAATTCCCTTCAAAATGGTTGAGCTGAATGGTGCTGATCCATACGTCATGTTCATGAACGCGCGCCGTCAGTAGGCACTGGTCATTTGTTGGTAGCGACCCTGTCTTCTGAGCCGCTGGTCCCGGGTTCGATCCCCGGACAAGTCAAACATTTGTGTGCATGAACATGTCTGTTTGACCTGTGTCTGGGTTTATTTATATGTATATAAGTATGTATATCAGTCATCAGGTTACCGTAGTACAGGCTCTGCCTAGTTCGGGACCTGAAGACCTTTTGTGGATGTGGTCAAAAATAAAAAATAAATATAAATAAAATTAGTACGGACACCAAACGCGCGCTTCTACAGAGTCATGTGGTCTACATTCAGTGTCTAGGGGCCTACTCTCTAGTTCCGTCAACGAAGATACGGACCCGTCCGAAAGTAGTTCGATACTTAAAAGTGAACCCTACTCCCGATTAATTAAGTTTTCCGGACGGGCAAAAACACATCGGGAGTAAGGACAACTGTCCAAGCGTTTGTCATATTTTTTTTTTTTAGTTCGGGCCCCGGACTAATCTTATGACCGTAAGTGATACGGAGTAGGAAACGTCCGTAACTTCGGCCGAAACGACGGACTCCATGCTTAGGGGGTAGGCTCCCAGATCGCATCGGAGTTAAGACGTCGCGGAACTGTACTCGATTCGTTGTGCTGAGATAGGAGCCTTTTTGGCCTCGCACAGGTCTTCTCTTTATTCTTTTTTTTTTATTGTTTTCATGATTTTGTTAGATTTAATGTTATTTTTTTATTTTATTTTCTTTTATTATTATTTGTATTTCCTGTGCGTGTCCCATATATAATATAAAGAAAGAAAGAAAGAAAGAAAATGCGTTTATTTGCGGTAAACATGACGCAAAAAATAACACAAACACAGAAAATATGAAAAGGTTGGGGGAAACATGCGTCACATCTACGCAAAACGGCTATCGCTCAGCATTATGCCGCGACCCTATGCAAGACAGAGCCCCAGCGCTGGTTTTCAGCGACAGCCGGCGCTGACGTAGTGACGTCGTCTTCCGGTGAGGCAAACAATAGTTAGGACGCTGTACCAGTACAGCGTACTTACGAACGTTGCACTAAAATAAAAATAATATAAATGTTATAGAATATACTAAACAGACATGTAAAAGGAAATAGACATGCTACGAGAATATCATCCTCAATAACGTTTTACACTTTATGGCAACATTTCAAAGCGTCTTATTTGACGTACACCCAACATACATATCTCTTATTCTTTAGTCATTGCATATACCAAAGAAACGCTATGATGTAAGGAATTACAAAATGGCCAATGATGTAATGTGTTACTAATATTATGCAAAAGTTATGTGTCAGTGCTACAAGCGTTGGTGTGTGAATGCGAAAGATGAGATGAGATGGACCCAGAAAAAATACCAAAACCTTGGAAACTGGAGGGTGGAGGGTGACCCGACATGCCAAACATTTCCTTATAGATATGTTTCTTTCTTTCTTTCTTATGTATTGTGTCAATTGTAATTTTAATAAACAGCAGTTAATCGCACCGAGTGTATTTTCATTACACGAAACCCATGTTCTGTCCACACGATTTCTGAATTTAACGGAGTAAATCCTGACGATCCTACCTAAGTATTATTTAAAACAGATATATTATGTAGATTAGGGCGCTAAATGCCGCCGAATGACATCTGCCAAGACGGCGGAGCTTAGCTTCACGCCGCAAGAATCTGGAGTACTAACGCACTAAGGGTTCCGTACCAACCGATCTATTCTGTAACAATCTCACCGTTAAAAATTTGGTGAAGTGAACCTTCTATAGTGTCAATCCTTAGCATCAGTTGAAATGACAGTTCAGTTCACCTAAGTTTTCACGGTGAGATTGTTACAGAATAGATCGGCTGGTCACCAAAACTATAATGGTTTACCTTCAAAATCAAAGTCAAAGCATTTATTTCAAATAGGCACTTATAAGGCACTTTTGAACGTCAACATTTACATTTAAACATAATTGATTCTAGTCACCCCTTCCAACAGGTAGTTTCTATGGAGAAGAATTATGGGCAAGAAACTCTATCGTTACCTTACTTTTTACCTTGAAATTACGAACCATAGTAACACGTATTCGGCATATATTAAACTTGATACCTATAATGGTATTCGGTCTACTATCATTTAGAAAGAGATTTCATTAGAAATAAGCATCACCTATTTTTGTGTTCTTTTCTTCTTGTCTGTCACTCCAATTAGAGTATTGAGTTTAAAGCATAATACAATGAACAAAACAATTTTTTTTTAAAGTTAACTAAGTATTATTATTATGAAAATCTTGTTGCCTCTAGCATTACTTTATGCATTTAAAATCGAGTCCTATTGCCTTGAGATAAGATTTTATTTTCTTTGGCTCAATCGGCGGTCAGTATTGAAAAATGCATAACATTTGAAAAAAATACCTATATTAATAGTTACTGAAGTCGATTCAGTAATCAATTATGAGCAAACTACTTTCAGGACTTGCGTTTATTCTGTTACACCTTGTATATGTGTGTACATAAATGGTTAAATATATAAATAAACGGTTAAAAACATACAGCCCAGTTACATACAGATGGACAGTTTTCACCTTTTTGATACGGAACCCTAAAAACAAAAGATTAAAAAGGAAAGATCTCTGTCTTAAAAAAAAAAGAAAACCGCCACTCCATTAGCCTCACTCCCCACTGACGTCAACACCCGCAGATAGTAACCGGTAATATCCGGTTACCGCTATCGCTTGCCCAGTTTATCCTTGTCGCGGATTTATAGCTAGTGTTTGTTACCAGCGTTATACGAGATGCACTGGCCTTAATTCTTAGAACTTGATAAATAATCGGGACGTGGTGGGCGAGTATAGTGGGAAAGTACAGTGGTAGAGTGCAGTGGGATAGTGCAGTGGGATTGCAGCGTGAGAGTGTAGTGGGATAGTACAATGGGACAGTTAAGTGGGAGAGTATAGTGGGAGAGTGCAGTGGGAGAGTAGAATGTGAGAGAACACTAGGAGAGTACAGTGGATGAGTACACTAGGAGAATGCTGTGGCAGAGTACATGGGAGAGTGCTGGCAGCGGTCGAGTAGAGTGGTAGCGTACATTGGTAGAGTGCACTTGCACAGTACAGTGCACAGGTCAAGGACAGTGTTTCAGTAGACTGTTTACTGGAGTCGAGTTGTAGACGACTGACCACACTACCCGCAGCTAGTTATAACCAGTAATATCCAGTTTTCTTTTTTTTTAAAGCGTTGCCCCACACTAGGAATTTCTCCTGTATCGTGGGTGCGTTTACGAATATTTAAACTCACATACACAAACAGCCAGACCCGGAACAACTACTAACAGGTCTTACAAATATTTGTTCCGTGCGGGGATCGAACCCAGCAGTCAATCGCTTAACCACTGCGCCAACCGTGCCGTCAACCGTCAAAGTTACCGGTATCGTTCACGTTGCTCCGTTTATCCTTGTCATGGTGTTAAAACTAGTGTTTGTTTCCAGTGCTATAAGAGATGCACTGGCTTTAATTCTTAGAACTTGACACAGTGGGCAAGTATAGCTGGAGAGTACTTTGCAATGCATTGGTCGGTCAGAGTACAGTGGGACAATTCAGTGGTCGAGTAGAGTGGGAGAGTACACTGGCAGAGTGCTCAAACACAATGCAGTGCAGTGGTCGAGGAAAGTATTTCAGTACAGTGGTTACTGAAGTCGAGTTGCAGACTGGCAAATTTGAAGTAATTTTGCAAATGACGAGGCAATTTGCTTCATAAGTCTACCTGATATAAAGCACATAATACCTTTCTCACAGCAACACTCGCGCACAGGAATACTCTCTATTCTAAGCTGAAGGCTGCACGACTCGATTTACAAATAAGAATAAAACACGTAACTTACAATAACATCACGCCTGTAATCTCGAAGAATTAAGCAGAGGTGTACCTGTAGTAAGGTACTTAAACCCACATTTCGCCAATTTTTGAGGTCCCATGTAATAGGGGGCGAGCCTATTGCCATCAACCGGGCGCAAATGCAAGCCCCAGGCTGCTACTGAGATCGCCGCAGGAGACGCCCTGGGCGTCGGAAATCCCAGGCCGATTGCCGGCCACCGTAGGCGCGGACTTGCGGATGGCGAGCAATGGGAAGCTCGCCGTCCGATAAGGACCAGGCCCGGATCGATGGCACGTTGTGTTCCACGCGCGCCTCAAAGATATGTCAGCACCAATGACGGGGTCCGCTAGGGCCGATGCCTGCTAGGGTTGCGGGAAAGTCCGAAAGGGTTACCGTGGCCCCTGGCACAGGCAACTGAAGGAACACGGGTGGGTTTTAGTCAGTAGGAGTCTGACACGCCCTCCCGCTCCGCCCAGAGCGGGAGAATTTGTTTGATGACTTCCCACCCTCAAAAAAAAAGGCTGCTTCTGAGAAATTCCTGATTGAAAATCGCATCCCAGAACCTCATGCTTAACAGCACTCCACTATGCAAACGAGGCAGTAACAACAAACAACAACAAACAAACACAAAACTTTTCTAATTAAGTTTGTTTTCTAAACCGGGAACACTGGTAAGTATAAGAAATTGTCTTCCTTCGCACGAAGCGAAGACATATTACTGAACGTAGTGAATTACTCGCTGTACTTTTATTAAAAGGGAGTGACAATGAGTTCTTAGCGACCAGCACCCCAATAAAGATAATGTTGTTCACTGAGCAAGTTCGCAAGGGTAACGTTACACGGGTTATGTTTATAATTTGTAAATATTGTACGGCATATATATTAATATTAGGTTATAAATTATTGCATGAATTGTAATTTAACTGCACTACCGAATTGGGACACTGTAATGGTAGCGTGTGTACGTAAATAAAAAAAACTTGAGAGGTGTCAAGGGACACCCGGATGGAACGAAGTTCCTTTCGATTAATTAGTGAAGGAATTGTAATAAAATTTTATTTTTTTAAAGTTATATATCGCACCCCTAGATGAAGACTCCGGCAACTCAAAAAACCTCATTTTTCAGAAATGACGAAAAACTGTTTTTAGGGTATATAAGAAAGATATCAAAGATCTAATGAGAGATTCGTAAAGGTAACGTTTTCTGAAGCTGTTTAATTAGCTTATTTGTATTTTATCAGTTAAAAACGTGGAAAATAACGGGATTTTTGAGTTACTCTAGTTTTGCAGCGGGAGTAAGCAAATTTTTTGTGTACTAAGTCAAGTTACTTTACTTTATCTGAAATAAAATTGAGTTACGTTACTTTTCACCCCAAAAATAAGATAACTTTTTGTCGGGGGTTTTGAGTTACTTATGCTATGAACGGGTGATTGCAACGTGCTAATCTTAGGAACGCAAGCTTTAGTTTTTAAAGATCTAAAATAGTTGAAATAAATAAAATGTGTCCTCAAATAGAAAGTTATTTATTTAAGTACTAAATGAATAACAAAGAAAACTAAATACAATTATTAGTGTTATAAAATATTAGGTAAGTCCTTTTTATAACAGTTATTACTTAAATACTAGACATTTTCATGAAATTGAGATCGTACACGTACAATAATGAATAATTATGCGTTTTTAAATAATCACAGCAATAATACCTTTAAAAAAAACTCTTATCTCCCATAAAAAAATATAAATTTGAGTATTCTTATCTCTTTACGCACTATCAGAACAATCTTAAAATAAGTACAGCCTCTGAACGGCATTATCGGCATTGTTATTTTCGTTGCGTTGAATCTCGCAATTAGGGCCAGTATCGTCATGTTCATTCGTTGAGTTACTACTGCTGCTGCTAGAGCTACTGCTCGAGCTACTACTCGAGCCTGATGAACTCGAACTGCTAGACGAAGACGAAATGGAGCGAGAGGACAAATGCCACGGCATTTGTGAAATAGGCGAGTTACGCAAGGGAGAGAAAATTATTTTTCTTTTGGGAATAGGGTCTTGATAGTGCGGATCTGCATCGGAATCGTCGAAATCGCTTTCATCGCCGCTATGAACTGGCGAGGTAGCATACTGACGTTTAGGAGCTCGTCGTCGTTCCTCAGCGTTTGTAGGCTCATTAAGACTCAAAGAAGATTCTAAAATGCTCGGTGATGGAGCTAACCTTCCTTCAGCTGGCAACTCAGGCTCGTTAATACTATTGAGCGTTACTATACCAGGAGATGTAATAGGTCTTGAATCATCTGTTGCTGCTGGTTGCTCAGGATCCTCTTTTTCTTCGTTAATCATTTGTACCATGAGTTTTCCTCGCCCTGTCATCATCCTAAAAATAAATAATATTCAAATTCAATAATGAATCAAGTAAAGTCAACCAACTCAAAAAACCCTCAAAAGCACGTACTGTGTTTAGTTACTGTATAACAAATAAAATAAAAAAATTGAACCTTTCATAAACAACCTATTTTCTCTTTAAAAATTACAAATTTCATTGAACAGGCAAAAATAAACAAAGTTAAAGTTAGATTCAACAAAACTACGGTAAATCGAAATTTACTTTTACTTTCATGTAAACCTGAGGAACTCGAAATATTTAAAAAAATATTGCAACATAAAATCATCAAAACCCCCGTAAATCAAAATTAACTATTACTTTTTACAATGAAATTTCAGCAAAACTCAATCAACTCAAAATAAATAAGAAACTTACTCAATAAATTTCGTGTAAACTCCAGCAACTCAAAATCTGCCACTATTCAAACGTGTGTCACTTACGCCAATCCGAAGACAACTAAAAATGGCGGACTAGTACTCGCGCCTGTCGGGGCAAGGTCATTTAAGTAAAGCAGCGTTTAGCGCCATCTTTTAACAATGGTTGAAGGTATCGTTACGCGAGTTATATTGATGCATAGGTCTTCGAGTCAGGAATTCGATAAGGCCACTAACTCAAAACTCGTACTTTTTGAGTTAGTGGGGTTTTTATCTGGGGGTGCGATATATATATGAAAATATCTGGCTTGCTTTCTATAAGAGAGAGAGAGAGAGAGAGAGAGACAGACAGAAAAACATGCGCACGCCGCACAGCTTACAATAGCTTACTATATCAAAAAGTGTCGTGACAACTTTTCGTAAGAATTTTTTAAGGAACTTCGTTCCAATAAATAAAATGTACTGTGCGGATGTACTCGTAATCCTAGATGAAACTTTTTTCATTGTTATTCACTATGCAAATCGGTTGTAAAATTCATGCGCAATTTTTTTATTCTGTATTGATAATCATGATCACTGAAGAACAAGCACACCAGAATTTACTTGCAGGAACAAAAACCATCCAAAGGCCACCAACCACCTCTTTGGGTAACCATTCCATTAGGTTACCCAAAGACGAACCACTGATGACGCCACTTATAGTCACCGACAGCTTCTTTTCAAACATTTCGGGAGTGTGCCACCAACTACACTTGCTAAACAGGCGACCAAAGCAAAAATCACATTCTTTTTGCACGTGAAAATACGCCACGTAACGTGGAAAATAAACATTTTGGGAGGATTGAGAAAGTCTTCCTCTGTTGAGCGCCGAAACATTTGTTTTCCTCCCTAATCCACTCCCTCAAGCGCGAAGCGTGAACGTAATGGTCTAACATTCCGTGACGTAGCTATTCCTCAGTGACGTCATGACACGGGCTGTATAAAAACCATGGGCCTCTATAAAACAAGGAGAGAGCCGAACATAACGTCATTTGAGTGGGATTTGGTGCAAGGGAGAGGGGATTGGTATTTTTAATATCAATTTGGATACTTTTTGTCATTTTATTTATTGATTATAGTTAAAACTGTGGAAAACCAATTACAATAATTAAGGGCATAGACAGAGACAGATAACAAAGATAATATAAAACTATATAGGTAGTTCAGGTTAAAATAACAAGGGATTTATTAGTGTTGTTAAATTGTTATAATTTAGCAACACTTTTATGGATCCCTCTCACAGTACTTGTGACATGCCAATCAAATCTACGTAGTCCTGCCGGGCGAGCACGGTCTACTGTGATAGGGTTGAGTCACTTGTATCACAGTTTGGGAGCAAAAACCGTGATAAAATGCGTGACTCAAGCCTATTACAGAGGCCATGTTGGCCATGAGATTTTTAATATCAGGTTTTGAAATATTTATAGAAAAAGACAGCTAAGTGGAGGAGACAGGTAAGGAAGACCGTAATGTGGGAATAGAAGAAGAAGCATGTAGACCAACTTTACGACTAAGGGCTGATTTTACCAAAGTCAGATAATTTTTATCTGTGGAATAAAATTAACGTCTGACAGTTCTAGTATGGAAAAACTATAAAAAATTAAAAATTTATTATACTGCAAGTTACCATCCTTATCTAGTTGCTATTCCACCAATTCGCACTAAACGTTTCCAAATGTCTTTTGTTATGCGCACAGCAAAAGAGTGGAACTCTCTACCTGCGTCTGTGTTTCCGAACGCATACAACCCTAATCTCTTCAAAGTGAGAGTGAACAGGCTTCTTCTGGGTAAGCTCACTCCACCGTCGACTCTGTCTCTGTCACCACTGACCTAGACTAGAGTCAACAGCAAACCCATCATAAAAAAAATGAAGTTTGGTGGAATTCGTCCTGAGACGATATATTCCTTTAATTGCAGAGCAGTAGCCTACTCTCAAACAAGGAAGGAGGAGCACTGATCAACTTTAGGAAGACACATGGATTCGTTTGCAGGCTCCTTTATAGCTTTTATTCGCTTTTGTTGTAGATTAACTTACACGTAAGCCATTGGAACAGTCAGATACCAGGATTAGTGCCCAAACTGGCAAGAACCACATAATTAAAACTAGCAATCAGTTTGGTAAATATAATGATTAAGGTGTTGGTGCCGCTCCATAGCGGCCTACGACTAGGCTACGCACGTACGACATCGCTTGGGATGGAGATGTTAATCAAATCAAATCAAAAGTCATAATATAATCAATTGCAATTAGATGAAAGAAATTTTTAAACTCATATAAAAAGTTCACTTTGTAAACAAGCGTATTACAAATAAGAGGATTATATCCAAGATTAGAATGCTTGGAAACATGCTGGTCCAGCTCCATACGACAATCTAGAGTCTCGACAAAATCAAACTGGTTGCTAAATTGTATATATTTTTTTAATTTTTATGACATTCATTTATATTCTGTGATTACTTTAACTCACATACTGACTTATTACTTGTTTATATTATTTTTGAAATCGTTTACTTTTACAATGTTTGTAAATATGTGAGCACCATGTATCTATCACATAATTAACTTATTAAACATTTCCACATTTTTAATTCTTTTTACCTAGGTACGTTCATCGTCTTCACATTTAATTCTATAATTATTGTATACAAAATATTGTAACACATTTTAAAACTGTAACGGTGGAGTTTCTTGCCCATTCTTCTTCATACGAAACTACCTTTTAGAAGGGGCGTCTAGAATCAATTCTATTAAAAAAAAGTGCCTTTTAAGTGTCTATTTGAAAAAATAAGTTAATAAGTATTAGTATTAACGATATAGTTAATAAGTTTTAAATGCTTTGACTTTGACAATTTAAGCTGAGAAACAGCTCTTTTTAAACGTCAAAATTACATAAGACAGTCCCCCAAAACGCCCGCTCATCACCACTTTCTAGTGCTTTAGCTGGGAAGAAGTAGTGGCGGGATTGCCGTTGCGGCCAACAGCCACTCAACGCACGAAAAAAATGCTGGCTAACAAGAATTGTGGCCAACCTCTCCGTGCACATCCTACGAAGCAGAGGACGGTGGCTGTAAGCAATGTTTGCCCATGTTTTTTTTTTTTTTTACATAAATAAATACAATAATAATACCGGCCCGATTATTTCTCCACTGCAGGACTAAAGCCGCTTCCCATACAGAGAAGGCGCGAGCACTGATCACCACGGTTGGCGATTTCAGACTTATAAATATTAACGATAAGTTCAGACTTCCTCACGATGTTTTTCCTACACCGACGTCAGATATGTCCAAGATATACTCAGAAAGTACATACGTATTGAAAAAGTCGCATTACACATATATGGACAATAATTTCAGCATTCTTTTAATGAATGTCTGCCCGTCTCTCGCTGCGCCTAAGACTTAAACCAAATCCTATGGAATTTCATATCCCTGGGCCTCATATTAAGTGAGATTGCTTAGATAAGTCCTGGTTATATCCTCAAGTGGCGGATGCCATACATGTCCTTATAATCTCTCTCTGCTCCTGTTAGAATTAAGCGAGTGCAAAATAATAAATCAAAAAATCAAAAGTCATTTATTCAAACTGTTTGTATCTGGCTGGTTTTGATACCATTAAATAGGTGGCATGTTAAAAAAGAAAAGTAAAAACGATTTCCCGCTTTTTTCTACCGTTTTTCTGCCCGCCAAAATGAGTGAATCTAACGAAGAAATTCGAAACATTTTCAAGTTTTATTACCAAAAGGGGAAAAAAGTGGCACAAGCCGCAAAAAAAATGTGACGTTTATGGACTCAACGCGTGTCGTACGAGTATCACAAAATTGGCTGTAGCGTTTTCAGTCCGGGAATTTTGATGTCAAAGGCGCAGCTCGCTTTGGCCGCCCTGTTACGGATAAAGCCGATGCCATTTTTGAAAAAGTGGAACAAAATTGGGATATTAATAGTTACGACTTAGCTGAAGAGTTAGGGGTTTATCACAAAACAGTTTTGACCCATTTGAAAAGTCTGGATATACAAGAACGCTCGATATTTGGATGCCACACGAGCTCTTAATCTTAAATTTGTATATAAAATACGAAAGAACGTTTTCCCCGACCTAATATGTTTATAATCGCAACTGGACATTTGCAGCAAGAACGGTTTTGGACTTTCTATGATAATTCGTAATAGAAAACAGTAAGAATTATAACAATATAAATAAAATCTTAGAAGTACACCATTGAAATGTCATTTTAAATAGTTATTCAATTTATCAACACATTTCATAGCGACAATTTCAATTAGAAATGTTAACAATACCTACCAAAATAAAATAATATCGATACGAAATTGCACTTGCAAATCGATTACAATAATATTACTATGAAGCTAAGTGAATTTATTACTTACTTAGGTCGTAACTCGTACCTACTTCATATAATTCGTAAAAATTGACGATACGGTTGGCGCTGTGGTTAAGTGATTGACTGCTGCGTTACGTGTCGCGGGTTCGATGCCCGCACGGAACAAATATTTCTGTGACCTGCAAGTAGTTGTTCCGGGTCTGGCTGTTTGTGTATGTGAGTTTAAATGTTTGTAAACGCACCCACAATACAAGAGAAATTCCTAGTGTGGGACAAAGATTTTATAAACAAAAAAAAAAATCGTTTAATAATGATGATAATAATGATGATGTTATATAATAATGTAATAATATTAAAAGTAATTTAATTTGATTATCGATTCCGTTTAGAATAGTTTATTCCTAATGTTACTAGAATGCTGGCAACATTTGAAGTAAAATGTTTACTTTTTATTTTACTTCTCCCGCGTTATCGTCACGAGCGACGAAGTGTTTCCGTGTTTTTCTTGAGTTTTGTGTTGTTAATTGCCGTGTTCCGGACTCCTATTCTTCTACCTCTTATGACTACCTTATGGCTGTTGAAACTCAACCTGAACCTGTATTGTCCCCAACCGACCATCTAAACCCGCCCACTTGTTGATCTAGCTTTTCTCACACGGATATCTGAACCTCTAGTCTACTAACCGAGATTAGCTGCATCAAATTGTGGAGTAAATGCATTTCGGATACCCTATGATCTTCTTCACTATATTCGGATATCCAATGGTTCATATACTATTGAAGTGTGTACGGGATACATTTTCACACTCCCAAAATCACTGGCTCCTTAGAGGCAAAATTCAAAGCAGACATATAAGACGAAAAATATATTATGTTTATATTATAATTAATAATAATGAAAGTGGGAGAGAGGAAATTAAGCAATATTGTTGTAATTGCATAGTTGGGCGAAGAATCGTAGGATACTGTGCACACACAAAGACACTATTATGACAATAAGTATGACATACTAATATACCATTTCACATTTTTATTGTTTTAAACAAGATGTAACAGAATAATACGCAAGTCCTGAAAGTAGTTTACTCACAATTGACTACTGAATCGATGCGATTATTATAGGTATTTTTTTTTTTAATTTTATGTATTTTGCAATATTGACCGCAGATTGAGCCAAAGAAAATTAAATCTTATTTCAAGGCAATAAGACTAAATTTTAAATGCATACAGTAATGCTAGGGTCAACACAATTGCCTTAACAATATTAGTTAGCTTTAAAAAAATTGATTTAGTCGTTGTATTATGCTTTTAACTCAATACTCTAATTGGGGTGTATGAGGTCTTGCGTTAATTATGTTACACGTTGTATAACTGTAACCTATTTTTTTTTTTTTTTTTTTTTTGAGGATGGGAAATCATCAAATGACTCCTCCCGCTCTGGGTGGAGCGGAAGGGAGTGTCAGACTCTTACTGACTAAAACCCACCCGTGTTCCTTCCTTGGCCCTTTATGTTCCGGGTCAGCGGTACCCCTTTCGGATGATCCCGCTTTCCCGGCAGGCTTGGGCCCTAGTGGGCCCCCTCTTCGATGCTGACATCTCTTTGAGGCGCGCGTGGAACACGTACGCGCCGTCCAGCACGGGCCTGGTCCTGATCGGACGGTGAGCTACCCATTACTCACCGCCCGCAGGCCCGCGCCTACGGTGGCCGGGAGTCGTCACGCGGCTCCCGACGCCCGGAGCGTCCACCGCGGCGGCTTGGACGGGAGACTCTCTCCCTCTCCCGTCCCGCCACCTCCTTCGCTAGCATGACTGCTTCGCAGAAGGAGGTGACTGCCTCCCACTCCCCCTCTCCCCGGACCATGGCTTGAACCAGGGCCGGGCGTGAGAGGTCGCCGCCGCTGCCGATCGCCTCTACGAGGACACGGCGGTGCTCCGCCCATGCAGGACAGGCCCCCACCGTATGCTCCACCGTGTCCTCGGGGCGATCATCGCAGTGGTGACACCCGGGCGTTTCCTCCCGCCTGATGATGTGCAGGAACCTCCCGAAACATCCGTGTCCGGTGAGGACCTGCGTCAGGCGGTAGGTGAGGACGCCGTGACGCCTCTCTAGCCACTCCTCAAAGAGGGGTCTTACCGCCGCTATCTAACCATCGCCGCCGCTATCTATCGCTATAACTGTAACCTTAGTTGACATATAATATTATTGTGACATTTTAACTGTAATTGAAACGATTTGACGTTAATTTGTAATTTGTATTATTTTATTCTATTACTTAATTTGTTATTTTAAATTACAATAATTATCTGTAAATTTAAAAAAAATATGTGTTGCATGCCCATGTGACGGTAGAGCATGGAGGCTCTTACTAAAAAATATCTATATACTAATACCCATGTTTGCAAACCAATAAATGATCTGATTTGATATGGTACCTCGGTTGGGCAATACCTACATCAAACAAATATAACCCCACCAGCCCAGTTTTTAGATGATTTATTAATTAAATAGGGTTATGTACTGTTTGATGAATAATAAATTGTTAAATAGTATACATGACCTGTGGTTTTTTTTCATACATTATAAAATAAAGTAGGTGTGTTATATTTTTACTATAAAAACGTATCTAGATGTGAGGATAATGTGCCAAACCATTTTGTTATAAGTAGGTATATATTTTTCATATTAAAAATTATATGCCTACTAGCTGACCCCGCGAACTTCGTACCGCCTAACATTTTTTTTAAACTTTTCTCTCCATATGAAATATCCTCGTACTTCAAGGAATATCCTAAAAAAAGAATTGGCAAAATCGGTCCATCCGGTTCTTGAGTTATAAAATTATAACGAAAAGTGGCATTGATTTTTATAGATAAAGGATTCATATATTTTTTTGTTTTTTTTGTAAAAAGCTGTTATTTTAACATTACAAACAGACATTTCAATATTATTTATTTGTATAGATTGTCGTCTCCACATTGTAAAGACTATTCAGCAGACTTAGAACAGTGTTTAAAAGTAGTTGCAAGTTAGCAGCTTGGTCACCAAATAGTTTGTTCGCCTGTACATTGTAAAGGTCAGTTCTCATGGACTATTGACAGGTAATACTAGTTGCACCAGTGACCTACTACCCTATATCCAATGTAAATGTCACCGATGCGATCGATCATGCTGTAGGTTCTTTAACTGTATTAAAAGTAGATGGTTTAGTGGCTCAAAGTCTACACTGTGATGTTAATTTGTAAAGTCAGGTTAAAAGTGGGATGGGTAATCTTTTAAATAATTGACCTGAAGGAGCAGAGTACAAAAGCGTGAGAAATGTTCGCGATTATCTCGAGAAGAAATTCGACGCAATTAAATCGAATATTTATATGTGGTTCTCGAGTTATGAAATGCACTTACAAACAGATAGAGACATCAGCGTAAATTCATGGTAGCCTAGATTTTCAATAATTTGCTTCCTAAATTTTAGTTACATCATCATTCGTTTCGCTAGCAGTCCATGAACATCATCATCAGCCTACAGCAGGCCACTCTGGACATAGGTATCTTCAATCGCATGCCATTCATCTCGATTCTCGGCAACTCTCCTCCAGCTGCCACCAATAATGTTTATAGCATTAATATTATTTTATACTACACCTGCTTGGAAAGTACCTACCTTGATACTTTATCAAATTTACGGTAGAAAGTACGTCATTGCATATCGAACAAATATGCGGGGAGAAAACGCATCTGAGCGGGAGAGAAAAGTGTATGAAAATCCATTTCTTACGTGGTTTTTCTTTTTTAATTTTGGGTAAGACTATGCGCCGGTAACCTAAATATCAAAAGCCAAAAAGTTTTTACAGTGAGTTTTTATCTCCAAGTTCGCAAAATGACACTGGCCACTAGCTGTGTGTTGGATGGTATCGGGCTGGCAGTGCGACCCTGCGGCGGCAGGATAAACAATTTGAAAAAAGAACATGTGAAAATTGCAGACGCCATTGGCGCCATTTTAATTAGTAATGATTTAGTTTTTTATTTTCTTCGTAGGTGTAGTATAAAGCACTATGTATCACTCGAGAGAAAGTGCGATTCCCGATCTCGGGTGTTTTAAAGCCCTCGCCTACGGCTCGGGCTTCAAACGACACCCTCGACGGTAATCGGTCACTTCCTCCTCTCGGTGAACAATGTACTATTACAACTAGCTGTTGCCCACGATTCCTTCTGCAATCCAGGATAAAATGTAGCCTATATCCTTACCCAGGTCATGGTCTATCTGTGTGCCAAGTTTCATCTAAATCCATTCAGCAGTTTCGGCATGAAAGCGTAACAAACAAACAGAAAGAAAGAAAGAAACAAACAAACAAACTTACTTTCGTATTTTTAATATTAGTTAGTATTTTACTCGCCATTGAGCTCAATCCTCAGTCCCTCTCATTCATCCATCATCACTACCTTGCCAAATTACAAATGAAAAGGCTAGACCAGCTACAGGTAATGGATTGAAAACCTGGCAAGCGAATAACGTCTCACCTTGGTCTATTCAACAAGTAGTAGAGATCCTATTAGTCTGACCTAAGTTGCGGTTAAAAGTTTTACGAATTCGCTTGTTGACGAAGTTTTGGGTTCAAATGCTGCCAAGTAATATGTCTAATTCTTTCGACGATCATTTTAAGTTCATTCTGATAACAAAAAAAAAAACTTGAAATACATATTTTATTGAGGTTTTGGGAGCATGCAACAGTACAGAAAAGCACAATGTTTTGCGTGCTTTACATTGCTTGATAATGTAATAACAATATCATATAATATTAATTATAATTTAATATTAATTAATAATAGCATTTAATATTAATTAATAATATTATTATAATTTTACCGTAATCAGCAACAATTTTTGTACAATGTTACTTAGGCTTTGTTGTTTTAAGAAACATAGGACAATCTAGGGTTTAGACAAAATCAAACTCGTTGCTACTTTAATTGTATATTTTATTATATTTATGACATTGATTTACATTCTGTGATTACTTTAACTCACTCACTGACATATTAGTTGTATAAATAATTTGGAAAATCGTACCTATACTTTTACAATGTTTGTAAATATGTGAGCACCAACCATGTATCTATCACAAAATTAACTTACTTGTCAGTGCTACATTTTTGAATTATTTTTACCTATTGTGGTAAGGTAATAATTATAGGTGCATAGGTCTTCACATATAATTAAATAATTAATGTATACAAAATATTGTAACACATTTCAAAAGAGTACCTATCGGTGGAGTTTCTTGCCCATTCTTCTCAATACGAAACTACCTTTTGGAAGGGGCGATTATAATCAATTCTATTTTAATTTAAATGTTGATGTTCAAAAATGCCTTTTATGTGCCTATTTGAAATAAATGCTTTGACTTTGACTTTGAAAGTGGTTAACAGTCACATTAATGGCTGTCCAAATACAAAGAGTTTTGACACCTTAATGTCAAATACTGGTGAAAATGTCAGATTTTCATGACGGCCATTAAAATATGACGGAACCGCTTTCATAGAAACCCAAAGCTTAATAACATTGTACAAAATTAGTGGCTGGAAAACGATTAGACGACGAGCTTTAGGTTGATGTACAGAATGCGTAGATGGCGGCTTTGCGATGGGTATATTTGCTACAACAGTATTATTTGCATGTCAATTCTGCGTTGTTTTTGTATGATTGATCTTGCTCAAGGCTGTCTTGTATCGCAAGGGTATTAAGTTACTATCGACCGCTATAACATTTGATATAATTGCTTGACCAATGGATCGTATACAACGTGGGGAAGTCAATGCAACTATAAATGATAATACTGGCAATATTAGTGCATAAGAGTGTTTTGCAAACAATCAAAAGAATCTAAACATCGAATTTACAAAAATGTTTTATGTGATGGACTGACTATGAGAACTATGCAAAACGTTAAAGGCGTCCGTAACAAAAAGATAAAAACAATTCAAATATTAAATTAAATTAAAATAAGTCGTGGCAGCTAAGAGACGACCGGTCCCTACTGACGGCGCCCGTTCACGAACATGACGCTTGGATCAGCACCATTCAGTATAGCTCAATATATAAACTATACGCTTCTGGCTACCCTTAGGTGTACACAGGCGTGATGTGAATAAACATGACCAGATATACAGAATTTCAGTTTTCGTAGGTGGTTCTCGCTGATGGTGGCGTGTGTGTTGGATCATTGAGTTCCCCCTTCAAAACGCTTAAGCTAAATGGTGCTGATGCATACGTCACGTTTGGTGGCGCCATCAATAGGGGCTGGTCATCTCTTAGCTGCCACGGCTTATTTTAATATCGTTTTTTTTAATCTTTTTAATTACGGGCGCTTTTAACGTGCACGTCTTTTTGCATCGTTCTCACGTGTATAATTTCAGCATGAATGATGTAACCAGGTTTCTGTTACAATATTTTGATTGAAAAGTGTTTCCGTTGAGTTTCTGGCCCGTCGCGTGTTAGCGTAGTAGGTACCTATAGAGAATATAATATGTACCTACTACGCTTTGGAATGGGCAACTAGCTTCATCTTTCTGACTGACCGACCCCTTGACAATCTGAAATTGGTTTATTTGAAATAAGCGCTTTGAGTTTCGAGTTCGATAAGAAATTGCAAGCAACCTTTAATGAATAAATAAACAATTACCACAAAGGGAAAACTAACCGACGGCGACGTTTCATTGGTTGTATGTAGATGCCAATGAATAACAAAACACTATCGATCGCCTGCTACCGCCGATGCAGTGTTAATGCCGGCCTCGATTGAGAATACATGTTTGTAATTTTATAACTACTGTTTGTTTAAAATAGACGCTGCTCATTTTCTTATGATTGTTATGCCCCATGCATCAACTCATGGAATAATTTCATCACCAATGCTCTCAAAACGGTGAAGGAAATCATCGTGAGGAAACCGGCATGTCCTAGAACCAAACATTCGAATACATGTTACATCTACCAACCCGCACTGTGCCTGCGTGGTAGATTATAGCCCACTCCCTCTAGAAGAGAGGAGGCCTGGGTCCCATCAGTGGGAACGTTATAAGCTGATTACCTATGCTGATGCATCAACGCTAAAGCGTTATCAGCTTTCAAGCTACTAAAGCTAGGCGACAAAAATATTTCGAAAATTGGTGAAGTTAATGATTATTATGAAGAACTAAAAATTTTCAATGCCGCTGCTCTACTCGCGTGTACCAGCAAACTAGTCAGAATATCATAATTTAGGAATTTAATTATTATTGTACATAAATAATGTAGGTAACCTACCTAAAACGAGGTGATGAAATAATCAGGGGTGAAGCGAAGCAGTACTTGCAATGGATTTACATGTTAATTACCTATGCTGTTCCAACGATAATCGTGTTTATTATTGTACATGAATTTAAATAATTTATTTAGAGACAACCTGTCTGCGCCATTTCTTCTATTTCAATAATTACGCATTTCCTTTAAAAAACAAAGAACCCATTTTACACATTGCAACACTCAACATAAATCACTCATTCGAAGGCCATTCCTTGCTTGTTCCTATAACTCATTCCACTCACCTTCACTCAAACTCCTCTCCGCAACCGATCTACCGCTAGTGGACACGTCAAAATGGCGGTCCCATAAAAACACTCTCAAAAATGTGCAAATAACTGATTATCGGTGTTGTGTGGTGATTACATTAAAATTGATTTGGTGTGGGAAGTCACAAATTAAGAACCAAGCAACCGAGCTGTCAACGGGGTCTGTCAGACTCTTACTGACTAAAAACCACCCCGGTGTTCCATCTCACACCTACGCCGGGGGTCGCGGGAACGTTTTTTTTGTTTCCGGGGTGGAAAATCCTCATGGATGTCCGCCGCCCTGGGGCGGACGGCGGGGTCTGTCAGACTCTTACTGACTAAAAACCACCCCGGTGTTCCATCTCACACCTACGCCGGGGGTCGCAGGAACGTACGATCCTTCCGCAACCCCCGACTGGTGCCGGCCCGCCGCTGCGGGCCACTTCGGGTCTGGGGGGGAGTGAGGTGTTTGACTCCCCCCGTGACGTCTAAAAGGGGCGCGCGTGGAACACTACGCGCCGCCACCTCGGGTCCTGGTGTGTGGGGGGCGACGGACGTCCCCGAGTCCGTCGCCCCTGGACCCATTTAGGGGGGCTGGAAGAGGGCGTTGTCCGCCCTCCGCCGACGCCCGGTGCGCCTTCTGCGGGCCGGGTGAGTGGACGAGATCTCCCTCTCCCTTTCCGCAGCCTCCTTCTGCGAGACGACTGTCTCGCAGAAGGAAACCACCGCGTCCCAGGACTCGTCGCTGCCGACCATCGACTCAACTACGGCCGGCAGCGACAAGTCACTGCCTACTTCTGAGATGAGGGCACGGCGCGGCTCCTCCCAAGCGGCACACTCTGCCAGCGTATGCCGCGCCGTGTCCTCCCGGCAGTCGACGCAGTCCCGGCAGTCGACGCAGAACTCCCATCCAAAACCCAACCCAACCTTTTAGGATAAAGAGGCCTGATGTTATGTCAACTTAAGATCTTGTTAGTAATAAACAGCTGTAGGTATTCATTCAATTTCACCTCGTTTTACGTATTAAATCTACTTTCCAGTTGTAAGCGAATTAAAGGCAAGACCGTAAGTTGTTCACATGATGACGTAAAATATGTTTTGGTGTAGTTAGATCAATATTGGCGTACTGATCCCCGCGGGGCGAGCACGGCCTACTGTCATAGGCTTGAGTCACACATTTTTATCACAGTTTGGGAGCAAAAACCGTGAAATGCGTGACTCAAACCTATCACAGAGGCCGTGCTCACCCCGCTGGACATTTGAAGATGGCTTCAGATCCTGACTAGAATGCACAAAGGCCCCTAATGTACAATGCCTTAGGCACTTCCTGAGCTACAAAATGGACACTTGACTTTTTAAATTATTATGTTTTCTAAATAATGCCCTACGGGAATTAGTTTACAAGGAAAATGAAAGTGAATTCTCTCAAGATTGGTATCAAAATGAAAAAGACATCATCAATTTAATGTCTATTTTTGTTCATTTCTCATCTTGTTTTTTATGATGTCTCAGCCTTAGATTATCCTCACGATGTTATTTTCCTTCAGAAGTCAGAAATGTTATTATTTTTATTATAAGTTAAAGTAATTTCAGTATTAAGGTTTACTGCTACAGAGCGGGCTATGTTCGGAGTTTCTTTGAAGGATAAAGTCAAAAATGAAATTATCCGGAAAAGAACCGGAGTTACCGACATATCTTGCAAAGTAAGCAAGCTGTAGTGGCAGTGGGCTGGCCATGTTAGACGAAGGACCGATGGCCGGTGGAGCAGATGAGTCCTAGAGTGGAGACCGCGTATCGGCAAGCGTAGCCTGGGACGCCCCGCAGCTAGATGGACCTACGACCTTAAGAAAGTGGCTGGGACAGACTGGATGAGGAATGAGGAGGACAGTGTTGTGGCGCAGCATAAAGAGGCCTATGTCCAGCAGTGGACTACGATGGGCTGAGTTGATTGGTTGATTAAGGTTTGTTTTGTAGACCTTCTCATTGGGGTGAGGTCCTGGCTTCGTTAGCCGGGTCAAGCAAAATGTAATTGAGTTTATCCATTAGGAGATTTTCAATAGCAGCCCGGAATTTGTTTTTGTGCTCAGTTAAAAAGTCATAAGCAAGACGTGGGGGTCCTGGGTTCGATCCTTAAGTCGGGCATAGTGCTATTGAGGTCCAGATTAAACACCTGGTGAAATTTTGGTGTACAGTGTGTGTGACCAAAACCAGTGACCAAGATTATGTCTGGACTTTAAAAGATACTGTGACCCGTGGATTTGTTTCGGTCTTTCTTTTCAGAGTAGTCAGATGGGAAACTCCGAACTCATCTAGTCTAGTTTACTGTCCGTGCATTACATGTATGTTGTGCATTTTTGATCTGGCTCTGACGTTCTTGCATTACATGTTAGTGTCGTGATTTCTTTGATTTAATTGGAAAAAAAATATTATTTTAATACCGAATTATAATGTCCACTGTGGCAACACTGTCACAGTAGAAATTATTAATATTGTACCAAACTTTTTAATGTATTTTCATTATGGCAACTGAATGGATTATTCTACTTTAGCAACACTTAGAAATAAAGGTTATGATATTATCGTTATATCTGGGTCGGGCAAAAGTCATTTTAAAATGGTAAAACCAGTCGTAGTTGGATTGAAAAAGAGTACAGCTGTGCAATTAAAAGTATCAGCAAGAAAAGAGTGTTTATTTAAATTATGCATTATCTAAAGGCAACTGAACCGCGTTTCCTGGACTGGACGTGTGAACTAGAACTTTGATTTTCTTAGGAATATAAAAATAAAACGGTTTATAACTAAAAACCTATAGGACGTAGGTACTGCGGTATTACCCAAAATAGACGGGACAGTCAACGTGTTAAAACATACGTTATAAGTCGTGTGATGTGTTTTTCCAATTTACAGAAATAAATATCGTTTATCAGTAGGCGTACGTCAGCGGTAACAATTATTTGTGGCATTTCCATTTTGCCACCCCATAATATACACCCTAAGCTAGGGTGGATTCTCGGAAACGGTATGTCCGAGAATCCACCCTAAGCCTATAAATTCCGTTATTCCAACGAAGCCAGTGTGGATTCTCGGACATGTATTTTGGCGTATCCACCAGGTCGATTCTTTGGGCTGGCAAAATGGAAATGCCGACAATTTGACCCTGAGTTGGTTTAGCATAACACGAAGTTTCAATATATTAAGAGACCTGAAGGCCAATTCTCGTAATTAAAAACGTTCAAAATCGAGTCGCAATCTCATTTCAGCGACAATCAAATGTCAAAAATGTAGGCAAACGCCATATAATTTTTGACAGATTGAGCCTGAGATTAGAATGTGAATGTTCTTAAAAATACGGGAATCTTATACTTTTTTTGTTAAACAGACGTGCAACCCCCTCGTACGTGTACCTCCTCTGCTGACCCCTTCGAGGCAAACAGCCGTAATGCTATGCTAAAAACCAAAGGGATGACGTAAATCTCTACTACTACTGTTGTGACTTCATCCACAATCATTACGTCCGCCATCTTTCTTTCCAATGTCATGCCATCTGACGTATTACTGCTGATGTCAGTGATGACGTCAGAGTCTATATCTGATGTGTTGTGTGGCTGCGAATAGAATCTATTGTTACATGTTCTACTTCCTGGAGTTTGGTTTGGTTTGAAAATCTGGTCTGGTTTGAGATTTAAGGATTATCGAGCTACGGGCTGAAGACTACTATATAACGTGATTACAACATTGCCATACAACGTGGCAATGCCGCCAGTCTCTTTGTAACATTACCAGTCGACAGCGACGCGGAGGAATTTTTCGACGCCATATTAAAATATGGCGTCGAAACATTTGTTGATAGTTTTCGATAAGTTAGGTTAGTAGATTCTTATTTTAATAGTTTCTTAGATCAAATCATTCGTATAATTGCACAAAATTCATTGTTTTGGTAAAGTTGAGATCTTATAACCTAAGTGTCATTGTATTCTGCCTGCAAGCAAACGTGCGTATTTTGAGTTTAAATACATTCTTATTATATTACTATTATTACTATTCACGGTTTGTCTAACGAAATCTCCAAACGGCTTGTTGACACTTCCCCTGACCCAAGGGATGGCCTTTACCTTGGCCAGAGGCTTAGCATTGCCATACAACGTGGCAATGCTGCCAGTCTCTTGGGTACATGACCAGTCGACAGCGATGCGGAGGAATTTTTCGACGCCATATTTTGATTTATTAATGGTTTTAGTTAGTTTATGTTATTATATTTTAATTTTAATAATTTATTTATTAAAAAAGTTTTTGTGAAAATTATTGATTAATTAAATAATAATGGTTATTTATCGAACATGTGAGGAAAGTTCGTTTTTCCTATGAGTTTTGATTTTGAGTCTTGAGCGAACGAAGGATTGAAAAATAGAATCACGAGCACAGCGAGTGATTATAAATTTCAATCCTGAGTAAGCGAAAGACTCAACAAAACGAATAGCAAATGAACTTGCTCACGTGTTGCATACAAAACTTTTCACCACTCCCAGCAAGAAAGTATTCAGTCGTCATAGGTAAATAAATTAAAATAAATATAAAAAATAGTCACAAAGCAAATAATTAAAAATTAATCAATAAAATTATTTATTTTTTAAAATATCTTTAAAACTTAACATAATAAATCAGGCAAGGTTAGTTTCTGAACGGGATCATTACTTTCCTCACTGTTCAAACAGTGAGGAAAAACCAACTTTCCTCACTATTTTCGTAGAGGAAGGCACTTCTTTCGTGCGGGAGTGGTGAAAAATATATATTTATTCTTTTCGCATAATAAAAAAAAATACTATTATTCTTTTATACAATTACCATGCATTTATTCACAATTAAATTTTTCAATTTCTATTGTTACTATTCTTATTATTGTTAATTAATTTAGTATAGGAATTTTTAAATGTAAATGAAATCATAACTGTGATTTAAATTATAATGGAAAATCATAATGAGGATGCCATCTTGCAGATTTCGGCCTAAAACCAACATGGAATGTCATCGAACACAGTCGCAGTATTCAATGATTTTTCAGGTTAGTTCTAAGTTAAGATAAGCTGCATGCTGTATACTGTTATGTTTTCGACAAACAAAATTATCTCTAATTTTGTTTCTTGGTCTTGAAGGAACCGAGTGTCAGTTCTTGTCGTAGTTAGGAAGATTGGCAGCGTGGATAAGAAAGAAAGAAAAATATATTTATTTGTCACAGAAACACGTGCATACAAGAAACTAATTAGCTCTAATAATTAAGAGAAAAAAAAGTTAAAATAACAAAGAGATCTCTAATCACGAGCACAAAACAGAAATAGTCGACAGCTGCACGTCATGACTGTGACAAGAAGGCTTCCACTCAGCGTGATGCTGTGCTATGGGGGACCCACAGCACAGCGCTGATTTTCAGTGGTTACCCGAAAAGGACGTACGGAAACCCAAGTCAGGATCAATGATTGGTACTACTTATAACAAAATAAAATAAAACAAATAGTAAGCACTTAGAATTCAACAATAACAGCTAAGGGTACGTTCCTCTAACTTAAATAATGGATGTTTTCCTAATGCGGCACCTGTATGTCGATTCTGTAAAAATGTGATCGTGAAGTGAACACTTAGGTGAAGTGAGCGTGGAGTGAGCTGTCAGTGTCATCCCACTGATGCTAGGGATTGACCAAGCATAATCATACTCGACAATCATAATCGAGATTTTAATTATTTTTTTATGCTAATTCTGTTGATCATTTTATATTATTTCAAGGCTAGTATTTAAGTGGCTAAAAATTACTATTTACGGGTTTTTTTTAAATAAAGCAGCAATTCAGTTAGAAACTCAAATAAGTTCTTTTATTTTGATTTCTTAAACTAGATTCTGACTGAATTTCTGTGTTGCTGTTTTATAAAATAAAAAAAAAACTCTAAATAATAATATTTAGACACTTTTATACTAGATTAGAAATAATATAAAATGATCAACAGAACTAACATTAAAAAACAAAATTAAAATCTCGATTATGCAACGACCATATAATTATGATTATAAATGTAGGTAATGCTTGGTCCATCCCTAGCAACAGTGGGATGACACTGACAGCTCACTCCACGCTCACTTCACCTAAGTTTTCACGGTGAGATGGTTACAGAATCGCAATGCTGAATAATAGTATTGAGACAAGGAGTCAAAGACTTAGGACACCATGGTCACGCTGCCACTGCCAGTATTCAACCTTAAAATATTTTGGCAGTGCGACCATTGTTTCGCCGCCAGTGGAGACCTAGTGAGACAAAGCCCTTAGAGGAATCACCGAGAACATCCCTAATACCCCTGTGGTGTTCGGGATGGTATGTAAATCGAATGATTATAACAGACTGAAAACTTAACCAACCCGTGAATTTGCTTCCCACAAACCCAAACCTTTTGTTTTCTAAATAAAAGTAACTCGTAAATATTTCTTACTTCGTAGACTTTGATGAGCAAGACGTGCCTCGGATGACGCTTACCTGTAACAGAAAGAAATAAAATATTAATAAATGTAGTCACCAATTGGATAAACCGATCAGGTTAAGCTGCGCTTGCCGTGGTTGGCCCGTGGAGGGCCATCTTTACAAACCGTACCTGGTGCCTCGGAAAGCACGTTAAGCTGTTGATCCCGGACCCATTCGTGGGTGATTGAGAGACGTTACGGGTCGTCAGAAGCCCGAAAGTCTGTCAACCAGTCTTATCAAGGGGTTGTTACCCAGTAACTGGGTTGTGTAGGTCAGATAGGTAGTCACTCCTAGTAAAATAATGGTATTCAGGTGCATCCGGTTACACTGGAAGCTGACCCCGAAAATTGTTGGGAAAAGGATGATGATCATGATGAGTCACCAAAAGGAACTTGTTATTCTTATAAGCCTGCGCACAGAGCGCGGAGACAGTCGGCTCAGCGGCCGCTGCTAAAGTGCGCGCAAGATAAGTCTGCGCGCGTGTTTCACTTTCAAGACAGGTCAAGACTACATCCCTTTTATTTTTTTTGAAGGTGGAAAATCATCAAATAACTTCCCCCGCTCTGGGTGGAGCGGGAGGGCGTGTCAGATTCTTACTGACTAAAACCCATCCATATTCCTTCAGTTGCCTGTGCCAGGGGCCACGGTAACCCTTTCGGATTTTCCCGTAACCCTGGCAGAAGACTATATACCTGCCAGCACTTTTAATCACTTTCGGCATAATGATGGCGATTATTTACCTACTTTGGAACACACGGAACACAGCATACTCTCTTGACATCTGATATAAACGTCAAGATGGCGGCTAACGATTATTTCTTAATGCTCTAAGATTATTTCCGATTTCAGCCGGGCGCAGATTTATTTTGCACGCACTCTTGAGGCGGCATTGTCAACAATTTCCATAAAAACAAAGCGTGGCAGTAAATGTCACCGTTTAGGTACTCGTACAAACTGGTGGCGCGAGACAATTCTGACTATAGATACCACAGCCGAAACCGAGCAGCGGTGGCCTAGTGGTATCGGCCCCGATTTGAAGGTCGTGAGTTCGAACCCAGACAGACACTTTACTTTGTGTGTTTCATTTCATCACCACTGCTCTCAAAGGAAAACACCGTCAGGAAATCGGCATGTCCTAGAACTAAAAATTCGAAGACATGTTACATAACCTTTTGTCAAAGCCTCATAAATGGAGATGCATAAATTGAATTTATGTCATACTAGCTTATGTCTGCGGCTTCGCCGATGTGATTAGGGATCCTATTACGCAGTTCAAAATGTTATTAGCGTTATGTTATTAGTCAGCCATTGAGCTGCTGTAAAATGTGTTTAGCTGTGGGTAATGTTTAGCGGTAAATGTATTTTTATTTTTTTAAGTGATGTAAAAGACTGCATATGGGAGCTACATCTGCCAACAAACTGCTTTGCAGTTTGGCAGAAGTAAAAATAATGGAAAAATTAGTATTTCCCAACAAATAAAGGATTCTTTTTTTTTCTACCAACCCGCACAGGGCCCGTGTGGTAGATTAAAACCCACTCCCTCGCGGAGAGGAAGCTTGTGTCCCAGAAGTAGGAACATTATAGGCTGATCATGCACAGCTGCAACATGCACTTAGCGGTCTTTACGCAGGCACACATTCTATTTCCTATTAGTTATGGTGTCTGCCAACGAGATGGTCCAGACTGCCTCATTGGTCTATCGGTCGCAGGCGCTCTGCTGAGCATGAGCTCCTGTGTTCGATTCCCGGGTCGGACAGTGTTATTTGGTTTGGCCGTTAGGAATTTCTCAGTAGCAGACCGTAGTCAGAATTTGTGCCCGGTTGATGGCAATACGCTTGCCCCCTATTATTTGGGACGTCAATGTATGGCGATTTTCACTGACGCGGCAGGCAGTGAAGCGGGTTTTATGTCGTTATGGCATCTATGTAATCCGTTGATGCCTAACACACGTACACCGCCCGATTGTACGTTTTTGAAAATGGATTTTTTATTCGATTCACTGCCTGCCGCGTCGGTGCGCGGTGTCGTGTGACAATCGCCTAACTGGCGAAATACTTCCTTCGGGGATTCGAAGGGTTATATGATTGCGTCTCTAGTCGCTACCGGCGGGACGATTCCGTGCTCTGTGCGCATGTGCAAGTAACGATGTTATGCTTCTTATCTCCAAAGAAAACATAAGCAGTTGAAGTAATACGAATAATAATTATATAATAATTTTTTTTTACATAGAAATGGTGTAACATTTTGTCAAAGTCAAAGCATATATTTCAAATAGGCACATAAAAGGCACTTTTGAACGTCAACATTAACATTTAAATAGAATTGATTCTATTATTTAATTGAAGCCCTGCCTAGGAGGTAGGTGGTACCTGTCTTACAGGAGTCAGAGTCTCCGAAGTTCAAGTAGTCCTAAATAATATCAGTCCCAATATCTTCACAACTATTTTGATAACCATATCAAAACGTTCTCAGACACATTACAATCTGACCGACACACAAACGAATAAACTCTAAATATAATCGAACTACGCTCGGTTGCATCGTTAAACGCGATTACGGCCGGCTGCATCTAGTAATTGTGTCAAACTCATTGAATAATCGACTTAAATACACTGCCGAGCTAACTACTAATCAAGGTGGAAGTAGAGGATTATGCCTGGTTTGCAAGTTTCTTGCCTGTCAATCTGCCTAGCTGTATCCCAAGTATGTTGGGGTCGACTTCCAGTCTAACCGAATGCAGCTGAATACTAGTATTTTACATGGATGACTGCCTATCTGACCTTCACAACCCAGTTACTGGGTAACACGATACCCCTTGGTAAGACTGGTTATAGGATTTCTTGGGCTTCTGACACTCATTGAATAATGGACTTAAATACACTGGCGAGTTAACAACTGAAGGGCAATTCCCGTACTTTTAAGAGCGTTCTACCGTTTTGACGTTTTAATTGTACTTCGGTGAGTGTGCCCAAGAACTCCACGGCCGCATTTCACCGGTCCCCTTCTCCATCAGTCATCTAGATGCACTGCAATTTACCATCCTTACCTAGTTGCTATTCCACCAATTCACACTAAGCGTTTCCAAATGTCTTTTGTTATGCGCACTGCAAAAGAGTGGAACTCTCTACCTGAGTCTGTGTTTCCGAACGCATACTCAATACTCAATACTTTATTGCATGCCATAATGTGTACATAAAACAGTTGGTATGTACAACAAACAACCCTAATCTCTTCAAAGTGAGAGTGAACAGGCTTCTTCTGGGTAAGCTCACTCCACCGTCGACTCTGTCTCTGTCACCACTGACCTAGACTAGAGACAAGAGCAAACACATCATAAATATAAAATATAAAAAAAAAAACGTTCGCATTCTAATCACAGTCTCAATTTGTCCAAAATTGTTTAGCGTTTACCTACATTTTTGACATTTGACTGTCGCTGAGATGAGATTGCGACTTAATTTGAACGTTTTTGGTTACGGGAATTGGCTTTCTGATCGCAGGGATGTGGAGGATTAAGGGATTTGCGAACAACCGCCACGATACCTACCACCCACCGCGAGAGGGGGTTACAAGTTTAAAGCCGATGTCTGTCTGTGTGTTTGCGACATCATAGCTTCTAAATGGATGAATCGATTAAAGGTAAACGAAAGATAAAATTAATATTAATCAGTCAGCCTATTTAAATAGGTCAGATTCAGACAGCCTCTCATAATTGAATCATCGATGACTTCGAAAACAAATTAATTTGCATTCGACTTTCAGTCACTTGAGTGAGTTTAGAAGTGAACTTTACAGACTTAGGTAAATACAATGGCAAGTTTAACTGATCGCGATGGAGTAATAGGATTACGGGATTTGCGAACAACCGCCGTGATACCAACAACCGCGAGAGGGAGTTCCGAGTTTAAAGCCGTTGTCTGTCTGTGACAGCGGTATCATAACTCCTAAAAGGAAGAAACGATTTCTATGCGGTTTTCTGTTGTTTCTGCAGAGCGCTTGTTGGAAATATCAAGCCCTCAGCCTCTTATAACAGTGAGAATTGCAACAAAAGAGTCAATACACGATGACCTCAAAAACAAAAGAATTTTGCATTCAACTTGCAGTCACTTGAGTAAGTTTGGAAGTGAACTTTACAGACTTAAATAAAATGGCGAGTCACTAGAGATTTAGAGGATTACGGAATATGCGCACAAACGCCGCAATTCCACCGCAAATCGTGTTTAAAAGGGGGCCCTTGTCTGTCTGCTGTCTGCAGTATCGTAGCTCCTAAACCGATGATTCGATTTCAATGCGTGTTTCTTAGTTTGTTTGAAAGATTTGTTTCCTCGGTTGATCGTTAAAAACATTTTAAATTATAATCTCCTATGTCATATTAAGTTGGTCTCGTGGTTGCAAGCGCGACTGCTGAGTGTGGGGTCCTGGGTTCGATTCCCAGGTCAGGCAAAGTTTTATTGGGTTTTTCCATTGGGAATTTCTTAGTAACAGTCCGGAGTTTGGAAGTTGGCGGTTTGACACCCCCGTGCCGCGGAAAGCACGTTAAGCCGTTGGTCCTGCGCCTGATCTCTCTCCGCGAGTGTCGGATTGCCGTCCCATCGGACTATGAGAGTGAGGGAAGAGAGAGTGCACCTGTGTCTGCGCACACACTTGTGCACTATAATATCTCCCGCGCCGAAGGCTAGTCTCCGTTGAGATTTGCCGCCATGGCCGAAATACGGCCTGGAGGACTTTACAGGGTTATTGGTAAAACACCATCAACCTCTTAAGGAGACATTGTACTCATCATTATGAACAACTTTTACAATGGGACTAAATATGTAATCGCGAAAAAAAATTTGGTGTTCCCTACATTTTGACGAGTTCTGCAAACATAAATGTCGGGAGCAGCTGATTTTTTTTTGACCCCCAAGATCGACCTCTTAAGAGGTTGATGGTGTTTTACCAATAACCCTGTATACATACATACAATAGTTAATAACTGCTCCACTTTACGAAATCGTAGTGAAGATACAGAGGTAGGTAGGAAGCTACTGGTATGGTTGGTTTATTCGTTTTAATCATGTTCTGGCAATTTGAGTAGTTTATGCGGCCTACCTTCCTTTCCTTCCTTTGGTATTGTTGAGTTGAGCTGCACGGTTATTGACAATTGCGTGCACTGACTGGACAGGTCCACTCAAACTGTGTGGTTTTTTCCTCAAAAGACCATTTCAGACACAAATCTACATGGTTCTCAAAGATTATTATAATATTATTCTAATTGTTGTGAATGTGAGAACTATGTCGGTCATTGCTGTTTTTTTTGTATTTTTCTCAGTTAGATTTATCATGGTCTGGCAGCTTGAGTAATTTATGCCGCCTACTCAAATGTCCTTTCCTTGGTTTGGTATTGTTCGTCGAATCGTTGAGCTCCTTAAGTTCTGAGATGAGCTGCATGATTGCTGACAATTGCATGCACTGACAGGACAGGTCCACTCAATCTGTGTGGTTCTTTCCTCAAAAGACCGATCTACATAGCCTTCACATGATCTGACCAAGATTTTGTCTGGACTATAAAAGAGACTGTGACCTCTGAGTTTGTTTCGGCCTTTCTTCTCAGAGTAGTCAGATAGGAAATGCCGACCTCATCTAGTTTTTTAAATGCGATTGACGTGTAAAAGTGTTTGTTCAAACCTACTTACAGAAATAAAATCATTTATCATTATTAAGTCTAAAAATCTAGAAGTAAATGAAAATGAAATAACGATAACAGACAGAATATGACATAAAAAAAAAAGGTATTACATTGGAACCTTCCAAGTAAGTAGATACTTATTTCGGTGATAAATCAAATGATTATTTTTAATACGAAAACTCACTTTCCGATCATATTTCCATTATCGTGAAATTAAAAACATGGAATCCCTCTTCAAATCCCTATATTTTGATGGAAAACATCGTTATTTCCCTATACATCCTAATTACTTATGAAGTGTCAGTGTTAATATTGATGTATTGCGTCTGTTAGAACGTTACTCCATTATCTAAGATGAGAAGTAGATTATAATTGTCTTGTTTGTGTATCGGTCTTCGCTAAAAGCAGGGAGGCGTAAATTAATACTATAAACTAAAAGCGATTTTGAGCTACTCTGAATTTAGGAATCCTAATGCGGGTCAGGAAGACAGAAATCATCATGACTGGTTTATTAGGATCGTCACCCTCCTTACCTCTTATCATCATCCACCGCTGATAGCATCCAATAGGCCTATCGTTTCTTGAGCCAATGCCACACTCTTGCGCCAGCCTCATACAGCTTCTAAATGCATACGTCATGTTCGTGAACGGGCGCCGTCAGTAGGCACAAGTCATGTCTTAGCTGCCACGGTTTATTTTGATTCCTGAATTGTTTTTATCTTTTTATTACGGACTCTTATAACGTGCACGTCTTTCTACATCGTTCTCACATGTATAATTTCAACATGAATGATGTAACCACTATTTTGTAACAATATTTTGATTTAAAAGAGTGTCCATGGAGTTTCTTGCCCGTTCTTCTCCATAGGTACCTACTACGCTTTGGAATGGGCAACTAGCTTGATCTTTCTGACTGACCGACCCCTTGACAATTCAAAAGTGCCTGTAATTGGTTTATTTGAAATAAATGCTTTGAGTTTGAGTTTGAAATCTTATTACACTTTCGTAAATCCTAATTAGAATTCCGAGATTCGTCTCATAAAATAATAATATTTTTTCTTTTTCGTTCGTAAGTACGCTGTACTGGTACAGCGTCCTAACAATTGTTTGCCTCACCGGACGACGTCATTACGTCAGCGCCGTCTGTCGCTGAAAACTAGCGCTGGGGCTCTGTCTTGCATAGGGTCGCAGCATAATGCTGAGCGATAGCCGTTTTGCGTGGATGTGACTCATGTTTCCCCCAACCTTTTCTTATTTTTTGTGTTTATGTTATTTTTTGCGTCATGTTTATCGCAAATAAACGCATTTACTTTATTTTCTTCCATACGTCTTCGCCGGGGTTCTCATATCTAGCTTCATCTATACAGTATTCTGTTCAATCCTACAACCCTCTCTTATCTTAAAGAACGTTTCAAGTTCCTTCATATCTGAGGTCATCGGAAACCGATACCCGATAATATAAAAAATATGTCCCTATCAAAGTTTAAGAAAGCTCTCATCTCGCTATTAATTGAAAAATGCTACGGTTCCAGATTTTATAAATGATAATTTTTAATATTTTTTAGTTTATTTTTGTCTTGATTTATTGTATGTTTTATTTAGTTTTTAAGTATTTGTTTTTAATTACATTTTACTTAATATTTGTACGCCTTCACGGCAATACATAGCGCCCAAATATGTTAATCTAACACCTTTATGTATACTTATACCTATGTTTTACAAATAAATATTCTGATTCTGATTCTGAAAACTTGAGATTAGAGATACCGATACACAATCCACCAGTTTCTAAGATAAATCTTTTACAGTTCAAGCAGTACCGTTACGCCTTGTCCGTGTCGACAAGGCGTGCTCAATCTTTGTCCATTTTTCAGATTCAGTAGTCGCATAATTATGATGTGTAACATCTGACATCTCACCTTGGTAATAAGCACTACATTGACATTATATGTATATTATCCTAAAAAAAATATTAAGGAATATTGATTTTTTATAAAATTTTATTTTAATCAATTAAAACTAGGTGTAATGCAATTTTTCTCGTCACACACACGCAATCACTGATCATTATAATGATCTGAGCACGCAACTGTTGGCTGACAGTACCAACCGCTCGGAAAATGGGTTGGTACCATCTGACGGCCAACTCTACCACCGCGCGTGCTCATTGGTCAAATCAAATAGTGCGCGCTTCCCCGGCTTCCTGTTACACACTTCCATCGCATTTCACGAAATCACTCCTAAAGATTGCAGGAAAGCGTGAGGAAATATATTACATAAAAAAACACTATCTCTTTCTTTAAACACAATTTTCTTGTTTTTTGCACTTTTGTATGTTTTTAACCGACTTCAAAAAAAGGAGGAGGTTTTCAATTCAGTTGTATTTTTTTATGTTAGTTATCTCAGAACTCCGTCATTAATAAACCGATTTAGATATTTATTGTTTTGTTTGAAAGGATATACATTTAGGATGATCCCAATTAAATTTGGTCAACTTCTGATGAGTGTTTTTGAGTAAGCTTCAATAATATCTACGTATTTTTCCACATAAATATTGATGATGTTATAATAACTTCCTGCCACTGTTATTTATTTATTAAGTGAAGGTATAGTGTGGAGTAGGTAGCACAACTAAAAAGTGAAAAGTAACACTTTATTACAAAATAACAACCGACTTCCAAAAAAAACTGAAAAATTACTTCGGTGCGGTGGCAAAAAAGGAAAATACAAAACCAAAGACACCGAATTCCGTAATTAAAGTAATTTTTCACTTTGTAGTTAATTTTTTTTTAATTGTTATTTTTTTTTTGTAATAAAGTTTTTATTATAGAAAAGTTTATTATGTATGTATGTATATGTAAATGATACATCACAGGCTACCTCCAGTATTCTCTCCTCCCATTATCCATCGAAAGGTTATCTTTAAAAGATCGCTTTTAGCGATAAGGCCGCTCATTTCTACATTTATATCTGTAATTTTTATGATGTACGTTAGTATTCTATCCGTTAATATTTTGTCGTTTGTCTATAATGTTTTTCTTTTAACCAGTTCCACGCATGAAATAAAAGTTTGATTCTTTTCAATCAGTGTATAGTGGTTGGGTTTTTCCATTAGGAAATTTTCAAGAGCAGTCTGGATTTATTAGGTCGGGGGAAAAGTTTTCTAATTTTATACAATACAAATTCAAGACTAACAGCTGGTGTGGCACCCCAATATCGAGCTTTTTTGTATACCCAGACTTTTTCAAATGTTTTGTGGTCAACCCCTAACTCTTCAGCTATGTCATAACTACTAATATGTCGATCTTGCTCCACTTTTTCAAAAATGGCATCGATTTTATAAGTAACAGGGCGACCAGAGCGAGCTGCATCTTTAACATCAAAATTCCTGGACTGAAAACGCTTGAACCAACTTTGTGATACTCGTACTGATACTGAGTTAAGCCCATAAACGCTGTATTTTGTTCACGGCTTATGTCGGATTTTTTCCTTTTTTTTTAAATAAAATGTCAAAATGTATCGAACTTCTTCATTAGATTCACTCAATTAGACGGAGATAACAACATTTGGAAAATGGCGGGAAATCGTTTAAACTTTTTGTTTTTTTTTAAATATCATATATTTAATGTTATCAAAACCAGCCAGATACAAACAGTACAGTCAAAGAAATTTTACTACAACTATATACCTATAAAAAACAAAAATCTTTTTCCTCCTATAACCTATTATACCTATCCGGTCAATGCTTATAGGCTTGCGAGCGCTACATGAAACTTTTAACATAAATAGGGTACCTACTTCTTGACAAGCGTGCTTCATCTTCAACCATTTCATCATTGCTTACTGTCAGGTGAGATTCTGGCTGGCATTCATGTATCTTCGACAGTCGTTACGGGTTGTCAGAAGCCCGAAAGTCTGGCTACCAGTCTCATCAAGGGGTATCGCCCAGTACCTGGGCTGAGAGGTAGGGCTGTGGTGGGTGGGGGTAGGATACACAGTCGCTCCATGTGAAATACTGGTATTCAGCTGCATTTGGTTATACTAGAAGCCGTCCCCAAGATGGTTAGGAAAATGCTAGGCAGTTGAAGAGGTGATATAGTGGTCAAACGCCTCGTCAACGCCGTGTCAAGAATCTAAACTAATATTAGAAAGAGAAAAGATTTGTATTTTTTGTGTGTTTGTTTGTTACGGCTCCACGCTAAAACGGCTCAGCGGATACGGATGAAATTTAGCACATGGGTAGACCATGCCCTGGATTAACACAGGCTACTTTTCATCCCAATATCCCCAGGGGATCGAGACTTATGCGAGTGAAACCGCGGGGCACAGCTAGTAAAAAATAAAATAAGTAGTCTAAAACTCTGCCTGCTCCGGGGAATACAAGCGTGAACTTATGTACGTCCAGTTCCATACAAAACCTCTAATTATAATATTCACTTCAGTTGATCAATATTGATGCCGATCACATGATGAATTGAGAGCACCATATTCACAGCACGCGATAAATATAGGCGAAGACACAGTATAAATAAATGCAGAAGATCAACAAGTAAGGACTGTAATAATGCTGTCAATTGGCCTATATATACTTAGATTTATTTACGGTTTTATTTTTTATTACGTATTTTTGCTTGAGTATAGTTTTCAATATTTTTGTTGGTAGGTATATTGGCGTGTGCTAGCTGACATGGCAAATATATTAATTTAATGTTCTGTGTTTCGTAATTTTAATTACTTACTACTGTATAGAATCCAGTTCTTCTAACTGAACAGACAGCTGTGCTGCTGGGGAGTTGGTTGCGCCACTTCTTCTTCCCAGCTAAAGCACTAGGAAGTGGTGAAGGGCGGGCGTTTTGGGGGACTGTCTTATAGGTAATTACTGGTAATTTTGACGTTCAAAAAGTGCTGATTCTCAGCCTAGTATGAATAAATGACTTTTGATTTGGAATAAGGTTTCATAAGAGGATAATTTGTCATGTTGAAGCATATAATTTGGACGTTTGACAACCCACACCTTTCTGTCCATAAACTAGTTGGTATTGGGAGTTGGCGCAGTCTTTATCTATCAGAGCCATCATCTTTCACAAAATCTTTCCAAGGTGTTTTTTTTTTTACAAAAATAACTTACCTAACTACTTTTTTGCCGGGTTTTGAACTCCCGATGGAAAAAGAGGGGTGTTATATGTTTAACGTGTGTATATTTCCAATGTAAGTCGTGATCTGTCCTTTTCCACTTGTAAATTTAGTCGTCTAAATGGCGAAATCACTATATGTGAACAATTGCAATCGCATTCAGTAAGTTAGTGTCTTAGAAAGTAATCTAAAAAGAAGAATGGTCGCAATAAGTCCAACTCTGTCACTCTTCAGTCCGCACCTGCAGATGGATTCAGTAACTAATTCCGTGTTACACTACACTGAATACAAACAGAAGCTTTTTGAACATTCCTTCTTTTCCTAAAAAGACGACACAATTAAGTAAAATCCTACCAGTAAAAACAAAACTCCTCCGTGTTTCTGGATACATTAATAAAACAGTAGCCGTGCTTTTAATTTGAAGCACGATAACTCATGCGTTATACCAAGTAAGCCTACTCATCTCCCCTCAACAGTGACACAATTCTATTTCAGTAGATCTGACCCGTGCGTTCAACCCGGACAAATAAATAGCAGATATTATGATTTTATTACAATCTCGCAGTTTTATGTCGCACGTAATCATAATATTGTGGGCAGGAAGTCTTGTAATACAATTTGTGGTATTTTTGGGAGCTGTACGCTGTAATTTTTCGAGGTTTTGTGTAGGTCGAATAATGGCATACTAAATTATATACTATGCATTGTCATACAACGCACGTGGCAATGCCGCCAGTCTCTTGGGTACATTACCAGTCGACAGCGATGCAGAGGAATGTTTGACGCCATTTTTTTATTTGTTTATATTTTTAGTTGCGAGTAGGTTAGGTTATTATTTTTTATTGTTTGTTAGTTAATTTAGTACAAGAAGTTTATTTATAGATTTAATAAATAAATAGATCCTTGTTTGCATACTAGATGGATAGACTAGAAAATAAATTATTTATACTTTAGATATTGTAAAATCCTCAAATAATATTTTGATATTTTATTATTAATATGCTAACTGCTTAATTAACGGCGTGTCTTGATACTTCCATGTTAATGAAGCTTAAAGACATTACATTAATTAAGACTGTAGCCAAGTTCTGGGTGGACATATTATTCAGATTGCTATCGATACGCTTACAAGGAGGTGATTACGTAAATTTTTTTTTCAACACATTTGCTCAAAAAATGCATTTACGAAGCCTGTATAAATTGTTCGAAAGTTAAAAATTACGCACCATACAACGGAACGGGCGGTAAAATAGTTACTCTCACCTAAGTACATGTTTTACCGCCCCCTTCGTTGTATAGCGCCGTGCGTATTTTTTACGGTTTTTTTTAATTACCATAAAAAATTATATAAGAATTCCACCAAGGAGTTTCAAATTACGAGAATAAATAAGCTGAATGATCGAACCTCCTTAGAAGCGCTTTTGCTCAATACGTTTATCTCACTTTAGTATTAAAGAGAAAATGAGACGAAAGATGCCTTTCGACTCGACTATTGCGATTCGACTTTTTGCGATTATAATATAATCGCAAAAAGTCGAATCGAATGTAAGCCCTCGACTTCGTCTCGGGCTTACATTCGTCTACTCGTTTGTAAGAACCAACTTACCACACTAGTATCATATATATATATATTTTTTTATTCAGTCTAACACTTTCGTAACTAGTTTTTTTTTAATACATAAATATTCAACATTGGTGAAGAACAAAATGATACTATGTAACGAAAGTAAAATCCGTTACATTCACAAACCAAGGGCCGATTTAATAAAATCGACAGTCGTGACAAGCGAAAATCCGACACTCTTCCATATTTCTGTCATAGCTTTCTACTTCATTAAACAGCGGGGTAATTGCGGATACCCACTTACAATTTATAGCAATGCCTTTTATTTTGACAGATCAACAACATTCATTGCATTATTTACGTTGATAAGCAGATGAATTTTTCAAAAATATGAAGCAATGAATTATCAATTTCCCTTTAAATCTTTCGGATGTTCTTGGAAGTGTTTTATGCAATTATTTATAGGGTGCAGCACCTGTCGTAATAATGGGACCATTTTGTAATTATTGACAAATATATCGAAATTTCAGTTATATTAAATAGGGCACAGTAGAGTGCACAGTTCCCTCGCTTTGTTTATTTGTAAAACTTTTTAGCGCGTCTCCTTTTTGTCTATACAGGGTTATTGGTAATATGTCGGCAATCCATTAAGGAGACGTAGGGGAGGTCAGTTGTAACTAAATTACCCCTTATGACCCCTATGCAAATGTCAACCATTTCCGAGTAATTTAACATTTTATATATTTTTGGCAGTACCACAGCTTTGAAAATTTATATAAAAAAATAAAGCTTGTTTTTTTTATTATCTGCTTCTACTTCAATACATAATAATCAATCATAAAATGACAATATTATCTTTAATATTTTTAAAATCAGAACACCAAATTTTCATCGTTTTGACCAGGTTATTTGATTAAAATGGTTGATTTCTGCAAATCACATGGATTTACTTTATTTATACATTATAAAAATATATACAATTTCTCAGCTATCCAACGAGATACAATAAGATACCAGATAACTTCAAAAAAATATAAAATGCTAAATGACTGGAAAGTGGTTGACAGTTGCATAGCGATCATAAAAGGTCATTTGGTTGCAAATGACCTCCCCTACATCCACTTAATGGATTGCTGAGGTATTACAAATAGCCCTGCCAGTCGATTCTGTAACAATCTCACCGTGATAACTTAGGTGAAGTGAGCTATCATTCCACCTAATGCTAGGGTTTGACACTATCGGCAACTCACTTCAAGCTCACTTCACCTACTCGTAAGTTATCACGGTGAGATTGTTACAGAATAGCTCGGCTGTATATAAACCGTGTTTATTCCACCCAGAAAGTGATTTTCATCCAATCTTATATAAAAAACAGATGCTTGATGTAATTATACAGCACCGTACGATATACTATCGTAGTGACGTCACTCATCACGTCAGCTTGGTTCTACGTCAAAAGTCTTGACGGCGCCGCCATCAGAAATATATTAGATGTTAATACTTGTAAATAATATATTAGACCAACGATGTATTAGTTAACAGATATACATATAAACATGAAGTCACGCCTTCTACACGGGGGTAGGCAGAAGCTCCTTTTGCTTTATTTACGGTCATACATTTGAGGGGCCATTCTCGTATTTTTAAGAACGTTCGCATTCTAATCTCAGTCTCAATCTGTCAAAAACTGTATAGCGTTTACCTACATTTTTGACATTTGACTGTCACTGAGATGGGATTGCGACTTGATTTTGAAGGTTTTTAATTACGGGAATTGGCCTGCTGGTCTTACACGCACGCCGGTTCCGAATACAACGCACCTGACCTTTCTGCAGAACATCACCAATAAGGACAGGTAAGAGTGTTGTAAATATTGATATATTCACGGCCGGGGAGATGTGATTACTAGTTCATTTATGTATTTATAAGTATAAAAAATATGTATTATTGGTACCTATGTGGAACGGTGGAGCATACGGTGGAGGTCTGCCCTGCGTGGGCGGAGCACCGCCGTGTCCTCGTGGAGGCGACTGGCGGTGGCGATCTCTCGCGTCCGGCCCTGGTCCAGGCCATGGTACGGAGCGAGAGGGCTTGGGAAGCCGTCACCTCCTTCTGCAAAGCAGTAATTTTCGCGAAGGAGAAGGTGGAATGCGTGAGGGAGAGGCAAAATTTACGCCTTCACGCCCCTAGCCATCGCAAGAGACGCTCAGGGCGTCGGGAGTCGCAAGCTGATTCCCGGCCACCGTAGGCGCGGGCTTGCGAACGGCGAGCAATGGGCAGCTCGCCGTCCGATAAGGACGAGGCCCGGGTCGATGGAGCGTTGTGTTCCACGCGCGCCTCAAAGAGATGTCAGCATCAATGACAGGGTCCGCTAGGGCCGATGCCTGCCAGGGTTGGGGGAAAGTCCGAGAGGGATACCGTGACCCCTGGCACAGGCAACTGAAGGAACACGGGTGGGTTTTAGTCAATAAGAGCGCGCGCACGCACTCCCGCCTCGAGGTCCAAAACTACATGAAAAGCATTCTTTAACACAAAAAGAAAACCCGGTCACGCCATAAAAACCGGAACCCTCACCCACAAGAATACAATTTATTCCAACCATATTCATCTCCTCAGCCGGCCATCGTGTACAAATATCGCATAGCTCATTATTTATGAAAATAATTTTGGCTCTACGCGGGAAAACATAAAAAAGCACATAAAACATATGTATTAATGTTTTCTTTGATCTTTGTAATATATTTGCGAATGGCGTGCAAGTTGTGAGCGGTCAGCGGCTTAAGAAAATTATTTTTATTTGTCGAATTGCCTCGTTATTCTGAGTGTTTTCATATGGTTTTTTTTTTTTAATAAATAAAACATGAGCTATTGCTCGTGCTTTATTTCTTTTTTCCAGCTGTGGTCTGTACCTTGCTCACAGGTTCTTTGGTTCACTACCTGTGTTGAATTTAGAGATGAGAATTTTTATGTCTTAACAACGTAACAACATATTTGTACTTTTATAGACACAGCTGTTGACGTCTTGATATACACGATGAGATTCGATAGGCCTTTTAAGTCCTGCGGGATAATTTCGTAACACACAGTAGCAATGACCTTTATTTTGACAGTTCAACAACAGTCATTGCGATAATTACGTTGCTGAGCAGACAAACTTTTCGAACATATGAAGCAATGCATTAGCAATATCAAAATCATTCAGATTTTGAAATAAAGTATGTAACGTAATTAGGTTGCTGATTTACTATGCTTTAAAAATATTAAATCGCAGTGATTAAGTTACTAATTATAGATTTTTATGTAGCTACAGCAACAACTTCATCTTTTCAGATTAAAAAAAAAAACAAAAATCAACGTTTATTAAACCTGAAGTAAAACAAAATTCAACTCGCCAACACCTCCTCACTTGCACCACAACAATCTCAATAGTACTCCAGAGAGTTGATTCGAATGCCGTTATATCGAAACAATTGCCGAGCGCCATTTATATCGGAATCAATTCGATTCGCTTTTTAACCCAAAGAAAACATTTTGAAATAATATTCATAGGTTTTCGCGGATAATGGAAAAATTCTCCCTAATTGAGCCAATTTTGAAATCTCAATTTCAAAATTGGCTCAATTAGGGAGATTTTTTCTTTGTTTTTGTTGAAAAGTCTGGCTGAAGGTTTAACTGAAGATGATATAATGCTCTGTTCACTTTGTGATTATTGATGGACACATACACTTCAAGCTGTTACCCTCCTTTATAATCTTCGATCAAGAATAGTACAAGGTTTCCGATGAGTGCATCAAAAAAGGCTGGAAAAATAAGACCACAAATAATGCCGTTTATTTTGCAACACAGAATTTTCAACCTTATTGCTTAGAAATTATGTTCTATATGTCCATAAATATAAATGTTCTTATTTTAAAAATACATTAACTTTCAATCGAAGTAGTAAATATATTGCAAGCGATAATAAACTTTATGTTTGAGTGTTAAGGTTTATGATCAAGTTATATGCAATCGCGTCCACTTGAGCGATGTGTTTTGTTCCTAATCGTTAATCTAGTGCTATTGTTGATCGAAGTTTATAATGGACGAAAATGAGGTACCTATATAATAGGTTGGGGAAAAAGTATCTTCGCATCTTTTAAGAAAATTCTAAACATTTTTTAATATTTACATTTAACTAAAGTATGTAGGTACCATTTTGTTTGATAACTTTTTGCCATCTTGTAGATAGGGACATGATCCCATTGCTATATACATTTTGGGACTTCTGATCAAAATACCGCAACAAGTGGGTTTGGCAGTCCTCTCGTGATGTTAACCTAAAGAATTCTGAAGAGACCGAAACAGGTGGAAATCTGAAGGTACAAGGTCAGTACTATACGGCGGATGCATTAACACCTCCCAGCCAAACTCTCTTAATTTTTGCTGAGTGGCTAAAGATGTGTGAGGTCTAGCGTCATCATGATGAAAAACCACACCCCTTCTGTTGATTAATTCCGGCCGCTTTCTCTCAACTTCTTGCTTTAATCTCATCAGTTGTTCGCAGTAAAGTTCAGAATCGATGGTCCTGCCTGGTGGTAACAGCTCATAATGAATAATGGCCTTCCAATCCCACCACACACACAGCATCACCTTGTTGCGAGTTAACCCGGGTTTCGCCACAGTCTGTGAAGCCTGACCGGCTTTTGACCACGACCTTTTTCGCACGTTCTTGTCGTACGTGGTCCACTTTTCATCACCAGTTATCAGCTTCTTCAAAAATGGTTCGGTTTCATTACGTCGTAATAAAGAATCACAAATGAGTACACGGTTCATTAGGCTTCTTTCAGTGAGCTCGTGAGGTACCCAAATATCGAGCTTTTTTGTGTATCTAGTTTTTTTCAAATGCGCCAAAACTATTTTGTGGTCAATTCCTAGTTCTTCAGCTACGTCGTAACTACTGATATGCCGATCTCGCTCCATTTTTTCAAAAATGGCATCCATTTCATCTGTAATAGGGCGACCAGAGCGACGTGCATCTTTGACAGCAAAATGTCCGGATTGAAAACGCTTAAACCAAATTTGTGCTACTCTAACAGACACTGCACTAGGTAACATCGCAAATTTTTTTCGCGGCTTGCGTTGCATTTTTACCTTTAGTGTAGTAAAATTTTAAAATGTATCGAATTTCTTCATTAGATTCACTCATCGTGACGGTACGAAAAACAAATGAAAATCACACATTTTCCTAATTTGAATTTGGAATTATGTTCTTTAAAATATAAACTTTCAATGATACCAAAACCAGCCAGATACAAATACTATAACCAAAGAGATTTTATTACAAGTTCATACATACTATAATGCGAAAAGACTTTTTCCCCAACCTAATATGTTCCTCCATTTTCAGTTCGGAGGATATTTTGGTCATCATCAGGTGATTATCACACATAAAATCTACTGATTGTGTGATTTTGGGGGCTGAGTGAAGTGATCTTTAGTACATGGAACTGGGAATTATAACGAATAAGTTAGAGATTAGTGGACGGAGGACCGGGAGAGGTGACAAACAGGGTCCAGGCTAAGTTAAGTTAGGAGTCTTAGGAAATAGCACGAAGTGATGTCCATTACGACAGTAAGGGACCAAGCATTATTTATTAAGTTGATAGTGGGTTAAAGACCACGTTAGGTAGTAGCGGACGGCGTAGTCTAACCTAGACAGTTTAGTTTTGTGAGCTGTGAGGAGCTGTGCCCGAGCTGAAACAGCACGTGCTGTATTTCGAATTAATTATGTTAATTAAAATAATTATGTCCCAAAGCACACAACTCGCACAATCTAAAGATTAATCGTATTGTATTACTATGTAGGTATTTCGTGCAACCTCTGCAATCTTATAACTTGTGTTTTTTTATATTTCTGTTTACATAGTTGTTACCACTTAATTTTTATGCATGTCGTTTTTACCTTAGGATATCACAGTATTTGAGAATGTTGGTTCACCTATTATTGGCAACTGTATAAGCCCTCGGCTGTTTTTTAATATTTTGTATACAGAAGCTGTTGATGTACCTTTATTAATAAATAAATAAATAAATTTCATAAGTAAGTTGTGATCTAATCACCACCGAGGAGATATTTGGTAAATGTCAAGTTTAATCTTTGGTAATAGTGTGTAAATCGTAATTACGGACTTTTCCATTATATCGTTCTGACAGATTGATTTGTATTGTAATTTAAAGGCAACAGTTACGTGATATCGCTGACGAGATATTAATGATCATTTATTCCAGCATCGCAAAACTACTCTTATTTATTATTGTAGTTTATAATTAACTCTGCTTTCTCTTGTTCTACGTGACCACCTCCTAATCCGAAAAATCACACAATCGACTGACTGTGTGATTTTAACAATGATAATATTAACTAAGATCGATTGTAAAGGTTATGCGATACAAAACAAACGTGAACAAGAAATAAATGGCTAATCAAAAGATAAAGGTAACTATGTCGTATGACCGAAGGTTTTTCATTCATTGCACGCGAAAACGCAAAGGAGTTAGTGAGTAGCACGTGGAGTAACGACGGTTCTCACTATCTCCATGGTGATTTACTTAACTGGAAGATAATTTCGAACTGGTGGATGCCAAGCAAGGTTGCCTGCTTGTCGGTCTTCTACAGATTGTACTTCAGTGAGTGTGCCCAAGAACTCCACGACCTCATTCCACCGGCCCCTTCTTCCATCGGTCATCTAGACGCACTGCAAGTTACCATCCTTACCTAGTTGCTATTCCACCAATTCGCACTAAGCGTTTCCAAATATCTTTTGTAATGCGCACAACAAAAGAGTGGAACTCTCTACCTGCGTCTGTGTTTCCGAACGCATACAACCCTAATCTCTTCAAAGTGAGAGTGAACAGGCTTCTTCTGGGTAAGCTCACTCCATCGTCGACTCTGTCTCAGTCACCACTGACCTAGACTAGAGTCAAGAGCCAACCAATCTTAAATAATAGTAAAAAAAATACACATTCTGTACCATATTTAATTAACTTGAACATTGACGAATAGTTATACGCTTTTAACTTGAGCCACGGACCTACTCAAGTGATTTGGGTCTAAGTATCTTTACCAAGAAGTGTCTTGAAAATCTAGAACAGCCCAATAATCGTTCAATGGGGCTTACAGAACCTTTATGTCTTTAGATTTACGCTAAAATGAGCTGAGATTTCGTAAATTTTTGTTTCAAAAGTCTTCTGGCACTGAGGTTAATGCCCGTTTTAGTAACGCTTGGTGACACCTAAATGTATTGCCTGTCACAGACACTGTTGAATTTCCAACGCTAGGGTCAGCGTCGAGAGTTGAAAATCTAACGTGCAATTATATTTAGGCATAACATTTAATTATCGCCAAGTGTAAGTGAAAACGGTAATTAAACAGTTATTTATTTATTATTGATTTATCCACCTACTGTAACGCCATACAGCAATTACACCAACAGAGCAAACCATTATTTCATGTGTTGGTTTCCATCCGTCCTAAGCACGGTGGACATCGAACGGACGGCGATGGACCACGCACGCTCACGGAGCGTCAAGACACTTCGCCATAGTTCTATCCCTCCATCCGTAGTGCGCACATTCTTTGCGATTTATTTGAGAATCAATGAATATTCAAAAAAAATACATAAAATTGAAAAAAAAAACTTAAACTTTTGCTGTGTCGTCCTGTCTGACAGATGACGTTGACTAGTGGCTTTAAAAACACCAACTTTTTCAATGCCATGTGCTTAGACGTCTTTACACTCAATTTAAACCTTTATTGGCTTTTGACGAAGGAACGCGTTGTGATGAAACCTGTATTTAACCCACTAGCCGCCCGGTCGGATTAATACGACAAAAGCTTTTGTGCCCGTGCCGCCTCAGTCGTATCTATACGACTGAGAACCTACGTTCGTTTCTTGTTATTTTTTTCATTGCACGACCCTATTCGTCGTTATTTGTCGATTTATGAGCTGGGCGCTGGGAGCACGGCAATTGATATAAAGCCAAGCGGTCAAAGGATTAATAGTCTGAAATCGCCAGCGCGCAGTACATACACGTGGTAATCAGTGCTCGTTTCTTCTTCGTATGAGAAGAGGTGCCTTATGCTAGGAGAAAAGCAGGTTCTGTAAATAAAAGTTAATGTAATGAAAGTACTCTGTGTAAAATATTTGGTATAGTCAACCGCAAATCAGTGGTAACATTTGCACTAGGAAATTGAAAAAATATTGACGTGTCTTTATTATGAAGGGTCTTAAAATATCTACTTACAGAAATAAACATTTCATTTTAAATTGTTACCACTGATGAGTGGTTGACTGTAACTTCATTTAATGAGACGGAAATTGACAAAAGACAAAATTCTTGATAGGGACCGTGTACGGTCTCATCAACCGTAGATTTACTTTGCGAACGCAGCAACCTACTTGGATGTCATGCGTCACAAATATTATGCTATAAATAAAACATATTAAGCAATGAACAGCGTGTCAGACAATAACTGTGGAACTAACCACTTGTCAAGAGAAAGAATCGCTACCACTGTAACTTGTTAACCTTCTACATTTTAATATAGCTTTAAACTCAACTTATGGTTCTTTCTGTGTACTCCATAACTAAACCAACATTAACAAAGTGATAATGTGCGGTGCCTACAACCATTGGCTCCTACAGACCGGTATCAAATACATTCTACTTTCAGCTGCTTGTGGTGACAGGTCATCTTGCTGACTATGGTTTTGTTATTGTTATTAGTAATTAATGTTTCTTTATTTTACTTCGAAGGTCCTAGTTTATCATTTGTGGCTACAAGTTACAGCTATATACATATAAACATAATGCAGCATTGCATATGTAAGCGGGCACGCCCTTTATGCCAGGAGGCTTTTTATTATGTATTAAGTTCTGTTTGCGTTTTTGTTTTTTAATTTATTTATTTCTGCTTGAGTATAGTTTTAAATATTGGCGTGTGCTAGCTGACATATGGCAAATAATTTTAATATTTTTGTGTTTCGAAATGTTAATTACTTATTACTATATAGAATCCAGTTCTTCTAACTGAACAGACAGCAGTGCTGCTGGGGAGTTTGTTCCGCCACTTCTTCTTCCCAGCTAAAGCATTAGGAAGTGGTGAAGGGTGGGCGTATTGGGGGGACTGTCTTATGTGATTTTGACGTTCAAAAAGTGCTGATTCTCAGCCTAATTTGAATAAATGACTTTTGATTATGATTTTGATTTTGAAACCCGCCAAAGTCTGCAAATTGTACAGCAACTAGATGAAGTGACTTCCTCCAACTGAATAGAGTAATGTATTGAAGGCAGTCCATTCAGACTTGAAGCTCGAGTTGCAAGCTTGAATTGAACAATAACGGAACTTTAGTATTGAAATACTTTCATCTGTTTAGCCTTTATCCAACTACGATACTACGATGGGGTCGGCTTCCACTCTAATCGGATGCGGTTGAATATCAGAATGTTACATGGAGCGCCTGCCTATCTGCCCTCCACAACCCAGTTACCAGGTAATATACGGTCGGATTCAGCAATGGGGCCACACGATGGCAATATAAAATTCATAATAGGACGGTGAAAACACACCACCTCTACTCGTAGACAATGACATGTCAGCCAAACGCCGGTTCGGTCACAAGTCCCATGTGATAGACGGAGTTGCTCTCCAATTAACATGAGACATACCTCACGAGGGTTCAAATACCAAAGTGAATTTGCAATTCTACTTTGTTTAAGTTAATCTTAGACAACACTGACATCGGAGAAGGAAAACATCGTGAGAAAACCTGGACTTATAATTTATATAAAGACTTGGACTTTTATTTAATATAATTCTGAAATCTCCAACGCGTCTTCAGCAAGCGTGGTGATCAATGCTCGTGCCCTCTCTGTATGGGTCTTTTTCCAGTAGTGGGACAGTCAGAGGCTGGTGATATTATTCACAGTGGCCTCACGGCTAAAAAAGTGGTCACAGTAGCCAACGCACTTCTAATTTTCTACCACAGGCCTACTCCCTTAGTCCGTCGTATCGGCAACCTTTCCTACTCCGTTTCACTTACGAACATACTAGTAAGATTAGTCGAGGGCCGGAACTAAAAATGAACGACAAAACGTTTAGACTGTTGTTCAAACTCCCGATGTGTTTTTGTCCGTCCGTAAAAGTTAATTAATCGGGAGTAGGGTTCACTGTTAAGTATCGTACAACTTACGGACGGGCGCGTATCCTCGTTGACGGACTTAAGAGAGTAGGCTCCCTGATCCCTCTTCGGTCGTGTCGTATTGCCGACCCATTGGACTATGGGAGTGAGGGAAGAGAGAGTGCACCTGCGGGGCGAGCAGGGCCCCTGTGATAGATTTGAGTCACGCATTTTATCACGGTTTTTACTCTCAAACTGTGATAAAAATGTGTGACTCAAGACTATCACAGTAGGCCGCTGTGTCTTCGCAAACACTAGTACAATATAATATCTCCCGCGTCGATGCTTAGTCGTATTCTCGTTGACGGACTTAGAGAGTAGCCAAGATACCTACCTACTTTTTCTCAAATATATTAAATCGCTTCCGCTTACCCCTCACACCTCATCTCAAAGTGATTTCTGTCTCCACTAACGTAGATAGACCAACCAATAAACGCTAAGCTTACTACAATCCCTTTGTGCCTCAGACACAGAATAGATAGTACTTACCAAGTACTTACATAAAGTACTTACTAAATTAAAATGAGTAAAGTTTTCATCTGTAATCGTTTTTGGAAACCAATTAAATGTTGGAACTTTTGTTTTTGGGTGTGGGCTATTGAACCACGAGGGGCTGCTGGCTAAGTAATACTAATCTGAAATGAGTTTGTAACTGGTGTGGTGTAAATGAGGTTTAAACCGGCCGGCGCGCGTCGGGCAGCATCGGAGCGCATTTTACAATAATAATAATTGTGTTAAAAGAAATTGAAGCGTGTTTTACACCACACTGCCTCAGCCGATGACAGCGCGCCACTCTAGCCAGCCAATCACAGCCAAGCCAAGCCACTGCCATAGCTACCGGACGCCTCCGGTGGGGGAAAGCACATATAATGCCCTGCAAGCTGATTTTCGCCCCTTTTTCGTTACTGCGATTACATTCCTATGTGGAAGCTCTGTCCAATTGTAAAAATTAATTAATTATTAAATCAAGTGTGATTTATAGCAGTCTGCGTTTTTTATTTATGCCCTTCTGTTTCACGTGTGTAAAGTAGTTAAATGTCATTTTTGCTTGGAATTTACACAGTTTGGAACCTAGTCGGATCCGCGCACATGCCGCGGTAGCCGTTTGGCTCCTCACGTAGACGGACGACTGCGTTCGGCTGTCGTCACGTTCAATTGGATCCGTTTGGCAGTTGGCTACTACCACGTGCACTCGGGTGTAGTCGCCGGCCGCACTACTGGTCGCTCTCGTCGTGATATCGTGCGGTGGATGCGTGTGTACGCGCCTAGGTTCCAGCGGATTTCAGCAGTCGGGTGCCAATGACGCCGCGTGCACGCGCATCCGTACTTTAGTTAGAGGACCAGCCAATAGAAATAGTGCACAAAACTGTATGCTTTAATTTGTTAGCAAAACCATCCCAGGTTGCCACCCCAGAGACAAATCTGAAATTTTTCATTTTCCTGTACCATACACCTATATTATATGTCACAGAGTCAATACTGATCCGCCATCTTTATTTTTGAATATTAGTAACGTCATCTAATTATTACTATCCGGAAACGTCAAAGAGCACACTTGGGTGAGGTCGCATTATAGGAAGTGGCAACACTGAAGTGACGGTTGTCGCTTGTCGGTTGACATTTGATATTTTTGAAGTTTGTGAATGTGAATATTAGACGTTAGAGCTCACGCAGAGCTCACTTTGTGTTGAGACGCACTCGCGGAAGGTTATCCTGCCATTCTATATCGAATTCACCGCGTTTCCATATTGTAATCTGATGGCATTTGCCTAATCACGTGATATTTTTGTAATTAGTGAACTTTGGGGCATTAATAGATGTCTGTACTTAGTGTTTTGATTATAATTTCGGTTACCCATCATGTCCGACCATTCTGAAGCTTCTGCCCGCGGCTTCACCCATTTGGGTGTCAGAAATTGTTCCACGAGAACGTGCTATAGAGACAAAGCCTAAAGTAGCCTATGATCCCCAGAATGCCATATATATCTCCTTGATTTCATCGGAATCGTATTTTAGATGTATTTAAGTTTTTTGCAATTTGCAGGTCAGCGTCAAGTTGTATGTTGATTAAAATATGATTCGCGACCGAAACAGATACGGCTTTACAGAATTATAATAATTATTAGAATCAGCAATACAACTCCTTAAGTTAGAATTGGCCTCAAATATCATGATTTCATGAAATACTCATTCAATAGGGTAATTATGAACTTAGAGAGTTGGATTGATGATTTTTATGATTATAATTCTATAAATGTCATCCTCATCTTCATCTTCTTATCTCTCATTGCGTCCATAGCTATGTTTGTAACCAACCTTACGTTGGCGAAAACACCTTTTTTTGTAAAATAGGTATGTGATTTTTGTTCTAGACTGTTGGTTTATTTTTATATATATATATATAGTTTACTTAGCATAATTAAGTCTAAGCACAACATATTTTTATTTTTTTTTTAAATTTGTAATACATTGCTAGACGAGAACAACTGCCGACAAACTTTTATGCAGTTTGGCAGACTTTATGTTTGTTATTTGTTAATACAGATTTTGAATAAATCAATAAATAAAAATAAAAAAAACTGTTATGGCCGCGAATCATATTTAGATCAACATTCAACCGGATACTGACCGGCAAATTGCAAATAAACGTAATAAAATTTGAATTTCGCGGGCTGGCGTGACGCTTTCGCCTAAGTATGAATATTTTATACCACACCCTTAAACTTTAAACCAGAACACAGTAACGTTGCTCACTGGCGGTAGAAATAGTTATGGTTATTTCCCCGAACTACCTCTTTCATAAAGAGGATTTCAACATAATTCAATCATTGTCATTTAAAACATGAAAGTTAAGACATTGACATCAAACATACACCCATTTCTCTATATTATATCTCTATCAACACTTTGATTATTATCATAATAGGAGACCATTATATCTTGAACCTTCGCAGTTCCGCTGGATGCAAAGAGACATTGCAAGAATATGTCAAAAGCGATACAGTTAATTTTAGCTCTCCATTCACCCACGTATCAGAATATACTGGACATTGTGACTACTCGCGCCATTTATCAATAACGCTAAACACTTTTATTTACGGCCAGCCATATTTTACGAAATATTTCAAAAGAAAAGAAAAAGACAGACATAAATCTTAGATTAAGTGCGAGAAAACTTTTTGTCATTTAAACAAATTGTTTTTTAAGATAAATGTCGGCCAATGTTGAGATTTAAAGTTTGAAATGGTTCTGTATAAATCCATATTCATACTTCCATACAAATATTATAAATACGAAAGTAACTCCTGAACTAACCGTTTTGTTCGACTTCCGTCCCTGTTTCACACACACAGGGTATAAAATTCACTCATACCTCCATAGAAAAGGAAGGATCCTCCGACCAGACGGGTGTCGTGTCTGGTGGGCAACTGCCCGACGATTGATGTCGGGACGAGGTAAATATGCTAGTTGCGCGGCAAACTCTGATTGAGCGATGCAGGATTTTGCGTGACGTCAGTGTGACGTAGTGCGCATGTGGACATGTAGATACCGCTACACTGGGATCGGGAGAATAACATAGGCTACTTTTCGTTTGGGTTAATTGTATAAAATTATGAAATACAGAATGCACGCAGACGAACTCACAGGCTAGCAAAGGCAGCTAGTAAACAATAAATGATTTACATCTCTTCAACACTCCAATTCAATTAAGTTCCCTTTAAAATATGTTGAGGAAATTGCATAAAGTGGGTATTGTATAAACCCACAAAAATTGCACATACCCACATCTGAAAACAAAATATTTGATATCCACCAAAAATATAATTAACAGACCCCTCGTACCCACGGGCCATTTTTTTACGCAGCAATTTTGTATCACGCACTGGATTCTCAACGCACTCCGTAGTGCCGAGAGTTGAAAATCTAACAGTATATTTTTTACGCGCTGGCAGGGCTTGAAATACCGGTATTTTTGGGAACCGGTAGCATCGGCCTTGGTGTGATACCGGTACCAGAGTAGTAGCTGTACTTTTGGTACCGGTACCAGACGTCGTACCCGTACCTTTGGTATTTCTAATTAGTATCGGTACTCAAACTCAAACTCAAAGCATTTATTTCAAATAAACCAATTACAGGCACTTTTGAATTGTCAAGGGGTCGGTCAGTCAGAAAGATGAAGCTAGTTGCCCATTACAAAGCGTAGTAGGTACCTATGGAGAAGAACGGGCAAGAAGCTCCGTGGACACTCTTTTAAATCAAAATATTGTTACAAAAAGTGGTTACATCATTCATGTTGTAATTATATATGTGAGAACGATGTAGAAAGACGTGCACGTTAAAAGCGTCCGTAATAAAAAGATAAAAACAATTATGGAATTAAAACAAGCCATGGCAGCTAAGAAATGCCCAGTGCCTACTGACGGCGCCCGTTCACGAACATGACGTATAGATCAGCACCATTCAGCTCGACCATTTTGAAGGGAACTCAATGATCCAATACACACGCCACCAACAGCGACACTGTGAGCACCACGCCACGTGTGAGCATGACATACTGTCAGCCGCCAGGACACATTCAAGTCAATGAGACTGTGACTGACTACTATGAGGTGATCCGGCAGAGAACCAAAGTGGTCGACATAGCTCACAGAACAAGCAAGCTGAAGTGGCAATGGGCCGGCCATATTAGCCGTAGAACCGATGACTGTTGGGGTAGAGGTGTTCTTGAGTGGAGACCGCGAATCGGCTAACGTAAGGTAGGATGCCCTCAGACTAGGTGGAGCGACGATCTTCGCAGGGTGGCTGGTAGCAGCTGGATGAGAGTTGCCGAGGATCGAGCTAAAGCGCGTGCAATTGGAGAGGCCTATATCCAGCAGTGGACTGCTGTAGGCTGATGATGATGATGATGATCGGTACTGTACCGGCAGCAAATAAATATTTCCGTAAGTTAGCGTGAGAAAACAGATATTATAAGTAATAAGGATAGTTAAAGGCATTAGAAAAACAACTTCAAGGTTGCCAACCGTATGAGGTTCCTTGTACAAATATGAGATTTGTGGTACGTGCTGGATACCTGGGGACCGACACTTGTTAGGTGGAGTACCGGTACCCGTCTGGAACCGGTACCCAAGTACTGAAATGGCTAGAACCGCTAAGTACCCACCGGTACAAAACCTGTACTTTTGGTATCGGTACCAAGCCCTGCGCACTGGTATGCACCCTGTTGCATTCTCAATGCTAGGCTCAATAACGAGAGTCGAAACTCCAGTGCACGATAATAAATCGTCGCGTTAAAAAACCCCCTGTGCAAACCTCGACTAACGTACCCAAAAAAAATGTTAACAAATATCAAATATTTCTTCGAGAAAGTTTGACGTTACTTTAAGATATTGCGGACGCCCGGATACAAAACAGTTGGTCTATCGTAGACAGAAAAGTTGTCTTGGTTTTCTGTTGAATTTTTACAACTTTTCACTATGAGACTGTTTTGTTGCTATCCGCGTGGAACTAGTTGGCCGCGCCTTAGGTATGTGAGCGGTAGGACGGAGGGACGGCGCCGTACTGAGTAATGACATCAAGCGCCCCCTCCCCCACCGCTCACATACCTAAGGCGTGGCCAACTAGTTCCGCGCGGATAGCAACAAAACAGTCTCATAGTCAAAAGTTGTAAAAATTCAACAGAAAAACAAGACAACTAGTTCCGCGCAGACTATAGTGTGCGCGTCATCATTGTTTTGAAAGCTATACAACTTGGAGTGGAGACGATAATACAATAAATGACAACACAAGCAATACTTAATGCATATGAGTATTTTGAAACTATCAATTATATAAATCGTGACTCAATTCTTTATTGCATTCCATATGTATAACATAGATGGTATAAAACAGTTAAAGATCAATATGGACCCTGTCGGGCACTGCAAAATAAGGAGAGAGGAAGCAGCAATTCAAGCAATTCAATATTGTAATAATATTAGATGTGTTTAATTGGGTGTATAATTGTATATGTGCACAAGGTGTCATCATCTGCTTGCCTTGTCCCAATGATGTTGGGGTCGGCTTCCAGTCTTATCGGATAGAGCTGAGCACCAGTATTTTACATGGAGCGACTGCCTATCAGACACCCTCAACCCTGTTACTGGGTACCACGATAACCTTGATAAGACTGGTTGTCACACTGTCGGATTTCTAACTACCAGTAACGACTGTCACTGCGTCTTTGGTTTTCGTTTTATCGTTGTTTGCCGCCGACTTCCGAAATTGAAGTTATTTTTCACTTTGTAGTGTTTTTTTTAAGGAAGTCGGTGGTTATTTTAGTGAAAACGTTTTTATTTTTAAATTTTTAGTTGTGATTGTACCTACCCCAAATAAAGTCGTATACCGAGACTTGACCGTGATGACCTGGTCTTCAACCAGTGCATCCTACCCGTTATGACGTACGGTGCCGAAACGTGGACACTGACTGTTGGACTGGTCCACAAATTCAAGGTCGCTCAGCGCGCTATGGAGCGGGTTATGCTCGGAGTTTCTTTGAAGGATAAAATCTGAAATTAAATTGTCCGGAAAAGAACCGGAGTTGCCGACATAGCTTGCAGAGTAAGCAAACTGAAGTGTCAGTGGGCTGGCCATGTTTGTCGAAGGACCGATGGTCGGTGGAGCAGACGAGACCTGGAGTAGAAACCGCGTATCGGCAAGCGTAGCGTGGGATGCCCGCCAGCTAGATGGACCGATGACCTTAAGAAAGTGGCTGGGACAGACTGGACGCGGAAGGTGGAGGGACAGGGTGTTGTGGCACAGCCTGGGAGAGGCCTATGTCCAGCAGTGGACTGTGATAGGCTGAGTTGATTGATTGATTGACCGTGACTTGCAATGTAAATAACAGTGAAAGGAAGTTATTACAACATTATTAACTTATGTACGGAAAAATACGTATTATTGAACCTGGCTCAAAAATCACTAATCAGAACTTGACCAAATTTATATGGGACCAATCTGGAAATAAGTATATCCTTTCAAACAAAATAAGAACTTTCAAATCGGTTTATAAATTACGGAGTTCTGAGGTTACCAAAACAAACACAAAAAAAAAACTGCCGAATTGAGAACCTCCTCCTTTTTTTTAAGCCGGTCAAAAATATAACGGTTTGCGCACAGCCTTAACGCGCCATGTCACGTGGCCATCATTGTTGTACAGCCATAAAAACAGCGGGCTTTTGATGTAACGAAAATAATAATTATTCATCTGTTTTGATAAAAGTTTTGCTTAGTACGTTGTTGATCCCGGATTAACTCGTGCGTTAAGTTAGCTAATTTTGTTTCGATTTTTTTTATGTTTAATTTGGCAATTAGGCCAACGATGGTTGATGAAAAGTGGTTCGTATCTATTAAAGACGTGCGTCATTTCAGGGGTTTTCCGATGACATATCGATTTAAAATGGCAAATGAGGGCGGGCCGCACCGTAATGCATTACTAAAATCCGACTTTATCACTTTCGTATATTTTCTATTGCCCCGTTGGTCTCGTGGTTGCAAGCGCGACTGCTGACCGGTCCTGGGTTCGATGCCCAGGTCGGGCAAAGTGTTTTTGGGTTTTTCCATTAGACATTTCTTAGTAACAGTTCGGAGTTTAGAAGTTGGCGGTGTGATACCTTCGTGCCTCGGAAGCACGTTAAGCCGTTGGTCCTGCGCCTGATCTCTCTCCGGTCGTGTCGGATTGCCGTCCCATCGGACTATGAGAGTCAGGGAAGAGAGAGTGCACAAGTGTGTGCGCACACACTTGTGCACTATAATATCTCCCGCGCCAATGGCTAGTCGCCGTTGAGATTGGCCGCCATGGTCGAAATACGGTCTGGAGGACTGACTATACAGGGTGGCCCAAAAGTCGTGGATCAAACGCAACTAGGGGTTAGGTGGGGTCATCAGCTGCAAAAAGTTGTTCTACGGGAGGTCCTTAAGGTCAACCCCTGCAGAGTATAATTTATTTTGAGTTTTTATGAGAAAATTGACTTTTTTTAACTAATTCTTATTGAAATTCGAAAAAATCTACATCCTGTATCTTTTTTATAATTTTCACTAGATTGGTACTGATGAGTACTTGCCTTAGACATGCTATTTATGGTTGTTTATTGGGTGTGTTGAAGATAATATTAAGTTTTACGAAAAAAAATTTCTCAAATCATAACTTTTCATTTACTTTGGACCCCACTGTGAAAAAAAAATACTCTACCGAAAAGTGACCCTGTGTTACAAGTTTTGGCGCATTTAATAGGGATTCCGAAAAGGTATTACACATGGCCATGAGTGGCTCTAATATCTTTCTAGGACGAAAAAACAAGACAACGATTGTTAAATAATTGTTTTATTAAGCAAAACATTTTACAATAAATGCTCAAAATTCCTGCCTCTGACCATAATACATAATCTGCACCGTCTAATAAAATTCCTCCGTAACTTACGGAATGCACCTCTGTTGTTAGTAACTTGTAACCTAGCAAATTCGAGCTTTTGTCGTAGTTCTTGTTCGCTATTGTTCTCTCCTTGGTAAACTATTTCTTTAAAATAGCCCCAAAGAAAAAAATCTAATGGATTTAAATCGGGCGACCGGGGTGGCCACGCAATATGTCCGCCTCGACCAATCCACCGGTTGGGGAAGCGCTCGTTCAAATGATCTCTAACTGCTCGAGCGTAGTGAGGCGGGGCGCCATCATGTTGCAGCCACATTTCTGCTATTCTTTCTTCTGGAACTAGGTTACAAGTTACTAACAACAGAGGTGCATTCCGTAAGTTACGGAGGAATTTTATTAGACGGTGCAGATTATGTATTATGGTCAGAGGCAGGAATTTTGAGCATTTATTGTAAAATGTTTTGCTTAATAAAACAATTATTTCACAATCGTTGTCTTGTTTTTTCGTCCTAGAAAGATATTAGAGCCACTCATGGCCATGTGTAATACCTTTTCGGAATCCCTATTAAATGCGCCAAAACTTGTAACACAGGGTCACTTTTCGGTAGAGTATTTTTTTTTCACAGTGGGGTCCAAAGTAAATGAAAAGTTATGATTTGAGAAAAAAAAATTCGTAAAACTTAATATTATCTTCAACACACCCAATAAACAACCATAAATAGCATGTCTAAGGCAAGTACTCATCAGTATCAATCTAGTGAAAATTATAAAAAAGATACAGGATGTAGATTTTTTCGAATTTCAATAAGAATTAGTTAAAAAAAGTCAATTTTCTCATAAAAACTCAAAATAAATTATACTCTGCAGGGGTTGACCTTAAGGACCTCCCGTAGAACAACTTTTTGCAGCGGATGACCCCACCTAACCCCTAGTTGCGTTTGATCCACGACTTTTGGGCCACCCTGTATACTAGCGTCTATAATGTGCGCTTGGCTTTAGAGTCATAAAAGGTCTTGGAATTTCATCGTTGCCGTATGCACTGCAAAACACAGCAATCCAGTGCCAGCAGAGATTGCTGTCGTTTTGGTCAGTGAAAGACGTCTGGTGATGATGTGGTTAGTAATATGTGGTTTATATAAAATAATAATAAATATATAAAATAGTATATATAAAGTAATATGTGGTATAGGTAAACAAGTGAGCACCATGTATCTATCACAAAGTTAACTTATTTGCCATTGGTACATTTTTTTATTCTTTTTACATATTGTGGTAGGGTCATTTTATTATAGGTGCATTGTCTTCACATATAATTACATAATTGATGTATATAAAATAGCAGCAGTGCTGCTGGGGAGTTTGTTCCGCCACTTCTTCTTCCCAGCTAAAGCACTAGGAAGTGGTGAAGGGTGGGCGTTTTGGGGGGACTGTCTTATGTGATTTTGACGTTCAAAAAGTGCTGATTCTCAGCCTAATTTGAATAAATGACTTTTGATTTTGATTTGATATGGTAACACATTTGAAAGGGTACCTAACGGTGGAGTTTCTTGCTCATTCTTCTCCATACGAAACTGCCTTTTGTAAGGGGCGACTAGAATCAATTCTATTTAAATGTAAATGTTGAAGTTCAAAAGTGCTTTTTAGGTGCCTAATTGAAATAAATGCTTTGACTTTGACTATAAAAAATAAATAAATAAGTTATAATACATAATAATATATAACTACTAATACTGTTGTAAAAAACAGATAGATAGGAAATAATTTAAACATTTAAGTAGGTAGTGATAAGAAAAATCTTAAAAGCGCTCTTCCTCTCTCCTACTTATTTAAAATGTGGCTGTGCCCGACAGCTTCCATAATTGTTTCTATTTTATTAACACTAACCACCTGTGTGTGCATTATGGATTGCAATAAAGATTAATTGAATTGAATCGAGAGTAAATACATAGCTTCTGCCAGCAGCATCACCCGATTGGATGTCGGAAACTATCCCACGGGAATGTGCTACCTGGACACAATGTAGCCTATGTCCTTCCCCGTGATGCCATCTATCTCCTTGCCAAATTTTATCCAATGTTTCTCCTTATTACATCAGCTATCTGCCAGTGAAAGTCCCGTCAAAATTGCCTCAGCCGTTTCGGATATTAGGCGGAACAAACAGATAGACGGACAAAAATTTAAGAAATTGTTTTTTTTTTTGTTATAAGAACCCTATACAATGTGACAATAAACTAAAACACTGGCAATACTAATAATACTTATGAGTATTTTGGAACAGCCAAATAAATTTGAATATCGAATTGAAAAAGTGATTTTTTCAAACATACTAATTATTAGTGATGGACTGACCATGGGTTTTGCCAATCTTTGGCTAGCTGTAGTGATTAAACTATTGAATATACACACATCAAAAGTGTCTAGGGATCAAGCATTTTTATGCGGATTTCTTGAGATTAAGATGTGGCTTTGTAATAAATTTATGATTTTATAAATTTATATGGATCCTTTTTGGTGCATTTCATAATTTGAATCAGGAACTGTGAATCAAATTCGAGTAAAAGATGAAAATCAGCTGTCAATATTTTCCCTATAAAAACATACAACGCATTGAAGACATTATTAGTGCTACTGTTTCCCTACTACTGATTAAAACCAACGTTATTATGGAGCGGTGACGTCATTTAAGCAGGGAAGAAATGCTCAGAGCCGTGGGAATGATAGAAGCTGGTTCCCGGCAACGTACTGTGGCTTTAGCTCTGAATACAAGTCAGAGTGTTATCAGTCGACTTTGGACACGTTACCGAAGCACTGGTACCGTGGCTGAGCGCCATGGAGGACGGTATCGCTGCACCACACGGAGACAAGACCGATACATTCAAATCTTAACTCGAAGAGCTCCAACAATATCCGCCATGATGTTAGCCGTGAGGCTTCATCACTCTTCAGGGAACTTAATTAGCGACCAAACAGTCAGAAACCGCTTGCATGAAGTGAACCTTCATTCCCGAAGACCGCTACGGGTACCACCTATAGCAATGCACAATCGTAGGATTCGATATCAATGGGCTCTTGAACACAGAAATTGGGCAGAAGAACAATGGCGTTTCGTGTGCTTTTCTGATGAGTCTCGTTTTGGTATGAGACCGGATACAAGACGTATACAACACTGAAGAACCCCTGGACGCCAACAGCGATTAAAATCCTGCCAGGAAGTCCATCCTTATAGTGGTGGAACCATCATGGTATGGGCGGGTATTTGGATCGGCGGAAGAACTGAGTTGATTTGGATCAGAGGCAACCTCAACGCTCAAATTTATGCTGAGACGATTGTATCAGACGTCATCGTTCCTCTACAAGTGCAAATCGGTCCCTTATTTCAGTAATGCATGATAATGCACGACCGCACACCGCAAGAGTTGTAAGACAGACTCTCGCCGCAGCTAACATCAATGTCCTGCCCTGGCCTGCTCAGTCGCCAGACTTGAACCCGATTGAGCATGCATGGGATATGCTACAGAGAAGAGCTCTGCTGAATATGGAGGGTATCCAGTCGCAAGAAGACCTTTTTTTGTTGTTGCAACGAACATGGGCGGCCATTCCACAGCGTGATTTGGATGAACTCATTTTGAGTATGCCAAACCGATGTTCTTGTGTTGTTAGTGTTCGCGGTAGAAACACGGATTATTAATTGTTTAAGTTACCCAATAAAATTTTAAAGAAAACTGTTATTTCAGTCTTTTTTTCGAACTTTTGTGTTAGTGGTTCAAATGTCAAAAATCCCTTTATTAGGAAAATGGCAAATTTCTTTATTAATGCAAAGGTGACTTGGTTTATCGTTACTGTGACAAACGAAAACACTTTATTTTATGAATCCTTAAAGAAAATTTTAATTAATATCAATCAGGAGAAAAGTTATTGCAAAAATATATGTTGATCCCTAGACACTTTTGATGTGTGTATTTGGTTGATTTTTTGTATGCAGACTGGAAACAACATTATATACACACACACACACACACACACACACACAACACTTATACACACCAACACACACTCGCACACGCACTCACTCGACTCACTACACCAACACTCCTCATTGTAATATGGTTTTATTTATATTTAATTTTAATTTTAAGATTTTTGCTTTTGTTTTGTTTTATATTCTAAGCTCCAAAAGCATAAAACATGATTATTGTGATACTCAAATAGGGAGTCGAAACTGTCTCTCCTTAATACAGATTACTCAGTGATCTAGCTAGGAGAGCTGTGATTCACCCAACAATTTCGTTGTACAGCCAGCATCAAAAGTTGATGACCACATTTACATTTTCAAAATCGCTGTACACCGTATTATGCCTAAATCGCTCAACATGACAAGCGCCAGAAATGAATGATTATCATAAAAGGGCATAAGTAGGTGACCATCACTTTTCATTGATTTTGAAAATCTGAATGTGATCATCGACTTTTGATGCTGACTGTACCTACACCATGTAAATTAATAAATAAAATATATGCAGTTTAAGAGCGTTTATACCTTATGAGTGGTAACGTCGCAATTTAGTGTCATATTTCGTGGTTTTCAATTTTTATCATTTAATCGGAGCTATATTTTAAAAATCTGTTTAATTAACTTTTTAAAATTACGTGAAAGTGTTTAAAAAGTAAGTAACCGTAATGCTTACAGTTATTTTACAATGAAAATAACGCCCTGCAAGTTTCCAATGTATTATTTGCATATAAATAGAACTGTAAACGCAACGATTTCTTACCTTTTACACAGTTTTCACATAATTCTAAAAAGTTAATTAAACTTATTTTTAAAATATAGCTCCGATTAAATGATAAAAATTGAAAACCACGAAACATGACACTAAATTGCGACGTTGCCACTCATAAGGTATAAACGCTCTTAATTGTTTGTCGTATTGTCGTGTCCACCTTGTATATTGTATGTATTTCGAAGTCGACGTGTACCCAGAACTAGCACAACCATATCATCACCATCATAAATATGATGGGTTTGCTCTTGGCTTTAGTCTAGGTCAGTGGTGACAGAGACAGAGTCGAGAGGGGAGTGAGCTTTCCCAGAAGAAGCCTGTTAACTCTCACTTTGAAGAGATTAGGGTTGTATGCGTTCGGAAACACAGACGCAGGGAGAGAGTTCCACTCTTTTGTTGTGCGCATAACAAAAGACATTTGGTAGGTAACGTTTAGTGCGAATTGGTGGAATAGCAACTTGGTAAGAGTGGTAACTTGCAGTGCGTCTAGATGACCGATGGAAGAAGGGGGCCGGTGGAATGAGGACGTGGAGTTCTTGGGCACACTCTCCGAAGTACAATCTGTAGAAGACCGACAAGCCGGCGACCTTGCGGCGATGAGCCAAGCTGTGAAGCTTGGCATCCACCAGTTTTACAACGCCAATGAGCCTCTTAGCTCTGCGTTCCACGGAGTCAAGCGCGGCAAGCATCACAGAATCCTATGACATTGTGCGCTTTTATAATTTCTAATAACGTTACGATATTATCGTTGACGTTCATGGCATCACGATAACGCAGGAAAGTAAACTGTATTTAATATACGAGTATGTAGACGCTTTTACATTTCCGCCCACGATAACGTTAAAACGTGCACGCGTTTCCATACATATTATGGACGTGGACGTAGACATCCACGACAATATCGACACGTTAGAATATATGAAACCGCACATTGGAGTAGCTGATTTGAGTTCTTGCTTCTCGGATAAGCGACCATCTGAACGGTTTGCAGTAGTAAAAAGACGGGACCCAGATTGGTATCCATGTTATTAATTTCGTGCGTGAATCAATTAAATATCTAATGTATTGCGGTTCGCCTTATCTCACTCCATTAGACACAAAGGGATCCTTTAACTTGTATTATAGATTCCGTAACAGAGCTAAACGGCATTGCGTAGAAACTTATTAGCATATACAGAGCTCATGAAGATAGGGTGGTTAATATTAGATGCGGCTCTCAACAGATTCAACGGGAAGATTGTATTCTTAGAAACCAGAAGCGAAATATAGTTATTAAGAAAAACAAATCACTAAATAACCTACAAAGTTTTATTTCTTACAAATTATTTTTAATTAGCAACAAACACAGAGGTAAATAATAAGTACACAAGAATTATATATCACGACCCTAATCAACACTATAACGTCCGAAGAATACGTCCGTTGCATCCGAAAGCCAAGCAGCAAAAGCGCCCGGCGCCCGTTCACAGCGCGCCATGCCTTTTTATACACTCACTCAGACCGGGTAGTTTGGAAGGGGTAATATCTAAGACGGCCGTTCCTGATAGCGTGACGTCCTCGACCGCAGCATAATTCCCATCATTCGCATCCATCCATCCATCCATCCATCTCACAACCTAGCCATCATCATTATTTTGATCATCATCATTATCTGAAAATACTAAAGAGTACATGAGTATTTAAATGACATGTCCACTATAGTTTGAAGCTTGTTCAAACCGAATTAGTTTCATAATTTAGAGTTCACGAATTTGACCAGTGTTCCAGGCGCAAGCGTGCACTCAAGCGCCAGCAACAAAGACCACCAATAGTGATTTTTAAAGTTGAAACAGCTTCAAACCCAAGAGATTCAATGCATCGCTAATGATAGAATCCGGATTTCCGTCACTCGCCATACATTGTTATTGACAGAGGCCCAAAGTTCGCTTGTCGTTTTCACGAATACGTAGTAGAGGCCCCAAGGGTATGCTTACTATGAATTTGTGACACCGCGTCATTGAGACAGAGGCCCAATAGTTCTGCATGTCTACACTATGACCGCGGAACAGAGCAGAGGCCCAAACGTTAGCATGCTCATAACAAATACCTCACCACTCTCAAAGAGAGCTGAGCACGTATCCGGCGTCCACTCGCCACGCCATAACATCATATGTTCGGTGGCGGCTTGAGTCTTTTTGCCAAAAGATCCAGCTAGTAACTCTAGCTCATAACGGTGGTGTGGCAGCGCTCGGACAACCTTATGCTGCCGCTCAAGCCGGAGTCGAGCTTTCCAGTAGACTGATCAAGTTTGCTTACAAACACGAAGTCTCCAACAGCAAACGTACGTGGCTGCCTTCAATCTTCATTTACATAAGCATCCTGATAATGCTGATTGGCTGTGAGAAGATCAAAAGCTCGTTGTCTTCTTAGAGTTAACAAGGCTTCTCTATTGGGATGCGAGTTTACGAGTACAACGTCTCGCACCAGGGATCTGATGACGGGAGTAGCCGCGTCTATGCCCACCAGCAGCTGCACTGGTGGAGTCTGTGTAGCGGCTTGTTTGCAGATGTTGAGGGTGAGCTGCACCTTCCAGAGCACATCGGACCATTGCGAGCCTTTATTGCCGACCTCGATCCGCAGCATGTTAAGAACGGATCGGCATTTTCTCGCGATGCATACCCAGCGTAATAAAGTGTATCGAAGATCCCAACTCAGTGACCCAATCTTGAAAAGCCCTCCTGTCGAACATCCTAGCACGGTCACATACTATCATAGATGCTACTATCACACACGCTTTATCTCATCAGCGTCTTGTCTATATAAAGAGTACCTACTTGGAAAAGGCATTAATTACAATTAAAACGTAGGTATTTATAACCGTTACATTCTGGAAGTGTTCTAAGAAAATCGGTATGTACAACAGAAAAAGGGATTTCTGGCGTAGACCAGGACTGGATTGGCTGAGAGGGAGCCCTAGTAACCCTTTTATGTGCCAGAGATATAAGGCAATGACTTATAGTTCCTTACGAATTGCCGTAGGCTCGGAAACCAAAAATGTCATAAAAGCAGGTTAGTAGTTCTGTCAGTAGCAATTTGATCATGGTTGTCGTGGAAAACCCTTAACAGACTGAGTCTATGACCCTTCGGTATGAAGCACAAAAGTCGCGGTTCATTCCTGTAGGTGTAAACTTGTAAAACAATAAATCGTTTTTGATTGTGTACCTCGTTTGATCTAATTACCCTTCCCTCAATTTAGACATTAAATCCTGAGTCTCTGCGTCAGCGGTTTGAGCCATCTTTGCTCAGTTGTTCGGATCTCGGATATGTATGACAGACATTATCGGTAAGAGGAGGGTTACGGCTTAAAAAATCCGCGTGATGCATCAATGAACACTTCCTATAATCAAGAGTGAACGTAAAATCCTGCAAGTAAACCCACCAGCGCGCGACCCGGGGCAACTAGTATTTCTTTCGCTCCGTTAACTTTAAAGAATTGCAATCCGTCACTATCTTAGAGTGAATACCTACCAATTAGATAGTGGCAAAAATGCTGGAACGGACGTACAACAGCCATCGTTTCCATTTCGTAACTGTGGTAGGTACCGCGATTCCACGCTCTGAGTGCTTACTACACCAACAACCCTCTTTCTCCCACCACTATGCTTTAAGAGTAAAATAGCACCAAACCCAATAGCACTAGCGTCTGTGTGAAGCTCCGTAAGCAACTGGGGGTCATATATCGCTTTAACCGGTTAATTAGTTAAACAATTTACAATATAGTCGCGAGCAACGTCCTGCTCAGAGCCCCACGAAAAAGGTTCACCTTTCCTCAGCAGCTTTGCTATGCTTGCTGTCTTAGAGGCATAGCCAGCAATATAACGGTGAAAATACCCTGCGAGCCCCAGGAACTGGCGAACCTCTTTCACGTTTGTAGATTTTGGAGAAAGCACAAGTGCATCTACTTTACCTGGACTCGGCCGTACCTGACCATGTCCAATCAGTCGCCCTAGGTACTCCACGTCTAGAAAAGTACACTTTTCTGAAATTGAATAAATATCAGAGCCGCTGCACTGCTATAATAGAACATCAATAGGCACCTTTTGTACAACGGCTGAAATCACGTTATTTTGTCTGGAGTCGATTCGGAGCAAAAATTTACCTCATTCGTTTTCTTATCATTACTTTTAGAACGCTGTTTTGATTTTGATTCAATGCCCATTACTTGTGCAAAAAGTACAGCGTTGAACGAATGTATTGGTTTTATCTCTTGGTGTCGGTGGAGCCGACTTAGAGACTTGGAGTTTAAAAGAGACCTCTGAGTCTGTTTCGGCATTTCTTCTCAGGGATCAGTCGGCTAGGAAATGCCGACGTCATCTAGTTTTAAAATACTTACGTGTAAAAGTGTCTTAAAAGATCTACTTACAGAAATAAACATTTAATTTAATTTCAAAAGAGGTACTGCTGGGATCCTAAACCGAATTGGTATTTTTAGACTTTTTGGGGCAATACCATTTCTTACAATGATGTTATCCTCATTGATTTCTTATTAATAGCGTTTTGCTGCAAATATGACAAGTGACATTGCTATTGTCTGACTTAGACTTAGGTGCCTCACGATTACGTTGGTTAGATGAGTTATTAGAGGAGGCACAATCATGAGCAGTATTATTGTCATGTTTGGGTTTGAAAACTTAGCATCGCTGATACCTCTAGCAACAATGGCGGATTTTAACTCACCAGATAAACCCTCTGAGACGCAGCAACGATTAACGTGCGTATTCTGCATAAGTTGGGTACTTGTTTGAGTTCGTACACATAACCTCATATAGAATTGATGCACCATCGATGTTACGGGGACAAAGAGATCTAAATTCAACCTTGAAGTTACTCCAGGAGCTATCACTTGTCACCCAGTAATTTAACCACGATCCCGCATCACCACGCAAACAAGAACCTATCTCTCTTATGGAATCAAGATCATCCCAATTATTTAATAGGCGGCTACGGTCAACCTCAGCGCACCAGACATCAAAATCTTAGACACTTGGATCAAATAGTGATATGCAGAAGTTATGAGACTTTATAGTTTTTAAAAGCGTGCTTAAGGCACCAAAAATACTGTTCGCTACGTCATTATCCTCGCTATGCATATCTGTCACACGCGAGTTATTCTTTGCGGTAAGCCCGTCAGTTATTATTGTCTCGGTTACGCCCGAACCTTGCTAGTACTAGTAGAACTAGCAGGGATTGCTACGACTGGAAGGAAGGACAATAACCGGCTTTCGCTAGTTGGATGCAACGGACTATCACTGCTAGATGCTGTTGGCAATCCACGCTCAATTACTTTAACCTCGTAAGAATTCAATCAAGGGCTACATCGCGCGAGTTGTCGCGGCGGTCATACGAGTTTACGCGATATCTACGACAACGAGAGCGACTATGTGGGCTATGCAAGATGCTACGATGCCTAGATGACCTATCTCTACGGTCTATTGGACTGTTTCGAAGGTGGCGAGCGACAATCGGCGGCGTATCACGATCATCCGAATTATTGCGACGATTTTTGCGAGAACTGCCACTAGATTGTCGCACACGAGAGTGTCAACGTCCTTCAGACCGAGACGAACACCCTGATATTTTGTAAGAAACAAAACTTAGGTACTTACGGTTGAGAAGTTTGCACACACTAATCACAACACTTTATTTTAACACCGTTACCGAGTATTTAAATAGATAGCAAACGGCCTAGAGCGCGTGGCGATCCCACTTCTGATCTTAGAAACCAGAAGCGAAATATAGTTATTAAGAAAAACAAATCACTAAATAACCTACAAAGTTTTATTTCTTACAAATTATTTTTAATTAGCAACAAACACAGAGGTAAATAATAAGTACACAAGAATTATGTATCACGACCCTAATCAACACTATAACGTCCGAAGAATACGTCCGTTGCATCCGAAAGCCAAGCAGCAAAAGCGCCCGGCGCCCGTTCACAGCGCGCCATGCCTTTTTATACACTCACTCAGACCGGGTAGTTTGGAAGGGGTAATATCTAAGAGTATTGTATGATTGTGTTTGAGATCAGGGTCGTTTTGCTATGACTAAGTGTTGGTAACGCAGTCGGATTGACATCTAATTATGCACTGCGACATACGAGTAATATATAATATATTAGGTCCGTACATATGAAATTGACGTTTTGTCAAACTGGCCATTTTGATCTGAAATATCTGGCGTTTGGTTAGGAATTCCAAATTCAAATGTAGGCTTGTGGATTTGTGTTTCCAATTTAGCGATTCAATTGTTTTCGCGCCATTCGACGGCACGATTGTTTTCGACGGCACGGTTGGCGCAGTGATTAAGCGATTGACTGCTGCGTTACGTGTCGCGGGTTCGATCCCCGCACGGAACAAATATTTGTATGACGTGCATGTAGTTGTTCCGGGTCTGGCTGTTTGTGTATGTGAGTTTAAATGTCTGTAAACGCACCCACGATACAGGAGAAATTCCTAGTGTGGGGCAACGTTTTTTAAAATAATAAAAAATACAAATTAAAAAAATATTATAATTCTTTGACATCGTTTGGTTCACAAATATGGAAAACTTACAACATCGGTTTATTTACGAGTTACGAGTTCCACCGTGGCACCAGCGCTGTAGAAACAGCCCGAATGATTAATGATGTGTATGGGGAACCTACCGTAAAAGAAAACACGGTACCTACGTTTTTTGGTTGCAACGTTTTCGTTCTGTAAATTTTGACCTACAGAACTAACCCCGTGGACGGCCGGAGACCGTAGTTCATAATGAAGAATTAAAAGGGGTGTCAAAACCGCCTTCAAAGATTTTATTGATTCTCGCTCCCATAATTTTTTCAGCAAAGGAATCAATGATCTACCGATAAAATGGTGAAAGTGCATAGATAACAATGTTACATACCTTGATTGATTAATTAAAATAATTTCATGTTTTTATATTTTCATTTTTAAAAATCGTTTTGCTTTTTCCATACAAAACGCCAATTTCATATGTAAGGACCTAGTAATATAGGTGATTAATTAGGAGCCAATTTAAAAATGATTTACAGCGCGACTGTACTGAAATTTAACTTAATATCATAGTTGATGCCGTAGCAGATCTTTGTTCATAATTAAAAGTTCAAAAATACCAGAATCCTTGGACACCTGATCCTTGGATCCTTGAATCACTAAACAAACATTTATTTTTTTGTGATTTTTGCTGCTACTTCATACAAAATGTTGTCTATTCAACAAAAAAAAAATTGGCTTAATTTGTTGCAATTTAAACCCTACTATGACGTCCTGCAAGGAATACGTCGAGTTACCAGCAACCTTGTATATCTATATATATATTTTCATATATCCACAATATATTTTAGAGCACTTATATTTAACCTTTTTTCAGTGCTACGTGAACACTAGCTGAATCTCTCTTTAAATTGATTATAAAACGTCCAAAATAATCAAAAATATACCCACTGATAATAATATTACTTAATTTATGGGCTTTCGACTTTTCTAATTTTGTCACTTAGTATAAGATTTAAACTTTGTGATTCAATTTATGAAGTTGAATTAAATTCTCTGGATACAAGAATCTTATCTCCGGGTGGCATTGACCGCAAGGATTTAAAATCTAAATGCCGATCCTTTTTCCCCAAGTTCCTATACCCGTTATTGGCGAACGATTTGATAGCCATTTGATGACAGTGTCATCTAGAGAGGGATTTCAAGATGGATGTGTGGTGTTACGCGAATGAATAAAATAAGAAATGAGTACATAAAGAAAAATAGAGGTAAACTGACGCAGAGAACGAACACATACACAAAAAAGCACAAGTTGGGGAAACATCTGCGTCACATCAACGCAAAACGGCCATCGCACAGCATAATGCTACAACCCTATGCGAGAAAGAGCCCCAGAGCTGATTTTCTTTTTTAAGAGGAAATCTGAAAGTGACACCGCACCGGTGACTGAAAGTTGTGTGGAAATCAGTTGTTGTGGTATGGAAATTTGTGGTGCGGAGGATTGAGGAAAGTTTCTGGCATGAATTTAGATGGCTATAAAAGAGTAGGGGAAGATAAAAGCAAATGATGATATGGCTACAAAGGGAGTGATTACCGAGACGAGGAGTAATATATAGTCCTCTAGACCGCATTTCGGCCACGTCGGCCAATCTCAACGGAGACTAGCTATCGGTGCGGGCTATATTATAGTGCACAAGTTTGTGCGCAGACCCAGGTATGTTTTTTATTTCAATTAAACCATTTACAGGCACTTTTGAATTGTCAAGTGGTCGGTCAGTCAGAAATATGAAGCTAGTTGCCCATTCCAAAGCGTAGTAGGTACCTATGGAGAAGAACGGGCAAGAAACTCCATGGACACTCTTTTAAATTATATTGTTACATAAATATTAGTTACATCAATAATCTTGTATATAGGTATAATTATATGTAAATAAGACGTACACATTGAGTGTCCAGTGTACAGCTAATATAAATTCAAACAAAACAATCCATAATAAAATAATTAAAATAAGCCGTGGTGGCTAAGAGATGACCAGTCCCAACTGACAGCGCCCGTTCACGAACATGACGCGTGGATCAGCACCATTCAGCTCAACCATTTTGAAGGGAGCTAAATGATCCAATACACGCGCCACCGTCAGCGTCTCTCTTCCCTCACTCTCATAGTCCGATGGGACGGCAATCCGACACGACCGGAGAGAGATCAGACGCAGGACCAACGGCTTAACGTGCTTTCCGAGGCACGGGGGTATCACACCGCCAACTTCCAAACTCTGGGCTGTTACTAAGAAATTCCTAATGGAAAAACCCAATAACACATTGCCCTACCTGGGCATCGAACCCAGAAACCCACGCTCAGCAGTCACGCTTGCAACCACGAGAGCACTTGCAACGGCAAGAGAATCATGATCATCATTTATGACGCTATTACTTGATAGTAGAGACAATGTCGAAACTGAAGGCAGCTGGCACAAAAGATTTAACATTATTTAATTCCAAAATGTTAAGTAAACAGAACCGTTAATTTTTGTCATAGAACCGACACCGTACAAGGCAGCACGCTTATACAGGGCAGTCCAAAGAGTGACGTCATAAAAAATAAATTTGATTCGTCATGCCCAAAGGTATCCGAAAATACCCCATGTATGTTCCGCGATTCCTGATAGCTTTAGAGTTATAACATAATTTGTATTATCTTGAATCTTAATAAATCTATGTTTATCACGGCTTTTTCGTATTATTTTTTTGCAATTTTCATTGTCATGGAATTTTTTATCAGACATACAATACCTAATCATCTTCCTATCATTAATTCAAGATACAATTTTTTTACGCGATCCAATGTCTAAGAAATGGACCGCCTTACCGGTCCGCTATTACTTTCAGAATGCTGTTGGGCTTCCCCTGATACGGTGCGATATAGAAGCCGCTCTCTTTCTCATAATAGCATGAAAGCTATCAATGCGAGCCTCTATAAACATGCCAGAGGCACTACAGCATCTCAGCAGCCCCAGCAACATCCTAAAGGTGTTATTATACTGTACACGAGGGTAATTGAGTGTCTGCTGAGTTCAGCTGACCCACAGGGCGCTCGAATAAAACGATTTGCAGTATCCCCTAAACATAGTGCACTTTACCTCATTCTGACATTGTTTAAACCCACAACTGCGAGCCAGCGTGTTCCCACGGACAGCCAACGCCCTACGTTCTCTCTCTTAACGTCCACGTTATCAGCGAGGTCCTCTGTAACCCAATGACCCAAGTAATAAATCGGCGTCGCTTTGTTAAGCGCTTCACTATTTAGTGTAACTGATGGGACGCGGTAGGAATACCAACAGCTCACTTTAAATCCATACCTATCCTTAAACTAAAATGAGGATGAAAAACACACAAAGGTATTTAATTAGCAAGCATTAACTACTATCTGGCCCCAAAAATCCTTTCAAAATCCATACCGCATAACATTTTGGACCGTGTAAAAGCCTCTCGGTAATATAATCCCACGATTTTCAGGTTCATGCGTCCAATCACGTCGGCTGACGGACCTCAACGGTTCGTTGACTGCAATATGGACGTCGGGTATGAAATGCCCGATATTTTATGTAGAAGTGAACCTAGAAAGTGATGTGTAGTAAATATATTTTGTTTTAATTGTAAACTAGCTTTTGCCCGCGGCTTTGCTCGCGTTAATTTAAGGTATCAAGCAAAGAAACTTACTTTCGCATCTATAATAATCATTTTATTTAGGAGGATGAAAAACCGGTCTATCGGCACTCTAGACTCACAATGTATCATCAATGTAATAGGTACTACACGTGACGCCATCTATTATCATAAGAACGTTATTGTGGTTTTCCTCGGGAACAGTACTTTTTTTCAGAATGAAAGGTACCTACCCCATGCCCGTTTCTGTACACCTGACAACGTATATATGCAAAATTTCTGGATGATCAGTCCAGTGGTTTAGGCGTGAAAAGGTAACAAACAAACTTACTTTCTCATTTATATTATTAAGTTAGGATAAACCGAGTGCCCGGTGGGATTTCCCATTGAATATAATGAGGAACTTCCTTAAATACTTCCATTGGACTTTTAGCCCCTTTTAGGTAGTGAATTTGCTGAAATCCCTCCTTAGTGGTCACTTTGGCTGAAACTCTTGTGCAAAAATTCATGCTTCGCACCCCACGTTTTCGGCTATAAATTGCCTGTCAATGAATAGCGTATGCATAATTAGCTCATAATTTTCCCACTGCTGGGACACAGGCCTCCTCTCAGTGAGAGGGGGTAGGCCGTAATCCACCACGCGGGCCCAGTGCGGGTTGGTAGATGTCACAAGTCTTCAAATGTTTGGTTCTAGGACATGCCGGTTTCCTCACGATGTTTTCCTTCGCCGTTTTTGAGAGCAGTGGTGATGAAATAATTTGCACAAAGTAAAGCGCCTGTCTGGGTTCGAACCTACGACCTACAACTCGTAAGTCACGGCCGTAATCACTGGGCCACCACTGGTCTAGTTACAATCTATCGGTCAAGCGATGATATCGAATGTTGTAGCGGTCGATAGTAACTCAATCCCCCTGCTATATAAGATAGCCTTGAGCGAGATCGATCGGATTGCAAGCCACTATAGAAGTCACTACTAGAATTGAGATGCAGAAAATTGGTATATCAAAAGGAAGTCATCATCATACCATCACGCCGGTTTTCCTCAAAAGATTAGGCAGAGGTCTAGGTAGACCTCTGCCTAATCTTTTACAACCTAATCCTAACCTAATCTTGTACATACTTGGCGAAATGTGAAAGAAAGAAAAATAGATTTATTTGTCACAGAAACACGTGCATACAAAAAGATAATTAACTCAAATATTAAGAAAAAAGTAAAAATGTCAAAGAGATCTCTAATCACGAGCACAAAACAGAAATCGTCGACAGCTGCACGTCATGACTGTGACAAGAAGGCTTCCACTCAGCATAATGCTGTGCTATGGTGGACCCACAGCACCGCGCTGATTTTCAGTGGTTACCCGAAAAGGACGTACGGAAACCAAGTCAGGTTCAATGATTGGTACTACTTATAACGAAATAAAATAAAACAAACAGAACATTCTTAGAATAAAAAGCAAGTACGAGTACATAAACAACCAATTATTTGAACAGATATTATTTGATAACATCAGAATGTAAGTATTATTAATCCGCAGGTATTACCGTGCGCGCACAATTAAAGTACCCACCCAAAACATTATTGTAGGTGTAGTATAGGTTATAGTACACCCACATTTCGCCAAGTATGTTTGAGTCTCTTGTCACAAGCATCAGTCAGTCATGGTCGAGCTTATTGCCATCAAACGGCCAAGAACTGGCCTGCTACTGAGAACCCGATAACACTTTGCCTGACCTTTGAATCGAACCCAGGACCTAAGGCTCAGCATCAGCTTGCGACCAACGAGGAAGACAAAAGATGATAAAGTCAACAGAAGTTCAGCACCTAATACGACATTACCATCTCCCGTCTTGCGCTCTCTTTTTGATATAGACCACGGAAATGTCCTAAACAATTCGGTTATCAAGAATATTTGTGACTTTGGCACCGTGCCAGGGAATTAAATCTACGAGTATATCGTTACTATGAGTGCCTAAGTACGCTTGCACACAGCCGGGAGCCAGCTGATGCCCCGATGTTATTGCCGTTTATATGTACATCTGTGTGCATTAGGGCGTAAAAAAGTGAGACATCGTAATATTATTATTGGGTTGTAAGTTTTCCGCAGCGGAGCATAATAATAATATCGTTTATTTATAAAAATGGTGCAGATTTACAATAACATAAATTAAAAATTATAGAGGACTCAGTTGCTTATTTGCCTGAACTAGGTAGAACCTGTGTTTCAGACTAGAAAGGTGCTTAATGTTAAAATATAAAATTACAAAAACGGAGAAGACTAAGTATAAACTAATATTAACTTAAAAACTAAACATGTTTTATTTACAGACAACGAGTAAATTCTCTGTCTCACTGACCAATCAATCGGCCTAGCATTTCCCGACTATGTTGGGGTCGGCTTCCAGTCTAACCTCCACAACCCAGTTACTTGGAAATACGATATTCTTGGTAAGATTGGTTGTCAGACTTTTGGGCTTCTGAATACCCGTAAAGACTGTCAAAGATCTACGATTGACAGCCGGCAACAACGGCTTAACATGCTTTCCGAGGCACGGAAGGTTCTCGGTATAAATGGAGCTGAGAGCGAAGAATTCAAAAGATGAGTTAAAACATTTCTCCAGGTTTGCAATATTTAATTCCCAGAAAATAGATTGACTTTCTGTACGGCTATGTAGCGTGGCATTTCTATATTTAAAAAAAAAAACAGGAAATCCTGTCTTCCAGTTCTCTCGTAAGTATTTTGTGTTTCAGTAAGGGCTTAAAGAGACATCATTACAAGAAGTGAAGCTTCTTATAAACCACTTCGTTCGGAGTAGTAGGTACTACCTCCATATGCACTCATTTCTGCAGCAAAACATTTGCTGTTTATTTTTCGTTTTTCGTTTGGGAGGGGCCATTGCTGGATTCTAGTTTAAACTGTATCGGACACCGCCTATAAAATTATAGTAGATATTAATACGAGTGTTTTCAACTTCAATAATGCATCAAATCGAATCCTCCAATTCGTACTTCCAATTTCAAGCGTATATTAATATTGTCGGCAATTATCCACTTTCCATCATCATAAAACATGAAAAAAATAACATTCACAAAGTGAATTCGCCGCGGAAAATTACAAGAGACCAATTTAAAAGTTGAAAGGGGGCTCAAGGAGGGAAATATCACTCCGTCTTTATATGCATAGCAACGCTTACAAGAAGGCTCGCCTTACCCTTATTAAGGGGCTCAATTTGCCACTTCTGTCTTTTCAAAAGGTTTTCCCTTTTTATATGCCTTGAGGTTGGGACTCTTTGCTAGTTTTGACAATCTTTTTTTACTGAGGCCATTTGAATTCCGGAGCAAAATTAAGTGTTAGAATATTATATATTATTGCAATTAGAACGTTTACCTATAATTACACTGTTTTTTGCTGAAGTAAACATTCAATCCAAGGCATAATCGTGCTAGCATTATCTGAATGTTATGAAACAAATAAAAATCAAAAATATCAAATGCAATTTTTTTGTGTTCGATAACAGCTACATTAGTTTTTAAAAAAAACTGTGTTGCAGCCATTAGCGCCCACCTACGAGAGGGGAGACGTTGGCGTTCCAACATTAATTATGAAAGCCAGATACCAGAATACCAAATAAAAAAACCAGATGAACCACCAGATGACGTAGGAACGTACCTAAACAAAGCAACTGAAGTATACCTATAGGTATGTAAGGATCGTAGCAGGCGGTGTCCTAGAGCATCTGCCTACTCCCATTGGAAAAAGACTTAGTTAATTTATGAATACAAACACGTATTAAAAAAAAAAAAACACTCATTTGGCCCATAATATTGTTAGTAGCAAGACTTATAAACTATGTTACGTTTAAAAATTAAAATATTAATTTAAGTATTTGCTGCCCTCTAGAGCTCCGGGCACACGCACTTGTGCTTGAACCCAGTGCCCCAGCAGGGGGCTGTCCAGCTTGTGGCTGAGCACGCTCAGGATGGTGTTGGCGCTCCCACGCGTGCGGAACATCAACGAAGCGATGCGGCGCCACAGCAGTGTGAAAAACAAAGTTTATTTAAAAAAAAATACACACACAATCATAGTTTATCTGTATTACACATAAACTATACTATCTTACCTGAGAAACAAAGAAACGACAATTATAGTTACCTATAATATTAATTTAAATAATAATAATTATTGAAATTGCCAATTCCCTCTTTACATATTTTTATAATTTTATACTTTTTAAAACAATCAAAATATTAACGTGGTTTTCAATCATCTTCGACAGCCATTATTCTCTTTTACCAAGCTATCTCTATGGCGCGCATAAACTGTGCTCCACAGATAACGATAACTAAAAACTAAAGGATTAATATTCTTTACATATTTTTTTTTTTTTTTTTTTAAAACGTTGCCCCACACTAGGAATTTCTCCTGTATCGTGGGTGCGTTTACAAACATTTAAACTCACATACACAAACAGCCAGACCCGGAACAACTACTTGCAGGTCATACAAATAGTTGTTCCGTGCGGGGATCGAACCCGCGACACGTAACGCATCAGTCAATCGCTTAACCACTGCGCCAACCGTGCCGTCATATGTTTGTTATATCAGCCAGTAACTATCCCATCGCAGGAAAAAAACATCTCTTCATAGACACTGGACTGGACGCTCCAGTGCGCTCCGATGGGGCGCGGCTGGAGCGCGATCCAAATGCGCGGTTGGTGTGGACGTGCCGTGCGCGATCCGAGCACATGCGGTGGAGCGCGTGCTCCGTGGAGCAGCCGATCCGAGCGAAGGGTTACCGTGGCCCCTGGCACAGGCAACTGAAGGAACACGGGTGGGTTTTAGTAAGAGTCTGACACGCCCTCCCGCTCCGGCCAGAGCGGAAGAAGTTATTTGACGATTTCCCATCATCAAAAAAAAAGAAAAAAAAGGTGTGGATGGTTGTATGTGGATTGGGCGATCGGGTAATATGGATGTTCAATCGAGCTTAATCTAGCCAAAACGTGGATCGGCACTGGAGCGCGCGGCAGGATCGCTGGTTTCCTAAATCGGATCGTGCGAAAGGATCTCCGATCCACGATCGGCGCTCCATGATCGTGGGCCCAGCTATTAGTTATTACGCTTACTGACTTTTTTCAGTCTATTACAAGTCCAAGTTGCCTCATGAATGTTTTACTTCATCAGCTATCTTTGATTACCATTAGGTACCTACATAGAAAAACGTGAAATTGTTAAAAAAATCACATTGCTCAGAGGGCCTTTTTTTTTGAGGGTGGGAAATCATCAAATAACTTCTCCCGCTCTAGGTAGAGCGGGAGGGCGTGTCAGACTCTTACTGACTAAAACCCACCCGTGTTCCTTCAGTTGCTTATGCCAGGGGCCACGGTATCCCTCTCGGACTTTCCCGCAACCCTGGCAGGCATCGGCCCTAGCGGACCCCGTCATTGATGCTGACATCTCTTTGAGGCGCGCGTGGAACACAACGCGCCATCGACCCGGGCCTGGTCTTTATCGAACGGCGAGCTGCCCATTGCTCGCCGTCCGTAAGCCCACGCCTACGGTGGCCGGGAATCGGCTTGTGAAACCCGACTCCCTGGGCGTCTCCTGCGGCGGCTAGGGGCGGGCGTGAGGGCGTGAATTTTGCCTGTCCCTCACGCGTTCCGCCTTCTCCTTCGCGAGCATTACTGCTTCGCAAAAGGAGGTGACGGCTTCCCAATCGGCTTCTCAGTGGGCCTGGCACGAACGCGTGGTGAACATAAAAAAATACGTAATTTTACAAGATTTAAACATTTTAAATAGGTACCTACTCGTTTTGCACACAATATTCATTTCATTTGAGTTTGAAAATTTATTCATATGTAATTATTGTGTTTGTTGCAATTATTTTTCCAATATGGGCTCGTGGCTAAATAATAACAGGTGCATGGGTCGATCAAAGGTTAAACTATCAACTAGTACCTACTGCTGGCAACTAGCTTCATCTTTCTGACTGACCGACCCCTTGACAATTCAAAAGTGCCTGTAATTGGTTTATTTGAAATAAATGCTTTGAGTTTGAGTTTGAGTTTGACTACGCGTGCCGCGGTCAGTTCGTGGATGGGTCCACCATCGTCATTATATATCGAGACCTCTCCGTGCCTCGGAAAGCACCCCAACTGTCATTCGTAGATATTTGGCAGTCTATACGGGTATTCAGAAGCCCAAAAACTCTGACAACCAGTCTTACCAAGGGGTATCGTGTTACCCGGTAACTGGTTGAGGTCAGATAGACAGTCGCTCCATGTAAAAGACAGTTGCATCCGGTTAGACTGAAAACCGATCCCGACATTTTTGGGAAAATGCTACGCAAATTGCTATAGATAGTTGCTACTTCGATTAAAAATCGTTCGAATTGACTTAACGTTTACGTCGCACGTTCGTGCTAGGGCTTCTGGTTTAAATTACAATCCGCGACCTAGAGCACACCAAAGAGAAAAGGTTACCATAGGTTGTCAACCTTTCGCCCTCTCGAAATCATGCTTACGCATTGAAATCATAAAAATCGCCATGCGAACACAATTTATGGAAAACAATAAACAGTTTTTATAGCTCTTTGTGTAGAAACAAAAGAAATTCATAACTTTTGGAAGTTAAAACAATGATGGCGCATTTTCGACGTCTCCATGAATTTCAAAGATAACCATTTGAACTTTTATAAGAATTAGGTTTTAATAATGCTGTTGGGGCTATCGTGGCGCTTCAGCGCGTCTGGTACGTTTGCTAAAGCAAATTCCTTGCTGCACCGTCCAAGAAGCAGCGGCGACCGCATCCTAATGACTATTGGCGCCCATTTTGATTGTCCTTTCCAAAAGCAGTGGATAAGAAAATACATTTTATAGCTACAATTTGTTCTGTTCTATGAGATAAGGAAAGTGTAACGTACGTGTGCATAAACTTTAAGAAAAGAGACAGACCAAAAAAGAAGGCTGGATTGTGTTGTGTGAAGGACGATGAAATTATGGATATAATTATTATTTTGGTATTGGTACAGCTAGAAATGAAAATGAACTTAGAGATGTTGGCTATTAGAGATGTATTTGCATGCTTTAGCCTTAAGAAAAACATGTATGATCTTATCCTTAACTCATGTATAGTAGATTGTTATACAAGGAGCTAAAATGACCCATTATATACGAGGTAGTTTTACTCCCGAGCTTTAGCGAGGGAGTAAATAGAAACCGAGGTGTAATGGGTTTTTAGCGCCGTGTGTTACACTCTACTTTTCACTACGATTGCGAGAAAATAAAACAATCCAAAGAAAAACTCCTTCCGTAAGAGAATCCACTCGTTTTTCTGTCCTCCACTTCATAAACTTTTCGTAAGTATTTAAATAAATGCTTTGTGACCTTGACGGCAACAGATTGAAAATTATTTCTTTTCCTTTCTCTTCTATTTGCAAATTAGGGTCTCCATTCTCACTAGATGATAACATTTTCACTATTGTAAAATTAATTACGGTCACTACTAATTCAATTTGCAATTAGAGAAAAATTATAAAGATTTCGCGCCAATGGATTTTTTTTGTTTTTTCTTCTGCAGCCGCAACGCATTGCATGCATTCTACCAAAGAGATCGCCGATTTTAGTTCCATTTTCAAAAATAAAATGAAGTTCTTTTTTTATGAAACAGTAATAAGTCGAGTCTATATTCATGATTATTCTACTTATGACTAAACACTTTTTCGTTTTTGTAGGCTCATTGTCATTTGACACACAAAAATTTAAAAAAAAAAACTTTTTCCCCTAGAGGAAGAATTGCTATTTTTTCTTCGCTCTGGTACGCCACAATGACGGTCTTTTTGAGCAAGAGGAGTGAAAACACCTTTGTATACCATGTTTTACGCAAATAAATAAATATGAATGAATGAATGAAAAATACGTGCAGAAAGACATGTGAGAAATTTTAGCTTCGTCTCTGTTATTGCAGATGTCCACAAGCAGCGGTGACTAATCACTCTGCTAGATTGGCATCCAATTATCTATTAGTATTATTAAATAGTACGGCCGAAGCCAATTACACTATTTAAACATATAATTTACTAACGCTGTCATGCATTCTTCTCACAAAAATTCAAACATTGTGACAGTATCATCTTCAATTCATTCGCAAACATGTCAAGATCTGTGTTTGAGTCCAGGAGAGCGTTAATAGCAGCGAATGTCCGAGGAATAGCTGACTTGGAGTGTGCAACAGTACGGCAAGTTGGAACAGCCAGTAAGCGGTGTTTCCTGCCACGACAGTAATTGTCTGGGACAAATAGATTGCAGACTTTATTATGCAGAACAGGAACATCAATAATCCCCCCAAGAATTTAAAATATTACGGTCATCTGATGGCGCGACCAGCTTACTTCTAGAGAATTGAAACTTAAGCAACCCAACATGAATTTAGAGGGATACAAGAGAGGAGAAAACCCGTACAAGTGCTTGTAACATATACTATACCTAGTGCTTGGCGTGTATTTGTGCTTGTAGTGCCAATAAAATAAGGAAAAGACTGCCAGTCTCCCGTTTAAAAATAACAAAAAAATACCCATTCGTTTTCTTTTTCTCCTGAAAAGATTAACAGTGGATTTACAAGTGGTTAATATCATAACCCATTTGCGGATTGTCTGTCTTCCATTACTGTTCATTTGATGTTTAATTAAAATAAATATGTCTGCACTACGTCAGTTAGTGAAACAAAACACTCGTGTGAGACAGATAGATTGACGTAAACATGTTAGAGGGAGATAAAAATAGTATAGCATAATCATATAATGTTGCCACTGTAACACAGGGACACAGGCCTCCTCTCGGTGAGAGGGAATGGGCCATAATCCACCACGCGGGCCCAGTGCGGGTTGGTATATATCACATGTTTTTCAAATTTTTGGTTTTAGGACATGCCGGTTTCCTCACGATGTTTTCCTTCACCGTTTTGAGAGCAGTGGTGATGAAATAATTTACACAAACAAAGCGCCTGTCTGTGTTGGAACCTACGACCTACAACTTGTATGTCGCGGCCGTTACCACTGGGCCACCAATGCTCAGTTTATAGGTTAGGCCATAACTACGAGGCGGACTTTACGTGCAGGAAACTGCTTTTCCAAAACTTTATCATCATTATAATTTCAGCTGATCAAAGATATCCACAGCTGGACATAGGTCTTTCTGAAACGTCGGCCCACCGAGCAGTCCGTCCTACCCTTCCGCCTCTGTTATCCTTTTTTCCTTCCTTTATTTTAAAGAGTATTACGACGAATCTGGCTCATAGTGATTGAGTTACGAAAATGTGTTCTGTATCACAATTTTATTTAAATTCTCGCTGTCAATGAAAATGACAAAAAGTAAACCACAAAAAAGACAAAAGTCATTTATTCAAACTAGGCTGATTATCAGCACTTTTTGAACGTTAAAATTACACAAGACAGTCCCCCAAAGCTCCCGCACTTCACCACTTCATAGTGCTTTAACTGGGAAGAAGAAGTGGCGCAACAAACTCCCCAGCAGCACAGCTGTCTGTTCAGTTAGAAGAACTGGATTCAGTAGTAAGTAATTAACTTTACGGAACACAAAAACATTAAACTAAATTATTTGCCATAATATATGTCAGCTAGCACACGCCAAAAACATTGAATACACTCAAGCAGAAATTAATAATAAAAAATAAAAAACGTAAACAGACCGTAATACATTGCTGAACGATACATCTGCTGAAGATTTCTCTGAGCAATTGCTGACTATCGGAATGGTCGAGTACCTGTCGACGAATCGAGCGGATTGATTTCATATCCTCCGAATTTCTGTAACTTTGTCTCATCGAAAGACGAACTCACCAACAAACTATTCCCAAACATTATTACTAACCACAAAATAATGAACGGTTGAGTGAGCGAGCAATTTTGGCGGCTAAGAATAAAGATGTAGATGACTTAAACTAGATAATTCAGAATGAGATCATTGGTACACTGCATTCATTCAAATCTGACTGTGTAACAAATGATGATGAAGCCACCAAATATCCAATTGAATTTTTAAACTAATTGGATGTGCTTGGCTTACCAGCGCACAATTTACGAAATCAAACTCAAAACTCAAACTCAAAGCATTTATTTCAAATAAACCAATTACAGGCACTTTTGAATTGTTAAGGGGTCGGTCAGTCAGAAAGATGAAGCTAGTTGCCCATTCCAAAGCGTAGTAGGTACCTATGGAGAAGAACGCGCAAGAAACTCCATGGACACTCTTTTAAATCAAAATATTGTTACAATAAAGTGGTTACATCATTCATTTTGTAATTATACATGTGAGAACGATGTAGAAAGACGTGCACGTTAAAAGCGTCCGTAATAAAAAGATAAAAACAATTATGGAATTAAAATAAGCCGTGGCAGCTAAGAAATGATCAGTGCCTACTGACGGCGCCCGTTCACGAACATGACGTACGAATAAGGGCGCTTGTATACGCTAAGAAAAAACGCCGGGCCTACCCAAGAATTCGTGTCGTAACTAGAAAATAACTGTGTACAGGTACACTGCTCGCAGCGGTGCACGAAAAAAATCTTGTCTGCGCAAGACACGACGCGGCGAACGTTGTTGCGGAGCGGCGGGGGGCGGTTTAGTAGGGGGGTTTTCGTGTGTGGAACAGACAAAATTCTTGTCGTCTACACGAAGAATTTGTCTTGTCTGCCGCAGGCACGGTAAATTTTCTTAGCGTGTACAAGCGCCCTAAAGGTTGGCTCCGTAGTAATCATGCCTCGAAAAATGAACCAACCAAAACTGTGCAACGGAACGCCTTTGGTGGTAAGTAAATTGACGAACAATTTGGATAACGACAAGATACTCAAAGGTAAATTCGAAGGTGAGGAAGTTCTCATTCCGAGGATCCCGATGATCCCACCCGATATGCCGTTTGAATTTAAACGACTTAAATGTCCGATCCGTCTTGCATTCGCCATGACCATTAACAAATCACAAGGCCAATCCTTGAAAGCCTAGAAAATCCATGTTTTTCCCATGGTCAATTATATGTGGCATGTCCACGAGTCGGAAGACCATCTGCGTTATTTGTTATTGCGCCTGATAATAAAAATAAAAATGTCGTCTATCACAACGTGCTTCACTGAAGATTGCAACCCATGCACTAAAATACATGGCCAATATATAATCATTAAAATACTAGACTTTTTTTATTTATATTTATTCTATTAAAAATCAAAATTCAAAATCTGCTCATTTATTTCCACTAAGGGCTGATTTTTCAATAGTCAGTTATCTTTTATCTGAGGAATAAATGTTGTGGTTTGACAGCTCTAGTATGGAAAATATGTCAAACTGTCAGATTTATTCTTCAGATAAAAGTTATCTGACTATTGAAAAATCAGCCTTAAGACGGAATAAAGTTCGCCGGGTCAGCTAGTACATAATAAAAGCCTCCAGGCATAAAGGGCGTGCCCGCTTACGTTCACAATCTGAATCAATTTGAAGCTAATCCATTGCTTCAATAAGTCCGAAAAAATTGTCTGCAATGTATGTTTTTTTATTGTTTATTAACTAAGGAAGAAAACAAAATATAAATAGAAACATCACAAAAACCACAATAGGTTTGTCCGGATGTTGAAACACCTTTAGGAATCTTAAAAACTAACGAAGTACCTATCAATATAGGAGGTAAAAACAATATAGAAAATCATTGTGGGTTAGTGTGCTACGAAAGTACCCCACAGGGATACAAGCAAAAATCTGAAGTCTATACTTTTGTTGCCGATAGGCAAAAGGAGACAAAAATTATTCCAACTGATATTTGGTCTAGCCCAAAGACGCCAAAAAGTCAGTTACTATAAAAGTACGCCTTGACAGACAAATAAAAACGGGCGTTCAAAACGCGGCGACTCACCCGCCACATATAACCACGAGTCACGACGTTAACAAACTGGCCTCTAATAATATCATAGACATGAAACTATAAATAAATACAACAAAGCAAACATTTTAATAGCATTATAATCGCAGGCAAAGACATCGATACGATTCAGCCTAATACCAAACTAACAATAAAATTATTTTTATGTCGGACTCGCGTGAGTTTTCAAAGAAAACTAAAATAAAGATGTTTACGGATTAGATAAATATACAGATGTGTGCTCTTAATGGATGGGAGGCATATTGTTGAACCGTAGTTTATAAGTAGGTACTTAATGTTTTTGTGTTGTCCTGTAGAAGGCGGCAGGGTGAGCTAGACAAAACAAACGACCAGTGGTCCACATTAGCTCTGGATCGCAAGAACTGGGAGTCATAGAGAGAATCTGAAGCATCATTTGAAAATACGCGACTGATACAATCGTACGCAAAATTATTAGCAGACGAAAAAGTGTTGCAAACTTTGTTATAAAACATCACGACTGCTGTATATTCCTCAAAGTGGTAGACAGGGTAGTATTATTTGTGTAATATTTTTTTTTAATTTAATTTAATTTTGCACATATAACCTCACGCCTTCTGGCCATGGGTGTAAGCAGACTCTACAGAACGCCACCTGCACACATCTTTACAAACTCTATACTGAGTAATATCAAATAATAATACTTTATTTTGTTCTGTTTGTTCCTTATTATATTCTCATTTTGTTTTGGATTTAACGATATTATTTTAATTTGTTTTTATTCTAATTATATCATATGATTCAAATAAAATTATAACAAAAACAATCTTTATTTTAATATTGTTTATTTCTTTGCTATGGTCCAATATGTATAATTGAATTAGGTACCTTTGTTGCATAAAATTTGTTAAATTGTAACCTCACTGGAAAAAGTCACTGGCTTCTGAAATACAGGTGCACTAAACTAGCTCTGGAGTCAGGGTTTCACATTTATTGTAAGCCAGTTTATGTCAACAAGGAATTTGTTTATTTATTTGCGAAATTTCAGTGCACTTACCCGCGTTTCAGTGCTCTCACTCACATTTCAGTGCACTCACTCACATTTCAGTGCACTCGTCACATTTCAGTGCACTCACTCACATTTCAGTGCACTCACTCACATTTCAGTGCACTAGTCACATTTCAGTGCACTCGTCACATTTCAGTGCACTCACTCACATTTCAGTGCACTCGTCACATTTCAGTGCACTCACTCACATTTCAGTGCACTCGTCACATTTCAGTGCACTCACTCACATTTCAGTGCACTCACACACATTTCAGTGCACTCACACACTCACATTTCGCCAGTTATAGGTCAATCGAAACACCGAGCGACTACAATTTCTTTTTGTTTTGTAGAACTAATTAACACTAACGAACCAAGAGCTTCATTATTACGACTCGAAATTCGTGATTTTAGAGAAATAATAATGACTAATAATTGATTTGTACACGATTTTCCTCATTGCCAGTACGATTGTTTAGCATGTTCACAGTCTAAAGTATGTTTATTTAATTTTGTCTTGATGGATCGGAACAAGTTTTTGACATAGCTATAAAACATTTTTGAAGTGAGTAAAATAAGCGAGTATATTAAATATAATTAAATAAATAATAAATGAATAGATAGATCTGCATGGGAATGAATGGAAATATAAATACATAGGTATAAAAATAGGATATAAATAATTCTAACTTAATAACAAGGAAAATTAATAAAGCGCTTCCTCTCTCACTAATTAAAGTGTAAATTTTAATAAATAGCTCAAAATTATACATAATGATTCAAAAAAAATTTTCGGATTCGAGTTTTTTTCATTATTTGCATTTTCTGAGAACATTTACCATAGTAATGTATATTTTTTTTATACCATCAGAAAGTAGAGATTTCAACGACAAAAAAACACACCAACTGTTTTAAAAAAGCAGATATCTTGACGTGAGAATTTTCGATTGAAAATTAGGGTGCTTTTTCGATATTAAGTCAATATAAGGTGAAAAAATGAATATTATAAATCAAAAAAATTACTGTATGTTTGGGACATACAAAGGTAAGTTTTCACCAAATTTCGTGAGAAAATATTTTTTTTTGCAAAAGATAAAAATAAAAAACCAAAAACTCGGTTATTCGAATTTTTCACATAAATTTTGAGGTTATGTGAAAAAAGTGTCGATACAAAAGTTGTAGATCTTTTTATTACCTACAACTTTGCCATTTAACTTTTTTTCATAAGACTTGCAGTTTTATCGGATATCGAGATTAACCGTTTTTTACCCTTAAAGACTCACCCCCTCCCCCTCCCGACCTCAGATCGCCCGTAATTTATTTTTCCTTTCGTTTTTGTTATATTCTCTACCTCTTCCAATGGGTTTCAAATTCAAATTCAAATTCATTTATTTTGTGTACATAGGTTAGAAGATGTTAAAATATAGATATTACAGAGTCCGTCTATGTCCCGCCGATAGGCATACAAAAATTCTCAATTTTCAAATAAAATTAAATCATGTCATTTATGTATTCACAATTAATTAGGTCTACAATTTATAATAATAACAATCATGTCAATTTTCAAATCAAAATCATACAGCAAATTCACAATTAATTAGATAAGTATACAATTTCTAATGATAACATGTCAAAAGTCACTTATGGAGTAGTACGCTTTGCTCACTAAAAAATTGCGAAGCCTTTTTTTTAACAACAATACCGGCAATTCCCTCCAAGATTTGGGTATTTTATTATAAATGACCGGAGCCATACAGTAAACACTTTTGCGCATTAGAGTTGTCTTACAAGAGTGAAGACATAGCAAACTATTATCGCGTCTATTACGTGGAATTACATCATTTAATCGTTTAAACCGATTCGGATTCGACCTCACAAACACAGCTACTTCCCATATGTACAAACAGGGCAGTGTCAGTAGTTTATGTTTCTTGAAATATGGCATGCAACTATCCGTACTTTGGAGCTTGAGCATCGCTCGTAAGCATCTTTTCTGTGCTGTGCTTTGTGTGTGTTTTCATCCTACTATATTTTTTTTGGTCTCAAAAATTATCGACCCTGGTCTATTTAGGTATTTGTTGACTGATTACCAGTGATCGGAATATGTAGAGCTAGTATACCATATAGGTATATTATTTATTATTTTATTTTATTACTTTTTAGAAGGCTTACAGACTAATTACAAATAAATAGATAACAACAACATAATTATGATCTAGTTGCTAATAACAAGCCTCACCAGATATTATTATAGCATATCGATTAGGTACATAAAGCCGAACAATTAAAGTGCATTGTGTACATAAGCAAGTAGGTTAGCTAAGATATCATTCATTTGTTTAAGAATTAGCATCGCCATTCAACGTGGCAATGCTGCCAGTCTTCTGGACACTTTTCCGGATGACAGCGATGCGGACGAATACTTCGACGCCTATGGTTCCTTTTGTTTTTGTATTTATTTGTATAGTTAGTTATTTAGTACCTAGTGTAAATTATTATTTGTTTAAGTTGTTACAATATAAGAGTTTAAGAACCACTAGCCGTTGCAACATTCACAAAAAATGATTTGGCTAAGAGCGCCCTTGCTGTGCTTATCTTAGTGCAAAATAAGTCAACATCTTGCTCAGAAGATACATCATTGAAGCTCCGAGCGCCTCTTATACAAAAAGCATTAATGATAAATGATAAATGATTTTATTTCTATATAAGTAGGTTTGAAGAAAAACTTTTACACGTCAATCGTATTTTAAAAACTAGATGAGGTCGGCATTTCCTATCTGACTACTCTGAGAAGAAAGGCCGAAACAAACTCAGAGGTCACAGTCTCTTTTAAAGTCCAGACAAAATCTTGGTCAGATCATGAGAAGGCTATGTAGATCGGTGTCTGAAATGGTGTTTTGAGGAAAGAATCACACAGATTGAGTGGACCTGTCCAGTCAGTGTACGCAATTGTCAGCAATCGCCTTATACTTAGTAGTGTCAGAAGGCACACCTAGAAGGCTGTACCTATTCCGATCACTGGTAATCAGTCAACAATGTCATCATTCTTATTCTTATATGTACCTTTACATTGAACTCAGTAGTTAAATTGTATCAGATGGCAATCGCCTCATTTAAAACAACGAAACCTGTACAATATTATGTCATGCGGAACTGTAACGAATCACTTACAAGTCTTGAAACACAGTTTACTTTAATTAAACTGTGGTGGAACTCATCTTTTTGCCGTGGTATTGGTTTGTAATAGAAACATGCCGTATAGCTTCAATTGGTTAAGAGAGAAGTTCCGAAACAACAAAATCTATACTAATATTTTAAAGAGGTAAAGTTTGTGAGTTTGTGAGGATGTAGGGGGTAATCTCTGGAACTACCGGTCGGATTCCAAAAAGTCTTTCTGCATTTGATAGCCTCGAGGAAGGGTATAGGCTATTAAACATCACGCTACGGCCCTTAGGCGCCGAGCAGAAAGAAAAAGAGTCAGAAAGAACGTTATGCGAAAACGTTAGTACATAGTAAAAATTGTTCATAATGATGAGTACAATGACCCCTTAAGAGCTTGATGGTATTTTACCAATAACCCTGTATAGTGGATGGTCACCCATCCATGAACCAACGGCGACAAGCGTAGCTTAACCCTTTCGATCGCCCGTGCGGCTGTTATCATTTAGCCACGAGTATTAAAAAGTAGGGTCTCTGAAGCAAATCAAAAGACTAATGAAAGTATTACTATGAGGTTCTCCAAAATAAGAGGTCTGTATAGACTACAAGCCATCCTTGACATTGAAAGAAAATTGCTTTAGCGCATTGAAGCAAACATCATAAAAAATTCAATGGTTGTAAAGCTATGTGCTTATCAAAAGCGTTCAAACGTTCACCTCTCCCGATAAAAATAAACAGAAGACTAGTTATTTCAGTCTGTAATGTTTATTAGTTTGAAAATAAAATTATTAATCGGAGTAGGCGTTTTACCAATTTTATTATATACAAAGAAGATGGGACGCAGTGCGAGAACGTGACTCATGTAATACTAACTAATATTATGAATGTGAAAGTAAGTTTGTTTGTTACCTTTCAAGCCTAAGCCACTGAACGTTGTCAGGTGTACAGAAACGGACATAGGGTATCTTTCATTCCGAAAAAAGTACTGTTCCCGAGGAATACAACAGTGACATTCTTATGATAATAGATGGCGCCACGTGTAGTGTGTTTAAAGGATATACATGTAGGATTGATATGGGATCACCATATCAATTTGGTTACGTTCTGTTGAGTGGTTTTTAAGTTAGCGTCAATAATACTTACGTATTTTTTCCACTGTGTTGATGATGTTATCAATCAATCAATCAATGTATTTATTGTGGATCATAGGTACAAAGAAAATATATAGTTACAGGTGTTCTATTTAATCGGCTATGTCCCGTCTTTTAGATTCCTGTCACTGTTATTTACTTAGCATGCGAAAGCATACGAATTAGTGTGGGGTAGATACGACCATAAAAAGATAAAAATAAAAACTGTTCGTTTTTGTAATAGGTAGGTAATTTTTATTTTTTGAGTATGTAAGTACACCAAAATAGGATTTATTTTGGGCTCATAAAAAGAGGCATTTTGATTATATTATAGTATCCACATATATTAAAAAAAAAAAAACACTATGGGAATTCATAAATGAATAGAGTAACAGGAGTTCCCGGATGAACTGCTACACATGGAGCTCTACTAAAACACAATCAACTGACTTGCCTACATACATTAAACAGCAACTAATCTATGTACCTATCTCTAATGTTTACTAGTCCACGATTTACGAGAGATTACGTGCAAACAACAATGATTTCGAGCCGCAGCTCCTACGTCATATAACATTGTGTATTTGTTTTAGATACGTTCGTCTGCGTAGAAAATGTAGAAATACCACCGACTTCTAAAAAAAACACTACAAATTGAAATATAACTTTAATTTCGGAAGTCGGTGTCTTTGGTTTGTGTTTTTTCGTTGTTTGCCACCGACTTCCGAAATGAAAGTTTTTTTTCAGTTGTATGTAAATAACAGTAACAGGAACTTATAACAACAACATCAACATACACTAAGTGGAAAAAATACTTAATATTGAAGCTGACCCAAAAACCACTCATCAGAACTTGACCAAATTGATATGGGACCAATCTGGAAGTATATCCTTTCAAACAACCAAGAGTTTTTCAAATCGATTAATCGGTAAAAAACTACTGAACTTCGGTAGAACATTTGGTGGCTTAATTTGTTGCATTTTAACCCTACTATGACGTCCTGCAAGGAATACGTCGAGTTACCAGTAACCCTGTATTATGAAGGAGTTCTGGGGTAACAACCATTTAAACAAAATACAGCTGAATTGAGAACCTCCTCCTTATTTTAAAGACGGTAAAAAAAAATTGCATCTTAAACATTGGTTTCATACATAAATTGAGGCGGCGCGGCCCCAGTAAATGACAAAAGTACTTGCGTTGGAGCTGTCTCGCCCAACTGTAACATAGTAGCTAAACAATGTTAAATTGTAAATTAAGTGGGAGATTAAAAAGAAAACAATAAAAAATAAATACATAAAACACTGTTGATTAACAGCTCTCGATGAAAAATTAAAAATAATTATTAATTATTCCGTTTGCCATTGCTGCATTCACAAGTAATTTATTCATTTGTTTAACATAGGTACAATGATAATGGTATTACAATGATAATAAAAGTTCGCTATGTTATGCTAGACCCAGTTTCCCGGGAGCGAGGAGAAAATAGAATTTATAGGACTATAGAGGTACGAGGAACAGGGTGTAAAGTTCACTCATACTTCCATAGTAAAGGGAGGATCCTCCGACCAGACGGGTATCGTGTCTGGTGGGCAACTGCCCAACGATCGACGTCGGGAAGTTGTATAAATGCTAGTCACGCGGTAAACTCTGCTTGCGCGATGCAGGATTTGCGTGACGTGCGTACTTCGCATGTGGCGATGTAGATACCGCTACATCACTCCCTTCCGGAGACTGGAGGTCGAAAGTGGCCTGAGTTGTGTATCTTGCGATGTTTGCCAGTGCCAGTTAAGGTTCCAGTGGGTCGGAACACTCGGAACTGGGTGCAGCATAGTTCACGGTACGTCGGAACTGTCTGCGGTGATTCCCCAGTGAGACGGGGTGGCGCTTCGTTATGCTCTAGTGCGTCGGATGGAGTACAGCGCCGGGTTGAGGCTGACTGCTGGCGTCGACCAGGAGAGGTGTGACGTGCAGCTCGCATGGTGCGATGTAGATACCGCTACATACAGGAGTTATCCTAGTCCTTGAATTGTCTCTTGCAAGGTAGTATAGTTTGTGCTTCTTCTACAGTGCCCAAGTGTCTTATGTCGTAAATCATATTATAAACTTCATAATATACTACGACACCGCCTTGTTGGTCTAATGGTCGCAAGCGCTCTGCAGAGCATGAAGTCCTGGGTGCGATTCCCGGGTTGGGCAAAGTGTTATTGCACACTGCCACTGCAATTTACAGTCTGTAGTCTGGATCTGTGCCCGGTTGATGGCAATAGGCTCGTCCCCTATTACATGGGACTAAAACAACTGGTGGAATGTGGGTGTACTATAGGTACACCTCTGCCCAATCCTTCGAGGATTACAGGAGTGATGCTCTTGTTTTCTAAACTAATATTATAAGAAAGAGAAAATATTGATGTCTTGTATTTTTGTTTGTTACGCTTTCTTGCTAAAACGGCTGAGCGGATTTGGATGAAATTTGGCACATTGGTAGACCATGACCTGGATTAGGACATAGAATACCTTTTATCCCGATATTCCTACGGGAACGAGACGCGTGAAACCGCGGGGCGCAGCTAGTCTAATATTATAAAGGTGAAAGTTTGTAGACATGTTTGACATGTTTGTTACTCAACCCAAACTTCCACGCTAATATTATAATTTATTCGAAAGTTACTCGGTCTATCTGTCTGTTACCTTTTCACGGCTAAACGGCTGATCGTATCTGGATGGGGACACGGATAGACCATCACCTGGGTGCACATAGAACTCTTTGTATCCCGGTAGTACATTCCCGTGGCATGGTTTCCGACCACGCAGGCGATGTCGGGGACGAAAGCTAGTGTGAATGTGAATTAGGTACAGCCAGCGTCACGATGTGGGTACCCCCCTTCAAAGTTAATTTTAATACAACTGGGGTACCTAATTGATGCAGCCCACCGTACATACAAAGCAAAAGGCATGTAGGTATGTAAATGACGCGTTCTACTCGAGTTTCTATAATAGCTATGTCTGTAATGTAACATTTTCTTAGGAATGTGGAGCTATTAGGAATATTAATTATTTCTGTAATTACTAAACAGTTAGTTTCAGTAGAAACCATTTATCTTCGTTTGTATGAGGTCGCAGAATCGCAAACACAAAATTTTCCATACAGAAATTTCCTTTAAACAATATTGAAGAAATCAAAAAAAAAACCCGGCTGCGACTTGAAAATTTCAAAACAAACTCAGTTTTCATTTACAACCTTTTAGTGTTTTAAACATATTGTTGGAATGAAGCTGAAGCTCTTTATTTTGATACCTCGATGATCATGTGATCTTGGCATTAAATATATATATTTTCCAAGACGTTACTTTTTGACGTACTAAATCCGCCATTTTGATTTTACAAAAACAAAACCTATCCAAGATTACTGCGACACTACACGTAATATAATCCATCCAGCCGTTAGAATGCTTCCAGGGTGTAAAGAATCCCACATACACAGCCGGTCTTAGCTGCCCCGCGGTAGGGTAACAAACTCAAGGTCGCTCAGCGCGCTATGGAGCGAGCTATGCTCGGAGTGTCTTTGAAGAATAAAATCAAAAATTATATTATCCGGAAAAGAAGTTCCGGAGTTACGACACACACCGACATAGCTTGCAGATTAAGCAAACTGAAGTGGTAATGGGCTGACCATGTTTGTTGAAGGACCGATGGTCGGTGGAGCAAGCGATTCCTGGAGTGGAGCCCCCAGCTAGATGGATCGACGACCTTACGAAGGTAGACAGGACACAGAAAGGTAAGGACAGACTGGATATGGAAGGCAGAGGACAGGGTGTTGTAGCGCAGCCTGGGAGATTCCTTATGTCCAGTAGTGTACTGCGATAAACTGAGTTGATTGGTTGAGTCGGGTAAAAATTCAAAGTGTGTTGCAACAATACTATTTACCTACTATGCAAAGCATATTAACGCAGATAAGACGCCACTTACTGACATAAGGTCTTGTCTAGGGTGAGGAGCTTGCGCGAGTGCTAAGGGGGCGCGATATATATAACATATCGTCATTTGGTTTAAATAGGCTTGTATTTTTTATTTATCTTAGACAGGGTTACCCCCCCCCCCCCCTCTCCCTCCCGGGCCCCTTTGTCAGCTCCTGACAGATATACGTCGAATTACATGTAAACCTGTATACAGGATTATTGGTAAAACACCATCAACCTCTTAAGGGGTCATTGTACTCATCATTATGAACAACTTTTACTATGGGACCAAATATGAAATCGCGAAAAAAAATCTGCTGTTCCCTACATTTATGTTTGCAGAACTCGTCTAAATGTTCATAATGAAGAGTACAATGACCCCTTAAGAGGGTGACGGTGTTTAACCAATAACCCTGTATAAGCTAGCGACCGATCGTCTATTGTTTTACCATGTGGAAACACGACTATAGTCCATTCACAGTTATTTTAACTCTGAAAGTAACGAGAACAAAGATCACTGTGATGCAAAAGTAGATATAAAATAACTGTGAATGGACAGTAATCGCGCCCGCCACCGCGCCCGCCACCGCACCCGCCACCGCGCCCGCCACCGCACCCGCCACCGCGCCCGCTGTCGCCTTAGTTTACCGCGCGTTCACCCTGGCCGAGACCTAACGAATACGTAGTCTGAATACTAAGCGGCAAGTCGGTTTACATGACAACGAAAGTAGATAACTTCTTATTCTATTTGTATACTCTTCTTATGTGATGAAAGATGGGGGATTACTATGTCGAAACTGATGTTGGTTCATCAATCAATGTGGTAAGAATTTGTAGTTTAAATTGAGACTGTGTAAGATGGCTTATTTATTTATCTAATTGTGAGTTAAATATTTAAATTAAATAATCATTAATTTCAGGAAATTATTCCCATAATAAGCACCACAAGTTACATAGAAATATACATAGGGATTCATAATACATTAAAACCATTGCATTAAAAATAAATTTATGTTAAAGTACAATTGGTAATTAGGTTAAAATTCAATCGATTACATTTAATTTTAATAATAAAACGATAATTAATAAATGGTGACGAACTGGCATGCAAGTGCATCCACCTCTCCAACACCACCGAGTCCCACCGATCGGGAAATACGCTCAGGGTACTTACTGTTAGTGCTGCGTCGGAAGCGACTTAGTAGGGAGGCGCTCCGCTTCCTATTATTAGCATAAATGTCATCGGTTTGCGCCTGCGTGAACATCGTAGAACCGCTGCAAAGCCGCGGCAGTCCTAACAACACCCTAATTGCATTGTTGTACTGTACGCGCATGGCAATGAAAAAAGTCTCCATCTTCAATGATTAACGGTCGGTTTTAATGAAAATAAATCCCTCATTTTTCCAGTTATGTTATAAGTCTCATATAATAAGGGGCAAGCCTATTGTGTTTAGCTGCCTTCAAAATGGTTGAGCTGAATGGTGCTGATCTATGCGTCATGTTCGTGAACGGGCGCCGTCAGTTGGGACTGATCATCACTCCGTTCCGTCGCATTTCACGAAATCACTCCCATAGACTGCAGGAAAGCGAGAGGGACGACATTACACATCAAAAATGCTTATACTGGAAAAGGCGTGTTCATTTTACACATTTTCTCCTAATCCTATCAGCCATAACTCAACACACTTATACCTACTCAATAACTAAGACCATAAGCCCATCCTGTCCATAGATCTTGCCACTATTACACCGAACATCTTTAAATCCTCTCAGACGTTCCGAAGCTTCGAGTGGCATCTATTGGATATCGAATCGACGCGGTAAGCTCTGGTAAAGGTGGCGTATACACTTGTGAATGGAAGCTTCATCTTATACCGTCCGACTACCGGATAACGAACTAACCGGTGGAGATTGTATAGGTAATGCTAAAGTTTCCTAGTAGAGCGGTGGCCGCCATATAGCGTCCGCCATTGACTGGCGCATGACGTCACTGAAATATTATTTATGTAAATGATAAATGATTTTATTTCCTTAAGTAGGTTTGAACAAACACTTTTACACGTCAATCGTATTTTAAAAACTAGATGAGGTCGGCATTTCCTATCTGAGTACTCTGAGAAGAAAGGCCGAAACAAACTCAGAGGTCACAGTCTCTTTTAAAGTCCAGACAGAATCTTGGTCAGATCATGTGAAGGCTACGTAGATCGGTGTCTGAAATGGTCTTTTGAGGAAAGAACCACACAGTGAGTGGACCTGTCCAGTCAGTGCACGCACTTGTCAGCAATCGTGCAGCTCAACTTAGACTTAAGGAGCTCAACGATTCGACGAACAATACCAAAGAAAGGACATTTGAGTAGGCCGCATAAATTACTCAAACGTAAGTAAGTTGGTGCGTTTTCCTCGAGATTGTTTTTGACACCGTAAAGTCAAACCCCGCTGCCATCATTTTCATGAGAGCCGTCACTGCGGCCGTGGTGCGGCGGTCACTGCTTTTCTAGGAAACCATACCTTAAGGCCCCATCCACAAATTACGTCATACGTTAAAGGAGAGGGAGAGGGTCTACAAAGTGTGGCGTCGTGACACAAAGGGGTAGGGCACGAGTCATGTCACGCTTCGTGGTATCACATGATAAATCTAAAATAGTTTAACTCGAAGCTTCAACTTTACCGAAACCTGAACTTTACCAAGTATCAATATTATTACGAGATTTTACTCAAAATTACAAAATAAGTGACGACACACCAAACGCGGGTCACACAAATAATAATATGAACACCTGTAGTGACATGTAGTTTATGGATCCGGCGCCAGATGTCCGGTAACCGAAGTGTGTGAAAAGGGGTTTAATTATCGTAAATGAAGAGTAGCTACGTCCAATCAATTGTACTAGCCATTTGATTGATGCAGTGGCCGAACGATTGACTTGCTTGAAAGCCGTGTCGACGGCAGTAAGCGTTACTAAAGCTGTACACACGCTTGGGAGAGTGAGTGAATGAATGAATGAATGTATGAAATGTTGCTTCAGTCAGTCATATCAAACGTAGGACGGCAAGACTGCATAGATCAAAGGATTTGATTTGAAATGTATACAGTATATATACAGAACTGTGTCCGTCAGTAAACTTTGATTTGAATGACGATGTGACCAGCCGGGTGCTTGGGTAACACATTAACAGTGGCCTTCATTTTGACAGTTCAACAACATTCATTGCGTTATTTACGTTGTTGAGCAGATACATTTCGAATATAAGAAGCAATGAATTAGTAAAATCCTTCAAAATGATTCAGATTGTGATCGATAGTGTGTTACGCATATAGGGTGCTTGCTTAGGACGTCGGATACTTTTTGTCCCGGTAGTACGTACACTTGGGATAATTTCCCACCTCCACCCGTGCAAAGCTATAGAGGTACGAGGAACAGGGTGTGAAGTTCACTCATACCTCCATAGAAAAGGGAGGATCCTCCGACCAGACGGGTATTCAGTCTGGCGGGCAACTGCCCGACGATTGATGTCGGTAAGTTGTATTTAAGCTAGTCGCGCGGTAAACTCCGCTTGCGCGATGCAGGTGCTCAAATGTGGCGATGTAGATACCCCTACATTACTCCCCTCTGGAAACCGGAGGTCGAGGGTGGGTCGAGTTGTTGTTGTTGTTTGTTGATTGTTGTTGGTTGATTGTTGGTTGTTTATGGTTGAAGGTTGAAATACTGAGGCACGTGGAACAGGGTGTACAGTTCACTCATACCTCCATAGAAAAGGGAGGATAGGCCAAGTTCAAACGTTAGTATTTTCATAACGCTGTGTGTAAGAACCAAGGATCGATAAACAGTCCATCTCTTTATGGTAAAATGATGTAGTCTGCAGCAATTTATATGATTTTGGTTGGTTGGCAAATAAGCAGACAGCTAGTCTTATGGTAAGTATTAGTTCAGGAAAAAAGTTTTTTCGTATTTTATATACAAATTCAAAGACTAAGAGCTCGTATTGCACCCAAATATCCAGCTTTTTTTATATTCCCATACTTTTTCACATGGGTCAAAAACTGTTTTGTGGTCAACTCATAACTCTTCAGCTGTGTCGTAACTACTAATATCTTGCTCCACTTTTGAAAAAATGTTATCGTCTTTATTCGTAACAGGGTGACCAGAGCGAGCTGCATCTTCGAGATCAAAATTCCCGGACCGAAAACGCTTGAACCAATTTTGTATTACTCTTACTGACACTGCGTTGAGTCCATAAACGTCGCAGCTTGTGTCGCATTTTCCCTTAATGTAATAAAATGTCAAAATGTAGCAAATTGCTTCAGTAGATTCACTCATTTTGGCGAACAGAAAATCAATTTAAAAAAGTATGGCGGGAAATCTTTTTTTTTTTTAATGTCATCTTTAATGGTATCAACACCAGCCACATACAAACAGTACAGCCAAAGAGATCTTACTACAACTTTCTACCTATAAAGTACGAAAAAACTTTGATCCCCGACCTATTATAAGTCAACGCTGCCTATTTATGGACATCTGGAATACTAAAGGCATCACAGATGCGCTGCAATCTCACCCAGAGACAAAGCTGGGATGTCACCTGTGCTGGTAACTACAACGGTACCCATACACTTGAAATCGCCACACAGAAAACCCGCTTAGTGGCAGAAATAGATATGGTTGTAGTACTTCCTTGAACGGGTTAATTTCACAAAAAGCTCTTCTCCCACTGCAGTAAAAAACAATGAAAGTTTTCTGAAATGACGTCTACTAGATGGCAGTACTAAGACGTCAGGTCCGGGCAACTGTCAAAAGTGTCAAAGCGCCTATATTTTCATTAACCGTGACTAAATGATGAACGAATGAATGAAACGAATGCTGAACGTCATCATATATATTATATTTATTGTCGAAACGTAAGAACTCTTTTCGAAGTGGCGCCAACTGGTGGCGTGAATTTTCATGAACACCCTCAATGCTGTGCGATATTCATTTGTAGCCCGAAACTCTAACAACCAATGCAAATAATCTTAATAAAGGCGGATTTCACCAATTAAACTAAATGCGATCAGCGCATCTAAACAACGTTCAAGAGCTGTCACTGTGAGCGTCATCTTTGTTCTGGAATATTGATACTGAAAGCGCTTGAACGCAGCTTAGATGCTAGAAATGATTTAAAAAAATGCTAGAAATGATAGAGAAGAAATAAAAAAAACCCTACAAACTCAAAAATAACTTTTTTTCGGAATTCGGTGTCTTTGGTTTTTGTATTTTCGTTGTTTGCAACCGACTTCCGAAATTAAAGTTTTTGTCAGTTTGCAGTGTTTGTTTTTGGAAGTCGGCGGTATTTTTTTTTGTGAAAAACTTTATTTAAATTTTTTTTTATTTCCTTTAACCGAGCCTAACTACTTCTAGCTAGCTGACAATAACTGATGGTTCATTTGTTTTTCATGCAGTAAAAAACAATTGATAATCGATGTTCATTTTGTTTTTAAAGCTTCTAAGCTGTGACCACATTATCGTATCTTATACGCTTCTTACTCAAGCCATACGTTACCGGTAATATGATTCAACGCCAGTGTTTACCTATGCGATCTCGGTCAAACGTTCCTCCCATCTATTTCCGTACGTAATGTACGTACGACCGACTATTTTTCTTACTAACTACTGTTTGTAACGGCTACGAATTACGATCCGTTTTTCTGTTGGTAGAGGTGAGAATGCTGTAAAAAAAAATCTTGAGGTAAATTGTAAGGAGTTGATTGTAGGATTGTATTTTTAGGAGTTAGTTGTGGCAGAATTTTCGAATGGAGTACCTACGTATACACTCATCAGCATCAGCCTATAATGTTCCCACTGCTGGGACACAGGCCTCCTCTGTGAGAGGGAGAGGGCCGTATTCCACCACGCGGGCCCAGTGCGGGTTTCACTTTGTAGTGTGTTTTTTGTGAAAAAGTTTTTATTTTTCACTTTTTAGTTGTGGTACCTACCCCAAACAAAGTCGTGTACCACTACTTGCAACGTAAATAACAGTGAAAAAGTTTTTATTGTAGGTATATGTTAAATTCTGCCAATTTTTTTTTTTAATTTTGTACTATGTGTAAATAGTTGTTGCCTAGACGGACATCTATATAATGACTTCATTGGTGATGTTCTTCAGAAAGGTCAGGTGCGTGGGGCCGTACTATGACGTGTTAATTCCATCATGATTCCGTTGACAAAAAGAGATAGTGCTATCGGTCATGTATAGCTCCGTCTCTCTTCCACGCTGGAACAATGATGGAATTAACACGTCATAGTACGGCCCCTGGCGTGCGTGCAAACCTTAAAATTGGAACAGCAATTGAATGGCACCGTCTAAACAACACATACAATTATTGCACGATACGGACAAATTAGTTGCCGTTTATAATGGTTATGGGTGTAAACAGCACGTACAATAAAATCGCATTAAATTCTGGCATTTTATTTATTTGTAAGAATTAAGCACTTTTAATTATATTCATAGCTTAATTGAAGTGCCGGCTACAATATCGTTTTTTAATGGTACCCATTCAATATGTAGTTTTTTTTTTATTTGGAATTATATGTAAAATTTGGGTAAATATCGAAAAACCCTTAAATTCAAGTAAGATCTCGAAAACTATTGAATTTCGGCCGTACCTAGGGGGGGGACAATTTGTTGCATTTTGGCCCCCCCCTATCAGCTCCTGATACGTCGAATTACGAGTAACCCTGTATTATGTAGATAAGTACGAGTAGGTATATGTTTTATGTACTTATGTATGTAATTATTATGTAATTATCATACGCCGGTCCCTTGCCACCGTCAACGTGCCAAGTCTACTTGACCCGACTGGTATTGCAAGAGACGATGGCAAGAGACCGGACGGTATGAGTTTGATTCCATGGAAGATGGGCCGGGTGCTGGTATGGGATGCAACCTGTTCAGACACGCTATCCCCTTCCCATCTACATGGAACCAACAACAGAGCTGGTGCGGCTTGTGAAGCGGCTGAAAAAGCTAAAACATGCAAATACAGGGGTCTAGGCTCCGAATATGATTTTGTCTCATTCGGTGTCGAGACCCTTGGTCCGTGGGGTCCTAGCGCTATAAAGCTTTTTAAGGAAATAGCAAAAAGGTTAGTCGACATCACAGGAGACCGAAGAGCTGGCAGCTACCTCGGACAAAGAATTAGTCTAGCTATTCAAAGGGGGAACGCTGCCAGTATCTTCGGAACCTTGCCTAAAGGGAGTTCTTTTAATAATATATTTTAATTCCTTATCCTTGACATTGTATGGTTTTAATAATTAATTTTATTATTATATATAAATGGTAGACCACTGATTATTATTCAGTAAATATATTATTCCTACAGTCGCAAATCGCATTTTGATCAACATACGACGTAAAGCAGAGCTGTAATTTGCAAAAAAAACAAAGAAAATTCAAAATTGGCGGGTTACAACTGAGCATTCCCCTTAAATACAGATAACGATTGCGCGCGTTTTATTTGAACTGGCAATGCATTCCACGACAAACGAGCTGTAATTTTTATGGTGTACAAAATAAAGAGTAATTTAATTCCTTCGGGGATTAAAGGCATCTTGTGTTGGAATATGTATCTAAGTAGGTCTTTGTTGATACTTAAACTTCTTAAGGTTTCATTAAAAGTAGTAGTGAACTTTTAAACTCAGCACTTAGCTGTTTAATACCCCTTTTAGTGTTAGGCTTTAATGTTTAGTACAAGAGCTACTTTCAAAGATTTATATCCTAAATTAGTTTTAGTACTAAAGTGCTTTTCATTGTATTTTCTTGTACCATTAAGAGATTAAGATAAAACAATAAAATTGCTTTAGCCTGACTGTTTTCGTTTTGTTTATTTATAATAAGTACTAACAGTACTGTCACATAAAAATTAAATACTTTTTTTTGTAATTAAGTTTTTGTTTTTAATTTTTTAGTTTTGGTAGCTACCCCACACAAATTCGGACACCTTCACATACCGTCACTTGCTAAGTATTTAAGTGAGGTATTATAAATCAAATCAAATCAATCAAAAGTCATTTATTCAAACTAGGCTGAGAATCAGCACTTTTTGAACGTCAAAATCACATAAGACAGTCCCCCCAAAACGCCCACCCTTCACCACTTCCTAGTGCTTTAGTTGGGAAGAAGAAGTGGCGGAACAAACTCCCCAGCAGAACAACATCATATGTGTGTGGAAAAATTCGTATTATTGAAGCTAACTCAAAAACCACTCATCAGAAATTTATTTTGCAAATATGGGTAATACATAATAGGTGATAAGATACATTAAGAGCGTTTATACCTTATGAGTGGCAACGTCGCAATTTAGTGTCATATTTCGTAGTTTTCAATTTTTATCATTTAATCGGAGCTATATTTTAAACATCTGTTTAATTAACTTTTTAGAATTACGTGAAAGTGTTTAAAAAAGTAAGTAACCGTAATGCTTACAGTTGTTTTACAATGAAAATAACGCCCTGCAAGTTTCCAATTGCATATAAATAGAACTGTAAACGCAACGATTTCTTACCTTTTACACAGTTTTCACATAATTCTAAAAAGTTAATTAAACATGTTTTTTAAATATAGCTCCGATTAAATGATAAAAATTGAAAACCACGAAATATGACACTAAATTGCGACGTTGCCACTCATAAGGTATAAACGCTCTTAAAGCTCAGCCATATTTCACCATTTGACATGCAAACATTTGGTTATCATTTACCTATTAAAAAAAAAACAAAAGCCAGATCCGTTCAGATTTCATTATGACGTGAATACATGACAGGCCAAATTAAAATCACTTCAAGTGCCACGCAATTGTAACTTCTATGGCAGGTGTACCGCTTCTTTCACAATACCCAAGTTACTAAACCAAATACTCAATGAATAGTAGAAACTTAAAGCGTAAGCTGAAGGAATATTACATCAACTCGATTATAACGTAAGTGTTAATAGCGCATTGATAAAATCTCAGGCCATGGCATGCTAAGACAGACCCCAGAGGTCTAATTGTGTGCTTTGTTTTTAATAATTAAAAAATAACTATAAATAAATAAACAATAATAATCTAATCCAGAGTACCTAATTCAGCCAATTTTTTTTTCTGATAAAAACTCAGTCACATTGTAGTACACCTACGTTTTATCCATTAAAAACTTACGTAGTCTACTCTGTCAAGTCTTTCCAATCACCTGGCAATTTAATGTGAATAATTGAGGCCGTACCGAAAACAATTCTTCGCACCAAAGTAGTTTGACACGGTAATTAACATAATTTACTGTCGTCACGCCTATTTCTTGGGGATACATCATCAAAACGACTTGGATTTTGCTTTACAAACATCGCTACTTCTAAAATATATAAGGTATACAATGAAGTGTCAAGATATTGACAAAATCAATGTTTGTATCGAATAATCGAGTAGAATCAATCTACTAATCTAGTCTACTAATCTAATCAGACAAAATCAATGTTTGTAGTTATTGATTTTGTTTGTTTTGTCGAGAAGAGAATTTTGTCCGGCAGCAGGACAGTTAAGTCAATCAATCTGCCTTGCATTCTTCCAACAATGTTGGGTTCGGCTTCCAGTCTAACCGGGTGCAGATGAATACCAGTATTTTACATTACCCAGTTACTGAGTAACACGATACCACTTGGTAAGATTGGTTGTCAGACTTTTTGCGCTTCTGAATACCCGTAACGACTGTCAATGGCAGCCGATAGATTAGTATAATGGATGGTTACTCATATATGAACCGACCGCGGCAATTGACCCGTGCGGTTGATATCATTTAGTAAGTATAGGGAGGTAATCGAGACAGATGTCTCACCTTACCAACTTTTGTCAAAAATGGCAGCCATTTCAAATGTCAACGAGCTTACAAATTCAGTTTGGTTCGCCAGAATTGCCTAGTCTATGCTTAACGGAATCGGGGCATTTAACTATTGAAATATTTTAAATAAATAAATAAGTACGTCACTATGCTTTCAGTAAAATATAGGTACACTATGATCGTCATGTATTTAATCGAACCTCTAATAATTCCCAGATTGCGCCCATAAAAATATTATTGAACACTCTAATATAATAATTGCGCCTCTATTTGTCAGATAATTCCTATTTCGGGGTCCTAAAAATACTAAACAGTGAAGTAACTGCGATCAACTTGGATGTATAGCGCTCGTCGGCCACCACCGCGACACCGCTCTCTTCACTCGCTCGGTGCACAGTTCCAACCTAATCTGACCCGTTTGGAGTGGGTGCCCTAGTAAAGTTACTGCGACCAAATTTAAAAGTTATTAGAGGTTTATTAATTTAAAAAAGGGATCAGTAGAAGTTCAATAAGTTTTTAGAGGTTCAGTTATATTAATAGATATTTACCTATGAAGTTGCCGTTTTACAATACTGGCCATTTGAAACGTAATAATTAATAAATATAATCCATATGGCTGGCAATAAATTCTCAATTCAAATGAATTTTATTCAAAAAATATGGAACTGTAATTTCAAATTTAGTCATTTGTTTATTGGTTAGTGTTTTGTTTTCGCTACGTTTGTATCTTTTTCATCAATACGGACACGATACAAATACGGGTATAATTATGGAATATGAGTTCCGTTGCGGTAGCAATGCTGCACAAACGGCTCGCAACATTAATTACGTGTATGGAGTGAACACTACAAACGAACGCACGACTCGTTATTGATTTGAACGCTTCCGACATGGAAATGTTGGTCTAAAATATGAACCCTGTGGTCGCCCGAAAACTAAAGTCAACAACGACGAATTAAAGGCGATAGTGGAAGATGACGATACTTAATCTACGACTAAGCAGCAGCTTTCAACGTTAGCACATCAAAACAATATTGGTCCATTTGCGTCAAATTGGCGACGTAAAAAAACTCGATAAGTGGGTGCCTCACAAACTGAACGATCACCAGCGCGACGAACGCGTTGAGGTATGTCTTGCGTTGCTTAAAAGACACCAAAACGAAGGGATTTTGTACTGCATTGTCACTTGCGATGAAAACTGGATTCTTTTTGATAATCGTAAGCAGTCACCGTGTTGGTTAGACCCTGGTTCAGCGCCTATATAGGCAATGCCCCAAACGAAAACTTACCCCAAAAAGTCATGGTCACTGTTTGGTGGTCTACTGCCGGTATAATTCATCTCAGCTTCTTACTAAATGGCACCAGCATTATTGCGGATGTGTACTGTGAGGAACTGGACACAATGATGGAGAAGCTCCCAAATCTCCGGCTAGTCTTGGTTAATCGCACGTCCCCGAAGCTCCTACACGACAACGCTCGACCTCATACGGCACAACAGACGGTATCTGTGCTACAAGAGCTAGAGTTGGAAGTTTTGCGTCATCCACCGTAATCACCAGACCTTGCGCCGAAAAACTTCTACTTTTTACAAAATTTGGACAACTTCTTGGTAGGGAAAACATTCAATGCCCGATACACAGTACTAAATGCCTTTGAAGAGTTTGTTGGCTCCCGTACACTTGACTTCTTCAAAAAGAGCATTGACAAATTACCACTGCGCTGGCAGAGATGCATCGATAGCATAGGTGCATATTTTGATTGGTAGAAATAAATAATATTTATATAAAAATGACTTCAACTTCTTGTATACTAAACGGCAACGGTTACGGCGGTACAGACCTAATATTTTCCAATAAGATTCAACCGTCTCAATATTAAAGCTCTAACAAGTTTCAACAAGGCAAAATCAGATTTTTAAACAGTAAACAATAGAAAAGGATTCCTACATCAAACCCCTTTCCGTCGAGGACCCAACTTATCGAGTTAAGAACCTTCTTCACGAATTACTTGAGTCTAAAGAGAAAAATCGTGGAAAAAGCTCGTGAATTCCGACGGAAGAAGCTACGAGTATAAGCTGGACTGAATTCTACACTCAATTAAGGTTGGAATAAACATACTATGAGCTAATGTGTCGGGATTTATTGAAGTATATTTTTTTATGGTAGCGTTAGACGATTGTACTCCTTCTGGGCTCGTGGCTAAATAATCACAGCCGTATGGCTCGATCCAAGTATAAGCTTCGCTTGCCGCGGTCGGTTCGTGGATGGGTGACCATCCATTACATATCAAGGCCCCTCCTTGCCTCGGAAAGCACGTTAAGCCGTTGGTCCCGGCTGTCATTCGTAGATCTTAGACAGTCGTGACTGGTAGTCTGAAGCCGAAAATTCTGTCGATTTGTTCGGCTCATCGTGTTACCCAGTAGGTAAGTGGGTTGTGGAGATGAAATAGGCAGTCGCACCATGTAAAATACTGCTGTTCAGCTGCATTCAGTTAGACTAGAAACCGACCCCAACGTCCGTCGCTACCCACACATCAGGACCCAAGGTGGCGGTGCGTAGTGTTCCGCGCGCGCCCTTCTTAGACGTCGCGGGGGGAGTCAAACACCTCACTCCCCCCCCAGACCGGAAGAGGCCCGCTGTGGCGGGCCGGCACCAGTCGGGGGTTGCGGAAGGATCGTACGTTCCCGCGACCCCCGGCGTAGGTGTGAGATGGAACACCGGGGTGGTTTTTAGTCAGTAAGAGTCTGACAGACCCCGCCGCCCGCCTCAGGACGGCGGACATCCATGAGGATTTTCCAGCACGGAACCAAAAAAAAAAAAATTCGACCCCAAGATAGTTGGAAAAAGCAGGCAGATTTATAGTCTTAGAGTTAAGACGGTCCACCTATGTAGTTCGATTTGGATGAATCGAACGAATTGAATTGCGTACACATAAAAGTGAATCATAAAATTTCGGCGATGCCTTCTATTTGCAAAGCTTTCTATCAAACTGAATTTTCTATTCGATTGAACCGTGTGTTCTGAACTTTATTTTTAAATATCACGATTCGAAATCGGAACAGTATTAATCTGCGATGATTTACTTACATATAAAAACAAATGAGTTCGTTGCGGTCACTTTAATGAGGTTCGATGTGAACTTAAAAAAGACCCCTTCACACGTACCACAACCACACCACATCGCAATGACAAAATGTGGCCAAACAGTGGTCACGTAGAATAGAATGGAATATATTTTATTTGCAAAGAATGTAGGTATTACAAATCAGATGTTACAATTAATGTTAGAGTTCTCGTACATTCTGCCTTTAAGGCTTGCAAAAATATTATGAGCATTATATGTAGATATACAAATATAAATACAAAAAAAAAAAGTTAATTGTGTCGCTTCTACTTTTTGCAGTTACGTTGTGGTTCAGTTGTCATTAAAAGTTGCGATGTCATTCAAAATCAGAATCAGAATGCTTTATTTGTAAAAATAGGTCTAATTACAACAGTGTGCGCGATGTTACGTTGTGGCATGTTTTTGCAGGCAGATCTGGCAGTGTTGGCTGTGACAGTGTCGTCGCGTTGTGAATGCGACGTCGCCTTGATGTGGTCGGTATAGCCATCACGATTGATTTTGACGGCCAAATGTAGTCCGTATATGAATAGACTATTGGTTTTCATACAACTTAGCGCCCGTCCACGTGCTGTCGTTGTGCTGTGGTGATGGTAAGTGTGGTCGGGCCCTTTCAGAATAACACTACAGAGAAATTCATCAGGTCAAATTCAATCATTTGTCTAAACTGTACGAGGAGGACTGCCTCGTTATATTCTAGTGGTCGCAAACGCCACTGTGAGCATGAGGGTCGGTCAAATTGTGATTGGATTTTTATATCTGAATTTTCTCAGTAGCAGGCCGGGGTCTAGATTTGTACCCAGTTGATGGCAATAGGCTCGCCCCCTATTACATGAGATTTAAACATATCTGGCGAAACGTGGGTATACTATAGGTACACCTCTGCCCAACTCTTCGCGGAAAAAAGCGTGGCGTTATATTTGTTATATATGACGAGGTTTTATCAGTCTGTCCCGCTGCGGTATAACTAAAAGGCTGCCCACAGATCTAAAATTAGGATCTCGGGACAACAGAACAAAAATAAAAACTTTTATAATCCCCGAAATCGTTATAGCAACGAAAGCCAAAAGCTTTATCCTATAACCTTTTGAAACGAGACATAAATAAATAATATTCAATTAGGAGCTAAAATTGCGTTCCGGCGTAATTACTCTCATAAGGGCATTGTGAGGACAATAAAGAAAGCTTTCAGAGAATTTTGATCTCTATTGTTGGTCACACAAAGGATTTCTTTGCGAAAATATGCCAAGGACAAAGGGAGCCCCCTTATTGAGGAGAATCGTGTCACATGAAAGTGGAAGCACAGGAGGTTTAGATGAGAGAGAACAGGGTTACGGAAAAAATTGTATCTCTAGGACAGTTTTCTGCCAATAATAGTCTATGGATAGGCCAACAGGGTGTAAAGTTCACTCATACCTCCATAGAAAACGGAGGATCCCCCGACCAGACGTATGTTGTGTCTGGTGGGCAACTACCCGACGATTGATGTCGGGACGTTGTATATATGCTAGTTGCGCCGTAAACTCTGCTTGCGCGATGCAGGATATTGCGTGGCGTCAGTCAGTGTGATGCGTAGTTTGCATGTAGCGATGTAGATACCGCTACAGTGGTATTACTTTCCCTGAAGAATTCGTTTATTAGGAGCTCTTCTTTTACTTGTGGCCCAATTGGAATGCCATTAAATGCTTTTGGCTCTATTGTAGGCCAGACACTGACAGACGGTGAAAGAAAATCTCTTGAAAAATGCAGGACTATATAGTCTGAAAATGTCGAAACCCAGTGAGAAAGCGATCAATGTTTGTTTAATCTTTTAATTGGCCTTTGCCATTATGCTTTGGAGTTGTCTTTCTAAAGATATTCATCGTTGTGATGTAATGGAAAGCCGTTTGAAAAATTACGTTGTGATAAGTAAGGCATTATTTATTTATTTATTTTTTATTAGGTCTACCAACAATTGTTTACACTAATTTACAAACAAAGATAAAACATGCGTTTAAACTCTACACAGTGCAACAATTACTTAAAGGTAAACACCACATGGACAAGAAAGAAAACAATAAAAAGTAATTTCGTAAGCTACATATTGCACAAGTAAACTAAGTTAGATATGTATAAATAACATAACTAAATGCAAAATATTAAAAGCAACATTTCTTAAAAAAATAAATAACGTACAGTCACGAGCACCAACATGCCAACACTTGGCAATCTTCAACTGCGATTCCCTCATGAAATAACGAATGCAATGTTGAAATACGATACTTTACATAAACCTATGGATTCGAAAATACTATGTTCGTAATAACATACAATTTCATTCAAAAATAAAGGAGAAAATTACTTTTTTAACAAATCTGATAAGCAGTTCAGAAATTTAGATTTTTGTTTATTGATAGAATCAAAGTTAAAGTCAACCATATCACTACAACCATTCAGAAGCCTACAGAACCTAGCACATGGGGACTTAGATCCTAAAACCGTTCTTCTCATTGGAGGACAGAGGGGAGTAATAGGTTTGCGCGGAATCCTCGACGGAGCACGAAAGTTAACGAGTGCGAGCAGCGGCGGCGAGTCGATATTTCCCTTCAGGATTTTACAAGCGAACATTGCGTCATTCAGACATCTTCGTTCTTCCAGGGTGTGCATGTTGAAGTATTTCAATCTCTTTTGGTAAGAACGCACTTTTTTGGTTATTCCCACAGAAAAGGCCAGATGCCAAACGAAGCGTTTTTGTACACGTTCTAGACGCAAACTATTTGTAGCGTAGTGTGGCCGCCACACCACACTACAATACTCTAATATGCTACGTACTAAACTGTGATAAAGTAATATTTTAGTTTTAATTTGACGAAAACCCTTACATTGTCTTATGACAAATCCCATCATCCTGGATGCTCTTTTAGAAATGGAATCTAAGTGTGGTGCAAAGGTTAGTTTTTGATCAAACAGAACTCCAAGGTCACGAATAGTGTCTACTTCGTTTAGTTTGTCCTCATTTATGTAATACACTGTCTTTATTGGATTATTTTTTCTTGTATATTTTACGTGGTAACATTTCTTCGAATTCAAGTACATTTCATTACTTTTACACCATTGAATAAGACTATTAAGGTCCATCTGCAAGAGTGAAGCGTCTCTGTTAGATTCAACGATTCTAAGAAATTTCAAATCGTCCGCGTACATAAAAATTTTAGAGTGCCGTAAACAATTGGGAATGTCGTTAATAAAATAGTTGAACAATATTGGACCTAGATGAGAGCCTTGTGGGACTCCAGATGAGATGTTATATACGTTAGATTGATAACCGTTTACCACAACATAAAAAGATCTACCTCTCAAGTATGAAATCACCCATTCAAGCAAGCCACCAGCAATACCATAAGCACGTAGCTTACAAGACAAGATTTTGTGGGAAACTTTATCAAAAGCCTTGCTGAAGTCAGTATAAATGACGTCAGCTTGGCGACCAGAGTCAACGGCTTCAATTAAAAGTTCCGTGAAATGGACCAAATTAGAACTTGTGGATCGTGACCCAACAAAACCGTGCTGATGATCGCTAATGAATAATTTTAGATGGTTTTGGAAATACGGACAGAGCAGTGACTCAAACACTTTAGCGAACGTAGAAAGGATTGAGATAGGCCTATAGTTAGCTATGTCATCGTTGCTATCTGATTTATGTATAGGCACCACCTTAGCCCCTTTCCATGTTTGAGGGAATACGCCAGAAGATAAGGATTTGCTGTATATAAGAATAAGAGGGCACACTAACTGCTCTGCACAAGACGTAATAAATATTGGCGGTATGCCATCAGGGCCAGCTCCTTTGTTATTATCTAAACTTTTAAGTTTTTTAAGCAATGTCTCACTGCTAATTGTTGGACTTGTTAAACATAAACTACTGTTTTCGAAAGATTTTAATAATATATTAGTATCAAATTCCTTGCTCAATTCTTGTTCGGGGCTATAAACAGACAAGAAGTTGGTAGCGAACATCTCACATATTAATGTACCATCAGATGTGGACATTGAGCCATCGGTCATGGTCATAGGGTAGGTACTAGACCCTCCTCTTTTATTTTTTACGTGCGTCCAAAATAACTTAGGGTTGTTTTTTAGTTTATTTTCAAGACCTTCAATATATACATTGTAGCAAGAAGTGGCCAATTCGTCGCAACGCTTACCAATTAATTTTAACTCAATCAAATCCATTGGGTTTTTATAATTATTGTATCGCCTTCTAATATTATTTTTTAAATTTAACATTTTAATTAGTTTATAGTTAAACCACTGAGGATATTTACGTTTCCTAGGTACCCGTGAGGGAATAAACTGACGTATAGCGTCGTTAAGCGTCTCGTAAAAAACATCCAACATCTCATTCACACTATCGCAACCCTCAAATAATTTAACCCAATCTACTTGTTTTAAAAAATCACGAACAATTTCATAATTCGCGGTACGAAAGTTAAGTCTACTCCTTTCACTGTTGTATGGCAGACTGGCATCCCTACTCAAGGAAACAAGTATGTCAAGAGGTGGATGCTGTTTATCGACATTACTTATTGGACTAACACTTTTGCTCACGCTACACGAGGAATGTGTAGACAAAACTAAATCCAAAATGCGACCAGCGTCGTTTGGCACTAAATTCACTTGACTAAGTCTGTTAACATTAGTAAAATCAATTAATATTTCACTAGTACTAGGCAAACGTTTATTATCCGATTTTCCTACTAAAGTCCAGTCAATGTTGCCCAAATTGAAGTCACCTACAATAAAAACACTTGAATCTGAATATTGTTCAAAAACAGCATTACAATTTTCCAAATAGTGCTCCAGAGAAGAACGGCGTATAGGAGGAGGCAGGTATACTGCGCAGAGAACCATTCGGCGAACAATACATGATATCGGCAAGTCAATACTTACCCATAAGTCTTCACAGTCACTTTCCCAATTCTTAATGCGTTTAGACTTGATTTGCTTATTAACGGCTATTAAAACACCACCCCCTTCTTTACCACTCTGAAAAAGTGAGGTTTCTCTATCTCTTCTATATACCACGTACCTATCGTCGAACAGCTCGCCACTCAGCACAGAGCCATTCAACCAAGTCTCAGACAGTATTATTATGTCATAATTGTTACAGGCAACATTACGAGATACAGTATGTGTCTTAGTTCTTAACCCTCGACTGTTCTGGTAATATATTTGCAAATTATTGAATTTAAATTATACAAACAAGTGCACGCAATAATAGTAAACCATTTGTATTTATCAAGCAGGTACACATTATTTTAACTTATTTAAAATGTCCAAGCTGCCAATAAGAATATGCTCGTCGCCGTCCGTCTTTCTGACAAATATCCTGCCGTTCCTCACCCATACGTACTTATATCCTTTCTCCTTCGCCTTAAGTCTTGTTGCAGCGTGAAGAGCCTTGTATGCAGGTGATAAATGCTCGGCGACAAACACAGGAGATCTATTTCCAGCTATACCAAAATCACCGGTATTGAGTTTTTCGTGGCTTTTATTTTTGTTATAATTAATAACAGAGGCCAACAGCTGATCGCGGATTCTCGGAGAGGCAAGCTGGACCACAATAGAACGAGGGCGGATATTATTCGTGTTAAGTTTAGCTATTCTTGTGCAGTGTGAAACATCGCGGTCCTGAACATCACAACCGACTACCGACCCCAGCTGCTTGACAATGGTGTACAGGTTTTCCTGTTTATTTTCAGGTAAACACTGCAGCTCCAGGTTGTTGGCTCGTGTCTGCTGCTCCACATAATTTAAACGCTGACTGAGATCCGCTAATGTGTTCCGCAGTTTAATATTATCGTCTTTTAGTTCTCTTGTAGTACTCTTAAACTCGGTGTGCTCCGACCGAAACTCATCAAATTGACTCGTATGGAAATTCAGAGACACTCGAAATTCTTCAAGATCCGCACGAATCGGGGCCAACTCGCTGTTAACAATGTTTATAATCGTAGTATTTATTTCCTTGAGCATAGTAGCAAACTCTGTTTTAATAACTTCCTGCACGATTGTGCGCACCTCCTCGCTGGTAACCGCGGGAGCCGGCTCTGGAGGAGAATTTAAGGCAGGCCTCTTGTTTCCTCTTGAAGCCGAGATGTTACGCTCCGGAGTACAGTCTTTTTTAGACGACATTGCGGGCTGGTTAAGTTTATTTAGTAGTATAGTAAAAACACAAAACAAAACGCCTACGCCGTCGCTGTGTCGCACTAGCGAGCCCGCGAGAAGAAGGTCGTAAGTGATGCGTATATCGCGGCGCTTACGCGCACAGGGCCAACACTCGACGGTATCACTCACTGACGGTATCTGATTTATTTTAAGTTTATGAGTTTTGATCTATATTGCCAATTAATAGCAGATTAACACTCTGGAACTGTTCACTCACTACTCACTATTGTACTAAGAACTGTGAAATAGTCTTTTCTCATGAAAACTTCAACCAACACTGCTTTTAAAACATAAATAACAATTAAAATTTGAGGAGCACAATATGACAGCTTCTCACGCACGAAGGTACAGTATTAGGTACTGAGAGCATTATGAGGCATCGGTTAACTCAATGAGGCTTTCTTTAACACAGAGCATAAAAGTGTTACGTCTTAACAGATACAGATATAATCTGTAATATACTAATAATAAAGGAACAGGTGGCTCAGCGGTAACGGCCGCGACCTTCGTGTTGTAGCTCGTAGGTACAGACGCTTTACTTTGTGTAAGTTATTTCATCACCACTGCTCTCAAAACGGTGACTGAAAACACATCGTGAGGAAATCGGAATATCGTAGAACAAAAAGTTCGAGGACATGTGACATCTACCAACTCGCACTGGGCCCTCGTGGAGCACGGCCCGCTCCGTCTCACAGAGAGGAGACCTGTGTCCTAGCAGTGGGAACGTTATTTGTGTCACATATGATAACACTTGTTTATAAAACATTTTTTTAATCTAACATTTTTCTTTCTTTCTTTCTATGTTCAACGGCACGGTTGGCGCAGTGGTTAAGCGATTGACTGCTGCGCTGCGTGTCGAGGGTTCGATTCCCGCCCGGAACAAATATTTTTATGACCTGCAGATAGTTGTTCTGAGTCTGGCTGTTTGTGTACGTGAGTTAAAATGTTTGTAAATGCACCCACGATACAGGCGAAATTCCTAGTGTGGGGCAACGTTTTAAAAAAAGAAAAACAAAAGAGAAAACAATGTTAGGTGTTCAGTATCGATTAAAGATACTTAACAAAAAATTAAAATACTGACGGAATGATCTATGTTTGTATTTTTTACTCAGATGGGTTTTGAAATAGTCTAGAAATGAATTATATTAGGCCTGATTGATTTGAAATAGATGACTGATTTATTACTCTATGGGGAAAAAAATATTTAAAAAAACATTTGCTCACAACATTCTGAACATTGTTTTATAAAGTTTTTTTTCTAACCCTCCAGTGATAATATCGTCAATATAAGAGTCACCTGCGCCAAATGGGCCATCAAAACGTCCTTATGTAATAATATAATAATAAATACATACTGTTCTGCAATAAAATTTTGTTATTGCGGGATTCGAGGGGCTATATCGTAAGATACCCTGTGCACGTTTGGTAGTAAGACCAAATGTGCATTTTACGAGCAACGTGAGTTTTTTTTCGGTACTTGGTTTTATAATGACATTTCGTACCTACATTACCAAGGGGTATCCGGGTAGGTACTCAGCTGCATCTGGTTCGACTGGAAGCTGACCCCAACATAGTTGGGTAAAGGTTAGACAGATTCAAATTCATTTATTAAACTTACACATGGTTCACTAATATACATAGGATGAAATTCTAACCAACAGAAAACATAAACAGATCTAACAGCGGGTCTCAAGGCAAAAAAATAATTGGGGTTATCACAGTAAATGCAAAAATAATTTCTGAAAACGTTGCATGTATCTACACCAGTAGGTAGGTATATAGTCCGCTGACCTACTCAACATACAGTCATTCGTTGACCTATAATCACTTTATCTTTATTTACGTAATCTTTGCAATAACAACAACAGATATATACACACATCAAAAGTGTCTAGGGATCAACATATATTTTTGCAATAACTTTTCTCCTGATTGATATTAATTAAAATTTTCTTTAAGGATTCATAAAATAAAGTGTTTTCGTTTGTCACAGTAACGATATACTAAGTCACCTTTGCATTAATAAAGAAATTTGCCATTTTCCTAATAAAGGGATTTTTGACATTTGAACCACTAACACAAAAGTTCGAAAAAAAGACTGAAATAACAGTTTTCTTTAAAATTTTATTGGGTAACTTAAACAATTAATAATCCGTGTTTCTACCGCGAACACTAACAACACAAGAACATCGGTTTGGCATACTCAAAATGAGTTCATCCAAATCACGCTGTGGAATGGCCGCCCATGTTCGTTGCAACAACAAAAAAAGGTCTTCTTGCGACTGGATACCCTCCATATTCGGCAGAGCTCTTCTCTGTAGCATATCCCATGCATGCTCAATCGGGTTCAAGTCTGGCGACTGAGCAGGCCAGGGCAGGACATTGATGTTAGCTGCGGCGAGAGTCTGTCTTACAACTCTTGCGGTGTGCGGTCGTGCATTATCATGCATTAACTGAAATAAGGGACCGATTTGCACTTGTAGAGGAACGATGACGTCTGATACAATCGTCTCAGCATAAATTTGAGCGTTGAGGTTGCCTCTGATCCAAATCAACTCAGTTCTTCCGCCGATCCAAATACCCGCCCATACCATGATGGTTCCACCACTATAAGGATGGACTTCCTGGCAGGATTTTAATCGCTGTTGGCGTCCAGGGGTTCTCCAGTGTCGTATACGTCTTGTATCCGGTCTCATACCAAAACGAGACTCATCAGAAAAGCACACGAAACGCCATTGTTCTTCTGCCCAATTTCTGTGTTCAAGAGCCCATTGATATCGAATCCTACGATTGTGCATTGCTATAGGTGGTACCCGTAGCGGTCTTCGGGAATGAAGGTTCACTTCATGCAAGCGGTTTCTGACTGTTTGGTCGCTAATTAAGTTCCCTGAAGAGTGATGAAGCCTCACGGCTAACATCATGGCGGTTATTGTTGGAGCTCTTCGAGTTAAGATTTGAATGTATCGGTCTTGTCTCCGTGTGGTGCAGCGATACCGTCCTCCATGGCGCTCAGCCACGGTACCAGTGCTTCGGTAACGTGTCCAAAGTCGACTGATAACACTCTGACTTGTATTCCGAGCTAAAGCCACAATACGTTGCCGGGAACCAGCTTCTATCATTCCCACGGCTCTGAGCATTTCTTCCCTGCTTAAATGACGTCGCCGCTCCATAATAACGTTGGTTTTAATCAGTAGTAGGGAAACAGTAGCACTAATAATGTCTTCAATGCGTTGTATGTTTTTATAGGGAAAATATTGACAGCTGATTTTCATCTTTTACTCGAATTTGATTCACAGTTCCTGATTCAAATTATGAAATGCACCAAAAAGGATCCATATAAATTTATAAAATCATAAATTTATTACAAAGCCACATCTTAATCTCAAGAAATCCGCATAAAAATGCTTGATCCCGAGACACTTTTGATGTGTGTATAATATACACTTACATTGACACTATGATATACTCGTAATACTATATATATAGTGACTATAAGTGCATCCTGCCCGTTATGACTTACGGTGCCGAAACGTGGACAGTGACAGTCGGGCTGGTCCACAAAAAGCTCGCTCAGCGCGCTATGGAACGGGCTATGTTCGGAGTTTCTTTGAAGGATAAAATCACGAACGAAATTGTCCGGAAAAGAACCGGAGTTACCGACATACCTTGCAAAGTAGGCAAGCTGGAGTGGCAGTGGGCTGGCTATGATTGTGGAAAGGCCGCTGGCCGGTGGAGCAGACGAGTCCTGGAGTGAAGAACCCGGGTCAGGGTACAGGGTCAAATTAAATTAGCTACTAAAACTGCGCAGACGTGATGTGTATCGATATCTAAACAGGAGTAAACAAAAATTAAGTTATTTGGAAAAAAAAAATTGTGGGGTCCTCGACCGCCGTTAGTGTATTCACTTGAAATATCACTTTACAAAATCATTTTTGTTACGTAAACTTCACAGACGTGATCAGTATCGATATCTAAAGACGATAAAACGTATTTTTTCAACTCATACTTCACGTAACGACACTACCAGCGGTCAAAAACAACAAATCTTTTTTTTCCCATCACGAGTGAGGAGTTTCACTAGCTAATTAATTTTAACCCCGTATACACTCCATACACATTGAAGAGCAAGGTGAGAGAATGCATCCCTGTGTAACGCCTTTCTTAACGGAGAACACTTTTGAATAGTCAGTGTTTATTTTGACGAAAGAGCGGTGGTTGATGCAGAGGCCAAAATTATATGCCAACATAAAGCAATAAATACACTGTAGCACGAGCGAAATGGAAGCAAACAGAGTTGATACACGAACGAATAACAAAACTCAGTGTAACATGCATAAAAATGACATGTCACTCGCAGAACCTGAACGAAATCATCAAAAACACGACAGAAACAAATTGTTTCTGTTACGTTTCGGATCGCCATTTCCCATAGTTTTACGCTACTATGTTATGTAAGTACATAATTATATAGGTATTTATTGTATAATATATGTAAATGATGGTAGGTACAGTACTGCCAACCTGCAGTATTCTCTTCTTCTACCTTCTACCAAAGGTTGTGTTTAAAAGATCGCTTTTAGCGATAAGACCACCCATTTTTTTTTTTTTTTTTTTTGAGGATGGGAAATCATCAAATGACCCCTCCCGCTCTGGGTGGAGGCGGAAGCGTCAGACTCTTACTGACTAAAACCCACCCGTGTTCCTTCCTTGGCCCTTTATGTTCCGGGTCAGCGGTACCCCTTTTGGATGATCCCGCTTTCCCGGCAGGCTTGGGCCCTAGTGGGCCCCCTCTTCGATGCTGACATCTCTTTGAGGCGCGCGTGGAAGACGTACGCGCCGTCCAGCACGGGCCTGGTCCTGATCGAACGGTGAGCTACCCATTACTCACCGCCCGCAGGCCCGCGCCTACGGTGGCCGGGAGTCGTCACGCGGCTCCCGACGCCCGGAGCGTCCACCGCGGCGGCTTGGACGGGAGACTCTCTCCCTCTCCCGTCCCGCCACCTCCTTAGCTAGCATGACTGCTTCGCAGAAGGAGGCGACTGCCTCCCACTCCCCCTCGCCCCGGACCATGGCTTGAACCAGGGCCGGGCGTGAGAGGTCGCCGCCGCTTACGATCGCCTCTACGAGGACACGGCGGCGGTGCTCCGCCCATGCAGGGCAGGCCCCCACCGTATGCTCCACCGTGTCCTCGGGGCGATCATGGTATTTAAAGGAAACCGTCATTTGTTTTTGCTAACGCTCACATTTTCGCCAGTATTGATGAACGGAGTTTACATAGCTCAGTATACTAGGACCATATTTCATCCTGTACAAACCTTTACAAGCAGGCCTAGCACGAACGCGCGAAGTAAACATCACGGAGTTTCGGTGGAAATACTGCCTTGTTTCGCACATACATAATCAATAATAACGAAAATAAGAATATGTCGCATTGTAAACAAAAGTGCTATTTATTAGTCGTATTTTCTATTTTTAAAACCATTCGTATCAACGCTACATTTTACTCTCCACGTTGGTGCTAGACCTACCGTACTTGGTTATTGGAACCCGAAATCACGGAGTCTAGGACCATTGCGCGAAAGACATTTCCGCGAACTCACTTGCGCGAATGGACTTTGCGCTAACAGATTTTGCTCGAAGAGACACTTGCGTGAAAAGACATTAGAACGCGAATGAACTTTTGCGCGAACGGATTTTGCGCCAATGGACATTTGCGCGAAACACGCTTGCGCGAAACCACTTGCGCGAAAGGACAGTTGCGCGAAAAGGTTACGGAAATTAAATTTCTTCATAACATCACGTCTGTATTCTTTTAAAGGGTTGCGAAGGGGTGTATAATACACCCACCATTCGCCAGTTATGTTCAAGTTACAGAAAGACTGGAAGAAAACAGTCCAATTAGGCGTCAATAGTGATCGTCATAGTATTTAGAGTGCACCTTTTTTGTAATGTTTAATTTTCTTAGTTATGCACACACAGTAAAATACATAGAGATACAACGTTTTGAAACATTTGAGCACCTGCTTTTTAGGTAGGTACTTTTTTTTCATGCTCACTGAAATGTGTCGCTGGTGGTGGCGTGTGTATTGGATCATTGAGTTCCCTTCAAAATGGTTGAGCTGAATGGTGCTGATCCATACGTCATGTTCGTGAACGGGCGCCGTCAGTAGGCACTGGTCATTTCTTAGCTGCCACGGCTTATTTTAATTCCATAACTGTTTGTATATTTTTATTACGTGCACGTCTTTCTACATCGTTCTCACATGTATAATTACAACATGAATGATGTAACCACTTTTTGTAACAATATTTTGATTTAAAAGAGTGTCCATGGAGTGTCTTGCCCGTTCTTCTCCATAGGTACCTACTACGCTTTGGAATGGGCAACTAGCTTCATCTTTCTGACTGACCGACCCCTTGACTATTCAAAAGTGCCTGTAATTAGTTTATTTGAAATAAATGCTTTGAGTTTGAGGGTGTTAAAGCCGATAGTGAGGTCAAAATAAAATCGAAGATGGCGGCAGCGAAAATTTTAAAATGTTTCATCATGGATGTCGTTTTAATGGTTTTCAAGGGTGCTAAAGCCGATAGTGAGGGCGTGGTCGAGGGCGTGATGTTTTAAAAGAATCTCATTTCTGCAAATTTTTTGCACAACTGTCCTTTCGCGCAAGTGTATTTAGCGTGTATGTCCCATCGCGCAAAAGTCCACTCATAAAAATATATTTTCGCGAAAGTCCTGCTACTAATCACGCGGTCAACGTCATTGTTTTTGCCAAATCCACGTATATTACACGTGTAACCAAAATGGTTCAAATTAATATCGAATACAACTTTTTACGGGCCCACAATTTGGCCAGAGCCAGGTAAATAGGAATAAAAGTGGATCCCCCTCGCGAGGCCAATCATTCTATATTGATTTAGGCGTAAAACAATACGATACTAAAGGTTTAAGTTTGATTGGAAACAAAATGGCGGGACCGATGGTGTATTTATTTTGGACCTGTCACTATAGGTTTAAGACAATTTAAGGCAAGTTTTCGTGTTTACCTTTTAATACATTAAAGGTGAGGTGCCTTGAAATAGCCCTAGAAATGGCGATATTAGAATAAATGTTGAATGAAAGACATACATTTAAGGTTGAACAATTTTTTTTTTCACCGCATTATGTATACAGGATGCATCGGGACAGTTGGGACAGAGTAGTCACGCAGTGAGTGCCAGAAGACGAGCGGAGACCTAGGAAATGCGTTGACGGGAGATTGGTTATTAAAGGCATCGCACAAAGAACACTGAAAAGTTAAGGAGGAGACCGTTGCCAATGGGATAATAAAGGTAGAATAAAATACATGAAAAATAAATAAGGTATTCTTACAATTATTGAATACCTAACTAAAGATGATTGGAAGCTGGCATGGGGGTCCATGAAACCAATGATAACATCATGAGTTCTTTGTTCGTAAACACCATTGATTAACAGTGAAGCAAAAAACTGAATTTCACTTGTCGGAAATCGCCAACAAGCAAGCGACAAAGAAAGAACACAACATCACGCCTGTGTTCCTTGAAGGAATATGCAGAGGTGTAGTTATTTGTAGTACACACACATTGCGGCTGTTATGTCCACTCCACTAATTATCTAAAGAAGTCACCATTCGTGCGTCTACCAGCATTATTTACCGATAAATTACCATCTCTAGACCCCTTTAATACCACACGAAACAAACTTAAAAATGAGATTATCCAAATCCTCCATCAAACGCCGGATACTCAGCTCACTAAGTAGTGCCAGTTTAGTCATACGTTCATAGTCATACATACATCATCACAACATTTACAGCACTCACACGCACGCACGCACTATAAATATTAATAATTATGTCACTCTCTATATTTCTTATTTTCTGTGTACTTCGTAATTGGCGTAATGTTTGGAATAATAATTTTGTTATTTTTACTGTCAGCTGTGAAGCTACCTTATTTAAAATAAATAAACAAAATGTCAAGTCCCATGAAAAAAGGGGAGAGCCCATTGCCATCAAGCGGGCACAAATCCAGACTCCAGACTGACTGTTGGGGTCCGCTAGGGCCGATGCCTGCCAGGGTTGCGGGAAAGTCCGAAAGGGTTACCGTGACCCCTGGCACAGGCAACTGAAGGAACACGGGTGGGTTTTAGTCAGGATCTCACCCGCCTTCCCGCTCCGCCCAGAGCGGGAGCAGTAATTTTATTATTTTACAGAAAAAAAAGGCTGCTTTTGATAAATTCCAGATGGAAAAACCCAATAGCACTTTGCCCGACCCGGGATTCGAACTCAGGATCTCATGCTCAGCTGTAGCCCTTGCGACCGCTAGACCACCGAGGCAAAATAAACAGAATTCGAGGCGTTTCTTGTCTATGAGGAGAAGCCCATTCTGCATGGTAATAAGTTAATTACAGACAAAGATAAATATAAGATAAGATTTATTTTCTCACCACAATATTACAAAATGCTACATGGTATCAGAGTTGGACAACATTTTAATATTGTGGGAGACTGATGCATAAACTAAGCTCTAGGGCTGTATTTCAGAACACCAGAGAGGCAATTGCCGTATTTTTAAGACCGTTCGCATTCTAATCTCAGTCTCAATCTGTCAAAGTTACAATCAATTTACATACATTTTTGACAGGTTTTTGACATTGATTGTCGCTGAGATGAGATTGCGACTTGAATTTGAACGTTTTTTAAGTACGAGAATTGGCCGACAGGTCTCCGCCATTTTACAAAATAAGTTACTTTATTTCAGATCCCACATGAAATAAATAAATATATGATATATTATGTGGTTTAGTTTACTTTGGGAGACTGGTGCTTACGCTAGGCTTTAAGGGCCTGTGTATCAGGTCACCAGGTCTCCGCCCTCTAGCAGTTCGATACATTTCATGATAATAATAATAAAAGTGATTTAACAAATTTTGAATTAGGAGGTTGTAAAAGCTATTATATAACCTCCTAATTTAAAATTGGTTTTTTAGAGTCTGTAGCTCAACATAAGCTATTTAAAAAGTAAATAAATAATATATTATAGAACATGGAATATAATAAGACATTATTCACAAGACAAGTTATCTCCACAAGAATACTTGAGATTCCAACATTATCTGATAATAACTATGACGAAATGACTCTGTAAACACTACACAGTATATAACTGTACTTAATATTAATGTAAATACATAATCTTCTCTTCAAGGACTTTCCAAAGAGGTTGGTTGACACTTGCGGTGACCTTCGTTGGCTTTTAGTTCAGCCGTAGGATTAGCATTGTCATCTTATGTGACAATGGCTGCCAGGCTTTGGACACGCTTCCATTTGACAGCGATGTGGAGGAATTAGCTGATGCTTTCTTGTTTTCTAAGTGAAAACTTTAGATGCGTTGAGCAATTTGATACTAACGTCACCGTGACGAGCTTCACCAGACTGGTGACGCCCCCGCGTACATTTTGAGTATGGGAAAATGTGTCCAGTAGAGATGGGCAAATGGCCGAGAATTTTTGGCAAATTGGGAAAATTCCTAATAAGTGCCCATACATTTCTGTCCTTGGGCATTTATCTGGGCATATATTTTTTGTTCCAAATTTAATTTACGAATAGATGCTAGCTTTGGAAGCTTTTTTTTTTTTTTTTTGTTTCCGGGGTGGAAAATCCTCATGGATGACCGCCGCCCTGGGGCAGGCGGCGGGGTCTGTCAGACTCTTACTGACTAAAAACCACCCCGGTGTTCCATCTCACACCTACGCCGGGAGTCGCGGGAACGTACGATCCTTCCGCAACCCCCGACTGGTGCCGGCCCGCCACTGCGGGCCTCTTCGGGTCTGGGGGGGGGGGGGGGGGGGGGGGGGGTGAGGTGTTTGACTCCCCCCGCGACGTCTAAGAGGGGCGCGCGTGGAACACTACGCGCCGCCACCTCGGGTCCTGGTGTGTGGGGGGCGACGGACGTCCCCGAGTCCAAGTCAAAACCATCTTTACGAACATAAATGTTAGGAATTACCTGGCGGCGGCGGCGCGCGGCGCGGGCTGCGTAAAAATATTGCATCGTGTGAAGGGTGCGGGACGAGTGATGCGCATACTGTTATGGTTTGTTGTTTTAAGTACGATTTTATGAAATAAATTGTATTTTATTTAAAATATGTTTTAAAGAACCATGTTAATGGTATATTTTTTTTATGGGCCTTTGTTGCCTGAAATAAAGGATTATTATTAGATAGTTACAATGACGGCACAGGTGACGATATTATGTGCCAAGATGCTGCCATGAAAGGTCACACGCGGGAAGATATGGAATCTTCACTTATCGAGGATAGATGGGAAGATATGGAACCAGTAGCTTCAACTTCACGACAAACAAACGATATTCTCAGTAATTGACCCTTTTTTTTTTGAGGGTGGCAAATCAAATAACTTCTCCCGCTCTGGGCAGAGCAGGAGGGTGTGTCAGACTCTTACTGACTAAAATCCACCCGTGTTCCTTCAGTTGCCTGTGCCAGGGGCCACGGTATTCCTCTCGGACTTTCCCGCAACCCTGACAGGCATCGGCCCTAGCGGACCCCGTCATTGATGCTGAGATCTCTTTGAGGCGCGCGTGGAACACAATCGCGCCGTTGACCCGGGTCTGGTCCTTATCGAACGGTGAGTTGCCCATGCCTGCGATTCCCGACGCCCAGGGCGTCTCCTGCGGCGGCTAGGGGCATGAGGACGTGAATTTTGCCTCTCCCTCACGCGTTCCGCCTCCTCCTTCGCTAACATTACTGCTTCGCAGAAGGAGGTGACGGCTTCCCAAGCCCTCTCAATTGGCCCTACAATACAATAAAAATGTTAATTTATTATACCCTTCCGGTGTCATCCAATGGTTGTTTAGTGTGTTTATAATTTAAATTATTATGATGTTGATTATTAAAATTATAACAATGCTGCTCCTATTAATGCCGAAAGTATTTTTTGTATTATTTGTTTAGTCCATGTAGTTTTATTATATATGTAACTTAGCACATATTTTACTATTTTTTATTTAAAAATTATGCTGTTTATCCTTGTATCCCGATTTTCGCATGAAAACGTATATCAATGTTATTATTTTAAAATAAAAGTGTTCAATCATTGACATTCCTTATTTTATTTCTTTAATAAGTACTATTTTACATGAAGAAATACATTCAATCACGTTTATCGACCCCATATTTTTATGCCCTGCGATTGGACATATATCGGGCAAATATAAATATATGCCCAAAATGCCCGAATTTTACCATTTTTTCCTGCCGGGCAGAGACACATTGTCCATCTCTCCAGCATAAACAAATAATAGTTCAAAAACCCTCCAAAATGGCGCTAGCGTGGGCAAATGGTATGGTATGAATGTAGCAGTTGTTAACGGATTGAAGTACTATGCCGAGTTAGAAAATTAACAGATTGAAGTATGCCGAGTTAGAAAATTAACAGATTGAAGTATGCCGAGTTAGAAAATTAACAGATTGAAGTATGCCGAGTTAGAAAACTTAATATATTTAGTGACTAGAGTAGTTAGTGACAGTCCAATATACCATACCTCAGCAATTTACGTAGTCCAACATTATTTTGTAAACATAACCTAAAATTATTATTATTATTACAGCCTGTTTATTTTCTTATTGAATGAGTTAATTATATAAATAAAAAACTGATATATCATAAGATTACTATTACATATAAATGTGCATGCATAAAATAACAAAATTAATACAATTCATATCATGATTATAAAGTTACAATCGCTTAACAAATAGTTTCTAAATTAATAAAATCCTTACTTTCCTATAGATTTCTACAATATTAAATAAATTAAATTTTTGAAACAATTAACAATTTCTTATATATATTATTTCAATATGGACCCCTCAACGGGTGGAGACCTCCCCCATTTAGAACTTGTGGGAAGACTTCGCAAAAAAAGGGAATAAGAGGAACCTAAAATTATAGCTTTTAAAATTTACCCGGTGGCTACTGTAGCGCCACCCTTATGTAGCACATTTTAACGGACACTTTTTTCATACACAGAGATAGTTCTCCTTACTTCTGTCCTCCATGATTTTGAGGTTTTTACTTCTGTCGACAGTCCCCATAAATGCCCATTAAAAAAAAAACTAGCTGGCCCGATGGACGTTGTACTGTCCAAATTCAATAATTCATACAAAAAATTACGTTCAGTTTTTCCCGAATTTGAAGTTTTCCGGGAATTTTTTCCAATTCTTATTTCCATAAAAACCTGATTCAGACTATTACGAACATTTTAAAATAAAAAATAGCCAAATCGGTCCATCGGTACGCAAGTGATGCGCTTGCCAACGAATAGGGCTGCTTAGATAGGAGCCTTTTTAGTCTCGCACAGGTCTTTTATTTTATATTTCCTTGTTTATTGTTATTTTCAAAGTTGATTTTCTTATTTTTATAATGTTGATTTTGTTATTTTTTATGTTGATTTTGTTAAATGAACCTCTTTGGAGCAGCCGTGAGGCACACACTATTGTTGTTAAAACATTATTTTCACTTTTTTATTTTGTTATTTGTATTTTGTGTTTCACGAAAGGTACCCAAATAAACGTTATTCCTTCTTTTATTTAATAGCATTTCATTATTATTGTAAAGATTATAAAGATAACGCCCCACGAGGGTAAAACGATTCCCCTAAACAAATTTATTTATTTATTTTAGGAAAACTTACAGCTAATAAATTTTAACATCTAGTACAATGTGTAAACGATGGCCAATTACAAGCTTCGATTAATGTGAGTAACATTAACAAATACGCGAAAACAGCGACGTAAGAGATACGCAAATGAATTATGATATTATAATGAGGTAAATTTCTGGGAGTTTGTATGTAGAGGGTAAACTTCGGAACTAATGATTAGATTCCGAAAATTCTTTTATTAATTACCGTTAGTAAAAAAGAGCGCGTATTGTCGAGTCTCATCGGATATATTTTTATGTTAAAACAAGAAATTTCACGCTCACTAAGTTGCGGTCAGAAGCTGCGTACATAAGCTGAATACATAACTGCCATATTTAAACGAATTGAAAACAAGAACCACTTATGAGCTTGAATTGGATGAAGTGTAGCTATCTCGAGTTAATAAGTGCACTAAAAATATTTTATATTTATATCCGACTACGGCAAAGCCAAAAGGAAGGGTTATGATTTTAGCAGTTTGTACAAACACTTTTACACGTCAATTACTTATATATTTTTTAAACTAGATGAGGCCTGCGTTTCCTATCTGACTACTCAGAGAAGAAAGGCCGAAACAAACTCAGAGGTCACAGTCTTTTTTAAAGTCCAGACAAAATCTTGGTCAGATCATGTCAATGCTATGTAGATCGGTGTCTGAAATGGTCTTTTGAGGAAAGAACCACACAGAGTGAGTGGACCTGTCCAGTCAGTGCACGCACTTGTCAGCAATCGTGCAGCTCAACTCAGAACTTAAAAAGCTCAACGATTCGACGAACAATACCAAAGAAACTTCGATCATAAATACCCAAGACAGGACATTTGAGTAGGCAATTGTATGTACCGAAGTGTGTTTGTATGTATATTTGTAATTACGTATGTTGTACCTTAGTGCCTAAACTACTGAACCGGTTTTGATGAACGAGGTATCGATAGATTCGTAATAATGGTACGGGTGACATGGGCTTTATACACTCTCCCTAAATTTTATATGGTGGACTTTACACGTAAATTTCTGATCACGAAAACAATTAAATTGAGATAATCATGAAACTTTTGGTATCAAAAGAAAGCCCTTGGCGGGCTTTTTGTAAATATGTATACATATATCATATTGTCCAAGTAAATAAATATGTTTAAATAGTTAAAAACAAGCAAAAGTAAGACTGCGCTACGTACGGCGCGGCTGTACAATTAATATCTACCTATAAATGACACAATAAAAAGCATGATTAAAATGATTTCTGTCAAAAGTAAATAGATTATTTACTGACCTATTGTATTACTCTTATTTACGTTCTCGTAACGTTTAAAAAGCGTTAAAACAGAAAATTATTTAAAAAAAATAAGTTTAAAATATTTATTTATTTATATATTCTTTATTGTACACCACAAAAAACATAACAACAAAAATTAAACTGAACACTACTTAATATACAATGGGCGGCCTTATCGCTTTCTGCGATCTCTTCCAGGCAACCTTGGAATGGGAAAATATTGTAGCTCGACTACGGAAATATTAAAAGTAGGTACGAAAGAAGAATACATTTCACACAGAAATCAAGAAGGTACAAAAATGGTCAAAGTAAAGGCGTGGGTGGTCGCATGCCTGTATACCATGTGGGTACCAGGAACACCTACAAAATTATATTGCCGTGACCATTTTTGTACCTGGTTTGATTTAATAATAATACATTCTTTTATTCAGATAACTTTGATCCATACATGAGACATACAACTAGTACAAAATAGTAAGCAGGGACTTGGTCCGCTGCACTAACATCTATGTCAGGGGACAATCTTAGGGCACGCCACGATAGCGGCGGTAAGACCCCTCTTTGAGGAGTGGCTAGAGAGGCGTCACGGCGTCCTCACCTACCGCCTGACGCAGGTCCTCACCGGACACGGATGTTTCGGGAGGTTCCTGCACATCATCAGGCGGGAGGAAACGCCCGGGTGTCACCACTGCGATGATCGCCCCGAGGACACGGTGGAGCATACGGTGGGGGCCTGCCCTGCATGGGCGGAGCACCGCCGTGTCCTCGTAGAGGCGATCGGCAGCGGCGGCGACCTCTCACGCCCGGCCCTGGTTCAAGCCATGGTCCGGGGCGAGGGGGAGTGGGAGGCAATCACCTCCTTCTGCGAAGCAGTCATGCTAGCGAAGGAGGTGGCGGGACGGGAGAGGGAGAGAGTCTCCCGTCCAAGCCGCCGCGGTGGACGCTCCGGGCGTCGGGAGCCGCGTGACGACTCCCGGCCACCGTAGGCGCGGGCCTGCGGGCGGTGAGTAATGGGTAGCTCACCGTCCGATCAGGACCAGGCCCATGCTGGATGGCGCGTAAGTGTTCCACGCGCGCCTCAAAGAGATGTCAGCATCGAAGAGGGGGCCCACTAGGGCCCAAGCCTGCCGGGAAAGCGGGATCATCCAAAAGGGGTACCGCTGACCCGGAACATAAAGGGCCAAGGAAGGAACACGGGTGGGTTTTAGTCAGTAAGAGTCTGACAGTCCCTTCCGCTCCACCCAGAGCGGGAGGAGTCATTTGATGATTTCCCATCCTCAAAAAAAAAAAGGGGACAATCTTGCCTAGCAGCAATGGCACTCAAGATGCTGTGGCGACTTCCACGCAACCGGCTAATGAATGACGCGGTCTTTTTGCGTCATAACATAAAGCTGCAAAGCAAGTGTGATATATTATATAATGATTATAAAAAAAAAAAAAGTTATTTGTTTCGTACTTTTCAGATCACTTTTCTTTTTCCGTAGTAGGTTATTCAGAATAAATTTCGGTCCGTAAAATTTTATCAAATTGTACATTAAATTATTCAGATAAAATTGTAGTTGTTGCAAATTGGCATTTATTCGAATTTCAGTAGAACAATTTAAGCATAAAATTCTGTTCAATGAATCTTAAATGAACATCTTTTAACAATTAACCAGGTTGTTCCGCACTGGATCAAAACTTTCCGTATTGAGACGAACAGTGAGAATCCAACGGAACCCATTCCAGTCCCAGCGCGGCAGCGCGTCAAAAAAACATACTGATCGATTTTCAACTCTAGGCGTTACGCAGTGCGCTGAAAATCCAATGCGTGAAAAAAAATCACCTGGGCTTATTATTGCATTCCACAATTAAAACGTTGATTTCATAAAATGTTTTTTATTTTTTAATAATTAGGTATACATTTAAATGCGGATTCGAATTGAAGTGTTTGATAGAAAAACATTTATTGGCAAAAAACATTTAATGATTTGACCTTTACAAAATAAATGTTGTATTTTTAAAGGTTAATTGGAGTTGCATTTTACAGGTAAGTACACTTTCAGTTGAATTTCTTTCCAACGGAGCTTGATGATAATTACACTTTATTGGAGTGGGTGGGTACACATGTCATCCATAGTGCAAATATGGGAACAAATTATCAGATTCCGATGTTCAATCAACCTCGTCATTTGAAAACATTGTAAAAGACAATTATTTTTAAAAGAGTAACCGTGTAGTTTCTTGCCGGCTCTTCTCCTTAGGAAACGACCAAATGGAACCATACACCTAGTTTCTGACGTTTCCTAAGTGCCCACGTAGGTTTATGTGAAATCAGGGGATACCGTACGGTCTTCGGTGTGGCGGCGAGCCTCCTTGCCGGATTACCGCCATGGGATCTGGAGGCATAAGTCCTCGCGCACATTTGGGAGTGGCGCGAGGAGGCGAAACGCGGGGGCGGCGTAGCTCCGCTGCCGCGAGAAATCACGGTACAGCAGACAGAGCTCCGGCGGGATCTCAGGGCGGCATGGAGAGTGCGATTGTCGCAACCCAGCACTGGGCACGCCACAATTGCGGCGATAAGTCCCCTCTTTGAGGAGTGGCTAGAGAAGCGCCACGGCATCCTCACCTTCCGCCTGACGCAGGTCCTCACCGGACATGGTTGTTTAGGGAGGTTCCTGTTCCGGATAAGGCGGGAGGAAACGCCCGGTAGTCACCATTGTGTGGATCGCCCAGAGGACACGGTGGAGCATACGGTGGAGGTCTGCCCGGCTTGGACGGAGCACCGCCGTTTCCTCGTGCAGGCGATTGGCGGTGGCGATCTCTCGCGTCCGGCTTTGTTCCAGGCCATGGTACGGAGCGGTACAAATAATAAAATAAAAAAGTGAAAACAATGTTTTAAAAACAATAGTGTGTGACTCACGGCTGCGCCAAAAAGGTTTATGCCAGCCAGACAGATGATGCCTGACGTTGGTTTTCTCTAGTGAACCTTTAGTGACAAGTGACGGGGAGTACAAACAGTTTCGACTTAAGTTTATTTTTTAATTTTTTTATTTTACATGGGTTTGCTCTTGACTCTAGTCTAGGTCAGTGGTGACAGAGACAGAGTCAACGGTGGAGTGAGCTTACCCAGAAGAAGCCTGTTCACTCTCACTTTGAAGAGATCAGGGTTGTGTGCGTTCGGAAACACAGACGCAGGTAGAGAGTTCCACTCTTTTGCTGTGCGCATTACAAAAGACATTTGGAAACATTTAGTGCGAATTGGTGGAATAGCAACTAGGTAAGGATGGTAACTTGCAGTGCATCTAGATGACCGATGGAAGAAGGGGGCCGGTGGAATGAGGTCGTGGAGTTCTTGGGCACACTCTCCGAAGTACAATCTGTAGAAGACCGACAAGCAGGCGACCTTGCGGCCATGAGCCAAGCTGTGAAGCTAGGCATCCACCAGTTTTACGTCGCTAATGAGCCTCTTAGCTCTGCGTTCCACCGAGTCAAGCGCGGCAAGTTAGTACTTTGCTGAGCCATCCCAAAGGTGGCTGCAATACTCCATGCAGGATCGGACTTGCGCTTTGTAAAGGGTCAAAAGCTGTCCAGGCGTTAAGTATTGCTTCACTCTATTTAGGATGCCCAGTTTCTTGGCCGCTGCTTGGGCTTTGTACTCAATGGTGGCGCTGAAGTGGAGACCTAATGTCAACTTCATGCCTAGGAGCTCAAGTCGATCAGTTACAGGAACAGATGTACCCCGAAGAGAAGGAGTTTGGTCGAAAAGATTCCTTTTAGCGGTAAAAAGATACGCCTGTGTTTTGGTGGCGTTAAAAGAGACCAGATTGTCATCACCCCACTGGGAGACTAAGCTTAAGGTCAAATCAGTACGCTCTACCATGGGCTCTCTCAAGGAACGACCCTCGGCTTCGCTGGTTTTTGTGCTGGACAAGTATCTCTCTGAAACAGTACTGTCATCTGTACCTAATAATACATAATTATTTTTGATATTTAACAATGGCAGAAGAAAGTTAGGACACGCAGGACCGGCCGTTGGAACGATTGCGGCCAAACTTTCTTTTCGGACCAATATTGTAGGCAAGCGTAATTGTGGCCGCGTAATGCGTGAGGTCTCTTAGGCCTCGTTTACGGAGACGTGGAGCGTCGCGCGTCGCGTGCGGCGTGGCGTCACGCGTCTCTCTCGCACCTGTGTCCGTCGCACTGAGGGGAGGCGGAGGCGCATCCGGCGTAAATTTGTCGCCGGACCGGTATCCGGTGCATGTACACACATTCATTATAACCCATACAACACTGAGTCCGGCTAAAATACCGGTCGATTGACCGGTAAAAGCATCGGACGTATACAGCTCGCGCGATAAGAGTTTGGCTTTGACCGTTATTGCGCAGAAATCAGAAATTGGGTATCAACGGGCAATTAGCGGGGTGCGGGGCGGGTGTGTAGGCGCACGCGGTGCTCTGATTGGCGCTCCAGTCGTTCCCTGCCTCTCGCATCGATACGACGTACCGCGCACTCCTGTTGTACAATCAAAAGTTCAAAAATCCGAAGGTCAAAGCCAAACTCTTATCGCGCGAGCTGTACAAGGCGACCAGTGAACTAGATATCCCTTTCATTTATCCTCGTTGGTCGAGCGGTTGCAAGCGCTTCTGCTGAGCATGAGATCCTGGGTTCGATCCCTCGGTCGGGCAAAGTGTTATTGGGTTTTACCATCATGAATTTCTCAGTAGCAGCCCATATTCTGGATTTGTGCCCGTTTGATGGCAATAGGCTCGCTCGCCCCCTATTATATGGGGCTCAAACATAACTGGCGAATTGTGGGTATAAATGATTTTATTTCTGTAAGTAGGTTTGTACAAACACTTTTACACGTCAATCATATTTTAAAAACTAGATGAGGTCGGCGTTTCCTATCTGACTACTCTGAGAAGAAAGGCCGAAACAAACTCAGGGGTCACAGTCTCTTTTAAAGTCCAGACATAATCTTGGTAAGATCATGTGAAGACCATGTAGATTGGTGTCTGAAACGGTCTTTTGAGGAAAAACCATACAGATTGAGCGGACCTGTCCAGTCAGTGCACGCATTTGTCAGTAATCTTGCCGCTCAACTGAGAACTTAAGGAGCACAACGATTCGACGAACAATGTAGAAAATTACAAAAATGGCAAAAAATTATACTATAGGTAGGTACATCTGTCTGACCTTTCAGGGATAACAGGCGTGATGTTATGTAATGTAATATACTATAAGGCCTTGACATCTATCAGAGCCTAAATAAAGACTTGGTGTTTTTACTGTCACGCAAATTTCATCACACGGGGATTAGACCCGCCCCCAGCCTAGATTCCATTACCGACTACTAAACTCTATACATAACCTACTCCCACTCACTGCTTCTTATGAACTTCAATACTCAACATCAAAGAAAAAGAGGTATGTCACACATGCGGGCTAATCACGCGTGCGTGAGCCAAACAGCATTCATGACAACATTGAATCGCCTAAGGCACTTGTCCCATCGCCGGCGATTATGAGTTGGCGAGCAACGACTGCGCGACGGCGATGAGCGATTGCTCGTTGGTTGCTATGCGTATGTACGCACGGCTGTATAGGATTTCCTTACAATGAGAGGCCAGTGTAAACTGGAAATGTATAGCTTGATGTGTAGCCGTGTGTGTGTACCAAGCGTGAGTCTCTCAGCGAGTGTTCTGCCCACCAAGCGAGGGCCGCCGAGCGAGTACTCTCTTTGATAGATCATGTCGGTGCGACTAAGGAATACTCGCCAGCGGTGTGAACAATCAGCAATCAACTATTAATATATTAGTAGCTGACCCCGCGAACTTCGTACCGCCTAACAATTGTTTTTTTTTTTTAATTTTTCTCTCCGTATGAACCTTCCTCGTACTTCAAGGAATATTCTAAAAAAGAATTACCAAAATCGGTCCATCCGTTCTTGAGTTATAAAATTACAACGAAAAGTGGCATTGATTTTTATAGATAAGGATGTAGAAATCTCATTTACTTCACGGTACTTAACTATTTTGTACGTTTCATAAGCGAGAAAATAATTGATAGCTAGTCGCTTTTTCGTCAGCAGTGGGATAGGTGCCTAAAGACGGGTTTCCACTGCAAATAAGCGAAAATTAGCCGAACAGAACGGAGTAACCAGCTAAAAGAGGCTTCGCCAACCGACAAGAAAGAGTGTCTACCATTTTAATGATTTGCCTTCCACTGCAGAGCCAAGAAAAAGCGACGATAATATGTCAATTCTGATTGCTAGTCGAAAGGAGACAACACGGACGCCGCTCCGTTTAAGTTTTATTTAAAACAATTTTGATTCGTTCAGTCCTTTTCGTTCCTTTCTTTGTTGGTGGAAAGAATCAACTACATTTGGTACAACACTGCGTTGCGTTATGAGAGCAGCGTTGGCCCAGAGGTAGCGGCCCCGACTTACGAGCTGTAGGTCGTGGGTTCGAACCCAGCCAGGCGCTGTACTTCGTGTAAATAATTTCATCACTGCTGCTTTCAAAACGGTACAGTAAAACATCGTGACGAAACCGTCATGTCCTACAACCTAAAATTCGAAGACCTGTGACATCTACCAACCCGCACTGGGCTTGCTTGGTAGATTACAGCCCAGTCCTCTCACAGAGAGGAGGCCCGCGTCCCAGCAATGGGAACATTATAGGCTGATTATGGTAGGTATGCTAAATGTTATTAAGTTTAGGTAACGTTGCGAGATAAACGGAGTCTGTACTGAGCCCGCTTCGCTTGCAGTGGAAACCGGCCTTCAAAGTCTACAACGTAGTATTAAAAACATCAAAGAGATATCACGATCTACATTCTGTACTTATCTTTCTCAACTAATCAATCCGTAATTGACTTGTGAAGTCAACTTGCTCCTCAAAGAAGACAATGATACCTCGTTACCTTCATACAGAACCCGTAAACGAGCTACTAACAAGCTTCCACCGTTGGTCTTTGTTGAGGCCCATAATTAATAGACAGCGGTCAGAAACAATTAGAAGCCTTTTGTTTAATTAATTGGACAAGTTTTAATGTTCTTGGGAGATGATTTACGTTTGGCGTTTAGTTTTGACTTTGATAATGGTGGTGGAAGATGGATGGGTGGTATGCGGAAACTATAAGAAGACTTTAGGGGATCGAATGAATTTGTAAGCCCCTGTTTGCTAAAGGTTGTAGGACCACAGACAATACGAGTATGTTGAAAAAATACGGTGTGATTAAAGCCAATAAAAGACTGAGTGCGTGAGCAATGGTGCCCAGTGGTAACGGCTGCGACGTACGAGTTGCAGGTCGTAGGTTCGAACCCAGACAGGTGCTTTACTTTGTGTAAATTATTTTCATCACCATTGCTCACAAAACGGGGAAGGAAAACATCTTGAGGAAACCGACATGTCCTAGAACCAAAAAACCCGCATTCGGCCCGCGTGGTGGATTACGGCCCGCTCCCTCTCAGCAGTGGGAACATTATAGGCTGATTTATTTATTTATATATATATTCTTTATTGTACACCACAAAATAAATAAAACAAAAAAAAATCAACACTACTTAATATGTACAATGGGCGGCCTTATCGCTTTCTGCGATCTCTTCCAGGCAACCTTGGAATGGACAAATGCGCCATGACACTAAAATAGCCATTAAGCCCCATTTACATAGTGCAAGTTTCTGGAACGTTCACTTATTGCACTTCAAGAATTGCATGCAAAACACACGTGCGATTTCCATAAGCAGTTATTGCATGCAAGTTTTGCCTCGTCTAAACACAGAGCTGCTGGTCTTGTACTATTGATTTTTGCATCAATAGTACAAGGACGTGCAACTCTATGACGCCCGCATTTGTGCTTCGAAATATTTCATTCAATTTTATTGGACGTCTGCTCCAGATTTTTTTACCGTGTTTCACTCGCACATGTTTAAAATGATAGACCATTTTCATGCTAATATTAAATGCGATTTTATTGTACGTGCTGTTTATATTAGGCCAATTCTCGTACTTAAAAAACGTTCAAATTCAAGTCGCAATCTCATCTCAGCGACAATCAACGTCAAAAACCTGTCAAAAATGTATGAAAATTTATTGTAATTTTGACAGATTGAGACAGATTAGAATACGAACGGTCTTAAAAATACGGGAATTGCCCCTCAGCAGATTTGAACGGCAACTAACTTACTCGTATCGTGCAAAAATTGTGCAAATGAAATGTTGCTAGTCAAGAATAGACATAATAATCTTTCTCTACAATGGTCACATTTCTTTGCTTATGTTTATTTTTTTTGTAGTATTATTTCTATAACCTGTCATTATATTTTTGTCTTTCGTTTCTTCCGTTTATGTTGGTCATGCTACGCATGCAAAATTCAAATTCATTTATTGGTGTGATTTTTGGTACATTTTACATGAGATATTAATAATAAATAATTAGTTCCTCAAAAATCTACCTTAAAGCTGTACACTCTTTCACATAGTCATTAATATAAAAAAAAATTAACATATTAAAATAAAATAATAATTACAATAAAACCCAAAATAATTTAAGACAGAAAAAAGAAGCAAAAACATTAACAATTAACAAATAATGAATGGAATTAAAGATAATACAATGTCAATAATAGAATATAAAAAGAATAACATTTACAATGTTAATGTCAAATAATTTACAATTTCTCATTAAGGAATCCGTCAATGGTATAATAAAATTTTTCCAATAGTAGATGTCTTAATTTGTTTTTAAAATGAATAATGTTTAAGTCCTTAATTCCATTTGGTATCTTATTAAATATTTTTGGGGCCATGCAAGGTAAGCTCTTGGGCATCAAGGCGGTGGGCAAATATGTCTGAAGGAGTCTGGCAGGATTTCTTCAGAATTATAAAAAGTTAAAACTACTCTCTTATTAGTCATCATTCTCCTCCCCTTATCCCAATATATTAACTCTCTTATTAGTCATCATTCTCCTCCCCTTATCCTAATATATTAACTCTCTTATTAGTCATCATTCTCCTCCCCTTATCCTAATATATTAACTCTCTTATTAGTCATCATTCTCCTCCCCTTATCCTAATATATTAACTCTCTTATTAGTCATCATTCTCCTCCCCTTATCCCAATATATTAACTCTCTTATTAGTCATCATTCTCCTCCCCTTATCCTAATATATTAACTCTCTTATTAGTCATCATTCTCCTCCCCTTATCCTAATATATTAACTCTCTTATTAGTCATCATTCTCCTCCCCTTATCCTAATATATTAACTCTCTTATTAGTCATCATTCTCCTCCCCTTATCCCAATATATTAACTCTCTTATTAGTCATCATTCTCCTCCCCTTATCCCAATTATATTAACGGTCGGCGCAACAGGTCTTTTTCTTCCACAGTTCTCTATAAGTTGTCATCTCGGTAGTCACCTCCTTTCTAACCATATCATCATTCATCATTGTTTTGCGTGGATGTGACGCATGTTTCCCCCAACCTTTTCATATTTTTGTGTTTGTGTTATTTTTTGCGTCATGTTTACCGCAAATAAACGCATTTTCTCTCTTTTTCTTTCTTTCTTTCATTCACACAGTCCATCCATCGTTTCTTTGGTCTTCCCCTACTCTTATCGCCATTCACATTCATACTCAAAACTTCCCTCACGACATTTTCCTCATTCCTCCTAATCACATGCATACCATGACAACCGATGTCCACACAACTTTTCAGTCACCGGTGCCACTTTCCGACTTCCTCTAATATACTATAACTACTCATTTAAAAGTAAATAATTTATATAAGCTGCATTTTTTTCTAACCAGCCATAAATAAGACAGAGACGGAATTCGATTCTGTTTAATTTTCGCGACTTTTAAGTGGTTTCAGTTTTAGCTTATTTTCTTCCTTATTATTTTCTTGTTTAGCTGCTAGAAGAATACAGCATTACTTTGGTTATGGGGCTGACAACAGCTAAAGCGCGGTCTCTGTCGGACTGCATAGAAAAGAAAGAGAAGCTCGATGACACAAAGCTGGTAATCTATTGTGAAATATGAAGCAATTCTCTATTTACAAACAATCTATTGATTGGACTAAAAAATTAAAACACTATCACGTTAATATGTTGCTTGAAGAACAATCGGGAAAAAAAACCAGAATGATTGCATGTATATTAGTATAGTTTTTGATCGTTATAAGAAAATTTTAGAGATATCTTCGTGAGTTTTTTCTATCGTACCAAATTAGTTGTATTATGCTTTCAACACACTATCTAACTAGTAATTATATCCTGATGAAGATATTTTTTTTTAAATTATTTCTTAGGATCACATACTTTTAGGCGTTATAAAACTTGCGTTTAGGTCATGTAGTCCCCTTAAATTAGCACTCTGGAGCTCATTAAATCTCTTTATCTTTTTGGATTGTGTCCATATGCCTGGACTAAGTTAGGTGCCCAACCATTCACCATCATTTATCATTTTCATACATAAAAATTCAGGCTGGCAGAGACTTTGACGCGCAACCTGACCATGGCGTTGAAACTTTTCAGCGGTAATTTTAAAACAATTATTGCTGTATCATAAATTTTGGCCGCGTAGGTATTGACTTTTCTAAGAAATGGCTGTTTGTTTTTATAACGTACGAAAAATTTCTACCCTATGGGAGGTCTAGAATCATAATTGAGGGAATCCATGGTTACAGTTTGCGCGTTTCCCTGCCACCCTGTACGTCATAAACAGGAATGGTCACGAGCCACCCATGAACATCACGCTCTATCTACCTACATAAATTAAGTACTAGAAGAAATAAATATTATAAATACATGACATGTACACTTGAAATCATCCCGCCGTCTGATTTGATAGTACTTGAAATGAATGTTGAGGTACAAGTCATGAGCGAAAGCGTTCATAAAGGGTTTTTAATGACCTTTTCTTCACAAGTCTCACGACTTGTGAAGAATATGTAATTAAAAACTCTTAACAAGGCAAAGGCACACAAAGGTTAACTTATACATATCAAAGGAACGCGGTGGGGAATTCCACTTTCAGTGAGACTTTTGCGACCAACAGGTGGCGAGATAATTACGGTTACTTTAGTGGTGTATTGGCCGCACCACTTTAGACTGAAAGCTGACTTGGAAGGGCCAAACGAGAAGATAATATCATAATCAGCCAAATAACAAGTATTAGACCATAAGTATGATTTTAGTATAACCGCGGCAGGGCAAACAAATCACATAATGAGTGCCTTGCAAATCTATATTTATCTATCAATAATCGATAATCGACAATAACCGATTAGCGCGCCGCATAATGATACTCGATTATACCATTCCACATGACGGGAACCTCGTGAAAGCTGAGAAAGAGAAACAGATCAAATATCTCGACTTAGCACACGAGGTTGTTGACATATAGAATGTGAACTCGGCTGTCAATGTGTCGATTGTCGTAACGGCAATGGCTTCAAAGCATTTATTTCAAATAAACCATTTAAAGGCACTTTTGAATCGACAAGAAGTTGGTCAGTCAGAAATATGAAGCCCATTCCAAAGCGTAGTAAGTACCTCTAAATTCTGCCTGATGGCCGAAAGCCTCGATCAACATGTCTCGAGGCTCTCGTTAGGCGGTTGGATCAAGGACCAGATTCAGAAGGCAGCACTCCGCGATACGGCTCGCATCGTGAGGAGGTTCCTGTCTCTGGAGCCCTAACACCCGGTAGCTTGGACCCTGCTCCCGACACCGGCGGACCACATTTTTTTCAATTTTTAAATGTTTTCTCATATTTTTCCATTGCTTCACAGGTTTAATAAATTCGTCTGCTCAACAGCGTAAATAACGCAATGAACGTGGTTGAACTGTTAAAATGAAAGTAAATCGCGATCACTTTTGTCATTTTATGTGTGTTACGCAATCACACCGATGGCTAAAATCAAAATCAAAAGTCATTTATTCAAACTAGGCTGAGAATCAGCGCTTTTGAACGTCAAAATTACATAAGACAGTCCCCCGGCACGCCCGCCCTTCACGACTTCCTAGTACTTTAGCTGGGAAGAAGAATTAGCGCCACAAAATCCCCAGCAGCACTGCTGTCTGTTCAGTTAGAAGAACTGGATTCTACACAGTAATAAGTAATTAACATTACGAAACACAAAAATATTAAAATTATTTGCCTTAAGTCAGCTAGCACACGCCAATATTTTAAACTCAAGCAGAAATAAATAATAAAAACGTAAACAGAACTTAATACATAATATAAGCCTCCAGACATAAAGGGCGTGCCAGTTTACATATGCAAATTATGTTTATATATATAGCTGTAACTTGAAGTCACAAATTTAATGATAAACTAGGACCATCGAAGTAAAATAAAGAAACAGTTAATTACTAATAACAATAACAAAACCATGGTCAGCAAGATGACCTGTCACCACAAGCAGCACCCGTTCACGAGCATAAGACAAAGATCAGCCATTACCCCCCTCGCCATATTTGAGGGAAGGAGGCAACCCGACCCCCGACGCTACCGCAAGCATTGACATCTAAGGTAGCATGTCGAACTTGGTGCCGGTTGCTCAAAAGAATAATATGATCAATTGTCGAGATCGCTAGCTAACCATATGTTGCACTACAACTCATTAAAAAACATTAAAATGAGTAGATTGTGTCAATAATAAATAAAAATTAAATTAAACTAAATTGACTAATATAGTCAAATAAAATAAACAATTATATGAACCCATATAACTTGTCAGTAGGTCGCTGAAACCCAGCGCAATAGATTTATTTGTCACAAAAACACGTGCATACAAAAAGATAATTAGCTCTAATAATTCAGAAAAAAAAAGTTAAAATAACAAAGAGATCTCTAATCACGAAATTAATCCCTAATCGCTCTGCTTATGCCTCGGGTCACAACAAATGCTTTCCGATTATAAATTTAATATCATTGATTACTCACAAAAGCGCTTGAAACTGTACTGAATCAATTGTGCACTATTTTTTTATTTCATTATTACTGATTTAATTTTGAACCAGATAATGATTCCTTACGATTTTAAAATGAGAATGAATCAATCAATCTGCCTAGCCATTTCCCAACTATGTTGAGTTCAGCTTCCAGTCTAACCGGATGCAGCTGAATACATAAAGCGACTGTCGATCTGCCCTCCACAATCCAGGACCCCTTGACAATTGAAAAATACCTGCACTTGGTTTAATAGAAATAAATACATTGAGTTTGACCTCCTTCAGCACATAACTTGCACGCGAAACATTTCCGTAATGCCAAGGGTCAGGTTGATATGGTGATACCCCATTTAACCGTACCATACATTTCACTATAGGTACCTACATAAAATGAAGCCCCATTTACACTGACCAAGTAAATTTTTCTTGCGGCCTAGCATAAAATGGAAGCAACAATTGACGGGCAGCGTCTAAGGTACACGTCCAATTTTTGCCAGGCGACTTTACCGTTTAAAACTGGTAATTACACGAATACCAGCCGGTCGATGCTGTAACAATCTCACCGTGATAACTTAGGTGAAGCGAGCTATCATTCCACTTGATGCTAGTGTTTGACACTATCGGCAACTCACTTCAAGCTCACTTTTTTTTTTTTCCGGGGTGGAAAATCGTCATGGATGTCCGCCGCCCTGGGGCGGGCGACGGGGTCTGTCAGACTCTTACTGACTAAAAACCACCCCGGTGTTCCATCTCACACCTACGCCGGGGGTCGCGGGAACGTACGATCCTTCCGCAACCCCCGACTGGTGCCGGCCCACCACTGCCAGACCCGAAGAGGCCCTCTTCGGGTCTGGGGGAGTAGTGAGGTGTTTGACTCCCCCCGCGACGTCAAAGAGGGGCGCGCGTGGAACACTACGCGCCGCCACCTCGGGTCCTGGTGTGTGGGGGGCGACGGACGTCCCCGAGTCCGCCATGCCGAGTCATGCCGTCATGCCGTCTGTCGTCATTTAGGGGGGCTGGAAGAGGGCGTTGTCCGCCCTCCGCCGACGCCCGGTGCGCCTTCTGCGGGCCGGGTGAGTGGACGAGATACTTCAAGCTCACTTCACCTGAGTTATATCACGTTGAGATTGTTACAGAATCGACCGGCAGTTTAGTTTTAGGGAATTAACGGGCTTATTTGAATGGCAAAACTTACGTTTATTTATTGTATGCCATTTTATGGAAATTGCACGCGTGTAGACTTGCATGCAATTCTTGAAAGGCCATAATTGAACGTGCTTTAAGGCATGCGATTATTGCTCTTAAACGTTCCAGACACGTCTTGTTCTTATCGTGTCAATCAGCACCCTAATGGCCAAACACACTATCAATCACAATATGAATCATTTTGAAGGATATTGCTAATTCATTGCATCTGAACAACGTAAACAACGCAATAAATGTGTTGTAATTTTCTCAAAATACCATGTGTTAGTTACTTTAATGTAATTACTAATGCTATCTATAATGTATAGGTGTCCGTCATAGGCTGTATGAGATAGTTTCCTTAGTCTCAAGATTGCATTTAATGTAGGTATGTGAGACAAAATTAATAAACTCGAGTGCTACCTATAATGTGTAGGTGCCCGTCATAGGCTGTATGAGATAGTTTCCTTATTCTTAAGATTGCATTTAATGTACGTGAGACAAAATAAACTCTCTTCCGTTTTAGCAGTCGAGCACGTTTGTTTAATTGAAAACCCCTCTTCATAAAATAGTGTATATATGCGTTACGTCATTACACCGCAGGCTTTACATATATTTACCGTCACAAACTGCCTTACGGCAATAAACCGTATTTCACATTAAGATCTAAGGTTAAAACCGCTAGTACATAACATGTCAAACCGTCTCATTTACTATTCCTCTCATTAAGGTGAGGCTCTGATTATTATTAATTCAGTACTTTGTATCTCTGTGTGATGTATCATTTAAATAATATTGAGGTCATTCTCTTGTGTCAACCAGAAATGTTGTTCTCTGAACATTACTTGGAAATTGGAACGGTTTCCGGAACAGTGTCAAAGGAGTTTGGAAAATCCAAAAGTGCACGCCTCATAACGCTCGTTTATTTGAATAAAATAATAAATCGTATAATTAATTTGTGATATAAAAAAATCATGTATGAAGTTCTTACTTAATGGTGAATTTTAATTAAAAAAAAAAATATTTAAGTACTAATATGAGACACCGCACTAGTTCAGCCAATTCTGGAACTAATAAATAATAAAGCCCGGTCTCGATATATATCTTTTTTCGGGAGTTATCGTTGGTACGTACTAAGTTAACAAAATCAGCGTACGTCTGTACGCTGATTTTGTTAGTTCCTGACTCAGGTTCCTGATGTCTATCAGAAATCAACCAAAAACGTTTCGAAAAAAAAATTTGTGGACCATTTATGTACACACATCTAAATAGGCATAAACAGACAAGAAGAAATGAACAGAAAAATAGGTACAAAGGTGATGCTTATTTCTAATGAAATCTCTTCCAGGATACCTGCGATAGGATAGTAGATTTAGAGATGTAGACAGCGTGTGTAAGAGTAGGTAAATTGGTTTGATTTTATGTATAATATCAAATAATATGAGAATATACATAAGTTGTTGGTGTGTTGTTGTTGTGTTGTTTGTTTGTGTTTCATTTTTAATTAATTTTTATTTTATTATTTCTACTTGACATTATGGATTGTAATCTGAAATAAATTAATTATTATTATTATTATAAGTACTCGTAGGTACATACAAAAATACAAATATACATACATGCATACTTCTAAAATAAATATCACTGGACTATTAATATATACGCAACTAAGTACATAATTACTACTCTCAACATTAGTTATAGCGATTTTTACTTTAGATGTTGGAACACACGCAATAACAACGAAAAATGCTTGCACAGCAAACATGTTTATTTCTAGGTTGCATACCGCACTCGCTTGTTGACTACAAATAAAACAAGGGCGCCTTATCAGCAATTTAGCTAGACTTAGCGATGTTGATTTGTAATGACGTGCACAGATGCGCGGCTGTGCTGATAATGATAGTGTGAAGTAAACAAATGGATGCTGAAGTTCAAATATGACGAGGTATCCAGTTGGGTCGTTGCTAACGTTATTTTAACATTTTTTTTTCTTTTCATTTGTTAAAAAAACGTTGCCCCACATTAGTAATTTCTCCTTTATTGTGGGTGCGTTTACAAACATTAAAACTCACATACACAAACAGCCAGACCCGGAGCAACTACTTACAGGTCATACAAATATTTTTCCGTGCGGGGAACCGCGACTCGCAGCGCAGCAGTCAATCGCCCAACCGTGCCGTCAAAGCAACGTGTATGGTGTAATGTTTTGGTTTCGGGATTAGCTGTGCAGTGTTGGACACGCATGGAGCTCTTAGTATCATCTTAATAATAAGCTTACCATGGACGAACAAATATATGTCGTTCGGAACTCCGCGAAGACAAAACTGAGTCCCGACCCGTTTATGTGTGAATATTAATGTATGAGTGTTGCCCTTTGCGCGCGTAATGGGCATGACCGACTAATGTGTGAATGAGTGCGACAAGCGGCCTGTACGTACACCGAGCTGGCCGACTTGAGTGACACAGATGTTTGTCAGCGGGAATCTTTCAGACTTTTTTTGTTCCTCCATGTAAGCTTACCTATAGAATGCCTAATAGCAAGGCAAAGTTTTCTTCATTCCCGACTTCACGTCACACCAGTGTGACGACAAGTATTGTTTTTCCTCGTCGTCACACCGCTAGTTTTACTACACATTTTGTATCACAACTTAGTGTTGTGCAGATAAATTCCCCATCTACCTATTCTATCTAACGCATATTGGTCGACTCAAGTACTGTTTTACTTACTTACTTAATTTTGATTTTACTAAAATTAAACGCAATAACGAACGATCGATTAATCTAATAATTTTTTAAGATATTGGATATTTCAACTATGTACGTAAAGTAATGAGCATTCTGTTCCATACAAGGTGACTGGCCAGCTTTGGCAATAACTGTCCAGCTTTCCTCACGATAATTTCAGTGGTGTCCGAGATAAGCATTGAAAGAGAATTCTTAAAACAATTTACATTGTTTTGAATAACAAACACGTAGAACTATGAATATTATTAATTAACATTCCAAGTGAAATTCAAGAATAGTGCTAAACAGTTTTGAATATAATGTCAAACAGTTTCAAATATAACGTCAAACAGTTTCAAATATAACGTCAAACAATTTTAAATATAATGTCAAACAGTTTTAAATATAATGTCAAACAGTTTTAAATATAATGTCAAACAGTATTAAATATAATGTCAAACAGTTTTAAATATAATGTCAAACAGTATTAAATATAATGTCAAACAGTATTAAATATAATGTCAAACAGTATTAAATATAATGTCAAACAGTATTAAATATAATGTCAAACAGTTTTAAATATAATGTCAAACAGTTTTAAATATAATGACAAACAGTTATGCTAAAGTAATATTAGAAGCACAGGCTAGAGAACAGCGCTCTTAGATAATCCAATGAAAGTTTGGAATAACAATCATGTAATACTTAAAATGTACCTACGTCCGGCGCCAGCGCATCCTGGACAGTCAGACCCGCTACCACCTTTCTCACCAGCTAATATTGTTACCACGCCGTGAGTTATTTTCAATTCGTACCAATACGAAAAAGAAGTGTATAACAGAATAAACACCAATAAAGTCTTTAGGCTCGTCATAAACACTAAATAAACCAGTAAATCCAACGAATCGAAATAAAACCCCGGAAAAAAATAAACATTTTTTTTAATTCCCTCTTTGTACTAGAAGAAGACATTAAATCTGGCGTAGATTTTATTCCGATGTATACGCTTCGCTTTTAACTATAAACTGAGCAACACTCATTTTTATTAGTGAAGGAAATGGGGAGTCGTAAACTGTTCTGCTTGATGTAGGAATGATAATAAAAGTTGTAAAACTTTAAAATAAAAATCACATGTCAAAGTCGTGTCACTTTCAAACGTAGGACCAGATTAAAAAAAAATACTTTACACTTTATCAGAAGTGGTCATCGTATTAATGCTTCAGCAGCTTCAATGTCATCAGGTCCGTGCCGAAGTATAGCAGATCGAAAGCGGCTCCCTTGACATCTTCTGTGATCAGAAGACAGACAGCCGCCACGCAACCATCTTTACGACACTCTGCTAGAGTGACCCTCACCAGCCATTGTTACTCTCATCCGACCTCTTCGGTGATTCCTACTAACTTCGTAACAAAACTAGGTAGCGCCACTTTCTTCATCATCAGGTATGTTCCATTAAGCCTAGTTTTTAGCTGAAAAACCGAAAAACAACTCAAGGCCAATTCCGTCAAGAACGTTATATTATAACGTTCAAATTCAAGCAGCAATCCCATCTCAGCCACAATCAATGTCTAAAACTTTTCCGAAATGTAGGCAAATTAGAGATATTTTTGTCACATCGAACCTAAGAAGAAATAAGTATTAACGTTCTTAAAAATAATACAATTGCCCCTCTGATTTAAAAGACGTTGAAAAATCACAAGTTCAATTTTGTCGCAAATATCTATCGCTCGTCTGTATCCACCCTTATCCTTATAATTCCGCTGTCAATGTCACCGGTCACCTGTCAAAGTGAAAACTCGATAGCACCTTCTAAATTCATGTTGCCTTGGTACATCAAAAATGATTATCCTTAATCGTAAAATTATGTTGTTTGTTTGCGAATGTAAATAAATAAATGAATAATTTATGTTGTGAAATTAGTTTATTACTTTATTTTATTTTATTATGTATAACACAACAACATCACGCCCGTATAGGTGAAAGGGTATAGCAGCAGTTTAGCTAGTTATGATAGGGTCGCACGAAATAGAGAGCGAGCCTATTGTCATCAACGGGGCATCCGCATTCACTAAATCGGATCTACTTATTACCAACGGTAGACACTTTTCTTTTCCATAACTCAAGTTTTAATTGGCCACTCTATAAGTCGCACAAATGCCGTTTAACACGTTGACTGTCCCGTTCATTTTGGGTAATTTCGTGGTACGTCCAATGGGTTTGTTATAAACTGCTTTATTTTAAATATTCTTAATAAAATCAAGGTTCTAGCTCACACGTCCAGCCCAGGAAACGTGGTTCAGTTGCCTTTGGCTAATGCATTACATGTAGGTAATGCACGAACGTCACAGTCAGACCAAAAATGCATTACATGTAATGCACGGGCAGTCAACTAGCTAAATGTTGATATGTTTGTGATTATAACTAAATAACATCACAAAGACAGGTGGCAGCTTTCAGGTTTTAATCCCATTCATGCAGTACGGGAGAACATAGACACAGGAGACCTAATCAACTTCTGGAGAGAGGTGCGCTGGTTGGAATAACAAATGACGGCCGCCATAGCCCACGTATATTGGTCCATTTGAAGGACTAAGATCGGAAACCAAACCTTATTTGTGTGAGGTGAGTACATAGAACTGAAGAACACGCATCTTCGACCCAGAAACTGGCCACGACTTATCAACAACATGAGAATGTTCTCAATTCCCGAGATTCGTGTACACTCAGAACAAACGTGAGCATGAAATAATTCATGCTAGGTCAATTTTACGGTTAATGCCATACGATAAGCAGTCTTTATTTTCCTTTTCTAAGATTAGCTACGAAATGTGGGAATCGCCATTATTAAAACGCTATGTCGATTAAATTCATTGCATTCTGATATTTCTTTGATTTCAGCAATTCATTGAAGCGGTTTCGTGACTCGTTCATTGAAGATTGTTTGAAAAACAGACTAAAGCCCTCTTGAACCACCAATCACTTTATACATTTAGTATTGAACATGTTTAAATCATCATTAAGTCTCTGTCATCATCAAAGACAGAACGATGGTTAAAATTAATTTAGCGCTAAACGTGTTTAGTAGTTTGTGTAGTAAGTGGGCCTAAAATAAACTTAATTGAAGCTAGATAGAACATACAGAACCCCCTCCGGAATTTCGAAAAACCCTAGGGTCTAGTCCTGATCTCGGAAGCACGAGACCCTAGGGTTTTTCGAAATTCCGGAAAGCCTGGAAGAGACCTGACCTGGAACTGTGGCAAAAGTAAGTGGGGCAGTCAGTAGTAATTCTTAAATTCGAGGACTTAATAAGTTCAGGAGATCAGTCGTAGAGGTGGGGAGTGTAATGATGTTGCGTAAATTCACTAACAAGAAGTAATTCAGACGATTTATTTAACTAATGAAATAACTCACCATTTTATGTTATCATAATTCAGTATCCACGCATAATATATAATATATATATATATATATATATATATACAGGGTGTTTTTGACAGCCCTCCGCAAACTGATAGGGTGGCTTCAGTACATCATATTAAGATGACTGGTACATGAAATTCTTTCAGGAACATTAAGGGAATCCAAAAAACCAGATTTGTTTTATGGGGGGACATCGTGATCACTTACCTCACACCCAATGTATCGTTACCGTGGCAATACGCACGTAGCGGACGGCAGCGCAGCGAGCTTGAGCGAGGCTGCCCCCGCCCCCCGCGCGCTCCCCGGCGCACCTGGGCCGCGTCTTTTATTACGTTACGTTACGACATATTTTTTTTTTCCTGTGAAAATTTCCAGTTGCATATGATTCAGAATAAGGAGCTGAATCAATCCTGTGTTTTTGTGGAGGGCTGTCAAAAACACCCTGTATATATATATATTCTTTATTGTACACCACAAAAAACATAACAACAAAAATTAAACTGAACACTACTAATAATTATTATTATTTTTGGTTTTTGTGCTCACACCATAAATTATTATTATAAGTCTATACGTGAGGATTTGTTGACTTTCTGGGGACAATGGTTCCCTTTTTTATCTGTTTTAGCTATTATATAAGTCATACATGTCGACCCAGAATTTTCATATTGTTTCAATCTCTCAAGGACTCCACGAGACAGGCTCGACCTAGTGTGGAGTCCACTAGTCAAAATATTAAAATTATGTTTCCCTTATAACATTAATTTTAGGAGTAGTTCATTTGTACTTTAGTTATAAGTAAATGTAAGAACTTAAGCTGGTTAATAAACGATTTATCATTATTATTATTACTAAAATAAATAAAATAAAATACACGGTAGCAAGGGATATCGACCTGCAAACTGTAACCATGAATTCAGCACGTGACACTAGACCCTAGAAATGTTTCGCGAAAAGAAAAGTGAAAACTTACGCGATAAAAATGTACTGATAAGCATTTTTTTTTAAATAGCCAACGTAATATTTCAACGCAGTGGTGTTCAGAATCAAACGCGCGCCGTCATTGCTTGTGTTTAAAAGACTCGTGAAGGAACATTACTTGTCGTTGTGATCGTGTTCTCAAAATTGTAATTATCTATAGTCTTCATTTATTTTCGTTGCTTATAAATTTAGTATGATTATTTAGTTGATTACAGACTGTGCGTCGATTGCCGTGCTAGGTGGCACACTTTTCATCATCTGTAATGGATTACCGCGTAATTTTTGTTTTAATTTTGCCTATGTTGAATATGGTGGACGCTGTGTATATCTGAAATAGGCGTACGTACCAGCATTTTGATTTTACGTTAATTTTTGTAAAGTATTTTACTTTAGTTAAATATGAAAAAAACAAGTTGCCTGCGGAGTATGAACCGCTCTATTAGTTTTAGTCTCATATCACTTTCCCTCGATCTGAGTTTTAAAATATAAGACTAAGGGCCGACTTTTCAATAGATATCTTTTATCTGAGGAATAAATATTGTGGTTTGACAGTTTTTGTATGGAAAATATGTCAAACTGTCACATTTATTCTTCAGATAAAAGTTATCTGACTATTAAAAAATCAGCCCTTAGAGAATGTACTACGAAGCTTGTTTACGCAAAGAATAAAGTGCCTAGCGTACTTACGTTGTAAGTCATTGAATAAGGTTGCTTGGCCTTTTCGAATATTGTGGCATAAATTGGCAGCATCGAACATATTCGCAAATTAATGTAGGTACGAGTAGGACACTTCTTAACCGTCGTATTACTTTGAAAGTTGATAATCTGTGATAAACGCGTATATACACGAACTGTTTGAAACCTGTAGGCCTATTCTCGTACTTAAAAAACGTTCAAATTCAAGTCGCAATCTCATCTCAGCGACAATCAATGTCAAAACCTGTCAAAAATGTATGTAAATTGATTGTAATTTTGACAGATTGAGACTGAGATTAGAATGCGAACGGTCTTAAAAATACGGGAATTGCCCCTCTGATCGTGTGATAGAATAACAAGAACAAAGCTTTCTAGCTGCGGGATCAAAGGATTCGATGGGCGAACGAAAAGGGTTCAGCCGGTCACTTTATTTCCCCTGTCCTTCGTACTAGTGTTGTATCCTCCAGCTTAGTAGCCCTTCGATTGACGCCTAAACACAATATATATTGGAATATCACTTATATTTTCTTTATTGACACAAAGTGACAATGGTATTGAATGAGACAGACGTATTGTAGGTTGGTCATAAATAACCCAGTGTTTAATCCAAAGACGTGCGTGTGCGCATTACTATGATGTGCATGCTATTTATTTATGAAACCCCTTATCTCTAAATAAAAGTTAATAAATCCCCCATTGATTTCAAGGCTACGTACCTGTTTCATCGAATCTTTGGAGCCATTGAACAATTTTATGTGCGTACGACATGTATGTTGAAATGTGTATGAAGTTTAGTGCGCAGTTGTAAAGTTTAATATAAATCAGTTAGCAGGAGACGCTTGGCCACGGACATTCAACACTTGATGTTTTAAATTATGTGCTAGTTTAAAAAAGTTCGATCTTGAGTATTAAGTTCAAGTTCATTTTCAAGTGAACAGTAAGCGCCAATAATATTAATTATTGTTTATGAGTTAAAATTAATACAACTTCTTCGATAGTCTTTAGCGAAGGGGAAACCTTAAAAAGCCTTGGGGATACTGGTTAAGACCTTAATAACTCAAGGCAAATAATGTTCTATCAGATCCATGACTTGTGGAATTAATTACGAAACCCGATGTCATAAAAACAATGGCATTCGACTGATAGCCCCTAATGGAGTATGCTATATGCTACGTTTGAGATATGCCGTTGATACGAAAAGAAGAAGAAAACCGTGAAAATTTAGGTGAAGTGAGCTTGAAGTGAACTGTCATCCCACTGATGCTAGGTAATCTACGGATTATGGAGGGTAGAGGTAAGGAGAGCTATATCTGTGTATAAAAAGTGCCCGTTAAAATGTGCTACATAAGGGTGGCCACCGGGTAAATTTTCGAAGCAATAATTTAAGGTTATGTTTACAAAATAATGCTGGACTACGCAAATTGTTGAGGTATGGTATACTGGACCGTCACTAACTACTCCAGTCACTAAAAATATTACATTTTCTAACTCGGCATACTTCAATCCGTTAATTTTCTAACTCGGCAAACTTCAGTCCGTTAATAACGGCTACATTCATACCACACCATTTGCCTACGCTGGCGCCTTTTTGGAGGGTTTTTGAACTATTATTTACAGTTTATGCTGGACACTTTTTGAACTTTCACCCCATAATATGAGATAGTTCTCCTTACCTGTACCCTCCATACTACGGATTGACGGCTCGCTTCCAACTCACTTCACTTAAGTTTTCAGTGCGTTTTTTTACAGAACAGACCGGCTGCTGTACTTCAGTAGTTCAGGCTGTGTATTATCAGTCAGTAAGTTCCTCAGTCACTGCTATATTTAAATACACTCCAATTTCATTCTTCCACAATCTTCAGGCACGTGATTTAATTCTTGTAATCATACATTTTAACAGCTCCACTGACTGTACTCGGCCATTACATAAATACTTCGTAAATAACGTTACTTCAGCGTCGAATGTGTGTTTTGTGATAACAAGCCGGAGTGCTTCAAATGCTTTGTTTATTTTTTGTTATTTCGTAAGCGTTTTAACGTCTCATTCTGTTGCTGGGATATATTCATTCGTAAGAGAATTGAGTTGCGGTTTTCGGTAGCGTGGATTCTGGCCTTGAGTTTTATCTAGGACTTTTAAGCCATACCAGCAATAGATAGATAGGCATAGGATTTCGAGTTGAATATCTTAATTAGATATATCCTGGAAAATTAAATATCGGAAATGGAACATTTTTTTTTATTGCCTAATATCATATTGCCATATCACGTGGGCAATCTGTTGACCAATCTGATGAAATATTTAGTGCCTTACCTAGATAGGCTTTTATGAACCTTGGAGACAAATTTGAATCGCCTCATGTACCTACCTTTTTTCTGTTAACCACATTTCAACTGCACCCACAAGTACCGATACAGGTAGGTTTCAACCCGAAATACAGCCAAACCTACTGCATTGCTTCTTATAAAATGTTGAAGAGGTCATCTATTTATTGCGAATTATTATTGCTGCAAGCATCGTCAATATAAGTTGAAATGATACACACATACACTATTTTCGGATATATCATTAAGTTTTTTTTCTTTTTTCATTTTTAGTTATAGTTCAAGTCTTGTTGTTTAGTTTGAGATTTTACTTGTAATTTTTTGTTTAACTTCTATTTTATTTTGTACACCACTTTAAACATTTCATAATTTGTCATTGAAGAGCGGGATCTCCTAGCACAGGTACATCTTTTACTTAAAATTTACAGTAAAAGTGGTACAAGTTTCTGCAATAAACCTTTTATTTTATTTATTGGGCTAGTAATCGTTGCCCAATCTTGGAAAGTGCCCAGGGCCCCGCGACTCATGGGGCCCCTTTTTCCTGCCAGCGTCATAGCTAGTGGCTATCAGAGGCAGGGGTAAAAATTTCGAGCTCACTTCACTTGCTCTTGCATCCTTGATTCTTCTGGGGCCCCAGTAAATGATAAATGATTTTATTTCTGTAAGTAGGTTTTTACAAACACTTTTACACGTCAATCATATTTTTTTTTAAACTAGATGAGGTCGGCCTTTCCTATCTGACTACTCTGAGAAGAAAGGCCGAAACAAACTCGGAGGTCACAGTCTCATTTAAAGTCCAGACAGAATCTTGGTCATATCATGTGAACGCTATGTAGATCGGTGTTTGAAATGGTCTTTTGAGGAAAGAACCACACAGATTGAGTGGACCTGTCCAGTCAGTGCACGCAATTGTCAGCAATCGTGCAGCTCAACTCAGAACTTAAGTATCTTAGAGTTCCCGAGCCTCCAATATGTTTAAAACGGCCCTGCTGGCACTGTTGGCGTAGGATAACCTTGGTGTTCATAGACGGGCCTCTCAATACGTGCCAGCAATCACCTTAATGATTCTTGTATTATAAACAACACATAAGGATTCCTTTTCCGGTGGAGCGATGTGGGTGTCTTGGTACATACAAATTACATCCATATACATTCGAACTGTAGATCATACAATCGGTGATTTGAAGACGTCTTTATTGGACCAATTAGAGGGGCCATGTCCGTGACATTTGTCCATGTCTAATATAATATGGTTATTGCATTAGTATATCGTGGCCACTCACGGTACGCCTGGTCCATAAATTCAAGGTCACTCAGCGAGCTATGGAACAAGCTTGCTTGGAGTCTCTCAGAGGGAAAAATCCAAAATGAGGTGATCCGGCTGAGAACCAAAGTGGTCGACATAGCTCACAGAATAAGCAGGCTGAACTAGCAATGGGCCGGCCATATTAGCCGTAGAACCAATGACCGTTGGGGTAGACGTGTTCTTGAGTGGAGACCGCGAATCGGCAAACGTAAGGTAGGACGCCCTCAGGCTAGGTGGAGCGACGATCTTCGCAGGGTGGCTGGTAGCAGCTGGATGAGAGTTGCCGAGAATCGAACTAAATGGCCTGGAATTGGAGAGGCCTACGTCCAGCAGTGGACTGCTGTAGGCTGATGATGATGATGATTAGTATATCTATACTTACGTTATTTATTTCCGATGCCGAAGTCATTTTACAATAGTCTATGCAATTAGTTGCAAAGACCTATGTTGCTTGATCAATTCTCATAAGGAGTTTAAAATCTTGAGTTAGAGGTGTTCAGATTTTGACCAAAATAACAACATCTTCTGAAACGGGATGTGACCCAACCAGAGGAGGTACCTAATTAAATTCAAAATTGGTCCCGAAACCGACATTACTTGACAAGGAACTTTTTGTTTTTTGGTGTACATAATATTTTCTATTCTATTCTAGATTTATATTTCTATTATATTACAGACCTTCGTCTTTAGGCACTGTGGTATGGACGACGAGAAGACCTGACGAAGTTTACCAAATGCTGCCCATCCCAGCTGAATCCTCCTATCGGCTTCCCTCTCAAAATTGTTCCTCACAATTTGGTGATTCAATTTTTTTCATTAAAAATCCAAAATTATTGTGCCCAGATCTCAGTCTGTGAGCTGTAACTATAATTTTCCTGCTTAGTCTAGAGTTACAGAACCACGGTATATGAGGAGGATCTAGTATGGTCAGCATTAAAACACATATCCAGAAATATCCCTATTCATCATGATAATGCCACGCACAAAAGCCTTTGACCATTAAGTGCAACCTACCGGAAGCACCTATCGGATATGACGTGGCAGTTGGCAGCCCTTTCTGTTATCCTTTCTTATCTGTGGTTTTCTTACCTTCCCTTCTGGCGTAGGCAGAAATAGTACATCGATTTGATAGGCGATAATGAAATATGTAGTTTTATTTACATAAATAAATAAATAAATATCGTCTGACCGTCGTATTTACATAAAAACAAAGATGTATGCATTTAATGATTGTAAGCATTTATTTCAAATAGGCGCATTAAAGGCACTTTGAACGTCAACATTTACTTACATTCAAATAGAATTGATTCTAGTCGCCCCTTCCAAAAGGTAGTTTCGTATGGAGAAGAATGGGCAAGAAACTCCATCGTTACTCTTTTAAAATGTGTTACAATATTTTGTATACATTAATTATATAATTATATGTGAAGACGATGCACCTATAATAAAATTACCCTACCACAATAGGTAAAAAGAATTAAAAATGTAGCAATGACAAATAAGTTAATTATGTGATAGAAACATGGTGCAAACATTGTAAAAGTATACGATTTTCCAAATTATTTAAACAAGTAATATGTCAGTGTGTGAGTTAAAGTAATCACAGAATGTAAATCAATGTAATAAAAATAATAAACTATACAATTGATGACCTACCTATACAATGAAGGTCAACATTCCAACCTTTAAAAAGAAAGAAAGAAAGAAAAATATACTTAGGTATTTGTCACAGAAACACGTGCATACAAAATGATAATTAGCTAAAAAGTAAAAATAACAAAGAGATCTCTAATCACGAGCACAAAACAGAAATCGTCGACAGCCGCACGTCATGACTGTGACAAGAAGCCGACGTTGTTTTACGAAAACAAGTTTTTAATGTTATAACACAACCTTAAATAGACACACGACCCCCGCACCGTTGCATGCACTCATATGCACAATGTTTTGCGTGTGTTACATTGCGCAATACCGCAAATAGCAAATAAAAAATCAAAGTTTTCCAACAATTATTTCTATGTAAGTAATGTTACTTAGTTTGATGCACGGAATGCGTAGTTGACATCTATGTGATGGGTCTCTTTACACCCTGTATAGGTACCTACACCTCTGCCAAACCCTTTGGAGTATACCGCCGTGATATTACGTTGTCGGAAAAGGACTCGTAGCTTGAGAAGAATTATTAGAACAAGAAACTACCGTATCTTCGATAATATTTATAAATCGCACGCACGTTCCGTCTAAAGCTTCAACCAAAAGCAATCAAAGATATAATCCTATACATTAACTAACCAATCAGAACGAACCACACATACACAGCTACCTTGCCTCATAGTATTCTACCGAAAGGAACTAAGGATTCCCTGAACGTGATCGGGTTCTCAATCGACCTGCAACTTGTCTTTAGAAACGGGGGAAAAGTTGGGAGCCGTTTAGATAGCTTTGGTTTGAACTCAATATCTAATCAAAGTTGGACTTCCGAGTCGTCTAGCCTTTTCCTTAGTGTGTTGGGGTTGGCTTCCAGTCTTATAGGATGCAGCTGAATATCAGTATTTTACATTTAGCGACTGTCTATCTGACCTCCACAACCCGGTTAAGCAAGGCAAGGCTTGGCAAGCCTGGTTGTCAGACTTTCGAGCTTCTAACTACCCGTAACGACGGTCAAAGATCTATGAATGACAGCCGGGAACAACGGCTTAACGTGCTTTCGGAGGCACGGAGGGGTCTCGATATGTTATGGATGGTCACCCATCCATAAACCTACCGCGGCCGCCGTCTGATCGACCCGTGGGGCTATTATTATTGAGCTGCGAGCTTCTTCTACAAAAAACAATCAAAGATATTTATAATCCCATACATTTACACGAAATTGAATTTATATTGACCAGAATTATGCTAATGAATAACCTGTACCCAATCAGAACATATATCAGTTAATCAATCATTAACACACGCATACACATAATCACACCTACACACCATTACATCCCCCCCCCTCCCCCCCACACACACGCAAACAAACAAACACTACACATAACCTGAACATGCTACAACAATAATTTTTTAACATCCTAGTAACTAAGCTTTCTAATTTCTTTTGTTTTTTATTTATGTCTCAAAATTGTAGATGGGATTGGATATGTAGATGGAATTGTGGATTGGATTGGCTTCGGCTTCGGCTTCGGCCACCTTCGGCCAAATCTTCGGCTTCGGCCAAAAATTTGCCGAAGGTTTGGCCGAAGCCGAAGGTTTGCTAGTTGTTAAAATTTGAAATTTACTGAACAATGCTAGAGCGAGACGGAGAGTGTGCAGAGCAGCAGAGTTTCGCCGCGCCGCCGCACCGGACCAAACGAATCGCAGTTAGTAAACTAAACGAGTCAAAACAAGTTTGAGAGCGCGTCTTAAAATTCTAATAAGTGTTTTGTTTTTAAATATTTCATATTTGTTTTACATTGTTTAACATTGTATATTTGAAACTTTTATTTTAGACAATATTTTATTACCTACTTGTATATGTTGGTCACTCGGCTCGTTATTGGGCTAAATCTCTAAAGCTCTCACAATATGTATCTAGTATATTCTGAGATCAAAGTAACTATCGTATTTCTCAAGGTCAATGACACCTTCGGCTTAGGCTTCGGCTTCGGCCGAAGGTTTTGGTGAATACCGATTAATCGGCTTCGGCTTCGGCTTCGGCCAGAATTGCACCTTCGGTCGGACACTAGCTATGGGCAGTTGCGAGGTAACCCCATCACAAGTATCCTTATACTTAACGGGGCTGCCTCAATTTTGTGCTGTAGATTAATAATTATAGTATGAGAAACATTATAAACTTTAACAAAAAAAGAAAATACTTTACCCACCCAATCAGAACGAACCAACGAAGCACACATGCACACATACATATATTCTACCGAAAGGAACTAAGGAATCCCTACACGTGATTGGATTTCCAATCGGACTGCAACTTGTCTATAGACAGGGCGAAAGTTGGGAACAATTTAGACAGCTCTGGTTTGAACTGAATATCTAATCAATATAATTCCGAGACTTAGAATTCGAAGGATTAATTGCGGTCAAAAGACGTTTACGTCTAAGCAAATAAGTCGATAGCATGACTCGTTCAACGAGGTTGTCGGTTCAAATAAGGGCAACTTGTACCAAAGTGACTTTGAACGTAAAAGCAAGTACCAACGTGATTCATATGTACTTTCTGAGTCTATCTTGGACATTACTGACTTCGGTGAAGGAAATCATCGTGAGAAAACCTGAAGTCATGTAGCGGTATCTACATCGCCACATGCGAGCCGCGCGTCATACTGACGTCACGCAAATCCTGCATCGCGCAAGCAGAGTTTACCGCGCGACTAGCATATATACAACTTCGCGACATCAATTGTTGGGCAGTTGCCCACCAGACGCAACACCCGTCTGGTCGGAGGATCCTCCTTTTTCTATGGTGGTATAAGTGAACTTTACACTCCGTTCCTCGTACTATATCGTACTCGCTATAGGTACTTACTTATTGAAAAATAATAAAAACTAAAAAAAAAAAAATTGCAATTTATTTATTTAATCAGACACTTTGTAACGTTTATAGTGTTAACTGAAGGAATATTATGACATTTCTAATAATTTTATGTATTTTGAAATTAAATATTTACACATCACATGTTGGTAGAATGTAAATGGACCACCTTTATAATAACATCATACTCCTTTGTATACCTACATTTTGGCATAATAATAGTAGATTATTAACCAAGGGGATAAAGCAGTGTCTTCTGTCGTGGGTGACGATTTAAATCGCGAGCGTAATGAAGGACTCGAGGTTTACTCCCGAGCGTAGCGAGGGATTTAAGACGAGTCCCGAGTGTAGCGAGGGATTTAAGTTCACCCAAGACTAAGACAGCTTTATCACCGAGGAAAATACTCTACTTTTCATACCATTTGCGAAAAAATTAACACAATAATAATATGAGATAAGCATTTATTATAAATAATAAATAATTAATTTTTTATTTTATTTTATAATAATATGAGATAAGCATTTATTAAAACTAATGACAATTAAACGTATTTTAGAACATTAACTTATTTATAAAAATAAATTAAAATAAACCTAACGTTTATGTATTTGAAGAAAACAAAAACGCGGCAAATTCCTAGACTAATATTTTTTTGTCGGAAAAGCAAAGGCATCAAGCTCATACGGCCTCGTCGGTTTTCGTAATTTTATTTAACCGCTCGACAGCCGTCATGTTGACAGATTTTTAAATAATCATAACTGCATAATAAATGCGTATTCCTTTTTCAAAAAGATGTAAAATGCTTTATATACAAACTCAATGGTGTAAACACAGATGTAGTTCAGTATAAATTTCGGTAAGTATTCCAAATTTAAATCACATTCTCCCCTTAAAGGATGAATGAAATTCAGTACAATTTTCTTTCCCTGTTTTTAACAGATTAAAAATGACTATTGTTATGTTCGCTTTTTGTGGCATAGAATGTCACTTTTTTGAGCAAGTGGTACGAAAAGTATCTTAACTTATACTAAGTAAATATAAGTCTGAAATCGCCAACCCGTCTTGAGCAAGCGTGGTGATCAATGCTCGTGCTTTCTCTATAAGAGAAGAGGCTTTTACCCGGCAATGGGACAACAATAGGCTGCTATTATTACGGCTAGATTTAGGAACCGTCTATTTCCGTGCTAATAAAGTTACGTTTACGTCTTTTCTTAATTAGGTGGCAAGTGTGACGTTAGTGCAAACCGGGATAAAACAACGTAATTGCGGTTCATTAAAATTGTTAGGAAATCTGCACTATTCAATACTTTATTGCATTCCATCATTATAACAGTTGGTATGTTAAAACATCGAATCAATTATGGACCCTGTCGGGCACAGCTAATTTAATGTTTAATAGGAGAGAGAATGAAGGCGCTTTTTGTTAAGAAAAAGATTAAATATTGAATAAAAATAGTAACATTTGCTTTTATGGTATTTATATTTTATATCAGTATTTATATATTTGTCGAATCGATGAGCTAAAAAAAAAAAAAAGCATAAATAAAAAAATAATAATAATAATATAAATTTATAAATACATAAATATGACGGCGCATTGCTAGCGCCATCTGTTGAAGATACGTCGGAACTAGATTTGACATCTGTCAGTCTAGCGGAGCGTCGAGTCTATGGTCGGCGCCGCCATGTTGAATGTCAGTGGCTTTCGGACTTCAACGGCGAGCGCACCACTGATACGACGAATCGCTTTTGTTCCGCGTAATCCTATGCGTTTATGTTCCGGAATTAATTTGGTTCGGTTGATTTAGTGTTTTTCTGATTGCTTACTGTATTTCGATTAAATTCTGTTCAGAAGACATTTTGTTAAAATAACTTTAAATTAAATAGTTTTGATTGTGACTCGAGTGATTCTTTGCTGCTTCCTACCCACGTTGCCACTTGCTGAAGCATGGCTGACTCTGATATGGACGGGCACGTGCCTACAAATAAATAAAAATAGTAACATTTGCTTTTATGGTATTTATATTTTATATCAGTATTTATACATATATTTGTCGAATCGATGAGCTCCTTAAGTTCTGAGTTGAGCTGCAAGATTACTGACATGCATGCACTGACTGGACAGGTCCACTCAATCTGTGTGAATTTTTCTCAAAATACCATTTCAGACACCAACTGCATGGTCTTCACATGATCTGACGAAGATTATGTCTGGACTTTAAAAGAGGCTGTGACCTCTGAGTTTGTTTCGGCCTTTCTTCTTAAAGTAGTCTTATACGCAACGCCGACCTCATCTAGTTTAAAAAATATGATTGACGTGTAAAAGTGTTTGTACAAACCTACTTACAGATATAAAATGATTCATCATTACAATTAAAACTATTATATATATATATATTATATGTATATATATTAAACTATTTACTAGATATTCGTGCTAGCATACAAAATCGGCCAATTATTGTACCCACTGCTGGGGCTCAAACCTCCTCTCTTTCAGAAAGTGTGAGCCCTAACCCGCCAAGCAGGCCCAGTGGGAGTTACTTGATTTCACAGGCTTTCGAAGTTTGGTTCTAGGACATACCGGTTTCCTACACCTTTCGACAGCAGTATTGATGAATTTGCTCATAGTACAGCACAAGCATACCTCGGTTCGATTGGAATCCAATGGTACTCATTGGTCTCGTTACCACTGGGCCACCTCTGCTCCATTATTCTTATCCCACAGTTTATTGGTCAACGCAAGTCGTTAAAAAGTGCTTAAATTAGGTACATTGCGTGGTTAGTTCTACGTCATCAGCGAATGTTTGAGAAACTCTTGGTGATTAACTGCAATGGTATGCACGCTTAAAGGGAAACTTCATTTCGCCGTGTCAATATCAAATATCAAAAGTCATTTATTCAAACTAGGCTGAGAATCAGCACTTTTTAAACGTCAAAATTACACAAGACAGTCCCCCGGCACGCCCGCCCTTCACCACTTCCTAGTGCTTTAGCTGGGAAGAAGAAGTGGTGCAACAAACTACCCAGCAGCAGAGCTCTCGGTTCAATTAGAAGAACTGGATTCTATATAGTAGTAAGTCATTAACATTACGAGACACTTTTTTTTTTGTGTTTGGGATATCATCAAATAGCTTCTCCTACTCTTCGTGTCAGACTCTTATTGACTAAAACCCACCCGTGTTCCTTCAGTTGCCTGTGCCAGGCGCCACGGTAACCCTTTCGGACTTTCCCGCGACCCTGGCAGATGTTAAATACCCTACGGGCTGTATTTATCTTTGAGGGTGATACCTATTCCGTTACACTATATCGCCGTGCAATAATTACTGAAACAGATGCCCGTGTAACCGCAGCTTTAGTCAGGGTTGCGGAACATAGCACGATAGGTAGTAATCGGTTAGGACACACCAAACTAGCTAGTATAAAAAAAACATGCGGGGCAGTCTTTGGGGTCTGCCGATAGAAGTGAAAACTAAGTAACTTGTGAATTGTACACATACAATGTGGAGACAACAATACGACAATAAATGAAAACACTGGCAATACTAATGCATAGGAGTATTTTGAAACTATCAAATTAATCCTAACACCGATATAACAAAAGTGATTTTTTCAAACAAACTAAATAGTAGTGATGGGCCGACTATGGGTTTTGCCAATCTTTGACTAGCTATAGTGCCTAAACTATTGGATATATTTGATTGAATTTTTGTTTGTAGGATGGGAAGGGGAACATCATTAGATATAGGTAGGTACGCAGAATAAAATAGAATAGAATATTTATTTGCGTAAAACATGGTATACAAGGGTGTTAAATATACAAATTGAGGCACAAGCATGTTTAGCTAGGACAAAACATAGCATGCAAAATTTTAAACACAGGTTAAGGCAACAACAATAGTCTTTTTTTTTTTAAATCAACATTTTTTATCTATAAGTTCTTTTAAACTATAAAAACTACACTCGAGTATCCACTTATGAAATTTAATTTTAAATAATAAGTTAGTTTAATTAGGAAATAGCAAAAAGGTTAGTCGACATCACAGGAGACCGAAGAGCTGGCAGCTACCTCGGACAAAGAATTAGTCTAGCTATTCAAAGGGGGAACGCTGCCAGTATCTTCGGACCCTTGCCTAAAGGGACTCCTTTTAATAATATATATTAGTTTTTATCCTTGACATTGTATTTGATAGTAGTTAACGTTTTCCTTATACTTGACAATAACATTTTATTCGACTTAGAATAAACATTTCCATTTTCGTTTAATTAGTTAAGTTAGTTTAGTTTAATTTATTGTCGTATTGTCGTCTCCACCTTGTATATATACACAGTATACATATAGCTCATGGAAAGCGTTCGGTGACAATGACACGAGTTCCATGATTTTTGTTCACCCAAAATGTGCTCAACGCGCCTAAAGAAGTTTTCACTTAAAAAACACACATTTTTAACCAATCAATCAATCATCTGCTTAGCCTTTTCTCTATCTTGGGGTCGGCTTCCAGTCTAACCGGATGCAGCTGAATACCAGTGTTTTACATGGAGCGACTGCCTATCTGACCTCCACATTCCACAACCCACTTGATGTTTAAGAGCGTTTATACCATAAGAGTGGCAACGTCGCAATTTAGTGTCATATTTCGTGGTTTTCAATTTTTATCATTTAATCGGAGCTATATTTTAAAAATCTGTTTAATTAACTTTTTAGAATTACGTTAAAGTGTTTGTGTGTAACTCAAAGACCTACAAATGACAGCGGGGACCAACAGCTTAACGTGCTTTTCGAGACACTGAGGTGTCTCTATATGTAATGGATGGTCACCCATCCACGATAGACCCATGCGGCTGTTACTAACCACGTGCCCCATAATATTTAACCAATTTACAAAATGAACATATAATTTATCATTTTGGGATAGAAAATTGCTGGCCATTTATAAATGTGTTGCTGTATTCTGGTTAGAAAGGTGAAATTCCGCTGAAATTGAAGGAATTTATAGGCGTGTGACATTTCAATTTAATCGGTTACGGTCGCTACTCGGTGACGCATAGGGTACAGTCACGAGCACCAATATATATAAACTTAGCAACTTCTAAATGTGATTTTCCCCAACTGTATTGATTGTAATTTTATGTTGTAACGAACATAGTAGTTTAGGACCTATACTGTTATGAAATAGGTCTTATTTCAAAGTTGCAATCAATATTCCGCGAGAAATTCGCTTTTAAATTTTGCTAAGTGTATACTTATTAGTGCTCGTGACTGTACGTCACGAATTCCAGGCATATTATTGCTCCATTTATCGTTGCATTGCGTCATACTTTTGCTCCAATTTTTAGGGTTCCGTAGCCAAATGACAGAAAAAGATCCTTATAATTTTTCATGTCCATATTTTGTCAGTTCGACCGTCCGCCCGTCCATCTGTACAGTCGACAGCACATCAGGCTATACGAAACTGTCAAATTTCTCCGAATGATTTTAAACCTTAAAATGTTGAAGGGTAAGTTCAAGATCGAATCAGAAATTTTGACAGTTTGTGGTAACTTGACCTGCTGCTGTATGTAAGTACGTCCGTCCGGATGACACAAGGCCATTTTACTCGGAGACTCAATATTGTCACTATATCGATTAAAATTGTAAAGAAGTTGTATTCGGTGCTTCGCTAAGTATTGGTGCAGTAGAAATCCTTCCTTCCTTCCTTCTTTCCTTTCCTTTCAATTAAAGCACCTGCCATCTAATCTCTTCACCACCCTTGGTTGACTGGTAGAGAATGCCTAAGGCATTAAGTCCGCCTTTGTACCTTTTGTGCGAAAAGTTATAAATAAATAAATAAATAATAAATATAAATAATTCTCCTACAATGAAATGAGAGACGACAAAAAAATCAATTATAAACAAAAACGATGATGTGGTTTCTAAACGATATTTTTATTTTTGTCAGTAGTTTGTGAGATATGTTTTCGGTTACAGCCGCACAATTTTTTTTTTTAAATATTTTTTACTAGGAATTTCTCCTGTATCGTGGGTGCGTTTACAAACATTTAAACTCACATACACAAACAGCCAGACCCGGAACAAGCAAGAATCTGCAAGTCATACAAATATTTGTTCCGTGCGGGAATCGAACCCGCGACACGCAGCGCAGCAGTCAATCGCTTAACCACTGCGCCAACCGTGCTGTCATTACTTTGCTTTTCATAGTTTTTTTATAGAAATGCTATGAAATTAAAAAAAAATTGTTTAAGTAGATGACTAAAAAAACCTATACTGTATATGCGTAAATATTCATCCCGACTACGGAACCCTTCACTATGCATAGTCCAACACACGCTTGGCCGGTTTCTTTAGTCTTTCAATAAGGTGCGGCCACTTTTTAGCCCAGCCTTTTTACTTTTTAGGTTTTCGGGGGAAGGGCTAAGACTGCTGTAAGTGTTTAAATCACAGCCCAATTAAATTAAACCCGGTTGATGGCAATAGGCTCGCCCCTATTAGATTGGGCGAAATGTGGGTGTACTATAGGTACACCTCTGCCTAACCCTTCGAGGATTACAGTCGTTATGTTACAGTATTCAGAACTACTGAAAATTTCCCTAAAATAATTCACCTGATCGAACCCAGGACTTTACCCAGCAGTCGCGTTCACAACCACAAGACCACAGTGTCAATTACAATCCCACTAAAACCTCCATTCCTGTCCATCTGCCTAGCCTTGTCCCAACTATTTTGGGGTCGGCTTCCAGTCTATCCGGATGCAGCTTAATACCAGCAAGTATTTTACATGGAGCGACTGCCCATCTTACCTGCACAAGGACAACCAGTCTTACCGAGGGGTATCGTGTTACCCAGACCAGTTACCTCTTGGTAAGACTTGTAGCGGTGTCAACATCGTCACATGTGAACTACGCATCACACTGACGTCACGCAAAATCCTGCATCGCGCAAGCAGAGTTTACCGCGCAACTAGCATATTATACAGAGTCGCTACGACTGAGGGGCTTTCCTTTAAACTGCCTATACTAGGTACCATTTTCAAGCTCTGTACCAAAAACCAATTAAATAGGGACAGTAGTTTAGTCGCAAATGGTTTATTAATTTTTGGTCCCGTTTGAACACGATGTATCTTTCCTAACAGCTGATTATGTCTATACGCATAGGTCATGCACCTTAAAACGATAAACCTGAGTATAACCTACGATGCGTTGTTGCCGCTCTGACGCAAGTCACAAGTACAACCAAATATTTTCGCTAAAAAGATGGCAATAAATACACACACACTTGCACTTTCATTACAAAGGTGGTTGCGTTTTACTCTGATTTGTAAACTATTTAGTTTGTATGAAAAAAAAAACTAATTTTTGGGTTTTTTATTTTTATACCATATCGATTTAATACTAAACACGTATAGTATACGTAGTGTAATTTAATGCCCCTCTGTCATATCAACTCTGTATACAACGCCCCGACATCAGTCGTCGGGCAGTTGCCCACCAGACACGACACCCGTCTGGTCGAAGGATCCTCCCTTGTCTATGGCGGTATGAGTGAACTTTACACCCTGTTCCTCAGGCTTCTATAGACTGGTTGTCAGACTTTTTGAGCTTCTGACTACCAGTAATGACTGTCAAAGATCTACGAATGTCAGTCGGGATCAACGGCTTTACGTGCTTTCCGAAGCAAGGAGTTGTCATCATCATCATAATCATATTTTATTTATCTGTGTAACATACCTATGTTACACCTATACCTATGTTACCTAGTGAATACAGGTCTTAAATTAAAGGTCATAGGTCGCTATGTTATGCGAAGAGGCCTTGGTCAAGGGACAGGTAAAAATAAAAATTTGGTGGGTATGTCAAAATTAATTGAATAAATAAATAAAAATTATAAATGTCACAATATGGAACAATTTCTACGGTCAATGCATAAATAAATAATCACAAATCTCGATTCGTAATGGATGGTCACCCATCCATGAACCGACCGCGGCAAGCGAAGCTTAACCTGAGATCGACCCGTAAGGCTGTTATTATTAAGCCACGAGCCCCTCCACTAAAACCTCCATTATCTATCCGATAAGATTTTACTCGTGGGTTCCGTAGGTACATAACTCTCTACTCAGTTCAATAGGCTGATAGGCGCTGCCTTTGCCGACGTGTGGCCGGTGATTAGATTAGCTTTTATTCGTGTCGCCGGTATAAGGGAGTACCCCAAAGCTCTAATACGTTATGTGATAATTTGGTTATGTTAGAAAATGATTATGTTTTCTAAGAAAGAAAGAAAATTGCGTTTATTGGCATTACAGCAAAATAAATACACCTTAAAACTATAAAACAGAAAACAATAATTATAATGCCAAAAGAGCCTCAGCTCAGCATAATGTCAGATGACAACACAAGGTGTACCACCTGACGCTGATTTTCAGCTGCAACCCACGAGTGCCATACGCTGGAATAACAAACACATAGAGAAGTGCGAGTCCATTAAAATAAATTAAGAAAATTAATTAAAAGTGATATTATAGAAAAGCTCATACAAAATAAAAAGTTGAGACATACGTGTCTATGTGTATGTTGTACTGAGATTAATGAAAAACTAAAATAAATAACCATTATATACGTATTACTTACATAAAAAGTAGCTTTATATGGCAGATATGTCGGCTCGAACATTTTCGAAATCTTTTTGATGGCATAAAATAAATTCTTTTAATTTCAATTTGAAAGTCGAGCAACTTTTACTAAACTGTAGCGGTATCTACATGTCCACATGCGCACTACGTCACACTGACGTCACGCAAAATCCTGCATCGCGCAAGCAGAGTTTACCGCGCAACTAGCCTATGTAAACCACGTCCCGACATCAATCGTCGGACAGTTGTATCTATGCTAATTGGTGGCAACAATCAATAGTCGGGCAGTTGCCTACCAGACACGACACTTGTCAGGTCGGAGAATCCTCCCTTTTCTATGGAGGTATGAGTGAACTTTACACCCTGTTCCTCGTACCTCTATAAAACTTTATGGGAGGAGGGATATTGCTCCAACATTTAGTAGCTGCGTAGCGAAAACTGTCTCTAAAAGCCGCCGACTAAGCTTTGGGTGCACTCATCTTGACGCTTAGCAGGCAGAAAAACGCAGAATCGGTCGAAGTGGCGGTACTTGGGGGAGGCCGTGTCCAGGCGTTGACGTCTTTCGGCTGAAATGATGATGATGTTGGTACTCGGTTTTGAGTTCAACTATGGAACGTGGAAACTCAGGGAATTGGATTTTCATTTTTTTTTTTTTTTTTTTTGTGATGGGTTTGCTCCTGACTTGAGTCTAGGTCAGTGGTGACAGAGGCAGAGTTAACGATGGAGTGAGCTTACCCAGAAGAAGCCTGTTCACTCTCACTTTGAAGAGGTTGTATGCGTTCGTAATTTATTTATTTTGTGACAACTAGATCCAAAGGTCAGTATACAAAAACTTAGAAACTATTGTTAGTACTTCAATTCAATACATAAATCAATACACAAATGCCCCTGTGCTGAGACACCCCACCCCGTCACGAGAACCAATAGGGGATTTTGTTGATGCAAACTTTAATATTCCGTGGCATCAACAAAGTTCAGTCTATACATATATCGTTCATTTGCGAGAATCTTGACATAATTACATAAAGAGTAATATTTGATTTATGCTGCGTTCACCTGTGTACTTAACTCAAAATTGCTGATTTTTTTGTTGTTTCACCCTTCTTGCTAATGAGCGATATATTATAATATATTCTACATACTCGTAATTATCTAATATCAATACAAAGCATCATTATAAAAAATGTGCGCCCGCGTTTATCTCTTAAACCCCACAACGGATTTTGATGCGGTTTTCAACAGCTTTTAGAGAATTCGTTCCGGCAGCTTATGTGGTATGTGTTTAATATACAACGTACTCATACATCCCAATTTGAGTATTGAGTTAAAAGCATTATACAATGACCAAAACAATTTTCTATAAAGCTAACTTTAAGAAAATCGTGTTGACCCTAGCATTGCTTTATGCATTTAAAATGGAGTCTTATTCCCTTGAGATAAGATTTAATTTTCTTTGGCTCAAACGGCGGTCAGTATTACAAAATAAATAATTTTTGAAAAAAATACTTACATTAATAGATTCAGTAGTCAGTTATGAATGAGCAAACTACTTTCTGGACTTGCGTTTATTCTGTGACACCTTGTTTAAGTAATAAAGGAATCTCGATGTTTCGTCAAGTCGTAAAAACAATGGGGGGCAAGCGCTGATCGCTGGTATCAATTATGCCTTTCTTATTGCACCTCTTATACTTTCGAAACGATATTCAGTTTTCTTGGGGCTTCCAATATTTATCTTTTTATCCTAGGTTGTGCGATGTTTTCAGGACTTATTGTTAAGCGACTTCAATAAAGGAGGTTATTGATGTTCGTCTGTATGTATTTTCTTTTTTTTATGTAGGTATCTTCATCGATATTTTCGTCAAGTGTGGACCGATTTTGAAAATACTTTCTTCTTTTGGTAGGAAAAGGTTGCGCGGTGGTCCCATATAAATTTTATTAACTTTGTTTAGGTAGATTTTGAGTTAGCATTGATAATACATATTATTATATTCTTTCGACTTAGTGTATATCGATGATGTTTATTATAACTTCCTGTCACTGTTGTTTACATAGTAAGTAGTGGTATACGAATTGGTAGGTACCATAACTAAAAAGTGAAAAATAAATAACTTTTTTACAAAAAAAAAAACAACAGACTTCCAAAAAATCACTACAAAGTGAAAAGTTACTTTAATTTCGGAAGTCGGTGGCAAAAAACTAAAATACAGATCCAAAAAGATTTTTCAGTTTGTAGTGTTTTTTTGTTTGACGTCATCGGTTGTTTTTTGATGTAGGTTATGGTCCCACTGGTTAGCAAAATTTGCAAATGACAGTCAAATGCTCATCTTAGATACAGACGAGCCTCATCTCATATAGAAATTAATGTTCATTACATTCGTAAGCTGTTTAAAGAGGCTTTTGCAATGGCACAATTAAAGGCTGGCATTGTGAGTTCAAACCTTTGCCCCTAAGTTTAAGAAGATCTGAAACATTATAACATCTCTACTGTATTTCCTGAAGGATTAGGCGGAGATATACGGTCAGTGCTCTGCATTACCTGACCCCTCTTAACAAAAAAGAAGAGGGGAATAGGGGTTGGTTCAAGCAGGTCACTGACTGCAGTAATGTTTTAGTCTCATGTAATAGGGGGCGAGAATAGAAAAACCTAATAACACTGCCGGACATGGGCAACTAACCCAGGACCACATTCTTAGCAGTCCCGCTTGCGACCACGAAACTAGTGCGGCAGTCCCTGCTAAAACTCAAGGTCAAATGGGAAAGTAGACTGATGTTTTTTTTTTTTTTTTTTATTCTAAACATGTTATTGTTATGTTACACCTATAAATTTAATGACAAAAAATATACCACGCAAACCATCGCGGGATTAACCGTGATATAGGTATTAGACACATCATATCGGCGCAGTCATTAATTACATACTCGTACTTAGATGTACCCACCCAGGGTACTGTGTACCCCACACGTTAAATTCTTAAATTACAAACGAAGGAAATGTTTTTTTTTTACAATTATCCTTGTTTATGTCATCACAGATTTCGGTAGATAAGCCATTCAATATTGATGGCAGCATGTATTACCACGTCAGTTGTCCGGAAACATTATTATATGTATGGAGGGATCTTAAATGTAGGTATGTACAGTATGACAAACAACGCAACGACTTCGGTCTTGCATTTGTTTCTAAATTTGTTACATTATGATAATTCTCGCTCAAAACGCACAATTCCTGTCGAAAACGTTTACAAACTGGCAGTGTTTGAATAGACCCGTGTCATCATCCTGGTGTCATGTCCACTTCCCCATCGTAAATGACCATGACGCTTCACCATTCGTGGTGATCCACGCTTACTGGATTAGTGAACGCAAGTTGTGGTTAAGTACTATCAGACAAGAAGACATTGTTGAACTACCCTCTTTAGTCCCATAATAACCTTATACTTATAAACATGTTTGTGTATGTGAGTTCAAATGTTTGTAACCGCCCCCATAATACAGGAAAAATTCCTAGTGAGGGGCAAAGTTTAAAAAAAAAACTAGTTTCGGGCAAAGTACCAATAAAAAAAGCCTTTTAGAAAAATGCCCTGAGGAAAGTTGTGAGTGTAAATTTGGATGGTTATAAGAGTTGGAGAAGACCAAAGAAATGAAGGATGGACTGGTGTTAAAGCCGACATGGCAAAGGGTAGACTACCGAGATGACGAAATAATTATATATGGAAGAAATAGACAAGTTGCGCTGACCACAATAAATAGTGACCCTAGGGCCCTGTACGCCCCCCCATAGGGGAAAAACAGTGCTCAAATACTTATCAGAAAAAGTTTTACAACATCATACGGTTTAATAAAAACTCATTACTCCGTTAAAACTAATAACATTGGTGCCGATTCTCTTGTCACAAAATTCTCTAAACTAGCCTAAAAATCACCAAAATTTAGTTTATTCCTGTCAAACGACGATTTCCCATTCTGAAATTGACTAAATTGACACAACTTAACTATATTTTAGTTTGACAGCACTAAGATGGCACTGAGATTATAATTTAGTGAAAATGGCAATTTTGCTATTCTGAATTTTACGTTTTTCACCTAAAATTTTGATTGTCTTAACTAAATCTGACTATTTTTAATCGCGATTAAAAAGGTGTGGAATAAAATTAGTTGTCATGAACTAAAATTCACACCAACACCTCGACTTCAGATGCAAAAGCAGTACTGTATCTTTTTTTCTTTTCTTTTGCCTATATCTCGAAAACGGTGTGTCGTATCGCAAAAATAATGAAAATTTCGACCCCCTTTGCAACCCGTAAACCTATAAATCTCAACGTGTTGGTAATATTTTTTTATATTTTCCATACAAAAAGTAAAAAATTCCATACAAAACAAGTCGAGGCCGCACATAATGCGCGCCTATGGCTCTAAAAAAAGATCACGTGGTACGGCAAACAAGTACCACGTGGAGTCGCAATAATTGTCAAATTTGATTTTAGATGTGTCAAAATTGTTTTTAAATTTAGAGATTTTATTTTGCAGAATAGCGTTAAGATTCTCATAGCCAAAAGTAAGGAATTTTAGTGATAGTTTAGTTAGTTTAGTTCGGTGTACAACAGAATCGGCACCATTGTCTATGACTAGAGAATAGGTAACGTTCAAAGGTAGGTATTTAATCTGGCGTAGATTAATCATGAACAAGCTTCGAAACTATTATGATATCGATAAGTTTGGTTTATGAGACCGGTTCTGAATAACAAGTTTATGTTAATTTATGTATTACAAGGATTTGAAATTAAAATTTATGATAATACGGCTTCTGAAAGTTGCTGCAAAAGAGTTAATTGGAAACTCAAAAAGAAAATGAAAAGAGTATCGATGAAAAGTACTGAAACTTTAAAACTGAAATATAATTTATAGTTTGAAAACTCACCAGTATTAAAAGTTCCAAATTCAAAAATTAAAATCCTCCAAACAACACATCACATTGCACTTTGTTTTTTTTATAACGTTTCACTCAAGCAAAGACATCAATCAAATGCAGATCAAATATTTACAATAATAAATACATACGCACAAAATTCCAACAAATCAAACGTTCCGACTTTGTTTTGATATGCGAATGAGATTTTTTTTACACATTTAACCATTATAACGAGACCTGACCCTCATTACGTGCGTATTTGTCCAAAAATCACCCTGCGGGTACATAACTAGTTTTTTTTAAAATAAATCACATGTAGTAAATAGCGAGGTTTCCGCACAAACACGAACGCGACGACCTCTCTCGCGAAACGATCTCGGAAAACTGAACGTATCAACGTACGTCCCTATCGCAGCTTTCAACAAATCTATATGAGAAAGTACACAATACCTCCGTCCCTTTCCAACTTCAAACGTGTCGAATCACCCGTCCCACTCAATTATTATCCTGGCCACTGAAACCGAAAAACGTCGGACAAAAATATCGAATTATGCTCTCATTATTCGTAAATTGGAACGCGCTTAATTTTTCATGTTTTTGTTTTTAATTAGACGGAACGTGGCGAAAGTGACGTTCGTTTTGGCGCGAAAGGTTATCAATCTTATGGTTTGACAGATAACATGGACGTTATTGGGGCAGGAAAATTATTTTTAATTCCTATTTCATGACCACGGTTTTATTTAAGATTATTTTAGTTAGTCGTTATTAGTTATTTACGATAACAACACGTTCGCCAAACGGATGTAACTGTCTAATATAGTGAGATGTTTACATTGAAGCATTGGCAGAGAGAAAATAAGTTCAATAACGATTTAATTAACATGAAAATTTTATTAAAGCTTCTTTGCATGTCTGGGAGAACTGTAGTAGTATTTTATGATAATGAACTGCATGTTTGAGATATTAATTTGCATGTTTTTCCACTAAATGTCGGTTTGATGTAATTTTCACTTTATTTATTAGAAAACGCATTAGTTTGGTATTTTCATTAGTTCGATCGTTAGATTCACCCCTGCATCCCTATTCGCCCCATTTTACGGTACGTAGTCCCTCCATGGTTCAAGGTAACCAATCCACTATAGCTATACCCAAACAATAGCCCAATATGTTTTGTTTCCATGTTCTACAATAGTCCTGCACCAACCGGGGTCTGTCCTTGGGTGCACTTGCATGGTGCAAACAGGGATAATCGTCAGTTGGTTTGGAGTCAATCTAAAATTATCTAAAAGCGCTACCCTTATTATATATATTTTTTTAATATTATTTTTTTATTTATAAAAACGTTGCCCCACACTAGGAATTTCTCCTGTATCGTGGGTGCATTTACAAACATTTAAACTCACATACACAAACAGCCAGACCCGGAACAACTACTTGCAGGTCGTACAAATATTTGTTCCGTGCGGGGATTGAACCTGCGACACGTAACGCAGCAGTCAATCGCTTAACCACTGCGCCAACCGTGTACGTCAAATTAAAGTACGCAAATACGCATAAGCTGGGTAGATTTTTGAGACAGGGCAGTAAGGGCAGGTTCCTGAATCATAAAAATAAAACATGATAGTTGACGTTTTAATAGCTGACTCTAGCATTTTTCAAAAACCTGTGATGCTATCATCAAAATGATTACTCAAAAACTTAAAGTAGGTACCTGCCCTTACTACTCCGCCTCAAAAATCTACCCTGTTGAATTTTACTTTTTTTTTATTTGTTTTTTATTTAAAATGGGTTTGCTTTTGACTCTAGTCTAGGTCAGTGGTGACAGAGACAGAGTCGACAGTGGAGTGAGCTTACCCAGAAGTCGGTTCACTCTCACTTTGAAGAGATAAGGGTTGTATGCGTTCGGAAACACAGACGCAGGTAGAGAGTTCCACTCTTTTGCTGTGCGCATAACAAAAGACATTTGGAAACGTTTAGTGCGAATTGGTGGAATAGCAACTAGGTAAGGATGGTAACTTGCAGTGCGTCTAGATGACCGATAGATGAAGGGGGCCGGTGGAATGAGGTCGTGGAGTTCTAGGGCGTACTCTCCGAAGTACAATCTGTAGAAGACCGACAAACAGGCGACCTTGCGGCGATGAGACAAGCTGTGAAGCTTGGCATCCACCAGTTTTACGTCGCCAATGAGCCTCTTAGCTCTGCTGGATCACCATAATAAAAGAATGCAGTGAGCCAGCAATGTTGATGAAATTATTGAATAAAATCTGTCTAGCTTTTTCCCAACTGTGATGATGTCGGCTTCCAGTCTAACCAGATGCAGCTGAGTACCAGAATTTTACATGGAGCGACTGCCCATCTGACCTCCACAACCCAGTTATTGGGTACCACGATACCCCTTGGTAAGATTGTCTGTCAGACTTGGGCTTTTGACTACCAATTACGACTGACAAAGATCTACGAATGACAGCCGGGACCAACGGCTTAACGCGCATTCCGAGGCACGGAGAGGGCTCGGTATATAAAGACGGTCACCCATCCACGGACCGACCGCGGCAAGCGAAGCTTAACCTGATCGATCGACCTGTGCGGCTGTAATTGAATAATATTAATATTATCTCACCTATAATGCTAATAAATCGAAGGTTTATGATATTTAAATACAGTAAATAAAATGGAATATCTTTATTTCGGACACAAATATCCATATAGTGTTAGTAACATACAAAAAATAACTTATTGCCTAGTGTTAGTAAAAATCAACCTCCGCACAAACTGCTGCACAATCGAGGAGCTGAGGCTCTCGGCTGCAGTTTTCAGGATGCTGTTCTGACTGCCCTTCACTCTCTTCAGTAGCGACGCAGTTTTTTTTGCGTATAATTGCATAGAAGCCGTCGGTGCGGGCTTGCGCAAACATTTTCGACGCGCTACAGTAACGAGGCAGCCTCAACATTATCCTGAAAGCGTTGTTATATTGGACGCGCAGGACATCCAGCGATCTCTTAGTACAATTGACCCATAGACTGCCCGTGTACAAACTTTGGCAATAAGCCTTGAAAAGAGTTACTTTTACTTCGTCTGTACACCGCGCAAATCTACGGGACAACATATTGCTCCGGACCGCCAGAGCCCTGAGCTCCCTCTCAATGTCTACATCGTCCCTGAGGTCAGCGGTAAGATAATGCTCTAGGTATTTAAAAGTTGATAACCTATTAATTGGTGACCGTTTACAAGCAACTCGGGTCCTTCTACACGGCGTTTGCCGCTGACCTCGAAGACCATGTACCTACTCACATTTATTAACATTATATTTTAATCCATGTGCGGCAGCGTAGGTCTCACACGTTTTAGGCATCTCTCTGATTGCTCCCGCCGATGGACCCAGCAGCACCATGTCATCTCCATGGCTGATGTTGTTAATTCAAACCCCATCAACACTGCATCTGACACGCATGCTGCTGAGTGCGACTATCAGGTTATCCACGTAGAGATTGAAGAGCCTGTGAGACGTCAGACCACCAGTAAAGGTCCTGAACATATTTTACCGATCAGTTTGTGTGGAACTGCCCTAAACATTGTTAGTAAGTTTAAATATCTTGGTCACATTTATCAGATGATGCTGATCTGAAACGACAGAGGCGTAGTATCGCATGTCGAAGCAACATGTTGGCTAGACGGTTTTCTAACTGCTTCAACCAAGTTAAAATAACTCTGTATAAGGCTTACGTTTTACGTAACTCGTTCTAGACGAAGAGTGCTTGTAACACTCTTCGTGTACAATATAATAACGCCTTTATTAGATTTATATTAGAGCTGCCCTGGCGGTGTAGTGCGACTGGCATGTTCGTTGAGAACAGAGTTACTGATTTTTACAGGCTCTTGAGGAGACTCAAGGCATCTTTCCTGACTCTATTATGTGTATGTAATAATCAAATAGTGTCTGTGATATTTCGCTGTGTGTACATATTATGACGCTTATATATCCTGACATGGTAGTTTTGTACTCTTAATTTTAATTTAATTTAATGTACAGACGCCAGCAGGTCAAACTACCCGAAACTGTCAAATTTTCCCAATCAACCTTGAACCTTAATGCTTTAGCGATAAAGTTGAAAATCTATTAAAGAAATTTGACAGATTGTAGTAGCTTGATGTGCTGGCGTCTGTACCTACTTAATTTTAATATTTTAATGTAGGTAATTTAATTTTAATAACATAGTTTAATTTAAAATTTAATTTATTGTAATGTATTGCATTGTAATATTGCTATGGGTTCATACCTGAAAATAAACGGTACCTAATTAATACCAAATGATAATAATTTAATGTGAGAGGATAATTTTATAACCTATTGTTAATAGCAAACCATTGACATCTATTTTTAAGTCATTATTTATGTCACGTAGCGTTATTATTTTCCCTGTTATAATAAAGTTATATTTTTCCTGAATTCATTTGATACCTTTAGCAAGCAAAGACCGTTATTGCTGCCGATTCTCTTGTCACAAAATTCTCTGAACTAGACTAAAAATCACCAAAATTTTGTTTATTCCTATCAAACAACGTTACCCATTCTGAAATTGACTAAAGTGACACAACCTAATTATTTTATATTCTAGTTTGACAGCACTAATCTCATTTTAGTTATTCAATTTAGTGAAAATGGCAGTTTTGAATGTGACGTTTTTCACCTAAAATTTAGATTATCAGACTATTTTTAACCACGATTAAAGAGTGTGGAATTTACAAAGCACATTTCTCTACTAGTTCTTGATAGTTTGGATGCTTGTGAGTTTGGAAATCATTATGGAAGCATGTGATTGCAGCTGTGGTCGATTCACGACATAACAAACAGACAGACTCGGACAAATCCAAGAGGTCCTTGATAGGGCTCGGCGACGAGAATACCGGAGATTTTCAACTTACAGAACGAAAAACCGGATTATCTTTTATCGAAATCACAATTTTATTAGTAAACTAGGTTTGCGTGGCGTCGCCCGCGTGGAGGTAGAAAAAATCCTGTTAAGAGGGCTATCACAATTTTTCTTGTATTTGAGTGTTTGAAGAGTCTCACACTCAAATACAAGAAAAGATGTGATATTTATATAGAACACTCCCGAGAGAAATAATCAAACTTTCTCGGGCATATTTTTTTTTTAATTTTGTGGCCATATCTATACCATAATCACACATAGTTTAAATTAAATAAATATCACATCTTTTCTTGTATTTGAGTGTGAGACTCTTCAAACACTCAAATACAAGAAAATTTGTGATAGCCCTCTTAATCCTTTTCCGTTAAAAATGCATAAGTAAGTGCTTATACACTATTTACTTATGTGCCAATTTTCATGGTGTTCGGTCAAACAGTGTTGGAGTTCACTGTAGACTCACAAAATAAATTACACATATATTTAAAAAAAATACTCATAAACACTTCTAAAGTTTCTAATTAAATATTATTCAATCATGATTCGAAAGACACGTAGCGCCATCTAGCGTCCTAAAGCAATTGTGACCGTCGACAGTTATTATTTCCCTCGGGAACAGAACTTTTTTTCTGGATGAAAGGTACCCTTTTCTGTACCCCTGACAACGTATATACAAAATTTCATGATGATAGGATAAGTGGTTAAGGCTTCAATCAACAATAGCACTCGATTAAGGATATGGAACAAAAACACATGGCACAAATGGCCGCGATTGCTTTTATCTTGATTAATAACCTTGACACTCAAACATAAAATTTACTATCGTTCAATTTATTTACTAATTTGATTGAAAAGGGAACGTATTTTTAAAATAAGAACAAATAGGTATATTTATGGAAAACAAAACATAATTTCTATGCAATAGGGTTAAAAAAACTACATAATATTACAATATGTTGTAAAATAAGACTACAACAATTTTTGGGGTCTTTTTTTCCAGCCGTTTTTGATGCACTCATCAGAAATCTAGTACGATTGTTGATCGAAGAGTTCAGGAGTGAAAAGGTAACAAACAAACAAACTTACTTTCGCACTATAATATTAGTTAGAAGTTAGACACATAGCGCCATCTAGCGTCCTAAAGCAATCGTGACCGTCGACAGTTATCGTTTTTCCCTCGGGAACAGAACTTTTTTTCTGTACAAAAGGTACCCTATATCCTTTTCTGTAACCCTGACAACGTATATGCAAAATTTCATGATGTTTTTTTTAAATAAAAATGTAAATTTCGTGAAAAGGTAACCAACAAACAAACTTACTTTCGCATTTTTAATATTAAATAAGATATTTAGGAAGTTACAATTAGGATTACCTTTGTTACGCTTAAATAAATAGCAAGGTAATCATGCTATCTGAATCAATTTTTAAATGCTTAGTATGTCGATCGATAAAATGAAAGGTTTTTTTCTTATTGAAAACCGAAAATGTATCGCATTGGTTAGTTACATTCTAAATACGTTACCGAATATAGCTATCATAATTATTATAGCATCAATAGATATTATATGAATATGAAAGGCTTAAAAAACATCAGATAACTTGAAGCTTAAAATGCCTATGCATTCCACCACTTTCCTTGACAAATCCTTTACTCTCCAGGCCGCTCGTTTGTTGAATGCATTTCCAGTTGAAATTAAACGCGCGCCGTCATTGCTAGTGTTTAAAAGACTCGTGAAGGAACATTACTTGTCGTTGTGATCATGTTCTCGTTATTGTAATTATCTATATAGTCTTCATTTATTTTCGTTGCTTAAAAATTTAGAATGTAGGTACGTATTTATGTATCTATTATTTAGGATATGTATATACTTATGTGTATCTATTTTAGTGTATTGTATAGATACTTATTATTTGCACCAACAACAGCCCCATTTTATGTCCAGGAAAATCTCTGTCCATTCCAAGGTTGCCTGGAAGATATCGCAGAAAGCGATAAGGCCGCCCATTGTATATTAAGTAGTGTTCAATTTTATTTTTGTTGTTATGTTTTTTGTGGTGTACAATAAAGAATATATAAATAAATAACTTTCAGTAGGGACCTCTGAGCCCTCTCGAGGTCAAGGAATTTAATTTTAGTGGCACATCCGCAGTCCGGTAGACAACATGCCAGGACGGACTGAGCAAGTGAGATGTAAATCTGTATCAGGAGTTTTTTCGAGGTTAGATGACGTATTGTCTTGAAAGTCCATATTAGTTTCCTACATATACAACGTGTTGTTTTGCATCCTCGTCAAATTTCAGGAGGCTGTTATGAAAGACATAAATAATCAAATAAAATTACGATCCTGCTCAATAATTAATACATACTTGTTTTTTTAGGTATTTAAGTTTGACAGTATTTCAGAATACTCCACTTTCAAAGAACAAAATCGCCCCGTTGCATATGCGGTAGGCAGTGTCGTACGACTATGTCGCTGTGTGCATGCGTTACAGTTACAGCGCAGTTACAGGGCGGTATCACACGGGCCCTACACATGCCGATTTTCGAAAAATACAAAAAATAAAAAAAAATACCTACTTATTTTATTATTGATTCGTGTCGAGAATCTTTAGCATAGATACCTCCTCGAATTTGACGAGGATGCAAAACAACACCTTGTATACTACGATACGTATTATGATACTAAGATACTACAAAGGTAGGTAGGCATAGGTAATTTACTACAAAGATAGAAAATAGTGGCCACACATAGACAATGTTATACAGGGTGGCAGGGACGCACAACGTGCTACCATGCACATGTAGACCCATTAGCGTAGAAATAATTCTTCGGTTGTCAAAAAAAAAATCTGTTGTTTCCAACAAAACAGCAATTTTTTTATTAATAATCGACGAAAAACTTCTTATTTATTTATTTAACCATGTATGTATACACTTTTACACAAACAGACAAGAAGAAAATAACAGAAAAATAGGTACAAAGGTGATGCTTACTTCTAATGAAATCTCTTCCAGCATACCCGCGATAGGATAGTAGATTTAGAGATGTAGACAACGTGTGTAAGAGTAAAAGAGAAAATAAAATACATAAAATCAAAAACAATTCACTTAATAAAATAAAACAAATATTAAGAGAATATACTTACATACATACATACAAACGTACTTCTAAAATAAATAACACTAGAATATTAATATATACACAACTTAATATGTACTGAAACCCTGTATAGTCACCTTATTAGTGATGTTCTTTGGTCAGCGGCGTAGTACTTACAACTGGCGTGCGTGTCTGACCAGGTCAATCAATCTGCCTAGCTTTATACCAACAATGTCGGGGTTGGCTTCCAGTCTAACCAGATGCAGCTGAATACCAGTATTTTACATGGAGCGACTGCATATGTAGATAGGGGTACATATTACAATACCGACATTTCATAATAACTATGACTGAAATACCGACGTCCGAAACATCGAAGTTCAAAATACCGAAAGTTTGAAATACCGATAGCCGTTATATCGAAACATGAAATACCGATGTCCAAATGCCCGAAAGGATGAAACCCCGAATGGACGAAATCCCGAATGGACGAAATAATTAATTTAATCATACCTGCAATCTACCGCAGAAATGTTTTCACCATTGTCTAATTATCTAGTCGCAGGCAAATTGTAGGATTCATCATATTGAACTGGGTGAAATAGGTTAGGTTAGGTTAGAACAGTGACCAACCGCGCGTGAGCCGAGCGAGCGAAGCGAGCGGTGCCGCGGCAGCGGCCGGCGAACGCTACTTCCAAGTAGCTCGCAGATTTTTTTCACCATTTTCTAAATATCCGGGAATTATACTACTGGGGATTATACATGGGAAAGGATGCAACATGCAAGCAGGCATGTTTAGGTCATGTTTTACGATACCCGTAAAACATGACCTAAACGCAGGTTTTATAATGCCTAAAAGTATATGACCCACTGCAGTAAATAAAATCAGAAAAATATATGATATTCTCCAGGATATATGCTAGTTAGATAGTGTGTTGAAAACATAATAGGTACAACTAATTTGGTACGATAGCAAAAGTCACGAGAATACCTCTTAAAATTTAATTTAACGATTAAAAACCATACTAATATACATCCAATCATTCTGTTTCTTTTTTCAGATTGTTCTTTAAGCAACATATTAACGTGATAGTGTTTTCATTATTTTGTCTAATCATTACTTATTTTTTGTAAATAGAGTATTGCTTCATATTTTGCAATAAATTACCAATTAATTATTTTATTTGTGTCGTCGCGCTTCTCTTTATTTTCTATGCAGTCCGACAGTGACCGCGCTTTAGCTGTTGTAAGCCCCTTAAGGAACCAAAAGGAGTATTCACGGATCGTAAATCAGGTGGCGTTCTGTAGTTTCTACCTAGCCCAACGAATGAAGGTGAGAGTTTAGGTGTGTGTGTCTGTGTGTACGTATGTATGTATGTACAAAAAAACCCTTTCCTTTGCCCGACTTTTACGATTCGCACAAGATAATAAACAGCTGATTTCGTCTATTTTTACATCTAATACGGAGGGAACACAAATAAAACTTGAGGTAAATCTTTGCAGCTTTTGCTTTGTAGATAAACTGAAAGGAATTTTATTCAAAACACGGAAGCGACATGAAAAGATGGCAACGGAAAATGAGATTGGCTGTAAAAATAAAAATAACAAAAAAACAAAATATGTTGATAACATATGATACAAAATACAATATATGTATGCAAGTGTGATGTGATGTCATCACCAGTGATCGGAATAGGTAGAGCTAATATACCTAAAGTTCAAAGAACAGAGACAAAAAGTGGAGACTTCCTTAGGACTAAAACTTTTTTTCGGAATATTTGTTCCCAGTTTAAGTAAGTACACTAACTGCCTTCAAAAACAAGGAGAGCGTTCTCAAAACACCAGTAGGTACGTTTTCTATTGTTATTAGTTCAGGTAAAGAACTGGGTCCGGCTCATGTTTTTGTTTCCCAGATTATCCAAAACTTGCTGTCTCTTTCTATCTTTATTAATTTTAGTTGTACTTAAGTAATGTTCCGAAAAATATTTTGCCATAAGGCGTCTCCACTTTGTCTCTGTTCTTTTTCGAACTTTAGGTATTTTAGCTCTACCTATTTTGATCACTGGTCATCACCCTTAAGTAGGTACTGCATACACGTACATTTTGTCAGTTATTTTACTAGTCGCATGAAATAGCGGGCGAGCCTCTCACGCGCCGCTAGAGTCCGGTCACCTACAGGCCTCAAAATTTTTCTAAAATCAAAACTCAAAGCATTTATTTTATTTTATTTTTATTTAGGGTGGTTTTGCTCTTGACTCTAGTCTAAGTCAGTGGTGACAGAGACCGAGTCGCCGGTGGAGTGAGCTTACCCGGAAGAAGCCTGTTCACTCTCACTTTGAAGAGATTAGGGTTGTATGCGTTCGGAAACACAGACGCAGGTAGAGAGTTCCACACTTTTGCTGTGCGCATTACAAAAGACATTTAGAAACGCTTAGTGCGAATTGGTGGAATAGCAACTAGATAAGGATGGTAAGTTGCAGTTCGTCTAGATGACGTCTAGAATGAGGTTGTGGAGTTCTTGGGCACACTCGCCGAAGTACAATCTGTAGAAGACCGACAAGCAGGCGACCTTGCGGCGATGATTGATTGATTGATGTGGTGATGATTTATTTCAATTAAACCATTAACAGGCACTTTTGAATTGTCAAGTGGTCGGTGGCTGCGGGCTTGCGAACGGCGAGCAATGGGCAGCTCGCCGTTCGATAAGGACCAGGCCCGGGTCGACGGCACGTTGTATTCCACGCGCGCCTCAAAGAGATGTCAGCACCAATGACCAGGTCCGCTAGGGCATCTGCCCTAGCGGACCCCGTCATTGGTGCTGACATCTGGCAGCAGGCATCGGCCTGTTAGGGTTGCGGGAAAGTCCGAGAGGGATACCGTGGCCCCTGGCACAGGCAACTGAAGGAACACGGGTGGGTTTTAGTCAGTAAGAGTCTGACACGCCCTCCCGCTCTGCCCAGAGCGGGAGAAGTTATTTGATGATATACCACACTCAAAAAAAAAAAAAAAAGTGGTCGGTGGGTCAGAAATATGAAGCTGATTGTTGAAATAAAATCCCTATAATTTTTTCTTTGTTGGTCCTTGTTAGTAAACCAACTAGGCAGTCATTATAAATAATGCATGGAGGGTTTATAATGTATACAGGGTATTTGGCGTATGAACTGACACAATATTTTGGGGGGCTGGGAGGGTCATTTGCGAGGTTTCACCCAAAGACCCCATGTCCTAAGTATCACGGTTATTGAGATATGATTAGTTTGTTTCTTTCCCTAAATTACCCTAAATTTCGACTTTAAATCGTCATTACTTTTTTGTTTATGGTTGTAATTGCACGAAATAATGTTCAATGTATCCTAATTCTGATTAAGTAATCATTATTCGATGCAATTGGTCTGTAATATAAAATTTATGAGTGTGAAAAAAAAAACCGCCCAAATGCGTGTCGGACCACGCAGAAGGAAGGGAGGGGGGGGGGGTGGAGTTGGGATGAATTTATCCCAAGAACAAACCTAGCATTGTAGTTGCATAACATGCTCTCCGATACACTCCAACTGTAAATGTAAGTTGGCCGACTACTACCTACTCGTTAACTTGTAATGCCTACTTAGCTGCAGGGACTTGGCTCTAAAAACTAGCACTTTAGAGCTTTATTTTTTGCAAAACAATCCCTGAATCGAAGACGAAATCATGCCCACTTTACATGCAGGGGAGGTACCCAATTTTTTTTTTTCAGATTTTATTTTACCCCATTGTCGGCGTAATTAATATGTATAGATATACTCATGCTCAATCACAGCTTTCTAGTACAAAGAGTATCTAGCGTAAGAGAGATAAGCTGCGGTCAGGCAGACAGACGAACGGACATGCATGGCGAAACTATAAGGATTCCTTGTTGACTACGGAACCCTAAAAAAGGGAGATAGGTTTAGAAGGTGACGAAAGGGAGGAGATCTTAACTTTGGGACATCTTCGTTTCTAGGTATCTTGGTTTGCGATGTCTTTCGTGTCATAACAAACTATACATGCAGTGCTAAATAGATAAAACCAACAGAGCCGTGTTAAGCGGGGAGCGAAGGGGGCGCCCGCCCCGGGCGCCTTAGCCTGGGGGTGCCAAAATCATCTTGACGACAGTCAAGTGTAGGGACGAAGCTACCACCATATCAACCGTATCAATGATACGGGGCCCCTAAACTGCAGGCGTCCCCCGACGCGACATGAGATTTTCTAAGTAAATGGATTTAGTAAAATTGCACAGAAAATCTAACCTATCCAAGTCAGGGTGCTCAAATGTACGAGCTCGCATTCTCTTATGAAATTCACAATGACGACTTAACCTAAATCAAGTCCGGATGCTCCAATTATCTAGCACATCTCGCACGCACTAGCATTCTCTTAGTAAAATTACAATGTAAACTTAACCTAGCCAGATCCAGAAGCCTCAATTTTCGGGATCGCTTCACTCGCTCTTAGATAAAACTGGATTAGAGTCAGAATACTCCAAATTTCTAACTCGCTTCGCTCGCTCTTGCGTTGTCTTAGTAGGGTCACAATAACGGCATTGACAGCTTGACCTTCCTAGTCAGTACATATGCTACTTTAGAAAAAAAAAAAAAAACTTCCATAGTTTGCGCAGCGTCGTGAAATTTTGTTTAAGTTTAAAATACATTAATACAGTTACAAAAGGGACTTTCGTTGGTAGTGGTGAAGGCTAAACACGTGCTTTTGTCAGTTCTACGAATTTTTTCGATTTCTAGTGAACCTTTGTGTGAAACTTGATCGAGACTTTTCCTAGTGATTGTGTAAGGTTAGTTTTATTTGTTATTGTCTTGTGTATAACCACTATTCGTCGTCAAAATGAACTCCAAAAAGCCCCCTGATCCCGACCCCCCTGACCCCGAGCCTTTTGATCTTTCCCCTGTCTTGACTGTCACCCTCCCCCATGACACCCAAATACTCACGCAAGACCCCAAAATGGATACGGAAACTACAAATCGGAAGAGAGTCGCTGTGTCCCCCCCTGCTACTCCAAATATTCCACCCAAAATAGCAAAGAACATAATCGGCAGACTTACCTATACAGCCAGAGATAATCCGCCGTATATTGTCCATGTTTCCCTTAAGGATAGCCAGACTTCAGGCACTGTGCTACAACCGGTCAAGTTTGGTATGTTTTTGATGATAAATAACATCAATAACATACACCTCGATGGGGTCAAACGTATAGGTAGAAATAAAGTATCGGTTGAATTTAAGACTCATCAGGATGCAAACAGTTTTCTAATTAATAACTTGTTGATCCAACATAATTATACTGCCTCCATCCCGCAATTCAATATTACACGAATGGGTATTGTTAGGGATATCCCTATTGAATGGTCGGAAGATGAAATAATTGAAAATATTAAAGTTCCTGAAGGATGTGGTGCTGTTGTGAAGGCCAGGAGGATGAGCCGTAAGGTGACCTCGTCTGGTGTAGCAGAGTGGAAGCCTACGCAGACAGTTGTAGTTACTTTCGATGGACAAGTTTTGCCCAAGCGGGTGTATTGTTTCTACTCAGCTCTTCCAGTTGAGAGATACACATACCCAACAATCCAGTGTTTCCATTGTTGTCGATTTGGCCATACCCGTACTATATGTAGGTCGAAACCACGTTGTTTTAAATGTGGTGAAGATCATCCTGGTGATGGATGTGAAATCACCCCTGAGTTAGGATTATGTGTTTCATGTTCTGGCAACCATTTCGCAAATGACAGTGCTTGTCCTGAATTGGGCCGACAGAAGAGCATCAAAGCTCTGATGGCGGAAAAATCTATTTCATATGTAGAAGCAAGTCGGGTTTTCCCCCCTGTTTCCAGATCATATGCTGATGTATCAAAATCGTCCTCCCGTAGCAAGCTTACAATAAATAAATCCCAATCCCAGTCCTCAAGCCCAATCCCTGCTATTCAAAGGACGTACCATAAAACGGTATTCCTTAACCCTAAAACCCGTGCCCCCCTTTCTCCTAGCTATAATAAGCAAGCGCATCAAGCACTTACCCAAAATTACTCTTTTTCCCCCTCCAAAAATGGCTGCGCCTTCCCATCGGAAGCCGCCCAGCCAATGGTCTATAGACAGGAGGACAGCTCGAAGAATATTTTAGAACTAATTACAAATATGCTATTTAGTGTTCTTACAAATCCTACCCAATCAATACCTGACCACGTTGCTGTAAAATTGACCTCAATCCTAAATTATATTCACAATGTTCCATCCACTGACATTCCTTCAATGGAACGTGAGGAGTATTACTCCCAGGAAGCCTGACCTTTCTTTTTTAATTAATAAGTATAAACCATCAGTCTGCGGCATTGCCGAGACATGGCTTTTACCTGGGATTAATTTCAGGTTGCCGTGTTTCGGCACTGTTCGTAATGACAGACCTGATGGATATGGGGGATGTGCTTTGCTCATCAATAGCAAAGTATCATTTTCCCCCATTCCTCTACCCTTTGTTGGCGATAACATTAATGTTGTTGCTGTTAAGGCTGAGGATATAAATATTTTTTATTTTTATATTGCGCACCCACAACTCGAATATCTTTCGGTAATTAGAAATTTGTTATGCAGTGTTAGCGGTCCAATACTTGTTATGGGTGATTTTAATTGCCACCATTATCGTTGGGGATCAGATACTTGCGATAACTTTGGCATTGGCTTGCTGGATATATTGGATGATCTTGATCTCTGTGTCATCAATGACGGCAGTGCCACACGCAGGTCTGCACCACAGCAGAGTAATAGTTGTGTTGACTTGACGTTCTGTTCATCCAATATATCTAGTCTCCTCATCTGGCGTCGCTTGGATATGACTTATGGAAGTGACCACTACCCCATCATGATCGAATTCCCTTCTAAAGATGTTCCCATTAAAGTCTCCCCTCCACTTTTAAAATACCGGCTAAACTCAGGAGATTGGGAATTATATTCAAAAATTTTAGATTTAAGAGTATCTTCTCTTCCAAAACCTAACGAGAATAATGCCCGGGAATGTTTTTTGTCCTTTTCCTCCATCGTTTCTTCTACAGCAGATGACTGTTTCCCTTCCAAAAAACCTCAATCTAATAAAATTCCTTCTCCACCATGGTGGGATAGGGAATGCACTGACATGGTCAGGGCCAGGAATGAGGCTGAAGAGGCTGTTAACTATAATATGAACGTGGATAACCTCATCGCTTTCAAGCGAATATTAGCTAAGTCCAGGAAAATACTTAAAAAAAAGAAACGAGAAGGTTGGTCAAAATATTGCAGTTCGCTGAGTCCATCCACTCCGATTTCAGTGGTATGGCGGAAAGTGAAACTTTTTAGGAGTAGTTTAGCACCTACCTCTTCGAACAACCTCTCAGAAGAACTGGGGTATCAGTTTTTCTGCAAAATCGCTCCAGCTTATGTTCCAGGTGTAGAGGACAATTGTGTTGGCATTGAGGATGTAGACAATACGAACGATCCAATGAATATGCCATTCAGCTTCGAAGAGCTAAAAACTGTGTTATCCCGTGTCAAGGACTCCGCACCAGGGGTGGATGGATTCCCTTACTCTTTTGTCGTCAAAGCTGGTTCAAAAACCCACCAATACTACTTGGACTTGGCAAATTTCTGCTTCACTTCTGGATATATTCCCACTGATTGGAAGGTTCAAGTTGTCATTCCGGTATTAAAACCTGGCAAAGATCCTAATGATCATTGCTCATATAGACCTATCGCTCTATCGTCCATACTCATTAAAATCTTAGAACATTTAGTCAAGAATCGTTTAGAGTGGTTGGTGGAGGGCAGAGGACTGCTTCCGGCGACTCAGTTCGGCTTCAGGAAAGGTCTGGGCACAGCTGATAGTGTAGGTATCCTCACGTCAGCGGTCCGACTGGCCCTCAGCAGGAATGAGTCTGTGGTGGCTGTCTTCCTGGACATATCAGCTGCTTATGATTCGGTCCTCCTCCCTGTTCTCAGGCAAAAACTGCAAGAGCTGAGAATTCCGGCTAGGATTTGTCGTATCATTGATCGAATCTTTTCCAATCGCGTCATTCAATTAAGAATCCCTGGGGCTGACTCTGAACAAAGAACAGTATGGAAAGGACTACCTCAAGGATCTGTTCTCAGTCCCCCGTTATACAACATATATACAGCGAATTTGTCCTCATCTTTAAATATTGATTGCAAAATCCTTCAGTATGCTGACGATATTGCATTACTGGTCACTGGCAATTCCATCCAGGATGCCGCTCTTTCGATGAATGTCTCTTTGTCTTCATTAAACCAATGGCTCCTTGATCACGGGTTATCTTTAAGTGCACCAAAGAGTACAGCGGTCATTTTTACCCGCAAGCGTTCTGTTCCCCAAGTAGATATAAATATTGATGGACAAATCATTCCAGTCAAGGATAAGGCTAGGTTTCTGGGAATAACGCTGGACTCGCGATTGTCTGGAGTTGACCATATTAACAACACTGTTAAAAAATGTGAACGCTCCGTGTCGGTCCTTAAGGCTTTGGCCGGGGTGTGGTGGGGAGCTCACCCCTACACTCTCAAATTGGTATACAATGCGTTGACCAGGAGCTCTCTGGACTACTGCTGCTTCCTTATTGAGCCTTGCAACAAAGAAGCGCTCAAGAAATTAGACAGTATCCAGGCCAAATGCCTCAGAATAGTTATAGGAGCTATGAAATCCTCTCCCATAAATGCGCTTCAAGTTGAATGTTCAGAACCGCCCCTATACCTAAGAAGACAGTATTTGGCAGATCGTTTCCTATCTAAAGTATTTTCTCTTTCATCCCATCCTTTACTTCCAATTTTAGAGCAAGTTGATCATTCCTTTCATAATTCTCCTTATTGGAACAATAAAGCAGTTCCTCTATTGATAAATAGGTATAGAGAGCTTAAACACCTCTCCTCGCCTGTTTGTCAATATCCAATTCTTCCCGTATTTTCCGCTGCATATGAGACGATTCACTTTGAACCAAAAGCCGTTTTGGGACTAGATATATCAAAGAATTCCCAAAACGCAAGACGTGACTTCGAGTTAGCCGTCAAACGTTACTGGGAAGGATGGAATTTTTTCTTTACTGATGCTTCAAAATTATCACAAGTAGAATGTACCGGAGTAGCAGTTTATTTTCAAAACTCAAAAATAGCCTTACTTTTTCAGTGTCCACCAGAAGCATCAGTTTTTACAGGAGAGTGTATTGGCATCCTAGAAGCCATACACTTTATCAAATCTCATCAAATAACAAAAGCAGTAATTTTTTCAGATTCCAAGAGTAGTATTCAGGCCTTGCAACAAAATCAACTTCATAGTAAAATTCACAGTAAAATCATAGTAGAAATTAAGAGCTTGTTATTTGACTGTTCCCAAAACGGCTTGGACATCGAGATAGTCTGGATCCCTGGTCACTCGGGTATTGTTGGCAATGAGTGCGCTGATTCTTTAGCAAAGTATGCCACATCGAATCCGGTTGATCGAAAGCACTACGTAGCTCATAATTACGATTTACGAAATGGTGCCAAGCCCAAATTGTTCGACTCGTGGACAAACACGTGGACTGAGACCTCCAAAACCAAGGGTGCCTACTACGCAGCTATACAGCCTGACATCCAGCGGAAACCTTGGTTTTATAAATACCCAAAATTGTCCAAAAGAACTGTGTCGTCGCTTTGCAGACTCAGACTCGGACATTGTTGTAGCCCAGTGTTTCTGAATAAAATCCATGTTAGGGACAGTTCCCTGTGTGAATGCGGTCTCGCGGAGGGTACCTTGGACCATATTTTTTTCTCCTGCTCCTTGAACACTAAATCCTTCGATCTCTATCGAAAAATCTCCAAATGTAACATTCCTCTCCCAACAAACTTCCACTGCCTGTTATCCCACTTCTCTCCCAAAATTATTAACCTCTTAACAACTTTTTTAAATGAAAATGATGTTAAATTGTAATTGGTGCGTAATAATTATGTAAATATTAATATTGTATGTCTGTGCTGTTTATCACCATATTTTATATAAGATAGTATTTTAGAATAATATTTATGTTTTACTAACCCCCTGTCCTCGTTTTTTCAGCGACTAACATCTGTAGTACTACCACAAAGTGCAAAGTCGACGGCCCGCCTACGCGCTGCCGTCTAAACGTGACGCTGGCAGAATAGTCGACATCGGCTCAATTGCCATAAAAAAAAAAAAAAAAAAAAAAATATGCTACTTTATTTATTTTGTAAAAAAACAATACCCTCTTTTCGAGCTTCACTGCAGTAAGGTAAAAAGGGCCTCCAACTATGATACAGGATCTCTTTAGGGCCCTTTTAGGAAACTCAGATTCTAAGCTACTTTAAGGTTACAGGAAAAGGGAATGCCAAAAATCGCATACAGGATATTTAAAAGAAAAATACTACTATAACTAAATATTATATACTTTTTTTATTTTATTTTTAATATATTATTCTATTCGGGAAACTTACAGCTAACTTCTATAAATAAATAAAGCATTCTTGAACAATATGAAACTGAAGGCCACTTACAAGTTTCCACAGATAAACAGCAAAAATAAAAACGAGAAAAAAATGGTCGGTTCAAAATAACTATTACATAAATTAGGAAAAAAATAGTAGGTACACGATCGACAAATACAAACTAAAAATAATTTAGACGTAAACAATTACATATAGACAGGCGTGTTCAAAACACTGTTAAATAAAATAAAATAATCAGTATAATTCTAGTATAGAAAGAACCACAAGTAATGGTGACATTGAGTTATTAACAGCTTACCTACGTTTAAAGGTACACAATCACCTAGAAAAGTAAGTACTTACGGCAAAGTTAAAATAAAAAATGTCAGTGTATTATAAATCATCTTGTTTCTAAGGGCGGCCACAAGAATCAGGCTTTGCCCGGGGCACAGTTTTATATTCCTATTTTAAAAACGAAACATTAAAAAGTCCTGATACAAAGTCGGCCATTTGCAAAAAATTGTGGCCATTTAACTTTGATATATTCATTATATCAAATCATTTAATAGTGTGATTTGTGGTTCTAAGTCAAGAAAAGTCTTTTCAGTGAAGTAACATCTTTTAATTTCTGAAAGAAAACGCCTTTAGTCGAAAATTCCGGACTATTGATAAGGCTGGACAAATCTGGACGCATGGTAACCCTACCATCAATTAACAGCACCCTAATTGCGTAATACACATTCAATCACAATCCGAGGGTTTTAACAAAATTCCTAATCCATTGCTTCATATGTTTGAAAAGTTCGTCTGCTCAATAATGTAAATAACGCAATGAACGTGACTGAACTGTCAAAATGAAAAGCATTGCAATCGATTGCCATTTTACGATGAGCGTTCAACGTATTCTCGGCATGAAAAAAAATTCAATTCAATTAAAATTATTTTTATTTATCTCAATGCATTTAATCTCGAAATTCACTTTTCAATACCCTGCAAAAAATAACTTTCGTCTTTCTCTGAATAATACGCATTTATTTCCGCGTTGAGCTCTTCATCGTTGGAAAATCTTTTCCCACGAAAGTTGTTTTGGAACAAATAATAATCACTTGAGGCTATATTAATTTCCTCGAAACCACAATCTCGCACAGCAGCCTTGGAAACACGCGCCGTTTTCTTGAACTTTGTCACGATAACCATTCCAATTTTCGTTGACTAAGGATAACCAGTAAACTAATGATCACAACTATCTGAAATGTTACCTTTATACCCATATATATATAATGTAATTAATTAGTCAAATTACCCACATCATTCACTAATCACTTTCATACCGCGAATACATTGAACGCCCCTCGTGTGCGTGGTCGAACTGCGTCACTGAGATAGATGAGACCCGGCCTGAAAACACACACAATAACATCACACCAGCCGGTCGATTCTGTAAAAATCTCACCGTGAAGACTTACGTGGAGTGAGCTGTCAGTGTCATCCCACTAATGATGATGCTAGGGATTGACCAACGTTACATTTAGGTATGTACAATCTTAATCAAGATTTTAATAATATGTTTTATCCGAATTCTATTGGTCATTTTATATTATTTTAAACCTAGTATGTAGTTAAGTGTCTAAACATTACTATTTTGGGGGTTTTAAAATAAAGTAGCAAAACAGAAATTCAGTTAGAAACTCAATGTTGTTTTTTTTTTTTTTTTTATAGTCCGTGCGTGAGACGCTCGCGCCTAATGCATTTTTTTTTTAAAGCGACGTTGATTTTCCGACTGAATTTCTATTTCACTATTTTATTTAAAAAACCCCAAAATAGTAATGTTTAGACACTTAGATAATATCTTTGAAATAATATAAAATTATCAATAGAATTTTATTTTATTTTTATACCTTCCCCCACCAGGAATTTCTCCTGTATCGTGGGTGCGTTTACAAACATTTAAACTCACATACACAAACAGCCAGACCCGGAACAACTACTTGTAGGTCATACAAATATTCGTTCCGTGCGGCAATCGAACCCGCGACACGCAGCGCAGCACTCAATCGCTTAACCACTGCGCCAACCGTGCCGTAATTTTTTTTCTAAATTAAATTCTCGATTATTATTGTAAATAATTGCTTGGTCAATCCCTAGCATCACTGGGGCGACACTGACAGCTCACTTCACCTAAGTTTTCACGGTGAGATGGTTACAGATTCGCACGACTGTATTCTGCGAAGGGTAAGCAGGTATACACGCATATTTCGCCAGTTATGATGCCTGCAAATGAATGAAAATGCTTTATTTCCGCAACAGCACTCCCGTCACAGCACACATACCGTATGTTATCGTATTGTAATTGTTATCGTAGATAAGGTATAATTATGTAGATGTTTGTTTAAGGTCACACTGACCAATTTATTAGCTGTTGCCATTTGAATGACTTGTTGTAACTATGATTACCTACATACTAAATGATTGACTCGTAACTTGTTCCATTCAATTACTTTGTTAAGAATATACCAAGAGATTAATTTACTTATCAATTATATTTTTGTGAAGGCATTGTTACAATTTTTAGTTTAAAAGTATTTGTTTTGTATTAATAGTTAAGTTTATGTTATCTGTTGCAATATTCATGTTTGATATGTAATAAGGGTAGATAACTGTCATTTGAATGGTTATAAAAGTTTGTGTAACGATATTTTTGGTCTCTTTTCTGTACACGTGTCCCTGGACTGGTAAAAGTACCTATATAAAATATAAAAGTTGTATGTCATTATTTATATCATTTATCATAAACTTCTTTCCAACACCTGCGACACGTATCTCCTGTGTGTAACATATTTCGCACCTTCATTTCGAAACCGTTACTAAACGAACTTTTCACGAAATCGAAATAATAACGCCATTTTACTTATATCAGCAAAATCTACAGAATGATTTAAGCAGGTCACCTTAAAAATAAACCATTAATGTATATATAATAATCGATCATAAAATGACAATTATCTTTAATATATTTTTTAAATGAGAGCACACAATTTTCATAATTTTGAGCAGGTTATTTGACTGACAGGTCACCTTAAAAAGAAACCAATAGGTAATGCCAGAAATATCTCATGTGTTCGTTCGTTTTTTATTTAGAGGTCATACAAAAATTGTAAATTTGCTCTCCTGCAAAATTTAGTTTTTTTGTTTAGTAACGGTTTCGAAATGAAGGTGCGATTTGTATTCCAATAGTTCACACCTCAGAGCGTGACGCGTAGGTACTGTGCTAGTCGTGTCCATCGTGTCAACCCGTAGACAGAGAAACTTGTCAACCAGTCGCGTCCATATCTCTATGTAATCTGTGGTCGTGTCTGAACTTGTGACTGAATCATTTCGTGTAAATAAATGGCTAGGAAGAGGGAAGGCTGATCTTTTTTGAAATATACTTTTAATATTAGGTAGGCGTACTGGGAAAATACCAATATTCAATTTAAAAAATAATACCTAAGATATTTAGTTAAAGAGTCGAGTAACTACTCGATGTAAAAAATGGTGACCGTACCAGAAACTGACCTCAACAACCCAACTTAATCTCACATAATTTGGAGCAATGCGGGCACGGTATGACCAAGAACTGCCCGAAAAACTGCAAATAAATAAGTTTTTCTTGAAACCTCACTCCCATTCATTGGCTTACTATAAATCTCCTGTAGCATATTAATATCCGAATAGTTCACACCTCAGAGCGTGTGTCGTGACGCGTACTACGCGGTCGCGTATTAGTACCTATAGTGTATTCACGGAGACGAGTTAGTAGAGCGCTATCTCACTCACACAATTTTTTAACTGCGATTGGTCAGTGATAAACGCTAAGGCGGTGTACACAGTACGAGTACTTTTTAGTCTACTCATACTTCCCGTACTGTGCAAACGTGCTCTTACTTGTGACTGTATGCTCAACTTGTGAACCGGCTGGTGTATTGGATTTTATGATTGATTGCTTTCTTGACGACTTGGCGGCTTGTGAAAAGGACTTTTCATTGTGAACTGAAATAGTGCGATAATGGCGGATATCGAACAACCTGCTGAGAAAAGAAAACTGCGGGCTTTTTTGTCTACCGAGAGGACTATGATTTTAAATATGTACCACGCAATGAGAAATGCAGACTCTTAGGCCTCCAAGGGTGACATTCTGAAAGCTGTTGCATCTTCTTTAGGTGTTCTCTGGGCTTCTGTTCATAGAATTGTAAAAGAGAAGAATGATAGTGGTGAGCCATTATAGTGTGTCATGACGCGTACTACGCGTATTACGAGTAGTACCTAGTTTACTGTGAGATAGTCGTGTCAACCTGTCGTGCCTGAACTCGTGTTCCTCTAACTAGTGCAGTTAGTTAAGCGGAGGGTACACTTGCGTTTTATTGGTTTAGTAAGATGGTTTTTACCTGAAAAAATAAAATATCCTTTAAGTTTACAAGATAAATACTCGTGCTAAATAATAATAGTTACGCTTGCCGCGGTTGGTTCGTGGATGGGTGACCATCCACTACATATTCTCCCGTGTCTCGGAAAGCGCATAAGCTATTGGTCTCTGCTGTCATTCGTAGATCATTGACAGTCGTTACGAGTAGTCAGAATCACAAAATGTCTGGCAACCAGTCATACCAAGGGGTATCCTGTTACCCAGCTGTGAAGGTCGGGTAGGCAGTCGCCAGTTACTAGGTTGTGGAGGTCGAATAGGCAATCGCTCCATGTAAAATACTGGTATTCAGCTGCATCCGGTAAGACTGGAAGCCAACCCCAACATACTTGGGGAAAAAAGCTAGACAGATTAATTACACGACACAGACACTCAGTCAGACAGATATAATTACTTACAAAGTGAACACAAAATGGCTCTCAAGTCTGACCTTTCTGGAGGCACATGTAGCTCGCTAGACAGATGACTGATTAACTCATTCATCTAAGGTTTAGCTCTCCCAGCTAGCCAGCCTATAGCTTTGTTTGTTTGAACACACTGATCGCTGGAACTACCAGTCGGATTTGGAAAAAAAAAATTGTATTTGATAGCCCAATTCTTGAGTAAGGCTAAGGTTATTTAACATCACGCTACAACCCTTAGGAGCCGAGCAAAAAGAAAAAAAAGTCAGAAAGAACGCTAAGTACTGCATTTAAAATCCAACCTTTGTTCAAAGGTATACTATTCTGTTCAGTTTTACTGACCCTTAACTTAGCGCTGCCTAAGCAAAATCGCCCACAGACCAAAACGCAAGTAAACACAAACAAACTTGAATATGATTTATGCAACATTGATTTTAGCCCAGTTTTCAATACACCTGACCCTAATTTTGCTTTATCGTACTTAATAAAACATGTTCAATCAGCTATATTATACAACACGACCGTCATTACAGTAAACAAGAAAAATTATAATATTAAACCTTGGATTACTCCTGGCCTAATTCGGTGCATAAGACACAGAGATAAACTCCATCAAAGATGTAGGAGGGACCCAGATAATCTCGTCACTAAAGTCACCTATACCAGATACAGGAATTTTTGTAACAAACTCCTAAAGAATTTAAAGAGAAATTACGATAAAAATGAATTAAATAGAGCTGGAAACAATAGCAAACAACTTTGGAAACATATCAAAAACGTCACCTACATGTCAAAACAGCGCGAATCAAATTCGAGTTTACTGCTTTCTTACCCTTCACCTATCCTGTCAGCCAACGAAGTGAATAATTTTTTCGTAAATGTTGGGAAAACTCTTGCTAAGCAGATTCCAAAACCTGACTGTTTTCAACTTTCTTCCCAAAAGTGTGAAAATAGACGTACCTTAAAATCTTTTGCCTTGCTAGACACAGACGAAGACGAAATTACCCGAATAATCTGTGGACTATCATCAAAAAGTATTGTTCCACGCGCACCCCTCTTAGACGTCGCGAGGGGAGTCAAACACCTCACTCCCCCCGCAGACCCGAAGACGCCCGCAGTGGCGGGCCGGCACCAGTTGGGGGTTGCGGAAGGATCATACGTTCCCGCGACCCCCAGCGTAGGTGTGATACGGGTGGTATTTAGTCAGCAAGAGTCTGACAGACCCCGGCTCCTGCCCCAGAGCGGCGGACGTCCATGAGGATTTTCCACCCCGGAAACAAAAAAAAAAGGTCCTCACCGGACACGGTTGTTTTGGGAGGTCCCGTTCCGGATAAGGCGGGAGGAAACGCCCGGGTGTTACCATTGTGTGGATCGCCCGGAGGACACGGCAACTTACGTTTATTGAATGATTTGAATATATTAAGGCTTACATCTTGAACCTGGCTGGGAAGGTTATAATAAAAGCGTATACATTGACATCTGAACGAGCCACCTATTGTCTTGAGCCTTGTTTTAGGTACAACAAAGTTGTGTTTGTTCCTAGTATTTATATTATGGATATCACTGTATTTTTTAAACAATTTTATATTTTTATGAGCATATAAAAGATTTTCAAAAATATACTGTAAAGGCACAGTCATTGCATTAATCTCCTTAAATTTCTCTCTGAGAGTGTGTCTCGGACTTAATTTATAAATTGATCGCACAGCTCTTTTCTGCAAAACAAAGATAGTTTGAATGTTGGCGGCATTTCCCCACAACAGAATACCGTACGACATTACACTATGAAAATAGCTAAAGTACAATAAACGGGATGTCTCTATATCAGTTAAATTACGAATTTTCATAACAGCGTATGCTGCGGAGCTAAGCTTTTATGATAATTTATCTATGTGTGGGCCCCACTGAAGCTTAGCATCCAAAGTTAAGCTCAAGAATACTGTGCTATCTTCAGGATTCAATTCTCTGCCTTTTATTAATACATTAGTTAACACCTGTCTAACGTCAGGTAGCGTTACCTTAATGCATTTGTTTTTTTTTTCATTAAGTTGTAAATTATTAACATTGAACCAGTTAACTACTTTTGAGATCGCGCTATTTACATCGTCAGTAACCAGCTTGACGTTTAAGTTTAAACAAAAGTGAAGTGTCGTCCGCAAACAACACTATATCATGATTATCCTTTATGAGGTAAGGCAAGTCATTAATATAAATAAGAAACAAAAAAGGACCAAGAATTGAGCCCTGTGGGAATCCCATTTGTTACTATAGATCCGGGAGACCTTTTACCATTAACGTCAACGCTCTGAAGCCTATAATCAAGTATGAAGTAAGAAGATCCAGAGCGGTGTTCCGGTTCCCGTAGTGGCGGACTTTCCTGATTAGCTTTTCATGAAGAACGCAATCGAACGCCTTGGACAAATCACAAAAGATGCCCATGGCATCGCATTTATCTTCCCGTGCATTATAAATATGTCCTAAAAGTTCAACAGTATCAGTAGTTGAACGACCCCTTGCATGCCGTAAGGTAGTGTGTTGGAACTATTATTTATTAAAATATCGAAATATATAATAATAATAATAATAATAAATCTTTATTTCCCGAAAATACAGATAATGGTACATTAAGTTTACAATTTTGAAAATACTGTAGAGTACATTACATAAAACATTTGGACGCTACAGAAATCTGTACACAATAGATTAAACTCTGTCTCTTAAACTAGGGGTATCCTGTATCTTAAGAGACAGTGCTTCGCAATGGGTTTCCAATTGAAATGTATGAGTGGACTGTGTCGGTTTAACTTAAGTAGGGAAAAAAGTTATAAGTTATGAAAAAGAAAAATACTTTAGTTTTTAAATTATGCATGCATAGGTGAGTGCGAGGGTGAGGGTGAGTGAATGTGATAATAGGTGTGTTTATGTTTGTGTGTGAGTGTGTATACGTAGGTGATGTGGTGATTGTGTGTAAGAGAGTGGTATGTGCGAGTGTGTATGGATCCGAGGATAAGAGTGTTTTTGCAAGCAAGCAGATGAGTGTGTGCTTATTAGGTGATGTAGGTAAGTAAAGTCTCCGTTTCGGCATAGTCCAGTGTAAGTAGCCATTCTGTCACTTTTAATTTTAGGTTGTGTTTGTTGAGGTCTAAGATATTCAGTTTTTGAGTAATCTTTTTGTAAATGTAAGCGCTAATTACATAAAACTGATGCTTCGCGAACGTGGTCCTATGTTGGGTGCCTGAAGGGAGGTTTGTGCGCTTTTTAGGGTTTGATATTATTTATTAATACATCGATTATTTTGTATACCCACATTTTTCGCAAAATAAATGATTTCATTCTTACTTTCTTTCTAAAACCGAAATATTTACTATGTAATAAATTATGTTTATTAAAAATCTTTGCAATTGGGCTAAAATTAATTTCTCAAAAATTTTACTCAAGGTAGGTAGTACTGAAATAGGTCTGTAATTTGTGGGGTCTGTAGTACTACCTGATTAGATACCTGATAGATTAAACAAAGGTATTATTTTACTATTTTTCATAAGGTCAGGAAACTCTCCACAGTCGATACAATTATTTAAAATAAGAGCTAAAGTAGGTGCTACAATGTCAATAATAGACTTAGCAACTTTTACATAATTACCCCACAGATCTGCAGTCTTTTTAACGTTTAAAGTGTGAAAGGTTTTTTTAATTATATCTCTGCAAGTAATATGTTCAAAATGAAATACCGAATCGCAAACATTAACATTTTCTTTAAGCAAAGACTCAGCAACAGAAGGTGATGAGTTTAGTGATGTATTAGTTGAAGCGGGAATATCTGAAAATAATTTTTCAAAGACCGCGGTGACTTGTGAGTCAGATTTTATTATGTTGTCATTAATGGACAGGCTGTAGTCAGTATTTCGGTTACTAGACCCTCCCGGTTCACTATTAACAATATTCCAAGTCGCTATAGTTACATTACTACTATTTTTAATCTTCGAACTCAAATAACGGGACTTGGCCATATAACAATATTTTTTAAAATAATTTTGAATAATTTCTAACATATGAATTAAATTATTATCATATTATTCGTTTTAGATGTTAGTACTCGTATTATGCGCAATTATTGCATTGGGTTAAACTGAACCGATAGATGTAACTAACTAAATAAATAAATAATACACGCACAACAAATAAGCGAATATATTTCAACGTGTGTGAAATTTCATATTTATTTATATATTCTTTATTGTACACCACAAAATACATAACAAAAAAAAAGAAAAAAATTGTTGCTTGCTGCATATATTTGGACGGCATGTTTCTACGTGTCAACGTATGTTACATTTCATGTTACGTTTCACACATGTTTACCGTTAGACTTAGTTATACGAAATGCCTTAACATAGTGAAAATCTATCAGCAATACCGATGACGGAAAACACAAATATATGTTAGATTGACATAAGCTACCGAAAAGCTTGTCATCGTAAAGACGTTGCCATCACACAGACACAAATGAAATGACTCGATAACAAAACCTTTAAGGAGCACGGTAATGACATGGGCGCTCCATGTTAATAACTGGTATTCAGCTGCATCCGGTTAGACTGGAAGCCGACCCCAACAAAGTTGGAAAAAGTGTAGGCAGATGATGAATAATATTAATTTTAAGTCCCAAATAAAGGCTTCCATTTTTATCTCCCTACAAAGGGTGCACGTTAATTGTTCTGTGTAAAAACAACTTGCCTTTGCCTCGATTATTTTACAGAAAAAAAACCAGTGAGCAACGCAAACTCGGCACTATGGCAGAAAAACGCCTTAATGAAAAAGATTAATGATTCGAATTTTGAATGTTTGAGGCTGAGTGGTTTTCTTTCCAGCCATTATCTAAATAGGTTTCAATTGAAAATACTATGAAGGTTATAATAATAATAGCAGTCATAATAAAAATGTACCTAGTGTTTTGTTTGATTATATTTTACTAAGATATTTTGTGTACTAACTAAACGCACATTGTCTTATAAAGTGATAAAGATTGAATCGATTTTACTAAGAACTAGCCACAGACCGCCAATCTGTCTGCGTGGAAGCCACAGAGTATTTTTTCATAATATGTGGAAGCCTATTATACAGGGTGTCCCAAAAGAAAGTTTATAAATATTTGTTTAGCTTCCTGCATGAACGCAACGAATCCGGGGGGCGCGGGGGTATGTCAATCGGTAGCCTGGCTTTTGGGAATTTAGTCGCTATGGAGCGTTTCTCGGGAGCGGACGCGCGTCGTGCGTGCGAGTATTTTACAAAAACGGTGATTCAGCGACTGCAGCGCGTAGAAGATTCTGCAATATTCGAGGTTTTCGGCACTTAAATATGGCTGCAAGCATACCTCTCATTCGAAAATAGGTGAAGAAGTTTGAGGAGACCGGTACAACATTGGAAAAACCAAAAACGGGACGATGAAGATCATCAAGAACGGCAGAAAACGTGGAGAGTGTTAACCGGTTTGTTCGTGACGATCCGAATCTTTCAATTCGTAAGCGCGCAAGTGCTTTAAATGTGCCTAGGTCGTCATTACACCGTATTATGCACAAAGACCTAAAGCTACACCCTATAAAATTCTATTGATACAAGAATTAAAGCCCCAAGCAGTCAAAGGCTTTATTTCCCTGGCAAATTGATCCCCAGGAGAGGTGACATAAATTGGCATCTACGCAGTCCTGATTTAACCCCTATGGACTTTTTCCTGTGGGGTTATCTCAAAACTAAAGTTTATTCCAATAGACCAACCGCTCTGGCGTATTCGAAAGAAAATATCCATCACGAAATGGCAGCCATCACAGGGTCTACCTGCCGAGCCGTCACGCGTCATAAGAAATTTTAGTGTTCGAATGAATGAGTGCCGCGACCGCGAGGGTTTACATTTGGACGATATCATTTGGAAATAAATTCCCAAATTGTGTACTTTATTAGTAAATAATAAACATATTTTCTATAGATCGCTTACTTTTTATTGGTTTAATAAATATAAACTTTTTTTGGGACACCTTGTACAATAAAATATAATATTTATAAAGTACACTCGGCAATATAAAGTGTAGCTTTTTATCAAAGAAATATTTTTTTAAATCAGAGGAGTGTTTTCGGAGGTTACCTTGTACATCCAAACTTAACAAAAACCCTCGTTATAATAATATTATTATTTAATGCAGTTATGAATTGTATGTTATAAAATAGAAAACACAATCTGCACCAGTAGGTACAGTCAACGCATAACACCTATAATTTGACATTGACAGCGCCTTCGCAATTCACCCTTGCTGCTAGCAAGGGTGAATTGCGGAATATCACAGATAGGTAGTTCATTGTATCTACCACAAACAAAGTTATTCCCCGGTTGGGCTGTGTTTACACAGCGTATGAAATTGGATAGGTGCGCCAAATTAAAATATATAATTCAACGTGTTTTATAGAAAATTTAGAGCATGCCATTCGGCCGAGAGAAAGGAAAGGGATGCACATACGTGCGCGTAGGCAAAAAATCAGCCAACGTCGTCGCGCGCTCTTGTTTTCGTAGGAACGGTCAAAATCTGGTAGATGACCGCTAGCTCAACGCGTTGCTGACTTGCCGTCCGAGAGGGATACCGTGGCCCCTGGCACAGGCAACTGAAGGAACACGGGTGGGTTTTAGTCAGTAAGAGTCCCAGATCCCAGAGGGGGAGAAGTTATTTGATGATTTCCCAACATAAAAAAATAAGAAAAAAGGGGGGTTCAGAATCTTCTACAAAATCCATGGTAGCAGGCTGTGGGTCGATGTCCCTGGCCCTCTGTACTCTAAATGTAATGTTTAAACTTAAGAGTTTCTCAAAATCGGATCTGTACAATCCACATGCAGTTGGGGTGGTGAACGCTCTGGATAGACGTATTAACGTGACCCTGCGAGTTGATTGTCTCAGACCTGTAGTGCTGTGGTCCTGGCTTTGACATCCAGATCGGGAAAGTGATATTGGATTTCTTGTTAGGAAAATCTTAATAGGAGCAGTACAGTCGTATCCGGTATTGGAAATAGGCCCGCCCGATATTACACGTGTCCTTATTGCGTAGATACCGAACTTTAGGTCCGAACTTCTTCGTTCCTTCGGGGGATATGGTGTAAAAAAACAAAAAAATTATAAATAATGAAAATATTCATGAGTTAGCTCAGTCGGGTCGTGAATTAGTTGGTTCAAGACTATTTGATCGACGTTTAACAGTAAGGAGGATTACTTACTAACTCCACACTTTCGATAGAAAAATCAACGTCTGGCGGAGTGAGTTGGAGCAATGTCGTGGTAGAGGAGGATCCTGCGTCTTGGGCGCTGCTGTCTAACATTTTCCAAGACAACAATGACCGACATACCAGTCTGCAGTAAGAGTATTTTTATATTCTAGAACAAGTGTTGCGAAATATAATAATAATAATAATCCTTTATTTCAGGCAACTAAGGCCCATAAAACACAATACATTAGGCATATAACAATAACTATAAACTAATATCTACATATCTAAAAGTAGAGACTACTGCACACGAAGTGACGGCGTCGAGTTACACTGCGAGGTGTCGCGTAGCCGGCCGCGGAAACGCCGATACAGCACACCTTTTGGCCAAAACTCTTCTTTGAGGAAGGTCATCAAATTGTCAGTAGGAACGCGCACCACGAACGACTTGAAATTAGTGTCATGGCGCCCCTTCATGACTATGAAATGACCTGTCCAAAGAATGAGGCAATATTCATTTTCCCTTGACTTCTGCCCTTCTTTACTTTTGTCGGAAAGTTTGTAGTTTTATGTGAGATATAATAATGTGTAAGTAAAAAGTGTCAAGTTAAAAGAATCACCTTGTACGCTCATAAACGCATTAAGACAAATGTATGTAATACTCAACTATGTAAAATTAGTCTTTCGCGCCGCAACTTTTGTTTCCTTGGCAGTTATATAAACAATAATAAAATAAAATAAACTCTACTTTAAAAATATACCCTCTTACTAAAGCAAAGTGCAAGCAAGTACTCACCGCGTATCTATTGGACCTTGATTACGATATCAGTGAAAGCCTCTTAATTGTTTTAAGCCTACATATCACACCACAGTACATCAAAGTACACCACATTACAGCACACCACACCACACCATACCGCACCTTAACATACTTCACTAGTACCCACATTGTCAATAATAATTGTAATTCTGTAAAAAAAAATCCTTAATTGTCTCCTACCAAAGGTTGAAATAATTGTTATCAATAATTTAAGATCACTCAAACACTGTTTTGGGGGGGGAGGGGCTGGTAATCTGTATGTCGATTCTGTAAAAATGTCACCGTGAAGTGAACACTTAGGTGAAGTGAGCTGTCACTGTCATCCCATTGATGCTAGGGATTCGCCAATCATTACATTTACAATCATAATCGAGATTTTAATTTTTTTATGCTAAATCTGTTGATCATTTTATATTATTTCAAGGCTAGTATTTAAGTGGCTAAAAATTACTATTTACGGGTTTTTTTAAATAAAACAGCAAAACAGAAATTCAGTCAGAAACACAAATAAGTTCTTTTATTTTGTTTTCATAAACTAGTTTCTGACTGAATTTCTGTGTTGCTGTTTTTTGTTATTAAACTCTAAATAATAATATTTAGCCACTTAAATACTAGCCTTGAAATAATATAAAACGATCAACGGAATTAACATTAAAAATATAATTAAAATCTCGATTATGATTGTAAATGTAATGTTTGGTCAATCCCTAGCATCAGTGGGATGACACTGACAGCTCACTCCACGCTCACTTCACCTAAGTTTTCACGGTGAGATGGTTACAGAATCGCAATGCTGTGTGACAGGTTTTTCCTAGTGCAGATACCGGTCTCCCACAAAGGCTTTGTCAAATGTTAGTGTCTTCATATTTGTACGCCTTCACGGCAAAACATAGCGCACAAACCTAAGATCTTTACCTATGTTTCACAAATAAACACTCTGATTCTGATTCTGATTCATATTTTTAAGTCACCTTTGTGGAAGAAATATTAAATGTTTATTTATTATTATTTCAATCAATAATTTTTAAATGGTTTCATAATCCATAGTTTTCATCGATTTACTCACAGAAGCCTTACAAACACTTTTGAGCTTCTGGTAGATGAAAAAAAAAGTGCTTCTGAGATATTCTGATGGATGACTCCAATTACACTGCAGACTTTGAGGAACCCACGCTCAACCCTCAGCAGTCTACAGTCAATCAATTCCCCTCTAAGTCGATGTGTTATTGGGGTTTTTAAATAGGAATTTCTCTGTAGCAGCCGGGAGTCTGAACGTCAGCACGGTTGATGGCAATATGCTCACTCCCAATGAGAAAAACATCCACATAGGGCTGAACTTCACCATATGTTTTATGTATTATCGAAACTAGTACATATCAAATAAATATTTCCCACGAAAACGACGTCATTACAAAAAGGGACCCCACTAAGTTAAAAAACCAATTTTGCAACAGTACCTACTCTTCATTATAAAAACAGTTACTTAATGTCATTTTATTAAAATATATAACCATATTCCAAAACCAATCAGAGAGACACCCCTGCATTTTATAAAAATAAGTTGAGATCGTGGCTACTACATAAGAGTTTTTACTCAATAAAATAATTTTTTGATGATAAATAGCTACCTACGATATTATTAATATGTTATACACTTTTTTACATTTTTATGATTCTAAATGTTAATGTTGTGTTTTATATTATTATAATTTATATTATAGGTACAGTCTGCACATTTTTTTGGTTTTGTTTTGCTTTTATTAGAATGTAAGTTTCGTTAGAGTATAATGTGTAATTAGTGTTAGGTATGTGTGTGTATAAAAATTAACCTAAACTATGATAATAAATATTAATTTTAGTATCAATTATTACATGTTATTTTTACATTCGTATGCCGTGTCTAGCGGTGGATATGTCGAGAACTATACCATTTATGTAACAACTTTGTAAATACCGTATCCTACGAATAAATGTCTTTGTCTTTACGTCGTTTTGTCTTTGTCTTTGTCAATACGACGTGAATACCTTCGCAATTCAAATTTATTCCACCTGCAGTCAATCAGCCGTGATAATAATATCGCAAGGTAAGATATTGTTTTCACCGTAGTGCCTCGTAAATAATGACTTGGACTTACTTATTATGTACAAGATTACATTTTCTTTTTCTTTATTTATTTAGGGATATTAAACGCAATGCGTATGTCAGTCCCATCGTATCTTAATTACACACCGGTCACACCTGGGCCATGAATCTAAACAGACTCTTCGCATCATCGCCATTATTTTGAGCTAGGATTTTATGGAATCGCCGCTGCATACGCTGGCAGAGTGTGCCGCTTGGGAGAAGCCGCGTCGTGCCCTCTTCTCGGAATTAGGCAGTGACTTGTCAAATATGTCGTGTTAAATATTGTACGCTGATACGGAACCCTTCGTGTGTGAGTCCGACTCGCACTTGTTTTTTAAGGTACCTAGATCTGCCAACAAAAGACTCTTTATTATATAATATAACAGTGCTATCAGTGACAAATAAAAATTACATATGCACTGTTAATTATTGCATATACAAAATAATGTCTTCATATCACGAAGAATGCTCACCTTTGACTGCAAAGATCACAGTTTATCGATAGACAATTATAATTGTTTATTTATTAACTATTTATGTACATTACGTTACAGGCAGAACGTGCCCGCCACGCGGTCTTATTAACGGGTACCGACCAATGCTCGAAAAAAAAACCGGCCTACCTATTCTGTCTAAATTATTCTCATCGTTAAAACTTCAGCGAAGTGAGTTTGAAGTAAGCTGTCAGTAGTGTCAATCTTTAGCATCAGCATGTCGATTCTGTAAAGGCGTGAAGTGAACACTTAGGTGAAGTGAGCGTGGAGTGAGCTGTCAGTGTCATCCCACTGATGCTAGGGATTGACCAAGCATTACACTTACAATCATAATCGATATTTTATTTAAAAAAATACGCTAATTCTGTTGTTCATTTTTTATTATTTCAAGGCTAGTATTTAAGTGGCAAAAAATTACTATTAACGGTTTTTTTTTTTATAAAACAGCAAAAAACTCAAAGCATTTATTTCAAATAAACCAATTACAGGCACTTTTGAATTGTCAAGGGGTCGGTCAGTCAGAAAGATGAAGCTAGTTGCCCATTCCAAAGCGTAGTAGGTACCTATGGAGAAGAACGGGCAAGAAACTCCATGGACACTCTTTTAAATCAAAATATTGTTACAATAGAGTGGTTACATCATTCATGTTGTAATTATACATGTGAGAACGATGTAGAAAGACGTGCACGTTAAAAGCGTCCGTAATAAAAAGATAAAAACAATTATGGAATTAAAATAAGCCGTGGCAGCTAAGAAATGACCAGTGCCTACTGACGGCGCCCGTTCACGAACATGACGTATGGATCAGCACCATTCAGCTCAACCATTTTGAAGGGAACTCAATGATCCAATACACACGCCACCACCAGCGACACATTTGAGTGAGCATGACATACTCTCAGCCGCCAGGGCACATTCAAGTCAATGAAAGACGAACCCAGTAAGCTTTATAGTGGGTACATAGTGCTCACACATGTGCTATGCAATTATACAATACTATGAGATTGAATTTATACAATGCAAAGATAGGTTGTACAATCTTCATCAGCTCCAACACTATTTTCGAATGCTAATTAATTAGTTTACGCGCCCTTGTGGAGCAGGACCAGCCCTGAGCCAAGCATTTTTGTCAGCGATATAATCCCCCAACTTATAATATGCTTGGCTGTATAGTGTGCGTTTTATACAGGATTTAAATTTCGTTTCATTCAGTTGGAGTATGTGGGGAGGTATTTTATTGTAACATTTTAAACAGTACCCCATGAAGGATGAGTCTACTTTAGCCAGTCTGAAACCTGGTTGAACTAATTGGTCCCTATTTCTAGTCCTATAATTGTGTCTTTCACCTCTTTTACTGAAAAGATTTAGATTTTTCCTTACGTACATGATGTTTTCATAAATATATTGACAAGGTACCGTCATGATGTTAATGTCTTTAAACAGTTCCCTTAGAGAATCGCGCCTGCGGAGGCTGTATATTGCTCTGATAGCTCTTTTCTGTAGAATAAAAATAGACTCAATATCGGCAGCCCGTCCCCATAATAAAATACCGTAAGACATGATACTATGAAAATAGCTGAAATAGACTAGCCTCGCGGTATCTACATTAGTAAATTGACGGATTTTTCTTACAGCATATGCTGCTGAACTTAGCCGTCCTGCAAGAGATGTTAAATGAGGACCCCATTGCAGCCTTGAGTCTAGCGTTATTCCCAGGAAAACAGTTTCATCGACAAATTCTAGTTTCTCGTTATTCAATACTATGTCACAATCACTACTTTTAACATTCGGTAAAGCAAATCTTATGCATTTAGTTTTTTTCCCATTTAATACTAAATTATTAGCAGTGAACCAATTATGTACCTGCAGTAGGGCATTAAGTAGTGTAGGGTGTAGGTGTAGTGTGTTAAGTAGGGCAGCAAAACAGAAATTCTGTCAGAAACTTAAATAAGTTTTTTTTTCCTAAACTAGTTTCTGCCTGAATTTCTGTGTTGCTGTTTTATTTAAAAAAAAAACTCTAATTAAATACTAGCCTTGAAATAATATAAAATAATTAACAGAACTAACATTAAAAAATATAATTAAAATCTCGATTATGATTGTAAATGTAATGCTTGGTCAATCCCTAGCATCAGTGGGGACTACACTGACAGCTCACTCCACGCTCACTTCACCTAAGTTTTCACGGTGAGATGGTTACAGAATCGCAATGCTGGTGGAATGACAACTTACTTCACCAAAATTTTTACGGTAACATTTGTACAGCATTGACCAGCGGTAATTTTGTTTTTAGATGTCTTTATAGCTCAATACGCTCGAACTGCGTCCAAATAAACGTTATTCATTATGTTTTTCTTTCTTTTCTCAATCGAAATCAAAAATCAATTAGACAAAGGAAATCTTTTCCAGACGTCCAAAGTAATAAGATTAAACAGCCGCACGGGTAAATCGAACTGAAACTGTCAAATTCATCCAAATGATTTTAAACCTTAAAATGTTGACGGTTAAGTTCAAAATCAAATGAGAAAATTTTGCAGTTTGTGGTTACTTGACTTGCTGCTGTGTGTACAATAAAATACTGGTATTCAGTTGCACCCCGTTACACTGGAAGCCGACGTTAACATACTTGGGAGATAAGCCTAGGCCGATGGAAACTAGGAAGATTTAAAATTACTATTTAGGTGTGAGTTTGAATAATGGTTCAGAACATGCTAAAGGCACAGGCAGGGCACCGGGTGCATTTTACTAGATTCTGGAAACGTTACTCCTGTGCCAAACAAAATCAAAATCAAAGTAATGTATTCAAACTAGGCTGAGAATCAGCACTTTTTGAACGTCAAAATTACATAAAACAGTCCCCCGGCACGCCCGCCCTTCACTACTTCCTAGTGCTTTAGCTGGGAAGAAGAAGTGGCGCAACAAACTCCCCAGCAGCACAGCTGTCCTGTCTGTTCAATTATAAGAACTGGATTCTATACAGTACAGTTTAGTTAGTAGTAAACACTTTAGTCGACAGATTCCAAGAAATCTACCAAAAAAAATTGACCACACGTAGTGCATTAACACTCTCACCGCCATGTGGTCTGCTGGCCGTCCACATAAATGTCAGTGCAGCAAGCCACTATACAACGTGTTGTTTTGCATCCTCGTCAAATTTCAGGAGGCTGTTATGAAAGACATAAATAATCAAATAAAATTACGATCCTGCTCAATATTTAATACATACTTGTTTCTTTAGATATTTAAGTTTGACAGTATTTCAGAATACTCTACTTTCAAAGAACAGAATCGCCCCGTTGCGTATACGGTAGGCAGTGTCGTACGACTATGTCGCTGTGTGCATGCGTTACAGTTACAGCGCAGTTACAGGGCGGTATCACACGGACTCTACACATGCCGATTTCCGAAAATTACAAAATATAAAAATAAATATCTACTTATTTTATTATTGATTCGTGTCGAGAATCATTAGCATAGTTACCTCCTCGAATTTGACGAGAATGAAAAACAAAACCTTGTAGACATTTTTAATTTTTACCAGCAGGCCGTGTGGTCCGCTGTGATCCCACAAATTCACTTATTTTTGTAGAGCTTGGCTTGCTAGATAGTATCTTAACGACGTGTCTCGCTGGCCGCACACATGGCGTGCTGCAAAAGTTACACAAAATCTAGCGCGGCGTGGTGTAAAGGACATTGCGCGGCCACGCGCCGCCCACACGGCCCGCTATTCTAGAAAAACCTTAAATTTGTATGGCGGTGAGAGTGTTAATGAGGATATTACCTGGTACCTCGACAGAACGGCATCAGGGTGTGGATGTCGAGCTATGTCGCAAACTATCCTGCCGTCTTGTCCCAAAACAAGCAGTCAAAGTGACTTCTGCGCCGCCACTGGCGACGACGTGGAAGTGCCAAGTTTTGGACCAACAAGATCTGAAATACAGTTGTGCGAGTGACACGAAGAAGAAGAATGAGGATAAAATTATTTATTATTCTTTCTTCTTTACTATTATTACATAAGAAATGGATACAAATTGTGTGAAGTCCCTGACACTTGTGCTAGGTGGTTAACCTGTCACGCGCGCCCCTCTTAGACGTCTCGGGGGGAAGACCCGAAGAAGCCCGCAGTGGCCGGCACCAGTCGGGGGTTGCGGAAGGATCGTACGTTCCCGCGACCCCCGGCGTAGGTGTGAGATGGAACACCGGGGTGGTTTTTTGCCAGTAAGAGTCTGACAGACCCCGCCGCCCGCCCCAGGGCGGCGGACATCCATGAGGATTTTCCACCCCGGAAACAAAAAAAAAGGTGGTTAACCTGTGTTACAAGTGCCAGTGCCCTCTTCCGGGAGGAAATACATTTAAAAGCATTATATTCACACAAAAGTAAAATAGACCTGAGTATGCCTGGTCAGTTTTGAACCTAGGATTCCACGGTAGCCAGCCGTGCTTTCCGTTGATAAAATGTGATTAAATAAATTTGTTTCGCATTTCGTTGGTTTTGATAGAAGCCATAATCTCATGGAATCAATTGGTTGAAGCCTGCTAAGTTCGTGTAGGTGTATGTTTTTGATTATAATTCGCTTCTACGTCTTTGATCAATCAGCAGACGTAGCTTGAAAAGGTTGCAAAGCGTGAGTTCTTATTCTATAAAATGCTCCAAATACCTACATATATTTCTTGGGTGCTGAAACACATTTGGTATACCAATTACTCAGAGTTAACTTAAGTCGAGAGGTCTCATGAGACACGAAACCCGGTGGGAGGAGGATTCTATTTTGTAATAGAATATAGCAAGCACAATTAAATAAATTAACAACGTTTGAGTGTAACAAAAAAAGTGTGTTTGACAAAAAAGGTATAGTGACGGACAAAATGTATGTACACTTTTTTCGGTCTAGCTCTCATTCGTCAAGAGTGCGGAGTATAGCGTCCGCTAAGGAACTTGTTATAAAAACCTTTTTTTTACGGTCTTTAGTACATACACGAAGGTGGCTTTAACTGTACAATGATCATTTGGCGCGTGGTGAAAATCTGAACTAACGCCGTCATCAAAATTTTTCAATACAATATCTATGGAATTAGTATGTACGTTTGTATGTTTTGATTTTACGCGCACAGCTATTCACAACAGTTTGATTCGTTATTCGATTCGATTATTATGGTTCGTTTAGAGGCAGCGCAAAAAAAATCAACTTTTATGGTGAAAAATGTCTTTATATAAATTATTATTATTAGGTATTTGGTAGCTTATCTGAAGTGCTGCTACAAAATATACATTCAGTGATTAAGACTGCGCCGAGTCACAAGTGGCGCCCCCAATCGCCTTTTTAAGAAATTTCGTTTTATCGTAATCAACTAAACGGAAACCGGTTTCCGTTTAGTTGATTACGATAAAACTATGGGACATAAAGCTATGAATATAGTGTCAAAAGTAAGTTATCTTTATGAACTACAATTCATCCGTCTTCTTTTTTACGTTATAATTAAAAAATCAGAGCCAGTACTTTTAAACCCCCCTGATAATAATGAATCCATTTTGATCCAGCCTGTCCCCAACTTGCTGTCCCCCCCCCCCCCCCCCCAGCGACGCCCTAAGCCGAGGTTCGAACCCCACAGGGGGTGCCCTTAGGTGATGATCGCTTAGTTATGCCACTGGCTGGAGGCTTTGAGTTAGCTCGAAGGCACCACAGGAGTGACCGGTTAAGCAGTCACGGCCTCACAAGGCCAACTGCGAGAAGCCATAAACTAAAAAAAAAAAAAAAAAAGATACAATGCGAACGTTCATATAAATAAGGGGTTTACCCCGCTGTTCGTAAGTTTTACAATGTAATGTCGTAAAAAGATAGCCTACACATCGTTCACACATTTACGATTTGCCTACGTCCGATTAACGCACCGCCATGGTGCCTTCTTTTTGTATGGACATCTTCATAAATGTAAGCACTAAGGGGTGTAAGTATTCAGTGTGTTGTACTCATAACAATTTAGAACGTATGCTAAACGATTACAGTTTTCCTAAGAATAAAAGCCTACAGTGCAATACACCAATGCACTTTCCGGGAGAAACCTCCAACCCTTTTGCTATATTTGGCGTAACAATAATTTTTAGGCAGTGACTTAAAGATCTTACATTCGAAAATTTACTGTCGACTTGAACCAATTATTTGAATATTGAATCTCGAAAAAAAGTTGACCTTTGCTTGATGTTGGTAATTCGGCACCCTGTATCAGCCAGTGACACGTTAAATTGTAGTTACAGATCCTAACTGGCCTTAACGCCGTTTACAGGGCTACGGATACCGTCATAAAATCTTTAAGTATTTGTTTTCTTTACAGATAAATAACCAGCTATAAAAAAGGCATTTTTAAAACCCTGATTTTAGGTTTTTGATGATTGTGTCTTTCACTCTTTCAGAGACTTTCTGAAACAACTATTGCCTATCGATACCCCCTACTGTTTAACTCTGTTTTTGCTATGGCCCTCTACTCTAATAACGCCTATTATGTTGACGGGCAAAAGGAAAAGTGCAGTAATAATCGCAAGGACTGGCTGGTGATCTGTAATTTTTTTGCCGAAAGGAGTGAATTAGGTACTGTCACTCACACATAATTTCTGTTCGAGAGCAAGCAGGGTCGAAACTCAAGCAATAACTAAAACAAAATCAATTTTATTTAAAAGATTAAAGCAAATACAAAATAGTTCTACTATTCTAAAGAAATGAAATTCAACTGATGATAAAAGTGTTATCGTAAGTTTAATTTAATTAACTGTACATTCACTGAGCCTGAGTGTAGAATGTGTAGTAATGGCGGTAACCATTAATTTTATTTAGGAAAAAAAGAACGATATGACTAAACTTTTATCAATACCAAATACAATTTTTAGACTAATATATTTCTTGATTAAAATAACGATTTTAAACCATATTGCATAATGATGTTATCACGACGACGACGGCTGCTTGAGACGGCAGGGGCGAGTACTGGCCGAATGGCCACGCCCTGCTTTTATGGGCACCACTGCACAAAAGTTTTAAAATACGGTCTCTCCTCACGTGTGGTTGTCCTCAGGCACATGGTCCTTGTTCGCTGCAGTCACGATCTTTGGCAAGTGGACTCGGACAACGCGAAGGGCTCATGTCTTCAAGAGCTGCATCAGTAATTGATGGACCCTGGTGTGTGTCTGCCTCTCCGCGACCTGAGTAGTCTTCACAGCTAGTGGTAGATGGTGCTGCGAGAATATCCTCAAGCAGAGGTGGCGCTAGACCAAACGTGGACGTCGGCGACATCAGCTATGCAAGGCCTCTTTTATTTCACAGGCGAAAGAAAAACGTTAAATTGAATTACCTAAATTATACACTAATGTATGAGATTAATTATGACAAAAATGACATAGACAAACATAAATTATAATATACGAACTTTTTGGCTTTTAGCCTAACAGATTTTTTTAAGATTATGTTACAGCTCACACCAGTTTGAGAAGTAGGATGCAAGAGCGAGCGAAGCGAGCACGAAAATTTTGCACGCCGCCTCGGATGGTTAACATTAGGTTGTCTCTTCCACCAGTCTAACAGAAATAAGAGATTTATTTTCTTAAGATATACATACATATATAAGATTAGGAGAATACAGGACGCAAGATTGAGCGCAGCGAGCTTGAAAATTTTAGTACCCTCCTCGAAAAGGTAAGGTTTTCTTTTGACCCTACATACAGAAGTAGGAGATATTTCCCGTTTTTGACCTAGGCAGAAAGGTTTGAGTAGGACGAAGAAGAAGAATATAGGACGCTAGCGCGAGCGATTTGTATATTCTTAGTAACCTTCGGGGGTCACGAAGGTGGTTGTCGCTACAGAGTCGCTATCCAACATAATTTGGTAAAAATTAGTCACCATGTCTAAGCAGCTGAAAAACTTGCTCTTACCAAGGCGATCATTGTGATCTTCTATCAAGGGTAATGGATAGTGATCTTTCACGGTAATCGCGTTCAACCACGGACGCACGTGCAATCTTTTCCTTCTTTTTTCTTGACAAGAATAATCAGACTTGCGTGTGGAGAGTTGGACGTATCTTCTTGCCTAGCAAGTCTTTTACGATATCACGCATTTTAAAATTTTATTCGATTAAAAGCCTGTACGGCCTATAACAAATCGGTCTCACTCGTTAACTCAATGTGCATATTACCAGTTGTGACTGTTGCTACGGATAGCAGCTGTCCCAATAATAAAGAATTCCTTTAATTGATTCAGGACTGACATTAATTATTGGGACCGATGCAGTGACACATGGAGCTGCGTCGGTCTCAGCTTCGCGGGGTCCTGGTGGCGGAATATCGGGACAGGCTCTCGCGCCCTACCGACGGCCTCGTCACTATCGAGGCGGCCCGGCCGGTGCTCGAGCGCTGGTTCGGGAGGAGGCACGGCTCCCTGTCGTTTCGGGCCATGCAGGTGTTCTTGAGGCATTTTTGCTTTGGGAAGTACCTGTGTCGCATAAACAAGGAGCCGGACGTCCGGTGTCACCACTGCGTCTAATGCCGGGAGGACACGGCGCGGCATATGCTGGCAATGTGCCGCTTGGGAGGAGCCGCGCCGTGCCCTCATCTCAGAAGTAGGCAGTGACTAATTGTCGCTGCTGGCCGCAGTCGAGTGCATGGTCGGCAGCGAACAGTCCAGGGACGCGGAGGTTTCCTTCTGCAAAACAGTCGTCTCGCAGAAGAAAGCTGCGGAAAGGGAAAGGGAGATCTCGCTCACTCGCCCGGCCCGTCGGCAGAGGACGGACAATGCCCTCTTCCAGCCCCCTTAAATGGGTCCAGGGGTGACGAACTCGGGAACGTCCATCGCCCCCCACACATCAGGACCCGAGGTGGTGGCACGTAGTGTTCCACGACGCGCGCCCCTCTTAGACGTCGCGGGGGGATTCAAACACCTCACTCCCCCCCCCAGACCTGAGGAGGCCCGCAGCGGTGCGGCAGGCCGGCCATGAATCGGGGGTTGCGGAAGGGTCGTACGTTCCCGCGACCCCCAGCGTAGGTGTGAGATGGAATACCGGGGTGGTTTTTAGTCAGTAAGAGTCTGACAGACCCCGCCGCCCACCCCAGTGCGGCGGACATCCATGAGAAAAGATCAGCTACGGCGCGGGCTAGCACTTTGTCGAGCAAGGATTGGGGAGGCAATTACGTCGGGGTCGTCGCAATGGACCTCGGTGGCGAGGTCGGAATGACACTTAATGTTTCTTGTGTGCTGTACTGTTGGCCCTACTGCTCTCCTGGAGGAGGGTCAGGGGGTCGTCGGGGTCGGCGAAGACCTGTCTTGGATGGCGGACTTTACTAATTTTGGAGGGGATTTTTTTTTGTATTGATGGATAGTGGGGATTTTGAGGTCAAGGTGGAGGATTTCGTAACGACAACAAACGTTCGTTCGTTCGTAAACAAATAAATAAATGATTCATATTCATTTATGCTTATAAACGAACTATAACATAATATAACATGATTATGCTTGTAAACGAACCAAGGGGAGCTTGTTGCTCTACGGAGGAAACGGTATTGGAGGGTCTGCATTCATGGATGTGGTTGGGCTTTACGTATGCGAAGACTGCACAGCCGTCATTATTGGAAAAATGCGCAATTTACACTCAAGGGATCGCCTTGCCGAACATGGTGATCGGTCGAGTGAGCCGCGGTTTCGAAAAGAGAACCGCTTGACTTTTGTCGGGGTTGACTTCGATTCTCCATTTTCCAAACCACGCGCAAAGCTTGTTGACTGCGGTTTGGAGAGTGCGAGCTATCGGGTCTTGGCCGCAGCCAGTGTAGTAAATGGCCGTATCGTCTGCGAACAGAGCCAACTGAGCCTTTTTACTCTTGATATCGCTGGTGAACAGCGAGAACATGAGGGGAGCAATCATAGAGCCCTGAGGGACTCCTGCGCGAATGAGATGGGGGGAGGATAGCGCTACGATAGCGAAAGGTGCTGTTCGACAAAAAGTCTCGTAAAATGAGCACGAGACGGTCTGGCACACCGAGTTTGTAGAGCTTATATAATAAGCCGTTGTACCAGACGCTATGTCGAAGAATACAGCGCCCGTCATAGAACCACGTTGGCAACTAACGATTATGTGTTCGATGATACGGTGGACCTGTTGTACACAGGAGTGTTGGGTTCGAAAACCAAATTGCTTTTAGGGATGAGACCCTTTGTTTCGGCATAATTTCTAAGACGCATTTAAGTAAGCCTCTCATAGACTTTACCGAGAACATTGAGCATACTGATGGGACGGTAACTCGTGGGCTCGGACTTGGGCTTGCCGAGCTTAGGGTTACCGATGACGGTGGCCTTTTTCCACGCTTGTGGGAAGATGTTATTGCTCAAGGCAACATTGAAGATGGTAGCCATTAGCATTACTAGGTGGGCAGGGAAGAGTTGGAACACCCGATTGGTGATTCCTTCAGAGCTGGGGGCATTGCGGTGTTTAAGACTTGATGATACCGTGCACTTCGTCTGGAGTGACTGGAAGCTGAGGATACTCAGGGTCTTCGACGGGGGTACTGGCCGAGTGGCTGCGCCTTTCTTTTATATGCAACACCCCACGGCAGTTTTAAAATAAAGTTTTTTCGCTAATAGTAGATTATAACAAGTCTGTTCCCAACACTATCAATTATTGCCTTCCAGCCACAGAATCACTCAAATTGAAGTATCTTTAGCGTCATTTTAGGTATATCTCTTTCGCTCTTACCAAACTACAGTTTCTCTATCCTGCATTCCTGCTGTCTAAACTCTAAATTCAATATTTGACATTGACATTTCAAAATTTAAGCGCGGTAAATTGTGCATACTAACATAATTAATATTTCACTGAAATAATTGTTATTTCATAAAAAACGGTACTAATATCACAATACGGTAACGTTAACCAATCAATTATATTTTTATCCGACCAATTTCAAATAGAAATTGTGTTTCTTTTATAATAATTTGTCAAAAACACGATGTCGAAAGTAAAATTGCATTTAATCGCTGCTGCCTGTGAAAACATGGGTATTGGAGTTAATGGAGCGTTGCCATGGCGACTGAAGTAAGTCTTTAAATCTTCATTACGGTTACGAACCCTAAAATTTATGATTCCTGAGTTTATTAAGGTCACCGCATCTCCTGCTTATGTGAGGTTAACTTAGCTGGTTCAGAGGCTTTGCCCGGCGTAGATATAAATGTCGAGGCAAGAAAATTATCCTATGCCCTATTCTAAGTAGTTAAAAAAGCTTCTTTCCTTCAACATTCTTTGTTTTGTGTAAATATTGCTTGCAGACAAACATTTCAGGTAGTTGTACCTGTAATCAAATCACTCAATAATCATTTTAACTCAGTGTTGTTGTTCGTACTGGACCTTATATAATTATTGTTTATTAAACTATTCTTTTCTACTTGAAGTTTAAACCCTATATCTCAATAAAAATATTTATAACTTATCACAATGCCTACATTCCCTGAAGAAGAAGGGAGAGGTGTGTATTATAGCCAGATTTCGCCAGTTATGTTTAAGTCTCATCTAATAGGGACCCAGCCTATTGGCACCAGCTGATTCCCAGTTGCTATGCAGAAATTCAACACCGTCTTTCTGTAAGGGAAACATGATTTCCTTATCATCAACTGCCAAGCTTTTTCCCAATCGTGTTGGGGTCAGCTTCCAGCCTAACCTAATATACAGCTCAATACCAGAACTTTAGATAGAGCAAAAGCCTGCTAAGACCAGTTACTGGGTAACACAATTAAATAGACCTATAGTTGGCTGGTTGTCAGACAACCGTCACACTGTCATTCACTCCCTTTTCATTCTCATCACTGTTTTAGTCACATATGTTTCAATTACTTACCAATATTATTATTAAACATTTAGGAAAGAGATGGCCTACTTCTCGACGATGACAACCAAAGTGTCAGAACCTTCCAAAGTGAATGCCGTCCTCATGGGACGCAGGACATGGGACTGTATACCAGACAAGTATAGGCCGTTGATTGATAGAGTCAATATCGTGCTGACACATGACGTTGATAGCCTGCAAGAAAAGGTAAGGTTTTTTGTAAGAAGGAATTATTCTATATTTAGTGGTAAATCGTTTATTTGGTGCACACAGAGGACATAGCACAAAATACAAAACCACAATTAAATAATAACAAATTACAAGAATGTTAAGAAAATACCTACAAGGCAATATCCATCTGGGTCAGCGAGATACAGGCTGTGCCTGATAAATGATTTTATTTCTGTAAGTAGGTTTGTACAAACGCTTTTACATGTCAATCATATTTTTTTATAAACTAGATGAGGCCGGCGTTTCCTATCTGACTATTCTGAGAAGAAAGGCCGAAACAAACTCAGAGGTCACAGTCTCTTTTAACCTGTTAGCCTCAGCTTGGCTTTACTAGTTCACCAGGTCAGTATACTTTAGATATGTACATATCTAAGTAGTTAAAGTCCAGACAAAATCATGGTCAGATCATGTGAAGGCTATGTAGATTGGTGTCTGAAATGGTCTTTTGAGGAAAGAAACACACAGATTGAGTGGACCTGTCCAGTCAGTGTACGCAATTTGTCAGCCTAGTTTAGGACCCGCTGCTTAATCTGTCTAAGTCTTCTGTTAGTTAGAATTTCATACCTTGCTACTTGTATATTTAAACCGACCTTGTATATTTAGAACGTTTCGGACACCAATCTACATGGTTTTCACATGATCTGACCAAGATTATGTCTGGACTTTAAAAGAGACTGTGACATCTGAGTTTGTTTCGGCCTTTCTTCTCAGAGTAGTCAGATAGGAAACGCCAACCTCATCTAGTTTTTAAAATATGATTGATGTGTAAAAGTGTTTGTACAAACCTACTTACAGAAATAAAATCATTTATCATTAAAGACTTTGTGTAGGCTAAATAAAAAAAATAGAATTTGATTGAAATATACAAAAAAAGAAAAGACTTGCAAGAAACTATTTGGTAAGACAGACACACTATAAATGAACTTACAAAGTTTTATGTGCAACATGTTCAAAAACTGTCCAACACAGCTGATGGAAAGTATTTATACCACACCAACAAAACATGTACTTAACTAACAAATTACAATCAAAAGTTAGAGTAAATTAGGCTGAAATCATTCAGTGATTATTATTATTATCAGCCGTTTGTCACTGCAGGGCAAAAGCCTTCCACTTATCTTTGTTGTATGTGGCCAGTATTCTAGAAGAGTGCTATTTCATTGTGATAAATTTTGATTATAATAAAATTCCAGATGCCACAAAAGATTTAAATTTTACACAATTTAAGAAACAAATGAAATTGTTCTTAATAAATAAATGCTATTATACTATTGACGAATACTTAAATGACAAACTAATTTAGAATTGTAAATATTGAGGTTTTGAGATAAATTGAGCTATATGCGTAGACAGATTCTCTGTCTACGGCTATATGTTAATATTGACATTTTAATTATTTTGACATAGATTTCTGACATTTTAATAATTCCTCATTTAGGTCTGACATTAAGTATTATGTAATTGTTCAATTTGTTTTTTATTTTAATACTAAATAATTATTATGCATGATTTAAAAAAAAATGAGTAAATAATTTATAATCCTCATGGCATTCCGATTTGCACACCATATTTGTATGCCTCCTGGCATAGCATAGCGCTCTGTTCACTAAACATAAGACCTGTACTTTTATTACCTATGTTAACAAATAAATTATGATTTGATTTGATTTGATTGATAAAGTCCTGTACCTTCTCTGAATGAGAATACCTCACCTACCTATTCTGAAATGATATCAGCCTTTAATTGCCTAGATAAAGGCTGATATAATATAATTTAACAATAATAGCTGTAGTTGGGCTTTTGTCTTAGTAATAACAGGCGCACGGGTTGACCGATCAGGTTAAGCTACGCTTGCCGCGGTTGGTCCGTGGATGGATGACCATCCTTACATACCAAGACACCTCCGTGCCTCGGAAAGCACGTTAAGCCATTAGTCCCGGCTGCCAATTGCGGATCTTTGACAGTCGTTACGGGTCGTCAGAAGCCTGAAAGTTTGACAACTAGTCTTAGGGTATAGTATTACCCAGTAACTGGGTTGTGGAAGTCAGATAGGAAGTCGCTCCATGTAAAATACTGTAAAATACTGTACACCGCCGTGTCCTCGTGGAGGCCATTGGCGGTGGCGATCTCTCGCGTCCGGCCTTGGTCCAGGCCATGGTACGGAGCGAGAGCGCTTGGGAAGCCGTCACCTCCTTCTGCGAAGCAGTAATGTTCGCGAAGGAGGAGGCGGAACGCGTGAGGGAGAGGCAAAATTTGCGCCCTCACGCCCCTAGCCGCCGCAGGAGACGCCCTGGGCGCCGGGAATCGCAGGCCGATTCCCGGCCACCGTAGGCGCGGGCTTGCGAACGGCGAGCAATGGGCAGCTCGCCGTTCGATAAGGACCAGGCCCGGGTCGACGGTGCGTTGTGTTCCACGCGCGCCTCAAAGAGATGTCAGCACCAATGACGGGGTATGCTAGGACCGATGCCTGCTAGGGTTGCGGAAAAGTCCAAGAGGGTTACCGTGGCCCCTGGAACAGGCAACTGAAGGAACACGGGTGGGTTTTAGTCAGTAAGAGTCTGACACGCCCTCCTGCTCTGCCCAGAGCGGGAGAAGTTATTTGATGATTTCCCACCCACAAAAAAAAAAGGGTATAGTATTACCCAGTAACTGGGTTGTGGAAGTCAGATAGGAAGTCGCTCCATGTAAAATACTGCTATTTAGCTGCATCCGGTTAGACTGAAAGCTGACCTTAACATAGTTGGGAAAGGGCTGGGCAGATAATGAGTAGTTTTACATAATAGAAACCATTCTTAATGATTAATCTTATCAATGTGCCTCTATGACCTATACAACATTTGGAAACTTGATAAGATTTTTTTTGTCACCCGACTATAATACACGCCACACAATATCACATAATATCACGCTTGTATTCTCTGAAGGGAAAGGCAAAGGAGTACCTTTAGTAAACCCAAAAAAAATTATTAAAATAATTGTAATATTATAATAAAAAAATTGCATAGTAATTTTTCATATTTTTGTAATATCTACATGGTCCTCAAAGATTATGTTTGAACTTTTATATACACATTGACATTGATGAACTTTATACATACAATGACATGAGTATTTACTTTGTAAAGTATTATATTATTTTAATTATTGTGAATGTGAAGATTATGTGGTTTATTACTTTTTTTTTTGGTTTCTTAGTCAGTTTCACGATCTGGCAGCTTGAGTAATTTATGCGGCCTACCCAAATGTCCTTTCTTTGTTATCGTTCGTCGAATCGTTGTGCTCCTTAAGTTCTGAGTTGAGCTGCAAGATTACTGACAAATGCGTGCACTGACTGAACAGGTCCGCTCAATCTGTATGGTTTTTCCTCAAAAGACCGTTTGAGACACCAATCTACATGGTCTTCACATGATCTGACCAAGATTTTGTCTGGACTTTAAAAGAGACTGTGACCTCTGAGTTTGTTTCGGCCTTTCTTCTCAGAGTAGTCAGAAAGGAAACGCCAACCTCATCTAGTTTTTAAAATATGATTGATGTGTAAAAGTGTTTGTACAAACCTACTTACAGAAATAAAATCATTTATCATTTATCATAATACTAGCAAGCATTTGCTTGTGGCATAAAATAACATAGCATTATCAAAAAAATTATTTGGTAAAAAAATTTTCATCATAAAAAATGAAATGTGGCCCTCAAACCATCGATATCCATACTCAAAATACTTCCATGTGTAAAATGCCTGTGAATGTCGTCACAACTGCTAGTTGTCTTATTAACTTGCTGGGCTAGTAAAAACTGAAGTGAAATAATCAATGCTTAGCAGATTGATTGATTGGTCATCTGGTTACTAGTTACTGACAGCCTGCCTCATCCCACTGACGGACAAAGGTCTCCCCATAAAGCACAGCTAAGGCCTTCCCCTCTGCTGGACAAAGGCATTCCGCCACTGCTGGGCAAGGCATTCCCCCATTGTTGGACAAAGGCCTTCCTCCACTGCTAGACAAAAGCCTCCCCCCCCCCTGCTAGACAAAGGCCTCCCCCAATGACTACCAGCTATCTCAAGTCAGGATTGTTGTAGATCCTTCATCTACTCATTAATATAATTTATGTAACATTCCAGGTGCCTGAAGGAGTGGTGGTAGTGGGAGGTTTAGATGAAGCAGTCAAATACATTGAAGGTCGAAATGATATAGAGTCCACCTGGGTTATAGGAGGATCTTCAATATATCAGGTGAGTTTTATAATAAAAATAATAAATAATATCGGCCAATGGCCTGATGACCAAAAGCCACGATCAACATCTCTCGAAGCTCTCGTTAGGTTATTGTCTAGTTTAAATAACAAAATTACGTAAAAATGGACAAAAATCTTAAAATAGCATGATCGTATTTAGTTGATTTTTGATAGTAAACCGTTGAATTTTTTCACAAATTGTGGTGCTCAAAACATATTTTTTATGGTAATTATGGTAATAGTATTGATGATATCCCTTTAACCGTGGCGGCCGTTTCGTATTATTTTGCTCTACGCAGTCTTAACACGCAGCATAGGCAGTTTTCATCGCGTTTTAGTTTTCCGAATAAAAACAATAGAGTGTTTTCAAAAAGTACCCGAGATCTCGAAAATGCCGAATTCTCGCGAGATCGAAAGTTCTAGTCTCGCGAGATCTCGAACTAGCGATCTCGGTTCGAGATTGCATTCCCTAGTTCCAAAGCATCATTGTTGGAAATGAGCTTACTAAATAAATGACAGCTACAGTGATCGTGGATCTTCCAATGACCTCTGTGCAGTAGACATGGGACTCCGAAATTCGACTAGGTATAGCTTCTTAATGACTGCAGAAATTAAAAAATGCCTTCAAATATCTACTGTGAAAATGGACAGCTACCCAGCATTAATATCCTTCCAATAATCTGATCTGTGCTGTCTTGTTTCAAAAGCTTATAATCTTCAGTCCTGTGCGTCCAGCATCAAGCGGATTCCATTTTCCACGTTCCAGACTGCGCGACATCAAAGACAGGGTTATGTTTTTCATGCATATCTATGTAGCCTTGTTTATGTGATTCCTTATACCTTCGAAGCATCGCAACGGCTGGATGGGTTTTAATATGAGGTGTCTATCGACTCGTCTGGATCGCGCGGTGGTTAAAGGCTAGGCTATTTTGAGACGAATTCAAAAACTTTTTTACCAAAAAAAAAACGTTTTCATAAAACAAAACACTGCGAAATAAAGAATAAATTTAATTTTGGAAGTCGTCAGTGTCTTTGGTTTTGTATTCTCGTTTTTAGCCGACTTCCGAAATTAAAGGGAGAAATCACTTTTTCATTGTGGTACCTACCCCACACAAATTCGTCGTTGCTATGTAAATATCACTGAAAAATCGTATATTGAAGCTAACTCCGAAACCACTCATCAGAACTTCACCAAATTTAAATGTGACCACACTTACAAACAAAAATATTTTTCCAAATCGGTTGAGCTGTCTTCGACTGCAACTAAGAAGTTCAAAACACAATCACTTTTCAAGCTTTTCTTTTTGCACTTGGTGGCACTTATTTTAGTTTAATCTCGGAGTTGATGGCACCTGTGATGGACCTTGTTTTGCACCTCTTAGTTGCAGTCGTGTAATTCGACTCCATAAAACAAAATAACGTCCTTTTTCTTCATTCCAGGCCGCTATGGCTCACCGCAACTGCGGCAAGATCTACCTCACAGAGATACAACAGTCGTTCGACTGCGACACGTACTTCCCGAACATCGACAAGCAATGCTTCCATCTAGTTGATGAGGATGAGGTCCCGGGAGAAAGGCAGCACGAAGGTGATATCAGCTACTATTTTAGAGTTTATAAGAAGTTATAAAAAGGGAGAAGAAAAAAGAGATGTAAACGCGGTTTTTGAAAGGCTAATCATCACAAAAAACGGTGTGTGCTTATGACCTCACGATAGAAGTCTAATCTTACGACTGGAGCCAAATATACGCGATTCAGCGTCACCGATCGACTGGAGCCGAGTATACGCGATTCAGCGTCACCGATCGACTGGAGCCAAATATACCCGATTCAGCGTCACCGATCGACTGGAGCCGAGTATACCCGATTCAGCGTCACCGACCGACTGGAGCCGAGTATACGCGATTCAACGGCACCGACCGACTGAAGCCGAGTGTATCTACCCGATTCAGCGTCACCGACCGACTGGAACCGAGTATACCCGATTCAGCGTCATCGACCCGAGCGTGACGGTTCAGTTTCGTTCACTGTTCAGAAAGGGCGCCAAGCGCCTGAAGATATTTTCACTTCAAAACCATTACTCTCTTTTTGAGCTTCGCCGCAGTGAGGAAAAATTTGCTGACAGAGTGTTAAGCCAAGCGCACATAACAGCCGCAACGGGCCGCGCCGCAACGCATTTTCATACAAAAATGTGCGGTGTGGCCGCCTGGTAGTATGCGTTGGATTATAGAAAATGTATGAAAGTGATGAATCTAATCTGCGCGAGCCTTGACATTTATTTGTTTGGCTGATTTTAAGTTTAGCCATCTAATCGCAGCAGTTACCATTAGTTCGACAGTCTTAAAGCTATGGCCACACTGAGGCGAATCCCGCGCGGGATGCGGGACGGGACTCGTTGATTGTTTTAATGATTAGGAAGACACGCGACTATTTGCTAAGAGTAGTTTATATATTTTAAGATAAAATATCATAGAGCTGTGGATTTTGTGAATAATAAATAAATAAACTGCCGGTAGTTCCACGTGAAGCTGATAAAGTTGCTTTCAAAATAAACATAATTAAATAAGGTTAACATCGCACACCTAGATAAAGACTGGCTCAACTCAAAATATCACTTTTCAGGAATCGAAAAAAACGTTTTACTTAATTTCTATTAGTATATTAAAAACATTCATAGAGGCTTATGTAGGTATATAATTGTATGTAGATATTTATTGTGAAAAGGGTTTTCCATTTAGCTCACAGTGATTCCTTATTATTTCAGTTTTTTTAGTTAGGTTGGTATTCATGACAAAATCATTATTAAATTTTCTTACTAAATCAAAATATGGTTAGAATTTTTTGAATTAGTGTAGGTACTATTAATCTGTATTTATTTATCTAGTTTTAACCTAAAATAGCAGCCTAAATAGCCTATTGTATCTATATTATATTTAATTTATTTTCTGTATGACTCAGCTGTATGATTATCATAATAAAACAAATATCTTAAAAAAGAAATTACCCATAATTAGGTCACAAAGAAATAAAGAAAACTAAACAAAAAAGTTTAAAAACCTATAGAAAAATCTTACAAACCTACGAATAGGTTTGTTAAAACAACATTACATAACATTAATTGTATCAAAATAGATATATTAAAAAAAAATACAGGATTCCTTTTAACAACATGTTTAAGAAATGTCAAAGGTAATATTATAGACTTTATTCTTACTTATGAGTAATTCAACTCGCTCATTATCTTTTAAATCAAAAGAAAGAAATAACTGTTTTTCTTAAAAATAAAAACAACCTTGAATTGGCACGTCTATCAAAATCATTTAACAATAATCAGACTTTGTCTTTGGTACTTAATCTATAAAACAGTTTTCTACGAGATCGTTTATGCTATCTACTATCAATATAATCTGGCTTTTATGTTGAACGTCATAAAATATCCCAAATTTTTAATAACAACATCTAATGAATCACAGAATACGATTAACATTATCACTTATATCTCCTACTAGTAGAACTTTAAAAAATTATGAGACCTTATTCCTACCATACCTAATAATCAGTACTTGATAAATCACAGTGTAATAATTCGAGATAATACCTCTACTCTGTTCTGGAAAATAATTCTACAGCAAGTGCATTTTTGTAATAAGAATCGCCGTACATCTGGAGAATGATTTTCTTATTAATTAATTCTTGTATGTCCCGCTTCCTATTAGCACCCAACGGTATGTTTTGCAGATGCGCTTGTTTAAAATTTGGTGAAAATTCGTGATTTTGTGCTCGTCTTTGATTTCTTACAAACGCTTTCTTGAAAATCGGCTCTTCACAAGAGGTTTTATAAAAAAAAATCTTCGGCTGCTGCTTTTCAACACGGAGTTGTTTGATGTCGTGCCATTTGATTTGTTCTCTGTCTGCATTTACAGTGAAATTATTACCCCACTCTTCTTGAAGGGCCTTCAGATCATAGAACTTGTCATGTGTTAACTCTTCCACATGATAAGGTTTCCCAGTCTTTTTAGCCCATCTTATCAAGGTAGCGTATTGTTGTGGACAGTATATAGGGCCTGACTTAGTACAAGGTGGGCCAAAAGAAGTCATCCGATGTTGTTTGGCTCTCTTTTTTTTTCTAAATGAAAAACTTCGATTCTGTTTTTTGATTATGTTTATTTGAACCTTTAGAATTTTATTGGTCAAGTCGAGAAGATTATATCGGCCAAATGGGCGCCGTCACAATTGATTGCCATACGGGCTCGTTTTATGGCATTTTTCATCACTTCGGCGAGACCTTCGGGCGACAGATTCTCGCACTCGTGTCGAATGTTGTCCTTGAGGGCTTCCAGAGTCTCGGGCTTGTTCACGTAAACACGGGACTTCAAAAAACCCCACAAAAAGTCTGGAACGCTTAAATCGGGCGATCTTGGGGGCTAGTCGAAATCGCCAAAACGAGAGGTGAGGCGACCCGGGAACGCTGCCTTCAGAATATCGGTTGTGGCTTGCGCAGTGTGTGCCGTTGCTCCGTCCTGTTGGAACCACATGTCCCTCAGTCCTAATTCGTCCAATTGCGGCAGAAAAAACTCGGTCAACATGACCCTATAGCGCGCACCGTACACTGTTGTCGGTTGGCCAGCGGCATTCTCGAAAAAAAATGGCCCGATGACTCCTCCAGCGTGAACAGCGCACCATGCAGTCACTTTGAGCGAGTGTAATGGCTCCTCGTGCATCACTAGTGGATTTTCGGTGCCCCAGCAGCGATAGTTTTGCTTGTTCACGTACCCGCTGAGGTGGAAATAAGCCTCATCGCTCATGATTTTGGTCAAAAATCGTCCACTTCTTCCTCGAGATTGAGGATAGCTTGGGCGGAGGGTATTATTCCGCGTTCTTGGGGAGTGTATCGCTCCATGGCTTGTTCACTTGTATTCTGCATCTGTCTAGTCCACAAATGTCAAATCAGATTTGACATTGGCGGCCATTTGCAAAAATGAGAGCATCTTCCAATAGGGTGATTTCTTTTGGCCCACCTTGTATAACGTTTGATTTGTTTTTCAATAATGCTATGTACGTTATCGCCCTCATTTTGCGAATGCCCGCGCACCAAAAATTTATGTGTAATTGAGTTGACTCTCATGGTTGCTTGAAACAGCAAAAGCATAGACTGACAGTAGATATTTTTTTCTGCTGACCTCAACAGTTATCGCTATAGAATATAATATCCAGATCTTTATCTGATGCATTTTTATCAACTAACATTTGTACATACTGTAACACACAAGATCCTATTTCCACAGCACCACGTTTGCCTTCGATTTCGTCCCAAAAGAAACAAACCACATTTTTTGCAAATAAATCACTTATAGTGAAATTCAGACAACTGATTCTCGATTTATAAAAAAAAACCAAGATGCTTGACCGGGAATTTGCATTACGGCTTGCAGATCGTATACAGCAACTAGCACATCTGTCCTTTCCTTGTCAGCATCCTTTTCTGATCTAGACAATACTTGTTCTTTCAAATGTTGCTCATAAGCCATCCGTAGGTTTTGTTTTGCTTCAAATTGTGTATTAAAAGTGCGATTAAAGGTTGATGATGTAGCAAATGGTAAATTATAATTTTCCCGTAAATCTTTATAGTCTCCGTATAGATCTGCAAGTGATTTTCACTTGTGATGAACTCTCTTGTAGTTTGTGCACGAAGGTAATGAGACTCTATTCTTGGGATAGAGTTGATAAATGTGACAACACTTTCTTTTATTTCATTTTCTATTTCGAAATGATTCCCATGCTTGCCCCTTTTATCATCTTCTATAAAACCACCTTTTTGTCGTTTAGAGAGAGCAGTCTTAATGCATTGATCGCTGATACTAAGAGTAGCTTTAAACAATGTCTTGCAGAGTCTAACACGAATGCCGTCAACTTCAAAGAAAAATGTAGAATTAAGTGCTCTAAGATTTTGAGTACCTACTGCTGTATCTATATTTAGGCTTGCTACATTAAGTTTGTCGTATGATAAACTCTCTCTGCTTTTGAAGGTCCCCTAACTTCCAAAAATTTTCAAAAAAGTTGTGCATAATTGTCATTTATTTTATCCTTGCATTTATCGTTACATGGAGGCTTGATCGCTCTTTCAGTTACTTTCTTTTTGGTTGAACTTTCATAAGCCATACCTGTGTTTCGTAAAGCTTTCTTAACATTTGTGGCCCAAGCTCTGGGGTAAAGAAAAAGAAACCTTGGGGTTTCTTACTCTTTTCTTACATTTTCGAGCATTGTCAGTTGCAGCAGGTGGTGTATTGATCGGCTGAGATGTGGAAGCTTCAACATCATCGTTGCGTGAAAGGTTAGTATCCGATACTGCAGAGGGCACAGAGTTATTACCTGTTTCTTTGTTACTGCTATTGGAGCTGCTAGAACTATCTGATCATGAACTGCTGGAACTATCCGACGATGAGCTAGAACTAGACGAACTAGAAGAAGTAGAAGAGCGAGATCTTTTCCTTGAAATGGGGAGGAGTGGACGGTGAGTTCCCTTCTTGGTAGGTATAGTGTAATGCGAATCCTTATCTGAGTCATCCAAATCGTTACCCTCGCTGTTAACAGGTGAAATAAAGTATGATGGTCTCACCTGAATTCTGGCTGACGCAGATTGTGGCGATTTTGAGTTTTCTCCTATCCCTCCATCGTGATTCGCTAAGATTTGTACAATTACTTTAGTGTTTCTTGAAGATGTCGGTTTGTACTGTTGCAGCTCTATTTCCATATCAGTGCCCTCTGGTTCATTTGGCAAAATTTCTCTCATGATCGAGGGGCTCGTTGAAGGTGTCTCTGAACTCGGTATGTTCTCGTGAAGCTCCAGCTCGTTATCACTGCCCACTGGTTCACTTGCTGTGCCTATTTTTATTACTGGGGTGCTCGTTAAAGGCGATGGTGTGCATTCTTGAGGCTCCGACTCTACACGATTGCACTCAGATTCAATTGAACGAGCTGCCATAGCCTTTTCTAACAATAGTAGACCACGACCCTTCATCATCTTAAAAATAAATCATTAAATTGATTTAGCCACGAAGACTACACTAACTCAGCACAACTAACTAACTCAACACCCAAAACCCGCTTCTTTATAATATTTTTTGAATCACTGCTGGAACAAATACAACTACAATACAAAATATTCACATATCAAGCAAACCGTAGCAGCTATAGGTACAATAATACGGGCGATTTTCATTTAACCAGCAATACTCGACTAACTCAAACATTAAATAATTTCAACTATAATAAACCATTTCCAGACTCAAAATAGTTGAAAAATCCGCCTATATCATCACCAGTTCAACCACGAAGACCAGTGCAACTAAAAATAATTTACGTATTAAAACACGGATAACCACAAATACACGCCCAACTCGAAATAATCCGGCCTTTACCTGTAACAGCAGCACCCACCTCTCCGGCTAACATGTCGCAACTGGTAATGCGTTTCCAAGCGAGTCAGCAATACTAACTTATAGCGCCATCTTCATTTTATTTCTGGAACTATTTCTACTGGTGTCTTCAGAGATTATGTAGTTTTGAACGCAGAATCCCGTGATGATAATAAGTCATTTGGAATTATTTTGAGTTGCATGAGTCTCTATCTAGGTGTGCGATATAGTCTTCCCAAAGGTACGTCAGGGAAGTTAATTGTGAAGCAAATTACTAACATAAATTGTCCGTATATTCTAATCACAAATGTCAATTAGAGCACGGCAAATTGACGTAGGGTGTCACTTTGTTCAACAATTAATTTCCCTGACTACATCTGTAAAGGAGAATGGGCAGATTTGCCCAAGTATTGTAGCACTTTGAGTAATATATCATTAGAAAGATACAATTTAGACAAACAATTTGTTGTACGACAGCGATGCTGAAATCTACATCAGTAAAATGTTACAGGAGCTTAAAGTTCCTTTACATCACATTAAAGTGTTTAGGTCTATTTAACGTATTTGTCAGCAATTTTAAAAGAACTTGACATATCATACCGAGATACCAACGTAAAACCACCACGTGTAATAATAGTACAAATCAAAATGGCGTTACTATAATGCGCTCGCACCAAGTGCACGAGAGTGAGTCACACAACGTGTGAGGGAGCGAGAAAGGTGGCTACTGTTGATAAGGCTTGCTTTCTCTCTCGCTTATACTAAGTGGGAGTGAGCGAGATAGTATGCAAACCTAAAACAAAAGCGATGACAAACAGACAAACTATTCATGCTCATGTCGCCATTCATTCGTGAATACTGTTCTGGTGCTAACGTGCGTTCAGAGTGATTTTATTCCTATACTTACTAACGACTCGGCTGTGTTTGGACATTTTTATGGTTTGATTTCTTTACTGACGACTCTTGCTGTGTTTGAACATTGTTTCTGTTATTACCTACGATTCGGTTATCCTAAATGGACTTTGATTACTGCAAGTGAATGGATTTTGGTGAAAATGGAAACACATAGAGAACAATGTGTGACTTGTGGCCGGAGTGTCCGACAAGACAGGTCGCGGCACATTTTAACTCGAGGCGAGCTTGAAGAAAGACCTCGATTTGCTGAATATGTTCTACAACATAATATCAACATACATCAGGTAATTCACTTCACAGGTACACACGGCTAGTCTTAACTAAAATGTACGAGTAATATGTTTTTCTCGACGTTCATTATTCATTCACGACATACGTCGAGAAAAACATATTACTCGTACATTTTAGTTAAGACTAATATGACAGGTAGAGAGGCTTTACCGCACCTTTATTGTTCGTGCTTCTGGAAGTCGTACTATCGGAACTTGTGCTCACATTATGAGTATAGTTTGGTTCTTGGGATTTGCAAGACATCAGAATGATTTTCAAAGCCATTTATTTTTTGTTTTCTAGATCATATAATTGTAAATGATGACAATGTTTAATATATTTCTATTGTATATGATAAAAGTAAGTCTTAATCTTATACTTAGTTACTTTTGGCTAATATATTGTTGTAACACATGTTTTTATCCCCCCTTAAACTTCACTCACGTTACAATTTCAAATAAAATAGCATGCAGCAGTATAGGCTACATACATACTCCATAGTACATAATATTATGATAATGAATATAAAATATCCTTAAAAATTAAAATATCAAACAATAACCTACTAAACAAGTAGGTTATTTTGCTGAAGACGCAATTTTTTAAATAATAAAAAAAAAAATTATTACTTTGACGTCGCTGAGAGTAAAATAAAATACATTTATGTGATGAGGGCAACTAGTACAACATATAACCATATAGCCTATATTGCTACAATGGTTGGGCAAACGTTCATACAATAATGCCCATTCTCCTTTAAGTTTTTTAAAACTCATTGTTTTATTCGTGCCTTCGGCTGAGCCTTCGTGTGTTCAAGTCAATGTCTATTATTAGATTTAAAATCACAAATTATTCTATAAATATAAGAGATCTTTTGAATTTTGAATTTATGGTTTTATAAAATGACCAAAAATGGTGAAATAAATTAATTGTAGATTAAGCAAGGAATTCCTAATGCCAATATCGTGAAAAAAGTATGTAAGTAACTTGCATGGCATTGTGCCATAACAACTTCTGATGGAAAGTCACAATCGCATGCAAGCTACCTATTGTTATAGCTGTACCAATCTTCGGCGCGTGGCCAACACTTGAACGAAGGTCGCCATCTTGTTTTTTCAATACATTTTACATGGAATTGGTATGTAAATACTATAAACATTTTACAAAACAATTTCACAAATCGCACGCTTAATAGAATATTGGCTTATCTCAAAAAAGTAGATTTCTGGGAAATCGCCGTTTAATGTTTTGCTTTCGAGGTCTAGTCGGTTTCTTAGCCAGTATAAAAATATGTAATGAACAGTTGAATATAAATAATTGTACGTACCTACTTTTTCTAAAACCATTATTTAAATCTGTGCAAATAAAAATAAAAATGCTGAAATCCTAAGTTTGACTCGAGCTTAATTATGTCAATATTGTATTAGGCATGCGAAATGTTTACCAACAGCGCCTCCCTGTCAACGTTATTTGAGACCCATAAAGCGCTGTTCAATGTTCGTCTGTTCATACGCTTGTGTAATTTTCTAGCATATTTAGTGGGTTTATGGATACTCTGTTATGCCAGGGTTACATGAGGCTACTTTTTAAGCTAGGATAGTATAGAGGTACGAGGAACATGGTGTAAAGTTCACTCATAATTCCATAGAAAAGGGAGGATTCTCCGACCAGACGGGTCTCGTGTCTGGTGGGCAACTGCCCAACGATTGATGTCGGGAAGTTGTATAAATATGCTAGTCGCGCGGTAAACTCTGCTTGCGCGATGCAGGATTTGCGTGACGACAGTGTGACGCGCAGCTCGCATGTGGCGATGTAGATACCGCTACAATAGCAAGCTGTTTACACGATGCTAGTACATTTTAAGATCAGATTGGCTACGATCTTCGCTGGCCACACGAGGCTAGTAAAATTGGTTTGTGTGCGGGTGTGGGGGGGGGGGGGGGGGGGTACTAGCTCAAAAATCCCAATCCCTGTCCTATTACACTATCACCTAGCTCACTATCTTGCTGGTCTAAAAATGGGAATAGTTCTGTATATTTCGTAGCCGAATTTTAGAATTGGGTAGGGTGAATGCTGTAGTTATTGGCCACTTATCGTAAAATTTATTTTCTGACATTAATAAAAAATACGTCGATAAAGTTACATACACTTATCACATACCAAAAAAAGCGAATGAGATGGGGTCATAGGTAATAAAACAAATATAAATAAAATCACATAATTATTGGTGAAAAACCTCAATCAAATTCAATCACCTAAGAAATTTTGCAATTAGCCATGAAATCACAGTATTGTCATGACAAGTTATAGTAATTAGCGAAACAATTTAATCAGTGGCGGATTTACAAATTTGCCGCTAGTAGGCTATTCAATTTTTGCCGCCCCTACTGACCTTTGAAATTCAATACGTTAGTTTAGTTCCCAATCATATTAAAATACCTACACCATATGAACACAGCTCACATAAAATAATGTGTAGTCGGTAAACGTTGTTTTTGTTAAATATTTTTTATTGCACTTACAGTTCAAAAACAATACGAACATTTCTATTAAATAACAAGACATGTTAACAATCCGGTTAATGGTGACAATGAGATCAAATAAGTTTTACATTATCTTTTTGCGAGATTTTAAATTCGCAAAATCATTAATTATATCGTCGTATGAAATCTTGTTCATTAGTTCTGACTCTATGCACAAAAGAGATAAAGCGTTAAGCTTTTCTTGACTTAAAGTAGATCGTAAATAGTTTTTTACCCGTTTCAAGCAAGAAAAGCTTCTCTCACCTGAACAATTTGTCACTGGTGTGCATAGAGCCATGCGAAGTGCTATATCCAAGTTTGGATAAATGTGTTCCAAATTCTGTTTTCGCAGGAACAAAGATAGACTTCTTAATGATCCAGAATCTGGTTTTATCAAAATTCGTTGAGAAGAAAGGTGGCATTGAAAGTGTATGCATTCCTGAACTAAATCATCAGGATACATTTTTTCCAACGAAATGGCTTTTTCTGTCAGGGTCGATGGTAACAACTCACTCATTTTGGTTAGAAATGAAAACTTCTCGTTAAATTCGTGGTAAGCCTTCTGCCGTTTCTCTAACTCGGATACGAGTCTATCTATGAGGACGAGAAACGTGTTAACCTTGAAAGTTTCACTTGCAGTCATTGTAATAACTTCTTCAGATGTTTCATCAAATCTTTTTTTTCTTGTCCGTTGGCTTTTTCCAATCTCTGTTGTATATTGCTTTGATACGCTTAATTCCATCGCTTTTTCTTCGAAATACTTAAAATTCTCTCGTTCAGCTACAAAAAACTTACGTAGTGATTCGTAAAGATCGGCAACGGTGATCAAATCTACGGTGGAAGCCTGAATTTGAACACTCACTTTGTTTATTCTTTCCAAAAAAACATTCCACACAACAACCATTACCGCCGTTTCCAGTTTCTCCAAATTCAAAAGTATTCCCGCCGCTTTTTGTCGCGTTACAGGCTTTTCGGTACAATCATCTTTGATTGATTTCAAAGTCTGAAGAACTTCGTGCCAAGAATCTCTTAAACTTTTACAAGCGTCCTCTCTCGCTGACCAACGTGTCAGATTCACTCTCTTCAGGGTTTTGCCTTTCCCGATTTCACTCATTAATTTAAGCCAGCGTTGTGTCGAACTTACAAAAAAAACGTAAACTTCCTGTAGCATCATGAAAAAGTGACAAGCTTCTGTACACGATTCAGCAGCCGCAGTTGCCACTAAATTCAAAGAATGGGCAGAACAAGGCACAAAGTGCAAACGGTGCTTGGTTTCGAATTTTTGCCTGCAAGCCATTGTACATGCCAGACATGTTCGCGGCATTATCATATGACTGTCCACGACAGTCTTCAATATTTATGCCCAGTGTTTCGAGTTCCGAAATAATGACAGAAAACATTTCATCAGCTTTATGTCCCACTGACGGCAAAAACTTGAGAAATCTTTCACACGGTTCGCCTGATTCCAAAACGTATCTAATGACAAGGGTAAGTTGATCTACGTGTGCTATATCTGGTGTTGAATCGATGATTAGAGAAAAATATTTCGCTTTTCTTATCTCGTCTGAAATCTGTTTTAAGACTTTATGACCCATCAAGAGAATAAACTCATCGCAAATGGTCTTTGATAAGTAATTGGTACTACCTGATCCTTGATTCCCAAATCGTTCAATATGACTGGCTAAAAAAGGATCGAATTCCGCTAACAGTTCCAAAATCATACAATAATTCCCGTTATGTGGATCGCCGAACTTTTCATTTTTTCCTCTGAAAGCAAGGCCTCTTGAACACAGTCGCTTCACTACAGCAACAACTCTCTTGAGATCATTTCTCCAATAAGTAATTTCTTCATCAATTTGGACCTGTAGTAAATTGTCGAGTCGGCCATCAATCGCACTTCTAGCTTTCAAACTAAGAATACTAGATTTATGACGTGCAGAGTTTTCATGCTGAGCTACTCGGTGTTCTGCGTTTTTCCAGTCATTAAATCCTTCGTTCTCGAACTGAGTCTTATACTCCAATGGACCGAATGCCAAACAGGGTCCGCAATATACAGATCTTTTACATTCAGAATAAACAAGCCAATTTCGGTCTTTCACTTCATTATTTTTCATTTTTCTTTGGAAGATACTCACTGGCAAGAAACGACGCTGATCGGCATATATTTTCTCACTTTTAGATAAGTCACAAGATTTATTTTGATCGAAGCCGGACCTTGCGATAATCTCCCTTAAGGTATCGTTAATTTCCCATAAAGCTGGATCTTTGTTTAGATTTACTGTTGTTAGCACTTGGTCATTTTTTGTACTTGACGTCGAATTCGGAGACGGATCTTCAATTGTTATACTTATTGATGATTCCTCTACCGCCTCGTTGTTAAAATCATAATTATCCGTTTTTTCAAAAGCAGATTGTTCAACAGGCGACAGTTGTTGTTGGGCCACAGAGTTCAAATCCGTTTCATTTTTCATAGATTGGATTGTATCAGTGCATGTGGTTGAAGTTCCTGGTCTTACAACACTGCTTTTACTTCCACTTGTAAGAAAACAGTCCATTTTTATCGTTTTACGGATAATCTGTTCTTGTTCTTCTTTTTTTATTTTGGCCTTTTTTTTATACTCAGCTCCACTAAGTCGCTTTCTTCGATCACTCATTCTAACGATTTTTTATTCAAGAACTGAAACAAAAAAATAACATTACATTGGGAGTTTTATTTCTCGTACCAGTACCTTTGCTCAGACTTGAATACTTACCTAAATTAGCAAAGGAAATAAGTATATCAATCGACGGTTAAGTACCAAACAATGCTACAAAACAAAACGTTAACTTTCATTATCATCATCATCATATCAGCCGAAAGACATAAGAAATAAAAAGTTTTTTTTTGCACTCCTGTAGAGTTGACGTTTTGTAGATAGCAGTGTTTGGTATTTAACCGTCGATATTTAAGTATAATAAAACAAAAAATTTGAACCTTCCGAATCAGTATCAAGTTGAATTACTGATTCGTTACGGATGATTTATTGTAAAACATTACAATTACTTACCTATAAGTATGTATTGTATGTATGCACCAGGAATGCGATGTTATGAAATTATTCATATAATCCACTAAACACTCTAAACAATATAAAAAATATAGCACACAACCAGAAAAATCTGCCCTCGAAATACGAATATTAATACGTACTTATTAGAAATTGCAGGACGCAATAACGAAGTGACTTTTCATTTGTTTTTGTTTGCCGCTCCGCTCTATATCTATCTCTCTCGCCCCCTACATCGGTTCCCACGCGCGGCAACCCGATCGCGACGCGGAGCGGACGCGTTCATGGCTCGTGCTGTCAATTCGTCCAAACACTCTTAGCGAACGGTCACGCCATTCGTTCCCTTCCCGCGCCGCAACCCAAAAACTACTACGCAAATACATACGTATAGTACCTAGTAGAAAATAAATATTTAAATGTTGAAACATATTACTCGTTAAATATCATTTTTATAATTAGGGTAAAAGTTACTAAATTTAAATTAATATTGAAACACTATTGGAATATTTTTAAAATTCATGATCGCATAAGTACCTATACTTTACAGTGCGTTTAGTAATCTTTTATATACGGATTTCGGACGTAATGTGTATACATATAATTATAAGTTTTTTTTTTATTTCTGTAAGATAAAAAAAAATTGGGCTAAATTTGCCGCCCCTCTAAATCTGCCGCCCTAGGCTCCAGCCTACTTAGCCTATTGGTAAATCCGCCACTGAATTTAATTGTGAAATCGTAATAAATTATAGACTCTTTTTAATCTAAATTAAAATTTTACGCAGCTCAAACCTAATTATTTTTGTCCTGATCTTATTATATTTAAAAATTCCTGATTTTCTTCGTCACTTTCACTCTTCTCGTTCTCAGAAATACTATCATCATTTTCCGTACAAAAGCAGCTATGGCATAAGAAATTGTCTCCTTCCTCCTGGGGTATATGCATAAGGTGAGATTTGGGAATACATCATTTATTATATGCTTTCTGACATTCACAACATCTCAATTTTATACTCTTTACAACTCTTTTACACACACTACAGCAAGAAAAATACTCGATTTTTCTAGCCTTTTCCAACTTTTTTGTCTTTATTTCCTCTAGTTTCCTCTTTCTCTCTTCTTTTTTTTGCTCTCTCACAACTTTCTTTGTCTTCCTTTCTTCCTCTAGTCTATTCTTTTCTTTGGATTTTTCTTCTAAAATCTTTAGGTATTCTGGTCCTGATATGTGGTAAGGTAGCCTCTCAATGTTACGTTTCCCTTTTCTGGTTGGTCCTGAAGGTATTGGTAAAAAATCTGTAAGTCTTGTTGTTGAACAGGAGGATAGTATTGTAATGGTTTTCTGCGTTTGCTATTCCTAGGTTCTTCTAAAGTTAAAAGTTCTTGGTCGTTATTCGGTAGATCACTATTAATGTTGATTTGTTCATTATTTGAAGGTTGAATGGTAAAGGGTTCTTTGTCAGAGTGAGGAAAGTTTTCATATTCACAGGTCTGGTGGTCATTTTTCGCACTATTTTGCTCATCCTGGATGTTTTCAAGGCATGATTATATTTTGACATTCGTTTTCAGAAATATTGTTATCAATGATTGCTGTGTTAAAGTTTTCTTCTTGTGTATTTTTCGGTTCTGGTTCTATATTATTGTATTCTCCTTCCTCACTCATTAGTATTCTCTGTCGTATTTTCAATATTTGTTTGATAAAAGTTCCATATTTGATAAAGAGTGAAAAATGATTCGTTGTTTTGGACATCTTGCATTATATTGTTAATATCTATAAATTTATTCATTATCTCTGTGCCTACGATTTCCGAAAATTTTGTCAATGATAGTGATTTTTCAGGTTGACCATTTGAAATGTCTACAGTGTCTTCAGATCTGGATGCTGACTTTGCTAGGCATTTAGAATAATCGACAGCATTTGGATCAAAAGGGTAGAGGCCGCAAGCTCGAAAGCCATTTTCAATGCAGGCAGAACTAATTTTGTCAGTAACTTTTTTTAGAACGAAAGCAAAATTTTGCTTAGACACCACTTCACCAATATTCTCAAGCAACCATTCTCTAGCTGCCGATTTCCAGAACTGTTTTACGGGTCTAAATAGTGACACATCAGCTGGCTGAAGAATACTAGTGGCGTTTGGATACAGAGCAAATATTTATATTTGAAGAGAGTGAGCTAGTACACTTAGATCGTAGGTTAAATGAGATTTGTGTCCGTCAACAAACA